>HG995383.1:7461580-17461580 GCA_905333075.3 Atethmia centrago | reverse complement strand
CCTTCACCGTTTTTGAGAGCAGTGGTGATAAAATAATTTACACAAAGTAAAGCGCCTGTCTGGGTTCGAACCTACGACCTACAACTCGCAAGTCGCAGCCGTTACCACTTGGCCACCACTGCTCTAAATTATAAACTGTCGTAAAATTGTGAACTGCAACAACCATTTACAATTTACTGCATTATTTTTAGATACTTTATAATCTATCCATGGGAAACCGACGAATTGCGAACTGGTATCAAACTTGCCTGCCACGTAACGCACCTTGCACAAATACTGAATGGCCTGCCTAGCTACGAGCAACTTGCAAGAAGCGCTCGCCGGCCGCTGCCACGGCACCGTTCGCTACGCTCGCACGCTCGCTCGGCTCGCGCGTAGTTAGTCGTTACCACTTTTAGCCACACTGAAGGCTCGTACAGACTGGCGTGATATCGCGGGCGCGACGTACAGCGTGACACTTTACATGAAGTTTTCATAGAAATAGTGCTACTAGTGTCGCGTCACGCCTGTCTGCGCGAGCCTTGATACAGGTTAGGTATTAGCTGTAACTTTTCCCACAATTATTTGAGACTAAAATAAATAAAGATATGGCTAAAAGGTCCCAGCCACCAGCCATTAAAATATTTAAAAAAAAACTGTTTTAATTGTGGCTGACCGTCATAGAAAAAAATGACAGTCATGAAAAGTGCTTTTTAAAGACATACATACAACAGGTCGCTATTACTTACTGGGAACATCCTGTCGCATCATCATCATCTTCATCATTTCGATGTACATACGTGATCTTTGTAAACATAAATGTATAGGACATCTCTTTTTTTTTCTGTGCACCCATATTTTAGGAACTCGACCGGTTAGATGCAGAATCCTAATTTGAAAAAAAGTAATTTGAAAAAAAAATAAGAAGATGCCTCCGACTGCATGAGATTGTTTATATGGATAAAGAAATAGGTCATCTTGTTTCCATCTTTTTTACAAGTTCACTTTTTACGCAGGCAGTCGGATTTTTAAGGGGTTCCGTAGTAACCCTTATATTTTCGCCATGTCCGTCTGTCTGTCTGTCTGTCCCCACTGTAGCTCAAAGACGCTTGGTACTAGAAAGCTGTAATTTGGCATAGGTATACATATTAATCACGTCGACAAAGTGCTTTTTAGGGTACCTCTCTTGCACGTTATGTGGGGATGATATTTTTTTTGCTCGTCTACCCCATAGTGTGGGAATATCGTTAGACAGGCCGTTCAAAAATATTGCGGGTCTGTCAAAACCACATTTCGATTCAAGGATCGGCATGCGTAATATTAAGCATTAAAGTGCAAATTTTTGTTTGTCAAGTATCCCTCCCCCCCCCCCCCCCTCCCTGCCAACTAAATGGTTATTTATGGAGATGTGAAAAAATTCATGGCAGTAGTACATATAATGAAATTAAAAGGAAAACTATCACAGCTAAGTAGGCTTTACAAGTTAACGAGTAATAGTCGACCAACTTAAATTTGCAGCTAGAGAATTGACCGTGACTTATATCAATGTATGGGAGAACATACTTTTCAACTACAATGTTAAGTTTGTTTTTGGGATAAATTCATCCCAACTTCGCAACTACGGAACCCTTCATTGTGTGTGGTCCGACACGCACCTGGTCGGTTTTTTTTTATTTTCAAATTGCTTTTTTATTATAGACTACTTTTTAATCATTATTTTACTTCAGTAGCTCAAACATGTAGGTTTTGCTGCCTGAACCAGTGAGCAAAATGCGATTTTGCTCACCGAGACCAAGTAACTTTTTAATGTTATTTTTTTTTCAGAAAGCCGCGAATATCTTATTCAGCTTTGGGTTAATCATACAATTCGAAACATTCACACTTCATCTCTTTCCTGCCATTAGAAAGAGAGAGAGAGAGACAAAGACCAGCCCTTTCGAAGTTCCGATTTTGAATTCGATTTCAAAGACAAACACGTTCGGAATTTCGTACTAACTAAAGAAATTTTGCAAAAAGATAATTATGTCTTTTAAGACGTTGACAACAACTAAACCGCGGTGACTGTCAGATTGCATAGAAAAGAAAGAGAAGCGCGATGCCACAACGCTTGTAATATATTGCAAAATATGAAGCAATTATCTATTTACTCAAAATTGAGTTGAGTTATAGTATGTTGATATTTAATGCAGATATTTTGAATTAGAACTCAAGGTAAAAGGTTAGTAACGTTAGTTTGTATCGAGATTTTTTTTTCTAAACGTGTTTTCGTAACAACCAAGTTCTGTGAAATATGTTCAAAATTATCATATATTTTTTTCGCTACCGCAAACTATACAGGTTTGGCAATTTTTTTTCTTAAGAAAAGCCTATTATGGTCAATTGGGTCTTGTCAGCGCCTTAATGTAATTTATCGAATTTTTAACTTATTATTGTATTTAAACGAAAAAAAAGTATTCACTGCAAATAAAACTGATATTTAACCTGTAAATATTTATTTCTAGTTTCAATAATGTTACGTAATATATTTTGAATAATAAAATATCATGGGTGCTATTTCCGAACACGCAACAATATTTAAATAAAAGAGCGGGAATAAAATTTCGTGGCTGGCATAAAAAGTTGAATAAATTAAAAAGTAAAGTGAAACTAGCGACTAGAACAGTATTTTAACACCGGAAGAGTTAAAACAACAAGTTATTAATGCAGAATTAAGTTTCCTACCTGAGAAGTCTCGCGAGATATATCTGAAAGCATACCAGGTCTTCAATGAATGGAGACTTACAAAGGGCGCAAGCAGTTTTTCGGAGTCGGTGTTGCTATCTTATTTTTTAGATTTATCACAGACGAGGCGATCATCTACAATGTGGAGTATTTACTCAATGTTGAAAGGTACTTTAAAAACAAAACATAACGTGCACATTGAAACATACGCAAAACTCGTATCTTTTCTAAAAAGAATGTCAGTTGGGCATAAGGCTAAAAAGTCCAAAATTTTCACGGCCCATAACATAGAATAATTTCTTAATGAAGCTCCGGACTGCAATTTTCTGGCCGCTTAAGTAAGTGGTACCTATGAATCTATGTTGTTAGTTATTAAAATGTGTGTGTAGACTGTTATGTAGGTATAATAGTACATTATGGTACTAGTGTGTAACATTGGTAATTACCGCTGAGGCGCCAAGAGAACCGAGGACGGTAATCATCAATACACACGTGTATCATACACTTGTGAATAAAATAACAAAAAAATCTCATTTTATTTAGTAGGTAAAAAGTTTATTTATAGAAACATTTAGTAAATGTGCAGTTAGTAAAATTATAATTAACTGTTTTTGATGGCATAGCGGTCTCATCAGATAGATTATTTATTGAAATATTTCATGTTCTATTGTAATTTGAGATGGCTCATTATTCGTGTAGGTAGGTGAAATCCAATTATTGGATGTACTTGGTGTTTCGTCAGTACGAAGCGCCTTAGAATCAAGTTTAATTCTTTTTGTGATTTTTGGACAAATTTCCTTCTTGTTTTGTATGGAATCTTCTACGTATGATTCTGCTACATTGCTAGATCGCCACCCACCATGACGCTTCAAAGTCATTATATCAGCTCCTGAATTAGCTAGCAATGTAGCAGATGTTCTTCTGAAACTATGTCCAGTGTAGCTCTCAGCATCTGCTAAACCTAAAAACTTAGCGATTTCTTTAGGCATATATCCAAATTTGTTTGTACCTGTAGGCTGACAGGTACATTTACCATTCTGGTAATTTAGAACGAAACGGTCAGTTTTTGCTTTTGGTGACCGCAAATTTTCATACTTCTTAACAATTTCATAGAATGGACCGTGTATGGTGAATGACCTCGGTATTTTATTTTTCGTGATAGGTATCTTCACTAAAAGCATCTGGCCATGGTTCTCTATGTTTTTACGGTTATATTTGTTAATTCTTGTATCCTACAGGCACCATTTACACCAAATATTAAAGCAACCTGAAAAAAAAAACAATAATTAAGTTCAACACACAACACAGGCTGAAGTCGCGTAGATATTTAAAATTAATTTAACTAACCTTAGTAGCCAGCATCTTTTATAAATTTTTCAATATCGTCAGACGATAAAACCTTTGATTTCTTGCTTCTAAATCCATCGGATAGTCTCTTTAGATAAGCTGACAAATTAGAGGATGTTTTTAAGTCCACTCCATTCTTTGTTCGGACTGTACTTTTTAACATTGAGTATAAACACCACAAAGAGCTAGGTTTGTAGGTACTTAGAAGATAATTCTTTAAAGTACGCCATGAACACATTTTCTGAAAAAGACTGAGTATTCTTGCTATTTTGCCATTTTATGAAATTTTGGTACGCTAATAGATAGTTTTCCTTGGAGTTTTCAGGTATTAAACTTTCCATAACGTTAAGGGCTTCACGTCTTATATCGGGCGGTGTACAACAAAAATATTTTTCTTCGTAACTAGTACCTACTTGTAGACATTTTAATTAATAAATAACTATAATTTCAACAGTGAAAACGAGTTGTGAAAAATGTTTCGCTATGGTGGCGGGAAAAATTAATTAGTTTTCCTATGCGCGCGCATTGCGATCGACCACAGACTAAAGAGATGAGTTTTTTTTATTTTCCGCGCATAGGGTTTGCGCCTATTTTGCCACGTACAAAATGGGGAATTTAAAGTTTTCTTTTATTACAGAGAAAACAAAAGTTATATTTGAGTGAAAGTTTTATTTATTAAACACGTACGAGTTAAAATTATCTATTTAAATAAGAAGTTGCATGAAATGAGCAAGCAATAGGAACATTAATTTATTGGCTGTGCCTCCGCTGCCGGTACCGGTTCCTAATTTATTTATTTGTTCTATTGAACACGATCTTCTTTTTGAATAAAAACTTTTATAAGAACAAAGCAACTCAACCAATAAAATTAAAAAAAAATCTATAACTCACTAGTGAGTTATAGCAATGAAAAAGTCATAGTTTGATTATGGGTGTCATTCTGTGCCTAATTGGCACTTTATGAGCAAGTGTGTTGAAAAGGTACTTACTGCCTACTACTAATTTTTGGAGGCTAATTATTATTTTAATACTGTTACAATATTCATTACGATATGTAAAAGATGCTGTAAATGTTAAATTATGCATATTAATTATGTAATATTTTCATTACAGGTTGTACTGATCATAGGAATTAGTGGAGCGTGTCGCAATAACGAGCTAGTACAGCGAACAGTTAATAATATCGAAAAGCATTCAGATAAATTACTGTTAGTAAAATTGAAAAATACGAAGACGAACCTTGACAGGTCTTTTGTCGTATGCGAAGAATATGTAACTATTGTAGAAAAATACCAAAATTTACGTCCAGCCAATATAAAAACCGACCGATTTTTCATATAATACCATAATAATAAATGTTCCAGACAGCCTATGGGAGTAAATAAAATAGGTGCTATACCGCGAGAAATTGCCACTTTTTACAACTGGAAGAGCCTCAGCTATACACGGGTCACTGCTTTCCTCCGAAAGCAGTGACCCGTGTATAGCTGAGGCAGAACTTCGGCAACGCTCTTGGCTGATTCCGGAGCCAATCTCGCCACTTTAAAACGTCATGGCGGGTGGAAGTCTAATAAGGTTGCAGAAGGCTATATTGAAGACTCAATAGAAAATACGTCGAAAATCTGTAAGCGTATAGTGGAAACAATAAGTCTGAATTCGAGCTCGGATCCTTGGTCTCACCCACGCCCATCCACTTCCAACGACGCACAGTGTACTTATACAGAAAGCCGATCAGAATCACCAACGTTCACCGTTGTTCCTTCTCAATCCCCCACCGAAACAGAAACCTTAACCCCAAATAATCAAACTCAATTCAATGCAACTATAACGTTGCCAAACAAATGTGTTACTTTTCATTTGCAGAATTGCAGTAATTTAACTTTTAACTTTTAAAATGTTCCATTTTATTGAACTGGTACCTCTACCTACAATGTTAATTATTTTGATTCACAATAAATAGTTATTTCAATCTATTCCTGTTTATTATTTTATCTCCTAAAGTATTCTCGCTGCTGAAGTGAAAAGTTATTTGTGTTACACGAGAGCAAAGTTTTTTGCATCTCGTGCCTTTCAATCCCTCGCCACACTCAGGATTCAAAATCAGCACTCGCAGCAATAAACGACTTTGCTCTCTTGTTGCACAAATAACTATTTTCACATTAATAAGACCCATTATACGATTATATAAAATAATATACGTTATCCTAAATATTCTTTATACGTAAAATTTAAGTTAGAATGGTCGCTAACCAACTTTAAACCGTTATAGAACCTAAATGGTCATTCAAAATGAAAAATGATTAGAGAAACGAAAGATGATTTACAAAAACCTATTTAATGATACCCCACTTGACAAATGTGTTAATATTTACTTGTACGTCAACTTTCATTTTTTTTTTTAATGTGGCTTTTGGTTGCTGCCATAGAATTTTGGATTACTGTCATGTCTTAAGTGACATTCACAAGATTAAGACAAATCGATTTACGTAAGAATCATCAAAATCGACCCACGCGATTGGTCTCTAAAGACCAAGATTTTGATGATTCTCGAATTCGGAACAAACACACATAAATAGGCTGATAAACACATTACCCTTTTTTGCGTTGCGCAGTCTGGTAAAAATATATAGTAGGTATCAAATCAGAACGACTTACCTTATGATTGTATGAAATAAATTGAATACCCAAAACACGAAATTGAACTAAAGTCTAATGAATTTCAAGAGTTATTAGCCTTGAATGGCATAAAATCCATCATTTATATTGAAAAAATATGGATATAAAAGCGTGTCTATCATTTTCAATGACCACTTTTTACACGCTAGGAAAGAAAGGACAATGTTTTACGTTAATGACTTCCAGGCTTCGAAAAATATTTTATTTTTTTCTAACGCAAAAACAGTCGATAACGTCTTTTCCAAAAATGAAGTGAATAAAAAAGTGTCCCCGTATTCACTAGTCTTTGCTGCAAAACCATTAATATATTTCGCGTCCTTATTTGGATCAAAATTGGTTTCATACGAGAAAAACTACGTTGTCAGTACAAAGTTCATTAGCAAGTTCTACTCATTGTTTATTATCATAGCTCAGCTCATGATATCACTGGTAATCATAAAACCACTCAGTTGGCATGATACGAAATCTGACGTGCCTTTAAACATCTTAACAAAAACTTATAGCACGTTGAGCAATGTTGAAGCGGTTTATTCAGTTTTCGCCATAGCTGTTTTTAACACAAAATTCTATGTTGAATTATTTAATAAACTCGATAATATTGATACACATTTTAGTATATCTAAAAAAGTATTTAGAAGAAGACGTCTTATTTCACTAATACTGGTCGTATTACCAATCATGCAAGTTTCTTGCACATTTTGGTTGAGAAAATTTCACTTACAAAATATTGGTGCCCATATAAATTTCTTTTTGATCATGTTGCAAGGATCGATCTTGTACTTCGTTGTTGTTAATATTTACTTGAGAATACTAATGTTGAATACATTGCTGTTGAGAGCAGTTAAAAATACGATGTCAAATCAAAAGAAGATTATATTCCAAGATACAATTTGCGACTCTGTTGTTAAGGTAAGGCCATGTATAATAATATCTCGATCCCCAAATAATTCCCGTTTTGATTTGACTAATATAATAAGTGAGCGTTTTTTATGTGATCCCCAAAGGTAAAGGTTAATTCATTTAAATTCATCATCATAATTTTCTTATTTAGGTGTTAATGATTTAAATTCAATAATATAGTTCACTAGGTTTTAAATTAATGTGAATAAAACTACTCCATTGCAGAATATTTGCATTGAACCTACAGTAATACAAGAAGAGGATTTGCATTGTTGTTGGTTTGAGCTGATGCAAATATACGACAAAATGGCAGACTGCATTCATATTTTTAATGAAATGTACTGTGGTCAGGTAATAATGGACCCCATACTAATATAATTTGTTAAAATGCTTATATCCTAATTATTATGTCTGATTAAAAGTACCAATTACTTTTTTCCAGGTATTTGCGATGTACAATTCATGGTTATTATGCACATTATTGACGATATGTCGATCTTTGTCTCCATCTTTAACGGTAATTGTTTTAAATATTTTAACATTGATTTGTTTGCAATTATTGAGTTATAAGGTTACAAAATTACTTCAGCTGTAGGAATCCGCTGGATGCGAGAGCAGCACAGTACCGGTCGATGTGGCGACGCACAGTGGAACGAATGTATGGGAGCGGTTGGACGTAGACATGTCCGAAAAATAAGAGTAAAATTATGCCAAACTAATGATGCCATCTTATTCGATTACTTAATGCCTTCATAAATTGTGGTGATGAATTTCTTCATAACTCCCATATTTCGGGAGTAATTTGAGAAAATGTGAAATTTTACTATGAAAATGAGTGTATCGAGCTCTCTCCCTCCTGATTCCGGGCTTGTTTCAAGTAGCGGTCTCTAATATCGTAATGCTATTACTAAGAGCTATATTTAATACTAAGACACATAGTGCGCCAAATGTGCACTTTCTGGGATAAAAGGAAATGAAAATTTAAAAAAAAAAACGTTTTTTCCCCATTTGTATTTACTTTAAACCGCAGACAGACTTATTAAGAGGTCTATAAATATATTATATATATACAGAAATATATATTAACAAAAATATTCACAAGAACTGATGAGAGTATGACTTTTAAGTAAGTTGATAATAAATTACCTAGTTTCATTAAAAGTACAATAAATAATTAAGGTGTAAGCTCTAATTTACTAAGTTACACATTTTAAAACAATAACATCATTTAATTATCTTCGTCATCATCATCATCATCAATTAATTCAAATTCAGAATCGATGTCCGCTAAATCATTTATGTTAACAAATTCGATATCACTTTTCTCAGAATCCGTAAGCTCATAAAATTCCTTAAAAGAAGATTTTTTTACAAACTTATTTCCTTTTGGACGGATACTTGTAACAAGTGGATCAGAAGACAGTAAAAGATTGTGCATAATATCTTCATTGCATGAGATACTGCTATGCTTTCGAGAATGCCCCTCTCTATATTTTCTAAAATCTTTATTTCTAGCCTCAGATGCCTCTTCGGATAGAAAACCAATGGGCACAATTGACATGTTCTGAACTATGTCTGGCCCATGCATTAAAATTTTATGAAGTGAAGAAGGCATATAATACCATGGGTATAACTCCACGTAAAGCTTAGCAGTATCAAAGCAGAACTCTCGGAATTTAGTTACGTTGATCTTCTCTCCTGATGAAATACACTGCAAGATCACACAGATTTTTCTTAAAAGCATAGCATCTATTCCGGTCAGTTCAGCAGATTTAGTGTAGTTTTCAAAAAATCTCCTTGCCGAGTTGCCATTGTTGGTGGATCCACTGCCTTGTTTCACAACATCGAGAAGTAAGCCCGTTTCTCTTCTTACAGCCTCTTGAACTCTTTTCTTCCTGTCATCAACTTGCCTTTTTGCTATATCACCCCTTACTTGCCATGATTTTATGTCTAATTTGTAGGAAATGTGTAATAAGCATTCCATTGAGCGAATCCAAGCGTGAAGGGTGCTTAAGCTATATTTATACATGTCCTCGTTTGCGTGTTTATCTTTGATTAACTCTAAATTATTCATTTCTTTAGGACAAGCCTTGCATATGTCACACACTGAAGCTGCTGTATTGGATATAATGGAATGAATTTTACCATCAATCATTGTCAACAGCAGTTGGTGTTTGACACTAATTCCATCAGTGATGGTGGATGGAGTTAAGGCTTCAATCTCTGCTTCGATTTCAGCCATCTCTCTCTGCACATTTTCTTTGGTTTCCTTTATAAACTTAAACAATATTGGCCGGCAAAATGAAGTGGAAGATGGTCGCTCGTTTTCCCAAATTGTTACACCTTTTGAGACGAGCCGCAGTGGTACAAGACTAATCATAAAATTACTAGCAAGATCGATTTGCTCATCTTCACTCGTCCTTTGATGATAAATGCTTTGGCTAGATGATCCGTCAAAACCCCATTTGCTGGTCAATACGAGCTGTTGATTGGGATCAACAGGGGTTTCTAACGACCTAATAAGTCTTCTTGAGGTTAAATCCATCAAGGCTTGTAATTTGATTTTTGCAGAGCTCTCTGTAACTGTGAGATCTTCTTTGGCCGGATAGCACTTAATTTTTTCTTTAACCAACATGTAGTAACTCGGGTATTGAAGAGCTCCTTCTTGAGTGTTGAAATCCCGAAGAGTGTTATAGCGCCATTTCGATAAGTTCATCGATACATAAAGAGCCAATGCCTTCAAAGGGGATATTTCCCGTACCTGAATTGATTTACCTTCAATGAAGGCTTTGATTTTTGAGGCCTCTTCTGGATTCTCCGTCAAGTATTTCATAACATAAGCTGTATCGCTTTGTCCTGCCTTTTGAAGCGCCCTTTCGGCCGAAAACATAATTTCAGCGCTGCTACTGCTGCATGAAAGACTATCTTCAGTGCGTCTTCTTTTTTGCCGGTTACTAAGGTCCTCAAAAGATTTACGAGGACTAGGATGTGTACAAGTTGAAGCATCAGATTTAGCAGGAGAAATTATGGGCTCGATGACGTCACTTATATTTTCTGTAGAAGGTTCCATATTTTCATTCTGTAATTCCGGCCATTGAATTGCAGCCTGTAGCCAAATCTCATGTTTCTTCCGAAACTTATCTGTGCTTCTTCCAGACTGTGTCCATTTTGCATAAATGCGGTAGCAAAATCGACGACACCAGTCTTTTAAACTTGTTTCAGCACTTTCACATAACTGAACACAACTGTTATCTTTTAAAACACTGAACAAATAGTTAAAGTCGCGTAAATCTTTATGTGCGCGTGCGCATAAAGCAACGTGAATATCAAGATTTGTATTAAAATTTGGAAAATACATTGCGAGATTAGCTTGGATACAACGAGGTGTAAATCAACACTGATTTTAAAGTTACTAATAGTGACCTATTTATATAAAATCCAGGTATCCCAGGTATCCTTTGTTAAATATTGCAAGGTAATTAGTTATTGTGATAATTAGTAAATGATGCATGCTAAATTAGTGTATTAAGAGCCATTTAGTAATTAAATAATAGCAATGTTCTTATCAGTAATCATTAGTGCATCAGTTTTATATGTAAACCTTAAGTCCCTAATTATATATCCTAATTAGCTTATATCTTCTCTAATTGGCTGCTCAGAAATGTTATTGTAATAAGGTAAACCTTTAGAAAAACGGTTTTAATCAACAAAATAAACAAAAAATAAAAAAATTGTGTTATAAAATAAACATCACTCTTTATCCCAGAAAGTGCACATTTGGCGCACTATGTGTCTTAGTATTAAATATAGCTCTTAGTATTAGCATTATGATATTAGAGACCGCTACTTGAAACAAGCCCGGAATCAGGAGGGAGAGAGCTCGATACACTCATTTTCATAGTAAAATTTCACATTTTCTCAAATTACTCCCGAAATATGGGAGTTATGAAGAAATTCATCACCACAAGTTATGAAGGCATTAAGTAATCGAATAAGATGGCATCATTAGTTTGGCATAATTTTACTCTTTTTTTTCGGACATGTCTACGTCCAACCGCTCCCATACATTCGTTCCACTGTGCGACGCGACCGTCGCCATATCAACCGGTACTGTGCTTCTCTCCTGGGGAGGCCTAGGAGAACCTATCTATCTTTCGGCTAAAGTGGTGATGAGGATGATGCATGAGGTTATAGTGGGTTCAGTTAAATGAAACAATTACATTAATTTAACCACACCGCCTACCGTTGTCTGTGTCGTTCCGCTGCTGTGCAGTTCGGATCAGTGCGGTTTAACCTTAATCCTTTTGTATTTTTTTCCAACGCTAGATATCCTTTAAGCGAGGAATTTTTAGGCGATTTTTTTACTGCTTTACCATACAAAAAGTGTCAAACATCAATTTAAATTCTACAGATAAAAGTCGTGACGTTGGAAAAATCAGCCCTAAATAATGTTTGGTGTTGTGGAAACAATGTTTTGCGACTTTTGTTTGCCATGAATACGAAAGTAAATAGTTATTTTTATTATTTTTAAAGAATAATAAAGTGTTTCTTTGCAGTATTCCGAAGTATTTCTCAGTGATTTATTTCTTTATTCGTGCATTAACTTCCGTCCTCTATTTTTGGCAACCGTGTGTGAGATGTTCATGAGGGAAAAGAAGAAAACTTTAGCATTGTTATTGCACGTTTTACAGTTAATTGAAGGAGGTAAGATTGTAGATTTAAAGTGATATTGAATAAGCAATTATCTTGAAAAATAAATAACAGCAATTAAACAAACACAGTTATAGAGTCACTGCAATTTTATAAGCGATGAAAAACACAGCATGTTGGGCCGACAGTGCTTTTTAGCCTAAGCTCGCTACCTCAAGATTTCTGGAATTCATATTTTTTTGTAAATTAATTAATACCTATCTAACTGTTGTCTGCGGCTCAGGCTTGTTTAAGATATTTTTGAGAGACGGAGAGTATAGTTAGGTCTTTCTGAAAAAGTAAAATAAAAAAAGAAAAATGTATTAATTGGCATTACAGTAAAAAAGAAATAAAATATACCTTAAAACTATAAAAAAGAAGAAATAATGTAGACAACAAGAAACTGAGAACTTTCGCTTGCACCCACAATATTGGTGTCACTTAGCAGAATGTGATGATACCATTGACTAACCTTAAGACCATATATTACAGTCACACGTGTACAGGCACATCAAGCTACCACTAACTGTCAAATTTTCTCATTCGATTTTGAGCTTAACTAGCAACATTTTAAGGTGTAAAATCATTTGAGGAATTTCACAGTTTCGTATAACCTGATGTGCTGGCGACTGTACCTGCTATATTCTGACAAATAAATAATTATGATTATTATGATTAAACTGAATGGTAACAATATTTTCAGTTTAGTTAGTTAATTAGTTAGTTATTTTGTAACTTTCTTAACATCACGATGTTTTATTTCCAGATAATCAGCCATTTTGTGAAGTGAAAACTATGATAACACTGGTAGCTTCGCGCAAATTAGATATATCTGCGAACGTGTTCACAATAAATGTACGAACTGTCATGAACTTCGCCGGACGAATCATATCCTACACTGTTCTCATGATTGAGTACTTTTATAGCCACCTGTTTTTAGAATAAAAACATGAACTTACAACGTTAAATTACATTAGCTAGCGAAATTTCAAAGGCAATGATTTGTACCTATCATTATCTAGATAATGACTTTTAAACAAAAAAATAACCCTGTATACATATAATTTCGCAATTTCTCTAATAATAGATTTGATCCTGGACCGTTTTTAATCAAAGAAATAATTTAAAAAATAAGTTGATGAAACTAGTTTTATTTAGTACCTACTATAGATTATATATCGATGTGTACTGGATTTGTTGTTAAAAGGCGACAGAACCTATTGGCCCATTGTGAAAAGGAAGACATCCTTTCACAATTTTTTAAATTCTCAATTCTCAATTTTTTATTGCGTACCATAATGTAAATAATTGGTAGGGAAATAATTACACAAAATTATTAATTATTTACACAAAAGGATACCTTTTTTGTAAAACCCACTACAAACTATAAAATCAAATATAAATTGCTGGAAGCGCCATCTAGAATAAGCTGGTTGAATTACGTATGATACCAACATCGAAATTCGAAATCGAGAGCTCAAATTATGAACATACACACACTAAGCAGTTCTTGTCTTGGAGTATAGATGGCGCACATGTGAAATATTATAGTAGGTAATAATTAAAAAAAAATACCTACTGAATTTAGTATTGTAAAATTTCAGCTAATTATAAGTTTCAATTATTATTAATTACGGGCGCGTGTATGTCACACCGACTAAAAGATAAGGTTGGAGAAGCGTTGCCACTGGAGCCAGTTTTTGACTGCTGAGTGCTGCTGAGGATAGATAGCGAGAAATGTTAAAATACATAGCATGACATTATTATCTAACAGATTAGGGTGAATCTGGCCCTATGACTGAGTGGCCCTATGTCTGAGTATGCCTAAGTCTTAGGTACTGAATAACAATTAAAAAACGGAACAGTTTAGATAATTGGTTAATCAGCTGTCGGCGAGCGCCCTAACGGAACCTACTATTATTTTATCTGTAACTTTCTTCCTCCCCGTCCCGCTCTCCTCCGGCCCCTCTCTCGCACCCTCCGCAGCTCCGCCATTTTGAATTCGAAACTGACACTCGGCACTCCGGCAGAGGCCGCGTCATTTCATTCTATTTATTTTGTTGTTGCGTTGCATATCACTATCACCCGCAGTCGGCAATAGTGCTCGTTGCTCGTGTGCTGTTTCACGTTCGTTCATCTAATCGTGCTGTGATTACTAAAACATTTCCAACATGTCTGGGTGTAAGTATTCTTTAATATTTCTCTAGTTTATGATGTATATATAGTATTTGTGATTTACTTAGGTTATGTTTATAAACTAACGCTATAGAGGCCAAACAAACGCGTCGTCATGTGATACCGTTGTTAATCGAAAATGATGCGTGCCGGTTGCACAATTTTACATCAGTTTTGTTCATTTGGGTACTTACCTGTAATTAAGTACATAGGTACCTGTATTAAATGAGTCGATATCTAATGTATGCCGATAAAAGCAGTTCTCTATATTTTCTGATAGCTCGCTATGATAGTTTCGTTATTACGGTACCATCAAATAAGTACCTATGGTATCTATCTAGGTTCCTACCTAGTTAGTTAACGAATTTTTAATTGTCACGTTCTTAATTGGAATCTTGAGTAAATAAACGTTTAACGCTGGTGCCATTCCAACGAAAACATATTTGTTTTTGTGAAAACACTTGGGAGTTGGGTGGGTCAAAAGGACGTTGACCTTGAAATCGTGTTTTTTTGTATACCGTATCAAGAATTTAATAATGATAATTCTTTTATGAGCTGAGGAGCATAGTATTTAGTTTATTTTTATCTAGCTTGTTTTTTGTTATTACTTATAGTTCGTTTTTTAATCCCAGAGACTAATTTGGCATTTCAAATGATTGTTGTTCTTTTTTTTTTATTTGGAGTTTGACATTTGCATGTGTCAATTTGTCTCCGAGATTAAAAAACAGACTTTAGGTTTTTACATAGCATTTATTTTGGGACATGATAATCTAAGATAGAAAATATTGTCAGAATCAGCCATGGCCATAACGTGTGCTGAACTGCTGAATACGCCCACAAATAATGTACCTACTTTGCTAGACTATTATGTCATGTGTTTACAATAGCAGGTATCTACTCGCTTAGGTACTTTTGTTTCGTTTATCATTCAACATCCAATAACTTCGCAATTTCGTTGGCTTTCCAAAACAATGCTAGCTAGGTAACAGTCTTGTTAAACCTACTTAATAGGTAACCATTCGGATTGTTGTTGATCCTAAAGTATAAAATTATGACGACATTTACAGGTATCTTTACAACATAATTCGTGGGGAAAGCGGAACCAGGCATGAAATATTTGTACCTACCTATGTTTTTTTTAGCTTTTCCACCTACACAAATAAATAAAATTAAAGTATCTGTTTGTAATGTCAGAATAACAGCTTTTTACTAAATGCTTAGAAAGTATAAACCTACAATACCTAGTTAAATAAAAAATCAATTTTTAAATTTTTTGTCTACGGCTGGACCGACGATATTGACGGACTGATTGATTGGTTGGATATTGACGGGACTTTCACTGGCAGATAGCTGATGTTATAAAGGCAGTATAACTTAGCTCTCCGCGGAGTGGTGGAGACTTGTGTGGCGTCGTATTGTCTTAGGAATAAGGTCCAAAATCGCTTAAAGTAATTATAAATCAGAGCTCAAGATAAATGCCAGCAACTATAGGCGTCGCGCCAGTATGTAGGAGCCTTATAACTGCGTTTTTATCTTAGACTAGCTTTTGCCCGCGTGGATGTCGGAAAATATCGCACAAGCACGTACTACCGGGCTTAAAAGTAGTAACAAAAATAAAATGTGTAGGACTAATGGACTAACCGTAGGGCTATTCGCTTACACCGCGGCATTTGTCTTACTTTTAGCATTTTTAAGTTTTTATACCTGCCGTAACTTCTCAAGGAATGGTCCGATTTGAGTTAATTTAAAGAGGAATTTACATGTACCTAGGTACTTATTCAACTTTGATTATGAAAGTATTTAGTTGGATAAGGATTAATATCATGATATGAATGTCATCGTCTTTCGATTCTACCCGTTTTAATTGGCTAATTGGAACAAAAAACCGTTATTGTCACTATAATAGTTAATGATGAGTACTATAAACATGTAGTACATTATTTTATGTATCGTCAATAGTTTTCCCAGCGCACGCTAAATAACGACTTTTATAGGCAAATTTTTGATACCTTGGGTTAGATTATTGTATCTAATATTTTCTCTATAATATTAATATAGAAAAAGTCGTTAATAAAACAAATAAAATGAAAACTCCGTTTAAACGATGACTTAATCCCAACTCGTTGCCCTGTAGGTCGTCCACCCACCCCAAAGAGAATTAAGTATAGTCATTGACCCACCCCCATCTGACTATTTAAAATGCTATACCTACCTCTAGTTATACCAATGTAGAAGAAGCTCAATATAGGTCAAAGTCAAAGTCAAATTATTTATTTCAAATAGGTACATAAAAGGCACTTGAACGTCAAAATTTACAAAAATTTTGAATTGATTCTAGTTGCCCCTTCCAAAAGGTAGTTTCGTATGGAGAAGAATGGGCAAGAAATCCCACCGTTACCCTTTTAAAATGTTTTACAAAATTTTGTATAGGTACATTATTATAATTATATGTGAAGACGATGCATCTAGAATAAAATTACTGTACCAAAATAGGTAAAAAATAATTAAAAATGAAGCAATGACAGATAAATTAATTATGTTATAGATGCTCACATATTTACAAACATTATAAAAATATACGTTTTCCTAAAAGTAATAAAGGTGAACTTGTATAGATCTTCTAATCTAAAATTGTCCACCCACTGAAGAACCAAGCAGTTGAGACGGGTGCAATTCTACACTCGTACGCGTCAAACTTTATGGCTGCTCTGAAGTCTGCTACACGCTGCGCAGTACCCCACCCCTCACCCGCGCTAACACACGAATTCGCTACTGCGCAGTAACACGCCTCATGTTCCGAACCGCCATAAAGTTTGAATCGGACTGTACCTACCCAGTGACATGGCTACAGTCAACCGCATGTCCAATGGTTTCAATTCGACTTTGGCACCGCTTTTTCGCAGCCACTCTCTCTCACAGAGAGGAGGCCTGGGGGGCAACCATCACCTCTTATAGCAGTATTGTTATAATATTACTTCACAGTGGGAAAGTGATGGTGCTATATAGGACTTATAGCTCCATCTCTTTCTCACTCTGAAGTAACATTGAAACAGGGGGCCAACCATCACCTCTTATAGCAGTATTATTATAATATTACTTAACAGTGAGAAATTGATGGAGCTATATAGGACTTATAGCTCCATCTCTTTCTCACGCTGACGTAATATTATAGAAATAATACTGCTATAAGATGTTATGGTTGGCCCCCTGGTAGCTGTTTCCCAGCAGTGGAAACACTACAGGCTGATTATACTTGATAATGAAATAAGTATGTTTAAGTTCCATGTAATGCAAGCCTATTGCCATCAATCGGGCACCAATCCAGACTCCGGGCTGCTACTGAGAAATTCCAGATAGAAAACCCCAATAACACTGCCCGACCCGGGAATCGAACCCAGGACCTCATGCTCAGCAGTAGCGCTTGCGCCCACTAGACCAACGAAGCAGATTGATATCATGTACCTAATTCTTTTTTAACCGGCTTCTTAAAAAAGGAAGATGTTCTCAATTCTAATTTGGTGCGTAGATTATGGGAACAAAGCTCTGAAATGTAGCATTACTTTTTACATCTAATATAATGAATGGATGATGTAGTTTTCGCAGCTTAAACACCAAGGTCTCTGTGACTGATTGACCCGGCAATCGAACCCGGCGAAATGTGGGTGTGCTTCACGTACACCTTTACCCAACCCTTCTGGGAAACAAGGCGTGATGTTATGTTTGTTTATGAAATAAGTACCTACTTATTACTGCTCCTCTTTTTTACCAGACTGCCTCAGAAGGGTAATGTTTTTCGAGAGTATGTATGTATGTCGATTTACCCGACAAATATACCCGACTACAAAAACACATAACTGAAAAGGGAAAAACAAGCATTATAATCTATATAATTTTGGTCTTGCAGGCGGGGACAGTCGAATAACCTGAAATATGGTGTAATTTTTTATTGTCCCCGCCTGCGATACCAAAATTATATAGATTATAAATTTATAATGCTTGTTTTTCCCTTTTCAGTTATGTGTTTTTGCAGTCGGGTATTTTTTTCTATTCTATGTGTATCTAGATTGGACTCGCCTCAAGCTTTATATATGTTACGACGGTTTCTGGTTGGTAGTAACCGTAGAGTAGCAGGGAACTTGATATTTTATTCCAAAATACAACACAAAATATTTAGCAGAGTAAGTAGATATTTAGGTAGTTTCCTGGAGAACACAGCATACTATTCCATGTTAGGTAGATGTTAGGACAATTGATACGTGGTAATTTTACCTACATCATTAATGTTTAAGGAAACTGACAAAAAAGGAAATATTTTTAGGATAAAAACGTTTCTCCAAACCACTATAGGTAAGTACCTACTCTGGTTTTTTATTTGCTAGACTAAATGACTTTGGTGTCGACATAAAAATAATCTAGTTACCAAGAGATTGTCTCTGTAATATTAATTATTTATCGGATTATTAAAAAAAAAAAAGTTTTGGTCTAGGAAATAAAAATCAGAGTTTAGGTATGCAATGTACGCCCGCCATTACATTACACCCGTATCGACGCAGACGAATACTTTCGGTTTCATTTTATATTTGGAACTATGAGATCATCAATGTGTTTAAAATTCGAATATGTGCGTTTGCCCACCACACTTTAGCTAAGAAAATGAATAATAGATTCACAGAACCATTAATATTTTCGTATATGGACACTTAGGAGTCTACGTATGGATCACGGGGCCAACCATCACCTCTTATAGCAGTATTATTATAATATAACTTCACAGTGGGAAAGTGATGGAGCTGTACAGGACTTATAGCTCCATCTCTTTCTCACGCTGAAGTAATATTGAAATAATACTGCAATAAGAGGTGATGGTTGTCCCCCAGGGTCCCATATTCACAATCGAAATCATCCGCTCAAGTAGGTACTGGACGCGATTACGTCATAAAATTCAACCTAATCGGTTAAAAAAATATAAATTAATGATCTTGTAAGTTTTGTGAAAAGTCGATTAAAAATTTCGACCGTAATTAGGCACTTCAAGGATCTGTTTCAGAATGTCCGAAATGTATTCAAAGATGGAAGAGAATAAATATGAAATTACTTATCTGCCAAGAAATGCATCTGTAATATACTCCCAGGAGAAACAGGCCCGCTTTAAAGCTATAAAAAAATAATCGAAAAAGGTCTTAAAAGTTTGTGTTCATTAATTATGTTAATATTTCAGATCCGTACGGCAACCCTCAGCAATACCCGCCACCACAGGGTCAACAAATATACCCTCAGATATATAACCCTGTAAATGCGGGCGCCCCACCGCCGGCCCAAGCCGGGTTCCCGCCGCAGTACCAACCACAATACCAACCTAGCTTCGGGTACCCGTACCAACCGGGCCAGCCGGGTCAACCTGGACAGCCGCCTTCTGCGATGTCCTATCCTTCAGCGCCCGCGGCGGCGGCGCCAGGATTTGGTTATGCTCCCGCTCCTGGATACCCTAATGTATCTCCAACTCCAGCTTACGGAGGTAAGTTATATTGGTATAAGTTCAACTCTTTTTAAGGTCTAAGGCTGGTTTCACAGGTGTCCGGGAGACCCGTCCGTACACGGGAGACCCGTACAGGTAGCGCCCGCAGTGCAGCAGTGCTCTGAAACGAGGGAGTAATACGATACGGTTGCTGGCGGGTCGCGTACGAAACAATCCGCGTCGCTGTGAAACAATGTTCTAGCGCACTGTGTGTCTCCGTTCCGGGAGCCTGAACGGGCGGCCCGTACGGGTCTCCCGGACAGCTGTGAAACCAGCCTAAAGGTTTAGTCCTGCACCCTAAATGCATCACACACGTTCAATCACAATCTGAACGATGAAGGATATTGCGAATCCATTGCTTCATACTTTAACAGGGTAAATAACGCAATGAATGTTATTGAATTGTCAGAATAAAAGCCATTGCTACTGTAAGTGTGTTAGGTACGTAATTACCCGCAGGTTTTTTCTAAAGCGTCTGCTCTCATGTTATGTGGTTGCTACCATGTTACAACTTGATACTGATCAATGGGGCTTTGATAACTGACACAGGATAGATGACATGATTTTCCAACCAACCAGCCTTTTACCTACCATCTAATACGTAACATTATGCTGAGCGATGGCCGTTTTGCGTGGTTGTGATTGTGACGCATATTTTCCCCCAACTTGTTCTTTCATGTTTGTGTTCTTTCTTTGCGTTATGTTTACCGCAAATAAACGTATTTTCTTTCTTTCTTTAACCTGGTTTGTTCAATCGAAAGCCAATGTTTCAAACTTACTAGAGTTGTCCGACATTCATCAACGTGTTACGTAATTTTATAATGCTTTAGCCAATATCAAAATCCTCACAATTGTTTACAATAAGTTTTCCTGACGACTAGCTAGAATAAAAAAAATCAATGACGCATAGTAACAAAACTCTAGCAAAAAAAACCATCAGATATTTTTGGCAGCCACACACACTTGCAAATCTAATTCTTGCTTTGAAACGTAAATTGTAATCACAGCAATACGATTCTGTAGTAACCAGAAAGATTGTTCAGTTTTACATTATAATGCTTGGTCGTACGAAAATAAGCCTTTCTCCCGGTGAATAAATGGGTTTATAGAAATTACTGTTACTAATTTCCAGGTCCAGTGGAATGGGTTGCTACAACACCGAATGATGCTCACATGCTAAGCGACCGCGCAGTCGTAGGTGGATTTGAAGGCTACGACGGTAGCCCTCTCTGGGTCATCCGTGCCCGGTTTGAAGGAGACCTCATACCCGGCAAACTGGCTCTGAAACACAAGGCAGCTTACGTACCCTGGGGAGGGGATGAAAATCCTGTAAGGAGTATCGAGGTTCGTTATTCTAAATTGCTCAACGACGAACAATATAAAAATACTAAATGCTACGACTCGTGGCAGTCGCGGTTTTAAAACGTGCAAGTAGGACGGTGAACGGAATTTCTAAAAACTCTGTACAGAGTTTCGTGTCGTCTTTCACTCCTTTTGTAACCGAGACTGCCATGAACGTTGCTGTTTAGTTAGTATGGAAATTGTACTGTTTATTCTTTAAACGTACTTTATGTGTACGTTAATGATGAAACACTAATAACGGTTATAATAATAATTATGTTAAAAGCTCATGTATTGAGTGAGTTCTCGTGTAATCAGTGAGGGATTTTTTTCAAGGTTTTGTGGATTATTCTGTTCACATAAACGCATTCATAGAACGTTATCTTCATACGTTTGTGCCAGATAGTAACAGCATTTTATGAGTGACATTACCATGTGGTTATGAGAATTTGACGCTATTTCGCTTGCTCGCTGTACATATTATAGATAAGTCTAACCAAAATAGGCTTCTCTTAAGAAAAAAAAATGCTAAATCTGTATAGTTTGTGGTAGCGGAAAAAATATATGTTAATTTTGAACATATTTCCCAGAATTTAGTTGTAACCAAAACACGTTTTATAAAAAAAATTCGATACAAACTAACGTTAAAAAAACCTCTTACCTTGAGTTCTAATCCAAAATATCTGCATTAAATATTAACATACGTTACATATTTAATTAATAACGTCTTATTTGAATGCAGAACTTGGTTTTTTTTTTATTTTCGATTATAGAACTCAATTTTGAGTA
Organism: Atethmia centrago; assembly: GCA_905333075.3. Classification (NCBI taxonomy): domain Eukaryota; kingdom Metazoa; phylum Arthropoda; class Insecta; order Lepidoptera; family Noctuidae; genus Atethmia; species Atethmia centrago. The sequence goes on along the minus strand of HG995383.1, from coordinate 17,439,448 downwards.
AATAGATAATTGCTTCATATTTTGCAATAAATTACAAGCCTTGTGTCATCGCGTCTCTTTCTTTTCTATGCAGTCTAACAGTGACCGCGGTTTAGGTGTTGTCAGCGTATTAAGGTACTTACTTATCTTAATAGACCCTTCAAACACAATCATGGATATTTATACGTAGATGACGTGGTACCTATAGTTTGTCAAAGTTCAAAGGTTCCATCATATAACTTCGGAGAAACCGGAAAATTTGTTTGCTAGCTACGCATTCGTACGTGGCGTGGTGTGGGTCGCAATGACCGATCCCGCTGGTATTGGTGCCGATTCCCTTGTTCACAAACTAAACTAAATTTAAGTTCAGTGTATCTTTTTCTTTCTATTTCATTAAGAAAAGGACAGAAGATAAATTTTAGTTTAGTCCTGTCAAATTGATCAGCGCCTGTCACTACTCCATACAAGTTTAGACGTGATTAAAAACTTGCCTACTAAAATTACGTCAATTTACGTCAAGCGCTGATTAATGTGACAGGACTAAACTAAAATTTATCTTCTGTCCTTTTCTTAATGAAATAGAAAGAAAAAGATGGACTGAACTTAATTTTAGTTTAGTTTGTGAACAAGGGAATCGGCGCCACTGTCTTGTTTTCCATAACATAATTTGTACTATTATTGTTTTCCATAATCATCCCCTCATAATATTTACTTGCACTATTATCATTTATACTAATAGCGGTTGTCATATCAACTTATTAGTCATAACTTTTATTTGCCATTAAACAAGTTTCATTAATAACATGATTGTGTTATAATCATTAGTTTCTATATGTAAGTAACACATTACATAAGTAATCGATTCTTGACATAGGAAACATTTAATATAATTTAGAAACGTTTAGGTATTGTTTTGTACAAAATATAATGCCATTAATGCATTTGGTCTGTAATCAAATGATTTATTACAGCAAACAATCTTTAGACAATAAACAGTTAGTTGAAATCGAAAGGGCTAGGTTAGGTTAGAACTGTGACCGTGAGGATTTTCCACTCCGGAAAAAAAAATGTTAGAACTGTGACCACACAACGACAACAAACCTCTTTTGCAAAGCAAGCATGCATGGTAGATTAGGTTTATTTTTAAGTTTCCTTGGCTTGGTTTGGGCAAACGAATATTTTGGTGAATAGATGTTATGGAAAACGACATTATTGAAAATGAAAAATAAAGCAAAAAAAAAAAATATATGGATAAAAAATATTATGACACTTGATCGACCAATGAAATGAGTGAAAATGATTTTATGTAATTTCACGATTATGGTAACTGAAGCGTTATTTCTAATGAAATTATGGCAAATACAAAATTATTGCATTTTAAATTATGGCAAATATTAGTAAACCGTTCCCGCCTACATTTTGCTAAGTAAATATGTAGCATAGCCGGGCTAAAGTGGAGTGACGCCTTTATTCCCACCAAAATCATTATTATAAGTTTACGCACTTGTTCTTTTCGACAAAAGTATTCTTACTTAAATTACCTAATGTTAGAAGTAGCGAATGTGATCTCATATTGAATGGAGAAAAACTGGAATTTATTAATCAAATGGTTTTCCTAGGAATCACTCTAGACGTGAAACTCCAATGGGGACCACATATAACATCTCTTGCGGGGCGGCTAAGCTCGGCCGCTTATGCTGTTAGAAAGATAAGACAATTGACAGATGTAGAAACTGCGCGTTTGGTCTATTTTAACTACTTCCACAGCATTATGTCGTACGGCATTTTATTGTGGGGTCGGGCTGCTGACATTGATTCCATCTTTATTTTACAAAAGCGAGCTGTCAGAGCCATTTATAATCTACGTCGCCGTGAATCTCTTAGGGAACAATTTAAAAAGATTAATATTATGACAGTACGTTGCCAATTCATTTATGAAAATATTATGTATGTAAGAAAAAATCGACATCTTTTTAATAAAATAAGTGATAGACATAATTTTAATACTAGAAATAAAGATAAAATAGATCAACCATTTTTCAGATTATCTAAAGTACATACAACTTTTATGGGGTACTGTGTCAAATGTTACAACAAAATACCTTGTGATATATTGCAATTAAATGAAAGAAAATTTAAAACTCATGTTAAAAGTACACTTTGTAAACAAGCATATTACAAATTAGAGGATTATATCCAAGATAAGAATGCTTGGAAACATGCTGGTCCAGCTCCATAGGACAATCTAGTAGACAAAATCAAACTGGTTGCTATTTTAATTGTACAATTTATTATTTGATACAAATAATAAATCAATGTTGAATTTAAATTCTGTGATTACTTTAACTCACACACTGACCTATTACTTTATTTATTATTTTTAGGAAAACGTATACTTTTACAATGTTTGTAAATATGTGAGCATCATGTACCTATCACATAACTAGTTTATCTGTCATTGCTTTATTTTTCATTCTTTTTTTATCTATTTTGGTATAGTAATTTTATTCTAGGTGCATCGTCTTCACGTATAATTTTAAAATGTACCTTTACAAAATTTTATAAAACATTTTAAAAGAGTAACGGTGAAGTTTCTTGCCCATTCTTCTCCATACTAAAGTACCTTTTGGAAGGGGCAACTAGAATCAATTTTTTTTTTTTTAATGTTGACGTTCAAAAGTGCCTTTTATGTGCCTATTTGAAATAAATAATTTGACTTTGACTTCGGAGATTAGCCGGAACAAACAGACAGACTGGCAATTTTTTTTTAATTAGTTCCGTATCTATTTATCTTATGCATTTCGTAAAAATCTGTTATTTTAACATCACAAGCTGGCACTTATAGATTCTGGCTATTATTATCTTGCTTACTGCTTAGTGATGGTTCTGTGCTCACAGGCAATATCGGAACGAATGAGGTTAATCCAAGGTGCAATATTTATTGCTAGATAGTTACTGATCCATACCGATCCCAGTCATCCTTATGGCCTAGACACCATGATAATCGGTTATCGCCATAGAATAAAAACGCTACGACCTGGGGGGTAACCATCACCTCTTATAGCAGTATTATTATAATTTTACTTCACAGTGGGAAAGTGATGGAGCTATACAGGACTTATAGCTCCATCTCTTTCTCACGCTAAGTAATATTGAAATAATACTGCTATAAGAGGTGATGGTTACCCCCCTGCATCGCTGCTGACGGTACATGACCTTTATCTGCTTACATCAATGCGTTCTTTGTGACATTCGACTTGAAGTTCTCAGAATAAAAAGTAGCCAAATTCATATTATTTTATAAATTTTTCACACGCATAATTTTAAATATCCAAGTACTAAGTTAATCTGCGTTACATTCAAGGAAATTATACTTATAGCAGATAACACACTACGTTAATTTGCCGTGTTATAAATAGCGTGTAGGTACAGAGCCATAATTCATATGATTGTCATAGAATGGAAGGTCGTAATTTGAAAAAAAAAATGAATGTGTGTATGGTATGTGTAATTGTGATTTTTCTAAAGATATCGGGCTAGATTTTGTTTTTTTTTTTTTTATTTATTATAGTTTTCATTCAGCGCACAAAATCTTACGCGAAGTAAATACCACGGAACATATTCCTACATCTATCCTGCACTTACAAATAGCTACATTCTAAAAAAATGTATTTATTGTGACTTGCACAAGATCAAAAACTAAACGCACAGTGATATAAGTAGGTATAAAAACAAAATTATTAAAAAAAAAAACAAAAGAGAAGGATGTACGAGGCCAATAGGCTACTAATTACTCGTACCTAGGTACCAGAAAAAGTAGGTGTTTAATGCCAGTTCGTTATTTTTGATAAAATAAAGGAAATACCTACCCATGTATTAATTAGTTTACCCTGTGTATATTACAGCACAATGCCTGTTTGCGACTACATGGCACAATAACTTATCCTATTTTAAAATATGCCACATCAGAAATTAACTCATTAGTACAGCCCGATTCAAACTATGGCTGCTCGGAATATGAGGTGGGTCGCTGCGGAGTAATTAATTCATGTGTCAGCGGGGGTGAGGGGTGCGGTACTCCGCAGCGAGTTGCGCAATTCAGAGCCGCCATTAAGGCGCAGACAAGAGGCAAATGATAGTTTGTGGTAGCGGTAAATACATGTTAATTTTGAACAAATAAAAAAAAAATAAATATACAGAACTCGGTTATTACCAAATCACGTTTTGAAAAAAGTCTCGGTAGGTACAAATGAACGGTAAACTAACCTTTTAACTTGAGTTCCAACCCGAAATATCTGTATTAAATATCACTTACGTTACGTATTTAATTAATAACAAGAACGTCTTATTTGAATGCAGAACTTTGTTGTTTTTTATTTTCGATAACCTACTCAACTCAATTTTAAGTAAATAGATAATTGCTTCATATTTTGCAATAAATAACAAGTGTTGTGTCACCGCGCTTCTCTTTCTTCTCTATGCAGTCTGACAGCGATCACGCTTTAGCTGTTGTCAGCGTCTTAAGTTTGATGCGTACTTACAATACGACCGACGAGTCAGATAGCCGGTCTGAACATAAGCTCTCCAAACTTTTGCGCATGTTCCGTCAGTGTCACCATTTGGTTTCTAGAAAATGTTAGTGCGGAACCTCCCCCGACCCTTGTTCGATGAAGTGCCAGCCCGCGCCGTAGCTGAGCCTGTAGGTTTAAATTCTCCCTATAATAATAATTATCCAGTTTTGATCCAGCATGCCCCTCCTCTATCCTCCCCCAGCGACGCCCGAAGCTGAGGTTCGTACCACCGGGGATGCCCTTAGGGTGCAGTCGCTTAGTAATCTAAGAAATTCGCCCCTGGCTCGCTTAAGGCAGGATAGTCCGGTTAAGTACGACCTCACAAGGTCAACAACTAAGAGATGCAAAGTCAAAAAAATAATTCACTCATTCGTACAATACGACCGACGAGTTAGATAGCCGGTCTGAACATAAGCTCACCAAACTTTTGTGCATGTTCCCTCACTTACACTCGCGCATGTCACTATTTGGTTCTTAGAAAAGTGTTAAGGCTCGTCCAGACTAGCGCGACACGCAGTAATGTCCCTGTCGCCCCCGCGATATCGCCCCCGTCTGCATGACATGAGCCTTTAGTGCGCACGCGCTGCCTTCTGGCGCAAAGATCGGACCGGCCCACAGTGGAACGAATGTATGGGAGCGGTTGGACGTAGACATGTCCGAAAAAAAAGAGTAAAATTATGCCAAACTAATGATGCCATCTTATTCGATTACTTAATGCCTTCATAACTTGTGGTGATGAATTTCTTTATAACTCCCATATTTCGGGAGTAATTTGAGAAAATGTGAAATTTTACTATGAAAATGAGTGTATCGAGCTCTCTCCCTCCTGATTCCGGGCTTGTTTCAAGTAGCGGTCTCTAATATCATAATGCTAATACTAAGAGCTATATTTAATACTAAGACACATAGTGCGCCAAATGTGCACTTTCTGGGATAAAGAGTGATGTTTATTTTATAACACAATTTTTTTATTTTTTGTTTATTTTGTTGATTAAAACCGTTTTTCTAAAGGTTTACCTTATTACAATAACATTTCTGAGCAGCCAATTAGAGAAGATATAAGCTAATTAGGATATATAATTAGGGACTTAAGGTTTACATATAAAACTGATGCACTAATGATTACTGATAAGAACATTGCTATTATTTAATTACTAAATGGCTCTTAATACACTAATTTAGCATGCATCATTTACTAATTATCACAATAACTAATTACCTTGCAATATTTAACAAAGGATACCTGGGATACCTGGATTTTATATAAATAGGTCACTATTAGTAACTTTAAAATCAGTGTTGATTTACACCTCGTTGTATCCAAGCTAATCTCGCAATGTATTTTCCAAATTTTAATACAAATCTTGATATTCACGTTGCTTTATGCGCACGCGCACATAAAGATTTACGCGACTTTAACTATTTGTTCAGTGTTTTAAAAGATAACAGTTGTGTTCAGTTATGTGAAAGTGCTGAAACAAGTTTAAAAGACTGGTGTCGTCGATTTTGCTACCGCATTTATGCAAAATGGACACAGTCTGGAAGAAGCACAGATAAGTTTCGGAAGAAACATGAGATTTGGCTACAGGCTGCAATTCAATGGCCGGAATTACAGAATGAAAATATGGAACCTTCTACAGAAAATATAAGTGACGTCATCGAGCCCATAATTTCTCCTGCTAAATCTGATGCTTCAACTTGTACACATCCTAGTCCTCGTAAATCTTTTGAGGACCTTAGTAACCGGCAAAAAAGAAGACGCACTGAAGATAGTCTTTCATGCAGCAGTAGCAGCGCTGAAATTATGTTTTCGGCCGAAAGGGCGCTTCAAAAGGCAGGACAAAGCGATACAGCTTATGTTATGAAATACTTGACGGAGAATCCAGAAGAGGCCTCAAAAATCAAAGCCTTCATTGAAGGTAAATCAATTCAGGTACGGGAAATATCCCCTTTGAAGGCATTGGCTCTTTATGTATCGATGAACTTATCGAAATGGCGCTATAACACTCTTCGGGATTTCAACACTCAAGAAGGAGCTCTTCAATACCCGAGTTACTACATGTTGGTTAAAGAAAAAATTAAGTGCTATCCGGCCAAAGAAGATCTCACAGTTACAGAGAGCTCTGCAAAAATCAAATTACAAGCCTTGATGGATTTAACCTCAAGAAGACTTATTAGGTCGTTAGAAACCCCTGTTGATCCCAATCAACAGCTCGTATTGACCAGCAAATGGGGTTTTGACGGATCATCTAGCCAAAGCATTTATCATCAAAGGACGAGTGAAGATGAGCAAATCGATCTTGCTAGTAATTTTATGATTAGTCTTGTACCACTGCGGCTCGTCTCAAAAGGTGTAACAATTTGGGAAAACGAGCGACCATCTTCAACTTCATTTTGCCGGCCAATATTGTTTAAGTTTATAAAGGAAACCAAAGAAAATGTGCAGAGAGAGATGGCTGAAATCGAAGCAGAGATTGAAGCCTTAACTCCATCCACCATCACTGATGGAATTAGTGTCAAACACCAACTGCTGTTGACAATGATTGATGGTAAAATTCATTCCATTATATCCAATACAGCAGCTTCAGTGTGTGACATATGCAAGGCTTGTCCTAAAGAAATGAATAATTTAGAGTTAATCAAAGATAAACACGCAAACGAGGACATGTATAAATATAGCTTAAGCACCCTTCACGCTTGGATTCGCTCAATGGAATGCTTATTACACATTTCCTACAAATTAGACATAAAATCATGGCAAGTAAGGGGTGATATAGCAAAAAGGCAAGTTGATGACAGGAAGAAAAGAGTTCAAGAGGCTGTAAGAAGAGAAACGGGCTTACTTCTCGATGTTGTGAAACAAGGCAGTGGATCCACCAACAATGGCAACTCGGCAAGGAGATTTTTTGAAAACTACACTAAATCTGCTGAACTGACCGGAATAGATGCTATGCTTTTAAGAAAAATCTGTGTGATCTTGCAGTGTATTTCATCAGGAGAGAAGATCAACGTAACTAAATTCCGAGAGTTCTGCTTTGATACTGCTAAGCTTTACGTGGAGTTATACCCATGGTATTATATGCCTTCTTCACTTCATAAAATTTTAATGCATGGGCCAGATATAGTTCAGAACATGTCAATTGTGCCCATTGTTTTTCTATCCGAAGAGGCATCTGAGGCTAGAAATAAAGATTTTAGAAAATATAGAGAGGGGCATTCTCGAAAGCATAGCAGTATCTCATGCAATGAAGATATTATGCACAATCTTTTACTGTCTTCTGATCCACTTGTTACAAGTATCCGTCCAAAAGGAAATAAGTTTGTAAAAAAATCTTCTTTTAAGGAATTTTATGAGCTTACGGATTCTGAGAAAAGTGATATCGAATTTGTTAACATAAATGATTTAGCGGACATCGATTCTGAATTTGAATTAATTGATGATGATGATGATGACGAAGATAATTAAATGATGTTATTGTTTTAAAATGTGTAACTTAGTAAATTAGAGCTTACATCTTAATTATTTATTGTACTTTTAATGAAACTAGGTAATTTATTATCAACTTACTTAAAAGTCATACTCTCATCAGTTCTTGTGAATATTTTTGTTAATATATATTTCTGTATATATATAATATATTTATAGACCTCTTAATAAGTCTGTCTGCGGTTTAAAGTAAATACAAATGGGGAAAAAACGTTTTTTTTTTTTAAATTTTCATTTCCTTTTATCCCAGAAAGTGCACATTTGGCGCACTATGTGTCTTAGTATTAAATATAGCTCTTAGTAATAGCATTACGATATTAGAGACCGCTACTTGAAACAAGCCCGGAATCAGGAGGGAGAGAGCTCGATACACTCATTTTCATAGTAAAATTTCACATTTTCTCAAATTACTCCCGAAATATGGGAGTTATGAAGAAATTCATCACCACAATTTATGAAGGCATTAAGTAATCGAATAAGATGGCATCATTAGTTTGGCATAATTTTACTCTTATTTTTCGGACATGTCTACGTCCAACCGCTCCCATACATTCGTTCCACTGTGCGGCCATGATTCATCGGCCGTACTTATTCTATTGTGAAATTATTTCTGCCATTATTGTAGTAATGTGTGACGAATAATTTTACTCATTCTTTTAATTACTTAAGTACTTACCTACTTAGAATGTCGTATCTACTTACCATATTTAATTAACTTATTGTTAAGCCAATGTATGAGTAATTGTATATAAAGTACCTATTTAACAAATGTTTTCATGTTTAGGTGTTTACTGGTTAAAATGATAAAATTTTTTCATGATTAATTTGAAAAACATCAAGCTAGGGCGTGACCCTGCTAATCTGTACCCAAGATATTCTAGTCGAATTTGAAAAATATTGATGTAATCCAACTTAGTGTGACCTTTTGTGGCTTTAATTTAAATACGAGGAAAATAAATGATACCTAATGGAATAACAAAGTAACAACAGAATTTTCGTTCTAATTACAGGTACTGTGCGCTCGCCCCGAACGGATCCGATGGGAGAACTGCCGTGATGGAAACATACCTCCGAACGCGGTGGTCGGTGGCAACACATCCAACGGAGAACCTCTGTACGTGGGCAGAGCTAAGGAACAAGGGTCATTGACCCCTGGGAAGGTAAGCATATGATTCCACGAATGAACACACTCCTGCACCCTACGTTCAATAGTTTGCTAATTGTTAGTGGAAACAGCATCCTAATTGCGTACACACTATTGCTTCATATGTTCGAACAATGTGTCTGCTTAGCAACGGAAATAACGCAATGAATGTTGTTGAACTGTCAAAATTAAACCCGTTGCTACTGATAGTGTGTTACGCAATTATCCCGCAGTTGAGCTGGCCTAGCGGAGTATGGAGTTCAATAGGGGCCAGTTTATACTGGTTTTATTACCACTGACTGCGGACTACCGTACTTATTCCCACTGGCACCGTACACGGGTAACTAAAATTGCACAATTCTTGGCAAAGATAGCTCGGTGTTGCCGAGACGTCACAGATAGAATGAGCACAATTCACCAAATTTTTTTTGGACTCTGAAGGTCCTTTTTTCCATGGGACCTTTAGAATCCGATGTGCTTAGTAAAAACTATAATTTCCCGTAATGTCTGGGACCAGTATGTCCTGAATGTGGACTTAAAACTGTTGTCAGAACAGCTATAATTTAATTCGACATTTAAGAATGAGCACAATTCACCAAAAAATCGCGCAATTTTTGGACTCTGAAGGTCCTTTTTTCCACGGGACCTTTAGAATCCTATGTGCTTAGTAAAAACTATAATTTCCCGTAATGTCTGGGACCAGTATGTCCTGAATGAGGACTAAAAGCTGTTGTCAGGCCAGCTATAATTTAATTCGACATTTAATCTCGTAATTATACTTTCAGGTTCATCCTAGCCACCAGACGCTGTACATTTCGTTCTCAGGAAAAGAAGTCCCACACAAAGTGTATGAAATTTTGTGCAGTCTATAAATGTTATTATTCCAATGTCTTCGATTTTATAATAACAATTGTCATACATGTTTGTACTAGATTTAAAAGGATAATGTGCATACAAGGAGTAAGACTGGTTTGTCGAAAGACAATAAAAAGGTCTAATGCTTCCACAATGAATGAATTTTATAATGCTTACGAATGTTGAATGATCTTTTAAATGAATCTGTAGCAGAAGTCTCAAATATTCTTGGTTTGCTATATTTTTATATGTTTGAATATTCTACAGTTTTGGAAATATATTATTGGAACTTTTACGTCATGTAAGCGTATTTGTAATTAGACTCATAGATATGTTTATATTGGAAATGAGTATGGAATAAATTCATGTTTCTAGTAAGGTGTGAGATTTTTACTGTTTTCGTAATAAGCAACAACCTTTGTGTAATGAATTTACCTACCTGAAAACTTTTTCCTAAGCCAGAGGTGATCCGTAAAATTATTTCTACTAACTACGTACGGCACCTTATGACAAAAAGTTTCGCACTATTTACCCACGAGAAAAACGATTTTTCCGCCATCAAAATAAAAACGTGTCCGTTTCGACTGCTCGGCCACTATGTCGTAGAAAAAAAAAACTTATGTCAGCATTTCGAAGGAATTTGTAAACTAGGCATCTAAACATATTTCTTTATTTTCATCAAATAAGTACTCACACGTAATTATTAGGATAATATATATCTACGTACATTAACTTATACTTAGTACTATATCACTTCATTGGGTGTGCAAAACTTTGTCTTGCGATTTAGTAGAAGAACAAAAGCAGCCGACCTATTACGTAAAAATCTCACCGTTAAAACTTATGTGAAGTCAGCTGTCAAAGTGGAATAAAAGATGTATTCTTACTCTTCTATATTCTAGACGGATCTATTCCGTAAAAATTTCACCGTGAAAAATTAAGTGAAATCATCTGTCAATAGTGTCAATCCTTAGCATCACGTGACATGACAGCTCACTTCAAACTCACTTCACCAATTGTTTCACGGTGAGATTTTACAGATCTATTCTATACTCTTCTATATTCTAGACGGATCTATTCCGTAAAAATCTCACCGTGAAAATTTAAGTGAAATCAGTTGTCAATAGTGTCAATCCTTAGCATCACGTGACATGACACCTCACTTCACCAATTGTTTCACGGTGAGATTTTTTCAGAACACACTTCACTTCAAACTCACCTCACTTAAGTTTTCACGATGAGATTTTTACGGAATAGACAAGCAGAACTCCAAATCCCTCATAGGAATTTAAAGCGTGGCGTCAACAATATTTTTGAAAAGATATTTAAATACATACCTATATATTTAAATGTAAATGTATAAAATAAATAATAAGTTGCTTAAAACCGATGCCTTGTCTTGAGGAACAGCTGCAGAAAGCCATGAGAGCCAGATATTAAACGGGGTCCTACACCTATACGGATTTAATTATCGGTCGCTCTTTATAAGTTATTTTACAGTCGGACCTTTATAACCTAATTTAATTTACATAAATCAAATTGTTAGATTGCTTTATGAGTCATAAGTCCGCTACTAAGCAGTTTTAGGCAAGTATTATCTTCAATATATTGTTTTAACAATGGCGCCGATTCCCTTGTTCACAAACTAAACTAAATTTAAGTTCAGTGCATCTGTTTCTTTCTATTTCATTAAGAAGAGGACAGAAGATAAATTTTAGTTTAGTCCTGTCAAATTAATCAGCGCCTGTCACTACTCCATACAAGTTTAGACGTGATTAAAAACTTGCCTACTAAAATTACGTCAATTTACGTCAAGCGCTGATTAATATGACAGGACTAAACTAAAATTGGTCATCTGTCCTTTTCTTTATGAAATAGTAAGAAAAGGATGCACTGAACTTAAATTTAGTTTAGTTTGTGAACATGGGAATCGGCACCATTGATTGAGTTGGATGTTAGGGAAATCTTTTACATGTTATAAATCAGTAGGTACTGTTGCAGTCTCTCAAGCGCTGAATAAAACGTTAAAATCTAATAATCTAACAAAAAAACCTTTTCATTAAAATTTTCTTTACATTCAACATTTATCGAAGAGGTATTTTCTCATCTGGCAGACATTTTTCATCAGACTGAGCCTTAATAATTTTGTAGGTAGTTCCATCTATAAATATCTACAAGTCTACAGTGAAGTAACTTCGTGAAACCAATAAGGCAGAAAATGCTTTAATTTAAACTGTCCCAGGTAGACCTACACAAAACAGAGAAACTGCATGTGTTTGATTTTTATGAAGTCACTAATGTGGTAGTAAAACTACCCATAAAAAATGGGAAAATGTGATGGCAATCGCGGCTAAGGCACCTTTACCACAAGAGTAGAGGCAACTAAAAAACCGGCCAAGTGCGTGTCGGACCACGCACAATGAAGGGTTCCGTAAACCGTGTTCCAACCCGCAACATTTTTGAATGGCCTATCCAACGATGCCCCACACCATCGGATACACGAGAAAAATAAATTTCATCCCCATTTTACGTGTAAGGGAGATTACCCTAAAAATTATTTTCAAGATTTTATTTTACCACATGTTGGCGTGATTCATGTGTATAGGTACCCATGCCAAATTACAGATTTCTAGTAGGTAATAAGAGTCTAGAGCTAAGCTGGGAACAGCCAGACAACCAGACAGACGGACATGGCGAAACTATATGGGTTCCTAGTTGAGTACGGAACCCTAAAAACGAGTTGGAGACTAACAAGCAGCGAGTCCGCGACGGCGACGAGCAACTACTTACTCGCTGGTATGCGTATGTACCAAGCGTGAGTCTCAGCTAGTGTTCTGCCCGCCAAGCGGGTTCTCTCGCTCTTGTTGATGCAACAAACGACGACTCCCGGCGGCGTAAACAATCAGCGATCAACTATATACATATTTGTATCTCTTTTACTTACACGAGGCCTACAATATTTTATACATTTCTTGAGCGAGAAAATCATTGATAGTATATATAGGTAGTCACTTCCTCGTCAGCGGTGGGACAGATGCCTTAGTAATGATTAACGTCACCTTAATTAACGTTTTTAGGTAACGGGGCTAAAGTGCAGGGATGTGCAAAACTTATTCGGGACTTTGCTAGTCTGACTGCTTTGTGCTTTACACACCTACGTTTTTTACCTGTTCTCACAATGATTTCTATTAAGCTTTCTTATATTCATAATTGATTTATCTCTGTTTATAAAAGTATCTATTCCCATTAAATTATTTACAGTCTAGGCATGTGTCTCATTCTAAACTAGTGTTGTACCTTACTATTGTTTACAATACTTTCTATGAATCCTATTTCTATTTGTGATTGTATGACAGTATCATTATTGTCATCTGTTGTATTTGTTTTTTTTTCTGTTTCATCAGTCTCGTACGCTTTGTTTTCCATGCCGATCTTCTCTGCATTGGCTCTGCTTTCAGCTTGTTTGTCTAAGTTTGCCTGAATGTGTTTCTTATTTGCTAGATACAACCATCTGAAATGATAAATATATTTTCAATAATATGTGAGTCTTACAAACTTTTTAAAGTTCAGCGAATTCGCTTATTCGGGTCGGCACAGCCGGGCGGCAAAATATTTGATTTTACCGCTCGGCTGTGTGCCGAATCGTGCTTCGTCGATCAAGACTAGGTAGCACCCTTTTACAGAATACTACAGTCCGGAGGTGAAATATAACATAACAGATAGCAGTGCAGTGAATACAATATTATAAAAATAAAACCAACACTTACAAGAATATGGCAACGGCTGGCATCGTCAAACCTCCTCCGAGAAGGAAGAATGCTCCGGGGAAGGTCTTGAGAGTCTTGGTATACAACGTAGTGTACATGGGGGCGTAGATTAGCGGCATCATCGCTTCAGACACGCCGAAGAACGAGTTTACTTTACCTGAAATTAACGAAAACATTTTTTTAATGTATTTTAATGATTAAATTAATGCTGCACCTTATGTTGTTTGTTGTCTAGCAGTTTCATCGGCGGTAGTGAAAAATAAAGCGGTTAACACTTCTGACGTCATAAGAGTTTATTAGGTACTTCACTAATAAGCATTCACCAAATAAGGAAATTAAATATAGGTCATTGATAAATCCACGTGAAAACGATGTGCGTAGCTACAGTTTCCTCGTATGTACGTATGGCAATATTTAAAGCATTGTGGCGGCATCTACAGCGCCACATACAAAACTACGCATCACACTGACGTCACGCAAAATCCTGCATCGCGCAAGCAGAGTTTACCGCGCAACTAGCATATATACAACATCCCGACATCAACCGTCGGGCAGTTGCCCACCAGACACGACACCCGTCTGGTCGGAGGATCCTCCCTTTTCTATGGAGGATGAGTGAACTTTACACCCTGTTCCTCATGCCTCTATACTGGTGACCCCGAGTATGAATTGCAGCGATCACAGTTCCCAGTCTTAATTTAGCAGCCACAAAAACTTGGTACTACCTATGACTCGTTTACTGTGTGTTATATGCGCTCCATATCATTCTCCTCGGAGATAATAATTTGAATTTTTTGGCGCGTTAACTGTCTATTGTTTATAACGTATTTGGCATAGGTACTCGTACATACGAGGAAGCTGTAGTTACGCACAAGTGAAAATGGCGCCGATTCCCTTGTTCACAAACTAAACTAAATTTAAGTTCAGTGCATCTTTTTCTTTCTATTTCATTAAGAAAAGGACAGAAGATAAATTTTAGTTTAGTCCTGTCAAATTAATCAGCGCTTGACGTAAATTGACGTAATTTTAGTAGGCAAGTTTTTAATCACGTCTAAACTTGTATGGAGCAGTGACAGGCGCTGATTAATTTGACAGGACTAAACTAAAATTTATCTTCTGTCCTTTTCTTAATGAAATAGAAAGAAAAAGATGCACTGAACTTAAATTTAGTTTAGTTTGTGAACAAGGGAATCGGCGCCAATGACTGCCAGCTTTGATCTAGTTAAGGTTTAGTTAGATAGATGGCACTAAACACAAATAATTCTTACCCAATTCATGTTTGTCTACCAATTTGGAGACCATCGACCTCATCGCTATGAACGATGTTCCGTTGAATATTTCTATCAAAGGAGCTGCAATGAAAAGGAACAATTGTTTAAAATATCATTATATCAGTTCAAGCAAAACAGAAAAGTAGCATTCTGTTCCCACGATAGCAAAAAATTGGCAAAGAAAGATAGATTTTTTTGATAGAAAACTGTCAACTGTCCACACCGAAACGTAAATTTTGTCTACTCTTCCGTCGACGAAACGCTTCTCTACGGTTGTGCTAAGCCTGCAGCTGCACACGGCTAAGCTACGCAGGTGTACTTTACTTGCTTTGTATAAAAATCTAGGGCGAGCCGTCCACTACGACCCACAATCGCACTAAACACGAATGCGTGGCTGAGAAACAAATTAATGAATCGCGGTAACCCCTCACTGCACGTTCTATGTAGCAGTGGACGGTCGACTTTTAAAAGTTTAGGCAGATCAAATTAGGTTTGAACCCTGCACTAAATCTAAACATTTTTTTTCTTGAATCGTGTTTTTGTCTTGGCTCTTCAAATAATAATAATAAATTAAATATTTGGTGCCTCATCCCATTTAAACTTGTCTAAGAGGAGTCTGCGTGTTGGCTTTGTACGCCTTCCAAAACACCGGGACACAACAACCCGAGATATAAAAAATATAAATTAAACATTTTCCACGAAATTAAAAACACGTTTTTGTGAATAAAATTGAGAATTGGTTACAGTAAAAAAAAGGTAAAACCATTTTTTTTTCAGAATAAATCATTAATCGAAGAAAAAAATAAACAAATTAAAGCAAATCGCAGTGTAAAAAAAATATTGTAATTTACGTCAGATACAGCCAGGTATATGTATGTATAAAAGTTCAAATAAATTTAATTCTGTTACATTTTTGTCTGCACCGCTAATACAAATAAAACTTGTATTAATATCTTATATTAAAAAAAATATATAGGTATATATTTTTTTCTTTATGTTATACAATTAAACATATTGGAGGTACTACTCCAATATGTTTAATTGTATAACATAAAGAAAAAAAAAATATGTAGAAAACTGCTGTTAATATTTTTGCTTAAAGTACTTATCTACAATTAAAAAAAATCGTAATTTTATTTTTATTGATATTTCTGTGAACGAAAATGTTTAATTTAGAGACCTACTTGTCAAACCTAATTTCTTCGACAGACTCCCCTAGCGAGTAAAACGGAAATATATGATGATTCTTAAAAAAACGTACACGCCGCACGGAGCATAACAACCAGCGCGGGGGTAAACTTTTTGCGGTATACATTTTTACATAATCCCCTGTCACTACCCTACACGATAAATGAAAAAAAAAACTGTTTTAAATTAATGCAAAGTTAGCCTAAAATCCGGCGTACATTATATTACACACAAAAAAAACTCAGAATAATAGGCTGAATTCAATATTTGTTTCAGACTGAGTACTTAGATACGTTTTTGAGCTTGTTTACAATGAATACATACCTATGTATATGTGCCACGTCTTTGTGGCAAATGCGTACATGACTCCAGCCAATATCTTACTGGTACACGATATCACACCAATTATGGCATCGTCAAACTTCAGTAGATGGCTGAATACACCCACCGAAAATAAAGTACCTGAAAACAATTACATGAACTGTAGAAAATACGTACACCTTTTAAATATTACAAGGACACATAAAAACCAAAACCATTGTTTTTATATAAATATGTTTTACTTGTTTTGTTTATTTTACTCAAAAATGCTTGTAATATGGTCATTATTTTGACAACTTTCTTTGAGCATAGTCGAACTTTCCACGCTACTTGAATAGACGACAGCAAAGTTGTATGGAATTTCATTGCTGGTGAGTTTTAGTCACTAATTTTTTTTTTGAAAATTAATTATTTGTGCCGATTCCCTTGTTCACAAACTAAACTAAATTTAATTTCAGTGCATCTTTTCTTTCTATTGCAATAAGAAAAGGACAGAAGATAAATTTTAGTTTAGTTCTGTCAAATTATTCAGCGCTTGACGTAAATTGACGTAATTTTAGTAGGCAAGTTTTTAATCACGTCTAAACTTGTATGGAGTAGTGACAGGCGCTGATTAATTTGACAGGACTAAACTAAAATTTATCTTCTGTCCTTTTCTTAATTAAATAGAAAGAAAAAGATGAACTGAACTTAAATTTAGTTTAGTTTGTGAACAAGGGAATCGGCACCATTGTCGAGTTTGGTTTAAAAAATAATCACCTGCAAAAATATTTTATTCAGAATTTGGCTTTATAGGTACTGGCAGTATAATCATCATTGCCGAATTAAAAATTGTGTGGTTTTATGAAACCACAATGCAAGTGAAAATTTAGTGAAGCTGATGCAAGCCATGGGCGCCGCCATATTGGCCTTGGCTGCTCTGCCGGGCATTCAAATCCCGACTCCGGACTGCTACTGAGAAATTCCCGGTGGAAAAACAAAAAATCAAAAATCAAAAGTCATTTATTCAAACTAGGCTGAAAATCAGCACTTTTCGAACGTCAAAGTTACATAAGACAGTCCCCCAAAAATGCCCGCCCGTCACCACTTCCTAGTGCTTTAGCTGGGAAGAAGAAGTGGTGGTACAAACTCCCCAGCAGCACGTCTGTCTGTTTAGTTATATAAACTTGATTTTATACAAATCGTATGCAAAGTAATTAACATTACGAAACACAAAACATTGGATTAAATTACACACTTGCCATACGTTAGCTAGCACGCGCCAGTATACCAACAAAACAATGAACAAACTGTACTCAAGCAGATAAAAATTTCAACATAAAAAAAACGTAAATAGAACTTAATACCTAAATAAAAGCCTCCAGGCATAAAGGGCGTGCCCGCTTACATAAGGCAATTGCTGTAGCTCGAAGTGAGAAATGATAAACTAGCCCCATCGAAGTAAAATAAGTAAACAATTACTAATAACAATTAAAACCATGATCAGCAAGACGACCAGTCACCACAAGCAGCACCCGTTCACGAGCATAACGCAAAGATCAGCCATCACCCCCC
This sequence comes from Atethmia centrago, assembly GCA_905333075.3. Classification (NCBI taxonomy): domain Eukaryota; kingdom Metazoa; phylum Arthropoda; class Insecta; order Lepidoptera; family Noctuidae; genus Atethmia; species Atethmia centrago. The sequence continues at coordinate 17,421,311 of HG995383.1, read as the reverse complement.
TCGCCATATTGGAGGGAAGGAGGCAACCCGATCCCCGACGCTACCGCAGGCAGTGACATCTAAGGGAGCATGACGAGCTTGCTGCCGGTTGCTCAGGCAAGAATAGTATAATCAATAGTCGAGGACGCTAGCTAACCACTTATTGCAATACAATACAACTCAAACCCAATAACACTTTGCCCGGCCTTGGAACCGAACCCCGGACCTCTCGCTCAGCAGTAGCGCTTGCGACCACTAGACCAGCGACGTAGTCAAGCCTGTCTACAGAACAAACATAATCAGCCTATAATGTTCCCACTGCTGGGAACATTATAGGCTGATTACACACTACACTGGAGTCTCCTCTGAGTGAGAGGGAGTCTATTTTTATCTAAATAAAATGAAAATTTCCTTCATACGACTGAACACTTGCGCAGTAATTTTCACATCTAATACAATGTCTGTTTTTATTCACCATAGGCCAACAAGATGGATTATAATAACAATAATTAAGCGATAATTACCTACTAATGAAGTACACATGGCGTAAGTAGAGAACATGCTGAAATCAACCTCGTTCCAGTTGAATCGGTACCTCGTGAATAGGTACAGTACTGACATTTCACCTGAAATTAGAAAAATAAAGTATTGGTTGATAACACTACTTCTGAAATTTTATTAAAATATAACATATCATCATGCCTTGTTTCCCCGAAGGGTTGGGCAGAGGTGTACCTGTAGTACACCCACATTTCGCCAGTTATGTTTAAGTCCCATGTAATAGGGGGCGAGCCTATTGCCATCAACCGGGCACACATCCAGACTCCGGGCTGCTACCGAGATATTCCAAATAGAAAAACCCAATAACACTTTGCCCGACACGGCAATCGAACCCAGGACCTCATGCTCAGCAGTAGCGCATGCAACCACTAGACCAACGAGGCAGTTAAAATATAATATAAGTCTTACATATCTATTTATCAACCGAAAGTATACCTACCTAAGTACAGTCGAAACCGCTATTGGTTACACAGGCAGTTAACTTTCAACTACTTTTAAACAATGTCGTGATTGTGCTGAGTATGTAGTTTTAGTAGTATTATACGTGGCTCGCTTAAGGTGGATCCGCAACGCAGCGAAATTAAAATTTTCTTATGTTTTTTTTGCAATTTGCAATTTCAGTGTCAGGTTGAATCTTGATCAAAATATGAGTCACAACCATAACAAATATGTATTTACAGAATTATAATCATTAATAAATCTCTCTACGTTAGATGTTGTCTATGGATGGCTTTTTCATGAAATCATAACATTTGAGACCAATTCTAACTAATATTTATTTACATAACCAAATTACAAGATGATTATTAACATTAACTAAATTAAACTAAAACTAAGTTAACCCTAGAAAAGGCCCTCTTAGCATAGTACCGAGGATGCTGGCGGCATTTCCTCGCTGAATTGCAATGCTGATGCGTTGCGCGAGAAAACCGCCAGCTTTTCGGTCACCAGTTACATCAACTAGACGTTTCGCGATTTCCGCAAATAACTTATGCGCACTGGTACCCCACGACCGAGGGTCTCGACGCCAAAGGGCACAAAGTTGTACTCTCTGCCAAGGCCTCCATATTTATTCTAACTTAGAGAGATGTAACATAACTGTCAAAATGTGCCTTCAGAGATTACAAGCGTGATGTTATGTTATGTTAGGTTAAAATTAATATTGGCGTAGTGTAGTCAAAATATGAATATTCTTCCCCGTATACCAATTAGTTTTTTTCACTGTACACACAATACACATACGTACGTAGTTCTCAGAGTGAATTAAATGTTTATTGTGGAAAAACACGCACATCCAAAGGTATAAAAATAGCATTTGCGTAGAACTATCGTCATAGCGTAGTATTTTTTTCCATTTTTCTCTAAACTTGACACTGTTGTTAAGAGGAAAAATTCTACATGTGCTTCCATTTTATTTATGTTAAGGTGTTCAAGGTGACTGAGTGGCTATCTATTTGTTTGTACCCTTTTATTTTTATTTTTTTTGTTTTTTTTTTTTTGAGGGTGGGAAATCATCAAATAACTTCTCCCGCTCTGGGCGGAGCGGGAGGGTGTGTCAGACTCTTACTGACTAAAACCCACCCGTATTCCTTCTTGTTGCCTGTGTTGCGGGGGCCTCGGTGACCCATAAGTACCTTCCCGCGACCCCGGCAGGCATCGGCCCTAGTGGACCCCTACTATGTGCTGACGACATCTCTTTGAGGCGCGCGTGGAATACAACGCGCCGTCGACTCGGGCCTGGTCCTTACCGGACGGTGAGCTACCCATTGCTCACCGTCCGCAAGCCCGCGCCTACGGTGGCCGGAAATCCGCCCAGGATTCCCGAAACTTGCCTTTCCCTCAACCGTCCCGCTTCCTCCTTCGCGAGCATTACTGCTTCGCAGAAGGAGGTGACGGCTGCCCATGCCCTCTCGCTCCGTACCATGGCCTGAACCAGGGCCGGACGCGAGAGGTCTCTGCCGCCGATCGCCTCCACGAGGACACGGCGGTGCTCTGCCCAAGCCGGGCAGACCTCCACCGTATGCTCCACCGTGTCCTCCGGGCGATCCACACAGTGGTGACACCCGGACGTTTCCTCCCGCCTTATCCGACACAGGAACCTCCCGAAGCTGCCGTGTCCGGTGAGGACCTGCGTCAGGCGGAAGGAGAGAACGCCGTGGCGCCTCTCCAGCCACTCCTCAAAGAGGGGACTTATCGCCGCAATCGTGGCGTGCCCAGCACTGGGTTGCGACAACCGTACTTTCCATGACGCCATGAGATCCCGCCGGAGCTCCGTCCGCTGTGCCGCGATTTCTCGCGGCAGCGGACTAACGCCCCGGCGTTTCGCCTCCTCGCGCCACTCCCATACGTGCGCGAGAACTTTTGCCTCCAGATCCCATGGCGGCAATCCGGCAAGGAGGCTCGCTGCCTCACAGGAGACCATGCGGTATCCCCGGACCATACGGATGGCCATGACCCTTTGGGCCGCGCTCAACCGGCGGGCTGGCCGCAGCGCCAGAGAGCGCGCCCATACAGGAGCCCCGTAGAGGGCCATGGACCGCACGACCCCCGCGTAGAGCCTCCGGCAGGAGGCGTTTGGACCCCCTAGATTGGGCAGGAGCCGCTTCAATGCAGCGCCCGCCCGCTCCAGTTTGGGAGCCAAACGTCGGAAATGCTCCACGAAGTTCCACCGGCTGTCGAGGACGAGTCCCAAGTACTTCATCGTCGACTCGACGCCGATAGAAACCCCTCCTACCGTTATTTGGGACCCCAACGGTGGCGCGTTTCGAGGACCATGAAAACACATGGCCTCGGACTTGTGCAGGGCCACCTCGAGTCCCAATTGCCGGATCCTTTCGACGATTGTCGCAACCCCACATGCCGCTAATTCGGCCGCCGCCTGGTGCGACCTCCCCTGCGCCAGGAGTCGTCAGCGTAGCACACTACGCTGACGCCGCTAGGGAGGTCGGCGCGCAGCACCCAGTCGTATCCGATGTCCCACAGATGCGGCCCCAGGACCGATCCCTGTGGGACACCGCACGACATCTCTTGCCGGTTCCACACTCCCTGGTGACCGGGGTAGATGACGGCTCTGTCGGCATCCGGTGATACCGGAGTGCCTCCCTGATGCAACTCCAGGGCAGGGTATTGAAGGCATTGGCGATGTCTAGAGACACCGCCAAGACGACCCCACCCTGGGCAACAGCATTCCCCGTCGTCAGGGCTCGCACACGCATGATGGCGTCCACCGTAGAGCGCCCTCTGCGGAAACCAAACTGGCTCTCCGCCAAATCCGGCCCCACCTGCACCAGCTGGCCGACGAGGCGGTCTGCAATGACTCTTTCAAAGAGCTTGTCCACCTCGTCGAGCAGCACGATGGGCCGATAAGCGGACGGAGAGTCCGCAGGGCGCCCTGCCTTCTTTATGAGGACCAGTTTCCCCGTCTTCCAGCGAAGCGGGAACTGGCCCCTCTCCATGCATGCGTTTGTTTGTACCCTGAGGTTACCGTGTCCCCAGTGTGCAAGTCTTAATCGTTCCTTTTGGATCTATTAAATTTAAATCTAATATAAAACAAAAACAATGTCTACGGGTACCTACCTAACTTTAATAGAGAAGAGCTATAGTCCTATCAGTATTTTTTACCTCCTTGGCAACTGTGCCGTTGTCGACTATTCTGCCAGCGTCTTAAGGTGACGGCAGCGCAGCCGTCAGCAGGTGAGCCGTCGAACCATACACTTTGTGGTAGTTAATTGTTAGTAATTGAGGGAACAAGACAGTTTTTAGGGTTCCGTAATCAACGAGGAACCCTCATAGTTTCGCCATGTCAGTCTGTCTGTCCCCGGCTTAGCTCAGAGACTCTTAGGTCCGTATTACAGAAGGTTCCTCAAGTCTAGTTTGAGCGTCAATCAGTCGATCACTGTTTAAGTATAGAATCAGTACTCGAGCATCGGTCATATTCCAGAACGATAATCAATCTCTATTCAGCTGAATCGAGACTCAAATCGAACCTCAAGCAGAGATGTGTATTGTCTATGTATCAGCCTGTTTTCGTTTACGATTTATTTTATTTACCAACTTTGTTTTAATCTTCACTGGATTAGAAATATTAAAATATACCATAAGCGCCCAATTATTTAGGAAATCAGCGTTATTAGTTCCGTCCCGAATAGTACAATTCCTCATTTATTTAAATAAAGTATAGTAATTTTATAAGCATAATTATTGTAAGGCTTAAAAGACTTGTATCTATGGCCATAAATAGGTACGCTATTTAATAAAAATGTTAGTATGACAAATAATCTACGCAAATGAAAACATCATAGATATTTTGATTAGTTTTGTTATTTGTTTTGCTGATTATTATTTATTCGTATAACTTTTTAAATGGCAGGACGAAAGAAAAATAAAACACACAAGAATTTGCAATTCTGGGGCTAGGGGATGCCCACGGTTATGTGGTTTTCTTAAATAGGTAGAATTAAATATTTTACCACGTCTTGTGAAAACCTGTACCTCTGTATGAAGTTTTCACAATTATATGGGTCCTGTGTATCTCTTAAATATCTAAGAGGAACGCTAAAGTATAACCTTCTATTTGCATCATCATTGAATAAATTATTGTAATGATCTACTTCTTCAAATATATCCATTTTGATATTAAAACTCGACAACTTACGCTTGAAACAAAAATTGGCATGACAATTCTATGCTCAAGCGCGGTCTCGACCACACTTGGGCGATTACAGATCAAATCACTGCTTGGGTTCGCTTTACGAACTGAGTAACGTTCTAAAATAAAGCGAATCTCAGCTGAACTATGATCAATGAATCTATGCTTGAGGAACGTTCTAAAATTAAAACTTGACTTAAAATTAGTTTTAAACACAGATCAATGCTTGAGTTTCCTTCTGTAATACGGGCCTATGTACTAGAAAGCTGTAATTTGGCATAGATATACATGTTAATTACGCCGACAAAGTGGTAAAATCATATTATAGATATAAATGTATTTTTTTTTATTATTTTTTTTTTATTTTGTTCATCGTCATCATTTCAAAATTTATTTAACAGTTAATCTCCAAACGGCTGGTTGACACTTCCCGTGACCCAAAAGCTGGCTTTTACCTTGGCCAGAGGCTAAGCATTGCCATACAACGTAACAATGCCGCCAGTCTCGTGGGTACGTTACCAGTCGACAGCGATGTGGATGAATTTTTTCGACGCCCTATTTTAGTTTGTGTAGTTTTAGTATTTTTATTTATTTATATATACTTTATTGTACACCACAAAAATACATAACAAAAAAAAATATCAAATACTACAAAATATACAATGGGCGGTCTTATCGCTTTTTGCGATCTCATCTAGGTAACCATGGAATGGATAGCGATTTACCTGGACATAAAGTGGGACTGTCGTTGGTGCAAAAAAATAAATACAATATACTAGAATTGATACACAGATTTATACACATATCCTAAATAATATATAAATAAATATTAAATGTTTAAGCAATGAAAATAAATGAAGACTCTAAATAGATAATTACAGTTACAAGAACAAGATCACAACTACAAGAATGTTCCTTTCTTGATGAGTCTTTTAAATACGAGTAACGACTGCGCGCGTTTTATTTGAACTGGCAATGCATTCCACAAACGAGCGGTCTGGAAGCATCTGTGGACGTTGTGGAATGCTTAGGCATTTTAAGCTTCAAGTTATCTGATGACCTTAAAAATTTCGTGTGTGAGTCGCCAAGAAACTGGAATCGTTTCTTGAGATAGAGAGGGGTGGAAGGGGAAAAGTGGACATTATACAAAAGGGAAAGAATTTATGCATTCCGGCGAAGGCGAATTGGTAACCACTTGAGTTTCACACGAAATTCGGAAACATGGTCATATTTGCGCAAACCGAATATAAACCATAAACAAAAATATTGAAGCCGCTCAAGTTTATCAAGAACGTATAATATATACATTTTAAACCACAAACTATATATTTACAAATATATTATTATGATTTATGAGTTTATGACACACCGAGCTACATTTTGATATCATTTTCTTTTGTACAGTTTATGGTACAAGTCAAAGGATTGGAAATTCGAAGGTCATGAGAAAAAGATTTATGGTCCAGAGTTCCACCATCAAGACTGCATTCGCACAAGGAACTGTCATGAACACGAATGCATTTATTTTATCTCTGATTTTACATCAACGTCAAAACGAGAGTGATCTCTATTCTCGTTGTTATAAGGGTGCTAGTGGAGTTGCTAGTGAAAAATAACTGTGTAAGGACTGTATTTTCTCAGTAAATCAGGACCGACACTAAACCCTAAACTGCAGTCGGACTTTTTATTTTATACAGTAAAATGAAATTTCTTACCATTTTTTTCGTTTTCATTTCGTTTAAAAAAAAACTAAGTTATTGACGAAAAGACAGTAAGAAGTGTCGTTTGTTGCAATCCCATACTAATCCAACAAGATCGACATTCTGTTCAACTGTATCGATCAAAAACCTTATTTCATTTAATTTTTTTTTTTGTTGCGCACTTGCTTGTTCAACTCACTTTAGACATTGGCAGAATACGAGTAGTCGACATCGGTTTTGCTTGCCATTTATAAAAAAATAGAATAGACAATAAGAAGTGTAATTTTACTGCAGAAAAATGAAGGGGGAAACCGGATAAGGGTAAAACCAAATACCAACCAGTCGATGCCCAAAGAGGCACGACTGGCTGTTCATAATGGTGTGCTGGTGCCTACACTTATATATGGAAGTGAATGTTGAGTGTGGCAAAAGAAGCATGAAAGTAGAGTAAATGCTGTGGAAATGCGTTCCTTGAAAAACATGTGTGGTGTGACTATAAATGATAGGCTGAAATGATGTGATAAGGCAACGATGCGGTTTAAAGGAAGATGTAGTTACAAACATTGAAAAGAGTAAGTATGCTTAGATGGTTTGGTCATGTTGAGAGGATGAATGAAAGGCAACTAACAAAAGGTATTTACAAGGCAGATGTGAGTGGAAATGCCGGGAGGGGACGCCCCAGAAAGACATATAGTGACCTCATTAATGGTGTTTTTCAAAAGGGTCAGGTGCGTAGTACTCGCAACCGGCGTGCGTGTATGACCCGATGTATGAACATAAACGAAGCAAAAGGAGTATGTAAGGAGCGTAGCAGGTGGCGTTCCATAGTTTCTGCCTACCCCCATGGGAAGAAGTTGTGAGTTTATGTATGTATGTATATCTATTAAGAGAAACAAGAATGGTAGTTTCTCTATCCATCATTCTTGATGTTTATGTCTAGGTGCAATGCCTAAAGTATTACATAACTCATAAGATTGATTTTTCAAGTGTGAGAGCTAAATCAACTGTGATTAATTAATGCGACTATGATGCGATAGTGAATTGAAAACATTTGCAGCGAAGCAATGTAATTGTAGGAATGCTGTTGATTTGTTTTACAATCAATCACAAGATTGAAACTAACGTACATTATGGTTATATATGTACTATGATTATTATACCTATTCATAATTATCTTTACTTCAGGGCAAGGCCTGTTTTTATAACCAGAAGTAACGAGTAGAATCATACCTTAGCTCAGCACAGTTCACGCCTTTTGACGATTTTGGATAATTTAAATTCAGGTGTTTTCATGATGGAACCTCATTTTTCCTTTGACGTGTGACGGATAGTTTTGTTAAAGCGGGGTCTCCAGACTTTCCAAACTTTAGTCCAGTACACCAATTGCATTACACACATTCAATCACAATCTGAAGGATTTTAAAGGATATTGCTAATTAGTGTTTTACGCAATAAACCCACAGTTTTCATACTCAGGTGAAGGTAACTTGACTGGTCATATGATCTCAGGTTTTCTCACCCATGAGACCATAAAGAAAAACTCGCAAGTCTGAGATGCTCGTTTCGAAGTTTTTTCTGAGATTTGGCGGATTTTAAGACCTCCACGGATTTTCTCATTTCGGTGATGCCGGGCAAGATTGAGTTATTTTAAACGTTTGAGTTACGATGACGTTTCAAACCTCAACTGCTTAATGTATGTCTAGGTCTTTCTTATCCTCAGTATTATGACACAATGTCCTCAAGGAGGTTTGGTCAACAATTTTACGCTTCTTTTAGCATAAACAGACACACTTAAGTACACACTACTTATCTTTATGTCGGGTACTAGCACATCATGAAGACACTTTATTTCCACTTATAATACCACACGTCATGTTTGGATATTAGGTATGTATAATAACAAAATTTCTAATGACCATACCTAATTTCATTTAATATATTTTTTTTATATAACGATGAAATTATATACCTACTTAATGAATTGTTGATATAATTTCATTTTACCTTCTTTTATATGTTATAATTAACATTTTCTATAATGCACATTTAAAGTAATATTAAATTAGTATAATATTCAGTTACTATAATATTCACAATCTATAATTAACGTTTAATATAATTTAGAAACGTCTACTTCCATCTACTGTTATTGAAATATTTGGGTTAGGTTAGGTTAGAACAGTAACCATTAACGGATCTTTTAGAGGTATGTATGTAAGCATATTCTCATATGTTTACAATATATTCAAATTAGTGAATAGTTATTTGATTGTATGTATTTTGTTTTCTCTTCTACTCTTATACACGGTATCTACATCTCATCCCGGAGGATATCTTTAAGGCCCTAAGCGCCAATTATCCTTTCCCGTTTTTGTGTATTGAGAATCACAACTGGTCAGTTGTAGCTCGTGGGTTCGAATCCTAGCAGACACTTTGCTTTGTGTAAATTATTTCATCACCACTGGAACACAATACAATCGAAGGCAAGTAGGTAATAGTAAACTAGCTACATAACAACAGCTAATGCTTTAGGTGTTCCGGGGTCAATAAGTCTTACTTTCGTGCGTACTCGAACGGAATCCGTCTACTGCCGGGGTCGATCAAACTGTACGTGAGTAGGCCACTAAGGACCGCCGGGATTATGGCGAACCACGCTATCAGTAGAAATGGGTTTCATTTTGACGGTTCAACAACATTCATTGCGTTATTCACGTTGTTGAGCAAACAAATTTTTCGAACATATGAAGCAATGGATTAGCAATATACACTGGTCAGCAAATAAACCGAGCCACCCGCTACCTAGGAACTCTGATTCGATTTTCTCAAAAAGTATAAAACTTACAACTATCAAAGTTATACCTACAAAAAGTGCGTTTCATGGTGGTTAAAATGACTACAAATTAATTCGAAAGTACCGTCAACTCACATTGTAATCAAGCAACAAACACAATGCTAACGATTTGCCCTGTTTTCACCAGAGTTTGAAATTAGCGTTCTTTTTCTTTACAATGAGGGTAGTCGGATATTTCTTCTCATTTCTTTAGTTTTTGTCCATCGTTTGCTCAGACGCGCGTGTTTTTGCTACTTTTTTCGATTAATAATGGATACAACACCTCAGGAAGCAGCTCAAGCTGTAGCATTACTTCAAGCAGGCATTGCGCAACGTGAAGTCACTCGAAGGCTTCGAATCAGCAGATCTTCGGTGCAACGAGTTTACAGACGATACCTAGAAACTGGAGCATTCGATCGCCGTCCAGATACGGGCAGACCTAGGGCTACATCAGCAGCAGATTATCGTTATATCCACCTTACTGTTCTGCGAAATCGCCACCTCAACGCAGTTCAAGTCCAACAAAGTCTGCGTGACGAACGCCAAGTGGTCATAAGTTCAGATACCGTCAGAAGGAGACTTGCTGAACGGAACCTGACCCCTGACCCCAAAAAGAGCTGCAACAGGCCCAGCATTAACGGTAGCACACCGTCGAGCACGACTTGAATTTGTTCGAGAGCATAGGGATTGGACATTAGAGCAGTGGAGTAATGTACTCTTCACTGATGAGACCAGAGTGAGTCTACATGGAAGTGATCGACGTCAGAGAGTATATGGTCGCCCTGGAGAACGTTATTCTCAGTGTTGCATCGAGGAAACTGTTGCTTATGGAGGAGGATCTGTAATGGTCTTTTGTTTTTTTTTTTGAGGGTGGGAAATCATCAAATAACTTCTCCCGCTCTGGGCGGAGCGGGAGGGTGTGTCAGACTCTTACTGACTAAAACCCACCCGTATTCATTCCTGTTGCCTGTGTTGCCAGGGGCCTCGGTGACCCATAAGTACCTTCCCGCGATCTGTAATGGTCTGGGGCGGCATCTCGTTAACAGCACATACAGCGTTAGTTTTCATCGAACCGACGCGCGACGGGCCGTACACGTAGACTAACTTCTCATCGCTACATTACTGAAATCCTCGCAGACCATGTGGTACCTTACGCAGGATATATCGGGCAGGATATGCAATTGATGCATGATAATGCACGGCCTCATGTTGCTCATGTGGTGACCCAGTATCTACGCGACGTCAGCATTCGTACGATGGACTGGCCAGCTCGAAGCCCGGACTTGAATCCGATAGAACACTTATGGGATGAGCTGAAACGTCGGGTTCGAGCCCGGGTACTTGCTCCAACAAGGCTTCCAGAGCTGCGAATCGCAATTGAAGAGGAGTGGAATACAATTCCTCAAGATTTTATCGTCAGGCTCGTAAGGTCGATGAATACAAGGATGCTGGCAGTTATCCGAGCAAGGGGAGAGAATACGGAATATTGATCAAAAACTTTTTTTTGATTTTATCTTTGTTTTTGGCTTTAATTTTTTTTTTCACTTTATCATTACTAACGATTGTCACAACTGTAAAACGACTCTTCTTTGTAAAATCCTTAATAAACACTGAAATATTGATTAAACCCAATGAGTTTCCTTTCATTTTAATCACCATGAAACGCTTTTTCTGTAGGTACAACTTTGATAATTGTAGGTTTTTTAGTTTTTGAGAAAATCGAATTAGAGTGCCTAGGTAGCGGGTGGCTCGGTTTATTTGCTGTCCAGTGTACTTCAAAATCATACAGAGTGTAATTGATAGTGTGTTACGCAATTAGAGCGTGGGACATAGTAGATTTTAGAATTATTTTTCCTTCCTTTTTTACATACTTGTCCCTAAATCATCATCATCATTCTCCTGCCCTTATCCCAATTTATTTGGGGTCGGCGCAACATGTTTCTTTCTTCCATACTTCTCTATTAGTCGTCATCAGCTTTTCGAAATAAACCTTCCATCGTTGTTTTATTTCGTCATCTTTGGACAGAACCTTACCGGCGCACGGTGGATCGAAAATCGGCTGTAGAAGACATAGGATTTCGATTTCTTAAATGTTATTTTTTTTTACTGGAAATGACTTCTGCTGATCATTACTGGTCTATAAAATGTCATATGAAGTAATTGTGTGCACAAATGGAAGAGTTATAATTTTTATAAGAAAAAAATGTATGGAACTGACATGAAAAATGAGGATATCTCTGGAATCGCAAGGTTGGCCGTTATATCCTTGCACACTGTTATAGTAACTATTTATTTGTGAATTTTTGACATACTTAATATCGCGGCATCACTTGCGATTTTTTTTTTTTAATCTTCAAAATTAAAAAAAAAAGTATATGATACATTTTAATGCTTAAATATGGCTATACCAAGTATAATTTACAATATTTTTTATGCTTAGACCAAAACATTCTAAGAAATCACAAAGTCGTATTACCTACTTATTTGAAATGACATGGTAATTATGAATTACGTAATACGTAATCTTGTCAAATGCCTCAAGTCATTATTTTGGTACGTATCCTTTTAACTAGGTATCAGCCACATTAGCTAATGATTAATAAAACTTAATACCTATATACCTAGTTAAAAGGATACGTACCAAAATAATTTGGGGTACTCGCTAATTTAGCAATTAGTGCAGGATTAACTTAATGAAAGTAATTAGATAAATGTGATACCATCATTAGTCAATAACAATAAATAGTCAAAGATTGGGTTCACAACTTCAGTTCATTTAGAGCATTTCTAATACTAACATCTATCCTACCGTGTCTTTTTACTCAGTGATGGTGAATTATTCACGCACGGAAAGCATTATTACAAATTTGGATTTGTTTGTTATTCTGAGCAATCAGGATGCTTCGTCTTTCGATCATGAAATATTGTTCAACACACTTGTTATTCGACTGGGCTCTAGCCTTTCAGATGAAGACAGTGTTACCGTGAAAGAATTTTGTCGAAGATTTACACGGGCAGTTCAAAAGAGATGGTTACGATCCCACAGGAAAAATGAAGTTTTTAGACGTGATTACAGTAATTGGCTTGAGGCAAATATTGACTGGCCAAACTGCGTGCAAACCAATTTGCTCATTCAAGAATCAACAAGTGAAAATATTTGTACTGAACCTGTACCTGAACCTGTACCATCAACTTCAACAATGAAATCAACTTCAACGATGACAAAAAGATCTCGAAAGCCGTTTGAAGATCTAAGTAACAAGCAGAAGAAGAGACGATCTGATGAACATATAGGCGATGACCCTAATGAAGTAGCTTATTCAGCTGCAGCACTTTTGAAAGGAGATGGTCGTGAGGATATTGCATCTGTTATTGAACATATGCTCCAAAATCCAGAAGCAGCAGCAAAAATCAAGGAAATGTTGAACAAACCAGCTCCTTCAACAATATTTTCACCAGAAAAAGCACTGGGTTTGCTACTTTCATTAAAACTATCGAAATGGCAATATATCACATTAAGGGAAACGACTATTCGAGAAGGTTCAAAGGAGATATATCCGTCTTACTATAAAGTGCAAAAAGTTAAGCTACAGTGCTACCCTCCGAAGACATTTATGACTGTAACGGATTCATCTGCTAAGATTGCACTACAAGCGTTACTAGATTTAACAGTGAACAGAATTTTTGAAACTATTCGTAGTCCTGATGCGATACGAGATAAACAATTGATATTAATATCAAAGTGGGGATTTGACGGTGCATCTAACCAAAGTAGATATAAGCAAAACATAGAGAGTGGTCAAGATGATTCCAGCATATTTATGACCTCTTTGGTTCCATTAAAGTTGACAGCTGACGGTGATACCGTATGGGTGAATTCAAAACCCTACTCACCTAGGTATTGCCGTCCAGACCAGTTTAGTTTTGTGAAAGAAACCAAAGACGTTGTCATAAATGAAAAAACTGCAATGGATAACGAAATTGAAGCTCTCGTTCCCTCAAAATGTCAAGGACATGAAATTAGTCACAAATTAATGATGACGATGATTGACGGCAAAATTTGTACATATCTGTCTGAAGCTAAGTCAAATGCGGCCTGCTACCTGTGTTTGGCTAAGCCTACAGAAATGAATAAGTTAGATGTCATTGCGTCAAAAACCATTTCTTCTGGTGTGTATGAGTTCGGATTATCATCACTTCATGCCCGCATTAATGTGATGGAATGTCTTCTACACATAGCGTGTCGTCTCGACTTCAAAAAGTGGTCTGCAAGAGGAGAAGGTCATCAAGAGTCATTGCATTCACGAAAAAAACTCATTCAAGATCGATTCAAAGATGATCTCAACCTTTTGATTGACATCGTTAAGCAAGGATCAGGCACAACTAACGACGGGAACACAGCAAGGCGGTTTTTTGAATTTCCTGATAAAACTGCAGCGATCACTGGATTATATGAAGACCTAATACGCAGATTTGCTGTAATTCTGCAAGCTATCACATCTGGAGAGATTGTAGACGTGCCGAAATTTAAAGAATACGCTAGAACAACCGCTGAAAAGTACGTGGAACTGTACGATTGGTAATACATGTCATCAACCGTCCACAAATTGTTGATTCACGGAGGGGACATAATTGCAGAAAATGCTATTGTACCAATTGGAAGTCTTTCGGAAGAAGCTTCAGAGGCCCGAAACAAAGACTTTAGGAGGTTCAGAGAACACCATTCGAGGAAAAAGAGTAGACAAGCATCAAACGAGGATATCCTCAATATGCTTATCGTCTCTTCTGATCCTCTAATTTCTTCCACAAGACCAAAATTAAATGCCCACAAGAGGCAGACGTACTTTAAGGAAACAGGAGAACTACTGAAACTTCAGGATCAGGAAGCTCCGACAGAGTTCTTAGAAGTTATATCTATTGTAGAGCCTGATTCTGAAGTGGATTCTGATGGTGACGAAGTATAAAATAAGTTAACTTTTATTGTTTATGTTAGGTTAGGTTAAGTTAATATTTTTTTTTTAATAATTTGCTTTTATTTTTAATCATACAATAGTTTACCATTTATTGTTATTGACTAATGATCACGTTTATCTAATTACCCTCATTATGGTACGTATCCTTTTAACAGGTATATAGGTATTAAGTTTTATTAATCATTAGCTAATGTGGACTTGAGGCATTAGACAAGATTACATATTATGTAATTCATAATTACCATGTCATTTCAAATAAGTAGGTAATACGACTTTGTGATTTCTTAGAATGTTTTGGTCTAAGCATAAAAAATATTGTAAATTATACTTGGTATAGCTATATTTAAGCATTAAAATGTATCATATACTTTGTTTTTTTTTTAATTTTGAAGATTTAAAAAAAAAAATCGCAAGTGATTCCGCGATACTAAGTATGTCAAAAATTCACAAATAAATAGTACTATAACAGTGTGCAAGGATATAACGGCCAACCTTGCGATTCCAGAGATATCCTCATTTTTCATGTCAGCTCCATACATTTTTTTTCTTATAAAAATTATAACTCTTCCATTTGTGCATACAATTACTTCATATGACATTTTATAGAACAGTAATGATCAGCAGAAGTCATTTCCAGCAAAAAAAAATAACATTTAAGAAATCGAGATCCTATGTCTTCTACAGCCGATTTTCGATCCACTGTGCGGCGTCGTCTTTTATACATTTAATGTAAATTATATCTCTCATTCTCCTTTCTCTCGATTTTGTAATCCGGCCTAAATATTATTATTATTATTTTAAAACTGCTCGTTTTAAAATTATGTAAATAATATCTTGGAAATTGAACTAAAGGGTATTAGTAACATATAAGTTTTCAAATTTATATCTCACTACTTCCCCAACAATTGTTGTGTGAATAACATTATTAAATTGTAATTGAAAAATCATCGACGTTTAAGTTATAAATTAACCTCAATTGTCAAATGGAAAACATCTATGAGGTTATTTAAAATTAGAATGTCAGGCTTAAGTATTCAAATAATCAAATCAAAGCACTCAATTTGTAAGTGGCATCCACAGGTACGTTGTCTGATCCATTTCTTTACATTTTCATCAGATTTATATGTATGTTATGTACTTTTGGAACAGATTATACTCCCTGAGCGTCGGGGATCCCAGGCGGATTACAGGCCACCGTAGGCGTGGGCTGGCGGATGGTGAGCAATGGGTAGCTCGCCAACCGATAAGGACCAGGGACACCACGGCCTGTCTTGCAGCCGAAGTGCGGGTCGCTTTTCGCGGCACGCGAACATTAATGACATCATCCGACGAGATTTTGTCACCGTCGGCGTTCCAGCTGTATTAGAACCCAATGGCCTGGCACGCGACGATGGCAAGAGACCTGACGGCATGTCATTATTTCCATGGAGGGTGGGTAGGCCTTTAGTGTGGGATGTAACGTGGGTCGATACTCTTGCGCCATCCCATCTTCCTGGCACGGCGTGCTATGGTAGCGCTGCTGCTGCGGCTGCAGAGAACCTCAAGCGGCATAAGTATAATAACCTAGTGGGTAATTATATTTTTGAGCCGTTTGGGGTTGAAACCTTCCGGCCGTGGGGTCCGAGTGCTCATGGCCTTTTTAAGGAAATCTCCGGATGGCTGGTTGACACTTCCCGTGACCCAAGGGCTGGGTTTTACCTTAGCTAGAGGCTAAGCATTGCCATACAACGTGGCAATGCCGCCAGTCTCTTGGGTACATTACCAGTCGGCAGCGATGTGGATGAATTTTTCGACGCCCTATTTTAGTTTGTGTATAGTTTTAGTTATTTTTATTAATTAATTAGATATATTTGTTTTTTTTTTTATGTACAAATCAATATTAATTATTTCAATAAATAATTTAATATCCTTCATAATTATTCGAAATATAATTGAAAGTGTGTGCACTTTCAATAATAAGGATGCTAGTATTAACAAGCATATGCCTTGAGTTTGCATCAGTACTGTCGGCTCTATAGAAAGCGAAACTAAGAGAAAGCAGTGGCGTAACTAACCCGTAACTGCGACCAATGGAAACGTGAGTTCAATGCCAAGGGCGTACCGTACGCGAGATAATGCCAAGCAAATCCGGCCTCAGGATACTTCTCGCCACTTTCACTGATCACCCCGATAAGTTAGTTTGTAACAATATCAACTAGTGTGAATTTCTGTTTTGTAAAAGTGATTTTACTTTTAGAAATCTGTTTTTCTGTTGTTATTACCAGTTACTTTTATTAAGATTAGCTATAGGTATGAAATACTTTTTTTTACTTTAATTATAGTTTTTTTAGATTTCGTTTTGCAATTTATCTCTAATATTATCGGTTATGAATATTATATCGATTATATCAATATTTTGTAAATGGATTTGCCCTAGAATAACCGAAATCTAGGTGGAAGATTTAACAGTAAATTAATGTTATTCATTAAAATTGTTATCGATTTCATATTTTGATTGATGGAGAACCAACTATTTTTTTTTCTTGTTGTTCTAGTCTTAAGCTATGACTGTTAAAATTGATTTAATCTGTAATTTACTAATTATTTAGGTCAATGCTAACACTGCAAGTGGTCGAAACAAATTAACTAAATTGCAATCTCAAGCGGTCAACAAATCGATAAAAGATAATTTGAGGCGGCGATTAATGTCGAAGTTGTGTTTTTATATCGTATTTTATCGTGTGTATAAATAGATTTCATTTTCCTTGACTTAAATGCACTATCATATGCCAACCTATATACCTATGTATTATTAGATAGCTACCTATTCCATTTATTTTGAATTTCATTTATTTCCATTTACCTACTCTATTTAGCATTTTTACATTTAGCATTAGAAAAATAACGACTGAATAACAGCATAGTTATTGTGTAATATTGTTGACATTACTGCCATTTAGAGTTATTTTTTTATGTAAATGGTAAATTGATTACATTGCTTTGTATTTATCTTGAAATAACGAAGTATATTATACGTTTACATCGAAATAACGAAAGATTGATAACCGTTACTTTTCTAATGTTATAGTAAATGGAGTTTATCGATCAATCAATAAAGTCTACGGTAAAAAAAAACTGAAATAACAACAGCTGATCTGTGCCGATGCGAAAATACCGTATGTAGATACACAATTTCACTCTGGCCTATGATAAATATAACGAGAAATAACTTTTTCTGAAATCTTTATTTTTCTTAGTAAGCCTGTAATATCCAACCCGTGAAATTGCAAACCCGTCTTGAGCAAGGGTCGTGATCAATGCTCGTGCCTTCTCTGAATTGTCCTGCAGTGCGACAGTAACACGCTGTCTTTTTTTTACTTTTTCTTCACTAATGTTAACAGGGACACTAAGGCTCTGGGACGCTAACAAATTTCTTGGCAACTCAACAATAAATAGAAAATCAAAAATAACTTGTTTTGGATATCTTACATAACATAATACATAATCAGCCTATAATGTTCCCACTGCTGGGACACAGGCCTCCTCTCTGTGAGAGAGAGTGGGCCGTAATCCACCACGCGGGCCCAGTGCGGGTTGGTAGATGTCACATGTCTTCAAATTTTTAGTTCTAGGACATGCCGGTTTCCTCACGATGTTTTCCTTCACCGTTTTGAGAGCAGTGGTGATGAAATAATTTACACTAAGTAAAGCGCCTGTCTGGGTTCGAACCTATGACCTACAACTCGTAAGCCGCGGCCGTTACGACTGGGCCACCACTGCTCTCTTGCATATCTTATTAAAATATAATGCTGGTAACTTAAAACATTGGCTGGTCTTTTCAAAGAAATCATATTATCCTCATAATCCTATAATGTTCCCCCTGCTGGAAAAAAAACGCCTCCTTTCTGGTGAGAGGGAATGGGCCGTAATCCACCACGCGGGCGAACTGCGGGTTAGTAGATATCAAAGAAATACTCACCATAAATTGGTCCTATTATAACACACATGACGATAACCAGCATGATGACCCTCAGCCTCCGATTGTTTGGTCCTTGTTTGAAGGCCACCACCAGAGTTTCCTTCACGTATCGAGTATCGAAGAACGTTCGCAGCCATTCGCAGCAGTTCGTCGGAGGTTTCTGAAAATTCGACATTTGAATTACAAATTTATTGACTTCGCGCGCCCGTATTTCGGAAATTATCCCATATGATATAAAGTACGCTATACGATAAAGTTCTAACCCAGGGCATGGTCTATCCGTGTTCCAAATGTCATTCAATTCTGTTTAACCTTTTTGGCACAGCCGTGAGGCATACACTAGTGTTGTTAAAACCTTATTTTCACTTTTTTATTGTATTTTATGTTTCACGAAATGTGCCTAAACAAACGTTATTCTTTCTTTCTTTAACCGTTAAAGGCTCCAGCAGACTGGGGCGATATCGCGCTAGTCTGCACGAGCCTTAAGGCGTAAAAAGATAACATACAGATAGATAGACCTCCATCGACAGGCAGACAGAGGTACTTACTTCCACTTTTGTAATGTAAGGTAGGGCTATGAATTTGGCAGAAAGGGAAATGTAGAAGTCTAGCCTTTGGTGGAGACATTTTAAGGCCTGCAGCTAGACAATACCTAACTATATAAAATAACAGCCTTTTACTAAATGCATGTATGTGTAAGTATGTTCAATTTTTTTTTTGTTGAAATTTTTTGTTAGTCCGTTGTTTCCAGCTAATTTCCGAAACTGCTAGACCGATTTAGACGAGACTTTAACTGGCAGATAGCTGATATTATAACGGCCGGAACAAACAGACGGGTAGGAAAAAAAAAAAGGAATGGTTTTTTTGTTATAAGTATCGAAAATATACTTTCATAATTTTGCATCTTATATATCTTATAAAAACATATTATTTTGACATTACAAACAGACATTTCGATTTTATTTATTTGGTATAGAAGAGCATTACCATAAAAATATTTATTATTATTTAAGTATTATAATGATCAATCAATCAGCGACAAGGTGCACTCTGTATGAAAGGTTATAAATGCACACTAAAAGTTATTTTATTTTATGTTAGTTACAAGTTCACATGTTATTGATGATTGATGAGCTGTTCGTTGTTGCATATCATTTCATAAGTACCCAGGGTTATACAGTATTTCGCGAGAAGTTAATAAATTCTTATGTGGCGGCTTTTTCTCATAATGAACACTGGAGCTAACTCAGAAAGCGCGTAGTTAGCGTTTGACAAATGAAAAAACTCTTGGACTATTTGAAAAAAAAATACGATAACGTTATCCCTTTTTGTTTGGGTGGCATATCATCAAATAACTTCTCCCGCTCTGGGCGGAGCGGGAGGGTGTGTCAGACTCTTACTGACTAAATTCCACTCGTATTCCTTCCGTTGCCTGTGGTGCCAGGGGCCTCGGTAACCCTTTAGTACCTTCCCGCGACCCCGACAGGCATCGGCCCTAGTGGACCCCTACACTTGTGTTGACGACATCTCTTTGAGGCGCGCGTGGAATACAACGTGCCGTCGACCCGGGCATGGTCCTTACCGGACGGTGGGCTACCAAATGCTCACCGTCCGCAAGCCCGCGCCTACGGTGGCCGGAAATCCGCCCGGGATTCCCGATGCCCAGGGCGTCTCCTGCGGCAGCTAGGGGCGAGAGGGCGTGAAATTTGCCTTTCCCTCAACCATCCCGCCTCCTTCGCGAGCATTACTGCTTCGCAGAAGGAGATGACAGCTACACATGCCCTCTCGCTCCGTACCATGGCCTGAACTAGGGCCGGACGTGAGATATCTCTACCAGCGATCGCCTCCACAAGGACTTCCGCGTAAATCCTCCAGCAGGAGGCGTTTGGACCCCCTAAACGTTATCGTAACGTTATGAAAAATAAGCTGAAACCGCGTCCTTCACGTCTTCATCAGTTGAAAATTTCTTCCCACGAAGTTCTTTTTTCAGTTTTGGGAAGAGCTAATAATCACTGTGAGCCAGTTCTGGGCTATAGGGTGGATGGTCTAAAATATCGAAGCCCACCTTATACAGGGCAGCCAACGCAACACGGCTCTTGTGAACAGGCGCGTTGTCGTGAAGAAGAAGGACACCTTTGGTCAATTTACCCCTCCTTTTTTCTTTAATGCTTTCTTTCAACCTCTCGAGGATAGAAGCATAGTATTCTCCGGTTATAGAAACGCCTTTATCTTTATAATCGGTCAACAGGATCCCTTCTGAATCCCAAAACACTGTTGCCATGATTTTTCTAGCCGATTGTGAAACTTTAAACTTCTTGGGTGGTGGTGTGCCTTTTTTGTGCCACTTCATGGAGTCCTGTTTCGACTCAGGTTCATAATGATGAACCCAAGTTTCATCTCCAGTAACAATTCGACTTAATAGTCCATCCTTATCTTCGTTACAGAGGTCCAAAAACGTGCGAGAACACTCCACGCGGTGTTGTTTTTGAGGCGGCGTGAGCATTTTTGGCACCCATCTTGCACTGACCTTTGTCAAGCCAAGATGATCGTGTAGAATTTTGAAAATTGTCGTATCCGATACTCCAACCATTTCTGCAAGCTGTTTCTTCTTTAGTCTGGCATCTTCCAATATTATTTTTTCGACTTTTTTAATGATTTCCGGAGTAGTCGCCTCGATCGACCGTCCGGGCCGTGGGTCGTTTTCAAGTGAGGTCCTGCCTTGTTTAAAGAGACTGTGCCACTTGTAAACCATGGTTTTACCCGGGCAAGAGTCCCCGTAAACGGATTCCATCTCTTCCAGTATATTTTGAACTTTCCTTGCTTGGCAAGGAACTTTATTACGGCACGGTACTCGATTTTTTCCATAATTCACACTTTCTTCCCGATTGAGTTGTTTGCTTGACGATAGTTCAAAGACTAATGATCCAATTATTTTTATTTTATTATGTATGGCATCTCGTAGTTGACCTTGAGAGGTCGTGACTACTTAACCGGACTTTCCTGTGGCTGCCTTAAGTGAACTCAAAGCCTCCAGCCAGGGGCGAATTTCTTATATTACTAAGCGACTGCACGCTAAGGGCACCCCCTGTGGGGTACGGACCTCAGCTTAGGGCGTCGCTGCGTAGCCAGCCTGTCCCACCTTGCTGTCCTCCCCGACAGCAAGGTGGGACAGGCTGGATCTGATCAGTATTATTATTATTATTAATCGAGGAATTTAAAACTACAGGCTCAGCTGCGGCGCGGGCTGGCGCTTAGTCGAGCAAGGGTCGGTGGGGACAATTACGTCGGGGTTTACGCGAGGGACCTCAGCGGCGAGGTCAGAACGTAGGTCGGTGTGTTTTGTGCACTGTACTCGTGTCCCTACTGCTTTCCTGGAGGAGGGTAATGGGGTCATCGGGGTCGGGCATGATCCAATTAAGATAAAACCTGGTATTTATACTAATATTGAGTGGCTGAAGTTGTGGCCATCCCGATAATGACCTATTGTTATCCCCTCCCCCCCATTCCGCGAACTTAAAAACGCACCCTCGTATGAAGCAATGGATTAGCAATATCCTTCAAAATCTTTCAGATTGTAATTGAAAGTGTGTTACGCAATTAGGGTGCTGGTCAGTAATTAAAATCATAACCTTCCTTTGGCTTTGCCGTAGTCGGGTAAATAGCAATGTTTAACGAAAAATATTTATAATATTAGGGGCCTTATAAAAATTGCTTCTGCATTCAAGACAAATTATGTGTAATTATGTGTGCCTTTTCCTAGCAATTTCATAAACAGCAAGATTTGCGATAAGATTGCTGTTTGTACTGAGACATGCAACTGAGAACTTCCTGGCTCGAAGGGAAAGCGCAAAAACCATTTGAAATTTATGTATCAGTTTAACATATCATGGCTTAGATAAATTATTGTTATATATTGTTACATACATATAGCCTATAATGTTCCCACTGCTGGGACACAGGCCTCCTCTCTGTGAGAGGGAGTGGGCCGTAATCCACCACGCGGGCCCAGTGTGGGTTGGTAGATGTCGCATATCTTCGAATTTTTGGTTCTAGGACATGCCGGTTTCCTCACGATGTTTTCCTTCACCGTTTTGAGACAGTGGTGATGAAATAATTTACACAAAGTAAAGCGCCTGTCCGGGTTCGAACCTACGACCTACAACTCGTAAGTCGCGGCCGTTACCACTGGGTCACCACTGCTCGCCACCACATATCGCACCATATATTGTTACTCTTGAAAAAAATAAAAAAAATATTTACTCCAAAAGTCTAAAAGAATTCGGGTTCACTTATGGGAAATAAAATTCTCTAAGACTTAAGTTTGCGTTAATCAAAATGCTAGTCACGTTTGCAAAACGTAAGAAAATTGGAATTTCACGAATGCAAAGTTATTAAGCGTGTTTAGATATCAAAGTTCATAATATGTGTGAGACTTTTTAATATTCAATCTGTTTCAGTAGCTGTACTGAACCCGCGGCCTGTAGATTACAGTAGACTAAAACGGAAGATTTATAACGCAGTTTGGAAGGTGAAAAACACATAAAGTTAAACATGATTGTACAAGCAGTGGTCGAAAACACGATGATATATATACTACTACTCTCTCTACTATTACTGATGATATTTGATGTATATACTTATATTTTAATAAATATTTATTCCACAGTTTTCTTTATTGCACCTACCAATGTCTGTCTCTGCATCACCCAAAGGTTGACTTGTAGAAAATGCCTATGGCAGTGTTAAATAAATAAATAAAACAAATTGAACTGTTGGCTCCTGAACTAAATAATAAGATACTTTATCTCTGGAGCCATAAAACCTCATAAACATTGATTATGACGAGTTCATAATACGACAGCGTCACCTCCCTCTTTATCTCGCTTGCACACTACTGCTTGCGGTCAAGCGAGGAAGCGAGACTGGGCGGCAGGGAGAAGGCTCCAAGGCACTGATGGTTTAGGTACACAGTAGGTATCTGATTTATATTTAGTTCAGGTATTATACAAAATTGCATGATCTAATTTGAAGTATTTTTAATACTAGTGGTTTATTGTTCGGTTTGGAGGTAACTTAGTCATTTTTTCTGTAGAGATAATTTTATGGAATCCTGTTTTCGTCAAACTCCTTACCATATATTTATTTCAAAACGAATGCTGCAGTATTTTTGATATAACGGTGGATCATGCTAAGAAATTTGAGGTATTACATTGTGGCGGCCATCTACATCGCCACATGCGAACTATGCATCACACTGACGTCACGCAAAATCCTGCATCGCGCAAGCAGAGTTTACCGCGCAACTAGCATATATACAACATCCCGACATCAACCATCGGGCAGTTGCCCACCAGACACGACACCCGTCTGGTCGGAGGATCCTCCCTTTTCTATGGAGGACGAATGAACTCTACACCCTCTTCCTCATGCCTCTATACTGGTGACCCCGAACATGGACATTGACGCAGCCTTCGAGCAGCTAGTTCAGCGTGACGTCATCACTTCCTCAAGCTTTCGAGCGGCGAGTCACACAGCCAGCCAGCACCCACGGCTTCAACGGGTTTCCTGACCACTAGCATGCAGCGACCGCGCATACCTGGTCATCACTCTCAGCCTCATCAGCAACCTTGGCACAGCACACTGCACCTTCGGCCGGTCAAACAAGCAGAGCTCTTTAACCCTCTCCTGGTCGACGCCAGCAGTCAGCCCTCAACCCGGCGCTGTACCACATCCGACTCACTCGAGCATAACGCAGCGCCTCCCCGACTCACTGGGGCATCACCGCAGACAGTTCCGACCCACCGCGAACTATGCGACAACCGGTTCCGACCCACTGGAACCCCATCTGGCACTGGCAAGCATCGCAAGATACACGAATCAGCCCACGATCGGCCTTCGGTCTCCGGAGGGGAGTGATGTGGCGGCCATCTACATCGCCACATGCGAACTACGCATCACACTGACGTCACGCAAAATCCTGCATCGCGCAAGCAGAGTTTACCGCGCAACTAACATATATACAACATCCCGACATCAACCATCGGGCAGTTGCCCACCAGACACGACACCCGGCTGGTCGGAGGATCCTCCCTTTTCTATGGAGGATGAGTGAACTTTACAATGAATCAGCCTATACACAGGCCTCCTCTTTGTGGGGAGGGAGGTATTATGGACTCTTACAATCTGGTTTAAGTGGTTCAGTAAAGACATCTCATACTGTTAGTATAAATAAGTGTTACGAGGTGATTGTTAAAATAACAAAAGCCAATCTAATCCAAAAACAAACAGTTGGGCAACAAATAGTTGGATTACCAATCGCAAATCCAACTATTTAAAAAATATTCAGAATGTGAACATGTTTAAAAATAAACTCAGGGCTTTGTTAATTAATAAAGCCTATTACAGCACTGACGAATTTTGTAATGACAAAAATCTTAAAAGTAGTATTAAATTAAACTTAAATTAAATAATATATGTGTAAGTACTCATTGCTCTTTGACTTTGTTATAAATGTTGTTTTTTTACACTTAATATATTTTGTAGCATTTTGCCAGGGATTTTGTTCAGTATCAATAAGAATATTAATGTTTGTAAAGTTAGTATTTTGAATTTGGATAGACGTTCTAACTTCGATGATGGATGAGGAACGAGGTTATGTTATATTTGTTTATGTTGTTTCTTTTTGTGTGCAAATATTTCGACACAAATGTATTTTTGTTAAGAAATAAATAAATAAATAAATATTTGTTGCCTTTAATGTGGGAATAACTTGGAAACCTGCAAGCTTTAGCCCCGTGTATGTAACATAAACGTTTTCGTATGCAATCATTTTTATTATCGTCATTTCAGATTACGGTTTTATGTCGCATTTATGTATGTTCGTAAAAGGAATAAAATTTATAAGTACATAAGTAGCAATGTAACTCACGCAAAACATTGGTACGTCTTAAAATTTCATGATAAACGGAAGTACCTATAGAATACTCTTTACTACGAGTATATACACCATAAAAATTACAGATACAAAAGTTGAAATTTTACAAGGGGTGACACAATGGGCGGTCTTATCGCTGAAAGCGATCTTTTACAGACAACCTTTGGATGGATTGAAAGGGGAAGAAGAGACAATACTGCAGGTAGTCAATGGTGTACCAGTTGCAAATACACTAAATACATACATACATAAAGCATATACTTGTCTACATAATATATATATATTATACATATACATATATATATATATGACATAAACATGAAACAAGATACCTATGTTTGGGAAGGAAATAATTTTCATAGTCTCTAATCTAAGAAGAAAATCGCTGCCAAATCTCTTGCTGTTGCCCGAACAAAACACTATCGCAAATCGGAGACGCACCAAAGACTGTACATAAAATAACAAAACATCACGCATAATGCCCCTCTTTCCCGAAGGGTGAGGCAGAGGTGTACCCGCATTTCAGAAGTTTCGTAATCTACTAATATAATGGCGTCATTAATGTGGATCGGAACAGACCATTCTGACACTATTGTAATAGCAGACTTGAGGCCCTGCTCGGACCGATTAAGTGGAAATTTGGTACACATGAATTTCTGTTACCCAAACCCGGACGTGTTACGTAAATAAATTAATTTTTAATATGAGGGCCACTTTTGTGGGAGCAAATTAGAAAAAAAAAAAAGTTTTTCAAACTGTACTGTGTGACATTTAAAATGAAAGGGCTTGTTGTGAGTCTCAATTTTTTTTTTATAATTTTTAAATGAATCGTTATAAAGTTATTTAACAAAATAGATGAAAATTTACATCTCCGAAACGGCTGACCTAAAATTCTGAAAAACTACAGAAAAAAGTTCTTTACTTATAGATTACAGGAAAATCTATAGGAAGTCTATGGTCTTAAAATAACATCTAAAATCTCTCAAAATTGTGCGGGCAAACTAACATTTGCAGTTGGAATGTATGTGGGAACATGTTTTTCAACTACAATGTTAAGTTTGTTCTCAGGACAAATCCATTTCAACTACGGAACCCTTTATTGTGCGTGGTCCGTCACGCACTTGGCCGGTTTTATTTAAAGTTTCTAATGCTCATAGTGTAAAATCAGATTTTTGGACTTATCATGTGTATACCAGACATAACTCATCAACTAATCTCATGTTTTCCGCATGCCTAAGACTTAGAGTAAACGTATTATGTGAAGTAGAAAGAATAATAATAATATGTATGCATAGTCTGTTGCTATAAGCAAAAAACTTTGATTGATTGAATGTCTATGTCTAGGTTTAAATGTTAGTAGCCGTGTCATTGAAGATTATTCATTGCATAACACTCACGTGAAGTGATTGTATTGCCAATCGAGATACATACATGCAGGGCCACGGCGAAACAGTCTAGTGAAGGGAATACGGACTAACTTGCGGTTTCATTAAGTACCTACGTAGTATACAGGTTGTATTAGAAAAGTGTGGTTATATTTAAGGGTGTGGTACAGACCACCAAACTGAACAGCACTCTCAATGGGACCAACATTGTACCTAATCACGAAAAAAATATCAGCTATCCCATACATATGGGTCGAGTAGGTAGTTCAGCCTAATGGTCTATACCACCACCTCCTTAGGTATGACCACACATTTTTGATACACTCTGTATACTAGCAGCCCACTGTTTCACACGGTTTTTATGATAACACATCCTGATTATATTATGTAACTTTAATATTTTTTTATACACATATTCCTTCCGGAACAAATTCTCTAAATGATAGTGAAAACCGCATCAAAATTCGTTGCCTAGTTTAGAAGAATAATGCGGTCACACTGTAGACAGACACGAAAAGCAACTTTAATTTATAAAATGTATGGAAGCTACGTCTAGAATGAACGGTATGTTGGTCAAAATGTAAATTAAAAAGCAATCGATTAAAACGAGCTAAAATTAGACTTGCCAATAAAAAGTAAAAGTAGTTAGAAATCTGACAACTAGTCTTGTTGCAATTTTGTGGGTGTTCGAAAAAAGGGGTATTAGAGCATGGGAGCATCAGCAGCTTGATGATTTAGAGCATGGGAGCATCAACAGCTTGTTGTTTTAGAGCATGGGAGCATCAGCCGGTTGTTGTTTTAGAGTATGGGAGCATGAGCAACTTGTTGTTTTAGAGCATGGGACCATCAGCAGCTTGTATTGTCCTACTTCTTGCAAGCCTTTTTTTTTTTTTTTGAGGGTGGGAAATCATCAAATAACTTCTCCCGCTCTGGGCGGAGCGGGACGGTGTGTCAGACTCTTACTGACTAAAACCCACCCGTATTCCTTCCTGTTGTTCAGTTTTTGAGAAATCTAATAAGTCCTTAGTGGCCTTCTCATAAGCTCATATACAGTTTGATCGACCCCGGCAGTAGACGGATTCCGTTGAGTACGCACGAAAGTATGAATTTTTTACCTCGGAACACCAAAAGCAATAGCAGTTGTTATGTATGTTTACTATTACCTACTTACCCTCGATTGATTCCACAAGTTGTTATTAAGGAGAAAGGATAGCAGAATCAGCCTTTAATGTTGCTACTGCTGGGACACAGGCCTCCTCTCTGTGAGAGGGAGTGGGCCATAATTCACCACGCGGGCCCAGTGCGGGTTGTTGGATGTCACATCACATCACAGCACAGCACAGTCTTTGATTTCTTTGGACATGTTGGTTTCCTCACGATGTTTTCCTTCACCGTTTTGAGAGCGCTTGTGATAAAATAATTTACATAAAGTAAAGAGGGTCATTAATTAAATTAAGGCGTTGAAACTAAGGCAAAGTCAAAGCGTTATAAAAGCAAACTGCGTATTATTACACTTTAATTACTTTTGACGAGAGCAATCGAATAGATTAAGGTTATTTAGTTAAACCTTGTACAAGTAGGTACTTTCGTAATTATATTGTAATTATGATTACAACCGAAATGTTTTTATCGTACGATGTCATGTGAACTGACCCTTATTAAAACAAGCCTTCCGCTGTGCAAGTGCGACTAAAAATCCCTAACAATTTTTTACTTAACTTTTTGCACTGAAATTTTTATGTAAAATAATAGCTAAGTACAAATAATTGATTAAGTGGCCATGAAATCGTAATTATATAATAGTTAGCAAGTTCAATGACTAAAATAGATTATTCGTGCGTAACAGTGCAAAAAGTCCGTCAACTTGACCCAAATTGATGTCACACTCTGCTGCAAGGAAGGACCTTGCAGTAATAGAAAATACTGGATTTTCAACGAAACGCAAAAAAATATTGGACATGTCTAATTAAGAGTGAAAGTTATGACTTGTGCTAGATGTCACTTTGTGTAATAAAATGGTCATATTTATTGTAATGGTGTTATGAACGTTTAGTTTAATCGATTTAAATAAGTGTAAAATAAAAGTGTAAAAGTCTAGAATACAATAAGTACAATAAATATGATCATTTTATTGCATAAAGTGACAGCTAGCACATGTCAGATTACTCCAGTGAATGAATAATTCGATGATGAAATTGTTTGTTATGGAAATAGATACCGTGCGTCAATTTGCCGTGATAAAGGAATTTCATACAACTGTCAAAGACTGACACTTGTAATTTGAGTATACGGAGAATATAAAGTTGGTAGTCAATTTACTTAAAGTTAATTTCCCTGGCTTTACCTACCTAAAATAAATAAAAAAATAAATTGCCTTTATTGCTGTTCCTGTTTCTTTCTTACAATTAATACATGACTTTTTTTTTAGGGTGGTTAATCATCAAATAACTTCTCCCGCTCTGGGCGAAGCGGGAGGGTGTGTCAGACTCTTACTGACTAAAACCCACCCGTATTCCTTCCTGTTGCCTGTGTTGCGGGGGCCTCGGTGACCCATAAGTACCTTCCCGCGACTCCGGCAGGCATCGGCCCTAGTGGACCCCTACTTTTGTGCTGACGACATCTCTTTGAGGCGCGCGTGGAATACAACGCGCCATCGACCTGGGCCTGGTCCTTACCGGACGGTGAGCTACCCATTGCTCACCGTCCGCAAGCCCGCGCCTACGGTGGCTGCCGTGTCCGGTGAGGACCTGCGTCAGGCGGAAGGTGAGGACGACGTGGCGCCTCTCTAGCCACTCCTAAAAGAGGGCACTTATCGCCGCAATCGTGGCGTGCCCAGCACTGGGTTGCGACAACCGTACTCTCCACGATGCCATGAGATCTTGCCGGAGATCCGTCCGCTGTGCCGCGATTTCTCGCGGCAGCGGGCTTACGCCCCGGCGTTTCGCCTCCTCACGCCACTCCCACACGTGCGCGAGGACTTTTGCCTCCAGATCCCATGGCGGCAATCCGGCAAGGAGGCTCGCTGCCTCACAGGATACCGTGCGGTATCTCCGGACTATCCAGATGGCCATGACCCTTTGGGCCGCGCTCAACCGGCGGGATGGCCGCAGCGCCAGAGAGCGCACCCATACAGGAGCCCCGTAGAGGGCCATGGACCGCACGACCCCCGCATAGAGCCTCCGGCAGGAGGCATATGGACCACCTAGATTGGGCAGGAGCCGCTTCAATGCAGCGCCTGCCCGCTCCAGTTTGGGAACCAAACGTCGGAAATGCTCCACGAAGTTCCACCGGCTTTCGAGGACGAGTCCCAGGTACTTCATCGTCGACTCGACGCCGATGGAAACCCCTCCTACCGTTATTTGGGACCCCAACGGTGGCGCGTTCCGAGGACCATGAAAACACATGGCCTCGGACTTGTGCAGGGACACCTCGAGTCCCAATTGCCGGATCCTTTCGACGATTGTCGCAACCCCGTGTGCTGCTAATTCGGCCGCCGCCTGGTGTGACCTCCCCTGCGCCAGGACCAACGTGTCGTCAGCGTAGCACACCACGCTGACGCCGCTAGGGAGGTCGGCGCGCAGCACCCAGTCGTATCCGATGTCCCACAGATGCGGCCCCAGGACCGATCCCTGTGGGACACCACACGACTTCTCTTGCCGGTTCCACACTCCCTGGTGACCGGGGTAGATGACGGCCCTGTCCGTCAGATAGAATACATGCCTACTTACTAAAACTAAATTGATTTAATCAATTCTAACTTGTATTTTAATGATCGGCAACTGGATGTTAGTGTGGAACAGCTTGTCTGTCGACAAAGGCCTCCTCTAAAAATTTTCACGTATTCCTGTCTCTTGATAAACGGGTCCATACCGGACCAGCTATTTTCTTGAAGACATCTTCCCATGTTTTGGTTTGTCTGCCTCTATTTCTTTTGCTATCCTTCGGATACCATTCTGTTACTAACTTAGTCTAGTACCTACCTAATTAAGTGCAAAATTAAATTTTGAATTGACATACAACATTGTGTTATGACAATGATCATAACACAATGTTGTATGTCAATTCAAAACAGGTGGATTCAGCTAGATTTCGCAATTTTCCTAAAACAGCAATTCAGTCCAGCCGTTGAGATAATGCGTTTTTGACATCAGTTTCATACTAACGAATGTGTTTTGGGAATTTGATCCTGATTCATCATCATCTGCCTAGCCTTTTCCCAACTACGTTGGGGTCGGCTTCCAGTCTTACCGGATACAGCTGAATACCAGTATTTTACATGGAGCGACTGCCTATCTGACCTCCACAACACTCCTGGGTAACACGATACCCCTTGGTAATACTGGTTGTCAGACTTTCGAGTTTCTGACGACCCGTAACGACTGTCAAAGATCTAAAAATGACAGCCGGGACCAACGGCTTAACGTGCTTTCCGAGGCACGGAGGGGTCTTGGTATGTAAAGATGGTCACCCATCCACGGACCAACCGCAGCAAGCGTAGCTTAACCTGATCGATCGACGCGTGCGGATATTATTACTTAGCCACAAGCCCCTCCGAAATTTGAGCCAATTTGATCCTGATTACAACTAAAAATTGTCCAACTGACCTCTCAGTTGGACAGTTTCTAGTAGTAATGTCGGGAACGCATTCTCTCGATGGCCGGACTGTAGTGTTTTCTATTTTGTTGGGTTTTCGTTATAGGTACAGATGTTTTTCTTCGAGGACACACAGTAAGTTTTTCTTTATCTCATCACCTGGGCTTAATCTATTCTAATTATATTTATTTGCGTAGTCAACCGCACATCAGTGGTAGCATTGAAAATAAACCTTACTGCTACGACATAAAGGTGCTGTCAATGCCAAATTGTTTGACTGTCCGTAATAAAGTAAAACCTGTATCTGCAGTTTTGCACGTCTCGAAGTTTTCATAAACAAGACTGACTACGTAGGTAAACTAAATTGTTTTCATTAACGCCAGAGATTTAAACCATAAGATTTGCCCTCACCGTAGGTACTTAGATCGCGCGAAAAAGTGTCCATACTGAAAAGAGTGAGCTCACACATCCCGTGACAATACGATTTAAATGTCAGTGTCAACGAAAGAGGAACGTAACGATCTTTTGACGCAGTAGGGCGAATCTAACGATTTAAATCTTTGATTTACGCTAGTCATTCGCCCGTGCTTTTAATTGGAAGACCTAGTTAGAGGTGATAGACATGTTTACGAGAACTTGAGGCTGACTTACAAGGATTGATTGACATAAGCGTAATAACAGCGTTTCCACGTAAATTGATAACATAGCACTTACTAAACATAGTAAGTACTAGCTGCTGCCCACGGATTCGCCCGCATTGTTTTTTCTAAAATAAAAGTAGATACATCTGCCACCCTTTTTTTTTTTTGGGTGTGAAATTATCAAATAACTTCTTCGGGCGGAGCGGGAGGGTGAGTCAGACTCTTCCTGACTAAAACCCACCCGTGTTCCTTCCGTTGCCAGTCTGTTGCCTGAGGCCACGGTATCCCTTTCAGACTTTCCCGCGACCCCGGCAGGCAATAGCCGTAGTGGATCCCTACAATGCCACCTACCCCAACAAAACAATACATTCTAACAGTAGTAAGCGATCATAAGCTTTAGGGCAAGAAATACGACCACGGCTATCTTCTGGGGGGCAACCATCACCTCTTATAGCAGTATTATTACAATATTACTTCAGCGTGAGAAAGAGATGGAGCTATAAGTCCTGTACAGCTCCATCACTTGCCCACTGTGAAGTAATATTATAATAATACTGCTATAAGAGGTCATGGTTGCCCCCGATGATATAATATTGAAATAATACTGCTATAAATGGTTGCCCCCCAGGTATCATTGTTTTTAGATGTAAGATTAACAGTGAATCATTTAGGTACATTCTGTACCTAAATGATTCACTTCTTCAATGTCGGTGTCTACATAATATTTCTCCAGCAGTATTTAAAAACATTCCCAAGTCGATTGCATTCGTTTTGGCAGACGAACGAAGGTTGGTGTGGAGCCCACAATGTAATTAGGTACTTATGAAATGTTAAATATCTACATGAATGATGTTCTTCAAAACGGTCAGGTGCGTAGTACTCGCAACCTGCGTGCGTGTATGACCAGATGTATGAACGTAAACGAAGCAAAAGGAGTATGTAAGGAGCGTAGCAGGTGGCGTTCTATAGTTTCTGCCTACCCCCACGGGAAGAAGGCGTGAGTTTATGTATGTATGTAAATATCTACATTTATATCTGTTATTTGTATGGTCTATAATTATAATAAAGATTATTCTATAATGTCTTCTGTAAAGCACATCGGTGTTAATCATGATGTCTGAAAATCGAGGCTATTTCAAATGGAACAAAGGTGGAGGTTGATGACATTACGAAGATTGTCAAGTATTAGACATAATTGTAGAACTAGCCTTGACGAGCACAGAGACTCACTGCTTAGACCAAAATAACAAGCTTTACTATTTACGGATTATACGATTATTTCTGCATAAAGGAAGTAACATTGCTATAATTAATTTGGTTATACAGGTTGTCCCGTAAATAATGGATAACCTTGATATAGCATATAATAGACCTTATGGCCGTTCTAAAAATACAAAAAAAAAATAATGATAAATGATTTTTATTTCTGTAAGTAGGTTTGTACAAACACTTTTACAAGTCAATCATATTTTTAAAATAAAAGATGAGGTCGGCGTTTCCTATCTGACTACTCTGAGAAGAAAGGCCGAAACAAACTCAGAGGTCACAGTCTCTTTTAAAGTCCAGACATAATCTTGGTCAGATCATGTGAAGGCAATGTAGATTGGTGTCTGAGATGGTCCTTTTGAGGAAAGAACCACAAAGATTGAGTGGACCTGTCCAGTCAGTGCACGCATTTGTCAGTAATCGTGTAGCTCAACTCAGAACTTAAGGAACTCCACGATGCGACGAACAATACCAAAGAAATAACATTTGGGTCGGCTGTATAAATTACTCAAACTGCCAGACCATGATTAGAACCAAATGAGAAAAAAAATACAATGACCCACATAGTCCATAATAATATATACACACATCAACACGGTCTAGGGATATTTCATACTCAATTAAATAACTCGAAAAGTACTGGCCACATTGTAATCTTAATTTCATACACCGATTTGTTTGTAATTTATCTCAGACTAATTCCAAATTCAAATTTTTGAAAATTCTTTTGTTTCGGTGGCATAAAAATGTCTTGATGTGTAGGAGAGGGAATTTTCATTTGTGCGAAATTTAGAAAACAATACGAATTACGTTTAGTTACAGTTTTTTTTCATTTTTAAACGAAAGATAAAGTTAAAATTGAGGTATTGTAGCCATGCAACGCCAACATTTGACGAGGGCGGAGATGTTACGAGCTGTGGGAATGCTGGAAGCTGGGTCTGTTCAGCGTAATGTTGCTGAGGCCATAGGGACCCACCAAAATGTAATTTCAAGATTTTGGACACGCTATCGTGCCACAGGTGAAGTAGCGGAGAGGCACCGGGGGCCAAGTCGCATCACTACCCCCAGACAAGATCGATTTTTGCAAATTACTGCGCGAGCTCAACCAAATGCAACGGCGACTCAATTGGTCCAAAGGCTGCGAGTGGAACACCAAGTGCTTGTGAGTGACCAAACTGTAAGAAGGCGACTGCATGAAAGCAATCTACGCTCTCATAGACCACTCCGGGTCCCACCTTTACGGAGAGGCAATCGTGGATGACGATTAGAATGGGTTCGGAACCACGTGGACTGGGGCCGTGAGCAATGGTCCAATGTGCTGTTCACGGATGAATCCAGGTTCGGCTTCCATCCAGATTCACGAAGGAGGCGTGTTTGGCGAGTTCCTGGACGATGGAGCCGTCTTCAGAACCCTCAGGAAGTTCACCCATACCAAGGAGGAACAATTATGGTTTGGGCAGGAATTCGTCTTGGAGGACGGACGGATCTCGTTTGGGTGCGGGGCAATATGACGGCAGAACGATACGTCCAACAGGTGCTGGGGCCCGTAATCTTGCCCCACAGAACACAAATGGGGCAAGATTTCCTGCTCATGCACGACAATGCCCGGGCACACACGGCGAGAACGGTAGCAGCTTGGTTACATACACACAATGTTAGGGCCTTAGACTGGCCTGCTCAATCGCCAGATCTAAATCCCATTGAGCATGCGTGGGATATGCTGCAAAGAAGAGCTCTGAAGGAAGTTCCTGAAAATCTGGCTACAGAAGATCAACTTTTTGCGCACCTCAGAAGGACATGGGACAATATTCCGCAGCAAGACATTGACAACCTTGTTCTGAGCATGCCGAATCGTTGCCGATGTGTTATGAACATCATGGGCGCTTTCTCAGACTACTAACTTCAAGTTTATAAACACAAATTTAATGATTTTTCTATTTTTTTCAGTTTTTACTCATAAATTAAAAGTTAATTCATATACGGTTTCCGTCTATGCTTAATTATTTTTCCATTAAATCCTGAAATTTTAATCGAAGTACCTTAACCATTATTAAAAAATGGTAGAATATTAAATAACGTATCTTTTAAATATATACATGTCATATAAATAATTAACACATTGATAGTAATTCGCTTTTTTAAAAATATCCCTAGACCGTGTTGATGTGTGTATATATACGTATATATCCTAAGTAGTATCTAACATACGTTTTTTTTTTAAATACTGTGCAATTCCTAGTCACATTATTTACTGCCTCTCTGTCGGCAAAAGCAACGTACAATATTACAACAACAATTAACCGATGAAATGTATTCATTTGTGGTGGTGGTGAAGCAGAATGTCAAATTAGGTAAAAAAAAAATGTTAAAAATCTTAGATACTACTTGGGATATATATTTTTTTGTATTTTTTTTAGACCAGCCGTAAGGTATGTTATATGCTATTTCAAGGTTATCTATTATTTACGGGACATCCTGTATAGATAGAAGGTCAAGTGCACTTCGATAAAATACTTTGTGTAAATAACTAGTTAAGCAGGTAGGAAGACATTGGCACGGTAATATTATCTATAATATTACCGTGACATTGGCATATAAAAATGTGAATAATAGATTTTAAACGTTTGGTACAACTGCGCTGGAATCACAAAAAAACTAGTTATTATTATTAGTTTTTATAAAACAACCTAGTGTGATTTGAACTTCCGCGCCATAAATATAATGTAGAAAAATATACTAAAATGCAAAAATATGGTTTCAACTTATTACGGACCTCTGCCGTAGCCGTGCCGTCTGCTGTACTTTTTTGTTTCCGTGACGTCGTGTTATTTTTTTTTTACCCCAAAATAAAACACTGAATACCACCTCAAAATAAAAAAAATCATCAAATCAAAATATTTTATTTCACATATACACCTACATAGGCACTTATGAAACATCAGAAGCTAGGTGCACGGTTCCAATTGGTCGTTTGATTATTCACTGCTACTTTTAACCTTTTATCAATCATCTCATCATCTGATATAATAAAATGTATCTATCACCAATCACAGCTAAGCAACACATATCACGATTCACCTGTTACCAATCAATTGTTATCAACCAGAATTCGGTACCTAAACCAAAATGTATTATCATAACCAATTAATCATAAACCCTGCTTTGTATACGTATTTTATTAACTAAACGAAATAAAATGCACCTCAGTCTTTAGACTGGGTTGGTAAGTTATCAATACCAAAACTTTCATTTGTTTTTTTCATTTCCTTTTATTT
This sequence comes from Atethmia centrago, assembly GCA_905333075.3. Classification (NCBI taxonomy): domain Eukaryota; kingdom Metazoa; phylum Arthropoda; class Insecta; order Lepidoptera; family Noctuidae; genus Atethmia; species Atethmia centrago. The sequence goes on along the minus strand of HG995383.1, from coordinate 17,384,568 downwards.
CATTTGTTTTCAGGTCATGGAATAACAAACAAACAGACCGAAGATCACGCAAATAAGAATAAAAATGTGTACCTACTACCTTAGGCTATGTTCCAATAACTGGGGATACTGTACTTACCTACACTGAACCTAAGTAAATAATACGGTATACTCAATAAATAAATACGACAACCATTGTAAGCGCAATAAGCTGTTAAATACTTACAAAATCGTTTCCAATATTCATTTTAAGTGGTACCAATTAAGCTTTTCAATTATATTATAAGGCCATGGAGGCTAACTATTTATAATTATTAAGTAAGGGAAATGTTATTAATACAGCAACTACACACAACGAAAAGTCTATTCATGTTAACAAAGTCCTGTTTGTCTCATCGTGTGAATGCTTTACCCGTGTATAAAATTATACAAATTAAACTGACACTATAAATAACTGCACACATTAATTGGACCGTGAATATATATGTTATCGAACCAGTAATTATGATAAATACACAAAGCCTCTTGCTTCGTTCAATGAACCGTTTAATCCAGACTCGCTTCAAAGGTGTCTAACATACTGATGCAGATCTCATCGAACACAATATATTATAGCAACTTATGACATTAATTAATAAACAGTCGTGGAAAATAAACATCACGATTATGGCAATAAAGTGTCAATTATAATGATTTAAACTCACCACAGATGGATCACACTTCTTCACTTCCTTGATGCGAACGAAGCCGTAGATAAAAGCCAACACATATAGTGTTGCACTCACAGAGAACACACCGTATAAGCCAATCTTTCGCACCAATATTCCACTGAGAGCTGCCCCGACTGGCACACCCACTGAGTGGAACAGATTCACTATGCCTATCCGCAACGTCCTTTGTTCCTCTGTCGTTATATCTGCTATGTAACTGAACACTCCCATGAACATTGTGAACCAGCCACCCGTCATGGCTGGAAATATAGCTTCTGTCACAGCCGCTACTTCCACTGGTAACTCGTAGAAAAAATAAGTATTTATAATCAAGCCTATGCTGGTCAAAAATTCTCCAACGATCGGTAAAAGCATGCAAATTTTTCTCTGTCCAACCCTGTCACTGTATGCTCCGAGAAATATTAATATCCCGCATGGTAAGAATGATTGTAATACAGTCTTCCAACCAGTTACTGACGCTACTAAAGTTTGAACTGCTTCTTCCTCTGCAGTGTAATTTGCTGTTTCTCTTCGAGTTAAAGCATCACAAATGTGATGATCAAACTGTAGATTTACTCGACAGGCTTTCTCTAAGTATAGGTTTTGTGTTGCTAATACAGACAAGACTGAAGGCATCACATAACAAGCCAAAATGGGTTCTACAGTGATGAGAGAGATCATGCGCCTTAGCTTCTGAAAATGGCTTAGTCCTACCCAACTCTCTTCTTCATCTTTCTCGTTTCTATTGCTCTCAAGTTCTTTATCCAATTTAATGTTTGTCATATTGTCGTATTCTTTAGCTTTACTTAAACTATTCTTAATTACATTAGTTCCATTTAAGTCACCACCATTAACATTAAGAGTTTTATCAGCAGTTTTGTTATTCTCCGCATTTTTGCTATCCACAGCCATGACTACGTCACGCGTATCTGAAACAAAAACATCAATTATAAGTTTCTTTACGACCGTTGCATTTAATATTTGAGCAGGATTTCAATTTTGCAGTTTCTACATTTTAAAGGTTATGGTTACAATATACTGTATGTTGAGAATGTCGTATTTTTCTGATTGGGCTTTGTTCATTTGATTGGTAAATGAAATACCGGAAGCGGTAATCATTTCATGATTGCCTACATACTTAACGTAATCATCTCCTAACTGTTGGACTGAATCAACTTTACCCAGTAAACAATAGTTTTATCATTCTGTTGAATCATTTTCATTACAAGTCACGGAGAACTGTACAATGTACTTATGTAACTCTTGTTAAAATTGCTTTTGCGCAGGTCCTTTATCTATATTTATAGAAGCGGTTGATACCTTTGCACAAGTTGCAGGAAAAACAGTGATACGACACGGAATTTCGTATTGATTGAATGGTTAATGTATAACAATACAAATTAATTTAACGGTTCGCTACAGTTCATTTGTGTTACGGAAATAAGTTTTCCGGCAAGCGTTTCAGGCTTTATCGTAACGAATTTAGTGACAATCATTGTCAACAAGCCCAATGTTTTATAATTTAGTATTTAATTGATCCACACTAATGAGAAATAACAAAGTAAATCCACGTCTAGGTTTTTTTATCTTAACGCAACGGGTAAGCTCTTGGCCTTCATTTCACCTGATGATAAGTGATGATCAGGCCAAAGGTGGAAGTGAGCTTCACCCGGAATCTTTAACCACAGAGGAACTGGCTATTAAGATAGCCAGTTCCAGAGGTAAGCCTCTAACTGCCGAAACACAACAATTCTGTTATGTTGACAGACTTAGATAAAATGGTGGTAGTTAGCCAGGCGGACTTAGAACAAGTCCTATCACTAACCAAACCGAGCAGAAAATGTTGCCCCCGATGGGAATAAAACCTGGGAACTCTGGGTCTGAGACATGTGGTCTTATCACTAGACCACAGAGGCCGTTAAATAGGTATTTTAAATGCAGAACCGATGATCCTTCACATTAGTGTTATAGTAAACAAATCCATCGCAGACACTGAAAGGACTAGCACGTTGGTCTAATCGTCTAAGGCTCATTTTACATTGTCGCGGAACGGAATTAAAGCGATTTTTTGTCAAGAAATAGGGTCAAAGCATAATGAACTTTATGTCATAAAAAAAAACTAGATACGAGCAGAAGAATAGGTCGGACGTCTTCCGGAGAATTCTCGCGCATCTTCAAGAAGTCGCGCAGCTAGCAGCTTGGTATTATAGTAATATACTTTATGAAATAAATTCAGGTATACTCAAAGCATAAAAAACGATATTACCTACCCTCAAACTACTAAAGATATTTTAATGATGTTTTTTGTATGAACAGGCTATTTTATTGTCTATAATTATATCTGTGATTTTTTTCAAATATTCATATTTTCGTTACTAAAACAAATATTCCCTATGAAACCGAACGGAGGCGCGGAATGAGCGTGACGCGCATTTGTATGGCCAAGGTCAACGGCGATTATCCGACCCTTAACATAACTGGCGAAATACATGAATGTTGTAAACAAACTGCTTACCTCCTCGGTGAATACAGGCGTGATGTTATGTGAATTCTAGAAATTGAATACTAGTAGTGGTCACGCGACATTATTGAATCCAGCAAGTGAACCGCCGTTTAAGCGTCAATAGGGTATTTTACTATATACGAGAAAAAATCTATAAATACATTATTGAGATAGTTTAGGCAAAAAGGAGTCGGAAAATGTTACTTTTAGTTCATAAAATAACAAAATAAATTTTAAAATTCAATTCAACGTTTTCAGTTTTTCTAATCTGTTAAAAAATACCATGAAATAGTAGCCGCCATGTTATTACGTCATGCCGCTATGTAAATTAAAACGTGTCAACTGTCAACTGATAGTTAGTTGATCAGCGCATTTGTTAACATAGCCAAGTGACGTCATAACCACAGAGCAACATGGCGTCCACTGCGTCCAGCGTTTTCGTCAAACTACGCGCGAAATTTGAAAATGTAAAATTTAAATGCATTTTTAAGGCACTTATCGATTGAATAAAAAATTTGTGATTTTTTTTGGGGCATATTAACACTATAGAATTTAATTAAGACACTTTTCAAAATGGGTGTAAGACCCTATTGATATTAATGCCTTTTGATATCAATGAAAATACATATTTACCGTAACACCAAAGAAAATAACAGATTAGAGAACACACCATTTTAATTATGGGGAGCATGACATTTTTTTATATTTTTGAATTGGAAACCTCTTTAGACACGTTGGACACTTTTGGAATAGGGAAAAAGCACTGAACTCGCGTGACCATCACGCTCAGATACATATGTATACAAGGTGTCGTTTTGCGTCCTCGTCAAATTCAAGGAGATAACTATGCTAATTATTCTCGACACGAATCAATAATAAAATAAGTAGGACATTTTTGTTATATTTTTTTAATTTTCGAAAATCGGCATGTGTGGGACATTCATGTTGAAACGCGGCCCGTGTGATACCGCACTGTAACTACCCTTTTACACACACACTACCGCATACGCAAACGGGGTGATTTTGGTCTGTGAAAGTGGTGTATTCTAAAATAATGGTACCGATTCCTTTGTTCACAAACTAAACTTAATATTTTTAATTAAGTTCAGTGCATCTTTTTCTTTGTATTTCACTATGAAGAGGACTGAAGATAAATTTTAGTTTAGTCTTGTCAAATTAATCAGCGCCTGTCACTATTCCATACAAGTTTAGACGTGATTAAAAACTTGCCTACTAAAATTACTTCAAGCGCTGATTAATTTAACAGGACTAAACTAAAATTTATCTTCTGTTACCTTTTTTTAATGAAATAGAAAGAAAAGGATGCGCTGAACTTAAATTTTGGTTTAATTTGTGAACAACGGAATCGGCACCACTGTCAAATTTAAATAACTAAAAAAACAAGTATGTGTAAAATTATTGAGCAGGTTTCGTAATTATATTTGATTATACATGTCATTCATAGCAGCCTCCTGAAATTTGACGAGGATGCAAAACAACACCTTGTATACAGATGTTTGTGAAACTAAGGAGTTTTCACTTCTGACGTGTAGTCCTACGACTGACAGTTTTTATCCTAGGGACATGACATGTGTACACAAACAGACAGAGAGGAACTCGTGGCTGAGTAAGAGCAGCCGCACGGGTCGATCCATCAGGTTAAGCTACGTTTGCCGAGGTTGGTCCGTGGATGGGTGACTATACATACCGAGACTCCTCCGTGCCTCGGAAAGCACGTTAAACCGTTGGTCCCGGCTGTAATTCGTGGATCTTTGACAGTCGTTACTGGTCGTCAGAAGCCCGAAAGTCTGACAACCAGTCTTACCAAGGGGTATCGTATTACCCAGTTACTGGGTTGTGGAGGTCAGATAGGCAGTCACTCCATTTAAAATACTGGTCTTCAACTGCATTTAGTTAGGCTGGAAGCTGACCCTAACATTGGGAAAAGGCTAGGCAAATGATGATTTACATTGATTGCTAACTATAATAGTTAGTTTTCTTCATTATCTTCTGCTTAGCCTATTACCAACTATGTTGGGGTAAACTGAAAACCCAAGGTGGTGGCGCGTAATATTCCACGCGCGCCCGTCTTTCACGTCGCGGGGGGGAGTCAAACACCTCAATCCGGGCTTGACCAAAATTGGGAGCCCGCAGAGGCGGCACCAGTCGGGGGCTGCGTTGAAGAGTGCTTACGTGCTCCCGTAGGCCGTGGTGTGCGATCTCACACGGGGTGGTTATAGTCAGTAGAAGTCTGACAGACTCCTCCGTCCACCCCAGGGTGGAGGACATCCATGAGGATTTCCTCCGTGCCTCGGCAAGCACTTTAAGTCGTTGATCCCGGCTGCCATTCGTGGATCTTTAACAGTCGTTAGGCACGGGTCGTCAGAAGTCTGAAAGTCTCACCACCAGTCTTACCAAGGGATATCGTACTACCCAATTACTGGGTTGTGGAGGTCAGATAGGCAATCGCTCCATCTAAAATACTGGTATTCAGGTGCTTCTGGTTAGACTGGAACCCGGCCACAACATACATAGTTGGGTAAAGGCAGGCAGATTGAGATAGAAAAATATATATAGAAGAACTACCGCCTAGCAACATTGATCAGATCCGGTTTGAAGGATATTGGTGCCAGCGAAATATGGTCACATGAGTTTGTTCAACTTTGTCCTTGTATTGCAGACGCAATGCAATTTCGGGCACATCCTAGGTAGACTTGGCCTAAAAACTGAAGGTAATCAGCAAAGAAGCAGCTACGCAGACTTGTTTTACAACACCTTAACGGTAATTGTTGATTTAATTATGCAAATATTATGTTCAAATTTGAATAAAGGGAATTATAATAACAAATCGCAGGAACATTATGTTTTTTCATAATACATTGAACATACATTTGTACAAACATGCATTTGTGGCTTGTATTCTATACAACTATTTGTATCGCCCGTATTCATGACTCAACGGTGTTTATTTATGTACAGTCGCCAGCACATCAAGTTACCACAAACTGTCAAATTTTCTCATTTGATTTTGATCTTTACTATCAACATTTTAAGGTTTATAATAATTTGGAGAAATTTGACAGTTTCGGATAACCTGATTTGCTGGCTACTGTACATATACCAGCTTTTAAATCCAATCCTACTAGTCTATGGCATGATTCTTGTGCACAATACATTACACAATTGTGAATTTAAAGTCTGTGATACATCACTAAATGAATTGGTACTGTGGTTCCGGTACATCAACAATGGGTATAGGGTACAGATGCGACATTTTATTCTTTGGTTCTGCAGTACAAAACAGAAATGCATTCAGCCGTGGAATTCATTAAGACTCATGTATATCCTAATGTCTCTCGTAAACGGATTAAGTTATCTATTATAAGTTTTATTAAATCTTTTTACGACAATTCAATCAGTTTGTTGTTTATTTTTCAGGGATTCCAACAAAAAACAGCCAGTATATTTCTTGCTTCATTGCACTATTAATAGATTTACTTTATTTAGTCAATCAGAAATTAAAATTCCCCAACTGTAGCTAGTACAATGACTTACTGTTTTTAAATAAGAAATATTGCTGCTCTACTGAACTTGATGATTCTAGATCTACAAACATAAAACAGAATAACAAGACTTTTCGTCTCGTAGGACCATATTTTATCTGTACCTTTAACCCTATTCGTTTTTTGAATTCTGCAATGTAATTGCGGTATGATCGGCATGTGTTGACAAGAGTTTTTGTTGTGTACTTGACAATACACCGGGGCCGTGACAAAAAGTCGGCAGTGTCATCATATCGACCTTGTCTTGCTGATTCCGTGTTCGATACCAAGGTTGACCGGACCATGTTTATTTACTTAAGTTTCAAGAGAAGAGGAAAATATATTTTAGTGTCAGACCTTATATTCTACAGACAGTTTATTCAGTAAGTACTAGCTGTGCTCGAGACTTATCATCTAATTGCAACATCTGATCATAATCAGCCTATAATTTTCCCACTGGGACACAGGCCTCCTCTTTGTGAGAGGGAATGGGTTGTAATCCACCTCGCGGGCCCAGTGCGGGTTGGTAAATATCAATTGTCTTCTAATTTTTGGTTCTAGGATATGCCGGTTTCCTCACGATGTTTTCCTGCACCATTTTGAGAGCAGTGGTGATGAAATGATAAATGATTCTTATTTCTCTAATTAGGTTTGTACAAACACTTCTACGCGTCAATAATATATTTAAAATAAAGCTAGATGAGGTCGGCGTTTCCTATCTGACTACACTGAGAAGAAAGGCCGAAACAAACTCAAAGGTCACAGTCTCGTTTAAAGTCCAGACATAATCTTGATCAGATCATGTGAAGGCCATGTAGGTTGGCGTCTGAAATGCTCTTTTGAGGAAAGAACCACACAGATTTCAGCGGACCTGTCCAGTCCCAGTTAATTATTAAAATTAATGAGCCACCGTATATAGCATTTACTCTGCTGAACGAACTACCAACCTGGTGATTTTTAAAATTGAACAAGAACTGGTGGTTTTTAAGCCAATGTTCAACATAATTGTTAGTGTCAATTAGTTGGAATAAATTATTATTGTAAGTCAAATTATGCAAAGTCATATTAATTTCAGACCTAAAGTTGTTTTCTTCCTGTGGCAAACTTTGGCTGTATGGGAATGTGAACATCACAATTTTTCTTAATCTAAGATCGCACAATGATCTATAATATTGGAGTAATTCTCCTTTGTTCACATTAATTGCCAACAAATACTAATACGAGGGCGGGTCAATAAGTCCGTGACTTTTGGAATAAAACACAGATTTTTTGATAAAAAAATAATTTTATTTTTCAACGTAGTCTCCCTTGAGCTCTATACACTTTGTACAACGCTTCTCCAATTTTTTTATCCCTTCCAAAAAAAATGATTTGTCGAGGTCCTCAAAATAGGCCTTTGTTTGCGAGATGACTTCATCATTGGAGTCAAATCTTTTTCCACCAAGCCATTTCTTCAGGTTTGGGAACAAGAAGTAGTCGCTCGGAGCCAAATCTGGAGAATAGGGCGGATGAGGGAGCAATTCATAGCCCAATTCATGGATTTTTGCCATGGCAACTGCACATGTGTGCACCCTTGCATTGTCTTGGTGGAAAAGAACTTTTTTCTTGGCCAAATGAGGTCGGTTTTTTTTCAAATCGTCATTGAATCGGTCCAATAAATTGGCATAATATTCCCCATTGATTGTTCTTCCCTTTTGAAGGTAGTCAATGTGGATTATCCCGCGTGCATCCCAAAAAACAGTCGCCATAACTTTATTGGCTGACAAACCCACCTTGGCCTTCTTCGGCGCCGATTCACCCTTAGAAACCCACTGTTTTGACTGTTGTTTGGTCTCTGGTGTGTTGTGATGGATCCATGTTTCGTCCACGGTTACAAAACGGCGCAAAAACTCCTCCATATTGCGATTAAACAACGCCAAACCTTCCTGTGAAGTTGTTACACGATTGCGTTTGTGGTCGACTGTGAGCAAACGCGGCACCCATCTTGCGGAAAGCTTTCTCATGCCCAAGTGATCATTCAAAATTGAAACCACTGAGCCATGCGAGATCCCTACGGCTTCCACAATCTCTCGCACTTTCAATCTTCGGTCGGCCAACAACATATCGTGAATTTTTTCGATTGTTTCGGGTGTAGAGACCTCAACTGGGCGTCCAGGACGTTCGGCATCTTCAGTGCTTGTACGGCCACAACGAAATTCAGTAAACCACTTTTTTACCATTGAAATCGATGGTGCAGAGTCCCCATAGTATTTATCAAGCTTAGCCTTGGTCTCGGTAATGGTTTTTTTTCGCAAGAAATAATGCTTAATAAGCACACGAAATTCACTTTTTTCCATTTTCTCCTCAAATTAGTGAGTAGTCTGATAAAAATAGCTGTCAAACACAAACTAACTGACGCAGCAAGTTGAAATTTTGACAGGAGTCAACTGACAGATGCCTGTTGACAGGAGCAGTGTTGCTGTTTCAGTAAAGAGGTCAGAAATTCAAAAAGTCACGGACTTATTGACCCGCCCTCGTAGTATAGTATCCTAGTTAAAATTGCATTTTATAACTTTTTTCATTATGTCAAATAAAGAACAACCAGGGATGCAGTAGTTCATTATTGAGTGTCCCGAATATTTATTTGTCAACAAGTGGCCTAGATCCTTTCCAATTTCATCACAGAATGATACTATTTCTTTATTTACAATCTGTTTATGGAAACAGTTAGTAATTAATAATGGCAAACTAGCACGAGACTGCAGAATTGAACCTACGACCTACAACTCATAAGTCGCGGTCGGTTTCTATTTCTACGAAGAATATGTTTTCTCTTTCTATACAAAGTGACATTTCGTTTATCCATTTTTGACATCGCACCGTAGAAATCCTTCTACAATCTGTAATTTTTCTTTCATTTCTAACGATCTTTGTCTAGATCCTTTTTTATGTAGACTATTTCAGAAAAACTTTTTCTATCCTGAACTGTCAAAATCACACTGAAAACTGGCAGTTGTCTAAGGTAGTGAAGACAATTCGATTTTGTAATCTCCATGCTAAAGACGGTGGAACGAATGTATGGGAGCGGTTGGACGTAGACATGTCCGAAAAAAAAGAGTAAAATTATGCCAAACTAATGATGCCATCTTATTCGATTACTTAATGCCTTCATAACTTGTGGTGATAAATTTCTTCATAACTCCCATATTTCGGGAGTAATTTGAGAAAATGTGAAATTTTACTATGAAAATTAGTGTATCGAGCTCTCTCCCTCCTGATTCCGGGCTTGTTTCAAGTAGCGGTCTCTAATATCATAATGCTAATACTAAGAGCTATATTTAATACTAAGACACATAGTGCGCCAAATGTGCACTTTCTGGGATAAAGAGTGATGTTTATTTTATAACACAATTTTTTTATTTTTTGTTTATTTTGTTGATTAAAACCGTTTTTCTAAAGGTTTACCTTATTACAATAACATTTCTGAGCAGCCAATTAGAGAAGATATAAGCTAATTAGGATATATAATTAGGGACTTAAGGTTTACATATAAAACTGATGCACTAATGATTACTGATAAGAACATTGCTATTATTTAATTACTAAATGGCTCTTAATACACTAATTTAGCATGCATCATTTACTAATTATCACAATAACTAATTACCTTGCAATATTTAACAAAGGATACCTGGGATACCTGGATTTTATATAAATAGGTCACTATTAGTAACTTTAAAATCAGTGTTGATTTACACCTCGTTGTATCCAAGCTAATCTCGCAATGTATTTTCCAAATTTTAATACAAATCTTGATATTCACGTTGCTTTATGCGCACGCGCACATAAAGATTTACGCGACTTTAACTATTTGTTCAGTGTTTTAAAAGATAACAGTTGTGTTCAGTTATGTGAAAGTGCTGAAACAAGTTTAAAAGACTGGTGTCGTCGATTTTGCTACCGCATTTATGCAAAATGGACACAGTCTGGAAGAAGCACAGATAAGTTTCGGAAGAAACATGAGATTTGGCTACAGGCTGCAATTCAATGGCCGGAATTACAGAATGAAAATATGGAACCTTCTACAGAAAATATAAGTGACGTCATCGAGCCCATAATTTCTCCTGCTAAATCTGATGCTTCAACTTGTACACATCCTAGTCCTCGTAAATCTTTTGAGGACCTTAGTAACCGGCAAAAAAGAAGACGCACTGAAGATAGTCTTTCATGCAGCAGTAGCAGCGCTGAAATTATGTTTTCGGCCGAAAGGGCGCTTCAAAAGGCAGGACAAAGCGATACAGCTTATGTTATGAAATACTTGACGGAGAATCCAGAAGAGGCCTCAAAAATCAAAGCCTTCATTGAAGGTAAATCAATTCAGGTACGGGAAATATCCCCTTTGAAGGCATTGGCTCTTTATGTATCGATGAACTTATCGAAATGGCGCTATAACACTCTTCGGGATTTCAACACTCAAGGAGCTCTTCAATACCCGAGTTACTACATGTTGGTTAAAGAAAAAATTAAGTGCTATCCGGCCAAAGAAGATCTCACAGTTACAGAGAGCTCTGCAAAAATCAAATTACAAGCCTTGATGGATTTAACCTCAAGAAGACTTATTAGGTCGTTAGAAACCCCTGTTGATCCCAATCAACAGCTCGTATTGACCAGCAAATGGGGTTTTGAAGGATCATCTAGCCAAAGCATTTATCATCAAAGGACGAGTGAAGATGAGCAAATCGATCTTGCTAGTAATTTTATGATTAGTCTTGTACCACTGCGGCTCGTCTCAAAAGGTGTAACAATTTGGGAAAACGAGCGACCATCTTCCACTTCATTTTGCCGGCCAATATTGTTTAAGTTTATAAAGGAAACCAAAGAAAATGTGCAGAGAGAGATGGCTGAAATCGAAGCAGAGATTGAAGCCTTAACTCCATCCACCATCACTGATGGAATTAGTGTCAAACACCAACTGCTGTTGACAATGATTGATGGTAAAATTCATTCCATTATATCCAATACAGCAGCTTCAGTGTGTGACATATGCAAGGCTTGTCCTAAAGAAATGAATAATTTAGAGTTAATCAAAGATAAACACGCAAACGAGGACATGTATAAATATAGCTTAAGCACCCTTCACGCTTGGATTCGCTCAATGGAATGCTTATTACACATTTCCTACAAATTAGACATAAAATCATGGCAAGTAAGGGGTGATATAGCAAAAAGGCAAGTTGATGACAGGAAGAAAAGAGTTCAAGAGGCTGTAAGAAGAGAAACGGGCTTACTTCTCGATGTTGTGAAACAAGGCAGTGGATCCACCAACAATGGCAACTCGGCAAGGAGATTTTTTGAAAACTACACTAAATCTGCTGAACTGACCGGAATAGATGCTATGCTTTTAAGAAAAATCTGTGTGATCTTGCAGTGTATTTCATCAGGAGAGAAGATCAACGTAACTAAATTCCGAGAGTTCTGCTTTGATACTGCTAAGCTTTACGTGGAGTTATACCCATGGTATTATATGCCTTCTTCACTTCATAAAATTTTAATGCATGGGCCAGACATAGTTCAGAACATGTCAATTGTGCCCATTGGTTTTCTATCCGAAGAGGCATCTGAGGCTAGAAATAAAGATTTTAGAAAATATAGAGAGGGGCATTCTCGAAAGCATAGCAGTATCTCATGCAATGAAGATATTATGCACAATCTTTTACTGTCTTCTGATCCACTTGTTACAAGTATCCGTCCAAAAGGAAATAAGTTTGTAAAAAAATCTTCTTTTAAGGAATTTTATGAGCTTACGGATTCTGAGAAAAGTGATATCGAATTTGTTAACATAAATGATTTAGCGGACATCGATTCTGAATTTGAATTAATTGATGATGATGATGATGACGAAGATAATTAAATGATGTTATTGTTTTAAAATGTGTAACTTAGTAAATTAGAGCTTACATCTTAATTATTTATTGTACTTTTAATGAAACTAGGTAATTTATTATCAACTTACTTAAAAGTCATACTCTCATCAGTTCTTGTGAATATTTTTGTTAATATATATTTCTGTATATATATAATATATTTATAGACCTCTTAATAAGTCTGTCTGCGGTTTAAAGTAAATACAAATGGGGAAAAAACGTTTTTTTTTTTAAATTTTCATTTCCTTTTATCCCAGAAAGTGCACATTTGGCGCACTATGTGTCTTAGTATTAAATATAGCTCTTAGTAATAGCATTACGATATTAGAGACCGCTACTTGAAACAAGCCCGGAATCAGGAGGGAGAGAGCTCGATACACTCATTTTCATAGTAAAATTTCACATTTTCTCAAATTACTCCCGAAATATGGGAGTTATGAAGAAATTCATCACCACAATTTATGAAGGCATTAAGTAATCGAATAAGATGGCATCATTAGTTTGGCATAATTTTACTCTTATTTTTCGGACATGTCTACGTCCAACCGCTCCCATACATTCGTTCCACTGTGAGACGGTAGAAAACTTTCTACTCAACGGCCACAAAGTATATACGGTTATCTACAAAATCATGATTTTACAAGATAGCGTTTTGAACGCAAAACTGTGTTAATAGAATCTATCTTCTCCTATTTTACATCATTTAGTTAATAGGGCATTACCAAGGAACTGGTTAAGGCCAATATTACTGTAATATTTCTTTGTTCCAAAATACGGTACTTCAACACTTTGAAAAAAAGTTGTCTTTATATGTGTGACTTAATATCAGTAAAAATTGAGAATCAAACATAAAAAAAAAACATAAGAGAGAACAAAGAATTCTGAGTCGAATTATGTAAAAGAGTGAATTTCGTAAAAAGTGCAGTTAACTCTTTCTACTTTGCTGTCGTCGTACTATCTACATTTTTGTCTATTCTTCCATCGACAAAACGGTGCTCGTGCCCGCAACATCAGATGATTTTGTCAATTTAAACTAAAACTTATTATGAAAATATGTTCTTTTCGAACAGTTTATTCAGTATGATTCCGTCGAAACTTGTCTATAGAATAGAATAGAATACTCTTTATTATGTACACCATAAAAATTACAGATACAAATGTTGAAATTTTACAACGGGTGACACAATGGGCGGTCTTATCGCTAAAAGCGATCTTTTACAGACAACCTTTGGATGGATTAAAGGGGGAGGAGAGACAATACTGCAGGTAGTCAGTGGTGTACCAGTTACATATACAATAAATACTTATAATACATAAAGCATATACTATACATGACATATATCATACATACATACATACATACATACATACATACATATATATATATATATGCCATAAACATGAAACAAGATCAAGAACTATATAACTATAAGTAATGATGATGTTTAGGGAGAGAGAAAGTGTTTTTTTACCTGAATTTTAAAAGTGGACAAAGTTTGTGCACGCCTTATCGACACGGGTAAGGCATTCCATAACCGTACTGCTTGAACTGTAAAAGATTTGTCATAAAAGCTGGTGGAATGCATCGGCATCTCTAGTCTTAAGTTATTGTAAGTGTGTGTCTATTACACTGATATGAGTTGAACGGAAGTTGGCATTGCTGTTCAAGGCATCATGAACGAATGGTCGATGGCCTGCCATCCCGCTCAGTCGTTACGACACTGTGATGATAAGTATGTTCACATCGTTGAGAAAAAATATTAAGAGTCTTATTTGATTGCAGTCAAAGATTTGTTCCATAAGAGATTTGTTCTTAAGGAACAAATCTAACTAAGAGAGGTGTATTTAATGATTATAATATTATCTGATTATAAATGGTTTGTAAAAGTTTCTGAAACAGTTAGCTTATTGCCAACGTTAAAACAACCAGTGTCATAGTAACCATAATATCATCCTAACGAGTGTTATAATGTTGTACTAAATTTCATTAAAAATTTAATCCTTTTCAAAAAAAGAACATTGTCATGCACGCGCCTTTCACTACCACAGCACCGTAATAAAAAAAAAACTTATAGGTTATTCGAATTCACGTCGTATTCCGCCATTTTTGTTCGATATTAGTACTGCAAAAATGTATTAATTTGTTGTTTACAAAAATGAGTGATACAAGCTTTGATAACACACCACCAGATATTTCTAATGCAGCAAAGGACATTTCTATCCAATTATTATCAGAAACTTTCCATGAATTTACATAGTTCTTACAACACTGTACAACACCCTATGGTTTCAGAACCTATCTATAATATAGAGGATTCATATCATGTGTGTGATAAACTCACATTCGTGTTTTAATAGGTACCCGTTATTATACAGCAGTTGCATAAATAACTAATTTGTTATGATCGTGTATCATATTTTGGGGAAAATGCAACCTGCCACTGACTTGCAATTTGCATAAAACGTAAGAAAATTCGATTTTCGCTGGCTACAACTGGGATCCACCTTAGACATAACTGCTGAAATATGGGTGTACTGGGTACCTACACTTCTGCCTAACCCTTCGGGGAAACAAGGCGTGATGTTATGTTGTGTTAATATGATTAACAACATCTTTTTTTGCAATGCCTTTATTAATTTTTTTGTTGACTTAATTGGAGTTAAGTACTTTTAATAAATGTCTTCGCCCTAGCAGCAGCTGTTTGCAGTCTAATGACCTAAGTTCAGGATAAAATTATTTAATCTGTTTTAATTTCCAAAATGTATATATACATTTTGTCCCGAATTAATTAATGAAAATAATAAAAGTATATCCTAATTTAACTAAAACTATTCACAAACTAAAATATGGCGTCGAAAAATTCATCCACATCGCTGTCGACTGGTAATGTATCCAAGAGACTGGCGGCATTGCGACGTTGTATGGCAATGCTATAACCTCTGGCCAAGGTACAGGCCATCCCTTGGTTTACTGGAAGTGTCAACAAGCCGTTCGAAACGGCTGGTTGACACTTCCGATTCCCTAAAAAAGCCATAAGCATTTGGACTCTACGGCCCGAGGGTTTCAACCCCAAACGGCTCGAAAATATAATGTCCAACAAGGATAAAATTCATTCCGAGAATTGTTTTGGTGGAAAAATATATGTTAACAATGGTGCCGATTCCCTTGTTCACAAACTAAACTATATTTAAGTTCAGTGTATCTTTTTCTTTCTATTTCATTAAGAAAAGGACAGAAGATAAATTTTAGTTTAGTCCTGTCAAATTAATCAGCGCCTGTCACTACTCCATACAAGTTTAGACGTGATTAAAACCTTGCCTACTAAAATTACGTCAATTTACGTCAAGCGCTGATTAATTTGACAGGACTAAACTAAAATTTATCTTCTGTCCTTTTCTTAATGAAATAGAAAGAAAAAGATGCACTGAACTTAATTTTAGTTTAGTTTGTGAACAACGGAATCGGCGCCAATAGCTATCGGTCTGCGAATAGATGATTACAGATTCTTTACATTCGATACATTCGATTCGTTCGTTTGTTCGATAAGATGCGTTTACAGTTTCCTCATTAGTAATTAATTATACAGTAATATGCAAGATTTTGAATCTCAAAGAACAAAAATTAACTACCGAAATGTAACCAGGAATACTTTATCTACCTAGGTACTAGTGTTGTAAAATATGAAAAAAACTACTATTTTATTAAATAATTGAATCGAGTCTTTAATTAGTCTTTAATTATTTTATTTCACTATTCAATTTATTAACATGAAAATAATATTTATATACAAAATATTTGGCGTTGCATTCTTAAGCGCCATTACGTCTGTAAGATGGAATCGCTGTTGATTTGAATACAAGGAATTGATGTTAAGAAAAAACACAATGAAGTTGGCACAAAAACCAAGACTTTATTGCGAAACGAAATTACATGAGTAGGTACTTACCAAGTAGGTACACGGTAATGATTATTGTACTTATGCTAATCTATCTGTATGTATATAAAAAACCGGCCAAGTGCGTGTCGGACAACGCACAATGAAGTGTCCCTTAGTTGGAATGAGTTTATCGCAAAAACAAACTTATTAGTACCTATATACGAGTAGTACATCGATGTATAAAAACATGTTTTTCCATACATCGATATACGTCACGATCAATTCTCCAACTGCAAATGTAAGTTGGTCGACTATTACTCGTTAATTTGTAAAGCCTACATAACTGTGATAGTTTTCCTTATAAATTCGTTGTATTCGTATTACCTAGTTACTGGGTTGTGCAGGTCAGACAGGCAGTCGCTCCATGTAAAATACTGGTTTTACGCTGCATTCGGGTCTTGAAGCCGACCCCAACGTGGTTGGAAAAAGGCTAGGCAGGTGATGATCCAAAACATCCATTTAGCAGGCAGTGGGGGACACTTGACTCTTAATATTACGCAAACGGATCCCTGACAAATGGTCTTTACAGACCCCCAATATTTTTGAACGGCCTATCCAACAATATCCCCACCATGGGATAGACGAGGAAAAAATATATCATCCCCACTTTACGTGCAAGACAGGTACCCTAAAAATATTGTTCTCAAGACTTTATTTTACTACTTTGTCGGCGTGATTAAGACGCTGACAACACCTAAAACGCCGTCACTGTCAGATTGCATAGAAAAGAAAAAGAAGTGCGATGACATAACGCTTGTAATTTATTGCAAAATATGAAGCAATTATTTATTTACTCAAAATTGAGTTAAGTAATCGAAAATAAAAAACAACCAAGTTCTGCATTCAAATAAGACGTTCTTGTTATGAATTAAATACGTAACGTATGTTGATATTTAATACAGATATTTTGGTTTGAAACTCAAGGTAAGAGGTTAGTTTAACGTTAGTTTGTATCGAGATATATTTTTCAAATCGTGTTTTGGTAACAACCAAGTTCTTACTTAGTTCTTCTTAATATGTTCATAATTAACATATATTTTTTCTGCTACCACAAACTATACAGATTTGGCAATTTTTTTTCTTAAGACAAGTCTGTTTTGGTCACTTGCCTCTTGTCAGCGCCTTAATATAGATGCTTACATGGGTATCCATGTAAGCTTATTACAGCTTTTAGTACCAATAGTATCTGACCTAAACCGCGGACAGACAGACAGACATGGCGAAGCTATGAACCCCCCTTGTTTACTATGGAACCCTGAAAATGAAATGCTGTTCGTTGATAAGCGCATTTCTTAAGAATGACTGGACCACGATATGCTATATGCTATGACACCCGAAGAAAATGAGGGGTGTTACAAATTTGTAAAGTGTAGGATCTGTGTATCTGTCTCTGTCTGTGGCATCATAGCTCCTAAACAGATGAACCGATTTTGATTTTATTTATTTTTAACCCCCGACGCAAAAACGACGGGATGTTATAAGTTTTACGTGTCTGGCTGTCATGGCTGTCGTGTGTGTGTGTGTGTCTGTCTGTGGCATCGTAGCTCCCAAACGCATAAGCCGATTTTGATTTTGTTTTATTTTTCGTTTAGAAAGGTGACCTATGGTTCAAGAAAATCAGTTCAGTCGTTTAAAGATTATCAGCTCTTTTCTAGTTGATATTTAACTCGCTCACCAACTTACAGCGCAGGTATCGTGTTTGGGCTCATTGTACTGGTCTCAATAAATAGGTTATAGCCAGATGGTGGTCAGGGTCTGATGATGGAGAAGGAAAGAGAAATGATGGTAAATTAGGAAGTACGTTCACTTCGGGAAATTATTTTGTTTATTTATTTATTTATTTATTTAATACTTTACGCACACAAATGTAGAGAGGCGGACTTAATGCCATAGGCATTTTCTATCAGTCAACCTTTGGGTGATGCAGAGACAGACAGCGGTAGGTGCAATAACGAAAACTGTGAAATAAATATTTATTAAAATATAAGTATATACATACATATATCTATTAAAAACATTATATATAATAGATATACCTAATTATACATAAATATAAGACCAAATAAATACACGAATATACTAAACAGTAAGACAAACAATGGGAAAACATTACCGTTGTGATGATACTGCCAGCTTCTTACGAATGTGCTCGCGAACTTTAAGAGGACGGTAAATGCCAGCGACCTTGAGCGAGTGGGAGGAGCCTGCGTCACCCCCCGCGACCCCGCAACCGTTCGCACGTAACGTAGCTAGTCAGGTTCTAGGTCTAGCGTAGTCAGGTAACCATACGTTTCAGATTTTGTGGACTGTCCTGCCTGATTTTTTATCACCATCCAATTTTTTTTAAGTAGTGTTCATAAACAAGGTAATTTTCTGATAATAAAATAAGATTGTAATATATTATATTATTTTAATAGTTTGCATTGAATAAGTTGGTTTAAACAGGGTGTAATTTTAAACACCGTCAACCTCTCTCGTCATTGTACTCATCATTATAAACAACTTTTACTATATTGGACACAACATGAAATAACTTGGACTAAACATGAAATCGCGAAAAAAATCAGCTGTTCCCTACATTTTGACGAATTAAGCGAACATAGATGTAGGGAACAGCAGATTTTTTTTTACATGTATGAGTCTCGGTACGTAAAGATGCTCACCCATCCACGGAACAACCGCGGCAAGAATAGCTTAACCTAATTGATCGGCCCGTGCGGCTGTGATGCGACTAACGAGCTCTTTAGCTATGGAAACAATATAAAATGAAATGAAAAGCCAAAATTCTAAATAAATAAATTTAATTCCAAAATAAAACAATTAATTTATTTAGTGACAGATGAGAAAATATGAAATGTGCAGGCAAGATTTAGAGAGGGAATGGGCTCTATGGATCAGGGGGCCGATTCTACTAATTTGCAAAGTTATACGCTCTGTACCGTCTCATCAATGGTTCGGTTTCGTTCGGCTCTCGTTCGTCCCCCATAAATCTATTCTACAATTTTTATGACAATAACTGAAACTGTAACTGACTAACCAAGTCGAACCCCAACTCAATCACTACGGGAATGAATGGCAATGAATGAGTGTTACCTATAGGTCAATTAGTAAGTTTATAATATTACTATAACAAAAATGGTTAAATAACAAATAAAGTTTATACGAATAATAAACTCATTAAAACTTATTTTCCGTTATATTTACCACGAAAAGTAAATGATTTTTCCATATATTTTAATAATTGTAAATTAGCAGATTTTCTTAAAGGAAACAGTCTGGGCGGTTCGAATCGCGTAAAACGAAACGGATTTTAAATGTCGGATAGAGTTACTTTACTATAAAATAAACAGCGGGAATGAAATACTATACTAATTACTATACTACATAGCATGGTGGCCATGCCAATAGTCGCTGATCACTGTTGCATGTCATTGAAACAAAGAAATAATTTTAGGATCAGTAGGTATCGCGGTATGATATGTGATGTGATAAGTATTCAATGATTTTCGTATAATATTAGTTCTAACATCAAATGTATTAATATTCCGGTGCGTACCTAGGTAGGTACCTACGTATGCCTACAATAGCAAAAAGAATCATACGTTGTTCATAAGTAAAATATGAAAACGCTTGAAAACCCTGATTGAGTTGAGGTTCAATTGCCATTTTAGAACAATGTTAATAGTAGAATCGCCCCCCAGAGTAAGCTAGTATATTTGGAGAGTCAGGTTACAAGGGATGGAAAGATTGATGAAGATATAGAAAGGAGAGTAAATGCGGGAAATAAAATGAATGGTACTATACATGCGATTGTAACCAACTAGTCGATGCCTAAAAAGGCTCGACTGGCTGTTCATAATGGTGTGCTGGCGTCTAAGCTTACGCATGGAAGTGAATGAATTTTGGGTGTGGCAAAAGAAGCATAAAAGTAGAATAAGGGCCGATTTTTCAATCGCCAGATAACATTTATGTGAAGAATATGTTTGACGTTTTGACAGCTTTTGTATAGAAAATATGTCAAAGCGCCATATTTATTCCTCGGATAGAAGTTAACTGATGATTGAAAAATCGGCCCTAAATGCTGTGGAAATGCCTCCTTGCGAAGCATGTGTGACGTGACTATAAATGATAGGCTGAAAAATTATGTGATAAGGCAACGGTGTGGTTTAAAAGAAGCGTGCAGCTGGCCTTCTATAGTTTTTGCCTTCCCCTTGGGAAGAATGCGTGAATTTGTTTGTACTAATTATTTGTTTATACATTTAGTAGAAATGTAGTCATTTTTCAAAATATTCCTCTTGTCGAGTGTCTTGATCTTCCTGTTTCTCTGTCTCTTCTTTGTCTGTATTTTGCCTTCAACCAAAATCATTGATTCCATTCCAGTTGATGGTCCTGGAAATATAAAAAAAACCTGTGAATCTACATTGTATATAATAAATAACGAACCATTGTCAGTTCTTTCACTAATTTCGTCATTATTTATTTCCGTCGGGTCGCAAAAACCAAAATATTAAAACATAATCTTATTAATGAGCTGCACCTGTTTATTTAAACTAGACAAGTTTCTAACCTAATATAACGGGATTGTCCCCATAAAACCATAATAAATGGTATGCCTAGAATCTACAATTTATTTAATACTCACTTTGTCTCAGCATTTTCATGTTGGGAATCATTGTCAGTTCTTTCATTATTTTTATCATTATTTATTTCCGTCGGGTCGCAACAACTATAATATTAAAACATAATCTTATTAATGAGCTGCACCAGTTTATTTAAACTAGACAAGTTTCTAACCTACTATAACGGGATTGTCCCCATAAAACCATAATAAATGGTATGCCTAGAATCTACAATTTAATACTCACTTTGTCTCCGCTTTTTCATGTTGGGAATCATTGTCAGTTCTTTCATTATTTTTATCATTATTTACTTCCGTCGGGTCGCAACAACTAAAATAGTAAAACATAATCTTAATAATGTACTACACCTGTTTTTTTTTTAAGCTAGGTAAGTTTCAAACCTGCTGTAACGGGATTGTCCTCAAAAAACCATAATAAATGGTAGTCTACAATTTATTAGGTAGGTACTTACTTGCTCTCCGCATTTTCGTTTCGGGAAGCTGGATTATTTCCTATACTCCTAAAAAAAAAAAAAAAAAATTGATACGGATCTAAAATTATGTTTGAACTTACTCGTAAATAATGGATATACTCGCGCACAAATTATTATCAAAATAACATTTAGCTAACCTCATTATATTATAATAATATATGAGAAACTTACCTCAGTATCCTGTTTCTTTCATGTATACGTCATTTCTCTTTCAGAACTTTAGTTGTTCTACCCATATTGTCGAAAAAATACGTAAGTACAGCGGTCGCGCAAAGTGTCAGCGTCTACCCGTGTCAGTGGTCAGCGGTACACTGCCGCCCGTCGCCCGCGCAGAGCGCCGCATGCCGTTCCGTTCGATTTTATAGGGAATATTTATTTTTAGTAATAAAAGTATGAGTATTTGAAAAAATTCACAGATAGAATTATAGATAACAAAATAGTCTATTCATACAAAAAAAAACATGAAAATAACTTTAGTGGTTTGGAAGTAATTTCGATTTTTATATTTGGGTAGACCTTACTTCCTGAATTTATTTCATAAAGTATTTTACTACAATACTAAAATATTCACAGATATAATTGATGTGTATGCGGTCTAGTTTAACATACATTTTTTGCGTAACTTACTTGCATTAATTGAAGGCGTAATAACACATTTAAAAGTCACTAAAATCATATATCTGCACCTTAACTTTAAAGGATAATCGGTTGGTTGCCATCCTGATTTCCTGGGAATTTTTAGATGTTTTTGTTAGTGTCGGGGGTTTTTTAAATCTTAAATTATTATTTTTTTTGTAAGTCTTGATCGAGTAGCTAAAAAGCTATGTTTCAAGAAAATCTGCTGAACCATGTTCTTATAGAACAAATCTAATTATGAGAGATGTATGAATGATTCTAAAGAATATAATTATATCTTAATATCTTAAGGAAAACATTGCATAGATACAAGTAAGAAACTGCTTTTTATAACTGTCTGAATGTTATTTAAACACTTATCTTTAAATTTAAATGCTGGTTAAGCTGTATTTTCCTGAACAAAAAACATTACCATTACGATACTCGTTGATAAAAAGAACACTAGAAATAACAAAAATACACCTAACACAATTGAAACGGCACCTGAAGGCAGTAATTTGTTTGTTTTTCAGAAGCAACTTTGTTTTCAAAACATCTTGATCATCATCATAATCTTGAATGTCATAGCAATGTAATGTAGGTAAAGTTTCAGGCATCCTAATCCTAACTATATAATATTTACAATATATTAAATACCTAAATATACGAAACAAACGTTTTTGTGATTTCCGACTTTTCTAGTAGGTACTCAAACCTCAGTTGGACCAATAGAGTTTTTTGATCCTGATAAGAAACAAGATCGATTGGCATCAAAAAAAGTTTTTGTGAAAACTGCTCATTTTCTTGCTGAGTGTAATTTTTCAGATCAAAATGTTTCAAAAAGTTAAGGACAGTCTCCTAAGACCGTTTTCCTGAAGCTACAACGATTAAGGTGCCTATCCTTACTGCCCCGTCACAAAAATCCACCCTTTATTTATATACATAACATACATAATCAGCCTATAATGTTTCCACTGCTGGGACACAGGCCTCCTCTCGGTGAGAGGGAGTAGGCCGTAATGCATGCACCACGCAGGCCCAGTGCGGGTTGGTAGATGTCACATGTCTTCGAATTTTTGGTTCTTGGACATATCAACCTCACGACGTTTTCCTTCACCGTTTTGAGAGCACGACGTTTTCCTTCACCGTTTTGAGAGCAGTGGTGATGAAATAATTTACACAAAGTGAAGCGCCTGTCTGGGTTCGAACCTACAATGTACAGCTCGTAAGTCGCGGCCGTTACCACTGGACCACCACTGCTCTCCCACCCTTCACCCTTTTTAAATCCTAACTAATATTATAAATGCGAAAGTGAGTTTGTTTGTTTGTTACGGTTTCACGCTAAAACGGCTGAACGGATTTGGATGAAATTTGGCACATGGGTAGACCATGACCTGGATTAGGACATAAAATAAGTTTATCCCGATATTCCCACGGGATCGAGACTTATGCGGGTGAAACTGCGGGGCGCAGCTAGTTACTCTATTATCCAATTAAAGGATTAGGCTAATTACAACACTATGTAAAATAATGAATTTACACTTTTAAAGATCTTTAAAATGGCTTTTTTAAATCACGCTTTCAGTGCGGTTTTTTTAATACTCTCACTATACTTATTTAGTTCCAGCAGGGGAAAAATCTTTCCTTTCTCTATAGGGCCCCCCCAACTTAGGTATATCTGTGGCAGGTACAATTATTAAGACCGTAGCTAAATGCACTAAAAAAAATTTGAAAGGAAAGGAACTAACTAAGCCTTATCTTAATTAAATCTTTACAAAGTGCTTGAGACACAAGATGAGACGAAATAGGGGCGTGAAAGAGAAACAAATGACGACTGACAGAGAACTTAATCAATATATTAAGTTAAGGCGATAAGACCGCCCATTGTATATTTTGTAGTGTTTGATTTATTTTTTGTTATGTATTTTTGTGGTATACAATAAAGTATATATAAATAAACAAATATATTGATACGTGAAACGAAAACTTGTAGGGGTGGCACAGTATAAGTTTATTTATAAAATCATTGTTTACTGTTTTTATTGGTTAATAGCTACTAGAAGTATATTATATAGTTGCAATTAATGAAATATCCAATAAAAATCATTCATGTACCACTTTAAATTTTCTACCACAATTATCTATTTATTACCATTTTCTAGCGTTCCCTTTAGACACACCTACAATCGGTTTAAAAAAAATCCTTTCCACTTTAGATATTACCTAACTTATTTTATTCAGCATGTTTTTGTAACGAACACTTTAGAACTTTTTACGTCAAATTCGCATTAACTGCGGTAATCGTAATTGTCCAAACAATAATACATAAGAGTTAATTAATTCATATGATTCGTATAAGTATGAATTAAGATTTTGCTTTTTGCTCTATGAACTGGTACTCCTAGTAAACAGACGCGACTTTGAGCAAAAACATAATTCGCTTAATCATGGAAACTGAGGTTTTCCCGCTTACTGACATGTTATGTAAAATTGTTCACCGGATTCATCACATAATTTATTAATTATACCTTGTTGACATAATAATTAACCACTTCAAATTCTTACGAACGCATCATTAAAAATATATATATATACATACAGACGGACATAGAACCTCCTCTTTTTTTGAAGTCGGTTAAATATATAATGAGATTTTGATAAAAGGTAAATCTTTATTTAAGTTAGGGCAGGAGCAGAAGATCATTAAAGTCACATTGAAAATACACTTTTGGAAGAACAATCAACTGGGTTACCGGTCTTTTGGGTCTATGTATAATCTCAGCGGAGACCAGCGTTCGGCGCGGGAGATATTATAGTGCACAAGCGTGTGAGCAGACACAGGTGCACTCTCTCTTCCCTCACTCTCATGGTCCGATGGAACGTCAATCCGACACGACCGGAGAGAGATCAGGGGGGCAACCACGGCCTCTTATAGCAGTATTATTTTAATATTACATCAGTGTGAGAATGAGATGAAGCTATACAGGGGGTACAGCTCCATCTCTTTCCCACTGTAAAGCAATATTAAAATAATACCGCTATAAGAGGCCGTGGTTGCCCCCCAGGCGCAGGATCAGGTTGAAGTTTCCACGAAGTATGAAATCTACAGCTGAAGCAAATATTTATAATATTTGGTATGGTTTATTTCTACCTCTAACTATCAAGCATTACTCTGTAGGTAGGAAACGAGGTAAGCAGATTAGTTTAGTAGCTTAGTAACACAAACTTAAACAATATTTATGACTGAGTAACACAAAAAACACAAAATGTAACAGAACAAATATTTTAGGTAATGATAAAATACCATGTCTAGTAAAGTCTACAGTCAATTGTTATCTTTTCGTCACTTTCCACGGAAAATCAAGTAAAAGCAATGCAAGGTTACAATGATGTTTTCATGATGAATTCCGTTGAAATAAGGCACCATCAAGTATGTTGTTTATGCAATACATTTTCCTTGTGTAACGTGATAGAAAAAAGTGTACTTGATAGTTATTTGTGGAACTTTTATAAACGACAGACGATCATAAAAACTATAAACTTAAGCCTGTCGTCCACGACGCTTCTTAAAAGTAATTTAACGCACTAAAAATCACCAAAGAGTAGCCAGAATGTCACAGTACCTACCAGTATTTCAATGGCATTGGTGATTTGAGTTTGTAAAGCTTGGGTTTCTTACGACAGCGGTGGCCGCCACGTAACGGCTGCACGGACTTTTGACTTTACGGTGCAACGTTGTCTAAGGAAACACACCAACTACTTCCATAAATAACGTTTCAGTGACGTCATTCGACGTTAAATTGCGGACGCTATGTGGCGTTTACAACAGCCTTAGCAAAAAAACAGTAGAGAAGCTTTTTTTCGACAGAAGAGTAGACGAAAATGACGTTTCCGTGTAGACAGTTAACAGTTTTCTACCGAGAAATATAGACAAGCGATTTCTATTCTTCAGTAGAGTAGAAATAGAAAGCGTCACGCTAAGCCTGCTGGTTGTTAAAAGTGCCGTCGTGTGTTAAAGTATCTTAACATTTAAAATTGTACAGAGTATGAAAAATTTGTTCGATATTCAATACAATTTTATTATGACGTTTGTGATTGACAAAATGAATTTGATGCAATGTCTGCATGTAATTTTTCAACTGAATAATTAAATTAAATCTCCCAACCCAAAGATTTCAATTATAGATCCCGCGGCAGGGCGACGGCGTCAAAAAATGGTTGCGTTTCGGTTTTGCTTTGACACCTCTGATACACACGATATCGCAGAGACTTGACTTGATTGTCATGGAAACGCCATTTTTATTGTGCGAACTCAGTCTTCGCAGTATCCATGGACTTTTTCGCGCGTCTTAGTACGGTTATGGCACATTTAACGATTTTAAATCTTTATTGCAACCATAATACAATATCGTGGACGACGGGCCTTATTCTGTTGCCACCGTGAGCCAAGAGCCAGGGACTAGACGTAACAACGTTGCGTCTTGTAATTACTCGTGTCATGCAGTTGGCGCCATTATATTTCGCAATTACTTCACCACAAGTTTACGATTGGAAGGAACTCTTTTAATTCCTACCTACCTACTACAATTTTCTGTGAACTCGAAATTGGGTTGGCTAGAAGAGGTCCAAGGTATAATTATATAAGCAATATTTTTTGTTGCTAAAACCTTGGTGTCGTTATTCGTTTTAAAAGTTTTCAAATATGACCAATTTTTATGCTAATAATTTTTAGGGATCCGTACCTCAAAAGTAAAAGATGGAACTCTTATAGGATCACTTCGTCGTCCGTCTGACTGTCTTTCTGTCAAGACCCTTTTTCCTCAAGAATGTGTGGAGGTTGCAAGTTGAAATCAATATCAAATACGTAGGTCTACGGTCCCTTGGAGCTCTAAAAAAATCAAGGTTCTAAGTCAACGCAATAAAAAATTACGTCCATTTATGCCATTTTTATTTGCTAATTATTTTATAATAGAGGTGATCTGGCGCTAATGGTCACTGTTCTAACCTAACCTAACCCAAATGATTCAATAATCCTTCGCTGTAGCTGCCAACCTACTATAGGTATTTGCTACCGCCTTGAATTATTTTTTAATCCCAAATTCAGATTTATTTGTCGCCGCGTTAAATACATGCCATTTTTATTTTGATACTTCCCGATGACAACAGTTTCATGATTCTAAAATCTGAAATTTGGCAAGATCTCAAATTGTACTGTGAGACCTTGCTTCTTACATAATTTATCCCAACTACGGTACCCTTCATTGTGCGAGGTCCGATACGCACTTGACCGGTTTTTAAACGAGCAATACTTTTTTCAATTATTCCATTGCTAATAACTTAATTATCATAGTTTTTGGACTGTTTTAATTAGGTTTTCCACTAAAAGCAAGATATTTTCCATTCCATAGCTAGTGTTTTACAAGTGGCAGTGGGCAGGGCACATTGATCGCAGAACAGATGGCCGATGGGGCCAAAAGGTTCTGGAGTGGCAACCGCGTACCGGAAGACGTTGAAAGGCCTCCTACAAGGTGGACCGATGAAATTGTGAAGGCCGCAGGAATCCGCTGGATGCGGGAAGTTCAAACCGGTTGAAGTGGCGGTGCTTGGGGGAGGCATATGCCCAGCAGTGGACGCCTTTCGGCTGAAATTATGATGATGATGATCAGAGATCGGAT
The DNA here is from genome assembly GCA_905333075.3 of Atethmia centrago. NCBI lineage: Eukaryota > Metazoa > Arthropoda > Insecta > Lepidoptera > Noctuidae > Atethmia > Atethmia centrago. The sequence continues at coordinate 17,356,591 of HG995383.1, read as the reverse complement.
ATTCGAATACATATTTACCTAAAGTTCATTTTTGGCTATGAAAGTATGAAAGCGGTTTCTAAAAATATTTTTTTTTATTAAAAATCCCGGGATTCCAGGGACACCCTGAATGCATAGTCGGGTGCATAGCATAGAAACGACTTCTAAAAAAAGATTTATTAAAAAAAAACCGGGGATTCATGGCATTCATTAATTGTAATTAAATATGCATTTAATTACAATTAAAATTAATGTTTCTACCTACTTTAAATTACAATATAAGGTAGGTAGTTATGCAGCCAATTCTATAGTAAAAAAAAACACAAAATTTGTCGATTCCGGAATGGCGGGCGGGATTACGATCGATACAAAAGTGCATTCCATATAAGCCAACATTTGATAGTAAGTTAATATACATTCGAATTTATAATTGGAAACCTAAATTTGTATTCCCGGAACCACGGGATTTTGTCGATACAAAAGCGCATTCTATATAAGCCAACATCTCAACTTTAGGTAAATATGCATCTGAATATCCGATCTCCCATGATGGTAGCTAGTGTTTTGTGATTTGTGTTTTTGTCGCTAATAATATGTTCAAAATACATCTACCTATTATTTGTTTCTGTTGACACCCGAACAACAGGACCTGTGTTTTGTTTTGAATGTATTACGAGTATGCTAGTATAGGGCAGTTGCAGAGTACCTACTATAAAATACTGGAAGAATTTAGCATAATTTAGAGGAATTTTATCGAATGAGGTCTTTTGACCGCGGTTGCATTAAGGCTCCCGCAGACAGACGCGACGTGACAGCGCGACGCGACACTATTAGCACAATTTCTATGAACATTTTATGGAAAATGTCGCGCCAGTCTGCAGGAGCCTTTAAGCGGTAAAAAGACCGAAACGCTATAGGAATGAGCCTCTCAATGACCGCTGTCATTGAGAGGCCGATACCTACAGCGTTTCTAATGTTTTCAAACTATTACGATGTAGAATACTTTACCACAATAGATACACATAAAATAATAGCACATCATCCGGGAGGCAATTATTCTGCATAACAATTACTAGATGGTATGTTAAGTTGGGCAACAATAGAATGACAGTACTCACAAGGTCGCCACCATTAGCGAAGATACCATCAGAATCTACTCCTAATACTGTATTTATAGCTCCATACTTAATGTCAGTATTGTTCTTTATAACACGTATAAGAAATACGTCAGTATTTGAGTATTACAGACTTTACAAGCATCCTGAAACAATTGAAAAAAACCAGCGTTGTGACTCTGTCTCGCATATTGTCGCAGAACATTATGCTGAGCGTTGGCCGTTTTTACCCTACTGCAAATTGAAATTGAAATTAATTTATTAATTTTGTGAACATAGGGTAAAATTAAACAGATGTTATATTAAAAAAAAAATTGGTCCATACTATGTCCCGCCCAAAGGCATACAAAATAGCTTATTAAATAATTGATTGTCACGTAAACAGATTGAAAACAAAGACAATGAAGTCGATAAGTAGGTAGATGTCACAATTGCATGCCAAACAGTAAATTAAGACGGCACATAAACAAATAGATAGTATTTAGTCAGAATTTTGTGTAAATGTAACAAAAATGTCAATAAAGAATATTAAGAGGCCGACAACACCTAAAGCGCGGTCACTGTCGGACTGCATAGAAAAGAAAGAGAAGCGCGATGACACAACGCTAGTAATTTATTGCAAAATAGGAAGCAATTATCGATTTACAAAAAAGCTATAGATTGTATACAAAATATAAAACACTATTATATGCTAATATGTTGCTTGTAGAATATTCTGACAAAAAATCAGAATGATTGCATGTATATTAGTATGATTTTTAATCGTTAAAATAAATTTTTAGAGGTATCTTCGTGATTTTTTTCTATCGTATCAAATTAGCTATATTGTGTTATCAACACTCTATCTACCTAGCATATATCCTTAAGAATATCATATATTTTTCTGATTTTGTTTACTGCAGTGGATCATATACTTTAAGGCATTATAAAACTTATAAAAGTTGCGTTAAGGTCCTGTAGTCCCTTAAGTCTACAAATATGTCTATATATAACATTAATCTGCGGCCAAGCCAAAGGAGGCTTATGATTTTAACGGGCTATGTATGTAGGTATGTATGTATGTATGTATGTATGTGTATACGTACATACGTATACGCATACATCCTCATGAAGCCTGTTTGCTGCCAGACTGTTTGCTACACTACGTCAACGCCATTGACGTTAGCAGTAGCAGTCTAAGCAAACGAAATGCTGAAAACAATACTTTTATTCATTTATCTATGTGATATGGTCGTATTTAAGCTAAACACGTGCAATATTTGCGCCATCCATGATGCTATTATATTTTAACATTATTTATTTGCTTTTATTTACGTTAACAATAAAATTAATATCATATATACACAGTTGTGGACATATAAAAGGCTCGCGCAGACTGGGATGATATCGCGGGCGCGACAGGCATATTGCTGCCTGTCGCGCCCGCGATATCGTACTAGTCTTTACGAGCCTTTATTAGAAACGAATGATACCGAAGTCACTTTTCGATAAACTGCTGCTGTTATTATTGTATCAATTTATTTATAATCACTTTTAACGACATGGTTAAACATAATTTTAATAGGCTTTAATACTACATACAAAATACGCAAAATAGTTAGCCTTCTATTAATCATTATTTAACTATGGCCCATTTGAACAACCTATTCGAAACTTCCTAGCTATGGACAAAATATAGGAACTGGTAAAATCACTTAATTTATTTAACGATATCTGGAGGCTTAGCACGAGCACTGTTTTGTCTACGGAAGAATAAACAAAAATTACTTTCAGTGTAGAAAGAATGACGGCAGCAAAATAGAAAGAGTCAACTCCACTTTTTACGAAATTCACTCTTTTACATAATTCGACTTAGAATTCTTTGTTTTGGCATACGATTTTTTTTTCTGTTTGATTCTCAATTTATACTGATATTAAGTCACGTATATAAAGACAACTACAAAAAAAAATCTCAAAGTGTCGAAGTACCGCATTTTGGAAGAAAAAAATATTAGGCCTTCACCATTTCCTTGGTAATGCCCTATTAACTAAACGAAGTAAATAGGAGAAGATAGCAGTGTTCTTCTATTAATTACCATAGTTTTGCGTTCAAAACGATCTCCTGTAAAATCATGATTTTGTAGATAACTGTATATACCTTGTGGCCGTCGAATATAAAAATGCAAATTGTCTTTACTACCTTAGACAACTGTCAATTGTCAATGTGATTTTGACATTTCTTCTGAATTTGTCTAGGTCCTTTTTAAGTACGCTATACATAAAAAGGACCTAGACAAAATTCTTTAGAAACGAAAGACAAAATGACAGATTGCAGAAGGATTTCTACGTTGCGATGTCAAAAACGGAGAAACGAAATGTCATATTGTAATTCTTTGAAGAAATAGAAAGCGCCATGCTAACTAAGCCTGCAGAATTGATTTAATTAAATTAACAATATTTATTAAATAGAGTTTACTTACTTACAAAACTAAGAATTAATATTTTGTAGGATGACCCTTGCATAGAATAACTGCTCTACAGCAACGGGGCATGGAATTTTACATTTTACCAGGTTACAACAGAAATAGTGCACTTTGTTCGATATTTAATTGAAGTATGTCATAATGTCACCCTATTTTTTTAAGTAGTTTTTCTTTTTTTGCATATTGGCACCTTGTTTTTATATATATTTATGTAATTTGTTAACCATTTGTTGTGCTATTTCTTCTGTGTGCACTGAATAAATGTTTTATGTATCTATCTAAGATTCTACAAAAGCATCAAGGCTCGTGTAGATTGGCGCGATATCGCAAGCGCGACAGGTAGCGCGACACTTTCCATGAAGTTTTCATAGAAATTGTGCTACTAGTGTCGCGTCGCGCCTATCTGCAGGAGTCTTCATACAGTTAATTCAATTTATTTGCCCTTTTAGCAGCCACACTCTTCTTTACTTCTCCCCATAGATGTTACTATCGGATTAAAATCTGAGCAGTTTGCAGGCCAATCTAACACAGTGACTTGTTGGTCCTAATAAAAGTATGATCTATACGTAAATATTTTGTTATTGTTATTATCATAAGGCTCCCCGCAGACAGGGGCGACGCGACAGCGCGACGCACACTGGTCCCAAATGATAAAAAAGGGGACATTAAGAATTTTTTGACAAAAGGTCAACCGATTCAGCTTATTTTTTTTTTGTAGACAGCTGATGCAATTACAAATCACTTTTGTACATTGAGTTTTTGCCAAAAAAGCCGTATTTTCAGAGAAAAAAAATATTCAAATATTTTTTGTATGAAAGAAATCCTAATTTTGTCTTTATCTTCCAAGATTCAAACGTATTCAAAATAAAACTTAGCGCAGCTTGTAGAGGGGCTAATTTCTCACTACTTTGTCATAGACACTCAACTGCGATTTTGTGCTCCTTTTGAGTTACATGCACTTTAAATATTTTTTGTATGAAAAAATCCTAATTTTGTCTTTATCTTCCAAGATTCAAACGTATTCAAAATAAAACTTAGCGCAGCTTGTAGAGGGGTTAATTGTTCATCACTTTGCCATAGACACTCAATTGCGATTTTGTGCTCCTTTTCAGTTACAGGCACTTTAAATTTTTCGTTGTCGGATGAGCTTTACTAGTTTTTTGTAGACAGCTGATACAATTACAAGTAACTTTTAAAGAGGTATTTTTTGTTAAATAAGCCGTATTTTCAGAGTTAAAAAATTAATTCAAAAAGTATTTCTAGTTCTGGGAGTATTTGTGGTAGCTTCTGATGTAGATGCACCCGCTTCCTCTTCGTACGATAAATTATGCTCTTCTACGTCTACTGAAATGTCCTCTATGGTATATTCTGGATCAAACAACATAGGAAAATTCACAGAAGTTAAAGTTGGCCACAAAATTTTAGACTCCAACCACTCCTTGTTTTTAACACCAAATCTTTCGTTTCTACCTGAATTGTCCCATCTTCTAGCTAGGTTTGACGTATAATTTTGGCAAAACTTTTTGATAATACTGAGCTCTTCGTTTGGAATTTCACTTGAAATACGATTTATAATGGTTTGACACAGTAAATCACTATTTTTAAGGCACCCACTATTACTCAAAAAAGAAAAAATGTCTAAATTAGTCACAAATGTAGTCATTTTGATACAAAAATGTTACAGGCAAATAAATAAAAGTTACAATGTGGTGATAGTTGATAAAAAATTGTGTTGTTTTTACGAGCACAAGACGCGTAATGAACAAAAACGGGTTCCGCTTGCCCTTATACTATTGATATATGACTCATTACCCAACTATCCCGTTACTTAATGGGGTAGTTAGATAATGGCTCATTACCTAACTACCTCATTACTTAATGGGGTAGTTAGATAATGAGCCAAATATTCTTGCAATTTGGATGAGTCACGAGAAAATAAAACATACTAAGATGTGCTCCTACATAAATACCGCAAAACTACAAAGGGAATTTTTAATTGCAATTTATATACCTATTCATCATTCAGCGTTTTCGACGCGTTCGACTAGATGACCAAATAGAGCCGAAATCGTCACTTATAGGGTAATTAAGCAATGACTCTATACAAAAAAAAAATTACATACGAGTCACACAATAACTTACCTGTACATAAACATGTCTGAACACGTTTTGAGATTTCCTTGTTTGTTTATTTGATACTGATAATTTCATATATTTGTAAGAGTTACTCTACAAGCTGCGCTAAGTTTTATTTTGAATACGTTTGAATCTTGGAAGATAAAGACAAAATTAGAATTTTTTTATACAAAAAATATTTAAAGTGCCTGTAACTCAAAAGGAGCACAAAATCGCAGAAGAGTGTCTATCACAAAGTAGTGAGCAATTAGCATCTCTACAAGCTGCTTTAAGTTTTATTTTGAATACGTTTGAATCTTGGAAGATAAAGACAAAATTAGGATTTTTTCATACAAAAAATATTTAAAGTGCATGTAACTCAAAAGGAGCACAAAATCGCAGAAGAGTGTCTATGACAAAGTGGTGAGCAATTAGCTCTTCTACAAGCTGCGCTAAGTTTTATTTTGAATACGTTTGAATCTTGGAAGATAAAGAGAAAATTAGGATTTTTTCATACAAAAAATATTTGAATATTTTTTTTCTCTGAAAATACGGCTTATTTGGCAAAAACTCAATCTATAAAAGTGATTTGTAATTGCATCAGCTGTCTACAAAAAAAAAATCAGCCGAATCCGTTGACCTTCTGTCAAAAATTTCTTAATGTCCACTTTTTTATCATTCGGGACCAGTGTGCGACGGTCGCGTCGATTAGTAGCACAATTTCTATGAAAACTTCATGGAAAGTGTCGCGCTCGCGATAGTACGCCAGTCTGCACGAGCCTTAACGTTCTTTATTGCGTACTAAATACTGTCATACTTAAATGAAGTTCAAGGATCTTCTTTTGTTATTTATTAGCTTTTAACCGCTCAGGCCCGTGGCTCAATAACGTCATCTCTCAATCTCAAAAAAAACTTTTTTATTCGATAACTACTTTCAAATCGCGCGCCGCGAGGGCTCCTATTCGGAGCCATTGGGGCTTTATCGGTTAAACAAATTACGTACCTCAGGTTCCACCTAATTAGCGTAATTCATTTTCATATTTCTACATGAACTATTTTAATATTAAGTCACTTTTCGTGTGCTTTTTTTTAGGTGGGAAATTATCGAATAACTTCTCCCGCTCTGGGCGGAGCGGGACGGTGTGGCAGACTCTTACTGACTAAACCTATCCGTGTTCCTTCCGTTGCCCGTGTTGCCAGGGGCTTCGGTATCCCATTTGGACTTTCCCATGACCCCGACAGACATCGCCGTAGTGGACCTCTACTCTTGTGCTGACGACATATCATTGAGGCGCGCGTGGAACACAACGCGCCGTCGACCTGGACCTGGTCCTTATCGGACGGCGAGCTACCCGTTGCTCACCGTCCGCAAGCCCGCGCCGACGGTGGCCGGAAATCCGCCAGGGATTCCTGACGACGCCCAGGGCGTCTCCTGCGCGACTAGGGGCAAGAGGGCGCGAAATTTACCTTTCCCTCAACTGTCCCGCCTCCTACTTCGCGAGCATTACTGCTCCGCAGAAGGAGGTGACGGCTGCCCATGCCCTCTCGATCCATACCATAACCCGAACCAGGGCCGGACGCGAGCGATCTCCGCCGCCAATCGCCACCACAAGGACACAGTGGTGCTCTACCCAAGCCGGGTAGACTTCCACAGTATGCTCCACCGTGTCCTCCGGAGGATCCACACAGTGGTGACACCCGGACGTTTCCTCCTGCCTTATTCGACAGAGGAACCTCCCGAAGCTGCCGCGTCCAGTGAGGTCACTCTTCAAAGAGGGGACTTATCGCCGCAAATGTGGCGTGCCCAGCACTGGGTTGTCGCACTTTCCATGTTGCCATTAGATCCCACTGGAGCTCTGTCCGCTGTGCCGTGATTTCTCACGGCAGCGGAGTTACGCCCCGGCGTTTTGCCACCTCGTGCCACTGCCATACGTGTGCGAGGACGTTTGCCTCCAGATCCCACGGCGGCAATCCGGCAAGGAGGCTCGCCGCCTCACCGGAGACCGTGCGGTATCCCCGGACCAGCCAGATGGCCATGGCGACCCCGCGTAGAGCATCCGGTAGGAGGCGTTTGGACCCCCTAGATTAGGCAGAAGCCGCTTCAAGGCAGCCCCAGCCCGCTCCAGTTTGGGAGCCAAACGTTGGAAATGCGCCATGAAGTGCCACCGGCTGTCGAGGACGAGTCCCATGTACTTCATCGTCGACTCGACGCCGATGTGAACCCCTCCTACAGTTATTTGGGACCCCGACGGTGGCGCGCTCCGAGGACCACAACATACATATATAACAGAAAACACATGACCTCGGACTTTTGCAGGGTCACCTCGAGTCCCAATTGCCGGATCCTGACGACGATTGTCACAACTCCGCGTGCCGCTACTTCGGCCGTCGCCTGGTGTGACCTCCCTTGCGCCAGGACCAACGTATCTTCAGCGTAGCATACTACGCTGATGCCGCTAGGGAGGTCAGCGCGCAGCACCCAATCGTATCCGATGTCCCACAGATGCGGCCCCAGGACACATCCCTGTGGGACACCACACGACTTCTCTTGCCGGTTCCACACTTCGGTTACCCGATCCTTAAGATTACATCTAAAAACCTGCCAAAATTGCTAAAACGTCACGCATGGGTGTGGGTTGCATTGATGGATGTTAAAAAAAAACAATTTAAATCATTGAAATGACATAAATAGGTATCTTATTTACTTCGTATCACGATGCGACTTTGTGTAATTTTGTAATTTTCAAATTCTTAGACATCAATGATAATTACTTCAGTTGTTTGTTTAGTAAGCTTCCCATGACGAAATCTGATTGTTTTGGTAAATGCGATCGTTGATTGTTATATTTTGGTAAAACATTACCAAAATATAGCAAACAAAAAATACAATAATAAAAGCAAAGATGAGTTAATCGTATCAATAGACTGATCGACTGTAAACAATGACTCTTCATTGTTTAAAGACGATCAGTTAATTATGAATTTGAGCATTGTGTAACAGTTTACACAATGGTACAAAACAACCAGAAATCCATGTTCAAGGATTGACGAACGGATTTCCGGTATGCGAGTAAATTTGCACAACCATGCTAGCTACTTGTGACATATTGACAAATTCCGTAGCAAAATGCTGTCTACAGCGCATGTAAAAAAAAGCTCTTTTAAATGGAATGCAGAACGATATATCGCAGTAGGGAGTGCTAAGTGCATAATCGCCACGATAGTTAAACAATTCTACTTAGATCATTTAAAACCAATGTTAGTATTAGATTAGGAGAAATAGATAACAAGTAACATAAACTAAGTCCCTATCTACACTATTCAACTTTACTTTAAAGGAGACCAGTCACATTTCATACAAAGTTGGGCTCATAACCCAAAGTCAAAAGCCAGTGAAAAAAATGCATTACACTGGTCGGGGAAGTCCTCCAAATAATTTTGAGTTCCGTACCCAAAAGGTAAAACGGGACCCTATTACTATGACTCCGCTCTCCATCTGTCTGCCTGTCCGTCTGTCACCAGGCTGTATCTCATGAACCGTGATAGTTAGACAGTTGTAAATTTCACAGATGATGTATTTCTGTTGCCGCTATAACAACAAAATAAATATTTAAGGATATAAATATTTAAACGGCAAAAAAATCATGTTTGTTGTGTGGGAGCCCCCACACAACAAACATGATTTTTTTGCCGTTTATAAAGATAATGGTACGGACCCGGTACGGTTCCCTTCGTGCGCGAGTCTGACTCGCACTTGGCCGGTATTAACAGATGTTTTTTTAAAGTTGAAAAATCTAGTTTATACATTTTAATTAAAAATTATAAAACTGCCGATCTATGTGTTCCTCTTCTCTGGAAGCCCAAATATAGCTTTTCCTGTTTCCAATGGATTCACAGCACCGAGTACACAGTCATTCAACCGTTTCATAAAAAACTAACAAAACAGGACAATACAAAATATCTGATAATGTAGGCGTAGCAGCCGTCCGATGTTACAAAAGTAGCATGGATAACGCGAACGAGGCGCACGTGCACAACCCCTATTTTTTATTACGGCATCTCGCCTTTCAACCAAGGAGGTAATCGGCTGCTTAGGCATTCAGCCAAGGGCACCCCTATGGGACCTTGGCTTACGTGGCGTACGTAAAATAGACTTAATGAAAACAGCTGTAGGAAAGGTCGTAGAGATTTGGTGCCTTAGTGAAAAATGCTTGGGTGGACTTCCCGGCTTAGGTGACATACTTTTTTTGTTGGCCGTCATTTTGGATTTTGGGCCCAATATGGCTGATCTATTGTACGATGCGTTCTCACAGACAAACCGTTTAAACGGTTTTGTGGGGCATAGTTTTAAGTACAAGTTACTGTAAACTCGTTGTAAATAAACTAACACCGCGGTTTCACCTACATAAGTCTCGATCCCGCCTGCAGAAATATCGGGATTAAAATTATTCTTTGTATTAAATCCAGTTTAAAAACGATGTGTGCCAAATTTGGTCCAAATCCGTTCAGCCGTTTTTTACGTGATTAGGTAAGTAACAAACATCTAAAAATACAAACTTTCACATTTATAATATTAGTAGGATTATTATAAACTAGCTGCGCCCCGCGGTTTCGCCCGCATTAGTCACGAGAATAAGGATAGGTTAGGCCTGAGAATATCGGGATAAAAAGTATCCTAACCTAATTCAGGTCATGGTTTACCCATGTGCCGTTAGCGTGAAAGCGTAACACAAACAAACACAAATACAAACATTTTAAAAAACCTTAACTGATTTTCAGTGGTCACCCGAAAAATGACGTACGGAAACCAAGTCCGAGAGGAACTCTGACACCTGAGATGCAGGACACGTCTTAGATTGGGTGTCAGGTGTTTCACAAAATTGAGCATGTACTTAGTTTTATTCCTATAAGGATCTAAGTCTTAGAGCAGTGGTGGCCCAGTGGTAACGGCCGCGACTTACGAGTTGTACGTCGTAGGTTCGAACCCTGACAGGCGCTTTACTTTGTGTAATTATGTCACCACCACTTCTCTCAAAAAGGTGAAGGAAAACGTTGCGAGGAAACCGGGATATCCTAGAACCAAAAGTTCGAAGACGTGACGTGACCTCTACCAACCCGCACTAGGCCCGCGTGGTGGATTACGGCCCACTCCCTCTCACAGAGAGGCGGCCTGTGTCCCAGCAGTGGGAACATTATAGGCTGATTATGTAAGGATCTAAGTTATTTAAGTTTGTTTCTTTTTCTCTCCATATGGATGAGCTCGTGGCTAAGTGATAACAGCCGCATGGCTCGATCCATCAGGTTAAGCTACGCTTGCCGTGGTTGGTCCGTCCATCTTTACATACCGAGACTCCTCCGTATCTCGGAAAGCACGTTAAGCCGTTGGTCCCGGCAGTCATTCGTGGATCTTTGATAGTCGTTAGGGGTCCTCCCGAGCCCGAAAGTCTGACAACCTGTCTTACCAAGGGGTTTCGTATTACCCAGTAACTGGGTTATGGAGGTCAGATAGGCAATTGCTCCATGTAAAATACTGGTATTCAGCTGGACCCGGTTAGGGTGGAAGCTGACCCCAAGATTGTATGGAAAAGGCTGGGCTGATTGATGGCTTATGAAAATAAATGGTTATTATTTATTTGTAGTTAGTGTAGGTAAACATTGAATAATTAACATTTGAAAATACTGTTGGAGCAGCTGAACATTGTAAGACTATCTTTGCGTTGTATAAATTCAATCTACTTTGTATTGTATAATTGCATTGCACAGGTGTGAGTACTATGTATAATGGAGCTACCATTTAACGGTTAATATGTAATTGACTTGAATGGGCCCTGGCGGCTGAGAGTATGTCATGCTCACTCAGATGTCTCGCTGATGGTGGCGCGTGTGTTGGATCATTTAGCTCCCTTCAAAATGGTTGAGCTGAATGGTGCTGATCCATGCGTCATGCTCCTGAACGGGTGCCGTCAGTTGGGACTGGTCACCTCTTAGCTTCCTCGGCTTATTTGTAATTATTTTAGAAATTGTTTTTCTTTATTTTTATAAATGGACGCGTTTTTATTTTACATCGTCCTCACATTTAGTTATAATTTCAACATTATTTTTGTACTGATCTTTATGTATCAATACCTATAATTTAAAAGAGTGTCCATGGAGTTTATTTTTCCCGTTCTTCTCCATAGGTACCTACTACGCTTTGGAATGGGCAGCTAGCTTCATATTTCTAACTGACCGACTCCTTGACAATTCAAAAGTGCCTGTAAATGGTTTAATTGAAATAAATGCTTTGAGTTTGAGTTCATTGATATTCTCACGTAAAGGCTTTTTTTTTTGGTGGGAAATCATCAAATAACTTCTCCCGCTCTGGGCGGAGCGGGAGGGTGTGTCAGACTCTTACTGACTAAAACCCACCCGTATTCCTTCCTGTTGCCTGTGTTGCCAGGGGCCTCGGTGACCCATTAGTACCTTCCCGCGACCCCGGCAGGCATCGGCCCTAGTGGACCCCTACATTTATGCTGACGACATCTCTTTGAGGCGCACGTGGAATACAACGCGCCGTCGACCCGGGCCTGGTCCTTACCGGACGGTGAGCTACCCATTGCTCACCGTCCGCAAGCCCGCGCCTACGGTGGCCGGAAATCCGCCCGGGATTCCCGACGCCCAGGGCGTCTCCTGCGGCGGCTAGGAGCGAGAGGGCGCGAAATTTGCCTTTCCCTCAACCGTCTCACCTCCTCCTTCGCGAGCATTACTGTTTCGCAGAAGGAGGTGACGGCTGCCCATTCATATATAGTTAGTTAGTGTAGGTAAACATTGATATTCTCACGTAAAGGCTACGGTACGTTATATGAGACGGTACGGTTTCGGTTTTCATAAACCTCTGTAGAAAGTCGTGACCCGGGGAAAGGGAACCGTTTTCTATTATTTCTTATAGAAATGATAGAGAACGCTTTAAAAACTTTAACAATTTATGTACACACATACAAAAATAGAAAAGAAGAACAGAACAGAAAAATACGTACAAAGGTGATGCTTCTGAAAGAAGAAATCTCTTCCAGCATACCTGCGATAGGAAAGTAGATAAAGAGATGCAGACACCGTGTGTAACAGTAGAAGAGAAAATAGAACACATAAAATCACAACAATTTACAAAACAAATAATATGGGAATATACTAACATACATACATAAATATACATACATGCAACTAAAATAAATAACACTAGAATAAAAAATAAAAAAATACAGTGTAATTCAAAGTGTTGTGTTGTTCTTTGTGCAAGTCAAATTCAAAGATTACTTAAATTCTTGCAGAATATATTATAAGCTAAAGGAAAATGGAAATCCATTTATTTATAACGATCATATCGCAAAAAAATATTTTAATATTTTTAAAATATTTTTTTTATTTTTATATTTTTTTATTTATATTCAATTATGTATATATATTATATTTAAAGTGTTTAAAAGGTATATGTATATCCTTATATTTAAATAAATATTTATTCCACAATTTTCGTGATTGCCCCTACCACTGTTTGTCTCTGCATCCCCCAAAGTTTGACTGGTAGAAAATGGCACATGGCATTAAGTCCGTACGTTTTGGATGCTTAAATGATTAAATACATAAATAATTAACCATACGTCAAACAAGTCACATTGTTAAGTGATTGCCTTTATTAAAAGGTAGTTTGATGTAAGGTTTTGTGATAGTAAATAGTTAATATCTAAATAGTGAATGGCAATAGTGTATTTTTAACTTCGTTCGCGAAACTGATCGTGACCATGACAGTGGCAATAGTGGGTATGACAAATGAAACTTACTTCAATGTAGAAGTCATTTTTGGGACTAAATAATAGAAATACCTTCTCTGAATGAGAAGATGCGTTTTCCCGTGAAGTGGAACAGTGCTGTTATTTTATTACTAGATATTATTATAACTAGCTGACAATAGACGTTGTTTACTTTTAAATTTGTAATAATTCACACAAAAGTCCCATAGATAAAAGGACGTTCAGTTTTTCCCGAATTTGAAAAGATTCCGGAATACATAGGTACATAAAGTTGCAAAAAGTTTTAATGAATAAATAAATAAATTACATTTTTTTTTTGCATAAAAACTTTTAAAAACCTAATTCGAACGAATATTCGACGAACATTTGGTGATGCTTTTACCCACGAAAAGCATTCATTTTTGTTTATATAGAGGGTCAAATTAAATTAGCCAGCGAAACTCCGCAGACGTAATGCGTATCGATATCTAAACACGAAAAAATAAAAATGAATAAGATAGGATGTTTTTTTTTTTGGGTGTAGTCACTTGAAATATTAAAGTTTAAAAAATCACAAATTGTATATTTCTATTGCCTCTATAAACACAAATAAAAAAAAATATAATAAAATTTTAATAACTTTATAAAATTTATAAATTAAAAAAAATTAAATAAAAAATGTATAAAGTTAAAGGGGTCGATACAAGAAACCCGTTTGTTCGGCTTTTTTTGATCGATCTTAATCCGGAACGGAACCCTACCTACGTGTGTGAAGCCGAATCGCACTTGGCCGGTTTTGAGTGTGACATATGGATTTAGTGCATAGACTTACAATAAGTTGATCTAGAAGAATCGGACGACCACAATTTTCTGTTTTTATTGGTCATACCTACATGAAATGTTGTGATTTAATTTACAAAGGTTTGACGTAATTCAAGTCTGAGCAGTCCAAATACGCTTAATACTCTCTCATTCACTTATACTGTCACAAACAGGATGTAATAAAAAGCAGCCAAGTGCGATTCGTACTCGAACACGAAGGGTTCCGTACCACCGTACAATATTTAACACTACATAGGCATATTTTTTAATACTTTTGGAAAAAAAAACACTCTTCACATTCTTGTATGGGGAGTATGGGACGCTCTTTAATTTTTAACTTTATTTTATTTTTATTATATGTTGTTATAGCAGCCATACACTGTCAAATTTCAAGTGTCTACCTATTACGGTTCAAACAAAGAGAATTAAACCACTGTATAGTCATTGGGATCATAAGATACATCCCTGTGCCCGACCGACGAACGGACGGATGTACAGTGGAGCCTTAGTAATAGGATCGGGACCCTATTACTAAGGATCCGCAGTCCGTTTATTTGGTTGGCACCCTTTGTGTACGGAACCCTAAAAATGAGGACCAGATAGTTCCGTTAGTATCAAATAGTTATAACCATATAAGTTTAAAACAGTGTTTTTTACATTGAGATTCTTTTGAGAACAGACATCGTAATTTTTTTGTAACACCCTTTTTGTTATGCATTTAATGAGGTAACAATTATTTTGGGTTAATTTTGTACGAGATTTTTGACCCGCAAGTTACAAGCATGCTACACTTATGAAGCCCAAAGTCACGGCTCTGGTAGCTGTATTCGGTTAAATCCGGCATTAATTAACAAAAGTGTTATATGTGCAATTAAGATTTTGCACAAACTTGTTCTTAGATATTTTTTGAAAGTATGTTCTTATTTATTTTGTAGTGTGTGAATTGTGAGAGACACCTTATTTTTATTAGTACATTTTTTGTTTGTTTCTTCAATTGAATCAAAAGCAGCTGAACCAACAGAAACTGTTATATAATTCTATATCATCAATTCTTTATAGCTGTGTAGACGCGATTTTATGTTTCAAATAAAACGTTAACATAAAATAATATAAGCATTATATATTTAACAATTTGGTACTTACACGTAAATTTTATGATGTTACCTTTTTTTAAGCAAAGAATCATAAAAAAAAATATATTATAAAAATACTTGAACAGCGCAACGAGTGATTATGTTGTTCGCAAGATAATTATAAAAAAACTTAATGTATTCTGCAAATTTTCATAATAATGATTAACTATTTATATCCACTTTTTGTGATTACGAGTACTGTCATAAAAAAGACTGCAGTGATTGCTGGAAATTGGCGAGGAAGTAATTATAAATTCATTATAATCTTGACAGCTTATTTTGACGTTTGTATGCGAAGGCCATTGTCCGATGTTATGTAGGTAGGTATCCTAAATTATAATACTGAATTTCAGTATAATATTGTCTTCAACCAATTATTATTATTTTCGACTAATCAAAATAATAATTCACAAGTATACAGGTTTTTTTTTAAAGAGCAGTCCTGAAGATTATTTACGACTAAACTTACCTTCTAATTAAAACTTATTCACAACCATGTATCATCACTTCACTTAAGCTTCATTTGTTGTGGCCCTTGCGTGTTTATATTTATTGTAATGTTTATATATAACTCCTTTTTATTTATTTTATTTAAATATTCTTATTAAAAAAATCTATTTGTTTATTAAAAATAAAACATCAGTTCGTAACGTATAGTCGCAGTGTTCGATTTTTGAATATGCAAATAGCGCGCGAACTTCTGCGCTGCGATCCTAGGTGCGCGCGTTCGTCACAAGCGGTAACGGTTAGGTGATTGCAGTTAGTTCACACCGGCTCACATTCTTAACCATTTCGACAAGTCGGCTATGAGCGGATGTCCACAGCCAGTCGCGGACATCGTTGCCCGTCAATAGCAGTCATTTGCTTATAGTACGAACCCGAGGAACGATCGATTGTTTAATTTCAACTCTTACAACAATAAATTAATTCAATAAATTCGGAAAAGTACTGTTGATTTCGGGTTAACAAACAAATCAAAAGATTCCACGACTTTGCTAGAGGTATGTTGATTAATTAAATGCAATTCCAACTGAAAATGTATGTTCGTCCATGACCCGTGGAATGGCAGTTACGTTCACATTTGCAGTACTCATTCATCTTCGAGTTTATGATTACGCTAGTTCGCACCAATTTGCTATTCCAACGTAATTTTACTGCCCAATTTCATAACATTTTTATTTAGAGCTTCACGGCCTTAATGTGTCAATTTGTACAATGTATCGACGACGTAACAGTCTGACTTGGAACTGTTTGTAGACTAAAGTATCCTTGCTTCAAGCTCTAATTTAATAGAGCAACCTGAATGATCTAAACTGTTAGATCATCACATATCATTGTATTATGTCCCTGTTAAGTAAATTGTAATTTGATCAGAACAGTCTACATCGCTACACTCTAGTATAGGACATTGACGATTGCAAATGTAGATTCTGATTTGTATCTTTACTTCATCATCATCATCATCTGCCTAGCCTTTTCCACAACTATATTGGGGTCATCTTCCAGTCTTACCAGATACAGCTGAATACCAGTATCTTACATGGAGCGACTGCCTATCTGATCTTTATCTTTATCTATGTATCTTTACTTCAGATTTACCCTATATACTAACCGCAAACACGTTAGAGGACGCCAACTTGAACTCTGTCCCTAAAGACCATACAAATCGAGATACCGTAAAGGTCACCAAAGATATTTAACTATCAATTAGCATCTCCCTGAGCACGAGAAGATGATATGATCAGCAATCCATTTCTGATAATTAATGCGTTTATTCGGCGTTTATTTCCTGTCCATTATCAATTAATGTAGCGGTTTCTACAGTGTATTAGAAGGACTGAATGTGTATTCACACTACAGATAATAACGAGGCCGTTATTATTTGCAAGGAATTTGATTTGCAGGGCTAGTCGATGTCATTTACTCCGTAAATGGTGCAAAATCTGGACTCTACGCATGACACTTCACTTTATGTCTAATATTAACCTGCTTAGCGAATTTATAACACAAATTCGAACGCAAAGTCTTAAGGGAGGGACCCTTAAAGGGAATTAAGACTTTGCGACAAGATTGTGATTTTTTCGTGCTTGTCAAGCAATTTTGACTGTCTAGGGAACCCATTAGGACTTTGCGACCGAATTCGGTCGTAAAGCGATCGCTATCTATGTCGAAACTGCAGCTCCTGCTAGCTATGCTCTGTCATCTGCAGTGTAAAATGCATAGCTATATTCTGGTAGGTACTGGTTCGACATTTCTGCCAACATCAAAGAGGCTAAAATGAAGGATTTGGTTAAATATCGATGCTGCTAAACAAATGCCCAAGGTTTGCTTCATATTGTGATTGGTCAAATTGTGGTACATAACATTTTCAAAGTAAAACACATAGGTACAGCTCACAAAACATGTTACAAACGCCAGCCTTGCGTGACGAGAATACTTTACTGGAGTGATTAATACACCATGCAGTTTAATTTTTATACAAATTGTAACAGTTTAGGCTGACAATCCAACACTAGATGACCTCTGCCTATTTGTATAAGCTCTCACTTCATTATCCTCAGATGTAATTCGGTTCATGTCACCCATCAATTTGGCTAATATGTTATGCCATTGGCGGTTAGAAACACGTTTAATTTAGAAGAAGCAATGAACGACTACTGAGCATGGGCCTATTTTCGATCCCCGGGTCGGATGTCTTCCCGTTAGAAACATAGTATCAGCCCGGAGTCTGGATTTGGCCCTATTACTTACATGTGAGATTTACCTAAATGGTGAAATGTGGGTGTAGGTTCCTATGCCTATATTCCATTCAATACTAACAGGCGTGATGTTATTGTGTTCATCATCATAATTTCAGCCGGAAGACGTCCACTGCTGGACATAGGCCTCTCCCAAGCACCACCCCTCGACCGGTTTTGTGCTTCCCGCATCCAGCGGATTCCTGCGGCCTTCACAAGGTCATCGGTCCATTGATGTTATGTTACTCGTATAGTAAAAAAAAAGAAATAGTCATTCAATAAAATTTATTCGTAAATACATACCCAATAGCAATAAAACTTATACATAAAACAATATTCCAAAACTATCACACAAATACATTTCAAATATTAATATTTATGGTGTAATCAAATCGAAACTTGTTGATAATCACTGGCACGATAAATGCTAAATAAGTGTTTGTCTTATCTCTATTGGTCCTGTCCTAGGTTTTTACAATACCTTCACTTAGAAAATAGACATTAGTATAATCACATTCAGAACTATTTCAAACCTTATCTTCGCTTATACCGTCCACCTCATTGTTCTTTCCCTGTGGGAGCTCGTTTGTCACTATGTCCAAAGATCCGTTTTTACTCAAACCGCAAGCGGAAAGGACTTTGCTACCAACATCGTGTTTCTTTACACAGTAAAGTACTATTATTAGTATTGTCAATAACACTACTATGACACCTACAATAATCGGTGCACTCTGGTCCATGTCTCCTTCAGCTAGATTTGCCAGTTTGACATTCTCCTCTTTCAGGTACTTTTGGAGCTCTGAAAAGTACTGTAGTATGCCCTCAGTTGATAGCTCTGTTTCACCAGTTATAGCTTTAAGGACTGTTCTCCAGTCCTCACTCGCACCAAGAGCCATGCCATCACTGAAATAAGTAAACGTATTAAATATAATATACAATTATGATGTATTAATTAAATTCTGACCAATATAAGACCAGAAGGCCTGGACTAAATCACATTCTATCACCGATTACGATGATGAAAAAGTAAAAATGTATTGGGTTGACATGAGTTACCAAACGGCTAATGTAAATTTTGATGAAAGTCGTTGTAGAAATACAAAACGCTTTGAAAACGATTGCCATGTGTATAAGCACTCAGGATTTAAGTCTTGCCTTGGCAAACGCTCATACAAATATGCTCTTGCATTTTAAATCCAGTATACAAGCGTTCGCCACTCAACGTCAGGAGGAAAAGTTAGCAAAATTCTGAAGCGTATCGGCAGTAAAATGCTGTCAGCATTCGAGGCCACTTATAGCATTCAGGATCAAAGATCAGGATCGTGCATGACATTAAAATAGTGAATGGTAATTGGTTCATGGAGTGCGCATAGTCATGTTTTACCCTGATTCTTCGAATATGTAAAATCACAAGTAAATATTATTATGTGAGGATTACATTTAGTAAACATAACAAACTATGCTTGTTGAATTTTCAGATTAGCACATTGAGTATTTCATGTTTTTAAAGGCTGGATTTCGTTCCCAATCAAGATTCCCTTCATCGACTGATTGATTCCATACTCGTAAAAGATGTTAAAGAGAACATTGTATGACATTTTTCAATAAAAAGTAAAGAGGTTAAGGAGTAAATCATCATCTGCCTAGCCTTTTCCCAACTATGTTGGAGTCAGCTTCCAGTCTAACCGGATGCCACTGAATACCAGCATTTTACATGGAGCGACTGCCTATCTGACCCCCATAACCCAGTTACTGGGTAATATTGGTAGTCAGACTTTCGGGCTTCTCACGACCCGTAACGACAGTTAAAGATCCACGAATGACAGGATTAATGGCTTAACGTAATTTCCGAGGCAAGGACCCCTCTTGGTATGTAATTATGGTCACCCACCCACAGACCAACCGCGGCAAGCTTAGCTTAACCTGATCGATCGACCCGTAAGCTGTTATTACTTAGCCACAAACCAAGCTAATTAAAGCGCAAATAAAGGTTATAAATACGAAATAATTATATCTTATCTGCACATCTCTGAATTACGCCATTCACATCCTTGGCTAACAAAGAGTCAATGATATTATTTTCTCATGCATTTTAATTAGGTAGACAGTGTACCTGAGTAGTTTTCCTGCTTCCTTTACACCATATATGGAGCATTCGTGAAAAGGTCCTGTGTGATTCGCCCTCTTACAAAGAGATAACAGTATTTGAAATTCTAGAACATGAGATATCAGGTATCTGAAAAAAAAAATCCAGCATAAATCACAATGAGTAAAAGAATCATTTGGGCAGCATCCGGGAACAATCTCGTGCGGAAATCAACTAATCAAGAGTAATCAGAATCAGAATTTATTTATTTATTTCTTTAGTTTTAAATATACGAGTAGCATTTGAATTGTCACTTACATAAATCTAATTTTACAAAAATCGAACCGAGAGGAAGATGGCATAGGCAATATGATTCAGATTGTTCACTTATCAAACTTCAAACTTATCTGAATGCCACTCAGTATTGGGATAACATCGTATCCCAATAGTGAGTGGCATTCATATATGTTTCATACAGTATGATTTGAAAATATTTAAATTATGACGAATAATGTCATAGGTACTTGTAAGATTAATATTATGAACTCATCTTTTGGAAATATAAGTAACTAGCTTTTGCCCGTGACTTCGCCCGGTTGGACGTCGGAAATCATCCCACGAGAACCTTCAACCGGGATAAATAGTTCTACCTATCCCAAGTCATGGTCTCTCCGCTTGCCAAATATCCTCAATGACGATCAGCGGCCTCGACGATCCCGGTCCGCGTATACGAGATATGGACAATTCAATCCATCCCTTTTCTCAAACAGAATAGGTGAAATTGAATATATGTATAAACAAATCGGAGAGGGAGAACCGCTCCACAAGAGAACCCCCCCCCCCCCCGTCACATAGGCTTTGACTCTTAAAGTCAGTCATATATTATAAGTAATTTCAGGTCTGGACCTGATGGGACCCTAAATCCAAATTTCTCACACTTGTTTTATATAATTCAATCGTGTGTGAAAAGAATTCAACAAAAGGTTGCAAAAGATCCCTCCCCGGACAAAGTGCGCCACAAAGTAGAGCACACACAATGCTCTTGTAAAATTACATTTTATAAGTGATATGTTATTTAACTAAAGAAATAAACATCTATTCTATTCTATTGCCAAATATCGAAACCCGGGCGTGAACAGGTAACAGACAGACAGACACAGTTACTTTCGCATTTATAATATTAGCAGAGATTTTCTCCAGCTAATGTATCATTAACATCGAGGCTAGTTTTATTGTCCTCGATATAATCCAGCTGAACCAAAAAAGAATCTGCCTACCATACATACATTTACTTTATATCTCCTTTAAACCATTGTCCCAAAAGTGAAACGTGTTCATTCCTTATCTTCCTGTTTCTCGTATTTCTACTCTTTCGTACTTTCACCGTTAAATACGTAAATAAGCATACATAATATTACTTACGTAATGTACTGTACGTGAGACACAACATGGTACTTCGCCGCTGGATCTAGGTCGGTTTCGTTCCTAGGTACTGGAGGCGATACTCCCGTCTCTTTCATTCTGAAACCAAAATATTGTTCTGCACTTTCTATTCCAATGCCTTCATATCTATCGTCTAGCTTAGATACATAGTTTTAACTAATTTGTCTTAAGGTTCGCATGATAATTATGGTCAGTTCTATGTTACCTTCAGATCCAACTGACATAACTGAAATCCATACCATTTTTAGATGTAACGGCTTCAACATCTATCTATGGAGTTTCTTGTCCAATCTTCTCCATACAAAACTACCTATTGGAATTTGATTCAATTCTTCTTTTTTAATATATATATGTACATATAATTTTGACTTACAGTAGTACCTTTCAGTAATATCTGTCTTATTGAAATTAATGATTTGATTTAGACTTTACGCGCATTTTTTCTTGTAGTAATCGTTAGGGCCGTCTTATTGCTGTAACGTTTGCTACTAAAAACAGTCTCTTCGTTTCTTGTCATAAGAGCACATTGTAAACTCATTTGGTCAGATCGAACTGGCGATGGTCGTACATTCAGATTGACCTCTATGAATGATTGGTTGGCTCTGTGAACGACTCTTACAAAGATAACAGTTTGGTCTTATACCAAACTGTTATTTGATTGCAACCACCATTGCTAAGCATAACGATTAGTTTTCTTCATCATCTTCTGCTTAGCTTATTACAACTATGTTGGGGTAGGCTGACAACCAGTCTTACCAAGAGATATTGTGTCACCTAGTAACTGGGTTGTGGAGGTCAGATACGCAGTCGCTCCAGTTAAAGTAATGGTATTCAGCTGCAACCCGGGAAAAGGCTAGCCAAATGATGATAATGTTTGGGTAGGCTTCCAGTCTCCCACGGCGCGGCATACGCTGGCAGAGTGTGCCGCTTGGGAGAAGCCGCGCCGTGGCCTCGTCTCAGGAGTAGACAGTGACCTGTCGCTGCCAGCCATGGTCGACTCCATGGTCGGCAGCGAGGAGTCCTGGGACGTGGTGGTATCCTTCTGCGAAACAGTCATGTCGCAGAAGGAGGCTGCGGAAAGGGAGCAGGAGATATCTTCCACCCACCCTGCCCGCAGCAGGCGTACCGGGCGTCGGCGGAGGGCGGACAACGCCCTCTTCCAGCCC
The DNA here is from genome assembly GCA_905333075.3 of Atethmia centrago. Taxonomy (NCBI): domain Eukaryota; kingdom Metazoa; phylum Arthropoda; class Insecta; order Lepidoptera; family Noctuidae; genus Atethmia; species Atethmia centrago. The sequence continues at coordinate 17,333,766 of HG995383.1, read as the reverse complement.
CCCTAAATGGGTCCAGGGACGGGGATATCCGTCGCCCCCCACATAGCAGGACCCGAGGTGGCGGCGCTTAGTGCTTCACGCGCCCCTATTGGACGTCGCGTGGGGAATTTTACACATCATTCCCCCGCGAGCCTGAGGTGGCCCGCAATGGCGGACCGGCACCAGCCGGGGATTGCGGAAGTCGCATTAGATCCCATGATCCCCGGTGCAGGTATGGGAGGGGAACACTGGGGTGGTTTTAGTCAGTAGGAGTCTGACAGACCCCTCCGCTCGCCATTGGGCGGCGGACATCCATGAGGATTCTCCACCCCGGAACAAAAAAAAAAGGCTTTCAGTCTCTACTGTCGGGAGGACATGACGTGGCATACACTCGCAGTGTGCCGTATGAGAGGAGCCGCGCCGTGCCCTCGTATCAGAAGTCAGAGCCAACCTGTCGCTGCCAGCCATCGATCGTTCGATGGTCGGGAGCGGCGAGTCATGGGTTTCGGTGATCACCTTCTGTGAAACCGTCATTTCACAGGAGGAGAATGTGGAAATGAAGAGGCAGATCGAGACTACTCTCCCGACCCGCACACCGGCGGCGGACCGGGCGTCGGCGGAGGGTCAACGCCTATTTCCAGCCCCCCTAGGATGGGCCCGAAAGTACGGCGGACTTGGTGACGTCCGCCAACCCCCATCCAGCAGATCCGAGGCGGCGGCGAGTAGTGTTCCACGCGCATCCATATTGGATGTCGCGGGAGGAGTCTTACGACTCCTCCCGCACACACCTCACTCCACCAACGGGCCTGAGGTGGCCCGCAATGGTGGACCGATAAGATCCCATTATCCCCGGTTCAAGTGTAGGAAGGGAACACCAGGGTGGTTTTTAGTCAATAAGAGTCTGACAGGCCCCTTCGCCCGCCCCAGGGCGGAGGACATCCAAGATTTTCAACCCTGGATAAAAAAAATTGGCTTCCAGCCTAACCCAATGCAACTGAATACCAGTATTTGCTTTATAAATAAAAATACATAGTACCGACATACCCGTAATAAATTGTTTGTTTTTAAAAGCAACTTTTACTAAGTCGTTTTCTAACGGCTAGCGACCTAGTGCTGCTGATGGCAATAGAAGATAAGTAAATAAACAGGTATATTCACAGTTAACTTGAGCCTATAAATGGATCACAGACACATGATTTGACTTGCTAATAAGCAATCATTGCTTAGACGTATGACTGGAATTAAATTAGCCTTTTGGCACTTGTTTTTTGGTGAACCAGCAAACATAACTTGATTGCAAAAACTATCAGTACCTAATTATTTTTATGTTGTGTCGAATGCGTATTTTTTACAATATTTTACTGTATGTAAATTGAAGATTTAAGTACCTTGAAAAATATATGTTTAGGGATTATCTCCAATTTTAGGTATACATTTTTTAGTATCCGTACCCAAAGGGTAAAACGGGACCCTATTAGTAAGACTCCGCTATCCGTTTGTCTGTCTGTCTGTCCGTCTGTCACCAGGCTTTATCTCATGAACCGTGATAGTTAGACAGTTGAAATTTTCGCAGATGATGTATTTCTGTTGCCGCTATAATAACAAATACTAAAAAACAAAATAAAATAAATATTTAAGGGGGCTCCCATACAACAGACATGATTTATTTGCCGTTTTTATAGATAATGGTACGGAACCCTTCGTGCGCGAGTCCGACTCGCACTGGGCCGGTTTTTTCATTTAAATTAGCACATTACTATATATATTATACCAAAATATGGTGAAATGTGTCAGAATATTTATAATTATAATACCTTTTGTATTACCACATTTAAAGCAAATAAATGACTTTGCTTTGACTATTTTTATCTGCAAAAAGTTGAGTTTGGTTATTCATAATATATTGTTTTCGTGAGCTTGTCTCGGGATCTCTCCGAGTCTCAACTATTCAGTTTGAAATCGAATAGCTAAGTACAGGTAGTAGATAGGTTTAAGGAAAACCGTAAGTATTAGGTCGTATAGAAATTTCATTTTTTTACAGACTCGTTTAATTTATTGCTACCCAGTTCTGCAACGAAATCAAATACTGTAACCAAACTCCTTATCTTAAATATTTTTTTAGGGTTCCGTACGTCTGAATTAAAAAACGAAACCCTTATAGGATCACTCGTGTATCTGTCTGTCTGTCTGGCTCTCTGTCCATCTGTTACAGCTAATTTGGTCCGAATCTACTGAACTAATTAAATTAAAATTTGGTACACATATTAATTTCTATGACCCTAAGGGCTCCCACACAAAACTGCGAATTCGCATCGCATTGCAAAAATCTGCGAGCTCGTTGTCATTTTATTATGAAAAACTGACATCGAGCTCGCAGATTTTTGCGATGCGATGCGAATTCGCAGTTTTGTGTGGGAGCCCAAACACGGACGTGTAACGTAAATTAATGTCAACACACAACAGACAGGTGTGCTGCTGGGGAGTTTGTTGCGCCACTTCTTCTTCCCAGCTAAAGCACTAGGAAGCGGTGAAGGGCGGGCGTTTTTGGGGGACTGTCTTATGTAACTTGACGTTCGAAAAGTGCTGATTCTCAGCCTAGTTTGAATAAATGACTTTTGATTTTGATTTTGAATGAATTACTAATATGGGGTCACTTTAGGGCGCGCATTATATTTTTTTTAATAAAAAGGGTACCGTGTGACATAACAAATGAAAGGGCTTGTTGTTTTTTTTTAATAATTTTATAACAAATACTTTTAAAATTAGTTAAGAAAATAGATGAAAATTGAACATGCCAACGAAACTTTCTCTCCGAAACTCCTGAGAATAAAATTTTGAAAAAAAATCGGGAAATTAATTAATCTATAAAGAAAGTTTTTTACTTATAGATTACAGGCAAACCTATTAGAAGTCTATGGTCTTAAAAGAACATGTTAAATCTCTCAATACATAATCAGCCTATAATATTCCCACTTCTGGGACACAGGCCTCCTCTCTGTGAGAGGGAGTGGGCCATAATCCACCTCGCGGGCCCAGTGCGGGTTGGTAGATGTCACATGTCTTCGATCTTTTGGTTCTAGGACATGCCGGTTTCCCTTACCGTTTTGGGAGCAGTGGTGATGAAATAATTTACACAAAGTAAAGCGCCTGTCTGGGTTCAAACCTACAACCTACAACTCGTACGTCGCGGCCGTTACCACTGAGCATTCAGGCAACTTCTCAGTATCGTTTAAGGATCTTTTGGCACATGGCCAAAATCAGAACTAAAGCCGCCATCTTAGTTTTCAATAAATTCACAAAACAATTTGCCCAAATGGTTGCCTAACAATGTCATTCGAGTGCCGACAGATCCTCAACATTTTCAGTTTACGCAATTATTGGTTCTTAAAGGTACAGTCTGTGATCAACATTGCCTAACCCCCCTTGAGTTATATATGAATTTAGGCCGTAGTGCACTCGTAATTAAACACCTTTTGGTTATGTATGACCGGCCGCCGCGCGCCGGTCGCTGTTGCCACGCCACGGCCGCCGTGCTCGTGCGGCATACCATGGAACTCCATTATGTGTTTTTATAGCGTGATTGTGCAATAATGAGCTTTATGCGATAGAATATAAGGTTTTAAATGCTTGGGAGTATTGTATTGAGCATCGCAAGTAATAACTAATTTCAAGAACAACATTAAGTAAAGCATTCGTTAATTTGGTCTAGTGGTCAATGTATCCATAATGTATGTCAATGAAACCATTTGGTTCCGAATGGCAATACACATCGACTTTTCGTTCTCTGTTTTCTATAATTATCTTTTTTTTTAAAAACGGAGCCGGCAAATATTTTTAAATAGATAATTTGTTTAGGAATTAAACAAAATAATTGAAATCAATGAAAGTGTTAAATATTTTATTAAAATATATAAGTTAGTATCCGCTAACTTGTTTATATGTCTTTGACATATATCGCGATCCGTGGGTCCTGGACCTTTGGAAGGCGTACGAGGGGCCGAAGCCAACTCGCAGAGGCCCCTTAAACAATTTTAAGTGTTGAGGCACTAACCGACGATTATCCCCCCGACCCTGTATGCACTATGCAAATCCACCCAAGGATAATCCCCAGTTGGTGCAGGACTATTGCAGAACATGGAAACAAAACATAATGGGATAATCCCCTGCCTGATCAATGTTATGTAATACACGGATAAAATGGCAGAGGGTGACTTGCACACTCAATAATGGGTACCCGGAAACTGTCGCTAGCACATAGTGACGTAGCGACAAGAGGCAACATGTCCTGAGGTGCTTGAAGGGTGGAGAGGTAGTCCTCTCCACCCTTCAAGCACCTCAGGACATGTTGCCGATTCTGAAAGCCGTGGACTACCACGGCTTTCAGAATAAACCCGGAGCCCGGAAGATGGTCAAGATCCCTACGAGCACTTATTGAATACTTCCTTCTTATTATTATTCTCATTTGTTTTAAATTTTTAATTAATACATTTTACATAAATACATCATATTCAAACCTAACCACTTATTATCATTTAAAAAGACATCGTATGCTTGTAAGTTGACAACACCTAAACCGCGGTCACTATCAGATTGCATAGAAAAGAAAGAGAAGCGCGATGGATGACACAACGTTTGTATATTATTGCAAAATATGAAGCAATATCTATTTACTTAAAATTGAGTTGAGTAATCGAAAATAAGAAACTACTAAGTTCTGCATTCAAATAAGACGTTCTTGTTATTAATTAAATACGTAAAGTATGTTGATATTTAATACAGATATTTTGGATTAGAACCCAAGGTAAGAGGGTAAGAGGTTAGTTTAACGTTAGTTTGTATCGAGTTTTTTTTTTCAAAACGTGTTTTGGTAACAACCAAGTTCTGGGAAATATGTTCAAAATTAACATATATTTTTTCCGTTACCCCAAACTATACAAATTTGGCAATTTTTTTTCTTAAGAAAAGCCTATTTTGGTCAATTGGGTCTTGTCAGCGCCTTAACAGACAGAAGACAGCAGCAAAGAGTTACTTAGAGTTAAACCTACAGTTAAACTTCTAAATATTTGACCCACCTACGTGGGAGAGTTAAGTCGCTAAACTGGGTGTAAGTAATGTCAAAATAAATTGACGTTATGAGGTACTGCTGATAATTTATTTTGTATTTTATTTTGTTCTACGTTAAAGTGAAAATTCGGTATTATATCAGCAGGCAATATATTCATGAATCACTAAAAATACAAATTATAAAAAAAATGTGTGGTTTTATGAAACCACAATGCAAGTGAAACTTTAGTGAAGCTGATGCGAGTCATGGGCGCCGCTATATTGGCTTTGGCTGCTCTGCCGAGCGTCTTTCACTTTACGAGCTCTATCTACTCCGCGGCCGGCTGTAAAGCGACATGCGATAGATGAACGAAACAATTTGAGGCGAAGGAATAAAAGTTTCATTTTAAAAACTTAAAACATATTTTTCCTTATCTGTCGATTTCGGCAATCAATAAACTGAATCTCCATGGAAATCATAATACCATAGTTTTTGGTTTAGCACAAATTAATTTAAGTATTTACTCACTGATTTTATCAAATACAGTTTTATATAATAATGATACCATGCAGCGACTCGCATACTGCATACACACCATCCAACATTCTATTCTATAATCTGAAGTTCAAACACTAATTGTTTCGTCTCATTATGCTCTCATGTCGATGACACGATCTCAGCCAAATTTTCATTATTTCGTATTTCAGTTTGGTCATGTGTTTTCTATGAAATCCAAGTCGGGACTTATTGAGGGCCAGTCAATTACTCTTAGACACTTTCTTGAGCTGGATATTTCCTGTCATTTTATCCATAATCTGACAATATTTCTAAAACAATATACTAAACATAATTAATATTTTTGAGAACGTTAAGATGTAAAAGTGGCAAAATGTTTATTTAGTCAATATTAAAGTTTAATTTCATGAGCTGGATATTTCCTGTCATTTTATCCATAATCTGACAGTATTTCCAAAACAAAATACTAAACCTTATTAACATTTTTGAGAACGTTAAGATGTACTCTACTATATGTTCTCTACTCTGTATGTGATGACTCTTTGTTAAGTTTTAGATAGGTAAGATGTGTTGCTTATTAATACTCTTTAGTCTTAAAGACAACCAGATAATGATTAAAATCGCTTAACAACATGATTTATTGAAATGCACGAAGGAGTATTCCAAATTCGCGATAAGGTTCAAATTGGTTAAATTGGTTGGTTTGGTTGGTGGTTGGTTGGGTTAGGTGGGTAATGTTGATCACAGACTGACAACCTATGACATTGAAGTCAGATCCGTCCTATCGAGATCATGATTTTAAGTACGAGAATAATTGACCCTCAGCTGTGCCTATGGTACCTACATACTGAATGCTCAACTCAAAGATAAGGTGCCAAGTTCTGTTTATGACGTCACGAAATCCCGTGACTTCTTGCGTCGGCAATATAATCCAATTATTTTAATTTTAATATTCCATATAAGATCGATGGTTTAAGCTCAGCCAACATCAACCTTAGCAGGAAAAACCAACCTGAGATCCCACCAATGCTGATTCCAGTCCTCCAAACTGCTATTTCCGAAGACATCCCAACGCCATTTATCCAGAACGTAAGCGTAGGCCATCAGCGGAAACTTCTCCAAGGCGACCCAAAGGAGATGGTTCAAAGTAACTTCGGGGCTTGTTTCAACCTTCACCAAGTTCAGAGTCTGTAGGTGTTCCGGCGAGGTCAACTGAACGGCAACGATATCAGAGATTGCATCGTGGAACGCTGTAACACGATCGAAACTAATTAATATGCAATTATAATTATTTATCTTTTAAAACCATCACGTTTCTGATACTTGAAAGGGCAAACTGAGGTCATACATTCAAGATTGGCATATAACAATGTTTCATTCTCATGCAGGAACTAACGTTGTCACCTTTGTTTAGACTGGAGACAATTCGGATCCCAGACTAAAAAACTAAATTGTATTTTCGACAATACAAATCTCCTATCATGTTTTTTGCTTCCATAGTAGCACTGAACTTACTTCTGATTGTAGTAAGATATTATGTTACATAGCCAGACCCGATATGTTTGTCCAATCACTCGAGGCTTAAATTTTCCTCAGATATGACGTTCTGACATTTTTTTAAACTATTACCTGGATTTGGTCCATCTCTGTACAACGGTGGTAAACTCCTGTAATGCTTGAAGTATTGGACGTGTCCTAGAAGTCTTGCGGCTCGTGACAAACCCACGACGACATCCGTCACCTTTTCACCGCACCATTTAATCCTGGAAACAATAAATAAGAATATCAGTGTCAACGTAAACTTAAGAATCCACAATACCTCAGCGCCACCTCACTTTTTATCTCGCTCGCACACTACTGCTCGCGGTTACGCGAGCAAGCGAGACAGGACGGCAGAGAGAAAGCTCCAAGGCGCCGATAGTAAACATTTCCTTTTACGGTGAAAATAATGGCTATTAAAAAAAATACATAGTATCTGCTTATATTTAGTTCAGTCACTATGCAAAGTTTCGAGTACGTAAGTATTTTTTAATACCAGCGGTTTATTGTTCGGTTTGGAGTCGAGAAAATTTTATGGAATCGTGTTTTCGTCAAAGAAGAATGACCATTTTTCACCTGACTATGTATAGAAATTAAATAAATCTTAAAATTCAGCTAATTTAATTGTATATTAATTACGCTTATCACAATGTTAAAAGAAACGCAGGAAAAAAATATTTTTTATATTTTCTTAATGCTTACTTTACGTCAAGGGTAACCTTTTACCAGTGATGGGCAAAAAGTAATTAGATTAATAATTACAAATTACAGTTACATTGTAATTAGTAATTAAAATACTTTGGAACAGATTACATAAGTAACTAATTGTAATGAGTACTTACAGTAATTAAATACAAAGTAATTTAATTGCAAGTTAATCTAATTACATTATAACAGATTACATATTATAAGTAATCTGATAAAACGTAATTACACATTTATATTAGTAATGGCCGTCATAGGACACCTGCGTCTTACAAAAAAATAATACATTTTTGACTAATACGAAAATAAAACACATAATTATACAAAAAAAAAGCGATGCAAGCATGCGACATTTCATATTTAAAGTTATTATAATTACAATATAATTGAATACTATGTAATTAGGTTACCTTGTAATCAAATTATTTTGTAATTAAATACATTGTAATTAATTTCATAGCACATCCAGAGTAATCTAATTACAATGTAATTGAATATTATGTAATTATATTACATTTTAATTAAATTATTATGTAATTCAATTATTAATTAGATTACATAAATAACTAGTTACGCCCATCACTGCCTTTTACCATGTTTTGAACGCATCTCAACTACCCATTTTTTACGACGTTCCATTTTACACACTGCTACTTGACTTTTTTCAACTCTAATTCTAAGTTTTATACATTATTTTACATTTTATTTAATCAGTAAGTACTTTTTCATTCGTTTGTGTATAATAAAGATTAATTAAGAACAACAAAATAATTAAATAAATTAATCATGCAGTATGTATTTGTGTTCGCACGAGTGAAACGTTTTTTTATTTGACATTTGACAGTTCTGCGATTGTTTGGTCGGTCGACCGACCATAGGATGTTGCGCTGACGTCATGACATTAATGTGGTACCTTCCTGCCGGAGTCGCGGGAAGGTACTAAAGGGTCACCGAGGCCCCTGGCAACACAGGCAACAGATTTAGATGAAAATGATGATAATTAATAAACCATTTCACTTTAACATAGTGTTTTATTTGTTTTTCCCGTTTTGTTCATCAGGTAGGGACCTATGTATGTAAGTATGTACCGCGGCCAATGAAATGTGTTGGCTACCCAACACATTTCATAAAAGTGATCACTTAACTACATAAGTAGTAAGTGGTAATTGCAAATCATAACCTAAAAAGAGTAAAAAGTAACATTAATATATTTTGGTCTTCGTAGCGTTTAAATCGTAAAAATGACTATAAGGCATTATTGTCTAAACTTATAGGTAGTCTTTCTACTATACCTCATAACTATACATTAACTTTCATTATCAGGTTTTTAAATGTATGGAAAGTGGGCATTGTTCTTTACATAACATGAATCCTCAACTTGACCATAATATATTTATATCAAAATTAATGCTGCAGTATTTTCGATATAACGGAGGACCATGCTAGGCAGTTTGAGGTATTGTAGACTCATAAAAAAAAATAACTGAAAAGCTTTAAAATTCAAGTTGTGCAAGAAATTATATTTTAATTTAAAAAAAAAAATTATTAATTTCCTCTTTATAACAATGATAGAAATATGTATCTTATTACCGAACCTTATCCGTTAAAACACAAAAATGCACAGGCTTCACCCACGTTAGAACAGAAACCCTCGGGGCACCCAGATCCTACACAGAGATTCTAAACAGACCAGGACATGTGATCAACTTCTTGGAGGGAGGTGGGCTGGTTGGAATAACCACCAAACGGCCGCCATGGCCCACAATGGTCCACCTGAAGGACTAAGTGTGGAAACCAAACCCTCTAACATAGAACACAAAAAAATCATGGAAGTCCCATAAAAATGTTCTTGTCTCAATAGCAATGACATACAACGCCAACACAACAGCAGGCAACGCCTCTGACGCCAAAATTAATGGGGCCACCTTCTAGGCCCAAACAGTATAAGCAGCATACGTAAGATGTACCGTCGTTACAAAACGAAGAAGAAAAATAGCAATGTCTAGGAACATTGCCATGACTCAAACGTATAATAAGGTGTAAAATTTTAAGAGCCATTTGTTGCGTTCAAATGCATGAATGCCTCGCATCCCCGTAAGAAGGCATATAAAAATTCTTAAACCATTTAGTATTAAAGGCATTTTCATAGAAACTTAGATAAAAAGGAATGATAATAATATTATTATGTATGTATAGATTATACATACCTATACATTCAATTATATAATTGAAAAAAAAAAACATAATGAGTAAATTTTCACACCGCATGTGACTGTTCTTAAATTACCCTAAACTGACAAAATATTAGTTCTTTTTAAATTCCTGATTTTATTTATATATATCATTCTAGCTGACCCGACAGACGTTGTCCTGTCCAAATTTCAATAATTTATACAAAAATCCCATAAACAAAGCACTATCAGTTTTCTATATTTTTAAAATTTTTCGCAAAATTTACGCATTTTTATTTCCATAAAAACCTAATTTTAACTGATACAAATATTTTAAAACAAAAATAGCCAAAGCGGTCCAGCCATTCTCAAGTGATGCACTTACCAACGAACAGCATTTAATTTTTATTTATACAGATTATAATTTAATTCATTTAAATTAGTATTAAAGTCGTTCCCCAATATACAATAGAAGTACTTTTTAAATCATCAATAAGGAAATTTAAAGGAGAAACTTCTTAAGCAAGCACAAAAAGAACATAAAGAACAACGTGACATGAATTGAAGCAGTGAATAAAAACATAGCTCATGCAAAAACTTCTGAGCAAATGTTACTAAGCAAAATCACGTACGTACTTGCTAAATAGATATTAATTAATCTTACTATGTACAACTTTATATTTATATTTGAAGGTCGGTTAAATATAAAGGTTAACTTTTACCCTTCTATAGAGGATATTTGCTAAAACATGACTTGATCAGTTTTTTATGTCCTGCATCAATGCTTGAATATTTTGGTAGAAATAATGAACAAAGAGTTTGTAAAAGTAAGGAAAAATCTTACGGGCCGCTGAAATTAGAGTTTCGATGGATATAATACACGTCCACCTTATAAATGACAGATTTAAATGTAGAAATTCTACATAGGTTGACACAATGGGTGGTCATATTACTAATGCAATCTTTTAAAGACAACCTCGCCATCAAACTCAACCAAGGAAAAATGCAACTAATAACAATTAACTACAGACCATTTTCATAATAATGAATAAAAACTATTCCTAATTTAAAATATTTGGAAAAACAAGCATACAAATTACAATAGTAATCTGTAGTCTGCAGAAATCAATTGCTAGTTTTTGCTCTATAAAACACTGTTCATCTTTCTAATATTTACTTTGAATTCAGGCGTGTTATGATCTATGCAGACCAGGGATTCCCAAAGTAGTCGATATCGACCCTTTGGGGTCGAAATCGGTTTCCCAGGGGTCGACATCAACAATAACTGATTTTGGGGTTCGACGAGGACTAAAAATCGACCCCTATCAACACAAGTTCTTATTTGAAACTTTCAAGATACTGTATAAGTTGTGTTACGTGTACCAACTTGCTATAAGAATGACACAAATTTTAGTAGGAAGTATCATTGTTGTACAAATTCGTACACCTAAAAAAAATGTTAGGCTTATGGTCAGTTCATTTTGGAAAAGGGGTCCCTTGCCCAAAATAGTTTGGGAATCCTTGATGTAGATCCATACCATTGTATATAAAAAAAAAACTAGATTTCAGATGATATCAATAATTGTATTGAAATCTCATGACAATCGATGGTGCTAGGTTATCATTTCTTACTTCTAGTTACAGCTATAGCCTTATACAAGTATAAGCGGGCACGCTCTTTATGCCTGGAGGCTTTTATTTAGGTATTCAGTTCTGTTTACGTTTTTATGTTGTAATTATTATTTCTGCTTGAGTATAGTTTTCATAGTTTTGTGCTAGCTTACATATGGCAAGTATTTTAATTTAATGTTTTGTGTTTCGTAGTTTTAATTACTTTGCATACGATTTGTATAGAATCAAGTTTATATAACTAAACATGGTGTGCTGCTGGGGAGTTTGTTGCGCCACTTCTTCTTCCCTAAAGCACTAGGAAATGCTGAAGGGCGGGCGTTTTTTGGGGGACTATCTTTGTAATTTTGACGTTCGAAAAGTGCTGATTCTCAGCCTAGTTTGAATAAATGACTTTTGATTTTGATATTAATCAGAAATCATTCTAAATTTTAATAATTGATGTCGTAGTTTTAGAAAAAGATAATAAACAGGTAGGTACAAAATATTTACTTGTAATGAACTCCATCACACATATCATGACTGGACGGCAAGCAGTTCGCTGTGGTCATCGTCTCTTTTATGTCTTGGAAGGAATCTTTCGCGCTGTCAAACCCAAGAGATTGATGGAACTCGTCGACTGCATCAAATAGGTCCTTGGAAAGTATAGTCTCGTTTTCTGGAAGCTTCGGTCGCATATGATCTGCGTACGCGACTACCTTCGGGTAGATTGCTTGCCATTCTTGAGCCCATAAGTTACCTGAAATATTTTGCAGGGTAAGTTTTAATACAGAAACACGGAAGCAACAACAGCAAGGAAAGAAATAACTTAGTTTTAGAAAGCCGAGCCTGTTACAGGCCGCATAAACGTTTAATAGTTTCTTGTAGTAACTTTAATGAAACGCATAGCAAGAAAAACTTTAATAACATTCTGTTACACATACATTGCGATTTAATATTTATCAGGCGTCTCTAAAAACTTAAACTCACCTAGAATATGAGCTGGGATTAATTTATCGTTACTCTTCAGAATGTCTTTGTAAACAAGCTTTAACTTTGCTCTGACATAATCGTGGAGTAAATCATAGAACGGTTTGATCTCTTTCCAGATTCGATCTACAGTTTCAACAAACTCGTCATCTTCAAATGCGTATCGCCACATATCGCCAGCATCAGTAAAGTTTTCTGATTCTGCTACTTTGTTCATTCTCACTACATAATCTTTGAATACCGGGCGTATTTTCTTTCCAGTCGTATCGCGATAAACTTTCCAATAATACGCCAATTCTTTTGTATCGTTGCTTGTTTTGAAGATCGATATGACGTCTGGAAAAATTGTTTCATTGTTAACAGAAAATTCGATTACGATTTATGATATAGCGTAATGTAATGACATTACATTAAATGGATTCATGATAGAATTCTTATGCATAGATGATTTAATCAATAAATTAACCAAGTGATAAGTAACATTGTGTAAGCTGCTATCTTAGTTAAAGACATTATCGCTTTTTATAACCAAGACTCGAATCATATCCAAAGTGTAAGGTAATATTTTTCTAAATTTCGTTAAATCTATGATAAAAAAGTAAACAATACTGACTGACCACTCATCGTTCGTACCGAATCTTCCGAGCTACAACTTGTATTGTAAGCACACACAGTGACACGACTCCAAATCCTCTGCATTGTGTCAATTTCTTCTCTTTGCTGCAATATTATAAAAGAAAGAAAAATTACTATTCCTTTAATTAGAGGCAGAAGTGAATTACAAATGGTTCCTTGATAAAGAATTTTCATACTGTTGATGCAAATGTTGTTATTTAAAATTACTCATGTTGATATAACTGCTATGTTCCATATATTTTTCTGCTTAGATAATGGACATTGCATAGGTGGTTGTATTTTCTTATTCTTGATATATAAGACAAAATACCTTGCTTTGTGGCATCTGCACATTGGTTCCTCGTTCCTTTATGATCCTAATTTTCCTTCTCATTTTCGTATCATTCATCAGTTGTTCCTCGTTTAAATATTTCTTTTTCAATATATTCCAATACTGTTTCTTTATTTCATCTTCCTCGGCTGCGATTCTTACCTGGAAATTACAACGTTAAGCAATTAATCCCAAGAACTTCTCTGAAACAAACTGCAGAATTAACAATAAAGATTTTATTGTGAATTATTTTATTATTATTAATATTAATATTTATTCAATCTCCTTCTCACCATTTTATTTTTCTTAGCTTCATTATTTATATCTGTGACGTATGACCAAAGAGCATCTTGTGATGTTTTGCAAACATCCAAACTTAGCTTATCCATCTCCTCCATAAACACATCGAGACTTGTGTTAACTTTGTCTAACTCTTCTAACTGATATTTAAATGTTTCAACTATATCATTTGTTTTTACGATCAGTGTTTTAGGATCGAGTACTGTTATCATGGCTTCATCTAGGAACTTCTTTTCCTTAACTTCATCGATATCTGTTTCTATTTCATGGCCGCTTTCTTCTGACCCTTCCAATGTTTTATTACTCTTCTGCGTTTTTTCATCTGCGGACATATCTGACGTGGGATTTGGTGGAAACTGTACAGCCATTGACGTTGAAGCTATTATTAGAATGCATGTTAATCGCTGTAACAACAAACCTCGTTATTGTCTTCAAACTGATGCATTATTTATCAACACAAGCGTCTGTGTCTTGAACAACACGTCTTTGAAGGCAGGATGTGCAGCTGATATACTACTACTATGTACAATACTGTTCAGCGGTAAGCTTAAGGCCAATGTAAGTATAGGGACACACCTAGCGATATTACGTCGCCGGAACTCGGTGGCTGGATATGACAAATTATATTTATTAGACGCGGCGTATGCGGTTGCTATGGTAATTGACCACCTACTTATACCGAAAATATATATTATTATACCTTTTTTTTTGTTTGGAAATCATCAAATAACTTCTCCCGCTCTGGGCGGAGCGGGAGGGTGTGTCAGACTCTTTCTGACTAAAACCCACCCGTTAACTACATGGAGTTCATTATGTCGATAGGGTTTGCGGCACATGGCCAACATATAGGTTATTTAAAAGTCAGAGGCTTTAGAAGAGTACAATCGAATGTCGAATTTTGGTGTGGCGTTGCCAGATCGAAACGCAATCGGTTGTTGGCGAACTTCCCCCGTACCAATGTTTACGCGTATGTACGCCAAAACTCGACGTAACATCGGCCATGTTGCTGAAAGCATTTCAAACACAAGCACGCCGAACTTCCGTCGCGTATTCCCCGTAGATGTGTCGCTAGACTTAGATGAGACGTATCTGATTTAACTGCCGTATCAGATATCGTGTAAGATGAGAGCGATTCAACAATAGCCTAAGTGCAGTAACGTAGTTGAATAATGATCATATCCTCTTGTCTATGTTGCCGGCCGACCGGTGGGTCGGTCAGTATTCAGGACAAGTGACAACTAATTCTAAATCTGATGAATATTATATGTGACCATTTTTCTTTTTCCTTCATATAATTTTATAGTGAGATCAAGACCCATCTCTACGTTATCTTTCTAGCGATCTGGGAAGTTAATCACTTACCTAATGGATTAGATGATCTCACAATGAGAATGACGAGTTTTAGAGTAAAAGGTCACAACATAATAATATGGACCAATTACAAAATATTAATTTGTCCTCAATTTAACTTTAATAACATCAATTGGAACTGTGGCAGAATATTAACATCCATTACGTCAATAAAGTATATACTTACTTTGACTTATCAAAAACCTACATAACTCTTTAAATAGCAATGCACTTTATACGGAAGTCTTAATGGCAACTACCTGCCTTATCACGAGAAATACTCTAACAACGTAAGAACAGTCTTGTAAAACCACACTTATGTTATGAGCCGGAAAACGTAGGAATAACAAAATGCATTGTAAAAACTAAAATACCCACTGTGAACATCATCGTGTTGGTACTTAGATAGCACAATCCACAGCTGTGTCAACTTGTACAACACATATCAACCGCAGCACTGCACCCACCACATTTTCAGTTCCAGGCTATGTTATAGAATATTGTAGCTACCGTGTAACGCGAACCAGCGCTAAGAGACGACAAGACGAAAGCACACTCTCTGTTTCACTTGTTACTGGTTGTTTGTGAATACTGCGATGTGTTTGATCGTTTTGTGGTGGATTTTTCAAATTGGAACAATCGAGCGGCTGTTTTGTTTTGAAAACGTAGAACGGTAGGAGCGCGGCGCGCGACCCGCTTGCATGCGCCGGCACATTGTTATGCCACATAGAAATCCCTACCTCAATTCAATAGCTCCACGGTATGTTCTCGTGCGACCGGACGTCGGGTTGTACCGAGTTCGCTCCTTATTATCGTGGTTTGTTTACCGAACGGTTAACACCTCGATTAATAATTGTGTCATATTGACTACATCACTACATGGACTTATGTGATGTCAGAACAAACTGCCACGTTTTAGCTACGAGTTAACGTAACAATGCGTGTCTTTGTTTGTGTCTAAACGTGTTTCTAGCAACACAACGTATAGATATTATCATAGGTTTTAGTTGGATCCTTTTATAACTTTTTTGGTACAGCGATCTAAATTTCCTGACATCAACTCAAGTCTAGTTCAAGTCACAAGCCACACATGACATATTTTTAAATAAAACACCAATATAATAGTTATACAGATCTCTTTTAATAAACAAAATAACACATCTCTAAGTACAAGTATCTAATATTTTAACCTGTTTATCCGTGAAAAACTAATTTAAACACAACAAATAAAAATAAATTTAATCAAAATTCATCTTAAATCAATCTTTCTTCAAGAATGAAGCCAGTATATCGGCACCAGCGGCGTCTACCTCTTTGTAACCATAGGGCTCCAAAGCCTTCTTGGTCCTCTCAAACCATTTCATTAGGTTCTCGTGTGCACTCATGTCAAAACCGAAAGCCTGAAAATAAACAAGATATTTAAACTCAAGAAAGTTAGTTCATACAGCGGTCTATTGGGAAGCTACGTTCGTTGACGTTTTCAACTTCGTCGCTGCTGTAGGTACCTAATGAACACGTAAAATTTTGACGAAGACTTTACATACTTTCATACATAATGTAAAGTCGAATTATTAATTTACTGACATGTGCTAGCTGTCACTTTGTGTAATAAAATGGTCATATTTATTGTATTCTAGACTTTTACAGTTATTATTAAGTATACATTTATTTTACAATTATCTAGGTCGATTAAATTAAACTGTCACTCTTACAATAAATATTAATATGACCATTTTATTAAATGGTCATATTTATTGTAATAGTGATAGATTGTGTAATAACACAAACTGACACCTAGCACATGAAGATTACTCCAGTGAAATAATAATTCGACTTTAGACAGTTTATTTAACCGTATCAGGTAACTAGCCTTATGGAAATAGCATTTCCACTGTTTTTTTTTCTGCAATCCTAACTAATATTATAAATGCGAAAGTGATTTTGTTTGTTTCGCTTTCACGCTAAAACGGCTGAACGAATTTGGATGAAATTTGGCACATGCGTAGAACATGACCTGGAAAAGGACATAGGCTATACTTTTCATCTTGGATCGCAGACGAAGTCGCGGGCAACAGCTAGTTACTTAATAAAGACTTCAAACTTTTTCAGTTAAGGTGTTATATACTTTCACAGAATGGCATTCATGACAGCGGTAAATAGTTTGAGAAATAGCAGATGCAACCAGGGATACTTTAATACTAAGCACTCTAAGCCTTCAGGCACTTGACAAATTTACTTATAGCCAAATCGATTAATAGCCTACTTTGTTCGTAGTTCTAGGAGTTTAAAAAATAATGAAGCAAACTTCATACGAGTACCATCTAACGATGCCACTGAGCATTAAGGCGCAGATATATGATTTTAGTGATTTTTTTAATCTTTAAATACGCCTTCATATGATGCAGGTAAGCTGCGCAACAAATCTATCAATCAACTCAGCCTATAACAGTCCACTGCTGAACATTGGCCTCTCCCAGACTGCGCCACAACACCCTGGCCTCCGCTTTCCGCATCCAGTCTGTCCCAGCCACCTTTTTAAGGTCGTCGGCCCAACCACCTTTTTAAGCTGGGGGCGTCCCACACTACGCTTGCAGATACGCGGAAATGCGGAAAACGCGAAAAATGTATGTTAAACTAGAATGCTGGCACATCCATTCTAATTGTGAATATTTAAGTATTGTAGTAAAATACTTTATGAAATAAATTCAGGAAGTAAGGACTACCCAAAGCATAAATACGATATTACTTTCAAACTACTTTAGATATTGTCTTGATTTTTTTTTGTATAAACAGACTTTTTTTATTATCTATAATGCTATCTATGATTTTTTCAAATATTCATATTTTTTGTTACTAAAAATAAATATTTCCTATGAAACCGAACGGCGGAGCGGCGTGAGCGCGACGCGCATTTGTATGGCCAAGGTGAACGGCGATTATCCGACCCTTAATAGTTTACAGGACCCGTCGATATGGCGATGTTTGGGGTTATGTCCAACAGTGGACGGCTTTCAGCTGAATAACATAATCAGCCTATAGTTTTCGTACTTGCACACATGCCTCTTCTCTTCGAGAGGGAGTGGGCTGAAATCTACCACGCGGGCCCAGTGCAGGTTGGTAGATGTCACATGTCTTCAATTTTTTGGTTCTAGGACATGCCAGTTTCTTCACGATGTTTTCCTTCACCGTTTTTTAGAGCAGTGGTTATGAAATAATTTACACAAAGTAAAGCGCCACCCTTGGTTCGAACCCACGACCTACAACTCGTAAGTCGAGGCCATTGCCACTGGTTCTCGGCTGAATAATGATGATAAATAGAAAACTTATGATGAGGGGCTTGTGGCTAAGTAGTAACAGCCGCACGGGTCGATCGATCAGGTTAAGCTACGCTTGCCGCGGTTGGTCCGTGGATGGGTGACCATCTTTACATACCAAGACCCCTTCGTGCCTCGGAAAGCACGTTAAGCCATTGGTCCCGGCTGCCAGTGGTAGATATTTGACAATCGTTACGGGTCGTCAGAAGCTCGAAAGTCTGACAACCAGTCTTACCAAGGGGTATCGTGTTACCCAGTAACTGGGTTGTGGAGGTCAGATAGGCAGTCGCTCCATGTAAAATACTGGTATTCAGCTGTATCCGGTAAGACTGGAAGCCGAACCCAACATAGTTGGGAAAAGGCTAGGCAGATGATGGCAGATGATGAATAGAAAACTCATGTTAACCCAGGATAAGATCTCAATCTCAGTAGCTATCTCGTATGTTAGCTATATCACCAATAAGCCGACCATGATTTAGATATAGTAAAGTTTAATGAGAATGCCTTATGTATGAACAAACGTTTCCTCAAAGATATAAAATACTATAGCGTATGTTTTCTCAACATCACGGCAAGTGTATCAAAGGTATTTGCAGTCGGATGTTGTCAGTGACTGCTTGGCATCATCATCATCATTCATTCATCTGACACAATCCTTACCAAGAATTTTGTAAAACATCAACAATCGACTCATACAACATCGTCATTGTTCACTTATTCTTCTTCTTTACATGGAATTCACGCATATAGTTTCCCAGGTTTTCCACCATTCAATATTCTTAAACATGTGAGTGACATGACTGTCATTACTGAACAGAACAACATAAGGATGTTGGCCCTTTGAAATAGTTCCGCAGACTATAATCACCTTTTATAGATGCCCACTAGAGGAGATGGGTAGCTTCATCTAAGTTGGGAACAAGACTAAAAGCAAGCAAGGTGAGTATGAGAATATTGGTACAATGTAGCGTTTCATAAGACCTATTTTTCGCAGTACCCGTACTGACCTACCTGTTTATATCATCTCATCCTTTTGCACTTATTCCAATTTCTTTGGGGTGAGCGCAGCTGTGTCTTCTTCTTCTATATATCTACTAGCCGTCATCTCAGAAGTCACACATTTCTAACCATATCATCTTTTACAAACCCATCCATCATGTCTTTGGTCTTACTCTTATCGCCATTCACATTCATACTCAAAACTTTCCTTTATACATTTATTACAAAAAAGGGGAAACTTACATCGAGATTCGTAATAGTAACGATGATAGAGATGTCAGCGATAGTGAGATCGTCACCGGCAACAAAGGCTTTTCCGTCGAGGAAAATGTTGAGCCAGCCTAGTGCCTCGTCCATCTTGGCAGCTTTCTCCTCATTGTACTCCTCGCCATGAAACAGTATCGGGATCTGGAACACGATTATGTTTGCAATGACTGCTGAAAATGTATCTTCTACCAGAAGTGTCTATCTTTTTAGCCTTTGGTTATGTTTATTTCAATTGCTTTTGTCACTGTCTTGCCAAAACTGTTTGTTACATTATTTTATTATTGTTTTGCTGCTGCAATTTATGATATATGTTTTCAAAAAATAATGTAGTAGGTTTCGTATATTATACGAAAAAAATACCTGAAATACATTAGTAGGTACATTCACGAGCACACATATAAATTACTAACTATGGACAGGTTCGTGCTGTCTTCTTGAAAACAGATATTTTTGAATAAATCATGAATTCAGATATTATTGCCGCGCAGATATTATTGATATTAGTGACTATACCCTACTTTAATGACCTACATATGTTGCACAACTTCAGGAAAAATATTCACTGGAATTCAACTAACATGTCTTGTTGCTTGCTCCTGCGCAATGTTCTGTATGTCTATTACATTGTAACGTATCACACCCAATCAAACGTCTGCCGCTTAGCAACATTGATCTATTCCGGCTTTGAATTACAGGCACATTATGAGGTTGTTCAACGTTATCCCTCCCTGTATGGCGTTGGCGCAATGAAACATAGGTTGTATATTTCAATCTTATTTCTATAAGTTATGTTATGATTAACATAAAAACATCCTGCCTATATGCTTGCTCATTGCCAGGCAAAACTCAAAAATAAAATGACAAATATTAAAGTTATCAAAAGAAAACCAACTTACGTAAAGAGCGGAGTACCTCACATACAGCGTGCCAATGTCAAAGTTGAGGCGCTGGTCTACAATAGCTCGAAGACGAGGGTTTTTGGGGTACAAGGTATCGTCGCGACCATAAGCATTCACCAGATAAGCCAGGATTGCGCGGCTGTAAGCAAGGATTTAGAATTAGGTATATGGTAGACAAAATAAACATCATTATTATCATATTTTTACGTCTCAGATATTTCTCGGGACCCTGGGTCTCGAACCTTTGAAAGGCCGACGAGGGGCTAAAACTGATTCGCTGAGGCCCGTTAGACACTCTTAATTGAATGAGGCAATTGCACTCAAGGCCAGGATATTGCAGGATATGGAAAAAAACATATTAGATTATGAGTTTGGGTGACTACAGTGGACTAGTGATCAAGAACTATGGAAGGAATATGACTGATCAATGTTTTATATATTCACTGATAAAATTGCAGGGGCTTACACACTTATTGATGAGCCCCCGAGAACTGTCGCTAGCACAAAGCAAAGGAATTTCACGCTATCAGGAAAATCCCGGAAGTACGGTCAAGATCCCGTATTACTATATTTCTTCGTAGAGCTTTTGCGTAGTAGTGGCGATAAACGCCATTTTTTTTCTGGTTTTATTCAGTCCCATTTTTTCTAGAAGACTACTTGAATCACTGGTCAGTAGCTAACGCTATATAATAATCATAATGTGTCTATTGTGATTAATATCCCAAAATCATACTTGAACTTTTCGATATAAATTAAGAACGAAGACCGCCATTTGTATGACGTTTGTACTCCTCATTTCGTAAAAATATAGTACTTATTAGCAGTGGTGGCCCAGTGGTGGTTGCCGCGAGTTACGAGTTGTTGGTCGTAGGTTCGAACCCTGACAGGCGCTTTACGTTGTGTAAATTATTTCATCACCACTACTCTCAAAACAGAGATGGAAAACATCGTGAGGAAACTGGTATGTATCAGAAACAAAAAAATCGAAGACATGTGACATCTACCAACCCGCACTGGTCCTGCGTCGTTGATTACGGCCCACTTCCTCTCACAGAGAGGAGGCCTTTTGTCCCAGCAATGGGAACATTATACGCTGATTATGTTATAGTACTAAAATAACTTGCCTTTCCCATAAAATGAATCCACTATCATCCATAGTCGGTATTGTATGTTGAGGATTCATCTAGAAGTAAAAAAATCTGAGTTACAAACCCAATATTTTTGAGCAGAATTAACCAAAAAGTCGAAGCTATATTTTGTATCGACCAGCAAACGTTAATGTCAGTTAAGCCGTAATTTCGTAAAAGAGGCAAGCCTTACATGATTTATTGCAAGCACAAATAAAAATGTGACCTTAACACGCGATGTTGACAATCTTTTTTCTACTAGTACCTTTAACAGCAATATTGCAATTTGGACTGGTTTGAATTTGACATTATCAGACTCTGTGCAGATCTTGTACGAAAATTACAATAACATTCATCTCTGGGGGGGTAACCATCACCTCTTAAAGCAGTATTATTTCAATATTACTTCAGCGTGAGAAAGAGATGGAGCTATAAGTCTTGTATAGCTCCAGCACTTACCCACTGTAAGTAATATTATAATAATACTGCTATAAGAGGTGATGGTTACCCCCCTGGGCCATTTCGGACCAAAACAAGAACACTGTAACGTGATTGGGTTATTACATCATCAACACAATCATCAATTAACATCATTAGTAGCCCCTTAGCACAGAAAATTGGTTAGCTTCCTCCTTGAAAAATGCCATTGTTGAAGTAATAGGTATACCTAAGTAATTTTGGGAAAGAAAGAAAAGAAAGACAGAACGATAAAAAGAAAGAAAAGAAAAGAAATAAATAAAGATTACTTGATTGATATTTTTTAAAGATTTAATTTCATTTTATTCATTTTTTTTTACATTTATCAGCTCTTTAAATTCTAATAAAATTAAGCTACTAAATCAAATTTTGAAAACAAGCAATGGGTATGAAAGGTTGCAAAGTCGATAGTAGGTACCTATCACATACCTTGAGAAACTCCGGCGTCATATGCTGTCCTTCCATAATATTGGTCAACACCAGTTCCAGTTCCACCCCCATCACTTTTGCAGCCATGATGATGGACCTGCATGCTGGTGACGGCGGCAGATAATATACCTTAATCGGCTGGGTAGGCATCTTGCTTTTAGAACGTGCTGCCGCGTTGCTGTCAAATATCAGAACTAAGATTATTTTATAAGTTTTAAAGTTAGATCATCATCATTTTTTAGCTCGGTGGACTTTCCTGTCAAAGAATACAAAGGTCAATATGATCGATGCGACGTCACGAGCATCAACTTTACAAGTAGCTACTTTACTTTACTAGTACTTCCAACCTTGAGAAAAGACATAGATATATCATAACAATATGGTTTCGATAATACATTAAGGCGCTGACAAGACCCAATTGACCAAAATAGGCTTCTCTTAAGAAAAAAAATTGCCAAATCTGTATAGTTTGTGGTAGCGGAAAAAATATATGTTAATTTTGAACATATTTCCCAGAACTTGGTTGTTACCAAAACACGTTTTCAAAACAAAGTCTCGGTACAAACTGACGTTAAACTAAACTCTTACTTTGAGGTCTAATCTAAAATATCAGTATCAAATATCAACATACGTTACTTATTTAATTAATAACAAGAACGTCTTATTTGAATGCAGAACTTGGTAGCATTTTATTTTCGATTACTTAACTCAATTTTGAGTAAATAGATAATTACTTCATATTTTGCAATAAATTACAAGCGTTGTGTCATCGCGCTTCTCTTTCTTTTCTATGCAATCTGATAGTGACCGCGGTTTAGGTGTTGTCAGCGTCTTAAGGCTCGTACAGACTAGCGAAATATCGCGTGCGCGACAGGCAGCAATATGCCTGTCACGCCCGCATTATCGCCCCAGACTGCACGAGCTTTTTTTCGTAACACCATAAATTATTTATCAATACCTACTTTAGGAGACAACAAAATACTTATCAACAAAATACCTTGTGATATATTGCAATTAGATGAAAGAAAATTTAAAACTCATATTAAAAGTATACTTGTAAACAAGCAAATTATAAATCAGAAGAATAAATCCAAGACAAGAACGCTGGGAAACATGCTGGTCCAGCTCCATAGGACAATGTACAGTCTAGACTGGTTGCCATTTTAATTGTCTAATTTATTATTTTTATGACATTGATTTAACATTCTGTGATTACCTTAACTGACACACACACGCACACACACACTACACTGACCTATTTTGTAGGAAAATGTATACTTTTACAATGTTTGTAAATATGTAAGCACCATGTATCTATCACGTAGTTAATTTATCTGTCATTGCTTCATTTTTAATTCATTTTATCTATTGTGGTATAGTAATTGTATATTCGAGGTGCATCGTCTTCACACATAATTATATAATTAATGTACCTATACAAAATATTGTAAAACATTTTAAAAGAGTAACTGTGGAGTTTTTTGCCCATTCTTCTCCATATGAAATTACCTTTTGGAACGGGGCGACTACATTTTTTTTTTTTTATAAATTTTAACGTTTAAAAGTGCCTTCATTGACTTTGACGAAAATAGCTTTTGAATCTTGCGTAGGTGTAAAGGCGTGTTGTACGCACGAACGAAAAAAACATGAATGAACAACACACAACACAACACGAACATCATAAACGGAATTAGCAAAGCGAACACGAACACCATACATGTGTTCGCGACCAAACCTAGGCTCTCTTTAGTTTAGTAACCATGGATTCGCCGTTTGAATTGGTACTCTGTTGGATATGTTGCTGAGAACTGATGCCCCGCGCCGCCACTCGCACACCTCTCGCAAAGGAGAAACCCGCCACGAACATTGTGTTTGATGTTCTTTAGTGGTACGCACATGCGAACAAAGTGTTCGATTTTTGTGTTCATCTTGTTCGTGTACGTTCGTGCATACACGCCTTAAGGTATTAACGATCACGAGTGTACTCCTACATAGATAAATGATGCCATAATTATGTAAGTAGTCAAATAATACATATCATAGATTTGGATATCATTAGGCACCTTTAATATTTTTGTTGTATGGAACGGAGAATTAACGGAGTGTATAAGGCATAAAAGCGGCAAAACAATTATTATACAATATTTTCCATTATTAAGACGCTGACAACACTTAAACCGCGGTCACTGTCAGATTGCATAGAAAAGAAAGAGAAGCGCGACGACAAAACGCTTGTAATTTATTGCAAAATATGAAGTAATTATCTATTTACTCAGAATTGAGTTGAGTAATCGAAAATAAAAAACAACCAAGTTCTGCATTAGAATAAGACGTACTTGTTATTAATTAAATACGTAATTTATGTTGATATTTAATAAAGATATTTTGGATTAGAACTCAAGGTAAGAGGTTAGTTTAACGTTAGTTTGTATCGAGATTTTTTTTTCAAAACGTGTTTTGGTGACAACGAAGTTCTGGGAAATATGTTCAAAATTAACATATATTTTTTTCGCTACCACAAACTATACAGATTTGGCAATTTTCTTTCTTAAGAGAAGCCTATTTTGGTCAATTGGGTCTTGTCAGCGCCTTAAGATCTAGCAAAAAATGCCGATAAAAATACGGTTCATGTGTGTTCTCCTTTTATTTTTACTTATTTTATAGTAGTATTGTGAAATTTTCAATTGTCCTACCTATTACGTTTCAAAAGATATCTTATGACAGATGGTCGGACGGACAGCGGAGCCTTAGTAATAGGGTCCCGTTGAGTATGGAACCCTCAAACAAAGTAGGTATTTAGTAGAACTTATCGCGGCTATCATTTAACCTTTTGACCAGCACAGTCATGTATAGATGACAGACCAAAATGTGCCCAGCACGCCACGGTCACGACTACATGACTGATTTAAAGGAATAATTCGTAGCTTGGCGCCGAGGGCACGTTTTTGCTTTTTTGACGTGGCGGTCAAAGGGTTTAATAAAAGCCCAGAATGATAGATTCAGTCAAATTCCTCAAACAAGAAACATGATAAAATTCTCACTATATTTGTTTAAGGCCGTACCAAATATTCATTTATAGTATTACTAGCTGCGCCCCGCGGTTTCAATAAGTCTCGAATTCTCGATCCCGTAGGAACATCGGGATAAAAGGTATATTAGTATAGTTATAGTATGTATATTATGTTCTAATCCAGGTCATGGTCTACCCATGTGCCAAATTTCATCCAAATCCGTTCCAAATCATTTTAGCGTGAAAGCGACACAAACACAAATCGCACGCTTAAGGGGACTACAGGCCTGCCGGGGTCGCGGGAAGGTACTTATGGGTAAGGGAAGGTACTTACACCGAGGCTCCCGCAACACAGGCAACAGGAAGGAATACGGGTGGGTTTTAGTCAGTAAGAGTCTGACTCACCCTCCCGCTCCGCCCAGAGCGGGAGAAGTTATTTGAAAACTTCCCACCCAAAAAAAAAAAATATATATATAATGCCGTAAAGTATATGATCCACTGCAGTAATTAAGATCTTAAGACGCTGACAACACCTAAACCGCGGTCACTGTCAGATTGCACAGAAAAGAAAGAGAAGCGCGATGACACAACGCTTGTAATTTATTGCAAAATATGAAGCAATTATCTATTTACTCAAAATTGAGTTGAGTAAACGAAAATAAAAAACAACCAAGTTTTACATTCAAATAAGACGTTTTTGTTATTAATTAAATATGTAACGTATGTACGATATTTAATACAGATATTTAGGATTAGAACTCAAGGTAAGAGGTTAGTTTAACGTTAGTTTGTATCGAGATTTTATTTCTAAACGTGTTTTGATAACAACCAAGTTCTGGAAAATATGTTCAAAATTAACATTTATTTTTTCCGCTACCACAAACTACACAGATTTGGCAATTTTTTTTCTTAAGAGAAGCCAATTTTGGTCAATTGGGCCTTTTCAGCGCCTTAAGAATATCATATATTTTTCTGATGCTGTTTACTTTAAGGCATTATAAAACTTATAAAATTTGCGTTTAGGTCCTGTAGTCCCCTTAAGGCAGTATTCTAATAAGCTTACGAAATATAGGTACAAACAAACTCACTTTCACGTTTATAATATTAGTTAGGATTAGAATAATCATAAATACATACAATATACATCAATCATATTTAGATCGACATACAATCTGACACTGACCTGCAAATTGCAAAAACCGTAAGAAAATTAGAATTTCTTGCGGTTTTTGCAAAAAGGCTACCCTGACGCTTTTGCCTTAAACACACTAATGGACAACCAATCAATAATGACACAAAAGTGTTAATACAGCAATCAACTAAATTAAATAGCAGAAAATCCTGTAGGTAATAAAATAACATGATAGATAGCAATCCTATTAAATAAATTTAATCACATCAAGTTAAGGTTCCCGCAGGCAGGCGCGACGCGACACTCGTAGAACAATTTATGATAACTTCATGGAAATTTTTCTACAAGAATCGCGTCGCACCATCGCGTCGCGCCTGTGAGTCTTCATTACTGGGCCCTTTTGGCGCAGCCGTGAGGCACACTTTCCTGCTAATTTCTGACATCGTACTTTACACTTTTTATTTGATTTTTAAACATTTTTCTATCTGCTGTATACCTACAGCAGATAAAAAAAATGTATAGAAATCTAAATATTTTTTTTTTAATATCTAAGTCCTTTTTATCCTCCTAAATCTTTTTTTTTATAAAAAAAACCAGGCTTCTAAAAATACAATCAAATGGTCGCTTATATCTATCTCCCCTACTACTTGAATGAGACCATTTTGTTAATATTTTTACTAGAATTCGTCATCATAATCATCATCCACAGCCCGACTTAACTTGACCCACTGCTGGGCCTAGGCCTCTCTTTTTAGGGTTCCGTAGTAAACAAGGAACTCTTATAGTTTCGCCATGTCCGTCTGTCTGTCTGTCTGTCTGACCCCGCTGTAGTTCAGAGACGCTTAGTAGTAGAAAGATGTAATTTGGCATAGGTGTAGGGTAGGTACCTCCCTTGCACGTAATGTAAAGATGATATTTTTATTTCTCGTCTACCCCATGGTGTGCATATCGTTGGATAGGCCGTTCAAAAATATTGCGGGTCTGTGAACACCACTTTTCGATTTAAGGATCCGCTTGCATAATATTAAGCTTTAAAGTACTAATTTTTGTTAGAGTCAAGTGTCCAAAGTGTCAAGTGTCCAAAGTGCTTAGAGTTTCAAAAAAAATACAAGGAACAGACTTCGTCTAAGACAAGTTTAGCTTAATACGTTTTAAATGGTCTAAGATATCACCCCCTTCAGGCTTTGCACCCATCTACCAAACACCCTGTATAACCTATACTTATCAACTCTAGAGCCGAAATTGATCCAATAAAATATTAACAGGTAGCCAACGATAGTTTACCTTTCCTAAAACGAAAGAAGCTAATTTACGCCCATATTCTGATACATACCACTTTAATTGACATTTCTGAGTGCGTGTATAAGTTACAAAAAAAAATACTGAGGACGCGGAAAAATCACTAGGTACTGAAAGTGTTATTTAACCTATTAAGCCCCGCGCGACACCGATTCGGAGTCAAACAATAGAAAATCTATTGTGTCTCATTAGCTATCCTTGACCAATTAAGCCCATTTTCGACCCAACACTTGTATGTGGTCTAAAATGAACTCAAACAAAGATTTTAGTAACGGCAATAGCTTATCGGTTAAGACAGTCGGTCTTGCAAGTAAGTAGTTACGGGTTCCAAACCCACACGTTCCACATGTTAAACTATTACATGCCATGCCATGCAATAGTGCGGGTTTCAAAATGAAACTGAATGCTATCAGCACTTCTAAACCGTGTTCAAGAGCTGTCAGTGTCAATATTCTATAAAAATTTTGACACAGACAGCTTGTCAACGTGAACGCGGTTTAGATGGGCTGAACGCGTTCGGTTGCCTTGGTGAAATTTGCCCTTAGTCGTGCAATGCCCTGGCAACACAAGCAACGGAAGGATCACGGGTGGGTTTTAGTCAGTAAGAGTCTGACGCACCCTCCCGCTCCGCCCAGAGCGGGAGAAGTTATTAAAAGTCGTGCAATCCAATTAGCATTTATTTTGTATTTTTAAGAGTAAATGTTTATGTATGCTTATGTCCATGCACCTTTAATCTTCTGCAATGAATGTGAAAACTATGAAAAATTTCATTTATTATTTTCTGTTACCATTGCGTGTAGATAAATTATTCTAGTCTTATGTAAAGCTTACAATGAATGTTAAAACTTTAGCACGCGAAGAATGATTCATGTAAACTTCGACCTTTTCTTTGTTAGTTCAATTAAGATACCTACCAAGAGTATAATAAACAGTTTTGTTAAATCGTAAAATCAACTTGCAAAAACTGTATCCTAATTGCGTAACACACTCATCACAATCTGAATGATATTGAAGTATAAGTATTGCTAATCCATTGCTTCATATGTTCGAAAAATTTGTCTGCTCATCAACCTTAATAACGCAAGGAATGTTGTTGAACTGTCAAAATGAAACCTATTCTTAGTAATAGTGTATTACGTAATTGCCTCGCAGGTCGCGAAAATTAAATCTCCTTTTAAAAACAAAACAAAGCTGAAACGCAACATCTGACTGAACGTAATTGTGATAAAAATATAGATTACATAAATAAAAACCCAGCACCAATTATTAACCTGTAATTATAATAATTTTATTTCAAATACACTCATCCGGCACCAAATAAAGCCACCAAACAACAAATTGTGACTTACCCAACGACACTGCTAATAAGCAGAGCGACTAAACATGCTAATGTATGCAAACAAAGATTTTAGTAACGGCAATAGCTTATCGGTTAAGACAGTCGGTCTTGCAAGTAAGTAGTTAAGTAAGTAGGGTTCCAAACCCACACGTTCCACATGTTAAACTATTACATGCCATGCCATGCATTAGTGCGGGTTTCAAAATGAAACTGAATGCTATCAGCACTTCTAAACCGTGTTCAAGAGCTGTCAGTGTCAATATTCTATAAAAATTTTGACACAGACAGCTTGTCAACGTGAACGCGGTTTAGATGGGCTGAACGCGTTCGGTTGCCTTGGTGAAATTTGCCCATACTCGTGCAATCCCCCCTGGCAACACAAGCAACGGAAGGATCACGGGTGGGTTTTAGTCAGTAAGAGTCTGACACCCTTTTTTTTTTTTTTGAGTGTGGGAAATCATCAAATAACTTCTCCCGCTCTGGGCGGAGCGGGAGGGTGTGTCAGACTCTTACTGACTAAAACCCACCCGTATTCCTTCCTGTTGCCTGTGTTGCGGGGGCCTCGGTGACCCATAAGTACCTTCCCGCGACCCCGGCAAAGAGTCTGACACCCTTGGAGAAGTTATTAAAAGTCGTGCAATCCAATTAGCATTTTTTTTTTGTGTTTTAGAAGTAAATGTTTATGTATGTTTGTGTCCATGCACCTTTAATCTTCTGCAATGAATGTGAAAACTATGAAAAATTTCATTTATTATTTTCTGTTACCATTGCGTGTAGATAAATTATTCTAGTCTTATGTAAAGCTTACAATGAATATTAAAACTTTAGCACGCGAAGAATGATTCATGTAAACTTTGACCTTTCTTTGTTAGTTCAATTAAGATACCTACCAAGAGTATAATAAACAGTTTTGTTAAATCGTAAAATCAATTTGCAAAAACTGTATCCTAATTGCGTAACACACTCATCACAATCTGAATGATATTGAAGTAGGTATAAGTATTGCTAATCCATTGCTTCATATGTTCGAAAAATTTGTCTGCTCATCAACCTTAATAACGCAAGGAATGTTGTTGAACTGTCAAAATGAAACCTATTCTTAGTAATAGTGTATTACGTAATTGCCTCGCAGGTCGCGAAAATTAAATCTCCTTTTAAAAACAAAACAAAGCTGAAACGCAACATCTGTCTGAACGTAATTGTGATCAAAATATAGATTACATAAATAAAAACCCAGCACCAATTATTAACCTGTAAATTATAATAATTTTATTTCAAATACACTCATCCGGCACCAAATAAAGCCACCAAACAACAAATTGTGACTTACCCAACGACACTGCTAATAAGCAGAGCGACTAAACATGCTAAGCCTCTCATTGCTAATTAATTTAAACAATTAATTTAATCTGGAAACTTCTTAATTGCAGTTGTGTAACCTAAAGCCACAATAATATTTAGATATTAGCAATAGCATAAAGAAAACAAGAGAAATTTTGCATCTAATCAGGATCGACAAGTTCATAATAATTACTGGCCAATCGAATTCCATTTTCAAACATAACACACGCATGCACTACTTCTAAAATGACTCAACAGTAAAAATAACATAAAATATTATTATCATTTCAATTCAGCATACTACAGTTAAAATAAAATAAAAAAACATCATGTATATTTTGAATACAGGTAATTGAAAAATAATTCTATAAAAATATTGTAAATAACCAAAAATATAACATGAAAAACAGACACAAACTCACTTCGCTTTTTGAATTTTTTCTACAACAGTTTTGTCCATACATTGGCCCAGTTTGAATTATTTTTGTAACACTTTAGAATCAAATAATATTCACAATTACATTTATTTATTTTGAACAGAAAACTACACGTATCCGTACGATACTGGTGAAAATACAACTCGTATTTCTGAAAAAGCTTTCAACAGTCGTCGAATGAAAGTCGGCGCGTCAACCACGTTGTACTGAAATACTGATTTATAAGTAGTCTGTTATGATTGTGAACAAAACCTGTTATGACCATGGGTACCATAGTAACGTTGGGCGGTGCCATTATAACGACAAGTCACGGTGACCATCAAATCACGGATCGAAATTATGGATACCTATATACTTATTATATTATTGCGTTTCGTTGTCTTACTGAAAAGGGAAACGTAGGTAGGTACTTATGTATGTATGTATGTGAAAAGGTGAATATAATAAATTATATCAGTAACATAACTGGCAAAATATAGGTAAGTAAACCACTTTTTTTTTTTTTTGGGGTGGGAAATCATCGAATAACTTCTCCCGCTCTGGGCGGAGCGGGAGGGTGTGTCAGATTCTTACTGACTAAAACCCACCCGTATTCCTTCCTGTTGCCTGTGTTGCCAGGGGCCTCGGTGACCCTTTAGTACCTACCTTCCCGCGACCCCGGCAAGGATCGGCCCTAGTGGACCCCTACATTTGTGCTGACGACATCTCTTTGAGGCGCGCGTGGAATACAACGCGCCGTCGACCCGTATGTACTTCTTGCTTACAAATTTCGTCATGGCCTATATTTTTTATGCAAAGAAATAGCCTTAAGTCCATCAAATGGTTGTCTTGGAAAGATCGCTTTTAGCGTTCAAACCGCCCATTGTCACCTTATGTCAAATTTATAAAATAATATCAGCCATAATGCGCACGGTTTACCTACACAATAAAGAGTACTCTATTCCATTCATCATTGCACGTATCAAGAGCTCAAGTGTAATAAATATGCTAACAGAATACTGTTTGAATAATTACTCATACTTCAGTTTATGATCTTGACTATCTGAATCTTCATGCAAATGGTTGACGCGTACTTACAGTACATGTTATAAATTATTTCATATCTTCAAACAAACGCATCTGTTTACTCTTTAGTAATGATAAGTCATCATCCTCATTAAACTGTTAGAAATAATCCATAAAAATAGTTGCATTGGGCACTATGTATATTGAGTCCTATTTTTAAACCATTAGAAAGAAAGAAAGAAACATATTTTGTTATTAAAGTAAACGCAGTGGAATTTGGTTTTACAAAAATGTTTATTGCGTGCGATGTAGAATATGAAAGGTACATCATATGTGGCGGCGTCTACGTCGCCACATGCGAACTACGCATGTCACTGATGTCACGCAAAATCCTGCATCGCGCATGCAGAGTTTACCGCGCAAGTAGCATATATACAACATCCCGACATCAACCGTCGGGCAGTTGCCCACCAGACACGACACCCGTCTGGTCGGAGGATCCTCCCTTTTCTATGGAGAATGAGTAAACTTTACATCCCGTTCCTCGATGTATATACCACGGTCAATTCTCAAACTGTAAATTTAAGGTGGTCGACTATTACTCGTTAACTTGTAAAGCCCACTTAGCTGAGGCAGTTTTCCTTTTAATTTCATTATATGTACTACTGCCATACATTTTTTCACGTCTCCATATATAACCATTTAGCTGGCAGGGGGGGAGAACACTTGACTCTGACAAAAATCGAAAAGTGGTGTTCACAGACCCGCAATATTTTTGAACGGCCTGTCCAAAAATACCACAACATGGGGAGACGAGAAAAAATATATCATCCCCACAAAACGTCCCCTGCACGTAATGTGGGGATGATATATTTTCTCGTCTTAAATATATATATATACTAGTCATGCCAACAAAGATATATATATATATATATATGTATATACCTATGCCAAATTACAGCTTTCTAGTACTAAGCGTCTTTGAGCTACAGCGGGGACAGACAGACAGACGGTCATGGCGAAACTATAAGGGTTCCTTGTTTACTAAGGAACCCTAAAAAACTAATTGTGCGACGCCAAAATGGCTTCTATCTCAGCATAATGCTACGATATTTAAAAAATAAATACCGCAGCGCTGGTATTCTGATAGGGCCCGCTGTGATGCCACGGACACATCTACGGACATATACACACAAATCCCATTATGGGAATAAAAAATAAATAAAAAGACAATTTATAATTTAAAAAAAATACAGAAAACCACCTGCGAACCTTCCACGTATAACGGCAAGTGTACTGTGGAATGCCCCCAGATAGATGGACGAAAACCTTAAGGGGACTACAGGACCTAAACGCAACTTTTATAAGTTGTATAATGCCTTAAAGTATATGATCCACTGCAGTAAACAAAATCAGAAAAATATATGATATTCTTAAGGATATATGTTAGGTAGACAGTGTGTTGAAAACATAATATAACTAATTTGATACAATAGAAAAAATCACGAAGATACCTCTAAAAAAATCATTTAACGATTGAAAACCATACTAATATACATGCAATCATTCTGATTTTTCGTCAGATTATTCTACAAGCAACATATTAGCATAATAGTGTTTAATTTTTTTTCATACAATCTATAGTTTTTTTGTAAACCGATAATTGCTTCATATTTTGCAATAAATTACCAGCGTTGTGTCATCGCGCTTCTGTTTCTTTTATATGCAGTCCGACAGTGACCGCGCTTTAGGTGTTGTCGGCCTCTTAAGAAGGTGACTGGAACAAACTGAGTGCGGAGGACAGGATGTTGTGGCGCAGCGTGGAAACGCCTATGTCCAGCAGTGGACTGCGATAGGCTGAGTTGATTGATTGACAGAAACCAACGTACATGGAATTATGCTTCAACCTGCCTATAGCCTTTTCCCAACTATGTTAGGGTTAACTTCAAGTCTAAGCGGATGAAGCTGAATACTAATATTTTACATTTAGCGACGGCCCATCTGATCTCCACAACCTAGTTACTGGGTAACACGATTTGGAAGGATTGGTTATCAGACTATTGGACTTCTGACTACCCATAATGACTGTCAAAGATCTACGAATGACAGTCGGGACAAGCGGCTTAGCGTGGTTTCCGAAGCACGGAGGGGTCTCGATATGTCGGTGGTCCAGAAGACAGATGTTATAAATGCAGATTTAGAAAAAAAAAATGGCCTAATGTGTTTTTGTGTTTGATCTTGCTGCACCATTTGTAATCATCAGAAAACCTATATTCCATCTCCTTCTACCTTTTTAGTTGACACATTGTATTATTGATGGTCTGATTGAAGAGCTCAGCGGCACCGGTTTCGGATGCTCGATAGACGGAACATGCATAAATAACATAAGTTACGCTGACGATATGGTGCTGTTGAGTCCCTCAGTCAGAGCTTTAAGGTGTTTTTTGAATATTTGTGAGGCGTATTCGGAGGCTCATGGGCTGAGATATAACGCCAAAAAAGTGAATTTATGATATTTAAAACGGGAAAAAAACAATATCGTGCTCCCGTGATCACTCTTTGCGGCACACCACTTTCACATGTGAGTAAGATTAAATATCTTGGTCACTGGGTCACCGACGACTCATCGGATGATATGGACATTGAGAGGGAACGAAGGGCGCTGTCCGTGCGGTGTAATATGCTCGCTCGTAGGTTCGCACGTTGTACAAGAGACGTAAAAATTACTTTATTCAAGTCGTACTGCCAGACATTGTACACGTGCGGGCTATGGGTGAATTATACGCATCGCGCGTGCAGTGCCCTTCGCGTCCAATATAACAACACCTTCAGGGGAATGCTGGGGCTGCCGCGGTGGTACAGCGCATCTGCCATGTTCTTTTAATTATCCACCTTTTCATTTAAGTAATCATGTTATTGATGGTTATGAGTACCATCATCTGCCTAGCCTTTTCCCAACTATGTTCGGGTCGGCTTCCAGTCTTACCGGATACAGCTGAATACCAGTATTTTACATGGAGCGACTGCCTATCTGACCTCCACAACCCAATTACTGGGTAACACGATACCCCTTGATAAGACTGGTTGTCAGACTTTCGAGCTTCTGACGACCCGTAACGACGAGATCTACAAATGACAGCCTGGACCAACGGCTTAACGTGCTTTCCGAGGCACGGAGGGGTCTTGGTATGTGAAGATGGTCACCCATCCACGGACCAACCGCGGTAACCGTAGCTTAACCTGTTCGATCGACACTTGCGGCTGTTATCACTTAGCCACAAGCTCCACCTTAGCCACAAGCCCCCCAATTGGTGGTTATGAGTATACAGGAACTATTTAAGACCTGGGGGCCAACCTTCACCTCTTAAAGCGGTGTTATTATAATATTACTTCACAGTGGGAAAGTGATGGAGCTGTACAGGACTTATAGTTCCATCTCTTTCTCATGCTGAAGTAATACTGAAATAATATTACTCTATGAGGTGCTGGGGGCCAACCACCGCCTCTTATAGCGGTATTATTTTAATATTACTTCACAGTGGGAAAGTGATGGAGCTGTACAGGACTTATAGTTCCATCTCTTTCTCATGCTGAAGTAATACTGAAATAATATTGCTCTATGAGATGCTGGGGGCCAACCACCGCCTCTTATAGCGGTATTATTTTAATATTACATCAGTGTGAGAATGAGATGAAGCTGTACAGGGAGTATAGCTCCATCTCATTCCCATTGTGAAGCAATATTATTATTAATAATACTGCTAAAGTGGTAGTGGTTAGCCACTTGGTTGGCCCACATTTACGCAACCACATTCGTTTGGGTTTTATTTCAAACAGACTTAACAGATCACTGGCCTAGCATCAATGTATGACAATTAGAATTAGAAATTCCAATTTTTTCAAACAATTCACCAGTTTTCTCAGGCCAATAAGTCTGTAGAATTTCTATCGATGACAGCTGCACCGAGAAATTATCGACACCTACTTTTTTAAGTATAGTCTTAAAATGCTGACTGCCTCGTTGGAGTATCTAGTGGTCGCAAGTGCTACTGCAGAGCATGTGGCTTCGATTCCCAGGTCGGGTAAAGTGTTATAGGGTTTTCCATCTGTAATTACTCAGTAGAAACCTGAAGTCTGGATTTGTGCCCGGTTGATGGCAACAGGCTCGCCTCCTATGGGACTTAACATAACTGGTGAAATATAGGTGTACTATAGGTGCTTCTCTGCCTAACCATACGGGGAATACCAACGTGATGTTGTGTGTGTAGTCTAAAAATTGTTAAATTTTGGATCGTATCCCTTATAATGTTGCGTGAATTTACACTTCAGTGCCCATTATCCCTTGTACACATGTATACAAAAACATTCTATTGCATGATAAACGGATGACACATCAATTGCATGCTATTTCTGTCCACCAGATAACTGGAAACATATTATTAGTTATTATGAGCGATGTGACTGCGATACACGCTTGTCAAGGTCGCTTCCAGACCGTCATGGCATAAACTGAAATAATGAGCTACGTTTCACACAGATTTATTAAACATAACATCACGCCTTGTTTCCCTGAAGGGTTGGGCAGAGGTGTACCTGTAGTACAGCCACATTTCGCCAGTTATGTTTTTCAGTCCCATGTAATAGGGGGCAAGCCTATTGCCATCAACCGGCATAAATCCAGACTCTGGGCTGCTACTGAGAAATTCTAGATAAAAAACCCAATAACACTTTGCCCGGCCCGGGAATCGAACCCAGGACATCATGCTCAGCAGTAGCGCTTGCGACCACTAGACTAACGAGGCAGATTGATACATGTACCTAATTCTTTTTTAACCAGCTTCTTAAAAAAGGAAGATGTTCTCAATTTTAATTTGGTGTGTAGATTATGGGAACAAAGCTCTGAAATGTAGCATAACTGTTAACATCTAAATTAATGGATGATGTATTTTTCGCAGCTTAGACAACAAATGTGGCTCTGTAACTGATTGGTCAACGACAAGTTTCATGGTAAATCTTAAGGATTTACGGAAGATTCGGGGTCTTAAGGGTTGGAAAGGCTACTTCGTGGAAGACCACTCAGTTGAGCAAACAGCTTGGCCCAGTTGCTGTGTCGTGCGTGCTGCAACTATACAACAACTGTCTGAAATTTGCTTCAGTACCCTGTCTTTGGAGAAAATAAAAGGCCTTACATAGCTATTCTGAAGCCAGGTAAAGCAAAAGATGATCCAAAAAACTTTCGTCCAATATCTCTGCTCTGCCATACATACAAACTGTTCGAGAGACTGTTGCTAAACCGACTAACCAGTGTTATTGAGCAAAAGTTAATCCCAAAGCAAGCTGGTTTTTAGACCCGTCAGTTAAGTCTTGCTGCAATCAGACCCTCAAACTCTTTCAAAACACTGAGTATAGTTTCGAGACAGGAACGGTCACAGATGCTGTATTCGTGGACCTATCAGCTGCCTACGATACAGTCAACCTCAAACGGTTGTTGTGGAAGGTGAAGATATTGATCAGCGATCAGTGTTTTGTTCGAATACTCCGAGAACTATAACCACAACCGCCGTTTTCAGGTCCAGCTTCTCTCGGAAAAAAGTCGTTAGAGAGCGCAGAAAAACGGCCTACCTCAAGGTAGTGTCTTGGCACCGCTCCTTTTTAATATATATACCAACGACCAACCATACTTACAGCCCGCTTACTCTATGCAGACGACCTTGCCCTCACATCCCAAGCCACCGCTTTTGAGGAGGTTGAGGTTCACTTGTCAGACGCTCTTGGTGACTTACCCACGTATTACTTCGCTAACTCACTCAAGCCCAATCCGAGCAAAACCCAGTCTTGCATATTTCAACTCCGCAGTTGAGAGGCGCGCCGCAAACTTAACATCGTACATCATCGTAGCAGAGCAACTCCCCTAAATATTTTGGTGTTAATCTGGACAGGTCTTTAACATTCAGACAAACAACTGCAAGTACATCAAGCATAAGGTGCACACTCGCAACAATCTTCTTCAGCGACTAGTCTCATCGAAGTGGGGTGATTTGCCTGACGTTATACGAAATACTGGCGCTATCTTTTTCTGTGGCTAGATTCGCTTGTTTCGTGTGGAATCGGTCTGCCAATGCAAAGTTAGGCGATACAGCTTTGAATGAAACGTACGATCATCACTGGTTGCCTAAAACCAACTCTGGTACAAATGCTGTATCCACTAGCAGGAATAACGCCACCAGTAGTTTGCAGAGCGGTGGCAAGCTCCACCGAAAGAGCCAACACACGACACACGACATCCGTTGCACGAAAATATCATTTTGCCACAAAGGCTGAAAAGACGAAACAGTTTTTGAAAGTGTGTCGCCCCACTCACTGGCGAGCGATCAAAAGAAAGACTGAAGCTGTGGCGAGACAGTGCTTCCTTACCTAAACCATTCGTCCCACCTGCTGGAGATCTCCCACCTGGACATAATTTGCCTTGGCAAACCTCGAAGTCTTTAAACAGCCTGCGGACGCAGGTTGGCCGAAGCAAGAAAAATCTGTTCAGGTGGAGATTCATAGACGACTCCGCCTTGGAGTGTAAATGTGATGCTGTTCTACAAACGATGGGACACTTAATATCATGTCCTGCGTGTCCTCTCAGCTACACCTTACAGGAACTGATGGACGCCATTGATGGCGCTAAACACGTAGCCGAATTCTGGGCCAAGTCCTTTTAGATTGCCATCGTGTGTTCGAACAGGAATATTTCTTGAGGATTCGATGTTTTCAGTCTTCACAGCCTACTGTGAGGACTGAAAACATACTACCTACCTACCTACCTAGAGAGATCTATAGCTACCTAGAGCTACCTATAGCTACTCAGTGACCTACCTAGAAGAGTGATTGTTATCCTGAAAAAACATTACACTCAGTTTTCGGCTTATAGATAAACCAGACTTGAATCTCTTTTGGCATTAAATAGGAATTTGGAAAGGTTAAAGGCACCTTTAACCTTTCCAAATTCCTTTAACCTTGAACAAAACCAAAAACGCAATGCCATGATCATGAATCATGATATACTAATTAATAATGTTATCAGTACAATTAATACGGAGTAGCTGCTTTTACGAGAATCCCTTACAATCAACAAACGATCTCTATTTACAATCACGATTATTTATTTTATCAACGTGTTATTTAACGATTAATTATATCACTCGTGGAAACTACTGATCGTATTTACACATATTTATAGGTAAAGAGGTGTTTGGCTTACGAAATGACTGTATCTGTGTTAAATTGGGTTTACCTTAAGTCAGTAATGGTAACGGCTCGTGCGGGGCGATAGCGTGTGGGCGTGACAGGCATATTACTATTACTGCCCGTCGCGCCAGCGGTATCGCGCTAGTCTGCATGAGCCTTAACTCCCATTATCATTACTGACTTAAGGTGAACACCTTAAGTCAGTAGGTACACAAATCCGGATAGACGACCGAGGCTTTTATCGAATCGACCCAAGTGTGTGTTCACCTTTCTTATCCAAAAATCCTCCAGTAGAAAGGTCATATTCGAACAATAAATAAACAGTAATCGATAGTAAATATGAATAGACGATTAATAGGCAATGTTTCTATAAAGAATATGCACACCAAAAAGGTCCTGGAAAAATTCAGTGACACTTGCAGCAAACTGGAAGAGATCTGGTGGAGGGCTCGTAGACCTTGAGTAAAGACGCGAGTTGTCAATCATACCTATCATGAGAGTCATACATTACTCTCTCTTCAGGGACAAACTTATCTACAAGAGAGACTGGCAGTGACCTATTAACTCTTTACGTTCTTTAAATGACTTTAAACAACTTTCACACGAAGATAATGAGCGTTCCTTTTTGTTCACGTAAACAAAGGCAACTGCATACCTATTTTCGTATTTACATACCTATGTCATCTTTAATAATAATATGTTTAGGTATCTGAAATTACGAGTACACGTTGTACAGAAACATGTGGTTATTTCATATTATAATAAACCTATCCTTTGTCTGAAATAAGTTCCATATTCAGAAAGATACATTGTTGTGTGTCACAAGTATTCATTGTAAACTTCCTATGGCCTAACATTATGATAAGGTGGTCTGTCAACGTCTACTTGCATCCAAGACACTTCTGAGTTATCATGTTGGTAATCAAATTGTTCATTGTCATCACCTTTTTTTTTTTGGAGGGTGGGAAATCATCAAATAACTTCTCCCGCTCTGGGCGGAGCGGGAGGGTGTGTCAGACTCTTACTGACTAAAACCCACCCGTATTCCTTCCTGTTGCCTGTGTTGCGGGGGCCTCGGTGACCCATAAGTACATTCCCGCGACCATTGTCATCACCTTGGAATGGTTTGTTTTCACGAAACAAACACCACGTAAAAATAGATATAGATTGTGGGAAAAAGATAAATGAGTAATTATTCAAAGCGTTAGTTTGTAAATTTAGAGCTTCCATTGCTCATCTTATAAGATTCAATACTCTCAATGATAAGATACAATGATGTATCACTGGCTTTTTGTAAGGGAATAGATCTATTTGTTTTTGGAGAAGATGTCTCGTAACTAAGCTACTATCAACATCAACTCGTTGATAACTGCATAATCTAACTTACATACGCCATACCCCAAAAAGAATTAGGTACCCCATACAAATGCTATCCCTGAAACGCGATCCCAAATCACGTTACCCCAGAATACTATTTGCGGGTACAATGATTCTGGTATCCACACCCAGGGAAAATTAGAGGTGTATAATCTCTCGAAACAACACAAAATACAGTAATCAATGTGTTACCAGTTTTATAACTTATTTATTCTTTCACTAGTTTATCGGCACCCATAAAACAGCGCTAGAAATTCCACAATCGAAATAAAATACAACATTACATGAACAACCTAATAAAAAATGTTTTATTTATCGCACTCATACTGGAACAATGTACCTACTTAACTTCGTCACATTTTGATTTAAAAATAATTCTAAAAATTATAAGTGTGTTAATAGTTCACTTGTCATCGAGCACTTCCACTGTAGAGGCACTACTTGCATTATCCTTGTCCTTGTTTTCTCCATTGTCAGATCCTTCATTTGCGTTCTTCGATCCCGTATCAGATATATCAGGCTTCAAAGAATTAATTCTTTCACGACTTTCTGCTTTGTCTTTCGCAACATGTTGGGTTTGATCGTCGCTTATTTTCACTTTCTTACTTTTTGAATTGCCCATTTTGTGTCCGAGATCCACCAGTTTACATGCACGAGTGCGGTATCAAATATGATCCTCACTTTAACGAAGATAAGAACGCTGATAAGGGAATCTCTGTAATTAAATGTACTAGCCCTCCCGCTGATAAGTCCGTTTCCAAATAAAGTGAAAATGAAACTGCAGTTGATAGTGTTAGTAAAAAATATTTCTGCAGTCAAAACATAGGTACTGATATATAAATACATACAAGATAAGGCGACAATGACACATCGACCGCACATATGTTCCTCTGACCGGACGTTTGCATGTCATATCAAACAGTCAAATGGGATGTTTTTTAGAATAAAGGATTTTTAATAATTACTACGCGTATCTTTGTGTATTTTGTTCATTCTATGTAGCTATTTTTTAGGGTTCCGTAGTAAACAAGGAATAGGGTTCCTTGTTTACTACGGAACCCTAAAAAATGTTGTGTT
Source organism: Atethmia centrago (assembly GCA_905333075.3). Taxonomy (NCBI): domain Eukaryota; kingdom Metazoa; phylum Arthropoda; class Insecta; order Lepidoptera; family Noctuidae; genus Atethmia; species Atethmia centrago. Next base: position 17,291,856 of record HG995383.1, on the reverse strand, counting down.
GTGTGTTGTTGTGTTTCGCCATGTCCGTCTGTTTGTCTGTCTGTCCCCGCTCAGAGACGGTTAGTACTAGAAAGCTGTAATTTGGCAGAGGTATACATATTAATCACGCCGACAAAGTGCTACAATAAAATCTTGAAAAAAAAAATAGGATACGTCCCTTGCACGTAATGTGGTGATGATTCAAGGATCTGGTTGCGTAATATTAAGCTTTAAAGTGCTAATTTTTGTTACAGTCAAGTGCCCCCCCCCCCCTGCCAGCTATGGTGTTTATGGAGATGTGAAAAAATTCATGGCAGTAGTGCATATAATGAAATTAAAAGGAAAACTATCACAGCTAAGTAAGCTATGCAAATTAACGAGTAATAGTCGACCAACTTAAATTTGCGGTTGGAGAATTGATCGTAACTTATATCAATGTATGGGAGAACATGTTTTTCAACTACAATGTTAATTTTGTTTTTGGAATAAATTCGTCCCAAGTAATCCCAACTACGGAACCCTTCATTATGCGTGGTCTGACACGCACTTAACCGGTGTTCTTTCTTGAAATAATCCCATCTCGGTGGGAGTAGGTACCTAAGTTCTTTATGGCTAGTCTAGTATAGATGTCACCGTATAATTATGAACTTTTCCGATAGATTACAAACTGTCCAAAAATTGTGAACTACAACAAACCATTTACAATTTAACGCATAATTTTTCGATAGTTAGATAATATAGTTAGATAATATTATATCCATGGGAAACCGACTAATTGTGAATTGGTATCAAACTTGCTTGCGACGTAACGCATCTTGAGCTAGTACTAAGTAGTCTGCGTAGCTGCAAGCAACTTAGAAGTAGGTAGCGCTCGCCGGCGGCTCCCGCGGCAACGCTCGCATCGCTCGCTCGGCTTGCGCGTGGTTGGTTACAGTTGTAACCTAACCCATTTCATCCAGTTCACAATTTTTCGACAGTTTACAATCTAACGAAAATAATACCGATAGATTATAACAAATTCAATCAGTAATCCTCGGGTGATGCTAGGAATCCGAGATTCAACCTAAAGTATTTGCAAGAATTCGTGAATTGTTTAAAGGTAAGTAAGTTTATGGGTTTAGATTTTGTATTGATAATCATACAATAAGGAATTTGCACTAACAGTTGAAAAATCAAGTAGTAATTACCTACCGTAACACAAATCAATAGGTACCTAGGTATCTAATGAAAATAGTGAAAAAAAAATAAAAAAATAAAAAACACGCCTGCCTTGTCAAAAAATTGAATTAAAATCTTGAACTAAAAAATTAAAAAGCTAAATGATGCCCAAAAGTGGTTAACCGTTATATTTTTTTAATTGATCGAATGCATATTGAATACTACTGATATATATTTTTGTTATTTACTAAGGAAACTCTAGACGATGATAGTATACGTAGTCATATTTTTATGAAAAAAAAAAACATTTTTTCTTTTCATTAACCATGGCTCGCCCATTATATTTTTTTTTAATTTTCAACCTATTTTACCCGGGATAACGAAACGCTTCTAACGATACCACATACATTGATATCGGTTAAGCCGTTTAGAAGTTATGGTGGAATAAAGACACTCACAAACATACATGAACCCTGAAAACATAACACTCTTTTTTTAGGGCAGTCGTGTAAAAAGCGTGGAGCATTTTTTTAAAAAGATGCAATATAATCCATTCATTGTTGGGAACAATAAAATGATTCACCTTGTTTTCATCCATGTACTTGATGAACTATTATTAAAAACAATGAGTGTTGTATGTCAACAAGATAAAGTAACTAGTAACTATACATACACACACTTGTAATCACTATCTTACTTTTAAGTACTCAAGGACGGCGTGTCTATAAAATGAGTTCACAGAACAAACAGTGTAAGCAGAACATCTGGAAGTGTGCACATTTTTGAGATTTATAAAGAGGGTATGTCATTTCCAAAAGTGGATTGCATTGTCACGTTTGTCTCACCACCGATTACTGTTATAGTACCCTTTTTTTGTCACGAGATCTTGGACGCAATGTTATCGCAAATCTAACGTGCATAATCAGCCTATAATGTTCCCACTGCTGGGACACAGGCCTCCTCTCTAAGAGTGGACCGTAATCCACTACGCGGGCCCAGTGCGGGTTGGTAGATATCACATGTCTTCGATTTGTTTTTGGTTCTAGGACATGCCGGTTTTCTCACGATGTTTTCCTTCACCGTTTTGCGAGCATTGGTGTTGAAATAATTCACACTAAGTAAAGGTGTGAATTATTTCAAAAGTGCGAACCTTGACAGGTGTCAAGGTTCGCACCTGCGACCTACAAACTCGTAAGTTGCGGTCGTTACCGCAGGGCTACCACTGCTCGCAAATCTAACCATCGTTGTAAAGTATCTACCTCAAGAAGGTACTGAAAATTCCTGGTCATAAACAAAATACCAAGTGACAGAAGATATAGGTCTGTAATTTCAGATTTTAAATTCAAAATGTCCCATCAAAATATTATTCAAAGACAGCGTTCAAAGCAAACACGTGATTCAGATGTTTTTATTATAAGTTCTTAAATTGCTTGAAATCAATCTATCTTGTGCTTGTTCTCTGTTATAATTCAATCCATTGGGTGTCCTTCAACGAGTAGGTACTTTGAATTTTATTTTTTTGGTTGGGAAATCATCAAATAACTTCTCCCGCTTTGGGCGGAGCGGGAGGGTGTGTCAGACTCTTACTGACTAAAACCCACCCGTATTCCTTCCGTTGCCTGTGTTGCCAGGGGCCTCGGTGACTCTTTAGTACCTTCCCACGACTCCGGCAGGCATCGGCCCTAGTGGACCCCTACATTTGTGCTGACGACATCTCTTTGCGCGCGTAGAATACAACGCTCCGTCGACCCGGCCTGGTCCTTACCGGACGGTGAGCTATCCATTGCTCACCGTCCGCAAGCCCGCGCCTACGGTGGCCGGAAATCCGCCCGGGATTTCCGACGCCCAGGGCGTCTCCTGCGGCGGCTAGGGGCGAGAGGGCGCGAAATTTGCCTTTCCCTCAACCGTCCCGCCTCCTCCTTCGCGAGCATTACTGCTTCGCAGAAGGAGGTGACGGCTGCTACCATGGCCTGAACCAGGGCCGGACGGGAGAGATCTCTGCCGCCGATCGCCTCCATGAGGACACGGCGGTGCTCTGCCCAAGCCGGGCAGACCTCCACCGTATGCTCCACCGTGTCAAATCAAATCAAATCAAATCAAATCGTTTATTGCAATCCATAATGTACAGTTACAGGTGGTTAATATATTTAAAAAATAAATAATACAAACCATTATGGACCCTGTCGGGCACAGCAAATGTTTAAGTAAGTAGAGAGAGGAGGAGCGCTTTATACATTTTCTTTGTTATTAAGTTAGAATAATTTTATATCCTATTACCCATGTATTCATATTTCCATTTATAAACTTATTCTATTAATATTTCAAATCTAATTATTTATTTAATTATATTTAATATTGCTTATTTCTTTACTCGCATTAAAAATTGTTCATTATTATGAATGTAGTATAATTATAAGTATTATGTTATAATTTATTTTTGATATTTTACTTATTAAAATATTTCTGATATTCATTTTTCTGTATTATTATTATTAAATTTATCCATTAGAATTATTTTATATCCTATTATCTATGTATTTATATTTCTATTCGTTTCATCCTATTCATATTTTACTCGCTTGAAATGTTCTAAGTATTATAGTATAATTTATAAGGTTATTTTACTTATTAGAATCTATTTGTTATATTCATAGTCTAGTCATTCATAGTCATGTATTATTATTATTATTAAATTTATCCGTTAGATATTCTTGTACTGTGTAATAGCTTTTTTAAATTAAGTATTGCTTTAGTTTATTTAAAAATATACTGGTTTTATTTTATTGTTTTATGTCTTCTGGTAATTTATTATATATTTTTATTGACATTGAATATGGACTAGATGAATGTTGTTTAAGGCGGGAGGGGGCCAAATTTAGTCTATTTTTTATGGCGCAACGAATAATTTGTTTGTATGTCTCCCCGTGTGCTGTAAGAATCTGGATATTTACGGACTAGTTTACATAATTCTAAGATATAAATAGCGACTATGGTGAGAATCTTGTGTTTCTGAAAGTAAGGCTTGCAACTATCTGTTGGTTTTATATTGGTAATTATTCGTATTAGTTTTTTTTGTAGGGTAAATAGGGAGGGAGCGTCTGTGCTATTTCCCCACAAGATGATGCCATACGCGTAGTATGTGACTAGTGCGGTTTGTAGGTTTGTAGTCTTTTTTATTTCGCGGAGAGCGTATGAAAACCTTGACATTTTTGATTTTACTGTCTGTATATGTGTTTTCCAGTTTATATGAGTGTCTATTATTAAACCTAGGAGAGTGAAGTTGCTAACTGTTTCTAATTTATGTTGACTTAAAGTAAAATCTATACTTATTTGCTTTTTCTGCCAGGGGTGAAATGCTATTAATTTGGTTTTGGTAAAATTTATTTCGAGATTATGGTCGCTCATCCAGTTCACAGTTTTTCCAAGAATAGTCGTAAGTTTTACATTTAAATTAGCGTTTGTTTGGCATGAAGTCAGGATCGAGATATCATCCGCAAAAAGTACACATGGCCCGTCTATGGTTGTGGGGATGTCGTTTATATATACGAGGAAAAGGAGGCAACCTATAACACTTCCCTGGGGAATTGAAGCATGTATTGATTTAACATCAGATCTAATGAGCTGTGCTTCTTTTGTATTATGATTGTAATATTCAATCTCAACTAATTGCTCTCTATCTTTTAAATATGATGCGAACCAGTCATGGGCTTTTCCGCGTATTCCTATTTCGTATAGCTTATTTAATAATATTTTAAATTTCACTTTGTCGTAGGCCTTGGTCATGTCGAGTAATATCCCTATTGCATATTGTTTATTATTTATAATATTTAATGCCTCTTGGATGTATTTATAAACAGCTAGCGTTGTAAATCTGTTCTTGCGAAATCCATTTTGGCAGTCATCGAAAATCTTATATTTTTTGTGAAAAATATAAGATTTGTGTATATACACGATCACACATTGCTCTTTCGAAGACTTTGGATGCTGTAGGAATAAGGGAAATTGGTCTATAGTTACTTGGGTCTGTTTTTGCGTTCTTTTTATGGATAGGTTTTATTAAAGCTTTTTTTAGTTGATTGGGGAAAGTGCCCTCTTCGAAGGATTGATTTATTAATTTATAGAATGGTAAGGTAAGTTCATCAGCGCACTGTCTAAACAGAGTCGGTGGGAGTTGGGTCGGAGAGACTGTCCTCCGGGCGACTCACACAGTGGTGACACCCGGGCGTTTCCTCCCGCGAACATAGGTCTTTTTTTTTTATGAGGGTGGGAAATCATCAAATATTTTCTCCCGCTCTGGGCGGAGCGGGAGGAAGCGAACATAGGTCTGGAGGGCACTTATTGTAAAGGCTCGTGCAGACTAGCACGATATCGCGGGCGCGACAGGCAGCAAAATGCCTGTCGCGCCCGCGATATCGCCCCAGTCTGCACGTGTCTTAATTCAAACACAATTTTTACACATTTACTTGACCAGTCACGCAGTGCAATAAAGGCACATCAAGGTAAACTTTTGTTGAAAATTATATGGGAGCCTATCAGCAAAGGATCTTTCTTAGTCATAAACGTAGCACTGCTGTGCCATGACAATACTCGTACATTGTATTTTATTATTAATAATTTATTTAATCAATTATAGAACAATGTTAACATTAAATTAAAATACACAATCTGTAACTAGTGTCAGACTCTTACTGACTAACCACCCGTGTTCCTTCTGTTACCTGTGCGTTGCCAGAGGCCATGGTATCCCTTTCGGACTTTCCCGCGACCCCGGCAGGCATCAGCCCTAGCGGACCCCTAAAGTTGTGCTGACATTTCTTTGAGGTGCGCGTGGAGTGGATCACAACGCACCGTCGACCCGGGTCCTTATCGGACGGTGAGCTACCCATTGCTCACTATCCACAAGCCCGCGCCTGCGGTGGCCGGGAATCAGCCTGGGATTCCGGACGCCCAAAACCATCACTAACTAAAGGGCCTATTCCAACGGTCAGCGATTGCAGCTCAAGATGTTTTACGAAGGTAGACATTTGTGGAGCGAAGACTCCGTCAACGGATGCAACAAGGGGTGAATGTCGCATGTCGCATTTCACAAGCGTTTAAATATTTTCTTATTTTATCTTCTTCGGCGGATTATATTTTTTGCGCATGGTTTTAGCTACGTCAGCGTGTAACTAAGGCCCCTTTTTTTTTTTTTGAGGTTAGGAAATCATCAAATAACTTCTCCCGCTCTGGGCGGAGCGGGAGGGTGTGTCAGACTCTTACTGACTAAAACCCACCCGTATTCCTTCCTGTTGCCTGTGTTGCGGGGGCCTCGGTGACCCATAAGTACCTTCCCGCGACCCCGACAGGCATCGGCCCTAGTGGAACCCTACCTATGTGCTGACGACATCTCTTTGAGGCGCGCGTGGAATACAACGCGCCGTCGACCCGGGCCTGGGTAAATAAAAGCTATTATCAAAATCTTCTTCAGACTATCTTGTGCAGACTAGCGCAATATCACTTCAGTCTGCGCGGGCCTTAAAGCTTTAATAATAAAGATTCAATTCATTGATAAATACAATAGTGATAAAGAAGAATTCTTTTGAATCTTATCGTTTAGTTGTTTTATAGTTTGATACATAAAATATCTATCGCCTAGCATCAGTTTTGTTTATGATTGATAAAGTATGAGACAGAGTAGTATTTATTTACATTGCGACGATTGAGACACACCACATCATTGATTTTTCTAGGTAACTTCCAAAAGTTCAACAAGGGACTCTGAGTTATATGATGCAGGTATTTTTTGAGTTGATTCAAAGAATACTTATGATAACATTCCATTATTGCGTTCATTTTATAGCATCGAGCTAACAAATTCCAAATAAAACCAAAAGCCTCCTATTTTAAGCATTTATTCTCAAAACACTAACTTAAAACCAATCCACAATGAGCAAGCACTTCACGTTCTTCCTTCAAAATACTTTCCCATGATCGTAACTAAGATCCTCTCGGTCGTTTCTAAATTTTCGGGTCTCAACGCTTGTGACACCATGTCTGTGATTATCGGTACATACACCTCCAGGCCCATACATAGGTTGGATAATCTGCAGAAGCTTATCACGGCTGCCGCGATAATGTAGGAGAAGTTTGAAGCCAACCAATAGATGACATCGGCAGCGGTTGATTGTGCAGACTGGAAAAAAAGCATTATTTAGGCAATAATCTCGTGATCTGCAAAGCTTCAAATTTTTTAAGGCAAATTTTATCTGTTTTCTGTGGGTCGTATTCAAATACGTACATGAAATAATGTGCATGAAAAAAGTATATTCTATCTACACTCTACGTGTACCTGGGTCAGGACCAAATTTTTGACGCAATTGCACAACGGAAATCACATCGGAAGTCTTAGTGTATCGCACTGGAAAATAAATGCAGCGCAATCTATTTATTAGGGTGTGTGAATATTTTACGCAGGTGTAATCAAATTGATTACACTTGCCTAAAATAATCCGACGATTTACACACACCCTAATAATTGTATTGCGCTATATTTATTTTCCAGTGTGATACATTTCCGTTGTGCACTCCGTTGTGCAATTACGTCAAAAATTTGGGCCTGACCCAGGTACACGTAGGGTGTAGATAGAATATACCTTATTGTACACCAAAATTGTTACCGCGGCTCTTATACAATATTTATAAATATTGGTACAAAAGTGTACCCAAGAAAAAAAATGTGGCTTACCTTTTGAAATCCGGTCAGATCACCATTACTTTGAAGAAGTAATGGGAACGGGTTTTCTCGAACGACCAAGTCTGTCGAATAATCGATCACATTCTAAAAATAAAAATATCGTTAGAGAAAGAAAAACTATAAGTACTGTCGAATAGTGAAATATCAATAGCAATACGTACATTGGATGATTGTGAAGACAGTGCAACAGGGTTCGCAGACGCATGACCGACGATGATACTTATAATTAGAAAAAAGAAATTCAGCAGCATCTAAAGAAGATAAAAATACAATTGTTATTTATTTATTTTCTCTGATATTATTACATTTTTAAATATTTCTTAAAATAAAGAGACACAAAAAAAAACTGTACGGTACATTTTTGCTTAATCTGTAACCTACTTCAGACCAACGATGAGCGTCATAATTTAGCATAATAAAATAACTTGAATAACGAATTTATATAGTGTACTTATAACTGTGTAGCTATCAACAACTGAGAGAAATAATCCTCTGCCACTCTAGTACTGTTACTTACTCTTAACTTATTTAAACTTAACTACTTAATGCATCTCAGTGGAACGCAAAACTTCACAACACGGTGTACGGAGTTAACTATAAAAAACTGCGGGTGTCGAGAGCAGGGTCCAAGCTACCGGTGTGGTTAGGGCTCCAGAGATAGAAAACTCCTCACGATACGAGCCGTATCGAGGAGTACTGCCTTCTGAATCAGGTCCTTATTCCAACCGCCTAACGAAATCCTCGAGAGAGTGTTGATCGAGCCTTTCAGGCATCACACCATTGGCCGTTACGACAATCGGTACAATGACAGCCGAGCTCACATTCCACATGTCAACGACCTCACCACTATATCAGGCTTATTGGTGTCCTGTCAGTAATGATAGACCAATCCCAGTACAACGTGACTTGGTAATTTTTGAGAACTGGTTCGGGCACATGCTTTTAATACGGTACCTCAGAAGCCACAAGTTTATATTTCAAATCAAGTTGCTGGTGAATAATCCTGTGGATTCTTGGTTTGGACTGTGCAAGTGCTCGCCGTAAGCCAGACGAGAACTATTCGAGACCCACTGGCTCAAGTCACAAGCAATAGTCAAGATAACATCGTAGCTTTTTATTGATAGTGTTTGAAAGTGACCTGAATGTCCAATCTAGAAACTAGCTTTAAGATAAGTTACTCAAAAAATGTCTCAGTGGTGGGATGGTAATGCTTCATTTCTAATATATTGTAATTTATTTTCTAATATCTTAAAATTAAAAAGATATGGGACTTACCTTGAATCAATTGAAAAGAATTTCTGATTGTAACTGTCCTTCACTGTAGTCAAGTACTTTTTAATACTAAATGACTTAAAATTCAAATGTCTGAACTATTTAAAGCACAATAAGTAATTATTAAAGAGTTTAAAAATATAAGTACATATCGATTAGTAAATTGTTACTTTCTACAGAACTCGTTTATTTACAAAAGCAAATTACAAAATGATTATTAACATTAACTAAATTAAATTAAAATTAAGTTAACTTAAAAAGGACTTCGAGGCATTGTACCGAGGATGCTGGCAGCATTCCTCGCTGAACTGTAATGCTGATGCGTTGCGCGAGAAAGCCGCCAGCTTTTCGGTCACTAGTTACATCAACTAGACATTAGCGCACTGGGACCCCACGGACCGAGGGTCTCTACGCCAAAGGGCACAAAGTTCTATTCTCTGCCAAGGCCTCTTAAGCCTATATTTAATAAGTTTCAGATTTTCGGCATTTTATGCCGCTGCACCCGCTTTAGAAGTAGTCCGTTGGAGGTGGGACGGTGCCAGTGTATCTACACAGGTAGCGTCCCACACAAACATCCGTCCCAAACTCCACGGAACCAAAGACACACCATCAGGTCTTTTTCCATCATCTCTGACAATGCCAGTCGGCTCAAAAGAGCAGGCACATTGATGCTGGTAAAAGACCAGCGGATTATGTCATTAAGTGTCGCATGTCTTGAAAAGCGGCCTGCACTTTTTTGACAACAAAGTCCGTGGTGACCCAGTCGATCCACGTCCGTGCCAGAAGGGCATATGTGTGGAGTGCATACCGTGACCCCAAGCCGCAGACTAGTCGCCAGACGAAGCAAGGTCGGATCCAGGAAGGTACCGGTAGGTATATAGAAAAGGATGGGCATGTAGCCAATGACCGGCCTCTCTGGCTCCTACCGCCAAAAGTCTTGCGCGATACGGACCAGACTGCGGCTCAGAATCGATTTGTATATAAAATCGCAATAAATATCGTCCTTTGAGATTTCGGGTTGTCTGGAAATTCTTTACCCGGGCAAGCAATTTTAAAAACATTCTTGGCATCCTCCAAGCCCGAAGTCTCATATCTTTGTGGGCATAGCCCTTAGGACCTTTACCTATGAGACATGACGTGCTATGGGTGGACGATACAAAAGCTGGGGAAGAAACACTCAACATTTGGCGGATTCTTAAGCCGCCAAACCGAATAGGGAGGGATGCTTGTAAACAAGATGGTTAATTGAGCTGAATATTTAAAATCATTTCTAAACTAGTTTTGACTAAATCGTCTATTGGTGAAAACTTTGGATGTTTCCAAAAAGGGCTACGGCGAAGCACATTTAAGTAAATTTAGGCAAAACTTGAGAATTACAAGAGCATAATGAGGACTGATTTTGAGTAAACAATTTGCATGAATTAGAATTTAGAAATAGTGTTAGTAATATATTCAGGAAAAGTTTCTTCAAAGATGGGAGAACCCAGGAGGAAAAGTGACTTTATGTCTACTATTTTTATGTTGGGTGCCAGAAAATCTAATTTTAATTTTAAATCCTCCAAACCGTAAGAAGTTTTTTGAATAAAGAGTTCACATTTGCTAAAATTTAATTCTAAACCAATATTTTCGAAATTTGTTTTAATATCTGATAAGTCAGATAACACAGTGTCCACATCGCCTCCCAGGGTTCCGTCATCCAAATACCAAACGTTAAATTACGATTTAATATTTTGAATAGTGGAATTTATAGCCAAGCTAAAAATTGCTGGCCCGAGGGGATCGCCCTGCTGACAGCCGACCTCCGAAGAAAGTTCATGGGAACGATAAATTAATTTTGAAGGGTCTGCGTAGCAGGTAAGAAGGTACGAGTAGTTCCAGAATTTTGTTTTTATCTTCTGTCAGCATGGCATCCCTGTTTACTGAAATGAAAGCATTACTTTCTATTAGGTACGGATTGTGACAATGTAAATAATTGGCAACTAAATAAAGAATACATTTACAAAAGATTAGTTAATATATTAATAATATACCTGTTATTATTGGAAGGCGCATTAAAATAAAAAATGTTTTTTTCATTAGTACTGGCACCAACGATACATTTTTTACAAGCTTTTATATAACTTGCCTAGTTAATTAGTATGTATAGGTCAAATCTTGCAAGCTGAATTAAAACCACTTCCTCTGACAATAACTGTTTGCGTCTTTAAACGAATGTTCAAAATATTGTAGACAAAAATATGATTTTGGCACTTTCAAACTCAAATAGCAGCCAGGGGGTTAATTGTAGACTTTCGTTGTAATATTTAAAAAAAAATTAAGATGTTAGTTCCCATAAGAATACAGCTTTTTTATACTTTAATTTTTGGGTACGAAATGTATGATGTCGATTTCAATCGAAATTCAAAAGACGTTACGCTATAAGTCAATTCGTAGGCCTCCCTCAAGATAGGCCAATGATTTGGTAAAGGTCGTAGGATTCCGCGGTGTGGGAAGTACAGGACCGCTCGTTGTGGCTATGCTTTGGAAAACCCTATCTACAGCAGTGTCAGTCTTTTGACAACGTTAAAATAATCCACGGAATACACAATTATTTAAATCTTATGTACAAAAGTTGCGACCAATTACTGGCCGAAAGCCAAGAAAGTTTGTGTAAGAAATAAAAAAACAACCCAGATTACTTATATGTGGTTATGCTAATATCATTTATATTTTCTTCCGTTTTTTGCCTATTACACTGTAAGGTAAAAATAAAGATTTTGAAGGACGAACTTCATATTCATTTAAAAAAAACCTAGTCAACCATTTACGGCTAGATTATGGCTCCTCAGGCTTCCATAATTATCTAATGACGCTAAAATTACACGTTTCTATAATGAGCCTTGACCTAAGTATCTACTACCTGTCGTCAAACTCCTACTTATGATCACATTATACATGGTTTTAAACTATGATTCATAATCACACAGACACAGGCTTACGTAAATTAATGCTTCGTAAGGATTACAAATTGTTGTCACTCTAATTGAATAAGTGTGATGAGGTAACCATTTTGTTGTATTGTTTACAGCATTAGGTATTGTAGTGTTAAAGGGTATCCCAACAGCAGCGATTATTCCAGAGAAAAAAAAGAAAAAGGGGGTTAAAGTACCTATTTATATCACACATGTAATGTTTGTTAATTAATTTCGTTTCAAGGCATTTGAGTTTTGTTCTTGGCTTGTGATAGCCAGATAGGCAGGGCCTCCGTATAAAATACGCTGGCAGTAATCTGTGTCTTGTTAGACAGGAAGCCGAACCTGGCATCATCATCATTCTCCTGCCCTTATCCCAATTTATTTGTGGTCGGTGCAACATATCCCTTTCTTACATACTTCTCTATTAGTTGTCATCTTGGTAGTCAGCCCCTTTCTAGTCATCATCTTTCACACAGTCCATCCATCTTTTCTTTGGTCTTCCCCTACTCTTATAGCCATCGATATTTATACTCAAAACATTCCTGACGACATGTTCCTTATTCCTCCGCATCATATGCCCATACCATGGCAACCGATTTCCGCACACCTTTTCAGTCACCGGTACTACTTTAAAACTTCGTAAGAGGAATACGGAAAGTACTCATTTCTTATTATATCCATTCGTGTCACACCACACATCTCATCTCTTAGCATTCTCTCTCATAGCCAATTGCCTTTTATTCGTCCCTTTTGTGGCCGAATCCAGCATAGTTGGGAAAAGGCTAGGCAGATGATGAAGATGACACAAGAATAATTATTTTTATCTTGGTAGTAAGGTGCATCTAAATGATTAATCTATCTTGTACCTACTCCTAATAAACAACTACGTTAGTATTTATTTTTCAGGGTTCTGTAGTCAAAAAGGAACCCTTATAGTTTCACCATGTCCGTTTGTCTGTCTGTCTTTCAGCGTCTTATTTCAGAGACTCTTATTACTAGAAAGCTGTACTTTGCCATCGATAGACATTTATTATTAATCACGCCAACAAAGTAGTGAAATAAAATCTAAAAAAAAAAACTTGTGGTACCTCCCTTGCACGTAAAGTGAAGATGATATTTTTTTTTCACGTCTAACCCATGGTGTGAAAAAAAAAATATCATCCTCGGTGGTTGTTTTGGATATGTGAAAAAGTCATGGCAGTAGTATATTACAACGAAATTAAAAGAAAAAAATATCACAGCTAAGTAGGCTACAAGTTAACGAGTAATAGTCGAGCAACTTACATTTGCAGTCGGAGAATTGACCGTGACGTATATCGATGTATGGAAGAACATGTTTTTGAACGGTGAGGAACGGACCGTGAATTGGCCAATCACAGTGCTAGAAATCTCCAGATCTCTCGCAGATTTTGAGCACTGTGATTGGTGGGTGCATTTTCATGGACGCGGAGCTGGGCGGAGTGGATAGGAGCGGCCCGTGAAATGGCCAATCACAGTGCTGGAAATTCCCAGATCTGTCGCAGATTTCGAGCACTGTGATTGGCCAATTTACGGTCCACACCTGGAGACGCGGAGTGGAGACTCTGCCCAGCTCCGCGTCAGTGGAAACGCACCCTTAAGTTTGTTTTTGGGATAAATTCATCCCAATGACCGGTTTTCCTAAAACCTAAGTTATATTAGATTACATGATCAGCCTATAATGTTCCCACTGCTAGGACAAAGGCCTCCTCTCTGTGCGAGGAAGTGGGCCATTATCCACCACGCGGGCCCAGTGCGAAGACGTGACATCTACCAAGATGTCACGACATGTCTTCGAATTTTTGGTTCTAGGACATGCCGGTTTCCTCACAATGTTTTCCTTCACCTTTTGGGGAGCAGTGGTGATGAAATAATTTACACAAAGTAAAGCGCCTGTCTAGGTTCGAACCTACGACCACTAACTCGTAAGTCGGGGCCGTTACCCAGTGGTAACAGCCCTAACTTAGGAGTTATAGGTCGGGGTACGGGGGCTCTTCATACTAGGTTAAAACATGCTAAAACATTCCCCTTAAAAGCAAATGACAACAATTACCTAGCCTTACGTTGTACCTAAGCAGGTAATGTGACTACATGCGCTATTTACTTCATGGGCATACATATAATTCCACGTCTAAATGAACCTTATACTGAATTACCGCGGATGGCCGTCATTTGGCACATGACTATGACAAATATACGCATATTAAATGGATTTACATCGAGGTATGATCATGATGCCTTTGACAGCCGTTACAGGTAGTCGGAAGTCGGAAATTCTGACAACCAGTCTTGTCAAAGGGTATCGTGTAACCCAGTTATTTGATTGTGTAGGACATATAGGATATATCAGATAGGCAGTCTCTCGATGAAAAATACTGGTATTCAGCTGCATTCGATTAGACTAGAAGCCGACCCCAAAATAGTAGGGAAAAAGCTAGGCAGACATCGAGGTACATAACGATTCAAACTTGATGGCGAATCTAAAGTGTGCTACTCGCTGCGAAGTACCGCACCCCTCACCCCCGTTGATACTTGAAATTGTTACTGCACAGCGCTTCGCCTCATGTTCCGAGCGGTCATAAGGTTTGAATCGGGCTGTATGGGGAATTCATATTTTAGCCCTAACATTCGAAATTTGAATATTTAAAGAAAATAAAAACAAAGGGTTTCTGGAATTTTGTTCATTTTCTAAAATGGAGTGGACGCGCAAAGAAGACAGAGTCGCAGTAATTGCATTGCATCGTTGCGGTCACGCGCCAACTGAGATTTTCAAACTGCTAAAAAATTTGATAATTCCACTAAGATTTATTTATTGTACTATCAAACGATCCAGGGAAGATTCAAGATGAACAGATAAACAAAGGAGCGGTCGACCTCGTACTGTTCGGATTCCAGCGGTCATCAAAGCAGTGAAGGCGCGAACCCAACGTCGCAAAAAAAGTTGGCTCTGCAAATGGGACTAAGCAGAACTACTGTTAAAAGGGTGTTAAATGAAGACCTAGGACTACGTGCTTATAGAAAAAAACAGCACAATCATCTTAACGCACGGCTGAAGAAAATCAGTCTCGAAAGAAGCCGGGTTTTGTTAAGGCGGTACGTGGGAAAAAAATACCGCGAAAAACTTTTTTCAGACAAATTTTTTTTTATGTTGAAGAAGTGTATGCACACTCTAGTGAAGAAGCAAGAAGACGTGTGCCACGTGTTCAGTGTAGTCATAGCCCTTCAGCATTTATGGTTTGGCTTGAGGTGTCCTATTTGGGTCCAACGGAGGTGTTTTTTTTTGTGAAAAAGGAGTGAAAACCAGTGCCCTCGTATATCAAAACACAGTACTAACAAACATTGTGGAGCCTCTTTCACAAAAAATGTTCGAAAACAGGCACTGAGTATTCCAGGAGGATACTGCGCCGGCTCATAAGGCGAAAAGTACTCAAAACTGGATCATGACCCGTGGAATCGACTTTATCAGGCATGAGGATTGGCCCTCATCCAGTCCAGACTTGAACCCCTAGGATTACAAAATATTCAGCACTTAGAGGAGAAGGTCTGCGCTAAACCCCATCACAACTTGGAGTCACTAAAAGCATCCCTGATTAAAGCAGTCGCCGATATTGACGTGAACGTCGTGCGTGTTTCGATTGATGACTGGCCTTGCAGATTGAAGGCTTGTATCGAAGCAAGAGGAGGACATTTCGAATAATTTTAATGTGGTTTAAATCGGTATTTTATACCCTTTCGTTTGATATATAAATGGTTGTAATGAGTTGCGTTGTGTCATTTATTTAACTTTCTATATGTGACAAAACTTATGACCAGACTACGTACATACGTACCTTCGTCTATTTTTTGTGTAAAACTTCCTATTGGCTACGGTTGAATGCTGCCACGGACTTACTGCGAGATTGCTACGAAGCATTATAGTTAATTAACAAAACAATAACATAATCGAAATAACTGGTTACGAGTATGTTGTCAAACTTGCCATTTGAAGAGAATAATGCGTCATTATACCAATAGTAGACTGTTTGCATATAGGTATCAAAATAGTACCGAATTATAGTAGTAGATACATTATAATTATAGCTCAGTGAAAGTGGTACAGAATTATTAAATCGCAGAGTTTAATTGTTTAGAAAACGGATACTATTAAAACCCAATTTAAAATCTATCATAGTTTTAATAAAAAATATCCTTATAAAATATGCATTCGATATGAAACTTTGAAATAAACTCAGTAATTAAAAATGGCGCGACGTCTCCTCATTCCCGTGGCATCTGTAACTTTCTGTATCTTCTGATACTTATCTATTGCTGTCTTCACGAAGTCAGCAGCATGGCTGATCTTCTCCAATCTGTCTGGGGACATCAAAGCTCTCATTTCTTCATGTATCGGTCCAACACCGTGGAAAGCAATGGTGCACAAGTTTGTGTAAGTGCAGACACCGACGGTTAGTAGAGATCCGAGGATCAGAACGAATATGCTGTTGAAAACCCAGGCGATAGTGCGTCCTACGTAGCCAACTATGGTCTGGAAGGAAAAAGATAACTATTAGAGATATAGCCAACCAAAACTACTGAAAAATGTTATCACCGTCAGCATCCGAAAAACTTATGATTTAAATAACATATTCTGCCTAGCCTTTTCCCGACTATGTTAAGGTCGGCGTCCAGCCTAACCGGATGCAGCTGAATACCAGTATTTTACATGGAGCAACTGCCTATCTGACCTTCACAACCCAGTTATTGGGTAATACGATACCCCTCGGCAAGACTGGTGGTCAGACTTTCGTGCTACTGACAAACCGTAACGACTGTCAATGATCCACAAATGACAGCCGGGACCAACGGCTTAACGTGTTTTCCAAGGCAAGGGTATCGGTATGTACAGAAGGTCATCCATCCACGGACCAACCGCGGCAAGCGTAGCTTTACCTGATCGATCGACCCGTGCGGTTATTATAACTTAGCCACAAGCTCCTCCCTTATGATTTAGGTATGAAAAGCAATTAAAAAAAAACGATCGCACTGATTTGTGTGGTTCTCATTGTCATAGGTAGTATAATTTGGTAAAATGTTCACAACACTTACCCTGGCATAAGGCACTTGACTCCCCAGCAGACCGAAGGTGGAAGTATCAGGCTCCGTCAAATAAGTATTAGTACCGTACATATCATAACTGAAACAAACACACAATTATAAACAGATGAATAGAAAACATTTAACTATAGAGGTACCTAAGGAAGGGGAACTTACTCTAGCTAGTGTGAGAACGACAACCAAGTGTACCACGAAAAAGCAAATTAATATGTGATCGTAAAAGTACATTGTACAGGTAACTTAACGCATTGATGGACACTAAACGCCCCCAGGCGTAATAGCAATAAAACCTGTATCGTTCGTTCAGTGTCCTTCGCCCGATTAAGTAGAATTTCTTATTACAGATAGAACGTCCTCTCATGGGGATCATGTTCGAATGAAAAAGATTTATGCTGATGCTGTTCATCATAAACTAGTACTACTTTGCTTTTAATTTACTGCCCCCATAAAAAGAGTCATTAAAATATCTTTGATATTTACTTGTTGGAGGCAGAGTATCCAGTGTCGTAGAGGTAGCCCGGGGCATATAGGACATCAGGATACGCTACCTCAGCGGTGCCCGGAATGTATCCATTTGGTTCATCCTGAAAAATAGAAATAAGATTAATTAGTATCTGTTTATGAACCAAATACACATCGAGCGATATTAGGTCGAGGTCGAAAGATACCTTAATATTATGAGCACAAGTACACGTCCACTGCTAAAAATTAAAGACCTTCTTAAAACTGCTATGTTTAATATAGCCCCAAGGAACATCCTAATCCTAACTAATATTATAAATGCGAAAGTGAGTTTGTTTGTTTATTTGTTTGTTACGCTTTCACGCTAAAACGGCTTAACGGATTAGGATGAAATTTGGCACATAGGTAGACCGTAACTTGGATTGGGACATAAAATACTTTTTATCTCGATATTCCCACAGAATCAAGACTTATGCGGGTGAAACCGCAAGGCGCAGCTAGTATGCCATAAATGGCGTATTTGGCAGGTAGATTGATGATCACACTATGCTTCACTTTACCAAATAACGTGAATACGAGTACCTATAGGTATATATTATTTGATTGCACTGTACTTACATTTCTGTTAATTTCAGTGGAGTCAGCTGGTTGATCAGCAAGCATAGCATCATGTTTGATCACTGGTCTGAAAGATCTGACTGGTTCAATCCTTGCTCTGCCTTGATTCTTAACATCATTAGCGGTATACACAGGATGTTCAGCTTCAAGACCAATTTCCTTCATCACGTGGGATTCTACAGGTTCCGTTTTCAGTTCAGGTTTGAATACAGCCTGTTTTTCTAACATGGCGTATGATGAAGATATTTCCGCTGTACATGCTGTGGCAACAAGAGCCAGGAACACTGGAACTGTTTTAAACATCTGGAACATTTAGAAATGAAATTAGGATATTGAAAGTTTTTGCACTAAGTTTTTTTAAGAAGATAGGAATTGAATGCTTACCTTGCAGTTTTGTCTGTTTTGATCCTATTCCTACGAAACCCTCGAAGGAACTGATGACTGCTTGTCCTTAATTTGTCCTTTTTATAAGACATCCCAGAGACAAGTCACCACTGTTATCTCCAAATTGTTTTGCATAATGGCAGGGTTAAAACGGAAGATAAGGATTTGTCAAACCTTTGGAATGTTAGACCATGAATTGTTCCCATAGATGCAAATAGTTTACATCTTTGGCAATGTCCCTTATCAGAATGTTTTGTTTCATTTCGATGGCGCCATGAACATAAGTCCCGATTTAACTTCAAATCTTAAAGTTACATTCATAATAGTGACTGAAATAAAAATCTTAACGAGCAGTTTTATATAACTTCTTGTCTAAAATAAGGTAATTATGTATTATGTATAGCGTATGTTACTAGAATCCTAAAAAATATTATGTAGGTAAAGTCATTTCTGTAAGGAGACTAACTTTTATAGATAAAAAGGTACGAGTATTTAGGGACGAGAACCAATCAGCTGTACCTTACTAAAACATAGTAACATAGAAAAAGATAATTAATGTAGTGTGACGTAGATCTCATAAATGCGAGCATTATTAAAAATAACATATATTAATAACACTACCTGTAAGTAAGGAAGTGAAATAGAAAAGACTCATAAACAATTCACAATACTGGCAAGTTAATTGCTACAAATCGATGACATCAATTATTCATTTCGAAAAACTACGGAAAAAGCTTCTATTGCTAGGCTATGAATAAGTTATGCAACTGGCGGCTACCAGTGAATAGTTCTTTTCAAAGACCTACTTCTAGGTAATTTCAGTAATTTGTCATCGTTAGTGACCTCGTTTTCTATATTGATTCCTGACTCTGTTAATATGGAGATATAACCATATCGTGATCATAAAGTACTGCATTTTGAGTACATTATATCTAGGTATTAATTTAAGTGTTGTACCCACTGAAAATTTATTAAACACCGTATCTATCTATCGTCTTAAAGATGAATTGTAGACTTAATGTAGGTACTCATACATTACGACTTATTAAAAGGCTTATAAGTACAATTCCTTCCCTAACACTTCACTAAGACGAAGACGAAGACTAGGGTGATGGTGAAATACTGCATCTTGTTATTATTTTGAGATAATTATATCTACCTACTGGTACTTCTAAATATACTTAGAATAAGCAGTTCCTATAGATATAAAATTTAGTAAAATTCGTCGTTACTCATATTAATTGTATCCAATGAATGACGAGTGCTACTCATGTACTTTCTGAAAATATCGTATAAAGACACCGGTGCCACCTACTTTAAAATGCAGGTAAAAATAGTCGTTTGTATGAATCATAGTCATTAGTCACATCACTGTCTCCTGTCATGCTATGTAGAACAATATCCCTTTACAGATAGAGTTCTGTGAAAGTGCATTTTAACAGGAAACGACTGAGTGACCCATAATCAGATCATCGCTTCTGAGTTTCTGACATAATTCGTTAGTTAGTTAATCAGGAAATGGTGACGTAATGTCTATACCTAGTTAGTGGATCAATTGATAAGCAGGCAATACCTAACCATCGTGCATCGTCTAGGAACACACTACTCAACCAATAAGACCAGACAACTGTCAGTCTTGAATAATTACATTTTTACGACTGACTGTCGTCTAATTTTATTGTTGGAGAACTGAACGAGTGAACTCTTTTTTTTTTGGATGGGAAATCATCAAATAACTTCTCCCGCTCTGGGTGGAGCGGGAGGGTATGTCAGACTCTTACTGACTAAAACCCACCCGTATTCCTTTCGTTGCATGTGTTGCGGGGGCCTCGGAGACCCATTAGTACCTTCCCGCGACCCCGGCAGGAACGAGTGAACTCTGAGACTAAACCTGTTTCTAATTTCACAATATGTGAAAAGCAGAGTTCATACTCAAAGGCAACTCATTTATTTCAGATAGGCACATAAACGGCACTTTTGAAGGTCAACATTTATAAGATTCTAGTCGCCCCTTCCAAAAGGTAGTTTCGAATGGAGAATAATGGGCATGAAACTCCACCATTACTCTTTAAATGTTTTACAATATTTTGTATACATTAAATAAATACATAATCATATTTGCAGACCTAGAATAAAATTACTTCTACCACAATAGGTAAAACAATAAAAAAAGGAAGCAATGACAGATAAATTAAAGTAATTATGTGATCTACCAAACTCTATCTACGGAAAAGCGTGTTATGTGAAGCGTTGATTTTGTTTACATAGACACAGTTTTTTATCTATGGTAGCAATAAATATGTACTTTGTCTATGAACCTCTTAAGAAAGATAAAGAAACACGTGCATCGTAGAAAAGAGGTTTGTTACAACTCACCGTTTGACATATTCCCAAAACAACAATATTTCCTTTTCAACGAAATCACTCATAATTCCACAAGCAACGAACTTTGATAACTATCATGCAAACATGATGACGACTGTAATTTAGATTTTATCAATTATTGTGATTACCTTTGTAGCTTATATTTGCGGCATTAAGAAAACCTAATTAATCAAACAGTTCAGGTGATATTTTCACATTAGGTATAGCAGTCCATTGTTAGAATGTAGTTTTGTCGAATAAAATATAAACGTCATCAATTTAGTTCCACACGGTCAGTCATATGGGGGCCCGTACTACGACTACTCGCCGTTCGGCCCTATAGTGGTCTATTTCAAATAAAGTTCAGGGTTAAATACCAATCGATTCCCATTCATTAAAAGGTACTTTCCATTATATACCTACCTCTAGAATAGTAGGCCATTGAGAACAAAAGTAAATATTGGGTCAATGGTATAGAAAAGTGTGTTACTAATTGCATTTTTTTCAGACGATGTTGCGTTGGGATTTGTTGAGCCCCTTCGTATATATGCAATGTTTTCCTAGTGGTGGATTCAACAGAGTAGAACACATATGATTATAAAAGAATAATGCTTGCTACTAGCTAGAATTCTGTATGGTCAATAACTACACCTACACCTGCTCTCCGTGTGTGTCAAACTACTCATTGCTCTTTCCGTATACACGTGCTAATTTTAAGACACTAATACCTAGTAGCATTGCATAATCAGCCTATAATGTTCCCACTGCTGGGAAACAGGCCTCCTCTCGGGGAGAGGGCCGTAATCCACCACACGGGCCCAGTGCGGGTTGGTAGATGTCACATGTCTTCAAATTTTTGGTTCTAGGACATGCCGGTTTCCTCACGAGTTTTTCCTTCACTAAGTAGATTCTACTCTAAATTAGCATGCTTTGTTCCTGTGTAGAACAAAGCATTATATATTTAACCTTAAAACAATCATCATTTTGTATTCTATTTAGGTACATTCTATCGAATAGAATACCTATACCTACGTACCTCAAGTTATACATACTCCATGGTGGAATTTTAGTTGATTTCAGAATTTCAGATAAGGTGGAATAAAAAGTTTATTCTCTTTGCTTTCAATATTTTGAAATGTTCCAAATTCAACTATTGTAGTTTTATGTCAAAATGGCTCAACTGTTATTTTTAAGGCAACATTAAAATGGCTATGAAAAGATTACCTAACGATGTTCAATCTTTGCTATGTGCCTCTGTCCAAGTTAACAGCTACAAGAGAGCTATTGAAGAATTAGTAAGTTGCTCAAGCTTTTGATATTAATTATTCAATTTATTTTTAAGTCTATATGTATGTGACGACTTGTCATTTCTTGAATGATTATAGGTCTTGGGCAAAATTCAGTATTTTATGACAAGAAACACTGAATAGTACCAATTATAAAATATTTTTATTATCTATTATTAAATAATTATCCCCAGGAAATTAAATAAGTTCCTATTGATTAGTTATTTAAAATGTGTTCGTATATATACCTTCCTAATGCTACGAGTCTTGATTGTAATCAAGAAAAATCAAATATGGTACCTACTTCTAATGCTGATAAATCAAACATTGCCGCCACTTTTACGCAGTTGACGATAAGAGATACAAAATAATCATGATTTTAGATCCACAACTCTCTAGATGCAAAATCTACATCGATTGCGATAAGAATACATATTCATGAAAGTACAATACAAGTTATTGACAACGGTTATGGTATTATAAAACGTGATTTTGATGTAATTGGTCAAAGGTATATGACTAGTAAAGTCACAGATGTTGCGACATTAAAAGCTGCTCCTAAGAATTATGGATATCGGGGTGAATTTCTCGCCAACATAATATCAGTTTCACAAATGGTCAAAGTAACATCGAGGCATGAGAATACGGAAGAAACATGGGCTAAGACATTTATTAAGGGCAAAGAGGAAAAGTTTACTCAAATGACCACAAGGCCCACCAAAGGAACAACAGTAAGTATGTCCGGACTAAGCCATACAAAGGGTTTACAAAGTAATTTGTTTTACGATTGTGCGGTTAATTTACAGGTTGACATAAAAGGTTTTCTGTACAATCTAAATATACAAACAAGAGGAATAGATTCCATAAACGAGCTGCAAAACATCAAATCATTTCTGGAACAAATATCTTTAGTACATAACCACATATCATTAAGTTTACGGGATGACTCTCAAAACGAAATCGTTTTTAAAATTCATAAGAAAAGGGATATTCATCAAACATTCTCGACTTTATTTAACGTTGAAAAAGTTGATTTAATCGAGCTTCAGGTAGAGAAGCATGAGTACAAAGTTAAAGGTTACATTGGGAAGACAGATAATGAACTTGACTTGCATTGGATTTTTCTAAACGGAAAGTATATTCATAATTGTAGCAAGTTACATAAGGTATTAAATGAGTACTTCAAAAAATTTCTGCACATTCAAGACCAAAGAACATTAAAATCAGAGGTAAGCTTGTGTTATTGACTTTCTTTTAATAAGGTATTATCCTAATTATTCTTATACTCATTGAATTTGTTTCAGAAGTGTAATGACGAACTTCGATTATTCAATCAAAATATTATAATACCTTTTTACTTTATTTTCGTCATTTGTCCATACGTAGATTATGATGTTAGTCACACACCAAAGCAATCAGTTTTAGAATTTAAAAACTGGGAACAAATTAATAAACTCTTTGAAAAATTGGTTAAATTCTATGCCGGTGGTACTAATCTAAAAAAAAATAATAAGGTTGAAGATAAACGAATGAATAAAGAACGAATAAATACTGAGGTTAGTCAAGATACTCGGAACCAAGTAAAGAAAATCATGGATAAAATATTAGGAAGTAACTCAAAAAAGTTAGGAGTTTCACAATTACAAAATGGAATTAAAGGTAAAGATTTTTTTGACTATTTGTATCATGTGTAACCGAATTAATGCACATTACGAAAGAAGTATATTCAGAATCGTTTACTGAATCGATTTCTGTGATTTTTAATAAAAGTAATTTTTATCCCCAAAAAAATTATAACTACGTACATTAAGGTCACACTTCCGCTGTACAGACAAAACAAGTACCTACTACGCTCGACGTGTGCGACTGTGTACGTGCGTAGATTTGTAATGTGTAAATAATGTTTCATACATAATAGTAAACATTCTGTGTATGTATTATGATTATAACTATAACATAATATTTTAATTGCGGTGTTTGGTAGTGTGCGTTAATTCTGAGACATGTATGTACAAATAAACAGTAAAGAGGATGTATACAATTAATGGGTTTCTCAAATATCTGTGTTCAAACATTAATTATAACATTACTTATAGGAAAAATAGTAAAAAGAAAAGTAAAAAAGAAGACAAATCGTAGCGCTATGATTCCAAAACTATTTCTTCAAAATGCCAAAAACAGAAATACTGATGTCAATGCTTCACTAAAAAGTAAATTAGAGCTTATATCTGAACATAATATTGAGAAACACATTATTCAACAGACGGTCAATGATTTAGATAAAAAGAAAGAATTCAACACGTTTGTAAATCCTAGAAATTATAAGCAACGAATACCTAGTTCAAAAAAGTACAAAACCAAAGAAACACCAGTGCACAAAAAGAAAAAGGACTTGAAAGCCAATATTTTATCACCAACAAAGAAGCAGTATAAAACAGCAATGCAGCAAAAGCATAAATTAAATAAAGATAAAATAATTAAAGTTATCAACAACGAAATTAAAAATGTAAAAGGTACAGATTCGGTCTGTAAAAGAAGTAAAATAGTAGCTCAGAAGATAGAAGATTTTTTGCACCATACAAAGAAAAGAAATGTTAACGGAAATCAGTCGCAAAACGCATATAAAAACATAATGTTTTTGCCAAACAATTATCGTGCAATTAATGATAAAATACCTCGGCCACCAAAAACAGACAAATGTGTCATTGAAAAGTACATTATAAACAAACGTAAAACAAAGTCGTACAAAACAACGTATGACTTAGTTCAAACAGTTCTGAAAAGTCAACCAGAACTATTAAACACTGCCGTTGAAAATAATATGACCGAAGAACTATACAGGAAATTTCATAGACGAGGTGACACATTGCGCTGTATTACCAAAGCCCCAAAACGATATACATGGACAAATAAATATATTTGTCGTGAGTACTCAAATAATGATGGCAAACGAGAAAGAGTATTTCAGTACACAACCGATATTCCTGTACAATATAAATCATACGAGTATGAAAATAATATTAGTGAATGCCTCAATCTTTATGGGCAAAAAGAAATATACGATTATATTAAGACTAATATCTCAGAAAGATTGGAATTTATAGATAAAGAAAGTAATATTTATAGTGAAAATCAGAATAGTTTATGTATACAAAAAGAAACATCTTATCGTACATTAAGTGGCCCATTAAGCGTTCTAACATATGACAGCCATCAATATCATAAAAATGAAGTTTTTGTAAGAAACGATACTGAAAACTGCTATACGATTAATAAACGACAAAATGTAAGGTTTATTACAAAAGAATCAAGAGATAATTTTGTTACTTCTAATGATTTTAAAAATAGATTTAAAACCAATTCTAACAAGCAAACAAAAACCTTTGATATACGTATGAAACAAACCATAGATGAATCGTATACAATTGAATACTCTAAAAGTAATGAAAATAATTATAATTCGGGAGATAATTACGTACTTCCGAACAGCGTGGAAGACAATGCTTATTACAAACATGCTACTGTAAGCTATGAGCCTGTATCACCAATCAATTATCTAAATCCAGTCTTGGAAAAAACATATACAATACATCCATCAAACTCCTCATTTGACGAAAATGTTGCAGCCGAAAATCAAATGACAAGAAGACAAAATATCCAGTCTACTGGACTGCTTGAAACTTACACTGACCATGATTCTCACTCTGAAGTAAAAAACGATAATAATGGACCTAAAACAACTAAAGATGATTTTGCTCTTAATAGCAAGAACTTAAACATTGTGTTTGTCTCTAAGTCACAGCGTTCTGAAACAGTACATTCGGATGATAATATGATTTTAGAACCATTAGATGTTTGTGAAACAGTTTTTTATGAAATTGGATCTGACGAAAAGGAGTTTGATGTTAGCTTTAAAGAAAACATCCAATTGAATGACTCTTTATATGGTAACATTAAAGATAGCATTGGTGAACATGTTGAGAATAAACATGTCATGAGAACTGAAGGCAATGATGATTTAACCGAAAACGTTTCACATCACTTTAGCTGTGCAGTAAAAACTAATCTACCAAATTTAATCGATATAATTATTGACGATAGGTTACAAGATCCAATGGAAAGGAATCAAAATGAAATAACTAATATAGTTATTAGACCAGGTTTGCCTGTTCTTAGCGATGAAGGTAACTTCGACGCTGAACACAATGATTGTAATTTTAAAATCAACTTTAATTTAAAAAATAGACCCCGTTTTATGCCCAAAGGTATATTTGATTAAGTATTTCAGTTCTTAACATTTTTATTTTCTTAAAATCCATGAATACTTTATACTCAATTAAATCTTTTCAGGTATGTCTCAAATCTTCGAAAATTGTCGCACTAAGATTGCCTATGACTTTGATATGGATAAAGACTATTTTGAAGATGTTAGTGTGTTGGGTACTACTCGGTCACTTAATATTTTCGGACACATTAACATTTTTTTAATAACATTGTGAATTTCAGAGCATCTATAACAATTTCGCCAACGACGTTCTAGTTAACTCTGAAATATATGAACCAATAATACAAAATGTTGAAGATCTCACAACTAAGAACATTCTCAACTTTCAAAATAAAGTTAAAAAAGATAACGCGTCTCTGGTTTTTGATGAGACATCGTTGAAAGATGCTAAGGTAATAAGCCAACATACTGCCATACAGATAAACCTAGTTAGACCCAGTAAAGTAGATCAATCACACCATTTTAATGATACAATCATGAAAATTCACGCCACCAGTTGGCGCCACTTTAACATCATGTATTCGACAATGAGTATAAAATGTATGATGGTGTTCATCATTTGTTTCATTCATTCATTCAGCGACTGAATCTGAAATGCAACTGACTAAAGAAAAAATAGGCGTTTTGACACTTTTGACTGGTGCCCGGAACTGACGTCCCAGTGCTGCCACCTAGTGAATGACATCTCAGAGAACCCTCATTATGGATGTTATTTTAATAACTATGTTATTTCAGGTACTTGGCCAAGCTGATTATAAATTCATTGTAGCAATTATGAAAAAGCGAATCCAAAGTCAATCCAAAGAATCGACGGAGTATCTAATATTATTTGATCAACATGCAGTTCATGAACGAATACGATTAGAGAAGAACTTAGCAGGTACTGATTAAGGAACTTTGATATAGAAAAGAATTAGGTAAATTATATATTGGTGACGAAATGAGTTGTAAAGTTAAGATTCACCTTGACAATCCCGTACCTATCGATATGAAAGAAAAAGTGTGTAAGAAACTTGGATAAGGCCAATTCAATTTAAAACACGGTAGTTCCTCAATTCCAGATTACTTGAACGAAGAAAGATGGACAAGCGCCGCAGTAGATAATATTATTTTGAAGATGTCTAAAGACGAGATTCTTTACCTGCATAACTATAAGGATAAGTTTACTCAGCTAGGTTTGCAATGGACTATTTTAAACGATAACGAAGTAACTGTTAATTCTATACCTGAAGCTATTCTTGGTAAACATCCAAGAGAGGTAAGCATTGTATACAAATCTACGTGGTAGCAGAACTAAGTTATGTGTTAAGAATTTGGGAATCACTCGATGCGAATGAAGAATTAAATCTATACTGATATTAGGTTTAAGGAGGTAAAATTTGTTTATTTGTAAGTTTGTATGTAGGGGTTAATCTCTGGAACTACCAGTTGAATTTCAAAAAATCTTTTTGCATTTGTTAGTCCAATTTTTGAGGAAGGTTATAGGATATTATTTAACATTACGCTGCGACCCTTAGGAGCCAAGAAAAAGTCAAAGTCAAATTAATAGCATCAAAGTAATAGCGCGGGCGGGCGATACATTGTGACGCAGTGGGTCGAGAGAACAAGAACATTCACGTGGATGAAGTCGTACGCAGAAGCTAGTAACTCATATTTTCATTATGTTCTCAGGTTGAAAAAGTAATAAAAGCTGTGAGGAATCTGATAGTAGAAGAAATTAACGTTATAAAATTACAAAAAGGTTGCGTGTCGTTATATCCAAAATCTATCATGGATTTAGTTTTTAGTGAAGTAAGTTATCTTGTTTTGTTAGTAGAGATGACTTATCATGACAATTCAATATTTCAATATCATTGCAACTAAAAAAAAAATGGTAATTTATTAGTCTTGCAGATACGCTATCAAGTTTGGTGATCGACTTTCCAAAATAGATTGCGTTGAATTGTTATATGCACTGTCAAACTGCAAGACACCATTTCAATGTGCCCATGGAAGACCTGTAATGGCTGTTATTATGGATATCATAGCAGATAAGCGGGAATATAAGGTAAACAATATGTTTGTACATTGAAATGGATGATGAATTATTAGGAATTTCCAAAATGTTATCAATCTGTCTGATGATGAATTGGTAATTTCCTGTTTGTACCCCAATTATGAGTTTTCAATTTCTGATAATGAGACTATGAATTAATGAAAACGAACTAAGGAGACGATTGAATTACATTACTAATGATTCATTTGAGTATCTTTTCATCGGAAAAAATTTCGAATGTTATTTTGTTTATATTTTCAGATAAACATGGAAGCAGTGCGTGGATTCAGACAAAGAAGTACAAGAAAAACTTTAAAATAAGTTGAATTTATTCAAATAGATTAATACAATAAAACAAACATCTACTTTCCATCCTATGTAGTGAAGAAGAGTTTTTAATATCATACAGAGTTAGCAACGAATTTAATAGGTGATAGAGTGTATAACGTCTCACGAGCGTTAACAGCGATTCACTGCGACATGAACCTTGAAATACTATCTTAGATCGTAATAATATCATTTCAAACCATACATCTTTTGCTTGAGACAATAACCTTGTTGAATATGTTTCCGAATCCATTCAACATAGTGATATATTCTTGTGTGGACATCAGGGAAGCCGACAGCGCAAGGAATTCCCCAAGACACGACACCAACCAGTTCATTGCCTTTTATTAGTGGACTACCGGAATCACCCTGAAAAGCAAACTAAATTAATACTTTTTGGCTTCCATACCTTAAGACAAATTGGCCAAGACTTTGAACTCCATCGCTAAATGAGGTATATACATTTAAGCTATACTGTGTTTCTATCCATTAATAAATCAACGTTTCTATTTAGGCTACTTACGTGACAAGTTCCTTCTCCAATCTTCGTAAATGTGCAAAACATTTCTTTGGAGACCGGCCTGGAGTATCTCATAGCATATTCACATATTTCCTGACTGAATACCGGTAATTCCAATGCGTACATGTTGCGGCTCGATGACCCATGTGGCTGAAACAGTAAAAAAATCATAGATTCGAGTAGTTATCTTATTAAACCAAACTTTTGTTCTATACCTAAGAAGCATAAGCATAATCAGCAAATAATGTTCCCACTGCTGAGACACACAGGTCTCCTCTCTTCGACAGGGAGTGAGCTGTAATCTACCACGCGAGCCCAGTGCGGGTTGGTAGATGTCACATAGTCACATGTCTTTTCGGCTTTTCCTTCACCGTTTAGAGAGAAGTGGTGATGAAATTATTTACACAAAGTAAAGCGTCTGCCTGGGTTCGAAGCCACGACCTACATCTCGGTAAGTGGGAGACGTAACTACTCCACTGCCTATAAGATGAATCATCATCATTTTAGCCGAAACACGTTCACTGCTGGACATAGGCCAAGCATCGCCACTTTCTTGCATCCAACGGTTTCCTGGGGCCTTCACAACGCCATTGCGTCGGTCCACATCGTGGGAGGCCTTCCATCGCTACGTCTTCTGTTACGTACCAAGTCTTGCGGTAGGAAATCATTGGTAAGACAGATACAATGTATAGCGTTACATTTTCTTTTCAATTCCCCCATAGCTATTTATACCCACTCGTTTCCCTTAAGCCGTTCGATATTTACAGGGAATCTATTTATATTATTAAGAGTAGGTACTATAATCACGTTTACCAACCTGTTGTGCTCCAAATCCCACTAAAACGACCTCGTCTCCTTCTCGCAGTTTTTGTCCCTGCAGTTTTAAGATGTTTATGAATCGTAAATCGAATGGGGTCTTTGTTTTAAGAAGAGCGATATCATGCTCTTTGCTAGTGGCATTGTATCCATTGAAGACAATTATAGATGCAATGCTGGATCGTTTCCCTCCAACATCTAAATTATTTGTGCCCGCTACGATGTTCATATAACGAGGGTTTGCGCTGAAACAAAATAATTGTATGTTTTCTCAATTTTTACCTACTAAGAGTAATACTTAATCGTCTTTCTGAGAGATGGAGATAGAGTGACGTATTAGGGTTCGCTAGATTTTAGTAGCTGTACGAATAAATAATAATACCTAGCTATGGGTAGAGAATCATATTGATCTAGCTAGGGTTTCTATTAGCAAGTCCACAGACGACAGATTTATCTCGAGTGTCGAGTGTGTGTACACACACACACTCGACACTCGAGATAAATCTGTGACACACACACGTGTGTTGGGTGTGTGAGGGAGTGTGTGTGTGTAGTGTGTGTGAGGGTGTGTGTGTGCGGGGTCTATTGCTTTTCTAAAGACTACTGGCCCCGCCTGTCACCGCGCGGCCACTATGTTGCAGGAAGGAACATTGCTCCTATACTTCACTTTTGCCTCACCATAACAGCTCATAGGTACTTACCCTTGCACACAATGGGCAGCAGTCACCACATACCACTGGGAAACCACAGCACCTCCACACACATGATGACCAGTTAAATTCTGAATAGACGCATGAAACTTGCCATATTCTTCAGGAGCCTTGCTTCCTCCTACTACCCTGAAGTCTATTGCTGAAACTGTTCACACACTTGTAAGTATACATTTTGAACCAAAACCCCCAAATAAAACAAAATAATTGCGCACCTTTTTCAAATAAAACCAAACCTATAACTAGTACGAAAACATTATTACAATTATTCATCATTTTAACAACAACATTGCCCAAGCAATTTATTAAAACTAAAAATGAATCAAATTATTTTGCATGTTTTTACATCGAGTCGGTTATCTACGATACCAATCTTTATTCATTGTATCAACTAGATTATTTATCTTATCGATAAATCTCAGTTTACACTATTATCATTCTAAAATCAAACTGGATAGCGATCGATAAGTAATTAAGACACCGACAATAAAAAAACCGGTTAATCCAGGCCCTCGATCAACTAGAATCTAGATAAATATTGCCATTTGTCTATTATGCCTAAGAGTGTACCCCACTTAGGTATATATCAGGGCAAGAGCTTACAGAGTTAGGTCTTCAAGTTTGTGTACCATCAGCTTAGCACCCCTCAAACTGCAACACAGCATTGCTGCCTGCTGGGGGAAGGAAGTACGATCAACCGCACGCAACTTGAACTATGAAAACTACCAATACTGCTACTAAATAAAGGCACTGTCCATGTCAAAAATTGTTACCATGGACGTGCGGCTGACTGTACATAGGTAAATTCAACGTACAAGCCAATATCAATATTACATCCAAACGTGTTGTACATAAAAATGTAACATAAATTGAATTTCGCGGTCCAAACAAGGTCGCCAGAGCTAAATGAAGCATTCAACATAAGCATTCAGTAATATTGTTGTAATGTTATTCTAAGTAACCATACATAATAAATCATTTTCAAAAAGAAGATCGATAACGCCAAGGTAACGCCCCGCCAGTAAAGCTCAAAAGTGGCAAAATAAATTTACAATAGCAGCGAAGACTAATTCATTAATAAAAAAGAAAACAACTAGCATTGTCACGGAGTATTCTGTGGTCACAGAGTATAGTAATATATTATCTGTATGTGCAAAACTCAAACGTCAGACGTCAGTCGTCACCCTATATGTTCTGTGGTCGTCACTTCACTTCGCCACTGTCGTGGTTCTGTTGTTGCGTTGTTTGCTTGTATTAGGAGAACATTAATAATCAAAACATTTGTAAACAACTATGGATATATTAAAAGCTGAAATCGCAAAGAAACGTAAGTTACTTGAAGAAAGGAATTTAATAGTAAGTAAACTTTTGAACGTGCTTTACGTTGTTGATATTTAGCTTGCATCCTTAAAAACATTCCGTTCCTGCAGGACCCTACAAATACCAGGAAATATTTCAAGAGAGGTGAGCTACTAGCTAAAGAACAGGAAGAGTATTTAAAAAAATATGGTCCACAATTCAAGGAACCAGAAGTTCAAGAAGAATCACAAGAAGTAAAGAATGACAGAGGTTTGTTGCACTAATATATCTTCGCTATTTTAATTGAGTTTCATTAAGTAATTTTGCTTATAATACTTCTAATTATTTTTTAGCAAGTGAAAGACAAGCAACCAATGATGCTGAAAACACTGAAATAGTTGGCCTTCCAAGACAAGAAGTTATTAAGAGGTTGAGAGAACGAGGACATCCTATTTGGTTATATGGTGAAAATGAACTGAATTCATTTAAAAGATTGAGAAGAATAGAGATTCAGGAACCAGAATCAAATAGAGTAAGTAATTGAAAAATATCTCAATACTACTCAATAGCCATTTTGATTGATGTCACAAAGTCACACAATACTGATGGAACAGCCCGGTCATAAGTTATAAAACTTGTAAAGGGGTTGGACTTCATCAAATGTTTTATTGTTTTGCCAATCCTGGAGTTCTGTTTATTAATTTTTACATTCAGTTTTTGCTAAAAATGCTATTATTTATTTATTTTATTATTTATATACACACAATACAATTGATACAGATAAGACATTTTATTTGAAATAAATGCTTTTTGTTTGACATATTATAACATAGTACAAAGTTACTGCTTATTTCTTAAGAAATTTCTTCAGCAGACCTGCAAAAGGAGAAATGAAAAAGAAATGTAGACAATAGTAATTAGAAAAGAAAAATATGATTAAGTGATGTCTTAAACTAAAGTATTAACGTCTATGATCCCGGTGTCACCCTCAGGCTCGGGATCTGAAATGTTAAATAAACATGTACAATGCAAAAAACTAACATATACATAATTCTGTAATATATAAACATATACATTTTTCTTAAATAAAAAATTGTGTATTTAAATTTTCAGGGTCTAAGGAATGACTTCCAAGAAGCTATGGAGAAAGTGGATGCAGCTTATTTAAATGAAATATTAGAATTAGGAACACAGGTAAATACAAAATCTGTTTTACATAAGAACATTTTATTTCCCAAAAGTATACTAAAATAAAGTGAGGTATAGATGTGCCTGATTTCCTTGATTTTTGTGAATCAACATGGTTTTTTTATTACTTCTTCCCATCATGTCAAAAAACTACTAAAGAAAACCATATGTTGACTCAAAAATAAAGCAAAACTATAGGCACCTTTTAAATAATTTTATTTTTACTTATTTCAGAGAGATGATAAACAACTAAAGGAAGATGCTCTCGACGATTCTATCACATATGAGTTCATTCAAGAAATGGCTCAGACTATGGGTCAGGGTGATAAAAACCATGACATGAATGTTATTATGACTTTGTTACAAGTAAGCACGATCATTTCATAATTAATAGTGGATTGTACAACTAGTGCATAAAAGAAGCTATTTATCAATGTAAAATGGCTTGTTTATGCCCGAGTTATACACTCTGCTTTTCACTTCGATTGCAAGAAAATGAAACAGGCATAAAGTATTCCATTGTTTTAGTTTAATCACTTTTCACTGTTAAAAATGTTACAAATTGAAGAAGAAAATAATTCCTGCCACAAAACTTCTTAACTTTTTTTAAATTTTCAACATGTGTCATTCGGCGTTTTTAAATAATAAATGACAACTATGTCATCTGATTTTATTAAATTAGTAGTTAATTTAGTATTAGTAGTAATTGAGTAGGAAACACGAAAGTGATATAAATGAAAGCAAATTAAATAAAATAACGACTTTAATCTGCAATTGCTGATTTTGATGTGCGTGTGACTGATAGGCCAGATTATCTTAGTCTTAGACAAAAACATTTTTTGCACTACAGCATAAAAAGTGACTTTATGTAGTCTGGACATAAGTTTTGTCACATATGGAAATAAAATAAATGACACAATGAGTTACGCACTACAACCATTTATTTATCAAATGAAAGGGTATAAAATACAGATTTAAACCACATTAAAATTATTCGAAATGTCCTCCTCTTGCTTCGATACAAGCCATCAATCTGCAAGGCCAGTCATCAATCGAAGCACGCACGACGTTCACGTCAATATCGGCGACTGCTTTAATCAGGGATGCTTTTAGTGACTGCCAAGTTGCGATGGGGTTTAAAAATAAATAAATAAAATAAAATTCGTTTAATTCAGGCAAAACCCATTACACAAAATAAAACAAAATAAAACAAAACTGCGACAGAATAGAATAAAATGTCAATACAATTAAATATACAGATTAATAGGTACAAATAATAAAGGTCACAGAATATAATAAAATGTCAATACAATTCAATACATCTACGAATTAATAAGTACAAATTATAAAAGTCACAGAATAAAAATAAAATGTCAAATTTGGGTCAAAAATTAAATTTAGAAAATATCTAGTAATAAAAATTTCATATAAAAATAATCAGCTTAAGTGGCTATACATGTCTGTTACAGCATTGTCGTATGTAGGGGCAGTCAAAACGCTCAGCGATCATAACCAGGACAGCATTGGAGCTGGCCCGCACCCTGCGCACTAAGGACGCGCACCGCTTGCGCATGGTGGCGTGAAAAGTTTAGCGCAGACCTTCTCCTCTAAGTGCTGCATATTTTGTAATCCAAGGGATTCAAGTCTAGAATGAATGAGGGCCAATCCCCATGCCTGATAAAATCAATTCCACGGTTCGTGAGCCAGTTTTGGGTTCTTTTCGCCTTATGAGCCGGCGCAGAATCCTGCTGGAATACCCAGTGCCTGTTTTCGAACATTGTTTGTGAATGAGATTCCACAATGTTTTTTAGGACTGTTTTGATATACGACACTGGCACTGGTTTTCAATCCTTTTTTACAAAAAAAGGAGTGAAAACCAGTCCTTATTTGGGTCCAACGGTGGTGCCTTGGACCCAAATAAGGACACCCCAAGCCAAACCATGAATGCCGAAGGGTGATGCTGATGACCACGCTGAACACGTGGCACACGTCTGCTCGCTTCTTCACTAGAGTGTGCATACACTTTATCATTTTGTTTGTTGAAACTCCTCAACATTAAATTTTTTTTCAATTAAATATTTCGCGGTATTTTTTTCCCGCATACCGCCTTAACAAAACCCGGCTTTTTCGAGTCTGAATTTCTTCAGCCGTGCGTTAAGAAGATGTGCTGTTTTTTTTCTATAAGCACGCAGTCCTAGGTCTTCATTTAACACCTTTTACAAGTCTATGGCACAAACAAAAAGTTAAATTGTCCTTGCTCCAAAGGATCCAGCACTAGTTGAGTAGCCTTATTAAATCTGATGTTACAAAAAAGCCATTTTCTTTCCAGTTTCTTCTAAAACTATGGGGCCAGCAGCTCAACTCTGCAACAGGAGCAGAAAAGACCGCAGTCAAACATAAAATGACAAGAGCCACCTTTACTCAGACTCAGGTGTACTTGAAACCACTGGTGCGAAAACTGAAGAAGAAAAACCTTCCAGATGATATTTGTGAAAGTCTTTGTGAAATTACAAAACATTTGCTAGAAAGGAATTATATTATGGTTTGTATTAATTAAACAAATTTATTAAAATGTGATAAAACAAGCAGACTTTGTTCTGAAGTGGCGACCGCGCATCATAAGGCGCTCCCACAAGGTGGACCGATGACCTTGTGAAGGGCACAGGAATCCGCTGGATGCGACTAGCGCAAGACTGGTCGATGCGGAGACGATTACTTTCCCAAGCGTCGGCGTCTATGTCTAGCAGTGTACGTCTTTCGGCTGAAGTGATGATGATGAAGCAGAATTTACTTTATACCGCACTTGTAGTACGAACGCCTCGCGCGCAGTCTGCAACCACGACCGCGACTTTGTTCACAGACACCACCCTTTTCATCATCATCATTTCAGCCGAAAGACGTACACTGCTGGACATACGGACGGGGATGGACGGGGGTCGGGTTGCCTCCTTCCCTCCAATATGGCGAGGGGGGTGATGGCTGATCTTAGCGTTATGCTCGTGAACGGGTGCTGCTTGTGGTGACTGGTCGTCTTGCTGATCATGGTTTTAATTGTTATTAGTAATTTTTTACTTATTTTACTTCGATGGGGCTAGTTTATCATTTCTCACTTCGAGTTACAGCAATAGCCTTATGTAAGCGGGCACGCCCTTTATGCCTGGAGGCTTTTATTTAGGTATTAAGTTCTATTTACGTTTTTTTATGTTTTAATTTTTATCTGCTTGAGTACAGTTTGTTCATTGTTTTGTTGGTATACTGGCGCGTGCTAGCTAACATATGGCAAGTGTGTAATTTAATCCAATGTTTTGTGTTTCGTAATGTTAATTACTTTGCATACGATAGAGTCGGGTTTATATAACTAAACAGACAGATGTGCTGCTGGGGAGTTTGTTGCACCACTTCTTCTTCCCAGCTAAAGCACTAGGAAGTGGTGAAGGGCGGGCATTTTTGGACTGTCTTATGTAACTTTGACGTTCGAAAAGTGCTGATTTTCAGCCTAGTTTGAATAAATGACTTTTGATTGATTGATTGATAGGCCTCCCCCAAGCACCGCCACCTCGACCGGTTTTGTGCTTCCCGCATCCAGTGGATTCCTGCGGCCTTCACAAGGTCATCGATCCATCTTGTAGGAGGCCTTCCAACGCTACGTCTACCGGTACGCGGTCACAACTCCAGAACCTTTCGGCCCCATCGGCCATCTGTTCTACGAGCAATGTGCCCTGCCCACTGCCACTTAAGTTTGGCAATTCTTCGGGCTACGTCGGTAACCTTGGTACGCCTGCGATCTCTTCATTTCTGATTCGATCACGTAAAACCTCCAAGCATAGCCCTCTTCATTGCCCATTGTAAGCGACCACGTTTCAGTGCCATAGGTCATCACTGGCAACACGCACTGGCCAAAGACTTTCGTCTTGAGACACTGCGGTATGTGGGACGAGAACCCCCACTACCCTTTTACTAATAAATAATGTAAAACATTTGTTACTGTGGTCGCGGTTGTAGTCGCCCAGTGCGCGGGGCCTGTTACTGGTCTTATCAACTAAACTATTGGCATAATTATTTTATTGATTAATTGTATACTTATAATTTTTCATTCAGGCTAGCGACGCATATCTGCAGATGGCTATAGGCAACGCTCCGTGGCCCATCGGTGTCACTATGGTCGGCATACACGCTCGTACTGGCCGAGAAAAGATCTTCTCTAAAAACGTGGCCCACGTTATGAACGACGAAACTCAAAGGAAATACATCCAAGCATTGAAAAGACTCATGACAAAATGCCAAGAATACTTCCCAACAGATCCCTCAAGATGTGTGGAATATACTACGACTAGATAATAAAATTGTCGTGATGGCCCTGCGGTACGGCCTAGCCTCTCATGCACGAGGGTGTGGGTTCAAATCCGGGCAAGTACCAATGTGACTTTTCAGCTGTACTTTCTAAGTTTATCTTGGACGTCACTGATACCGGTGAAGGAAAACATCTTGTGGACTTATATAGTTAATGTAAGTTTCAAATCGCCAACCCGTTTGAGCAAGCGTGCTGATCAATGCTAACGCCTTCTCTGTATGAGAAGAGGTCTTTTCCCTGCAGTGGGATAGTAATAAGCTAGTATAATTTTTATAGATAATAAAATTGTTATCATTACTCGTGTTTTCAATTCCCATATAATTTACCCACTTATCAAACTAATCTTGATTTATTGATGTGGTAACACAGACCTGACTCTGCACATATCATCCATATTTTATACCCCCGCTTGATGTTTTTTTTTGGCATGTACAGTTTTCAATAACCTCGTCAGCACACGAAACATCCTGTAAGATATACAAAAAAACAATGTCACATCTATACAAACAAATAAAACATTCTATCTGCGCGCTGGTTATAGCTACTCTAACCACCTAATTATAAGTATCATAATTACATTAGAAAGCAAAATTACATACATTGGTGCCGATTCCCTTGTTCACAAACTAAACTAAATTTAAGTTCAGTGCATCTTTTTCTTTCTATTTCGTTAAGAAAAGGACAGAAGATAAATTTTAGTTTAACCCTGTCAAATTAATCAGCGCTTGACGTAAATTGACGTAATTTTAGTAGGCAAGTTTTTAATCACGTCTAAACTTGTATGGAGTAGTGACAGGCGCTGATTAATTTGACAGGACTAAACTAAAATTTATCTTCTGTCCTTTTCTTAATGAAATAGAAAGAAAAAGATGCACTGAACTTAAGTTTAGTTTTGTTTGTGAACAAGGGAATCGGCGCCATTGTTTATCAAATACTTAGAGTTAAAGATGTCTAAATACGTCTAATAAAGCAATCATAGTCATAAAAATAATAGACACCTTATTTTTGAAAGATTATTTCCGAGCACGTTACAAAAACACTGTCATCGAATTTTGTTCATACTCGTACGAACAATACAAACAAACGATTATCGGCGCCAATTACTGCCTAAACTAAATCGAGCGTAAGGTGTATTTCTATGATAGTTCAAGAAATAATCGGTAAATAGCATGAATTTAAAGAAAAAAAATATGAATATGAAATATGTGGTTAGCGAAGCTAACCATTGACCCTGAAAGAGTTAAAGCCAAGATTTTTTGACTGTGTTCGGCACGAGTCTGGGAGACATGATTTGTTTAGGGTTTTGAGTTTGAACAGACTTGAAATAGGCACATACGAGGGCGGGTCAATAAGTCCGTGACTTTTGGAATAAAACACAGATTTTTTGATAAAAAAATAATTTTATTTTTCAACGTAGTCTCCCTTGAGCTCTATACACTTTGTCCAACGCTTCTCCAATTTTTTTATCCCTTCCAAAAAAAATGATTTGTCGAGGTCCTCAAAATAGGCCTTTGTTTGCGAGATGACTTCATCATTGGAGTCAAATCTTTTTCCACCAAGCCATTTCTTCAGGTTTGGGAACAAGAAGTAGTCGCTCGGAGCCAAATCTGGAGAATAGGGCGGATGAGGGAGCAATTCATAGCCCAATTCATGGATTTTTGCCATGGCAACTGCACATGTGTGCACCCTTGCATTGTCTTGGTGGAAAAGAACTTTTTTCTTGGCCAAATGAGGTCGGTTTTTTTTCAAATCGTCATTGAATCGGTCCAATAAATTGGCATAATATTCCCCATTGATTGTTCTTCCCTTTTGAAGGTAGTCAATGTGGATTATCCCGCGTGCATCCCAAAAAACAGTCGCCATAACTTTATTGGCTGACAAACCCACCTTGGCCTTCTTCGGCGCCGATTAACCCTTAGAAACCCACTGTTTTGACTGTTGTTTGGTCTCTGGTGTGTTGTGATGGATCCATGTTTCGTCCACGGTTACAAAACGGCGCAAAAACTCCTCCATATTGCGATTAAACAACGCCAAACCTTCCTGTGAAGTTGTTACACGATTGCGTTTGTGGTCGACTGTGAGCAAACGCGGCACCCATCTTGCGGAAAGCTTTCTCATGCCCAAGTGATCATTCAAAATTGAAACCACTGAGCCATGCGAGATCCCTACGGCTTCCACAATCTCTCGCACTTTCAATCTTCGGTCGGCCAACACCATATCGTGAATTTTTTCGATTGTTTCGGGTGTAGAGACCTCAACTGGGCGTCCAGGACGTTCGGCATCTTCAGTGCTTGTACGGCCACAACGAAATTCAGTAAACCACTTTTTTACCATTGAAATCGATGGTGCAGAGTCCCCATAGTATTTATCAAGCTTAGCCTTGGTCTCGGTAATGGTTTTTTTTCGCAAGAAATAATGCTTAATAAGCACACGAAATTCACTTTTTTCCATTTTCTCCTCAAATTAGTGAGTAGTCTGATAAAAATAGCTGTCAAACACAAACTAACTGACGCAGCAAGTTTAAATTTTGACAGGAGTCAACTGACAGATGCCTGTTGACAGGAGCAGTGTTGCTGTTTCAGTAAAGAGGTCAGAAATTCAAAAAGTCACGGACTTATTGACCCGCCCTCGTACCATAAAATCCTGGCTCAACCGAATGGCGATGATGCGGCCAGTCTGTTCAGGTTCATGGCCCAGATATGACCAACGTGTATTTAGGGTACGATGGGACTGACATACGCATTGCGATTATAAATGTCCCTAAACAAATAAAGAAAAAAAAAAAAAGATTTTTTTAAATTGCCGCTTTTTCTCTGGTCACGCTTTCTTTTGCCAGACTATGTATCCAAGCACTCATTGTTCTGGGAGTATAAGCCAGTATTATTGAAGGCAGGCTCATAACGTACGCCCCCTGTGGGCGTTGCTAGAGGATTTCAAGGGAGCAGCAGAAAACTCAGAAAAAGATAGGGGGCGTAAATTCAACAAATGGTTACCAAAATTTTTGGCCAATGTCGCAACTGTAACCTGGATTATGGTAGACTGTTCAGCGATTTCTGATAGCATTTCTACTGTTGTATTTGCCTGAAAGTGGATGTTGTGTAAAACTAAGTTGAAAAATGGGAGGCCGGTCGAGAAAAAAAAGCATCCTCAAACTGGCGAAAAACAACTTGAGAACCTCTGGTATCCTATCCTAACTAATATTATAAAATGCGAAAGTGAGTTTCTTTGTTTGTTTGTTACGCTAAAACGGCTGAACGGGTTTGGATGAAATTTGGCACATGGTTAGACCATAACCTGGGTAAAAATAAGGACATAGGATACTTTTTATCCCAATATTCCCACGGGATCGAGATTGATGTGGGTGAACCGCGGGGCGCAACTAAGCCTTTAAGCGAACAAACATCGAACCTCTTAGGGTTAAGTTTTTTTTTTTCATAAATCAGACCTATTCTTTAAGTTACTTTACTGAGATAAACAATGTAAGTGTACAAGTGCATTCAGGCCCTGATTGTTCCGGAATATAAACCAGTCATTCTCAAAGTAGGCGATTACGCCTCCACGTACAGCCGCACTTTGGAAGAAGGTAAGCTGTAACCTGTATGGTCGTTGGTAGCAGGGTAGGATAACACTGACCTTGAGCTAGCCTTGCGTAGTAGGTACGGAATTTGAAAAGGATAGAATAATATGAGGCCAGGGCCCTATTTCTCGAAACTATTCGTTTACTAGTATATTAGTTACTAGTGTAAAAATTACAAGTCCCAATATTTCCTGTTTCTCAAAAACAGGTATTGGACAAATAACTAAAAGTAGCAGCCTAATAAAAAATATTAGGCTGGCTTGGTTGAATACACATATTACCCATGCCTCTTTGCTTATTAAAAAAAAAGGTTCCCGCCACTTTTGGATTCGTTTGATTTTGTCGTTTCCAGTTTGCACATTGGCGGTAAAAGCGGATTGTTTTATTTAGGGGACCACAGGACCTAAACGCATTTTTTATAAGTTTTATAATGGCTTAAAGTATATGATCCACTGCAGTAAACAAAATCAGAAAAATATATGATATTCTTAAGGATATATGCTAAGTAGATAGTGGTACCGATTCCCTTGTTCACAAACTAAACTAAATTTAAGTTCAGTGCATCTTCTTCTTTCTATTTCATTAAGAAAAGGACAGAAGATAAATTTTAGTTTAGTCCTGTCAAATTAATCAGCGCTTGACGTAAATTGACGTAATTTTAGTAGGCAAGTTTTTAATCACGTCTAAACTTGTATGGAGTAGTGACAGGCGCTGATTAATTTGACAGGACTAAACTAAAATGTATCTTCTGTCCTTTTCTTAATGAAATAGAAAGAAAAAGATGCACTGAACTTAAATTTAGTTTAGTTTGTGAACAAGGGAATCGGCGCCAGTGTGTTGAAAACGTAATATACCTAACTAATTTGATACGATAGAAAAAAATCACGAAGATACCTCTAAACATTTCTTTTAACGAAAACCATACTAATATACATGCAATTATTCTGTTTTTTTTGTCAGATTATTCTACAAGGAACATATTAGCATAATAGTGTTTTATTTTTTTTATATAATCTATAGCTTTTTTGTAAATCGATAATTGCTTCATATTTTGCAATAAATTACCAGCTTTGTGTCATCGCGCTTCTCTTTCTTTTCTATGCAGTCCGACAGTGACCGCGCTTTAGGTGGTGTCGGCCTCTTAAAGTAAATTATTTAATTCAATTCAATTTACCATGGCTAAAGCTAATGGTTTTGATTTAT
Source organism: Atethmia centrago (assembly GCA_905333075.3). Lineage (NCBI taxonomy): Eukaryota > Metazoa > Arthropoda > Insecta > Lepidoptera > Noctuidae > Atethmia > Atethmia centrago. Next base: position 17,249,223 of record HG995383.1, on the reverse strand, counting down.
TAGAAGCAAAAGTAATTGTGTTTTCAAACATTGGGGGTTTCTCAAACGTTTTATCGAAGCAGGATAACCGGAAAAAGAGGGACGCAATTACAAAACTTTGTCATTCTCTTGGGGTCATTTCTGCCGCCAAGGATTATACGTTCGATATGCCTATTGGCCGAATATTAAAAAGCCACAATGTTATGTGAACATAGAAATTATCTCAAGCAATTTTATTCTATACCTTTTTTATTAAACTGGAATGTGGATTCAAAATATTTCGTACCTAAGTGTTTCTGGTTAAAAAGACTCGACGACGGCGAATTATTAAATATTATTGTATCTCCTTCATTGTCGGTAGTGTCACATTTTACATTTGTTTGGTTTTAAGTCTAATAATTTTGGCTAATCTTTTTTACAAGCCTTCTTAAACCAATAGCTATAGCAGTGTAATTTACAAGAGTATTTAATAACACATTTTTTTATGAAACCAAATTGATTTTACTCGGGTAATTTCAGCTAATATTTATTAGTTGGCAACTAGTAACTAATATTTTAAAACCGTAGCTTCGAGAGACGCACACTAGCAAACTTTAAAAAAATATTCATTCATGCGTGTTTGTAGCGATACAGACGCGACACGCACGCGTCAGACGCAGCCTGTAGACCTTCTGTAGGATAAAAGCGCGCCGTCGTCGTGCACGTTTCTGAAACGCGCGTCAACGGCGCGTTTAAAAAACGTGGTGTGCACAGGCCTTAGTAAGTTTCGAGAAATACGATTATGGCACTGGTTTTATCACCACTGACGTGTGGTCAACTGTACCCTATTGTTTGGTTTTGTATTTTATTGTCTGTGGTATGAAAAAAAAATGTCATTAATCTAATTTATGGCTTGTCGTAAATTCCCGAGATCTATTTAGCGAGAATATTATTTTGGAAGAGAAAAACGAGAATTTAAAAAATGTGATGTCTCAGTTGTATCGATCTATCTTTACCCGAATGCGAGACACAAAGGAAGGTAATGTATTTATCAGCCTATATATAAATGTATGTATGTATATATGATAGATGATTTTATTTCTTTATGTAGCTTTATACAAATACTTTTACACGTCAATCATATTTAAAAACTAGATGAGGTCGACGTTTCCTATCTGACTATTCTGAGAAAAAATGCCGAAACAAACTCAGAGGTCACAGTCTCTTTTAAAAGTTTTTTTCTTCAGTTTCTTTTTTTTATTAACTCTATATTAGTCTTCGCTCGAAATAAAGATTTTGAATTAGTATTTGAATTTGAATTTAAAGTCCAGACATAATCTTAATCATAGATCTTGTGAAGACCATGTAGATTGGTGTTTTAAATGGTCTTTTGAGGACAGGACCACACAGATTGAGTGGACCTATCCAGTCAGTGCACGTGTTAGATTGTACATATTTATAGGAAAACAACTGGTGTTTATTGATGTTGTAAAACAATAACAGAAAGAACTTAGTAAATAGCAACTTGACAACGTCAGCTGTCATAAGACAGATTACGTTGACATAAGGTTACGTTTCCTTTCAACATTATTTATTCATTCTATTCTTAGTGCAAATTAATGTTTTGAGAAACAAGTTTTAATTTAATACAAATGTAATCACTTCCTGAATTCATATTGAACAAACAGATAATTTATGTTAACAGTCAAGTCTTTTAACCGATAAAGCCCCAATGGCTCCGAATAGGAGCCCTCGCGGCGCGCGATTTGAAAGTAGTTATCGAATAAAAAAGTTTTTTTTGAGATTGAGAGATGACGTTATTGAGCCACGGGCCTGAGCGGTTAAAGTCACAATAAATATATTGCGACTTAAAAGACTGGTTTCCGAACGAAAGTCATGATTTGCGGTTTTACCTACTCAAAACGAATGTTTATTAATTTTAACATTACAAATTGATAACATAATAATCAATAGTATGATAGATTATTATTATTTAGATTTTACATTGCAATTTCTATGTACCAAGTTGTTTCTTAAGATTCTCAGACCTTTCAAGTGAAGTTGATATTTTATCAACTTTACAATAAGGTATCAAGTAAACACTTAATAAATTCCTAAATTATCTTTTTAAGTTTTAAAACAGTTCCACTGTGTAAGATTTGTTTATTATCACATAAATAAGAAATTATCCATCCAATACTGTATGACGCTCTGTGATTGGTGGGTAATAATATCTTAATATATGTTACTTATACATTATAAATAAACACTAGCTATATTGCTAAACTGTCTCATTAAGTTTTAAAGTAATCTCACCACATAAGTTTTGTTAATTAATAGCTATGTTAATAGATATTAGCAAAAACTGTATGACGCTCTGTGATTGGTCGAAAACGGCGGGAAAGGTTTGAAATTGGTAAAGACTATAAAAAGGGCTTGGGCAGTTTTTGGGGGGAATCCTTTACGCTAGCTGTCGAACGGTAAAGACCTTTGGGTGTCTGTCGTAATATTAAGCTGCTAAGGATATTCACCGCCACTAGGAGATAGTATACTGTAAAGTGGAAACTCTGGCCGGTAAGCCCACGAGAGAGCTGGTACGCTGTAACGCGGAAGCTCTGGCCAAATACGAGGGTCATTCAATAAATAGCCTACAAAAAGTAAACGAAAATTTTGGAAAAGTGGCAATTTATTTTTCAACAAAGTCTCCTTTTAGTTCGATACACTTAGCCCAGCGGTGCTCCAACTTTTTTAACCCGTCCGAAAAATAGTTTTTGTCAAACTCTGCAAAATAGGCCTCCGTGGCGGCGATGACCTCCTCATTCGATCCATATCTATTCCCGGCGAGTGATTTTTTCAGATTAGGAAACAGAAAGAAGTCACAAGGGGCCAAATCTGGAGAATACGGTGGATGGGGCAACAATTCGTAGCGTAATTCGACCAATTTGGCCATGGCAACGGCAGACGTGTGAACCGGTGCGTTGTCGTGGTGAAACAGCACTTTTTTCTTCGCCAGATGGGGTCGTTTTTTCTTTAATTCGGCGTCGAATCGGCCCCATAAATCGGCATAGTAAAGCCCTGTAATTGTTTTACCCTTCTCGAGGTAATCGATGTAGATCACACCTTGTGAATCCCAGAAAACGGTGGCCATAACTTTTCCGGCCGATTTTACAGTTTTCGCCTTCTTTGGAGCACGTTCCCCGGTCTGGATCCATTGTTTTGATTGCTCCTTGGTCTCTGGTGTGTACCAGTGGATCCAAGTTTCATCGACGGTCACAAAACGACGCAAAAACTCCGCTGGATTCCGCTTAAACAGCGCCAAACACGTCTCCGATGTGGTCTCACGGTTGCGCTTGTTTTCTGGTGTGAGTAAACGCGGCACCCATCGCGCCGACAGCTTTCTCATGCCGAGTTCCTCGTGAAGAATATGATGCACTGTTCCTTCTGAAATGCCTACAGTCTCAGCTAGCTCCCGAACCTTCAATCGGCGATCTGCCAATACGAAATCATGGATTTTTTTAATGTTTTCCTCCGTAGCAGCTGTTTTCGGTGCACCTGGACGTGGTTCATCAAAAACCGACGTACGGCCACGTGCAAACTCGTTTAACCCATTTCTTGACGGTGGCCATCGATGAGAAGAGTCACCGTACACAGCATCCAAGCGCTCTTTGATTTCGATGCGCGTTTTCCCTTCCAAAAATAGGAATCGAATCACCGAACGATATTGCTCTTTTTCCATTTTTGTAAAACCGATCGACACGTTCGCTTCCATAAGTTGTCAAATTAAAACAATTGAAGGGATTGGAATGAAAATTTGAAAAAAGAATTAAAAAAGAATGTGCTACACTGTGGTAAAACTCTTTTGAAACTACAGTGCCCTCTGGCGATGAGGCTGGGTACTTATTGAATGCACCTCGTATCATCCAGGGACTCTTGATACAACTGTTGTGAAAAATGGACTACCTGTAAGGTTCATGTAAGTTAATTAATTATATTCTTGAATGTTGCTGTTAACTATGTTTTCCTATATACGTAATATGCCTTATGTGTTAAATCGAATTAAGAATATTCGTGTTCTGTTTCATTCCATTGATAAAATATCCATGGCTTTGAGAAATAGTCCAAGAGAATAATGTGATAAAATAATGTATACTCATTATAGAATGTGTTGATAAAATACTTTAAAACAAGCTGCCATGGAGTTTCTTGTCCTTCTTCTCCATGATGACCTAGTTTTTGGAACGGACAAGTAGTTTCCTCTTTAACGTATTTAATGGACAAGCCTAATTTAAATAAATGCCTACTCTTGTCATTCTGTGCTTTTCTTCATGAAATCCTTTCCCTACACACTATATTTGTAGATATTTCATACACAGTAAATAACTAGTAACCAGTCTGACACTCAAACTTGCTAATTATGTGGGTATCATTTACCTACACATACAGTCCTCTTACTCTTAATCTGACACACGCATTTGTCAGTAATCATGCAGCTTAGCTCAGAACTTAATGTTTCATTATGATTTCTATATTAAAAAAACTTTATGATTTACAAATAATCTGCTAAAATAACATTATAGGCAAGATAAATACTTAGTTAAAAATAACAATCAAAAATTATTTGGAACAAACTTTGATCTCGATCATCCATCGACATCACCACAGATGTAGCTACACGTCACTCACTATTAAATTTGTTTGAACTTTGATTGATCAATATGATGTATCTGACATTGACGTTGACAGTTATGGTGAAAAAGAGACCGCAAAATCCGCGTTCGCGAATTGTTTATAAAGAAATTATGATAACAAAATGATTTTAGACTATGTTATCAAGTTTCATTTGGAAGAATGTTTAAATATTCTATCGGAGCAAGATAATTTAGGTTACTATTGCATCAAAATCGAGTAAATATACATTGTAATCCGAGTTTCTATGTCGTCGTGTTTAAATTATGACTGATTAATATTACTCTTCTTGTAGCTTTTTGAAACTATTTGAAACAAACCCAGATGTCGGAGATAAAGTATTATGTAGCCCTGTGGAGAGTTTACCGGCCTGCGATAAGGATTTAATAAAAGCCCAACAAACAATACTTGAACGGGAAGAATATAAAATATCAATTTCAAAGTTGGATTATTACTTTTTGAAACGTAATATCCATGCAAGATTCTTTGGTTTACCAGTCTGTCCTGAGCTTCATCGTACCGTTTTCCCGAAAAATGTGGATGTGGGATGTTTTTTAAAAGTTACAGGTTAGAACTGGTCTGAATTACCTAGTGCAAAAGAGAACTAAAAAAAAAAATCTAAATTCTATTACATAAATATTGTGTTGGTGTTTTTAGGTACAGTTGTAAGAGTAACACAGTCAAAAATGTTAGAATATCAGAGAAAATATGTATGTATGAAATGCAAATATGAGAACTGTGTTGAAGCCGAGTTTGAAAACAGATACATTTTGAGAGCACCACATAAATGTAGCAATGACGTCAAACCATGTAAATGTTCTACATTTTCACAAGTGCCTATGGTGTCCAGAGAGCACTGCAAGGATTATCAGGAAATTAAAATACAGGTAGGTCTAAAAAATCAGACTAACAAACAAACACTGAAAATATTTGTTTACTGTTGAGTCCATTGCTGTTAACAGTCTACAAGTTGACCGAAACTGCTCTTAACCGATAAAGCCCCAATGGCTCCGAATAGGAGCCCTCGCGGCGCGCGATTTGAAAGTAGTTATCGAATAAAAATGTTTTTTTTGAGATTGAGAGATGACGTTATTGAGCCACGGGCCTGAGCGGTTAAGGCGCTTTCATTTGAGACGTTTTGAGTCGAACCGTTCCCGCATGTTTACCGTGCCACTGGTTATAACCCGCTGCCGGGCCACTGCAGTATGGTAGCAGTCCGATACCAAACAAACTCAAAGTAGATATGGATGAGATTGCTGCGATTTCGTCTGATGTGGACTGAAGCTGATTATTATTAGATGTCTGTGTTTGAGATATTGGAGATACATTAGTAAAATAGCCATGTTGTTCATAAACTTCCGAATCTGAATGAAGTCAGTTCCATATAGCAGGATGTATTTCAACTGCATTTACAAATTCATCCACGTGTATATCATCAAATTAGCTCTCACGTATATTTACCGCACTATTCAACAGCGACATGAACATGTGGAATTTGCGACGTTGCCGTACTATTTTCGAGCGTTCGCGGTTCCGACGCGGCGACGCCGCACTTTTGCCGCACCGCGCGCTTTAAATGAAAACAAACGACCGTCCGTGCGCAATACGACAAACGCACCGCTACATGGTGCATGGCAGCGGTCCCACGCGAAACGTCTAAATTGAAAGTGCCATAAAGAATTTATCATTCATAAATAATAATTTTGTTGGATTGATATTATACACTCAGGGCTGTAATTGTGTTTAACGTTTACGACACGGCAATCAAAGACGTTAAAGTATTTCCCAGGCCTTTAGAGACTTTAAACCAGTAGGAGTCTGACATAACCCTCTGCTCTCCCCAAAAGGAGGGTATCCTCTTGGATGGAGTTTGTCCTATTCTGTGTTTGGATTCCCGCAGAAAAAATAAATTATCTGGATACTTGTATAGTTAATAATGAATGTTCAATAAATCTCAATTAAAAATTTTGTTGTGTTTCAGGAGCAAGTAAACAAGCTAAGTATAGGAACAATACCTGGCTCCATGTGGGTGGTACTAGAGGATGATCTAGTGGACTGCTGCAAACCTGGGGATGATGTTATTATTTGGTATGTAGGAAAACGTTGTTTCAGGGCTTGGCTTTCCTAAGATAATGTCAGTTTTTTAAACTGTTAATAATAAAACAGTCTCTCGCATTCTCGGACCAAATAAAAAACCAAGACATATCGCTGCAAACAAGGCGAGTGCGAGCGAGTGAAGCCAGGTCAAAACTATAGCTTGCTCTGTGCATACACACTCGCACGCACACATTTACAACCCATTTCAACCAAACTACACCTAACACACTAGGTGCACTCACTAAGTGCACATATGTTTACGAAACCGGCCTCACGTCACGGTTGACAGTGCTATGTCTGAGCTCTCAATATATTTATTGCCTTCCACAATGTATTTAAGTGGTAGGTTTACAAAGACATAATCATTATGGACCCTGTTGGGCTCAGCAAAGTAGGAAAGGGGAAAGGGCTTTATATTAGGTAATAGGTAATACGGGCTGGTGTCCGCAACTCCACGTCAATGCGCGTATTTTGCGTATGGGTGGGAAATCAATTATTCGATCCACCCCAGCTCTTCAAGGATGGCCAGCAACGCCTTAATGTTACTGACAATCTCACGCAGGGTACCTGGGTTACCAAAGTACTTTGCCCTGTATGTGGCGACCACCGGGCAGTTTAGTAGCACATGTGCTGCTGCCTCGTCGTCCTTCATGCAGGCCCTGCACAGCGGACTGTCTGTGACTCCTATAACAAAAAGGTGTTTGTTAAATGACCCGTGGCCTGTTATAGCTGCTGTAACAGTGCGCAGCTGTAGTTAGGGCTTTGTATTATTTTAGTAATTATATAATAAAACATAAGTAATTTAAAATTTGTCATTTAGATATTCAAATTATGAGTGGCCTCTTTTCTTTGGGTTTACCAAGTCTCACTACAAAACACACACATTTCTTAAGCCTTCGATGTTTTAAAAAGTTTATTCACATTTGCTGCATTAGCTTCTCATGCAATGTGATTCATGCTCTCTATTTTATTACGAGAATCCCTTGCTCCAATTTAATAACAGCCGGTATATTGTTTTAAAAATTCTATGTTTCCATTTCTCATTACTTATTCCAGCGGCACAGTAAGACGAAGGTGGCGACCATCAGTTCATAATAAAAAATCTGAAGTGGAACTGGTTCTTCAAGCTAATTTCATAGAAGTGTGCAATGCGCAGAGATCAGAGGTTGTTTCTACGGCTCCAGATATAAAGGATTGTTTTGATGAATTCTGGGCAAAGTATGAAGCGTGTCCCGTGAAAGGCAGGGATAGAATTTTGGCATCTGTTTGTCCTCAGGTGAGATTTATGAAAAATTTTAATTTTCATGTTTCAGCCAATTGAATATTATTAGGCCAAAAACGATTTAAATTCCATATCAAAAGTAAGTCACATATAAGGTTAGGCCTAATGGACTGACATGTATAAAAGTCCTTAATAAATAAAGAGAAAAAAAATAATAAAAAGTCACATATCTAAGTAAGTAATAGTAAGTCTTGGAGCTAGCCCTACATTTCCACATCTTTATTTATTTATTTAAACTTCTCGCACACAATTAAGTACAAAGGCGGACTTAATGGTGCCGATTCCCTTGTTCACAAACTTAACTAAATTTAAGTTCAGTGCATCTCTTTCTTTCTATTTCATTAAGAAGAGGACAGAAGATAAATTTTAATTTAGTCCTGTCAAATTAATCAGCGCCTGTCATTACTCCATACAAGTTTAGACGTGATTAAAAACTTGCCTACTAAAATTACGTCAACTTACGTCAAGCGGTGATTAATTTGACAGGACTAAACTATAATTTATCTTCTGTCCTTTTCTTAATGAAATAGAATGAAAAAGATGCAATGAACTTAAATTTAGGTTAGTTTGTAAACAAGGGAATCGGCACCATTGCCTTAGGCATTCTCTACCAGTCAACCAAGGGTGGTGAAGAGATAAGATGGCAGGTGCTCTGAGAGGAAACAAAATGAACGAAAAATATTAAAAGATAACATAATAGATTATAAATAGAATAGTTACAGAAATACATAAATAGGTTACACACTTACAATACAAATACATACATATTTACTACAATATATACCTACATAAAACATTTATTTACATAACCAAATTACAAGATGATTATTAACATTAACTAAATTAATTAACGTTACCTACATTATACATATATATATATATATATATATATACAGGGTGGAATTTTGTAATGCCACCTGGAGGGAAAGTACTCTTAATACTGCAGATAGAAAGTTTTACTCAAAGGAAACATTCCTTTATTTTTGAATAGAAAGCAAACTGCATTCAAAGATTTTCGAAAATTCTCTTCTCCCACACCCGGGAATCGAACCGGCTAAAATCTGAAAAAAATATACCCTGTACTTTTATTGCATCGATCGTTAGGGTCAATTATAAGGATGAAATCTCTCTAACAAACATAAATTAAATGAAAGGAAAACCAGGAAATCTTAAATTAATTTAATTATTTACAAAAAATGGTAAACTAACTAATTAGTTGCTCGAAATGGGCTCCATTCTCTTGGATACACAAATTTATTATTTTAACGAATTCATTTCTAGTAACCTTTAATAAAGTGTTGTGGTGAATATTATAAATCGTATTCTGAACTTCAACTCTCAACTCGTTGTCATTCGCATAAGATTTCATGTAAATTTGATTTACATATCCCCACAAACAAAAATCTAATGGGGTGAGATCTGGCTATCTCGCAGGCCATCTGATTGTGCCGTTTGTACCAAACCAGGTATTAAAATGCTTATTAATGTAGGCAGTAGTGATTCTGCTGTTATGTGCTGGGGCACCATCTTGCTGTAGAATTATTTGGTTTCGCTCTTCCTCGGGGAAACCATTTAACTCGTTTCTTAAGAGATCCAGTATTTCAATACACTTGACAGTGTTTAAATGACCTTCGTACACGTGGACTAACACTACATTATTTCTCATAATTCCGCACCAAACGTTGAAAGAAAATCTTACTTGATTGTTAGTTTCATGAACACGAACAGGATTCACTCGAGACCAATAATGGTTATTGCGACGATTGTACATGCCATTATTGCTGAAGTTGGTTTCGTCAGACCATACAATGTTACTCAAAAAATTAGGGTTTCGGTCAATTTCTCCAAGCATGTTTTCACAAAATTGTAATCGTCTGTCACGATCCCCAATATGCAATTTTGTCACCAACCGACCTTCACGATAGCATTTATACTTATACTTTTTCAGCACTTTAAGTACGCGAGTGTGGGTTGTTCCTAATTCATCGGCAGCATCTCTACTTGAAGCCTTTGGAAATGATTCAAAGTATGTTAAAACATCTAGTTCAAAATCGAAATAGTTTTGCTGAATAGTTTGCCGTCTCTTCTTGAAACCACCCGTATTCTTTAAATTTTCTACCATTCTTTTCAATACGAACCGAGTTGGTGCCTGTCGGTCTTGATATCTCTCTCCATACCACCGCAGAGCTAGATTCACGTTTTTGTTATTTTAAAAATAAGCTTCCATTAAATAAAACTGTTCTTGATAAGCCATTTTCACCGTGAGACAAAATGTGAAATGAGTTGTAAAAACAATCAAATGTGAATAACAACTATGACAATCTAATTTTCAAATTTTAATCTAACATTTCATATTTAAATTACCTTATACACGCAGCTACGAGCATGTAGCAAAGGAGTCTGCATTACAAAAGATGGATGTTAGTTAAAGAGCTTTAACTTGACTCATTGAATTTGTAACTTGAGATTTCCTGGTTTTCCTTTCATTTAATTTATCATGTTTGTTAGAGAGATTTCATCCTTATAATTGACCCTAACGATCGATGCAATAAAAGTACAGGGTATAATTTTTTCAGATTTTAGCCGGTTCGATTCCCGGGTGTGGGAGAAGAGAATTTTCGAAAATCTTTGAATACAGTTTGCTTTCTATTCAAAAATAAAGGAATGTTTCCTTTGAGTAAAATTTTCTATCTGCAGTATTAAGAGTACTTTCCCTCCAGGTGGCATTACAAAATTCCACCCTGTATATATAAAAAATCAAGGAAAAGAGATACATAATTGAGAATTGATTTTTCTTTTAATTTATAATAATATTGGTTTCGAGAGAAGCTTGTCTGCATGGGTCGATCCATTAGGTTAAGCTACGCTTGCCGGGGTTGGTCCGTGGATGACCACCTTTCCATACTGGGATCCCTCCGTGCCTCGGAAAGCACGTTGAGCCGCTGGTCCCGGCTGTCATTCGTGTCGGCTGTCGTTTGGCTGGCAGTCGTTACGGGTCGCTAAAAGCCCAAAACTGACAACCAGTCTTACCAAGGGTTACGTATTACCCAGTTACTAGGTTGTGGGGGCCAGATAAGCAGTTGTTCCATGTAAAATACAGTTGCATCCGGTTAGACTGGAAGCCGACCCCAACATAGTTGGGAAAAGGCTAGGCAGATTGATTGAATATTGATTTTGGAGTAAAAACTTCCTTCTCTTTGCACTGTCTGCTTGTGGACAAGGAGTGGGTACTTCTATAAAGATTTCATTACACATACATACATAATCAGCCTATAATGTTCCCACTGCTGGGACACAGGCCTCCTCTCGGTGAGAGGGAGTGGGCCGTAATCCACCACGCGGGCCCAGTGCGGGTTGGTAGATGTCACATGTCTTCGAATTTTTGGTTCTAGGACATTTTTTCCTCACGATGTTTTCCTTCACCGTTTTGAGAGCAGTGGCGATGAAATAATTTACACAAAGTAAAGCGCCTGTCAGGATTCGAACCTACAACCTACAACTCGTAAGTCGCGACCGTTACCACTGAGCCACCACTGTTCAAGATTTCATTGTTCCTTCTGAATTATATCTACTTAAAAATATATATATTTTTTTTAATAATATTTGTTTATTTACATAAACAAATTACAAGATGATTATTAACATTAACTAAATTAAATTAAAACTAAGTTAAGCCTAAAAAAGGCCCTCGGGCCATTGTACCGAGGATGCTGGCGGCATTTCCTCGCTGAATCGCAATGCTGATGCGTTGCGCGAGAAAGCCGCCAGCTTTTCGGTCACCAGTTACATCAACTAGAATAAACAACTTAAGAATATTTGTTTTAATTTTGCAGGTTTATGGTCTACATTTGGTGAAGCTAGCAGTACTTCTAACAGTGATTACTGGGTCGAATCATGTTGCAGAGAACGATAGCAAGAAAAATGGTCAAGATGAAAAACACGCGACCCGTGTGCGAGGGCAAAGTCATTTACTTCTAGTGGGAGATCCAGGTAAAGTGATGCAAACACATTAAACATTACATGGTTTATTTGTGTAGTTAAATATCAAAACCCGGTAAGTCAGTCACTCTAGGCATGGGTAATATCGCTTTTACACTGGATAACGCATCTACATATTATATATTTCAATACGTATATATTGGCTGAATCTGTGTGGAACTCTGAAACGAAAGTGGTACATAAGGTACAGTCGCCAAGCACATCAAGTTACCACAAACTGTCAAATTTCTCCAAATGATTTTAAACCTTAAAATGTTGATGGTTAATTTCAAAATCGAATGAGAAAACTTGACAGTTTGTACTGTGATTTTTAGGTTTCGGTTTTGTTCGATTTCTCTATATCATTATATTTAATTTGTAACTGTTTACTCGAAATCAGTAAATGTACTGTTTGGTAGTGTTGATAATCGATCGATCGTCGATCATTTCGTTCGTGTTTATCAAAGTCAAGCACGTCCGCAACGACCTATCAGCGTAAAGTAAGTATGAGGTCTAAGATGGCCGCCTTTTCCATGACTTATCGAGAGTGAAGTTGGCAAGTTGAAAGTGATTTTTTTCAAACTCCGGTACGTTTCGCTAGTTTATATTAGACAACGGTATGTCCATACTTTAACCAGATTTTTTAGCTTAATCCGCTATTTATAAATATTTTTTTTATTTCTATTCTAATAAACAGAATCTCCTACACGACTGATTGTTTAATAAAAAACCTCATAACTTAATAAACTATTGCCAAAACATATTTCTTTCATTTCCCACTTTTCCTTAGAGTGGATATACCGGGTTTTGATGTTTAACTACACATAAAAAAAAAATGGTTAAAGTTAAGAGACGTTTAAATGTCAAAAATTTACGAATAAACAGTCGCTAATCACTACTTAACGTTCAACTCAGCTTATAACAGTCTACTGCTGGACATAGGCCTCTCCCAGGCTGCGCCACAACACCCTGTCCTCCGCCTTCCGCATCCAGTCTGTCCAGCCACCCTTTTAAGGTCGTCGGTCCATCTAGCTGGGGTACGCGGTCTCCACTCCAGGACTCGTCTGCTCCACCGGCCATCGGTCCTTCGACAAACATGGCCAGTCCACTGCCACTTCAGCTTGCTTACTCTGCAGGCTATGTCGGTAACTCCGGTTCTCTTCCGCATAAGCGACCTTGAATTTGTGGACCAGCCCGACTGTCAGTGTCCACGTTTCGGCACAGTATGTCATAGCTAGTGATGTTCCGGATATCCGCGGGAGAAAAAAGATCCGTATCCGTATCCCTATCCGTTACATTTTTGACGGATCTTTTACCTTATTAATTTTTAATACATAGATTCAATTCTATTAGGTGATTCGGTAGCAATAAAATACTATTAAATTTCAATAAAATTGTTTTATTTCTAAAAATCTAATATTTGGCATCATTATATTGCCAACATTTATCGTAATGAGTTTTTTAACTCGTACAACAAACACAAACGTTATCTACGAGGTGCATTCAATAAGTACCTGGCCTCATCGCCAGAGGGCGCTGTAGTTTCAAAAGAGTTTTACCACAGTGTAGCACATTCTTTTTTAATTCTTTTTTCAAATTTTCATTCCAATCCCTTCATTTGTTTTAATTTGACAACTTATGGAAGCGAACGTGTCGATCGGTTTTACAAAAATGGAAAAGAGCAATATCGTTCGGTGATTCGATTCCTATTTTTGGAAGGGAAAACGCGCATCGAAATCAAAGAGCGCTTGGATGCTGTGTACGGTGACTCTTCTCCATCGATGGCCACCGTCAAGAATTGGTTCAACGAGTTTGCACGTGGCCGTGCGTCGGTTTTTGATGAACCACGTCCAGGTGCACCGAAAACAGCTGCTACGGAGGAAAACATTGAAAAAATCCATGATTTCGTATTGGCAGATCGCCGATTGAAGGTTCGGGAGCTAGCTGAGACTGCAGGCATTTCAGAAGGAACAGTGCATCATATTCTTCACGAGGAACTCGGCATGAGAAAGCTGTCGGCGCGATGGGTGCCGCGTTTACTCACACCAGAAAACAAGCGCAACCGTGAGACCACATCGGAGACGTGTTTGGCGCTGTTTAAGCGGAATCCAGCGGAGTTTTTGCGTCGTTTTGTGACCGTCGATGAAACCTGGATCCACTGGTACACACCAGAGACCAAGGAGCAATCAAAACAATGGATCCTGACCGGGGAACGTGCTCCAAAGAAGGCGAAAACTGTAAAATCGGCCGGAAAAGTTATGGCCACCGTTTTCTTGGATTCACAAGGTGTGATCTACATCGATTACCTCGAGAAGGGTAAAACAATTACAGGGCTTTACTATGCCGATTTATTGGGCCGATTCGACGCCGAATTAAAGAAAAAACGACCCCATCTGGCGAAGAAAAAGTGCTGTTTCACCACGACAACGCACCGGTTCACACGTCTGCCGTTGCCATGGCCAAATTGGTCGTATTACGCTACGAATTGTTGCCCCATCCACCGTATTCTCCAGATTTAGCCCCTTGTGACTTCTTTCTGTTTCCTAATCTGAAAAAATCACTCGCCGGGAATAGATATGGATCGAATGAGGAAGTCATCGCCGCCACGGAGGCCTATTTTGCAGAGTTTGACAAAAACTATTTTTCGGACGGGTTAAAAAAGTTGGAGCATCGCTGGGCTAAGTGTATCGAACCAAAAGGAGACTTTGTTGAAAAATAAATTGCCACTTTTCCAAAATTTTCGTTTACTTTTTGTAGGCTAAGTATTTATTGAATGACCCTCGTATGCTGCCCAGTGTCACATTAATGATTAAACTATTAACAAATCAAAGTAAGAACCGCGCAACGCAAGTCGAAACATGTTCTGTCACGCCAAGCGTGACGTCTAGTGATGAGTCCCTCACTCATGAGGTCCCTCGTTTGGGGTACTCATGATCGCAAATTGAAAGAGTTACTCGAATTTCCTCATTGAACCACCTCACCACACATCGCTCGTTCACGCGTCCTCAAAAATTGACATTGAAAATATGAAATCGTCGTGGCGAGGGGTGAGCGAACGTGTTCGTGACCCACGAGTACTCGCGAGTCGCGTGTGAGTAGAGACTCGTGAGTACTCGTGAGTCGTCGTCGCGCCCGCCCGCCTCGCTCCCTCGTACGTTCGGCTGAATTCGAAAACGCCGTTGACGATTCCTCACCTCAAATGAGGGGTGCCTCGTGAGGTCCTCCCTCAACCTCAAATAAAATTGGTGAGTTACCCATCACTAGTGACGTCAAAGTTTGACGCCACTTGAGGCGTCAACTATCGTTTCAAGGTCACGCGCACCGACTCCGATTGAGTAAGAAAGTTAAGATCCGTATCCGTATCCACGGATCTTGATACCAATTATCCTTATCCGGATCTGTATCTGCGGATCTACATTTTGAAATAATCCGGCACATCAACTCATAACGGGCAGGACGCACTGATTGGTTCAAACACTTAACTTTAAGCAACGTCTACCAATAAAGGGGTAGGTACATGACGCCTGTATTTGCAGAAGGATTAGGCAGATATGTGTAGGACACCTACAGCTTGCCAGATGTTTATCTTCCTGGCATCCGGTACCTCTGTAGCGCGTCTGGCAGGTTACTTCAAAAGAATAGCACCCTAGAGATAACATCTAGTTTAATCAAAACATTTTTTTATTAATAAGCTGTATTAGTAAATAAATATATATTTACTTGGTTTTAGGGTTCCGTACCTCAAATAAAAAAGGAACCCATATAGGATCACTTGTGTATCTGTCTGTCTGTCTGTCACAACCAATTTGCTCTGAATCTACTGGACCGATTAAGTTGAAATTTGGTACACATACGAATTTCTGTGACCAAAACGCGGACGTGTAACGTAAATAAGTGAATTTTGAATATGGGCTTTTAGAGGGCAAATAAGAAAATTAAAAAAACAAGTTTTGCAAACTGTACTGTGTGACATATCAAATGAAATGCTTGTTGTAAGTATTACAGATATATTTTTTTATAAATGTAAAATTATACTGTTAGAACTATTTGAGAAAATGTATGAAAATTGACCATCCCTTATCTCCGAAATTACTAAGCACACAATTTTGAAAAAAAAAAAATACAGTATTTCTTTGCATATATATTACAGGAAAACCTATAGGAAGTCTATGGTTTAAAAATAACATGGTAAATCTCTCAATATTGTGCGTACAAACTTACATTTACAGTTGAAATTTATGATCCCCATGGTTTTCAACTACGTATACAATGTTAAGTTTGTCCTTAGGATAAATTCATCCCGACTACGAAACCTTTCATTGTGCTTGGCCGGTTTTTTTAGACAACTGACGCTGCTGTTATCTTGGCCACCTAATAGACAAATAATAAATGATTTCTTAATGCATCACTTTCCAGGCACTGGCAAATCACAGCTGCTTCGTACCGGTGCGGAGTTGACTGCGCGCTCTGTGTTCACCTCAGGAGCTGGCAGTACACGAGCTGGGCTCACATGTGCAGCGCTCAGGGTATGTCTAGCACAAACAAATATCTACTTTATCTTAGAGTAATTGTACTGTGTGGAAGTACAAAACCGACCTTAAGGGGACTACAGGACCTAAACACAAATTTTATAAGTTTTATAATGCCTAAAAGTATATGATCCACTACAGTAAACAAAATCAGAAAAATATATGATATTCTTAAGGATATATGCTAGTCAGATAGTGTGTTGAAAACATAATATAACTAATTTGATACGATAGAAAAAAATCACGAAGATACCTCTAAAAATTTCTTTTAACGAAAAAAAACCATACTAATATACATGCAATCATTTTGATATTTTTGTCAGATTATTCTACAAGCAACATATTAGCATAAAAGTGTTTTATTTTTCTTTATACAATCTATAGCTTTTTTGTAAATCGATAATTGCTTCATATTTTGCAATAAATTACCAGCGTTGTGTCATCGCGCTTCTCTTTCTTTTCTATGCAGTTCGACAGTGACCGCGCTTTAGGTGTTGTCGGCCACTTAATACATAATATCACGTTTGTGTTTTCCCGAAGGGTTAGGCAGAGGTTTCGTCAGTTAAACTAAGCCCCACGTAATAGGGGGCGAGCCTATTGCCATCAACCAGACATAAAACCCCGACTCCAGTGCTGGTACTGAGAAATTCCTGATGGAAAAACCCAATAACACTTTGCATGCTCAGCAGTAGCACTTGCGAGCACTAGACCAACGAGGTAAACCTCCAAATTTACTGCTAAAAAAAAATTCATTTAGCGCTACAGGTATTCAGAGATTTCTGATACAGGCAGGTCTGGGTGCTACACACATTTTCTGGACTGCACAATTGATTCGGCTGTATTTGTTGGACAACAAAGCTGACCCGAAGCTATTAGTACACATATTTGGCTTTTGTTAGGCCCGCGTTGTACACGGCACGGTTTTATTACAGTACGGTGCGCTAGCCACACCGCAGAATAATCGTGTGAGCTTGTATATGACACGGCAAATCATCGGTTGGGCTCTG
Source organism: Atethmia centrago (assembly GCA_905333075.3). NCBI lineage: Eukaryota > Metazoa > Arthropoda > Insecta > Lepidoptera > Noctuidae > Atethmia > Atethmia centrago. The sequence goes on along the minus strand of HG995383.1, from coordinate 17,231,686 downwards.
CCGTAGTGCCGCCGTGTCTGTCAACAAACGTGATCTATACAACACCGTGCCCTACACACGGAAAAAAATACGTGTGTGTACAACGGGTCTTAGGCTTGTGCCGATCCACAAACTCCGATCGGCATGTATCCTCGCTGAATCTTGTTCGGGTTGACTCGGCACAATTTGATCTACATAATGTATTCGACCGTGTTTTTGCCGACCGGCTGTGCCGAATCATGCGAGCCCGAAAAAGTGTTAGCATGCCTTAAATGTTGAAAATTCTGTTTTTCTAGGAAGATGGAGAGTGGCAGTTAGAAGCTGGGGCTCTGGTACTGTCGGATGGCGGAGTTTGCTGTATCGACGAGATCTCACAACTTCGGGAACATGACCGCACCGCCATACATGAAGCCATGGAACAGCAGACCATCTCAGTTGCTAAAGTACGACAAATTTTCAAAAGCTAGTTACGCAGCGAGGATGCAGCTAGTGAAAAAATTAAGTCTAGAACTTTATTTTTTCACTAGCTGCGCCCCGCGGTTTCATCCGCATAAGTCGCGATCCCGTGGAAATATCGGGATAAAAAGTAATCAGGGTCATGCACTACCTATATGCCAAATTTTATCCATATCCGTTCAGCCGTTTTAGCGTGAAAGCGTAACAAACAAACTCACTTTTGCATTTATAATATGTTAGGATAATGGTCGGTTTTAGCAAACAGACTTTTCACTTTTCAGGCTGGTATAGTGTGTAAATTGAACACGCGTTGTGCAATAATAGCTGCTTGCAATCCCAAAGGACATTATGATACGGATCAACCACTAAGCGTCAATGTTTCTCTTGGAACACCCTTGTTGAGTAGGTAATGTTAATTCTTTATTATTATTTATTACCCGACTGCCCCAGAAGGAGGGTTAAGTTTTTCGAGTGTATATGTATATGTTTAAACGGCTTGATGGGTTTTAACATATTATGAGTATTTATGAGGTATCATTAGATTCGTTTTAATTGCGGGAGTGACGTTTTAATATGGCATCTGCAAATCAAAAAAGAGAGGGGAAATAAAAACACATATTTCGTGATTATAATAATATGGGTATCAAATAAAAGCTAGTGAATAGCCGTTTCCAAATATATAAATATATATCATAACATAACATAACATCACGCCTTGTTTCCCGAAGGGTTGGGCACAGGTGTACCTATAGTAGGTACACCCACATTTCGCCAGTTATGATTAAGTCCCATGTAATAGGGGGCGAGCCTATTGCCATCAACCGGGCTCAAATCCAGACACATATATTAAAACACTTTTAATCTACTATTTTGACACAAACTACAAAAAAGTACATTTTCTTTTCTAAAACCTATCCTATCCTATCTTGGTAAACTTATTTTATACTGTATAGCTTATTTACTTAACAATACTTAACTGAACAATTTGGTCATTAATAATACAAAAAACTTAAAATAAAACAAATTATTAAAAAAAAAAAAAAAAAAACTGAAAAGATGGAAATAAGATGAAAAGAAAAACATGTATCCTTTAAGTACCAAAAATAAATAAATAAATAATTATTAATTAATAAATTCATTTTTGGTACCTAAAGGATACTCGTCTTTCTTTTCATCTTGTTTGCATCTTTTCAGTTCGTTTTTTGATTTCGGGTTTTTTGTTTTGTTAAAAATTTGTTTTAGTTTTTTTTTTTAACCTTACGTTTTGAAAACTCCTTTTTCAAAACGTCCAGTTTTAGCAAAATTTTAGAACAAAATCCCAAAATAATGTTCTGGTTTCAGATTCGATTTAATATTTATATTATTGGACTCAAAGAACAAAGCGTGGGACAAACTTGTGTCATCTTACATACTTTTTGGCGACTCAAACCCAATAGAATTTAAGAAAAAATGGAATTTGGAAAAATTGCAGGTAAAATAATAATAATATGCTAAGATTTAAAATTCAGGTTTTTTTATTTAATTAAGTGTGTTTAATATTGTTTACCTTGATTGTTTTCAGATGTACATTAGTTTAGTCGGGCCGAAGTATTCAGAAATGACGAAATCCGCTAACATGATATTGCAAAAGTATTACATGGCTCAAAGGAAGTCGGAACACAGAGATGCTTCACGCACCACTGTGAGAATGTTAGACAGCTTAGTAAGGTACGTAATACATGTTATTTTAGTAATTTTATCTTTTTATTAGTCAATAAAATTAGACTTTGGTGCCGATTCCCGTGTTCACAAACTAAACTAAATTTAAGTTCAGTGCATCTTTTTCTTTCTATTTCATTAAGAAAAGGACAGAAAATAAATTTTAGTTTAGTCCTGTCAAATTAATCAGCGCCTGTCACTACTCCATACAAGTTTAGACGTGATTAAAAACTTGCCTACTAAAATTACGTCAATTTACGTCAAGCGCTGATTAATTTGACAGGACTAAACTAAAATTTATCTTCTGTCCTTTTCTCCATTGTGTATCCTTTGTTGGAGATCCAAAATCAATAAATAAATAAATAAGCGGCGGTCAATGAGCAGTGGTGGCCCAGTGGTAATGGCCGCTACTTACGAGTTGTAGGTCGTAGGTTCAAACTCTGACAGGCGCTTTACTTTGTGTAAATTATTTCATCACCACTGCCCTCAAAACGGTGAAGGAAAAAATCGTGAGGAAACCGGCCATGTCCTAGAACCAAAAATTCGTAGACATGTGACATGTACCAACCCGCACTGGGCCTGCGTTTTGGATTAAGGCCCACTCCCTCTCACAGAGAGGAGGCCTGTCTCCCAGCAGTGGGGATGTTATAGGCAGATTATGGATTAGTCAATAATATCCAGTGTGTTACTGTTAGCCTGCATTATCCCACTGCTGGGCAAAAGCCTCTCCCCATGTGTCCTCTCCAGCTGTTACGATCCAGGGCAAACATGGACCATTGGTCGTTTATTTTCTTCTGCTCATCCTGCCATCTTCTATGCCTCACTGGATATGACCGGGCCTATAATACAGTAATAGGCCCAGTTTCTGGAACGAGAATGTATTTGCTAACAAATTGTAAAGCGTAACCTGCTGTTTGGTTTACTGAATTATTAATAGGCAATCGCATCACTTGACTTGCACTTAATTCTGACGCTTAGTTAATTTTAGATCCAGAAACCGGGCGTTAATAAGCTAAATTAGATCAGACCTATGGAAAAAAATCTAAAAATAAAATAAAGTAACCTGTTTTGTAGGTACTTATTTTAGTATAATCATTATTGTCCCACTGCAGGGCAAAGGCCTCATAATTTTCATAATATTTAAAAATAGCAAGTATTTAATATTAGATTGAGGGACTTCTTTTAAAAATCTGTTCATTATTGCAGATTATCTCAAGCACACTGCCGCCTTATGTATCGTAAAACAATACTACCAATGGATGCAGTTGTGGCCGTGTCCCTTGTCGACTTATCCATGCAAGACTGCACCTTAGACGATACTGTGGACGCTTTACACTCCACTGTACCCAAATACCCAGATTACGACTATTTATGCACAGCCAAGAAACTTCTAACAAGATTAAATTTAGTCGATGTATGGAGAAATGAACTGTTGTACTACGCAAAACTATTACAAGTTGACCACAGAACTTTAGAAACTGATATAGAAGCAGGAAATTGTAAACTTTTCGCGAAACATGAAGATGTTACTGATGACAACATCCAACTTTCTGCATCTCTTATCACAAGTTCCTATTTCAACAATAAAAAGTCTAAGAAAAATGATCAAATAGAAATTCTGGATGATATAGAGAATAAAGACTTTAAAGATGTTGGTATCAATGAAAGGTTTGCAGTTACGTTAAAGAAACACAAGACACTTAACAATACGGAAAAAGAACCACCAAGTGCTAAAAAGAAAGGTGGTAAACGTAAACGAAAAGAAGTCACTGTAGACATCAGTGGGGTTAAAAATAAATTACCTAAAAGAGGTAAAAAGTCCAAAAAAGAAGTTCACATTGATCAGGATCAGGAATCAAATAGTGATGAAGAATTTGTTGAAGATAGAAAGGTTTTAAATGCTGTGCCTAGTGTAAATGATGCATTAGCTGATTTAGGCATAGACTTTAATTTTGAAAATGATACCAACGACAAACATGTTGAAAACGAAGTCGTAAAACCAGAGCCTAAAGAATTAGAAACATCTAAAGGGGTGCTTGATAAATCTACAGAAAATTATGATAGTATATTAGACATCAGTGTTGAAGGTGATACTAAAAAGAATACTGAAGTTAGTGAAAGGACTGCTAGTAAACTAAAACAGTTCCAGTTTGTTAGTAAACATGACTTTGATAAATATGATAAGCCTGGCAAGTCTTTAAATACAACATCAAATAGTTTAACTACTGAAAAGTCGAAATTAAAAGAAAACAATGCCAGTGCCAATATTTCTAATAACAAGCCATCCACATCAAAAACTCAGATGTCAATATTTGAAAGTTTAGATACAGAAAAATGTTTGGATTCAGACTTCAATAATGTTACAGCTGTTGCAGATGTGAAAGGAGAAGAAAACCATTCAAATTCTTCAAATCAAAAGCTGTCTAATCCTAATACACAAATATCAATGTTTGAAAGTTCAGACTGTGATCTAGATTTAGATTTATAATCATGTTACAAAATAGTTTTAAATTTTTAAATAAATAAATCAACACTGTTCTCAGTAGTTTTAATTTTCAACTTTTATTTTATCTACATGTAAATATTTACAAACAAGAACAACCTTAACTTAGGTATCATTGGATTACACACAGTTCAACCGATTGGTCTGCCTTTAGACATCACTTTTTATGCTATCACCATCACCATGTGTGGTGTAGAAATTATTGCTAAAACACCATTTTATATGAAGATTAGGACTCTGATTTTCAAATAATCATTCATTATACATAAAATTATAATTTATCATGGAAGTTACTTGCAGTAAAACTACATACTATGGGACTACACATTGTAATAGGTAGGTATATAATTATTTGTTACTTATTCCCATAATTACCAAAAATTTTAAGCTTCACTTTCCATCTTATGTGGATCACCCTCATAGTTATCTATGAGTAAGTTTTTAAACCTCCTTGCTGTAACTTGGATATTCTCTTCTTTGGGAGAAACATTCAATATTTCTACTCTGGACACAAAAATATGCTGTGGATTCTTTGGACTGACCAGTTTTATTACATCTACTTCATCTCCTGATTTAACCTGTAAATAAGCTAAGTTATTGTACCATTTCAAAGCACTTTGTTGCTAATCTTGCAAAATTAATAAATAAACAGTACCTAATAAAATAACACTTACGGAAAAACTTTTCTTCATGATTTTCTTTCCATTCACTCTAATTTTACTTTCATAAAACATTTGTTCTACTTTACTGAAAAAATAACAGAAAACTTATTATACCTACAGAAAATTTGATACAGAAAAAAAAAACAATGTCAAAACTCACTTTCTTGATATATTTAGTGCTGACTTTAATATTACATCAGTTCTCATAGATGTTGTAGAGAATTTGACTACTTTAGAATCTTTTGATAGTGAAGAATCTCCATCAAAATCTATTTCTTCATCATCAGAGTCATGTTGATTCTGAAATAAAATTATCACATGAAGAAATTAACGACCTGAAGAAAAAGGTTATAAGTTTCTGCTTCATTGGTATTTTATTACCAGATATGGTGACCAAACCAAGTCCTTTTACAAACCTTTTTTGATTTCCAACGAACTGCATTAAAACTATTGTTATTAGGATTCAAATTTACGAGTTTGGAGGTTATGTTTACATTTTTATACGCACAACAATGAATTGATTTCTTGCTTATTTCTGGTCTTAGCACACGGCCAACAAAAGTTGAAGTTATTCGCCGTAAAAGACTCATTATTTAGAATTTCTCTAATAAAATGAATAAAAATTTACTACATGAAGGATTACCAAACTAGTACGTTCCATTTTATGTAATAGCACAATGTCATCTGTCAAATTAGAAGTGGAGTAGTAGAACATTCTTGTATTAGACAAAAACGATTACTATATTTTTTTATCTCAATATATATTTATTATTTTAAAATGCTTGTGAAAAGCAAAGAATATTCTTAGACTTTAAGTCCTAGAAATGTAAGAATCTGATTGAGAAATTACCTTGCGATCTAGCGTGTAATGGCAAGTTAATTTAAGTTCGGAAACTCGCGAACTATATTGTAGTCTGTGCTTGTAACCTTTTGTAAAAAAAACTGACGAAGATACAAAAAGTGTCTCCGGTACGAATTATATATTTAATTTTACTTCTATTTTATTGATGGGTAATTCATCAATTTTATTTGAAGTTGAGGAAGGACCTCACTTTACCTCGTGAGGTCCTCACGAGGCACCCCTCATTTGAGGTGAGGAATCGTCAACGGCGTATTCACCTCACGACTCGTGAGCCCGAGCCGAATTCAGCCGAACGTACGAGGGAGCGAGGCGGGCGGGCGCGACGATGACTCACGAGTACTCACGAGTCTACTCACTCGCGAATCGTGAGTACTCGCGAGTCACGAACTCGTACGCCTCATCCCTCGCCACGATTTCATATTGTCAATGGCAATTTTTGAGGACGCGTGAACGAGTGAGGTGTGGTGAGGTGGTTCAATGAGGAAATTCGAGTAACTCTTTCAATTTGCGATCATGAGTACCTCAAACGAGGGACCTCATGAGTGAGGGACTACTATTATTTTATTTCAAAGATGGACTGCAATCACTTTGATTTCGAGTAGAACTGATCATGTCATAATAAACGAACTGTAGCTAGGTACTCCTATTTCTGTCATTGCTCGTTACTTCTTTGTAAGCTTAAAAATAATAAACGATGTGGTGAACGGTGACGATGGCGGGGTTCTCATAAATTCATAATCATAACCGTTTACAGATTAGTTGCCGACCGATGTGAGAGCAAACACCTCCACTTCTGTTTGTTTATTACATTTGGTTAACATCAAACATGAATAAGGTTTACTTTAGACAAGATACATGTTCGGTTGCGGTTCAAGTTTATGTCTGCATACTGACACTGACTGTGTAGATAGTGGGGCTGGTACGTTGGGGGTTCGAACCCCGATGTAACGTCGCAAAATCAAACACTTGCTCACCACAAATAGTACGTCTATTTGTGGTGAGCAAGTGTGGTAGGTACCTATGGTTTATTTGCCGATAAAAAATACACGATTTAAACGAAAAAACGGAAATATAAAAAATGAGATATAAAGTAGAGAAGTCGAGTCGATGATTTAAAGAGAAAAAAAGTTATGGTAGGTAAATTTTAACGAAATTTCTAGAGTAAATGTGCTCCGAGAATTCCCTGGTTCGATTGTAATGTCCCCTTAGATTCGCGTCGCTATTTACGTTATTATCCCAAAAGATAAGGAATAGATTTAGGTTTTTCAGTAGGGTAGGTACATCAAGTATTTTAAAAATAATTTAGGTATTCGGTAATATGGTGAAATTAATAAGAAAAAAAAAATGAAAACTATGGTAGTCTGAATTTATGAAAAAAGCTTAGCGAATGATGGTGATCGGCACGTCGCCGTAGCGTTTGTGTAAACTGCCCGGAGAGCCTCTCGGAGGACGTGGCATATCGCACACGTCGGAGTCAATCAGCGCCAGATGATGTCGGTGGCGTACGAGGGCTGGTATACCGGTAGCCGGTACTTGGGGCCAAAAATTTGGTCTTTTGACTGAGCTTACCTATACCTTAGACAAATAAAATGGGTTTTTCTTAGTTCAGAGAACAAGGCAGAAATTAATTAAAAAATCGTAAATATATCGAGTAGGTATGAGGAAAAACAGCACCAGAGACAGGCAAACAATTAATGATCCTAAAGATTCATTGCTTTGTTTCAGTTCACTGGATAAAGCGTATAGAGATAACTGTTCAGCAATCCATTTTCTAATAATTTTTTATTTCATCTTTATAATAGACGTGTATTGTCAAGTGATTTCGATCGACTGACTTGCTGCTGTGAAAACTTTCGACAAGGTATTTTGGAGGTACTGTCAATTAGAATCTTTGAAAATTTATCAATTGTTTAGCGTGTAAAAAGTATCCGACCGCTTTGCGCGCAAGTAGTATTTAATCAGCAGGAATAATGCTGCTCTACATATCTAAGTGCCATGTGTACCGTCAGCTCATCCTTACTAAGATTTTTTTATAGTTTCAACACGGTAGGCACGTATGATAACGATTCAATACCTAGGTAGGTATCGTAGGTTTAGGTAAACCTACGTTATAAAACCATTGTACCTACCTACCTACCTGCACAAGGTTGATACCTAAGCACTGTATTTGTAGGCGATTACGTTCATCATCATAATCATCATTCAGCCGGAAGACGTCAATACTGCTATAAATAGGCCCCAAAGTATCGCCACAACGACCGGTCCTATGCTTCTCACATCCAGGGTACGGCATCTGCAATCTCTATACAATTAACTACTCTCAAGATAATTAACGTTCACAATAATTCACCCTCTATAGCGATAATGTCCCAACAAAAAAGCACTAAACGGACAAAGAAAACAGATATGATATCCTTGTTGATGCTGATGACAGGAGTCAGGGTGCGCGTGCCACGCCGTGGGAGAGTCGAACTCTCAAGTGTGTCGATTTATCTTGTCCCGGCGACGAGGAGGCGCATCATTAAAGTAAACAGCCTGTACCTATCTACTGATAATGTTCTGTTTCGTGAACATTTTGCAGGCTAGATTGAGGATAAGGACGCTGGTGATGCTAACTACCTATTTAAGGTTCTAGACGATCATAGCAAACCTTGAAGTGGGTTAAGGCGCAGATATATGATTTTAGTGATTTTTAAATCTGATACTATGCCTTCATATAATGCAAGTAAGTTATGCAAAAAATATATGTTAAACTAGAACGCGTACCTACACATCTGATGCTGATTTTAAATATTTTCTTAAAAAAAGCAGTGACCATTATGAATTTATACCTAAAAATTGCACACTTGGTGTTGCAGTTTTCCTTGATTCACTAATTTAAAATACGACCATATTCCACTGCTCAACGGAGGCGGAATTATTTTTATCACTCAACAGTTTACAAAAAGAACAATAACTTTCACGCGCAATGACGTATTATAACGTAATGAGACAAGCTTGCGTTTGTTTACAATCGCAATCACCGCGGTCTGGATTGGTCAAAACTCGCAAGCGAAAACAACACGTGCCCCCTCTGCGGTCATGTCACGACTCGAACTTCAGCATTAATAATCAGCATCGATCAATGCGGATCAATGCGGATGCTGATGTTCGCAACCACCCTGCTACACATCAATTATAATGTGCATATTTAGGTATTGTAGTAAAATACTTTATAAAATAAATTCAGGAAGTAATGTCTACCCGAAGCATCAAAAACAATATTACTTTCAAATTACTTAAGATATTTTCATGATTTTTTTTTATATGAATAGACTAATTTATTATCTATAATTGTACTTATCTGCGTTGTTTTTCAAATATTCATGTTTTCGTTACTAAAAAAAAAATTCCCTATGGAACCGAACGGCGGCGGCGGCGGCGGCGCGGCGGCGGGGCGTGAGATCGATGCGTATTTGTATGGCCAAGATCAACGGCAATTACCCGACCCTTAAAAAAGATTCCCGCCAAACGATCACCGTCTGTACGTATTGATTGTTATAAGGCGACAAGCTTCATGATAAAGACTGAAAACTTCATAATATTTTAAACTTTCATGCATGCCAGCCACCCATTTTGGAAGCTCGCCTCCCCAAAAATAATCATAGCCACAAAAAATAACCTCACATTTAAAAAGCTCTGACATTTAATGAGAATAACAATCACGACTGTGACCAAACGAAAACACCCTGCGCTAAAGTCGTCACCCTGAATTTAAAAATAAAAGTCAACTTTTTCTTTCAACACAATTAAACGGGAGTTCGTCATCCAAACGGTATCCAGCCAGCCACATTATCACATTAGACACGGTTTGTCTCTTAGTCTTACCAACATGTGGACACATGTCTTGCATTCTGAACGATCTTTTTATTTTAGTAGGTACTATACGATTATGTTTACGGTGAGTTCAAAGGGTTTTTTAATTTGACACAGTTTATGGCTTTGTTCCGCGTTTTGACGGCCGTGGATGGAAAAGTTGTGTAGCGTCGCAAGTGGACTATTAATTTCTCGTGAAGACAAAACAGTGTTATCGCATAAATTGTGATGTCCCCGTGTACACGGCTGTGGATCATAATCATAAATCTTATTGCACTCTAGCTTTAGCCGCAGATTACTCACTCCCGCTGACGGATGCGCGTCGGGTCCGTTTTTTTGTTGTAGTTTGTTAGTTTTAGTGGCAAGCGCATCAAGCTGCTCTTTCGCTGAAAAATTACAGTAGAATTTATAAAATCTAGGGTGCATTTATGTCGCTAACGGAGTTGAAAAATAATCATCATCTGCCTAGCCTTTTCCCAACTATGTTGGGGTCGGCTTCCAGTCTTACCGGATACACCTGAGTACGAGTATTTTACATGGAGCGACTGCCTATCTAACCTCCACAACCCAGATACTGGGTAACACGATACTCCTTGGTAAGACTGGTTGTCAGACTTTCGAGCTACTGACAACCCGTAACGACTGTCAAAGATCTACAAATCTCAGCCGGGACCAACGGCTTAACGTGCTTTCCGAGGCACGGAGGGGTCTTGGTATGGAAAGATGGTTACTCATCCACGGACCAACCGCGGCAAGCGTAGCTTAACCTGATCGATCGACCCGTGCGGCTGTTATTAATTAGCCAAAATAATGTGATGAATAAATACATAAGTAGCTACCTAAACCTAACAGAGCAGAGGTAGAGGTGTACCAACTGCTATACTTAGAGGTATATAGTGCACCCACATTTCGTCATCTCGCATTTGGTTACCTCTTTGGTCTAGTATTCGTAAGCGCTACTGCTGAGCTCATGCTCAGCGTGCTATGCGTTGGGCACGCCACAATTCCGGCGATAAGTCCGCTCTTTGAGGAGTGGCTACAGAGGCGCCACGTCCTCACTTTCCGCCTGACGCAGGTCCTCACCGGGCACGGCAGCTTCGGGAGATTCCTGTGTCGGATAAAGGCTCGTACAGACTGGGGCGATATCGCGCTGGTCTGCACGAGCTTTAAGGCGGGAGGAAACGCCCGGGTGTCACCATTGTGTGTATCACCCGGAGGACACGGTGGAGCATACGATGGAGGTCTGCCCGGCTTGGGCAGAGCACCGCCGTGCCTCGTGGAGGCGATCGGCGGCAGAGATCTCTCGCGTCCGGCTCTGGTTCAGGCCATGGTACGGAGCGAGAAGGCATGGGCTGCCGTCACCGCCTTTTGCGAAGCAGTAATGCTCGCGAAGGAGGAGGCGGGACGGTTGTGGGAAAGGCAAATTTCGCGCCCTCTCGCCCCTAGCCGCCGCAGGAGACGCACTGGGCGTCGGGAATCCCGGGCGGATTTCCGGCCACCGTAGGCGCGGGCTTGCGGACGGTGAACAATGGGTAGCTCACCGTCCGGTAAGGTCCAGGCCCGGGTCAACGGCGCGTTGTGTTTCACGCGCGCCTCAAAGAGATGTCGTCAGCACAAGTGCAGGGGTTCACTAGGCTCGACGCCTGCCGGAGTCGCGTGGAAGTTCGAAAGAGTTACCGAGGCCCCTGGCAACACAGGCAACGGAAGGAATACGGGTGGGTTTTAGTCAGTAAGAGTCGGACACACCCTCCCGCCTCGCCCAGAGCGGGAGAAGTTATTTGATAATTTCCAACGCAAAAAGAAAAAAGCGTGCTATACGTAACATCCCGGACCTCATGGTCCGGGTAGGTTACGATTCCCAGGTCGGGCAAAGTGCGATTCGGTTTTTCCATCAGGAATTTTTCAGTAACAGCCCGGAGTCGTTCCGGTTGTTGCCAAGAGGTACGCCAGCCCCTATTACATGGGACTTAAAAATAAGCTGACGAAGCTTTTAAAAATCGATTTTGCAGACTAAGCAGTACAAAAAAAAATTGAAACAAAGTGTTCAAAGAAACGATCGACACTTTTTGTACCCGTTCAACTTTAAAACAACTTTTATTTCCAGTGTATTGAATGATCTTGGAAAAGGTGCAGTTTTACTTTTTATCTCAATGGCTGCAGTTCTTACCGAATGGAACTAGGCGGCTCCTACATTCCACATTTTATGGCACAAGCCTCGATAAAGTTACCTACTATAATATAATCGCATTCTTGAACAATACGCGTTTACGATGCTTTATGGCGTCCACAAAGGAAGTTATGAATACATCGGTAGTCGGGTTTCGGTGTTATAATGTTAGAAACATAAACGTCGCTACTCAACCGTGGGGGTCTCAAATAAATCAATGAGCTCTTCGTTTTAAAACCTTTTGTTTGCTCAAGGTGTTGCTTCGTCCAAATTAATTTGTAAAACATGTACCTATCCTATAGACATAAATTCGCTCATTCTCAAAGCTTTGAATTCTCAATGATGAGAAATTGTGTTGAATTAACCATTAAAGCAGATTGGCATTGTGCAGCGGTGTATTTGTGTGGTGGGTGCTGATGAAGTGCTAGTAGCGTTTTTACCGAGGAAGAACAAATAAAAAACGGCTGACAAGGAATTTTCGAGAGCAGTGGTGGCCCAGTGGTAGCGGCCGCGACTTACGAGTTGTAGGTCGTAGGTTCGAACCCGGACAGGCGCTTTACTTTGTGTAAATTATTTCATCACCACTGCTCTCAAAACGGTGAAGGAAAATATCGTGAGGAAACCGGCATGTCCTAGAACCAAAAATTCGAAGACATGTGACATCTACCAATCCGCACTGGGCCCGCGTGGTGGATTAGGTACGGCTCACTCCCTCTCATAGAGAGGAGGCCCGTGTCCCAGCAGTGGGAACATTATAGGCTGATAATGTAAGGAATTTTCACGTGTGTATTGTACCAGTGTCACAGTTCGGGTTCAGTAAGGGGTTCGTGCATGGTTCGTGTTGCCACATATAAATAATAAATTACATTTTAATGTTGGTGTTGCAATATTAATTACTAAAATACCCAACATGCATCAGAATAAATTCAATATCTGCACTTAGTGCAGTTTTGCAGGAAAGGCTTTTAGTCTGGGTTACGAAGTGAGCAGAAAATATTAAGTCAGTACTCCGTAAGTTCCATGCGAAGTTTCCATGTAACATAATATAGAACCTCTTACTGATGTCCTAAGTGCAGTGGAAACAAGCACTGAGAAGCTTTTTCAGTATATAGGAATACTAACCCTATCTACCATTTGTCTAGTTTGTTTTGTGTCTCGTTTAATGAAATGTTTTGAATATTTCCACCTCTATTGCTAGCTAATTTGCAGTTGGGTCTGCCGATTGAATACACGTTGATTGTCCCAAATTAATATGATTTCATTTGTAGGTTCCTGGGGGGCAACCACCGCCTCTTATAGCAGTATTATTTTAATATTGCTTCACAGTGGAAAAGAGATGGAGCTGCACCCCCTCATCTCGTTCTCACACTGATGTAATATTAAAATAATACTGCTATAAGAGGCGGTGGTTGGCCCCCTGCTCGTGTTTGTAGTATCTACCTACTCATATTCAGTTTAAATAATTGCAATTTATTATTCATTACTTACTAGCTGCGCTCCGCGGTTACAACCGCATAAGTCTCAATCCCGTGGGAATATTGAGATAATAAGTAAGGTCCTATGTCCTGATCCAAGTCATGTTCTACCCATATATGCCAAATTTCATCCAAATCCGTTCAGCCGTTTTAGCGTGAAAGGGTAACAAACAAACAAAGAAATAAAAAACTCACTTTCGTATTTATAATATTAGTAACGATTATTTAATTAATCCATTGTCAAAGAGGGATGCAGGCTTTTTTCTTGTGCCTTATTTATTTCTTTATTTTAATTTTATTATTTATTTATTATGGCATTTCAACAACAAAGTCACAAAAACATTCAGGCATACAAAATTTCTTAAATCAATACTTTAGTGATCTTGTCACCTATAAGTGTGCACAGCTTTTACATTATGTACCTAATACAATTGTTACCTAATAGACAAAAGTGAAAATTGTACGCAAAGCATTATAGGATCATTAAATTAAATTAAGTTATTGCATTGACGCTACATTTCAGTAACTTGGTAACAATGTCGATTAAGACGCTGACAACAACTAAACCGCGGTCACTGTCAGACTGCATAGAAAAGAAAGAGAAGCGCGATGACACAAAGTTTGTAATTTATTGCAAAATATGAAGCATTTATCTATTTACTCAAAATTGAGTTGAGTAATCGAAAATAAAAAACAACCAAGTTCTGCATTCAAATAAGACGTTTTTGTTATTATTTAAATACGTAACTTACGTTGATATTTAATACAGATATTTTGGATTAGAACTCAAGGTAAAAGGTTAATTTAGCGTTAGTATGTATCGAGATTTTTATTTCAAAACGTGTTTTGGTAACAACCAAGTTCTGAGAAATATGTACAAAATTAACATAGGTATATTTTTTCCGCTACCTACCACAAACTATACAGATTTGGCAAATTTTTTTCTTAAGACAACCCTATTTTGGTCATTTGCCACTTGTCAGCGCATAAGTACTGTAGTGTGGGGGACGTGCTACACTAAATAAATAATATTCCTTTTTTTGATCTGTTTATAATATATTTATCTTTTATAATACAATCCACATTCGTTTGTGAGTTTATATAAGACTGTCTCTATTGACAATTCATCATTTTTAACCTATATTCCGATTTTAAATATGTATTTAATTAAGTTGCCAGTGTCAACTAGCGACTAGGATGATGCATTATCATAGAACCTCTACAGTACCTATCGATCTAATAATACCTATCTACTAATCTTATAATCATAATACGAGCACCTACCATATTCTTATGTTCATATTTACCGTCTATTGCGACCATTCTAATTGGAAGCTTCTCCATTTACTAATAAGGAATATACTACTACTATCTATGTTGAGGTCGGCTTCCAGCCTAACCGATTTAGTTTAAGAGATTTCTACGTTCCTAATAAAAATCACAACCATTTTACGACAAAAACCCAATTCAAAATAAGTATTCTGAAAAGCGCCAAAAGCATTTCTTGCAATTGAAATAAATTCAAGTATGTAGGTAACCTAGGAATTCCTCCGTAATCGGAACAACTCCTAGAACGGCAGCACTTACAAAACCATTTCTCTTTCTAAGCTCCAAGCCCTTTATTCACGCCTTTCACGTAACAAAACAGCATAAATAAAATCACTGTAACTCCTGATTGATCTTAAATATCACGCCGGCAGCAAAGCGAAGTAACGGGAGCGAGAAATTGAATTTCTCATTTGCCGCCCGAGGTATAGTATCGTTTATCATGGAGAGGTGACACTTCATCATGTCATGGTGTCCAAGCCCCCTTTGTGGAGCTATTGGACTGTGACATGGTTGGCAGCTAGTAAGGAGTATGTAATTGTGGAATATGTAAAATAATGGGCCGCAATTATAGACGCGTCAGCTTATAACGAGCGATGTTGAATTGGTATGTCAAGTATTGCTATTGATATTGGTAGCAATAGTAGGAACTTATATAACTGTAATAACTTTATATTTATTAACAAAGCACCTTTATAAAAGTTATTCACTGCTGATGATAATATGAATATCTAAGTTTACGGAAATGATAAAGAAATAGTAATAGTAATTTCGGTACACGTTACATCAATGAGGTCTCGACCCCTGAACTAGGACATCCTGTATGACGGGTCGAGAAATAAACCCATCATGACGATTTATCCTCAATACTTTATTTGCATTCCACAATGTGTACTTAGGTGGTAACTTAAGATTATATGTGATCATTATGGACCTTGTCGGGCACAGCAAAGTAGTAGGAGACAGGAAGCATATAAAGACTTAGCTTATCAGTCTTATGAACTAAATCTAATATTACTTTATTAAGGGTTTTATTTATGAATAGTCTACTGTACTAATATTCATTAGGTTAGCACTTATATTTTGTCGTTTAAATATTCGTTTTTAATATAATAGTATTTATTTATAAAAGCTGTTTTAGTTTGTGTGTATATATATGTTTTGTTTTTTATTATCTTCTTTGTACCTAATTTATTGCTTTCTACTCAAAAAGCTCCAGTCAATGTCTCATAATCTGGTACCTGTAGCGATTTTATATAATTATCTCGAATTGATGAAAGTTATACGCCTATTAAAAGTTATTTTCAATTGATATTTTATTCGATTTCTTCATGTCTCATTATGGTCATTACAACGAAGCCGATGGGCCAATAGAACCGTGCTGTGTTTATAACTGTTCACAATTAATTAATAGACGTTTAATAATGTTAATTTTATATTTTACTGATCAATGAACGCAAAAGCCAGAGCTTCGATTCATAAAGTTTAATGACAATATTAAAGTAATAGCTATTAATAATCCCCATTTAGACTTTTATAACTGCGGGGCAGAAGTGTCTTAAGGACTTAATAATTTTTGTGTGGGTTTATGAGAGGACCACATGGTTCATTGGCTTTGGCTTTATTAACCGCCTCACTAATGCAAGTTTTACGAGTAATTTCACGGTTGCTCATTCTGCCACGGCAGGGGGCACCGCTGTCGGTCACTTTGTTAGATACTTGGCCTTAACTTTGTATTCAATGCTCGTATTCTGATCGTAATGAATACTTTAGTGTCTCTAATTAATGGCTGTTGACGTAAAGTTCTTGGCAGGTTGTTAAAAATATTTTGTCTCGGTATGTGGGCTTTTTTGTTTTTCTTCTTATGGCTTCTTTACTTACATAGTTGTTTTGTAATGCGGTCCTATTTTAAGTGGAGTATGTTGGACTGAAATTCCATTTCATGTCGTCGATCTAATTTTAGGTGAGTCTGTTTCTATATTCTTACGAAAAGTGTTTTTAAATTTCAGAACAAGCTATGACTCTATGATCCGCTAACCTAAACTTAGAAGTCTAGAGTATATATAGACTATAGGTACCTTAACAAAAGAACGACGAATGAATGACGAAACTAAGATAAATATAGTACTAAGTATTCTATTCTCAACATTATAATGCGCATTTTGTTGTATTTTGTGTATCTAAAACACAGAAATTGTTTACAGTTTGTAAATGAACTCTTCAAGAAGAATGGAAAATTGGAGAGTACGAAAGGTCTACACAAAGTGTATTAAGTATTAGTCTTAGGGTATTTATGCCATCTTGTACATAGTTCCTATTACAATATTATAATTTATTAGTATTCGTTCATTTCCACAATCACACAAGTCACCATTCAACCTATGCGAAAAAAACATGTCTTTTTGTCGGCATGGAAACCAAACGTGGCGAAACGAAAAACCGACTCGCTAACTAGGTATCCTACCAGTAAAATCATGTGACAAATATTCAATATTTGCGCCTAGATTAATGGCTAGACACGTGCTACGTACACTGCGTTGCCATTATAAGCTCATTTTGTCAGCTAACAGGTTGATGTGGGTTTAATTAAAATTCAGCACCATCCATCACGGCCATATTGATTTTGTGTCATGTGCATTTGCTGCGTTCGTCCGTTATCAATTAGCCATGATCGTCTGACGGGAATAAGGATTTCAGATGGAGTTGGCTTAGATGTAGAAGTATTTTGGTGTTTGAATATCATGAATGTGGGATGTGTGGTGTTTCGCGAATGGGTAGAATTCAAAATTAGGATAATAGAGGAAGTCTGAAAGTGACTTCCTAAAAGCTTTGTGGAAATCGGTTGTCATGGTATGGGCATGTGATGCGGAGGTATAAGGAAAATGTCGGGAGCAAAGTTTTCAGTAGGAATGTGTGTAACTATAAGTGTAGGGAAAGACAATGAAACGACGGACGGACTTTGTGAAAGATGATATGGCTAGAAAGGGGGTGACCAGGGCCGGATTTAAGGCAGGGCAAAAGGGGCCCTGGTCCCGGGCCTCCACAAAATTGGGGCCTCCACAATTAGATTTTTTTTTGATAAAAAGGAAGTTCACATTCACATGGAACCTTTTATCGAAAATGAAAATTATAAAGCTCGCAAAGTTCCATTCACCTAACATTTTATCTTTTTTTTTTTGTATTTTTTTAGCATTAACTATTGAAAATTGAGATTTGTTTGTCGTCTGTTCCAAAAATTTTTTGGGGCCTACACTTCTTGGTTGCCCCAGGGCCTTAACCCCTATAAATCTGGCCCTGGGGGTGACTACTGAGATGACGACTAATAGAGAAGTGTGGAAGGAGAAGAAATGTTGCGCCGATCCCAAATAAATTGAAATCAATTAAATGAAACGTAGATATAAGTTTTTTTGGGTACAATCAGCCGCACGTCTTTAGAAGGTAATACTTTCATTCAGACAGCGGCTTTATTTCGTAGCAATAATTGGTGCAATTTTTCATAGTTTAAGTGTGACTTCTTACTGAAGATTGACGTAGACAGAATTTGAAGCTGGGGAAACTTAGAACTGTTCTAGCAGTATTAAGAAGTTAAGTAAAGTTTAAGCCTAAGTTAAGTTACTTTTCAAACTTAGTTTTGTGTGATTGAAAGGGAGTTTCTATCAATCAATAGCTACAAAAATCTATTGACAGATTCTAAAATCATGTTAACTGCTGTGATTGGCTGACTGAAATCTTTTTCTTCTTTGTGTCGATGCCGCGATAGTAGGTAGGTATATTAAATTTCGTTGGCCTAAAACAAATCACTTAAAATGGGTTCAGTAAGCAAAATGTTGAGTTTATTAGCCTTTCAGAAACCGCGTGTTAACTTCCTTGTCTGTCGCTGTAAATTGTGAGCTATTGGTCTGATTTAAACCAATTTATTTTCTGACAGTGATTTAATATGTGACATCTGCGCACACAGTTATGACTTCGTGGGACTAGGAAATGCCAACCCACAGGCAACGCCCATGCTGGCTAGATACTCGTAAATGCCTCCTCCCATCATGTGGATTTCGTCATAAATGACTCTATTTTAAATATCATGTATCATATAATACATCTCCTCTTGTTATGCCAGTTGATTGGCTAACAAAGTTTTTAGGAGTTTTTAGGAGTTGTGGCCCTAACACTACACCTGTTGTTGAAGTAGTTACAACGCAAAGAGTAAAACTCATCTTGTTTCCTCCTAAATAGTGTTTTTTTTTTAGAGGCGGAGAACTTTAAGTTGATATAAATCACAGAAAAATGATTTTAATATCCATGAATTGCCGAAATACAGCCTAATTTACTGCAAAGAGTGCGAGACAATTGAACTTCCAGATAAGGGCATGTACAGTTGCCAGGTCATCAAGTTACCACAAACTGTCAAATTTCTCCAAAAGATTTTAAAACTTAAAATGTTTACCTCGTTAAGTTCAATATTGAATGAGAGAATTTGACAGTTTGTCGTAACTTGGTATGCTGGCGACTGTACCTACGCGCCAACCGTGGCGGAAAAATGCCCGAAATCATATTCAAACATTAATGCTATCAAATTATCTGTCAAATAAACCCAATTTGGTGGATATATTAAACAAACAATCTATGTTTTATTTCAGTTTAAAGTTCTCCGCCTCTAAAAAACATCCGATAGTTGTAAGCGTGGTGTAGACATTTCACTTAGTCGCACAGCACGGGGTTCGTTAGTTACCTTGGAGCTAGCTATGAAGATTCATTAGTTACAATTACGCTGCAAGACTCGCGAAGGCTCACATAATCAGCCTATAATGTTCCCTTTGCTGGGACACAGGCCTCCTCTCTGTTAGAGAGAGTGGGCCGTAATCCACCACGCGGGCCCAGTGCGGGTTGGTAGATGTCACATGTCTTCGAATTTTTGGTTCTAGGACATGCCGGTTTCCTCACGATGTTTTCCTTCACCGTTTTGAGAGCAGTGGTGATGAAATAGTTTACACTAAGTAAAGGCGCGAAGGCTCACACGTAAATAATTATGATTAAAGGCCACAATATAGTGAACCACAATACTTAAGAACAGATAACGTAGAATTTCTTAGATTTTATAAACTAAATAGATGTCTGTTCGATAGCGATCAATGCCTTTCTCTAACCTGAGCTATAATAAGCGAAAGCTTTAGCTTTCTTTTCTTTTTTTTTTTTTTTTTTTTGGATTACCTAACTTTCAATCCACGACGCAATAGAACCGCCCACTATCATCAACTAGAGGAAGTAGTATCCATTTAGACACAAGTATCATCCTTTAGTAAATTGAACGGTTTATCAAAACACCCCACGGAATGTGAGATGGCATAACTGGATTGTCTTAATACGATAAACGGTGAAGGCCAATAAAACTATATAAGTTAAACGACTCAAGCCAATAAAGCTCCCGCCCTAAAGATGCATCAATAACCTCATCTGAGTTACCTACTTTGTCAGTCAAAGGACAGTCATGTTACGATGAGTAATGCGCCAGATGTAAGTACGTATCAAGTAATTGACATAAGAATACATGCAAGCAATAAATTACTTCTGTTACAATCTTTTTCCTTTATGATATGAATTATTGTTGAGAAACACAATATACTTCTGCTATCTTCTATCTTTGAATGCATCCCACGACGCTTGTGTTCGGTTTATTAACTGTTGTGTTCTTGCCAACGTAAAAATGTGAAAATTTTAATTTGAAAATGGATTCAATTTTAAAATAAAACTGGCCAGTACAATGCTTTTCCTTAGCCTTTATGACGTAGTTTATGTAGACAAAAATGACGGCCCACAAAATGAAATAGCTTTTATAATTTCGACACAATCTGGAACCTGGAGAGTGGCCAGCTTATAACCGCTGCAGTGCGGGTAACTACGAGTACAATAAAACTTTTTATTGAATCCCTCTTCAGACATCCCTGTATTCGAAAAAAGATACATAATTATAAAGGGGAAGATATACGAGGGAGACCGTATTAAAAGCCGGGAGATCATTAAAATCCTCGTTATTTACTTTTGTATACTTGAAAAGCATGAACATTTTTATTCTTACATTCGAATCGGTATTAAATTATCGGGTGACAATAAAGTTTCCTTGGGATTATGCGTCTGGGATATTCTTTACACGAGGGCAGAGGTCAGTAGGAATATCATGGGTGTTACATCGCGTGGGCGGGTTTTTACTGCACATTTTAGTGGGAACAGTAAAATAAACTTGGTCCGAATGTCCTGGGACGGTCGCCGTCATTGTAGCGCTCCTCCGACCCATCGACTTCTTTATGGGCTCCACGGCTAAACTGTTCAACGCTTAAATTTTATTAAGTGACTCTTATGCTAGGACGATCGGTGTTTTCTGGGATGTTGTGAATAATTTTTCGCAGTGTATTGTGCCCTTTCTTTCGAGATTGTCGGTTTATGCATGGATTGTAATTGAATGTTCAATGTTGTTAAATCTTTGGATATTTTTTCGCTACGGGCTATATAAAATCTAAAGTCAGAACGATAACATATATTCAGAAAATATACTCTACAAATTCAAAACATAAGTACGTTCCTATGTCATAGCGAAATCTATGGTCCTTCATTATTATTATGTCCTGTTTTTATTTTATTTTATCCTCTATCATAAGGTCTGTCAAAGGACAAAATATATATACGTAATCCATCAGTACGAAGCCGAACCTTCATTAAAGATTGCATTCCTAATTGAATTTTTTACTGTGGCAACGCCAGTCATTAATATTGTCACACTCATTTCGGGGGACAATCTACGGGTCCATCCTGGGTGCGGGAGCCAAAGATTTTTATCAGACAATATAATTTGTGCCGTTGGGATTTCTATTATTCGCTACCTTATACATATTGTTATTTTTTATAAGCAAGGTTTATTTTCTGGGTGGCTACCTGTTCATGTTACAATAGGTGACATAAGTATTTCCTTATTTTCTTGGTAGGTTATTTTGAAACGCTTTTTTCTTCCATCAACGCTTTTATTTGACGTTTAAAACGCTTTGCATTGTTTTCAGCTTGTTTTTGCTTCTCTACAATTTTTTTAAAATAAGTTTCTTACCGAATCGTAAAATTTGACACGTGTCAATCAGCAAGATTTATTCAACGCCATTTCGAAAGGTAAAATGGGCGTAAAGTAAGATAAGCGTTTTTAACCTACGTCAAAAAGTCCTACGCAGCAGTTAACGTGTGCTGTAAACCATTAATCATGTTATCTTTTTGCAAGAGTGTTTTACTTTTTGCTTAATCAAAAGTGACTCATCGTTGTAAAAGCAACTTTATTTTATTTCTAGCTTGTAACACTCAATAACTTAATTATCACTTTGAGCTTTAATGCATCGATTAGTTACATCACATTAAAATTTAACAATAGGGAGGTGGGCGTACCATAATCGCGTTAATTATATTATCGCCATCCCTACCCGCATATGGGATAACGTACAATGATATTACAACGGATGACATTCTCGCGTTTCGCGTTAATTTTTATATTCTGTGGTAAATTTATTTATGTGGGCGCAATATTACGGCTGGCAGTAAAACAATTTGTTCTATTTTTGAGTTTTATTAGCTGTTTCAAAAATTAAATTGATGCTAGTTTGTTCGACAGTCATTTTGATGTAATTAATTTCACAGCAACTGGTTACTTAATTAGACGAAAAATTATTATGGAATGATGGTCTCATTTAATTGAATAATAATTTTCAAACTATTCTTTGCGTACAATGCAGCCATAATGCATATTTAGCGCCTTCACACAATGGCCACCCATAAACCATAGGTCAAGCAAGCTTTAATAGTTTTTGTCCGTTGACGAGTGACTAATTACTTTAAATACCTATTGTTGCAGGAGCTAACAATATCGTATAAAGCAGATTATTCATCGAAACGCTGCTTTATTTATTTCCTTAGTAATTTGAAACCCAAACACATTTCTTAAAGTGAGAAAAAACTACTGGTTTGTTTTAGGATTGCCCACCTAGATGCAGCCTCGAAAGGATGCCTTATGTATGTCGAAATTTGTCGGGAAGTCCCGAAACATACACGTGAGTGAAAACTTAAATATTAATAAAACAACAAAACGTCTTACAAAAGAAATAAAAGTAAAAAAGAACAATACCACCACGAAATCCCTCCCTTCTATTTATTTAATAATATTTGGTCACCAAACAGTCAACACAATTTGTATTAGGGTACACTTTTGTGCTAAGATTTTTTTAGTTGATAAGAAATCTAATCTTTCCGGGCCCCTCGTTTTCTAGTTTTGTGTAGTCCATTAAAACGGGCCCCTGGTTTTAGCTAAATAATACACGGTGGGCGGATAGGGCGCAAAACAAAAGACTACGCAAGTACCGGAACTAAACCGCGGTAGTGCACCTCGGGGAATAGGTGAGGTCGCGCTGTGGTAGTATACTGGGGTATTTTTATTAATTTATTAGGATACAAGTCGTGTGCCCGTGAAATTTCCTATCAGCAGAAATTACGACCTTCCAACAAAACATTTTAAGCTTTACATGCATAAATGTACCAGGTGGTCTGCAGTAAATGAATGAATTTAAAATGGTCTAGTAATTGTTATTTTTGCTAGGAACGATAAGTTAGTATTTCTAGGTTACTAAGTAAAAACTTACTGGTACATTAAATTTATGCATGTAAATTTTCAACGATCAATACTCCGTACAAAGGTACGGAACTAAGAAAGTCGTGACATTGTCTATATGCTATGCTAATGCATAGCATATATACAATAAAAAATAACCATCATGAGATAATTCTCATGATGGTTATTTTTTTTGTAGTAAGTATATAAAAAAAAAGGTTTTGTATTTAAACCGTCGCCGCTTTTAATTTTACTTAGAGCATTTTTGTTTTTTCTCTTCAGTAAGTAAATAAATGACATCTAGGGTACTTCCTATGCAAGTTAAGCCGGCAGTCGAGACTTGTGTAATTTACGACAACTCTAGGTAACTGTACGACACGCTTAGGCAGGCTGAGTCGAGGGACGATCTTCACAGGGGGCTGGTAGCAGCTATATGACAGTAGCTGAGGATACAGTGTATTTTGCTGGATCCTCAGACACCTGTGATAGGAAAGGCCTATGTCCGGCAGTGAACTGCTAAAGGCCGATGGTAAATAATGATGATGAACGGTTTAACTATATAATATGTATTAACTTGTAATTGTAAACATAAATTGTTTTTGTACCAAATGAAATTTTCCAGTATACCTGGCCTATTCTTGCAGATTTTTTTCTGTCTATGATTTGGAAAATGATAGTTCACCCAGTAACTTACCCTTACGCAGCCACTACGTAACACAGCAGATGTGTGCCCGCCTCGGGTGACTCACGACGACTCAATTACACATTCGATAGTTTTTGTGTTCTGTCCCGACTCCCGATACATGAGTGCGCCTTTATGAGGACATTCAACTATGTACCTATGTGTGTTTTTAATTTAAATTTTACGGCTGATAAAGGCAGATTAAGACATTTGGTGCGTACAAATCTGACTGTATAATTCCGAACTACAAATCGTATAATTTAAAACGAAGCAACTACCATTTTCTCGCAGTTAAATATTTCAGTTTCTAACAAAGTTTCTCCGCAGACAGTTGTCTTACTTTAAAATTAATTTTCATAGTTTCCTCGGACTTTATTCACATAAAATAAGAAACTCGTACCATGAAATAAAACAACGCCAAGCAAGATGTTAATACATGATGTTTTACAAGTAACTCAAGTTTTACAAGCGCAAGCCCGACACATTGACTTGAATTTATCGCCAAACTTTAGTACTTTCATACATTTCGCTTTACATTTAAGAATGCTCGTGTAAGAGATATATTTTCTAATTTAATACATCCTGTTTCGTTCGTAACTAACCGTCTGACTCGGCATTCCGCTTAGAGCCGAAGTTATTACCATGATATAGCTTGGCTTGTCTTGTCAAACGTACAATGCTTATCTAAAAGTTCCTTGTGTTGTCTCTACGGCGTCGCTAAAAGGAAATACTTGTACAAATAAATAAACGCGGCCCTTAAACGCTTGTCATTGTCAATCCGTTGATCCGATGCTCTTTTTATAGCGCGATGCATGCGCTGCAAGGCGTGTTCTTGAAACTGACCCTTATCTCGAGTGATTTTTTTTGTCACATATGTTTCGGATTAGCACTTCACGGAACGTTGTTTGGATTTGTCGTATACATTCACATTAAACTAAGCACTTCACGACATTTTAGGCGATGCTTCTTAGAAAATAAGGGAGACAATTGCATGCACGTTTCTTCGTTTGAGTGATTGGAATTGGACGGGTGTACGACCTACCGCAGAACTATAACTTTTGGCTTAATCCCATGTAATTCATGAAGGTTTTTACGAGTTACACATGATCCATAAACTGTATTCGGATTTAAAAATGTTCCTAATCTTATAGCTTTTATTATTGGAAGTGTTGAAAATACTCTTAGCATAGCACTATTATTTTAATCTATTACGTTCTAAATCCGTCGTCCCGCATGTAAACGATCAGCATGGAGAATTTGATTTAATTTTATATACGCTTTGAAGAGTTCTACTCGTCATTTGTCATGTGTCAGTACGGCCAAGAATTCAGTTGATTTAAATTTTAAGCTAATGTATTCTCTATGCATCGCTTACATTAAAGTTTTCATCAGAAATGCTTTATTAAAATTGTTATGGAGTCGATGGCGCTTCAGAAAATAGTAGCCATAAATGTTCATGATGATACACTTCATTCTGTGCATACATAAATGGTATATAAGTATTGGACTGTCAGTATCTACTGTCACGTCTTTGATTATTTCAGGTACCGCTGGAGCATACCAAACGCATCTATCTATTAAGATTAACTATTGTTAACAGTATTTAAAACCATAAAATATTATACACACGTAGGTGTACTAACATTATCCCCACTCAAAAATCATTCTCAAGATACCACGAGTGAGAACTTATCGGTATTTAATTTCTTCGAAACACTCCTCTTGTAACAATCAGAAGGTTCTATAATGTCAAGTTGCCTACCGTTATTCAAAATGTATGCCTCAATAGCTACAATTTTCATGAAGAAAATAAAAAAAACACTCACCCTGTTTATAAAACGCTTGATGTATGATTAACAATTAGGTTGTGCTTATACGCAAAAGAAAACACTATAGATAGGTACTATTTTCAAGCAAAACCATATTCGTAGTCAAGTCCGAAAGCATAAGATTAATCCCACCATTACTAACCAGGTGTGTTCACTCGATGTCCGCAACAAACCTTTGTTGATTGTCACCTGTTGGAATCGTAAACATTGTCCCGAGACATTCAAACAAGCAATTTAAGCAAACAAGTAATGGGGACCCAGTGCAGTACAAGGAATCTACTACGACTTCACGAAAGTAGGATCCACCAAGTTTCAAGTTTCGTTTTGCAAGCCTGAACGTGCCTAGTATGCAACATCAGTTTGAGTGCGCTGTAAGATTTTTGGTTTTATTTTTGTGTTGCTGTTAAGGATACGTCTATGGGAATTTCTATACTATAAGAAAAACAGGTGAACACGGACACCAGTTAAGACTAAAGGACGAAAATATTGTTGCATTTAACATCATTTTTGGAAGTTGCAACAAAATTAATGCAAATATTATGACAAGGGAGAACCCCTATTGCAAACAATATTTTGAAGGGTCTTTTGTTTACGAATGTCCAAACTTGGAATGGACTTGACTCACAGCCACAGCGCACAAGAGTGGCCCGAGTATGTTTTTTTGCGACGGCGACGACTAAACGTTGATATATTGCTAAGATATCTGATTATGGCTACATCTCTTATGCTGACAGTTTGTATCATTAAATCACGATACAGAAATCCTATAAAATCTTTTTTAAAGAGTTGTAATGCAATGTCTTAAAAATTTACTAGGCATGCTTCCCAAAATTCCTCGTTTTCACTGCCACATCTCGAAATGTCATTGTATTGTATCCACTCGTGACATTTACTTGTGTC
The DNA here is from genome assembly GCA_905333075.3 of Atethmia centrago. Lineage (NCBI taxonomy): Eukaryota > Metazoa > Arthropoda > Insecta > Lepidoptera > Noctuidae > Atethmia > Atethmia centrago. The sequence goes on along the minus strand of HG995383.1, from coordinate 17,204,666 downwards.
AGCGCCAGTGTTGTAATGTCTTAATGCTAGTCATTTGTTTTATCACATACATGTGCGTTTTTATCTGTGCACTCTCGTACATAACTTATTATGCCGATTGTTGGTTGTTAACAAAAGAATTATTTTAGATGGTTCAAAGGTTCCTATAATTCATGCACAGTTTTGATTACAGCATAATTTGAAGATTGTTTTACTTCGATTTCGTCATCATCTCGAACGTAGATAATCTTAATGTGTTTTTATTTTTTTTGTCCATAATGTAATTTGTAAAATCATTGTTTGCTCACAAAATTTATGTTATTCCTCCATTCAAGAGATGGCTATTTTATTTGAACAATTCCAATCTTGTTCAAAACTGTTCCCACGTAACAGAATCACACAGCCATTCAAATCTGGAAACGTATCCAAAAATGTGTCTTTAATTTAACAAACCGCTTATAAAAATGTTTGTACAAGTCAGTGTAAACAGCCAATATTATTTTTCTATCGGTCGGTGCGGCCGTATATTTTAGAGACATTTGTTTGAACAGTTCGTATATTTTCTCCGTGTGATGGGACGCAGCCGGTCGTAACAGCTGCTCGATGTGAAGACCACTTGAGGTTCTCTGCCTCGTCGAGTGGTCGGTTGAAGTCTGCCTCTTGCCTCTTGCGAACCTCAAGGTCTCGATTAAAGTTTTGTAACAAAATGTTTTTGTTTTCATTGAGATGTTCAACGTTGGCAGTGATTGCAGGATGTTGTGTTATTATTTTTTGTGCTTTCATCCGCAAGGCTTTTTTGCAATTATTTTGGTCTTTAATTTGATGTGTTATGAAAAATTTACTGATTTTCAGGTTTCAGATGCTCATTGTTTATTCCTTAGTTTTGTTTATGGGTGAACATTTTGCACCAAAGTTAGCAGGTAGTAGGTTAATACCTCTAACGCTAATGCGTTACTGAATACCCTAATGCAACTCTGTCTATATTGAAATTCGGTGCCCCATTTTCTTAGGCTGTTCTAATGGCAATAAATCAAGTAAACATCCTACAATTAATGCAATATGTAGCACATTTTAAACCTAATGCACCATTACACGGCGAGACCAGTTCCGGATTGACGGCTGCACCACGGATAGCCTCGTGAAGTTTAACGACCCATCACAGCTCTGTTGTCGATTGACTGCAGTGTGCTGTGGCTTGTGGGGTAGGTATGTAATGGCCTTTATAGCTATGTTTCCCAGGCTTTACCTTAATGTTAATGTATAGATAAATAGTTGCGACTGTTATTTTCCGAGTTTAGTAGGTAGATATCTAGTATCTATTGGTTCTTTGATTAGGGTGATTAAATTTAGCTCATTTTCAAAAGTTGAGCTGTTGGCAATCTTAACTTATGCAGGTATTTCATTTAGCATGATAATTGGCTGTGGATAAACCAGGGGACTTAATAACCCGACATCGATAGTCGATAGGCGGCAATCCGACAATCCGACAGAAACGTTTTTTTTGACAAATATGTCGCATTGTCACATATTAAACGAGCTTCTGCCAGCGACTTCGAACGCGTGGAAGTCATAAGACACACACAATATACTAAAATAACAGTCACATTTTTATATAACTGTATACTACGTTTGTAGTTTTGATCTCAGCAAAATAATTATACAGAGAGTCAGGACTGATGACACTGGAGCTGGCGACGCACGTGAGAAGCCGCTCGTCCTGAGATCGACACTTACGAGGTAAGTGTCGATCCTCAGGACGAGCTAAAGGAAGGAAAGCTACGGCTCAGGAAGGTTACAACCTTCAGTAGAAATTTCCCATTGCTTGCGACATTTTTCATTTTACATGAGTTAATGAACGCCTGCGTTCCTGCATTTGTACTACCTAATGGCATAACACTGATAAGTACACTGACAGATGCATCCTTAAAGATTAAAGGTACTTAGAAATAATATAGGTAACAGTAGATTGTAAACACACGGGATTTCTCATTAAAATTCACCTAACCATAGATATTTATTTTTACTGCATTTTTAATGGACTTCAAGGGGGACTTCATGTGTTTTTGTGTACGTTCTACGAACTACGTACGACTACGTTTCTGTGTACGGTCGACTTCTTAACGTCAACGCCGGCTATCGCTGAAAACCAGCGCTGGGGCTCTGTCTCGCATAGGGTCGCAGCTTTATGCTGAGCGTTGGCCGTTTTGCGTGGACGTGACGCAAATTCTCCCCCAAATTGTTTCTTTTTTGTATTTGTGTTCCTTCTTTGCGTCATGTTTGCCGCAAATAAACGTATTTTCTTTCTTTCTTTCTTAACTATCATAAAAAAGTATAACAAAATGTAAAAAACAGTCACAAAAAAAAACAATCATTGTGAACTGACCGAACCGCTAAGCCGTTCTTATATGTATGTATATGTCATGATTGACTACTTAGCTCCATATAGGTATAGCGTGATAGTAATCATTTAAAAGGTTAAATCTATAACTAACTGCAATATTCCAAACTTTTGGCTCGTATTTTTACAATTTGTGGTAAACTGAAGAAGAATACGAACATAGTGCAAGATTGTTCATCCCCCATAGAAAATAGCGTGATAGATTATAAGCCTACAGACTGACCAGAATCTATCCGGAAGTATTTGCGGGATGCTGAAACATGCATCCAGACAAACAGACAAAATTTTAAAACTAATAATAATACATTTTTGGCATTAGAATCGTTCCCAGACCCCGTAACAATTACTTATTTTCAAAAATATTCAATTTACAGATTTGACTTCGCTACGATTTTAATATAATATATGTATAGAATAGGACACAGATCAGTACAGCGTCAAATTAAAACTATTCAGCACTTCAGTCCCAAACAAATGAATAATATTTCGACGACTGGATGAAACCACAGAAAGTTCGGTATGTATAGGTACAATTTTACCGTGGTATTTTGGCATTTCTCGCCGGCTGTCGCGTCTACGTAATTACATGTCTACATCGATACATTTAGAAATAGCAATGGAAATATTGGTATCAGGCATGTCTGTTATTGTATGGACTCTGCATTGTGTTCAACAATGTGCATGTATTTCGATTTTGTTGGGCTAAGGTGTTTGGCTAAGGTGCGGCTTTGCTGTTAAAGGTTAACTAGATGTAGGTATGCTGTGTTAGGTATTCGGTACTTGTAGATATGTTATGGGTGGTCAATTTACTTATTACGACATAATACGACATATAATACATCAACGACATTTAATATTACGACACATAATATAATTTAAGTACCTTAAAAATATACCTAAGTATTTTTCCGAACGAAACATTGAATTAGTTGAAACTCAAATACTACTTTCTTCTACGTATTTTAGTTAGAGGGCTTTTCCACTGATTGGCGTTATTAGTCTTTTTTATTAAGTAAGCAACTTTGGAGTTTTGATAGCACTTTGCTAAAATGTCCTAATTTCAAATTATATTGTTCACTGACTTTTTCAAACAAAAGTCTTTCTTATAACACTATTGATAAGTTATATTGTTCCTAATGACGCAGAGTTGATATTAAGTGCGTCGAACCCACTTGAAAGCACATGCATTAGCGCCATGTACTCACTACGTCACAATTGCGTGTGATTCCGAAGGGGATAAGGAAATAACTTCATTTGATGTGTAGGGACACGTCACTAGCCTAGTGTTTGCTAGAAATTATCGCCTTTGTTGAGTTCTAGATAACCTGCTTTAGTGGTTAGCTTTTAGGGTTTCGTACTTATGTATAAGGGACAGAGGGACTCTATTACTAAGCCTACGATAAAAAAAAACAATATCTCTCTCCTTAAATATAATGTTATGTTCTTTGCTTTTGTGTATGAATAATTTGATTAACACAACAAATGTATTTTCTGACAAATTTGGTCAAGGTTTTGGTAGTAGGTATATTTATGCAGTGTTCGCAAAAAATATGTAATTATAATTAATAATTATTTACCTGGTGCCAGTATTAGCCAATTAATTAGTATTATTAAATTGACAAAAATAAACGTTACGTACCTACGTTATACGTAATGATTTTATGGAGATAGTTTAAAACTGTAAGAAAAGAGGACATAATTGAATGTTGGACACATTCAATTATGTCCTCTTTTCTTACAGTTTTAAACTAGTATTATTAAATTGACAAAAATAAACGTTACGTACGTTATACGTAATGATTATAAGGAGATAGTTTAAAACTGTAAGAAAAGAGGACATAATTGAATGTGTCCATTTGATATTACATCTCAATGAATGAGACCAATAGTTGTAAATTTATTTTCTGTGCCTTGCCTTATTCTTAATATTTGTCTGATGAGCAAAATATGCACATTTATTAATTAAATATGTTCATTTATAATAGGACTTGTCGTCAAAGTGAAGCTGTTTAATATTTTGGTAGTAATCGATTTACTACTGATTACAAACTGACTAATTTTACAATGTATATTTGCCACCTAGTTGTAGGAGACAAATTGCTAATCTTTTAGCATACAATCTGACAATACACACACAGTGACACTGGTACCTGTAGTGTACCAATGATTACTGTTAGCAGTGGTACTAACACTACTTTTGATACGCCTTGTAGTTTAAACTATTAGGTGCGACAACGGATGAGCCGCATATGTTGAATGTTGTACATCAAAATATGCAGGGTCTGTCCGGCAAAGAGCTAGATTTAAGTTATTTATGGAGAACTATGATGGTCAGGTGTTGTGTTTGACTGAAAACTGGTTAAAGGAACGTGAAGTAATGTTACAGTACAAAGTGCATTTGTAAGAAAAAGTGCTATTGCGGTGGATCTTTAGTTTTTGTTTCAAACACGTTGAAATGTAAATAACGTTTGGATTTATCACTACATTATCGAGCGCACTATTGAGCTGTCTTGAGTTGAACTCGAGCGATATGTTTTAATTTGCGTTTATAGACCACCCTCTGGGGATTTTATTCGTTTCGAATCGGTAATGGAGGATTCACTCAATAGGTTAAAATCTAGTAATAATAGTATAATTTTATGTGGAGTGTTTAATGTTAATATTTTATATATTACTCCATTAAGTAACTTCTTAATCTGTTTAGGTCAAGCATTTAATTAACTTGTTTTTTGAACCTACTAGGATCACGGGATCCTCATCGACGTATCTTGACAATATATTTAGTGATTGTGATGCCAAAAATAAATGAGTGTTAAGTGACTCAACGTCTGACTGTGGTTTATTAGCTAGCATCCCTGTTCCATTACGTACATAAAAGACCGAATAAAATAGAATGTAGACCTTATACAGCTAGTCGTTGCAACAAGTTTAAACATAATATAGCTCATAGAATTACACTATCTGTATTAGAACACGATAATCCTAATGAAATCTATGGAGCCGTTTTTATATTGTGCAAAAAGAGTACCAATCTACTGTCAAGACCAAAACCATTAACATTAAAGGCAACTCCGTTGGCTTTTTTAAACAATGACCTACTCCAGGTATTTATAAAAGAAGAGCGAGATTATACGAGTTATATGGTTTGACAAACATACTCCTTTCCTAGAGTATGTGAACAATTATTCAAAAATATTTTTATTTTTGTTAAATCAAAATGTTTAAGCGATACAATAAAAAAATCCAATAATAAATTAAAAACTACTTGAAAAATGATTAACAATGAAACGATTAAGTAAGTTAAACATGAAAAACAACTTGAGATTATGGTCGACAACAAATTAGTTAATAAAGTAGCTGACGTAGCTGAGGCATTCAATGAGTTTTTTATCAGCATACCTATAACTACGACTCGCTCCTTAATTAATTTAATTCGTCCCCGTCTAAAGCTGAACACCTTTTGCATAGTAGTGTGCCTAAATGTAGTCGCTTATTTAGCTTCGAACATCGAATAACCTCGATCAACCTCGTGCTGTAGTTAATGTTTTTAACACACTTTAGTCTAAAAACACTGCTGATTAGTGGGGCACCTCCATTAAACTTTTAAGTAATATAATGTGTTGATTTAGGAATTTTTCCTGACCTCTTGAGGAGTAGTAAAGTCATACCATTATTAGGCCTAAAATTGCCAACGTTCTTTTTTATTACCTGATTAAGGTAATAAAAAAGAACGTTGGCAATTTTAGGCCTATTTATATCTTACCCGCATTTAGCAAACTATTTGAAAAGGTAATACTCAAGCAATTGCTAAGACATTTTAATTTAAATAGCTTCCCCACATGATAAGCAATATGGCTTTCAAAAAGGTCGCTCGACTCTGTAGTCGAGCGACCCGCATTGCACATCACAGATCACAGAAAAATCAAATAAAATTTTGCGAGTTCTCCCGAACTCGCAAAATGTTATTTGATTTTTCTGTGATCTCTCCAAAGCCTTTGATTTCGTGCACTATGGCACGCTTTTGCGTAAACTACGTCATTACGGTGTCCAAAAAGAAGCTCTCAAAGTAATACATTCGTATTTACATAATAGGTTCCAATGTATAGATGTAAGCGGTGTGAAATTTTCCTGGCTACCAGTTCAGTTAGGTTTACCTCAAGGCTCAATACTGGGTTCATTCTTATTCGTAGTGTATATTAATGACTTACCATTTTATTTAAATGGTATCTGTGACGTTGTACAGTTTGCAGATGATACCTCTCTTATTTTTAAAGTAGACAGGAATAGACAAGATTTTGACGACGTAAACAGTGCACTCTCAATGGTTACGGATTGGTTTACGAAAAATAACTTAGTTCTCAATGCCAAGAAAACTATAAAGTTCACCTTATCGAATGTTAGAAGTCCAGGACCTAACATCGTTTTAAATAAAGAAGTGCTTGAACTGTAGACTCGGTAGTTTTTCTGGACATAACATTAGATGCCAAACTTCAGTGATACAGCTTGGTTAGTCTATTTTAGTTGTTTTCATAGCATTATGTCCTACGGTATTCTGCTGTGGGGCAAAGCCGCTGACATTCAAAATATATTTGTTCTTCAAAAACGAGCTATTCGAACAATTTACCAGCTAGGAGCCAGAGTTTCTCTGACAATTTTTTAAAGATATTGGTATTTTCACAATAAATCTTCGCCAACATCTTATATATTAGGAACAAGATACACTTATACACTAAAAACAGTAATATTCATAATATTAACACCACAATGTAATAAGGATAAATTACGTGCTCCATTTCACCGGCTTCATAAGGTTAATAACTCATTTGTTGAAATTTGGTATAACCTTTTATAACAAGCTACCTTCTTTGCTAGATTTGCTTTTTAATGCGTTTAAAGCTAAAGTAAAATCCAACCTTTGTTCAAAGGCATACTACATCAACGATAAGAATAGTTGGTCCCTGTGATTAACTCAAGACAATGTTTATGTTTTTTCTCCAGAATTAGCTTACCTAAGATTATATGAGTTAATATACCTAAACCTAATTGTTTTTCTTTTTTTGACTGTTTAAGTCGATTTTTAAAAATTTAATTTTCATTTATTATTGACACAATCTACTCATTGTAATATTTTTTTTATGAGTTGTATTGTGGCATGTTCCCTTAGATGTCACTGCTTGAGGTAGCGTTGGGGGTCGGGTTGCCTCCTTCCCTCAAATATGGCGTGGCAAAGATCAGCCATTACCCATGGCTGATCTTTGCGTTATGCTCGTGAACGGATGCTTGTGGTGACTGGTCGCCTTGCTGAAAATGGATGTGTTATTTTTATCAGTAATTAACTGTTTATTTATTTTACTTCGATGATCCTAGTTTATCATTTGTGACTTCGAGTTGCGGCTATAAATAGCTGCATGTAAGCGGGCGCACCCTTTATGCCTGTAGGCTTTTATTTAGGTATTAAGTTCTATTTATGTTTTTAGTTTTTTTATTTTACTTGAGTATGGTTTTAGATGTTTTTTATTGGTATATTGACATGTGCTAACTGGCTGACATCGTGCTGACATACGGCAAATAATTTAATATCATGTTTTGTGTTGCGTAATGTAAATTATTTTACGAATCAATATTATACAATCAAGTTTTTTTAACTGAAGAGACAGCTGAGCTGCTGGGGAGTTTGTTACGCCACTTTTTATTTCCAGCTAAAACCCTAGGAAGTGGAGAAGGGCGGGCGTTTTGTGGAACTGTCTTATGTCATTTTGACGTTCCAAAAGTGCTGATTCTCAGCCTAGTTTGAATAAATGACTTGACAAATCAATCTAATCAAAATATTTTTATTTTACATAAACCTACGTGGGCACTTATGAAACGTCAGAAGCTAGGTGCACGGTTCCAATTGGTCGTTTCCTATGGAGAAGAGTCGGCAAGAAACTCCACGGTTACTCTTTTAAAAATAATTGGTTTTTACAATGTTTTCAAATCACAGTGTTAATAGGTATGGGAGGACAGTAGTAGTAGGCCTTTCAAGAAGTGTAAGGGCAAAAATGTCATTTGGTTTAAATAGGTTGTTGTTTTTATTTTTTTATTAATATTTGAATGTGAAAACGTTGTAGGCTTATAGACTAGATCTGTAGACCATTTATTTTTTGTTAAGTACCTGGTTACTTAACAAAAAATAAATGGTAATGGTAAGCCTACAACGTTTTCACATTCAAATATTAATAAAATAATAAAAATAAAAACCTATTTAAACCAAATGACATTTTTACCCTTATAACAAGTCTGAATTAGTATCTTGTTCACAATTATTGTTTTATATATATTTAAATAGATAAGTATAAGTTTTATGTATGTAAGCCTTATCACACTAGCGAGTTGCGAGCGAGTGGAAAGCGTGGCGAGTGCGCCGCGAGTTCGCAACGTGATCGCCACGAGTGCGCAACGTGTCCGCCACGTTTTCACACTATTTTACACTCGCTTGTCTCGCTTTCTCTTGTACACTCACGTCAACCGCTCTCATTCCACAAACGCGGCGAACACGTTGCGCACTCGTGGCGATCACGTTGCGAATTCGCGGCGAGCTCGCTGCGCACTCGCCCCGCTTTCCACTCGATCGCAGCTCGCTAGTGTGATAAGGCCTTAAGTTTGTGTTATTTTATGTAAATGGTACACACCTGTAGTATAGTCTCTCCTTCTCTCTTAATCCATCCAAAGGTTGTCTTTATAAAATCGCTTTTAGCGATAAGACCGCCTATTGTGTCACCCTATGTAAAAATTTTACTATCATATCTTTTGCCTTTAGGATTTTGGTGCGGCTGCCTCGGTTTTGTAGTGCATCGGGCATGTTTGCCGACGCGAGGGTGGATGACTTTTTTGCATTAATGCGCAAGAAGTCAGCCTCACTAATTCGCAGAATTCGAGGTACTGGCAACGGAATCCTGAAGATGATTGCGGATCGACCAGTATCGCCAGTGGTGGGAAGGCTCATCAGGCTACATGTCTTCTGATGAATTGAATGTAATTTTATTCTCTTTGTTAATTTGTGTTTATATTTTTATTTTTTTCAATATAACTTGACAGCATTTGTTGCAATTCAATTTAATTTAATTTATTAATTCATTATTTATTGACATTAGTTAATCTTATGTATTTCAATTTAATTTATTTTCGGTCAAGTTATTTTAATTTTAAATCCGTATTCATATGGACCTATATAACTGCTCCTAACTTAGTCTTAAGATAATTAATCTGTTACTAACAAAATATGGACATTACCTAGTCTGAAATAAACAAATTTTATTATTTTTTTTATACTAATCTGTATTTTTTTTTTTGGTGTACCAAATTAAGAATATTCTATTCTATTCTACGACGTCTCTCTACCCATCCGTCCGTCAGTCCGTCTATCTGTCACAGATGTTATAGCCTCGTAAGGCCCAACGACCTAATTTAATGACAAAAAAATTTTGACACTCCGGCCCGAGACACTATTTAAAATCATTTAAATTATATATCTAATCATAAAAATATATATCGACCTAAATTTGGGTTGGGCCTTACGAGGATATCTAAAACATGCTTTTGAGCATGAATTGCTGCATTATTTTAGAGACACATGTAAGATCCACGAAATCCAACATACATCCTGGGTAACTAAATATTTTGATGGAAATCTGTCAACAAACTGACATCGTAAATTGTTGCCATCTTGAATCACCGTTCACCATCATTGTATGCAAGTTAGGTACATAATATAAGCCGTTGGTAGACAAAACATTAATCAGTTGGTAGAAAAACCTTTCATTGTCATTCTTTAGTGAGGAGACTATCAATTAAATGAAACTGATCTTGTTTTAATGAAACTGTGATTTATTATCAGGTCTTTTGGGCGCCCTTAACATTACATACCTACATAGTAAATCGAATGCTTATTGTCAATGTGTCATGTTCTAAACGTGACATTGGCTAAATGCACAAACTATGCGAAGCCAAAGAAAAAAAAAAAAAAAATGTGTCATGTAGGTCCTTATCTTAATATTGAAATTCTGTGGCCTATTGCACCAATGGTGTATCATGCGACATTTCAAGAGAAAACCGGTGGCTGGTGACTGGCGACACACTATGGGACCAAACAGTATTTTCCATCTCAAAAATGGTTTTGTCGAAAGTCGTAAATCCGTAGATTGTTTTATGGTTTTATACTCTCAAAAGATGGAACTTACAAAATATAAAAAAATATAAAGTTTTACGTTTATAAAATGAACCTCAAACATTGGGCATAAATATTTTCATGCCAATTAAATTACCGTTAAGGGAGTTCAACACATAATTATTCGGAAGTTTTCCAAGGAAACATATTAGTGTTATACATCATTAGATAGCTTAGAATATACACTTTGCAACCACGTTCAGTTTTTGTAAAAAAAATATTTTTATTTAATTTTTTAATATTTTTTTAGTGAAGTAAAGAAAATTTAGTTTTTGTTAATTTCAATTGGAGTTTTCGTTGTTGCCGAAAGCAGCCGGTGTCAAGTTAATTACTCTATTAGAGACCTTATCTACTCAGTAATATGAGGATTTTAAAAAAACTTGCGCGTTTTTTGCGCCAGAGGTGATTTTGAAGCAATAATATCAATCGGGGAAAAATCCTCGAAAATTACGGTTCTTCTTTTTTATTATGAAATATTATATTTAGTTATTATCCTTTGATGTCTATATTGTTTTTTTCTATTTCTATGATAAAAACATACATTTGCAAATTAAAAAACTGCTATTATATTTGAAAGAATCTTCCCATGGCAATTTTGTTTGGGGTGGTCACCTTAACCACAAGTATGATAAACTATATTGCTGCGGAAGTTCTATTTATCTGTTGTGGTAAATAATTACAATCAGTACTGATTACACTATTTCGATGAGAACTGTTATAATCAATTGTCCCATGGTTTTTGCACAAGGCACTAAAATATTAGTCCTTTAAATACCCGTGTATGTTCAGCATACGATTCATCAAAGTGTTCAGATACTTCTTTTCAATAACAATTAACGCATAAAAAACATTATTATCTAACAATGAGTGAATTCGTTTGTGTTCGACGCGATCTTTGTGATCAAATAATAAAAGGGAAAAGTACTTCAGACCTCAAAAAATATTTATTGGAAAATTTTCAACTATCGGAAACTGACGTTAATACTGTAATAGAGAGTATTCAAAAAAATCTAACATCGAGTTGCAACCAGAAATGGAACAAAGCTCAAAGAAAGCCGGACCGGTTCGAGAGCCTATACTCAAATTGGTTAAATGGTGAGTTTAAAGTATCATTGAATTCTTGCAGTACCTCAACCACTGTAAATTCTGGTTTGAATACTTCTGGTGAACGTGGAAGACCAACAAAACAATATGACGAGTGCTCGGAAAACACAAAGAAACGAAAAAATATGGAGCTGGTCCAGGAGTATAGAATGGGACATGTCCGTAACGCTTATGTGCAAGGTTTAAGATCCATGGGGGAAAATGACGAAGCGTCGATTGTGACTATTATCAGAAATAAGGAAAAAGAAGAGAAAAAAGTTATTCTACAAAACATACTCAATCCAGATAACGCACTTTCCTTTACAAAAGAGGAAGCATTGAGTATATGCATTGAAACTGATTTAACCAAAGCACAATATGCGTACCTAAGAAAAAGGCTCGTTGATAAGAATTTAAGTTCTGTATTGCCTTCGTATCAAACACTAAGTGAAGCAAAAAAGGCTTGCTATCCGCCTGCATCCAGCATTACGGTGACAAATATAAGCGCAAAAATCAACCTGCAAGATCTCTTAGACCATACAGTCTGCCGTATTATAAGGATAAAGTCAGGATCGACTTACAATCATCTCAAGCTTTTCACTAAATGGGGATGTGATGGATCCTCCGGGCAAAGTGAGTATAAACAAACTCTACCGGAAGAAAACGAACAAATATCGGACGCTAATTTGTTTATAGTGTCCCTTGTACCACTGCGACTAGTAGACGAATAAACTTCTACGGTCCTATGGAAAAACCCTACTTGCTCATCTGTTAGATATTGCAGACCAATTTCATTAGAATTTGCAAAAGAAACTCCCGAAAAAACTACAGCGGTTGTCAGTGAAATTGAAGCCAAAATTAATCAATTGATTCCAACTTTTGTGTCAATAGAAGACAAAGTCATCGAAGTTAAACATCAACTGTTTATGACAATGATTGATGGGAAAGTTGCTCAAGTGTTGACAAACACATCATCCAGTGCTACCTGCACTGTTTGTGGAGCAACTCCCAGACAAATGAATGATCTTTTAAAAGTTACAACGAGAGTTGAAAATGAAAATGCGTTTAAATACGGATTGTCGACGCTACACGCATGGATAAGATTTATGGAAATGATCCTCCATATTTCTTACAATTTAGGTTTTGAGAAGTGGTCTGCAACAACTCCAGAAAACAAGCAACTTAAAGAAGACAAGAAAAAATTTGTCCAAAAACGTTTCCGAGAAGTGCTTGGCTTGCATATTGATAAACCACGTCAAGGTTCCGGTAATAGCAATGACGGTAATACGGCAAGGAGATTTTTCCAAAATTACCAATGTTCTGCAGAGATAACCGGAATTGATGAAGAATTAATCAAGAGACTATATGTAATTCTTCAAACTATGTCATCGGGATTTCCTATAAACGCAGAAAAATTTGGTCAGTATACATTGGTAACCGCGCAATTATATGTAAGCAAATATAACTGGTACTACATGCCATCTTCGGTCCATAAAGTACTTATACATGGTGCTAAAATAATAGAGCATTATGCAGTTTTGCCTATAGGACAATTATCCGAAGATGCCCAGGAAGCTCGAAATAAAGATTATAAGAAATATAGGTTACATCACGCTAGGAAGTGTTCCAGATCAGCAACAAACGAAGACGTTCTGCATATTTTGTTATATACATCTGATCCTTATATATCTAGCTTAAATAAACCAAGTTTTCTAATATCCAAAGAATTATTTGACGAAGCTAAAGAATTGTTGGAAATAGAAAGTGATGAGTAGGATAAGTTTAAGTAATAATTTTTTTTTGTCATGTAACTGTTTGTTTAATAATAATAATTTAGTTTTAAACTTATTTTAAGCATAAGTGTAACTTTTATTGCTATTTTAATATAACTGTATGATTTTTTGTATGAAATTTCGTATAACTTTATCTTTGTCATTTTTTTTCGAACAAAATATTTTTTTTAGAATGATGATGTTTGATTTCTTTTATTGCCTAGATATTCACAAATACGTGAAAAAAAAATCAAGGAGATAAATCACAAAACAACAGAGTTATCGATTTTTGAGATGGAAAATACCGGTTGGTCCCATAGTGCGACAGTCCGATTATTTTCTATTATACATTTTCCTTTTTATTACTGTTTAATAAAAGTCATAAAATATTTTTTTTCGTGAAAAGTTGTTAATTTTGTAATTTTTTGACAAATATATTGTATTGACAATTATGTCTTTGAAATAGGGCCCATGTAGAGAAGTAGTCTCTACTGGCCTGAAAATGAATAGAAATGCATAAAAAACGTAGCACTCCATGATACATTTTCTTTTGGTTTCAGTCACTTGATCCTGCAATCCCGACTTTGAATAACTCACCCCAGCTTGCTTTTCCCGTTGGTACTCGTATCATAAAAGAGGCTGAAATTCTGAAATATATAGTAAGGTAACATAATTTACTTTTTCAAGAACTATCTCTTGCAGTAAAGTTGGTTTTGATAAATTGTTACCTATAGAAAAGATATATTTTTCGATTTGGTCATTGTTGAATTTTTTTACATTGAGAAATCGTTACATTTTGAATTCTCATAGGATCCTAGTGATCATGACAAAATATTCCCTCCCGAGCTCAATCTTGGAATTCAGTAAAAACTGTCATCAACTCATCATTAACTCTAAAAGGCCGCGGGGATTCGTATACGTGTCTAAACAGCTAAATATTGGTACATATTTTATCCTAACTCAAATAAGTTGGCAGTAATTCTCGAAATCACCTGCACGTTTCCAGTATACACGTCCATAACAATTTACTTGTACCATTTCTATTACCGCCTGGCGTATTTTGGAGCACTCGTATTCGTCTCGAACCGTGGAGTTTAACGGTCGACTGTACCGTCGTATTAGCGCTCATGTTGTTCTCTAACACCAATTGTTATGCACCATGTGTTCTCGACGAAATTACTTCGCCTTTATCCAAAACAATCGCAGTACAAAGTTCTAAGCTTCAGTTTTGCAAGCAAATGTTTGGAAAAGACGGTCATAAAAATAGTCTTGCGTATCCAAAACTCGCTGAAGTGAAAATTAAACGAGTGTAAAGACTTTATTATTTCTCTTGGAAATAACCGTAAATTAAAAAAAAACATACTTCACATCATGTTGTGTATGAAATGAACCAAACAAAGTGAAATTAATAAAATACACGTTCGTTTGTTGACTCATTTTAAAAATAGCAAACCAATAAAACCTGTTTTTGATTGCGACGTCCCGGATATATGGCAGATATTTTAACAATTTAATATCGTTGGCCAGTACACAGAGAGGCAAAACATTGGGCCGTTTTATTATTTTAATAGGGATTAAACAACGAGTTCAGGGAAAATTTCAAAACAGTGCTGAATGCACGGCGCGGACCGCAGAGGGGGTTGCCATGGCAACCGTTGAGTTTTGACGGCAAGGTGGATACGCAAATTGTGGTGCTACTCGGTACAATATACACTGAGTTGCCACATGAAAAAGTTTTCCTATTTGGAGAAAAGGGAGCTGGAAACAGGAAAATTCCTAATTCGGATAGTGAGGAAAAAACAGATACAAGCTTATATCCTTTTTATCGTATAAAAAAATAAAACGCATGATCATACTGTAACTATAACTTATTGACATTAGAAACTTCAATTAAAAAAGAAAAAGTCAAGTCAATAATTTATACATGCGTTTTATTTTTTTATACCTTGAACAGGATATTATTATTTAGTTTATTTCGAAAACAGATATTTTATTAAATTATAGATATTCAGGGGACAAAGATAAAAGGAAGGAAGTATAGAATCTCTAAGAGAACATTCTTTAACTCGGACCCTTATTCTAGGGGAAAACTGTGAAAACAAAAGAGGTAACTCTGTCCTACCGATTTCATACACACGTTTTATAGCTCATGTTATGTTATGGCGCCAAACTGTACCCGTGTGGGGTCAGAAAGGGTTAACGTTACGAGTCTTTGTTTAAAATTTTATTTTCTCCCTTAAAATATACTGTACCTCAGGCAGTTTGCGTTCATTTAGCGAACGCATCGAACAAATTATACCCATCTTTGTTTTGACTAAGTGAAATGCATTACTGGAGTGTATTTATGCGAGTGTGGGTAGATACTGACAGTATGTTGATTTTAAGTTAACCTGCTTTAAGTGGATGTTGAACAAATAATTTGTATTGTATTTCTTCATAATTTCTTAGCTTGCAATAGGCTCGCTCCCTATTATATGGGACTTAAACATAACTGGCAAAATGTAAGTGTACTGTAGGTATACCTTTGCCTAACCCTTCGTGATTACAGGCGCTGTTATATTTTGTTCTTAGCTTGCTAGTTTTGCAACATTATCAATTTCACAGATTTTTTATTTAACATTTTTACCCTTTCTTTACCTACTCGTAAAGTATTGATGATGCTCTCCTTCCCATGCTGGTAAACACCATGATAACCAAAATGTACAAGCGTCTCTCTACATACATAACTAAAATTAATAATACTTATCATATCTCACGAGACATGTATGGTAATAATGTTTCTCTCACAATCTCACACAAAATCCACACGTCTTATTAAAGTATTTCCAAGAACTTTTCGGTACAAAAAGAGTAACGGAACATATTCGCAAGTGCTCTTCAAGCATCTTACTCGGTGTTAATGCTCGAATCTCGACGATTAAATCAAGAGTGCTCGAGAAGAGAGCAATCGAAATCTAACGACTATTCTACACGGGACGAGTGCGGCTATAGGAACTGTAAAGTTGTTTACTTGACTTTGCTAATAAGTGTTTGATTTCTGGTAAAGTATTGGGTTGTTTGGAAGAAGGTTTTTGTTCGTGTAATATATTTAGTAAAATCGTATGAATTTTCGAGTCGTAGTACATAAATTGTGCCTAAATTTATTTAAGGTTTTTTTTTTACAATTAGGTAAATATAAATTGTAAGAACCTAAACTGTTTTATGTTCTAGACTTCTAGAGCTAAACGTTTACATTATTATAACGAACGTGTAGGTAGATACTACCTAAAATAACAACAAGAGTCGAAGCCTCAGCCCAATTGATGTAACACTAGCACTACTCTAAACCCATAATAGGGACAAACGATACTATTGAATATTCTATAAACATCTAGTTTCGAACACAAAACGCGATAAAAATCGTACGTTGTTTCAAGTCGTGGTCGGTTTTAAAATAAAACGGAAAAGTTTAAATAGGAAAAAGTGAGTGGAAGGAAAGATAGTGAAAAAAGAAGAGGGCAATTTAAACTTGCTCGACCGGCCGAGGGGAGTTCACATTTTATAAGTTGCTCGAAAGAAAATTGCACGATGCCGTTACTTCGGAACTTTTCGCACTTAAAATTTAAATTGTGTATTGATTGTTAAGTTCTTGCATGCTAACTTGTGGACGTGGGATGTAACCTTTTTACACTTTGTAACCGTGCGTTCTTCGTTGTTGTATAATACGTGTTTTATGCGGGTGCATAGATTTACCTACATAGATTTTCAGGGCACCATTGGTAGTAAGCGTAGTGCCCAACTGCCATTTGTGAGTTTAATCTTGTGCAGCTTACGAAGATTGCAGTTACACAATAATTTCAGTAGACTGAACACAGTGAATACTGAAATTATAATTTAAATTTAATTTTTGTAAAATCGAATCCAAACTTATTTTCGTCTCTGGCCAATGTGAGAACACGTAATGACCCCCTTTTTTTTTTGAGGGTGGGAAATCATCAAATAACTTCTCCCGCTCTGGGCGGAGCAGGAGGGTGTGTCAGACTCTTACTGACTAAAACCCACCCGTATTCCTTCCTGTTACCTGTGTTGCGGGGGCCTCGGTGACCCATAAGTACCTTCCCGCGACCCCGGCAGGCATCGGCCCTAGTGGACCCCTACCTATGTGCTGACGACACCTCTTTGAGGCGCGCGTGGAATACAACGCGCCGTCGACCCGGGTCTGGTCCTTACCGGACGGTGAGCTACCCATTGCTCACCGCCCGCAAGCCCGCGACGTAATGACCCCTTGAGATCCCAATACAAGAACTTGCTACATTCGGGTAATTACAAAACAGCAATATTAAGAAAAGGTATTATGATAAAGGGACCTGTCATTTATAATAAAATACCTCATGGTTTTAAGGATTATTTTGTAAACATTTTTAAATCTAAGGTCACTACTTTTAGGCAAATTTTATTACTCAGTCAAAGACTTTCTAAATTTATCCAGATTGTTATTGTTATAATTAATTGTAAATTTGACCATGTAAGACTTATGTAATTGACTATAATATTATTAATTGACTTCACTTAAGCTTCGGTTTTGTTTTGTTGACATTGTTTTGTTTGTATTATGTTTTAATTTATGTAATGATTTGCTCTCGGTAAGGTAGACTATAGGCGATCATGAGATCGCCTACAGACTACCTTACCGCGAGCAAATCAATGAAATTAATGATAAGTACAACATCTTATCCTTTTTTTTTTTGGGTGAGGAATCATCAAATAACTTCTCCCGCTCTGGGCGGAGCGGGAGCGTGTGTCAGACTCTTACTGACTAAAACCCACCCGTATTCCTTCCGTTGCCTGTGTTGCCAGGGTCCTCGGTGACCCTTTAGTACCTTCCCGCGACCCCGGCAGGCATCGGCCCTAGTGGACCCCTACAGTGGTTCTGACGACATCTCTTTGAGGCGCGCGTGGAATACAACGCGCCGTCGACCCGGAACATCTTATACCTATACCTGTATTCATAGCAAATAAAATTCTGATTCTGATAAACATCGTTTGACCATAAATTACCAACTACCCATTGCATGAACAACATTGTCTCCAAACGAAGCAACTTATCTCACTGTTTACTAAAACAAAACATCGATAGGTTGGCGTGCGAGCTCAGACAATGCTGCATTTTAATTTTGTACATGCTTCCTCAACAATGGATCGTAATAGGTCCGTAGATGAGACGGCAACCCAACGGCTTTGTTCCGCTGGCAACACTAAACAATACCTGTGCCACGATGAACTTGCATTATCACACACCTAATGGGTTTTGTCTGTTCGTGTAGGGGTCCAAAATGAAAAGTTGTGTAAGTATAACATAGTGTATTTGCCGTGACAAATGCTTGTTTTTTCCCACGATAGGCAAGGGTGTTTATGGTAATCTTTCATTGTAATCATTGTATGTTTGGGAGACAAAAGGAAATGTAGCTGCTATCTATTCCGGAATAAGAGTCTTGTCCTGCGGACAAAATATATGGAGACAGAATAACTGTATTCAAAGAAGTCTTGTGAATTCAGCAGGATCACTTTCATGAATAAAATATATTGGACCGATTGACGGACCGACTTAACTTTGTTACAATGAGATGTTTGTTTACTAGATGGAACGTTCGATGTCTTTTATTTATTCGTGTACTCTACATTGTCTTTGTCGTCTCAAAGTAATATTTGTCTGCTTTTCCTTATACACATTCGATTGCGATCTTCTCCTTACATTTAAATTCAAACAGTAATAAAACTTGTAACGTAAACACTGGCCTCAAACTTGACTGCTCTTTTACGACTGTCGAATCTTCCACTCGAATTAGTTGAAGATAGAAAAATAAATAGAGAGGATACTAAAACTCAGGAAAATAAATAAAGAAGATTTATTGAAGAATGTTTTAGACTTCTTATATGTTATTTCCGAAGAATTTATTACGCGATAGTAGTTCGGAACTAACGAATTCGGATAGTAACGAAATGATTTGTGAAAGCGTTAAGTAAGTACTTAAAGCGCTTTATCTAGTCTTAAAATGTTCTCACTATTTATCACCAGTCCTTTTAAGTGAAGTAACGTTAGGTTATCGGTATCAGTACACTGATTTGGACTTTCACACGTAACTGTTACGCAAACCGTCGCGTTTGCGTTATTGTAGCTGTTTGAAGAAGCACTTAGTGACTCAGGCGGTGCCTGTAGTGCCCGCCCACGAGTTCGGCGGCTTTCTTAAACGCAACGTTTATTCTATAAGCACGGTTTCCATCTGTCGGAATTTCTTCATGTAGATGTTCCAGTTCGATCTATTTGCATAGCATTATTAATCGTGAACAATTTCATATTTTCTGTCGTAACAACGTTTTTTATTTGTTTTCATTAATTTAAATTATGAGAACATCGTGCGTCCTAGTTTCGTTGTTGTGGCTAGCTTTTTGTTTAAATAAATCAGTTTGTTTTTGTGCTCGAGCTCGCATTGAAAGCGAAGTTATTTTAAAGCATAGGCAGACATGTTAAAATAATAGATACCTAAATCTCACTTATTGAACCTTATCCTTTCCACATCGGGTTAAATTTAACAACTTCAGAGAATGATATAAATTTCTCTCCCTTCACAATTTATAGCTTAAGTTATAAACTTGCTTTAAGTTCGCAAAATGGGGCACGCATATATTTGATATACGGCCCATCGATATAATATACTTAGGTACTCAAGTACGTAGAACAAATTAATATCCAATCGCTACTTCATAACTTCGGAACCCATTGTCCCACGTTATTAGCTTTATAGATAGCGGCCCTACTAGGGAAGTTTCACGTAAGTTTAGTTACTGTAGGGTGGATATGTGTGTATGTAACAGTATCCTTCTATCAGTGTGACAGACGGCCTAATGACGCCATGTGTTCGTTCCTTGAACGTCCGAACTTCGTCAGAATGCGTCTATTTTCGAAACCGCTTTACATTAACATACTGGCAAGGGACTGGATCGCAAATTGGCAGTACTTGCAACATCGTAATGACGAATGAATTTGAAATGCGAAGAATGCAAGACAGACTCCAAGAACTTAAAGTTATTAAACTGTCGAAATATGGTTAACGTGATGGCAGAAGTCGCAAACTAGATTTGAACTTGCCATGACGAAAGTCAACGAAATCCTCATTGCTACTTACTCAATTAACAAAACTACCGAAGCACCTTCTATCTAAAATATGTACATCACCAATTAAAATCATTCAACAACGCGAAATATCTTAGCAAGTTCATCCAGAACACAGTCGCCTGATGCAAATATAGTCCAGAATCAATTTTTTTCGCCTCATTATTTATCGGCGACTTTCAGAAATTGTCTCCGAATTCTTTCGCCTCCATTAAGCTGTCCGTGCGTCATCGCAGGCGTGTTCGTATAAGTTTTATGGCGCAAGTGACGTTTGGGGACGATACGTTACTACAGAGCTGCTGCATTTTAATTATCTGGTAGGGTCGCCAGATGGCCTTCACTGAAAATTGTAGTGTGTAGTGTGTGCTTCATAGTGACGAGAACTTAGAAGACTATTTTGTTTTATGATAAAAATGTGTGACTATGAAACGGTAACAAAGTGGAACAGGTGGTTCTGGCTGATTGTCAGAATAAAAGTAACTTCAAGTTGCACATTGAAATTCTAAAACAACCAGTGATGTCTATTTAATACCCATTATAACTTTGTCCAGACAATTGTAACTTCTAAACTTTTTGTTGAGACTTCTTCGAACATTCGAGCTTGTCTTCTGATAACCCTATTAGGGACAGCCGGGACTCCGTTCTCTCTCGGTTTTTAATTAGCAGTAATACGTGCGGAAGTGTGAGGGTGTTCTGATGATTCATGGACTTGCAATACTTGCCACACAACTTCGGGAACCTATTGTTTACCTGCACTCAAACGCAGCTGTGAATATATTAGCTACATTCTCTTTTAACGTGCCCAATTTGGACGGCGATTATCATAATCCGTCTTTTTGTGCGGCCATTTTAGCATGTTGAGACATCTGTCGCGAAATCACGGAACCCACGCGAGTTTGCATTATTCTTCTACTTCAAGCAACGAAGTAATGTAAAGAAGATTGGGAAATATTGTAAACAAAAATCAATCAGACCTTATCAGATATAATAAATTTATGTGCAACGATCAGAGCCGTGGGTGGAAATAAATATGACTTTGATTTTAATTTTATATCCAAAAAATTCTTTTATGCCTGCGTGTCCAATAAACAGTGGTTCATTGAAAAAATATTAACTGACCTGTACAATAAATCACAGGCTGCTTCCTCTATTACTTCCCTTATCGCAAGTTAAAAAAAACACAGGCCGACGTTACGATAACACTCATAAATCATTGCGGCAACTATTTTTTATAGAATTCCATTAAAATGAGATAGAACATAATGAATTAGTGACAGTTAAGTTTTGTTAGGCCGAAATAATGAGCCCTTTGATATTGAAATATCTTTTGTATAGGAAAGTTATCAATTAAAAATGTATCGAGGGAGATTTACGAGTGAAATGCTTTAGATAAATGTCGAACAAGTATTATTCTTGTTGGGCTTCGTGTTTTGTTGAACTTAGCTGGTACTTTCGCTGTAATGATTAGACAAGAATGCTTGTGAGATATTATTTCTATTTGATTGCATTGGTTCGGTGTTTTACGGAAGAATCTGCTGCATCAGTGATTTATGGCGTTATCTCTTGGTAGAGGTCGAACTTCTTATCTTCTTCGGAGTTAGGGTATATTTTCAAAAGCATACGATGAGGTCCCATCTAATAGCGGTTTTGTTATACGTAATATTCGTAATTAATAGACTAACTGCTGAACGGAAAATATGTGCTTGAGTCCTGGACTCAAGTTCTGCAATTGAACAGAAAATGATACCACTACCAGTAGCATACGAGTATTATCCAGTGTTTAAAAACTGTACAGACTCCTTGTTTTTGCTCACTTAAGATTATCACATGTATGTAGATAAACTTCTAAAGGCACATCACTTACTAGCGACACGTACAGGCATGTCAATTCGATTGCCAATCACTCCCACACCATGGTGTAAATTAAATAAAAACGATTTAAATCAATCGAAATAATCGCAATTACGTTACAAGAACAAGTATAAAACGTGATTTAGCTGCAGTAAAGTAATTAAACCTTGGCGACTAAGTAAATTTACGCTCGATGCAAAATGTTAGCTAAGTTACTTCGCATACTGCGCTAATAATTGCTCGCTTGCTACCTTCTATAATTGAAGGTTACTACTGGTTTTTTGTTGTTTTGTTAGAGCTTTGTAATCGCATAGCAGGCATTTTATCGGGAGTACAGCAGCGAATTTGGTGTTTTTATGACATGTGCAGCGGATTCCTTATTTTTTGACTGGGATCTCCAAATCTGAAACTAATCTGGACTCTACCTTAAATATATCTATAAGATAATGTTCTTTAGTTCAATGTTAAGAAATTAAATAATATTGAATTTGCTCGAAATTATCATCATAATGGACATACAGCCGAAGGACGTCCTCTGCTGGAAATAGGTGGATAGGCCTTCCTCAAGCATCGTCACAACAATCAATCCTGTACTTCCCGCAGCCAGCGGAATTGTGCGACTTTCACCAGGTCATCGGTCCTCCTTGTGGAGGGACCTACCCATGCTGCGTCTTCATAATATTAGGTATTCTGTACGCTATATTATGACAAAACTTGGAGAATATAAGTGGAACATATGGAATTAGCTATAGTCTTGATATTTAATGTTCTATTTTCTTTCTATTATCTACACGTGTACAATATTTGCCTCGATTTTATAGATATGAAAGACGTCATAGAAACTTGACCTTGTTTCTGGAAATAGCGTTACGTAAAATTTATATGCGGAATTTATTTTGGCATGTCTTTCATATCTCAATTTCATGCTGCAGTATTGGCATTGGCTTTGTTGGTGGCCACAAATATCTGCATTATGTTGGTTTTGGAAATGACAACTAGGCACAAGTGGTGTATTTCTGCCTGACTGACTTCAGTTTCGTCTGTCTCGTCCTTATTACCAACTATACTCAGCTGTCTTGCCATTTCCTAGCTATCTTTAGGGTCAGCTTCTTGTCTAGCCAAATACGAATTTTTTGAATTGAATACTATCATTTGCCTAGCCTTTTCCCAACAGTTGGGAAAAGGCTAGGCAAATGATAGTATTCAATTATAGCCGACCCCAACATAGTTACTATGTCGGGGTCGGCTTCCAGTCTTACCGGATACCAGTATTTTACATGGAACGACTGCCTATCTGACCTCCACAACCCAGTTACTGGGTAACACGATACCCCTTGGTATGACTGGTTGTCAGACTTTCGAGCTACTGACCATCCGTAATGACTGTCAAAGATCTACAAATGACAGCCGGGACCAACGGCTTAACGTGCTTTCCGAGGCACGGAGGGGTCTTGGTATGTAAAGACGGTCACCCATCCACGGACCAACCGCGGCAAGCGTAGCTTAACCTGATCGATCGACCCGTGCGGCTGTTATTACTTAGTTACAAGCCACAAGCTCCAAGAATTGAATATCAATATTACCAAACTCTTTTATTCTTCCTTTAATACCAAGATCAGCTCAAAAATTATGATCCTGTTTGTTGGTGTTATGTGCCAGCACAACGGATACACTAACCCTTGTTATCGGGTATAAAACTTTAACAATTTGCTTAAGCGGTTTATAACAAGTCGCGGAGGCTTAGCGACGAGTTGCGTGGTAACTATGGCCATAACCCTCATTATTTACGAGTAGTCTGTAAGGTACTCTCTGGTTAATGAGGTGGCAGAACCTGATAGTTTTAATATGGGATTGTAAAATACACCCACGCAGCGTTGAGAGGTTAATATTGTTTTGATGGCCGTATCTTCTTTGATGCAGACGGGAGTGGTGCTTCCGTACAGAAGCAATATTAGATGAAACTAGGTCCTGAAATTATGGTGCCTTACATTTTGTGAATAGGATTGCGCTCAACTTTCCTGTTGACGAGAACAGATCTACCCCAACGGTCATCGGTTTTTTAACTTTATCGATCCTATCACTGGTGGGAATGTACAACATACCCAGTAGGTTCTGGTATTATTTCCAATGTGAACTTCGCTAAGAAGTAGAATCCTTAGTGTTTACCGAAACTTGGTGAGGCAAGCCAGGTAGTAATGCATTCCTTGTTACTTTCGGTTCAGCCACACAAGGAATGATGATTTGTATAGAATCAAGTTTTTCTAACTAAACAGACAAGTGTGTTGCTGGTAAGTTTGTTGCGCCACTTCTTCTTTCCAGCTAAAGCACTAGGAAGTGGTGAAGGGCGGGCGTTTTTGGGGGACTGTCTTATGTAATTTTTACGTACGAAAAGTGCTGATTCTACGCCTAGTTTGAATAAATTACTTTTGATTTTGATAATGTCAATAAACATAAAAAATATAACAGCAATACTTACTGACATAAATCAGTTTGGACTGTCTTAATCAATCATTGTCAGAAAATCTTTTCCCACTTCTACTTATATAATTAATTTTTCATCATTCATCAAGTTTGTTTAACTTTGAATTTCTTTTTTTGTTCATATTTTGTATGCTTGATCTAGTTTAAACATTATCAACATTAATCAAACTGTTATCATAACCGTTTTTTTCTCATAACAAAAAACGTAATTAACGTAATAACTTTTCTCTTTGATTTGATGATGGTAAAGAGGCACATAGTTTATCGGCTAGAACTATAACAGATTTACTTTTCTATGGTTCTTGATCGACAGACTTGAGTAGGTATATCTGTAGGCATGCACGTACGTGTGTTCACCGTGTAAGCACCAACACGGGGTGTAGGTAATTGGATTTAGATTGGATCGAATTAGAAATTTTCTTGGTGGCTTTTGTTTTCATGTGAAATTACTTTTTCATGGGACGCATCAAAATCTAATTTCACCGAGTTTCACCCTGAATTCGGTAAAGGGGAAACGAAGGGAAAACTTTACTTTCCGGGGTTTGGTCACGCTTAAAATATAACATTAACATTAAGTTACTGTTATTGTTAGGTAAGTCCTCGGAAAATTTAACGGGTTTAGAATTGTGACAAAACACCGTCGAGGGCCACCGCACAGAGGGTGATACATTTAGCCCTTAAACGTTAATGTTCGTAATTATTCACGATAATTAAATTTTAAATGGTTTCGTTTGTTTTGGTTTTAATATAGAATTATATGAGTCATAATCATAAGGCTTTATGAGAAATATTTACTCCATTTTGTTAGGCCTTCCGGCTGTTTTGGAACTTAGAAATTATGTTTGTATGACGTAAGATTTTATTAGGTGTGTTACTGATTCTGGTCAGCCGACACGATTGCGCTTGTTAAAATTTAATGATACGTAAAGCAATGCTACATTATTGCATTAACAGTGCATAAATGCTTTAATAGTGCATAAACAGGGTGTTGGTCTGTCGCCTACAATCATTGTGAGTCACCTCTCTTCGTGGAATTAAATACACAAATACATTTCTTGTTCTAGTGTCAATCCAAGATTAACTTCGTCACGAGTACGACGACGTCTTAGTCTTGTATTTGATTTGTTCTTTTAAATTAGTGCGGTTTCTATGAAGATTAGAGTAATTGAATGAACTTCAAGTGCACTTCTGGACTTTACAACGATTTCCCATTACATGCTTCCACATATCGGGTTTCACTGCACGGTGGTCAAAAGACCAACAGAAAACTCATCGAAAAACTACGCCATTGCGACTTTAATCTAGTAAAGTACTATTTTATATCGCCACTGAAACGATCTATCAAAAATATTTGCCGTATTCAGCACAATTTCTAAAATATCAATCCGGAACGACTTCACTAGCGTCGAT
Source organism: Atethmia centrago (assembly GCA_905333075.3). Taxonomy (NCBI): domain Eukaryota; kingdom Metazoa; phylum Arthropoda; class Insecta; order Lepidoptera; family Noctuidae; genus Atethmia; species Atethmia centrago. Next base: position 17,178,336 of record HG995383.1, on the reverse strand, counting down.
ACACATAACATTTTATTCTAGTGGAGCGAAATATTCTAGGGAAGCAAAGAGTGCATTACCGGTGTCCATGTTTTATTTATGCCAATGCGTCTACCGCAGGAAAGTGCTTGCCTACATTACTGTCAAATTTTCATCTCTTGCTCCCGAGCTAGCCCCACGTACTCGTAAAATGGAAAAAAACGACCAATTTTAAAACCGATTCGATGGTAAAAATATTGCAAGGAGCCTGCATCATTTTACTTTGATGTGTTTATATTTAATGCTTTTCATTTTTTTTAAAGGATGTCGGCGGGATAAGTATGTATTTCCAAAGGCATGAGTCATAATCAAAACATTTAGCGTTTATGTTGGTATTTAAATGCAATGACGAATTTGCATATGATCAATAAGGTTTCTGAATTTATTTAACACTTAGAATTCACTTTTACAGCTTAGAATTCACGTTTTATTACTATCTTCGTGTTATGTCCTCATTTTGCGGTCCCACTATTCCTGGCCAGCAATTTTGATGCTGATATTAATGCTAATTGAGGTGAAATAAGTGCTCTATTCGAACTTTACGTCAAAACACAGGAGACTCAGCCCATTGTGGACGTCATATACTCGTAAAATTAGCGTTCCCATTCGAAACTCGATAATCAAGTCCCAGTTCTGTTATCAGTGGAGTACTTAATTCGTTTAATTTATATGAACCGATAGTATAATGTGGTTGTGAATTAATTAAGCTCGCATTAATGAATTGGACGTTGAAACCACCAACAGACACGGAATTGAATTACTTTTGTATTATGGTAATGCGTTGGAATTGTGGACGCTTTTTGATCCCTGGATAAAAATGTGAAGGCTAGTATGGCCCCCTATTGGACAGTGTGTAGATCTATAGAACCGTCTGTCTGGAAGAGACATTTATTAGACGTCTTTTACTTATGGCTGGTTTGGAATATTTTTCCACGTTTGCTAAACGTCTTTCAAAGTCTTTACTTGTGATAATTTTCTCGTATTCCTATATTTTTAACGTAAGTTTTCTGTGTAAGTATGTTTTGAACAGAGTTACATTTCTGCGTATACTTCTTGATAATTTATTTATGTTTACGACTTATTGCGTTGCGATACACTTCCGATAACAGAGTTGCTTGATTAATATGATTATAATTGATATGCTTGATTTATTTTGTATTCAAAATTTGTTATTGCTTTCATTTGCAGGGCGGAACTTTAATAAATCAATTTACTCAAGTTATTGGCTATTACGGAGTTTTGAATGACTTAACTTGGAATCAATGCACTTTTTGGTGTTGCAATTTATGGATAATTATGTACTTCGAAAAAAAATCGAAATCTGAAAATATTTTTTAACAAAGAAAGTATAATGCTTGGACAGGATTTATTTATTCCTCTGTCGATGAACTATTTTATATTTTTTAGAAACATAATATACATTATAATATGCAGGGTATGTTGCCAGATGAAGATACGGATAACGTAATTAATAAAACACTCGATTCTCTACTTTCTACATACCATGAGCCCCAGTCACTAGTTTTTAGTAGGTAGTATATAGGTACCAACCCAGTAGACTTCGTTGTGAAGGAATTCGTCTGAAGACGTACTACCACCATATCTATTTCTGACTTTCTGTCACCAAGCAGCGTAGCTATGTTCCGGTTTAAAGGACGGTGTAATTACAGGCCACATTATAGTTTTATCTCTAGGATGAGAATGCATCTGCGGTGCCTCTTGGTATTACAGAAGCCCATAGTAGGCGGCGGTGACATTAAATAAAAAATCCCTTTATACAAGTCGTTGATCCATCTGCTACATGGATATTTTGGCGCATGAATGACGTTGACTGGGGGGCGCTGTTGGTGACCATTTGTGCAATGCTTTCATGAAATGAATTGAAAAAACAAGATGGAGGCGTTAGTTCCGATTTTGGCCACGCGCCAAATGATCCTTGTATAGCAATACTTAACATAACACCAAGACACTTCCATTATCTCTATATCTACGTCGGCCATCTCCAGGGCGCCGGCCACAGGCTTAAACTAATTAGGCCCCCTGGTCTATGTCAATGTTGTCGCTGCACGCGGCCCGGTTTAATGCGTGTGTCTCCATTAGCCCCTCTCTCCCTTAGTTTAAACACCCTGTGCACTGACAATTCGCTAAAATTGATTTGTAGTAGGGGAGATGTGTGCAGCACTTCGTTAGTTTACTCTCTGTTTGATGTTGTTATCTTGTTGGCTGTTGTATTCGCAAACAAGGGTTTGGTATGGACATGTTTTTTACGAGTGTGTGGATAAATATTTTAATTTTCTTTTTTTGAAGCTAACGAGACGGATCTCTTCTGAGAGAATATAGTTCTTTAAACAGTGCCTACTAATCAAACAAAGACAATTTTTAGTTTTAATATTTTTATTTATTTTTTATTATTGCTAAGTCAAAATGCTACTACCATTTGTATTGGTTATAAAATTCCCAGATGACTGAACCGTGATAAATTAAATAATGTCCTCTATCAATTTTTTTCTTATCTTCATACCCCTACTTATGCAACAGCAACATAGTTGCTGCAGTCATAAGTAAATAGGTAGAAAGTTTACTTGAAAGCTCTTTAACTGATCAAAACTTCGTTATGTACTCGTAGGTACATTATTCAAATATCGTTATCAGAAATGTTTAAAATCTTTTAAAGTAAGTACCTACTTATTTATTTCTCTGTTCTGTTTACGTATCTGTTGAAAATTGTTCCTTGTGGAGCTTGCTATTCTTAGAAGATTGTATTCTCAGATTGTCAAGTTGCTTTTATCATATCAGAATTGTAAGCACTTCGTTGTCTCTTCTCTGTTTGTTACGAGTCCTCTGAGTTATCTTGACGCAACAAAATGAAATATTTCTTTTAGACTGATGTTCGTAAATTGTGATTGCTTTTTAATTTTACGTCTGCTGATGTCTTTGTTTAATGTTTTTTATTGTTTGGTAAAAAACATATCGTCTTTCGTTTGTTTTTGAGGTATTCCAAATTGCTTAGCTTTTGTTTTCGTGTTTATAATAACTGGCTAGTCAAACATTCATAGATCAACGTTCAACAATTTCAATATTCATATTGACTATGTGAACCAATATTTCACTGTGACCCATTTGATAATATCTTGATTTCCTTGTCATAAACTTGTTTTTGATCGGACTCGACGACAAGATTGTCAATTAAATATGAGTATATACGACATATAAGTATAATTTATAATAGATATATTTCACTTAATATTGTTGCTAAATATGAGTATAAGGTAGTTGAGTTCTTCTCCCCTGCCGCTCTGGAGATGAAGTGACACGTTGGTGGCGCCTATGCCGCCGGAGGTGACCGTCACTTCCGTGTCGGTCCGCGAGAGATCCCGAGCGATGATGCCCTGAAACACAATTAATTATACATTAATGATCTGGTAAAAAATAACTGGTGACATTTGGGTGTACCATTGCCTAACTCTTCGGGGAAACAGGCTGTCATATTAAATAATCTGGTTTTGATTAAGTGGGGGTACCTAAATCATCAACATTTTTGAAGTTTCTCTCTTCTATTGCGTTGTTAACGTGATCATAGTAGTCTCCAACTGATTTTACACTTGTCGCATCATTTCACGACTGATCTAAGTAGTTCAATCCTTACTAATATTATATATAAATGCGAAAGTGACCTTGTTTGTTTGTTACGCTTTCACGCTAAAATGGCTGAACGGATTTGGATGAAATTTGGCACATGGGTAGACCATGACTTAGATCAGAACATAGGATTCTAGAGACACTTGTTATCCCGATATTCCCACGGAGTCGAGACTTACGCGGGTGAAACTGCGGGACGCAGCAAGTTTTATATAAATACAATATTGGACTTCTTAGGGAAGTGATATCTTTTTGTTTTTAGTAAAATGGGTAAACAGTCACTGCATAAGTCTATAATAGTAGTTTATGAAACTGTTGCAACCTACGTATGTGCAGTTTCATACACTACTTTATCTACACTCATACATTGGGATTGAACCTACTAAATAAAAGCCGTGATGGCATTTATCGTATTTTTTTTCTACTTAGCTGGTAATAGATAATAAGTAATTTCCATCGCCGCTTCTAATATACCGGGCGGAGTCAAATTTTCATCAAATTCACTTATATCAGACTTTTTTAATCAAGAATAAAAAAACCCACGACATTCTAGTACAACAAAACGTATGAATGGCGCCAAAACCCAGCACACCACCGCGTATACGCTAAAGCAGGCGCGCCTGCTTCGAATGTATGGGAGCGGTTGGACGTAGACATGTCCGAAAAAAAAGAGTAAAATTATGCCAAACTAATGATGCCATCTTATTCGATTACTTAATGCCTTCATAACTTGTGGTGATGAATTTCTTCATAACTCCCATATTTCGGGAGTAATTTGAGAAAATGTGAAATTTTACTATGAAAATGAGTGTATCGAGCTCTCTCCCTCCTGATTCCGGGCTTGTTTCAAGTAGCGGTCTCTAATATCATAATGCTAATACTAAGAGCTATATTTAATACTAAGACACATAGTGCGCCAAATGTGCACTTTCTGGGATAAAGAGTGATGTTTATTTTATAACACAATTTTTTTATTTTTTGTTTATTTTGTTGATTAAAACCGTTTTTCTAAAGGTTTACCTTATTACAATAACATTTCTGAGCAGCCAATTAGAGAAGATATAAGCTAATTAGGATATATAATTAGGGACTTAAGGTTTACATATAAAACTGATGCACTAATGATTACTGATAAGAACATTGCTATTATTTAATTACTAAATGGCTCTTAATACACTAATTTAGCATGCATCATTTACTAATTATCACAATAACTAATTACCTTGCAATATTTAACAAAGGATACCTGGGATACCTGGATTTTATATAAATAGGTCACTATTAGTAACTTTAAAATCAGTGTTGATTTACACCTCGTTGTATCCAAGCTAATCTCGCAATGTATTTTCCAAATTTTAATACAAATCTTGATATTCACGTTGCTTTATGCGCACGCGCACATAAAGATTTACGCGACTTTAACTATTTGTTCAGTGTTTTAAAAGATAACAGTTGTGTTCAGTTATGTGAAAGTGCTGAAACAAGTTTAAAAGACTGGTGTCGTCGATTTTGCTACCGCATTTATGCAAAATGGACACAGTCTGGAAGAAGCACAGATAAGTTTCGGAAGAAACATGAGATTTGGCTACAGGCTGCAATTCAATGGCCGGAATTACAGAATGAAAATATGGAACCTTCTACAGAAAATATAAGTGACGTCATCGAGCCCATAATTTCTCCTGCTAAATCTGATGCTTCAACTTGTACACATCCTAGTCCTCGTAAATCTTTTGAGGACCTTAGTAACCGGCAAAAAAGAAGACGCACTGAAGATAGTCTTTCATGCAGCAGTAGCAGCGCTGAAATTATGTTTTCGGCCGAAAGGGCGCTTCAAAAGGCAGGACAAAGCGATACAGCTTATGTTATGAAATACTTGACGGAGAATCCAGAAGAGGCCTCAAAAATCAAAGCCTTCATTGAAGGTAAATCAATTCAGGTACGGGAAATATCCCCTTTGAAGGCATTGGCTCTTTATGTATCGATGAACTTATCGAAATGGCGCTATAACACTCTTCGGGATTTCAACACTCAAGAAGGAGCTCTTCAATACCCGAGTTACTACATGTTGGTTAAAGAAAAAATTAAGTGCTATCCGGCCAAAGAAGATCTCACAGTTACAGAGAGCTCTGCAAAAATCAAATTACAAGCCTTGATGGATTTAACCTCAAGAAGACTTATTAGGTCGTTAGAAACCCCTGTTGATCCCAATCAACAGCTCGTATTGACCAGCAAATGGGGTTTTGACGGATCATCTAGCCAAAGCATTTATCATCAAAGGACGAGTGAAGATGAGCAAATCGATCTTGCTAGTAATTTTATGATTAGTCTTGTACCACTGCGGCTCGTCTCAAAAGGTGTAACAATTTGGGAAAACGAGCGACCATCTTCCACTTCATTTTGCCGGCCAATATTGTTTAAGTTTATAAAGGAAACCAAAGAAAATGTGCAGAGAGAGATGGCTGAAATCGAAGCAGAGATTGAAGCCTTAACTCCATCCACCATCACTGATGGAATTAGTGTCAAACACCAACTGCTGTTGACAATGATTGATGGTAAAATTCATTCCATTATATCCAATACAGCAGCTTCAGTGTGTGACATATGCAAGGCTTGTCCTAAAGAAATGAATAATTTAGAGTTAATCAAAGATAAACACGCAAACGAGGACATGTATAAATATAGCTTAAGCACCCTTCACGCTTGGATTCGCTCAATGGAATGCTTATTACACATTTCCTAAAAATTAGACATAAAATCATGGCAAGTAAGGGGTGATATAGCAAAAAGGCAAGTTGATGACAGGAAGAAAAGAGTTCAAGAGGCTGTAAGAAGAGAAACGGGCTTACTTCTCGATGTTGTGAAACAAGGCAGTGGATCCACCAACAATGGCAACTCGGCAAGGAGATTTTTTGAAAACTACACTAAATCTGCTGAACTGACCGGAATAGATGCTATGCTTTTAAGAAAAATCTGTGTGATCTTGCAGTGTATTTCATCAGGAGAGAAGATCAACGTAACTAAATTCCGAGAGTTCTGCTTTGATACTGCTAAGCTTTACGTGGAGTTATACCCATGGTATTATATGCCTTCTTCACTTCATAAAATTTTAATGCATGGGCCAGACATAGTTCAGAACATGTCAATTGTGCCCATTGGTTTTCTATCCGAAGAGGCATCTGAGGCTAGAAATAAAGATTTTAGAAAATATAGAGAGGGGCATTCTCGAAAGCATAGCAGTATCTCATGCAATGAAGATATTATGCACAATCTTTTACTGTCTTCTGATCCACTTGTTACAAGTATCCGTCCAAAAGGAAATAAGTTTGTAAAAAAATCTTCTTTTAAGGAATTTTATGAGCTTACGGATTCTGAGAAAAGTGATATCGAATTTGTTAACATAAATGATTTAGCGGACATCGATTCTGAATTTGAATTAATTGATGATGATGATGATGACGAAGATAATTAAATGATGTTATTGTTTTAAAATGTGTAACTTAGTAAATTAGAGCTTACATCTTAATTATTTATTGTACTTTTAATGAAACTAGGTAATTTATTATCAACTTACTTAAAAGTCATACTCTCATCAGTTCTTGTGAATATTTTTGTTAATATATATTTCTGTATATATATAATATATTTATAGACCTCTTAATAAGTCTGTCTGCGGTTTAAAGTAAATACAAATGGGGAAAAAACGTTTTTTTTTTTAAATTTTCATTTCCTTTTATCCCAGAAAGTGCACATTTGGCGCACTATGTGTCTTAGTATTAAATATAGCTCTTAGTAATAGCATTACGATATTAGAGACCGCTACTTGAAACAAGCCCGGAATCAGGAGGGAGAGAGCTCGATACACTCATTTTCATAGTAAAATTTCACATTTTCTCAAATTACTCCCGAAATATGGGAGTTATGAAGAAATTCATCACCACAATTTATGAAGGCATTAAGTAATCGAATAAGATGGCATCATTAGTTTGTCATAATTTTACTCTTATTTTTCGGACATGTCTACGTCCAACCGCTCCCATACATTCGTTCCACTGTGTAGGCGCTGCCACAGACAAGTAGAAATTGGGATCAAAACTTTTTTGTAAATCTTAAAATGGCGCGCCCCGCATATGCGTTCCTTTACAGAAAAATAATTGATGGAAACTCCTTCTTAATATTAACTTCTTGGATTTGCCCAGTATCGTATTGGTAAAAAAAATGTTTTATAACATGATTTTGTTATAGAAAAAGTGTTATAATATGATTCTATTTTTAAATATCGGTATTGTGTATATAATATAAAATATATGTTATCTAATATATTATTTATATTATATATTAATAAATATTTAATAACGTAAAATTCGAATTATAAACTTCAGTTTATAATTCGAATTTTACGGTATGAGAGTAGATAAAATTTTATTTTTAGTTGACACAGAACGTTCTGGTCAATGTCAAGGACTTTGCAGTTGACCCAAACTACTGGTATAAGTTTGGTGCATGCAAGGCCGCTGGCCGCATTGTAGGGGTCAGACGGGCAATCAATCCTTGTAGAAAACAGATGTTCTACAGATTTTAGTGAGACTGGAAGCCAAATATTTGGCAGACGTCTTAAAAGGGTGGAAATTGCTCTAATATGGCTAATTTATTGAGGCTTTCAGTTATATATTAAAAAATATTGTGATCAAGTAGTGGGCAATATGATACAAAAAATGTATCTTCAGATATAGAGAGAGGGAGACAGTTGGTCTAGTTGTGCATTGTTATAATATCATTATGGTAATAGTATGGTTAAGTTAGTGACATCACAATAGAATTGAGCAGTAGCGTTAGAGGTCGTTACCCTATGGCTTTAAAGCTACCACAGATTATGAGAACAGTGATATTTTTTAACGCATAAAACAATTAATGGCGATCATGTTGGCAACTTTGTAACTTTTCCATTAGTAACACTTTTGCTTACTAATGGAAAAGTTACAAAGTGTCCCAAGTGAGTTTTATAAAAAAGTTACTTTTTCCCGTAGCTTCGCTCGCGTGGTGGTCGGAAAGTATCTCACGGAAACGTACTACTGGCATAAAAAGTATCCGATAAGCTAACCCTGGTCATGGTCTGCTTGTGTGCCAAACATCAAAATTCGTTTAGCCATTATAGCGTTAAAAAGTGAGAGACAGACAGACATGTTACTGTCGCAATTATAATAAGTAGTATGGATGTTTCAATTGCTCCAATTGATCAAAAACTCGACTATTCATTTCTTTCCATGTCGTTGATATTTTCACCTTACCAAAATTAAGGTTCTAAACGTGGTAAATTTAAAATTTTAACTATGTTTAACAAACTTTTTTCTGGTTTGCTCCACACAGCAGATGTTTAGTAACATTTTTGCATGCCCCAGCAAAAACGAAAAAAGGGCTATGTTGCTAAAGCGCCTACGGATTATAAATCCCTTCTTATTCTTACAACCTCCTTGAGAATCTCAGCAGCTGTCACTTTTCTTATTTCCAAGATTAGCAAGGGACTGGAAATACTTTGGTATGTTATAAGTACTATGAGCAATATAATTACGTATGTAAGCTACTAATTACAATTGAATTTTATTAGATTTATGCGTGTTCTGCATCCAAGGTTTTGTCCTTATTTGTTTGTGTTGCTTGCTTGAATATCAATGAGAATTTTCTGTGCGATGCATGATAGATGAGGGTGTTATACTTATACATAGAGAATAATTAAAGACCTAAACTAAAAATAATCAACCTTAACAATTAGTAAACTTCTGATTGTAACTGAGTCTCGATTATCCTTAAATTACCGTTTAATTTCATCAAAATTTATATCAGCTTTACATGTGTTCTTTCATCTTTCTAATTTCTTTCCTTCTCTTGTATCATTGCGTAGCCTTTTATATTTTACCTACGTATCCGATTCTTTCTCCGTGTGTACGTAAATATATTATTTCGAAGAGCCTATTTCAATATGCACACGCGACATCGTTTCCGAAGCAATTTGCGACACGCTAGCGATCCGTGTTGTCGACTATGTGTTCATCAAACTTTCATCAAAGCTAAATGGGAAACCACTAGTTTAACTGGACAAAAATATTCTCTTTTTTTCCATCATGCTTTTACGTTCAGTTTGGTTTACTTTGATGATGTGTTTGCATGCTATTTCCGATGGTTTCGCAACGGATTTCGGATGGTGGATGAAAGCTTTTAAAGTTTTAACTTTTAATTGGTTGTACATTTTTAATGGCTTCAATAGACGCACTTTGTAAAATCATGTTTGATTTATATGTGGCTTAGAAACCGAATACTACAAAAGAATTATGGCAGAAAGTCCAAAAGCACTGCTTATGCATATTATGAATTTCTTCATTATTTATTTATTTATTTGATTTACACGGCTTAAGAAACCAATTACGTAAATCAACGTATATATAATAAGTACAAACATAGCACATAAATTAATAACAACAATTAAATACTATTATTCTCACAAAAATGTAGGCACATTGCATTGGCGAATTTATTAGCGAACAGATCGCAGTCCGGGTTGGTTTCTACGAGCTTATTTAGTGCAGCCAACACGCACACGAAGGCACGCCTAGCAGTCGATGTTTTTGCCACGGAGATTCGGAGTGTAGAATCGAATCAGCTCATTATGAATGTCAGGCGTATCCGTCATACCCTTCCACACTTTGAGCATAAAGCCTACCTGCCCATAATTTGAGCATAATGCCCTTCTGGTCTCCAGCATATGATATCCCAAACATCCTAAGAATCCTAAGGTAGGGATAGTAACCGAGAACGCCTAAACCGCGAGAACCGCTAACAGCGCAGGACGATGGCCTCTAGAGCGGAGAAACGACTACGCAAGGAAGCCATCTCCTGCCGCACCAGGGTCAATACCCGGTCTTCAGCAGGCACGGGCCGCTCCTGCCCAAGCTGCATGCTGCCCCCTGCGGCTCCACTCGGGGGTCGGCTCTTCTGAGCCAAGCCAGGTCCGCTCGGACCTCCTCGTTCTCCTTTCAGCGAAGCTCCATGACGGCTGTCAAGCGGGTGACCTCCACCCGCATCTCCGACATACCATTTGACGAAGGCCCTAGGTGAAGGGCCTCCGCTGCTGCCACAATCGAGGCCGTGGCCGCGGATGGCCTGCTCCTTAGAGGACTTGAGTCTCTTTACGGCCACACCCTTGATCGCGGCTAGCACGACTACCGCAAACCCTAAAAAAGCATTCCTGCGTTTTCTTCTGTAAAGAAAACGCAGGAATGCTTTTTGAATTTTTTCTATGTTTGCTTATGTTAGTACCAGTCAAACATCTTCATGTTGCGCATCAGTAGAGCATGGAAGACTGCTTGTTTCCACCTACTTAATAACCCTCGTCTCTTACAAGACCAAATAAAGAACTGGAGTTGAGGTTGACCTATTCTTTGATTGGGACCATACTGTATCTAGACATTTAAATAAAGGTCTTTAGAATAAATCTCAATACAAAATATCGTGAGAACGTTACCACTAAATGCTGGTGTAGGTAGCAGAGGCTTTCATGTCAGGCATAAACTATTAGCGTAATATAGATAAATCAATTGCTAAGCAATTACCCCGAAGACTGAATCTCGACTAAATAACTGCAGTCTACGTTTATTCCTTTAGAGAGAATATAAACGAGATAAAACACTATGAATAAATGAATGATAGACGAGTACACGATGCAATCATTATGTCAGATAATTGAAAACAATAGAAAGAAATAATAACGTTTATTTGGACACAGTTCGTGAAACACAAAATACAAATAACAAAATAAAAAGTGAAAATAATGTTTTAACAACAATACTGTGTGCCTCACGGCTGCGCCAAAAAGTTTCAGCATTCATGGCAGACAGATATTGTTTGACGCTGGTTTTCTAGAGAACCTTTAGAGACAAGTGACGGAGAGTACAAACAGTTTCAACATACCTAAGGCGACGAGAAGACTTGACGAAGTTTTCCAAACGCTGCCTAACCCAATTGGATCCTCCTATCGGCTTCATTCTCAAAGTTGTATCTACCGAGCTGGATAACTTGTCCTAGGTAGACGTACTTCTTCACAATTTCGAGAAGCGACCCTTAAATGTGGATTGGACTCGGCAAGACGTGCGAATTGTAACTTTCGTCTTGCCCAAATTCATGCCAAGGCCAACCCGCTGAGAGGCTCCATTTAGGCTGTGCAGCATCTGGTGTAACTGTTCCCGCGTCTTTGCCATTATGACGATGTCATCGGCAAAACGAAGGTGTGAGATGTACTCGCCGTTTACGTTGATACCCTGTCCAGTCCAGTCCAGTGTCTTAAACACGTCCTCCAACGCATTGGTGAAAACATTTTTCACCCTCACTCCCCTGAGAGATAGATGGATATGGCTGGTTTTTTATCCTGGATCTAGACAGTCACCGTTGCAGCGTCATACAAACACCTCAACACTTCGATGTAACGCCAGTCAATTCGACATCGTTGTAGAGAGGCCAGAACTGCCCAAATTTCGATGGAGTCGAAGATTTTCTGGTAGTCCACAAATGCCATACATAGCGGCTGGTTGTACTCTTCGGTCTTCTGTACAATCTGTCGAACAGTATGGATCCACATCCATACTGTTCCACGGACCACTCCACGGTACTGAAGCCTTTTCGAAAACCGGCTTGTTCTGATGGCTGGAACTCGTCAAGTCTTCTGGCGAGACGGTTCGTGACGACCCTCGAGAACAGCTTGTAAACGTGGCTCAGAAATGAGATAGGATGTCGTCTTTTTTTGAAGAACAGAACCACCGCACCTCTGCTCCACGCCTCCGGCGTTGTACCCGCTTGGATGACGGAGTTGAAGAGCCTCGCTCGCTCTCCCCGGAGCCCCGCCCGCTATAAGGAGCTCTGTTTTCTAGCTGCTCGAGAGCCGCCCTAACCTCGCACTGGTCGACATCCGGGATGTCTTCCGTGTAGTGGCGCGTTATTGCGGCTTGATGGTCATCTTCACTATGCCCCGCTGGTTTCACCGTCCGCGTTGAGTATAAGTGCCCGTAGAAATCCTCAACTTCCTCGAGTATTTCGGACTTCGAAATGACAATCCTTCCATCCGCAGTTCTCAGTTTCGTCAGATGGGACCTCCCTAATTGAAGAGCGAACACTTTTGACCCTCGGTTCTGCTCACTCACGGCCACAATGTCACGAGCATTAAAGCACCGAAGGTCGCGTCGCGTCAGTTTTCTAACTTTTAGGTTTACGGCCCTCTTATCTGACGTCTGAAAGACGACGGCGTGGATGGCCACTCTGGTCTTTCCCTCATAAGTCCGAGAGTCTCCGAGGAAAGTTTGGACACCTTACTTTTTCGTTGCGACGGGAAAAGTCTACGGGACACGACGCGTAGTACTTTGACCACGTCGTCAGCCTTCTCATCGACAGTGCCTGTGGTTTCCATTTTTATACTTATAAATGAATAAAATAATTAGTAATTAAATGTATACCAAAAACAAAAAAAAAAAAACAGAATATACGAAAACAACAAGAACTGTCCCAGTAAAAACCTGTTCTTAGCGATTAGCTAGATTGAGGTAGGTATTGAGGCTATAGCCTGTCAAATGAAAACATCCGCTTTCTTAGTTAGATCGTTGTAGACGAAGTAACCTAAAAACGGAAATCAAATGTGTGGGTATGTCTAAAAATCCGCAAATACGAACTCACCGTTCGTAATTTTTGAGTGACTCAATGGTGCCGATTCCCTTGTTCACAAACTAAACTAAATTTAAGTTCAGTGCATCTTTTTCTTTCTATTTCATTAAGAAAAGGACAGAAGATAAATTTTAGTTTAGTCCTGTCAAATTAATCAGCGCCTGTCACTACTCCATACAAGTTTAGACGTGATTAAAAACTTGCCTACTAAAATTACGTCAATTTACGACAAGCGCTGATTAATTTGACAGGACTAAACTAAAATTTATCTTCTGTCCTTTTCTTAATGTAATAGAAAGAAAAAGATGCACTGAATTTAAATTTAGATTAGTTTGTGAACAAGGGAATCGGCGCCAATATCAAGTCAAATTATAGCCCGAATGTTCGTATGCCCCATCAAGAAGAGCCAAGTAGATCCAACAGTAGACGTCTTTCGGCTGAATGATGACGATGATGAAGAGGCAGTTTATCCATCACAGTGATTTCCATTAAATTTAAACGAAGCCAATGATAGAGCTGTCCAGGTAGCCATATACTGGACGGACAAAAAAGTAAGTAGTCATTCGACACGAAAAGAAGTGACTTCTGATGTCACTATAGTCTTGTACAGAGTTCTAGTAATCGTACTAACACATAATGTGGAAATCGTGACAGTACGATTGTTCAATTCAATTCAGCTTATTAGAGTCAAATGCGTGGTATACCTACGTAGGTAACTCATGACAAAGCGTAGATAAATCTGTCTGTATTATATTAGTACTTACGAATAGGTTTCTCTACGCTCCTCAGTAAAAAAGTAGGTAGGTTACTGCACTAGAATTTAAACGCTTGTATACATTCTGTCAATCGCCAAGTCTCCGCCGGCGTCAGTAAGAAATAACGGTTATTTCAGGAATTCATAATTTCATTTAAAAATCATTGGAATAGTTCCAATTGTCACGATTGCTATGATATCAAAATCGTCTAAAATATCTCGGCGTCTATTTTCGCATATCACTGGCGTTGTTTCGGTTTATATACGTATGCAATTTTATCCATGGATCTGAGATTTAATACTTTTGGCAATGATTGTGCTGTGTATGCCTGTTTTGAATATTTACTATGTAATGCAAATTTTGTTTTAGTTTTTATAGTATCACACTGTAGGTATGTACTCCTCTGGAGAAAAAGCTTCCGCTTATACAGAGAAAGAACAGGCATGCTCACTTTCACTTAAAACGATAAAATTAAAAATGATTACCTTAATAATTCTCTCCTTCGGATCGATGTAAGAGTAATCCTTGTCCCTCCTTATTAACGGTAAATTCCTGTACTTCACTTTCTGTGTCGATATCAACAAATTGTTCGCCCTCGTTCCAATAGTAAAGTCTTTCCCATCATTTAAATATACACACAGCAAAAACACAAACAGAAAAATAAACACGAACTTCATTTTAAAAGTTTTTTCTGAAACTATAGCATTTTGAGGTTATGTGTGCACTCTCACGTCTGTGGAGCAGAACTGTTTTGATTATGAGGAAAATTATTTATCTGTGACGCCATTTGACGCCATTCGACCTTGCCTTGGCCTCAGACTATATCTGAATATGACTTAATACAACGTCTTCTGTACCTGCCTGTTTTGTTGTATCGCAAAAACTGTCGCTTTAAGACTTTATTAGTAGACAAGAACTAAAGTGAATTCAAATTCATGTGGACAGAATTGGGTTACCATGATTAATATTGATATTCGTATCGCAATCTAGGACACCGCCAGACTTAGTTACAAACTAATTAATGTCGTATCGCTATTAAATTTTTATCTCAAGTCTTTACCTAAGCTAGAACTTTCAGTCTATCTAATTATATACGGATAGGATTCAAGAAGTTTAATTTACATCGACATGCGACGTAAAGATTAACTGCCTACACGACGATACCAAGCTTTGCATTTAAAATAATTACTGGTTGTACACCTACAGACGTCGGCTTAGACACAGTCGGAGTTGGAACCTCTAAACATTAATAAAGTACAGCCGCAAGCAACACTGGCGAGCAATGGCGCTACCGAGCAATGGCTACTGCATTTGCGAGATAAATATCAAAGCTGCTTTATGAGAATTAATAATGAATAGTTTCTTATCTATCAATGTGTTCTCCGTCTCTTATTACATTTCATTGGGAACATTAATTCTTGGATATGACATTTCTAACGTGTCACGCGATTTATTGTTACATACGTAACTTATGGCTGACGCTTCTGCCTAGATAAATATTGAATTATGTTTATTGGTTTTTTGATTTTTTATGGTGACTGGGACAGACTACATGCGGAAGGCGGAGGACAGGGTGCTGTGGCGCAGCCTTTTTTTTTTTGGTTGGTAAATTATGAAATAACTTCTCCCGCTCTGGTCGGAGCGGGAGGGTGTGTCAGACTCTTACTGACTAAAACCCACCCGTGTTCCTTCCATTGCCTGTGTTGCCAGGGGCCTCGGTAACCCTTTCGTACCTTCCCGCGACCCCGGCAGGCATCGGCCCTAGTGGTACCCTACACTTGTGCTGACATCTCTTTGAGGCGCGCTTGGAACACAACGCGCCGTCGACGTGGGCCTTGTCCTCATCGGACTGCGAGCTACCCATTGCTCACCGTCTGCAAGCCCGCGCCTACGGCGGCCGCAGACCCGCCCGGGATTCCCGACGCAGCCTGGGACAGGCCTATGTCCAGTAGTGGACTGCGATAGGCTAAGTTGATTTGTTGATTTTGTTTGATATTCTATATGTAATCGGTTGAAGGACACTGAACGAGACATAATGGAAGTTTTATTGTTATTACGTAGGTATTGGTTTTCCGTACACAAAACACCAATTTTTGTGTACGGAAAAGCAATACCTACGAAAATAATATAATTATTATGAATGCGAGTAAATTATTTTTTATGAAATACATTCTCATTTTTTGGGACAGAATAAGCAAAAATCATCGCATTTCGATTTCTACATGGGTAACTGACAATCGATAGCCAACAAAATAATACCGCTAAATTGCGCGGGATTGAGTTATTCAGAAATTGAATCGCTATCAATTAAATCGAACAGTGATTGACGCGTTTAATTTAAATTGAATATATTTGAATAAAGAACGGAAGGTATCTAACGGATGGTTGGAGGAATGCGAAATGACTTGGCACTTTTGCGACGACACAGAACTACACAAGCTAGAAGGTGCTCGTACTATGCTAAAAGTGGAATGCGGCATTGTCTCCATACTTATGCCAACAGTACGCTCGTTATTCATGCGTCTGAAGTATGAAAGCTTTACACGTACGCGTATCACTACTCGGAAACAATTTTCATTATGACATGCAGCGCGCTGATCACTCTGCGTATTTATGGCTTTGCGTTCCTCGTTTCCTTTTTAATTATTTCCAGACGTAATAAACATTTCCCGATAATATTTAATATGTGCTATAATAATAAAGGTTGCTGAAATGTTTTTATCCCAATAATGGCGAACTGTCCGCTGTCATGAATTTGTGGCTACTATTTTTGTTAGCCCTACGTCTGACCTTATTTTTGTATCGTAAACTTTCATGTTTACAAGATATGTTTTGCGTTTTTATGAGAAAAAAGTGTCACTGAATTGGTAAAAACAAACAAAATTCTCCACAGAAACGTTCTTGTAGTTTAGGTTAGACAGACTTTCATTTAATTACCAGAATAAGATATTCCATGCACATAAATTGTAAATCTCTTAATGCAGTCCTCTGCATGTTGGTTGACAAGTGCGTGCGGTTAGGTGTTATTTCAGACTGCCACGTCACCGCTTTGATCTCCGTCGACTTTTTGCCGAACACTCGTTTAATGTGACGACAAATAACTCAAACAGGAACGCGGTACTCTTTTTGATTTTATCAAAAGTGTACACAAGATGTTCTCGAGTTTTAAATGCGAACACTTCATTAGTGAGATCACCCGTCTCCGTTTGTTTGTTGAAGATCTTCGAGATTCGCTTTGCAATGTTTGATTTTGAGCGGCGGGAGTACCTAAGTAGGTACTCTCGCAGCACTTTTAAAATATTTGTAACTGGAGGCATGCATTTCATGTTATCTGGAGTTTGCTATTTAGAATTTTTCAGTAGCAGCCCGGAGTCAGGACGTTTACCCGGTTGATAGTAATAGGCTCACCCCCTATCATTACATCGCGGGAAGGTACTAAAGGGTCACCGAGGCCCCTGGCAACACAATCAACAGGAAGGAATACGGGTGGGTTTTAGTCAGTAAGAGTCTGACACACCCTCCCGCTCCGTCCAGAGCGGGAGAAGTTATTTGATGATCCCACCCAAAAAAAAAACCCTCTATTACATCGACGGTTAAAAGGTAATAAGGCATAAGCGACATTTTGGTCGAAAATGAGTTATGATTGCCATCCTACTTAAAAATAGAGATTAAGTGGGATGGCATTCATAACTCATTTTCGACCAAAATGTCGCTTATGCCTTATTACCAGTGATAGGAATAGGTAGTGCCTATTTGCCTAAACTTCGAAGAACAGAGACAAGAAACGGAGACTTCCTTAGGACTAACTTTTTTTCCGAGACATCTGTCCCGAAATTTCGAGACAACACAAATACATTTAAAAAAAATGTTATTTGGAATAAGTAATTCGTCTATATTTACCTAAAGTTTGCGACTAGATATATCATAATAAATAACATACACAGTCGTTACAACCATAAAATTTTCTGAATTTTTTTTTGGAGAACATTTTGTAAATGACTTGTTGATCGTAATACACAATGAATCACAATGTTTGAATGAGAAGCCGTACACGTTTCGAAGTAAATATCTTCTTTCTAGCTCACTCTCGGCTACGTTTAATGAGATTTCTAAAGTTCAAGTGTAAAAAAGGCATTATATGTAACACATAATATGATTTCAAAGAGTGTCCATGGAGTTTCTTGCACGTTCTTCTCCATAGAGACCTACTCTTTGGAACGTGCAATTTAGCTTCACTTTTCTTGGACTGACCGACATTTGACTATTCAAAAGTGCCCGTAAATGGTCTATTTGAAATAAATGCTTTGATTTTGATTTTATCGGTATTTAAAATAAATAAATAATTCATTTATTTGCCAGAATGTAGGTATACAAAGTGGTATGATCTTAATATTAATGAGGTCCCTTTACATTCTACCGTTATACATGATGTGCAAATATTTAGTTACAAATGAAAATACAAATACCTTTTTTTCTTTCATCTTAATGAAATATATTTCTAAAGTATATTTAAAAATGTGCATGATATTAAAATAATTGCATAATAATCAGTGATAGGAATAGGTAGTGCCTATTTCCCTAAACTTCGAAGAACAGAGACAAGAAACGGAGACTTCCTTAGGACTAACTTTTTTCCGAGACATCTGTCCCGAAATTTCGAGACAACACATAAATACATTTAAAAAAAAAGTTATTTGGAATAAGTAATTCGTCTATATTTACCTAAAGTTTGCGACTAGATATATCATAATAAATAACATACACAGTCGTTACAACCATAAAATTTTCTGAATTTTTTTTTGGAGAACATTTTGTAAATGACTTGTTGATCGTAATACACAATGAATCACAATGTTTGAATAAGAAGCCGTACACGTTTCGAAGTAAATATCTTCTTTCTAGATCACTCTCGGCTACGTTTAATGAGATTTCTAAAGTTCAAGTGTAAAAAAGGCATTATATGTAACACATAATATGATTTAAAAGAGTGTCCATGGAGTTTCTTGCACGTTCTTCTCCATAGAGACCTACTCTTTGGAACGTGCAATTTAGCTTCACTTTTCTTGGACTGACCGACATTTGACTATTCAAAAGTGCCCGTAAATGGTCTATTTGAAATAAATGCTTTGATTTTGATTTTATCGGTATTTAAAATAAATAAATAATTCATTTATTTGCCAGAATGTAGGTATACAAAGTGGTATGATCTTAATATTAATGAGGTCCCTTTACATTCTACCGTTATACATGATGTGCAAATATTTAGTTACAAATGAAAATACAAATACCTACCTTTTTTTCTTTCATCTTAATGAAATATATTTCTAAAGTATATTTAAAAATGTGCATGATATTAAAATAATTGCATAATAATGGTATCACATTATCACATTTCACGGCAGCGCGTTTCGTTATCTATTCTTAGAAATTACAAAAGGTAACCGCCATGGTCGCATACCTGTGCGGCGCGGGGAGGGTCTACATACCCCCTCCCCCCCTACTCTTTACCGCCCCGCGTGCGCGCAGGTTACCTTCACTTCAATCCTGTACTTCGGTTTGTTAAGTGCGCATCTTCCTGTATTGTTTTTGTGAATATTGTTTTTCACCTTCGCTCGTTTTTTGGTTCATTGGATCTTTTTAATACGACTACTTTGGCTTGAATTTATGGATATCGATTTGCTGCAATAACATTGTTCCTGTCTGTCTACATCAAATAATACGGTAAGTCAACATTTATTACTTTTAATGTTTTGCCTAAAGTTATTTATTTTATTTCTTGTAGGGAAACAAACAGTAAGTTAGATATAAAGAAGAACATTAATGTATATATTATTTTATCTTAAACTAGCAATTTGACAGTCTAGATTGATATGCAATTGTATGAACTTGATATTTTTTAGTGGAGTTTTTAAGATAATTATTGTGTATGAAACGTAGTTAAAGAAAAAAAACATACGCATTTAACTTTTGGTTCAAATATAAAAGTGAACTTCAATACTACCAAGCATAGTAATGTTATATCTGTGGTGTCATAAAGAATTGCTAAGGTGGACGAATTCTATCAAAATATATTATTTTTCTGGCCGGTTCTTTTAATATTTGAACCAAAAAGGAATATGTCTTTTGCGCATTGACTAAAATAGGCGAAAAAAAATTTCAATAACAATGATGTTACGCGTGTTCATATTATCTAACCGTTTTTCTTTATTAGAGCGTAAAATGAAAGAATAAAATCTTTAAATCGATGCACCTAGCTGGAATGCGCGCACCTCTCCCGCTTTCCTTTCCACCTCCCTGTATCTATAAAGGTTCGTTATTCCTTTTGAGGCATGGAAAACTTAAAATTTTATTTTATTTTAGGTACTTGCCATCGTACATCTTTTTGGAGACCAGTAAGATTGAAGATGGCGAACAAGCCTAAGAAAGCAACAGTACAAAGTTGGATTGGACTTCATCCTGAATTATATTACGACCCGGCCAGTAATTTGATTTACTGTTCTAAGTGCGAGAGCAGTATAACAGCTAAACTTAGTAGTGTCAAGAGGCACGTTAAAGGTCCGAAACAGAAAGGGACAAGTAAAAAACCAAATGAAGAATTTTATTTGGACCTAGTACAATTTCTCATATTATGTAATATACCTTGGATTCAAGTAAACAACCCCGCTTTCAAAAAAATCTTCCATAAATATATTTGCTGCAATTGTACAAATCGACAAAAGCTTCCTGAGCAATCATCGCTGAGAAAAGTTTATTTAGATAAGATTTTTAAATCTAAAATTGACTCGATTTATGAACAAATTGCAAATCAAAAGCTGTGGGTATCTTTAGACGAGACAACTGATTTTTTAGGCAGATATATGGTACATTTACTTGTAAAACCTTTAAATGCGATCACACAAAAACCATTTTTAGTTGCTTGCAAAGTACTAGAAATTGTTAATGGGAGCACAATTGCCCAATTTGTAATAGACTGCTTTGAAAATATGTGGTGCGATTTGTATGAATCCAAAGTAGGAGACGTTGCTGTATTATGCACTGATAGTGTAGCATATATGCTAAAAGCGGGACGTGTGCTGAAAAATTATTTGCCCAACATGATACACGTCACTTGCTTAGCATGTGCACTGAATCTCGTGGCAGAAAAATACGATACGAATACTCAGATGTAGATGAATTAATTTCAAACGTAAAAAAAATATTTTTAAAATCACCTAATAGAGTGCGCTTGTTAAAAAACACCTTTCCCCACATGCCGCTTCCTCCAGAACCCGTTATTACAAGATGGGGTACTTGGTTGGAGGCAGTGTCATATTATGCAAACAATTATGATCAAATTAAAACAATTGTAAATCTTTTAAGAAGTTCCGACGCGCTATCTATTAGGTGTGCCAAAAATGTTCTTCAAAAGGAAAACTTGAAATCGGACTTGGACTACATTGAGGAATATTTTAAAGATATACAAATTGGATTAAAGAAATTACGAAAATCGAATTTAACTCTAACGGAATCCTTTGAAATATTTGATCACGTGAGAACTGTGCTTAGCTGGTGTTCATCTGAGCTTATAAAAAATAAACTCGTAAATGTCATGGACAGAAATCCCGGTTTAGATAAAATTAGAGACATATGTGAAGCGATAACAGCAGGAAAGGATGAGCGATCATACTATATGTACGCGCATTTAACCTCAGTTGATGTTGAAAGGTCATTTTCAACTTATAAATGGATTCTTAACATAAAAAGAAATCGCCTGACAGTTGAAAATATAGAAAAAATTATGATTGTGTATTTTAACTTAAATGACTCATCTGACAAAGAAAATTTCGGTTCTGATACTGAACTTGACGAATCGAATCACGATGATTAAATTAAAATCGTTCTTTATTTTTTATGGTATTTGTAACACAAATAAAGATTTTCAAATTCTTAGCAATTTTTGATGCATCAAGTTCTTTATCAAAACCGAACAGTTAGTAGTTCAGTATTAAAACTGATTGTCCTAAATGCTTCAAATATTAATTTGTAAACTTCAAAGGTTAATTTGTACTTTGATTTGAGTAAAAATTGCATCCGTCAACGTCAGTAAAATAAATATGACATAGATATTTAAAGATAGATAAACATAAATTTGTTTCTTAAATCTTTCCTTCTGTACATTTTGTTTCATGGTTTCCAATTACGTCATATTTTAAAATAATATAAATATAGATATATTTGTTACAACAATATTCTATGTGTTTTATTTTTCCTTTAGAGCCCATTAATTATTTAATGAACCTAGAGCGATATCGACCGGCGATTTTTGAGCATTTTTTCTTTCGTTTTTTTTTGCATAGAAATCTCCAAAAATCGCCAGACAATATCGGTGGTGTGAAAGGACCCTTACGTTTTTTTTTTCTAACTAGTTAATGCCCGCGGCTTTTCCCGCGTGTACTATTGTTTTTGTATCCCATGGGAACTATACTTTTTTTTTAATAGGAAGTAGCATATGTGCTATTCCACACCTTAATCTATATCACTACCAAAATCAGCATTTTCAGTGGCATTGAGTAATGGACATCCATACAAACTATCACGTTTATAGACAAACTTTAGATAAATATAGACGAATTACTTATTCCAAATGACACATTTTTTTAAATGTATTTAAGTGTTGTCTCGAAATTTCGAGACAGATGTGCCGGAAATAATTTAGTCCTAAGGAAGTCTCCGTTTCTTGTCTCTGTTCTTCGAAGTTTAGGCTAATAGGCACTACCTATTCCTATCACTGCTTATTACCTTTTAACCGTCGACATGGAACTTAAACATCAATGGCGGGATGTGGGTGTATCTACTCGGCTGTCCCATTTCAAAACCTAATATGGGACACTTTTTATAAAATTTGTTTTATTGCGTAATCTTGCTGACCTAACTCCCTACCAAATAGAAAAACGCCAGCGTTGAAAACTCAAATAAAAGCAGATATATTTAAGCATCGATACCAAATAAGTGCACCATTCACTGCCTCGTGACTCCTTAAAAGTAAGTAAGTCACTTTATCCATTTCAAAACCTAGTAAATCTCTGAGACTTTCTAGGTTTTTAAATGGTCGATGCACCTTACTATGTTTTTTTTTTAATCAAGACTAAATATGAAAGAAGAGAGGGGATAGTAGGGGGGTGGTTCACACCAAGGTCACTTTATTTCACAAATTGAAAAATAAGTCATAGCGGCCAGCTTGGCAGGCATGATAAAGTGACAGAGTCAATTGCTTCCACATGCGAAACAGAGAGCGTAACAATGCGCTGGAATCAAAATTAAACAACGTAAGCCAAACATGTATGTATTAAAAATATTTTCAGCCAGAGGTTTCAATTACCTAATACGCACATTTTGAAAGCAATTATGCAATTAAATTACTTAGGATTTTAGAATAACAGAAAATAATATAAAAACGTGTAGAGGTATTTTCGGAATTAAATTCTGTCGAGGAAATTTGACCCAATTGCGTTTACATTCAGTCAAAGTATTAATAATCAAATAGTCAATAAAAATATATCCAAAAATTTAATCCATATAGTGAAATAAATGTTTATGAAAAAGCCCCCAATTTATTTTAGTATTGCCGTATACCATTATTACGAATGTATGATACTCAACAACTCCTTGAATGATCTTAAATCGGTGACGATTAGTTATCTAACCAAAGGTCACTCTAACATGTCCGCGGATGCTGTTCACTGTAAGTAATATCGAGTTGAAAATGACGAGGCAAAAGTATATATGTATATGATTTTCAGGATTTTTAATATACGGTGATGCAATCAAGAAAAAATATTTAAAAGCTACTGAAATCACTTGCAAATATGAACGGCAAAATAAAAGATGGCACGTCTTAATGCACCGCTAAAACAATTAAATTTAAACTCTGTTGTACAAGTCGAATTTATTGCTGAATCAAGAATATTTTTTTATAAGACAAGGCACATATAACTTATTTATTCAAACACAATTTTAAGTGAGATTTGTTTTACTTTTTTCGCCTATACTTAAATTATTTTTTTCAGATTTGATGAACCCCTCCAGGAATTGGACTTCTTAAGTAAGTAAGATTAAGAAAATTGATTGCACAATCCTTCTTAAAAGTATTGTCACTACAAGGGGCATTAAACCAAATAAAATAGCTGAGTACGGGCAGCTGTCATCTCCTTCTGCAAAGCAGTAATGCTCGCAAAGGGTAGCGGACAGTTGAGAGATAGAGAGAGGCAAATTTTGCGCCCCCTCGCCCCTAGCCGCCATAGGAGACGCCCTGGGCGTCGGGAATCCCGGACAGATTTCCGGCCACCGTAGGCGCGGGCTTGCGGACGGTGAGCAATGGGTAGCTCACCGTCCGATAAGGACCAGGCCCGGGTCGATGGTGCGTTGTGTTCCACGAGCGCCTCAAAGAGATGTCGTCAGCACAAGTGTATGTGGGAAATTATCAAATAACTTCTCCCGCTCTGGACGGAGCGGGAGAAGTTATTTGATAATTTCCCATACAAAAAAAGGGGCATTAAACCAAATAAAAAATAATAAATTAGTATGCCTGGTGCCTGAAACAAGAATGGTATTTTGGCATAATTTACCCGTCAATGGCTCATTTGTCGATTTGGGTGGGCAAATATCTGCAGCAGACATGCCAATCACTTGACAAAAAAAAAAAAAAACGTTTGTATTCAATTAATCATTATTATTTTTACATACAAACAAACAAACATACCCTATTTCATTACTAGAATTTAGTCAATGAGATATGCTAAGTTCCATGTTCCATAAACCATAACAAAACCTACCTAGCAAACTATGTTACGAGATGAAACTAGTTGGTTCATGAACCTATCTCGTGTCAATTATCAAAGGTAGTAGGGGTTTAAAATATGAAATATACACATACTCGTATATTAAAATATTGGTAGAACTATGTGTTAATTATTTAGTATTTTATACAACCAATAGCATTAACATAAATACTTTTCAAAGGTTGACTATTTTACGTTTATGCGCTCTCCCGTAAAATTACGTTTTATTTTAAGTCCTTACTAGGTTTTGAAATGGGACAGCCGTACTGTAGCTATACCTTTGCCTAACCCTTCGGAGAAACAGGGCTTAATGTATTGTTATGTTACTGGAGGTATTTACATTTGATTTCTTGTAATGTATACCCACAGTTACGTTTTTAGTTCTTAAGCCGGATTATCGGATGTAGAAATTAACTTAAATTAATATTTTATATGTTTGATAGAGATGTTGATGTTAATTCCAAATTGTGAACATATATTCAACGAATTCAGTTCGATTTGTCGTGAGATAAATTCAACATCTCAGTTAAGGAGATTATGGTTTAATTTATTGTAAATATTCTATTAAGTTTCATAATTCGGATTAGAGGTGCCTGGGTAAAGAACCTATATAACTACAATATTTTTTTTATCTCACGAAGCGACGCGCGCTTTGCTTGTGGTTTCCAAGTGTACAAACACGCTGTGAATGTGTGTGAAAACGCAAGAGCTCTCGATACTTTCCGAGACACGGATGAAGGCGGAAGTGTGTGTGCGTGTGTGTTATTTGCTGACGCTACTCGTCTACACGAACACATTCACAGCTGTTTTGTACACTTGGTTAACACAAGTAAAGCGCGCGTCGCTTCGTGACATAAAAATACTGTACGATAAAATATGTCTCAAATATAATAATATTTGTGTGTGACTACTAAAATATTATTCATGTAACGGTATAAATTGCTGCGTTATGGAAATTACGTTTTTAAATGCAAAGTAATGGACACCTACATTATTAGGGTCGATAGGCATCATATCGACACGTCATCGGATAACCGTAGACTCGATACTGTTGCGGTCACGGTGTTTGAGCTCAAATGTTACATTGTTATTGCCCTTTACTATTTAAATTAAATCGATTGTGAAATCGTTCCGATCGTTCACACGTTCATAATGCACCAAGTCATCCATCACCGAAAAATCGATAGTTACTGAATTATAAGTGGATATGCGTACATGGCAGGGCTATTACCTTCCGTCGCTATTTCCGATGGTCGTATCGTATCTCAGTGGGAACGGCATCGGAATGTAAAATCGGGTAAAATGCATACGTCGGGCTGCAATTTGGCATGATTGAGCCAGGGACAATAGAGCGCTGGCCGTCATAGTGAGACGGGTGATTTCCGATAAACTGGCGGCTATACTTTCGATCCGTGAACTGACGAGTTCACCTAAAGTTAAGCGCACATTACGGCTGTAGCCCAACACATTTTCACAAAATAGTGTGAAAATGCACTGGTAAAATTAAATTAAGTAAAATTCAGTACGCTTGCCGCGGTTGGTCCGTGGATGGGTGACCATCTTTACAAAACCAAGACCCCTCCATGCCTCGGTAAGCACGTTAAGCCGTTGGTCCCGGCTGTCATTTGTAGATCTTTGATAGTCGTTACCGGTCGTCAGAAGCTCGAAATTCTGACAACCAGTCTTACCAAGGGGTACCGTGTTACCCAGTAACTGGGTTGTGGAGGTCAGATAGGCAGTCGCTCCATGTAAAATACTGGTAATCAGCTGTATCCGGTAAGATTGGGAAGTCGACCCCAACATAGTTGGGAAAAGGCTAGGCAGCTGATGATGATGAGGCAGATGATGAGTGTATTGCGGCCGGCCCGCCTGTACGAGTAGTGTGCGTTGATTCATAGAAAATGTACGAAAGTGATGGAGGAGGGTTTTTGCAATGCGTTGCGTTGCGGCGGGGTCACCCCAATCTGCGCTAGCCTTAAAGCTGCGGATTTTGTATTTTGGTTTAAAAATGCAAAAGGTAACGAGAATGACGAGGTTTTAAATTGCATAATTAATTGCCGAACAGCTTTCTATTTTTTGTGAATTCGTTACGAAACGCGAAGGGTCATGATGGAAATTAAGTAAAATGAAATTTCTGTGATCAGTCGTTTCTCGTTTGTCATTTCGCAAGTCGTAGGTCAACTTAGATTAATGGTGCTGTCGGTGATGAGTTAGAAAACAGGTTCCTGTTACTTTTAAAAAAACCCGTATCATTAATGTTAACATCGATTAAATTATTTATACAACAAGATATAAGTTGAACTAAGTTTTAAACAAAAATATTTTTAAATTTGCGTTCAAAAATGGTTGCATAACCTGGGTCCTGCCCAAAATCAATGAAGCATTAAAAACAGTCCACTTCGCATGTCCTCAAAATATCACTGCTCATATAATTCCAGCACAATTGAGTCGACTGTCCGTTCTGTTAAACTAAACCCATCAACCGACCCCCCTGTACAAGCGAATTGATATTTCCTCTTTCCAACGAATACATAGTTAATTGTGTTTCCGGACGTCAGTCATTGTTTGAGGGCCAATACGTGAACGGTAATGCATTAACTATCTATAGTTTTAAGGGTTCCTTACTCCGTACCTAAAGGGTGCCAACGGGACCCTATTACTAAGGCTCCGCTGTCCGTCCGGCTGTCACAGGTCTGTCTCTATTGAACCGTAATAGGTAGACACTTGAAATTTTCACAGTGAGTACACACGGCTACACATCAAGCTATACATTTCCAGTTTACGCTGACTTCTCATTGTAAGAAAATCCTATACAATGCGAGATCAGGTTATACTGGAAATGTATAGCTTGATCTGTAGCCGTGCGTACCTACTACTATGCCCGCAATAACAAAACATGAAAAATTAAAGAACCCCTTTAATTTTTACAAGACAATTATATAATATTATAGATAATTTATACAATATAAATACAAGAAACGTGTTCAAGAAATATGTAGTGCTTAATTATATTGTACGGTAGTACGGAATGCTTCGTGCGCGAGTTCGACTCGTACTTAACCGCTTTTTTTAATTTTACTCGATTATATAAGAGGAAGGGTTATCGTTTTGACGGTCGATGTATGTCACATGAATGCGTATCGATTCATTATTCGATTATTAAATTTAAGCATCAGAATCGATTGTTTATAATTACTGATTCGGAAAAAGAGGTGATTTTGTTGTGGCTTCCCTTACTTACTCAGCCTTTCTGGCTTTATTTAGAACCGGATCAACTATTTTAATCCTATTTCTATCATATTTGATTCATTTTCTCCTTATCCCTTTTTTGCCTTCGTTAAATTATGATTTCTTTATGACTTTGAACTGATCTGGATGATAAGCATGATGTCCTCTGAACCATGAAGTTGTCCCCCTTTCTAGATTTTGTAACAAAAGAGACGAATGAAAACTTCCGTATCGTGCTTTTCATCATAGTTGGAATCTAGTTTGATTTTAAACTTTTAAAAGAAACAATGAAGCTGCTTTATTTCAGGTCATTATTCTATTTTTATGCAAGAATTTTTATGGCTGCGACACACTGGAACGCACGCGAGTCCACTGGCTTTGATTTATTTCAGCAGACGACTAATTGCGATTCCATAATTAATTTTACCTACGTAGGGTACCTACTTTAAGTGTAAAAGAGGGCTGGCTCGTTCTTTGGCCAAAGAATTAGCATTGCCATTCAACGTGGCAATGCTGCCAGTCTCCTGGGCACGTATCCGGATGACAGCGATGCGGACGAATACTTTGACGCCTAAGTGTCCTTTTGTTCTTTGTATTCATTTGTACCTATATATAGTTAGTAATTTAATTTAGTGTCTACCTAGTGTAAATAGTTAGTAGCATCAATATTGTATATTTGTCTTTTAAATTAAATAAAATTAGTGTACAATAAATGTATAGTAATGAGTGTAAAAGTCTAGAATACAATAAATATGTCCATTTTATTACACAAAGTGACAGCTAGCACGTGCCAGATTACTTCAGTGAATTAATAATTCGACTTTAGTACTTAATTCCATGAGTACACTTATTCCATGCTATTATAAAGTACTTATAAATTCCATGCTATTAAAAAGTACTTACTTATTCCATGGTTAAGTCACTTCCTCGCGTGGAAGTTCGAAAGGGTAAAAAAATGAAAAGCTGTCACTTCCTATTACACACTTCCATCCCTTTTCACGAAATCACTCCCACAGAAAGAGGCAAGATCGTAATCAGCCTATAATGTTCCCACTGCTGGGACACGGGCCATCTCTCCATTAGAGGGAGTGGGCCATAATCCACCACGCGGGCCCAGTGCGGGTTGGTAGATATCACGTGTCTTCGAATTTTTAGTTCTAGGACACGCCGATTACATCACGATGTTTTTTTTCTTCACCGTTTTGAGAGCCGTGGCGATGAAATAATTTACACAAAATAAATATAATAAACTCGTAAGACGCGGAGAGAAAGAGGAAAGATGTTACACATCAAAAAATGGGTTAAGGCTCCTGCATACAGAGGCAATATCGCGAGTGCGATAGGCAGAAATATGCTTGTCGCGCCCGCGATATCGCCTCTGTATGTAGGAGCCTTTATTCTTATTATCTAGCTTAATCTTACCTACCACCTTCATAGGACTTTAGCATCAAAAGATGAATCAGTGCTGATTGTTCCATCAAAGAAGCGAAGTCTCTATTCTCTTTATAGTGGTTGTTAGGTTGGCACTTACTTTCACTGTTTTTCTAACGTCACAACTACATTTTATTTATTTATAAGTTGTATAAGTTTTTAGTACTTATAACTATGTTAGTACCTTATACCTATTTATTCATATCGTTTTATAGTTTTCTATGCAGAACTAGGAATGATTTGTCATTAAAAATTGAGTTAATTTGATTGAATGCTAACCCGTTATATAACGTTATATAATTACGTACATTATTGGTACAACACTAATTTTCCACTTCACTACCTTAAAAACTACCATACCATAAACAACTTTTTAGTAAATTGTTACCATAAACTACCCTACAATTACTTATGCCCGAACTTTCGGTGAACGTTAATCGGCTGTCATTAACATTTTATGGTGCTGTCAAAACATTGACAGTCAATTAAAGTTGACGTGTACCGTCAATCATTACTGACAGGTGTAAATTAGCATTCAGAAGTAATTCGCGGTTCAGTTGCAGCTTTGTTGGTACTGCGAATCGATTTTTTGGGGTTTGATAGTTTGAATGGTAAATTAATATCATAATATAGTGTGTGATTTAAAATGAATTAATGAGAAAGAGGTGCAAATCCTTCTTCATCATCAGCTTGCAGCTGTTAACTGCTGTAAGCATATGGATTTGGGCTAATTTTAAAAGTTACTTTTGTACTTTGAACCCAATCAAGATATCACTAGTAGTTCTGCGAACAGTATGTACTTTGAGAGCAAAAACTTTTTGGCAACAATAATATACCACTAAACTTAAAACGGGATATTTACCATGTTTTTTGTTTTTAAAAACATTTTTAATAGGTTTTATTGGCAAAGCTAATGCTGCAGCCTAGTTTTGTGATGAGAAGGTGGTCCCAGGTGCTCCACCAATCCCCACCTAGTAGTTAAAGGGCCGATTCTACCGGTAGAAAACGAAAAGTGAGCAATTTACCGCATTTTGAGGAGCTGTTCTGCTCATCACGCCGAAGAAGAAGAAGAATTTTAGAATTAATCTTCATTTGATGAAGATCCTAACCAGATCTTCATCAAATGTCTATGAGGCCTATTTAAAGTTACTACTTTTCAAATAAAAAGAATCTCATAAGGCCCTTTTTGCGGGAAATACCCCTCCAATCGAAAATCCCCGATATATAAATATATATAGTCGTAAAACCTGTATACCAAGTTTCGTTCAGATCTGTTGTAAAATACGATCTGTAGAGGAGTAGCAAAACGCCTGGGTGTCACCTCTGTGTGGATCGCCCGGAGGACACGGTGGAGCATACGGTGGAGGTGCTCTGCCCGGCTTGGGCAGAGCATCGCCGTGTCCTCGTGGAGGCGATCGGCGGCAGAGATCTCTCGCGTCCGGCCCTGGTTCAGGCCATGGTACGGAGCGAGAAGGCATGGGCAGCCGACACCTCCTTTTGCGAAGCAGTAATGCTCGTGAAGGAGGAGGCGGGACGGTTGAGGAAAATGCAAATTTCGCGCCCTCTCGCCCCTAGCCGCCTCAGGAGACGCCCTGGGCGTCGGGAATCCCGGGCGGATTTCCGGCCACCGTAGGCGCGCGCTTGCGGATGGTGAGCAATGGGTAGCTCACCGTCCGGTAAGGAACAGACCCGGGTCGATGGCGCATTGCATTCTACGCGCACCTCAAAGAGATGTCGTCAGCACAAGTGTAAGGGTCCACTAGGGCCGATGCCTGCCGAGGTCGCTGGAATTTTCTAAAGGGTTACCGAGGCCCCTGGCAACACAGGCAACGGAAGGAATACGGGTGGGTTTTAGTCAGTAAGAGTCTGACACACCCTCCCGCTCCGCCCAGAGCGGGAGAAGTTATTTGATGATTTCCCACACAAAAAAATAAAAGAGGAGTAGCAACAAACTGACAGAGGAAAGCAAATTCTGCCAGACTTGAAGCAGAGACGCTTCGCTCGGTCAATAAAAGCAGGGCCTTATAAGTATAATACTAATAAATAATAATAATATCTTTATTTCCCAAAAATACAGATAGAGAACATTTACATAAAACATTTGGATGCTGAGAAATCTGTACACAATTGATTAAACTCTGTCTCTTAAACTAGGGTATCCTGTATCTTAAGAGACAGTGACTCGCAGTGAGGTTCCAATTGATATTATGTATGAGCGGACTGTGCCAATTTAACATCAGAAGGGGGAAAAAAAAAAAAGTAATATTTTACGATACAGGTTTCAAATTTTTGTGAGAGTATGTGAGAGTGTGAGGGTTAGGGTAATGAAATTAAATGAATGTGATTAAAGGTATATATGTATATATGTGTGTGAGTGGGGATAAGTAGGTGATGTGGTGTTGATGTGTAAGAGAGTGGGGGAGTTGTATGTGCGAGTGCGAGATTAGTGCGAGCATGAAGTTGAGTGTGTTTATTATTAGGCGATGTAGGTCAGTAAAGACTCCGTTAAGGCATAGTCCTGTTTAAGTAGCCATTCTATCACTTTTAATTTTAGGTTGTGTTTGTTCAGGTCTAAGATATTCAGTTTTATATGAACTTTTTTGTAAATATAGGCGCTAATTACATAATACTGATGCTTTGCAAACGTGGTCCTGTGTTGGGTGCCTAAGGGAAGGTTTGTGCGCTTTTTTGGGTTAGACGGGAGAAGGCTGCTATGTTTCCTAAGAACAGATTGAAGCACAAAGAGCTTACGGACTGTAAGAACCTTGCAGTCTGCATACAGTTGTGCTGTTGGGTATCTATGGGGCTTCCTTGTCATTACTTTTAGTACTGCTCTTTGTGCTCTCTCTGCCCTCAGGAGGCAACCTTTCGTTGCAGCACCCCATACAGAGATGCAGTATCCTATGACCGATTGGCATAGTGCAAAATAAATCATTTTCAAAATAACGGCATTAGCAGAGTTTCGGAGGGATTTAAATATATGGATGAGGCGTATACAAATTGCTTAGTTTTAACGTCCTTATCTCGAAATCAAAGCTATTTGAAATATACATATTGGTAATAAAACATATACCTATCTTAGTTTAAAACCCTACAAAAGCAATAACACCTAAATAATTAAATGGCTTAACAATGTACGGTAACAATTAAGATTTATATTTACGGCGTCGCGTGATGGGCATAAAAGTAAAAAATAATAATTTCGTTTTAGTAAAGTACCGTGTTCACGATATGAGCGAACGTAAATAAATTATACTTTAATTATATTACGACAACATTATTTCACGACTGCTGAAAGGAAGTCAATATTACTATTTTTTTTTCTTTGTAAGCGTGCATAGTGTCCCACTGCTGGGAAAATGCCTCCCCTTTTTCCTTAAGTCTCCCATGTCTAATGTTCTACAAACAAATATACATAATATGACCTGCAGGCTTAGCGTGACGCTTTCTATTTGTACGAAGAATAGACACAGCTCTTTCTATACAAAGTGACATTTCTTTTCTCCATTTTTGACATCGCATCGACAATCCTTCTACATAAAAAGGACCTAGACAAAGATCGTTAGAAACGAAAGACAAAATGACAGATTGTAGAAGGATTTCTACGGTGCAATGTCAAAAATGGAGAAAACGAAATGTCACTTTGTATAGAAAGAGCTGTGTCTATTCTTCGTAGAAATAAATAGAAAGCGTCATGCTAAGCCTGCTGGTGTAAGAATCCTCTTCTAGAGATCAAGAAAGCGCGTTCGACCATTTTTACTTGACTGCGACACCAAAGACAGGGTTATGTTTTTCGAGTATCGTAGATGTGTATCTTTATATCCTCGAAGCATCCTTAAGGCTGGATGGATTTGAATACATGAGGAACCAACGAATCGTCTAGGTTTTGTTTTTTATAAAATTATAACAGTGGTTTTATTTCAATTTCATATTGTGTGAGATCACCGACTGATGAAAAAGAAAAACAGTGAGGAAACAAAGACTTATATTGGTCTCTTTAGAAGTCTTTGATTTCTCACTATGTTTGGCCACCACGGCTCTTTAGTAGTGGTAACGCCCCCGACTTACGAGTTGAAGTTCATAGGTTACAGGCTCTTTACTTTGTGTAAATTATTTCATCACCACTGCTCTCAAAACGGTGAACGAAAACATCGTGAGGAAACCGGGATGTCCTAGAACCAAAAATTCGAAGACATGTGACATCTACCAACCCACACTGGATCTGCGAGGTGGATTACGGCCCACTCAATCTCACCTAGTGGAGGCCTGTATCCCAGCAGTGGGAACATTATAGGCCGATTTTGCTTATATTGGTCTAATATTCCAAAGAATGAACGATGCTCTTTCCACCGTTATTTAAGCAGACGCCTTTGCCTTTCAGTGGGGCAATATTACAAGTCGGTGTTTACTATTTCATTTCACCATTGCTATTAATTTCGTTGACAAAGGAAATCAATATTCCTATTGAATTTTGGGCGATACCAACCTCTTTTGTTTGATGGTGGTATAAAGCAATATTTCATTTGGGGAATTCAATTTCAATAATGTTTTTAGACGTGGCACGTGGCACCCCAATGGTTGCTTGGTCGCTTTAACTTTAGCAATTGCCACCTGAAGAGACAAAAGCTTTAATTAATTTTGTATTTCCAGAATATTAGACAGTCTATATATTGACTGACTCGGTGGTCTAGTGGTCGCAGGCGGTACTGCTGAGTATGAGGTCCTGGGTTCGATTAAGGCGATACCAAAATAAATTGGGGGTTTTTCGTAACAATTTATTTCACTATTACAGTATGTATGGATTTAATTTTTGGATACATGTTTATTCACTATTTGATTAATACTCTTACTGAAGGAAAACGCAATTGGGTTAACTTTCCTCCTCTCCTCTCCTTTTTATATTATTTTTTGTAATTCTAATATCCGTAGTAATTTAATTGCAAAATTAATTGCATTCAAAATGTGCGTATTAGGTAAATGAAAACTCTGGCTAAGAATATTTTTGATACATTCATGTTTGGCGCTCTTACGTTGTTTAATTTTGGTTCCAGCGCATTATTGCGCTCTTTTTTTTCGCACGTGGAAGTATTTGTCACGTTCTTATGCCCGCCAGCCCAGTTCGATATGACTTATTTTTTACGTATCACCTCAAAGTTTTATTGGTTTTTTTCATCTGGAATTTCTCAGTAGCAGCCCCGAGTCTGGATTTGTGCCCGGTGGATGGCAATTATCTTCACTCCCTATTACATGGGACTTAACTATACGTGGCAAAATGTGGGTGTCGGTACTATAGGTTCACCTCTGCCTTACCCTTCGGAAATTACAGGCGTGAGTTTGTGTGTTGTGTCACTATTCATTGATAGACTCATTAATGCAACTAAAAAGGAACAATGGCAGAAAACTATTGTCTTTTATTAGACAAAAGTATTAGTCCAATCCATAATATAGGTAGTAGAAAAACCAAATCACTAATCATGAACTTACAGAAGTCCAATGTGCAACATTTGACTTCTGTAAGTTCATGATTAGTGATTAAGCCTCTCGACTTTCCATAAGATTGCTACTAAACTCGATCCATGGTCACTGTCATCCATCCATCACCAGGTGAAGATTGTCGCTCCATCTAACCCGTATTCCACTCAATTCACCTATTAGATAGACCGATAGAATACTGTTTATTCCATACCAAATAAAGGATAAACAAATGAATATCACATAAACCTGCCAGATAACATAATCAAAAGTCTAACACCCAGACAAGTGATTGCGATATCAAAGCAAGTAATCCTAAATCGTTCCCTACGGCCGCGGCAGGCAGGCGCTTTACTTTGTGTTAATTATGTCATCACCACTTCTCTCAAAACGGTGAAGGAAAACATCGTGAGGAAACCGGCATGTCCTAGAACCAAAAATTCGAAGACATGTGACGTCTACCAACCCGCACTGGGCCCGCGTGGTGGATAACGGCCCGCTTTCTCTCACCGAGAGAAGGCCTGTGTACCAGCAGTGGGAACATTATACATGTACATTACACATTACATACATTGTACATTACATACATGTTATGTATGTAATGTGAATTATAGCTGTACTTCAACGGAGAAGTACATAGTAAATATAAAAATATAATATGAAAATTATCTTTTCTAACCGTACCTGCAAGAACTTTAAACATGTTTTAAACATCCCTGCAGCAAAAAGTAAACTCGATCCATGGTCATTATCATCCATCTATCACCATGTGAAGATTGTCGCTTCACATAACCCGAATACGTATTCCACTCAATACACCTATTAGATAGACCGATAGAATACTGTTTATTCCACACCAAATAAAGGATAAACAAATGAATACCACATAAATCAGCCAGATAACATAATCAAAAGTCTAACACCCAGACAAGTGATTGCGATATCAAAGCAAGTAATCCTAAATCGTTCCAGTTTGCGTCTGAAAGGCGGCTTTTGTGTGAGCATTACGGTGGCTTTGTTAAAACCATATTATAATAAGGGGACACGCGAACTATTGGTATAATATCTCTAACACGACATAAAGCTTCGCGTGGTTGTCGACCGTCGCGACACGCGATTCAGGAAAATATGAAAAGGAACATGCTTATATTACGTTACGTAAAGGATGGCGGCGGTAGGTGGGTTTGTGATCCTCGAGGTCACAAACCCGCAACTTTAAGTTTGAGTTTCCTACGATAGTGGCCAGGGCCACTACCCAGATGCCGGCCGCAGAGTCAGCCGTCATGAAAATGATGGCGCCGGGGTTTGACTTTAGGAGATCAAAAAACGCTCTCTATGGTCTGACTTTACGGTGTCAAAAAACGCTCTCTAGGGTCTGACTTTACGGTGTCAAAAAACGCTCTCTAGGGTCTGACTTTACGGTGTAAAAAAACGCTTTCTTGGGTCTGACTTTACGGTGTCAAAAAACGCTCTCGCTCTTCATAACCAACATATCAGTGACATCATTCGACGTTAAATTGCGGGACGCTATGTGGTGTTCACCGCAGTCTTAGGAAACCATCAAAATCACGATGTACAGTGCTTCTATTTTCTTAAAGTCTCTCGGCAAACTTCGTATTTCATTAGTCGTCGGATTTCTATGAGTTGTCCTTTGCACTTGGTGCAGTCCGGACGTTCTCAATCGACTTGGAATCGACTGAATCAAAATTATTATGATAAATCTAATAATTGATGGAGATGGAAATTAGCTTTCGTTTGTATTCGGAAATGTGATGATTGCCGAGAGACATTAAGAAAATAGAAGCACTGTACTTAAATGTGAAATTGATGACTAATTGGTAAGTCTCTCCAAGGCATTTCCTAGATGATTTTTTAAGATTGAATAGAAGAGAAGGGAATTAAAAAAACTGTTAAACGCAGTAATGTTAAACGCTATTCTTTTGTAGATACTTGTAAAGGCTACTTGTATCAAATATGCTGACGGACGGACGGACGCGGACGGTCGGACATCGGAGGCCTAGTAATAGGGATCCGTTTGGCACCCTTCGGGTACGGAACCCTATTACTAGGCCTCCGCTGTCCGAGCATCAGCCCGTCCGTCTGTCAGCGGACTGTATCTCATGAACCGTATTAGGTAGATAGTTGAAATTTTCACAGATTGTGTATTTCTATTGCCGCTATAACAACAATTAATAAATTAAATAAAGTTAATAATTAAAGGAGGTCCCCATACAAGAAACGTGTTTTTACGGCGTCTTTTGCTCGATCATAATACGATAAGGCCAAGTGCGAGTCGGAGTCGCACACGAAGGGTTCCGTGTGCGAGTCTGACTCGCACTTGGCCGGTTTTTAAATCAGTGGCAGTAATTTATCGATCTACTGTGATTGAATATGCATTATGGTTTTTCAGAATAATACAATATTTTTAATACAATAGTCTCGTAAAGATGTCTAGCCAATTCGTAATGAACTCGTTTACTAACGCAACGTAAACATGTCACCCTGTTAATTTTAGTTGGCTATGCTGAAAGTGTACTCTGTGGTCATAAAATATTAATAGCCACGAACATGATGTTCTTGTTTTTATTTCATAATTTCGTTAAATTTGAATAAAAATCACATAAAAGTTTTTCAATTACATTCATGCACGTCAGTGCACGCCGTATGTAATTTTTCACGTAATATGAACTTTATAAATCTGCCTAGTTATGCGGAATTATAACATGTTTTATACTTGTACAGCAAAGGAACAGAAAACAGCAAAAAACATTAAATCATTTCTGATAATGCAATCTGCAAGAATTCGTTAACATCCCCGAAATAAAAATGATAAGTAATTCAGTATTTTAGATGGTTCGCTAAGTTACGTAATTTTACACGTAATAAGTAATAATTTTATTAATCTACCCTAATATGCTGAAGTATTTATTTATTTATTGACACACCAACGACTTATTCACTAAATCATTACATGAAATATATTCTATTTCAATAGCTTTGCGGTGAATTCGTCACTTAAAGGTGTGCACAGCACTTGTATAATCAATAATAAAAACTAAAATGGAAATATATGACAATAACAAAGTTAAAATGTACAAAGTTTACATTAAATTTAAAATGTCAAGTAGTTAAATAACATACAATATAAATAATAAAAAAAAATAAAAACACCAATTAAATTGGAAAAGAAAAACAATTATAAATTAAAACTATAAAAATAAATAGGACACGTTACATTAATTATAATTAAAAGAATAAAATAGATTAAAATGTGAGTTCAAAAAAAAAGTATAATGTGATTGTATTTGTGAGAACAGTGGTGGCCCAGTGATAACGGCCGCCGCAGACAGGCGCTTTACTTTGTGTAAATTATGTCATCACCATTGCTCTCAAAACGGTGGAGGAAAACATCGTGAGGAAACCGGCATGTCCTAGAACCACAAATTCGAAGACATGTGACATCTACCAACCGGCACTGGGCCCGCGTGGTGGATTACGGCCCACTTCCTCTCACCGAGAGGAGGCCTGTGTCCCAGCAGTGGGAACATTATAGGCTAATTATGTAAGTTATGTATGTACTGTGATTTATAGGTTTATACATAGCAAATACAAAAATTAAATATGAAAATTATATTTTCTAACTGTACCTGCAAGAACTTTAAACATGTTTTAAACATGCCTGCAGTAAAAAACCGGCACGCACTTGCGTGTCGGATCACGCACATTGAAGGGTTCCGCAGTTGGGATGAATTTATCCCAAAAACAAACTTAACATTGTAGTTGAAAAACATGTTCCCTCATACACTCCAACTGAAAATGTAAGTTTGTACGCACAATATTGAGAGATTTACCATGTTGTTGTAAGACCTTAAACAACCTGAGTAAAGAACTATATTCTGTATTTTTTTTCAACATTTTTGGCTCAGTAGTTTCGGAGATAAGGGGGGTGGGTGGTCAATTTTAATCTATTTTCTTAAATAACTTTAAAAGTATTTATTTTTAAATTATAAAAAAAATACAGTTGTAATCCTTACAACAGACCCTTTCATTTGATATGTCACACCTTTTTTTTTTGCCCCCAATAGTGATCCCCATCTTCCAAATTTATTTATGTACGTTACACGTCCGTGTTTGGGTTACAGAAATTCATATATGTGTACTAAATTTTAAATTAATCGGTCCAGTAGATTTAGAGCAAATTGGCTGTGGCAGACGGACAGACAGACAGACACACGACTGATCCTATAAGGGTTCCGTTTTTTCCTTTTAGGGTACGGAACCCTAAAACCTGATAATCAGTCTTTCCAATGGTTCGCTAAGTTACCCATCCGTTTATAATCCTGATTGAGCTACGAATACAAATTAAAACCATAATCGTTTTACTCCCTGCTACGCCGTAGCCGCATCGTAGATACCTAACCCCTCCTCATCAATTCATATTAGAAGATTAATTACACCCAAATATTCAAATGTGTGTATGTAGGTCGGAACCGTCAAACTGAACCAGGTAAACCCACATGCGGGTATTCCATCATATATTATTAGGGCCTCACAGACATGCTACTTTTAGCATTAGTGATCGGCGATTTTGCAAGGAAATCAATGCTGCATCGCATTTGTTTTTGCTCTGCGTTCGATTGCGGTACAAGAAAAAGAGTCATCGTCATCATCATCATTCTCCTGCCCTTATCCCAATTTATTTGAGGTCGGCGCAACGTCCCTTTCTTAGAAGAAAGGGACGTTAGGAGGGAGGGAGGGGAGCTAATAGAGAATTATAGATAATTCTCTATTAGCTGTCATCTCGGTAGTCACCCCCTTTCTAACCATATCATCTCTCACGCAGTCCATCCATCGTACTAAAAACGAGTATTGAACTATATTGCACAGAAGTTAAAGGCTCAGCTGATCGTTGTGACGGATATCCGAATGAGTGCAAAGTGCAGTGTAGCTTTTAGTCGTATTCGGCTGTATCGAGTTTCCGAAAATAGCATCTAAATCGCAGATTCCTGAAGCTTAAGCACGTCTGCTAAGGCCCTTACGGAGAAACGTCACTTCCCTCCGATATTGCTTTCATTAACCGCTGGATACAAGTATACAAGTTGGCAGGCCACACCTCGCCGTGACCTCACCGCAAGGGGCGCGTCAGGGAATTAGCGAGTCATTGTTTTGTTTACATTTACACGTCAGCAGTTTGATGAGGAACTGGTTACAGGGATTCATAATGAGCTTTAATGTGGCTGGACGGCTTGCGGAGCTGACTGGGTGATTCATGTAAGCTGAAGTCGGTTGGCAGCGTTGTACATACATGTATACTGGGAGTGAAAAAAATCAACGCGTGATTTAAAATCTTTAATGTAAATAAAATTGTATGCCCAGGCTTTCCAAAAAAGGATTAGTGTGTAATTTTTGTAATGATAGGACTAGACTGGAGATTCAAAAGGGTAACCCTATCTTACCCTACAAAGGATTTTCTGTAGGTAGGTATCATAATATTATGAATCCCCACTAATAAATAATTGCATTAGATCAGCAAAAAAAAAACTAATCCGCTGTGAAACCAACTAACCAAAATGATAATTCAATATCGCAGTATCGGTTCGCAGTTTTGATCCTGACAAATAGATCATTGGTGCCCTCGCATCATCTCCTTTCGAGAGGGGCTGAATTTCGGTTATCCTTTAAGGAGTACGAAATATTACAAGATCCTCTGTCGAAAGTGCCAATATGATATAGTAGGACCCTTTTATCGCTGCTTCCTTGGTCCGTGTCGGTCTGATCGCGACGAGGGTAGATAAGGGCTTCTCCCATATTATTATTGCAAGGGTGCGTGAAATTTTGCAGATATGTACGGCATGGTACGGATCAAGGATCATGGGATAATAAGGTCCATTGTTAGCTTCGCGGATTCCTTCGGTTTTGTTAAGTTCGGGCTTTTTAATATTAGGTTTTTTTGGATGTAGTGGTATTGAATTGAACAATATGTTGGAAATGTATTAGGTAGGCACTTACTTGCTTTTGATAAAGTCTGAATAGGTATACGTTGTTGGAAAATGTATTCAACTCTATGATTACTCTAATGTATTCACTGGTGTATTTACGTATACATTCCTATTGAACCAGATTATCTTCGGTAAGTCGCTGTAATTCCCAATGGAGTGATCAAACTGCAAGCAACACACTGCATCTGTGGTGCATAGCAAAATAAGTTACAAATTGAGCTTAGGAGTTAAAATACATATTAAATTGAACATAATTTTTTTGAAACGTTGAATTCTTTGTATGACTGTATCTGATACATACGGATAACAGCACCCAATAATGGCATTATTAAACCTTAAAATTATATACAAACAAAATAAATCCCTGTTAAACTGACGCACGTATTCATTACTTACAAATAAAGTGACATTGAAAAAGCCATGTTTGTATCGCCACCTCTCCAGGGACAGTGGGGTTTCGCCTTTATCCCCGCGGTGCCCCAATTAGTGGTGAAAGTAAAAATGTGCAGCGGAACCACGCATTACCTAGCCCCATGGGGCTTTATGGGGCCCAGGGACCCACGTGGTATCTAATGGTGTCTCTTTACTCAGAGGGTGCCTAGTTTTCGCTGCATATGGACCACTAGTTAAATCAATAAGTGGGAGAAAAAGTGGTGTTTTATTTTGCAACAGATTTTATGGCTGTCGGACGGTGGGTCGGTGTTTATGCACGAGGTCATGGTGGTGTTTTTTCTTGGAATAATAATAAGTAAGTAATGAATATGAATGGGGTTTTGGATCGTGTTCCATTATGCTCGTTATTTTTTATGCATAAATGTTAGGGTGTGTTTCTTATAGCTATAGGGATAGATCGCAATTACAGGTACAAGTACCTTGTGAAAATTCTAGGCAACATCCTCATTACCTATTAGAATTGTCACCGAAAACTGCTCTTTCGGTAGGTCTTGTAAAGTGTATCCAAGTTATAAGTATCTACTCTTATTTCCGTCTTCTTTTGTTGTTGTAGAATGAAGACTATTTTGATCTAATAAGATACATTTTAATGACAAATTAAAAACGAGTTCATTCGCAATATTAAAACATCACTTAAAAGATTAAACCATAGATAAATAAATTCTTGGAAGAAATTAGGAACCGTTGACACTTTGGTCTACTAGCGGTCGTAATTTTCAGAAAACCCGGTTTTTTTATTTCTCGGCATGTTTTTAACTAATCTGTCATGTTGACACTTGCGATACCATTAACTTTTCCAAATAAATTATATAATGTGTTTTGTAAATTAATAGACGTTACGACATATTACGTTTCACAGCAAATGTATCTACTTACTTAAGTAAATCTTGGTATCTAACATCAATCTTTTGGATTTATAGGCTGGTAGTTGGTTGAGAATTACTAGGGAAGCGCGAGGGCGGTGGACATATTTATTGCTCAACAAGATAAAAAAACAAGAGGCAGTTTTTACGTCTTTTGAAAGTTCTATAAAAATCATTGGTGTCCCTTTTTGGTGTTTTACTTGTAATGGCCGCGTTGAAAGAATTCTTGTAACGCTTTCAACAAGGTATACACTTTTTATTGCGAGAACCGAGAAGTAACATAATGTTCGCTTTATTAATGTAGAGTTCGAAGTTTTATTTGGTACAAGTTTTCATCTTCAGTTTAATTAAGATCGGGAA
Source organism: Atethmia centrago (assembly GCA_905333075.3). Classification (NCBI taxonomy): domain Eukaryota; kingdom Metazoa; phylum Arthropoda; class Insecta; order Lepidoptera; family Noctuidae; genus Atethmia; species Atethmia centrago. Next base: position 17,135,605 of record HG995383.1, on the reverse strand, counting down.
CCTCTGCAAGATTGCTATCATTTGCTTTTCTTAATAGTAATTTTCTTTCGCAGTCGATGAGAGGACCGGGAAAACTTTGTACTCCACTGAACAAGAAAAGGGGAGCGATCTGCCGTAAAGTAAAAAAGATTCCGCCCAAGTAATGAGAATATTTCGGAATGAGACCATTTCCGTGAGCATCCCTTTACGTAAGGGAAACCCGGAGCGAATTATCCTGATATCGGTATTAGAACCGGCACTGTTGCTTCAGCCCAGTCCCTTCGCATAAAAAACAAAAGTTATTTGAGCGTTGGATTTGTGGATATTTGACGCGAACCGTCGAGATATCAACCCTGAACCGAACTGCCGATGGAGTGTCGTCTGACAGAGAGGTTTTTACTGCACTCGGGGGAAATTCACCGATTCCCGCCGTAAAGCCGTGTTCACTGCGAAAACGAAACATGAAACAACAATTTGCCGGTCGTTCTGCAAGCTGCACCGCCAGCCATGTGTACCACTATTGATGTTCGAACTTATAACGTGTCTGCACGCTCTAGAAGTCTTGAGTTCGGACGAGTGCTCGCTTCAATGTCGTAAAATGCACAACAAAATGACTTTATGTTCGACGTACGAACGCCGACATGTCGGGCCCGGCTGTTCTATTTAATGTTCCAGTTTTATAGATCTTGTCTTCTATTTGAATTTTAATTCTACATGATCATTGTGCCGATGCCGTAATGTGCATGTATAACGAGCGGGTTTATACCGGTCTCTGAGTCTCAGAGATGATTATCGCAGTGTTAGTTTCGCTAGATCCTAATCGATACTTAATCGGGAATCGATTATGTAGATGTGCGCCTGCGCTAACAGTAATCTCACTTTATCGATAAATCGATTAGTGGTCTCGGTGGAAATTTAGAAATTAGTCGTTGGAAGTAAATTGGAATATTCGAGATAAACAGAAATTGTTATTACGTTTTATCCCCATAAGTATTAACTTTCAGCAGATGGTTCAGATAAGTGTTGTTAGGATTGGTTTTTATTTGCATAATTGGATATCGTATAAAGCCTTAGATAAAGGAATGTTTACAGGTAGTTTAGCATAAATGCGTGGAACATTCTCGATTCCAAACAATATCAGAAATATATTGAGCGGAAACAGGCTACATATGGGACGTATGCCTTTTTTTCAATTTTGTGTGTTCGGCTGTCAAATGTTTTTTTCACTGCAACAATTTCTATAGCTCTGCGGGAGTTTACACGAACATTGTATACGTTTCCTGATCCCAATTCAATCCAGTGTGTCCGTGTGCACCGCATGTGGTTCATTGGTTAACTGAATTATACGTACGCCGATGAAATCGGACGGTCGTACTGTTCGTCTGAATCTATTTTATGTTATTGTTCGCTCTCGTATTAAAAAAGTTTATACAATTTATGGAAAAGTCCGAGTTTTTGTTCGTGTCAAAGTTATGCGCTATTATAATGCGGCTTTGAATGAAATCGTATTCAATGAAAGTCGTAACTTTGTAGAATGGAAAATTCAATTTTTAATAAGTCCAACTTTAGTTTCTAGAAAGTTGGACTTCTGAAGTAAAGTAGACGCAGTCGTTGGTACCAGTCGTTGGATCCTCATACTCATTCTAGTGGATTCGATAAAGATATTACTAATTCAATAAGAACATTTAATTAGGTACGTTAGAAACACATCTTTAGATAAAATATCAAGTATCTTCGATCCAAATCCTTGAGGAAATCCCTAACTAGCTGAATATTTTTATCAACATATCTTTCTTGCTTCTCCAATTGCTGATACCAATCGGGCAATGGAAGAGCATAAAATATATCAATATTGCCCACGCAAGATGTAAGTCAATGAGGAGATAGTTTTCTATATACTTGTGGGCGATGATGAGTCTAATATTGGAAATAATCTCGTCATTGCAGCATCTGAATTCCTAAACCAGTGCTGCTCATACATTTGCTTTTAATATGACTGAGAGATAATTATGGAGAAGTGGAACTTTTTAGTTAAGTGTATGAATGAGTAAGTAACCCTAGTGGCTCGAGTCTCTTGCTTACAAATATGTATTTTCTCCTTGCAGTTATAATTCCCGAACATTTTATAAAAAATAATTTGACAGTTTCTTTAGAGTCTTGTTGTAACCCCGTGAGATCTTTTTTGCTCACTGTGTAAAGTTATGTTTCGTTCATCAACACTTGCCAATGTTAACATCTCCAGCTAAATATATTAGAAATAAGGGAAGATTGGAACCACAATTTGCAGTAACGAGTTCAGATTCTAAATTGCATACATTGAAATCAAGTATCAAACCAATCTTGTCACAACTGCCATTATATAATTTATTACTACTAGTGGTCGCCCACTGGTCGAAATTCGACCCCCTTTACTTACAATCTATATAGTACTTACTAATTCCATGAGTACACTGATTCCATGCTCAAGCTTTCACTTCTGTCAGCTATCTATCTTCAAGTCATGAGACCCTGGTACTATGTGTGTTAAACGCATGGTAGTGTGTGTATTTTTTTTTATTAATTTAATTTATTTCTAATGCATTATTAATCAGCCTATAATGTTCCCCCCACCACAGGGACACATGCCTCCTCTCTGTGTGAGTGGAGGTTTTCTAATGCATATTATACCTACATAAAAATAAGCTTTCTCCACTCCTCCTCCATACAAAGTTTATTTCATACTCCTCCGTCCGCGTAATTTTCCTAAAAAGGGACAAAGTTTTCGTTTCACGTTTTAATCATCATCATCTGCCTAGCCTTTTCCCAACTATGTTGGGGTTGGCTTCCAGTCTTACCGGATATAGCTGAATACCAGTATTTTACATGGAGCGACTGCCTATCTGACCTCCCTCAGTTACTGGGTAAAACGATACCCCTTGGTAAGACTGGTTGTCAGACTTTCGAGCTTCTGACGACCCGTAACGACTGTCAAAGATCTACAAATGACTGACAGCAACGGCTTAACGTGCTTTCCGAGGTACGGAGGGGTCTTGGTATGTAAAGATGGTCACCCATCCACGGACCAACCACGGCAAGCGTAGCTTAACCTGATCGATCGACCCGTGCGATTGTTATTACTTAGCCACAAGCCCCTCACGTTTTAATATAATGATAAAATAAATACCCTACATATTGGTGCCGATTCCCTTGTTTACAAACTAACCTAAATTTAAGTTCATTGCATCTTTTTCTTTCTATTTCATTAAGAAAAGGACAGAAGATAAATTATAGTTTAGTCCTGTCAAATTAATCACCGCTTGAAGTAAGTTGACGTAATTTTAGTAGGCAAGTTTTTAATCACGTCTAAACTTGTATGGAGTAATGACAGGCGCTGATTAATTTGACAGGACTAAACTAAAATTTATCTTCTGTCCTCTTCTTAATGAAATAGAAAGAAAGAGATGCACTGAACTTAAATTTAGTTAAGTTTGTGAACAAGGGAATCGGCACCAATAACTAACATCTCATTCAATAATGTTTTAACATCGTAACTTGATTTACTCCCGCGCAGTGAAGCAGTTGCTGGTTCAAATTAATTCGTTAGTGAAATATAGTTAATCCGGCGACTGGGTTCCCTGTGTCGTGTCGCCGCCGGCGTCCTGTGGAGCACTTGAACTCGTACCTTTGACTTTATGAAGGCTTTTGACGTCATCATGGGAGTTCGTTTGCTTGTGAGATTCAATTTTAGAACGAAGTACTTTAACGCGGTTTGCGGTAGGAGTTGAATGGTAGAAATCGTCACGTAAGGAAAAAGCGTTATGCCCCTCCATGCGACTTTCTCTCTCTCTCTCTCTGTCTGTATGTATCTCTGTGAGGGAGAGAGAGAGAGAGAAAGTGTGAATTTAATACGCGTTTTTATAACTGACACTAGTTTAGTGTGTGGTAACTTTATGAGAGCTAAAAACGACTACTAGATGGTACTGTATTAAAAAGCCGTATGTGGGTGGGTAAAACAGTCTATGCGAGCTAAAAGAAACTTTGAAAAAAAAAGTCAGTGTTAAGGTCACAAGTTTCAAAAGTTTTTTGTTTTTGTTTTAAATGATGAGAAGGAACTTCGTTCCTGACGGGGGTCCACACACATTTTTTTATTATTTTCTGAGAGATTTTCATTTAGAATTGTTTTCAGGCTTGTCTACTTCAACGAAACGTAAGCTACGTTTCGGTGAAGTTGACCGAACGACTGTTGGACATAGGTCAAGATTGGTTTTCTAATCAAGACGTATTTTTTCTTGAGCACTTATTTTTCTTCATAAGCAGAAAAACAATGCTAGATTCTAAAGTGCCTACTATTGGATTTTGAAATTGAAGCAGGTACCTACTTTGGGTAGTTTATTGTACGGAATGACACTGACCAGTTCCTTTTCAATTTTATCTAATACCTACTTGTAGGAGAATTGGCAGTGTTATGCTTAGCGTGTAAGTCCCTGTTAGCATGGCCCGACTAAAACCTACGAATCTCCAAAAATGTAGGTAATTAGCCTGGTAAATCTACTTTATTCACCTATTTTCATGCTCCGCTTTGTTAGTCCTGCGGATAAACTTCACCTATATCACGGTGAGAGCATTCTAGTCATCTACTATGCACTTACTGATATTCCAGATTCAAATTTCGATTTGCATCCATAGCGTGTTTTTTCTTCGTGAGTTGAACAAAGAGGTTGGATAAACCGCGCAATGTATATTGCACTGGGTTGAGACTTTTGAGTTTTTCATTACCGTGGTAGGGTGTAAGTCGCGGAAACGAGCTCTCGCCTTTATTCCGCCCCGCTGGTCCACGGTACACTAAAATTTTCCAGGAAACTGCAATGTTATTAGGGTAGGGAGCCCAGTCCCCGCGCGTCGGATGAATTCAACTAGGAAGGCAATTTCCACTTTATGACGTGCTATGGAGAACGCGCGTATTAGGCAAGTACAGTATCCATGGTTTACGGTGTTTTGGGTTTACAGGATTTATGATCGATACGCTGAACGAGAGAGGATTGTTTATATATTTATTTATTGGTACCGATGTTTGTTTTTTTTTTTTAATCGTTTTATAACTCTCTGCAGACATTCAAGCCAAATTAGTTTAGGCAAAAAGGTGTCGGAAAATTTTACGTTTAGTTCATAAAATAACAAAATAAATTTTAAAATTCAATTCATCGTTTTCAGTTTTTCTAATCTGTTAAAAACACCATGAAATAGTAGCTGCCACGTTATTACGTCATACCGCTGTGTAAACTAAAACGTGTCAACTGTCAACTGATAGTTAGATAATAGATCAGCGCATTTGTTTACATAGCCAAGTGACGTCATGACCACAGAGCAACATGGCATCCACTGCGTCCAGCGTTTTCGTCAAACTACGCGCGAAATTTGAAAATGTAAAATTTAAATGCATTTTTATGGCACTTATCGTATGAATAAAAATTTTGTGATTTTTTTTGGGGCATATTAAATTAGCACTATAGAATTTAATTAAGACACTTTTCAAAAATGGGTGTAAAACCCTATTGGCGCTTTTAGTACATGTTTGAAATTTTGGCAGATACGCGCTCCTCCTATAATCGCATTTGAAATTATCCTGTTTAAAACATGGTCATAGGGAAACCAACAGATTAAATTCTTTATTCATCCATGTTATGAGACACACCATCTTCAGGATAATGCTGTGTATTAAAAAAAAAACATAATAGGTGTGCTTAATTTTTTTATTGAATACACTCTACATATAAAATAATGTTGGGAGCACTTGGCACCACGATGAGAAAACGTTAAAATATATTTATATCCTCATTTATTAAATGGAATTAATTTAGACAGTTGCGAACATCAGAATTACTATATATCTGACAACGTAACGTTAGTTACAATGAAATGTTCATTGAGATATTGAGATAAATAACCTGTTCAGTTAAAGACTGCAGTTTCATAATTTCAGCGTAGATTACTTACCCTTTTATCGTAGTTAAATAGTTCCAATTCACAGCCGAACGAGCAAACAAAAAAATCATAAGTGCACAGTCACTTAATCCAATTAAAATTCAACCGCGAAGGAGACTTTTTTCTTAAAAAAAAACGCATAAAATCTCCAATTAGTTTGTATTTTCTTAATCTCCGCCATTCACTGAAAGTAGTCTTCAAAAAGTACTTTCTTTTACTAGGGTACGTATTTTTTTCTTTTCATTTCTCATTTTCCAGAAGACCATTCAATTTCAATCTAATCCTGCAGTCGGGTCCCGTCTCGGAAGTGAGCAGTAATCGTCTCATTCACCTTGCTTCTTGCTACTTGGAGGTAATTCAGTGAATTTACACAGAAATGTGGAGCTCACAACGAATCCCGAGATCAACACTGAAATAATTATGAAATTGTTCGTCATTTTTTGTAGATTGGTTTCGTTTAAGAAGAAATCTTGTATTTTTTAAGCTAAAGTGAGAATTTTTTTGTTAGGAAACTTGTTTGACGTAGATTTCTCTTTCCGTTGTTTTATTTCTTTTTATCTTGTAAAAATGTCTTCGTCCTAGATAAGACGTTATAAATGAACTTCATTAATTTGATCCCTCCTAGCTGGAAAAATAATACCCTACCCGTCTCGGGAATGAGATTTTTTGTGATAAATAATTTCCTTAATTATTTAAAAGGTGAAGTTTGATACAACAACATAGTTTTATTTGATTGTTTAATTTACGACGAAAGATAATCTGTTTTGTCCGTTGACACCATAAGCCAAGGTTATAAAGAAATTCATAAACCCGCGGTCACGTTTGGTGACAAACATAACACTCACTTTATATCTTCCTCTTTTAATATTTACCAGGTGTCGTTTCGCTCCTTTATTGCTAAACTTGTAATAATCTCTGCAAACATCTCTTCTCTTTGGAAGGCGGGTTAATAATGCTTTCTATAAGCGCGGCTTTTGTGTTTATGACCCCTGCTTAAGCATGCAGCCACTGTAGATGTTATTGGAGTAATATCTCTTGCTTTACCTGTGTTTGTGTTATATTAACGACGCTATGTATTTAAGCCATGCAAATGCATATGAACAATGGGAACTGTACATTCATACATTGCTTTTGATAGTTCCTGGTTTAAGAGTATATATAATATATATAGACACATAATATCACGCTTGTATTCCTCGAAGGGTTAGGCAGAGGTGTACCTATAGTACACCCACAATTCGAAAGTTATGTTTAAGTATCATGTAAAAGTGGGCGAGCCTACTGCCATTGTTGGTAGAAAGTATTGAAAAGGTTCCTTTTTGATTAGATTTGAGGATACCGAAAAAAAATCAGGAAAGTTTCATTGAAAACAAAACCTATATATGCATTACCAAAATAACTTATTCGAACAACAATACATACGTTCCACCTGAAGCTTTCCCAATAGAAATAACCAATGACCCAAATCCTTCGACAAAGAAAAAGGATCCCTACTTTCCCTTTGTCAGCGAAACTTGGAAACAGTTACCATAAATGAGACCTTTTCCCATCGGTATAACGTTGCCAAAGTCTACCGCCACTTCGTTTGATAAATAGCGGAGATACATTTTCATTAGGCCCGTGTATAAATTACCTGATAGTAACAATGAGGCTAGACTTTGGAGCGAGACAAAAAACAAAAGCGACAAGGAAATTAATTAGAGAGAACATAATCGTTCTTTTAATAGCACTCTCGCGTATTTCCCATAATGGATTTCATTGGAATGACGTCTGAGAGAAAAATCGTTATTTGGTACTTTTAATGGATGGTAACATTTACTTCGTGGCGAAATTCAGGTGAACTGAGAATCTTGAGGATCGTCTGAGGAAAATGAGAGGTAAAGGGAGTTGTGTTGCAAATGACTTGGGATAATGTGCGGATGTTTGTGAAGACATGACTGTTATCTCAGGAACATAAACTTTGATGGTTATTGGCTACATTAATAATGTAGGATTTGTACGAACTTTCCATGTATTGCGCAGTTTATCTATTTGGGAACCGGAAAACCCGTGATAATAGAATAATGCGAATTTAATGGTAATGCTGATGATGCTTGCTTCAAACTAAGCAGCGCAACTCGGGAGCTGAACTCTAAAAAATATGGTTTGCATATTTATGGTCGACAGAGCTTTCCCTAGCGTTGATAATGTATTAGTAGGTACAAACCTACTTATATAGTTCATATTAAAATTCACTCATATATCAAAATTGCAAACGACTGCTCTCGAGTCTGGTGTAATATTTCTCCCGCCCACAAGAGTGAAGTCGTCTTAAGGGACCTTAAACGACGTGGCATCAATTTAGGTATTCGTCATTTTGAATTTGCATTAACAAGAAATTCAAAAACACGGTCTCCCATTTTCATAACTTGATCGATCAGCAATAGCTATAGGATTAACTGCTGCAGTAAAATATTTACGTGGTATATCGCCATAAGTGCCTGTGTCCAGCCCGAAATATTTTCGGAGGAAAAACAATAAAATTTACAGGAACCGCTATACAAATAAAATTAGCAATAAATTGAGACCTTCTGTGGTTGGCCCACCTGCGCACGGTCGCACGGGGTGACCAGGCCATAACTCAACGGAATTGTGCCCGGAGGCCATCGTGCTACGTAAACAATAATAAATACTAACCCTTGTCCGCATCAAATAAAACGTTATGTGCTGGCCCGCAAATTGGTGGTCTCCATGCGCCCGTGTAGCCGGTGGAAGATATTAATTAGCTGCTGACCATTATTAGTGGAAGTTAGCACGCTTGTAATTCCTGGTATAGTGCAGGTAGGCATAATAGTGGCATCGGGTTCACATGTTGACGTAAATCACGCTGCAATAGTTTCATCGTCTAGGACAGCTTTTAGGTACAAACATTCTTTCAATTGGAATTGTATCAAGTGGTATTTTTATTTGTTAACCTGTTTTGTTCCACAGCTTTATAATAGGCTCTCCCATAGTTTCCCACTCTTCCCTGAGTGCTGCTTTTATCTGGCCAATCTTCGATGATTACTAAGTAATCAGCCAGCGTTAATTTCCCGAGAATAAATATAATGATTATTTTGATTATTTCATTAGGATAACGATGCAGACTGCAGAGTACGGTATATGGATTCTAATTATTGCTAATTTGAGATATTGAAGCTCAACATAAAGGTACCAAATCTAACATCATCCAAAACATTAACACTGAACTCTATAATAAGCTAGTTATAAATATTCCATTAGCGTTGCAAATGATAAGTGACAAGCTTGGGGGTGACACTATTTTGCTATTAGCCGCCCAATCCTCCCGAGGCGAGGGAGTGACAATATGTCTCGTATATCCTCGTTGCGACTCAGCCTCATATCAGATTAGAGATACAGAAGGTCTGTTCCATAGAAGGAGTGAAAATGCACACACACTTAGACACGCTTAACGTACAGAGAGTGCAAGCGCACTCTAGACAAGCGCTTGTTAATTCGTTTGATATGGCCATACCCAGGTACATTTGTCACCTGGATGCGAATTGCAGTGGCCTATATAGAAAGCATTCCAGCAATAAATTGCGTACCCAGGTAGGCCGTTGCAAATGAAACTTGACAAATTAGGGATTATATTGCTGGGGAATTTGTTGCGCCACTTCTTCTGCCCATCTAACACACTAGGAAATGGTGAAGAACGGGCGTATTAGGGGACTGTCTGATGTAATTTTGAGGTTCAAAAAGTGCTGATTCTCAGCCTTGCTTGAATAAATGACTTTTGATTTTATATACCAATGTGAATGCGGTGCTGAATGTCCTGAGTGTTCATACTTCTAGATTCACTAGCACTTTTGAGGATCTAATAAACGCCACTGACGCTGCTGTTAACGTGGCCACCTACTCGGCACCACTAATTAAAAAACCACCTTTGATTAACCGTCACACACACATGTGGGCGTGTGCCTGTTTAGCTCGTTGTATGAACCCGACCTTCTGTACCTATCTAGTTTGTGAATCAGCCTCATATCAGCCTGACTACGGTGAAAGATCGTCGGCTATTCATCCTATGTGTTATGATGTTGTTCTCGCTTATGATGTTGGATGGGTCGGATGGATTAGACAAGGAATATTGTAGTAGGTTTAGATCATTTTACTTGCATTATCGAAAGGTGGACGTGTGTGTCAGTCTGTGTCAATCTTGATTGTAATGTTATTTTAAAAGATACTACGATTATTTTTTCTTCATTGACTTTTCCTTTATTATAAGCAAGCTCTATTTTTAAACAGGCTTCTTTCTACCAAGTTGCAGCCACATTACGTTTTTTCTATCTAGTCTTCATAATTTTTCTCCTTTCTTCGGTATCTAAGGAAGTATGTAATAATCCTGTATTAAATTCTGACAATACTGTAACAGTACATATTTTATATAGGTGCGGTAAGTATCTCCCTTGTGTAATGAACACAGGCAAGCTCTACTAAGACGAAGTGGATTGGTATTGGTGGTCGAACATAGACTCCGCTTAGAGATTGCTTTAACGGACCAAGGGGATTTTGCTATTGATATTATATTGTAGTAATCTTATCTAGCCTCGGCTTTTGGGAAAAGGTTATGAGCTTCTTTCTAGTTTGTAGGTATGTAGCTCCCATACTCGATTACACCCGGTTTCTGAATTGAGAACTTGTTGAACTCTACTTTAGCATTACTTAAGGTGAAAGCTCGCAAAAATTATTTGCCTAAAACTTAAGAAATTTCGTGGGCTTCTTTTTTATTTAAACAAAGCTAAAATATGTAGAGTTTAATAAGTTCTCAACTTCAAATTCTCAATTCAGTAACTGTAAAATAGTTGTAGACTGATAGTCCTTTTTGGGAAGGGACAATATTGATTTGATCAACTCGCCAATTTAATTAGTATGGCAATAATTCTAAAAGGTTAACAACGGGATAATAATGAGAAACCAACAAAATCGGGAGAAACGTCGCCAATAAATAACGCAGTGATAAAATCAAAGAAGTTGTTAACCACGATTTAGAATAAGTGACATATTTAGGACACAATACCATTTTTCCTCAATTTTTGTTAAACGAAATTTTAAGGTTTGATATGAAATCGTCACCCTAATTGCGTAACACATTCGGAATGACAATGCCTTTCATTTTGAAGTTGGGTGCCGAATTGTGACCCTGCCGATCAAGAACCAACTCATATTATTATCTTCGCGATATATAAATCAATCAATCAACTCAGCCTGTAGCAGTCCACTGCTGGACATAGGCCTCTCCTAGGCTGCACCACAAAACCTTGTACTCCGCCTTTCGCATCTAGTCTGTCCCAGCCACCTTTTTAAGGTCGTCGGTCCATCTAGCTGGGGGTCGTCCCACACTACGCTTGCCGATACGCGGTCTCCACTCCAGGACTCGTCTGCTCCACCGGCCATCGGTCCTTCGACAAACATGGCCAGCCCACTGCCACTTCAGCTTGCTTACTCTGTAGGCTATGTCGGTACCTCGGCCAATATAATTATATCCTCCGCTCTCGCAACACATATCCTGTTTTTATTCGAATTCTTACAAGACGAAGAATATAATTATGTTAAATTCCTTTAATTCACTATCACTTCAAAAAGTTCATATATAAAACAATGCTACAAACAAAATTTTCAAATTATTCTAACCTCAATATGTTTCAATTCCAATATCCAGATTAATTAAACATTTTGCTATAACTTGCATTAAAATTATTACACGAAAATGTAATAAAAGGACCGTAAGACGCAATTTCGACACCTCTGGCTACCAGCGACGCGTGATAGCCAATATTTATGGGTCCAGATAAAGGACGAAAGTTGTTCATTGGTTCCCCATTATCCTTAATAAGTATGGATTAGTGAGGGTGGGGCTGCATGGACCTCGTCGTAAATTAGTCGAAGACGCTCTTTATAATATAAGTTTATTATCGGACTACCTTTTTGTGGCGGCTCCACTTATATTTTATCTAGGCACACCGTTTTGTGTGGGTTAGACTTTCGTAACTCTCCAGTAGGTGTTGTCGTTTAGAGTTGTCGTGTTAGAAAGTGCTTTAAGAATTTAACTTATTTGCATTCTTAAAAGGTTTTGCATGTACTTAGAAAAGATGGTTAGTGTCAATAAATAAATCAGACTTTTGTTAAGAATAAATGCTACTATTTACAAAAAATGAAAGCAGAGAAATTAAAAAAATCTAGTAAATATTCCAAGCAACACGTACAAACTTCCTTGCACATAACTTTAACGATATCAGCGTAATAGTACAGATTTTATGGACGCATTTGTGTGCATTGTGATAAGTGTGGTTTACGGCCCATATATTACAGGGCACTAAAATTGAGGGTACAGGAACCACAGCCAGGTAGGACGTCTGCACGCTACCTTGAATTAATTATGGCTTTAAATAGTTGTATCTTTAAATATTTGTGTCTTTAAGTTGCCGATTAGATAGTTACTTTATGCTTTTTAAAGCTCCCTTGACTCTGATTATAGTTTGTTCTCTGATTGTAGTTGCTTAATGTCTAGAACCTTTTTTTGTTGGGTGGGAAATTATCAAATAACTTCTCCCGCTCTGGGCGGAGCGGGAGGATGTGTCAGACTCTTACTGACTAAAACCCACTCATGTCCCTTCCGTTGCCTGTGTTGCCAGGGGCCTCGGTAACCAATGTCTAGAGTTTATTACGACTTGGGGTGATTTTGTTCGATAAATGTTAATACTCTGTAGGTCCTATTACTTTTCTATTGGTTTTTCTAAATTGTAAAAGTAAAGACTACTCAAACTTGATACTAAATAAGTAAATAGTATACTTTAATTAAAGACTACTGCGTTGGTCTAGTGGTCGCAAGCGCTTCTGCTGAGCATGAGGTCCTGGGTTCGATCCCTGGATCGGGCAAAGAATTATTGAGTTTTTCCATCTAGAATTTTATTTGGATTTATGCCCAGTTGATGGCAATAGACTCTCCCTCTATTATGTGGGTCTAAAACATAACTGGAGAAATGTGGGTGTACTACGTATATAGGTGCACCTTGGCCTAACCTTTCAGGAATACAGGCACAATGTTATGTTGTGTAATTAAATGCTTTTATCTGAGGAATAAATATTGCGGTTTGACAGCTTTTATACAGATTTTATATGTCAAACTGCCAAATGATAAATGATTTTATTTATTTAAGTAGGTTTGTATAAAAACTTTTACACATCAAACATATTTAAAAAATAAACTAGATGAGGTCGCCGTTTCCTATCTGACTACCTCTCCTCTGAGTTTGTTTCGGCCTTTCTTCTCAGAAGAAGAAAGGCCGAAACACAGACACACAGTCTCTTTTAAAGTCCAGACATAATGTTGGTCAGATCATGTGAAGACCATGTAGATTGTTGTCTGAAATTGTCATTTGAGGAAAGAACCACACAGATTGAGTGGACCTATCCAGTCAGTGCACGCATTTGTCAGTAATCGTGCAGCTCAACCCAGAACTTAAAGAGCTCAACGATTCGACGAACAATACAAAGAAAGGACAGGGTCGGCCGCATAAATTACTCAAACTGCCAGACCAAGATTAAAACTAACTGAGAGAAAAATAAAAACAATGACCCATATTTATATATATATCTTGACATCTACAATAATTAAAATATATATATATATATATATATATATATAAATATTCATGTCATTGCATATACGTATGTATCAAAACTCATCAATGTCATATTTATTCTTCAGATAAAAATTATCTGACTATTGAAAAATCAGCCCCAAAGCGAGTAGGTGGGTAGGTATATTATATTGAATATGAAAATGGAGATAATACCTATGATTTTGTTCTTTATTCTACGAGCTTTCTGGCAAAAAAGAAAATAAACACAACAATAACCTTTCTAACTGTACCCTATTTATCCTTATATTACTCAATTACGAGTACCAACAATCAAAACGGCTACCAGAAATTGTCTTCAAATTCGATACGCAACGCAGGGAAGCAGAAAATACAAGACATTCCTAATTTGATCAGTGCGGTAATCCAATCATTTTCGACCGGTGTCACACGTAATACGTTGACTTGGGCTATGTGGGCAATCTCTGTGACAAATTATTTATTACATTTTCCTTGGAATTTTCTATGGACGATAATATTTTGGTATAGCTGAGCTGTGTGTGTATCATCGGGTTTTTTTTTTTGTTTTGTCTGTTATTATTGAATTTTCGGTTACAAGGAGACAGCCGTACGCAAAATACGCGCATTGACGTGAAATTGCGGACACCAGCCCGTATTACCTATTACCTATTACCTACAAGGAGACAGGGAATAATAAAATTACTTAGGTTAGTGGAATATAAAAACAATATTCTTGTAATATTCAATATTCTTTCTATAGAGCACGTTAGTTTTGTCTAAGACAAAAGTTTGAAGTTCCAAATATTCAACTCTCTCAGTCTCGGACTCGGTCTTTATTATTCAAATTCGTTTTTTTTTAATCTATCGTTTTGCCCTTTTACTAAGTGATTTCGTTACTAATAAATACAAAGCGTCTATTCTTATTATTTCAATCAGGCTAAAAGCTTTAACTCTACTGTTGGTTCAGACCTAAATCATGATTATTTTTTCAATTCATATTTTTTCGCTTATTTAATTTCCAAATGGGATCGATACCAGACATTTCTTTTTAGCGATTGTCAGTTCTCATTAGGCTAGTAAAAATAAACGGTGTCTCGACGTGACGGCCCTCACAGGGAGGGAAATAAAGGGAGAACTTTTTGCCTCACTCATTTCAGTAATTGGCTTATTAATGTTAATGACTGTCTGAATTTATGGCGACGGGAATATTATATGTAAGCAATTTTTATATATAATATATTTCTGAGATTTAAGCTCAGATAAGTAGGTACATAGGTGCATAGTCAAAAATGGAAAATCCAAGCTAAGGCAGTCATCACTGTGACTGAAATACATAATGCAGGGAAAATTACCTTCCGACTGTGACCATAGTTCAGAGTTTCAACCCAAACACTTTAGTCATAAAAAAGGGTCCTCTTCAAATTCGCTTGCCTTTACAAAAACCCCTGATATAAATAGCTGACCTCTTTCTTCATACCAATTCCTATAATTTATGACGTCAGTATATGTACAGAACCCGCTATCAAAGCAATATGTCAAACGCATCCGTGCCGGGAAACCGCACACCCGTCACCTGCAGATATTTGTCAAAACTCAAACTAGACAAACTTATTGGTACAGCTATACGGGCCTACTACCACTGAAAACTACACCTTATTGCCTAAAACAGAGGGATGATGGGTACAGTTTTCGAAGTGTCGAAACAGAAAGTGTTTGGATCGCTTCCACCAATATTGTATCAATATGTATTAGCCTGTCAGATGTGGTTGCGGGCGGATGTCGGAACTGCTGGATTTATTGTCTAACTTTAATCGTAATCCTACTTCCGCACATTGTTTCGTGCTGTGAAAAATTAGATGTAAAAGTTGACGCGAGCTTTGTTCGAAACAAAAAGCTTAAGAAGAATATAAATCTGCTCTAATTTATATTGGAGACAGTTAAAAATGGAGTTGTAGCATTCTTTTCTTCCCATGTAGGTAACCTAGGTGATTTTTATTAGTGAGCCATTAAATGACTTAGATTGTTCATTAAAGATTTAGAGGAAGTAAAACTTTATCGAGTTCCTTTATTACCATTTAAAACTCGGGAATCGCAGAGACTGTTATCTACAGTGATTAATCAATTTTAACTCTTAGATACTCTACGTGCAATAACGAAGCTCCAATGTTCATTGAAATTGCCCTAATTTGACATTTGAGAACGAGAAATAAGTTCCATAAAACCGATCACTATTACCATTTTAACAGGAATCGAACGTTACGGAATTGAATCGCTGATTAATCGATTCTAACTCAGTCCGATTTTTTCTTTTTTAAGTTGTCCAATTGTCCCATCGGTATCGATTCTTTTTTGTTCGTGCAGGAACGTTTCATTCACCATTGTTCTATTATCGAGTCGTCAAATCAAACGACCTATGAGACGTCTGAAGAAGTCGCGTGTCTACTAAAAACACACATAAATCGAATGCACCTAAAATCGCAATTGGATCACGTAGTCACTTCATTTCCCGGAATCCTCATAGCGTTTCGAAGGATCCTGCCTGGGAGGCACCTACCTGAACCCCCGAGGGTGTTGGGGTAATTTATGACCCAAGATAACGAGGGCTCACAGTGGTCTTATCGACTTCCCTAGCGCTTTTTATTTTATTCTCTCTAGTGCCTTTTTTATAAGCAAATCGTCTATTAGAAGCGATATCGACCGCAGATAGTGCAACTGGGCGCCAAAAGGGTAGCGTGCGATTTTTTTGCGTCTAGACGTTTTATGGCAATGTTAACATTTCTAATTCTGTCAAGGCATCACGATATTCGCTGCACCTGTTAGCTATACTGACTTTCACGATATCTCTTCAAGCAAAACTTTAGTATTTAAAACCGCTTTTGAATTTTAAGACCTGCCGTAAAACTCTACAGAATTTTTACATTTTACCAAAACTTTTAAACTGATTTTTACCGACGCTCTCTGGTGACCTTTGTCTAACTGAAGATAAGATAGGTAAACTTTATTATTTCGTATGACAAAAGACTACTAAAGTTAAATATTTTTGTGTTGTTATGTGAGAGAGATGAGAGACTAGAATGGTAGTCTCTTTAGTTCGCCTAACAAGAGTGAAAATCTAGTTTAAAGGTTCTCAAGATGGATCCCAAATGAACAATGTGAACATTAACGGTAACTGTCCTATATTTAGCAACAAACCTTCATTATTTCCCTACAAAAACGAACAAGATAAATACTCAATTTTTCACATTCAATACGTAAATAGGCGAAGGGAAACTCGAGGCGCCAATCACCGCGGCGAGCACTTGAAGAATGGCGTTCATTTCCCGGACCGATCTCGTTCTTTCCGCGCCAACATTATCATAACTAGCAGCTATTATTTACTTTTCAAGGAATATTACGCCATTGGAAGAAAAGAAAGAATTTTTAAATGTTTTGCTTTGATTTTTCTGGAATTGGAAAGCTTTTTCATGATAATCTTTCAAGTAGGTAATTGAATTTCCTTCAATGTTATTTGATTTCATCTAAATTGACATTAAAAGAGTTCCGAGGAGGATTTTGGCATGACTGTTTTATATGGTAACAAACTTAAACTTCACAGAAAAGTCAACACCACAATCTCAACAATGACTTGTTCAAATGTGTGAACTTGTTCCCAAGAAACTGTAATGCGTATTTACACCTAAACTTCCTAAGGGACGGTTTAGGACTAAATCGTTAAAGTTAATCTTCGGTGACCATCTGGCGTCTGACATCAAACCTTAAGGCCCTTTTCACACAATCACGGTTCTCTTGTAGACTGGAAACTAAATATACAGGCAGTGTATGTGAAAAGGATTATGTGCGTCCAAATTGGCGCTTTTTGTAGAGCTACTCGTAAGTTCACGAAACAGTGTGTGTGAGCGGCCTAAACATAACACCCTTCAATTATGTGAAACCATACTGTTAATTTGACTATCAACACTACTTGAAATAGGCCTGCTACAGGCCTACAGATTAATCGCTAGACGATTGAAGTGAAGACAACAGACATCTTTCAATTATACGCAGTCCAGGTAGGGCTATTAAACGCGTTTTATCCTTATTGAAATTCGAAAGACCCAGTTCAGAACGAGATGAGATTTGTGCCCGTGGGATACAATTTAGTTGATTTCACAGCAAAACAGCAGCTGGGTAGCGGCAGTTACCCATTATGCGCAGATTTCAATGTGATTACTCGGAAGGAGATGTTTGATAAACAGCTCATTTATCAGTGTGCCAGCGGCTTTGAAAGAAATATTAATTTTGTTGGGAACTTAGCGTTGAAGAGCTAACCGGAGCTGTCTAGACGCCGCATCATATAAAATGTAAAAAAAGGAGCGGGAAGTACGTTCTTTTTGCATTTTACTCTGTCTGTTGAACATGTCTAGTTGGTAGCTACTCTTATTCTGTTTACATCTCCGTTGTTATAAGTCTGTGAGGTTGCCTTG
The DNA here is from genome assembly GCA_905333075.3 of Atethmia centrago. Lineage (NCBI taxonomy): Eukaryota > Metazoa > Arthropoda > Insecta > Lepidoptera > Noctuidae > Atethmia > Atethmia centrago. The sequence continues at coordinate 17,117,562 of HG995383.1, read as the reverse complement.
GTTACTTACAGCTACTTAGTAATATATAATCACGTACAATGGACTATTTTGAAAATATATTAGACGAAGGTTTCTCCGTTTGATGATGTGGTGGCAATAATTTTCGTTTTAAAACGCGTTGCATAACATACTCATAACCCAAGTAGCATTAGGGGTTCTATAACGGTTGACTAATGGTACACATTTATTCTTTAAGCTGTCTAAGTAAGCTGTATGAAGGCTGTATAGCACGCTATACAGTCCTTATACCACCGGTTTGGGCACAAATTATGCAGCCTTAAGTTCACAAAAGGTATACAGTAGCTGAATAGCAGCACTTTAACGGCAGTTTAAGAGAGAACCTGTGGTCTTAAAGCTGATCAACGGCATCATATATGATTCCATGTGGTTCTTCATACAGACAAGAGAGTTATAAGAAGTAACGAGTGAACAATTATACAGCCTCTATCTCGTATTAAGCTCACAAGTGTACCCTAAAAACTAGTAGCGGCCGCTTTTTCTTCAAATTATCAACTGAGTACTACATTCATTTGTAATAAATATTACGATTTCGCTCGTGAGTGTCTATAAACAGCCATATTTTTTAATGTGACTTTATTATTACGGTAAATACTCTGTGTTTATTATATTCTATTGTGTTAAAATTATGGGTAATGCAAATTTATTGTAAAGTATATACATTTTTAGAGTTAAAATTTTCACGCGCCTCGGTTATAATGCCGTTTTATCAAAAAAATAATTCTAAATAAGCAGAGGCTAACAATTCAATTTTTGATAGTTGTGTTTGTATGGCATCAAAATCAGTCTATGGTTTTTTATTTGAACATTAACCACACAATTAATCATGAAAACTCTGTAGTATGCGATAAAATCGTAGTTAATTTAGAAATATTATAGGTTATGAGTGAAGAAAATGGTGGACATTGTCTCCAGCTACAGTGAACCATTGTAACTCTAAATTATAGTTGTGAACTCTTTAAAGTCTCACATGTGTACCATTATAATGTCGTGAGCTCTAGAAAGGATCACATTGTCTACCATCTTAATGTCAATTTCTGTACAACTTATGCTCGATAAGCTCATATTCAGCCCTAGGCGGGTAAGCAGGGTAAGCAGTTCTTCAATAGTTCACGTGAATACCCTTTTAGATTTTTTAGAATACTAAATTTTAGGGATCTGCATTGAAAATTTGAATTTTGTTTTAATACCACATGTTGCTTAGTAAAAGGATCACATTGTCTACCATCTTAATGTCAATTTCTGTACAACTTATGCTCGATAAGCTCATATTCAGCCCTAGGTGGGTAAGCAGGGTAAGCAGTTATTCAATAGTTCACGTGAATACCCTTTTAGATTTTTTAGAATACTAAATTTTAGGGATCCGCATTGAACATTTGAATTTTATTTTAATACCACATGTTGCTTAGTATACTCGTAAAGTCTACGATAATAAATGCAGCAGGTGTTATGATTGAATGAATGCGTTAATTGTAATATACGAGATGGTATTGTTAGAATACGGACTGAAATAAAAACAAAAATATGTTATGACGTTAAATTAAAGGTAGAATAACATAAAATAATTATAAATACCTGTCTACATATTATATCAACTGAATACTAATTCATAACAATCACGGGCATTCCTTGTGAGAGATGTACTTATGGGTATAAGTGAGAGGTAAGTGCTTACAAGCGGAAACGAGATGCCACTAAATTTCGCTATTCGATTGTCTCATCAATTCATCAGTTGTAAAATAAACACGAAACTAAGCGCACGCCGCGTTGCCTATCGCCTTCGTCAACGTCATTGTTTCTTTACGTTAAAGAAACTTTTAACTTAAACATTTAGGTATATATATATATACTATAGTTATTACTCAGTGTTTATTGTATTATAATATTTTTGTTAAGTGTATGTATATGTGTTAAGGAAAGGAGTGGAGGCATGTCTGAGCAGTTTACTTGTGAACTTTAAGTGGATGAATGAAAATTAAGAATGATGGATGAACGAATTCATTTGTTGCTGTTTAGACTGTAGGCATGTGGAATGTAGTATGATAACTAGTTTAATTATTTTTTTAGACCATGCCGTTCAAGATTGTACAAACAGTTGAAAAGGGGCGACGTAGACTTGGTATTGTACCTTCTATTTGGGAAGAAAATGGGAAGCTATTTTGGGCATCGGAAAAGATCTTTTTATCGAAACAGATGGCGATAAAAACTTTATGCAGACGTCTTTATTGATATAATTATATGAAAAAAAAAAAAAATCAAAGTATTGTAAAAATCCTCGTTATTTTTAAGATTTTCGATCCGTTTCAAAAATATTCTTAATGGAGTTGTGAATTAAAATAAATACAAGATGTAAGAGACTGAAAGTTTACGTTTTGTTATGTGATTTAAAAATAAAAATTAACAGACATTTATAAAGTTGTATTATTTATTATTTAAATGTATGTAACAAAGGTATGAAGTATTGGAATTCCTTGTATTCAATGCACACTAATTAACTTCTAGTAATGTATTCAAATCATGTACAAAATCTTCAGTCATTTAGATTTCTTGGTTTTCCTTTCCCAAAGTATATTCCAACTACAAAAGGCCTTATTCTAGGATTTTCAAAGATGTTACACACACAATATAGGCCAAAATTCATTAGAAGAACTTTTGAATATAGGCAAGCCATCCACATTTATGTTCATTGAAATTGTATCTGGAACATCAATCCATTTTTGTAATAAATTTTCAAGTTGCATTTGCTATTCCATTATGCCAGTATTGACCGCCTTCAATATTTTTAATGGTAATTTGTGCAGGAGCACGTAAAATTGTTCTAGAATCTTTTGGTACTATTTTTGGGATAAGTTCGTTAATGATGACTAACAATTCATTTAGAGCGACATGACGTATATTATTTTTTACAGCCCATATTCTTAATTTTTCACGAAAAGATATATGTTTTTCAAAATCGCATTCATATTTACTTTCACTAGAACTGAAATCACCACACTCAGTTTCTTCTATGTTGTGTACGGAACCGTCATAAATTAAGTTTGGACTCACGCTTGAAACCGTATTGCTGGTCTCAGCTTCCTACTTTTAGCTCTGTATTATTTACGGAACCATCATTATATGTCGTCGTAGTACTAACAGGAAGCTGTTCAGTGTGTTGATTAGATTGGTTATTTGGTGTCACTGCCTGTAAATATTCTTTTAAGATTTTTCTTCTGAATCCACCGGTCCTCACTCTCTTTTTCCAATTGGTTTTATGCATTTTTATTATTTTGGGCTATTACGTGTTATTAGAGTCGTCCAAGTGTTAAAGAAAACCACGTTCACATAATTATTTTGTTTAGAGGATAACAATGTTCTACTCGTGAACAAATAAACAGCTGTCAGTGTTACTAGATATCAATAGTGGTGCTTATAATATACTTTACACGTACATGTGAACTCATTAAATGCTCTTTTAAAGAATAATTTAAAGGCTGATTAATACACTAGACCCGCTATAGCTACAAGCTGAATAACGCTCCACAAAAGGTAAATATAACAGCTTTTGGCTGCATTTATGTTCACATTTGTTGTATTAAAATGCCAGCAATATAACACCGTACATGTGGACCTTTAAATAGCCGGTGCCGTATTTATCCCCGCTTAAATTGCTCTTGTTCGGCTTTTAAAATGAAAGCTGACTTGAAGGTTAATGTTATCCTATTATAACACCAATAGTTACTTAATAGGCGATTTTTGAACTTCTATACATGCCTTATACAGGTATGAGTGAATTTGTTCACTTTAATATAGCCAATGAACCATGTGTGGCCAATGTAAATGCTTAGAGATCGCCGGTGAACTAAATGTGAACTATTAAAGAGAACAAAATGCTACTTGGGAATCAGCCGATAATGTTTCCACTGCTGGGACACGAGCCTGCTCTCTGTGAGAGGGAAAGTGGGTTGTAATCCACCACGCGGGCCCAGTGCGGGTTTGTAGATGTCACATGTCTTCGAATTGTTTGGTTCTAGAACATGCCGGTTTCCTCACGAGGTTTTCCTTCACCGTTATAAGAGCAATGGTGATGAAATAATTTACACAAAGTAAAGCGCCTGCCTGGGTTCGAACCACTTCGGTTTACGAGTAATTGAGACTTCTGTTTTTGCACTCATAAACAAGCTCCAAATATTTACAAATACAGTCAGAAATCCCACGTAAAGTCAACGCAATAAATAAGCCTTGATTGATATGCAAAAACAACAAACCGTTTCGTACAAAGTAACAACTGCGAAACATAAACCAAACAAAGTTAATACAATGCCTGCACATCTACATACAAAATTATTAAATCTCTGTTTATCCGTTGCCGTAATTCAAAATCCAATTTGGCGTTAGATTCGATTTCGGTGGGAATAAATCGGATATCCCATTTGTTACGATGCGTTTGTACAATTTATGTACGCGACTGTACCTATTGAAATTATAAATGTATTTGTGTGGTGATACAGAACCACAGATATACGATACGGTTTCGATAACGAACGTTTCTACGATAATTTGGACGTGATTGCGATGTATGATATGAATAACAATGTATGTTTGGAAGTTAATTGTGTTCATGAAGGATAGGGTGTATTTAGGTACAAAGGATCGAAATTAGATGGGATATTAAAGTCACAAAAAATGCAATACAGATTTTTATCGGACAGAACGGAAAGTTTATTTTTTGCAAAATTTCTCTAAATGGAAATTTGACTTGGCATTCGATCACAAATGTGAATATCTTTATAGTTTTGGCAGTAGTCTAGTCCACCAATAAAGTCTTGTTAACTGCCTAGAAAACGCGTAGTAAGATGTAAAAATATGAGTTACTAGTTTCTTCCAGGATTTCTTTAAAATAATTTTCTAAGCTCAGATTAATTCATTTATAAAGCTTTTTCGTTGCATCTGGCTAGTCCTCGTGAATATTTTAACTACGAAATATACTCTCGCCAGGAAAACAGAAACACGAATTAAGGTAAGATCTCTTTTTCTTTTTCGGGTAATGGAAAGTGCTTATCTAAAATTAGGATTTCCAAGAAAACTCAACGTTGATACAGTTAATTAGAACAATTTGGTAATATAACTCGGTTCTTACTGACTTTTATATAGAGCAGACGGCTAAATTAATAAAAAAATGGAGCCTTTCAGCGAAAACTTTCCGGAATTAGCTCGGGCGGAAGCGGATCCCGGGTGAAGGGTCGGCCATTAATCATTCACGTTTCGCGCCAAAACGCCTTTCATAAAAATATATTAAAGTTTCCCTCTCGTCATACTGCAATCCGACGCCTTGTATGTTAATTTGCTGTCATAAAATATGGATATTCAAGTTTTTATGTTCTTTTGCCAATTTGTAATGGCTCTAGAAATTCGGTAGAAAGAACTGCATGACCGTGACTTCAAAGTAATTCAACTGAACTTGGACAAAAACGTACAAACCGATGAAAATCATAAATAAGTTAATTTTATTTAAACGGTTGTACCCAAATTGGGGTATCGGACGGATGTGACCTAAAATTACACGAGCTTATTTCGAGCGCACTGCAATCAAGCAGTTATCTTTGAAATATTGACACCTCAATATTCCTGTCCACCTTGATGTTTTCAATTTAAATTCTACCGAAAAAAAATTGAATTTATTAAGCTTGGCAGCCTACAATCACAATTTAAATTCTTTCCTCCACCATTAATAATTAACAGACTTAAAGTTATTACTATAAACTTCGATTAGAAAACCGAATTGGAAATTAAAGTCGCCAGGGTCCCATAAATACGGTTAGAAGCCCGAGGGACGATCGCGGTTCGCTCCTACTGCTGCCAGTAAATTGATACAACCCTAGGGTATATTAAACTGACCTATCAATTACATGTGGTATTGATAAGTAGGATCTTTTACAGTACTCCCGCGATCGCTACATCTGATTCCATTTTAGGAGTTCAATTGATTTTTTCTTTACTGAATCATCAGCCTATAGCAGTCCTTTTTTTTTTTGGGTGGGAAATTATCTAATAACTTCTCCCGCTCCGGTGTGTCAGACTTACTGACTAAAACCCGCCCGTATTCCTTCCGTTGCCTGTGTTGCCAGGGGCCTCGGTAACCCTTTTCGACTTTCCCGCGACCCCGGCAGGCATAGGCCCTAGTGGACTCCTACTCTTGTGCTGACGACATATAGACTATAGGCTGCCTATAACAGTCTACTACTGGATATAGGCCTCTTCTATTGCACGCCATTCAACTCGATTTTGAGCAACTCTCATCCAGCTGCTACCAGCCACCCTGTGAAGATTGTCGCTCTACCTAGCCTGAGGACGCCCCACCTTATGCTTGCCGATTCGCTGTCTCCACTCAAGAATTACTTAATTGAATGGGCAAAACTTTTTGCCGAGTGATGCGTCTGTAACTATATCGGTGGAGCATAAGGAACTAATTTGACAATTAAGTGTTCCTGTTAATAATACATTTTTTGTATGTAACTGGTTGAAGGCGCAGTTACAAACGGTGATTCATAAGACCTATCTGACCCATATCAAATACAATTAATTTCATGTGGACCAATCTGACCATGTCTGACTAGACTAATCTCATAGCTTGTTACATTATTAGTCAAACAGGGGATGAGTCTGAGAGGGTCTTCGAAAAACACGTTAACGTCTACAGAAATTCGACATCAAACAACACCAAAAATAACCAGTCCCTCAGCTCACATCAATATTTCTGGTGATATTTCAAACGAGGATAAATCGTCACCATTAATACGAAACACCATACACGTGTTAGATCAAAGTACCCGGAGAAGGAAAGAAGAAAGAAAGCTCTCGGGGAAAATCAACTCGGCTCACATATTTCGACGATTTTTCCACGTCTCATTTGTTACTTGTCCTAACTTTCGTACTACGTGCGAGAAATTCTTATTTCCTTACTTAATAAAGTCGATGGAAGCCAGATTTAGAGAGGAGATAGCTCTGGCTCTGGCTTCTAGAGTTTTCTATTTAAGCAAAGTTGAAAAAGGTGTTTTTGTTTTTATCTTTGTTCAGCAACTGAAGTCTTTTAGATTCCTATCTACCTCATGTCTGTTGAGATAGTTTTTATTTTCTGAGTTCTCTGTTTCTTTCTGTATATTTAAAATAGTTCGGTAAAGTTTCTCTTCAGTAAGTACGGGTTAAAACACATTTTTATCCTGGAAAATAAAAGAAATAATATTTCAAACACAAAGGATCTGAGCACTAAAAATATCTTACCTAGCCAAATCGGCGATATATTTCCCGGACGTACTCAAACTACCGACCGTAACCCATTACCATTTCAACTAATGTGGACGCTCATTGTGAGAGTACCCTGGCCCGAGTTACGAGCCACGGGTAGTAAGGACCATGCTAACGTCCCATCTGCCAAACCATTGCAGATATTACCGTCGTTATGTGATAAGAATCCACGAATCGAAAAAAACACGAATCAATTCCGTAGAATAACAAAGGGCTATTGAATACGTCTTTGTACGAAATAAATTGGTTTTGAAATGAAAAAGAAATGTGGGTCTTTTTAGGGATTATAATGGGGTTGTATTATTTCTATTCGAATCAAAATATATTTTTAAGTGGGTTCGGATTTATGTCGGCACAATGAACAGTTTTATTTTGTAGTTATTTTAATTCCTGTCGATTTTCCCTAAGCTTTCTTTGACACTTCGAGACCTCAATAATATAATAGGAATATGAAATTCACGAATCCTAAAGTTTTAATTTGCAATTAATTAACTAATCTCAAAGTTTTAATCTTAAAGACTTCAGTAAAATTATTCGGTTCCCTTAATTGCCTTCCTTTTATAAGAGTTAACTAGTGTAAGAAACTATTCTTGAAGAAATTCAGACGTGACGGTTATGCTTCAGAATTATTGCTTTATCAACATATTTATAGATGTAAACACGCTTCTAAATACATCTTCAAAAGAACCCCAACATATGGCAGATAGATCCCTATCGATGATCCGTACAAGAATAATAAACCTACTACTTAAAGCTCGTTCAATATTCGGCCTACCTCAAATACGAAACGAAAATAAAGCGTCAAATAAAGACGGGACATTAAGCGAGAGAAAGTTATAAGCACGTACTTACCGCGTTAAACGGCGAATAAGGGTTAATGCTCAATGATTAATCGCAAGCATAACCCGGCTCAACCCGCCTCAACCCTCTCCATTCGTAATATTTCCGTATGTTTAAAGAAAAACTGAGAAAGCCCGCAAGACATGTGTCCTGTCAAGTAGGACGCTTGAGAAGTGTCGCGAAAGACTGATGAAAACAAAAAAGGAAAAATAAAATATGAAAAGCATGTCTTCTTTTGGTTGAGGTGAAATGTTTCTTTTTTGTGTTAATGCATTAAGATATTCGTGTTTACCGCAAATGTTAATATTTTTGAAGATACGGCTTTGAGGCATTCCTGTCTTGCCACCCATTTTTAGAGTAGTTTCCTGTCAGTAGGTACCTAATTATTCACTGTTAGCATAATTCACCTACAAATGGAAAACCACATACTTAACGTATTTGTACGTTGGTATCGGTACTAAATAACTTTGTGTTCAAAATCTGTTTTTAAAATGGAGCCCAAAACGTTCATTTGTATTTTGTACACATCCACGAACTCATAATCTCCGTACCAAACCGACAAACGGAGTACTCGATCGGATTCACGCTGACAAAAAAAGAATCCATGTCATATTTTGCAACATTTAATCTCCGCTTTTACGATACTTTTTATAGCAAAATATGTAATCCAGAATTAATCCAGGAAGGAACGAAGTAGGTCTAAAGTCACGTATCACTTCAATTAACTTGCATTTTAAAATCTCTCCAGTGTCCATAAAAGTGTTTTAATTAAAAAGAAAAGGAAGAAGCAGGGAGTGAGTTGCAAATCCGGCTTAGCTGGGATATTGCGGACGAGGAAACTTTCCCTGGCAAAAACCGTTTTTCATGTTACCATGGGGGAAGTCTTACTATTAGGGAAGTAGACTGGGCTCTAGTTATATATTCGTAAAGTTGGTGCTGGGAGCTTAGCTCGTGGATACGTTTAGCTTACAGTGAGTGGCTAGCTCTGAGCATATTGACTTTAGAGGAAGCTATGGCTGCTAGATTCACTTGTATTAGCTCATTATTAAGAGCGTGTACGCCGTACGGCATTTCATACCAATTTTCAAGTCCTTATTTTTCGATACGACTGAACCGATTTTAATGAAAGTTCATACCCGTAAGCAGGATAAATAGGTTTAGTAGAAAACATTTTCGAAAAATAGTGTTACTGTTAAATTAGAGCGATTTTAAATTTTCCATACAAACAGAAATTTCCAATTATCTTTTTTTTTAATAAGACATTTCTAAAATGTTTTCTACTTACATTTTAGAATTATGTATCTTGCTTATGTGTGTGAAGTTTAATTAAAATCTGTTCAGTCATTTCAAAAAATAAGGACTTGAAAATTAGTATGAAATGCCGTACGGCGTACACGCTTTTAATTAGAAAATAAAATCGTTAGGTTCGGGTCCTTAATTGATTTAAAGCAATATTATTGGTAATCACTAAGTTTAGTACTACTTTTTATTAAGAAAGATTTTTAAAGAAAGAAAGAAGAGAGGACGTTATGGTGGGTACAAATAATATGTGAAACAATAAAATTAGGCAAGTTCGTTTCAACCGTGTGTTACAAGTTCATGTTTCGTTTCACATAATGTGTAGGTACCTACCGTTAGCCACCGAATATTAAGAAGTAATGAAAATTATCTGGTAGCACTAAACCGTGTAAAGTCGACTAAATCAAAAAGAGGGTTAATGATAATAACAGAAGGAAGAAGTTCCCTACGTGAACTGAAACGAATTAAACTTTTCAAATAATTTTCGAAACGTATTAATGTCTCTATGAGCATTTGAACAATCGCGGTTTTTTACCGCTGCTTAACTTCGCAACTCCAATAAAATGTTATTGGAACTAACTTTAACGATTACTTCCTACAATTTAAGATTAAGATTAGTTATACGAAATTCTCTTTAACTGCCGCTTCTGCCGAGTCTGCACTGAACAAATGACTATTAAATTTTACATATCCTAATCCTACATTTGGAAGTAAGTGACAGCCAAAGGCGAACGTATGCTTGATAGCAGCCACGAGCATAAATATATTATTATGAACAGCTCGGCAATAATATCTGATTTCATGATTCATCCATTAATATCTGTCGTCAAGATAACGGCAAATATATGTGATCGCTCTGACGTTTCAATAGTGCTCATGTAGGTTTATATGAAATAAAATATTTTGATTTTGATATTTGTGGAAGGCATATACAAGTGGCAGCACATACCTATATGTATGTGACTTCAAAGGAACACTAAAACTATCTGACAAGACAAGCGACGCCAAAATGTAGGATGCTGCATCGGCTTCACAGTAATATACAAGGTGGAGACGAAAATACTAAAATTCTCACTGATATAACCTGATTAACAAGGAATTAAATATCTACTTACTTTCATGTCGAGACTGCAAAAAAGCTCTGACTAAATGGTTAAAGTCCAAAACTTACTATGAGATTGAGAATATGGTCCAAACGATAAGCTTATATATAATATTACAACTCCGGTGAAATATCTCCTGAGAGTACTTCTCCCTTACTTTCATTAAGTAATAACATACATCACAACTCATTATATACTATCGTTAAACACACATACACTCACACTCAGTCGCGCACACGTGCGCACACACAAACACACGCACGCACGCACTCTTACACACCTCAGCACGACAGCGCATCTATAATTAGTTATTACTTTGTTTTTTATTTCTTTATTTTTTATTTTATTTTTTGATCTGTGTCGCTTTTGTTTTTCTAATACCTACTAAAGTGAAATGTCTACTCAATAGCTTAAACTGGAAGCCGTAACTAATGGAAGAGCGGAACTTCCTAACACAAGTATATTTCTTACTTAAATGGAAATTCCCTAATGACCCTAATGTAAATGTACTTTTAAGTTATTGAAATAAACATTTTGATTTTTTGATTTTGATTTTGATTTAAACTTAGATTTTTTTTTAAATATTGATAAACAAGACTAGATGTTGGGTACATTATGAACCCCATAAATATGACCATTTTCGAGCTCTCTTCTTTATTTTTTAACGCCTGCCCACTACATCGTCCTCTTGAAATTTCTTGTTTTAACATAAAATATATGCTTTGACACTCAGCAATACTTTAGTTCCCATTAGTGAAAGAACTTTCGGAATCTGAAATTAGTTGTATTAATTGTATTAATTGTAATAGTTGTATTAATTAGTTGTGTTAGTTTGTATGTATGAACTAGGGGGTAATCTTCGGAACTACTACAAATAGTAGTGCCGAAGATTACCCCCTAGTTCATACATACAAACTAACAAATTTCAACTCTATAATATTTGTAATGATCCGGTCTATTTACTTTTAGTATTTGACTAACAATATACGCAATACAAATCGCACGTACGTGAACATATACGTATTTTTTTGGGTGGGAAGTTATCAAATAACTTTTCCCGCTCATTGGCGCCGATTCCCTTGTTCACAAACAAAACTAAACTTAAGTTCAGTGCATCTTTTTCTTTCTATTTCATTACGAAAAGGACAGAAGATAAATTTTAGTTTAGTCCTGTCAAATTAATCAGCGCCTGTCACTACTCCATACAAGTTTAGATGTGATTAAAAACTTGCCTACTAAAATTACGTCAATTTACGTCAAGCGCTGATTAATTTGACAGGACTAAACTAAAATTTATCTTCTGTCCTTTTCTTAACGAAATAGAAAGAAAAAGATGCACTGAACTTAAATTTAATTTAGTTTGTGAACAAGGGAATCGGCACCATTGTCTCAGACTCTAACTGACTAAAACCCACCCGTGTTTCTTCCGTTGCCTGTGTTGCCAGGGGCCTGGGTAACCCTTTCGGACTTTCCCACGACCCCGGCAGCCATCGGCCCTAGTCGACCTCTACACTTGTGCTGACATCTCTTTGATGTGCGCGTGGAACACGCGCCGTCGACCCGGGACTGTCAACGTCTATGTACAACGTCGGTATACTTAAGAAATTAGCAGAATCATTTTAGCGCGGTTTTGCTAGATTCGTTGGATTCGTTTTCTCCTCTACTTACCGTTATTTCTCCTGACAAAGTTTAATCTGTTCTCGTATGTAGGTATGTATGCATGTATATATCTATGTATTTATTCTTGTATTTCCTGTCTGCATCACCCTAAGGTTGACTGGTAGAAAATGCCTCAGGCATTAAGTCCGCTTTTGTACGGTTTTTTTTTACTTGTGCATAAAGTTTGAATAAATTAATAATTCAAGATTTCGCGATTAATTCTAAGTTGTATGCTAGACCTTACAATTTCAAGTAGGTATGAGGTGTTGTTCCACATACAAGTCCTTATTCAGGGCTAATAAATAGCAGCTTACTCTTTCCGTCTCGTATGGAACTCCATTGTTTCCTAACTACGGTGCACAATGCCTGACATGTGCATAGATAAGTATTTAGGCCAAAGATTTAAATCTTTAGATTCGTCCACCCTATCGCGTCCTAAGATGGTTGCGTTTCTGGGGGACTACTCTCTAAGTCCGTCAACGAAGATACGGGCCCGTCCGAAAGTAGTTGATCCGTCAAAACCAATGTCAAATTATTTTTTTAGAACGAGCATAAATAAACACATTACGAGTAGGGACAACTGTCAAATCGTTTTGTCATTCATTCTCAGATCGGGCTCCGGAGTAATTTTATGTCCGTAGGTCATACTGGGTAGGAAACGCCCGTAACTTCGTCTGAAAATACGGATTAAGTGCTTTGACACCTCCTTTAGTAATCGTTTTTAGGGTTCAACAAGGAACTCTTATAGTTTCACCATGTCCGTCTGTCTGTCTGTGCGCGGCTTAGCTCAGAGACTCTTAGTACTAGAAAGCTGTAATTTGGCATGGGTATATTTTAATATGTCTACCCATGCCAAATTACAGCATTCTGGTATTATCATCACGCCGAAAAAGTTGTAAAAGAAAATCTTGGAAAAATATTTTTTTGTAGTGGGGATGTTATATTTTTTTCTCGTCTATCCCATGGTGTGGTTGGATAGGCCTTTTATAATAATGGGGATCTGCCAAAACGATTTTTCGATTCAGTGATCTGTTTGCGTAATAATAAGCTTTAGTGCAAATTTTTTTAGAGTCAAATGTCCTGCCAGTTAAATCGTTGTTTTTAGATATATGATAAAAAAAATAGCAGTAGTATATATAACGAAGCTAAAAGGAAAACTATCACAACTAAGTAGGCTTTACAAGTTAACGAGTAATAGACAACCAACTAACACTTGCAGTTGGTGAACTGGCCGTGACGTATGTCGATGTATCGGAGAACATGTTTTTTAACTACAATATTAAGTTTGTTTTTGGGATAAATTCATCCCAACTACCCTTCATTATGCGTGGTCCGACATGTACTAGGCCGGATTTTTTTTAAATGTAATGGTTTGTTTATAAACACATTTCGACTAGATTGTCATGGAAACGCCATTATTATTGCATGAGCGCTCTCTTCTCAGTTTGGACACGTCGCGCAACTAAGTACTTACGGTGTGGATAATCTAACGATTTAAATCTTTGTATTTAGGTACCGAAGTGGAGCTGCCTTAACAAAAGGGAGAGAATAGTCACACATCGTTAGTATAAGATTTACACCGAAGCAGTGGCTGGCTAGAATGCTTTGTACTACAATGTTACAGATATTTTGGAATATTTTGCATTTGTCTCTATAATTTATAGGTCTTGTAGGAGCACAGCAGCAGTCTTGTAGTCTAGTATTTGGATACAATGGACCCAAGGTAATATTATTTGAAATGTAGCTGTTAAGGCACAGATATATGATTTTAGTGAATTTTAAATCTGTTATTACGCCTTCAAATAATGCAAGTAGGTTATGCAAAAAAAAATATGTTAAACTAGAACATATATACATCAATTCTTTAACTGAATATTTAAGTATTGTAATAAAATACTTTATTAAATAAATTCAGGAAGTAAGGTCTTCTCAAAGTATAATAAACGATATTACTTTCAAACTACTCGTACTTAAGATATTTTTATGATTTTGTTTTGTAAAAACAGACTATTTTACTATCGACAATTGTTTTTTTTTTTTTTTTCAAATATTCATATTTTCGATACTAAAAATAAATATTCCCTATGAAACCGAACGGCGCGGCGTGAACGCGACACAAATTTGTATGGGCAAGGTCAACGGCGATTACCCGACCCTTAAAAGATGGTGCATCTATATCCATGAATATAGTTATCAAGTTTTCACTGTCTCTGGACTAGGACAAGTCTTCTATAATGAAGCCATAAAAATAAATTAAATGAAATCTTTTTAGGGTTCCGTAATAAACAAGGAACCCTTCTAGTTTCGCCATGTCCGTCTGTCTATCTGTCTGTCTGTCCCCGCTGTAGCTCAGAGATGCTTAGTACTAGAAAGCTGTAATTTGGCATAGGTATACATATTAATCACGCCAACAAAGTGCTAAAATAAAATTAAAAAAAAATATATATTAGCGTATTTATTGCACGTCATTTGGGGATGATATTTTTTTTTCGCGTCTGCCCCATGGTGTGGGGTATCGTTGGATAAGCCGTTCAAAAATATTGCAGGTCTGTGAACACCACTTTTCGATTCAAGGATCCACTTGCTTAATATTAAGCATTAAAGTACTAATTTTTGTAAGAGTCGTGCCCCCCCCCCTGCCAGCTAATCGGTTGTTAGTTTGTGAAAAAATTCATGGCAGTAGTACATATAATGAAATTAAAAGGAAAACTATCACGGCTAAGTAGGCTATACAAGTAAACGAGTTATAATCGACCAACTTAAATTTGCAGTTGGAGAATTGACCGCGCCTTATATCGATGTATGGGAGAACAGGTTTTTCAACTACAATGTTAAGTTTGTTTTTGAATAAATTCGTCCCAAGTAATCCCAACTACGAAACCCCATTGTGCGTGGTCCGACACGCACTTGGCCGGTTTTTTTATTATAGACCTAAAAAGTAATTCTTATCCATTACTCTGAGATAAGCAGAATCGTAAAACAAGACATTCAATTTAATCTCATGACAGCATAAAAAAGAGGTGGAATTTTTAGACAATGTTACTTTATTGAATCCTTATTGAAGGGAACGAGGGAATTTGCATAATTCGAGGCATTTTATCATCGAGCTCGCTTTGTTCCGAGAACTTGTTTGATGTTTTATGTCCTTTCCGTGGACCAGATATTCAATGCCCGTGTACCTAAGTAGGTTTGGTATTGATTATATTCTCAGGAACTTTATATTTTACCTGCATTTAAGTTTTTTATAGGGCACACCAACTTTTAGTTTTCTTGGATGTCCGTTTTCGGAGCCATTTATCCATTTTCTCAAAAGAACTTGTCGTAGCTTGTCTGTCTTGGGGTTCTATTCATCTAATATTCATGATTCCTGAGACATGGTTTCACATGTCTCTAATGGCATCTCAGCAGTCGGTCGGATCGATGGCCGCCTGACCTATCAATCCTAAGGGACTTCCAAATTCCGGTTGTATGATGTTACCCATCATGCTCTTAATGTATAATCTCGTCGTCTCCTACGACACCCGAGGGAGGAGATCGAGTGATGTATCGTAGCTGAAAACCACTCGAGATGTTCGTACACACGGCTACATGTCAAGCTAGACATATCCAGTATAAGCTGACCTCTCACTGTACGGAAGTCCTATACAATGCGAGATCAGCTTATACTGGAAATGTATAGTATGTCTTTTCATGTGATAGTCAAACCACCAATCAAGCCTTGATTTTTGAATTGATTGAAATTGTTTGGACTTATTCGTAATTGCATTTTAAGTTTTTTTTTAACATAAACATAACACCACATCACGCCGAAGGGTTGGGCAGAGGTGTACCTGTAGTACACCCACATTTCGCCAGTTATGTTTAAGTCCATGAATATATTACATGAATAGGGGCGAGCCTATTGCCATCAACCGGGCACACGTCCAGACTCCGGGCTGCTACTGAGATATAAAGGCGCGTCCGGACTGGGGCGATATCGCGGGCGCGACAGGCATATAATTGCTGCCTGTCGCGCCCGCTATATCGCGCTAGTCTGCACGAGCCTTTAGTAAGGAAGTTAAGTAAGTTGAGATAAGTTTTTTTTAAGAAGACATTAATGTGTGCCTTATGGTTTAATTCAAACTTCATACAGCATGTAAACGCGTAAGTTAAGACTAAGGCCTAGGCCGTACTGCGAAATTTATTTCCGCGAAATTATTATCGCAATTCTGTAATACAACTGGTATCTTATGTAGCTACACGCACTAGTGATTTAAAATTCGCGCGGTAATAAAATCTGTGGTTTAATACAGATTTGGCGCGATGTTTATTCGCGCGGTTTGTATTCAGTGTACGGATTTGCAACTAACACGCATTGCGAATAAAATTCCTCGCGGTTTGTGGTTTTCTATGCAGATATCAGCTGAGACGCATGTCTACAATCGAATGGACAACAGAACTAATAAAATATATTTATTTATTTATAACCTCCCACAATCTTACCTTAATAATTCTATCGTGGTATTTCGCATCAACATTGTCCCACGTGAGGGATCTTCTATGTATAGCGGTGTACTACTGAGTGGTAAGCCCATTCGCGCGATTTTTATTTCACAATGCGTGGAGCGACATACAACCCCATAGATACTCCGTAAAATATCCGAGCGCTGCGCCAAATCCGTATCAAAACACAGATCTTTTTACCGCGCGAATTTTAAATCACTAAGAAAGAAAGAAAGAAAGCAAGAAGAAAACTTTAATTATCACAGAAATACGCGCATACAACAAATCTAGAATAGGTAAACCGAAAAATAAAACAAAATTGTTCAACATATAATCACAACACACAAATAGTCGGCAGCTGTACGTCATGACTGTGACAAGAAGGCTTCCATTCAGCATGATGCTGTGCTATGGGGGACCCACAGCATAGCGCTGATTTTCAGTGGTCACCCGAAACAGACGTATGGAATTCAAGTCAGGTTTAATGAGTTGTACATAATTATGTAGGAAACAAAATAAAATAAAACAAATAGTACTTAGAATATAATGCAACCATACAACTATTATAAGAATAAATATTATTAAATAACATAAAAAAATATCCGCAGGCATCACACTGAGTGCACATAAAATATCATGTGTTACAGAATTGCGATAATAATTTCGCGCGAATAAAATTCGCAGTGCGGCCTAGGCCTAAAGACCCAAAAAAAGAAGACCAAGAGTTCCTAAAATACTTATTCGTAATCAAGCGTGCAATCTACATTACGATAACAGCCTTAAGCTACCTCATTTGTTGGAGGCTCTCGTAAAACATCGCACTTTATTTCTCGCACGTGCAGGGTAGTTAAACATTTTTTCTTGGGAAAACTCGACGGCATCGTGTGCAAGGAAAATTAAAATAAAGCTTTAAACTCGTGAACAAGTTTTAGTACGTCTGCTAACACTAGAGCCTCATAAAAAGTACCTCCGACAAGTCGACGTATTTTTAGACGTTTTTATTCGCGAGAACAAAAAAGTGGAGCGGAAGGGACTTGAAATAGTCTTTGTTTCATTTCATTATACAGGGGTAGTGCAGGGAAGTTGGAAGTGGTTCTGTTAAAGAAACGCGGGTCTTATTGAATTTGGTACATTGCAGTTTTAAGTATTGTGGCTTTCAAATTAATTGAATTTTGTTAATGTTGTATTGTTTGATTTTGTTTGTCACGAATAATATTGTTCAAAACCCTAATGAAATATTAATTTGTATACTGCTTTTTTCAATTAAGACCGATTTAAATGTCTGATAGTTACACCGACGCAGCTGACATTTGTGGGCAATAGTAAAGGCTCGTACAGACTGGCATGACGCGACGGCGCGGCGCCACGCAACACCAGTAGAACAATAGGGAATATGCATGACGTTTAAATTTGTCTGTTTTTTTTTCCCGAATCTATATTATTGTCACATTACACCTGAAAGGTATTTTTTTATTTAGTTTATATTTAAACCGGTAAAAAAATATATAAAAAGTGCAAAATAAAGATTAAATAAAGAATAAAGAGGGAAATTTAAACTTACACAACATTGTATTTACCGGCGTCGGTATTCATACTGTGTTGTATTTGAGTTCCTGCGGGAATGTCAAGTGAATCTAGATTTGTAAAAAATCCAGGACGATGACTGAAGAAAGTGGTTTTGTCAAAGCACAATCGAACAATCTACCAAGAATGGATGCATTTATGATGACAACATATTTTGCATCAAATCCCGAATTACCTTCCGCAGTCAAACGAATGAAAACTTCAAGGTAACTATTATGTTACATGATATATTTCAGTCCATAACATAGATTTTTATGCATACCTGGACATAACAGTCTATATATCAAAACATAACGCGACGTAGGGACCGCGCGTTCCGTAAATTTAAAAGGGATCATGTTGATGAGAACTGGACCTTATTCAAGGCTGCAAGGAATAGATGCAATCAGATGATACGTAATGCTAAACGCCGCCATATTCTGGACACTATCAATTCTTCCTCTTCTGCCGATATTTGGAAATTTCTTGGAACTCTAGGTATCGGCAAACCGCGACACTTAGACCTTCCTAGTTCAATTGACTTAGACGATCTAAACCGTCATTTCTCCACTGTGTCTGCCATGGATCGTCTAACCAAGCAACAAACGCTATCTTTTATATCTGGCCTAACGCGTCCTCGGATTAAGCCTTTCAGTTTCATTCCAGTTGAACCGGGAGAGATCAGAAAGATCATTCTCTCAATAAAATCGAAAGCGGTGGGATGTGACAATATTACCCGTGGTATGATCATAACTATTCTGGATCATGTCTTACCCGCGATTACCCACATTGTTGATTTTTCCCTGTACACCGGAGTATTCCCTTCCCTGTGGCGCAATGCCTATGTTCGTCCACTACCTAAGGTATCTAATCCCTCTCTTCCTACTGACTTCCGTCCAATTTCTATACTTCCCTTCCTATCCAAAGTGCTCGAGGCCTGTGTCCACAAACAATTCTCCAATTTTGTCCATCGTAATTCACTGATTAGTCCTCTTCAATCTGGGTTCAGGCCTGGGCATAGCACTGTTTCCGCTCTCCTTAAAGTGACTGGCGATATGAGGGCAGGACTGGAAGTCACCAAAGTCACTGCTCTTGTTTTGGTTGATTTCTCGAATGCCTTCAATACCGTTAGTCACGACATCCTATTAGCTATTCTTTCCTATGTTATGGTCTCTTCCGAAGCGCTGGAATGGTTCTCCTCTTACCTTCAGGAACGACAGCAGTCCGTTCATGTTGGGGATACTTCATCATGCTGGCGTGATTTGGAAGCTGGCGTTCCTCAAGGCGGTATTCTTTCTCCTCTTCTGTTTTCTATTTTTATCAATCTTATAACTTCCGAGCTTCAGTGTTCGTATCATCTGTATGCAGATGACTTGCAGTTGTACTTTCAAGGGAGGGTTGATGAAATACCTGACATTATCGACAAGTTAAATAGGGACTTGACAGCCATTAAAACCTGGTCTGATAGATTTGGTGTTGCAGTAAACCCTAATAAGTGTCAGGCGATCATCATTGGGAGTCATCGTAGTATTGGTAGTGTGGATGGTTCAACCTTGCCACCTGTTCTCTTCAATGGAACGATTGTTCCGTTTAGTACTGACGTGAAAGACCTAGGCTTGCACATCGACTGTACCCTGAACTGGCGTACTCAAGTCGCTAGGGTGAGCTAGAAGGTTACTGGAACTCTGCGGGCTTTATATCGACTGAAAAATTTATTACCATCAAGTACCAAGACAATGCTTGTGCAGTCCTTAATTTTCCCTATCATCGATTATGGTGATGTGTGCTACTATGACCTGAATGCAGACCTCCTCGACAAGCTAGACCGTCTTCTCAATAACTGCATTCGATTCGTTTTCAATCTGCGTAAATATGATCATGTCTCTGTGCAACGATCGCTTCTAAAGTGGTTGCCCATACGCCAGCGCAGAGAGCAAAGGGCGCTGACCACCTTGTTTTCATTTCTTGACTCTCCCTCTTCCCCTAGTTATCTCGCCCCCCACTTTCAGTACATTTGCGCGAACCATAGTAAAAATCTACGTTCATCACATAATCGTCTTCTTCAATGTCCCACTCACCGCACTGACTTTATTCACTCTTCCTTCTTCGTTCAATCTATCTCCCTGTGGAATGCGCTCCCCCAGGAAATCAGGATGGCAACCAACCGATTATCCTTTAAAGTTAAAGTTCGCGAGCACATTCGTAAGAAGCTGGCAGTATCATCACAACGATAATGTTTTCCCATTGTTTGTCTTACTGTTTAGTATATTCGTGTATTTATTTAGTCTTATATTTATGTATAATTAGGTATATCTATTATATATAATGTTTTAATAGGTATATGTATGTATATACTTATATTTTAATAAATATTTATTTCACAGTTTTCGTTATTGCACCTACCGCTGTCTGTCTCTGCATCACCCAAAGGTTGACTGGTAGAAAATGCCTATGGCATTAAGTCCGCCTCTGTACATTTGTGTGCGTAAAGTATTAAATAAATAAATAAATAAATACCATTTGTCCGTCACTCCTCAACTGCTATTCTACGTCTATATCATAATAATTGATAACCAATTATTATACGTAATATAATTTAAGTTTACTCAAGTATGTTTTGTTTATTCACGTCTTGCAAATATTAAATAAATACGTAATGATTGGATATTTATATAATAAATAGATATTCCGATTTAGTTTTAGTTAAGAAGCTAATTAGTTAATTTTAGTTTGAAGCCCCCCAGTTGCACCCTATGTTGCCCCATCCCAGCATATGTTTTCCTACGTTATAAAGATGTAAACGATTAAACAAAAATAAAACAAGAACATGCATATTCCCTATTACTATGAAAACTTCATGGAAATTGTTCTAACGGTGTCGCGTCGCGCGACAAGTCGCGCCAGTCTGCTCGAACCTTAATTTGTCTAGTAGGTACCTATATGTAGCTTTCAATTGCGAAAAAAATGATATAGTATAAGTATCATAATTTTTTGCACACCAACAGTGTTCGTTCAAGTATCAAACGCGTGGGCAGAATTCAATACATATTACACAATACTAATAATAAAACAAATGACTATCGCAACGCAAAAAACCCTCAAAATGATTAACGAGCAAATAAATGTATAAATGACAAATCGTAAACACCACAAACATTCACTTCTACGATTATTGTCAATGTGCACACGATTATGTATCGTAAACAAGTTTAATGATCAATTACATCAAAAGCAAGATGGTTGGCGCTTAAATAACTAAAATTAAAGTACAATCGCGTTAAGTTACGATGCGAAAGGCCGGTATCAGCTTTGGTACGACCCACGCTGTTTTTGATGAGTGGTGTAACTTATGAGCGGCAAGCAGGAAACGGAACATTATAACTTTTACCGGGATATACCTAGTTGCTGTCTCAATTTAGTGTATGACCGTGGACAAAACAAAGCATAAGAATCGGTGTTTCTGCTTACCAAGGTAAAAACGCGTTTGGCTTTATGTATGAATTTTTGTCACGCAAGTAAAATTTGGATTCTTGATACGAGTTTTTTTTTGATGATACATACATACATAATTAATCAGCTTATAATGTTCCCACTGCTGGGACACAGGCCTCCTCTCTGTGAGAGGGACTGGACCGTAATCTACCACGCGGGCCCAGTGCGGGTTGGTAGATGTCACATGTCTTCGAATTTTTGGTTCTAGGACATACCCATAGGAGTTCTAGGAAAACATCGTGAGGAAACCCCTCACGATGTTTTCCTTCACTGTTTTTGAGAGCAGTGGTGATGAAATTACTTACACAAAGTAAAGCGCCTGTCTGGGTTCGAACCTACGACCTACAATTCGTAAGTCGCGGCAGTTACCACTGGGCCACCACTGCTCTATGGGACACCACTGCTCTCCTTTTTTGATGATTAGAAGATAAACTTTTTATTATATTTCTCCGATATTATATTTATTACAGAAGTTCTTTTTCAATAGCTGAAAATTGGTTTGGAAATTATACGAAAAAGTTTCACCCCTTTTTATAAGTCATCTAACGTTCATTTTCAAAGAAACGCTTCAGTCTCTAACTTGCCCCACAAATCCCTGAGCGTGCAGTTTCACGATAGCTATTAGCAGGTTGCAAATTATGTTCGGTCGGCGTCGGCGCAACGTGGCGTAGGCGCAGGCGCCGAGGCAAGATCTACGCTATACTTCACTGTAATTATAATTGGAAATTAATAACAGCAAAACTGATGGCCTACCATTAATTCACGAACATCGGCATAATTGTAAATCGTTATAACTTAATCGTCACGTTTCACTTTTAGTCCAGTAAATAAGCCTGTAAAATACTGTAAAATCTGGAAAAGTTGTTATGCAGCTCCGATTTCTAAAAAAATGTTTGTACTTTTCCTTAGACCCTCAGGAACATTCATCACCACTAAAATCTACTTTGCTATGAAAAATGAAAAAAAATAAGGTAGTAATTCCCAAAGAAACCGCCAAATCCAAAAAAAAATATCAAAATTTCACCTCGGAAATCGTCAATCAAAAATCGAGTGAGGGACATTCAATTAAAACCACCCCTAGAAGTGAAAGAGATATATATATTTTTTAATTCAAATATCACCTCGGAAATCAAGTCTCGGGGGTTTAAAAACGAAAACCCCCGAAAACCCCCGAGAAACGATTTCCGAGGTAATATAAAGAATTAAAAAAAAAAAATTACGCGTCAAATTTAATGGTGGCTCTGAAGTGTGTTACTCGCTGCGCAGTGCCCCACCCCTCACTAACTCTTTATTTTTGTTGGGTGGGATCTTATCAAATAACTTCTCCCGCTCTGGGCGGAGGGTGTGACAGACTCTTACTGATTAAAACCCACCCGTATTCCTTACGTTGCCTTTGTTGCCAGGGGCCTCGGTACCCTTTAGTACCTTTCCGCGACCCCGGCAGGCATCAGCCCTAGTGGACCCCTACCCTTGTGCTGACGACGTCTCTTTGAGGCGCGCGTGGAATACAACTCGCTGTCGACCCGGGCCTGGTCCTTACCGGACGCTGAGCTACCCATTGCTCACCGTCCTCAAGCCCGCGCCTAAGCTGGCCGGAAATCCGCCCGGGATTCCCGACGACCAGGGCGTTTCCTGCGGCGGCTAGGGGCGAGAGCGCGCGAAATATGCCTTTCCCTCTACCGTCCCGCCTCCTCCTTCGCGAGCATTACTGCTTCGCAGAAGAAGGTGACGGCTGCCCATGTCTTCTCGCTCGGTACCATGGCCAGAACCAGGGTCGGACGCGAGAGATCTCTTCCGCCGATCATCTCCACGAGGACACGGCGGTGCTCCGCTCATGCCGGGCAGCCCTCCACCGTATGCTCCACCATGTCCTCCGGGCGATCACACAGTGGTGACCCCGGGCGTTTCCTCCTGCCTTATCCGACACAAGAACCTCCCGAAGCTGCCGTGTCCGGTAAGAACCTGCGTCAGGTGGAAGGTGAGGACGCCGTGGCACCTCTCCTCAAAGAGGGGACTTATCGCCGCAATTGTGGCGTGTCCAGCACTGGGTTGCGACAACCGTACTCTCCATGTCGTCATGAGATCCAGCCGGAACTCCGTCCGCTGTGCCGCGATTTCTCGCGGCAGCGGAGAACCCCTCACCCCCTCTGACACACGAATTCGTTACTGCGCTGTTACTCGCCTCATGTTCCGAGCTGTCATAAAGTTTGAATCGGGCCCGTACCACTATCGAAAATAAGTGCATGACCACGCACAATGAAGGGATCCGTAATTGTGATGAATTTATCCCAAGAACAAACTTATCATTGTAGTTGAAAAGCATGTCTCCCATAATGTCCAACTGCAAATGTAACTTTCATTTGCAGTTGGAATGTACGGACAGTGTTAAGAGATTTACCAAGTTATTTTAACACCATAGACTTTTCATAGGTTTTCCTGTTATCTATAAGTAAATTTTCTGTATTTTATTCAAAATTTTAGGCTCAGCAGTTTCGAAGATAAGCGGGAATGGTCAATTTTCATCTATATTTTGCTGTGACAGACGGACAGACAGACAGACACACACAAGAGTGATCCTATGAGGATTCCGTTTTTCCTTTTGAGGTACGGAACCCTAAAAAATACCATTTGAGGCTCCTGCAAACAGGCGCGACGCGACACTAGTAGAACAATTTCTATGAAAACCTCATGGAAAGTGTCACACTGCGGGTTGCGCTGACTGCGCGCCCGCGATTTCGCGCCAGTCTGCACGAGCTTTTAAACATAAGTCACCAACCCTATGGACGTAAATAATAAACAATTTGGTGTTAAATTAACTACCGAAACTTCACAGACGAGATGTGTTGGGTATCGATACGAGTATCTACAATACTGTCGATAAAACAATCAAATATACATACATATTGTGTAGATTCGAAGTAAGAATACTTGTAGTATCAAATACTCGTAGACTGTATGATTTATGTTTATTTGCCATCATTTATAATTCCTTATCTACCACCACGACATCGTGAAGTTTTCGAAATAGTGATAAATTGGCAATATATTTTCAACAACTATGAAAGTTACGTCCCAAGTTTCCGACAAATACATCGAATCTTTATACTTAAACGCTGCTACAGAAGGAACCATAAAAAGCTCGTCACCTTTTGTCCCAACAACTAAAAAGGAATTAACCTCTAAATTGGCCTGACATGTCTTTAAATAGACTTCCTTCAGGTACTCTTTACGTATCCAGTGAAGCAAACATCCACCAGTCACCTCGCGTAATAGACAGCGGTGGTCGCCATTAATCAGTCTTTAGACGGGTTAAGCGCAGGAAATACCCGTAAATAGCAGAATGCAAAACACGGCAGTTGTCTGTTCATCAATCAATGGGTGTCGTTCGGGAAAAGCTGGGGCGAACACACTTGAGCGTTCCGAACGCAGCGTTTTATGATGAAGGGCGTTTGATCTCTGATTTAGGTGTGACAGGATAATCTTGGATAAATAATTACGATGTAGATTATGTGTTTTATATGTAGCTTCTAATTTACGAGTTTCTTACATATATGACGGAGAAGGTACGTCTCTCTCGTTATCATCAGCCATATTTTAACTCCTATGGGCGTACAATGGGAAGTGTTAGTTATTGCACAATAGAAAAACCGTTTGCAGTTTAAATCAAATTATAATTTACGATCAAATAATCACACTAGCTATTCACACACTGTAGGTACACGACACAACTAAATGGAACGCGCGACAGTTTCTAAACGTGTTCACTCTTTGACCGCCTCTGACAGACTGCACTTAACTCGGGTCGAGCGTTATGTTATAGACTCAGTCGAGCGCCGCTTGGTGGCGCTGGTGTCCCGATTAGTCAAACGAGTGACTATCGTATTTCCGACATATGTAAATATGTAGCTATTAAGCATTTACTCAGATAATAGTAACGAATAATTTTAGAAATAATGTATCTTCAACCATCAGTACTCCTAGGCATATTGTGGAATTGAGTTTCCATGTGGCACGTGCGTCAACGTAAAACAGATCCAGCTGTATACACATGGAAGATAGTAGGTCCACAATATAATTTTCCCCAAAACTCAAAAATCTAATGTCAACTATTAAAAATCATAGTTTCCTGGCTCATATTACGTACAGCGTTTGAACCACCCCTTTGTGACAAAGCTTTCAGTAAACTGCAACTGCTCTTGTCTTATTTGCTCTCAGTAGAAGTAGCTATTTCTATAAACCATTTATTATTGACATCAACGATTTATGTCCCTCAAACTGTATTTTAATGTTGCAAACTTCCAAAGTAGGTGGTATTATTCCCACAAGTTTGTCCTGAAGAGTTTTTAATTCTGCGAAAGATCCATTTATCTTTCTCGGGATCATAACAGATATACATCGGTGACGAGCGGTCGTGTTAAGAACAATCATTTTACTGTTTACACTCACACCACGGTCGATTGACATATGACGAAATGGCCACCTCCAGACGTTCTCAGAATTCCATTGCTTAGATATTTTTTGCTATTTACAAAGTAGCACAGAAATAAACTTGTGACTTCTTTTTTTATTTTAATAACAATACGAAATGCATTCAAAGAATTTTAAATAAATATCTGGACCGGGAATCGAACCCCCCTAAAAGTGAAAAAAACCTGTACCTAATTTTACTGTGCCGATCGAAAGACTCAATCATATACCTACATTTATTTCTTTTAAATAACATAGCATCTAAAATAAAAGGAAGACCATGAACATTTATTTAAAATAATAAGGTACGTTTATCTACAACTTACAATCAATTAAATTTATTAAATGTTCAATATGTCTCCCTTCCTGTTTTAGACAAATTGTAACCATTTAGTCATGGCGAATGTTTAAAATAATATTTAAGTTCACAGCATAACTCCTGCACAATCTCATACTGGTTCCTGTAAACTAAACCCATTACATAAAACTCCTTTAAAAAAACAAACGGGTGTAGATCTGGGGATCTCGGAGGCCATGTGCAGGCAGCATGACGCTTTCTATGTCTACTCTACTGAAGAAAAGAAATCGCTTGTCTACATTTCTCGATAGAAAACTGTCAACTGTCTACACAGAAACGTCATTTTTGTTTACTCTTCGACAAAACGCTTCTCTACGTTTCTCGTGCTAAACCTGCTCATTAGTCCGTGAATACCGATCCTATTAATTATTATGAACAAAATTGTAATTAAATGTTAAATTTCAAGATCTTCCTTTTATTTTAGATGC
Organism: Atethmia centrago; assembly: GCA_905333075.3. Classification (NCBI taxonomy): domain Eukaryota; kingdom Metazoa; phylum Arthropoda; class Insecta; order Lepidoptera; family Noctuidae; genus Atethmia; species Atethmia centrago. Next base: position 17,090,569 of record HG995383.1, on the reverse strand, counting down.
TATACTATTTAGAAGACATAAATTCGTATGATTGAGCCTTTCGATCAGTACAGTAAAATTATAGGTTTTTTTTTGACATTTAGCAGCTTCGATTCCCGGTTCAGACAGGCGATTATTAAAAATTCTTTGAATGCAGTTCGTATTGTTTTTAAAATAAAAATGAAATCTTCATTCAGTATTTATTTCTATCTACAGTATTTAAGGTACTTTCCCTTCATGTGGCAAAGTCGTGGGACGCTCTGTATAGCCTATTTCACTCCCACAATTAAGGTGAATCTAACGACACCTCATAATTATATTAAAATCCATCAAGTCGTTTAGGCTACAGAGCGTACCAAAGTAATAAACATACATACATACTCTAGAAAAACATTACCCTCCTTCCGGGACAGTCGGGTAAAAAGAAGTCTCATAATCATAAGGTTTCACGTTTAACCTTTCGAAATACACTTGGGTCAATATTTACAGCATTACTATATTTTAACGATTTATTCAATATGGAGTGAATATGCATGGCTCATCTTTATGAGCCAATGGTGGTAACGGCTGCGACTTACATGTTGTAGTGCGTAGGTTCAAACCCAGGCAGGCGCTTTACTTTGTGTAAATTATTTCATCATCACTTCTCGCAAAATGGTGAAGGAAAACATCGTAAAGAAACCGGCAAGTCCTAGAACCACCCTGGAGTTGCATCAGGGAGGCACTCCGGTACCACCGGATGCCGACCTACCTCTGTCGTGTGGTCGAGGCCTATCTGATGGACAGGGCCGTCATCTACCCCGGTCACCAGGGAGTGTGGAACCGGTAAGAGATGTCGTGTGGTGTCCCACAGGGATCGGTCCTGGGGCCGCATCTGTGGGACATCGGATACGACTGGGTGCTGCGCGCCGACCTCCCTAGCGGCGTCAGGGGAGGTCGCACCAGGCGGCGGGCGGCCGAATTAGCGGCTCGTGGGGTTGCGACAATCGTCGAAAGGATCAATTGGGACTCGAGGTGGCCCTGCACAAGTCCGAGGCCATGTGTTTTCATGGTCCTCGGAACGCGCCACCGTTGGGGTCCCAAATAACGGTAGGAGGGGTTTCTATCGGCGTCGAGTCGACGATGAAGTACCTGGGACTCGTCCTCGACAGCCGGTGGAACGTCGTTGAGCATTTCCGACGTTTAGCTCCCAAACTGGAGCGGGCAGGCGCTGCATTGAAGCGGCTCCTGCCCAATCTAGGGGGTCCAAACGCCTCCTGCCAGAGGCTCTACGCGGGGGTCGTGTGGTCCATGGCCCTCTACGGGGTTCCTGTATGGGCGCGCTCTCTGGCGCTGCGGCTGGTTGAGCGCGGCCCAAAGGGTCATGGCCATCCGGATGGTCCGGGGATACCGCACGGTCTCTTGTGAGGCAGCGAGCCTCCTTGCCGGATTGCTGCCTTAGGATCTGGAGGCAAAAGTCCTCGCGCACGTATGGGAGTGGCGCGAGGAGGAGAAACGCCGGGGCGTAAGTCCACTGCAGCGAGAAATCGCGGCACAGCGGACGGAGCTCCGGCGGGATCTCATGGCGTCATGGAAAGTACGGTTGTCGCAACCCAGTGCTGGACACGCCATAATTGCGGCGATAAGTCCCCTCTTTGAGGAGTGGCTAGAGAGGCGCCACGGCGTCCTCACCTTCTGCCTGACGCAGGTCCTCACCGGACACGGCAGCTTCGGGAGGTTCCTGTGTCGGATAAGGCGGGAGGAAACGCCCGGGTGTCACCACTGTGTGGATCGCCCGGAGGACACGGTGGAGCATACGGCAGTGGCGTGCCTAGGGTTTCAAAATAACGCAAGCCCAATAAAATTTTAACCGATTTCAAAAAAAGAAAGTTCAGTTTTCGACTGAGTATGTAGGTACCTACGTATCTACGTATGTATCATCGCAATTTTCTCATAAACTACTGGTTAGGTACAATAAATTCTCTATCGAGCATTTTATTAAATTCTCTATCGAGCATTTTATTAAGGCTTTTGGGCTTATATGAAGGTACCGCCACTGGCATACGGTGGAGGTCTGCCCGGCTTGGGCAGAGCACCACCGTGTCCTCGTGGAGGCGATCGGTGGCAGAGACCTCTCGCGTCCAGCCCTGGTTCAGGCCATGGTACGGAGCGAGAGGGCATGGGCAGCTGTCACCTCCTTCTGCGAAGCAGTAATGCTCACGAAGGAGGAGGCGGGACGGTTGAGAGAAAGGCATGTTTCGCGCCCTATCGCCCCTAGCCGCCGCAGGAGACGCCCTGGGCGTCGGGAATCCCGGGCGGATTTCCGGCCACCGTAGGCGCGGGCTTGCGGATGGTGAGCAATGGGTAGCTCACCGTCCGGTAAGGACCAAGCCCGGGTCGACGGCGCGTTGTATTCCACGCGCGCCTCAAAGAGATGTCGTCAGCACAAAGTTAGGGGTCCACTAGGGCCGATGCCTGCCGGGGTCGTGGGAAGGTACTTATGGGTCACCGAGGCCCCCGCAACACAGGCAACAGGAAGGAATACGGGTGGGTTTTAGTCAGTAAGAGTCTGACACACCCTCCCGCTCCGCCCAGAGCGGGAGAAGTTATTTGATTTCCCACCCAAAAAAAAAGTACCAACCCGCACTGGAGCCACGTGGTGGATTACGGCCACTCCGTCTCACAGAGAAAAGGCATGTGTCCCAGCAGTGGGAACATTATAGGCTGATTATGTATACATGGCTCAATTTGATTGCACAAATTGTGGTGTACAGTAGTACACCACAATTTGTGCAATCAAGTACATTCTGGTGACGCAAACTAACTGTTTAACTTTGAATAGTTGGTAACAGGCTACTGTGCTCCAAACTATTCGATGGCTATCAGTTTTAAGGTCATATCAATATTCATCAATCTTGGCGAAAATGAATATGTATTTTTTATTCACTAAAACGTTTGCCTTAATTGGGCGTGCGTGCGAATTATGATTTAGTAACCGAGAATGGGCTGTCTGTCTAAATAAAAAGGTAATTTATATGCCAACAACACTGGAATTAGGCCAGATAAATAACAATAACGTCTTTTATTATGGTGCTACTTAAAATATATGCTAAGATGGTTCTTTTTATGGATTTGAACTGGTGGACAATAAAAATATTATAACCAGAATATAACGAACTCTCACACCTCTCTTTGTCTTGCTATTTTATATGAAAAGGGAGGTTTTCTTCCAGTTTCAAAGCTCAATATCGCGTGGCCATTTTCTCGAATTGCCAGTACACGCACGTACGACGTAGGCGACATCCGTATGGCTACTGTTTTCCCCACTGATTACAAATGCACTGAATTTACTTCTTGTTTTCAATGTTGAAATAAAAAATACATTTTGTTTACTGCTTTGTTGCAATATTGTAACGCCCACTGTAGTTTTTATGTTTTCTTTATATGAATATATTTTTTATAGTCATCATAACGGTGGAATGGTGTTCTATTGTAATTTTACAAACAGTTGCATCAGCTTTGAAGCTGTATAATGCAGTAGTTAAATAATGGCAATGATTTGTAGAAGAAAACTGTTTTATTTCTGTTTTTTTTCTGTTTTTTTTTTCACTTTAATTTATATTTTATCTATACGGTTGGTATGGTGTAATCAGCCCATAACGTTCCCAGCCCATAATCTGTGAGAGGGAGCGGGAATCGACGGTCTTCGATTTTTTGGGTCGGTTGTAAAAAAAATACAAAAATACATATAGGCACTGGTTAGCATACCTACCTGTTATTAATATTATCAAGTTTTTGTAATCGTTGTTACCCTACTTTTACAAAAGTAGGCCCCATCGAGTATTGACTCGTTCAACATGATTGTATACTTGGGTCAGATATCCAATTTGCATGTATATGACGTAAAAAAATTAAACCACATGGCGGTGTCGATATCTTTCGGTATCAGGACCAGTTCAATTAGCAGGCACCCTTTAATTAAAGAGATTGTTAAGCCTGCTCGCCATTACGCACGTCTTGTCATCGTTTATTTTGAATGTTGGCACAACATTATATTTTTTTAATCGTAGGGACCAGGATCAATACTGAAATTAGGCTTAGAAATAAAAATAAAAATGGTTGCTTTTAAATGTCGATTGATTGGCAAATTGTATGCAGCAATGCATTTAATGACTAATAAAGGAATGTTTATTTACATTTAAATGTTGGTTGCCTGGTGATTTAGATTCGTGTAATTATACCAAAACCTAAAGTTTAGACTTCGTAATCAAGGATTTTGTACCGCCGCCAATTTAACTATAATTATTATGATTTATTACTAAATCGCAGGCTTCGTTAACATAGCTTGTGTGGGCACAATTTCATACGTCCTACATAATTATTTCACCTTGGACCAGTCATTACAAGGCGTTGTATAGCACATTCACTACATAATTCAATAATAAAAAGTTCAAAAAGAATTGAAGAGCGACCAGCCTCACCTATTAGCAACTCATCCATGTATGGGTTGTATTGTGCGAACTGTGAATGACCTCTTCAGCATAATAATGGGCGAAGGGATGCGCAGGAGCGCGTGCGGCGGAGGGGCGACCGGTTTGAAATTAGAACGTTTTTTATACGATCTCATTGGCTTTGTCGGCGGCCGCCTGGTGCGCTTGCGCTAACTCGACAAATGCGTCAAATGAAATAAGCCGTATTTTATTCCCTTTTCTTTTTGAATGGGCCTTCAAAGTTTCGATCGTGGGGGTTTGTTTGGACAAAAACTTAGTAAAGATTATGGGTACGCTTTTGTTAAATTTCTGTATAGAAATTTAATATCGGAGGATTTGTGATTGATTGGACACACATTGATTTTGTGAAGCATAACCCTACTGCTGACGTGGGCTGATAGATTGTTGTTATTCTGAACTCCACGATTTTTACTTAAATATTTTGCTGATTCTTTCAAATTCCGCCTCCGTAGGTTAAGTTTATTTTGCGAGGCTAACTTTCTTCTGATGACCGCTGAAACTGAAAAACAACACTGTAAAAGTCAAAATGTAAAATCAAACTGGACAAGAATGAAATCATTCCATTTGGCCAATTTAGTCGACCAAATACGTCATGTTAAAAGTACTTACGTTCTATTTCAGCAAAAATTGTTGATTTAAAATGATCACAGTACATTCACAGTAGATTCTCTCGCAATCCTACCAAAAAGGTGAAAATAAACGCTTTTAAAAGTATGTTTGTGGAAAACAGCAAGTAGGCAAGGTTGTTTAACAGATCATAAAAAAGTTTCTCGAGTGTTAAGTATTGTATTACAACTGACTTAGAACAAATTGGGTTTGTTCACCGACGTGTTTACGCAACTTTGCCCCAAACACAATACTTTTTACTTCTGTGACAGTCAAATCAAGTGATAATGGTTATTTTCACCTTAATAGAGTTACATAAAGTTTGGAGCACTCGCCTATCCCCCCATTTGGGACAGAGTAAACAGAGATGAGGGAGGGAGACGCGATAGTACGACGCAAGACTCGAAGCCGCATGGTCGTGTGGGACGGTGGAACTGAGCTCCGGGCGCGATGCCGACTTTGTTTACCGAACTTTTTATTTAAATAAAATGACATTTTGAATCTTCGAAATTCAAACGCATGGAGATTACAGTATGCTAGTGAAAAAAATAAATAGTGAAAACTCTATAGTGAAATTGCAAACATGTAAATTATCGATGGTGTGAAAATTAAGCATAATTTGGTGGCAGTATGGTGGATGCTGGTGTTAATGAGTGCGATAACACCATAAATGGAAGGAACCAATTTGTGTTTCTTGTATTTGTGCATTTACTTCTCATTGGACTGAACGGAACTAATGGTAACTATTGGTTTTTTATTTGTTTTGGCTTGAACTTTGTTTAAGATTATTATGCATAGATTCAAGCTCTAAGAGAAACTAGAATTTCAGAACGTTAAAGTTTCTAATTTGAATTTTAGTTATTAGGTACTCTATTTGATCATCTGTTAGAAGGTTGTTCTTGAAGATCAATTACTTGGTTTTAAAACTAGTTTTAATAATTATAGATTTAACATTTGAACATGATTAAATTCAAGCATTATTTTCACGACTTTGGAACAATGAAAACGCTTTGAAAACTTTTATCTTGTCTATGAAAGTTTTCAAGGACCAACTGTAGTTTACAATTAGGCTGACACCTACATAACCTATCATTGTAGGCACATAAGAAAGACATAAACTTTCCACTAGCACAATAAATAAACGTTTTAAAAGATCTTGATAATCCAATAACAATAACGCAAATAAAAAACTGGACGTTATTGGTCCTAAGTGCTAACTTAAAACCTTTTTCAATTGAGTGGGACTTACATTTTTATCAGATCGGTTCTCCATCAGGTAATTAAAAAAACAGTATCCAATTAATAAAATGTAGTTCCGCTGTTCGGTAGCCGATACAAAACAATGTAACCTTTTTTTTCTCTCTTTTTAACGCTACCTTAATTAACGTTAACGGTCAGTTAAGTGGACTTTGGGCCTTTACGAGTTTATAGTGGGAACTTTTTGGCCTCATTCTGGATTAATGGGTATTGTAGACAGTAATTGTAATATATATTTTTAAGCAGCAATTATGTTTAAGTTACCAGCGCTATTTGCCGTTTAATATTCATAGAAAAAGTAAACAATGTTGAAAATTATTAAGTGAAAAATGGGAAAATATAACATAAAAGTTTCACTAATAAATGGGAGACTTAGATTTAAATTGGGAACATTTTCGTTTAAAACTTTCTCTTTCTCACATTTTCGTCAATGATTCGTTTTATAGACTTTCTATTTAATTGGAGTTAATTACAATTATATTAAGTGTAACTTCACAACTATTCAGAAGTAACCTAGGTTGTATTATATTTTGTTTGTAGAGTACTTAGGTATAAATGTTTTTTATCTTAAACATTCGTTGAATGGGCGGGGTTTATGTTATTTGGCGCGTTTCCTTTGTCTTTTCAGGATGGTAAATAGATACTCCTTGTCGCGTTCGCTGAAAAGCGCTTCCTGTTAAATAATAAGTCGACTCTTCATTTAATTTAGTTTACGCACAAGTAAAATAAGATTATGACAAGTTTCTTATTGCGATTTAGTAAAACTTAGGAACTTTGTTTGCGTTTTTGTATCAGATCAACCTACGAGAGGGGTTCGTGGCTAAATGATAACAGCCGCATCATCGAAGGTTAAGCTACACTTGCTTCGGTCGGTTGGTGGATGGGACCATCCATTACATATCGAGACCCCTCCGTGCCTCGGAAGGCACGTTAAGCCGTTGGTCCCGGCTGTCATTCGTAGATCTTTGACTGTAGTTACGAGTAGTCAAAAGCCCGAAAGTCTGACAACCAGTCTTTCCAAGGGATATCGTTTCACCCAGTGTTATCCAGTAACTGGGTTGTGCAGGTCAGATAAGTAGTCACTCCATGTAAAATACTGGTATTCAGCTGTAGCCGGTTAGACTGGAAGCCGACCTCAACATAGTTGGGAAAAGTCTAGGCAGATTAATCAACCTCAGATTTCGAATCTCACGATACCATTTCTTAATCCAATTGTCATTCGTTTGGTCACTGTACGTTTAAACAGGCTGACTTTAAGGGGACTACAGGACCTAAACGCAAATTTTGTAAGTTTTATAATGCCTAAAAGTATTTGATCCACTGCAGTAAACAAAATCAGAAAAATAAATGATATTCTTCAGGATATATACTAGGCAGATAGTGTGTTGAAAACATAATACAACTAATTTGATACGATAGAAAAAAATCACGAAACTACCCCTAAAAATTTATTTTAACGATTAAAAACCATACTAATATACTCGTACATGCAAACATTCTGATTTTTTGTCAGATTATTCTAAAAGCAACATATTAGCATAATAGTTATATATTAATATTTTTTTTATACAATCTACAATAAAATATGGTTCTACAATAAAATATGGTATTCTTTTCTGGGGTAACTCAACTAACAGAGAGTATGCTTTTAAGGCCCAAAAAAAGTGTGTTAGAAGTATATGTGGGCTTAAACAGACTGATTCGTGTAGAACAGAGTTTAAAAGATTACACATTTTGACTATACCTTCATTATACATTTATGAAGCAGCAGTAATGATAAAACGCGACATTAATAATTATGACACATTGCGAAGTGCACGGTATAAAAATGAATTAAGCGGAATTAGATGTAGGACAGTTAAGTTTAAAACGAGTATTTTTGGTATAGGTGTAAAAATTTATAACAAACTTCCAAATTATTTAAAAAACAATGTAACCTTTGATAGTTTCAAAAAGAAACTAAAGGAATTCTTGATAAGTAAAGCCTACTATTCAATCAATGACTTTTTTAATGACAAAAATACTGGTGACTGCATCATTAGGTAACGAGTAATTTAATTCATGTGACATGACTGAATAATTTAAATCTGACTATGTGAATAAACAACTTATATTAATGCATGATGAATGATGTACGTTGACTTAGGACGAATAATGATTTTAATGTTAATAACAATTATTGAACAAGCATGAAATATTGTACACCTTATAGGTATGTTGCAGCGAGCCTTTATTATAATAACCATAAGAACTGATATTTCACCTGTGACAAACAATAAATGAATTTGAATTTGAATTTGAAGAACTATAGCTTTTTTGTAAATCGATAATTGCTTCATATTTTGCAATAAATTACCAGCGTTGTGTCATCGCGCTTCTCTTTCTTTTCTATGCAGTCCGACAGTGACCGCGCTTTAGGTGTTGTCGGCCTCTTAATTCACAACAGATTGTATCGATTGCCAACTATTGGTTTCGAATTGAAATTAACGTTAGGTGTAACGAAAAGTTCTGACCGGAGCAAATTATGAAAGTTATATTTTTGTTGGTCTAGTGGTCGCAAGCGCTACTGCTGAGCATGAGGTCCTGGGTTCGATTCCCAGGTCGGGCAGTTTTATTGGGTTTTTCTATCTGGAATTTCTCAGTAGCAGCCTGGAGTCTGGATTAGAGCCCGTTTGATGGCAATAGGCTCGCCCCCTGTTACATGGGACTTAAACATAACTGGTGAAATGTGGGTGTAATACAGGTACACCTCTGCCCAACCCTTCGGGGAAACAAGGCGTGTTAAGCGTTATATATGATAGATTATGAATCAAAGTATGATAAAGATAATAATCGTAAAGTCACAAGAGCAACGAAAATATAACTTTCATAATTTGCTCCGGTCAGAAATTCTCTTTATAACTAACATTTATTTATATATATCTCAGATTCAAAATTACGATTATATAATATTACGTAATGAAATAATTATAGTGGACGGCGCGCGGCGGCGCGGGAGTCAATAACCTTTTAATAAACGGCTGAACGGATTTGGATGAAACTTGGCACACAGATAGTTAATAACCTGGATTAACACAGGATAAATTAATCCCTATAATAAGAGAATTTCAATTTCAAATTTCCAGCCACACGGGTCGATCGATCAGGTTAAGCTACGCTAGCCACGGTTGGTCTGTGGATGGGTGACCATCTTTACATACCAAGAACCCTCCGTGCCTCGGAAAGCACGATAAGCCGTTGGTCCCGGCTGTCATTTGTAGTATCTTTGACATTGTTGCGGGTCCTCAGAAGCCCAAAAATCTGACAACTAGTCTTACCAAGGGTTAGCAGCGTGTTACCCAGTAAATGGGTTGTGGAGGTCAGATAGGCAGTCGCTCCATGTAAAATATTGGCTTACAGCTGTATCCGGTTAACTTGGAACCCGAGCCCATCATAGTTGGGAAAAGGCTGGGCAGATGATGACGATGAGTAAGATAATTTCCGACCTCCACGCGGGCAAAAGTTTTTTTAACTACACAATGGATTATGATGAGGTTTTCATCATTTAGAGAATTTATTCCAGAAGGTGTATTTGTATAACATAATATAAAACATTATTTTAACTTGCATATAGTATAGAATTTATATATAATATATACATATACTGTGTCCCAGCAGTGGGAACATTATAGGCTGATTATGCTATTATGTTTTAGTATAGAAATCTCGATGTTTTGCAACATGAGTAGGTACTTTGCACCCGTGCGAAGCAGGGGCGGGTCACTAGGTAGATAATAATTCTAATAAAAGACATCCATATTAAAAAGCTTTATCGCTTCGATAAAGGACAATGTTCGTAGAAGGGCGGTGGCCGTCACATAACGACCGCAGTGACTGTCATGAAAATGTCGGCACCAGGGTTTGACGTTAAGGTGTCAAAAACGGTCTTTAGGAAAACACACCAATATACTCCCTTACGTCTCTCTCATACGTTTCAGTCCTGCCGGGGTCGCGGGAAGGTACTAATGGGTCACCGAGGCCCCCGCAACACAGGCAACAGAAGGAATACGGGTGGGTTTTAGTCAGTAAGAGTTTGACACACCCTCTCGCTCCACCTAGAGCGGGAGAAGTTATTTGATGATTTCCCATCCACAAAAAAATAAAATAAAAAAAAATGTTTCAGTGACGTCATTCGCTCTTCTTGGAAACCGTAGCTTTAGAATGCAAACAAACAAAAACCACGTAACCATAGTAACCGTCAATCAACAATCGATCAACTCAGCCTATAACAGTCCACTGCTGGATGTAGGCCTCTCCCAGGCTGCGCCACAACTCTGTCCTCCGTCTTCCGTATCCAGTCTGTCCCAGCCACCTTTTTAATCGTCGGTCCATCAAGCTACGCTTGCCGATACCGTGAATAACCGTACTATTTCATTATGATGAAGCAGTTCTAAATAATCACATTACTTACATCAAGTAAGCGGTAAGTGTCAAGCTGTCTGATAAAAAAAGTATAAAATATCGACGGTTAAAAGGTAATTGGGCATAAGCGACATTTTGGTCGAAAATGAGTTATGAATGCCATCCTACTTAAAAAAAGAGATTAAGTAGGATGGCATTCATAACTCATTTTCGATTAAAATGTCGCTTATGCCCTATTACCTTTTAACCGTCGATATATTAATCGATTTATTTCCACCGGCTGCACGGTGCACCCACACTGTGCAATCAAAAGACTAACATTGTCATAGTTATATTATATAGTGTCGCGTTATATTATATAGTGTCGCGTTATATTATATAGTGTCGCGTTATCTCTGACAGTTACAAGTATTAATAAAGGACAACTACCGATGGTGCGCTTGAGTTGGTCGTAGGGCTGGCTGCTCAGCATTTAATATTAAAAAGCGATCGATAATGGTACCGATTCCCTTGTTCACAAACTAAACTAAATTTAAATTCAATGCATCTTTTTCTTTGTATTTCATTAAGAAGAGGGCAGAAGATAAATTTTAGCTTAGTCCTGTCAAATTAATCAGCGCTTGACGTAAATTGACGTAATTTTATTAGACAAGTTTTTAATCACGTCTAAACTCGTATGGAGTAGTGACAGGCGCTGATTAATTTGACAGGACTAAGCTAAAATTTATCTTCTGTCCTCTTCTTAATGAAATACAAAGAAAAAGATGCATTGAATTTAAATTTAGTTTAGTTTGTGAACAAGGGAATCGGCACCATTTACTGAGTAATTAGTTACTTACAACGGTCTTTCGCACTTTTATATTAAATCAACATATTGTAACGTCACGCCTTTATTCGCCGTTAGTTATGTTTAAGTCCAATGTAAAAAGGCTTCCGATCAACAAGGCCAAACAATAAGAATAAAATATACCTAAAGAAGAATGGCTTACCTACCCACGCTCAGCGCCAAGGGACCTTCGAAGAAAAAGTAGTGGACTTTTCAAATTTTTTTTTTGGAGAATTGTCTTCTTCTGGTATCAGAATACTATGTGAACTTAAGACTTTACCTCCTTGGCCCTTTCTTGTTTTTTTTTTTGGTGTATCACATAAGATACACTGGCCCAGGAGTAAAACCCTGGGACAAAAACATTAGGGTGTATCTCAGGACATACACATGGCACTGAGCGTGTTATGGCTCCCGCAGACAGGCGCAACGCTGACGCGACGGTGCGACGACGCGATTCTGTTAGAACAATTTCCATGAAGCTTGCGACCACTAGACCAACGTGGCCAAACAATAAGAATAATAAAAAAACCTACTGCCAAACAGTTAAAGACGAATAGATTACCTACTAGCCTGTTAAGGCTCCCGCAGACAGGCGCGACGCGATGGTGCGACGCTATTCGTTTAGAACAATTTCCATGAAGTTTTCGGAGATATTGGTCTACTAGAGTCGCGCTACACCTTTCAGCCTTTATATGTTAGCCTGTGATTGTAATTGATACAAAAACCCTAGCTAGGATTATCTAAGCTTTTTTTTTTAACCCACCCATATTCCTTCCGTTGCCTGTGTTGCCGGTAACCCTTTCGGACTTATCCGCGACCCCATAGTTAGCTTAGCTAATGTAGGTATTTGTACGTCAACTATTCTAGAGCTTTAGAAACACCAAGCATAGAGATTTAAATGGAATTACATATGTACCTAACATACAATTTTTTTGATTTTATAATATTTAAACTCTTTTGTAAAACGGTTCCCCTACCTTTTCGCTTGGCTGCGCATATAAGGTCTACAATTAGTATAAAGTCTACAATTATGTAAGTAGTTAATAACATAGAAAGGGTAGTAATTATTTCAGATTTAATTTATAGGTTCCATGCAGCTGTTGCATAGCGGGTTCTGTATTATTTTGACTGATTTAATTTTTTTGATCGCTGCATCTATTAAATTTTAATATACTAACTAATATTATAATTGCGAAAGTGAGTTTGGTTGTTTGTTACGCTTTCACGCTAAAACTGCTGAACGGATATGTATGAAATTTGGCACATGGGTAGACCATGACCTGGATTATGACATAAGATACTTTTTATCCTAATATTCTTATGGGATCGAGACTTATGCGGGTAAACCGCGAGGCGCAGCTAGTTTCAAATAAATCTATGCATTTTGTTTAAGTTCCGTGGTTTTGAATTACATATTTTTGTAAAATAATGATAATTTAATTATTCTAAACAATTGAAGCTTCTGCTTACGTTTACTCCTCGAAGGGTTTAGTAGAGGTGTACTTGTAGTACACCCAAATTTCGCCAGTTATGTTTAAGTCCCGTAATAGAATTCCGAGCCTATTGCCATCATCCGGGCACAGATTCAGAAATACCTGATGAAAAAACCTAACAACACTTTGCCCGACCTGGGAACCGAACCCTGCAGGACCTCATGCTCAGCAGTAGCACAAATCAAATCAAATCAAACTTTGTTTGTGAACATAGGTACATAAAAGGTCTTAAAATATACATTTTAGCGTGATCTTTATGTTCTACCAATGCAATTGGTATAAGAATAAGAATAAGAAGTTTTATTTGCTCGAACATGTGTTTGCATAGGTACTGAATTAAAATAATACATGCATGCAAAATCTTAATACAAGTGGCTCACGACATGTCTGCCATTTCTCATGGCGTGCAAATATCTAGGTACAGTTATTATTATTGAATGATTAATTTACATTAAATTTTATACGTGCAATGATTTTTAAATTTTACTCTTTTAAATATCAGTTACAGTTAAACAAATTTCTTATATTTAATCATTTACATTATCCAATTATTTATTATTTATTTTCCTTGTCCAATATTGCATATATACAAATATTTCATTATATAATTTTAATAAGTACTTATAATGATTCGGAAACATGCAATAACACCATTACATACATTATTTAGCACTTGCTACCATTACGACGCAGTCGCAATAATAATTTATCCTAAATATTTCAATAAAATATTTTCGCTAAAGAATCTGCTTGACAGGAACGTTGTCTGCACAGTGGTTACAAAAAAAACTTAGGCAAACGTCTAGTCAAATTATTTTCAAGTCAGTCAACCTTTGACCTCTTCTTTATTTTTTATTAAAACAGATTGCAGTCAAAAGCGTTTCATAAAAAAACAAGACTGACGTATGTCAAAAGTATCTTCTAAAACAATATTTTTTGTAGAGCTTATACAGTTGATATAGGCAACCCTATCAAAAGAAAAAAACTTAAAAAATAAATCACAATTATTACAATACCCGAGTGTCGTTTTATCTGTGTGTCTATCTAAATTCAGTGGGACGGACATACGGACAAACGGACGGTATTGAGAGATCCATATGTTACTTTTTATAAAGATGCGGCGCGTCTGTGACCAGAGGAATGCTTTGCGGATGGAGTAGGCGTCATTCGTTCGGTTTATCAGTATGAGTAACGAAATTTAATGCTACATTATTATAAGGACAAGTTAATTCGATTTATATGAATGAATGGTATTGTGGCATTTATGTAGAAAGAGTGTGATTTCTAGATGAATAATTACCGAGCTATAATATTGCTCACACGGTTGTGTGGAGTGGGGGGTGGTTAAGTTAATTATTTGTGCTAAATCTTGTCTAATTGCAATACGAATACGAATTAAAAAGAACATCATCACGCCTGCGTTCCCCGAAGGGTTAGGCAGATTTACACCCACAATTTGTCAATTATTTTTAAAACAGCGGGCGAGAAAAAAAAACACGATCGTTTTTAACAAAAAAAGAAAATCAAGTTTATTACGGTGTGTATTTTACAGGATCCATTGCGAAGTTTTACTTTATAATATAGTTTAATGCGTAAAGAAAAAGTTTTCCAGAATGTCGGATGATTAAACAATCGCTATGACACGTCCTACACGGGAGCAAATTGTTGTTTTTTGCACAGATTCAATCCATCAACAAAACGACGACGCGACGTGAGAATTGATTTCCTTTCCATGTATGTATATTGTATGTGAGGGGCTGGCTAATAATAACAGCCACATGGGTCGATCGATCAGGTTAAGCTATGGATGCCACGGTTGGTCCGTGGATGGGTGACCATCTTTACAAAACAAGCACGTTAAGCCGTTGGTCCCGGCTGTCATTAGTCAATCTTTGACTGTCGTGACGGGTCGTCAGAACCCCGAAAGTCTGACAACCAGTCTCGGGTATCGTATTACCCAGTAAATCGGTTGTGGAGGTCAAATAGGCAGTCACTCCATGTAAAATTATTATATTTGTATATTATTATTTATATTTGTAATCAGCTGCGGTTAGACTGGAAGCTGACTCCAGCATAGTTGGGGAAAAGCGTAGGCAGATGATGTATGTATATTGTATGTACTCAAATACTCGTAAGTTAAAAATGGCGTCAGCTCCACCCAGTTCATTGGCATTTATATTACGAAGTCATGAGTACCTGTAATGATTAATCATCAATTTAGTCTAGAATTAGAGCGTGATGCACATTCTTTACGTATTGGCGGAATCAATGAACAGAAACGATTTTTATGTGCGTTTCAATACAGTTTTTTATGTCAACTTTAGTTTGTTGTTCACGCAAAAACAGTCCGTAAAATATTTCAGCTTGAGACTATAGTTTCCAAAGATTTCTTATGTCGATAATGCATGCTATAGTGTCAAAAATAATTTAAAAAAAATATGTTTGATTGTTGTGTGTGTGCCATGAGGCAACACAGTGTCGGATGACCGAATGTCATGATTTCCAAATATTAATAAGATTTGTAGCGATTTTAAATACTAAATATACAATCGAAAGTATGTGATTTGCTCCAAACGATTTTTGTATCATGTATTCATGAAGTTTAAAAGTATCTAATTAACTAACTGTCAAATTAGATACTTTAAACTCATGATTACCCTTTTTCTTTGCTTCTTCTTTGCTTTATACAGTTTCTACAGAATTTTATACCACGGCATCACTATCCCCACGATACTCTTGCCCGTGTAGATGGCGTCTAACACCTTTCATTAGACACCAAACACGATATAATATTAATTTTAATGTTTTTTTTTTTTGGCAACACTTCACCCGCCGTAAGCTGCCATGGTAGATTTTGTGACTTCATATAGCCCGCGTATAGTGACCTGCGGAACAACATGACGCTTCTAACAATACCTTGTTTGTCAAGATACGACGAGTAGTTTAGCAGTTATGGGGGAACTCATGAACATACATACATATGTACTTGGTACATATCCGACGAATACTACCATACACATGTCCACATCTCTTTGTCTTTGTCTACATACATAGCCTGTTAAAACCATAACCCTCCTTTGGCTGTGCCGAAGTCGGGTAAATTTGGTGTGATGTTGTTGTCTGTTATGATTCCCACGAAAAGTGAAGTGGTTTGTCTTAAGCCAGAGATTAAAGTATGATCAAGTGCATTAAGTAAAAAATACTGACCGCTGTTCGATCTCTAGCCGGATAATGTATGAAGGCAAAACAAAAAGACTAATTTTCAAATTGCATGTAGGTACCTAGGAATATGTTGATAATAATTAAAGGCATGGATTTATACGATCCTCTAATAATTCCTATTTTGCGCTCCTAAAAATATTATTGAACAATACTAATATAATGGTAGCGCCCCTTTTTCTGAACCTCAAATCTTCCTATTTTGGGGTCCTAAAAATACTAAATAGCCAAGTACTTAACTGCGACCAACTCGGTTAGTCACAGTTCTAACCTAACCCATTTGGTCGGGTTGGGGTGACCTAACTTAGTTACTGCGACCAACTGTGAGAAAAGCCCAGGATGTTAAAAATAGGCTCAATTATTAAAAAAAGGGTGAATCATTAGAAGTGTAAATATTATTTAGGGGATCATCGATTTAAAAAAGTGTCCATTTAAAATATCAATAAGTTTTTAGATGATCATTTAAATATTACCCAGATTTAAACGGTTGGAAGTCTACTACCTACATCAACGATTAGATTTCGAATTATAAGATTCTAACATTTCCAACGTAACATAACATAACTGAGTAATACAATTAAAATACATCTTGACTGCCTGAAATATGGGTCAAAAAAGAAAAAAATAACAATTATTCAGAACGAATCATATCTTGAACTGTTCAAATTTATTTATTTTAACTCCACATTTAAAACGTTCAAATCACCAACATAAATATTGAAATTAATCATGTCCAACAAGTTTAACAATGTGTTTACAATTTAATGTGATAAAATTAAACATACAAAGACCATTTGTTTTAAAAGGTTAAAAACCTCAAGCATGTGTGAAACAACATCCATTATCTATGGTTTTAGTTGAGTGCGACCTTATTAGTCACTATGTAGAGCCGTAATCTACTTAAGTCGCATTAAGTTTTAGCTTAATAAAGCTGAATCGATACTCAAATTAAGCTAGAAGATCCTAGCTTAGCTAAGATCAGCTACAGAGCAGTTTCCGTGAACGTTATGCTTCAAAGAAATGGCTTCATGGTTGTCTTTTCTCCATTAAAATAATAAATTTATACATATATAGCAGAACTTTTTCCAATAAATTGCTCCCTTTTGAACTTGTTCAATAATAAAGAGCTATATTTCTATCACCAATCGTTCACAGCAATGTCTCTTCTGCAATCAAATCGTTGAGATCATTGGGACGCCCCTTTATGTCCACCAGTAGTAGATTGTTATGAGCTGATAAGATATGACAGTTAACATTTGGTTATAGGAAAATGTAGGAGATCCCAATAAGCTATTAACTCCTTGTTGACTTGTGAATCCTGTGATCTTTATCTCTTAATTAAGTAAATAGCTCTAGAAAAAGATAGAGTCCATAGGAAACAATGTTAGCTTCCTGTTTACCTTTCTTGCAATATAAATGAGTATATTACCTGTGTGTTGATTGATAATCCTTTTAAAATCTTTGATAGATAGATTTATTTATTTGCATAGACTGTAGGTAATTAATACAATTAGGTGTTAGAATATTTTTCAATCCTAATACATTCCTCCTCGTAGCTTGCAAACATTTTATTAAACTTATACTACAATTATTATATTTACTTATAGCTATTTCATTTCTTAATGTAATTTTGAACATTGTAAATTAAATAGTGTGTCATTTAAAAAAATCTGATACAGAGTAATAGCATTTATGAATTAGTATTTTTTAAGGTACTTTTAAAATCTTCTTAAAGGTTGCTCTTTAATCATTTTTGGTACATGGTTATAAATAAGAGAAGCCATGCACATAACACTCTTTCTTAATCATGCACTTTTATATCCACCTTTGCAAAACTTGTCTTCGTATTGAGTCTTGTAGTCCTGGTTCTAGTATATTTCAAAGTCGGAAATAAATGATCATTTATTTTAACAATAATGGCTATTTAAAGTATATAGGCATGCAAAAGCACAAAACAAGTATGCAGCTGTCGGTGGGTTTGAGATTAAAAATAGATCTGCATTTACAGCGTTTGCGCCTTAAAAATGGCATGACTGTGTTATTTCCTGCCTTATGCTAGGTGCACACTCGGCGACTTTAATCGCCGGCGACTCGCTGTCTGCACACAGATTTCGATAGCCGATTTGTCGCTAGTGATGTTAAAATCTGTGTGAGGACGTTAGATGTGTCGGTCCTCACCTAGCATTATTCGACATTGGTCGTCGGACCTGTTAAGGAGGATGTGATAAGGTAGCCCGCGAAATTCAAATTGTCTTACGTATTTTGCAATTTGCAGGTCATTGTCTAGTTGTATGTTGGCGAAAATATGATTCGCGAAAAAACAGAAGACAGTTTCGCGAACTACCGTGGCGCTTTCGCCTTATTATAATTAAGTTGTTTCTATCAGACGTTTTTGTGTTTCATAAGATCCTTGAGTTTTTAAAATATCAATAGATGCTAACAGCTGATTTAATTGATACTCACAATATTTTATTTGCATATGGTCCAAGTGAGACACGAGCAGATGTTACAGCAAAATATACATGTGCACCTCATGTTAACCACGTGCTTAATGGCTCATACAGATGTCATTGCCTCATAGTTTATGCGGTCTTAATTTATATATTTACAGCTCTATTTTACTTGCGGCTAGCAGTAGGAGTACTCGATCTAGGCTAATTTAAGTACAATATTGTACGACATGAAAATGTGTTTACGGTAATGTCTAAGGTTGTTCTCTTGTACCTTCTTCTGCCTATTTTTGTTCCATGTAACTTAAGGCTCGTGCAGACTGATGCGACATCGCGGGCGCGGCAGGCATATCGCTGTCTGTCGCGCCCGCGATATCGTGCCAGTCTGCACGAGCCTTAAGGGTCGATTCAATATATTCATTTTAAATATTCGCTTGCTAGCTGTCACGCGATTATTCACTAACCTTTCTCCTCTACAGCACAGAACAGAGCGCCCCGCATCAAGGAACACCCATCAAACACAGTGTCCGGACGCAGTGAGCCTGCAACCTTGAGATGTGTGGTGGAAGGCAGACCTAAGCCTTATGTGCAGTGGTATAAGGATGGATCTCCGCTGCCGCAAGCTGAGGATGGACACAGAGTGCTGTTGGAAGACGGACTGCTATTTTTAAGGTACCTTTGTAGTCTTCTAAAGTGTAGTGGCGTTCTGGATAGTTGGTGAGATGGAATTTCTCAGTAGCAGTAAGTCAGGGACTTAAGGTTAACCGACGAAATGTGCCGTGTACTCGAGGTACACCTTTACCTACCCTTTTGGGGAAAACAAGCGTAATGTTATGTTTTCCGAATAGTGACCTTGAGACGAGTGATCGGCAGAAAAAGTGCAGTGCAGACGGCTGAATTATAGATTGCTTATTTTGATGAAATAACCTGCATTCTGTAGTTACAGTTCTTTGCAGCGTATAGATACAGCTACCCCAGCGTTCAAATTTTAACATAATCAAGCTTTGGGGACACAAATTATGTTAAATTAAAAAAAAAAAACTATTTCAGTAATCATCTGCGATAGTCAGCCTTCACATTTTTCGTAAACCAAGATCATGTCCCACAATACTGTTTATACTAGCGGTATCTTTTAAAAAATAACACCCACATACTATGTGCATGTGCTTGGCAATTTCATTTTCCTGTAAGTGTCTTCCTTCCGTTGCTCCAGTTCCGGGGCAATAACATTCTGAGGCAGCGGTGTGTGATCAAAAAGTGTTTTGTAACGATCCTAATCTGAATAAAGAGGTTGAATTTAAATTTTCTTTGCAGTAGAAACCGGCCTTTGGATCTCAATACATAGTATTTTTGGAAGGTCTCCGTCGGTACACTGAACTTTCAGCGTTTAATAAATAATTTAAGAAACTTTGTTTGTGATTCACAAGGAGAGTTAATAGTTATTATTTGCAATACATTTAGGAAGTTAGAACAATAAAGAGAGTATCTTGATTTTAAATTAGTATTATGAATTATATGTATTTTGGGACTTGTGGCTAAATAAAAACAGCGGCACGGGTCAATCGATCAGGTTAAGCTATGCTTGCCGCAGTTGGTCCGAGGATAAGTGACCATCTTTACATACCAAGACCCCTCCGTGCCTCGGAAAGCACGTTAAGCCGTTGGTCCCGGCTGTCATTCGTGGATCTTTGACAGTCGTTATGGGTCGTCAGAAGCCCGAAAGTCTGACAACCAGTCTTACCCAGTAACTGGGTTGTGGAGGTCAGATAGGCAGTTGCTCCATGTAAAATACTGGTAATCAGCTGCATCTGGTAAGATTGGAAGCCGACCTCAACGTAGTTGGGAAAAGGCTAGGCTGATGATGATATCTTATATGTTTTGTATCACTTTTTTAGGCTGAACTTAGTTTTAATTTAATTTAGTTAATGTTAATAATCATCTTGTAATTTGGTTATGTAAATAAATATTTACTCTATTATTGTAATAAAAATCTTCAACAAGAGTAATAAATAGACACAATAGCACGCCGGTAATCCCCGAAGGGTTAGTCAGAGGTGTACCTGTAGATACAAGAATAGGGAGGCCTATGCCCATCAGTGGGTGAATTCGGATTGTTTATGATGATGATGATGTACGGTAAGTGCTCTACATTACCTGACCCCTCTTACAAAGAAGAAGAGGGAAAAGGGGTTGGGTTATGCAGGTCATTGACTGTACGTATAATACAACGATTTTGCATCTTTCAATTGCTACCTACTAAACTGAAGCTCTTAAATCACAAACTTCCTCCTCATGAATCTAGGCATAACAAACACCACTTACGTACAATCAAGACAGCTCACAAGATTCATGTCCCCAGGGTTAACCGAGGCAAAAAGGAGAGCGACGAAGGTGTATACTGGTGCGTGGCACGCAACCTGGCAGGCGAGGCCGTCAGTCACAATGCCTCGCTTAACGTCGCCGGTGAGTCCTAGAACATGTACAGTCGAACAAGCTATTTGGTATACAGGCAAAAATATTCATCTTTCCACTGCACTGCCAATAGGCATCTATCCCACCACCGACGAGGAAAAGACTAGCTGTCAACGATTTTGTCGCTCAAGAAACGTACAAAAGATTGTAGGTACCGTGTTAGTAAAAGAGATACATAGATATAAAGAGTAGTAACACATAGTTGATCAGTGACGTTCGCTTGGCGGTCAGAACACTAGCTGAGAGACTCACGCTTGGTACAGACGCATACCAGCAAGTAATCGCTCGTCGTCATCGCGCACTCGCTTCTCGTTGCTCGCCAGCTCGATTTTAGTTGCTAGCTCTACTCGCTTCTCGTTGATAGCCGGCGCTGGGACAGATGCCTTATGCATTGTAATTGTATATGTATTAACTTTATCTTAACTTTATCTACTTGTCTTTACCTAATGTAATTAGCACTTGGTCGTGTTATGTTAAAGTAAAACAAATAAAAATAAGACACTTAAAGTCTTGATTACTCAGCATGCTCACAACATTGCTTAAAAGTGGTTGTAAGTTAGCTGCATGTGTACCAATCTCTTTGTTTGACTGTATACAAAGTAAGACGCGGGGTTGGGGGGTGGGGTAATATTTGCATACAAATGTTTGTCGTGTGTCGGAGTACTGTTTAACCTTTGTTGGAGAGATTAATGGGAGGTGTGTATGGCGCTGACGATAGCAAGTATAGTTTACGTTCTAAGATATACTTCAAGTTTCCTACGTGCGATACAAGAATTAAATGAATTTTAAGAAGAAAGTTGCCTGTAGCATATCTACAACTAGCTACTGCCCGCGGCTTCGGCCGCGTGGCTTTTACTAAAAGTTATTCTGAAGCGAAAGTCCCGTCAAAATCGGTCCAGCCGTTTCGGAGATTAACTGGAACAAACAGACAGATATACAGATAAAAAAATAAAAATAGTTTATTTCTTATAGTGTATATACTTTCATATGCATTTAGTAAAAGGCTGTTATTTTAAAATTACAATTTTATTTATTTATATACATGTTGATATACTCGTAGATGTGTAACTGTAGCTGGACTATAGGCATCGAAGCAGGTAAATCACAAATTCATATTCGGTAGGTAGGTATATCTAGGTAAGAGATGTTGCAAAGGAAAGCAAGTAATAAAAATATATCTTTTGAATTGCCTTGCAAATCATGGTAAACAAACATGAGAACTGTAAATTTTATTTATTGGAACCTTCGATCAATAATATTGGAACGCAAATCAACAATTCTCGCCGATCTCGAGTTACTTCAACCAGTTGAGTGAAACCTGCCCAACGTAAACACAGTTATAAATCAATCTGCTTTCGTTTCCAATATTCAGGAGTACTAATCTACCTACGCTTTATTTGCTAAGGGAGAGTAGAAATAAAGACTAGCTACTTACGAGTTGAAACCTTGTTAAGTCAAATCTGTACCTTGTCAGGTGCGTTACTAGACAAGACACTGTGACATTTTCCCCCACGCTACAATGTCAACCTGTCTTTGTACCTGACTCTGTTAGTTTAAAGCTTGTACTGCGTAGTAATAGAGATATAATTTCCAGTTCTTCGTGATGAATTCAGAGCAGAGCCAAGAGATGTGCATGTAGCAGCTGGTGAACCAGCTTTATTGGAGTGCTCGCCTCCTCGAGGAGTTCCAGAACCTTCGGTCCACTGGCTCAAAGATGGACAGTCTTATGACGTTGAAGTTAATGGCAGGTAAGAAACCTTTAGATAGAGAAGAGTATACAGCCCGAACTACATATGGCACCCTGTGAATGTTTAACTGTAGTGTCTGCTTCAAGTACTGCGAAATGAAAATCGAATTTTAAATGATTATAAGTAACAGTTCAGAGGGGCCTGTGGCTAAGTAATAAAAGCCGCACGGGTCGATCGATCAGGTTAAGCTACGCTTGCCGCGGTTGGTCCGTGGATGGGTGACCATCTTTACATACCAAGACCCTTCCGTGCCTCGGAAAGCACGTTAAGCCGTTGGTCCCGGCTATCATTTGTAGATCTTTGACAGTCGTTACGGGTCATCAGAAGCTCGAAAGTCTGACAACCAGTCTTACCAAGGGGTATCGTGTTACCCAGTAACTGGGTTGCGGAGGTCAGATAGGCAGTCGCTCCATGTAAAATACTGGTATTCGGATGTATCCGATAAGACTGGAAGCCGACCCAACATAGTTGGGAAAAGGCTAGGCAGATGATGATGATGATGATAAGTAACAGTTTACTTATAAAATGTTCAATTCTTTTGTTTTTGTTTAAGAATGTTTATTGATAAAGATATTTCCTTTCAGGGTTACAGTAACAGATACAGGAAACTTAAAGATCTTAGAAACATTACCGACAGACAGCGGTCTGTTTAGATGTGTAGCATCAAACATAGCCGGTGAAAGGCAGTCGCGGGCCGCGGCACTAATTGTTTTAAGACGACCACACTTTGTTGTTAAACCTAGTAACATAACCGCCTTGGTTGGGCAAACTGTCGAGTTTAACTGTCAGGTAATGTTATGTACTGCCTTTAAGGTACAATTTATGTCTTGCCATAATAGTTTTAAATGTAATGTTCTAACAATTTCGTAATTACTTTTAGAGTTATGATACAAGCGTAAAAATAACATGGGTCAAAGAGGACGGCTCGTTGCCTTCCCATGCCACTATAATCCGAGGGCTATTAAGGCTAGAGCATGTGTCTGCTACCGATGCCGGCGTCTATTCCTGCCGAGCCGACAGCCACGCCGGCACCAGCATCACCAGCGCAACACTCACCGTTTACTGTAAGCTCTGTCTCTATTTAGATCGATTTTATTGCATCAATAATTCTAACAACTGTCCGTTCTATTTTAATTCGGCCATCTGTTTCAGCCTTACCGCACTTCACGCAAATACCGTCCAATCTGACCGCATGGGAGGGCGATGTGGTTTCCATCCCATGTGAAGCTAAAGGCTTACCTACACCGACCACCTTTTGGATTCTCGAGGGGATTCAAGATTCTTTACTTTTCCCGGAGTGTACGAAAAGTAATTCGAGCTTATTATATTTGGACGGGGCGCGTTCTGAACACAGTGGGAGAGTGATCTGCACAGCTGTCAACGCAGCTGGCAGTATTATGCAAGAGGCTTATCTTAAAGTGCTAAAAAAAGGAAACAATGAACTAAAAGAGCCTTCTATGGATCGTGAATATCGCGTAGATTATGAACGTGAGACGCACATGACGCAATATGAGCTAATTCAAGCGAGAAAATATTTGCAACAAAATGTGTTAGTTCTAAGAAGGGTAGAGGCATTATCTGCAACATCTTTAAAAGTTGTTTGGGATGTAAGTTATTGCTTCATAGTTTTTGTCGTTCCTTTCATTGTGTGGCGCAAACTATATTAACATTTTTTTCTTTAGGTATTGACCGACTACAATGAATACTTGGAAGGTGTAAAAATTTGGTACAATGGTACTACACTAAATTGGCGTAATGCAACTGATGATGAAATTACCTTACTAAATCCGGCTCATCCAGACATCCTGTGCTCAAACGGGTCACTGATGAACGTGGACAATAGTGGATCGTCGAGTTACATCCTCACCGGATTGATGGCATATACACAATACGATATATTCCTGATGCCGTTTTACAAGATGTTATTGGGGAAGCCTTCGAATTTGATGACTGGTTTCACGGACGAGGATGGTAAGGAACTGAAGTCTCTTTTAATTTCTTTAAGGAATATTCTACAACAATAATGACACTGGCAGCTTTTGAACGCGGTAGATGTAGATGTATTGATCGCGTTCAGTTTTTTCGCCGAAAATATTCTTTTTCGGTATTCGTTTGTTTATGGGATGTGGTTGCATACTTTATGTCTTGGTGATATTTTAGTGCCTTCAGCGCCGCCCCAAAGCGTTACGGCGGGTGTAATAAACGCAACGTCGGCGTGGATACGATGGGAACCGCCACCTGTGAACACGTGGAACGGTGAACTCACAGGGTACTTGGTAAGTTCTATTTTCCAATTACTGTTTAATTATGATTCTTGTTTTGCTCGTTAAAGTTTTATGTTGGGGATTAAAATGTGTTTACAATCGTTTCATTGTTTCCGATTGTGAAGGGATGATTGAATGTTTTGTCGTAGGTATTCGGTTATTAATTACACTTATGGCAGTTGCTGTATGAGTTAAATATTGTATGCATGAGCTCATGGTGTAGAAGTTAAAAATATTAAAAGTTAAGACAGTTGCATTTTAATTATCGTATAAAGTGACGATATCTAAATAGGAAATCAAATAAAAGTTTTGAGATTTTTATTTGGGTGTCAACGACCGCAGTTAGTATAGTTACTCGAAGTATGAGTTTTGAAAATTAATATTGTCTATAACGTACCTATGCGGAATTTTACTAGCTAATTAAATTTGACCTTGTATATTCACTAATTACACCACTATAATCAGACCTCTTGAACACAGATCGAGATCCGCGTGGGTGGTAGTACTGGGGGTCGGGTGGTGGGTCAGATGTCGCTAGGCGGTCGCACGCGCGCGGCCGCGGCCAGCTCGCTGCGCGCCGGCGGGCGGTACAGCGCGCGCGCCGCCGCCGTCACGCGGCGCGGACACGGCCCGTTCAGCGCGCCCGCGCACATACATATGCTGCCCACGCAGTCGCAGAGACACTACGTACAGTAAGTGATGCTTCCGATTAGTTTATCGGATTATTGCTGCTCTGCATCCAGAAATGTTGTATGTTTATTCAACATTCTTGTTAATACTCAATACTCAATCGTTTATATCATTCCACAATGTTTATTTCACTATCGTAAAATTTTGTGAGATCATTATGGACCCTGTCGGGTACAGCGAAATAATGGGAGAGAGGCCTATTACAAAAATCTTGCCTATGATGCTTGTTAAGTCCTCTAAACTTATAACTTTTTAAATATTAAAATATATAAACTTATAAGTTATTATAACTATAAGCTACGTCACAAATCCACAATACTTAGTCATTGAAAAGCCTAGACCAGTCTTTATAGGATACATCTACATGGTCTACTCCAATAGCCTTTGAAAATCACAAACTATATCATTTTACATTATATTTATTAGTATTTGTGACCGACTTAAAAGTGTTCTAACTTCATTGTATTTAATTTCTATTTGGGTACCTGTTCCTCATTATTGTATGCTAATTTCGGCACTAAAAGTTTTTTTTACGATTTCTTGAATAGGTACAGTTAGTTGTTTCTGATTTACTACTCAATTTCGTTTAACAGTTTCTTTTACACGGGGGAAATGCGAAATGATAATGTAACATTTTTGTTCTTTAGGACTGAACCACCGAAAGACTCGAATATGACGCACATATTTCAAGAAACATGGCTCCTAGCTCTTGGACTAACATTATTCTCCATTATCGCAATTGGAGTGTTTAGCGTTTACTATATGAAGCGTCGAAGCAACATTCAGAGAAAGAAATCTACTGGTAATTCGTAATTGACATTCTTGTATACAAACAGTTGGTATATCTTAAGTGCAAGTAATTGAAACATTGATCCCGATTGTAGGTCAGTCAATTGTGACGGCTCAACAGTGTCTATTGAATAAAGACACGATCTGGTTAAGAGACCGGCCGGTGTTCGCCGCACCAACCGATCCCACTTTAGACGTCAGCAGCTGTCATCAAAGTCTGCTTCATGGTGAGTATCGCTTGTTATCTATTCCGATAATCGAGTGTTATTTTCGGAGCATCATTGACATATTTCTCACGATATAAATTCCATTGAAATTGATAGGTACTGACAACATACCGATGACACCGAATTGTCATGTGATAAAAATGTGTTCGGCTTTATTTATTATCCACTGTCAAACTATGGATAATCAAGAAAACGCCTACTAAGTTGAAGACGTTTTAAATGAAATCATTTATAGAATCTAACGTTATCCTCAGGTGGGCAATCAACGAGCATTCTAAGTGTCGAGCCAGAATACAGTCTGCCTCAGAATTCCATTCAAGGATTAGACGCGTCGAGTGTTGACAGAATGCGGCGCGGCCCACCGGAACCTTACGCTTCCAGCGCCATTTACACAGAACTCAATTTCAAGGTACGCTTTGATAAGCTTTTTGAGAATTCCATTGTTGACTTTAGATAAGATTTCAACGAATTTGCATACGTTGATCCTATCATATATCAAATACCACAAAATGTTCATAAGTGTAACAATAAATATCATTTTCCACACAGGACAATAACGATATCGGAGACCTGAGAAATTGTCAAGAAAGACGATCTCATAACAATAGTATTGTTAGGTCGTGTAATGGAAGCATTCAGTACTCGAACGGAGAATGTTCGACGTGTTGCCATAGCACGTCCAGCAGATCAACTAAAGACTATAGAGAGCCGAGGCATGAGAACGCACATAATGACATTAATGTCCTGGAGGACGACTGCGCCTCTTGTCATACAAATAGATCCGGATCAAGAAGTCGACAAGACAAAAGCAAAGTGTGTCCGGCGAGTGATTTAGAGTACGACTATCCGCAGTGGCACTGGCTAGGCAGAGAGAACAGTTTCAAAATTCCCATTCAGACGAGTAGACATTCGAATGTAGCGAGGTCGGAGCAGGGCTGTCAAATAAATCTGTGTGATATACTGCCACCACCGCCGTATGAGGTAAATTGATCATGTTTACAATTTACCCCCATCAGTGTTTTTCATGGTAATGGACAATGCGGATATTAAGATTTAATGTATTTTTCACAGAGTCCAGAAAACAAGACCGTGTATGGAACTCCAAATAATTAGATTCGTACAATGTTGGAAGAGGAAATCAAAGCAATAATCAACATTGGTGCCGATTCCCTTGTTCACAAACTAAACTAAATTTAAGTTCAGTGCATCTTTTTCTTTCTATTGCATTAAGAAAGGGACAGAAGATAAATTTTAGTTTAGTCCTGTCAAATTACTCAGCGCTTGACGTAAATTGACGTAATTTTAGTAGGCAAGTTTTTAATCACGTCTAAACTTGTATGGAATAGTGGCAGGTGCTGATTAATTTGACAGGACTAAACTAAACTTTATCTTCTGTCCTTTTCTTAATGAAATAGAAAGAATAAGATGCACTGAACTTAAATTTAGTTTAGTTTGTGAACAAGGGAATCGGCACTATTATCTTTTAAAATTTTAAGGATAAGTTACGTGAAAAATGTCTTGCAGTTGTTAGTGATGTTCATATGTGGAACTGAAAAATTAAGATGGTATTAGGTGTAGGTAGATAGTGTATAACGTAATATTCGTCAGACAAGATCATAACCATTGTAGATTAGCCATAGTAGTGCTTGTAATATGTAGATATCGAACTTTTGATATTTGTATCTCGTAATTTATTCCTAATCTATATTCTAGTCACAGTACATAGGACTAGTTTTGCCATTGGTGAACACTGTTTTTCTTGTAAGCTAATATGTTGTACCTATACAGTACTCCACGACTTGAGGTTGTTAAAATTTTGACTGTAAACGTAGATAAAAAATCGAAGCCCTGCATTTCACTGCCATATATACCTTTAGGACTTTCTAGAATATTAGTTATATAATCTTTGACTGTGATATTTATATTAAATTTGTGTATTAGAAATAAATGTAACCCTAGTGTAATTATTACCTACCTTTCCCAAACTTTCAAATTTTTTAACACTTCGCATACCTACCTAACGTAAGAGACAATTTGATCAGTATTCAAAATATTTTCAGAAACAGTTGTTTGTACCCGAATCAAAAATCTGAAATATAGCAAATTTATAAAAGTAAAGGCGTTTTATTTGTTATTTTATAGACAGAAAACCACATTTCCTGTTGCCTGTGTCGCTTTATTATCTGGAATAATATATTTTATTCAAAGAAACGTCCAATAAAAGTATGAGAACTCTTCCTTTAGTCTTTATTCGGTTGTCGTGTAACAACAACTTTATAGTAGGAACAGAGATATAAAACACGCTAAAAGGCGGCATAAATAATATACACTTTAGTAATGAAGCACGTCGTTACCTGCGGCTTACAAGCCCCTAGTCAAGTCGTAAACTGCAAAGACTTGTAAACTAACTTGTCGGTGCAAAGATTTATTTTATGATTATATTGGTTAATTACAACTTTTATAATCCGCGCTAATCTTGTAACCTAACTTTACCGAACTGAGCAGAAAATTGCTTATTTTCAGAAATCACTATCATTAATCAATCGTGGACCGTGTAATACATTTCGTCGTAAACTACAAAGACATGTTAACTAACTTGTCGGTGCAAAGATTTATTTTATGATTATATTATTAATTACAACTTTTATAATCCGCGCTAATCTTGTAACCAGGGTTACAAGATTAGCGCGGTTTATAAAAGTTGATACTGGTTTCTGAAAATAAGCAATTTTCCGCTCAGTATCATTAATCAATCGTGAACCGTATGTGATACATTTCGAGCCCGAAAAACTGAATAGCGCGGACTTATTCTCCGGGCGAAAGGTTTCGGGTTAAGAGCATTTGGCAATAAATCTTTGAGTCCAATTTATTCCTGTCTTGCTTACGTATCGGCTACGTTTATAGCTACCTTTTTGGTGCCGAAAGAGCTTTCCTTTATCAGCAGATTTTCGGAACGGACAAAGGACTATTCGATTCAAATGATATCCGTTTTAGTTAGGGAAAATTTTGCTGAGAAATTCTATTTGGCGCTAAGAATATTGAATATAGGTTTATTTGCTATTCCAATAACAGCAATAGGAGTATTACGGAATGTATGGTAGTAAAACGTTGTTTATTGCTGAAGTTAGTGCCTATCTTGTTTAACTATACGGTAAATTTAATTCTATCTTGTTTAGGATATCTCTTATTACACATGTTATTGATTTAATCTATACGAGCTAGTTTAACCGTTAATGTTTTTAATTAGAGAGTGGAACATTACATCTAGTGATTGTTTAGTTACATAATGATGTAATTTCAGAGCTTCTTTAAAAAGAACAAGTTGCATGGTAAGAATATCGCGTAGGGAGAAAATTTTTAATAAATCGAATACAAAATAGAATAAAATACTTAGAAAATACTCGACTTTGATCGTAATGTAGTAGTTTACAAATCGTATAAAATTATACATGACGCCATTTCTGTTAGGAGATTCGTCACACAAAACAGTATAACTATTGGACTATGTGTATGGCCACCATAATACGACATAAATATAATTTAATACGATGAATAAAATTTGAATGCTCGTAAACTTACAAGGATCTAAATAAGCAATATAAAAATAGAATTAAATGCATGTTGATGTTCAAAGGCTCAAACTATTCACTGTAATATTCCATAGTTGACTCTCGCTTATGTCACTGTGTTCACGCGTTCCAAAAATATGATAAAACAAGTAAACAAAACTTTGGAAAATATAGGTCAGTCTGGTCATTCTCTGATAATACGTTATCATGTATTGATTGATTTTTGACGTTTTGAACGATGTTTTCGATAAGTATCTAATGAGAATGCTTTCATAAGAGTGTGGTATTTGTGTTGTTTTATGATCTGTGCGTCCGTCGCACACGATAAAATTGTCGTAATTTTTATGTTTCACAGAAATGCGTGCAGGGGAATGAAAATGTCGCTTGAATAATGTAAAGTGTACTTAGTGTATTTTAAAATACCATCACGGTTGCATTCTTTAGTGGGGTGGTTGGGTTGTGTAACAGAGTGGCAGAGTTGCTACTTATTATATACAGAGTTTACCTACTATGTAAGATAGATACTTATAACGTTTATTAAAGTCAAGTCTTTTTATTCTTCAAATTAAAAATAATTTAGGTGACAGTAAAACTTTATACTAATTCATAGCAGTTAGAAGATTAGCTTAGTTTTGTTAAATTAAATTACCTTTTAGAAAATTGTATTCAATTTTAATTTCTTGTTTTTGGACAAATCGCAGTCAGCAGACATAATCTAAATCTATTCACCATCAGCGATAATTGGGACAGCAAGACTAAGACGACCCACGGACTCAAGATATTCATAGTCACATTATCCATAGAATAATCTATCCACCGTTTCAAAGGCCAATTTATTGGACAGGCTGGCAATATTATCCATAGTATCCACGGATTGCAAGCTGTCAGACTTAGTTCAACTGGATATAACGTGTTCGCGTTGATTTTGAGCTCACACAACGATGCCCCATGACTTTGATCAATCTATATGCTTCAGTAGACACACAATAGTGCAGACTATTAATCAAATTATTAATTTAGTTAGCAATTTAATATGTTAATAATTTCTGAGTACACTTACTTATGTAGGTACTTTTGTACTATAATTACAAGTTTTTGTTTGTACTTTATCTGATGATGTCAATAATGAAACAGCTCACCTAAAAGATTCAATACTAATTAGCGTAGTAGGAACAGTCAAACTGCGCGCCAGACCGTAGTAACAATTGGACTACAAAAACCTGCCATAACCCCATGAAAAAGTGCTACGAAATAAAGGTGTGAAACTCAAGTTGTTACATGGCATCTGAGTGCACTAAAGTTAGCTCTAATAAAATGACTTTGGGTTGGATTCACAGTCCGTGTTTCCTCAGTCGATTACATAACATAATCAGCCTATAATGTTCCCACTGCTGGGACACAGGCCTCCTCTCTGTGAGAGGGAGTCGATTACCTGTAGATAAATCCAAGTTTTTCAGGAACGAACGTTGTAGAACGAAATTTCCATTTTGTCTGTCTCACATTCACAAGTGGTCAGATAGCTTTCACTAATGTCAACTGTCAGTCACTACGAATGGTGGAAACTTGAAGGTAAAGCGTACCCTAGACTAGAACTTGGATTTGGAGGCAAAAGTCGTCGCGTCGCGCACGTATGGGAGTGGCGCGAGGAGGCGAAACGCCGGGGCGTAACTCCGCTGCCGCGAGAAATCACGGCACAGCGGACAAAGCTCCGGTGGAATCTTATGGTCACATGGAGAATGCGATTGTAGCAATCCAGTGCTGGGCACGCCACAATTGCGGTGATAATTCCCTCTTTGAGGAGACTCTAGAGAGGCGCCACAGCGTCCTCACCTTCCGTCTGACGCAGGTCCTCACCGGACACGGCAGCTTCGGGAGGTTCCTGTGTTAGATAAGGCGGGAGGAAACGCCCGGGCGTTTCCTGTGGACAGCCCGGAGGAAACGGTGGAGCATACGGTGGAGGTCTGCTCGGCTTCGGCAGAGCAACGCCGTGTCCTCGTGGAGGCGATTGGCGGCGGAGATCTCTCGCATCCAGCCCTGGTCCAGGCCATGGTACGGAAGAGAGGGCATGGGCAGCCGTCACCTCCTTCTGCGAAGCAGTAATGCTCGCCAAGGAGGAGGCGGGACGGTTGAGGGAAAGGCAAATTTCGCACCCTCACGCCCCTAGCCGCCGCAGGAGATGCCCTGGGCGTCGGGAATCCCAGGCGGAATTCCGGCCACCGTAGGCGCGGGCTTGCAGACGGTGAGCAATGGGTAGCTCTCCGTCCGATAAGACAGCACGTTGGGTTCCACGCGCGCCTCAAAGAGATGTCGCCAGCACAAGTGTAGAGGTTCACTAGGGCCGATGCCTGCCGGGGTCGCGGGATGGTACAAAACGGATTCCGATGCCCCTGGCGACACAGGCAACGGAAGGAACACGGGTATTTTAGTCAGTAAGAGTCTTACACACCCTCCTGCTCCGCCCAGAGCGGGAGAAGTTATTTGATCATTTCCCAGCCAAAAAAAAAAACCCGGGACTAGGACTTGGATGTGATGGTGTACTCCTGTGAGTAAATCGTGATAACAGCCCTGTTACAGATATAAAGGGAGACTACACGTGTAAAAAACTATGAAACAAAAGTTACTTACTGGAAATTGTTTTGAAAGTCGGAGGGGTCTGGGATCTAGTCATGACTTGAGAAAGAACTCCATCAATCATCGAGTGACTATAAAATAAGATAATTTAGTCATTTGCGAAACCCTCGAGAAAATATTATGGTGGAACGTATAAAAGCGGGCCACGTTTTCGAATTTGCATAATTGTGCCCATAGCCGTAAGTCAAAAATATAAAACAAAAACGTTATCCTGAGTTCCGCCCAAAAGCCACGAAAATCAGCACCTGCCATCTGACGCCATCTTGACCCACCGAAAATATTATACAAAGTACAAAATAATGTTGTTTCCAACAAACTCATTGCTTATTAATATATCACGGATGCAAATATTCCAGGGAAGTTAAGAGCTGAAATTAATCTGTAAGTATAATTTATGTTAATACATATCGGTTTCTGGTACATTTCCATGGGGGAAGCATTTATCATGAGATGGTGATCGAAAATAAGCTTAGCTTGCAAATGTGCGGCGGACGACGACGTCTTGCTGGCCTATATCAGATTTGAATATATTTCGATGGAAACATTAAATATGTATCGGGATAGATCCTGTTAATATTGTTTGGGTAAGGAGAATATTCTCATTTCTTTATCGAGACTTCGTCTACCTAATACATAAGATGGACCCTCACGGGGGTTTGACGCAGAATGTGCACTTCGCAAAATGTGCACTTCTCAAAATAGGACTTCTCAAAATGAGCACTTCTCAAAATGAGTGTGAATTTTATCAAAATGGGTCAAAATAAAAACCGTTTGCTATTAGGGCCACGTTCGGGCCAGGATTTTTGATAGAAGAAAGATAAATAATTTGTAGCAGAAAAAATATTTATTTTGTCTTGAATACCTATAATTTTCCTATAACCAAAGATTTAGTTCAGTCCCGAGAATGCACTTTACTACATTTTACAAAATTCAAACAACTCTTTGATACTTTTATCAACCCAGTCAAATAATTACAGTTGATAAAAGTGGGTATAGGAATCCAACTAAATAACTGAATTCGATCCAATAAAAATCAGTAAAAATAATACCTGTAGGCTAACCTAAATATATACTCAATCAAAATAATCGCAGCTCAGATCTCCCAGTAGAGGCTACAAAAAGCAGTTATTACTGCACTCTCCCTCCCTCCGTTCTCACTGCACTAATCCATTAGTCGTACATGAAAACTTAATACAAATGCCAATAAAAACAGTCGGGCAGGTATTACCGGCCACTCTCGTAGCCCTAGGGTGCACGTGCACCTCACAAGCCAGCTTTCCACTGAATTTTACAGGGAATACAGTAAATGTCTAGGCACGTTATTATAGGTATTATATGTATGTATTTTATCGATGGATGTAGTGGAGAATTTATGAAGATAATTTTATAAATTTATGACTACTGTATACTAGGGATGATGCAGGGTAAAAACAAGAAATTGTATTTAGTCCGTCAGTCAGATAATAAAAAATATTAGACACGTTTTTTTGCTTTACCATATTAATACAACAATACTTAGATAAAACGCATTAAAGTTGGGGAGTGGGGGCTCGCTACGTCACAATTCAGTATGATAATTATAAATGATTTTATTTCTTTAAGTAGGTTTTTACAAACACAAACATACACGTCAAACATATTTTTTAAAACTAGATGAATTCGGCGTTTCCTAGCTGACTACTCTGAGAAGAAAGGCCGAAACAAACTCAGAGGTCACAGTCTCTTTTAAACTCCAGACATAATCTTGGTCAGATCATTTGAAGACCATGTCGATTGGTGTCTGAAATGGTCCTTTGATGAAAGAACCACACAGATTGAGTGGACCTGTCCAGGCCGTGCACGCATTTGTCAGTAGTTGTGCAGCTCAACTCAGAACTAAAGAGCTCAACGATTCAACGAGCAATACCAAAGAAAGGACATTTGGCTAGGCCGCAAAAAATACTCAAATATAAAATTTAGCATGGCGTGACGTCGTGCCCTATTTTAATTCAATACATAGCCGTAATCTTATGATTAGGTACGTAAAAAAAGAATAAATACCTGGCCAATATTTTTTTATAATCTACCCGACGCTAAAAACAAAAAAAATCTTCATACCTATGTGGATCCTGCCGGGGTAGCGTGGAAGTTCGAAAGGGTTACCGAGGCCCCAGGAAACACAGGCAACGGAAGGAATACGGGTGGGTTTTAGTCAGTAAGAGACTGACACACCCTCCCGCTCCGCCCAGAGCGGGAGAAGTTATTTGATAATTTTCTACCCAAAAGAAAATCCCTATGTGGATTGAATGTTTCCAATAATAACCTTGCATAGTTTAAAAGCGGTGCGAAATGATGTTCTACCAATCTCCTATATTATACTGGAACTTTTAACTATGAATATCCGTGACCATACCTTATTTGAATTACAATCTAGCGTGGTAAGTAGCTAGGTTAATAAGTAGATAATTAATTTTTTACTTAAATTCCAACGTGAACGTATTTTCCGATAATGCGTCCAATAACTTTTCTTCGTTTCTAATACTATTATGAGAATCAGCAACTATCACTATTTTTAGGGTTCTGCACCTCAAAAGGAAAAAAACGGAACCCTTATAGGATCACTTCGTTGTCCGTCCGTCTGTCTGTCAGTCTGTCAAGACCCATGTTCTCAGGAACGCGTGGCGGTATCAGATTGAAATTAATATCAAATACGTAGGTCTACAGTCCCTTGGAGCTCTGAAGAAATCAAGTTTCTAAGTTAACACAATAAAACAATACGACCATTTATGCGACATACATATTTTTATAGTCGCAAACAAATCAAAACCTTTAAGGTGCTTCTTAGAATCATGAAATTTGGCAAGAAGCAAGGTCGCACACAAGTAAAGGAAAAAGTTTGAAAATCGTTAATTTATAGTTTATCACAATTCTCCCAAACATGTTCATTGTCAATTCTCGGAAAAACATGTTCTCCCATACATCGATATATCGATGTATGGGGGAACATGTTTTTCAACTACAATTTTATGCTTTGTTTTGGGATAAATTCATCCCGACTACAGAACTCTTCATTGTGCGTGGTCCCAGACGCACTTGGGCGGTTTTTTTTTTCTATCTGTCACTATTCATTTTTGGTGAGACTTACCTTTTTTCTTAATTGATGCAATTATTTGATTAGATGAGGATTTTATTGGACTGCTTTTGGTTAGGTAAGTACCTAAACAAAAGGTTTTTCAAAAAGGCATAAATTCTGGGATTAAACACCATTTAGTTACATTACATTTTTGAAAGATACTATCTAGTGATAGTATTGCTGTTAAAGTCAAACAATCATACAAAATAACTTTACTACAAGTTCCAAGAATCTGCAGTTGAACAGATACCGTCTGTGTTCTCCTAACTTAAATGAGTTAATTTATACAGAAGCGCGAGTCGTGGTCTAAATTTAATTGTTCTTGACGCTAACGCATAAATCTTGGTGAAATCCTAGCGGAAGCAATTTACATAAACGCCGTCATTCCATGACTATACTATCCTTTAATCGTGCCCGGTTGTATGGTAATTAGTTGTGTGTAAGTGGCGACTTAAGGAATTCGCCTCTTTAGAAATGTTATTGTTGATCTATTTATTGCAGAAAGCTAGCTTTAAATAATGTTTGCTATTGAAATATGCAGTTTGAGTTAAGTTACCGGTGAGTCGTAAATAAAAAAGTCAACATAGGTATCTTTTTTTTGTATATGGGAAATTATCAAATAACTTTTCCGCTCTGGGCGAGGCAAGGGTGTGTCATACTCTTACTGACTAAAACCCACCCGTGTTCCTTCCTTTGCATGTGTTGCCAGGGGCCTCGGTAACCCTTTCGTACTTTCCCGCGCCCCCGGAACATAGGTATCTACGGTTGAAAGAAAAAATAAAATACCTAGTAGTCTATTAAAAGGTAAGAACTCCTTTAATTATCAATTTATTGATTTAAAATTATAATCTACCAGATGACCCGGTGAACTTCGTACCACGTGACCGAAATGTTGTATGGCACAACATTTTGGCTGTTGTTTTGGGTTATTCCAAATTTTTTTTTTCGTAAGCGACCTCATTATTGAGGCGAATAAAACAAAAATAATTCAAATTGGTGGAGCCATTTTCGATTTTTTGCGAGACTAACGCACGGCAATTGATTTATTATATATATATTACTCACGAGTAGTAGTAGTCTTAGGGCCTGTGTACACCACGTTTTTTAAACGCGCCGTTGACGCGGGTTTTAGAAACGTGCGTCGACGGCGCGCTTTTATCCTACAGAAGGTCTACGGGCTGCGTCTGACTCGCGTGCGTATCGCGTCTGTATCGCTACAAACGCGCGTCAACGGCGCGTTTAAAAAACGTGGTGTGTACAGGCCCTTAGGTCTTCACTGTACTGCCGGGGTCGCGGGAAACTCCGAACGAACAGGCAACGGAAGGAACACGGGTGAGTTTTAGTCAGTAAGAGTCTGACATACCCCTCTGCCCAGTGCGGGGGAAGTTATTTGATAAACTTCCACCCAAAAAAAAATGTCTTCACTGTACAAAAGCTCGTAATTTAAACAAATTATACCTAAACATAATTATACTTAAACCAAGTCTAAACGATCAAAAGGAGATCGGTCATTTGTCCTAACTTAAATTTCAGCCTTCGTTAAATTGGCTCTAGGTTTGAAGCATCCTATTTAGTTACAAAGAGCTTAATCCCGAAAGTGTAGCGGAGTGTGAAGCGAGCTGGTCGAAGGTCACAATTAGACGAGGCGTTTAATTACAGAATTCAGGGTAACGCGAACGGCGTGGCTTCACCTCCCCTAAGTCTTTCACGGGATTCCTCTATAAGGGCCATGCTTCGTTAGTATAGGGATAGCGGGAAACATGGCGGTGTCACCATAAAATTAGAAGTTGAGCTCGCTGACGATCGGATTTTTTTTATTCGTTTTCATCACACAACTAATTTAAATTGTTCCACTTTCATTATTTCTCCGTGTTAACATCAACTATTTTCTTGACGAGACAACGTCCTTATTTATTGGAAAGTAAATATCGCTTTCATTATGCAAACCATGTTCGTAGTTTTGGCTAGCAACTTCGTTCGAAGTGCTTATGAATAAAGAATTCTGAGTCTGGAATGGAAGCACTAGAAAAATATGGCACGTGAGTAAAGCAATACGAACACTGAAAGTTTTTAGAACTGGCCACTTGTAAACAATATAATTTAAAAAAACAGTTCAAATTCTGAAAATGGAACTCTTTGCCAATATTATTGTGTATGTATTTTATTCATTTATTTAATTGAAAATTGTCTGTGTCACGTCAGCATGAATTTAACGCGAGAAAATTCTCGTACAATGATTTTTTATGACTTTCGATGTCATTTAAGTCAACAAGAAAGTTATGATGCACTTCGATTGGCCTTTCACGATGAAGCTCCATCTTGTGCCACTGTTTACAACTGTTTTAATGAGTTTAAACGTGGTCGCATTAATCTCACCGATGCTGAGGGACTGCCTTCTACGGCGACGACTGAAGATAACATCAGTGTTGTGTGGCGTATGATAGAGACTGACAAAAGAGTGATTTATCAGCAGATTCAGACAAGCTTAGGCATCGGTATGAATCAAGTGCACAAAATCCTCCAGGAAGCTTTGTGCCCGGTGGATACCTCATAATTTGACAGAGGGCCAAAAACTCCGTCGTGTTGATTGGTGTTGTGAAATGGTTCAGAGATTTAACGGAGATGACTCAAATGCTGTGTTCGACATACTTACGGGTGACGAAAGCTGGATTTATTGTTATGATCCTGAAACTAAGAGACAGTCTGCTGTCTAGGTGTTTCCTTCCGAGGAGTTGCCAACTAAAGTGAAGAGAGGTCAAAGCGTGGGAAAAAAGATGGTGGCTTCGTTCTTCGGAAGGACAGTTCATTATACGCAACAATTGTTTTAGAGGATCGAAAAGCAGTTACTGCAGTGTGGTACACTGACAATTGTTTGCCACTTGTCTTGGAAAAAGTTAGGGAGAAACGACCTCGCAGTAGGATTCTCCTTCACCACGACAACGCCTCGTCGCACACCGCCAAGCAAACAATCGACTACTTGGCGACGTCAGACGTGGAATTACTGGGTCACCCGCCCTATAGCCCCGACCTCGCCGCACCTTGCGATTTTTATTTATTTCCGAAAATAAAAGAAAAACTTCGAGGAAAACGTTTTATGGACGCCGAGGAAGCAGTGGCTGCGTTTCAAATTGCCGTCGAAGAGACCCCTAAGGACGAGTGGGTAAAGTGCTTTTCTCAGTGGTTCCATCGGGTGCAGCGATGTATTGATGTAAATGGACACTATTTTGAAAAGATATAATAAAACTAATAACTTGCTAGTTTGTTCAGTTTTTGATTTTCGAAGAACTTTCAGGGTCAGTTGGTACAGACCACCAAACTGAACAACTTTATATATGGGACCAACATCGTAACCACGAAAAAATTATCTGGGGCCAACTATCACCTCTTATAGCAGTATTATTATAATATTACTTCACAGTGGGAAAGTGATGGAGCTGTACAGAACTTATAGCTCCATCTCTTTCTCACGCTCAAGTTATATTGAAATAATACTGCTATAAGAGGTGATGGTTGCCCCCCAGGTCTCTCTCACATTTGGTTCGAGTAGGTATCGAAGTTTTGTATGGGGCAGCTGATTATTTTTAGCTGACTTCCAAAAAGGAGGAGGTTCTATGTTCAGTTTGTTTTTTTAATATATGTTCATCGTTATTTTCGTCAATTGTGGACCGATTTTGGAAATTATTTTTCATTTGGTAGAACAAGCTTACGGTGTGGTCCAGTATAAATTTTATTAATTTTGCGTCAGTAGTTTTTGAGATAGCTTACGTAATTTATTTTTATACATATTATTCCCACTATGTGGATGTGTGTGTTATTTACATAGCAGGTAGTGTTATTTGAATTTGTGTGGCGTAGGTACCATAACTAAAAGGAAAAATTAAACACTTAAGAAAAAAAACAACCAACTTTCAAGAAAAATTGGTTGTCTGTTAAGTCGGTTTACGGACGATAATTTTACGTGATAACGAGAGAGAGATGCCGAACGCTTAGGCCGATCGTGCCTCTCTATCGCTAGTTCCGTGCTCTCGCTTGCATGCTCGGCTCAGGCGGAACGTGACACGTTTTCGTACGTGCATAGATTTATAACACGTTATCACGTCAAAAAACACAAAAATGTGAAAAAATTATTTTAAAAAACTATAAAAATTCCGAAATTAAAGTTAAATTTCACTTCGTAGTGTTTTTTTTTGGGCGTCAGTTGTTTTTGTAAACAGTTTTTAACCCTAAATATGATCACACATTACTGATACATGCCGTAAGTAAGTACTTTAGTTACAATAAATGCATGACCAGCCGGTTCTTTTTTACAATGGTTCAAAAGTTTTGGCCAATTGCTTTGGCTTTGTTCAATGTGTCCTCTACCTAACCGAAGCTACGGTTGTCCGTAACTCGATCGTAGTATTATCATCAAACTAAATTGTTACGTACAGAGCTCTAGTATACACGACAGAGGTTAAGTTCTATCAGGTATACCTAAGGGGAGGGCAAATAACACGTTACGTTGAAATTGTAGACATGGAATCGTGTTTGACTAGCGGAGTGAATTATTTAATGTACCTAGGCACTTTTACAATATACATGTATGTAGGTGCTGTTTAGTTGTTGGCTTTCTACTCCATTTTAAGTAAAGGTCATTGTTCGTACCGACAAGAGAGTAGAGTAAGTATTCATTTTCCTAGATGGGAAGTCACCTTTGATTTATGCGAGCGTGTAGCAATGAGCAGTACTGGCCCAGTGGTAACGGCCGCGACTTACAAGTTGTTGGTCGTAGGTTCGATCCCGGACAGGCACTTTACTTGGTGTAAATTATTTCATCACCACTGTTCTCAAAACGATGAAGGAAAACCTCGTGAGGAAACCGGCATTTTCTAGAACCAAAAATTCGAAGACATGTGACATCTATCAACCCGCACTGGGCCCGCGTGGTGGAGTACGGCCCACTCCCTCTCCCCGAGAGGAGGCCTGTGTCCCAGCATTGGGAACATTATAGGCTGTTTATGTTATAGCAAGGACACACATAGGCCAGAGAATACAAACCAGATCAGCAAACTCTTAAATGGCCTCAATTCGCAAAAAGGGAACGGGTAGTCTATTTTAAGGCTGATAACACACAGTATTGCCTTATACGGAAACATACAACACAATAAAAAAGTAACATTAGGTAACCAATTCTATTTTTTTTAATATTATTTTTTTATGTATTATTATTACCCTTTTTTTTGGGTGGGAAATAATCAAATAACTTCTACCGCTCTGGGTGGAGCGGGAGGGTGTGTCAGACTCTTACTGACTAAAACCCACCCGTATTCCTTCCGTTGCCTGTGTTGCCAGAGGCCTCGGTGACCCTTTAGTATCTTCCCGCGACCCCGGCAGGCATCGGCCCTAGTGGACCCTTACATTTGTGCTGACGACATCTCTTTGAGGCGCACGTGGAATACAATGCGCCGTCGACCCGGGTCTGGTCCTTACCGGATGGTGAGCTACCCATTGCTCACCGTTCGCAAGCCCGCGCCTACGGTGGCCGGAAATCTACCCGGGATTCCCGACGCCCATGGCGTCTCCTGCGGCGGCTAGGGGCGAGAGGGCGCGAAACTTGCCTTTCCCTCAACCGTCCCGCCTCCTCCTTCGCGAGCATTACTGCTTCGCAGCAGGAGGTGACGGCTGCCCATGCCCTCTCGCTCCGTACCATGGCCTGAACCAGGGTCGGACGCGAGAGATCTCTGCCGCCGATCGCCTCCACGAGGACACGGTGGTGCTCTGCCCAAGCCGGGCAGACCTCCACCGTATGCTCCACCGTGTCCTATTATTATTACCCTAGCATTTAATTAATTGAATATTATATTCTACAGTTAATTTGTGACCAGCGTCTTGAGCAACAGTACAGTTCTTTTTGTGTTATGTATGGTATATGCTTTATGTATATATGTATTTATTGTATATGTAACTGGTACACTACTGACTACCTGCAGTATTGTCTCTCCTCCCCCCTTTAATCCATCCAAAGGTTGTCTGTAAAAGATCGCTTTTAGCGATAAGACCGCCCATTGTGTCACCCGTTGTAAGATTTCAACATTTGTATTTGTAATTTTTATGGTGTACATAATAAAGAGTATTCTATTCTATTCTATTTTACAATATTGTTAAAATGTTATGTGTATTTATTTTTCTATACTGTATATTTGTAGCTGTTTGCTGTTCCTTTTGAATAAAAAAAAAACAAATAAATTGTTTGCAGTCTCGATAGAGCAATTTCCCCAAGGCTCGCTCGTAAATGAAAAGGGCGGTAATTTTACTAAATTAATGACAGATTAAACACTTTTAATAAACCCTCCGATAGTAAATTGTTGCTAAGCCGTCATTATCTGGATTACCCGTACCTCGACATGGTTACTATAATCAAGTGAAATTACACCTTTAAATTGACGCATTTTTGTGTAATGGTCGCGTTTTATCGAATCTATAAAAGCTGCGTGTGATAAAATAGATTAACTTTTCTCGGTTTTATGGAAATAAAATAAAAACAAATCCCGACAATCTAGCAAGATCAGCCTAACAATTATGTTTAATAGAACAACTGCACATAATAACTTTTCGCACAACTATAAGAAACTAAAACAGTATAATTTTGCAAAATTGCATTGTAGGGTCTTCTTTTAGTAAAAATGCTACAATTTTAAGCAATAGCAACACTGAAAAGCTCTTTGATTAAGGGTCGGGTATTTGCCGTTGACCTTGGCCATACAAAAATGTGCGTCGCCGCGCCGCGCCGCCGCGCGCCGATCGGTTTCATAGGGAATATTTATTTTTAGTAACGCAAATATAAATATTAGACAATAAAATAGTCTGTTCATACAAAAAATAATGAAAATAATTTCATTTTTTGTTGTAAAAACTACTTTCAAAATACTTTTTTTTTTGGTTGGGAAATCATCAAATAACTTCTCCCGCTTTGGGCGGAGCGGGAGGGTGTGTCAGACTCTTACTGACTAAAACCCACCCAGAGAAGGAATACTCCTTCCGTTGCCTGTGTTGCCAGGGGCCTCGGTGACCCTTTAGTATCTTCCCGCGACCGGCAGGCATCGGCCCTAGTGGACCTCTACATTTGTGCTGACGACATCTCTTTGAGGCGCGCGTGGAATACAACGCGCCGTCGACCCGGGCCTGGTCCTTGCCGGCCTCCG
This sequence comes from Atethmia centrago, assembly GCA_905333075.3. Lineage (NCBI taxonomy): Eukaryota > Metazoa > Arthropoda > Insecta > Lepidoptera > Noctuidae > Atethmia > Atethmia centrago. The sequence goes on along the minus strand of HG995383.1, from coordinate 17,047,165 downwards.
CCCAGAGCGGGAGAAGTTATTTGATGATTTCCCATCCAAAAAAAAAAAGCCTGTCCCACCTTGCTGTCCTCCCCCCAGCGACGCCCTAAGCTGAGGTCCGTACCCCACAGGGGGTGCCCTTAGCGTACAGTCGCTTAGTAGTGTAAGTAATTCGCCCCTGGCTGGAGGCTTTGAGTCCGCTTAAGGAAGGCAGCCACGGGATAGTCCGGTTGAGTAATTGTTTAGTGTGTAGCGTGTTTTCATATGACGTGTAAAAGTGATTCTGATATCCTATTTACAAAATAAACAATTTCATTTCATTTCAGTAGTCACGACCTCTCAAGGTCAACTACGAGATGACATACATAAAAAAAAAATGTTCCTTCCGTTGCCTGTGTTGCCAGGGGCCTCGGTAACCCTTTCGAACTTTCCCGCGACCCCGGCAGGTATCGGCTCTAGTGGACCCTCATTTCATTTCAGTAGTCACGACTTCTCAAGGTCAACTACGAGATGACATACATAAAAAAAAAAATGTTTCTTCCGTTGCCTGTGTTGCCAGGGGCCTCGGTAACCCTTTCGAACTTTCCCGCGACCCCGGCAGGCATCGGCTCTAGTGGACCCTCATTTCATTTCAGTAGTCACGACCTCTCAAGGTCAACTACGAGATGACAAACATAAAAAAAAAAATGTTCCTTCCGTTGCCTGTGTTGCCAGGGGCCTCGGTAACCCTTTCGAACTTTCCCGCGACCCCGGCAGGCATCGGCCCTAGTGGATCCCCATACTTGTGCTGACGATATCTCTTTGAGGCGCGCGTGGAACACATCGCCACAAGCTCACGCCTACGGACCGCAAGCTCGCGCCTATGGTGGCCAGAAATCCGTCCGGGATTCCCGACGCCCAGGGCGTCTCCTGCGGTGGCTAGGGGCGAGAGAGCGCGAAATTTGAAGTTCCGTAGTCAACAAGGAACCCCTATAGTTACGCCATGTCCCCATTTTAGCTCAGAGACGCTTAAAGCTGTAATTTGGCATGGGTATTTGTAATTTCGTTTGGTTTGTTTTTTTGGCATATTCATCGTAATAACAGCCAAATAATAACAGCCGCATGGGTTGATCGATCAGGTTAAGCTACGCTTGCCGCGGTTGGTCCGTGGATGACCATCTTTACATACCAAGACGCCTCCGTGCCTCAGAAAGCACGTTAAGCCATTGGTCCCGGCTGTAATTTGTAGATCTTTGACAGTTGTTACGGGTCGTCAGAAGCCCGAAAGTCTGACAACCAGTTTTACCAAGGGGTATTGTGTTACCCAGTAAATGGGTTGTGGAGGTCAGTTAGGCAGTCGCTCTATGTAAAATGCTGGTATTCAGCTGCATCCGGTTAGACTGGAAGCCGACCCCAACATAGTTGGGAAAAGGCTAGGCAGATGATGATACACATTAATCACGTCAACAAAGTGGTATAATCTTGAAAAAAAAAAATTTATGGTACCTCCCTTGCACGTAATGTGGGGTATCGTTGGATAGGCCGTCAAAAATATTGCGGGGTTTGTGAATACTATTTTTCGATTCAGAGATCCGTTTGCGTAATATTAAGCTTTAAGAGGCCGACAACACCTAAAGCGCGGTCAATGTCGGACTGCATAGAAAAGAAAGAGAAGCGCGATGACACAACGCTGGTAATTTATTGCCAAATATGAAGCAATTATCGATTTAAAAAAAAGCTATAGATTGTATAAAAATAATAAAACACTATTATGCTAATATGTTGCTTGTAGAATAATCTGACAAAAAATCAGAATGATTGCATGTATATTAGTATGGATTTTAATCGTGAAAATACATTTTTAGAGGTATCTTCGTGATTTTTTTCTATCGTATCAAATTAGTTATATTATGTTTTCAACACACTATCTACCTAGCATATATCCTTAAGAATATCATATATTTATCTGATTTTGTTTACTGCAGCGGATCATATACTGTAAGGCATTATAAAACTTATAAAAGTTGTGTTTAGGTCCTGTAGTCCCCTTAAAATGAAATGCCGCCAGCATCCTCGGTACAATGCCCTGAGGGCCTTTTTTTAGTTAATGTTAATAATCATCTTGTAATTTGGTTATGTAAATAAATAAAGTTTGCAGTTGGAGAATTGACCGTGGCGTATGTATATCGATGTATGGGAGAACATGTTTTTCAACTACAACGTTAACTTTGTTTTTGGGATAAATTCATCCCAACTACGGAACCCTCCATTGTCCGTGGTCCGACACACACTTGGCTGGTTTTTATGCTTTGTGTAAGTAAACATTAATTCCTGAATTTATTCATAAAGTATTTGACTACAATACTTATACAATTGATAATACATTTTTTACATAACTTACTTGCAATATGTGAAGGCGTAGTAACATATTTAAAAGTCATTAAAGTCGTATATTAAGCCTTAAGGACACGAATAAAATACATTTTGTAATGAGGCAACACTGGTGGTACGTTGCGGTACCAACAGTACTAACCTTCTTGCTTCTGGCGTTTGTTTAATTTAGATTAATATTTTATTATGATACAACTGCAATTTATTGTTCTTAGCTTTAAGCAATTATTATAACAGAATGCAATAAATTATTATTATTATTAAGGTCGTTTTAATAGCACTAGTGCAGGAAATATCTTTAAAACTAAGCTTTCATCAAACTTCAAACGTATTTACAGTCGTATTTCTGTCTTATGACTAAACTGATGAAAAAATTCAAACTCAACGCTGTGTCATATTGTATATTTTTGGGCTGACAACATTTTACCTAAGAGCTTGTAAATGCTACTGCATGCAATAAAATGTTACCGTTATAAATCACAGCTTTTTAATTTGTCTTAAGACAGTCATAGCCCTACGTTTAATGCTTTGAAAGTATTTTTTCCCCTTTTATATCCATTTATTCCCAACCGTCGTCATTAAACATTGGTAGTGATGCCCATTTCTGTCACTGTTCCTCGCTTACGTGACGTATTTACTTGTTATTGTAACAGGACCTTTCGTTTTCTATTTGGCACTCATTCAAGGACGTCTTTAAAAAAAAATCCTTAAAATCCTCGAATAAGTTCCAAATCATTATGATTTGGAACTTTTTCGAATATTTCAAGGATAAGAAGAATGGTTAGAATTACTTAGTAGATGGTTAAGATTCCCATCTAAAATATAATGGTACAACCATGATTTCTGCTGATTAATCTTGCACTTAAATCATGGCTAAACAAAACCAGCCGTGTAAAGTGCGAGCAATCAACCTTGGACCTGTAAGTGGCTAGACTCACTTCGTGGGAATTCATATCCCTACATTGTCGCTTTGCACAACAGCGAATAAAAAGATTTCATCCCAATTACTTTGCGAAAGAAGATCATAAAGTCCACACTATCTAAACATAGCGAATGGCATTGAAACATCGCCTTGAACTCTCGGGATCTTCCACTTTTTATTCCTTATCACAAGTGAGTCGTACCAAGAGCTCTAACAAATTACCGCTTTAAGAGATACGTCGCAGCCGCCTGTTATCTCCGCTGCGCCCACACAGGACCGAGTTTTACGGCATTCTATTATCTGTACCACTGCCTAGGCTGAAAATAAACTGCATTGACAACCCCTCACTGCGTTTATCGGGTTCCAGTTCTCAAATGAACAGTTCATTTGGAGTTGTTTAAGTTTAGTCGAGTACTGAGATACGCTTGTTCATATTATATTCGATACAATCCGTGAGTGTTTTGTATATAAATTGTTTAGATCCGACTAAACAGTGGTTTGACATTTTAATAGGAAGCCATAATAAACGCCGTTGAGCTCAAAAAAGGTCTAATAAATCTGACAAGTCACCCAACAACTCTTAGTTGGCATCAAGAGGCAATTACATTAGCCGAATTGAAACGAAAACGAAATATCAAAATGAAGAATGCGGCGATCAAAACGTTAGTCGTTAGACATCTTTCCCGAAAGCATTCAGTCTATACTGAAATGTGGTTTGCAAAAAGAGAATGCGACATCAAAGCGTTGGCCGTTGAGGCGATCCGGTCGACGGAGACGTGATACGGTTTAGAAATAACCACAGTAGTCCCAACAAGAACTGTCGACGTCTCAAGACAAGCGCGCACTCGCCCACGGCGATGCAACTGTGAATGTCCGTGTCGAATCCGCCGTGAATTATTTCAGTGGACTTGTTACGTTCCATTTCAGTGAGCGTTTACACTGTCTTCGCTTTTGTGTCGATAATAACTCACCGGACAGCCGGTTGTCTCCATAAATTGGTTCATTAGTAACCATTCTTATTCATAACGACGTCGTATGCGACTTTATTCTACGTTAACGATTTGAGCAAAACGAAAATTGTTACATTTTCGTCTTGTTGTTCAAGATTATCCATTTTTTAAGCCGTATATTTTGTGCAAATAACTAGATTTTATGTGAAACTCGGTTTAATCAAAATTCACGGGGTATTATCATACATAAACATGCAGCGTTCTCTTTTACCTGCTCGATGAAAATTTGAGTCCTGGACGCATATAAATGTGCTGCGGTTACGTTATTGACGCCCCCTCCTGAAATAATTACACGTTATGCGAGTTCCGAAAATTACACGAATCCCCCCTTGTAGAGCGGAGCGTGGCGGCGCAGCGGTAATGGCTCGTTAAAGTTGATGAGAGCTTGCGCCCTCGCCCCGCCTCGCTGCCTCGTCGCCTCGCGAGGCGCCGCTGACAGCACGCCTTCCTTCCTGACACAAAACAAGTTTGGCAGTTCCACTACGCCGCCTTTGACATCATTTCCCGCAATATTCACCGAAGATACCGCTTTCATTTAAATTCAAAGCGAAATGTCCAATTGTGTTTCGATCAATCATAATTATTTACATTTTATTACAACGTTATGTCTCATCTCATCGACGCGCGTATATCACGTCCTCTTGCGTGAATGTTAACGCACTCGTTAAAGATGGAAATAGTCACTTATTCGTACCGTGTAGGTACGTCTGTACCGATGTCGGTGATATAATAAATGTCAACGAGATCAAAATACTACTGGCGGCGGCGCAATGCACAGCGAGGCTTTACCGATCCCTCTAATTATATCTAACGGGCCTCGGTACCCGTTTACACCGAGACATTAAAATTAACTGCCGAGTGCGTTTGATCTTTCCATTAGAGCATCACTATAAATACAGTTACTAATAAAAGACTACAAAGTAATGAGTCAATCCCGTGTTCGAAATGACGTGATATTTGAAACAATGTAGGTTACCTATCTTTTATTGTCAGTCTCGATAGCTTGACGCAAGGCTGCATGCCCAAACTCAATACGACTAGAATGTCGCGAGACCGCGTCGCAACTTTGCTTTTGACATTGTTACTTTCGCATTTTGCAGATCGAAATATTCCGCTTGGTGAAATTCGTTTAACTCCAGTAACATTGCGGGACGGGCTTAATAAAATTTCGAGGCACAAGGCGAGCCACGAACGAGACCGGCAAAAAGACGACAGGAGTATTCGTTTATTTGTAGCGAGATAAGAGTCGCACGCGTTGCATTGTTCTACAAATGGCGTGTAAAAACAAAAGACGAGCGCAGGCGCGCGTCCGCGGGCGACCGACATCGGTCATAATTAATTGCACTCATTCGCAGAAATCTGTCGACAAACAAACACACCGGCCGGCGGGCGGTGAAATGTCGTTTTATCACTCGCCGTCGTATTCATAAATACATTTTAATATCAATAAAGTAACTCATGTCACTTCAATTAAGTTGACGGAAATATCTTGTCTTGTCTTGTTCCGATTGTAAACATGGCCGGACAACAAGGGACTTTGGTTTGGGTTTCGAATATTTTAATCTCTATTACATTCGTTCGGATATGTACCCGTAGTCAATAACATTATTTTATGTTGTAGTGATATCTCAATCATTGTGATAACGCCAAAACAATGGTACACGACGTTTTTGTTGTTCTTTTGATCTTTCTTCAGATAAGTCACAAGTTTTTTCAAGACGTTGCTTTTATTTCTCGAACAAAATCAAGTTACATTCTCCTATGCAGGAAAACCAGTCTGAAATATCGCCCTCACATCGTTCCACGCTCTACTTACTGGGAAGAAAAATGTACATGTACCTTAACAGAGCAGAGCCTTAGCACTTTACCCATGGGTCCGACGCCGAACCTCATAGTATCACCATGATTGAGTCAATAAAACACCGAGGCACCGAGGAGCAATGCGATCACATGAGCTAAATGCAACTTGGTACCTATTCCGTTCCTCCCAACGAGTTGACTTCGAATACATCCATCCTTTTCTCTCGTAGAAACAACGAAAGAGATATAAAACTGTTATCGAAAAGGCTGTGTTAGTCGAGAAAAGCTATTCTATTCTCACTCTGGGGCAAAGTGCCAATGAAAATCGAACGAGGTCCTTAATAGCGTAGTTTGTTCTATCAGTAAGAGCTTAGCACTTGCCTTTAGTGCAATAAACATTAATTTTTGCTGTACTCGGACGATGCTAATGCAGTTTATGTTTAACAAGTTCCTGGTAAAAAGTAACTGTGGAATAAGGTAAACACTTAAACCGTCTATATTAGTTTTAGTATCTCTACGGGAACCTATAAATATAACACTGATACAAGTAAGTTTACTGGAAGAGATTTATTATTTGTGTTTATCCTGAGAACTTACGAATAAGCAAAAGGAAAGGAAACTTGGAACAGGAAAAACATATGTTTTTATAAGGAAACGGCTTTGCTATTATGCTTACGTTCGTACTTATCAGATTTTTTTTCGCAACAATAGAAAGGATCTACTAAATCCTCTTGAATGTTTTGCCAAGTAGCAAATGTGTTTTCTTCCACATTACTATTTGTAGATTCTCATTTCTTCCAGCTTCAGCGTAACAAAAGGAAATAATTTCTATTTATTCTCGTGGCATACATTTTTGGACAGTTGGTTTACTAAACCAGTGCACATCGTTTGTATGCCTTAAAATTTACAGGAAATAAAAATCTGGGCATTTGTATTCAAAGTCGAATACTGGAAGGTACGTGTATAAGGAAGTGTTGAGGATATTTTACAAGTCGTAGTACTTTGTTGCGGACCGACAACTGTTAGGACATTTTAAAGAAGACCACGTATTGAAAATCAAATGTATCGCAAAGACAAAGACCCTTCAGTGTAATGTTGCTTTTATGTTGCAATGAAAGTCCGTTTTGCAAACAAATTTTATTACGCTAACCGAAGAGCGGTTGAGTTTCAATTCATCAAAGTAAAACTTTTGTGGTTGGCAGTAAAATTCTTTGAAGTAAGCAAATATTTTATAGTTCTAAGCGAACCATAATATCTCTGCGAAGAACTACGCCGACGCGACGGAGCTCTCAAAGTTAGGCGAGAGCGGTTTTGCGAGCAAAAACAAATATTTGCAGCGGCCGTATTTATAAATAGTTTACGAAATGGAAACGGCCATATTAAAATATTTTAGTCTACCTACCTGAAAATAAAAGCGAGAGAATTGTAATAAAAAGCATATTTCTATACTGTCTGTGTTGCACAAAAAAATATTCGCCTACAAAAGGTTTAAAATAATCAGAAACTAGAGGCATTTCAAGCCGACCCACATCGTATCAAAAGAATGTCACAGGATAAATCGTCACACGCAACAACAACAAAAAAGCGACGTATCATTATGACGTGTTATTAATCATTTCGCAACAATACACGTCAGTTTCGTTTAGGGGAGAAAATAAAGGAAGGCTTGAGCTATTATACCGGCAAAATGTTTGGTGTTATGGCTGTTAAAGGACGTATGTCGATTTGAAAGGATATGATAACCCAGTTTTTGGAAAAGGACGATACAAATTCGTGGTTCAATATACCGTAAGGGCTAGGCAGGGGTAATATCGCAATGTAGACCCACTTACATCCTGTAAACCACTGTTTAGTAAACTTAGAATACTTACATTAACTGGTATTTTTATTGAGTTATTACATTTATCTCCCACTTTTTCAAACATACATTGTTTGAAAAAGTGGGAGATAAATGTAAACTCAAAACTAGATATCCTAATATATTAATTAATTCTAGAATGAAAACGGAACTATAAGGGCGAAGTTGCTATCCTATGTGTATTCAGATTTATAGCAAGATTCCTAATCAAATTAAAGAACTACCAATGGCCCGCTTCAGAAGGGCTTTACGCAGTTGGTTGATTGAGAATTCCTTCTATACTATAAAATAATTCCTTCAGTTTAAATTAAAATGATTTGATTGTGTACCAACAATTAGCATGTCATTATTTTATGATTAAATATGTTAAGCTACTATTGTAAGAACTTTTGTAGCCATATTTTTTTGCAAATATATCTTTGTCTTTGTCTTTGTCCAGTGTTGGCCAGTGATAAAAGCGCAAAGAATAATGAATTACACACGTATTTTCGCATACAAATCGAAACTAAGCTATTTCTAATAAAATACTCCTAGGAGTATTTTCCGAAAGCTCTGAAGCATCTAGATGCTTCAGGTATTTTTTACCTCTTACTATACGCGGAAGGCTCTAGATGCTCTGCGTGTGCAATATAATAATGGCTTCAGGATGCTGTTGAGGTTGACTCGGTTCTACAGCGCGTCTAGCATGTTTGCTTTAGCACGAACTGACGACTTTTATGCCATTATGAGGAAAAAGACCGCATCCTCAATAACCAGAATGAGGGCTAGCAGCAACAGTATTTTGAAAACCCTAGCCGAACAACATGATATTAAAACATTATGTCTGGATGCTCGTACGGCAGGGATGAATAATAATTGAAAAAAACCTCACTCTTCAAAATTTCTATTTTTTTTGTCATGTGTGCAAAAAATGTTTTAATTGTTTCCAGAAGTCTACCAAAACCACACTTTTCAAAAAATGTTTAAAAAAAAAAGAAATGTGTGGTTTTGATCCTCACATTTCTCAATTTCATTTCAAAATATTGGCTAAGATTCTTATCATATTTATCAGCCATTTGGTACATCAGATCGACTGAAACACTAGTTCAATATTTTTAATTATTTTAGTTAGTTTTAAATAACTAACATTTTACTGTTTTCTCCAAAATTAAAAAGGGGGAAAAGTGAGGTTTTGTTCTTCACCTCCTCAATTACATGTAATAAATAAATGCTAACCCTTAGTTGATAAGATTTTTGCTAACCAGTTGGACCAATGTTGTCAAATTAAACAAATATATTATTATTAAAAGCCTTTATAGGCCAAATAGAGTCCCGCATATTTTCCAAGGACCAGTTAGGCATTCGAAAAGGTACGATTTGTTGGCAAAACGGTTTGGGGTCTGAGTGTAACTATAAAACCTTTGATTTATGATAGGTCCGTAAGAGCTCATTCGGAAACTTTTGGATAGGCAATGAATAATGTATAGTGCATAGAGATCTACTTTCTTGTAGTTTACCGTTTAGCCATCCTACGCAAATAGGTTTAAGGGAATGGGTTAACGATGACCGTAGGCGACGTTCCAGTAAACCTGCTCTATTTTTAGGATTCCGTACCTCAAAAGGAAAAAAAAAGAACCCTCATAGGATCACTCGTGTGTCTGTGTGTCTGTCCGTCTGTCACAGCCGATTTTTTCTGAATCTACTGGACCGATTAAGAATATGAATATGAATTTCTATGACCAAAACACGGACGTGTAAAGTAAATAAATGAATTTTGAATATGAGGGTCACTTTTGGCGGGCAAAATTAGAAAATAAAAATAAAAGTTTTGCAAACTGTAGGTAGGTCGTGTGACGTATCAAATAATAGGATTTATTGTGAGGACCTCAAAAATATATTATTTATAATTTTAAAATAAACAGTTTTAAAGTTATTTAAGAAAATAGATGAAAATTGACCATTCCCCTCCCTCATCTCCAAAAAAAATACAGTAAATAGTTCTTTACTTATATATTACAGGAAAACTTACACGAAGTCTATGTTAAAATAACATGGGAAATCACTCAATATTCTGCATACAAACTTACATTTGGAGTTGGAATGTACAGGGGAACACGTTTTTCAACTACATATAATGTTAAGTTTGTTCTTGAGACTAAGACATCCCAACTAGGGAACACTTCATTGTGCGTGGTCCGACACGCGCTTGGCCGGTTTTTAATACAAAAGTATGAAAAAAGTACAAAAGGTTTTTTATAAAGATCTAGATCAGGTGGTAACGGCCCCGACTTACGAGTTGTAGGTCGTGAGTTCGAACCCAAGCATGCTATTAACTTTATGTAAATTATTTCATCACCACTGCTCTAGAAACGGTAAAGGAAAACATCGTGAGGAAACCGGCATGTCCTAACCAAAAAAACAAAAACTTGTGACAGTGGGAGTGGACTATAATCATGGACTATAATATGTACCAGCAATCACTGTCTCAGCAATGGGGACTTTATAGGCTGATTATGCTACACCTACTACTTAATCTAAGAAAATGGAAACGGCACTTACGACATACCAAGTTAAAAAACCGTCATGCACCTACATGACGGTTTTTTAACTTGGTATGTCGTACACCTGTATATTTGGCATAGAGTCCTTGTCAAGGCAAAATGCCCAGGGAAAAAAAACAACTGGTCGGCGACCAACACGGTAGATAGATCTGATCCTCCAGAACTAAGGACGTTCTTTTCAGGAAGCCACAAGCATTGCTAAGGACCAAGATCGCCAAGCCGTGACAAGAAACATATATCTAATATTTTTTCTTGTAGGTCGGGATCCTCAGCATTGAGAGACCGATTATGAGACTTTGCGGACTTGGCGGCTGTAAACCTTGCCTCGGAGGGTTCTATATGTAGATTGCATTTTTAGCCAATGTCTGAATGTCAACTGTCATTTATACAACTTTACGTACATATTTTACCTTGAATATAAAAATTAAAAGGTCCATAAATATTCCTACTTCTCTTACAGCCAATTACAATTTCACGCTACGTTTTTCTAGTCTCCACTCCAAATGAATGCGTGCAGGGTGCATCGAAGTCATGTAAAACATCGCAATACGCGTGTCGCGGCAGGGTCGTCGCTCGCCACGGTCGCAACAACTCAATTACGCACCTAAAATAACAGTCGCCATGTCGTGGGTGGTCCCACACCCGGAATAGACAAGTGAACGCTCAAAAACGGTTGTAATAAGCGGATCTCCGCGGTTTATGTTCTTTTTATGAAACCAGTATTAGATGATTGGTTAATTTTAATATATTGATATGTTCCAGTTTTTCTCTTTTGATTTATGGTAGTTCGGTTGAAGTTTTAACGTTGATGGTTCTCGCCTGAGATGTCAGGAGTTGTGATTAATAGTCGTAACCGTATTTGTTATAAGTGTTCATGTCTACTTAATTGGATGAATTGAATTAACCGCCCAAAAAATGAGAACAATAGCTGCTTTGAAATAATTTGACAATACCTGACCTAACACACCATAATTTATCTTTGTATGCTTAACTGCTAATGTTAATATTAGAAAGTGATCTCCTGTCAGGCTAATCTCCGGGCGCCATTTTTCATCCATCTTCTCGTCTGCGCGCGCGCATGACAGCGTCGCGTTTGTTTGAGATGCGCTTCCTGTCGTCGGAACGTGTTTGTCTAATTTCCGAACTGTTTGTTTAGTTGAAAAAGTTTAGATAGGTGCGCAAATTGATGCAAGTCACGAGGAACAACAGGTCCCTAGTGAAAATATTATTATGGGTCATCCAATTCTTGTAGACACTCCCAAGAAACGCGTGTTTATATTACATAAAATATCTGGGCCATAGTTCATTGAGTGTAATACAAGCACTGTGGCCTGTAAACGAGGCCCATAATCTAACAACGTTCTAAATCACCCTGTTATAAAAAAATAGTAGGAAGGTGGTAGTTACCATAAAATAATTTAGTTAAACAAATCGACAGTTGCATTTCTCCCACAGTGATAGTAATAAAATAAAATCGGGCTGTGATTGCACGGTGCCGCGCACGATGCTGTCGTAGCTACGATTTATATGCCAGTGATTCATTCCTCTGTTGACAGTTATAGCCCAAGTCGGATATTGCACTTTTGCACCGCATTTCCACTTCTGAATTATGGGTTATAATAACCGAAGACGGCTCCCGCATTGAATATGACACTTTAAAGAGTTTATTGCTCAAATTCTACGAAAGAGTTCACGGAAGACTTTTTGCTAATTCATCCGTCAGCTTTCTTTTGCTTTGTAATGCATCCAAGCGACGGACAGATTGGTTTCCATTTCACCTGATTCGACCTTTACATTCAATTGAATTTAAAATATAATAGCGTTCGTTATAACCAACTACACTCTCCAAGACCCAGTTAACAACGACTTTAACCGGTTCTCATAAAACAATAAACGTTATTTACAACTGAACGTTGTTTTTATATTTATTTATACTACGTTTAGTTCCATGCAAGTCCCATAAAATGTTCCGTAAATTTCTATCGAATCCGACAGTTCTGGGACTGATCGCTCATCCCGCCCATATTTATAGCTCTTTGATTTATTTTGTTATCTCTTTATTGCCCTTCTAACGACAAGCATTCTACTTCGAAGATTAATCACTCACGTCAACGTGATTTAGCAGAGCAACCGATATTTAATGTGCGCTATTTATACGATAGAATACGATCCCTGTTTATATTTAGACGATCCACTAAGCGGTTAAATGTTCAATCGTCAAGGTAATAATTCATTATACGGCTGCCATAAAATGGCACTTGAGAGAATAATTAGATAATGGTGCCGATTCCCTTGTTCACAAACTAAACTAAATTTAAGTTCAGTGCATCTTTTTCTTTCTATTTCATTAAGAAAAGGACAGAAGATAAATTTTAGTTCTGTCAGATTAATCAGCGCATCACTACTCTATACAAGTTTAGACGTGATTAAAAACTTGCCTACTAAAATTACGTCAATTTACGTCAACCGCTGATTAATTTGACAGGACTAAACTAAAATGTATCTTCTGTCCTTTTCTTATTGAAATAGAAAGAAAAAGATGCACTGAACTTAAATTTAGTTCAGTTTGTGAACAAGGGAATCGGCGCCATTGTATTGTATAGGAATTTCGTTACCAGTTACGATAGGTACTCAAGGAGTTAAACAGCATAAATTCATTGGCACCGCGGTGGCGCGGTCAATAAAAGCTAGTAATATATTATAACAGGTATATAATAACAGGTACATAAATACCCATGGGTATTCATGTACCTGTTATAATATTTTGCGACTAGCACTTACCGGTCGCTTTTATGTCATCTTGCATCTTAACATGAAAATGTAAATTATTTTTAATATATATAATTTCCTGTACGATTAGTTGCTGTGCTCTAAGTATAGTATTACAGGCTATAACTGTCGTTTCGTGTTGATGGGCGCGTGTTGAAAATTAAAAGGCTATTTGATGTCCTCCCACGCGCCGCGGCAGGTTGCGGGGTTTGTTCCCAGGCGTTGTAAAGTACATAGGTACAAGGAACAAGTGGTAGGTACTGTAAAAGGGCCTGCAATTGCGCGGGCCGTCGAGACACGACCGTGGGCGGTGGCGCCACAGCCGACTTTGATAGCGCAAACTTAGAATTAGTGTTGTACCCGGTATCAGTTTGAAACAGTGATTAGTAGCACCGGAGTTGCAAATTTCAATAATTACTAAATCGACCAATGGTTGACGACCATGGTTTAACAACTTTTAGTTAAACCTAGCCAGCCTTCGTTTTACTAAGCAGTGCTATAAAATAAGTCTTTAAAGCTGGTGTTTAGACAGACATTGGTGCCGATTCCCTTGTTCACAAACTAAACTAAATTTAAGTTCAGTGCATCTTTTTCTTTCTATTTCATTAAGAAAAGGACAGAAGATAAATTTTAGTTTAGTCCTGTCAAATTAATCAGCGCCTGTCACTACTCCATACAAGTTTAGACGTGATTAAAAACTTGCCTACTAAAATTACGTCAATTTACGTCAAGCGCTGATTAATTTGACAGGACTAAACTAATATTTATCTTCTGTCCTTTTCTTAATGAAATAGAAAGAAAAAGATGCACTGAACTTAAATTTAGTTTAGTTTGTGAACAAGGGAATCGGCGCCATTATTTGCTAAGTGGCCTCTTATTAAGCTGCTGTTTGGAATTTTGATGTGAAATCGCCTAGGAATGGGGTAATCTAGTTGTAAAATATGTATGTCTAATTTGTTACAATCTCCCATCTTGTGTTTTGCTCGTTAAGATTGCAAAATAGGAACAACAATTCAAAAACTGCAATTATTATTTCGCAATATATTGTAAGAATACAAAGACGGCCTTGTTAGTTTAGTGGTTGCAAGCGCTACTGCTGAGCATGAGGTCCTGGGTTCGATTCCAACGTCGGGCAAAATGTTAATGGGGTTTTCTATCAGGAATTTCTCAGTAGCAGCGCGGAGTCTGGATTTGTGCCAATCAATAAAATTACAAGTTGGCAATCGATACATCTGTTGTGAATTAAGAGGCCGACAACAACTAAAGCGCGGTCACTGTCAGATTGCATAGAAAAGAAAGAGAAGCGCGACGACAAAACGCTTGTATATTATTGCAAAATATGAAGTAATTATCTATTTACTCAGAATTGAGTTGAGTAATCGAAAATAAAAAAACAACCAAGTTCTGCATTAGAATATGACGTACTTGTTATTAATTAAATACGTAATTTATGTTGATATTTAATACAGATATTTTGGATTAGAACTCAAGGTAAGAGGTTAGTTTAACGTTAGTTTGCATCGAGATTTTTTTTTCAAAACGTGTTTTGGTGACAACCAAGTTCTGGGAAATATGTTCAAAATTGACATATATTTTTTCCGCTATCACAAACTATACAGATTTGGCAATTTTCTTTCTTAAGAGAAGCCTATTTTGGTCAATTGTGTCTTGTCAGCGCCTTAATATAAACGATATAGGCTATTGGCGCCTGGAGCGGCTATTTAGAAATATTTCAATGTTATAAAGATTTAGATGTGGTATTTTTAATGAAAACGTTAGAAGGTATGCAACGTATAATGTATATGTAGGAACTGTATAGAAAGGAAAATATTCAGGTTTGTACGTACCTATATTTGCATATTTTGAACGAACCCAGTTATTTAAACTTTTAAAATTATGTAAAACGAAATCTGTTTTTGTTTACATTATTTAAAACGATATTGTATTCAAAAGTTGCGTGTCTTCAACGGTATTGCATATCAAATCACCATTTTCAATATCGAATGCCTACCAAAATAAGCTGTTATCATTCCACGTATGCTAATACAGCCCACCTGCATTAAAATAGAAGAACAAATACAGCAAATGATCAAAATAAACTCATCGAAGATAAAGATAACGAGTAATGAAGCAATTTCAATGTAAAATCTTTGGGGTTCCTCAAGTTACAGGTATATGGTGAACAGTGATAAAGTTATAAAATCGCTTGGCGTGATGCGTGACCGCACTTCCAAACGCTGCTATCTCGGGGGGAGTTTTATTGAAAAAGTTCAATCCGTGATCTGACTGCGTAAAGATACGGAACCAGTGAAATATGAATAATAATATCGGCTATGTTCTCGGCGTGTACCTTATGGAATCCGGGAAGTATTGGGACGGTGTGGCTTTATGCGTAAGTCCAACTAAAGTGTTGTTTTATGTAAAATTTGGGGAAGGTGGGCGCGCCATTTTAGTTTTGACGAGCTCTCCTGGCTTCTTTTATCTTTGGAGAGAACTTATTTATGTTTGATGCGCGCCCTGTTCTAATGCTGCCCTACGCTGCATAGAGTAGGACAGCATTGGAACAGGGCGCTCCTACAACGATATTCGCTGCGCCGCGCGCCGGTGCTGTGTCCTATGGTTCGTTTTTTAATCCTAGAGACTAATTTGACATTTCAAATTATTGTTGGTCGTTTTTTTCAGTTTGGAGTTTGACATTTGCATGTGTCAATTTAGTCTCCGAGATTAAAAAACAGACTTTAGTTGACCTCCTTGTCTAAATCAAAGTTGGAAAATAATAGTTATCTATTTTTAAATGATAAATATTTTAACATTCGACCATGTAGTAACTTACATAAAGATTTTTGCAATAATTATTATAGTCGTGGGATTTCACAAGATCCTACGAAAACCTTGGTCACTTTTTAGTTGTGAGACTCATTAGATCATCTTATCTCCTGCTTATGTCAAGCACCTATTCGACACAGCGATCAAGGGCGGACGTTTCCTGGAATTTTCACTGCCACTTCCTTTGGCACCAGCTTCAAAGGTCAAACAAAACTGCCTTTAGCCTTAATCGAAACCCTTTCTCTTATCGATAGTAAGTAAAGCGTAAAACGACACACGCTCAGTACAAAGCATGGGCGTCATACGATTGGTCATTAATCACATAATCGGAGCTGCCGTCAATCACTCTTGTGATATCCCGCAAACGAAGCGGTTTGCTCGCTTCAGGTCGTTTACATTGCCTGTCGGGTTACAGTTTGAGCGAAGATGTACTGTATAAACTAGGCGTGTGATGGTGTCTTATGTAACGTTTGACATAGTATAGGACACTGATATTATAAGTAAAAACAGGTAAATAGGTTTTACGCATTCCGCAAGTGCCTCACATCAACTTGGCTTGTTAGCCAAGTTTTCTTGGTCTGGTCTCCTTTTCGCTCCTGATAATTACGACATGCTTTCTTATTTCGACTTTCGACGTGTCATCTAATAATGTACCTGTTTTCAGTTTTAATACCATTGATACCTTTTTTTTTTTTGGGTGGGAAATTTTCAAATAACTTCTCCCGCTCTGGGTGGGTGGGTTTTAATACCATTGATATCTAAGACTATTTACCCGCGTTTTCGCTCCCGTGGTCTGGGATAGACCCCGGGAGTGAAACCGTGCATTTTTCCGGTATGGAAACGTAGTCTATGGCACTCTCTGGCCCATATACTATCTCTATGCAAAAAACACGTCGATCCCTTGCACCGTTGCTGCGTGAAAGTAGAACAAACCTTTACTTTATTACTACTAAAGTCGAATTATTAATTCACTGGAGTAATCTGACATGTCCTAGGTGTCACTTTGTGTAATAAAATGGTCATATTTATGGTATTTATTGTACTCTAGACTTTTACACTTATTATTATACATTTATTTTACACTTACTGCCTCATTGGTCTAGTGGTCACAAGCGCTACTGCTGAGCATGAGGTCCTGGGTTCGATTCCCAGGTCGGGCAAAGTGTTATTGGGTTTTTCTATCTGGAATTTCTCAGTAGCAGCCCGGAGTCTGGATTTGTGCCCGGTATATGGCAAAGTGGGAGTACAAGAATGCGGCGAAACGAAGGTTGGACCGTTCGGTTTAGGGCGCTGGAATCACAGGGGGCAAATGCTGGTCAACTTTTTAGAGTCTCAGGGGTTCTTCTTGATGAATTCGTTCTTCGGGAAGAAACCCCAAAGGAAGTGGACCTGGCAGAGCCCCGATAACGTGACAAGGAACGAGATAGACTTCATTATAACGGATAAGAGGAACAAATTTAGAAATGTCGCCGTGATCAGCAGGTTTAGGTAATATCGGAAGCGATCACAGGCTTGTCTGAGGCACTCTAAATATCAGTTTTCGAGCCGAGAGAATCCGCATGGTGAGGCCTACTCTCCGACCTAAGCAGCTTCAAGCCGTTCTAAGATCCGAGAATTTCCAACTGGAACTTCAAAATCGATTCGCCATACTGGAAACCACAGGCGCTATTACTATAGACGAGGTGGTCAAAGCACTACGCGTCGTGTCCCGCAGACTTGTCCCGTCGCAACGAAAAAGTAAGGTGTCCAAACTTTCCTCGGAGACTCTCGGACTTATGAGGGAAAGACGAGAGTTCCGCCGCCGTCTTCGTCAGATAAGAGGGCCTTAAACCTAAAAATTAGAAAGCCGACGCGACGCGACCTTCGGTGCTCTAACACTCGTGACATTATGGTCACGATTGAGCAGAACCAAGGGTCGAAAGTGTTCGCTCAGCAATTAGGAAGGTCCCATCTGACGAAACTGAAAACTGCGGATGGTAGGATCGTGACTACGAAGTCCGAGATACTTGAGGAAGTCTAGGATTTCTACGGGCACTTGTACTCAACGCGGATGGCGAAACCAGCGGGGCATAGTAAAGATGACCATCGAGCCGAATTAACGCGCCACTACACGGAAGACATCCCGGATGTCGACGGGTGCGAGATTAGGGCGGCTCTCGAGCAGCTAAAGAACAACAAGGCACCTGGTGATGACGGAATAACGACAGAGCTCCTTAAAGCGGGTGGGGCTCCAGTCCTAAAAGAGCTAGCGAGTCTTTTCAACTCCGTCATCCAAGAAGGCACAACGCTGGAGGCGTGGAGCAGAGGTGCGGTGGTTTTGTTCTTCAAAAAAGGCGACAAAACCTTGCTTAAGAACTATAGACCCATCTCACTTCTGAGCCACGTTTATAAGCTGTTCTCGAGGGTCGTCACAAACCGTCTCACCAGGAGACTTGACGAGTTCCAGACACCAGAACAAGCCGGTTTTCGAAAAGGCTTCAGTACCGTGGACCACATCCATACTGTTCGGCAGATTGTACAGAAGACCGAAGAGTACAACCAGCCGATGTGTATGGCATTTGTGGACTACGAGAAAACCTTCGACTCCGTCGAAATATAGGCAGTTCTGGCCTCTCTGCAACGATGTCGAATTGACTGGCGTTACATCGAAGTGTTGAGGTGTTTGTATGATGCTGCAACGATGACTGTCCAAATCCAGGATGAAAAAACCAGCCCTATCCAACTGCTCAGGGGGGTGAGACAAGGGGATGAGAAACGAAACTTTTCACCAATGCGTTGGAGGACGTTTTTAAGACGCTGGACTGGACTGGACAGGGTATCAATGTAAACGGCGAGTACATCTCACACCTTCGTTTTGCCGATGACATCGTCATAATGGCAGAGACGCTGGAACAGTTAGACCAGATGCTGCACAGCCTAAATGGAGCCTCTCGGCGGGTTGGCCTCGGCATGAATTTGGACAAGACGAAAGTCATGTACAACTCGCACGGCTTGCCGAGTCCAATCCACATCGAAGGGTCGCTTCTCGAAGTTGTGCAGGAGTACGTCTACCTAGGACAAATTATCCAGCTCGGTAGACACAACTTTGAGAAAGAAGCCGACAGGAGGATCCGATTGGGTTAGGCAGCGTTTGGAAAATTTCGTCAAGTCTTCTCGTCGCCAATCCCGCAGTGTTTGAAGACTAAGGTCTTCAACCAGTGCGTCCTGCCCGTTATTACATACGGTGCCGAAACGTGGACACTGACAGTCGGGCTGGTCCACAAATTAAATGTCGCTCAGCGTGCCATGCTCGGAGTTTCTTTGAAGGATAAGATTAGAAATGAAGTTATCCGGAAGAGAACCGGAGTTAGCGACATAGCCTGCAGAGTCAGCAAGCTGAAGTGGCAGTGGGCTGGCCATGTGTGTCGAAGGACCGATGGTCGGTGGAGCAGACGAGTCCTGGAGTGGAGACCGCGTATCGACAAGTGTAGTGCGGGACGCCCCCCTGCTAGATGGACCGACGACCTTAAAAAGGTGGCTGGGACAGACTAGATGCGGAAGGCGGAGGACAGGGTGTTGTGGCGCAGCCTGGGAGAGGCCTATGTCCAGCAGTAGACTGTTATAGGCTGAGTTGATTGATTGATTGAGATGGCAATAGGCTCGCCCCCTATTACATATATGGGACTTAAACATAACTGGCGAAATGTAAGTATATTACAGGTACACCTTTGCCCACTCCTTCGGGGAGACAAGTCGTGATGTTACTTATAGTACGTATGTATTTTACACTTTTACACTATACATCGATTAAACTAAACGATCACCATTACAATAATAATTACCATTTTATTACACAAAATGACAGCTAGCACATGTCAGATTACTCCATGGAATGAATAATTCGACTTTAGTAGGATGTCATTTTGCACGCCATATCCAATATCCCATCAGAGCAATGATTTGTCCTCACTGGAAAAAGACATCGCTCTCTTAAGAAACAAGGAAATAGAGCTAATTTTTAATCCTCTTTGTTATCAAACATTGATCTTCTTATGCTGACCTCAGGAAGACTGCTTCCCGAAAACAGTAGATATTAATGTTATTGACATGGCATAGCTACTTGATTAATAATTACGGTTTTGTAATCAAAAGGAATATCTAAAGTATCGATTTCTGCCTACACTAAAAACAAAATAAGGGTGGGGTAGATGTTGCCAATACTACAATTAAAATATTGCAAACCGTCAATTTGTTTCTACTTAATTAATGCCCATTTTAATTATAATTGCTCTTGATTGACTACTGCCACGCAATGATACGTAACTAATTACTTAAGTACATAGTTTGTTAGAGCAAGCCGTGTGGTCTCCAGTTACTAGGAAGGCAGCAACAACTTTAGAGAGTTGTAAGAGGTTAACTAAGGAATTAATATTTTGTAATAAAAATACGCTTACTCTAAAAAAAAACTAGTTTATTTCGGAATATAATTATTTAACCTCAAAATAGAAACTAATCCCCAAATGGGTCTTAAAGTCGTTACCCAAATATCACAAACCAGAAACTGTCAATTATAACTATTTACGAAATTTCAGGGACAAGGTAAATAATATGAAACAACAAGATATTTCTCATTAATTTATAATTCTTTGTCAACATCAAATTAAACATTTTACACCATACCATCACATCTCCTATTCCCCACATAGTATCACTATTTATTTTGCATTCTAATATTTACAATAAAACTAATAAATGACCTTAATTTACAGTAGATCTCCAACAATCCTAATTCATTCTATATTTTATCTCACAGCTACTCGGTACGTCCTAATGCCAAGAATCCGGGGCATGTTCCTGCGCCAATTTACATTTCGAATCTATCCGGTGTTGCCAGTACAATGAAAATGTTTTGCACTAAATTGTAAAATAAAACACTATTTTAATGTTGCCAGCACAATAAATCGAATAATTAAGCATGAATAAATTTAAAACCTAACAATTGAAACCCAGGCGTTTCTAAATTTGCCAACGATGTAAACAACAACGGCCGCTCGAAATTAAGTATATTTTTATTCGGTTAATTCCAGGTTCCTACGGATAACCTAAGTCTTACCAAGGGGTATCGTGTTATCCAGTAACTGGGTAGTCGTGGTCAGACTGGAAGCCGACCCCAATATTGTCGGCAACAGGCTAGGCAGATGATGTACAGTGTATCCGTACTTTGAAATTACATTTGTCATTTAGAGCTTAGGCGCCATCGGCGAGAGAATCGCGGTGATACTCGTCTCGCTGTGCCATCAAATTCTCGCCGCGATGATGCCACCGTGTGGAGATGGGTTCATACAGTTTCTATAGAATTTGATGTCTCGGCTCGGATTGTCACTATCGCCGCGGTACTCGTGCCATTGTAGATGGTGTCTTGACACGGCGGCATGAGCGACAAAGACAATCCATATTAAAGGACCACTCGGCTACATTTTGTCATCTTAATGGCTAAGTTACTGAATTCAGTGTAGTCCCATTCAGCAAGTTAGCTATCTAAAAATGAACCTAATTAGGTTACTTTTTGGAACGAAAAATGGTCAACATACGTCTGTCCAGCTTGTCTCTGTCGATAGAGCCGCCGACCACAGCCAACGGTGGCTGTGGTCACTTGCTACGGTGTTGAGTACTGCTGTAGCCACACGTGTGCGACGAATCCATACAAAACGTATGAAAAAGCATGTGAACTGCTTGTCGCTACCGGTGGCTGTAGTCAGTGGCTCGCGCTGAGCCTAATCTGAAGATGGATTCAGTAACTGATTTAGTAACTAATTAAGTGTAGTGTGTACAGCAGTTTTGTAAAAGATTCTCTTCCTAAAACGACTAAATTGAGACGAATGAATTCGGATTAGTGAAATAGCCCCTCAACGGCCACTTACTATAAGAGCTTTGGTTTTTGTCCCGTGTAAGTACAGTTCTGGTAATGCGAAGCTAATTAAAAAGACAAACGAAACATTAGAAATCTACTAAAACACGATTATAATTATTGAAACAAAAATAAACCGCTTGAAAGCTCCGGACGATATTTCAAAATTACTGCTCGCGTGAAAATTGTTAATAAAAAATATCTTAATTGTAATGGATGGCGTGTTCTGTGATACAACAATAATAAATTACCTCGTAATTATATCGCTCAGACCATGTTTACCATAATGAGTGAGATAAAGTGGGACGTAGTATAATTTCTCTAGCGTTTACCTTAATAAATGGCATAGACGGGCATGGGGCTATGTTAAATGTTTAGTTAGTAGTGAATGGCTGTTTGTTTTGCTACTATTAAGCGTATGTGTTCCTCACGAATTCTCTTTGTTGCTAAAACCGACGTCCTGTTTGCGGAACGCTGATATTTTGTTAAAGTTTTACCATAAATAATTTGTGTTTTACTAAAGTTTAGTGCAGATACCTTGAACACTGTAAGGTAGGATAAGGAATTCAATCCCAGCAACAGTTTTTGTCACTTGTAGGAAGTACGTACAGTCAGCCAAAAAATATGTATACATGGCCAAGGATCCATTTCATTGTGATCAGCCTTTGTTCCATAACATTGTATCCACCGTATAGGTACAAAACATAGTATTACAATATACTTTACGAAAACAAAGTAAACTTTTAGTCCCAAAACATCTACACACCCTATGATCAAAACAATGTATACAGTGACGTTGTCAGTCTTGTAAACAAGACAACCCTTCGGGGAGTACCAAGCGTGATGTTATGTTATGACGTCTTTAACTGCGTATAATAGAAATAACAAGAATTTTGTATTTGGCCTTTTTTTCATGTATGACATCATTGACGTGTTATTTGATTTTTAGATTTTTGATTTGAAATCTAAATGGGTAAATCATTAACGAATGTTGCTTAGGCTTTTTCAGGTGGTCCCTCACTGGGTATTCGTATAATTAATATTCCATGATTTGATTTTGAGCAATGTGTTACAATGTGGCGCCAGCTTGACGCACTGGCTAAGGAGCATTCACTTTTGTAACCGCTCGAACTATGAATATTCGTACACGATACATCGATTCATATGTAATGCTCGGTTTTCTGGACTCACTGCTGCAATGTTACGAATTGTATCATGGTGTACAGGTAATGTACCTACTGTAATGCTGGCCAGGCGCATTCACTGATAAAATACTCGAATCTAAACTGTTACATTACACGCAAATGCTCCCCCGGTGAGATGCGATCTTTGTCATGACAAAAATAATATGTTAGTCTGACGCGTTAGACTAAATAACAATTGTTAATGACATCGTACTGTGACGTGTAAAAGTGATTCCGGTATCCTATTTACAGAATAAACAATTTAATTTCATCACATTTCAACTAAATACTTATTTTTAACACCTCATCTCGAAGTTGAAGTTTTGAATTGAAAGAACTTGTTTACCTAGTCATTGAATGATTACTATATACATATTTGTGAGACTTATGTAGATTTCCTTGTTGTGGTCATAAGGTTATAGATGTTATGGGACAATTTTTTTACTTTGTTTTGGTAAAATAAATTGTATACTATGTTTTGTATCTGTACGGTGGATACAGTGTTATGACACAATGGTAGTAGACAATAAAATGGCTCCTTGTCCGTGTGTATATCTTTTTGGGGCTGACTGTACTAGTTTACCTATGAATAATAATTTTATTAGATAGAAACAATAAACAATGTATGTAACAAACCGTTTTTAATTATGATAGGAACTAACCGTAAAAAAAATACAGTTTGGCACTGCAGCAAATCTTAAAATACAATATACATTTGTTGTTTGAACTCAGCTCAATTCAGGGGGACTTACAGTATTTTTAAAACCATGTAACTTTAATTAACAATGCATGTACAAAAAAGTAAGAAAAGGTTTTCAAATTAAAAGAACACAGAAATGCAATTCATTTCAGTCTGAAGCGCACCCATTGTTTTTGTTTCATCAATCGAGAATGTGAAGTCTCTTTTTCTGATTTTATAGAGAGAATATAGGTAGGTATGGTACCTTTTAATTAAAAGAAAATAGACGGTAGAACGGCTAATTAACAAATGGACAATCACGTCTATCATGAGGGCCGTTATTCTTCAGTTAGAAAACAGCGTAAAATAATTGATCAATGGTCGATTTGAATTGCAGTATAGCAATGAAAACACCAGTGGAGACTACTGGTCAGTACTGGTGTTTTGGATTTGATACTTATACGTGTACAAGTTTTATTTAATTGAAGTGGTTTTTCAATAGATTCTGATTATATAAAAGGGCACGGGTATGATAGAATTGTTATTAAAATGCCATTATATGCACAGTAAAGTGCAATCTTACTTCCGAAAAAGAACATACCTAATTAAATAGAGCAGGTATCTTAATTTTATCACTCTCCTTAAAACATGACATGCTGACCATCGGAACTAAGATGGTTCTTGAATTGAAAAATATATATTAATAAAAATAAATCATCAATCACATAATAATGACAATGACACACATATAACACATGTATGTACAAACTGTTTATATTATTATATTAAACTCTAAGAAAGTGGAACCAACTTGTGTAAAGTACAATTAACACTATTCTAAGTTTTAAATTAAGTATCACGTAAAAAATAAAGTTAGATTAAAATTACTTATTAGTAGGCTAGATTTGAATTAATTATTAAGAACCTGGTTCTTTTTATTAAAGGATATAAAAAAAAAACAATAATAATGACACACATTCTCGCAAACATTTTCGAGAAAGTATCATAAACACTCGTACCTACATGTCAGTAAATGTCAGTTGGCCAAACTTTGTTTCGTTTCTTGGAACAAACACTGCTGCATCAATTACTAAGAAGCAATGACTGTTGTGACAATTATTAGTTCTCATCTCGGAAGTTAGTCTAAAGGCTCGTGCAGACTAGCGCGATATCACGGGTGCGACAGGCAGCAATGTACCTGTATATATCGCCCTGTCTGCGCGAGCCTTTATACCGGAAGGACTTCCTTCTACTCGTAAATGTTTAAATCCATTATCGATAACTCATCTCGAAACAAAACAACATTGGACAAAGATAATATCTACTTCCCAGTAAATACAAACAAAGCTATTAGAAGTGCATAATTATAGGAACTGAATGTAATTAGAACGATAATAATTTAGCTTAATTAAAGCAAGGAGTTTATTAACGAAGTCCACATGCGTGTAATGGTTTTAGTTAACCCCTAGTGTAGTGGGTGCAACAATGTTGTGGAATGTAGTGGATAGAAAAAAGGTACGTGTGAGATTTGCTTTCCATACGCTCCTGGGCTCCTTCTAAGCAAGTCGAGAGTTTACAATATGAGGGTTAGGGCATTTTTAGTGTCATGTGGATTTGCTCATCTGGATAAATTAAAGACTTTACTTCCTGCAGATCATGTGTCCATTTTGTTAGTAACAATGTTCTTATAGACTAGTGTTAGTAATACCTACTTAAAACTACCCACAACAAAACATATAAAATAAAGTTAACTCAATCACTACTGCGGCATTCCATGACAAATGGCGCAGCAATGATTGATGTAAAGTCCCATCCAGTCACAGTCCAGCCGACTAGCGATCATGCTAAGGATGCTGTAGCGCCTACAGCATCCTTACTTGTCACGTAATCTATGCACCAGGGATGCGCACCTTTTACGCATCGTAGCGTAAAAGAAGTCTACGCGACGCGACGTTCAGCAAACATCCCTGATGCACTACAGAATCGCCGCAGCCCCATCAGCACCCTGAACGCATTATTAAATTGGATTAGCCCGCATGCATGAAATATCACGCAGTAAAAAAAACACGAGGCTCGCATCAGGTGTGCATCTAAACACATATGAAACTAACTACGCATGCGAGTTCGCATGATACTGAAAATGCTCTTACACGTAATCATAAATTAAGTATTATGAATATGATCACAAGCTAAAGTAGCAGTTAAATCAAGGCAAATTTTATTTAAAATCTAATGGAGCGGATGCCGTAAGACGAGCTATTAAAATATTTTCGTTCCATTCACGGACAAACAGGAACAAAAGGAATCCATTTTCCAATTTCCAGTACGAAATCCTAAAAATGCTAACAAGTAATATGCCGTGATCCTATGAAATGAGATCGTTAGGGGGTTTCTTTTAAAATAATTTGGATCTGCGCCAACGGCTCGACTCGCAACTGGTGGTGGATATACCCCTTAATGCTCATAGAATTAAAAGCTTCCAATTCTATTTACCGTGCGATGGTTTGCATGTTAACAGGGAAATATTCTATAGAAAGTATGTATTGTATCGTATAGTATTTCTAACAATGCGTAAAATTGTGTGCAATGGAGACATTAATTGGACAGTTTTGCGGCCATGGCCTTTTTTTAGATTAATTATTTATTCATGAAAGGCGATGAATTTGTTTCTCGTGCTGCATTCTAATTTGATGAATATAAAAGTGTGTTTGTTTGTTGCCAGTTTATATACCTTTCGGGTAATATTTAATTACGGTTATATATAAACACATATACGCTATGCTAGGTAGAATTGTGTGCAATGGAGACAGGACAGTTTTGCCGCCATGGCGTTTTGTTAGATTAATTATTTATTCATGAAAGGCGATGAATTTGTTTCTCGTGCTGCATTCTAAATTGATGAATGTAAAAGTGTGTTTGTTTGTTGCCAGTTTGTATACCTTTCTGGTAATATTTAATTATGGTTATAAAGACACATATACGCTATGCTAGGTAGGATACGCGAAGATATATATTGATTGTTAGTGGTTG
This sequence comes from Atethmia centrago, assembly GCA_905333075.3. Lineage (NCBI taxonomy): Eukaryota > Metazoa > Arthropoda > Insecta > Lepidoptera > Noctuidae > Atethmia > Atethmia centrago. The sequence continues at coordinate 17,020,311 of HG995383.1, read as the reverse complement.
TGCGACGATCTTACCCTCAATAATATCGCTTTACATATAAGGTAATAAGGAGAAACTAGTTACAAAATAACTCTTTTTTATGGTGACAGTTCCCCTTTTCCAATAATATTAGCATGAGTCTATAAATCTCCAGTCGGCATCCAAACTTTCCTAAGTTACAACCTTAAGCATCCTTTACTCACGACGACGATGCTCCGGAGGTGACTGAGGTAGAAATGAGAGCGGCGGTACGCAGGCTTAATGCCAAAAATACCGCCCCAGGACCCGACGGCTTACCTGGGAAGGCCTGGGTCCTGGCCTTGGAGGCTCTCGGGCCTCGACTTAGGGGGCTCCTAAGCGCATGCATGGAGAGGGGCCAGTTCCCGCTTCGCTGGAAGACGGGGAAACTGGTCCTCATAAAGAAGGCAGGGCGCCCTGCGGACTCTCCGTCCGCTTATCGGCCCATCGTGCTGCTCGACGAGGTGGGCAAGCTCTTTGAAAGAGTCATTGCAGACCGCCTCGTCGGCCAGCTGGTGCGGGTGGGGCCGGATTTGGCGGAGAGCCAGTTTGGTTTCCGCAGAGGGCGCTCTACGGTGGACGCCATCATGCGTGTGCGAGCCCTGACGACGGGGAATGCTGTTGCCCAGGGTGGGGTCGTCTTGGCGGTGTCCCTAGACATCGCCAATGCCTTCAATACCCTGCCCTGGAGTTGCATCAGGGAGACACTCCGGTATCACCGGATGCCGACCTACCTCTGTCGTGTGGTCGAGGCCTATTTGACGGACAGGGCCGTCATCTACCCCGGTCACCAGGGAGTGTGGAACCGGCAAGAGATGTCGTGCGGTGTCCCACAGGGATCGGTCCTGGGGCCGCATCTGTGGGACATCGGATACGACTGGGTGCTGCGCGCCGACCTCCCTAGCGGCGTCAGCGTAGTGTGCTACGCTGACGACACGTTGGTCCTGGCGCAGGGGAGGTCGCACCAGGCGGCGGCCGAATTAGCGGCACGCGGGGTTGCGACAATCGTCGAAAGGATCCGGCAATTGGGACTCGAGGTGGCCCTGCACAAGTCCGAGGCCATGTGTTTTCATGGTCCTCGGAACGCGCCACCGTTGGGGTCCCAAATAACGGTAGGAGGGGTTTCTATCGGCGTCGAGTCGACGATGAAGTACCTGGGACTCGTCCTCGACAGCCGGTGGAACTTCGTGGAGCATTTCCGACGTTTGGCTCCCAAACTGGAGCGGACGGGCGCTGCATTGAAGCGGCTCCTGCCCAATCTAGGGGGTCCAAACGCCTCCTGCCGGAGGCTCTACGCGGGGGTCGTGCGGTCCATGGCCCTCTACGGGGCTCCTGTATGGGCGCGCTCTCTGGCGCTGCGGCCAGCCCGCCGGTTGAGCGCGGCCCAAAGGGTCATGGCCATCCGGATGGTTCGGGGATACCGCACGGTCTCCTGTGAGGCAGCGAGCCTCCTTGCCGGATTGCCGCCATGGGATCTGGAGGGAAAAGCCCTCGCGCACGTATGGGAGTGGCGCGAGGAGGCGAAACGCCGGGGCGTAAGTCCGCTGCCGCGAGAAATCGCGGCACAGCGGACGGAGCTCCGGCGGGATCTCATGGCGTCATGGAAAGTACGGTTGTCGCAACCCAGTGCTGGTGTTCGACTGGCTCGTTGGGGTAAATAAAATACTTGTGGACTGTATAAAAAGGCTCGGTATATTGCCGATTAAATGTACAATTATAACTGCCCGGACAAAACATATATATGAGTTTAACAATCGTATTAGAGTATCGTCCGTCGCGGTGGGCTCCGAGGAAGCGAGTGTCGCCGGCCGGGCAGGCTCCCCGCGCCACACCTCCGCTCGTTCGCTGCGCAGGTCGGTCACGTCGCCTACGCGTGCCGTCTGCGTGTCTGTTGGGTGCGATTCCCAACATGCTGCCCGGGTTGAAGGGAAGACTTCAAAAATCTGGAAGGGGACAAATATTATTGAAGGCCCTCCTTATGGTGCCCCTCTTTGTCTTCACCTCTGCGACTCTGGCTACGCCATCGCTGCCAGGATAAATCTTTGTGACCCTTCCTAAGGACCAAAGAAGAGGAGGAAGAGCTCTATCCTTTATGAGGACAAGAGAGCCTAACTTCAGTTCTGTCTTCGAAGAGCGCCACTTGACCTTCTGCTGCAGTAGAGCAACGTATTCAAGGGAAAAACGCTGCCAGAAGTGCTGTTTGATGTGCTCTATTCTCTTGAAGCGCTCCAGGTGATTAATATTGCGATCAGAGACCTGTGGATGAGGTATAGCATTAGGTGGCCGTCCAATTAGGAAGTGAGAAGGTGTCAGAGCGGAGAAGTCATGGGGATCTGAGGAGAGAGGAGTTAAAGGACGGGAGTTTAGAACAGCTTCTATTTGAGTGAGGCACGTAGCCATTTCCTCGTAGGTGAGATGAGGGGATTGCAATAACCTTTTAAGATGGTGTTTTGTGGAACGAACAGCTGCCTCGGCTAAGCCGTTGAAATGGGGACTATATGCGGGTACGAATTTAAATTCTATACCTTCTTGAGATATGTGACCTTCAAGGTCTGATTGTGCAAGAAACTTTGATAGCTCATTGTAAGTGCCGACAAAGTTGGTGCCGTTATCGGACGTTATACTTTGCGGTTTCCCCCGACGTGACACAAAACGATTGAGAGCTGCTAAATAAGCTTCACTAGATAGTGCCGTAACGAGCTCGATGTGACAGGCCTTTGTCGAGTTACAGATGAAGATTGCCATAAACGATTTAATAAGTCTGCAACCTCTGCCTTTTCTGTCCGCTATCATCAGTGGCCCTGCGTAATCAACACTACAATGTAAGAAAGGGTACTCTAGCTCAGTTCGAGTTGTCGGTAACTGTCCCATAATGGGTTGCACTGATTCCGCTTTGTATCAACAACATCGGACACACTTATTTACGATGGCTTTGGCTAGGTTTCTGCCACCCAAGGGCCAATAAGTTTGCCTAGCGTTCGCTAGTAAGAGCTGTGGACCAGCATGTAAATATACTAAGTGTAAATGCTCAAAAAGTATCTTAGTAAAATGATGCTTGCTGCACAACAGAATAGGATGCTTTGTATCGTACGTGTATGGGGAATTGTCTAGTCTACCACCGACACGTAATATGTTATTGGAGTCTAGAAATGGGGACAAGGAGCTAAGTCTATTCTTTTTATGTAATGCTTTTACCGTTTTAAGAATAGCATATTCCTCAGGAAACATTTCCAACTGAACCTTGTGTAATATTAAATTTAAGGAATTTTTAAGTTCGACAACTGAAAATGGACCAGTACGTTTGTTGGTTTTATTTCTACAGTTATGTACAAATCTTTGTAAATATGCTATTGATCTTTGTACATGATTCAAATTAGATCTACTGTTAATCAAACTACTTATAGGATCTACATTAGAAGTACTATTAGCTACTACAACAGAACAAGAAACCAATTCTGGTAGATCTTGTCTCTCGTTATGATTGGGCATTTTTGGCCATTCTTGTTCATCTTTCTTTAAGAAAGTGGGACCAGACCACCACAAGGATGAACCACTGATGGAATCAGCCTTCAGCCCACGAGAAACAAGGTCCGCCGGATTGTCTTTCGACCGTACGTAGCCCCACACGTGACCCTCTGTGCTCTCTTGGATTTCGTGGATTCGGTTACGAACGAAATTTTTTAGTTGCAGTGGGGGTGTAGATAACCACCCTAGAACTATAGTCGAATCACACCAAAACCTACATTTGCTTATCTTTAGAGTAAGAGAGGATAATACTTTTGTACACAACCTTGCAGCTAACAAGGCTCCGCAAAGCTCTAGACGAGGAATCGTCGTAGGCTTTATCGGCGCTACCCTACTTTTAGAGGTCAAGAGGTGTATCTTTACTAATCCTGATTGATCCACAGAACGAATGTACAAACAAGTGCCGTACGCTCGCTCTGAAGCATCTGAAAAAACATGAATTTCATGAATTCCAGAGCTATCACTAAGAACCCATCGAGGAATTCTTAAGTGATTCAGAAGAGGTAAAGTGTCAGCAAATGCTAGCCATGAATGTTTGGTGTCTTGTGAGACCTCATTATCCCATGAATACTGATCGATCCACAATCTCTGCATGATGAATTTGGCTTCGACAATACATGGGCCGACGAGCCCCAATGGGTCAAAGATCTGACTTATGACAGAAAGTATGTGACGTTTTGTTACTTTTTTATTTAACTTTATATTAATTGAAAATGACAAAGTGTCTGAATCACAATTCCAGTACAAACCAAGAGTTTTAGATGAGACATCCATGTTAGTTTGTGAAAAGTCTAAAATATTGTCATCTGTATTATTATGAGAGGGTGCAATTTGATTTAAAATGAATGTATTATTTGATTTAAATTTTCTTAATTTTAATTGGGCTGATTTTAATGTAGATATGACTCCCTGAGCAATATCGATTGTTTTATGTATTGAATCAGAGCCACCCAGATAATCGTCAACATAAAAGTCTCTTTGAATTGATTGTTTGACGTTATCATCAGGGGCGCTGGAGGCTAAACTCACCAAACATTTGGTGGCTAAGTAAGGCGCACTTGCCGTGCCATAAGTCACCGTGTTGAGTGTGTATGTTTTTAAGGGCTCTTTTGAATCAGAGCGGAAGATAATTTTTTGTAGAGAGCGTTGTGACGGATGAAGTTCAATCGCTCTGTACATTTTCTCTACGTCACCAGTTACAACATATTTATGCTGGCGAAAGCGTAGCAGTATCGAAATGATGTCTTCTTGTACAGTCGGACCAACCATTTGGATGTCATTTAATGACACACCAGTACTAGTGGTGGCCGATGCATCGAAAACTGTACGAAGCTTGGTAGTTGTACTTGATTCACGGATGACGCCGTGGTGGGGTAAGAAATAGGTATTACCCTGAAGACAGCTCGGTGAAGACTCCTTATCTTCAGTCATGTGACCTAGGCGTTCATACTCTTGCATGAACTCAACGTACCTGCTTTTGAAGGCAGGGTCCCTAAGAAACCTACGCTCTAGTGACATGAACCGACACTTTGCCTTTGAAAAAGAATCGCCTAAGACTGAAGGATCTTTCTTCAGTGGCATGGTTACGACAAAGCGTCCGTCGTCTTTACGATAGGTATGTTCGTTAAAGTTCTGCTCACAGGCACGCTCCTCAGGAGACAAGGAGTGCTTGGCTGCAATGGTATCTAATTCCCAAAAACGAGATAAGTCTGGGTCGGCGTCCTCACTTAAAAAATGACAAACGGGAGAAGAAGAGTGTGTCTTATGACGGGCAACGTACCCTGACACTAACCAACCCAATTTCGTTTCATATAACTTAGGCTGATTTTTGCCTAAATCTATAGAATTATTGCATAAGACGGACCAAAATACTTCGGCCCCAAGTAAGATGTCTATAGCTGCCGGTATATTAAATGTTGGGTCAGCCAGACTTATTCCCAATGGAAGAGGAATGTTAACGCTGTTTATGAATGATGACGGCAAAGCTGTAGTGATCTGAGGTAAAATATGACAGTCTACAGTAAGTTTACAGTTGTCATCATAGTGGGACATAATCGTAAGGTTGCAAGACTGTGTACAATAAGAAGTATTATTATTTATACCTGTCACGGTGGCGCTCGCACTACGTCGCGACAAACCCAGCTTACCGCACAGTGACTCATCTACGAAGTTGCCCGTACTACCGTTGTCGAGGAGTACTCGGGCATTGTGCACGTTGCCCTTGCTGTCAACCACTCTCACGATCGCTGTGGAAAGCAAAACATTCGGAGGAGTAGTGAACTGCTGAACATTAGTTGAACCGGCAAAGTTATTGACGGGAATAACTGGCTCAGGAGACGTAGCTGCTTCTGCCTCATGTAGATGAAGCAGAGTACTGTGCCTTTTCTTGCAGTATTTGCAAGATACAAGATTGCACCTTGATTCTGTGTGCCCTAGTCGCAGACAATTAAGGCAGACCTTTGCCTCTTTGGCCTTTTGTATACGAGCTTCAACAGACAGAGCTCTAAAGGCATCACAATTGAATAAGAAATGAGTCTGACTGCACATAGGACATGTTAATTTTCTTTTATATTATTATTATTGTTGTATTTTTTATCTTTATTATTGCTCTCATTTGTTTTTTGATTAGATTTTGTAGCTGTAAGTAAATTAGAATTATGTTTGGAAGTGTATACCTGTTCTACTTTATTGATGTTTCTTTTATGTTCTTGCAAAGTTTCTAATAAGTCAGCTCTGTTGCTAAGGAACTTTAAAAAAAAATCTAACGAAGGTGGATTATCTAACGTGTTTCGATGTTCTTCCCATTCCCTACGTGTGACACCGTCAAGTTTTTCGGACATCATGTGAATTATGAGGGTATCCCGTAAGTTAAATTCAGTGTCCTGACCTAACGTTGTCAAAGCACGAAGATTTTTATTCGTGACATCAATAAGGTTACGAATAGAAGAACATGATTCACTCTGCATACACTCAACGCTAAATAACGCCCGAACATGATTATTAACGAGCAATCTTTTGTTGTCGTATCTATTACACAATAAATTCCAAGCAGATTCGTAATTCTGAGCTTTAAAGTCTAAATTATCAATAACTAGCAGTGCACTACCTTTAAGAGAAGCACGCAGATAGTGCAATTTATTAACGTTGTCCATGTCCTTTCGTGAATGAATGAGTGAAATGTAAGTGTCTCTAAACTCAAGCCAGTGTTGATAGTGTCCGTGAAAAACAGGTAAATTAATTTTTGGCAACCTAACACAATTGTATTTTGCCTGCACATCCTCGTCACCCGTTACGTAACCATCTTGTTGACTGCCAGACTGGGGGGGACGAGCGCCGAGTAGACTCCGCGCCGTCGCCACCAGCTTATAATACTGGTTCTCAAACTGCTCGCGCTCCTTGCTTTCGTCATCGGGGTTCTCCACCAACATCTCAATGTCACTCTGTAACTTGTCATAATCCACATATAAGCCATCAAATTTATTAAGCCTAGTTTCCAGATCTAAAAGTTGTAAGCTGCTAAGTTCGTTGCAACTTTCAAGCATGTGAAGGTAATTGCCAAAAATAGTGAGTTTAGACTTCATACAGCTGCGTTTTTTAACGAGTTTCTCAACTTTTTCGTCAGCCATAGCTTTAAATTCACAAGCGCTAACTCACAAATAAAGTAATTATGAATAAGAAACCAGTTTGTTATATGCGAAGATAAAAAACGTAGCTAGTTAGTGCGAACAAAAGAACACCTGACGCGCAGGTGTGCCGTCGATCAGCTGTTATAGATAAGAAGCGAAGTAAACGTAAACAGATAATATAAAAAAGGTTATGCAGTAGCTTTGTAATCAGAATAATTGAGTTTTGACAGATGTAAGGCTATGAATTAGAATGATTTATCACTAAAAGACTTAAAGAGAAAGTAATTGAAAGCACTCACTTAAATTATTGCTATTTAAACATGAAATATGAGATAGAATAGGAAAAGATATATGGGACAAATTGGAACGAACTCACTCAATGTGTTAACCATCCATAGGATCACCGATGATGTTGCAAGTTCTTCTTTGTCCTTGACGATGACTCGAACTTTCGACGGGTCCCAAGTCCGTTGTACGGCCGATTTCTAGTTACTTCTTCTCTGGGCGTGTGCGGGAGCTATGCGTAGTCTCTTCAACAGGAACTTGAAGACTCCTGCAGGAACTGTCGCCGCTGAAGACCGCAACTGAAGAGCTTCGAGTTTGAAGTTTTCTTTCAAGACCGTTACTTTTTGAACAATAACCGGCGAGATCCTAGAAGGACCAATGTTCGACTGGCTCGTTGGGGTAAATAAAATACTTGTGGACTGTATAAAAAGGCTCGGTATATTGCCGATTAAATGTACAATTATAACTGCCCGGACAAAACATATATATGAGTTTAACAATCGTATTAGAGTATCGTCCGTCGCGGTGGGCTCCGAGGAAGCGAGTGTCGCCGGCCGGGCAGGCTCCCCGCGCCACACCTCCGCTCGTTCGCTGCGCAGGTCGGTCACGTCGCCTACGCGTGCCGTCTGCGTGTCTGTTGGGTGCGATTCCCAACAGCTGGGCACGCCACGATTGCGGCGATAAGTCCCCTCTTTGAGGAGTGGCTGGAGAGGCGCCACGGCGTCCTCACCTTCCGCCTGACGCAGGTCCTCACCGGACACGGCAGCTTCGGGAGGTTCCTGTGTCGGATAAGGCGGGAGGAAACGTCCGGGTGTCACCACTGTGTGGATCGCCCGGAGGACACGGTGGAGCATACGGTGGAGGTCTGCCCGGCTTGGGCAGAGCACCGCCGTGTCCTCTTGGAGGCGATCGGCGGCAGAGACCTCTCGCGTCCGGCCCTGGTTCAGGCCATGGTACGGAGCGAGAGGGCATGGGCAGCCGTCACCTCCTTCTGCGAAGCAGTAATGCTCGCGAAGGAGGAGGCGGGACGGTTGAGGGAAAGGCAAGTTTCGCGCCCTCTCGCCCCTAGCCGCCGCAGGAGACGCCCAGGGCGTCGGGAATCCCGGGTGGATTTCCGACCACCGTAGGCGCGGGCTTGCGGACGGTGAGCAATGGGTAGCTCACCGTCCGATAAGGACCAGGCCCGGGTCGACGGCGCGTTGTATTCCACGCGCGCCTCAAAGAGATGTCGTCAGCACATAGTAGGGGTCCACTAGGGCCGATGCCTGCTAGGGTCGCGGGAAGGTACTTATGGGTCACCGAGGCCCCCGCAACACAGGCAACAAGAAGGAATACGGGTGGGTTTTAGTCAGCAAGAGTCTGACACACCCTCCCGCTCCGCCCAGAGCAGGAGAAGTTATTTGATGATTTCCCACCCAAAAAAAAAAAAAAAAAAAACAAAAAAAAAAAAAAAAGCATCCTTTACTCCAGAGGGAGATCATAATAACGTAATAATAAGAAAAGTTTTTATTACACCAAACAAAACTATTATAACTGCCAACACAGTTTGCCAGTTAAGTCCATAAAGTTGCCGTGTGTTGACCCTTTGAGATCCTTTTATTATGCTTCCGTGGTTCGAACGTCACTGTTTATAGCCAATAAATTTTGCACGAAAAACGTAAACTTTTTCGGCTATACGGAAAACTTTGCATTATTCCCCGCTAACTCGCGTAAAAAAGGGTAAAGGGTGATTCCTACTTTATATGTAAAGGGTTGTGTGCTTTTGTGTATCACGGAATTCACGAACTATAGATAAGGTTATTTGTATTATTGTGTATTGTGTCTGTTTATTGCACAGTGAGTTACTGTTGTTTATCACGGTAAGAATATCGCAGACTGGAAATTCCCAACTATATATATACATATACATAAAAAAGTCTGTTCGTTGGTAAGCGCATCACTTGAGAACGATTGGACCGATTTAGATTTTTTGTTTTAAAGGTCGTAGGTAATCGTCGGAATTAGGTTTTTATGGAAAGAAAAGTTCGAAAAAGTCCAACTGAACGTCCTTTTTATGGGATTTTTCTATGAGCAATTGAAATTTGTACAGGACAACGTTTGTCGGGGCAGCTAGTACTTTAATATATAAGATAATTTTCTGTTTGTTGCGTTCCAACCATACGTATGAACCGAACTGCTTATATTGTAGGTCCAACAATAAAAGTATAAAATATTTGAATAGTTCTCATGAATATGAACAACTTTGAAATGAAAATAACAGAATCAGCTGCTCCAATCATACAAATATGCAGTACCTACCCGACAGTAGCAGTACTTACTCGATCAAAAGTATGAAACATCTGATGTACACACGGCTATATATTTCCAGTATAAGCTGATCTCGCATCGTATAGGATTTCCGTACAAATGGAGGTCAGGATGAGTAGGTAATACCTCTTTACATACTGTCTTTATACAATTATAAACTAGTAAATTACATATATCTATCGTACCAAGATAAATATTATATAAAAGCTTAAAAATGTGACTGACAAAAAATCAGACTATGGTGTCACATACCCCATAAATATTTAACGACTGCCAAGATTTATCACCCATGTTTAAAATTAATTTAGAAACGATTGATTTTGGTCATAGATATGGTGTAGGCGGGTATTGATTTCCAATTTGTTAAACGAGAGTTTTGGACGAAAAATTTCTCACAACATGAATCAGCAATCAACATCAATCAATAACCTCGATATAAAAGTACTTGACTTTGAACAATATTATCCGTTTCAAAGCCAAAATGTTATACAGGGTCAAAATAAATAAAATAAAAATTGTTGAGTTTTTTAAAATAAATAGAGTAGAGTCATCTCAACACCTCTCTTGAATTTGTATAAATGTATATTTATAATACAGTTATATGGTATAATAAATAGTAATATAATATGTGTATTTTAAGTTTATAAACTATTTAATTTGTATTTGTGTACCTATTTTATTTATAATTCAATAAGATATAATTTTATTAAAGAATTCTCATTGTTCCTCTCAAACAGAGCACCTGCCATCAAATCTCTTCACCATCCTTGGTTGACTGGTAGTGAATGCCTAGGCATTACGTGCGCCTTTGTACCTTTTTTTGGGTGTAAAAGTTTAAATGAATAAATTAATAAAATTAGCTAGCGAAACTTCGCCAATATGATGGGTAGGTATATATCTAAACATGATCAAATAAAAAAGAAATTAATTTGATTAATTATTATTTTGTGGAGGCATCGACAGCAGGTAGAGTAGTCACTTGAAATGTCAGTTTTTTTTTTGTGCCATCTTCACAAATGATCACGTCTGTAAAGGTGGACAAAAAAACCAAATGAATCGATATCTAAACTAAAACATGATAAAAAAAAAGAAAATAGATTTTCTTTCCAGTAACAACTAGCGGTCGTTGACCCCAAAATAAAATCTTTTTTTTTTATTGTGTATAGAGCGTCATGCTAAGCCTGCAGCAGCAGGGAAATTCAAAGCTAAATATCGTAACAAAAATGTACAATCATAGACGACACTGAAAAATCTTAAAAAAAAACAATATCTAAAACCAATCAAATACCGATATATGTATTCGATACTGGATTCCGATATCCAATCGGATGGGAGGCAGTCGAGTCATCTCGCAGAAATATGGCATGCAATAAAATATCGATACAGGAAATAGGGAAGCAATCGGGAGCATCAGGAATCCCGGGATCCCGGACAATCGTTGGAAAAACTCATATGAATTCGGATAGCAGTACGAATCGCCGTTCATATTCAATACCATTATGATAATGTCGGTATACCCACATAAATCTTTACTGGTAAACATGATAAGTTAATGTATACGTTTTAAGTAACAAAGTTATAGTGTTGAATTACTGTTGGATTTATTGACTGGTTTTTATTTATTTGTTAATGGGAGACAATATTTTTCGGCAGTTTACGTCTTTCGGCTGAAATGGTGATGATGATAGGCACGTATGTGCTATAAAGGCTCCTACATACTGGCGCGACTTGTCGCGCGACGCGTCGCGACACAAAGACAGCGCGTGTAGCGCTACACGCGCTGTCTTTGTGTCGCGTCGCGTCGCGCGACAAGTCGCGCCAGTATGTAGGAGCCTTAATCCACACGCCCACTTCAATGCAAAATTCATTGAACCAAATCAAATCAAAATATTTTGTTTCGCATAAACCTACATGGACACTTATGAAACGTCAGAAGCTAGGCGCACGGTTCCAATTGGTCGTTTCCTATGGAGAAGAGCGGGCAAGAAACTCCGCGGATACTCTTTTAAAAATAATTGGCTTTACGATGTTTTCAAATCACAGTGTTAATAGGTATGGGAGGACAGTGTAGGCCTGTCAAGAAGTACTAGGTAACAAAATAAATGCTACAAATTTAGTCTATTAAGCCTACAACGTCCTCACATTCACAATATACTAAATAATCTATGTCAAATATTAATACAATTATAAAAAATGAAAACCTGTTTAAACCAAATAACATGTTTGCCATTACAACTGTAACAAGTCTGAATTAATATCCTGTCCACAAGAGCCACTAATAAATAGTTTGATATCAAAATTGTAGGTATATAATGTCAAATAATGAAAATATTATGTCTAATAATAATGAAAAAAGTATGTATAAAATAATTTCGTCATTGTACCACAATCCTCGCATCTTTCAATTAACTTGACAACCGATCCGTTCATAATAAGATTTATAGCAGGTAGGTACGGTAGGCAGATGTTATACTCGTATATTGATATATAAGATCTCTGACTGAAACACTGTTGGTATTGTTATTACGGTCTATAATTATGTGAACTTGTAAAAAAAATCAAATAAAGCAAAAATTAAAAACTATATGGCGTTTTGACGACGCGACAACGGGACGAACCAATTAATTTAATAAGAATTTATTTAACTATTGTAGGAGGATTATGACGTTATTGTTGTTGTCAAAACAGACCATAATCCTCATATTCAATTAATCCACCGAACCATTTCTAACTCTAATACGATTTGCAGGCATGCCGGAGACGCAATGTACTGCCATCGAAGCGGATAAACAAATGCCCCGTACATTCGTAGTCTGGTACATTCAGCCACAAAACAAATACCTAGGTACAGAAGGTCGGCTCCATACAAAGAGTGAAAACGGATACACAAACAAACACACGTGACCTAGGTACACACGACGACGACGACGACGACGAAGCTGACCTAATATTATAATAGTTTTCCGTACAACGAGATGTCAATTTATAATGGAAATTATTGGAAATGTATAGCTACAATTTGTAACTGAGTTAATGCACATTATGAAAGTAGTTTTTTTCTGAATCGCCTACTGAATTCTAATTTCTGTCGATTTTTGAATACACGTAATTTATTATACCAAAAATACAACTACGTAAATTACAGTCACACTTCCACTGTACAGTCAAAAGTAATCAAATTCGACGAAGTACCTATTACGCTATTAACTTAAGTGGCAGTGGGCAGGGCACATTGCTCGCAGAACAGATGGCCGATGGGGCCGAAAGGTTCTGGAGTGGCGACCGCGTACCGGAAGACGTAGCGTTGGAAGGCCTCCTACAAGGTGGACCGATGACCTTGTGAAGGCCGCAAGATTCCACTGGATGCGGGAAGCACAAAACCGGTCAACGTGGCGGTGCTTGGGCCTCCCGCCCATAGGCCTCCCCCAAGCACCGCCACGTCTGGACGCCACGTCCGGACATATCCAGCAGTGGACGTCTTTCGGCTGAAATGATGATAATGATGATGATGACTTATTACGCTAGAATCTTATACGCGTGCAGCTGTTTGCGTGCATAGATTTGTAATATGACCACAATTTTTAGACCTCATCCATCGCTTATCACCAGGCGAGATCAAGCAGGCCCACAGCAATTAAAAAAAAATAAAAAAACAATTGTTTATGTAATTATTATGATTGAAACTCAGTGTATGTATTATGATTATAAAATAATATTGTAATTAGGGCGTTAATTCCGAGACATGTTGTAATTGTGACGCCGTACGTACGCTGAGTGTACTCGTAATAAGCAAACTCGCCACTGGCATTTGTTTGACATAAATTGAGATCGTTGTCGCACAATACGAAGAAGATGAAGTATTAGAAAATGTTCAGCTCTATATACCGTCGCGTCGTCGTGATAATTTCTAGCTAAAACTCTATTTTCCGTCATAACGGCAGCGTAATGTACTTTGTGCGTACACAAATATTTTCGCTCATTGTATCCAGCTGGCCTTCTGTACTTATCTACTCTGTGACTCAGCCGCACAGATTCAACCGACGGATGAATGAGTTCGATCTCGATCGTGAGGGGATGTCTATTGGATCTGTTGATCTGTGTCGAACAATAGATGTTGCCGTTGCGTTGTATTGACTACCAACTTTTTTTTCACCCCGCGCTACGATGGAAAACGTTTTGTTGTTTTTTTTATTTCAAACTTTTTCTGCGAGTCCTGTTTTGTTTGTGGTGTAAACAGCTTTATGTTGTAAACAGAGATTGTTACATGAAGTAAAGCTTATGAAAAGTAGGTTTACCGGTTAACAGTACATAAAGATTTTATCGTATTTTACAGGATTATAACTACTGGTTTAACGTGCTACAAAATCCATCAACCTAGGCGCTTGTAACAGAACTACTATCTTCAAGTCTAGTTTGAAATCAAATCGTCTAATCACTAGTCAAGTAAAGAATCAGCACTTGAACATCGGCCTTATTCCAGAACAGTAATCGATCCATAAGTACTCAGCTGAATTGAGATTCAAATCGAGCCTCAAGCAGAACAGAGTTACCTACGAATTGATTTTGCATCAGCCTGTTTTCGTTTACGATTTATTTTCTAGCGGGGAGAATTAGGATTTTTGCCTATGTCCTTCTCCGGGTCATGGTTTACCCATGTGCCAAATTTCATGCAAATCCGTTAAGCCGTTTTAGCGTGAAAGCGTAACAAAGAAACAAAATCTCTTTCGCATTCATAATATTAGTTATGACTAGATGCGCCCCGCGGTTTTACCCGCATAAGTTTTGACCCCATGAGTATATCGGGATAAAAAGTATTCTATGTGTTATTCCTGGTTATAAACTATTTGTGTGCCAAATTTTATCCAAATCCGTTCAGTACTTTTTGCGTGAAAGAGTAACAAACATCCATCCATCCATCCATCCTTACAAACTTTCGCATTTGTATATTAGTAGGATTTGTCAAGAATTGTACCAAATTGGCTCTCTGTGTTGCTCTTATTGATCTGTTAATATTGAACGATATCGTTAATGTGTTGCTGAAAAACAATATAGATACACAAGTAACTTAAAGCTCTCAATCTATAGGAAAAGATAACAAGAATATAGAAACCACCGGCACACGAAGGGAGGCTGAGTGAAATTGACAGATTTATTTGCGTTCGATAAACCCGGGATTGCGACTGGCTGCATTTTTTACAACGCCCAACTCTACGCTCGACGGCCGGAATAAATTCATTGGAATCCTGAAAATTAGCTGCAGTTTTGTATAGTGGATTTTCACTCCCGCAGTCAGAAATATTTATTAGTTTAGTGTGTGCTGTAATAGGTGCCGTGCGCCTATTCATAGCGGTTGTGTCGTGTATTTGGATTTAGTGGTGGTCTTAATTTTTTTGTTGTTGTATGTTTTGATGACATCGTGAGTAGAACAAATGACTATCACAGTTTGGTTGAGCTGTGTCTGTTATCGACTTTTGTGTGATTCATGGATATGGTAATTTCGTCTATTCCGTTCATGGTAGCGGTCATTGAGAGGCCCATGTTCGGCAATGAACGTTTATGGAAACACTAAACTAAACAAATCAAAACAAAAACAGACCTGTACCTTACCATTTCCGGAATATTAATTCAAAAAACACGGCAAAAATCCGCCACACATCACACACACGCTCGTAAAATGTTCGTACCACCACAATTTGGTTTTAACACCGCGTGTGTACCAAAGTTGGCCGTCTCTAACCGCGTTACGGTCGGCACGGCGCGGCAAGGAAGCGGTAATTTCCCCTGAGATGCCGCGTATCGACGGACCCGCCTCAATTGTTGTCACAACGCTCTTAATGCTCGTGGACACAGTGCTCTGCTGGCTGATGAGCAGAGATGCGTAAATAATAAAGCATTTTTCCGTTTGCAATCCCTTGTGGAATAAGATATTTGTACTCACTGAGATTACAGTCGGTTATAGCTTTGTTGCAACGGGATTTCATACTGAAATTTAATGATAGGGAAGGTCTGCTGAAATATTCCGGAATATTGTCTCATATTTATAAAAAAGAGTGGAGGGGCTTATGGCTAAGTAATACCAACGGGTCGATCGATCAGGTTAAGCTATTCTTGCCGCGGTTGGTCCGATGGGTGACCACATTTACATACCAAGACCCCTCCGTGCCTCGGAAAGTACGCTAAGCCGTTGTTCCCGGCTGTCATTTGTACATTTTTGACAGTTGTTACGGGTTGTCAGTAGCCCGAAAAACACAATCAGCCTTACCAAGGAGTGTTACCCACTAACTGGGTCATGGAGGTCAGATAAGCAGTCACTCCATGTAAAATACTAGTATTCAGCTGCATCCAGTTAGACTGGAGGCTAACCCTAGCATAGTTGGGCTAGGCAGATGATTTATAAAAAGAGCGAATTGTTGTTGTCTTCCTTTTCCATATTTTCAGATTTTTGTGGAATTTTGAGACGTCTACGTGATTGTGTAGTGATTTTAGTTTCCAGAAGTTATGAGCCAAATTGAGAAGATAGTTTAAATGATAATTAAATAGGAAACATATAAAAACCAATCGAATGCAGTTCCTTTTTTTGAAGGCAGATAAAAAAAAATCTTTGAAATCAAAATATTTTATTTCACATAAACCTACATGGGCACTTATGAAACGTCAGAAGCTAGGTGCACGGTTCCAATTGGTCGTTTCCTATGAAAAGGAGCTGGCAAGAAACTCCACGGTTACTCTTTTAAAAATAACTGGCTTTTACAATGTTTTCAAATAACCCTGTTAATATTATAGTTATGGAAGGACAGTGTAAGCCTGTCAAGAAGTACCAGGTAGGTACTCAACAAAAAATAAATGGTCTACAAATCTAGTCTATTAAGCCTACAACGTTCTCACTCTTTTTTTTTTTTTTTGGTGGAAAATCATCAAATAACTTCTCCCGCTCTGGGCGGAGCGGGAGGGTGTGTCAGACTCTTACTGACTAAAACCCACCTGTATTCCTTCCTGTTGCCTGTGTTGCCAGGGGACTCGGTGACCCATAAGTACCTTCCCGCGACCCCGGCAGGCATCGGCCCTAGTGGACCCCTACATTTGTGCTGACATCTCTTTGAGGCGCGCGTGGAATACGACGCGCCGTCGACCCGGGCCTGGTCCTTGCCGGACGGTGAGCTACCCATTGCTCAACGTCCGCAAGCCCGCGCCTACGGTGGCCGGAAATCCGACCGGGATTCCCGACGCCCAGGGCGTCTCCTGCGGCGGCTAGGGGCAAGAGGGCGCGAAACATGCCTTTCCCTCAACCGTCCCGCCTCCTCCTTCGCGAGCATTACTGCTTGGCAGAAGGAGGTGACGGCTGCCCATGCCCTCTCGCTCCGTACCATGGCCTGCACCAGGGCCGGACGCGAGAGATCTCTGCCGCCAATCGCCTCCACGAGGACACGGCGGTGGTCTGCCCAGGCCGGGCAGACCTCCACCGTATGCTCCACCGTGTTCTCCGGGCGATCCACGCAGTGGTGACACCCGGACGTTTCCTCCCGCCTTATCCGACACAGGAACCTCCCGAAACTGCCGTGTCCGGTAAGGACCTGCGTCAGGCGGAAGGTGAGGACGCCGTGGCGCCTCTCTAGCCACTCCTCAAAGAGGGGACTTATCGCTGCAATCGTGGCGTGCCCAGCACTGGGTTGCGATAACCGTACTTTCCATGACGCCATGAGATCCCGCCGGAGCTCCGTCCGCTGTGCCGCGATTTCTCGCGGCAACGGACTTACGCCCCGGCGTTTCGCCTCCTCGCGCCACTCCCATACGTGCGCGAGGACTTTTGCCTCCAGATCCCATGGTGGCAATCCGGCAAGGAGGCTCGCTGCCTCATAGGAGACCGTGCGGTATCCCCGGACCATCCGGATGGCCATGACCCTTTGGGCCGCGCTCAACCGGCGGGCTGGCCGCAGCGCCAGAGAGCGCGCCCATACAGGAGCCCCGTAGAGGGCCATGGACCGCACGACCCCCGCATAGAGTCTCCGGCAGGAGGCGTTTGGACCCCCTAGATTGGGCAGAAGCCGCTTCAATGCAGCGCCTGCCCGCTCCAGTTTGGGAGCTAAACGTCGGAAATGTTCCACGAAGTTCCACCGGCTGTCGAGGACGAGTCCCAGGTACTTCATCGTCGACTCGACCCCGATGGAAACCCCTCCCACCGTTATTTGGGACCCCAACGGTGGCGCATTCCGAGGATCATGAAAACACATGGCCTCCGACTTGTGCAGGGCCACCTCGAGTCCCAATTGACGGATCCTTTCGACGATTGTCGCAACCCCGCGCGCCGCTAATTCGGCCGCCGCCTGGTGCGACCTCCCCTGCGCCAGGACCAACGTGTCGTCAGCGTAGCACACTACGCTGACACCGCTAGGGAGGTCGGCGCGCAGCAATCAGTCGTATCCGATGTCCCACAGATGTGGCCCCAGGACCGATCCCTGTGGGACACCGCACGACATCTCTTGCCGGTTCCACACTCCCTGGTGACCGGGGTAGATAACGGCCCTGTCCGTCAGATAGGCCTCGACCACACGACAGAGATAGGGCGGCATCCGGTGGTACTGGAGTGCCTCCCTGATGCAACTCCAGGGCAGGGACCCTACCCTGGGCAACAGCATTCCCCGTCGTCAGGGCTCGCACGCGGATAATGGCGTCCACCGTAGAGCGCCCTCTGCGGAAACCAAACTGGCTATCCGCCAAATCTGGCCCCACCGGCTGGCCGACGAAGCGGTCTGCAATGACTCTTTCAAAGAGCTTGCCCACCTCGTCGAGCAGCACGATGGGCCGATAAGCGGACGGAGAGTCCGCAGGGCGCCCTGCCTCCTTTATGAGGACCAGTTTCCCCGTCTTCCAGCGAAGCGGGAACTGGCCCCTCTCCATGCATGCGCTTAGGAGCCCCCTAGGTCGAGGCCCGAGAGCCTCCAAGGCCAGGACCCAGGCCTTACCAGGTAAGCTGTCGGGTCCTGGGGCGGTATTTTTGGCATTAAGCCTGCGTACCGCCGCTCTCATTTCTACCTCGGTCACCTCCGAAGCATCGTCGTCGTTGTCGTCGGCGGTGTGGTCCGCATCGGGCACCGCAGTAGGCGGAGCCATGGGCGGGGAGGTGTATTCCCCTCGCGAAAGGAACAGAGCGCTCACCACGTCCTCCACAAGCTGCGGCCGGAGACTCTGCGTCAGCGGGGGAGCCCATGGGCGGAGTTTATCCCGCACCACTTTGTATGGGCGTCCCCTCGGGTCCCTGTCCAGAGTCCCCAGCGACTCCTTGCGGGCCAACCCCCTGGCCCGCAGGATCTCCGCTTGGAGGGCGGTCTTCGCCGCTCTGTACCCCTCGTACAGCTCCGCCTGAATGGCTTCCGTATTCGGAGGTTTTGATACGGAGCCCGCGGTGCCTGGTGTACCGGCGTCGCGCAGCCACGCACGCAGTGCGTAGAGCCGTCAGCTCCTGCGACCACCAGTACACCTGGCGTGAGGCACGTCCAGGCTGGACACGGGGCATTGCCACGTCACATATGTCGGACATGGCCTCCCGGAACCACTCCGCCTCGACGTTGATGTCAGCAGGCCTGTCCGGTGGTGACACCCAGACCTGCATGATCGAGGCTTCCAGGAGGAGGAGCTGCCGGTCCAGCTGCTTCAGCGAACGTTCTCACTCTTAAAATATTAATAAAATAATAAATATAAAACCTATTTAAACCAAATGACATGTAGCAAACATGTCATTTGGTAAAAAAAGAGCAGTGGTGGCCCATGAGTAACGGCCGTGACTTACGGGTTGTTAAGTCGTGGTTTCAAACCCAAGCAGACACTTTATTTTGTGTAAATTATTTCATCACCACTGCTCTCAAAAAGGTGAAAGGAAACATCGTGAGGAAACCGGCATGTCCTAGAACCTAAAATTCGAAGACACGTGACACCCGTCAACCCGCACTGGGCCCGCGTGGTGGATTATGGCCCACTCCCTCTCACAGAGAGGAGGCCTGTGTCCCAGCAGTGGCAATATTATAGGCTGATTACGACGAAACATATCATTTGGTTTGAAGAGGTTTTTATTTTTATCATTTTATTAATATTTTACATAGATTATTTTATATTATTATCTACAACTGTTACAAGTCTGAATTAATATCCTGTCTACAAAAGCATCAGTCCATGTTTACATAAACTAGGTTCACAAAATAATATGGCATCTGCTTTTCAGTCTTTAGGAGCTGTAAAAATTAGCCGAGAGGAACAGATTAGGTACAGTGAAGGTCGTAAAACATGGTATCAATCTATAAAATTTTAATGATCTTCCATATCTTTTAAGCTTAGCTCACCCCCTTTTTTGAAGACCGAAAATCTCATCTGGATTAAAAGAATAAACTTTATTTCCAAATTTGCAATTTACCCCAAGGCGATATGTTAGTACTATGACAGTTTTGGTTTTTAGTACTTTATGCGGCCTACTCAAATGTCCTTTCTTTGGTTTTGTTCGTCGAGTCGTTGAGTTGTTGAGCTGCACGATTGCTGATAAATGCGTGCACTAACTAAAATAGGTCCACTCAATCTGTGTGGTACTTTCCTCAAAAGACCATTTCAGACACCAATATACATGGTTTTCATATGATCTGACCAAGATTATGTCTGGACTTTAAAAGAGACTGTGACCCCTGAGTTTGTTTTGGCCTTTCTTCTCAGAGTAGTCATATAGGAAACGCCGACCTTATCTAGTTTCTTTAAATATGATTGACGTGTAAAAGTGTTTGTACAAACCTACTCACAGAAATAAAATCATTTATCATTTAAAATTGCATAAATCACTGATTATTATCTCCGGCACCCAAGCTAAGATTAAACTTGTGTTATGGGTGCCAAGGCCCTCTTTATTAATAAAAAATTAAATTTATACAAATAGTACGGAGTTGCTTTGGGTTAGTAGCTGTCATTTGAGTACAAAAACAAAATAAAGTTATTAAATTAAATAAACATTAAAAAAAAATGCCACTCTCCAGTGTGTGTATGTGTCACGTGAACATGTTATATGTCATGTGTTTGTGTGTGTGTGTGTGTGTGTGTGTAGTATGTTTGAGTCTAAAATAAAATAAATCGTCTCACTATGGAAAATGGTCTGATGTAGGTTGCTAATTGTATTAAAACTTCATTGAGATTTTACATACGAGTAAGTTATTATCAAAATTAAGTAAGTCTAAGTTTAAACATAACTGGCGAAATGAGGATGTACCATGGTACTATGGTGAGGGTGCCTAACTCTTTGGGAATTACTGGCATGATATAATGTCACGTCATGTTTATCTAAGTAGTTTTAATAACAGTAGAAAATAAGTAATAGTGGTGATAAATATACCAATCATAATATTCATGTAGATGCAAACTATAGTAAGAAACATAACCAAGATTTGCAAAGCAGTCGAGCTGCAATTAGAATAAACAAATAAACAGATAAATGCTTTTGCATTAATAACACTTGTCGCATTACTTAGAACTTACTGTGTAACATAGGGACTTGCTCTTAGTGTCAGTGTGTAGATAAGAATCTAGTTCAAATTACGGTTATAAGTCTGCCCAGTCTCTTGTAGAATAGCTGCGATTAAATTTCCGAGCTTTTTATCTGAAATTACTAAGAAATTTTTGTAATTTTGTGGTAGAAAATTGTTATTTTCTACCACAAAATAACAAAAATGTCTTAGTAATTGCGAACACAGTTTGATGTTTATGAAAAGTCAAAGTAGGTATATAACGGTAGAAAAATGCTTCCATTTTCTAAAATTGTTGTACTTTGAAGTAAGTATTTTTTTAAACGAAAACATAAATATTTTCAAATGTTCCTCTGAACCTCTCCTGACTTGTTTTAAAGTTACTTTGAAAATTGTGTGTACCTAATTGTAAAACAACAGGCGATAATAAAGTGACACGAGTTAATTAATATCGAACTTTAATATTATAATATTTTATTTATAGCACCGTAATCGTATCACACTGTCACTCATATTGTAGACATTATCTCGAACACTTTTAATTTTATAAAAACAACATCAAGATCCTTTTTACAATTCAAACAAAAAATACTCTTAAAAATAACATGATAATCATATCGTACTGTCAAGTATGTATCTTTACAATATTGTGTACAGTTTTCTATCGCGAGCAAGTTTTGTTATCAACTATGGCAGAGTTTCTCAACATTTTGCCCGACTGCGGTGATGCCAAAAATAATGGTTTTGTGTTTGACCTGTAGGTATACGAGTATGTATCCGTCTCTGTGTTCCCTCGGAACTACTAAACTGCTGAACCGATTTTTACGAATGATATGTCGTTAGATTCGTCTTTATTGCGCGAGTGTCGCTGGGTATATAATTAAAATCAAAATAGCGCTAAAATGTTTGTTAAACAAAAACTCCTAAACCTATCAAAATGAAGACTATAAAAGGTGATTACAAAATTATGTACAAATTTCAATTGGAGTGAGTGAGTAAGAGGCCGTTATCACCCGATCACCTATAAGTGGGCAAATAACCTAATTTACCGTCTTACAATACTTACAAAAAAGTGTAAAATAAGAAATTTAAAAACTCAAAAAACCCGACTGCGTAAAAAGTGAATTAAGTTATATAAATCTTGTTTCCATCTTTACCAAAACAAAAGACTATACCACTATTGAATTTAAATCATTTGATTTTTTTCGTTACTTCAAAATTAAAAAATAAACATAAGCAAGTATGATAAAGGCTAACAAAAGTTAAATCTGGAAGCGGTAACATACCCCAAATCAATCCAACCACAAGTGTCCATCATCCCAAATCAATCAATAATCAAACCCTCATCATATACCTACCAACCCCGTATTAAAATGTTTGTCAGTTTGAAAACCGCTGGTCAATAAAAACAGTCAAGTGAGTAGACAGGCTAGTGGGCAAGTGGGCGTTCCACTATGCTACCGTGATAACGCCAGTAGCTTGCTCTTGTTTTATGAACAATCTCTGTTTGTTGTTGGTAGCTCTAGTTTTGTGAGTCGTGTTTTTGTGCTTAAAGACTGTTTTCAGGGATTGTTGGAGATATTATAGAAGTAACTAGATTGATATTCATTGCTGAAATTATGCTTACATTGTCGTGTGAAAGTCTTTAAATATCTAGGCAATTACAGAAATAAACATAATTTCATTTCATTTTATTCATCATAATGAAAAACTGACTGCTTTTTCGTAAGAATTTCCAAAACTTAATCAATAAACGATTGTGTATGTACCAACCTGAACAACCAAATATTCCTTTAACAGACAAATAAAAATCGTCTTATTCGTCTTCGCTGTAATTTCGAATTCCTTTCTGAAAATGGAAACATTTTCAGGCGTCGGGGGACGGACGCAGCCTGCCTGCATGAGAAAAAAGTCAGCGATGTGTCGGATTTCGTCAGGACACAGAACACTGCAATACGAACAAAACTGAAAAATATAGCTCTTTCGTACCTACAGAACACACCGTTCTGTGTTTGAATATCACAAAAAAGTTTTGACAAGGATTGATTTATTTTGTTTCAACGTCACTCACTGTGTTTGACATTAATTAGTTTGTTGACTACATAGTTATGCCATAAACTAGGTTTTATAAACGGCTGTGTTTGAGATGTCATTTTAGTTAGGGCCGCTTTCAGGGGTTCCCGTGCAAACCCCGGCTGAGCGAGAGTGGTATTGGGACCGAACGGATTCAAAAAAAATATCTACAAAAATCACGGCTTAAAAGAATCGATGTTTACACATGTATATATTTAATAATAAGTATACATTCATCCAGTATAAGTTATAACATATTTGATATTTATACATTGCTTTTATTTAAGGATTCACAACTTCTTGTCTGTATAATAAACGCTTCCATATCTTGAACGGGACTCATAGTGGGGAATTTCGCAGAGCCCACCGCTTATACTGCCACCTGCGAAAAAGAAAATGTATGAGAAAAGGTAGATCAATAACCAACTCTATTTTTGGGACATTACGAGTTATATTCGATGAGCAAGTTTCAATTAATATGAAACCACACCAGCTATGAATTTGTGACTGTTGCACGAGGAACTAAAGGTATCTACAGTGTTATTGGAGTTGCTTGAATAACTATCAAGTACCTAGTGAGTATAAAGTTTAGTGCTGTATCATAAAGCACTGAGGTGTTTGCCCTTTGAGTGAAATGCCAAGTTGGTAATGAGGGCTATAATGCCAACTTCAGTTTTATTCATACAAATTGAAATCGAGGAAATGTTTTATTTATAAGGTACTTAACGCCTTTTCACACGCTAAGGCTGCCTAGTGGTTGGCGCCAGTATGAAAGCTTTCACACCGGCAGATTTCACCCCAGGCTAAGATTTCATAGTACGGTCAACCGCACATCATTAGTAACATTTTGACATTAACAGCGCCTTTATGTCGTAGCAGAAAGGTCGTTCTTTTTAGTGCAAGTTTTGCCACTGATATGCGATTGACTGTACGATATATTGGCGTGCTCGCATCATCATCATCTTAGCAGAAAGACGTCGCCTGCTGGACATGGGCCTCCCCCAAGCACCGCTCTTCGACCGGTTCTGTGCCCGCATGCGGTTGCGGTCGTGGTTCAACCGCATGCGGGCTCGACAAAATATCACACAATGAGTTTGCTCATAGGCTAGTAGACTGTTATGTTATCTTTGAATTGTAATCGCTGGGCGTATTGTTAGTTTAGTTGTGAATGTTGTGATTAAACGGCTTTACTGATAACATCTACTTAAAGCGACTACAGACTTGTTTTAAATAATCTTGTTCTGTATCTTAGACTGCTGCTACGGTTGGTTGTTTAAATATTTTCATTGAATTAATAGTTATTATGTTTGGTGATCAAATTAAGATATTGAAGTTTAAACGGTCTTTTTCGTTCTATTGGTTAAGACACAGCAGTTTCTTGTAGGTATTTGTTCTTATATACGGTTATCCATAACAGTATTAAGAAAACACTTCTTAACTTATTCATTCCAAATTTATATTGTCTTACAGTTCCTGGATTATTTAGAATAATTAATATAAAAAAAGTGTTCACATCATTAACTGCTTTTATGGTAGAACTTTCACACAACCCAGTCAAACAGCCCGCCCGTATCTCCACATAATTACGTGTTTGTTAAAAATTACCTAAATTGTACTTGATTCATAATTATATCTATTATCTAGTCTATATTTACACAGTTGCCATATATCATATGATTAAACACTATTATTGTGCAAGTATTAAGCTTAATTTTAAATTTTATAAATAGCTGTTCCTCTTGTTATAGTCAATGTGTTAGACCTACCAGAGAAACACTTAAACGTACTAAAAGATTAGTAGGTTTAAGTGTACAAGTTTCACATTATATCAATGTAAACGAATAATTTGAATGAAAATAGCTGGCATTAAACGCATTATTGCACAACAAACGTTTTAATGCGTACAAATAATTCGCGATGAAAACAACTAGTTTTCGCTAGCACATAAAGTGTCTCCGCTCGCCAAAAGCTTGTCAATAGGGGTGGTAAAATTTGATGAGGCTCCGTGCCTGCCAGCCTCGTAGGTTCAGAGGCGAGGCACTCATGTTACTGTCACGACGTCCAATCGAATTTTAAAGTGTTTGCCACTGCACCGCAAAGGTGTCTATCAAACTGTTAATTTTAAAATCCAATTTCAACTTTGCTGGGTAGTTGTGAAGTGAAATATTGTTCGAGCAGACACGTCATAATAAAGTGCTGTGGTAAAATTGTAGGAAGAGATTCTATTGTGAGTTTAAAAATGAGTTCCATTTTTGTTCTTTATTATTATAAATCCTATATATATATATATATATATATATATATTATAATATTTATTTACATAACCAAATTACAAGATGATTATTAACATTAACTAAATTAAATTAAAACTGTACCGAGGATGCTGGCGGCATTTCCTCGCTGAATTGCAATGCTGATGCGTTGCGCGAGAAAGCCGCCAGCTTTTCGGTCACCAGTTAAATCAACTAGACGTTTCGCGATTTCCGGAAATAACTTATGCGCACTGGGACCCCTTGGACCGAGGGTCTCGACGCCAAAGGGCAGAAAGTTGTACTCTCTGCCAAGGCCTCCATATTGAATAACTTTCAGATTTTCGTCATTTTCTGCCGCTGCACCCGCTTTAGAAGTAGTCCGTTGGAGGTGGGACGGTGCCAGTGTGTCTACACAGGTAGCGTCCTACACAAGCATCCGTCCCAAACTCCACGGGACCAAAGACACACCATCAGGTCTTTTGCCATCATCTCTGACAATGCCAGTCGGCTCAAGTAGAGCAGGCACATTGATGCTGGCAAGAGACCGGCGGATTATGTCATTAAATGTCGCATGTCTTGAAAAGCGGCCTGCACTTTTTTGACAACAAAGTCCGTGGTGACCCAGTCGGTCCACGTCCATGCCACAAGGGCATGTGTGTGGAGTGCATACCGTGACCCCAAGCCGCAGACTAGTCGCCAGACGAAGCGAGCTCGGATCCAGGAAGGTACTGGTATATGGAGAAGGATGAGCATGTAGCCGATGACCGGCCTCTCTGGCTCCGACCGTCAAAAGTCTTGCGCGAACCGAACCTGAATTGCGGCTCAGAATCGATTTGTATGTTAAATCGCAATAAATATCGTCCCAGCTCCTCTGAGATTTTAGGTTGTCTGGAAATTCTTTACCCGGGCAAGCAATTTGAAAAGCATTCTTGGCATCCTCTAAGCCCGCAGTCTCATAGTTTGTGGGCAAAGCCCTTAGGACATTACCTATGAGACGTGACGTGCTATGGGTGGACGACAAAAAGGCTGGGGAAGCAACACTCGATATTTTCCGGATTCCTAAGCTGCCAAACCGAATAGGGAGGGATGCTTGTAAACAAGATGGTTCATTGAGCTGAATATTTAAAATCATTTCTAAACTAGTTTTGACTAAATCGTCTATTGGTGAAAGCAAATTTGGATGTTTCCAAAAAGGGCTACAGCGAAGCACATAAGTAAATTTAGGGACAAAAAGGCAAAACTTTAGAATTACAAAAGCATAATGAGGACTGATTTCGAGTAAACAATTTGCGTGACTTTGGAATTTAGAAAATTGAATGCCAGAAAATTTAATTTGGATTTTAAATTATCCAAACCGTAAGAAGTTTTTTCTCATATTAATTATTTTTATAAGAAAACTCGTACTAATTTGGAATGAAAAAAGTTACAAAACGCTATATTAACGTTTTAAAAATATAATACTAATAAAAAAACCGTATCTATACTTTTTAGGCTCAAAGCTTCGAATACTCTAACAGTAACGTAACTGCGAGGAACCATTGTTGACTATCACAGAGGGTCCCTGTTTGTTTAGGTAACTAAGTTTGGCCCCGACCCCAGTTCATTGACCAACTATTTAACTTTAGACAACATTGGCCTCCGAAGGACACAGTCATGTCTAATGAACCTAGTTCGGACATGTTTCCAAGTTAATTGAACTACAGTACATTAATTTAGCACATCGAGTTTTAATGGGATATTACATTATCAATCGCGGAGCATATCTTTTATCTTATATAAAATATATAAAAATTGTATATTAAACGGAAGCTCAGGACATCGATCTGCAAACTGTAACTATGGTATTACAGCATAGTTTCTAGACTCCTAACGTAGAAATTTATCGTCGGTTATCAAAAAAAGAAATCGGCCGTAATACCTACGCGGTCAAAATGTATGGAACAGCAATTTTTTTTGCCAGTCCCATTTAGAAAGAGACTGTTACACAGGTATGAGTGATAGAGACAAAACGACCAAAAAGTTGTGTTTTTTTATGTGTAATATCGTTCCTCTTATTTTAAATTAATAAAATTCAAATAATGTAAATTGAAAATTAAGGTATTTCTTTGATTTTATGTCATTTTAAATTGATTTTGCATACCGTTAAAACGGTGAGACATGGTAGCACTATTGCAATTTTAAGAACATCTGTGTAAACATACTATGTTTCTGGCAAATAAATATGCTTTTCACTATTCTATTCTATTCTTTTCTATTTTCTCGCGCGTGGACGGAAGTGTGTCACGTAACAGGAAGTGACAGCTTAAGTATGGAATAAGTAAGTACTTTATAATAGCATGGAATTAGTGTACCTACTCATGGAATTAGTAAGTACTATATAGATTGTAAGTAGAGGGGATGGAATTTCGACCATTGTGCGACTACTAGTAAAGAATAATGAATTATTCGAATAAATATTTCAGGATTTAGCTTTTTTAAATTTTGAGGTTAATTTCTGTCGCTGCTCAGTCGCTTATTATCAAGTTGAGATGTCAGACCGTAAGTCTCACTCGTTTTTTTTTTTCTAATAAATTCTATGTGCCTGATAAGCAGTGATAGGAATAGGTAGTGCCTATTAGCGTAAACTTCGAAGAACAGAGACAAGAAACGGAGACTTCCTTAGGACTAAATTATTTCCGGCACATCTGTCTCGAAATTTCGAGACAACACTTAAATACATTTAAAAAAATGTGTTATTTGGAATAAGTAATTCGTCTATATTTATCTAAAGTTTGTCTATAAATGTGATAGTTTGTATGGATGTCCATTACTCAATGCCACTGAAAATGCTGATTTTGGTAGTGATATAGATTAAGGTGTGGAATAGCACATATGCTACTTCCTATTAAAAAAAAAGTATAGTTCCCATGGGATACAAAAACAATAGTACACGCGGGAAAAGCCGCGGGCATTAACTAGTTAATTAAAAAAAAACGTAAGGGTCCTTTCACACCACCGATATTGTCTGGCGATTTTTGGAGTTTTCTATGCAAAAAAAAAACTTCGGTTCTGATACTGAACTTGACGAATCGAATCACGATGATTAAATTAAAATCGTTCTTTATTTTTTATGGTATTTGTAACACAAATATCGATTTTTGGAGATTTCTATGCAAAAAAAAAACGAAAGAAAAAATGCTCAAAAATCGCCGGTCGATATCGCTCTAGGTTCATTAAATAATTAATGGGCTCTAAAGGAAAAATAAAACACATAGAATATTGTTGTAACAAATATATGTATATTTATATTATTTTAAAATATGACGTAATTGGAAACCATGAAACAAAATGTACAGAAGGAAAGATTTAAGAAACAAATTTATGTTTATCTATCTTTAAATATCTATGTCATATTTATTTTACTGACGTTGAGGGATGCAATTTTTACTCAAATCAAAGTACAAATTAACCTTTGAAGTTCACAAATTAATATTTGAAGCATTTAGGACAATCAGTTTTAATACTGAACTACTAACTGTTCGGTTTTGATAAAGAACTTGATGCATCAAAAATTGCTAAGAATTTGAAAATCTTTATTTGTGTTACAAATACCATAAAAAATAAAGAACGATTTTAATTTAATCATCGTGATTCGATTCGTCAAGTTCAGTATCAGAACCGAAATTTTCTTTGTCAGATGAGTCATCTAAGTTAAAATACACAATCATATTTTTTTCTATATTTTCAACTGTCAGGCGATTTCTTTTTATGTTAAGAATCCATTTATAAGTTGAAAATGACCTTTCAACATCAACTGAGGTTAAAGGTGCGTACATATAGTATGATCGCTCATCCTTTCCTGCTGTCTATTACAAATTGGGAAATTGTGCTCCCATTAACAATTTCTAGTACTTTGCAAGCAACTAAAAATGGTTTTTGTGTGATCGCATTTAAAGGTTTTACAAGTAAATGTACCATGTATCTGCCTAAAAAATCAGTTGTCTCTTCTAAAGATACCCACAGCTTTTGATTTGCAATTTGTTCATAAATCGAGTCAATTTTAGTTTTAAAAATCTTATCTAAATAAACTTTTCTCAGCAGTGATTGCTCAGGAAGCTTTTGTCGATTTGTACAATTGCAGCAAATATATTTATGGAAGATTTTTTTGAAAGCGGGGTTGTTTACTTGAATCCAAGGTATATTACATAATATGAGAAATTGTACTAGGTCCAAATAAAATTCTTCATTTGGTTTTTTACTTGTCCCTTTGTGTTTCGGACCTTTAACGTGCCTCTTGACACTACTAAGTTTAGCTGTTATACTGCTCTCGCACTTAGAACAGTAAATCAAATTACTGGCCGGGTCGTAATATAATTCAGGATGAAGTCCAATCCAACTTTGTACTGTTGCTTTCTTAGGCTTGTTCGCCATCTCCAATCTTACTGGTCTCCAAAAAGATGTACGATGGCAAGTACCTAAAATAAAATAAAATTTTAAGTTTTCCATGCCTCAAAAGGAATAACGAACCTTTATAGATACAGGGAGGTGGAAAGGAAAGCGGGAGAGGATCGCGCATTCCAGCTAGGTGCATCGATTGTGTTCAAGCGCGTGATCATGTGGACTGACGGCACCGGCGGCTGAGGCGCGGGCGCGGGACAGACGAACCGGCGCGCGGGGGTGAGCGGTGTGCGGCGGCGGTGGACCACTTCACGATCGCACGGCAAGAACGACACTAGCGTCCCCCTTTAGCAACTTCACTGTATAGCTACCTATTTATCGCCTTTTCTGATTATAATTTAAAGAGTATACAGTCCACGCTTTTATTTATTAATTTACCTGAGCTTCTGAACATGGTCCTTCTACCGGGAAACGTCCAGGATTAAAGAAGAAAAGGCAAGAATAAGCGTTCATCGAGTGAATTGTTGAAGTGGAGTTGAATGTCAACCGTCATCGATCAACAAAATCACCGTTGCAGCTGAAGAAGTCAATTAGTGAAACGGTTAAGGACCTCTGTGAGTTCGTTCCAATTATTTACCCTTTCCTGCATGACCATTTCACAAGTAGTGTGTTTTTAAAATCAATTTCGGTTCCAACTATTGCTTATTTCGCCTTTATTTGAGATAGACAATTGATTGCTAGCATTCGATCTATTTCAAGCAGTGTGTAATTCGCAATCGCTTTATCGCGCGTGGTTTACTCGGAGACTTAGTTGTTATTACAACGCGATTAGTCAGTGCGCCTTACCGGCCGTCCGTTATTTTTTTTCGTACGGTGACTCACCTCCTTTGTTCGCGCGTCAGCTGTGCTTGCTACCAACCTAACTGTGTTTTTATGCAACTTAACTGGTAATAAATCAGCTGGTTGTTCTTTTGAATTGGTTTATTTGACAATTTGCTACTTAGCTTGATCGTTCTTTTTTTTTTTTTTGCTTTAAAATAAACCGTTACTTTTGCTTCGAATAAATTCAAGTCCTAAAGGTTTTTTAAAATCTTTCCAATTCTCAAATTTAAGTGCAACATGGATAACGATAAATTAGTAAAACAGCGCAGTGGAATTAAAGCAAAGCTCACTAACTTTGAAAAGTAAATTACTGTTCTTTCGTCTTCAAAGCTCATATCCGCACTACAACGGATTGATTTAGAAGGCCGCTTGAGCAAATTTGAAGCTTTATACGATGTCTTCGATGCATTTCAGATAGAAATCGAGTTAGCGTCGGCGACCCCCGAAGACGAGTACGTGGAACGAAATCAGATTGAAGAACGGTACCACTCATTGATCGCCAAGGCGCGCAGCCAGCTTCAGACCAGCTGCGCTGAGCGGGAGGGTTCGGAGACGGGCACTATAATGGACTCGAAACCAGGTGCATCCTTTAAAAATGGTTTTGTTCGCTTACCGAAAATTGATTTACCGCAATTTGACGGGAGTTACCAGTACTGGCTAGAATTTAGGGATACTTTCACTTCGCTAATACATAACAACGATTGTATCGATGGCATTAATAAGTTCCACTATCTCCGTGCATCTCTTAAGGATCGTGCGTCGGAAATAATCAAGAACATTGATTTTAAGGGTGACAATTATATTTTAGCATGGAACTTATTGTGTGATCGCTACAACAACAACCGCCTTTTAATTAATAATCATGTGCAGGCTCTGTTTGATGAAGAACCCTTATCGAATGAATCATCGTCTTCTTTGCGACGGCTTATAGACGTCATAAATAAAAATATACGGGCACTTAAGACCTTAAAGGAGCCGACAGAGTATTGGGACACTCTTATAATATTTATGATGTCTAGAAAATTAGATTTGAATACAAACCAAAAATGGGAAGAGCGCCGCAATGCATTGTCTGAAGCTCCTACCTTGTCAAATTTAATTTCATTTATTAGTGGTAGGGCTGATCTCTTAGAAACACTAGAGGTAAATCAAAGTAAGTTAAGCACTAGTGTGAATAATAGACAAAAAAGTTTTATTACTTCAAGTACCAAAGAAAATACGAATACCCACAAAGAGAGGAGTCATCACAAGAGGGTTTAACAACATTTGCCCTCTTCCCTTCGAAGACGTCAACAGGCGGGAGGATGTTCAAGCGCGTGATCATGTGGACTGACGGCACCGGCGGCTGAGGCGCGGGCGCGGGACAGACGAACCGGCGCGCGGGGGTGAGCGGTGTGCGGCGGCGGCGGACCACTTCACGATCGCACGGCAAGAACGACACTAGCGTCCCCCTTTAGCAACTTCACTGTATAGCTACCTATTTATCGCCTTTTCTGATTATAATTTAAAGAGTATACAGTACACGCTTTTATTTATTAATTTACCTGAGCTTCTGAACAATTGTATCGATTTAAAGATTTTATTCTTTCATTTTACGCTCTAATAAATAAAAACGGTTAGATAATATGAACACGCGTAACATCATTGTTATTGAAATTTTTTTTTCGCATTTTAGTCAATGCGCAAAAGACATATTCCTTTTTGGTTCAAATATTAAAAGAACTGGCCAGAAAAATAATATATTTTGATAGAATTCGTCCACCTTAGCAATTCTTTATGACACTAAAGATATAACATTACTATGCTTGGTAGTATTGAAGTTCACTTTTATATTTGAACCAAAAGTTAAATGCGTATGTTTTTTTTCTTTAACTACGTTTCATACACAATAATTATCTTAAAAACTCCACTAAAAAATATCAAGTTCATACAATTGCATATCAATCTAGACTGTCAAATTGCTAGTTTAAGATAAAATAATATATACATTAATGTTCTTCTTTATATCTAACTTACTGTTTGTTTCCCTACAAGAAATAAAATAAATAACTTTAGCCAAAACATTAAAAAGTAATAAATGTTGACTTACCGTATTATTTGATGTAGACAGACAGGAACAATGTTATTGCAGCAAATCGTAATCCATAAATTCAAGCCAAAGTAGTCGTATTAAGAAGATCCAATGAACCAAAAAACGAGCGAGGGTGAAAAACAATATTCACAAAAACAATACAGGAAGATGCGCACCGATGCAAACCGAAGTACAGGATTGAAGTGAAGGTAACCTGCGCGCACGCGGGGCGGTAAGGAGTAGGGGGGGAGGGGGTATGTAGACCCTCCCCGCGCCGCACAGGTATGCGACCATGGCGGTTACCTTTTGTAATTTCTAAGAATAGATAACGAAACGCGCTGCCGTAAAATGTGATAATGTGATACCATTATTATGCAATTATTTTAATATCATGCACATTTTTAAATATACTTTAGAAATATATTTCATTAAGATGAAAGAAAAAAAGGTATTTGTATTTTCATTTGTAACTAAATATTTGCACATCGTGTATAACGGTAGAATGTAAAGGGACCTCATTAATATTAAGATCATACCACTTTGTATACCTACATTCTGGCAAATAAATGAATTATTTATTTATTTTAAATACCGCTAAAATCAAAATCAAAGCATTTATTTCAAATAGACCATTTACGGGCACTTTTTGAATAGTCAAATGTCGGTCAGTCCAAGAAAAGTGAAGCTAAATTGCACGTTCCAAAGAGTAGGTCTCTATGGAGAAGAACGTGCAAGAAACTCCATGGACACTCTTTTAAATCATATTATGTGTTACATATAATGCCTTTTTTACACTTGAACTTTAGAAATCTCATTAAACGTAGCCGAGAGTGAGCTAGAAAGAAGATATTTACTTCGAAACGTGTACGGCTTCTTATTCAAACATTGTGATTCATTGTGTATTACGTCATTTACAAAATGTTCTCCAAAAAAAAATTCAGAAAATTTTATGGTTGTAACGACTGTGTATGTTATTTATTATGATATATCTAGTCGCAAACTTTAGGTAAATATAGACGAATTACTTATTCCAAATAACATTTTTTTTAAATGTATTTATGTGTTGTCTCGAAATTTCGGGACAGATGTCTCGGAAAAAAAGTTAGTCCTAAGGAAGTCTCCGTTTCTTGTCTCTGTTCTTCGAAGTTTAGGCAAATAGGCACTACCTATTCCTATCACTGCTGATAAGGCACTGCACATATGTATGGTTTATTATTGTCCTCTGCTGAATTTATAACAACCCGTTGTCTTAATAAAATACTGCCCCGCCTTTGTCCATCCGTGATTGTTGATTGTGATTTATGATAACGAGTAGCCCTTTAATCCTGTGTAGTAGTTATTATAAATCTTGTACAAGTAACTTTATTTATTGGTAGGAATATCTGGTGAGACTTAAGA
Source organism: Atethmia centrago (assembly GCA_905333075.3). Taxonomy (NCBI): domain Eukaryota; kingdom Metazoa; phylum Arthropoda; class Insecta; order Lepidoptera; family Noctuidae; genus Atethmia; species Atethmia centrago. The sequence goes on along the minus strand of HG995383.1, from coordinate 16,986,029 downwards.
GCATTTCAATAACACTATATAATAGATATAGTTGACCTCGAATTTTCTTTGCAACTTTTGACAACCATCTGTAAATTAAAACGTCACTGTAGTTCACTATAAGTTGACGCGTGATGCCATTGGTAACACTGAATTTTGTTCGTTTTTATAGAGTTCAAAATGGCGGCTGACGAACAGATTTCGAATCACATGACTGCAAAATTCAGTGCTATCAATTGCGTCAGGTTATAGTGAACGCACTTTATGGATGAAATTATCTAATTGTGACATAGACAAATATACCTTGTCAGTATGACATGTAGGTGACATTCAACCATAGGGGGATAAGTAAAAGGTGGACTTTATCTAGTTTTGTAAAAACAAAAATATCTGTCATAAGACTGTCATCTGTTTTTGGCACATAAAATTACATCAAGTTTAAATCACAATCGTTGGCTTATTTTAAAGGGCTGATGAAAACTTTGCAAAACAAATATAATATAAAAAAATCAAAAACACGGCGGCCCTGTCAAAAAATGAACTAAACAGTCAAAAACAAGTTGTATTAGTTAATCTGTATATACAAAGCGAAAGGTCATTCTCATTGACTCACTGACTAAACAGATAAATAAAATTATTATCAATCTCCGACCGTTCTGTGAAACACTTTTTATCTAAGAGATCACCCAAAATATATAGCCTATGTCACTCGGGGAAGGATCCTAACGATACCCCATACATTTAAATCTGTTCAGGCTTTTATAAGTTATGGTGGCACAAAGAAACTCACATAGATAAATACATGAACCCTAATCACATTTCACTCCTTTTTGGTCAAAATGTGTAAAAATGGAGTACATAGTGTGTGTGTGTGTGTAGTGTATTGCCGTGTTGTGTGTGTGTGTGTGTGTGTGTGTGTGTGTGTAGTGTAGTGCCGTGTTGTGTGTGTATGTGTCTCGTTATAGGTTGAAATATTATTGAATGTTCAGGCAAATAATTATGCTGATAAGCTTTTCTCATAAATAGCTATTATTTCATCATTTCGGCCGAAATACGACCACTGCTGGACATAGGTCTCCCCCAAGCTCCGCCACTTCGCCCGGTTCTGTGCTTCCCGCATCGCCTTCCTGCGCGCTTCACAAGATCATCGGTCCACCTTATAGGACGCCTTCCAACGCTACGTCTCCCGGTACACGGTCGCCACTCCAGAACCTTTCGGCCCCATCGGCCATCTTTTCTGCGAGCAATGTGCCCTGCCCACTGCCACTTACGTTTGGCAATTCTTCGGGTTATGTCGGTAACCTTGGTTCGCCTGCGGATCTCTTACTTTCTGATTCGATCACGTAGGGAAACTGCAAGCATAGCCCCCTCCATTGCCCTTTGAGTGAATTTAACCCTAAATAAATAGCTATTATTTACCTACTGCATTATATACAATATTAATATTTTGATTCGTGGTCGCCATACGCTACGTGAAACGATTTGCCAAATCTACATAACACCATTAATATATTTCGCAAGTCGCCGACACAATCTTCAGCATACAAGTGTCTGAGCCAGGAGTCGAACCCACGCACCTGATTTGCAACGTCCCAGAGGCACAAGTAGGTGGAGCAGCTCAGTCACCTAGCGAAGCCTAGCGGTATATTCTGTTATGTTTATGACAGAGCATTGTGTTGGTGAAAGAAATATAGCCCTTATTGACATACTGGTCGTATAGTGCTTGAGTGTAGTTTCCCAAAAGTTTTAGTTTCTCATTATAATCGTCACGGGTGGAACTATTTCAAGATATTTTCTTTTTGGATTCAACCCCTGCTTAGAGCAATTTAATTAAGTGGCTATTATCATAATTTAATATCACGCCCTCCTTCCAGAAATTCATTAGCTAGCCCTAACACCTCAGTTACGAAAGGGTTAAGTTAACCTATCATTAGCATAACTTTAGCTTGGGTGTGTCATCGAATCTTTGGCAATATTTCGAAGACGATTTGCACTACAGTATCCAATGCTCGATCTGGTTATTTACTACTTGTCCCTACATGTATTAAGATGACAATCCTAGGTCTAAATCCTAGGTTACCACGAATACCGTTATCACACAAGAAATCTGCAATAACAGAATACTCCCGTAGGTATTCGGCGTGGGCCGATGACGTCAGTAAGATCATGAGTTTCTGCATTTCTTATTGCATATCTAATCGAGAGATATGAATAAATTCATCAAGATATCAATGCGATATTTATTGCGCCTGGATAGGCGATTATTGCGACAATATTGTATCGAAGTTTTGTTAGAACTAGATTGATTGATTTTGTAACTGGGTAGGTCGACAACCACTTTCGATTCAAGTAGGACACTGGTATTTGTCTAAAGTTAAGTAAACAAGATTCTGAATGTCGTTACCTGTAATTTATAGCTACGAAGTTTTCTTGCCAATTTCTTCTCCTTTAGAAACTGCATTGTGCATTGGACTGTCATCTCAGTTCTCTTTATAATTAGTATAATCAGCCTATAATGTTCCCATACATGTGGACACAAGCCTCCTCTCTTCGAGAGGGAGTAACCACCAGGGACTGTAATCCACCACGCGGGCCCAGTGCGGGTTGGTAGATGTCACATGTCTTCGAGTTTTTGGTTTTAGAACATGCCGGTTTCCTCACGATGTTTACTTTCACCGTTTTGAGAACAGTGGTGATGAAATTATTTGCACAACGTACAGCGCCTGTCTGGGTTCCCACGAACTACAACTCGTAAGTCGGGGCCGTTACCACTGGGCCACCACTGATATAACTACTGACTTCCAATAAAGGATTATAATGAATTATTTGTTTTTTAACTTCGTAGTTAAAAATGTTACTAGGTCAAAACTAGATTTTAAACAATAATGGATCTTTTTACTTAATTTTGTTTTCATTCTTACAACATTTCAACAATATGAGAAAGGTGAATTCACATGTCTTTGAAATCTATCCTGAAATAAAACCATTTAAAAATGAATGAAGCTATCTAAACACGTGTATTTGTTATTGTTTGCTGGTTCTATGTTTGTCCCACAGAGCTAGATACGTTAATATATATATATGTGGGTATGTAGCAAGGTTGTAGTTTTAAGTTGTGGTGACTCGGCAACTTTGTTTTACTTAAGCACGTCTAGGGATTCAGAACTTGAGGGAAGAAGAAACTTGCTCTTGTTACAAATAGAAGATATGTTTTGAGAATTTGTCCGTCTTTTTTTTCAATATTCTTCTTGGGTCCCTTTTCTTTCATTCGACAGGCTAAAACCACACGTTGTTCCTCCTACCATCTCTGGCTGGGGGACTGGAGTCACTCACGCATTCATTATCTCCTACGCAGATATCAGCCCGCCAGATGATGAGGTGGGCCCTGCCTACTGTCGCAGTTCCTCCTAAGAAGACTCGCATCGAACACGGTGTACCGTTGACTTGAGCAGCAGGGCTAACATGACACACGTGACAAATACTCACTCTCGCGTGAGTAATTCTTGTCTATTTCTGTCAATTTTCTCGTTTTCTGACAGCGCTGCCGTACAAAATACTCGACTCGTACTGTCAAACTTGATGTTTTCTCGACAAACCCTAATATGGCACCTAAGTTATCTCGAATTTTGACAATTCAACACGAGATAATCTTCGATTCTTGTCATTTAGTCGTCCTCGATTTTGACGAGGAGAAGAGTAGACAAAATTATAATCCAAACAAATATGGTATTCATGGAGACTGACAGAAGTGAAAACTTAAAACTTTGGAATAATAATAATAATAATAATAAATCGTTTATTTATAAGAGGGACTCATTTACAATAAATACCTTAACAATTTAAATAGAGCACAGTTGCTAATTTGCCTGAACTAGGTTGGACCTGTGCTTCAGGCTAGAAAGTGCATAAATACATAATGTAATAAATTAACAATGAATATAGAGTTACAACTAAAATAAAACTTAGGTAAATAAAAGTAAAATAGTATGTTAGCAGTTCTATTTGCAGACAACAAGTAGATCTTCTGTCTGGGCATAATTGATGGTTAGTAAATACTTAAGTATAATGTTCTTACAGCTATAGTAATTTAATTTATAGATACTTAGTTTTTTATTTAATCTATTGTACAGAAATGGGCCTAAAAATGTAAAAAATCTTTGTACAAAGACATGTTTTGAGGGAATAACATATATATGTATATACAAGGTGTTGTTTTGGACCTGCAAAACATTTTAGGAGGTAATTATGTTAGTGATTCTCGACCCGAATCAACAAAAAAAAAATAAAAATTAAAAAAAAAATATAAAAAGACTAAAAAAAAAAATAAAAAAACAAAAAGATAAAATTTAAAAATCTAAAATAAAAAGTATTATTGATTATTGACTTGGTATCGTATTGTTATACGATTATTTACGAGTTTCATAACAACCTCCTGAAATGTTTTGCAGGTTCAAAACAACACCTTGTATATGCGTATACATGTACGAACACAGGCCGTTGGGCGACGCCAGTCTGATGCACACGTTACATTAGCGTGTTGGTGACGTAGTAAGCATGTCGGTGACTTGGGTAGCATGTTGGTGACGCAGTCTGCATGTCGGTGAAGTGGTTAGGATGTTGGTGACGCGGTTTGCATGTTGGTGACGCAGATTGCATGTCAACGAGTGCTTTCAGAATGTCGGTGACGCGGTTATCACGGCGTAAGTTGATTGGCATGTTGTAAATCTGCTAGCATTTCGTTGACGCGGTTAGTAGGTCGGGCTCACTGTTAGCATATCGGTGACGCTGCTAGCAGGTCGGGCTCGCTGTTACCATGTCGGTGATGCTGCTAGCAGGTCGGGCACGCTGCTAGCAGGTTGGGCACTGAGCATGTTGATGATGCATTGAGCATGTCGGTGACTCGGTTAGCATGTTAGTGACGCAGATTGCATATTTAAGGGATGCTGTTCGTATATCGGTGACGCGGTTTGTATGTCGATGACGTGGTTAGGATGTCGGTGACGCGGTTAACATATTGGTGACGGCTCACTCATTTTCATTTCCGTCATTTTGTATTTTAATTTCGGCATGCCAAAGAAAAATATTAAATTTTAATAAAAAAAGTCGGATATACAAAAAATTACAACCTAAATTAAAAGAGGTGGATATAAAATCATTATAGTACATACTAATTCCATGCGTAAAATTTAATGAATGAGCCGATGTTCCTAATATAAAAATGATTTGTTTTTAATAATTTGCTACATCGGTTTCTCGTCGCGAGATAAAGAACTGTCAAAGTGCCTTTCTCGAGTTTACTCGAGCATAATGGTCATGATAGGCATTAGGATGACGTCAGAATCGTAGACAAATTTCGACAAATCGAGAAAGAGAGCGTTCTCGCGCTTGTCATGTTAGCCCTGGTGGTGTCTGTTTAGGCAACGCCCTCAACAAATCCGCTGTTCCCAGTCTAAAGAGGTTTGTCGTCCAACTTTGCCCCAACAATGTAGCCGCGCAATGTCGAATTACTTTACGAAAACGTTAATATTAACAAGGAATATTAATTCCGTAAGTGTACTAAAATCATATATTGCCTCTTTTATAGTTCATTGGTAGCGTTTATGGCCACAATGAGGGTACTTTATTTAAACTGTAGGTAATATCCGAGTTGGTTTCTGTTGAAAATTCAGTGAATATACCTGCATACATTATGTATAATAATAACGTCTGAGTGTATAGCCATCGTTGTACAGAAGTGCTACTGTTATCGCTTAAAGAAAAACCACTGGAACAGCTTCCTAAAAATGTGCTAAAATGTTTTAGAAAATTGTGTGAATACCTACCTACTAACGTTTTGTAGGTAATGGTTCTTGCACGCCATGAACGAGATTGGATAGAACCAACGATGTAGTTTATTTTTTCAATCCATCGGCAGCATGAATAAGCTCAGTCAGCGGTTTGATAATCTAGTAAAAACAAATTAAATAAGACTGTAAATTCTGCTGGAATCAACAACACAAACAAACCATTCCACTTTACAATATCAGCACAATTTTATAGCAACCAGTACACCATCAGAGTAACTTGGCACGAGTAATTTCCTTACTGTATGGTGTAATTAAAACTAAGCGCGCTATATGTTACCACTTTCAAGAGCGAGACAGCGTGAGAAAGAAAGAGAAGAGTTGGTTAACGAGGTCTAAGTTATATTTACTTCGTGCTGAATGAATCCATGATGGTGGAAGTTTTAACACGAGTTCTGTTCGTATCATTCAAGACGAGTATTTGAGTTCTACAACGCTGCTCATACCGGTTGCAGGGATAACGAAGTTCCTGTTTAGAATATTGTTCGTGTTTCCTTTGATAATATCCTGAATTAAATATTTGTATCTGCTTAGCTGACAAGTTGTTTATGTCTGTTTATGAACAGTTCTATGTTATGAAGTTATAATAATGGTCTTGTTCGAGGTGTATATTTGGGTAAGCAAGTTGGAGCAGTTTCTGCATAATATCTTCATTATTTTGCAAAAGGATAACATTGAATCTGGAATTGATCCGACTTATTAAGTGCTTTGTCAAGATTGGAAGATGCTGCACTTGGCTGATAATGACAACTTTGGGGGAATTATGGACGCGCCGAAGTTTTCATACAATACAGTGCAAGAAGACAGGTTCTATGATTACCAATTCATCAACTTAGAAGGCAGTTTTGAGAGCGAAGTTATTATTTTTCAGAATGTAAACTTACAGTTCAATATGAACTTGAGCTATACGGAATAATAGAAAACACAACCAAGAATTTGGTCAAACTCCCACTTCTGACGGCGACAAAACATTTTTATTTATTAATAAACTCCTTCTCACAGAGAGGAGGCCTGGGTCCCAGCAGTGGGAACGTTATAGGCTGATTATGTTTTATTAATAACTAACTTATATTTACAGTTTGCACCACACTCACAAGTTATCGGTCATTACTAGTAATGACCATGCAATCATAAAATTAGGTTAAAATACATACAACTAAACAAAAAACTGGGCAAGTGCGAGTGGAGCTCGCGTGGTGAGGGTTCCGTACAATTAATATGTTTTCATCCCAAGATAATTTATCCAAAGAACAAACTTAACATTGTAGTGACACAAAATAACAAAAACATGTTCTCCCATACCTTCCAACAGCAAATTTAAGTTTGTACGCATAATATTGTGAGATTTACCATTTTATTTTAAGACCATAGATAGATCTTCTTAAAGATTTTTCTGTAATCTATGTTTTTCTGTATTTTTTTCAAAATTTTAGGCTCAGTAGTTTTAGAGATAATGGTCAAGTTTCATCTATTGTCTCAAATAACTTTATATTACTATTTATTTAAAAAATCCATAAATAATTATTTGAGACCCTCACAACTTTTTTTTTTAATTTCTGATTTGCCCCCCAAAAGTGACCCTAATAATCAAAATTAATTAATTTATTTTACACGTCCATGTTGGGGTCACATAAATTAATTTGTGTACCATATTTAAACTTAATTGGTCCAGTAGGTTCGGAGTAAATCGGCTGTGACAGACGGACGGACAGACAGACAGACTGACAGACACGAGTGATCCTATAAATCATTTATTTCATTTTTTATTTCACCAAATTTTATCAACTTTTAGGGTTTCGAACCTCAGAAGTTTTTCCTTTTGAGGTACGGGACCCTAAAAGTTGATGAAATTTGATGAAATTAAACGAAATTAAAAAAAAATAGATAAACTCAAACACCATTCGATTTTTTGGAAGTTTGAGAAAATTTTATAAAATAAGATAAAATTAGACAAATTTATACACAATTGGGATAAAATTTGAATAAAATTATTAGTAACCATATTATACAATTCAATTTATTTACTCCAAGGAGATAGTACTGGTGGCAATGGACTCCAGGTATCGAGTAGCACTGTTTAAATGTGTCCAGCAATGATGATAGAATTAAAAGCCCATATTACGCATATAAATACAATAATCAACTTAAAGAGCGCAAAGGTTAAACTGATCGGAGACCTGTCCATTAATCTTTGAGGTCGATGAATCGAAAATTTTAAAACGTTTAACATCCGCGACCCTTTCATGCTTTTATATTAATGAAAGATGATTCGATCGATGAAATGCTTTAATGGACTATCAATATGCATTATGTCTACCTGTTCTGTGTCCAGTACCATTAGTGAGGATTACAATTGTGTAAGCCTTGTGGACATTAGTTCCGAATTACATTACAGGATTACGTATTGAGTAGCTAATATATTGCCTTAATCTGTTTGTGTATTAGGATTTATACTGTCCAAATTATTTTGTGTGGCAATAAAGTGTTTTCTATTATCATTTAAGGGATTAAATTGAGTAATGTTATGTGTATTATTATTAGTTGTGTCTTGGTATTTTTTTTACGGTTGTTTATGGATTGTTTTATTCATATTCAAATAAGTTTTCATAATGAAAATTCTTCATTATTCTAAAAATTTAATTTTGCTTCATAATATTGTTAATATCATGTTTTATGTTACAATATGTGACATCACAACCGATTACGATCACCTTGGAAATCGTTATGGCTTCTCTTAACATCCCATTGAGCCGTAACGCGTAGCCGTGCAATAGTTGTGGTAATGGCCATTTAACCCCACTGCTTGTATTGTCGCACGCCATAATGGCTGAGATCTACAAGGCCTGAATGCCTAGATAATCTATGTCTATTACTAGTCTTATATTTTTCTGGGTTTGGTCCTGAATCCAAGGATCAAAGTTGCTACTCTTATTTTCAAGAATATTATAGTTTTTTTTTTATAACACCTTTTAGCTTAGTATGAACCAATTTTTTAAACCTATATCTATACCTATAACCCGTATATGTAGACTGTAATATAGTAAACAGTTAACTGAATCCTAACTGGACTGTTTCGGCCTCATCTCACGCATGTCCATCCATACAGTATATTCTATCTCATTCTCCTAAAATAAAATAACTATAAAAAAATAACCTACCAGGAATCGATAACCTTAAGTCATCTAGTAATCCACTTCATAAAAGATTTCAATGCACACTTTTGTTCACAAACCCCAAAAATAATCTAACAGGCAAAATATTTAGAAACTCGAAACACGTACAAGAGAGCACCGCCGGATTAACTGAAGGACAAAGTTTACGCCCGCAAAGCGTTCGGTTCGGGAGTTGGTCTGACTTAGCACCCGATAGCCGGCTAAGTTATCCCAGTTAGCGTCTGCTAACTTGCGGTTTAAGTTCAATGGTATATTATTATGTTGTCAATCCCTGACGTGTGCTGATAGTAGGTAGAGTTGGATGGGAATTTATGTGCGTTCTTCTTCTTCTTCCTTTTTCGTGTCGATGGTACATTAGTACGTGTAGTTTATGAAGGATCTTTCTGCGCTTGAATGGCGTTGACACGGTGGCACTTTTGGTAAGCATTTGTGATTAAATTTTATGAAAATATTATGTTGAAAAAACAAGATGGCGATGTTAGTTTGTGGCGACCCGACAAAAGATGAAAGTACAGTTGTATGGTTTTTTATGTATGTTTAAATATGACAAGTAGGATAACCTTCATCTAGAGCCTGTCATTTAACCAGTACAAGAACTTTCAAGAAGTAAAATAGTTCGTAGTGTAATGAACAGCAGTAGCAGTTAGGATAGATAGGTTAGGTAAACTACGAACGATTATACGAATCGATACTAAAGTACACACTGAACTTTAACTAGATGACTTTTCCAAACCTCTATCCCAGTGTGTACCTTTAAGATCTGTTCACTAAAACTCAAACTATCACTCTCTCAATGCCAAGTATGAATTACTACATACATAAAACATTGAATATATATGAGATTACCTATAAACCTAGAGGCAAGCAAATCAACTCCACTCTCTCGACACGTAAAGTTATAATTTATTGAATGGGAATGAATTTCAAAAGAATATGTTTGTTCCTACAAGGTGTGGTCTGCTAAAACTGTTTAACGTTTGTCGCTTATTGGTGACATACTAACCAGTTTTCGTGTTCAAAAGAATATGGGAATCATCTTCATTCTTAATGAAGGCAAAAGGTAGACCTATCATCATAAACCGAATTTTAAATCGGTCTTGTTTAATTGACGATTCGTCATGGACATGACTGTGTTCTTCGAACCGAAGACCAGTCAAATCTTACAGAGATATGTTTCTGGTAACCCTGTTCTGGCTCTGGGCAAATACGGGCTACAATCTTATACACAAAATAATGAACGGATCGTACGGAATTGTAATTAAACATCAATGACGAATTGGCACATTGACTGAACCACATGAGTCAACCCGGACAGTAAAACACAATATCGTATTCAAGACTATATTCAAATGAGAGAGCAGCAATTTGCTGAAAGTCATAAAAGACGTCGCGAAGACAGAAAAGGCGCCGCCCCGTTCGGCATCCTCAAAGTGTCGGTGCATCTATTAAAAAGTTTAGGGCGTCTATTTTTGGCTCTGTCGCCGCTGCTGCGCCCAAGAATAATGTGACAACTTGTGGAAGTAACCAAGTAACTTACATAGTACGTTGACGCGAAAAAAATGCAAGTTTTAAGTTTCAATGTAGCGTCTTGGGATTTTGTTGGCCACCCGCGTGAACTCGGTGAAGGATAGTTTACCAACTCAAAATTGTATGATGTAGGACTTGAATTATCTTGTTTTACTAAGTTGTTCATGGTTTAAGAATGTCAGTTGACAAGTCGTGACTATTACAAAGTTGTCGCTTAAATACGAATAAATGCAACATTATAGGAGATAACGTATCAGAACTAATAATACCAATAAATATTTTTTTGCTGTTACTGATGGAGCGTAAAAAAATAAAGAGACAGGACATTTAGTTATATGTATTGATTTCATTTTAAAAGCTTTAGGAACAGAGCAATAAAAACAATGTAACAAACATGTAACCAATCAAAAACAATCAATGGCAGCTGAGGGGAGAACACCGTTAATGGAGACGTCCGCACTGTAAGTAGTTTTTAATATTTTTGGGATGTATCGCATAAAAATAGATGGAATATTGTCGAGGGTGCATTTTTTCCTTTTCTCCCTTCGACCTTTTAATGCGGTCTCTATTTTTGTAGGTGACAGATTATTTTCCATTTTTCTATTATTATAATTATCCCCTATGTTACTTTTATTTATTAAACTTTATATGTAGCTGAAAATTTAAAATCTCATTTACTTTTTTGATCAAATTTTCAAAGTAAAAAAATCGACAAACTTAATAACTTCCTTGCAATTCTGATCATGCTGGCACAAAATTATAAATCACATGCAGCTTTGAAACTTTGGAACTAGTTTTTCAATTCTCTATAGTTCAAGAACACGTCTGTAAAACTAACTAGGCGCAGACAACGCCGGCGGCGAAGTTTAAGCTGTAAATTTCAAAAGCATACAAAAGCCACAAATTTAGCCGTAACCAGTTTAGACCGGTTAAAGTTGGCTAAGTTGTTGTACCGCACAATAGTCTGACATGCCGTTCGCTACTTATTTGCATATTGATTTTGCACGTGAAATATGGGACAGAGGTGAATGCATTTCCTTTAAGGCGGTGAAATGTCGTGCTCTATTACAGGTGCAGATTGGCTGCCTTAGGCAATTGTCGCGAGTGTTCTGGCGCCGCCAATGTCGGGTCGTGATCGATGTTGGGGGCAACCCTATAATAGTATTGAGCCATTCATCAAGTAAATTTATCTTGTATAACTACATATTTTTAGATGAATTAAAATTCGTGAGAGTTGTTTTTGTCAGTTATACAGTGAAGTAAAGTTACAACGTTGTAAATAAATTGCAAAATCAGTTCATTTGATTTATTGTTTTCATTATAAATAACAGTGCATATCTCTAATAATTTCGGTTTTATTTGTTAACAAATATCATAAATATCGAACAGTTCCAAAGCCCGGTGCGCACTCGCGTCTACAAGGCAGTCATTTACTAAATCGGTGTACGGAATATCCATAAATATTACTTAGTCTTGTAATTTCAAACGTGACTTATGAATAATAGTGTATTGTATGGTGTATGAAATAGAGCCCTTTCATAAATGGTGTGTAATAATTGTTGCATGGTGGTTAGAACGCTGCTCCAGCTATTCTTAGATTTCCGGTCTGATTTCTATTATCTGAGATATGGTAATGTTATGGTAAGTAATCTAGGACCACTTTTCTATACAATTTAACTTAGGTCCTTAGCCTAGCTAGTCATTGTATTTTTGTTTTTGTTCCAGGTGGAAAATCCTCATGGATATCCTCCGCCCTGGGGCGGGCGGAGGGGTCTGTCAGACTCTATCTGACTAAAAACATGGGAACTAGTACGACTTCCGTGATCTCCGGCTGGGGCAGGCCCGCCTTTGCGGGCCACCTCAGGCCCGCGGGAGGAAATGAGGTGTAAAATTGTAATACTGTAACTTTAAAAATGACTGTGGCTTCCCCTCGAAGTATAACGAATACTTAGGGTATTCGTTATATATTAGGGTATTCGGTAGGGTTCAATTAGTCGAAAAATGTTGAGTTTGGTGTTTAATTCATATAATTACTAGTCATTTGAATTATTCCTATTACCATACAAACAATAACTCTACACAATGAGGCACCTTTATATTCCCATTATTCTTCAAAATTAATACCTTTATGAAAAAAAATCGAATTTAATTTCCCAACAGCCTTTCGTTTCGTCAACTGAACATAAAACCTTGGGGTCACGATAACACAATTATGTTTTAATTTATATACACCGAGCTGTTATCACGCGACCGCCGGCCGCTCGTTTACACGCACCTTTATCAAATGAACCGCGACTTACTCGGGTTAAACTAATTATTAAGATAAATATTGTTTTAACTACACCTTGTTTTCGGTGAATTTACATGCCTATGAATAATATTTTTAGGTGCGTCAGTGTAACTGCCGTTAACACATTACTGTTGCGATTGATGGCAATATTTTGACGATTGTTTTTTGCCATGTGGCTGATTTAGTGGGTCATGCCATGCGATTATATTTATTGTGTTCTGATTGTAGATGGTTTTGCATATCTCCGTGGAGAATTTAAGTTTTGTTTATTGGTCTTAAAAGGGTGAATTAATTTTGGATTGTATGGCATCGATAATAAAGATATTTTTAGTGCAGTTTGAGTAAAAATGTCTCGTGTGGGTGCAAGACTCGGGAAAACGGGTCAGTGTAAAATAACTACTTTGATAACTTACAATAAACAATTGATGTATCAACAAAAAAGAAAAATGTCCAAAACGAAAAAAAAATAGTACCTACTAAGTATTTCTCAAAACCAATTCAATTAGCGCCATCGAAAGAGCAAACACTGGTATAATGACATTGAAATAAAACATAAATCTATTACGAATCAAATTGTCCGGGGCAGGCATCGTTTACGCAACAAACATGACCCTACCATCCCTTCGACCCATCGATCCTAGTGGGATGCAAGAGGGGAATAAAATTATCTGAGCCTTCCCATAAACGCAGTCCTGTGAAATGCAAGTCTGTGTGACTGTGGTGCAAGTTGAAAGCGTTAGCGAGATTAAAGTATCTCTAAATTCACGAGATTAGTGCGGTTCTCTGTTAGTTAGATTACTCTACCAACAATAAGCCATTGTAACCGCTCATAACATAAGAGGTGTGTGACTTTCATAGTCGAATCTGGGCTGGGTTAAATCTTGACTCTATTGCCATTGTCATGAAAATGGAAAAATAATGAACTAAAAAGTCTAAAGAGCATGTGTTACAACTAAAGTTATTTGTTTCATATACAAGGTGTCGTTTTGCATTCTCGTCAAATTTCAGGAGGCTGCTTTGAAAGATATAATATAATCAAATAAAATTACGATACCTGCTCAATAATTAATACATACCTACTTGTTTTTTTAGTTATTAAGTTTGACAATATTTTAGAATACACCACTTTAACAGAACAGAATCACTCCGTTGCGTATGCGGTAGTGTGTGTGTATAAAAGGGCAGTTACAGTGCGGTATCACACGGGCCGCGTTTTAACATGCGTGTCCCACACATGCCGATTTCCAAAATTAGAAAAAATAAATAAAAAAGAACTACTTATTTTATTATTGATTCGTGTAGAGAATCATTAGCATAGTTACCTCCTTAAATTTGACGAGGATGCAAAACGACACCTTGTATATATATTAAAATGCTTATTTGAAACATATACATATATAACAGTTGTTGTGTCAGTTAGTTGTTACAACTATAAGTAATAAACTATTAAAACAAAAATATAATAACCTAACCGAACTAAAACTATTACACAAAATAAAATATGGCGTCGAAAAATTCTTCCGCAACGCTGTCGACTGTTAATGTTCCCAAGAGACTGGCGGCATTGCGACGTTGTATACCAATGCTTAGCCTCTGGCCAAGGTAAAAGCCAGTCCTTGGGTCACGGGAAATGTCAACCAGCCGTTTGGAGATTTCGTTGAAAAAACCATAAGCACTCGGACTCCACGGCCCGAGGGTTTCAACCTTAAATAGCTTGAAAATATCATTACTGATAAGGTTATTATAATTTCGACGCTTGAGGTTTTCCACAGCCGCTGGTAGTGCATGAAGCCAAAGATCCGATTCCCAATTACCCATAGCCAGCATTCGCTCACGCTCTGTACTAGTAGCAGACATGTCAAGTAAATTGTTCTGTACTACTCTGCAGAGCGACTCCTCCTACAGTCTTTGGGAAGATGGATTATCGGGTCTGATCTGAATTCGGGCAAGCGAGTCTCCAGGCATCCATAGCCTCGGTGAAGCACGGCACATCAACATTAATTAGTGTGGAGGCTAGGATTATCCAAATTAATTTCTCAGTGCCATGGACCGTCAGTAAACTAATACTAGACATGTTTGCGGACACCCAGGCCTCCCATGCGAATGGGAAGAGTAGCTTGTGTCCCAGCTTGGTCATCGCTTGGCCACATTTAAAATCGAAGTTAATGTATGCCGCCGGATAAATTTGTCCATTTTGTCTAAAAGGTGAGTGTGCTGCTACACATGGGAAGCCCGAAGGAAATATGTTAATTTAGGTCCAAAACAACAGTAACGGATTAAGGTTATGGCCGAAAGCATATTAATTTGGAACAATCTTTCCGAAACGTCATTGAAATTTTATATTTTCTAATAAAAAACGGGACAGGAATTCTCAAAGATTGGAGACCCAAGAGGACAAAGCGAGCTTTTTTCAATAATTTTGATTTTTGAGAGCGTTATGGGAAGTGTTAGATATTTGTGAGTACTGACCGCCAAGTATAGTTCATATTTCAAAAGGTTGAGATCAAGGCCATTGAAATGAAGTAAATGTTTTAAGAGGTAATTTAAAACAGTTTCTACATCGCCTCCCAAGGTTCCATCATCAAGATACCAAACGTTAAATTTGGAATTTACTTTCCAATAATTGGGTGTATGGCTAAACTAAACATCAATGGCCCGAGGGACTCACCTTATTACTTGCCAATAGCAGATTCCAGAAGGTTGTCCCGACACAGTAATTTAGTTAATTACTGTACATTGCCAAAGGAAACTATAGATTTTAGGTATTTATTTTTTAGTTTCTGCCGGCAAACTGTCCCTATTAACATAATTGAAGGCATTCTTTATGTTAACCTGCAGGATGACCTCTCTTTTGCCAGAAGTTTGAGTAGGTCAACAGGCGTGCCCACGGCAGCCTCACATCCCCCTTTGGAGTCGTAACCTAGCTGCAGGGGATCATTTTTTCCCGGAACACAACCTCAACATAAAATATACAGCAATCCTTGGCTGCAATACGACGGTAAGTAGTTCACATGCCATTAAGAGCATGTTAATTTATTGGTGACATTGTGCGCTTTTGTAATTTCTAACATGTCGGTATTATCGTGGACGTCCCCGTCCACATCATGGCATCACGATAACACAGGAAAGTAAAGTGTATGGAAATAAATGAAGACGCTTTTAAATTTCCACCAACGATAACTTTATAACGTGCACGTATTTCCATACATTTTTATCGACGTGGACGTGGATGACTACGACACCTACGTTAGATATGTATAATAAAAGCGAGCATTAGGTTTTGTGTTTTAATTATACATTATTTATAAGTAGGAGTTACCGTGAGTCACGTCAAGGTGATACGTTTCAGTATCTACCTACTTTATTATTCTGAATTACTTATGACGAAAAACGAAGAAATTCAACTTTAATATTAAATAAGTACTAAAAAACTAGCTAGTTAGCTACTTGCAAGTCAACACGCAAATAATCCATTAATAAGGCACACTCAACTTCAACACTATTAAAAGTTTTTCGCCTTGAGGATGATATATTTGAACTGTGACCAAAACCAATTTCTTGTGAAAAGTTATACTTGGCAGTTTTTGTAATAGCTTTTAAAAAGTCCTTTGAATATTAACGCGATTTAGCAGCAGCATCGGTGAGAAATACCTAAATTACGTACCATACGGTTTTTCCATAGAAATATTTAAGTTACGTAATAAGGTAATAATAATACTTAGGAAGGTTATATTCTAGGTTTGTTGTATTTCTAGCAATGTCATAAAACATGGAATAGTATCTACTTAAGGATAGACCAGAAAGAAAAGTAGGCAGTTTTAGCTCTTTAGAGAACTCTAGTAAATCAGCATATAGGTAATCTTCCTACCGCTGAGACTCAGG
Source organism: Atethmia centrago (assembly GCA_905333075.3). Lineage (NCBI taxonomy): Eukaryota > Metazoa > Arthropoda > Insecta > Lepidoptera > Noctuidae > Atethmia > Atethmia centrago. Next base: position 16,969,335 of record HG995383.1, on the reverse strand, counting down.
TCTCCTCTCTGTGAGAGAGAGTGGGCCGTACTTGGTAACAGACACATGCTACTGAGATTTCCATTGAGATGATTAAATAAATGACTCTCTCATTAAGTCAAAATCTCATAACTTGGCCCCATCACTTATAGCTGCGTTAATGTTTTCTAAGCAATTAGTGCCCCATCCTTGATTTAAGGTTATGGTATTCTGCACGCCTGCCCCGGTCACGTGGCATCTATCTCTTTATTTACTTGGACGTGCAATAACACACTGGGTTAATTAACACCTGGCCCACGCTTCATTTTCGAAGGGAAGTACGTAATAGCAACCCACCACGGCCCACATACGTATACCTAATGGCTGGTATTAAAAAATTCCTATGTCAATTTTTGTAGTGGTGTTAAAAAGTTTAGCTGTGAAATCGATTTACTTGCTTTGACACTTTTACTTACACTTTTTATGGCTATTTATTGCTAAATGAGTATCACAATCTGCGAGATCCTGATTTTACTAGACCAATTGCGTAACATGTTTTTAATTAAAATTCGGAGTCGAATTAAATTCTTAATCTACTGCTATAAAAGATTGTAAAATTCGTCTACATGACAACGTAAAATAACGCAATGAATGGTGTTGAATTATTTTCAAAATTAATTATTTCAGTTCCCTAAATGATTCCTAATCTGTAGAAACGTCTGTTTATAGTGGATTATTCTCTAAGATCACTGACAATCAATCAATCAATTTATTTGTGAAGCATAGGTGTTTACATAAACAGGCCGGTGCGCTATGTTTTGTCATAATTATGACATACAAATTTATAAGTATGACATATAATTAGATTATGCATGCATGCTTAAATATTTTAATATAATGAACAGGAATAAAGAAACGTCAAATACATCAAAAACAATAAATGGTCACAGTACTTATTTTTTAAAGGTAAAATTGCATCATTATAATAATTGGTCATTCAAATATTCGTCTACGGTATAATAACATTGCATAGTCAGCCTATAATGTTCCCACTGCTGGGACACAGGCCTCCTCTCTGTGAGAGGGAGTGGGCCGTAATCCACCACGCGGGCCCAGTGCGGGTTGGTAGATGTCACATGTCTTCGAATTTTTCGTTCTGGGACATACCGGTTTCCTCACGATGTTTTCCTTCACCGCTTTGAGAGCAGTGGTGATGAAATAATTTACACAAAGTAAAGCGCCTGTCCGGGTTCGAACCTACGACCTAAAACTCGTAAGTCGCGGTACCGTTACCACTGTGCCACCACTGCTCTCATAACATTTGTCAATGAATAATTTAGTAAGAGCATGTCATGTTTTTAGGTCTAATAATCTTTTTAATAATCATTTTAATCACCTCATCGTAGATGAGGTGGTTCAAGAGCAACAGAAGGTTCTGGATTACCTGCTGTAATGTTGAATTGTTAATATTGAACTTCCGATGTTCCAGATTTAGTCTTCTTCCATGTGTAATTATAACACATTATTCGAATTTAAAGTTAATTTAACCAGTAGCTATAACCATAAATTTTGCATCCCTCTACCATATCAAACGAACTATTAACTAATGGCGATAATATTACTGTTAACCCTAAAATGCAACCGCGCAGATTCATTACAGTGCGTAACTAAATCGGCGTGCACGCGGCTGTTTATCGCGGCGGGTCGATTAGACCCCCCACCCTCACACGATGACACCCTATACAACGTACTACATTTCACATTATTGTTCTATGCGAGAAAGAGAATACGCTACTCATAATTCATATCCTTTCTCCCTCTACCATGTTACTTCATGTTAGATAACACAGAGTCTTGAGTGCTTCGCGTATGTTTGTCTTGTATCAGTTTACGCTACATTTAGTGCGGTTGTGGAATTAAAGCTGCTAAATTGTCAAGAAGGGTGCCTCGAGGGAGCAACATGAGGTTCTAAATCACAGCGTTTTATGCCAGAATTTCCGAAAATAGAAGATGCTGCGGTTTTATTATATACTACTTAGTTCCTATTTTAGACCTTTTTGTAGAATTGTCTGTTCCTATTTTTGTATTTTCAAAGTATATATTTGTTTATTTTTAGCTCTATATTTCAGGATTACCTTCCAAGTAGACTTGTCTATTTTATTTAACCCAACACTAATTAATAAAGATTATTCCGTCTTAACTTGGACGTATGAAATATTTCTCCATGTACACAAAATTAATCATTCAAATCTAACAATCGCGGATAAATCTGAGGGGGGCCTAATTGTACAAAGCCAACGGGGCTTTTATGTATCAATTATGGGATTATGTGAATTATGAAGGGAGATCATAGTAATCGATCCGAAAAGGAGGGTTGCATCGGAGATGAATTTTTGGCCTAAACTCCCTCTTCATAAAGATTTCGCTATGAATAAATGATCAATCGTTTTATCAGTGAGCATAAATAAGTAGAAAGTCAGAAAGTATATTTTTATTAATTTAATGTTGTCAAAGTGTCTTAAAGAAATACACACTTTTTTCGTGCAGGGATCAAACAACCTGTATAAAAATTGACAATGTGATCCTTATAATGCCTCGTTTGTTTTTAGACCTATTTTTTTTTCAACTCGACTCTCTATTTCCAGTAAAAAGTTACGAATACTTCATATAAAATCGACAAGTGCGTGTTCTTCACTCACAATGAAGGGTTCCGTAGTTAGGAAGTTGGGATGAATTTATCTCAAAAACAAACTTAACATTGAAATTGAAAAACATACATCAATATATGCCACGGTCAATTCTCCAACTGCAAATTTAAGGCGCTTGTCAGCGCCTTAAATTTGCAGTTGGAGAATTGGCCAAAAGAATTGACCAAACCAATTGACCAAAATAGGCTCGGCTTAAGAAAAAAAATTGTCAAATCTGTATAGTTTGTGGTAACGGAAAAAATATATATTAATTTTGAACATATTTCCCAGAACTTGGTTGTTACCAAAACACGTTTTGAAAACAAAATCTCGATACAAACTAACGTTAAACTAACCTCTTACTTTGAGTTCTAATCCAAAATATCTGTATCAAATATCAACATACGTTACGTTTTTAATTAATAACAAGAACGTCTTATTTGAATGCAGAACTTGGTTGTTTTTTATTTTCGATTACTCAACTCAGTTTTGAGTAAATAGATAATTACTTCATATTTTGCAATAAATTACAAGCGTTGTGTCATCACGCTTCTCTTTCTTTTCTATGGAATTTGACAGTGACCGCGGTTTAGGTGTTGTCAGCGTCTTAAGTTGGTCGACTCGACTATTACTCGCCTTGTCAAGCCCACTTAGCTGTGATAGTTTTCCGCTTGCGCGCCGCTGTCGCATGAAGTCAAGATCCCTCCCGCCCCGACCTCGTTCCGCGGATGAGCACTTTATTGCGTTAAAATAGAGTTGCAAACCGCGTGGCCCAAGACTCCTATTCGGTGTCAGTGGGGACTGAAGGGACAAAGGACTGCGACTCCTATTCGGTGTCAATGGGGAGTTACCGGTTCTTTAATTATATGTGTTACTGCCATGATTTTTTTCACATCTCCATAAACAACCATTTAGCTGGCAGGGGGGGGGGACACTTGACTCTAACAAAATCAGCACTTTAATGCTTAATATTACGCAAGCGGTAGCGGATTCATGAATCGAAAAGTGGTGTTTACAAACCCGCAATATTTTTAAACGGCCAACGATGTCCCATACCAAGGGGTAGACGAGAAAAAGAAATACCATCCCCGCATTACGTTCAAGGGAGGTACCCTAAAAAAAAAACTTTCTTCAAGATTTTATTTCAGTACTTTGTCGGCGTGATTAATATGTATACCTATGCTAAATTACAGCTTTCTAGTACTAAGCGTCTCTGAGCTACAGTGGGGACAGACAGACAGACAGACGGACATGGCGAAACTATAAGGGTTCCTTGTTTACTACGGAACCCTAAAAATTATCCAGTGCATACCTACCTAGGTATCTAAGGTATACCACGATATCTAAGATACCTAGGTATCTAAGGTATCTAAGATACCTAGGTATCTTACTGAATCACATACCTACTGGAAAAAGCATCAGTTATATTAATTCATTCCCAGGGCAATGTACTGAAATTAATAGTGGGAACCTATATTTACTGACAGTTGACAATAGGTAACGACCACACATAATTCATGCACTTTCGCATTTCTAATTTGATGTCCACGTATCGTCGTAATTCTATTTTTCCAGTAAACACTTGGTATTATGGACATGTTTTATTCTTGTTTCAAGAGAGAAATGCTCAATTTTATATTCCACCAAGGTATAATTTAAAAGAGATAAAGTTTTTAGGATTACGTACCTCAAGAAGAAAAAACGGGACCCTTATAGGATCACTCGAGTGTCTGTATGTCCGTCTATCACAGCCGATTTGCTCCGAATCTAATGGACCGATTAAGTTGGAATTTGGTACATATATGAATTTCTCTGACCCAACTATGGATGTGTCCTGTAAATCAAAGAATTTTGACTATGGGGTTCACTTTTGGGGAGCAAATTAGATTGTATAATAAAATAAATTATTTAAAAAAACAAAAAACCCAACTGCAAAAACACATCACTGAAAAGGGAACAACAAGCATTATAATCTATAGAATTTTGGTATCGCAGGCGGGGGACAATCAAAAGTTACACCATATTTCAGGTTATTCGACTGTCCCCGCCTGCAAGACTAAAATTATATAGATTATAATGCTTGTTGTTCCCTTTTCAGTGATGTGTTTTTGCGGTCGGGTTTTTTGTTTTTTAAATAATTTATTTTATTTCAAGCTTTTTAGTTTTATTAATATATATGTATATTTTAAAATTACTCATTACTAGCTTTTATTTGATACCAATATTGTATCAATTAATTAAAAAAATACCCTTGTCCTCCTTTTTTTTTGTATTTGCAGATGCAATTTATAAATATTATATAGCCTGTGTCACTCCCACATTACGACGAATCTAAGGACACCTCATATGTTAAAATCCATCAAGCCGTTTAGGCTACAGAGCGTGCAAAAGAAATAGACATACATACATACATACATACATACATACTCTCGAAAAACATTACCCTCCTGAGGCAGTCGGGTAAAAAAAAATGCAAAAATTACCGTGTGACATATGTATAAATTATCTTGGGATAAAAAACATGGTAGATAACATGTTCATTATACGGAACCCTCACCACACGAGTTTATCTCGCACTTGTCCAGTTTCTTTTTATTTGTGCATATAGGTAACTAAACAATATTAAAATGTAACCAAAAGCTTAGTTTAACTCAGTCAGTTAACTATCAACCTAAAACTATTAGTAAGTGAATACTTACTAATACAAAAGCCGGCCAAGTGCGTGTCGCACCACGCACATTGAAGGGTTCCGTAGTTATTATATTTCCATACATAAATAAGCGTAGGCATCAGCACACCATTATGAACAGCAAGTCGTGCCTCTTTGGGCATCGACTGATTGGTCACCATCGCATGTATAGCACCATTCGCTTTATTTCCCGCATTTACTCTCCTTTCCACATCTTCATCAATCTTTCCATCCCTTGTAAACTCCCCAAATATACAAATTTACTTAACTTGCTCTACACTCTTATCATTTATTGTCACATCACACACCGATATATCCTCTTCTCTTTCAAACACCATGACCTTCGTCTTATTCACATTTATATTCATCCCTTTCATCTTATATGCTTCTCTTCTTAACTTTTAATATTTTTCATTATTATTATTTCCTCTCAGAGCACCTGCCATCTTATCTCTTCACCACCCTTGGTTGACTGGTAGAAAATGCCATTTTTTTTTTTTTATGGGAAATCATCAAATAACTTCTCCCGCGCGGGAGGGTGTGTCAGACTCTTACTGACTAAAACCCACCCGTATTCCTTCAGTTGCCTGTGTTGCAGGAGCCTCGGTGACCCATTAGTACCATCCAGCGACCCCGGCAGGCATCGGCCCTAGTGGACCCCTACATTTGTGCTGACGACATCTCTTTGAGGCGCGCGTGGAATACAACGCGCCGTTGACCCGGGCCTGGTCCTTACCGGACGGTGAGCTACCCATTGCTCACCGTCCGCAAACCCGTGCCTACGGTGACCGGAAATCCGCCCGGGATTCCCGACGCCCAGGGCGTCTCCTGCGGCGACTAGGGGCGAGAGGACGCGAAATTTGCCTTTCCCTCAACCGTCCCACCTCCTCCTTCGCGAGTATTACTGCTTCGCAAAAGGAGGTGACGGCTGCCCATGCCCTCTCGCTCCGTACCATGGCCTGAACCAGGGCCGACGCGAGAGATCTCTGCATCACCCAAAGGTTGACTGGTAAAAAATGCCTACGGCATTAAGTCCGACTCTGTACATTTGTGTGCATAAAGTATTAAATAAATAAATAAATCTCTGCCGCCGATCGCCTCCACGAGGACACGGCGGTGCTCTGCCCAAGCCGGCCCACCTGCTCTACCTCCACCGTATGCTCCACGGTGTCCTCCGGGGAAGAGAATGCCTAAGGCATTAAGTCTGGCTTTTGTATCTAATTTAGTGCAAGAAGTTAAAATAAATAAATAGATATAGGAAGGTGGTGAAGGAAGGTCTTCATTCTCTTGTTCTGGTGAATAAAATTTTTCAGAAATGTGCCGGTTTTCCTTGTCATTTACAAGAACCGAAGTAACCCTTTTCCTAATTTGCCCGATTTCCCAGAAGTCGCTGGGAAAGATCGAAGGATTGAAAATGGTACTTCGTGGGCACATGGAAAAATCTGGACATTAATTTTGTAAAGTTATATTTTTAACTATGTGTCAATAAATTAATTCAATATATTGACACATAGTTATAAATGTTTAAAAAAATATGGACGACTATTTACCGTATTCATATATCATTTTAAATCATGTCAACGTCACGCAGTCCAATCAAATAATGGTATTAATTTGCTCTGCTTTCTCAATAAAATACTTTCTACCAAAACTATTTACATAAAAATCTGTCGTCACGTAATTAGATACGCGTTTAATGTTCATAGTGTGTCCCAATTATTATTGATGTATAGAATAATAATTAAGCCCTACACAATTACGGCAGTGATTTTTTTAATAATACATATAATTTACATCAGCACGTTGGCTCGTATTAATTTCCGGCTATTATAAAAGCCCTGGGCTCGACGGTAATCGGTATATAATGTTGATTGATAGCTCATACGCTTATTTTTACTGATTTTTCATGCAACGAAATTCTGTTAAAACGGCCATAACGATAATGAAAATACGGGCATACTCAGGAAGAGTTATAGGGTAATAACGGCTATCGATAAAACATATTTTTACCTAATTCGCTTATAAATATTCAAAGTAATCTAATAAAAGTCATATAATATTACTTGACAATCTGCTCTAAATTAATTATGTTAAGAACTATTAATGTGTCATAAAATACAAGATCACCAATTTGTAGACTAGTTTTACTAATCATTAAAGATAATGTCTAAGCTTCTTTTGAAATTATGAAACAGTCTCGTTCTGAATACCGTATCGAGTTATTGCACAAGTAGAGACTAATAAAGCAAATTTCGCCAGCTTCAATGATGGCCTCACATCAAACTTCAAAACTACTTAAAAATCATCAACATAAGCAAAAACAACGTGAAGACGATGAATTAAGAGCCGGTGATTCTATTTCACAACCCTAAAGGGTTACTTGCACATGGAAATTTTATTCCGCTAGTTAAGAAAAATCGCTGAGTTTAAGAGAATTTTATGAAAGTTAAACGAGGCGTGAAGTCATTGCATTAAGCGAAGAGGGCTTCGCCAACACTTAATTAAGAATTCACCCCCGTTCACCCCGCCCCCAGCAGTCACAACAAAAGATTCTATGCGAGACTTTGATACCCGCTATCTTCATTAAAATTAATTCAATTTTTAATATCTCTAGAGCAGCGAGCCTGTGTAGTCATGACACGTTCATCTCATTTGTCACTGGATAAAATTTATTGTCGACACTTTTAACCTCTCCATTACGGCTCCATTTTGGGCTATATCATTTTAAATCCGTGTGTGTTTCGAAACTTGGTGTTTTAACGCATTTTTTTATTTTATTATGATATTGGCCAACCTTTGTATTATGTGTTCTTATTTCTTGAAGAATAACAGAATCCATCATATCTGTCACTAATTCAAAATGTACAATATTATCGATGCTCCGAAATTCTACTCTTACATTTCCGTAGGGCACTCGTAATAGACCACTTTCTGCGCAACATTACTGCCAAAAGCTTTCATAGTATTCTATTCTGTAATTGTAGGTACTTTCAGTACATTACTCTCAACAGCATCGTTAATTACATCCGGAATAACCGAACTCAATTTACCAACAAAATTGATGAACGTTTCAAAATTCATGCTGCACTCCACATAGATATTAACAAAAACGAAATAAATGGGGTAGACTCCCGATTGTTCCGTCGACTCTCATAACAATACATGCCGAATGGAACACAGCAATTCTATCGGAAAATCCATTCGGCTTCACTCATCCGCAAAAAGTATGACATCAAGCCAAATTATTATCGAGGGGCCGCGATTGCTGCTGAATAGGTACTCGTAATGATTCGTTTAGGGAAATTGGGAATGTTGGCTAGGAATATTTTTGATCATTCTCGGTAAAATATTGCAGATATATTTTGAGGTTCCAATTGTAGGATTTGTTATCTTCATTTGGGACTCTATTTCCAAATTTTGTGTTTCCAGTTCGTTTATTCAATTTTGTGGGTCAAGTCAAATAGCTGTCAGTATTTTTCTCAGTCATTGTTTGTTATATTGGTAGTATTTAATACTCTAATTAAACCTTACTATATTATGTTTCCTGTCGTAATATCGTCCTTAACTTAACTTTCAAATTAAATAAACAATAAAAAATCAGCAATCTAGATAAAAAGTTGATAACATTGTCCGAAATTATTACTTTAAGATGCGTCGTCGTCATAAATTAAATTCTTTAATAACATAATTATTGCAAAATGTCACGTGAAAATATCGTTCTTTAATTAGTTTAATCGCCGAACGTTTCTGTTATTACGTATTTTCTTCCCTTTAAGATTGCAGTCTTGACCGGTTCCATACCGGAGTAAGTTATAATTACAGAGCGACTGAAGTTTTCCATTTAAAACTCAGTAATTACAGACGAATTAAAAAAGAAACTCGCTGAATTAAAAGTTGAAATAGTACGGCGTGCTTTCGCCAGTGCAATATGTCCAAAAGTACCTGATAAAAATGTAAACAAAATCATAACACGTACCTGTGCCAATTTGTAGTGCCACTTACAAATTGAGCGCTTTGATTTGATTATTTGAATACTTAAACCAACGTTCTGATTTTAAATAAACTTAATGATGTTTTTCATTTGACAATTGGTGTTAATTTTGTAACCCCAATTTTCCTCAATGGTTTTTCAATTACAATTTAATAATGCTATTCAAATTATATATAATTGTTGGAAAAAGTGGTGAGATATAAAGTTGAAACCTTCTAAATTTTCTTTAGTAAGTGCGTGCGTAAGAATCTTATTTAAACAGGGTTTGTTTATACGTTCAGTGAATACTTTTGGAACAGGCTATACGAATGAAACTCGTGTGATATTTATTTGGCACCATTGCTCATAAAACATCTGATTTATGCAGCGCGGTGCTTATTATGAACATGAGTGCTGTCGGCGTCAACTCAATAAAATATTAAAACGACATTAATACACGAACGCATTTTATTTTTCAACAGAATATTAACTGGTCGTATTTTTAAAAGACAAAGTAGTGGCCTGTATTAATTCCCATTTGGATAAAGTTTTCACTTTAGTTTATGTGGTCATGCAGACCTACAATTCATTTAAGGCTACACGATGAATGTGGCAGAAGAAACTTACTGAGAAAATGCAATTAAAATCAATCAATTGAATTTATAGATGCTGTATGGGTCATGGATTTAAGCATTTGTATAATCTCTTAAGATTATATATACGTATGCCATGTTCCTTAAATATTGACATTACATAAAACTCAAAATCAAACTCAAATCATTTATTTCAATTAAACCATTGACAAGCATTTTGGAATTGTCATCGGTATACCTACTTAATGCGTTTTTCATGGGCGTTGCCATCTAGACCATAATTACCTTACATAATATTCTTAAATAAAGCACTTCAATGCTTATTATAATGTTGATGAGAACTATACTCCAACCTTTTATTATAATACACAGCCGGCATTAAGGCGCTGACAAGACCCAATTGACCAAAATAGGCTTCGCTTAAGAAAAAAAATTGTCAAAACTGTATAGTTTGTGGTAACGGAAAAAATATATATTAATTTTGAACATATTTCCCAGAACTTGGTTGTTACCAAAACACGTTTTGAAAACAAAATCTCGATACAAACTAACGTTAAACTAACCTCTTACTTTGAGTTCTAATCCAAAATATCTGTATCAAATATCAACATACGTTACGTATTTAACTAATAACAAGAACGTCTTATTTGAATGCAGAACTTGGTTGTTTTTTATTTTCGATTACTCAACTCAGTTTTGAGTAAATAGATAATTACTTCATATTTTGCAATAAATTACAAGCGTTGTGTCATCGCGCTTCTCTTTCTTTTCTATGGAATTTGACAGTGACCGCGGTTTAGGTGTTGTCAGCGTCTTAAGCATTCATTTGCAAGTGGAATTAATTCAACACTGCAGTGACAACTTTATTATTTTTGTATAAAACCAGGAGTACGCTGTAGGACATGAGGAAATTACCATAAACCGTGGTTTACATTAATTTAGCTTATTGATGGATGTGACACGGATAAACGAGTTATGGATATGGCATACCATGTTTCATAAACCTGTCTGTATGCATATTTAGTGTCAGCGGGATATGGACACGTTGAAAGCTAATCTTTCACCGCAGTGATTAACGCTTGATTTACTCCAAAGAGATATTAACATGTTTTGACCTTGCGCCTTCTGTGGAAGTTAAAGAAATTAATGTGTCAGATGATTTCACTGAGCAGTTTTCTGGCAACATTTTAAATTGATTAAAATATTCATAGTATTTTAATCAATTTAAAATGTTACCAGAACATTTAGTTTTTAACTGCTTATTTTGGGGAAAACGTACAGTCAGGGAAATTCATCGTTCAGGAGTTGACACACTCCATCAATTTTACGGGCTATATTACGACTGTCAAAAAAAAGTTGGTTGACTGCTGTGCAAAACATAGAAAATTTTTCTTTATTGGCGTTTTGATACTTGTACTCAAAGTCAAAGGCAAAGTCAAATTATTTATTTCAAATAGGCACATAAAAGGCACTTTTGAACGTCAAAATTTACAAAAAAAAACATAGAATTGATTCTAGTTGCCCCTTCCAAAAGGTAGTTTCGTATGGAGAAGAATGGGCAAGAAACTTCACCGTTACTCTTTTAAAATGTTTTATAAAATTTTGTATAGGTACATTTTAAAATTATGTGTGAAGACAATGCACCTAGAATAAAATTACTATACCAAAATAGGTTTAAAATAAATGAAAAATAAAGCAATGACCGATAAATTAATTATATGATACGTACATGTTGCTCACATATACTTAGTTGTAATAGGCTAGTGACCAACAAAAGCTCCATCAATGCAATGGCTCGCGCCCTGATGGAGCTTTTGTTGGTAAGCGCATCCACTCATTGTTTTGATGTTGTTTTTATTTTACTTTTACATTGTTTTTGTTTTTTTTTTGTGTCTGTATGAGTGGTTTTTAGTTTAATTTGTGATCTCCTGTGCGAGTCCCAATAAATACTTTTCTTTCTTTCTTTTCTTTCTTACCAGTTTTTAACACAATTTTTGAAAAAAGTTCGTGTTAACAGTATGTTTCCCAAAATTAAAACCCACAGTATCTTATCCAGTTTCCATAGTTCCGTACTAAAGCAGCAGGCGGTCGGAGGGGAACGGTTTCCCGTCATAGTAGCGCCATATAAAACAACACTCATTCGCACAGTCGGCGTAATTAATGACTAGTTGATTATAATTCACTAGGATATTGCTGTGAAGTTATACGGGGGATTCGAGTGCGGTGGGCCTTGACCTGAATTTGTATAAGATTGATATTTACGGCGTTTGGTTAATCTTTTTAAAGTCGTGGTAAGATGATTTTGATAATTTGGAGAAAAAGTGGAGACTGTGTGTACCAAAGTGAATTAAACCACCTACAAAGTCCCATTTATACGGTGTAAGATTTTTGCCTGCGGGATACCCTAAGATTTAAGCAACAATTAACTGGCATCGTCTTAATAACACGTACCTACAATTATTGCACGATACGGGCAAGTTTACCGTTCAAAACCGGTATTTGTGATTTTGTGAAAACAGCGCGTACAATAAAATCGCATTCAATTCTGGTATGATCATTTTCATTCAAACATGAGTGCTACTTTATAAACAATCTTTTAAATATGAGCTTAATAGTAAAAACTAAACAGTACTAAATTAAAAAAAAAAAAAACTATTTCTATGGCCACCTTCTAACTCCACTCTCAAACCCTGGACACCATCCAGGGCTAAAGTACTTATCAAAGCAAATCTTACGAGCTCAATACGAGTGGAGCTATCTTGTTTAGTTGAGGAGTTCCTGTAGCCACCTTCTGGCTCCACCACCTTGGGCTATAGTAGTTGTCGAGACAAATAAAACGAGATAAAACACGACGGGGCTATCTTGTTTAATTGAGGAGTTCCTATGGTCAACTTCTGGCTGCATGATCAGACCAGTTCCATGATACAAATTTACTTGTTGAGACAATGCAAACGAGACCCAACACTACGGGGCTATCTTGCTTAATTGAGGAGTTCCTATGGTCAACTTCTGGCTGCACGGTCAGATCAGTTCTATGGCACAAATTATTGCCATGTCACAGAAGTACATATTAGTAACATGCCAAATTTCAGCTCAATCGGATGCCAGGAAGTGCAACTCTGTGTTTACACGACGCAGAACTTGCATGCAATAATCGCCTTGCAATAATTACCTTAAACAGAAGCCGCATGCAATTATTGAATAGCAAAACCTGCGTTCAATTGTTGTAAGCTATTTTACGGAAATCGCGTGTAGACACTTGCATGCAATTCTTGAATGACAATAATTGAACGTGCATGGCATTGCTCTTGAACGTTCTAGATCTAGGAAATAGCATCGTGTTAATGGGGGTTAAGTCTTAATGGAAAGTAATAATAAAGCACTATTTATATTATAACTTTATCTTGAACTCCAGGGCCCTAAAGCTTTTTAATAAGGTTTTATACTCATAAAAAATAATGTCCCGCTATAAATTCACAATTCACTTGTAAAGTCGTGATAAAACAGTAACGAACCCGTCCAAAGTACAACACACAAAAGGGACAGCACAAACAGAATGATGTCCCAAAAACTGGACCAATAAATTAAAACAACACAAAATATTAAACGTTGTAGGCATAACCTGTGCAGACAATGAAAAGCTGCACGTAAATTCCGCTGAAGGAATTCATAAGGTGGGTCGTTCTTTGAAATACCTTTTCGGGGGTGCATCATAAATCAGCATAACGAGCCAGCCTTCCGTGAGGTGGGCCACGTTGGGCCCCCTGCTAACATTAAGCTTCTGTAATATTTTCTCACTTACGACAAAATTTTCTGTCTTCTTATTTATGTTGGGGCAAGTTTAGTCGGGGCTCGAGAACGAGCTGTCATCTCAAGCTGCAAGGTAAGTAATACTCCAGCAAAATTTGAAAGACGCGGATGTTTTCAAGCGTCTAGGCTAGGCATTAGACTGCCGGCGGAATTTATAATGTTACAGTAAATATTAAACCGTTAGAATCTCGTAGGGACAAATAGGTACTTTCAGGTTTATTTTAACATTTAACTATGTACGTTGTGGAATATCAAATCATAACAAGGTAATGTCGAGAGCATCAAAGATGAGAATGTTAATTTTCGCATCTCGTTCGAGATTCATCAGATGTGTCAGGTCCAGCCAGTCCTACATATTTTAGCAAAGTAACCTGTGAAAGCAAAATCAGCGGGTTGATTTCGGAACACACTATCAGGGAGACTACTCTCTAAGTCCGTCAACAAAATTACGGGCCCGTCCGAAAGTAGTTAATCCGTCAAATAAAATGGCAAATTCAATTTTTCGAACGGGCACAAACACATTGCGAGTGGGGGGGACAACTGTCCAATTGTGTTGTCATTCATTCTCAGTTCGGTCTCCGAAGTAATCTTATGTCCGTAGGTGATACGGAGTAGGACACGCCCATAACTTCGGCCGAAACTACGGATTTAGTACTTAGGGAGTAGGCCCTGCCTGGCTTGGGCAGAGCACCGCCCTGTCCACGTGGAGGCGATCGGCGGCAGAGATCTCTCGCGTCCGGCCCTGGTTCAGGCCATGGTACGGAGCGAGAGGGCATGGGCAGCCGCCACCTCCTTCTGCGAAGCAGTAATACTCGCGAAGGAGGAGGCGGGACGGTTGAGGGAAAGGCAAATTTCTCACCCTCTCGCCCCTAGCTGCCGCAGGAGACGCCCTGGGCGTCGGGAATGCCGGGCGGATTTCCGGCCACCGTAGGCGCAGGCTTGCGGACGGTGAGAAATGGGTAGCTCACAAACTTATTGACAATTTTTTATGACATAAGTAATATTATTATGAAGCAATTGATTAGTAATATACTTCAAAATCATTCATATTGTGATTGATAGTGTGTTACGCAATTTGGGTGCTGGATATTTTAATATTATGTTAACTACCATAGCAACAGTTATAATGAAAAACAGAATAGTTTTGAACCAAGATTGATTAACCTGCGTTGTGTCCAAACCTTTACCTGAAATTCAAAATAATCACATACCATCCTATTTGAGAAGACATTCTGTAATCTTAACTTACAGATTTGAATTCCGATCTTCATTAATTTTTAGTGCGATCGTAAAAACGGCGTCGCAAAGACCCGGTTAACGTTTCAAGTTGAATCGTAAACGGCGGAGAAACTAAGTTAATATTTATCTTTAGCAAACATCTTAGAGACAAAGCCTATAATTAGTATTCCTAGAAAGGTTCAAGTTACATTTACTTACTTTGTTTACCTTGTGACTTAATTAATTTCAAGCCTTTAAGGTAAAACCGAGGCAATTTAATTACGATGAGATAAGATTGAGACAGGGCTTACTTTGTCATCGTCGTAGCCCGTAAGTGTCAGCTATTAAAATTAAATATTGCTCGAGAACGGAATTATATTCTGTAAATTGGATCCGAAACTTTGGAGCTTTTAATATAAGTGCCGCTTGTAATAGTATAAAGTATATTTTAAAACCTGCGAGTGTTGAAACTTTTCACAGTAGCAGCCCGGAAACTGGATTTCTGCCCGGTTGGTGGCAATAGAGTCAATCAAATCAAATCAAATCAAATCAAAATATTTTTATTTCACATAAACCTACATGGGCACTTATGCAACGTCAGAAGCTAGGTGCACGGTTCCAATTGGTCGTTTCCTATGGAGAAGAGCCGGCAAGAAACTCCACGGTTAGTCTTTTGAAAATAATTGGCTTTGACAATGTTTTCAAATTACAGTGTAGGAGGAGGACAGTGTAGGCCTGTCAAGAAGTACCAGAAAGAAAAAGGTCTACAAAAGAAAAAGGTCTATTAAGCCTACAACGTTCTCACATTCACAAGGTACACAATAATCTATGTAAAATATTAATACAATAATAAAAATAAAAACCCATTTAAACCAAATGCCATGTTTGCCATTACAACAAGTCTGAATTAATATCTTGTCCATAAAAGCCAAGGAGTCGCCCCCTATGTTACGGGACTTAAATATAACTGGCGATATGTGGGTATACTAAAAGTACTCCTCTGCCTAACCCTGCGGAAAATACAGGCGTGAAGTTATGTTATGGTAGTTCTTGAAATCAGAAACTCTGTAGAAAGGGGACCTCCATGATAAATATTGTCGAATAACTTTAAAAAGAAAATCTCCAAAAGTAATATTATTTCAAAATCCTTCATCCTGTAATATAATTGACGAGCAAACCATACATAATCATAATCATGCGAATTTCCGCCCAAAACCACATTTGAAATCACATTAACGTTGATAGCTTTACAGACTAAAAAGTTAGCCCGTCTTACTTTTATTGCAGTCTCGTGTGGCCCTAATTAAATTCCCATATTCATTCGGCTTGTTTGGGCCAGTTACCGTTGGACTTTATTCCCTCTTGTTGCACACTTTTTTCACCACAAAGTTTTTATAGGCAAGTTCAAAGCTGTACACACTTCAGCGGGTCATTGTTGGTTGCTCATTTAAAATCAATCGCTGCCATTCTGTCCGAGGGTGGCGTGAGACGAGATTTCGGAGGGAATTCTTAATTAAGGTCGCCGGATCCTCTTTACTTAATGGAGGCCCGTCCAAAATCCTTAGAAGCACGGTAAATGAGGGCCGGCGATGTAGCGACGACGTCAAAAAGAGCAAGATAAGATTATCGGCCGTGATAACTTTTTTTTAATTTGCGACGTCCGTAAAAGCATTTTAATTCTGTAGGCCCGACAATAAAGTGCGGACGTTTTTACATGACAATGGCCAACATAAAAAAAATATATACTTACCTAAGCGAAGAAGAGAATTTTAATAAGACTCGGTATAGTTGCAAATTATTCAAATAAGCCCACATTTTCATAATTTATTCAAATATTAAACTGCACAGTCCTTAGTAAGGATCTAATTAAATCGAAGCCACTATCTAGAGAGAACGATGTAGCCTTGACGTAATGAGCTATCGACCTGGGTTGAATGGTTTTCAGTAAAATTATATCTGCAATTATTTTTTATGAAATTTTGAATAGCAGGAAGTGAAAGAAAATCAGAAGGCAACAATTAACAGCATCTTGCGCGAAAGCTTTTTTTTTTTGTTTTTATGGGAAATTATCAAACAACTTCTCCCGCACTGGGCGGAGTGGGATGGTGTGTCAGACTCTTGCTGACTAAAACCTACCCGTGTTCCTTCAGTTGCCTGTGTTGCCAGAGGCCGCGGAATCCCTTTCGGACTTTCGAACCCAAGAAAGCTTGGGGGCTGAAATAGGTATGTGTTTTATTATGTAACTAAATGCGCCCCATGGTATCACCCACACACGTTTTGATCCCGTGGGAATATCGGTATAAAAAATATCCTTTATCCTAATACAGGCCATGGTCTGCGAATATGCCCAATTTCATCCAAATCCGTTCAGCCGTTTTAGCGTGAAAGCGCAACAAACAAACAAACTCACTTTCGTATTTATAATATTAGTTAGGATTAGATTGTTCCGATAGATCATTTTGAAGACTTATATTTTACAACAATATATATCACACTGGCAGCTTTTAAGGAGACTACAGGAGCTAATAGCAAGTTTTATGATGCCTAGAAGTATATGATCCACTGCAGTAAACAAAATCAGAAAAATATATGATATTCTTCAGGATATATGCTAGGTAGATAGTGTGTTGAAAATATAATATTACTAATTTGATACGATAGAAAAAAATCACGAAGATACCTCTAAAATTTCTTTTAACGATTAAAAACCGTACTAATATACATGCAATAATTCTGTTTTTTTTTTGTCTGATTATTCTACAAGCAACATATTAGCATAATAGTGTTTTATATTTTTAGTAAAATCAATAGATTTTTTGTAAATAAATAACTGCTTCATATTTTGCAATAAATTACCAGCGTTGTCACCGCGCTTCTGTTTCTTTTCTATGCAGTCCGACAGTGACCGCGCTTTAGCTGTTGTCAGCCTCTTAAACGTGGTTTAGGTGTGCTGATCACGTTAAGTTTTATTGGTGAAATTCGCCCGAAGCACCTATTTTTGTTTTATTTGTAAGAAATACATTGTAATACTGAAGAACTAGCTTAATTATAAAGCGGGATCTAATTAAACGCTCTCTTGCGCGCTGACAGACAGATGCAGTTTATGGAAAAAGGTCAACTAAGTTAATTGGTTTAAAGAACTTCTTGAATTTCTATATGGATGTTGAAACTGAAGCTGCCGTGTTTTTGCAAGTCTTACTTAAAGGCTAGATGTTGGTACCTACATAATGTATGATGTAATTCCCTAGTCAATTTTTGCGGAAACCTCTTCGGAAAAATCAGGTGGCTTAACAATTTTTGTGGTTGTATAAACAAACACATGTTATGGATTGGTGTGTAGGTAATATCAATATATATCTACTCCCTTCCTGTGAGCAAACCAATAAGTGGCTTATAATGATAACGATTTTCCGCCGACAGGCGCGACGCGACACTAGTAGCACAATTTCTATGGAAACTTCATGGAAAGTATCGCGCTGCCTGTCGCGCCCGCGATATCGTGCCAGTCGGCACGAGCCTTAATATGAAACAACTTAATTGCGACCGTACGGAATTTTGACCATTAATTGTCATTGGCCCTAATTTTGCTGCATTTAATGGGTCGTATTTATGGGGAACAAATTAAAGTTGTGCAACATTGTCCCCAGACACATTTGATGTTGCGGGATACATTGTTTTTAAGCGATAAAAATACCATTTTCAAAAAGACAGCCACAAAGACAAAGCATGATTATTTTACTAACAAAAGAGAACCAGTTTCTGTTTGCTACAAGTATGGGTAAGGTCGAAATCATGAAAAACAAACAAGCCTAAACAAGTATTCTTCTACGCTCGTAAGGGTTCATTAATGATAATGGATGCCTGTAATTACGCTTTGTTCGTCTAATATTAGCCTTTTATACAATGGACCAATATAGCCTGGTACAGTCAGCGACCAAAGTCGATTAACACTACAGATTTTTTAATTTTAATTAAATATTTAAATAAAATCGCAACAGAAATAAAATTAAAAGAATTTTAGCTATCTAAAATAATATTATAAAAAGAAAAGATTTGTTTTTGTTTTTTTTTTATGTTTGTTTGTAATAGGTAGGTAGGTAAACTCAAACAATACTTAACCGATTTTTTTTATTATATCACCTATAGAAAACTCCATTATCAGCGAGTCATATATTATGAAGAATTATTTTTCAAAAATTTAGATATCCCTATATGAAAACTGCAATAATGTCACTCAATGTATCAAAAATTTGCCAATAAAAGTCATGATTTGGCGTGCGCTGCGAAAACAACCCACAAAAAGTCCACGAGGCTATAATATGTCTAACTTTTATAGTTACGTCCTTTTTTTTTTTTTTTTGGGTGGGAAATCATCAAATAACTTCTCCCGCTCTGGGCGGAGCGGGAGGGTGTGTCAGACTCTTACTGACTAAAACCCACCCGTATTCCTTCCTGTTGCCTGTGTTGCGGGGGCCTCGGTGACCCATAAGTACCTTCCCGCGACCCCGGCAGGCATCGGCCCTAGTGGACCCCTACTTTTGTGCTGACGACATCTCTTTGAGGCGCGCGTGGAATACGACGCGCCGTCGACCCGGGCTACGGTGGCCGGAAATCCGCCCGGGATTCCCGACGCCCAGGGCGTCTCCTGCGGCGGCTAGGGGCGAGAGGGCGCGAAACTTGCCTTTCCCTCAACCGTCCCGCCTCCTCCTTTGCGAGCATTACTGCTTCGCAGAAGGAGGTGACGGCTGCCCATGCCCTCTCGCTCCGTACCATGGCCTGAACCAGGGCCGGACGCGAGAGGTCTCTGCCGCCAATCGCCTCCACGAGGACACGGCGGTGCTCTGCCCAAGCCGGGCAGACCTCCACCGTATGCTCCACCGTGTCCTCCAGGCGATCCACACAGTGGTGAACCGTTTTTTGTTCAAATTAGTCAATCATAATACGGGTCGAATCGAAACATGATGACATTCGTATCATGATATTAATCCTTATCCAACGAAATAGTTTCATAATCAAGGTTATTTATGTGCATGTAAATTCCTCTTTAAATTATCCGAACCGAACCTTTCGTTTAGAAGTTACGACGGGTATAAAAATAAGAAAAATGCCGCGATGTGAGCAAACAGCCCTACGCCGAGCCTATTAGTTACCTACACATTTTATTTTTTTGTGGGTTAACACATAGGATTTACTACTTTTAATCCCGGTAGTACGTTCTCGTGGGATATTTTCCGACATCAACGCGGGCGAAGCCGCGGGAAAGAGCTAGTTATCTATAAAATGGGCTGAAATACAATGTAGGTATGGAACAATATTCTGATAATGTATCATATTACTTATTATTGTTGATTGACTTTTGTCGCGGACTGTACGCAGCGAGATGCGGATCTAAATTTTAACTTACTGGATTTCACATTATTTTAGACGTGTTCCTTAATGATGGTACGTATCAAAAAATATATATCTGCCGGTATTAATTAATGACTTTACCAGTAATTTAAACAAAAAATACTAAAAGGCAACACTCTTTGATATCAAACATCCCATAAAGGTAGACGTCCCGATTAGCGTCCATTTGTCACTGAGTGCTAGACAGGTGTGCCGGATAGAGCACGTGTCGATCCGACAATAGTTCATGTTCCTTCCGCCTCTTCAATACACAACAAATTTAAGGTTCCGTAATAAAATTCGAAATAGTATTTTGATACGTAGACGTTTTATTTTTTAATTAATTTGATGAATATTTTTACTGATATCTGTTTTTGAAGTGAAAACTTCTTTAGCCGCGTTAAGCGATTTTTGGTGGTGGCAAAACTGATGGGTTCGCGTCACCGGCATGCTAATGTGACCGCGGCACCGACATGCTGTAGTAGCAGTAAGTGAAGTTAAATTGACAACGTGAAAGCTTTATTTGTGCATATCTACTATGCATTGTTTAAATAGTGTTTTACCTAATCATTATTTTATTAAAGTGAAAACATCTTTAGGCGCGTTGAGCGATTTTTAGCAGAGGAAAATTTTATGGGTTCGCGTCCCCGACATGCACACACACTTGTGTGGGTCACAACACTAGCAAATGTTAACACTTTAACAGTATAACTCTATAAATAGCTATGCATAGTTTTAAGTTTTCATTTCTGTCGGCAGTCCCCTGAGTGCCTATTTTTTTTGTATTTGTATGTATTGGTATTGTTATTGAAATTTTGTATCTAATAATTAGTACGAGTGTATTGTTACTATTATTATTTATTCAATATCAACATGAAGATATAATAATAATAATAATATTAATATTATTGATAATAATTAATATTAATTTATATTAATATTATTGATAATAATTTATATTAATATTAATAATAATAATACTGCATACAGGGATAATCGTCGATTGGTGCCTCATTTCATTCATAACGTCTAATGGGCCTCTGCGAGTTGGCTTCGGCCCCTCGTACGCCTTCCAATGGTCCGGGACCAGGGTCCCGAGATATATAAACCCATAATAATAATAAAACAGACCGCTTTTCCCCACCTGCGGGTGATAAGAGGATTATGCAGCTCCAAATATGGTGATTATAGCAACATTGCATAATAATTTATTGCTGTTTAGGAACCACACAAATAGTTTGCCTTTTCACTCAAATGAGTGGAAAGATGTTATTCAACTTTAGAAATGCATTTGAAATTCAATTTAACAATTCAATGAATGAAGTTAAAACATACACATAATAGAAAGTTATGTTAACGAACGGTTTACTGTGTTCTTAGCATAGTACTCGTACGTAACGGCTGGTAGCATTTGTGGCTGCATGCGAAATTAACAAGTTTTTACGGGTTTTTGTTAGTATACTGGCGTTTGCGTCTCAATGTACGGTTAGTTGGCAGTTTACAAAGTGAACAAACTTCTGTTTTACTCCCTAATTATCAATAAACATAATCAAACATACAACTTTCCAGTGTAGGTTTTGTTCTCGCTCTACTATAGGTATATTTAAATAGGAAAAACAAATAAAATTGTGAAAACGAAAATAATTGAATTAAGTATTTAAAAAAAAATGCTGTTTCTTATGTATAATCTTAAAAATAACTAACATGTTCTTAATTTTTATGTATACCTTTAAAAACTACTCCCTTTTTTACGGAACCCAATCACTAAGTCGTTGTCAAAGTTGACCGGCATTTATTTAAATAACGTTCCTTCATGTTGGAAGTTCTATTGAACTGTTGATTGATCATCGACTATTACAATCGAGTTCAAATGAAATAGAATCGAATTTTCGGTACCATCATTAATCTTTCGTAAACATTGTTTAATTTATTATAGCTGTGAAGAAAGTGTTCCCAGCCAGACTGTCATTGGGTGCAATGAACTCTGGCACAATCTGTGAGAATTAGACATACGACACCACATAATTATCGTAACATGAGTCTGGAGATATGAGTGCAGTAACTGAGTTAAAGGGTAAGTAGTATCATACATACCTACTAAGATTCAAGTTACTGGACTAAAAAGATCATCGTCTAGTTTTACTTACCAACTTGATAAGCATATCAAGAAACAGAGGTTGTAGAACACCCAAATTTCGCTATGCAATCAATTAGAATCCTAACTAATAATATAAATACGAAAGTGAGTATGTTTGTTTGTTACGCTTTCACGCTGAAACGGCTGAATGGATTTGGATAAAATTAGGCACATGGGTAGACCATGACCTGCGTTAGAACATGGAATACTTTTATCCCGATATTCTTACAGGATCGAGACTTATGCGGGTGAAACCGCAGGGCGCAGATAGTATTTAATAAACAGAGCTCTTTTTGTAACAAAATTATGAAAATAGCTCCATTTCGTACCAATTAAAAAAATAGTTAATATAAATTAGTAATGGGAAATCACACTCAAAAACACTGATATTTTTAAGCTTCTCAAAATAATTACTTGGTTTCCTAATAAACAACAGAAGTTTGGTAATTTCATTCCTACCCAACAAAATACTTTCTCAACTTAAACTGATCAAAAGCCGTCCCACAACGCAGAGGGTGCATAATTTGCCAGCCGATAGGTACAAATGTGCGGCTGACACTGCTAAATGGGCACGGTATCGTTGAATAATGCCCACAGTTGCCTAACTTGTCTTAAACTATCGCAAACAAAACGTTCGGACGCCGCAGATTTGTCAGTGGTTACTGTCCTGAGATAGTTACGTCGGTTTTACGACCACAGACCACGGAATTACCAGAGATCACAGAGGACGGCTGTACCTAAACTAGAATTATTAATTCTCTGGAGTAATCTGACATGTGCTAGCTGTCACTTTGTGTAATAAAATGGTCATATTTATTGTATTCTACACTTTTACACTTATAAATCGATTAAACTAAACGATCACCATTACAATAAATATGACCATTTTATTACACAAAGTAACAGCTAGCACATGTCAGTAACATGTTGACGATGCCACCTCCGTGCTCTGTGGTTACGGACTAACAAATGAGGATCGCCAACTATTCACATTATTGTTAACTTTGCGAAGTATGTTTCGTCTATAGTTGTTTTGAATGTTCCGTTTATTGTTTAGACTAAATGTCCGGTTTGAATGTGGAGCTTGTTTATTTGTTTAGGTACCTTAAATTCCGGTGTGTCACGAAAGTATCTACTTTTTTTTTTTTTTTTTGAGATTGGGAAATCATCAAATAACTTCTCCCGCTCTGGGCGGAGCGGGAGGGTATGTCAGACTCTTACTGACTAAAAGCCACCCGTATTCCTTCCTGTTGCCTGTGTTGCGGGGGCCTCGGTGACCCATAAGTACCTTCCCGCGACCCCGGCAGGCATCGGCCCTAGTGGACCCCTACTTTGTGCTGACGACATCTCTTTGAGGCGCGCGTGGAATACGACGCGCCGTCGACCCGGGCCTGGTCCTTACCGGACGGTGAGCTACCCATTGCTCACCGTCCGCAAGCCCGCGCCTACGGTGGCCGGAAATCCGCCCGGGATTCCCGACGCCCTGGGCGTCTCCTGCGGCGGCTAGGGGCGAGAGGGCGCGAAACTTGCCTTTCCCTCAACCGTCCCGCCTCCTCCTTCGCGAGCATTACTGCTTCGCAGAAGGAGGTGACGGCTGCCCATGCCCTCTCGCTCCGTACCATGGCCTGAACCAGGGCCGGACGCGAGAGGTCTCTGCCGCCGATCGCCTCCACGAGGACACGGCGGTGCTCTGCCCAAGCCGGGCAGACCTCCACCGTATGCTCCACCGTGTCCTCCGGGCGATCCACACAGTGGTGACACCCGGACGTTTCCTCCCGCCTTATCCGACACAGGAACCTCCCGAAGCTGCCGTGTCCGGTGAGGACCTGCGTGAATAGGGATCCTAGATAAATTAAGTTACATTTTTCAATAAAACTCAATGTAGCTAATTGACCACTTTTAGAAGTTTCTATTATTTTATCTACATTTATGTTTTCCCCCAGTAATCCACTGGAATAACCTTGATTTGTGTTTTGATATAGTTCATTAAAAAAAAAACAGATTAAGAGCGAGCAACGATTTAAAGTTGTAAAAAAAAGCCAATGACATTTGTTGAGCAGTAAAGTTGGTGCATAACGTCTCAACATAAAAGCGGTATCTACAACACCGTCATCCGTATAATACCAATGTGTAAAGTAGTGATGCTCACATCACTACTTTATTAATCCAATTACGTTTACGCCGAGTTCATAAATTGGATGATTATGACTGTATCACAAGTCCAGCTAATGCTGAGAAAGTCTAGCCTTTTACGTACCGTTCATACTAAGCATAGTAAGTTGCCGACTGTGAGCTGGCTCACAAAGGCGCTGTGCAAAAATAGACACACTAGTGCGCATATTCAGCCACCTATCACGCATTTAGGCGGTGAAGAGTGACCACCACCGGCAGGCGGACCACCGCTGTCAGAGCACTAGTGTATACTTACATTTGCGCGGCCCTGCAATCGTTGTGGTTCCTATAATAATCCCAAGAACAGCGTATTGTGAGTTTAAGTTGAAAGTGTATGAAAAATCATGGAACTGTGTAACGCCAGCTCAAATTCGGCAGCTGACTTTCAGCGAACGTAACGTTCGGTGTGAACCATCCTCTAAAGTTACACATAAAAGGCTAATCACTGTCTTTAAGTCGATTAAGCGCGACCATTGAGTGCTCTAATCCGGAATCGTTGATAGCTAAAGATGCAATCCGTATGTAAATGACGAAAATGGCTCTCATCGTGAAGTGGAACGTAAAGGGGAATTGTTGCTGGGTGGGATTATGATTCTATTGAAAAAGGTTGAGTGCTGTGAAGTCATAAATGTGTTCTTAAAGAAATCGCTTAGTTTTTTCGTGAAAATTTTCATCCATATTATTACCTAATTATGGATCAAAATGTTGACTTAACAAGCCATTCTCATTATATAATTATAATTATGCTTTGCCTTTATAACGTATTGCGATATTTTACTTTTAATAACATCAGTATCAATTCCTGGGTTTATTAACTACGTGTTATCTTATCTTCGTTTTCCGATCGATCGTCTGTGCTCTACTTCTTTATCCATTTCACCGTGTAATTAAACCAATACGGATCAATTAATCAATTTATTCCTCCAATTTATTAACTGACTGATAAATAAATCTGGAAACGGCACCAATTCTCGGGTTTAGTGTACCGTAAATATCAATTACCGAGCTTTATATCGGGAAATTCGGGAAACAGCCGATAATTGTCGGACAATGTCCAGAGCAGTCCCCCTGTTCTGTTGCATTTTGGTGAATATTGGTAATTTATTTTTATTATGCCGCTATATCGAGGGGAATGTTTCCCAGAATGGTCATTTTGAATGCGAACCCATAAAATTTTGTTAGTTAATTAGCTTGGTAATGTTATAGGCACTTGTTTGTGTAAAGTGATAATGTAGATAGACGTATACCTAGGGCTATTTGACAGGTTGCATCTATGCTAAATCGTATTTTTTTACCTTAAAAATTTATTGAAATGTTCCAAGTACGTATTTCAACTATGAAACATCCGAAATAAACTTTGTTTTAGTTCTGTCGACGTAAAAATTTGTAACAATGAACACCAATGTGTAAAAAATACACAGTAAATGCTTCTAAGTTATAAAGCACATAAACAGCTGTCTGTTTAATGTAAAAATACTTCCTCAACATCTCCATAACAATCACCAAGGACGTTCACAACTCATCGGTCTATCGCCACAAAACGGGGTAGGAAAAATTTACTGATACTCGTATGTTCCAAGTACGTATTTCAATTATCAAACATCCGAAATAAACTTTATTTTTCGTCGACGCAAACATTTGCAACAATGAACACCAATTTTTAAAAAATACACAGTAAATGCTTCTAAGATATTATAATATAATATATAAATAGTACCCATGTTTCAGGCATAATTCCTCAACATCTCCATAACGATCACCGATGACGTACACAACTCATCGGTCTATCGCCATAAAACGGGCTCGGAACAAACGAAACCACAAAGTTTACTAAAGCTAGCTTCGGTGACAGCTTCGGGCACGAAAAAGGTTTTCATTTCCCCCATTATATGGGGACTTTCGGACCCCCTTAAACCATGCGTCGACTCCTGACACGCATTGTGCCATGATTAATGATTTACAACGCAATTTTCTTCGACGTAAAAAATGTCTCAGGCTTTTTTAATATTAGATATGTACTCATAAAAGTTACGTGTCACGTTTAAAATGGGCTTTTAATGGTTTTTGAGGTTATAAAGTTTCTTAATTATGATGATTAGGCATTTTATTTAATAATCACGTTGTTTTCGGTTTCCAATGAGTTGGTTGTGTCTAACGGAATTGTATTTAACGTGAGAATTTATGTGAACATAGCTTTAACAGCGTCTTCATATTGTAGTGTATCATTATAAAAAAATAGGACGTTTTATTGAGATTTCATTGCCGGAAAATATAATGTTACAAAATAATAAAAATGAAATAAATAAATAATAATATTAATCAATATTTTTGTAATATTCAGGCAATATAATCTCACGGTTCTTGGAAGTATTGAACATTCTATAACTATTTAGGTATGTCGAAGGATATGTAACCTATTTCATTTTAATAGATAAGTAGATGATTTTTGTCTAACTGATCTACCAACAACCTACCTAATACCTCATGAAGAAAAAAACAAGGAAAAATTACTATTCCTCCAACAAAATCTTTCATACAATGTCCCACTTTAATCTAACACATGTGGCTAGTTGGCAGCATCAAAGCTAAGATAATGGAGACAAAACAAGCCAGTTTAATGCGCCGTATTGGGTTGCAGCGCAAACAGCGCGCCCTAGTGTCAGATTACTGAACACATGCTGCCAAAAGGTCATGAATAGACACCAGTGTTTGTACAGACAGCGATATGAAAATACGTGGTGGCTGGTGTAAATGTGATGTTTTTTCTTATGTTGTCTGTCAAATGTCTAGGGGACAACTTACCTGTGTGTTGTTACAAGTAATTATTCGTATGAATCATTTCAGCTACTGGTTACTTTGGTGGCTAGAGATTTTGAATTTGAATTGTGTTGATTTTGAATTTTACGCAGCCTTTTTGTCAACCAATGCCACACGCATTGGTTGACAAAAAGGCTGCG
The DNA here is from genome assembly GCA_905333075.3 of Atethmia centrago. Lineage (NCBI taxonomy): Eukaryota > Metazoa > Arthropoda > Insecta > Lepidoptera > Noctuidae > Atethmia > Atethmia centrago. The sequence continues at coordinate 16,941,756 of HG995383.1, read as the reverse complement.
TAAAATAAAGATAGAAAATACGTTTATTTGCGGTAAACATGACGCAAAGGAGGAACACAAATACAATAAAGAAACAATTTGGGGGAAAATATGCGTCACATCCACGCAAAACGGCCATCGCTCAGCATAATGCTGCCATCCTATGCGAGACAGAGCTCCAGAGCTGGTTTTCAGCGATAGCCGGCGTTGACGTGATGACGTCGACTGGTGCAGCATACAGTGAGATACAGCTGCTGGAAATACGATTCTTCCAAGTTACGCCATAACACCCTCTTTGCGGCGTCCAGTCTTCACCCACTGCGTTCTTCAAGACGTCAGCCGATTTATACGTGGACTTTCCATGGCCGTATATCGGTACTTCACCAGACATGTCCATTGTCCAGCCCGCTGCAACTTCAGAGAAACAAAGTTAAAATGCCTCAAACGTAATTCATGAAAGAAAAAAGCTTACAAAAAACAAACCTATCTCAAGCTGACCTAATATATGTAGTTACCTTTTAGGTTAAGTAATTCAATTATTTTTCCTACGTTGAAACTTTGCGTGACGTCGCATCCGATGTTAGCGGAAGTCAGTGACCGGAAAAATTGTTGTTATTCCCCGTAAGGCTGTGTGTGATATTCACGTAGTTTTCATAGACCTACTTACTCATTGTATAGTCTTCCCGGAAAGGACTGGCTGTTAAAAAGATAGCAAGTGCATTTAAACCCTTTTGGTTTTATCTCTTCCGACGGGTTTCCTACCTTTGTGGTGTTATCCGGTTTTCCTTTATTTTGTGTTGGAATATAAATAGAATATCACTCGTAAACAACACATTAGGGCGTGTACGCACGAACGAACAAGAACATCGAGCACTTTGTTCGCATGTGCGTACACTAATGACCATCAAACACTACTTACTTCAAAATCAACCGAAGATGGTGTGATTTGCAGATGACACATCATTCATCTTTAAAATAGATTGACGGTTACAAAATCTTGTCGACGTGAATAACTGTATTCTTCAGCAAGGCTAACACGACAAGCGCGAGAATGCTCTCTTTCTCGATTTGTCGAAATATATACATGTACACGCATTTATATATGTACATATATACGTTATTCCAAAGTTTTAAGTTTTCACTTCTGTCGCCAGTCCCCATAAATGGCATTTTTTTTTTGTATTTAATTTTGTCTATTCTTCTCGTCGTCAAAATCGATGACGACTAAATACAAGTAAATACGACTAAATGACAGAAGAATCGGAGATTATCTCGTGTTGAATTGTCAAAATGCGATATAACTTAGGTGCCATGTTAGGGTTTGTCGAGAAAACATCAAGTTTGACAGAACGAGTCGAGTATTTTGTATGGCAGCGCTGTCAGAAAACGAGAAAATTGACAGAAATAGACAAGAATTACTCACGGAGAGTGAGTAATTGTCGTGTGTGTAATGTTAGCCCTGCAGGTCCAAGATTGGTTTACGGTAAATAATTTGGTACTAACTGAAAAAATACCGATTAGATTTAAATTACCTAATGTTAGAATTAGCGAATGTGATGTCATATAGAATGACGAAAAACTAGAATTTATTACCCAGACGGTTTACCTAGGTATCACTCTAGACGAGAAACTACAATCTTTCACCACATAATTATAACATCTCTTGCGGGGCAGCGAAGCGCTGCCGCTTATGCTGTTAGAAAGATAAGACAGTTAACAGATGTATGTAGAAACCGCGCGTTTGGTCTATTTGAGCTACTTTCACAGCATTTTGTCGTATGGCATTTTACTGTGAGGTCGGGCCGCTGACATTGAATCCATCTTTATTTTGCAAAAGAGAGTTGTCAGAGCCATTTATAAACTACGTCGCCGCGAATCTCTTAGGGAACTATTTAAAAAGATAAATATTTGACGGTATCTTGCCAATTCATTTATGAAAATATTATGTATGTAAGAAAAAATCTACATCTTTTTATTAAAATAAGTGATAGACATAATTTTAATACTAGAAATAAAGATAAAATGGATTAACCCTTTTTCAGATTATCTGAAGTACGTACATCTTTTATGTGGTATTGTGTTAAATGTTACAACAAAATACCTTGTGATTTAATACAATTAAATTAAAGAAAATTTTCTCCAGAGAACAATCTAGAGTCTAGACAAAATCAAATTGTTTGCTATTTTAATTGTATAATTTATTATTTTTATGATATTGATTTTATATTCTGTGATTACCTTAACTTACACAGTACCTTTAGGAAAACGTATACTTTTACAATGTTTGTAAGCACCATGAATCTAGCACATAATTAATGTATCAGTCCTTGCTGCATTTTTTATTATTTTTACCTATTGTGGGTATAGTAATTTTATTCTAGGTGCATCGTCTTCACATAAAATTATATAATGAATGTACTTATACAAAATCTTGTAAAAAAAGTTTCTTGCCCGTTCTTCTACATACTTTTTGGAGGGGTGACTAGAATTAATTCAATTTTTTTGTAAATGTTGACGTTTAGAAGTGCCTTTTATGTGTCTATTTGAAATAAATAACTTGACTTTGACTATGTTCGTCAAAAACCTTCGTAGCGATCCAATTTCGTTATTTTGTGTGGACGGGGTCCGGAGAATGGCTACCAAAGAGAGTGGGGCGGTTAAGTGCGACGACAAGTCGAACTGTGTTCGTGTTCGCTTTGCTTATTTACGTCCACACGTACTACGAACCAAATGTTTAGTGTTCGATGTTCGTGTTCACTATGTTTTGCTCGTTCGTGTGCACAGGACTTTAGATGTTGTGTTAAGGGTTCGAATGTGCAGTTTTAAGGAAGAATCAAAAGTGAAAATGATGCACCATGCTCCGAGGGCCTAGGTAAGTGATGATCGCTTCGTATTCATACAATAACTTTCGGTAGGAAACCTTTTTACCCGACTGCCTCAGGAGGGTAATGTTTTTCGAGAGTATGTATGTATGTATGTATGTATGTATGTCTATTTTTTTGGCACGCTCTGTAGCCTAAACGGCTTGATGGATTTTAACATATGAGGTGTCCTTAGATTCGTCTTAATTGTGGGAGTGACATATGCTATATAATATTTATAATATGCATCTACAAATACAAAAAAAGGAGGGAAAGGGTTTTTTTTTAAATTAATTGCAACAATATTGGTATCAAATAAAAGCTAGTAATGAGTAATTTTCAAATATACATATATATATATATAATGTTAATAAAACTAAAAAGCTTAAAATAAAATAAATTATTTAAAAAACAAAAACCCGACTGCAAAAACACATAACTGAAAAGGGAAAAACAAGCATTTTATTCTATATAATTTTGGTCTTGCAGGCGGGGACAGTCGAATAACCTGAAATATGTTACCGGGTTTTTGATTTTTAAATAATTTATTTTTTTGTAGCGTATATACGCTACCAGTCCTACTAGTCAGGACGAATATCAGTCCTAGACATTTTTGACTTTCCCATCATCATTATCGCTGATAGATTGTCACTTTGTATAGGCCCTCGGGGTACTATGTCTAGTATCCCGGCTAAGTTACTATTAAGCTAAACAATTATGTTTGTAATAGAAGTAGGTTTACTTCAGTAGCACAATGGTTAGGTTCCAACTTACAACCTTTCGTTCACCAGTCTGACGCTATGCCGGTGTAGTATTGCTTCTTTAAAAGCGATTACGTCATATAAAACATTAGAGTTTTTAAGAAAATTAAAAGCAAATGTGCCTATCTACGCTTATTTTATTTTTATATTCATTTTACTTTCAGAGAATTATCCAGAGTACCAATAAATCTTTACATATTACTGTAATCAATCTTCGTCAGTCGACGCCTACGACGTTCGTCGTTCAGCCCACAATGTCGCTACTGATATTTTCTTTTATTCCTTTATTCACGAGACAATATTGTATTTACAAAGATCTAGACGCTTTTTTGGTAAAGTTGCTCTAGTATTATTAGAATCGTAAACGAGCTCATTTATTATTATTATTATTCTGGCCCTTTTTTTTTTGGATGGGCTTTACGGTGGCCGGAAATCCGCCCGGGATTCCCAGGGCGTCTCCTGCGGTGGCTAGGGGCGAGAGGGCGCGAAATTTGCATTTCCCTCAACAGTCCCGCCTCCTCCTTCGCGAGCATTACTGATTCGCAGAAGGAGGTGACGGCTGCCCATGCCCTCTCGCTCCGTACCATGGCCTGAACCAGGGCCGGACGCGAGAGATCTCTGCCACCGATCGCCTCCACGAGGACACGGCGGTGCTCTGCCCAAGCCGGGCAGACCTCCACCGTATGCTCCACCGTGTCCTCCGGGCGATCCACACAGTGGTGACACCCGGGCGTTTCCTCCCGCCTTATCCGACACATTATTCTGACCCTTGACAATTCAAAAGTGCCTGTAATTGGTTTATTTGAAATAAAGGCTTTGAGTTTGTTTCTTAGGATGGAGGGCAGGCTTATCTAATTTTCTTTTCATCCCATCTATTCGAAAAGAGGCGAAGGGTTCCAAGAGTATAGTGCGAGCAAAATTGGTCATTCCGGCGCACTTAATAACACTGACGAAATGACTTTTGAATTTGGTACACTATTTAATTAAAAAGTTTGAACGCAATTCGCTTCGATAAAGTTCTGGCCGGTAATAAAAAAGCGCGCCTGCCGACGCCGCGACGCGGCATTGGTTAACGAAATAAATAAAAAAAATACGCGGGATCTTCTTATTCGTTTTTTCATTACTTTTTGTCAAAATATTACAGACAATTTTAATTTGATATTAATATAAATTTGTAATTTGGTTATTTTTCTCATAGAGGGAGATGAAAAGCAGAGTGTGCTACACGGTACCAAAATTATTTAACCTCGAGCGACGTACTTTGAATCCCTCGCTACGCTTTGGATTCTACCAATCGCTCTCGCCCTCTATATATTACTTTGGTCCCTTATGATGACACAATCTACTATTTCTAGTTTTCCAATCATTAATAATAGATAACATCCTAAACCACTTAATAAGAAATAGATATAATCATTTTGAAAGATAGTAAGTTTATTATGTAACATATTAGTGTTTTGAAGAAGAATTACTTAAAGATTAAAGTTTGTTACACAGATGAAATCGCAGACCACGTTCTTTCACGACGGTGTTCGTGTTCTGCCTTCCATGTTATTGTGTTTAATGTTCATAATATGTTTCCCTAACGGTGGTAGCTAATTCCTTTTCACAATAGAAGGAACTCTTGCAGCATGGAGCTAGCCATGCGGATAGAATACAATACGTGAGTCCTTTTTAAATCCTTAACATTGGTAGTTTGAAGATTGCAGTTGTACTGTAGACGTGGAGTACAATGGATGGATTTGGTACATTTTTATAGCCAGTATTTTTCAAAGTATTTTACCATAAATAGACAGAAATTATAGCCGCTGTACTTAAATATCATTGACATGATCTAAATATTCTTCTTGTAGAACAAATGTCTTTTACATATATATGTGGTATCAGAAAGGGTCCACAATCAGTGTTGTAACATCGTTGAAGCTTCCTTTGATTCAGCTAGAGATACATCCTGTGAAGTACACTTGTCCGAATAATCGCAAGAGTATCCAAAAGTTAGGCTCTTAGAGAAGCCAAAGCCCAATAATTCCCATGGGTACCGTCATAAAATCGAACTAACCCACAAGTTTCAACGCTGAAAATACCGTAAACGAAAATTCCTTTTGAAAATATCCTGACAAATCGTTGCGAAACGGTGAACTGAATGCAATGATAACTCTGCAGCTCTGCACAAAAGCCTTGCATCTACATAATCGATGGCTTATTGGCATTCCCCCTTTTACTTCTAAATTGCAAATTTTCCGCACGATTTCGCTTCACAGAATAAATTTTCAGCCGCGAAACGGAATGCAACTGTTCTGTATTTCTTATTCATTTTCCTTCGCGTGCTCCCCTTATTTATTCGCATTGTTAGTTTAAATGGAGTCAACTTAAAGAAAACCCACAATAATTTTGGAATACTCTGTTTATTCGAAGGAATCGTATTGTTTGATGTGTTTCGTGACACAGAGGAGACCTCGTAAAGCCGATGGAGTTTGGTCTTTATTAAACGTTAAACGGTTACGAGGCGTACGTACAATATGATGGTATAACAGTGACACTGAGGTCTATCAAAAGCTCGTAACAGCGAGATCGTTTATTTGCGTGAGCTGGTAGTATTTTCACATACCTACTTCTGTTGTTTTGTGAACTCTTAATACTTAAGCAGCTGTTACAAAACAGAACTTATTTTGTTTCTTTCGTAAAAAAAAAACATTAGTATCTACGAGTATTATAAAATATTTTTAGCAGTTCTTAGTATAAACAAAGCTGAATTGAAATAGTTTAAAAAAAGAACTACCAAACCTGTGTCTGGTAGTTCTTTTTTTAAACTATTTTAGTTAACAAAGCTACATCCTAACTACGCGCTAAACACACCCGAGTGGCTACTCGAAAACAGTTGACCAACAGTTGGGAACTTTTAAGGACTTTTAAGTTGGCTAAGTAAATAAAAATAAAGCCCATAAAAAAGAAACTTAAAACCTCGCATTTATTATTTTCATTTATCATTAAAAGAATTAACGCTTCGAGATTTCTCTTCAATTGTTTTTTTTTAGGCTACGAATATGAATAAGGTGGAAACCAGATGCAGATTTAAAAAAGCGCAGCAATGGTTTGCGATAGACTGAGTTGATTGATTGAATATAAAAAAGTGCAGTTCCAATTTTCTATCTTTCTTTTATTTTAATCAGGGTAGGTTCACCAATCGATTCTGAGCTCAAAGGTTTGTTAAAGGTTATTAGGCAAACATACCCATTGGAGTAACTGTTTGGTGAATAGCAAGCAAGCTGCAAGCGTGAGCAGTGGTGGCACAGTGGTAACGGCCGCGACTTACGAGTTGTACGTCGTAGGTTCGAACCCAGACAGGCGCTTTACTTTGTGTAAATTATTTCATCACCACTGCTCTCAAAATCGGTGAAGGAAAACATCGTGAGGAAACCGGCATGTCCTAGAACCAAAAATTCGAAGACATGTGACATCTACCAACCCGCACTGGGCCCGCGTGGTGGATTACGGCCCACTCCCTCTCGCAGAGAGGAGGCCTGTGTCCCAGCAGTGAGAACATTATAGGCTGATTATGTGAATAGCAAGCAAGCAGGTTTTTATAATTGTATTACGTTATTTAAATTGCAGACTTCATAATAACACACAGTTATTATGAATTTGATATTAAGTATAATATTTTCAAGATGATTAGCACAGGAAAAACTTTAATAAAAAAAGCTTTCATCAGTTATCACTATGTCACGTAAATCATCGCAGCAATGATAATATTTCAATAGTTTAATTAACATAATACGTGTTCCATGGCCATAACTTACATAACATTTTCATACAATAAACAAAATAAATTGCCTAATTATTTAAGGTTGCGACAAAGATGTAATAAGGAATGGAGTGCTACTTCACCTGCACCTTTTTTTTGGGTGGGAAATTATCCAATAAATTCTCCCGCTCTGGGCAAAGCGGGAGGGTGTGTCAGACTCTTACTGACTAAAACCCACCCGTGTACCTTCCATTGCCTGTGTTGCCAGAGGCCTCGGTATCTCTTTCGGACTTTCCCTTGACCCCGGCAGGCATCGGCCCTAGTGGACCCCTGCTATTGTGCTGATGACATATCATCCTGAGGCGCGCGTGGAACACAATGCACCGACGACCCGGGCTTGGTCCATATCGGACGGCTAGCTACCCATTGCTCACCATCCACAAGCCCGCGCCTACGGTGGCCGGAAATCCGTCTGGGATTCCCGACGCCCAGGGCGTCTCCTGCGGCGGCTAGGGGCGAGAGGGCGCGAAACTTGCCTTTCCCTCAACCATCTCGCCTCCTCCTTCGCGAGCATTACTGCTTCGCAGAAGGAGTTCACCTGCACCTTAACACTCCATTCCATACACACACAGCACACACGCAAAATTGTAAAATTTTAAGGTTACATTAAAAACACACTATTGAGAATAAAAATGCACTGATTTAATTGTAAAGCATTCGGCAACCAAATCGACTTTGTAGAACTACGCTCAATTAGAGAGCACGCTATCAAGTAGCTTTTGATTATGATTCTATTGCCATTAGCGCAGCGGTTTTATGAAAGAAATTTTGTACGGTCCATCGTAATCCACATATTGTGCGATTTTAGCATAAGCGTGCGTTTCTCTGATACTCAGCTGCATCCGGTTAGAGTGGAAGCTGACCCCAACATAGTAGGGAAAAGGTTAGGCAGATAGTGTGCGCTTCTCACCCATTGCTCTTTTGACTATACGTGCTAACACTCCATTCTTACATATTCCTTGTTGAAACCTAGTCTCGTTAATAGAAGGTCGCTTTGCAAAGCTTCGTGAAAATTTATCGTTCCTTGTTGTACGACGAAAATTTATACAGTCTCAGTTAAGTAAATAAGGTCCCATTCAATTATATGCTTTCTTGCTTTACTTTTTGTTCTAAACTCGGATTCCTTTTTAGTTCGTGGTGTAGAAATGTCTAGTAGGTACATATTTCAATGTGTTGTTGCTGTGCTGCTTGTTCTATAAGATTAACTGATTCTCTGTAGGTTTAAGCGGTTTCATGTAATCCGACTCCTGTGGAAGCAATAACAGTGAATTCATTAGTAACATTATTATACGAGGTTTTCAAAGAATTCGTGTTTTAATTATCTGTCTTTTTATTTTGCTTAAGCAAAATAAAAAGGTTTAAAAGACCTGACCTGACCTGACTTTAAAGTAAGTAGAAAACTGGACATAACAAAAGCTTTAATGTTTTTAATTACTTTCATGAATCATGTAGTTCAATATCTCACTAGCAGGCAATTGTGCTATTGCTGTATATTATCAAATATATTGACATATCATAACATCACGCCTTGTTTCCCCGAAGGGTTGCGCAGAGGTGTACCTGTAGTAGGTACCTACACCCACATTTCGCCAGTTATGTTTTAAGTCCCATGTAGTAGGGGGCGAGCCTATTGCCATCAACCGGGCACAAATCCAAACTCCGGGCTGCTACTGAGAAATTCCAGATAGAGAAACCCAATAACAATTTGCCCGACCCGGGAATCGAACCCGATTGGTGTGTGCAACTCGAAAGTGCTCAGCAGTAGCGCTTGCGACCATTAGACTAACGAGGCAGTCAAATATTTTGATTTGGTATAATTCGTGTCATGTATTTATTCTTGTATTTTATACAATAATGAATTCTAATAAAAGAATCTAAAATAAGAATTGCAAAATAAGAATAAAAATTATTTCCAAGTTAATTTTCTATCATGTGTGTTTTTCTCAGCTTTAGCCTGAGTGAGGTACACTGGTAAAAAATGCCGAAGGCATTAAGTCCGCAATTATATTATTATTTTTATTACTAGTGCATAAAGTAGTTAATTAAATAGTTTAAAAAACAGCACCAGACCAAAAGCCTCTATATGCCATGTAGGTAAATATTTACAAAATAGTACGAGATCGTTTCGTTCACTTTCGTCCTTCGTCCCCATCTTTAGCTAACATGCACGGCACAGTCTAGACGTAATAATTTTGACGCGTCCCGCTGATAGCATTGGATATAGGAAATGGCACCAAAGAGGCATATGGTGCGAAAATAGTAGGCGTAAGTCACTTATGTCATGGTTGGTGCATAGTCTTGTGGAAAATGTGCCAAAATGAGTAGCTGTCTGCTGACGTTTTAGAAAGAAAGGAATGATATTGTTCTTGTGCTACACAGCGGGGTAAAAAAAAGAATAAAAACAAAATTGCGTAACACACATTAGCAATGGGTTTCATCTTGACAGTTCAACAATATTCATTGCTGTTATTTACGTTGTTTAGCAGACAACATTTTCGAGCATATGAAGCCATGGATTATCAATATCGTTCAAAATCATTCGATAGTGATTGATAGTGGGTTACGCAGTTAGAGTGCCTACAAGGATTTTTTTTAAACTTAAACTTTTATTTTTTACTTTTCTGTGGAGATTCCATACTATAGAGCGATTTTTCGTCAAATTTACTTTTATCTGAAGACTTAATATGGCGGTTTGACACCTTTTCTGTAGAAAATATATGAAACTGGCATATTTATTCTTCAGATAAAAAATATCTGACTATTTAAAAACGAGCCTTAAAGAAACTTATCACCTTTTTAAAAATATTGCTTTTCTTGATGCAGGGACGTTAATTGTTGAGGAGTTCTCCTGGTAAGAACCAGGAGAACTGCTACTCACCATATGCATTGTGAAGAGCATAAATGGCTTAGCAACCGCATTAAAGTACCTAATCGAATCGCAACTCCTTAAATACTTCTTATTAAGTAGTTCCGGTGGCCATCTGTGTTCTTCATCATCAATTCCACTCTACCAAATGGTGATTTCCTAGAGCAAATGCTCAAGTTACTATAAAAAATACCTATCGCTATAGGTGTACCTATAAATTTGAGGATTTCACTCGATTTCCATGGGATCCCCTCATCAGATTATGACTTGGTGACAATGGGACCACCTAGGGAGTATACCTTTTCAAACAAAAAAAGAATTTTTCAAATCGGTGCGCAATTGACGGAGAAATCGGCGAACATACATATAAAAAAAATAAACATGTTGAATTGATTTCGGAGAGATTGATTTCCTTTTTGAAGCCGGTTAAAAAATAACGCTTACGAGAATATAAATAATTAATTTTAATGCATTAACATTTTTAAATAAAACGTAGTTCAGAATAGTGCCTACTAACTATTAACCTATTTAACTAGCTAAAATACTAGATAGCTCGTAAACTACGATTAAGCTGGGAGCAGGTTCACGTTAATAGTTGCTAGACATCGGAATGGAACTCGCTGAATCGTTCGAACGGACTGTTTGGTCGGTAATTTGAGCTAATCCCTGACCATGTAACTTTGATTTATTTGTCGTAACTACCGCCCCTTACTTAATATTTTCTGATACATTACTGGTATGACTATAAAGTCCATTGATATGAATAACTTTGACCATCGTTTTTATTAGTGGAAGATATTTTATGCTCCCGTTCCGCATTTTTGTGTGGGGAATAATTGTGGATTTCATTTCTTTCGTAACCACCAAAAATGTTCAAGTTATTTTGTTTGAATCGATGCCTTATTTAAAAGTCATTGAAGGAGGAACTTATTACATACGATCGTTTGTAGATTTCTTTCAAACTGAAAGAAATGGCGCGTAGGTCCCCCGCGTTCTAACTAAAAAGATCGTCGCCTTAATATATCACAATTTTCTTTAGGAACACCGGAAGGCGCCCGCTGTCGATCATGCGACCACGCGATTTATTTATTGTAGGAACTAACTATGGATATAAAACGTCTTACACAGCGTTACCTATTACGTTTGCCTGTACAAGTGCTTCCACTACATCGATTTTATTGCCCCAAAGAATAAAATGTTTTGCCCCAAACCTACCCAAATCATTCTAGAGATTTATAGCTTCAACTAAACCTGGGTATAAAATGAAGCAGTAAATATTTACATCTCAACATGAAACTAAAGTCACGCGCCATACTTTGTTCCGGTTTTATTGCATACGGATTTATGACTTGCACGTTGGGAACGTCACGTGTTACTCTATCTATAAGAGATCTTTGAGCATCTAGTGTACCTGTATCATGTTGTTATTATTATTTTGCGGCTTCAAAATGTTGCACGATTTCATGAAACACCTTTCCTGAGTTTTTTAAACAGTGTTGGCGATTATGCCGCTGCCTAAAAACACTTACAAAATCCGCAACACCCTAAGGAGATTTCCGATATGAGGCTTACTAGGCACATGAGAGTTTCACGTGCCATACTTTGTTCCTGTTTTAATGCATACGGATTTATGATTTGCACTTTGGGAACCTCACGTGTTACTCTATCTATAAGAGATCTTTGAGCATCGAGTGTACCTGTATGATGCTGTAATGTATCAAGGTGTTTTACGTGTTACTTTCGAAATGTTACGTTACGTTGTTGTAAACGTTTTCATGAAATATTTTTTCTGGATTTTTTGTTATGTGTGTGGGCAGGCAGGCGCTCCACGTAAAATATTGGTATTCAGCTGCATCCGGTTAAACTGGAAGCCGACCCTAAAATAGTTGGGAAAAGGCTAGGTAGATGATGTGCTGCGACTTTATATCATAATCTGAAGGATTTTGAAGGAAATTCGTAAACCATTGCTTCATGTTTGTAAAATGCGTCTTCTCGACATCGTAAAACACGCAATGCTTATTGTTGAATTGTCAAAGTGAATAGCATTGGGCTTGTAAGAGTGTGACGCACTAACCCGCAGGGTGACTTCTCACCCGATATAAAGCGTAGGTACCTATGCCTCCTGGCGCAGGGGAGGTCGCACCAGGTGGCGGCCGAAGTAGCGGCACGTGAGGTTGCGACAATCGTCGAAAGGATCCGGCAATTGGGACTTGACGTGGCCCTGCACAAGTCCGAGGCGATGTGTTTTCATGGTCCTCGGAACGCGCCACCGTTGGGGTCCCAAATAACGGTAGGAGGGGTTTCCATCGGCATCGAGTCGACGATGAAGTACCTGGGACTCGTCCTCGACAGCCGGTGGAACTTCGTGGAGCATTTCCGACGTTTGGCTCCCAAACTGGAGCGGGCAGGCGCTACATTGAAGTGGCTCCTGCCCAATCTAGGGGGTCCAAACGCCTTCTACCGGAGGCTCTACGCGGGGGTCGTGCGGTCCATGGCTCACTACGTGGCTCCTGTATGGGCGCGTTCTCTAGCGCTGCGGCCAGCCCGCCGGTTCCTACTTTGTAAATACTCTTTTAGATACCATAAATATGTTATTCTTTAAAAAAGAAAACTGTTAACATTGACGCATGTCAATAATAAAATTCTGTTTCTCCTGTCACATATATTTCTCGCCGTTTTATTCCACACAATTCAATATTCCATTTAGCACTACACTTAAACCCTAAGGAGGTTTCCCATGTGAGGACAATACATAACTAGGGACAAAAATCTCAAATGCCTGTAATTTCAAAACAAGACACAGTGTAGCGATGTTTCAGCGCCTTCGAAGCGCTTCTGTTTTCGTAAGAGTTGTATCACGGGTTCTGGAAATAGACACCGTTAGCTGCAAAACGTCGCTTTTGTCTAGTTTTACGATTTTAACTTAAACCTAAACAATCGTCTGCCCGAGGATAATACACTGCACATTGAACCAATTTAAGCTACTTTCAAAAATTGTTCTTCAATATAACATCCTACTTATGTAGGACTGAATAAACTAAGGTGTGATGGAATATTGCATAATCAGCCTATAATGTTCCCACTGCTGGGACACAGGCCTCCTCGCGGTTAGTGGGAGTGGGCCATAATCCACCACGTGTCTTCGAATTTTTTTTTCTAGGACATGCCGGTTTCCTAATGTTTTTCTTCACCGTTTTGAGAGCAGTGATGATGAAATAATTTACAAAAAGTAAAGTGCCTGTCTGAGTTCGAACCTACGACCTACAACTCGTAAATCACGGCCGTTTCTACTGGGCCACCACTACGCCACCACTACGCCACTGAATATTAATCTCAGCTTCATTTTATTTTCAGTCCATCCTGAACAATATTCAAAGTTTAAACATGAAACATGTCCCGATAGCGACAATACATTTCACAAAATGAAAACAACACAGGGCCGCAGTCGACAATCGGTCCAGGGCCGAATTCAACCAAATGGGACTTATATCGAGCCCTCTCGTAGTTTCGTCCTATTGACGCCTCTGCACGCTTTATATGCAAATTGAATGACCTCCAATTTGGTGGAACGGGTGGAATGACATCTTCACATTGGACGTTAAGCCCCATAATTGCAGCCCTTTGGTGCGTTATTGGCATATTTTGCGTTTTGACTTCCGATGTTTTGTCTAGATATTATGGCTTTTGGTTTTATGAAGAATGGTCCTATTTGGTGAAAGTGCATTTATAGCGGGCCATTTGTGGTAAATGTTTGACGTAAAATGATGACAAAACCGCAAGCTTTTATTGTGTTTTGTTTGATCTTACGCTACTGCTATGCTTTCTCTTAAACCCAATACAAATTATGTTATATAGTAAGCACTGTATGTTATAAAAATAATACCACGCATGAAACAATAAATAGAGAAAATTAAAAATTTCAAGTTAAAAAATACATGAAAATTTAAAACAAAGAATCCATTGCCGACTCCTTAAACTTTACTTCACGTGTGTCTGGACGTAAGTACTTTCATTAAAATTATAATTGAGTAAAGTGTTAATACCGTAAAATTTGCAATAAGGATAAAAGTCTCGTTAGATATTACAATTAAAATAAAACAGCGACCTTTTTATAATACTTTGTAAGCAGTTTTATTTTCTGCGACGTTGTCGTTCGTACGTGTACTTAATTTTGCATATTAATATGACAAATTTACATGTAAGTACAGTTTTGTCACGTAAGTATTTTAAAACTGGCCTAGTGCGTGTCGGACCACGCACAATGAAGGGTTCCGTAGTTAGGATGAATTCCCATGATAAAATATCCCAAGAAAAAACTTAACATTGCCGTTGAAAAACATGTTCCCCAAACATTCCAACTGCAAATGAAACTTTGTACGCACAATACTAAGAGACATACCATGTTGTTTTAAGACCATGGATTTATAGGTCATAGGCTTTCCTATAATCTCGTTCTGTATTATTTTTTTTTTAGGCACAGTAGTTTTGGAGATAAGGGGAATATTTTCTTAAATAACTTTAAAGCATTTATTTTAAAATTATTAAAAAAAAAATCTATATAATAATAAATTATGAAAACCTTACTACAGCTCTTTTCATTTGATATGTCATTACAGTTTGCAATTTTTTTTTCTTAATTAATTAATAACTCATTTATTTACGTTACACATCCTAGTTTGGATTATAGAAATTCACAAATAGGTACCACATTTCAACTAAATTGGTCCAGTAGATTCGGAGCTAATTGGCTGTAACAGATGGACAGGCAGACAGACACACGAGTGATCCTATATGGGTTCCGTTTTTCCTTTTGAGGTATGGAACCATAAAAACGAATATAAATTTATTCGAAGAAAAATAAACTGTTAATGTCTTCATGAAAATAACAATACCCAAACTAATATTTAATCTTTTTTTATTTTTTTTATTCTAATTTGTTTTCTTTTTCTTTATTTTTTTTATTTGTTTTCATTTTTATATTATAATTTTAATTTTTGATCTTAATTTTAATTGTGATGTTGATTTTAATTGTGTTGTTGATTTTAATAAATTGTACACTATGATCCTAAGTTGGTTGAAATAAATAAATAATAATAATAATCAATGTAAAATAAATAGTAACTAGGCTTACTATCCTAAAAACGTTTTTTTTTTTTATAAGGCTCAAAATATATGTATTTATAAACCTAAACTAAATTTAAAAAAATATTAAAGTTGTTCTTAACAAATAAATTCTTACCGTCACTAAGGCATGTTATTTTGTTTGCTATTTTCTCATAAAACCCAAAGAAACTATCTAACACCGCCACAATTTCCATTTAACGACTCGTTTCCTGAAAATAACGAAAAAATGCTCAAGCAGCGATAAGCCGCCGCCGCTGTAAATTAAAAGTTAATTGTATAACAAAAGCAGTGTTTGCCTTAACCACTGATAAGCCTGTATAAAGGACCACTTCCTTCAGAGAATGGACTTAGTTTTTATAGTATAATAAAGCAGTTTTAAAATTTTGCACTGATTACACGGTTTGAGCGGCTGTGGTTGTGATGGAGTGTGGTCAGGCTATGTTGGTCAGATCCGGGTTATGTTGGTCATATACGGGTGGTTTCGTTTGAGGTGAATGTTCTACAAAATAGAGTTAGGTTTTATTTACTTTGTTACTTGGTAATTGTTAATGATTAAAAATATAGAATTATTTTTACTGAGATTATTGAAATGGTTTTGTATCGTTGTCTAAATCTAATAGGTATATACGTAAATTACAAAAATATTTATATAAAATTATGATACCAAATTAAATAACTTCTAACAATATTTGATCACCATTTGTATAAAACAAGTTTTTAATCAAGCCCATTTGATTGGCCGGAACTAATACACAAAATACACATTCATAAAAACATTTCATAGACATTAAGTTTGCCAATTTCACGCTAAGAACATACCATCATAGTAATAATATTTACGATAAAAGGGGATGTCCACTGCAAGCATTTTTAAGGCGCTGACAAGACCCAATTGACCAAAATAGGCTTCTCTTAGCAAACATTTTTAAGGCGCTGACAAGACCCAATTAACCAAAATAGGCTTCTCTTAAGAAAAAAAATGGCAAATGTGTATAGTTTGTAATAGCGGAAAAATATATGTTAATTTTGAACATATTTCCCAGAACTTGGTTGTTACCAAAACACGTTTTGAAAAAAAATCTCGATACAAACTAACGTTAAACTAACCTCTTACCTTGAGTTCTAATTCAAAATATCTGTATTAAATATCAACATACGTTACGTATTTAATTATTAACAAGAATGTCTTATTTGAATGCAGAACTTGGTTGTTTTTGTTTTTCGATTACTCAACTCAATTTTGAGTAAATAGATAATTGTTTCATATTTTGCAATAAATTACAAGCGTTGTGTTATCGCGCTTCTCTTTCTTTTCTATGAAATCTAACAGTGACCGCGGCTTAGGTGTTGTCAGCGTCTTAAGCAGTTTTCATCCCGACACGTCCAGTCCCGCCTTATGAAATATTTGACAGGCTTTTCTAGATGAAATAGGAATTTTTCATCATCTTAGTAAGCCGACATGCTTGTCTATAACATATAAAGACTTTAACTAAATAATACACTATAATTCATGAATTTGACTTGTTGTTTTCCTGGTTCCATTTGCGAGGACTGGCGAGAGTCATCATCTTAACCTTTTCACAACTATGTTGGGGTCAGCTTCCAGTCTCACCGGATGCAGCTGAATGCCAATATTTTACATGCAGCGACTGCCTATCTGACCTCTACAACCCAGTTACTGGGTAACACGATACCCCTTGGTAAGACTGGTTGTCAGACTTTCGGGCTTCTGACGACCCGTAACAACTGTCAACGATCTATAAATGACAGCCGGGACCAACGTGCTTTCTGAGGCACGGAGGGGTCTTGGTCGGAGGACACGGTGGAGCATACGGTGGAGGTCTGCCCGGCTTGGGCAGAGCACCGCCGTGTCCTCGTGGAGGCGATCGGCGGCAGAGACCTCTCGCGTCCGGCCCTGGTTCAGGCCATGGTACGGAGCGAGAGGGCATGGGCAGCCATCACCTCCTTCTGCGAAGCAGTAATGCTCGCGAAGGAGGAGGCGGGACGGTTGAGGGAAAGGCACGTTTCGCGCCCTCTCGCCCCTAGCCGCCGCAGGAGACGCCCTGGGCGTCGGGAATCCCGGGCGGATTTCCGACCACCGTAGGCTTGCGGACGGTGAGCAATGGGTAGCTCACCGTCCGGTAAGGACCAGGCCCGGGTCGACGGCGCGTTGTATTCCACGCGCGCCTCAAAGAGATGTCGTCAGCACATAGGTAGGGGTTCACTAGGGCCGATGCCTGCCGGGGTCGCGGGAAGGTAATTATGGGTCACTGAGGCCCCCGCAACACAGGCAACAGGAAGGAATACGGGTGGGTTTTAATCAGTAAGAGTCTGACACACCCTCCCGCTCCGCCCAGAGCGGGAGGAGTTATATGATGATTTCCCACCCTCAAAAAAAAAAAAAGGGGTCTTGGTACCTAAAGATGGTCAGCCACGGACCAACCTCAGCAAGCGTAGCTTAACCTGATCGATCGACCCGTGCGGTTGTTATTAGTTAGCCAGAGTACACATACATAAATAAAAATAAAAATTACATAATTTAGACACCACTGCCAAACCCTTCAGGGAATACAGGCCGGATATTATTTGTGTTGTTTGTTAGACAAGAGTTGTTCTGGAGTTTTCAGCGCACTAACAGAGGGACAAATCGAACCTTTCTTTTAAATTATGTAAGATTTAATCATTCAAAATGATTTAAACTACCATTTAATGATCAATCTAGCAAGTAGGTAAGACCAAGTTCTTGAAGTAAATATGAAAAGGGCGGTCTTTCCCACATTTCTATACCACCAACTAAGATTTCAACGTTCTTTAGTATGTAGGCAATACTTTACCAGGTTTAATGTTAAATACCTATGTCAGAAATCTATAAAACAACCGTTAAGGTATAAAATAGTAGGGTATTTTGTAGTAAAGTTTATGAAGTGAAAGTCCCACACCTGCATTGTAACGGCATGGATTGAATGTTGGAGAAAAGGTGTGGTCTGGACCTTAATAAGATGAAATATTCGGCAGTTATGGGTTGCAAATAGTTATATTGTTGATATTTTGCCTATTCATAACAATTGTAAAAAAATTGTAGGTACGAGTAGATATTTTGTCGAAGCATAGCTTAATCTAAAACTTTAGCAATTACCTTATTAATTGGTCAAGGACAGCTAATGAGACAATTAATTTTCTATTGTTTGGCTCCGAATCGGTGTCGCGCGGGGCTTAACAGGTTAAGGTACGTATCCACTTCCAGGTATCCACATGAACTCTTGTACACGTGGTTTTAAGCGAATGAAAATTTTACAGGATGAACAATATATTTTTGAAGTCGAATTATATTTCTTGGAATTTTCTTAACGCCTCAGAACGAAAATATAAAATTCGCAATTCCTACCTGTTTTTACAACACATTTGAGGCAGACGTATGAAAACCGAATGGTGCATACAAGAATAGTCAGGAAGCGGCGAGTTGTCTGAATGTCTGCCTTCACTCACGAGAGGCATACATTCTAAACGTCGTAAATATGAAAAATATCGTGGAAATGTTCGGACGGATGCTGCAATAAAAGTTACACTGCAGACAATTTGTGGGGAAACTGCACAGTATTGTGCAATAAATATATTGAGTGTGTGATGGTAAGGAAATAAACCCGTTATGTTTTCTGCTTTAGGCCTCCCGCAGACTGAGGCGATATCGCTCTAGTCTGCACGAGACCTAATTAGGAATTCCTGAAATTAAATTGTTAAATTTTGCAAATAAAATTATAGGTCGGTACAGTTGCCTAGAAAAGTGTTAAAACTTTTTCGTGAAACTTGTTAAAAGATGCAAAAGCGTGTAGAAATCAGGCGTTCCATTTATGATATTATACGAATCAAGCAACTGTAATTAGTTTGTTAACTATGTCTATCAATTACCGAGTTAAAATATTACTTGGTAGCTAAAGGAAATGGATAGTCAAGAACCCATTAATATGTAGAAGGTTTATGTATTTACCAGCACTTAAGAGTAATTCATCACGAAAATTATAGGGTACTTCACTGGAACACGAAACATGATTCAAAAATAATTATTTGTTTTTAATATCCTTAATTACATCGCCATGGTCTGTCTTCGAGGTAGCGCCGCTGTTAGTTTTGATGGATGGAGGGCATTAAAATAAACATCTGTCCATTTTTCAACAGGCCCTGATAGCCAATTACTCCGCTGTGCTACGAATAGCCACAGTTTTACGAATCATTGCTTTTCTGTTAAATGGGTTTACTAAAACCAAAAAAGCAACATTTTGAATATTATAGGCCACTAGGGAGGGGATATTCAAAATAGTAAACTGTCAAATAAATCTTGGATGCGGCTGACGTCTGAATAAAATTTTGATAGGAATAAAAATGCTGTCGTTTAAAATGAAAATCTTTGGACATTTTATCGGGAATTGTACGATCAACTTAGTTGCTTGAATCCGGAAGAAAAAATTGCCATAGCGTTCCGAGTTAACAATTATGAAGCTAAGAGCCAGGTTAATAAATAAGAGTCCTCTAGCCGACGACAAGCATAAAATTTAGTTTCATACTGGGGTAACTTATTCTTAGCTCATCTGTGCAATTTCCTATGCAAATTTAATTGTACCCGAGGTCCACGTAAATCTCTACTCTCTCTGGCTGCAAAGTTAATTACGCGCCAGGACTACTCTGTGCGATTAACGAGCCGGCTTGCTTTTATTGTGTCTACATCGACAAAGGAAAGGAAAACGTGGAAAATGATATTACCCGAGGCGCAAATGAACAGTACTGTTATATCACGGATTTCATACCAAATACTGAACAAAAGATTATTGTTTTAAGACAAAGAAACGGCATTGTTGCTCAAGATTTATTGTTTGTTGTTGATGTTTCGTTATTGTATATTTTGTGAGGTCCAGCATTTAATCGAAAAGCTCATTAATGTATTGTTGACGGAAATTAATTAAATACATACGTTATTTAGCCTTTCATTTCGCCGCAGAATTCCTTCGACTAAATACCAAGTTTGTTTTTATTACTATTACAGTTGGAAAGTTGTAATAGGGCTGCTAGAAAGAGCACCGCATGTACAAAATATTATAAATGCTGCAGGAGTGACAGCTAGTTAGTAAATTTACCAACGAGTGCAGTTTACAGTCGCCTGAGGCTTTACTTCCTCAGAAAGGCACTCTTGACAATTACGAACCGCTTGCGCGCCGCTGTCGCATGAAGTCAAGATCCCTCGCGCCCCGAACCCGAACCCGAACCTGAACCTTATTGCGTTATAATAGAGTTGCAAACCGCGTGGCTACTGACACCTATTCGGTGTCAGAGGGGACTGAAGGGAGTGCGTCTCCTATTCGGAGAGAACGGGGACTAACCGGACTTACTTATGAAACATGTCTATGCAAATGAATTTTTAATTTACATTTTTCTCCAGCCGATCGTCGTTCCAGGTCTATCGTGGGAAAGTCCGACACCGAGTCCAGTACCGAGAGTCCAGTACCGAGGCCCCTGGCAACACAGGCAACGGAAGGAACATGGACCCATCCATGTTCCTTCCGTTACCTGTGTTAATCAGTAAGGGTCTGACACAACCTCCCGCTCCGC
This sequence comes from Atethmia centrago, assembly GCA_905333075.3. Lineage (NCBI taxonomy): Eukaryota > Metazoa > Arthropoda > Insecta > Lepidoptera > Noctuidae > Atethmia > Atethmia centrago. The sequence continues at coordinate 16,920,762 of HG995383.1, read as the reverse complement.
CCAGAGCGGGAGAAGTTATTCAAAGATTTCCCACCCAAAAAAAGCAGTGCCCTTGCAAACTTACTTAATTACAAAAATCAGGGACAATACAGATCGAACACAAAACCTCCCTTTTCGAAACAAGCCAACCAGAAGACAGTAGTACCACGGTAATAAAGTCGCGTGTCAATCTGATGAAATAGACTCGGACATGATAAGATTTAATGACGTGCTACGCAAACACTATTGCAATTCTAGTTTAACGGCTCACACCGATCTATTACCGCAGATAAGTGGAGTTATGTAGCTGTGAGGAATAAAGTATGTCGACGCGTAGTATGCAAATCACGGCTGTATGATCTTAAGTGTGTGAGTGCACGCGCCGAGATCTTCGCCTTAAGGGGTAGGTGGAACTCAAGTTAAATGTGACGTGACTTGAATTGGAGTTAGTACTCATATACATGAGCGGCACGTTGCCAACGGCACAGGCAACTGCAGCCGTCACCACTCGTCAGCGGCAGAAGCAACTGCAGCCGTAGACGCGTCGACGGCACTGGCAACTGCAGCCGTAGACGCGTCGACGGCACAGGCAACTGCAGCCGTCGACGCGTCTATGGCTGCCGCAGACAAATGTGATGTGATGAGCACTTACTAACTTGGTAGCGACATAGTCTTTCTTATAGTCTGGGAAGTTTCCAAAAAATACGGTAAGTACCTACTACTGTTCAGAAAAGTGGCTTTTGATCATGGGCGTTGAACATTTTTAGGTCGTCAGGGAATTAAGAATGAATTTGGATTGAAATCGATATCCGTGGTTTGAAATATACGTCCCAATTTAGTAACTGCAAAACTTATTTGCAACGTATACATAAACTGCAGAAGCGTATGAAAACATTCATAATTATATTAACAAATGTCCCATAACTTTTGTTTGGATATGGTCACAACTGCCTCTAACAATAAATTTCCTCTAAATGACAAACGGGCGACATATCCCAGATCCTCGCGTCCGAACGACCTTTGGTACAAAAATCCTGAATATTACGCTGCAATGCGTCTTTGCAAGTTTGGCATAAATCCAACCTGAACAATGACAGCATCAAGTTGTGAGCTTTCCAAACTTTCGCCATAACGAACGCTCAGTGGGTTGCACTAACGTGCTGTTGACCACGAATGTGGATAGTTCCCTAAACTAGGACATTTATCAGAAACTAAACCGAAAATATGGTAAGGAAAACGGGAGCATGTTTACTTAGTTAATTGATTGAACCAGAAAATATTTGTAGATGCAAACACGGAAGACAAACGAATAAAGTAAGCGAGACACACATTGCTATAAAAGGGACCTGAAACTTGTAATGCAAATGATGACTTAGGTAGGTGAATATTTCGTTTGTTGTTACAAAGCTCAGCTTATTATTTTATCCTCTCTGAAGAAAGTTTGTTTGATATAACCCTTTTTCAATATTAGTTTCTTGCTTAATGACCACAGGGGCCCCCGCTATGAGTTTGCTTTCAGAATTAATTAAGCTAAAACCCTTCTTTAAGAACGCCCAAAGTTGCAGTGTAATCCATAATATTATAATCTATATCAAATTCAAGTTACTAACTGAATATTAAAATGTACTAAATTTGATTATACCCAAGATCCATCGTCATTTTGTTAAAGGGGTGCAAAACAACACATCACAATTGACAAAACGATTTTGTGATCGACTGTACATACATAAACAAATGAGGACTATTTATGATATTGGTTCCTATATTATTAGGATCACTCTAATTTGTTCGAATGACACACACACATAAACACCTATATACCTACGCATAATTATACATATTTACTCATCATCTCGGCATTCGCTTGAGTAATGGGTTATTGATTTCGATTAGGCAATACTTTTATGGATGTTTTTTTTTTATGTTAATAGATGTAATAAATTAAGAGTATTTAATTATATGTTTGATTTACATTAGGAACCAGATGAAATAGTGCAAATGTGTTTAGCCTTGATATTTATGGCTTAATCTCGTATTGAGGCCAAAGACCCGGTTATGGAGTACCTATAGGTAAATAATATTAAGTACGCCAAAAAGACAAGGACTGGGAAAGAAGAAAAACATAATAAAGATTTCTTTATATTGTGGAACTAAAACATACTTTAATCAGACTTGAAACAGACAGTTCAATAGAAACAAATAAAGGTAAAAAACAACAGACCATGCCTTAAGAGTTTCAACTGTTTATACAAAAAAGCGAAGTGTAAATTGCTCACGCGAAAGACAGAATACCGTTAAAGGTGAACACCAACTCAATAGCTAACTAACCAAACCACAGTTAATAAACCAGCTTCGTTTGTCCTTAATTATCAACTAGGACAAAGGTAAAGACCTATCTATATTCAGGAGAGCGACCGCCATCCGCCACAGAGTCGCCGAGTCCCGAACTATCCGGACTGAAGATGGTAAGAAACAAGTAAATTCTATTATACAGATTGTTCTCGCCTTGGATGCCAAAATGTGCTACTTGGTACATGCCGGGATGTTTTGCTCGCCAACTAACTTTATGAGATATGTGTTTTGGTGTAATCCTTTTATACGGCGGTACCGATATGTTGGCTTGAGTTATTGTTTTTATTTTACTTCATCATGTCGCTTTGGCGTCGTTATGGCACATTGTGCTGCTTCGTTGGAGCTGTCTGTTTGTTTTGTGGCTGCAGTGGAATGTTTTTATGGTCGTCTTACATTATTGTTTTTATTATCACAAAGTTTTTATCAGAGCTTCGATATTCTGTTCAGTCTCAATTTGTTCTGTTCACAATGTTATAAAGGGCTGTGCCGCTCTAGTAATGGTGGTATTAATGACTTGTTTTAAAATTCTTTGCGATCGCTGTCATGTTTTTTTTTATTTTCATGTTATTCATCACCACGCAGACTTCAGTTTACAACTTCAGTCGCTCATAAAGTTTCAAAATAACAAAATGTAAACTGACCCGCATTTTTTCTTTACCGCTGCTGTTCCCAATATAAAATGTAAACTTCATGCCCGACATGTTTAAACTAGTTAATGGAATCATTTGTAACTATTCTCTTAGTTATTCGAATCGTCCGCTTGGCGCTGTAAATTTTAATTATAGAACTCTTAATAAGGGAAGCTACTCACGACACGGTATGGTTTCATCACTCCTGTGATGATAGCGAGTCTAATTGGTGCAGTAAATTTAAATAACACTGACACTTTACTGTCGGTGCTCCTCCTAATTGAGAGAGAGAATCGTAAAAATAATTTTATCCGCCTCATTTGTACACTCGGCTTTACTTTTAATTTTATTTTCTTTTGGCGGTAGTAGGCTGATTGAACTGCCTACATATGCGTAGAATTTAATTTACGATTGAAACTTACTTCAAATCTCTTTGGCGGGTAGGGGATTAAGCTTTTTTTATGGATGTTTTGGCGCGTTATCGGAGATGATAAGTTTAGTTCTGGTCATTAAGTATTACTTTATCTGTATAAGCTGTGTTGGCCAATAGGCGTAATAAAATCAGTTTTGATTTAGAGAGATTGAGTTTAAAGTTCAACGCTACTATGAACTATTGACGTCTCTGTCTGTTATTTATTGGTTTCATGCTATTATATTGTTATGTTTTCATTCTTATAATATTATAATAGACGCTATTTCATCTGAGTGAGAATAGTGTAGGTGGCTGGTTATGATATTGGATTTAAATATGCATATTCGATTTAAATAAGAAATTTCTCTAAATCGGTTTGCAACTTTAGTACATAAACTTAACATAATCATAATTTTAAAAGCTACTTAAGCTACCATAAGTTCTTAAAGGACAAATTAATACTTGAATAAAGAATGAAAGAAAATAACTAGCACTGATTACAAGGCACACAGTTATACAGCAGACAAAAAAAAATATTAAAAAGTGTAATGTGCGATGGAAGAAATTAGCTGGAAAGTGTGCCTCACGGCTGCGCCAAAAAGGCTCGATTCAGCAAAAATGCCAGACAACTAGTGCCTGACGCTGGTTTTCATCTGGAGCTGTATTTTTTACTTACACAATCTTGTATTTGAATAAATTAATAAAATATCGTTCTAATCGAGTATTTAACAGGCTCAGCCTTATCAAGCGAAGGCCTTAGTTGACGTAACAAGCGGAGGTATTTTAATTGATATAATTACCATGCCTGCCACATCGACCACAGTTACAGCACAGAATAAGTTAGTACAGAAGGCGGGCTCTATACAATGGCCGAAAACGCACTCATACATAAGCACGCTTCACGTAAATGGAGAACAAGCGCGCTCGCAACTGTCACTCGTTTGAGAACACCGAACGTAAGCGTCTATGTGTGCGTGGGTTTTCTCTCGTTTATGGAGATGGCTTTCTGTAACAATCTATTTTGTGGACACAGTCACAGGGTTTAGGAAATCGAAGCATGCTCGACTAGACGGATGCATTATTTCAACGTCATGCGCATCACAATAACGGTTAAAAAGACATTTTTCATTTACGACAGCAGTTTAGTGTTAATAAGGTTTAAGTATGGATGTGGGCACTTACCTATTAGTGGACGTGATAGAAACTTAACCGTCAAATAATTCTGTTACTTGGAGAGGTTATTGTAAACTTTTGTGAAGGTAGAGAAAGTTGCATATTAATATGCTAATGTAAAAGTTAGATTTTCTCATTTATGTGAATACTTGACTGTGTTTATTTATAACTATCTAGAAGAGATAGGCTGACGTATAACACATCATTAGAGTTTACGAGAGAAATTGAATGTATAAGTAGTAATAGAAGTGCGAATTTTATAAGGAAATATACTTCAAACTTTCGACGATATTCAGCAAGTCAACAAGTACCTAAGTTTTAGTACTAAAGGTAATATAAAGGTGCTTTATAGCATCTAAATACTATAAAGCACCTTTATTTTACCTTTAGATAAAACATGTTTCAAGCTTTCCCAACAATATTTCAGCGGATGTTAAAACAAAGATTAGTTTGTCAGGGATTTGTACTTTTATTTCATGCGATTCTGTTTTAAAACTTTTTTTCTTTAATTACAAACTGCGACACATTTTACTTTGTTTGACAAACAACGCCGCTTGCTGTCCATCTAATATAATATACAAACAGAGCACAACAAAGAAATTCTTCACCGCACAAGCGTTTTGACGTAAATAAAGAATGAAACAGAATTTAATGTGACCGCTAATGGTAAATTTCCCACGAGAGCTTCATTTTCAGTATTAGCCGAGTCCGACGTCGGATACAAAACTTTGTTAGACTTCGTACACAGGACGGATAATGTGAAGCAAAATTAAACCAGCGAATAACCGGTACACTTACCACGCTACTCTTTTGGAAGTGCAGCGGTGCACAGTGGAACGAATGTATGGGAGCGGTTGGACGTAGACATGTCCGAAAAAAAAGAGTAAAATTATGCCAAACTAATGATGCCATCTTATTCGATTACTTAATGCCTTCATAACTTGTGGTGATGAATTTCTTCATAACTCCCATATTTCGGGAGTAATTTGAGAAAATGTGAAATTTTACTATGAAAATGAGTGTATCGAGCTCTCTCCCTCCTGATTCCGGGCTTGTTTCAAGTAGCGGTCTCTAATATCATAATGCTAATACTAAGAGCTATATTTAATACTAAGACACATAGTGCGCCAAATGTGCACTTTCTGGGATAAAGAGTGATGTTTATTTTATAACACAATTTTTTTATTTTTTGTTTATTTTGTTGATTAAAACCGTTTTTCTAAAGGTTTACCTTATTACAATAACATTTCTGAGCAGCCAATTAGAGAAGATATAAGCTAATTAGGATATATAATTAGGGACTTAAGGTTTACATATAAAACTGATGCACTAATGATTACTGATAAGAACATTGCTATTATTTAATTACTAAATGGCTCTTAATACACTAATTTAGCATGCATCATTTACTAATTATCACAATAACTAATTACCTTGCAATATTTAACAAAGGATACCTGGGATACCTGGATTTTATATAAATAGGTCACTATTAGTAACTTTAAAATCAGTGTTGATTTACACCTCGTTGTATCCAAGCTAATCTCGCAATGTATTTTCCAAATTTTAATACAAATCTTGATATTCACGTTGCTTTATGCGCACGCGCACATAAAGATTTACGCGACTTTAACTATTTGTTCAGTGTTTTAAAAGATAACAGTTGTGTTCAGTTATGTGAAAGTGCTGAAGTTTAAAAGACTGGTGTCGTCGATTTTGCTACCGCATTTATGCAAAATGGACACAGTCTGGAAGAAGCACAGATAAGTTTCGGAAGAAACATGAGATTTGGCTACAGGCTGCAATTCAATGGCCGGAATTACAGAATGAAAATATGGAACCTTCTACAGAAAATATAAGTGACGTCATCGAGCCCATAATTTCTCCTGCTAAATCTGATGCTTCAACTTGTACACATCCTAGTCCTCGTAAATCTTTTGAGGACCTTAGTAACCGGCAAAAAAGAAGACGCACTGAAGATAGTCTTTCATGCAGCAGTAGCAGCGCTGAAATTATGTTTTCGGCCGAAAGGGCGCTTCAAAAGGCAGGACAAAGCGATACAGCTTATGTTATGAAATACTTGACGGAGAATCCAGAAGAGGCCTCAAAAATCAAAGCCTTCATTGAAGGTAAATCAATTCAGGTACGGGAAATATCCCCTTTGAAGGCATTGGCTCTTTATGTATCGATGAACTTATCGAAATGGCGCTATAACACTCTTCGGGATTTCAACACTCAAGAAGGAGCTCTTCAATACCCGAGTTACTACATGTTGGTTAAAGAAAAAATTAAGTGCTATCCGGCCAAAGAAGATCTCACAGTTACAGAGAGCTCTGCAAAAATCAAATTACAAGCCTTGATGGATTTAACCTCAAGAAGACTTATTAGGTCGTTAGAAACCCCTGTTGATCCCAATCAACAGCTCGTATTGACCAGCAAATGGGGTTTTGACGGATCATCTAGCCAAAGCATTTATCATCAAAGGACGAGTGAAGATGAGCAAATCGATCTTGCTAGTAATTTTATGATTAGTCTTGTACCACTGCGGCTCGTCTCAAAAGGTGTAACAATTTGGGAAAACGAGCGACCATCTTCCACTTCATTTTGCCGGCCAATATTGTTTAAGTTTATAAAGGAAACCAAAGAAAATGTGCAGAGAGAGATGGCTGAAATCGAAGCAGAGATTGAAGCCTTAACTCCATCCACCATCACTGATGGAATTAGTGTCAAACACCAACTGCTGTTGACAATGATTGATGGTAAAATTCATTCCATTATATCCAATACAGCAGCTTCAGTGTGTGACATATGCAAGGCTTGTCCTAAAGAAATGAATAATTTAGAGTTAATCAAAGATAAACACGCAAACGAGGACATGTATAAATATAGCTTAAGCACCCTTCACGCTTGGATTCGCTCAATGGAATGCTTATTACACATTTCCTACAAATTAGACATAAAATCATGGCAAGTAAGGGGTGATATAGCAAAAAGGCAAGTTGATGACAGGAAGAAAAGAGTTCAAGAGGCTGTAAGAAGAGAAACGGGCTTACTTCTCGATGTTGTGAAACAAGGCAGTGGATCCACCAACAATGGCAACTCGGCAAGGAGATTTTTTGAAAACTACACTAAATCTGCTGAACTGACCGGAATAGATGCTATGCTTTTAAGAAAAATCTGTGTGATCTTGCAGTGTATTTCATCAGGAGAGAAGATCAACGTAACTAAATTCCGAGAGTTCTGCTTTGATACTGCTAAGCTTTACGTGGAGTTATACCCATGGTATTATATGCCTTCTTCACTTCATAAAATTTTAATGCATGGGCCAGACATAGTTCAGAACATGTCAATTGTGCCCATTGGTTTTCTATCCGAAGAGGCATCTGAGGCTAGAAATAAAGATTTTAGAAAATATAGAGAGGGGCATTCTCGAAAGCATAGCAGTATCTCATGCAATGAAGATATTATGCACAATCTTTTACTGTCTTCTGATCCACTTGTTACAAGTATCCGTCCAAAAGGAAATAAGTTTGTAAAAAAATCTTCTTTTAAGGAATTTTATGAGCTTACGGATTCTGAGAAAAGTGATATCGAATTTGTTAACATAAATGATTTAGCGGACATCGATTCTGAATTTGAATTAATTGATGATGATGATGATGACGAAGATAATTAAATGATGTTATTGTTTTAAAATGTGTAACTTAGTAAATTAGAGCTTACATCTTAATTATTTATTGTACTTTTAATGAAACTAGGTAATTTATTATCAACTTACTTAAAAGTCATACTCTCATCAGTTCTTGTGAATATTTTTGTTAATATATATTTCTGTATATATATAATATATTTATAGACCTCTTAATAAGTCTGTCTGCGGTTTAAAGTAAATACAAATGGGGAAAAAACGTTTTTTTTTTTAAATTTTCATTTCCTTTTATCCCAGAAAGTGCACATTTGGCGCACTATGTGTCTTAGTATTAAATATAGCTCTTAGTAATAGCATTACGATATTAGAGACCGCTACTTGAAACAAGCCCGGAATCAGGAGGGAGAGAGCTCGATACACTCATTTTCATAGTAAAATTTCACATTTTCTCAAATTACTCCCGAAATATGGGAGTTATGAAGAAATTCATCACCACAATTTATGAAGGCATTAAGTAATCGAATAAGATGGCATCATTAGTTTGTCATAATTTTACTCTTATTTTTCGGACATGTCTACGTCCAACCGCTCCCATACATTCGTTCCACTGTGCGGTGAGGATAATTATATTTTTATAAATATTTTAACCTAATTTTTTGTTTGTAATTAAATTGTTTTCGCTTGTGAATGTTGAGGATTCATTAATGTTATTATGTTCTTGATTGTTATCTGGAATTTGAGGTTATTTTTTAATTCTCTTGTTATTTGTTCCAAGGCTGGTTTTCAGGTTATCGAGATATGAATTGATATCGTTCTACTTCCAACTTGGGCTGAATTAAGTTTAGTTTACTTAGGATTACCTATAATGGTCCAAACAACTTCAGTTTTATATTCTTGATAAAAAAAACAAATATGACCTGACTAAAAGATATAAACATTATATCTAAGTATCTACTTACGATAAATTATTACTAACAGCGCAATCCAATTAATTTAGTCCGAAACCTAATGCTATTGTCGTGTTCACATCGTTGATAGTTTCACCAACGAAAATAGCGTGTTAAAATAACTAAAAAAAACACTACAAAGTGAACGTTAATTTCGGAAGTCGGTGGCAAAAAACTAAAATACAGATCTAAAGACACCTACTTCCGAAATTAAAGTTATTGTTCACTTTGTAGTGTTTTTTTGGAAGTCGGTTGTTTTTTTTCTGTAAAAAGTTTTTTATCATATATGAATTGGTATTGAATTGGGGTGGTATACCACTACTCACTATGTTAACAACAATGACAGGATGTTTTATATCATCAACATACACCAAGTGGTTTTAATATGTATCATTGAAGCTTACTCAAAAACTACCCAAGCAAAGTTAATCAAATTTGAGGGACCGCCGCGCAAGAATCCTCTACAAATTGAAAAAGAATTTTATAAATCGGTCAACAATTTCGCATTTTTAACCATCTTCAAAAAAGGGAAGAAAATAGAGCAATTTCGTTCCAAAATAATGGGTTACCAAAACAAGACAGGAACATTAATGGTGTTGTTTTGAAATACGAGCGGTGTACAGCTTCCCTTCTTGTAATGGCCCGATTTTTCTCAACAAGGAAACTCGATGAAATGCATCAGATTTTTTCCTTCAGCAATAAATTAGGTTCGGGATTGGAATGTTTTATCTTTCAACTTTGGATTTATGTTAGTTTGTGTAAGATAAACAACTGGTTCCGGCAGTTTGGTATATATTTTATTTCAAGTGTGTAGCTTTTTTCTATAATGTTTGTTTTTCTTTTTATTAAGCTACTACTGACTTTGATATATTTACTACTCCATAACGAGAGGATCTACCTGTATTAGTTAGGTTATCCTTAAAATCTAGATTGGAGCTTTTTGGCTTCGTACAGGACTTTCTGTTTTTATTTTCATTTTACTTTGTTTTTGTTTTTTGTTTCTGTGAGTGTGTTTTAGTTTAATTTGTGATCTCCTGTGCGAGTCCCAATGAATACTTTGTCTTTCTTTCTTTCATTCTTTTCTTCCAAATCCGAATCATCTTTTGAACTTTAGAATGTATCCTAAGGTGGTAACTAGTCCAGATTCCTACCAAAATTGAAGTCTTTATGATTTGACACTTCTCGCAACACAACTTTCTCTAGATTAGTGATATTGCACTATGTTTGATGTATAACATCTTTACAAATATTACCTACTAATACTATCTACTTAGGTACATGTTTTTTTTTTTGGGTGGGAAATTATCAAATAACTTCTCCCGCTCTGGGCGGAGCGGGAGGGTGTGTCAGACTCTTACTGACTAAAACCCACCCGTGTCCTTTCAATTGCCTGTGGTGCCAGAGGCCTCGGTACCCCTTTTGTACCTTCCCGCGACCCCGGCAGATTATTACCTACTAGGTGTACAATCTTAAAGTAGAGCAGTTAAATCTTAACTAATATTATAAATGCGAAAGTGTTTGTTTGTTACGCTTTGTTGCTATAACGGCTCAACAGATTTGGTTGAAATTGGCAAATGGGTAGAACATGATCTAGATTAGGACATAGGATGCTTTTTATTTCGGTAGTACGTTCCCGTGGGATAATTTACGACCTCCACGCGGGCGCCGTGGGATTGGTTGGTATATGATATCCCACCCAAAAAAAAAGTAGGTAATAATATGAATATGCTATATTTACCCATCATTGTTTGTTGCATTTAGAACTTTATTTTCTGTTGCTTCCTCTAATTTCTGTAGTGTATACAAACGTTGGTAAATCTAAATCATCATCATCTGCCTAGCCTTTTCCCAACTATGTTGGGGTCGGCTTCCAGTCTTACCGGATACAGCTGAATATCAGTATTTTACATGGAGTGACTGCCTATCTGACCTCCACAACCCATTGTTACCAGTTACTATGGATTTTCGGGTATTTGGGCAAAGCGGTTGTTACGTAAATTGTCATCATCATCTGCCTAGCCTTTTCCCAAATATCAAGGGTCGGCTTCCAGTCTAACCGGATACAGCTGAAGATATGGAGCGACTGCCTATCTGAACTCCACATCCCTTTTACTGGGTAATACGATACCCCTTGGTAAGACTGGTTGTCAGACTTTCGAGCTTCTGACGACCCGTAACAACGTTGGTAAATCTTAATAAATAAAAATAAAAAGCAGTACATAGAAAAGCCTTGAAAAAATGTACCCTCGTGTTATGAACATGTTTCCATGGTTTCAAATTGATGGGCCCATAATAAGATTCACGGAACATTAAGCAATTAATTATCCATTACACTAATGTTTGCTGTGTTGATTGGTTTGTGCTAATCCCATTTGCCACGGCGATTTAATTAAGTACAATCATGTTCGAGCATGCATTTGAAGCAAATAGATTGACAATGTTTGAAGGGTCATAAGAATATCTATGGTCATAAGAAATTATCATAGATGATACTATAGGTGAGTTAAAATGGCAAGCAAAGTTAAAATGCTCATAGGGATTTAACCGAATAGATGGATACTATGCCTAGCGATGAAGATTTTTTATGGATTCCTCCAATAGTCTTGTTATTGCTGATTTCAGTGCTAGATAGACATACTAAACTAGAGCGTATCGGAGAACAGGGATATAATGTTTTGATTAAAATGATGTACATTAATTAGATTCACAACATAATGAACCTATAATGTTTCCACTGTTGGGACACTCTCTTCGAGAGGGAGTGGGCTGTAATCTACCACGCTGGCCCAGTGCGGGTTGGTCAAGATGTCACATATCTTCGAATTTTTGGTTCTAGGATATTTTCCTTCTTCACGATATTTTCCTTCACCGTTTTGTGAGCAAACCGAGCAGATTCGCAAACCAATTCGTAATATCTTAATAATTCTATAACCTTCTATCACTTCAAAGCCTGGGCTTTATGCTCACAAACACTGTCAATTCAAACTATCATAAATTTCCATTTACGACGAAACCACTAAAATAGAATAATTATTACACAATTAGTACGCAACAGATAGCGTCCGTGTCTAGGAGATGACATAATGAATGTAATTGATTACGACGGTGTCACCCGACGGATGGGAATAATAGGATCGTTTGTAGACTGATAACTGCTTCGGGTCATTGCAATAATGTTGTCACGTATGTTGATATCAATTATCAATGGCAAAGATGAGGTGGAAGATCAAGTAGAATGTGAGCTAAAAGATCATAAGATTTTTTCAGCAACGTCAGAACACTAGCTGATGAAAGTGATGACGTCAAAAAAATGAGTGTTGAATTTAAAAATATAGAAGCTCTAGTGTAGAATTAGATGTAACTGATTTCGCCATAACATAAGATCGTTCTACCAACAAGAAAAACTCAAATGCTATTGCATTTGAGTGAGCCCTAAGCCCTAGGCCCTAGTGTTTGTGAATTCTAGCTTGATTAGTTAGTACTAATCAAGCTAGAGTTCAGAAACACTAGGGCCTAGAAAGAGTTGCATTAGGACTCTTGGTAGCTAAAGCTATTATTTTGTGATGGATTTAGTGCTGATTCATTTTATATGCTTTGAAAACAAAATAGCAAGCAAGTCATACACCTTAATATTCAGGATCCTATATAAAGGATCAGAAAAAACACTCATGCTTTTCCAGAGCGTTTGAGGCCTGTTGTGTAGTGAAATAATATTACTAAACACGTCTGTTTTGAACATAAAATATTATTGCAGTAATTGTCACATTCAGGAAATAGGCTTGCAACTGCAGTGTGTTGATCGCTCGTGGTAAGAGTTATTTCTCGATATTCATAGAAATTATGGAATGGTTTATTTGAAGTCAAGACCACACAACGTTAAGGTCAGATAACAGTAACTCAGCGTAAAATATTGGTAATTAAACGTCACTGATTGACAGACTGGAAGAAGCTTCCGTCATAATTAGGAAAAGGCTTGGTTGTTGATGACAAAAATGAACAACGTTGCCTTCGGTTGCTTCATAAGAGGAGCGGCACATATGCCAAAGTAACGCCTATGTCCACAGATACCTTATGTAAAAAGCTTAGCAGACATAAGCACGCCGATCGGTCTCAAATGTTCTGTAGATGTGTTCCTAGACTTTGCTACAAATGAGACTATGAATCTCTTTGTCAGGACTTGAACGTTTTTGGGAGCGTCGAGTTACTTAAGTCCTTCAGTTAGACAAGCGTAATTTGGGTCGGGCAACTTGCGATATTTTTTGTCCCAGTCTGGGATTGGATCCGATAACGAGCAAGCTGCTTGTCCCTCGTCACGTTGGGACTTAATGCTATCATTAGAAGAACAGCCTTCCCTTTCGGGGCTTAGTCGGTTATACTTGTATGCTATGGTTGAGGATGAAATATGTCATTTTAGATAATAACGTGGACACGTTATATTTTCATGTTCCTTTTGCACTGTTTGCCGGTCAGGACAAACAACCGTTGCGATTTTGACGTTAAAATACTGTAAATCCATCGACTATAAATACTACATACATATTTATGGGGGAGTCCTTTGTCCAGCAGTGGATGTATTTCGGCTGAAATGATGATGATATATTTTTTATTCAATTTCATTTCATGAATAACTGAGCCATTCTGTTAAATAAATCAAATTCTGATCGCTGTTAAACAGAACATTGATAGTAAACTACAAACCTGATGATAATTTAGAAATACGGCGCTGAAAAAAGCTCCATAATAGTAGATTGTAGGTACAACTAGTGCATAAAAGAAGCCATTTTAAAATGGCTCGTTTGTGCCCGAGTTATGCACTCACTTCGATTGCGAGAAAATTAAATAGGTATAAAGTATATAACAGTATTGCACTGTTAAAAACTTTTAAGTTTTATTTTTATTTTCAACGTGTGTTATTCGACTTGGGTGCTTCATACTGCCAAGTCATAAAAAATATTATTTGCATTTTTAAATAATAAACTATATGAATGAATGAAAATGCAGCGTGGTTAAACCAGGCTCGATTGCTCGAATGAACCCAAGGATTCGCACTAGTCCCTGGAGCCTCATGTTTCGTGGGACTACAGAGACCATTGCATATCAAAGAGTAGACCGGGGGGCGCGGTAATGGGCAGAAGGACGTGCCCTTAGGATAGGAAGGATTACTAGAGCCTACCGGATATGCATCCTTGAGTAAGAAATGGAATAGTGGAGAGACGGGTAGTTTATCTATGGGAGACGTTCAACAACATCGCCGCCAGGTTGACTCAGGTCCAGTTGCTTCCCACAGCTTTGCCGTCTCCTCCGAGGTCGTGCGATCAAGGAGCTTTTCCACCGCCTCCCTGATCCCTTCTGCCGCCTCTTTAAGGGCGCGAGTGAATGAGCCCTTCAGGTTACCGGACTTGGTAGCGACCTTCAGGACAACATTCACTCCGTCCAACACCTGACGGTTGAGAGCCTCTACCGTTAAGCTCTCACTTGTTGCCGCCTGGGCAGACCGCCGCTCCTGAGCCTGACGGGCCATTTCGGCGACCTAGTCAGCCGCGACAGTTCTACTCTGAGCACGCTTTGCGGCGTTGATCTCAGCCTTCGTGCCCACAAGTGAAATGGTGACCTCTCTCGTCCCCTCCGTTGAGACTCCGGGGTCGCTCTCCTCACCGATTCCCGATGTATCTGGCCGCTTGAAACGACCCCCAACGTCACGCCCTAGTAACGGAGTGGACCCACCCGTCAACGCGCGTCCTCGGCCTCTCCTTGCCATTGCCATTTTGGCAGCCGGCAGGTTCTCCTCGCTTGAGGAACGGCCCATAGACCCCGCTCGGTCCAAATCCTGTTCGTCGCGCGAACGGTTTCCCCAAAATTTGGAACGCCCACGCGAGTCCTGGTCGGACATACTTTGGTTCCCTGAGGAAGGGGAGCCTCCTCGACTCTTGTTGCCGTTGCCGGCAAGCGGTACCTCCGCCAACAAATTTGGCACGTCATTGTTTTTATTTATTGTTTTGTTCTTTGTTTTCCATTTTGTTCCTACGAGTAGTGAGGAAATAAAGCCGCCTAGGCACTAGGCACTAGGTAAGCCTATATACTGTAGAGTTTGGCAGGTATCTACAGGGGAAGCGCTCGCGACTGGACTCCCTCCAGCCATTTATCTTCTCACCGCGCTTCAAAGCTTAGGATTGGGTGGTTTTTATCTTAGAGGTAGCCTTCCTCTGGGCCAGGCGATTAAGCCAAGCTCCCGACGGCGTCATTAAACATGCCTCCATTCGCTGTCCGGCCAACCCGACTCAGCGAACCCGCCGAAAGTTCTCTCCTCGAAGACTACTCCTCAAGGAGATAAACACGTGCCGCTTTGGTGCGCCCGCACCGCAGCGGCATGGTCACGTCTTCTGTCGGTCGACTATCGTCGATCGATCAGGAGCGACCCCGTCCCGTTATATCTCTTGGTCTGGTCTCTCACTTGGACCTTTTCGGCATGAGTAACTCTACCGGCAGAGCCCCAAGATCATTGAAACGCGCAAGCCCCACCATGACGACAACGTGGAGATACCAACGGTGGGCGCGGCTGGGGCGTTGTTAATGCTGCTTCCCAATCTGGGGGGCCCGAGCGCTGCCTGTAGGCGGCTCTACGTAGGGATCGTGCGATCGATTGCCCTGTATGGGGCCCCGATCTGGGCGGCTGACCTGACGGCCGGCAGCATCGCTGTCCTGCGAAAGCTGCAGAGAGCGATGGCTGTCAGAGTCATCAGGGGATATCGCACGATCTCCTACGAGGCGACTTGCGTACTGGCCGGATCCTCGCCCTGGGACCTCGAGGCGAATGTATGAGGGGTGAGTGGCTGATACAGTGACATACGGAGTTGCGTCGGTCACAGCTCCGAGCAGCCCTGGTGGCGGAATGGCGGGACAGGCTTTCACGCCCTACCGCGGCTAGGCGGTCCGGCCGGTGCACGAGCCCTGGCTCAGGAGGAGGCACGGCTCCCTGTCGTTTCAGGTGACGCAGGTGTTCTCGGGGCATGGTTGCTTCGGGAAGTACCTGTGTCGCAGAAACAGGGAGCCGGACGCCCGGTGTCACCACTGCGTTGACTGTCGGGAGGACACGGCGTGGCATACGCTGGCAGTGTGTGCCGCTCGGGAGGAGCCACGCCGTGCCCTCATCTCAGGAGTGGGCAGTGACCTGTTGCTGCCGGCCGTGGTCGAGTCCATGGTCAGCAGCGAGGAGTCCTGGGACGCGGTGGTATCCTTCTGCGAAACAGTCGTGTCGCAGAGGGAGGCTGCGGAACGGGAGCGGGAGATCTCTTCCACTCACCCGGCCCACAGCAAGCGCACCGGGCGTCGGGCGTCGGCAGAGGGCAGACAACGCCCTCTTCCGGCCCCCCTAAATGGGTCCAGGGGCGGCGGAGTTGGGAACGTCCGCCGCCCCCCATCACACTGGACCCGAGGTGGCGGCGCGTAGTATTCCACGCGCGCCCCTTTTAGACTTCGCGAAGGTGGGGAGATTTAAACATCTCACCCCCCCCCCCCCTAGACGGTGGCCGGCAATATGGCCGGGGATCGCGGAAGTCGCATTAGATCCCATGATCCCCGGTGCAAGTGTGAGAGGGGAACACCGGGGTGGTTTTTAGTCAGTAAGAGTGTGACAGACCCTCCACCTACCCCAGGGCGGAAGACATCTATGAGGATTTTCAACCCCGGAAAAAAAAAAAGGTCCAGTTGCTTTCTCGACTCTTTTCTGTGTGTGTCATTGCTATGCTGTGTTGCACGTTGCTGTTTCCAATGTCTTCATCTGAGATCTCGCTACTATTCGTTTCTGATTTCTTGTAAATCTCGCTAGCAGCCTTACTGATCTTATCTCGATCTTC
This sequence comes from Atethmia centrago, assembly GCA_905333075.3. Classification (NCBI taxonomy): domain Eukaryota; kingdom Metazoa; phylum Arthropoda; class Insecta; order Lepidoptera; family Noctuidae; genus Atethmia; species Atethmia centrago. The sequence goes on along the minus strand of HG995383.1, from coordinate 16,903,768 downwards.
GCCCGTGTCCATCCAAAAGTTGATTTCCATGTCCTGCTTTAGGTTGTCATTTCAGCTGTAAATTTCGGCCGACTTTCTTGGATTTGGCCTTATACTGCATTGCTGCATGTAACAGATGTGGTTCGCGGCGCCAGTGCACATGTGCAAGATAGCACATCCTGTGGCTCTTGATGCGTTTGGTTACAGTTTTTCCGTCCAAGATTTCATGCATTTTCTTTTCCTTTGGTTTATTCCAGCGTGGTTAATCAAGTTTCTCATGATAACTCTCTCATACCTTCTCAATCTTGACCTATTAGCTTTAGTGAGTGCCGATACTTTTAAACCGTGTATCATACAGGGCACAATCACAATTCGATACATGAGTCTGGCTAGTTTCCAATCCATCTGTGAGCTTGTTATGAATGGTAATAGTGATTTTGCGTTCCTAGTGGCCTGTTCGCAGCGTTTTTTTAATTGTGTTTTTCCTGCTTAATGCATATGTTATGTGTGTGCCTAGGTATTTAATTTCATCGACTGTTGGTAGATTTATTATTTTTTATTATTTTTGTTTTTGTTTCATTTATTTGCAGGCCGACACTAGCAAGTAGGGGTTTAATATGGTATAGTATTTCTTCTAGCCCTTTTATGTCATCTGTAATGAAGATAAGGTCGTCCATCCGCAAATGATAATACCAGGGGGAGTGAGATTGCACGAGCGTTTTTAAACCATAAACTACAACTGAACTGAATTTATCTGGTTTTATTAAATTAACGTTAGAAAACACGAAAGTGATATAAATGAAATAAACTAACGTCTTTAATCTGTGACGTTTTATTGTGCGTGTGGCTGTTGGGCCTGATTAAACATGTGGGACCGGCTTAGAAAAAAAATACTTTATGTACTAGAGTGATTTTATGTCGTCTACGCAAAACATAAAGACGATCTTTTAAAGAATGAGAAGTGAAAACACCTTTAACGATCCTTTAATAGTAATAAATGAAGGTAGTAATAGCCTAGTATTTTACGATAAATAAAAGGCTTTCTTTACCTTTCTTTCCTAATTTGTTAGTCAGGAGGCAGTCACTAAAAAATTAGGAGGCTGTATGTAATGAAGCTTCGACTAATAACCGTTTTTTTTCCTATAAACCTGGTTTACGATAAACATAAACTTATATTTAGGCAAATATACTTTGTTTCTGCTTGTAAAATGTCGGCACCTTTGTAGTCTGATGTTACACCACTGAAGTTGGACAACAGTCTTTCGTATTTCCTCTCGCTTTCTGTGGGACTGATTTCGTGAAAAGGGACGGAAGTGTGTACATGAAGTGACAGCTTGAGCATGGAATATGTAAGTACTTTTTAATAGCATGGAATTAGTCATCATCTGCCTAACCTTTTCCCAACTATGTTACGGGCGGCTTCCAGTGGAGCGACTGTCTATCTGACCTCCACAACCCAGTTACTGGGTAACACGACCCCCCTTTGGTAAGACCGGTTGTCAGACTTTGGGGCTTCTGACTACCCGTAACGACTGTCAAAGATCTACAAATGACAGCCGGGACCAACGGCTTACCATGCTTTCCGAGGCACGAAGGGGTCTTGGTATGAAAAGATGGTTACCCATCCACGGACCCACCGCCGCAAGCGTAGCTTAACCTGATCGATCGACCCGTGCGGCTGTTATTACTTAGCCACATGCCCCTCGAATAGCATGGAATTAGTAAGTACTTTATAATAGCATGGAATTATTGCGCTCATGGAATTAGTGAGTACTTTATAGTAGCATGGAATTAGTTTACTTATCTAATTCCATGTACTATATAGATTGTAAGTAGTCTGACTAGTAGACTGATCGAATTTCGACCAGTGCACGACCACTAGTAATGATTAATTATTCGAATAAATATGTCAGAATTTAGATTTTTTTAGGTTCTTAGGTTAATTTCTATCGCTGCTCATTTATTATTACCAAGGTGAAATGTCGGATGTGTCACATGCGACTACTTTAAGTTACAATCCAATATATATAATATGCGTAGGTAATTTATATATAACTAATCCTTGGCAAGCCCACACCCTGTCACTCAGAGACGCCTGTGTTCCAGCAGTGGGATAATTTTAGGCTGATTATGCTCATGGTAATCCTTTGTTGGTGAATTATAAGCACACTATGAATAATAAAGATGAAGGGACGTACATAGGTAGGTACTGACATCCCTTTTGGATCGAAATTTTGATCAACGAACTCGGAGTATTAGGTACTTATTTCAGTATAATAATCATCCGATCCAGAACCCATCTGACGGTAACTATAGTGACGTTAATCTGGCGATCTCGCAACTGGCTACATGTGCGATTACCGGAGGGACCTATCCCGGACTTATTGGGATACCGGGATCCCTCGGGTTCCGGGCTTTGGGTCGATCCGCTCGTTATTTTGCATTAATGCCCCAAACTTTCTGCGCTAATACCAGTTGATGAAGGAAATTTCATTATAGGCGCTAATTAAGAAAAAGGCGAAACCTCTTTCCAATTATATCGTTCGTTCGATAATAGAACTTTACTCGCACAATGCACATTCATTTGTTTATCTCTATTGGATTATTGCCCTGATGGAGTAATTAGATTATTGTCAAAGGCCTACTTTACTCGTAAATTGTCATTATTACTGTGGTTTTGGTTCACATTTATGTCAGTTCTGCAGTGTTTATATTTTTGTGTTCAACTGTATCGATCGAATACAATTATATGTTTTTTACATTTTTTTTTTATGCACACTGGTTTGCTCAACTCACTTTAGACATTGGCAGAATAGTTGACAGCGGCTGCTTGCCATGTATTGAAAATAGAATAGAATAGTGTTTATATTTATTGTTTTCAGGCAAATTCATCGTATACATATACGTATACAGAGTGGCGATTAGGTTATCACATTAAATAGTGCAGTGGTTATTAAAAATTGTTATGAGTCTGTTAAAATAATAAAATAAATAATTTACTAAAAATCGAAAAAAAATCAAGCTAAATTATACGTAAAAATTGGCACGAAATAGACCACATTTGATAATAGGGCACTGGATACGCGCGAGACGACGGTATCAACAATTCAACACAAACTTTATGGTATAGTTACCAAATAATTACAAATTAAGTTTGATGTTGTTAAATACGAGAACGAAAAAGAAGGTTAGAATGTTATTTTTTATTTTAATTGTGTATGTTTAAAAGACGTAATGTAGAATACGTGGTTTTAATTAATGTGATAAGCTAATCGCCATACTGTATATTATAAGGAAAGAACACAATATGAAACCCCATAAGTTTGCCATAAACCTTTACGTAAACATGGCTAAAAACATCATAACTAAAGGAGTTGTATTGCTGATTCTAATGATTATAATTCTGTAAAGCCATATTTGTTACGGTCACGAATCATATTTTAATCACCATACGAGTAATATACAGCCAGACACTGACCTGCAAATTGCAAAAAAACGTAAGAAAATTTGAAGTTTATTTTTTCTTACGTTCTTACATATAATATACTTAATATACTTTGTAAGCATTTTACTACAATGCTTAAATTCAAAAGTAAGCCACCAATGCATAATCTTGTCCCTACTTATAATCCCGAAAATCGTAAAGTCGGTGAAAAGCAAGGGTTAACCCGTCAGGGGTCGTAAAAGTGAGGTTGTATTTTTACCTAAACGGTATATTCATTTTCCATTTTTATTACATACTTCCACGTCTTCATACAAAATTTAATCATCGCAGAATAACAGATTTCGCAGAAAATGAGTCTGCTTTTGATACAGCTTTCAAAAAGAAGTCGGCAAAGTTTTTCCAACAATGGAAACAAAGGCATTACCAGACGGAATACGTCAATAAAATCTTTGAAGCATTTCTCAAAGAACCTTTCAAAAGTCTATAAGCCACTGTCGGGCACCCTCTTATTCACTAGAATGGACTTGTGGACTCGTCGATTCCTTTAAAACCCACTGTTGGGGAAATCGCTTTTTCATCCCCGGTAATGGTCCTCGCTCGGGGACATTTTAATTAATTACGACGTCGAGTGCTTTTTTTAGTTTCGTTATAAATTATGGATATGGTATCTTTGATATAAAAGGAAGTTAAAACTTCGTTCGCCATTGTTTGGTCCGTTTCTCTTCATTGCTTTTAATTACTTATCCGCCGGGACATTTTGCGAACCAGTAATGTTTAAACGATTAATTTTTATTTTAAGTTTGATGTAGTTTTAGTACTTGAAAGCTAAATCTGTGTTTACTTATTGGTTAACCATTTGAATGGGCATCTACCCAAACTTTTATTTACCTACACGTATGAACTAACACGGATTAAGCAAATACTTTTTATGATTCTTCCAATTTATTGACACTACACTCAAACCACTCAACCTTAACCACGAAATTAACACCATCTTCAAAAGAATTACCCATACTAAGCACGTATTTACATAAAATAAAAAATGTACACCAAAGGACATTTTACAAGGCCGGAAATTTAATATCAGATTTTATAGGCGTGATGTCGTAAAACTTGGTTTAGTACAAAAGGAGTCTATTCTCTGATCACAATCTGGTACTAAGGTGCTATTTATGTACTCATCTCGTTTTACTTCGGGTTTATCACCGGCAGAGGCTTGAATCTCATAAAGACTACTTAACGCCAAAAGCGACGCAAATACGGCCTAACAGTCTTGGCTGTGCCACTACTTTCTTAATAAAACAGTGATAAGTTGCTACTTTACGTAAAGGCTTTTCTCTATCCTTTTGTGCCGCAAAAAATGGCTGGCAACAAGGTCTTCGCAAGAAACTAGGCTAGGAGACGATAGTTTATGCTTGGTTTTATAAGCAAGCAAACAAAGTAATAAGATTCTAGGTTGTAAACATGTGCGTAAAACTCTTGGCTTAGTTCTTAAGGGGACTACAGGACCTAAGCGAAAATTTTGTATGTTTTATAATGCCTAAAAGTATATGATCCACTACAGTAAACAAAATTAGAAAAATATATGATATTCTTCAGGATATATGCTAGGTAGATAGTGTGTTGAAAACATAATACAACTACTTCGATACGACAGAAAAAACACGAAGATACCTTTAAAAATATTTTAACGATTAAAAATCATACTAGTATACATGCAATCGTTCTGATTTTTTGTCATATTGTTCTACAAGAGACATATTAGCATAAAAGTGTTTTAATTTTTTTATCCAATCAATAGATTTTTGTAAATAGATAATAGCTTCATATTTTGCAATAAATTACCAGCGTTGTGTCACCGCGCTTCTCTTTCTTTTCTATGCAGTCCAACAGTGACCGCGCTTTAGCTGTTGTCGGCCTCTTAAGATTAATAAAAAAAAAAACGAGGAAAAAAGCTTTGTAACTTTCGTAGATTTTCATAACAAAGACTTTGTATACGCCGTTACGTAGTTATTGCGCTGTATACGCCTGACAATAGATGGAATAACCCATTCTTCTTTTTGTTTTATAAGACTAGCAATAAAATTCATGTGTATGCCGATACTACAGGCATTAAATAAAAAACAACCGGCCAAGTGCGTGTCGGACCACGCACAATGAAGGGTTCCGAAGTTGGGATTGCTTGGGACGAATTTATTCCAAAAAAAACTTAACATTGTAGTTGAGAAACCTGTTCTCCCATACATCGATATAATATAAGTCACGATCAATTGTCCAATTGCAAATTTAAGTTGGTCAACTATTTTCCTTTTAATTTCATTATATGCACTACTGCCATGATTTTTTTCTCATCTCCATAGTCAACCATTTAGCTGGCAAAGGGAGGTTGAGGGGGGGGGGGGTAAGGTGTTCATAGACCCGCAGTCTTTTTGAACGACCTATTCAACGATACCCCACATCAAGGGATAGACGAGAAAAAAGATATCATTCCCACATTGCGTGCAAGTGAAAACTCAAAAAAACAATGTTTTTTCTAAATTTTATTTTCACACTTTTTTTTTCGGCGTGATTAATAAGTACGCCTATGCCAAATTACAGCTTTTTAGTACTAAGCGTCTGAGCTACAGCGGGGACAGACAGACAGACAGACAGACGGACATGGTGAAACTATTTGTTCCTTATTTACAGATCTGGATGATGTGCCAGAGTTTGTGGCGAAGGAGCTGCACGAGCTGCCTCCCGTCACTTTCGACCACGTCGACGTCACCAGGCTACTGAAAGACATCACGTCTCTGAAGGTGAGCCTGGCTGAGATGAAGTCCAAGTCGAGTCATCGGATGTCACCATTGGTGTAGCGTTGTTGCGCAACGCTGTTCCGACAAGTGGGTCACCGGAAGGCACCAATGTAAACACTCGTCGCGGGGCACAAAATGCTTCAGTCTGCAGTTTTCAGTCGGCGAGTGAATCTACTTCATCGGCTGTCAAGAATGCAAGCGTTGCATCGTGTTCCGCTGATCGCGTCGTGCCTGCCGGGGAAGCCACGCACGTAATTGGTACATCGACCTTCAAACGAGCCTATTCTGCAATTGTACAAACCTGCTGTGTCGCAATCAAAACGACAAACAGAGCAACCAAAAAGGGGAAAGCAGAGTCGCTCCGCATCGAGTGCGACTAAAGGCGCTGTAATGGACCACAAACAGCAGGGTCCACCGAAGATCTCATGCGATGAGGACGGCTTCATCAAGGTGGAGTAAAAGAAGAGGAAGCCTACTTATCGCAACCAGTGTGGGACAGCGCCTGCAGGTACTAACATGCTACTACATCCTGCAGTACCGACGTTGCAGCTGTACGTGTCCCGTTTGCACCACTCTACGAAGACTGAGGACATCGAGTACATACGGGTGAAGACCAACTGGACCTTGAGGGTGGAGAAGTTGGAGGCGCGCCATAACACCAATTTCAAGTCGTTTGTAGTGCGTGTTCCGACTCACCATTTAGTGACATTCCTCAAGAGTTTTGGCCGAAAGATGTGCTGTATCGGCGTTTCCGCGGTCGGCTACGCGACACCTCGCAGCGTAACACGACGCCGTCACTTTGTGTGCTGCACTTTTAAGTTTGTTGTAGAAAATATGTATTAGTTTATAGTTATTGGTTTTATACTCATTTATGTATTGTGTTTTTACTCGACTGCCCCAGAAGGAGGGCAATGTTTTTCTAGAGTATGTATGTTTGTATGTCTATTTCTTTGGCACGCTCTGCAGCCTAAACGGCTTGATGGATTTTAACATAAGAGGTGTCGTTAAATTCGTATTCATTGCTGGAGTGACATAGGCTATATAATTTCTATATATTGCATCTGCGATTACAAAAAAAAGGCAGGGAAAAGTTTTTTTTAATAAATTACTACAATATTGATATCAAATAAAAGCTGGTAATGAGTCAATTCCCTACATATATTAATAAAACTAAAAAGCTTGAAATAAAACAAATTATTTAAAACACAAAAAACCCGACTGCAAACACACATTCTTATCTGAAAAGAGAAAAACAAGCATTATAATATAAGCTATAGAAATTTGGTATCGCAGGCGGGACAAACAAATAACCTGAAATATGGTGTAACTTTTGTTTGTCTCCGCCTGTGATACCATATTTCTATAGCTTATAATGCTTGTTTTTCTCTTTTCAGTTTTGAATGTGTTTTTGCAGTCGGGTTTTTGTTTTTTAAATAATTTGTTTTTATAGGCCTTAGTTGCCTGAAATAAAGGATATTATTATTATTATTATTTACTACGGAACCCTAAAAACGATTACATTACTTATTATATCTAATACTAGCAGACGCCATTTATTAATAAGTATAGGACTAATATCTACGTGGGCAGCAGGTTTTCTTTTGCTTCGGCCAATCTGGGTCAGCTGCAGATTCAGAGATGACGAGGTAATTGCGTAACACACTATTCGTAGAAATGGGTTGAATTTTGACACTTCAACAACCTTCATTGCGTTATTTGTGGCGTAGAGCAGACAAATTTTTCGAACATATGAAGCAATGGATTAGGAATATACGTCAATATCATTCAGATTGTGATTGACAGCGTGTTACGCAATAAGAGTGCTGGTGGGTAACCATCACCTCTTATAGCAGTATTATTTCAATATTACTTCAGCGTGTGAAAGAGATGGAGCTATAAGTCCTGTACAGCTTCATCACTTTCCCACTGTGAAGTAATATTATAATAATACTGCTATAAGAGGTGATGGTTACCCCCCTGGAGTGTAAATGTGGTTCAAACAATGGGGCACTTAATATGGAGTCCATCGTGTCCTGTTGACTACAGGAACAGGAACTGAGGGACGCTACTGAAGCCAAAATTCTTAATCAAGTTCGTAGCCAAAATTCTGAGCTAAATCTGTTTAAATTGACACGCACATCGGCACGCTAAGAAGAACACCTACGTGGGGAAAATAACCTATCACCCTTTACCCATCTTTTACATTGCTTTCTCATCATAATTCTATTTAAAAACGCTGTTCGCATAGGTAGGTAGGTACTAGCAGACAAACTTCGATTTTGACAACCTATTATTAAATACAGTGGCAGAGAATGAAAAAGTTTGGTGGACCGGCGCCATATTTTGTTAAATCCAACTGTCGAAGCGTCGGCGTCGCGCGTGTGGGGTCAAAAGTTTTTGATGAGTTTTATTATATTTATCCACAAATTGTTTTGAGTTGTGCCAATGTAGTTCATTTAGTACTTACCTATGTAGGTTCTATAAATACTACTAGTTAAGTAACTCAGATATAGGAGAAATGTAGCAGAAATTCTAAATGGTCCCCGACTCCAGATCTTGGCTACCACTTAATATATGAATAATTATTATACCATAGCTACTCACGATACTGACAAGTATCAAAATTACCATAACTTAGAAATTGCTTCATCCATATGGGTAACGTTAGGGTCTACTTAATTTACTTATCTGCATGCCATATGCATAATTAGCTTCTATTGGTTTAAATGCTTAAGATAAACTTAACAGAAGCTGGCTATACTAACCGAATTAACTAGTTCTAAGATAACTGTTCTGCTAGATACGGTCTTATTAACACTGTTTGCTCGTTTCGTGAATATACCAGATATAATCGCGTAATCGTAGGACGTGTTCCGTGAGGCAGAGTTTGTTTTGTACATAAAAACAAACTCTGCCTCGAAATCTTCATACAATATTTAACCAAAGTCCTTTGTTGCTAAGCGTTCACGCTTCATTTGAATTCTTTGACACAGCGGGGAACGAAAGTAAGTGCGTTTTTTATGAAGTCTTTAACCTTTAACTCTAAAACTGGTTTGTATTTTAATGAGTTAATACATCAATACATCATCGAGTAATAGCGACGGTTAATATCGACGCGCAGGTTTTCGCCTTTCGCCGCCGCGGGGCGCCGTCTCTCTGAGGTCCCGACAGACCCCTGGTGGAACAACCTGCCCCCTTCATTGTGGCTGACACGAAACACAGCCGTTATCGCGCCGAAGCAAAACAGCTATGAGCTTTTGAATTATGACAAAGACCATAATCTCCGATTCATTGCGTAGTGTTTAAAACCGTGAAAGCAATTCATTTTGCATGTCATCGTTCAATAAAGTATCTTAATCCTAACTAATCCTCTCCTAACTATATATATTAAAAATAGTATATATTATTTAATATATAATTAATGTTATTATTGAATATATTTTAAATTAATTAATTATTGTTATGTATATTATTAGTATTACATATTATAAATGTGAAAGTGAGTTTGTTTGTTTACTTATTTTTTTGGTTATTATGCTTTTACGCTAAAACGGCTGAACATATTTGGATGAAATTTGACACATGGGTAAACCATGACCTGGATTAGGACATAATATACTTTTTATCCCGATATTCCCACGGGATGGATACTTATTCGGGTGAAACCGCGAGGCGCAGCTAGTAGTATAATAAAACAAACTGCCACCGACACCTTACGGTACATTCGAGCGCAACTTTTATAGACTAAAATATTGATGTGCATATTTTATATGACTATTACCATAGTGTCACGGCATCGCTCGCGTACCGCTAGACAAATACTTGTATGCTTGCCCAACAAATCGACTATCTATTCTGACGTACCGTAAAACAGTAAACAGAACTCCCATGGACCATTACACGTCAAGTATTTGTAAAATAATCTAAATGCTGGCTCCGTCCACAAATGTTTGCCAGAAACTCGTTAAGTTTGTGATTTATTTGATCTGATGTGTGCGCAATCGTTTGATAGCTCAGCTTTGTATACCACTTCAAAGCCATGGCTGGACATACAGTTGAAGCACCTGAGCGATTGATCGAGCAAGTACTTCTAGATAAAAAAAACACATTACGCAAAAGTACACGTGTTGGAAACCGATTAACAAAAAAACGACAGAGTTGCGTAATGTACTGTTTGTTTTTACACTTATTTTACTATAATAGAAAAAATATTTATCCAGCAGAGAATAAAACTATCAAGCAATTAACTGTTAAGTGGCAAAAGAAATCTTCCTTCAACATCTTCGAAGCCGCTGTTGGTTTTAAATTTAGTATAATATTATATAGTGTTTGAGCGCTGTGTTTACATTGAAAATGATAAAGACCACCCGGCTTCGTATGAGGCATACAGTCGGTGGATCCCGTTTGTGCCAACAGCAGTTGGTTTGCCTCAGAGCAAACAGAACAAGACAAACAAACACTCGATCGGGGAAAGCGGTCGCATTTGATTTTTATTTCTCTCTCAATAGGGAAAAAGCAGTTAACGATTTAACACAAAGAGAGTCTCCGATGCCTTTTTGCAAGCTTTTTTATTCTTCACCTTTTATGTCGTGAGTGCTTCACATTATCTTTGCTGGAATGGTCCATTCTCTTTTTGTGTGCAAAAAACCTTAATTTTAATTCGATTTATAAAATGGAGTTGATTACCATATTTGTTGCATAAATTAGGTATAATTTTAAAAGTAAGTAGTGTAAAAAGATTAAAAAATTGGCTGTCAACTTAAAACTTTTGAATAACTAGTATGGTGCAACACATCACATTAGTACGTCGGTGACGCGGTCACATTAGGATGTCGTCGGTGACACGAACTCATAAGTTTTGCCCCAACCAAAAATCACTCAACGCGACTAAAGAAGTTTTCCCTTCAAAAAGCTGGTCCTTTTCATGAATATCGTTTCTAAAAATGGTCGTTATACATACGAGTAGGTACCTCCTTTTGCCGCAGTCAGGCTGTGCAGACAGGTAAAAACAACTAGCGATTTACTACAAAAAAAAAGGATTTTTTCCCCTCTTGAACAAACTATGAAGAGTTATAAACTAAAAATAAACGAGGAAGTTTGAAGCCATCAACAAACTATCACGTCTTTAGGAGCTCAAAGTCCCCCACTAACGACGTTATCATTGTCGGAAAGGGAAAACCGTCAGCTTGGAAAGCCTGAAATGCAACGAGGAGACTAGACGAAAAAATACGTTTCCGACCGTTCCTCGTACAGAATACTACCACTAACCGTAATAAAGACAACCACAGACTAAAAAACACAGTTAAACCATTAAAAAGACAGGTTTGCAAAACCATTAAAATCGTTTTGTTTATTTTACTAAAGACATGCCGACTGTAGGGTCCAGACCTTGAGTTTTAATTGTGAATACGAGAAAAACAAGTTTACGGTTTTTGCTATGATTATTGTCAATTACCCACCATACAATAACGAATCGATAATTCTAAGGACTGTGTCTAATAGGGATATTAGGATATTTTTAGCATTTAAGTTTATTTTTTGATACTGCAATAATGTTTAAAAATTGTCGGTATTTTATTCCCAAATTGTAATTGTTGTTTGTATTCATCCAATTAGACGTTTTATATTAAAAAAAAACATGAGAGAAAACCCGTTTGGGTATTATTATTGTGTAACACAGGTATACAAAACATAACTCAACACTATTCACGGAAAACCTGCGTGAAATTTTCATGACCATAATTTCTGACAAGTAAGTAATGTTTTTTACTGCTTTACTCTAGAAAGCAAGATGATTTTATTTTGTGAAAAAGAAAGTTTCCAGCGGACTAACTGGTACTCTGCGACGCTCAGCAGTAGCATTTATGTGTAAGGTGCCCGGCTCGCGATCCCCCCGTCGCGATAACACGCACGGCACAACTGATGGTACGGTGCTCCCTATACCTATTTGTAATTTACTTAAAAATATGGCGGTAGATAAAGTCAGAGGGTTCTTGGCGGCTAATTCTGCTGTTTTGTTACGTGTCTGTTTAAAGCGTCGAGAATTTGTTACATGGTATCAACTTGAACGCTCGAACTGATCGTATCGTTTTGAACAATGTGAGCTCACACCGATTAGCAATCGTCCTTTTTTGTGTCGAAACGACTCCTAATTTTCCTTTAGAGGTATTCAGAATAACGGTTTCCACGTAACTTTTCCCTAAGGAGGACAGTTAGATTCCTGCTTCGCTTTAAACTGAAACTCGGTGTAGTACAGATAAAGAAAATGGCTGTGCGCTTGGTAATGAGTGCACGATAATTTGCTTTATACAAAGGTTTTCAAATGCTGGAAATCTACCGGAAAATCACTTGTGATTTTTTATCCAAGCATGAAAAAGAAAAATAATGTGTAATAGCGCTCAATATAGCTATGCTTCTCGTTTCATCATAATAATGAAGATATTAAAATATCCTTGTTGCATTAACGAAGGCAATTAAGAAAGCAAGGGAATAAATTATTTGAATTAGTCATACGCTTAATTAACTTCTGTCTTCATTTTAAGATGTCGTCGGATTGAAGCGGCAGCGGAAACGCAAATTAAACATCTCGACGTACACGCTTTGAATGAGTTGAAAACTTCTCGCACACGCCTAATTATTAATTTTGGTGAATTTTAGCATACATCGTAATTGGTTTAATATCGTACTTCCTGAGTTTAACTTTTTTCATATTATTTCAAGTTATGTTGCGATTGTCATTAACGTCACGTAGCGTAGTCAAACCAGCTGGTAGTACCCTATGTACCTAATGGTTTGACTACGCTACCTACTTAGGCACCATCTACACGGACGAGAGAATCGCGGCGATAGTCACGCTCTGCCTTCAAATTATCGCCGCGACGATATCGCCGTGAGGAGATTGATTCATAGAGTTTCTATTGAATCTGATGGCATGGCGAGACTGTCGCCGCGATTCTCTCGCCCGTGGACATGGCGCCTTACGTATTTTTTTTGCCTGAAAGTACACACTTGTGTATCTTCCTTGTAAACTTAAATTGATAAAACTCAAAGCATTTATTTCAATAAAACCAATTTCAGGCACTTTTGCATTGCCAAGGAGTCGGTCAGTCAAAAACATGAAGCTAGTTGCCCATTCCAGAGCGCAGTACTTTCCTGTGGAGAAGAACGGTCAAGAAACTCCATGGACAAATTGGATCCCATATCAACTGATCAAATTTCCTGATATTTGTACAAACTGATAGCATACTCGTACAAGTGCTTTAGCAATTTAATTATTCATTCTTCAATTTTATGAAAGTTACAAAAACAGCTCATTAACTAAATTAATGATAGTTAGGTATAATAATCCGATGTCCTTCACTGCCCCCCAGGGATATAAAATGGGTCCAACTTGAAATTAGTTCCGGGTATATCTAAAACTTTTGGGTTGCATCCGTATTGTATCCGGGATTAATTTTAACGGCTGTATTAGTTTAATTACTGTATTTCGCCATGTTATGGAACATCACAAGATTTAGTTTCGCTTCACTAATGATAACTTGAGCCGGCAAAGGGATTATTTTAACATGTAAATTACGAGTAGCTCAATTATGATGTAGGATACTAATGGCCTGTCTTTTCGTTATTTAAGCATGGCCCTCACACGATCTGACCAAGACCATGTCTGGACTTTAAAAGAGACTGTGGCCTCGGAGTTCGATCAAAATTTAAAATCTTATAATGCGGGGATATTCTCTATACTCAGTGGTCAGATATAAAACACCGAACTAAAATTTAAAAAAAAATACGTGTAAAAGTGTTTGTACAAACCTACTTACAGAAATAAATATAATTTAAGGTGTACTTAGAAAATACGATCACAAACGTATTTTCAGAAATTTTTGAGCAAAATTACTAGATACAAACAACTTTTTTAACTTCAACGACTTTTGACTGAAAACGTTACAGGATGAAAAACATAAATCCTTTGCCCCGAGAATCCAAATAATACCCTCACTAACCTTAAACTGGGTGACAAGAGAAAGAGAGACAGCAGTTCCCCCGAATCAAATGCTCCACTTGTGAAGAAAAAGACAAAACGGCCAACAGGGTCCAATAAACATCAACATTCAACAAACAAACAACAATTTTGCTATCTCTGTCTCATATGTTTCAATTCCCTTACCAAATCCTCGGAATAATAAATAAAAACAATGCTTCCATAGACAAAGCGCCTATTAAGCTTGGTATTAGTCATGGTTCTCTTTGTACCATAAATCACCGAAAAACGGGCACCTCCGCCATTGCGTGACGTCACGATACACGCCGATGTCATAATTCTGTGTTCGTTTTTTTCGGCGTGACTAATACTAGGGCTTAATTGGTTTTAAATTAAACTTTATAGACAATAGTAATTACGTTTGATCTTTGTGTATTGGTTTTGTAGAGGCGTATTTGGAATAGTAGAATACAGCAGGCTTAGCACGAGAACCGTAGATAAGCGTTTTGTCGACGAAAGAGTAGACAAAAATGACGTTTCCGTGTAGACAGTTGACAGTGTTCTACCGAGAAATGTAGACAAGTGATTTCTAGTCTACAGTAGAGTAGAAATGAACGCGTCATCCTAAGCCTGCTGGTGATTGGTGAGAATAGTTAAATATGGAGTTATGTTGAACATGAAAGTAGTAAATGATACCTATAAATCACAAAATTTTGTCGAAAATAACTCTCAACTCTATTTAGCACGACGATTCACTTATCTAGAGACATTGTAGATATCAAAATTACGAGCGATTGTCACTGTGAATCGTTTAATAACTCAAACATTAATTCTCCCATAACTTCAGGAGTTTACCCCTTACGAGACCGGTTTATGGGCGAAGTAAGTCTCTAATTTCTCAACAATTTGTTACTGGATAAGATTAAACACATAAAGACTCCTTCCGTGACAAAACTCCTTTCGAAATTCCACTTAGAAGGTGGGGCCATAACTTTGTGAGATATCTTACAGAACCGATAACCAGCGATTGGGGAGGTACACCTGAAGTGCAGAACTGGAAATTGAGGCCGTAATTCAACAAGTATTAGGGGAGGAAAACTCCGTAGACTCGCCATCTGTAGGCCTTATCTACCACCATAAATATCGTACGGAACCCCGTACGAAACGAGTACGAATTATGGCTCCAAAGGTACCTTCAGTCGTCTTTGTAATGGATAATTCATGCACCCCTCGCCGCCGCTCACTGTTTCATAATTTTCCAGACATTTTTTGTAATTATTATCCAATGTTCGTGACTTTCAACGAGTGCAGATGCCGTGAGCAATAAACCGTCTAAGTTTGAACGCTTCTTTGTTGCTGAAGAATGCTAGAACCTTCCAAAAACACACAGAGTAAAATAATGTATGACATTTTAATCGGCCCACTGCTAAAACAGAATATAATATCTTGGTTAGCCTGGTTATAATTTTGAGCTATAGGCCTGGCGGGTTTCGTAACATGTTCCTATAATTAATTTTGCTTACAGGAGCTGACGTTAACAGGATATAGCCTATCTGCAATCATTTAGGTGGATTAACTAGCTCCAGGGAGTGAATTACCAGGATTAAGTTATAACCTACTAACCATAGATACAGTGAGCAACAAAAGTCAATTATCACTTGAATAAGGGAGTAAATAAGTGCCTCGAACCATTTTGTGTCAATTTAGATGATAATGTAAAAGTAACAGTGTAATCGTCTTTCGTTGCTAACTGTACCTTGAATAAAGATTATTCTAAAGTTAAGTCTTTGGCATAGAAAAGCAATGAAGGCTAATTCGAATACGATTGAATATCGATATTGTCCTGTTTAACGAATGGGCATTCAGGAAACCTGTTCATTATCTCTGAACACAGGAAGAAAACATCGCCAGAAACCCACGCTTAATTTTATTGTAATGGTGTAATGCCTGGTTCCTATATTTAAACGTTAGTTGTTGTTTAATCTTACATTTCGTTTGTAAGTATATTTACAAAATTGTCTTTAAAGTGTCGTGTAGTCTAATATCCATCCGCACAGCTACATCGGACTTATTGTTATAGCAACGACTTACAAGTACATACAAACCTTCACCTTGCCTTACTGTTGTTAAGAAACACAACGCTATTTTATAAATAAGAATATTACGGTAGGTCTGTCTTTCCTAAAATTGTTTAAGAACCTCGATTATTGCGCAACACTAGAACTTCTAATGACTTTTCTAATGACTTTCATACTCGTATAATTAAATAGTACTTTATCAACTTATTTAAAATTACTATGCAAATTCAGTGTCTCATCAAATCAAACTCTCAATAATGTTTAAGATCTCTCAGAAGGAAAACGTTAACTAAATTACAGCAGACAGCTGTGTCCTAGCCACAAATTGACTAGAAAATGGAGAGATAATGCGAACTATGTTAAAGAGACATACAGTCGTTGCGTCGTGACATAGCACTTACTATGTTATTCTTAGCGAATAACAGAGGGGCAATCATAATTCCCGTATTCTTAAAAACGTTCGCATTCTAATCTTAGTCTCAATCTGTCAAAAATACCTCTAATTTTTATACATTTTTACAAGTTTTTGATATTGACTCAAATGAGATTGCGACTAGATTTTAAACGTTTTTTTATTACGGGAATTGGCCTTTATGCCACTTCTCTTTATCCATGAGTCTGCTATCATTGTCTGCGATCACCAATTTGGCTAACAAGTATAAACATTTAAATCAACTTACATGACTGTTTCACTGTACCGATTATACAAAATTAATATGTGCAATAAATTCAACCATTCCGTTATTTGAGGCACTGTCATTAGAGATTAACCTACGAGGGTGATACTGAAAGTTCTTAGAAAATCAAAAACTGAACAAACTAGCAAGTTATTAGTTTTGTTATATCTTTTCAAAATAGTGTCCATTTACATCAATACATCGCTGCATCCGATGGAACCACTGAGAAAAGCACTTTACCCACTCGTCCTTAGGGGTCTCTTCGACGGCATTTTGAAACGCAGCCACTGCATTCTCGGCGTCCATAAAACGTTTTCCTCGAAGTTTTTCTTTTATTTTCGGAAATAAATAAAAATCGCAAGGTGACCAGTGGTGGTATAAGTGGCCAGTTCTAAAAACTTTCATTATCGCCTTCGTATAGGCTACAAAAATCTGACTGAAACCCGTTTAATAAGGGACGACTCAACCCGCGTAAACTGAAATTATTGTCAAGACCTCCGCAGACATTACTTACATATTGGCTCTTCATCCACTTATTACTCTATGGCTTGAAATTATAATATCCCTGGGTGAAATATTTAATGTAGTCAGACAAGATTTTATCAAAGTCAATTAATTCGTGCTGTATTGTACTTGATAGAGCTGAAATATATATGTCTGGCTTTTAGTCGCATGGGTTGAATGTCCAGTTTATACAGCACTTTTTGCTGTTTTGCATTTGATAGATATAGGTTTAAAAGGTTTTCGGTGTGAATCTATGTGGGTGGATTATGTATAGTAGACGATAATATCTTACACCTAATAATAAAGATAACCATGATGATGAAGCTGAATTGATTCTTGATGATTTACCATTAAAGCTTTCTAGGACACTGAACGAGACATAACAGTTTTTTTATTGTTATGATGCCTATGGGCGTTTAGTGTCCCTGAACGTATCAAATTGGTAAAACTTCATTTTAATCACCATTATTTAGATTTTGTTTAACTCATATTAGTCACTTTTGCATGAAAACCTCAGCAAAGTAGTTCTAGTTACCTGTTATGACATGCCAAAACTTTTATCTCCAACATATTTGCATAAGTGTTCGTGCATAAGTAATGATTCTAATCATGGCTGCCTCTAGGCTCCTCAATATCATTTACGTCAAACGCCGACATTCATTTGTTTTTTCCTTGTCACTCCAGCAGCGCGCGTATCCCTCTCAATTTTTCTCTGTCATCGTGACTCTTGACTTCGGGACACGGCAGAGAGCTCTTCACTCACAAAATTGCCCCACAGGGGGAGTGCTGATTAATAAAGAAAATAAAATTTGTGGAGACGCTTTCGAGATATGATTTGAGAGAAATCACGTTCGTTTTATATGAACTGAATTTCTGATTTTTATTCAAAGTGAATATGAAAAGGAGTATTATATTTTTACTTACGTGGGATTTGAATGCGAATATTCTTACTGATTGAATTTGACAATATTATTATTAAATGAGTACTTGTCTTCACTTTCACATTTTTGCAAAAGCCTTGATAAGGGAAACCGACATTTATTATTCATAGCGAAAATAAATTCATCTGTCATACTCATAACATACGATAATACACAGCAACAGCTCTATCATGAATAAATAAATTAGGTACCATTACTTTCTTACTGATTGAACTTTGATATGAAAAAAAAAACCATTAAAAGATTTCGAAAAATTTAATTGCTGCTCTCAAATGTCTTAATCTTTCGAAAAAAATTACACCTCTATTCTATTAAAACAGTTATTAGTTTGCTAGTCATCCAACACCTGTGAAGTTTAATTATTACGGGTATTAATAACAAGGGTGCACTCTGGGGTGAGTATGAAACCTGTTGTCATGGCAACGCCCTCCGTTTGGACACAGCCTGTGATGCCGCCACGCACAAATAGGTACGTCCTTAGTTATTTACGAGTAAAGCTGATTACTTGTGTAATTGTGGGGCCACTTTTCATATGGTTGTAACGATATCTGAAGGTTGGAGATGACGGAAAGGGATTGGCTTTCGGAATAAGACTGTTATGGAGGAGCTTGTTGTTCTCGTTTAGTTTGTTGCTAATTTGGGTGGTTTCAGTTTTTCAGCTATCTTGCATTTTAAGTATCTCACGTGATAATGCTTTTGTCATTATTATGCACCGTGATTTTTTTAAGAAAATGTTCAATATCGGATCATTGGTTAAGTTTCAGCTGTTTGCTGTTTGTTTGAGTTGTTTGTTTGCTGTATGTTTTCTGTTTGTTTGTGTGTATTCTTTCCTTTCTTTTCTTTTGTGGCTTTTTGTGATCTGACAATATTTTCCATTTTCTGTTATTGTAAGACTATCTTTCCTCAAAAAATATATGCTTAGGTATTTACAAAAAATACCAATCTGAACCGACGCTATATCCAATAATAGTCCCATTTTATGAATACTTTTTAGTACCTTTAGTTTCAATTAAAAATTAATTCAATACGAAAATGCTGGGTTAATATCGGGGGTCAAACTTGCATAGTCACTGCAATCACAACCCTTATCGTTTAAATTATGGTTATAAATATGTCCGTCTACTTAATTAGAGTAGTAGGGAAACAGTATTATTTAACGATGAAAATTTCTAGTAGAATTTTTGAACTCTTCTGTATTTCTAATTGATATTACGCTTATTTATAGTCCTTTTTTTATTTTGTGAAACTGGACATGGTTTCTTATTTAAACCAACATAATAAACAAACATAACTGAATTGAAGAAAATATGAACCTACGCAATTAATATTGCACCTATTGGACCTATAATAAAATTGATAATTGACCACACATCACTGAACAAGTATCAAATAACTTCTACCGCTCTGGGCAGAGCAGGAGGGTGTGTCAGACTCTTACTGACTAAAACCCACCCGTGTTCCAACCGTTGCCTGTATTGCCAGGGGCCTCGGTAACCCTTTCGGACTTTCCCGCGACCCTGGCAGGCATCGGCCCTACACTTCTGCTGACATCTCTTTGAGGCGCGCGTGGAACACAACGCGCCGTCGACCCGAGCCTAGGCCTTATTGGACGGCGAGCTAAACCATTGCTCACCGTCCGCAAGCCCACGCCTACGATGGCTGGAAGTCCGCCTGGGATTCCCGACACCCAGGGCGTCTCCTGCGGCGGCTAGGGGCAAAATTTGTCTTTCCCTCAACCATCCCGCCTCCTCCTTCGCGAGCACAGTCGTTGACACTTGAACATGAATTTGATATCAATTACTTTGCATGGCGTATGGTTCCTGCACGTCATCGTCAATAAATAAACCGCTTGTAACAGTAGTAACTTTAAAGGTATCAATTAATTAAACTTTTATAGGAGTATTAAATCTTTGTAGGTAGCCAGTCCTTTGAACGCGAACGTTACCATTCATTTGCGACGATTTACAAACAATTCGCGAGTTTATTGCCTTGTAAAGTATTTTTAATTGTGACTCCACCACATCCTTGTGTACAGGGTGTTAACGTTTGGTATACAGCAGCTGGTGTTAGGAAATAATAAAAGATATCGTAATTTTGTCTAGGTATCCTTTTTCGGAATTTACGATGGGTTTACACCTGGTATTTTGACTCTTGGTTAATGTATTTTCTGAATCAAAGTATGCTCATAGATTAATTTTTTCAACGTAGTTTGATAAACTGAATATTTTGCTTCATTGAGCTATTCAAATTACATTAATTCTTATTCAAGATTTTATTAAGCCAACAATCATTGTAAAGAGTATCTCCAGTCCCGTTACGATCAAGAGGTCAACTCATCAGGAATTTAATGACGCAGCTTTTAATAAATTGTCTGGGGAAGTAAAAGTAAAACAAGCTGATAAAAAATTCGTCCAGTTTTAATTAAGCTGGTTTTACAAAGTACAAATTATCTTCCGATACAGTGTAGGAATCCTGTGTCAGTACAAAATGATATACAACTGTGATTGTTTAAAATACTCATTTTAAAAATTTGGTTCTCATTCGAAATCCTAACTCGCTACACTCAATAAATACGTCAATGATAAAATTGTATAAGGATATCAAACATTTTAAAATATTTACATAAAACGTAAATTTGAATACGAAATTATACTATATCACAGTCACTAGAGAAAGATGAAAACCTAATGCCTACATTACGTTACGTAGCAGTCTATTTGTAAACACATCCACAAGAACTACAATCTTCGAAAACCGTCTGTTACACCGTCGCGTAGCTACACAGACTCACCAGAGCATTGAAATTGTTGATTACGTGTACTAACTAAACCTGAATTCTTATCTCATTGTAAATCTAGAAGACAATCAATTATTAATATACATCCTACTAACTTCTCTATTATACGAATTGGTGCGAAGGGTTTCTTAAAGCTTCCCGAAGTTTTAAGAGCGTCGCTAGAGAGGCAGCGTAGAGTGCTATCCAGAGTGATGGTACAGCATTATGCACCCGTAAATTGTATTATCATGGTGTGAATCTTAAATATTTTAGCACAGTAGTACAGGACACAACTTTAAAAACAAAGACAAGACAGGAGTGCAATTCTAGCTGAAGAAAAGTCTTATTGCTTTATTGCATTACGCGACGGTGTAACAGGTATCCCACTTTACCTTAACGATCATAATATGCAAAATCCTTTATACATTTGTACAGTTCACTATAAAGTAATATTGCTTGTATTACATCCTAGTGATATTAATTTACAATTCAATTAACTTCTATACGTATGACCTGAACAACCTGATGTCCCTGAGTGATTTGTGAATGCGTGCATTTCTCGATATGGCGATTCCCTGCAAATGGATAAAAACAATGATTGAGATTAAGGTTTTCATGGTAATTTGTTGTCGCAACAGTTTAATCAAATTCATACCTTTCATAAGGTGGTGGTGGTAGAATATCACATAAATTTATCCTACAATCCTGATCGCTCCTCCCTTCACTTGCATACCTCATTTCTTGATTGGGCTGTCTAAATGTATTTTCTCTTCCCAACCAATGCCATTGCGGGTAGTCGTACTCTACTTCGGCCATGGCCCAATCTTTGTTGCCATCGTGATGGCTTGAAGACCGAGAATGGTTTGTTTTGCAAGAGGGACAGTCTTCTATTGACATGTCTTGCATTTCATCATCGTTCCCACATTTTGTCATCTCGCTGTAGTCTTTTGTGAGAGTGGAACTGCTACTTCGACAGCAAGTGGAACATTCCTCGTTTGAGTATTGGTTGCTATCTCCATATGACCTGACCATGCTGTTGTCGTATGAGCCTGGACTTACAGCGCACTTCATGCATGAATCTTCTGCATCTGTGTGATCCTAAAATTTGAGTTCACTAATAAAGAGCTTAGACTAGAAGACAAACAAAAATATATCGAATATAAATAAGAAAAATGAATGTTTAAAATTAAAAGTGAGCCATGAAATACTCCACAGCAACAATAATATGATCTGAGACAAAAATACAAACCTGATAATTCAACTCAGTGTAAATTGCACTGGACGCGTAAGGTTCAGGTTGGAGTCTCCTTAGTTGTGTTTCCTCTGGTATTGGATTCATAACATTTGTATGTTGCGGAAGACTATACTCAGCTTCCATGGCCATTGTACCTATTGAGTGACCACCTAAAGGGGGACAACCATGGTTGTTAATAAGATTTTGAACGAAGGATTTACATAATTATAATATTTGAGATACGTGAATATTCTTACCATGTAAAAGACTTTGGTGGCAATTTAAAATTTCTATTCTAGGTTCATTTGAGCCTTCAAACATTGGCCTTTCTCTTAGCCAAACAGCTTCCTTGCCTAAAAGGCATTGTTGAGCATTGACAATAGCGGTACCTGCGAAATATATTTTTTTAGTCCTAGCTAGACAAACACATCTTAGTTTAACAAGAATAGATCTCGTTGTGACTCATCTCACCAGTTGTGTTTTGGCTTTTCCTTTGCTTCGTCTGCTTTCGCCTTATATAAACAATGACTCCAGTGCCGACTAGTACTAACACTAACAAAGTTAGACATAATGCCAGCAGCCAAGTTTCCTGGAGCATTGACACTATCGCCTTGTCCGTCGATGGTTCGGTTCTGAAACAAAATGTTTATTTTCATACTGCTTAGTTCACCGCACGGCTGGAGACAACTGCTGTCGGTAAAAGGTTTCCTAGGAAATTGTCATATCAAAGAGTTTTAGGAATATACGGCAATATGAAGAAACTCATTTGGTGACTTCAAAAAGGCAATCTGAGAATTTTGTCCTAAGTTTGGTACACATTTGTTTGGCATCTAGAAATGAGGTACTTACTGTACGTAGTGTCTCTGCGACTGCGTGGGCAGCATATGTATGTGCGCGGGCGCGCTGAACGGGCCGTGTCCGCGCCGCGTGACGGCGGCGGCGCGCGCGCTGTACCGCCCGCCGGCGCGCAGCGAGCTGGCCGCGGCCGCGCGCGTGCGACCGCCTAGCGACATCTGACCCACCACCCGACCCCCAGTACTACCACCCACACGAACCTCAATCTAAAACAAAAGTAAACCCACAATAAATTATATTAAACTAAACAAGTCAATAGAAAATCCTATTCCTATTTTCTACTGACCAAATAACCGGAAAGCTCGCCGTTCCATGTATGTGGGGGCGGCGGATCCCACCGAATCCACGCTGACGTCGCATTTATCACTCCCGCTGTGACGCTTTGCGGTGGCTCCGTCGGAACTACAATACATTCATCTAATGCTGTAGTTATATGTGATGACTTAATTACATGCAACAGTAAACATTTCAATTTCAAATCGTTCTTACCGTCTTCTTCAGTGACACCACTCTTTAAATTAGAAGGTTTACCCAATAACAATTTGTAAAATGGCATTAAAAATACATCATATTGAGCATACGGCAATAAGCCTGTTAAAATATGACTAGAAGACCCGCTATTATGAACTGTGGTCATTGAAAAATTTTCATACTTCCTAAAATCAGCTAAACTTTCTTTATAAGATACATTGGAATGCTGGTAGTCTTCTTCTAAAACGTATTGTCGGTTAAGGGAGGTACCGTTGAACCATATTTTTACTCCTTCTAAATATTCATTATAATCCGTTAATACCTAAAATGAAATCAACAGTTTAATTTATAATTAATAAACTATAGACGTATTCAAAAATTTACCAAATCAATATTATACTAACATCCCAAACAATTTTAACTGTAGTAGCAGATATTCCTTCCACTCTCCTCAGAGCTAGAACGTCTTGCTGCAAGTACCGACGAGCCTGAATCAACTCATATTGGGTCATCGGCTGATGATTTTGATGCTTCGATAACTCTGGATATGGAGACGATGATTCTAAATCTCCATTAAATGAATTAGCTTCTCTTCTTAATACCTAGGAGGAAACAACAAATGATTATGAAATTACTCTATTGAAATCGTTCGTCAAAGAATTTTTAAGTTAAAGATAATAATGGTCCAACCTGTAACGTGGCGGTATGCAAGGCACTGCCAGCCGCACTCACAGCAACACACGTCAATCTGCCAGCATGTTGTGTCGTAACTCTGTCTAGGTACAGAGACCCAGTACCGTGGGCCGATTTTGGGAACACTAATTCCTATAAAACATATAATTTTGTAGCGATACTAATCAACAATCTCCATTGTGCAGCTACAATGAAAATAAAAAGAAACACGCAATGAAGAAAAGAGGAGAAGAAGGGAGAAAGAGAAAAGTACAGGGAGGAGAGAAATTAGGAACGCAAAGAAAGAGCGGAGACAAGCCTAAACGGACTTCATAATATTCTCGTTGGGCTAGTAAGATTTATTACATCCTTACCTGAGATCCTTCCATAGTCCAAAATACTACAGGTGGTGGAGCACCCTCAGCCTCACACTGAAAGGATATAGCCTCACCTTCCCACGCAGTTTGGTCTGAAGGCACTCGAGTAAAATGAGGTAGTGCTGAAACAAATTTACATTATTATTTTCTTTCAACAATGGAACATGGCAAAAACTTTAGTTTTCTTAGCTGGGGTCCAATTTTTTAAGAGAATCTGGCAATTATTTTGGAACGAAAATGTTAATCCTATTTCAAGGTGCGTTTTCAAGTGTTCTGAGCGAGCAAAAATTAGCCATTAAGACAAACGAAGATTTTACACACACAGTTGTTGGACTGCCAATAAGTGAAAAGGCCGCTCTCACAAGACAAGACTTTCCTATGGAACAAAATATTAACGAAATTGTAACGAAATCCGAAACTTACAATGAAGAGTAAGTGTTGCTGCTACCGCGCTGCTCCCCGCTTGGCTCTCTGCTCTACAGGTATAAGTACCGGCGTCAGTAGCAACAACGCGATCTATTCTGAGCGATCCTCGACGAATGATCGCGTATGGCGATAATGAGCCATTATCTCGGGACCACGTCACTGACACATCAGATTCTGGTGATGCCTAAAATTATTTGAGATTTATAGAAGACAAATATAGAATAGATCAAAAATATACAGTGGATGTGAATGCGATTAAAGTTATAAAAGGAGGACAATTCGGAGCTGAATATAAAGCAGAATTTAACTTATCAACTGTAAGGAAAGCCTTAAAACAACATTGCGGTTGACAAGTTCAATGAATAGGTAGACTAGTTTTCCACTATATTACCTGACAGTGAAATTCAACATTCTGGCCTATTAATGCCGTTATGTTATTAGGTTTCACAAGAAAATGTGGTCTGCGTAATACGAGCAATGTTGCAGGACGAGATTGTCTTTCCCCGGCTACATTTGACGCTGCACACCTATACACTCCACTATCTGCTGGAAGACTTTCTAATATTCTGAGATCACCACCATTTACAATCATTATTCTGAAACAAAAAGCAAATTTAGGAGACGTAAGTTAAATTACGGCTATTATTCATTTATCAACTTAATAAGGGCGAAAATAACCAGATATTTTCAAGAATCATGAATCATTGAAACTTAAATTCGAAATGAAACACATGCCTCAGGCAGATCGTTAAGCCAATAAACGTTCACACGCAAAATAAATTACGTTGTTTGATTACTCTCGGCATTAAAATATTGACTGCACTAAACAAGACAATATTTATGTAAAGGGAACAATGTGGTACCAAAATAGTGGACGAAGTTCGAAGTCCAGAATTAATTACCTCCCGTTAACTTCTACATCTAAAGTTTGGCCGTCCTTCGTCCAGTGCACGCCCGGATCCGGGACGCCTTTAGGTGGGGAGCATTCTAGCGTGGCTGGTTCACCACTGGCCACTTTCACGTCTCGGGGTTCAACTCTGAAGTCGTCGCGGAGAACTAGAAAGAAAACTTTTATACAGCAACACTAACTACTAGTTTTTTTAAGTATTTTTTTAATTGCCTTATCTCAGATCCTACTATAAAAAAACATATTCTACTTTGTATGTCTTTTCGGGTGCGAACGGGTACAACTGCTTGTGGTGACTGGTCATCTTGCTGATCATGGTTTTAATTGTTATTAGTAATTGTTTACTTATTTTACTTCGATGGGGCTAGTTTACCATTTCTCACTTCGAGTTACAGCAATAGCATTATGTAAGCGGGCACGCCCTTTATGGCCTGGAGGCTTTTATTTAGGTATTAAGTTCTATTTACGTTTTTTTTATGTTGTAATTTTTATCTGCTTGAGTACAGTTTGTTCATTGTTTTGTTGGTATACTGGCGTGTGCTAGCTAACATATGGCAAGTGTGTAATTTCATCAAATGTTTTGTGTTTCGTAATGTTAATTACTTTGCATACGATTTGTATAGAATCAAGTTTATATAACTAAACAGACAGATGTGCTGCTGGGGAGCTTGTTCCACCACTTCTTCTTACCAGCTAATTCACTAGGAAGTGGTGAAGGGCGGGCATTTTTGGGAGACTGTCTTATGTAACTTTGACGTTCGAAAAGTGCTGATTTTCAGCCAAGTTTGAATAAATGACTTTTGATATTATTTTTCAATTTTTATTTTGAATCGTTATATTAAGCGAGCGAGCGATTAATGAATATTGGGGAGCTCTCCAATATTATATTAATAAGAGTCTTGCTGACTAATATACACAACTTTCCAGTTTGTTATACCTGACAGCAATAGCAGACATACAAAGTATAACATTACTCCATAAAGACCGCAGCGAAGATCAGTTAGCAAATAAAGATTTCACCCGACCTTTTAGCGGTTTACCGCCGTTTGCAGCGGCATAACCGTGTCTAGTTACATTTTGCAGGTAAATATATTCGTCCAGATCGATTTCATTCAACGAATAGGGTACGATTTCAGTTTATTTATAGACATGAATTGGAACTTTGCATCTGAGATTTATAACAAATGTGTTTTGCAACAAAGATGATTTAATTACAATGAAGGTACCATTTCGCTTGGTCAATTAGGTATCTTCATTTAGAAAGCCATAATAGGAAATATCGAAGTTTGCAACACTTATAGCATACACAGGTACAGTTTAATTATTAAGTTTCAGATTGCTACCATTCAGAAGTTTAGGGTAGAATGGTAAAGTGTACTTAAGATTCTGTTTCAAACTCGTTATAGTTTCTAGAGATTGTTACCGAGCCTGACAAATGGTAATCGGTTCTAACCTTACGGTGAGCGGTAATAATATTAACATCAAACGCCTTTTGTGTAATATGGATTCTGTTTAGTGTTTAAATATTGTTTCTAAGCCTGATTAATGGCCAATTCCTTTAAACCCACATTTGGATCCTAACATTTAAACACAAACTCCTATTACGTAATAGCAGTATCAATTTGTGAATGTACACATTGTACACCAACGATATTCCCTACCATTACGTTTTCATGGATTATTCAAAACTCGCATGCAAGTGCAGTACTTATAGGCAATTTAAACGTACTTACACGCAATGAATCAGTACTTACCAGCGATGGTGAGTGTAGCGTTCTTACTGACCGCCTCGCCGACGGAGTTGCGTGCGACGCACCAATACACACCCTCGTCGTTTTCTTTCTTTCCTCGCATAACCCTACAATTTAACGATCAACTCAATATCGGTCATAGTGTACGGGTAGTATTTTGAATGAAATACGTCGAGTAGCGTTAAATTATAGGTTGGGATATAAAACATGGATCAAAGGATTTTTGTTCGAGAAATTGCTGCTACTTTTCCGGATGTTCGGTGGTCAGGTAGTTTTGATATTTGTGACTGGTTGTTTCCAAACGCATAGGCTGCTTTGGATATGTGATTGTATCTACGTCATTGGTACGTGTCCTATAACCTACACATGTGAACATTTCCATTTCCCTAAAGTGTCTAGACTGTATCGATTTTGACTAATTTTGTACCTCAGTTGTGTTGTGAATTGTACACGTTCTATAAATAAATGCCAACCAAGGCCGACTATGTAGTTCGGGTAACTTTAAAAGGTTTAACGCTTGGCTTAAAGCTAAGCAAAGCCCCTGACTGATCGTTTAAAAAAAAAGTACAATACAAGAAAAACACGGTTGGGACGGGTTTATTTCCATGCACAAGTTCTTTCGGTTTACATTTTTTATGTCGTGTCAAGACAAGGCGTAATAAAACACCATGTACCTTAGTTTTTTCTGCCTCTAATTAACACAACAATAAAAACTCTGGCCAAATGAGTCTGGCTGTTTTTATGAGAGAACACGCCAAATGCACAGAGTAACAGAATATACGAGGTGCCAAGGACCGTGTTCTACAGCCTACTAGTAAATTTATTCTTGCAGTACCTATATCTAGCTTTACCTCAATTTATTTTTCTTTGTAAGGTTTGTATTTTTAGAGTACGAAATAAGGAACTATTTCATACTCTAAAACACAAACCTTTGAAAAACTCATTTAAAATAATTATATCATACATCTATAAGAATTTTATACTATATTATATTTTTATATATTATTCTTTATATAATAGCATAATTCTCAAGGCTATAAGATCACCTTCATCATAACAGTTTGATGATGAGTTGTTATTTTATAAGTCAGATATCAACAATTATACACTAGGTCCAAAAATTTAAAAAATTCCATATTTTTTCATATTTTACGTAGAATTGTCATCCGTATGTATAACTATTTGTATTTGTAACCACTGTCTAATAGATTACGTATACCTAATCATTACAATAACTTTATCTTCTTGATTACTTAAATTACATCAAATTAACCCATAACCTTTATTCAATAAACTTTCATATGAATAGAAAGAAAAGTGAAAGAACCATGAAAAGTTTTTGTAAGCCCGACGGCTTGTAGCTATATGACGTCATTATACTTAGTACAGGGGACTACTGACAGGACCTAAACGCAAGTTTTATAATGCCTAAAAGTATATGATCCCCTGCAGTAAACAAAATAAAAAAAATATATTATATTATTCAGGATAGATTCTAGGTAGATAAAGTATTGAAAACAGAATATAACTAATTTGATACGATAAAAATAAATCAAAAATATACCTCTAAAAATATCTATTTACGATTAAAAACCATACTAATATACATATGTATGTACATGCAATCATTCAGATTTTTTGTCAGATTATTCTACAAGCAACATATTAGCATAATAGTGTTTTAATTTTTTTATCCAATCAATCGATTTTTTGTAAATAGAGAATTGCTTCATATTTTGCAATAAATTACCAGCGTTGTGTCATTGCGCTTCTCTTTCTTTTCTATGCAGTCTGACAGTGACCGCGCTTTAGGTGTTGTCAGTCAAATAAGGTGTTGGTAATTCTACTTCATGCCTTTGTTACGTTATATTCAGCGGTATTACATTCAAGTAGTTGTAGTATTACTTTTTTTGGTTAAATAAAAGCTTTTTTGTATTGTTGTTGTGTAACATCTTTCCTCTCGCTTTCTGTGGGAGTGATTTCGTGAAAAGGGACGGAAGTGTGTAGTAAGAAGAAGTAGAAGTAGCAGGCATATTGCTGCCTGTCGCGCCCGCGATATCGCCCCAGTCTGCAGAACCCTTTAACATCGAATAAGTAAGTACTACATAATACATAATAGCATGGAATTAGTAAGTGGCCGACC
The DNA here is from genome assembly GCA_905333075.3 of Atethmia centrago. Classification (NCBI taxonomy): domain Eukaryota; kingdom Metazoa; phylum Arthropoda; class Insecta; order Lepidoptera; family Noctuidae; genus Atethmia; species Atethmia centrago. The sequence continues at coordinate 16,873,759 of HG995383.1, read as the reverse complement.
TCTCGTATTGAATAATGACTAATAATAATAAATTTATTTGCCATAAAAATACAGATGGGAACCTAGGTGATTTAATAAGAAATACTGTACATTGAATACATTTAGTTCTGTAGAGGCATGAGGAACAGGGTGTAAAGTTCACTCATCCTCCATAGAAAAGGGAGGATCCTCCGACCAGACGGGTGTTGTGTCTGGTGGGCAACTGCCCGACGGTTGATGTCGGGATGTTGTATATATGCTAGTTGCGCGGCAAACTCTGCTTGCGCGATGCAGGATTTTGCGTGACGTCAGTGTGATGCGTAGTTCGTATGTGGCGCTGTAGATGCCGCCACATCACTCCCCTCCGGAGACCGGAGGTCGATAGTGGGCTGAGTCGTGTATCTTGCGATGCTTGCCAGTGCCATGTGGGGTTCCAGTGGGTCGGAACCGGTTGTCGCATAGTTCGCGGTGGGTCGGAACTGTCTGCGGTGATGCCCCAGTGAGTCGGGGTGGCGCTGCGTTATGCTCCAGTGAGTCGGAAGTGGTACAGCGCCGGGTTGAGGGCTGACTGCTGGCGTCGACCAGGAGAGCGTTGAAGAGCTCTGCTTGTTGACCGGCCGAAAGTGCAGTGTGCTGTGCCAAGGTTGCTGATGAGGCTTGGGGTGATGACCAGGTATGCGCGGTCGCTGCATGCTGGTGGTCAAGATACCCGTTGAAGCCGTGGGTGCTGGCTGGCTGTGTGACTCGCCGCTCGAGAGCTTGAGGAAGTGTTGATTATGACGTCACGCTGATGTAGTTGCACGAAGGCTGCGCTGACGTTCATATTCGGGGTCACCAGTGTAGAGGCATGAGGAACAGGGTGTAAAGTTCACTCATCCTCCATAGAAAAGGGAGGATCCTCCGACCAGACGGGTGTCGTGTCTGGTGGGCAACTGCCCGACGGTTGATGTCGGGATGTTGTATATATGCTAGTTGCGCGGCAAACTCTGCTTGCGCGATGCAGGATTTTGCGTGACGTCAGTGTGATGCGTAGTTCGTATGTGGCGCTGTAGATGCCGCCACAGTTCTATGTTAAAATCTGTGCTCAAGTATTAAAACCCTGCCTCTTAAACTAGGTAAACCTGTATCTTATTAATTATTCAAACAAATTAAATGATTTTATTTCTGTAAGTATGTTTGTACAAACACTTATACACGTCAATCACTAAGGTTGTTGATTTTATATTTGTGTAGTACAATCAATCTGCTTAGCCTTTTGCCAATTATGTTGGGGTCGGCTTCCAGTCAAATCAGATGATTTTATTTCTGTAAGTAGGATTGTACAAACACTTTTACACTTCAATCACTAAGGTTGTTGATTCTAAATTTGTGTAGTACAATTAATCTGTTGGGGTCGGCTTCCAGTCTAATCAGATGCAGCTGAATACCAGTATTTTACATGGAGCGACTGCCTATCTGACCTCCACAACCCAGCAACTGAGTAATACGATAACCCTTAGTAAAACTGGTTGTCAGACTTTCGGGCTTCTGACGACTCCTAACGACTGTCAATGATCCACGAATGACAGCCGGGACCAACGGCTTAACGTGCTTTCCGAGGCACGGAGGAGTCTCGGTATGTAAAGACGGTCACCCGCCTACGGACCAACCACGGCAAGCATAGCTTAACCTGATGGAGCGACCCGTGCGTCTGTTATTACTTAGCCCCGAGTTCCTCCTCCGAGCTATATTAATTTAGTTACAACCTACAAGAAAAACTTATGCTAGAAATAAAACAAAAAAAAAAAAATCTTTTTTAGGTAATTCTGCGGCTGCACTCTCGCGATAACGTGAACTTTACTTCACGCGCTCTCTCTCGCACACCTATCGACGTCTCGCTGTACAACAGAGAGCGCGCGAAGTAAAGTTCGCGTCAGCGCGACAGTGTAGCCGTAGGGTTATAGTAACAAAATGTAAGCAAAATATTCAAACAAAACTGACACCCGTAAAGCCAGACATAACAATGACAGGTGGCGCCATCTGTCATGTTATAATCGAATTACAGCGTAAAATTAATTCATTAAACCTAACGTTTATCACGACAGACAGACATTCGAATCTCTGCAATGCCTGCAGTATGAAATGTAGGCGCAGTAATTAAATATTTTGGCAGATACGAAAACAACTACTATGATCAGTCACGTCACGCAGTCAGTCTGAATAAAGTATAACAACCAGTCTAATATAACATCACGGCTTTATCCCTGAAGAGTAAGGCAGAGGTTGAGAGGTTCTGCCGGGGTCGCGGGAAGGTACGAAAGGGTTACCGAGGCCCCTGGCAACACAGGCAGCGGAAGAAGCACGGTTGGGTTTTAGTCAGTAAGAGTCTGACACACCCTCCCGCTCTGCCCAGAGCGGGAGAAGTTATTTGATAACTTCCTATCCAAAAAAAAGAGGTTGAGAGGTGAATAGTAGATACACCTACATTTAGCACGGATGTTTAAGTTCCTCGTAATGGGGGGTGAGTCTATTGCTGGGCACCAATACATACCCCGAATAGGTACCCGCATGTTGCACTTACATTTAATGTACCTATATTTATTTGCTAATAATATGGACCTTCCATTAAGGCAGTGGTGGCCCTGTGGTAACGGCCGCAACTTACAAGTTGTCGGTCGTAGTTTCGAACCCTGACAGGCGCTTAACTTTGTGTAAATAATTTAAAATTAACACTGCTCTCAAAACGGAGAAGGAAGACATCGTGAGGAAACCGGCATGACCTAGAACCAACAATTTTAAGACATGTGAAATCTACCAACCCGCACTGGAACCTCGTGGTGGATTACGTACTACCCCGTTTTGCAGAGAGGAGGCCTGTGTCCCAGCAGTGGGAACATTATGGCCTGATTATGCTAACATGGACCCCCGTTTCCCAAAATGTTGATCTCCCACTAGTTCACTCAGAAATCGATATGATAATCCTCTTGACGTAGGTAATACAGAAAACGCATTTTCGATATCCACCAGTTGGGAAAGGCAGCCCAATTTTAGACAAGAGCCAAAAGGAACTTCTGGTCAGAAGAAGTCAACTCGCCTATCACAGTCTATCTCTTTACAAAGGCATGCCCAAAAAAGGAAGAAAATCACTCCTATAAACAGGTGTTGCTACTTGATAACCGGCGGCCGACGGCCGTCAACTGTGTCTGTACCCTACTGAAAGTCTAGTACCCTCTGATTACTTTGGTAGTCGATTTACCGATTTCCCAAAACGGGAATACGAGTAAAAATGTATGTAATATATTAAAAATTAATGTAAGACTCGTAATGTCTTTGTAAAAATAAGCAGACGACGGCCATCGCTTCTTGTTAAATACAAAAACAGTGTTGTTTCCGTGATTTCACTAATCTTCATACGTAACAAATAGGAATTAAACTTACCTAAGAAACAACAGTCCATCTTCAAGCAGCACTCTGTGTGGGTGGTCAGTAGGGGCCAGAGGGGAGCCATCTTTGTACCACAGGATACTAGGCTTGGGCTTGCCCTCTGACACGCAGCGAAGGGTTGCAGGCTCGCTGCGACCAACTATCGTGTCAGCTGGGTGCTCCTTTATGCGCGGAGCCCGACTTTGAGCTTTGGAAAAAGATTTAAATATTCTAATTGAAACGCTAACGTCAAAGATTATCAATAAAAGTACCATATTATTCTAATCAGAAAAAAAACAAATTGAAATATTAACAAAGATTGGCAAAACTAGTTGATTCTTTTTTTGGTACATTTTAATGAGTGTCTATGTAAATTAATTATTTATGAGACGTTACGAAATATTATATCAATAAAAATTGTATGAGTAAACCATTTTAAGTACCTATAATTATAATTAAATTAGTTTCCGATATTATGACTGCGATAAGATAAAATAAAAACTTGTGTTTTCACAGTACTAATACAAATAAGTTAAAACAATACTATAATATCGGTTATTTTAGTTGCTCTAACAACAACACACAACACTAAATAAAAAAACTGCAAAATATAAAAGGACCACTGAACCTTTATCTCTAATCCGTCGCAAAATTTTAATCGTGCTACGAAATCTGGCGCTACGCTTACACGGACTCTTATCTTATTTTTCACTTACCTTTTGTCGCACACGGAAAACTGAACAAAAGATGCAAAAGCACTACACACTTGAACTGGTTCCATCCGAGATTATCTCTTTTAATTGGACCCGCGGTCATGCTTGTCACTACTGATTAACGCCACTTCTCACTTTACACCGCATAGTTTATTCGTACACGTGAAAAAATTCACTCATTATAATTTTAACCGATAAAAAGTTCTTGGTTCATTTTTTTATTTAGAATCATAACATCGTCGGTAAGTGTTTATAGTTTTCGGAGATCGCGATGTATTTGCGGCGCGTAGCGACACAAGCTCCCCGTTCGAGGGTCCGAGGGTTACTGCCCCCCACTCTAGTTTGTCATTTCGCGCCGACTCAGTAACGTGCGGCTTTTGCATACTGCCGAAAGCACAAGGAAAGCTTGATGATAATGATTTTCGCAAAGTGCACGCCTGCAATAATTTGTACGAGTATAATAAAAAGTTCTGCTCATTAACTCATTTATGGCCCAACGTTTTGCATCTGCTGGTATAAATTGTAAAAGTTATGTTATTATGTTAGTTGAGTTTTTACTTACAGACAACGGTATGTGGAATAATGCTGCAGTTGTTCTTAATTAGCTTGAGACGTTACTGGTATTGTTACTTTCAATATGGTAAACGGTTATCTCAAAGAGCTGCATAAATATTTTTAATGTAAGTACCTAAAACGATTTTACATCAGAAATTGATGTTCGATTGTTCTCACTTAACAAAGTCTAGAATAACTAGACTTTCCAACTAATAAAGTTGGAAACTCGCTTTAAGTAGGTAGTCAAATTTTTTATAACCAATAAAATATGATAAAATTGTATCTACATTAGCATAACCAGCTTATAATGTTCCCACTGCTGGGACACAGCCCTCCTCTCTTCGAGAGGGAGTGGGCTGTAGGTTATCCACCACGCGGGCAATGCGGGTTTGTAGATGCCACCTGTCTTCGAATTATTGGTTCAAGGAAATGCCGGTTTCCTCACGATGTTTTCCCTCGCCGTTTGGAGAGCTGGTGATGAATAATAATAAAAATTTACACAAAGTAAAGCGCCTGTCTTTTTTTTTTTGGGTGGGATCTCATCAAATAACTTCTCCCGCTCTGGGCGGAGCGGGAGGGTGTGTCAGACTCTTACTGACTAAATCCCACCCGTATTCCTTCCGTTGCCTGTGTTGCCAGGGGCCTCGGTAACCCTTTAGTACCTTCCCGCGACCCCGGCAGGCATCGGCCTTAGTGAACCCCTACACTTGTGCTGACGACATCTCTTTGAGGCGCGCGTGGAATACAACCCACCGTCGACCCGGGCCTGGTCCTTAACGGACGGTGAGCTACCCATTGCTCACCGTCCGCAAGCCCGCGCCTACGGTGGCCGGAAATCCGCCCGGTATTTCCGACGCCCAGGGCGTCTCCAGCGGTGGCTAGGGGCGAGAGGGCGCGAAATTTGCCTTTCCTTTCCGCTCCGTACCATGGCCTGAGCCAGGGCTGGACGCGAGAGATCTTTGCCGCCAATCGCCTCCACGAGGACACTGCGGTGCTCTGCCCAAGCCGGGCAGACCTCCACCGTATGCTTCATCGTGCCCTCCGGGCGATCCACACAGTGGTGACACCCGGGCGTTTCCTCCCGCCTTATCTGACACAGGAACCTCCCGAAGCTGCCGTGTCCAGTGAGGACCTGCGTCAGGGGGAAGTTGAGGACGCCGTGGCGCCTCGCTAGGCACTCCTCAAAGAGGGGACTTATCGCCGCCTGTCTGGGTTTGAAAGTAAGACCTACAACTCGTAAGTCGTGGCCGTTACTACTAGTCCACCACTGCTATCTACTGTATTTGTGATAAAACATACTGCCAAACCATTTCCATAAAATAGTAAGATTACATTTGAATGTTACGAACGGAACGAATATCCTAGTACCGTACTGCGCCGCGCTACGAAGAGGCTACTTCGCTACGCTACGAAGACCCCTTTATACTTTACTAGTTTCCTGCTCCTGCATCGCATGGTTTATAAGACTTGACAAAATATTGAGATTAATTTATTATACTCGTATGTAAGTTTAATATAAATGTATTATTATACGGTAGACATTCTCTTAATAATAAGTAGTGGTGAAAACCGCAACGAAATCTGTTGCATAGTTCGGAAGAACAAGAAAATCGACTTTAATTTATATAATAAAAACCAGCAAAGTGCGTATCGGACCACGCACAATGAAGGGTTCCGTGGTTGGGATAAATTTATCCCAAAGACAACCTTAAGATTCTAGTTGAAAAACATGTTTTCCCAGGATATGATGACCATTTGTCACATTCGCTGTTTCGTCGCTATCCCTAATAGGTCACATTCACTAATACGTCACCTTGTGCATCTTTTAACTTCGTTATTTACTATTGCCGTGAATTTTTTCAATAAAGGGACAGACGCGAAAAATATTACCTACTAAGTCCCACTTTACGTGCAAGGAAGTTAACCAAACAAAAAATGATTTTACCACTTTGTCGGCGTGATTAATATGTATACCCATGCGAAATATCAGCTTTCTAGTAAGACGTACGAGTTTCTTTGAGCTAAGCCGCGGACAGACAGACAGACAGACAGCTGACATGGCGAAACTATAAGGGTTCCTTGTTGACTACGGAACCCTAAAACTTAAATGGTTTTCGTTGGGAAGCGCATCACTTGAAAACGGCTGGACCGATTTGACTATTTTTGTTTTAATTTTAAAACAAAAACAGTTAAAGTCTGAATTACACTTGAGAGCAATAAAATCGCACACGTTGACTTTTAGTTGTTAAAGCAGTTTTTTTCATGAATGTGAATACATATTAAAATAAAACTTACACTATTTGAATGTTTATTTCAGTACCTTTAATGATATCAAATACAGTGTAAAAAAAAAATACCCATAAAGGGTTTTAGGGCGCAAAACCTAACATACGGATAAAATTACCCAATTTCGCTTAAGAAAGAATAAAGATAAAACTCAAAATGCTTGATCAAATTGTTTTTTAATAAGGTGTATTCCCTCACCTAGCCTTGATTACAGCTCTTAATCGGTTTTTCATGGACCGTATTAATTACACCATGAAATCTTGTGGTATGGCGTTCCACTCCTCTTCAATGGCAAGTTGAAGCTGCTCCTACGCGCCTCCAAAGGCGCGTAGGAGCAGGGCTTCTTGTTCGAACTCTTCTTTTAGCTCATCCCAGACATGCTCAATCGGATTGAGATCAGGACTACGAGCTGGCCACTCCATCGCGGTGATTCCAACGTCTTCCATGTAGTCGCAAACTGTTCTAGCGACATGCTGGCGTTGTCGTGCATTAAGAGAAAATCTTCTCCCATAAGCCACGCAAGCGGCCTCACGTGTTCTTCGAGCACTTTTTCGACGTATCGTGCAGCTGTCAAACTTCTCGATCTCGGGCCGGTATTCGCCGTAGTGATGAATACAATGTCAGTTTTAGTGTCCAACATTATGCCACCCCAAAACATACACGATCCACCTCCAAAAGCCACACGTTCGCTTATGCAGCATTGTGAAAATCGCTCTGATGACCTTCTGTAGACCCTAGAGCGTCCATCATGACCATGTAAAGTCATTCTGCACTCATCAAAGAACATAACAGCCCGCCATTGGTCATACGTCCAATTTAAATGTTCCCTAGCAAATTGTAGCCGGGCTTGTCGGTGAGCTGTGGTCAATTTGGGACCATTTGCTGGGCGATGTGAAGTCATTCCTGCTTCAACTAGTCTTGTTTGAACTGTCCACCGACTTATACTGACATTGCGAACTTTTCGAAGCTGTTGTCCCAGTTGAACCGCGTTCAGTTGCCGATTTCTCAAAGAGCTTGTCACAAGAAAGCGGTGATCACGCTCTGATGTTGTTCGTCGTCGGCCAGATCCTGGTCGCCGAATGTAGCCACCGGTCTCTTGGAACCTCTGGTATACACGACGAACAGAGTAGCGGCTCAAATTTAGCCGTCGAGCAACTTCACTTTGGTTATGGCCTGCTTCGAGCAAGGCAATAACTTGAGCGGCTTCTGCGGGCGTGGTATCCATATTTTTCCAGTAAATCCGTATGCTTCCAGTAGAGATGTTATCACGTTGACCTTCGGTATGCAACTGATTAAAAATTCTTTTTTTTTTTATGTATGGCATCTCGTAGTTGACCTTGAGAGGTCGTGACTACTTAACCGGACTTTCCTGTGGCTGCCTTAAGCGAACTCAAAGCCTCCAGCCAGGGGTATTAAAAATTCCAATAAACCGACCTTTTCATACCTGCGGCTAAGGGTGCAAGTAGTCCGGGGATACCGCATGGTCTCCTGTGAGGCAGCGAGCCTCCTTGCCGGATTGCCGCCATGGGATCTGGAGGCAAAAGTCCTCGCGCACGTATGGGAGTGGCGAGAGGAGGCTAAACGCCGGGGCGTAAGTCCGCTGCCGCGAGAAATCGCGGCACAGCGGACGGAGCTCCGGCGGGATCTCATGGCGTCATGGAAAGTACGGTTGTCGCAACCCAGTGCTGGGCACGCCACGATTGCGGCGATAAGTCCCCTCTTTGAGGAGTGGCTGGAGAGGCGCTACGGCGTCCTCGCCTTTCGTCTGACGCAGGTCTTCACCGCACACGGCAGCTTCGGGAGGTTCCTGTGTCGGATAAGGCGGGAGGAAACGTCCGGGTGTCACCACTGTGTGGATCGCCCGGAGGACACGGTGGAGCATACGGTGGAGGTCTGCCCGGCTTGGGCAGAGCACCGCCATGTCCTCGTGGAGGCGATCGGCGGCAGAGACCTCTCGCGTCCGGCCCTGGTTCAGGCCATGGTACGGAGCGAGAGGGCATGGGCAGCCGTCACCTCCTTCTGCGAAGCAGTAATGCTCGCGAAGGAGGAGGCGGGACGGTTGAGGGAAAGGCACGTTTCGCGCCCTCTCGCCCCTAGCCGCCGCAGGAAACGCCCTGGGCGTCGGGAATCTCGGGCGGATTACCAGCCACCGTAGGCGCGGGCTTGCGGACGGTGAGCAATGGGCAGCTCACCGTCCGGTAAGGTCCAGGCCCGGGTCGACGGCGCGTCGTATTCCACGCGCGCCTCAAAGAGATGTCGTCAGCACAAAGTAGGGGTCCACTAGGGCCGATGCCTGCCGGGGTCGCGGGAAGGTACTTATGGGCCACCGAGTCCCCTGGCAACACAGGCAACAGGAAGGAATACGGGTGGGGTTTAGTCAGTAAGAGTCTGACACACCCTCCCGCTCCGCCCAGAGCGGGAGAAGTTATTTGATGATTTCCCATCCTCAAAAAAAAAAAGGGTGCAAGTAGTGACAACGCAAACGCGTGAATTTGGGTAATTCGGTGTACGGTCGGTTTTTGTAAGTTACGTGAAGGTCAATGATTTGTATTTTATGTTTTTGTAAAGCTAAGCTTGTATGCTTTAATTTTGTCTAATGATTTTTACTCAATATCTTTAGATTTTAGAAAACAATCAGTAATAAACCAAGGGGTGTGCGATTTTATTGCTCTCAAGAAAGGAAAGAAATTTTTTTAAAGTTTTTCGGAAATTTTTCAGAATTATTAATTTAGGGAATAATATATCAATTTTGAGAAAAACTTAAATTTTATATGGGATTGTTGTGTGAATTATTGAAATTTGGACAGGATGACGTCTATCGGGTCAGCTAGTTTTTAATAGATAATTATTAATTTGTTAACAAGATGTAGGTAGTTTAATTATTAACTCTTCGTACGTTATTTGACAACAGGTGTCACAAAATTAACTCATTTATTTAGTTATTTATAAACATACCTAAATAGTAAAACTTCAGGGAATAATGCGAGCATTCAAAAAGTGTTAGTCATGGTGATACTCGTATATGCTTATGGATGTTCCTATCTATGGCTCAAAAGTAGGTCACACTCAGCAGCTGGTGTCGTTGTTCTCCACGAGCGATAATACCAAGAATTGAATGATAAAAAATAGGCACTTTGGCTCGGATTTTAAAATGACGAACAGTCATGAATCTTGATTTAAAAGTGACAGATTTGACAGTTATCACTACTCAAATCTATTTCTAATACGAGTATCAACATTGTCAAATTCAGATCATTGTTCTTATAATGCGTCGTTCTAGATTCCGTTATCAAAATGCGTCATCAATCGATTAGGTTGAATATAAAAATCAAATTAATACGACCACTACTCACACACACACATACATAAACTCATTCGTTCTTCTCATGGGGGTAGGCAGAAACTACAGAACGCTACCTGCTACGGTCCTTATTAGGTAATCATTTCTCAAAAATATACCAAATGCGGTGCCATAGAGCAGTGGTGGCCCAGTGGTAACGGCCGCGACTTACGAGTTGTAGGTTGTAGGTTCGAACCCAGCCAGGCGCTTTACTTTGTGTAAATTATTTCATCACCACTGCTCTTAAAACGGTGAAGGAAAACATCGTGAGGAAACCGGCATGTCCTAGAACCAAAAAATCGAAGACATGTGACATCTGCCAACCCGCACTGGGCCCGCGTGGTGGATTACGGCCCACTCCCTTTCACCAAAAGGACGCCTGTGTCCCAGCAGTGGGAACATTATAGGCTGATTACGGCGCTTTTTCCGACCCAAAGATACGAACAATAATACAGCAATCCTTTGTCTTTCTTAACGAATACTTCCTGTATCTGCCTACACTTTATTAACCCAACAAATCCCAAAGCAAATAAAATATTAGCAATAGTGTAGCCCGGGATTAGCCAGCGTCGATTCTGTACACGTGGCGGCATGAACGTGTCAATTGGGACTACTAGCACATGCCAGTCACGTATGTAGCCTAACTGTTTGGCGGTGACGTCACAGATATAGAGGTAAACTAGATAAGATATTTAATGATACGGTGCTGATTTTATCTTGATGGGAATGATCGTCTGATTGATCGAGCGACTTTTGGCTAAGTAATTACAGCCGCACAGGTCGATCGAAGGTTAAGCTACGCTTGCTGCGGTCGGTTCGTGGATGGGTGACCAACTATTTTATATTGAGACCCCTCCGTGCCTAGGAAAGCACATTAAGCCGTTGGTCACGGGTGTCATTCGTAAATTTTTGATAGTCATTACGGGTAGTTAGAAGGCCAAAAAGTCTGACAACCAGTCTTACTAAGAGGTACATGCTTATCCGATGCCGACCTCAACATAGTTGGGAAAAGGCCAGGCAGATTGATTGGGAATGATCGATTGGATGGTGTTTGCAAAGCTGTCGATAGGCGAGTGAAACAAATAATGTAACATTGTATGTGAAGTTAAACATTTTTATATTTCAAATAAACATGTCCTGTTTAGCTTATTTCCAAAGTTTAAGCTGTCGAATGATGTTCGAACATCAATATGGATGATGTCTAAAAATAAACGGACTTCCGTACCTACCCTACTCCAGAAATCATGCTAAGCTTTTAAAGCTCTACAGCTTTACCTATACATCAATATTTTATGCTGTGTGTTCTCTTGCAACTGCTTCCTTTTAAAACTGTAGATTCAAAAGAAGACCTAAGAATTTATCAAAACATTGCCTACCTACCTAACAAATTCAACTCCTTATTCATCATCTGCCTAGCCTTTTGCCAATTACGTTTGGGTCGGCCTCCAGAGTAACCGTGAACCGTGAAACTGAACCGTGATACAGCTGAATACCAGTATTATAGAGTGACTGTCTATCTGACCGCCATAACCCAGTTATTGAGTAATACAATACCCCTTGGTAAGACTGGTTGTCAGACTTTCGGGCTTCTGATGACACGTAACGACTGTCAAAGATCCACGAATGACAGCCGGGACCAACGTGCTTTCCGAGGCACGGAGTATCTTGGTATGTAAAGACGGTCACCCACCCACGGACCAACCGCGGCAAGCATAGCTTAACCTAAACGATCGACCCGTGCAGCACTTACTACTTAGCCACAACCCCATTATAAAATCGCAGGATTTGGGAAACCTTGAAAATGGGCTCGGTAAACTACAAATGTACTGAAATTACAATCAAAACAAACACGTAGAAAACAATACTTAATTACCTCATCAGAAAATACATCTGTAATTGGCAATAATGCGCAGTCCATTCTTAATTAACTTCATCAACCAAACATTCATTACAACCCGATTCGCTCATTCAGTTCGGTTTTATATCCGAGTGCTTTTCTACGTCAGTCTGAATGTAATCAAGCCGTGGCCGGGACAAAGGAGGCGTCCTTCATTAACTCCGTCCTACTAAAATATTCATTAACCGTAGTTAGTTGATAAGTATAGGATTAGGTTGGCTTTGGTAAGAGGTTTTGGCAAGAATTGAGATAGGTCGATGGGTTTTTTATTTAATTTAGTTGTAATTAAACAAGATGCTAGGAACCTTCCTAGCATCTTGTTTAATTACAACTAAATTGTATACCTATACAAGGTGTCGTTTTGCATCCTCGTTAAATTGAAGGAGGTAACTATGCTAATGATTCTTGACACGAATCAATATAAAATAAGTAGGTCTTTTTTTTCTAATTTTCGGAAATCGGCATGCGTGGGACACGCATGTTAAAACGCGGCCCGTGTGATACCGCACTGTAACTGCCCTTTTACACACACACTACCGCATACGGAACGGGGTGATTTTGTTCTGTGAAAGTGGTGTATTCTAAAATTCTGTCAAACTTAAATAACAAAAAAAAAAAACAAATATGTATTAATTATTGAGCAGGTATCGTAATTCTATTTGATTACATAAGTCTCTCATAGCAGCCTCCTGAAATTTGACAAGGATGCAAAACGACACCTTGTATACTTAATGAAAACTAATAAATTCAGAACATATTTTTCTTCAAGCTTAGGTAGATTTTTACCTCTAAAGGATTGAACAAAATTTTGAGTTTTAAAAAGTTGAAAAGTATAGTATCAAACAAAGGACTATAAAAATATTGCGAGTAACGCATTGTACATATACCCCCTAAAACGCAAAATAGAACACTCATCAAAAAACCATCAAAAAGTTATGTTCACAAAGACAAAAGGTCCAATATTCTACCTTCCGAATACCATAAAGATAAATCCTCAATGTGATATTTACTTCCATACGGCGCAGATGCGGGTCACGTAGTGCAGGCTCTGTGCGTCAGGTGAGGCACACGATACAGATCGTAGACACGTGCCCTCGGCTCACGAGTCACGACCAATCGCTTGCGCCAGGGCGAAGGCAAAAACTGTATAGCTTTTAGCCCCGGCCCCGAATGCATTGCACACCCGCTTATCTCTGACTTTCATGTATAATATAATATAATATAATAATCTTTATTGGAACAAAAAAACATTTTACAAATTGATTGCGTACGTAAATAGCCACATTAGTTACGAAACTGTGTCGCAGCTATTAACGCCCACCTCCAAGAGGGAGACACAGCGTTCCAGTACAGAGAAAACAAATAAAATAGTAAAATTTATAAGTAATAAACAATTAAAGTAGTAAATAATAAAAAATTAAATAGGTACCTAAGTGTTAGTTAAGTTGTGCATGCGGGAGTGTTGTATGTGAGTGTAGTGCGTGTCTGTGGGGTGTAAGTGTAGAGTGTGTTTGTGGAACCTCCCCACGAGCACACTCCTCGCTACGTGTATATGGTGTGCATGTCTGAGGAAGAAAGATATTTAGGGTTTAACTAGATACTCCAACTCTTCGTATGTGAGATTATGAAGCCATTGATCAATTTTCCTTTTTGCAATCCCGGAGAGTACATGGATAAATTGTTAGAACTTTATTTATTCTATTATAAAGCACGGGACTGAAGAAAATGAACTGGCGGCGGACAATTTCTAATTTAACGGCTGGTGTCGGGCAAACTCTGTCCGTTCGGCGTTTATGTTTTCTAAACTCTGGGTCTGGAGTGAATCCGTTATGTTGTGGCGCGTGATTTTGAGTGTTTTTAAGCGAGATAGTTTAAAAAAAAACTGCTCGTGTGGCACTAGATCATTTTGAATACCTACGAGATTATTTATGCAAATAGCGTATGCATTATGAGGTTACGTAGTTAGGTTTCAAAAGTTAAAGGAAGTTGTAGCCGTAAGTTAAGTTTTTAGATTTGTTAGGCTTTCAGTTTTAAAAACTTTTGTTTTGGGTTGGAAATTATCAAATAACTTCTCCCGCTCTGGGCGGAGCTGGAGGGTATGTCAGTCTCTTACTAACTAAAACCCACCCGTGTTCCTTTCGTTGCCTGTGTGTTGCCAGAGGCCATGGCAGCCCTTTCGGAGTTTCTCGCGAGTTTTATGAACTTGAAAAATGGTAAACTGGACCGATAAGGTCCCATGATCGCTTCAAGTTTAGCAGTGTATCCGGAAACGTATGAATTTATTATGATTAAGAAAACAAAAGTGAAGCCAAGAAACTTGCTCACAGACCCGCACCCCAAATGCAACACACTTTCTGGCCCCCTAAATATTGCAACGGCTTATCTTTGGCTTTGCAGGCATTGTGATGTATCGCCTCTATCAGCTATATTATGTTGCAATAAGCGTTGGAAAATATTTATGGCTTCTAAAATCAGAAAGAAAGCAGTGATTTTTGATTTTGAACTAAAAAACCTGCTAATTGCGTCTCGGACTATGCACAATGAAGGGTCCCGTAGTTGGGATGAATTTATCCCAAAAACGAACTTAACATTGTAGTTGAAAAAGACGTTCTCCCATACATTCCAACTGCAAATGTAAGTTTGTACGCACAATATTGAGAGAGTTACCATTTTCTTTTAAGATCATAGACTTGTTATAGGTTTTCTTGTAATCTATAAGTATAAAACTACTTTCTGTATCTTTTTTTCAAACAATTAGCCTCGGTAGTTTTGGATAATATTCAATTTTCATCTATTTTCTTAAATAACTTTCACACTTGTTATTTTAAAATAATGAAAAAATATTTTGGAGACCCTCGCAGTAAGCCCTTTCATTTGATCACATAATCGTCACACGGTATACAGTTTATAAAACTTCTTTTTGTCCCCCAAAAGTGACCCCCATATTCAAAATTACGTTATACATCCGTGTTTGGGTTACATAAATTCATATGTATACCAAACACGGTTCAGTAGATTTGGAGCAAATCCGCTGTGACAGACGGACAGACAGACAGACACACGAGTGACCCTATAACGGTTCCGTTTTTACCTTTTGAGGTACGGAACCCTAACAACAACAAAAACTAAAACCATCGAATTAGGTAGATATAATAAAGTTATGTTTGTTCATATCATAACATACCATAACATCACGCCATGTTTCCCCGAAGGGTTGGGCAGAGGTGTACCTATAAGTTCACCCACATTTCGCCAGTTACGTTTAAAGTCCCATGTAATAGGGGGCGAGCCTATTGCCATCAACCGGGCACAAATCCAGACTCCGGGCACCTACTGAGAAATTCCAGATAGAAAAACCCAATAACACTTTGCCCGACCCGAGAATCGAACCCAGGACCTCATGCTCAGCAGTAGCGCTTGCGACCGCTAGACCAACGAGGCATTCGTTCGTTTCATTTCACCTAAATAAATGCAGATTCCAAAACACACATGCAAATGGATACAACAAATAAAAAATGCAAATACAATTCAAGCGGTCACGTAAAGTTTACAAAATAAAGTGGCGGCGCTAGTGAAATAAATTCTCATTGCTATGAAACAGGCCGGTATCGGGCAAGCGCCTCGGGGTTCACTAATTCAATCAATTGGCCTACCATAAATAAAGCGGTCGACAGTTCGCGATACTCGCTCCACACGTAATTGAGAAGCAAGAATATGGACGGCTTCAAGCGACAAATCAATTAAGCCCCAAGGAGATAAAAAGGATGCATCAATAATTTATTTCGAAATAAATGAGACCCTATCCGATACGTCTACAGGATACGCTAATGTAAATTTTACGATAAAGATTAAGACGTGCTGGACTCCGGACATTAATCCTGTGCAATGCAAAATAAATGATTTCGTGTTAACGCTAATGCTAGAAACACGATTATCTCTATTCTCCCGAGAATTGCCACTAGCAATTAATTGTCCGCCCATACTCGTATACCATTTAATCTATTAACAGTAACACTTAGCGAAGTAGCGTTGGTTGTACATAAACAAAACAAATCCAAATAAAAACAAACAGGAAATTAGATACCAAAGCCTGGCGGGGCTTATAGAATAATCTTTGTTTTTGTTAAGGGTGCCTTGACAACCAATGGAAGTGACAGTGTCTACACTAGAAAATTAATCGTGAAAAATCTCTTGAAACGGGAGGACGTTGGGGATAAAAGGAGCAGCCGCTAAATCGTGCCACGTGCGCTGTCTATTAACAGTTGACACTATTGGGCTAAAGCCAAAGGGAGATCAGTAAACACACTATAAACTTTCGGTATAATTTATTGTGAAGTGTCTATAGATAGGATACGCTTTGTTGAACGGCATTTCCTTGATCTAAAATGGATGACAATAATTTTGAGTTTAACTGAGCGCAATAATTTAGGCCTTCTAGTTTGTTTTGTTGCAAGCCATTTTGGATTTAGCGTTTATAAACTACAATAAACTATGTAATTTGAAATTCTGAATTGATTTAAATTAAATCCTTTAATCAAATAAAATTATTACTGTTTCCAAGTCCACTATAATTTTTAAACAATTCTTTTTCACTGGTCTGTGACTACGTATTCACTGGACAATGTTAAACAATGTGTACAAGTTTTGAAATGTCTTGGACAAATAAGCCATATCTAGCGATACTGGCGCTTCTTCGATATGTTATCAATACTTGGTACATTACAGCTATCGCGACGTACAATGAGTAACAAATTAGACGAGGTCTACCGCAGGGCGTCGTTATCTCGCGTCGAAGCGTCGCTCCTGCGTCTCCCCATCACTGTAGGCTTAGCTTATCTTACTTCAATTGGGGAGTTTTCGGTATTAGACGTTCGCTTAATACATGGCTTTTAGATAAGATATCGAAGCTGCCACAAGGAACACTGTTCTTCATTAATAAATATTGATTGGAGAGACAATAAATAATAACAACATAACGAAATGAAAAGAGACATCGAAAAATGTTATGAGAAATCCAATTTTTTAATATCCCAACAACACGTGTGGAATGTTAAGATAAGATACAAATAGCAGGTGCAAATAGGTCACTAGCCCCATCAACTTATACAGCCTATATTTTTTATAGCCCTCCCAGTATGAGGTTTCTGCACTCGTCAAAATAAACAACTTTTGTTCTACAAGTTGTGAAAATTTATGCAGGTTGTGTTCAGTCTAATAAAAAATATGAACAAAGTTCGCCTTTCTTTTGTGATGAGATCCATTATGCACATTTTGGCAAACGTAGTAAGAAAAAGTGTTATTTTTTCCCCAATTTGTGTGCATGTTGCTGTTTTCAGAAAAGTAATATGACAAACATTATAAATTCAAAAGTCATTGCGCGTACTCATTGTTCTGCTTTCTCGCAAACCACCAGCCATAAATTCTGCTTAAATGAAACAACTTTTTTAAGATAAATTGCAAGATTTGTTACCGAGCAGTGGGCACAATGAGTAACAAATTGCAGTAGAGATACAGCCCGCTTCGTTTATCTTTGCAGTAGCGTCGTTCGTGATGCTCTCCTGTTTCAGGGGATATTGTGTATCGGGTTTCGAAATAAAACAATGGATGCAACTCGAGTCAGACTTCCACAATGCTTTTAAATGTTAATTAACGTTCTATATTTAGCTATACATCGGTGGAACTACTGGGAGGTAGAAATATGAGTAATGCCACCTGTTTTGTTTGGCATGAACTATTAAGACAATAATCGTTGCATCGGGTTGAACAGATGAATGCATTTGCCGCTATGAGGCTATCACACAGTCACTTGACGATACTTTATAACCACTACTATATTCTCAAACGAATATAATATGATACGGTTAACTATAAGTCATTATTTCAGCCGAAAGACGTCCACTGCCGGACATAGGCCTCCCCCAAGCACCGCCACTTCGACCAGTTTTGTGCTTCCCGCATCCAGCGGATTCCTGCGGCCTTCACAAGGTCATCGGTCCATCTTGTAGGAGGCCTTCCAACGCTACGTCTTCCGGTACGCGGTCACCACTCCAAAACCTTTCGGCCCCATCGGCCATCTGTTCTGCGTGCAATGAGGCCTGCCCGCAGTGAGAGAGTTTGTCATTTCTTCGGGCTATGTCGGTAACCTTGGTTCGCCTGCGAATCTCTTCATTTCTGATTCGATCACGTAGGGAAACTCCAAGCCCTCTCCATTGCCCTTTGAATGACTTTTAGCCTTTTAATAAGGCTCATTGTAACTGTAAGTAACTCTGATTAATACCATAAAATTTCGAAGTTCGGAAAAAATGGTTATAAATTATTATTCATACGATCACTGCCACAAGTCACTTCGTATTCTGTAAAGCGAGCATAAAACTGAATAGCTGGAGGTAATAGCCCCGTTGATTCTCCATACGATAACGGACTCCCCTAAACACACACTCCTCGCACATTTGTCCTGTCGTTATCAGTGACAAACAGTTTTAAAAATGCGGATGGCAATTTTTTTTTTTGCTTATTTCCTCCAGAAGGGAATGTAACGGTTGTGTTGTATATCGACGCTTGAAAGGCAAAATTTACTAAGATACATAGGGCAAATTTGACTTTACAGTATTAAAGTCAATTTTTCAGAAAAAAATCATATAGGGGGAAGTCCCCTAGTGGCGGACACTTAAGGTTTTTTAGAAATAAAATAAAAAATACTTTAAGGAATGTTTATTTATTTATGACTTACAATAGATAACTAAGTTAGAAATCAAATTAAACTAAAAAAAACACAACCTCTGCTTAAAAATAATTAACACCATTAATCAGACTTCGGTAACAAAAAATGTAATTTATAAAAGTGGCACCTAGTACCGGACGGATATTTGTGCCATACCAAAAGCACTGGACATCTCAGAATAGCTTGCATCGATCACATATGTAGCCATCTCCAGCCTCTGGGACGTCTGCACATGCTTCATGTGCCCACCCAAGACAGGATGAGCTCTGGATCCAGTCTTCCTCAGTGTCTTCTAAGCAAACCACGCAAATTGTTGTGTTTGTGTTAGATGTTTCAGTTAATGGTTCCACTTTATTTCGATATTTTTCTTTGGGCTCCACGTCTTTCGCTTCTTTTCCTTTGGGTTTAATTCCTTTGGTTTGCTTTCCTTTGCCTACAATTGCTGCTTTAAACTTAGATCCTAATTCCTTCTTTTTGTCTCTCATGTTCTTTTCATTTTCTTTTTCTTCTGCCACTTTTTTGTACGGCGTTTCTTCTTCTCCTCGATTTAGCGCCTTTATTTTGTCATATACAGTGCTTTTAGGAATATTGTATCGCATTGCAGCTTGTCTTACACTCAGTTCTTTGGAAAAAAAATATCGATAGCAGTTTGTAAGCTTTCCACCGTTTGTAAGCCCACGATTCTTTCTTTTTCTTCTCTTCCATTTCAATGCTATTCATTCTTCTATGTTCTAAAACAAAATTCAACAATTAGAATAAATAACGTTAATTCTCACGAGAAATATCAATATGTTTACTGTCCGGTGCTAAAGGATAACTTAGTGTCCGGTACTAAGGGACAGATGATTTCGTACATTAGGTGGTACCTACTATAATTAGTTAAAAAATCTAATAATATTCTATCAGTTCACGGGTAACAATTAAGTACTACTTTTATTTTTGAATACCATTAAAGGCTCCTACATACTGGCGCGACTTGTCGCGCGACGCGACGCGTCACAAAGACACCGCGTGTAGCGCTACAAGCGGTGCCTTTGTGTCGCGACGCGTCGCGATAAAATGTAAATGCAGAAATGTGCCAGAATTACTTACATCGATGTTTACGTGACGCCGTGATTTCCCGCCAAAAGCAGCAAACGCCCGCTCCCGCCGTGGCCTTGCGCGTCACTCGAAAGCCACGGAGCGTGATCCTGTTGCTGTGTGCCCCCCGCGCCCCTTTCACTTGTACTTTGAATCGAACCGGTTTATACTTGCTTGAATAGTACGAGTGTCCGGCGGTAGGTGCCGTCCGGCGCTACGGGACTTCCCCCTAAATTATATAAATTCCGATTCAGATGATTAGATAAATAATATTTCCAAAACAGTAAGATTTACGCCTGTGGGATCTGAAAAATTGACTTTAATAAGGTAAAGTAAAATTTGCCCTATGTCGCTAAGTAAATTTTGCCTTTCAAGCGTCGATATGTAACATTTTATATAGTTATAGTTTAATATTCTTTAGTTCCTCAATCCTTGAGAATTTAAATATGTACTAAAAGAAAGTCAATCAATCTGCCTAGCCTTTTCCCAACTATGTTGTGGTCGGCTTCCAGTCTAATCGGATGCAGCTGAATACCAGTATTTTACATGACATTCTTTTGGTTGGAGCGACTGCCTATGTGACCTCCACAACCCAGTAACTGGGTAATACGATACCCCAAGGTAAGACTGGTTGACAGACGTTTTGGGCTTCTACCCGTAACAACTGTCAAAGATCTACGAATGATAGCTGGGACCAACGGCTTAACGTGCTTTCCAAAGCACAGAGGAGTCTCGATATGTAATGGACGTTCACCAATCCTCGAACCGACCGCGGCAAGCATAGCTTAACCTTAGATCGACCCGTGCGGCACTTATTATTTAGCCACAAGCCCCTTCCCCTACAAAAATAATGTATAGAATTTTAAGCAAACAAAAAAAAAAAAGAATTATTCCACTTTGTCCCACCAGTGGAAGATTTCACCGAAACATCAGTCTCTCATTCAGTAGTCATTTCACAGTACTATTTAGTTTATAAGGAAACAACACTGGATATGGCCATATTGTTAGTTTTCACCAATATATTATTACATTACTACTTAGCTTAAAAAAATATTTCAAGACACACCTATTAGATTTTTTTAATCTTTACTCAAATAGTGATTTCCGGCGATTGACTAGTTCCTGTCAAAATTTTAATGACGTTGTTTGGAAATCAAAAAAAAAATTTGAATGAATATATAAAAAATAAGAATAACAAGCGCTTGACCGTTTTGCGCGCAAAAAGTATTAAAGAGCAGAAGTAAAGCTGCAGCACCCTTTTCCAGAAAAAATATCGATATAGGAATAACAACCCTATACGAGTATGAGTACAAGATCCCTATAAGAGTGACAACACTAAAGGATCACTATACTATGCTCACGTTACCGGCTCTAGTTACATTTTGCTTAGATATACATTTCTTACGTTTCCAATCAAATATAAATTACGAGCATACCTACCTACTCAAATTCTAAGATCAACCCTAGTGGGGCAGAATCTAACAAGATTTTAGACTAGTGGAATCTGCCCCACCAAATCGAACTAGTCTATAGTGGGGCAGATTCCATTGCAAAATATTAGACATTCCACTTTCCCCACCAGTGCACAGTGGGGCGGCTGCGTGGCAAAGTGGTATAATTAAAAAAAATAACAAAGGGCAAAAGATGTTTTTTTTATAACATCCTTGCGTAATCTAGCGCTGTTACATTCTCAAAACATCGGAATCCTTTTAATACTCTGTAAATTCCATGATTATTTAACAGGATGTGAACTTTCTAAATCAGATAAACTTATATATCCAGTAGCTATGCTATTTGCTGCTTCACTGCGTAAATGCAATCGTGAGATTGAGTTACAAAATGAATGTGTCAGCGACGTTCCTCCAATAACAATAAGCTTAACTCAGCAGCCAAGCAAACACAGATAGTTTAATGAATCCTCTACTATTGACCCTCTTAGACAGATTTAAAACTCACACAGAACTCGAGAACCCACAGATCACGGAGACATCTCAGCGGCCGTTGCTAGAGACAGCATTGTCAATACTTTCCAAACAAACCAAGCGTGTCATCGTTTACCCCATATGACTTATAGAAATTAACGGCTTTGAGCCTCGGTCAGGAACAGAAGTTGTGCGATCAACGCATTTTCAACAGCACGAATTCTATTAGTACTCTAGACTCTGACGGCGCTGTGCCGGCGATTCTATGCTCTGTGGGAGATCCTAATATCTAGAGCTAAAGTTTTTATATCTACG
The DNA here is from genome assembly GCA_905333075.3 of Atethmia centrago. Taxonomy (NCBI): domain Eukaryota; kingdom Metazoa; phylum Arthropoda; class Insecta; order Lepidoptera; family Noctuidae; genus Atethmia; species Atethmia centrago. Next base: position 16,851,549 of record HG995383.1, on the reverse strand, counting down.
AATATTTGCATGATTATTTCAGACTCGCTTCATGCAAACATGCCACAAAATTTTATGAGATTACTTCAGATAGATGAGGGCATTAGAGACTCTTGTCATCAAATGTATCCCACCCCTTTTACCCCTAAAGTCGTTATGGGAATGACAGTCTTTTGTCAAACGCCACCCACAGAGCGATAATACTTTTGAAACTTCTGCATTTTCCGGAATAGTATGTGTGGAACTGTGGACACGTACGTATTTATTGGCTTAGTTCTTTCAGCACGTTGGAACCGTTTCGATAAAGTTGGTAACAGAATGAGAGACTCAAAAAGTTTCATGATTCAGTTATCGATATTGTTAACAGCCAGCGTGGGATATTTGGATTTTCTTCGGTGGTTTTGATTTTCATCTTTATGCGTTAAATGCTTTGCTATTTTATGTAGTTTGCTGCTGGTGTAAGTATTAAGGCAATTGAGGGCATATCCTTAGAAACGAAAGAGATACGATACATAACCTAATCAGCCTCTAATGTTCCCACTGCTGGGACTAAGGCCTCCTCTCTGTAAGAGGGAGTAAGCCGTAATCCACCACGCGAGCCCTGTGCGGGTTGGTAGATGTCACATGTCTTCGATTTTTTGGTTCTACATGGACATGCCGGTTTCCTCACGATGTTTTCCTTCACCGTTTTGAGAACAGTGGTGGTGAAATAAGTTACACAAAGTAAGGCGCCTGTCTGGGTTCGAATCTACGACGTACAACTCGTAAGTCGCGACCATTACCACTGGGCCACCACTGCTCTCCTTGGGGATACGATATAAAACTCAAAATTATATATATTTTAGTATTACTTTTCGTATAACCTATGAAACAGCAAAGCTACGCAGGTATAGACAAATGCATACAACTCCATACTGCATGACGCTCAAGGAAAATAATAGCAATAAAAGAGAGTTACTCATTTTCAACTGAGATATAATAACAGGATATAAAATAAAAAATAATAGGATGAGTTGGAACGATACGACATGATATTGTCATTAGTTACAATCAAAGATGTATCTTATAGTCTGAGTTGAGTTGCTACAATTGAGAACATAAAAGAGAATGGACCTGTTTGTATTACAACAATATTTTGGAAGAACCTTTCTCAAGAGAAAAAAAATATGGAAAGTCTGAAACTATGTCTGAATAAATAATTAAATCAAAACCGTGCTTTTTTCTCCTCAATATTAATCAGCCCGAACAAAAGCTCGCCATGAGCTGAACAAATTTAAAATACTGAAATCAAACTGACACAACGTTACAATCTGCTATCTATGCACACGAACATTTTCAAACCCAACAATCAGTAACAACAAATAAAACTTTCTAATAGAGACGTTCAACCCATCCGTTAACGAAACCATTGTTCACGAAAATATCGATTGGTAGCCACGTGGAACAGACAACTGCTTTCATAAAATAAAACAGGGAGTAGATTGTTTCCAACATTTTGCCGGAAGACGTGGAATGGATTTCGGACTAATACATACCCTTCCTCACGGACCCTCCCATAAAATAGAGTAGGGTTGTAACTGAACGTCACCTCCGCCTCCACAAATGCGGAACTTTCGCAAGAAGTCGTACTTCCACCTCCGCAAGTTTTTAATAGAGTTGTAACGGAGGTCTTATAAAAGAAAATCCTCTCCCAAAATAAGCGAAGATCCTTTCTGTGATGGAGATATAACTTTCAGGTTTTAGTTCCCATGTGACCGCCGACGCCAGGTTCAGTACCAGAGAGGGCCTGCTTAGTGGAGGCGGTTTAATTTATGAACTACTAGCTGCGCCCCGCGGTTTCTCCCGCATAAGTCTCGATTCCGTGGGAATATCGAGATGACAAGTATCTTATGTCCTAATCCAAATCATGGTCTACCCATGTGCTAAATTTCATCCAAATCCGTTCAGCCATATCAGCGTGAAAACGTAACAAACAAACAAACAAACTTTCGCATAAAAATCGCCTACAAGGTGACCAAGCCGCAAGACTGTTTTTTTTTTTTTTGTGAAATACCTACATATTATAATTTGCCCCTTAAAAGTTTTGATTACCCATATAAGTCGTTTTTGTCTTTAATTTTCTATATCTTTCCACCTCTGTCCCCGTTAATACTCGAATCAGCGGAGTCATGCCTCCGTTTCTGCCTCCGCCTCCGCTAAGATGCCCCCCGTTACATCCCTAAAATAGAGGATGCCGTCACTCCGATTCCTATTGTCAAACTCAACTCGGTGCGTGCAACCCTTCCTTATTAAACAGACGAAAGTTTTATTCCGTAGGTGTGGGTTTGTTTGATTAAATTTTGTTCGTAACACAATATTTTAACGGCAAGTTAAAACATTTGCCTTCGTAATTTGTTTGGCTGGGTTAAATTCACTGTTTAATTTATTTGCTTTAATTAGCGTTTATTTTAGTAAGTTTGTTATCCATTAAATCTCTTGTTATTATGGGTTAAAGTTCATTTTCAGACGTTACGAAAGCTTTGCCATACTCATAATTATGTTTTATAATCAACAAGTTCTAAACGTGTATTTATTCAACTTTTCCTGTTCTATGCGAAATACTCTAGAAAATGTTCAAGCATTTCAAATATATCTGAAAGAAACAATCCGGAAAAAAATCGACAGGACGGAAAATTGACGTCTTTATTTAACAAATCATTGGGTTTCGAGAAAAGCTCCAATTTCAGTAGAAAATCTTTACTGCGATAGAATTGCCATCGAATTATTTCAAGTATTCTGATTTTGGTTCCATTTTTAAGCTTAGACCTCATTATTTATTTATTTAAATATACTTTATTGTACACCACAAAAATACATAACAAAAAATAAATCAAAATCTGCAAAATATACAGATGCGATCTCTTCCAGGCAACCATGGGATGGACAGTGATTTGCCTGGACATAAAGTGGGGCTGTCGTTGGTGTAAAAAATAAATAAATACAATATACTAAAATTGATACACAGATATTATATATATATATCCTTAATAATATTTACATAAATACACATATATTAAATGTATAAGCAACGAAAATAAATAAAAACCATAGATAATTACAGTTACGAGAACAAGCTCAGCCTTATTATATGAATATTGTTCAATCTTTAAGTATAGTATTTTGCATGGATCCTTTTATAGAAATCTGACTTTAACATTCTCAGATAGTTAAATTTATCAACAATTGCGTAAGTAATTACAGCGGTAATTAGAACGACGTATTATGCCCGGTAAAATGTGATGTTGGGTTACGTATTAAAACAAATAAATACCTAAGGTGACGTGACTATTCTAAACAATTTTTTTTTCGTCAATATTTTATTTGTTTGCGTAACAATAGTAGGTCTCTACCGCGACCAATGATCGTGCTGTTAAAACAATCGCTCTACCTACAACAATCGGTTCCAGCCTCATACAGTTCAGTATATAATATCAACACTTACCTATTATTATTACTCTCACTGACCTCTGTGCTAATCGTAATCTTTTCTTGAGTTAGATTGTTGACAGTCGTCGCAGTTATCGAATCAATTCAATTATTTCATTTCGTTCTGACTCACTGTGAATCGTAGTCGTGTCGTTTTATATTTTTTACAAGTGCAGTTTCAGAAATATGAAGATTCAAGTTCTAGTGTTTTTATTTGCCTGTATATTCGTGATAGGAACGTGCGATCATTTGATATTAGGTAATACAAATAATAATCAGAACATGATACATCACACTATAGCACACTATACAGCAATTCCGTTCATAAAACGAGTGAAAAATGTGTTCTTCAGTGGACATTCTGTGATTAATGTAAGTACTTTATGATTTCCTTGAAAAGTTTAGGAAAGGGAACAATCAAAAATATCACCAGTGTTATAAAGTTTTAGATTTGTTTTCAAATCACGTAATTGTAGAGAAAAACGAATAAAACTTTACAAAATTAAAGTGATAGGAAAGGCGCAGGCGGTTAACAACTTTTGACCCTTTTTTTTTTTTGAGGTTGGGAAATCATCAAATAACTTCTTCCGCTCTGAGCGGAGCGGGAGGGTGTGTCAGACTCTTACTGACTAAAACCCACCCGTATTCCTTCCTGTTGCCTGTGTTGCGGGGGCCTCGGTGACCCATAAGTACCTTCCCGCGACCCCGGCAGGCATCGGCCCTAGTGGACCCCTAACTTTGTGCTGACGACATCTCTTTGAGGCGCGCGTGGAATACAACGCGCCGTCGACCCGGGCCTGGTCCTTACCGGACGGTGAGCTACCCATTGCTCACCGTCCGCAAGCCCGCGCCTACGGTGGCCGGAAATCCGCCCGGGATTCCCGACGCCCAGGGCGTCTCCTGCGGCGGCTAGGGGCAAGAGGGCGCGAAACATGCCTTTCCCTCAACCGTCCCGCCTCCTCCTTCGCGAGCATTACTGCTTCGCAGAAGGAGGTGACGGCTGCCTATGCCCTCTCGCTCCGTACCATGGCCTGAACCAGGGCCGGACGCGAGAGTTCTCTGCCGCCGATCGCCTCCACGAGGACACGGCGGTGCTCTGCCCAAGCCAGGCAGCCCTCCACCGTATGCTCCACCGTGTCCTCCGGGCGATCCACACAGTGGTGACACCCGGGCGTTTCCTCCCGCCTTATCCGACACAAGAAACTCCCGAAGCTGCCGTGTCCGGTGAGGACCTGCGTCAGGCGGAAGGCGAGGACGCCGTGGCGCCTCTCTAGCCACTCCTCAAAGAGGGGACTTATCGCCGCAATTGTGGCGTGCCCAGCACTGGGTTGCGACAACCGTACTCTCCTTGATGTCATGAGATCCCGCCGGAGCTTCGTCCGCTGTGCCGCGATTTCTCGCCTCACTTTTGCCTCCAGATCCCATGGCGGCAATCCAGCAAGGAGGCTCGGTGCCTCACCGGAGACCGTGTGGTATCCCCGGGCCAGCCGGATGGTCATGACCCTTTGGGCCACGCCCAACCGGTGGGCTAGCCGCAGCACCAGGGAACGCGCCCGCACAAATGCCCCGTAAAGGTCCATGGACCGCATGACCCCCGCGTAGTGCCTCCAGCAAAAGGCGTTTGGACCCCCTAGATTAGGCAGTAGCCGCTTCAAGGCAGCCCCGGCTCGCTCCAGTTTGGGAGCCAAACGTCAGAAATGTTCCACGAAGTTCCACCGGCTGTCGAGGACGAGTCCCAGGTACTTCATCGTTGACTCGACGCCGATGTAAACACCTCCTACCGTTATTTGGGACCCCAACGGTGGCGCGTTCCAAGGACCATGTAAACACATGGCCTCGGACTTGTGCACGGCCACCTCGAGTCGCAATTGCTGGATTCTTTCGACGATCGTCGCAACCCCGCGTGCCGCTACTTCGGCTGCCGTCTGATGCGACCTCCCTTGCGCCAGGACCAACGTGTCGTCAGCGTAGCACACTACGCTGACGCCGCTAGGGGGTCGGCGCGCAGCACCCAGTTGTATCCCATGTATATCGATTTTAAGGATTTCCCTCAATTTTCTTTCAATGCTCCTGTCCCATCGGTTTAGTCAATACAATTTGTACGCTCATCAAATATTCAGGATGCTTCAAGGAATTCAGACATGCCTCCGGTTGTATGGGTTACCAAATAACTAACCGGCCATGTTTGTAAATTATTCGTTCTGTTCCAAGCACTCTTTTAAAACAATACATCTTTTCTTTTATACATCAAAAACATGGGATTGTCTGAATTGAACTCGGTTGAATGAAAACATAATGAGTGTGTATGTTGGATTTCTTTAGCATTCTCATCATATAAAACGATGAAATGTGTTATGGGAATTATGCCATCTATATTTTGATGAAGAAAAATTGGCTTAAAATCACCCAATTAGATATGAAATATTTTTAATGTCACATTCACGTGGGCTCCTAATGATACTCGACAGGGTATCCTACTTCGCAACCTGTAAAACCTGTCGCAACTTGTCTTACTTTATTATCCTATGAATCTCTCCTCCAGAGGCGCGTAACATTTTAACACACTCCATCCCATGTTCTCCCTACATGTGCCATGAATAGTGGATGAGTAATCCTCCATCCATTGTTTCAGAGTATCATGGCGTACGACAACACACACACAAATGCCTCAGCAACAGTAACAGCAGGCGGTATTGGATACACGTACGTCAATCTTAGGTTGAAAAGCGCGAGAGGAAAAGAACTGGATTATGATATTGGGATTTACTCTTAGAATGTTAAGCTGCCTATATTAAGGCGCTGACAAGAGGCAAATGAAACGAATAGGCTCGTCTTAAGAATAAATGCCAAATCTGTAAACCATACAGATTTGGCATTTTTTTTTGTGGTAGCGGAAAAAATATACATTATTTGAACGTATTTCTCATTACTTGGTTGTTACCAAAACACGTTTTGAAAAAAAAATCTGGATACAAACTAACGTTAAACTTACCTCTTACCGTGAGTTTCAATCCAAAATATCTGTATTAAATATCAACATACGTTACGTATTAAATAATAACAAGAACGTCTTATTTGAATGCAAAACTTGGTTGTTTTTTATTTTCGATTAGTCAACTCAATTTTGAGTAAATAATAATAATAATTGCTTCATATTTTGCAATAAATTACAAGCATTGTGTCATGGCGCCTCTCTTTCTTTTATATGCAATCTGACAGTGACCGCGGTTTATGTGTTGTTAGCGTCATAATTTTAGTTAGTAGTTTGGCTCCAGACTTGAGCATATGATTATTGTTAAGATAGGTAGGTACTAATATTAGTTTAAAGTTATCTTTTTCAAAACTGAATGGATTATTTGTAGTCTGTAAGACGTCTCTGTAACTCGATGGCTAAACATATTCTTCGATATATTCGGTTGCTGACACCAAGGCTTGAAACCGGTACCAAAAGTACAAGTTCTGTATCGGTAATTAGCGGTTCTTGCAATTTCGGTACCTGGGTACCGGTTCCAGATGGGTACCGGTACTCCACCTAACAAGTACCGGTACCAAATTCAGGTACCCGGCGCGTACCACACATTTCATATTTTTTACGGGGAACCTGATACGGTTGGCAAACTTGATGTAATTTTGGTAATGACTAAATAATAAAATAAAAGTTGAAAATATTAACTATTAACTATCCTGTTTACTTACTATTTCTGTTTTTTCGCTCTACCTTACGGAAATAATTGTTTGGTACCGGTTTTGGTACCGTTACTGTACAGATACTGATTAGAAATACCAATACCAATAGGTACTACGTCTGGTACCGGTACTTCTGTAGTACCGGTATCACACCAAGGTACCGGTTCCCAAAAATACCGGCATTTCAAGCCCTGGCTGACACACTATGTCGAAAATTACGCGGTAATAAGGTGTGGTTGCCGACATTCCGCCCGACCGATTTTTATGTTTATGCCTAATCGCGATATGATATCGGCCTGCTCTGTGGCTCTTATTTTAAAAAGCATTGCAAGCGTAATGTGACGTCATGTCATGACAAACTTGGCTATACTAATATTTTGTGTCGTTTGATCTAGAGATCGTAGAGATCGAGAACAGTGGTGGCCCAGTGGTAACGCCTGCGACTTACGAGTTGTAGGTCGTAGGTTCGAACCCAGACAAGCGTTTTACTTTGTGTAAATTATTTCATCACCACTGCTCTCAAAACGTGGAAGGAAAACATCGTGACGAAACCGGCATGTCCTAGAACCAAAAATTCGAAGACATGTGACATCTACCAACCCGCACTGGTCCCGCGTGGTGGATTACGGCCCACTCCCTCTGACAGAGAGGAGGCCTAGGTCCCAGTGTTGCAGTGGGAACATTATAAGCTGATTATGTTTGATCTAGAGTAATATTAACGTGCGACTAATAGTCCTACAAGGTTTTGGCGCCTGACTGACATTGACCCCTGTCAAGAGCGTTGTTGGTAAACAATTCTTTTGTGAAAATGTCTCAGAAGATGTATTGAAAAAACAAGATGGCGGCGTTAGTTACATATTTGGCCATGCGCCAACTATTCCTTGTACCGTTGTACATGTCAATGATGAACGCCAGTCCTTATTATTGTCGCTTAAAGGCTCGTGCAGACTGAGGCGATATCGCGGGCGCGACCGGGCGACCGGCATATTGCTGCTGTCGCGCCCGCGATATCGCGCTAGTCTGTACGAGCCTTTAGTCAAATTACTCTTTGTGAATCAAACCTAGTAGGTAAAAATTCGCATAATCACATCTGTGGTTTCAATTTTGTTTTATAGCAGCAAGAATGTTTCAAAATCTAACTTGCTGTTTTTTTTTTAATTTATTACAATATAATTTATTCCTGATCTGACTTTTATTTTAGAATAAAACAATAAAATAATACTTATAACAAAGAAAACGATTTTAACGGTTAATTGCATTTGTCTGCCTTTTAAGATATCTTTTGTACTATTTAAAGTGAACGATAGTAATTTTAATTTCATGTTTTACTGCAAATGGCATGAAGTCCCTAGAACCTAATTAATAGGTTATTTCCACTTCAATTTAAAACCCTGGTTGCTACCAGCCACAGAAGATCTAAACACTTCTAAACCCTGTTAATAAAGCTTAGAAGTAAAACTCATGAGATAATTTTCACATTTAAGGCGAGGTTATCCGCGCTTATAGGCCTTTGAAACACTACCTGCGCACAGTGGAACGAATGTATGGGAGCGGTTGGACGTAGACATGTCCGAAAAATAAGAGTAAAATTATGACAAACTAATGATGCCATCTTATTCGATTACTTAATGCCTTCATAAATTGTGGTGATGAATTTCTTCATAACTCCCATATTTCGGGAGTAATTTGAGAAAATGTGAAATTTTACTATGAAAATGAGTGTATCGAGCTCTCTCCCTCCTGATTCCGGGCTTGTTTCAAGTAGCGGTCTCTAATATCGTAATGCTATTACTAAGAGCTATATTTAATACTAAGACACATAGTGCGCCAAATGTGCACTTTCTGGGATAAAAGGAAATGAAAATTTAAAAAAAAAAACGTTTTTTCCCCATTTGTATTTACTTTAAACCGCAGACAGACTTATTAAGAGGTCTATAAATATATTATATATATACAGAAATATATATTAACAAAAATATTCACAAGAACTGATGAGAGTATGACTTTTAAGTAAGTTGATAATAAATTACCTAGTTTCATTAAAAGTACAATAAATAATTAAGATGTAAGCTCTAATTTACTAAGTTACACATTTTAAAACAATAACATCATTTAATTATCTTCGTCATCATCATCATCATCAATTAATTCAAATTCAGAATCGATGTCCGCTAAATCATTTATGTTAACAAATTCGATATCACTTTTCTCAGAATCCGTAAGCTCATAAAATTCCTTAAAAGAAGATTTTTTTACAAACTTATTTCCTTTTGGACGGATACTTGTAACAAGTGGATCAGAAGACAGTAAAAGATTGTGCATAATATCTTCATTGCATGAGATACTGCTATGCTTTCGAGAATGCCCCTCTCTATATTTTCTAAAATCTTTATTTCTAGCCTCAGATGCCTCTTCGGATAGAAAACCAATGGGCACAATTGACATGTTCTGAACTATGTCTGGCCCATGCATTAAAATTTTATGAAGTGAAGAAGGCATATAATACCATGGGTATAACTCCACGTAAAGCTTAGCAGTATCAAAGCAGAACTCTCGGAATTTAGTTACGTTGATCTTCTCTCCTGATGAAATACACTGCAAGATCACACAGATTTTTCTTAAAAGCATAGCATCTATTCCGGTCAGTTCAGCAGATTTAGTGTAGTTTTCAAAAAATCTCCTTGCCGAGTTGCCATTGTTGGTGGATCCACTGCCTTGTTTCACAACATCGAGAAGTAAGCCCGTTTCTCTTCTTACAGCCTCTTGAACTCTTTTCTTCCTGTCATCAACTTGCCTTTTTGCTATATCACCCCTTACTTGCCATGATTTTATGTCTAATTTGTAGGAAATGTGTAATAAGCATTCCATTGAGCGAATCCAAGCGTGAAGGGTGCTTAAGCTATATTTATACATGTCCTCGTTTGCGTGTTTATCTTTGATTAACTCTAAATTATTCATTTCTTTAGGACAAGCCTTGCATATGTCACACACTGAAGCTGCTGTATTGGATATAATGGAATGAATTTTACCATCAATCATTGTCAACAGCAGTTGGTGTTTGACACTAATTCCATCAGTGATGGTGGATGGAGTTAAGGCTTCAATCTCTGCTTCGATTTCAGCCATCTCTCTCTGCACATTTTCTTTGGTTTCCTTTATAAACTTAAACAATATTGGCCGGCAAAATGAAGTGGAAGATAGTCGCTCGTTTTCCCAAATTGTTACACCTTTTGAGACGAGCCGCAGTGGTACAAGACTAATCATAAAATTACTAGCAAGATCGATTTGCTCATCTTCACTCGTCCTTTGATGATAAATGCTTTGGCTAGATGATCCGTCAAAACCCCATTTGCTGGTCAATACGAGCTGTTGATTGGGATCAACAGGGGTTTCTAACGACCTAATAAGTCTTCTTGAGGTTAAATCCATCAAGGCTTGTAATTTGATTTTTGCAGAGCTCTCTGTAACTGTGAGATCTTCTTTGGCCGGATAGCACTTAATTTTTTCTTTAACCAACATGTAGTAACTCGGGTATTGAAGAGCTCCTTCTTGAGTGTTGAAATCCCGAAGAGTGTTATAGCGCCATTTCGATAAGTTCATCGATACATAAAGAGCCAATGCCTTCAAAGGGGATATTTCCCGTACCTGAATTGATTTACCTTCAATGAAGGTAAATGATTTTTTGAGGCCTCTTCTGGATTCTCCGTCAAGTATTTCATAACATAAGCTGTATCGCTTTGTCCTGCCTTTTGAAGCGCCCTTTCGGCCGAAAACATAATTTCAGCGCTGCTACTGCTGCATGAAAGACTATCTTCAGTGCGTCTTCTTTTTTGCCGGTTACTAAGGTCCTCAAAAGATTTACGAGGACTAGGATGTGTACAAGTTGAAGCATCAGATTTAGCAGGAGAAATTATGGGCTCGATGACGTCACTTATATTTTCTGTAGAAGGTTCCATATTTTCATTCTGTAATTCCGGCCATTGAATTGCAGCCTGTAGCCAAATCTCATGTTTCTTCCGAAACTTATCTGTGCTTCTTCCAGACTGTGTCCATTTTGCATAAATGCGGTAGCAAAATCGACGACACCAGTCTTTTAAACTTGTTTCAGCACTTTCACATAACTGAACACAACTGTTATCTTTTAAAACACTGAACAAATAGTTAAAGTCGCGTAAATCTTTATGTGCGCGTGCGCATAAAGCAACGTGAATATCAAGATTTGTATTAAAATTTGGAAAATACATTGCGAGATTAGCTTGGATACAACGAGGTGTAAATCAACACTGATTTTAAAGTTACTAATAGTGACCTATTTATATAAAATCCAGGTATCCCAGGTATTCTTTGTTAAATATTGCAAGGTAATTAGTTATTGTGATAATTAGTAAATGATGCATGCTAAATTAGTGTATTAAGAGCCATTTAGTAATTAAATAATAGCAATGTTCTTATCAGTAATCATTAGTGCATCAGTTTTATATGTAAACCTTAAGTCCCTAATTATATATCCTAATTAGCTTATATCTTCTCTAATTGGCTGCTCAGAAATGTTATTGTAATAAGGTAAACCTTTAGAAAAACGGTTTTAATCAACAAAATAAACAAAAAATAAAAAAATTGTGTTATAAAATAAACATCACTCTTTATCCCAGAAAGTGCACATTTGGCGCACTATGTGTCTTAGTATTAAATATAGCTCTTAGTATTAGAATTATGATATTAGAGACCGCTACTTGAAACAAGCCCGGAATCAGGAGGGAGAGAGCTCGATACACTCATTTTCATAGTAAAATTTCACATTTTCTCAAATTACTCCCGAAATATGGGAGTTATGAAGAAATTCATCACCACAAGTTATGAAGGCATTAAGTAATCGAATAAGATGGCATCATTAGTTTGGCATAATTTTACTCTTTTTTTTCGGACATGTCTACGTCCAACCGCTCCCATACATTCGTTCCACTGTGCTGCGCCTACCCTAAATGCAGCGCGACGTATGTATTTACGATGTACTGCCGCGGATTCGCGGAAAATCCATACCACAGTATAAAATATTTGCAGTTGATCAACTGAATAAGTTCTTTTCTTAGGTACGATTTTTCCCTTAGCTTAATGGTAGCCTTGCACAAGTCCGCGTGACACCGAATGGCTCAGATACTTGTGCTAATTCATCCCACACGCATTAATATATATTTGTTCAAGGTGTGTGACCTGATATGGTACCAAATGTAAGAGATTATCAGCTGTTCGCCGACATCGTATCGGTATCGGTTCGGTGTTGTTATTTATTTATTTAATACTTTAAGCACACAAATGTACAGAGGCGGACTTAATGCCGTAGGCATTTTCTACCAGTCAACCTTTGTTACCAGCTAAGGTCCTGTGTTGTAACATTCAACTAATTTTATTTAGTAAACAAAGGTAGACATGTATTTTAATGTAAAACTAGCCTTTACCCCCGGCTTCGCCCACGTGGAGGTTGGAAATTATCCCACGAGATCGTACCACCCCGGGCTAAAAAGTATCTTATGTCCTAACCCTGGTCAACGTCTATCTGTGCGCCATCATTTTAATCGAAATCCGTTGAGCCAGCCGCTCAGGCGTAAAAAGGTAATAGACAGACAGACAGGTTTTCACTTTTATATAGTAGGATAAGTAGGTTTGGAGCAGTAAACAAACACAACGTGGCCTTTCATCTCATCGCGCAAAGTACGAGTAGTAGCAAAAATAAGAATAAGCACGAATATTTTAGGTTCTTCTTTCTTCTACCCTAAAAAAAAATCGTAAACCTTTAAAAAGTGAGTAAATATTAGAATTTTAATTTTAAATTTATATTAAATTAGAAAATAAATACAAAAGAAACGTTGACGACGACGTCTGATATGTTGTTATTTTATTAGATTTTTTTGAAAAACGGCAGGAGAGTGACCTCGATGACGTCCCGTGGGACTCTGAGCACAGAGTACATTTTTATATACTGTGAATGTGAGCCGAAATCAGCCGAATCACAATTTATGTGTTCATTAAAAAAATATATATTAAACTAAAAAATCTAACTATTAAATTCCCTATAAAATACGATTACCTCACAGTACATGCCATTTCCATATTGTTTTGTGAGGTAATTATGAAATGAGACGAAAAATGGCTTTGAAATCGACCTTGTATCTTTTTTACCCGACTGCCCCAGGAGGAGGGTAATGTTTTTCGAGAGTATGTATGTATGTATGTATGTCTATTTCTTTGACACGCTCTGTAGCCTAAACGGCTTGATGGATTTTAACATATGAAGTGTCCTTAGATTCGTCTTAATTTTGGGAGTGACAGAGGCTATATAATATCTATGTATTGCATCTGCAAATACAAAAAAAGGGAGGGAAGGTTTAAAAAAAAAATCAATCAACAATATTGGTATCAATTAAAAGCTAGTAATGAGTCATTTTCAAATATAAATATAGTTAATAAAACTAAAAAGCTTGAAATAAAATAAATTATTAAAAAAAACAAAAAACCTGACCGCAAAAACACATAACCGAAAAACTTTTGTTTGTCCCCCGCCTGCGATACCAACATTCTATAGGTTATAATGCTTGTTTTTCCCTTTTCAGTTATGTGTTTTTGCAGTCGGGTTTTTTGTTTTTTGATTGAGTAAATTTCAATCAAAATTGTCATAGATACATTCTATAACATAGATTTTTCAGGCCTAACGCTAACTTGACCGTCTAATTTTTATTCTAAAACAGGCAAATTCAGATAAACCCACGTTAATATGATGCACTCAAAATTCATCATCTCTGAAAACTTAACTACGGACTCTCAATTAAAAAAAAAATAAATAATAAAGTCTGGAACACATCGGCGGCCGGTACGTGGCGGGTCTGCGGTCACAAAACGTACGAGCGACCGGTGTGGGGTACCTCTTGCGTACTGTAATTTCTCTTACGTACACCACCTATATGTATGTATGAGTATATCCATACGACCGCAATGTCGCCCACAACCGTTGAACGAGACTTTATTTATGCCCAAATGTTTTGCTGAACTAAAAGCTGGAGCGAAAATGGTTAGTGCTAGATTTATCTAGCACTAACCATTTTCGCTCCAGCTAACCATCTATTCTGTTAACAAATACTATTGTTTTAACAATAGTATTTGTTAACAGAATAGATGGTTTGTATATGAATAATAAAGTTATTGTTCTATTAACAAAATTCTGGATTGAGCTACTGATATGAGTATGTCAGCAGCTCAAATATTATAAATGCGAAAGTAAGTTTGTTTGTTTGTTACGCTTTCATGCTACAACGGCTGAACGGATTTATATGAAATTTGGCACATGGGTAGAACATAACTGGGTTAGGACATAGGATACTTTTATCCCAATATTCCTGTGGGATCGAGTGGCTTGTGGCCAAGTAATAACAGCCGCACGGGTCGATCGATCAGGTTAAGCTACGCTTGCCGCGGTTGGTTCATGGATGGGTGACCATCTTTAAATACCGAGACCCCTCCGTGTCTCGGAAAGCACGTTAAGCTGTTGGTCCCGGCTGTCATTTGTAGATAACTTTGACAGTTGTTACGGGTCATCAGAAGCCCGAAAGTCTGACAACCAGTCTTACCAAGGGGTAGCGTGTTACCCAGTAAATGGGTTGTGGAGGTCAGATAGGCAGTCGCTCTATGTAAAATACTGGTATTCAGCTGCATACGGTTAGTCTGGAAACCGACCCCAACATGGTTGGGAAAAGGCTAGGCAGATGATGATTCCAGTGGGATCGAGACTTATTCGAGTGAAACTGCGGGGCACAGATAGTTATTAATATTTTGGCATACGTTCTCAAATCATTATTGATAGGTATAGTTTTTTTTTCCAATCAAAAAAATCTTAATTTATCAATTAAATATTAGGTAGGTAAAAATATACCAATCCCACCAGCATGGGGAACAATAAGACCGAGTTCTAGAATATATCTGGCTGCGTCATTATCGCCCCCTTGGTTATAACAAAATAACAAATAAATGACTAATCAAATTAACAACTACGAACATGTTCGAACCTTCAAATAAATTATAATAAATCGCCAGTATTTTCTACACCCGTATATTTTGCTTCAGAGGCAGTTATAACCGCTGTCCCCTATTGACCTGCCTCATCCATCATCCTCCAACTTGTTATCCCTTCTCGACGGTTAGTTCATTATATTCTAAGTCACTGAGCATCAACACCGGGAGGCTGTTATTTGTCATCTATGTTTATGGCAACGAAGGTAAATCGATAAGATAACTTGGAAGCTGCTTTAAAATCTTATATAATTCAATATAAAAAAAAATGTGTTAGGCATTTTATTTCAATATAAAGTATCGTTTCACTGTCGTTGTTGTACTGTGAAACTAAGTACCTACACTGAAAAATAATATTGAAACTGAATACCTGAAAACACTTAAAATTAAATTAGCTAAGTAAATACCTACCTGAACAATGATAACGAGGTATTTTTACCCGACTGCCCCAGAACGAGGGTAATGTTTTTCGTATGTATGTATGTCTATTTATTAGGCACGCTCTGAAGCCTAAACGGTTTGTTGGATTTAAATATAAGAGGTGTCGTTAGATTCGTCTTAATTGTGTGACTGACTTAGGCTGTATAATATTTATACGTTGCATCTGCAAATACAAAAAAGGGAGGGGAAGGTTTTTTAAAATAAATTACATCAATATTGATACCAAATAAAAGCTAGTAATGAGTTAATTCTATATACATTATATTAATGAAACTGAAAACCTTGAAATAAAACAAATTATTTAAAAAACAATAAACCCCAATGCAAAAACAAATTATTTAAAAACAATAAACCCTAATGCAAAAAAGAATAACTGAAAAGAGAAAAACAAGCATTATAATCTATAGAATTAGTATCGCATGCCCCATAAACCAATAACCTGAAATATGGTGTATTTTGTTTGTCCGTCAAGGCGATACCAAAATTATATAGATTCTATTTTATAATTAACATTTTTGGAGCTGTCAACGTGACATTGGTTATATCACCAATCCAATAATTAAATTTCAATAAAATCAAAAAGCAATAAATAAAACTAAAAACACAATAATGCATTCGAAATAATATTAATTTGACAGGACTAAACTAAAATTTATCTTCTGTCCTCTTCTTAATGAAATAGAAAGAAAAAGATGCACTAAACTTAAATTTAGTTTAGTTTGTGAACAAGGGAATCGGCACCATTGACGTTTTGTTTGGTGCTGTGTGTGTTCTTGCGACTCGTGATTTTCTTTTTTCCTGCGTTTTTCTATTTGATTTTCCGACGACTTTGATTACGATTACGGACCCTGTAACCACCCCCGATGACGACTTTGGCTTTACATGGGATTCTGTACCCGCCTCCCACGACGACACCGGCTTTTTAATGGATACCGTACCCGTTTCTCACGAAGGACCTGACACATATTTGTATATGGAACCTGATTTACGCGAACTTACCAGCTTACCACGGAGCCATCTCTGTGTCAACTGCGTGGATACATTATGACTTAAGAGATTTATCTTAAGCAATGTGGAAGATCGGTCTATATTACAGCAATGGATTGCACCACAACGAGTAAGTTACTATAAGAACAAGGTACATACTCAGTAACTTATATTGCATAGCTACGTAACATAGGTTTGAATTGAATAATTCGGTTAGTGTCAAGGAAACCATAGAGATGATATTATAGTTTGTTTTGTCTCAACCTATTGCCACATAAGTGACTTATGTGATGAATTGTATGATCATCTAAAATGGTATCACAAGACCGGTGTTATTCGATGCATAGGATTTTTATACCTTTTAATGCTATAGCATGTTAATAGGTATAAATTCTTTTTATGACAGTATGCAAATAGGTTTCACATAATAGTCACCAATGTTGGAAACATCCAACAGGCAAGGAATGCACAACAGCATTCTGCTCCACAAGAACGAAGTATTGGGTCAATTTTGTGTAAATTGTGATCAATCTGTATTAAGAAGGCGCTTTCATCATCTATACTAAAGTAATACACGCACAAAAGACATTCGAATAAGAACTATACTTGCAGAATATATTATACCACGGCAGGTGAGTGCTGTTAACATTTTAAGGTCTATCTTATTAAGTGCTACGTTTTATAACATGGGAGATATCCTAGGATTTCTAATATTATAACTATTACTTAAAAAATATAAGGCCTGCCTTAAAGTTAAATAAATATTAGATTCTTTATATGCAAGCACTCAGTGAAATTGTATGTATAAAATACCAAGAATTATTTTATTTTAAAAATGTTTTTTTATTTTTATTTTTTTGTTTAATTTCAGTTAGCTTCAACAGATCTGGTTTGCCATTCTTGTTGGACTCGAGCAACACGAGCAACAATTCAAACATGCATCTACTTCAACTCAGCCACTACCTACAGAATCATCCCGTAATGAAGCTGTCCACACCGAAGCAACCAGCCTTATTATGGCGAGCATTTATGAGAGCGCAAGGTTCTTATAATATTAAAGTGTGCCCAGAAAGGAATAACAGTGTTCTAGAAGGATCTCCTTCAGCTAATAACAGCATTTTAATTAGAGGGCGAATCAAAAGCCGACATTTAAGTAGGAAAATGTATTTCGTTTATATAATTATTAAGAATGATGAAACTGGATTAGAAGCAATATTGCAATTTAGTTGCATATCTGGCCGGAGGACAGTAGGGTGTTGTGCGACGTGATGTGACGTGGCCACGTATGTGTGTCACGTGAATTGTGTGGTTCCTGGGCTGGGCAAGGTTTCGGTCAAATATAAATCCCCCAGCCCAATTCCTAGATGACGTGCTTGTCATTTATTTAAATGAGAACGAATAAACAATTAAAAAACGGAATAACTTTTTTTTGATAACCTTGAATTTTTATGAAATAAAGATCCAACCGAGTTCTATGTAAACAATAGTGGTTGCTTCTTTATCTATGATGTCAGCCCTAATCGCTATAATTAGTTTCTTTCATGGGCATCACTTGGCCAAAACCTCTTTATCAAATGGGCATTTCCCTTTGATATTAATATGCAACGCACTGAACAAAATACCGTAACCATAATAACTTCAAGCCTTATTCAAGTAAACCTGTCAATACTAAGTGAGAGCTTGCAACCAGCCTTTCCGATATAACTCCTAGTTATTTGACTGTCGGATTCGCGAGCCAAAGGTCAGAGAAGCGACCGCAGACTAACAATATAAACTGAAATCGCACTATTATCGCGAGTGTCGCAGACTTTCCTTATGGCTCCGATATAGATATTTATTTGGAGCACGTCAGAAGCAAAAAGGCCTAAAGGATTTTACGAAAAAGAAGGATGCAACCTGAACGCGCAGCGCCGCGGCGCCCTAGGTCCGCGCGTCTGCGCCAGTGTATCACAGCCGTCATGCTGACACCAAGTTGTCAGACAGTTTTATAGTTGTTTTTTTTTTGTGTGAATGTGAATGTGAAACTTGTAAATAATTATTTAAGTATTTGTGCGTAGTTATTATTTATTTTAGGTAAGTCGTTTTACATCTATGTTCAATGCCGGCTGTAGCGACGCCGGATATAGTGCCAGTCAACCTGCCACATCGCTTGATGTCCAGGTGAGATATCCCCATTGCTCCCAGCCACGCTTCTTTAAAGGCAAACGGGGGCTACGGATACACTATGGCAAGGTTCACAAACCTCATAGTGTAACTTTGTGCCCCCCAGCCACATCCCCAACATCAACAACTCCTGATCAAAGTTTGTGGAAAACGTTGGCAAAATTCAAAAATTCTACCCCTGTATTAAAGAGACTTCCCCGGGACGCGAGAAGGTCTGTTGCACTGAATCTGGCACAATGTCTCCGTCTTGCGACACAGGAGAACTCACCAAGTGCCTGGGAGCAATTACTTACCTTCCCTTATAGGATTCTGCATGTCCAAAAGAATTTGGCAACCAAAAAAACATTGACCAACCAAATTAAAGATAACTGTAACAATTCGATCCTTATTTTAGATCCAAAATTACCTGCTTCCAATAACCTTTCACGAAAAGGCTTATGCTCACATGTAGAATCCAAATTAAGTGAAGGTGACATCAGAGGAGCGGCCAGGCTCCTGTTCAGTAGTGATGTGGTGGCGCCCTACTCTCCAGAAACTCTTTCAGCCCTGGAGAGTAAACATCCAGCGCCTGCGGATGGCCTCACCTTCCCCGACCCCCTCTACCTCCCGATCCGGATTCAAATCCTCTTAATGTTACTGCCCCCAGCTGATTGTAGCCGTGAGCTCCTTCCGAAGTGGTTCCGCCGGCAGCCTCGACGGCCTGACTCCTCAGCATTTAAAAGATTTATTGAGTTCAGGCGCCGGGGAAGCTGGTGAGTCGCTTTGGAAGGAGCTTGTAGGTCTAATTAACCTGATGCTCAACGGCGGTGTGAATGATGCCGTCTTTGATGTCTTGTATGGGGCCAACTTATGTGCCCTGCGCAAGAGGGACGGCGGCATTCGTCCCTTTGCCGTCGGGTGCACCTACAGGCGTACGGCAGCCAAAATATGCTGCAAATTGTACAGCGACACTCTTACTAACAAATTCGAGCCCCTACAGCTTGGCTTTGGATCCAAACGGGGCTGCGAGGCTGCCGTACATGCCCTTTCCAGTTTTTTGAATGCCAATAAAGGTGAGGTCATCCTCAAGGTTGACGTCAAGAACGTCTTCAACTCTGTTAACAGGGACACATTGTTGGCTGAAGTAAAAAAGGAGTTACCACAAATTTATAGCTTTATGTGGCAGTGCTACAGGCACCCATCAAAATTATTATATAAAGACAACGTTTTGGAATCTGCAGTCGGATGCCAACAAGGTGATCCTCTCGGGCCAGTCATTTTCAGTTTGGCTATCCATCCCATAATTCAACAATTAAATTCAAAATTTAATGTGTGGTATTTAGATGATGGAACACTAGGAGGTGACGTAGACACCGTTCTAAAAGATCTTCAATTACTAAAGCAGTATTTCCAATCCATTGGCCTTGACCTCAACTACTCCAAATGCGAAATTTACCTTTGTGACAATACCGACAGACAATCGACCATACAAAACTTCAATTCAATAGCCCCAGGTATCAAAGTTTTGGAAAAAAGTTCACTACACCTCCTAGGTTCTCCAATTTTAGAAGATAGTTTTTCATCATTCGTCGAGGAAAAAATTAAACATTTTAACGATATTTCGGATAGACTTTCTAAAATTAATTTACACTCGGCATTCACTCTTATCAGATATTGCTTTTTCGGTCCAAATTTTATGTATTTTCTCCGCTCTTCCACTTTATGGAAGCAGCCACACCTTTTAGATAAAATTGATCATATTATTCGAAGTACTCTTACATCCATTTTAAATGTGGCATTGGACGACCGCGCATGGCTGCAAGCCACACTACCCATTCGTTTTGGTGCGCTCGGCGTCCACAAAATTTCTAGTGTAAGCCTACCGGCGTTCCTGTCCTCGGTCCACAGCACCGAAAAGTTAACCACAAAAATCTTAGCTCCTTCTCAGGTTGACTCTGAAGTGCCGTGTTTGACCGATGCGGTGAACGCCTGGAAAATGGCTTGCCCGGATACGGTTCAGCCCGAGAACCCATCTTCCCAGAGACAGTGGGATGAGCCGCTCTGCAGGTTGGTACGGAATAAACTCATTAATACGTCCACCAATACTGCTGAGCGTGCCCGCCTGCTGGCTGTGGGTGAATGGGAGTCGGGCCTTTGGCTTCAGGCGCTACCGTAACCCAATATAGGCACCATGCTGGGTGACACCACATTCCGGCTCGCTACATGTTTGCGTCTGGGCGCTCCTTGCGGGGCTCCACATCGCTGTCAATGCGATGAAGGAGTCGACTGTCTAGTACATCATGGCCTATCCTGCAGTAAGAGTGCTGGTCGGATAGCACGGCACGCCAGCATTAACAACATCATCCGTCGGGCTCTTGTCACCACCGGGGTGCCAGCTGTTTTAGAACCCAATGGCTTGGCACGTGATGATGGGAAGAGACCAGACGGAATGACCATAATGCCGTGGAAGTTGGGTAGGCCTTTGGTGTGAGATGCAACCTGTGTCGACACTCTCGCGCCTTCCCATCTTCCTAGCACGGCGGGCTGTGCTGGGGCGGCTGCTGCAGGAGCAGAAAACCTCAAACGGCGCAAAAATAACAACCTTATTGGGAGCTATATGTTTGAGCCGTTTGGGGTTGAAACACTAGGGCCTTGGGGTCCGAGTGCCCATCGAGTATTTCGGGATATCGCCAAAAGGTTGGTAGAGTCTTCACGTGACCAGAGGGCCGGCCTTTTTCTAGCCCAAAGAATCAGCATTGCCATCCAATGTGGCAATGCTGCCAGCCTTTTGGGCACTTTTCCCATTGACAGCGATGCGGACGAATTTTTTGATGCCCAATGAGCTCTTCCGCCTTTTTGTTTGTGTATAGTTTTAGTTAAGATAGGATATCATTTTGTTATTTTTATTAATTAATTACATCATAAATATTTTATAATGTTTGTTTTTCTCTTTTCTGTTATGTGTTTTTGCAGTCGGCTCTTTGTTTTTTAAATAATTTGTTTTATAACAGCTCTAATTCATGAAAAATACGATGTATAATTAAACAATCTGAAAGCACACGTCACGTCTATAGGTCTAATGATCATAATAGAACTGAGGTACGGGCTAATTTCACCAATAAATAAATAAACATCTTTTGCAAATTCAATTTCAATGTAAGTAACTAGTTTACCTACATATCCATGTTCATAAATAATAATAATATAATAATAAGCCATTCTCACCGACAAAACAATTTACTACAATAGATCGGATATAACTCTACAGTATAAAATAAATAAAGTTACTTACCTAATAGATACTGCCGTTCCCAACACACATAATATTCAGGAGACAATATCTGATAAAAATAGTAAATAGAATAGAATAGAACTCAAAGATGAAGTAACAAGAATATGGCGCCAACAAAAAGTTTATGTAGTCCCATAATCCTCTCCACAACAGGCGTCATCCCGAATCACCTTCTCCATAGCCTTAAATAAGGAATCCTAATAGAAACCCTCTAATCACCCTACAAAAAGCTGCAATTTTAAATACATGTTTCGACATGTATTTAAAATTGCAGCTTTTTGTAGGGTGATTGAAACTTTCTGAAGATTCGTCTTCAGAAAGTTTAGAAATAGATCCTCGTCACAACACATCCTTATTATAACACACCACATGCTGAATTTACTAGGCTTCGATCCGTAAAAGTTGCAAAAACAAGCCAAAGAGCTGAGAAGAAAAAACACTTAACAAACAGTTAAAACTCTACAAAAAGAATAATTCATATTTATTTAAACTTTTTACACACAAAAAAGATACAAAGGCGGACTTAATGCCTTAGGTACTCCACCAGTCAACCAAGGGTGGTGAAGAAATTTGGTTTGAGAGGTTTGAGAGGAACAATGAGAATTCTTTATTAAAATTGAATCAATATTAATTCACACTCGTAAATGATAACACACTTATCGTCATAATTACTTATCATTATATTAAGTTTATTGCAAATAGGTATCCACTTTATTTTGTATTAGAATTTTCTAAATTTGAGGGTTTCTTTTTGTTTTATTGTAAACTTTTTTGTATTTTATTTTATTTTTTCTTAGATAGGTAATTACTTTGTTGTATTTATTATCATTGTAAATGCTGCGTATACCTGTAATAGGCATACGTACCAGCACTTTTCTTTTGTTTCTTTTTCTCTAACACTTCTAGTTTATAATAACTCCTCTTATGTAATGCTGTTGGTATACCAAATAAATAAATAAAATAAAATAATGTTCAACTATCTTAATTAGAACCATCCCATGTGAACCATGAATTAATAAGGATATCGTTAACAAACTTCATTTTCTATTTTTTTTTAAATGTATTGTTTTATAAATTGATATCTAATAGTATAATACTTATGTTTTATGCTGGGTTATGTTCAAACGCAATGTTAATTTTTACTGAATAAATAAATTGAATTTCACAGCATACGCTCAACTAAGAGTTGGTAGGTAATCCTAAGCCGAAGCTAATAGATCCCTCGCATATGATCGAGGGTTCGGAATCTACGCCTTTATTACGATGATAAGTGAGGTAAGGAAAGGGCGAGTTATGGAACGAATTTGAGAAATTTATGGATAGTGTTAATAAATGTCTAGGATCGCTTAACCATTCATCTATTGAAAACCCACTCACATTTTCTGCAGCTCATAAAATTTCCAAAATTTTAGGATAACCTACATTAATCAGCATTGCATTATCAAAATAAAGTAGATTCATCATTCAAAGATTTTTCTTAAAACGAAATAGGGGTACATACTTAGATACCGCAAGTATAAAATCTTACCAACATTTACATCTTTGTTTTAAATGCAGTTTCAGTAAGATGCAGCTTTAAAAAACGAACGCAAATGGAAATTCTCGTTCGTAAATCGTTGAAATTTATTGTCATTTTAAACCATAAGGGTTGTAACACATGGGTCGTTTACAAGACGGCGGAAATAATGCAAGTAGTAAAATGTACGACCGTTCTATGATTTAATGTGCAATAACAGTTCTGTGCTATCCACTTATACGGGTATGTCCCACAAACCGCAAAGTATGCAACGGTTGTATAGATATTCACTTAGGTACATAAACCTCTATGTACCTAAGTGAAGATCTATACTACCGTTTTTAAACTAGGTACTTATTTAATTGTTCTTCTTTTTTTTCCCTGTATTAAAAAGTCTTTGATAAGCAGTGGTATATTACAGGCTGTTTTATTATATTTTAAATATAAAGATATAATAATAGGTAGGTAATAGTGGCAGTTTTCCTAAATGTAAACTTTACCTGCCCCTGCATTCAAGACTAGTTAGAACTGGCTCAGAATCGGCTGAATGTAGTAAATAAGTTTTCGGTGCATAAGGAGTAATTCTGCTGTTGGTTAAAACTGGGCCAGAAAACCATTTATCTAAGTGATCAACAGATTAAACATGAAAAGCACCGTTCAATTTCAGAAGAAAGGATTTAATAACTAACATAATAGAATATAATAAAAGTGTCACAGACTAATTGTTAGATACCATCCTAAACAAGCCACCTAGATAAAACAAACTTCCTTACAAAACATTGATTCTAACCATTATTATATCCTCGATCCACTTCCCACAATCGACCACACATACACTTTCCCGTCACGTCACTCGTTGCTGTTCTAATATTTCATAGGATGGCAAAAGGGCAAATTGTATCAGTGGCGAGGCGTCTAGAGTGGAATGTGACAGTGGAGCCAAATTGGAGGCGACAACATGCTTTTAGCGTCTCGTCTCAGCCTCAGACCTCTGTGGATAGTGGTACAATAGGATCACAGCTTTGGCAAGGCCCAAGTTAAAGGAACTTGGCTTTAGATTGTGTTTTGTTTTAGTTAAGTAGGATTCGGATTGCGTTTAGGTATAGTTTTGGACTCGCGCTCTGCAGTGTTCGATGTAAATTCGTCAGTGAAGCCTTATTCGGCCGGTTTCCAGTTTATCTGGATGCGGCTGAATCCCAGTATTTTACGCGGAACGACCGTCTATTTTACCTCCACAACCCAGTCACTCGATAACACGATGCCCTTTGGTAAGACTAGTATTCAGACTTTGGTCTTGGTATGAAAAGGATGGTCACCCATCCATGGACCAGCCGCGGCAAATGTATTAGCAAACACAACAACATAATGTACAGTAACTCATTTAATTAATTATGCAAATTGCCAAAAAGTTACCTGTCACTTAGCCCACGCGTCACAGTCTCTACGCGAGTAACTATTTGGATCTTGTTTACGAGGAGTTACTTCTAAAGTTTAAGCATCTAACACAATTAAGGAGTTATCTTTAAGATCCCTTTTGTCTAAATATACTCTGCTGACTATAATATGCGCAGTGTATTCAAATTATAATATGTCTGCGGGATGAATGGACGTAGGGACTTGCAAAGTTCTTGAAAACACATTGGATGGTGGGATAGGCCAATGAAATTTGTTTTTTTTTGGTCTAACAGACCAAATTCTTCTGTTCGGTCCATCGGTTTCAGGCTTTGTAGATGACTGAGAGAGAGAAAGAGGGCAATTGCGCACTTTCTCTGTTACACGTGCAATCATACAATCAACATATCATTGGGCATGCCATCTGTCCTGACTGCAAAATGGTCTGCCATTGTCAGATATTATTCTTGCATGATTTACGGTTCGCGACAAGAGCTGTTTTTCAGCACTTTGAAATTGTGTAACAATACCCATTAGAATTCTTAATAAAATAATTTGAAGGATGCTATCACACTGATTCAAGTAAATACTTAGATTAGGTATATGAGTATTTAGAAGATAAGTTTCATATTTCTCATTCATATATTATCATATATTATGGTTTTCATATATTATGTAATGATCTCCACAAACTTATCCAATATTCGAGTAAACTTTGAACATTTACGTACGTCAAAGTACCAACCGTGCAAAATATCGTCGTTATTAGATAAACTATGTTGCACTAATAAAGAACGACTAAGCTCAGCAAATCTGTATGCAAATGGGTCTTACCCGGTACCACTAAGTTTGTATACAAGTTCCATATACGGGCTATGTATTAAGTTCGATTGACTTGTAAAATTGACTTACTATTACTTCGATCTGATAAATAGATACACGAATAAGGTTGGTTGTAATAAAGTGTAATAGATTCGTTGGTCTTGTGGTATTAGGATTTGAATTATGAGTGTACGTTTAGTCAAGTTGAATGTTGTGTTTAAGTAAATATTGCAGAGTATTTGCCTTATAGGGTTTATTGATGTTGATTAGTTAATGCTGATTTCGTATAACGGCTATGTTCTATTGCAGGAGTGAAATGAAATGAAATGAAATGAAATTGTTTATTCTGTAAATAGGATATGACAATCACTTTTACACGTCATATTAAAAAATAAGCTAGATGGAGTCGACATTTCCTATCTGACTACCCCTGAGAAGAAATGGCGAAACAAACTCAAGGGTCAAAGTCTCTTTTAAAGTCCAGACATAATCTTGGTCAGATCATGTGAGGACCATGTAGATCTATGTCTGAAATGGTCTTTTGAGGAAAGAACCACACAAATTTGAGTGGACCTGTCCAGTCAGTGCAAGCATTTGTCAGTAATCGTGTAGCTCAACTCAAAACTTAAGGAGCTCAACGACTCGACGAACAATACCAAGGAAAGGACAATTGGGTTGGCCGCATAAAGAACTCAAAATGCCAGACCATCATTAAAACTAAGAGAAAAAAAACAACAAGAAATAAATAAAAATGACCCACATAGTGCTCACATTCACAATAATTAAAGTAATACTCGTATAATACTTTTTAAGGTACATAAATATTCACGTAATTTTGCTTATAATATTCATCAATGTCAATATGTACATATAGTTGTATATAATGATCATTTTGCATAATTTAAACTTCAAATTTTATGGTTTTAGCACAAAACTTATCAGAGCGAGCAGCTCAATCCCAAGCTTTTTTGTCTTCTAAATAATCTGAAATTTTATAGTACCCTTTTTTACAAAGTTTGGTTTTAATACAGCTTTTAAATCGTTTAATGGGTAAATTTCGAATAGCAATAGGAAGTTTGTTGTAAAAGCGTATACATTGACCCATGAACGAGTTGCCTACTCTGTGGAGGCGAGTGTGAAGTACAGCAAGATTATGTTTATTCCTGGTATATAAACTGTGGATATCGGACATTTTCTTAAAATTTGATATATTTTTGTGTACATACATAAGATTATCAAATATATATTGAGAGGCTATAGTCAGAATATCTATTTCTTTGAATTTTTCTCGAAGGGAATCTCTTGGACCTAGGTTGTAAATGGCTCGAACAGCCCTTTTTTGCAAAACAAAGACGGTATTAATGTCCGCACAGGTTCCCCAGAGAAGAATCCCATATGACATAAGACTATGAAAATAACTAAAATAAACAATTCTGGCCGTATCTACATCGGTTATCTGTCGAATTTTTTTAACAGCATAGGCGGCCGAACTTAGTCTTCCTGACAATTTTTCTATGTGTGGGCGCCATTGTAATTTAGCGTCAATAGTTATTCCAAGAAAAACTGTCGACTCAACAGGGTCCAACTCTATTCCATTAAGTTGAACATTGGTAGTTAGCTGCCTGACATTTGGCGTTGAAAATTTAATAAGTTTAGTCTTTTTTTCGTTCAGGAGAAGATTATTTACATTAAACCAATGGACAACTTTAGAGAGTGCATCGTTAACATGTTCAAAGTTGACCAGCAGTCGTTTAATTTTAAAAATGAGGGAAGTGTCATCTGCGAACAATACAATCTTGTGATTATCCCTTATGTGATAAGGTAAGTCATTTATATAGATTAGAAACAAGAATGGACCTAGAATTGAACCCTGCGGAACGCCCATAGTGACCGCAGATCCTGCAGATCTCTTGCCATTTATATCAACCCTCTGAATTCTATTATTAAGATAGGAAGTCAGAAGGTCGAGAGGCCTGTCCCTCATACCATAGTGGTGCAGTTTCCTGATGAGAGTATCATGATGGACGCAATCGAAGGCCTTAGATAAGTCGCAGAAAATGCCAAGAGCATCCTGCGACTCCTCCCAAGCCTCGAAAATGCTCTTCAGCAATTCCACGCCCGCGTCTGTAGTTGAACGACCCTTCGTAAAACCAAACTGTTTCAGATGAAATAAATTACATGAATTGAAATGTCCTAACATTTGTTTTAAAATTATTTTTTCAAAGATTTTGCTCAATGTAGGTAATATCGAAATAGGCCGAAAATTCGTGGGATCAGTTGTGCTGCCAGATTTGAACAGTGGAATCACTTTGCTAAGTTTCATCAGATCAGGAAATATACCAGATGCAATACAAGAGTTAAAAACAATTGCTAAAAAGGGTGAAATAACATCAATTATTGAAGACATTGTATTTACTGATAATCCCCAAAGATCAGTAGTTTTTTTTACATCAAGTTCTTTAAAAGATTCCAAAATGTCTTTAGGGCTAACAACTGTGAATTTAAAGTGTTTATCACATTCTGGTACACATTCTTTTAGTATTGAGTAAGCAGAAGTGGAGGACGACGATGACAGAGTTTTGGTTGTTAAAAAGGGAATATTAGTGAAGACGTTTTCAAACTCTGTTGCCACCTCCACGTCTGCCCTAATATCTGCATCATCGATTTTTAGATGGAAGTCACGATTCCGTACTGTCGTTCTTCCCGTTTCAGAATTAATAATATTCCAAGTTGTTTTAATTTTATTTCCAGAAGATTTTATTTTATTTTTAATGTGTATGGCTTTTGCTGAGGAACAGGCTCTTTTAAAAGTTTTAGAATAATTCTTAACAAATTCTTTAAAAGTTTCATCATGGTTATATGTTTTTTCATGATACAGTTCATATAACCTCAACCTACTTTTGTAAATACCTGGTGTTGCCCAGTCACTAAATATAACGCGATCATAAACAGGCAATGTTTTTGAGGTGAATACCTTCCTAAATTCACAATTGGTGAGGGTAAAGTATATGCTTGGTCCGGGTCAGTGTGATAAGGCAAACCCGGTAGTTTTTCCATTAAATTATTTTTAAATTGTTCTAAGCGACTTTTGTTAACAGGAACAAAACTCATAAGTTTTCTTTGAACTCTGATTATTTTCTGAGGGAAAGTGACCAACTGGCCACAGTGATCAGAGTCCAACTCATTTACAATTGAATGGCTAGAAGGTCTTAAATTTGTAAAAATATTGTCAATACAGGTAGCGCTAGTGGCAGTTATTCTAGTTGGCTCAAAGAATTGAAAAAAGAGTGAATTTGATCAATTTAAACATATAATGGTACTATGCTGTGAGCATTCATCATCATCATCATCATTTCAGCCGAAAGACGTCCACTGCTGGACATAGGCCTCCCCCAAGCACCGCCATTTCGATCGGTTTTGTGCTTCCCGCATCCAGCGGATTCCTGTGGCCTTCACAAGGTCATCGGTCCACCTTGTAGGAGGCCTTCCAACGCTACGTCTTCCGGTACGCGGTCGCCACTCCAGAACCTTTCGGCCCCTTCGTCATGAGAATTAGCCTCATTAAAACTAGGAAAGAATAACATTAAGCTTCTTACTTATGTAAATAGTTTTACAGCATTTTGTAATAAATAACAATCCTTAAATTTTATAATTGAATTTTTAAAAGAGGTAGTTATGTTTTCTATTCACAGCAGCATCCAAGTGAAAAATATGCTTTGCGTAGCGAAGCGTAAATGGCCTAAGGGGCTAAAACTTAGACATGCACAAGCTTGTTCAAAGCAGTCTACTCTATGCAAAAACATTTGTGTAGTCATTTCAAGAAAGTGACTTTAGATGCTGGTACAAAAGAATTATTCTTCACAAAGAACAAACAAATTCATCCGGGCAAGACGCTACACTCTAGTAGAGTTATATTGTCCATGATTTTGTTGGTGCTGGGATAAAATGTTTTTTCTGTATCTTGAGATGTTTTAAATAATGTAATCAATATTGAGAGGGGTTACTTTACACTCTCATAGCAAGTCATATCAATCTGCTTAGCCTTTTCCCAACTATGTTGCGGTCAGCTTCCAGTCTAACCGGATGGAATTGAATACCATTCCTTGCCATGCGTATTTTACATGGAGCGACTGCCCACCTGACGTCCACAACCCAGTTACTGGGTCACACGATACCCCTTGGCAAGACTGGTTGTCAGGTCTCCAGTGACGCAGTGAGCCTCTTTGCCGGATTGCCTCCATGGGATCTGGAGGCGAAAGTCCTCGCGCACGTATGGGAGTGGCGCGAGAAAGCGAAACGCCAGGGCGTATCTCCGCTGCCGCGAGAAATCACGGCACAGCAGACTGAGCTCTGGCGGGATCTCATGGCGACATGGAGAGGGCGATTGTCGCAACCCACAATTGCGCTGCACAACTGTGCTGGGCACGCCACAATTGCGGCGATAAGTCCCCTCTATGAATAGTGGCTAGAGAGGCGCCACGGCATCCTCACCTTCCGCCTGACGCAGGTCCTCACCGGACACGGCAACTTCGGATAAGGCGGGAGGAAACGCCCAGGTGTCACCACTGTGTGGATCGCCCGGAGGACACGGTGGAGCATACGGTGGAGGTCTGCCCGGCTTGGGCAGAGCACCACCGTGTCCTCCGGGTCGTGGAGGCGATCGGCGGCAGAGATCTCTCGCGTCCGGTCCTGGTTTAGGCCAAGGTACGGAGCGAGAGGACATGGGCAGCCGCCACCTCCTTCTGCGAAGCAGCTATGCTCACGAAGGAGGAGGCGGAACGGTTGAGGGAAAGGCAAATTTCGCGCCCTCTCGCCCCTAGCCGGCACAGGAGACGCCCTGGGCGTCGGGAATCCCAGGTGAATTTCCGGCTACCGTAGGTGCGGGCCTGTGGACGGTGAGCAATGGGTAGCTCGCCGTCCGATAAGGACCAGGCCCGGGTCGACGGCGCGTTCTGTTCCACGCGCGCCTCAAAGAGATGTCAGCACAAGTTTAGGGGTCTACTAGGGCCGATGCCTGCCGGGGTCGTATGGAAGTCCGAAAGGGTTACCTAGGCCCATGGCAACACAGGCAACGGAAGGAATGCGGGTGGGTTTTACTGTTATTTTATCCTCGAGCCCCTCTCATAGCAAGTCATATATTTGAAAAAGTGACGGGTTGTGCGAAGGGATTTTGAACCATGTGCAGCGTAACAATTAATTAATAATTAATACTTAATTTATTAATCTTAAGCTACGCAATTGAAACTTTATATGTTTAATAAATCCACTATTGACATCATATGCCGAGAATTTTGTTTAACTGGTATAATCCAAAGCCAAGTTATGAGGGTTCAAAAAAAAACGACGAAGCTCTTCGAAAAAAGGTATGCGCCCTTGCGCTTCGCTTGGCTCGTCTTGGCGGGGGCACTGCCGTGCCCCCAGATAACTGAATGCAATAAATAGTAACGGCAGGAATTCATTGACTAGAAATATAGGAAATTGAAATCACATAAAATTGAATCACTGTCCTATTCGAAGGCCACTTACTGCGAAACCTTAAACGCCTCAAGTATTTAACTTTCAGTTCATTACCAATTGATATAAATCCAGGATTCATTTTCATGTATAATTCATGCAGTACTTAAAGTCGGCAGAATACCGGGAGTGGAAAGTAATCACAATTGTTTATGATCCTACTCTTAATTAGGATTATAATATTTATGTAGGTACAATGGTATTAAAGTCGACTCGTGGCTGTTTCGCATCATTAATCTTTGAAGGTGTTTTTTTTTTTTATTAACTTTGTTTCATTATTGAGGTAGTAGCATTAGTGCATGCCTACGACTACGTCCTTCATTTGCATATAACTAGGTAAGGTTGCAGTCAAGCTATCAGAGCTGGGATGCAGACCAGTACCGTAGGTCTTTTCTTCTTTCCTCCTGTACGGTGAAACCATATGCTACTGAGGAATAAGCATTTTGACCTTACTTTATTATTTAATTGACCGAGCAAGCGAAGCAAGCGAAGCGTCTCTGCTTCAAGTCTGGCAAAATTTGCTTTACTCTGTCAGTTTGTTGGTACTCCTCTACAGGTCGTATTTTACAACCGATCTGAATGAAACTTCGTATACAGGTTTTACGACTTTATAGATTTTTTTTCTCGTCGGGGATTTTGGGGGCAAGGGCAGCCGTCACCTCCTTCTGCGAAGCAATAATACTCGCGAAGGAGGAGGCGGGACGGTTGAGGGAAAGGCAAATTTTGCGCCTGGTAACACAGGCAACGGAAGGAACACGGATGGGTTTTAGTCAGTAAGAGTCTGACACACCCTCCCGCTCCGTCCAGATCAGTAGCAGTTATTAGATAATTTCCAACCCAAAAAAAAGACCTCATGAAAAAAACTGCACAATTTTGAAACACTTAAGGAAATAAATAAACGGGAATCAACAAAGCGAAAGGACTTACAATATAAGTTGAATAGCGTCGTCGATAGCCCTGATGGATCATGTGATGAAAAACATTGAAAAAATATTTTATCTATAGAAACAACCACATTTGAGAGTAGTTAGTCATGCTACAATCTATCAGTCAATTAAACTGTATAATAAACTACCCGTAGAATTAAAGACCATTTATGATATAAATCAGTTTAAGAACCAGCTAAAGTCAAAAAGTGGAAAAAAATTCTGATGGAAAAGTGCAATACACTAAATACACTTGATGAGTTTCTCAGTGATGTGTTTGTCTGCTGAGGACTGTTATGATGACTGTTAACCTTTTTTTTATTGACGTACCTACGGATTTTGATTTTTTCTTGACATTTTTATCGGTGTTAATGTACAAATTTAATGACATCTTTTTTCTTTCTTGACATTTTTATCGGTGATAATGTACAAACTTAGTGACATCTTTTTTCTTTCTTGACATTTTTATCGGTGATAATGTACCTAAATTTAACAGAATTTGCTATTTTAAAACCTGTCACTCATTTATTCGTATTTTTTTTATGTTTTATGACTTCATGTAGTTTTAGTTTTTAATTAATTAAGGTACATTTCGATACAATTTAAAAGCTGTTAATGAAATAAATAAATTTAAAAAAATATAAATATAATCGGCCCTTTAACTACCAGGTAGGGATTAATGGAGCACCTGGGATCTTCTCATCACAAAACTAGAGAATTCTGAAAATTCTCTAGTAAAAATAAAACGAGGCTTTAAAACCAATATTAATGTTAGTTTTACAATACGGTCACTAGATGGCGCTACTGTACACCGCTAGATCGCGCTGTCGAACATTTTGTGTGACTGAAATTTGTTAGGTGTAAAGTAGCTTCAAAACTAAAGTCTTGTTTCATGGATAGTCTTGCCACTTGCAATGAATTAGCGCGCTTCAATCAGTTTTCTGACTACTTTGACTACCCAAAGCAACAATGTTTCGGAATGGCTGCGACTGCTGTCATGTATGGCATGTCGAACGGAATTAATTATCGAAAATTTTGATGTTGACCTATGCATACTGCGATAGGTATTCTAGGATATGCCAGCAGCAAATGCAAAGATTGGCTCCGAACTAAGTGCAGCTTTGTTCGGACAATCTATCCTATCCAAATTAAATAACTTTAGTGAATGATGGCGATGATTTGCAGCCGTGGACTTTCAACCTAGTCAGTCTTGCTACCGACTTCAATATCTGCTCGAAAGTTTTCGAATGAAAAAACTCTTCGAAACTCGTCACCACAACAATATGCTATCTTCTTCATAAAACTATCCATAAACAATTATGTTTATGTTTTTTTTTTGTACCATCAAACTATCTATTCCATTACCGTTGTGCATAAAACGTGAACCATTAAACGATGCAACAAAGCCTGCATCTGATAAAGAACCTTATTACTTAATATCCTTTATGGGTTGCATGGCATGACCATTGTCAAGCGATCCGACCGATCGGAGTCGGATCGCTTTGGTCGGACATCGAGTTCGCCACAAATTGTGGGCGACGCATCGAGCCAGCACACCATGGAGATTGACACTCAATTAAATGGATATATGCTAAAACGCTCAACTTAATAGGAATGTGGTTCTTGAAATACATCAAAAATATACATGAATATAGTCATTTATCCATAGGTTCTTGCCGTGATGGCACATTGGTTAAAGGCTCGTGCAGACTAGCGCGATATCGCGAGCGCGACTGGCAGCAATATGCCTGTCGCGCCCACGATATCGTCCCAATCTGCACGAGCCTTAAGGCTTGGCCTCTCAAGCTCGTGGGTTCGAATCCGGGCAAGTATCAAAGTAACTTTTTCAATTCATATGTCCTTCCTTCTTTGACATTGCAGACATCAGTTAAGAAAAAACATCCTGAAGAAACTTGAACTGAGTTAATATAAGTCTGAAATCGCCAAACCATCTTGACCAAGCGTGGTGATCAAGCTGGTGCCTTCTCGGTATGAGAAGAGGCCTGTCCCTGCAGTCAGACTAGAGATAAGATGGGACAAGGGATAAGAAGCTGGTATTATTATATTACTAGCTGTTGCCCGCGACTTCATCTGCTATCCAGGATGAAAGTAGTCCATGTCTCCAGGTTATGGTCTACCCATGTGCCAAATTTCATACAAATCCGTTCAACCGTTTTAGCGTGAAAGCGTAACAAACAAACAAACTCACTTTCGCATTTATAATATTATTTAAGATTAGGATATATTATAGTTAGCATTATGCATGGGTCCATAAGTTGGTCGTTTAAAGCACATCACAGTTGGTAAAGAATGAATACAATTGATATGTTTTTAAGCTTTTATAGTCGACCTCTGTTGAGTATCAAGCTCCAGGTGTGCTGCTGGTGGTCTTGACTTTGCAATAAAACCACTGTATTCCTTGGGTACTGATTATAATTATGAGACGACCGATCCGTGCGCACGCTCAAGGTGTCGGCGAGCGAGTGAAACCGATGTGGCCCGATGTGACTAGGAACATATTCCCCGCCTTGAAGAGAAGTCTTCAAGATTATGTTGAAGAGACCGGAAGAGGGCATATGTTGTTGTATGATGTCGGCGACTCGACAATGTCCGTCAGAGCCAGTCTTCACTGCAACCAACCACGTAATTACTTTACCACCCTCGGTTGAATGTCACGTGCACGTTTTAAAGCAACAGGGTCTACATATTTTTATAAGTGACAGTTACATAGTTTCAACCATAATGAACTTTCAATTTACCAGGAATTGTTGTCAAAAGTGATAACGCAATAACGAGGTTGACTATACCTACCTAAATTTTAAAATAAATTGTTTTTCTCTATTTAGAAAACTGCTTGAAAATGGTATTAGTTAGCCATTATTATTTTTTAGCAGCACTTCGATGGGAATACAAATGGGAAGTAAGTATTAACTAAGAACCGACAGGATTATGTCAAGCGGGTCAACGGGCCTTTCAAACAATCTTTGTTTTGGTTTTCGGTCTGATTTGATTGATTCGGTTTTTCGTGTACTTCTTTTAAAGAGATTTAAGGGATTAGAAATAAAGTCATAGTTCGTATGTTGAAGTAGCGTTTAGTCTATATTTCATTAAAATCGGTCACCTCCGCTCAATTAAAAGTTATTTTTCAACTAAAAGGTTAAGTTTGTCCTTCAATCCGGAATGGAAATTCAGGCAGCCGAGCGAGCACAGCTTTAAAACAGAACCCTCAGGGCGCGAGTTTTATTCACACTTGTCAGGTTTAAAAAAAAAAAAACAGGTTTTTATCTTTCTAAATAATAATAATTCTTCTTGTCTTAAAATAATAATTATTAATTTTAATATTATCACCACTAATTTGTAATACCTACTCAGTGCCGCCATTGACCACGTAATTTACCCACATGTTCGAAGGGTTATTTTATGACTTATTTATAATTGTAATAACTTTTAACCGAGTTGACCGATTTAAATTTAAATAAAGACAATATTTTATCTTAACGGACTATGACTATCTTTCCAATCCCTAAAATCTCTTAAAAAGAAGTCAATAAAATATGCAAATTTTAAAATAATACCCTATTTTACCCGCCTTTCTTTTTTGAATGGGAAATTATCAAATAACTTCTCCAGCTCTGGGCAGATTGGGAGGGTGTGTCAGACTTACTGACTTAAACCCACCCGTGTTCCTTCCATTGCTTGTGTTGCCAGGGGCCTCGGTATCCCTTTCGGACTATCCCGCGACCCCGGCAGGCATCGGCTCTAGTGGACCAAAATTTTACAAAAACACTGAAACGTAATTCTTAATTTCTTACCAAAAGCATAGATTCGAATGTTCATAGTCATAGTCTTTCATCATCTTATCACACCAGTTGCACGACATAATTATGAGAGCAGATTTTCAGAAAAGAGACTGGATCGGGTTTTGAAAATCGAACACAAGAAAATTTTAAAAATATCCCACACAGCATGGTGTCTCTAGTTTTACACGTCGTTTTACGGAAGAAAGTCGCTGGCTCTCATAACGCTTTCAGTTGACGTCATGAAAGAGCATTCTTGAAATTTCATCTTGCAAAAATGTTTTATTCTCCTTAAAATAAAACGCAAAACGTAAGGAAATGCTGTGAGACATGAAATGAGATTCATCGTTTAATATTAAAGAGGGACTTGTGACTTATTTGCAAACATAATTTATATACAAATTACTTGTTCAAAAAAATATGTTGTGAAAAGAACAGACAAATTACATTCTTTGGTATGAAAATAATCCCTTACTGAGAGTGCTGTGTGTGTTGATAAGTAAGTATCTTTGATTAAATAATCAATTAGGTGGAATCAAAATACACAGTAATCGGTTTTCGTGGGATATACATAGCTAAGTGCTTTCTATATAATTACCCAGCGATGTCTAAGCAAATTTTCGAACTTGTAGGTTCGTACCGGTAAATTTAAATTTAGACAAAATGGGCAAAAGTGGTTCAAATGTTCACCACTAACGGGCTCCATACATTTTGCCCAGTTTGTCGCTATAATCTCTTATAAGGGGTCGTTCAACTACTGATGTACCTACTACACTATGATGATGTGATGTGACTACTGTGTTGAACTTTTAGGACATATTTATAATGCATGGGAAGATAAATGCGATGCCTAGGGCATCTT
The DNA here is from genome assembly GCA_905333075.3 of Atethmia centrago. NCBI lineage: Eukaryota > Metazoa > Arthropoda > Insecta > Lepidoptera > Noctuidae > Atethmia > Atethmia centrago. The sequence goes on along the minus strand of HG995383.1, from coordinate 16,814,669 downwards.
TTGTGATTTGTGCAAGACATTATATTGCGTTCTTCATGAAACGTGAATCAGTAAACTCCGCCACTACGGTATCCGGAATACCGCCGCTCTGTGATCTTCTTACTTTATAAAATTCAGAGCATTGACGTTAATGGAAAAATATGTCCCGGATCTATAGTAACAACGGGAGTCCCACAGGGCTCATATCATGGTCCTTTCTTATTTCTTATATATATTAATGACTTGCCTTACCTCGTAAAGGATAATCATGATATATTGTTATTTGCAAAAGTGCAGTGCCACCCGCACTACACTTTTGTTGAAACTTAAATGTCAACAACTGACGATGTAAATAGCGCAATCTCAAAAGTAATTCACTCGTTCAATGGTATGATCTCTCGCGTCGGGCCCTGGTCCAGGCCATGGAGCGAGAGGGCATGAGACGCCGTCACCTCCTTTTGCGAAGCAGTAATGCTCGCGAAGGAGGAGGCGGAACGGGTGAAGGAGAGGCAAACGTCGCGCCCTCACGCCCCTAGCTACCGCAGGACGCCCTGGGCGTCGGGAATCCCAGGCTGTTTCCCGGCCACCGCACGCGCGGGCTTGCGGATGACGGTGAGCGATAGGTAGCTTGCCGTCCGATTTGGACCAGGCCCGGGTCGACGGCGCGTTGTGTTCCACGCGCGCTTCAAAAAGCAGCACAAGTGTAGGGGTCCGCTAGGGCTGATGCTTGCCAGGGTCACGGGAAAGTTCCGAAAGGACACGGAAAGGAACACAGGTGGTTTTTAGTCAGTAAGAGTCTGACACACCCTCCCGCTCCACCCAGAGCGGGAGAAGTTCATTGATCATATCCCACCCAAAGAAAGGGAGGCGAAAGCAAATTACTCGTGTTGATATAGGGCGAAGAATTAAATCCTGAAGATAGCAATCTTCAGGAATCCATCCACATATACTCGTATATAAATTATCAAAAAAGCTAAGCTCCGCAGCATACACTGTTAGAAAAAATCGTAATTTAACTGACATAGAGACAGCCCGATGGACACTTGAGCTATTTTCGTAGTGTACAGTGTCGTACGGTATTCCGTTGTGGGGAAATGAAATGCCGCGGACATTCAAACTATCTTTGTTTTACAGAAAAGGGCTGTTTGATCAATTTATAAATTAATTCCGAGACACTCCGAGAGAAATTTTAGGAGTTTAATGTAATGCTAATAACTGTGCGTTCTCAGTATACTCGTATTTTTGAGAATCTTTTATATGCCCATAGAAATATAAAATTGTTTAAAAATTACAGTGATATACATAATTTGCTTACTTTGAAATTCGATGTTTGTTATATACACAATGACATGAATATTTACTTTGTAAAGTATAAAATTATTATTTTAATTCTTGTGAATGTGAGGACTATGTGGGTCATTGTTTTTTTTCTCATTTATATTAAATCATGGTCTGGCAGTTTGAGTAATTTATGCGGCCTACCCAAATATCCTTTCTTTGGTTTTATTCGTCAAATCGTTGAGCTCCTTAAGAGGCCGTGCACGAAATCGACTGATTTTGATCAATTTTGTTCATTGGTTGTGAGCAAGGGAAAAATATTAAACAAAATTGTTTGTGATTTGAAAAGTCAAGTTCTTTCTTATGCATGTGGCTTAAAAGGAATTTTTCAAATAAATTAAGCAATGAATGCTTAATTAAGGAAAATCACTTACCTATATTATATGACGTTTGATTATCGTTTTAAAAGAAACTGCTTTTGATTTTGAACATTAAAAAATATCATCAACCTCATCGTATGGTCTGCTTGTACGTGGCTGTACCACACTTTTCAACTTCGATACAAAATATAGAAGAGAAATTATGTTGAAAAAAAACAACATTTTGAATAAAATCTTGTCTGTAATGTATTTTGTTTATTATTTAACAAAACTTTCAAGAAAATTATAAATCACACGTCATCCACATCATCTTCAGCTATCCTTGAAGTAAAATCAAAATGTTATTTTATGAAAATACTAAACAATAATAATAATAATAAACGCCGTATCTCTACGTTGACGTCGTGGTGGGGCTTGCGCGCTCCAAACTCCAGGTCTGTCCCGGTAGAATTTACTTTGCCGGAACAGGTCTTGGATAAGGAGCCAAACTAAGAGAGATACAGAAACCCGCAGGGCAGCATGTGGCGAGCTGTTGGGCAGTAGCGACCCCACGGAACCTATCTCCTGGGAGAAGTCTTGTACCTCATCTCTGGCTTGCCTTTATTGGCCGGCTGGAGTGAACACTGACGAGGAACAGAGCTCCCACCTCATTCTTGCCTTTATTGGCTTGAGTGCTGATTCGCAAGAGCAAACGTGCTCGGAGGACGGCCGTTTTCGGGGGCCCATTATTGAGTGTGCAAGTCACCCCCTGCCATTTTGTCGGTGTATTTTATATAAAACATTGGTCAGGTAGGGGCCATAGCCTTTCTATAGTCTTAGGGAACCGATCCACTATAGCCTCCCAAACCCATAGCCTAATATTTTTTGTTCCCATGTTCTGCAATAGTCTTGCATCAACCAGGGGTTGTCCTTTGGTGTACCTTCATAGAGCAAACAGGGATAATCGTCGGTTGGTGCCTCATTCCATTACAATTGTCCAAGGGGCCTCTGCGAGTTGGCTTCGGCCCCTCGTACGCCTTCTAAAGGTCCGGTACCCCATGGTCGCGAAATATGTAAGATATATATATTAAAAAAAAAAAATATAATACCGTCATTAAGTAAATCAAAGCTGAAATTAACTATGTTTTCGAAAGCGCGAAGGTGCTGTGGTGTGTACTGACACGAATGGTTTAGCGCCACGAAAATAAGAATAATAATATCCTTCATTTCAGGCAACTAAAGCCCATAAAAACACAATGTATGACTATAAAAAACAATAACTATAAACTAATACATATTATACAACAAAAAACTATTGCATACGAATTGACGGCGGCGGCGCCGGCGTCGTGGTACGCTGCGAGGTGTCGCGTAGCCGACCGCGAAAACACAGCATATCTTAATGTTTCAATTATTTAAAACATTTCCACAATTAGATAAGAAATTGACAAAAAGGGTTTTTTATCTTGCACGGAGCCTTAAGTTCCGAGTTGTGCTGTACGATTACTAACTAATGCCTGCACTGACTGGACAAGTCCATTCAAGCTGTGTGGTTCTTTCTTCAAAAGACCATTTCAGACTCCAATTTACATAGTCTTCATGACTTGACCAATATTATGTATGTTCTTTAAAAGAGACTGCGACCTCTGAGTTTGTTTCGGCCTTGCTTCTCAGAGTAGTCAGATAGGAAACGCCGACCTCATCTAGGTTTTTTTTTATGTTTTACGTGACAGAAAAATAAAATCATCATTCATTTATCACTTAACCGACAACAAGAATTCTGGAAATATTTGTATGTGTGTGTGTATAATTTCCGTGCAAAATGAAATAAATAAAGGGAACGTCGTAGCCATGAAGTTTTTTTATTCAACCATAAAAACTTACTTTTAAACACACTAAAACTAAAACACTACTTCACTTTTTCTTTAGTGAGCGTTTAACTACTATTGTGAACGGACGTACCGATCGCGCGCGCGTGCTCTAGTTAAGAGTATTTAGCAGACGCATCACAACACCGTCGTCGCAGTGTACGACGATCTATCGGGGCCACCGCGATGACCCAGTTACAAGTGCGGAAATCGTCATGAAGTATTTATTATAATTGTTTAGGTATCGTGCTCGCCTTAAAACTAAATAATGGCTGTAAAACAGTCTATTAAAATAAAAACTGATCTGGAGAAACAGTTGTATGACTGTTACATCCAGGAGAAAACGGACAGAGAAAACCTGCAACAAATGGTGCGTCAACTGAACGACCACATACAAACCTTGCAGGAACAGGTACAAGATCTTCAAGGTCAATTAAAATTCCTAAAGGCAAAGGAACAAGAAGAAACCTCAGATAAACAGGTCAGTGAGACCATAACTCCTGCTCAGCCTACTAAAAGTGACGTTGAGTACTGCACGGATGAGGATGAACTGGCCAAAGAGACTGGGTGGATTAGGGCGAAAAACAGGAAGAAAAGGAAGTTAAACACCTCCCTCACTCCTGCACCACCACTACAACAAGCTACAACTAGCGCTCAGCAGCGGCAACTCAACAACAAAGAGAAGGCAACCATTAAAAAAGTCATAGCACCACCTCCAATCGTAGTGGACGGTGTTAAGAATTATCAAACATTCTACGACTTTTTGACTGAATCCCAGTCAGTAGAAACATTTACCGCCAAAATGTTAAGCGGTAATAGTGTCAAAATAAATGCCAAAACCGAAGAGTCCTACAGAGTGATTGCTCGACGCTTAACAGAAAATAACTGTTTATGGCACTCATACGAGGATAAGCAGACCAGGCCAATAAGAGTAGTGGCGAAAAAATTGCATTCTTCCTGTCTACCGGATCGGATTAAAGATGATTTAACGTCACAGGGATTCCAGATAGAAACTGCAATTAACAAGTTAAGCTGGAGAACAAAAGAGCCGCTGAACATGTTTATATTATCGTTCAAGAATGACGAAGATGTTAGTAAAATTTACGGCATTAAACATATCCTAGGGTGTAAAGTTGAAATAAACCCGCTTAAAACGTCAAAAATAATACCGCAGTGTAAGAGATGCCAGGCTTATGGTCATACCCAAAAGTATTGCTCAAAAGAGCCAAGGTGTGTTAAATGTACAGGTAAACACCTCACAGCTGATTGCAACAAACCTGCACAAGATAAACCTAAGTGTGTCCACTGTGGCTTACCTCACCCAGCTAATTACAGAGGGTGTTTAGTCGCCAAGGAGATGCAAATGATGAAGAACAAAAATTCTAAACATAATTTACCCAATAACCTTGCCATTAAGCAAATCGTTAGTAACACCGACAAACAGACAACAAAACAAAGAGCACCGTCTGCACAGACAACCGCGAAAATTACAACATCTAAAAGTGCCTCATATGCACAAGTGGTAAAACCAAGCACACAACCATCAACTCTTGAGGACAAGCTTAACCAGATCCTGAAGTGCATCTCTTCATTTGACAAGAGACTAGAAAAATTAGAATCAAGCACTACAAAAATCAATCATGAATAACACACTAAAAATAATGGCGTGGAATTCCAACGGACTGCTGCAACACCAACATGAGTTGCAAGTGGTCCTAGATACAGAAAATATTGATGTGTGTTTGATCTCTGAAACGCACTTTACTAAACAGTCTTTCGTGAAGTTTAGAGGCTATAAGGTTTATCACTCGCTGCACCCCAACAACACGGCCCGAGGAGGTAGCGCGGTTATCATAAGAGAAAATATCTGTCATTACGAACAGTGTAAATATGAGGAGCCAGACACGCAAGCTGTGGCAATATCAGTTAAAACAAATAATTTTAATGTTACAGTAGCGGCCGTATATTGTCCCCCAAGACACACGATAAACAAAGAACAATATGTACACTTCTTCAGACTCCTTGGACAGAGATTTATATTAGGCGGTGACTTTAACGCTAAGAACACTCATTGGGGATCAAGATTAACTTCAAAAAAGGGAAGACAGCTTCTAAGTGCAGTAAAAGACATGCGCTGTGAGGTCATAAGTACTGGAAAACCTACTTACTGGCCGACTGACCACCAGAAACTACCAGATCTTATCGACTTTTTCATAGTCAAAAATATATCGACCAATTATCTGAGTGTGGAAGAGGGGTACCACATGAACTCCGATCACTCTCCGATATTATTACAATTAAGTCACAAAATACTACTAAGAGAAAACCACCTGACATTAGTAAACAAGTTTACGGATTGGGAACGTTTTAGCTTAGACCTACAAAATATTATTGACCTAAAAACTACGTTAAAAAACAAAGATCAGCTTGATTCTGAAGTAAACAAGTTTAGCAACAATATCCAACAATGTGCATGGAACAACACACCACAGGTATTAAAAAAATTCAAAGGAAATACCTACCCAAAGGAAATAATAGACTTATTATTTGAAAAAAGGACTCAAAGAAAAAGATGGCAGCAAACTAGATTCCCGCAAGATAAAACTCTTTTGAATAACCTTACGAAAAGACTGAAAAGAAAAATACAAACCTTTCAAGATGAGGTTTTGAATACTAACCTACGTCAGTTAACCAGTGATTATACAACGCAATACTCTCTTTGGAAAGCGACAAAGTCACTTAAAAGGCCAATTACACCAATGCCCCCTATCAGAGATGTTAACGGAAAGTGGGCCATAAGCAATGAGCAAAAAGCTCTAAAATTTGCATATTACTTAGAAGAAACCTTTCAGCCAAATGACGGATCTGTAGACAACCTACAGTTTGACAACATTCTGCAAGATCAAAGAATTAAGCTTGTGACCCCGAAAGAAGTTGCAAAGGAAATTCAAATCACTAGCCTAAAAAAATCCCCAGGGTATGACCTTATCACGGGAGAAATCCTAAAACATCTGCCGCGTAAAGCCATCGTTAAGCTTACTAGACTCATCAATGCTGCATTCATGCTAAAGCATATTCCAGAGCCATGGAAAGTTGCTGAAGTGATTATGATTGCAAAGCCCGGTAAACCACCTCACGAAGCATCATCATACAGGCCCATTTCCCTGCTGCCTATATTATCAAAGCTGTTTGAAAAATTGTTTTTAAAACGCTTAAAACCTATCATAACCGAGAGAAACCTGATCCCTGACCATCAGTTTGGTTTCAGAGAGAAACACTCAACAGTAGACCAAGTACATAGAATTACCAACATCATTGAAAGAACGCTTGAAGATAAAGAAGTCTGCTCCACAGTATTCTTAGATGTGGCACAAGCTTTTGATAGAGTTTGGCATAAGGGTTTGATATACAAGCTAAGACTTATACTGCCCAATGATTTTGCCGATATCATTCAATCATACATTACAGATAGAATGTTTCGAGTAAGGCACGAGGATGCCTTCTCCACGTTAAAAATTATTAAAGCTGGCGTGCCCCAAGGTAGTGTGCTGGGCCCAGTCCTCTACCTGTTGTACACGTATGATATACCAGAGCTGGAAAATAATACTATTGCAACCTTTGCGGACGACACTGCCCTTATGGCTACAGGGTCATGCCATATGGAAGCAATAACAAAGGTACAAATCGCTGTAAATAAAGTTCACGGCTGGGCACAAAAATGGAGAATCAAATTGAATGAATCGAAGTCACTTCACATTGATTTCACCAACAGGAATTGTCATTACCACCCAATCTTCATAAATGGCCAGCAAGTGCCATACGCAAATACAGCTAAATACCTTGGCATAACGCTTGACGCAAAACTGCGCTGGAAAGCGCACGTTAAAAACAAAAGACAGGAACTAGACATGCGTTTTAAAAACATGTATAACATGATACATAACAAAATGTTATTATATAAGCATATTCTTATGCCAATATGGACCTATGGAATACAACTGTGGGGCTGTACTAAACCGACCAACATCAAAATTATTCAAACATTCCAGAATAAGGTACTCAGGAGTATTGTTAATGCTCCCTGGTATATAAGAAATGACGACCTCCATCGTGACCTAAAAATGGAATCCGTCACCAACATAATCCAAAAATTTGCTGAGGCCCATGAACACCGACTCCACCAACATGTGAACATCGAGGCAATCCAGCTGTTAGACCAAACAAATATAGTGCGAAGACTAAAACGAACAAAACCTTTTGAGTTAGTGTAGTGTAAACAGTGTAGACATATTAGTGACAATGACACACATATAACACATGAACAAAGTGTTTATATTATTATATCAGACTCTAAGAAAGTGGAACGAACTTGTGTAAAGCACAAACAACACTATTCTAAGTTTTAAAATAATTATCACGTTAAAAAATTAAGTTAGATTTAAATTACTTATTAGTCTTATAGGCTAGATTGTAATTAATTATTAAGAACCTGGTTCTTTTTAATAAAGGATAAAAAAAAAAACTTTTTCTTTAAACCCAAAGTACCTAAAATGCTTTCATTTCCCTACATAATAACAACATAAGTGCATTTCGATCAAATATTTGAACGGGGAAAAACGCCCAGCCAACTAACACCACCATTTGTCATTGTATTGACACAAGTAACCCTGCAATTAACATGAGTTAGCTCGTCCGGCATCGTATCCGCCGATCAACCCATTATAAGTCCATCCTATTTATTTGTTCAATGTTGATTCAAGTACGTAGTTATTAATTTCTAAGTGCTGCCTGAATTACCACTTGTAAATATGTTATTTTTGTAACCCTTTTTTTTCGAATAAAGAGTACCTTATCAAAGTGACGCGGAAGATGGTTCTGTGGATAACTTAGATCTTGACTCTGATCCAAGTTATTATCGCCTCGTAATTTTATTTCGAATAAAATTATTTATTGCATTCATTATTTAGATCGAAAATCGATTTAAAAGTACAACAGCTCAACGACTAATTGACTGGCGAGCTGGCTTGTAACTAAGGCATTAATTGAAAACCTGAAAATAAGTACCTGAAAATAAATTTACTTCCATTAATCTATACTAAGATTTAAAATTATTTTTTTCGTAAGTTTGTATCTAGGGGTAATCTCTTTTTTTGTTTTTGGTTCTGGTTCTGGGATAAGCCGGTTTCCTTACGATATTTTCCTTCACCGTTTTTGAGAGCAGTGGTGATGAAATAATTTACACAAAATTCCTAATAATTAAAATAATATAATATAATACTATACAAAGTAAATATCCATGTCATTGTTTATATAAAATGTTATATAGAATAAGAAAATATAAATAGCTAGCAAAATAAAAATAGTAAAAAAACAACATTCACTGTAAATTTATTGGAGCAGCTCAATCCCAAGTTTTTTTGTCTTCAAGAGAGTGAGAGAGTGGCTAGAGAGGCGCCACGGCATCCTCATGTTCCGCCTCACGCAGGTTCTCACCGGACACGGCAGCTTCGGAAGGGTCCTGTGTCGGATAAAGCGGGAGGAAACGCCCGGGTGTCACTACACGGAAAAAAGGATCCCTTCAGCGAAGAATATCAATATTCTCAGAAAAATTGTTTCAATCCGTAAATATTTTCTTAACGCAAGTAAATGTAGGTACTCAGTCCAAGAAAACCTGTTTACTCAAATTAAGAATAATAAATACTTAGTTTTTTTTCTTGACTTAAGCAAATATTTTTGATTCAAGACTATAATAATCTTAATTGAAGAAAATATCTAGTTTTTATCTAGTTTTAGAAATAATATTCTTAAAATTAAACTTAATAATTCTTCATTTAAGTATAATGTCTTCGAAGAAGACAATAAAACTAAGACATAATTTTACTTCATTCAAGTATATATTGTTTTCCCCATATATGAATCAATATTTGTCTTGACCAAAAGAATATTTTCTTAATTTAAGACATCCTTTTTTTCCGTGTACTGTGTGGATCGCCCGGAGGACACGTTGGAGCATACGGTGGAGGTCTGCCCAGCTTAGGCAGAGCACCGCCCGTGTCCTCGTGGAGGCGATCGGCGGCAGAGATCTCTCGCATCCGGCCCTGGTTCAAGCCATGGTACGGAGCGAGAGGGCTGCAGGAGACGCCCTGGGCGTCGGGAATTCGGGGCGGATTTCCGGCCACCTTAGGCGCGGGCTTGTGGATGGTGAGCAATGGGTAGCTCACCGTCCGATAAGGACCAGGCCCGGGTCGACGGCGCGTTGTGTTCCACGCGCGCCTCAAAGAGACGTCAGTACAAGTGTAGGAGTCCACTAGGGCCGATGCCTGCCGGGGTCGCGTGGCTATCCAAAAGGGTTACCGATGTAACACAGGCAAAGGAAGGAATACGGGGGGTTTTAGTCAGTAAGAGTCTGACACACCCTCCCGCTTCGCCCAGAGCGGGAGATGTTATTTGAAAATATCACACCCCAAAAAAAATGGCTCAAGAAATTGCCACTCCTCATAGAAAGATTCCCTCAAAAATTTACACCATGTTTTGGTTTGGCACACTCGTATAATTCATAAAACCTCTAATGACTGAATCAATAGTCAAAACTAACTCATTAACAATTATGCTGTTCATATTCAAGAAAATTCATTGCTTCGATAACCTTAATGGTTGTATAGTAAACAACAACATCTAATACTGACGACAAACAAAACATTGACGACTTTACAGTTGAAAAATTACTTTTAGATAAAAGTAAAAATAAAAGGCTATATAAGTTAACAAATTCCAATCGAAAGTTCAGACTTAATAATCGACACGGTATCGTCATAGATCATATTTGATCCAATCATAATCGTTTAAAACGTGAAAAGTTAACACAGAATATGTAAAAAAAAAACCCGTCAGAGTCTTAACTTTTCAATACATTTTAATAGACCTTTCATGAACGAATAACAGAGGTATTTAAAGTTTCAACAACTGATGTACATTATATCATTCGTTTTTACAACAGAAATCAATTTAATTCTGAAGTAAATAAGGTCCTGCGTTTATTAATTAAGACCCTACCAACATTTATAAACAACATTATGCACAGCACAATCAGAACGCACTCGCAGTCCCTCCATCATCGAATCAATAGTCAGAACTAATGCCGCCCCTCAACTGCGGCCAACAGGCAATTAGTGCTAGCCCGCCACCCGCACGGATATCCGTTTAACACGGAGCAAGTAGCAAATGGAGAGTATAGGGCAAAGTCGGCGAAAAACATCGAACAGTCTGCCTATGAAATATTTTGCCTATGAAATTTTGTTGAGACGACAGTCAAATTTTCTCAAAGCTTTCTCACGTCAAGTCATGATTGTCAAAATAGCGCAAGGCTTGTCATCCTTAGTGGGTTTGGTCCCCGTACTGAATACTTCATAAAGTCTACAAAGTTATGTCCGAATATATATAACTATGGATATTTTATTACCAGTAGACAGACAAACGACACGTGCGATATTTTAGCGACGACGATTGGATTGCGGGGTTAGCAACTAACGTCGCTAATAGGTAACTTATTCTCTCCCCGAAAAAAAATATTCGACTAACTTACAAGGGCAAAAGTAACTCATGAAGTCTGATTTATTTCCACAAGGATTATACCTAAACTTAAGGATTATGAATTATGATCATTCCATTTTCTACCAACTCCACGGCGCCTATCGATTGCACGCGGCAATTATCCTTGCGTTATGTCTGGCTATACTGGGCTTCGATTCGCAGGCTAAGGATCGATTACCGGTGCTGGTTAGTGACGGAGATAAGCTTATGTGAGCAATATGCATGGTTCGTTAGTGAAAGGCAATTAGAGAGCATTATGCAAAGAAATATGGGAATTCATAAGTTGGTGAGGGCAGCAAATTATCATAAAAATAATATTGAGCAAAAAATTACAGTTCTTAATCTAATAACATGATACAAATGTGCGGGGAAGTAAATATTTCAAGAATGAATGTAAAACTGTTTTCGAAATTCAATCGGTTTTAAACTTTTCTGACTCAGTTGCCAATTCAACTAAGTGAAATCAATTTACTTCAACAGAATTTTCCTAGCAAATATGAAAATGTTTTAGTCAAACTACCTACTTAGTTCCCAAAACGAAAAACTTAAGCTTATAACATGGAGAACTACTGAAAGCATATGAGCATCGTAAAGTTTGCATACTCGATGAACTTGACGGCTTATATTCAAAGTTAGGAGAACGCTGCAAGTTTTGAGACATGCTGCCAATGCTCTTTTGCCTTAAGCATTTGTTTCTACCAAGTAAATCTAAGCAAGCTTTGCTTACGTCAAACATTCTAGCTAGAGTCTAGACTTACTCTTTTGGAAACTGAAAGATTAAGGATTGAATCCGTTCCAAAACATTTGCTTATCTAGCTCAGCTCCAAAATTGTGGAATAAGCAAGACTTTTTTCTTCGCTTTCAGTATTTTCATCGTTATTTACGGACACGTTCTAAAAGTACATTAACACGATCTACGAGCTTTAGTTCTGATAATAATGGTCTTGTTTATAAGGACCTCAAGCACCCTCCACTCAAGATATTCTCATAAGGAAAAATGCTCGCAGTATTTCTTCCCAACCGAATATCAGGACATCCAACTAAAGTATTAAAAATAAACTTTAAATATTTTTATACGGTCCAATACGCCATTTCCTCAACTTCTAGTCTAAGGCTTACGATAAAATGGTAGTGAAAATGCAATGGAACGTAAAACGAAATGGAGATTTTCTCGTTCCATGTTTAGGTGGGGGGTTCCCGGTTGTATCGGATTTTCGTCTCGAAGTCAATTCCAGAGTAATTCCATTTCGTCAAGATTAAAAAGGGTCTCGCTGTATAAATTGATCGAATTATTGTAATTTTTGATGGAATGTTCTAGAATTCTTTATGCATTAACTCAAGACGGTTTAAGCCTATTGTGTAAAAAAAAGAATGACCTTTTTAATTGATATGCTTTGTATAGTCAGGGATTTAAAACAACGCTTTCTAATGTGTTGTTATTCAGATCAAGATTCTTTAAAAAAACATGATTTGTGATTGCCTTTGTGTATTAAAACCTTATCCTTATTTTTTGTTTTTGTTTTAGACTAGTTACTGCCACTAAACAAAGCTAGTTGCTTTCACAACAAATCTCTATTACGCTGGCCTAAATCAGTATCCTGTCGGATACCTGTAACATTTCAGGGAGCGTGCTTATTAAAAAAATGTTCTGTTGAACTTACTTTTTAACAAACACATCGTAGTTTCAATGTTCCAATCAAGATTGATGCCTCTCCCACATGTCTTCAAATATATTGTGTTCGGCGCATGGTAATACAATTTAAAGTTTTGGAGCCCACATGAGCCTTCGTCTGGTTGCCATAGCAACGCCCTCCCTCTCGGATTGCTCGCCTAAATTCCCAGTAAACGCACGACGTGTGTGGATAAAGGAACCAATTTTCCGAGAAGGTGAATATCATTAGCCGATTCTATCTTGTTCCTGTTTGCAGATTCCATTAGCTATACAAACTTCGAAAGCCTTATCATAATTCCGTCTTGAACGATTTTTTGGAGACACAATCCGTCTCATCAGTAGATTTTTAAAGAAAAAGATTGAAGGATTATATTTGAAGGAGGAAAATACGTGTCTGCATGTGACGCTTCAATGCAAAATTATCTTTAAACGGCAATACGTGAGCAGCGAAAGCCTCTTAATTTTATGAACGGCCAAATAATCCTTTAAATTTTCACGAATGAAAACGTTCATTTATTTTGTCCTGAATTCTGTACGAATTAATTGAAACCCGGGCACAACGGAATTAATAAGTAACTTCATTCATGATTCCTGTGTTATTTTTTTTATTGTTATGATATATATTACGTCTTTCGTAGCCTCGTATAAGCCGTAAAATTTAACAATAATTCCGCGAATGAGATGGAAAAATGGTAACGTTTGCTTGTGTCACATTTGTCTGGATTTTTAAAAGAAGTATTTCTCTCAAGATATAAATATTAATAATAATAATAATATCTCTCAAGAAAAGAAATACTTCTCATTACTTTTATTATCTAGAAGAGTAGGTATAGTCGATCTCGTCTCGGTTTACCAATTTTGGCAACAATTGCCATTAAATTGAAACTTCACTATGGTCGAAATTACTGTAACAAATAGACAAATATACCATGTCGGCTTATGACAGGGGTTGAATGGACTGACCCTTTGGTGTCGTGGTCGCTAGCATGAATGCTGAGCGTGGGGTCCTGGGGTTCTGGGTTCTATTCCCGGGTCGAGCCAAGGGTTTTTCCATTAAGAATTTCTCAGTAACAGCCCGGAGTTTGGAAGTTGGCGGTATGATACCCGTGCACGTTAAGCCGTGGGCCCTGCGCCTGATCTCTCTCCGGTCGTGTTGGATTGCCGTCCCATCGCAATGAGATTAAGGGAAGAGAGAGTGCACCTGTGTGTCTGGGCACACACTTGTAAACTATAATACCTCACGCGCCGAAGGCTGTTCTCCGTTGAGATTGGACGCTATGGTCGAAATTCGGTTTGGAGGACTAGTTTTTTATTTAGAATAGTTAAACAATTACGAAGAAGAAAAAGATTTAAATCTTTATCAAATCAATCAATTCAGCCTATAACAGTCCACTGCTGGACATAGGCCTCTCCCAGGCTGTGCCACAACACCCTGTCCTCCGCCTTCCGCATCCAGTTTGTCCCAGCCACCTTTTTAAGGTCGTGGGTCCATCTAGCTGGGGGGCGACCCACACTACGCTTGCCGATACGCGGTCTCCACTCCAGGACTCGTCTGCTCCACCGGCCATCGGTTCTTCGACACACATGGCCAGCCTACTGCCACTTCAGCTTGCTGACTCTGCAGGCTATGTCGGTAACTCCGGTAAATCTTTATACTTAATCTTAATACCCATTATTGCATTTTTTTATAATCCGACAAGTGACGTAAAACCATTGTATAATGATCTCGCGCCCAAAATTCAACAATCTTCTACTCTAACCTTAAACCACACTACACTTCATAAAACACACTCCACAGTTTATTTAAAAAAGAGACTCAAATCTTTGGGATTGTCAGAATATATCACGGTGCAATGAAAAAAGAATCGTTCAGCCAGCAGTCGCGTCGGCTCTTCGTTTATTCACCCCCTTTATTTACAGTGGGGATTTTCTGATTTTAGTCGGGATTTTCCCCGCACTATCTGTGTCGTTACTTCGTGGTAGTTGTTTTTCGATGTCGTGTGCTGTTGCTTTACTGGAAGTGTGTTAGACTCCTCTTTGATTTTGGTTTTGGCAACTGATGCGTTGTCTTTGCTTGTGTATTTGTTCTTTAACAGTTTGGTTTGTGAGTGTGATTATTTTTGTGGCAGTCACAAGTAGATATATCTTTACCTAGTAGTAGGAAGGTACTAATGGGTCACCGAGGCAGCACAGGCCACAGGAAGGAATACGGGTGGGTTTTAGTCAGTAAGAGTCTGACACACCCTCCCGCTCCACCCAGAGCGGGTGAAGTTATTTGATGATTTCCCACCCAAAAAAAAAAGTAGGTCGCATTAATGAACAAACATTTCTATATCATCATCATCTGCCTAGCCTTTTCCCAACTATGTTGGGGTCGGCCAAAAATTTGGCCTTCGAATATATTGCAACGCGTCTAAGAAAACGGCAGGCAGAAACTAACAAACATTTCTATATGCCCCAATTTTAAATATAAACCCCACACTTCCAATCCCACCCAAGAATTCCTAGACACCTAAGAAACACTAGAACGTTTCCTAGCCATAACAATACACATAAATATCCCAGTAATACCACACACGATTCTCAGAAAGCTATATCGATAGAATCAGTTATGAGGGTAGAAATCCCCGGTAAACCCTCGCTTATACACCTACGGAATGGAAGCCAGCATCGCCTTAGACAACGGATAATAGTTTCTACATGAATATATAATATAGAACCCGGTGTTGCTAAGTTTTCTAAAGGAAAATGCAAAAGGAAAACTTTTGGTTTATTTATTTACTGCGGGAAAATCAGAAGATAGAGTGGGAAAGTTATAATAACGATACCTTCTAGTTTAATTTTTTTATCATTCTTCTTGAACGTTTTTGTTCTCAATTTATTTATAAAATGGTCCACTCAAATCTGTATGGTTATTTCCTCAAAATACCATCTCAGACACCAATTTACATGGTCCTCAAATGATCTAACCAAGATTATTTACTCATTGACATTGATGATTTTTTTATATATACAATGATATGAATATTTACTTTTTAAAGTATTATATTTTTAAATTATTGTGAATGTGAAGACTATGTGGGTTATTGTTTTTGTTTTTTCTCTCAGTTAGTTTTAATCTTGTTCTGGCAGTTTGAGTAATTTAAGCGCTATAGCCAAATGTCCTTTCTTTGGTATTGTTCGTCGAATCGTTGAGCTTCTTAAGTTCTGAGTTGAGCTGCATGATTACTGACAAATGTGTGCACTGACTGGATAGGTCCACTCAATCATCCCCACATCGCACCTCAGAAGACCATTTCAGACACCAATCTTGGTGAGATCATGTGAAGACCATTGTGGTCTTCACATGATCTGACCAACACTATGTCTGGACTTTAAAAGAGACTGTGAGTTTGTTTCGGCCTTTCCTCTCAGAGTAGTCAGATAAGAAACGCCGACCTCATCTAGTTGAATAAAATAAGATTGATGTGTATGAGTGTTTGTACAAACCTACTTACAGAAATATATCATTTATATTTCTCCAAAAAACCGGCAACTGCGAGTAGGATTTACGCCCTGAGGGCTCCGTTTCAAAGTTGAAAAAATGTTCTCCCAAATAATAATAATTTTACCTAACAGCCGACGCTCCACCAGCAAATGTAAGTATTTTTTCCATAATTGTTCGAATGAAAAAAACAGAACCCTTATAAGATCACTCGTCTGTGTGTCTGTCCGTCTTTCATAGCCAATTTGCTACGAATGAAATTTAATTACTTTCACTTTAATTAATATGGTTTAAAACGAATTATAATAATTAAAATCAGAGACACATAGAAAAACAAATGCAAATTTATAAAATTAATGTAAACCCATAAAAAAAAAAACTCACGAATCCCTGTCACAGTATTTTTGACATGCCAATGTTGGATTAGATTTGTTGGAGAGATCATTATGTGCGGCCAGACTGCGAGGTACTGTTAGCCCGCGCAACGGTGCGACATGGAGGCACAGCAAACAGCTTGTGCTTTCTGCCGGCAGTAATTGTCTGGGACATAGAAACGAGCCAGCACAGCTTCCGGTCAGGTGCATCAATAGTGCCACGGAATGTCTTGCAGGCTGTGGTTAACTGATCCCGCGCAAATTTGGTACACATATCCATTTCTTTTACCCGTGTCAAAGAAATTGATATGTTTACCAAATTTGTGTACGTGTTACGTAAATTAATTAATTTTGAAAACGGGGGGTCACTTTGGGAGATAAATGAAAAAAAATAAAAATAATGCACACTGTACCGTGTGACATATCAAATGAAAGAGCTTATCGTGAGGGTCTCAAGTATGTTCTTTGTATAATTTGAAAATAAATATTCTTAAAGTTACTTTGGGAAATAGATGAAAATTGACCATCCCTCATGATCTCTGAAACCACTGAGCGTAAAATTTTTATTAAAAAATAGTTATATACTTATAGATTACAGGAAAACCTATAAGTCTATAGTCTTAAAATAACACGGCAAATCTCCTAATAATGTGCGTATAAATTTACATTTGCAGTTGGAATGTATAGAACATGTCTTTCAACTACAATGTAAAGTTTGTTCTTGGGATAAATTCATCCCAACTACGGAACCCTTCATTGTGCGTGGTCCGACACGCTATTGGCCGGTTTTTAGGTGTTTATAAAAAAAATAAAATAATATTTTAAATAAACACATGCCTCTTATAACTAACATTGAATATCCTGTCTCACATGCTCCATTACATCCACAAACATCCATACAAATATTTGTCTCGATACGGGAATTGAACCTACCGATCGCAGCAAACGGAGGCGCCATTGACCAATATTGATTCCCAAACTCCCATAATTGTAGTGTGCGTGGGATTTTAAAACCAAATAAATATTGCTCTAATAAACAAAAAGAATATGTCACGGTGGAATGACTTTTTTAATAAGATATCAATAGGATTTAGGATCATAATAAAATTAACTGCAAAGTTTGATCAAAGGCTAGTAGGTTCTAGTAAAATAACATCACGAGATCTATCTCCTTTTCATTAGGTATCATTTACACACACATATATAAACTCACGCCTTCTTCCCATGGGTTAAAACATAAACTCGAGAATGACAACTGCTACGATCCTTTCCTTGCTTTAATTTGTTCAAATCAAATCAAAATATTTTATTTACATAAACCTACATGGGCACTTATGAAACGTCAGAAGCTAGGTGCACGGTTCCAATTGGTCGTTTCCTATGGAGAAGAGCCGGCTCTTTTAAAAATAATTGGCATTTACAATGTTTACAAATCACAGTGTTAATAGGCATGGGAGGACAGTGTAGGCCTGTCAAGAAAGAAGGTACTTAACAAAAAATAAATGGTCTACAAATCTAGTCTATTAAGCCTAAAACGTTCTCACATTCACAAAATACAAAATAATCTATGTAAAATATGAATAAAATAATACAAATAAAAACCTATTTAAAACAAATGACATGACAATATTAGGCCTTATAGCATTAGAAAAGGTATGGGTTCCGTTTTCTGTGTCTATTAATCTAAAAATCTAGGTTACTATAGTTTTAACACCTCAATCTTTTGATAAATTACACCATCTATTCAAGTAATTTCTAAAACGCCCACTCATCCACCACACGTCAAAACTCTTAAACCAAAAAAAATATTTTCATTTAACACAATGCCCCATAAAATTGTGAATTCATTTGATTTATGAAAACAACTACCTTTTCGTTTTCACCAAAATTACACTCCCACGTGCAAGGGCGGACAGATGAGCAATTAATCTAAATTAGAGCAATAATTTAACCCTTACCGGTTATTATTCAGAATGAACCGAGCATCAATTCTAGCTCGGTGCCTTCGTTAGCATCAGAGAACGGAAAACAGTTTATTATTCACACTTTGTTTGTGTTCGTGGTCGAAATAAAAGTTGTTTAATCAGGCTTCTGTGCACAGGTAACAATTCATTTTATTTCAATCAACTCTGAATTATTGTTTGCTTGTGAACAGCAAGATTGTATTTTAAAAAAAAAATATTTTATTAATTATTTATTTCATATTTTGCTAGAAAAAAGCACTTAGCAAGGCATACTAAGCAATATAGAAATCCCTTTTTTTTTTTGTTAAATACCTAAGTACTTCTTAGATTACCTAGAACAAGAATGATTAGTGACCAAATCGATCCTTTTTTGCCTGGAGGAGATAAATCATTCCGATTGGGTCCCCAGAACGATCAATTGCAACTGTCAATTTGGTACACATGGATGCGCAAATTAATCGTCTACCAAATGCAATTGAAGCAATTGACACTATTACTACAATACAAATTGATGGCAATTGATCAATTGATCGTTTCGGGGACCCCTTACAACGTAATTTTTGAATTTACCTTTTTTCAAAGGCACCAACATAATTGTTCCTTTAGCACTGTCCATTCTACAGAATGACGATATAACTGTAAATCAAGGCGAAACAGTAATTATACTAGTTACCACAAACCGACAATTTTAATCGGTCTCGACTTGACACATGCAATTATAAATCCAAGGCGCAACTTTCCAAAACCTATTTTAACTTTATTATAAGTGGGTAGATAATGAAAATTGCATCCTTCATGTCATAAAGAAAAGTTTTTCAAATTTTCTTGTCAAAGTTCGGAGTGACGAGAAGATTGATCGTCCTGTCGACACGGAAGAAAAATGGTGGGTTTTCATAAAAATAAATCAGGATTGTTTTATGTTGAAAAGATTTCGTGGAATTTAATATAAGAAAAAATGTGTGAGGGGTTTTTGGAATATACGTAGATTATTTCATCCAGAAAATAATTATTGAATAAAACTTGTTGAAACGAAATTACTGATGCAATTACTAATATTAAATACCTACGAATTTTCACGAAGTTCATCTGTTTATGTTTTAAATTTTTTGATCGTGAATTGAACAATGGAAGTCATTATCAACAAAAAACTCTGAAAAACATGTTTTTTCAGAGTCGAGATTGCAACGATCGATTTAGCACCAAACGTTGAAAAAACTTATGATTCCAAATGTTCTCAAAAAATAACCAAAACCAATAAATAAGTCAATATTAACATACCAAACAAACAGTAACAATATCCATCCATTGTTTCCGTTTAAAGACTACTGCTGCATAAACAAAATACTAATCGACCTGGTATCTTCGTTCCTCAGTTAAACATAATTTGAAAACGAGTTCAATCATTAATGTGACGAGTCATTTTAGCAAAACTGTGTAAATGTGGAGCGGAGTGAAGTTGTCGTGTCGTCCATTCGTCGTTTATCGAATGAGGGGTTATCTCATTCGCCGCCGTACAGTCGCATAAGCTATACTTACTTATGCAACTATGTGAAATAAAATCGAAATGCGTTTTGTATTCTTGTTATTTGTGCTGTCGTGTTTGTTGTGCGTGTGTGTGTTGTGCTCCGACATGATCATTGGCGATACTGTTCATCGGAAGATGGTGTTCCATCAAAGGGTCAAAGATTTTGCGATACCGTTCAAGAAGAGAGTGAAGACTTTAACGTTTACTGATCCGGAAAAGAGGACGATAAAGGTTCGTTCGAGAAAGTTTCTTAAATTATTAATTTATATTTGATTTTATTCAGGTTGCTTTATTTTATATTTTAAATAGTTCAAGAGTTTAATTATTAAGATAGTAGGTAAGCAGCTTAAGATTACAATACTTATTTACCAACAAAAAAAAAAACAAAAAATAGATCGAAATCATACTCGAATATTGACTATAATTATGTTGTTTGATGCCTACATACCATGAACAAATTCATGAACTCAATCAAATAAAATGACGTTCTAGATTCTTCACATTTCTGAGACGTCATATCGTAAAAATATTTTTATAGTGTACTTTGACCAGTCAACATGAACACTGCTTGTTTTACAATTTTACCTTACTCGTATAACTTACCTACAATGTTTGTTATTAAAAAAAGCGGCCATGTGCGAGTCGGACTCACACACTAAGGATTCCGTACCACCGTACAATATTAAATACTACATTATTATTTTATTTAAAACGTTTAAAAAGAAAAACACGTTTCTCGTATGGGTCCTTTAATTTTTAACTTTATTTTATTTTATTAGTTACTTTATTTTATTTTTATTATAGTGGCCATAGTGTACACTCTGTAAAAAAATCAAGTATCTACCTATTACGGTTTAAAAGAAACAGCTTTGTGACAGACGGACGCACATTCACCGGTGCTTTAGTAATAGGGTCTCTTTGGTTACGCAACCCTAAAAACTACGTACCTAAGCAATATGTACAAAAACTGCTAAGTCCACGGAATCATCATACAAACAAGAAACGTGCGTGTCGTCATACAATTAATTTGGCTAATGTTATACACATTTGTGCTAGAAATTTCTTTCACAATACCTTCCTTAATCGCAGCCTCTTTTAGATCTGTGGGCCAAGGGTGATAATGATTACCTAATCTAAGTTAGATCATTTTGTTTTGTCAATAATCTTTTCTATGATTAAACTTTATCGATTATGGTTTTGAACTTTAAGATTGGGTCGTTAAGTTTCATTTGCATTGGCTATCCATTCTTATCTCAGTATCCATAAATGACATAAGTCTCTTCCTGTTTACACAGATGAAATCATACAACAAAAATATGATTTCATTTCAATTTCAGTTGCTGAAGACAATTTACAAACGCTTTGCTAAAAACTGAAGTAACGCTAAAGACAGTCGTTGGTAATAAAAGCAAGTCTTATTTTTATTTTAACTAAGTATATGACTCGCATCCTAATTGCGTAATACACTATCAATCACAATCTGAATGATATTGAAGTATATTGCTAATCCATTGCTTCATAAGCTTGAAAAAATTGTCTGCTCAATAACGTAAATAACACAATGAATGTTGTTGAACTGTCAAAATGAAACTCATTGCTACTGATAATGTGCTACGCAACTATAAATGCCGGCATTTATCTTTAGCTCTGATCCTTAAGACGCTGACAACACCTAAACCGCGGTCACTGTCAAATTCCATAGAAAAGAAAGAGAAGCGCGGTGACACAACGCTTGTAATTTATAGCAAAATATGAAGTAATTATCTATTTACTCAAAATTGAGTTAAGTAATCGAAAATAAAAAACAACCAAGTTCTGCATTCAAATAAGACGTTCTTGTTATTAATTAAATTCGTAACTTATGTTGATATTTGATACAGATATTTTGGATTAGAACTCAAAGTAAGGGGTTAGTTTAACGTTAGTTTGTATCGAGATTTTGTTTTCAAAACGTGTTTTGGTAACAACCAAGTTCTGGGAAATATGTTCAAAATTGACATATATTTTTTCTGCTACCACAAACTATACAGATTTGGCAATATGTTTTCTTAAGCGAAGCCTATTTTGGTCAATTGGGTCTTGTCAGCGCCTTAATTACTTTAAGCGATTTTGGACCTTACTCCTAAGGCAATACGACGAGCACATAAACCCCCACCACTCCGCCGAGAGCTAAAGTTAAATGCCGGCATTTATACCCCGCTGAATTTATAAGTTCAAGCAAATGACGTTCAAACATCAAAAAAAAATTGTCTTTAGAGTTAAAAAAAAAACAAATATTTTCATGTTTAAACAACAAACTGATGTATTTATTCATCAAACGTGATTTTATTATACCTATTCATAATATAACATAACATAACATCACGCTTTGTTTCCCCGAAGGGTTGGGCAAAGGTTTACCTATAAGTACTAAATTGTTTTTGTTTCTCTTTCTACTATGGACGCGTTTTTTTTATTTTACATCGTCCTCACATTTGGTTATAATTTCAACATTATTTTTGTACTAATCTTTATGTATCAATTTAATTTAAAAGAGTGTCCATGGAGTTTCTTGCCCGTTCTTCTCCATAGGTACCTACTACGCTTTGGAATGGGCAACTAGCTTCATATTTCTAACTGACCGACTACTTGACAATTCAAAAGTGCCTGTAAATGGTTTAATTGAAATAAATGCTTTGAGTTTGAGTTTGAGGTTGAGTACACCCACATTTCGCCAGTTATGTTTAAGTCCCATGTAATAGGGGGCGAGCCTATTGCCATCAACCGGGTACAAATCCAGACTCTGGGCTGCTACTGAGAAAATTTCAACCTACCTTACCCACCTATTCAACTTTAGTTATTTTAAGCATTAACAGTGCGGTTGGCAAAAATATTTTTATAATTATTCACAAAGACAAAGTTAGAAGCAAGTAGGTAAATATGGCGGTTAAAATTATGAAGTCAGCACTCGAAAAAGCTAAAACAATAATCTTTGTTCTCAGTAAATAACAATATAATAGTCGTGTATAAACAACAGATTCAAATAATGTTTTAACAGTGGAATTTGATGAGGAGGAAAATGGCAAAAATTATATTGCTTGTATTCATCATTTACAATGTCTTATACCTCCTTAACTACTTTCTTTCGCCAAGTTTGACATATTTTTCTTTGTTTTACAGGGTGTAGCAGCAGTTGACAACGACTTCTCCCATGCCAGTGCCAACATAACTTCTGGTGGTGTGGGATGCTCCTACGTCACAGTCCGAATGAAGAGTCAAAGGCATCACCCCTTAAACTTTGAAGTAGAAATATACGTCTAGTCAGACAACATGGTGGAATTGAAAATCTTATTGTAATCCACTGTACAACAGCTTTAAAACGTTAAGTGAGAGATGGTAAAATGAGTGGACAGTTTCATAAAAAGATTGTCCTAATGATGTTCGGGCGCATTCGACGATCTTCGGGTGACTCTGCGACAGCAGCTATTTGAATTGATACCTCTGTTTCGAGTATAAATCCATTGAAAACCCTTCCGGGTATTTGATGAAGGGTATGCTTAAAAACCGCCAAAACTATTCAGAACTTCTCTCATTCTTACCTATAATTTTCCTAGATTTCAAATACACTCTCTATAATCTCTGTAAACATTTTCTACTATATAGATGTTATAAGCAACCCATAAGTTAATGTTAATAATCTTAGTAATAACGATTGTCCCTTTGTATGCAATAACGAACCGGTGCCAAAGGACAGGGGATCCCCTATACCAGGATGACTAAGCGACTAGTATCGCCGTCTCGCCTAATGTCACTATTAGTACCAAACTGGCGTTATAGTCATTTAGTTTGTAGGTTAACTCCATTAGTTGTTTCTATGGTGTAAATGTAATGAGTAATGCTACATGATTCATTAAAGCTGTTATAAATAGTATTGATAGTGAACCTTTAAGGCGCTGACAAGAGGCAAATGAACAAAGAATACTTATCTTAAGAAAAAAAATTGCCAAATCTGTATAGTTTGTGGTAGCGGAAAATATACATGTTAATTTTGAACATATTTCTCAGAACTTGGTTGTTACCAAAACTCGTTTTGAAAATTAAACCTCGATACAAACTAATGGTAAACTAACCTTTTACCTTGAGTTCCAATCCAAAATATCTGTAATAAACATCATTGTACGTTACGTATTTAATTAATAACAAGAACGTTTATTTGAATACAGAACTTGGTTGTTTTTTTGTTTTTGATTACTCAACTCAGTTTTGACTAAATACATAATTGCTTCATATTTTGCAATAAATTACAAGCGTTGTCTCATCGCGCTTCTCTTTCTTTTCTATGCAGTCTGACAGTGACCGCGGTTTAGCTGTTGTCAGCGTCTTAAGTGTTGAAATCTTTTTCAACCATGATTCTTCCATTGGCTAAGCGCCAAAGTGATTTGAAAGGTGATATGAAGCCCATATCTGCTTGCAGGAAAATAATTATGTCCTCGAACACAATAGCTTGCTTCCTTATTTGATTTTTATTGATGTTAAACACTTGGACAAGATTATTATGAATTTGCCACGGACTATTGTTATTCTGTTTTTTTACGTCGGAATGTGTTGAACAAAATATCTAACAAATTACCTACTTCATTGATAATGTAAAACAATGCATCGATTGTGGTTTTAGCATCATTAGCATTGTAGAAAATTCCATTTAAGTAGTGAACAATACCTGTATAAGTAGCTATTAACTAATTAGAGTACATTTGAGATGTTTGTCGTTTATGTCTACTGTACAAATACCAATGCACTGAGATGATAAACATAGTGATGCGTTCGTGGTCACGTTTGCACTAGTAATGGTATAACAAGTATTGTGTATATTCACCAGGCAGTTTTTCTAGATTTAGGTTAGTTATTAAGTTTAAGAAAGTGGAGACCAGAAATATTTTACCTGCGTTTACCGTTTACCCAAACTACGGACGTTCGTAGGTAAATTAATAAACACGGCTCAAATATTCGCAAGTTAAATATTTTAAGGCATTTCCTTCTGAGATTGTATTTGAATAAAGTATAAGAATGCAGCAGGTAATGCTTATATTTTAAAGCATGAAAATGCAAAAATTAGGAATGTATAAGTTAAGATAGGGACACATTATTTTAAGAATTACTGATAAGGGCTAGATACTCTCTAAATATTTTTATTTGACAATCTTTATAATGTGCTGTTTAAGGAATATTATGTAAACAGTAATTAATTTGATGTTGGGAATTTTGTAATCTCATACATAATTATGTTGACGATTGCCTAATAACAATACATTCAATAATAATAATCTGTATATAGGAATGTTTGCTAAGATGTTATAAATTATTAATAGTTCCTTGAGTTATGGATATTCTGTCAAAACAACTGTATAAATATGTAGGTATCCGCGTAATCTAAACAGAGAAGTTGTATAAATATGATACGTTATGATTAAATAAATGCAAATCAATAAAATATTATCTTGTTATTGTCATATTACCTACTGACTGCCCCGTTGGACTGCTAAGCGCGGGATTTTGGGTTGGATTCCCAGGTGGGACAATGTTATTGGGTTTTACCATTACGAATTTCTTAGTAACAGCCCGGACTTTGGAAGTTGGCGGTGTAAAATACCCCCGTGCCTTAGAAAGGACGTTAAGTCGTTGGCGCTGCGCCTGGTCTCTCTCTGGTCGTGTCGGATTGCATTCCCATCGCACTATGAGACTGAGTAAAGAGAGAGTGCACCTGTGTATTCGCATACACTTGTGCACTATAATATCTTCAGCGCCGAAGGCTGGTCTCCGCTGAGATTGGACGCTATGGTCGAAATTCGGTTTGGAGGACTATTCTTCTATTTAGTTAAGGCGCTGACAAGACCCAATTGACAAAAATAGGCTTCTCTTAAGAAAAAAAATTGCCAAATCTGTATAGTTTGTGGTAGTGGAAAAAATATATGTTAATTTTGAACATATTTCCCAGAACCTGGTTGTTCCCAAAACACGTTTTGAAAAAAAAATCTCGATACAAACTAACGTTAAACTAACCTCTTACCTTGAGTTCTAATCCAAAATATCTGTATTATATATCAACATACGTTACGTATTTAATTATTAACAAGAACGTCTTATTTGAATGCAGAACTTGGTTGTTTTTTATTTTCGATTACTCAACTCAATTTTGAGCAAATATATAATTGCTTCATATTTTGCAATAAATTACAAGAGTTGTATGATCGCGCTTCTCTTTCTTTTCTATGCAATCTGACAGTGACCGCGGTTAAGGTGTTGTCAGCGTCTTAAACAATTACGAAGAAGAAAAAGATTTAAATCTACTTAACCTTAATACCCAATATTTTTTTTTTTAATCAGACAAGCGTTGTAAAACCTCAAAAATATATCACCATATTCAACAAATTCTCGCGCCCGCTGAGACTGGTCACCATTACTGAAATCGGAATGGAGGACCTACTGACTAGATCCTAATGAGATGCGCACAGACCAGGGAAGTATTTATTTATTTATTTATTTATTTAACAGTTTATGTACACACATATAAACAGACAAAAAGAAAGGAACAGAAAAATACGTACCTACAAGTATGGTAAAAAAGTCCGGCCAAGTGCGTGTCGGACCACGCACAATGAAGGGTTCCATTGTTGGGATGAAGTTATCCGAAAAACAAACTCAATATTGTAGTTGAATAACATGTTCTCCCACACATCGATATACGTTACGGTCAATTCTCCAATGGCAAATTTAATTTGTCAAGGACGGCTAATGAGACACAATTGATTGTCTATTGTTTGACTCCGAATCGGTGTGGCGCGGGACTTGACCGGTTGGTCGACTATTATTCGTTAACTTGTAAAGCCTACTTAGCTGTGCCACCCATGGGATAAACGAGAAAAAAAAATATCATCCCCATTTTTGCCTAGTGCCTCTAAAAAAAATGTTTGCCAATTAATGCCAAATTACTGCTTTCCAGTACTAAGAGTCTCTGAGCTAAAGCGGGGACAGACTGACAGACTGACAGACGAACATGGCGAAACTACGGGTTCCTTGTTTACTACGGAACCCTAAAAAGGAGGCCTATAGTAAATTTCTTTGCTCTTTTCATATAAATAATACCAGCCTATTACTGTCCCAGTGCAGGGCCAAGGACAGACTCAGACAGAGAAGGCATTACCATTGATCACCACGCTTGCTCAAGATGGGTCGGCGGTTTTAACCATAGATTACAGAAGAGGGCTAAACTTGGTGTTTTTCTTTGTACGTTCTACGAATTATCGCATAATAGTATTACAAAATGTAAAAACAGAAGTACTAAAAATATATAAACTATTGGGAATCGATCTAAGGTTTACAATGCAATCGCTGAACCGCTAAGCTATTTGCTTTGTTGAAAGTTGAATAAAATAGCCGTTCTTATATTCTATGTAGTTCACGATTGACTGCTTAGCTCCATAAATGTATGGTACCTAATCATTTAAAAGGTAAATCTGTATCTGCAATATTCGTTCCGTATTTAGCTCAGTCCAGCGATTTTTTTGCGATTTCTTACTTTTCTAGTACTCAAACCTCAGTTGGTCGGATCGCGGTTTTTGACCATTATAAGAAACAGGATCGATTGGCATCAAAAAAGTTGCCGTGTAAATTGTCAATTTTCTTGCTGATATTTTTTTTTCTCAAAATCTGTGAATGTAAGTCAACATTCTTCAAAAAGTTAAGGACAGTCTCCTAAGACCGTTTTTTTGTAGCGACAACGGTTTTAAGGTACCTGCCCTTATTGTTCCATCCCAAAAATCCACTCTGTAAGTATATGTCAAGATGATATTCATTTAAAAGGTTAAATCTGTAACTATCTGCAATATGCTATCTTTATCCTGCTCGTCTTTTTACAATTTGCGGTAAACTATAGAAGAATACGAACTCAAAGCAATATTGCTCATCATAGCCAATAGCGTGATAATTTGTTCTATAAACTGACCAGACTTATAGGGAATACCTAATCAGCCTATAATGTTCCCACTGCTGGGACACAGGCCTCCTCTCTGTGAGAGAGAGTGGACTGTAATCCACCACGCGGGCCCAGTGCGGGTTAGTAGATGTCACATGTCTTCTAATTTTTGGTTCTAGGTCATGCCGGTTTCCTCACGATGTTTTTCTTCACCGTTTTGAGAGCAGTGTTGATGAAATAATTTACATAAAGCGCCTGTCGGTTCGAACCTACGACCTACAACTCGTAAGTCGCGGCCGTTACCACTGGGCCACCGCTACTCACAGGCTTATAGGGATATATTTACAAAACCAAATTACAAGATGATTATTAACACTAACTAAATTAAATTAAACTAAGTTAAGCCTAAAGGCTCCTTCAAACAGGCGCGACACGCGACGCGACACAAAGGCACCGCGTGTAGCACTACAAGCGGTGCCTTTGTGTCGCGTCGCGTGTCGCGCTTGTTTGTAAGAGTCTTAAAACAGGCCCTCGGGGCATTGTACCGAGGATGCTGGCGGCATTTCCTCGCTGAATTGCAATGCTATTATAGGGATTATCTATGCAAAATTATAAATTAATTAATTTGAACAAAATCCATCGGGTAGTATTACGTGATGCTGGAACATACATTCAGACAAACAGACAAAAATTCTAAAAACTACATTTTCGGCATAAGAATCGTTCCCACACCTCGCAAAAAGAAATATGTACAGTTTTCACTCTGCTACGATTTTATTATATGTTATAGATAATTCCAGGTTTCCTTACGATGTTTTCCTTCGACGATGTTAGTAATGTACAAGATAAACTCAGAAACCAAATGAATTGAAAAAAAAAAACATTTTTCCTACTTGCCCGGATTTGAACTCAACAGCATGAAAAGTGAGGACCTTAACCACTGGGCCATCATGAAATTTACGAAATTCGAAATTCTTAACTTAATACCTACTTACCAAGCAGTTATATTTTTTAGTTTTTGATTTAGTTTTGTTGTGTACGTATTTATGTAACGTACAATAAATTAAGTTGTTTTTTGATATCCCATAACTCTAGGGTATGAATGAGACCATATCAAAGTATGTGGCATATGAATTATTTTTCATTTATATTTTTTTTTTGTTTTTATTTCATACAAAATAATGCGACAAAGTCACGGTTATTAATAATAATATATAAATAAATCATATATAATATAAATAAATTTATTCATTCTATTTTATTTATTTATTTATTAATGTAAAACACCTACGTGAAATATGACAACGTCGCATTTTCTTAGCTTTAAATATGAATGATTGCTTTGAATGAAAATTAATTGCTCGTGTTTATCGATGAAACTTATTTATCGACACACATCGAGAGACTAGTGTAGTATTATGATATCTTCGAAACTATGCATTTTTGGACCACATATCCTAGGACCTTTGGTAAAAAACAAGTTGTATATAAATAAATAACCAGCACTATACACTGTATACTGCTTTTACGGAAACTTTTAAAATCATAAAGTACCTACACATAGTGACAAATAACTGGCCCAATGCCAGTACGTTATTAAATAATCAATTTACCACCACCAACTCTTTCATAAGATGATGCTGCACCTCGCCTGGACATATTTTCGGAAATTTTAAAATTAATTTTAATATTTATGACAACAAGGAAGGAGTACGCGCGGGACGCAAACGATGGATGAAGTGGAGGGAGTCGTTTGCCAAAGAGTGGCATAATGCAGGCTAGCAAAAAAAATAATGTTATGAGGTAGATGAGCACACCCCATCTACCTCTTATCAGTATTTTTTCAAAGTAACATAACATGACGCCTGTAATCCTCGAGGGGTTAGGCAGAGGTGTACCTATAGTACACCCACATTTCGCCAGTTATGTTTAAGTCCCATGTAATAGGGGGCGAGCCTATTGCCATTAACCGGGCACAAATCCAGACACCGGGCTGCTACTGAGAAATTTCTAATGGAAAAACCCAATAACACTGTGCCCGACCTGGGGATCGAACTCAGGATCTCATGCTCAGTAGTGCTTGCGACCACTAGCCAACGCCAACGAGGCAGTATTTTTTCAAAGTAATGTTTGGAAATTGAGAAATATTTATCTGTCTTTATTCCTGGGTAATTCTGTCCAGTCAATCCAACGTAGGTTGGAGTAATAGCTAGGAGCTATCGACTTCCTAATAAAACAAAGGAGTTTGTTTGGAAATAAGTTTTTGTTGAATTATTAAAATTATAAATAATTGGTTGTTTTTTTTTGACAATGGGTCATTGAAGAAGAATATTATTTATCTATCGTATTGAAAATCAAAAAACGAAATAAGCCGAACTTATTATTTTGAAAACAGTAATGAATCATTCCAAATCATACATTTTCAGTGCCCTTTTGCGAAAATAATCTCCACCTACCTTACCAACATGCAAAAGGCTTAATGATAATTCCATATAGGTACCCTGCATATTATATGCTACATTATATGGAAAGCTCGATATAGAATTCCCATCACGTCCTTTTCGCTCAGATTTTCGTTGATGTTAATTTCACGCCCGTCAATCCTGGAATACATTGTCGTATATTGGCAACCAGAAATTTGGTTTATTATTCAAATTACATTATACTATCCCTAGCTTTTGTTGAAATTTAATTTTAACGTGGATTGGGTCGTTCGTTTGTGTGGTGTTATTATGTTATATTCATTCATATCAATATTAAGTATTTATGATGTGATGATTCAGGATATTATAATTATGGTATTTTAGCTCCTTTGTTATTTCTCCAATTTCAACCAACATTCATAGGATGTTTAATTTCTATTAGTGATGATCGAGAAATAATGAGTTTGACATACTTTTTTTTTTGGATGGGAAATCATCAACTATATATATATATAACTTCTCCCGCTCTGGCCGGAGCGGGAAGGTGTGTCAGACTCTTACTGACTAAAACCCACCCGTATTCCTTCCTGTTGACTGTATTGCCAGGGGCCTCGGTGACCCTTTAGTACCTTCCCGCGACCCCGGCAGGAGTTTGACATGCTTATCTCGGCAATTAGAATTAGTGCAATTAAATTAATCATCATCGTCACTTCAGTCGAAAGACGTCCAATGTTGGACATAAGCCTCCCGGGGAGGCCCTCCCCCAAGCCCCGCCACTTCGACCGGTTCTGGGCTTCTCGCATCCAGCGGATTCCTGCGACCTTCATAACGTCATCAGTCCATCTTGTTATAAGAATAATGTTTCAAGAAAATAGAAAGCTGTTTTCTTCAAGATACAGTGACACTCAATAATTATTGATTTTCCGAATTCCTGTGACCTGGATGCATTGTCCAGAAGTTTGTTCCTTTGACATGGAAACAGCGGGGCTGAGAAAAGGTGACCTGTGAGGTAATTGATTATCACACATAAAATGGTAATCGATCGCAATGCATTTCATTTTGAAATCCCTTACACTATCATCATCATCATCTGCCTGCCTTTTCCCAACTACATTGGGGTCAGCTTCTAGTCTAACTGGATGCAGCTGAATACCAGTATTTTACATGGAGCGACTGCCTCTCTGACCTCCACAACCCAGTTACTGGGTAATACGATACCCTTTGGTAAGACTGGTTGTCAGACTTTCGGGCTTCTGACGACCCGTAACGCCTGTCAAAGACCCACAAATGACAGCCGGGACCAACGGCTTAACGTGCTTTCCGAGGCAAGAAGGGGTCTTGATATGTAAAGATGGTCTCACCCATCTACGGACCAACCGTGGCAAGCGTAGCTTAACCTGATCGATTGACCCGTGCGGCTGCTATTACTTAGCCACAAGCCCCTCCACCCTTCCACTATACCTCTTCCCTATACGTCCCTTACACTATACTTTTTAAAAAATCGTCTAGTCACCAACGTAATACGAGTAACACAATTAACATAGTTCTGTAGCGTGTAACTGTCAAAATTAAAGGCATTGCGATCGATTGTCATTGGTGCCGATTCCCTTGTTCACAAACTAAACTAAATTTAAGTTCAGTGCATCTTTTTCTTTCTATTTCTTTAAGAAAAGGACAGAAGATAAATTGTTGTTTAGTCCTGTCAAATTATCAGCGCCTGTCACTACTCCATACAAGTTTAGACGTGATTAAAAACTTGCCTACTAAAATTACGTCAATTTACGTCAAGCGCTGATTAATTTGACAGGACTAAACTAAAATTTATCTTTTGTCCTTTTCTTAATGAAATAGAAAGAAAAAGATGCACTAGGGGGTAACCATCACCTCTTATAGCAGTATTATTATAATATTACTTCCAGTGGGAAAGTGATGGAGCTATACAAGACTTATAGCTCCATCTCTTTCTCACGCTGAAGTAATATTGAAGTAATACTGCTTTATGAGGTGATGGTTACCCCCCAGAACTTAAATTTAGTTTAGTTTGTGAACAAGGGAATCGGCACAATTTTGTGTGTATTACACAATTATCCCGCAGGTCTTTTCCTGGCTCTTCCATAAGATTAAATTAGTATGTCAATAGACATAAATGATAAATTATTTTATTTCTGTAAGTAGGTTTTTACAAACATTTTTACACGTCAAAACAGTTATGACTACCCACATTATTTTGAAAAAACCGGCCAAGTGCGTGTCGGACCACGCACAATGAAGGGTTCCGTACTTGGGAAGTTGGGATGAATTTATCCCAAAAACAAACTTAACATTGTAGTTGAAAAACATGTTCTCCAACACGTCAATATATGCCACGGTCAATTCTCCAACTGCAAATTTAAGTAGGTCGACTATTACTCGTTAACTTGTAAAGCTCACTTAGCTGTGATAGTTTTCCTTTTAATTTCATTATACGAGTATGTGCTAGTGCCATGATGTTTTTCATATTTCCATAAACAGCCATTTATCTAGCAGGGGGGGGGGGTCTTTTGACTCTAACAAAAGTTATATGACGTAATGTTACGAAAACGGATCCTTGAATCGAAAAATGGTGTTTACAGACCCGTAATATTTTTTTAAACGGCCTATCCAACGATACCCCACACAATGGGATAGACGAGAAAAAAATATCATCCTCACATTACGTGCAAGGGAGGTAAAGCTACAGCGGGGACAGACAAACAGACGGCCATGGGCGAAACTATAAGGGTTCCTTGTTTACTACGGAACCCTAAAAATTAAGTCTAAACACTTAAAGCAGGCTTAGCACGAGAGCCGTAAAGAAGCGTTTTATCGACGGAAGAGTAGACAAAAATGACGTTTCCATGTAGACAGTAGAACATTTTGGGTAGACAAGCGATTTCTTTTCTTCAGTAAAGTAGAAATAGAAAGCTTCATGCTAAGCCTGCTGGTCGTTCAAAGTAACATAACACAATAAACGTTCTATCTAAAGTAACAATAAAAACCTCTTTGATATCACGAAACGTGTGGAAAATACATGAGGACTTATGAAAGGGAAACGGCTAAGGACCGGCGGCGCCTCGGTTTTTCTGAGAGCTATCCCGCTAATAAATCAGGCTAGCCCACTGCCCAGTGGCCAACTGACGTGGATCTACGAAGGAAAAGTAATACGGTAGGTACCTACATATAAACATGCAGATTTTTATATCAAGTGTCCGTTTCGCTTTTTCGTTGTCACTAATATAATTCACGGCCTTTTTCAATTCAATACAGGGTTAGGTAATATTACTTTTCCGCCATTTTTCTCTTTTTACCCGACTGCCGCAGGAATAATGAGGAGGGTAATGTTTTTCGAGAGTATGTATGTATGTATGTATGTCTATTTCTTTGGCACGCTCTGTAGCCTAAACGGCTTGATGGATTTTAACATATGAGGTGTCTTTAGATTCGTCTTAATTGTATAAGTGACATAGGCTATATAATATTTATAAATTGCATATGCAAATACAAAAAAAAGGAGGGGAAGTTTTTTTTTAATTAATTGCAACAATATTAGTATCAAATAAAAGCTAGTAATGACTAATTTTCAAATATATATATTAATAAAACTAAAATGCTTGCAATAAAATAAATTATTTAAAAAACAAAAAAATCCGACTGCACAAACACATAACTGAAAAGGGAAAACAAGCATTATAATTTATAATCTATATAATTTTGGTCTTGCAGGCGGGGACAGTCAAATAACCTGAAATATGGTTTAACTTTTGATTGTCCCCGCCTGCAACACCAAAATTATATTAGATTATAATGCTTGTTTTTCTCTTTTCAGTGTGTTTTTGCAGTCGGGGTTTTTTGTTTTTTAAATAATTTATTTTATTGTAACGATTTTTTTAGCCGCATTTCTTTGTATTTTCTTGTTTTACCAATTGATTTTGGGTAAACCTACTATTCCGTTTAGCTTGATTAATCTATACCAGCAGGCTTAGAATGACGCTCTCTATTTCTTCGAAGAATAGACACGGCTCTTTCTATACAAAGTAACATTTAGTTTCTCCTTTTTTGACATCCCACCGTAGAAATCCTTCTACATAAAAAAGGACCTAGACAAAGATCGTTAGAAACGAAAGACAAAATGACAGATTGTAGACTGACAGAGTGTCATGCTAAGCCTGCAGGGACATTGTTTTTTTTTGGGTGGGAAATTATCAAATAACTTCTCCCGCTCTGGGCGGAGCGGGAGGGTGTGTCAGACTCTTACTGGCTAAAACCCACCCGTGTTCCTTCTGTTGCCTGGACTAATCCAACTTCATGAAAATTCATTATGGAGATTTGCAGTGTCTGTGGCCCTTAAGAATTTTCGTATGATTATAATTCATTATGAACTGAAAAACAAATCGTCACAAAGCAATAAAGTAGACTCGATAAACGTTCTTTCTTTAGTAATATTAAAGTAGTTTAGATAACAACCCAATATCAAAATTACTATTTTAATGAGTAGCACAAACAAGTTTAGTAGCATTTTTTTATAATCTTATAATTAATAAGTGGTCAATAAATAGATTGGCTTGGGTGCCTAGCTCATTAAAATGTAGCTGAACAACGTTATTTTGGTTATAAATCGATTTATATCGGTAACATAAATTAGGCAAACAATAACATTAGTTGAATTCACAGTGAACATTGTGATTTCGGAATCCGTTATTTACCGTACTATAAATTACAGTGTAATAGTTTAAATGTTTTGTTCAAATGTTTAGTTTCAGTAGCAGTCTGTTGTGTTGTTAGTCATGGCCGCTACTTGCTCCGAATTCCAACATTAGGAAATGAATTATTGTTTTTGTTCAATTTTACTCTATAGCACACGTTTTCTTGACGAAAAATAAAACAAACACTACGTTGTATTGTCGCAAAACACTGCTTAAACATGGTAAGCCTCAAATTTTCTAGACATTCAAAAAGCGTAGCCGCTTTGCCTAAATTAGGTACCTACTACGAACTCTCAGTACGCCAAAACACAGTCAGAATTTTATGAAAAAATTTTCACATTCAAAAAAAGAACCAGCGTCTCACATTCATACATTTGTAAACTGGCATTACGACAAACATGGCGCGAAATAAAAAGCATAGACTACGCCCGGAATATTTACGTTTATATATTTCATCAAAGAGACAAAGAGGAAGTTGGCGCGAGGGATAAACAAAAAGGGTAGGGCTTTCCCGCCCTCCCTTATTAATGTAATAACTGACACTTTGTTTTATGCGAGTTTCTACTTAAACGAACTATAGAGTTCGTTTGTGGTCCACGATTACTGAGATGCTCGCCGCGGTGTGACTAATTTGCGGAAACTGTGAAGGTAAGGAAAATTAGTTAGTATAGGAATCATTAGCCAGTCCTTGTACATTTTAAGGAGTTATTCTGAATTTCCTGTAAGTTTTTATGGATTTTTAGAGTTTATTACCTAATACTAAAATGTTTTTTTTTTATAACAAGTTAAAATATTCTTAATCGGTCAAGGATACACCGAATCGGTGACGCTTCGGTCGTTAAGACCTTTCGTTAACTTCGTAGTTAATGTTTCGCCCATGCTAGACAAAGTTAGAGTGAGGACTTAGATGGATCTAAACGCGATCCCTAAGCTTCTCGTAATTGGTTTTCTGTTAGAATATTTTCATTTTCAGACCGGGAGTGGAAATGCACCCGATTAATCGCGATAAGATCTACCCTATCGCATTTGGATTAAGTTCCTTCAGGCGTGATCGATGGCATAATGGACAAATGTACGTACTCATATACAGAATATAATGTAGTCGGGGAAATTTTCATTGATAAGCAAATTGACTACCATCTTACATTGTCCGTATATTCAAATCAAAACTGTGATTCTCTGACAGTTGTTTGAAATGATTTCAACACGGCAAATTGTCGTAGGGTGACAATTTGCTTAACAGTTAACTTCCCTGACAGTAGATTCCACAGAGCTTTTGTGGTTTATTTGTTCAAACATTTCCTTTATGAAGCTGCAAATCAACAGTTTCACAAAACAAAATGCTGAAAATTCCCGACGTAAGCATTCCTCTTCAATGTTCCAAGAATGAAAAGCTTGAAGATTTTCTTGATACTGTTTATTTCGTGAAACAAAACAGAATGCAGCGTCACGCCACGGGAAGCCTTCACGTCCGAGACAGGAGTTCCCTCCAATCGCAGTCCAACTATCGTCTACGTTCCATATCAGCCAAACGTTCCGAACGTTCAGGAATTTCCAATAATACCTTTCCACTAACATACACTTGCCACCCAACAAAAATATTAACGAAGAATATAGACTTTATGACTGAAGAGTTAAGTTTAAAATCGCTTGCTCCATAATGTCCGACAAGCAAAAAGAATTTTGCGAAAGGACTTTCGCGATACTAAAGGTAAATTCGAAGAGTTTCCAGCTCTCAAGGCTATGTTGTTACCAGCATTAGGTACCTCGCGACGGTAAGGTTAAATCGTTGGCAGTAAAAGGAAATTGCTTCAGTAATGGAATTATTTTCTTAGGACGCTCGATAAAAAATTAAATTATGCTAAGAAACGCAAATAATTTTACATTTTTCTTCAAACGGGACAGGGTTAACGACTTTCATAGGAAAACATTACGTCAATCTAGTTTTATAAAAACTTAAGATTATGACGTAATGGCTGTGTTAGGAAAATCCGTGCGATTATTATTGTTTCGACATGTTTGGATAATAGGATAACATTTTAGCCTTTATAGTATCAAACTTAGATGGTAACACGAAGATTATATATATACATACATAAACTCACGCCTTCTTCTCATGGGGGTAGGCAGAAATTATAGAACGCCACCTGCTACGCCCCTTACATACTCCTTTTGCTTCGTTTACGTTCATACATCTGGCCATACACGCACAACGGTAGCAAGTACTACGCACCTGACCATTCTGAAGAACATCACCAATGAGGTCACTATATGTCTTTCTGGTGCGTCACCTCCCGGCGTTTCCATTCAAATTTGCCTTGTAAATACCTTTTGTTAGTCGCCTTTCATTCATCCTCTCAACATGACCAAACCACCTAAGTATACTCTCGAATATTAAATATATAGCTAATCCCATCTTCCGAAATTCTTTTGTACAAGGAAGTTTATCAAACTTTCTTCGTTGCGAAACATTTCTGACTCAGTTATAAAAAACAGGGCAAAAATGTACCTAAGTAAGTGCCCAAGTGTAGACCGTCCGGGTCATCGTTTCAACGAAGCATAAAAAATGTTTGTATTACACGATTCATGCCTGTGAGGCCAGCTTTTATAAAGACGTTTGAACGAGGGCCGATTATATTAAAAGGGGAGTCATTAACCTATTTCTTTGTGTATATTTTTAGTCCATTCACAGTTTTGTTATTGAACTATGCTATCAGAACATTGAACTTCCTGCTTCAAGTAATAGATGAATAGTGGACTTTATAGTTTATTGCATCGTTTGATTTGTTGACTCTGCTGCAAAAGTAATGTCAGTTTTGTAATTGGAAAGTTTTATGATGATAGCTTAGTCCGTTTTATTGTTTTTCTATTTTGGATTATTGTTTTTCAATGTTTGAAGAAGAGTTTCTGTGGCATGTATTTGTTATGCATTTACGTTGATAAGCCGTTAAGTTTTTCAGCATCGTATTTATTTATTTTTTGATTTTTTATACACAAAAAGGTACAAAGGTGGACTTAATGCCCTAGGCATTCTCTACCAGTTAACCAAGGGTGGTGAAGAATGTATGTTAGTAAGTACCTACCTACTTACTTACTTACTTACTAGTAATAAGTGTATGCCAATTTTTTTATCTTTTCGAAACTTAAGTACTGAGCGTGGACCGGGGTCAAATTCCCGCGTTTACGAAAGGATTGTCAGCGTCAGCTTAATTTGGATGAATTTTAAATA
This sequence comes from Atethmia centrago, assembly GCA_905333075.3. Lineage (NCBI taxonomy): Eukaryota > Metazoa > Arthropoda > Insecta > Lepidoptera > Noctuidae > Atethmia > Atethmia centrago. The sequence continues at coordinate 16,776,252 of HG995383.1, read as the reverse complement.
ATATTACCGTGACAGCCTACTATTTTTTTCATTTCTATTGTATGTAAAATTTTGACAGTCGAGAGGTGACGTTTTACACATAGACCTCGACCCACTCTAACTGTCTAAAACAAGTCACCCACAATGCACAAACTGTCTGCAAACTTGGTTATAAATATGTCAACAATGACAAAACCTATGCAGCACACGAATATTTAAGTACCAACACAGATGAAGTTCCTGCTAAGTTACCACTCGACAAAGTTCTTACTCAATGTTCTTGTAGCATGTCATACCAAACTCCCATAGCGCTTTCTACAAAGCGGTTTTAATCTTCCTATAAAACGTTGACAGAGGCGGGGACTGGTTGAGAAGCTAATTGTATAAGACTTGGGGGCCATCCATCAATCAGGCTCTGTCGGGGACCGGGTAGAGACTAATTTGCCCGTTTGTTTTGCCCGCAAGCTCGCGGCTTGCCCGTCCACTGATAGATGTTTGATTACGGACGGACTCAGGCGTATTAATAGACGGATTTGTGATAGCATTGTCGACGCGGGGTTTGGAGTTAGAATGGGAAGGTAATTAGATTTGTTAAATTGGTAAGCTGATTAGAGGCATTGATAAATTTATGAACGACTTCTCGTATAACCTTGACATCTGCAACATCTAATAATACCATGTTCCCAAATTCTCTCATAATCATAACTAATATTATAAAATGTGACAGTGAGTTTGTTTGTTAAGCTTTCACGTTAAAACGGCTGAACGGATTTGGATAAAATTTGGCACAAGGGGTAGACCATGACCAGGGTTAGTATACTTTTTATCTCGATAGAAAAAGAAAGAACAATGCGTTTATTGGCATTAAAGCAAAAACATAATTTCAAAATGAATGATGTAAACAATATTTTGTAACCATAATATGTTGATTTAAAAGAGTGTCCGTGGAGATTCTTGCCCGTTCTTCTCCATAGGTACCTACTACGCTTTGGAATGGGCAACTAGCTTCATATTTCTGACTGACTGACCGAACCCTTGACAATTCAAAAGTGCCTGTAATTGGTTTATTTGAAATAAATGCTTTGAGTTTGAGTTTGATAAATACATGGTTTATTTAGGTTTTTGCTTTAAGTAAAAAATAAACACAACGTGTATTTTTAAACACATAGGGAAGTGTGTGTCCGTTTTTATGATAAATGATTTATTTCTGTAAGTGGGTTTGCACAAACACTTTTACACGTCAATCATATTTTTTAAAACTAGACGTGGTTTAATTAATTAAGAGTATAAACTTAAGGTAGATATAAAAAAAAAACCTCATACAAAATAAAATAGAATGTTGTGACAGACATTGTGTTGCGTTTTGATTAATTAAAAACTAAAAGAAATATCCAAAATCTGTGAAGTACGATTTCGTGAGAAAATTGGCGACCTCCACGCCGGCGAACCCGGGGCAAAAGCTGGTATGTTATAAATGAAACTAGATAGTTTCATTTATAACATACCAGCTTTATAGATATACTGCAAGATCGAAACTTATACAGGTAAAACTCACCTTAATTTAATAAAGGTCATCGCACACATATCAACTCGGAAAGGAATCGTCACCGTATCGCCTTTCGCCTCGCCGTCAAACAGGCATCAACCTATACGTCCAATACGTCGACTCTGCTACGGCTAGGCGACGCCGCGCTTACAGCTCGCCGACCACTGGTTGACCTGGCTGGCACCAGATCAGTTTGAATCCGAACGTGAAGTGTAGAGCACGTGGGGTGAGAGCGGCCAGGGTGGACAAAAAGACGTAAGCTCGGGTACGGAGAGACATGATCGCAGGGCCGACAAGCCGTAAGCCCGGGAACTGCAAGTTGACCACGCACTGCACCGTAGTTCGTGAGCTTGTCCCGAGGTGAGGCGATAACGTTACGATTCCGATTAGTATGCGTTGCAGTAGAGTGTTTCATACAAAGAATACTGAATGGCTCGAGTTGATACGGTGACGATCCCTTTCCGATTTGATGTGTGCTATTTCCTTTAGCTGGTAGGTGAACAATAAACTAGACAGGACCATAATGATTTTAATGTTCTTAAAATATGATGATTTTAAGTAATACTCGTAGTTAAAGAAGTAAACACCATTGTACCCAACAATGTTCAATCCACACCACAATAAGGACACCAATAATCAACCAAAAGATTACATAGACCACAAAAGTTTATCTCCGTTATCATAAAGCCGTTGTTAGCGGTATCGGTGCACCTACCCGGTATCACGTACTAAAACACACCGAAACAAAGAGGAACTTTATAACTGCAGGGGATCCCGGCAGGCAGGCAGACATCAGCCTTCGAAATGGCACCCATAAAATAGTTACAACCGAATAGGGAGAAGGGAGGGAATGTATTCATTGGGATATGTACGGGAATTTGCGATATGGAGTAGTGATGCTTGATTAAAAGTTGCTATTCGATCGACACGAAACTAAATCCACTTCGTACGTTTAGAAGGTACCTACCATAAATAACATGGTAGGTAGTGAATTAAATTTTAATGTTGTATCAAGTTCTGGTATTGGATAAGACTCGTAGAAGAATCATCAAAATTATTGTTATTGACCGAGCGACCGAAGCGTTTCTGCTTCAAGTGTGGTAAAATTTGCTTTTCTCTGTCAGTTTGTTGGTACTCCTCTACAGATCGTATTTTACAATATATCTGGACGAATCTTGGTATACAGGTTTTACGACTTTATAGAATATTTTCCAAAAAGGGGCAAAAAGGGGGCTACTGGATTTCTCCGCCTTATGAGATCCGATTTAGATGGCTCTTTTTTTATTTGAAAGGTACAAAAATGAAAACAAAGCTTTTCAACTTTAGTAGGTATAATACGAGTAGTATGGGTATCATGTTAATTTCTACTGGTATTTTTTTTTTCAGTATATATGAAGTATTTACTTCATAGAATGTCCTTTGTGCGTCAGCATTTATTGCAAATAGGTAATACCTACCTCACAGTGGCATCAAAGGGGATTTTTAATGGATGTGCACCTGGAATTTTTCAGTGTCCGTCTACGGTTACGTACGGTTCGTTTCAGTGAAATATTGGACAATACAAATTCCGACTGAAACAAGTTTCATATGAAGGCTTTATTGGCTTTTATTACTAAAAATGAATGATTTACAAACATGTCCAATTTGTTTTTCCACATTTTATTACAAACAATTGTTCAGGTTTATGCGAAAAAGATTTTAACAATTCATTGAATTTGTTAAACTATTCGTTTTCCCTAGATTTTTAAACATACGTTGTATAGTTAAAACTAAAATTTTAAGTAAAACAAAGCCATACTATTTTCTAATAACTGTTTAAGCAAGAAAGTATTCTACACTTCAATGAAGTCCTTTAAACAAAAATAGACGTTTTCCTCTCCTCTTTCTCTTAAACAAACCAAACTTTTTGTAACTCACCCCAATTTTCTTTGTCTTCTCAAAACAATTCAGGGAATAAGTCCAGGAAGTTTTGTGTAAAGCAATATAATGAAACTTTGGTTATATTAGAGGCTACATTCGCATCGGTAACACAATCACGAACCACTTTGAGAAACTTGACGAAGGCTTTTTGGTAAGGGAAAGTTGGCTGGAGACTAGTGTGTCCCGTACATACAAATGACTCCAAATTGAGTGGCAAACGTAAGGGAGAATTATAATCTAACGACATTGCTGAAAGAATTGAAATCGTTGTTGGTTCCGCTTCCTTGCCAATTTTGGATGGGGTCTTTGCCTGCTTAGGAAAATAAGGTCGATTGTGAGATTTGATTGCATTGTTTGTGTTTGATTAAAAGTCACATAGCGTAATACGTTCTCGTTTTATAATTTGCGTATCATCATCATCTTAATCAGCCTATAATGTTCCCACTGCTGGTACACAGTCCTCCAAACGACGTTTGATCGTATGATCCTAAAATATTTAAAAGGTGCTTTCTAGTTATTCGTGCACTCTTTCCCTTAATGAATGTGAGCACTATGTGAGTCATTTTTATTTATTTCTTGTTGTTTTTTTTTTCTCTTAGTTTTAATGATGGTCTGGCATTTTGAGTTCTTTATGCGGCCAACCCAATTGTCCTTTCCTTGGTATTGTTCGTCTAGTCGTTGAGCTTCTTAAGTTTTGAGTTGAGCTACACGATTACTGACAAATACTTGCACTGACTGGACAGGTCCACTCAAATTTGTGTGGTTCTTTCCTTAAAATACCATTTCAGACATAGATCTACATGGTCCTCACATGATCTGACCAAGATTATGTCTGGACTTTAAAAGAGACTTTGACCCTTGAGTTTGTTTCGCCATTTCTTCTCAGGGTTAGTCAGATAGGAAATGTCGACTCCATCTAGCTTATTTTTTAATATGACGTGTAAAAGTGATTCTCATATCCTATTTACAGAATAAACAATTTCATTTCATTTCATTTCATTTCCTTAGTTTGTCGCTATGGTTTGTCGTCTTCTACAGCGAGTATTTGGATTTCATAGTTTAAGTTGTGGTGCTTCTTGTTCATAGACAGACAAGATGTTATTAATCCTTTATTTCAATGCCCTTAACTAGCAAAAAACGTAAGCAGGCATTCATTGCAGTGGCAAATATATAAATATAATATATATGTTCTGTTATGTTTAACTTTAATTTGTTATACAATTTATTCAAGTCCAAGCTCTTGATAGCTTCTAGTGTACCTTATGCCCACAATTTAAGAGAATTAAACTACTTATTAAAGTTCGGCCTATCTTTTGAGTGCGTGCTATATATATATATAATATGCTCTAGCGTGTTTTTGAGCTGTATTTCTAAAAGGACACTACAATTCTGCTATAAACCAACTAAACTAATCTAGCAACAATTTCTTGTCACCTTTTCAGATTCTTACTTGAAAGATAGATTAGTTCTATTCCATGTTATTTAGTGGCAATTTATTTATACCTACGATTTAGAAAAATAAAGCGACAACATAAGTTTTCGCCTCCCATTTTCCTTCATTTATCTATTTGCCTAATTTTAATGAGTTCCGAAATTAAGTGCTTATTTATGTGTTTCACCACTACTACCTATTTGTGTGGTCGTAAAAAATGCTGGCGTGTACCAGGGTCGCATAGAGCGAGGTAGTTCTCCGGCCACTAAAACAAGGTCCTTAACACTTAGCTCGCTGTAGCATCTTTTTTGTATGGGAACATAAATCATTGTAACGAGCGGTCTTTTCCTGAAGTGTTTTCTCGCGTTTTCCTTGTACGGATGCTGCTTGATGATAAACTACTTATGGGTTTAGAAAAAGTTGGTTTATGTGCCAAACTTTGTGGTAGTGTTTGTTTCTTTTATTTGTTTTTGGTCGAGCGTTTATTTGTTTTTCGGAATGTGTTGTCTTGTTATAAACTTTACGGTATAACTTTTTCGGTGTGTTTTATGATGTGCGTAAAACGCTTTATTGAAATAAAAATAAACCGAAGTTCTGTAACGTAACGTAGCCATAAATGTCCTCTTTATAATTTATGACCATGATATACCTTTCCTTTTAAATGTTTTATTCAAATGTTTGTCGGTTACAAAGTAAAATTATCACATTATAGTTAAACTCGTCCCAAGTTGCTATTGTAATTACATTTCATGGTATACCTGTAAGTATAATTAACTTATATTTATAGCAACAAAACCCACTTCTACGCTCATCAACACGAATATAAACAGAAATAAAACACAAAACTATTCCACAGTCCACAAAAAGTACAAAAAACTTATGGAAATTAACAGTCCCTTCAAAAAATAAAAAAAAGCATTTCACATCTAAACACATGCTCAAAATTCAGGACAGACAGACCGACAAAAGCGTTTATAATTAAAAATGACACTTTTATAATTATTTGAATGTGGATAGAAGAGTATGAGGGAGAGAGGTGGCTACGGGCCTATTAAATACTTTTTACGTCTTTCAACGGCGCGGGGGCCCAAAAAAAAAAGAAACAAGCGTGAATGAGGGCCACAAATGTCAGAATAGTTTTAATTTATGTCAACAATTATTTAGAATACGGAAATCTCGTGGATTTTCATTCTACATTGGCACTATTAATATCGCCCACCGAGTTTCTTGCGACACCATTTTGTCTCGTTGTGAAATAATGTCGTTTCTTTGGTCATTATTGATAGTGGTCATAAATTATATGACACGACATGTGTTTTACGTTATAAATGGATTGTCATCTGACATTATAGGTACCTACCTAAATATACTTAAAACTTTACGTGAAGCTGGATAACATACAATTCAGTGACGTTCTTTTGTTTTGATGTTCAATGCACAATTGCAAGTTGCTTTTATCTCGTACAATGACTCAACCTACTCTAAGGTCAATAATAAAGTTCATAACTGCTTCGCCTAAAAATAAGTGTGATGACATTATTAAGTTCGTTATTATTAATCAATTTGAGACTATCTCTACTAGGTTTGCCTTATTTAAGAAAAGTTTAAAATATACATTTCAAACGAATTACCTAATTATTATTCTTATTAAGTACTAGCTTATGCCCGCGACTTCGTTCGCGTGGAAGTCGTAAAACACCACCATATACTTACTAAAATAACCGCCACATTTTTATAAAGCTTCCCTATATGCTAAGTTTATAGTTTTGGTCTCGGCAGCCAAAATATAAAGAGAGTCAGGACAGTTGACGCAGGAGCAAGCGACGGGACGTACAGTTGTACACACGGCTACATGTCAAGCTATACATTTTCAGTATAGGCTGTTCTCGCATTGTATAGGATTTCGGTACAATGAGAGGTCAGCTTATACTCGAAATGGCTTGATATGTAACCGTATGTAAGTGTGAGAAGCATCTTATCCGAACGTCGACACCCACAGCCTTCAGAAGCAATTTCCCATCGCTTGCTAAGTGTTTCGCTTTTGGTGAATTAATGAACACCTACATTCCTGCATATAGGTACTACCTAATGGCACAACATTGATACACTTACTGATTAATTCTTATAGTTTATTCCTGATGAACAGCTATCACTAAAATAATATAACGGTACATTGTAAAAACACACGGGATTTCTCAAACAGTCACCTAACCATAAATATTTATTTTTATTATAACCATAGACGACAGAAGAGGTTTAAACTTCATTTTTTTCTGTGTACGTTCTACAAACTATCGAATTATATCTATTCCTACCAAAATGTAAAAAAAAAGCACAAAAATATGAATTAGTGGAAATCGAAATTAACTTATTTGCTTTGTTGAAAGTCGACTAAAATAGCCGTTCTTATATATGTATCATGATTGACTGTTTATCTCCATAAAGGAAGAGCGAGATGGTAATCATTTAAAAAGTTAAATCTGAACATAATGCAATATTGCTCATCCCCCATAGCAAATAGCGTAATAATTTATAGCCTATAGACTCACCAAAGTTATAGGGAATATCTATGCAAAATTTGTACAAAATATATCCGGTATAGTATTTACGTGATGCTGGAACATACATACATTCAGACTAACAGACGAAAATTCCAAAAAAATGTCTTTTTGGCATTAGAATTGTTCCCAGACCTCGTAGCAGTAACTTTTTTTTTTTTAATATTCAATGAACAGTTTTGAATTCGCTACAACATTATTATATGTATAGAAATAGTTATTTCTGCAACTGTTTCATAATAAGGGGTATTAAAACACGAGGCGAAGCCGAGTGTGATAATAGTAGGTATCACAGGAATGTATACGAGACTATCTACACACATGATATGAATCCTCTATAAAAGGTTCTGAAACCATAGGGTGTTGTACAGTGTTGTAAGAACTATGTACATTCATGGAAAGTTTCTGGTAATAATTGGTAAGAAATGTCCTTTGCTGCATTAGAAATATCTGGTGGTGTGTTAACAAAGCTTGTACCACTCATTTTTGTAAACAACAAAGTAGGTAATAGATTTTTGCAATACCAATATCCAACAAAAATGGCGGGATACGACGTGAATTCGGTTATCTTATAAGTTTTTTTTTAATTACGGCGCTGTGGTAGTGAAACTTGCGTGCATGACAATGTTCTTTTTTTGAAAAGGAGTTGCATAATGAAATTTAGTACAACAAACACTCGTTTGGATGTTAATATGGTTACTATGACACTGGTTCTTTTAATATTGGCAATAAGCTAACTGTTTCAGAAACTTATAGAGGATTTATAGCATGGGTGTAGATAAATATTTATAAATTTAGGTAAGTAAGTAAAGGAAACCTAGATATTAATGATATTCCTATTCAGATCAGAAATGGCCGCTGGCTAATATAATTCAACAGCCAACGACCTAGTAAAATTTTAGGCATGTGGCGTAAGAAAATTGTGTAAGAAAGAATTATTGCATCATTAATACCACGCATAATTAACTTTTCCCATTAAACTATCATTCCGTAATAATTAACAGCTGATTATTTTGAACGATTATCATCTTAATCAATTTCTAATTGCCTTTTCCATTTTATCATAGGCTTATTATACCATTAAGACGTGATCAAAATAAATAAACGTTCATGTGGCGTAAGCCTAAATCTAGCGCCTGCTTATAAAATACATACAAACATAAAAACCCACCAAGTGCGTGTCGGACCACGCACAATGAAGGGTTCCGCAGTTGGGAAGTTGGGATGAATTTATCCCAAAAACAAACTTAACATTGTAGTTCAAAAACAGGTTCTTCCATACATCGATATATGCCACGGTCAATTCTCCAACTGCAAAGGTGAACGGCAGATTATATACCGCTTACTTTTTTGTTGTTTTGTTATAGAATTTGTACCACATATTAAGGCAACTAAGCCATTTATTTTCATGTAAGTGTACTATTTTTAGAGGTTCGGATTAATTAATAATACTTAAAAAAAGATTTTAATAACTACACGTAATTTATTCGTAAACTAAACGCAGTTATGTTGGTATTTAAGCTATGGTCGCCATGAGGGTATTACCCGACCTGCCCCCTTCTTAGATGAAGTAATTAACGAATTAATTAATTATAAATAAAATAAATGTACTTAAAAAAAAACTACTAACTGTATTGTTTTATTTACCTACACTCAAAACCCAATCAGGATTTCATCATTATCAAACTGTTGCAGTCAGCTGCTGGACATAGGTATCTCCTAATGCACACCGCTGAGTAGGTACGATCCTCATCTCAATTTACCTACTTGATAGTAAGTAAAACACTTCAAAAATAACAATGTTTATGTGCCTATAAGTAACAATCTACATTGGTACACTAGTACTTAACCTTAAAAAATAAAACTGGTTATAACTTTTACGTCCCAAGTTCTAAAAATCCAAGAATTTAAAAAAGGCTTGTCTAATCGTATTAACTACTAATTAAAACAAAAAATATCCCAAAACACGAAATTTTATTAGCTGTACGAAAGTCCCATACATGCCTGCCGTTCGCCTTTAAGTTGGTCGACTATTACTCGTTAACTTGTAAAGCCCACTTAGCTGTGATAGTTTTCCTTTTATTTTCATTATATGTAGGTACTACTGCCATGAATTTTTTCACATCTCCATAAACAACCATTTAGTGGGCAGAGGGGGGGGGGGGGGACACTTAACTCTAACAAAAATTAGCACTTTAATGCTTAATATTACGCAAGCGAATCCTTGAATCGAAAAGTGGTGTTCACAGACCCACCATATTTTTTTTTTAAGATTTTGTTTTAGCCCTTTGTCGGCGTGATTAATATAGTATACCTATACCAAAATTACAGCTTTCTAGTACTATGCGTCTCTGAGCTACAGCGGGGACAGACAGACAGACAGACAGACGGACATGGCGAAACTATAAGGGTTCCTTGTTTACTACGGAACCTTAAAAACAGAATTTATCTCATAATAAACGTTATCTTATCTCACTAACAATTAAACACATAATAGCTTTTAGAAAACTTACTAACGCGACTTCATTAAATACAAATCTTAGCTAATTGCCGCATCGATGTAATTAAACAACGGTGTTTCGTTCACATCGGCTCTTAAGGCTGCTTGTCCACTGGAGCTCCTACAGGCGCAGAAGTGCATACATTTCCTAACTCTGCACTTCTCCGGCTCTTGCACACACATCAGTCTTGTCACTTTCAAATAAAGTGACGTGACATCATGAATTTAAATAGTGGTAGGTTTCGTCCACAAAAATACAATCTTGAACGTGCCCTCACGTCACACTCACGTCTGTGACGTTAACAGAAATGCGCTGGTCGTGACGTGACTGACGCGTGTGGCCGATGTTCTACGACTCAAAACTTAGCCCAAGCGGCTACTAGGGTAGTATAATCTTAGTAGAAGTCAACAACGTGTCGTGTATTGTTGCTAAAGAAACCTACAACTTATTCACATACACCACGTCACATCCCTAAGGTTGACATGACCGATCGGCGACTTGACGGTGACGTGACTGATGTGTGTGCATGAACCTTTACTTTCCAACGAGATTAAACCCGAGATCGAAGTAAGAAGGCAGACTGTCCGCTTCATTAGTGGCTGGTTAATAAGAAATACCATAATTCAAACCATATAATTACTTTGCATAAACAGCATGTGATTATTTTGTGTTATAATGGTCGGGTGTACGGTATCCACTTATGGCACCTGATTAACATTGTAACATATCATCGTTATTTTCCGAATTATTATCGTTTATGACTTCGATGAGTTTGACGTTGAATCTAATTTTCTCTATGAAACTTGTTCTGCCTACTGCTCAGTTATGCCTTTCTACTGTATCTATAATTCTATAATGGGTCTGCTTTTAATAGTCATTGGCTTACATTCTCGGGTCATTTATTGTTGTAATAATTATTAATAATATCAAAATAGCCCAGGGTTATCTTTTAACATTCAGAATATTTAATATTATTGCGTTCTATTATTACTCATGTTTATGATTTTCATCTCGTATCACTATTTTATTTACTGCTTGTTTGAGAGTTTATGTGTAGTTAATGTACATGTAATAATTACCGTACTGCTGCTTAATATTGCAAGATATCCATTAACTAAGGTAACAGCTTTCTGTGACGCTTCTTGGCAATTAACTAATTCATGTCAGTGCTTAAGCCGTAAATTAAACATTATATATTCATTACATAGTTGAACATGCATATAAACGCAGTTCAACTTGTTTTGATAAGCTATTGTGGCAAGTTTGGTTAATATCAAACCTTATTGCATACAATATACTAAAACGTAATTTTTTGGGGAAGGCAACTGTCAAAATGGCGCTGTCGTAGCTAGTTCCCAAAACAAGCTAAGAATGCAAGCTTAATGGTTTTATTTCATTTTTGAGAAAATGATTCATTGTTGTGTTCCTAACTGTTCCGAAATTGGTCCACCATTTACCGAAAGCCTTTTTTAATTAGAAGATCGTGGGATTGTGGTTGTGGATTGTAGCTGTTCGTAAAGAAAAAAATGTAATTAAACAGAGTTTGAGGTTGTCGTAAACATTTTGAAGTAAGGGATTACGAGGAAATAAACAATAATTAAGGTTTTAAATTCTGACACTTTTCATGTCGAATATATATTGATTTAAACTTTATTAAAATCACTGAAAATAACGAAATAGTGAAGTAAAACCAAACTCATGAATGAACTATTGAATAAACACGAAATGGAATGAAAGGCATTGAATGGACGAAATATCAAATTTAGTATAGGCTGGAGGGACCTAGCTATGGTCACGCCATCTACAAATAGTTTTAACCGGCTTTCCCCATTAAAAATATAAAAATTCTGATTCAATTCACGGATCGAACCTATTTGTTTTTTTATTGATGAATCATCACAATTCTCAATTCAAAAGTTAGACAATCCATACTACTGGATTAAAATGAATGAATAAAATAAATTATTTAAAAAACAAAAAACCCGATTGCAAAAACACATAACTGAAAAGGGAAAAACAAGCATTATAATCTATATAATGTTGGTCTTGCAGGCGGGGACAACCAAAAGTTACACCATATTTCAGGTTATTTGACTGTCCCCGCCTGCAAGACACCAACATTATATAGATTATAATGCTTGTTTTTCCCTTTCCAGTTATGTGTTTTTGCAGTCGGGATTTTTGTTTTTTAAATAATTTATTTTATTTCAAGCATTTTAGTTTTATTAATATATATATTTGAAAATTACTCATTACCTACTAGCTTTTATTTGATACCAATATTGTTGCAATTATTTTAAAAAGATAACTACCCCTCCTTTTTTTGTATTTGCAGATGCAATTTATAAATATTATATAGCCTATGTCACTCCCACAATTAAGACGAATCTAAAGACACCTCATATGTTAAAATCCATCAAGCCGTTTAGGCTACAGAGCGTGCCAAAGAAATAGACATACATACATACATACATACTCTCGAAAAACATTACCCTCCTGAGACAGTCGGCTAAAAACTAGGAACGCTGTAGGTATTATTAGGTGATTGTGAATCTAACGTCAATATGGTATCGTGATATTTTGAATCAAAAGTCAGAGGCGCTGTCAGAATCACCACCATTGGCGGGTAGATTGGCATAGCACAATGATGTTGCGATGTAAAGTTGAATTAATAATTAACTGGAGTAATTTGATATGTGCTAGCTGTCTTTTTGTGTAATAAGATGGTAATATTTATTGTATTCTAGACTTTAAACATTATTATACATTGATTAACCGACTGTCCCAAAAGGAGGGTAATGTTTTTCGAGAGTATGTATGTATGTATGTCTATTTCTTTGGCACGCTCTGTAGCCTAAACGGCTTGATGGATTTTAACATATGAGGTGTCTTTAGATTCGTCTTAATTGTGGGAGTGACATAGGCTATATAATATTTATAAATTGCATCTGCAAATACAATAAAAGGAGGAGTAGTTATTTTTTAAAATTAATTGCAACAATATTGGTATCAAATAAAAGCTAGTAATGAGTAATTTTCAAATATATATTTTAATAAAACTAAAATGCTTGAAATAAAATAAATTATTTAAAAAACAAAAATCCCGACTGCAAAAACACATAACTGAAAAAGGAAAAACAAGCATTATAATCTATATAATGTTGGTGTCTTGCAGGCGGGGACAAAATTCTATAGCTTATAATGCTTGTTTTTCTCTTTTCAGTTAGGTATGTATTTTTTCAGTCGGGTTTTTTGTTTTTTAAATAATCTTATTATTTACACTTATATAAATCTATTAAACTAAGTGATCACCAATACAATAATTATGACCATTTCATTACACAAAGTGACAGCTGGCACATGTCAGATTACTCCATCATCATCTGCCTAGCCTTTTCCCAATTCCATATGTTGAGGTCGGCTTCTAGTTCTAGTCTAACCGGATACAGCTGAATATCAGTAGTTTACATGGAGCGACTGCCTATCTGACCTCCACAACCCAGTTACTGGGTAACACGATACCCCTTGGTAAGACTGGTTGTCAGACTTTCGGGCTTCTGACGACCCGTAACGACTGTCAAATTACTCCAGTGAACTAATATTTCGACTTTAGTGTTAGTCGAAGTCCGGTACAGCTGACCGCCCGTCTATGGTAACACCTTAACCTTGAGCTGGCCTAGCATAGTATAGAGTTTCAAATAAGAGGCCAGCTACATAATACGTACTGGTTTTGTAACCACTGACCTGCTGTCTACTACGGTAGGCAGCAGGTCAGTGGTAATTCTAAGAAATACCTTCCCTAAAGACTACTGCAGAAAAACTGCATAAAGTTATGTAAGTACCTATGTAGAGAACCACTATTAATTTCCAGCTTTTTATTAATATACATATTTTTCCATTGTGTTGCAGCATTGGCTATTAAAAAACATCAAGCTACTTTGGTTCGCGTAAACATTGGCCAATTAACTGTAATTTCAGTTCCCTGAAAATTACGAGTCCGGTCTCCGGGGAAATTTTTCATTGAAATAGGAGCAGGCAAAAAGTCGGAACGACATTAATCAAGGAAGAGGCAAAATGAATTGTTCATACCTTTCATATTATTATAACCACAGCCATTGTACTGTACTTCACGTTTGTGTAAGTATTTCAGTGTAATTGTGAGGAAATTATGATTTGTTTGGCTCTTAAAATGAAATTGTTGACTGAAAAGCTTTAGATTAATTTACAGTTAGCTTATGATTAACTTGATATCATCATCATCATCTGCCTAGCCTTTTCCCAACTATGTTGGGGTCGGCCTTCAGTCTTACCGGATACAGCTGAATACCGGTGTTTTACATGGAGCGACTGCCTATCTGACCTCCACAACCCAGTTACTGGGTAACACGATACCCAGACTGGTTGTCAGACTTTTGGGCTTCTGACGACCCGTAACGACTGTCAAAGATCCACGAATGGCAGCCGGGACCAACAGCTTAACGTGCTTTCCGAGGCACGGAGGGGTCTTGGTATGTAAAGATGGTCACCCATCCACGGACCAACCGCGGCAAGCGAATTAACCTGATCGATTGACCCGTGCGGCTGTTATTATTTAGCCACAAGCCCCATCATCATGGTCATTATGATTATCTTAATAATCCTTTCATATTTATTTACACCGAGATTTTATACATCCCTTGTTAAATCAGGCGTCATTAGGGATTTTTTTTTTGGTTGGGAAATCTTCATCCCGCGACCCCGGCAGGCATCGGCCCTAGTGGACCCCTACATTTGTGCTGACGACATCTCTTTGAGGCGCGCGTGGAATACAACGCGCCGTCGACCAGCTGGTCCTTATCGGACGGTGAGCTACCCATTGCTCACCATCCGCAAGCCCGCGCCTACGGTGGCCGGAAATCCGCCCGGGATTCCCGACGCCCAGGGCGTCTCCTGCGGCGGCTAGGGGCGAGAGGGCGCGAAATTTGCCTTTCCCTCAACCGTCCCGCCTCCTCCTTCGCGAGCATTACTGCTTCGTCATTAGGGACTACAATTATGATTTCCTGCACGAATGTGCATAACTAATGGGTAGGTATTGCAATTCAAGAATATCAGGTGTCACTGCAACATTGCAAAAAGTAACAACGTGGAAACTCGCCGTCTACGTAGCAAAATCATAATATCTTCTATTTCCCTCTGTTTACACAAACGGAATTCGTACGAGTATACCGAAAGGGAACAGCTGAAACATTTTACTTTTCTTTTTACTTTAGAAAAATCTCAACTTTGCACATAGTTACTACAATATTTTGCAACAGCTGTGGCTTTTATACTTCAATAGGGGATATGTGATATTTTTCTCCAAGTACCCTTCAAACGAATAGTTCTTGACTTTCAAGTGCCACAAAACGTGGTAGACAATTGCTCAACTACCAACTTAGGGCTACAAAGTGGGCAAACATCAAAGTTTAAAGTTTTCCTTTTCAATTGTAGGTAGTATATTTGAGCAGAAAGTGATGGTGTCGCACCATACAACCTCACAATGTTGGGGGAAGTAGTTTTATGACCCTGGCACCCCAGCGTGCTGTAAGTCCGGGTTGATTCCTTGATCACATAGTATACGCAATTATTCCAGATTAAATACCGTGAGTTACCTGTTCAATTTTTTGGGAACAAGTTGTTCATCAACTTACGTATGTCCCTGCATAGGTAAGTTAATGCTGCTTTGCTATACCTGTAGTAAAGCAATAGAATTCTAAACGAAATAAATAACCTTTTGACCCCCCACAGACATGCATAGATGACAGACCAAAATGTTCCCAGCACGCCACGGTCACACCTGACCACTACATGACAGATTTTAAGGAATAATTCGTAGCTTGGCGCCGAGAGCACGTTTTTGCTTTTTTGACGTTGCGGTCAATAGATTAAGCTAGTCATTAGGGTGAGCGGATCATCACATCGAGTCCATAACCACTGTGAAAAACACCTGCAGGGCTAACATGACAAGCGCGAGAACGCTCTCTTTCTTGATTTGTCGAAATTTGTCTACGATTCTGACGTCATCCGAATGCCTAACATGACCGCTAAGCTCGAGTAATCTCGAGAAAGGCACTTTGACAGTTCTTTATTTCGCGACGAGAGACCGATGTAGCAAATTATTAAAAACAAATCATTTTTATTTTAGCAACATCGGCTCATTCATTAAATTTTACGCATGGAATTAGTATGTACTATAGTGATTTTACATCCACCTCTATCAATTTATCTTGAAATTTTTTGTGTGACCGACTTTTTGATTAAAATTTAATATTTTTCTATGGCATGCCGAAATTAAAATACAAAATGACGGAAATGAAAATGAGTGAGCCATTTTTGCTAGGGGAAAAACCTGTGGGTTCGCGTCACCAATATGTTAATCGCGTCACCGACATACTGACCACGTCATCGACATACTAGCCGCGTCACCGACATATGAACAGCATCCCTTGAATATGTAATCTGCGTCACCAACATGCTAACCGAGTCACCGACATGCTCAATGCGTCATCAACATGCTCAATGCGTCAACAACACGCTAACCGAGTCACCGACATGCTAACAGCGTGCCCGACCTGCTAGCAGCATGCCCGACGTGCTGGCAGCGTCACCGACATGCTAACAGCGTGTCCGACCTGCTAGCAGCGTGCCCGACGTGCTGGCAGCGTCACCGACATGCTAACAGCGTCACCGACATGCTAACAGCGAGCCCGACCTGCTAGCAGCGTCACCGAAATGCTAGCAGATTTACGAAATGCCAATCGACTTACGCCGTAATAACCGCGTCACCGACATTCTGAAAGCACTTGTTGACATGCAATTTGTCACGTCACGTCACCAACATGCACACCGCGTCACCGACATCCTAACCACGTCACCGACATGCAGACTGCGGCACCAACATGCTAATGTAACGTGTGCATCAGACTGGCGTCACGCAGCGGCCTGTGTTGACGTACATGTATACGCATATATATACTTATATATGTTATTCCAAAGTTTTAAGTTTTCATTAGTTTTCATTTCTGTCACCATGAATGCCATATTTTTTTGTATTATAATTTTGTCTACTCTTCTCGTCGTCAAAATCGAGGACGACTAAATGACAGCAGAATCGAAGATTATCTCGTGTTTAATTGTCAAAATTCGAGATAACTTAGGTGCCATGTTAGGATTTGTCGAGAAAATATCGAGTTTGACAGAACAAGTCGAGTATTTTGTATGGCAGCGCTGTCAGAAAACGAGATAATTGACAAAAATAGACAAAAATTACTCACGCGAGAGTGAGTAATTGTCGCGTGTGTCATGTTAGCCCTGCTGGTAGTTAGCCACTTTAGTTAATTTAGTACCTGCACTTGGTAATTACAGCATCCGTTCTCAATGTTACACAAGTAATGACCAAATTCATAGGGAAGGTGGTGGTTAACAACTCCAGCTTCTGAACACCTAACGTATACTGTATAGCTAAGAATGCACGAGCGTCTTGAGACGTCTCCCCTAAGTCAGTTGCAATTTTACGAGCGGTCGCCCCAAGCCGGTGGAACCCCTGCGTTGCACGCAGACTTCGATGGAAAGTAATGGAAACAAACAACAATATTTTGTAAGCGGAAAATTGCTGGAGGCTCGCTGTACCTACGGGAAGGAATTTGTGTTGAACTTTTTAATCTCTTGCAGAGAACCAGAGCGGTTCAAAAAACGACAGTGTTGAGAATATAGGAGGAGGTGAGTGGATACTTATTTTGGAGATTAAGTCTTACGCTACTTCACTAGGAGAAGGTTGATTGTACTTGCTTCTTAATATTAAGGGTAAATAAAATAATAATATAATATTGGCGCTACGACTTATGGTAGTGCAACAGACATTTATAAGTACTTAATCGTAAATTATGTTCTGTTCCATTCCGAAAAAAAATATTTGTGTATCACACCTACCTACAGGAAGGAAAAACAACTCGAACCAACTATCTAATTAAAAAAGACTGAACATTAAACACCAATGCATCCACGCACGCTATTCCCAATTTATCGATGTGGAAGATCAGCATTATCGCCGTCGCATCTTGACGATGATTTATTACCGGCAACTTAATAACGATAAAAATGAAACTATAGGCCCAATTATGCGTCATTTATAAGAACTCATGCATATAAATCAATGTAATCACGGTGCAGCGGTAATCACAGGCCGCGAAACCGACTTGACTATGCGTCGGTCATACTGAACGTGTCACTCGTGGCGCGAGCTTAATAACTAGGGATATTGAAATACTGGATGTATTTAGGTCATAACTTGCAAGACAGGTTAACTTTGGTGTCACGCTGAATATGTTATTATAATGCTACGGCTACATTGTCAGGATAACGCGAACTACACTTCCCGCGCTCGCTCGGGAGCACACCGCTCGAAGTCTCGCGTACAACAGAGAGCGCGCGAATGTAGTTCGCGTTATCGCGTCAATGTAGCCGTAGCATAAGTAACACCTTGCCTAAAGACTTACCTTCTCGGTACTTTTTTTCTTTACAGCATCAATTTTTGATGTGTAACATCTTTCCTCTCGCTTCCTGTGGGCGCGGTTTCTTGAAAAGCAATTGAAGTGTGTAGACATGCTGGAAGTGACAGGTAGAGTATGGAAGTAATTTTTAATAGCTTGGAGTTATTGTACTCATGGAATTAGTAAGTACTATATAGATTGTAAGTATTGTATTGAAGTTGTGATTGATGTCTGGTCGAATTTCGACCAGTGGGCGACCACTAACTAGTAAGTAATGAATAATTATTCGAATAAGTATTTCAGTAATGAAAATATATTTATTTACATAACTAAATTACAACATGATTATTAACATTAACTAAATTGAATTAAAACTAAGTTAAGCTTAAAAAAGGCCCTCGGGGCATTGTACCGAGGATGCTGGCGGCATTTCCTCGCTGAATTGCAATGCTAATGCGTTGCGCGAGAAAGCCGCCAGCTTTTCGGTCACCAGTTACATCAACTAGACGTTTCGCGATTTCCGCAAATAACTTATGCGCACTGGGACCCCACGGACCGAGGGTCTCGACGCCAAAGGGCACAAAGTTGTACTCTTTGCCAAGGCCTCCATATTTAATAACTTTCAGATTTTCGGCATTTTCTGCCGCTGCACCCGCTTTAGAAGTAGTCCGTTGGAGGTGGGACGGTGCCAGTGTGTCTACACAGGTAGCGTCCCACGCAAGCATCCGTCCCAAACTCCACGGGACCAAAGACACACCATCAGGTCTTTTGCCATCATCTCTGACAATGCCAGTCGGCTCAAGAAGAGCAGGCACATTGATGCTGGCAAGAGACCGGATTTAGCGGATTTCAGTAATTAGCTTTTTAAGTTCTGAGGTTAATTTCTGTCGCTGCTCGGTTGCTTATTGCCAAGGTGAGATGTCAGATTTTACACATCATATGCGACTAATGTGAGGCTCCCTCGTTTTTTTTTTAGGTACCTATATACTTAGGTGGCTGACTACCTACATGTTTCAGTTCATTATATTCACTGAATTAAACCTACGAGAAAAGTTCTGATGGTGTCTGTATTTACTGGTTGGTTTGCAAACAGAAAATGCAGACACCGCCAGAACTTTTAATTTACCAGGTGCATTTTCACTTTAAAGCCTATTTTTCCCAACATATCCGAGCCATTTAAAAGATTTACACGTTCAGAAGTATCCATTAGGTTCAAAGGCAAGTCGAGCGTGCGTCAACAATGTTTGTATGCTCGCAAAAGCATGAAAGCGACAAATGCAGTCGGACAAACTGCAGGCAGTTTATTCCGGAGCACCATGGGAACGGACACGGCTGCGAATTTAAAATTCCATTTTCAGACACTACGAAAAGTTCAAATTGCTTCGACTTAAGCATAACTATGTATACAGGTGGACTGCGCTGCTGAATGTCGAAATTTGAAATGTCGACGTATGTTAGTTCTAAAGTACAGGATCTCGATGTACGCCAGTTCGAAAGTTCACTGGAGCGAAGTATGCAAGGCCGACGTATAAAGCATTAGAATTAAGAGTAATAGAGGGGATCTGACGCTCGCTGCCGCGACACGCTCGCTTCGCTCGCTCGCCTTCGCGCGTTAATGGTCACTGTTCTAACTTAACCTAACCTAACATTATCCTTCGCTGTATGAAAGATACGTCGGCCTTGCTTATTTCGCTCCAGTGAGCTTTCGAACTGGCCTACATCGAGATCCTGTACTTTAGAACTAACATACGTCGACATTTCAAACTTCGACATTCAGTTGCGGAGTCATGCAGGTGTACCTTTATTGAAAATAGTTGTGGACCTGGGGTGTAACCATCACCTCATATAGCAGTATTATTTCAATATTACTTCAGCGTGAGAAAGAGATGGAGCTATAAGCCCTGTATAGCTCCATCACTTTCCCACTGTAAAGTAATATTATAATAATACTGCTATAAGAGGTCATGGTTACCCCCCTGCTATTTACTAACAATTTTCTATTAGGTATGTATGTGGGTAGGAGTAGATCAATCTTCCCCTAGCCTTTTCCCAACTATGTCGGGGTCAGCTTCCAGTCTAACCGGATTCAGCTGAATACCAGTATTTTATATGGAGCGACAACCTATCTGACCTCCACAACCCAGTAACTGGGTAATACGATACCCCTTGGTAAGACTGGTTGTCAGACTTTCGGGCTTCTAACGACCCCTAACGACTATCAAAAATCAAGCCGGGACCAATGGCTTAACGTGCTTTCCGAGGTACGGAAGAGTCTCGATATGTAAAGATGGTTACCCATCGACGGAGCTACCTCGGCAAGCGTAGTTTAACCTGATGGATCGACCCTTGCGGCTGTTATTACTTAGCCTGCACCAGCTCCTAGTGGGTAGGAGTAGATATCAAGTCTATACTAGCTAGCTAACTTATTATAAGTCTTCGATACCTACCATCATAAATAAAGCAGGTACGTAAGTAGAAAGACTCGTTTTTACTAGGTAGGTCTTTTGAAAAGAAAGAAGAAAGAAAATACATTTATTTGCGGTAAACATGACGCAAGGAAGGAACACAAATACAAAAAAGAAACAATTTCGGGGAGAATATGCGTCACGTCCACGCAAAACGGCCAAGAACAAGAACAAGAACATGGTCACCTTTTATCCAGGGCCACCAGTAGGTACATGCTAAGATAACCTTTTGTTTTGCATCTATCATGCGTTTTTGATATTCGATTCTCTGTCCGTTTTCAGTGCTTAACATAAGTGTTGTGCTGACTTAGGTACCTACTTATTTTACCTTCTTAGTTCTGACTTTTTACTTCAAGAGGATGAGATGCCCTGGCATTGGCACACCCTGTCCGTTAGCGTCACCATCTGCGCTAACCACAAAAGCATATCCTCGTTTGACTCTTTGCTATAGTGTAGCAATCATAACACTAGTAGATAGATTGGAAACCCCATCATAGCACAGGAATAGACATTTAATTACCCTATTACCGTGTTGGCGCTGATTAAAGGTAAAAACTCATGATCTTAACCCATTGACCGCCACGTCAAAAAAGCAAAAACGTGCCCTTGGCGCCAAGCTACGAATTATTCCTTAAAATCAGTCATGTAGTCGTGACCGCGGCGTGCTGAGCACATTTTAGTCTGTCGTCTCGGTCTATACATGACTGGCGGTCAAAAGGTTAACCAAACAATCAGGTTACTTGCTTAGGTAAGTGTCTACTTTAACTTTTACGTACCGAGCAGTACCTATCTACCTATAAAGTTTTCAATTTGATAAGTTCGCTGATGCCCTGAAGCAAAGTTGAGTGTGCTAGCGCCGTCTACATAACTACAGTGAAAGCTTTTTCATGACGGAATGCTATGAAGAATGACGTCATGTGGTAGGCTTTGACTAGATGGCGCTTTTTCGATTACTATATCGTGGATATAAAGGTAAAACTCACTAAGTGAAATAATTACGAATTATCTGATAATCTTTGAGACTATAGTGTTTGTTCATTAAGTTTACCTACCACTTGTGTAACAAGTTTTTCGTAAAAAAATCACTTAATGAGTTTTACCTTTATACCCACGATATTACAATACTGTTTCATCCGGTGTATTTTGATAAATAAATAATATTAGTTGTTTGTGTGTTTTGTTATTTATGGATGATTGTAATATAAATTGGTATTTCCTTCGATTTTACACTGGTATGTATTTAATGTTTGATTGTTATTTCCAACAGCGCAGCGCTCAGGGGGGTAACCATCACCTCTTATAGCAGTATTATTTCAATATTACTTCAGCGCGAGAAAGAGATGGAGCTATAAGTCCTGTATAGCTCCATCACTTTCCCACTGTAAAGTAATATTATAATAATACTGCTATAAGAGGTGATGGCACTCTTGTCAATCATAGCTGTTCTATGGAACAGCTATGATTGACAAGAGTGCATTTTAAATGGGCCCTAGAATATATAATAAACTACCTACCTAATAATATAAAGAAAGCAGAGAATTTTCTATCATTTAAAAATACATTTAAAAGACTTATCTGATCAATAAAGCCATAAAAGAATTAGAAAAAAAAAAGCGCGGGAAACATAACTTTGTGGACGTGTCCTTTTTTACTTAAATTGAAAATTATTAATTAACTTGTATTATAGGATCAGTAGTAGTAGTTTTAGTGTTTTATCTTCTTTCACTTATATTTTAATTTTAGTTTTGTATATTTTCTTCAGTAGGGTAAGTTTTTTTTACTAATATTTTATAGCGCGGGAAAATGAAAGACCCGCCTGACCCGGGGGACTTTGTTCCCCCGGCAGGCAATTTTGTCACTATAATGTCCAACGAATCGGGCATGGATACCGATGGGCCGTCGTCGGCTCGCCATCTTAAAAGAAGCCGCGTGCATGTGTGCAAAAATTGCAATAAACGCCGTCGTACCCGAAAAAACCTAGGTTCCGAGTCTTTGGGTTGTGGTTGCTTGGACTCTACTCCTCCCTCTCTAACTCCATCGGAGCCTAAAAGCTCTGAAACAATTATTGTATGTAAAGATATTCCGGATATTCCTGCTCCGCCTTCAGTTATTCCCACTCAGATTGGTCGAAAAACTTATGATAAAACTGACAGCGCGCCATACGTTGTTTACGTACTATTGGCAAAACTTAAGCATGCTCACTTTAGAAAATATTTCTGCGGCAAGCGCAGCTAGTGACAAACCACACCCCTTCCTGGTTTCGTCCAATTAGAGACAATATGAATTTGTGTGAGTATAGGGCGTGTAACAAAAAATATAAATATGTGTGGTATGTTGGTTACTCACTGCACGAGCCGGTATTATTCGCGCGAGCCGAGGGCGAGCGAGCGCGATAAGGGAGTCGAGTGTGTGCGCGTTTCATACGACGGTTTTCAACTTGAGAGGAAAAAAAGAGACTGGTATTGTTATTAGTTTCGTACGCCGCTAGGTATTTCTCTCTAGATTTTGCAGGCAACAGGCTGTCACTAGCGTTTCGTGCCTAGATTAGTATTTCCGGGGGGTTAAATCTACGCGTTGCTCTTCGCTCTTCTTTCCTAATTGAAGTCAACATTTTTGATAATAATTAACCACACAATGAAAACGTTAACAAGTATTTCTGGAAAATACCGCGCTTGTTTTGTTTATCCCGCGCGCCGCAGGTGTAAATAAAGGCGCTGGAAAAACCGCTAAACAGCCTATATAAAAAATATAATAAACAAAATAATGTTTTGAATAAGCAAATTAAGGTTAATATGTAGTGAAAAATATATAATTTTATGAAATGATGATAATTTTGATGATTGATTTATCTGATGTAACGATTTTTTTTTTCTCAAAAATATTCATTGTTTTTGGACAAAAACTGCGTATATTGAAAAAAGAAATGTAAAGTAAAAATACTTCTATATAATAAGCTGAATTTCTGAGTCACTTTACAAGCAAGTGTGTTGAAGAAATATTTCGTAATTTTTTGCGACCGTATTTTATGGCCGTTCTATAAAGCCGATCTATTGTTTAACCAGATGTTCTGACGTTCCCACTGAATAACAATGGTGCTTAGATAATGAACTTATTTTTATTGCAGTTGCAAAAGTTGCGACAGCAATAATAAAAAAATCTGATAACATTGTATAAACTGCGCCAAGTAATGGTTCAAATACTACTGTAAGTAATTTTGCTATTTTAATCAAAACAGCAATAAAAGAAAGAGATAGCAAATGACAATTTCTAACAAAACTACGTAACTTGCTTCGTTTTAGGGTTCCGTAGTCAACAAGGAACTCTTATAGTTTCGCCATGACCGTCTGTCTGTCTGTCTGTCCCCGGCTTAGCTCACAGACTCTTACTAGAAAGCTGTAATTTGGCAAAGTGGTAAACAAAAATGCTAAATAAAGTTTTTTTAGGGTACGCGTATAGCAATACCAATAATACATTTTCTAAACCAAACGGAAGATATTAGTACGAAATTACTTCTTGTCAACAATAACAATTCATAAAGCGCTCTCGCTGGCCGTGCCCATTAAAAAAATGTCTTACAAACAAGTGAGCATAGCACGCGCCTAGTGTGACTGTCACACACACTATACATAATTACATTAATACAAACACGGCTAAAATACGCTTCATGCATCCCATTGGCCAAAACGCTTGCATCGGGCGATCGAGTCGTGAGCCGTGCTATACGATTATCGCCTTAGAGGTGAGCATGCGGAAGATTGGCCGATAGTACAAAAAATATTATTAAGATGATGGAACGTCATTGCACCCTATTACATTTGGCAAGTTCCTAAAACACAACGCTTTCCAAAATATTATAAACGGTAGCGTCAAAAAAATCGGACGTAATAAAATATCTATTTCTTTTTCCAATTTCCTGGACGCAAATTCTTTTATTACACTTAATAGCCTTGAAACATATAATTATAAAGCTTTTATACCTACTTTTAATGTCACTAGAATGGGTTTAATGCGTGGTGTTCCTGCGGAATGGTCTCCGGAGGAAGTTATTGATAATATAACGGTACCAATTGGTTGCGGTCCAATTTTAAAAGTCAGACGTCTCAATTTTAAAACTGTTGTTGATGGTACAACCATTTGGAAACCATCCCAATCTATAGTTATTACTTTTGATGAACAGATACTGCCTAAAAGAATTTTTATGTGTTATAATGCATTACCTGTAGATTTATATATTTTCCTTACTGTACAGTGTTTCATTTGCTGTCGTTTTGGTCACACAAAAATTCAGTGCAGGTTCAAACCACGTTGTTATAAATATGGCCACGGACATACGGAGGACAGTTCTGAAAGAGAACAAGAAAGTGCATCTTGCTGCCTTTGCTCCGGTTTTCACTATGCTACTAATAAATCTTGCCCAGAAATGTCTAGGCAAAAATTAATTAAAACATACATGGCACAAAGTTCAGTATCTTATGCTGAAGCGGCAAAAATGTATCCCCCAGTTACTAAATCGTATGCCGATACACTTTTATCTTCTCCTTCAAAAAACTTTGCAGATACTCCATCTTTCCCTTCAACTAATAGAGTACCTGTTTCAAGTAGCTATAAAAAACTGTCTTCCTTAAACCACGCTCACCACCCAAATCTGTACAAGGATATAATAAAGAGGCTCACAATGCCATTATTAAAGATTTCAACATTCCCCAACCATCAAATGGTTGTGCTTTTTCTAATCACAATAATGGACAAATTGAAGCAAGTTTTTCCATAAACGATTTTCTTTCTGCATTACACAATCTTCTGTCTCAGTTCAACATTTCACCGTCCAACGTTGCCCCATCTTTCAATGTATCTCAATCCATTCATAATGGACAACACATCCAAAATAATCCAGTGGAACTGCCGCAGTCTAGTAAACAAAAAGAGTGATGTTATAGGGTGTCCAGTAAATAGCACGACATACTGCAGGGGGTGATAGCTTGGGTCACTACCTATCAATACAACACAATATATGTTCAGCAAAATCTTACGGATTTACAGTTTTACAAAATTTTCCGAAATATCGAAAAGTCTCTACCTTGAAACAGATTTTTAAGTATCTCGTAATGAAAAAATCCTTTTCTAGAACTTTTTTTACATCAAATTATTCGTGAATAGGTTACTCTACTCATTATAAGTTTTTTTTTGATCAAAAACAAGTAAGTTTTGAAGAAATAGTTTTTTTTGTTAAAATTTTCACAGAACGATTTTCTTTCCGCATAAGTTTAACCTACAGTGGTGAAAAAAAAATGTATGTGGCAGTTTTGTACAACAAACTTAAAAGATAGCCTGTTTAATGGTGATTTAGGAAAGATACAATACTAGTGCATTTTCATTAAAAAATACAAAAAAATGCTATTTTAGTTCCAGAGAAGCCGATTTTGTTGAAAATGTAATTAACGTAATTTTGACAAAAACCACTATGAGAATAAGTAGTAGCTGCTCATTTACGCGAATTATTATAAAACTAGTTGTGACACGTAAAATGCGACGTGCACGCCTAATGACTAAAGGTTTTTACCTGCTCGCCGACCGACCCGACCCGACCGGTTACTGTCTAACAAAAGAAGCGCATGTGCTATCCCGCTCTTTCTTGCATTGTGATTTTGTGTCTCACTCTCAACCTTATTTGCGACACTTGTCAGTACGCTACCTTAAACCGTGCGCAACGCATCTCTGTGTTCACAAATTATTGTTTCGTACTGACGACTGTTTTGTGCCTTGGACCCCGGACTTTGTTTGCCTTACGATTTGGATTTTTTATTGTGATCTCTACGACGACTTGGCGACCACCTGGACTTTTGTGTTTTATAACATGGCCAACCGCCGCGTTTTTCCTGGTTATACGCAGCGAGAGTATGCTGAGATGCACCTTATTAACGGAGAAGCTGGCCAAAGTTCCCGAGCTGCTGCCACCCTCTACAGGGACAGGTTTCCCGATAGGAGACATCGATACCATGAAATGTTTACCAGAGTGCATAACTCCTACATGGAAGGCAGACTCCCTGGTCAACGTGGCGGTGGACGGCCTCAAGTTGTTGACGAAGACATAGTGCTTCAGGAACGAGAACAAGACCCGACATCTTCGGTTAGGGCGATACAACGGCGCACAGGGATACCGAAGTCCACTGTTTATTCAGTACTTAAGAGGTATGGATACCATCCATTTCACGTACGACGCCTGCAAACTCTTTTAACTAGAGACTACCTGCCGAGAGTTCAATTCTGCCGCCGCATGCTTGAAATGCATCGGGAGGACCCAAACTTTTTAATAAGGTGTTATGGAGTGATGAGTCAGCCTGCAGAAAGGACGGCTACTTGAATTTGCATAATTTACATAGTTGGCAATTAGAAAATCCGTATGTGTCAAGAGAAGACAGGTCCCAGTACCAATTCAAAATAAATTTATGGTGTGGGATTTTTAATGGCCAGATTGTGGGTCCCGTCAAGCTTCCACCTACATTAAATGCCAATAATTACTTGGAGTTTTTACGAGAAACCCTACCCACGCTCCTTGAAAATGTTCCGAGTGAGCTAAGAGAGGTGATGTGGCTTCAAAATGATGGGTGCCCTGCTCATTATGGCCGGGAAGTAAGAGCCTACTTAGATGAAGCTTATCCAGGCAGGTGGATTGGGCGACTGGGACCGATATTATGGCCACCTAGGTCTCCGGACCTAAACCCCCTGAATTTTTTTATTGGGGTGCCATGAAGGACAAAGTCTATGAAAAACCGATCCAAAATGACAATGAATTGAGAGCAAGGGTTAACATTGCAGCAAGAAAAATATCGGAAATAAGCCTGAGAAGACTCAAAAGCTCATTTTTAAGAAGATGCCGAGCGTGTATTAGGGCACAAGGGAAGCAATTTGAGCATTTATTGTAATTTATTTAAATAAATGATTATTAAAGTTAACTCCTCTGTTTTTTTTACTATCACCTTATCCTTCAAGATGTCATTTACAGACCGGCCGGCCGGTCGGCTGTAGATTAATTATTATGTAATTCGAACCGTAGTACGACCTTACAACGATTCGAATTCAAAGTCACATTACTTGCATTTAAAATAAAATGCTCTTATTAACTAAAATAGCTTATTTTTCGTATTTTTTAAAATGAAAATGTACTAGTATTGTATCTTTCCAAAATCACCATTAAACAAGCTATTTTTTTAAGTTTGTTGTACAAAACTGCCACATACATTTTTTTTTCACCACTGTAGGTTAAACTTAAGTGATAAGAAAATAGTTCTGTGCAAATTTAAACAAAAAATAGTATTTCTTGAAAACATTCTTGTCTTTGATAGAAAAAAGACTTATCAATGAGTAAAGTAACTATTCACGAATAATTTGATGTAAAAAAAGTACTAGAAAAGGATTTTTTCATTACGAGATGCTTAAAAATCTGTTTCAAGGTAGAGATTTTTCGGTATTTCGGAAAATTTTGTAAAACTGTAAATCCGTAAGATTTTGCTGAACATATATTGTGTTGTATTGATAGGTAGTGACCCTAGCTATCACCCCCTGCAGTATGTCGTGCTATTTACTGGACACCCACATAACTTATGTATTTTAAATTCAGGAGCTGCCACACGTCGTTCAGATCCTAATCAGAACCAAAGTGCAATTGACCTTTCTATCTGTTCTCCAAACTTAGCCTCTTCATTAACTTGTCATACTTTAACCTCTACTCATGGTAGTGACCATTTTCCAATAGTTATTTCTTATCCTCTTTCCAAACCAAATGCACCATTAAGGAAATCAAACGTAAAATATAAACTACCTAATAGAAATAGTAATGACTGGGACAAATTTAGGAACATGTTTGACAGTAAGCTTTGCTCCTTGCCTGTAATTTCTGATGGCAATGAAAATAGTTGTGTTGAAGCTTTAGCACTCGTATTAATTGCAGCGGCAGATGACGTTTTTCCTGTAAAAAATAACAACATTAGTACAATTCCCTCGCCTCCGTGGTGGGACTCTGAGTGCACTGAATTTATTAAGAAACGTAAAGAGGCTGAATACAATTATAACCTTGATATGTCTGATATTAATTTTGATATAGTTACTAAGTTAATTAATGAAACATACAAACTTTTTAAAAAGAAAAAATTTGATTCTTGGCGTAACTTTTGCTTATCAATTTCACCGAATACTCACCCTACGATTGTCTGGCGCAACATTCGTAGATTTAGGGCCATTTATAACAACTCTTCGCCTATCCCTGTTTCTTTAGCCAGTGAATTTTTGGATAAATTAGCTCCGCCTTGGGTTCCTGAGGCTATTTGTACTAATAATAGCCTGTCTCGCGTATCCAATAATCAAGACACTCATTCGACGCTAGATCTTCCATTCACTCTCACTGAATTAAAGGTTGTTATTCATAAGACTAATGATTCTGCACCAGGCATGGATGGCACCCCGTATTCCTTTTTTTCTAATTTAAATGACGACGTCCTCAGCTATTATTTAGAACTTATTAATTCTATTCTAGGGAACATCCCTGTTGAATGGAAACGTCAAATGGTGTTGCCATTCCTTAAACCAAATAAAACTCCTTCTGATGCTTCTTCCTATCGTCCCATAATTTTGTCTTCAATTCTGATGAAATTAGCGGAATACTTAATAAAAAATCGCCTAGAATGGTATGTTGAAAGTAAGGGTCTTTTGGCAGAATTACAATATGGCTTTAGAAAGGGTAAAAGTACAATTGACTGTTTATGTATTTTAACATCTGATATTCGGTTATCCTTCTCTAATAACCAATCCACCGTTGCAGTTTTCCTTGATATTAATGCGGCATATGATAATGTTGTATTATCGGTTTTACAAAATAAATTAAAAGCCTTACAAGTTCCTTTGAATTTGTCGAATTTCATTATTAATATCTTGACTGAACGCTCTGTTAACATGTTAATAGGAGACCATGAGATATCACATCTTGTATGGAGGGGTCTCCCACAGGAGAACCGAGCGTGCTCAGTCCCCTTCTATACAATATTAATTACACTTTTGATTTAGATCTATCCTTAACTAGTCACGTTACGGTTCTTCAATATGCCGATGATTTATTATTATATTCTTCAAGTCAATCTGTTGAGCAAGCTAGCTCTGCTATCAATTCTGCTTTATCTATTTTGGAGTCATGGTTACATCTAAATGGTTTGGATTTATCCACATCTAAAAGCGCGGCTGTTTTATTCACCCGGAAGAGAAATATTCCCTTAGTAAATCTCTTTTATAAGGAAATACCTATTCCAGTTAAAGATAAATTCAGATATCTAGGTATAATACTTGACTGTAAATTAAGTAGTGTCCCTCATTGTGAATATATTGTTAACAAATGCGAAAATCACCTAAACATGCTTAGATGCCTCTCTGGTGTGTGGTGGGGTGCACATCCCTTTTCTTTGAAACTCATTTACAACGCAATCATCAGAAGCACTCTGGATTATGGATTGTTCGCTCTAGAACCTGGTAGTGTAATGGCTTTTAAAAAATTGGATCGCATCCAGTCTAAAGCATTACGCATTATTTCAGGTGCAATGAAGTCTAGTCCCATTAATGCACTTCAAGTGGAATGCGGGGATGCTCCTTTAAGCATTAGAAGACAATTCCTATCTGACAAATATTTGTTCCGGATTCTTCAATTCTCAACTCATCCTCTCATTCCTAAACTGGACGCTTTAGTGTTGCAGATTGAATCTTCAGATTACTGGTCCCATAAACGTGCTCCTTGTTTAGTTGTAAGTTATAAAAAAATTCTCTCACTTTCTTCTCCTATTTTCCGTTCCAATAAACTTCCCCTATTTAGCAGTAGTTATGAGAGTTTACATTTCAGTCCCTCTATAAAATATAACTGTGTAAGTAAATCAGATCCAGATTGTCATTTAAGTTTGAATCATTTTCTGTCAGAACACTTAGAGTACCACCATATTTTTACGGATGCTGCCAAACCTTCTCCGATGGGTTGTGTTGGAATAGGTACTTACCATTCCCAATACAACATCGTACAAAAAATAAAACTACCTCCGGAGACTTCTGTTTTTACCGGGGAATGTTTTGGCATTTTTAAAGCCATAGAATATATCCGTATTTTGAAGCTCAAAAAATCTATAATTTTTACTGATTCTCAAAGTGCTCTTCTAGCCATTAATAAATCTGCTTTCGAACACAAATCGCAGTTACCTATCATTTATTTAATAAGAGAATTTGCGTTCAGGACCATCTCTGAGGGTAATTCACTACAATTTGTGTGGATTCCGGCCCATGCTGGAATCCATGGCAATGAAGTAGCTGATAAACTTGCCGGTGATGCGGTGCAGTGTGGGGACTTAGTTCCATATATAAATTTTAGTTATGATCTCGCGTCGTTACCAAAGACTTTTCTTCGGGAAACCTGGAAGGTAGCTTGGGATATCGGAAGCAAATCGAAGGGACATTATTTCTCACTTATCCAACCTGATATACCAGAAAAACCATGGTTTGGCAAGGCCAAGTTTGGCAAGATGGAGACCTCCATTTTAATACGGATGAGACTGGGTCATATTTGTTCTCCAGCCCATCTTGCCAAACTTTCTATCAGCGACGATCCCATTTACTTATGTGGCACAGATGTAGGCGACTTAGATCATATTTTTTTCTCCTGTCCTTTAAATGACCGTTCTTCCTTTCTTAGTAACCTCTTATCCCTCCGTACTCCTTTTCCTACCTCAATACTTTCCTTACTTTGTACAAATAGCTCTCTTGTATATAAATGTATAGTCTCATTGATTATTCTAAATAATATCAAGTTGTAATTTTTTTGTTTTCAATTATCCATATGGTATCCTTGTTACTTATAATTATACTGATCCTATTTTTCCGTCCTATCCTAAATCCCGTTAAAATATTTATAATAATGTTGTTTCCCTACTTTTAAATAAAACTAAACGTGACATTGGCTAAATGAACAAATCGTGCGAAGCCAAAGAAAAAAAAAAAAAAAGCGATAAAAGCTTATCTGATAAATAAAGGTGCGTGTCATGTTATTAACCGCGTCCCCCTTCGCCCGCTAGGACCATGGGACTGTCACCATCGAAAAAGTCGGCCTATAGTGATTTCAATATAAATACCTTATAGGTATGTATGCATCAGTGATGGGTTCACATTCGGTTTAACCGAATTTCGGCAGCTTGACTTCGGCATTCGGCCGAAATTCGGTTCAGATGCCGAACATTCGGCACAAGAAAAATAATAGTGAGAATTTTGACTGACATTTAATAGAATTAGAATAGCATTACTGTAAAATAAAATTATGTCTTTTACTCACTCATGGTCATTTATTTTAGTTAGAAACATTGTTAATGTAAAACTTAAATTAAATCAGTTCTTCTTATTAGTCTTGAAAATCTCTGCCTAATTAATTTCGTCCCCGTACGCCATACCCGTCACGGGGACAGCGAGACGTGATTAAATTTATTCCCCGCTGTCCCCATAACGTACATTTAGCTTTGTTTTAATTTAAACTGGCATCGAGTTTTTGTTTTGGTAATAGACGGGATCTGGCGCTCGGCGGTCGCTATCGCGAAAACGATTAATTTGACATAAAAATTAGACATACTATTACAAAAATGAAATAAGCTTTGTATTCTACTAACAAATATCTGGATTACAATTCGTAAATTGAATAAAAAAATCACGTTTTTGGTTCACAATTTCACAAACTAAACATTCTAAAAAATTTTCTCGTCTATCTACACACTCATATTTAAAATTTACTAGAGGCAGGTTATGGTGCAAAAACACCAAAGACTGCCTTATCTGGCAGAATTTTGTTTCGTTTTTTTGTATACGCTTCCTGCCTGCGAAAAAAGTCGCTCAGAATATACAGAGCTTCCAGGAAACGATAAATATATTCGAGCCAAATAACTCATGTTAGGGAACTTGTCTTTATTCTTAGCCCACCAGCCATATGGACATAGGTCTTTGAGTAGCAGAACTTCATTGAGATATCTGTCTAGCTCTTGAACCGAAGTTCGGCCGAACTTTTCATTTTAACCGATGTTCGGTCGAAGTTCGGATTCGGTTCAAACCACATTAGGCCCATCTCTAGTATACATTAGGTTGTATAAATTATTGTGCACAGGAAGGACAAATAAAAGATGCATTCAGTGGGTTTTAATAAATATGGTAGTAAAAGAAAACACACAGTTACGTTTTTTAAATATTTACTAATACCAAATCAATCTTAAACACACATCAAAACATACATAATATGCACAATCTCACTTAACTAAAATTATTTATTTTCTATATATTGTTTTTGGAAAACAATTTTAGATTTTGTTATTCTCCGCTATATTAATACTTTAATGAAAGATAATAATAAATATGTACAAGTTCTTTTAAGGCACTCGATTAATATTTGCCTTAACAATAAGTACAAATTAATATTAAAAAACAATGACATGTAATAAGCCCGTCTGCTGATGGCACTAAGCATGTTTCAAGAAACAAAATTTCTAATGTTATTGCTTATGAAACACAATATATTACTAGTTATTTGCAGACAATAAAATTATTTGTACGTTAAACACATCTATTTCATCACATATGTTCACAATAACATGAAACGGATTCCTCGAGTTGTTATGGCATTTGCATTTTATGATTAAATCTTTAAATGCTTTTTTTGTATTAGTATGATTTGTACGAACTATGTAGATGCATATGAAGGGTAAATAAAAGCAGTTTTCATCCGTTTTTGAACAACTGCTTGGATATGAATCTTCTGCATATGAATGTTTTTTATCTGTGAACTCAAAGGAGGATAACAACATAATATTTTCAACATCATTGTAAATATTGTCCAGCATATATCTATAAACAAGCAATTTTAGACCTTACTGTAACGACATAAAACAAAATTAACATGTACGATTGACGACATGAGATGATGTAATGTGAGACGCAACCAAGTCATAAATGGGTTGAAATGGTTATACAGGTGATTTTCAATGCCCTTTACATTTACATATTTGTGGAGACTAACATTTATTTATGAATATTTGAAAGTGTTAACACGTGCTACGAATGAGTAGACGTCTCAAATTAATCGTACTTAACTATGCATGAGTGGGAGACCAAGTAAATTAAGTACTTATTTTATGAAATAATCATGGACGGAGTGTTAACAACTTCGATGATATTTTCAACTGATGTAGTTTTACGAGGATACCTACTACAAATTACTTATTTAGAATTACAAAAAGTTTTATTGCATAGAATTTTGCAAAAGAAAATTTCTTTTAAATTGGTTCCAAACTCTCGACAAAAGCACCTAATTAATGCAAAAAGATAAAAAATTGTTACCTACTAATTCGCTCTTCTACTCTAATTTACTTAAAAACAATTTAATTTTAAAGAAAATATGTATCTTCACAGATAACAATCGTGATAATATACTTTACCGACCGCATTAATCTCAATATCAGATCTCTATAAAATCTTGTAAAAATATTCTCCCGACTTATTTTAGTCGAGATTACTTTAATAATAAAATATTATTTAGTATTATAACATCTCTATTGCACTAATCATGATTTATTATTGTTATAATATTGCTTTTAATTACATTATGTAGCTTTATACATAACAATATACATGTAAAAGACGAATAATTGCCCTTGTTACATTAAACTTGATCGTTTGTGTAATCTTTGAGATTATGTTTGGGTAAATATTTTTCACTGAATAAACTAACAGCAGATCTCTGATATTTGTATAAGATAGAACGAAATCTAGAGATTCCCGAAGAGATTGTAACGAAGGCACTTATAAAGTTAATAATGTTGCCACAACTAAAGTAGATCTACTAGAAACTAAAACATTTGGGTATTATTATTTATATTCTTAGACAATTAATATTCAAAACTGACGACGATAAATGTATAAAAATTAACATTTAGAAAAGTTAACAATAATTTAATCTCTTCTAACTTAGCTATTATTTAGCATTATAACAATTTCTATAGAACCAAAAAGGTAAGAACATTGTACATTTAATTAAGGCACATGGGATGTACAAATATTCAAAGTTATCTATAAATATTAAGCACTAAGAGTAAAATAGAATGCTATAAATATTATTTAATTTAAATGAGAATTCATACACTCATTGACCAATGTAAAAAATCGTTTTGTAAAGGAAGACATTGATGATTTAAAATTTTATCAGAAAAAAGTAGTCAAATATTACTATAAAATATTAGTCTTTGGTTTTCAAGTAATGTAAAAATTATTGCCGAAGGTTTGTGGGGTCGATGAGCATATGAAGAAATAACTATATTAGACTATAATCCACTGTCAGTCCAATTATTTATATGAAAAGCAATTTAATATATTTTAGCATCGGGGTACTTACTTGACCTCTTGCATGACGCCATCCTGTTCGTGACGTGCAGTCGCGCCACAGACTGTCCATGTAGCGTCGAACGATCAGTGTAGTACGTATAAATTGCGTGCGCAGTACTTTATGTAGTACATTGAATTTTTGATTGATAGATTTTTCATCTAACATCAAGTATAAATTGGTTGAAAAACATGACTGCACCACAAAGCTTAATTCATACGTAAAGCTTCAAATGAAGGATATTTTTAATGTTTTTGTAAAGAGATCAAAAAGCGAGTTATGTTAGCAAACGTATTTCAGTATCAAATTAATATCTAGCTACTGCATGAATTAAGCTTAAGTTAGGAGTCAATATTTCACTCAAACCATCTTTTTAAATTG
Organism: Atethmia centrago; assembly: GCA_905333075.3. NCBI lineage: Eukaryota > Metazoa > Arthropoda > Insecta > Lepidoptera > Noctuidae > Atethmia > Atethmia centrago. Next base: position 16,740,535 of record HG995383.1, on the reverse strand, counting down.
ACGGCGCTAAAAGTGCGAATTTACTAAAATATCCTGTATGCAAATTAAAAAAAAAAGTATTAAATAATTATCCATAGATTATAAAGGTGACACGTTTAACGCCGTGATTTGTCCGGGTAGCCTAACAACACTCGTGCTTCAAAAACAACACGTTCAAGCGACAACAGAAGTACAATAAGATACAATATAGTAAATATAGTCGATGGCGTGTGCCATTTCATATAAAAATTATATAAAAATGTTAATAAAGTTCATCATGTTATAAACATAACAGGCATATAAATGTTAATAGTTAGACTATTATAATACATAGTATAATGTTAAACGTGAAAGGCCCAACAGCTAATAGCTACATGGTGGTCGATGTTCCGATGAGTATGTTACGCGGCGACATAGGGGGCCGGCGTGCAGCGGCCGGCCGCGACTCCGGTTAGTTCCTCGGCGCCGTTAGCACTCACCTAGCCGGGTTAACGAGAAGAGAGAAAAACAGAATGTTAGTATCGATCAAAATGTCATGGTCCGACTACACGAGTACCCCCAATCGCGAGTTAGCACGCTTTACCGCTTGCGTTGCGCTGCCGGCGCCCAGCTGGTGACGTCACGCGGGTTAGGGGGCGAGAATGTAAGGCGTGTACGTAATGGAATCTCAATATGCCAAAGATAGACAGTAGGTACCGGCAACATGCAGCCATTCAACAGAAGCGATAAATCGTGGTCTCGGATTGACATGACTAGTGTACGGAATTTCTCATAAAAGTAGAAATTTGAATAAAAAATGAGGGGGAGGCTATCAGGCATTCGCGCCGCGACACTTGTTCTGTTTGTGGCCCAGTTAATACTATACGGGTACTTCATTAGTTTACGCAGTTAATGGTTGAAAAATGTTAAGTCAATTTAGTATGTAAATGATAAATCTACAAATATAGGATTAAATGCCCAATAGTTCCCAAAAGAGCAATGCTTGAAACACTAGCGGTGGAGGCCGCGATGTGACGAACATTGCTCAGACAAACAAGCATAATAAATTTATCACTTATGTATAACCATAGCACCCCGATGCAAGTATGTAAGTTATTCAACACATTGCTGCAACATCTCAATACTGTTTACGGCGGCATTCTCATAAAAAATTGTTAATAAGTTTGTGATAACGAATCAATGTGATTACATATTTGCATGTTAGTGACTCATATAATATAAATACATAGTTACAGATAATCTGCAAGTTGTGACAATAGCAGTTATGATAGTGCACTTAATAATTATTATTATGTCAACAAACGGGAACTTGGCCTTGTGGAGTTGCATGTTAGTTGTGTGAGGCTACAATTGACCAAATGACTGCACGTCATCAACTTTATCGACATATATACTCTTGTAACACATATAACATTTACTTTAGCTCCGCGGACCTAACGAGACTAAAGAAAGAAAACGCTTAATAAAAATTTTCAGACAATTTATTGCGTGTATATTCTCAGAAAATGCATTTATTTACAATCAACAACGGAAACAATACTTTACAAAACATTATCGCTTATTATCATTCATTTTATAAAATTACGAATAGCATTTCGACTTAATAATCATTTCATATAAAGAAGCGTGAAAATACGTAACCGACATAATGGATGTCGGCTTTAAATCCACAAGGACACAAGTGCAAATTATCTTAATAATAAACCACTTTCAAATAAGAAAGTAAATATAATACCTAAGGCAAAAATAAAAACAACTAGCTTAAAAAAAATCATATAAAAATCTTATATTGACTAATAGAAAGTTGTGATGATTATGAAAAACATATTGAGTCAAAGGAGGGGCATTACGTTTAATACTGGATTGATGGCACAAATTCTGAGAATGCTCTTTCCTTTGACTAATACTGGGCGAGACTCAGGAAAGAAGGATCTCACAACCGGCTTGTAGCACCTCCGTGGATTCTATTTGGCAATATTGAACACTACCGTCTACGCGAACATCTACTACGTCAAACTTGTAATAAAGAATAGTGTAACATCAATCCTTCTTCCCTCAAATATATAATTTATATCTGAAAATATTACGAGTGTCCGAAGACATGTTGTGATTTCAATTGTTGCAACAACAGCATTGAAAACAACTACAGACAAATAATTTGGTAACGCTGATGTTCAACTTTGAATTAAGATAGAGCTCTAATAATGCCTCGCATCACAACATGTAACAGATCTAAATATCTATAAAAAAAGAAATATAAAAATCACAGTTTTCAAATTATGCAGTGTCACCTCAGACCCGGTATGAAGAACGATAAAGCGTCTTATCCTCATACAAAGTATTCGAGAACGTAACTAATAAGTACACAAGTAATAAATATAAATAGTGACACGAGAGAGACAGTAAAGCAAAGGTACCCACGCATACTCGAGACGAATATGGTTGCTTGGAAATATATTTTAATTGAAGTGAACAATAGATGTTATAATATAAAAGTTGAAGCTTGCAAGTATATTGAGATGCATTCGAGTGAGATTCGATATAAAAATGCAAGTTCCAATTTGTGCGACACCAATACTTTACAAGCAAACATATTTATCTAGCTGCATGCGCGCGCACGCGCTTCTCACCTTGTGAACAAAATGGCGACGTGAGAGCGTTTTGGCGGGAATTAAGGCGCCGGTAAGGCAGTGCGCTGGTAAGGGTGCTCCCTGACCTGCGCGAGCCGTTGCGCCCTCCTCACCACACCTAGCGGCATATACACATTTAACATCTGCGTCTTCGCTCAACAACAAAAGCTTCCAACACCGACTCGGTGAACCCAAACCTTTGCTAATGATAACATGGATTAAGAAATTCACTGGAAAACCAATTTGGAATACATTTAAAGCTGATAGACTAAATAGAACTGGGTGTAGCTTTACATCTAAATGCTGCAAAGAAATTTAATCTCATATAAAATAGAAATGATTTCGTTTTCTCCACTTAAGGATCGCAAGTACCTAGATATCACTGCCAAATACTCGTCATTGTCGTTCGGTAATACTAAGATATAATTTTTATTATTAAATCTTCATTTGGCAGTAACACTAACTTCTATTATTATGCTTAGGCCTATAGATTACTCTATTATCTATTTTATTGCTTTGGAAAATATAACAAAATAAAACATTTAAACGAACGGGTCTACGTACGCCCGGTCAAGGTACAGGTAATGGCTGGCTTCGATAATTTCATGTTTTAATTAAAATTGACTACAGTGTTAACTGCGATATAATAAACCTAAACAATAATATACGGGTGTATAATATTTTCATAAAGCTCACTCTTTCCTAACCTAACTAGAAATCTTTTAAAGATAATAATAATACTTAACCTATGGTATGTTTATAAATATAATAATATGGCTAATAAATTAATAAGTTACGATATAATAATTGTAGCAATAACACTGTGCACAATGCGGGTACAAATGTTATTGCTACACGGTAAACGCATATAAACATTTAAAACCGCCTAGAATGTTCCACGTTTTGTTCGTAATGTGAGTGTGTATCGCGTTATTAATTTTGTCAGTTTTGTTAAAATATAGTTAAATATGTAAATGTGTTCTTTTCGTAAATCAATTTGTATTTGGTCCCTTTTGCTTGTAATTGCTGCATTATCTATGCAACACATTGCGTCATTCAGATAAACTACTGTTAATACGAAAATTTCTTTTGTTATTTACAAGTATTTAACTGGAAATAATAAAAAAGGATGAAAAAAAAAACCACATGCAAATGGTGAAATTTTAGGAATACACTTTAGAGTAAACTTAGTCCAAAACTCAATGAAGTTTGAATCTACATTAACATAATGTTAATAAATTAGTTGTGTTACAAGCAAGGGTTATCACAAGAACTGTAAATGATGGGTGCTATCCATATCTATCATCATTCGAGTGAAGTTTATCAGTAACAAGACAGGTAAATTAATATATATAAAACTCTATGTCTTTGTATATTAAACATCGGTAACTTATATAGAGTTCTATTGGCAGTTTAGATTCAACTAAAATAATATCTAATTTAAACAATTATTTAACTGCCATCAGCCCTAACACGAAACAACTGATATAAAAGAAAATATATTTTCAATAAATATTCTGATAATTATATTAATTTGAATAAATAGTAAAATTATTCTGTTATATAATAAATAATATATCTTTGACTGCAAAGCAAAACAAAAATTATAATTTGTATGAAACTGTACAAAACAGCTGTAGAAGAAAAAAACAATGTTCGTAAATATTAAAGACGATAACATCGTAGGTACAAAATAATGAGTCGTTAAGCTAGACGTACTTAAAACAATAAAATCTTAAAGTATAAATTGATCATGGCGTTTTATTATGACTGTAAAGAGGACGTCCTGTGAGGCGTTTAGAAGGATTATGATATCAAGGACGGCAATAATGATGCGTAGTGCGATACGGCGCTTGCAGTCTGTCGTATCTTATTGAGGGCTGATGCGGCCAATGTCAAAAGCCAGCTAGCAGATATCTCGACGCTGCAAACCCCATTAAAATATTTATATCACACACAGTTCAACATAAGCTCGACACCATACGTTAGAATAGTGTACATTAGTTTGTTAGTGCTGTGTAATCACGAGCCTGATTGTTCTTTGTTAAGCTGATTTAAATAAATAGCTATATTTAGTGATCTAGCAGCATCTACAACCGTTATCGAGTTTCTGTGTCTCATTTACTTTGTTTTGGAGTTATTAAGTCTAATATCGCGCAGCAGGATAATCCCTCCAAAAATGGCTCCAGATGTAATCGGTCAAATCACGTGCTATGGACAAGAAACAATGGCGTTACAATTCTGTCCGTAATCTTTAGTTGTTAAAATCAGTACCGTCACAAAGCCCCTTATATAGTAATTGTGTCAATATAGAATACATAAAATAATTATGTGATGAGAAAAGGCTATAAACGTGCCAGATTATTATTGATTCGGCACCCAGTATGTCGTTTAATTTAGAAATCGTTGCCAATTCAAAGGCCCCATAAAAAGAACACTAAACTGCTACACAGACACATGAATTGACCATTCAGGGAAGCAATTTGTGGAGATTATTCTGCTACTTCATGAAGTTGCTGGATACAAGCTTGTACTGAAAGCTTTATAGAAAATAAGGCATGCGACATACGGATGAGCGTTATAGCCTATAGGCCTTGGGCTAAATTAAACCGAAGGTACTTGGAACACGGGGACCTAAGAGGGTACGATTCTATTCGTCGCGGAAAATGTGATGAAAAGGCTTATCAAGGCCATGATTGATACGGACTGGCCTACAAGTTCTTTGCTATAAACCTATGATTATAATTACTGTTACTGAATGTTACTAAGCTGCCATTTTTCCAATAGCATTGTTTAAATACTGTTTTCGAGGACTCAGCCTGTGTGTGTTCGTAATTAGCATGCGGTTATTTTGTTCGATATTTGCGATAATAGTTATCAAATTTTAAATACTAATTTGATTATACGTTTTTTCCTACTACAATATACTTTTGATTCTAGAGGACGATTGAAAACCCGGTACCGTGTGTATGTAGCGTTAGTTTATAATAAACGATGTTTGATAACTTTTGGCTTTACCACTGATCTGACTTAAGTACTGATCGATCATCATAATTTATTTTCATGTTCGATACAACGATTAAGAATTGATTGAGAATGTTGAGATGGATGTGTGGAGTGACGAAAATGGATAAAGAAGGAAATGAGTGTATACGGGGTAGTTTGAAAGTGGCGCCAGTGACAGAAAATTTTAAAGGATATCTTTTGGCTTGGTATGAGCATGTGACGAGGAGGGAAGAAACGCGTGTGACTATAAGAGTGATGAATATAAATGTTGATGGATGGAGAGGGAGAGGAAGGCCAAAGAAAAGATGGAAGGATAGCGTGAGGAATGATATGACAAAGAGGGGAGTGAACGGCCGCCATGGCCCACGCTCAATGGCCCACCTGAAGGACTAAGTGCGGAAACCAAACCCTCTAACATAGAACATAGAGGGGAGTGAATGATAGCGTGACCGCTGACAGTAGAGAAAGGGAGAAGTCAACGTGTTGTGCCACAACACAAGTAACATGGGGCAGGAAGATGATGATGATGTTCAATACTACGATTCAACTTTTTTTTTGCTGTTTGATATTAAGCACATGTCTAGCATTTATAATAAAGGGTATTTTTTTTCTACCAGCCCTTTCGAATATTCAATTCAGTCAATACAGTTGCTGTTCAGCTTAATTACTAATAAATTGCATTCTTAAAAAAAAAAAATAACAGTCCCTAATATTTTGCGGCCCACGGTTATCAAACATCGTTCAAAGATATCAACGGGCGAACAACCCACCCGTATGGTCCGCAGTGGCGTACTCCGTTGTCAGCAACGGGTTGGCGGCGGCGGTGAGCGCGGCGTAGTTGGCGTAGTCGTAGGGGGACGCGTAGATGAGCTGGTGCGACGGCTCGCCGGGCGAGAGCAAGCCTGCCGCGGCTTGAGACGAGCCGTTGAGCAGGCCGGCCTGCGCGCCTTGCGACATGCGAGGCGAGAGGATTAGTGGCGCTCCTAGAGGCGCCTGTTGGCGAAGCGCCACGCCCCCGACGCCACCGCCGCCCGGCGCCAGCAGACGCTGCGTCTCCGCCGCGGCCGCCGCCACGCGCCGCCACTCCTCGTCCGCTGTGGGATCGTCTGCGTTGTATCAATGGTACTTATATCAGCCCGCGTCGGGTTCCTTCCCTCTTTCCCGGTCGTGTGAACCATTGATGAAAAATTAGAAACCCATTAGCACAGTTGTTTTGATGGACAATTCAGATTTGTTAGTAGATTTTGAGCGTGCACGTTCACTTGAAATCCTCAGGCGATGTGTCTGGACCCCAAACGGTAAACGTGACAATTTTCGCTATCAGTGGTTGAAAGAGCAAAGAGAAGGCGAATCAGAAATGTCTAATTTTTGAGAAAACATCATAGGACCTCAAAATATCGTGTATGAGACAAAATATTTTTCAACTGTATACACAAACTCCTTCATGAATTATGCCCAAAGAATATCACGTAACAGTAGTGCATTGGAAAGCAATCATGATAAAAACTCATTTCGTCGTCCGTAGCAAATTCCTGTTAGGCTCGAACGGTTTCCAATGGCCCTTAATTAACGATAAGAAATCTCGGTGCGGTGACATCACCTATGTTAATAGTAAACAACCGTAATATGCCACAAATCAATTAAGTTAGTCATCTAAGCAGTCGCCTCGATGACTCACATCCGCAAACAAAATACACATTTTATGCTCACTTCAACAATAGGAAATATAATGAAAACAGAGCAGAATTTATAGTTGTCAGAAAACAATCCAATGAAGAATAATCCCACGATTATTATGTAATTTGTCATGCAAAATTATGTGTCCCACAACATTGTATTTTATCCAGGAAACAATCACAATTACTTGAAAGTACCTCATTATCCTGCATTTCTTGAAATGATTGAAATTCCTTTGAAATGTAAGTTTGAATGACATGGTATTTGTACAGAAAGGTATAAAGGATCCCCAGGATCTTTCCACCAAGCACCCTTGAAAATTTCACTCAAACCCTTTAAGCCAATTTGATGACAATCTACTCCATAGAGTGGTTCACTGTCTTCGATATCGACATGTTTTTATTTATAGCCTTGATGGTCAACACAAGTTTTGCCAGCTTGGGACATAGGAACCTCTCCTCTTTCACAGAAACCCATCATGATTGGTGTGAGATAACATTTTGTGTTACCATTTGTTTGGAGCTTGATAGATAGATTTTCTTCACGAAGTACTAAGAAATGGAGTGATACACATGTCTCGGTAAAATTTGCTTTTAGAATAAGCTTTATGACCCAACGTCACCCCCGGGGAATGAGTGAACCCGCAAGTAAGCATTCCATTTCTTACTCTTCCGTGACTGTATTAGTCTTAGTGGGTAGTTTTAGTGACAAAACATGAATGCGACCATACTTATGAGGCACTGACCGTTGACGGGTACCACCGCCTTCGTGCTAGAGTCGCGGTATGTGCCGTTAATGATAGCCAACTCCATCAGTTGACGTTTCTTCAGTTCATCTTCGCCATCGGCTTGCTGTAGAGCAATGGAAAGGTATTATTCATAACATGTTCATAAATAGGCAGACTACCGAAAATCCCTTAACACATTGACACATTAAAAGACGCAATAATCATGTGGTACATTGCACCAAATCTGCCAGAACAAAGGAGAGGCAGAAGCCGCTCGCCGTTGACTTGGTGGTCAAATATAAAAAGAGACCTCAAGAAAACCCAGAATGCCAGTATCGACAACCAAGACAGAATAACTTGGCGCAGAAAAGTGAGGAGACCCGACCCCAAATAACGGGACTAGAGACGGAAGATGTTCATAAATAGGCAGAGGTGCACATACATAGTACACTCACATTGCGCACGTTATGTTTTAGTCCCTTGTAATAGAGGGCGAGCCTATTATCATCAACCGGGCACAATTTTTCTTTGGGGTCGGCGAAACATGTATTTTTCTTCCATACTTCTCTATTAGTTGTCATCTCGGTAGCCACTCCCATTCTAGCCATATCACAGTCCATCCATCGTTTCTTTGGTCTTCCTCTACTCGTATACCCATCCACATTAATATTCAAACCTTTCCTGGCGACAACCCTTATTCCTCCGCATCACATGCCCATACCATGGCAACCTATTTCCACAAAACTTTTCAGTCACCTGTGTCACTTTCAGACTTCCTCTTAAATAACCGAACGATGGTCGTTCCAAAACAGTGATAAGGCTATACGATCTCTTTTTCAGGGATTCAAACAAGGCGACCTGACATTTGGCTTGGGCAAAAGCATGATGCAACCACCAATTTGTCTTTCATGTTAAAACTACATTTATCTCTCTATTTATCGATTCTGAGGACCGACAACCGACGTTTTTTCCAAATATTGGGACTTAAATGAAAAAAAAAGCGGGTAAGAGACGAAAACATCAGCCCGTAGAAAAAAAATTATGGTTACAATCCTTTAATTCAAACCAGACTTCAATGAGATCAAAAATGATCCGCCCGAAGCACACACATAGCTGAAGAAGTTCAGTTGCAGTGCAATTGCAGTTAAATTTCGTTCAAAACAACGCTTTTCGTAATCTAATTCTACCACTGTCAGATACGCTCGCATTCTACTACAAAATGCTGGCGGGACAAGTCCTGAGAGTGCTAAAAAACGGAAGGTCTCGCCAAACTCAAACTCAAAGCATTTATTTCAAATAAACCAATTACAGGCACTTTTGAATTGTTAAGGGGTCGGTCAGTCAGAAAGATGAAGCTAGTTGCCCATTCCAAAGCGTAGTAGGTACCTATGGAGAAGAACGGGCAAGAAATTCCACGGACAGTCTTTTAAATCAACATATTATGGTTATAAAATATTGTTTACATCATTCATTTTGAAATAAACATCGTGGGATATCTGGTAGCATTAGCAGTCATACAATAATTTTCCGAACTTCAGTTAGGCCCATGTCGTGACGGCTTAAGACCCCAGTTCAAAGCGAGATACGAGTATACCATAAACCAATAAGATGATGCACAAACTACACTTAATTACTTATTGAAGCGTAATTAAAAACAAACAATAACGTGCTTTATGGCTAAGAATTGAGAGGTCAAGATAATTAAACATAATTCTAGAACAAAAATAAGGTCAGTGTCGTTAAAATACTATATTAGTACCGTCGTTAGCCTTATATTTAGGTGTAGAAGCTCGTATATCATTTTTCACTTTGATGGCAGTTTCGCAGCCAAGAACATTATTTTGGCAACAATATTTAGAAAAATATACACTGAGAGAAATTAAAGAAATGAGTCAGAATACTATTAGTTACCACAATTGTCTGTACCAATATCCATTAATGTATTTATATGTACTAAATGTTGCGGAAGGCGACTAACCGAGTACGGTAATACAACTTGGAAGACACAGGGCACATTGGTCCAGCAGTGGACTGAGACACGTCGAGTTGATTAATTGAATGTGTTTTAAGTACACCAGATGAGAAAGAGAGAGATGGCATTATACAAGACGAATAGCTGTCCCTTTATCGCATTGGAACAATAATGATTTTCGGACTTTCCTATGCGGCCCTTGGTCTGACTGTTAAAAATCATCTAGTGGAAATCTCCGTTGTGTAAATTAGTAACTTTTGTCACATCAATTGGTAAAAGACTAGAATGATCATGATCAAGAATAAACCAAAGGTACCTATACTACTTGACGATTTCGTAAAAGTAGAACACGCTATCAAAACAAAATTATTAAGGTATCTAGGTGGAAGGTAACCAGTGTTCGTTAATTAGTAGTAATGAGTCCAAGCCTTGCAGCGGTTCAACACAATTGCAGATGACGTCATCACGCTTTAAACGCACGGCAATGAACGTAACACTGAATGAGATCTGTATTAATATAGTAGAAGACTTTGTTACATTTTCCCAAGGAAGATTTCGCTGATATTCAGTAGACGAGAAAATATTTTTCGTATCTTTCGAGGAAGGAAAGGTGATGAGCTGCCAGGTTAGTGTCGGGCAACGTAAACTTCGTAGGTATAGCTGCGTGGATTAGGATTCCTTGGTCTTTGGTAATTTTTTTTAGTACAAATAGGAATCCAAGAAATAGAAAATTAATCTGGGAACGTAGAAAACTGTTTTAAAAATAAAGAGTACGACGATTTTTATACAAAGTTCCACGCAACCTTTGTATAGCCCAATTATTTTTCCATATTGACGTAAAAACCGGCCAAGTGCGTGTTGGACCACGGACAATGAAGGGTTCCGTAGTTGGAATTACTTGGGACGAATTTATTCCAAAAACAAACATAACATTGTAGTTGAAAAACCTGTTCTTCCATACATCGATATATGCCACGGTCAATTCTCTAACTGCAAATTTATGTTGTTCGACTATAACTCGATAACTTGTAATGCCTACTTAGCCGTGATAGTTTTCATTTTAATTTCATTTTAAGTACTACTGCCGTGATTTTTTTCACATCTCTATAAACAACCATTTAGCTGGCGAGGGGGAGGGACGCCGACTCTAAGAAAAATTAGCACTTTAATGCTTAATATTACGCAAGTGGATCCTTGAAACGAAAAGTGGTGTTCACAGACCTGCAATATTTTTGAACGGCCTATCCAACGATACCCCACGCCATGGAGTAGACGAGAAAAAAAATATCATCCCGCATTACGAGCAAGGGAAAACGCGAAAATTTTTTTTTTACAAGATCTTATTTTAGCACTTGGTCGACGTGATTAATATGTATACCTATGCCAAATTACAGCTTTCTAGTACTAAGCGTCTCTGAGCTACAGTGGGGTCAGACAGACAGACAGACAAACGGACATGGCGAAACTATATATATGGGTTCCTTGTTTACTACGGAACCCTAAAAAACAGACGTGACGAATCAGCAAAGGTTCTATCCTTAACTTCGGAACACAAAAAGCGATACCGCAATGAGTGAGTTACATCGAGGCTACTGGAGTAAGTGCCAAAATTTCTATTTGGCAGAACCGTCTGCCAGTATGTTGGAGAGATTATCTTAAACAGATAATATTTGCAGCTGCTCGAACAATCCAACGCTCGCGTGGTAACCGACTGTTAAGTTAGTCATAATTTACTATTACGGAATAATAAAATGTTACGGCCTGTATAAAAGAAAGATCGGAGATTGCGTTGGTCATACTCCATCCTACACGAAGGTATTTTAAGCATTCATTTCTATTTTAGTGACATGGCACGAATGTTTAGAAGGAATTGTATGATACTCGAACTAAACTTGAAACTCCGACTTTTAAAATAAGCTCATAAATACGTAATTGTAGTTGCACAATAGATCTCGGTTTTAAACCTTCCTCTACAAGAGTAAGCCAGTCATAATAAAGTGCCTAGTACAAGTGACCGCAATGAGCTAACCAAGTTTGTGTCGGGCGGAGCGGGAGGGTGTGTCAGACTCTTACTGACTACTACCCACCCGTATTCCTTCCGTTGCATGTGTTGCCAGGGGCCTCGGTGACCCTTTAATACCTTCCCGCGACCCCGGCAGGCATCGGCCCTAGTGGACCCCTACGCTTGTGCTGACGATATCTCTTTGAGGCGCGCGTGGAATACAACGCGCCGTCGACTCGGGCCTTACCGCATGGCGAGCTGCCCATTGCTCACAAGCCCGCGAAGTTTTTGTCCCTTATGGTATCATTTCTATTTTAGTGATATGACACGTATGTTTAGAAGAAATTGTATGATACTCGAACTAAACTTGAAACTCCGACTTTAAAATAAGCGCATAAATAGGTAATTGTAGTTGCACAATAAATGTCGGTTTTAAACCTTCCTCTACAAGTGTAAGCCAGTCATAATAAAGTGCCTAGTACCAGTCACCACAATGAGTTAACCAAGTTTGTGTCCCTTAAGGTAACCGCAAAGCCGATCCTCAAAGATCGATGACGCTGCTTGTCATCAATCATCACAGAATAACACGGTATTGTTTTAGAAGTGGGTTTCTCTTTACAAGTTTACGAGATGGATTTTACCTTGGCTATATATTTTGTACTGGTCTTGAGCATTTTACTGCCAAAGACCGTAAATCGTAACTGATGTTTTAATCATTGATGGGTAGGCAGAGCTTCCCAACTTATCAAACACCAAAAAAACGAGCAAAACTTTGACAAGTAGGTATAGGATCGCAACTGATGCCAGGACTAACGCGGGTAGTAACTAGTGCCAAGACTTTGGTGTCTGTAGATTTGAAGATGACTATGATGCCTGGCAGGGGACTGACAGCATAAAGGAAGAGTTTATTCACTATTAAAATAAAAGCATATACTTACAGGTACAAGCAGGCGTTTGACTTCATCGACAGCCCTGGCCAACTTGATCTTCGCCCTGTTCTCAGTATCCTCAACTGTGAGTAGGACGTGGAGGTCATCAGCCAAATGCTCCCAATTGGGCTTTCCTCTGTTTGCATCCTCCTGAAATTCATTCAAACCAAACAGTTTAGAGTTTGCTCTCAAAACGGTGAAGAAATACACCGTGAGGACACGATATTCAAGTTGCAAAAATTGCGAAGACATGTGATATCCAGCGACCAACACTGGGCCCACATGCTGGATTGCGGCCTTCTCCGTCTCACTGAGAGGAGGCATGTAATCCAACAGTGGGAACATGGGAACATTAAAGGTTGATTATGCTTATGCATCCAGTTTAGTGACCTTCTGTTGAAACGCTTTCGAATGTTTATGGCGCTCCTGTTTTAGCACAGTAATTAAGGCGCTTTATGAGAAATCAAATATAGCGGGAAATTGGAATGACGTACCAACCGCTAAGATCCAATGTTTATGTTATTGGGGATTTCTTGCTTCAGTCACTGCGTTATTTTAGCTATTACAGTTTTTTACCGAGAGGTTGTTGATCCAGTTTCTAAATTTCAAGCATTGAAATAAGATTTTATAAAACTACCAAAATTCGAGCTACAAGTCAATGTTTTTTCAGGCCGAACGAAGCATTCAAGTACCCATTACCAAATTACATTTTACTATTGATAGTTGAAGTATGGTTGTGAATATAAATAGCAACGAACATTGCTATAGTCTCAAGGACGTAACTGAACGGTAATGGCTAAGCACTTCAAACAAGCCCATACAAATCTAAACGGAAGATCCAAATTAGTTTCCCAATGTTTGGGTAACACTATTCGTAGAAATGGATTGAATGGGAGAGTTATGCCTCGATATTCCAAGCAAAACACTCAGTTTTGTTAACTAATTTCAAGCTCAAGATTAGAAATAGAAGGGTTTTTAAACGTTGTGCAAATAGATGTAAATAAGAATATTAAATGTAAGGTCACCCGGGGCGAAAGCAACTATGAGGCTAAAGCAACTAATTCAATTTTCTCTCAATCTAATCATTTTTGTAGATAGCTCTATCTATTGGAGTAAAGCGGAATCATAGTTTTTTCAAATAAAGTACAGATGGCATCACTAGTTCACCTACTGTAGTACTGACAGATCATTTTCTGTCAGCCGCCATTTTGGAGTCGCATTCACCCCATAAAAAAAGAAAAGTAAATTTGCTTGAAACTGAACTCTATCTCGGCGACGCTATATAGCTTTTACAGATAATTCTGTGTGCATCTACATGTACTCTTGACATCAACATTTAGAAACAGATTACAACTGAGTTATAACGAATAGTCACATTTACCCCAAAGTGGGGTGAATGTAACTTTTACTGGTCTTATTCAACAATAATGCAAATTAATGAAAAACCAAAGTTTATTTGTAACTTAATTTATGTCGAAACTGTTCATCGAAAGCTATGCAATGAAGTACGTTTATTAGAATATCCCTATTATTTAAGTAGCTCATGGTGGAGGGAATCAAAGTTTCAGAATTTTTTTTTTAGTTGCTTTCGCCCCGGGTGACCTTAAACGGTTCATGACTTTTCTTCTCATGGACAAAGGCAGACTAATTACCGTTTACAAGGATGATTTATAGAAGACAGCATGACAATTGAAACCTGACAACATGCAATTATCGAAATAACTGACAGTTAAATGGTATCTACTCAATGTATGCTCTAAAAACAATTAGAGCAAACAACTTCTAAAAAAAATATCCTAACGTTTTGCAGAACATTTATACATAGGTACCTACTCACACCTAATGGCATGACAATATAATATACAGGGTGGCAGGGACATCGACACGCAATCTGTTACCATTGATTCAGTACACGATTCTGAACAACCTAGAGTAGCATTATTTCGTCGGTTATTAAAAAAAAATCTGCTGTTTCATAGAAAAGTACAATACCTACGCGGTCAAAATGTATGGAACAACAATTTTTTTTTAATAACAGACAAAAAATTTCTACGCTTAGGGGTCTAAAAGTATGGGCTGATTCCTGGTTACAGTTTACGCGTTGTTCTTGATTAAGTACTTACTTCCCTCTTGTACGCAGAGAGTGCAGAAAATATTGATGTATCTAGAAACTGCTTGCTATAAATTGATGCGATGTGAGAACACCAGACACTTCCATCAATAGGTACATAAGTTTCCTCTAAAACGGTCGAGGGCTTAGGTTAATACCTACTTGTTTAGAAAATCTTAGCAAATTATATTATATTAAGAATAAGAAATTTTTAGAAATGAAAATAACCTGACTTGATTTCCAATCGTCAGTTGCGTGGAAAATATATTAGTAATTAAAATAAACTAGTTCACTTATATAACGTTAATGAAATGTTTTGCGATGTTTAGTAAAAGGAAAGCTTAGAAGTAGGAGTAAATAAATGTTAGTTTTTACCTTTTTCTTATCCCTCATTGATCCTTTTCCTCTGACCATGATTTTGCATCCTGTCTCTTGTTCTAACTGTTTGGCTGTCATACCCCTGGGCCCTAGAATCCTTCCAACGAAGTTGAACTGAAAAGAGAGAACATAGATTAGTTTTATAAGTATGAACACGAAATTTTGCTAAACCTTGATTGATCTTGAAAGTTTTAAAATTAAGTAACATTTGATTACCCGCTTTAATTTCATCAGTAGTTTTTTAAAACCAGTTTAAATGTGTTTCAATCAAATAAGAAAACTGATGCCGGTCAACATTCTGAAATTTCATTCATCTGTTAGGTAATTCATTCAAAGTTTAAGATTACGAAACGCCGCCGCGACGCCGACGCCACATGGTAAGACCTAATTCAAGTGTGTGACTACATCTAATGCTATTAGCTGCTGGATTAATTACGCGCTTCGTAACACATAAACCATATTTCCTGCACATACACGCATGCTGTACATACGTTTAACCTCAATACGTAAGCTTCAAAGCAACGGTCAGCTCGATGTATATGAACTGTGAACCAGTATCATTCTGCCGTCCACGAGCAAAGTTGAGAAATGGACCAGTTGGCAGGCCGCCAAACGCCGCGGTTCACACTAGCGCTTTTTTTTCTAAAGGGATATTTCAGGGAGCCGAACGACGGTTCAAAATATAACAATAAACAAGTCTAGTAAATAAACATCGAGGTTAGAATCCGTCATATGTCTCATGGTAAATTATTTTGCGTGACAGCGTGCAAATTGCTCGAAGATGTTATTATGCGACTGAAAAATTAACTGACGTCCGCGTCGGTAGCAAACATACATTTAGCGAAGATAGGCAGACCGAGTAGACTCGCTTTGAAGTCATAAATCTGAGCGAACATTCAGTACCTCTTATTGTGACAATAGGTTCATTAGATATATATTTAAATGAGAAATATGAGATGCGGAAATAGGCGCCCCAAACGAGCTGGGGCAGCATTCGTTAGCCGTCGCGGTCTAGCGCCTGCCTCGGCGGCAGACGACAAATTGTAAATCACTCAAAGAACAGATTGACCAAAGTTACACATGCCGGCCGATACATATCTTTATCGTACAAATAAATCATCTAAAACCAGCTAACTGAACAGCCAAATAAGACAAGTATAAAACGATAGAAATAACTACTGAACCTATGCTGAAAGGCTAGTTATTCCATAGTGACCGATACAACGCTACAATATTCGTACCATCTTTAAAACACATGAGTGTTTTCAACGCGCTGCTTTTAAAATTTCATAAATAAATCAAAACAAAAACGTTTCAAACCACACAATTTGAAACGATAGAAAATATAATTTAACCACAGGTTTTGAAAGCTTATTTTCTTTGATGTACACACGTAGGCTGCGGATAGAACTTCCTTCTATCCCGTTTATATGAGCGTGGTTTCTAAGCAACATAAAATCCTAGCTGTTATCTCGTAGTGATCATAATTCCAAAGCGGAGGGCAGTCTCGATGCTATTTAGCGGTTGGCCACAAACTTATTTTGCTTGTCAACCATTATATTACATTTCCCATTATTGTATAGCAAGGACCTCGTAAAATATTGCGTTGGAAGCGAGACATGTATTGTTATGAAACTTAACTACTTAACTAGAATCTGCACTTTTTATTATAGTCCCATGATTCTTTCCATGAGTCTACGATTGCCAAGGAACAGAATCGTCATTAAATGCTGGATTATGGATTAATTATGGATTTCTCTGACCAGCTGACGGCCCTACTTATTCTTGGATAGAAAATATGTTTGTATAAGGGGGGACTGACTCCTAATAATATGTCTAATCATAATTTGGGGCGAAGTCCAGACTAACGAATTCCTGACTTCGTCTCGGTGTCAAATTATGTACCTATCTCAAACCAGACGGGTGTTATGAATACGGGAGTGTCTGGACACATTTTCTTGTCAAGAAAACGTCACTATTTTGCCCACGTGACCGGTGACGGGAAACAAATTTCGATCGCAGGCGTTTCGTTGCCGGTTGCCGGTCGCCGGACGTCGTCGGTTGGGCCACGTCGAAATAGCGTCGCAATAGTTGGCGACGCGCCCGTGTTTACTTTATTGCATTTTTTCACTGTTAGTAATATTTTTATGAGAAAAGTAATTATTTTATTTTCCACATTACAAAAATACTTGTAAAGGTGCCCGGATTCAGCGGTCACAGTTTGTCACTAGAATTATTTACACCGCGAAAAATTCGGTGTAAATAAATAGTTTAATATAAAATGTGGTTAAATTATGTAATGGCACGTTGTCTATACGCCCATTTGCTTAGGGGGGCAACCATCACCACTTAGAGCAGTATTATTTCAATATTACTTCAGCATGAGAAAGAGATAGAGCTATAAGTCCTGTATAGCTCCATCACTTTCCCACTGTGAAGTAATATTATAATAATACTGCTATATGAGGTGATGGTTGGCCCCTGGTAGCAATTTAAAATAGGTAAATACCTGAGTAATATCTTGTTCATATCAATCCGTTCAAATAATACAAGGAAATCGGACAGTGCAACAGTAAACAAAAGCTATGGGAAACGTACGCCGCCGCCGGCGCATCTAATCGATAAACATTAACCAATTGCATTCCAGCCCGCAGCGCATGCGCGCACCGCCCTTTACCTATACCGATACGTACACTGAGTATCAACGATTAGAAGAATTAATGCAAACGCCACTTTATCGGTTTGAGTATCGGTGGAATCGGAATTAATGCAAATAAAGTTATTTGTTTGTGGAACAATAAATCAGTAAACGCTACTTGTATTAACGCATTATAAGGTCTGTAAAGGTTAATTGTAATTGTAATACCGGTATTATGGAACTTTAATCCTTGTTTTTATAACCTATCCGTCAGGTCATGACGATTTACATCTCCAGTAAGAACATTTGCGCGAATATTTTAAAGATTGTTGTAGTAAATTGCTTTAATAAGAGGGCCCTTCCCGGTCCGTGTATCGTCAATACGGGCATGGCCGAAGAGCTTTTTGTTTCATCCAGCGCAAGTGAGAAGAAAAGATTGAACGCGATAACATTGAACGAAAAATTCTGTGCCGAAATTTCATAAATCTTGTTGGGACATACCTTACGTGTTTTTGAGTAAGCCTTACAAGTTTGTGAAATAAGTGTTCATCGTTTAGAATTTCCATTAAATGTGCGAAGTCTCTATGGAGATGTTTTCTTATTTTTACAATTTATGAGTACATTATGAACGGCCAAAATTCAGGTAAAATTTGTGCAAAAAAGCAGATTTTTCCAGGCTTATACTGAATTTGTTTCTCCAAATCTTTATTTTTTGCTTACACGTACTACACACCTGACCTTTTTAAAGGACATCACCTGACCAGGGGGCCAACCATCACTTCTTATAGCAGTATTATTATAATATTACTTCACAGTGGGAAAGTGATGGAGCTGTACAGGACTTATAGCTCCATCTCTTTCTCATGCTGAAGTAATATTGGAATAATACTGCTCTAAGTGGTGATGGTTGCCCCCCTAATGTATGAACGTAAACGAAGCATAGGAGTATGTAAGGAGCATAGCAGGTGGCGTTCTATAGTTTCTGCCAACACCCATGGGAAGAAGGCGTGAGTTTATGTATGTATATATAATAAGATATAACAGAATACGGAAGGAAAATCAGATCACAAGTTCATATAACGCACAATCAATTATTGGAAACGAACGAAGAGTTCCGATAGCAATGTATAATTTACTGTTTAAAATAACTGATAGCGGTACCATTTATGTAACGCACCGTAGTCCATAACGTGAATGGCTATACAAACTGTATATATTTTTATGATTTCCAAATATTAATAAGAATTATAGTGATTTTAAATACTAAATATAAAACTGAAAGTAGGTATGTGATTTGCCTCAAATGATTTTTGTATCAGCATAGAGTCATGAAGTTTAAAGGCTCCTACATACTGGCGCGACTTGTCGCGCGACGCGTCGCGACACAAAGGCACCGCTTGTAGCGCTACACGAGGTGTCTTTGTGTCGCGTCGCGTCGCGCGACGAGTCGCGCCAGTATGTAGGAGCCTTAAAAGTACTCAGTTGACAGTTTCCGAAATAGTACTGGTTGTTTAATAGAACGGAATGGAAACATGATATTTGGGGCTTCATCTAGTTGATAAGTTACTTATCTTCGAGCCTCGGAACCTAAAGGTTTTCATCAAGAAGTCTGAAGTCTATACTGATATTATATTGAGTCCCTAATAAAAAAATAAATTATTTAAAAAACAAAAAAACCCGACTGCAAAAACACATAACCCCTGGTCTGTATAGCAAACTATATATGTGTATAAAAATATATATGTTAATAAAACTAAAAAGCTTGAAATAAAATAAATTATTTAAAAAACAAAAAACCCGACTGCAAAAACACATAACTGAAAAGGGAAAAATAAGCATTATAATCTATAGAATTTTGGTATCGCAGGCGGGGACAATCAAACAAAACAAAACAATCAAAAGTTACACCATATTTCAGGTTATTCGACTGTCCCCGCCTGCAAGACCAGAATTATATAGATTATAATGCTTGTTTTTCCCTTTTCAGTTATGTGTTTTTGCAGTCGGGTTTTTTGTTTTTTAAATTGTTTATTTTATTTCAAGCTTTTTAGTTTTATTAACATATATATTTGAAAATTACTCATTACTAGCTTTTATTTGATACCAATATTGTTGCAATTAATTAAAAAAAAACCCTTCCCCTCCTTTTTTTTTATATTTGCAGATGCAATTTATAAGTATTATATAAGCCTATGTCACTCCCACAATTAAGACGAATCTAAGGACACCTCATATGTTAAAATCCATCAAGCCGTTTAGGCTACAGAGCGTGCCAAAGAAATAGACATACATACATACTCTCGAAAAACATTACCCTCCTGAGGCAGTCAGGTAAATAGTTCGTTAAATATTGCTATATACCAAGTTTGTATGTGAGCAAGAATGTAAATACAATATAGTCTTCTACAATATTTGGTAATGTGCTTTTAGTCAGTAGATGTGCGAAATAACCCTCTGTTCTTTCCAGACGGAAGGTATCCATGAGATTTCACCACGGAAAAATGGTGTCATACCCCTCATACTGAATAATTTTTCCTAAGAAACTTATATCCGAATCATCGAAAAAAAAATTTCCTACACGGGCAAATGTACCTATGAAATGAAATATAAAAATGTGCATATGAAAAGTTCATGAATCGGTACAGTACACATTTTTACAGGGAAAATTATTCATTATGATAAATAGAATCACCCCCTTACCCTTAAGGCCAGCGCACATCGGCGGACGGCTCAGGGCATTATTAATTGATTAACGTAAATTCGTGCGTTTCTAATGGTA
This sequence comes from Atethmia centrago, assembly GCA_905333075.3. Classification (NCBI taxonomy): domain Eukaryota; kingdom Metazoa; phylum Arthropoda; class Insecta; order Lepidoptera; family Noctuidae; genus Atethmia; species Atethmia centrago. Next base: position 16,719,708 of record HG995383.1, on the reverse strand, counting down.
ACAAGATAAAGATTCCAAAGCTCAGAGACCGACGAAGCATTAAAGGGGATTTCTCTCTGCAGATGGAAGAGCGCACTGGGGGATACCGCGGCGGGATGCAACGGGACGCAACAGCATGCGGCGTGAAGTAACGACAGGTTGCGACGATATACGGCGGGATGCGAAGGTTTGCGACGGTATGCACCGGAGTCCGCCAGCATAAGACCGCGGGTGAGAGGCAGTGAAGGCGGGGTTGCACTCCGCATTTCCCCTGTGACCTAACGCGAGATACTGCAGCATTCAGTATGGCTGGCGGCATCGCAAATCATCAGTGTGCGCTGGTTGACAGCAAATCCTCCTCAATGCCGTCCCCCGCCGTCCGCCGGGGTGCGCTGGCTTTTACAGTCGACAAAATTAACAGCCCGTGGGTACACTAATATTGCAGTTTAACGTAGTCCCGTTGTCCCCTAACTGAAAACACAATAGTGTTTATATAGAGTAGAAATGTGCAAGTTTTCCGTTCGTAATTGGCGGTGGTTTTGTGCCGTAATGATAGCGTTCCGATAGTACCGCAAACCACGTGCAGTGGGAACCACAAACATAGTTAGGCGAGGTCGCTTTGATAGCGGGGATGATAAAAATGTAATAAAGTTTGATTTTACTAATTATATTTCCGATAATGTATTTATTTATTTAATACTTCAAGCACACTAAAATACAGAGGCGGACCTAATGGTGCCGATTCCCTTGTTCACAAAGTAAACTAAATTTCATTTCAGTGCATCTTTTTCTTTCTATTTCATTAAGAAAAGGACAGAAGATACATTTTAGTTTAGTCCTGTCAAATTAATCAGCGCTTGACGTAAATTGACGTAATTTTAGTAGACAAGTTTTTAATCACGTCTAAACTTGTATGGAGTAGTGACAGGCACTGATTAATTTGACAGGACTAAACTAAAATGTATCTTCTGTCCTTTTCTTAATGAAATAGAAAGAAAAAGATGCACTGAACTTAAATTTAGTTAAGTTTGTGAACAAGGGAATGGGCCCCAATCTCATACTTAATTTAGTGTTCGGGTTGAAATAGTTGATTTTTGAATTGTAAAGGTAGCTTCATGCATGTATTAGTAAAATAACCTTTTTCTACTACAGTCAAGTATGAGTTATGAAAGTGAAAATCCTTTGTGTAGACAGGAGAAAGAGTAGCATTCTGAAATTAAAAAGGTGTGCCCATATAATAGCTAAGTTTATAACCAGGCCAACGTGAACTGGCCGTTAGCCGTCAAGGTAACTAATTTAAAACTGAAAATTATTCTTGCACATGTTTCTCTATTAACAAATGGGCAATAAAATATTTAACTTACCTATGTCATTATAACATGGCAACTTTATTTTTTAACATGAACATAAACATTTTATTTAATGTGTGATTTTGTAATTTTTTAGTTATTTTATTTGTTGGCTCACCAACAATTGAATACTTACACTGATAAAAATTTATCAGATACATCCAATAGACTTATAGACTAGTGTACCAATTTCTTACAGGTAAGCACATCATGCATTACTTATACATATGTCGATTGATAAGTGAGTGTCTTCTTTAAATTAGATGTAATGCAAAGCGATGTAATTTATAATACTTACGCATAGATGGATGCATCTATGCGTAAGTATTATAAATTACATCGCTTTTCGTCTCCGTCTGTGTGACCGCGTTGTTCTTCTAAACTACGCAACGGATTTTGATGCGGTTTTCACCATCATTTAGAAAATTTATTCCGGAAGGTTTATATGTACAATTTTAAAACACTAGCTGAGCCCGCGACTTTATCCGCGTGAAATTTCGGCCACCGACCCACCGCGTCGCATCCCATCCCATCGCCCTATAACTTCGTTTACTGTCGTAGCGTGATGTTAAATAGCATTTAACCGTTCTCAATAATTGGGCTTTAAAATGCAAAAATAATCTTTCAAATCCGACTAGCAGTTCCAGCATCTCGCGTCATCTTTCGATTTTACCCGTGTTTTGATTGATTAATTTGAACAAAAACTTAACTATAATAGTTAGCCCACGGGGTATATACCCCGCGGACTTTTTTATGGGTAATGATGAGTACTATAAATATGTAGTACATTATTTTTATGTATCATTAATAGTTTTCGCAGCGCACGCTAAATAGTGACTTTTATAGGCAAATTTTTGATACCTTGGGTTACGTTATTGTAATATTCGTAGGAATCTCTATTATTTTGAAAATAAAATATGGCCTATGTTACTTCCTGATAATTTAGATTTCTATTGGTGGAAAAATGGTTAAAATCGGTCCAGCAGTTTGAGCTTATTCGGTACAAACAAACAAACAAAAAATCTTAGTGTAGATATTGTTTTGTCAAGTCGCAAAAACCGGGCAAAACTGGGGTGGGTCACCAGTATTCAATAAACAAAACAAGCTTGATGATTACTATGGTAACCTAAGATATGCATGATTTATTGATATTCCTTTAATTAATTATACAATACATTTTGTTCAACACATGACTGCGCTGTACAATAAAATGATATATTGTACAATTAGTGTTAACTGCTTCAAAATGGACTATATTATCTCGACTTAGTTGTTTATTTTCCGCTTCCTGATTTATTATTGAAATTAAAATCGATTGATTTCATGTTCAAAATCACTCAATTATTCACATTCTCTCATTAAATTCTTTCTTTTGGTGGTAATGTCAGCGGATCCAACCATCCAAAAACATCGATTTATGTAGTTCAAAACCTAAATTTTTCAATTTTTTTTATACAATTACATTTCTTAAGGAATTCCAATATATTTTTTAAGAGTCTATCAGCTATCCGCTTTTCGCTGACACTTTTACCTGGACCACTCGATAACAAGCAAAACGCCGTTTCGTCGCTTTAAAATATTCATTATTATCATTACAACTTTACGTGGTTCACTGTTTCGTGTCATTGTTCAAATCCCGTTATAAATGCAACTGCTTTGCTTATTTCCTATCATTATCACAACAAACGTTTTCTTTGGAAATCCAGCGATATCTCGGATTTTCTGGGAATTATTATTTTTGAAGGTATGAAGTTTGTTGTTTAAATATCTAAGTATATAAATGATTTTAGTAAATCACAGAAAAGTATCACACGGCAAAATGCACGTAGAATGCTAAGAGCTATTTCTTAGAAGGATGAGTGATGGTCTGATGAATCTTCTACTTATTACGTAACGAACAGGAACGAGAAACTGTATAATAGGCAGACAATAAACACACGTACGGTGTACGACATAGGTTTTTCAAGAAAAAAATCCTTGATTCCTGAGCTGATGTACCCTTTAGGTACCTCGTTTCTGATGTATGAAACGGCATTATTTATTAAGGGAACACGTCATTTATCATTCTGAACTCGTCATCATCATCTCATTCAGTTTTGCTAAAATTTTATGTATAACTTGTAATCGGAATGATTGTGATGATGAAACAACGTGCTACTAAGGGCGCGTTTCAACAATAAAGCTAAACACGATCAGTACATCTAAACCGCGGTAAGATTTATTGATGAAATTCACCCTCAATAAAAGGATGACGAGGATTTTCTCTACTTAAATATGAAAGCTTTTTATCTGACTTCCCCAGAAGGTGGATAATGTTTCTAGAGAGTAAGTATGTATTTATATATGTATGTATGTATGTATGTATGTATATATGTATGTATGTATGTATGTATGTATGTATGTATGGATAGATGTATCTATGTATGTATGTATGTCTATTTCTTTGGCTTGTAGCTGTAGCCTAAACGGCTTGATGGATTTTAACATAAGAGGTGTCGTTAGATGTGTCTTAATTATAGGAGTGACATAGGCTATATAATATTTATATATTGCAACTGCAAATACAAAAAGGAGGTTTTTTAAAATAAATTACAACAATATTGATATCAAATAATAGCTAGCAATGAGTCAATTCCATATATACTTATATATTTAAATAACTAAAAAGCTTGAAATATAACAAATTATAAAAAAAAAACAACAAAACCCGCTTACTAAAACATTTAACTGAAAAGAGAAAAACAAGCACTATACACAATGAAACCAATAACCTGAAGTATGGTGTAACTTTTGTTTGTCCCCCAGCGATACCAAAATTCTATAGATTATAAATGCTTGTTTTTCTCTTGTGTTTTAGCAGTCGGATTTTTTTAAATAATTTGTTATACAATAACTTAGAAAAAAAACGACATTTGACATTTGAATTCGATGATGCAACGATCAAAAGTATCGGAGAACATAATCTCGATTGCAAGGCCAATATGTTTTTCTATTCATGGCTCAGGCGATTCCAAAACAATGAGTGTTTTTAACAGCTAGGAGATTAGCTTATCAGCGTATAGAAAGTAGACCGTAAACTTAAAAAAATCGTAGTATAATCTATGACCGGTCGTTGACTCATTGCCTGCATTGTATTCACGATGTATTTTTTCCCCGCATGCGTATAACACACTAGGAACTTATGTATAGAGGGAAAAAAGGAATCGTCACTGCTTCAGAGGATAATCGAGAAAAAAAATAACAGCTGTTGCTCTGGTTATTAATTATTGTAGGATTGAAATAACAATATTCAATGTTAGTAGGATGAGCGGTTCTGAGTTGTCATAACAGAAAACTCCACATTGTTCCAGATACCTATAGTGAGTGAAAGAACAATGACGTTATCAAAAAACAAGAAGCAGCTTGTATACAAATAATAAACACAAAATATTAGCCCTATTAAACTTCAACAAAGTAAAGTACAATGGAGCAACAATAACAAAACGACTGAACTATTGACCGTCAGTGATTGGCCATCATTAGTGAGGCTGCGAGTATGCCGGATGAGTGCAGGCAGGTGGGTGTGTACGTACCATATTGCAATTGATTGATGGTATAATTCTAACATAATTGTCGTACAACGATTGGTCACGACGTGATACGAAGTCGCCTCGGGGCGACTGCTGTTGCGACGGTTGTCAGTAAAGCTTAGTGCATGTAACTATTCAGATAAATCATTATCCCCATGATCATTAACTTACTCTTCGGTTAATTGTTGAGTCATGCCGTTTCCCGTTGTATTTAAAGGGTTAGTTTCCTGTCCAACCAAACATGACTGAATATCAGTATTTTATACGGATCACTGCCATCCAACCTCTGCAACCCAACCCAAAGTTCCCGGGACATTGGTATCCTCAAACTATCCTACTCATTGTTGCGTGCAACCCTTTTAACCTTTTCCCGTAGGTACTTGGATGTAGGGACTGTTCTGTACCGATTAACAGGGTATTCCCACTGTTTCAGAATTCGTTTTGTCTCGCTTGAAGGTATATATGTAGAATCAATGGCTAGCATTGGGTATTTCTATTGAAATTATAATACAGCTACTACGAGAAATTCCAGTGGAAAGTTACGTCAATCTTACACGTGCCTAATCCTACGGATATTATAGGTTCCAAGGCTTTAACCTCCTTCTAAATGTTTTGGATGTAATGGAATTTTGGCTACCAACGTAATGGGGGAACGTGTCAATCGTTACACACGATTTTTGTTTTCTTTTTTTCACTATTTAATTCTAGAGATCTCGGCTTGTTGCCAGAGCTGGACCGATGCATATTAATAAAAATAATATTAAAAGCACGTGAATTCAGGATTTTAACAAAAGCACTAGGTCGCTATGTTCCTACGCAAAACGTAAACTTACAGTTTGGGAGTCACTATGTGCTGTGCAGACAACATATGAATAACACACTCGTTACTTTTTACAGATACGGAATTATTTATGTTTTGGTAAGGAAATAACAACAACCTATTAATAATATTGGTTTCGAGAGAAAAGACAAGAACAGCACATTGTTATATTGTATGCCATGCCAATGTTAGGATACTGACAAAATGACAGCGTAAGAAACAAGTCATGAAATAAGTTGCACTTCAACAATAATTAAATAAAAAATATAAATTGGAAAATTAAGTCTGTTCACGCCTTTATAAGGTCCCAGCCCATGGTTAGAAAGATAAAATAATCAATCCATAAGTACAGTGAATTTACGGGACAGACAATAACTTACTGTAAATAGGTACAATAGTAAATTGATTAATAAATCAGCTCATACTTTAATGACTTAACAAGCTTTTCCCGGGATTAGTCACGAACCTCTGTTTACCCATTTGCGATTTGTATGATGATGTTCACATAAATGTGACGTACAGGGTAAAATATTACAATATTTTTAGGTATTACGAAGAACTCAGACGTTGTAATGTACATATATAATTATTTATTAATTACTCATAATATGAAACCAAATGTGTTAATAAGAACAAGTGATTTTAGTTCCATCGAGCTGCTGACAATCTTAATGGAAATCACTTCTGGAACCATAATTATTGTCATTCAAATAAGAGCCGATTGAATACGGAAGCCAGTTGTATGGCTATTGAAGATGGATGATCGCTTACTCAATTGGTAAACATTGAACTAAACCGATGATTCAATAAGCAAAACAATAATTGAGCACGAACAGAAACGATATACGAAAGATACTAAGGAAATATTAGGCGCAGTTACTTCTAAAAACAATATGGAAGACAACGTACTAACAGATACCGCTGTTAGACAAAGTCTAGAGCGGGCCGCGACCCGTGACCCATGGTCGACGGAGCGCGACCAATCCGATCAACCTCATTACAGCGTCCCGAATGTACTGCTGCATCTACCCATACTCGTATGAAGGTACAAATGAAGAGCCTAATGGTATAAAACGTTCTGAAGATAGCTTTAAATGAAAGAATGTTGAAGTCGCGTGATCCGTGACAATTTGATATTTTTGAACTGGTGATAAAGTACTTAATTAAATATTTTCACTACATAACTTTAGAAACGCATGAAATATTTTAACATATCTAACAGAAGCACGATTTATGTTTATTACACTTGTGTTTTAAATATATAGTTGGAAAAAGTGCAGCAACAAACAAATGATCTTGCTCAGCTTAGAGGTTATCTATTTGTGATGCAGTTGGATCAATTCAGGTACTGTATAATTTAAGTAAGTGAGCTGAAACTAAAAAAACAAAAGTCAGAGTAAGTTAAAACGTTGCGGTTGCGGTCGCTAGTTTAATTATTTACTCTATACGTTCAGCTCAGTACTTTCATTCACAATAGAAAACGTTCATTCATTAAACATGTCCAGTTGTTCCCGAGCATTTAAAGATATATTTTTCCTTGTCTTACTGTGTGAAAATGTCAGCTGAAGTCATTAATCTCTATCATGCAATTTGCATTCAAGAGTTTGTTTTCACGTTCAACATATTGTGGGAGTCGGCAATTGTGAGACGGGCAAGACGATGCAATTTAGAATTTCTTGCTTTAGTATATTCTTATGTAGTCGTTCTGTCTCTGTCTTTACGTATACGCAATGTCTCAACCAATAATTTTTCTTCCTTGTTATATTATTCATCTTAAGTTGATTTTAAATCCCACAGGAACTACATAGCTGGCTTTGAACAGTCATGCTTATTCTATGACGTAAGCTTATTTTGTGTAAAACTTTACCGTCAACCATTGTTCCTTTGAAACGTGGTTGAGTAACAATCATTAGGAAGTAGTAACATTGACGATAATAATTGCGTTATTTTATATGGCTTCTTGCTATTAGTTGAGTAACGTTAAAGTTTTACCTAAATAGCCTGTTAGCAGCACATGCCATTCGCATGGTGTCATAAGTTTGTGCGTTGTAGCAATAATGATAGAAGATAATCTAAACGTAACTCGCGGATAGCTAGACAAAAGCGTTCGTTATGAGCTAGTGTCGAAGGAGCCTGAACTGTGACCCTTACGTGAAGTAGGACCAATCCAACCAACCTCATTATTACACACACACACCACTCCTTGTTATCAGCCGACAAAGATGCTACTAAATATTGTTTCTCAATGCTCTTTACATTAAAGTTTAGAAACTTAGGAAAATACCGATGGATTCGACTGAAAATCAATTGGAATATTGCCACGAAAAAAATAGTGACTATAATAGAGTTCAATGAATCCATTCTTCATTTGTCCAGATTTACAGTGTATAAATAAATGAAACGGATATTAGAGGCACACCCACACGTGCGTTTACTGCATACATTATAGCTTAAGCCCTAAGAAAACTTCATTACATTATACAAAACAACGATGTCAGAGAAAAACACAGGGCATATGTGCCCACGCACTACCACAAATTCAGATAACTAACAACTCGCGAGAAATTCAAAAAGTTTGGGACAAACATGTTTGGATATGAAAGCCTGTAAACGGCGAAAGATACGTAAATTAACGCGAATATATTACTTTTTTACGGAGACACATTCTGTGGAGTCGTATTTTCTCAATTTGTCGTTATTATGATGCCGAGCACTACATTATTATAGCCAACTGTGGTATGCAAGGCCACTGAAATACACGAAACTTCGTGAAAATCTAGAGTTTAATTTACGTGCTACTGGCCGTCATATCTTTGGTGCTTTCGCCAAAGAAATATTAGTTGCTAGATAGAATCTTTTAGCTTTTCGTACAAGTATTAAAATTTTAGAAAACCAAGTAAGTATTCCTGTTTCATATAACAGGATATACCTATCAAGCTTGAGTATTTCAATCGATTTATTGATGGATAGATCGGAATATCGTTAATCCATTCGATCTGAAATTCCCGATTGCTCGTAACATAAACAAGTTTCTCGATGGTGCAGTAGCGCGAATTGTTTAAATCTTTTTGAAACACATTCGCGAGCTTTTACTGATGTTTGCACTCGCGAATGATAAAGCACACGCTGCTAGTGCCAGACATGTTTTCACTTAAACAATTCAGCCGTCCGGCCGGTTCGTCGGCCAATATAATTCTGTTTTACGTTCTTTCCTATAATAGCTGCTTTATAGACGTGAGTACGAACGAAAACGATTAGATTACACTTTTTTACGTAATTATACTTACTTGATTATTAGTGAAAGTAATTTTAATTATAATTTACTAGTTAAAACAGTGAAGTGTGGAATATGTCGGCTGTATATTTCATGAGATGTTCACAAAAATGGTTAAAACTACATCACTGCGAGAAACAACATTTGAGCTCGCTATTAACATTTCAGATTCCAAAAAGAACAAATTTTAACTGCAAGAAAAGCTATAAGTAGTGTTTATGGGTTATACTGAATTTTACTACCGAATCCGATCCAACGCTTTTAAATGCGTCAGTGTCATTGGCTTTTAAAATGGGCCTTCATTTAATTGACCACTCGGTTGCGTTCTTATTTCCCATCAAACCAACGAGTAGGTACAACAAAAGGTACGTCTTCAAGTAACAAGTTTTGTGTAGAAACTAATATCTACTGTGTTGCTGCGCAAAACAAAGACCTATTACACCTTAAGTATTCTCTGTGCGTTTAGAATAAGTAGCTAAGAACCAGAATCGTAATGAACCGTAAGGCTTTCCTCTTTTACAAAAGTAATCAAGCTTCCACTTCAAATAGCAGATAAGGATAATTGCCTGCATGTTCAATTCAACTAAGTCCACCTTTAAGTTTCCTTGAATAAAATAACAGATGTCTTGCTTTCTCTCAGTGTGAGCTCGGCTCTAAGATCCTCCATTAAGACACCCATCAACTGGTACTTCTTGGGGAGCAAAAAGCTGAAGTAACGGTCCCCACCGATATGGCAGGATTTAATAACTCCTCCGGCCCTAAATGGAGAGAGGCAGATTTCGAAGCACGGGCCTGCGACTGTATCGATGTCGATTCTTTACCAAGATCGTGACTTTTACAGTTTTGATGTAGAGCACGTGCTGTTTCATTAAAAACAATATAACTTATGTAGTCACAATCGTGGGAGAGAAAAGACTACTTGAAATAAACTTTTCCTATCCAAATTCGGCGATTACGAAGATTTCTACAATGTTTACAGAAGATGTCTGTATAGGATTGTATGGAAATAACACAAGATTAACCAAAACAGAAACAGTAAGCGCTAAACGTGTTTGCGATTTGCACACCAAAAACTCATAATTTCAAATAATATAATCTGTGGGAATATGCGCGAATGCTTTTATTACATTTCAAATGCAGCTAGATAGACACTACTTGATATTAATATTTGCATTAGGAAACGCGCGTATTTTATCGATGTGTTAACATCACTATGCAACGCAAGCGGGAACCTGTGGGACCAGAATGAGGTTGGAACTCTCCATCTAGTGGACTATGATCGAGCAGCTTTGAGCCCGTTCGTATGTGCTCAGCATATCATTTGCCATACCAACAATGCGGAATAGAACATGTTCCGCATCTAGTTCGCATTTTTTCCAATAAAGGACTAGGAAAAGAATTAATTAGGTAGCTATCTATCCTGCATTTCTATATGTGCATAACGTCTCAATCTTGAGAATAAGTTTAATACTATAAACAGAACATAATACTTAAGTGATTTGTTTATGATTCGATGAATAACTATTAGGTACTTTGTGGGAAAAATGTGGTTTGTTATATTTTTTCTTAGAGTTATAGAACTCTGCGGAGCCGTTGTATGCTATGAACCGGTGCACCTCCGAGAAATCCACACTTATTACTGTACCAAATAGAATAATTAAACCAATCTAAACAGAGACTGGGTTAATAAAATAAAACAATGTAACAAAGGTGTTGAAATACACCCTAAACTCCACATTAACGTGAGCACAATTGTGTATCAAAGAATGAACACGTTGCTATTTGTTTGAGCTATAAAGATGAACGGTACAATTACAAAAATAAAACATTTTAAGATATTAGTCACAGCAGCCGGTGTACCGAAACTATTGTTTCGACAATGTGTTCAACATACGAATCACATTGGTACTGTTAGCTCTATTTCTGGAATAGTTAACGTTTACTTTACAGGTCAGTTTTTGCGAGCGTATAAAACATTGATGGTATGATTATTAACAATTGTGGAAACACTATTTTAAGATTTAGCGAAATACAACGATTTGTTTAAGCATTAAAATCATTCAGCGTATCAGAAACTGTTCACGATATAGTTTCTAGGAACTCCATCATGTGACAACCATCTGCATCGTTAAGGGTTTTCATCATTATTTCTGAGTACCTACGTCACCGATATCTCGGAACGGTTCTTTTGATCGACAATCAATATCATTAAACGATCAATTTATTTTAAGATTTACGTCTACATTGTTAGATTCCTCGCAATTATTCAGATGATCTATGACAACATTAACCCAAACATGAATATTCATTGTATTGGCTTAGATCATTCAAATTGCGTTGATATCTCGGTAATTGATACCCAAAGAGGAGCTAATTGTGTGGAATTAAAGAAGTATCAACTTGATTTACTGCTAAAGCATTTTGACAGCTTTGACATAGCTTAATTGCATCTAATGTTCCCGTTTCTCACATTATCAAATGATAATGTGAGAAAAATATATATATAAATAAATAAATAAATAAATTATCAAATGATAAGTTCAGTAATTGTAAGGCGTCATCTACACGGGCGAGAGTATCGTGGCGATAGTCACGCCATGGCATCAAATTCTATAGAAACTGTATGAAGTAAAGTAATCTCCACACTGCGATGTCATCGCGGCGAGGCTTGATTTGATGGCACGGCGAGACTATTGCCACGATTCTCTCACCCGTGGAGATGGCGCCATATTCAGCTACTCAAAATTGTAATCAAATTCAACTAAATTAATTCAGTGGCAGAGGTTCGTTAGATGACACCTTATAAGGAGTCTCAGACGAGTTGATGGCGCCAACAATATATCTATGAGTCAACACACATCTCATGTTGATTAGTTTCTAACACTTTAAAGGAAATATTAGATCTATAAATTCTCCTTCTGATGTTAAAGAACATTTAAAAAATGGTAAGGCGATGTGCTAATTGCATATACGAGTATGTATAACTATTAATTGTAATTGTATTGAAACCAAGACCCATATAAAGTATGGTGAACTTTTCGGTCTGCATGTTCAGAATGAGCCTAATATTAATAAACTAATTAGTAGATTGAAAGCCAAATAGCACGACATGTGAACAGATGCATTGACAATATTTTCATCAGCTGCAATCGAAGTTGGCAGTTTGGCATGGACATGAGATGCTAGTGTTATAGATATTACCAATGAATCATTCGGTTCATTGAACTCATTGCCTAAAAAGGCACTCTATTCGTGTTCGTTTGCAAATGACTAAGAATCAGTTAGTTAGTACTCGCAACAATGAATGGACCGTAGCATTGAGGGTCGCCCGAGAATCAACAATTATTCCAAAGACGAGATAGCCCTGACATAAGTCTCCAAATGTAGCAGCCTGCCTACCTTGTGTTTCTATCTATATGAATAACGCAACTGTTATAGTAGAACTCGATATTCACAACAATTAGCTCGATCTACGAAGAAATTATTAGTATTCTCGTCTCTTGAAAAACCTTAAGAAAGCTAAGATGGATCTTAAGATAGCTTTACGTGTATCGTGACGTAATTGACAAGCGTCTTCCGTTATTACCTTTTTGCAATTCAATCAATGCTAATGCTTCACAGAAGGATCTTATAAACTGGTGTTTTTCTACAATGATTTTGAAATGAGTATTATTAATACACCATTAAAAGCTATATGAATTAATTACTTGAGTGTTTACAAAGCAATACAAATTCATTACGGTTATAATTGCTTGAGCACATCTCACGAATAATGTGCATACAAGTTTCGTCAGTATCCAAGCAGGAGTGTTTACACTCACTTATTACAAACACTGCTCAAAAGAGTGGTTGTCTCTTGACAGTTGAATAATTAATGACAGAACAAATTTTTTTATTGTGTTTTTAGAGAAACACATTATTTTACAGTATTCATTCATTCATATTCAGGTACTTAAATGGTTTGTGAGAGAAATAAGCGTTGAATGAATACGACAACTTAAGTTGTAAACAATGACATTGCGCATGTATCGTCCATCAATCTCTTTCCGCTTAAGGGATCAAAACAATGTGCGAAAATATTATGATGTACTGTATCAATCCATCTTTTCTTTGGCCTCCCTTCTTCCTCTCCATCCATCAACATTTACATTCATCTCTCTCTTAGATACGAGCCTAAAACACTACCTACTGTCGCGAAATCCTTCTCAGCTACTATGACAGAAATAATTTTACATATCACGATCAAAATGTAACAATCCTACATCTATTTCGGATGAGGAAACCAAGGGACTGTACCACAAATAAAACATTGGATCTTATTTTTACTTCCCTCCTGCGGCAACAGGAAATTGGTACTGCATACCTATATAACCTAATAACGTCACGTAGGTATAGCTAATTCAACAAGTTGGGTGTTTTCTGTAAATCCATAAAGTTTGAAACGATACGGCTTTAATTAGAATTTCTCGGAGTTGTAATAAAGCAGATTGGTCTTACGTGGTTACGAAGAAAATTGGTGGCTTAATTTTCCAGAACAATAGGAAATACTCCACAAAATATACAACAAATTCAAAGACTTCCTGGCTTGTGATCGTATGATTACACATATGCATCATATTTTAAATACAGATGTGTAATCATCGTTTTCATTCCCTTGACCTCCGCTGCCTGGCGTTTCAGATAAACCCTAGAATCTAACGCAACTTCAGTGCTAATTACGACATTACTTACATCTGGATGTTCTTTTACTGGCACGTAAACTTTCTCTGTGAGTGTGGTGACCATGCCTTCAGGCTCTGGTAGAACGAGTGGTTCTTTCTTGACTCCATTTATTTGGAATAAACTTGCTCGAACTTTTGCTATTTCTGTAAATAAAAAAATACATTTGTTAGCTACGTGGACAACATCTGCTCTAATAAGTTTAACACATTAAACATGTCATATTCACTCGTTAATTTTGGAATACCGTCCCAAACGTTTACTAGTAAATACAAAATTTTATGTCCCGTGGAAAATTCCTGCTTTTATGAGTACTTATTTTAGTTTTTGGAAAACTTACAATACCTAATTACGTTGGTATGAATTTGTTTGCGACACACATTATTTTAATGGTTATAGCTATCTGGAAACAGTCATCAGCAGTCTTCATCATGTAGGTAATCAATATTTTTAGTAAGTATCGGATCTGTAATAAGTTTGAAGGCTACGATAATAGTCAATAACTGTTATGACATCATCTGACAGATATATTGATAGATCTGATGCTGCACCTCTAATAATATGGCTGGCTAACATAATGCACAGAGGCCACCCCAGCCGCAGTGATGTAATTGAGTTATGACATATTTTTAATAAGCTACGAATGACCCATGGGCCAGGACATTCGGTAAGACGGTTATTATTTCTTGATAATGGCCCAAAGAAATATTTTAAGCATGTCGTTTTGAAACCAACCTACATGGTATGCCTGTGAAGAAATCATGGAAACAGTTGCATTATGTACCGTACCGTCTATGTATTGTATACATACAGTATCTGATTTAGTTATTGATGTGGAGTTATTCAGTTTATCAATGTAATGTGGTTCAAAGACCATATGGCTGGTTGGTGCAAAAGTATTATAACACAAACTCGCGATTTCCCACCGTATACGAAGAATCGTTGTGCAAACACAGGGTCTCGTTTTATCTTCCTTATCCAGATAAAGAGGTGATGAGTCATCGGCCAATTTCCGGACGCACAATCAGACAACCATCTGTTTCTGAGATATCGTTTAAAATATGTCAAGTTATAATGTAATTATAAGTAACTTATCAGCTATTCGCACGTGCTAAACATTTTACTTATTTATTTACTATCTTCAGTTAATCGATCAACTCTGAAAGCCACTGCTTGAATACAATTTTATCAATGCGATATCTCTTTGCCGAAATTAAAAGTAGGTTCCGAAACTTTCAAGCGATCATGTCTTGTCAGTCAAATAAATAAAAACAAACTAAAAAATATAAAAATGGAAATTCTCATTAAACAATTTTATCTGATATATAAGTCGAGTAGGTACAGTTATGCGAGTTCTCGTCAATTTGTTAATCTCTCACGCTATCAAACGGCTCATATGCGCAGACGCACGTATCCGCCTGACCATACCGAGTCCGCTGAGGGGCTGGCGACAATGCGGAGGAGCTTTCACGCCATATAAGGGCGGCAGAGTGAGTAAACAAGCCATTAACCCGCCACGGTGCCTGTGTGATAGCCGATGGATTATGTATTTAATTGCCACCTTTTCTTGCATATTGATAGCGGTCGCATTTAGGATGAGATGTTTATGCTTTAAATTCTCTGTATTCTCTTTCTCTCTCAACAAATTAATTGGCACCCGATGGCATGTGCCTGCTCCTATATATTGCGGTTATAGTACCTAGGTAATTATATTGTAATTTAAAAAGCACCGCTTTATTGATTGATATATTGTAAGTTGTATAATATTCAAGATAAGTTAAGCTACAAAATAACTGACTTGTGACCAAATCAATTGATTAATTGGACAGTAATCGTCAGTGACAGCGTTTGTGTATTTGACAAATTAAATCGTCTGATGGTCAATACAAGGTTGCATCAAGATCAGATCGTTTAAAAAACTCCTTTTGTAACATGTCACAACGGACGTTGACGCCGTTGACGGGTGTCGAAACACTTGAAATGATCGTAGAACAATGCAGCACTCTTTGTACTGGTAAATGGGAGTTAAACAAAAACAATCGCGTTATAATAGAGGCTGTGTTTTGTCGCAGGTGGTTTTGGGGCTGCCTGTCCGTCACTCCACGTCTTTGCGCTTGAGTTTGATTAATGTACTCGGGTATGACGTGAACGAGTTTCAGAATATGTCGTCTGTAGGAGGTCGTTCTTGCGCAAGCCACCAAACTTGTGTACCTACTTCAATCTCGTGTGAACTATGAGACGGATGATTTTAGTGATGGACGTCTATTTATGCGTTCCTGTTGAAGTTTTTACATCTTTTAACATATGTTTATGCCACTAGCTTTTATTTCTCACTAAAAAGCACAGCTTTAGGCGCTATCATTATAACGTATAATGGAAGCGTTTAACGTAACGTGCAGGAGTTATTTATGAGGCTTGCAGATGTAACAGAAAATGTTTAATGACAGGTTGCATGCTCATCGCGCCTACGAGCATCACATTAACCCATTTGTTGGAGATAATTCTTTCAACTTGCGGGGGAAGAGGTTGGTATATTTCAATGTTTTCACAACTGCGGAACACATTGCTAATTTGAACATGCAATCAATCTTGAAGACCATGAATTTAAATATGAAATTTGTATTCAAATCGATTTTAATTAAGTTAGTAGTAATAATTTACCAAATTTATTAGATTTGTTGATGTCTGTGGGACTCAAAAAATTAGGTTGCATCTATTTACAGCAAGCGATCTTCAAACAGGTAGCAAAGCCACTCAACAGAACATAGTTATATTTGTTAACAAGGTTTAATTTTACCATTTACTCAGATTACCCCGACCGCAATCGCGATCGTTCTATGTACGTATAGTAATTCTAGCCTTGCAAGACTCCCTTTAGGATTGTGTAAGGGAAATCTACCTCTGTGCCTTTGAGTTAAGATTAAAATTGGGTTGTAGATTATTGATAACTCTATAATACAATGATGTTTGAACGCTCGCGTAGGAAGAGGATTCACTATAATAGGAGAGCAAGCAACTTGTGCGTCACTGAGTGACAAATATCAATTGCGCTTCGATCTTCGAGACCACCTACGGAAAAGCAAACGCTGTTAGATTATCTTGGATTTGTGACCAAAATTAATGGTAGGTACTTCGTTTACTTACAATTTAACATGGCTCTGAAATTAATTCTCCTTGATAAATAGGTACGGGGAAAGAAAACAAGTTTAATATTCCTGATTATTGTTATTGACTATGAATAATGTTAGTCGTGGCTAAGTACCTAACTTCACATGCTCCTCCAAATAGTTATTTCTCTTGTCCTAGTTACAATTCAATAATATGTTCACTTGTGGCAGTTATATTTATGTTACAGATAAAAATAAACTCTATACACAAACACAAAGAAAATATTTACTATCTAAACCAATTAATGGCATTGTACAATTTCCTCCCTGGAGTATTGCGACATCGAGCCTCACACACGTACGCTTACTGGTTCCAGATAATGCAATGCAATCTCTCTTGCATTGTCACTGGCCACAATGGCAGACCGCGGCGCATTCTCTCTGTAATCCCTCTCCCTCATTCTATTCTAATACGCATTTAATAAGCTGTAACTTCAAGCCCAAGAACGATATTATCACACGGAATTGGACGCTTTGCTACGTGATTAGATTTTTACGCTTCACCATGGAGGCTCACAAGGTTTTATAGTTCCTATTAAAAACCTTAAGCCCATTTTATAGCTCACGGTGCGATCTTTTAAATTATGCATTAAATAAACATGTGTGGTGTTAAGACGGGATTGAACTCGACCCCTGGACAGTTATAATGCAATTTTCAACATATTTCAAGATAAATGCGATACAGTTGAGAAAGATCACCAAAACACTATACTATTAGTTTTCAATTTAGCATATTTATAAGATAAAGAGCCGATTGGGCAATTTAACGTCGAAGTTTGAACAGTTAAGTAACTGTTTTTGCTTGTGGTAACTGTATCGTGTAGTAAAGTCTATTCGGCTAACGAAACTTTCAAAGGTTAACGTTAATAAGATCTTCAGAAACCAGTCTTGTTACTTTATGGCACTCTTTCAACAATAAAGTAACGCATTTTAATATTTTTAATGCATCAGCTCAATCAGAGAAATATGGTATGTAGTTTTCTGTAACAATGTTATTAAATAGCTATCTGCGCGCAGTCGCATGCCCAGCAGTGAAAGAAATGATATAATTGGTTTTTAGAATAGACCGAGTCACAAAATCACTTTCGTTAGCAGCGTCAGTCGGCGGAAACAATTAATTTCTTTCATCACCAAGAACAGTGGTGGTATTTTGTAATTTAACGACGACGCCAATGCAACGGCCGTCATAATAACAAACTAAGTAAACGGACGCGCGGTCTAGACAGGGAAATTAGAAGGTAATGCATTAATTAAACTTGACTGTCACAATTGGAGCAGAAAAACTAGATTTATTTAAATGTATGAGCAGTGGTGGCCATGAGCAATGGTGGCCATGAGCATTGGTGGCCATGAGCAATGGTGGCCATGAGCAATGGTGGCCATGAGCCATGAGTAGTGGTGGCCCAGTGTGGTACTTTGTGTAAATTATTTCATCACCACTGCTTTCAAAACGGTGAAGGAAAACATCGTGAGGAAACCGTCCTAAAAAATGTTCTAAAACCAAAAATCCAAGACTTGTGACATCTACCATTCTGCACTGGGCCCGCTTGGTGGATTACGGCCCACTCTCTCTCACAGAGAGGAGGCCTATGTCCCAGCAGTGGGAACACTATAGGCTGATTATGTTATTTCAATGTGTGAATGACTGTAACAAACTATATAATCTTCACATTCCCACATTTGTTAAATTCGTAAATCTATGAAAAATTCGAAGTACCTAGGTGTAACTTTAAAGTCAACAAGAATTTGGAGTGGTAAACGAACAGTCTCTAATAGCTTTGTTTTCTGCTAGTGCTGAGATTAATGTTCCCTGAATAATAATATATGAGGGCAAATTAAGAACAATGTAGATTGAAGGGGAATTTTCTCACGTTGAGCGACGATGCGTAAACGCAGCACCACGGTCAGTAGCGACCGGCTTCACTTGTGTTGACTAACCACGGAGACTTGAATCACGCGAATAATTATGTTGATATATTAAAATGTGTGTGTAATTACCCGGAACAAAAGTGACATTAACGGTATCAGACTTCTCTGGGAAAGATTTGATAAAACAACAAAGCTGCTGACTGTGTTAGCACTGTTATCCACGTAGAGTTAATCAATCTGCCTAGCCTTTACCCAACTATGTTGGAGTGGGCTTCGGTTACCCACGTAGAGTCGACACAAGAAAACTCTGATGAATATGCAGATACCATTTTTTTTACCGAAATTCTGATGTGATTTGACAGAAGAAGAAATACCCGAAAACTCAATCCTTCTTTAAGCAGAGCAGGAAGAAGGCGAGACGAATATACTCTCCCAATAAGAAAACAATTTCGATGCTCTTTTTATGCGAAACAAAACAAACAACGAAAAAAATTATTCTTATATATGCTTTAATCAAAGCTTGTTGCTTCTTACAGCGCGAGTAAACTCTGATTTTCATCTCTTTTTAAAATTCGTGAATTCAAATTGGAACAATGGTGACACCGAAATGATGGCCAGTATATCAGCTTCAAAACTGCATAAAAACTTTTTCTCTGACTAAAAAATTATAAAATAATGATGGTATTTAGATATTTTAGGCCCATAAAGATAAGAACGCACGGTGGCTCGTTTTAGAAGTCCGAGAGTATGAAAATTGTAATCCTAATTTATCTGGAGGTACTGCTTACTTTTTATAATTGAAACAAAGTAGGAGGAGGTATTTATAAAAATAGAATAACAGAAAACTAAAATAACCTTAAAGAATTTATGGGGAGCTAGCTAGGTTAATAACAACAATAAATAAATCATGATGATGACATAAAATGACCGTAAATTGAACACGAATAATAACAAACAATAAACACCTTTGGTTAGTCAAACATGATGTGAGACGTGGGTGAATCTATGAGTAAGGTCTGCAAAATAAAGGTAGAGTTATACCTAGACGTACAGTTCTCGGGCTTTAATATGGCACATCAAGAGTCATCACGAAAGACAGTATCAGACTATTTATGAATGACAGTCTACAAAGCCAATTTTTTTCTGAAGTTTTCGACTCCTATGACACGTGTTATCTCTGGACAAATGCAGCTGACGTGAAGCAAATGACGTCCGAAATAAGTTAATGTGACATTGTTGAACAAAGAGCATACACATCCTGTGTATACTAGGAGAACTATTAATTGTGGTATTGTGTTGAGGACGGGCCATTTGTAATCAAGCTTGACAAATTAGATTATTAAGTAATCAAACCGGATTTTATTTTCTGTTGGAACAAAGTAACAAAACTAATAATCTTAGACATCAAAGCGTATATAAGTTAGAAGATGAATAAGTTAGCCCACTCAATATATCATACAATAACAAAATAGTGCGTTTATTAATAGAAAGCGATGCACTTGAGAATGATGAATGGGAACGAGATAATCAAAAGGCAGTAGTGAGTTAAGTTGCCGGTACGGTAGCCCCAGACAATATACAGCGTCGGACAGATGTACTGGCACATCATGGCGGCATGGACTTTGCGTGGATATCTTCTATCAATAAAACAAGTCCCTTTGAATTGGAACCGAAGAAATTATTGCTTATTGCACGAGAAGCGCGAGATACTGATAAGATTCAACGACCCGATTGGAAATATTGAATACATTTGCATATGCGATTGCCTAACTTCAGTTTGTGCTATACATAAAGATCCAATTACAATTCCATGAGTGAAACTCCACATTTGATGTCTGTCTATCTAAGTATCTACCTTGGCAGAAATTTCAACATTTTCGGTTGTTTCGTTTTGCATATTCTCTTCTACACCTTCACAAATTTCTATTCCGATTAAGGAGTCTACTAACTCATTGTGACTTTTGTCAAAATTTCACTTTCTCTTTAACAATAGAGCAGTTAGGGATAACTGTGTTTACAGTGTTTGTAGGGTAAAAAAGAGAAACTCATTCCCCCAACATTAGAAACAATATTTTTCAGTAGGTACTCCGTGCGATCTAAAATACGAGCGTGACGGTCCATTTAAATGACATTTTACAGCTTATTTAACAACTCGCAGAGCTACTTCAGTAATATCCGACTTCCTGCCCTCGATGTCAAGTACCGTAGGCTAATGTCTAGTCATGCACATGCATTATGCAAACATAGAGAGAAAATCAATAAAAAGCTGCAGCTGTTGAACCGTAGAAAAGTTCAAGCATAATTTTAGAGACAACTGTGGCTTCTATACATATCTTCGGAGCTTAGATTCACAAAATGGAACCGGTACGGCCATTTGCATTTGAAAAGTGAGAAGATAGGTAGATAATAGTAATCTCAATTAATTCAAGTATGAACTCTTGCAAAGGGCAATTCATTCAAATCTAGCCATTTTAATTTAACCCGGGATTTTAGGACAAAATATCTCATTTACACTTTGCTACTCTACCAATAGCACTAACTATAAGTATCCACAGAGTCGATGTGAGATTAAGTTATGTTAAAATTGTTTGTGTGTCAAACGATTATAATGATGGTGTCAGTATACTACTAACATAATAGATGGTTCTTCCAAGATCCCATTAGTCATTCCTACAACGCGTGGGATGACAATAATTATACATAGAAAAATTACGAGATGAGATAGACGCTGAATCATTTAGGAATGAAAACAATGATGTAGTAAAGGTACAAGTTAATTTGGACGCTATGCAAAACAATGTATGAAGTTGCAAAATAATAAGTATATAAATCACAGCAGGAGCGAACTGACATTGGCCATTACGAAATGCACACAAAATGGAAACCAGTTGGAAATGCCAGCGCAGGTTGTCTTTACAGTTGTGATTGAAATGCTTTTATCTTGATATTTTTATCTACGAATGATCGGAGGGTCGTGTCACATTGTTTAGGACACTGATGCGACATTTGGAAATTCGCTGAAAACCACTATGAGAGTGAATAGACATGTAATGGAAATACAAGAGGACGAAGATACCGTTACAAATAAAAGCAAGCTTAAATATTTGTAGTGCATACCGATACTCAAGTCGTTTGGACTGCAGCTAATTGTGTGAAGTATGTCTGAGAAATATGAATATCGTCAGCGAAACATGTTATGTTAATTTCAGAGAACGTGCACATAAAACAGGTGGTCAAGCGTAAATGTTCCAAAGAAAAAATAATGCTCATATTTATGAATGGCAGTTAGCAGACATTGGTTTGGGTGTGAATGAAAAAATAAGCTCTTATTTGCATTCCACTCCGCAAGGGTAGCAGCAAGACACTCGTTGTTTGAGTGACACTTATAAGTAATGTGCCCAAACACACAAGGTTGTACGGTAATATCGTTGATACAGTGGTAGCATATAAGCTCACGCAAGTAAAAATCAATATGTTGGCTTCAGACAAATTTGCTTTCTATTAAATATTCTTTCGTTTGCTATATTTACATTTCAAAACTAGGTAATCACAACATATGATTTTGTTAAAACTCATCATCATATTTTCTACAAGTAATTTATGTTCGAGAAAGATAAACACAAGCAACCATTTTACAAAAATATAAAGGCTTTTAAAGTGTGACTTTTACTAGGATCACAAGAGGATGCTGTTAAAATAATATTGTATGAGCAAAACATTATCGAAAGGAGAGTTATATCTCTATAAATTGTCTTAGTACGAAGGAATACGCATGTTTTCAAACAAAGCGGCTACAGATTTACGGTCCTATTCCTTAGGTTATACTCGTATTTACGCAGGTTCGACACGTGTAAATTAGCTCACAAGTTAACATCGCCTAAATGTGTCAAAGCTGAACCAATGAGCACTGTTACGCGTTCGAGTTTCCAGAATGCTGGCCAAGATCTATACTATTTATTCCCCGAACACTATCCAGTTGACGGTTCTTTTATTATAGCTATAAAAGCATTGGAGTAAACCGGAGATTTTCGCTGATTTATCACCTAATATTTATTTTTCGCGGTTTACTTGCGAGGCCTATTTGTAAATATAGGACGAGTTTACAGTAGGGAAACTGGAGTTTCCTTTTTATGTGTTATGTCGGTGCCAAACAACGTGA
Organism: Atethmia centrago; assembly: GCA_905333075.3. Taxonomy (NCBI): domain Eukaryota; kingdom Metazoa; phylum Arthropoda; class Insecta; order Lepidoptera; family Noctuidae; genus Atethmia; species Atethmia centrago. The sequence goes on along the minus strand of HG995383.1, from coordinate 16,696,803 downwards.
CTTGATGCGACGCGGACATTAATATAATATGGAACATTATCGTAAAACAACGAGCTGTGGATGTTTCAGTATGTCGTGTCAGTTTGCGACTTTAATGCACCATTATGCTAGTTCAATAGAAAGTTTATGACCTCCGGTGTAGCCGTTTCATAAAGCCGTTCACCCAAAAATCGGTGTCAGGAGGAAGGCATAAAACTTCTTAGTATAGTTGATGAATATAATAAAATAATTAAGAACAACTATGAATCAGTTTGGGCCCCTGTGAACTTATACAATGTATTTGGAGAACGGTTACCGATACTGTAGGGCATATTATATACTCATTTTTATTGAAAAATACTAAACACTCCTACCCCAACACCCCACGATTGGCAGCCATCCTAATTAATCGGCTGAAATAGGGTATGTTCAATAGAATGCTAAAATATTTGAATCTAAGAGACCTACAGACGAGCAATTGCAAAGCTAAACTCGAGCCTATCGAATCTCTAAATATTTTTTTCTAAATAATAAGCAAAAAGAGCCAAAATAAATAAATTACGAAATTTTACACAAACATTACTTATTTTTTTACATTTTCTAAACTAGTGCAAAAATAACCCCTGAATGTTATATTTTTTTTTTGTTTAATCAAAAGTACTTGAGGTTTCCTACAAAATTATACCAAAATATTGAATCTACGCCAATTATTTTAAGAGATATGCTCAATAGACTAGAGATAGATAAGAGTTGTGACTATCAAAATTATTATTATGTTGTTTAACTTTCCTTTATTTGCTATTGAGAATAGAATAGAATATTGATTTATTTACCTACATTCCTAATAATTTTGATTGCCACATTTAAAATAATTTATAAACTATTTACTTAACATAAAAAGATCATATCCAATTAACTGGGGTAGGTTGAATATGTTTAATTATAAAAACAGGCCAAATGGCTGTCTGACCACTTCAGCTGACTGTCTTGAATGGTTCCGTAGTTGGGATAATTGGGATGAATTTATCTCAAAAATAAACTTAACATTGTACATAGTTGAAAAATATGTTCTCCCATACATCGATATACGTCACGGTCAATTCTCCAACTGTAAATTTAAGTTGGTCGACTATTATTTGTTAAGGGCATAAGTACCTATCTATCAAATACCCATATTCCTCAAATAGAAACTGTTTTAGGACTTGTAATTTGACGCATTCTTTCTAGGAAGTGATAGTGTGATCCATTTGCAACAATTAAGATAAAATACTTGCAAATTGTACCTTTACCAGGATTATCGACTGCTTCATGGACACCTCTATATAAATATTTTTTTAATAGTTGTACTCTGTTAGATAGCTGATTAAATGAAGATGTCTTCCTCGTAATTTAGGCTTGCTCCCATATTAAAATTTTGAGATAAATGATGTCAAAGTTCAACCAAATTTTCTAAAACTTCTCGTCTTTAACTAATTGATTAGTTAAAGACAGAAGTTCAAACCATTTTCAAAAATATATGTAAATGATTTTTAAAAATGTAAAATTTTTAACTATTTGATGTTTTAGAAAATTTGGTTACATCGAAAGGTTTGTTAGAGTATTTGGTGCCCAATGGAATAACAATGATGGGCATTCTAGCATTTAAGAGTTTAGAGAAAATAGTGACCAAGAAGATATTTAGTGAACGAGAAGGTATTTAGTGATAGTATGTTTCTGGGAAATTTTCAAAATACATAAAAAATGGGTTTTCTCAAATCCCATTATTTTTTGCCTAGACTATAATAATAGTGGCTGCTTAATTGTTGGAAATGGGTCACAGTATCATGTTCTGAAAGGAATACGTCTAATTACAAGTCACCCTGTTGTTTTTATCGACAAATGCAGTTTTATTACTACCTAACCTAACTCAACACCCCGCGAATGGCAGCCATCTTATTTAATCGGCAGAAACAGGATGTTCAATAAAATGCAAATCTTTAAATCAAAGAGACCTACAGAAGTGCAAAGGTAAACGTCAAGGCCATCGTATAACTAAATAAATTTTCCTGAATAATAAGCAAAAAGAAACAAAAAAAATGTTTTATTCTAAATTTACACAAAAATTATTTATTTAAAAAAAATCTACTCTACTGCTACGAGCATTATTTACTCTACGCCAATTATTTTAAGAGTTATTGTCATTTGAACATAGGCCTGCCCCAGCGCATAGACCCCACATCGTATAATCAGCCTATAACGTTTCCACCACTGCTGGGGCACAGGCGGGGGCCTGTGGCCCACACCCTCTAACAGAGAGGAGTCTCTGTTAGAGGGTGTGGGCCGTAATCCACCACGCGGGCCCAGTGTGGGCTGATAAATGTCACGTGCGAATTTTTGGTTCTAGGACATTTCCTCACGATGCTTTCCTTCAGTTTTGAGAGCAGCGGTGATGAAAGAAATAACACAAAGTCTCGTGGCCACCACTGCTCTATGGACCCCACAACGTCGCTAAATTTACAAGACCTGGAATTGTGAAAAATCGTAGTGATCATTAATGGTCAAATGTGAATCCAAAAGCTGTGCGATCTAGCTCGTTACTACAGTAGCCTTTTCGAAAACAGACTTGTTCTGGCGGCTGGTCGGCGACTCAAGTCTCCTGGCGAGACGGTTCATGACGACCCTCGAGAACAGCTTGAATACGTGGCTCAGAAGTGAGATGGGTCTATAGTTCTTCAGTAAGGTTTTGTCAATTTTTTAGGGTTCCGTAGTAAACAAGGAATCCTTAAAGTTTCGCCATGTCCGTCTGTCTGTCTGTCAGTCCCCACTGTAAAGCGGTGTTCACAGGTCCGCAATATTTTTGCGCTCTACACAATATTTTTACAGCCCATTGATATAAGTTCCTCAACCAGAGAAGAACTAATTTCAGACAATAGGATTGCAGCGGAGGAAATTAAAAATGATAGAGCTATGGTCCGCCGCTTGAGTAGAGCTTGAGAGCGGTGGATCATAGCTTTATCATTTTTATCAACAACTAGCCATTTCGATCAATTTTTAGGGTTCCGTAGTAAACAAGGAACCCTTATAGTTTCGCCATGTCCGTCTGTCTGTCTGTCTGTCCCCACTGTAGCTCAGAGACGCTTAGTACTAGAAAGCTGTAATTTGGCATAGGTATACATATTAATCACGCCGTAAGTGGTAAAATAAAATCATAAACATTTTTTTTTTGGGTTCACAGACCCGTAATATTTATATTGCAAAGGTACCTTGCACGTAAAGTGGGGATGATATCCCATGATGTGGGGTAACGTTGGATAGGCCGTTCAAAAATATTACGGGTCTGTGAACACCATTTTTCGATTCAAGGATCCGTTTGCGAAATATTCTGTAAGAGTCAAGTGTCCCCCCCCGCCCTGCCAGCGAAATGGTTGTTTATGGAAAAAAGTCATGGCAGTAGTACTTAGGTATAATTTAATTATAAGGAAAACTATCACAGCTAAATAAGCTTTACAAGTTAACCTGTTAAGCCCTGCGCGACACCGATTCGTAGTCAAACAATAAAAAATCAATTGTGTCTCATTAGCTGTCCTTGACCAATTAAAGTATCGGTAACTGTAACAAACACACTGTATATTGTGACATGTTGATTGATATTCAACATATTGACGGACATTTTTTGTACTGCAATAAAACCGAAGAGCGTCAAATGTAGACACCTTACTGGAATGGGCTTCGTATTCAATGTCTTGTGGGCGTAGCTTATAAACATTGAATGACAGAATTAAACCAATGACAAACTATTGAATAAACACTTTAACAACAATTTTAAACATATTCAATGGTGTCATTCAATGTGACACATTGTGGATCTCTTTTTACAACAACAATATTGTTCAATTAAAGCTTATCTATACATATAATAAAATCGTAACAAAGTCAAAACGGTACATTGAATATTTTCGAAAAAAAAAAAGTAATTGCTTCGAGGTCTCGGACCGATTCTAATGCTGAAAATATAGTTTTTAGAACTTTCTTCTGTTTGTCTGAATGTATGTTCCAGCATCACGCAAATACTACCAAATAGATTCTGTTCAAATTTTGCATAGATATTCCCTATACGTCTGGTCAGTCTATAGGCTATAAATTATGCGGGAAGGTACTTATGGGTCACCGAGGCCCCCGCAACACAGGCAACAGGAAGGAATACGGGTGGGTTTTAGTCAGTAAGAGTCTGACACACCCTCCCGCTCCGCCCAGAGCGGGAGAAGTTATTTGATGATTTCCCACCCTCAAAAAAAAAAAAAGGCTATAAATTATAACGCTATTTGTTATGGGGATGAGCAATATTGCATTATGTTCGTATTCTGCTATAGTTTACCACATAGCAGAATACGAACATAATGCAGTAAAACGACGAGCCAAAACCTATAGAATATTGCAGATAGTTATAAATTTAACCTTTAAAATGATTATTATCACGCTATACCTTTATAGAGCTAAGCAGTCAAGCATCAATTTTATAAGAACGGCTTCAACAAAGCAAATAGCTAAGCGGTTCGAAGTCTGCTTTGCAAATCTGCAGTTGTAAGTCCGATTTCCAACTATTGATATTTTTTTGGGATTCTTTTTTACATTCTGTTATACTATTTTACGATAGTTCATAGAACGTACACAGAAAAACATCAAGTTTACAAGCTGCTTCTGTCATTTATGGTTATTATAAAAATAAATATCTATGCTTAGATGACTGTTAATGAAAAATCCTGTGAGTTTACACTCTGCTGTTAAATTATTTTAGTGTTATATGCCATTAGGTAGTATATTCAGGAACACCGTCGTTCATTAATTCACTAAAAACGAAAAACTTTGCTACTGAAGGCTGCGGGTGTCGTCCTCAGACACGGACTCTTTCTCCCGCGTCACCAGTCCTGTCTCTGTAGGTATATTTTGGCTGCTGAGACCAAAGTAACAAACGTAGTATACAGGATATTTTTATAAAAATGTGGCTGTTATTTTAGTATATTGTTCACGACATCCACGCGAACGAAGTCCCGTGCGGACGAAGCTAGTCTTCATCATCTGCCTAGCCTTTTCCCAACCATGTTGGGGTCGGCTTCCAGTCTTACCGGATACAGCTGAACACCAGTATTTTACATGGAGCGACTGCCTATCTGACCTCCACTACCCAGTTACTGGGTAACACGATACCCCTTGGTAAGACTCGTTGACAGACTTTCGAGCTTCTGACGACCTGTAACGACTGTCAAAAATCTACAAATGATAGCCGGGACAAACGACTTAACGTACTTTCCGAGGCATGGAGGGGTCTTGGTATGTAAATATGGTCACCCATCCACGGACCAACCGCAGCAAGCGTAGCTTAACCTGATCGATCGACCCGTGCGGCTGTTATTACTTAGCCACAAGCCCCTCATCATCTTCGTGCGGACGAAGCTAGTATGAAATGAAAATACAGTTCTTCAAAATGTTAAGTTGCATAGAGTAGCTCGAGAACGTGTAAGTTATATACCAGTTCGTAATATGCAAGCGAGACGGATTGTTTGAGGCAAATATTTGACAATAGCAAGTCATGAGCCAGCAGCAAAGTACTTGGCTCAAACTGACTCAACCTTGCCATTCATAACATATTGTTAACGCGGCTGGTAGCAACGCCTACAGTGAGACATGTGTCAAATTCGTTTTAGAAAACTTATTGTAATTAGCCGTCTCACTCAATCACACGTAAGACACACTTCATATGTGTAAACCACCTACGCGAACTATATTTCAAGTAGGTAAACATATATGTCAATGTTTAATGACCCACAAAACACGATTATTATTACCAAGTACCAACATTTATGAACAGTCAAGAATTATGTATTCCTTTTTCAAGGATTCATCAACAATTACAGATACACAACGATTGAATTCAATTCAATTGCAGTTCTTGTAATAATCGTAGGTGTAATCAAATACACGTAAGGCCAAGCTTGTGTTGTCGCTGCGAAACTAATTTTGCTAATTAATTCTGTGTCCCTAACCTAATATAATGCGAAGTGACGCCGTAGATACCGTCTTGGCTAGATAAAAATTGGCATTCAGAATAATTCTAAATTGGCATTACTGACATGAGAAAGTAATGATTTAATGACACTGAGCCCCAAGGGCAAGAAAGTTTTATGAAAAACGGAAGAGACTTGACTATATTGAATAAATTAAATTGATGAAATTTGGTGATGAAAGGTGATGAGGGACCAGGTGTTGTGGAGCAGCTTGGGAGTGACTTATGTCCAGCAGTGAACTGCGAGAGGCTGAGTTGAATGATTAAAAATATATTGAAACAAACGTTTTTCTTCCACAAAATCAATCAAACCCAATGAATAATGCACGAAAGAAAATTTAAAACAGTGTACGAGCTTTACCTAATAAATAAAATACTGCTTCCCAGTCTTTTTTCGAACACTATTAAACTGTACGGAGAATAGTAATGTCTTGAACAATAAATAAGACAGCTAAAGAAAGCTACGTTTATCTATAAACGCGACAGTAAAAAACACGTAGAAAATCTTTATGACTTACGAATCGCGGGGCTCTATAGAATTTCTCACGTCTCGACAAAAGTGAACGAAGCTTACCTGAAATAAAATATAAACAATATTAACGTCGCGTTAGCTATTGATACACGGACTTAACGTTTATTAGTTTATGTAATTACTGATGTCTGGTATAACAATGAGCTATTGATTTCAACAATATCATTGGAGCGGTTTCCATAGGGAAATATTGAGTGCGTGGCCACACCAGGTGCTATATTTGCACGACAAACAGAACAAATTAGATGATCATACTGTTGCATTTATTAATATTTAGTGTTATTTCAAACTGAGCAATGTATATTTTAATAGTGATTACTTGTAGTATACAGGGTGGCAGGGTCCCCATCGACGCGCAACTTGTTACCGGTACATGATTCTGGACCAGGCTATTTAAAAAAAATTGCTGTTCCATAAATTTTGACTGTGTAGTTACCTATTACACTTTTGTAGGAAACAGCAGATTTTTTTTAATAACTGAAGAATAATTTCAACGCAGGTGACCCCAGAATCATGTACTGAATCCATGGTAACAGGTTCTGCGTCGATGTCCCTGCCACCCTGTATAGTTTGTTCGAGACTTCCCCGAGGCGAAGGAATAACCCTTGCTATTGGTGAAAACCAGTAGCGAGGGTTACCAGATATGATGAGATCAAGGAATATTGAAGGCCCAAAAATAAAATATAAAATGTATATAATAGGATTATTAGAGAATGAATGCCAACGACGAAGCACTCCTGAATAATACCACAGCATGGTAAGAACTCTCACGCATTAGTATAACAAATTCCACGTTCCAAATTATTCAGACAACAGTTTTCAGTGCGTTGTGCAACAGTGTTGGTTTAGCCACCAGACGCAATTGCACGTTCAGCTTTTAAAACTATTTAGTGCTGGTCTGACAATATTTACTAGGCGTGACAGATTTCGATGATACTGTTAAACAATTTTTTAATTTTTTTATGAAACCGGGACATCTAGGTCGCATAAAATCAATATCTATTTATACAAAGTTATTAATTTAGTTAGTGCTAATGCATCTTTTTTTTTTTTTTTTTGGGTGGGAAATCATCAAATAACTTCTCCCGCTCTGGACGGAGCGGGAGGGTGTGTCAGACTCTTACTGACTAAAACCCACCCGTATTCCTTCTTGTTGCCTGTGTTGCGGGGGCCTCGGTGACCCATAAGTACCTTCCCGCGACCCCGGCAGGCATCGGCCCTAGTGGACCCCTACTATGTGCTGACGACATCTCTTTGAGGCGCGCGTGGAATACAACGCGCCGTCGACCCGGGCCTGGTCCTTACCGGACTGTGAGCTACCCATTGCTCACCGTCCGCAAGCCCGCGCCTACGGTGGCCGGAAATCCGCCCGGGATTCCCGACGCCCTGGGCGTCTCCTGCGGCGGCTAGGGGCGAGAGGGCGCGAAACTTGCCTTTCCCTCAACCGTCCCGCCTCCTCCTTCGCGAGCATTACTGCTTCGCAGAAGGAGGTGACGGCTGCCCATGCCCTCTCGCTCCGTACCATGGCCTGAACCAGGGCCGGACGCGAGAGGTCTCTGCCGCCGATCGCCTCCAAGAGGACACGGCGGTGCTCTGCCCAAGCCGGGCAGACCTCCACCGTATGCTCCACCGTGTCCTCCGGGCGATCCACACAGTGGTGACACCCGGACGTTTCCTCCCGCCTTATCCGACACAGGAACCTCCCGAAGCTGCCGTGTCCGGTGAGGACCTGCGTCAGGCGGAAGGTGAGGACGCCGTGGCGCCTCTCCAGCCACTCCTCAAAGAGGGGACTTATCGCCGCAATCGTGGCGTGCCCAGCACTGGGTTGCGACAACCGTACTTTCCATGACGCCATGAGATCCCGCCGGAGCTCCGTCCGCTGTGCCGCGATTTCTCGCGGCAGCGGACTTACGCCCCGGCGTTTCGCCTCCTCGCGCCACTCCCATACGTGCGCGAGGACTTTTGCCTCCAGATCCCATGGTGCTAATGCATCTTGACATTAGATTAACCTCTTCGAACCGCTTCGAAAATTATGCATACACAATCTTATTATTTTGGAGGTTGATTAACAATACAGTTCAATAGAAAGGCAGTTGACAACACGGATCATACGAAAATAGCAATGACATAATTTGCACATAGAATAAAATATGTTAATACCAATAGACTACCAATAAAGAGCATTGTTAAGCGTGAGCACGTTCCAGAGGACTTTGTTGAACAACGACGGTTATTAGAAGAACCAAAAGTTATATGATGTGACAGATGAAATAATTCCGTTTATACATTAATAAAGAACTCAATCAATATCGATTTATACAAAGTTATTCATTTAGTTATTGCTAATGCATCTTGACATTAGATTAAATAGATTGACCTCTTCGAACCGCTTCAAAAATTATGCATACACAATCTTATTATTTTGGAGGTATAAAGTTCAATAGAAAGGCAGTTGACAACACGGATCGTACGAAAGTAGCAATGACATAATTTGCACATAGAATAAAATATGTGAATACCAATAGATTACCAATAAGGAGCATTGTTAAGCGTGAGCACGTTCCAGGGGACTTTGTTGAACAACGGCGCGTATTAAAAGAACCAAATTTTATATGATATGACAGATGAAATAATTCCGTTTATACATTAACAGAGAACTCATTCATAGCTCCGACACTCGTGTAGCGGTCACACGCATCTAGAGGTGATAGTCAGAAATAACCGTCTCTATTTCTTTGTGGATGTTCACGCGTGAGACTCTTGGCAAAGAGTTCAAGCACATACACGCAAAAAGAAAACAGTGCAATAAAAATACGGCAAAGAAAATACTCTCGATAATCGCTTTGTTTTTTAAAAATCCATCGGCGTTAGTGACGAGGCGCTACGGCGATGACACGCACGTGTATTTAAAGTCATCTTCAAACTATACAAAATGTGATTTTACGTCGGGTTGTATTTGACAAAATTCTTTGAATATGCTTGTCTAGTATAACATAATTTAAAACTTGGCACAGTACGTTTGTTGTATTTCAGTACCATACTTTTAATAGACCTTTTTTATTCAGATCGCTTTCTGATTTTAATCGCTGCCGAAAAACAAGCAAAATTATCGCTCCAAGGAATTTATTCACCCTCGCCATTCTAACTAATCAATGCGTCTCATTCAAAAGCAGTAACAGTTTGTGACTTCATTGGAGTTTGTAAGTGCTTTGAGTCGTCTTGATGATGCCCCGTTGATTTAACGACGAATATTTTATTAGTAATGGCTTGAGAAATATGGTGTAGCACCCACTTAATTAATAATAAGTCATTAAACTCTTGGCTTCAGACTTGGGAGTTACGTTGGACCGTCTACTGTACTAGTTGAATGTGTCGAGATGTTTGTTAATCGTATGTGACTGGTCGAGTATAAAACTCTATTTATTTTGGCTCTTAACACAGGTAGATGGTAGAAATTGGCCAACTTCCCAACCGTTATCATAATTTTAGTGATAATTTATATCTGTATCTATCATGTAATTTCATATTTTAATTCATATAATTATTGCTATAAAGCATTCTTAGATTAATTCATTTTAATTTTTAATTTTGCACATAATGTTGTCATTAAATTAACAGGTGTGTAATTGGGAGCTATTTAAATGAACTCATGTTTGCATTTAGAGTTATTCAGCGACACAAATCGAAATTGCTAAACAGGATTTCCCATGTATTTAAACAATTCAATGAATTAAAATGTAATCGGTTAAAAAAATATCAACGGGCCGGAATAAAGCTGAATCAATTATTTAGCTTTCTAAATGGTTTTAATTTCAAAGATAGTGTCATAAAGTTAACACGCAGTTAACCTGTACCATAAAGGTACAGCTTACAAAGATAGGATAACTCACAATCCTACTAATATTATAAACGCGAAAGTTTGTGAGTACGGATGTATGTTAGTCTTTTAGCAAAAACTACTGAATGGATTTTAATGAAACTTTACAATAATGTAGCTTATATTATACATCAGAATAACACATAGGCTATAATTTATAAAGATATTGTGTGAATTGTCCAAAATATACTGATGAGTGTCAAGTAAGTAGGAAAAAAAATGTCATAAATACAATAAAAATTGATACCTTATTTCTAAGTAGGGTAAGTAGGGTAGGTAGAGAAGGTAAGATAGATAGGAAAGGTAGGATAGATACTTAGTGCTACCCTACCTACTAGCTAGTTTTATTATATTTTGATGGTTTATCACCTTGGGCACATCAAACTTTATGCGAAGCAGTTTATCCTACTATTGTCTCTAGGTTCGGTTAAGACAAAGCTTACATCATTGAACATAAAACTATATATAGGTAGGCAACATCAAAGTATGCGTTGCTTGCCGTTTTAATGCTACATTGTCAGAGGTCACAGCTCAGCACTTAGTTAATTATATGACTTCAGCGACTAAATGTCACAAATGATGTGTTTTGACGCAAAACTGCGTTTAATTATAATTTGTTAGGTGTGCTCATAGATCGTTCACGGATTAGTAGTAGTTAGTACCAATAAAATATCTGTTAACATAACATCATTACGCCGGTATTCCCCGAAGGTTTAGGCACACGTGTACCTGCAGTAACACCCACATTTCGCCAGTTATGTTTAAGACGCTGACAACACCTAAACCGCGGTCATTGTCAGATTGCATATAAAAGAAAGAGAAGCGCGATGACACAACGCTTGTAATTTATTGCAAAATATGAAGCAATTATCTATTTACTCAAAATTTTGTTGAGTAATCGAAAATAAAAAAAACAACCAAGTTCTGCATTCAATTAAGACGTTCTTGTTATTAATTAAATACGTAACGTATGTTGATATTTAATAGAGATATTTTGGATTAGAACTCAAGGTAAGAGGTTAGTTTAACGTTAATTTGTATCGAGATTTTTGTTCAAAACGTGTTTTGGTAACAACCAAGTTCTGGGAAATATGTTCAAAATTAACATATATTTTTTCCGCTACCACAAACTATACAGATTTGGCAATTATTTTTCTTAAGAAAAGCCTATTTTGGTCAATTGAGTCTTGTCAGCGCCTTAAGTCCCATGTAACACCAAACGAACCCATTGCCATCAACCGGGCACAAATCCAGACCCCGGGCTGCTAATGAGAAATTCCTGATAGAAAACCCAATAACACTTTCACTTCTTTTAATACACGATATTTATTTCTATAATGTTAAAATGCCTTGGCCGCTGTATATAATTAATTATGTTGACGCCCTCAATTCTACATTCCTTTATTGTTGAAAATGCAGAGTATGTACAATACGAAGAGCAAAGAAATGTGTTTAAAAATTCGGCGTCACTGAAATAAATAGACGCAGACAATAAAATTAATCGGTACGAAAAACTCTTGGATTGTTCCAAGATGTAGGCAGGCACAAACATAACTATTTAAATTGCTTTTTTAATTGTTTTCTTTCACTTTTATTACCACAAACAAATCAATAACTTAGATTCTAAATATAATGAACACGATTCTGTTGGAAGGGTTCGATTTAACTTTCACGAAATAAAAAGCCAGGGGTATATTATTATTCAATTTAAATGAAAACACTAAATACTTCGGCTAACTTGAAATAACATGATGACATAATTATAGAAAAAATGATATAATTTATACTCATTATTGATTGAGAGACCCGGTGTTGTCTTACAATAAGTGTCCGTCGCGGATGAATGGGCAAAAAAATAACCGTGTGATGCATTAATTCATTTTCCACAACAAGCCGTTGGATAGGTACTACTTTTTATCAATCCACTAAAGCCACTCAAATAGAATGATCTACTGAAAAAAGGTATTAAACGGAAGGAGAACGAAACGGACGAATATTCTGAACCTATGGCTAATGATGAGCAAATAGAGAAAGAACACGTACCTTGTAGGAAAACTTGAATTTATCAAAAGGTATTCCGCAACACACTTCGTTTCAACATTACTCTGAACATGGTCCATCTCATAAATGGTAACAACACGACAATACACTCATAATCCCACATATGAAGGTATGTGATCTTAACATCACATCAGCGGCATAATAGAACAAACACAATGTAAGTTTAGCGCCGGGCTATACATGATATCTATTACAAAACCAGTACCATCTAACACCGACTCCGTCAAAACGTCACTTCAACTGACATGAACACATAAAGGCGCATTTTTATTGATTATTAGGGCAAAGGAACACATCGGACCACCCACGGAGGCCTAGCATCTAATTGAGCGTCGAGCCCATTGTCCACGCGACAGAAAGTTCAAAGGTTCCCAGATTAAATATCAATCAATGAGATTTTTTTGTAAAAATTCGTCATCTCTTGTCGGAAGAATACTTTGTTACGGCCTGTGGTTTTATTAGCTGTAGGTACGTACCTATTTAAAAAATATTATATTACATTGAATTTAAGTACAGTGAGAAAGAGAAACAGTCGACAAGATTTAGTTTGCTTCTTTTACTTCGCAATTTTACTGAATTGTAGTTTAATTCATAGTTTCGTTCGTGACAGATGGTTACCGTTTAGATCAGGGATTCCCAAACTATTTTGGGCAAGAGACCCCTTTTCCAAAATGAACTGATACCTCAGACCACCATAGCCAATTTTTTTCATATTGTACGAACTTGTGGGCGCTCATCAACTTGTTAAGTTTTTAAAAGTACAACAATGATACATCCTACTAAAATATTAGTCATTCTTATAACAATTTGGTACACGTAACACAACTTATACAGTATTTTGAAAGTTTCAAATAAGTACTTGTGTTAATTAATAGGGGTCGATTTTTAGACCTCGTCGACCCCCAAAATCAGTTTTCGTTTATGTCGACCTCTGGTAGACCGATTTCGGCCCCAAGGGGTCGATATCGACCACTTTGGGAATCCCTGGTTTAGATTAAGAAACGAAAAGTCAGCCTCCAGCTAAGTCAACGCTTAAGTTAACTTTAATTGAAGTGATTTATAACATTAGTTCTTCAACACAAATATGACAAGCACAGGCACGATAAAAACATCTAAAGGGACACTGATGAGGTTCTAATATATTGACCAATCAACTTCATAAAGTACATAATCACACGTTTTGGCTTGACCAGTGATATTTTACGACCTGGGGGGCAACCGTCAACTCTTAGTATTATTTCAATATTACTTCAGCTTGAGAAAGAGATGGAGCTATAAGTCCTGTACAGCTCCATCACTTTCCCACTGTGAAGTAATATTATAATAATACCTACTGCTTTAAGAGGATATCAATTACACAGGTTTGAACTTCACACTTTCTTTGACTAACGTTTAATAATTTTAAGTAATTTGGTGCATTTTGTGTTATGTTAAAACGAATGCGTTATTTTTTAAACATTGATTGATTGCTTGGCTTCATGTTGCATGACAATTATGTCATCTATTTATAAATAACTATGAACAATTCGACCATGACTCTTTTAAAGGTACTTACACATAAAACTCGAGTACCTACGTACATTAAATCTAAATTAATGATAATTAAAATAGGTGTACCGGTACTTTGCAACTCTCAAATAGGGTTGATATCTTGTTCTTGGAATATCTTGTCTATTTTATTCTAAGCAAAAACCTCACGACATTTAAATATATATTTAATCTGATAGTAATATGATTATTTAATACGTGTTTATGTAATGTAATGTAATGTAAATTTATTTTATTTCAATAATCATCGATCACGACATATTACTTTGAACATACCACAATCAATATAAATACCTACCAGTGGCTACATTGATGCTGTTAATTAAAATGACTTCTAAAATATTACAGCTGTTTTAAAAACAAAGGAGTATCGTTTGACAGCCCTGAAGTAACACAAATCCATTCCATTACTTAGAGGAGTCTTTCTTAATCTCATGGCGGTAGCAGAGATGAAACAAACCGAAACATTGTTCGCCAGTAAACCAAAATGATAGGTTACAAAACGCGATGAAAGCATAATTCTATGCATTTAATCATTTCGAACTGTTCCAGCTATTAATTTGGATAATGTTGACATGAGGCATTAACATTGTTTGCTGATATGATTTTTGTAAACAATCTACAAAGCGAGATGCGCTTATGTTAACAGTGAACACGGCGTTATTTTTGGCCGTATTCGTAGAGTGAAAATATGCCATAAATCGGAAAATTATTGGAAGGCAATCAGTCAACGTAAAGTATGGACCGATATATTGGAATAGGGCAAGAAATATAATTCATTCGGATGAGTAGCTGTCGACAGACATAGCGCAAACTTGTATAATTTAATCATTCGCGCATTTAACTGGAGACATTCATTCACCGTCCAAAAGAAGGTCACTTACATAGATGTTGCATGTACTTACAGTAACTCATGCAATAAGGTTAAATAAATATGTAATTTGTGGATTAGGTTATGCCCAGGCAGTAGCTACCCACGTCGGATCAGAACTATCATTACGAAATCGAAACAACACTCACTTCCAGAGTATTCTCAAGTTGAGATGTAAGTAAGTACTCACCACCTACATGGAATAAGATAATCTTTATATCGAAGGTGAATCGGCCGCCCACGGCAGCGGCAAAAAGTATAGTCATCAGCTTACATCTAACAAAGGTAGCCGATTCGCCAGCCGTCTTAGTCAGAACGCCCATAATGACGAATATGGACATTTGTACAGCACTGTGTAGGTGGCACTTAGAACCCGGCCCCTGCCCTTAAAAGGCGCCATGAAAAGTTCTATCGATATACGCAAAGGTGGCTGCGCAATAGACCAATTTGGGGTTTAGCGATTGTCGTCTGTCAAAATAAAACAGACCGAGCTAAAGACGTGGTTCTTGAAAACGAATTAATCAAACATAAATAAGCTAAGAATAGTAGATTTTACAAGAAAACTCCAATAGATGTGATAGTAATTACAGGATAGTTTGTTCTATCCGCAACTTTCTCGATTTACGCGAGAATTCTCCGATCAAGAAAAAAACTGAGATTGACGTGAAGATGAAAAAAATGGCTTTAATTATCGCCACATCATAACTGCGTTGTGTTATTAGAATTTATGTTCGCGTCGCTTTGGTTTAATCCGAGAATAATGGTGTAACGGGCATTCGATAAAGGCCGTCGATGGTTGAGTAGGTAGCCGAGAGCAAATGGGTAAAACAAATCGTTTTGGAACAGCTTCAGTAGACGTAGTTTGTACAAATGTACATACAGAAATGATATCGTATTTAAATAGGCACACATTGTACGTCCTGAGCGATGTTTATGCAAGTCCAGTTGCTTGCTGGACTATTGCCGTAGCAAATAATGTCAGTACAAGTAAACAGTTAAAATGCAATGATGTAGCAAAGCTCATTGGGAGCTGGTACATTTAAATAAGAGTATTTAAATAACTAGTAAGAAGCCAGTTCCAAAATTCCCGTTACAAAGTAATCAAGTACCGTTTCGGGGTTGATAGAGATAGATATTGCCAAAACGGTTTCACGATTGCCCAACTCTAATCATAAGTTCGATAAAAGTTCTTAATAACCTATAAGATACATATTCAAGTAAAAGTTTAGGATTTTTGCGCCAAATTGGCTGATAAGATAACATATCGAATATATCGATCGATTAAATCGTGCAGACCTAACAATCTAAGTAGGTTAGGTACAGCTGAGCAAATACGAGTTAGGCCACGACTTTCCTCTCAAAATGACACTTCCATTAAAATATTCTCAATTTGGCACGACTATGAACGTTGAAATATTA
This sequence comes from Atethmia centrago, assembly GCA_905333075.3. Taxonomy (NCBI): domain Eukaryota; kingdom Metazoa; phylum Arthropoda; class Insecta; order Lepidoptera; family Noctuidae; genus Atethmia; species Atethmia centrago. The sequence continues at coordinate 16,680,476 of HG995383.1, read as the reverse complement.
GATTGGATTATATGAAATATCGATGGCAAGTAACGGATGTGATCGATGTAACCACAAGACCATATTTCATGCTATGTATGACCCATTGTATCTAGCCCTGTGACAAATTACGACTGCAAGGCATACAAGTTTCGATGACTATATTGTATATCGCAATGAAATCGGAATTTGCATGGTAGATCTTGTAGTATTTAGGTCACAGAAAATAACTGAATATCAGGTACTGTTAATGTTAGATTGCATTTGATTGGGACAATTGCGTGTTTTACAAATATTATACAATGTCCGGTGGCGATGGCGTATAAACATTGCAAAATATTTATTCCACGAATAGAACCATGACTTGTAGCTGCACTATTCCAAACTATTGAACATATTGAATGAGGAACAAACACCTATTACAGCACAGTTATCCATCATTGTTTGATTTATAATTTTCAATTTCATTGTGCTCAAAAGATTGTACTGATAGAAATGTCAATACAATAAATAGGTCTTTCAGATAAGTCACATTATATTCTTCCTTCAGTTATTAATCACTGGGTGCCATGATTCTTGTCTTAACGGTCCCGTTAACCTTAAGACTCGCCGTAATAAGCTTTATTCTGTGCTCTAAACAAAATACCTAATAAATGGCGTAAGCAAGTATCATAACGAAGATAAAAAGATCAGTAGCTACACAAGGTCGCATATTGTCAACGTTACGCACAATGTTAGCCACGAAACCGCCTGACATGTTTTTAATTTCAATAGTTATTTACCTTTCTTGTTTGTAAGCATTCATGTTTAAAACATACGTGTGGACAGTGTTGGAAACAAACTGTAACCTCTAACGCGCCCAGAACTTGTCACGAAATTATGGACTGATTTTATCCTAATGGTCGCCAGTTCACGATCTTTAGATAATATAAATTTTTGATTAGCATAATAAATGAATTTGAAGGAATGTGTTAACAAAATTAAAATCATCTATCAGAACGATAATTTTAAAGTTACACTGAAAGTTTAATAAAATATCGCTCACAGCTCAAGTAATAAGTTAAATCTTCAGAACATTTTCGATGTATTTATACCGTAGGTTGCGAAAACTGAGAACAAAACACAGTTCGTCCTATTTAACTTCACAAATGGCATCCATAATCCTAAGCAAACAAATATGCAAAGTCGAAGTCGCACCACATTTCAAAATTATGAATACAAATAGGGCTAACAACAATGATCAATGGTTGACGTCTTTGGTAAATTGCAGCTGTTGGTACAAAGAGGTGGATCATTGACGCTAACACCGACCACGCTTCTGAAACACGAGATATCTGCAACCACTCCGACGGCCGACACACTTAACGTGCTATAAACAATCGAATACCTAAAATAGATTTTATTACCAGAGCAATTGAATTCAATGTCGGTGCAAATGATACTACACTGTTCATTGTGGAATGTTTTACTTCATATGAGATTCTAAAAGCAGCTTACTTAGGCTGATTGTTGGTTGATAATACGTTGTGAGAACGAAGGGCTTGTATTCTACTTGTAGAGGACTTGCGGTTAAGTCATTCATAATAGAACAGTTATTTTACTGTCACTGATTTTTTATAGGTCAGGCACTCACTAGATAGTTCTACATCTAAATAAAGTTTCCATGCATGTGGCACTAACGTTTCGGTGACTCAACTAAAGGCCAGATGACTTCCATACCACTAGTGACCTCTAATTCGCGCCGCTTATGTCAAAGGTCCGCCAATTTGAATAACCGATCGATACTCTCAACTCTGTCATGGCGAAGACTTTAGATAAATGGACGTTTGTTGCAGGCTGTGTGTGTTGTGTTTTAACATGTTTCTTAGACCAGCCCATTGTCATTAAAATTCTTCAGTATGCAACAATAGGCAGTACATTTGTAGCAAATGTGGAACAACGACAGGAAACAAGAGAAACGTTTGTTAAGACTACGCATCGCATGGGACGGACAAAAAAAGGGGAAAAAAGCAACTAACGGTCATCTCTTTGTCTTTGCGAGTAGAAGGAATCATTGAGCAACGTGACGATTGTTTTGCAAGATAGGTACAAAGATAATGCAATGAAAACTGCCTACACTTATTTGTATGTTAATAAATACCTGTTCATTCAATGATTGCTTACATACATATGTATTTTGTTGAACGTTTGTCAGGAAATGAATTTTAATGCAGGGTGTGAGATTTGCACACGTATTTTTACAAAAGAGATCAATAAAACAAAATGTATTTTTGAAAGGAGTCGTACATATCACAAGTCTTACGAGGCAGGAAGTTAGGTTAATCCTGATATATTTCATAACGAATAGTAGACCAATTAGGATAACGAAAAAAACAGCTAACGAGCACGATGAGAGAAACCAAGTGCAGAATTGAATTCTGTAAATGAGCAGATGATAAAATAAAAGTTTAAAACGAATGGAAAAGAGACAAAACTGTACTGTTGCTTGTTTTTACTGTAACGGGTCGACGTTAACCTAATTAAGACAAGTTCTCGTGATCAGCTGATTCTGGGTCACCTACCGTTAAGTGAACATTTTCCTGGATACATGGTTATCACTTTGTAGGTAGGTACTATAATATAATTGTAATTTCATGGAAGATTTACCACGGCATTTACGTATGTCTCGAAACATTTAAAAATAAGGTAATCGTCATCATAGGCACGTCATGCCCCAAAGCAACCTAAACTTTATTGACGTGCCCAATAAGATGCAACTGTAGGTTTGGGTCGCCATAAATAATTTCCATAATAGGATATGTAAAAAATTAAGAAATTTACAGATGGTAATTTTAGATCTTCCAACTTTTAGGAGGATAATATGTAAAAAAATTATAAGCAAGACTTAAATTAAAACTGTACCTACTTAGCATTCGATTACATTATCGCTTTGGCAGCATTGCCAGTGCCCTACAAATTAAATATTCTGTGTGCACCTCAAAACGATCGTCGAATACGCCGTTAATAAGAATTAATAGATTTACGGCTAGGGTTCGAACAGTCGTAAAAAGCCGTGACATCAGTGGATCTTAGAATTGACAAATACGTTAACCGAATTTAAAAAATCCAATGAGCAATGCGATTCCGTAATCCTACATCTTACAAGGCAAAAAACTAATGTTACCAACCTAATACTTTTTATATGACGTTTAAAGATTACCTCATACATACAGCGGCGCGGGCGCCCCTCGTGAGAGCTGACGTCATCGACAAAGGAACTGCGATTGAATAATAGGGGTCCCTTTGATAAACACAAAAGAGAACCTGCTCACAGGTACGGTATAAGCGGACAGGTGCGACTTGTTGTTCTTTATATTAGTAATATCTTAGAATATTTTGTCTCTATTTGCACAGCTTACGATTTTTTTTTACACACATTAAATTGCAACTTGGAGATTTCGTAAATTAGCAAAGGTATACTCCATCTCACTATGAGGAATTGTATTAACATTAATTAAAATGGTAAATCTTGCAAATCACATCGGAACATTGAGAGAAACTAGTATTTATATACGCAGAGCTTTGATTAGTTCAAGCACCTTATCTGCGTTCTCTCTGCATTACAAAGTTTATCCAGACAGTCTTCGCAATGCTTTCCGGTCATAGATTATTTAAATTTATTACTCACTAGATATTTTGGATCCCCTTTCGCTATATTAAAATAAACACGTTCTAATACTGCTTATAAAACGTAAGACACACTGTGTTTGTTTACATGATTACTAATCTTTTTAGCGTCCGAAAAGTGATATCATCCTCCGACGAACGCAAGCTTCTACCCATCCGAGACTCAGCAGCAAGATGACGTAGAAGCAAAAAAAACTTATGAGAATTGAACATTCAATAAGCGTAATTCTGACTTACCGCAAAATTAGCGGCATCTGTCGCTTGAGCACAAAATACTATATTTTATGCGCGGTCGTAATGGAGCAGATTCCGCATTTACAAGATTTATTACGGAATCTTTAAGTGAACGAAACAAATAACTTGTCTTCGCTTAAATTGAATGTCTTGTTTTCTACTATAGTCGAAACATGTATAATCAATCAATCAACACTCCCAAATCGTTGCATTATGCAAATGATATCTGCGCTATATACCTATTACGCTAATATCTTTGTTGAAAAGCAAAATATTTTAAAGTAAGTGACTGATGATTATGTAGCACAAACTAAAACCTAGATCCTTAACAACGTCATGTCCGTACGTCACGTTTAGAAAATGCAGCGACCGATGTGACAATCAAACGTGACAGCCGAGTTAACATTATAAGCGACACCAATTTACATAGATTAATTAAATAAACAAAGGTAACGGTAACCGATGACGGTGGAAATTGAATTCAATACGAGGAGACGAATTTCTACTTAATTTGCATGTTGCTTAAACGCAGTCTAAAATGATAACCGAATGAAGCATAAGCGATAGCAAACGAAGTCCACGCGATCGGCAAGTTCAAGGCTTTTGGAAGCGGACACAGTCATCCACTGGGTTCTTATATCAAAGCAATAGAGTTTACATCGGTCACAAACGTAACGAATCGCTTACGATGAACGTTTCAAAACTGCAATCACATTGTTACGTGTCGACGGACGGCAACAACCTGATTGTACCGTTAAGCGAGCCGCGCAAAACTGACCTAGTGCCGGGAAAGTTATCAGGGACGACCGTGTTCCGTTTCACGACCCAAGCCCAGGCCAGCATTCAGATCAAAAGGCTACTTCGTATTACCCCAACTTTTGTACCAATTCTCGGAATGAACACTAGGTCATCGGTTGGAGATAAAATCGTCAGAAATCAAATTGCTGATGTCATGCAACAGGACGTTCTAATGGTAATTTTAGTAGATCAACCCAAGACGCTAGTTTCATTATTAAACGGCCAACGGTGACATATCATTCTCTGTTAATGAACATTAATTCGTTGCAAGTGGAACTGATTCAATTGCTATCACCCATGTAGAGGTGGCATTGAACTTTGTCGAAACAATTTGTATCAGCCGGCTTGTAAGTGTGGCATGTTCAGACGGTGAGTTCAGCCAGTTCTCGATACCTAACGGAAAAGATTCAAACCGGAACATATTTTGATGTCTTCCAAAATGTACAGAGGCCATTATGCCTGTTTGTTAAACGAAAGGATGAAAAACGTAGTAGATTGATCAACAATGAATTTTCAATACCACGAAAAGTCCTAAAAGCAGAAACAAATCTTAAAGACCAGTTCCAGAGGCCAGAAGTGAATTGAACGGTAGACTATTTGAGAAAATTTAACGTATTTCATGTAAGAGGTGTATCAAGGATGTTCTGATGCATGGATAAGGAGTGTGTTGTATATTTATAGTTGCACGCGGGGTCGACGTTCCTCGTGCGTCTCCCACGCCGCGCTTGCCCGGTGCGATGGGATCTACAAATCAGTTACACGATGAAACACTTGACTCTATTTGCACGCAACTGAAAAACAACACAAACTCTTGTGGAGATCTTAATATTTTTTACAACCGAAAAATAATAAATATTGTTGATGCTTCATATGGTAAATCATCAGTAATGTGAAGTAAGGTCACACAATTAATTAAGCCTATTTGAATTTCAATTTGTCATTGCAATTAAGCTCAAGATTTGTACAAGTAAACGAGATCTGATTGATATCTAAATATGGCACCGAAAACAAATAAGTCGTTTGTGTACATAAAAGCTTATTTGGCATATCGGTTAGCAATGATATATCTTATTAGATTACTTGAAAATTAAAATTATTCCGACATGGGGGTTTATGATACCAGTTGCTCACAAAGTGGAGCACATAACTTTTAGCTGTCAGAATAAAGTAAGAGATATTTGTTATTGTATACAAGAAAATTTGTTTGACAGCAACTAACACGTAGAACCAATGACTTAAATACGACGTATTAAAGTAATTTTTTAAAGAATAATATATACCAAATGTCTAGGAAACATTTTTGAGGAATATGAATAAAATATATCCCTCATCATGACTCACAGACAACCTCTAACTGGGTCATTCCACGTTTCTACAGAATCCTGATTATTCTTAGCCAAACACCAGTTCGATTCTGCTTAATTTTGAAACAAAAATCTACTCGCACTTAGCAGATGAAAACATGTGAGAAGCGGCGTATAATTTGATTCATGTAAACACAATAACAAGTATGTTGATGGTACGAAACTGGAAAGCCGTAAGAAGGTAAGTGGGTTCGTTAATGCAACTACAGTTCGTGCTTTACCTATTACGGTGCCCTGTACGTGGAAGCACCCTTAAGGCTCCTACATACTGGCGCGACTTGTCGCGCGACGCGTTGCGACACAAAGGCACCGCTTGTAGCGCTACACGCGGTGTCTTTGTGTCGCGTCGCGTCGCGCGACAAGTCGCGCCAGTATGTAGGAGCCTTTATGTCCAATAGTTCCAAAATGTAGATTACATCATTTGTACGGACAGTGTGGACGTCCATCTCCAAACACCGTCATGAAAATAAAAAAAAGAACTATGAAAATTATAATGTTTCGAATACATAATATGTAGAATAACGCCATACTGAGTACAAAATGGCAAGAGCAATTAAGGCGCTGACAAGACCCAATTGACCAAAATAGGCTTCACTTAAGAAAGAAAATTGCCAAATCTGTATAGTTTGTGGTAGCTGAAAAAATATATGTTAATTTTGAGCATATTTCCCAGAACTTGGTTGTCACCAAAACACGTTTTGAAAAAAAAATCTCGATACAAACTAACGTTAAACTAACCTCTTACCTTGAGTTCTAATCCAAAATATCTGTATTAAATATCAACATAAATTACGTATTTAATTAATAACAAGTACGTCTTATTCTAATGCAGAACTTGGTTGTTTTTTATTTTCGATTACTCAACTCAATTCTGAGTAAATAGATAATTACTTCATATTTTGCAATAAATTACAAGCGTTTTGTCGTCGCGCTTCTCTTTCTTTTCTATGCAATCTGACAGTGACCGCGGTTTAGGTGTTGTCAGCGTCTTAACAACAGCACGTAAGACGAATTTTGAATAATTTGGTCACACAAATAGGTATTATAGCTTTGCGTGCTAATGATTAAGTTTGTTTAGTACGTTTAGCTAAATATACGAAGTGACACACTTAACAGATATTTCAAGAATGTTTTAATAACTCTCCAGACGCGTCGGGTGCGTCTCGAATAGATTTATTTAAATAATATTTAAAACGATAGCATACGGATCCAGTATCAGTTGTAATGTCTCATTCATAATTTTAGAGCAGGGATTAAAATAGCGAACGTTTACGTCTACGACGATAGTGAAAAATGAAACAGGTGATGGGAGGAATTGTGAAGACACGATGTGAGATGACAAACAAACATCGGTCATTCAACTCTACAGGATGAATATGTTTGCTGACGGCTGAATTTAATACACGAATGTTTATGTTACAGCTTCAGATCCTCAAAAAAAAGGGTACATCGACTTGGATGTCTGGGATGTTTTCTTATCGTCGTTTCATCCTACAACTGATGAGAATACCCGGACAGAAGTGACATTAGTGGTTCATGGCAATCATGATGGTTTAAAATTCACGTAATTCTTTCGAAACATTCGTGGACAGCGAAAACAAAGTTACACTGACTAATTACTGCTTGGACAGAGTCCCAACCAGATAAACACCTAAACCTCAGCCAAAAATACACAAGATGGCGTCGAGTTCATAATAAAACAATTTAATGGGCCAGCGCGCTTTCCGCGGTGACGAAATCTGCGCCGACGCATTCTCGTTGCGTAACTTGAAACGCGATCTGTGCAAGAGAAAATTGTTTAAGGTCAAAATAATTTAATGTCATCTCTGTAGCAAAAGTGAACCCACAATGGAACAAATAGGAGTCTAACCAAATTGTAAGTTTCCATATATTTTTTTTTGTTACAATTATATACGAGACCTGCTTAACGAGGTGTTCCTTGTCAAATACCCAAATCATTGATATATGGTCGAAACGAAAGAAAAGTCGAAATTACCTGAATTATACCTTACCTGAATTATAGTACCTGCATTGCACTGACATGGGACATTAAAGGGAGTGGCTTTAATAACATTTTATATATTGCTCTAGTAATAATAATCAGTAGGGGCGATGGACAACAAACGTATCTGACGATTGTTTACGCGCGAGTGCGACGGGACGGGCGCGGCGGAAGCTTGGCGGAACCTCGCGTCATTGGCTCGCGTCTGACGGCCCAAAACTTGGCCACCACCATCGCCACGCCACGCTTCATTCATGGTACCTATCATCTGCTTTATCGCACGTCACATTCAAAATAATCATAATGGAAATTGCAAAAACTAGCAAACGTATACACCGCTCCAACAAAAATTAGCAATCCGCAATCGTCAAGTCAGAACAGTCTGACATTTCCTAAACTCTTCTTTTCAAGAGAATTACCGATCCGACTCGAATTCTAATTGTTTAATGAACGATTTTTAAAACAAATACCATTCTTTTATCGAATGCTTTAGACTTAATGAGTCGACCAGATTTATCGTGACCGGAGACAAGTAAGGAACCATTTAGGCACTCCCATCCTGAGCGTCTTGTAATTTTTATTACGCAGGCAACCCCGCCCTGCATTGTTGTGGGGTTTAATGAGCGTACGCTCGTGCCGGCTCTGTTCCTGTTGTGTTGCGAGTATAAAATATATTGGATACGGCAGACTTCATTTTCAGAATTATTCCATAAAATCTGCCCGATGCCAAAAGGAATTAGAGTTAAATTTTATGAATATCTGAGTATTTTTATGCTGCAATAAGGCTCCTACATACTGGCGCGACTTGTCGCGCGACGCGACGCGACACAAAGACACCGCTTGTAGCGCTACACGCGGTGCCTTTGTGTCGCGTCGCGTCGCGCGACAAGTCGCGCCAGTATGTAGGAGCCTATAATCTTACTTTACGCGATAAAAAGGAGACTTTTTATTTTAAGCCTAAACAATGAAGCACGCGCCGTTTTGTCTATTTCAGCATGCAGTGGCAGATAGCGGTTAACGAACACTTGTAGATATGTCTATGATTGAAGAACATTGGGAAAGTAGATGTGCCTCGCAAAGCTCCTACTGGTTACACATTAGGTACTTTGAAACCTTATGTATTTCCGTGAGGAGTTTCAATTAGGTTGTTATATGAAGTGATACGGACGAAATCGTAGATTCTGGACTTACAGTTGCAGGGACTGACTGTAACAATAACCTCAAATTGTACACGGCAACATACCTGAAACAAGAAGATATAAAATTATATTATTATCAAACGGATCGCACCAGTATTAGTACAGTTCCAAATAACGCATCCGTGAACCAAACCGCCTCCAGATGGTTTATAAATACACAACGCCATGACATTAAAAATATCCAATTAATTCGTATTAAGTCCTATTTGAAGAATACTTTCAAGCGAATTTAGGCTTTAATAGTAAACGACCAAGGTTCATAAGTCACGTTTGTCGGACGATACTTTCAGAGATATCAAGAAGACGGCTGTGTAAGTCGTTACTGGGTTCCGAGCTAGCGTTTGATATTTTTGCTCTAAGAATATTCTGATTTAGAACATGAAAATAAAATTTACTTTACGATTCAACAGCGTAATTATATGGTAGACAAAATATTTTGCAAGTAGCCCAAAGTTATTCTATATTTTCTTAGAGCAAAATATTACGTCAGCACAATTCTGCAGCACTTCATTAAAATAGCATGGATGGAGTAAGGAATAATAACTAACACAAAATTATTTGTTATTCAAAGGGGAGAGTTTTATCACAAAGCACAAATTATAATGTCACCGTTAAAACATAATGGAATGCAGGATAGATCGATGAGGACACATGCGGGTAGGAAGCGAAAATTAATAGATATAGCAATTTTTTATTATTATTATTCAATGGAGATTTCTTATCTGATGTCACGTTCACACTAAAAAGTGATATTTAGTTGATTAATAAATAACACTACAATTTGGACAGTACGAAACATGTAAGTTGCTTCTTCAATGGTTGTCAAGCCAATATAATAAAGAAATTAAATTCTGACAACACAAAGGTCTAAGGCTAGATAGCGTCACGTCATAATTTAGTAGAACAGACCGACAGACACGGAGATCGACAGGACACATGGGAGAGTGGAGAGAGCACGACAAATGTAGCAGCCAAAACACAAACAGGTACCCTAAAGATTCATAAAGAAAAAGAGGTAGATCAATCTGAATCTGATGGAAAGACGTGGGTTGGAACATAATGGGAAGAGTTGGAGGACCCCCTTTGCCAAAACACACACCGATGAAGTCCGATATAGTGCATTTTTGTTTTTTTATTGTTAACTTCTTGTTAGTAATAAAACCTTTTGACAATAATTCTCCTAAGGCAGAGATAGTTAAGAGAGCTAAGGATAAGATTTTATTAGATAACGATGAGAAGAGTAAAACTAGGAGCAATAAAACTAGGTTTGGCTGTGTAATTTTGTATTATCTCAAGTCAGATAATCCCTCATAATTTACATTAAAGTCTACGGAAAGTATTCGAATAATTCTGTAATGCATATAAATGACCCAATTAGATGAAGTTGGCTAGTATCCAGAGCACAAGACTGGATGCAGTTCCCTCTATTTAAATGACCAGTTTTCTTACATAATGTGCCTGCTTCTCCGTTTAGTAGCTCTTGCTTTGAAACACACACAGTACTTTTATATTCATATTAAGTGTCATTAACAACCTGTTGTTCAGAACCTGGAGAAACGACATTATGAACCGGACCATTATCATCATTAGTACAGAATTACGTAAATTACGAATAATACAGTTGATATATAACACTCGGGAGACTACCGACTGACCTTAGATTAACACCACAATCTTCTCATCTATAAGCAGGTTTGTTACTAAGATAAACAGTAACTTTACATGCATAAAACATGTCATTACAATCATCCTAACCTACATCCAATGTCGCTCAAGGAATTCATTGTACTTGGGTAGGTATTCCATAATACAAATATTCTATGAATTTGAAACGTTCTGTTATTTGAAATATTCAATTAAGATAACATTTCGTCGCGCTACGGCAGCATAGTTTATAAATAAGAGATCATCTTTGTTTTACAGAAGTGTTTTTCTAGGAATTTAAAAATTTACCTCTGCGGGGGAGGCATTTCTTTCTTTCGGGCCCGCTCTTTACGAGTTATAAAAACTCCAACATCATAATTTCAGAAAGCAAAAGTGAGCATTATTTTAAACAAAAATCATGAGCATTTATAAATGGTATAAAGTAGAAGTAATTAAATTAACAGATGACGTCGCGTAGGCGAGCCAGCAAACACGTGAAGTGTTAGTTGAGCTAGAGAGTGACAGATATATCTGTAATAAGCGAGTAGGAGTGAGATCGTAATAATCTATCAGCATCTGAAAGTAGGTAAAGACATAAGCAGACGACTTTTCGCCGCTGAGTCATGTTATCACGACGTTTTTATATACGATCCTCATCCAGAACATGAAATTTAATAGATTCAGCTGATATATGTATCTCCTGCAATAATTATAATGCTATAGGTAAGTATATCTTTATTTAACTCAGTGTGGATTTCCTCTGGCCTTGTATCAATGAACCAAAAGTACCAACAGAAAATGTCGTCACGGCTAAAATAAAAAAAAAACAGTATCCAACAGTAATCGGATATTTGTTCAGTTATCGTCAGTGTTTTATGTGTGCGGTATAAATCATATATCAACAATTGCACAATCGCTTGAATGAACCGGTAAACGATGTGCGTTCACCAAATTGCTTAATGCGAAATGAATGGGACCCTTAAGCCGTCTACACTAGAACCGACGGCAGAGCGGCGCCTGCGCATCCCACACGTGTGGCGCAACGGAGGCACTTTCGTCATGTTTGTGTTGCTTGTTAGTAACGCCTTGCCTATCGATTATAGAAAGCGAATCTCAGAAACTGAGAACTTCCATGTGAAAAACTGGCCATACTCAGTGTTGATGTCATACCCTTTTTTAGGTTTTGACTAACAAATACCTACTCATAAGAATCACTTGCTTTGAATACATTTCTGTTTAGACATTTTGCTGAGCTTAATATCTCGAATCATAAAAATCTATCTATTATGAACCGCGTAATAGCATTAAACTGTCGCCGATCGACAAGTCTCTAAATGTCGACAGTCGGGCGCCACCTACGTACTTCTGTAGAAAGTTGAACTAGACCAGCCCAGTTTGGACGAATCACGAAGTTTACAAGAAAAACGAAGTGTTACTACGCAATTCGAAATAGATTGTTTTGTTGAGCCTTTCATACTTGTTTGGACGGCTGGTAAGTCATCCAGGTAAGTACCTATAAGCCAGAATTACCAAATCGGATCCACCGCTAGTATTTTTCTACCAGTGCATCAGATTAAATTCAGAATAACACGTATGGACCTATATTCAAAGTATGACTAATTCTATTCTTTTTCCGTTCCATATCCGCAATTTTAATTCGTAACGTGACACCTTATTTCACTATATTTGCATTAATTACAATAAAAACTAACACTAACATCGATAAAAAGAACTACTTAATTATAATTGGAAACTGTCGTCAATGTAAACATTAAATAACAGGTCAGACAGCGTGCGCCTGCGCTCATGGATCGCGATTAGTGTGGAGCGTGAAGGCTGGGCAAGTGTTATCGTAACTACAGTAATAGGGGAAACAATAAATTTCACATTTTTTATGAAAGTCTAACTACGTGTAATCTACATTTGGGTTGCGTACGTGTGGAGCTACGTGAATACTAGAAAAAAACGCAATGTGGTACAGCACTTGCTGTTGAAATAATTAAGCAGGATAAGAATGATGGCAATGTACCTATCAAATATTTTTTTTGCTGATCTGAAATTCTCTTATTCCAGGGAAAGCATGCATTGTTAAAGATCTTTAAAAATAATTAGAAGCAGTTTTATATAAAAGAGTGGTAATTCTAAGAAACAGTTCGCTGTCCCGCTGAAGAATTAACTAATTTAATAATAAAAAATAATAAAAATTGTTTTTGAATATCAGTTATAATTCTAACATTAATTCTTCATCTTTACATTCAGAAAGATGAAAAAATATTTGACGTGTGCCAAGGAAGATGTAAGTGCACGTCTATAAATTAATCGCATCAACTGACGTGCCTTTGTACTTTGTCTGCAGCAGTAATTTATCATAAGAAATATATTATATTTATTGCCTAATTCAATAGGATTCATAAGCATTACACAAGATTTACATTCATTCGTTGTAGTTAATACAAAGTAGATAAGTAGGTATACGTAACCAACTGGTGTCCAAGCAACATTTCTTACAACAATCCTATTCCATGGACCAGATATCAAATGGGATTTTCCAGATTATGCAAAACTATTTGTAGTTTACTTGTCTTTGTTTCATTAACCTTGAATTCTAATCTCATTTGATGTTGGGAGAGGAAATGTTGTTTTTTATCTCTTAGTGGTTATTTGGATCATGCGGTGTTACCAGATTTTTTTAAGTTTACCGTCTGAGAGCTCACTACAATGCACAATGTCAAGAATTCCAATGTATGGCATGATAAAATTTAAGCAAGCTGGACCATCCCGAAAGTCTCGACCTGTCCCAAATCCAAATAATGATACCTTAGCACACCAAAAACTAAGTAGCCACCTGACCAAACCTATAATATTAGGCCTTTAACCACACAACCATTAAATGAGACAAAACAAGCCTACATAAATGAAAATAGAATAAACGTTAGTAAAATATTCAATAAAACTGAATGGCTACTGTAACTACTGTTCACGTTACGCCAATAGGAATTGTATGTGGACCAGAGGTACCTACACTTAACCGAGAATCAATGGTCAAGTCAGCTCACCTACAACACAAACCTTTTTTGTCAAAACAAGAAGATTTATAGGCCTATTGTCCTATGTAGGTCAACGATTTTCCATCTGCCCGTGCAGTATTTATGTTTCCCACTAACAAAGTAGGTACGTTGTACTCGTAACTGCTAATGCATAAAACCAGTAAAAGCTTCTAAAGTCTAATCAAACATTACTGACAGTTTCGGTTAGTTTCACACAGGAAAGAATGAGCTTCGACACATTTTTGCTGAGAAAGGTGTAGGATGTGACGTCTTAACTTTTGGTAAAAAAAAGAAGAAAATAACGTGTTTTCGTCAAATTAATTTGTAAGGTTATCTAAATTCGTAAATCGTCGGGCTTTTCTTGATTTTGCAAGTCACATGGTCAACCCCGTCAAAATTCCACATTTGCTAAATATTATCTCACCAGGAAGTTATGCAAAATATTTGTATGTAGGTAATATTAATTATCTAGAATTTGACATTTGATGTACTTAGACCTGTTATGTATATTTTGAGAGCTTTGCAGACATGATAACTTGTTTATGTGTTTACAATACACCGATGAATAAAGGCTCCTACATACTGGCGCGACTTGTCGCGCGACGCGACGCGACACAAAGACACCGCGTGTAGCGCTACAAGCGGTGCCTTTGTGTCGCGACGCGTCGCGCGACAAGTCGCGCCAGTATGTAGGAGCCTAGAGTCTACAATTTTGCACAAACCTTCATTCAAAACCGCAAAATAATTGTCATCTAGGTACCGATAATTTCAAAAGAGTCTTTAAAAATCGAAGTCACGAGCAGTGAGGACCAGTTCTCATAACACACCCAAATTTTATGTTTGAAAGAGATAAAGAAGACATCCGCCGGATTGTGTGAAGGTTCAGGGAAGTTATTTTTGCAAAATGGCTGGTATTTATTTAGACTTAATATATTTAAAAGGCCATTGCTGCAGTCGAAATCACGTCACGTTTTTGAGATAAGCTATATGTTGACCTACGCTTGATCGTCAAGCATCTAGCGTTACTGTAGGCGTTGAGGGCCACAATTAAACAAAGCAGGTCTACCCAAGTTACCTCTGTCGTGGGCTGTCAGCTCCCACGCTTGACTCCGACCTTTTTGTTTAGGTACCAGTTAGCAATCCGTCCTATTTCTATTCGTGTTACAAAGTTGCTGAATATTCACGTATGCTAAGTAGTATCTTAGAGAGAGCACATAAACTTATGTTTAGATTGTCGTCCTACTCGGAAGGTGAGCCAGCTTTGTTTGTAGATATCTCACTTAATACAGAACTTCTCTTTGTGGCCGATAGAATAAATTTATGGAAAATGATATCGACTATTCTGATTTATGATCGCGACTGCAGTTATGTCTACTTTCTATTTCGAATTATAAGCGAAAATAAAATTTCTAATATGTACACACGGCTACACATCAAGCTATACATTTCCAGTATAAGCTGATCTCGCATTATATAGGATTTCCGTAGAATGCGAGGTCAGCATAAACTGGAATTGTATAGCTTTATGTGTAGCCGTGTGTACCTACGTAGATTTAATAAATCATAATTATTACCCGCGTAGGAGAGCCGAAATGGTGCGATGTCGATGGTGATATTATAGAACCGAAATGTAAAAGCGGTATAGGAAGGATTGTTCGGCTCTACGCGTAGGCCTCGGCGTCCCCCGCCCACGGGACTGGTTCCCTCGACATTCTGAAGCGATCGATTTTCATTTCAAATTACAGTGCTCATGCACAGCCTACACATTCTTCCCGAACGCATTCTTTGTGCGTTCAAGTATACTAACTATGATGGCCATCCAGTGTTCATTAAAATTCCATGTTGATGTCACAGTTGACTCAAATGTGCCACTTTTCTAAGTGTCCTAAAATTGTCAAACCTAATCCAGCGTTTCAGAAGCGGAATTTTGTAATATTTGCCCAAAATAATTACACAGCTGCGGCAAGATGTTATGGTTATCCTACTAATATTATAAACGCGAAAGTTTGTGAGTATGTATGTATGAATGTTTGATACTCTTTCACGCTAAAACGGCTGTACGGATTTAGACAAAATTTGGCACATAGGTAGATCATGACCTGAATTAGGACATAGGATATATTTTATCCCTATATACCTACAGGATCAAAACTTACGCGGGGTTCAGCTAGTGTAGTATATATCTACATTTTCACGGCCTTAGAAAAATATCTCTCATTAGCAGAACGATCACGTTGTTTTAGATAAAACGTAGATATTACAGCGGCAATGTCGTGGGAACGAACGAAGAATAGACGTCTCGTATGATCCAGTTTTCTACAGAGATGCAGTGTAGCCTTATCGAGGTCGACGCGATAATAAGTTGCGTGTCAATATGTGCTCTCTGTATCATTTTCTGAAGTAAACCACAAAGGAAGTAAGAAAGCATATGTTTTCACACAATCCACGTAGGTACTCGTTGTTCACGTAGGCTTTACATTCTCCGTGATTTAACTACGAATAAAATATTATGTATGGCCTTTTCGTGGGATATTAATTGACACATCATGCCAGTGTGTGCTAGTAGGGTGGATTGGATCCTCAAGCAGATTCTTTGTAAGTAATTGTTATTCTTGGCTCCCTCGCAGCCCGATCAATCAATGTCAAGTCTTTGATAACTTTAGCAAGTAGCTGTCTAAATTCCCCGAGAACAAAACGTCCAGCCTATGTCTTAAAGACAGCATTTCATAGTCTGACCACAGCCTTTGTTTTTATATTGGGTGGCAGCAGTTTAATCTAAAGTAGGTAATTCTGGATAGTCTGGAAGCAGTTTCAAAAGTGTTTTTCAAAAGATTAAGTTGATGATGTTGTCCTGAAGATCGGGTCGGTTTGGTTGATCCCTATAAGGAGCCTTCGGGTAAGGTCGGTTGACAGTCAAAATTGATTAAACAATATTCATCGCCGGCTGTTTTGAATCTCTGCAATTAAGCAACCCACAGCAAGTTATAACGTGTCAGAAAGCGACTGGAACAACCTTGGCTTCTACACCTCCACGCTACCCACGGCTACCCTCATTTGGTCATCGACGTAGGCGCACGCGCCTAATCGCATACTAAGCAACCTTATAATGACCCAACTAAGACTCACTTTTGCTACAGGGTTGCGGAACCGAGCCTCAGCATCAATGGTACCTTTGATGCCGAGACTTAACTGGCGCCTACGCATCAAAACGCAATAATTGCATTATTAAGTAGATATTACTCGCTCGTTGTAATTCTATTTCATTTAAACACGGTCACTTGAACTTGTATTGAATTTTACTGCAGCGGCAGATTCAGATAATTTGCAAGCCTTCAAGATATTGTGACAAGTACTACTTCTAAGTATGCATAAAATTATCTTTTTCTTACAAAGAATTCTTCTCTGATATTTTTCCGATAAGAACAATGCTTAAAGGCTATTAAACTCATTTTTATCTTTTATCGTGGTTTAATCTGCAAATCAAGTGTGTGTAACACATTTGATAAAACTTATCTATAAATCTGTTCTTTTTATTATCCACTTATATTGTTCATATCAGGAATGATAAAATTTGAACCGATGTTCCATTGATGTCTCTTTATCTTGTAATACATGTCCAATCTATGTTTTTATCTATAGGTAGGTACCTATTGTATGTTTTGATTGACGAATTTGTATGTTTACTTTGGTTAGCGCATTGTTATCTAGCGATGCTTACTGTTCTTCTTGGAATGCAAACAGCCAAATAGTTGATTCAATATGTAAACATTGTTCGGTCGATGTTGTTTTAACCATCAAATATTCCGTGTTATAGTGTCAGCCATCACATCTGGATAACTCATGTCTATTATTTACTATAGATGAACTTTAAATTTCATCAGTCGAAACATGGTCTTTAGTAGCATTTAAAATTCTAAACATGGTATTATTCTATAGGTACCTACTCTTCTGCGTAGGTGAGTTAAAGTGAGTGTTCGTTGTGCTTATTGCTGTATACAAGAACCGTGGAAATCTTTATTTATTTGGCTACATAAAAATGTTGAAACTGTGGTGAACTACATTATTTTTCTCGTATGCCTAATATTCCAGCGTCTAACGAAAATAGCCGCCGTAATTTCTTAGTTCGGCGTAACGTGATACGCCACGCCTGTCGGCTGTCAGCTTGCCGTCGATATTTTCGTCAAGTCGTCAGTGCCCAACGTGGACCCGGCATGACATGTCAAATAAACCATAAAATTTCAACAACATCGCTATAGTGGACTACGTTGATCGTAACTTTAAATGGACACCAGCATGAAAAATATAAAACTTGCTAACATCAACGAATAAATTTCGACATTTCCCAATCTGCCTCGGGTGAGTCAAACCTTACAATCAAAATGAATTTAAAGAGCCAGCCCTCGAGTCGAGACCTCTTGCTTTTTAAGGCAAATGTTAAATCAACAAGTTTTCAAGAATGATGCAAGCCGAATATTACCTGAGCCACGTGTTTTAAAATACGTCCACGCAATGACGGTTGTTGCCACTTTTATTAAAACTTGTTAGCACAAAAAGATGTGGAATATTTCAATCCACATGGGCTATACCGAGACCAATCTTATTAGATACATGTGCCACTGACATTATTTCGTAAGAGCTCATTTAAATGCGAGTAAACATTGGAGAATGAGATACCAACGAGAACATGGGAACTGCTGACGGTTCAATATAACAGAAACTGTTTGTCTACTTTATATTTGCGTCTTACGTATATTCAGAACCTCTTCGAAATATAATTGACAGTTTGTGCCAGTTAGGTGGGTAGCTAAGATACATACCTATATATATTATTTATCTTGCGTAGTACAGCCCGTTGCAAACTTTATGGCGGCTCGGAACATGAGGCGGGTCGCTGCGCAGTAACGAATTCATGTGTGGGGGTGAGGGGTGAGGAACCTACTGCGCAGCGAGTAGCGCACTTCAGAGCCGCCATTAAGTTTGACGCGTACTATACCTACCTATGTAGGTACCCTACTGTATAACCGAACTCATTATTAGCGTATTATAATTTGACAATTAGTTACGAAATCGTATGAGTTAAAAAGTTGAAGTTTCACTATAACATTCAAAAGGGATAACCACCTGCAGGCTTAGCATGACGCTTTCTGTATCTACGAGTACGAAGAAAAGGCAAAGCTCTTTCTATACAAATTGACATTTCGTTTCTCTATTTTTGACACCGCACCATAGAAATCCTTCTACATAAAAAAGGACCTAGATAAAGATCGTTAGAAACGAAAGACAAAATGACAGATTGTAGAAGGATTTCTACGGTGCGATGTCAAAAGTGAAGAATCAAAATATCACTTTGTATATAAAGAGCTATGTCTATTCTTCGTAGAAATAGAAAGCGTCATGCTAAGCCTGCAGTAGGTGCAACTACTGATAGATAACTAGAAACTTATAAGTGTCAATGATTGGCGGATTGCGTACAACTTACTATGCATGCAAACCCTTTAATCCCAGAGGGCAACGCTAACAGTAAATGGTTATGGCTAGGACATTAAGACATGTAGAGGTATCGGTCGAATAGACCTTGCTTTGCCGCGATACGTGACTCGAGTCGCTAATGTATTTTAAAGTAACACGTCGTCTTTTCAATGATTTCTGTTTCTGTCCCAACTTGTCTTAGAATGTTTATTGGTTTAATTATGAAAATTGTTTTGAATGGGATACTTGGCTTAGTGAGTTATGTCTTACAGAAATTGGCAACACATTTCTGCAGCCTTCTTAAAAAAAACTTTTAATGTTATTTTACCGTTTTGTCGGCGTGATTAATATGTATACCCATGTCAAATTGCAGCTTTCTAGTACTTAGAGTCTCTCGAGTTAAGCCGGGGACAGATAGACAGACGGACATGGCGAATTTATAAGGGTTCCTTGTTGACTACGGAACCCTATAAAGAGGTTTCGTAAAGCTGACTGTACGGTCAGTGCAGCGCTGCATTACCTGACCCCTCTTACAAAGAAGAAGAGGGGAAAAGGGATCGGGTTATGCAGAGCACTGACTGTACGTCCATAGTAGGTATCTGCCAATTTGTTTTGATATCTCCTTTATTTCGCAGCAGTAAGGGCGGTTTTCGGTTGACTGTACTTATACTATGGTTTTCATTTTAAGTGTGTTAGTTTTATCCTTATATTTTGGCCAATTCTGACTTTTACTAGGTACCTACTCGTCCGTCACAAAATGACCGGCAGAAGATTTAATACTTACAACAATCTAGCGGAGACATTATCATTGTGTTCTGTTGATCAGCCGGCTCATAATATCAATTAGGGCTTGTGCAGCGAGCGGGCATAGCTACCCAAGTAGGTAGCTACGTAGGTACCAGCATTCACTTATATGGTGGCAAAGTGACCTAAACCTGTTTGTTATTGAAATATCTGCCTTAGGATTATCACAGTGAAACTATGAAGGTCGGTATGGTATGAGTAGGTACTACCTATAGGTATTAGTTCAGGATTGTAGTCCAAACCCATTAGAATCAAGGAAAACGGAAACAAAACTACACAAATCACCACAAACAAATGGTGACTAAATTAATAAACTGAATAGCTACTTATTTACCTGCCATGAAATACTGATCTATGTAATGAGCTAAGCTAGCTCGTAGCATTGAAACAATCTAAAAATACATAAATAACATGAAATTTTCACAATAATTCAAAATGTATTCAAAATAGTCACTAAATAGTAAACACATACCAGAAGATACTAATTAATAAACATCAAAATATATCCTTTATTCAAATCGCTGCAAGAATCATTTTGTAAACGTCAAATGAGTGTAGTCGGCAGGCGCTCAGTAGCAAAGATAAGGGCTACATGGTATCCATGGACTGGTTACGTGTGGTAATAAAACGAGGCTATACATCGCACAAGGAGCGGTGCGCCTGCGCCGCGCTACGTACAAATCTCGTATGACTGAGAATGGTGGACGTACGGTACCTACACAGAGTGGCGACATTCCACCAACTCGCGCGGAATGCAAGAATACGGCCCTGCGAACAGGTTACACCCAGGGCTCGTGATCCTTCATCCCGCGCGTCCCCATTTAAAATATAACCTCAAAATCATAACTCGACTTATTAAAGATTTATTGACAACAGCTGCGTGGACAGCGAAATGAGACACATTCATAAACGTAGTCACCAAACTCGTTTAGGTACTACATGTTCATTTCACCGATCTCTCGTCGGCGACAATCTAACGACCGCTGACCGCAAATCGGCACAGAGACGGTCTGCTTTACTTCGCTTTTCGAAATGAAGGATCGCATTACAAACACCACTGGACCATAACTCGGCGGGGCGAAGACAAAAATAAACTTAATATCGTTTGCGTTGTAACATTTGTCGACGCATCCGATTTATGATCGCCTCGGTGACAAGCATCGGCGATAGGAACTAGTACTCTCGGCTGCCGATGTATTATAAATAGTTCGGCACGATTTTGACCTACCTTCATCCAAAAGTCGCTCCATGTGCATGAAAACATTCGGGAACGCAGCCAGTTGCTTCCTGTCTTTGAGCAACTGAGCTAAGTAGTCCGCTATACTCTGCGTCGAAGGATTGTTATTATCACACATCATGAGTACTATTTATATAACTAATGACACGTTAAAAGTTTATCCCAACACGATCAATTAAGATATTGTACTTTAGTTACTGATTATTGTTATTTTTGTGAGATTATGTTAGAAAAGTTAAATTCACTTCCACACACATCGAAGATTCGATCACCACTAGTTGAAATTGACCGAAGTGAAGTTGTGGGTGAATATAGCGCTGCGCCTGCGCTCTTGTCGAATGGATTTTTTGTGAGCGCGTGCGACTCTGTCCACAGTGTAGGCGTAATAATAACATACGCTGCTCTCGCTTACACTCGCTGCACTGCGGTCTATGTCTGTCTCGCTCTCGCACCACAGAAAATAAATGCGACTCAGTCGCCATCTAGCCAACCCAGTTACAACTATAATGATATGAGTTGACATGACCGTAACTATTCACTACGTTATTTCCATTTATGTATGACGAAGCAACATAAGTATTGTTTTAATATTTTCAAACGCATACATGGATGTTTTCGAAGAAACCGACATTTCAGTTAAATTCTATTACGTAAAATAAAAATAACTAATATTTATTATATTTACTTTACATACTAAATATTAATTAAACAACTTCTATTTTATATTTACAATATTGAACGTGTTAAACGCTTATTGTAAGTAGTAATTTCTCATAATAGGTACTTTAAACCAGCCAACGTAAGTCCGATTAATTCGCAAGAAAGATGACCAAAAATAAGGGCAGAAGGCGTGACAGAATGCGTCTTTTTAGTTCACCATACATGGACCAAGACAGCAGTATTTTGAAGCTGAGCTCGTTGTTTAACAAAGGAATATCCAGTGACATTTAAAAAAGAATACCTACAATTTGGAATTTCATTTCTGGTATTTTGCGGGCATTGCCCTCTGAAAGTTCTGAAAAACATTTTAAACCATTTAAACAAGTAACCTAGTTTTGTTGTTTTTACAATTCAATAGCAGGTGAGTAGATACTATATATAGAAACATATATAGTATATATGCATATACATAGTAGATACTTAATTAAAGAGCAAATCAAACAAAATAAACAAACTACAACTAGAGCAAATTAAACAAACTAGTTTTAAAAGAGCTGAAGCAAGAAGCAAATCTAGGCACCAGGTAGGTACTAATGTAGGGAAGCAGCTAAAAGCAATTTAAATGAATTTAAAGCCAAAGTTAATATAACAATGAAAAGCCAAAATAAAGGTAAAATTAAAATTCTAAATTAAGGTAAATACAAAGATATAAATATGACTAGATAGACAGTCAAAGCAGCGAACTCGTCGAAAAAAATTGCGTCCAACCGTTGGCCGCAAAATGCACGCACTCTAGACTAGCCAGATCACAATGACGTGGCGCGAGTGTAAGACGTAGCTGTCATGCACCGGCTGGATAACAAAGTTGGCCTGTTTGTTTTAGTTCTTTTGCATCGCAGAGCTCTATCTAGACATAAATTATCAAAGGGTAAAAACTATTTTTGGAGGACCTACAACTAAAACAATAGATTTGTTAGCATTATGTACAGCTGACATTCATTATTTTCAATCGTTTGCACAGCTCCGGTAGTTGGTTGGTCACGAGTAATTAGGCTCAAGGACTTATTAAGCCCATTGAAAATCAAGATAGTTCTTCATGAATTTGGTATAGCGACGATTCGCCTTTCTAATAGCCTACGAAATCCACGCGAACAAAGTCGCGGGCAATGTGCCTACCTAGCCTTTTTCCAACTATGTTGGGGTTGGCTTCCAGTCGTAACCGGATGCAGCTGAATACCAGTATTTTACATGGAGCAGCTGCCTATCTGACCTCCACAATCCAGTAACTGGGTAATACGAGATCCTTTGATTGGACCGCTTGTCAGAATTTTGAGCTTCTGACGATACCTAACGACTGTTAAAGATTCATGAATGACAGCCGGGACCAAACGCTTAATAGATTTTTTAAATCTGTAGAAGAGATCCTTCGGGTTAAATCCTGTCTCTTAAGAGTTGGCTTTCTAGCTGAATAGCTGATGCAGGTAAATGTCAGATCTGATACTTCACGACTGCAATCTGACCTTCGCAACATGATCTTAAGAGAAACTCAAACAATTTGGTCAATTTGATTTATTAAAGTGCACCTGAATGTGGCGTGGCAAAGTAATAATAGCTCCTCCTTAAACACCTACACACAATATTTCATCAAGTTACAGATTTTTTTCTCTTTTTACATAAAAGGAAAACTGTGGGCGAATGGAGAATTATTTTTCATGTTATTAAAGATTAAAGTTACGCAACGTGTTATGAACATAAATGGAGTGTGATTGCTTAATAATTCATGTTTTATTATTGTTTTAGTTTATAGACTCAAACTGTGTTCATGAAATATAGGTAGGTATACCTACTTGTGAGGATCCATATATTTCAGAGCATTATGTAAGTGAAACCTCTAATAATGGTTTGTGGTAACAATAGAACATCGATCAAAATGACTATCAACATGCTGAATATATTTTCAATCACCGGTACCTCTGTAGGAATCCAGTAGTAGGTACCTTTTCACAATATGAAAACAAATTGGTATCATATTCATATAATAGGTACCAGTAGGTATATAAAAGCTCATCGACCGATATGATAGGTATCTAACTACTGCCTCGCCACCACTTTCAAAAGAGGAAGGTTCTTTCTTTATTCATGATTATTTAACAAACGAAAAGCTCAAACTTAGCAACAGGATATCTAGGTCCTGCAAACTGTCTACAGACTTGATAGTCAAATCTTCAGTCAAAAATTAGATAATGATGATTCATTATCATCATTTCAACCCGAAAGGCGTCCCCTGCTGAACTTAGGCCTCTCCCAAGCACCAACACTTCGACCGGTTCTGCCTGTGCTTCTCGCATCCAGCGTAGTTATTCCTGACTAGTTCTACCTACTTATCTTCAAGTCTTGAAGCGAATTTGTTGAACGCACCAAAGTGTTCCGTTCTAAATATTTACAATCTCTTATTTTTCTATGCAGACTAGAATTTAACGGTGCCATGCAAACCATGCTCATTTCTTACTTGTGCAGTCTTTTGTCACTAATGGCGAGTTTTAAACTTATTTTAGTACCATAATCGACCAGAAATTATTTTGTTCCACATATGGACGACAATCAGAATATTTAAAAATAAGAAATGAAAGCCTGAAAAGAATTTTAGTAAAAAGGAATATTGATATAAGAACATTACACACTTACACACATACATACATTCTGCAGGACGAATATCTAAAGGAAGACAGTGTTTTTGAAAACCTCTAATTATCTTCTGAAATACCAATTGGTCTGATAAAAATTAAACTTTATATCACCGTCGAAATTCGTTTTTAACAAAGCCAGCACATTCGATCAATTAAAATCACCCAAGTTAGTTACGTTTTATCAATTCCGTTAAAAGGATAAATGGATAATTGACCCCTATCCGATGTTCTCGTGGATCTATTGAATTAAACGGATTAAGCACACAAGTTCCACGCTCTATATTCCGCTATTATTTCTGAATTGAAAGCTTTATTACGAACCTACATCTCAAATAGAAGGGTCATCTGTTATGCCTCAATATCCACCATAGCTACATAGTTTGTAATTAGCTACTAGTTCAATCAAAGTTATTGGCGCCGATTCCCTTGTTCACAAACTAAATTAAATTTAAATTCTGTGCATCTTTTTCTTTCTATTTCATTAAGAGAAGGACAGAAGATAAATTTTAGTTCAGTCCTGTCAAATTAATCAGCGCTTGATGTAAATTGACGTAATTTTAGTAGGCAAGTTTTTAATCACGTCTAAACTTGTATGGAGTAGTGACAGGCGCTGATTAATTTGACAGGACTAAACTAAAAGTTATCTTCTGTCCTTTTCTTAATGAAATAGAAAGAAAAAGATGCACTGAACTTAAATTTAATTTAGTTTGTGAACAAGGGAATCGGCACCATTGCCTAGCGTTAATGCAACAGAGCAAACCTATTAAAAACGAATCACACTAACAATACCTATATTGTTGTTATGGGAATAAAATAAATCTGCGAAGACCATATGCATGTAGGTATTTATTAGCGGTACCTGCGATTAATTACTATTTACCTACTTATTGCAACAACGTTTACCTCATACTGAAGATAGTTGCATAATCAGCCTATAATGTTCCCACTGCTGGGACACAGGCCTCCTCTCCTCGAAAGGGAGTGGGCTGTAATCTACCACGCGGGCCCAGTACGGGTTGGTAGATATCACATATCCTCGAATTTTTGGTTCTAGGATATGCCGGTTTCCTCACGATGTTTTCCTTCACCGTTTTGAGAGCAGTGGGGATGAAATTATTTACACTAAGTAAAGCGCCTGCCTGGGTTCGAACTCACGAACTACAACTCGTGAGTCGGGGCCGTCACCATAGAGCCATCACAGCTTCCACTGAAGATGGTTACATACATACATAATCAGCCTACAATGTTCCCACTGCTGGGACACAGACCTCCTCTCTGTGAGAGGGAGTGGGCCGTAATCCACCACGCGGGCCCAGTGCGGGTTGGTAGATATCACATATCCTCGAATGTTTGGTTCTAGGATACGCCGGTTTCCTCACGATGTTTTCCTTCATCGTTTTGAAAGCAGTGGTGATGAAATTATTTACTCAAAGTAAAGCGCCTGCCTGGGTTCGAACTCACGAACTACAACTCGTGAGTCGGGGCCGTCACCATAGAGCCATCACAGCTTCCACTGAAGATGGTTACATACATACATAATCAGCCTACAATGTTCCCACTGCTGGGACACAGGCCTCCTCTCCTCGAAAGGGAGTGGGCTGTAATCTACCACGCGGGCCCAGTACGGGTTGGTAGATATCACATATCCTCGAATTTTTGGTTCTAGGATATGCCGGTTTCCTCACGATGTTTTCCTTCACCGTTTTGAGAGCAGTGGGGATGAAATTATTTACACTAAGTAAAGCGCCTGCCTGGGTTCGAACTCACGAACTACAACTCGTGAGTCGGGGCCGTCACCATAGAGCCATCACAGCTTCCACTGAAGATGGTTACATACATACATAATCAGCCTACAATGTTCCCACTGCTGGGACACAGACCTCCTCTCTGTGAGAGGGAGTGGGCCGTAATCCACCACGCGGGCCCAGTGCGGGTTGGTAGATATCACATATCCTCGAATGTTTGGTTCTAGGATACGCCGGTTTCCTCACGATGTTTTCCTTCATCGTTTTGAAAGCAGTGGTGATGAAATTATTTACTCAAAGTAAAGCGCCTGCCTGGGTTTGAACCCACGAGCTACAACTCGTGAGTCGGGGCCGTCACCACTGAGCCATCACTGCGTCCACTGAAGATGGTTGCACATTCTTAATTAGAAGACATTTTCTTTAAATAAGTATTAGCTACCACGGAATAAACTAACAAGTAGGTTGCTTAGAGTGAATTAAATGTGCTGCAAAATGCTAAAAGTATTTAAAATCGTTTTATGACAGCATTTTTCACCGATACACGGGCTTGACTACCATAAAAGCATCGTGATTATGCGGCCACTCCGGCTATGGCAGCTCGTTTGGACTCTAATTATCTGGGCGCTATGGAACTTGGATATACGAAGATGTAACCTATTGCCGCTATTAGGTACTAACTCTCGAACAATAATAAAACATTAGATTGCAAATGTGACCAGTAATTCCAACCTCTTGAATATTCTAATAGGAACTTGGCAAATCGCTTTGTTTTCACAGCATAACTTTTAGATATGATCGTAAATTTACTCGTGAGGGGATTAAATTGTACAAACATTAGAATTTTTTTTAACGTATCCCCATAAAAAATCTATCAAAACAGCCGTTTACAACAGTAACACATACAAAGGCGAGCAATAAATATTTTTGAAGTTAATTATTGATCGACAACGCATCGTTAAAACGTCGGTATCAGAGATCACAGCCATTACCTACATTGTTTTTTTTTTTAAAGAAACAGCATGTGGTGTACAATATGAAATTAAAATAACGTCAAGTCCGCAACAATTTTTATGTTCATGTATGTAGGTTGGAGTGCCGTGCGCACAGCTTTGCGTCTTGGATATCTAATGTCCGGCTTTCGACCTACGATTTGTGCGGAGAGGAAAACATTGCGTCACCCTGCCATCGTGTGACCATTTACTACAAGCTTCCCATCTTTGATCTTAATCAAACGATGACGCAAAAATGCCTTTTCGGACTCTCAGACTACCGAGTTTCATATTTATTATTTTGAATACCCAAACTTTCTTCCCGGTTTCCTGTATTCTTCGTAAATCAACGTCACATTTAATTATATGAGACAAAATGTGCCCACTAGTTTATAAAAACTATAGAAACCATCTAGACGATAAAAATATTTTATTTTGACAAGTTATAAAACATTGAATTACTGAATCAGTGATCTGAAATAATTCTGAACGTAAAATTTTAGCTGGATAAAGTTAATTAATTGGACTGAAGATGTGTGAGTTTTTCATTTGATTTATATTAAAGATCTTACTTTGACTAAAACCCACGTTTTTAACGATTTGGCATTTTGGTTAGCCGACAAAGATGAAGTAAAGCAAGAGCGGCTGGATATCTACAAGTATAGGCGTAAAGCAACTAAATCCAATCTACTCACACCTCAAGCTCCACAAAGAACTGCCTCTGGAATCCCGAATATTCGCCTAGAAATGGATGAGGCCCGTCGACAAAAAACTTACGCAATTTTGCAAGAAGGACGATCTGAATTTTCTACAAACAGCAAACTGCGGACAATCCTGCTAATTTATTCAAACCCTGCTTGGAAAATATTCATACTCACAACACTGTTCATTGCATACATTCTGGACTCTTGCGTTTACACATTCTGCAAATCAACGAATAGACCGTTTTGGGCCATTATTATTTTATTGTGCTTCAATTTCATATTTACTTTTGACGTCTTTATCATTGTAGGACTGAGATTCTTTAAGAAATGGAGGAAAACTCTTAACCTTGTAGAACCAGATACATTTAAAGTAATTCTGAACATTATACTAGCAATCCCGTACTCATTCTTGTATTTAATGGACGATAATATGCTAAAGTTCAATTTTCATGCGATTGCACCTGTGGTAGCAACAATACGAGTCTATAGGATCATAGAATATTTCTACAACAGATCTTCGCAAGCAGGCAGCAATCAGTGGACTACGTTTTTGTCGCAGTATTTGATACTTTTCTTCTTATCTGTTCATACTTGGGCATGCGTGTGGTATTTGTTTGCAAACAGAAGCTTTGACATACATAAAATTCGGACTTCATGGTCGCTTGCAGCAATATATTTACCGACAGAGGAAACACTTGATTGGTATTATGTCTGCACATATTGGTCAGTCATGTTTCTCACCACGAACGCCCTCGGGGATTTATACCCAGTGACCTCTGCTGAAAGAGTCATAGCAATATTGGCGACATTACTCGGCTTTCTGCTAACAACGGTTGTGTTTGTGGGTTCCTTAACATCACAATTCATAACTATAACAACTAGACGTTCCAAATACGTAAGACAACTAAAGAAAATTCAAAACCATTTGAGGTTGATTCAAATGGATTCGGACACTACAAAGCGAATAATCGGGTAGGCAACTGTTCTATCGATAAAAACGTTAAATTACTTACAAAGTATATCTTGCGTTTATGTAATACTGCCTTTGCAGGTATTACGAAGATCTCTGGTACCAAAAATCAGGAGTTTTCAAACCTAAGTTACTCGGACTCCTACCCTATCCTTTACAGATGGAAATATGTTACGACTTGAATGCTGTTCCGCTCTATAGCTCTCTGATATTTAGGAAGTTACCGGAAGCATTCCTTAGGAGACTATCTTTAGACATGACGCACCAGTTTTATCTACCAGGAGACGTTGTATATAGCCATAACCAGAACAAGACTATTATGGTAAGGCTGCATGAACATTATCTGTTTAAAATATTAATTAGATTTATTAATGTATTACTGTTGTAGGTATGTGTCACTAGTGGCGTGTTAGAATTATTATCAGACGAAGACGACGAAAGTCCAATGATTTCGTTTGCAAAGGGGACCTGTTTTGGTGAAATTTCTTTAGTCTATAATATTCCGGGTAAATATTTTTACCAGCAAAATAGCAAAATAAAAACGTAAAAAGATAAAAGCTAAATAATCTGCATGTTTACGCTTTTAGCCCGTTGCACAGTTAAAGCGGCAACTTACGTCGAATGCCAAGTCTTAGAAAAAACGAAATTCATAAAACTGATGATCACATATCCAGACCTCGTCTATTCGATGCGCACTGAGATACAAGAGCGAATCAGCAGGAGTCGGCTAAGGAAAATGAAGCAAGGAGAAGGAAACGAATTCTCGTTAAATATTTACGCGTCTAAGGATCGAAAGAAGAGCAGTATCAAATGTTTGAAAGATAAATTGCGATATATTCAAGGTATTTCGAATAACAACTCCCAAGTCCCAATTGAATATCTATTCGTTTCGAATCATACAAAGCCTGTTTCACATTGTCTGGATAGGAAATGTGCTAGAAAAATCCTAAAATGGAACATAATTTGTATGACATTTTCTCTCATAAAAGTTAAGCACAATTTTTCACACCCACAGGTGCAACGGAAGTTGACACTTTGACAAAAGACGATCATCTTGATGAAAGTTGCTTGGACCTTTACATCATGTCGGAACACATAAAGAAGAAAATGACAATGTTCACTTGCATCAAGTCCAAGTTCCCTTGGATATTAGAAGCCGATTGTCCGCTCGTCAAATATTGGGAATTGTTTATGCTTTTAATCGTATTCTACGTATGCCTCGTCTATCCTTATTTCATAGGATTTAAGCGCAGGTTTCCCGATGGAGTTTATTTCTATGCCCAGATAATTATAACCATTTCGTTGATACTAAACCTTTTCATGACATCTGTAACTGCAGTTAAGACGAAAAAGAAATACATAAAGAATTTCAAAAGCATTGTGGGCTACAGGATGAACACCCTTGGCTTCTACCTTGACGTTGTAGCAATAATACCGTTCGAGTACATTGTCACGATTCATCAAACTGTGAAATATCACGATAACTATAGAGATCACTTGTTTTACTTATGTAAGGGAACAAAGCTTTGTTTAGTTTGGAGGCTGTCAAGTTTCTTTGAGAATTTGGAAAGAAAATTGCTATTGAATTCGCTTCTTATTAAGGTAGTTTTGCACTATATTTTATATGCTTTAATTTCCTACATTATTTCATACACTAAAGATAATTTCATATTCCAGATTGTAAAGTATTGCGTATACATGTGTTTGTTGTGCTATTGGTCTGGCGTCATACTATACATGGAGTCTTGTTTTGTAAACCGATGCTCAGAAAACTCATGGTTCAGTAGGGCATTGATTTGGGAAGACCAAAAACGCGGATACAGATCTACCAAGTAAGTTTCTACATAGGATTGATGGTTGTTTGATCATAAAATCGTACCTATTAAACTGGTACTAATATCGTTGGAGTCTTAATATGCGTGAAATCACACTTTCACGATTTCTAGGAATATTAATTTCATTCATTAAAGAGAAACATTAGGTACGTAAGCCGGCTAAAACTTTTGGGTACAAAATGCATTAGATTGCATGAAATACATAAACAACACAATAAATTATTTCGGATCAGGGATTCATGATCATGAGTCATCAAGTATACTCTATTAAACTTTTCCGCTGAATGATTTATTATTATGACTCATTTTAAAGACAGCAGTCATTACAAATTCTGATGACCTTCGTTACCGCGTATGTATGGTTTCAGAGTGACGGGTGTACCGTTTATATATTTTAAATATAAATAATTTAAATATATATAATAATATATAACATAATAATAATATTAAATTAACCACGAAACCATTTTGCACACGTATTACCGTATATGGACCTGCATTGACATCATCATCAGTTATTAAATCGAATTTATCTGTCATCGAATACTAACTCAACTGCCCACTGTCACCTCGTTATAGCCCAGCATGAGCCTGAGGTTATATTTCGCCATGTTTTTTTTTCCCAGAACTAAATACCCGATAATAACTTCTATATACTTTGCTACGACCATCCTGCTTTCTGTCGGCTATGGAGACTACACGCCCGGAGACTTTTACGATATGGCATTCATAGCTTTTCTTAGCCTCTATGGAGTCTTATTCTCCGGGTACTGTGTGTCCGAATTCTCCGCTGTCGTCACACATTGGTCAAGGTAACTAACTACCTACATCTGGATTGTAATTTGTCATTGCGAACACCTCACCAAAAAATGTTTGAACCAGTTTGATAGCTGTGAATGAATGACTGTAGTAAATGTTATGTCGGACAGCAATAGAAAAACGAATCTTTAAAATTAATCAAATCTTTGACTTTAGAACAAAAACAGCTTTTCTGGAAGTGATCATAACTATAGATAAATTCATGAACGAAAATAATATGCATCCAGCAATCAAATCTCGGATTATGGCTTTCTACGAACTACAGTGGCAATACAACTCGGTAAAACATTCTAAAATAAATACTGAAATGGTAAGAAGTATTTGGTAACTAATCATTTCCTTTCAATTTCAGGGGGTAGAATTAACAGATGACAATTGGTTGGAGAAGACGGTGGTTCCTTCAGAATTGAGGAAGAAAGTTTTGCATCAAGCTAGATTCAAAGCTCTCACATCTATCAAGTTCTTTCAAGTGAAAAATAAGGCTTATATTCATACTCTGACTGAAGGTTAGAACTATTGTACAAATAAGGAGAACTCTTTAAAACAGAATGAATTTTTGACTTGCGATGCATCTAAAATTGATTTCAATCCCAAATAGGTAGTTATCATTAATTGACAGCAATCAGCTTAACTACAAATGGTTGGGAAGGAACTGGCCAACACACGAGTTAATCAGTTTAGAAGTCAAGGCTAAAATCGTTTGGTATCGGCAAATCTACGTTCAGTAGATAGAACCTATATGTACTTATATTATGATGACAGATAGATGATTAGAATAGCGATCATATATGTTTTGCAGCGGCAAGAGACATAATTCTACCACCTGGTGAAATTGTATTCTACGGGGGCACAGTAACTAGGGAGTTATACATAATAGAGAGCGGTTACTGCTTAGTGACGTCCAATGAAATGAGGGAGAGCAAAACTGAACAGGTCATAGGGCCGGGCAGTCATGTGGGGTTACTGGTCCTTTTGTACGGAATCCCCACTCTTAGCACCGTGGTCACATTGACTCATTGTAAGGTAAGCTGAACAGTCCCCAACTCCCCGCGACCTTTTACAGGTGGGCTGGTATAGTGGGCAGTCGTCCTACGCTCTCTGCCATACGACCTTATTTAAGGTTATCCTATACGACTATCTTTGTTGCGACAAAGGTAACCGTTATATAGGTAGAATTATAGGTCTACTCGTTAAGATCTGACTATTACTAAGACCTCGCGAGCACAAACTTTTTTGCAATAATGAATATACCACTAAATGTATTTGTTTTGGATAGGAGACAATAGATTGTCCGAACAAAGCTGCACTTCGTTCGGAGCCAATCGCAGACATGCCGAAACATTATTGCTTTGTGTAGTCAAAGCAGTCAGAAAACTGATTGAAGCTACCGCGCTTAGCCAAAAAATTCTTGGCAAGTGGCAAGACGATAATTAAACAGAAATAAACTAACCTACAACTATCTGTTAAACACGAGACTTTACTTTTGATGCTACTTTACACCTAACAAAACTCAGTCACACAAAATGTTCGACGGGACCTAACCATTTGGCGAGCGACAATGACAGCGCGATCTAGAACAGTCTGCACAGCACAGATCTGGCACAGTAGAGACCTTATTGTATAATTACTAACATTATTACTGGTTTTAAAGCCTCGTTTGAGAGAATTCTGTAAATTATTTTCAGAATTCTCTAGTTTTGTTGAGATGAGGTGGGCCCAGATACTCCAACAATTCCTACCTAGTAGTTAAAGTGTCGATTCCACTGGTAGAAATCTAAGAGTGAGAAACTTAAGTCTGGCAAGCTTTAAGTCGTAATAACTGTATACTAAAATTCGTCCAGATCGGTTGTAAAATACGACCTGTAGAGGAGTAGCAACAAAATGTCATAGGAAAGCAAATTTTGTCAGACTTGAAGCAGAGACGCTTCGCTCGCTCGATCAATTAATACAAGACGTACTGAATAATGTCTTGGTCGAGGTGTGTGTTGAAGCTCTGCGGGTAATAGATAGTATACGTGTAGGTATGGTAGGTATGGTAGGCGGTGAAGAATATCTCTTTATTTTTTTCCTGTATAAAATTGTATGAGCAAGTTTATAGGGTTCCGTAGTAAACAAGGAACCCTTATAGTTTCGCCATGTCCGTCTGTCTGTCCCCGCTGTAGCTCAGAGACGCTTAATACTAGAAAGCTGTAATTTGGCATAGGTATACACATAGCTGGGCACCGTTAATCAAATAGGTAACTTCGTTAATCGTTAATCCGCTACAAAAAAAGTTAGCTTCGTTAAACGTTAAAGCGTTACATTTCGCAAGAATTAACGCAAGTTAACGTTAATCGTTAATCCGTTAATATGTGTAAAATTGCATTTTTACAATTTTTTGTTCACACTTATAAAACCTGTTGGTTTATGGTGTTAGGAAGAAACTGGAAGTTAGGAAGAAAACAAAATACTTGTTTAATTCAAATGTGTAATTTAATCGCCGGGCATAAGGTGCATATTCCCCTTCATGAACATTAACATATTGAAGTTCTCGTCTGAAAAGGAGGCTCGCTTTATATCAATAGTAGCTGTACCCATTGGATTAACGATTAACGGACTTCTGACTGATGTTAACTGAAGTTAACGTGTCCGTTAACATTTTTAAAAGTTAACTTAAAAGTTAATCCGTTAATCAAAATATTAACTTCGTTAATTAACGATTAACGGATTAACGAGTTAATGCCCAGCTATGGGTATACATATTAATCAGGCCCACAAAGTGCTAAAATAAATTCTTGAAAAAAAAAATTTTTAGGGGACCTCCCTTGCACGTAATGTGGGGATGATATTTTTTTTCTTGTCTACCCCATGGTGTGCGGTATCGTTGGATAGGCCGTTCAAAAATATTGTGGGACAGTGATTTTTTGTTAGTCAAGTGTGCATGCCAGCTAAATGTTTGTTTATGGAGATGTGAAAAAAATCATGGCAGTAGTACATATAATGAAATTAAAAGAAAAAACCATCACAGCTAAGTGGGCTTTACAAGCTATCGAGTAATAGTCGACCAACTTAAATTTGCAGTTGGAGAATTGACCGCGGCATATATCGATATATGGGAGAACATGTTTTTCTACAACATTGTTAAATTTGTTTTTGGGATAAATTCATACCAACTGCCCAACTACGGAACCCTTCATTGTGCGTGGTCCGACACGCACTTGGCCGATTTTTAGTTTGATCATGTTGAGACAGACCTAACTAGAAAAGATTGATACAGCAATTCATTTTCCTGAATTGCCTTTTAAAACTTGTACGGAATTATAAATAGTAGAAGACCATATCAAAATGGAAATGAAGGAAGTACTGGGTGATTAATATCATTCTGTACCAAGTTAATCAAATTCGGTGTATAAATTGTCTTCCCACACGATGTAACTATAAGGATTGAAAAAAAAAATACTCATAAGAATTATCTTAGAACTTCAACAAAAATAACGGTAAATTAGTTTAATGATGTTTAAAAATATAAGCGATTCCATTCCATTATAATAATACATACATGATGCCAACGATCATGCAATATTTTAATCGTAAAGTAAAACTTGAAATCGTGGAGACTGGCATATGAAAAATGAGTCCTATGCCCAGCAGTGGGTGAAGTTGAACAACAAGGTATATCAATTTATATTTTCCAGTTAGTAAGTGTAAGCCACTACGCATATACGTCGGCTCTCAGTCTATTCCCAGACATGAAGGAACACGAAGGCATAATGAAACCAGAGGAACTACGAACCATTGAGGAGCAAGCTAAAGCGCAGAGCACTGATTCTTATTTACAGCATTACAATCGACTGACGGAGAAAAAACAGAAAGTCAGGATTACCAGTCTTTTACAAGAATTTTTTAACAGTAAGTATTCATGAAAGTCTGTTTAGGTACCTACACATAATTATTATAAATTAAAGTCGCTATTTGAGTCTGTATATTATTATGTGACCGCGTTGTTCTTCTAAATTACGCAAAGGATTTTGATGCGGTTTTGACCATAATTTAGAAAATTTATTCCGGAAGGTTTAGGAGTATATTGATAATTAAATTCACATAAGATAATAAAGAAATCTCGATATTTTGTTAAGTCGTAAAACCCGTGCGAAACAGGGGCGGGTCGCTAGTTAGATATAAAGTTTTATTAGGTCATGTTTTACTTTTCGGATAAACTGGCAATGGCGGTGAAGAACGGACGGGCTCCAACGAATCAAATCTCCAGACAACTCTCTGGAAATCTGTGTCCTCGTCCGCCAGTCTCACCATCCGATACATATTCACAATATAGGCTACGATGCAGATTTTATGATGACGCCATCTATTCAGCTATTATATGGAGCAGCAGATGGAGAACCACAAAATAATGTGAAGGATTCACATTCGTCAACATTGTTGGGATTGAGTCAGATAAAGGAGAGACTTTCAATTGTTGCTGATGTTTCCAAACTTACAGCCTTTCTTCTCATTACAGACTCCTTCATAGACCTTTCAGCAGAATACAAGAAATCCAAGGATAAATATTGGAAATCGTTCAAAAAATTTCCGATACTAAACAACGTTGCGTCCTACTTGCTGATGCCTATTGCTATAAGACCAGACGGTATATTTTTGAAAACGTGGGCGATTATGCGAGTAGCCACTGCATTTTTATTGTGTCTACTCATACCCGTGAGTTTTTATTTTGATATGTTTTGTGAAAACGGGGATAGAAAACATCGTGAGGAAACCGGCATATCCTAGAACCAAAAAATTCGAAGAAATGTGACATTTACCAACCCGCAATGGGCCCGCGCGGTGGATTACGGCCCACTTCCTCTCACCGAGAGGAGGCCTGTGTCCCAGCAGTGGGAACATTATAGGCTGATTATGTATGTTTTGTGCCACCTACAAGATTATATTCGTCTAGATTTGGAACGTCTAGACCAGGGATTCCCAAAGTGGTCGATATCGACCCCTTGGGGTCGTTATCGGTTTCCTAGGGGTCGATATCGGTTTCCTAGGGGTCGACATAAACGAAAACTGATTTTGGGGGTCGACGAGGTCTAAAAAACGACCCCTATTAAATTAACATAAGTTCTTATTTAAAACTTTCAAGATAGGTAGGTAGATACTGTATTGTTTATGTTGTGTTACGTGAACTAAGAATAATTAATATTTTTGTAGGAAATAGCATTGTTGTAGTAATGTAAAGTCTCAAGTTCGTACAAGATGAAAAACTCGGCAAGTCAGTGTGGACAAGTTTGTGCAAGATAATGAGTTCGAGCGTACGTCTTTCAGGCGAGTTTTGACTTGCTCTCTATTTGACGCTTACGCGATTTAACACGAACGAATTCATGATCAAGTTGCAAGTCCAAACATGTTCCTGATATTTTACTATATAACGAGCTTGCACTTACTTAGGTTGAAAGTTCATTTGCCTTTTGAAATTCGTTGGAGCTTGAACGATAATAACTCATATAAGTACTCATTTATTTCAAGAGATTATAAAGTTATTACATAGCTAATAAGTGAAGTAAAGTGACTGAAAAAGAATTTACAAAATGCTGAGCTCCCTACGCGAGTTAATAGCGTAACCATACAATGGCGCCGATTCCCTTGTTCACAAACTAAACTTAATTTAAGTTCAGTGCATCTTTTTCATTCTATTTCATTAAAAAGAGGACAGAAGATAAATTTTAGTTTAGTCCTGTCAAATTAATCAGCAACTGTCACTACTCCATACAAGTTTAGACGTGATTAAAAACTTGCCTACTAAAATTACGTCAAGCGCTGATTAATTTGACAGGACTAAACTAAAAATGATCTTCTGTCCTTTTCTTAATGAAATAGAAAGAAAAGGATGCACTGAACTTAAATTTAGTTTAGTTTGTGAACAAGGGAATCGGCACCAATATCTGCAGTTTATGAAAAACTAACAGGATAAGTACCAAACAGTTTTTGTTCGGCACAGCGATTCAGCATTGCCATACAGTGGGGCATACATTGTGGTTTTTATTTAGGTAGTTTCTTATTTTTTTTATTTGCAGGATTACTGAGTTTTATGATGGCGGACACGAAAAAAAAATGCAGACAATACAGTTTGGACTGCTTGAAGTTCGGGTTTATTGCATCTCCATTAAATCAACACTTGCCGATGTGTCTCATATGTGAAAAAGTATTCAGTAACGATGCCATGAAGCCTTCAAAAATGGATGACCACTTATCAAGAGTACATGCTGACAAAAAAAGTAAGCCCATGTCATTTTTTCAAGCACTTAAAGAAAAACTAGACAAAAGGCCATCCATAAGATCGATGTTTGCGTCATCATCTATTAAAGACGATGATGGTTTACGAGCGTCCTATAATATATCTTTACTAATAGCGAAGTCGGGGAAACCCCACACAATTGGAGAGCAGCTTATCTTACCAGCCATTGCGGACGTCCTTAACAATGTATTGCACAAACCCGCACATGATATTTTAAAGAGAATACCTTTGAGCAATAACACCGTTCAGAGACGCATAGACGAGATGGGACGCGATGTGGAAAACATTTTATGCAAGTTCTTACAGACCAACAGATTCTCTCTCCAGTTGGACGAGTCTACATTACCCGGCAATGAAGCTCTGTTGTTAGGATATGTTCGATATATCAAAGATGAAAATATGTGCCAAGAACTGCTTTTTGCTACATATTTAGAGACTGATACAGAGGAGAATCGATTTTTCAGGCCGTGGAACATTTTTTTACTGACAAAGCTATTTCACGGAAGAATATTGTTTCTGTTGCGACTGATGGTGTACCGTCTATGGTTGGTCGTCATCGTGGTTTTATAGCTCACTTAAAGCGACAACTGCCTGATGTACTGGTCATTCACTGCGCGATTCACAGGCAGCATTTAGTAGCAAAAAAGCTGAGTCCTAGATTGCATAAGTCTTTACAATATGTAATAAATGCTATCAACAAGATTCGAAGCAATTCTTTGAACTCTTGGTTATTTGCTCAGCTACTATGTGAGGAAAACGACGAAGTCTTTACTCGATTACTTCTGCACACTGAAGTTCGCTGGCTGTCAAGAGGCTCTTGCTTAGAAAGATTTTCAGCCATTTTTGAATCTGTGTTGGAGTTTTTACAAGAAAAAGATCCGAATTTGAAAGAAAATCTGAACAATTGTAAAACAGATATTTATTACTTGACTGATATCTTTAGAATGTTCAACAAAGTTAGGGTGACGATCTTAATTTGATTAAAACAAAATCAATAATATCGGCCTTCGTGGGTACCTAAACTAATCCTTTATAAACAAAATTTAGGCAGAAAAGAATATTCGCAGTTTCTGCATTTGTCAAAATTACCAGAAATGCTTCAAGATGATGACATTTTATTATATGTCACTCACTTGGACGCATTACACAAGGATTTTACGGAGAGGTATGAGGATCTTTTATATTTACAAATTCCTCAATGGATAATAAATCCGTACAATACCACAGCCATAGAAGAAGCCAATGTGATAACACCAGAAGAGTTGATTACCATCAGCACAGACGAAGAGCTTAAGCAGAAGTTCGAGCAAAGCTATCAGAAGTTCTGGTTGCAACGCAACTTTGAAACACAGTGGCGCCGATTCCCTTGTTCACAAACTAAACTAAATTTAAGTTCAGTGCATCTTTTTCTTGCTATTTCATTAAGAAAAGGACAGAAGATCAATTTTAGTTTAGTCCTGTCAAATTAATCAGCGCTTGACGTAAATTGACGTAATTTTAGTAGGCAAGTTTTTAATCACGTCTAAACTTGTATGGAGTAGTGACAGGCACTGATTCATTTGACAGGACTAAACTAAAATTTATCTTCCGTCCTCTTCTTAATGAAATAGAAAGAAAAAGATGGACTAAACTTAAATTTAGTTTAGTTTGGTTTGTGAACAAGGGAATCGGCACCAATATCCTACATTGTGGAACATTGCTGAAAAATACCTTATCGCTTTTCCATCATCATACCTAGTTGAAAAAAGCTTCAGTGTGGTAACAAACATTTTGACGAAACAAATAAACCGCTTGAAAATCAACGAACGTGGAGATTTAAGGCTGCAACTCACCAATATTGAACCGGATGTACGAGGTGCATTCAATAAGTACCTAGCCTCATCGCCAGAGGGCGCTGTAGTTTCAAAAGAGTTTTACCACAGTGTAGCACATTCTTTTTTAATTCTTTTTTCAAATTTTCATTCCAATCCCTTCATTTGTTTTAATTTGACAACTTATGGAAGCGAACGTGTCGATCGGTTTTACAAAAATGGAAAAAGAGCAATATCGCTCGGTGATTCGATTCCTATTTTTGGAAGGGAAAACGCGCATCGAAATCAAAGAGCGCTTGGATGCTGTGTACGGTGACTCTTCTCCATCGATGGCCATCGTCAAGAATTGGTTCAACGAGTTTGCACGTGGCCGTACGTCGGTTTTTGATGAACCACGTCCAGGTGCACCGAAAACAGCTGCTACGGAGGAAAACATTAAAAAAATCCATGATTTCGTATTGGCAGATCGCCGATTGAAGGTTCGGGAGCTAGCTGAGACTGTAGGCATTTCAGAAGGAACAGTGCATCATATTCTTCACGAGGAACTCGGCATGAGAAAGCTGTCGGCGCGATGGGTGCCGCGTTTACTCACACCAGAAAACAAGCGCAACCGTGAGACCACATCGGAGACGTTTTTGGCGCTGTTTAAGCGGAATCCAGCGGAGTTTTTGCGTCGTTTTGTAACCGTCGATGAAACCTGGATCCACTGGTACACACCAGAGACCAAGGAGCACTCAAAACAATGGATCCAGACCGGGGAACGTGCTCCAAAGAAGGCGAAAACTGTAAAATCGGCCGGAAAAGTTATGGCCACCGTTTTCTGGGATTCACAAGGTGTGATCTACATCGATTACCTCGAGAAGGGTAAAACAATTACAGGGCTTTACTATGCCGATTTATTGGGCCGATTCGACGCCGAATTAAAGAAAAAACGACCCCATCTGGCGAAGAAAAAAGTGCTGTTTCACCATGACAACGCACCGGTTCACACGTCTGCCGTTGCCATGGCCAAATTGGTCGAATTACGCTACGAATTGTTGCCCCATCCACCGTATTCTCCAGATTTGGCCCCTTGTGACTTCTTTCTGTTTCCTAATCTGAAAAAATCACTCGCCGGGAATAGATATGGATCGAATGAGGAGGTCATCGCCGCCACGGAGGCCTATTTTGCAGAGTTTGACAAAAACTATTTTTCGGACGGGTTAAAAAAGTTGGAGCATCGCTGGGCTAAGTGTATCGAACTAAAAGGAGACTTTGTTGAAAAATAAATTGCCACTTTTCCAAAATTTTCGTTTACTTTTTGTAGGCTAAGTATTTATTGAATGACCCTCGTAGCTAGATTGGTAGACAGTCACAAGGTTCATCCATCACACTGAATGTTTTATTTTCTCTTTGCGAATTAATTCTTTTTTAAATATAATTTCCTACCTACTTTAAGTACCTAATTTGTAATAATCATTATAAATTAAACTTGATATTTACTGAATTGTATGTCTTTTTATTTTGTTAAATTTTGATGAGAAAATGAAGTCAACTTTACTCACTTAACCAAGTGCAAAGTTTTCCAATTGGTACCTTAGTACCTAAGTATTTTTTATCAATAGGAAAAAACTAAAGATAGGCCCCCTTATTCATAATAGTCTGCTAATTTAAAGCATTGCTAATTCTCACTCTGTCTTCGTCTATTGACCTAAGTCAGAATGAAAAATAACACTCTGTAGCAACTGTTTTATGTTAGCGGACCATTATGAATAAGGAGGTTGATCTTAAAAGTAGGTAATTTGGCCATGGGGGTCTGAGGTAACAGTTCATTTTGGAAAAGGGGTCACTTGTCCAAAATAGTTTGGGGATCCCTGGTCTAGACGATAATCAATTGTTATTTATTTAGCGTGAAAATGGAATCCGTCTAATTGGGAAGCTTGTTTTGTTTGAACAATATAACACTGACTCATCACTGCGTTTTCGGTCAGAAATGTTGCCAACACAGTTGTGGTGAATCGCGCTGAATCTTTAAATATCATATTGAATAGTGCAATAGTACCTACCTAGTTACTTCCGCCAATTTAACCAATTAGGCACCTACACAATCTGAAGATCCGTATACTTATAAAGCTAGGTGGGTGTCTATTTCGACACAGTCAAACTTAACGCATACTTAAGCTCATAACTTCCATTTTCTCAAAACTTCAAGGTGATTGTGTCTATGGCGCCACAGTTTGGATCTTTTAACGTGACACTGGTGATTTTGGAAACCATCTGCTACATAGATATGTATTTGATGCTACATGTGGCGTATTACGGCTCCAAAAACCAGTTGATATACCATCCTTATATGACAGCTAAGCACTATCTACAGGTGAGGCCTAAAATTAGTTTTAAACTTCTTGGTTGAAAAAGAATTGAGAACGGCCGAAATATAGTTCACCTTGATGGCGATAGAGGGCGTTCTAGGAAACTGGTGGCTTAACTTTACTAGGTGGCATGGCAAGGCATGAGAAGAAAAAGGACACAATATTTAGAAAGTTCTATTGTCATGCGAAAAGCAGAAAGTTATATTACATACTTCTTTTGATTGGCCTACGTTCACACATCTACGTTCATACACGCTCGCCGGTTGCGAGTACTACGTACCTGACCTTTCTGAAGAACACCACCAATTAGGTCACTATATCTCCTCCTAGGGCGTCCCCTCCCGTTGTTTCCACTCACCCCTGACATTAACACACAAATTACAATTTCAGGGGCAATTCGTAGTAGACTTCATAACATGTTTCCCTTGGTACGCTTTCTGGAAGCTATTTGTCCCCAAACATAACGAAGATCATTCCGACGAAGACCACGAGTACAACCACCACTTGTTCCATTGCGCGTTGAGGATGATTAACGTTTCACAAATAATTAAACTGTATGCTGCATCGTGGGCCGAATCTATCGGCGCTTTGAGAAGGGTAATTACTATAAGTACTTTATACATATTATTGAGTGTTCAAGGTGGACCGATGACCTGGTGAAGGTCGCGGGAATCTGATACTTGGAGGAGGCCCGTGTCTAGCAGTGGAAGTCTTTTTTTGGCTGATTATGATGAAATTCATAAATACTCGAGTCAATCTGATATACTATGACGGGCATTCGAATCGGTACACTTTAAAAAAAAAATACCATGCTCACGATGTCCACGTCTGTTTACCGCCCCTTTTTGCGTCGACCAATAAAAATCATTTCTTTTGTGTAATAAATTTCTCAGGCTCTGTTATAATCACAGATGTCTGATCACCCTTTACCCGTTTCTTTTACGGTCTTTTTTTTTTAATCTACAAAAGCAAGGGGCTACTTTAGCGGCCGAGCGCTGCAAGCATAGCAGGAATAGTCTTTACGGTGGTCCGATTTCGATACCCGCGATAGTACACCACAACTTCAATAACAAAACGAAGAAAATGCTCACGCATGCTAGTCTTCCCTATGTACATCTTTTTTTTTTTTGGATGGGAAATTATCAAATAACTTCTCTCGCTCTGGGCGGAGCGGGAGGGTATGTCTGACTCTTACTGACTAAAACCCACCCGTGTTCTTTCCGTTGTCTGTGTATTGCCAGAGGCCACGGTATCCTTTTCGGACTTTCCCGCGACCCCGGCAGCC
This sequence comes from Atethmia centrago, assembly GCA_905333075.3. Taxonomy (NCBI): domain Eukaryota; kingdom Metazoa; phylum Arthropoda; class Insecta; order Lepidoptera; family Noctuidae; genus Atethmia; species Atethmia centrago. The sequence goes on along the minus strand of HG995383.1, from coordinate 16,636,906 downwards.
CTATGTTCATCTGTGACTATATTCTCAGATTCCTCTTGTATTATATTGTATAACAGGGTGGTGTCAGCAACTCCACGTCCAAGCGCGTATTTAGCGCAGATTCCTCTTTATGGTCATCTAACTATCTCTTTCCAGGCATACTTCATGAGTGTAGTCCACTTTCTCCTTCTAACGTTATTCTTCTTGAACCTCTATACTTCGCTGTTGGTAACTCTATCCTGTAGATACGTCAAGGCTGATGATCCAGAAGATTTCGAATATAAAATATCAAAATTACCGCAGAAAATACCTTATTTGAAGACTAATTTTCATCCAGATGGCAATATGGTTTGTCAGGAAGGCAAGTATGAATATTATACAATTTGTAAGTAAGATTATAGACCCGTTCGATACCGTATGCAGTGCTATCCAATACAAGACCTACATGCTAGAATGTCACAAGTGGCCGTTAACCTGCACCTTTGAGGATCTAATGCACATTACTGACTCTTCTATTAACGTGTGGCCTACAGGACCCAACAAACCTAAATAGTACCATCGACTCGAAGAATTTAAACACAATTTGCTGCACAAACGTGTCTTTAGAAGATGACCCCACCAATTGTTTTATGAAGTTTCGTTACAGGGTCTTGGATAGACGGAGTAATAATAATAAAAGGAAACCACATGTCCCCGACTAAAATATTTCTGCTGGCTTACTATTGGACAGCAACTAGCTTCGGAGCGGCCGGCTTTGGCGATATCACTCCACAGAATATAGTCCACATGATATTGTGTATTTGCGTCAATGTACATGGTGTCCTATTTTTTGGGTGAGTTCATCGCTGTTTTTAAAAAGCTATATTTCATTTGTAGTGTTAGAAAATGTTTGTACTGTTCGCATGCTAAGTTGATCCCGAAATAACTTCGATTTGTGAGTGCGAAGTCACGCTAATAGCAAAGACGATAATCGCAACTGTATTGAAGAAGTTGGTATTTTCTTTTCTTTTAGATATGTGTACGCGAAAATAGCATCACTGAAAGCCATGGCAGATCAAGTAGTGACAAAGTTTCAAGAGGATCTTAAACATCTAGAAATGTTCTTGAATAGAGAGAAGGTTCCATTCGCACTAAAGAAGACGGTAATAGAATACTGGAAATACCAGTGGAAGAGAACAGGTGGATGGTCGGTATGTGTTTTTTATAACATGGGGCAACCAGAGGATATGTTGGTTCGAAAACGGAGTTGCGATCACAGTTCATATCACAGCAGAATACAGGTTCATATTTGTATGAACCTGTATTGTGCTGCGCTATTAACAGTGAAGCACAAGCTCAACAACATATAATACAGATATGATAAAACTAAAAATTTAAACATGACAATAATGAAAACATTCGTGCTCTTTCATAAAATAAAGGCAAGCTTAAAGGCTCCTACATACTGGCGCGACTTGTCGCGCGACGCGTCGCGACACAAAGGCACCGCTTGTAGCGCTACACGCGGTGTCTTTGTGTCGCGTCGCGTCGCGCGACAAGTCGCGCCAGTATGTAGGAGCCTTAACTCGATAAACGCAATAACTTATGTATAGACATCGATAGATAATATCACATTACAATAGACAAACAAGGCAGTAAACAAGTTTTTAGAATTTTTGCATAAATACTTGTCAAAAAGTGGTCATTTTCTGTGTAGCACCAATCTATACTCGGTAAACTAAATGCAAACTTGAATGAAGACGCAGTATTGTACATGTACGAAAAAACGTTAAGAGAAATTCCATTGTTCGAAGACGTCGAATATTCCTTCTTCAGGGCTTTCGCCAAGAAATTGACGGAACTCTACTTCCAGAAGGGTTACATGGTTATGAGATCAAACGAAGTAATTGATACTATGTATATCATTTATAGAGGAAAGGTTAGTTATCAACTGCATATTAATATTATGGAATAATTATGGTTTGTTTAAACTGGATGATCTGATAAATTATCTTGCACATAATTTCAAACAAATTCTATTCCATTTGTCATTTGTCTGGTAAATACTGCCTACCCGGAGACTGTGAATCTGGCCAAACAATTTAAAATGTATTTACACTTACAGTTGTTTTTTCAAAACAGGTAGATATAATGTCAAATATAAATGAAGTGGAGGCCTGTATGGGTCCAGGGGGGATATTTGGGAACATAAGAGGAGCTTCAAAATATCTGACCATGTCTAATGTTCTTGCAAGTCGAAATATTGACTTGCTTTGCATTCAAGGCAGGGATTTCTACGCACTATTAAAGGTAAGATTAGAAATTGCAATATACCTATAGTACAAGCAAGCCTCTAAGATTTCTAAATAATGTAAAATGTTTCATTGCAGAGTTATCCATCAGTTCTAAAAAAAGTAAAGCGTTCAGTTGAATCTGCGGCGAAAGACTACGTTCTGCCGACGATAACATCCGAAAGGAACAGCATGGAAGTACTTAAATGTCTTAATTAACATTTTAATGTTTGTTTTATATTTCTTACGTATTTTAATTCAAGCGTTTTTTTTAGCAGTTAACGAATTTTCCGCTGTCGTACGAAACTGGAGACGAGGAGGAAGAAGATGTTGAAATAGATGCTAGTGTATATGTAGAGGTAAAGTTTTGATTTAATGGGAGAGAAAACTGTAAACTTTCACCACTAGTGGCGCTAGCAGCGCAATCGATAAACAATGTCTTCCCATAGCAAATAAATAGATTCAAGTAAGTCTAAACATATTATGGTACTGCATCAATTCTGCTTGTTCAAATCCACAAAAACCATTTGACATTCATACTACTTGTGCTAATGGCCATCTATTCTGCGAAGCAGTAATGCTCGCGAAGGAGGAGGCGGGACGGTTGAGGGAAAGGCATGTTTCGCGCCCTCTCGCCCCTAGCCGCCGCAGGAGACGCCCTGGGCGTCGGGAATCCCGGGCGGATTTCCGGCCACCGTAGGCGCGAGCTTGCGGACGGTGAGCAATAGGTAGCTCACCGTCCAGTAAGGACCAGGCCCGGGTCGCCGGCGCGTTGTATTCCACGCGCGCCTCAAAGACATGTCAGCACAAGGGTAGGGGTCCACTAGGGCCGATGCCTGCCGGGGTCGCGGAAAGGTACTTATGTATCACCGAGGCCCCCGCAACACAGGCAACAGGAAGGAATACGGGTGGGTTTTAGTCAGTAAGAGTCTGACACACCCTCCCGCTCCGCCCAGAGCGGGAGAAGTTATTTGATGATTTCCCAACCTCAAAAAAAATAAAATGGCCACCTATGCTGCTGGGACACAGGCCTCCTCTCGGTGAGAGGAAGTGGCTCTTAATCCACCACGCGGACCCAGTGCGGGTTGGTAGATGTCACGTCTTCAAATTTTTGGTTCTAGGACATGCCGGCTTCCTCACGATGTTTTCCTTCACCGTTTTGAGAGTAGTGGTGATGAAATAATTTACATAAAGTCAAGCGCCTGTCTGAGTTCGAACCTACGACCTACAACTTGTAAGGCGCGGCCGGTACCACTGGGCCACCACTGCTCAGTTTCGCGTATACCGTCCTGTCCCATTAACCTATTGGCCGCCACGTTAAAAAAGCAAAAACGTGCCCTCGGCGCCAAGCTACGAATTATTCCTTAAAACCTGTCATGTAGTCGTGACTGTGGCGTGCTGGGCACATTTTGGTTTGTCATCTATACATGACTGTGGCGGTCAAAAGGTTAAAACTCGATGCTCTCGATCGGCTTCTAAAGGCTGATTTGAGAAAAAGTAAAACTCCTTGAAATAAAGATATCTTTGTTCAACCATTTCAGAGTCCAGATAAAAGCATCGCAGAATCGCACGGTTCGAAGTCTATCACATCGGCAGGAAACTTAGATTATACTCCAGCAGCACTTATGTTTTTCAAGCCGCACAGGTATTTATTATAAATGTATGTATAAACAGCATAATCAGCCTATAATGTTCCCACTGCTGGGACACAGGCCTCCTCTCTGTGAGAGGGAGTGGGCCGTGAACTACCACGCGGGCCCAGTGCGGGTTGGTAGATGTCACGTCTTCGAATTTTTGGTTCTAGGACATGCCGGCTTCCTCACGATGTTTTCCTTCACTTCCTTCCTTTTGAGAGCAGTGGTAATGAAATAATTTCAAACACAAAGTAAAGTGCCTGTCTGGGTTCGAACCTACTACCTACCGACCGACTAATATTTTAATAATTAAGGTTAAAGTATGGGGACTTTCATTTAAATTCAGTAAATCATAATTTGTATTCTAGATGGTTCCGTAGCAGCATCATACCGGATAGCAAATTAGTCACATTTATGGGTAAGCGAATCTCTCCATTTCTATAAAACTCACAAGTTTAAACTAGTATTCTAAATGAATTGATGTATTAATGGGTAAATTCTATTGTTTATTTTCAGAGTATCTCATTCTCCTCATATCGTACTGCGATTTCATGTTACTTGTATACCAAATGGCGTTTCTTTCAGTGCCATATTTCTTCCACGTTTGCGTCATATTCGACATCCTGTTTCTATTTAAAGTTTTTCTGGACGTCCATAGCGGTTACATGAATAGATATGGAGATTATGTTTTGAATCCAAAGAAAGTCAGGAAAATGTGAGTCCTTTAGAATTACCCCTTCATCAATGCCTTTGAAGAAAGGAGGTCAAAATTAGATAGACGTGATGAACTGTCAGCTAGACCAGTACCAGCTACAATTTATCATGTCGTCAACGGTGTCCTGACATTTCCGCTTTGTGCTCGGAGTTTCTCGGCCAAAGTTGGATAATTATGCTAGTCACAGGAGAGCACATGAAAGAGACATCTAAGCTCTCAACTACCCTGAAAAGTCATCGAATGCAATCGCTGTGACCGAAATCGGCTAAATGGCATCAAAGACATCGTAGAGCTGTGTTTAACAGTTTTCTGAAATCGTCCTTATACCATCTTAGGCAAGCTTGGAACTGAACTGATTTTGTGGCCTTCCAGGTATTTCTCCAAAATATATCTTCGAAGAAGGGATTTTCTAGCAAACTTTCTGGTATGCTACTTCGTGTTTACCTTGTCTTTGGCAAGGCCTATGAAAATGGCTTTGTTCTGCTATGCGCGCTCGCCTCAACTAACTAGAATTTCTTATTTATTTACGTATCGAACACATAGGAAATCGAGTATTGGTTCGGCGAATTTATTGTTTAAACTGACGTAAGTATCCATCGATATTTTTAATATATAAAATAGCAGGCAACTTTAGTTTATGGACAGTTTACACCTAGCGTAAAGCTTGCTCATTGCCAGCCATCGAATGTGAGCTAGGCGTTACGCGGTATTCTGATTTTTAATACATTTTCAACTTTACGTCACACTGAACTCAAAATATGTCATAACGATTTCACGTCCCAACAGTCTCACAGTGAGCCTGCTTAAAGTCGGCGGCTGACTATACGTTTAGTATCAACCTTCCCATAACTTACAGTTTTGTCATTTTTCAGAACAATAGCCATATGGGCATCGATACTATCGCACGTGAACGCTTGCCTTTTCTTCAAGTTGTCGTGCCTAACACCTGTGCACTGCACATCAGCTAATTGGATGTCAAAGGAAGCACTTAATTTGAGGGCAAAATATTCTGAGGTTATTATTGATGCATTTTGTCGAACAGTTAGTCTTTGAAGGTGCGCGTTAATCTTGGCGATACAACAAAGTGGTTGAGTGAGGCCGATGCCGCAAAGGTCAGCGACAGGATTGGTCAGAGTATGTTATGAAAGAAAGACAGTTGTGGGCCGTTTTTTCCAGTATGATAGTGTTAGTTAAAATAAAATACTAAGAAGGCAACCCAAAGGCGAAAGACTGAGCACAACTTACAACTTAGCTTGGAATGGTTCATTATTAAAAAAAATAAAACAATTAGGTATAACAAATAGTAGGTCATTAAAAAATAGACTGCCTCGTTGGTTTAGTGGTCGCAAGCGCTACTGCTGAGCATGAGGTCCTGGGTTCGATTCCCGGGTCGGGCAGTGTCATTGGGTTTTTCTGTCTGGAATTTCTCACTAGCAGCCAGGAGTCTGGATTTGTGCCCGCTTGATGGCAATAGGCTCGCCCCCTATTACATGGGACTTAACATAACCGGCGAAATGTGGGTGTACTACAGGTACACCTCTGCCCAACCCTACAGGGAAACAGGGCGTGATGTTGTTATGTGAAAAAAAATAGAAAGCAATAACGAATTATGTTTCTCAGGGTAATTACTTTGCCCTTTATGTGGCAGCGCTGTGGTACATGATCAACTTACTAACAATAACCGGCACCGGCGACGTGTCTTCACAAAACAGTTTCGAAGTTATCGAGACTATCATAGTGATAATCGTTATTAAGTTTTGTACAGGTATGAGTTAAAGATTTAACATATCCTAAGATATATTAGACAGCAACCGCACGTATTACTAGTACTACAACTGCCCTTATTGCTACTACTTAGAGGCGATATTAATGTCAAATTAAGAAACAGACCTAAGCCTTAGATAGACTTCGTACCCAAGTTGGCCACAGCAAAGACAATTTCCACAAGGGGGTACATGGACGGCTCAAATCTCGGGTGCGTATGCGGCGTCTCTCCACAGACAATACCTCACCTTCCATCTTACGCCGCAAGCCGTCACCTGCGCACCTGAGGAGTTAATGGCTGCGTCAGCAAACGGTATTAACGTTGCTGAATTTTGGGGCTAACAAATCTAAAAAATATATATTTTAAAGAAGTTTCAAAGTTTCATAGGGTTTCAGTCACTGCTCAGCAAATGTTATATAAGTGAAGACCATGTTATATTATATTTTCCAGGTCTTCTCATATCAGAAATGTCTGCAATGATAACCGCGCACTCGTCGTCTCGCATAGCTTACGATTACGACATCAACGAATTGAGAGACGGACTCCGAGACATGGATCTTAGTGTTCATCAAATGAGCAAAATGTGGGACTACGTACGCGAGCTGTGGAATAGACAACAAGGAAAACAGGTGTCGATTTACTGTCTCCTTACGGCGCTGACAAGAGGCAAATGACCAAAGTAGGCTTGTCTTAAGAAAAAAAATTGCCAAATATGTATAGTTTGTGGTAGCGGAAAAAATACATGTTAATTTTGAACATGTTTCTCAGAACTTGGTTGTTACCAAAACGTTTTGAAAAAAAAAAATCTCGGTACAAATTAATGGTAAACTAACTCTTTACCTTGAGTTCCAATCAAAAATAACTGTATTAAATATCAACGTACGTTACGTATTTAATTAATAACAAGGACATCTTATTTGAATGCAGAACTTGATTGTTTTTTATTTTCGATTACTCAACTTAATTTTGAGTAAATAGAATAATTGCTTCATATTTTGCAATAAATTACAAGCATTTCGTCATCACGCTTCTCTTTCTTTTCTATGCAGTCTGATAGTGAACGCGGTTTACCTGTTGTCAGCGTCTTAAAAAAACATACATAAGCCTAACGAACTAAGACCTCTAAAAAATTAACGAGTAAGGTTACCTATAAAACTTTCAATAAGGAAGAAAACATCATGAAGACATCGGAATTTTAGGGGAAGTTGGACCTTCCCCTAAAATTCCGATGTCATTGTGATAGCCAATAACAAAACGGATATTTTGGCATGATCGTCATTTGTTTAGCCTTTACTACGCCCACCTGTCTCGTTGCCAAATGGGCAAATGCCAATTTTATAATGTGACATCCCAATATAGTTAATTAAAAACAGATCCATAATTATGATCATGTGTCGAAGTTGGAATTAAGGGAGATGCACTTAGGTAGCCCGCGAAAATCTAATTTTCTTACGTTTTTTGCAATTTGCAGGTTTTTTTTTTTTTAAGGTTGGTAAATCATCAAATAACTTCTCCCGCTCTGGGCGGAGCGGGAGGGTGTGTCAGACTCTTACTGAATAAAACCCACCCGTATTCCTTCCCGTTGCCTGTGTTGCGGGGGCCTCGGTGACCCATAAGTACCATCCCGCGACCCCGGCAGGCATCGGCCCTAGTGGACCCCTACCTTTGTGCTGACGACATCTCTTTGAGGCGCGTGTGGAATACAACGCGCCGTCGACCCGGGCCTGGTCCTTACCGGACGGTGAGCTACCCATTGCTCACCATCCGCAAGCCCGTGCCTACGGTGGCCGGAAATCCGCCCGGGATTCCCGACGCCCAGGGCGTCTCCTGCGGCGGCTAGGGGCGAGAGGGCGCGAAATTTGCCTTTCCCTCAACCGTCCCGCCTCCTCCTTCGCGAGCATTACTGCTTCGCACGGCTTTGACGGCTGCCCATAGGAGGTGACTGCAGGTCTGTGTCAGATTTTATGTTGATTAAAATATGATTCGCGACCGTAACAAATATTTTTTTTTAGGCTTTACGGAATTATAATCATTAGAAAAAGCAATACAACTCCTTAAGTTAGGATTGGCCTTAAATGTCATGAAATAGTCATTCTATAGGGAACTTTAGAGAGTTTTACTGATAATGTTTATGATTATAATTCTATAAATATATATTTGATACGGCCGCGAATCATATTTGGATGAACATACCACCTGATACTGACCTGCAAATTGCAAAAAACTTAAGAAAACGACGTTATCTCCTTAACCTATTGACCGCCACGTCAAAAAAGCAAAAACGTGTCTTAAAAGATTTTAAGGAATAATTCATAGCTTGGCGCCGAGGGCGGCGCCAAGCATTCCTTAAAATCTGTCATGTAATCGTGACCGTGGCGTGCTGGGCACATTTATGGTCTGTTATCTATACATGACTATGGCGGTCAAAAGGTTAAAGGTTTTTCTACATCACTAACAATATTATGATTATGGATCGTGACCAGTGCCGAACTTTATAGATACACATACATTCATAAATACACTTAAGCTTAGATAAATAGGTAGGTCAACCTAAAAACCCGTAACTAACATTATTTTCACCTATTTTGAATGCAACAGATGCCTTCTTTAGTCTACAAGCTACCATTCCGTCTCCGTTGCCAAGTAATGCAAGCCGTATACGGATCTCATATCCGAGAATCTGTCATATTCAGCAAAACTGACGACGATTTCCGAAGAATGCTAGCCATGTGGATGAAACACTGTGTGTTCTTTCCTGGCAACTATATCGTGCAATGCGGTGACTCAGATCAATGCATTTACTTCATACATAGAGGACAGGTAAGTATGTGAGGTGTAAGTGGGACTACCACTTATGATATTATCGAAACTTACTTATATTAATCATTATTAATTTAATATATGATGATATACCAGTAGAAGTATGGAAGTGTTTGTGTTGAAAAGAAGATGGATGTATGTGGCTAACTTTATTCTTCTTCAATAAATTGTTGCATGAAGGAGGGATCCCACAAGAATGGTACAATAGTTCGTTAGTGCCCATCTTCAAGAATAATAGTGATGTAAAGGACTGCAATAACTGTCGAGAGATAAAGCTCATGTCACATAGTATGACGCTATGGGAGAAAGTAATAGAGAAAAGACTGCGAGAGGAGAGAGAGATTACCCTGATACCAGTTTGGGTTTATGCCAGGTCGAGGAACAATGGACGCCACTTTTGCCTATTGCCAAACCGCCAATTGTGCCAGAAGTACAGACGTGCATACGAGAACTTGCACATGGTGTTCATTGACCTGGAGAAACTGTGTGACAGGGTACCTCGGGATGTGTTGTGGTGGGCCTTGAAAGAGAAATGTTTGCCCGAGAAGTATGTAGAGTTAATTCGTGCTATGTACAGCCAATCTTGTACCTACGTCCGGTCGGCTGCTGGCAATACCGACAAGTTCAGTGTGCCTGTAGGCTTGCACCAAGGGTCGGCTTTAAATCCTTACCTCTTGTTATTGATTAAAGACGCTCTGACGTCGGACATACAGGAAGGCACCCTGGTGCATGCTGTTCACCGATGACATTGTTTTTATCGGTGAAGAATGACCTGAGATCCCCACAGTTTGGAGAAATGGCAACAGAAGCTGGAGAATGTTGGCTTGAAAATCAGCAGAACCAAAACTGAATAATATATGTTCTGCGATTTCGGCGGTCTCTCCAGTTCTGGAGTCATATCAAATATAACTGAAAAGATCACGAACTGACTGTTGGATTACTCATTTGTAATGTGACTTTCAGGTTGAAGTGTTAACAGTGCACCCGAACTTGACGGAGTCAATTTATGATGTGTTAGGACCGGAAGACAGCTTTGGGATCGCCCAGGTTTTATAATTTTGATTTAACATTTAAATAAGCAACCTATAGGAAAACAGTTTTTCAGGGCAAATTTTTTATAAGAAAAATCAACAGTGGCTTGATTACTGTATTTTATCCTGTTGCATGCCGTGGATCGCGAGACGTATTTTTTTTTGTATGTATCATGGCCAGAGATCGGATATTCGGATGCATATTTACCTAAAGTTAAATTTTAGCTGTGAAAGTATGGAAGCGGCTTCTTAAAATATTTTTATTTGTAAAAAAAAATCACGGGAAGCCAGGAACACCGGGAACGCATAGCTAGAGATCGGATATTCGGATGCATATTTACCTAAAGTTAAATTTTAGCTGTGAAAGTATGGAAGCGGCTTCTTAAAATATTTTTATTTGTAAAAAAAAATCACGGGAAGCCAGGAACACCGGGAACGCATAGCTAGTCGGGTGTATAATAAAGAAGCGACTTCTAAAATACGTATATGTAGGGTGTAAGAGGAGGGGTGGTGTGTGTTAGTTAAAACAAAAAAAAAACACCCGAACGCATGGCAAGCACAGCGACGAATGCAATTATTGTAATTAAATAAACTAAGAGAACTATTTGTCGGGGTAGCTACTTGCGCATAAGCAGGTATAATTTGCCGTCCCACTCACAAACTCGCAAAATGCCTATCGTCGTTTTCTATTAATGTAATGGTGCTAACATATACTGTTTTTTTCGCTAAGTATGTGGAGAGGAAAGAAATTTAACAGAATTTCACTAAGCACAATAATTTTTATCTATTTGTTTCAATAGGTAGCTACATCAATTATTCTAAATATATGTAGTCCGTTATCTTATCTTAACGTTATTTGCTATGGCAGTTTGGTATTTACCTACCTACTTTACAATATTAGGTAGGTAGATATGCATCCGCTTATAGTCAGAAAAAACACAAAATTTGTCGATTCCGGAATCGCGGGTTTTTTTTTTTACTATAGTGCATTCCATATAAGCCAACATTTGAAAGTAAGTTATATGTAGTACTGATTATAATAGTAATCTGATTCAATAATCAGAAACCTTGTTGATCCCGGAACCGCTGGATTTTTTCGATACAAAAGCGCATTCCACATTCGCCAACATCTCAACTTTAGGTGAATATGCATCCGAATATCCGATCTCTTATCATGGCTTTCATGAGGTTAATAAAAATTACTTGTTTTGTTAAGGGCTTGTTCGTCGGAGTGGTCCACCATTTTTCTTTCCGAGCACGCACTGTCGTCGACATCGTATATTTAAAGTTGGACCAATGGAAGTACCTACTGGACTATTACCCGAAATCCGCTAAAATCGTTCAGAGGAAAGTCGAGAATGTATATTTAGCTATTTAAAGATTTGATGGTATGTTTCGTTAAGATTATGTATATTAACGACTAATGTACTGTTAGTTAGAATAATAAATTAATTTTACATTATAATCTTGTGTTTATTTGAAACCGACAAATAACATTTTTGGTATGAATATTATAAAAATAGTTCAAAGCATATTCAGATAGTGGTAAATTATTTAGCAAGGGCAAACAAATACGAAACTACTGGAATGTCAGTGAGATAGTCCTAATAAGAAAGTGGGCTAAAATCGCTTCTAAAATGTGCCATCGCTACTTAATCTATCCACGTAATAAAAATAAAAAAGAGGTAGGTATGTCTCAGTGGAAATATTTGCTGACTTTTCAAACTATACAATTACCAAATCTTGAATCATATAAACTACATAACATTTAAAAAAACACGAGAAAGGTCGAGATCAACAGATATTTCCACCAACTAATAATAACAAAGTACCTACTAAAAAAAATCTACTGACCAATTAAAAAAAAAGAACTAAAATTAAATTCTACACTTCACAAAAAAAAAAGAATCAAACAGACAATAATTAAGTAACCTTACCAAAGAGAAATCATTCATCAATTAGTAGCAAGTCACATTTGTTGCTTCCTCTTCCTAGTTACTCTCTGTGTGATCTCAGGTATGACTTCGTTGGTCACATCCAAGTTTTTAAATGACTCTTGAACTTCTGTTACCGGCTCCAGTACAGTTTTATTCCTTGTAGAACGTGTAGTCTGAGCTTGTGATTGCTCTTCAAAAATATCGTCCTTTTTAGAACGACGTTTATTAGAAGCTTGTGTCGGCTCTTCGAAAATATTGTCCTTTGCAGAACGAAGAGTAGTACGTACTTGAGTAGGCTCGGCTACAGTACTGTTCTTTGAAGAACGACGTGTAGCCGGAACTTTAGCTGGCTCTTCGACAATATTGTCGTTTGTAGAACGACGGGTAGTGGGTATAGGCTTTGCAACAGCGTCGTTCTTTGCAGAGCAGAGTTGTGTACGCGCTGCTACAGTACTGTTCTCTGTAGCAGGACGTGCAGCAGCAACTAGTGTTTGTGGTGATCTGGAATTGATTAAGATTATTATTATTAAGAAGTAGAACAAAATGTCACTTAGAACACAAATATAATTATAATAGCAATAAATAATGACAGATTAACAGTAAAATTACTTGCTGGTTATAATGTTGTGCATATTCTTAAATAGTAAGGTTAGATACAAAAGCATATAGTGCTGTATTGATTTATGTGAGTTATTGTTTTGTGAAGCTTATATTTGATGGAGTGGTGAAAAACTAAACTACTAAAATATTTGCACGTGTCCGGCATGCTAAGGTAAGGTAAGGCCCCCTTGCGGGCCGCCCGTATTGCCGCCCTCACCGCCCCGCCAGTCAACCCGCACGCTATTCGTTCGTTTCTTTCGTCAGTCGACTTCACAGGTCGTTTTCGAGTACTTGTACTGTCCTATGCAGCACGCACGCGCGTCGGCGTCTTCGTATTTTATTCGTTTCTATCTGTTTCTATACGAGAAAAGTCGCGGCCATTCTAGTGATCTCGATACGTTATTCTGTTTGGCATTTTGTTTATGTTCACTCCATAAAAGTCTGGAAGCGAACATTCGAGCAGCGAATGTTCCCGAAACAACCGAGCCACATAATAAGGGAAGCAGAGTCGGTGCCAGGCAGTCAGTTTGAAAGCTACAATCGTCGTGATAACTTGGATTGGAAGTGATAAAAAGTGAACAACTGCTATTATTGGCTATTACCACGGACTTCAGTCAATGTTGTGCTTAGTGTTATTAGAAATACGCGGAGTGTGACCGTGTGTGTTTTACTGCTAAGTGTACAGTTCAGTTCAAACTTTATGGCGGCTCGGAAGTTAGCTGCGAGTGACGGTTGTGCAGGTATAATGGTTCACACTTTATGGCGGATCAAAATATCTAACGTAAAGCTGCGCAGAACCAATTTTAGGTACCAGCAGGGCGCAGAGGACGCGTCGTCTTGACTGTATAAAGCGCAGACTATCACTCGCAGCTAACTTCCGAGCCGCCATAAAGTTTGAACCGAACTATACTAGTGTTGAATTTTTCAGTTCGAATAAAGTGTTTATTCGAGAATACCTACTTGGCATATAATTTACCACGCTACATCGTAACAATATACTTGTAAAAAAATGGATCGTTATATAATAAGAAAAAGAAAAGTAGAAACATCTGAAGAATCCGGTCACCATTCACCCGCAAAAACACCAGATGTACAGGCAGAGCCCAGCACTTCTTCGAAACTTCCACAACAAAATTCATCGCCTGATTGCTTTAATCCTACGGATATTGGCAATTATTTGGATATATTAGCGTCAGGAAATATTAGTAATGATATAAAATACAAGCTTCTCACAGCTCCAAGGCAACCCGAAAAAGGTTATATCTTTCCTACTTCCGAGCACAACAAGAGGGGACGAGTTGAACGCAGACAAGTGCACGATAATCACTTTGAACAGTATCCATGGCTGGTGTTCTCACAAGCTAAAAAGGGACTTCTTTGCATTAACTGTTAAATTTTTGTGAATAATAAAATGGTTGGAGGAAAGAAATCCATTATCGCCAAGAAACTTGTGACTGAACCACTAACAAAGTTTGCCAAACTTACTGGTAAAGATGGTGACCTTGAGACCCACTCTCAGCTCAAGTACCACGTTGAAGCGTCAACAAATGCAAAATTATTTTTGGCGACACGAGACAACCGCGAACTTGAGGTTATAAGTCAATTGTCAAGACAGAGAATAGAAAGCATTATAGAAAACAGAGACCGTCTTGTACCTATAATAAAAACAATCATATTTCATGGAAAGCAAAATATTCCTCTGCGGGGGCATAGAGATGATGGGAGTCTATTAGAAAACGAAAATGATTGTGAAAGTATAGTGAGTAACGAGGGAAACTTTAGAGCTCTTCTAAGATTTAGAATTGACGCTGGAGACTTGCAACTAAAACATCACCTTGAGACCACTAAAGCGAACGCCACTTACATAAGTAAAACAACGTGTAACGAACTTATTTCATGCTGTGAAACAGTGATGTTATCGAAAATACTGGAGGAAATCAAAGATTCTCGTTATTACAGCATCATCTTCGATGAGACTACGGACATAGCGCACATAGCCCAACTTAGTTTAGCTGCAAGATATGTTGATGGTGACGGAAAATTACACGAAAGATTTTTGGGTTTCGTTGACATCCATAAAGACAATGATTTTAGTGGAAATATTGACGATGAACCTCGAGAGATTCAAGAGCGTAGCATTACTGGTGAAGTATTGGGTACTACTATTCTAAGGAGAATGAAAAGCCTTTCTCTGTCACTGAAGAACTGCGTGGGTATAGGCTATGATGGTTGCTCAGTGAATATGTCAATTGAAAGGAGCTGTGGCTATAATAAAAAAGAAAGCTATCAACGCGCAAGTAGCACCGTGTCGAAGTCATCAGCTCAATCTTGCTGTCTCTCGCAGTTGCAAAATTACAAGTGTGAGAAACTCACTTGGTACTATTGAAGAAGTAGTATCGTTTTTTACAGCGTCTAGTAAGCGGTTTGCAACATTGAAGAGTCACCTAAAACACTCGCTGCAGTCACATTGTCAAACGAGATGGGTTGAGCGACATGATGCTGTTATTCAATTCGCAGCTGATCTCGGAACAGTTTGCAAAGTTCTTAAAGAAATACAGTGTTAGAGGGATAGAACAACGGCTGCTAAAGCCAATATTCTTCTTCGAGCTCTCTCTAATTGCGAGTTTATTATCACGCTGTTTACACTGAGTGACATTATGAGCATAACAAATCCAGTCAGCAAAATCTTACAAGACCCTATCTTGGACGTCGCGATGGCAAAATCAAAATTAGATTCGACGCTCAAGGTGTACGAAGGCACGAGAGCTAATGCTGATAGCCACTTTGCTCGTATTGTTGAAGAGGTGAAGGCAGTTATGGAAGAGTTAGACGTGGAGATGAGTGTTCCTCGTCTTACAGGCAAAGACACAGGGAAAACTGCGATCATAATGATAATGCTATAACATATTGGAAAAGAACTGTTTTTATTCCAACACTGGACCATGTTACGACTGACATGAGAGAACGTTTTGCTGAATAAAATATTTATCATTTAAAATTCAACATACTTTTGCCCTCACAACTACTGAAACATGGCAGTAATGATCTGGCACTTAAATTGAATCAGCGTTTAACTGAACTACCATTCTTTGAAGAAGAATCACCTTTTGTGTTTAAAAAGAGACTAATGGGAGAGAATCTTCAAACACAAGATAGATAGAAGATAGAAATAGAAGAGATTCACAAGCAAACGAGCATAAACGCCCTTAATGATCGTGATTCTGTTATGCAAGCGTTGTCTGTTTGTCCTAGATCTGACTATCCCACTTTGCACACGCTGTACAAAATATTTGCTTGTTTTCCTGTATCTATTGCTAAGGTAGAAAGAAGTTTTTCAACACTGCGGCGTACAAAGACATGGCTGAGGTCGACAATGAAGGAGGATCGACTTAATTGCTTAGCTCTGTTGAACACTCACCCTAACATTGATTGTCCTATTGATGATGTAATAAACCAATTTGCCAGGAAGAATAGACGCATAGAATTCATCATTTAAGGAAGAGAACCACAATTGTAATTTTTTTTTATATCATCATATGGCATTGCCTTGCATAAGTGTATTCAGTTTAAATAAATCTTTCTTAAATTTTGCATGTGACTTGATAATTTTTTTTTATTACGATAAAAGTAAAGGTAGCGCCCCCTCCTTGAGCTTTTTCTGTATCCACTAACTTTCAATGACTATAAAATACACAACAAGCACTAATATGACACAACTTTACTAGCTGAATACCACTACTTTTATAATTATTGTTTCTAAATAAATTGTAATGAAGCATGATACAATGGTACAAAACTACAAACCAAATTTGTGTTTCATTTTCATCTAAAAACTGTAAATACTGCTACTTCTACATGATGAAATTAATGGGTGACCTTACCAAACAGTAATGAATTAGCATTAGCAACGTAGCATTATTATTATTTTACATTTGCCGCTTTCGCTTCCTAGTTACTCTCTGTGATATGTCAGGTATGATTTCTTGGGTCTCATCCATCAGTTCAGATGATTCTTGAGCTTCTGAAGCCTCTGCTACAGTGTTGTTTTCTTCGGACTGACGTGTAGTATCCAAAAGTTGCGTCGGTGGTAATCTGGCACTGATTAAAAATATTATGAAAAATTAGTATTAAAAGAAAAAATTTGATAAGAAGCACAGGAAATGTAGACCTTATCAGTCCTGAAAATATGCGTAGCAAATATAAACACTTTTTGCTTTGCTCTAAGCTGCATAATTTTGTGTTATAAAAAAGGTCTAACTAGGTATTGGAAGTCTGGCAGAAATTTTATTCTTTGCATATGTCACTATATCATAGGTCAAAAATCTATGACGTGTTGACCTTTGACTTAGCAGTGTACAACTTACACGAAATAACGACACACCTGAATACCCGGAATGGTTCGGCAGAGGTGTACGAAAAGGTCCACCTTTCGCCAGTTCTGTTTAAGTCCCATGTAATAGGGACAAGCCATTTGTCACAAAACCGACACAGACCCATAAGCAGTCAAACCAATCAGTAATATCAAACTAACCCTTCAGTATCCAAGCGCTCCAGTTGTTCTTGCTCAAAGTCAATTTTACAGCATGGCCACTTCTGAACCCTCTCTAAGTACCGCAACAGGCATTTTGTATGGACAGCTTGAGCACATCCTGGACAATTGTAGCCCTGAAATGGCATAATTTAAGGTTTTAAGAAATATTACTACAAGCTGGGACCTGCTCAATTCTTCAAAGCAAACAATGCATCTTATTTGTTTCTGCTTTAGAGGAAATACATGTTTTGCCATTAGATAGATAGTTGTCTAGTTTTCAACTATCTAGATAATTTCAAGTGTCATGCTTGTTTCCATGATAAAAAATGCTTATCTACATATGTATATTATAAATTAAAGTCGATTTTCGAATGTCTGTGTGACCGCATTCAATTTTTCTTATTAACTACGGAACAGATTTTAATGCGGTTATCATCATCATCATCATCATCATCATCATCAACATCATCATCATCATTCCAGCTGAAAGACGTCCACTGCGCCTCCCCCAATATTGGGGGGTTTGCCATAATCGCCACGCTTGGCAGGCGGGTTGGCGATCGCAGTATGGTGTTAAAATGCATAGAGAATGCTGCTGCCCATTCTCTAGTAAGTCTCTTAGTCGCCTTTTACGACACCCATGGGAAGAAATGGGATGGTGCTATTCTTTACGTCCGACACCACACGGAACCATGCGGTTTTCACTCTCATTTAAATAATTTATTTGTCGTAAGGTTTATGTGTACTAAAGTACATTAACCTTTCGTATACTGTAATTACAGAAACAATTAAAAAGCCATTGTATCTCGCATAGATCTACGTTCCGGCCAAACAAAGGGATTATAATTATTAAACTTATATAAAATAAAGATAACTCGATGTTTTGTCAAGCCGTGAAAACCGTGCGGTCGGAGTCGGAGCAGGGGCGGGTCACTAGTTAGATATAATGTGAAAACAATTTCAAATATAATATATAAAGTAGATGATGTGTTCAATCAATTAAGGTCTAAAAAGTTCTAATTTGTCAATGAAAAAAAAAAAACAAAATCACATACTCTGAAAACAATATGTTTACAAAGGAAACATTCCTCCACAGCATGTGGCATGTTCTGTAGAAAATATCCTTCAAACTCATGGATGGCTCTCACTCCTAAGGCATAGTTATCCTGTACCTTATCAAAGTACCGCATTCTGCACCAAGTGTTCAGCACTTTCTGAAATGTTATAATTGTAATGTTATTTTTATATTCTGCTCTTGGATCAACACAAACTACACAAATGCAGATAATTCATGCCATGATAAAAAAAAAACAGCAAGCTCACTGCCCAAGTTGTGGCAGAAATGCATTTAGTTATAGCCACATGTAGAGGGTTTTCAATACATCCCAATAATTTCATCAAAATAATGGAATCTGTTGCCCATTATGGCCCATAGTTGAATATAAACTTATATTTATAGGGAGTGGGTCTTCAGCACGCTTGGCTTTCCAATCAAATCAAATCAATTCAAATCTGTTGTAGCAGGCTAGACCCAATATTTAAAAAAAAACCTATCCGCAACTGGGTGCTAAACTTTTCGAGCTTGTACTAGCATCCTTTATTCTTGTCATACTCAAACCTTTCTGCATAAGTCAACAACGACAAAGTATATCCTATTTCTGTATTTATGGTCTAAAGAAAACTTTACATTTCCAAGGGTGCTAAAATTTTTGAGGTTGCTGGTTTCGCTTTTGCATCCTGCATTATCCTAATTCTCAATTTTTCCTGTATAACTTAGCAAAATATCTCCTTATTCTGTAAGAATAGTTAAAAGACAACATAAATTTGACCATCTAAGGCAGCATCTTAAAATTTTCGAGCCAAGTCACTACGCTCACTCTTTCATCCTACTTCTCAAAACTTTTCTGCATTCGAAATAGCGGCTGGTGTTACATACAACATAATCTATAAAAATTTGGAGAGGCTAAAAGCGGTAAAGTTAGTTTATTTTAATTTGTGTCTGTTTATGTACCTAAATTTGTTATCATCTGATTGACAATAAAACTCATATACACATACATTAGTATATAATTCAGCTCATTCAATTCATGGTTTTTCTTTTGACTGGGAAATGAAAGAGGCCTCGCAAAGTCGCAAGGCTGAATAAGTCACAAATATCCATGTTTGGTATAGCGCCCACTGGCCAACAGGGTGCCAATAATCAAAAGCAATAGTGGTTATACCTACCTGTTCAACAATTAACACCAAATCATATGAAAAACAATACTCACTTGTGCATCTGTTTTAGTGAAATTAGATTTCATACTACTAACTAAATTCATTGCATTGATTCCTGTAATCTGCCTTGATTCAGTACTCATGATCTGTTCTATAAGCACCCTGAAATATTCTAGTTCAGTAGAGGAAAATATGTTCTGTGCTTTAGTTGCAGCATCATCAGCCAGAGACAAAAATACAACATAATCCTCATTTGTGACTTCATCTTTGGTAATCTTTATTTCCTGGTAATATGGTCGTATTTCATCATTGATAGCCTTCACTAAATCAGTCACTGACAGTAATTGCTCTTCATCTGAAATGAAATTATTACATTTTGGTATGTTTGTTACTACAGTTTTTGAGGAACAGGCATTCGATCTATGACTGTTTTGATATGTCGCATAGCATTATTTTCTATTGTTAATTTACATCCCTGAGCCCTTCATTCAGTAGCCAGTGATGGATGGGTGTATACGGATTTTTCATTGAAAAAGTTCGGCTCATCCCACCATCACATACACAAATTCACCATTTAATCTGTAGGTTACGCTTCGCGTTTGATACTTGAATAAATACCATGCTATTCTATTAGTTACGTAGTTTCTTACCGTTAAACCTTTCTATAACTGCCTGTGCGTCGATGATTGATAAAACTCCTTGACTGGCAACTGTTCTTAGAAAGAACCTATGCATTTTACCGTACGTCATGGTTGATACCGCAATATTTTCCTTTCTTTGAGAAACAATTACTTTAATATTTGTCGTAGATAAACAAATAAAATAATAATTGGCGGCGATCTGTAAACAGATCAAACACAATAGTCATTATCGCGATTTGAAATGTCAATTGTCAACAAGATCTATTACTTGATTGTCAATGCCAAGCCGAGCCCAAGAAACTTTTTTTTTAAATATTTTAATGGCCTGGTTGCTGGGACCTTTTAGCCAAAAGTCAAAACTTTGAAGTTTTTGCCACAGAGAAAAAAAGATAGACTTTTCTAAATCTTGTATCTCTATTCGCATACTGGTATTTTTGGTTTTGTCAAACATTAGATAGAAGTTTAACATTATATTTAATTTGTGCCTAAAATTATTTTCTTTCCGTGGCAAACTGTTACTATAGGGGAATAACAATCTGTCCGTCTAGCTCACAAAGTTTGATATAGTAATGAAACTGTTAAATATTGTGAAATATAAAATATAGAAATACAATATTTTGGACTGAAAGTACACAGTTATTTTATTATAAGTGACAACATGAAAGTATAAACAACTGTATCTTAGCAACTACTGGTCTGCCATAGATACTTCACATCCTCGGAACTTTTTAGAAGAATATTAAGGTAATATATTCTTCAATCCCAATGCTTTTATTGCTTGCAATTTTTTACATAACACCTTTATTGTAATACCTATGTTCACAAATAAAGTTTGATTTGATTTGATTTGCTGAACTTAAATTATGCAGCCTGGGGCCAAACTGTGGTTTGGTTAACATATCAGCCAACTGTTGCTCCGAAGGAACATGCATTACGTTGAAGTCTCCGTTGCTAACACATTCTCTTACAAAAAAATGTTTAGCTTGATGTGTTTAGTGCGCTTGTGATATTCATACTTTGGATTGTGCGCAAGTTTTACAGCCGATTCATTGTCCAGGTTCAGTACTGGTTTCTCAATTTTAATCAAGTTATTAATAAGGCGACTCAACCATAAAATCTCTTGCGCCGATTCGCTTGCTGCTATAATCTCCGCTTCAGTCGAGGAGATGGAGACTGTCGTTTGTTTCTGGCTTCTCCAGCTAATAGCAGCTCCAGAGAATAAGCACACCATTCCAGATGTCGACTTTCCCGTAGTTTGGTCTCCTGCGTGATCTACGTCGCTGTAGCAGACTAAGCGTGGAGGCGACTTTTCCGTATAGGTTAGCCCATTCTGTTGGGTCCCTTTCAAGTATCGGAAGATGCGTTTTACCAGCATGATATCTTTGTTAGTAGGTGCTCCGAGGTTTCGAGATGCGACACCCAGAGCATATGAAATATCAGGCCTTGTGCCTACTGATAAGTATGCCAAAGCACCCACGGCTTGTCTATATGGGAAGCTCGCGTTGACATCCTCTTCCTCTGCCGTCTCATTTTCTTTGATGATTGGCGTTGGTGCTGGTTTGTAATTGGACATCCTATATTTTTCTAACACGTTCTTTATGTAGGCCTTTTGACAAAGTGAAATGGTCTTGTCCTTACGGACATTGATTTCCATTCCAAGGAAGTATGTCGCAGGTTTCGTAGTTATCTTAAACCTTGTATTCAATTCCTTGATAAATTCGTCTCCTGCTCTGGTTGTATTATATGCTACAAGTCCATCGTCAACGTAAAGACCAATAAAGACTTTAGATTGTCCTCTGATTCGAACATATAAGCATGGATCCGCTTCACTCTGTTGGAAATCAGAATTTATTAAGAATTCGGCAATGCAGGTGTTCCAGCAGCGCGGTGCTTGTTTCAGACCATAGAGGCTGCGTTTCAGCTTGCAGACTCGTTTGGTGCCATCCTGATAGCCATCAGGCTGTTTCATATTTATATCTTCCTTTATTGTGCCGTTTAGAAAGGCAGTTGAAACATCAAACTGATGTAGTTTCAGATTTTCTCGAGCAGCTATAGCAAGCAATGCTCGTACGGTGCTCAGACGAACCACTGGACTGAATGTTTTATCATAATCAACTCCAGGTTGTTGGGAGTAACCCTTGATGACCATTCTAGCTTTATACCTATCGACGGTACCATCAGGATTCATTTTAACTTTATACACCCATTTGCAAGGGAGGGCTTTTCGTCCTTTGGGTAAATCAACCAGATCCCAGGTTTGGTTGTCATGCAGTGAACTTATTTCATTGTGCATGGCATCTAGCCATTTTGTTTTGTTGGGAGATTCCATCGCTTCTTTGAAAGTCTCAGGCTCTTTAGGCTTGTGAAGATTTTCGATTTCTTCAGCTGCTGCCAAAATAAAATCATCGTAGCGCTTAGGAGCTGTGATTTTTGACCTGTCTCTTAAAACCTTCGTTTGAACGGTCGCATTTTCTTCAGCATCAGCATCAGGTTCATTATCATTGACAGCGGTAAAAGATCCGGAAAGAGATTCGTATTCACTTTCATTATTCGCTGGGTCCACTTGTACCCTGTGAATCCAATACACTGTAACTACGAATAACCAATTTTGAAGAAAATTACGATCAATTTTTTTTCAGTTTTTCGAAGATTACTCCAAAAATTTCTTTACAAAGTATTTAGTGTTTGGTATCAAGTTAAAGGTAATTTTATGAGTTATCAAGCCCAGTATGTTTTATATATATGTAAAACATAGATAAGTTATTATCGTGGATAACTTGTGTTGCCGTAATAGTCGTCGGAAGCGAAGGAAGAAATTGTTAAGGCAATACACTGTATTTTAGAGTTACAGTGTATTGACTTGGTAAAACAGGGCCTAGAAATATATGATTGGGAGTTATAGTCGGTTTTTTATTAGATGGGAGTAAACTGAAAGAATTGAAAAAAAAAAAAGAAAAAAAGAACGTATTGGAAATTGCAAAATAAATAACAAACGAGTTTATTAAATTACTAAACAACTTTTTATATTTTGTTAAAAACTTAAATATAAACCAAATTAACAAAATCAATCTTGCAGCATTATAATTATTGCTGTATTTAGTAAATTAAATTAAAAAAATAACATTTTCAAATGTTATGAAAACAGATTTCAGTCTTACAGTTTCATTTAGGAACTTGAAAACTAATAGAAAAACTTAACATTAGGTACCTTCTATCCAAATTAACTTTTACTAAGTTAGTATTACAATTCTTTAAAGATAGTGTAATAGTTTAGACCTAAGCTTGGCGTTAAGAGAAACAAAATGGAAAAACTAAACATTATATTAAAATAAACATTCAAAATGTCAGTTTCATTGGAATATTAGTAATTTGGTTCATCATGGTGTTCGTCAAGGTCCGGCTCAGATGATACAACAAGATTTTTATAAAACACTGATCTTGTTTGAGGCATAGACTTGCACAGTAGTAACAATTCTCTTTTTTTAATTTCACTTATGCCCCTGGCTTCACCTTCTCTTGCTAATGAATGGAGTAGATCGCTTTTTCCAGTTGCAATTTCACTGGATAGTTTTTGTGCGTCCTTTCTTTTCAAGAAATGTATTTCCTTAAAATCTCCATCATAATCATTCTTAGCAAACATGGAAAGACGCCCCCTTCTAAATTCTATAACTTTCAGGTTATGAATATTAAAACCTTTTGGGTATGCTGGCTTCGAATCATTTGAAAAGACGATCATATCTTTGTGACTAAGTACAGCAACTTCTATGTTTTTTCGTGACGTCTTTATGTTGTGTACAAAATCGTCAAAGTCGTAGATTTCTCCAGTCTTTTTGAATTGTTTGGTAATAGCTGCATGCACAGTGTCTGCAGCCATGAACGTGTGACCACTCTCAAAGTACTCCAGGGTTATTGTTTCAATTTCTGTCATCTTATCATTGATTAATCGTACTAAAGCTGAGATAAGGACTTTGTTCTTGTTCTGTGCGTTGCAGTTATCAAGGAAAAAGTGAACATGTTTCTGATCACGACAGTAATTTCGCAGAAAAAAAGCATAAGTCGTAGCCACATTAAAAGCTTTCCTGCCACTTTCACCTTCATGCCAAATAATACATACCGCCGTCTTGTTTTTTCCTGGTGGAACAAAAGTTTCATTAAAAAGTACGAGTTTGCGGGAGAAATAAAACTCTTTTGTTGTTAATAATGGCATTTGTATCGCCTTTTGCATGTCGACTGTGTAAAGTGACTCCTTCCCTCCGCTCTTTTCGCACTTTTCTTCCACCAATTTCAAGTCTCTTCTCGAGTTCCTTTTATTCTCTAAATGCTGAGCCAAATCAATACAGTCCTCACAATTACAAGGAAGTGGCATTGACTTATGCGCCATTTGATGATTTTTGCATTTCGTGCATATATCATGTACTGGCTCTGCAGTAGAAATGTTCATTTCTTTAATCATCTTATGGAAATGAGTCCAACTACACTTTTCCATTGATTTTTCTTCACAATAACTTTTATAATCATTAAAAATAGAGGAAAAAGTAACCCCTATTGGAAGATAACGGCGATTAGGGGCATGTTGAATGTTGTAGTGGGAATGAACGGGTTTATATTTTAAGATAAAGTTCCTCATTTGTTCTTGATAAGTTGCGGAAAATGCTGTCGAAGACGGGTGACGCCCTCGAGGGTCTTGCGCAGCTCCTATTTTTGGATCTAGATTTCGAGACATAAAATTCACTTTCAAAACCGCTTGTACTGCTTCGTCATTTGTATAACCCAATGTGCTGAGGAAAAACTTCTTACATACTTTTCTTCCATTGAGTGTCCAGACTAATGTGTTATGTCTTCTTGAGTTATAACCAGCAGTTTTGATAGCAGTTGGTAACTTTTCCACCTGTCTAGACAAGAAATCGCGACGCCTTTGTCTATCCATGCTCCAAAACTGTTCATATATTTCTTCTCTTTTCAGTTCATCTATGTGTTCAGTACATGACTTCTTACATCTGTTACTGCAAGGTGGTTTTATTGGATGCTTCTTTTTCTGATTTTCTAGAATATCTTTCGGGTCTCTCAATCTTTTTGCCTTTTTTGGCTGTAAAATTTCTATATTTTCTTGGTTTTCTGTATCATTTGGCTTGCCATTACTCGTAATACTACGCTTCATTGAATGCACACAATTATCTTCAGTCATTGATACAATTTCGTCCCAGTCGATATCACTAGTTACACGTGGCTGCTTGATGTTAGTGGTGAGGGTGTTGGTGGTTGGTGGGATAAGCGTGTCCGTATTTTCGCAATATGGTTGATGCTCTATAATGGCGTTTGTAGTGATTTTGACAAAATCATGTCTTGCTTGCAATTTAGGATGACCTTCTAAGTTATTGGGAACCGATTCTGAGGCTTGTAAATTTTCCTGCGAAATTGAAGACGTAACTACAGCTAATAATTCTGTGTAGTTCGCTTCACCTATTTCTTCACACAAGCTTGGATAGTACTCAGATTTATTTAATGGTATTAAAGGACTGATAACACGACAGTCTATACTTGAGTCCATACGGTCATCACAAGGTACACAGAGACTTGGAGTGTCCATGTGTGTATCTTTTTCTTTTTGGACATCACTGTTTAGTTCTGACGCCATTGTAGCAGAACTAGAGTTATTGTAATATGTAAGATTGTTTTGGGATAACTTTATCAACAATGTATTACGATAACCACTCATTATTAGAACTTATTATCACATTAATACACTAATTACTCCGGAAAGAAACGAAACTGCCAATCACGGTGCGGCGCGTAAGCAATTTGTCAACAAACTGACGCAGAAATTAACAAATTTTCCCGCCGCCGTCACTCTCTGTCAGATCGACCAATAATCATTGAGATCGATCGCCCGGCCTCACTCTGATTGGCGCGCCCGCGTCGCGCTAGCCCTTTCTTTGTTTTGACAAGACACTGTATCTTGAAACGCGCGGAGATTATTTTGGCAATACACTGCATCTTTAATTGCCGTGTTTTTCTATTTTAGGCCTGTAGTTATAAGTAAATACAGTGTAATTTGCATTGTAATATCTCAGAACTTTTCATAGAAACTAAAAAAACTATGAATGCGATAACATGAAACAGACTCAAAGAAATCGAATGAACGTTGTTAATTCAAAACACTGTATCTACAGATACAGTGTCTTGGATTCACAGGGTACACTTGTCGAACGTCTTCAGTACTACCGACCAAACTTTGTTGCAGTGATTTATCTTGATCATCTGCGTCACTATCACTATCATGTTGCTGATCATCTCCTTCATTATTGTCAAGTTTAATATCCACTCGCTTGCGTGTTTCATTAGGTTGTTCGTGTGAAAACTCTAAATCGGTGAGAAGTCTGGAGATTGCATTTTTATTCGATTCATCATAGAACATAGTCTTCAATACCCTAACATCTTTTGAAGTTATGATGCTGTTCTTCGAGGGTATGAACACCCTGAAAGCTTTAGACGTTTCAGAGTATCCCGCAAACATGCCAGGAATTGCCTTTGGTGCAAATTTGTGACCGTTAGTGCCTTTCATCAGAACGTAAGTCTTGCTACCGAACACGTATAAATGATTAATACATGGCTTTCTCCCAACCCATCGCTCGAATGACGTTTGGTTCTGAACGGCGCTGTTTATACTCCTGTTTGATAGGTAGTTAGCAGTGAATACTGCTTCGCCCCAGAATTTTAATGGTGCCTGTGCGTCAATCATCATTGCTCTCGCTTTCTCCACAAGGGTACGATTCTTTCTTTCAGCAACTCCGTTTTGGTTCGGGGTGTAGGGTGCGGTGAGACGTCTCTGTATCCCGCAACGTTTCAGATAAGCGTTGAACTGTTTGTTCACATTCTCAGTACCATTATCTGATTGTAAGAATTTGATTTTGTTCCCAGTGTGCGTTTCCGCTAACTCCTTGAACTCTTTAAACTTTTCTAATACTTCGTTCTTGCTTTTAATCATGTAAATTCGACTGTATCTGCTATAGTCATCTATAAAAGTAACGAAGTATTTGTTTCCGCTTACTGTGGGCTTTCTGATAGGTCCACATACATCGCTATGAACGATTTCTAAGCGTTCTGTTGTTCGTTGAGTTGTTTTCTCACGGGGGGCAGGAACACGATGGAGTTTTGCTTGGAGTCTGCCAAGGTTTCAGAAGCATCAAAGTTCAAGCCAAGCAAATTATTGTTTTTGTGCATGTTTCAAATCTTTGGCGTTCATGTGACCAAGTTTTCTGTGCCAGTCGTAGATGTTTGATGAGTTCGCTTTCTTTTTAGCAATTGGAATCGGAACAGTGTCATCATTATGAGTAGCCAGATTGATGCGCTCGTGTTTATTTGGTTTGATGTAATAAAGACCATCTCCTTGTTTAAATGCGGTGAGAGTTATACCATCTTTTGGATTGTTGACCGTCGCTTTAGTGTCTGTGAAGAGGACAGAACAGCCAGCATCTGTCATCTTACTGACAGACATCAAGTTGGTGCACAGACTAGGTACATATAGAGTGTTTTGTAGCTGTGTAAGGGCTATACCATTACCATTTTTTGTTACAAAGGAGACAGTACCTTTTCCTTTAATGTCTGCACTTTGTTTCTTAATTGCAAAGTATAGTTTTCCGGATGTTATCTCTATAGTCCTAAATAAGTCTCGTTGATAAGTCATGTGAGACGTACATCCGCTATCCAAAACCCAAAAGTTGTTTTCAGATTTTTCGTTATGGGTAAGAAGACACTGTATAGCAAAATTGTTCTTATGAGAACAGTTAGTATGTTTATTAGGCTTCTCACTGTTTTTCTTCCAGCAATTGGTACACATTTTGTGATTCTTGCGTTTGAAGATGTTACCAGTACGTTTGCAAATTTTACAGGACGCTTCTTCTTGAAAAGAGGATTCAGGTTCGTCGTTATTGGTCATGTTTTGGCTATGACGTGCTTCACATTCTTCTATTATTTTAGTTTGAAGCTCCTCTGGCTTCGGAAGAGTGTCTCGCGATTCTATAGCGACTCTGAAATTCTCAAATTCATTTGAGAGACTGTACAACATCATGATTGTTAACAGATCCTCATTAATAGCTACGTCCATGTCTGCCAATTTGTCAACTATATCCATAAACTTGTTTAGATGAGTTCTTACATCGTGTCCTTCTAATTTCGTTAGGATAAGTTGCTTTAATAGGGATGCCTTTCGTGCAGGTCCCTTACTGGCGTACGTGTCTTTCAATTTTTCCCATAATGCTTTAGCAGTAGTGCAATTTTTTATTTGTTTAAGCTCAGAAGGAGCGATTATAAGTATGAGTTCAGATCTCGCGTGTCTATCGCCTTCTTTATCAACCACTGCAGTATCCGTCTCGATGTATTTCCATAATTTGTGTCGTACGAGAACAGCTTCAGCCTGTATCACCCAAGTGTCGTAGTTCTCTCTAGTTAGAGGGTCAATTTTAGTGCTCGACATTTCGGGTACTTAAAACTTTTTATTTCGTACACGCTCTGCTACCATGTTAAATATTGTGAAATATAAAATATAGAAATACAATATTTTGGACTGAAAGTACACAGTTATTTTATTATAAGTGACAACATCAAAGTATAAACAACTGTATCTTAGCAACTACTGGTCTGCCATAGATACTTCACAGAAACAGACTGCTCTGATTCAAATATCTTCTGTCACTAATCAATAGTATAAAAGTTATATCCTGGTGGAAATTTAAACTAATATCTTTGTAGGTACTATCTATTTGTAATATGTTTATACTATCTCAGCATAACTTAAGCCAGGCATACAATAATTGGTAACTGACTTTCCCTTGCAAATATTTGCTAACAACTGGCCCATGTCTTTCCCAATTTCATCACTTAATATCACAATATCATTATTTATTTGTGTTTGTACACAGTTATGAGTTTTTAAACAAACTTTAGTTTTATTAGGGGACTATCAGAGGTATAACCTTGTTGTAATGAAGTCTCACAAACAAGCCCATTGAGGACCATCCGGCTGGTCCCGGGATTCCCCGGTGAGGCAGCTCACTGCCTCACCGGAGACCGTGCGGGGAACGCCGGGGCGAAACTCTGTTGCCGCGAGAAATCACGGCACAACGGACAGAGCTCCGGCGGAATCTCATGGCGACATGGAGAGTGCGATTGTCGCAACCCTGTGCTGGGCACGCCACAATTGCGGCGATAAGTCCCCTCTTTGAGAAGTAGCTAGAGAGGCGCCATGGCGTCCTCACCTTCTACCTGACGCACTTCGGGAGGTTCCTGTGTCGGATGAGGCGGGAGCATACGGTAGAGGTCTGCCCGTTCAGGTTGGGCACCGCCGTGTCCTCATGGAGGCGATCGGTGGTGAATATCTCTCGCGTCCGGCCCTGGTCCAGGCAATGGTACGAAGTGAGAGGTCATGGGCAGCCGTCACGTCCTTCTGCGAAGCAGTAATATTCGCGAAGGAGGAGGTGGAACGGGTGAGAGGAACTCTCGCGCCCTCACGCCCCTAGCTGCAACAGGAGACGCCCTGGGCGTCGGGAATCCCAAGCGGAGTTCCGGCCACCGTAGGCACGGGCTTGCGGACGGTGAGCAAAGGGTAGGTTGCCGTCCGATAAGGACCAGGCCCGGGGCGATGGCGCGTTGTGTTCCACGCGTGCCTCAAAGAGATGTCGTCAGCACAAGTGTAGGGGTCCAGTAGGGCCGATGCCTGCCGGGGTCGCAGGAAAGTCCGAAAGGGATAGCGAGGCTGCTGGCAACACAGGCAACGGAAGGAACGCGGGTGGGTTTTAGTCAGTAAGAGTCTGACACACCCTCCCGCTCCGCCCAGAACGGGAGAAGTTACTTATTTGATAATTTCCCACCCGAAAAAAAAGTATTGATAATAATAGGTAATATATATACATACAAGGTGTCGTTTTGCATCCTCGTCAAATTTCAGGAGGTTGCTATGAAAGACGTATGTTCTATGTTCTATGTTAGAGGGTTTGGTTTCCACACTTAGTCCTTCAGGTGGACCATTGTACGTGGGCCATGGCGGCCGTTTTTTGGTGGTTATTGCAACCAGCCCACCTCCCTCCAGAAGTTGATAACGTCTCCTGGTCTGTTTAGAATTTCTGTGTAGGATCTGGGTGCCCCGAGGGTTTCTGTTCTGATGTGGGTGACGCCTGTGCATTCGAAGAGCACATGCGCAACGGTTTCCTCTGCCTCCATGCAAGCTCTGCACAGAGGGCTGTCCGTTATGCCTATTGTGTGGAAGTGTTTGTTTAGCGAGCAGTGGCCCGTGATGGCCTCCGTCAACAGGCGCAGGCCGGTCCTGTCCAGGCGTAACAAGCGCCTGGTTAACTTACTATCCAAAGATGGCATAGCCTCCTTGGACTGTCTGCACCCCTGTGCCGAGGACCACCAGCTCTCCGCTTGTGTGTGGGTGAGCTCCTGTAGCTACCTGCGTAGTTGATTGAAGGGGATGGACACGATCGGCTCCGGTCCGCAGACTGACGTGCCGGATGCTCTCCTGGCTAGTTCGTCAGCTGCGTCGTTGCCCAGCGATCCGCTGTGTCCTTTTATCCATTGCAGTGTCACTGTGTTGCGGTTGAATACCGTTATGCATTCTAGCGCATTGTGACATTCTTGTGTTAGTCTCAAAGTACTGTGTTTCTTCCTTAGAGATTGAAGAACTGAGGCGCTGTCGGAGAGTATACGCATATGAGTGTCCGTGACTCTCCTGGCTTCTATGGCATACGCCGCTTGTATAATGCCCACACACTCCGCCTGGTAGACGGTGTTGAACATTCCCAGCGGGCAGGATATGTTTATGTTAAGGTCGTGTGAGAAAACGCCAGCTCCGGTTCCGGAGTTGGTCTTTCTTTACCTCATACAGGCCTGAATAGTCACACCGTTCCTCTGTGAGTATTATGATGTAATGGTTTTGGAAATAGTGTAGTTTTGGGGCTCTGTCGCAGGGTGATGCCATCATCGGTCTTTGTTTCATCGCATCCTCCCTTATGCGTATGTGCTTGACTCTAGAGTCTGCTCAGGGTTCCTGTTATGTTAAGCCTAAAGGCGGCCAGGGCCGCCTCCTCTCGCACGATAAGGTGCAGAGGCGGCAATCCAAGCATCGCCTGTATGGCGGTGGGCGTAGTTCTCATACAGCCTGTGATTGTTACACAAGCAAACCGTTGCAGTTTTTTCGAGATCTTTTTGGGCTGTGCTCAGGTCTGTCCTGGTTCACCAGACTAGTGAGCCGTATGTGATAATTGGCCGGATGACCGTGGTGAATAGCCAGTAGGTAATCTTGGGGTTAATTCCCTAGTTCCTTCCGAGCAGTCTTTTACACTGCCACAGATCTCTGTGGCAGTGTAAAAGCCAGAATATCTATTCTGGCTTTTGTGATGATGTAGTTGGTATGTTTTGCCCAGTTCAACTGTTTGTCCAAGAAGATGCCCAGGTACTTGGTTTCAGTTGACAGGCTTAGGGTGGTCCCAAAGAATCGTGGTAGCTGTAAAATTGGCAGTTTCCTCTTCTTTGTGAATAGAACTTATTCGGTTTTTGTAGGGTTTACTGATAGTTGGTGCTTATTGCACCAATCCTCTACTATTTTTAAGGCTTGGCGCATAAGGTTGCATAGTGTATTTTCGTGGGTGCCATTTATTATTGTGGTTATGTCATCTGCGTAGCCTACGATGAAGTAACCTTTATCGTTAAGTGTTTTGATGAGGTTGTCGACGACCAGGTTCCATAAAAGCGGCGAGAGGACGCCTCCTTGTGGGCAGCCTTTCGCCACTATGGCCCTGGTAGTGTCGTTCACTGTGACTGGTACAGCTCTCAGTTTAAGCATGTTTGAGATCCAGCCACTTATGGTGGGGTCTATGCTATGTCTGTCAAGCGCCGTGTTGATGCTGTTGAACATTGTTTTGTCAAAGGCGCCCTCGATGTCAATGAAGGCGGCCAATGCCGAGCATTTGTGGTCCACTGCGCATTCAATTTTGGAAACCACGCTGGCCAGCGCGGATTCTGTTGATCTGCCTGTGGTGTACGCATGCTGTTGTTTATGAAGGGGTTTGGCCCGAAGAGGTCCGTCTCGGATGTGTCTATCGCAGAGTCTCTCAAGGATCTTCAGTAGGAAGGATGTGAGGCTTATAGGCCTGTAAGCCTAGGGGTATGTATCTAAGTGCCATGCAGGCTCGATAGATCTTCGTCAGCAATGGCATCAGATGATTTACCCCCCACTGCAGCAGGGCTGGGAAAATGCCATCCAGCCCCGCGGACTTGTAAGGCTGAAAGGTGTCAATAGCTTACCTTAGCCGATCTTCTGTTACTATGTTGCGGGCTCTATACCAGTCCTGATCAGTTGGGGTCCATTCTGGTTCAGCCTCCCACCTCCCATCCTCCAGGAGTCTGGAGTCTGGGAAGTGGGTCTCGAGAAGGACCTTACTGGTTTCCTGGTCGGTTAGTGTGTATGAATTATCAGGCTTTTTCAGCGCGCCGAGAGTTCGATCCTGATCTGCTGCCAGAATCTTCCTTACCCTAGCGGCTTCGTTATTTGTCTCAATGGATTTACAAAATTTTCGCCATGCTAATCTTATGGCGGTTCTGATCTGTTTTTTGTATGCGTATTGGGTTTCTTTGTATAGGTCCCAGTCGTCCGGGAGTCTAGTGTTTTTAGCTCTGTTGAATTGTTTACGTAATGCATTTCTGAGTTTACTTAATTCTGCGTTCCACCAGGGGTTCCTCTCACCCTTGGTTTGTGGCGCTCTTAGTTTGCAGCATGCATGGTATGCTTCGGTTAGGTATTCTGATAGTTTTGTCATGGTGTATTCCAGTTGCGCTTGGTCTCTTAGGGTTACCTGTGATAGGTGCCTATCTAATAGAGAGGCTAGGAGGAGACGTTTAAACCCGGGGACATCGGTGTGCCGCGGATTCCGCCTTGGTGCAGGTTTCCTTGTATTGGTAGTTATTTTGAAGCGTATCCTTCTATGGTCCGAGCAAGATGGCTCGTCCGATACGTGCCAATCTGTAATAAGGTTAGTCGCGTTTTCTGTAGCGAGTGTTAGGTCTATGATCGTTTGTCCTCGAACTGTGACCCAAGTGGGTTCTGAGCCGCGGTTAATGATGTTAAGGTTAGTAGAGAATAAATAGGTGGATAGATCCTCTCGTCTGGAGTTCGGTGCATCGCTGCCCCATAGAGGGTGGTGGGCGTTCGAGTCGGTGCAGATGATCAGTTCCAGTTTGGCGCGCTCACAGTGCTGCACCAGGTCGACCATCTCTTTTGGAGGGCAGTGTACATCCTCGCCTGGCATGTACACCGAGGCTAGTACAACATCTGGAGCGCTACCATCACTGTGGAGCCTGACAGCTGTTAAGTCTCTGGAACAGAATTGAGTGAGTGGTGTGATAGGAATCCCTTGTGGTATGTAGGCGCAGGTTCTTGGCTTGTCTGCGCTGTATGTGTTTAGGATCAGCTTACCTCCGATGTTACCGAGGCCGAATATTTTGTTATTTCTGATCCACGGCTCTTGAATCAGTGCAATTTTTCGGGGCTTTACCTCCAGCGCCCTGCGTAAGCTGCGCATTTTAACATGCGTGTCCCACAGATTTACGAAAATTAGAAAAAAAAAAGATCTACTTATTTTATTATTGATTCGAGTCGAGAATTATTAGCATAGTTACCTCCTTGAATTTGACGAGGATGCAAAACTACACCTTGTATAAAAAGTTTATTGATCACTTTATAATTTTGGCGTATTACCTCGAAAAATCCTGCATAGCTTGATGCAATAACCTCTGTCTACCACTCCTCCGAAGAAAAATTCTGACGTTCTCTCGAACTGACACGAACAAAAAAAAACTAAAGTAATCTTCAAAAGCAAGACCAAAATATGCCAGCATCGAACTCTAAAAAAGGTCGAATATTTCATGATAGCAAAGAGGAACTATACCAACAATTTATTGTTGGATGATAATTCTACACTAATCTAACGTACGGTACTGTAGCCCGTAACTGGTATGTAAGTAGATGAGCTGATTCGGAAAAGGCAACGAGATAAATAAAAGCAGTGAGCTACTGAATTTTACTGCTTTACTCAACTGGGGTAACGTTATTTGCATAGACTAAAACCATAGCGATGGAGCTTCGGCTATGTAGGTAAATACTTACCCGCTGCAACTACACTATTATCTAGGTATAGGTAGCCTGACATCATGAAAGAAAGAATAAAAGTTAACCAACACTAAAGAAGACAACATCACATCATTATTCCTCGAAGGCATAGACAAAATAATGTGTGTGAACTAAGCAGACTATTAGTCAGCGAAACAAAAAAATTCACAGTAGCGAGTCAGTCATTCGATATCAATTAAAATACTTAAATGTTTAAAAATTACTATTAAGACAAAATATAAAAATATTAGAAAATGTATTGCTAGCAAAAAAACAGCTAAACAGTGTTATCTCTGTATGTTTTATCCAGTGAACTGAAACAATGCAATGAAGCATTAGTAAACATTCATTATTTGCCCGTCTCTGGCATTGTTTTTCCTCACACTTGGGATTTTTTTCAGTTTATGGTTTGTATTCCCTTCATCGGTTCGGTATTCCTTTTTATTTAATTTTCGCCTTGTTCCCTGATCTAAGAAAAAACCCTTTTATTTGTCTTAGGTAGGTATAAGATCAGTCAAAAGGCCAATTTTTTGGCCCCAACTATCGGCTGCTGGTATACCGACCAGCCCTCTTACGCCACCGGCCTCATCTGGCGCTGATTGACGCTGACGGGTGCGATATGCCAAGTCACCCGTGAGGCAGTCCTGGCGATTTACACCTGCGGATCCAGGTGGCGCTACAACGTGCCGATCACAATCAGACCAGGTCTGAAGTACAACTTCGTGAAGAGTACAATTTCATCGTTCCTTTTTTCCGACTATCATAGCTATAATTTTTTTGTGTAACAATTTCATAATAATATGCACAATCAGCCTATAATGTTCCCACTGCTAGGGCACAGGCCTCCTCTCAGTGAGAAGGAGTGGGCCGTATATATAATAATTTCACCATAATTTTCCATTATATCATATTATTTTAAAATACATGATGTACTAAAAACTTAAATCTATTCCTTATCTTTTGCGATAACTACGTACCCTAAATAGCGACGTGAATCTAAGCGGAGATTACAATCGAAGCAAGGACTTCTCGGAGGATATTTACTCCAATATTTACATTAAAATTACCATAGGTAACTTTTTCTTTAAATCAGCGACTTCACTTCTTTACTTTGTATCTCTTTTTGTCCTACTTCTTATTTTTTACGTTTTTTTAATCATTTAAATACGCACGTTAAACAAGTGTTTAATTTTGCGACATAACGTCGGGGTTCAAACCTCTAACTACCTACTCTACATTTCGTCAGTTAGGCTCATTGAATATATCACATTGATGTATATGGCTTGCACCATAGCCATTGGCCAGGCACAAATGAGGACTGTTCTTTACTAATTATAATTTTATGTTGTTGAAAATAAGTAAAAAAAATATGTCATAACAAACTTAACCCCATAAAACCGGGCGGGCTAAACCGCAGCTTTTCAAATGTCACTTGCGATCGAGTAAGGCGTTCAATTACTTACAGTGGTTAATTGCTATCGCGTTCATGATCGCTTCCTTTATTTACCAATGTTCTTTTATTTTGATCTAGTAAGTGGTTCTGTAGTATGTAGGTAGGTACTGATTATTATGAAGAATATTAAATATTCGGTGATGCTTTTATGAGCGTCTCCAAAAAGACGTAATTATCTCGTTGTTAGTGGAAAACGCGTTTCATTGCATTGAGAAAATGTAAGTCCTCTGCCGAATACCTACCCACCTTTTACAGGTTCTGTTTAAGTCCCATGTATTATGAGTTGAGCCTGGGTTGCCATTAACTGAGCACTAAAACCCAAACACAGCGACGTCCCACTAATATTTTAAGTGTAATCTAAAAGCTCAACACTTCGTCCTATCCGAGCATCGACTCAGAACCCCAGACCAATTGGTTGCGCTTATTAGAGATATAGTCTTAGGTACGAGTAGTATTTCTTAGAAAAATCACAGACAGAAAATAGGTAGGTACATTACTGCAGCGTCCTGCAAAAGAGGCACTGATGGACGAAAGTGAAACCAGCCAAGCCTTGTAGTGATACTTACTTTGTGGATTCAAACTAAGTAAATTAATTATAAATTCCAGAATTGATTCTGGAATCATTGTTTGTCATTGATGACGAACAACAATCATTTTTCACGTGCCAATCATGTTTATTTGTTTCTTTTTTACTTTAAACAGCTATCTATTTGCAAGCCAGTTCTAAATTTAAATAAAATCTTTGATAAGTTACCTCCTTGGCTGAATTTTTCGAAGTACAAATTTCAATTTTTAAATTAATTGATAGATGTGAGTTTTCATAGTAATTTATTCGGCTGCTAAACACAACAGATATGGATTTTCATACTAACATTGCCGCCATCTATATAAATAATATTACTCTATGATTGCCGTCCGCTGCTCGCATGTGTTTGTCCAGTACTAATTTTCGATTTATCTCGAAGAAGGTTGTCAAAATAATCTTCGAATTTCCAAACATTATTGAGAAAAACATGTTTTCTTCGCAATCTTGATGAGTCAGCACTATAATAAAGTTGATTGTTGGTTTATAACAGTTCCCTTATCAAATTTTAGCGTCTAACAAAGCAACACATAACATTATTAAGGAGCAAACGTACGGGCCGCGAGCATCGTGCTCCTATTAAAGTCGTAATTGCTTCCCCGTTCCCTAATTACTGCGTCCTGTGTCCCCACGCTCTCTTATCAATTATGGGGTCCCGTCCCTTGTGAGATCACCACAATTTCAAAGGAAAAGTTTGCACATGATAATATAGATACGTGTGTACTCGCCAATTTCTTGTCTCGTGTTTGGGAACTAGAGAACTACAGAATATAAATTGGTGTTCTATAATGACCGTCAATTATTATCTTCTGCTACGGCTACGATAAACCACTTCCTCATAAAGTAAGTTACTTTTATTTAACTTGATGGAATATTATGAAACGTTAAAGTAACGTTCCAGCAGTGCTATTCTGTAACCTTCTCACCGTGTAAACTTAAGTGAAGTGAACGTGGAGTGAATTGTCAGTGTCATTCCACCGGATACTAGGGATGGACCAAGGATTACATTTACAATCATAATCGAGATTTTAATAATATTTTTATGCTAATTCTATTGATCATAATCAGTTAACTGATTAAATAACGCAATTCCATGACCCAATCGCGATGTGTTTTAACTGA
The DNA here is from genome assembly GCA_905333075.3 of Atethmia centrago. Taxonomy (NCBI): domain Eukaryota; kingdom Metazoa; phylum Arthropoda; class Insecta; order Lepidoptera; family Noctuidae; genus Atethmia; species Atethmia centrago. The sequence continues at coordinate 16,599,447 of HG995383.1, read as the reverse complement.
TTAAATAAACGCAATCCCATGACCCAACTGCGATGTGTTTTGAGTCGACTAAAACCTGTGCGACGTTATTCAGCGTTATTATTAACCCAAATATTTTCAATAAGAAGAGATAACCGAGTGTGTCAAGTGATCGAGTGCCAAAAGTGTGCCTGGCTGACGGACCATAGAATTTATCCCCTCACAAACTATGTGGAAACCTAACTACACGATGTGTGTGTCTGTCTACATAAGCCATTTGAATAAAAACCGTGCGGATTATTTAATAAGTACCTTTCTAATATTTTATTTTAAGTAGGTAAATTTATACCGACCTACGCGTTGCCAATAATAAAATAATATTCATAAAATCACCGTCATCAATACTGTAACAAAATTCAACAGTTCAACTGACACTCGAGCAGCGCGCGCACCGGCCGGTGGGCGGCTAGGCTTCACCCAGCCCAAGTGAAGTGCTGTTGCTATGGCAACCAGAATCGAGTAAAGTGATAAGATCACGACACTCGCGCTTACCGACTCACTTCACCTAGCCGGCGCGAGTGATTACTATGGTTACGAGAATCGGGTGAAGTGATAAGATCACGCCGCGCTTGCGCGTGAGTAGTTGTTAACAATATCAAGAAGAGTTTTTTTTTTAATTTGCCATTTCTTTTTTAAATGCGCGACATGCAAAAATTTGGTTTTACCAAAATCCAAAATGGCGGCTACAAACATTTTTCATCGTTTTCATGGTTTTCGGGGGTGTTACAGCCGATACTGAGGTCAAATCTAAAAAGCAAGATGGCGGCTGCGAAAATGTTCAGATTTTTCATCATGGGTGTCGTTTTCATGGTTTTCGGGGGAGTTAAAGCCGATAGTGAGGTCAAATCTAAAAACCAAGATGGCGGCTGCGAAAATATTCAGATTTTTCATCATGGGTATCGTTTTCATGGTTTTCGGGGGTGTTAAATCCGATAGTGAGGTCAAAATTAAAAGCAAGATGGCGGCTGCGAAAATGTTCAGATTTTCATCATAGGTGTCGTTTTCATGGTTTTCAGGGGTGTCAAAGCCGATAATGTGGTCAAATCTAAAAACCAAGATGGCGGCTGCGAAAATATTCAGATTTTTCATCATGGGTATCGTTTTCATGGTTTTCGGGGGTGTTAAATCCGATAGTGAGGTCAAAGTTAAAAAGCAAGATGGCGGCTGCGAAAATGTTCAGATTTTTCATCATGGGTGTCGTTTTCATGGTTTTCGGGGGTGCTAAAGCTGATAGTGAGGTCAAATCTAAAATGCAAGATGGCGCCTGCGAAAATTACCAATCCTTTTGGAATAAAAAAACCAAATTGAGTTTCTGACTGAATTTCTGTTTTGCTATTTTATTTAAAAACATCCTAAATAATAAGGTTTCAGCGCTAAAATACAAATTTTGAAATAATATAAAATTATCAATAGAATTAGCATAAAAATATTATTAAAATCTTGATTTTGATTATAAATGTAATGCTTGGTCACTCCCTAGCATCAGTGGGATGACACTGACAGCTCACTCCGCGCGTGTTTTCACGGTGAGATTTTTACAGAATCGACATGCAGGTTTCATAAAAAAAACTACCGATTTCCAAAAAAACACTAAAGAGAGAAAAATAACTTTACAAGTTGGTTGTTTTATTTGTAAAAAAGTTTTTTTAACAGTAGATTATTGCCAGACTATCTAAGAGAGCTGTGGTGTTCAAATATATGTAAGAAAGTTACAGACATAATATGATTTCACGTTTTAAGCAACGAAACTGTATAGAGATTATAACAAGAATTATTGGACATAAAAGGTAAATTTATAAATATAACATAAAGATGTGGCTTTGTGTAGCAAAATACCACATTCTCTCTTTGATAGAGTCTGGCAATATATACCTACTGTTAAAACACTTTATTACAAATAAAACAAACCGACTTGCAAAAAAAAAAAAACACTAAAAAGCGAAATTAAAGTTATATTTCTCTCTTTAGTGTTTTGTTGGAAATCGGTAGTTTTTTTTGTAAAAAAGATTTTTTTTTCACTTTTTAGCTGTGGTACCTACTCGTATACCACTACTTGCCATGTAAACAACAGTAACAGTAAGTTTTATAACGTTGGCCACATACACCGAGGGGATTAAATACGTATTATTGAAGCTAACTCACAACTACCCAAGCAAAGTTAATAAAATTTATATGGGACCACCGCGCAAGCTTCCACTACCAAATAAAAGAATTATAAAAATCGGTTCATAAACAAAAAAATTACGCCCGAACTTATATGTGTCGGGACAGGGGGGCCGATTAGAGCTTGATTCTTAACCGTTGAACATTTTACTGGGCGTAGATGTGTGCAGCGGACGAGAAGAAAAATTCTGAAGTTGATTATTGATTTTTAGGTTATATTTGAACTTGACAAAATTTATAAAACGAAACGTTGGACAGTTTCTATGCACTAGTTGTCCGTACGAAGTCCAATGGTCAAGAGGGCTTCTCCACGCTGCTGTAGCACCCTCGTGAACTCGCACGAACGTCAGGCTAGACTCTGTCGAAGCGCGCCAACTTCACACTTGCGTTTCGTTGTCAATTGACATCCGGTACCTACTCATGACTCTTCCGATACGGCCATCCTGCTGGACACACGTTCCTGTGTGTTAATCTGTAAAGAAACAAACTCGCAAAGTATCACGTAGCTCGGTCACTCCTGACCCAGATATGGTGAAGCCAAAATCACTATTAAAGTTCGAAAAATACAAAAACAAATAGCAGAGTTCAGAGCATTACTTACGATTTGATTCCCAAATCTCAAAATCACAAACTAAAAAATCAACTAAGCTGCATGTGTTTCATACTATCTAGTAACCTACAGTTACTCAACCATTCATTTGCGCATCCCCCTCGAACCGCCAAGTCACTCCCGGACTTTATGGTTTCTCACGAAACCCCATGTTTTCCAGAGTTGACTGCCTACCTCGTACTCACGGACTACTGTCTCCAGCAGACACCGATTTCTACTGAGCTACGGCTACAAATCAACCTCTGATCCAAACTATCATCAACATCACACACACAACACACACACACAACTTAATCTCTAGTTTCTGTTTCATCAACAAGACTTTTAACTGACTTTTTTATAATCCGTCAGTAACACTCTGATCCCCTGGCATGCGTCTTAGCCTCATGAGCGTACTTGTAAGTGCACCCTGGAGTTCAAGGTCTAACGTAACGGGTTCTAAGGGTATAACGGTCTTCTAGAACCTCTACAACCTGGGGCCCTGATACTTTGGGTCCAGTTTAATTTGATTACTCCTAAGACGACACACTGACCGAATACGCTCTTTGTTTTGAATTAAGGCGGTCCCCAATCAAAAAAATTATTGAGCTTTGCCTTTGTTTAATTAACATTAAAATCCAAACTTTGCAAATAGGCCCACCATCAGTGAACTCACGGCGTTAGATCGATATTTTTCCATGACGAATTTTAAAGAGTTACCGTCTGTCAACTACGATGAACTGTCGACTGTATAATTATTTGACGAAATTGTTTGATCGCGTTTACGACTGCCAATGTTTCAAGCTCAAAACTGGTACTAACATACTAACATACCGGTTATGAAAAATTTAGAGTGGGTATTGTTTCAACAGCTCAAAAAGTTCGGGTTTCCTTTCCAGAGAAATGTCGGTATCAACAAGAAATAAAATCGGTTTCGAGGGTACTCTCGGGTAGTGTAATACGAGTATTATTTCCGTATTTTAGAAATTGTAAATTGTGTCACGGTCATAGTAAAACTCCTAGTTTAATATTTCATGTTCTAATAAAATCTAATTACGTAAATAGACATCAGGCAAAATATGCATTATAATTTCGATCATGCTATTGTCAATTTCTACAACACTAAAGTAACATTTTGTTTACATTTGCCATGAAATAGTGATGAAACGCTTTCTTTGACCAATTAACACTCAGCACCTGAACCAAAGTGGTAAGTAAAACACAGACCTTGATATTTTGGCGATCCCGATGGAGGGTCCATGATGCACACGTCCACACGTCGTACATTCTGGGTGGCTGCCTCTGCGACGCTTCCAGTAGTACAGCGGGTGGAAATGTGAGCTTGATGTCGTCTGCTGCTGAGGGCGGGGTTGAGGTTCTGGGGTGATGTTTTTTCCCTTTCCCGCTCGTATCCCAATTCTGATGTCGGGACAGGGGGGGCCGATTAGAGCTTGATTCTTAACCGTTGAACATTTTACTGGGCGTAGATATGTGAAGCGGGCGAGAAGAAAAGTCTAAGGTTGATTATTGATTTTTAGGTTATACTTGAACATGACAAAATTTATAAAACGAAACGTTGGACAGTTTCTATGTACTTGTTGTCCGTACGATCAAGCGGGCTTCTCCACGCCGCTGTAGCACCCTCGTGGACTCGCCCGAACGTCAGGCTAGACTATGTCGAAGCGCGCCAACTTCACACTTGCGTTTTGTTGTCAATTGACATCCCGTACTCATGACTCTTTCGATATATGTATAATATATTATAGATGATTTGAGAACTTCCAGTAAGCCCAAACACGGCTATGATACTTACATTGTTTTATTATGGAGTTCCGGTGCCTACCTTCTGGATTCATCATCAATTTGATCAGAACCATTTATTTAAATTTGCTTCGTCACAGTCGCTTAGCTATCTTAATCGAGATATCTTATCGCCATTCGTGAAATAATTATCATTGAGGAGTTCCGGTGGCCATCTGTGGTCTTCTTCATCAGTTCTACTTTACCAAATAATACTTTCTGAATGCAAATGATTCACTTGTTAATATTTTCTCAATTTCTCATGGATCCCATCATCAGAAATGTTTTTTGATAAAAATGGGACCAATCTGAAAGTATATCCTTTTAAATAAAAAAGATTTTTCCAAATCGGTTTATAAACCACGAAGTTCTGAGGTAACAAACATTAAAAAAAATTATATAAACCTCCTCCTTTTTGTAAAGTCGGTCAATAAGATATCCGTTGAGTAGCGACACGAGCACCATTTAAGCGATTGGATATAAAGTTTGAGTGCCCATCAGCTTTCTCTACGACAATCATTTGAGTATTTAAGTAGGTACAATCCGCCTTAATATTATTTTTGGTGGGTACCTATAGATACCTACTAAAGAGACATAGGTACTTAGCCGCGCTTAGCGTACCTACCTAATACAAAAAGGTTTGTGGGTAACAACTTCAACCGCCTAAAACATTAAGCTTCGACTTAACAAAGTTAAGTACGAAAATATAAACACAAACATAAATTCATTAGTTTTCAGTACCCACGTATGCTTTTATAGACGGCATAACTCTCTCAGTAAATTATCTAAGCTACGAGCGCTTTCAAAACTTTTAATGGAGTCAATTTGGCCTCGCATTCAAAACACCTAACGTACTGGATGCCGAGGCAGGCCAGGTAAGTACGATTTATACAAACATTAGTGCGGAGCCTTTTATACGAGAGCCAACTTTTCTTAGAATGCATGCTTTTTGAATAGCGGGATGGAACAGTCAAAGAATTTCATTTCCGAGGAGCAATACACTAGGAGCATCCAACAAAAATCAGGTTTACACTTTCTTTATTTCCAAGGAAGTAGGTAAATGATAAATGATAAATGATTTTATTTCTGTAAGTAGGTTTTTACAAACACTTTTACACGTCAAATATATTTTTTTAAACTAGATGAGGTCGGCGTTTCCTATCTGATTACTATGAAAAGAAAGGCCGAAACAAACTCAGAGGTCACAGTCTCTTTTAAAGTCCAGACATAATCTTGGTCAGATCATGTGAAGACTATGTCGAAATGATCTTTTGATGAAAGAACCACACAGATTGAGTGGACCTGTCCAGTCAGTGTAGGTATTCTCTTTATTGAACAGTCTCGTTGGTGGTACGGCCGATATTTACAATACCTAGTATTCCTCTATTTTAAGCGCGATGACGCTCGCTCCCGGGTGCTGTTTGCCACACACCTTTCTGTGAAATTCGTTCAAGTGCATCGCATACACGAATAGCACGGAAAGAGCGACTGCATGTTTTAATCGAACTACAAAAAGCGGAAAATAGACACGATCCGTGGCAGACACGCTGGAAGTTTGAAAGTGTGCCAAATAGTAGTTAAAGTTTACCACTTCTAGTGTGTATCTAGTGGATGATTATGCTGCTTTAAAAAGGTTTTATGGTTGCCTCTGTATATATGAAGCCACTTTGTAGGTATCACTACTTATTTGTTTACCTATATAAGCCCAAGAACCCAAGTACCCCAGAAAAATAAAGAAAAATGGTTTATTCTACACAAACAAGACACATATTCATCATCATCTGCCTAGCCTTTTCCCAACTACGTTGGGGTCGGCTTCCAGTCTTACCAGATACAGCTGAATACCAGTGTACATGTACATGTACAGTTACATGGAGCGACTGCCTATCTGACCTCCGCAACCCAGTTACTGGGTAACACGATGCCCCTTGGTAAGACTGGTTGTCAGACTTTCGAGCTTCTGACGACCCGTAACGACTGTCAAAGATCTACAAATGTCAGCCGGGACCAATGGCTTAACGTGCTTTCCGAGGCACGGAGTGGTCTTGGTATGTAAAGATGGCCACCCATCCACGGACCAACCGCAACAAGCGTAGCTTAACCTGGTCGATCGACCCGTGCGGCTGTTATTACTAAGCCACAAGCCCCTCATTACAAAAACAAAATACCCTAATACAAAGTAGCCAAAAATATAATTGTACCTAAAAATAATGAAACTTGTAGGTACCTAGCGTGTTTAAAACAGAGCTTTTAATAGTATAGAAATATTTTTAAAATATGAATTTATTAATACTTTAATGTCAAATAGGTACAAAGATTTGGAATTATTATATAATATTATAAATGCGAAAGTGAGTTTGTTTGTTACACTTTCCCGTCTACTCAATCGAACATCATGAAATTTTGGATACACGTTGCCAGGGATACAGAAAAATACATACCTTTCATCCAGAAAAAATAACTGTTCCTGAGGGATAGAAACTGAACGCGAGCGAAGTCGAGGGCAAAAGCCAATACAAAAATAAATCTGACCTAAGTAATAAGGTCTACTGGTGGTTTCAGAAAAATACAAGATAGAAAAATGAAAAAGTGTCACTCAAAGAGCAATACAGCGGTAAGTCTAAAGGTTTTTTCGAAAAGACAATAATGCGATGTTCAATGAGTATTCCTGTCATTGTCCAACATTCAGTAGTAGGCGAAGTGTTAACAATTCGGTTTGAAGGCAGTTAGAGAAGTTTTAATGGAGCAATTTGGAGGTGTATTGAAAACAGCCGGCTCTCGGAAGCGACAGAATTGAACCAAGCGAGCTCCACCTCAGCCGATTAAGAAAACCAATTCTAATTTCCCAGTTTCACCTTGTTTCTAGTGTAATTTTTGCATTGTTACTAGGTATAACGTCGGCTACGATGTTGGGATTAAATGTTGCTGTACTTTAAAGTAATGAAGCCGCCATTGCTGTTTCACAGTTCGCGTTAAACTGCATTATGCGTTTACTTTGTGTATTAAAACATTTTGTTTACAAATTATTATATTGTGTTTACAATGAAGCAATCAATTAATTGTTATTGTTACAAAGGATTACAGTAAATTCATAGACTTTAGTTTTGTATTTATATGGATTCAACACTAAACTAAATTTCTAAATATTTAATCTAGGGGCAATAGTTTATTAATTGAAATAGTCAATATCAAGTTTTAACTGTTAACATAACTAACGGTCGAACAGATAAACTGACAACGACGAGGGAATTTTCACTAACAACTTGCGTTAACTTCCTAAATTATAACGTTTCAAAATTACTTCACATAATTCCCCAGATATACGCAAATTCTACGAATGCGATGTGTGCTAAGATTTAATATTGTATTTCTGCATGAAATGACGCAGTTTTGCATAGAGCTAACTGAATGCAGTCCATTAAAAGTTCTAGGAACATTCATAACTCGGCTCTCGAAATTTGGTCTTAGTTTAGTTTACCTTCAGATATTTATGATATAAAGCAACAGTTTCATACAGTAGTTGATGTCGGAGGATCAAAATCAAAATATTTTTATTTCACATACATGGGCACTTATAAAACGTCAGAAGCTAGGTGCACGGTTCCAATTGGTCGTGTCCTATGGAGAAGAGCCGGCAAGAAACTCCACGGTTACTCTTTTAAAAATAATTGGCTTTTACAATTTTCTCAAATTACAGTGTTAATAGGTATGGGAGGACAGTGTAGGCCTGTCGAGAAGTACTTAACAAAAAAAAAAAAAGAAAAGAAAAAGGTCTACAAAAGATCTAGTCTAATAAGCCTACAACGTTCTCACATTCACAACGTACACAAGAATCATTGTAAAATAATATTAAAATAATATAAATAAAAACCTATTTAAACCAAATGACATGTTTGCTTTTGGATAGTTTAGCTATCCGCATTCGTTATGTGGCCTTCGTGATTGCCTGCTTTTCACGTAGGTACCTTACATGTGAGATAGTTTATAAGAAAGTGTTCTATTTACCCGTAAATTAAGAAGATTCACGAATCTATACCATATCCTTCATTGTTTTAGAGTATTTAGGCTATGTTTGTAGGTCGTACAAACTACACAATTCAGTTGTACCTAAAGCTTGTGATAGAGCTGCGTCCATTTGCAATCTTAATACTTCATACACAACGTAACAGATGGAGTTACTGATATTCTCTGTGCGCTACGAAAGTTTTGTTGACTTACAAAAAGTTGTGAAAAACTGAAGATATGCTACAATGTGTTTTCAGAGTTCAAAAGTATGGCAGGTTCATGGACTTGGGAGTTCCTACATCATTCCCAATGCCAATTTTCACAAAATATCAAAATAAACTGTACCCGTCTTATTACAAAACAAGGATTATCTTCAGAACCAGGTTTAAACTATTGAGCCATTTTTGAATTTCGAACTTTATTCCGTCTACGTTAAAGTTCTTAATGCAAAACTGTCGAATTAGTACCGGACTAAGTAGTCAGTTTTGTATAAAGAACTGTATTTCAACCATAGTAACGTACTTATTACAAAAACTGGCTCGATGGATTAAACCATGTCCAAAAGTAATTCTTGTTTTGTAATAACGCCGTACTAGTTTATTTCTGTCAGTTTTAAAGATAACAAAACGTTGCTTACTTAGATATATGTATATTTTCTGAACAATCATACCTCTATAACTTTAAAAAAGAATATAAAATCTACAGACTAAAATTCTAAAACTAATAAGTTTATCAGACGTCAGAATAGAGCTCATATATTAAAAGTTTCAACCTCCTAGCGACTTTAGTTTCCATACGATTTAATTTCTCGCATGTCTATCTACCAAATGCCGACCGCCGCGCGCCGACTGGAGTAAGGCCGAGTACAGAATAATTTCACGGATGCTTTACCGACTACCCCGACGACAGTGATGTATGAAATTATTCGCTTAAGTGTTTTTTGACTTTATAATACCAAGTTTATGGAGGTGAAAATTGTATTAAACGAAAATGTGTTCGAGCTTATACATTAATGTTGTGTAACTCAATTATTATTTTCGTAACTTTTTATTTAATTATATCTACATCTTTCACTTTAATCGTAAAACACTGGGTTTGATCTTAATTTTATTAAGTTGTGTGTCTCATCATATTGAAGCCGTCTTAGCTAGAGTGGCTGATTAGCTGATCATCATTACGAACGTATAATTAATAGATTAAAATAGAATAGAATACTCTTTATTATGAACACCATAAAAATTACAGATATAAATGTAGGAATACAAAGGGTGACAATGGGCGGTCTTATCGCTAAAAGCGATCTTTTAAAGACAACCTTAGGATGGATTAGGGGGGAAAAAAGACAATACTGCAGGTAGTCTGTAGTGTATCATTTTCATACATACATAAAAAAACATTATGTATAAAAAAAAATTGTGTATTAATTATGTATGTGTTTTGTGTCTTAATGCCTACGGCATTAAGTCCGCCTCTGTACATTTGTGTGCTTAAAGTATTAAATAAATAAATAAATAATATTATATTCAATAATAATCATGAAACAAGTGTTAATAACAAGACAAATGCAAAGAACAAAATAAATAAAAGATGTGTTTAAGGAGACAAAAAGTGTTTTTTACCATAATATTAAAAATGAACAAAGATTGAGTACGCCTTATCGAAACGGGCAAGGCATTCCACAACCGGTACTGCTTGAACTGTAAAAGATATAATTAATGAGTTTCATGTTTATAAAAAAAACATATCATCGACAAAGAAAGGCTGAAAGCTTTGAACGCTAACATTTAACTTCGTTTCTAAACGTCTATTGAAAACGTTTGTTTCGGTTTACCTAGGTTTGCTATTTATACAAGGACTCCTCAAAATAAACCTCGAAGAATGAACAATCTAAAATCAAATCAATTCAGTCCGAAGTGGTTTCTTTGTTTATCTACAAGTAGGTGTACCTACAAGCGATTTTGTAATTTCATGGTACCGAACAGAAACGGATTGTCTCGATCGTTTGGTTCTTTTTTCAAAGTGTATCGAATGAAATGCCTAGTTACGGTGCAGCAAACCTTTTTTCAGGGGTCCGTCGTGTGTATGGTTCCAATTTGGCTCATATTTGATCTGCATTGAGTAGTCACGAATTCGCCGATCAAATACATTACAGATTCTGTTTCAGAATCGAAACGCAGCAGTGTTTTAAAGGGAAAATGTTGTAGTGTTTATTTTTGGAAATGTCAACAATAAACATGGCTGACAGTAAATGGAAATTGTTATGGATATTTTTTTAACCTTATTGTGTGTGTGAAGCTTTATGAATAGCTTTTTAAATATAAACTAACAGTGGTAGGTACTCAATCCATATGGCAAGTATGTAATTTAATCCAATGTTTGTGTTTCGTAATGTTACTTACTTTGCATACGATTTGTATAGAATCAAGTTTATATAAACACTAAACAGACAGATGTGCTGCTGGGGAGTTTGTTCCACCACTTCTTCTTCCCAGCTAAATCACTAGGAAGTGGTGAAGGGCGGGCATTATTGGGGGACTGTCTTATGTAGCTTTGACATTCGAAAAGTGCTGATTTTCAGCCTAGTTTGAATAAATGACTTTTGATTTTGATAACAAAATTGTCTATTGCATTTTGCTTTGAAAGGATTATTAACGATTATCCCTCTGTGAGAAAAAAAACTATAGCTACAAAGATAAATAAAGTCGAATTATTAATCCACTGGAGTAATCTGACTTCATCCGTCACTTTGTGAAATAAAATGGTTATATTTATTGTATTTGATGTATTCTAGACTATTACACTTATTATTATACAATTATTTTACACATAAATAAATCGATTCAACTAAATGATCACCATTACAATAAATATGACCATTTTATTATAGAATGTGACAGCTAGCAAATGTCAGATTGCTTCATTGAATTGAAAATTTAAAAAACTGTAAAGAAACATTTTATTTTTGACGTTTAGGTACCTATAAAAGGAATGTTTACACTTACCTACTTTAACTTCGTTTATAAATTTATTTTGGAACAATGGCTTTGTATTATACTAAAAGTGTTATAACTTAGTATAAAAATGTTTCGAAACTTGCCGCGAACTGCTCGGCCGAAAGTAATTCAAACAAAGTAGATAAAAGTTGCGGCGCTAAAGAAGCGATTAAAAGAAAAATTAGCATTCTTTCAAATTAATTACTTCCATAATAAAGTTTTTTTATGGGAAAGTATAATCCGAATATTTGTCGCTTACGTTAGATAGTCATCATCTGCCTAGCCTTTTCCCAACTATGTTGAGGTCACCTATCCGCGGTAGCTCCGTGGATAGGTGACCAATGACCATCTTTACATACCGATACCCACCATGCCTAGGAAAACACGTTAAGCCGCTACCGCGGCAAGCGGTTAACTTGATTGGTCGACCCGTACGGTTGCAATAACTTAGCCACGGGCCCCGGTTACGTTAGATAGTATGTAACTTAATCTGTACCATGTAAGTAATCTCTGAGTGTGTGACCTTATCAGCTCATAGAAATACACGTTTTCAGAAAACTGGTTGTTTGCTGGACAAAGCTAAATTTTCCTTGGTTAGTATGGGTTACGGCTATACAAGGTGTCGTTTTGCATCCTCGTCAAATTCAAGGAGGTAACTATGTTAATTAATCTCGACACGAATCAATAATAAAATAAGTAGATCTTGTTTTTCTTATTTTTTTTTAATTTTTGGCAATCGGCTTATGTGGGACACGCATGTTAAAACGCGACCCGTGTGATACCGCACTGTAACTGCCCTTTTCCACATACACTACCGCATACGCAACGGGGTGATTCTGAATCTAAATTCAAATCGCAACTGTTATTCTTTGACATTTGTATGAAATTACTTTAACACAGCAAATTGGCGTAGTGTGTAAAGGACATCATCGAAAATGGCCCTAGGACCAACAAACATCTGACGTACCTACTTATTTATTATTATTTATTTATTTATTTACAACAACAATCTTACATCTAACATTACAGTTTCCCAATGCGGTAGTGTAGTTATTAGGACAATTATATACAATTTATTTATATTTATACTATTCCTAGAATTATCTTACTAAGTGCACAACACCTGTAACGTCACCCTTGCGAACTCGCCCCGTGAACATGAGAACAGATTTATTTTATTGGCAACCACACTAATTACGTGCATTGTTCGCGTGAGGAGTGCATCATCAAACAATTTAGTTCGACCGCGTGGCACCGCAAATAAGTTGGGCTGTCGTCGCCGCTGCACGTAACCGTCGTCGCCGTCGGCGCGTCGGCGTCGTCGCCGTCACTTAATAATTATAAGCATATTTTATTATACCAATTACGAATATCTGTATGAAACGGACATTCTGCGTTCCGTAATGAACAATTAAAAGAGCTGTACCTAACGTTTAACGACATCAAATCAGAAATGCCGCCATCTTTGACAATATGTTTGTCACGGTTTGACATAACAATTAGTGATGCCCAATCTTTCCTTTCACACACACCGAGAGTGAGATTATAACATGATTCTAATATTTCAATAGAATAACACGCTGGGAGTACCCAGCTTTTTTTTTTTCATTTTTTTGGGTGGGAAATCATCAAATAACTTCTCCCGCTCTGGGCGGAGCGGGAGGGTGTGTCAGACTCTTACTGACTAAAACCCACCCATATTCCTTCCGTTGCCTGTGTTGCGGGGGCCTCGGTGACCCATAAGTACCTTCCCGCGACCCCGGCAGGCATCGGCCCTAGTGGACCCCTACATATGTGCTGACGACATCTCTTTGAGGCGCGCGTGGAATACAACGCGCCGTCGACCCGGACCTGGCCCTTACCGGACGGTGAGCTACCCATTGCTCACCGTCCGCAAGCCCGCGCCTACGGTGGCCGGAAATCCGCCCGGGATTCCCGACGCCCAGGGCGTCTCCGTCCCGCCTCCTCCTTCGCGAGCATTACTGCTTCGCAGAAGGAGGTGACGGCTGCCCATGCCCTCTCGCTCTGTACCATGGCCTGAACCAGGGCCGGATGCGAGAGATCTCTGCCGCCGATCGCCTCCACGAGGACACGGCGGTGCTCTGCCCAAGCTGGGCAGACCTCCACCGTATGCTCCACCGTGTCCTCCGGGCGATCCACACAGTGGTGACACCCGGGCGTTTCCTCCCGCCTTATCCAACACAGGAACCTCCTGAAGCTGCCGTGTCCGGTGAGGACCTGCGTCAGACGGAAGGTGAGGACGCCGTGGCGCCTCTCTAGCCACTCCTCAAAGTAACTTCTCCCGCTCTGGGCGTAGCCGCAATCGTGGCGTGCCCAGCTTTGGGTTGCGACAATCGTACTCTCCATGTCGCCATGAGATCCCGCCGGAGCTCCGTCCGCTGTACCGCGATTTCTCGCGGCAACGGAGTTACACTCCGGCGTTTCGCCTCCTCGCGCCACTCCCATACGTGCGCGAGGACTTTTGCCTCCAGATTCCATGGCGGCAATCCGGCAAGGAGGCTCGCTGCCTCACAGGAGACCGTGCGGTATCCCCGGACCATCCGGATGGCCATGACCCTTTGGGCCGCGCTCAACCGGCGGGGTGGCCGCAGGGCCAGAGAGCGCGCCCTAACAGGAGCCCCGTAGAGGGCCATTGACCGCACGACCCCCGCGTAGAGCCTCCGGCAGGAGGCGTTTGGACCCCTAGATTGGGCAGGAGCCGCTTCAATGCAGCGCCTGCCCGCTCCAGTTTGGGAGCCAAACGTCAGAAATGCTCCACGAAGTTCCACCGGCTGTCGAGGACGAGCCCCAGGTATTTCATCGTCGACTCGACGCCGATGGAAACCCCTCCTACGGTTATTTGGGACCCCAACGGTGGCGCGTTCCGAGGACCATGAAAACACATGGCCTCGGACTTGTGCAGGGACAACTCGAGTCCCAATTGCCGGATCCTTTCGACGATTGGGGAGTACCCAGCTTGTTATTCTATTTGAAATATTAGATACATATCACACACACACATAAATCGATACCATGCAGTAGCACGGTATCGATTATGCTTAAAATATATCGATAAGGATCTAATGTATGGGCATCTCTAATCCTTGTCATGTTATGTCAATCAACTCAACTGTCAAGTTCCTACCTATTTTAATATAAAAACTTGAAGATTTCCCAAATGAGTAAAATGCTTCTTAGTAAGTTTATTTAACACCAAACATGAAAGGTACATAAGTACTTAAATGTTTTACTGAATCTCTTAGTTTAACTAGCCACATACACGCAATATAAATAACATTAGTGACATGACAGGCATTGGCATGTATTTTTAAGTACATAATGAAAGGATTATTTCATACTAAATAATTATAACCTCAAAATCTTTGTTTTCTTTTTAATTAAATGCTTTCTGCAAATTGTCCGTCATTAAACTTTGTGTTTATGTGGTTATACTTGTAATATAGAACACGCAAAGTAGTTTTCCTTCGCTATTGGTTCTGGGGTGAAAGGTGTATGGATGCAGAACAATTTCCTTTCATAAGCAAGCAATTTATTTCCGTGACTGTGTCTACTAGATGTGAATAAATGGGTCCAATTTTATAATCACCACGATCAACTTTTGCTAGGTACGAATACATAATTGATTAACTACAGTGTTTCATATATTATCTAAATCTTGTGAATCTAATACTGACTGACAAAATACCGATACCCTTCAAAATCCTCCCATTTGCAAATGTTTAAAAAGGGAATTTTAAAAAAGGAATATTCTCACTGCACAGTACAATAAAGTATGAATTTAAATCGGCTGAACATTGGCGGGTAGTTTTGAACGGCTCCTAACTGCTCTATTAATTCGCAGTTAGTTTCTTTCAGGCTCGACGCTGGGTTTTGCTTTTCGTATCGGTTACTCGTTATGTTCGGGTTTTCCCAGTTTTTTCTCGTAATTTCGGTCGGATGTGACGCCCTGTGGCCTGATCCAGTTTTTCGTGTGTTTATATTAACATTGTTCCAAATCTGCTGTCGGCTGGTTTGGTTCTAGAATATCGTATGCTAAATATTACGAAATATTTTGGTTGCGTTATAATTTATTCTTTAGTTAGCTATAATCAGCCTATAATGTTCCCACTGCTGGAAACCAGGCCTTCTCTCTGTGAGAGGCCGTAATCCACGCGGGCCCAGTGCGGGTTGGTAGATGTCAGATGTCTTCGAATTTTTGGTTCTAGGACATGACGGTTTCCTCACGATGTTTTCCTTCACCGTTTTGAGAGCAGTGGTGATGGAATAATTTACACAAAGTAAAGCGCCTCTCTGGGTTCGAACCTACGACCTGGTGGCGGCAATCCAGATAATCATCAAATGTTTATTTTTATTTTGTGGCTTCTACGCACCTAAAAGGGGTTGATTGCAATCATCCATTTAGGTCGTCAAGTCATCACCAATACTTTTATTCACACCTGAAATCAGATTTTTTTAATTTGTGAATCTAGTTGTATTTTTTATTTTAGAAATTACCTATATATTTATTTGCCTCATACAAGCACACTACATTATGATTCATTGATTATATTAAGTCGCGGCCGTTACCGCTGGGCCACCACTGCTCCTCACTCTTTAGTTATCAAGGCATTTTACTGCTGGTTCTGTAGAAACGGATGCTGGCTTTTAGATCCTACGTAATTTTACAGCTTAACTAATGATACAAATCGTAGTACCTGATGAAGTAAGAATTTAAAAAAATAAATAATTTTCAGAAACACCATGATAATTTACTTGCACATTACAATGAATTATCTATCAAAACATGTTTTTCCAGTCTTTGTAAAACTTCCAACCTTTTTCTACGCACTGAATATAGATAGAAACGGATTCACAGAGTGTTTAACTTCTCTCAGCAAGTATTAGCTTAGCTTCCCGAACCGGACATGCTTCGTCGATGTTTACTTGCTGTTTAGTTTTTCTTTAATTTTGTTTGTGTTCTTCACATGCCCTCAGTTTAGTGGTTTCCACTACCTTTTGTTTTATTGGCACAAAGGAAACGTTTCATGTAGGTCTTAACTGTTTTATCCTTAGTTAACGTTGAAAATAAAGCTTTTGAATTTAATTAAATGGATCTTTTAATTTGGTGCTTCCGGAAATTAAAACTATTTACTTTTATTTTTAAGAGATGCAAACAGTTAAGGTGGATCCGGTAAGTTAGATTTGTTCCACAAGAGATTTGTTCTAATGGAACAAATCTAACTAACAGATATGTATTAATGATTCTTATGATTATAATTCTGTAAATACATATTTGTTATGGTCGCGAATGATATTTGATCAAGATACAACCTGACACTGACCTGCAATTTGCAAAAAACGTTGAATTTCGCGAGCTACTATTGCGGATTCACCCTAATTAAGAATACTTCTTTTTTTTTTGGGTGGGAAATTATCAAATAACTTCTCCTGTTTTGAGCGGAGCGGGTGGGTGTGTCAGACTCTAACTAACTAAAACCCACCCGTATTCCTTCCGTTGACTGTGTTTCCAGGGGCCTGTAACCCTTTCGAACATCCACGCGACCCCGGCAGGTATCGGCCCTAGTGGAACCCTACACTTGTACTGACATCTCTTTGAGGCGCGCGTGGAATACAATGCGCTGTCGACCCGGGCCTGGTCCTTACCGGACGGCGAGCTACCCATTGCTCACCATCCGAAAGCCCGCGCCTACGGTGGCCGGAAATCCGCCCGGGATTCCCGACGCCCAGGGCGTCTCCTGCGGCGGCTAGAGGCGAGAGGGCGCGAAATTTGCCTTTTCCTCAACCGTCCCGCCTCCTCCTTTGCGAGCATTACTGCTTCGCAGAAGGAGGTGACGGCTGCCCATTCCCTCTCGAATTAAGAATACTTACTGGTATTCGGGCTTAACATCTATTTATTTTATTAAGGTATTTTTGTTCATATAATTAAAAGGTCGATTCTAGCTTAATGTCTTTCTATGCAGACTCAGCCTTTAGCTTAGCCATTAGTATTTTTCATTGAAATTTTACTACTTTCCATTAAAAAGTTCAGAAATAATGTGTCGGAAATGATATTGTTTCATTTAATTATAACTTTCGCCTGGGTGACAATGTTACTTAAATAGCCAGACTTTAGCAACTTTGTAAAACTACAGTCGGAATTGCTATTTTTACGACTTTTTAAACATGGCGGAGTCGCAGTGGTTATAAAAATCCTTCAATAGATTTATAAAACATCAAACGCGTAATACTTATAGATAGATGCTTATTATAAAGAAATGTACAGCCAGGAAAATTAATTGATTATCAAATTGATGCGCTACGTCAATCTGTCGTAGCTGTGTTTTTATTATTTCCCAAATAATAAAAAACCAAAATACGCCTAAGTACTTTGTCACCTTTCATGTGAAACACACAAAAAAAATATTAAAAATGCCTTTCTTGACCATGGCGTAAAACAAATCGACATTTTGTATAAAGTTTAAAAAATAACTGGACACACTTTGCTGGAACAAATGAGTGTTTGAATTTAGAGTACCTCTATTCGTTTGAATTAGTTTATCAGTGAAAATTATTAGTGTGATATTATCCTGAATGCGATGGTAATACTAATAAGACAATAGCCTACCAGGTATATGTACCATTTGTGTACCAGGAACCGTTTTTCAAAAATTATTTATAACTAAATGGATTCCTCAACTTCACAATTCATAAAGCCAAAGAATGACAGTTGTGGTTTCAATAATATACGGACAATTTAAGTTGATAGTCTATTTACTAAACATTGCATTTCCTTGGCTTGACAGATCTATTTTTCTAAACTAAAATCTCTACCTATTTAAATGACAAAATGTGATCAAAATTGATGAGCTGCACTAATTGTCAAACAAAATGGTCATTGGATAGGCTATATACCAAAGTAACTGTGTAGCAATTTAAGGCGATATCTACACAAGGCCATTCGTCAATCACGCGCGTCAGTGGCTTCTTGACAGCTCCTGTCATGAACTCTCGCAGCGTGCGCACCAATATGTTACGGCCTTTGTAGACACAATAGGAAATCGGTACGGTGTACATAAATAGCTACCATAGATTCAATTTTGCGGTCAACCCCTTTCAGTTTCTGGCGTTCTGGTAAGCTCGTTAGTAATTTCTTGTGTTAATGTCGCGTAATTATACAAAATGCTTGTAATT
This sequence comes from Atethmia centrago, assembly GCA_905333075.3. Lineage (NCBI taxonomy): Eukaryota > Metazoa > Arthropoda > Insecta > Lepidoptera > Noctuidae > Atethmia > Atethmia centrago. The sequence goes on along the minus strand of HG995383.1, from coordinate 16,580,688 downwards.
AACTAGTAAAGCCTTCTGTGAAAACGTTTTTCACACTATTATTTCATAAATGAACGTGAACATTTATGCCTCCATCAATTAAAAGTTTAACAGTACAAACGTCACATAAATTGGGTTTTTTCTGTGTAATTTGATTCATTTTGTAGGTGGTTTTGCTTGTTCTTGGCAAGTAAGACATTTGTATTCAATATCATTACCATTCCCAGTCAGGGAGTGATGCAAAAACAGTGGTATCAGCTGTTTCCACCCGGCGCAATTTGTCAAGGGACGGTGAAGTATGTGTGCTTGCACTAAGCTTAGTTTTTCAGTTAGTAAGTATTTATTTACCTATTTGTTAAATGTTTCTTAAGGGTATAAAGAGTGTTCTACATAGTGTCGTACCTACGTCGGTGTTTTAGAGGACTAAATCAACGACAATAGCTACCTACTTTTGGAAGAAGGATCACAGACATGACAAGTCATTGGAATGCCGGTCATAAATAATAATAATATATTTTATTTTAAAAGAAGAAATTCAATGCATGTTACGTTATTATAATATTACATTTCTGTTCAATTTTTTTGCTAGGAAAATCTTGCATAATAGGGGCCATCGTAAATGACTGTTTAGTAAATATTTTTTTCGGTATCTATGGCAGACATACAATTCAGTAGCGCCAAGCTGCGGAGACTATCAAATACTACAATCCGGCCGTTTTGACAAAGCGTTCCTGACATCTGTCACTGTCAGTTAGACAATTTCTAGTAACTTGATTCGAATTGGCAAAACTTAGCATGCCTATTTTAGTTAAAATAGGGTTTGTCACTTTCTAACAAACACAAATTTCAAAGTGACAGATAAGGACAAACGAACGTTAGCAGCATTTTAACTAAAATATGTTTGATGAACGTTTATGAAATAGAGCCTTTTTGTTAGTATGAAACTGATAGGTTTCAAGAACGTATTCTCTCGACGGTCGGTCTCTAACTACATGGTTTTTTTTTTTTTTTTGGTTTTTCTAGTCATCAGTAAGCTCATATAAGAAAAGAATAATAGTCTGGGTCGTTGTCACCGAATACGGTAAATAGGTAATTCTACCCATTTATTTCTTGTAGGAGCATGGTCATATATTATGGTCATTAAAATCGATCATAAATCAAAACCAAGTCATTTATTCAAACTAGGCTGAGAATCAGCACTTTTTGAACGTCAACATTACATAAGACAGTCCCCCAAAACGCCCGCCCTTCACCACTTCCTAGTGCTTTAGCTGGGAAGAAGAAGTGGCGTAACAAACTCCCATCTGAACTTTTGAGAACAATAAACTCGTTGATATCACGTTTGACAACGGTAATCGAGTACCAAAGCTAACGCGAGCGCAACCCCAATAGTCCGTTACGTTAATTGAAACTGAGTAAACCCACAGAAGCAATTTATGACGGCTAATAAATGGCACAATGTAGTGTGTTGTGTACAGTTTGCCAAACTGTTTGTTTAGCTGTATAATGGATTATTAGAATGTGGTCGCTCCGTCAAAATGTTGGACGTGAAAAATTAATGTGGATTTTTTGGGGATTGCTTTGTCCATGATTACCATACTGTTTGTTTTTATGTTGATTATGGCTAAGGAAGTGTTTGACTTGAATATTAATAGTAGGTAGAACCAATTTTATGAAGAGTTATAAAATATTGCATAAGTACTTAGTTGCATCAAATAGGTTGTCATGGTATGGGCATGTGATGCGGAGGATTGAGGAAAATGTCGTGAGGAAAGTCTTGAGTATGAATGTCGATGACTATAAGAGTAGGGAAAGACCAAAGAAACGATGGATGGACTGTGTGAAAGATGATAGGGCTAGAAATGAGGTGACTACTGAGATGAGAAAGGGACATTTTGCGCTGACCACAAATAAATTGATATAAGGGCAGGAGAATGCTGATGACTTAGTTGCACCAAACTCCAACTTATATACCCACCTGTGAAACATCATGCACCTTAATTAATACTACACAACGCAGGGCACATTGGTTCCGGAGTGGCGACCGCGTACCTAAAAGGCGTAGCGTTGGAAGTCCTCCTACAAGGTAGACCGATGACCTTGTGAATGCCGCAGGAATCCGCTGGATGCGGGAAGCACAGAAGCGGTCGAAGTGGTGGTGCTTGGGGGAGGCCTATGTCCAGCAGTGGACGATGATGATGACTAGAATTTTGAGATTTTTCATGGAAAAGGAAGGTAAAATAATGTTAGTGTAACTGTCGTAACGGCTACTTCTTATTGGAAATCTATTGCGAATAAATGTAACAGCACTGTTTGAAGCAAAATCACACATCTGGTACTGACAAAGAATATGTCTATTGGTTGTAGATGTGTAGATAGGTGGAACACAAACGTTGGCTCTTTGCCATTCAGCCGTTTAAAACCTGTGGGAAACTGCCTTTTCATTATTTAATTCAACAACCATCGTATTTGCGCCAATGCCAAAATATATTGAGCGAATTCAATAAAAGTTTGTATACGTGCTATTAAAAGCCACTGTGCACTGTGAGCGGCAATATTTATGATACTGCATAAATGCACGATGCCGACAACGCCTGATAACGAGAAATTTTATTAAAATCAAATTCCTTTTTGTAATATATGAGCCATAAGTCCATTAAGTAGTCACTGATTACATTAAGTTTTGTAATTATTAGTTCGATCTTAATGTGGGCTTTTTTAATTATAGAAATATAAATTACATTATTGTCCAGGTAATAAGCAGGTTTACAGCTTAACGCCAAGTTGTGACGATATACATACGAAATCAGCCTATAATGTTCCCACTGCTGGGACACAGGCCTCCCTCCTCTCTGTGAGAGGGGGTGGGCCGTAATCCACCACGCGGGATCAGTGCTGGTTGGTAATGTCACATGTCTTCGGCTTTTTGGTCCTAGGACATGCCGGTTTCCTCACGATGTTTTCCTTTACCGTTTTGAGAGCAGTGGTGATGAAATTATTTACACAAAGTAATGCTCATGTCTGGGTTCGAACCACTGGTTACCACTGGGCCACCACTGCTCTCTGAGACGATATAAGTAGCCTAAAAAATTACCTATAGCTAGGTTACAGAGCATTATTTACCAGTGAGACCCAAACCAGGCAGTTAGTCTGTATCTCGGGGCTGATTTCAGGTGTTGTATGGTATATCTGGAATTGTGTAGAATTATAGCGGTAATTTACCGAAGGGTTATGTGGAATTGTAGATATACTGATGTCAAGACACAACATTGCACTATGAGTCCAAAATTAGGAGCGAGATAGGTAAATAAAGTTCCAGTAAAAAAAAAACATAGGAAATGTCAGTAACAATTTCTTGAGCTAGGAATAAACCTAAGAAAAAATAACTGTCATTTTCGACACCGACAAAAACCGTTCAGGCCAAAAAAAGATGGCATCTCACACTTCTTTCACCGCTGAACATAGCTTTCGCCCCTCCCTAAGGTACCATTAGACAACTTTTAGCCCCCCCCTTGCTTTTTACAGGCTGAACGCCTTAAGTGCCTCGCCTGCTTAAGCCCAGTGATGCTATAAAGGCCGGAAGAGGCCAACAGCATCTGTCCATTCGAAAAAAGGAAGACAATAGATGGAATACTAATGTACCTTGTACAGTGCATTAAACGTGGTCTACGGCTTTATCGCTAAGTGGTTAGGCCTTTTATGGCGAAATTTAACATTAAATTTTGTTTTGTGGTCAACCCTTTCTCTAAAGAGCCGGTAAGTCTTAAGACAGAACAAATTCTTGGGTGGTTTCATTTCTCTTAAACAATTAGGCAAGTTGGGTTATTCCTTACAATATCAGACTCTAGGTTTAATATTAAAACACAGCAGAAATAAACGTTTAAAACAAAAGCACGAGAAAATTCCACGCAAAATAAAATAATGGTCTCTATAATAAACACGTGAAATAGTTCAGTTCATGCGACACGTTCCATCGAATTCCTCTCATACAAGCGGTGTCAATAAATTCATCCTCCATATTCGCGGTTAAAGGATAATTCACATAGTCTGAATGTCTGCGCAAGACTAACATTGTCAACTAGAAGGTTGTGGTTGCGATGTCGGGGTTTATAGGCTATACAGGTTATGCAAGTATTCGTAGCCAGCATGGCTGGAACTTGGCATTTACCACCACCTTTCTGTAAGCGTTTGAGTTTGTCGGCATGCCACGTATTTACTTGAATATTAAGGATAGTGCTTCTTTTTATTGTAGTGCGGAAGTGTCTGTATGCTTGCCCCCTATAACAGAGACTTAAACATATCGTAAGAACTGTCGAAGTGTGACTGAACCTAGTATCTATACAGTCCTGCCTACCCCTTCGGGGAATACGGGCGTGATATTATTTAACGTAACATAAAACACAACCAAAAAAAACCTAATCAGTACCAGCTTGAAACACGGTTGAATAGTAAGGAAAATAATTAAACACGATCTTTTTGCTGCGTGAGTGGTTTCAAACAAAAACATTACAACTTCAAACAAAATTTGAATTTCCCCTTTCAGACTCATTAGGGAAGGTGCCATTATTAATTTAAGCGATACATCCCGGAAAATGTCCCAAAATTACAAAAAAAAGATGGTAACACCAACAAAGCACGCGTAACGTACGAACTCGCAAATGCTAAGTGACAAGTTCGAAGCCAATTCCAAGTGAATGATAAACAGCCCGAATCTGAACAGACAAAGAACAGTCAAAGACTTCTGACAAATTGCTCGTGTTAGCAACTCCATTGGTTCTTAAAGAAAAAATATTGCTCAGGAAAATCATCAGGAAGTTGGAGCAGGAAATATCTTGGTCTTGGTACTTGTGGCGCCCTTTCGACGGATCATTTAACACTTGATTTGATTAACGATATAAATGCTCGGAGCAAGTTGCATGCTGAAACAATCACTGTTGCTTTTGTTTTACTCATTAATTTCAGTCATCTATCAAATAAACAAATGAAGAGGGTAAATAATGGTGTTCCACGTAGATACAAATGGATTATGTATTTTTGTTGTTATTTGAGGCAGTTTTGTTATAATCCTAACTATCCTAACTAATAATATTATAAATGCGGAAGTGAGTTTGTTTGTTTGTTACACTTTCACACTAAACCTAAGGCTGAGTGGATTTGGATGAAATTTAGCGCATGGGTAGACCATGACCTGAATTAACACATAGGATAATTTTTATCTCGATAATCCTACGGGATCGAGACTTATGCAGGTGGAACCGTGGGGCGCAGCTAGTAACGTTATAATTTATAGTTCCTAGCAACGTTGTATTCGTACGGTAGGTACTGAAAACATCCAGTTTTATGAAAATTTTAAAGGAAACCATATGTAGCTAGGTATGCCATAAGAGCTTTCATCAAATTATAAAACTACAAATAAATCTCTTAAACCCCATCGTATAAAAATGTTTTAATAGAACTGTGTTTGCATTACAATCTCTGGAGGCTAAAGATTTTGACATACAACAAGAATAAAATGCAACTTCTTTCCTTTTATGTCATACTGAGTAAGTAGGTACTCAACATCTTTGCTTTAAACACAATGGCAGGCCACCTACGAGACAGTACAAGTAGATACTAGGGAATGTAAATTCCACGAAAAGCATTCCCTAAAACAGCAATCCTAATTTAAATCCAGAAATTCTTCTCCAAAACTGTATTCAGTATCGTCGTAAGCCTGAAGAGCATGGTGTCTTTTACTTTTAATTAAGTCGGGCAAAGCGTTAGTTTTTTGGCTAGCAAGTTCTCAGACGCAGTCCGGAGTTTAGAATATTCCTAAGAACCTGGAACATTCAAAATCGCTGTATTACACTAGAATGAATCGATGTGTATATTTATCTTTATCGATGAACAATGAGTTTACTGTAATACTTACGAGTACTTATATTTTGCCAAGGTCCCTAATGCGGATACACTACCAACTTCTACGTCATTCATTTAGAACAGCGATGCAAAGACTGCGGCCCGCTGTCGGTACGCGTGCAGACCCCCAACAAATAAAAAAAAAATGCGAAAAATGAAAATTATTAAATAAATGTTGACAATGTTATGCACTTAATTACGTACATTATGTGTGCATGTGTTGCGAGCTTGCGATCGGAACTATTCGGGTAGCACTTGGGCGAGTTCGGGCGACTGGGATGGGGAACGGCTCGCATTAAAATTTACATGCGGCGGCGATGCAATGCCATGCATCAAACTAAATATTGTAAATTTTACAAAAAAAAGGTACCTAATTAAATTCTTTTAAAACGTTTACCTAGTTATTTTTCTTTAGGCACATTATGATTCAAAGGCGGGCCGAGTGGCCCATAGTCTCTATAAGTCTGTGCATCCCTGATTTAGAATGTTTCGAAGAATTAGATTTTCATGTTTTATCATAATATGCTTCTGAACCAACCAACTAGCTGACATCTATGAAATAGTAGCATCAACACTGGTTTTAAGGGTACGGCACTTCAACTTGGCTTAGAAGCCGCAGATAGGTGCGACCTTCGGAAGATTTAATTCTTGGAGTAGTCCAGTCTCACCGGATGCAGCTGAATACCAGTATCTACATAGAATGACTGCCTATCTAACCTCCACAACCCAGTTACTGGGTAACACGATACCCCTTGGTAGGATTATAGTTGTCAGACTTTTGGGATTCTGACAACCCGTAACGACTGTCAAAGATCCATGAATGACAGTCGGGACCAACGGCTTAACGTATTTTCCGAGGCACGGAAGGATCTCGATATGTAATGGTTGGCCTTAATCACCCATCTACGAACCGACCGCGGCACGCGTAGCTTAACCTTCGATCGACCCGTGCGGCTGCTATCATTTAGCTATGAGCCCCTTAAGATCAACAAACCTACGCAAAAACCTAGTTTGTAAGTACAACAGCAAACTGCTTAAGTCTTGTGTCCCGTTGTTTCTAGAGCAATTTATTTTTACAAGTTTTTATATCAAGCAAACGAGCTATTCATGACAGGACGGAAGCCCGTCTTATCTATAAAACAAACTTTGCTAAACGGATCGCCTAGAAAAAGTTTCGGTGCCTCGAATACTTTGTCACATCAAAGATCTTGGTGACCTAAAAACTGGAAAGCTAAAGTGACTGTTTTGCATTTTCTCCATTGATAGCGTAACGATTGTGATGAAGGAGTGTTGTGATTATGAAAATCTTTTGGTTTTCAGCTCTTTAAAGTACCTTTCCAAGTAACATGAAAATCCCCTGCCATGTTTCAACGTAGGTAACGTTGAAACATGGTTGGTGACGTGATAGGCAACACAAAGGTTATTTTCTGCATTTTATACAGAAAATAAGGAAGTGGCAGGCCTTTCGGCACTGAAACAGTTATTTTCCTGTTCTGCACAAGGGGGTAAGATAGCAAAAAATTGCAAAACGGCTTCCTAAACCAGTGCTGCTCATGCAGCTGCCGGGGTCGCGGGAAAGTCCGAAAGGGATACCGTGGCCTCTGGCAACACGGGCAACGGAAGGAACACGGGTGGGTTTTAGTCAGTAAGGGTCTAACACACCCTCCCGCTCCGCCCAGAGCGGGAGAAGTTATTTGATAATTTCTCACCCAAAAAAAGAGGGGGTAAGATAGCAAAAACAAATTCAAAATGGCTGCTTTATTGAAAGATTGAATCACAACTACAAACAGCAAAATGGATTACTGCTGCGTCTTAGCTTACAGTGCAACAGCATCGATGAGCCTGTGTACGAGACAAATAGTGATGATCATGCAGTAGGCAGCTCACTAGCTGCCTCAACTTCGATTAACCATAAAGATTGCTGTGTTCATAACTCCTGATTTGAAGCAGATGTGGATAAAGTGAAACCTATCTTACTTTTTAAAGGAATACAAATAAAACTACAAATAAAACGTGTTAGATTTTTAATTTCCTCCAAAAATAATAAAATAATGTTCGATAATTAGTTTTATTAATAGAAGTTTTTGTTTTTGGTGTGAAATTATCAAATAACTTCTCCCACTCTAGGCGGAGCGGGAGGGTGTGTCAGACACTGACTAAAACCCACCCGTGTTTCTTCCATTGCCTGTGTTGCCAGGTACCTCGGTAACCCTTTCGAACGTTCCCGCGATCCCGGCAGATTAATAGATGTATAAGATTGGATAAATAAAAAAAATATATATATATATATATTATCGATAGTATTGTGTCAATCTTTAGGTCAACAAAAGTGACATTACAAAAAGCAGGAATTCACGTATTTTTTATTATTTTAAATATAATTCCTATGCATTCAGAGCATTGATGTGATAAAATACTATCATTTTCCGCATCCATTTGTGTTAAAAAAATCCGTAGCAGTTTAATTATCATGTTCAATTATCATATTTTTGCATTTATTCTTGTAATTCGGGCACACATCTACCTTTAGACACAACTTGAATCTTAACATTAAACGACAATTGCGAAAACTTACTGCTTTGAACTTCTAACAAACACACATTATCGGCGCAAACTTCACAACAAAACACCATTCTTATGTAAATAAATAAATAATAACACAAAAAATAATATTTACACTACTTTACGTTTCAAAACGAATTACTTATAACTTAATAAGATATAAAAATTCAAAACATTCAAGATCGGATATAAATTGCGTGTCACATGAAACAGCATGGCTTCTAATTTGTCGATAAAAAACACTACCAATTAAAATTGTATCATTGTCATACCGTGTTCTTCAACAAAAGGGACTACCATATTTTGCCGGATAATACAGTCCAGGGTTGCCGAAACTTATTTTCCTAACTCCCCAAAAACCAAGCGAAATTTCCTAAATATGTGGAGTAAAATAAAAAATTATGAAGTTATTAATTATTTTTATAGGGCTTTTGCTATCCCTTACAATTTATAATTTTTTTGGAAGGTATAAATTCGACAATACCACCCTGTTTTTTTAATTGTCTCTAGTAGTTAAGGAAACTAACGATGTCTGTATGTAGTATGTTTCTCAAATTCCCCGCAATCATTCATTAAATCTTGACTTTACACACATACAATGTATGCACGCGGTGGCCAGCTCCAGCCGCAGGAGTTACGCCCATAATTTAAAACATATCACTATTGTGTGCCGTTCATACACACGAAAATATACACCAGTGTGCGTAAATGTATCAATGGGATATAGGCTAGCCGAGTGCTTGCCTAATAAATAATGCATACCGTACCAATCTTCGTCGAACTGTGAGTTACGTCACACGGCGGGCGCGACAAGTTGCTATAAGTTTTATAACAGGAGTTTAACTTTTTTTATATATTGTATTATTGTATTACATAGTTAAAATAAATTCATTTAGCGTTGTTGGTAGGGTAGGCTAATTGCCTCTATGGACGGCACGCCCCTGTCAGTACCTAGTAATAAATAAACTGTAGGCCAGAATTGATAAAGAGAACGTAATACCTACAAAACATTGTTCCACATTGATTGGTAATTAAATAAACTAACCACATCTGTAAGTGATACTGAATAACTAAATAGGTACCTAATTAATAATAGATACTTTTGTCTTTATCGATATGACCATTAACACAAAAATGTAACACGCTGCATTCTCACATTCTCGACAACAGGGCACCGATATCGTGTTATAACTGAAACGGGCTTTATAAGTGCATAAATTGGCGATCAGCCATCGTGCGGTTCAAAAACGGCTGTAATTGGCGCTACCATAATTTAATTCTGCTAACGTAGTGTTTGAGCTGATGCCAGCAAGCTCAAATTCAATAAAAATTCAAGCCAGCTCCCGACCCAATCATGGGCCATCAATTTTGCTTCGATATGCTCGTTCCTATAGATGTCTGGTACACAATCGATGAAGTTACTGAGACTTACTTTTGTAACAGAATATTACGTAGGTCATTAAAGGTATTAGTAAATTTCATTGGAATTCGTATGGTTTCATTAATTTCTTACTTATACAAATAGATAGGTATCATGATGTAGACCGATTTAATACATCATAAGCTCAAATCAATTTTACGAGGTATGTAGCCTACTAATAAAATTAAAATGTATTTTATGCCAGAGAATAAAATATTTTTTATATTATAAAATTAATAAAGATTATTGAATCCAAAGAGGCAATTTTATTCAGCAGTCCGCTTTCCTCGTTATTACGTTCTACTAACTCCGGTTTTGAGGAACACATATTTAATTATTCAGGAACAAGAATTCATAAGGCGAGAATGAAGTATGCATTTATCATTAAAAGTTGGCCCACACGCTCCGGGGTTACAATAGAAAGTCACCCGGCGGTGACGCGTTTCCATAATATCGACAAGTCAAAATACTACTGATAAGTCATCACCATCAGTCATTAATTCAAATGTGTTAACAGTTACAAATAAAGTAAAAAAACTTTTTACAAAAACAAAACAACCGACTTCCAAAAAACACTACAAAGTGATAACTTTAATTTCGGTTCTTTTTTTTTCGCAACTTTGTGCCCTTTGGCGTCGAGACCCTCGGTCCGTGGGGTCCCAGTGCGCATAAGTTATTTGCGGAAATCGCGAAACGTCTAATTGATGTAACTGGTGAACGAAAAGCTGGCGGCTTTCTCGCGCAACGCATCAGCATTGCAATTCAGCGAGGAAATGCCACCAGCATCCTCGGTACAATGCCCCGAGGGCCTTTTTTAGGTTTAACTTAGTTTAATTTAATTTAGTTAATGTTAATAATCATCTTGTAATTTGGTTATGTAAATAAATGTTTGTTGATTTCGGAAGTCGGTGTCTTTGGATTTGTATTTTAATTTTTTGCCACCGACTTCCGGAATTTAAAGTTATTTTTGACTATTAAAGTTTTTTTTTTAGTTTTTTTTGGTAATATGCATTGTGAAGAGCATAAATGGCATAGCAACCATATTAAAGTACTAGTAGTAAGTAATCGAATCGTAACTCGTTAATTAAATACTTAAAATTCTTATTAAGTAGTTCCGCTGGCCATCTGTGGTCTTTATCATCAATTCCACTCCACCAAATGGTGCTTTCCGAGAGCAAATGCACAAGTTACCTATAAAAAATACCTAAATCGCTATAGGAGTGCCTTTAAAATTTGAGGATTTCCCTCGATTTCCATGGGATCCTATCATCAGATCATGACTTGGTACCACATTGGGAGCATACCCTTTCAAATAAAATAATAATTTTTAAAATCGGTCCACAATTCACGGAGAAATCGGCGAACATACATAAAAAAAAAAACAAATAAACATTTCGAATTGATAACCTCCTCCTTTTGGAAGTCGGTTAAAGTTGTATTTATTCATCTTTGTGCAAAATAAAGGTACAAAGACGGACTTAATGCCTTAGGCAGTCTCTACCAGTCAACCAAGGGTGGTGGTGGGATAACATGGCAGGTACCAATTCATAAAGCACGGACATGCCCCGGCAGCCGGTGCTAGAGACGGTACTGTCAACACTTTTTTTTTTAGTGGGTAGTTATCAAATAGCTTCTTCCGCTCTGGGCGGAGCGGGAGGGTGTGTCAGACTCTTACTGACTAAAACCCACCCGTGTTCCTTTCGTTGCCTGTGTTGCCAGAGGCCACGGTATCCCTTTCGGACTTTCCCGCGACCCCGGCAGCTGCATGAGCAGCACTGGTTTAGGAAGCCATTTTGCAATTTTGTGCTATCTTACCCCCATGTGCAGAACAGGAAAATAACTGTTTCCGACGCCCGGTATCCCTTTCGGACTTTCCCACGACCCCCGCAGGTACTGTCAACACTTGTCATACAAACTAGGCGTGCGCAAATGTCGCCGTTTACTCATAGAAACTGCTCGTGAAAATTCTAACAATGCCCCGTGACAGCTAGCTTGCGCTCAGTTGCGCCAAATTCGGACACGAATATTATTCGTAAAGGCGTCTCCAGGCGTGGCTTTGCCTGATTTCGTGCTTGGTCAAATTCATTCAGCAAGAGTTGTTGATAACCATTAATCAGCCAGCGAGCGTCATCGACCACATCATCCCACAATAGGATCCTTTCATTATAAAAAGTTCGACCGTAAGAAAAGGTGTGAATGAAATTACAGTCCATCCCATAATCTCGCGATCCATACCTTTAAAGTTTACTGGAAAATAACGAATAAACTCTGACAAAAGCCTTGTCCTAAACCCTAAACCATGTGGTAACAGGGAGTGCTGAACGAATATGACAGATTGTAAATATATTTCGAAACAATAAAGGAACAAGAAGAAACCTTTATAATCCACTTCGGCCCGAAAATCTTCACCATTAGCCTAACATTTTTGGTTAGCCTTTTATCGATACTACAGTCTTTTGTCTTTGATATCTACAGGTATAAAGAAGATCCTTAACAACTATAAAAAAGTTACAAAACTCGAGCTACTAAAACATTTGCTGCAAATAAAACGAAACATTATTTGTTTTGGGTATAAGAAAATGTAACCTTTATTTTGATACAGAAGTTAGTCCCCACTTTCAGCGAAACTTCTCTGTCGTTCCCACATCAAACACCGAGCAACTTTGTTAAGTTTTTAACACAACTCTTCTAACTTTTGGAGTATCTTGAAGTTAACATTGACATTTATTCAAAGTGAATCTAAAGACGCTGAAGTATTTCATACAAATGTTGTGAAGATAATCGATTGGTTGGTGAATTTGAATTTACCATAATTTACTCATTATGGTGGGTTATCTTGGTGGGTTCCTTTAAGGCTCCCGCAGACTAGGGCGATATCGCGAGCGTGACAGGCTTATTGTTGCCTGTCGCGCCCGATATCGCACTAGTCTGCACTAGTCTTTACGTCGATAAAGCTCTTTGTGGAAAGTCTAGCGTGAATGATTTTTAGTTGATTAGCATACTTTCAGGGGGTGAAAGTTGTAGGGGCCAATAACATCGAAATAAAAAATGTATAGCTTCATACAAAAGACGTTTTTATTAAAAAAACAACCGACTTCCCAAAGAAACGCAAAAAAGTGAAAAATAACCTTAATTTGGTGTCGGTGTCTTTGGTTCCGTATTTTCGTTTTTTGGCAAAAATATTTTTCCAAATTCCAAATTGTTACCTCAGAACTCCGTCGTTTATAAAGCGATAAACGACGGAGTTCTGAGGTAACAAACATAAAAAAAATACAACCGACTTAAGAACCTATTCCTTTTTATGAAGTCGGTTTAAAATACAATAATGAAACTACATGTTCAGTAACATTGTGTATTGACACTAAATACTATTAAAATAAGTGACTTTTGGATCCACATACCTACCTATAATGTAATGGTAGGTACCGACAGGGTACATAATAATATATTTAAACACAAAAACGACTAAAGCTTAAATAAACAAAAAGTCCGTCATTCCGCACCTACATAAATGTAATCGAAACTCATGTCAGTTAAACAACATTTAAAGTAATAAAACAAACATTTTGCCTTCAGCGCGGCAACCACAGAACGTTTCCCGTCATTACCGCCGAGTAAACGGTAATGAACGATTTAAAAGATATTGCGGCGCTATTAAAAATATTCCTGCTATCCCAGATAATGTTCATACTTTCAGAAACATGATAGTTTTACCGGGTAGCGCCGCTTAAGGCGAGGAACACACGGCCCGATCTCCCCACAATTCATTTCTCATTTCCGTAACGTTCGCCCGTCGCTGATCCCCGCTCGGTCACAAACTCTCATCTTGTAACAGGTAATTTATTTTACTTAAAACGCCTTCCATTCCAACAAATAACGGTTTGGAGAATGGAATGAGCTGGATAGTTGCAGTTTTAACTAAGGTTCTGTAAAATATTACTCGATTAGACTTTTCGCGCGCACAGATTCTAAGTCCGTGATTTTCCAAGCGAGATAGCTTCTGATTAGTTCTTTTAGGATTTTGTTCTTTCATTGTTCTATATTGCTTATTGTTAGAAACAGCAATAATAAAACTGTTTGCTTTATAAATGGCTCGAAAAGCTAAGCTGTAAATGGTTTAGCCGTTAGAATTGACTCTCTGTAGATTAATTAGCACTTGAATGTCGTTCACTTTGACGATTAAACTCACGCACTGCATTTTTAGGGTTCCGTAGTAAACAAGGAACCATGTTCGCCATGTCCGTCTGTATGTCTGTCTGTCTGTCTAACCCCGCTTTAGCTCAGAGACACTTAGTACCTACTAGAAAGCTGTAATTTCACATAGGTATACATATTAATCACGCCGACAAAGTGGTAAAATATAACCTAGCCAACATTTTTTTTTTGTGTACCTCCCTTGCACGTAATGTGGGGAAGTTATATGTTTTTTCTCGTCTATCCCATGGTGTAGGGTATCGTTGGATAGGCCGTTCAAAAATATTGCAGGTCTGTGAACATTATTTTTCGATTCAGGAATCCGCTTGCGTAAAATTAAGCTTTAAAGTGCTAATTTTTTTATGGAAATGTGAAAAAATCATGGCAGTAGTACACATATTAAAATTAAAAGGAAATCTTCTTAATATCATATCTTTATAATCTTAGCTAAGTAGGCTTTACAAGTTAACGAGCAATAGTCGACCAACTTAAATTTGCAGTTGGTGAATTGACCGTGACGTATATCGGTGTATGCGAGAACATGTTTTCAACTACAATTTCAAGTTTGTTTTGGGACAAATTCATCCCAAGTACGGAACCCTTCATTGTGCGTGGTCCGACACGCACTTGGCATGTTTTTATTTTCATGTTTTTGCTTTAAGGCTCTTGCAGACTGGGGCGATACCGCGGGCGCGACAGACATATTGCTGCCTATCGCGTTAGTCTGCACGAGCCTTATGCTAAAGACGTTGAAAAGGTGTATGGTGTAAGTTTATGATAAAACCAAAATTGAATAGCTGTTATTTTGTATAAATAAAATGATGGGATGTTTTGATAATAAATGGAATAAATACTACTCTGAAATCAGCAAACAAAAATAATTTCCATGTGACAGTTGTGACCAGTAATTTAAATTGATATTTTCAAAACAACCATTAAATTACTAACAAGATTGCCAATTAACACTGAAAAGTGTTTTTAATTCCAAACGAAAACATAAAATATACATGCTATTCTATTAGGTAGGTACATTTTTTTACTAACGAAATCTACATTCCATTAGTGTGTAAATGGGCAGCCGTCACCTCCTTCTGCGAAGCAGTAATGCTCGCGAAGGAGGAGGCGGGACGGTTGAGGGAAAGGCACGTTTCGCGCCCTCTCGCCCCTAGCCGCCGCAGGAGACGCCCTGGCGTCGGGAATCTCGGGCGGATTTCCAGCCACCGTAGGCGCGGGCTTGCGGACGGTGAGCAATGGGTAGCTCACCGTCCGGTAAGGACCAGGCCCGGGTCGACGGCGCGTCGTATTCCACGCGCGCCTCAAAGAGATGTCGTCAGCACAAAAGTAGGGGTCCACTAGGGCCGATGCCTGCCGGGGTCGCGGGAAGGTACTTATGGGTCACCGAGGCCTCCGCAACACAGGCAACAGGAAGGAATACGGGTGGGTTTTAGTCAGTAAGAATCTGACACACCCTCCCGCTCCGCCCAGAGCGGGAGAAGTTATTTGATGATTTCCCACAAAACAGTGATAAAAATTGATGTCACTATTTGCAGAATTACTTTTATTTACTTTTAGCCAAGGTATTTAGGAAAGAATTACCTATCTAATAACCTTGGTTGGCTTCTATTGAGCATTGACATCTCTCGGATCTTTTGAAGGTGGGCTGTTCCAGTTATCTTTATTTGGGTTTAGGTTATTTACCATTAAGTTTCACTAGTCCTGATTTGCAATCACATTAAGGTATCTTTAAATTCTTCAAGGAGATGTAGAAAAAGACAGCCAGCAATGTTGCAAGTGAGGCTAACTGCCAGAGTGCATCGGCACGCTAATTGCGTAACACAGAATCCGAGAGTTTTGAAGGATATTGCTAATCTATTGCTTCATAGGTTTGAAAAAATCGTCTGCTTAACAACTATATAACGCAATGGACGTGGGTGAACTGTCAAAATGTAACTCATTGCGATCAATTGTCGCGCTGGTTGCTATAGTACAGTCACGAGCGTAAATATCATACATTTACGCCCAATTCCACAGTGTTTTTCTCGTGAATTGCAACGTTGAGAAAAGACTCTTAAGTTTCCAATAATACTATGTGTGGAACACCACATCAATATCTATCAATACTTTAGTAGAAAATCGTTTTTGAAACTTGCATAAGTGTAAAGTATTTTTGCTCGTAACTGCGTAAGTACCTATATTACTTCTTTGTATTTTTTGACTGAATGGCCATTAGTCCTACCATGACCTATTTCAATGTTATCCATTAATTACCGGACACCATGTATATTACCATTGTCTTTTAGTCATCTCTTAGGATTCCCATAGCAAGGATCGATTTCAAAACCCTTAGCCTTTTCTAAGTAATCGACTAGGTAATTCGTCAATTTATTTCTGTTGCAATTCCGGACCACGTTTTCGTTTTACCACAGTTTATTTTGTGCGGATTTGGAGCAAATGTGGCGAGACTAATTTCACGCCGACTTTGAAAGAGAGCCAGCGAAAATCAAAGCTCGGTTTACTCGTAAAATATATAGCTCTAGTCTATATTTTGGGTCGGTAGTTGAGCGCTATTTCAGCTGCCGTGAAATATGGCACTCGGTCCGTACAAAAATACTTTGTCTAATAAATGCGTTGAGTTTGAGACTAGTTTGAGTTTGAGACTCAAACTCAAACTAAAAGCATTTTTTTCAAATAAACCAATTACAGGCACTTTTGTATTTTCAAGGGGTCGGTCGGTCAGTCAAAAAGATGAAGCTAGTTGCCCATTCCAAAGCGTAGTAGGTACCTATGGAGAAGAACGGGCAAGAAACTCCACGGACACTCTTTTAAATCAACGTATTAAGGTTACAAAATATTGTTTACATCATTCATTTTGAAATTATACACGTGAGAACGATGCAAAACGTAAAAGCGTCCATAATAAAAAGGTTAAAAAAAAAAAACAATTCAAAAATTAAAATAAGCCGTGGCAGCTAAGAGATGACCAGTCTCTACTGACGGCGCCCGTTCATCAACATGACGCATGGTTAGCAGCAATCGCCACCATCAGCGAGACATTAGAGCGATCACGACATACTCCCAGCCGCCAGGGCACATTCAAGTCAATGAAAGACGTATCCAGGAAATGGCAGCTTTATAGTACATAGCACTCACTTATCAATGTGCTGTGCTACTGTCAATTTGATAAGTCGGCTACTTGTAAATAACAATTAGGATTTTGTTTGTTTAGTTTTGTGAAAAAGCGGCCCTGATTTTTTAATAGCTGCAAACTTAATATTTTTCATAATAAATTTTATAAAAATCAAATAGGTTCAGACTGGAATTACTGAACACATTCACAACAGGATTATTTTACAAAGTCAGTTTAATGATTTTGTAAATACATAGCGGCATTATTACAATCTATAAGTTCAAAAGTATTCCAATACAAAAAAAATAGGCATAAACCTCAAACAATTCCCATTTTACACCAACCCGCACTGGGAAAATTATTGGCTGATTATATATTACGTAAAAATGAACACTACAGTGGTGTCTGCAGTGGTGGCCCAGTGGTAACGGCCGCGACTTACGAGTTGTAGGTCGTAGGTTCGAACCCAGACAGGGGCTTTACTTTGTGTAAATTATTTCATCACCACTGCTCTCAAAACGGTGAAGGAAAACATCGTGAGGAAACCGGCATGTCCTAGAACCAAAAATTTGAAGATATGTGACATCTATCACCCCGCACTGGGCCCGCGTGGTGGATTATGGCCCACTCCCCTCTCACATAGAGGAGGCCTGCGTCCCAGCAGTGGGAACATTATAGGCTGATTATGTGTGAACACTAATAAAATGATTAAGTACGCCTCTTTTTGTGAATCTCAAATAATTCCTGTTTTTAACTTTGTACCAACATATTTTTTTTTTAAATACATTTTCCAATAACACTATGTTTCATTATGCAATCATTGTGACGAGTAACAAAATCCAGTTTTAAAAACCGGCCAAGTGCGTGTCGGACCACGCACAATGAAGGATTCCGTAGTTGGGAAGTTGGGATGAATTTATCCCAAAAACAAACTTAACATTGTAGTTGGAAAACATGTTTTCCTTTTGGCCGGTTTTTAAACTTGATTTTGTTACTCGTCACAATGATTGCATAATGAAACATAGTGTTATTGGAAAATGTATTTAAAAAATAATTATGTTGGTATAATGCTAAAAACAGGAATTATTTGAGATTCACAAAAAGAGGCGTAATCATTATATTAGTGTTCATTTTTACGTAACATATAATCAGCCTATAATGTTCTCAGTGCGGGTTGGTGTTTAGATAAGCAAAATGGGAATTATTTGAGTTTCAATACAGTACATGTCTATTTTTTTGTATTGGAATACTTTTGAACTTATAGATTGTAATAATGCCGCTATGTATTTACAAAATCTTTGACTTTGTAAAATAATCCTGTTGTGAATGTGTTCAGTAATTCCAGTCTGAACCTATTTGACTTTTATAAAATTTATTATGAATACAAGCAAAGAAAAATATTACGTTTGCAGCTATTAAAAAAACAGGGCCGCTCTTTCACAAAACTAAACAAACAAAATCCTAATTGTTATTTTCAAATGCCGCGATCAATTCTCCAACTGCAAATGTTTGTCGATTATTACTCGTTAACTTGTAAAGCCCACTTATTTGTGATAGTTTTCCTTTCAATTTCATTATATGTACCTAATATCTACCATGAATTTTTTCACATCTCCATAAACAACCATTTAACTGGCGGGTGGGGGGAGGACACTTGACTCTAACAAAAAATAGAATAAAAGTCCTATTTTTTGTTAGAGTCAAGTGTCCTCCCCCCATGCTTAATATTACGCAAAAGGATCCTTGAAAGTGGTGTTGACAGACCCACAATATTATTAAACGGCCTATCCAACGATACCTCACACTATGGGATAGACGAGAAAAAAATATCATCCCCACATTATGTGCAAGGGAAGATACTATAAAACAAATGTTTTTTATTTTAGCACTTTGTCGGCGTGATTAATATGTATACCTATGCCAAATTACAGCTTTCTAGTACTAAGCGTCTCTGAGCTACAGCGGGGACAGACAGACAGACAGACAGACGCACATGAACAGTTAAACGCAAGACTACTTCATGATGTGGCCAAACATTAGTGAACATATCGTTAAATATTTAGATTAACCACCGGTTGAGGCGTTGATGTCGCATTGTTTTTCTTACGTATCCATCATGGCGGTGGCATACAACAAATCAAACAAAGGCGACCACGCAAAAAAGTCGATGGATTTTTATTGGGTTTCCAAATATGATTTTGTGAATACCGAACTTGGAAGTAGCGGTTGCCGGCCGCTGCCGCGGGCCGCTCGCTTTGCTCGCTCGGCTCGCACCAAAAGGGTTACCTAGGTTTGAACCATAGAACTGTGACCAACAGTTCTATGGTTCTAACCTATCGTAACCCATTCGGTCGGGGTGCCACAAGCGGCGTGAATTTTAAGAAACTAAAATTAAGTGTTATGTTGCATTCCACGCCGCTTGTGGTACCCCAGCCAAATGGGTAACGTTAATTTAGCGTTACTCGTCCGAGGTGGCGGCGCGTAGTGTTCCACGTACGCCCCTTAGTCTTAGTCTTACGCCTTATTCCCACCCGCGGGCCTGAGGTGGCCCGCAAAGGCGGTCCGGCACCAGCCGGCTATCGCCGAAGTCGCACTAGATCACATGATCACCGGTGCAAGTGTGGGAGTGGAACACCGGGATGGTTTTTAGTCAGTAAGAGTCTGACAGAACCCCCCACCCGCCCCAGGGCGGAGGACATCCATGAGAATTTTCCACCCCGGAACAAAAACAAAAAAGTTTAGCGGTCGCAGTTACTTGGAAATTTTTACTAACCTTAAGCCATGGATACCCTTCATTAATAATATGGCTAAACGTCGACTGACATGTAATTAAACGTTGACGTTTAACCGATCCGGTCAATTTTAGCTGGCGATTTCATAAAACACAACGCAATGATATGGTCGAAAATATCTTAAAATGATAAATTCTAAGATCTGGCAACGACATTTATAACAAACAAAAAGTATCTTGTAACCAATTTTTAAACTGCGATTTTTGTTACCAAAACCCAAACCAATCTGATGGATTGTTTATTTATTACCCTACTCACTTTATTGGCTCCGGTTATTGTCAATTAAAGGTAACGATTTTTAATTGAAGCCAGTATCTCGTTGCAAAGTAAATCAATTAGTGCAAAGGGTGTCGGCGGTGCTCGCAAATTGATTCAGCTTGCCCAACCTCTATGGACTTGTGCCACAGTCATTTAGACGTTGTGTACCACAGAGCATGGAATCGCCAAGCCAGCAGTGCCTAGAGACGGCAGTACCTACTAATCAAAATTGTGGCGCTGATAATGCGTTGAGCGCCTTCAAAGCCGTCAGTTTTTACACGTCATTTATGTCGCAGTGTGAGTCAACGGTCACACGCTTGGTTTGTATGGAAAGTGTTGACTATACTGCCTCTTGCTAGCAGCGGCCACTGAAACATCTCCGTGTTCTGCGAGCAAAACTTTTTTTCCAATTACGGTATGAAAATTTAAACCGGGACCCTTCCCATTCCCCACACCATTTTGTACCTGGCTCTTTATAGTACGAACGCTAATGACAGGTATAGATAGGTGTAGGTATTCAGTTGATTTTGTTAATGAACTTGGGAGAATCCCGTATATTTGAATGTGATAATTTGATTATAAAATTAATGAAAGATAAATACAGAAGGATAATAGACGTAAGTATTAGGCGAGTGTCCGGTCGAAAGCAGTATTAGAAAAGCTTGTGGTATTCTGTACATATAACCTAGGATACCACAAGGTATGGACTGGATGCGGAAGGCGGAGAACTGAGTGAGGTGACATAGCTGGAGAGAGGCCTACTATGGCCGTTTGTCCAGCAGTGATATGTAATAGGCTAAGTTGATTGATTGACAAGGTGTATGGTTGAACATGCTCTCCTTTCACGTATTTCATATTAAAGGAAAACTTACCTTCTAAAGAAGCGATAAAACAGCAGAAGCCAGAAGATAACCATATCATACGAGTTTTAAATTGACAAAAGAACCTTTGTCGTTTGGCTTATTTCCAATAAACACCGTATACCAGTATTTATTAATATTAAAGAGCTACATAAATAAACAATGCGATTACCACAGCTTCATTCCAGTTTCACCGGAGGTGTGCAATGGTTGTGTCACTGCCATCATTTATGTAAAACTGTGGTCCCTTTAATAAATTAATCAACCGGTGCATTTATGGGCGAGTGGGACAAATTGCTCAATAATGATTTTCATGGCACAGCTTGTGCAAATTTATAATTTCCTCACACGCAATATATAAGCTAATTATGTACCGTTGAGTGGTGGACAGAAAATTATTGGTATCAGCAACTTGCATTTGCGGAACATGCGTTTAATTTAACTTAATTGAATGGCAATCAAATGTTTGATTGTGAGTAAGAACTATTTCAGTCAATCACATTTTCGAGTTGGTTTTTCGAGCATAGGTCATATTTTCTTGATCGCTGAGTTTTGCGGTTGCTAGACAGGACCAGCATATTGGATGAGTGTTTTCTTTTATCATTGAGCCTGTAATTTAAAACCTTCTTTGTATTTGCGAGCAAAATCTCATAATATAAGATTCCTAGGTGTCCGTTTTTATTTGTATAGTTGTTAGTTAGTCATTTGATTTAGTATTTTTTGTATATATATTATATATAAGCATTTCAATGTAAATAAAACTGGTTCTCTATTATAAGATGACAGTTTATGAGATTTTCCTCAACTCGAAACATCCTTGTGCATTTGCAAAAAGACATAGGTCTACCTACCTATTTTGTTAAACGTGTTGTTTTAGTTACTACATCCAAACATTTCCATTAACCAATCGTATCGGGTTGATAAAACAAACTAAGAGTGCCGATATCGCAACCGCACACGTTAAAAGCCCATGACGAAGGTACAAACGGCACTAAGTATTCAAACTTGGTATATTGCTATCATTGTTTTGCGGTCTTAGGGCTATACCCTTGTAACGCCAAACACGTATATTTGTGGTTATCAAAATGTCCGGGGTCGCCTTGTCTTCAAAGTGCTTTCGACGTGACAATACAATTGCTTTTATAGAATAAACTGGGGCTGCCCACAGCTTTGTCCTCAATGGGCGAAATCAAGGGGATTCGGGAAAATGAAGGCGTGATGTGAACCCAATGGTTATTCGAGGGTCTGAAGTTCTGTTTAGGTATCTGTTTTATGTAGTGCTCCTCCTTTTAGAGAAACATTCGAACGTGAAGGTATTTCTGTTGTAACCGTTAGAATTTGATTATAAAAACATTATTATTTCCGAAGCTATTTTGACTGGTATATTATTCATCCTTTTCCAATAAAATATGTAATTTAAATTGGGGATTTCATCAAAATATGCATACATCATAATATTTAAATAAATACTTTAAAAGATATCACAGCTTTAAAATTACGCGTAACAAAATAATTAAAGTTGACGGCGGCGCAGCGCTAGCACAGGAGTCAATGACCTTTTCCTCGGCTATTACTACGACAAAAAAAACGGCTGAACGGATTTGGATGAAATTTGCACACATATAGTTAATAACCTGGATTAAGACACACATAATCAGCCTGTAATGTTCCCACTGCTGGGACACAGGCTTCCTCTCTGTGAGAGGGAGTGGGCCGTAATCCACAACGCGGGCACAGTGCGGGTTGGTAGATGTCACATATCTTCGAATTTTTGGTTCTAGGACATGCCGGTTTCCTCACGAAGTTTTCCTTCACCGTTTTGAGAGCAAGGATTAAGTATACTATAATCCCGGTAGTACGTTTCCGTGGTATAATTTCCAATCTCCACGCGGGCGAAACAGCGGACAAAAGCTAGTATTATATACATTCGGAAACAGGCGTGATGATTAGTAGAGAATATAAAAAAAAAAAACTAGTAGCTTACTAAAATAATCAAAATCGATTGGAATAAGGGCAGAAAGATATGACAATAACAACATTCCAAAATGATCAGCGACTGTTACCGCTGACTGTACATAATAGTATTAGGAATGTTATGGCATTTCGGCATACGAAAATGCATCATGTTATAGTCAATTCTGGGTCGAATTGAAACAATATTGTTGTTCCACAAACAAAAACTAAATTTGCCAGCATCCAATACAAAAAACGCTCTGCTCAGCTTTACAACAGACGTAATAAAGAAACCTACATACATAAAAAGAAAACAGCATGAATGCAAAAAAATACTAACTGAATGGATTAAACCACTTAGGTATGAAGCCACAGAGGCGTTATTGTATTATGTATACACCATTAGTAGTCTTATGCGCAATCCCATTCACTCATGTCATTCTCTCACCCACACACATCACACACACAATTCCAGTCATGCAAGCACACTCTGCGTAAATTTTAAATGTAACCCATTATAGTTTTAAGTTGTTTTATTTGTATAAAAATAGTAAGAAATGGTAAAATAGAAATAAACAAGTATTTTATAAGTACAACTTATGCATGGACGGCATGGAAGAGCGGAGTTTCCTAATACAGGCTTTATACGTTTAAAGGGAGGCTCCAATCACCACTGATGTAAGATGCAAACTTGTTAATTCCAATAAACCAATTTTCATTTTTCAATACGTACAGTAAACATGTTGGTATCATTTCAAATGATTAATATATTCTCATTTTATTTTATTAAGTGAATTGTTTTCATTTTATGTATTCTTTTTTCTCTTCTACTCTTACACACGGTGTCTACATCTCTTTATCTACTTTCCTATCGCAGGTATGCTGGAAGAGATTTCTTTAGAAATAAGCATCACCTTTGTACGTATTTTGTTTCTTTTTGTATATGTGTGTGCATAAATGGTTAAATAAATAAATAATTAATAAAGATGACGGGAATTTAATGATGGGGGAACAGAGGTCCCCAATCTACGGACAAGGTAAGTAGTGTTTTAATACACTCACAAGTGTGAGGTGGTGGTGGAGTGAGGTGGGGGTGGGGGTGTGGGTGGGTGTGTGTATGTGGTTGTGGAATTTTTTCTATGACATGGCTTTCCTTATAACCCATAATGTTCGGAATAAACCAAAGCATCGATTATCATTTATCACAGTCACATGCAAACAGAGCATCGTATAAAACATGACGATGTAATGATAACACTAAATAAATTATCACACTACACTGACCAAGTTTCTTCCTTATAATAAAGGTATTAAAACACATTTCGTCCATCCACTAGACACACAATAATATCAGTGTTACCTATCTTTTGTCAACGGTCATTTTCCGTCGAATAAACGACAAAAGAGTCTGAATACAATGTGACGAAGAGAATTACTGTTGAATCAAGCGTTATTATGGTCGCAATAATAGTTACGTAAACTGCCTATAATATCAGTCTGTTATTGTCTCACAACAGGGCCAAGGCTTTTTATAGAAAGCAGGATTCACCACACGTAGTCACTGCGTGTTGGAGATTTGAGTTTTCTTCATAATGTTTTCCTTGATCATAAGCCCAGGTTCGCAGGGGCGATTTTTTCTCGCGGTAGGTTTTTAACGCACTGCTAACACACGCCGAAAGTTGAAAATCCAAGTGTGTTTTTTGACGCGTTGGGATGCGCTCTGTTGGATTCTCAATGCTTGGCTCAAGACCGAGAGATGAAAATTCAGTGCGCGATAAAATCTCTCCGCGATACTTTTACGTCCGTGCGTACGTGGGCTAAGTCATAGCTCAAAATAAAGTAAAATTAGAGATTTGTTATTTTCATAATGCTGTTGAAAACTGGATCTGGGTAATTGCTAGGTTTCGAACCTGTAATCTAGTGTTTAAGAAGCTGGTTCACTACGGTCGACGTAGGCTTATAGCCTTCTTATCATTGTGTAGACCAGTCTGTAGTTCCCAAAGTATGGGTCGCGACCTACTTGTGGGTCGCGAGCGATTATTGGTTGGGCCCTGAATAATAGGACGACAAATCGATCAACTGGACCAGCGAGCTGACGACCACTGACCGCTGACGGTGACGGACGCCAATCGCGGCGCGGGGCGCTCGGTCTTTGATTTTCATCGTATGCGCGGGTGGAGCACCGAAATAAATTGGACATATCAAACTCAGTGCTATAATGACAAAAAATAGAAAACAAATGCATCCTTCCCATTAAAAAAGATATCACTCCTTGTATTTAAATATTAAAACTTTAGATCGGAACTGAATGTTTCTTTTTCTTGTTTGAACAGTCCTTCGTTCATATATGTAGTTATGCCCGTTTTTCAAACTAAGAGGTAGGTCCCGAAATTGAAACTTTTTGTTAAGTGAGTCACGGTCCAGTCAACTTTGGGAACCATTGATCTAGCCACTAAGCAGCTGGCGCAATGTGTGTTATATACTTGTATATATTAATTGGTACCATTAATAAACGTCTGCATTACACTATTTTGTGTTTAGACTATTCTTTGGCTAATTGTCTGTTACGAAGAAGACTTTCATCTAATTCCAAGATAAGCTTTGTGTTAGGATCTGTAGTTACTAGAAAACACTGGTCGTATCGATCGGTGCTTTCTAAGTCGGAGTAAGAGATACCTAAGAATATACCTGTTATTAAGTCCTAAAGCGATAAGAGGGATCCCTAATAGATTATTGTGTAGCAACTATGTGCATTGAAATGTTTGGCCTTACAAACACATAATCAGCCTATAATGTTCCCACTGCTGGGTCACAGGCCTGCTCTCTCCGAGAGGGAGTAGGCCGTAATCCACCACGCGGGCCCAGTGCCGGTTGATAGATGCCACATGTCTTGAATTTTTGGTTCTAGGACATTTCCTCACGAGGTTTTCCTTTACCGTTTTGAGAGCACTTCACCGTATTGTCCTTAAACCAAAATGAAATTAGATTCAGATCAGTTATAACTAAGTAAAACGCAGTCGGGATGAGGTCC
Organism: Atethmia centrago; assembly: GCA_905333075.3. Lineage (NCBI taxonomy): Eukaryota > Metazoa > Arthropoda > Insecta > Lepidoptera > Noctuidae > Atethmia > Atethmia centrago. The sequence continues at coordinate 16,554,614 of HG995383.1, read as the reverse complement.
TACAGAAGATCGCGGGGAAGACCTGGATGAAACTCGCACAGATCAGGGAAGTATGGCACAAAAGGCCTCCCCTTTAATCAACAGTGGGTGGAACAAGATTGCCAGTGATATACGAAACAAAACATGTCACATCTCAGTGCAAAAACTTACCGAAAACCATCCAAAAGTTTCAACAAGACAACTCCAAACATACAAGAGAAACGGGCGGAAACTTCGTTCAACAAAACACAGTTGTTACTCTTGCTACAATCTGTTTCACAGACAGCTAATTCAACTAATTAGAACTAACTGTTGCACTGATTACGCAATAAGTAATGGTACAGTATCATTGTAAGGACGCTGGTAATTTGCAATGCTTATTTGCAATGACACATACGGACGCATTACAATTGCCGCGCGACCATTAACATGGGAAATCGATCGCATCTTCCAGATACCATTAAATACAATTGTTACTAACACAAACATCACGCCTACATTACTTGAAAGGTTAGGCAGAGATGTATAGTACATCCTCATTCTATACAGACACAAAAATCGAAGATATGTGACATCTACCAACCCGCACTGGGCCCGCGTGGAGGATTACGGCCCACTCCCTCTCACAGAGAAGAGGCTCGAGTCCCAGCCGTGGGAACATTACAGGCTGATTATGCTACACACTGAGGCACACGCACGGTGTTGTTAAAACATTTCACATTTTTTTGTATTTTGTGTTCACGAACTGTTGACAAATAAATGTTTTTTCTATTCAGCCAGTAATGTTTAAGTCCCATGTAATATGGGGCCAGCTGCTGAGAAATTCCATATGGAAAAACAATTGTTCCATATCGATTCATATACGATTAGGTAACGATACGATAATTATATAATAACTACTTCGGACACGGTCATCAAAAAAGTTTTTCAAATAAAAATATTGGAAAACTACAATTAAAGTAATTTTCTTTTATGGGGCAAGTTTGAGTGTTATATCTAGTTCGTAATTAATATTCACCATTTAGTGGGCACTTCGTTGTTTTTGTGAGTGATTCAATGTTCTTTGAATACTTGAATAAATGAAATAAATTCTGTGTATTATAGTGTATAGATATTAGTAGAATCAGTAACCTTTTTTGAAAAGTCAATACTAGTAAGCGAAGGCAAAGTTATCTTGCCTACTTGCAGTTAGTGAAAAAAAACTAGGTTAGGTCTAAATTTTAAATAACATAGGTACAAATAGGTACTTCTACAGGGCAGGACATAGTTACTAAGCGAAAAAAACCTTTTAAGAAAAGAAAAAAAAAACATTTTCAAAAGACAGACTGCAGTGATCTCATATTATCTGCTATAAGGGCAGGAGGGACTCATGATAATAAGACTCACTAAAATAATTAGTATTACTAATCAGCATACCCGAAAAAGAACATTCAATTATCCCCACCTACAAATCATTCATTCCCATCAATGCAAACACAAAAAATAATAACCACCCTCTTCGTTTCAAATAATAATCGGGCTGTGTAAATACACGGGTGTCGGGTGTGGGCGATACCGATAGCGTGTCCAAACGATGGCATATTGCTCGGGATAATCCGGCCGAGCTATCCGATGACGCGTACCGTGGAGACTACATCGTGATTGTGATCGAGATTTGACAGTTTCGTGATTATACGTAATTAGTATTTGTACTTGGTATTTATCTATTTTAGGTTACAATATAATTTCGGAATAGGTATTAACATTAAGACGCTGACAACACCTCAACCGCGGTCACTGTCAGATTGCATAGAAAAGAAAGAGAAGCACGATGAGAAAATGCTTGTAATTTATTGCAAAATATGAAGCAATTATCTATTTACTCAAAATTGAGTTTAGTAATCGAAAATAAAAAACAACCAAGTTCTGCATTCAAATAAGACGTAATTGTTATTAATTAAATACGTAACGTATGTTGATATTTAATACATATATTTTGGATTAGAACTCAAGGTAAGAGGTTAGTTTAACGTAAGTTTGTATCGAGATTGTTGTTTCAAAACGTGTTTTGGTAACAACCAAGTTCTGGGAAATATGTTCAAAATTAACATATATTTTTTCCGCTACCACAAACTATACAGATTTGGCAATTTTTTTTCTTAAGTGAAGCCAATTTTGGTCAATTGGGTCTTGTCAGCGCCTTAAATAAATTAAAACTAAGTTAAACCTAAAAAAAGGCCCTCGAGGCATTGTACCGAGGATGCTGGCGGCATTTCCTCGCTGAATTGCAATGCTGATGCGTTGCGCGAGAAAGCCGCCAGCTTTTAGGTCACCAGTCTTATTTGTACTTTTGTAGTTTGTGATTTAGGTTGTTTCAAGGATGGGGTATTTGGATTTTATTTTATTTATTTGGGAAAATAAACGGTTACAAATTACAGTATTACACATAATTTTAGCTACAAAGTAAGTATTGTAAATTGTAAATGTCTTTGACAAGGTACGTTTACGTGCTATAATTGAAAATTACCATAATATAAGTAATATTCGTAAATATGTAAGACTAAAGTCGTTGCGTTGTTTAACCTACTTTCCCACATTTATCGGACCTAAATCTAATAATGTTTATGGAGCGTGGACGTGAGGATGCATGCTCCCATCGAAACCTGCAATGTAATAAATGCGAAAAACTGCTCAAAGGTTTTAAAAAGATACTTTCTAGATTGCAGTGCGATCTAGAAAGATAAATAAAAATATCTAAGTACTCGTATCTAATAATATGGACCTTCCATTAAGGCAGTGGTTGCCCAGTGGTAATGGCCGCGACTTAGCAGTTGTAGGTCGTAGGTTCGAACCCTGACAGGCGCTTAACTTTGTGTAAATTATTTCATCACCACTGCTATCAAAACGGTGACGGAAAACATCGTGAGGAAACCGGCATGTCCTAGAACCAAAAATTCAACATCCACAAACCCGCACTTGGCCCGCGTGATGGATTACGGCCCACTCCCTCTCAAAGAGAGGAGGCCTGTGTCCCAGCAGTGGGGACATTATAGGCTGATTATGTAAATGTACCTACCTAATTGTTCATGAATTAATAAATATTTAGTGGCACCGAGTTGCCGTGTCTGGCATACCGCTGTAAAACCCAAGATGGTTTGTGTGGTATGTCTAAACCCACAACATTTTCCACGTATTATAAAGTTATAAAACCAATGCGACGTCCACTTACAATACAATATGACATAATGTGTTAATGATAAATAACTAAACAGGCATGCAACTTAAAAGAAAAACAAGAAATTATAAAGATATAGGCTAAGAGTCAAAAATGATTTGAAGCAATATCCCAAAATAGTTTCAAGAACAAGGCCTCTATAGAAAAGCGAGTATTTTGGAAGATATTATTATTTATTATATTGACCAGTAAGACGTCGTAGCTCGTAAGCACTTAAGCAGCATTGTGTGTCTAAAAAAACGTCGTCCAATGAAAATCAGCGCTGTGCTGTGGGACCCCATTGCCTGCACAGCACAACGCTGATCAGCCAGCATGACGCTGACGTCATGCTGGCTGGAAGCCTCTGGTCACAGCCACGACGTGCAGCTTCCTACTATTTCTGTTCTGTGCTCGTACTTACAGAACTGTTTCGTTTTAAGCACTAAGTATCATTAATTCGAGTTAACTTGTCTTTTTGTCATCTATTCTCTCACTTCTGTGGGAGTGATTTCGTGAAAAGAGACGGAAGTGACAGCATGAGCATGGAATAAGTAATTACTTTTTAATAGCATGGAATTAGTGTACTCATGGAATTAGTAAGTACTAAGAAGACTGTAAATAGAGAGGGTGGAATTTCAACCAGTGGACGAGCACTAGAAATTAATAATTATTCGAATAAATATTTCAGTATTTAGCTTTTTTAAATTCTGAGGTTAATTTCTGTCGCTGCTCAGTTGCTTTATTACCAAGATGATATGTCAGATGTTACACATCATATGCGACTACTGTAAGGCTCCCTCATTTTTTAGGGTACCGTAGTAAACAAGGAACCCTTATAATTTCGCCATGCCCGTCTGTCTGTCCCCGCTGTAGCTCAGAGACGCTTAGTACTAGAAAGCTGTAATTTGGTATAGGTATACATATTAATCACGCCGACAAAGTAGTAAAATAAAACTTGAAAAAAAAAAATATTTTGTAGGGTTCCTTCCTTGCACGTAACGTGGGGATCGTTGGATAGGCCGTTCAAAATTATATAATTATTAAGGATCCGTTTGCGTAATATTAAGCATTAAAGTGTGCTAATTTTTGTTAGAGTCAAGTGTCCTCCCCCTCTGCCTGCTAAATGGTTGTTTATGGAGATGTGAAAAAATGTATGGCAGTAGTACCTACATATAATTAAATTAAAAAGAAAACTATCACAGCTAAGTAGGTTTTACAAGTTAACGAGTAATAGTCGACCAACTTAAATTTGCAGTTGGAGAATTGACTGTGACGTATATCGATGTATAGGAGAACATGTTTTTCAACTACAATGTTAAGTATGTTTTTGGGATAAATTCATCCTAACTTCCCAACTACGGAACCCTTCGTTGTGCGTGGTCCGACACGCACTTGGCCGGGTTTTATATGTACGTGTTAATGTGACAAGTAAACCATTTTTTTCTGTCATTTTCGCATACAACTGTCTTGTTAATTTGCTCCTTCTTTTACTGTTACAGTAAATAAGACAGGCCGCCGGACAGGCGCCCGGACAGGCGCTTTACTTTGTGTAAATTATTTCATCACCACTGCCCTCAAAACGGTGAAGGAAAACATCGTGAGGAAACCGGCATGTCCTTAGCACCAAAAAATCGAAGACATGTGACATCTACCAACCCGCACTGGGCCCGCGTGGTGGATTACGGCCCACTCCCTCTCACAGAGAGCAGGCCTGTGTCCCAGCAGTGGGAACATTATAGGCTGATTATGTAAATAAGTGGTTGGACAACAAAATTCACTCAGATACAGTGCATAATAATATGCACTCATGTGAAATACGCACGGCGTGGGTGCTTTATGTAAAACAATTAATTCGTGTCACCATGCGCGAAAAAGCTCATCATACGGTGGCTTAGCAAATACGAAAATTTACATTACATTATTTTTTACTTGTTAAATTAAAATTTAAGTAACTTTCATTTGTTTGTCTGGAATTAAAATTTGGTAAAAGAGGAAGAGATCTCTAGAGTAAATATATCTAGCTGATGTGAAGATAAAAATGGGTGGGATGCAAAGAAAACTTGTAGCTACCCATTTTTGGCTTCCCCAGTGAACATATAGTTTCTCCTTTCCTTATAGTTTTGCCATGTCCGTCCGTCTGTCTATCCACGGCTTAGCTCAGAGACTCTTAGTAATAGAAATTAAACTGTAATTAGGCATAAGTTTAATCACGCCAACAAAGTGGTACAATCAAAATCTTGAAACAAACATTTTTTAGGTTACCTCCCCTATATGTAAAGTGTGGATGATCAATCTTGGAGGTCTATCCCATGGTGTGTGGTGTAGTTGGATAAGACGTCAATAAAAAATGCGGGTCTGTGAAAAATAGTTTTCGATTCAGGGATCCGTTTGCGAAATATTAAGCTTTTAAAGTGCAAATTTTTGTTAGAGTTAAGGCCCTCCCTCTTTTTTTTTTTGGGTGGTAAATTATCAAAGAACTTCTCCTGCTCTGGGCGGAGCGAGAGGGCGTGTCAGACTCTTACTGCCTAAAACCTAGAAAGAAAATACATTTATTTACATTTCTCAGGTAATTTCTTTAATAACAATAAATATTAGAATAAAAAACCGGCCAAGTGCGTGTCGGACCACACACAACGAAGGGTTCCGTAGTTGGTATGAATTTATCCCAAAAACAAACTTAACATTGTAGTTGAAAAACATGTTCTCCCATACATCGATATATGCCGCGTTCAATTCTCTAACTGCAAATTTAAGTTGGTCGACAATAGTCGACCAACTTAAATTTGCAGTTTGATATTAATACCTATTACAGCTTTCTAGTACTAAGCGTCTCTGAGCTACATCAGGGACAGACAGACAGACAGACATGGCGAACCCTAAAAATAGTAAGTCGTTTTATAAGATAAAATATAGCTTACTAAACTAACCAGATCTAGAGGCTTAGATAGACTCTATTTGATACGATTAAGTTGACGACATGACTCTTGCAAGTTTGTTAATCCCATTGTGATTCACTTACAAGTTATTCTTGTACACTTTTATTACGTTAACACTTCTTTGGAACTTTGATACTGAAATAAACTTAATTATAGTATTTTTCTTTTACGTAAATTATTTTCTGATTAATGCTAACTACAAAATATTTATCTTGAAAGAACTTCTGAAACATTTTTAGGTAAGTATTATAAGTTGTCAAACCATTTAAAATCATTTGCATCAGCTTGTTTAACCAAGGTTTCATTAATGAGTTTGTTTTTTAACATGCTTTTTCTTTGTAGCAACGCGTGTCAATGTGTCTTGATGGTATCATCGCTATTACTGCTGAAGTGATGCTGTAGAACATGATACCAACTTAAGCGCAGTATACGCAAGTTTTCTCTACGAATACACCATTCGATTAGGCGAAGCTGGAGAATCCAAATCCGGTTTCTACGCTTCATACGAAAAAAAGCGTTGAAAATAAATTTAAAGCTCCTTTCACCGAAAGTTATAAATAAGTCTTCTGTTTTATTTTTAAGTACGTTTTATTAGACTTAAACAGAACTGGCGAAATGTGGGTGTACTACAGGTAGGTACCTACACCTCTGCCTTTGACTCCCTCGTTGGTCTATCGCTACTACTGAGCATGTGTTCCCAGGTCGGGCAAAGTGTTATTGGGTTTTTCCATCAGGAATTTGTCAGTAGCAGCTTGGAGTCTGGATTTGTGCCCGCTTGAGGCAATCTGCTATTATATGGAACTTAATCATAACTGGCGAAATGTGGGTGTACTTTAGGTACACCTCTGCCTAACCCTTAGGGGATTACAAACGAGATGTTATGTTATGTTTAATTAGTTCAGAATAAGAAACCGAAGTTGCCTGTAGTACAGGCAACTTCGAGAAGAGAAGCTTTTTCAAAATCAAGCCTTTTAAGCGATAAAAGGCTTGATTTTAAAAAAGTATCAAGTACGATAATATTGGTAGGTAGGTAACATGATATGCCCATCTTGCAACTGCATCTATGACCTTACAATTTGACCATGGTAAGCCCTTGTGAACACAGCCATTATCATTAGTCACATTGCGCCCTTTTGACAAAGAAATAAACCAAAAACCTCCACATTTCGAAGACATTTATTCCGATTCCGTGCAGTCATTTGCTTGTCCTTCAATATTTTGTAGTCACATAGAAAAACGATCGCTCTTTCATCCCGCACCGAGTACCGACATCGTGATCTATTTGTTGGGCCCGAAATTCAGGCACTTGGAAAATGGTATGTAGTCACGACACATCTTGACGTTTGACTGATGGTGACTCGCGTCGGTTCCTTTCACGCTTGGATTGTAGCGAAACTCGTATACAATAGTAGCTATTTATTGCAGGCCTGGGAAATGATTTGCGGGAATCGACGTCCGCCTCATCTGGTTGGGAAAGAAGGGATTTCAGATATGAAATATGTTGTGCGAATGTTTTCGCTAGATTTGTGGAAGCTGACTTGACCAAGCGTGTCGAATAGTTTTTCGTTAAGTTTTCCGAAAAGGTTCGTCGACCTGTAGATAAGTACCTAAAGCCTACTTCAAAACATATTCAATTGGTTCAGACGTCTTTATTCATAGTTTTTTTATACTTATTGTCTTTTATGCTAGCAAAGGCCTTTTAAGTGTCTATTGTTAAAATATTTTGTGTAGAAAAATATATTAGGGACACCCTCTACTACATTTTTCTAAAGAATCTATAAATCATATTGATATTCAAATTATATCGATCGATTTCACAATAAATACTTAGTGTTCTCAATAGGTACCATGCAATATACTCGTATGCATGTATTTCATTAGGGAATTCTCGGAGTTTCAACCGTCTCGGTACGTGATAGATTTGAATCGAATATTAAGTATTTTACTATACAGAAATTACGCGTTAGATCGCAATAATGGATAAGTGGTTTCGAATCGACAATTTATTGCTTAGCTACAGCATCTCATTTCATAAGCACTTTTTAGCATTTTTGTAATATTTTATAATTATTTTATAGACCACTTGTCTTTTGGCTTGGTTGAAAGGTAGTAGGATGCATCAATGCCTGGCTAAATACAATGGCATCAGTTTTAGATTTTTTTTTATAACTCGTAAAACCCTAAATTACTATGCAAACGCTTTCCTCAACCCAATTATTAAAATCAGGTTTTCAAAATCATCAGTCAGCTCTCACTATCTCAAATCAATGCTGCAAATTACTTTTTACATTAAATTATTAATTTCCATTTGCTGAACAACGAGGGAATGTGACTGAACCCTACTAATAATGTAATTTTAATCCACCACCGGTAAATACGACCACGTGAAAATTCATCCATCCATAATTTGTATTGACACAAGTTGATTGAAATTGATTGAATGCGGCTTGAGTACGGTTGCATGATATTTGTATGAGTTTGCGGTTTTCTCTTTTCAGATGACAAATGTTACTAAAATCAGTATTGCTTTTGTGAACTATTGTAACCGGTGATGCGTGAGGAGAACTTGTATGGAGCGCCGTTTTTATTTGTGAGAGAGACATTACAAAAATGTGTAATCATTTTAAATGTTTACACGATTAGGTAAATACAATAAATTAATAAGTAAATTCTAAATTCTGCCATAAATGTTAGGTAATATTGCATTTACTTTACATGCATTTGTTTTTTTTTAAGGAAATCCGTTCGACTAGTTCCCTAGCACAAAAGAGTAGGTATTGATTTTTTGAATTGGCTGTCTCACATTTGACCATTGGTTTTATCTCACCTGATGCTAATTTCAAATGAATTTGAATAACCCATTGTATTGCATCGAATCAATTGTTAGGCTAATAACTGTGAAAATAACTTACCAATAAAAAATGTAGGCGCGGGCTTGCGGACGGTGAGCAATGGGTAGCTCGCCGTCCGATAAGGACCAGGCCCGGGTCGACGGCGCGTTGTATTCCACGCGCGCCTCAAAGAGATGTCAGTCAGCACAAGTATGGGGGTCCATTAGGGCCGATGCCTGCCTAGGGTCGCGTGGAAGTTCGAAAGGGTTACCGAGGCAACACAGGTAACGGAAGGAATACGGGTGGGTTTTAGTCAGTAAGAGTCTGACACACCCTCCCGCTCCGCACAGAGCGGGAGAAGTTATTTGATATATTCTCACCCAAAAAAAATTAGCTTGGTGACAGACGGACAGACAGACAGGCAGACAGACAGACGGACAGACAGACAGACAGACAGACAGACAGACAGACGGACAGCGGAGTCTTAGTAATAGAGTCCCGTTTTACCCTTTGGGTACGGAACCCTAAAAACGGTCCGTTAAATACATAAAAATTCTAACAAACCACCTCAACAGGTTAACACCTATTAAGCGTCATAAATATTGGACGTTCCAATAAGCGGATCATTTTCTGCTCCATCATTCTGAAGCACCAAAGGCCCTCAAATTAAGCTCGCCGGGAACATAAGTGCCGACTTTGGTGCGAAGAAGTTTTAATATTTTCAACGATCCGAAAACCAGGTAATGATGAGGACTTCGACTTTGATGAACACTCCAAAACTATACTATTTTTGGTAGACATATTTTAGGAAACAAACCGCGGTAACAATGACAAAAAGACAGTGAATTTTAGATTGTGGTTGGATACAGCGCTACAGTTAGCATACATTGTTCAAGTGCATACGTCCCCAGACAAGAATGTTTAATACAATACAAGCACAAAGTTGCGAATAGATACTGCACAAGACAGAACAGGTTTTCCGATACACGATACTGTGAAAAACAAAACAGCCAAACTCGATTGAGAGCAGAACGCGAATCACACGTCGCTAGACAAAGACTGAGTGACAAAAGATAAACTTTTTATGAGACTAGTCAATCTTAGTCTCCCCAAATACAGATAATAAGTTGAAGATACGGTATACTGAACACAGGCAATAAATCTTCTCGTATAACTCCGCATAAATAACCAGATGTTCTTAATAAATCGTATAATTTGATATTGTTGTGTACACGATGTTCTGTAATAGGGGCTAGCAAAGGGAAAAGAAAAAACAAAATTTGCTTGGCCCAAGAGTGATGGACAAATTTCCTGGTAAACGGCTTCTTCCGCGGCGGGACTATTTGTCTGAATTTGAATCGCATTTGTTTCCTGGGAAATTTGTCTCCTAAGCCTCGGGAGTATATCTTGGGAACGGTTGCGATACTTCATCTCTTTTAATTGAATAAAGAACTCTTTATTCATTCCTTATTGTGTAATTATCTACATACACTGTATCCGTATTTCCGGGAGACGCCGACTTGAGTTTGTTTTTCCCATAACGCTTTACTGTAAAATCAGTGTAGGAAGTCAGTGTTTACTTTCTAATTTTCCGGTTGTCTTCACGAGGTCTGAAGGCAGACGGGCGATGCCTGGCATGTTCTATGTGACAGGAGTATTACAAAACCCCGCTGATAGATGGTATTTGTATAAAGAGGGAAAGCTCAGTGCAGATTACAATAACTTTTGTTTTATACCGTGTTCCTATTAGGCGAGCAAGTACTTAAATTACCTAGTAAGAGAATTTCCTTAAGTTTATCTTAACGACTGGCTTATCCCATAATGGGTCATATAAATTGCTTATTATCGGTACGAGTGGTCATTAAGAGGAGATACGAAATCCTCTACTTAATGGTGGAATAACACTTGATATTACGCTCCATAGATTCGTTATTTGAGCTTATAAATTCATGTGTCCTAAGCTTTTACTGAGGATAACCTTACAAGTATTAAACGATCTTTAATGTTTAAATCGCTACTGGATTATAAAATCGTCAGTAAATGAGATAAATATAGAAATATTGCGGCTAATTAATCGTCAGAGCGAACTCTTCAACAAACTGTTCTTCAATTAAAATCAAGGGTGGTGGTGGATTAAAAAAAACTTGAACACCCATTCGGAAATAAATTACTGCAAAGAAAAGGATTACTCGCCAATTTTAGATGTCTTTCAAAAAGCTCGGATGCCGCGAAGCAATGATTAAGTTCTAAAAGTTTGCCTAATTTCTTGAATTTATTATCATTTTATTCTTTTACAGACTCTTTACAGTGTTCAATGAGTATGAAAATGTTTGAATCGTAATAATCAGAGTACTTTTCATGAATTCGAAATATTAGGCTCGAGAAATTTTATGACGACTTTCGGCTAAATTGTTTTATGTTTATTAGCTACTTAGATATAATGCTTTACAAAAAGTGAAAACTTCTTAGCTTCAGAAACTTTTAAACATCTGTATATACATCTCCATCATCATCGTTGTCTGTATATCTGAGCGTGACAGTTACGCGAATTCAGTGCTTTTTCGCCATCCCAAAAGTGCCCAACCTGCATAAAGAAGTTTTCAGGTAAAAAAATTAAAACGTTAAGTATTTTCAAAATATTGGGCAAAGCCGCGTTTTGTGACTGCATCTAAGAAATAATGAGTACTTCCTAGCAATCATTGGATCAACATTATTTCTTCGTAGGTACCTCCCTATCCATGCTCATCTCATGACATATAAGGTTGTCAGAAAATAATCGATGATCAAAGCAAAGTTGTGTGTAGCAAATGCGTTGTTCAGCGTTTGAGGTTCATCTTTCCGCATTGTAGTGCCGATCAATATACACGATGCATACGCAGCAATTCTGATACAAATACATATACTTCATGCGTAACAAGTTTAAAAATGAAAATAAAAACAGGAAAAGTTTCTTTGCTCCGAGCAAGCTGTAAAAGCCAACGGGAACTATTACAATCTTCAAACAGAACGCACACAAACATTTTCTTATAAGCAGTACAAAATAAACAATACATATTAAAAAATAAAGTAAGAAACAAACGTCGCTGTATTAAGACAACGAACACTGTTGTTTAAAACGTTCTAATAAATATACGACCTCATTTAGTAGATAAAATAGTAATATTCTCTTAAATAAGGAAGTGATTTCCAGAATTATTATTCTCATTCTGCAATAGAGAACTTTTAACAAGAAAACTTTTCAATGTTCTGCGGCAACAATGTTCCCGGGAAGTTATTGTCGGTACCAGGGAATAAATTTTGATCAGTCTATTAAATCGATCTGGGGGACACCGCTTAAATAGGTGCTTTTACCTGTTAACTTATTTAATTTTGTTCTTCGTAACTTTTGAATAAAAATGTAAAATGTATCTGTTGAATATTTAAGTGAACGAAAAGTGACCCTGGCTTTCTATAAAAGTTAACATGGAACATTATTTTACGTATATTACCCCGGTTTATTCCGTTAAAATCACACCGTGAAAGCTTAGGTGAAGTGAGCTGGAAGTGAGCTGTCATTTCACCTGATTTATTTATATATACTTTATCGTACACCACATTATACATTACAAAAAGAAAAAAAATACACTACAAAATATACAATGGGCGGCCTTATCGCTTACATAATCAGCCTATAATGTTCCCACTGCTGGGACATAGGCCTCCTCTCTGTGAGAGGGAGTGGGTCGTAATCCACCACGCGGGCCCAGTGCGGGTTGGTACTCGTAGATGTCACATGTCTTCGAATTTTTTTGGTCTAGGACATGCCGGTTTCCTCACGATGTTTTCCTTCACAGTTTTGAGAGCAGTGGTGATGAAATAATTTACACAAAGTAAAGCGCCTGTCCGGGTTCGAATCTACGACCTACAACTCGTAAGTCGCGGCCGTTACCACTGGGCCACCACTGCTCACTGCTTATCGCTTACTGCGATCTATTCCAGGCAACCTTGGAAAGGACAGTGATTTTCTGGACATAAATGGGGTTGTCTTTGGTGCAAATAAAGGTATATAAGTACAATATAATATAATAGATACATAGATATATGCTATAAAATAGATACATAGATACATTGGTTTGGTCATGTTGAGAGGATGAATAAAAGGCGACTAACAAAAGGTATTTACAAGGCAGATGTGAGTGGAAATGCCGGGAGGCCCCTGAAAGACATATAGTGACTCATTAATGATGTTCTTCAAAAAGGTCAGGTGCATAGTACTTGCAACCGGCGTGCTTGTATGACCAGATGTATAAAGACTCTTACAAACAAGCGCGACACACGACGCGACACAATGGCACCGCTTGTAGTGCTACACGCGGTGCCTTCGTGTCGCGTCGCGTGTCGCGCCTGTTTGAAGGAGCCTTAAACGTAAATGAAGCAAATGGAGTATGTAAGGAGCGGAGCAGGTGGCGTTCTATAGTTTCTGCCTACCCCCATGGGAAGAAGGCGTGAGTTTATGTATGTATGTACGTACATATCCATACTATGTAAATATATAAGCAACCAAAATACATGAAGACTATATATAGTTTATTACAGCTAACAACGAGAACAAAATCACAACGACAAGTAATGTTCGTTCACGAGTCTTTTAAACACAGGCAACGATTGCGCGCGTTTTATTGGAACTGGTAATGCATTTCATAAACGATGATGCTAGGGATTGACACTAATGACAGCTCACTTCCAGCTCACTTCACTTACGCACGTTACGTTTTCACGGTGAGATTTTAACAGAATAGATCGGCATGTATATGAAAACTCGATGAACAAAAGGAAAGCTCCTCAAGTCATTTCAACTACACGTGACCTAAAATTGTACACAATTAGATATTCAAAATTCATTGCAACCACCAGTGTGGAACGTCGTAAGGTGCAAAGTTGGTCGATATAACTTAGTTCAGACTTCCTTTGTTTATATCGTTTGCCTTGTTTTACTGAGAATTTCCGAATGTAGGTAAATTGCAAAGTTGCTCTGCGGTGCAGAATGATATAGGTGTACATTTTGATAGTGGTAAAACTAAGTGCAATTGGGAAGTATATTATAGGTGAGACTGTTGAGATTTTAAGGCACTGTGCTGCAGAGTGCAGTCATAAGGCGAGACACGTTCTTGTATACGTCACTTCAACTTAAATTAATATCTAAATAACGGTAGATCTATCTATGACATTTTTTTCTTCTTTGTATACTATAGATACTAATGTCATAAAACTTGTAGGTTATAAATAGAGATCGGATATTCGGATGCATATTCACCTAAAGTTGAGATGTTGGCGAATGTGGAATGCGCTTTTGTATCGAAAAAATCCCGCGGTTCCGGGATCAACAAGGTTTCTGACTATTGAATCAGATTAGTATTATAATCTACATATAACTTACTTTCAAATGTTGGCTTATATGGAATGCGCTACAGTAAAAAAAAAAAAACCCGCGATTCCGGAATCGACAAATTTTGTGTTTTTCCTGACTATATAAGCGGATGCATAATATCTACCTACCTAATATTGTAAAGTAGGTAGGTAAATACCAAACTGCCATAGCAAACAACGTTAATATAAGATAACGGACTACATATATTTATAATAATTGATGTAGGTACCTATTGAAACTATACTATACTGAAATAGTTAAAAATTATTGTGCTTAGGTAAATTCTGTTAAATTCCTGTCCTCTCCACATAGCGAAAAAAACGGTATATGTTAGCACCATTATATTAATAGAAAACGACGATAGGCATTTTGCGAGTTTGTGAGTGGGACGGCAAATTATACCTGCTTATGCGCAAGTAGCTACCCCGACAAATAGTTCTCTTAGTTTATTTAATTGCATTCGTCGCTGTGCTTGCCATGAGTTCGGGGTTTTTTTTTTTGTTTTAACTAACACACAACACCCCTCCTCTTACACCCTACATATACATATTTTAGAAGTCGCTTCTTTATTATTCACCCGACTAGCTATGCATTCCCGGTGTTCCTGGCATCCCGTGTTTTTTTTTTACAAATAAAAATATTTTAAGAAGCCGCTTCCATACTTTCACAGCTAAAATTTAACTTTAGATAAATATGCATCCGAATATCCGATCTCTGGTTATAAATATGCAGGTACTTAATAATATGTCTGTCACGGTTTCTTAGCAAACATGTCTACCAAAGACATGTTTTCCAAGAAACCCCCTACAGTTATGAAACTTCTCAGAGGTATCCTATTATATGGAAAATTATATATGATGACATTCATACATACATAACATCACGTCTGTGATCTCCGAAGAGAGAGAGTTCAGAGGTGTACCTATAGTACACCCACATTTCGCCAGTAAATATAAGTACTATTTCATAGAAGCGAGCCTTTTGCCATCAACCGGGCACACGTCCAGACTTTTATTACTGATGGGAAAACCCAATAACACTGCCCGACTTGGAAACAGAACCCAGGACAAAAGTTCGACCACGGGCTTAACTAGAAATATTATTGGTAACATTAATATGTCAATATATTGGCTCATAATTAGAGATAACATATTCCAACGAGAATTGTACTGATCTTTATCATCAGAACACTTAATAAGGAAATGCGTGACTGCTATGAACGACCCTTTGTTAACGATTCCCAAATGGTGTAAACCGATTCTTGATCATTTTCCCTATCCTTTTAATATTATCACAATTATTGGATAAAATGAAGTCGAAATTGTTTGCAATCTAACATATTATTGAACAAATAAATTATGATTTGAATGGTATGATTTATTGTTGTTGCCTTTTTTATTGAAAAAATATTATGAATATTACAAAAAAATTAAAACGAAACACGTAACAAACGGCGGGGGCTCAATTAGCGGTCTTATGAGACCGTATTTGAAATCAGAAGGTCTATTCTGCAGTGCTATTCTGTAACCTTCTCACCGCGAAAACTTAAGTAAAGTGAACGTGGAGTGAACTGTCAGTGGCATCCCACCTGATACTAGGGATGGACCAAGGATTACATTTACAATCATAATCGAAATTTTAATAATATTTTTATGCTTATTCTATTGATCATAATCAGTTAACTGATTAAATAAACGCAATCCCATGACCCAATCGCGATGTGTTTTAACTGATTAAATAAACGCAATCCCGTGACCCAACCGCGATGTGTTTTGAAGAAGCGATAGTGGATTGAGTCGACTAAAGACTGTGCGACGTTATTCAGCGTTGTTATTAACCCAAATCTATTCAATAAGAAGAGATAACCGAGTGTATCAAGTGCTCGAGTGCTAAAAGTATGCCTGGCTGACGGACCACAGAATTTATCCCCTCACAAACTATGTGGAAACCTAACTAAACCTGTGAGTGTCTGTGTACATGAGCCATTCGAATAAAAACGTGCGGATTATTTAATAAGTACCTTTCTAATATTTTATTTTAGTTATGTAAATTTATACCGACCAACGCGTTGCCAATAATAAAATAATATTCATAAAATCACCGTCATCAATACTATAACAAAATTCAACTGTTCAACTGACACTCGCGCAGCGCGCGCACCGGCCGGCGGGCGGCTAGGCTCACTTCATCCAGCCCAAGTGAAGTAATGTTGCCATGGCAACGAGAATCGAGTGAAGTGATAAGATCACGACGCGCTTGCGCGTGAGGCGCGTGTTATTAACATCAAGTTGAGTTTTTTTTTTTTAATTTCCCTTTTTTTATTTTTAAATGCGCTACAAACAAAAATTTGGTTTTACCACCTTTATATGAAAATCCAAAATGGCGGCTACAAACATTTTTCATCATGTGTGTCGTTTTCATGGTTTTCGGGGGTGTTAAGGCCGATAGTGAGGTCAAATCTAAAAAACAAGATGGCGGCTGCAAAAAATTTCAGATTTTTCATCATGGGTATCGTTTTCATGGTTTTCGGGGGTGTTAAATTCGATAGTGAGGTCAACATTAAAAAGCAAGATGGCGGCTGCGAAAATGTTCAGATTTTTCATCATGGGTGTCGTGTTCATGGTTTTCGGGGGTGTTAAAGGCGATAGTGAGGTCAAATTTAAAAAGCAAGATGCCGGCTGCGAAAATATTCAGATTTTTCATCATGGGTATCGTTTTCATGGTTTTCGGGTGTGTTAAATCCGATAGTGAGATCAAAATTAAAAAGCAAGATGGCGACTGCAAAAAAATACAGATTTTTCATCATGGGTGTCGTTTTCATGGTTTTCGAGGGTGTTAAAGCCGATAGTGTGGTCAAATCCAAAAAGCAAGATGGCGGCTGCGAAAACTACCAAACTTTTGGAATAAAAAAAACCAAATTGAGTTTCTGACTAAATTTCTGTTTTGCTATTTTATTTTTAAAAAACCCTAAATAAAAACGTTTCAACACTTAAATACTAGTTTTGAAATAATATAAAATGATCAATTGAATTAGTATAAAAATATAATTAAAATATCGATTATGATTACAAATGTAATGTTTGGTCACTCTCTAGCATCAGTGAGATGACACTGACAGCTCACTCCACGCGAGCTTTCACGGTGAGATTTTTACAGAATCGACATGCTGATACTTAAATTCAAGTTACAATCTCATTGCAGCGACAATCAAAATATATATATTATTTTTTATATTTTGATTGTCGCTGCAATGAGATTAGATTGGGAACGTTTTTAAAAATACGGGAATACCCCTCACATCCAACAACCAAGCAAGATACGGTTAACAATCCAGAACAATGTTCTAATGACAAACAGGTTCACTCTGTTTTCAAAAGACAATGGACATTGACGAAACACGGTGTTCAACCGTTAAAAACCCGGGCACCGCCACAAGACGTCGGATTGCTTGCAGCCACCAAGGAAATGACTAGGAAATTGCCCCATTATGCTTGCAAGTCGTGAGCTGCATTCGAATTACTTCTTTGCTTGTAATTTTGCATAGTATGAGCGACGATTGCGCTTAAAAGCATCTACGCACGATGGGGAGTCGCGGGAGACATAATGGCATGCAATTGTGGATTATTGCCACATATTTTAGTTTGTAGATATGAAAGGAGGGCTTAATATTGATATTTTGCATGCTGGGTGTATATGCGATAGTTTATTTTTTTTACATTCGTAGCTATAAAGTCGATTTCGTTCTTCGATTTTCCATTAGGTGTTTTCTAGGTCTACCGAAGCTTATTAGATTTTTTTTTATTGTATTAGAATTTTTTTAAGTCGTATTGAAGGCAGAATTTTATGAACATTTCTCCTCTACCGTTCCTTTTTCCGTGGCCATACCTTCCCATAACTAGTTCTTAATTTTCTTTGGGGCATTTTTACGTTCGTATCTCCCAAAAATATTATATTTCTTGTGCATTTATTCATAGATTTGTCAAGTTGGGCGTAGAAGTTTACTATTTCTTCTTTAGTGGCTCTTTTAGTAGGTGCGTTTGCTTGGATTATAGAGAATTTCTTTCCATGTATACATACTTGTAATACAGCAGCTCTTTCGGATTTTCCGATGAAATCTTGTACACACGGCTTATCAAGCTATACTTTTCCAGTATAAGCTGACCTCTCATTCTACGGAAATCCTATACAATCCGAGATGAGCTTATATTGGAAATGTACTGCTTGATATGTAGCCATGTGTACTTCTGTATTGTATTGTTTTTTTACTAGAAATCCAACACCTTTCTCTTCTTTTGTTTTCCCATAGTAGTAAAGAAGATATCTGCTCCTGTCTTCAATTTTATAACCTTGTCTTCTCACTCCAGCTATACCGATAATGTCCCATGTAATTTGCGATATTGCATATTCAACTACGCTTGCTTCATTTGCTAATGATCTGAGACTTAATGTAGACATATAGTATTTTTTTGGCCAGGTTTGTAGGTTTCGTGTTTGTTTTTACAATATTCGGTTTGTTTTTTATTTTAGAGGGTGCAGTGTTCAATTTTCCGGAGCGACAGTCTTAATTGCTATTCATCTGAATCTTGCACACATGGTGTTACTAAATATGCTGGTAATGTCCAGTTTTGTGTGTAAGTACCTACTTTAAAAAGTTTTATTAAAAAATCAATCTAAAATTGATAATAAAACGTTTTAAGACTCGTGCAGACTAGCGCAATATCGCAAGCTTGACAGGCAGCAATATGCCTGTCGCGCCCGCGACATCGCCCCTTTAAACGATTTAGATACTTATTTTTCTACCAAATTGGTATAAAATAAACCTTTTAAAACTGTACTTACCCAATTTATAATTCCACACACCAAACGCATTCATGAGCGTTATTAATCCGCTTCGTTTTCAACAGCATTTTCAAGCCAAATAAAACTTTATTGAACAATAATACGGTGATATTATTACTCATTGATTTTTAATTAAAACACCATACAAATGTATCAGCAGTATAGTAGACGTATCGCCACCAATGCCCAATGCCGTGAACTTTAAATTTTGCGTTATCTGCATATAGGGTTGGTACAAAATTTATCTACCTATGTTTTTCCACTGCTGGGCAAAGGCCTCCCCCACAGGTTCTCACTCTTCCTTGTCTGTTGCCTTCTCCGGCCAATCTCTCATAAGCGCCTCTAAGTCATCGTGCCAGCGTTTGCGTATTTGATTTACCACTCTAAAATTGAATGTCACGGGCACGTCATTAATCGACAAGGTCTATTTGTCTATCAAATGTGACAGTAAGATATTTTCAACCCAAGTTAAAATTTACTGGACATTGGTTTCAAAAGTAGGAAAGTAATTACGAGGTTGAACATACCTATTTACTGCATAGTTCCACTTTAAGATAAACATTTCATGACTTGATTTGAGGTGAAAAAAAGTCCATTATTGGTCCTACTTACTTTTTGTAGTCAGTAAGGTCAGTTTTATTCCACTCCTATACAAAGGCTTTCCCCCATTCCGTCCATTTCCCACACTTGTTCTCGCCAAATCTGAAAGACGAAATTTCCAAAAGGGTCTGTCCTTCTATTCTTGTCCATTTCCCAATTAAATATTATCTATTTTTTATTAACTCTTACTTTCTTTTCTTCTAATAATTGTGCGCACACTGACAATGTTAATGTGTTCTAATTGTTCATAACAATAAAAAGACTTTGGAACGCTAAGTCTATGAGGTCAAACTAATTATTATTGTAATAATAGAATAGCGAAGCAACCCTATTTATGCAACATATTAAATCGTGCCCATTCGGCTCCCGCATCCATGCCTACCCGTGTCGCTACTATACAAATTACACCATTTAATGAGAGTCACATCTGACTACCAGGTTAAATGATGTTTTATCAACAGCCAAATAATTTCCAAAATGTAACACCGAATGTTCAACCTGATTACGATTATAGCCACTATGCTGTGTAGCATTACAGTTCGTCTGTCATTTGTTTATTAAGGCAACCTGTAGGCCACAAGTTAAATAAAAAGTTACACAAAGTATAAAAAGTTACACAAATTATAAAAACTTAAGTCAGAGGAAACGAAAGTCGGAACGGAGGACCGCGGTGCAGTGCAGCAGGAACGGGCCGTGCAGCATCTTTGTCAGGAACGTGGTGCCGTGTAGCAGGAGCGGGCCGTACAGCGTCTTCGTCACGAACGAGGTGCCGTGCAGCAGGAGTGGGTCGTGCAACGTCTTCGTCAGGAGGCAGGTACCGTGCAGCAAGAGCGGTCCGGTTTTGGGGTTGCGGAGTTCCTACGCCGTGCAGCAGGGCATGGTCTGGAATGGGAGGCACCCACGCCCAGGAGTATCTTCGGAACACCGAAGACACTCCACTGCGGCGTCTTACGCCACGCCGCCAGAGTGCCTCAACGCCAGAGGCACCCCGCAGCAGTAGGTGGGTGGGCCGGAGGCGACCAGGAGTCTAAGCTGTGGCGTTATGGGAGCAACAGCTTGCGGATGCGACCGTCTAGTGACTCCCGGACTCGGCTTCTGGTAATGGACTGGTCCCCTGGGTAAATTTTTTTAAAAAGAGTTTTAATATAAAAAGTTTTATTTTAAATTCTTTACCGGTGGGTAAGGAATTTAAAATAAAACTTTTTTATTGTAGTTTGAAGGTAGATGAAGAACTGGACTAGACTGGCTTTATTTGGAGCTGGGCCTGGTATTTTTACTAAGTCTGACGAACATTTCAAATATAAAACGGTTTAAAACGAACCGCGGCCTCATTACAGAAACTTCATAAAGGTTGTCATTTCTAAAACTTTATAAAGATTTTTACATAGAGACCATTCTGACGGATGAAAATATTTACCATAGATACGTCAAAATATCAAACTCAATATCGCTAAAAGTAGGATTTACTCCGTAAAATACAGTTTTAAACATACTAACAACTAAACATAACTATAAGGTATGCTTTGTGGAGTTGGCAGTATTCATAAAAGTGTAAAACATGGCTTAGATGAATTGCCATACTTTCGTCACAGTCTGTGAAGCCTGACCACGACCTTTTTCGCACGTTCTTGTCGTACGTGATCCACTTTTCATCACCAGTTATCAGCTTCTTCAAAAATGGTTCGGTTTCATTACGTCGTAATAAAGAATCACAAATGAGTACACGGTTCATTAGGTTTCTTTCAGTGAGCTCGTGAGGTACCCAAATATCGAGCTTTTTTGGTTACCCAGTTTTTTTCAAATGCGCCAAAACTGTTTTGTGGTCAATTCCCAGTTCTTCAGCTTGCTCCACTTTTTCAAAAATGGCATCCATTTTATCCGTAATAGGGCGACCAGAACGACGTGCATTTTTGACATCAAAATTTCCGGATTGAAAACGCTTAAACCAAATTTGTGCTTCTCTCACAGACACTGCACTAGGTCCATAAACATCGCAATTTTTTTCGCGGCTGGCGTTGCATTTTTACCTTTTTTGTAGTAAAATTTTAAAATGTATCGAATTTCTTCATTAGATTCACTCATCTTGACGGTACGAAAAACAAATGAAAATCACACATTTTCCTAATTTGAATTTGGAATTATGTTCTTTAAAATTTAAACTTTCAATGATACCAAAACCAGCCAGATACAAATAGATTTTATTACAAGTTATACATACTATAATGCGAAAAGACTTTTTCCCCAACCTAATATAACTTGGTTTAAATAACTCGCATAATATCTGTATTAATTTAAAGATAGTTTAGTTACCTGCTCTCTCATGTGTTTTATATGACGAATATATCCTACTTTGGCTCTAAAACTTCAAACATAAACACGTTGAAGCACCATTGCCTAGTGTGCACCATTGCAAATTACTGTGGGTAGTCTAGCTTTGAGGATCTATTTACACCAACCACCAATTCAATAAACCCTATTTCATGAACATTTTGAAATACATCCTATATATATAGTGTATTATTGAGACAAGAGTTGATTCTATTGCTAGTCTCCTCACACATAATCAGTCTATGTTGTTCCCACTGCTGGGACACAGGCCTCCTCTCTGTGAGAGGGAGTGGGTCGTAATCCACCACGCGGGCCCAGTGCGGGTTGGTAGATTTTTGGTTCTAGGTCATGCCGGTTTCCTCACGATGTTTTCCTTCACCGTTTTGAGAGCAGTGGTGATGAAAAAATTTACACGAAGTAAAGCGCCTGCCTGGGTTCGAACCTACGACCTACAATTCGTAAGTCGTGGCCGTTACCACTGGGCCACTAGTCTCCTGAACCGATTAAAATATGAATAGTAATTACGTCATACTTGGGAAATTCTGAGGTTCATTACGTAAACTGGGTTAGTTGACAAAAGTAAGACAGCAGAAATCAGTACTTGCATTAAGGCGCTGACAAGACCCAATTAACCAAAATAGGCTTTGCTTAAGAAAAAAAAATTGCCAAATCTGGTTAGTTTGTGGTAGCGGAAAAAATATATATTAATTTTGAACATATTTCCAAGAATTTGGTTGTTACCAAAACACGTTTTGAAAACAAAATCTCGATACAAACTAACATTAAACTAACCTCTTACTTTGAGTTCTAATCCAAAATATCTGTATCAAATATCAACATACGTTACGTATTTAATTAATAACAAGAACATCTTATTTGAATGCAGAACTTGGTTGTTTTTTATTTTCGATTACTCAACTCAATTTTGAGTAAATAGATAATTACTTCATATTTTGCAATAAATTACAAGCTTTGTGTCATCGCGCTTCTCTTTCTTTTCTATGGAATTTAATAGTGACCGCGGTTTAGGTGTTGACAGCGTCTTAATTATGAATTACATTGGTACAAACTTTTGTATGGATTAAGTAGACGCTTTATTTCTAGAAATTTACAATAAGTAACCATTTACGAGTATACATCAAAAGAGTTAATGGTCATTTAATTTATAGTCCATGTTTTTATAAATGAGACTTAATTGATAAACTACAGTTAAAAATAGTAACCGAAATAAGAATGACTAAAACTAACAAAAAATAACTTAAATTCCATTAAGGACGCAATATTGCACCCAAATAGAAATCAATGTCACAGTTGTTGAACCTAATTACAATCTATCTTTAATAAATCAAAGAAACACCACACAAAAGAAATATGACCTCCTTTTATTCATAATCGCGATCCAAAAGCAAATGTAATAACTCGCTGTTACCAGCCAATAATACACTGGAAATCGAGGGGTACGCACGAACAAAGAGCGGCGCTAACCCGACATAGCCCGCACAAGGGGGGTTAAGTGTGCTACAGCACTAATCGCCTACAAGTGCCCCTTTAGAAGATTCCAAGTGTTCTTTCGACGGATCACTATTGCCAGAGAAACACGTCCCGATGTTAGATAATGAATTTTCCCTAATTGGATTAGCGTATTGAGTCCAAGTGGTGCTACTTTAAACGTTTGTTTGTGTAATCTACGAGTAGAAGGGAAATATTTAACTGATGCTCTAAAATCTTATTGACCTTCTAACGATGGACACTCTTTAAATTTATGAACCTCTAAAAGCTTTTTGCGCTTCTAATGATGCACACTTTTTTAAATAATTGAGCCTCTTTATAACTTTATGACCTTCTCATATTTGGTCGCAGTAACTAAGCTAGGGTACCTACTTCGACCAAACGTGTTATGTTAGGTTGGAACTGTAGCCAAACACGCGCTAGCCGAATTAGTCGCAGTAACTAGGGCTCAGGGCAACCCGACTTCGGCCTCGTCTCCATCGAGGCGGTCTTGACGGTACTCGAGCGCTGGCTCGGGAGGAGGAAGCATGGCTCCCTGTCGTTTCGGGTGACGCAGGTGGCCTTCAGGCATGGTTGCTTCGGAAAGTACAAGTGTCGCATAAATAGGGAGCCGGACGCCCGGTGTCACCACTGGGTCGACTGCCAGCAATACACGGCGCGGCATACGCTGGCAGAATGCCGCTTGAGAGGAGCCACGCCGTGCCCTCGTCTCAGGAGTAGGCAGTGACCGGTCGCTGCCAGCCGAGGTCGACTCCATGGTCGGCAGTGAGGAGTCCTGGGATGCGATGGTATCCTTCGAAATAGTCATGTCGCAGAAAGATTTTGCGGAAAGGGAGCGGGAGACTCTTCCACTCACCCTGCCCGCAGCAGGCGCACCGGGCGTCGGCGGAGGGCGCACAACCCTTTCTTCCAGCCCCTTAAATGGCTCCGGGGTGACGGACTCGGGGACATCCATCGCCCCCACACAGCAGGACCTGAGGTGGGGGCGTGTAGTGTTAATACGTTTATTTGCGGTAAACGTGACGCAAAGAAGGAACACAAATACAAAGAGACGCCGCGGGGCGAGTTTTACACCTCATTCCCCCCGCGAGTGTTCGCGGAAGTCGCACTAGATCTCATGATCCCCGGTGCAACTGTGGGAAGGGAACACCGGCGTGGTTTTTAGTCAGTAAGAGTGACAGACCCCTCCGCCTGCCCAAGGGCGCAGGACATCCATGAGGATTTTCCACCCGGAAAAAAAAAGGTTAGGTTAGGTTACCAACCGCCGCCGCCGCCTGTGACCAACCGCGCGTGAGCCGAACGAGCGAAGCGAACGATGTCGCGGCAGCGGCAGGTGAGCGCTACATCCAAGTTGATATTCAGTATTTTTAGGACCCCAAAATAGAAATGAAAGGTTCGATTAAATACATGCCAATCCAGAATGCATATAATGTAATTTCGGGTTTTCGGTTTCGGGTCTAATTAGGGTTTAGCGTTGTGTTAAGTAAGCCTCGTTGTCGTAATATTATAGCTCATTGCGGTTCTGCTAATTCCCGATGTAATTGATTATTCCGTTGGGGTTTTTTTAATTTGTTTGTCAGGGATATAATTTAACCTGTTAAGACGCTGACAACACCTAAACCGCGGTCACTGTCAGATTGCATAGAAAATAATGAGAAGCGCGATGACACAACGCTTGTAATTTATTGCAAAATATGAAGCAATTATCTATTTACTCAAAATTGAGTTGAGTAATCGAAAATAAAAAACAACCAATTTCTGCATTCAAATAAGACGTTCTTGTTATTAATAAATACGTAACGTATGTTGATATTTAATGCAGATATTTTGGATTAGAACTCAAGGTAAGAGGTTAGTTTAACGTTAGTTTGTATCGAGATTTTTTTCAAAACGTGTTTTGGTAACAACCTAGTTCTGGGAAATATGTTCAAAATTAACATATATTTTTCCGCGACTACAAACTATACAGATTTAGCAATTTTTTTTTTTAAGAGAATCCTATTTTGGTCAATTGGGTCTTGTCAGCGCCTTAATCCCCGCGCGACACCGATTCGGAGTCAAACAATAGAAAATCAATTGTGTCTCATTAGCTGTCCTTGACCAATTAAAGAAATTCTAATTCTATAATGTGGGTAATGTAAATCTTTTGTAATGCCTAAAAGATTCGTGCACATACTAGCAAAACAAATGAACTTTGTTGTAATCCTGTATCAAGCCAACAAACAAAAATAAACATGCTCATTAAAAAGCGTCTAAGCCGGGAAGGTAAAAAGAACCGGCCAAGTGCGTTTCAGGCCACGCACAATGAAGGGTTCCGTAGTTGGGTTAAATTTATCCCACAAACAAACTTAACATTGTAGTTGACAACATGTTCTCCCATACATCGATATACACCGTAGTCAATTCTCCAACTGCTAATGAAAGTTGATCAACTATTACTCGTTAACTTGTATATCCAGCTGTGGTAGTTTTCCTTTTAACTTCGTTATATATACGTATACTACTTCCATGATTTTTTTTCACATATCCTGAGACATCCATTTAGCTACCAGGGATCAGAGTCAAGTGTCCCCCACACTTGACTTTTACAAAAATTAGCACTTTAAAGCTTACTATTACGCAAACGGGTGTCTGAATCCGCAATATTTTTGAACGGCCTACCCAACGATACCCCACACCGTGGGATAGACGAGAAAAAAATATATCATCCCCTACTTTTCGTGCAAGGGAGGTACACTACAATTATGTTTTCAAGATTTTATTTTACCACTTTGTGTGTGATTAATATGTATACCCATGCCAAATTACAGCTTTCTAGTACTAAGAGTCTTTGAGCTAAGCCGCGGACAGATAGACAGACGGACAGACAGACAGACAGACAGACCGATAGACAAACGGAAATGGTGGATCTTTAAGGGTTCCTTGTGTCCGGAACCCTAAAAACTAGATTTAAGTAAACGTACATAATATTATTTTTCGTGTAGGTATCATAAAACAGTTTTGGTTAGGTTACTGTTTTTTGTGTAAAGAACCGTGAAAGACCTATTAGCATACACATATGAATATTCAGAACGCCAAACACAAACGCCATTAAGTCGTTTAAAAAGTCGGCTGTCTTTTCCTGCGTAGATAAAAATAAGATAAAATAAAAATATAAACAAAAATACGTGCCAAGCCAGTATGTATCTTATTAAACTGAGGCAAGAGCTTTTTTCTCAATGATTATAGGTTTTGACGTGTCTCTAAATACGTCTTTTGAACTTTGAATAATAATAGGTAAAACATTTTCATACGTTTGAAGTGTTTCTTTGGAAATGTGGCTTTCGTAAGGAGAAATTAAGTGAATTTGTATTATGTTTCGTTCACCAGTGTCATTTGTCACGCGCATGAAAAGAAAACGATCCTTAATTTCTTATAAGTTGCATCAAAGATATCGTTTTTACTGGTATTTGAATGTCTGAATAGGATCTCTTTGAAAAAGTTATTATTTATTTTTATTAATTCAAATCTTCAATGGGCTTTTCGTGATGTGAATATTTTAGCGTAAACCCCTCTATATGGACGAATATAATTGGACCTATACAAACATCTCCTAAATCGTAAATACTTTGTTTATCTTTAAATTAACACCCCTTGCATATTTGAAGTGTGGGCTGAATATTGGCATTCTATTTTCCATGTTTTATTAAACCGTCTCCACGAAATGCCAACGATATAAGCTTTGCATGCATATTCAAACTATCAAAACAAAGTTTAATATTAAAACTGCAATCAAGAGATGGTTTGCTGAAATCCAAATAAATCAAGATAGAAAATTACAATGGCTTTTTCTTAGAGTGATTCTTTTAAGTTTTAAGAGATATCTTGGTAAACTTTGTTAGGAAACTTTTGCTCTTTTTTGATCGTAACAATTTTCGCACACTTATTATTTTGGTCAAGTGTGAGTTGTCCATAAAAAATGAATGAAATTGTTTTTACAATTGCTAGTCGTGGCTATTGTATTATTTGATTGTATATTTTGGAAAAGGCCATTTATGTGAGAAAATATAAGAATTACTTTCTAACAGTGTTACTTAAGAGAAGTGTTTTCTGCATGGGTTCCACCATATTTAACAAAATACCAAACATTTTAAAAAGTGATCAATACATTTTTTTAAAAAGAAACTGACGGGCCTGTTATTTATATATATAAGTAGTAGTATAATCAGCCTATAATGCTCCCACTGCTGGGACACAGGCCTCCTCTGGGTGAGAGGGAGTGGGCCGTAATCCACCACGCGGGCCCAGTGCGGGTTGGTAGAAGTCACATGTCGTTGAATTTATGCTTCTAGGACATGCCGGTTTCCTCACGATGTTTTCTTTCACCGTTTTGAGAGCAGTGTTGATGAAATAATTTACATAAAGTAAAGCGCCTGTCAGGGTTCGAACTTACATCTTACAACTCGTAAGTCGCGGCTGTATCACTGCCGCCACCACTGCTCTCTAATGATAAGTGATAAGTGTTTTTATTCAATTAATGGTTTTTTAAATAATACTACACTATAGATTTCATATTTGACATTGTGAATTTCCTTATTATTACTATGCCCGCTTTAAATTCCATCTTTTTTTGCCAATTTAAATTTTTGATTTATAGTTTTTTTTAAATAAAAAACATTCAATTTTTGCATGCCTACTTTAGGGTAGATGGGTCACAAAGTTTGTGAACACCTTTATTTTCTGTACCTACTTTCTAAGCAAATAAACGATTATTGATAATTATTGAACTTGAAGTTCCGACCTTCAAGTTTAAATTAGCATTAACATGAATTATATATCATAAACTCCATACTAAAACATGATTAACCATT
Source organism: Atethmia centrago (assembly GCA_905333075.3). Classification (NCBI taxonomy): domain Eukaryota; kingdom Metazoa; phylum Arthropoda; class Insecta; order Lepidoptera; family Noctuidae; genus Atethmia; species Atethmia centrago. Next base: position 16,526,142 of record HG995383.1, on the reverse strand, counting down.
CAATTACCATAACAAACGCTATTCCAACCATAAAACACACATCAAACGGCCCTTTGCACCTCTAAAATTAAACGAAACCCAAAAAGTTTCCCCTGGCTTCAATTTCAATTAAGTATGTGCGTAACTAAACAATATGAACCATAATGTTGTGCACCCCGTAATGTTATCCTTACTCTACTAATGATATCTTTGAACGGCACACGCGTGGCATACAAAATGTTTGTCGCCCCTGTAAATTTGCCAAGGCTTAATGAAACCGAGAAACGCACTGTCGAAGTCTCCAGATTTGATTAGACCGGCACGCGAATCACGTAGCCTGTTATGTTCATTTGATTAAATAAATGTTTGATTCTGACGCTGTCAAGAAATTAGATGCGCTAAGAATTAGTAATTCGAGACTTGGAGCAATTTTAGGGTCTGAATTGTTTTGCTTGTCGACAAGGTTGAACTGGCTAACAATCTGTCACCAGTTGTCCTTTTTGAGATTTGTATACACAACACGTTTTCTTCCATATGTCTTCGAGAGTTGTTGTGGGGCTCAAGTTGTTGCTGATGTTGAATGCCAATTTACTCACAAAAGAAATTGAGCCAGAAGGTTAAACTGTTCGTTGAAATTACCCGTGAAGAACGCGTGACTAATGTGTGCGTGATGTTTTAGGGAGCCAGCAGTAGTTTCATCTCCTCGAGATTGAAAGAATAGATGTTCTTAAAATTAGAGAAATGTTCGTCCTGCAATTTATCGAATAGATACCTGAAATAACTATAAAATATGAAACTAACTCTTCGAAAAAAAAACAAAGGCGACGACTTGAGTGAAGCTTTTTCTGATAACAGAAGCACTACTGCGATATGACATCGTACAGTACTGGATTGCTGGCAGTTATATTCGCAGATAACGTCATATGCGAGCAATAAAGATATACCTGTAAGGAAATTTTCAAATGGAATGCAACATTTCATGGCCCCGGAATGTCCGTGTACAAGGAATTCTATTCGTATCTTTTGAGCATTTCTGAATGGTTGGCTAGGGTTCCGTAAATCGAGCTCATAAATGAAACCTATTTTATAAAGTAAAAAAGGATTTTGAAAACAAATGTTGATTTTATGAATAAATATTTTTTATAGCGTTTTCTGGGAATGAAAGGGAAACAAAATGTGCATTTAGCTCCTATAAATTTTATTAATACGAAATAGCACAAGATAATTTTTAATAAGAACATTGAGTAACTGATATTCGTAATAAACTGTTAGGTATAGGAACCATTTTTACATACCAAGACCCCTCCGTGCCCTCGGAAAGCACGTTAAGCCGTCGGTCCCGGCTGTCATTTGTAGATCTTTGACAGTCATTACGGGTCGTCAGAAGCCCGAAAGTCTGACAACCAGTCTTACCAAGGGGTATCGTGTACCCAGTAACTGGGTTGTGGAGGTCAGATAGGCAGTCGCTCCATGTAAAATACTGGTATTCAGCTGTATCCGGTAAGACTAGAAGCCGACCCAAACATAGTTGGGAAAAGGCTAGGCAGATGATGATGATGTATAGGAACCATGTTCGAACAAATTATTATTTTACCGTCCTGTCTCACTGCAAGAGAAATGCCTCTTGTCATTCAGACGAGTAGTGTAAGATACCATCACGTTTGCTTCGTTTTCTTAACTGCCAATCAGTGACGTCCATTGTAAACAAATAATGAAATTCAAAAGTCACATTGGTGTTTGCGTTGCCTTGCTATGGCTGCACCAATGGCCATTCAAGGTCCAGCGAGGCAATGCGTAACACACGTAAAATGACAATTGATCGCAATCGGTTTCATTTTGACAGTTCACCCAAGTCCATTGCGTTATATAAGTTGTTAAGCAGACGATTTTTTCAAACCTATGAAGCAGTGGATTAGCAATATCCTTCAAAACTGATTCAAACTGCGTTACGCAATTAGGGTGTCGGTCTAGACAAAGTCAAACTGGGTGCTATTGTAATTGCATAATTTATACTTTTTATGACATTGATTTTACATTCTGTGATTACCTTAACTCACACACTGACCTATTATTTTAATGTTTTTCGGAAAACGTCAACTTTTACAATGTTTGTAAATATGTGAGCACCATGTATCTATCACATAATTAATTTATCTGTCATTGCTTCATTTTTAATTCTTTTTACCTATTGTGGTATAGTAATTTTATTCTAGGTGCATCGTCCTCACATAATTATGTACCAATACAAATATTGTAAAACATTTTAAAATTGGTGGAGTTTCTTGCCCATTATTCTCCATACAAAACTACGAGTACCTTTTGGAAGGGGCGACTAGAATCCATTCTATTTTTTTTGTACATTTTGACATTCAAAAGTGCCTTTTATGTGCCTTGTTGAAACAAATACTTTCACTTTGACATTATAAAAATATTTGTGTAATATAACAATCGCCATAACTTTTGTGGATTTTATAAAACACTTATGTACGTCAATCCCGTAGTTACAACTGAGCTTCGTTCAGTCCGAAAAACCGGCTCGTCGAACGAGATTAGGCCCGCCATTGCAAACGCATTCTGCTTTGTTCCTTTTCCATAGCGGAAAGCTATGTCCAGGCTAACACCGATCGAATCTACATGAAGCTGCATGAGAAAAGAATTGGTAGAATCCTTTTTGGAAACATTGGTAAACAAAACGATTTTTTAAATCTGAAGATTGGCCATCGTGTAAATATTGCTTTTGCTCACAGCTTTGCCTACGTGGAGGTCCGAAATTATTTCACGGGAACGTACTACTTAACGGGTTAGAAAATATCCTATTTCCTAACCCAGCACCCTAATTAGCTTCGGGAGGTTCCTGTGTCGGATAAGGCGGGAGGAAATGCCTGGGTGTCACCACTGTGTGGATCGCCCGGAGGACACGGTGGAACATACGGTGGAGGTCTTCCCGGCTTGGGCAGAGCACCGCCGTGTCCTTGTGGAGGCGATCGGCGGCGGAGATCTCTCGCGTCCGGCCCTGGTCCAGGCCATGGTACGAAGCGAGAGGGCATGGGAAGCCGTCACCTCCTTTTATGAAGCAGTCATTTTCACGAAGGAGGAGGCGGAACGGGTGAGGGGAAAGGCAAACTTCGCACTCTCACGCCCTGGGCGTCGGGAATCCCAGGCCGATTCCTGGCTACCGTAGGCGCGGGCTTGCGGACGGTGAGCAATGGGTAGCTCGTTGTCCGATAAGTACCAGGCCCGGGTCGACGGCGCGGTGTTCCGCTAGGGCTGATGCCTGCCGGGGTCGCGGGAATGTCCGAAAGGGATACTGTGGCCTCTCGCGACACAGGCAACGGAAGAAACACGGGTGAGTTTTAGTCAGTAAGAATCTGACACACCCTCCCGCTCCACGCAGAGCGGGAGAAGTTATTTGATAATTTCCCACCCAAAAACAAAAAAAAAGCACCCTAATTTAACACAGTCTGAATCACAATCTGAATGATTTTGAAGTATATTGCTAATCCTTTGCTTCATATGCTCGAAAAATGTGTCTGCTCAACAACGTATATAACGCAATGAATGTTGTTGAACTGTCAAAATGAAACCCATTGCTACTGATAGTGTTTTACACAATTACCCCGCAGGTCATAGTCTACATGTACGGTGAGCAATGGGTAGCTCACTGTCCGGTAAGGACCAGGCCCGGGTCGACGGCGCGTCGTATTCCACGCTCGCCTCAAAGAGATGTCGTCAGCACAAAAGAAGGGGTCCACTAGGGCCGATGCCTGCCGGGGTCGCGGGAAGGTACTTATGGGTCACCGAGGCCCCCGCAACACAGGCAACAGGAAGGAATACGGGTGGGTTTTAGTCAGTAAGAGTCTGACACACCCTCCCGCTCCGCCCAGAGCGGGAGAAGTTATTTGATGATTTCCCACCCTCAAAAAAAAAAAAAATGGTCTACATGTGTTCTAGATTTCATCGCATTTCTTTCAGATGTGAAAAGTAACAGATAGACAGAGTTGCTTTCGCATTTAAAATATTAGTATGGATAGAAGAATAAAAAATCAACATGACACAACATTAGCAAAAGCAAAATCAAAAAATCATTTAGCCAATAACAATCCCAATTCCCATATGCAAGTGTGTAAACCCACAATCTGTTATCTGTCGCAGAGCCGCGGGCGCAGTCACCACTGTCACTAATATAAAATATACGGCGTCATCAAAAATGCAACGAAACTGACTGCATGAATTATGGTTACAACGCTTCAATGGAAAATAAATATCGAATGTCCGACGCTACCGCTATTTTGTATTTATTTCAACGGGACGGGACGGATGACAATACGGAAGTTATCTGTTACTAGCTGATCCAACAGACGTTGTTCTGTCCGAATTTCAATATGGTCTTGAGTTCACACAAACATGCCTTAGAATTAAGGACGTTCAGCTTTTCCCGAATTTCAAAATTTTCCTGAAATCTTTTCAAGTTTTTCTTTCCATAATAACCGAATTACGAACATTTTAAACAAAAATAACTAAATCGGTCCAGCCCTTCACAATTGATGCGCTTATCGACGAAAAGCATATTTTTTTTAATTTATATTATTACTAGGCTCGTAACTCTTTTGTAAAATATTTATAAAATATTACATGATTCCTGGAATCAAAATGTTTCATTAACAAGGGCATTAATAATACTTAGTCTTATTAAACCTCGAAATAGATTCTCAAGTATGACCGGAGGCGGTTCTAAGAAATTTTCGTTTGGAAATTGTCAAATGAGGTAGAATATTACAACCTTTTTGAGTATATTTTCAGATTTTAATGTTCCAAGAAGAAAAATGGAAGTAATTTATTTTTCCTACCATGAAAACTGTTCGCCAATTACCCCAAAAATAAATCAATGCTGTCGTAAAAAACAAAGTGATTCATTATTTATGGACCTTAAATCGACAGTACGTGTCGGGCCAGGCGGGCAGCGTGTGGAGTGCAACGCTCCTCCAGCCTCATATTTATACTGACTTTATCTGTCTCATTAATGCATTTATACCGCCATGATTTATTCAATCTTTCACATCAATCGTTTTTGAGTAACGTGTGAACATATTGTCTTGTCAAAGAATAATCTTTGCGAGGAGCAAAATTGTAATGGATTTTCTATGTGAAATTGTAATTAGGGCCACAATTGAGGCTTATTTGGATATCACGTCATTAGTCATGTGAATTTTGCTTTGTTTTGCAAGTTATGTGTCGTTTACTTTGGATTAACTTAATTCGCGAAACCCTTTCAAAGTTTTGTATAGCATGGCTAAAAATATTCTAGTATTTAGGTATAAATAAACACGGTGTCAAAATTTCAAACTATATGTCAGTTTTAATGTGAAACGACCAACAAAACGAAGAAGTCCTATACAAAAACAACCGTCGCGCTCTTATATGAATATCCTCGCATCCTAATAGAAAACGACTACGCGACCAACGTTGTTCGTACGAACTAGCGAAAAAACGTACCGGAGTCGAACTGGTGTCCTAATTGACATTCGCGCGGTGTATTCGCTCGAATAAAATGCTTGATTACTAATTCGCGCGAACTTAGTTCGTACGATTGCGTGATCAAACATACTGATACCAAACAGGTGGCTGAACTGACATTCGCGCGAACGTCACAGAGGCTCTTTGTTTGTGGGAAACAAAAGTAAAAACTCTTTTCTGTAAAATTTCTGATGCAAACTTCTTAAAAATGATTTTAGTAGGCATTAATCCGTTGTTTTTTTGACCAACGTAAAAGCTTTTCTTGCGTCGCTGTCAGATTTATTTTATGAGAAATATTTTACAGTTTTTCATTGCATCAAAAACCTCAAACACAGTCAGAAAATCTAACAATCATTGCCTACATCTTCATCAATCGAAATTGTTTTTCTGCGTTGTTTGGTGGTTGTTAGAGTTCCTTTCAATAACGAACCCTTATAGTTTCACCATGTCCGTCTGTGTGACTGTCTATCTGCCTGTCCGCGGCTTAGCTCAGAGACTATTAGTACTAAAAAGTTGTAATTTGGCATGGTATACCATAGGCACGATCACGCCGACAAAGAGGTAAAATAAAATTTTGTAGGGTACCGGTACCCCTTACACGGAAAGTGGGGATGATATTTTTCCGAGATTGATCCATGGTTGGGTGACCATCTTTACACACCGAGACCCCTCCGTGCCTCGGAAAGCACGTTAAGCTGTTCGTCCCGTCTGCCATTCGAAATTCTTTGACAGTCGTTATGGGTAGTCAGAAGCCCGAAGTCCTGACAACCGGGGGGTACCGGGGGGTATCGTGTTACCCAGAAACTGTGTTGTGGAGGTCATATAGCTTCATGTTCGCTCCATGTAAATTACTGGTATTTAGCTGACAACGTAGGTGGGAAAAGGCTACACAGCTGATGATAAACACATTCTTGGTATTCCTTTTTAAGGGTTCGTAGCCAAAGGGCGCCAACGGGACCCTGTTACTTACCCTGCGCCGTCTGTCTGTCCGTATGTCACAAGGCTTTATATAAAGGATAGTAATACTTAGAATTTTCTTCAACATTCTTCTAAGTGAGATAGGTTGCACTTATAGAAGTCAGCAAGATTCAATAGCCCGCTAACATAACACACACAACACAAAAAATCTGCTGTTCGATACATACATTGGTAAAACGTATGGAACAGCTGCTGCTTTTCAGGTTTATAGTAAACAAAAACTAGGGGAAGGACAGTGCTCAGTAGAGGATGTCGTTTAGCTGAAATAATGATAATGAAAAACTAAAGGCCAGACAGGCGCGGCGCGACGGTGCGACGCGATTCTCGTAGAGCAATTTTACATGAAGTTTGCATAGAAATTGTTCTACTAGAGTCTATCACGCCAGTCTGCACGAGCTGGCTCTATAATGTAAGTAACGATCACCTTATTGTCAACACAAATCTTTCTTCAACACTAATTGGGGTTTAGGAGTTGGCTGGCTTTAAATCGCTCCTTATTGCGTTGCTAACATAAGACATACAAGTCTATGTCTCCAAATAACTACTCGTGAAACACATCGTTATCTTTTTGTGCGTCAAAATATTGGTTTACTAATTCTTCGCGGGTTCCCTCTATCTGGCAGAATCTTGATGCTCCGAAATTTATTAGGCATAACACACTTGGCATAATTTTCTTTAAACGAATATTATTAAGGCATAAAAAATATTTAATATAATTATTGTTTGGCCGAATGTTTATACGTCCGAATTTACAATGGCATACCTTTAAGATGGCAGAATTTTATTTGGCATAATTACCTTTGGCAAAGTTAAAATTCCGCATAATTTCGTTTAGCATAACTTTTATTTAAAACGACGATTATTTGGTACAATTTCACTTGGCATACTATGAAAAATAGTTAATATGCTAGTGACAGAAAAGGATCGCTGTGAAACCGACTCCACGTAGTCTTGTCTGCCGTACCCCTTTTTTTTTTGTGGATGGGAAATCATCAAGTCTTGCCGGCTTGCTGGCTGGCTTGCCCAGCCAGCAAGCCGTAGCTGCGCTGGTGAGCGCTAAAACCATCTGCGATGATAAGCTCGCGTGGGACCACCGGAGCCGTGACAGAAACCATGCTTGCTGCATGTTGCATGCTCGCTTGCATGCTGCATGCTTGCTTGCATGCATGGTGTATGCTTGTTTGCATTCTGCATGCTTGCTGCATGCATGGTGTATGCTTGTTTCAAAATATATCCCCTGACCGTTTAACGGACGTTTTGATTTAATGACTGCCGATATGAAATGTATACCAAAAGACGATTCTGACTGTGAACTTTCTGCGATATGATGGTTCTACTTTTTAATTATAATGGATATAAAATTTATGCCTAAAGATGATTCTGACTTACAAACTTATGAGTTTTGAATGTATGATAAATGAGTGTCTGCCAAACGATTTTCTGCGAAATGATGTTTATGATGTCCGCTGATATGTAAAATAATATTATGACAAAAAAAGTTCTGCCATAAAGGGTAGACCCATTCTTCGCGGATATAACTCATATAAAAAAACCGCTGTGCGAAACACAAAGTCGTGAATAGAATAGAATAGAATATATTAATTGTAAAACATGAGTATACATCAAATAATATGTGCAAGGTCTTAAAATAACTGGTAGATCTGCCTGTTTTGCCATTGATGGCGCACAAAACAACATATTTTTGGTTTAGAATAATCCATTAAAAAATTGAGTCTACACAACAAACTATGAAATTAATAACTTAATCCTAATGCTTATTGTTTTTACAGATTTTAGGGTGAAATTGTAAAAATGTTGTAATTATAGGAATATATTTAATTAATTGCGATCATTTAAAAATTCTGATATGGTATAATAGCATTTGGCTGTGAGATATTTTTTAAATGTATTTTAAATAGAGCAGTAGGTCTTTTTGTTTCGCTGTTCGTTTCTCAATTTAGCTCAGCAAGTTTCTTACGTCCATTGTGAAATGTGACTTATTGACGCAAATTCGTGATGACATCCATCCTCGACGATCGCTTATATTATGACACACATTTTGAAATCGAGCGAATAACCGATCGTCATTCGCGCGACGATCGCGTATTCGCACAGCGATCGCTTTAAGTAGGACGCAGCCTTAGACATAGGTACTCGCGCGAGTAATCTTGTCTCCCTTGTACGTCAAAATTCATACAAACGATCGCGTCGATCACGTACTCACGCGATGGATGTGGGGATAGACGTATCATAATTCTTAATGATGTGCCTGTGCAAAACCTATTCAAACCTCTCAAAGTATCAAATCCAAAATCAGTCAGTAATAAGTAGTCTACTAAAGTTTAAACAGAAATCTTAGGGGACTGGTCACGTTCTCCCAAGCGTCCGACGACTAGCCTCACAAGTTTCAAGTTCTTTGGATGTGAACTTAGACGAGACCTTATTGAAGCCAGGGGAAACATACTCCTTAAGTTCAACGAGGAATTTACATGTGTGTGGTGAAGTTTCGAGACGAGTTGGCCTACTTGTTACAGGAATTTGTTCTGTGACACTTTCCTTTTGATGGGATTAGGGAATTGAAATGAACATGAAATGTTAGATTGGAAGAGCCTGTAATAGTAAATGCCTAATTACCTGAAATTCGTTTTTGAATAAACTTTAGTTTGAAAAGGCAAATTTAATTTTTTTATTTTAACCGATAAATAGTATTATAACGTTAATTTATTAACCTCATTTTTTTCCTCATAGCCAAAACATAAAGTAGCAGTTTAAAAAAAAGCCGTTAATATCTATCTTCAGAAAATTTACTCACTTTACCAATTTGAAAATGGTAGAATAACAATTTAAATGCAATTTAGCACAATAACTGTGTTTTAAAAGAAATATTATTTTAAATTTCCCCATTTATGGTCCAAGTTAGGAAACAACAATATTTTAAAGTAAAGCTTAAAGTTGTAAAACTCGAGAAATAGCACAAAACGGCTCGTATCATAGAATTGGTAATTTATACCTAAAGAAAAAATGTACAATTTATTTCATCACCTCTGCTCTCAAAATTGCAAAAAAACTTCGTGAGAAACCGGCATTTAGAACCAAAACTTCAATTTTATGTAACATTAGTCATTACACCTTGCCTTGTTGGTATATTAAGGCCCACTCTATTTCTAAGAGAGGAGGCCTGCGTTCCAGACGAGGGAACATTGTAAGCTTATAATGTTGTTACCTACAGAAAAATGGGTCTTTTTTTAATCTAGAGCTTCAATATTCTTAGCTGTGTGTACCACTCTCCGAACTCACTCTATCAATCTTAGAACATATCAAATTAAACCTAAGGCTTTCAGACACATCTTTCTCTACCTACGTTCCATAATGTGCCTATATTAGCACAGAAACGGTTCATAGACTATAAGTACCATGGCTATACCTACTTACGTACGGTGTACACTTCTATACATTCTTCTTCCACATTAATGAATCCTTTCATACATTAGGAGCCGTTTGCGAGTGATACACCTGACCGAATCCTAGTTTCTCATCAGTATGGGCAGATCAATCCTTTTATGGATTTCCTTTCCAGCTATTCGATATGCAAATATGTTATGCAATGTTCGAGCTATATCTACATACATACATATTACCAACATTAATGATTATAATACAAATATTTTCAGTTACATTGTTACAATAGGTAAAGTCAGTAAAATTAATTTCTAATCAAATTGACTAACAACCTAAATTGTCCGTATATTTAAATCGTGTAGGTACTCGAAGTTGTGGACGAGTATGTTTACCTAGGCCAAACTGTCCCGTTAGGTAAGTCCAACTTCAAGAAAGAGGTCAATCATCGAATCCGACACGGCTGGGCAGCTTTTGGGAAGAATATAATAGAATTAAATAGAATACTCTTTATTATGTACACCATAATATCACCATAATACCTTCTCGTCCCACATACCGCAGTGTCTCAAGTCTTTGAACAGAGTGCCAGTGATAACATATGGCACTGAAACGTAGTCGCTCTTAATGGGCCTTATTAGAACGCTAAAAGTCACCCAAAGGGCAATGCAGACAGCTATGCTTGGAATTTCCCACGTGATCGAATCAGAAATGAAGAGATCCGCAGGAGAACCGAGGTAACCGACATAGCCCAGAGAATTGCTGAACTTAAGTGGCAGTGGGTAGGGCACATTCCTCGCAGAACAGATGACCGATGGTGCCGAAAGGTTCTGGAGTAGCCACCGCGTACCGGAAGAGAGCGTTGGAAGGCTTCCCACAAGATGGACCGAGGACCTAGTGAAGGCCACAGGAATCCGCTGGATGCGAGAAGCACAGAACCGGTTGAAGTGGCGGTGCTTGGGGTGGGGCCTATGTCCAGCAGTGGACGTCTTATGGCTGAAATGATGATGATGATGATATTCAAATCACTGTCGTTCTTTAACGGTTGCATGAAATGCCGCACGGCAATTTACTATTTATTAACGTAGGGTGTCAATTTGCTTAAAAATTAATTTCCCTGACTGTATAATGAACAAGGAGAACTCCCATGAATGACATTAAAATAAAAGAACTCCCGTGAATGACATTAATTTCAAAGATGAAAACTTCTAGCTATTATTATTAACTAACTAAAGATAAAACACAAAGAAAATTGGTAAACTATTGGGGAACCTTTGCCCAGCAGTGGAACAACATCATCATCATCTGCCTAGCCTTTTCCCAACTAAGTATGTTGGGGTTGGCATCCAGTCTTACCGGATACAGCTGAATACCAGTATTTTACATGGTGCGACTACCTATCTGACCTCCACAACCCAGTCACTGGGTACCACCCCTTGTTAAGACAGGTTGTCAGACTTTCGGGCTTCTGACGTCCCGTAAAGACTGTCAAAGACCTACAAATGACAGTCGGGACCAACGGCTTAACGTGCTTTCCGAGGCACGGAGCTGTGGGACAACATCCTACTAATATTATACGAGTAAATGCGAAAGTTTGTAAGGATGGATGGATGGATGGATGTTTGTTTGTTACTCTTTCACGCAAACAGTACTGAACGGATTTGGATGAAATTTGACACACATATAGTTTATAACCAGGAATAACACATAGGATACTTTTTATCCCGATATACCCACGGCGTCAAAACTTATACGGGTGAAACCGCGGGCGCATCTAGTAGGTTAATAAAAAACATAGGCAGTCATGGGGACTGCCGACAGAAGTCAAAACTTATCACTCAACGCGCCTAAAGAAGTTTTCATTTCAATAAAATAATGATCATAAGAAACACAATTTAAACAAGGCACAGTATACACGAATTAAACTTTTCACGTCGCCAATTTAACTTGACTTCTGCTACTACAGCATGGCGGCGCGGGCATGTCGGTGACGCGAACCCATATGTATCCCATACCAAAAATCACTCATTGCGCCTAAAGAAGGTTTCACTTAATTAAAAAAGAACTGTACTTAATCTAAATTCTGGTTTTACACAGCCTACATACATAACCAGCCTATAATATTGCCTGCTGGGACACAGGCTTCCTCTCTGTGAGAGGGAGTGGGCTGGTAGATGTCACATGTCTTCGAATTTTTGGTTCTAGGACATGCCGGTTTCCTCACAATGTTTTCATTCACCGTTTTTGAGAGCAGTGTTGATGAAATTATTTACACAAAGTAAGCGCCTGTTCGGGTTCGAACCTACGACTTACAACTCGTAAGTCGCGACCGTTACCACTGGGCCACCACTGCTGTCAATCCGTTCATCGGGCACATGACTTGTACTAAATAAATGTCGTTTAATTATTTAATAAAATTAACTTTATACAGCCTATGGCCTACTTTAAAAACACAATCTCTTCTAACAAGCAGGTCGGTGCTAAATAGACTGTCTAACAAGTATCCTTTCAGTAGTCTGTTGTTATTGTAACATACTCACAAAATGTTATTTTATCTCCACATATTTTGCAATATTTTCATCCAATTTTTGTAGGATGTTATTTATAACTGTTTCAGGCACGCAAAACCATGGGTCTGATAGGGGTCATAAATCTTTGTATCGTCTGGTAATAAATAAAGTAAATAAGACTTTTAATAATCAAAGTTTGTGAAGGATGTTATGCCTTTTAACCAGCAGAAGGTAAGCGGAAATAAAATAATAAAACAAAAAGCTTTTATTGACTCTTTACAATTACAATACATACATACATTATTAATAGACAATAAAAAAAAACAACATTTCAATAAAACCATACATTATTGTTTAAGTAATTAATACTAATATATCATAGTTAGAGTAAATCGGAATTTAGATTTAAATAAAGTAGCTTATAATAATAAAAAGTGGCGCTCCAGCTCCGCAAGTTTCGTACGTCTTGACAAAACATAGAGATATCCGTATTACCTATATGTAAGTCGACGGCCCGGGTCGACGGCGCGTTGTGTTCCAGGCGCGCCTCAAAGAGTTGTCGTCAGCACAAGTGTAGTGGTCCACTAGGGCCGATGCCTGCCGGGGTCGCGGGAAGGTACTTATGGGTCACCGAGGCCCCCGCAACACAGGCAACAAGAAGGAATACGGGTGGGTTTTAGTCAGTAAGAGTCTGACACACCCTCCCGCTCCGCCCAGAGCGGGAGAAGTTATTTGATGATTTCCCACCCAAAAACAAAAAAAAAAACCTATATGTAAGTTTAATATTAATCTATAATAATTATTATAAAGAGGTATTTTTTTTTGTAAGTTTGTATGTCCCTACATACAAACTATCAGTCGCATTTGAAAAAATATTTTTGGACTTGATAGCCCAATTCTTAAGGAAGTTAAAGGCTGTTTAACATCACGCTACGACCCTTAGGAGCCGAGCATAAATAAAAAAGTCAGAAAGAACGTCGCTTTTAGCGATAACATCACATCACCCATTGTAAAATTGCTATATTTATATCTGTAATTTTTATGGTGCTCATAAAAAAAAAATATCTGTAAATTTTATATTGTGTGCCTTTTAATCTGTACTAAATAAATTGTATTATTTCCAATTCTTTCTTCTTTCTTTCAACTCCACTGTTCGAGTAAAGTTGCACTTTCCTGCTAATTTCTTACATCGCACTTTACACTCTTTATTTTATTTTTATTATTTTGTTATCTGTTGCATATTATATTGCGTCTTTTAGTCTGTGCTACATAAATTTATTATTTCCTATTCTTTCTTCTTTCTTTTAACTCCACTGTTCGAGAAAAGTTGTATAAAACAAAGTAAATAAAAATAAAATGGCACTAAGCAGCTGCACACTAAAGTGCCTCATCTCCTCTCTGCTTTGTTTCCATTTAATCGATTTTAACATATTACACTGGAAAACTTGCTCATACGATTTGTATGCATTATAGGACTTTATTGCAGCCTGCAGGCCCAATTATCGGACACTGATTTTAAGTTATCGACTAAAAGTAGGTCACTGTAATGCGACATTTCATTCCAAGCATCCCTTTTCATGCCTTAGGTGTCACCGACTATCATTTTTATGGATTGTCTATGTCTTCTCCTTTTGCATAAGACCTAAAGTCGTTTGAACTGTCTGACAGTTTATAAATAAATACAAATATATAATTGGTAGATCTACCGATTTTATCCACTGAAAATATACATAAAAGCAACATTCATTTTATATGTATAACAACATACAGACGTGCTGTTTACTTAAGCGCTGTGTGTAGGTAGCGCCTTAAAATTAATTAAATGTGTCGCAAGCAGACATTTGCGTGCGGTAGATACATGTCTCTTGAAGGACTATCACCCTTAATCTCCATACAACACATACTTGGATTTTCTTATGAAACCGCGACATACGCTTCGTATTTCACTTTTGTACGAAAATATATATTTGGCTTTCGAACAAAATAACGGCCAACGGAATATAACATACATTAAAAACGCCTGTAATTCCCGGAGGGTTAGGCAGAACTGTACCTATAGTACACCTACATTTCACCAGTTATGTTTAAGTCCCATGAAATAGGGGGCGAGCCTATTGCCATCAACCAGGGACAAATCCAAACAACGGGCAATCAGAAATTCCCGATGCAACAACTCACTTAAGAGGACGATAAATGCCAGCGACCTTGAGCGAGTGGGAGGAGCTTGCGTCACCCCCCGCGACCCCGCAACCATACGCACGTAACGTAGGGTAGCCATACGTTTCAGATGGTGAGGACTGTCCTGCCTGATTTTTATCACCATCCAATTTTTTTTATGTAGTGTAAATAAATAAGGTAATATTCAGATAATAAAATAAGATTGTAATACATTATATTATTTTAATAGTTTGCATTGAATAAGTTGGTTTATACAAGGTGTAATTTTAAACACCATCAACCACATAAAGGTTCATTGTACTCATCATTATAAACAACTTTTACAATGGGACTAAACATGAAATCGCGAAAAAAAACAGCTGTTCCCTACATTTTGACGAGTTAAGGCTCCTACATCTTTACGTACCGAGACTCCTCCGTGTCTCGAAAAGTCGCGAAAAAGAAATCTGCTGTTCCCTACACTTATGTTCGCTTGAAGGCTCCTACATACTGGCGCGACGCGACACAAAGGCACCGCTTGTAGCGCTACACGCGGTGTCTTTGTGTCGCGTCGCGCCAGTATGTAGGAGCCTTCAAGCGAACATAAGTGTAGGGAACAGCAGATTTCTTTTTCGCGACTTTTCGAGACACGGAGGAGTCTCGGTACGTAAAGATGGTCACTCATCCACGGAAATACTGCGGCAAGAATAACTTAACCTAATTGATCGGCCCGTGCGGCTGTGATGCGACTAACGAGCTCCTTAGCTATAGAAACAATATAAAGTGAAATAAAAAGCCAAAATCTAAATAAATAAATTTAATTTCACAATAAAACAATTTATTTATTTAGTGACAGATGAGAAAATATGAGATGCGCAGGCAGAATTTAGAGAGGGAATGTATGGACAGATCTTCTCCTTAAGGTGCATAGCCGAAAAACATCTGGCAAAGCACAAGAAAGTCTACTGTGCTTTCGTTGATTTAGAAAATGCCTATGACAGTGTGTGGAGGAAAGAACTGTGGTCAACACTATCCATGTATAGAGTGGACTGGCGCTTGGTACGGGCACTGATATCTTTATCCTAGGATTCCAATGCTTGTGTTAGGATAAATGGGGCATATACAGACTGGTTCTGCATGTCAAGGGGGTTAGACAGGGTTATGTGGTGTCACGGTGGCTGTTCAACTTGTATATGGATAGTGTCTCATAGATTTAGAAGAGGGTGAGTGCGGATTGAGAATTAATGAGTGGCTTGTCAAATGAAAAGGCATTTGATTTACGCAGATGATCAAGTTCTACTCGCAGCGTCAGCAGAACAGCTGCAAGACATAGTGATCGTGATGGATGACGCACATAAGATGAATGGGATGAATATAAATGTGAATAAGACGAATGTGGTAGGTGGCAGGAAATGTGAATAAGGTAGGTGGTAGGTGACATAGTGTTTGAAAAAGAGGATATATTGGTGTGTGATGTGAAAATAAACGATAAGAGTGTGGAGCAAGTAGGTAAGTAAATTAGTATATTTGGGAAGTCAGTTTACAAGGGATGGAAATATTGATGACGATTTGGAAAGGAGAGTAAATGCGGGAAATAAAGTGAATGGTACTATACATGCGATTGTGAACAACTAGTCGATGCTTAAAAAGGCTCGAAAGCTGTTCATAATGGTGTGCTGGTGCCTACGCTTATGTATGGATGTGAATGAATTTTGGGTTTGGCAAAAGAAGCATAAAAGAGAAAAAATGCTGTGGAAACGCATTCCTTGCGAAGCATGTGTGGCGTGACTATAAATGATAGGCGGAAAAATTATGTGATAAGGCAACGGTCCGGTTTAAAAGAAGCGTGCAGCTGGCCTTCTATAGTTTTTGCCTGCCCCTTGGGAAGAAGCCGTGAATTTATGTACGTGTTTATGTTTGTACTAATTAGTTTTCTTTACATTTCGTAGAAATGTAGTCATTTTTCGAAATGTTACTCTTGTCGAGTGTCTTCATCATCCTGTTTCTCTGTCTCTTCTTTGTCTGTATTTTGCCTTCAACCAAAACCATTAATTCCATTCCAGTTGATGGTCCTGGAAATTAAAAAAAAAACATTTTAAATAAATAATGAATCATTGTAAGTTCTTTCACAACTTTCGTCATTATTTATTTCCGTCGAATCGCAAAAACCAAAATATTAAAACATAATCTTATTAATGAGCTGCACCTATTTATTTAAACTAGACAAGTTTCTAACCTACTATAATGGGATTGTCCCCATAAAACCATAATAAATGGTATGCCTACAATCTACAATTAAATACTCACTTTGTCTTCGCATTTTCATGTTGGGAATCATTGTCAGTTCTTTCATTATTTTTATCATTATTTATTTCCGTCGGGTCGCAACAACTAAAATATTAAAACATAATTTTATTAATGTACTACACCTGTTTTTTTTAAGCTAGGTAAGTTTCAAACCTTCTGTAATGGGATTGTCCTCAAAAAACCATAATAAATGGTAATCTTCAATTTATTACGTACTTACTTGCTTTCCGCATTTTCGTTTCGGGAATCTATATTATTTCCTATCCTCCTAAAAAAAACAATTATAAATTAGATACGGATCTAAAGATATGTTTGTACTTACTCGTAAATAATGGATATACTCACGCACAAATTATTATCAAAATAACATTTAGCTAACCTCATTATATTATAATAAATAAGAGAAACTTACCTCAGTATCCTGTTTCTTTCATGTATACGTAATTTCTCTTTCAGAACTTTAGTTGTTCTACCCATATCGTCGAAAAAATACGTAAGTACAGCGGTCGTGCAAAGTGTCAGCGTCTACCCGTGACAGTGGTCAGCGTTACACTGCCGCCCAGTGTTGCCGCAACTGAATTCCCAAAAGGTACATATTCAGCGCTGAAAAGGTACATTTTGGGTTAAAAAGGTACATCAGCAATGCTTTTACTAAAATCGCTCACTACTGCTTCTCTCACTCTCTCGCAATGAATTCGAGACAAGGAGAGACTGCCTGCTTGCCAGCAGAAGTTCTATTTTTTGGATTCTAAATGTGAGAAAACTTTATCTAATATTATAAAAATCTCGTGTCACGGTGTTTGTGGTCGCACACCTCCGAAACGGCTCGATCGATTTTTATGAATTTTTTTATGTATATTTGGTAGGTATGAGAATAGGTCGTAAAGTAAATTTCATACCGTTACATAATAAGAAAAAAAAAATAGGAAAAAATAAATTGTAATTGTGACAGGACAACGTCTGGCGGGTACTGGCAGGTACTCATTGAATTGTTTCTCGTGGTTAATATAATGGAGAAATCACACGATAAAAAAATCGAAATCGTGATTGTGGTTCAAGTTATATCCATAATCTGAACATTAAAAAACATACTATAGGTACATAATATGCTCATTATTGTCAGTTAAAACTAAAATAATAAATTAATTATGTTACTAATTCTACAATAAAGTCATGCATGTTTGTTGCAACAAATGCCTTCACCAACCTTTAGTTAGCCCAGGAGATCTAGGACGTTAGGTATGTATTAATTATAATATAAACTTGTTAGTAAGAATAATCATTGAATGACCTGTGGTGTGGCACCACCCCACCCCCCTGAGAGTGTCGTAAGAGTCGCCTAAGGGAAAAAATCGTAGGATGGGTATCAGCGTTCTTTCCGCGTACTGTACCACCACACTGCGATCGCCAACTCGGAATGCCAAGCGTGTCGATTACGGCAAAACCCCCTAACTTGGGGAGGCCTATGTCCTGCAGTGAACGTCTTAGTAGTAGTTAGTAGAAGTAGTAATAGAATCAAAACCCACAGCAAAATACAATGCAACACACACACGTAAAATATCAATTTAGTAATAGTCTCAAGGAAGTATTTTACAAATTACCAAGCACCACAGCAGCGAGCGGATAAAGGCACCAGTCAGCCACGGGGCCGCCACGACCAAATCGAACACAGGATTCGATTAATAGAAATGGGCTTATTCAATTTATTTATTGTACACTTAAATAAATAAGAAAGAAAATCACTTCCTCTTATTGCAGAGACCAATATATCGCGCGCTTAAAAATACAAAACAAAATGTACTTAGCAAAACTATCCTCTTTGCAAACAAGCGCCCTGTGAGTAGAGTAGTGTGTGTTCTGTATCGTATCTGACAGTGCTGTGTTACTTAGGACCGAAGATCTATCTTGTTTTCTCGTTTTGGCGGCGGTTTCAAATATTGGATGTTAAGTTGAAAAGGTACGTCTAATGGACCCCATTACACATTACACATGGGAGGCTTAAAAGTTAAGTCAAATGTGTAAAATGTACGCTAACGGCAACGCTTCTGCCGCCCGTCGCCCGCGCAGAGCGCCGCATGCCGTTCCGTTAGATTTTATGGGGAATATTTATTTTTAGTAATAAAAGTATGAATATTTGAAAAAAATCACAGATAGAATTATAGATAACAAAATAGTCTATTCATACAAAAAAACCATGAAAATATCTTGAGTAGTTTGAAAGTAATATCGAATTTATTTCATAAAGTATTTTACTACAATACTAAAATATTCACAGATAGAATTTATGTGTATGCGGTCTAGTTTAACATATATTTTTTTGCGTAACTTACTTGCATTAATTGAAGGCGTAATTACAGATTTAAAACTCACTAAAATCATATATCTGCACCTTAACATTTTTCCTAGGAATCGAACCCAGGACCTCATGCTCAGTAGTAGCGCTTGCGACCACAACACTAACGAGGCAGTCCTAAAGAAACAAAGTGACAATATTGTCACGAGAATTAAAATAATTACGAGTAAAAAATATTGTGCTTAACAATTAAATAATTAATAAACGACGAACTACTTTAGCAAAGCAAGCTCAGTTAAAAGGACCACTTTTTATTCTGCTACTCAAGTAAAAAGACTATCAAGAAAAATAAGGACGTGCATCAGAAAAACATTACTCTTTAGATTTTTTACTAGGTATAATAAAACAAAAAAGTTTTTTGCTTACAGTCCAACTTTTATCCTTCAGTGTGCGAGTATCTTCTCAAACGCAGACCGTTTATATTTATTATTTGTTTCCATTCAACAGTGTCTTTCAGTAGGTACAATATATTTTAAAAGGCACAAATTTGAAAACCAAAACACTGACCAAAAAGCAACAGCAATAAAATGTGTTCTTATCAGCTTTAAATAATTTTATTTATTTTTTAATTTGGAGAAAGGTGTACCTACTTTTTATTTCAACTTTATACAGGTCTATTCAGAAACAGGTCATCAGTGTAGATAATTTCTGCGCTAGATGCCAACAGTTAGTCGAACACAAATAACAAGAAAAATAAAAGTGAAATGTTTTAACAACAACAGTATGTGCCTCAAGGCTGCGCCAAAAAGGTCCGTTTCAGCATTAATGCCGGGCAGGTGTTATGTATAGAGATATGGCCTATTACCATATCTTCTACACGTACGCATACCATCTAATCAATAAGCCTCTAAAACCCATCAAGGGAATATACCGCACACAACGTTGTCCTGTAGCAATGCGGACAAGTCGTTGGTCAGCGGACATCAGACGTCAGCTACATTACCTACCTACTTGTACCTACATACGTAGGTAGGTAGGTATGAGCCACCTTTGCGTTGTCAAGCAGGTGGAACGGTTCACAGTGCGTTACTAATCCATAATTAGTGGGACATTGATTTGGAATTGTGTATGACCTTGTAAGCAGCTGCACGATTGGAATATTGAGATCTATGTTCTGATTTCAAGTGTATTATTGGGGTAATTGAATTAGTCTGATGTAAGTGGACTTTTTTACATCTGATGTTGGTTATTTAAAAATGTGCAGAGAGACTACCTACTGCATTTAATAAATGGAATAATGTCTGATTAAACTACACCAGTTGATTCTGAATGTTTTTTCTCAAAAAATATAACCAATATTACTACTACCACTATTCAGGCTGTAACTACTAAAATCAACAAAAATACATAATCAACCGTTATTATTAACCTACACGCTACAAAAACAGCATCTGCCTTCCACAAATTCTCGTACAACAATGGACACAAGAAAGCCATTGTCGTGCCGTACCGAGCGCCACCTAGCGGCACCTGAGTCGGCGCCATTAATCCGTGCCCCATCGCAACTGGATCCTTTCAAACTTTATTCATTGTTTCAGTTTCGCTGCACTGAACCCCTCCCGCTCCCCGCCTCGGTTTACTTAGATTGGATTTGTCTTTCATACACTCACTATTAATTCAGGGATTTTGTATTTTGCATTCATCCTTAACAGAACACACAGATAAGCAGTTATTTGGCTATGTATAACTTAAAAATATATTGATTCCAAAGTCGGATTCTACCTTTGTGTGATTTTAACAATAATAATACCGTAGACACAGCTAGGGTTAATCAAGAGTACATAGTAGTTTATTATTTTGTTACGCTGAACAATAATACCTACCAACTCAATCCAAATCTTTTATTACAAAAGCAATACTTACTTGGCTCCGAAACTATCGCCAATTGTACTTGGATCGTTATTCTAATGAGTTACGCAATTGAAGTAAGTTTTCATTGGCAACCCAACAGTTCGACTAATAGAGCAGTGCTTACGTTTCGACATATTAATCGCTCGGATAGGAATTGTACCCACTTGCCTATTGTGGACGTGTCCCGTAAAGTGGCGAGTTACGAACTAATTGTCTCTTGTAGCCTAGATTATGTACGAGTATGTAGTTATGTTTCATTAGTTTTACGAATGCTCATATATCATTATACGCAAGGGCCGTTTCTACAGTTTGTCTGTGAGAATAGATCACTCAAACAACAGATAATTCATAATTCATAATGGGCCTATAATGTTCGTGGGAACATGCTAGGACACGGGTCTGCTCTCTGGGTCCTTCCCCGTAGTTAAACTATTTTGTCCAACTGATTTGACCACAAGGGATAATTTTCCCCGTGGTCAAACTTTATTGATATTGCATCTCTTTAGCAGGCTGTATGCTTGCAGTTTTGTGAGAGAGTGCACCGTGGGCCCGATGCGGGCATGCGGGTGTCATATCTTGGCTCAGGACATGCTGCAAAAAGTAAAGTGCATGAGGCGCCTGGGTTTAAATCCACATAGCCGTAAGTCGAAGACGCTATCACAATGCTCTCTAACAACAATTGGATAAACAGTTCAACATACGGTTTCAATTCAACAGATTATTTTTCATAAAGCCATTTTGTTTGTAAAAAAAATCTAATATTATCCCAGCTGTAGAGTTTGTTTTATCATAATTACGACTTGTCATGCCTGTGACGAATTATCGGTTCAAAAGTTTTAATTATTTATACTCTGAATTTAGTAGTATCCGTACCTTAGGTTCAGATAAATTCAGAATGAAAAGTTTGATTTTAAAGTTACTTCTGCTGCTTGTTTCTAAATTCAGAGCTCTCACACGGTGTATAGTGTACGTACACTATGTCCCTTTTTTTGTGGCAATTGAGCCGATGTCGACTATCCTGCCAGCGTCACGTTTAGACGGCAGCGCAGAGAGGCGGGCCGTCGACTTTGCTCTTTGTGGTAGACCTACAAATGTTAGTCGCTTAAAAGACGGCTACAAATTACAATCTTATATAAAATAGGATGATTTATTGTATTTTTTTGTGCTATAAGTACATATTTTCATAATTATTACGCACCGGATAAAATTTAATATAATTTTCGTTTAAAAAAGTTGTTAAAATTTTAATAATTTTGGGAGAGAAGTGGGATAAAAGGGAATGGAAATTAGTTGGGAGAGGAATGTTACAATTGGAAATTTTTCGATAAGGTCGAAGTATTTGGTGTTCAAGGAGCAGGAGAAAAATATATGGTCCAAAGTACCCTCCGCAAAACTGCACTCACATAGGGAACTGTTTCAAATATAGATCTTATTCAGAAACACTGGGCTACAACAATATCTGAGTCTCAGTCTGCCAAATGACGAAACAGTTCTTTTGGACAATTTTAAATTAAAAAAACCAAAGTTTTCGCTGGATGACGGGCTGTATAGCTGCGCAGTAGATACCCTTGGCTTTTGAGGTCTCATACCAGGGGCCCAAGTCTGCTATTTTTAATAAACTCGTCATTCCAACACGATCCCATTGTCATTTTGCTAAAAGTTCGTAATCTGCTAAATTCATAATGGTCGATCATTGGTCGGTCAATGGTCTCGTACAAGAATCGTGGTAGAATGACATTGTCGTATTGCCATTATTATAAAACCCGTGAGTAGAAATGATTTTCGAAAAACTACTACTTAATTTGAACAGTTAGTCATGGCAGATTTCATTTATATATATATTTACATATTATTTATTAGTGTTATAAGCAATCTGAAGTAGCAAGAAGTTCGTAAATAGCAAACACATTAAATTTATGTGAAACTATACAACTCAATAATATTTTATCAGTTTAGCTGTCAAAGTCAAATGTTAAATTACTGCTTACTGAAGTTAATCTGTTTTTAGGGTTCCCCACCCAAAGGGTAAAACGGGACCCTATTACTAAGACTCGACTGTCCGTCTGTCTGTCTATCCGTCTGTCTCATAAACCATGATAGTTAGACAGTTGAAACTTTCACAGATGATGTAGGTACTTCTGTTGCCGCTACAACAACAAATACTAAACAACAGAATAAAATTAATATTTAAGGGTGTCCCATACAACAGACATGACTTTTTTGCCGTACGGAACCCTTCGTGCGCGAGTCCGACTCGCACTTGGCCGGTTTTTATTTCTAGCGGTCGGTGTTTTGTTAGTTATTTATTTTCATTTGAGTGTTTTAATTATATTTGTGTTTGTGTATTTAAATTATCTTTTATTTATGTATTTATTACATTTTGTACAAAATGGTGCTAATTGAGCAAATTTCGGCTCTAATTGATTTTCTGGAAAACCACCAAGAAGTTTATCCAAACGCTATTGGATGGAGTGCGCCCAAATTTTAAATTCGATATCGGTGGACTGCCCCAATAAAACGACACGGCAGAATGGCGCACTGTAAGTAGGTACCTAAATACTAATAGTAATAGGTATGCATTATGAAATGTATCATGATTGTAATTTTTGCACTTTTTTAGTTCCTTAGTGAATATAAAAGTAAAATTTTAAACAAAATCAAATCACAGAAGAGTGAAATAAGTGCAACAGGTAAGCAATACTTTTCTTTTGGCAGCCTTGCAGAATTATAGTGGGAAGCATATAGGTAGTAATAATTGTATAACTTGCGACGGGCTCGACGACGCCCTTTGCATTCCGCCCATCTTTTTTCTCTAACATCCACTAGGTTGGCTAGCTCGAGAATATTTGTTCGTAGTGAATACATTTCTCCATTCAATATTCCATAAACACGATAGATAGCAAACACTTTTTGACAACCGAGCTATTAAAAGCAATGACTGCACAATGACGTTGAATGGTAGGTCACTAATCGAAGGAACTGTCAAAATTTTAGCAGATTACCGCATACGCCAAACATTCATTTGTCATCATGTACGAGATTACCATTCTATGCCATTTCTTTCAATGGAGTGTCAGTGGTTGACCATTGGAAAGTCATAATGACGCCATTATATTAGTAGATTACCAAACTTGTCAAAATCAACAATTATGAAATCAATGATAGACCATTCTGACACTATTGTAATAGCAGACTTGAGGCCCAGGTTTCTGTCCACGAGTCGAACAACTTGGGCTTGGCACCATCTCGCAAATCGTAGTTATGAGCTACTAGTGCTTTCGATCAGCCGGATTTGATGTGGCATACTTTGCTAACGAATCAGCACACGCATTGCCAACAATACCCCAGTGACCAAGAATCCTAGCTATCTCGATGTCCAAGCCGTTTTGAAAACAGTCAAACAACAAGCTCTTAATTTGTACAACGGTTTTACTGTGTGAAGTTCATTTTGTTCTAAGGCCCGAACACTACTACGTCTGAAAAATTATTGCTTTTGTTATTTGATGTAATTTGATATAGTGTATGGCTTCTAAAATGCCAATACACTCTCCTGTAAAAACTGATACTTCTGGTGGACATTGAAAAAATAAGGCAATTTTTGAATTTAGAAAATATTCTACTACTCTTGTACATTCCGTTTGAGATAATTTTGATGCATCAGTGATGAAAAAGATTTATAAACGTTGCTTAAAGTTAAGAGAAGTTTCAATGTCAAAAATGTATAGTTAAACAACAGTCTACTGAACGTTAAGCAAACTTTATAAATAAAGCTTGAAAAATGTTTAGGAGGAGATATTATTCAATGAAAATCAAACTCAGGATTGTAAAACAAAGAAGTCTGGATCAGTTTTAAACCAATGAGAAGATAATATTTACATTTCAATATTCGATGACACCAGTAGGTAACACTGCTAAACTTGTCAGCTTTATGGCAGCACTACCTCATGTCTATGTTGTAACAGTGAAAAATGTATATTGCCTGCCAGAGAATATATTTATCGTGGCAGTAAAGCTGAAACATCAGATTTAGAAATTCAGCTACAGATTTGTAACACACTTGAAAATGTTTTCACAGTATCTTGTTAGTATTCCATAGTTTTATGTATTTTTTTGAAGATAAAGCTGATCCGCTTATTTTATTATAAGTGCTAAATATTATAGAAAATTCTAGAACTTGGTTTCCAATCCTAAATTGTCAACAATAATATTCAAGCTTACCAGTGCCGTTTTTTTTGGTGGGAAATTATCAATTAACTTCTCCCGCTCTGGGCGGAGCGGGGGGGTGTGACTCTTACTGACTAACCCGTGTTCCTTCCGTTGCCTGTGTTGCCAGGGGCCTAATATCCCTTTCGGACTTTCTCACGACCAGTGCTGTCTAAAAGCTGAATCAATGACAAAACTGAATTATCCCAATTAAGACTCAATCAGTATTGAATGAGTCAATTTAATTGCATTACACTGTTCTATGTGCACGTTTCCACATTAAAGACACGTAGCGCTTACCAACCTTAAAGGTTATCAAAGTCTATTAATCAAAGCTCACTCCGGGCAACCCGACAGCGCTCTTTAGAACAAATTCTGTATAAAAAATACTATTGGAAAGCAATTAATTTGGGAATTGGCCAGCTCCGGCTGCGGTGCGGCAACGCGCGTGGATCCTCGACAAATGGCGCACGTCATTTAATTCTGCCGATCTCATGTTTGTGCGCCGCGCCATCATATTTAAATTGAATTTTGGAATACGTAGACATGCAAACAAAAGCGGATTATTACGGCGCACAGTTCTACTGAACGAATTCAATGTTCATCTTTAAAATTAATGTTGATATTTGACGATTATTTTAATAAGTCAGTACCTTTCAATAATAATAATCGTTATTTTAATTCCAATATCATGACAGAGCGATTAAACCATGATCTATCATAAAGTTTACAGTTAAAATGACTATTTAAAATTGGATTGAAATGCAAATAAAATTAACTGCACGGGCTTAACTATAGTTAAACTTGATGTTAATTAACGTTCATTTATTTATATTACCATTCCACAGTAAATATAACGTGGAGCTTAAGCTTGAATTGTGAAACAAAGACTAGAAATATAATGGTAACATATAAATGGTAATAAAGATGAATGCTCAACTTTTGTTTGAGTAACAAAAGTGCGAGTCTTATTTAATCGTGTATTTTGTCATCTGTGTTTGTATGTGACTTTAAAGGAGAATGTTTATGCTACTCCACGTTTCGCTTGGCTTTGTTAATCATCTACAGTTCACAAAAGTTTGCATTCGTTTAATTTGGAATATTTAAAACGATTGTTATTTGCTTCCAACTTTATCTCTGTGTTTTTTTGGTATGGATCTTTTTTCTGTCAAAATTGGTTTATAGAAGTTTCTGTTAAGCATTATTCAAATTATTAGTTTGAATGCCTGCCAGGATCAATAAAAACGGTTTACATGAGTATGTACTCATGTAAAGCCTAAATGAAGTCTGGAACTAGCCATCCAATCTGCCGGGGTCGCGGGAAGGTACTACTTTTTATGTACCTTGAAAAGTATTATATTACTTTAATTATTGTGAATGTGAGCACTATTAGGTCATTTTTATTTATTCCTTGTTGGTTTTTTTCTCTTAGTTTTAATGATGGTTTGGCATTTTGGGTACTTTATGCGGCCAACCCAAATGTCCTTTCCTCTCTTTCAAAAGACCATTTCAGACATGGATCTACATGGTCCTCACATGATCTGACCAAGATTATGTCTGGACTTTAATAGAAACAAACTCAAGGGCTTGTTTCGCCATTTCTTCTCAGAGGTAGTCAGTTAGGAAATGTCGACTCCATCTAGCTTATTTTTTTTTAATATGACGTGTAAAAGTGATTCTTATATCTTATTTATTTATTTATATATATATTATTTACAGAATAAACAATTTCATTTCATTTCATTACAGGGTTACCGAGGCCCCTGGCAACACAGGCAACGGAAGGAATACGGGTGGGTTTTAGTCAGTAAGAGTCTGACACACCCTCCCGCTCCGACCAGAGCGGGAGAAATTATTTGATGATTTCCCACCAAAAAAAAAAGCCATCCGATCATAACAATTTTTTTTTCTAGGCCCTCTTTTAATAAGTAACTATCATGTTTTCCTATCGAGCAGTGGTGGTCCAGAGGCGTTACCTCTGGACCACCACCGCGACTTACGAGTTGTAGGTCCTAGGTTCGAACCCAGACAGGCGCTCTCAAAACGGTGAAGAAAAACATCATCAGGAAACCAGCATCTCCTATTCGAAGACATGTGACATCTACCAATCCGCACAGGGCCCGCGTGGTGGATTACAGCCCACTCTCTCTCACAGAGACAAGGCCTGTGTCCCAGCAGTGGGAACATTATAGGTTGATTATGTGCTATGTATGTTCTTCTATAATATACTAAATCACTTGTTTTACCTACTTTTTTTTTTTTTATTATTAGTACATTATATTTATTTACATAACCAAATTACAAGATGATTATTAACATTAACTAAATTAAATTACCTACTTACCTACTTACCTACTATAAACACGTCCAAATATTCAAACATATACCTGAGAATTTTTCAAGAAAAATATAACATAAACTGCATACTCCGTAAGTTTTCGCAGAGTTTCTTATAAAAATGCCGGTAGAATTTTGACGTAATAATTTGGTGAGATTCATGAGTAACCCGGCTTGTCATTACATGCAGGATGTCGTCATGCTAACGAGCAGTGAGCAAATAACTCCTCATAATACAACCGAAAGGAGGTATATCATAAAAAGGATCGTTGGAAATATTATGCTACTCGAGCGAGTTAGGTATTGTGATGGAAGTGTTTGTTAACGCTGTTTGTTGAGTGGAAAATGTTTAGGGTAGCTTTGCTGAGAATAATTGGAAAGCGTAATACGTCAGACCTACTTGTCTTGATGCAGGACGCCTGAGCAAGGGCCTCGATGAGTAACGATACCTCGCTATGTCAAAACTACCCTTTCTGTTTTTTTTTTTTGGGTAGGAAATTATCAAATAACTTCTCCCGCTCTGGGCCGAGCGGGAGGGTGAGTCAGACTCTTACTGACTAAAACCCACCCGTATTCCTTCCGTTGCGTGTGTTACCAGGGGCCTCGGCAACCCTTGGTCCTTTTGGACTCCCACGCGACCCCGGCAGGCATCGGCCCTAGTGGATCTCTACCCCTGCCTGGTCCTTATCGGACGGCGAGCTACCAGGGCTTGCGGACGGTGAGCAATGGCTCACCATCCGCAAGCCCGTGCCTACGGTGGCCGGAATTCCGCCCGGGATTCCCGACGCCCAGGTCGTTTCCTGCGGCGGCTAGGGGCGAGAGGGCGCGAAGTTTGCCTTTCCCTTAACCGTCCCGCCTCCTCCTTCGCGAGCATTAATGCTTCGCAGAAGAAGGTGACGGCTGCCCATGCCCTCTCGCTTCGTACCATGGCCTAAACCAGGGCCGGACGCGAGAGATCTCTGCCGCCGATCACCTCCACGAGGATACGACTGTGCTCTGCCCAAGCCGGGCAGACCTGCACCATATGCTCCACCGTGTCCTCCGGGCGATCCATATAGTGGTGACACCCGGGCGTTTCCTCCCGCCTTATCTGACACGGGAACCTCCCGAAGCTGCCGTGTCCGGTGAGGACCTGCGTCAGGTGGAAGGTGAGAACGCCCAGGCACCTCTCTAGCCATTCCTCAAAGAAGGGACTTATCGCTGCAATTGAGGCGTGCCCGGCACTGCCGTCGCCATGAGATCCCGCCGGAGCTCTGTCCGCTGTGCCGTGATTTCTCGCGGCAGCGGAGTTACACCCCGGCGTTTCGCCTCCTCGCGCCACTCCCATACGTGCGCGAGGACTTTTGCCTCCAGATCCCAAAGTCAAAGTCAAATTATTTAAGGGCAATTATATGTGAAGACGTTGCACCTAGAATAAAATTACTAAACCAAAATAGGTAAAAAAAAGAATGAAAAATAAAGCAATGACAGATAAATTAATTATGTGATAAGTACATGATGCTCACATATTTACAAACATTGTAAAAGTATACGTTTTCCTAAAAATAATAAAAAAGAAAATCAACATTGATTTATTATTTGTATCAATAATAAATTGTACAATTAAAATAACAACCAGTTTGATTTTGTCTAGACTCTATATTGTCCTATGGAGCTGGATCAGTATGTTTCCAAGCATTTTTATCTTGGATATAATGCTCTAATTTGTAATATGCTTGCTTACAAAGTGTACTTTTAACATTAGTTTTAAATTTTCTTTCATTTAATTGCATATATCACAAGGTATTTTGTTGTAACATTTGACACAGTACCCCATAAAAGATGTATGTACTTTAGATAATCTGAAAAATGGTTGGTCTATTTTATCTTTATTTCTAGTTTTAAAATTATGTCTATCACTTATTTTATTAAAAAAATGTCGATTTTTTCTTACATACATAATATTTTCATAAATGAATTGGTAAGGTACCGTCATAATATTAATCTTCTTAAATTGTTCCCTAAAACATTCACGGCGACGTAGATTATAAATGGTTCTGACAGCTTGCTTTTGCAAAATAAAGATGGAATCAATGTCAGCAGCCCGACCCCACAGTAAAATGCGGTACGACATAACGCTGTGGAAGTAGTTAAAATAGACCAAACGCGCGGTTTCTACATCTGTCAACTGTCTTATCTTTCTAACAGCATAAGTGGCCGAGCTTAGCCGCCCCGCAAGAGATGTTGAAAGAAGAAGAAAGAAGAGATGTTGAAAAAGATGTTGATGTCCCATGGCGGCAATACGGCAAGGAGGCCAGCGTTGAGCCAAGCATTTTTATCAGCAATGTAATCCCCCAATTTATAATATGTTTGGCTGCATAGGGTGCGTTTTATACTAGATTTAAATTTTGTTTCATTCAGTTGAAGTAACGTTTATTGATCGCAATTTCTCTCATTTCAGTTCACCCACGTTCATTGCGTTATTTACTGTGTTGAGCAGACAAATTTTGCAAACCTATGAAGTAATTGATTAGGAATTTTCTTCAAAAACCAACAATAACCTTGGATTGTGATTGAAAGTGCGTTACGCAGAATAGGGTATTTTACTATATATGAGAAAAAATCTATAAATATATTATTGAGATAGTTTAGGCAAAAAGGAGTCGGAAAATGTTACTTTTAGTTCATAAAATAACAAAATACATTTTAAAATTCAATTCAACGTTTTCAGTGTTTCTAATCTGTTAAAAAACACCATGAAATAGTAGGCGCCATGTTATTACGTCATACGGCTATGTAAACTAAAACGTGTCAACTGTCAACTGATAGTTAATAGATCAGCGCATTTGGTTGCATATCGATTGAATAAAAAAAATGTGATTATTTTTGGGGCATATTAGCACTATAGAATTTAATTAAGACACTTTTCAAAAATGTGTGTAAGACCCTATTAAGGCGCTGCTGGTAAGCTAGGCTACTTTACTTACTCGTACCTTATTGATTGGCAAATCTTTTGACCATTTCTTTCATCTTTTGACCACCTTCGTATTAGCGTTCGACTGATTATATTTTAAAGACTTTGCTAACAAAGTATGGTCTCCTATTATTGCGTTATCTTATAGTCTTGTCACATTTTACCGTGTTTATAAATGTGTGAGACCATGGCTCAGTGAAGAATTCTTAATAATGGGTGAATTTATCAATAGAATGATCAATCTTTAAATAACTAACGTTAAGGTGTAATTATTAACAGATTTTATGAGCTACAAGTAACAAACACTTAGGTGTGTTACATACCAGCAAACAATTTAAATGTAAATGCTATTGACTGTTATTGTTACATCCTTGTTAGGTTATAATAGGTAATTTTCTAACAAATAGTTATATCCTCCCGTAGCTAACTGCGTCAAAACTGTTATAACAATGATAACTTACTTAAATATGAAACCACCTACTTGTATTTTTATCTTATTTACATAATGCAATTACAACTTATCTGGACCTTTTGGTGCCCATCTCTGATATGACAGCGTATATACATTGAGCGTTTGTGCAAGGTTTTATGTTTGCAAGCTCACACGTTATAGACGAATTTTTAGAGGTGTCTTCCGTTTTATTCTTTCGAGAACTCGTCGTATAATTTAAATGAGAACTTGCTTACTTACCTAAAACAAACTACATCTCAAAGACACATAACCCAATCTAAACCGCGAAATTGCTGTTATTTATCTGCCCTCCTAAACTAATGATGTAATAATGAATAAGACAAGTCATTACGACATAGTAATATTTTCTACTAGCACGTGTAAACGAGCTCGCACTGTCGCGAAGTGCGGTCGCATACACTGGCAACACGCTCGCTCTTATTAATAAACCTACTTAGATTAAAACTAGCGTAACAAATTAACTTAAAAGGTTTTAGTAGCTATCAGATTTAAGATTCTATTCTAGTTCTTAGGCCTATGTTATTATTTCCGTTGTCACTGAAATATTATTCTGTGTTTGATCACAGAGCACACCGTCAAAACAAAACAAGCGTATCAGTGAATGTCACCGTTTACTCATTACAACTGAAGGCCCGTGACAGTTATTCTAACAATACTCTGTAACAGGAAGCTTGCGTTCAGTTGAGCTAAATTCGGACATGACTGTTCATCATAGAGACGTATCTAGTAGCTGCAAGCGTGGCGATTTCGTTCTCTATGGTGTTTGATACGCGCCATCATTGTTTCCATCAAACGAAAGTCTAACGACAGTTTTGACTCAATCGGCTCACATAATCAGCCTATAATGTTCCCACTGCTGGAACACAGGCCTCCTCTCTGTCAGAGGGATTGTGGGCCGTAAACCACCATGCGGACCCAGTGCGGGTTGGTAGATGTCACATGTCTTCGAATTTTTGGTTCTAGGACATGCCGGTTTCCTTACGCTGTTTTTCTTCACCGTTTTGAGAGCAGTGGTGATGTAATAATTTACACGAGGTAAAGCGCCTGTCTGGGCTCGAACCTATGACCTTACTTACTCGTAAGTCGCGGCCATTAACACTGGGCCACCACTGCTCCCAATCGGCACACAAACTAAGTCTTACAATTTCAATATTTTTTACTTAAGTACTTTAATAATGTGTTTTTATTTTATTTTGTTTCTGGTCCATTGTAGAAATCTTTAAGTATTTTTCTAAAATTGAATCTGAATTCAGTCGACATCAGCTGGTATTAATATTGCTCATAGAATCTTGACCTTTGTTTGTAAGGCAATTTTAAACATTGCGATTTTTATAAATTGTAATTACTTTTATCATTGGAGGTAAGTACATCTACTTTTTGCAGACCCAGTGATCCTATTATCCCCTTTTTACGATGAATATTAAAATTCCTTAATCTAAAATAGATTACAAAAAGTTACTTAAAATATTAAGCAAAAACATATTGCGAAATTGAAGTCAATTTTAAACTGTGAGTTCTGTTTGGCTATAAGATAAAATATCTTATAGCAATTTAACTGAACTCTATAGAACTCCGTAGGAATATAATCCGTAGACGGTAAAAAGGTTTTCTTATTGTGATCAATTATACTCAGTAAAATGAATTAACTTGAAATAAAAACACACATTTTAGACACGTCTAGACAAAGTTATCAGTAATTCTATAAACAGTTAGTGTTTATTACATTAGCGTCTTAGCATCTTAATATAAAACAAGGATTATCTTTAGACCCAGGTTTAAATTATTGAGCCATTTTTGAATTACGAACTTTATTCCGACTACGTTAAAGTTCTTAATGCCTGTCAACTTAGTACTGGACTAAGTAGTCAGTTTTGTATAAATAACTGTATTTTAATCTTAGTAACGTTCTTATTACAAAACCTGGCTCGATGATTTAATGCATGTCAAAAGAAATCCTTGTTTTGTAACAACACCGTAAAGGATAACAAATATCAAAAATAAACTAAAATAGCATAAACGAGCAAGATCATTCAAGGCTTCCCGCAGTCAGGCGCGATGAAACAGCGCGACACGACTCTAGTATAGCAATGTCTATGAAGACTTTACGAAAATTGTTCTACCAAAATCTCGTTGCACCGCCGCATTGCGCCTGTCTGCGAGAGCCTTTAAGCGACTGCTTTTAACTTTTAATATTTTCAGCAATGATGTGAAAAAAAAAACACTTAAAGAAACGTACCAAAAATTGCCGTGAGCAATCGAAGTGATGCAAGGTTCGATGTTTCTTTCGGACTCTCCTCACTGAGACGATTACCTATACGTACAAAAAGAGCTGTTTCAGAAAGTTTGATATGAAGACATTATCGTTACATAGTTTAATAAGTCCTAAGTACAGTATGCAAATACCTAAAAATTTTACTGATTTACGTTTCTAAGTAATCTCTCTCAAGAACACTAGTATTATAATTATGAAGGTTACGTAAATTACAAAAAAAAACCTCTTAGAAGATGTTCTCAAAAATAAAATAAATGTATGTAAAAAAAAAAACAAAAATCACAGTCATCTGTTGTGTGATTTTTATGGCTCTTGTCGCTGCGATAAATGATTACTCGGTGGTGTATGCAGTCAGCGATCAACCGACGAGGAAGCGACTAGCTATCGACTATTTTCTCGCTCAAGTTACCTACAAAAGATTGTAAGTCCCGTGTCAGTAAAAGAGACCAACATATTAATAGTTGATCGCTGACTGTTCGCACCATAGCGAAACCGGCGAGAACTCTGTCAAACAATCAACTCGTTTTTAGGGATCCGTTACAAGTAAACGAGTAATAGTCGACCAACTAAAATGTTTAGTTGGAGAATTGACCGTGACGTATATCGATGTATGGGAGAACACGTTTTTCAACTACAATGTTAAGTTTGTTTTTGGGATAAATTCATCCCAATTATCCCAACTATGGAACCCTTCATTGTGCATGGTCCGACACGCACTTGGTCGGTTTTTTTATTTGCTTGCTCTGCTCGCTTCTCGTTAATCGCCGGTGGTGGGACAGGTGCCTTACTCGCAGGTTTATTTTTAGATACGCGAGTATCAACTTTCGAGTCAAGTACCTATCGAGTAGGTTTACAAACTATAAAATAATTGTTTATTATATTTCCCTGTTAAGACTTGCTCCCACGTTTTTATTTCGTGTCATAACATTTCTGCTTTTTCCAATGCTGACGGATCTTTAGTTCAAATCCTATTTCCATTTTTCCCGAAAAGTAATGCATAAAACCAATTTCAATAAACAGGGAAATTCCACAGTTTTCTTTTGTTCGACTTAGTAATTGATTTTGTCTTTACATAATAGATTTAATCTAAATTAAATCTATTATGTAAAGATAAAATCAATTACTAAGTCGACTACGTAACAAATTCAATCGAGAAATTGTATTTCTAATATCTAATATCTCATAAACTGGAGTAACGGACGAACATCTGAACTAAAACATTTACTAAGCAAATTGTATCGTGCGCCACAGTTCAGTAGACGTTGGTACTTGGTTCAGGCACAGTCCAAGACTAACCGCAAGGAGTTCGTCATTATTGAAGTGCCTTTAATTGGAATTGAAGAGCAAGCAATTATTATGCATAACTTTACAAGAGCCATCGTCTCTCTCGACTTAATAGAAGTCCTCTTAATTGACAAGAATTGATTTTCCAATACATATTATAATTGTAAATTTTCACATCTTTCAACAATCATATTCCATTAAAAATGGATTCCATATTCACTGGTAAAATTAATTGAAAACTGAGTGTACCTACGCATGAAAAAAGGAGACAAATACGCTTCTCTTGTATGTGAGTTCCCAATCTTAATTAAATTTCCATATGGACATGAAATGTTTTCTAAGTAACCGGATATCAAATAATATGTACCTACTTGAATATTTTCAGCAACAAAGTTATTTATTATGAGGGTATTTCTATAAAAAAATTACAAAAGATAAGGAAGTCTTTTTTCACAAAAAGCAATGAATACCTCGTGGAGAAAGAAAAAATTAGTTTCCGCTTTCAAAGTGAGTCCCTTAGATTTTAATATTTATAAAATCCCGTTGAGGACCGGAGTTATGCAAACTGTCTTCACTTTTTTTGTGAGGACCCCAAAGTTGGCGTTTTCATAACTCTTTCTTTGGTGGAAGGACTTTAACAAGTTTTCCGCTGACACAACGTCCCCTCTAGTCGCTTTTGGGGACGATAAATAGAATGTAAACGGTTTAGCAAACCTTTTATTTGAGAAATATTTTCGCAATAAAGAGATTTAAGATTTTCTAGCTTACCAAGTATGCTTTGATTTATGAGCTTTGCTGAATGTAAAAAAAGTGTAATGGCCGCAAATAAAGTTGCTACATTTTTATTATTGCCTGCACTGACGTTAGTGTCTTCAACGTTGAATTTATTTTAGTACTTGCTAGACTTGATGATGCTATGACATGATTTATATTAGGTGTTTCATTCGTTGAAATAAAAAACCGGGCAAGTGTGTGTCGGACCACGCATAGCGAAGGGTTCCGTAGATGGGATAAATTTATCGCAAAAACAAACTTAACATTGTAGTTGAAAAACAATATGTTCTCCGATACATCGATATACATACGTCACGGTCAATTCTCCAACTGAAAATGTTAGTTAGTCGAATATTACTCGTTAACTTGTAAAGCCGACTGAGCTGTTATAGTTTTTCTTTTAATTTCGTTACATATACTATTGCCGTTAATTTTTTCAGGTTGCCAAAAACATCCATTTTGCTAGGGGACACATGACTCTAACAAAAATTAGCACTTTAAAGCTCAATATTAAGCAAACGGATCCCTGAATTGAAAAATGATTTTGGCAGATCCGTAATATTATTGAACGGCCTATCCAACGATACCCCACACCATGGGATAGACGAGAAATAAAAATATCACCCCCACTTTACGTAAAAGGAGGTACCCAAAATTTTTTTTTCAAGATTTTATTTTACCATTTTGTCAGCGTGATTAATAAGTATACCTGCCAAATTACAGCTTTCTAGTATCAAGAGTCTCTGAGCTAAGGCGCGGACAGACAGACAGACGGACATGGCGAAACTGTAAAAAAGAGCTTTTTTAATTTTTTAGACTAATAGATATTTTCAAAGTTAATTTGGTGTCTATTTACTTGTGCAAGTGAGAATGCTATGCAATACTAAAATATATGATAGTTCAAATACATAGGTACTCTATCTGAGAAGATACAAAATTATTATTACCTTGTCAATTAGAAACAATCAAAAGCTCTACAACTTTTTTTCATATCTGTACAACATGAACCATTATCTTCAACAATCAATAGATTTACTAAAACTACCTAGTTTATTTAATCAATACTTTCGAAAATAATACCAAACCCATTAAAAAATCTGTCAAAACATTAGGTACTCTATTATACCTTCATGACAAGTTACTTACCAAAATTTTTTTCCCCATCAAAATTGTTCCACCTTTCGCCTTCGTATTTTTAACCTTCCAACATATTGGGTGTGTTTCGTGGCGACAGTCAGTAAACATAATAATATTTAGATATGAAGTCGTTATCTGGGGTTGAACTCGCGAGTGTGACAAAGTGACATCTATAAAGGCGGTTGAAGCGGCAAAACACTTGAATGTCGACCCCAAAGAGCCACGAAACACGTAAATTGAATCAGAAGATGCGGTATTGTGACGTTAAAATGTGGATTGATGATAAATTGATGTAATTTGTGTGCTGAATTCAAAGTTACAGAGGGTGTTTTGTGAAAAGTAACGCTTTTTACTCAAAAACAACAATTTTTCGATATTGAAAATAGTCTCTGGTCTGATATAACGTGATTTTAGGAAAAGTGGGATTACAATAAGAGGGAAATAGTGATCCGATCATCTTTGCAGTATCGACACAACATGATACTGAAATGAACACGCCTTGTCAGTTCGTACTGACAAGGCGTATAGAAATATTTAACAAACGATTTAATTAGGTACTCAATATAATATCAGTACAGACTTTAGACTTCTTGAAGATAACCTTTAGATTCCGAGGCTGGAAGAGAACTAAACTTAGCAACTACGCGGCACACCAAATATATCATGATTTCCATTCGGTTGTGTTAAAAAAAACGTTTACGGTAACTAATTTAACATTTCAAAGTGATTGTTGTTCGTTTTTTCAATTTGGAGTTAGACATTTGCAAGTGTCAATTTAGTCTCCGGTTAGGTTAAAAACAGACTTTAGATACTTTTGAACTTCATGACTGATACAAAAATCATTTGAAGCAAATCAAATACTTTCAATTTTGTATTAAGTATTTAAAATCACTACAAATTTTATTAATATTTGGAAATCATGACAATACGATTCTCAGATATTTTAGATCGATTCTAACGAATACGATACTTACTTGGATCGATACAAAAGTACCGGTATCGGAATCGTACCACATTGCAATAAATTCATGATTACTGTGATCAGTTAATTTAAAATGTTATAGTTGTTTATTAAACAAAATACTTATCTAAAATGTTTTGAATAAGGCGGCGGCACGTGTTGAAAAATGCGGCAACTTAAAACTTGGGTAAATATTATTATGAGTATATATGGGGGTAGATTTGTGATGTTTAGGTATTAGGTTATATTATTCGTTATTTGTGCATAGGAATTTTATAGTTGAGTCACACGGGTGTCTTAAAAATGTACTCCTACAGCGTACGGGTATAAAATAATTCCTGGAAATTTGACTAGATCCCTAGAGGGATTGAGTATGGAACGATACGATGCGATATTTGAAGGATTGTAAAGAAGCCATTCCATACGGTCCTAGAATCGTATTGCATAGTTGCGATCCGGATCGATCCAAAGTATCGATACAAATGCAAGTATCGTGCATACCTTCTTCTTCGGGTATATTCCTGCGATGACACCTAATAACCTGCAACTTTTCCAAAAAAACTAGGACAATAAGGTAAGCGAACATACCTAGTATTGTTAAATATTTTTGTGTATTTTTTTCACTCGGTTTTTTCAAAAGCCTTTGTTAACTTTCAAATTCAAAAGCTGTATTTAAAAACTAAATCAAATCAATTAAATCGATGTAGTTTCAAGATTTCAATCTTAGAACGCAGTTGGGCATATTAGTCTGTAAAGTTACACCCGTTTGAACAAAGGAATGGGGGGCGCCCGGCGGCTATGTCATACAATAGGTGCACAGGATCTTACATTTGCATTGGTTGAATTGAATGGATAAAATTTAAGTTCCGTAGTATGGAACCTTTGAAATATTGGGTGATAATGTCGGTGAACGTCACATTTATTATTGTTATG
Source organism: Atethmia centrago (assembly GCA_905333075.3). Classification (NCBI taxonomy): domain Eukaryota; kingdom Metazoa; phylum Arthropoda; class Insecta; order Lepidoptera; family Noctuidae; genus Atethmia; species Atethmia centrago. The sequence goes on along the minus strand of HG995383.1, from coordinate 16,487,771 downwards.
CGACACCTATTTGGTTGCCCAGTGATGACACGATTAAATATAAATAAACTTTCCTTTTCAGATTACACAACACATTAGATACAGACACGCACATTCACACATTTTCCACATTTCTTATTTATTCATTAATCATATTTTTTTAGCATTTTCTTTTTTTTTCACATTTTTTTTAACACATATTTTTTTTTATTTTTACACATTTGATTACATTAGATATAGTAACTGCAAAATGCTCGAATATATTATGGTTGTACTTATGATACTTGAGACAAACATCTCTGTTCACCCAAAAAGGTAATCAACTCAAACATAAAGAAAAAGATTAAAAAAAATCCACGGCCACTCTCGAAGTGGCAACGTTTCATAATATTCGGTTTAATTCATCGTTCGTAGCTCGTCGTGTCGGTATTGTTCGTGAGTTTGGGCACTTCGGAACAAACTTCTATGCTCAAGTGTTTGCGTTCCTGGCTCTTTAGTAAATTGTTATTCATAGCTTTGTATAAACGCCGCCCTCTCGGAAAGAGTACTTCACTCATACTCTTACGCCCTTATCTCCCAGTTAATATCATCCCCAGTTGTAAGAAAATTATTTTTCCCTAGTCCTTTGTTTCCTTTGTAACTACTTAGTTGGAGATTGCAAGTTGGGATGTTTTGCTTTGATTCTGATTTTGTCATCAAAAGATGTTCCTGTTAAGGCGCTGACAAGACCCAATTGACCAAAATAGGCTTCTCTTAAGAAAAAAAATTGCCAAATCTGTATAGTTTGTGATAGCGGAAAAAAAATATGTTAATTTTGAACATATTTCCCAGAACTTGGTTGTTACCAAAACACGTTTTGTAAAAAAATCTCGATACAAACTAACGTTAAACTAACCTCTTACCTTGAGTTCTAAACCAAAATATCTGCATTAAATATCTTGTTATTAATTACAACGAACGAACGAACGTCTTATTTGAATGCAGAACTTGGTTGTTTTTTATTTTCGATTAATCAACTCAATTTTGAGTAAATAGAGAATTGCTTCATATTTTGCAATAAATTACAAGCGTTGTGTCATCGCGCGTCTTTTTCTTTTCCATGCAGTCTGATACTGACCGCGGTTTAGGTATTGTCAGCGTCTTAAGATAACAATGTGTAGATAGATATTATTGTTTTTAATAAACTGCCTCGTTGGTCTAGTGGTCGTGAGCGCTACTGCTGAGCATGAGGTCCTGGGTTCGATTCCCGGGTCGGGTAGTGTTATACGAGTATTTTCGTCTGGAATTTCTCAGTAGCAGCCCGCGTCTGGTTTTCTGGTGGCAATAGGCTTGCCCCCTATTACATAGGACTTAAACATAATTGGCGAAATGTGGGGTGTAGTATAGGTACACCTCTGCCTAACCCTTCGGGGAATATAGGCGTGATGTTATATGTATGTATTGTAGAATTATAAATTCTACAATTATTTTTTTGTGTTATTTGATCTGCTTTCTTTACACTTCATATTTCAACCTCTTTTCCAGAACCCTACTGGCACACACATGTGTCTAACGTTCGAATTTTACTATAAAAAATTCTGATTTTTTTTACAAGATGGTTGTGTGTCATTCGATATATTTTCTTATTGGAGATCAGAGTACTTTTTTCACTCAAGTAATTTTTAATTTTGTCTTAAAAACCTCGAAATCAGTTGTTTCTTTTTTATATAGCAGTCCAGCATTTATCATCATTTATTTTTCGGATATTCGTCCTGCTCGGCAGTGCTGAGGCCTTCGTTTTCATTAGTTGCAGGCGTTGTTTTGCCACAAGTCCCACGTCCCAGTGGGAAAGCCTTTCATCTCCCCGCTCAGACCAAATCCAAAAACATCATCTGGCAACGCGTAGCTTCGCATCGAAAGCGTCCCACGCCACCACGCAGAGCACGCCTCAACGTGTGGTATCGCCCCTGAGCATCGTAGCGTGGTCCATCGCGGCGTGCCGTCATCTCATCTTGCCAAGTCACCAACCAGAGCTTCCACAGATAATTTCAATTTTCTATTTTTTTATCTTCAACGCACCTGGGGGGTTGATTATAATCAATCATTTTAGGTCGTTGACGAGCAAACTAATCCATAGCTGATCTCCACTTTTCCTAAATATTGTATTTTTTACTCAGCTTTTGAAATTATATGTATATTGCCACGTACAGCGTATTTTTTTCTCTCACACCATACTACAGTATGTATTATTTTAAATAAATGTATTTATTTAATATTCTATTAACTTAATCGACCATATCGTACTCAAGTATTCATTGCTAAAGTAACTATAAAACTCGTATGTTCTTAATATATGCAGGGCGCCATAATGTAGTATACATTATGGCGCCCGAACTTAAAATAAAGATTACTTCTTGATATTTACCAGTAAAATATTTTTTTTTTCGTGATTTGTCGTGTGCACGGGTGCACGCGCTGTACGTGCAATTTTAATCATTAAAGTCGTATTCATATAGTTTCATTAGTAACTCTAGATCGTGACATAAAAATTATTTGGATATCAACGTGTATGAAAGAATTCATTTTCATTTTCAAATTACGTAAATGCTCCTAACTAACCTTATTCAAAATAGTATAGGAGATTCGTTTTTTTTCCTAAGTTCATTTTATTAAGGAGAAGCCTACTTCCTAGCATTTTTTTCACTCCTTATATCTCGCTTTCCTATTACTTATTCTGTTATTTTTTCTTGTTCTATAGCGATTTACCTTGGCTGTTTCAGAATGTCCTAATGGTGGGTCGTCATTTCATATCCTTTTTTTCGAGTTTGCTCTATAATTTCTTGGCTACCTCCGTTTTGGGTAAGTTTTTTTGTACTGTTATTTGTCTACTTTTTGTCTTTTGAATGTTTAACTCACTAATCCTTTCGTGGAGTTTTGTTTCAGTCTATCTCTTAAATTTTAGCCCTGCCTTTGTTTTTTTTTTGTTTTTTTTATTTTGTTTTTTTAATCATTGCTTCACACTAGGAATTTTTTTTTTTTTTTTTTTTTTTTTATTTGTGATGGGTTTGCTCTTGACTTTAGTCTATGCCAGAGGCGACAGAAACAAAGTCGACGATGGAGCGAGCTTACCCAGAAGAAGCCTGTGTTTTTTTATTAATTTCTTCCTGTGTCGTGGGTGCGTTTACAAACATAGAAACTCACAAACACAAACACCCAGACCCAGAACAATTACTTGCAGATCATACAAATACTTGTTCCGTGCGGGAATCGAACCCGCGACACGCTGCGTAGCAGTCGATCGCTCAGCCATTACGCCAACCGTGTCGTCAAAAGTGAAAAAAGTGTCAAAAGTGTCGTGTGTGTTATTTTCGTGACGTATTTTTCCATCAAGCAACAAGCATTTTTTTTTAGGGATTACTTTTCAAACCAAGTCAGGTTCTTTTTTTGGTAATGTATTTCTCCTATTTCGTGAGCTGTACACCAGACATACATACTCTCATACTTGTTTATCTTTACTATAGGTCTTTACATATTGTCTTTTCAATTTCATATTTATATTGTATAGTTACAATTATTTAATATTTCTCTCCTGACCTTGCAAAATTAATTTTTAATATAGCTCGTTACTTGCCAATTTTTATTCAAGCTCCTTTACTATATATGCCATTGTCATATTATACGTTAATATTTGGTTTAACTTTCAACGACAAAATTTCTTTGAACTTAGACTCTATATATATAAATAAATAGAATACTAAATTAACTCTTTTACAATGACCATTAAAACCCTTTTTACATGGTTTAATTTATATGAATCTAATTAGGATATTAGTTTCATGCATAAATCTACTCTCTGACACTTAAACCATCAAAATATTTACTTAAATAAAAAAACCTCATTTTCAAGTTACGTAATTATTCGAGTAACCCAAACTTTTTCTAAAATTCAATACTAACTTTTTAAATAGCCTTTATTCATTTATGGTCTCTTTTAACGACTGAAATTTTTCACGAAATGTCATTATGTAAATATAATAATTTTAATACAAAAGCAAATTTTGAAGAATACATATTGGTAAGCAGTCTACTACAATCTATTGAGTAACGTAGCAATCTTCGCTTCGCTCGCTCACCACTTATCAAATGTTGTTACCAGGTTCATTTCAAAACCAACTATGTTTTTGCTTGACTGTGGTACTACTGTCCATTCCGGACAATAACATACAAAGATATCCTCAAATGATTCCTTTTAATTTCTAAATTAATTGTCTCTTTAATAACAACAAAATTTTAATAGTTTCAATAGTTTTACATATAATTCTTTCCTTGAATAATTGTTTGATATAACTTAACACTTGAGTTTTGTTAAATATTTTCTCCAAACGATAGTCATTTCTTTATAATTGCTAAAGTCTTCTAATTTTCATGGTTCAAAATGGAATACTATTTTTATATCCAATTCTTTCCCTTCCTATTAAAATTTCCTATTAATCAACATAAACATAAAAGTTCGTTTTAAAATATATTTTACGATAACATATAACCTAACTTATTATTTAGTCACATATATCGGTTATCTAGTGAACTATTTGCTTACAACTACTTCTGACTGTGTTGTCCTATAGCTTCTTGACTAGGCACACAGATGGCGTTACTTACAGTGTTTTGATTAGTGTTGGGACACAGTCGATTATTTTGTCGATTTCAATTAATTATTTTTCGTGATTCGTGTTTTTTTTTTTGTGATTTCGTGTTTCGATAATATCTTGTCGATATTTTTGAAATTTCTTAACAATGAGTTGTCTCAATAAAATTTCTTTTTGGTTAATATTTTACGAGTACTCTCTCCTATTTATTTTTTGTGTTTTTTTTGTTATTCGTGTTTAATTTCTTACCCGACTGCAGTTGATTGAAGATAAGTTATGAGTTCAGATATTAACCCGACTGCGGCGAAACAAAAATAAGTTATGTATATAGCTTGTATATATTTAACCCATACTCAACTTTTTATATTTAATGACGCGATCTCTGTTTGGTTGTCTTTTTGATTAGACGCCCCCTTCTGAAGATTTTACGGATTCTTCCAATGCCTTTGGTCCGACTCGATAGCCTTTAATTTTTAGCTGAAAGTCGGACTGGTCATGTGGTAGATTCTTTTTCTTCTACTTTTGTCATGTCATTTTTGTCTGATGTCCTATGTTGACTGAAGTACCATTTTTTTTAATTTGGAGTCATGATTTAAGACTCGCAAGTTCCTTTTCATCCCGGAGTCACAATTTTTAAGATTCCAGATTTCTTTTGTCAAGTCTTTTTTAATTGACAATCTTTTCTATGTTAAGACTTAGGAGTCCTGAAAGACTCCAAGTTGTATCTCTTGGAATTTTGTGTCATTCTCAAGACTTTGAGTCGTATCTTCGACTTGAGTTGTATCGACTTAGTCACACCTTTGACTAGTTAAATAAAATGTGACTTAGTTGTACTTGGAACTCTTGAGTCGTGTTTTTTACTTTGGGAGTTTCCTTTTTTTAAACTTTCAAAGTTCCTCTTTTTTGACTTCAGTTCTTACCCAACCTAGTCACATTTTTGATTTTGACTTGTCACCTTGACTGTCGTTTACCTTTTTCTTTCGTCGTAGTCAGCCGTGGTTAGCTTTTGTCAGCCTTCGTCAGCCGTAGTCATCCACAGTTCGTCTTGCATAGCACTATATCCTATTTGGTTATTATTGGCATGGGCGGCCGCGCTTGAAGCATGCGCAGATAACGCTTAGTTTCGACGTTCGATCTTATTATTTATCTGTATGCACTTTTTTGCCATTTTAACTAACTTTTGGGTATAGGCTATTTTTGGTATCTCTCTATTTTATTTATTCCTTTGATTTTTTTGTTTGATTACTTTTGTCTTTAGGTAGCACTCTTCATTTTTTTACTTCCCTTCTATTTTTTCTTTCTTTTTTTTTTGGAAGATGGTTGTGTGTCATTCGATATATTTTCTTATTGGAGATCATAGTACTTTTTTTTCACTCAAGTAATTTTTAATTTTGTCTTAAAAAACCTCGAAATCAGTTGTTTCTTTTTTATATAGCACTCCAGCATTTATCATCATTTATTTTTCTAATATTCGTCCTGCTCGGCAGTGCTGAGGCCTTCGTTTTCATTAGTTGCAGGCGTTGTTTTGCCGCAAGTCCCACGTCCCAGTGGGAAACCCCTAGAGTTGTACGAGTACATTGGGCGGCCTTTCATCTCCCCGCTCAGACCAAATCCAAAAACATCATCTGGCAACGCGTAGCTTCGCATCGAAAGCGTCCCACGCCACCACGCAGAGCACGCCTCAACGTGTAGTATCGCCCCTGAGCATCGTAGCGTGGTCCACCGCGGCGTGCCGTCATCTCATCTGGCCGAGTCACCAACCAGAGCTTCCACAGATAATTTCAATTTTCTATTTTTTTTATCTTCAACGCACCTGGGGGGTTGATTATAATCAATCATTTTAGGTCGTTGACAAGCAAACTAATCCATGGCTGATCTCCACTTTCCCTAAATATTGTATTTTTTACTCAACTTTTGAAATTATATGTACGAGTATATTGCCACGTACAGCGTATTTTTTTCTCTCACACCATACTACAGTATGTATTATTTTAAATAAATTTATTTATTTAATATTCTATCAACTTAATCGACCATATCGTACTCAAGTATTCATTGCTAAAGTAACTATAAAACTCGTATGTTCTTAATATATGTTAAAATGTTATGAAATAAACACACCTTTTTTTTTGGGTGGGAAATCATTAAATGACTTCTCCCGCTCTGGGCGGAGCGGGAGGGTGTGTCAGACACTTACTGACTAAAACCCACCCGTATTCCTTCCGTTGCCTATATTGCCAGGGGCCTCGGTGACCCTTTAGTACCGTCCCGCGACCCCGGCAGTCATCGGCCCTAGTGGACCCCTACATTTGTGCTGACGACATCTCTTTCAGGCGCGCGTTACCGTCGATCCGGGCCTGGTTCTTACCGGACGGTGAACTACCCATTGCTCACCTTCCGCAAGCCCGCGCCTACGGTGGCCTGAAATCCGCCCGGGATTCCCGACACCCAGGGCGTTTACCTGATCTTAGAATTTAATTCATACTTTATTATTGTATAAGTTCCTCAGCTCTTATTACGGCGCCCGAATTTATTGCTCGTAAAATATCCCAAAAAAAAAAAAACAAAGAAATGCTAATACCAAGTTGAAATATAACTTAGTTACCAAACAATTTGGTTAATTATAAAAGCCACGAAGTTATGCGCGACTCCGAACGGTATCTTTAGATATTCAAACTGAAACTTAAAGAAAAATAAGGACAGCAATAGTTTTCGTAGTTTCACGATCATAAGATTGATAACGGACATGCGCAATTCTGCTTTAGCTCTGTCTTTGAATGAACACTACTTCTGAAAAACGTACAAAATACAACCTTATACCATTCGATTATGTTACATATTCCTTTAGTTAACCTGTAATTGTGTGCACCAACGCATTGGCACGTTACCGTGAAGATGCGTCTTGAGCTACACTCACATATTGCTATCAGTGCACACAGCCGTACATTATAGAGAATCTCGACGACTCGAACTAAGTTGTTGTCCATGTGTGTACGTACAATTCTGTGTGTATATACATTTTCGTTAAAACACGATAGGGTAAAAGAGGAAAAGCGCCCGTAGTAAAGGCGAGCAGTACGGCGGCGGCCGGGCGGCCGGTGACAGTTGTCAGTATGTTGTGGAGCACGGTAAGGGATGGTGGTCTCGAGGGAGGTCGGTTTTGGCGCTAAACTCTTCGACTTCCCGCGCTTTATCGCCCACGTGAACTGTACCATTAATTAACTTTATAATGACACGCTGTCATAGAATACTTTGATAACTTATTGAAATATTGTGACATCGAAATGAACTCGTGTAGTTTTATGAAAAAAGTAACTTTGAACTCATGATTGTGTCGTGCCATATTGGTAATTATCTTCGATCGTATGAGAATGTAAGTATTTTAAATATTATTATATCATTTCGAATATTGTTGAAGTTTAATTCAAGTTGCGGTTCTCGTGAATATTATTTTATTCACACATTTTAAGCAGCGTTTGCTGTTAGCTACAGTGTATATGTCAGCCGATGTTTTGAGTGCAAATTAATTTTCAAATCGGAACATGAATATTCGTAGAAATTAATTTTAGTGCTCAATGGGGCAGAACCAATTGCAAATACAGTTTGTTTAATGTGGCTGCACTGATTTTAATTGTTGTTTCGTGAAACCATGATTTATTTAACTTAAAAACCTGTATCCTGTTATTTAAATTATTGCAGTATTTATTATTGTTTTAATTATATACAACACAGAAAGCTATTGGACAAAATAAAAGCAAAACAATTACAATTAACAAAAGTTTTAAGTAATATTTCTGATAAACATTGATTCTTGGTAAACTTTTAAAATATTTGCGTCAAGAAAAGAGTTTCAAAGAATTTTATTTTCTAAACAAAATGGCGTAATTTGTTTTACGGCTTTCGCTCAACTTCGCCAATAAACATAATTAACTTAACTTTTAGTATGAACTGAAAGCGTCACGCACAACACCCTTTGGGACAGCTATTATCAAATTATATCTTATTGTCTTCATTCATAATAATTCCCGCAGTAGAAAACTTTCGTGTCATGTTCTTGTGTTTCATTTACTTTTACGAGAACGCTTTTGTTAATTATTGTGAATACGAACGTATTTTATTTTTGAATCAGAAGTTATTTACACAAGATTTTTTTTATAATTATGGTTAGTTAATTTAAAAGAAATAAATACATTTGTTTACACATTAAAGTATGTATAAAATATGAACAAAAAAAAAACTTTTTCACATTTTACAATATTACTTACATAATAAAAAGCTCAACAAAATAAATACATGCAGTATTTAAAAATCATACTGAAAATACAACAATTATTCAAATGCAAGACTATTGTTGATTTAATAAATACGTTCTTCCAAGATAAAAATTAACAGCTCAGTGAGACAAATTACAATAAAGAAAAAACCGAGCATAACAAGCCAGACCGTTGCACCCAGATGGGTTGATGTGCATTAATTATCTGTGGTCTTGCTAAATGAGCCAGACTTTACCCCCGGGATCCGCGACCCAGGACATGTTAGGATTTAAACATCTACATTGTATGCCAGATGAAACTCCGAACTTTAGAGCCACGTAGTCATTAATTTTAAATGTTTATGTGTTCAGAAATGATTCGTTTGTTGCTGTAGCGTTGTTCGTTGACACTGTTAATATTTTTAATCCCCGACGAAAATAGAGGGTATTTTTATTACTCAGCTTTACATACTGAAAAAAGTTTTAGTAAGCTACTACTATTTTTGTGAAATGTTCTCAATTGGATTTATTTTATTTTCCTTTGGATCATGCACTGTCGCAGGACTTACAATTAGTACAATGATGAATTATCCCAATATAACTGGCACAATGTGGATGTACTATAGGTACACCTCTGTCTTATCCTTTGGGGATTGCAGGCCTTGATGTCATGTTAAGAATCTTCATCGCCGTTACTTTTACAAATTCAATGATCATCGGCATTAAAGATTCCTAGAAATGTTTACCACATTCGTACCCCATATATACATAAGTACGGAAATGAATGCATGAAAACGTGATTTCCCAGATCCCAGTACGCGATTGGCAGCACTAGCAACTTCCATAGAGAAGTCAAATGAGCCAGAGCTCACCCGGGGGGTTACACGTCAATAGATATGAGGATTTACATACGAGTTTCTACTCCGAACGATAGATGAAGCTTGAAACATTAGTGCCGCGTCGAGTCGTACGTTGTGAATGTTTGTTAGGAGATTAGTTCTTGGTATTGTTATGTTTACTATAGTGGTACAAATAAAACCATTATTTATAATAATGATAATATATGTATTTAAGGTGTATATCTATACCTATACCTACGTATTATAAGATGAATTCGCTTTTGTCTGTGTGACCGCGTTTTTCTTCTAAACTACGCAAAGGGTTTCACCGTCAATTAGGGAATGTATTCCGTGTATAATACATACTCATATTAAACTTGAGAAAGAATTCTCTATGACATAACGTCAAGTCTTAAAAACCGTGCGAAGCAGGTGTGCGTCGCTAGCCAATTTTTTAAAGGAGTAACATTATAGTAAATAGGGCCAAATATAATATCGCAACTTTGAGCAATAGAAGACACAATGCAGACATAAGAAAAAATAAAAGCATTCAAATCGATTCATTTGTTTGTTAGGTACGGTAATTACGAAATACGAACTTCCTTTATCCATTAAAGTTTAATTTCAATTTAAAATCATGATAATCTGAACTGCGGCATGGTATTCATTGGCTGATTAACTTGGTTGGTTATGCAGCCATTTATTCACGGTCTGGCAAAATGAGCCCGACTAACCCTCCAGAGCCACGTGATGCATTCGGTGTGTCAGGATTTTAACTTTTTTATAATGTGATAGTGCATTATTTGATTACTTTTGTTTGTGAGTTTCATTAAAGAAACAAATATGCACTCTAAGACTACCGGATTTATAAGTACACGTTATGAATGTTATTTTTAACACGACTATCCAAAAAAATAGGTTTATGTATCTGTGAACATATGTATATGTGTGAGTTTCATTATAACCATGACGACTTTGCGTCATAAATATTTCTATAAATAAATATAATATAAATGAACATACCAAACGACATTAAGTTAAATTACTAAAAAAATAGTTTGCGGAAAATTTATTATATATTTAAATACCACCTGTACCCGCCAATAACAAGTTAAGATAAAAGTATGAAATAGATGTTAATTCCGTATTAAACTACCAACGAATCCAAATAAAATATTCTTAGTGAAAGTAACAGCAGAAGGTTCATTTTCCACTCCAATGTTAATCTCACAGGCAAATAATAATACCTTGAAACATAAGTTATCTAACGCAAACATACTAAATGTACCAACGAGATGTTTGATATTGTCATTAGGAGATTTAAATTACTACACCCACCCACCCTTACCCACACACGGAAATACTCAAAGTTTACTGTCGCATAGAGTTATTAATATGAAATAGTTCTGTAACAAATTTCGAGGTAATTAATGATAATCTTAGCGACTGTATAACTGTAGAATTAACATCTGGCTTTCCTTTATGAATGTAAATAAATATATTATTAGTATCAAAAGATGAAGCTGTCATAAATGTATTTTGCCATATCTTTGAGGCATTTCGCGTAGATCACCAATTTGAGGATCGAATACGAAGTTCACCCTTAGTTTATCACATTGCTTACCCACGGTTTTACCTATTGGTAGTTAGAGAGGGACGTTAACTTCTGAAAAACGTCGATGTTTTTTTATCGTAATATTCACTCAATTGTTTTGAGTGTTTGCATGGGTGATCCTCAAATTTGTGTTCTACACGGAATGCCTTATATTTTTTATGCAGATTTTTTTCCTAAATATCTGTATGAAAAGTATTAGTATGACAAGGGCACAACTACACCAAATATTTACTCAGTATGAGTGTGACCTCTGACACCGCGGCAACTATACGACGAACCCGGTCATAAGTTTGTCCAGCGCACTCATTTGTTTTACCCTGGCCTTCCAAGGACTCACATGCAATTTTACAAGAAGATATTTTTGAAGACAGTAAAATAACGTAAATTATGATCTTACCAAGACAGTGGAATACTTTTTTGTCATCTTTTTTTTTCATATTTAACTATCTAGGACTAAGCTAGTTTCCTGAATAATGGTATCGTGAGTTCCTGATTTTGCGCAGTATGATAATAACACGTAGAGAAACCAACACATCCACTGATTAAATCCATACATCACTTTGTAAGAGATGACATAAGCTTGGCACCATACTGTTAGATTTGCATACATTATTAATATATTCAATTAATTAAGTATATTATATTATTCATTACTCGTATATATATTCAATTGCTTATATATATATTTAGAGATAACAATGTTACAAACACATAGTTATAATATTAATAACGGTAATCCACAGTTACACAGTAATTGAAATAAAATGCTACGATATCCGTAGCGAGTCACGTAGCGACCGCTACGTCGTAGCACGTAGGTATTGCGTCCGCAGTAGAATAAAATATAAAGATTAGATACTACCTAAGTTCATTATAAAACGTACTACAATGTTGTTGTAGTAGAAAAATAGTATAATAAATATTTAAATGTGTTTCGTGATAACATTTTTCTTCTTTATCAAAATGAGTCTGCTTTGATACGCTTTCAACAGATTGATCATCAAATAAAAAAAAAATCGGCGTATCTCAAATAACTTCTCCCGCTCTGGGCGGAGCGGGAGGGTGTGTCAGACTTACTGACTAAAACCCACCCATATTCCCTCCGTTGCCTTTGTTGCCAAGGGCCTTGGTAACCCTTTTGAACTTCCACGCGACCCCGGCAGGCTTCGGACCTAGTGGACCCTCACACTTGTGCTGACTTCTCTTTGAGGCGTGCGTGGAACAAAACGCGCCGTTGACCCGGGCCTGGTCCTTATCGGACGGCGAGCTACCCATTGCCCACCGTCCGCAAGCCCGCGCTTACGGTGGCCGGAAATCCGCCCGGGATGTCCAACGCCCAGGGCGTCTCCTGCATTGGCTAGGGGCGAGAGGGCGCGAAATTTTCTTTTCCCTCAACCGTCCCGCCTCCTCCTCCACGAGCATTACTGCTTCGCAGAAGGAGGTGACGGCTGCCCATGCCCTCTCGCTCCATACCATGGCTTGAACCAGGGCTGGACCCGAGAGATCTCTGCCGATGATTGCCTCCACGAGGACACGGTGGTGCTCTGCCCAAGCCGGGCAGACCTACACCGTATGCTCCATCGTGTCCTCCGGGCGATCCATACAGTGGTGATACCTGGGCGTTTCCTCCCGCCTTATCCGACACAGGAACCTCCTAAAGCTGCTACGTCCGGTGAGGACCTGCGTCTGGCGGACGGTGAGAACACCGTGGCGCCTCTCTAGCCACTCCACTCGCCATAATTGCGGCGATACGTCCTCCTGCGGACTTATCGCCGCACTTGTGGCGTGCCCAGCACTGGGTTGCGACAATCACACTCTACATGTCGCAATGAGATCCCGCCGGAACTCTGTCCGCTGTGCCGCGATTTCTCGCCGCAGCGGAGTTACGCCCTGGCGTTTCGCCTCCTCGCGCCACTCCCATTCGTGCTCGAGGAGTTTTGCCTCCAGATCCCATGCCGGCAATCCGCCAAGGAGTCTCGCCATGTTCGGCATGTAGAAATGAACATGAGCATTATGTATACTGAGGTATGGTATCATGGGATAGGATGGAACAGAAGTTTAAATGATCGGGAATCCATAGCACATTATTATTGTATTTGTAAAATAGGCAAGCAAACCGTCGGTTGCTGCTCTCAGACAATGTGTTTGGTGAGGTATATGAGTTATGCAAGACATGAAATTCATATAAGACCACCCACAATATTTTTAGAAAGCGTTATTTTAAGGACTACCGAAACGTAATGACAAATGTGTTAAAATAATAAAAACATTTCCCTCAATCTTTTTGTCGTTATTTTTGAATACCTATTATATCATACATAACTATTTGTATCATGGGGTAACTAGGCTTAGAACTAAAATCTAGTGATTCAATAACTGTTAGCATCTATAAACGAATGTCCGTAATATGGTTGGCAAAAATATGTTTCCTGGTACTTCTAAACTCAAATAGTAGCCAGAGGGTTAATTTTAGACCTATGTTCTAATAGTTAAAACATGTTCAGGATGTTTTATTTTTTCAAAATGTTTTGCACATAAATTTATTTTAAATACCGACTGTATTTATAAAAATGTTATGTTTAAAACATTTGAAATAAAAATATGGTTTTTAGTATTTTCAACTTCAAAAAGCGGCCGGGGGGTTAATTGTAGGCTTTCGTTATAGTAGAAAAAAATCTTGAGGCTGCTATTTTTATGCTGGTTGCCACTTTTTGATTCGGTCGACAATTTTTGGGTATAAAATGTTCGACACCGGAATAATGTCCTTTTCCTTCTAACAACACAAGATCTTTACTTGTAAACAAAATCAATATTCTAAATTAATACAAACTTTAAGAACCAAGGTTCCCCTTAATGCGGTCCATCGTCCATCGGAAGCCGTCTAATGAGTAACATTAGATAAGTTCACGATTGATAGTGGGTATATTTCGTTAGTCACAGCGAAGTTTTTATCTTCCAATCGTAAATGGTTTTACTCCTACAACTTCTAGGAAACAGTCATTTGTTTCACGAAGACAAGTGGCCACTTATTTCGTTTTGCGTTAAGATTACATTCACTACTGAAAATGTTACGCTGAATACAAATATTCGGTTTTTTTTTTTGTTTCTTTAAGTAATGTGGGAATAATATATAATGTGGGTAATTTAAGTTGTTTATTGTCTTAGTGATTTTAACTACTACCAGTTATAATCATAATCATCATTTATTGCATCCATGTAGTTTACAAGTTGTTACAAGTATATAGGTTTCATACAAGAACCCTGCTAGGGCACAGTAATATAAAAAGTTTTATGTGCCAAAGTGTCGCAATATTAAAACCACTGTGCACTGTGCTTAAACAAAAATACTAATTTTGACATGTTTATCAGATGTCCTGTCATTTGTTATTTAAATAAGTAAGTGTCATGATACTATATAGGATAGGATAAGAACAATTAATACGTAATTTTGTTCCATTCATAAATAAGATAAAAAAATAAATTAAAACAAACAGCGGTAACAATAATAATCATGAACCAACATAACATAACATAGGTAGGTAGTAAGTCAAAATGGTAGGTGCTTTTTTTTTTAGGGTGGGAAATCATCAAATAACTTCTCCCGGTCTGGGCGGAGCGGGAGGGTGTGTCAGACTCTTACTGACTAAAACCCACCAGTATTCCTTCCTGTTGCCTGTGTTGACCCCGGCAGGCATCGGCCCTAGTGGACCCCTACATTTGTGCTGATGACATATCTTTGAGGCGCGCGTGATATACGACGCGCCGTCGACCCGGGCCTGGTCCTTACCGGACGGTGAGCTACCCATTGCTCAACGTCCGCAAGCCCGCGCCTACGGTGGCCGGAAATCCGCCCGGGATTCCCGACGCCCAGGGCGTCTCCTGCGGCGGCTAGGGGCGAGGGGGCGCGAAATTTGCCTCTCCCTCAACCGTCCCGCCTCCTCCTTCGCGAGCATTACTGCTTCGCAGAAGGAGGTGACGGCTGTCCATGCCCTCTCGCTCCGTACCATGGCCTGAACCAGGGCCTGACGCAAGAGATCTCTGCCGCCGATCGCCTCCAGAAATGGTAGGTGCTATATTATGTATTGTGTACCAGTATTAAAAAAAACTTATCGTCAAAGAATTCCTTTAGAGTGTAATACGATTTTAATATAAGGTATTTTTGGAGACCGTTTTTAAGTTTATTTTCGTGCTCTATGTTTTTAATTGCATTTGGAAGCTTATTATATATTTTCACGCACATGGCTAAAGGTCCTGAATGGAACATAGTTAGTTTTGAGCTTGGTAAGGCTAATTCATTTTCAATTTGGCGTCTAACACTGCGATGTTGCGGGCGAAGGTCCTTTGTGAGTGGGAATAGTGACTGGTGTTTTCTTACAAATTTGCTAACTTCTAAAATGTAGATACCAGTTAGTGTAAGGACTTTGTATTTTACAAAGAATGGCTTGCAGCTTTCTGTGTTATCTATTACATAATACTATGAGTTATTCATAGATACATACAGGCCCTGTTATGTATTTGTAATCTATACATAACATAACATAAATTGAAGTCGCTTTTCGTGTCAGTCTGTGTGACCGCGTTGTTTTTCTAAACGGCGCAACCGATTTTGATGCGATTTTCATCGTGATTTAGAGAATTAATTCCGTAAGGTTTATGTGTATCATAAATATATACGTTGATGATACACATAAACCTTACGGGAAATTCTTTTATTTGGGACACGCACAAAAATACAAAAAGTAAAAAAGGAGCATTTAAAACTAACAAAATTTACGTTGTTGTTCGAATAAACAAAAAACAACAAAGAAAATCAATAAAAACGACTTGTACGACGCCGAAGCGCTCCTATCTCAGCATAACATTGCGACATTTAAAAATAAATACCACAGCGCTGGTATTCTGATGGGCCCCCTATTTCAAACTTACAGTATATCATATACAGGATGTCAGGGAAATAGACGCGCAGACTGTTACCATCAGTTATTTTAGATAAGAAAAAAATACATCCTTTGTGTCCATCAAAGAAAAAAAGAGTTTACAATCATCACAGAAAAAAGAAATCACTACCACAAGCTACTTTTTTTTTATTGTTTTTTTTTCATCTGTTCCACAAAATTTTTGGGGCCTCCACTTCTTGGTTACCCCAGGGCCTCCACACCTGTAAATCCGGCCCTGGCACTTCGATGTTCCTAACACCCTATATACAAGCCTATTAATAGCCCAATCAACAGAAGTCTGTTGTCAATATAATTTAGGGATTGTGTCAAATATCATTTTGCTACACCGAGAAACCTACCGACAAACAATCGTATCGTGACTAGGTACGTTCATGGGCTTTTTTTCAAAAACCTTATCAAAAGCCTTGATGCCAAAATGCGTTATCAAATACATACATTCGTACATATTTAAATTGGTTTGCACGGAGACCCAAAAAACATTGCTCTTTCCTTTGTGGCTGTTATTACGTTGCAGTCGCTTTTCATTCGCCGATGAAAATATGACGCTTTGCACTGCACAGTGGTTCAACACGATCTGCATGTTTTTAGTTTACATGCCAGTAGGTACCACCATTTTATTTCAGCCGTAAAATTAAAGGATTTATTAGCTTTCGGTACGAAATAGTGCTGTATGCAGGTTATGAAATTGGGCAATTTTAGTATTTACAACTTTTTTAATTTAAAATGGCAGTAATAAAATCATTTATAAGTGCGAGCTGATTTTAACGACTTGATATTACAATAACAAAAATGAATACTTGTTTTTTCGCCCGCGAGTATAGTAAAGAAAACTATCGAATAGATAGGTTTTACAATTTTTACCTACATTTTATTTTTCCAGCTGCTGAAAGTCCAGATAATAAACAAATCTTTGGTCTGGTAGTTTTCCAAAACACAACGTTTTGGTATCATCGTGATGTAATATGGTTCAATGCACCTCTCCAAGCATATAAGCAAACTAACCATGTCCTCTCGCTTTTATATTACAAACGTTGCTCTTAATTCCCTAATTCAATTATTTCAACACCAGGGTCAATAGACTGGCTAACGTCAGCGGGACTGTTAACACGCGTAGATTACGTGTTAAAGCAACAGTATCGTACAGATCGCAAACAATTAGCTGCTCATTACTGTAGTAGCCTAAAGGTACTGTCAAACACATGTCTGTTCGTTTCAATTACTGTTAATATGTTGACGAATTGAAGTCAAACTGAACGCTTAATGGATATTTATCTATATTCATTTGTTTTTATCATCTACGAGTACTTAGCCCTTTCCCAATTTGGTCACTTTCCAGTCTAACCGGAGGCAGCTGAATACCAGTATTTTACATGGAGCGAGTGCCTACTTTTTTTTTTTGGGAAATCATCAAATAACTTCTCCCGCTCTGGGCGGAGCGGGAGGGTGTGTCAGGCTCTTACTGACTAAAACCCACTCGTATTCTTTCCTGTTGCCTGTGTTGACCCCGGCAGGCATGGGCCCTAGTGGACCCCTACATTTGTGCTGATGACATCTCTTTGAGGCGCGCGTGATATACGACGCGCCGTCGACCCGGGCCTGGTCCTTACCGGACGGTGAGCTACCCATTGCTCACCGTCCGCAAGCCCGCGCCTACGGTGGCCGGAAATCCGCCCGGGATTCCCGACGCCCAGGGCGTCTCCTGCGGCGGCTAGGGGCGAGGGGGCGCGAAATTTGCCTCTCCCTCAACCGTCCCGCCTCCTTCTTCGCGAGCATTACTGCTTCGCAGAAGGAGGTGACGGCTGCCCATGCCCTCTCGCTCCGTACCATGGCCTGAACCAGGGCCGGACGCGAGAGTTCTCTGCCGCCGATCGCCTCCACGAGGACACGGCGGTGCTCTGCCCAAGCCGGGCAGACGTCCACCGTATGCTCCACCGTGTCCTCCGGGCAGCGAGTGCCTACCTGACCTTCACAACTCAGTTACTGGGTAATACGATATCCCTTGGTAAGACTGGTTGTCAGACTTTCGGGCTTCTGACGACCGGTAACAACTTTCAAAGATCCACTAATGACAGCCGGGACCAACGGCTTAACATACTTTCAGAGGCACGGAGGGGTCTTAGTATGTAAATATGGTCACCCATCCACGGACCAACCGCGGCGAGCGTACTTAACCTGATCGATCGACCCGTGCGGCTGTTATTACTTAGCCATAAGCTGCAAACAGCCGCAGCAGTAGGTGCAGTAGCAGTTTGCTATATTCATTTGTTTAAACAAATTAAAATAAATATGTATGATCTGTTCCAAAAGTATCTGATAAAAGTGTAAACAAACCCTTTTCAGGTTAAATTCTTATGCAATCACTCACTAAATGGGATTTGTATCATATTCATCTGTATTATGAAGGTTTCAACTTAATATGACACCTCTTTTTCCCACAATAATTATTGTTTGAATAAAAGTATTAAATTGTAATTACAAAATCATCGACGAAAACTGAAGTTATAAAAGTTAACCTCAATTGTCAAATGGAAAACATCTTTTAGGTAATTTAAAATTAGAATTTCGGTTTTAAGTATTAAAATAATCAAATCAAGCTCTCAGTTTGTAAGTGACATTACAAATTGGCATTCACAAGTGCGTTTTCTGATCCGTATATTCACTTTTTATCACATACTTTTGGACCAGACCATAGTGCGTACAGTTCCACACTATGCCCAAGTTTTGCGACAAAGCTTATCGGACAGTTGCCACAACTAATTTATTCTACATACAGACATACATAAACAGGCATCCTTACTTACTCATTTTGCTTCGTTTACGTGCATACATTTGGTATGCACGCCGGTTGCGAGTACTAAGCACTTGGCCTTTCTGAAGAACATCACCAATTAGGTCACTATAAATGTCCTCCTAGGGCGACCCCTCCTGGCGTGTCCACTCACTTTCACTTAATTATTCTATTTTGTTTAAAATTTATCAGTTTAATGAAGCAGTATAAAGTCATTAAGGCAGTCAGCCTTTCTCTGATCTGAAGATGACCGAGCCTCCTTGGTGAATCTTAAACTAGTAATTAACCGTGTTCCGGATAATGAACTTGATTTTGAAAAGAGTTATTAGGTAAAGCTTGTCTGAACAATTGGATAACCAAACAGAGCCAGTAGAACTTATTCCTATAGTCCCAATTTCTGATACTGTAGCTTATGTTATTACAGCAACTTAGTAAAATAACTTACAAGTAATAACTATAA
Organism: Atethmia centrago; assembly: GCA_905333075.3. Classification (NCBI taxonomy): domain Eukaryota; kingdom Metazoa; phylum Arthropoda; class Insecta; order Lepidoptera; family Noctuidae; genus Atethmia; species Atethmia centrago. The sequence goes on along the minus strand of HG995383.1, from coordinate 16,468,255 downwards.
AACACAGATGTTATAACCGGAGAACTGTTACATGCATAATGTATATATACATCGCTATACATATATATTACCCAGGTGTAGTTGCTCGCAATTCAAACATGACATGTCCCGGTAGCAATATTTTGACTATGACATATCTTTACGACCATACAGCACAGATACTCGTTTATGTATGTATATATATATATATGCCAGCAATAATGTCATTCCACACATTTCAGGTAATAATATACACCGCAAAATCTCATATTTCGTAGTCTACGCCGACACCACATGCTGGGCCAAATGTCAAATAAATATTGTAAAATCTTGGTACCGCTCTCTCATAAACGTGTAGGTAATCGTTAGATTTATATTATATTTCCGTATTATTTTCGTTCAAGTTGCTGTTTTGATTTCAAAATTCCTGAAGTTAGTTCTGGTGTTACATGCTCCGGCTTGGTTCTATGGTTTGTAGTGCAGGTTCTGGGTTTAAGTATACTCAGGGCGACAAAAATAGCTTAAGATTTTTCTGTGAGAGCAATTGTTTTCTGTTGTAAAAATTACGGTTTTTCTAAATAGGGTTCAGATGAACTACTGTAAAATTGTCAACTGAATGTCTGGCCATCTGTTCTGAGAACAAATTCGAAATTAAATTAATTATTTTACCATGCACAACTTGCTAGAGATCTACAACCAGCGGTGGCTTGCGTTAGATTGAGTTAAAATGATAACTAGTTACACCCGTGTTTCAACTGCATCATGCAGGTAGCAATTAATACATCGCCGCGGGCTTATTTAGGTAATAGCTTGTTTTCGTAGCTATGCGACAGACCGGCCTGTTAGGTATTAATTGTGTAACTAACTATAATAGACGCCAACCTTATTTTTGTTATGATGGGTAGAAATACCAGCCTACCCATTCCAGTAAAGGCCTTACTCCTACAGAGAAATCACGAGCATTGATCAACGCGGTCACTCAAGAAGGGGCACGAATTCAGACTTATATTAAAACTATAAGTCCAAATTTTCTCACGATGTTTTTCCTTCACCGATTTCAGAAATGTACAAGATAAACTCAGAAGTAGATATAAGTATCTACATAATGAAACGTCTATAATATTTCCCAAAGTAGGTGGTGCTGACGTCAAAAGGTCCAATACAATTAAGACGAGCCAATTACTATTTACCGGGACACGATAAGAACTGTTTCTGATAATTTTCTGAAAGGGACGTTGAACTTTCTAGTGTAGGAATAAAACCCACAATTTTACGCTCAATAAAACCTACGCCTACTGGATTTTTCTTATCTTCAACTAATATAATCGAAAATTAACCTTGATTTAACAAAAGCTTAAATTCTATACGCTATATTTAGTTACTGTATGGTAATATCTTTATCAGTATTATATTAGAGACATTACTACGATTTCGTCAACCTCAATATGTCTAATTGTCTATGTAACACAAAGGCTGACTCAATTAACTCTTATCATTTATGCCAAATGTTGGCTGTTACAAACCTAGGACAACAAATGGACCTAGAACGCCCTACTTTTCCATACCTAATGACTGTTAATTATAAATTGTTTTACACTATGAATGTAAAGCTGCTGCCAGTAACTTCGTCACCTCCACGAGCTTCCTTTGTTTGTCTAGTGCTAAATATAAGCGGCTTTCAAGGAACTGTTCACGGGCTATCTATGCAAATCACATCAAGGACTTGAACTCAAACAAAATAAACACCAAGAGAGGTAAAGTTAAACGCTTCTACAATTATTATGGAACCTTTGTAAATGGAAACGTCACCTCACCAGCCATTTCGTGTATTTGAAACGTTGAGCTGCATTTGAACATATTCATGCTTTTGTCCGTGAACCGGAACAAAGAACTACACACGGCTTCAGCAGCTGAATTAACTTTCAATAAAGTTTTATTCGTTTTTAAAGGCGTGAATAACTGTAATGTACAATAAATGTATGTGGAAGTTTATAATAAGAACTTATTGTTGTAGAAACAATATTTTTATGTTATTTTTTTATATAAAAAATATGATCTGTAACGCCTATAATAATAATAATAATAATTCATTTAATCAAGTAACAAGACTCAACGTGTTAGTAACAAAATACTTACAAACTATGTTAGCAAAACATTAACACAAACAAAATGTGACATCACTGCTGCAAGATGACAGGCCCAGCCGATACCCTGCAGCAGTGGTTCACAAACGCACAATCTAGCCTGCTTGCTACCATAGACAGGATGCTGTTGCGCTGTTCTCATCCTAATTAATATTATAAATGCAAAATAGAGTTTGTTTGTTACGCTTTCACGCTAAAACGGCTGATCGGATTTGGATAAAATTTGGGTAAACCATGACTTGGAGAAGGAGACAAGCTACTTTTCATCCTGGATCGCAGACAAAGTCGCGGGCAACAGCTAGTTTGAGATATAATTGAACTCGACTCCGAATCGAAGTGCGACTTAAGTGCTTTTCTACGCGCGAAACATAAACTTGATCAGTTATGTATAACATAGAGTTAGTTGGCTGCAGTCACGAGAAAAATAAAAGAAAGTAAAGGAACGATTCTAACGATACTTTTCTAAAGAAAAGAGTCGCAATCAGCTGTTAGATAAAGTTCGAGTTGGCGGAGCGCGCAATCTAGAATTGGCGAACAGTTTTAAAACTGTATCCACGTGTTTTACTTCGAAAGGAAGAACTTTAAAAAAATATTTAAGTAGGTATGTATTAAGCAAATAAGTATTATAAACTTGGAGATTTAAGCCTCGGTCTCACAAAGTTCTTAAACTTCTTATACTATTTGGATGCGGAAATTTTCCTAAGGAACTCCGTGGTCCAGTTAATTTTACGTACACAACTTTTTTCTACAGAAAACATGAGATGCATATTGTGTTCTTTTCATATCTTGTGTGTAAAGTTTCAAGCTGAAAACTTATAAAATGAACTAATGATATTAATAAAAGATCTAAAGCTAAATCGAAAATATCAAGATACCTAGTAACCGTACCAGAGCCTATGTCAATATTAAATCAACTAACCCTTAGTTAAACTAACATCTAGCAATCCAAAACATTCGCATTTACTAATTAATCAATATCGGTAATTGCTCCTAAATTATGCATACGTATATAAGGCAAAATTTAATTCACATGTACCAGTAGTGTCCGATTTAATCCCGATGTGAATTCGGTTCGAGTCACAGTGGTCGAGACCGACAGTGCTTACTCCGAAGTTTGTAACTTTGCGCGCTCGCCCCATTCGCTTCCTTTATGCCCTAAGGATACGTCCAGCTAATATGTGGCTGAATTTTGGGGATTCCAATTTAGCCCTATTTATGCAACACCTTGGCTTCGGACGGAGATTGGGTAATAGTACAGTGCAGATGCTATATCGATTGTTTGTTGTTTGGGTCAATGTATGGCGAATGTGGGGTTGAGAACTGAGACTAGTACGGTGAAGTTTCATCTCTAAGGTGACGGAGAAGGCAGAGTAGGTTTACCTGATAATTCAATCGATTACTTTTGCAAACGTTTAACAGTTTAATAAACTTGTTCATGGTTTGTTTTGTTACCTTTGCTGAGTTTGAGTAGGTATGATTTTGAGCTTCTATAATTTGTGGTATGAAATAAATTGGATTTTTGACACATTTCAGAAAACCCTATCATTTGAGCATACATGACACATGCCACCTAAAATTTTGCATACAGTTCAAACAAACATTTGAAATATCGGCATGAAACATCACGATTTTAATATACCTACAGAGCTTGTTACACATAAATTCAGAAAAAAGTTTCAGAATGTGTGATCAAAATCGCTATATCTGTTATGTTTAATACCGACAGTCGTAAAATTCAACTTATGTAACTTTCTCAATATTTGAACAACAGCTAAAATCAAATTATTTTCTTACCAAAAACCTATGCGATATGTTTTCCAAAAAGTCATTGCCATCCCTAATTGACTCCAAAAACTCAGATGCCAGGGGCTGCCAATCAACGAAATGTTTTGTTTTAGGCTTCAGTCTTCATTAGACCGTAACTGTCTCGATTTTTTTATTTTGCGGCTTAATTAACAACTTCTGCCTAACTGTGCTTTTTGCGAGGAAGGCAGGAAAAATGTTGTCTGTGCCAAAAAACGTTCTATGTTTTTCTCTTTAATGTGTTCCGTATCTTTGGAGAAGTGGATGAAAACTACCAAAAAAGGGATCTACATAAATTTAATTAATTAATTAATTACTATAATGACAAGCTTAGAACTCATCATTTTCATTCGCTCCTTGTGGATGTTGCTTTGTGCAAAATACTAATATTTTATTACAATAGGACCTTCATAACATAATCTAGCCCAATTAAACATTTGAAAGATCTAAAGTACATATTCCTGCCCAAACAACTGTCAGTCAAGTAGCATGGCAGCCGCAGAGCAATCGCGCGCACGCTGCAATCACGCCGCGCATTGTTGCTGCTCCGTGCAGCGCTTATTGTGCGATGTTGCACCTGAGCCACCGTTCCTCTTGTTTGGAACTAGGACACACAGCGCGAGCGTCTTTTCACTGCAATTGTATTACGCGCCATTGTCCCATTTCATTTATTCATAGCTATTCACCGAGGACAGCTTTCCCTTTCTAGATTACAGCCGAATATGTGTTGCGTTGAGGATTTTCATACGTTAGCGAGCGAGTGTATTCTGATTAAATGTTTCGTTGATTTTAATAGAAAGTATTTCACTGCTGTTTAGAATTTTGAATTCCTACATAAATTTCACGCCTTTTTCCCATAAGGGTAGGCAGAAAGCACAGAATGCCACCTGCTACAATCCTTAAAAACTCCTTTTGCTTCGTATCTGGTCAAACACGCACGCCGGTTGCGAGTCTTGTCCACCTGACTCAAAATCAATGTTGAATCTATTAGTAGGAGTTCTTGTTTTTTTTTTTTTTGGGTCGGAAATCATCAAATAACTTCTCCCGCTTTGGGCGGAGCGGGAGGGTGTGTCAGACTCTTACTGACTAAAACCCACCCGTATTCCTTCCTGTTGCCTGTGTTGCCAGGGGCCTCGGTGACCCATAAGTACCTTCCCGCGACCCCGGCAGGCATCGGCCCTAGTGGACCCCTACTTTTGAGGAGTTCTTGCTTAAATTCTCAATTAAGTGATCAACGAACTTATCTGTTGTGAAGTTCGATGCGTGTTCGATGTGTGCTTTGTTATCGAAATAACAATTCCATTGCAGCTTCCTCACGCTAGTCGACAACTAAACGCATATTTGAGAGCAAAAAAAAAACCTAAACGCACAAGTGTAACTATTCCCGTTCAATATCAATCATCTATCATTCGTTACGTTTGCGCGGCAACCAGTGCGCTGTGATTCCTAAATAATATTAATAAAGTGTTCAGAACTAGTTTAGAGTGTGTTCAAAGTTGGCATTAGGTATAAAAACACATGGAAAAAATATTGAGTATCTTCAAAAAAATGAACATTAGAAAAGAAGACGAAACGACACCGGTACCACATTGATTCATCAGACTCTTCCATTTTTTCTTCACCAGGTAAACGTTTAAAACAATTGTTTTAAACGTTTTATACAGTAAAACGTGTTTCACATGGCTTAAATACGATATTTATTGTACCACGCGGGTAATGTACGAGAGGCATCGACGCGAACAAATAATTCGGGGCGTTTACAAGATAAATGCACGAGTTTTTTTCATTTACCTAATGGTGTAGTCCGAGAGGCTACGCGTAGGTATGTATATTATGTACATCATCAGGGTCAATTCTATCTTTTTGCAAACCGCAAAAATGATGAACCACAAGAAGTAGACATTGAACTATTAGATGAGTGTGTCGAACCACCGGCACCGGTTCTATTAGACGGAAATCAGGATATCACCAATACAGCCATAAACGTAACTGATGCTCTACCTGAGCCTCACCGACCACCTAAGCCTACTAATATTCTATCCCGGAAGTGCTGCAAGCATTAGGGGATTTGATGCCTGAACACCCCAAATATGGACCAAAATTAAACAAAGACTTAGCCCGTATTGAAATACCATTTTTTACCAGAATAACGGAATCCCAAGGAAACATAATAAAAGTGAAGAAAAATTTACCATAAAACTGTTCTCTGGTTACATTACAGCACCTATGCCCAATGCAAAAATTATTGCTTCAGTGAACGACACAATAAATGACCGTGATGAAAATACATCAGAATCAGAACTCACCGGGACTCACCATTTTAGGTGAATGATGCATTATCGATGTTAATCAACAACAACAATATTTATAGACTTAAACTGATCCCCCAGCTCGGTGACGCTGGAAGGATTTTAACCTAACACTTCACACAAACCACACGTCTTGCCGAGTCCAATCCACATCGAAGGGTCGCTTCTCGAAGTTGTGAAGTAGGTCTACCTAGGACAAGTTATTTAGCTCGGTAGACACAACTTTGAGAAAGAAGCCGACAGGAGGATCCGATTGGGTTGGGCAGCGTTTGGAAAACTTCGTCAAGTCTCCTCGTCGCCAATCCCGCAAAGTTTGAAAACTAAGGTTTTCAACCAGTGCGTCCTGCCCGTTATTACATACGGTGCCGAAACGTGGACACTGACAGTCGGGCTGGTTCACAAATTCAAGGTCGCTTAGCGCGCCATGGAGCGGCCTATGCTCGGAATTTCTTTGAAGGATCAGAAATAAAGTTATCCGGAAGAGAACCGGAGTTACCGACATAGCCTGCAGAGTCAGCAAGCTGAAGTGCCAGTGGGCTGGCCATGTGTGTCTTCGACACACCGATGATCACACACACGACCGATGGCCGGTGGAGCAGACGAGTCCTGGAGTGGAGACCGCGTATCGGCAAGCGTAGTGTGGGACTCCCTCCAGCTAGATGGACCGACGACCTAAAAAAATGTGGCTGGGACAGACTGGATGCGGAAGGCGTAGGACAGGGTGTTGTGGCGCAGTCTGGGAGAGGCCTATGTCCAGCAGTGGACTGTTATAGGCTGAATTGATTGTTGATTGATTGACTTCACACAAAATCTCGAAAAAACCGTATTTTCCCTGTCCTGGACGAAAAAACCATAGATAAGCATAAGATTTTGCAAGCTTGCCAAAGAACAGGCCAGTCTATAAACAGCCAACTACTTTTACCACAACCCGTCAGGGAAACTTGAGTGGCCCACCTCTTACCACAAACAGGGGACAAATCTGAGGCCGGGACACAAGAAATCAGTCCTCATATCGAGCAAGGAAATATCAACCAGCACAATAATACAACTAGTACTCACACTGTGATAAAGCTCAAAGTTCCACCACCACAGGACAAGACTCGTGCCTGACCCTAGAGATGGTTATATGTTATAGTCATGCAGAAAGATTTAATAATTTCTTCTTTCTTACCTTGTTGGCAAAGGTCCTGAGACGGTGTATCAATATTAAATCATGTCAATCGATACTCAATACCTACTCTTTACTGACACCTTATCAGGCCCAATCTTAACAGAAATTATGTTTAAAATTCTCCTTATAAACATACAGCCATTAATAAATGACTGGCATAAGCTTCGATCAATAATATCGAAGGGCATAAGGTGTAATTTTTCCTTGCATGTAAAAACCAATTCATATCTAAAGTGTTTTTGATTCCAAAACCGCATGGTAGCAAATGATTTATTCTAAACTTTAAAAGCCTCTCAACAAATTTGGTAACACATACCATTTTAATATGTAAGATCACAGAACTGCAGCAGCCCTAATTTCTCTAGGAGAATTTATTGATTTAAAAGAGTCCAATTTATTGGTAAATATTAATCCAGCTCACAGGAAGTATTTACGGTTTCAGTATGATAAATTATACGATTTAATTGCACTCTCATATGGCTTGTGTTCTCTAAGATTACGAGAGTGGTGGTTACATGTTTAAAATCTCAAATCAGAAAAAGGTCACAAATCAGTATAATACCTTGATAACCTCTTCTGCATTGGTTCTGATTATAAAACATGTTTGAAAAATATTAATGTAACAATTGCTATTTTAAAATGTTTTGGATTTATTATAAATGATTCAAAAAGTATAATTAGACCATCACAGTCCTGTCAATTTTTTTTTTGATACAAAAACAATGACACTAATATTACCCACTGACAGAAAAATATCTATTCAAAAATCCATTGCATAAAAACATACAGAAAAACAGAGTTGTAGTATTAGAGATCTTGCTCAGTAAATAGGAACATTGACTTTCGCCTGCCGTCCGGAGGACACGGTGGAGCTTACGGTGGAGGTCTGCCCGGCTTGGGCAGAGCACCACCGTGTCCTCATGGTGACGATCAGCGGCAGAGACCTCTCGCGTCCGGCCCTGGTTGAGGCCATGGTACGGAGCGAGAGGGCATGGGCAGCCGTCACTTCCTTCTTCGAAGCAGTAACGCTCGCGAAGGAGGAGGCGGGACGGTTGAGGGAAAGGCAAATTTCGCGCCCTCTCGCCCTTAGCTGCCGCAGGAGACGCCATGGGCGTCGGGAATCCCGGGCGGATTTCCAGCCACCGTAAGCGTGGGCTTGTAGATTGTGAGCAATGGGTAGCTCACCGTCCGGTAAGGACCAGGCCCGTGTCGACGGCGCGTTGTATTCCACGAGTGCCTCAAAGAGATGTCGTCAGCACAAGTGTAGGGGCCCACTAGGGCCGATGCCTGCCGGGGTCGCGGGATGGTACAAAAGGGTTACCGAGGCCCCTGGCAACACAGGCAATGGAAGGAATACGGGTAGGTTTTAGTCAGTAAAAGTCTGACACACCCTCCCGCTCCGCCCAGAGCGGGAGAAGTTATTTGATGATTTCCCACCCAAAAAAAAAATACCACGACCTTAATGTCACGACACGGTCGTGACATTAAGGTCCCATCTGCCCATTAGCAATAGAGATAATGTTAAGTTCACTATTACCTTGAAATACATCCATTTACACCAATTATTATGTTTTTTAACCAAGTAATTCAACATAGGGGCCTCGTATGGCTCTTTAAACTCATACAAGTCAGATCTTGCTGTAATAATAGGCTCCAAAATTGGGGATGATGATCGCAGCAAGAGGCTACATAAAGGCTTTTTATAAAATCAAACCACCTGGGGCCAAATTGAGATTCTAATAACTTACTCTGTAGTAATGACAGCTGACGTATAGAGCGGGAATAGTTACTCTTGTGCGTTTAGTTTTTTTTTTGCTTTCAGCTCTAAATATGCGTTTGGTTGTCGACTGGCATGAGGTAGCTGCAAAGTAAATGTTATATCTGCGAACGAAGCTCTTCGTATAATAACGATCGAACTTTACAACAGATAAGTTCGGTGATCACTTATTATTGAGAATTTAAGCAAGAACTTTTTACAGGAAAACTCAATAGTGGTTATCATTCAGAACCAATAACCAACCAACCTGAAACCCACAACAGTTTAAAATAATAATTGGGGTAAACAGAAAATTGGTCCACTTATTGAAACTCAATAATTCGAATCAATTTCATTGTTTACCTAACCTTTTATTGATCTTGCCGGTTTCCACAAATATCCAATCAAATAAAATTTACTATAACTGTTTCAAATCTATAATTTTAAGTAGGTATAAAAGCGACTTGTGCTTTTTTACACGTATCCTACAATCCAGGAAGGGATTTCGACAATTATATTTCAGTAATACTCGTATAGGCTAATTCAATCAATTTAATAAAATGACACAAACACAGGCTGGACGTCGTAACGCTCTTGACCACTAAGGGCAACTAAAGCTTTTAAAAGCCATGAATTGTATATGAAACCAGGTAACTTTTATGAAGACCCCTAACAAACCTTAAGTGAAAGCCTTCGTAACGATGAGAACTATTAAGTATTTATTTCAACTTCTCCAATTCGTCAACATGAAAAGTATTTTGTGAAACATTAATTTTATAAAGGTCACTATAACAAGTTTTTAAACACTGTAATTAAGAACTTCGATACAGTTTATTAATTGCTGAGTACCTTTCACACAGTATTTTTCCTAATCGTGTGTTATTGTGAGGTTTTAATAAAATATGAGCACGTAATACCACCGCGCCAAGCCAAGATAAATATCATCATCATCACCACTTCAACCAGTTATTTGCATCCCGCATCCAGCGGATTCCTGCGGCCTTCACGAGGTTATTAAGTCAGTCATGTATTCTAAGAAAAATTGCTTTCATTTTCCTGTCACATTAGTGACCATATTTATTTTTAAAACGTAGGACGTAATGCCCATTGTCATGGTTTAAAAATACATAAACCACAACTTGACTTCCAAACCAAATGTCACCTCTAAATACTCGTAGGTACCTGGTACCTCATTAACAGCATAATTGTGTAAATGTCTATTAACTGCTTAATTACGATGTTTATTTTTACTTTATTCCATTTTTTTACATCCTTTCATTATTTGACATAATATACTAACTATTCTAATTTCAACTTTTAGTAGAGCCGTTTGTAGGCAGGATATTAATTCAGATTTGTTACAGTTGTAATGGCAATCATGTCATTTGTTTTAAATAGGTTTCTATTTTGATTATTTTATATTTTGTGAACGTGAGAACGTTGTAGGCTTAATTTTACCATTTTCTATTTGCTTAAGTATCTGGTACTTGTTGGTAGGCCTACTGGCCTATTGTTAATAGGTAACAATTTAAAAATATGTAAAAGCCAATTATTTATTTTTATAAATAACTGGCTTTTAGGTATTTTTAAATGTCACTTTAAATGAGTCACTCTTTTGAGTGACTGTGGAGTTTCTTGCCAGCTCTTCTCCATAGGAAAAGACTAATTGGAACCGAGTACCGAGCTTCTGACGTGTTACGAAAACTATCATGGCTAAGTAGGCTTTACAAGTTAACGAGTTATAGCCGACCAACTTTAATTTGCACTTGGAGAATTGACCGTGGCATATATCGATGTATGGGAGAACATGTTTTTCCACTACAATGTTAAGTTTGTTTTTGGGATAAATGTATCCCAACTGCCCAACTACGGAACCCTTCATTGTGCGTGGTCCGACATGCACTTGGCCGGTTTTTTTTTTATTGATTCATGGGCAGCAGTTTTAATTCTAGAAATAAAAAAATATATCTAGCTTCTGACGTTTCATAAGTGCCCGTGTAGGTTTAGGAAATAAAATATTTGAAAATCAAATCATTTATTTTTGCTTGAATATGGGTACACATACAGATGAAAACAACAAAAATATAGCTCAGGACCTTAGCAGGTGTGCAAAACTAGTACATATTACAATTTAAATTTAAAATATCATGAGGTATTGGAATGTCAATAATTAAAATAAATCACATTTACATACAATAATCACATTACATTATGATGTCAGAAATTAATTACATTTATCATTTATGTCAAGAATACAGAGATGTCATATTATCAATTTAAATTCTTATCGTTCAAAAATTCGTCAATTGAGTAATAACATTTGTTAATTAATACATCTGTCGATTTCTTTTTAAAAAGTGGAACTGTCTCATTTTTTATTACATCGGGTACTTTGTTAAAAATTTTCGGACCCATACGTATAATACTTTTCTGTAATAGGGCGGTGTCGGAACCACTAACAATTAGCAAATTTTTATACTGTCTCCTGATTGGCCGGTTTCTATTTTCGGCCACTTTATTAAAAAGATGCATATTTGACTTAACAAAAACAGCCACCGCGAAAACATAAAGTGATGGGAATGTTAGTAATTTTAGGGACTTAAATACAGGTACGCAGCTATCTGTTACTTTTAAATTGCACATAACCCTTATACAGCGTTTATGAGCCTTGAACACCTGTTCCTTCAGAATACAATTTTCATTTTGATTTTTGATTTATAATAGAAATAAATGGGGCACCGACCATTTATGGACTCTTTTAAAATCTGGTAAGTACCTGTATCCCTAAAACGCTTTTCACTATACCCTTAGGTGACTGAGTTAGTACAGCTATCCTAGGTAAGTAACTATAATTGCCAAGTTCCTCGGAGCAGTAAGAGTAATTTTCAGTTTTAAAGCCGAAGCATAGTGGAGACCGAAGTCATGTGAACAGCCAGCAAGGTAAAAATCCGTTCTTCTCAATTGAGTTTAACAACTTAAGAACCAAGTTGATGTACCCCATTTTGTATTAGGTAGTGTACCTAAAATAGGTTAAAGTTATACCGGCTGAGTATTATTTTGTTTATTATTTCCAACTTTAAATAGACACCCGAGATACCGATTTAATGTAAGTCTTGACACAATGGTACTTTCTCAAAGAACTAGATGGTAAAAAACAAATTATTTAAAAAACAAAAACCCGACTGCAAAAACACAACTGAAAAGAGAAAAACAAGAAATAATCCATAGAATTTTGATTGCATTGCAACAAACAAAAGTTACACCATATTTCAAGTTATTCTTTTGTCCCCGCCTGCGATACCAACATTCTATAGATTATGATGCTTGTTTTTCTCTTTTCAGTTATGTGTTTTTGCAGTCGGGTTTTTGTTTTTTTTTTTAATGATTCGTTTTATTTCAAGTTTTTAGTTTTATTAATATATATAATATGGAATCGACTCATTACTAGCTTTTATTTGATATCAACATTGTTGTAATTGATAAAAAAAAACCATCCTCTCCCTTTTTTGCATTTACAGGTGCAATATTATATAGCCTATGTCACTCCGACAATGAAGACGAATCTAACGACACCTCTTATTTTAAAATCATCTAGCCGTTTAGGCTACAGAGCATGCCAAAGAAATAGACACATACATACCCTCGAAAAACATTGCTCTCCTTCTGGGGCAATCGGGTAATGAAAAGGCACACTTTGCATGATAACAATGTTAATATTTAGAATCAGAAACTTTTGAGAAATAAACGTGATTCCAAAATCACATTTATTTCTCAAAAAATGTACACGTAATGTCGTAATAAAATCCTATTAACATATTATGAGTTCATGAATAGACATAAATCATATGGTAGTTATAATATCTGAAGGTAAATCCGAAGTCGTCAACAAATCAAGCACTAATTTAACAAAAACCATTTCCAACCTCAACTCACAAAGTCCCAACCAATTTTTTTCATATCCGTAAAACGTCAGATATGTGTAAATGCAAGTGTTCCAGCCCGGTTGTGTGGCTGGGGCATCTGCCCATCCATCACTCAGATATTGCGTATGCCTGACAGATCTGATGTACCGTTTTGGTTTTTAGAATACCGTCAGAACCGAAATCGTGTTAACTAAGCTCTTTTTTCTGGCATTCTCTAAGTTTTTCTCATTAAGTTTTCATAAAGCTAGACATCTCATAGGCGTTATACTCACATAAGTACCTTTGTAGATTTTTCTTAGAAAAACCTAATTTGTTATATAAAATTTCTTCATTCAATAGAGTCCCTTCGATGTCTCTCAGTCCATCATCAGTATTTTACGGGTGGTTGTATATCGTGGGTAAAACTCACTAAGTGACATTTTTACGAATTATCTGATAATCATTGAGACAAAAGTGTCTAAGTTCATTATATTTACCACTTGTTTAACAAGCTTTTCATAAAAATGTCACTTAGTTGGTTTTACTTTTATACCCACGATATGTTCCAAAAACGTTTCTTATACCCAACGTTTGAGTCGATACATACATATTAAGGGGTATTTTTATTTAGGTAGAGATATTTTAATAGTTCGTGAAACCATTCTTGGAGTTTTTATTAACAACTAGTGCCTATGAGTAAAACCCGTGCGGATGAGTTCTTAGTATCAGGGTAAACTTAACCCGTAATTTGGTTCTAAATCGGTAAACTGCAAAGTAATTTCGCTTTTGTACGACTATTCACCACATATTTTACCATGTAAATCATTAAAAGCAACATAACATAGTGACTTTACGCTTTTATTTCCACGTTCAAAAATAAAAATCCCCTAAATTACTTTTCAGTTCACATACACAAAAACTAAATAAAATGAAATATAGTCCCGATGTATCAGCGTGATATTTAGCGTCCATTTTTTTCCAGACGACTGCTCGGCTGGTCACTCACAAACTAATTCAGGGCGTAAACAGACTGTATGATACGGGGCACAAAGCTGCGGTCATCCGGGACTTGGGGACGAATGCCATCAATCATGCTGATATTGCGTGACGCATCAACTTGCGAAACGGACGAACGGACGGACGAACTGACGACATTTCTCTTCACATGTTTATCGGGATTTAGACCGTTTTGTTATGGTGTAGCTAATGAGGTGGTTTTGAGTTGTATGTGTGGATTCTAATTTAGTTATAGATATTTCCGCTGAAAAATTTCATTGGTCAAAATTGTATCGGTTTGTGAATTTAGGTGTGAATAACAACCCAAGTAGCACAACTGGGTGGTAAAAAAGCTCTATATCATATTTATTTGTAAACTTAGGTGAAATATACAGCCATGATTAGTTTATATAAAGGTGGAATAACCCTTATGCAAACATTATAGAACCACGGGGAGAAAAATTGCAGCCTAATTTTGGTTCCAAATTGAATCCATAGGAGTTCTCACGATCACCTTTAAGTGGCAATTAGAACTATGGGTGTAAGTTGTACGCATTGAACGAGATTAAACGATAAGACGTTTTAAGTTCGGTCATTGAGTGATAAATGAGACGCAAAAGTTCTTTTTAGTGGCGTTATGTCAACACTGTGTTCTTTGAATTTGTATTGTGATCAGTCATTTTAATTATGGGTTACATCTATTTGGTGAGTATTAAAACTTCACATCTACCTCACATAATGCAGGCATTGATTTATAGTACAATCCTTGCGAAAGTTTTCTTACTGTGAAACTGTAGTGTGGTTTCTTTGTAAATTTCTAAGCGCCTTCGATTTGATCAAACAAAGTGTGCTATGTCAATTGATGAAATAATACTATAAAAAAATAAAACTGTTATAAACCTAACATAATGATTTTAGACTAAGTATAATGTCAAAGTACATCACTTACAATAAACAAAACTCAGTTATTATGCGTCAATGTGAGAAAACACCGTTCAAAACAAGACATTTGTAAGAACTCCATTTTCTAAACATGGCGATGTTCATGGAATCCCATAGTTGTTATTTTCTCTTATTTGTTCTCTATTTGTAACTTTTAGGTCGAAATCTTACTTATTTGTATGTAGCTAGTGGCAAATCAGTGGATGTTACTACCAGCAGTAATTATTTGCTCTTTTGTAGATCTCCCAATGCTCGTGAATTAGGGGTCCTCAAGACTAGTCCCAAACTCGACGTAATCGAAGAAGGTTAATCTTTTATTTTTTTTGAAAAAGTTAATAAATTGTAAACGCTGACGGTAATCGAACCCACAACTTCTCCATTCGAGTCGTGCATGCGGTTACATTACATATCTTTCAACTATTATTATTACAAACATAGAATTTTGTTTTCTTTTTTAAATAATACAAACAAGTAGGTACCTACATGTTTATGTAAAAATATGTAGGTACTTACTTTTTTATATCTTTTTATTCAGTATTATTTATTACCTACTTATTTGATGAAAAGTCATAAAATATTATGTAAACTTAATTTTTATAAGCGTGATTGCGATTGTGCCATAGTCAGATTACAAGACTGTTTTTTGTTTCTTTTTGTGTTTAGCGAGCAGACATATTGCTGCCTGTCGCGCCCGCGATATCGCTCCAGTCTGCACGAGCCTTTAATGGTAAAACCTAATTATGTTGAAAATTGATAGACTTTAAGTAACACATATAAATATGTACCATAAGTACATTTTAGTACTTAATTGATTTAGGTGTAAGACAACGAAAATTATAAGACTACAAGTTTTTGTAATTGCCAATGCGCTAATTTCTAAAGTAGTTGTATGTCAGATGTTTACAAATAAAACTCAAGTTTGTTATAGACTTTTCTTTTTGTTTTATTTTGAATCTTAAAATAAGCAGGGCTAACCAATACATTTCAGTTTGGTGTTCAATTGCTACTAATTTGTCATTTATATCCTCAGGAAAACGTACACATTCGGTAACAGCATTTGTGGTTAATTTATATTTAAATATTTTGAGATAAGAAGACAATATAGGGCGCTCAAATACATTTTCTTTGTAATTAATCATATTAATTTTTTGAATTATTTTTTGTATGTACGGAACCCTTGATTCCACAGTTTTTTTTTTTCTTGAAACAATTATTTCTAATAACTAATTAATATTTTTTTATTTCATATTTTCTTACAAGATTCCTAATTATAATTTTAAATTGATATACTTTTCAACATTAAGAGTATCTTCTTTTGATTGCTGATTAACAGCTTCATGGTTTGAATCAGTATCTTTTCACATAGTTTAACTTTTTCCATTTCACGGATTTTTTTTAATGAAGTAGTTTCATCATGCCCATGAACTTTATATACTTAAACAGAAAAAAAAAAAGTTTAAGATAATTTTTTTATCAACAGAGTGACGCGCAGGACAATTTGATTTATGTAATAATAGGTAACAATTATGTTTTCGTTAGTGGTTTTAAATAGGTGGAAATAGCTGCTAAAGGTTTTCAAGAACCCCTATTGAAACTTAGTTACGTGCTGGAGTGGCATATTAGAGTGCAATAGGCCTTAAAGATACAATCACGTTAGTTTCCAAAAGGGCTTCAAAATTATCCCTTTAGCCACTACAGGTGATATACAATTCTATTATACTACCCATTTGGAAATAGAAGTGCCAAATAAGGGTACCTTATCACTTATATGTAACAGTTGCTTACAAGTAATTTTAAGGCCTCATAAACCACTGTTGCATCTAAATCAGTGACAATTAAAACCCGTTTTCAACTTTAAGTAATAAAATCGACTTTATGCAACCATAAGAAATAAAGTAGAAACAAAATATATTCATAAGCATCTACGAGTGATAGGAGGTAGGTACTCATATACAAATATGTGTAGTGATTGAAGCAATAAGTTTTATCAAACACTGTTAAACCACTCATTTGAAAAAATTCACTAATGTGCTACTTGGGAAGTTGCTCAATATTTTTATATTAATTAATTTTGCTTTTCACACGCTTCTGCCAAGATTGGACATTTCATAAGCTAAAAAAACAAAACTCTGCGTCTAACCAAGTAATGCAAATAAATCTTACTTAAAACGAGTTGTTAATAATGTGTTATGAAAGAAAAGCTAAGGTAAATCTTGAACATAATGTATGATTAGTAAACAGTGTAACAACGTATTAAGGAGCTAATTTTAAATAGCTTGTAAAATCAAGACTCGTGAACGCCAAATTCGTGGATGAGTGGGCGAGATTTCGGCATTTGGAAACGATGACATTTAAAACGAGCGATTCAACATCGAGCATCCGACGTCCACGTCCCATTCATAACCTTTACAAGTAAGTCGGTAAAGGAAATGTAAACACAAATTCACGTTTCGTGTATCAGCTTGCAAAGCTCGTATCGAGTCGCAAATAATAAATATTTGCACGATCCGGGTACCGGTCGACAGCACACGATGCCGAATACGTACTGCATTTGAAACTTAAAACGCATTCGAGAAATAAATGTGTTATTTAAACTTGGGATGGACACCTACCTATATTTGAAAAGGGAAATATTTAACTGATCCTCTAAAAACTTACTGACATTCTAAGCATGTACATTAAAAAAAATTTTGACCCTCTATGTAGGTACATTAAAAAAAAAATTACGAACGAATAACTTTCTGGCCTTTTCTCACACAGTTGGTCGCAGTTACTTGGCTGTTTACAATTTGTTAATAAAGTTTACAGAAAAAGGCGCAATCATTATATTAGACTGTTAAATAATATTTTAGGAGCACCAAATGGGAATAATTTTAAGGCTCGATTAAATAAATGCCATTTTAAAATGCGCCCAAGCTCACATCTTCTAGAATCTTAATTATGTTGGTACCGATTCGAAAAGTCAAATGATATATTTCTTTCATCATTGATTTAATGACTGTGGACGTATTATGCAATATTAACGCCATCTCGGTCCGTTCGAAAAAGAGATGGTGCTATCGGTCATGTTTAGCCGTGGTCTCTTGCACTTGTAGGTACTATAAAAAAGCTGGCTGGGCGATCATTCAGCTTAGATCCAAGTTGAAGTTTTCTGTCATGATCATTCAACGATCCACTGTTTCTATTTACAGCCAGCGACTTAAAAATGGACAGACAGTATTTGTAAACTTCAGTAGCTATTTTTGAAGTACCTACAATTGCTAAGTAGACATTTAATTATGTGATCTGTAAAACTGAGAACAAATTAAATTATAATTCAGATTCAAATTCTTTATTTCGAACGAAGACTCATATAGGGTTAGTAACGTTGTCCTCTAAACTAAGTGTTACTAAACAACACGATACGATGCCACATGTAACTGACAGCAGTGAATAACATACGGACAGTCCACTCTGTGAGCAATACGGGCAGAAGTACTCAATTCAATGTCAGAGTTTGTGGTCAAAACGTGGTGCACCCACGCTGTAACACTTGTCATGTCTTTTTTTTTGGATGGGAAATCATCAAATAACTTCTCCCGCTCTGGGTGGAGCGGGAGGGTGTGTCAGACTCTTACTGACTAAAACCCACCCGTATTCCTTCCTGTTGCCTGTGTTGCGGTGGCCTCGGTGACCCATTAGTACCTTCCCGCGACCACCTATCATGTCTTGAATTAGATTCACATTGTTCAATCGGTCATTGATCTTGTTCACACAGACAGATCCTTCCAAGGATGTTGTGTGATCCTCTAATGATGATACTACTGGTATTTATGAGCTAAATAAGTTGCTGGCGTACTCAGGGCAAATGGCAAATTTTTTACTTTTTCATGAACTATACTGTAGAGAGATGAAGAGTACTGTCATCATCATCTGCCTGGCCTTTTCCTAACTATATTCGGGTTGGCCTCCAGTCTAACCGAATGCAGCTGAATACTAGTATTTTAAATGGACCGACAGCCTATCCGACCTCCACAACCCACTTACTGGGCAACACGATAGCCCTTGGTAAGACTGATTGTCAGACTTTCGGGCTTCTGACGACTCGTAACAACTGTCAAAGATCTACAAATGACAGCCGGGACCAACGGCTTAACGTGCTTTCCGAGGCACTAAGGGGTCTTGGTATGTAAAGATGGTCACCCATCCACGGACCAACCGCGGCTAGCGTAGCTTAACCTGATCGATCGAACCGTGCGGCTGTTATTACTTAGCCACAAGCCCCACTGTACAGAGTACTGTCGCTCAGCTAAATTCAAGATTCAGGCTTTGGCAGTTAAGTAAATGGTACAAGAATAACTTCTGAGGATTTTTTTTCTTTTGTATTTGTTTACATCAGATGTATTACAAAGAGTAAGCTGGCTGATAGACCCAAGACATAAGTAATTTTAGTCACTAGGCACCCAATTTAACCATAAAGAATATACAATACAATAGAATTCTGCTCTATGAAATAATGTTCGGCAGGATCTATTTTTCTATTTTTAGAACGCTGAAACAGCTTTAAGAAATACCGTTATTATATTTCCTCTACCTGAAAAGAAAGACGTTTTACCTAACAAATCACTTAGTCTTGGCCCTTGGGTCTATTTGTTCACCTTGATTGAATTACTCGCTACGCCAGTATTAATATTAATATTGATACATCCAGAAGTCCATTAATACTCGCTTCTTCGAGTACCTTGTTTTGTTAATGAAGGAATAAAAAACATGGATGGTTGTTGGTACTGCTTGATACCGCTTAAAATAAAGTGATCAAATTACATCAAGGATACTAAATTAATATAAAGAAATAAGTTAGAAATTATGTGTGTGAGCGGAATAATACGATGGTTAATTTCTGCGTAGGTAAATGATAAATGATTTTTATTTCTGAAGTAGGTTTATACAAACACTTTTACACGTCATTCATATTTTTTAAATAAAGCTAGACGAGGTCGGCGTTTCCTATCTGACTACTCTGAGAAGAAAGGCCGAAACAAACTCAGAGGTCACAGTCTCTTTTTTTTAAGTCAGACACAACCTTGGTCAAATCATATGGAGGCCATGTAGATTGGTGTCTGGTAGGTATGTAGCACTAACTTCTTAACATAAAATAACATATTTAGTTGAATTTAATATTTATGCAGTGGTGGCCCAGTGGTAACGGCCGCAAATTACGAGTTGTAAGTCGTAGGTTCGAACCCAGACAGGCGCTTTACTGTTACTTCGAAGACATGTGACATCTACCAACCCGCACTGGGCACGCGTGGTGGATTACGGCCCACTCCCTTTCACAGAGAGGAGGCCTGTATCCCAGCAGTGGGAACATTATAGGCTGATTATGTTATGCAAATATGTATGTTACGATTTTGCCATCATGCAAAGTCAACGTCGTATGTTTGAGGAAGCCCTAACGAAGCTAACAATACATTACACGAGACGCTTCCTCAACGGGCTTTTATACCTAAGTGGGTAGATAAGCAATTCATATAGTTTATATTTTCCTCTACGCCCTCTACGCCTCTACTAAAGGAAGAACGTGTACCGGGAAAAATATAAAAGCGTTTAGCACGAACATATCCCACGTATTCAACTAAACAACAGTTTATCGTGAAAATCTGTGTGACTCAAGGAAAATGGTCAATTTTATTTATACGAAGCTCAAATAAAGGCAACAGAAAGGTTGGAAGTGAACAGGGAGGGTCAATATTTGCTTCTCGTCAGGTAAAATTGTGGGTGAGCGCACTTGACACCGGACTAGTGGAATTCAAATAGATTCGTGGAATCGTTGCCTCCTTAATTTTTTGCTAACAACTGTATACTTTGGCCACATTGCTGTTGACCAGCGACGGAATTCAACTGAAAATATTGCTGTATTTTAAAATAGAAAGTCATAGAGTAGAGTCATCTCAACACCTCTCTCCCTTGAATTTGTATAGAGGTACGTATATTTATAATATAGTTATATGTTATAGTAAATAAGTATGTATGTTTATAATAACTTTTTAACCTATTTATGTACTTGTGTACATATTTTATTTATAATTCATTGTGATATAATTTTAATAAAGAATTCTCATTGTTCCTCTCAAACAGAGCACCTGCCATCAAATCCCTTCACCATCCTTGGTTGACTGGTAGAGAATACCTAAGGCATTATGTCCGCCTTTGTTCCTTTTTGTGTGTAAAAAGTTTAAATAAATAAATTGATGGAAGAAAATTACACCTGACCAATTACGTTGAACCAAAAATATTTAGATGGCACTTTAAAACGATGCCTACAAGTTTAGCTTGTACCTAGCAGAACTAATTGGACACATCTAAATGTCTGTCATCTCTGTCTACCTTTTACGTGTTAACGGCAGATAGCAATATTTTAGTTTAGTCGGTGCTCAACAGTTTCTACGCAACCGTTACCATCTTATCTTAAGCTGCTCTGAAGAATAGTATAGAAAGTTCTAATACCCGGGAAGTGTCATGAAAGCATAAAAGCTCAAGCTTTGTTTTATATTCCATTGTCTTCTTGGTGGCTTTCATAAAATTCCATATAACATGTTTTATTTGAAGTAAAAGTATATTCAAACATTTTACGCTTTTATAGAATGGCTCCTTATATTTTACCTTTTCTACTGAAGCAAAACGGAAAACGTGGAGGTTTAGTATACAATAACGTTAGCTTGAGCTGCTTTTATACACACGATATTTCATTTATAAGTTATATTAAATTAGGTAATGTACGTAGTTATGGAAATTAACAAAAACTGAAAGGCGGTTTAACTTTAACCTATTAAAAATTCTGGTGTTTTATTACATTTTTTATTTGCCTGTTCATCCAGACTAATCTCAGTCAAGTCATGACAGTTTTTCTTTTTTTTTCCTGAATTAAAAGGCCTCGGTACTTAAACATTATTATGGTGAATTCATCTAAAGACTGCAGTAAAGAATACAAGTGGATCTAACAGGAACGCACGGAGTAAACTTAACGTAATATCGAACGATTTTAGGATTGAAAATACTCGTTTCACACATAATATTTAGTAAGTTTTGAGACTTTATTCACGTCTATAGGTGATATTAAGGCGCCATCTACACGGGCGAGAGTATCGTGGCGATAGTCACGCCATGTCATCAAATTCTATAAAAACTGTATGAAGCAATCTCCGCACGGCGATATCATCGCGACGAGAACTTGATGGCACGGCGAGTCTATCGCCGCGATTCTCTCGCCCGTGGAGATGGCGCCTTATTATGTATATCGCACAAATTTAAAACTAAAAATGCTATACGATAATTGTATTTTTTTTTTTTAAAATCGTTTATTTATAAAAGTACACCAACAGCTTCTGTATACAAAATATCAAATAATAATAGGTAACATCCACGGGCTTATACAGTTGCCAATAACAGGTGAACCAATTCTCAAATACGGTGATAACCTAAGGTAAAAAGGAAATGAAAAAAAAAAACTCTTATCAAACTATACAAACAGAAAAATATAAAATTACATAAGAAATAAGCTAGAGTTTGCAAGAAAAATCTACACACTAACACAATGAATCTAAGATTGTGTGGGTTGCGTGCTTTGGGACCTTAAAACTTGGGTTTTTAAAGATCATGATACGATGACGGAGTCATGATATATGTCAACTTTATTCATCTCTCGGCTAAGCCTATTGAAGGGTGAGTTTACTCCTATATTTGTTTTGGATGCTATAGTGGAAAATAATGTATCTGGGTAAATTATAGGGGACTATTGTAGTCCAATTTGTTCAGTTAATTTATCGCAGTCCAATATATTAGCAACCAATTTGAAAAAGAACATGAGATCTTGTACCAATCGTTCTAATTTACATAACGTTTACGTCTCGGGTTCGTGCTAAGGCCTCTGAACGAACTAGTATACTAAGCCTAAGGTATAAATGTAAACCATGCTCTCAATGTGCACTAAGAGAAAGAAAACGTCTCGCATTTTATTTGCAGAGTCTTCGATCTTACTCTTCTTCCTTTTCGAGCAAAGCGAAACACATTGCGACATAAGTGTCGCACACTTGTCGCCATTCCCATTGTGGGTTGAACACTAAGTACAGAAACTAGAGCTTTATCTAAAGATATTAAAAATGCCACAACAATGTCGCGAGGAAAGTTTCGAACAGAAATATGGATGGACTGTGTGAAAGATTATAATATGGCTAGAAAGGGGATTACCTAGTTGACGACTAATAGAGAAGTATTTAAAGTTTCTTGTCCGTTCTTTTCCAAAGTAATCTACGTTTTGGATAGTCAACTAGCTTCAATTCTCTGACTACCTGTCCAACTCTTTGACAATTCAGAAGTGCCTGTGATTGGTTTAATTGAAATATATGCTTTGAGTTTGAGTATGGAAGAAAGAGACATGCTACGCTGACCCCTCATAAATTGCGATAAGGGCAAGATAATGTTGATAGCATGATCTAAAAATACATTGTAGTTAAATGTCTGATATCCTATTTCTCTAGATGACTGTACTTTCCATGAGATGGGTCAACAACCTTACTTACTTATTCTAGTCCAAAGAAAAGTCTTTATATTTTAGGTGTGTACCTATTTACCTTGCACTAGGAGGACATATAGTGACCTAAATGGTGATATTTTTCAGAAAGGTCAGGTGCGCAGTATTCGCTACCAGCGTACGTGTATGACCAGATTTATGAACGTAAACAAGGCAAAAGGAGTATGCAAGGAGCGTAGCCGGTGACGTTCTTTAGTTTCTGAGAACCCCTATGGGAAGAAGTCGTGAGTTTATGTGTATGTATGTATGTAACTTTTAAACATACTCATCAGGAAAATAATGTATATTTAAGCAAATCCAAACGCCCAATCCCACGCCAAAGTGATTTACCATATATTTTTAACAGAAAATGAAAAACTTAGCGTCAAAATAAATAGTTCCGTAATGTCTTTTATTTTTTACTAGCTTTACCCGGCCATGCTTCGCACGGGTAGCACTAAGTATCTATCTACCCTACCTACCCCACCTACCCTATCTACCCTATTATTTCTCACCTTTTAAACCTTCCCTGGACTACGACAAACATTTCAAAACCAAAATCAGCTAAATCGGTCCAGCCGTTCTCGAGTTTTAGCGAGACAAACGAACAGCGATTTATATATATATAGATGAAAGGGAATTTTATTCATTATTATTTTTATTTTCAGTGGTCAACGCCTTCACATCCATGCCATCCCCAATTTAAACTTTCGATCTCTCGTTATCATGGTGTATCTCCAAATTAATGCTAATAGGGGTAATTAAAAGTTTTCTGAATGTGTCTAATTTGTCCTGTCAAACTTAATATTAAACGATACATCAGCATAAGTGATTTTATGCGGGAAACACCCTGTTGTAAGTAGTGTAAACTAATTACATATGATCTCAATATAACCTATTTATTTAGAACTTGAGTAAGTTTGATTGATATTATCATAGGTCTAGAATATTAGTAGAAAGAGGTATGTAGATAGGTTATCCAGCCAACATTCGTTTTTAAAAACAACACACAATGTCTCACCATATCAGATGACACGTGGGAGTAGGATGGCATGTCCTAATTATCGGGAAAGGAAAAGAGACAACTAACTGTAACTTGGCTAACTAGCCAAGTTTTGACAAGCCGCTAGCGGAGCACGTATAACCAAACGCTCTAGTTTTTTTAACCGACGAATAAAAGAAGGAGGGTCTCAAGTTGACGCGTGTATATATTTTTTTATGTTTGACCACACCTGCCTTTTTCAGAATAGTCCGATTTTGACGATTCTTTTGTTACTTATAATAAAATTGTTATTGTATACTTATTTACAGTAATTGATAATTAAAAGGAAATTAAAAATACACTTAAATTTTGTTTTCCCTACAACTGGTTCATTTGACTAGTATGAGAAAGCTGTTTCATGAATTGGGCACAAGTAAGGACGGTGTTGACGTGGGCCGTTGATAGTTGAAACAGCCACACGAACAAAGCAAGCAACTCATCGAATGCCTTGCTACAATCTGTGTATGTAGAGTTTGCATTAATACTGTTAAATTTCAGGT
The DNA here is from genome assembly GCA_905333075.3 of Atethmia centrago. Classification (NCBI taxonomy): domain Eukaryota; kingdom Metazoa; phylum Arthropoda; class Insecta; order Lepidoptera; family Noctuidae; genus Atethmia; species Atethmia centrago. The sequence continues at coordinate 16,443,163 of HG995383.1, read as the reverse complement.
GTTCTAGGAAAAAACACTTTTTCATCCCCTAATCTCGGAAAGAGTATTTTTACTATTCGATATCTGAGTGCAAAAGCCGTTTTTATCCGCTAGAGGATAAAGTAAATAAAATTTAGAACATCGTGTGCACTAAGTTTGTGAATTCAAAACATCACTACACCTATTTACCATGGTGCCGAATTTATCATACAACCTTTTTTAATTTGTTAAAAACTCAGACTCGGAACCTTCTTGGTGTACTTTTTTATTTTTTTTTGCACGCGCCCTTTTCTTTTCACGTCATCTTGTTAAAAGCTTAGGTTAAAATCAAAAAACTCGAAAACAAGTGAAAAGCCTAAAATAAGTGGTTCTAGCGACGAGGAAGTTTATTTGACGACAACAGAATTGACTGAAACTGTTAATAATGCGCAAATGAGCTTTCTCCCTCAACAAAAACGCGAGAAGTATTTGAAACAGTACCATACGCGTATGTTTAACACGTGGCGACTAGCTAAAGGAGTCAAAACTTTCTCAGAAAACGTTTTTCTGGCATATTTTATTGAATCATCCGAGAAGACCAAGAAATCAAGCACTCTATGGAGTAACAATAATGATGAAAAAAGACATACTCGTATCGACACCTATCCTAAATTAGTGGCATTTTTAAAAAGAGCTTCATCTGGTCAACAACAAAAAAAAAAATCGAAGGTTTTCACAGCATCTGAAATTGAAAAGTTTCTTAACGAAGCACCTGATTCCGTATATTTGGCGACAAAAGTAAGTCAGTTGCACATTCAGTATCTACTTAAGTATATTAATCAACTACTGAACATAATCTAATACGTACTTAGTAGATGTGGATAGGCATAATTATGCATACATATCAATTTTATTAATTTATTTACTACAATACTTTTTACGTTACAGGTTTTTCTTATTACTGTCGAGGTCGTCAGCATAAGTGTAGGGGTCCACTAGGCCCGATGCCTGCCGGGGTCGCGGGAACATCTGAAAGGGTTACCGACGCCCCTGGCAACACAGGCAACAGGAAGGAATACGGGTGGGTTTTAGTCAGTAAGAGTCTGACACACCCTCCCGCTCCGCCCAGAGCGGGAGAAGTTATTTGATAATTTCCCACCCAAAAAAAAAAAGCAACTCACCGAATTGCCTTGCTACAAAACTGTGTATGTAGGGTTTGCATTAATGCTGTTAAATTTCAGGTGTTCTAGGAAAAAAACACTTTAAATTGTTTACAGCTATTGTTGTAAGGTATAATCATGCTAGCTTGATGGTTAGCAATAGGCTCGCCCCCTGTTACATGGGACTTAAACATAACTGGCGAAATGTATGTGCACTATAGGTACACCTCTGCCTAATCCTCCAGGGAATACAGGCGTCATGTTATGTGTTACTTGCCTGATATATGAACTAGTAGTTCTGCGAACAGTAGACTTCGTGAGCACAATTTTTTTGCAACAATTAATACTTATACCACTAAAGTTATTTATAACGGGATATTTACCATGTTTTATGTTTTTAAAAATATGGTAAATATCCCGTTTTAAATAACTTTAGTAGTGAAAATAACCATTCTGTTTAAAATCCTATGATTGCATACAACGTTCAATAAGTCAAATTCAAATTTAAAAACAAGAAAAGTTATGAGTAAAAATTTGTAAGCCAGCTAGAAAAAATAAGTAATAGGTTTTAATTGGCGTAACGCTGCAGCCTAGTTTTGTAATGAGAAGGTGGTCCGATGCTCCATCAATACCTACCTAGTAGTTAAAGGGCCGATTCCACTGGTAGAAATTTACTGCATTTTGAGGAGCTATTCTGCTCATCACGCCGAAGATCCTCATCAGATATTCACCATATTTCTGTGAGACCAATTTAAAGTTACTATCTTTCAAATAATAAGAACCATTAAAATCTCATCTCATAAGGCGGAGACATCCAGTAGTCCTTTTTACCCATTTTTGGAGAAAGTACCTCTTCAATCGAAAATCCCCGACACCAAAAAAATCTTTATAGACCTAAAACCTGTATACCAAGTTTCGTCAAGATCGGTATTAAAATACGACCCGTAGAGGAGTACCAACAATCTGATAGAGGAAAGCAAATTTTGGCAGACTTGAAGCAGAGAGGCTTCGCTGGCTCGGTCAACTATAACTTGGGCGAAAACCAGAAACTATCAATGCAGATTCAAGTTCATAACTTGTGAAGAGAAAATAAACGTTTTATGTTGTCATATTTATAGCTGTAACGTATGTCTTGACCAGGCAACAATGATTGTGGCGAAATGCACTAACACTGACTGTCTACGTGAGGTTTATTTTGATTCTATAGCACTCAAGCCTGTAAATATTAACGGTTCTGTCACAGTTCTCAGAACGGCTTTTGTCCGTTTCCGTAAGTTCATAAACGGCTAAAGGACACTCGTGTTGAGCAGAGGACAAAAAACATTTGTAATCCCATTTAGACTTAAACTCAGCCTTGCCTTGTACCTCCAGTTACTAAGTATAAGTTAGTATTAGACTTCTATTAACTTACATTTAGGAGTTTAGCTTGGTTGAGTTATTTGGTATCTTTAGTACGGCAAGGGAAAACTGAGACAATGACCGTAAACATTTCAGCTTCATTGAAGCCTGAAGTGCCTGAAGTACTAAAGCTGAGAATGCGTCGCCTATTTCGTATTTAGGTACCTACATCTTATGTTTTTTGACATAACGTTCCCTTGCAAAAGCCAAGGGAACGTTATTTAACCATTCTGATAAATCGCACTATAAAATGATCGCGAATGATAGATAATCATGACAGGATACGCAGTACTATGTATTAAATAACATTTAAATACTACAAGACTCAACTCTTTGAACAGGGCGATTATCTATTGCCAAAATACAGTGGGAACACTTACTTGCGATACCGGTTATCACCCATTGCCGACTCCGTTAGGTATAGCGAGCAAGGCTGTTTTACAGTGCGCACGTAAGCTACGGTCAAGCGTTCTGTTTGAATTACCTTGCGCAGCGTTGCGAACCAATCAACACACGGAACGCAGAACGATATCCTGCAGCCTGTGTAAACTACAGTCAAAATTGTGTGTTTGAATTAGGGGTGTAACGGTGGCGCAAAAGTAAAGGAAAACAAATATATATTTAATATTTTTATTAAAAATATTAATATTTTTTATGAAAAATTACTACCCCATAATATGCCACGCTCTCCCAACTATGTTAAGGTCTACTTTCAATCTAATCGGATGCAGCTGAATACCAGTATTTTACATGGAGCGACTGCCTATCTGACCTAAACAACCTAGTTACTGGGTAATACAGTCACCTTGGTATAGGTAGATTTTCGGGCTTCTGACAAAAAAGAAAAGAAAAATAGCTACGTATTGGTACCTAATCAAAATTTAGAAGGGAAAACAATTTTTCACAAAAAAAAGTTTTACAGCTTTGTCACCTGCTAGGCGCTCTTTGTGGTTCACAAGTTAAACCGGCTCCACTAAACAGTTGTTCACAGTTATATTATAATCCCTTCAAAATGGTGGAGCTGAATCCATGCATCATGTTCGTGAACGAGCGCCGTCAATAGATACTGGTCCACGGCTTATTTTAATTTAATTAATTTTTGAATTGTTTTTTTTTTGTTAATCTTTTTATTGTGGATGCTTTTGACGTTTTGCATCGTTCTCACATATATTATTTCAAAATGAACTATGTAAACAATATATTGAAACCATATTGTTTAAAAAAAGAGGTTGTGTATGTTTTGTGTTAAAGAGTGTCCGTGGAGTTTCTTGCCCGCTCTTCGCCATCGGTACCTATTACGATTTGGAATGGGCAACTAGCTTCATCTTTCTGACTGACCAACCCTTTGACAATTCAAAAGTGCCTGTAGGTAATTAGTTTTTTTGAAATAAAGGCTTTGAGGTTGAGTTTGAGTTTTAGGTTTAAAAAAAATTGTCGCGTGAAAGTTATTGTACAAACCGCAGATACAAACCTAATTACAAAAACAAATATCTTTTATCATTTAATTTAATTCAATCAGAAACCCTTTAATTTAATTCAACAAAATTTTAATTTTAATTAAGCTTAATCAGAAACCCTTTAATTTAATTCAACAAAATTTTACAAAGGGATTATCATTGCCACAGACAAGATTTCCCACAAACTTTTTAAAATACACAATCACATCTCTAGCCGGAAAAAGGGTAGGGTTCACCAATGACAGTATTAATGTCCGATGTGATAAAGGGTGAGCCTATCGCCATTTATCGGACACCGGTCCAAGTCCAGGTCAATTGAGAATTTTCCAACAGGAAAATTTAACATTATCACTTTGTCCGAATGAGGGATCGAACCCGGAACTTTACCAGCTTTCGTATTTTGTTACCAATTGAGACGGCTATGTTCCCAGCTATGTTAAGGTCTACTTCCAATCTAACCGGATGCAGCTGAATACCATTATTTTACATGGAGCGACTGCCTATCTGACCTAAACAACCTAGTTACTGGGTAATACAGTCGCCTTGGTATAGGTAGATTTTCGGGCTTCTGACGAAAAAAAAAAAGAAAAATACCTACCTATTGGTACCTAATCAAAATTTAGAAGGGAAAACAATATTTCACAAAAAAAGTTTTACAGCTTTGTCACCTGCTTGCTAGGCGCTTTTTGTGGTTCATAAGTCAAACCGGCTCCACTAAACAGTTGTTTACAGTTACGTACTGAACCTCAGGGCGCCCTGCGGACTCTCCGTCCGCTTATCGGCCCATCGTGCTGCTCGACGAGGCGGGCAAGCTTGTTTGAAAGAGTCATTGCAGACCGCCTTGTCGGCCAGCTGGTGCAGGTGGGGCCGGATTTGGCGGAGAGCCAGTTTGGTTTCCGCAGAGGGCGCTCTACGGTGGACGCCATCATGCGTGTGCGAGCCTTGACGACGGGGAATGCTGTTGCCCAGGGTGGGGTCGTCTTGGCGGTGTCTCTAGACATCACCAATGTCTTCAATACCCTGCCCTGGAGTTGCATCAGGGAGGCACTTCGGTATCACCGGATGCCGACCTACCTCTGTCGTGTGGTCGAGGCCTATTTGACGGACAGGGCCGTCATCTACCCCGGTCACCAGGGAGTGTGGAACCGGCAAGAGATGTCGTGCGGTGTCCCACAGGGATCGGTCCTGGGGCCGCATCTGTGGGACATCGGATACGACTGGGTGCTGCGCGCCGACCTCCCTAGCGGCGTCAGCGTAGTGTGCTACGCTGACGACACGTTGGTCCTGGCGCAGGGGAGGTCGCACCAGGCGGCGGCTGAATTAGCGGCACGCGGGGTTGCAACAATCGTCGAAAGAATCCGGCAATTGGGACTCAAGGTGGCCCTGCACAAGTCCGAGGCCATGTGTTTTCATGGTCCTCGGAACGCGCCACCGTTGGGGTCCCAAATAACGGTAGGAGAGGTTTCTATCGGCGTCGAGTCGACGATGAAGTACCTGGGACTCGTCCTCGACAGCCGGTGGAACTTCGTGGAGCATTTCCGACGTTTGGCTTTCAAACTGGAGCGGGCGGGCGCTGCATTGAAGCGGCTCCTGCCCAATCTAGAGGGTCCAAACGCCTCCTGCCGGAGGCTCTACGCGGGGGTCGTGCGGTCCATGGCCCTCTACGGGGCTCCTGTATGGGCGCGCTCTCTGGCGCTGCGGCCAACCCGCCGGTTGAGCGCGGCCCAAAGGGTCATGGCCATCCGGATGGTCCGGGGATACCGCACGGTCTCCTGTGAGGTAGCGAGCCTCCTTGCCGGATTGCCGCCTTTTGCCTCCAGATCCCATCTGGAGGCAAAAGTCCTCGCGCACGTATGGGAGTGGCGCGAGGAGGCGAAACGCCGGGGCGTTAGTCCGCTGCCGCGAGAAATCGCGGCACAGCGGACGGAGCTCCGGCGGGATCTCATGGCGTCATGGAAAGTACGGTTGTCGCAACCCAGTGCTGGGCACGCCACGATTGCGGCGATAAGTCCCCTCTTTGAGGAGTGGCTGGAGAGGCGCCACGGCGTCCTCACCTTCCGCCTGACGCAAGTCCTCACCGGACACGGCAGCTTCGGGAGGTTCCTGTGTCGGATAAGGCGGGAGGAAACGTCCGGGTGTCACCAATGTGTGGATCGCCCGGAGGACACGGTGGAGCATACGGTGGAGGTCTGCCCGGCTTGGGCAGAGCACCGCCGTGTCCTCGTGGAGGCGATCGGCGGCAGAGACCTCTCGCGTCCGGCCCTGGTTCAGGCCATGGTACGGAGCGAGCGGGCATGGGCAGCCGTCACCTCCTTCTGCGGAGCAGTAATGCTCGCGAAGGAGGAGGCGGGACGGTTGAGGGAAAGGCAAGTTTCGCGCCCTCTCGCCCCTAGCCGCCGCAGGAGACGCCCAGGGCGTCGGGAATCCCGGGCGGATTTCCGGCCTCCGTAGGCGCGGGCTTGCGGACGGTGAGCAATGGGTAGCTCACCGTCCGGTAAGGACCAGGCCCGGGTCGACGGCGCGTTGTATTCCACGCGCGCCTCAAAGAGATGTCGTCAGCACATATAGTAGGGGTCCACTAGGGCCGATGCCTGCCGGGGTCGCGGGAAGGTACTTATGGGTCACCGAGGCCCCTGGCAACACAGGCAACAGGAAGGAATACGGGTGGGTTTTAGTCAGTAAGAGTCTGACACACCCTCCCGCTCCGCCCAGAGCGGGAGAAGTTATTTGATGATTTCCCACCCAAAAAAAAAAAAAAGGTACTGAACCTAGCGGAGACGGTGACATTGTATATTGTAGCAAAAACTTGAAAGTTAGAGTTAGATCTCACATTAAAGAGTCTTCGTTTAGTGTGAGCCAACTCCGTTAAAAACCTGCGGGGGGATGCGGAGGTACGATTTTATGCGGAAGCTCCGCATTTGCGGAGGCGAAGGCGAGGTTCTGTTACAACCCTAGTTTGATTACTGGTGGCACATATAAACAGTTATGTAGCTAACGGACAGCTTGATAGTTAGGTATTTGGAAAGACATAGAAGGTCAAGAGGTGGACTTAGTAAGGGTTTGTTCAAATCTTCATGCTTGATCGTGTCAAATGGAGCGTTGAAATTTGTATACTTACAAACGCAGTCGTACTTCGTATATACTGATGATCTAGGGCAGATATTATTTAGGTCTGCAGACGAGTCCTGGAGTGGAGACTGCGTATCGACAAGCGTAGTGTGTTATGGCCTCCAGCTACATAGATGGACCCACGACCTTAGAAAGGTGGCTGGGCCAGACTGGATGTGGAAGGCGGAGGACAGGGTGTTGAGGCACAGCCTGCGAGAGGCCTATGTCCAGAAGTGGACTGCGATAGGCTGAGTTGATTTATTGATTATTAAGGTATTCAGTAACAAGCATTACGACCAAATACAATCCATGCGTTTGGTTGTGGTTAGATTTGTAAACAGTTTGCCGTACCGCAATTTATACGGCATCCAAAATTGATTGGAGATTACAGGATTACAATAAATTATATACCGGTATCAAATACGTGATTAGTTTAATGCTTGCATTGTGGTGCAGTAATGACTAAGCTATAAATCACCCTCAGATACTTAAACTAAATAGATTTATTTAGTTTACAATGTCATTATTAGTACCCAACTCCAACAATTTCATTAAAATGGTTCAAATAAGACAAATTGTGAAAGATTATTCACAAATAGATGCGTTAACGTTTTGCTGCTATGCCAACTATCACTTCGTCTAAAATATCAAATTGTTTGTTAATTCTAAGTCGAACTAACCTGCCTAACATTTAAGTTTCCGCATTCCAGTTAATTCCCATCCAACCGCTCTCACAGGCTGCAATTATGAATCTTCATTTTCATTAAGAGCTCATGTTCAAGATTCGGTTTAGATATCACCACTATGGTACTGTAAGACGATTATGTAAACTATAATGCTATTACTGACGGTAGGTATGGTGGCTTTGCGTAAAACGATAAGCCTGAGGTGAAGCTGTGAGCGCAGATACCACCCAGAAAGTAAATTTCAAAGGAAAATTCAAATAAACGGCACGCGAGAAACCGTATTCGGATGTATTTAACGAGGGTAAACAAAAGTTTTCATACAGCGAGTACGGCGGAATATAATTGAGTATCCGAATTATTAATTCCTGACTTGAAAGCTTCAAGTCAGGAATTAATAATTCGGATACTCAATTATATTGGACTGACGTGTCGTGTCCTCATTTTAGATTTATACAATGCGATGTAGGTAGATTTACGTTATGTATTTTTTCATTTATCAATTTTTTTTTAAATCATTTATTCACAAAAAGTTATACAATAAAAAAAAATACTTATCTTCTGCCAAACTGCTGTACAGTTTGTCGGCAGTGATTATCTGTTCAAAGATATGAAGTATAGATGATATGTAAAGGTAAATGATTTATTTTAAATGGTTATATAATATGTATTTGGTACCTTTTTGATATTTTTATTGAGTTGTCTGCGATTTCAATATAAAAATAATGAAATTGTAACAATAAAGTGAGCCCTCTATCTTAATAAAAGGCAAGTAATAGAATGTCTAGACTTCAATAAAAATAACAATATTCCCAAAAAAACAAATATACACAACATAATCAAAAAAACAAATAAACATCACGTCTTGTTTCCCCGAAGGGTTAGGCAGAGGTGTACCTGTAGTACACCCACATTTCACCAGTTATGTTTTTAAAAACAAATAGATAATATTATTATATTTATCTTACCTTCTTCACACTATTGGAATTAAATAACACTTATTTAGTTCTAAAACGAAATAAAGAACGTACTGTATGTTGTAACAGAATAATAATTAGGCACATCGGTAATTAGTGTGGGTAATTTATTGATAACTTGCCATAACGATTTATAAATCGTTATGGCGTATATGGTTATATTATAATCCCTTCAAAATGGTGGAGCTGAATCCATGCATCATGTTCGTGAACGAGCGCCGTCAATAGATACTGGTCCACGGCTTATTTTAATTTAATTAATTTTTGAATTGTTTTTTTTTGTTAATCTTTTTATTGTGGATGCTTTTGACGTTTTGCATCGTTCTCACATATATTATTTCAAAATGAACTATGTAAACAATATATTGAAACCATATTGTTTAAAAAAAGAGGTTGTGTATGTTTTGTGTTAAAGAGTGTCCGTGGAGTTTCTTGCCCGCTCTTCGCCATCGGTACCTATTACGATTTGGAATGGGCAACTAGCTTCATCTTTCTGACTGACCGACCCTTTGACAATTCAAAAGTGCCTGTAGGTAATTAGTTTATTTGAAATAAAGGCTTTGAGGTTGAGTTTGAGTTTTAGGTTTAAAAAAAATTGTCGCGTGAAAGTTATTGTACAAACCGCAGATACAAACCTAATTACAAAAACAAATATCTTTTATCATTTGCCACAAGCTTAATCAGAAACCCTTTAATTTAATTCAACAAAATTTTACAAAGGGATTATCATTGCCACAGACAAGATTTCCCACAAACTTTTTAAAATACACAATCACATCTCTAGCCGGAAAAAGGGTAGGGTTCACCAATGACAGTATTAATGTCCGATGTGATAGAGGGTGAGCCTATCGCCATTTATCGGACACCGGTCCAAGTCCAGGTCAATTGAGAATTTTCCAACAGGAAAATCACATTATCACTTTGTCCGAATGAGGGATCCAACCCGGAACTTTACCAGCTTTCGTATTTTGTTACCAATTGAGACGGGTTCCTTGTAATAGGTATGTTAATGTTATTGAATTTGTTATGAAAACAAAGATGGTAAACGATCAACAGACTTTTATCAATTCGTAACATCATTTGATTTGATTTTGTATCTGCTTTATGTGTGTCATTCGTTTTGTTTATTTTTACCTTTTCAGTATCTTTAATAGTACCCACGTTTACAAAACCAAATAAAGCAATGATTTCTTTGTACTTTACTAAAACCAAAAGTTATTTATTGTAGACAGTCATAGAAAATCTATACGTATAATAATGAAACGCCGAACTGAAAAATAAGTTTCCAAAGCTACTCAAGAAAAATAGGCCAAAATAACTGCTACTGCCACAAGTAGCAGTTATTTTGGCCATTTTTTCTCAGCAAATTATTTTTCTGGATCCTTGCAAACGAAAGTATGGTTTAATGTACCCACATTAAATCATATTTTCGTTTGCCACAAACGGAACGCAACTTACAAGTTCATACCGACATCGCTAAGTACCGTGCCCAAAAAGCCGATTTGCGTTTGATGGCGCAACTATAATTACAAACGCAAACAGGTAAATGTTTCCTTTTGATCCTGCGTCCGCAGTGTACCAGAAAAAGCGGCCAAGTGTGAGTCAGACTCGCACACGAAGGGTTCCGTACCACCGTACAATATACACTATATTTTTTGTTATATGTTTCTTAATATATCGGGTCCCCGTTAATTTTTTACTTTATTTCACATTTATTATGTATTGTTATAGCAGGCACTTGAATTTTTCACAATGTATTCTACTGTATAAATTCTGTGAAAAATTCAAGTGTCTACCAACTCTATACTGGGGGTATTTGCAGATCGGGTGGAGTTCCCCATGCTGCGAAGATGGGTGGGACTTCATGTCGTTTTTTTTTTAATTTAATTTAATTTTTTGTTGTGTTTGCATACTAACATTAGTTTTTTAAGTATATTGTTACTAACAAGAATATGGACCTGATCTGAAATAAATGTTTAATAATAATAATAATTACGGTTCAAAACATACAGCCCTGTGACAGACGGAAAAACTAAACTAATTAAAAATACTAACAATGTGCGTATTTCTGAAACGGATAATTTCGAACAATTGTTAGTTTTTCAAGGTTGCGAGTGGGTAGTTTAATTAATTCTGTAATGAAGATACAGGTACGTTTTCAATTCTCGTTAATGTTACGGGGGTAAAAACTTTTCTAATTATTTCATTAGTGTGTGCTTCTGGATATACACTACGTACCTACGAGCGTGTTTTGTTTACATCAAGTTGGTGTTACAAGTTTAATTACCCAAATTATTTGCTAACGCAACATAATTAGAATTTCAACAACTTTTTAAGAATTTCCTCAAACTTTGAAACTCACTACAACAACTTGTTACTTATCATTTGGAACATCTTTCGATTTAATTGAGATCACTTTTGACAGAGAAAATGATAAATTAGGTACCTTAAGTGTGTAGATTTACAGGAAAAATACGAAGTTTCGTAAAAGTGTCAATTCCTTCTCCCTTTAATCCGTTCAAACGTTGTCTTTAAATAATCGCTTTCAGCGATTAGACCGCCCATTCTGTCACCCTATGTAAAATTTCGAAATGTATATTTGTGATTCATATGGTTTACATAATAAAGAGTATTTATTCGATTCTATTCAACTTACATAATATTATTATGAGACCTTATGGTTTAAAATTTTGTTTCATGTTCCAGTTCGTTGAAATTATAGCAGGCTAGATTCTCAAAGAATATTTTTGGGTTAAAGTCACGCTTAATTTGCTGACTCTAGTGCGTATTAAGTTTTGACGATGCAAGTTTTTTGAAAGATTTCTCCAACTTGTAAAAAACGTATGATAGAAAATAAAATGAATTACGTTGAGAAGGGCTGCAAATATTTCCATAAATGTTTCACAAACAAGAGAGCTCGATCTAGAAAGCTTACAAAAAACACTAATTAAAATAAAATACTCCTTTCTGTGTCCAATGTTAAATGTCACGCCGTACCATACCACTGTCAAATAAAAAAACACAAACACTATCTTTTAAACGGTCTACAACCATATTTCCCACGCACGATGCAATGAAACAGCCATAGAACCCATGGAATTGGCAGTTTGCGGAGAAAACCGAACAAAACGGACGTGTGAATGTGACAGTGGGCAGTAGGGGAGGGATACCCATTCTCGTCACCTGTCCCGGTCTCAATTGCAACGTCCACGAAGTTTTGCACGCAAACAATCCTGCGTTGCTCCGTCGCGTCACGGTACGTTCATAGAAATGTTCTGTTAGAAATATTGGATCGTTGATCGCATTTATTTGATATTGCTCTTTGTTAATGTTTGTAGCTTTATTTAAATGTTGAAAAGTAAGAGACGTTATATTTAATTTACTGCTTTGCTTCAAAGTTAAACGAGTTTTGTTAGGTAGATATAATTTAGAAATATCGGTCTTATTTATAAACGTCTCTTAAATTTTAATCAATTGCTACGCAACTGATTAGCAAAATTCTTATTTATAAACGCTATTTAGCGTTAGGAGTTTACTAAGCAGTAGTAGCTGTCAAAATTAAACACCACCGTTGCACTGTTTAAAGCTTGTTAAGAGTATGCTAGAGGCAAGATGGCGGATTTTATTTGAAGCAGCTGATCGAAACAATTAAATTAATAAAATATTGTGTGCTTCGAGGTTATTTTGTTGCTAATATCGAATTGTGCCCTATTAAACATGGATTTCAACAGTCTTTTTCGGGATACCAATAACCACGTAGAAGAATTAAATTATTTTGAAGCGCCGACTGAGAAATCCTTACTAAACTCGTTTTGTTCCGCTACGATTATTCAAATTATATATTCTTCACTCGAAGTATACATGATGAAAGGGTTTATAGGGAAAGCTGAATCAGGAACCGAGCTTCAGTTGGAACTTAGGTGGTCTGAAGAGAATTAAGTTCGTGAGGAAGCTCATCGGCGGTAGTGGTTATTCAATGTGTTATCCCATGTACCAAAGTCAGATGGCGGCGAGTACATACAAATAACAAGAGATATTTGATAGAAAACAATTTAAGTTACATTTGGTTATAAATTCATTATTTATGATTTCTAATATTCCTCCTCCAAAGACTTGAGTGCCATTCTTTTCCCATTGGCATGAGAAAATAATGGCTCTCAAGTCTTTCTCACTCCTCATATTTTTCATGCAGCATGGCCTCGCCATCTTTGCGAGGTCGAATAATATTGGTACAAGGTGCTAGTGGCATTCATAACAGCAGTCAAACTTGTACCTGTAAACAAGTTAAGTATAATTGTTATTAAAAGACACTGGAACCCACAGCAAAAGCAATAGAAAGTAATATAAAGAAATAAGAAACTAAATACCTTTCTAAAGGAGCATATTCGTGTTTAGGTAGATGGTAGCCCGCGAAATTCAAAATTTCTTTATTTGTTCCATACGAACTTTTCCTTATGAGGTATGTTCTTATGGAACAAATCTAACTAAGAAATATGTATCAATGGTTCTAATGATTATAATTATGTAAAATCATATTTGTTATGGTCGCGAATCATATTTTGATCAAGATACAACCTGACACTGACCTTTTTCTTTTTTTGGGTGGGATATTGTCAAATAACTTCTCCCGCTCTGGGCGGAGCGGGAGGGTGTGACAGACTCTTACTGACTAAAACCCAGCCGTGTCCCTTCCGTTGCCTGTGTTGCCAGGTGCCTCGGTAACCCTTTTGTACCTTTCCGCGACCCCGGCAGGCATCGGCCCTAGTGGACCCCTTCACTTGTGCTGGCGACATCTCTTTGAGGCGCGCGTGGAACACAACGCGCCGTCGACCCGGGCCTGGTCCATACCGGACGGTGAGCTACCCCTTGCTCACCGTCCGCCAGCCCGCGCCTACGGTGGCGGTGGCCGGAAATCCGCCTGGGATTCCCGACGCCCAGGGCGTCTCTTGCGGCGGCTAGGGGCGAGAGGGCGCGAAATTTGCCTTTCCCTCAACCGTCCCGCCTCCTCTTTCGCGAGCATTCCTGATTCGCAGAAAGAGGTGACGGCTTCCCATGCCCTCTAGCTCCGTACCATGGCCTGAACCAGGGCCGGACGCGAGAGATCTCTGCCACCGATCGCCTCCACGAGGACACTGCGGTGCTCTGCCCAAGCCGGGCAGACCTCCACCGTGTCCTCCGGGCGATCCACACAGTGGTGACACCTGGGCGTTTCCTCCCGCCTTATCCGACACAGGAACCTCCCTAAGTTGCCGTGTCCGGTGAGGACCTGCGTCAGGCGGAAGGTGAGGACGCCGTGGCGCCTCTCTAGCCACTCACCTGACACTGACCTGCAAATAGCAAAAAACGAAGGAAAATTTGAATTTCACGAGCTACGACTGCGGATCCACCTTAACAAGCATATTTTAAGACTTGAATAGACATGCATAGCTACTGCCTTAGCATTCATTTGGTCAATTTGCATTAGTACCTACCTAATCTGATATAAGTTCAGAGATAACAAATACCTTTTCCTGTTTACTCCAATTATTGAAGCGTATTCTTTTCATTGCTACCATCGGAAACACAAGGAATTAAACATAATATTTTTTTTATTCCAATTAAAATTTCCGATGATGGTTTTGTCAACTATATTCTTAAAATTCTGTTTTGTAGTCGACTACTTTGATTAAAATCTGTGCCGAAATCGTAATTTTACCTCTATTTGATTTTCATACCTTTTTACCCGACTGCCTCAGGAGGGTAATGTTTTTCGAGAGTATGTATGTATGTATGTATGTATGTATGTATGTATGTATGTATGTATGTATGTATGTATGTATGTATGTATGTATGTATGTATGTATGTATGTATGTCTATTTCTTTGGCACGCTCTGTACCTGTACAGTCGAATAACTTGAAATATGGTGTAACTTTTGATTGTCCCCGCCTGCAAGACCAAAAGTCTATAGATTATAATGCTTGTTTTTCCCTTTTCAGTTATGTGTTTTTGCAGTCGGATTTTTTGTTTTTTTAAATAATTTATTTTATTTATTTGTTGAGAGAATGCGTGTCTGGCACCAGTCAGTTTGTCAATTTTTAGTTGTAATAAGGATCAAATTCGCAAAACACATATTCTTTTGTATAAAACTGACTCTGCGCGGGGTCGTGGGAAGGTACTTATGGGTCACCGAGGCCCCTGGCAACACAGGCAGCTGAGCATGACGTTGGGCGCTTCGGAGAGCAATGCTGTGGTCGTTTTAGCCCACAATACGTCCGACATGTGGCAAACGTGTCTGGCCCAGTCCCGTTTGAGCTTGGCTGCTTTTTGAGTGACGTCTACGATTTGTGTCTGTGTCTTAATCAGAAATATTATAATTTAAATATTTTCTGTAACGGTAATACATTTCCAGGCAACTATAAAATATAAACACAAAAGAAAACGAAAATGAATGAAAATACTTATACGTAAAACTATTAAATAATAACGAGTTTTTCACTCAAAAAATACAATTTAGCAGTGTTGAATTTATAAACCAAAATTTTCCACTAGCAATGACAGACAATAATCCCTATCATGTACACCGACGAAGCCACAATTCCCTCAGACCGCATCGTGGTATATATTCTCTGCTCAAATAAGCGAAATAACCGTAAATGTTTGAGTCCTATTAATAGTTTCATCAATGTATTTTAAAAACTAGCACTGCCTGCGATTTCGTCTGCGGGAATGTCAGACATTGAGAGCAACTCAATGTCAAGTACCTGTAAAGGTGCACCAAGATTGTGTTGATCGACATCGACCAGATTGATTATTGATTGCCTCAAAATGATAATAATATTTATTTCTGTAAATTGGTTAAAAAAAACACATCAAAAATAAATTGATTTAAAATTAGATGAGTTCGGTGTTTCCTGTCCGACTGCTATATGAGAAGCAAGACCGAAACAAACTCAAAGCTCAAAACATAATCGAGTGTCGATCGATGGATGTAATCGGGCTGCCATGCACCACACACTAGATTAATTTGAACGATCAATTGCCCTTTGTTCACCTTAAAACTAAAGGTAGGATATTGGACAATAGACGATTCAACTGTATGCTGGCTTGATCTGATGCTTTCGTCACCTACTTGAAAGTGCTGAATGAATATTAAATGTATCGAGAAATAGTCCTCTTTGAGATTTATTATGTCATGGACAGACATATTTGTTAGGTACCTGTACCCTTACATCTATATGTTTACGGGAAAAGGATACAGGGAAAACGTGGTTTTGTTCTTAATTGTCTAGACCTTCATTAATATAGAATTGTTTCCAACAGAGTGATCCTTATTATTACGTAGGTAACTACTTGGATTTAGAGATTCCGAAAACCACAACTCAAAAGTTTCGTTCAAACTCAATTAAAACTCAAAGCTTCCATCAAATGAATTTTCAAATAAACTAATTAGATACAGGCACTGTTGCATTGTCAAGGGGTCAGTTAGTCAGAAAAATTAAGCTGGATGCCAATTCCAAAGCGTAGTAGGTTCCTATGGAGAAGAACGGGCAAAAAACACTGTTAAAACTGTATTTCTAACACAATCTATCATCATGAATATTTATAGGTTTTTATAGTTGCAGCCTTTTTTTTGGTGGGATTTTATCAAATAACTTCTCCCGCTCTGGGTGGAGCAGGA
This sequence comes from Atethmia centrago, assembly GCA_905333075.3. Classification (NCBI taxonomy): domain Eukaryota; kingdom Metazoa; phylum Arthropoda; class Insecta; order Lepidoptera; family Noctuidae; genus Atethmia; species Atethmia centrago. The sequence goes on along the minus strand of HG995383.1, from coordinate 16,426,763 downwards.
GGGTGTGTCAGTTGCACCCTGTATTTAATAAAAATCTTAACGTAACACAAGTTCTGCTTTAGTTTTTTATTTAGCAACAACGTTAATATCATAGACAAGAGACTCATTAAAACGTCTTTCAGCCTTTGACGTAATTAATGAAGATCATGTTTAAATAATCAGAGGCATACGTTGAGGATAATAATATACTTCTTAGATATATCGGAAAAGTTTTTGAATAATGAAGTAAAATTGAGGGAACATTATCAGCATATAATGTTGCCACTGCTTGGACACAGGCCTCCTCTCTGTGAGATGGAGTGGGCCATGATACACCACGCGAGCCCAGTGCGGGTTGGCAGATGTCACATATTTTCGAATTTTTGGTTCTAGGACATGCCGATTTACTCACGATATTTTCCTTCATCGTTTTGAGAGCAGTGGTTATGAAATAATTGAGGGATTTGTTGTAAAATTGGGTGGTTGTTAATGTCAAAGAGTATTTACTTCGACAAAATATGCTAAGTTCAAATCGTCCTACGAGGGTGACACTGAAAGTTCTTAAAAAATCAAAAACTGAACAAACTAGCAAGTTATTAGTTTTACGAGTATTGTGTATTTTCAATATAGTGTCCATTTACATCAATACATCGCTGCATCCGATGGAACTACTGAGAAAAGCACCTTACCCACTTGTCCTTAGGGGTCTCTTCGACGGCATTTTGAAACGCAGCCACTGCTTCCTCGGCGTCCATAAAACGTTTTCCTCGAAGTTTTTCTTTTATTTTCGGAAATAAATAAAAATCGCAAGGTGCGAGGTCGGGGCTATGACTCAGTAATTCCACGTCTAACGTCGCCAAGAAATCGATTGTTTGCTTGGCGGTGTACGACGAGGCGTTGTCGTGGTGAAGGAGGATCCTACTGCGTGGTCGTTTCTCCCGAACTTTTTCCAAGACAAGTGGCAAAGAATTGTTAGTGTACCACTCTGCAGTAACTGTTTTTCGATCCTCTAAAACAATTGTTGCGTAATGACCTGTCCTACCGAAGAACGAGGTTACCATCTTTTTTCCCAAGCTTCGACCTCTCTTCACTTTAGTTGGCATCTCCTCGGAAGGAAACACCCAGACAGTAGACTGTCTCTTAGTTTCAGAACACAACATTTGAAAAAGATTTAACCTACGTTTAATCTTGGAACCATTTCACGACACCAATCAACACGACGGAGTTTTTGGGCCTCTGTCAAATTAGGAGGTATCCACCGGACACAAAGCTTCCTGACCGCTAAATAATCATGGAGGATTTTGTGCACTTGACTCATACCGATGCCTAAGCTTGTCCGAATCTGCTGACAAGTCACTCTTTTGTCAGTCTCTATCATACGCCGCACAACACTGATTTTATCTTCAGTAGTCGCCGTAGAAGGCAACACGCAGATCATCGGTGAGATTAGTGCGACCACGTTTAAACTCATTAAACCAGTTGTAAATAGTGGCACGAGATGGAGCTTCATCGTAAAAGGCCAATGAAGTCTATCATATCTTTCTTGTTGACTTAAAAAACATCGAAAGTCATAAAAAATCATTCTACGAAAATTTTCTCGCGTTAAATTCATGCTGACGTGACACAGACAATTTTCAATTTGCCGCTAAATCATAAACAAATGACAAATGAATAAAATACATATACAATAATATTGGCAAAGAGTTCCATTTTTAAAATTTGAACTGTTTTTTTATTACAAGAGGCCCGTTCTAAAAACTTTCACTGTCGCCCTCGTAATACTAGCATTGTTGATTTTATTTAAACTTAAAATATTTATATTTATTACCTAGTAGTAAAAGAAATGTAGAATATCTAACTCAATTTTAAATAAGTATGAAAGTTTATCCTTATAATATTATCCGTCCTTTCGGATAAAACACGGATACTGCGATACTTAATCAAGTATCTGGACGCTCGATTTATCACGTCGCATCACTTTATTAGATAGATACTTTAAAAACCTATTAAGTTCGTTAAAAATCCTTTTACGGCAACCACACCAATTGCAGCTTTTACTGCAATTAATGACGTAGTAAATCTTTTCACGAAATATTTTACGGTATGTTCCGAACGTTTCCATCGACATATGCCTTCGGTGTGAAAAATGGATGATGTTAACTCGGAATGAAACACGTTGCAATAACGTTTCTGACCAATGAGATAGCTTAGCATTCGTCATCATCACATGACGTCACCCACACACGTAACACACACTTGCTTATAAAGCAGGGAACTTTATGACTTACACACATAAAGATATTATGCAAAACATAAAAATACAACCTAGAAATATAAGTGTTTCAGCACTTCACAGCACTAAACTCGATCACAAGGATTAAACTAAAGATTAAATTCAGTTACGACGTTTCGATTGTTTCCTATGATTATCGCACAATATTTTCCACTTGAATAGTTTGAATTTAATTTTCGAACGAAACCTCAAAATGATAAAGTTCTGAAAAGGCAGTATATACCACTAAGCGGGCCTATCCATTCGCCTTCAATAGGGAATGTCTTTAAACTCCATATCGGTCGAAATTATCTTATCAGTTTCATAGTTCAATAGGCAGCTACAATTTCATCAAGCATTCCATCAGTTTAAGCTTCCATCGCGGACTAACAGTTCTTCCAATATCCTAGCTTTGTAAATTAACGGACTGGAGACAAAGGTGGAAATCGGAATAAAAACCTTTTTCTCTTTATTTGGAAAGAGAACATCAAACGTGTTTTGCATGTCCATCATTAAATGGTAGATATAGTCCTGAAAAAGAGAACACGTCTTTTTAAATTACAAATAAAAAACTTTTGTGTCATTTACATTTTTTCGACGCTTTTATACGGCACGCTATGAGCTATGCTGCGAATTTGATTCGTTTGCACTTTGCAATCGACAGGTAGGTATTGGAAAAAATAGAAACCGTATTTCTGATCGCATTCCATCAAAAATATGTATATTAATCGTTGTTTTGGATTTTGGAACTGTAGTGTTAAACTTTTACAGACGGAGGCACTTTTAACAGCCTATAATGTTCCCACTGCTCTCCTCTCTATGAGAGGGAGTGCACCGTAATCTACCACGCGGGCCCAGTACGGGTTGGTAGATGCCACATATCTTCGAATTTTTGGTTCTAGGACATTTCGGTTTACTCACGATGTTTTCCTTCACCGTTTTGAGAGCAGTGGTGATGAAATAATTTACACAAAATAAAGTGCCTGTCCGGGTTCGAACCTACGACCTACAATTCGTAAGTCGCAGCCGTTACCACTGGGCCACCACTGCTCTCATCAACACCCTCTCAATTCATATATGGAATAACTTATAATTAGGTAGGCACTCTCACAAGATAATGCGTTTTCTAACATATTGCTTAAACAACATAAATATTGTGATTTGGTAGTGGATTTCTGAAAAAAGCCTGAATCAATATAAACTATTTTGGTTCAAGCAATAATTAGGTAGGTATGTTTGAACCCCCAGCACCTCCCCTTGAGGAATTAACATAACGCAACTTTTTTTCATAACATAGCCTTTTCAGTCCATCCAAGCATACTCCCAGGTTCACAGAAGTGATATTAATTTGTGTAACGTTAGCTCAAAATTAATCACGCGTCACTTAAACACGTGCCTCCCTAAACATGATATGTGTGCCGACCGGTATGACCGTGTGTCCGTTATCCAGTGGCGCATTAGCGACTCTGACAGTTCATTTATCTTATTTGCAGCTCGGTTAATTAAGTCTTCCCCACAGAGGTGTCGTAATTTCGTTGCTGATTTGTTAATTTTCTAAAATAATGTCAAGAATAACACATTTGATTTCGAGCTAGGAAACATAGTTGGGTAGTTAATTCAAAACAGGTAAAATTGGGTATGTATAAAAATATGTAGGTTGTCTGAAATCTAATTTCAGGTTGTAACAAGTCAAAAAAATGCGATTTAAGGGATTTTTAATTTTCATTTACGTATTAAAAAACGCCTCCCATAGGCGTTTTTAAATAAATAGCCGCAGTTCAGGTCTGGATCGCGCAAGACTTTTGGCGGTTGGAGCCAGAGAGACCGTTCATTGGCTACATGCCCATCCTTCTCCATATATCATTACCTTCCTGGATCCGACCTCGCTTCGTCTGGGGACTGGTCTGCGGCTTGGGGTCACGGTATGCACACCACACACATGTCCTTGTGGCACGGACGTGGACCGACTGGGTCACCATGGACTTTGTTCTCAAAAAAGTGCATGCCGCTTTTCAAAACATGCGACACTTAATGACATAATCTCTTGCCAGCATCATTGTGCCTGCTCTTCTTGAGCCAAGTGGCATTGTCAGAGATGATGGCAAAAGACCTGATGGTGTGTCTTTGGTTCCGTGGAATTTGGGACGAATGCTCACCTCTAACGGACTACTTCCAAAGCGGGAGCAGCGGCAGAAAATGCCTAAAATCTGAAAGTTATTAGATATGGAGGCCTTGGCAGAGATTACAACTTTGTGCCCTTTGGCGTCGAGACCCTCGGTCCTTGGGGTCCCAGTGCGCATAAGTTATTTGCGGAAATCGCGAAACGTCTAGTTGATGTAACTGGTGACCGATAAGCTGGCGGCTTTCTCTCGCAACGCATCAGCATTGCCATTCAGCGAGGAATTGCCGCCAGCATCCTCGGTACAATGCTCCGAGAGCCTTTTTAGGCTTAACTTAGTTTTAATTTAATTTAGTTAATGTTAATAATCATCTTGTAATTTAGTTATTTTATTAATAAATATAAAACGTAAAATATTCGAGTGATTCATAACTTTTTTTGATGCGCAGACACGGCATCTCGGTCTTTTTGAGCCCGTTCTTTTTGCCCCATTTAATTTCGCACCTCAAGTAGTTTTTAGTGGTAAATTTGATGTAAACATAGTCCAACATGCTGTTTAATACTTTTGCGCGCAAAGCGATCAAGTACTTTTTATTTTTTTATGTATTCAAATAAGCTTTCCAATCAATGCTGTCAACATTTTTATAGGAACTAGCAGTCGTCGGAAATCACTGTTTGAGCAAACATTCTACTTTTCTACATTTCAAATATGTGATGAAATATTTTTTTGAACTAAGTAGTGCTGTAATGTGCTGTACTGGTGAAAATCAACTTTTTAGCCGTCTCTAGTTGGTTATTTTTCATATGCGGGATTTATTCGTCCAACGGTTTAAGATTAGTTAAAAAGGTCGATAAAATTTTTGGCCCGGCCTACCCGGATACTAGCGTACTGACCATGCCGATCTTATCGCCGGCCGCATTTAGTGCTGTTCGACGTTGTCGTGTGCGTCATGCTGCGTCGCCTGTCAGGCATTTTACGCCTGAGTACAGCAACCTGGACCAGGTTGCTGTACTATGAGTCGTCCTTCGTCAGTCCTGGCACTGAGTGCAACTTTGTCAGCGATTTTTCACACAAAGTTTTTTATCTATTATATCGGATTATCGTAGTTATAATTATTCACACATAATTTTAACGTAAACTCCCTCTTATTAAAAACAAAAAAATACTTGGTGATTTATACTGAAAAACTTAAGTTCATCCTTTTTTTCAAAATACCATCCATCTACGTAAATAGCGACGCGGACCAACTGCAGATTGAAATCGTTCCGAAGCTTCCCGAAGCTTAGTTAAAAACGTAACTAAAATTCCACATGTCGACCTACTATAAGTTTTCCCCTAAACCTCTTATTTTTCATCCACGACTACTACAACGCGCCTAAAGCAACTTTGTGTTCACGATAACTTTTTTCTAGATCTTGTATTTTTTTAATTCATAATTTATATACGTGAGTTTTGTGGCGAAGAAATCGTTTCATTGCCCTACATTATGGCGATATGGCATCCGGAGTTCGCCACAGACTTTTCATTGTCACTACAATATGTTTTACTGAATCGTCATAAAAGTCTGTGTATACGCGTACAGGGCACCAAAAAATACGTAGGCATCGTTTCGCTGTGAATCTCAGTCAAAACAAATTAATATTAATTCGAAATAAATATTCCGTATACTGATATAGGTACGCTTATGTCCAATACTAACCAAAACATTAATGTTGTTTTACAACAGAAATTAAATAAAATAGCTCAAAATAATAATCCTTACTAAATGCCACCGCATTTACAAATATCAATTTACCGTCCAGGTTACAAGATTAGTCCAAATACTCAGTTAATCTAATATTATAATATTGCGGTAATAGATAATCCAAATGGTTTGTTTGCATTAATAGCGCTTATAAACCTGGAGCTTTCATTCAGAATAGATAATCGAATACTTAAACGTAAGGTAGGAAAGAGCTGGTGGAGCGACGATTTTCGCAGGGCTGGTAGCAGCTGGATGAGAGTTGCCGAGAATCGAGCTGAATGGCGTAGCGTGAATTGGAGAAGGCCAGCAGTGGACTGCTGTAGGGTGATGATGAATCGAATACTTAGCGATTGGCAATTACATGCGTATGGGGGTTTAGACCAATGGCATAGACATAGAGTAGGTAATCGGGACAGATATTTCAATGTAAGTAAAGTCAGGGAAACAAGTTGCTAAGCAAACTGACTACACCAATTTAAATTGTCAAAATTCAAATGAGAACTATCATTCTTTGACAGTAGAATGAAATGGCTATCTAGAGATAGCCATTTGAATGATATATAAAAATCTCGCGTCACGGTGTTTGTGGTTGCAGTCCACCGAAATAGCTCTACCGATTTTTATAATTTTTTTAATGTATATTTGGTAGGTATGATAATAGGTCGTAAAGTATATTTCATCCCGATGTTCCCACGGGATCGAGACTTACGCGGGTGAAACCACGGGGCACGGACTGAGTACGCAGTTACGGGGGGTGAGTAACGTATATAATGTATCAATATGCTTATCAATTAATTTACAACGTATTTTCTTTTACGTGTAAGGTTCTACTCATCGACGAATCGTTGCCGTTTGGTTCTATTAATAAGATTGTTTTTATAGAGCGTCTTTTCTGTTACTCATGGCGGTGTAATACTCTTTTTCTATAGTTCAAAAGGTAATTTTAACATCCGAGTTCAGTATATCGCTTATGAGACAAAATTTGGAGGTAAAATTTTACCAAAAACAAAAAGTATACAAACAATAACAAAAAAGTAACATATTTACGAATAAAGTATACAAAATAAGATCACAAGGATACAGAAACAAATAAATTTTCGTCATAAAACTTTTATGGTAAGCCTCTTCACATCCTTTTAATAGTTTATGAGTACTCTTAGCGATATCAGAGGAATGCGTTAGGGAAAAAAATATCTTATATCATAATTATAATATTCATTTATGGACGTGCGGGGAATTAGAGAGTTGTACACCTTTAAGTCAGTTTTTACTTGCACAATGTATGGTACATATTTAATTACGTATTGGACGTGACGTATGAAAAAACAATTTAACAAGATGACATTCTCACGATTCAGGAAAGGACAATGACTTATCTGTCAGAAAATTGCTGAACTCTTCCGATCTAATGGCGTAGAAACACGAGCACAAATATCTCACAATTACGCAAAGTTCCAATGCGATTTTCAGAAATTATATGGTCTTACGACCATAGTCTTTTCGAAACCATATGTTATGGAATATGTCAAAGTCACAGTCGTTATTTCAAGAAAAAATCGATTTTGAATTTTGCTTATTTATGCTCGTGACTATACCAAATACTAAACTAAATGAGTTGGTTGGTTGGTAGGTACACCTAACATAGAACATTCTAGACTTTGTACCGACCACAGCAGAAACCTCAGATTAAATACGAACTAATTAGATTCAGTACTTGATAATTAGCTTAGGAAGTACAAATGGCGGTTTTGACACCGGATTGAACACCTAATTAGGGTTGCAGGTAAGGACCTACCATCGTTAGAACAATTATTTATTGGAAGAAGAATTTATTTGGTTAACCAAAATAAAGACTTAAAGTGACCTCATTGGTGATGTTCTTCAAAAAGGTCAGGTGCGTATTACTCGCAACCGGCGTGCGTGTATGACCAGGTGTATGAACGTAAACGGATCAAAAGGAAAATACATATATTTGTTATGGTCGCAAATAATATTTTGATCAAGATACAACCTAACACTAACCTGCGAATTGCACAAAACGTAAGGAAATTTGAATTTTGCGGGCTATTACTGCAGATCTGCCTTAAGTACTCTGTAATAATCTATCTCCTCTTAAATTTTGGTGCAAAGTTTTCATGATGATAGGTACAGTTTCTTTGCTGTTAAGTTACTATAAGTCAGTTGAACGCAAATGCATTCCTGATTTTTTTAACATGGCCATACACATATTTAACAATAGATCTTAGAGCATTTACGCCGTACATCATTTCATACAAATTTTCAGGTCCTTCTTTTTCGATATGACAACCGATTAATGAAACTTCACACACGTAAGCAGGATACATAGGTCTAAAATATTAGTAGACATTTTCAAAATGCCTTATTTAAAAAAAAACAGATAATGGGAAATTTCTGTTTGTATGGAAAATTTAAAATCGCTATAATTTAACTGGTATTTAACAATAGATCTTAAGAAATATTGACACAGTTCGTCCCAACTTAGGAGTTTTTCTTTTCAGTTACAAATACAAAAATATATCTAAAATTATTATAATGAGCACAACTTAAATTCCTTTGTACAAACAATTAATTGGCATCACATAAAACCGAAGAAAAATTGAGCATAAAGAATGAACTTTTAAATTCATTTCAGGTCTTTGGAAAGTATCAAAAGTTCTTAAGTAATCTCGATCCACGTCGAAACTTGGTAATAAAGTACGCTTAGGGGGAAGAATTTTTCGTTCATGAAACGATACATTTTTAGTAAGTTGTCTTCACTGATGTCTGTTAGGATTTTTGCTTTTTAATGGACGATGAAAGAGCTAGACTATTTTTGGTTCTGCAAAGAAATAAGTTTTCCGGAGTTACAATAATGGCTTTGTTAATGGATGACATAGTTTTTGTGGTATTTTTAATGTTGGAAAATTACTGAACTTTGCTTTTTGCAAGTAATCTCTTTCAGCTTTCTTTGACCTCAAACAAAGCTGGAATACGTTAAGCCCATAAAATAATAGTAGCCGTAGAGAAATACCAATAAAACCTTCATTTCTGTGGCATTGATTCAGTATGGATTTTCTAACTGACACAATAGACGAAGCCGAACGGCGCGGTGTGTAATAATGGGGAGTGTCCATGCAGAATGGTGGCTTATTCAATAGACGGCCAGTCGGATTTATGTTCTGTTCCACCGAACGCTGTTATGTACGCACTTTATTCGTTTGTAAATATGTTTTGGGGAACCATGGCATTTTTTCCAAGATCTTTTACTATCTTTGAATGAACATGTGGGTTTTTAACGTAAAAATAAGGCAAGATCGAGAGGCTCGATCGAAGAGGTATCTAAGCCTCATGCGGTTTCCTCGTGTACGCCGATGTGTATTTTAGGAGCAATTTCCAATTTAGCTTCAGCTACTGAAGTTTGTTTTTCATCTGTTGCGATATAGACTTGTTGGATGAGCTTCGTATCCAGCTTACACAAATATATTTTGTTTCAAGACAAGCCACTGAATGTTCAAGACAAAGAGTCAAAACCATTCTGAACCATTGTGCTTGCAGTGTTTAGTCGTCAGACCAACTCGCCTTACACTGATCTTATAGATCATTTTGTGCTAAGAAAATATTATGTTTGAATATCCTGAATCCTACCTCAGGTCGGATATTGCAAATAAGACGACGGTGAGCGAGGAATAATATGATATTATAGCTGCCATTTATACTGATAACTGGAAGGGAACAGACGGGGGTCTACCATGGAAGTGCTAAACACGGAAATTCAATTTTCATTTCCATTGAGTTTTTCTTTGGTAAGATAAATTAATGGTTATAAAGAATGGCGCATTGTATTCCGAAACGACCTGAAACTTACCTAGTTCATTATCACTGAGGAGTTTCTTGTTGTTGTTAATGTGAGAGGTACAGTTTCATAGTGAACAAATCTTAAGTGCTTCGTCACCAAATGAACTTAAATGTGACGTCACTACTTAGTTGATCAAAGCGCTTCCTGTATAACTGTCTAGGTTAAATTACAGTTTGTAACAGTAACTATGAGTTGATGAATTCAACTCGTACGTAAATACACACATTAGAAGTAAACTTGTTTCTGTATTCCCTCGGTAATGATAGGTTTAGTTTATTTTATGTTTTGGTGTCAGTAGGCCATTCCGTCTTTTGGATATTTAGAAAACACTTTATATTATTTAAATGATTTCTAAATATAAAAAATGCATATAAAAAAATAATAATAATAATAAACGATGATGCTGATGATGATGGTGATGCTTATTTCTTTAGAAATAAGCATCACCTTTGTATGTATTTTCTGTTCCTTTCTTCTTGTCTGTTTATATGTGTGTACATAAACTGTTAAATAAATAAATAAATAAAAAATAACACAACATTTCCTTAATTGACATTTTTGGCATAGACATTTTTGGCAAAGACATTTTTGGCAAAGACAGGAATAATCTAAAGCCAGACAGACTTCTAAACAGTAAAATACCATGAACCGATGTGAACCGACATAAAACCCACATTTATTTTTAACTACAATTTATTTTTGTAAAAAAATACTACGCCATTTATGGAAGCGACTGTATTTGTAGGGTGTGCTAAAACAAAAAGTATTTATCATTTATGGTAGGCTGCTGGTGACACGTGGGAAAATTGTCGTCATGAATAATGGTTAGCCGACAAGTTGTCAACGGACTGTCGGTCTAAGCTTCACTGACCCAACACGTTTAAATATATGTGCGCTGTCTCTTAATGTGTTATGTGCCAAATACACTATAATATAACAACAAGTTACGGACGCGGTTGCAACAGGATGATGCTTGGTTTAATATGAGTTTGTTTGTTTTGCTTTTTTTGTTGGATAGTTTGTTTTGATATTTTATCACTTTTTAGCTCGCAATTCTCATACCTATTTCTGTAAAAAATAAGATTCGACGAGCCCGACAATGATAACCTCACTAGATAACTTAAAAGGTTATTGTTCGTCATTCGTCTACAGCAGTCGTGTATTTTAATAAGTGCTCTTCAAATATAATTCAAACCAATCGTAATATAAAAATATAATAAAACCGCGAAAAAAAAAATTTCAATTGCGCCATTTCGTCTCTGTATCCTGCGCTTCAGGAACAACAGGCCACACACGGAAATGCCGCGACCGTGCTTCATCTCCAAGCATGTGGGTAAAGCAGTTTATATTTTTTAAGGCAGCCTAAATCCACATTTACGTTTTTAGGGTTCCGTAGTAATGTCTTGTCCGTCTGTCTGTCTGTCTGTCTGTCTGTCTGTTCCCGCTGTAGCTCAGAGACACTTAGCACTAGAAAGCTGTAATTTGGCATGGGTATACATATTAATCACGCCGACAAAATGCTAAAATAAAATCTTGAAAAAGTTTTTTTTTTAGGGTACCTCCCTTGCACGTAATGTGGGGATGATATTTTTTTTTCTCGTCTACCCCATGGTGTGGGATATCGTTGGATAGGCCGTTTAATTATTGTTGGTTTGTGAACACTACTTTTCACGATTCAAGGATCCGCTTGCGTAATATTAACCATTAAAGTGCTGATTTTTGTTAGAGTCAAGTGTTCCCCCTCCTGCCAGCTAAACGGTTGTTTATGGTGTCGTGAAAAAAATCATGGCAGGAGTACATATAATAAAATTAAAAGGAAAACTATCACAGCTTGTTTTTCCAAACAACGTTATCAACATTTTCGTAGGACCTTGTCAGTCGTAAGAATTTATTATTTGGGAAAAGACGAAAAAAAATATTGGGTGAAAATCATAATTTTAAGGCATTGGTACATGTACATGAGAGGTGATGTTTTTGTGATACTGATATTGCGTCCGAAGTTAGATTCCCCGCCGCACCAGCAACATTTTCACCTCACTACTCATAACACCACACTCTTTTTGTAGATGTCGCAAGATAATGGGAAAAATCGTTTTACTGCGGAAATCCTAGAATTTTTGCAAAGGAATCTTTTTCTTTCAATTCTTTAAATTTTTGGAAACTAAGAACGATTTTTGTAATAACACCTACGAGTTATTATCACCGATGACAATAATTTATTTACTACGTACGAGTTACGGCCATAGATTTAGTATTATACTATACTAAATCTCTGCTTACGACAGAGGGCCAACAGGCAGATGTAAATTCAATAAATTTGGATTCATAATTAAGTAGAAAAATCTGACAGCTTCTAGCTGTCACTTTGTGAAATAAATATGACAGATACACTGATTTGAAAACAACTTTTTGGGAGGAACCAATAAGGACCCGTTATTTCTTCGCCATGTTCGTCCGTCTGTCTGTCTGTCTGTCCGCGGCTTCGCTCAGAGACTCATATTACTAGAAAACTATTATTTGACATGGGTATACATATACATCATGCCGACAGTGGTAAGAAAAAATTTTGTAAAATATATTTTTTTAGGGTGGGTACCTCCACTACACATGAAGTGGGGATGATTTTATCCTCGTCTATCGCATAGTGTGGGATGTCGTTGGATAGGCCGATCAATAATATTGCAGGTGTGTAAAACTATTTTTCGATTCAGGGATCCGTTTGCGAAATATAAGGTAAGCTTTAAAATTATAATTTTCATTAGAGTCAACTGTCCACTTGACTCTAACAAAAAACCGGCCAAGTGCGTGTCAGACCACGCACAATGAAGGATTCCGTAGTTGAGAAGTTGGGATGAATTTATCCCAAAAACAAACTTAACATTGTAGTTGAAAAACATGTTCTCCCATACATCGATATATGCCACGGTCAATTCTCCAACTGCAAATTTAAGTTGGTCGACTATTACTCGTTAACTTGTAAAGCCCACTAGCTGTGATAGTTTTCCTTTTAATTTCATTATATGTACTTCTGCCATGAATTTTTTCACATCTCCATAAACAGCCATTTAGTTATAGCTCTTTTCTATTCAAGGATCCGCTTGCGTAATAACGCAAGCGGATCCTTGAATCGAAAAGTGCTGGTTTTCACAGACCTGCAATATTTTTGAACGGCCTATCCAACGATAACCCACACCATGGGGTAGACGAGAAAAAAAAATATGATCCCCACATTACGAGCAAACAACAAAAAAATTTTTTTTTCATGATTTGTTTTATGAAGAAACCAAAATAATTAACATTTGACAGTAATACATGCATTTTATATAGAAGCCACGCACTATCTTCTCGTCCCACATACCGCAGTGTCAATTTACAATGGGCCTTATTAGAAGGCTAAAAGTAACCCAAAGGAGAATGTGTGGCTATGCTTGACGTTTCCATACGTCAAATACCAAATCAGAAATGAAGAGATCCGCAGGTGACCCAGGTAACCGACATAGCCAGAAGAATTGCCAAACTTAAGTGACAGTAGGCATAGCATTGCGCGCAGAACAGATGGCCGATGGGGCCGTAAGGTTCCGGAGTTGCGACCGCGTACCGGAAAACGTAGCGTTGGAAGGCCTCCTACATGGTAGACCGATCACCTTGTGAAGGCCGCAGGTTTCGAATGGATGCGGGAAGCACATAACCGGTCGAAGTGGCGGTCCTTGGTCGAGGCCTATGTCCAGCTGTGGACGTCCTTCGGCTGAAATGATATTGATGATGATGACATATATTTGCCACATATGATTTTTTATCCGTAAAACTTTACGGATAAAACAAAAAAAGCATGCAGACCAATTTATCGTATACTAAAGTAAAATAAATAACTTAGTTTTCATATTTACCACAGATGAAAACGAAGTTTGTAAAATAAATTATGTTAACACTTGAACGACCACAATTCTTTTTATTAAATGCATTGGCTGGGTGTATTTTTTATACATGTGGATATTTTGTTGTAAAATTGTGTAAAACAAAATGTGTACACATTTATTAAAAAAAACACAAAACCCGACTGCTAAAACACATAACTGAAAAGAGAAAAACAAGCTTTATAATCTATAGAATTTTGGTATCGCAGGCGGATATCGTGTAACTTATGTTTGTCCCCGCCTGCGATACCAAAATTCTATAGATTATAAAGCTTGTTTTTCTCTTTTCAGTTATGTGTTTTAGCAGTCGGATTTTTGTTTTTTTTTTTAAATAATTTGTTTTATATCAAGCTTTTTAGTTTTATTAATGAGTCAATTCCATGTCGAATACATGGAATTGACTCATTAATAAACACATTTGACATTCTTTAAGAAAAATCAAAACATTTTTTAATATAGTTTATTTACATTTAACTAAAGTATGTATTTGTTCGATAACTTTTCGCCATCTTGTAGGTAGGAACATAATCCCATTGCTATAGAAATTTTGGGATTTCTGATCAAAATACCTCGACAAGTGGTTTTGGCAGTCCTCTCGTGATGTTAACCTGACACTACCTAAAGAATTCTGAAGAGACCGATACAGGTGGAAATCTGAAGGTGCAACGTCAGGACTATACGGCGGATGCATTAACACCTCCCAGCCAAACTCTCTTAATTTTTGCTGAGTGCCTAAAGATGTATGAGGTCTAGCGTTATCATGATGAAAAACCACACCCCTTCTGTTGATTAATTCCGGCCGCTTTCTCTCAACTTCTTGCTTTAATCTCATCAGTTGTTCGCAGTAGAGTTCAGAATCAATGGTCCTGCCTGGTGGTAACAGCTCATAATGAATAATGCCCTTCCAATCCCACCACACACACAGCATCACCTTGTTGCGAGTTAACCCGGGTTTCGCCACTGTCTGTGAAGCCTGACCGGCCTTTGACCACGACCTTTTTCGCACGTTCTTGTCGTACGTGATCCACTTTTCATCACCAGTTATCAGCTTCTTCAAAAATGGATCGGTTTCATTACGTCGTATTAAAGAATCACAAATGAGTACACGGTTCATTAGGTTTCTTTCAGTGAGCTCGTGAGGTACCCAAATATCGAGCTTTTTTGTGCACCCAGTTTTTTTCAAATGTGCCAAAACTGTTTTGTGGTCAATTCCTAGTTCTTCAGCTACGTCGTAACTACTCACATCCGATCTAGCTCCACTTTTTCAAAAATGGCATCCATTTTATCCGTAATAGGGCGACCAGAGCGACGTGCATCTTTGACATCAAAATTTCCGGATTGAAAACGCTTAAACCAAATTTGTGCTACTCTCACAGACACTGCACTAGGTCCATAAACATCGTAATTTTTTTTCGCGGCTTTCGTTGCATTTTTACCTTTTTTGTAGTAAAATTTTAAAATGTATCGAATTTCTTCATTAGATTCACTCATCTTGACGGTACGAAAAACAAATGATAATCACACATTTTCCTAATTTGAATTTGGAATTATGTTCTTTAAAATTTAAACTTTCAATGATACCAAAACCAGCCAGATACAAATAGTATACCCAAAGAGATTTTATTATAAGTTCATACATACTATAATGCGAAAAGACTTTTTCCCCAACCTATTATATAATATATACATGGAATTGACTCATTACTAGCTATTATTTGATATCAATATTCTTGCAATTTAATTTAAAAAACCTTTCCCTCCCTTTTTTGTATTTTCAGATGCAATATATAAATATTATATAGCCTATGTCACTTCGACAATTAAGACGAATCTAACGACACCTCTTAATTTAAAATCCATCAAGCCGTTTAAGCTACAGAGCGTGCCAAAGAAATAGACATACATACATACATACATACATACTCTCAAAAAACATTACCCTCCTTCTAGGGCAGTCGGGTAAAAATACACTCAGTCAATGCATTCAATTAGCTCAAAATTTTATCGCAAATAACACCATTTCTAAAAACTGAATGCATTGAAAGCATGAGTGTATTATAATCGATGCAGTGATGATTGTGACGAATTTAAGATTTATAACTTACTAGATGCGCCCCGCGGTTACACCCGCATAAGTTTTGACCCCGTGGGTATATCGAGATAAAAAGTATCCTATGTGTCATTCCTGGTTATAAACTATCTGTGTGCCAAATTTTATCCAAATCCGTTCAGTACTTTTTGCGTGAAAGAATAACAAACATCCATCCATCCATTCTTACAAACTTTCGCATTTATAATATTAGTAGGATCTTAGACACTTGTAAGTGACTGTGTCTTTTTTCATAGCAAATATCTTTAAACCTAACCTACTCCAGCACGAAAACCCCAGAGGTCATATAGCATTCATGCGTTGTTATTATTCATTCTTTCGATCTACGCTGCAGGACCAAGGCAAGAAAGTCGGAATAAGATCGAGAACAAAATGAATAACTAGCGGGGAAACCTTAAAAGTGTAAGTGAACTCAGGTAAAGAACTAATCATAAAAGGATTACGGATAAACCCATTCAGGTAGATAAAATTGCATTGGAACATCTCTGGCAACATTTTTCTTTACCATCGTTCGTATTTTTCCCGGAGATTTTCGTTCAAGCCTCATTAAACCTTATTTAAAAGTACTCGGACGTTAAAATTGGTCCCCAAATTACAACTTGATATTAGTGATGGCGATTCTTTCCGAAAAATATCGATTCTTAAATCGATTCGAATCGAAATCTGATGAATCGATACACAAAAGAATCGAGGTTTAAAAAATCGATTTTCCAGAAATCGATCTTATTTCGATTTGCTTTTCGAGTTTGTAATTTCTTTATTAATGTTACAAAATACGTTTGTAATACAAACGTATTTTTTATTTATTTCTTTTACCTATTTACGAGTGACGAAGGAAACTATGTACACAGCCATCTAGCGAGTTTTTGAGTAATTAAGTGAACAATAAATTCAACTAATTGTAAATAATTTATGATTCAGGTTCTTATCAAAACAGAAAAACCGAGTCTCGATTATCTAGGGTGAAATATCGATTCACTGGATCGATTTCGTACTAGATATCGATTTAAAAAATCGATTTGTTTGGTCCAAAAAATCGATTCTTCGATTAATCGATCTCAGATCGCCATCCCTACTTGATATCGTCCACAGGCGATCCGTTCCGTGTTGTTCGAACGATTTATTTAACAATTTATGGCGGCTAGAGAATCTGAGTCGAACCGGATTTATTAAGGTAAGCCTCGCAAGAATTTATTACGCCGTTATGCTCTTAAACATCGAATGAAAGAAACCGTGTTTGAACAACAAATTTAATAGACTCGTTAAAACGGCTCGTTGCTTCTAACAAACTGTTTAATATTAAGTATATAAATCTTATATCGGAAAATGTTCTCGCAGAAAGCAATTATGAGAACCTTATGATTGAGAGTTTTTTGACATCATCATTAGACTTATTTTGTAAACTTAATTAGGATGTTATTAACGATAGATGCTTGATAAATTATTCGTGACCTCCTCCTCTGGGCTATATGATTATAAATATAATTCGTCAAAAGTTGTTAATTATAATCAGAGTATTTCATCTTTTTATGCTCTCAGTCTTACATAGACAGCTGCAACTTCCTATTGGTTACCCTTTGATATTACCAGTAACTTTTATCACACACAAACAGAAAGTAGAGGAAAAGAACCGAAGATAATATCACAGAGAACGGATAACTTATCGTCACCTGTTCACCGTTAATAATACATTACACTCCAACAATATAAAACGATGAAGTTCGAAGTCATAAGTTTTAAAGAAAAAAATAAAAATGGATCGTACACGAACCCTTGGAGTTTTTAATCATAGTTTATGGAATAAAGTTTTAATTACAGTTCTGTTCCCGCGTGGCGATCGCTTCCAAGGTTTAAATCCTTTAATTGGAGACCTTCGTTAGCTATAATAATTCCCCTCAGTTTTTTTCTTTACAATTATTGTAAGATCCTTTTCGTATTCTGTTTTGTAATCCTTTGTAAGATTTTCGTCCGTAACAATTTTGTAATGATTAAAGAGGGCATTTATTTTTTGGTCCCCTGTTATACACGAATGGTTTTTCTTTTTAGGAATATTTATTACTATTTGTTGCTGGATATTATTTTTAATTGGTTCAGGGTTATTCAGATGAACCTCAGGTTTACGTTCTATACTCAATTACTGAGTTATGAATTTAGATGTTAAGCCTTAACTTGGATGATAAAAGGAACGTCACAGATATTGAAAGTTATAACTATTTTATTATTACATACTGATTTAATGTGTGATTATATAAGCCCTTCCAATATGCTTAGACTATTACAAAAATATATCGAAATAAAACAAGAATGATGGACGATAATCGTATTTTGTGGATCCGGGATAGATAATTTACATTGATCCTGGGGTGTAGGTAGTGTGCCATCAATACAGCTAGGGCTGCAATTAGTTCCCCCGGGATTCCGGGATTCTCCCACACGGGATATTTATTTCTTGGCCCATGTTTACTGATTGCCGTTCAGATCAAATGAAACTACATTCCTGCATCGATTTGCGGTTAAAGAATTAATCGAGTTGAAATATTTTTGAAGCGTGAGATTCAGCTAGGAAATTTTATTTCAGTATTGGAAGCAGTTTTAAATTGTTCTCTAGATGTTTTTCTTTTCTTATTTAGAAATGGTTTTGCGTTATTTTCTTTCTTTGTCGGTTGAATACAGTTTTAATTGCAGACTTTAAAGATCTAAATCGTAGGTAAACACGTCTGCATATATTATGAACCAGGCTAATGTACCTATAGGTGGAAAGGAACTTGAAGCGAGCAATATGAGATGTAGTAGTCCTTAAACGGCTTCAAGTTGCATATAGACAGTGATTGCAAAACTTTGAGCATCACACAAATATATGGACTCAACGAAAGATATGTCGACGTTGTCTATGCGACATATCTCGAATTTATATGATGTTGTCTTAATACCTAGGTATAAATGAAACTCTAAATAAGTACCTATGCCATTTTAAGAGGAATGTAAAACATAGATCACACACTTCATAATTAAAGCTTATTAAAAAGACAAGACCAGGGCTGGCTGTCACAACCGGTTTCGGGGGGATATCAGTAGATTAGTCTATGTGGCTGCATATATAAAATAACGATAAATTATTTTCGTATGAGAAATGAGTTCGTCAGTCCTTCTAAGTCAGGGAAAAAATACAGTTCTTAGACAAAATATCGATTCACACCCAAACAAAAGTTAACAAGAAAACAATTGCCAAATCGAATCACTCCTTACCCAAGATCCCACCTGGCCCATATTTCAATAACTCAAAGAGTTCTCATCCTTCTGGAGGTCCCCGGTCGTATTTCCCTTCAATTGCAGGCGCGGACGGGCGCTGGTTAAACTTCTGACACTACTCTTGCTACGTCAGCGCCCGCGTAATTGAATCTTGTGGGTCCGACAAGCGGCCCGACGCGACTATTGCTTATGAAAACTGCTCGCTCCGACTTTATCGTGAGAATGAATAGGATTATTGGTTGGTGCGTGTTATTGGTGAGTGAGGGCCGATTTTGATGGCGGAGTTTTGTGTCTACTGTGTTAGCATGTGTGTCTTATGAGGTGGGGCGTAAAAGTGTCCAATTGATTAGAAAATTGCTGACTGTGCATTTTTTGTAACATCGTCGGGTTCTTAAGTAAATAGTTACTTATTAGTAGTAGTGTTTTATGCAAACCGTACCATGGACATTGTCTGTATTGTATTTAGGCAGATATCCTTCAGGCGTAACTAATTGAAACGGATTTTTTTTGTTTATTGATATCATGAGGTGACACATCATTTCAGCCGATAGACGTCCGATGTCCGGCTGGACATAGGCCTCCCCCAAGCACCACCACTTCGACGGGTTCTGTGCTTCCCACATCCTATGGATACCTGCAGCCTTCACAACGTCGTCGGTCCACCCTGTCTCCAACGCTACGTCTTCCGGTACGCGGTCGCCACTCCAGAACCTTTTGGCCCCATCGGTCATCTGTTCTGCGAGCAATGTGCCCTGCTCACTGCCACTTAAGTTTGGCAATTCTTCGGGTTATGTCGGTAACTTTGGTTCACCTGCGGATCTCTTCATTTCTGATTTGATCACGTAGGAAAACTCCAAGCATAGCCCTTTCTCTTAGCCTTCTAATAAGGCCCATTGTGAGCGACCACGTTTCAGTGCCATAGGTCATCGGAAACACGCACTGGTCAAATACTTCCATCTTGAGACACTGCGGTTTGTGGAACGAGAAGATATTGCGTAGCTTCCCGATTGCTGCTAAGCCGATGCGAGTCGGATTCGACGATTGACCTCTTTCATAAAGTTGGACCTACCTAACTGGACAGTTTGTCCTAGGTAAACATATTCGTCCACAACTTCGAGTGTAGCGTCGCCGATCTTCATAAGTGTGGGTGTAACATGGGCATGCACATTATCATTAAAATGAAATAAAAAAAAATCATAAGACACGAGTATTGATTGAGTTGTTTATCTATTCTCCAAATACAAACTACAGTTAACAATATTATTGGAAACTCGACAGCGAATGCTAACAAGAAACACTAGGTATCTAAACAATAAAATGCACAAGTAAAACTTTAAGGAAAACGCGAGTTAGAAGCCTGTAGTCACGTACACAACTAATGTTAGTGGGTTTAAAGTGAGCAGTAAACCACAAGTCTAGGAGAATGATCACTTGGCATAGAATGCGCTTTGGTGTTTACTTTGAAGGCACTGCATGTTTCTCCAAAGTAAACTAGTAAGAAAGAGAGGAATACATATTTATTTGTTAATAAATATTTACTGTCCTGAATTTATAATTTATTTATTAATAATCAAGTACAGTATTCAATAGCAGATTGGTCGATGATCCTCAAACTAGGGGTTAGTCTGTATCTTGGGGATGAGGGAATAAAAATATGATCATTACAAGAATTCTTTTAATTTACCAAAAATTACCACTGTACATTCATTGCTGGACATGGACCACGCAATAACCATTTGGAGCAGTCAATATTCAAAGGTGCAGTTTCCATAATCCATTCACTTCGCTTGGCAGACGGATTGGTGATGGCTGTTGATTGATATTACCAGACAAAAATTCTTCAAAAGATTTATAAAAATACAGCTATTTACAGCTAGCCCATGGAGATAGTAATCAAAGCAGGCATAAAGTTAAATTAAATAAAAAAGATACTGAAAAAATTGTCTTAAATCGCACAGATATAAAAACGACTCAACGAACGTTGAATGTCACGAACGTCATAGAAGCCCACATCTGTCGTTCGACTCACACGTAACACACACGGAATATGCACCTGCTACAATCTATATTCTCTTTCATCCGTACGTACAATATTGAAACAGCGAGATTAAAGTTTCTATGTGTTCACAGATTGATTTTTGAATTGAATGAAGTTCGGAATAGAGAGAATGTGTCTGTCTCTCTAATTTATTTTTCGAGAGTATTCCATCATTGATAGTTAATATTCGCCTTGAGGAAGATGGTAGCTTTTACTGGCATTACTGGCAATTCTTCTTTACCAACCTACTCCTAGCAACTTTAACTCCTTCTTCTAACTTTTTGGAAAACTGAATATTGCTTTGTTCTTGATGTCCGCCTGTTTGTTTTGGCCTTCTTCTCAGAGTAGTGAGATAGGAAACGCCGACCTCACCTAGTTTAAAAAATATGATTGACGTGTAAAAGTGTTTGTACAAACATAGTTACAGAAATAAAATCATTTATCATTTGATGAGTTAAATAACAATTTACACAGAGTGACTGCCATCTCTTTCACAAACTTATTACGGCAAAATATCGATGAAAGCATCGCAGCAGGTGGCGTACTGTAGTTCCTACCTGCCCCCATGAGATAAAAGCGTGAGTTTATGTTTGTGTGTATCGATACCAAATGGAGTTTTGAATGTTTGCATTGATTTTCTTAATTACTTAGCGAGACATAGGTACTTTGCTTGCATCAGTGCCTGGGGGCGTTACACAGCTATCATTTGAAATACACGTTGACTGCGTTTGCTAGATGAGCAAAAACATGATAAGTTTATTTAGAGATATTAATCGCTTATAGGTATTGCTTTCTTTATTGCAGACTAGCTGCACCCCGCGTTTTCACCCGCCTAGGTCTTGATCCCGTGGGAATGAATATCAGGATAAAAGTATTCTATGTTCTAATCCAGGTCATGGTCCACCCATGTGCCAAATTTTATTAAAATCCGTTCAGCCGTTGAAGCGTGAAACAAAAAACAAACAAATACACAAACAAACTCACTTTCGCATTTATAATATTATACATATATAGTAAAATAGCAGCAGGTCACGGGAACAATCTTCGACTCCTGCATTCTCCTTAAACTTGAGGGGAAGATATATAAAACAATGGTAAGACCTGCTGTCTTGTATGGATCAGAAAGTTGGGCAACAAAAAGGATGAATGAAAGGCAATTGTATGTAGCTGAGATGAGAATGTGTGACACGAATGGATAGAATAAGGAATGAGTACATAAGAGGGAGTGTGAAAGTGGCACCGGTGAAAAGTTGTGTGGAAATCGGTTGTCAAGGTATGGGCATGTGATGCGGAGGAATGAGGAAAATGTCGTGAGGAAAGTCTTGAGTATGAATGTCGATGGCTATAAGAGTAGGGAAAGACCAAAGAAACGATGGATGGACTGTGTGAAAGATGATGTGGCTAGAAAGGAGGTGACTACCGAGAAGACAACTAATAAAGAAGTATGGTAGAAATGGACATGTTGCGCCGACCCCAAATAAATTAAGACAAGGGGGCCGGAGAATGATGATGATGAGTTAGGAAGGATTAGGAAGTTAGGATACTTTATTATGTTTACCATGCTTTTTAATCTTATTGCTGATTCTTTATTCCTTATTTTGCTGGGCAACAATACAGTTTGGCCATATGCAATATAGTGAAGGAGTTAGAGTGAAACACTAATAAAATAATGTAATGCTTTATTTTGTATTTAGACTATGCCCTACAAAACCGTTTTCAGTTTGTCTGTGGGACGTTTATAATCCCTACGTCACTATGTTTATATGTCACCATTTGGTCACCTTGACATTGGTAACTAGCTCCCATAATCCATAAAGAAAACGATGAATAAAGAACGGTCACCCATCCCCCACAGAAAGCTCTACAATCGCAGCTTAACTTCACAGATTGAAAAGATACAACAGCCATTAAGCTACCAATCCTCAGTCCTACAGACCATTAACGTGTCCACAACGAATTGATAGCGAGAAACGACGACATTTGATATTACCTACTACAATTTCAACTACAGCAATGCAGCATTGTGACTACAAGACGTAAACAAACGCATTTCAACTTAAAGCAATGGCCGCTCCGAAAATGCAGCTCGAGAATGTCTTTTGATTCTATCTACCGCTATTGTGTGATTAAAGGCGCGGTCGCAGATCCCGATTTGGATGAAGAATATCTACGAATATCTATTATTCTAAATCAGAAGTGGAGTTAATTTTAAAAAAGAAATATTAATAACAAAACCGATTTTTATTTTAAAGAAAACTAATCACTATCTATCTACAACTAATACGTCCGTCCCGTCCGAAAGCCACCGCAAAAGTGAAGGGCCGTCGGTTGCTTCGATCTGCTACCGGTACATCGCTCGCCCCACCGCTCACGTGATCCTACGTCACGATGACGCGATGCTAGGCCCCGCCCCCTAGTCTAATTCCTTTAATACTATATACCTTTGGCGTCGAGACCCTCGGTCCGTGGGATCCCAGTGCGCATAAGTTATTTGCGGAAATTCCGAAACGTCTAGTTGATGTAACTGGTGACCGAAAAGCTGGCGGCTTTCTCGCGCAACGCATCAGCATTGCAATTCAGCGAGGAAATGCCGCCAGCATCCTCGGTACAATGCCCCGAGGGCCTTTTTTAAGCTTAACTTAGTTTTAATTTAATTTAGTTAATGTTAATAATCATCTTGTAATTTGGTTATGTAAATAAATATAATATATTTATTTACATAACCAAATTACAAGATGATTATTATATTGGTATTGTGATCCATAGGTACCTACTACGCTTCATCTTTCTGACTGACAGACCCCTTGACTGTTCAAAATTGCCTGTAATTGGTTTATTTGATATAAATGCTTATTCTAATGTCCCCAAAAAGTGACCCCTTTTGAGGGTCAATTAGAAAATTTAAAAAAAGTTTTGAAAAGTATATCTTGTGACACATTAAATTATGAAAGGGCTTTTTTTTGGGAGGGAAATTATCAAATAACTTCTCCCACTCTGGGTGGAGCGGTAGGGTGTGTCAGACTCTTACTGACTAAAATCCACCCGTGTTCCTTCCGATCCTTATCGCACGGTGAGCAACCCATTGCTCACCGTCCGAAAGCCCGCGCCTACGGTGGCCGGAAATCCGCCCGGAATTCCCGACGCCCAGGGCGTCTCCTGCGGCGGCTAGGGGCGAGAGGGCGCGAAATTTGCCTTTCCCTCAACTGTCCCACCTCCTCCTTCGCAAGCATTACTGCTTCGCAGAAGGAGGTGACGGCTGCCCATGCCCTCTCGCCCCGTACCATAACCTGGACCAGGGCCGGACACGAGAGATCTCCGCCACCGATTGCCTCCATGAGACCACAGCGGTGCTCTGCCCAAGCCGGGGAGACCTCCACCGTATGCTCCACCGTGTCCTCCGGGCGATCCACACAATGGTGACCACCCGGGCGTTTCCTCCCGCCTTATCCGACACAGGAATCTCCCGAAACTGCCGTGTCTGGTGAGGTCCTGCGTCAGGCGGAAGGTGAGGAAGCCGTGGCGCCTCTCTAGCCACTGCTCAAAGAGGGGACTTATCGCCACAATTATGGCGTGGCCAGCACTGGGTTGTGACAATCGCACTCTCCATGTCGCCATGAGATCCCGCCGGAGCTCTGTCGCGGAGTTACGCCCCGGCGTTTCGCCTCCTCACGCCACTCCCATACTTGCGCGAGCAATATCAAAGGGAGGGTGAGGGTCTCAAATATTTTATTTTATAATTATAAAATATAAAGTTTTAAAGTTAATTATTAAAATGAAGATTAACCATTCTCCCCGCTTATCTTCGAAACTCCTTTTTTTTTTGTCTAAAATTTGGAAAAAACTACAGAAAATATTTCTGTAATGAGGAACAAGAACGGGAGATAGGGTTTGTGGGGTTGCTACTGCCCAACAGCTTGCCTCATGCTGCTCTGCGGGTTACTGTATCTCTCTTGGTCTGGCCCCTTACCTGTTCCGGTAAAGTAAACTCTACCGGCACAGACCCAGAGTTCGGAGCACGCAAGCCCCACTGCTACGTCAATGTAGATACGGCAGTATTGGGGGTTATTATTGTTATTATTACTTATTATTATTTTCTAGGACATACATAACTTTTGAGCTGTCAAAAGTTATGTATCCATATTTACCAAAATCGACTTTTCAATCGAAATTCCGATGAAGTTACATGCCTTAGCTTTCCTATCGGTGCAGTGTCAGTAGTCAGCTACTTGCTCAGCTTGCTTTTAACTAACTAACATTCTGCCAATCAGTTTCCGGCGATATGATTCCTCCACTCCCCTTCGGAACGTAACTACCTATCTGCATATCAAATACGTGGAATGTTGACTCGAATAACGAAGTGATTATGTTTTGTTTTTCGAAACGTAGGAACTTTTAGTTTTTTTCCGGTACCAGAAATGCATGTCTATAAAGATTTAAACACTTGTTTGAAGACTTTTCAAGACGGGATGGCAAGGTGCAGATGCAAAATATGCCCGTGCCAGTAAGTCCCACTTTAAAGGTATTTTCGTTCTTAAAACTATGTTTGGTCAAAAATACTATTAGTAAAAAAAAACGTGTCAAGTGAGTACGTACCACGCACAATGAAAGGTTCCGTAGTTAGGATTGGGAAGAATTTATCCCAAAAACAAACTTAACATTGTAATTGAAAAACATGTTCTCCCATACATCGATATACGTCACGGTCAATTCTCCAACTGCAAATTTAAGTTGTTCGACTATTACTCGTTGTAGCAACTTGTAAAGCCTACTTAAATGGGATAGTTTTCCTTTTAATTTCATTATATGTCCTACTGCAATGATTTTTTTCACATCCTCGATAAACAACCATTCAGCTGGCAGCAGGGGGCGACACACTTGACTCTAACAAAAATGTGCACTTTAAAGCTTGATGATTACGCAAACGGATCCTTGAGTCAAAAAATGGTGTTATTTTTGGATAGGCCATTGCCTATCCAACAATATCACACCATCATGGGAAAAATAATATCATCCCCACATTACGAGCAAGGGAGGTACCCTAAAAAATATATTTTATTCAAGATTTTTTTTTAACACTTTGTCGGCGTGATTAACATGTATATTAGAGCTTTCTAGTACTAAGCGTCTCTGAGCTACAGCGAGGATAGACAGGCAGACAGACGGACATGGTGAAACTGTAAAGGGTTCTTTTGTTTACTATGAAACCCTAAAAAGCGTTACCTTTGTAAAAATATTTTACAAGACAATACTTTGTAGGCAACAACCATCCATTAGTTATGTGAATAAGTCTTTAAGGTCGCCAATTTAACGAAAACACCTAGATAATAGACTGATACAAAGGCCTTACAAAGTGCAGGTTAGGTTCACACGTTAAAGGAAAACGGAATATATTATACAAGGTGCTTATCTTTCGCCAGTTGAAACCGTCTACTAAGGGGAATGGATTACCTCAACATTCGTGGGCGTGTGTCTACTCAGTATGCAAAGAAAGAGTGTGATGTACACTTACAGAAAAACAACATCATATATGGAATTCACCTTTAAATATTTAAGCGGGGCTTTGAGGCTACGGATTCGAATAGTCAACCCACATGCTTCCTACGTCGGTACTTTTGAGGAAGACAAATGCTTTAGACGAGTGGGTATATAAGATTTTTTATATCAATACCAATGTATTCCGCTTTGGGAAAACGTGGACTTATTTTACAACCTTAAATTCTAGTGTTTTTCCAGTGGCCTTTAATGTCTAGAGGTGCAGATTTCGACATTTTACCAGCAGATAAATGATCTAGTACGTACTAAGAATAGTAAGCCTATGCAGCACACACACACAGTATACATTATTTGTAAAAATTGTTTCAACACGAATAGAAGAGCTATTTGAATCTACAATCGAATTTTCTTTAGACCGACTAAACTGGTTTATAATTAAAAATACAGACGGCTATAACTTTTGTTGGATTCTCACCGCAGTTAACAACCTCGCCGAGTTAAAACTCGTGAATAAACTGCATCAGTTCAGCTCATCCATAATCAGCTTATAATGTTCCCACTGCTGGGACACAGGCCTCCTCTCTTCGAGAAGGAATGTGCAGTAATCCACGACGCGGGCCCAGTGCGGGTTGGTAGATGTCACATGTCTTTGAATTTATGGTTCAGGACATGCCGGTTTTCTCACTTTCTCACGATGTTTTCTTTCACCGTAAGTAAAGTAAAGTGCCTGTCTGGGTTCGAACCCACGAACTACAACTCGTAAGTCGCGGCCGTTACCATCGGACCACCACTGCTCCTGCCACACGGCCACCCCAGCTCATCAGTCAGTCAGTCATCAGTTCAACTCGCCACTAGTAAATTATACTCAACACCAAAAGCCAAGTGAATGAAAGGCCTCTTTCTCATAACAAAAAATACAATCATTAAATAGTCTAAAATGGGACGGGTTCTTTACACCACCACCGCCTGCTAATTTCTTAATCATAAAAAGTATTTAATTCATAAATTAAAACTAAAATTGAATTGTAAGTTTGGTCCACAAAATGTACGCTGTTAAATTTAACTACTGTTATAAACAATAGAGGAAAGCATCGAACTTTAAAAGTTTTTAATTCCATTAGTCCAGGACTGACTGTCTCAAAAGCCAGGACTGGATGTTTAAAAACTTTGTATCTGCTTAATACTACCAGTAACGACACCATTAAAGATTGGCAGGGTAAAGAGAAACTAAATAAAATACACCAGGCAGGTACATTAAAAGTTGAAGACTCCAGAGAGTACCTGTTTTACCTGGTTACAATGTATTATTTTTCTTGAAAGTACAATTTTTCAAGCCATCTGCTTCAATAAAACTCAAATTATCAACGCCGGGATCAATTCATCTCCTTTGAGGGTTGTTGATTTGTTTTCTATTATTTCGCGGAATATTCTGAGTAATTGCAGGATATTGTAATATCTTCAGATCTTGTAGCGATGAACATTGGAAGTAATAACACTTTAAATGTAATGTTTAGTATTTATTCATTTTTAGAGTTCCGTAAACAAGGAACCCTTATAGTTTGGCTATGTCTATGACAGACAGACACACGTATGTCTGTCTGTCCCTGCTGTAGCCCAGAGACGCTTAGTACTAGAAAACCGTAATTTGGCATAGGTATACATAATATTAATCATAGTGCTAAAATAAAATTCTGATAAATAAATTTTTGGGTACCCTTGCACGTAATGTGGGGATGGTATTTTTTTCCCATCAATCTCATGATGTGGGGTATCGTTAGATAGTCCGTTCAAAAATATTGCGGATCTGAGAACACCATTTTTAGATTCAAGGTTCCGTTTGCGTAATATTAAGCTTTAAAGTGCATTTTTTTGTTGAATATTTGAAGACTTCACATCCATAAAAAAAAATCCCCCCCCCCCCCTGCCAGCCGAATGGTTGTTTATGGAGATGTGAAAAAAATCATTGCAATAGTACATATAAATAAATTAAAAGGAAAACTATCCCAGCTAAGTAGGCTCAACAAGTTAACGAGTAATAGTCGACCAACTTAAATTTGCAGTTGGAGAATTGATCGTAACGTATATCGATGTATTATTTTTTTTTTGGTGGGAAATCGAATCATCAAATAACTTCTCCCGCTCTGGGAGGAGCGGGAGGGTGTGTCAGACTCTTACTGACTAAAACCCACCCGTATTCCTTCCGTTGCCTGCGTTGCCAGGGGCCTCGGTGACCCTTTAGTAACTTCCCGCGACCCCGTGTATTGGAGAACATGTTTTTCAACTACAATATTAAGTTTGTTTTTGGAATAAATTCATCCCAAGTAACACCAACTACGGAACCCTTTATTGTGCTTGGTCCGACACGCAATGGCCGGCTTGTTAAATAAACGCAGCAAACAAATTATAAAAGGTAAATTAAAACAAATATATAACAGTTTTAAATTAAAAAAAAAACGAAACAAAACAATCAATCTGTCTAGCCTTTGCCCAACTATGTTGGGGTCAGCTTCAGTTCTAACCAGATGCAGCTGAATACCAGTATATTACATGTAGTGACTGCTTATCTGAGCTCCACCATCCAGTGTCTGGGTAACACGATACTTACTCCATGGTAAGACTTTTTTTTGAGTGGGAAATTATCAAATAACTTCTCCTGCTCTGGGTGGAGCGGAAGGGTGTTTCAGACTCTTATTGACTAAAACCCACCCGTGTTCTTTCCGTTGCCTGTATTGCCAGGGGTACTGTGTTGCCACGGTATCCCATTGGGACTTTCCCACGACCATGGTAAGACTGGTTGTCAAACTTTCGGCCTTCTGACTGCCCGTAACGACTGTCAAAGATCTAGGAATGACGACCGGGACCAACGGTTTAACGTGCTTTCCGAGGCACGGAGATATGATATGGATGGTCACTCATCCACGAACCGACCGCGACAAGCGTAGCTTAACCTTTGATCCACCTGTTTTTTTTTTTTGGATGGTAAATCATCAAATGTCTTCTCCCGCTCTGGCCGGAGCGGGAGGGTGTGTCAGACTCTTACTGACTAAAACCCACCCGTATTCCTTCCTGTTGCCTGTGTTGCCAGGGGCCTCGGTGACCCATTAGTACCTTCCCGTGACCCCGGCAGGCATCGGCCCTAGTGGACCCCTACATTTGTGCTGACGACATCTCTTTGAGGCGCGCGTGGAATACAACGCTCCGTCGACCCGGGCCTGGTCCTTACCGGACGGTGAGCTACCCATTGCTCACCGTCCGCAAGCCCGCGTCTACAGTGGCCGGAAATCCGCCCGGGATTCCGGACGCCCAGGGCGTCTCCTGCGGCGGCTAGGGGCGAGAGGGCGCGAAATTTGCCTTTCCCTCAACCGTCCCGCCTCCTCCTTCGCGAGCATTATTGCTTCGCAGAAGGAGGTGACGGCTGCACATGCCCTCGCGCTCCGTACTATGGCCTGAACCAGGGCCGGACGCGAGAGATCTCTGCCGCCGATCGCCTGCACGAGGACACGGCGGTGCTCTGCCCAAGTCGGGCAGACCTCCACCGTATGCTCCACCGTGTCCTCCGGGCGATCTACACAGTGGTGACACCCGGGCGTTTCCTCCCGCCTTATCAAACACAGGAACCTCCCGAAGATGCCGTGTCCGGTGAGGACCTGCGGCAGGCGGAAGGTGAGGACGCCGTGGCGCCTCTCTAGCCACTCCTCAAAGAGGGGACTTATCGCCGCAATCGTGGCGTGCCCAGCACTGGGTTGCGACAACCGTACTCTCCATGTCACCATGAGATCCCGCCGGAGCTCTGTCCGCTGTGCCGCGATTTCTCGCGGCAGCGGTGTTACGCCGCGGCGTTTCGGCTCCTCGCGCCACTCCCACACGTGCTCGAGGACTTTGATCTACCTGTGCGGCTGTTATTATTTACACTAGCACAAAATAGATAACAAAACCAAATATTTAGCATTTTACGGCCGGAATTCAAAATTATTGTTAAGCTAAGCTTTTAAGGCGCTGACAAGACCCAATCGGCCAAAATAGGCTTCTCTTGAGAAAAAAAATTGCCAAATCTGTATAGTTTGTGGTAGCGGAAAAAATATATGTTAATATTGAACATATTTCCCAGAACTTGGTTGTTACCAAAACGCGTTTTGAAGAAAAATTTGAATACAAATTAACGTTAAACTAACCTCTTACCTTGAATTCTAATCCAAAATATATGTATTAAATATCAACATACGTTACGTATTTAATTAATAACAAGAACGTCTTATTTGAATGCAGAACTTGGTTGTTTTTTATTTTCGATTACTCAACTCAAGTTTGATTAAATAGATAATTCCTTCATATTTTTCAATAAATTACAAACGTTGTGTCATGACGCTTCTCTTTCTTTTATATGCAGTCTGACTGTGACAGCGGTAGGTGTTGTCAGCGATAGATAGTTACTATTTTATGCAACGAATAATCAAAACGCAGCCACTTATCTTCATAAAAACGTAAATACGTTCATTCTATATTCAACCCCTGCTCAACATGTCTTCAAGAGAGGATATCCTACCGGATTAAGCGCAAAATTCAACGCAACAGCGTGAAGTCACGTGCTGCGATAACTTGCTGTAGTCAAGACTGCTGCTCTTGCACCTATAATTTTGAAACAAGCATCGTCCAACTCCTAAGGCTTTCTAGCTTGGTTCGAGAGATTTTGAGGTTAAATTGTACCTTGTTGAAAGTGCTTACTTGAACTATCTAACTTATTCAAGTGAACAGGGATTTAATGTTCGTATCTTATACCTACTGAGATTGATGTAGAAGTTTTAGGTATGAATGGCTATAAAAGTAGGGGAAGACCAAAGAAACGATGGATGGACTGTGTGAAAGATGATATGGCTAGAAAGGGGGAGGCTACCGAGATGACGACTAATAGAGAAATATGAAAGAAAACATGGCAAAAATATGATGATCTTACTGAACGTTTGCATGTCTACCCATCCATGGTTTTTCTAAACAACAGTCTTCAGTAATTAAATACACATACATACATAATCAGCCTATAATGTTCCCACTGCTGGGACACAGGCCTCCTCTCAGTGAGAGGGAGGGGGCCAATATCCACCACGCGGGCCCAGTGCGGGTTGGTAGATGTCACATGTCTTTGAATTTTTGGTTCTAGGACATGTTTCCTCACGATGTTTTCCTTCACCGTTTTGAGAGCAGTGGTGAAGTAATAATTTACACAAAGTAAAGCGTCTGTCAGGGTTTGAACCTACGACTTACAACTCGTAAGTCGCGAATATTACTACTGGGCCACCACTGCTCTCAGTAATTGATCAAACAGCAGGAAAAAGTTATGGAACCTCAAGTTAAGTCACCTCTTTATATTGGGTAGGTAACTAATTAATCGCACAATAAGTACTCAAGTATACATAAAACCACATATAGAGCTTTTTATATAGAATGTCACATTGTACGAGTATGCGTGACAGAGATGGCGCTATACAAAGCCCAACTTTTCTAAAAGTCGATGTGACATATACTGCTGGGTACTGTACTTATGTATGTATGTATCTTTGTAGAACAAACAATGTCGAACACCTTTCCACAATCGACTTACACGTTGAACTGACAAATTCGTAAGCTTTGTTTTCATTCCATTCGAGATCAACATGGAAATATAAGTAAACATGGATACAAAATAAATCAACATTCGTATGTAAAGCGTTAAGTAAATAGGCAGGTGGCTGGATTGTTCTTTGTATCCTCCATTTTGTTAGAAAATGCACGTGCATTATATATGTGTGCTTGGAAGCTTTAATTTATAAGTTTACACCAGAAAAGGCCCTTAAATCAGCAATAAATCATCAACCGACCCGAAATCTTTTTCGATGCCTTGTCAAACGTTCTAAAATAATAATAATATCAGCCTATTATTGTCCCAGTGGAGCAGTGGAGCAGTGGTGACCTAGTGGTAACGGCCCAGACTTGTAGTTCATAGGTTCGAACCCAAACAGGCGGTTACTTTGTGTAAATTAATAATCAAAAACCACTGCTCTCAAACGGTGAAGGAAATCGTGAGGAAACCGGCATGTCCTAGAACCAAAAATTCGAAAACATGTGACATCTACCAACGCGCACTGGGCCCGCGTGGTGGTATACAGCCCACTCCCTCTCGACGAGAGGAGGCCTGTGTCCCAGCAGTGGGAACATTATGATGATGATTATTATCCGACTGCTGGACAAAGGCCTCTTCTCACACAGAGCAGGCACGAGCATTGATGACCACGCTTGCTCAAAAAGGGTTGGCGATTTCAGATTTATATTAACTATAAGTAAGTCCATGTTTCGACACGATGCTTCCCTTTGCCGACAGTAATGTTCAAGATAAACTCGGAAAGTCACATTTGTTACTTGCCCGGATTTAAACACACAACCTCGTGAATGACAGACACACCTGATATTACTACGCTGTAATTGTAGTCGCAAAATAAAATGAAGAAATCTAGAAGTGAATATTTTATTAAGACGCTGACAACAGCTAAACTGCTGTCACTGTCAGACTGCATAGAAAAGAGAGAGAAGCGCGATGACATAACGATTGTAATTGATTGCAAAATATGAAGCAATAATCTATTTACTCAAAATTGAGTTGAGTAATCGAAAATAAAAAAAAAACCATCAAGTTCTGCATTCAAATAAGACGTTCTTGATATTAATTAAATACGTAACTTACGTTGATATTTAATACAGATATTTTGGATTAGAACTCAAGGTAATAGGTTTTATTTACATAATAATCAAATTACAAGATGGTTATTAATATTAACTAAATTAAATTAAAACTAAGTTAAACCTAAAAAAGGCCCTCGAGGCATTGTACCGAGGATGCTGGCGGCATTTCCTCGCTGAATTGCAATGCTGATGCGTTGTGCGAGAAAGCCGCCAGCTTTTCAGTCACCAGTTACATCAACTAGATGTTTCGCGATTTCCGCAAATAACCTATGCACACTGGGACCCCACGGACCGAGGGTCTCGACGCCAAAGGGCACAAAGTTGTACTCTAGGTAATAGGTTAGTTTATCGTTAGTTTGTATCGAGATTTTTTTTCAAAACATCTTTTGGTAACAACCAAGTTCTGAGAAATTAATACAATATGTTCAAAATTAACAAATATGTTTTCCGCTACCACAAACTATACAGATTTGACATTTTTTTTTCTTCAGACAAGCCTACCTTGGTCTTTTGTCTCTTGTCAGCGCCTTAATGGGAATTAGATCTTTATAACTCATGTTTGTTTGTATTTGTTTCAGACTAATTATCGACGGACACATGTTTTCGCCGTCGTCGACGAAAGCGGCCTGGTGGCTAGCCACGTTTTTTAGTGTATTTGTAACAGGTACGTAATATCAATCATCATCATCATCATCATCATCATCATCTGCCTAGCCTTTTCCCAACTATGTTGGGGTCGGCTTCCAGTGTTATCGGATACAGCTGAATACCACTATTTTACATGGAGCGACTGCCTATCTGACCTCCACAACCCAGTTACTGGGTAACACGATACCCCTTGGTAAGACTGGCTGAATGGTAGCCACAAGTTCCACAGGTACGTAATATCAATATTATGTACATTTTTTTGCCATGTTCGAACCATGAATAAGTACCTATATACCGGTATAGGTATAAGGAATTTTAATCACCGATTACGGTCCGCGGAAGTTAACCTCCGGTAAGAGACTGAAAATAAGTCAGTTCCAAGAAATCCTCTGAAGACTAAAGGATTTACAGCCGCAACGTATTTTCATACAAAAAAGTGCGGTGCGGCCCACCTGTAGTGTGCGTTGATTTATAGACAATGTACGATTGCGATGAAGGAGAATTTTTAGCGGTAAGCCTTTATTTGAGTTAGTCTTTACTCCTCTCTCTTTCCTTTTATGCATTACACTATTGCATTGACACATCACATGTCATTTTCTTTTCAACCTATGATTACTAAAAGCCTTCAGTATCCTTGCTGACCGGCTTACATTTTTAACATCGCATGAGCTTTTCTCGTACCTACGACTTGTGCCGATACGACAGAAGAAGAACTAAAATCGCGTAAATAAGAACTTCCCATTTGAAATAGTAGATTGTTATACAAGGCTTGAAAGGGACCTATTCAGGGACGAGATTAGAGATGGCATCAATAGTTCGAGTGCCTAAATAGGTGTTTCACCCGAGGTGAACACTGTACTTTTCATTTCAAATATGAACAAAGTAAATAACAACCTTATTAGTGAAACAAACAATATTTTATTAAAACATAAGTAAACAATATTGGTAAGATAATATATATTTAAAATTAATATTAAAATTAGAGCAATTATTAAACGTAAGGGAAAGATTATTTCCTGCTATATTAATGTAGGATACTTTTTGCAAAACTTAAGTTTCTTGTGTTTCTGTAAATATTGGAGAAAGCAATATTTTTTTCATTTTCTTCAGCTGGAATATTCTTTTTTTACTTCGCTCCGGATAATCTGTGGAAGTACCTACTAGGTTGTGGAGAGAATTCTGAGGAATGTATATTTATAGTTTTTGTTAATTTACTTGATACTTTAGTCTTATTTTCGACTGATTCTTCTATGTATCCTTCGGCTACTTTACTTGATTTTCATCCTTCGTGTTTTTTAATTGTGGTAAAATCTGTGCCTGAATCAGCCAACAGAGTAGCTGAAGTTCTGCGGCGGCAGTGACCAGTATATAAGTTTGGATTCAATTAAGATACGTGGCTATCTGTTTTGTGATACCAGACATGTTGTTTATTCCAAATACTTGCGTCAAACATTTCTCTTATTTCTAATTCAGGAAAAACGTTTCCATATCACTAGGAATTTTTCTATTATTTGTACAAATTATTTCTTTACTGCAAAGGTTCGGTCAGCTTTTGTTTTAGTACCTCTTAACTTTACTAGTATTCTTTCAACTTGATTCTCTATGTCATGTACCTTCATATTCACCAGTTCAATCATATAATATAATCATATGATATTAACGATAAAGTGGCGCTTGCAGAAGTAAGCGCTACTTTATAGTCAATATCAACATGACCTGAAAAGTAAATGTAAATCTTTAATGGGTAGTTCTCTTGTATATACCTAATTACAGTTTAAAACAAATTACTGAGATACGATGATACTATAAAGATTTCCTTACCTTTATTAAAAATTATATTCATCTGGCGCTTGATTTAAGTAGGTTTCAACCTTTGGATTTTTTCCATTGAGTCCATCCGACTGTCCTTTCAGAAAAGATGATAGTTTGGCGAAATCTTTTAAATGTATATCGTGTTTTGTACATCAGGTCGTCTTTAAAATTTAATACACGCTCCATTGAATTAAAAATGTATGGTTCTCAGACAATAATTGAAATATGTTAGTAACACGTTTTCCGAAAAAGAAGTGACTCTTTTTCAGCACGACATTTAATAAAAACATCGTAAGATTTTAACTATATTTCTTTTGATTTTGGCGGTAAAAGGATTTTCACTACTGCTTTAGCCTCTTCTCAAATGAAATCAGGCGTTAAATCCATATCGGAATCTGATGAACTCATTTCATACAAATATCCCATACAGGGTGGAATTTTGTAATGCCACCTGGAGGGAAAGTACTCTTAATACTGCAGATAGAAAGTTTTACTCAAAGGAAACATTCCTTTATTTTTGAATAGAAAGCAAACTGCATTCAAAGATTTTCGAAAATTCTCTTCTCCCACACTCGGGAATCGAACCGGCTAAAATCTGAAAAAATTATACCCTGTACTTTTATTGCATCGATCGTTAGAGTCAATTATAAGGATGAAATCTCTCTAACAAACATGATAAATTAAATGAAAGGAAAACCAGGAAATCTGAAATTACAAATTCAATGAGTCAAGTTAAAGCTCTTTAACTAACATCCATCTTTTGTAATGCAGACTCCTTTGCGACATACTCGTAGCTGCGTGTATGAGGTAATTTAAATATGGAATGTTAGATTAAAATTTGAAAATTTGATGGTCATAGTTGTTATTCACATTTGATTGTTTTTACAACTCATTTCACATTTTGTCTCACGGTGAAAATGGCTTATCAAGAACAGTTTGATTTAATGGAAGCTTATTTTTTAAATAACAAAAACGTGAATCTAGCTCTGCGGTGGTATGGAGAGAGATATCAAGACCGACAGGCACCAACTCGGTTCGTATTGAAAAGAATGGTAGAAAATTTAAAGAATACGGGTGGTTTCAAGATGAGACGGCAAACTATTCAGCAAAACTATTTCGATTTTGAACTAGATGTTTTAACATACTTTGAATCATTTCCAAAGGCTTCAAGTAGAGATGCTGCCGATGAATTAGGAACAACCCACACTCGCGTACTTGTGCTGAAAAAGTATAAGTATAAATGCTATCGTGAAGGTCGGTTGGTGCAAAAATTGCATATTGGGGATCGTGACAGACGATTACAATTTTGTGAAAACATGCTTGGAGAAATTGACCGAAACCCTAATTTTTTGAGTAACATTGTATGGTCTGACGAAACCAACTTCAGCAATAATGGCATGTACAATCGCCGCAATAACCATTATTGGTCTCGAGTGAATCCTGTTCGTGTTCATGAAACTAACAATCAAGTAAGATTTTCTTTCAACGTTTGGTGCGGAATTATGAGAAATAATGTAGTGTTAGTCCACGTGTACGAAGGTCATTTAAACACTGTCAAGTATATTGAAATACTGGATCTCTTAAGAAACGAGTTAAATGGTTTCCCCGAGGAAGAGCGAAACCAAATAATTCTACAGCAAGATGGTGCTCCAGCACATAACAGCAGAATCACTACTACCTACATTAATAACCATTTTAATACCTGGATTGGTACAAACGGCACAATCAGATGGCCTGCGAGATCGCCAGATCTCACCCCATTAGATTTTTTTTTTGTGGGGATATGTAAAAAGTCAAATTTACATGAAATCTTATGCGAATGACAACGAGTTGAGAGTTGAAGTTCAGAATACGATTTATAATATTCACCACAACACTTTATTAAAGGTTACTAGAAATGAATTCGTTAAAAGAATAAATTTGTGTATCCAAGAGAATGGAGCCCATTTCGAGCAACTAATTAGTTAGTTTACCATTTTTTGTAAATAATTAAATTAATTTAAGATTTCCTGTTTTCCTTTCATTTAATTTATGTTTGTTAGAGAGATTTCATCCTTATAATTGACCCTAACGATCGATGCAATAAAAGTACAGGGTATATTTTTTTCAGATTTTAGCCGGTTCGATTCCCGGGTGTGGGAGAAGAGAATTTTCGAAAATCTTTGAATGCAGTTTGCTTTCTATTCAAAAATAAAGGAATGTTTCCTTTGAGTAAAATTTTCTATCTGCAGTATTAAGAGTACTTTCCCTCCAGGTGGCATTACAAAATTCCACCCTGTATAAGTACATAATTAGCACTCGACAAAACAACTGAAAATCTAATTGCCGCTTTCCCGCCTTTTTATTATTTATTTTTCTCTGGCATTCTACCAGCCAGTATTTTTATCATTGATGACGGTAAATATTTAGCTCAAGTCTATGTAAATTAAATTATAATTTATTGGAAAAGTGAATTATAAGTTTATAGCCATGTTACAAAATTGTTGATAATATTTTTTTATTACAATTTTACGCCGCAATTTAACAAAGTGGCTTAATAAAATATTTGACATGGTTTGCATAGTTTTTAAACTTTTTGACAGATGGGAAAATCGTTTCCCAGGGACGAAAATTACTGTTTTCATCCCTCTGATCACGTAACTTCAAGCGTACTTTCCATGTATGAGAAATGAAAAATATATGCCTAAACTAGACCACAAAGTGTTAGTATACAGTTTATGTAATTCACCTGTATCTCTGTGGCTCTAAGCGCCAAAGGACAGTAACTCGTGCAGCTACCCCATTGCCCGAGAGTACTATACAAATAAATTCCACTCGGTTGACCTTTACTACGTGTGTGGGACCTAAGCTTAGTGACACTGTTGTTTCTTTCTCGTAATAGTAATTCTTGTTGAAGTGTCGGTAGATATAGGTATTATTTATTTATTTATTTGCTCTCACGCACATCACATATTTTACAACACATATTTACAATTACTGTCGGTTTTTATACATGAACCATGTCCGGGCACTGCAAAAGAAAAATGTTGGTTTGCTGTTGAGTTTGTGACATTAATGGTGAAATTAACATAAATTCGGTCAAAACTTATAAAAACATAATACAATAAATTTCAGAAAAATTAAAAAATATATATAATGTCAATATGTCGTTATATTGTAATAACACACAAAAACACAGATACAGTCATATTCAAGTCAGAACTGTCTGACTATGACTGACTGTGAGAACATCATAGGCTGATTATGTGTACTGACACATAATCAGCCTATAATGTTCCCACTGCTGGGACACAGGCCTCCTCTCTGTGAAAGGGAGTGGGCCGTAGTCCACCAAGCGGGCCCAGTGCGGGTTGGTAGATGTCACATGTCTGACATGACAAATTTTTGGTTCTAGGACATGCCGGTTTCCTCACGATGTTTTCCTTCACTGTTTTGAGAGCAGTGGTGATGAATAGTAGGGGAGCTCTTGAAAAAGGTTTCTCCCAAAAATGTTATAAATCGCTTAGTTCACTATAATCTCCAGAGTACATGTACCTACTCCTAGCTACTACACTACTATCATAGAATCACAGCCTATTTCCGCTATCCTGTTTCACCATCCCAAAATAAAACCTCACGAACGAACTCACTGTCTAACCAAAAAATCACGGCTTCTCTCTAAAATCATGGAATATGCTAATGCTTTCGTAAGAAACTCCCCTGACCCACACCTGTTTGGCACAACACTTAGGTATTAACCCCTATTAGTAGAGTTTACTTGTTCCGCTAAATCCGACCGGTGCTACGTTACATTTTATCCACACTGCTCCACTGTTCGGTTTAAAGCCTACCCTTATTTAAAGTGCGCTGCTAATACTCGGTGACTGTACCCTAAATAACTGGGTGCTTAGATATGACCGCGGTAATGGATTTTGTTTGAATTTCGTGTGTTTATTAAATTACCTTAATATTTTAGACACACGTACGGTAATATTTATATTTTTAAATCACGGCCTATATATTTTTTTTTTCGTTATGAGAACAGTACAAACATTGTTCCAATCGTCAATTAATTCAATGTATGCTTTTAATATGAATTATTATCGTCACACGGGAAACTTTAAAATCTCGTCAACATTTTAAAGAGTGGTACCTACTTAACACGATTTTAATCTGGATCTTATGTCCGGCACCATATTTGGACGAAATAAAGGATGACTAAAAAAATAAAAACTCAGCACTTACAGCGCTTGTTTTATGACTTATGTTTTTTTTTGTTGCAAACCCTAAAGCGCTCGTAAGCGCTGAGCGATGAGCATCGAGAAAACTAGTTTGTTAAAATATAGATAGGTAAATAATAATAAAAAATATCTAACGGGAAGGTAGCTCTGACGGTTAACAAAAACCTAAGATTCAAACTTACAAGGAGTTTAAGAGGAAGATAGTAAAAGAGTTGTTAACAAGTTGCTAATTAAAGTATACAAGATACTTAAAAAGTTGTCAACACTTAGACGTAAAACTTAACTGCACAAAAGCTTTACATTATCTTCATGACAATCCTTGGGTAAAGGAGTTACTGGGAAGAAATTAGTGAAATTACAAATATTTGATGTATTTTATTTTATCACATAGAAAACACAAAAAAGAAAACGAATGAAGAATGCCCAACATAAAGATAATTGTAAAAGTATGGGGGAGACTTTTGGCTAGCAGGACAAATTAGGTAAAATAAAATGAAAAACCGGCCAAGTGCGTGTCGAACCACGCACAATGAAGGGTTCCGTAGTTGGGTTGTTGGGATGAATTTATCCTAAAAACAAACTTAACATTGTAGTTGAAAAATATGTCCCATACATCGATATATGCCACGATCAATTCTCCAACTGTAAATTTAATTTGGTCGACTAGTACTCGTTAACTTGTAAAGCTCGTTTCTCGTTACTCTTTGAGTACTTAGCTATGATAGTTTTCCTTTTAATTTCATTATATGTACTACTGCCATGATTTTTTTCATATCTCCATAAACAATCATCTAGCTGGCAGGGGTTTTTTTTGCGTGGGAAATTATCAAATAACTTTTCCCGCTCTGGGCGGAGCGGAAGGGTGTGTCAGACTCTTACTGACTAAAACCCACCCGTGTCCCTTCCGTTGCCTGTGTTGCAAGGGGCCTCGGTAACCCTTTTGTACCTTGCCGCGATAGCTGGCAGGGGTGGGAGACACTTGACTTTAACAAAAATTAGCACTTTAATGCTTAATACTACGTAAGCGAACCCTTGAATCGAAATGTAGTGTTCCCCGCAATATTTTTGAACGGCCTATCCAACGATACCTCACACCATAACCAGGTAGTCGAGAAAAAAAAATAACATCCCCACATTACGTGCAAGGGAAGTACCCTAATAAAATTTTTTTTTTCAAGATTTTTTTTTAGCACGTTGTCGGCGTGATTAATATGTATATATATGCCAAATTACACCTGTCTTCTAATAATAAGTTTCGCTGAGCTACAGCGGGGACAGATAGACAGACAGACTGACATGGCGAAACTATAAGGGTTCCTGTTTACTACGGAACCCTGAAAACGAAAGCAAACTTGTCTGATTCGTAAATGATTTTTGAAATAAATAGGTAGGTAGGTATATGAAATTATGCTTAATTTGGTAAATGAATGAATGAATGAATATTTATTTGTTAAACACAGGTACGTACTCGTACATTTGGTCTTCAGTAAGAATTCAGTTGACTTTCTATGTTTTGCTCGCAGCGTACAAATTTTATAGTTACAGTAGGAATAATATTAATATTACATTCAGAAACATTTTTATGACTAAATTAAGTATTTACATATTTAGTAAGTTAGTTTAGATGAATTAATATTAAATTCCATAAACAAATAACACAATATACAACAATAACACACATATTCATTGCTTAGTCAATTTATATTAATATTATTGTCATTAAGAAATTCATCTACAGTGTAATAACATTTATGCATTAGAAAAAGTGATTATTTCTTCTTAAACGTCATGATTTTTAGTTGTTTGAAGGAGTCAGTAACTTATTAAATATTCTGGGTGCTATTCCCAACAAGCTTTTGCGCATAAGAGCTGTAGTACATTTCCTGGCACATAAAACGTTTTTGTATTGAGCACGTACCTACGTCAGGACCTCTACGTATTTCAGACAGTTTTGTAAAGACCATTGCATTTATTTTTTTACAAATGTTGCAGCTTCTAGAATATACAATGATGGAACTGTTAATATTTTGAGAGATTTACACTTTGGTACACAGCTATCTCTTGTTCTCAGAACGCACCATTTTTTTGCTCTAAATGTCATATGTCTCTTAGTTGAGTTTCCATAGAATATGATTCCATAGTATGACAGATGCTACAAGACCAGGAGAACTTATTCATTTTGAAATTCCTTCTAAACTTTTAACAATAACACTAATCCCAGTGTCAAAGTGTAATATTGAAAATGCTTGAAGCTTAGGGCACTTTAACCAAAATTATCTTTCGTTTCGCGACATCGACAATTTAATGCTCGTGCCTTAGTAAATTATTAAATAATGATTTATTAGAAAGCCGTTTGAGGTAGATTAAGTAACTAGTT
Organism: Atethmia centrago; assembly: GCA_905333075.3. NCBI lineage: Eukaryota > Metazoa > Arthropoda > Insecta > Lepidoptera > Noctuidae > Atethmia > Atethmia centrago. The sequence goes on along the minus strand of HG995383.1, from coordinate 16,384,220 downwards.
GTAACAAGAACCCTTCATAAAATTAAGTTGGATCAAATTGGATCGTGAGACCAAAAACTTCTCCAAAAGTTAATTAGCTAATACTTTAGTTATTGTATTAACTATATACATATAACTCAAAACTTTTGTAGTTTATTGGTTAGTATATATATGCGTAGATATTTTTTTTTTGTTAATATTAAAAATATTTGTACATAGGTACTCAAAGTACAGTCTGCAATTCAAATAGAGAGTAATAACGTTTAGAATGATGCTAAGCGCGCCAAAAAAATACATTTATTATAGTATTATTGAAATCTATGAACAATTAAGTAATTTGATGCTTGTGGTGTTCAGCATTGGATATTGATATTTTTTACTAACATAGCCCAAGGACAAAGGGTTTAATGCAACATGAAATATTCAATTCAAAATTCTTTATTGCTTTCCATTTTTTTTTTTGAGGGTGGGAAATCATCAAATTACTTCTCCCGCTCTGGGCGGAGCGGGAGGGTGTGTCAGACTCTTACTGACTAAAACCCACCCGTATTCCTTCCTGTTGCCTGTGTTGCGGGGGCCTCGGTGACCCATAAGTACCTTCTCGCGACCCCGGCAGGCATCGGCCCTAGTGGCCCTATATTGCTTTCCATAACGTTGGTTAAACAGTTGGTAGAATTAAAATTAATTAAACATTATGGACTCTGTCGGGCACAGCATAGTAGGAGAGAGGAGGAAGAGCGCTTATTTATTTGTGATTATATTATTTATGTATTCTGGTAATTGTATTTTTATTTTATTTATGTATTTTAATAATATTTTAGGTAAATATTTTGGCTCTCTCTTTTTCAGTTAAAACTATTCATTGTGCTTCATATTATCGTTGTCATTTTTATCTTTGGCGCACTGCTAAGTACAGTCTCGAGCATCTTACATATATGCATAATTCAAAAGCCATTTTTATGATGTTACGAACATATAACCATACTATTCGAAATAGGTTTTCTACTTTGCTGTTACTTTTATTCTTTGCTTCTAAAATATTTCGATACTTGCAGGTGAGATGCCGATCCAGGGGGAGCTAGAACCTGAGTTTCTTCAGGCTCTGGAGAACCACACAGTTACACAAGGGCGGGACGTACACTTTACGTGTGTCGTTAATCATCTATCTAATTATAGGGTGAGTAAAAATATTTTTCACTAATCTAGACTTACACATTGGAAAATCCACTATCATGTCTGATACTGTTGTGATTTATCATCCACCTGGCCTTTTTCAAATTATGTTGGGGTCGATTTCTAATCTAACCAGATATAGCTGATTACCAGTATTATACATGAAGCGATTGCCTATCTGACCCACAACCCAGTACCTGGATAACACGATACCTCTTAGCAATGTGGGCGCAAGAGACACATATTTGAACAAAAACTTTGCTCACACATTTGAACACGTTTGCTTTACATGCTTTGCAGATATGTTCGCTTCATAGTACTCAAATAGATAACAAACTGAGTGGACGACGATTTTGTGGACGCAGTAGACCTGTATTATTTAAGTGTATCTATTCAATTATTTGTAACATGTGCAAAAAAGATAAACTAATGTCGTCATTGATCAAATCTCTATTTGTATTTACTTTTAAAATTCCATAAACATGGTTCTCCTTCAAGCTACTCAATAAATTTCAGGATTCTTTCGTTGCTCCAGTCCGTCTTGCGACTGAACAAAACGACCGTTCGTTATGCTCAGAGATTCACGAGCAACTGAACTTTGTGCAAGTATAGCAGGACACGCACATATTTGAACCTTGAACGATTTGATGTGCCCTCGAAAAACCGACACCGAATGGCAAAATGTAAATATGTAATCAAACTTTGAACAAATACCCAAATACCCGTGCCTCACAAGTGTTCAAACAAGTGTTCAAATATTGTTGCTGTGTCTGGCGCCAGCGTAAGACTAGTTGTCAGACTCTGGCGCTTCTGACTACCCGTAACGACTGTCATCATCATGAGAATATTATGTCAAAATAATAACAACCAAAATTTTAACAGAATTAGGCGGCAAAATAATATTTTCCATAGTAACAGAATGAAAAGATTTGTGTGTTAACAAACTCGAATTCACTAGAGTTTACTCAGTGCTGTAAAGGTTTTAACCTGTATAGGTTTGTCATCCAATCTACACGAATCCTAACTCATATTCTAAATGCGAAATTGAGTTAGTTATTTTATTTGTTTGTGACGCTTTCACGCTAAAACGGCTGAACGGAATTGGATCAAATTTGGCACATGGGTAAACTATGACCTGGATTACGGCATAGACTTTTTAACCTGACATTCCCACGGGATCGAGACTTATGGGGTGAAACTACGGGGCGCAGCTAGTATTTTATAAATATATTTTATTTATTTTATAATACATATATTTATAGTATTAGAGATAAACACTAATTCATATTTAGAATTGGAAAAGATTCGATAGTGAACTCGGATAGCTGACAGCCCCGTGTTAATAAAAAAAAGTTTTATTTCTAGGAATAATTACGAGATCTTCATTTTCGTGTCGCTGGCACGACATAATTTTAAATTTTGAGATAATTATAACTTAATACGTGTTTTATTAACACCATACCACGACCTATTATAATGACAAGCTTTACGACGAAACATGTACATCTGAGGACGATGAAAGTTATCCCAGGACGAGTTATATCAAAATTTGCAATAGCAACATTTACTTTGAACATGTTTAACCAATCCCAGCGCTTCAGAGTCAAACACAAATATTATAAACATACATTAACATCGAGTACTTTGTGGTGCAGACTTGTGATGTATTATAGCTAGATAATAATATGTAAGTATCTACTTACATATTATATAAGCATCTGCTTAGAGGTCGAAAAGTAATTTAATACCAGAGATACAAATCAAAGATTTGCCCGTACCGTACTTACGTCACGCGAGAAATGTTAAACGCTTCTACAGACTGGAGCGATATCGCAGGCGCGACAGGCAGCTGTCGCGCCCGCGATATCGCCCCAGTCTGCAGAAGGCTTAAGGCTAAGTTGTGAGACATCACACATTGCGAAACATTCGACCATTCAAAAACTGTTCGTGACACATACGAGAGACATTTTGTTGTTGTTAACACAAACAGCTGTCAAAAATGCCCTTCAAAAAGCCTTTACGAAATGTACCAACAATTCCAAAAAACTAATAAAGCTGAACGTTCACGCCCGTGCACGTTCCATGTGTAAATATATTTTGTTTTCACATCAATTACTATTTTTTAAATTGATATTATGACGTAAAACAAAAATGACTTCTCCATGGCAACGAACGATATTGTAGTGTAGAATTGCCAAAAAAACAGATGTGTGACAGATTACGCACAAACGTGAACATCTTTTGACGCGGTACGGCTTATATTACTAACTCTGTTATCTTTCGTTATCTTTCGTTAGAGTTACGTTAAAAGGCTTGTTGTGTAATCTTACTGAAATAAAAAGGCCGTCAACCGTTCAACAAGAAGTGTTACTACGTCAAGTAAGATCACTTTTTGCTGTTTCTTACATCGAGAAATATTCTCTAGAATTTTTAGACCACAGGCTTAGAACATTTTCCTTAGGAAAAATATCGGCTATTTTGCATATGTATTTGTCCCGTTGACACTATATAGGTGGATGCCTTAAATCTTCCTACTTGTTCGCTACAAAAGAACGTTTCGAAGAGTGCATTGTGGCATATCGTTGGTTGAAAGGATTTGACACGGATTCAGAGGAGAAACTCGAATATCTTATAAAAACTCTGAAGGATTATCTTGAAAGGAAAGCGGAGTACAAGACGACTGTTTCGTGGAATTGTTTCCGAAGTTTCAGGACAACTTCTTTGTACAGTTTTATAAGGCAATGTTACTTTGCTGAACGTTTTACAACATTTAGAGAAAGTTAGCCTAAGAATGCATGCAATCATAATTCAATAATTGAACAAAAGAATATTGTAAGATGTTACTGTATTTTTGGCACGTTACCGTTACCTATGTTTGATGTTTTTTTAGCAAATACATCAGATCGGTCGTCTTTGATTGGCTGATATATTGTATTCTTGATATTTATTTAATTTCTTATCAAATTACTGGCTGAAATTTAATAGATATACTACATAAGATATCTAGGAGTTTCTGAACAAATACTAGTAACGAATGTCTTAAAGTTATTTATTTACTTACTTTTAGCGATCTAAACCATTGGTATCGAACATCGCCAACTCAGACATCTGTCTGATCCGTCACAGATGTCTATCTATCTAAAAGCTTACAGCTAAACTTGATTTGAAAAGTCAAAACTAACAACTTCTCAACTTTTGAAAATCCTTTGATAAAATAGTAACAGCATTATACATCGTTGCACAAATTAAAATAAAAGTTTTTTTTTTAAATCTGTATTCCTAAGTACCTTGAATTATAAAGAGAAGAGCCACAATAGGCTTATAGGCATATTTATAACAAAAACCCACGTGCACCAGATGACAAGCCGAGCATAAAATAAGTGGTCCACACTTCGCTGCATCCAACTGAAATGTACACTTCATCCATCATAAAGTTTGTAATCTATGAAGGATTTTGCTCTCTACACTCGGAGAATTCATGTTTGGCAGGAGAAAAAAAACTGAAATAACAGGTTTTTTGACAAGTGAAAAGATAAAGTGTGTTATAAAGTAATCCTTTTTTATCTCCTGATGTTATTTTTACACGCATTTTTTTTAAATATAGTATTTATGGTTATTTATTTGCATTACCTAATAAGACAAAGACTTTGACTGATGTCTTTTTCAATACAGGACGGTTATAAATGGTTACACGGATAAAAAAGCTTTACACTACCCATACTTTTTTTTAAGTGTAAACCTACGCTGTTCCTTTTCTAGGTCCGATCCAACCCTTGTGGTAGGCATCTAGGTCGTCTCGCTACCTCTTCAAGGGCTGGCCTCTGCGGGGTCATTCATCCTGAGGCACTCACTGTGTGGCGAGTATTGCCCAGCATTATGTAATTATGCATGCGGCTGGCATGACCCGCCCAGTCCCATATTAGTTTGGCAGCCTTTTTGCCTACGTCTGGTATCTCCGGTTTGGAACGCAGCGTGGTGTATCGTATTCTGTCAGTTCATTTTAGACCCAGAATTCTGCGCTCCATTGCTCTTTGGCAAATCCCAAGGCGTAACTCTTGCGACTCAGTGAGTGACCAGGTCTGAGCACCGTAGGTTAGGACGGGCAAAATACACATATCGATAAGTTTTCGCTTCAAGGAGATCAATAGATCGCCCTTCATTAGCGTGTCCATGGACCAGTAGCTTTTCCAGGCATTTTCGGTGCGGCGATCGATTTCCTTTTCTTGCCCGTTTTTGCAAGACACTAACTGGCCCAAGTAGATGTACTCCTCGACATAATGTAGTTCCTGCCCATGTACCTCGACCCCACGCTTAGTGCTGTTGGTCATGGCTTTTGTTTGTGAGCCATTCATCGCGAGTCCAACAAGGTGGTGCAAGGTGGTGTCTGTAGTTCCAGTAGTTCAGAGTTGTGGCGGCAAAAAGGACTATGTCGTCGGCAAATCGGAGGATGGTTAACCTCCGGCTGTCAACTTCAAGGCCGCCTCATGGACGTCCCCATGAGGTAGCCAGTGTCCTAAATATCTCTTCGAGAGTGCTTATGAATAATTTCGTAGATAGCTGGTCACCGTGTTTTTTTTTTTTTTGAATAGGTTATTATCAAATAACTTCTCCCACTCTGTTCCGCACCCGAGTTCCTTCCGTTGCTGGTAACCTTTTCGTACCTTCCCGCGACCCCGGCAGGCATCGGCCTTAGTGGACCCTTACACTTGTGCTGACGACATATCATTGAGGCGCGCGTGAAACACAACGCACCGTCGACCCGGGCCTAGTCCTTATCGGACGGCGAGCTACCCATTGATCACCGTCCGCAAGCCCGCGCCTACGGTGGCCGGAAATCCACCCGGGATTCCCGACGCCCATGGCGTCTCCTGCGGCGGCTAGGGGTGAGAGGGCGCGAAATTTGTCTTTCCCTCAACCGTCCCGCATTCCTCCTCCTTCCTTGTTCACCGTGCTTTTGTATCCTAAACGAAGGTCCTGCACTAGTTTGATGTATGCGATGCAGTACACGTATATATTTCTTAAGAGGTCTATATATTGCTGTTCCAGTTCTTGGTTTCCTAGAGATTTTAATATTTTGGAAGGTGATAGGTATATCACCTAAGGGTAAATTATTCGAAGGTTTACAATCAAACAACAACAATACGAAATGCAAAATACAAACAAAAAAACTAAAAAAAAATGAAAATTAATCAGAATAAAATTAAGAATAGAGATCAACGGATCTCTACGAATCACAGTCCAAACGGGCCATCAATCAACTCGACCTATCGCAGTTCACTGCTGGACATAGGCCTTTCCCAGGCTGCGCCACAACACTCTTTCCTCCGCCTTACGCATCCAGTCTGTCCCAGCCACCTTTATAAGGCACTCTGGCCATAATATGTTGTCATTAAACTATAATGGTAATACAGTGTTATTGTAACGTCATCTCTCATACAGCATAAACTATAGGCACAAGTTGAGCACAGCGAATGCCAACATTCATCTTAATAGACGAATGATTAAGTGCCTCAGTTAACAGCTCCAGGCGTTTAGTTACCTGTAAAATTGGTTACATAAATATTATAAATGGTTACTCTTTAATGCGAGAGCAGTGGTGGCCCAGTGGTAACGGCCCTGACTTACGAATTGTAGGTCGTGGGTTCGAACCCAGGCAGGTGCTTTGCTTTGTATAATTTCATCACTACTGCTCTCAAAACGGTGAAGGAAAACATCGTGAGGAAACCGGCATGTCCTAGAACCAAAACTTCGAAGAAATGTGACATCTACCAACCCGCACTGGGCCCGCGTGGCAGAATGCAGCCCACTCCCTCTCGAAGAGACGAGGCCTGTGTCCCAGCAGTGGGAACATTATAGGCTGATTATGATGACTTTTTAATGGTCTCAGAAACGGAAGTTGACTTTGTTTATTTATTTATTTTGTTTAACTGCAATAGGCATAGCCTTCATAGGTATGAATTGTTTTAAAATCAAATGGCTTTTTAGTACGACCAGCCTTGCCCGGATGGCAAAAATGATAAATATCCATTAAATCTTTCATCCCCGTATTCCCCCCCCCCCCCCTATTTGACTTCTTAAGAGTGAGCACTAAAGAAAGATTTTCGTTATAGAAGAAACTCTTGCGCACAATTTCTAGCTGCTAGACCCAGCAGTTTATGCTGTATGGTGTGTCATCAGTGAATTTAAGAATTTAATTTGGAAAGAAATAAAAATCCGTTTATTCGCATTACAGCAAAAAGAAAATACACCTAACCGATTCGGAGTCAAACAATAGAAAATCAATTGCGTCTCATTAGTTGTCCTTGACCAATTAAAACTTTAAAAAACAGAAAACAATTTCAATAATAAGGAGGCCAAAAGGGCCTTAGCTCAGCACAATATCAGATGACAACACTAGAAGTACCACCTGACGCTGTGTAAAGCAGTTTAATCAAAATAATATAAGAACTAGCAAAAACTTGCCTTATATTTACGATTCCAATCCATCATGAGATTCCCTATTAAGGTCATGTGAATAAAACTTTTCTTTCTAAAAGAATTATCAACTTCAAAATAAAGTTGTAACTGAATTTCAGCTCCTATTAGTCAAACAAAAACGAAAAAATCCTATATTTTACGACTGCAAGTCGGCGTGTAAGCAACGACTATAATAAACGATGCATACTTTATTTGATTTCAATGCAAATCAGAGTATGTAAGGATAACGTAGATCTTGTTAGTTATAAAAACTGATTGTTGTTACTCTGTCGCGAATTCACAGGATCTATCCAAGATCCAGGATTCAGGATCGATTCTGTTTCGGGAAGCAAAGAACATTGTCGAAAATGGCCTATGAATCAACACGTTTGAAACCTTTATAATAATTACTAGTTTTTTTTTATAATGTACGTTACAACCATTACAATAGAACGTACACTTCATAATTTCGAAAACATTTTAAAAAGTAATTCACTTTGTTATTCCCCGGCACCATTGTTTTTTGTTTCAATTTGATGTTTTGAATAGGCAAAGGGTATTGTAGCTCATACAGCCAAGTTGTTATTCCCCGGCACCATTATTTTTTGTTTCAATTTGACGTTTTGAATTTTTTAACTATTGTTGGTACAGTCATGGACATAACTTTTAAGCAAATTGACACCCTACGGCAATTCGCCCTATTATTGCCATTGTATACAATTGAATTTACTGACATTTTAAGTTAATAGTCAATTTACTTAACAATGAATTTCCCTGGCTTTACCTTTGGTGAATTTCTGCTAACTCCATAAATCAATTTTATTGTAAAATTTCACGTAATTGTTCTTTACTGACTAAATACACTTCTTTAAAGACGGAAATAGAGTTATTGAAACAATTTGTCTTCCTTTAGCTGCGTTTCTCTTGGTTACATATTATGACAAAAATAAATGGTTTGGTCATGAAGAGATGATAATTGAAAGGCGACTAACAAAAGGTGAGTGGGATGGGATGCCCTAGGAGGACAAATAGTGACCTAATCGATGATGTTCTTCAGAAATGTCAGGTGCGTAATACTCGCAACCGGCGTATGGTATGTACTACCATAAGTGACGTAAAATTTCTAAAAACTCCCAATTACGACCATAAAGAAATTCTTTATTTTCTCACCCATTGCCTTTCCTTACCTATACAAAAACATCCTTTGTCCTTACAATACCTTAGATTGAAAAACCAGATATTTCCGTACCTGTGAAATGAAATAAAATTGTCAAGAAGACAATTCAAAATTCTTTAATGCATTCCATAAAGTCGGTTAAACACACACCACACCACACTTCACACACATACACACACACACACACTCTTCAACACACATACTTCAACACCCACACACACTCATACACACACACTTCACACTTTTGGAATCAAAATGATGAAGAATAAAAACAGGATAAGACTTTTACCTACTAGGTAAATATAAAAGTTAGATCCAATTCACCCTAATAAAGGTATTTGCCTGCTGAAACCAATTAGCGCGAATTATAACTAACATGTAATTAGTTACGAAGATACAATAATTCTTTAATTTCACATCCATGAGAATTTGGAACTCTATGTATTTGTACTCGTTTATTTCTGTTCCATTTCATTACAACGTACTTACATATATCCTCTTAATTTTGAACAACTTAGGTACCACCTGTACCCATACTAAATCTTAATTATTATAATACCACAAGGGTTCATAAATATTTGGATTTTACTATCTACAAAAACTTTACTTCTTTGTCTATTTTTTTCGCGAACCTTAGATCCTAGAACAGCTAATCCCGATATGGATTCGTTGCGATATTATTCTGTAAGTACTTAATTTTTACAATTAAAAACTTCAGAGCCAGAGCTAATTACAAGAACTAACTTACACACAAGAACTGCAAAACATAAATTGTATTTATAACACAAATGAAACAGTATGTAAAACTCTAACTATGAAAGCTTGTACAGTAACAAAAAGTGGTAGTTGCGACAAGTGCTCGCATTCAGCCGGCAGCACTAGCCGCGCTTACGCTGAAACTCCACGGAAATAATTCTCACAAACAATGAAATTGTTACTAATTTATTTTCCAACCGCAACAAAGCGAGATGTCACATGAAAAATGCCCGGGAGCGGCGCGGATGAGACACCGTGCATTCCTCCCGCGAAACTCTCCACAATTTCACGTGTCGTACCCTCGGTTTTACATTCGCTACAGCGTTTAAGTCACATTAAGTTTCGTCTTCACTGTGAACAATACAAACGATTTAAAACTCGCGAGAGCTCCGGGAAAATGCGAGCGATTTATGACATTAATCCTAGATATAAAATGAAATTTCACGCTCGTATGCAACGGTACAGAACCGTTTTGTTTCGTAGACACCCGCTCTAATTGCATTGTTAAATTTAGCTTCCGGATGTTTCAGATATTCTTGGCTTTGATTAAACTTCATATGGTGCGTCTGTTTTATAAATGTGTACTGTGTTTGTGTCAATATTAAGCCAATTCTGTCTGTATTGTCTCGTTGTCAATATTTATACTGCCGCTACAGATTATAAGAAATCCAATAAGGCTTTTATAGAACTGCGAAATAATGGCAATATTATTTTAGGTGGCGTGGATTAAGTCAGACTCGAAGGCGATTCTGGCGATACACACAACCATGGTGGCACTAAACCCGCGGCTGAGCGTCACTTACAATAACCACAACACGTGGAAGTTGCACGTCAGCAACGTGCAAGCCAACGACTCTGGCACCTATATGTGCCAAGTTAACACAGACCCTATGAAGAGTCAGGTAAGCCACACTTTTTCAAATACTAAGCTTACCTGAGTTTACAAAGTAACATGTTATTTCGTAGAGAGCGCTCTAAAACTTAAATGTAACATTTGTCAACAAGATAGCATTTGTTTCCTTTTTTAAGTGAACATTGTGAACATAACAATACTTGATAAGTTGTAAAACAACAAAAAGTGTTCAATCAAGCAGCGACTGCTACAAGCACTTAGTTCATTTTCCAATAAATTAACATGGAACACTCTGCAAGAGCGAGTGAACGCCTGATTAAGTGCAGTACAAAAATCGATAACAGTGAAGTTACAATATAAAGTTATAAGTATGGAGCTTGGTATTTTATAAGACTTCCGTTCCTCTAGAGGAATGTATGGGCTCTGTTCATTCAAGAATTTTATCTGAAGACTGACTATGAAATATCTTGGAAAGATGGAATTATTTTCTTTTTTCTGATTTGTGGAAGCTATACGACATGATTATACTAGAGGTAGGTATTATAATAGGATCCTCAAAAAAAAAAAAACACTACGGAATTAAGTGGAATTAAGTGTAACTAGTTACCTACGGCTACGGCGTCAAGGATTATACAGCGCTTTATTTTACTTTCCAAACTCACGGACGAGGCTCATACATTTTACATTAAAATCTACGTAATCCTATCCAAATATTTAAGCAGGTAATTATTACAGAAAGTAGGTGATGAATTTAGGTGTTTAACAAATTAGGGTGTAATTTTCACCGCTAACTCAATATCAATTAGATTTATGAAATTAGACGTCGTTTACATACGGTGTATCTATGTAAATGTAGATATAGCGGGAATCTCCCAACTGTGGATTGGCAAGAAAGAATTACGGCTCCTGCAGACAGGCGCGACGAAATACCAGTAGCACAATTTCTATGAAAACTTCATGGAAAGTGTCGCGCCCGCGTTATCGCGCCAGTCTGCACGAGCCTTATACATGTTGTGTTTAAGACAACCATAATATTGTGGGTGTAAAGGTAGAATTCACTAATTGACATTTTTACGAAAAACTTGTTAAACAAGTGGTAAACATAATGAACTTAGACACTTTCGTCTCAGAGATTATCAGATAATTTTCGTAAAAATGTCACTTAGTTAGTTTTACCTTTACATCGACGATATGGAAAGTTTAACATGAATAGTATGAATACCTGTCAACAGTAAAGTGTCCTATAAAGTAATAAACCTATGCGCACACTACAGCCGCAGCAAGCCGCAACGAAACCACTTTGCCATAGTCGCATATTATGTATTTATTATTTTATACTATTAATTATATATAAGTATTTTAGTGATATTTATTTTAGAAGTATGTATTTATGTAAGTATATTCTCTTATTGTATATTTAAATCAGTGAACAGTGTTTTTGTTGGTTTTTATGTATTTTGTTTTCTCTTCTACTCTTACACACGGTGTCTACATCTTTTTTTCTCTCCTGTCCTATCGCAGGTATACTGGAAGAGATTTCTTTAGAAATAAGCATCACCTTTGTACGTATTTTTCTGTTCCTTTCTTCTTGTCTGTTTATATGTGTGTACATAAACTGTTAAATAAATAAATAAAGTATTTTCATATAAAAATGAGCGGTGTGGTTCATAGAAAATATATGAAATTGATGCAAGAGAACTTCTGCAATGCGGTGCGCTGTGGTGCGACCCGCCATAATGCTTGCTAGACTTAAAAGGTAGGTAGGTAGGCTAATTACAACAACGAGCCGCACCTGTCCAATAACAAAAAGAAAACCTTTCAAAACAAAATAGTTATTCATGTAGCGCATAGTGTACCAACCCTAATCCATCATTCACACCTCACTCCACTACCGGCCAAACAAAAGACTCCACTAAGAAAGCCTAACAAGCACAATTATTTTTGTCAGATGGGTCATTTATCCGTGGTGATCCCGCCGGACATAGTGGACAGCGTGACGGAGGGCAGCTCGGCACAGGAGGGTGGCAGCATAAGATTGACGTGCACCGCAACCGGGGTGCCGCCGCCGACCGTGTTGTGGCGGCGAGAACACAACCGACCTATAGTGTTTAGACATGACGGTGGCAGGGAGAGGAAAGGTGAGCTTACCTTATTTTTAGTTTTTGTTCGTAGACCTGAAAATTGTTCGTCAAAGCTGAAAATATGACTCCTGAAAACTACCTTGTGATTTTTGGATTAAGGGTATAACGCTGCCTCTTCTCAAAGTGGTGTAACGTTTACAACGAAAAGCAATATGATGTCTGACCTGTGGGTGTTTGGCTTTATAAGTAATTAGTATATCGTATTCCAGTTTAAAACCACCACGCCTAGTAAATCGTGTATTTGAAACGTCGCCTTTATGTTTGACACCTTGGTGGTAATTAGGTTCGCCCACAGACACTTCGAACGTTTGATTACTTGAAGCAGTCTTCATCAACGTAAATCGTCGTAACATTATCTTTTGCCTCGACTGCCTCGTTGGTCTAGTGGTTGCAAGCGCTACTGCTGAGCATGAGGTCCTAGGTTCGATTCCCGGTTCGGGCAAAGTGTTATTGGGTTTTTCTATCTGGAATTTCTCAGTAGTAGCGGTAGCGGGCACAAATCCAGACTCCGGGCGAGTCTGGATTTGTGCCTGCTTGTTGGCAATAGGCTCGCCCCTATTACATGGGACATAAACATAACTTGTGAAATGTGGGTGTACTACAGATACACCTCTGCCCTACCCTTCGGAGAAACAAGTCGTGATGTTATATTATTATCTTTTGAGTATTGAATGTACCGTCAGTAAAATTCATGATAATGTCAAAATATGCTACTGAGCTATTCACCTATTTCGAAAAAAACAATGCAAAGTGTGTGTCGGATCACGCAGAATGAAAGGTTTTGTAGTTGAGTTTATCTCAAGAACAAACTTAACATTGTAGTTAAAAAGCATGTTCATTTCAACTCCAAATGTAAGTTTGTACCCTAAATGATAAATGATAAATGATTTTATTTCTGTAAGTAGGTTTTTACAAACATTTTTACACGTCAAACATATTTTTTTTAAACTAGATGAGGCCGGCGTTTCCTATCTGAGTACTCTGAGAAGAAAGGCCGGAACAAACTCAGAGGTCACAGTCTCTTTTAAAGTCCAGGCATAATCTTGGTCAGATCATGTGAAGACCATGTCGATTGGTGTCTGAAATTGTCTTTTGATGAAAGAACCACACAGATTGAGTGGACCTGTCCAGTCAATGCACGCATTTGTCAGTCGTTGTGCAGCTCAACTCAAGGAGCTCAACGATTCAACGAACATTACAAACGAAAGGACATTTGGCTAGGCCGCAAAAAATACTCAAAACTGCCAGACCATGTTAAAAACTAACTGAGAATAAAACAAAATTAAACAATGATCCACATAGTCTTCACATTTACAATAATTAAAACAATATAATACTACACAGAGTAAATATTCATGTCATTGCATAAATAAAATTCATCAATGTCAATGTGTATATCCGGACATAATCTTGGTCAGATCATTTGAGGACCATGTAGGTTGGTGTCTGAAATGGTCTTTTGAGGAAAGACCACACAGATTTGAGTGGACCTGTCCAGTCAGTGCACGCATTTGTCAGTTATCATGCAGCTCAACTCAACTACGTGGTTTGTACGCACAATATTGAGAGATTTACCTTATTATTTTAAAACCATAGACTTCTTATAGGTTTTCCTGTATTTTGAAAGTATAGTGTTGCCCGTATTTTTTTTTAAAACCTTAGGCTCAGTAGTTTCGGAGATAAGGGGGAATGCAAAATTTTAATAAATTTTCTTAAATAACTTACGACCGGTGGGTCGTACATGACCTTTCATTTAATGAGTCACACGGTACAGTTTGTAAAACTTTTACTTTTATTTTATAATTTATCCCCCAAAAGTGACCGATTCATTTATTTAAGATCAACCGATTCATTTCATTTTTTTTCCGTTTTGGTGACAGAAATTCATATGTAAGTATAGCAAATTTCAACTGAATCAGTTCATTTGATTCGGATCAAATTGGCTGTTACAGACAGACAGACACACGAGTGATAAGGGTTCCGTTTTTCATTCGGATGTACGGAACCCTAAAAAGATGTATAACCAGTACAGACGATATTAATAAGTGGTGTCGCCATCAAAACTGATCTTATTAGAAGCGACGCGGCAACAGAGTTATCTTTGTGTTGGGGTTTGATTGGACTTCTGTTGTTGAAGCTGTAATTGGTCAACGAAAAGCCACTAAGGCCAGGACTGTACGAAGAGAGACCTAGACTTTATAAAATGAATGTACGAAAACCGTAGTTTTGACTGCACCACGACATAATACTTGTTTAGAATAAGCATTGAGAGACATAGATTTTTTTTTTGTTTGGTAAAAATTCTTCTGTTAGGTATCATTTAAATATATAGGTTAAAACCAACCAAATCTTTGCGTCATGTTTACCGCAAATAAACGTATTTTCTATCTTTTTTCTTTATAAAAATACCCATCATATAGCCGTTATCTACGCATTCTGGGTATCAATCTGGTGGATCATTGTTTTTTTTTTTCTCAGTTAGTTTTTAGCACGGTCTGGCAATTTGAGTAATTTAACCCAATTATCCTTCATTTGATATTGTTCGTAGAATCGTTGAGCTCCTTAAGTTCTGAGTTGAGCTACACGATTACTGACAAATGCGTGCACTGACTGGACAGGTCCACTCAATCTGTTTGGTTCTTTTCTCAAAGAATATTTCAGACACCAATCTAGGTGGTCTTCACATGCTCTGACCAAGATTATGCTGGACTTTAAAGGATACTCTGACCTCTGAGTTTGTTTCGGCATTTCTTCTCAGCGTAGTGAGATTGAAAAAGCAAACCTCATCTAGTTTTTAAAATATGATTGACGTGTAAAAGTTTTTTGACAAACCTGCATATAGAAATAAAATCATTCATCATTTAAATACAATTATTAATTTATAATTTATCTGTAACATTGAGCAACTAATAATAATATCAAACTAAGTAACATTGAGCAAACATTATTGCTGGGAAACGATTTAAACTTTCATTTCTCGTGTGAAAAATCGTTGTTGACGGCAGCGTGCGGTGTAACGCACACAAAATATTGTGCTTATAGCATGCGTCGGTATAAGAGTAGTTAAGTTAAGTTATAACATTTAGGCTAGGCATTTAGGTTATAGGCTCTCTACTTTCTGGGTCTGAAACATAACCGGTGAATTGTGTTCCTCACACAATCGTCTTCTTCAATGTCCCACTCACCGCACTGACTTCATACACTCTTCCTTCTTCGTTCAGTCTATCTCTCTGTGGAATGCGTTCCCCAAGGAAATCATGATGGCAACCAACCGATTATCCTTTAAAGTCAAAGTTCTTGAGCATATTCGTAAGAAGCTGGCAGTATCATCACAATGGTAATGTTTTCCCATTGTTTGTCTCATCTGTTTTATTATATTCGTGTATTTATGTGTATTTATTAGGTCTTATATTTATGTATAATTAGGAATATATATTAAAAGTTTTTAACAGGTATATGTATGTATATCCTTATATTTAAATAAATATTTATTCCACAGTTTTCGCTATTGCACCTACCACTGTTTGTCTCTGCATCACCCAAAGGTTGACTGGTAGAAAATGCCTACGTCACTAAGCCCGCCTCTGTACATTTGTGTACTTAAAGTATTAAATATAATAAATAAATAAATTGTGGGTGTACAATAGGTATACCTCTGTCTAACCTTTAGGAAATACAGGCGTGATGTTCTGTTATGATAAATAACATTTTTTTAAAGTACTTTTTTGACCTTAAACAACTCACACCTCAAAAAAAAATATCACATTGGCGATAAGTCTAAGTTACTCTCGGCTTCCTTATGCGTATTCCCGTTATACTTAAAATACAAATCTATTTAGGTCAGTCACTCTAAGCTCAAATTACCGAGATGTAAAATTCAAATTAATCATGAAACCAAAAGAATTCTTTACCAAAATCCACATTGATTTCATGAAATAACTATGCTACAAAATCAAATGATAAGCCGTGCCGCACATAATGCTGTTTATATCGTTATAAAAATATATACAAATATAATGTATTATGGAACAGGAAACATAATGTATGGCGCATTAATACTGGAAGCCGTATTTATTCGTTATGTGTTATTAATACATGTATCTGTCAGACTGCCACTATAACGTAGTGTTATGTGGGTAATTGCCAATGTAATAGTGCGAAATATTATGTTGATGTTGAAAGGTTACTTTTTTATAGGCCTTGGAAGGTCATTCAATTATTTAAAACATCGTTCTGTTTCTGTCTATCGTTTGACAACAGAGTCAGAATGACGTTTTACGTAATTATGTTCCTAAAGTAGCCTAAAAGCTCTGGTTAATGGTGCAAGCGGGCCTAAAATTACATTATTATTTCAATTAGATGATTGAAGATTAAATCCTTAAATAGAGTTTAATATGTAAAACAATGACATAAAGATCATCATAGTTAGAAATATTATGTTGATGTTGGAAGGTTACTTTTTTATAGGGCTTGGAAGATCATTTCAATCATAATTTGAATATTAAGGCCCGCTTGCACCACAAATCATTAAATACGTTTAGTGCTAAATGTATCCAAAACATCATTCTGTTTCTGTCTATCGTTTGAATATAACAGAATCAGAATGACGTTTTACATAAATATGTTTAGCCTAAACGCATTCAGTGTGCAAGCGGGCTTTATTTTTGGGTGGAAAATTCCCCACTCTCCCACTCTTCTCCCACTCTGGCCGGAGCAGGAGGGTGTCAGACTACTCGTAAAACCCACCCGTATTCCTTCCGTTGCCTGTGTTGCCAGGGGCCTCGGTAACCCTTTTGTACCTTCCCGCGATACTAACACCACGAGAGCGCGAGCTACCCATTGCTGACCGTCCCAATGATCTAATTGAAATAATAATGTAAGTGCAAGCGGGCTTAAAATTACATTATTATTTCAATTAGACCATTAAATATTATCTATTCATCCTTAAATAGAGTTTAATATGACTGTAAAACATTGGCATAAAGATCATCATCCCACATAGACCTTAGACGACAATAAATCTCTACTTCGTGTTCTTGTATGATTTTCGAACCACCAACCCGCACTGGGCCCGCGTAGTGGATTACGCATCACTCCCTCTCACAGAGACGAGGCCTGTGTCCCAGCAGTGGGAACTTTTTTGGCTGATTATGCTATGAGTTTCCAGATTAGTTAATTATCTTTATTTTTACTTGGCCTTTCCCTATTCGTATTTTCACAGCCAAAAACGTTAGTCACCGACTTTACATATAGTTTTTTATGCATTAAATATAGTCTGCTCTGCCTTGGCGGCAAAAGGTATTATATGTCTTGACTTGATAAAGGAAAGAATTTTAAAACTGCCGAAGGTGTACAAGAATTCACTGTTTGTACATACTATAAGTCGTAATTAATGTAAGTAAATTATAACAAACATTATACTCATACAACACAAATACTAGTAGATACAATTTCCAACTTCTTGAAGTATAAAACACATTCAATCAAACTGAACACAAGTTTCGCCTTATTAAAGACAGCGCAGACGCCATAGCGGTATTTCTGGTCGGAAATAATCAACCGTCGGTACTGTGGTGCATAATGAACTGTACCAGTTCATGGTTCCTCTCGCTACTTCTGTAACATGTCTACATATCTTTGAACTAATAACTTCTTCCAACAAAAAGTTATTAGTTGAGATTGATACATAATTATAAAATAAATTATACTAAAGCCTTGATATACACGACGCGCTTTAATTGTCTGTGGCATACCATAAGTTGAAGCAAAAATAAAAGTTGCACCGTCTAAACAGTGCTTAGGCGATGCAAGTGATTTGTTGCTTCAATTTTATTGCATGCCACAGGCAACTTGCATCATGTAAATGAATGAGGCTTTAGTTAAAGACGTGTTTTTGCAAAAGTTTGCTTTAAAAGACCAACGCTTGATAAAGTATGATTTTTTACAATCATAAAATCATAGTCATGGATATAAATCTTTCATTAGATAAAAGTTGGGGCCATTAGCCATCCAAGAACCTACATTTAAATTAAAACAGAGTCACAGGCAGCGAAGTGCATTGTGCAAAAGCCATGGCTTTGTCACTTCTTGCATGCATTATATCTCCTTGGTACATTAATAAAAGATGTTACTTTCAACTCTTTGTTATGTATACAAACAGAAAATAGGGCTAAATGTTAATACTGATGTAAAACATAAAGGCACTTCACATAATCAACTGTATTACGTAAACGAAGAAGAGAATAAAAATTACCTCACAGTTTGTCTCCCTTTTGGTCCTTTAGACAAAGGTAAATACGGACTTTTAAGTTTTAGATTAAATTACCAGGTCGGCTAAGTGTTAATAGCTTTGTCTGGAATTCTATTCGGTGTACATCGTGACGAAAATATTCTCTAGTTCTTTGCTCAATATTCATAATTATACTAAACTGTTTGTGTTTCAATGATTAAATTAAATAGTCACACTACAAACAGTTTTTTTAATAAAAATGAGCTTCTCTAAAGTTAGTCGAAGTCGTTAATTTAGCTCTGTTAGTTGCTTACATTTATAATTTCAGAGCTTTGAATTTTCAAGCTGCTTTTTTATCCATTTATCATGGAAAAGTTCTGTTTGAATGTACAGACTACTAGCATTTTTACGTAACTGCTACTTTGAGCTGCGACAACTTTTGTCACTTTTTTTTTTTTTTTGAGTGTGGGAAATCATCAAATAACTTCTCCCGCCCTAGGCGGAGCGGGAGGGTGTGTCAGACTCTTACTGACTAAAACCCACCCGTATTCCTTCCTGTTGCCTGTGTTGCGGGGGCCTCGGTGACCCATAAGTACCTTCCAGCGACCCCGGCAGGCATCGGCCCTAGTGGACCCCTACTATATGTGCTGACCACATCTCTTTGAGGCGCGCGTGGAATACAACGCGCCGTCGACCCGGGCCTGGTCCTTACCGGACGGTGAGCTACCCATTGCTCACCGTCCGCAAGCCCGCGCCTACGGTGGCCGGAAATCCGCCCGGGATTCCCGACGCCCTGGGCGTCTCCTGCGGCGGCTAGGGGCGAGAGGGCGCGAAACGTGCCTTTCCCTCAACCGTCCCGCCTCCTCCTTCGCGAGCATTTCTGCTTCGCAGAAGGAGGTGACGGCTGCCCATGCCCTCTCGCTCCGTACCATGGCCTGAACCAGGGCCGGACGCGAGAGGTCTCTGCCGCCGATCGCCTCCACGAGGACAAGGCGGTGCTCTGCCCAAGCCTGGCAGACTTCCACCGTATGCTCCACCGTGTCCTCCGGGCGATCCACACAGTAGTGACACCCGGACGTTTCCTCCCGCCTTATCCGACACAAGAACCTCCCGAAGCTGCCGTGTCCGGTGAGGACCTGCGTCAGGCGGAAGGTGAGGACGCCGTGGTGCCTCTCCAGCCACTCCTCAAAGAGGGGACTTATCGCCGCAATCGTGGCGTGCCCAGCACTGGGTTGCGACAACCGTACTTTCCATGACGCCATGAGATCCCGCCGGAGCTCCGTCCGCTGTGCCGCGATTTCTCGCGACAGCGGACTTACGCCCCGGCGTTTCGCCTCCTCGCGCCACTCCCATACGTACGCGAGGACTTTTGCCTCCAGATCCCATGGCGGCAATCCGGCAAGGAGGCTCGCTGCCTCACAGGAGACCGTGCGGTATCCCCGGACCATCCGGATGGCCATGACCCTTTGGGCCGCGCTCAACCGGCGGGCTGGCTGCAGCGCCAGAGAGCTCGCCCATACAGGAGCCCCGTAGAGGGCCATGGACCGCACGACCCCCGCGTAGAGCCTCCGGCAGGAGGCGTTTGGACCCCCTAGATTGGGCAGGAGCCGCTTCAATGCAGCGCCCGCCCGCTCCAGTTTGGGAGCCAAACATCGGAAATGCTCCACAAAGTTCCACCGGCTGTCGAGGACGAGTCCCAGGTACTTCATCGTCGACTCGACGCCGATAGACGTCTACGCCGAGATAGATAAACCCCTCCTACCGTTATTTGGGACCCCAACGGTGGCACGTTCCGAGGACCATGAAAACACATGGCCTCGGACTTGTGCAGGGCCACCTCGAGTCCCAATTGCCTAATCCTTTCGACGATTGTCACAACCCCGCGTGCCGCTAATTCGGCCGCCGACTGGTGCGACCTCCCTTGCGCCAGGACCAACGTGTCGTCAGCGTAGCACACTACACTGACGCCGCTAGGGAGGTCGGCGCGCAGCACCCAGTCGTATCCGATGTCCCACAGATGCGGCCCCAGGACCGATCCCTGTGGGACACCGCACGACATCTCTTGCCGGTTCCACACTCCCTGGTGACCGGGGTAGATGACGGCCCTGTCCGTAAATAGGCCTCGACCACACGACAGAGGTAGGTCGGCATCCGGTGATACCGGAGTGCCTCCCTAATGCAACTCCAGGGCAGGGTATTGAAGGCATTGGCGAAGTCTAGAGACACCGCCAAGACGACCCCACCCTGGGCAACAGCATTCCCCGTCGTCAGGGCTCGCACACGCATGATGGCGTCCACCGTAGAGCGCCCTCTGCGAAACCAAACTGGCTCTCCGCCAAATCCGGCCCCACCCGCACCAGCTGGCTGACGAGGCGGTCTGCAATGACTAACTTTTTGTAACTTGAGAATCACATCCAGGATATCGAGCGGTTACAATGTTACTAAAGCAATAAAGTTTTAATATTGGGTTTACAAGTAAATCAACTAGTTCGTAATAGTCAATTAATCTGCCTAGCCTTTTTAACCGACTTCAAAAACGGAGGAGGTGTCTCAATTCGACCGTATATATATATATTTTTTATGTGTGTTCGCCAATTTCTCCGTCAGTTGTGGACCGATTAAAAAAAATATTTTTTGTTTGAAAGTTTATGCTCACGAGGTGGTTCTATTGTCACCAAGTCATAATATGAGGAGGGGGTCCCATGCAAATCAAGGGAAATCTCCAAATTTAAAAGGCACACCTATAGCGATTTAGGTAATTTTTATAGTAACTTGTGCATTTGCTCTCGGAAAGCACCATTTGGTGGAGTGAAATTGATGATGAAGACCACAGATGACCACCGGAACTACTTAATAAGATGTATTTAACGAGTTGCGATTCGATTAGGTACTTTGCTTTGGTTGCTAAGCCATTTATGGTCTTCACAATGCATATGGTGAGTTACAGTTCTCCTGGTAAGAACCAGGAGAACTCCTCAACAATTAACGTCCTTGCATCAAGAAAAGCACTATTTTGTAAAAGGTGATGAGGAGTTGACATTAGTCTATTGTAACTTAAATAAATTACAAACTGTCCCGATAAAAAGTGATAAAAAAACAACCGACTTCCAAAAAACACTACGAAGTGAAAAATATCTTTAATTTCGTAAGTCGATGTCTTTGTACCTGTATTTTAGTTTTTGCCACCGACTTCCGAAATTAAAGTTATTTTTCACTTTGTAGTGTTTTTTGGAAGCCGGTTGTCTTTTTTTTGGAAAAAAATCCTAAATAAGTTGGGGTTGGCAGTATTTTAGATGGAGCGACTGCCTATCTGACGTCCACAACCCAGTTACTGGGTAACAACAATTACTTGGTAAGACTGGTTGTCAGACTATTAGGCTAGACCACCCGACTGTCAAAGATCTACGAATGACAGCCGCGAGCAATGGCTTAGCGTGTTTTCCGAGGCACGGAGGGGTCTCGATATGTAATGGATGCTTACCCATCCACGAACCGACCGCGGCAAGCGTAGCTTAACCTTTGATCGACCTGTGTGGCTGTTATTATTACACCATAGCCACGAGCTCCTCAACTAGTTCATGAAAGTATCCAATAAAATTGATAGTAAAGAGATAGAATCGTTAACGATTAGCTTCATTGTGCAGAGTGCCGGTGAGCTGCAAACGAGCGCATCCAGCGGCTGTAATAGCTCGGAAAATATTCTGATTTGTACGCTTCCTTTTTCCTTACTTAATACCGGCAATTTCAAATCAGATTTACGTCTTAACAGATGGATTGAATTCAATGAAACAATGGATTTGTCTTTAGTTATGGTTTTTAGGTAAAAGCTCGTAAAGACTGGCGCAATATCGCGGGTGCGACAGGCAGCGCGATTTTTTCATAGATATTGTGGTTCTAGTGTCGCGTCGCATTGTCACGTCGCACCTGTCTGCGAGAGTTTCTGTAGCAGACATAACTCGATACGTTGACGTGAAGTTGCGGATATCAGCCCGTATTAAGCCATGTAGCGTTGTAATAATACAACGCTACATGGCAAGATTGTTTTAGCTCGTGAAAAAAATCTAAACTAAAGCCGCCATCTTGTTTTGTCAAAAAAAAATCTGTGACAATATCACAAATATTGACCAACAACGTCAGTGTCATTTGTGTAACACAAAAGAAGTGATCGTTGTAACACTCAAGTCATAGAGCCTGTCCAGATGAGGTGATCTGCGCGCGTAGACACTAGCGCGTTCCCGGGATACTGGAGCTACATAAATCCCGTCCAGATGCAGCCGCACGTTTCCTTACTCGCGCGTAAAACGCGTGCAATGAGCGGGACTGTCGACTCGCTTGTTTTACGCGCGAGCGCCGCAAGAGTTCAGATAGTCGGGCGCTGTACTACGCGCGAGTCCGTGACGAGTGGACGTATTTTTTGGTTCGAAATGGAGTGAAGTTGTAAAAAGTATCTATATCCGAATCCATGTTTATAACTGGCAAGGAATTCCTTCTAGCCAAGAAACGCGCGTAAAACGCGGTAGGTCTCTGGACGCAATATAAATTGAAGCGCGCGAGTGAACTCGCGCGCAGATCGCCTCATCTGGACAGGCTCGTAGATAATTCAGTTTCAATTGTCAAGTTGTTCTTAAATCTGAGGCTTTTTCTGTTTGACCCGAATCCTCGAACTGCATAGCTGTAAGCCTTTTCGTGGCAAAACAACATGTCACAGATTTTGTTCCTTTCCAGAATTATTGACCATTTTGGGACATATCATCACCATCATCTGCCTAGACTTTTCCCAACTATCTTGGGGTCGGCTTCCAGTCTAACCGGATGCAGCTGAATACCAGTATTTTACATGGAGCGACTGCCTATCTGACCTCCACAACCCAGTAACTGGGTAATACGATAACCCTTAGTAAAACTGGTTGTCAGACTTTCGGGCTTCTGACGACTCCTAATGACTGTCAATGATCCATGAATGACAGCCGGGACCAACGGCTTAACGTGCTTTCCGAGGCACGGAGGGGTCTTGGTATTTAAAGATGGTCACCCATCTATGGACCATTACATTATGGGACATATATCATGTCATTATGTAATTTAGAATGGCACCTCAGCTACGTTGGCTTGATTAATAAGTTATTATTACTTTATACGGAGCTAGAGAAGACATAAATAATCATTTTACCTCAGCCATGATCACGTATGATTTAGCTGTTTGTGTTACTAATTTGTGCTTAGACTGTTGATGTTTAAAAAATTGTGAAGGAAACCATCATGAGGAATCAGGTATGCTTTTTTTTTGGTTGGGAAATTATCAAATAACTTCTCCCGCTCTGGCCGGAGTGGGAGGATGTGTCAGGCTCTTGCTGACTAGAACCCACCCGTATTCCTTCCGTTGCCTGTTTTGCCAGGAACCTCGGTATCTCTTACAGACTTTCCCACGACCCCGGCAGGCATCGGCCCTAGTGGACCCCTACACTTGTGCTGACGACCTCTCTTCGAAGCGTGCGTGGAACGCGGCGCGCCGTCGACCCGGGCCTGGTCCTTATTGGACATCGAGCTACCCATTGTTCATCGTCCGCAAGCCCGCGCCTACGGCGGCTGGAATTCCGCCCGGGATTCCCGACGCCCAGGGCGTCTCCTGCGGCGCACATAGGTCGATTTGGCCGATTTAGGCGGCCAAAATTATTTGACGGTCTATAAAGGTTCGGTAGTAGATTTTAAATAAAAATACATAGTTTTTTGTCATTGACAAGACATATTTATGAAAAAAAAAATTAATCATTCTTGATCATCCTCATTTGGCTGGGCAGTTATCAAAAGATCAATTGTCTCGGGAGAAAATGACATAATTGATGGTTTTCTGGGCCTTTTCATACTACTCATTAGCGGATCTGAGCTTAATAGTAATCTACTATATATATCCGCATTGCATTCTTCTCTAGAAAATTTTCTAGCATAATTCTGGCGGTAAGACCGAAAATGTTTATTTCGGGCTTCAGCTGCCTCTTCTGAGAGTTGCCCTATGGGCAGGAGGGCATTTTCTATGATGGCCCCTCCATGGATTAGGACTTTATGCATGGTTGGAGTCATTGGATGCCACCCATACAATTCAACATATAGCTTTGCCGTCTCTAAAGCGTATTCATCGTATTTTAAAACATTTATATTATGTCCACTTGATATAGCTTCCAATATTATTTTCAGCCTGTATATCAGGTCAAAGCTAATTCCAGTGATGTCAGCAGCCAATTGTGGATTTTCAAAAAAACGTCTACTGGTGTTACCATCATTGGTGTTACCAAAATTTGATTTTGGCATATCCACTAAGAGGCCTGTTTTGAGGCGAAACCTTTCTTGAATTTCTCGTTTTCTATTGGCTTCTATATTTTTTTCATCTTGTGTCTTCCTTTCGCGATATTTTTTTATCGGTAATTTATAAGCCAAATGAAGGATACTTTCAAATATCCTGATTCGTGCATGTAGCACGGAAATACCAAACTCTAAAGTTTGTAAGCTGACTTAATTTTTTTTGGACAAATCATTAAAATCTTTTGATGTAGCACTACATATGTAACACTTACTCGTTGATGTTGTGTCAGTTGCTGCATTGCAGACTTTACTGTCAACCATGGTCATTTTAAAGTTGTGCTTAAAATATAAAATTATTTAATTAGGTAACAAAATTTTTGGAGGGCTGTTATTTTGAAAAACGGTGCAAATCGGAGTCCAAATTTTGGACAGATATTAGCTAAGGGTTCAAATAAATTTATCGTAATAAATTTACGATCGGGACGAACAGGGATACACAACAAAATGCCATTTTAAAACTAAAATTACTGCAAAAAATAATACGGTAACAAGATTATTTTTAAGGATCTATATATATGTCAAATTGAAAGAAAAATGTAAAAAGTATATAATAATAGGTTAGGTGCTTACCTGAAGTACTAGAATCCATAAATATTGTTTTGAAATCCAGATTCTAACATTAAAATATTCACTTTGAAAATGCTTTTTAAACAGAGAGCACCGAGATTAGATACGTACACCACTAGCGACGATCAAATTCCGACTACCTGAATTCGGTCTTGCGCGCAATACAATGGAAGGGAGAGGGTAGGGTATTGTTCCTGGAACTGTCTACTAGGGCAGGTAATAACTTATTTTGCTATCGGGTATACATTGCAAATTCACTTTTGGCCGCCTAAATCGGCCAAATCGACGTATGTGCGGCGGCTAGGGGCAAGAGGGCGCGAAGTTTGCCTTTCCCTCAACCGTCCCGCCTCCTCCTTCGCGAGCATCATGCAAACATGTAATTTGGTTCAAATAGGTTTTTATTATTTTATTAATATTTTACATAGATTCTTTTATATTTTGTGAATGTGAGAACGTTGCAGGCTTCCAGAAGTTGATCGCATCTCCTGGTCTAAACAGACTAGGCGATGTGATCAACTTCTGGAGGGAGGTGGGCTGGTTGGAATAACCACCAAACGGCCGCCATGGCCCACGCACAATAGTCCACCTGAAGGACTAAGTGCGGAAACCAAACCCTCTAACATAGAACGTCGTAGGCTTAAAAGACTAGATTTGTAGACCATTTATTTTTTGTTTAGCACCTGGTACTTCTTGACAGGCCTACACTGTCCTCCCATACCTATTAACACTGTAATTTGAAAAAATTCTAAAAGCCAATTATTTTTAAAAGAGTAACCATGGAATTTCTTGTCGGCTCTTCTCCATAGGAAACGACCAATTGGAACCGTGCACCTACCTTCTGACGTTTCGTTAGTGCCCATGTAGGTTTATGTGAAATAAAATATTTTGATTTGAGCACCTATATTTTTCTTGAGAAATTTTGAGAAGAAGAAGAGAAGCGAAAACGACTGCTGACTGAAAAGTAGCAAAAAGTAACTTTTGTTAAAAGTATTATAGATAAAGATAACTAACGCTTTATTGCTGCAACTGTTGCATTGCATTGCCTTTAAAATGACAAATAAAATTCTTCACATATGTATACTTTAAGGTCCAAATACAGTTTCTCGTTTCCCCTCAAACGCTCGCTCTACTCAAAAACTAACAACACTTACTTACATGTAGTCTGTGACTCTGTGTACAACACTAGTGTCTGGTGTCGAGTATTTAAGCTTTAGTTTGTAAAGCATTCGTCGAGCACTACTAACGTGAGATGTTAAGCAGCTTATTTATAATTAGTTTTAGCTATTTTTCTAAAAGTGATGAGGAAAATTTAAAACCCAATGACTTTTTTTTATTTTTTTATTTGCAACCTATGAAGTTATCGTCTGCTTAACCAGACTTTTCTGTTACCTCCAGCTAGGGCATAAACTTATAAACTAAAACCCAGTGACAACTCCCGAAGACCTTTATAATCTGCCTTCTCAGAATATCACGCTTGTGTTCTTCAACATATTTACCTTTCGGCCCTAATTCACTATGACTACTTAATAATTCCTTACTTCGAAATCACAACAATTCCTTATCTAATTACGACATCTGCTGTTATCGTATTCTCTATGACACTATGAACGAAACCGCGTGAAAAGAACACGAAGTTGGCGTGGTTGAATCGGTCAAAATACCACGCTTGAAAACTGTACGGCATTGTTAAAGTTTCGATTAGAGGAAGATTGTGTTCGTGTAAAATTCAGCAAAACTTATATAAGGTGTCGTTTTGCATCCTCGTCATATTCAAGGAAGTAACTATGCTAATGATTCTCGACGCGAATCAATAATGATTTTCGGAAATCATCGGCATTTGTGGGACAAGCATGTTAAAACGCAGCCCGTGTGATACCGCACTGTAACTGCCCTTTTACACACATACTACCGCATACGCAACGGGGTGATTCTGTTCTGTGAATGTGGTGTATTCTAAAATACTATCAAACTTAAATAACTAAAAAAACAAGTATTTATTAATTATTGAGCAGGTATCGTAATTTTATTTGATTATATATGTCTTTCTTATCAGCCTCCTGAAATTTGACGAGGATGCAAAACGGCACCTTGTAATAAACAAGCTAACAACTGTTTTTCGTATATAATGTAAGGACATTGTAAGTTCATGCTTTATGTACTAATAAACTCTTGTCGCAAATGCTTTCTGATATTTTTTTTTTGTTGATGACGTCGCCGCCTAACAGCCCGAGATCGGGCATACAGAATTTGACATTTTCCTTGCCGTTACATGGGTTTCTACAAGACACGGTTTGACGTGGTTTGCACGTGGTAAGATATAATAAATACCATACAGAATTGGGGCACAGTTAAGTACCAAGTTTTCGTATAATAACTCCAATACGAAGAAATTGGTCTAAAATGTCATTTCCATGAAATTTTGTTTTATGTCCAGATATTAATTGTCACATAGATTAATTGAAAACATGAAATTAAATTAATAGATTGATTGAACAGTAAAAAATTATAGTCCAAATACAAAATAGAACATTTGCAATTAAATAAACAGAGATGCATTCAGGAAGTTCATTGCGAAACATTTATTGGCGTTCGAGTGTATTCTAAATAAAACTCGGGCAAAGCAAAACCCCGCAACTGTAACTACTAAATACTTGAAACACCTCATAGGTTTTTCTTGTTCTGTATTGCTACTAATTATTTCAACAAAAGAATTTCTCATTTCGTTCCATTCCGACATTTTTTTTTAAGTGTAAATGAGCCTCTTTCAGTTCATAACGCGAATGTAATGAGAGCAAGTTATAATAGAAAAGTTCGGTGTAACATAATATTCACTTATAATTGAATTATTCAGTTTCATATAACTTTATTGAAAGAATGCCTTTTGATACTGGATTCTAAGTAATACAGTTACTTATATACTTCACTATACTTCACCATTTATAAGTAAAGCTTCTTCTCGCGAATGAACTACGTGAGAATAATATAACTTATTTTCAGACATGTGTGGTGGCAGGGCTGACTGTTCAGACTCCAGGGTACATTTAAGTATCTCCACTCGTCCAGGCTATTTTAATGCCCACGAAATATAATCTTCATGAAAAAAAGGGCATAAAGTTTTCCTTTTTGGGCTTCCCAAAATGTTCGTAAATTTAAAATTCTCAAAGGTACAATAATAACATTAAGCCAATATTGCGTCCGCAGCTTAAATTGATTAGTTAAATTAAATTATGGTAATACAATTCAAAATGGCTGTTGTCCGATTTACTAATTTATGCTAATATGAGGGGCTTGCGGACGGTGAGCAATGGGTAGCTCACCGTCCGGTAAGGACCAAGCCCGGGTCGACGGCGCGTTGTATTCCACGCGCGCCACAAAGAGATGTCGTCAGCACAAGTGTAGGGGTCCACTAGGGCCGATGCCTGCCGGGGTCGCGGGAAGGTACTAAAGGGTCACCGAGGCCCCTGGCAACACAGGCAACAGGAAGGAATACGGGTGGGTTTTAGTCAGTAAGAGTCTGTCCCGCTCCGCCCAGAGCGGGAGAAGTTATTTGATGATTTCCCATCCAGAAAAAAAAAACAATATGAAAATGAAAAAACAGTTCCCCGAAAATAATTCACTTTTAAAGTGAGAATAAAAAATATAATACTTACCTATTACTGAGGAAGTACTTGCACTCGCGTATTGAGACGAGTTTATGAAACTTAATTATACACGAAAATTTTAAGCAAATTTTTCCTCAATACTTTTCGTAATACGAAAATGAATCCGAAAGCACAGCACTGAAAAGCAGCAACATCTATGGACACCGCTCTCATTGTTAACCCTTCAGAGCGAGTTTTCCTTTTCCCCGGAGTGCCGAAAGCCGCCATTCTGTTCAAGTCTTTTTTCCAATTCAATCTACTTTGCATTGTCCCCGACACTCGCATGAGGCATTACACCTAGACGCCCCCTACCCTTGCACTTGCTCCCGAGCACTTCTCTTTCCAATGGATTTTATTTACGCAAGAGAAAGCAAGCTTTAATACATATACCCCTGAAGACAATAAGGCGCCTCCAAACGAGATATAAAAGCTTTGAGTTAGTCTCGCGTTCCTTTTAGTAGGATTCCTTTGAAATGAATCGAATAATTCGCGGAGTTTATGCTTATGGACGCTTTTTTATGTGAGGAGTACTTTGTTAAGTGTGAAAATAATGATTGTCGCTTGCGGACTGGGATCGTTGTTATGACAATAATAGGGTCTCAAATTTCAATGGGACGGATGTAATTTGATATCCATTCCGGTCTACGCATGTATCCAGCTTCTGTTATTTACTAATCACTGGAGCGAAAGTTGATAAGGCGTCTGAAGTTTTGTTTGTCTTCGCTCGGAACCCGAGCCCGAACTTCAACGAAGCTATTTTGTAGTTCCTTACCTGACCAATAAGAGACTTTATTTATCTTCCATGCTTAAAAATGGGGTGTCTAACGGATCAATCGTTAATAATACCAAATAATCTAACGTTCACTTGACCTAATTTCAGTTAATATACTTTTGTTTAATATAACGATCAGTTGAGATAATGAATTGTTGATATAATTTCATTTTACCTAATTTCTTATGATGTAATGAACATTTCCTATAATGCACATTTGACATAATATCTATTTAGTAATATATTAATTTACTATAATATTTATAATCTCTAACTAACTTTTAATATAATTTCCTGCCACCCTCAACTATTGTTACCAGGAGAACCTGGATGCAATCTGGACTTTAGAGCACCCCGACTCGAACAGGTTAGGTTTGTGGTTATTTTTTTATAAACCACACAGAAGTATGAGCCCGGCGAAGAGGGGCTTCGTCGACCAAGTCTACCCTCGACCATGCATAGAATATTTTAAGGTTTGGTTAGGAGCCATTTGAGTTAGGTTAGAACTGTGACCATTTAACATGAAAATTAGGTCTAAAGAACATTTGGTCAAATGAAAGTTATATAAAAAGAATATTATACATATTGAAAATTATATAAAATGAACGTTATATTAAATGTTATTATATTAAAGGAAAATTATATGAAATTAAACATTAGGTTATATGAATGAGGGTTTAATATTATAGCATACATAATCAGCCTATAATGTTCCCACTGTTGGGACACAGACGATTTATTTTATGTCCAACGCAACGGTTTTGATTACAATTTTTGTTGGGACTACATAATTAGCCTGTAATGTTCCCACTGCTGGGACACAGGCCTCCTCTCTGTGAGAGGGAGTGGGCCGTAATCCACCACCCCAGTGCGTGTTGGTAGATGTCACATGTCTTCGAATTTTTGGTTCTAGGACATGCCGGTTTCCTCACGATGTTTTCCTTCACCGTTTTGAGAGCAGTGGTGATGCAATAATGTACACAAAGTAAAGCGCCTGTCTGGGTTCGAACCTACGACCTACAACTCGTAAGTCGCGGCCGTAACCACTGGGCCACCACTGCTCTATTATAACATATGAAAATTATATTATATGAACGTTATTTCAAGTGAAATTAGAGCATTTGTTATTATACCAAACATTACACACCCTTAAAAAAGGCAGTTGCATTATTGATGACGTTAATTTATGTAATGTACCTACACACACCAAGCCGTCCCAGTACGTAAATAATGTAGGCACGATATTCTTATTGTTTTAAGAAAATTTGTGATAAAAATGTAATTTAGGTACTCTCCTTTCGTAACTTTAATCGACTTCTTCAAACAAGTTTCTGTCGGACTCTTTTACATCGTCCCGTTGGCGGAGCTTCGACCAAAAAAGGACAACCGCCTCTCCCGACTGAATTTTTATGAACTTTTTGTTTGCCTTTTTATGACGAAATGTAAAGTAACATCACCGCGGGCCGGTTTTTGAAAGGGCACTGCATCTTAAAGGAAACTGTAAATTAAGTTTCTTTTTGAATCTTCGTTTTTCCTGTTTCGTTTGCATTTACGTTACGACTCACATAGTGAAGTTGTTTAATATAGTTGCATATAATATAGTTGTTCTATGTTGTCATCTTAGGACGTGTCTACAAGGGCACGTATTTATACACACATCATTATATTACAGGCTGGCGCAAATTAATCATCCAAAGGAGAAGGAAAAGACTCCATAGTTTCCTGGGCCCAAGTGTTAACTCGATTATACTAGCCTTATTTGTAAGAGGATATAATAACAAGGCCTCACTGAAAATTTGGTGAAATTTGGCTATCCAGTAATTAAGTTTTATCAGTAAAAGTGAGGTTACATTAATAACATTGTAGGTTTTTGTTGTTATTTGAGAAATATTTTTAAAAGGCTTCAGTTGTGTAATGGTTTTATGCATGGAGTGCAAGTAGAGAGCCTCCATGTGTGACGTGTCGAACATCTGACACGTTTGGCACGCCTTCGACAGTCGCTACAGTCGAAGACAAGTCTCTACATCCATTATACACTTAGAAGCAATAGGTTTAGTAGGTAGGTTTTTAAAAAGGGAGAAGAGGAAGTAAAACAAAGCACCAATACATTTATAAAATATTTGTTATTTTATCTTCAATAATTATGAGAATATCATCGAAGAATTGCAGGAGGTACGATATTTTCTTGGTGTCTTGCCCAACTAAGATACCATATTGTGCACATAACATGGGCACAGCAGCCTTCTACCTACAATAATAGCCTATCCTAATAGCCTATACCTATCTATATTGAATGAATCACGAGCAGAATCATTGCGAAGGTGGTTGTACCGCTGTGCTAACAGTGAACGACCGCAGCGGACAAAAACACTGGAATGGTTAACTTGGGTTAGTGCTTCAATCGGACGTCTCCCAAGAACCACATCTTGGGCCAAGTTCCAACATGCTTGGCATACATAGTTCTCATTGGTTACCTGAAATAAGTTAACTATTTAAATCATGTTCATCCATAAACAAGCTTCATTCATCATCTAGCATGTTCAACCAAATCGCTGTGTCCCGGTCGAGACCGAAATGCTCCCAATAACTTTCAATACCTCAAATCAGCAAAGCCTGGGACCGAATCGGTCCCACCGGGACTTAACGGTTACCTACACCTTTTTTATGAGAGAAAAGATTAAACGGCACAGTCCATAGATTCGTATGCTATTTAATCAACTAATTAGCTATTAAGTAAGTACTGTTTTAATATATGCTATCCAACAAAAAGACAGCCGACAGACATGACGCCGGAGACCGTAAACAAATAGGTACATAAGTCTGGTTTTGCTGGCTTGATAGATTAAAAGCTCGATTTGAATAGGTACTTACAGGCTGAGATGCACGCCACTGACGAATAGCTGATAAAATCGCCTCATCGTCCAAGACTCTTTTGCCAATAGTTACAGCAGCGATTCATGTCGTCAATATCCGATCGATAGGCGTAATCAGTTGTCCAAAATAGAGAGCCAAGTAAAACATAGCAAGATCCGTCGAATAGTCCTTTATAATATGCAAAGCCGAAGTCTTATACAATAAAACATAGAAAATACGTGCGCACTCAGAACGTAAGAAAACGAACGAGTGCCGGGTTTTTTCTGCCTGTCATCTGTCAGTAGGTGACCAGTGTTCCCAATTGAAGGAAATTTAAGGAACTCGATTTGCTATGAATCGATTCCACCAAACGATTGATAAGCACTTGTCACTCGGTTTTCATACATATTCTCTGATAATACCGATTTATTCATTATCGATTACTAAGAACTCATGCATGTATTTATTATATCGATTATTTAGTTTCATAATTTAATTTAACTTTTCTCGCTTCCTAGATAGAGACATGGTACTGTATTTTGTGTTTTCCTTTAGAAAAATATAGCGGGTTTTTTAATACACATTTCAACTAGTTAACTGCTGGGCCCATAATTTTCCATCTCCTTTAGTACAACATTATAACACTCGTTTGGATGATATTATGACACTGGTTGTTTTAATGTTGGCAATAAGCTTACTGTTTCAGAAACTTTTATAGAGGATCTATAGCATGGGTGTAGATAAACACATTTACACGTTGTAAGTACCTCAACCCTAAACCTAGAGCATACTAAAGTCGTTTACAGACAATGAACATCACAAACATCACGTTTATGCTGTAACAATAGCGTGGTATCCAAACAATTGACTAATAATTCCGCTCGGCAAACTGTTACATACCGAATGGAAATTCGCGTAACGTTCACAGCCGCTATTGGCTCTCTTAATGTAAATGTGTTGTTCCACGATCGTGAATCGTGAACATTATTTATGTTATTTTGATCAACGATAACCTACATTAGAGGTACGTGAAACTATTCCGTCAAAACAGAAAGATGCCAGAGAAGAACATTATTGAAAGTCGAGAGTTACTTTGCGAGTTATTCGCAAAGTAACTTTGACTTTCAATAATATTCTTCTCTGACATATTTCCGTTTTGTTGTTGAGAAATCATTCGTAAATCATATTACATTATTGTTTAACGTAATGATATCCCAGTTTGGACAATCTGTTTTCAACTCCATTTCCCTACAATTGGTACTTAGGAACGCAATATCAATATCTCTTCTAAGTACTTACGTATTGTACTTCACGAGATAACGACAAAAACTTTATTATCAAGTTTTTTACTTTGTACCAAGTAGGTGCTATACTTAGGCGTATTACATCAGTTTCGGTCAGTCCCCACTAATACTAGACAACGATAAAACTCCACGTAGACACACCCAAACAGGGAAACATATAAGAAATACAAAGCAAAAAACGAGTCCGAATAACGTTAAACAATTTCGGCGTAGAACCGAAATAATCCTTAATACATCGTAGGTAATACTTTATCGGGTACGAGAAGAAGGGTGGCTATTGCGTAGGGGATTACCAATTTTATAAGTTAGGTATTCGTGCGAATGTGACCGCAGTAACCATAACATTTTAGTGGCAGTTTGCCCCTCGTTGGAACACTTCGTATTTTTAATAAAAAAAAGCAATATAGTTTTTCACAGCCAAGAGCTAGGAGAATGGGAAGGCTAGGAATTTTCAATTTCAAAAATTAAATTGCTTTAAACAATTGTTGTGTTGATGGTTCCTTCTAAGTTATTGCGTTGTCTTATCGTCTAACAAGCACTTAGATGTTCTACACTAATCATTGTAAAGGACGTCCTGAACGGATACGTGTTCCTCAAGCAGTTCCTAATAATATACGAGGTGCATTGATGCGGAACACAGAGATATCGGAAATGATTGTATGAACTTGAATACGTACGAATATAAATTGTACCGCAGTGATGAAATATTGTATTGAAGGTCTGAAAAATGCGCCAATAGTGTAGGATCGCTACTGAAAGCATCGTTAATTCACCAATTCCCTCGACACTGCAACACAATCCCATTGCGAGGGAAACACAATCAAATAAAATATTTAGTCTTTTGTCTCTTTTTCATGAAAAATGCAAGGAACACGTTAGTACACGTTACCACTAACGGAAGTGCATTTATTTTATTTTCGTTTTAATTTTAGTATCGACGAAATAAATTCGGGTAAAATGTGTTTTAGTAGGTAATTATTGATCGTAACGATTATTTTATTTACAGTTTTCACTTAATAAAAACATCATAGACTATCCATAAACGTTTATTTTCTCAAATTTCATTTACCGATTACACTATACATCATAACACAAAGTCCAAAGGGGGTTGCGTAATAAATAGTCCCTTACACGAACGAAACCGGCGACAAAAGTCAGTATAAATCTGTAAGTGTCACATATATTATTGGACACAGTTGCATTTATCCAGTACATTTCTGACGTGGCTCGGGTACAATCGCCGATAAAATTCAATAGCATCAAACATATCTAAATCCTACCACCTTGTTTTATTGTCACTTGCGATTCAGCTGCTCGGATTTCTGTCTAGTTTTATTCACCTTCGTCCAAACTACGCACGTACAGATGTACATATGTACCTACAACTTATACATATATAGTTGACGCCGTAAATCAATAGTAATGTGTTGGATCAGTGTATCTTTTGTAGATTTCCCTAATTTTATATGGAATCTCTATCAGTTCATTGAAGAGAATCCATAGTTTATCCACTGTATGAAGGTAAAACATAAAAAAACCGGCCAAGTGCATGTCGGACCACGCACAATGAAGGGTTCAGTATTTGGGAAGTTGGTATGAATTTATCCCAAAAAAAAACTTAACATTGTAGTTGAAAAACATGTTCTCCCATACATCGATATATGCCACAATCAATTCCCCAACTGCAAATTTAAGTTGCTCGACTATTACTCGTTAACTTGTAAAGCCCACTTAGTTGTGATAGTTTTCCTTATAATTTCATTATATGTACTACTGCCATGATTTTTTCACAAACAACCATTTAGCTGGCGGGGACGACAACGACGACGACGTCACTTGACTCTAACAAAAGTTAGTTGAATTGAAAAGTGGCGTTCACAGACCCGCAATATTTATGAACCCTGGTCTATCCAACGATGCCCCACACCATGAGGTAGACGAGAAAAAATAATATTATTTTATTGGCGTGATTAATATGTATACTTATACCAAATTACAGCTTTCTAGTACTAAGTGTATCTGATCTACAGCGGGGACAGAGAGACAGACAGACAAACAGACAGACAGACGGATAGGGCGAAAATATGAGTTCCTTGTTTACTACGGAACCCTAAAAAGTCAACACTTTTGTCTAGTTAGTGGGCAATTTATCTACAATTTCCCGGTTTCACAAACAGGGGTATTTGCAATTTACTTGTAGATCTCAGAACAACGAGAAAGCGGAATTAGAAAAAAAGACACACAGACAGATAAACATATGTAAAGTGACGTATTAACAAAACATATCACGCTCAGTACTCTTGATTGTAACTACTGCAAAGGATATAAAATGGGGCATAAACTGGCTCATATAACAATAAAAATAAATTAGATAAAAGCCCGCAATGAAACTTTACCCATTACTCGGCTCGCGTAA
This sequence comes from Atethmia centrago, assembly GCA_905333075.3. Classification (NCBI taxonomy): domain Eukaryota; kingdom Metazoa; phylum Arthropoda; class Insecta; order Lepidoptera; family Noctuidae; genus Atethmia; species Atethmia centrago. The sequence goes on along the minus strand of HG995383.1, from coordinate 16,347,546 downwards.
AACACAGTTTCATGTGTTTGTAAGATTTAATTATTACAAAATACTTCCCTGAAAACGTGTAATGTAAAACCTTTCGGTACACAAATTAAGGGAGAAAGTTAAAATGTAATTTTCTTGTCTTAGAAATTTTGTTAAAAGCGTCCTTCGATGTTATAATGTTAGTTGACGCGTGAAGTTTGAATTCATTTTAATTATTTTCATACGAGTAATTACGTGCAATCATTATTGTACAGACACATTAATTAGAGGCCTATTACACTATGGAATTAATGGCGCCACTAGCAATCAATGCAATGTTGAATGATTTGAATGTGACTGACATAATCTATGTCAGTTTATCTAGGTTTTATTTTGATCTATTTGATTGTAGTGTTTCTAATAAATTGCGATAAGTGCCGGAGACCATGGTTTGTATGGCAAAAAAACCGCCACCTCCGCTGTTATTTTGTCACCATCGCTTTTGGAATTCGCATAAGATCAACCAAATCAAAAGTTTTTTATTTTCTATTTACGTATGTTTAAATACAATACGTAATCTAACACTAAAATATTTATACTATGTAAGTATAAGAAGGAAAAAAAGAGGGGAAGAGCTCATTGGACATCAAAAAATTGGTCCGCATCGCTGTTAGCGGGAAAAGTTCCCAAAAGGCTGGCAGCGTTGCCACGTTGAATGGCAAATTAAGTTAAGCTGCACAAACAAGAAGTTTCTTTGAAAAAACACAACATAATATAACATCACGCCTAGTTTCCCCGAAGGGTTGGGCATAGGTGTATCTGTAGTACACCCACATTTTGCCAGTTATCTTTAAGTCCCATTGTAATAGTGGGCGAGCTTATTGCCATCAACCGGGCACACATCCAATCTCCAGGCTGCTACTGAGAAATTCCAGATAGAAAAACCCAATATCACTTTGCCCGACCAGGGTTTCGAACCCAGGACCTCATGCTCAGCAGTAGCGCTTGCAGCCACTAGACCAACGAGGCAGTTTCTTGAAAAAACATAGTATTAATACTGGTGTTGCACTAAAGTGAACAGCGATGTTCTATTATAAATTGTAAGCGGTAACCGTTCCAAGACGTTAGTAGTTTTGCGCCGCGCCGGCCGGGTCGGGGCCTCCAAATTACCGCAATAACGGTAATTACAATTTGCTGCTGAAACTACCCACTGTCTTCATTCTCTTCCGTTCTAATGTTGATATAATACGACTAGCATTGCTTTATATACGAATTGTGGGTGCGAGTTAAAGTTTGCAATAATTGTAGCACCTGGGCTTGCTTTGAAAGTCTTGAAATATTGTATTGGGCTTTGTTTGAATTGACCCTATTTAACGCAATTTGTTTTTTGGTTTGACTTTTCTGGTTTTCTTAGCCCCGGTTTTGATAGGGTGTACCGAAATTGAAGTCTTGATGAAAAACACAGGGTAATTCTGTTTTACGAGCTCATTTTTACGGTATTAAAGGAAGATCCGTTGTAGATAAAAGTATCGAGATTATTAATTTTCAAAAAATAAGCGTGTTTATCGAATCTATAAAATAATTCGTTGCTTACTTTAAAGCTAGTCACTGGTTTCACTTGATCGAGACTGTCATCACTTTTAAAACTAGCTGCTAGCAGCTTCGCTATAAATGTAAGTAAAATGAATGTTCGCATAAAAGCAGAGATAAATCTTCTTACACGCTTATGAGGTAATGTAAGCACTTTATAAAGCATCACTACATTTATGCTTGAGTGGTTCCTTGCAAGGGAACTACATTCTGAGCGAGGCTTGTCTGTTCTTGTTAACCAATCATTTGAAATAAAATTAATTCTGATGTGAACTACGTAAATCGTTTGAGTGCATCCAAGAACTTGGATCTTTGAGTAAAATAGATACGCCGAAGAAAACAGCACTTGATTTTTTATACTAAATTCAAATTTGAGATTTTATCTCCGTTTATGTTTGTGAAGTATAAGTCTCAGTTACAGAGACAACAAGCTCCAAGTCTTTCTTGGAGTTGCTTATAGATGATAAAGCTTTACGTCTCCGAAGTACATGTCATGTGCAAAAAGGGGCTTAAGATTATTGTGAAGTATTAACAGAAAATTAATAAACTAAGAATTTGTATGTGTTTGACACGACACATTTTGGTAATCAGTTTAGAGACTAGAAAACAATTTAGGCAGGTAACGCAATGATTTTTGTGGTCTTTATCTGTTATTATTTATTGTGGAATAAACATTGAATAAGCAAATCAAAATTTATTTGTTAAGACAACAAAGATACATAATGTTAGTTGTTACTAACATTATGTATCTTTGTTGTCTTTTTTTTGGGTGGGAAATCATCAAATAACTTCTCCCGCTCTGGGTGGAGCGGAAGGGTGTGTCAGACTCTTACTGACTAAAACCCACCCGTATTCCTTCCATTGCCTGTGTTGCCAGGGGCTTCGGTACCTTCCCGCGACCCCGGCAGGCATCGGCCCTAGTGGACCCCTACAGTTGTGCTGACGACATCTCTTTGTGGCACGCGTGGAATACAACGCGCCGTCGACCCGGGCCTGGTCCTTACCGGACGGTGAGCTACCCATTGCTCACCGTCCGCAAGCACGCGCCTACGGTGGCCGGAAATCCGCCCGGGATTCCCGACGCCCAGGGCGTCCTGTGGCGGCTAGGGGCGAGAGGGCGCGAAATTTGCCTTTACCTCAACCGCCCCGCCTCCTCCTTCGCGAGCATCACTGCTTCGCAGAAGGAGGTGACGGCTGCCCATGCCTTCTTGCTCCGTACCATGGCCTGAACCAGGGCCGGACGCGAGAGATCTCTGCCACCGATCGCCTCCACGAGGACACGGCGGTCCTCTGCTCAAGCCGGGCAGACCTCCACCTTATGCTCCACCGTGTCCTCCGGGCGATCCAAAGAGTGGTGACACCCGGGCGTTTCTTCCAGCCTTATCCGACACAGGAACCTCCCGAAGCTGCCATGTCCAGTGAGGACCTGCGTCAGGCGGAAGATGAGGACGCCGTGACGCCTCTCTAGCCACTCCTTAATCTTTGTTGTCTTAACAAATAAATTTTGTTTTTGTTTTCTTATACTCGTAGCTAGTGTTAGTAAGTAAAGTAATATTATTATTATTTGAGTTTGAAGTGCTAAGCCTGTGGGCTACACACATTCAGACGAACGACGACAAGGGCTTGAAATCTCAGTGCAACTCTCACAAAAATTAAAATACGTTTTTGGCGTAGGTAGTGTTCAATATAAATAGACAAATTCTTTTTACAAAACAAAACAACCGAGTTCCAAAAACAACACTATAAAGTGAAAAATAACTTTAATTTCGGAAGCCGGTGTTTTTGGTTTTGTATTTACGTTTTATGCCACCCACTTCTGCAAATAAAGTTATTTTTCACTTTGTAGTGTTTCTTTTGGAACTCGGTTGTTTTGTTTTGTAAAAAGAATTTGTCTATTTATATTGAACACTACCTACGCCAAAAACGTATTTTAATTTTTTATTGTCGAAGAAGTAGAAGTCGGTTGCTATTGTTTCCGTAAAAAAGTTTTTGTTTAACTTTTTAGTTTTGGTACCTACCGCACTCAAATTCAAATACCTACCACTACCTGCTATCTGAATAACAGTGACAGGAAGTTATTATAGCATCATCCAGATAGAATAAAAGGAAAAAATACGTATTATTGAAGCTAACTCAAAAACTACCCAAGCCAAGGTAATAAAATTTATATGGTGGTCCCATATAAAATTTATTAACTTTGCTTGGGTAGTATTTGAGTTAGCTACCCTTTCAAACAAAACATAATTTTCTAAATCGGTCAGCCGTCTTCGAGTAATCGGGCAACATACATTTAAAAAAAAACTTCAACTGAAAACCTCCTCTTTTTTTGAAGTTGGTTAAAAAGATCGAAACACAAACACCTATGTAGTAAATTATACTTTTGTTTTCTCGCTGATTGGATAAAAATATGATGTATCTATTGTCTGTTTATCATTCCGAACAAGTTTCAGGAGGTAATAACTACAGGTGCTTTTGTTATATTGAATTGATTAGGCTTCTATTTATTCGGTGCTACCAATGAATACCATAATGTATCTCGGGAACGTTTTGTAAAAGCAACCGACTTTCAAAAAAACACTACAAAATGAACATTTTGGGAGGTGGTGTCAGCGTCGTCGTCGCCGTCGTCGTCGCACTGAAGCAGCTGGACCGGGAGCTCCTCCTGGAAGGCTCAATCGTGCAGCCCTGGGTGTCATCACCGGACAGGCCTGCTGACATCAACGTTGAAGCGAAGTGGTTCCGGGAGGCCATGTCTCAAATATGTGATGTGACGCCAGGACGTGCCTCGCGCCAGGTGTACTGGTGGTCGCAGGAGCTGACGGCATTGCGTGCGTTGCTGCGCGACGCCACCAGTGCACCAGGCACCGCAAGCTCCGTATTCAGAAGCCATTCAGGCGGAGCGTTTACGAGAGGTACAGAGCGGTGAAGACCGCCCTCCAAGTGGAGATCCTGTGGGCCAAGGGACTGGCCCGTGAGGAGTCACTGGGGACTCTGAACAGGGACCCGAGGAGACGCCCATACAAAGTGGTGCGGGATAAACTCCGCCCATGGGCTCCCCCGCTGACGCAGAGTCTCCTGCCCTAGTTTGTGGAGGACGTGGTGACTGCTCTGTTCTCTTCGAGAGGGGAGCACACCTCCCTGCTCATGGCTCCGCCTACTGCGATGCCCGATGCGGACCACATCACCTAAGATGACGACGATGCTCCGGAGGTGACCGAGGTAGAGATGAGAGTAGCGGTACGCAGGTTGAATGCCAAAACCGCCGCCCAGGCCCGACTGCTTAATTGGGAAAGCCTGGGTTCTGGCCTTGGAGGCTCTCGGGTCTCTACTAAGGGGGCTCTTAAGCGCATTCTTGGAGAGGGGCCAGATCTCGCTTCGTTGAAAGACGGGGAAACTGGTCCTCATAAAGAAACCGGGGAGCCCTGCTAACTCTCCGTCCGCTTATCGGCCCATCGTGCTGCTCGACGAGGTGGGCAAGTTCTTTTTAAGATTAATTGCAGACCGCCTCGTCGGGCGGTGGACGTCATCATGCGCGTGTGGGCTCTCACGACGTGAAATGTTGTTGCCCAGGGTGGGGTCGACTTGGCGGTGTCTCTAGACATCGCCAATGCCTTCAATATGGTGCCCTGATTTTCATCAGGGAGGCACTCCAGTACCACCGGATGCCGATTTACCTCTGACGTGTGGTTGAGGCCCATCTGACGGACGGAGCCGTCACCTACCCCGGTCACCAGGGAGTGTGGAACTGGCAAGAGATGTCGTGTGATGTCTCACAAGGATCGGTCTTGGGGCCCCATCTGTGGGACATCAGATACGACTGGGTAGCGCCGACCTCCCTAGCAGCGTCAGCGTAGTGTGCTACGCTGACGACACGTTGGTCCTGGAGGAAGGGAAGTCACACATGGCGGCGGCCGAAGTAGCGGCACGCGGGGTTGCGACAATCGTCGACAGGATCCGGCAATTGGGATTCGAGGTGGCCCTGCACAAGTCCAAGGCCATGTGTTTTCATGTTCTTCGGTACACGCCACCGTCGGGGTCCCAAAAAATGGTAGGAGGTGTTCATGTTAAAAATTAAGTGGCAACATTCATTAGTTCCTGTTTTTGACACAGTAAAGTGTGTGGCGCTAGACGTATTGAGATTGAGAATCATTATCAGAAAAAATCGCATTTGAATATTTTCCCTCCCCGAAGTCCGAATGTAAAGGAACATAATATTTGCTCTGTAATCATCTATTGTATATATAAGTCAGCCTGTGGCATATTCATAAAAATGTACCAGTAGTGCTCTGTGTCAAAATGTACTCTGTGGTCTGTGGTCTATCTGTGACACCAGTCAACAAAAATAAAAGTACCCGTCATGTCGCATCTGCCGTGTTTGATTCCAATTAATCTATCCTAATCAGGGTGATCCCCACGAACTTTCAATAGTTCACATCGGCGTCGAGTCGACGATGTAGTACTTGGGACTCATCTTCGACAGCCGGTGGAACTTCGTGGAGCATTTCCGACGTTTGGCTCCCAAACTGGAGCGGGCCTGCCTTGAAGAGGGTCCTGCCCAATCTAGGGGGTCCAAACGCTTCTTGCCGGAGGCTCTACGTGGGGGTCGTCGGTCTGTAGCCATTTACGGGGCACCTGTGTGGGCGCGTTTTCTGGCGTGGCGGCCAACCCCGGCCAAAGCCAGTTGAGCGCGGCCCAAAAGGCCATCCGGCTGGTCCGGGGATACCGCACGGTCTCCTGTGAGGCGGCGGTGTTGGATTGCCACCATGGGATCTGGAGGCAAAAGTCCTCGCGCACGTATGTTAGTCGCGCGAAACGCCGCCACCGGGGCGTAACTCCGCTGCCGCGCGAAATCACGGCACAGCGGACAGAGCTCTAGCGGGATCTCATGGTGACATGGAGAGTGCGATTGTCGCAACCCAATGCTGGGCACGCCACAATTATGGCGATAAGTCCCCTCTTTGAGGAGTGGCTGGAGAGACGCCACGGCGTCCTCACCTTCCGTCTGACACATCCCGCTCCACCCAGAGCGCAAGAAGTTATTTGATAATTACCCACCCAAAAAAAAAAAAAACGAACATATAACCTCGTTCTTTTTGGAATTATAGAAGTCGGTTAAAAAATAGTTGACGTTATGATATGGTTGCATGCCTATAATTTGGATGACTTATCTACGAATTACTCGAAATCACGCGCTATATTGATAACTATTTGCATTATAGTATAAAACCTCTCTTTGCCCTCTATTTTTATACAATGACTTCTAAATGTAATTAAGGTCAAAATTTTGACTTAATTAAACAAAGCCTAATTTTTGAGTTACTAACTTAACAATTAGTCTTTGTTTAATTTAGTCTAAAATCTCTATTTAATACAAATGTCTTTATTTAATATATGTAAATGTGTTTTTTTAATAATAATAATAATACATTTTTGTAATTAAAGTTTTTTCCACGTCTTCCACTGACGTTGAAATGTGGCACAACATACAACTACCATAAGACTTAATGGAAGCGAATACAAGTCGCTTACAGTGGCCGTAGGCGACGGTTAGCCAGCTATTATTACTAAAGTACTACCACATTTGTCAGCCCCACCACTTTGTTCCTGTAAGAGTCAGCAACACCACTATATTTCATGTTGTTCCTTTACTTCTTTCGAGCAAAAGATCGTTTACAAGACAAGATTTTCTCGCCCACAACGATTACTGAATGAAAATTTTTAAAAAAGACTTGCACTACGTCATACATAAAAACGAAATTCGCATTGAAATGTATAGCAATAGTAAACATTATCATTTATTTACATAACCAAATTACAAGATGGTTATTAATATTAACTAAATTAAATTAAAACTAAGTTAAACCTAAAAAAGGCCCTCGAGGATACTGTACGCGTACCGAGGATGCTGGCGACATTTCCTCGCTGAATTGCAATGCTGATGCGTTGCGCGAGAAAGCCGTCAGCTTTTCTGTCACCAGTTAGATTAACTAGACGTTTTAAGATAGTAAACTAGTTTTCAAATCGCAGTTCGAAAAAACCGCATGAAATATCTCATACACAATTATTGGCGGGATTTTGATTTGACAAAACTCGCATTTCCATATTCTCGCCTCTTGACGGGCGAGATACTATACTGGTGTAAACGAGCCTTTAACGTGGAACATCAATGGTACTTTGATGTTATTATGACTTTACAAAATTCATTGTTTCGTGTTCATAATTTCGTAACGATAATGTGAAATGTGATGAAGAGTGTTTTCCTAAATAAAGCCGTAAGACACGGGTAAATTAATTTGAGTGCTGGGAGTCGGTATCACATTTGAAGTTTCTAGAGGTACCTCATTTTCGTTAGGAGCTATATTGGAATTGAAGCTCATTGCGTGGTTTACATTGAGTACTTAGGTTAAAGTGAAATGTGTTTTAGTAGCTTCTTCAGGATGAAGTTTGGTATATTCTATTCTCCACACATTTTTTTTTTTTTAAATTGTGTGGAAAATTACGAAAAGTACCTACCTACTTTTCGTAATTTTCAGAAGGTATGAAAATGTTCTTTATTTAAAATGTGAAAATACATACCTATACGTTTAATTAAATCCACAAGACAATGGTGCCGATTCCCTTGTTCACAAACTAAACTAAATTTAAGTTCAGTTCATCTTTTTCTTTCTATTTCATTAAGAAGAGGACAGAAGATAAATTTTAGTTTAGTCCTGTCAAGTTAATCAGCGCCTGTCACTACTCCATACAAGTTTAGACGTGATTAAAAACTTGCCTACTAAAATTATGTTAATATACGTCAAGGGCTGATTAATTTGACAGGACTAAACTAAAATTTATCTTCTGTCCTTTTCTTAATGAAATAGAAAGAAAAAGATGCACTGAACTTAAATTAAGTTTAGTTTGTGAACAAGGGAATCGGCACCTACCTGTAAAGTCGTTTGTTCGAAAATAAATATAAAACCGGTCAAGTACGGTTCGGACCACGCACAATGAAGAGTTCCGTAGTTGGGAAGTTGGGATGAATTTATCCCAAAAAAAAACTTAACATTGAAGTTGAAAAACATGTTCTCCCATACATCGATACGGTATACGTCACGGTCAATTCTCCAATTACAAATTTAAGTTGGTCCACTATTACTCGTTAACTTGTAAGGCTACTTAGCTGTGATAGTTTTCCTTTTAATTTCATTGTATGTACTACTGCCATGTTTTTTTCGCATCTCCATAAACAACCATTTACCTGGCAAACTGGCAACCATACAGACAGACAGACAGATAGACATGGTGAAACTATAAGGGTTCCTTGTTTACTACGGAACCCTAAAAACGAGCGCTGGCGTGGGACACCCAGTTGGAACGAAGTTTCAATTTTTAACACTTTTTTTTTCTTTTTTTTTTTGCGTGGGAAATCATCAAATAACTTCTCCCGCTCTGGGCGGAGCAGAAGGGTGTGTTAGAGTCTTACTGACTAAAACCCACCCGTATTCCTTCAGTTGCCCGTGTTGCCAGGGACCTCAGTAACCCTTTGGTACCTTCCCGCGACCCCGGCTGGAATCGGCTCTAGTGGACCCTACGAATTTTGAACACTTGGCGAATGAGTTCGTTACAAAAGTGTCGTGACGGTTAAAATGTTATACATTTTTCAGACTAGCTCTCATTCGCCAAGTGTGCAGAGGAGAGTGTGCGATGAGGAACTTCGTTCTAAAAAAAAATATAAAAGAAAAACTCATATCAAAATACGCGCAAAAAAATTACAATAACCATTTTGCATAAAACGCGACGAAAAACATCACTTTAAGCAACTTGATAATTGTTCACTGTTTAACGTTTACTCCATCCAGTGTTCAGTACAGTTCAGTTAAGATTATTACGATCCGTCTGTTAAGTGAATGTTGCGTCTTAAAATGCCAGAATGTTTATTACTTTCGTACATAATCTCGTCTGGCATAGTTATTTGCTGTCTAAATGCTGAATACACTTAATGTTTATTGTAAGCCGTGGGAGTCATTTAGTAAAAGTAAAGATAATAAGTAATATACCTGAATCAAAAGAAGTATTAAATTTATACATTTCATTTTTATGTGCCCTTTATTATTTTTTAGTGTCCAAATGTCGTAATAAAAAGTCTTCAATACTTTTCCAACGGTGTAAACATTATAACTACCTTAATCATCTTTGTCCAGCAACACCACATTGGATATACAAAGCATACAAGTCTAAACATCAATCGCAATGTCCCTCCTAATGAAGGAAGTCTTTCACCACTTACCCTCAAGACAGTAACTGTGACGATTAACTTTATGACGTCATCCTCATGCTTCAATAAATAAATCTACTACTTTAGAAGTCACTGAGATGTAAACAAAAATACCGTCGATATTACAATTGATACGCAATAATAGGTACAATCAATCAATATGGCTAGCCTTTTCTCCTATTTTAACTATCTAACCGAGTGCAGCTAAATACCAGTATTTCACATGGAGTGACCTATCTGACCTCCACAACCCAGTTACTGGGTAACATGATACCCCATGGTAAGACTGGTTGTCAGCCTTTTCGGCTTCTGACTACCCGTAACGACTGTCAAAGATCCACGAATGACAGCCGGGACCAACGGCTTAACGTGCTTTCCGAGGCACGGAGGGGTCTTGGTATGTAAAGATGGTCACCCATCCACGGACCAACTGTGGCAAGGGTAGCTTAACCTGATCGATGGACCCGTGCGGTTGTTATTACTTAGTGGCATGCCGGGACCAACGACTTAACGTGCTTTCCGAGGCAAGAAGGGGTCTCGACTTGTAATGGATGATGTAGCGGCCGTTATCATTGAGCCACGAGCCCCTTTGTTCCTGCGTTTCTTTGTATACGCAATAATACAAAGAAACTAATAATGCCAACCTTCCATAATACTTGTAAACGTTAGAAGAGCAACTTGTTTGCCTTCAAAGCAAATAATAAAAGGGTAGACAAAGTCATAGCAATAATTGCGAGAATAATGTGGAAGTTAGCTGACACAGCCTTCTATTACTACAGACAGAAAAATATCGCTATTTATTAAAGACAGCTGAACCGTTTAGATGTTGTTGGACAATTAGATGTCGATGTTCTATTTTTATTTTTATCGATAAATTGTTAACGCTGAGAAAGTTGCGTGCAGAGCTGGAATATAAATCTAACGATAGACAAATATGATTGAATTATTGTCGCAAAATATAATATAATAATTTCACGTTAAACCTAAGCAACTTACTGAGATTTTACCTAGAAATGTTCGTGAAAGGAACCTCGAAAATACTTGACAATCTTTGAAAATATATCTTTGGCACGCTCTCCGAAATTAACATGATCTCCGCTTAAAAAAACCTTGGAGTTAACAGTTAACCACGGCTTATACATGGTCCTATTTCCAATATTTAATCGAAAAAGCAAACTCTTTCTATTCGACCTCTATCTAATTTGCTGCTTCATTTCAAAACCGCTGATCGGGTCATTCGAGACCAAAGGCAACGGATTAGCCCCACTTAAGGCACTAACGGATTAAACCCTTGTAAGCACTAAGTAACACTATATGTTCCACAAAAAGGAATTCTAGACCTTTTGACCGCAAGTCACCTAGACCTTCGCGTTTTCTTGTAGATATTCGAAGGTATAATGCGTACCTGTGACATTGAGTGGGTTTCTATTCATCGTATCAGATAACGACAAGGAGCTACAGGGCTGAAAATTAGCCACCGTATGAAGTCATGCCTTTCTGTCAAAATGATCAATTGGCATGTAGCAACGTTTAACGTCAAATCGCTGTTGAACTTGGCCATACAAATGTGAGTCGCGCTCACGCCACGTCGTTCAATTTCAAAGGAAATGATTATTTTTAGTAACGAAAATATGAATATTTGAAAAAAGTCACAGATATATTATTATATTGTTCTGTACCTACTCGTATTCTATTTATGATCTATTATGTTATCTTTTAATATTTTTCATTATTATTATTTCCTCTCAGAGTACCTGCAATCTTATCTCTTCGCCACCCTTGGTTGACCAGTCGAGAATGCCTAAGGCATTAAGTCCACCTTTGTACTTAATTGTGTGCAAGAAGTTTAAATAAATATAAAAATAAATAAATAAATTGATAATAAAATAGTCTCTTCATTAAAAAAAAAACATGAAAATATCTTATGTAGTTAGAAAGTAATATCGTTTTTATGCTTTTGCCTGAATGTATTGCAGAAAGTATTATACTACAATACTTAAATATTCACATATATAATTGATGTGTATTCGTTCTTAACATACAGTTTTTTGCATAACTTACTTGCATTTTATAAAGGCGTAATAGCAGATCTAAAACTATATATCTGCGCCTTAATAGCCAACGCGAACTAATCAAGCGGTAAGATGATCAAAAGATCAATAGTTGTTTATTTTCAGTATGAGGAGAAACTTTTGGCCCACGAGGGTGCAATAAGGTTGATATTATTACATAAAACCTACACGTTATTTTGTGTACTAATGACACGACCATTGATTTTCTATACAATGTAACTATAATTAAGTCCACTATCACGGCTTAGGCCTCTATAAGCTATAAACACACTTTTTCCAGACAGATGACCTTTCCAGTTAATTAGGTTTTAGAAGATTCATCTTAGTGCTTGGTCCCATTAATTAATTAATTTTGCTAAATGAGGCGTTATTGTGATCCGATTTCGTTTACATTTTACTGATAGAACCTATCCAATTATCTATTAATAAACCTTAAATTAGGTCCCTACTTATTCGTTTGGTGTGATTCACAGAAAGTTCTTAAGTTTTTAGTTCGTCAAAGTACCTTTTATTATAATCTACGAAGCAGACAGAATACATAGAATGAATTATTTCAACCCCGGTTTAGTATATAATTCTCAAAGGGCAGACAGCAACGTACATACGCCGTTTGCCGATACAGTATTAGGTCAGTCCCAATCTGATATTGGGCGAGCTTATCGCCATTTACCGGGCACGGTTCCAATCCCGAGCCATAATGGAGAAATTGCCAACAGAAAACCGCAACGTTTAATTTTAATTTCAATTTTAAATATCGATACAACGTCAAGATGTCACATCCCTCGGTTTGACCGGCGCTGTAAGCTTCGCCAAGTACAAATAGAGAATAGTGGCTGCAGTAATAATGGCTTGGCCTATAACTACTGCTGGAAGAGCGTTAAATTTATATTAAAAACGTCCTGACGCAGTACTACACAACACGTGCGATTTGTTTTCAATGCTATATTATTTACTCACACATACCTCGATTATGTGTTCATATGTGCGACAAATTGATTACAAAAAGGCGCAAACAAATAGTTTCTAGGTTCAGACTAGTAGCTGTTAGAGTAAAATTATAGGTGTTGGGTTTGGTTGGTTTTTTTCTTTGTTGTTTCGGTGGAGCAAATAATTGTTGCCGACAGGCCACGAAATTTGAAACTCTGGGCTAGGTCGATTTACAGGCTTATTTTATTCTAAAAAAAATCCTACGTCAAAAAGCTTTTGTATTTATCTGGGCGAAAAATCTACCAAAATCAACATCGTTTTATGAACTTACTATTGGTATAAAAATGGCGTAATCTTTGTACACGCCTAAAAGATACAAGCCAGCACAGAAGAAAAACAAGATTAATCGTATTAATTAGGCGCCACTGTTTCACTCTGTAGGTATTCGTAGCCATAACTCGGGCCGGAGCTGAATTCGAGTAAATTGTTCGTGCCCCCAAATCAAGTGCCATTGACCGAATATATCTTTTATTCTTTGAACAAATAAAAACAAGAAGAAGAAGTAAATAGATTAGGTATTATGTGATTAATTTTTTATCAAACATTTTCTTAGTTGCTTGGCAAGAGGGAAGGTTACGCTTATTAAGAAACGGATCAGATAAGTGCTGGTATTTGGCGTCCTCAAGTCCCCAGTTACTACATCCGTGAAAATTTTTGTAAGTATAAGCGATAATAAAATAGAAACGTAGCATTTCTAAGCCAAGGAAAATATTTTCTTAACCAGGAATAAAAAAAAGCTCCACATGGCAAAAAGACCTTTACATGTATTTTATTTTGAACTTTAATTAAAAAACTGGCCCAGTGCGTGTCGGTCCGTAGTTGGGATGAATAAATCCCAAAAAAAACTTAACATTGTAGTTGAAACACATGTTCTTACTACCTTACAGTTTGTACGCACAATATTGAGAGCTCTTTTTGTTTGGGTGGAAAATTATCAAATAACTTCTCCTGCTCTGGGCGGAGCGGGAGGGTGTGTCAGACTCTTACCCGAATCCTTATTCCTTCCTCGTGTTCCTTCCGTTGCCTGTGTGTTGCTAGAGGCCACGGTATCCCTTTCGGACTTTCCCGCGATCCCGGCAGGCTTTGCCCTAGCGGACCCCCTTTTGTTTTCTTTTTTATTTTGGGTGGGAAATCATCAAATAACTTGTCCCGCTCTGGGCGGAGCGGGAGGGTGTGCTCTTACTGACTAAAACCCACCCGTATTCCTTCCGTTGCCTGGGTTGCGGGGGCCTCGGTGACCCATAAGTACCTTCCAGCGGACCCCTACAGTTGTGCTGACATCTCTTTGAGGCGCACGAGGAACACAACGCGCCATTGACCCGGGCCTGGTCCTTATCGGACGGCGAGCTACCCATTGCTCACCGTCCGCAAGCCCGCGCCTACGGTGGCCGGAAATAGGGATTTGCGACGCCCAGGGCGTCTCCTGCGGCGGCTAGGGGTGTGATGGCGCAAAATTTGCCTCTCCCTCATCCGTTCTGCCTCCTCCTTCGTGAGCATTACTGCTTTGTAAAAAGAAGTTCCCCATGCCCTCTCGCTCCATACAATGGCATGGACCAGGGCCGGACACGAGAGATCACCGCCGCCGATCGCTTTCACGAGGACACGGCAGTGCCCTGCCTAAGCCAGGTAGATCTCCACCGTATGCTCCACCTTGTCCTTCGGGTGAACCCGGGCGTTTCCTCTCGCCTTATTCGAGACTGGAACCTCCCGAAGCAGCCGGGTCCGGTGAGGACCTGCGTCAGACGGAAGGTGAGGACGCCGTGGTGCCAACCAATCAAAACTTACACCATGTTTCAGGTTATTTGACTGTCCCCGCCTGCAAGACCAAAATTATATAGATTATAATGCTTGTTTTTCCCTTTTCAGTTATGTGTTTTTGCAGTCGGGTTTTTTGTTTTTAAATAATTTATTTTATTTCAAGCTTACATACATACATACATACATACATACATACATACATACATACATACATACATACATACATACATACATACATACTCTCGAAAAACATTACCCTCCTGAGGCAGTCGGGTAAAAAAAATATTTGAGATCCTCACAGCGAGCCCTTTCTTTTATGTGTCACATTGTACAGTTCGTAAAACTTTGGTCGCAAGCGCTACTGCTGAACATAAGGTCCTGGGTTCGATTCCCAGGTCGGGCAAAGTGTTATTGGGTTTTTCTATCTGGAATTTCTCAGTAGCAACCCGGACTCTAGATTTGTGGTTGATGGCAATAGGCTCGCCCCTATTACATGGGTACTGAAAAAAAAACATAACTGGCGAAATGTGGGTGTACTTCAGGTACACCTCTGCACAACCCTTCAGGGAAACAAGGCGTGATGTTATGTGTTATGTTAAATTGTCCCCCAAAAACAGAAATTCATACGTATACCAAATTTCAACTTAATCAGTCAAGTAATCAGAGGGGTTCCGTTTTTCATTCGGACGTACGGAACCCTAAAAATAAATAAACGTATTTTGTCACATAATTACTAACAATATTCCAATATGATTCCAATCAACAATACAATTTCAATCAACTAAGCAAAAATATTTAAAACAATATCGAAGCAATCCACAGCATCTGGCTTCAACAAATGGACGGGATTATATATTTATTGTGATAGGGTTGTTTTGATCTTTGATTGAACCATTAACTTGATTGCTGTACTTTAGAAATTCAGTACTAAAAGTTGGGCCAAGTGTTTTAATTATCGTCTTAACTCGGTGCCAGCGAGCAAAGTAGTATGAAGTTTACGAATTAACTGAAATATCCGCTTCAGACCCTACACAGTTGACTTTTAAAATATTTTACACGCTTTTTAATTTTTGCATAGTAATTTGATGCTGGAATTTGTAACTATTAATTAAGTGGGCTCTTGTCAGACTTGACGGATTTTTATTTGTGTTATTTATTTATCCGTTTGTTTATTATTAACTCAATAATTTTCTGTATATTTGTTTGTTTTTAGGGTTCCGTAACTCAAAAGGAAAGAACTGAACCCTTATAGGATCAGTCGTGTGTCTGTCTGTCTGTCCGTCTGTCATAGCCGATTTGCTCCGAATCTACTGGATCGATTAAGTTGAAATTGGGTACACATATGAATTTCTGTAAACGAAACATGAACGTGAAACGTAAATGAATGATTGTTTTTGTGGTTCACTTTTGGGACCAAATTAAAAGAAAAAAAGAAGTTTTGCAAACTGTACTGTGTGACATCAAATGAAAGAGCTTGTTGGGAAAATTTCATTTTTCATTTTGTGATTTTGAAATAATTAGTTTTCAAGTTATTCAATAAAACAGATGACAATTCTGAATCTTCTTCTACTCTGTCCTTCTCATACTTCTGACTTTGTTTATTCTTCCTTTCATATTCAGTCCATTCTTTTCTGGAATGCGCTTCTTCTTCATATCAGGACGGCCACCAGTCGGTATGCATTTAGGCGGACATTGCAGAGTTATTTTTAATTAAAATAAAGTAGAGTCATCTCAACACCTCTTGAATTTGTATATATGGATATTTATAATATAGGTATATGTATATTATAGTAAATATGTATGTATATTTATGTACTTATGTACCTATTTTATTTATAATTCATTATGATATTAGTTTAATAAAAAAAATCTCATTTTTCCCCTCGAACAGAGCACCTGAGATCTAACCTAATCTAATCTCTTCACCACCCTTGGTTGACTGGTAGAGAATGCCTAAGGCATTAAGTCCGCCTTTGTACCTTTTTTGTATGTAAAAAGTTTAAATAAAAAATAAATAAAATTGACCATTCCCCCCCTTATCTCCCAAACTGCTGAACCTAAAATTTTGAAATAAAATTACAGAGAATAGTTCCTTGCTTATAGATTACAGGAAAACCTATAAGAAGTACATGGTCTTATAATGACAAGGTAAATCACTCAATACTGTGCGTACAAACTTACATTTGCAGTTGGAATTTTAGGGGGAAAATGTTTTTTAATAACAATTTTAAGTTTGTTCTTGGGATAAAGTCATCCCAACTACGGAACCCTTCATTGTGCGTGGTCCGACACGCACTTGGCCAGTTGTTTTTTTATTATCAAGACAAACTTTTTTTTGTTAGAAATGTGGAGGTTCGTTTGTTAGAAAATCTCTTGATCTGCCGAATGTCAATTATTCTCCCAGTATTTAGCCTTATGATAATCAAATAAATGATTATGAGTATTATAAAAAGTATGTAGCAATGTAAAGTTTATTTACCATCAGTGAAATGGGTTGTCCGGACCACTTCTGCAGGGGTTCCGTACCTTCACAAATGTCTCATCAGCAGGCTTAGCATGACGCTTTGTATTTCTTCGAAGAATAGACACGGCTCTTTCTATACAAAGTGACATTTCGTTTCTCCTTTTTTGACATCCCATCGTAGAAATCCTTCTACATAAAAAAGGACCTAGACAAAGATCGTTAGAAACGAAAGACAAGATGACAGATTGTAGTAGGATTTCTACGGTGAGATGTCAAAAAAGGAGAAACGAAATGTCACTTTGTATAGAAAGACCCGTGTCTTTTCTTCTAAGAAATACAAAGCGTCATGATAAGCCTGCTGTTGTGAAGACTCAATCCTTTAGTAGGTACATAATAATACTTAACATAAACATAACTTAACATTGCGGCTGTATTCTCCAAGGTTTCCGATTGGGCAGAGGTGCACCCACTTTTCGCCAGTTATGTTATGGAGGCAACAATCTAATTTATAATTACACAATAATTATGTGTTATGCATGCATGTTAGCTTAGATGAGAATGCTAAGAGGGATATGTGGTGTTACCTGAAGGGATAAAATAAGAAATGAGTATATAAGAGGAAGTCTGAAAGTGACACCGGTGACTGAAAAGTTGTGTGGAAAAAGGTTATCAGGGTATGAGTATGTGATGCGGAGGAATGAGGGAAATGTCGCTAGGAAAGTTGTGAGTATGCTTATGGATGGCTATACGAGTAGGGGAAGACCAAAGAAATGATGGATGGACTGTGTGAAAGATGATATGGCTAGAAAGGGAGTGACTACAGAGATGGCGACTAATAGAGAAGTATGGAAGAAAAGACATGTTGCGCCGACCCCAAATAAGTTGGGATAAGGGCAGGAGAATGATGAATTATGCAATATGTATCGAGTCTAATACCGTCTTATTTAAACAAATAACGCACTAGACAATTATATATAGCAGCTACAAACAGCTGCGTTTGCCAACGTGACCGCAGCCAGGCTGTTATTAGTTAATCCGACAAGCCTACGGCACTTAACTGTGCTTAGGATTAGCTTCAAACGACCGTGTGGCCGTAATAATTAGTTATCATTTTATTATTAATAAGAATAAAAATGAGCGAGCCTTGCAGTAGGTAGTCGCATAAGATGTGTAACATGTGTCATCTCACCTTGGATTATATGTATCACATATAATCCAAGGTGACACACACATCATATGCATTAATTTCTATCAAATTAATTAACCACAGCATTTCAAAAAGCTAAATATTGAAATATTTATTGGAATAATTATTCATTAATAGTGGTCTCTCACTGGTTGAAATTCGACCCTCAATTTACAATCTATATCTATAAACTCATGCTTCTTCGCATGGGGGTAGGCAGAAACTATAGAACGCCTGCTACACTCCTTTTGCTTCGTTTATGTTCATACGTCTGGTCATACACGCACACCGGTTGAGAGTACTACGCACCTGACCTTTTTGAAGAACATCACCAATGAGGTCACCATAGGTCTTTCTGGGGCTTCCCCTCCCGACGTCTCCACTAATATCTGCCTTGTAATGTTTTTAATACTATACAATCTATATAGTACTTACTAATTTTAATAATACACTAAATCCATGCTATTATAAAGTACTTACTTATTCCGTGCTCAAGTTATCACTTCCTGTCTACGCACTTCCGTCCCTTTTCACGAAATCACTCCCACAGAAAGCGAGAGAAAAGATGTTACACATTAATATTTACCTAAGTAGGTTAGGTCACTGATTGACGGTTAGGTATCAATGAGGTACGGTCGGGGTATTAATTGTTTATTAAATTGACGTTGCGACATATTTCATATAACTGTCAATGAATGACAGTCGTTTGTGATTTGAATTAAGAACAATTTAATATGGTAGTCAATCTGATAATTCGTTAATTTCCCCTGATTTTACATCATCATCTGCCTAGCCTTTTCCCAACTATGTTGGGGTCGGCTTCCAGTCTTACCGGATACAGCTGAATACCACTATTTTACATGGAGCGACTGCCTATCTGACCTCCACAACCCAGTTACTGGGTAACACGATACCCCTTGGTAAGACCGGTTGTCAGACTTTCGAGCTTCTGACGACCCGTAACGACTGTCAAAGATCTACAAATGACAGCCGGGCCCAACGGCATAACGTGCTTTCCGAGGCACGGAGGGTATGTAAAGATGGTCACCCATCCACGGGCCAACCGCGGCAAGCGTAGCTTAACCTGATCGATCGACCCGTGCGGCTGTTATTATTCAACCACAAACTCCTCTTCCCCTGATTTTACATATAAGTATCAATACAGTTGGATTTTTTTTAATGATTAATCATGACATTGTTTAAAGATAGGGTAATGATAAAATCATCCCACTTTCCAAGCAATTTAGTGAAGTTTGTTTAACAAAAAATCTTTAAAACTTCGCAACAAAGGTATGCCACGCGCCACCCCTGACCAAAACCAATCAACCTGAACAATACATACATAAACATTATCATTCTGTTACAACTTATATCAAAACATATTTCCACAAATCTCATCAAATTCCTCCCTACATAAAGGTCGGAAGGGTTGAAAGATTCACGCTGAATTTGCGACTAAAATAGCTGACTCAAACCAAAACCCTGTCAAGCCCAA
Source organism: Atethmia centrago (assembly GCA_905333075.3). NCBI lineage: Eukaryota > Metazoa > Arthropoda > Insecta > Lepidoptera > Noctuidae > Atethmia > Atethmia centrago. Next base: position 16,327,779 of record HG995383.1, on the reverse strand, counting down.
ATTGGATGAATCACGTGACATTACGAATGTATCGTATACATTTATTTGATAAAAGCGTACACTGAACGTGTCAGGAATGTAATAATGTGGGTATAATAGCACCGCCAATCATGGCTATACATTTAATATGTGCTACTACTAGACGTTGTCATTGTATTAAATTAACATGATGTAACAAGGTCTAATCACGTCGGCTTAGGACATCCTAAATTAGTTCCTTATTCTACGTATACATCAGACTGGGAACGAGGTTTCTGAATGTAATCTCAGAACTTTGGTGTTCCCGTTTGTGAATCGCTAAATTGAGCGAATTCCTACGAGCAAGTGTATTGTATATTGTTTTGTTATAGATTTGCGATCGTCTGCTTGTGGTTGGATACTAAGACGAAATCAGTCATTTGAGTCTTGATTATGGAGATTAGTTGTCGACTTCATCAAATGTCTATAAATAGCATGAATGAGCAGATAGTTTGTGATGAATTTTAGTTGCACGAGTAGAACCTACAGTAAAAGGCGAAAATTGGTTTAATAAATAAAAAGTAATTTCAATTTGGAGTTATCAAATAACTAAATTGAACTGTCATATTCTGCAATACCAAAAATTAAAATTTTTATTAATATTTTGTGGAAAAATAAACTAGCCTTTACCTTTCCCTATTCCGGAACTATGGACGTTTTAAAAGTAAAGGTAAAGTCAGTTAGTTTATGTGTCCACAAAATATTGATAAAGATATTATTTTTTGTAAAGCCAGTTAGTTTGATCTCTATTAAACTATCGTTTAGTTTGACCTCAGATCTGTTAATGAAAGAAAAACACATCAGCTGCATTTTTTCTCAAGGTATTGTACACACGGATACATATTAAGTTATACATTTCTATTATAAGCTGACCTCTCATTTGTACGGCAACCCTACACAATTCGAGATCAACTTATACTGGAAATGTGCTTATGTGTACCTGTATGTTATGGTAGACCTTTCATTAGAAGCAAATAAAGATTTACGATGAAAGTTGTTGTTGAAATGTCCTAATATGTATGGCCTAGAGAGTCTATTTGTTACGACTCTAAAAAAACCCTAAGAATCTAAAAAAACCCTTGAACATAAAAACTAAGCTGTAATTCTGATCAAATCACAGTAACATGATTATGCTAAAAAGTTTTCTAGACATAATAATTACGTCTTTATGGGAATATGCTAAAACTTCAGAAAGACGTTAAGTGTAAAGTATTACTTTATTTAACAGAAACGAGCTCATAGCCGTACTTCAATTTATAAGGCACGTATAACGTAATAGGATGCGTTGCCAGCGTTATGAAAACGCTTATAAATCGGTTATGGGGTTCCGTATACAATTTAATTTCCTAGAAAGCGTTAGCTCAGTAAATAAACTGTTATTTTTACCCAGCCACACGCGCCGAGTACAATGCGAACATAAGCCTAATGGATTTAGCGTGTAAGTTGCATTTAGGGGACTTAGTTTATGCAAAATAATCGCACTAGCTCCCCGCAAACACGTTATCAGGCAACTGGCTTAAATGAACTTCTTTTTTCTTCATTTTATTTACTTTATGAATGCAAATGTACTCTTGGATGTCTTAATTAACTCGGTAGTATACACGAAACTCGCCTTAACTTGATTCAACAAGTAGCAGTGGTATAACTTACTAAATTAATTTGATTATGCGGTGCTGGATCAACGTCTCCGCACAGTTAATGATGCCATTCATGATGATCATAAGCAAAAGTTTCAATGTTCATAATTATATTGCAGCAAAGTTGTGTACATGCAGACGTTTCTTTCTGTATTATGCTATATGAAAACAGACATTAATCCTATTACAAGATAGTTTTTACTTTTAGTCTACAGCAAAGTGCTGAGTAATGTATGTAAGTATCGGTTACAGTTGCATGCGACCACAGCACCATGCCCTCACCCGGTTATTATGTAAATTAAAGGAAAAAGCCCCTGCCTCAATCGGCCGAATCAACGAATGCGCTTCCAAAGTGTTCATTAACATAATTTATTCGCGCCTGTCAGTGCCGGTCTTAAATTTGTGGAAGGTTATTTTTCAACGTGGAAAAATTGTGTAAAGCGGTCACGTATTTTTTAGTGTCAGAGGATCCGTACGGTGTAGTTTAATAATGTCATAACCAGGGCCGAGTGAGAGCCGCACGATAACATCAAAGATACATCGCGGCGCTCGGATTTCCAACAATAATTTATTTTATGCGTAAGGTCTCGGTTACCGGGGTGGATGTGTTATGCACAAACGTCGAATGAATACCAAAATGTTATTACCATATTAATTTATTATAAAATTAAATATTTATATTACGACTTTACTATTTTAAAGGCTCGCTTGGAGGTATTTTAGTCAAAATTGAATATGGTTCTAGTATAAAGTTCTCCGTCAAGACGTCAGACGGTGAGCAATGGGTAGCTCACCTTCCGGTAAGGGCCAGGCCCGGGTCGACGGCGCGTTGTGTTCCACACGCGCCTCAAAGAGTTGTCGTCAGCACAAGTGTAGTGGTCCACTAGGGCCGATGCCTGCCGGGGTCGCGGGAAAGTCCAAAAGGGTTACCGAGGCCCCTGACAACCCAGGCAACGGAAGGAACACGGGTTGGATTTAGTCAGTAAGAGTCTGACACACCCTCCCGCTCCGCCCAGAGCAGGAGAAGATATTTGTTTATTTCCCACCCAGAAAAAAAAAAGGTCTCGGTTACCGGGGTGGATGTTTTATGCACAAACGTCGAATGAATACCAAAATATGATTACCATATTTATTATAAAATTAAATATTTATATTTCTAACTTTACTATTTCAAAGGCTCGCTTGGAGGTCTTTTAGGCAAAATTAAATATGGTTCTAGTATAAAGTTCTCCGCCGAGACTAATGTAATAATTCACGGGATTACAAGATTCTTAAGTATTAATAGCCTGTCCCTAATTCAGTGGAACAGTTATTCGGAAACCGCTTTAAGTTGTCACTTTAGCTAGCAATACTAGCAGAAAAATCGTTTAGATTTCTATTCGCTTTATAATGTAAAAATAAAGTACTTTTTGTGTTTATAATACACACTTACGTACTTAACGATCGTGTAGTATTACTAAATATAAGTTAGTGATATTAAAGCAGGCATATTGTATTGATCTCATCATTAAGTACGTATTTTTACCCGTCTTGAATCAGTCTTGACAAGAGAAAATACGCGTTTTTACCTCTCAACGTACCCATAATCACGGTGATTTTCCGGATTTCCCCATTTTCCGGAAATATTTTAATTAATTGATCTTGTAAGCGCCAAAACAAACAATTTCAGAAGTGGGAAAAGGCGAATAGCCACTTGAATTAAACGATACTATTAATTTTCCTGGTATAATCCTTCTTCCTCAAATGTTATAATTAATAGAATAGTCAAACCTACCAAATGTAGGTAAGTATTTCCAGTAAAATAGATATGATGTCATAGAAATGAATATTACTGTTAGCATCCTACGTTAAATTTCTTTAAAACAATGTTTTCTTATTTTATACGCTAGTCTCAAAAAATGGCATCTTGACTGCTCAGAGTACCTAATTTAACCTATGACCTTGTTTTTTTTTTGTCACCAACCACAGGTATTTTGGCAATCACCAGTTTTGTTGCCGCCATGTCCAGTGGTTTACCAATAAAATATTTTTATTTCTTGAAATGTTCTCAATCATCATGTCTAAGTACAATAATTTTAAAATTAAATATCACTTTCTTCCTCTGTAGTTAGCAAAATAAACAAACAATTAATTAATCTGACATTTATGAAAACCGGGTATTGTGCGGTATGATACCCTAATACCTCAAATATTTCACAACAAACTACGTTGTTTTCCGTAATAAGTCGAACCATTTGACAAGAATTATCTTCTTTTGTGTCAAGGGTTTCTTGGTCCCTTATTCCAGAAACCCGTCCAGATTATCGCGCGTGCGGCCTGTCGTTTACTTGTTACTTATTAGTGAAACGTAGCCATATTTCAGACAAAAAACCTTCATTAAACCTTACGTCAAAAGATTAATAATAATTAGGATCCTATTTGAGCAGCGGTGGCCCTGTGGTAACGGCCGCGACTTACGAGTTGTAGGTCGTAAGTTACCCAGACTAGCGCTTCACTTTGTGTAAATTTTTCATCACCACTGCTCTCAAAACGGTGAAGGAAAATATCGTGAGGAAACCGGCATGTCCAAGAACCAAAACTTCGAAGACATATGACATCTACCAACCCGCACTGGGCCCGATCCCTCTTCTAGATAAGAGGCCTGTGTCCCAGCAGTAGGAACATTATAGGCTAATTATGATAAGGAACACGGGTGGGTTTTAGTCAGCAAGAGTCTGACACACCCTCCCGCTCCGTCCAGAGCGGAGAGAAGTTAAAAGAGAATTTCCCACCCAAAAAAAAAATATGGCGTTCTATAGTTTTTGCCTACCCCCATGGGAAGAAGACATGAGTTTATGCATGTATGGATTTTAAGTTAATTGCGTGGTTGTTAGTTTCTTGATACATGCTCTCTGAACTAATTATATTATATTCTGAAGTTCCACAAGTTAGGGACACGTAAAGTTAGTTATACATAGCAATGTATTATCTAATCGTTGAAAGTGAATTTAAACTTTTTAATCCTAATTATTCATTGCATTAATGACTTATGAACGAGTTTAAGTGAATTCTTCATAATCATTAAACTTTGGAAACAATTTGGTGATTACAGTTGGGATGTGATGAATTCCAAAATGGGCTTTGTCTTTCCAAGAACCAATAAACACTATGGATATGAAGAATACCTACATAATTATATTAAAATACTAGGTACCAAAGTAATAAAATTAAAGAATTTATGAATACGTAATCTCCATACATATGATCTCATAGAAGTTAAGTACGCACCATTCAATTTTCATTCGTTCCTGGTCAAGGGTAAAATGTTCATAGACATTTCATGCTAATATCATACGAGGGTAAAAGTGATCGGATATCTTAGATCATAATATTTAAGTGGTTTTATAAAACCTGACGATATCTGATATGGAAAATAAAAATTAGCAATAAAACGGGCAACGAACAAAGATCATATTTTATGTTTCGTACTTTGTTTTTTTTATTTGTATTTTATGTTATGGATTTGAAAACTAAATCTTTTGAGGGCATCGGATTTTTTTAAGGTCATTAAGGATTTTTCGTTGACATTTTTTTACTGAATGAAGATAAAATACTATATAGAAGTTTGAATGGTCACTTTGTAGAATTTAATCTAATGGCAACTGGAGTTGTTGATAATCATCAGGTCAAAGGTGGATAGGTATTCGGAACATGATCTTAATTACAGAGCTCATTCGTATGAGGGTGGGAGGGAGGGAGGGCGCGCAGAATGCATAATGGAGGCAAGCGAAAACCGACATTTTAAAACGCTAGAAATTTTACAAAACTGAATCCAAAAACTTGTACATAAAAGTATTCATCTACCATTATGAAATCATCATCAGCATCTGTTGATGCTGAAATGATTTTTAGCCGGAAGCAGTCCACTGCTGGACATGGGCCTTTTTTTTGGCAACGGGTTGGAAATCCTCATGTATGTCCTCCGTCCTGGGGCGGACGGAGGGGTCTGTCAAACTTCTACTGGCTAAAAACACCCCGTGTTCCCTCGCACACTTGCACCGGGGGCTTCGGGGGCCGTTAAACACTCCGTAACGCAGCCCCCGACTGGTCCTGGTCCTGGTGGTCTGGCCTGCCGCTGCGGGCTCCGTCTGGACAACCGGGGGAGTAAGGTGTTTGACTGCCGCGACGTTTAAGAGGGGCGCGCGTGGAACATTACGCACCCCCAGCTCGGGTCTTATATGACAGGGGGCGGCAGACGTCCCTGAGTCCACCGTCCTTGGACCCATTTCGGAAGGCCGGGAGAGGGCGTTATTTACCCTCTACCGATGCTTGGTGCGCCTGCTGCGGACCGGGAGAGCACTCGAAATCACCCTCTCCCTTACCGCTGCCTCCTTCTGCAAAATGACATTTTCGCAAATCACCGCGTCCCACGACTCTGCGCTGCCGACCATAGAACCAATCACAGCCGGCAGCGACAGATCACTTCACACTTCCAAAACAAGGGCACGGCGTGACTCTTCCTTAGCTGCACACTCTACAAGCCTATGCCACGCCATGTCCTCCCGACAGTGGATGCAGTGATGACATCGAGTGTCTGGATGCCTACCTATGCAATCATGAACTTTCCGAAGCACGGTGCCCCGAAAGCACCTGGGCATGGGCCTCCCTATATAAATACGAATGTGAGTTTGTTTGTTACGCTTTAACGGTAAAACGGCTTAACGGATTTGGATGAAATTTGGCACATAGGTAGACAATGATCTAGGTTAAGACATAGATATTTTTATCTCGGTAGTACGTTCCTGTGGAATCATTTCCGACCTCCACGTGAGCGAAGCCACGGGCAAAAGCTAGTAAATAATAAAAACATAAGGGATACGCTCTCCCATCTAAAAACCCACACTTTTATTACTTTTTGATTATCGCATCAGACTACTTTATAACCACGTTCCAATTATTATGGGGGAAACTAAAAGCATCCGTGAACAACATGAGTTATGTCGAGATACGCCCATAACTCACCCACTTATTGTATGGTATTATAACCCATAACGAATTATCTATCAGTATGGTGCTGAAAGCCGTTGCATTGCCTCTTTCGCTCTAATATAACCGAAATCGTGATCAAATTCGTGTGGCTAACAAACTTAATTTTATCAAGTAGGTACAGTCAGGAAAATAAACTGTTAAGCAAATTGACACCCTACGTCAATTTTCCGCATTATAGCTATTTCATAGAACTGCCAAAGAATGAGAGTAAGTTGTAATTAGAATATACGAACAATTATTTAAGTTGGTAGTTGGCGCTATTACTTTAACCTCATTGGGCCTATAACCTATATGTTCGTGCCGTTTGGTGTTGAAAAACTAGAGCCATGACTGCCTTGTTGGTGTAGTGATCGCAAGCGCTACTGCTGAGCATGTGGTCATGGGTTCGATTCCCGGGTCGGTTATAGTGTTATTGGGTTTTTCTATTTAGAATTTCTCAGTAGCAGCCCGGAGTCTGGATTTGTGCCCGGTTGATGGCAATTAGCTCACCTCCTATTACATGGGACTTAAACATAACTGGCGAGTGTGGGTGTAATACTGGTACACCTCTGCACAACCCCTCGGGGAAAGAAGGCGTGATGTTATGTTATTTATGTATTTACAATAAGCACTGTCACTTACATTTCAAACAAACATCTAAAATCGGCATTTCAGTAACCGTGCAAATAACACGTATGCACGACATTGACATACTGAAAAATTAGAGACAGGAAGAAAAAAGTAAGTCCAGTAAACCTGAATCCAGAACACTACAAAACATTAAACAATTCGAGCTATATAGGCGTACATTGTTCGTGATCCACTACTAGAGCCAAAGGATCCCAGAGCCCACATAGTTTTTCAAGACAACGCCAAGCGCTTGGTCGATTCTTCACGTGACCAGAGGGCTGGCCTATGTTTTGGCCGAAGAATCAGCATTGGCCAACAACGTGGTAATATTATCAGCCTTTTCTCCTGTTGACAGCGACGCGCACAAATTTTTTGATGGCCTATGTTTCCTTCCCGTCTTTTTTATACTCGTATACATGTTCATATTATTACTATATTAAGACTGTTAGCTTTTATATTATGTAAATATCTTGTGTGAAAATACAACCGTTGGTATTCAACTTGCTTGATAATTAATTTTCCTGACTACCAAATCGGTACAAACAAACTAACTAAAAGTTGTCTCTCAAACTATATCCTAACCTAAAATGGAGGAAGAGATAGAATGTACAATTAAACTCACGTCAATGCAGGACGAATATGTGCATTGATTAAGTGAAAAATCGAACCCCTAGTTCCACCGATCATAATCAACGGTTGACAGACGAAAATCAAGTTACCGTTCGAAAGCGTTCGCCTGTGTTCGACCTACATAATCAGCCTATAATGTTTCCACTGCCTAGCGCAATATAATTTTAATACCATTTGTGGAAATTATGTATGTTATCGAAACAATGAATTCGTAATAAGTGACATTTGTAAACTGGTGCCAGTGTTAATGAATATTAGATCACAAACCATTTTCTCTGTGCCATCATTGCGATTTATTTTATGTCCAACGAAACAGTTTTAATTACTTTTTTTTGTTGAGACTACATAATTAACCTGTAATGTTCCCACTGCTGGGACACAGGCCTCCTCTCTGTGAGAGGGAGCGGGCCGTTATCCACCACGCGGCCGTTATCCATATCATTAAGCGTGCGATGTGACATCTACCAACCCAGTGCGGGTTGGTAGATGTCACATCGCACGCTTAATAGAATACTGACATATTAGAGCTGAGTCATAGTTAGGAGTTTTGCAATTTTTTTTGCACATATTTAATCTATGGTTTTTGAAAAGAAGGTAATAAATTAACAGTAAATTGCACGTTTATTATATTGGCTAATAAGCCGACTAGAACCCAATAGGGTATTTTACTATATACGAGAAAAAATCTATAAATAGATTATTGAGATAGTTTAGGCAAAAAGGAGTCGGAAAATGTTACTTTTAGTTCATAAAATAACAAAATAAATTTTAAAATTCAATTCAACGTTTTCAGTTTTTCTAATCTGTTAAAAAACACCATGAATTAGTAGCCGCCATGTTATTACGTCATACCGCTAAGTAAACTAAAACGTGTCAACTGTCAACTGATAGTAAACAAATGCGCTGATCTATTATCTAAATAGATCAGCGCATTTGTTTACTAGCCAAGTGACGTCATGACCACAGAGCAACATGGCGTCCACTGCGTCTAGCGTTTTCGTCAAACTACGCGCGAAATTTGAAAATTTAAAATTTTAATGCATTTTTATGGCACTTATCGATTGAATAAAAACTTTGTGATTTTTTTTGGAGCATATTAGCACTATAGAATTTAATTAAGACACTTTTTAAAAATGGGTGTAAGACCCTATTGCAAAACATTTAACGGCGATTTTCCTTACAGATTTCCAGAAATCTACTTTTGAGTTAAGCCAGTATTCTATTAAGCGTACGACATGTCTTCGATTTTTGGGTCCAGGACGTGCCCATTTCCTCACGATGTTTTTTATCCCCGTTTTAAGAGCAGTGGTGATGAACTAATTTGCACAAAGTAAAGCGCCTGTCCGGGTTCGAACCTCCGACCTACAACTCGTAAGTCGCGGCCGTTACCACTAGGTTACCACTGTTCCCTGTTGAGACTACGGTATACTCGTAATATTACAATTCTGTTCAAAATTTAAACTTAGTATAATTTTATTATTTGGACGAGTGTTTATAGCAAGTCAGATTTATTTTCCAATGTGACTTTTTCAATTCATATGACCGTCTTTACATCTCGTACCAAGACCCGTCCGTGCGTCGAAAAGCGTTAAGCCGTTGGTCCCGGCTGTTATTTGTAGATATTTACAGTAGTTACGGGTAGCCAGAAGCCCGAAAGTCTGACAACCAGTCTTACCATGGGGCATCGTGTTACCCAGTAACTGGGTTGTGGAGGTCAGATAGGCAGTCACTCCATGTAAAATACTGGTATTCAGCTGCATCTGGTCAGACTGGAAGCCGACCCCAACGTAGTTGGGAAAAGGCAGGCAGATGACGATGATGATCGAAAGGTTGATAACTAGTACGCCACTGACTTAATAAAACGCCGGTTAGTTTAGACACCACTGTACGGTACTTTAATAACTTTTGGTTACAATAATATGACTGGCGTAAAACTTTATAGTTTGAAAGTATGTTTTCTTGTCTGTGGCTGTCAACGCAATTAAAAAGGCGCGCAATTCGCTCGGCGTTGACGTTTGCGTGACACTGACAGTCGCGTTCGGAAATGGCTTCAACAATGATGATGTACCCTCTGAGTTTATCTTGGACACTACTGACATCAGTGAAGGAAAACAAGTCTGAAATCGCTAACCCTTCTTGAGCAAGCGTTGGTGATCAATGTCCGTGCCTTCTCAGTATGAGATGAGGCGTTTGCCCTGTATAGGGGCAGTAATAGACTGGTATTTTTATATTATTAAATGTCCTTCAGTTATTTTCTAGGGCACCAAGTCCCAAAATACCAATCACAAATTCCTTAAATTTAAAAATGATCATTCGATTATTAACATAAAATTTCATTCCATTATAATTTCATCACAAAATCTTTATCGTCGGTTTGCACTCCGATGAACTTCGACCTTTAAAAACAAATGTTAATGTATAAGGGCAGTAATAGGCTGGTATTATTATTATATTATTAAATGTCCTTCATTTATTTACTAGGGCACCAAGTCCCAAAATACCAATCACAAATTCCTTAAATTTAAAAATGATCATTCGATTATTAACATAAAATTTCATTACATTATAATTTCATCACAAAATTTTTATCGTCGGTTTATACTCCGATGAACTTCGACCTTTAAAAACAAATGTTAATATTACTTCAATTATTGATTTTTACAAATCTAATGGTGAAAAATACGAACGAAGCGCATATTTTAATGAAAAAAACCGGAAAGGAAATATAAATAAACCCAGAATGGAATTTCCCTTTTAAAATAAAAAATAGATGTTTTGCATTATCTCGCTGTCTGTTTTTTTATGAAAATTACAGGATTGAGTTAATATAGTATTTTTATTTTGGTCACGTTTGGAATTTTATAGTCGACAGAGGCAGCCTACTTTTTCGGATTAAAATGTCACTTGCAGATGAATTTCAACGAGACTTGACAAAATGTAACAAAGTTTAAAAAAATCTAGATTTAGACTAATGTAACTAACTCAGATCCCTTTTTGGAAATTTTTAAATTACTCGCCTGTTGAACAAATTACCTACAGGATCCAGAACCAATAGATCAACAGTTTATTTTAAAATTAGCCGATATTCTTTAAAATAAATCACCATTTTACAAAATGAACGCCTTTCTGTTCAAGAACTGGTATCAAGTTCAACAATTAGAACTCTGGTAGTTATAACGTGACTTAGTTGTCAGCTGCTACGGCGTAGCTTGCGTAGCCGTATAACGTGACTTAGTTGTTAGCTGCTACGGCGTAGCTTGCGTAGCTGTGACGTCAGCGCGTCACCTATGCAGTTACGGCGCGGCGTGGCATTAAAGAAAGAACAATGCTATGCACACATTTTTTTTCTTTCTTTCTTACTATGTTTAGATGAACCAAACCCATTGCTTTATAAAATGCACCAACAAGCAAGTGTGTTTCATACCGTATTGGCTTACACAAGTTACAGATAAAAATAAATCTGTGAATTTGTTTACGTAGTCTAGAGTTGTCAAACTCAATAAAACGCCCTAACTTATATCGTCACCTGTTTAGAACACCGAATTCAATTTAGCTAGACTACAACTAGCTGAACTAGATAATTGATTAAAAAATGTAAGTTACAAAACTTTCATATTCATTCGAAAGTTGCCATCATTATTTTAATATAATTATTTTACAAAGTATCTATAAGAATAGTTACTTGCTATTATTTTGCTCGCAGTTTGAACTATCAGAACAGATTTTTTTTTTGGTTCGGAAATTATCAAATAACTTCCCCGCTCTGGGCGGACCGCTGTGTCAGACTCTTACTGACCAAAACCCACCCGTGTTCTTTCCGTTGCCTGTGTTGCCAGGGGCCTCGGTAAGCCTTTCGGACTTTCCCACGACCCTGACAGGCATCGGCCCTAGTGGACCCCTACATGAACTGCTAATTTGCAGTTATATAAGAACAGCGATTGGATTAATACCTGAATGAAGTGAATAATGGTAAAACAAAATTATTAGCTTTAGTTAGATTTAGCTCACTTCTGAATAGAAGTGCACTGCAGAAATAAAGCTGTCATTATAGTACGCTAGCTATCCCACGGGAACGTACTACCGGGATAAAATGTATCATATGTCCTAACCCAGGTTTGGCCTCTCTGTGTTCTAAATTTCATCCAAATCCAGATGAAAACAGACATAGTTACTTTCGCGTTTACATAATCAGCCTAATGTTCCCACTGCTGGGACATAAGCCTCCTCCTAGTCAGAGGGAGTGGGCCGTAATCCACCACGCGGGCCCAGCGCGGGTTGGTAGATAGTTTTGGTTCTAGTGGTTTCACCGTTTTGAGAGCAGTGGTGATGAAATAATTTACACAAAGTAAAGCACCTGCCTGGGTTCGAACTTACGTCATACAACTCGTAAGTCGCGGCCGTTACCACTGAGCCACCATTGGTCACGTGTTTATTATAATATTATAGGTAATAGATATGGGTAGTATGGATATACATAAGGAACTGTATGAAAATCGATAAACTCATAATTTCCTGTAAATAAGAATGCCATCAAACATACAAAGTATATCTTTTGCGTATCTTCATCATCATCATCATTTCAGCCAAAAGACGTCCACTGCTGGACATAGGCCTCCCCAAGCATCGCTACGCCGACCGGTTCTGTGTTCCCGCATCCAGCGGATTCCTGCGGCCTTCAAAAGGTCATCGGTCTACGTTGTGGGAGGCTTACCAACGCTACGTCGGAAACGCGGTCGCCACTCCAGAACCTTTCGCCACCAGTCACCCAAAGGGCAATGAAGAGGGCTATGCTTGGAATTTCCCACGCGATCGAATCTCAAATGAAGAGATCCGCCGGAGAACCAAGGTAACCGACATAGCCCGAAGAATTGCTAAACTTAAGAGGCAGTGCGCAGGACACAATGCTAGCAGAACAGATGGCTTGTCATCGTTATCATTTCAGCCGAAAGACGTCCACTGCTGGACATAGCCCTTCCCATAGCGTCGCCATATCGTTATCGGTCCATCTGGCTTAAACAGGCTATAGCCTAAAACATGCAAAAAAACTAGCTTGAGTTTAATGGACTACTGCTAAGCATGAGGTTCAAGATTCGATTCCCAGGTCGGACAAAGTATTATTGGATTTTCTCATTAGGAATTTCTCAGTACCAGCCCGGAATTTGGGTTTGTGTCGGTTGATGGCAATAGGCTAGCCCCCTTTTGCATGGTCTTAAACAGAACTGGCGAAATGTGGGTGTACTAGAGGTACACCCCTGCTTGAACCTTCGGGGAGGCGTCATGTTGTATTTATGTTTTTCCAAGATGAAATCTATACCAAGCATGTCACTGCGACAAACAGAGAACCAATATTATTGTCAAATTCTACACAGCAAAATTCAGAGATAACATCCGAAGGAGTACAAAATAAAGCAGGAATACCGTTAGGAATTACGTGCGAATATAACCAAATCATCGTTCATTTCAAAGGGTACGTGTGTAAGCACCTACTATTATATTGGTACATATTTTTCAAGTCGCTAATGATGATGCGTGCCTAATGAATGGTTGTTTGTCAATAATGCCGAGGTGAACGCTAATGTCCGGTTTCACGCATTGACTGCGACTAATTCACCCCTATTCCCCTGTATATGTCATGTCCGACATAACGTACAGTATTCCCAAATAAATAATGCGCATGCAGATCTTCGCTAATTGTCGTATTCCCGGAAACTTAATTATTAAAAATAATAATTCTACTACATTATGCATGAAGAAAATGCACTTAACCACTCTATACACATATCGTCTTCCGACGCTCGGGGAATACGACCGTTGCCGAACAGTGACGAAGATTTCTGTGCGCATTATCACTTTGGGAGACCTGTACACTTCGTTACTGCCCGGTTTTGCTGTACAATCTCTTAATTGCACTGACTTGTTGATCCACCGCGAATTAGCGAAATAAGGAATACCGTTAGGAATGTCGCGCGAATATACCCAAATATCATCGTTCATTTCGGAGGGTACGTGGGCAGGGACCTACTATTATATTGGTACATATTTTTCAAGCCGCTAATGATGATGTGTGCCTAATGAATGGTCGTTCGTCATTAACACCGTGGTGAACGCTAATGTCCGGTTTCACGCATCGACTGCGACTAATTCACCCCCCTTCCCCCATTCCCCCCTATATGTCACGTCCGACATAACGCACAGTTCGTTACTGTCCGCTTTTGCTGTACAATCTCTTAATTACACTGACTTGTCGGTCTACCGCGAATTAGCGAAATAGTTTTTGAACCCGTTTAGCTAACATTCTCAATGAAAACAAAATGTTGTGCAGTTAATTTGTTACTAGCTCGTGTGTAACAGTCGTTATATTAAGCTATTTGAAGTTAATCGGTCTCTTCATTAAACTGCAGTGTTTATTTATTATTCGATATTAAGGGATTGTACTTAAAATGAAGAGCGACTCGCAAATAGAAAATATTAATTAATATTCACTTTGGCCACATATTTACTTTATTTGTTTTCAAAATTGACATTTACTATTTTGTTCTTATGTAATCTAGTACTTTATCCAATAACTTTTATTACTGAAATTTAAATATTTGTGCGCCACTAAGGCCAAACATGACTGATCTTAAAACTATAATGTAATTTAATAACTTGTATGCACTGTATGTGTACTCATGTTGCCACAAATAAATAATCTTGAATCTTGAATTTTTGTTTTACCGCATTGAAACTCGTATGCGTGGGAAAATTATGAATTAATGCATCAATTTCGTAATTGCACGTTCGAATAATTATGAATATGCATGAATATCGCTTACCTATACCGAGAAAATGTAGGTGTCGGTATAAATAGTTGTCAATATGTGCCGACTGTTAGGCACAGGTAGGCTTGCACGTTGCAGTTCACGCAATAAACAGAGGCTTAATAAATCATCGGTAAACTGCGCTAAAAGGAACTTAAGCACAATACCTCGGCACGGACTCATAATTTCCCCCTCCCCAACACCCCGCTACGTCCATATTTTACAGCTCTTTACCCGTTCATTTTTAAAATACGATGTTCGACAAATTCACTTAATGCCGCGTTAAATGAACCGTGTTCGCATAATAAAAGATTTTATACTCAAAAGCGATTTCAAAATGGACGATATTTCCGTGAAACGAGAAAATGCCGCACTCCACGTCGACGCTCCATCTCGTCTCTAGTAACGTCGGAATATTTTTTTCGCGCTCGAACGACTCCGAATTCCGAGGAAATAAAGTTAAGAAAACACCACATACAAATAACGCTCAGATTACTTTAAATACTCCGGTAAAGTGAGCTCCGGGCTCTTTTACGGATAATTTATTCGTTTATTAAAAAGTCCCGTGAAGCTTTATTTTTGCTGTCACAATATTAAGTTGGCCTAAGTCTCTTCGGAACATTTCATAATCCTTGGTGCTCGTCCAAAGTTAATAAAAAAAAAAAACACGAAATAAACATTCCTCTTTCTAGGTACGCCAGGCTAGCTAAAAGTGGCTAATTACTGCCCAAAAAGCGATGTGCATAAAGGTTCCATTGTTTTTTTATGGGCATGTCATGCTAGGCTCATCATCAAAGGTTCGCATATAGTTTGGCTTTCATCACGGTTTCGTTGGTCAGAATTCAAGAGAATTCCATTTTTATTCAAAAAATTGTTTCGCCTTTTACTGGCTTTGAATCATAGATAACGCTGGTATTTAAGCAAAGAGTGTTCCTGTTCAAAATAAAATTTAATTAAGCCTCGTGTTACAAAGCATGACATATTTCAGTATTTATTTGTGATCAAATATTTATTTAGACAATAGTTTCCTCTTTGCAAATACATGAATTGACGGCCTCCTATTTCTTAAAATAAATCCGTGTAAGTGAATTCCTCTGTAGATCTCTATCACAATCCTAAAAGCCTTTTAACGCATAAAATATTCCTACGTGTGGTTTATTTTTGTTGGTGTGTTTTAACCTTTTGCATTGATTACGTATTTTATCAGCAGCAGTGGTGGCCCAGTAGTAGCGGCCGTGACTTACGAGTTTGTAGGTCATGAGTTCGAACCCAAGCAGGCACTTTACTTTGTGTACATTATTTCATCACCACTGCTCTCAAAACGGTGAAGGAAAACATCGTGAGGAAACCGGCATGTCCTAGAACCAAAAACTCGAAGACATGTGACATCTACCAACCCGCACTAGGCCCGCGTGGTGGATTAAAGCCCACTTCCTCTCACCGAGAGGAGGCGTGTGTCCCAGCAGTGGGAACATTATAGTTTGATTATGTGTGTATTTTATAATTCACTGTAAGATCGTGAATTTGTTTACTGGAGCTAAAATAAAGGGTTTTTAAAGCGTCCTACTTAACTACGTTTTTCTTGTTTTTACGTGGAAATGAGATAAATGTATAAAATGCATTAGCCGGTTATTTTTCTGGCTCGGCTTGGCGCGAGAACGTTTTAAGCGATGAGCTAACCCATAACATTATAACCCCTTAAACATAAATGTACTAAAAAAGATAATTTAACTAAAAGGTTCTATTATTGCCGTCTCTTTTTATTTAGTTTAAAATGAAAGAGACATTTTTGCGAAATTTCTCATTGTTACCTGCACTTGTGCCGTGAAGAAATGCTAATAAAACCTTTTGTTGCAGTGGCGGACATCCACAAAGGCGAGACCCTGGAGCTGGCCCACGTTCAGAGGACAGATATGGGTGCCTACTACTGCATTGCCAGCAACGGCATACCGCCCACAGTCAGCCGGCGATATCACGTCGAAGTACACTGTAAGTGACGAAAATTAACTCAGTACATGAAATATAAAATACTGGTTTTGTTGCAGTTATTGAAAGTGTGTTTGGCAGAAGACGTTTATACGCTGATATGATAAATTATGAACTAAATATAGTGTTACCCTGTACATGACGAATGGACAAATCAAAATGGCAAACATACGCGTGCATGAAATGGTGGTATGAAAGGTCAAGCAATTGTGTTTTACAAACGAGCAATTGAGTGCGTTGGGCCTGAACTCACGAATTTTCGATCGTCTGTCGATAATATCCAATTTGCTCTTGTTTCCACTCCAAATTCGTAAACTGCCCGACAACAGTCAAGAATTTCAAGAAGGTATTGTATCTTAAGGAAAACTTATTTCTTTTCTCGAAAATGGGTACATGAAGTACACTTTATGAATGTCAAAAGATCCGCCCTTTCGATTACTTCGCGTTGAGGAGAAGGGCAAGAAACTCAGCCGCCCAAGTTTTACCGAAGTTATTATTCCGTTTAAATGTTTTACTTTGGACTTAAGGGTCTTTATTTACCGCAGTTTGAATTCACAAAATAGAAAGATGAAAAATACTCTTCTGTCCCGTAGATACTTACCGATTGAAAGGATTAAAAGGCTTCCTTCGAATTAAACTTTAACTAAAGTTAATGATCGTGTAGGAAAGACGAAACAGCATTAAGGCGGATCCGCAAAGGTAGCCCGCGGAATTCAAATTTTCTTATGGATGACTTTTTCATGAAATCGTGACATTTGAGAACAAATCTAACTTAGGGAGGTGTTTTAATGATTCTAATTATTATAATTCTGTAAATACATATTTTTT
The DNA here is from genome assembly GCA_905333075.3 of Atethmia centrago. NCBI lineage: Eukaryota > Metazoa > Arthropoda > Insecta > Lepidoptera > Noctuidae > Atethmia > Atethmia centrago. The sequence continues at coordinate 16,310,243 of HG995383.1, read as the reverse complement.
ATGGTCACGAATCATATTTGATCAAGATATAACCTGACACTGACCTGCAAATTGCAAAAAACGTAAGAAAATTTGAATTTCTCGGGCTATCTTTGCGAATCTACCTTAAGACTTTCATCATCATCATCATCATTTCAGCCGAAAGACATCCACTGATGGACATAGGCCTCCCCCAAGCACCACCACTTCGACCGGTTTTGTGCTTCCCACATCCAGCGGATTCCTGCGGCCTTCACAAGGTCATCGGTCCACCTTGTAGGAGGCCTTCCAACGCTACGTCTTCCGGTACGCGGTCGCCACTCCAGAACCTTTCGGCCCCATCGGCTATCTGTTCTACGAGCATGTGCCCTGCCCACTGCCACTTAAATTTCGCAATTCTTCGGGCTACATCGGTAACCTGGGTTCGTCTGCGGATCTCTTCATTATTGATTCAATCACGTAGGGAAACTCCAAGCATAGACCTCTCCATTGCCCTTTGAGTGACTTTTGGCCTTTTAATAAGGCCCATTGTAAGGGACCACGTTTCAGTGCCATAGGTCATCACGACTTACGACACGACTCACGACGACTTAAGACGTTCCGGGAATAAATGAAGCATGGCAAATGCTAAAAAGTTGCGGTTTTGTTCGCTTTTTCCGTCTAGTTTCATTGCTTCTAAATAAGCAGAACTTTATGGATATTTCAAGGAGACCACTGAACTTTAGCAGATGGTAAAGCATTTTCGATTTATTAATACATGAATCATTCAAAAGTCTAAGTGTTGCCCATCATGTGTCAAATATTCAAGAAAAAGGTATCTTGACTGACGATACATTAAGTGCCTCTGTGATGTCTCATTTACGTTTCAAAAGAGTTCAAGTGAGAGATACATTCTTTTTTATTTCGCATTTCGTTAAAAGAATACATTTCGATAAACATTTCTAATGGAATTGACTGTTCACCCTTTTCAACGTTTCTTTAAGTCTATATTCACGAGTCTGTTAAATTGAACTAAAAGCTTGTTTATCTGGCACACACGTTGAGCGAATGAAATTTCTTTTTTCAATTGACGGCTAAAGTATGTGAGTTTAAAACAAAAGTATTCGAAAACCAATTTTCGTTGGAAACGTACCTAATAAAAACTTAATCGCTTTCAGTAAACTTTATTCTATGCCCGTTTTGTACTTCGTAAATTGTAATGAGTATGAACAAAAACCGGAACACAACACACACACAGCACAATGGAATTTGAATAATATTAGGTTTTATGATAAATTATTCAAAGTAATAGATTGCGAGAGATATACGTATACCCAACACGGAACATAAATTCACGCCTAATAATTATCCAGAAATTAACTGCAAATAATTGCGTTTTACTAGAGATAATCATACAACGAAACTAATCAGTTGGGGGTACTCCGATGAGCCCACGGAACAGAAAAAACAGTTTTTCCGTTCCGTGGATGAGCCACTGTGCAACTGTGGAGCCCATCACAGACGATGCTTCACCTCGTCGTGTCACTGCTGCCGTGTTCTGTGCTCTGTGCCATAACACCTGCGCGCTAACGCTGTTGAAGTGGCCGAATTCTATTCGAAGCTGGAGGAATCATCGATACGACGAAGAAGAACGTAACTTAGGACTGACTACTTTATATTGGCATGTTTTAACGCGGCGACAAACTAATCTGAATTAGGGTTTTAAAAATAATTAAAATGGGTAGCAAAAATAATAGGTTGGCAGCTACAGAGAAGTAGCATTTTAATATAAAGTAGCAGCTTAATAATCAATTGTTAGCTTTGTTTTAATTTAAACTAGCATCGAGCTTTTGTTTTGGTAACTGAGAGTCACCAACAACCGAGGGGATCTCACGCTCGGCGGCCGAAGCCGCGGCACGCTCGCTTCGTTCGCTCGCCTTCGCGCGTTTGTGGTCACTGTTCTAACCTAACCTAACCCAAATGATTTTATACTTAAAGTTCTACTTCACTGTAGCTGCCAACATATTAGTTTTGCTACCCATTTTATTTTTTTAGTAGCAATAGTTAGTCGCCCTTTAAGTTGTTAGTCGCCTGGAAAATAATTAGCCCTTTATATTCACCAGTCAGCCATCATTAATTTGACTAAATATGTATAACATGGAACAGTAACTTTAACTTTATGTATTCTTACCTGTTCAACAGTCATACCACAAGTGAAGGTGACCAATCAACTAGTAGGAGCGCCACTCGGCAGCGACGTGGATCTGCAGTGCTTCATCGAAGCCTCTCCCAAAGCTATGAACTCCTGGTACCGGGAAGACGGTAACTGTAATTATCTCAATGGTTTTTTGTCTATATATTAACTTGCTTTGCCTGAGGTTTCGCTCGCGTGAGGGTCGGAAATTATTCGTGGGGAACGTTCCACCGAGATAAAAAGTATCTTAGGTGTAATAATAATCCGGTCATTGGTCTGCCTGACCTGTGTGCCAAATTTTATTGAAATCCGCTTACACATGAAAGGTAGAGACAGAGTGCCTTTTGCATTTTTTTATTAGTATTTAAAGTATGCATAAGTACGTTAAAATAAATTGACTGGCCCAGTGGTCACAAACGCGACTGCAAAACGTGATGTCCTGGGTTCGATTCCCAGGTTGTAAAAAGTGTTATTAGTTTATTCCATCTGGTATTTGTCAGTAGCAGCCTTTATTTTTTCTGAATTCGTGCCTGTTGGCTCTAGGTTCACCACCTATTAAACATGAAACTTAACATACCTAACAGGCGAATATTAAGTGGGTGTACTATATACCTGCCTACCCTTGCGGGGAATACAGAGATGCCGTTATGTTGTTTCAAATAGACAATAACTAAAAAGGCTTTTTATCTACTGTATTTTACTGGCATTTTAAGAATTTAATCCCGAAAGACCTCTGAATTTATGTAGGTGTTTCTTCAACAAAAATATAGCTAAGTAAATAATAATCCGTTGAAAGTGCCGCCTTAAAAACGTGTTTACAGCGAACAAGGTATTATCCCTTCTTTTTCTTAAAAGTCAAAATGTAGACGGTTTCCGCTTTACGAAACAAAATACTTGAGAGATATCAGGGTAACTTTATATATCCACCAGATAAATTAGGAGGGCACGTGCAAAAATGTTTTCCTTTGCCAAGCTTTGAAGACGCTCTCTTACTATTTTTTCTTGTTACGTGACATTAAACTTCTAGACATGTTTACAAGCAACACCAAATTACAATTAATAAAATATTATTATTATTTTTCATATATGTTTTTTTTTCAGTATGTGTTGAATAAAGTTTACAGCCATTTAAATGTAAATTGATACACCTACTTATAAATAAAACACGAAAAATCGAAAAGAGCCACAATTTCATGATTCACAAACAATTTAAAAACTAGACAGAACTATAAAAGATAACAGTTACTTTAAAAATTCGTTACCAAAAGAATTAAGGCTCATACATACTGGCGCGACTTGTCGCGCGACGCGTCGCGACACAAAGGCACCGCTTGTAGCGCTACATGCGGTGTCTTTGTGTCGCGTCGCGCCAGTATGTAGGAGCCTTTACTCATGAACCTATCGTATAAGATCACTTACTAATATATTTTTCGCTCCACAGCGCTATTAAGCGACAAACTGACCGAGAACCCGAAGCTCCGTGTATCAGAAACTATAATGAACGAGTACTCGCTGTGGATAAACTTGACGATAAAGTCTCTAGCGCCGGCGGACTACGGAACTTACGTGTGTGCCTCTGTCAATGCGCTCGGAAAGATGGAGAGCCAAGTCAGTTTGCATAGTAAGTGGCCAATATCATTATACGTCTTAGTTCATGTAGCTGCTGCAGCTTAGAACAGACACGTAGCGTTAGTTAGTTCGGTAATGTAACTACGGAACATAAAAAAGACTGTACTGGATACTCGTCGGAATGAACCCCATGTCCGAGATTTAATCAAAGTCTTTGTACCACATGGCTCGTGAGAAGTTATCAGCAACTTTGACCAGTAGGTAACTTATTTATGAATATCAAGGAAAAATATTTGTACCTTAGGTAAAATTTCATTCTCAGAAGAATTCTTACACCAAGATTACCGAGGCCCCTGGCAACACAGGCAACGGAAGGAATACGGGTGGGTTTTAGTCAGTAAGTGTCTGACACGCCTTCCGGCTCCGCCCAGAGCGGGAGAAGTTATTTGATAATTTCACAACCAAAAAAAAAAAAAAATTATCTGAAAATTCATCGCAAACTTCACGAAGGTTTACATAGGTAACGAAGTATACCTATTAGCAGATTATTATTATTAGCTACGCTTACCGAGGTCGTTCTGTGGATGGGTGATTCATTACATATCGAGACCCTGCCGTGTCTCGGAAATCGTGTTAAACTGTTAGTCCTGACTTTCATTTATAGATTTTAACAGTCGTTACGGGTAGTCAGATGCACAAAAGTCTGATAACCAGTCTGACCAAGGGGTACCGTGTTACTCAGTAACTGGGTTGTGGAGGTCAGATAGGCAGTCCATAAAAAATACTGGTATTCAGGTGCATCCAGTTAGACGAGAAGCCGACCACAACATAATTCAGAAAAATCTAGGCATATTGCTTTGGTCCTTTGCAAAATATCCCCAAAAATTAAGTCGCCTTAATTTCATTAACTTGGTGGCAGTGGTGGCCCAGTGGTTACGGACGCGAGTTACGAACCCAGTCAGGCGCTTTACTTTGTGTAAATTATTTCATCACCACTGCTCTAAAACTGGTGAAGGAAAACATCGTGAGGAAACCGGCATGTCCTAGAACCAAAAATTCGAAGACATGTGACATCTACCAACCCACACTGGGCCCGCGGGGTAGATTACGGCCTACTCCTTCTCACAGAGAGGAGGCCTGTGTCCCAGCAGTGGGAACATTATAGGCTGATTATGTATGTTTTGTGCCACCTACAAGATTATATTCGTCTAGATTAGGAACGTCTAGAAAATAATCATCAAATATATTAACTTTATTAAAATGTTCACAGGACTAGAACTAAGCATGAACGGCTTCGGTGCCGAGGAGCCGATGGTATCGGGCGCGGCGTGGCAGCGCGCACGCAACTTGCCGTCCCACCGCGCGCGCCCGGCCGCGTCGCATGCGCATCAATACTTCCTCGCGCAACATCTTCCGCCACAGCTGTACGCTTTACTACTTACCGTGCTGCGATATATACATACTTTTTAAATGTTGGTACTATTAAATAGAAGCACAATTTGTATAGAGTTGACGTAACCTACGTCCTTACCGAAAGCGACCGTCGCGCGACTACGCGATTACGCGATCGTTTTGAATGCATACGTGACTTAATTAGACGTACAAGTATGTTATAGTCGTATACCTAATAAACGGGTGTAATGATCGTGTACATGTGCGACAGTCGCTTTTGGCTAGGATGCGGCCGCAGACTGACAAAAACAAAGAAAACGTACCCAAATAACGGACCGAGCGAATCTTTAAAAATATATATAGCTACGCCACGTCATTCTACGTCTATTCTAAATAAATTGTGAGCAGTACGTGCCATAATATTGTACAGATATTCAAAGATATATAAATGAACTGTTAACAATATTATCGTAACATCTTTCAAGAAACAATGTAACATCATCCCTTTTCTGAAAGTGTGTACTTGAGAAAACCATGGTTTAAGCTGATAATGTACATATTTATCCATAAAAGACAAAAGGTATATAATTTATTTACCCAGATTAAACTTGTACCCATTTACAATTTTTTAATAGAAATTCCGTTTACATTGTGATCCTTTATTACCTACAGTGCTTCTATTTTCTAAATGTCTCTCGGCAATCATCACATTTTCGAATACAAACGAGCGCTAATTTCCACGTCCATTAATTATTAGATTAATCGTGTATAATATTTTGAATTCAGAACTTATAACTTATAATACTTCTGAATTTTCTATCATCCGACGACTGATGAAACACAAAGTTTGCCGAGAGACATTAAGAAAATAGAAGCACTGTACATGGAATTTACTGCTGTTGGTTTCATAATTATGCATGTTCCATAAAATGTTTTACAGTGTAAAATTCCAAACAATATTCATTTGCAATCTTAATATTTTATTAATTTCTGTGATTTATTCTGTTCTTACTGGACCACATTAATAGAACATTGTCTTCTATCAGAAATAGTCACATAGACTTAAAAACTATACTAGTTAAGAATGTATAGGAAATTCATTAGGAACTAATATTGAAATATAATAGCCGGGTTTAATGTAAAATCTAATGATAATATGTAATAATCGATTAAAATGTTTAACTGACTAGCGTAAGTTATAATGTAAGCCACTAGTTTAATCGTTAGGAACATTTCAAGTTATCGATCGATATTCATATTGTTTTTAAACCTATCTCGAAATCTTGTGCTAACTTTACGTTGACTTTGACAATAAATGTGTAATTTATGAAATATAATATTGAAATAAATGTCCTTATGAAACCCTACTTGAATGTGTTGATTTTAAACTGAAACGTTTTTGTATGCAAACAACGACTTCAAAAGGCTGCGCTGAATAAATGAGGTTCGTAGAATACTAAAGAGTTATGATAAAACATTTATGATTATCTGTGAATATATGACAAAAATATTGTACATAAATTGACGAATAGCTCAAACTTATTTTAGTTATCCCCGTACTAAAACAAAACTTTAATCTCTATCCACTCCATTTCATTAAAGCTAAAGGCACGAAAGTAAAAAAACCTATGCAGACCGCTCTAAAAGAATCAATCCACATTCAAAAAGTGATCGACTTTACTTTTAAAGCTAATTCAATATCCAGAGATTTCATCGACCTATCCCGAACCAGATAGATGTTGCAGGACAATGACGAATGGTCGATCCGACCCGCTAATGCATTTTTCGTGTTGCACTTGAATTAATGTGTCTCCAGTTTCATTTCATGGGGAGCGCCGGCAATGGGCGGGTTTAATAACCGTGAAAAGGTCGTATAAAGTTAATCATTTTATTCGACGTGGAGTTTACTGGCCGTTCTGTTATCTCGTCCCGATACGTTGATTCAACCTGCCACTGAAATACTCCACTTTACGATATCACCACAGTATAATATGTGAATTTTAAGATGCGATACAGTGGCCTGACTTTAAATTATTTTGTAAAAGCTTGAATTTAGTAGTTAGTAGGTATTTGAGGTGGCGGTGCTGACTTAAAGTAATCTGATGTTCATTCTTTCCTTGGTTTACGATAAAGAAGTACACATCCAATGAATATTTCGAATAAATATTCCACGAAGTAAAATTACTTGAAATCTACTTAATAATTTGTAGGCCGCACAATCATAAATGACAAGCTCTGACCCCAAAATTCGTTTGAAATGCCCTCTAAATTACGTGGAAATATTGTTCAGTTCCTTTGAAATGTCTAATCGACCCTGAATCCCTGTTCCCGATTGTACAAGTTGAAAACTTATTAAAATTCTTTCAGTATCCTCCGACTCTTGCTTTTTAAGAACCTTTTAGTGTATTTTTAAAATTGTAAGGTATAAAATGATGTTTTAGTCTTGGAATGGAAAACAACAATCAAGAAATTCATAAAAGGTTTTTATTCAAATAATTTCTGACTTTAGACACCAACGCAACCTAAGTACATACAAAACTATAGCAAACAGCTATACTTAAGACTTATTAGCTCTAGTTAACTAGCCTCGAAAGTTCAGGATTCATATGTAATGATTATTAAAACGAATGGCGGTGTGCGGTATAACACTCAAACTAAAAGTTTCATCAACATAATTTATTCGGGACACTCGGCCGAGTGGCCCACGCGGCCACACCATTTTTTTCTTTATTCGTTCAGGATACGCTCTGAATTTTGGGCAGACGATTTTTCAGAGGGAATTTCAATTGTGCAACGCGGTCACGTAGTTTTTTAGCGTCACTCGAGCAGACATGCGCCTGAGTTTAATAATGTCATAGGCAGCCCCGGCGTGCTTATGGTCGCCGCGGCCGGATGCTGATAGCCACGAACAACGTGACTTAATATTATAAACCGCGTAGAACTCGTAGGTGTCGATTCGAATCTGTTGATATCGATTAAAGAGCAGTAAAATATGGTTGAGTATATGGTATGGTTGAGTATATGGTATGATTGAGTATTGAATGTCCGAAGATATACATTCACACTATCAAACGACATAGTAAAGTTAATTTATCGGTTCCTGAAAACGTTGTCCTCGCTTACCGCCTGCATTCCTCATAGCGCTTTAGGAAGGAATCGATAAATATTCGCAAAACTGCACCGAGTCACGATCGTTTGCACTGTTACCAATAAATCGCATACAGCGCTGATAAACAAACGCGGTCATTGTGATTTGCGGCATTTTGTTACATTCGTCCGCGCGGGCAATGCTGTCATGCGACAATAATTCTTTGAAAACGCTCCTGACAGTTTTGCCGCAAGCGACGCCTCTGCACTAGAATGGGATTTACTATGTCATACGAAACGTTAGCGGTTGACGAGAAATTTTTCACAAAAGCCATTCAAACAAAACCGATGTTAGCTAGCTAAACGGACATTTATAACTCAACGTTATATAGCGGCTTCAGGCGCGTCTCCCGCTGTTTGTAGGCAAAACGAGATCGAGGCTTTTTGTCACTCGCAATTTACAAACCAAACAATAAACATCAAAAATAATCTTAAAATCCAGATGAATAGCGAAGGCGGGCGTCACAACGGAATAAAAACAAAACAAACTGAAGGTAAGTCGTCGCGTTATCTTGATCTTAAATAAAACCGATTTCTTTAGCCAAAAAGTCTGTTTGGAAAAACCTTACCCGGCGTCGGATTCATTAGGATAATTGCACAAGTCAGACAACAAAAAAGGTAAACTTGATAAGTATTGAAAAAGTAGCTGGTACAATCGATAAATTCGAAAATTATTAGATATTGCTTTGTAAGCAGCACGGAGCAACAAAAATACAGCTAGTTCGTAAATGCAACCAGGGTATTTTAATGAAAAGCTCTTCAAGAAACAGGAAGTAAATAAGTTACTAAGCTACAGCTTTTACATTTATGTTTCAAGGGAGAAAAACTGTTCTGTATTCATGTGGCACAAAGAAAGCTAATTCACTAACGCGACAGAAATCGCTCGAAAACCCCTTTTATTGGAATACGTAGTGCCTGCTTAGCTTTACATAAAAAATAATGTTTTCAATCTCACTAATGTTCTTTGTTTTTTGATATATCAAATTTTGTACACAACTTTTAGTAAATTTAACTACCTATGAATTAGAATTCATTATTTATTTACTTATTTATTTATTTTTATGGCACTTCAACGACTTACTCACTAAGAGATACACAAACAAAAATCACATAGTTTTAGGAATTATTGTGAATTCGTCACTTACAGAAGTGCACAGAACTAGCACAGAATTATAGTACGTACAAGAAGTTGTTACACGTAGTTGAATTACATTACATTACACAAGATTTACATACATTTACACATATACATTACAATTACATAAGATGATAAATTCTAAAATATTCACATCTGTATAAATTATATTATGTATAAAATAGCGACCGGACCCTGGGTACAGTGGGCCGGAATGAGGACGTCATTCAGTGCGGTGATCAATCTATCGGTCTCGCCGAAGTGACGCATCGATGGACAGCGAAATATATCGATACCGAGACCCGCGCGACCCTACGCAAAAACACGTAAGTATAGACGCGTACATATTTTAGTACCGCTCAATTACTTAGATTGGTACAGTCGAGAAGAGATCCTTTTTTGGATTTTACATACTCCCCGCTAGTACATATTGTACGAATTTTAGATTCGCTCGGAGTGTATCGATATTGGGAGTTTCTTCGCAGAGTAGTTTTAGGCTTTGAGATTAGCTTAGGGAATAGAGATTGAGTAGTTTTAGGCTATGGTTAACACATAGTGGAAAGTGGTGTTATGCAATCTGATTTAGAAAGGAAAAGTGATGCCCAGATTGTTGAAAGGGTTGGAATTAGGGTTGACTAGGTATTTTAAAAAACTGGCCAGGTGCGTGTCGGACCACGCACAATGAGGGGAACTGTAGTTGGGATGAATTTATCCCAAATTGAAAAAACTTAACATTATAATTGAAAAACATGTTCCCCATACATTCTAACTGCAAATGTAAGTTTGTACGCACAATATTTAATTATTTACCATGTTATTTTAAGACCATAGACTTCTTATAGATTTTCCTGTTATTAATAAGTACAGAAATGCATTAAAAATGCAAAAAAAAGCATTTTGAATATGGGGTACATTATTGGGGAAAAACTAAAAAAAAATTGCCAACTATACCGTGTGACATATCAAATGAAAGGACTTGTTATGAGGATTTCAAATATATTTTTTTATTTATTTTAAACTAATAATTTTTAAAGTTATTAAAGAATATATACGAAAATTGACCATTCGCCCCCCTTATCTCCGACTCTGCTAAGTATTTTTTTTTTTTGAAATAATTAATTATCTGTATTTTTTTTTGTTTTTTCAAAAGTTTACCCCATATTCAAAATGCATTTATTTACGTTACACGTTCGTGTTTGGGTCACAGAAATTCATACGTGTACCAAATGTCAGTAGATTAGAAACAAATCGGCTGTGACAGAGGGACAGACAGACACACGAGTGATCCTATAAGGGTTAAGTTGTTTCCCTTTGAGGTACGGAACTCTAAAAGAAATGTTTGACTAGTACCCAAGACTGGCCAAGCACCGTTGATCGACTTCAGAGTTTTGCTATCTATACTGAAATTCTAAAAAAAAAACCCACACGCATTGTGATAGTTGTTAGTCTAAATATTAAAAACTATATCACAATGTGTATGGGTTTACTTAAAAGTCAAAAATAGATATTTCATGTCTACGTATCCCTTTCACGTTAATTCTATTACTACTACTAGATTCGATAACTAGATTTGTAAAACCGAAGCGGGTCCCATTTAGTTGGCTCAGTTATTAAATTATCTAGTTACACCGGATATATTGAATTAAATAATGCCGGAAGCCCACAACTTTTATTCAATACCCCAACCAAAACCAAAAATAGACCAAACATTTTCCAGAGACGAAAGTTTAAAAAGTATAAAACCAGTCACCAATTGTTCGGGGGCTAAACGCAAACGGCTCAATAAAAGCCAGCGTGTCTCGTTGGTAAACAAAACTAAGTCATTAGACTGAGCGAACGAAAACATTCGGTCCAATTATCCGGGACGAGCGGTCCGCACGAAAAACGCCCGGGCCTGACCGAGACCTAATGACGACGTCAAACAGACTCATCAATCTATTTCGGAGACCTTAAGACCTAATGGGAACTTGTAGTGTTTACGTATTAGTTTGTATTAGTAGTTTCACGAATGGAATTGAGAAACTTGGGCAATGAATGACGAAGGTAGATAACCTACCTACTTTCGAACTTCTTAAAAGGTTTATCGAAAAGTGAAGAACAAACTCACCAGTCAAGTTATGACGCTCTGCGGTCAAATGTCTCCTGGGTTCGTTCTCCCGACACCTGCGAATTTAAGGGGGAATTGAGATTAATTCCCAAAAATTGTTTACTACAAAAGTGTCCTAATCAGACTAATGAAGGATTGTGTGTCACTTAAGGGTCGGGTAATCGCCGTTGACCTTATCCATACAAATGCGCGCCGAGTTCATACCGCGCCGCCCGCCGTTCGGTTTCATAGAGAATATTTATTTTTAGTAAGGAAAATATGAATATTTGAAAAAATAAACAGACAGAATTGTAGATAATAAAACGGTCTGTTCATAAAAAAAACATGAAAATATCTTAAGTAGTTTGAAAGTAATATCGTTTTTTATGGTTTGGGTGGACATTACTTCCTGAATTTATTTCATAAAGTATTTTACTACAATACTTAAATATTCGCATATAGAATTGATGTGTATGCGTTCTAGTTTAATATACATTTTTTGCATAACTTACTTGCTTAATATGAAGGCGTAATAACAGATTTAAAAGTCACCTAAATCATATATCTGCACCTTAATTAAAATATTATCAAACGCTGCGATCGTATGCAGTAAATGGCAATCATTATTGTAATTACTCGCAAATTATAATTCAATAAGCGCATTAGATACAGCGACCCTATTATCATGGTACCTAATTATAATTAATTGGCACAACATTATTTATATTCTTCGATTAGTATTCCCAAAATTATGGATAGACTGATAGATAAAATGACTGCCCCATACTGCAGGCTTAGCATGACGCTTTCTATTTATTCGAAGAATAGACAGGGCTCTTTCTATACAAAGTGACATTTCGTTTCTCTATTTTTGACATCTCACCGTAGAAATCCTTCTTCAATCTGTCATTTTGTCTTTCGTTTCTAACGATCTTTGTCTAGGTCCTTTTTTATGTAGAGAGATTTCTACGGTGAGCTGACAAAAAAGGAGAAACGATATGTCACTTTGTATAGAAAGAGCCATGTCTATTTTTCGAAGAAATAGAGAGCATCATGCTAAGCCTGCTGATGGCAAGTGCTATTGCTGGGCATGGGTTCGATTCCCAGGTCGGGCAAAGTGTTTTTCTATCATAAATTTCCCAGTAGCAGCCCGGGGTCTGGATTTGTGCCCGGTTGATACCAATAGACTCGCATGGGACTTAAGCATAACTGGAGAAATATGGGCATACTATAGGTACACCTCTGGCCAACCCTTGGGGAAACAAGGCATGATGTTATAGATAAATAAAATATTTATTTGTTGCAACACAGAAGAAACACAACACACAAAAATACAATTAAATGATAAACACTACAAATAAAAATACATGTGGTGCCAAAATATAATGTGGGATAAACGCATTAAAAAAAAGCACATACCTACAGTTAAATCACTGGTTAAAACAAGTCCACAAACGATATTATTACGGATAATTGTAATATTTCATTTCACTTCAACTACAGAACAATAAATTGCACTTCTGCTTATCACAATCAAAACAATAAGGAATGGTTTAACCTTTCAACATGAAGTCGCGAATAATACTGTAATGTGAATTTCTAACAATCAAATTTCCACTCTTCGAAATCATCTGTAAGCAGCGATATTTAAACTTTTTCTGTATAAACGAAAATGCTACTAACTGAATAAATTTATTATGGAATAATATTTTCTTTTTCTATTTATAATTTACTATCTAATTGTAAAAGTATAAAAAATACAAAATATATATAAATGTTAGTAGCTAAATAAACTAAAATTCTAACAGTGTTTAATTATAATACCTTACGTTATTATAAATTAACATGATTCATGAAAATTAACCAGATTTATAATTGTTTGGTATCTTCTCAGCGTATCGATGGTAGGTAATGTAAATAGACACGGCCCAGAATTTGGCTACGAGTTTGGCAACTTCAGTAGCCTCCATCAGTTCCTGTAACGTGCAGTCAACAGGACACGCTGGTGACCCATTGTTGTGGAACTGGTTTTTGTTTTGGTATTATTTGACACAAGCGTTTTAACACTACTAGTAATGAAAACTCAAATAAAGTATAACCAAAGTGCGGTGTGCGTCTCAAGATTGCACCAAATGGGAGTCCAGCTCAGCATGTGTCAGGCAAATATACCTGACGTTAATATTCTGGTTCCCTGCATACGGACGCCAAGCATACGAGATAAATACGTGAATTATTGGTGGAAAAATTCTTACGTGAGGAGTGAAATTATGTAAGTATACCCGCAATTTACATAATCAGCCTATAATGTTTCCACTGCTGGGACACAGGCCTCTTCTCTGTGAGAAGGAGTGGGCCGTAATCCACCACGCGGGCCCAGTGCGGGTTGGTAGATGTCACATGTCTTTGATTTTTTGGTTCTAGGACATGCCAGCTTCCTCACGATGTTTTCCTTCACCGTTTTGAGAGCAGTGGTGATGAAATAATTTACACAAAGTAAAGCACCTGCCTGGGTACGAACCTACGTCATACAACCCGCAATTTAAGTTATTTAATTTCCAGCAAAGTTTTGCATTAGGAAACGTTCTTAAATGTTCGATGATGTATTTGATTGTTCCTCCTTATTTGATTACTTGATGACAGCCAGCTGATAGCCGCTAAGTTTTCCCTCTATTCTATCATTAGCATGGAAATTTAAACGTAATAAAGCATCAGAAATCCCTAAGATTCCCGTCTCATCAAAACGAGCACGAACTACCAAAGTGCTTGCTAGTTTTACGCGTGACAAATTACTAAGAAAATACTCATTTACAAGTCTATTATATTCCTTTAGCAAAGGAGAATTTTTAATGGACAATATTTCTGTAAGCTAGTGCGCTCGGTCCGCGTAGTTCGCTTTACTCTTTAACTTGTAACTTCAGATGAGAAAATTATTTTTCATTAACGCTCGGTTGCGTTTCAACGTACTGCCAGTGGAATTAAAATCAATTACTTACTTCCGTTAGAACAAAACAAAGTTCTAGAAAATTCTCCCGTCGGCGTCGCGTCGCTCCAGTTTGTAGCGATTTCCACGAAATTCGTTTAACGACTCCTATGGTTTAACTGTTCGGTACAAATTCATTCGATTTGCTAAGTGAATAACACATTTTGTTCAATATTCGGAATACATTGTTCAAAATCCAAAGCGTGTTTTTAGATCTTTTTAAGTTGGGAAGCCAGTTTAATTCGCTCGCAAATTCTAAGTTATTATAAAACAGGAAACCTAGTATACTTATCTAGACAAAAGACTATTGAGCAAAGTTTACGATTATTCTATTTATTATAAGCAAGTTTCTTAATACCATATAGGGACTAAAAAGGCAACAAAGCAATTCTCATGTAAATTTCTCTTTCAAGAGGTAATAAAAAGTCGATTACAAGGAAAGTCGCAATGAAACTAAGAATTTACAGTCACTGAACCCTTTTCACTGAGAAATTCAATAAGCCGATGTACGGGGGCTTTCACGATGTTCTTTACCCTGGTTATGATATTGTTAAGGATGAAGTTCTAGCGAAGCCACTGACACTAAAAAATACGTGACTGTTTTATACGATCCTATCCCACGTTCGTGAAAAATCGGCGTACTTGGATAGTCTCCCGATATAAAGAGATCCGAATAGGCGTTCAGCGGATCACGCCACTTACAGGATAATGCAAGTCTTTTGTCTATGTCGCTCAATCAGTGCTATACTTTTATTCATCCTGGGCTGAATGAATCTAAGGAACAAGAGAGCCGATTGTAGCAAATCTAGCTTCGATTGTAGGAAATGTAGGCGTTTTGTATTTTTTACGGTTTTATAGGAACGATCTGAAAGCTGAAAAGTAAACTGGATTAGGTGCTTTTGCCCGTAGATGTGAGCGTAGACATGGGTGCTTTTATATGTGAATGGCCGAGAACGTTCCGCATTCGGATTAGTCAATTCGAATGCCAGCATGTAGATGGTATTCAAAAATGGACCTTAGTGAAAAGACTTTTAGCGGTAGGCAAGAACGCAGTGACTGAAATAACCAGTCTAAAGTCTAACTGTATTCATGTGTGTTATTTATCCACCTGAATGCCAATAAAAAGAAAATAGTACTTGATACCAAAAAGTACCAAAACAATGATAAAACTTCTGCAGAAAGCTTGCATTTACGTACACTGAGACTGTTTTGGAAGATAATTGGAAAGTAAGAACAACTGAATAGAGCGCAATGAAAATTACTTTTATGAATGTTTCAGTTGGTTTATTTAGCTATACATAAATTTTCCGAACTTCGTGCACTATTCAGTGGTTATGGTCTCAAAGAATGTAGAAAAGCTTCGAAATATTGAACCATGCAACAGTTCCCAGGAAAACTACCAGAAAATGAATTGACAACGTCATCTGTGTATCTAATATATTATATTATACTTATATATGTTGGAAATACGTTAGTCACTCGTTTGACAAATCGGGACGCCAGCGCCACCAAGCGGCGCTCGACAGAGTCTACAACATAACGCTTGACCGGAGTTAAGTTGAGTTTGTCGGAGGCGGTCAAGGAGTGAACACGTTTAGAAACGGTCGCGCGTTCCGTATAGTTGTGTCGTGTACTTACAGTGTGTGAATAGCTAGTGTGATTGATTATTTGATCGTAAATTATAATTTGATTTAAACTGCAAACGGCTTTTCTATTGTGCAATAACCAACACTTCCCATTGTACTATCGGCCAATCTTCCGCATGCTCACCTCTAAGGCGATAATCGTATAGCACGGCTCACGACTCGATCGCCCGATGCAAGCGTTTTGGCCAATGGGATGCATGAAGCGTATTTTAGCCGTGTTTGTATTAATGTAATTATGTATAGTGTGTGTGACAGTCACACTAGGCGCGTGCTATGCTCACTTGTTTGTAAGACATTTTTTTAATGGGCACGGCCAGCGAGAGCGCTTTATGAATTGTTATTGTTGACAAGAAGTAATTTCGTACTAATATCTTCCGTTTGGTTTAGAAAATGTATTATTGGTATTGCTATACGCGTACCCTAAAAAAACTTTATTTAGCATTTTTGTTTACCACTTTGCCAAATTACAGCTTTCTAGTAAGAGTCTGTGAGCTAAGCCGGGGACAGACAGACGGTCATGGCGAAACTATAAGAGTTCCTTGTTGACTACGGAACCCTAAAACGAAGCAAGTTACGTAGTTTTGTTAGAAATTGTCATTTGCTATCTCTTTCTTTTATTGCTGTTTTGATTAAAATAGCAAAATTACTTACAGTATATTTGAACCATTACTTGGCGCAGTTTATACAATGTTATCAGATTTTTTTATTATTGCTGTCGCAACTTTTGCAACTGCAATAAAAATAAGTTCATTATCTAAGCACCATTGTTATTCAGTGGGAACGTCAGAACATCTGGTTAAACAATAGAACGGCCATAAAATACGGTCGCAAAAAATTACGAAATATTTCTTCAACACACTTGCTTGTAAAGTGACTCAGAAATTCAGCTTATTATATAGAAGTATTTTTACTTTATATTTCTTTTTTCAATATACGCAGTTTTTGTCCAAAAACAATGAATATTTTTGAGAAAAAAAAATTCGTTACATCAGATAAATCAATCATCAAAATTGTCATCATTTCATAAAATTATATATTTTTCACTACATATTAACCTTAATTTGCTTATTCAAAACATTATTTTGTTTATTATATTTTTTATATAGGCTGTTTAGCGGTTTTTCCAGCGCCTTTATTTACACCTGCGGCGCGCGGGATAAACAAAACAAGCGCGGTATTTTCCAGAAATACTTGTTAACGTTTTCATTGTGTGGTTAATTATTATCAAAAATGTTGACTTCAATTAGGAAAGAAGAGCGAAGAGCAACGCGTAGATTTAACCCTCCGGAAATACTAATCTAGGCACGAAACGCTAGTGACAGCCTGTTGCCTGCAAAATCTAGAGAGAAATACCTAGCGGCGTACGAAACTAATAACAATACCTGTCTCTTTTTTTCCTCTCAAGTTGAAAACCGTCGTATGAAACGCGCACACACTCGACTCCCTTATCGCGCTCGCTCGCCCTCGGCTCGCGCGAATAAAGGCTCCTATATACTGGCGCGACTTGTCGCGCGACGCGTCGCGACACAAAGGCACCGCTTGTAGCGCTACACACGGTGTCTTTATGTCGCGTCGCGTCGCGCGACAAGTCGCACCAGTATGTAGGAGCCTTAATACCGGCTCGTGCAGTGAGTAACCAACATACCACACATATTTATATTTTTTGTTACACGCCCTATACTCACACAAATTCATATTGTCTCTAATTGGACGAAACCAGGAAGGGGTGTGGTTTGTCACTAGCTGCGCTTGCCGCAGAAATATTTTCTAAAGTGAGCATGCTTAAGTTTTGCCAATAGTACGCCGACAGTAGTTAAAATATGGCTGATGATAACGAGAGAGACGTAACTTCTCAGTCATATACCTTTTATTTGCACCAAAGCCAAAGACAAACCCCATTTTATGTCAAAAAAATCACGGTCCATTCCAAGGTTCCTGGAAGAGATCTCAGTACCTAAGCGATAAGGCCGCCCATTGTAGTGTATATTTTTTTATTTTTGTAATGTATAATCTGGTGTACAGTAAAGTATAAATAAATAAACAATAAATTTAAAAAAATCTATAACTGAATATCGAACTAACTGAATCTCATATCTCAGTAAATATTCGAAACGATTGAAGCGGTATCGCTAGATACGTTTTTGCGGTTTCAACGGCAGGTGTCGGGCAGCCATTATCAAATACACACACCAACGATCGCGTTATCGCCCCATACTGTCACTTTAACAGATTTATTGGCCGTTCCATTTGACCCACGCACTCCAGTTCTATATAAAAACGTTTACAGAAAATGTGCTATTCCATACTCCACGAGTATCGAAAGACTTCTGACGTAATTTATTGAATTGAAACGCGTCTCTGGAATTAGTAATGAATTTTTACATTATATTTTTCATGAAATATTTTTCAAATTCTACATCTAAGTATAAAATACAAGTAAAAAACCCATAATGAAGCTGAAGCGGAATGTGATAAAGCCAGTTCCTCCAAACCTTTGTTAAACTATTAGTAAATACATACTTACATACATAAACTCACGCCTCCTTCGCAGATATGGGGGTAGGCAGAAACTACAGAACGCCACCTGCTACAATTAAGTAGGTAAATATATCTGAAAATAATAATAATAATACCATTTATTTCAGGCGACACAGGCCCATAGAAAAATACCTTAACCTAAACATACATATTTTAATATAAACAAAACTTGTGTTAAAAAATTGTGTGGTTTTATGAAACCACGATGCAAGTGAAACTTTAGTGAAGCTGATGCGAGTCATGGGCTCCGCCATATTGGCCATGGCTGCTCTGCTGAGCGTCTTTCACTTTATCCCTACTCCGCGGCCGGCTGTAATGCGACATGCGATAGATGGACGAAAAAAATTGAGGCGATGGAATAATAGTCTCACTTTAATAAAAAGGCTTAAGACTATATTAGCTGCACTTGACTTTGCACTAGCTTGACTTTGTGCTGTCCTGTGGAACTTGTCCGCGGAAGCGACGGAGCACCACGACCTGCGGCCAAAACACTTCTTCCATGACGAAACAAAAAACAAAACGGTAATAGGCCCACTCCAAACTGAGTTTGGTACTAGATCCTCCACTCTCCTCATGTCTACCTCAGCTATCTTCTTTGGGCAGTCGGTCAATTATAAATAATTCTCTATCACAGCCAGAAGGAGGTACCTGAAAATACTCAATCTCCAGTACTCAGGCTATACATTTAATTGCTCCGTAAAACAAATTACGTCCACCTCGTTGCTCGTAAATGTCTATAGAGATTTTTTATTATCTTTACAAATTATTCCGCAATGGGTTTTTTCGCTTTGTTTATTTACCCTTTTCATTGCATTGTGTTGTTCGGTCACCGTTTATTAATTTCCTTCAAAAGCGACATACCAAAAGGACATTCGTTATGCATATCAATAAGTATAAACATTACTTTATAAGGGAAACGGGCACATCTGAAGATGTGACACTAAATGTGTAATATTAGACGATTTATGGAGCTTTTAAAGGCGTGGAAAACCAATGCGCCACGAATAAAGACGCCTATTCACCAAATAAAACACCAACTCAATACATATAGCAGAAATATGCATGTTATGACGTTAATTCCAATTATTCGTTTTGATTGCATATTTTATTTCCTTTACCAGCTTTAAAAATAATTCGGCCGAATGACTCTCTTTATTTTTAGAATTGTTCACTGTTGGTCATGCATATCTGCCGTGTTCGGGATTCACACAATGAATTCTCCCTCTGTCGACGCACTGAACAGTAAGCGTTAAAATTATTGGAATTTTATTTGAATAAAAAAACTATTGAATAGCTCGGGAAATACGGCGTTCGGCAAGCGAGTCCCCGTCGCGGAGAAGTGTCGCTTAAATGGCAGAGTGCGATGTATTCGAGGCCACGTTTATATCGCATGTTATTAAATTCTTTTCCTCGGGACTGGTGATGCCAATCGTCTTATTCAATTACACGCCAAACAAGGCATGAGAATAGCTGACAATGACTACACGAAGAAAATGCCGCTATTGAAAATGCGAAGCTTATTTCATTTAATTCTGCTGTGATGTGACAACTCTGACAAGCGACTTCGAGTGTTTTTATAATAAAGGATCGTGAAAAAACGCTATTTTCAAGTTACAAGATGAATTTTATTGTTTCAATATTAAATGGCGTGAGAATAAAACTTTAATGTAAGCCGCAATAATCCTAAAGATTATGGAACAAAAGAACTTGAAAGATTCTGAAAAACTAGAAAGGTTACTCGTACATTAACTTGTCTCGTGTTTATTTTGAGACGAGATAATGCGTCGTTTTAAGGTTAATTGTCAATTTAAAAAGTAATAAAAGCTCTCTATTCTGTAGAGACGCGTTAAAATATTCTAAAGTGTATTTTATGAGGGGCACATCTCGTCCTTAAGAGCCATAACTATAAAACAATCAGCACAAGAATCTCGAATATTTCGCGGTCATTTCTTCAATGAACTTTTATTCAAAAAGTTTTGGTTTTTATCAGCCCTAAAGTTCTGTATCTATGGAGCTCTGTGATTTTACCGTCATCTTCATATTATCGGCGTATGTATTATACCAGCGCTGCGGTATTTATTTTTTAAATATCGCAGCATTATGCTGAGATAGGAGCCTTTTTGGCATCGCACAAGTCGTTTTTATTGATTTTCTTTGTTGTTTTTTGTTTATTCGAAGTTTAGTTTCAAATGCTCCTTTTTTACTCTTGTATTTCTTGTGCGTGTCCCAAATAAAATATTTTTCTTCTTTCTTCTTTCTTCTTCTTATTTATGTAGGTATGACCAGATACAATTTTGCATGTTACCAAAGTGTTGTCTTCATGACTTGTTCACAGATGCACAGCCTTTATTGGTCTCTCTTTCTGAAGTACTCAATTATTCCTACTTATGTACCCATGCATTAATGAACGTAAGTACTAACCTACCCAGTACATCTTTCTCTATCCTCAGAAATTGAACGAAAAATATCGTGCTTTTGATGCGTGGAATATGTATCGACATCACATACCAATTTTAATACATAACAAAGTTTCATATTAGTTCGGCTTTGTGCAAGCACTCACTTGTTCACGTATTATTATCGTATTTCGCGGTTGGTAACGGATATGGCTCGCCTGTCCAACTCCTTTCCGAAGCAATCTGTGTTTGACAGATCTCACAGTTTTGATCACTCGAGCGAACCTATACCCTAGCCTTTCAGAAACCACTGCTCCGTTTTATTTATATTTTCTTTACATAACTACACTCAACCTTCAACAAATAAATGGTTTATAATACTCATGCGTGTATTTTCGGGAAAGAGCATAAGGATTTTCGTCAGTATTTTCGCAAACAAAATTTTAAACATTATAAGCCATGTTAATCCATGATGGATTTAAACAACCTTTGAAATATGAGTAGTTGACCGCACTTAGGGTTTTATGCATCAAACATTAGGCTTAAACGTTTTGATAAAAGTATCTCAAGTATATGCTTTATGTATGTAGGTATGTATTTATTGTATATGTAACTAACTACCTGCAGTACTTTCTCTCCTTCCCCCTTTAATCCATCCAAATATTGTCTGTAAAAGATCGCTTTTAGCGATAAGACCGCCCTTTGTAAAATTACAACATTTGTATCTGTAATTTTTATGGTGTACATAATAAAGAGTATTCTATTCTCGATTATGTACATGTGCCAACACATTATTATAATAGTGCCTTATTTCACTAAACACGTCTAACAGGCCTCTGCGAGTTGGCTTCGTACGCCTTCCAAAGATCCGGGACCCCAGGGTTTCGAGAAATGTCTAGAGAAGTAAACACAATAATAATACCAGCCTATTACGGTCCCACTGCAGGACAAAGGCAGAAAAGGCACGATCACCACGTGAGACGGGCTTGCGATTTTAGACTTGTAAAAAGAAATAAAATGGAAATGTCTATTTTTAATGTCAAAATAACAGCTTTTTAATATAATGCATATGAAAATATATACGGTAGGTACTTATATGAGTGCAAGCTGGTCCAATGGTAACGGCCGTGACTTACGAGTTGTAGTAAATTATTTCATCACCACTGCTCTCAAAACGGTAAAGGAAAATATCGTGAGGAAACTGGCATGTCCCAGAACCAAAAATTCGAAAACCAACTAACCCGCACTGGGCCCGCGTGGTGGATTACGGGCCACTCCCTCTCACAGAGAGGCCTGTGTCCCAGCAGTGGGAACATTATATGCTGATTATGTATGTTATGTAGGTACTTATAACAAAAACAATTTAAAAAATGTTGTCTGTCTGTTTGTTTAGGCTAATCTTCGAAACGGCTGGACCGATTTTGACGCAACTTTCACTGGCAGATAGCTGATATTTAAAGACTTTTATTTTATAAAAAACCACGTGGGTGCAGCCGCGGGCAGCAGCTAAAATTAAAGTTCAAGTTTCCTCACAATATTTCCCGTCACCGATGTCTGTAATGTCCAAGATAAGAAAGAAAAAAATAAAAGAAAATACATATGAATTGAAAATTCACATAATACATTATGAACTAAAAATAATCTGATAGTCGGTATACCTGAGATAAAAGCCAAAAATGGTTACAACACGTTATTTTCACGCTAGGGACACATAATCCGCCTAGGGGCAGACAGAGGTGCTTTTAATGTCATTCACATTCATAATGTTATCTGAACAAATGTATAATATCGCCAGTCACAGCGGTAGCTATTTATTTTGGTTTTTATAAGCCTTCTTTATTTATATGCTCCCCACATCAGTGCTAACTACATCATTTCAAACGAAGCATTTCATGTACAGTAGATAATAAAATGTTGAGGGCCTCTGTGAAAATCGGGGTTTTGCGAAAAGGTGCTTGAAATAGTTTAACTTTACTGTTTTCGAGCTGGACTCTACGATATGTATATACATTCGGGTTTCAAATTATAAAACTACCGATATATTAGTTACGTTACGTTACAATAACAAGGAATACTCACCACACCAACATACTGAACATTTCTTTTTTATAAATTTAATTTTTCGAAAACTGCAATTTTCTAGATTTAAAGATTTTTAATTTTTTTTTTTTTTTTTTGTTTTTAACCTCGATTGCTTTAATGTTTACTATATCCATATACATATATAACACGTGCAGTTTTAAGTCAACCAGTTATGACGGCGATCGCAACTGTTTCTCCTAAACACAGGTTATTTTGTAACCTATCCAAGAGAACAGTACCGCACCTACTAACTAGATTGAGAAACTTCATGCTTGTGCTTTACATAAATATTACCTTGCCATGTAATCTAGTCCTAGTTGAACAATAAATCTTTATTATTATTATTAACTTACTTATTGTGGAAGTTGGTTACTTCATTATTACAATTTACAAGTAAACATAGACAAGACTCCGAAAAAAACCATCCTAGCCATCTAAGTAAACAAGGAAATAAACATAAAAACTCGAATCCAAAAATGCTTAACCCCCAATTAAATCCGTAATAAATCCGTGTAAAGACTTTCTGAAGCATTAGTCATAAAAGTCATCTTATGATTTATTTATTCGAGATGAAGATAAATTGAATCGTCTAAATTAAATGGCTATAATAAATGAAATCTTCATTACTCATTGTCAGGAGCATGCCTTCGTTCACTCGCTGGATAATTTTGTGGACGGATACTTATCACATTATAAGATACTACTGACATGCATAAACAACAACAAAATAAATTAATTTTAATATAGAATAGCGATCGAAAGGCGCTTGCGTCAAACTAAAATCTAGTCGAAAATATTGTAAACTATGTAACACCACGATGCTGACTTCAGTATCGTGGTACAATACATAGTGTTCGAGAACACGTTTACCTCGGACAAAATCTGCATAGTGGTAAGAGCAACTTCAAAGATGCTCTTCTGTTAGCCGATCTCAAGATTGGCTAACAGAAGAATTCACCTGGGCTGGCCCTGCAGCCTCGACATAGAGAACGATCGCTTCACGACCGAATTCGGTCCCAAAGTCCTAATTTGGGAAGCTTCATCGAGTCTTCTCGTCACGTATTTCACAGAGCCTAAAGACTATGTCTTCAATCGTGCGTTTTGCCTGTTATGACTTACGGAGCTGATAAGTGGACACTATCAGTACAGCTGTTCCATAAATTCAAGGTCGCTCAGCGAGCTATGGAACGGGCTTTTTTTTTTTTTGGGTGGGAAATCATCAAATAACTTCTCCCGCTCTGGGCGGAGCGAGAAGGTGTGTCAGACTCTTACTGACTAAAATTCACCCATATTCCTTCCGTTGCCCGTGTTGCCAGGGGCCTCGGTAACCCTTTTGGACTGCCACGCGACCCCGGCAGGCATCGGCCCTAGTAGACCCCTACACTTGTGCTGACGACATCTCTTTGAGGCGCGCGTGGAATATAACGCGCCGTCGACCCGGGCCTGGTCCTTACCGAGCGGTGAGCCATTGCTCACCGTCTGCAAGCCCGCGCCTATGGTGGCCGGAAATCCACCCGGGATTCCCGACGCCCAGGGCGTCTCCTGCGGCGGCTAGGGGCGAGAGGGTGCGAAATTTGCCTTTCCCTCCACCGTCCCGCCTTCTCCTTCGCGAGCATTACTGCTTTGCAGAAGGAGGTGACGGCTGCCCATGCCCTCTCGCTCCGTACCATGGCCTGAACCAGGGCCGGACGCGAGAGATCTCTGCTGCTGATCGCCTCCACGAGTACACGGTGGTGCTCTGCCCAAGCCGGGCAGACCTCCACCGTATGCTCCACCGTGCCTCCCGAAGCTGCCGTGTCCGGTGAGGACCTGCGTCAGGCGGAAGATGAGGACGCCGTGGCGCCTCTCTAGCCACTCCTTAAAGAGGGGACTTATCGTCGCAATTATGGCGTGCCCAGCATTGGGTTGCAACAACCGTACTCTCCATGTCGCCATGAGATCCCGCCCGAGTTCCGTCCGCTGTGCCGCTATTGCTCGCGGCAGCGGAGTCACGCCCCGGCGTTTCGCCTCCTCGCGCTACTCCCATACGTGCGCGAGGACTTTTGCCTCCAGATCCCATAGCGGCAATCTGGCAAGGAGGCTCGCTGCCTCACAGGAGACCGTGCGGTATCCCCGTACCATTCTTATGGCCATGATCCTTTGGGCCGCGCTTAACCGGCGGGCTGGCCGCAGTGCCAGGGAACGCGCCCACACATGAGCCCCGTAAAGGGTCATGGACCACACGACCCCCGCGTAGAGCCTCCTGCAGGAGGCGTTTGGACCCCCTAGATTGGACAGGAGCAGCTTCAAGGCAGCCCCTACCCGCTCCAGTTTGGGAGCCAAACGCCGGAAATACTCCACAAAGTTCCACCGGCTGTCAAGGACGAGTCCCAGGTACTTCATTGTCGATTCGACACCGATGTAAACCTCTCCTACCGTTATTTGGGATCCCGACAGTGGATGGAATGGGCTATGCTTGGAATCTCTCTGAGGGATAGAAACGAGGTGATCCGGCAGCGAACCAAAGTTGTCGACATAGTTCACAGAATAGCAAGCTGAAGTGGCTATGGGCCGGCCATATTAGCCGGAGAATCGATGGGTAGACGTGTTCTTGAGTGGAGACTGCAAATCGGCAAACGTATTAGGATGCCCTCAGGCTAAGTTGAAGGATGATCTTCCCAGCTGGTAGCAGCTGGATGAGAGTAGCCGAGAATCGAGCTAAATGGTATAAAAATTGAGAGGCCTATGTCCAGGAGTGGACTGCTGTAAGCTGATGCTGATGTATCATATAAGCTGGTTTCAGAAGGAAAAGATATAAGGGCCTTCAATTGTAGCGTATTAAAAAACATTATTAATTAAATAAACAAGTAAAATTAACAATCAGCTATACATACACAACTTATTGCGGACCGGAAACTAAGTTGTGGAATTTAATAATAAGGTCTAATTGAAATAAACTATATAATTGTGTGTTTTGTTTCTGTACTATACTTTTACATACAAAAATACCGAGCACTCTAAAATGTACGTATTTCATATTTAATAGTAAAACTGCTATCTATTTCAATCCATTAATAATATTAATTCTGTTCGCTATAAAATATTTCAATGTGCTTCCAGCAAACTTACTGCATACATTATAATTACATGATGTAATTACATTAGATTTATTAATGTATCGCACTCAACTCTACTAACTAATACTTGCGTTTTGAACTCCAATACCTATAGGTGAATTTAAAACTTCACGCCTTGGTCCAAACTTTTGCATTCATCGTATACTGGCATTTAATAAAATATAATAAGCATGATGATATGCAGTGGTGGCCCAGTGGTAACGGCCGCGACTTACAAGTTGTAGGTCGTAGGTTCGAGCCCGGACAGGCGCTTTAGTTTTTGTAAATCATTTCATCACCACTGCTCTCAAAAAACGGTGAAGGAAAACATCGTGAGGAAACCGGCATGTCCTAGAACCAAAAATTCGAAGACATGTGACATCTACAAACCTGCACTGGGCTCGCGTGGTGGATTACGGCCCACTCCCTCTCGCAGAGAGGAAGCCTGTGTCTCAGCAGTGAGAACATTATAGGCTGATTATGATGATGTAATAAGCATAGTGGACGGTGGTGGAACATAATCATAGTCATAGTCACAATAATGTTAGTTCAGTGTCTAAAATTTTAACAAAAAACCGGCCAAGAGCGAGTTGCACTAGCGTAGTGAGTGTTCCGTTTAACGATTAAGTTATCTACCATGTTTTTGTCTCAAGATAATTTATCCCAAGTACAAACTTAACATTGTAGTCGCTAAACATGTTCCCCCATACATTCCAATATCAAATGTAAGTTTGTACGCACAATATAGAGAGATTTACCATATTATTTTAACACCATATACTTCTTATAGGTTTTCCTGTTATACGTAAAGAAGTATCATCTGTATTTATTTCAAAACTTTAGGCTTTGTAGTTTCGGAGATAAGGGAGGGGAATGGTCAAGTTTTCATCAATTTTCTTAAATAACTTTATAACTGTTTACTTTAAAAGTATTAAAAAAATATTTGTGTCTCTTATAATAAGCCCTTTCAATTGATATGTCACACAATACAGTTTACGAAACCTTTTGTTTTTATTTTATAATTTGCCCTCCAAAACTGACCCTCATATTTCAAAATTCATTTATTTACGTTACACGTCCTTGTTTAAGTCATAGAATTTCATATGTGTCCATTAGATTCGGAGCAAATCGGCTGCGACAGACGGACAGACTGGCAGACATACGAGTGATCCTATAAGGGTTCCGTTTTTTCTTTTGCGTTAGGGAACCCAAAAAGTGCATAAACGTCGATATTTAAAAGTAACATGTCACCAACGGCTGATGACAACCTATATTGAAACAGCAATGTGTCAAGCGACGCCGATCACAGAAAATACAGTCTTGTATGAACAATATGGTGCTTTACATCGAAGCTTGTACAAAATACATAAGCTACCAATAGTTAATGACGCGGTGGCGCAGAAGACAGTGAATGCAATAGTGAGAAGAGCTTTACAGATATTAGATGGAGCGGTCACCGCAAGCCCAAATTGGGCAACTTTGAAAACAACAAGGAAAACCTTTGTGTAGTAGTGTTTCAGGCTAACAGTGACGGTGTTTCCTACAGACTATCTGGGCTTTACGGTTAGGTACCTACTATTTTTAACCGACTGCCCCAGAAGGAGGGTAATATTTTTCGAGAGTATGTATGTATGTATGTATGTCTATTTCTTTGGCACGCTCTGTAGGCTAAACGGCTTGATGGATTTTAACATTTGTGGGAGTGACATAGGCTATATAATATTTATATATTGCATCTGCAAATAGAGATTTCAAAAAAAAAAAACAACAATGTTGGTATCAAATAAAAGCTAGTCAAAGCGTCATTTTCAAATATATAATATATGTTAGTAAAACTAAAAAGCTTGAAATAAAACAAAATTATTTAAAAAAACAAAAAAAATCGACTGCAAAAACACATAACTGAAAAGGGAAAAACCAGCATACCTATAGAATTTTGGTATCGCAGGCGGGGACAAACAAAAGTTACACCAAATTTCAGGTTATTGGTTTGTCCCTGCCTCCAATACCAAAATTCTATAGGTTATAATGCTTGTTTTTCCCTTTTCAGTTATGTGTTTTTGCAGTCGGGTATTTTTAATTTTTGTAAATAATTTATTTTATTAACACAAAGAATTAGTTCATAAGTTAGAGGGAAACTTGAGTATAAAGTTTCACACGTATAACCAATTCAGACCCGTACCTAAGCCCAAACATGAGGGGCTTGTGGCTAAGTAATAACAGCCGCACGGGTCGATCGATCAGGTTAAGCTACGCTTGCCGCGGTTGGTCCGTGGATGGGTGACCATCTTTACATACCAAGACTCCTCCGTGCCTCGGAAAGCACGTTAAGCCGTTGGTCCCGCCCGTCATTTGTAGATCTTTGACAGTCGTTACGGGTCGTCAGAAACTCGAAAGTCTGGCAACCAGTCTTACTAAGGGGTATCGTGTTACCCAGTAACTGGGTTGTGGAGGTCAGATAGGCAGTCGCTCCATGTAAGATACTGGTATTCAGCTGTATCCGGTAAGACTTGAAGCCGACTCCAATAGTTGGGAAAAGGCTAGGCAGATGATGACCTAAGCCCAAACATCTTATCGCACAAAACTACACAAGTAGCAACAATAACAAAAAGTATCGGTTCCCATTTCAACAAAAATACACCATAGCGTAGGTGACGAGAAAATAGCAAGTTTCAGGATTTTTCTTTTGCCTATAATGATATGATAATTCGATTGCCCATTGTGTATTATTGCGGTCGGCCGCGGTCTTGAACCCAGTGGGAATATAAATTTTCAAAGGTAAATACGAAAAAGGCACTGCCGTGAATCTTTTTATGGCGCTATTGTATGGAAAAATGATATGCTCTCGTTATTGAAGAGAATTGTAAGCGTAAATTTTCACCTGTGCTGTTGTACTCGCAATATATTCTCGAAGCCATTATGGTTTCGATTTTGCCGTAAAATCTGGTTATGTGCACTTAATTTGAAACAAAGGGTTTCCATTGTGATGGAACGTACTAAGTGGGTCAGGTCTGTACATCAGTGGAAACTTTAGTAATTTGCCATACACGACGTAGGTACTTGCCGTGACGACCAAATAATGTTTCATTTGCAGTGATGAGATTTTGCGTGGGCGGTATTGTAAACCTCCGGTGACGTGTTTTCAATGGATAAATTCTGCCGGCAGATGTAGGTAAATTGCTGGGGGTCCTTGTTAATCACATGCAAACTTTGATGTTCTGTTCATAGAAACAAAGCAAAACAAACTTGGGACATTAATATCCTCATTTCTCA
This sequence comes from Atethmia centrago, assembly GCA_905333075.3. Lineage (NCBI taxonomy): Eukaryota > Metazoa > Arthropoda > Insecta > Lepidoptera > Noctuidae > Atethmia > Atethmia centrago. Next base: position 16,280,752 of record HG995383.1, on the reverse strand, counting down.
TTTTAATAAACTGTTGTTTTACGCGGCTAGACGGGTTATTATTCCCTCGCAAGAGAAATACTGATAAACTATCACGTCAGTTTCACCATTTAGATCGTAAATCCCAGTTAATCCAAGCCTTAGTACTACATGTGGCGCGTCATGTGTACTAAATCTTAATTTCCCTTGAAATTTAACTTGCTCTAAAAGAGAAAACGATTTTGTAGTATAAAAGCTTCAAGGGAGTTACTGACCCGGAGGACTCGGTGGAGCATACGGGGGAGGTGTGCCCGGCTTGGGCAGAGCACCGCCGTGTCCTCGTGGAGGCGATCGGCGGCAGAGATCTCTCGCGTCCGACCCTGGTTCAGGCCATGGTACGGAGCGAGAGGGCATGGGCAGCCGTCACCTCCTTCTGCGAAGCAGTAATGCTCGCAAAGGAGGAGGCGGGATGGGGAAAGGCAAATTTCGCGCCCTATCGCCCCTAGCCGCCGCAGGAGACGCCCTGGGCGTCGGGAATCCCGGGCGGATTTCCGGCCACCGTAGGCGCGGGCTTGCGGACGGTGAGCAATGGGCAGCTTACCGTCTGGTAAGGACCAGGCCCGGGTCGACGGCGCGTTGTATTCATAGATGTCAGCACAAATGTAGGGGTCCACTAGGGCCGATGCCTGCCGGGGTCGCGGGAAGGTACTAATGGGTCACCGAGGCCCCTGGCAACACAGGCAACAGGAAGGAATACGGGTGGGTTTTAGTCAGTAAGAGTCTGACACACCCTCCCGCTCCGCCCAGAGCGGGAGAAGTTATTTGATGATTTCCCATCCAAAAAAAAAAGCGAGTTACTGACGACATTTTATCTGTTCGAATGCAAAGTAATCAAAGTTGGTGATCACGCGTAAATAGCTGTTTTTTCTAGTCTAGAAGAAGTCAAGAGAACCAACATAATATGTGCAAAAATACTCGCAACTTTAATTAACTTTGGTAGTTGTCAAAGGTATAAAATATCAATATACGAGTACCTTCTCTTAAAAAAAGTTCTTTAAAAAGAAGATTAAGTAATCACCAACATAATGTTCACCGGCATTAAAAATCTAATCCAACGTACAGACCAGTCATGGTGACTTTATCGAGAGCCGAGATTTTTCCGCCGCACTGAACTCAGTAGTGACGTAGCCCTTGATTCCAACGCTACGAATGGCCCAGGCCGAATTACGTAATAATAGAATAACCCAACATTTTTAGCGAGCAATAAATAGCAACCTTTGATTTAAGAATATTCTCTCCAGGCACATGCGTGTATTTAACAACATTCCTCTTTGTCTAAAGACTTTCTCTGAACTAAAATGTGAAAAATTGTCACTAAAACCCCGGAGGCTCACATAAGGCCCATTACGCCCTCATTTTTTTAAGTTTTATTAAGTAGTATGTAATCCTGAGACCCTTTGGCTTAACTGACAACACGGTTGGGTAACGAAGATCCATCCCTCGTGAGCCGCCCATCACTTTTTGGAACGAAGCGTTTTTGCTAAAGAGGGATTAGTGTACCCTCCTCGAGCTCGATTTTCCTGAGATGCTTTATCATTGGGGTTTCCAACTAACATGAGGTTAACTTGTAATCTTAGCTTTATTTGGTCGTTGTAGCGACTTAATTCCTTCAAGCTCGGTAATGAAGCGGTTTTTATGAAGACCCTTTCCTTATTTGATTTTCATGATAATGGTCGCTTTGTTACTCCTTTATTTCAATTGTTTACGGTTCAGCCTAGCCACGGATTTCAATGGAATAGTCGTAGCCTTTATACGCATAAAAGATTACGCAAAAATGAAAAAAAATAAGGACGGATCATTTTTAGATTACAGCAGAAGGGCAAACAAAAATACACTTTTACAAAAAAAGGCATAATTTAATAATAAATTTAATTAACGTTGGTAAACATCGAATGTTTTTTAATTATCTTCAGGCCGTTTATTCTGACGTTTCAGCAACTACGTAGATGCTCTCCTTGCGTAAAAAATATGGAATACAGTGAAAAACGTCGAGTCAATTTGCGAGCATTTGTCTGGTCGCCTTTATTTGCCGGTCGAGCGGGCACAAGAGGCCCCTGGCCAGCCACGGTAAATCAGCTTACATTTTTTTCAAAGGTTTTCTGTGTTTGGCGGTCCTCGCATCACTGGCGTAAAAACCTTTTCATTTGTACTCTAACATGTTCGCTAATTCCGTATAAGTAGATAAACGAGTCAGACACTATCTTTACACTAGAGTCGATGTAAACAATGGTCGGGTCTAGTTTCAATAAGAGTTGACTAGCAGTTGGGTAACTTTGGAATTCAGGTACTGACGCGACCAAAATAGATTTCAACATTTTGATAATTGTATTTTGTAAACATCAACGTTAACATACAACACGGTTTCATCCAATTATAAAAGAGATTACGACGGGTTAAAAATAAACTGGCAACGTGAATTTTCGAATAGCTCCGCGTGTAATATACCTGTCGCACCTTAATTTTCTATTACCTCACTTACGAAATCCTACGAGGAATAATTAAGCCATCTCAATGCAGTGGACCCCTATAAAATAGAGTTGATGGAACGGCCATCTTCAGCTATAACAATTCACGCGAGTTTATATAGACAAACTGATTTTGATTACGATTGTCTTCATTTCACTAGCTCTCAGTTCAGTTAGTTTTCGCATCACTGGCTGATCTGAATTGCGTATATACAGATAAGTACTTGGTAGTGTAACTGCATTGTAACGGGACTACCCAAGATGAAGATCATGAAACGTGACTGAGTAGAATGTAACAAAGTTACATTATTTCACCAACTCTAACACTTCTAATATAATACCTATAAGTCTGTGCAACTATTTCTAAATGGAGGGCTAATAGCAGATTCGAGGCACGTCGGGGCCGACTCTATCGCAGTTTTCAATCCGAAGTCGAAACTAGAAGATTTGTCACGTACATTGCAACTTTAACAAAGGAACCGTATCATTTCCTCACCTTTTGTCAAAGCTTTGTCTCCACAATTACGACTTAATCAATTGCAAATAAATAGCACCCAAAACAACCGTCATCTAGTGTCTGAAACCATTATAAGACACTCCTAGAACATACTTCATGCGTGGTTACAGCGCTGAATAAAACTCATATAACAAAAAACTTCCTGCGGAATTCAATTTTAAGAGGACCCATCCATATTTTCGCTGAGTCACGTCTCGAGTCTGCAGTGCAAATAAGAAAATAAGTAGACTTTTTCAATCTCCTGACCATGCCGATATATCGCAACGTTAAATGACCAAGTACGTGTAATATGATCAACGAGGCTCTCCATCACAATCCATCAAGTTGAGTCGCTGTACAGAGCGCCGCAATAGTCTAGGTCCCGGCAATCCGACGAAAAGCTCGCCTTTTAAGTGGCTGGATTTTACATTACCCCGTGACAATGGAGGAAAACCTGACGGAAAAAATAAGAAGGTCAGAGTACCCTACTCCCAGACAAAGGTTCTTTCTGTGTAAGCCACTCAAGGTGACACTTTACCCGGATTAAAGTTATCGTAGTCTGCCAAACTGAATACAAATGCAGGGGCCGGGCCCGTGTTGTTCGCTCCTATGTGCCTTGTTAAGATGATTAGCTGGTGTTAAGAAAGGAACTGCGAGGACTGATTTTATGGCCACGGCTTTTACTGGCCTTTGTGTTGGAATGATTGATTTTTGATGTAGGAATATTTTTGCTTCAACTATACTTTTATCGTTTCTAAGTTTTATAAATCTTTGTGGACAAGTAGCGACATAATTTAAAACGTCACTCGGGATTTTCGTATTTAAATAAACCAAGCTAACAGTTAATTATTAAAAGAGGAAGTCGTAAAATCCATTCTTCGCAAGAAAATGAAACGCACAAAAACGAACGCGGATGTCTCCAGTCGAAAGCGTTCCCCGGAGAGCAGCCGGGTTCCTTACACATTTCGCAAATTCACGTTCGAGCTTTAAAGTGACCGGATAATTTTCTTATCCTTTACTTTAAGAGGGAAACTCGCAAAAAAGCCAGCGCTCTTTGTATTACGGTGGTCGTTAAACAACTTACGGAGGATGGCGGCGGCCAAATATAACAAACTCACTCATTCGATATTTCTTCATCGTCTGTCAAATAAACGCGCACAATAAATGTTTATTGTCCTCGAATTACTCAAGTGAGAAACGGTATAAAGAGAAAAGAATGGGGCGCGCGGAAGGGACCACGACAAAAGCGATCCTTCTTCGGACCACCAGCCGTGACGGCGCTTACATTAAGGTTATCGTCATCCGCCAAACTGAATACAAAGACTCGCCTGGGAAGAGCCCTGTGATTCATGTGACCGACTCGCTGTATTATCATACCATAATACTATATTGAGGAAATACGACATGGATACTCTTGAGTTTATGAGTTGTTCTTATGGAAAAAAGAAGGATTCCGTATAAGCACTTAACAGAAAAAAAACGAACCTTGGATGGAGCTCCGCTGCTACGATTCAAGAGGCTCCTTCTTTTATATGTTATGAGTATCGTAATTTGCTATGTAGTTACGCAAATTCAACCATATGGGTAAAATCTTTGTGAAAGGCAATGTAGCTTGATAATTTTATTTAAGAGATTGAATGCCGAAGTAACTCGAAAGAAAGTCGACAAGAAAACATCCGAATAAGATTTGTAATACATCGAAACCAACATGTCCTGTGTCCTCTTTGTTATCTTATTATTTTACACAGCGTAAACAATCCCTTTACAATAAAAAATAAAGGCCTCAACAAACTCACACTAATCCGCACTAAATTCGACCGCACCATAAATCAAGCTACCAGGATAACATAAACTGCAATCTCGATGTGTAAACATCATAGTAGTGACGTCACGAACGGTCTACCGTTCTACCGGTCTACCAAGGTCTGAATAACCACTCGTAATATTATTACGGAGCGTAACAACGAGAGACAAATCCGAGGTCGCAGGCGTCGCGGCCACTGTTATCTGTGACCGTCGGATTCCTCCCGGGAGGAAACATTATCTAACGCCCGGTATTACTGCCACCCGATCTGATTCTCTCTAACGTACTACGACTGTATTTGTAACACAATAACATTTTAGTTTCATTTCGGCGTTTGTATTGTTCGGGTAAGTTTAGGGTTGAACCTAAATGTTTGGGAGTTTTTTTTTTCAGGATTTAGTAAAACAACCTACATGGGTACACTTTATCTCTTATAATTCCTACAACATCAATTCTCATTATCTGTTCAAAACACAAAAAGTGACTAATCTCACGTGTCCCAGAAATGTAATATTTTCCCGACGCACGCTGGATCGAAAATCGCGTTAAGGCTTCTACATACTGGCGCGACTAGTCGCGCTACGCGTCGCGACACAAAGGCACCGCTTGTAGCGCTACACGTGGTGTCTTTGTGTCGCGTCGCGCCAGTATGTAGGAGCCTTTAAGAAGACATAGAGCTACTATTATCACAGTTTTGCGTTCAAAACGCTCTCCTATAAAATCATGATTTTGTAGATAACTGTATATACCTTGTGGCCGTCGAGTAAATAAATGCAAATTGTCTTCACTATCTTAGACAACTGTCAGTTGTGATTGTACTTTTGACAGTCGCTGGGAACATCGGGCGATATCAACCAACGTCTCTCGATATCTTGGCTCACGACCTTTTTCTTTCTTTTCGATATTGCCGGACACGTTGTGCCACATCGCCCGACGTCGCTCGATTTCGCCCGACATATCTTGGGACACGTGTTGTGGGAAGCTTTATTCGTCGGAGTCCGTATGGCCATCTACGATGCACGACGCAAAGTAATAGCGCCTTGGTTTGCAGTTGCAAGGCTACAAACCATCGTGCATAGTTCATGTTGGACGTATCCCTAGGTCGCATTTTTGCTTTTATTTATTTAAACATTTTACACACAAAAAAGGTACAAAGGCGGACTTAACGCCTTAAGCTTCTCTACCAGTCAACCTTTATTATATGACGTTTACATTAGTAGTAATAACAAAAGACATTTTGTCAGTCATCACGTTATTACGGCTGCGTGCTTTGCATAGAAGTTTATGGAGCACAATACGACATGACACTCTTCTAGATGTCCAACATGTGTTTAATATACAACATCAGCTCCTTGTGACACTTTTCCCTTCAGTAACCATTATTGGAATTATTAATTTCCGCCATCTTTGAATTTTATATTTTGTTTACTGCTATTTATATTATACTTTTTGGTTTACTGTCACAGGGTCTGTATAAACTATATGTTATTATAATATATTATTTATAATTATTATATATAATTATAATTATTATATAATTACATGGAGTCCTGCCATTCTTCTTTACAGTTCCAGAGACATTCTGATTTTTTATACCTGCTCTATACATTTTTTTCGTAAATAAGTCCTCAATCAAAAAATCGTAAATAATCCTCAGTTCTCAATCCAAATTACTTTTTTTTTGGGTGGGAAATTATCAAATAACTTCTCCCGCTCTGGGTGGAGCGGGAGGGTGTGTCAGACTCTTACTGACTAAAACCCACCCGTATTCCTTCCTGTTGCCTGTGTTGCCAGGGGCCTCGGTGACCCATTAGTACCTTTCCGCGACCCCGGCAGGCATCGGCCCTAGTGGACCTCTACATTTGTGCTGACATCTCTTTGAGGCGCGCGTGGAATACAACGCGCCGTCGACCCGGGCCTGGTCCTTATCGGACGGTGAGCTACCCATCGCTCACCGTCCGCAAGCCCGCGCCTACGGTGGCCGGAAATCCGCCCGGGATTCTCGACGCCCAGGGCGTCTCCTGCGGCGGCTAGGGGCGAGAGGGCGCGAAATTTGCCTTTCCCTCAACCGTCCCGCCTCCTCCTTCGCGAGCATTACTGCTTCGCAGAAGGAGGTGACAGCTGCCCATGCCCTCTCGCTCCGTACCATGGCCTGAACCAGGGCCGGACGCGAAAGGTAATCCAAATTACTTCATGTGACATATTTGACCATAGTAATACTTAATAGATACCATTTTAAACCCACAAAACGATACTAAAAACAGCTCAAAATCTTCTAAACGCGATTTTCTATCCACTGTGTGACGGCAATATTAATAAAATTAGAACTGTAACAGATTACAGGAATACATCGTCACCATACATTTTAAACAACACAATTTACTCAAATTTCTATAACATGCCTTCACTGTCCAAACCTTTGCAGATTTACTCTTGTTTACTGTAATAGTTTTTCATTAAAAATAAAACATTTATTTACAAACATTCACCATGTTTTACATCACTATCCCTATTTTATTACTTAATATATCGCTCTTATTTGGCTTTTATCTCAAAATTAAAATAAACAATGACTTTATTATGATTGATCACCACACCGTAGTCGTAGCCTGACATTATCAATGTCAACTGCGTAAGAGTGTGCTAATAATTATTTCTGAATGTATACAGGCGTCATAAAAGAAGATTTTAGTTAATCAATTATATCATAAAATATATTTTTCGGTGTTAATACATATTTATTAGGTTTCGACAGTATCAAGAATAAAACTGTATTGCAGTAAGTAATTCAGTTTTATTTTTTCCTAGGTAAACATTCAAATCATACAATCGATTTAACAATCAGCTAATGATAAAGTCGAGAAAAACATAGCGAGGAAACCGGCGCATGTACCAGCAAAAAAAAATCGAAGATGTTGTGACAATCTACTTGTCCAAAAATAGTAGATTACGGCCCACTCCCTCTCACCTCTGTGAGAGGGAGTGGGCACAGGCCTCCTCTCTAGGGGAGGCCTGTGCCCCAGCTGTAGGGATAAGGCCTATGTCACAGCACTGGGAACGTTGAAGGTAGAGTTATTAGGTATACTAACGCTAACATCTTCTAAACATTTTTCCCAAACATACCTAACTCAAACTCGAATATTTTTTGATCCAGAACCTGACATGAACCTTGTATGGGCACCGACAGCACCCAGCTCCCAGCACCTACTTCCACCACTACACAAAACTTAAAGTCTTCAACCCACATTTACTAAAGCAACACCGTACGCTCACCCTGTAGACGCAACGTAAACAAAGGCTCGGGATAAGTCATAAAATAAGCATCGCTCTAATTGAAGCTTATTATGCGACACTTAATTAGGTTCATAAAGCGCGACTTTTGCACTCGAGAGCCGAAGCGAATTACTTTGAGAGGAAACTTTGAAGACGGGTTGTTTTGCAGTGTTGTATGACTTCAGACGCGCATGTGACCGCACGTCGTAAGTGCATACACTTGTCATTAAGTGTGAAATGGAATTTTAATACCTGAATTTTAATCTAAAAATATAATTTATTAATTATATATTTTTGTCATAAAATATAACTTATCTATTTACTGTTACTATGTTACTAGCGTCTGCCCGCGAGTTCGTATACTTGGAAGTCGTAAGACACCACATAATACTAAAATAACAGCCATATTTTTATAATATAAAACTGTATACTATGTTTGTAGTTTTATCTCAGCAGCCAAAATATACAAAGATTCAGGACTGGTGACGCGGGAGCAAGCGACTTACAGTTGTTCGTGTGAGAAGCGGTTAGTCCTGAGCTCGACACCCACAGCCTTCAGGTGCAATTTCCCATTGCTTGCGAAGACTTTAGGTTTTAGTGAATTAATAAACGTCTGCGTTCCTACATATACTACCTAATGTCTCAACACTGATACACTGACTGATGAATTTATCATTAACAGTCAATTTTTTCTTTATTTTTTTTTTGTGTGGGAAATCATCAAATAACTTCCCCCGCTCTGGGCGGAGCGGGAGGGTGTGTCAGACTCTTACTGACTAAAACCCACCCGTATTCCTTCAGTTACCTTTTTTTTTTGGGTGGGAAATCATCAAATAACTTCTCCCGCTCTGGGTGGAGCGGGAGGGTGTGTCAGACTCTTACTGACTAAAACCCACCCGTATTCCTTCAGTTACCTTTTTTTTTTTTGGGTGGTAAATCATCAAATAACTTCTCCCGCTCTGGACAGAGCGGGAGGGTGTGTCAGACTCTTACTGACTAAAACCCACCCGTATTCCTTCCTGTTGCCTGTGTTGCCAGGGGCCTTGGTGACCCATAAGTACCTTTCCGCGACCCCGGCAGGCATCGGCCCTAGTGGACCCCTACTTTTGTGCTGACGACATATCTTTGAGGCGCGCGTGGAATACAACGCGCCGTCGACCCGGGCCTGGTCCTTACCGGACGGTGAGCTACCCCTTGCTCACCGTCCGCAAGCCCGCGCTCCTTCAGTTACCTGTGTTGCCAGAGGCCTCGGTAACATTTTCGAACTTCCACGCATTAACAGTCACCTAACCATTGATATGAATTTTTATTAAAACCATAGATAACAAAATCAAGTTTAGGGGTCAAACTTGATATATATGTAAATTGAAAACAACAAATTTGCAAAAAAATACCTAAATCTTGTGTTTTGTGCTAAACTTATGTCAATGAGACTATGTGAAAAATGTGCAAGACATATATTTATGAGGGAAGTGCCTTAAGCGATCCCTAACTATCATAATCCTATTTTATTTAATTTTTTTATTTTTTTTTAAACGTTGCCCCACACTAGGAATTTCTTCCTGTATCGTGGGTGCGTTTACAAACATAGAAACTCACTAACACAAACACCCAGAACAATTATTTGCAGATCATACAAATACTTGTTCTGTACGGGAATCGAACCTGCGACACGCTGTGCAGCAATCGATCGATCAGCCATTACGCCAACCGTGTCGTCAAATTAATATTATAAATGCGAAAGTAAGTTAGGAACGGATTTGGATGAAAAGAGAACGGCAGATTTCGTTCCGCATATTTTTGTTGTTGTTTTGTTATAGAATTTATACCACTTATTAAGGCAACTAAGACATTTATTTTCATGTAAGCGTACTATTTTTAGAAGTTGGGAATAATAAATAATATCAATAAAAAGATTTTAATAATTAAACGTAATAAAATCATAAACTAAACGCAGTCATGTTTTTTAAAGTTGCCTTATGTAAAATAACACTAATAACGAAATGATAGATTAATTATTTAGAAATAGAAATAACATTACGGGTGGTCGGGTCTTACCCGACCAGCCCCCTTCTTAGATGAAGTAGTGTTAAGAATCAATTAATTTTATAAGTACTTACAATAAAATAAAAGTACTACAATAACGAAGTATTTTTTTATTTACCTACACTCAAAACCCCATCAGAACTGCATCATTATCTGTTGCAGTACGCAGCTGGACATAGATATCTCCTAATACACCCCTCACTGAGTAGGTACGATTCTCATCTCAATCTACCTACTTAATGGTAAGTAAAACACTACAAAGATAGCGACAAGCAATCTAGAACATTTACTTTATCACCAAAACAATGTTTATGTACCTTTAAGTAACAATCTAAATTAGTACACTAGTACATAACCTTAAAAAATAAAACTCGTTATAACTTTTACGTCCCAACTTCTAAAAATCAAAGAATTTAAAAAGGGCTTGTCTATCTTATTAACTACCAATTAAAACTAAAAATATCCCAAAACACGAAATTTTATCAGCGGGACGAAGTTCCCATACAAGCCTGCCGTTCACCTTTGGCGCATGGATAGACCATGATCTGGATTAGAACATAGGATATACCAATATTCCCACAGGGTCGAAACTTATGCGGTTGAAAACGCGGGGTGCAGCTGAACTAGCTGCGCCTCTTATAAATATTTAATATCCCTCAATATTGTAAAATTGATAGGTACTTTCAAATACGTGCAATTTGATAGGATTATTTCATCATTCTCATCATATCATCTACCAACCCGCACTAGGCCCGCGTGGTGGATTACGGCCCACTCCCTCTCACAGAGAGGAGGCCTGTGTCCCAGCAGTGGGAACATGGCTGATTATGTTATGTATTTCATCATTAGCTTTAATTTTAAAAAAATCATCAACGGCATAAGATAGCGTCATGCCGTTTGCCGTCACGGCATACGAGTCAGTCTTACCCCCATGGCGCGCCAATAGATGTTTCACATCAAAATTAATTTTAACAAGAATGTAGAATACAATATTTTTTATTATGTAGGTACTTACACCGTAAAGTTTACAGATATAAATGTAAAAAAATTACATAGGGTGACAAAATGGGCGGTCTTATCGCTAAAAGCGATCTTTTAGACAACCTTTGGATGGATTAAGAGAGAAGGAGACACAAAACTGCAGGTCAGTGGTGTACTAATTACATATACAATACATAAGTACATACATACCTACAAAAAAGAAAATTGAATTAATGTATCCTATCTGCTGACACTCTCTTCTGTTTAATATACTACATATTAAGGCCCCAATAAATATGAAATAGATACATAACATTTTCTTGAATAGGCAAGGAGGTACCGTTGACCATACCACTAAAATGTTAAATCATAAGTACCGAACCTACCCATAGGCTTTTCGCATGACCTACTTTGTTATTCCAAACGCGTACATAAAATCGAAAATGGGGCAGCGTAAGTACATGAGTTATTAGAGCGCTACACATTTTTCTTAGTTAGCCATCTATTTCTATACTAACACATACGTTGCAATAAATTTTCATATTGCAAGAGAACGCAATATTACGAGGTACGGTAAGTGCGTTATATTTCATGTCCGCGGCCGCGCTCTCTCTGCCTACTTGATAATACAGTTATTCCGCGTACCTATTGAGATATTGTCTTTGTATGGAAACCTGATCATGTTTTAACTATATCAGATGGGAGATTTTGTGAAGCAGTTCACAATAGACTGGAACTACAGCATTGCAAGCAATAGTTCAAACTTAAATCGATTTGATAACGATCGGTTGTATTCGGCAGGACATTTCTGCAAAAGTTGTGAAGAAATATAGGTATCTACTTCAACTAAACATTTGTCCTAATTGTTATTAATGTTCTTAAAGAAATATGAACTATTCTTAAAAGCACTCTCCTTGTTATAAAAAAAAAGCATTTGTCCAGAAACTACTTTTGACAGTTTTTATACAGTACTTCATTTTTACCAAGCTCTGCACCTAACACAAAATCAATGCCAAAACACCTTATTATTCCTTATTCAAATAAATCTCAAACAAAATACGGACAAATCGGTAGGTGTATAGACGGCTTAAAGCTTCGAAAATGTAGCGTCAGATTTAATTTGAGGTGACACGTGGATTAGGCCGTCCCTTATAAACATCCGAGTGACTTGTGTCCCGAACTTGAGGTCCGATTAGTAGGGGAAGATAAACTGCCTGGTGCTCTGTTGTGTTTCACTTCCTGATTCTAATCACTACAGATTATTTGTAGTCAGAATGTGCACTTGGGGTAGTTTGTAGTAAATTGGTAAGAATATAATGATAGATTTTTTTTTCTCCTAGCACAGATTTATCTTTGAATGAGGTCCCTATGTAAGATTTATTGTAAACGTTGTAGAAGTTTGTGCAATAAACCTTTTTTTTATATATATATTAGTAGGACAAAGTGTTTTATGATTGAAATATATTTTACGGCTTACTTGACTTTGTGGTTTTAATCAAATATCTGGGGCGTATAATCGGTAGATCCCTTTACACAATTTCACAGAAAATCATGTTACTGTTTCAACACAACAATATCAATCTTCCATCCCAAAACATTTGAATACGTTTACAAAATTAACTATTGTCCATATTCCTATCTAGCCCCGCTTACCATTTCAAATCTCTGTATACAAAACAATATTGATATAACAACATAATAAACCAACATTCAACAAATCCAAAGTGAATTAGACCGTAAATGATAAGTTCAATATATTGAGGAGCTATTTATTATTCCGTCCTATTTACGTGCAAAGCTAATAAAACAAACCACAAGTGAACAACTTTGGATGGGAACCAAAACTAACACACGATATTTGTAAAGGGACACTTAATTGTTTAAGAAACTTTGGCTTTTAGTTACGACCTTTAATTAATAGAGACAGCTATAAATTTTCATATGTGAGTAGTAACACAGGCAAGCATAACATAGGTTTTGCGCATACCAGAGTCAAACCATTTGTATCTGCCGTTGAGTAGACAAAACAATTATTTCGTGTTTTTCAGTACTTAGATTTATGAGTGGAAACGCCGTCATTTTTTCAATGACTGTTTGTCTTGTAAGTGTTGTGCCTCTATAGTGTTATGTTACTTCTCCGTTCAAATTACGAAGATTGATGTCTTGGGTATAATCAAGACATCAATCTTCGAAATTCGAACGGAGTCGAGTTTTGAAAAGAGGATTTACATTAAAAACAAATGAGTTCACTTTCGAAATGTGTGCGGTCACTTGAATGAATATCGAAGTAAACGTTCCAGATAAGCACTATAGCCGATTACAACATAATGATGTTGTAATCTCACTGTGTAAACTTGGGTGAAGTGAGCTGTCATCAGTGTTAGTCCCTATCGATCCCTGCATCAAGTAAATCATCCTCTAAGTTTACACGGTGCAATTTTTACAAAATATACAGGCAGGTCTGTGCTCAGCCTTAGGTTGTAAATTCAAGGGCCAAGGGCGGAAGGCGAGGAGATAATTTGATAAGAGCCCTGCACGTAATCATAGTCCGACTAACAGTATTAAGTCGTTGCAGGCTGTCGAGGACTAAGTGTAAGAGGTCGGGGCTGTTATAATAACGTTTTAACTTAGTTAAGTGACGTTTGAGGTCGTGGGGGCTATGTTTCGGTTAGAAGTAACTGTTTCAATTTAGTTATTAATTTTGTTACAAGCTTCTTCGTCGTCTTATAAACGTGTTTTGCATACTAACCGCTACATCATTTCAGCCGAAAGACGTCCACTGCTGGACATAAGCCTCCGCCAAGCACCGCCACTTCGACTGGTTTTGTGCTTCCCGCATCCAGCGGATTCCTGCAGCCTTCACAATGTCATCGGTCCACCTTGTAGGAGGCCTTCCAACGCTACGCCTTCCGGTACGCGTTCGCCACTCTAGAACCTTTCGGCCCCATCGGCCATCTGTTCTGCAAGCAATGTGCCCTGCCCACTGCCACTTAAGTTTGGCAATTCTTCGGGCTATATCGGTAACCTTGGTTCGCCTGCGGATCTTGACATTTCTGATTCGATCACGTAGGGAATCTCCAAGCATAGCCCTCTCCATTGCTCTTTGAGTGACTTTTAGCCTTTTAATAAGTCCCATTGTAAGCGACCACGTTTCAGTGCCATAGGTCATCACTTACCGCTTATTAAAAAGCTAATTCTAAGATTGGAGATAGAGACAAAGTAGAATATATTTTTATGATTTTTATGAACGTAATTTATTATATATCAGACAGGCATCTTGACTCATATGAGAAACGATAAAAAATTACAAACGTATTTCGCGAAACATTCATGTTTATGTTAACAGACAACCCGCAATTCAAGTTAATATTTCGCAAGTATAATAAAACGGAGCAATAAAAATCTCCAATCTAATTCCCAATTCATTTTAACCCGAATCGCTTCAGATTTCGTACGCATCGATTTCAAATTTATCATCCGTCCGTACGTTCCATAATACAGTCCGCTTACAAATAACTTGCATTCGGATTGAGAGACTGACATATTTCTCAGTTCTTCGAAGCGACTTTCAGAATATTGATCAGCTGAATCTCTCATACCGCGCTGCCAGATGCTCACTGAAAATTATTTTCAAATAAATCTGGTGAACTCGTTACAGATGTGACGTGGTCGATGTACCTACCGAGAGTACCTACAAAGACTTCGGCGATAACGTGTTGAATCACGATGGAAATCATAATTGAGTTATAAGTCAAGACGTCTCTAGTCCCTGTTTATTGTGATAACGGTGGCGTATTATAATTTAGCGGGCCGATTGCGTGCTGCATTAAAATGATTAAGTGTATAGATTTATCTGGGAGAGGAAATGTGGTGTATAGATGGGTTGTTTTCGAAAGATTATTTTTAGTTATTTGGGCTCATTATTAAACACTGTCCGTATTTAATTAAAAATACATTACCTCGAGCCTAACACAAGAATATCACAATGCACTAGAACGTATAACGCTATCTAACCGCATCACAGTGACACTGCAATGGATAAAGTAACACAGCGGATCACTAGGTAACGAAGCAGTTGACGAGCTAGCTAGAAGAGCATCCGGCACGTCAGCCTGCGGACCCGAACCAATCGTATCCATCCCCTTCAACTAGCTACGCAGGTGGCTATCGGAATTTTACCCACATACAGGCGGAGAGCTGATGGTCCTCGACACCGGGGTGCAGGCATTCCAAGGCTATGCCATCCTTAGATTGAAAGTTAACCAGTCATTTATTACACCTGGACAGGACCAGCCTGCCCCTGGTGACGGGGACCATCACGGGACACTGCTCGCTAAACAAACACTTCCACACAATAGGCATGATGGACAGCCCTCTGTGCAGGGCTTGCATGGAGACGGAGGAAACCGTTGCGCATGTGCTCTTTGAATGCACAGGCGTCACCCAGATTAGAACAGTAACCTACGGGGCACCCAGATCTTTCACAGACGTTCTAAACAGACCAGGAGACGTGATGTGACTTCCCTGGTACCTCATAAACGGCATAACTATGTAAATGTCTATTAACTGCTCCCAAACTACGATTTTTTATTTTTTTATACATACTTTTGACATAATATTTTCTTTATTTGACATTATACACCTACAATTTTGATATCACTATTTATTAGTGGCTTTGAGGACAGAATATTAATTCAGACTTGTTACAGTTGTAATAGCAAATGTCATTTGGTTTAAATAGGTTTTTATTTTATTGTTTTATTCATATTTTACATAGATTTTTTTGAGGCTTAATAGACTATATTTGTAGACCATTTATTTTTGTTAAGTACCTGGGTACTTCTTGACAGGCCTACACTGTCCTCCCATACCTATTAACACTGTGATTTGAAAACATTGTAAAAGCCTATTATTTTTAAAAGAAATAACCGCGGAGTTTCGAAAGGAAACGACCAATTGGAACCGTGCACCTAGCTTCTGACGTTTCATAAGTGCCCATGTAGGTTTATGTGAATAAAAATATTTTGATTTTGATCAACTTCTGGAGGGAGGTGGGCTGGTCGGAATAACCATCGACGGCCGCCATGGCCCACGCACAATGGTTCGCCGTGCGGAAACCAGACCATCTAACATAGAACATAGACATTATCTGTCATGATTGTAAACTATTCGATTCTCAAAGCTTGCCGACGAAAGATATCGAAGAAGATTTCTAATAAAACAGCCAAGTTAAATTAAAAGTAATAAATATTTAAGAATCGTATTCGTATTCGTATTTATTGAATAAATTCTATTGTAAGAAAATGACCAAAACTTGACACGGCTCTGAGCGGGAAAGTTATTTTTACTTATTTTTATTAACTGGCAGAATTCAAAGAATCTCATAGATATCAATCTCACAGAAGTTTTCTTAAGATTTTATATAACACATTTAGGATCCAAAAAGTTTTTAGCACGAATAAAATAAATTTATTTACATAACCACATT
The DNA here is from genome assembly GCA_905333075.3 of Atethmia centrago. NCBI lineage: Eukaryota > Metazoa > Arthropoda > Insecta > Lepidoptera > Noctuidae > Atethmia > Atethmia centrago. The sequence continues at coordinate 16,264,181 of HG995383.1, read as the reverse complement.
ACAAGATGGTTATTAACATTAACTAAATTAAATTAAAACTAAGTTAAACCTAAAAAAGGCCCTCGAGGCACTGTACCGAGGATGCTGGCGGCATTTCCTCGCTGAATTGCAATGCTGATGCCAAACAAGGTAGGAACTTTCATGAACTAAATACGATATAATTTTTACACAGAAACTCCTGGAAAATTGAGTACCTAATCTTTATTCTTCGTCTAAAAGTTCTATACAAGGTGTAGCAAGAAATGGTGTTGGACTTAGTCAGGGGCCATTGTGATGAAATTTTGCTAAGACACAACTCCTGAAATCGCGAAAAAATCTCAGCTTTTCACTACATAAAAGCAAAATCGCATAACGTGAAAAAATGTTGACCCCTTTTACAGTCTAACACCATTTTAATTACACCTTATACCACATATGAATGAATTAATTAATGAAATGCACCAACCCCAGCGTGGTTAAACCCGACTCGATTGCTCGAATGAACCCAAGGATTCACTCTAGTCCCTGGAGCCTCATGTTTCATGGGACTACAGAGACTATTGCATATCAAAGAGTAGACCGGGGGGTGCGGTAATGGTCAGGAAGACGTGCTCTTAGAATAGGAAGGGTTATTAGAGCCATACCGGATATGCATCCTAGAGTAAGCAATGGAATAGTGGAGAGCCGGGTGAATTATCTAATTAAACCTTGTACCATATAGCCGTCAAATTCCGTGGACGCATATACGAGTATTTTACGTTAAAAAAATAAAAGAATCTATATTCAAAGTAAAACTTCGACACCTATGTTGTATCTTGTAGGCTATCCGATGCATATTTCCTGGCGTGTCCAACAGTTTGATGAATGCCTATTAATAGGTAACCGACGTATCTATATCGCATCTGAATATTAAGTTACGTATACCTGTTCTTAGCTCCAGTAGTTAATAAACAAGGTAATAGTAGTTTCGGTAAATGATAAATGATTTTATTTGTGTAAGTAGGTTTGTAAAACAAACACTTTTACACGTCAATCATGTTTTTTTTAAACCAGATGAGTTCGGCGTTTCCTATTTGACTACTCTGAGAAGAAAAGCTGAAATAAACTCAGAGGTCTCTTTTAAAGTCCAGACATAATCTTGGTCAGATCATGTGAAGACCATGCAGATCAGTCTCTGACTATTTCACAATTTGTGACGAAACTCCTGTCCAGTGCGACGACTAAGTCTTAGGCTCTATACTAGCTGGTGCCCGTAACTTCGTCTGCGATCCAAGATTAGAAGGTAGCTCACTAAGAAAGCTCACTATTAGCAGAAACAATAATTATAAAATGTGTTTCATAGTGACCAGCCTCGCTTTCCATTAGTTCCTGCAAAGGCGTTTTCAAACCATGTGGTGTGAGCGATACTACCGACGTCCATAGTCAGCAGAAGTCTAATAGGTGTCTTTCATCGCTGTCAGGTGGAGCAGTAGCCATTTTGCTATTTTGCGTTATTGAAAAAAAATATATACATAACATCACGCCTTGTTTCCCCGAAGGTTTGGGCAGAGAGTTGTACCTGTAGTACACCCACGTTTCGCCAGTTATGTTTAAGGCCCATGTAATAGGGGGCGAACCTATTGCCATCAACCGGGTACAAATCTAGACTCCGGGCTGCTACTGAGAAATTCCAGATAGAAAAACCCAATAACACTTTGCCCGACCCGGGAATCAAACCCAGGCCCTACTCAGCAGTAGCATTAACGAACACGAGACCAAGGAGGTAGTCAAAAAAAAAATTACACATAACTATTTTTATGTTATTCATGAAATACTTTACAAATGTAAGTAGATACAGATGTTCTATGTCACGAAGTCCGTTTGGCTATGAATGTTGTCAAGCGTGCACATGCACATTGTTTTTGTGTGCGTAACCTCGAGAACGCTCAGTGTCGATCGGGACACGGTCCGGATCAGTAGTGGTTTTTAGTTCGCGCCAAATTGTTTCACGGAGTAAGGTCAGCATGGCAACAAAACGAAGAAGAGTTGTCCATAGTGAGGTAATATTTATTTATACGTTTTCAATTAAAATGTTATACAAAGATACTTAATATAGCAATAGAAGTATTTATAAAATGAATGTTTTTTTTGTGTTATAAAATGTTTATATTACTTAATTATTTTGATTACATTTTGTTTTAGGGTCGAAACATGATAGCTAGTGTTTATCATTTTCTGCGAGAAGAATATGAATTTACAAAATCATTAATGGAACTCAACTGTGATTTGTCTCATTTACGAGACATTACACGCCGTACAGCTGAAGCTACGGGTGTGAGCCAAAAAACAGTTCAAAGAATATTAAAAGAAGAGAAGGAATTGCCATCCACTTCATCAAAATTCACTTCACCTATGAAGAAAAGGAGAAAGCGAGATAATAAAGTGGGTATAGATAATTTTACAGCCGATGTGGTTCGCAGTACTGTACAAGATTTTCATATTGTCCATAAAGAAATTCCAACATTAGCTAAGTTAAGAACAGCATTGAATGAAAAAATCGGATTCGAAGGTTGTTTAGAAACTGTTCGCAAGTTACTGTTGAAATTAGGTTACAAGTGGCGCAAAACAGAGAACAACCGTAAATACAAATGCGGCGTTTAAAATATTAAAAAAAAATAACAGAGTACCGCTCTCAAAGTCGGCCCATTGTCTACACCGATGAGAGCTACGTCCTTTCGACACACGTGCGAAACAACACCTGGGCAAAAAAAAAAGGAAAGAACTCCGTTTTAAAAAAAAAATAGCACAGGCACTCGCTTTATTTTAGTGCACGCGGGAACCAAGGATGGTTTTATTGAAAATGCTTCTTTGGTTTATAAGGCCAACTCAACAGCTGGTGATTATCATTCAAATATGAGCCGATAACTATGTAAAATGGCTAAATGAAAAGTTGCTACCCAATTTACTTCCGCGGTCTGTCATTGTCTTAGACAATGCATCTTATCACAACACACGGGCTGAACGACTACCGACGCAATCTACAAAGAAAGCCGATATGCAGCAATGGCTCAGGGATAAGGGTATAGCATTTGATGAATCTCTTCTTAAATTGGAATTGTACGATACAATAAAGAAGTAGAAAGCCCAACACGTAATCTACAAGATTGACGATTTTATAAAAAGCAAGGGTTTTGATGTCTTACGCCTTCCCCCTTATCACCCAGAATTAAATGCGATTGAAAATATTTGGGGGATCGTTAAAAATTATGTCGCATCTAAAAATATCGGGCAAAACATGACGAATACGGAAAGACTGATCAATGAAAGTTTGGGCCAAGTTAGCAGTGAAACGTGGCAAAAAACTTGTGCTCATGTTGAAAAAATTGAAAAAGACTACTTGAAATATTTTGATCTCGATTTTGAATTTATAATCAATGTACAAGATGATTCTGACAACAGCAAAACGGAATCGGAAATCGAAAATTTATCTGATAGTTATTGAAAATACTGAATAGTCCTACTTGTTTCGTTTCCATTCTGTAACACCAATGCTTAATTAAATGCCTACATATTCTTAATATTTTTGTATTTATTGCAACCTAATCTAATTTATTTACAAAATGTATATAGTTTTAAAACCAAAATTTTATTTAGATTATTAAATCTCGACTTGAATATATATCAGATTTTTTTGCTAACGTTACCTACTTTTACACACACAAGCGCGCTTGTACGTCACTACTACAATCAAAGCCGAACGGACTTCGTGAAATAGAATATCTGTACCTATTGTCGTTGTTCGGTTTAACAACGACACAATAATGTTTATTGTATAATATACAGAGATAATGAGTACGAACTACCATTTCTTCCTCTCGTTGTACACACCACTTCACTATGGTCTTCAACAATGATCTACTTTATATTTTATACAAGAATTCCCCATTTTATATTTAAAGTGTTTCTAAAGATAATTTATTTTAGGGATAAACAGTGCTTTAACATGAACGTAGAGTAACGTATCTAGCTATTTATTTATTTATAATAAGCACACCAACAAAACAGTCACAATTCAAATAAAATAACATCTAAAATTGGCATTTCGGTAACCATGCAGATAACAGGTATGCATGACATTAACATATCAATATTAGAGAAAAAGGAGAAAAATAAAAAACATCGTGTGGTTTTACGATGCAAGTGAAACTTTTTTTCGGATCGTAGGCATTTAACTGAAAATTTTCGGAAAATGATTCGATTTAGGGTATTAAAATCGCGTTTTTAATAATAATAATGTGAAATCAATAGTAGACAAAATATCCAACTATATACACACTGTTCAAAACACACAAATACCGCGGAGCACTTTTTTGTTTTTTGGGTGGGAAATTATCAAATACGAGTAACTTCTCCCGCTCTGGACGGAGCGGGGGGGTGTGTCAGACTCTTACTGACTAACCCTCCCGCGTTCTTTCCGTTGCCTGTGTAGCCAAGGGCCTCGGTAGCCCTTTTGAACTTCCACGCGACCCATCGGCCCTAGTGGACCCCTATACTTGTGCTGACATCTCTTTGAGGCGCGCATGGAACACAACGCGCCGTCGAACTGGGCCTGGTCCTTATCGGACGGCAAGCTACCCATTGCTCCGGGTGTCACCACTGTGTGAATCGCCCGGAGGACACTGTGGACCCTACGGTGGAGGTCTGGTGACGCCCCCGCCTTATCCGACACAGGAACCTCTCGAAGCTGCCGTGTCCGGTAGCCGCGGAGCACTTGCACGAATGAATGAGAATATAAATGCTACACGGTTAGCTGATGCGAGCCATGGGCGCCACCATATAGGCCTTGGCTGCAGTTTACCTTACTCAGTGGCCAGTTGTAATGCGACATTCGATATAGGACAAAAAAAAATGAGGCGATGTAAAAAAGTTTCACTTTAAAAACTGTGTCTAGTAATCCTAAATCCAGAATAAACCAATTTGAGCTACATACAAGCGCACTCTTCACACTGTTTAATTAGGGAACGCCTGTATGAAGCGAAACTCATGGCGAAAGTATCAATATGGTACCTAATCTGTCAAGTAGGACCTTTCATTATATTGCCTTGCCGTACATGTTATGGGGCTATTAAATGTGGTATTTAAGGTGGATGTAGCTAATTCAAAAATACGATGATGACGCTTACTACGTTGGCTAGACCTAAAGTTAAAATAGTTTACCAATTGTACGTCTATGGAACCGTTTTTCATTTTGTGGAGTATTAGTAAGTCAAAATGGTTACGTCTTTCTTATAAGCTAATCATTTTAAAGTGCCTTAACCTGTCATTGTAATCAGATATAGCTTTTCGGATCTTTTCGGATTCTACATATGTTCCCAAGGACTTCCTTGATGATGAAGGACGTCTTCTTACTTAAGCAGACATCCTTCATCGTCTACTATGTTTATTATAGTGTCTAACAGACGTAGGTGCCTACATGATAAGAGCGAGCTCTTGGTTCCTACCAAGAGCTCTTTATTTTGCAACTTAAGGGTCGGGTAATCGCCGTTGACCTTGGCCATACAAATGCGCGTCGCAGTCACGTCGCGCCGACGTTCGGTTTCATACTATATTTATTTTTAGTAACGCAAATATGAATTTTGAAAAAAATCTCAGATAGATTTTTTTTTTGTATAAAAAGACTATTTTGCTATCTTTAAAGAAAGTAAAATAGTCTGTACCTACAAAAAAAAAACATTTCATAAGTAGTTTGAAAGTAATATCGTTTTTTATGCTCTGGGTAGACTTCCTGAATTGATTTCATAAAGTATATTACTACAATACAATGAATATTCATATTTAAAATTGATGTTTAAGCGTTCTAGTTTAACCTACATAACTGCCTTGCATTATATGAATGCGTAATATCGGATTTAAAAGTCACTAAAATCATATATCGGCGCCTTAAGATGTAAAATATATATTTACGAATAATAAGGATAAAGCGCAAAAATATCCGAAAAGTAAACTCGTGTCAATGTACTTTATCATGTGACACATGGATTGATATAAATGTTCCAAATGGCAAATAATGTTCCAAATGGTAAATTATGTCTCACGAGACAAGTGGATGTATACTCCTCGCCGGTATTTGGGATATTGATAGGTACACCTACGAAGTGTACAAGGATAACGATAAATCTTTTCTCTCCCCTTCTGAGAAACGATTAAGAAGTACCTAAAGGTAACTATCATACCAATAGTTATAAATAACAATAATATAATATTACCACGCATGGTGCTGATCAATGGTGCTGATCCATGCGTTATGTTCGTGAACGGACGCCGTCAGTAGGGACTGGTCATTTCTTAGCTGCCACGGCTTATTTTAAATTTCCAATAGTTTTTGATTTTATCTTTTTATTACGGACACTTTTAACGTGCACGCCTTTCTACATTGTTCTCACATGTATAACTTCAACATGAATGATGTAACCAATATTTTTGTTACAATATTTTAATTTAAAAGAGTGTCCGTGGAGTTTCTTGCCAGTTCTTTTCCATAGGAACCTACTACACTTTGGAATGAGCAACTAGCTTCATCTGTCTGACTGACCGACCCCTTGACAATCAAAAGTATCTGTATTTGATTTATTTGAAATAAATGCTTTGAGTTTGAGCATATTTAACATCAACGTCCAATATTTATGAACAAACAAAAATTATTAACTTTAGACAGTTATAGGTATAGATACAGTACATGTATTTTCAACGTAGGGCACTCAACAAAAGTATACAGACTAATTTATCGATTACTAAAGTAAAACGAGTACCTACCCAACGTAGCACTCGCCCAGCTAGTTTTCTGATTTCACCGAAGATGGGAACTAAGTTTGGCACAAATTATACAACAAGATGGCCTCATGTAAAAAAATATACATTCGGTCAATGCATTTAAAATTCAATTAACTGAGTATTTAATCACAAATAGCACCCTTTCTAAAAGCTGAATGCATTGATGGATGTATCATAAATGCTACCGTGACATCAGTCACGAATTTTATATTTATAATTTATTTTAAGCTTTGTTCTCATGTAAGTGACTTTGTGTCTTTTTTGAGAACCTTTAAACCTAAACCTATTATCGGCACATTTGTCGGACGATGACATCGTATTGCGATTATTTGATTTCAATTAATTATATCATTTCAGCCGAAAGACGTCCACTGCTGGATAGGCTCCATAAGGATCGCCCAGCATCGCACTTCGACCGGTTCTGTTGTTCTCGTATCTAGCGGATTCTTGCGGTGCTCAGAAGGTCAGTGGTCATCGGCCTCCCACAAGGTGGACTGATGAACTTGTGATTTCAATTAATATCACTTAATTCAGAATGCAGTCATTCCAAATTTAAGCTTCCGATTACCACAGGTACTCTGTAAATTAATATTCCAAAATCCAAAAAAACCGATGTAGTTACTTCCACTACATCGTTGTGTAACAAGATATCATACGAGATATCATAAACCTGTGAAACGAACAAAGGTAAAGAAATAAGTAACATTAGCTAGTATGATTACTTTGATTATATTTTTTATTTTAAAATGTCATAAAATGATATCAACATCTTAAAGTTAACATTGATAAATAGTCGCATTTCGTACTAATAAATTGGTTTAACGTGAATTCAATTATTTACAATGATTGTCGTATTTATTGTCATTAATTATTTGAAAAACAAGTTTCAATTAGTCGACCTAATAGTTTAAAATACAAACACATTGAAATAAAATTATATTTACATTGCAAAAACTGAAAATCAACCGTTAAAAATATATATTACATTGAAATTAAAAAAACTGAATCAATTGTTTTAATCCATGATAACGTTAAAGTATTTATTAACTGTAAACTTAAAATATAATTTATTGAATACTGTTATTGTATAATCCAAATGTATTGTATAAGGAAAATAGTACCTACGTTGTATAAATACAAACATCTTAGTTATTCTTTTGTAAAAATTGCCAGATTTTTAATACTAAATAATTAAAATTAAAATAAATGATACTAAATCGAACTGAATACTGAAACAACTTTGAATATTCAAATCTATAATTATTACTAAATACACGTTCATTCATCTTTACAGTAGAATCGATTCTTATCAAAATTCATGTTTTTATATTCATCGTAACACTATCCCTACAATAAATTCTTTCTCGTCACTTACATAAGACTACGTTACTCTGAAGTCCAAAAGGAACTTCGCCTAATATTTTATTTAACTCATAAACACGAATGAGCCGAATACATTACTTTAATATACTATCCGGAAGACATAAATTTATTATTATCGAATATCCAATTTTATCGTCTAACACTTTTTTGTTTACAAAATAACTAATTTATTATTAGACCGTTATTTAAAACTAAATATTGAACATGCTACGAAACAATCATTTTGTATCATTTTAAGTAGTAAGCAGATAAACAATTAGAAAAATACCTACACAAAATTATATATGTATTCTTAACATTTATAAAGCGTCTTATTTTATTGGGTTATTAAAAAATAATAAATTTTGGAACCAATTCAAACTTAAAAATACAAATCAAGGTATTCATAAGAGAAAAATGGCTGAAATTAGATAGGGACATGACATTTTCTAAAATTATTTGAATCTTGGTCATTTATTTCGTTGTTCTGGGTACCTGTATGAATACAGAATACCCTATTTCGAAAGAAAACATAATTTATTGTAACAAAACGGAAAATAATACTATGACTACTTAATGCAAATTATATTAATAGACTGTTGGTAGTAAGTTAATAACAATGGTCTCTAATTTTATCTTAACACTATTTACTATTGTCTTTACACAATGGTATTGTCATTATACAAATTATTATATACGTACTAGCTTTATTATTATCATATTTTCCTTTTATAAATACAAGTTACCATGCAAATGTATCATGCCATTATTAATGTATAGAATTGTATAGAATAATAATACGAGCATAATAAAATGTTAGCTAAACTGAGTTTCTAAAACCTCTTTTGACACGTGCGATCCTCTTCAAGTCTATCAAATTCTTCTTCCATTTTTAATAAATAGCCGTCTGATATGATAATAATGATATTTTCATTACGTAATTTTTATTATCAACAGCAATTCCAGAAAAATACCTGTACATTATGAGTAGTGGGAGTGGTTATTAAAAGTGAGTTGCATTTAATACGGAATAAATGTGCTTTGTCAGCACGCTCAATCCAACTACTTTTAACTAGTCACTCGCATTAATCAAGGTATACCTAAACAGGCCTTAAAGACAGTCGAGCCTTACTTTTAAGAAGTTCGTATTTATTGTCTCAATTTACATATTAAGGCTGAAACTCATTATTTTTATTTATTAACTGCCGATAATGTTTTTACATAACAATATTAACATCAAGATCCACTAAAACGTTTACAACAACCTCAAAATACGTACTTATACATATAAAATTCAACAGCCATGTTTTTATCACTACATGTTAATGCTATCTCTTTTAAATAATTAAGAAATCTAATTTCTTTCTATACAACAAATTTTAGTAGCAATATAAACATGGAAAAGAATGTGGAGGCTTTATTGCCAGATTTGTAGGCATTATTGTATACGATGTATTGTCGTGGTGACCCCGTGGGGCGTAGTTTCTGCCGTTCGGTTCTTTGGGCGTATTCATTGATGGTGTTGTTGGGTGGCGTGAACGCGGTGTTGTAAAAGTTGAAGGCGTTGTTGAGCTCCGCTTGCCGCATGTCGGCGTCGAGCGTGTTCTGGTTGCCGCGGTCTTGTTGCTTCTTGAGGTGACGCTTCGGGGGCCGCGTTGTTGCAAGAGTTGTCGTTGTTGGACGCGGCGTTGTTGTTGTTGTAGTCGTGGTTGTTGTTGTGGTTGTCGTCCGTTGAGGCGTCTCTGTTGAGGACCAGAAGAATTTGATTAGTTTAGGATGTAAAAATATAAAACAGGATAACAAAGAAGACACAATATTATTAGGCACCACCGTAGATATCTATATGAATCCATTAACTAATGAGTTAAGTGCGTTCGTCTAAAAACTTCTTTTATCAAGCTACAAATTTATACAATCTCTAATTCAAAATTTACGTTACAAATTACCCCACCCATGTTCATTAACCCCTCAAATGCAAAAGCAAAACTGTGACCCGCAAAACATATTAGGATATTAACTATTCATGACTTTAATATGACCGTGCTAGAATATGAATTTACCTTTCAAAGTGATGATTCCCTCGGCTTTGCCGTAGCCGTTAGCCGCCGAGCAGGTGTATTCGCCAAAATCGTTCTTCTTCAGTCGATTAATAGTCAGGTTCATTCGCAGTGCATATTCGTTTAGTACCTCTTCTGATATCACGTACTTTGAACTGTTTAGCAGCTTGCCACCTAGGATAAAAACAAAGTCGTTAAGCAATTGTTATCAATAGGCTTTGATATTTGTGATTTTTGGAACTAAACATTTAAATATAATAAACACATAACATTTTAATGTGTGTGTGTTGTGTGTGTGTGTGTGTTCTTCTTGTAACTTGTTTATGTAAATAAATTCATATTTCAATTCATTGAAATGTAGCTATTTACTTTTCAGTAGCACTAGTAAAAAATCCCTCTCACAATGTAATATTTTTTGTTTTCATTTTATTACTTGTTTGAGATTATTACATTATTCTAATATCAATTTAAAAAAAAAATACGCTTGACTTACATATCATAAAATCAATATCCATCACACTATTGGCGCCCAGTGAGGGCCATTTTTGACAAGCAATTTTTTTATTCCAGAATATTATTTCGGACAAACAAAATAAATTTTACTCGTTTAACCTGTTAAGCCATGCGCGACACCGATTCGGAGTCAAACAATAGAAAATTAATTGTGTCTCGTTAGCTGTCCTTGACCAATTAAAGAAAAAAAAATCTACAATCCACACCCTCATTTCGATAACATAATTACCAACATTTGAAATTGGCACCCTGTGTGGGGCAGTTTTAACGAGCAATTTTTATCCTAGTTTATGTTTTCGGGCAAATGAAATAACTTTCAGTCATTATAATAAAAAAAACTACAAACTACGCTCTCATTTCAATAATAATAATTAACATAATTACAGTTAACTAACAAAAAAACATAATTACCAACATTTGACGTTGGCACCCAACATGGGACCTTGTTAAAAGAAATATTCCCAAAATATTATTTACCAGCTTGCGATTTCCCTCGCTGCCAGGTGTTGAGTGATTTAGGTGAGGCCTCAACGTAGCACTGGAGGGTGACTTGCATGTCTGCCGCTCGAAGAACCACTGGACTCCCCACTCGCACGATCGGCTCGACTGGACACAAATAATGGAGGGGTTAGATTGAAAGAATGGACGGAGTGGCGGAATAATGGACGTTTTCCTTAAGTGATAAAATACATTCTAAGTAGTACATTTGTTATTTTGGCACTCATCGAGTCGCATTAGTAAGGTTCGGTAACTCATAACTGGTAAAAGAGTTTGAGATGTTTAATACAATAAATGTGGCCAATCTGTAGTGAGATTTTTTTAGAAGTTAACACATCTGCTCTTTACTCTATTCTAGTAATCGAATCCTATAAGTCTCAGACATCATAGTTCACTAAAACTAGGTCGACGAAGGAGAGAAAAATCTCAAAGAAACCAGTTCCATGGAAATCTATTGCACCGTTAAAGAAAATGCTTTCAACTAATGCTTTTGAAAGGGCCAGACCCTTTAAAAACATTAAGCATACAATACAACATTACCTCGCAACTGTATATCTAGTAAATAAACCTAATTACCCATACAAAAGAAATGATCAACAAAGTTTAACTACGACGAAATTAAGTCCACTCAATTAGGTTTACGCTAGCCTTTAATGTCAGCCAGTTTTGTTAAAGAGATAAGTAACACACTTTATATTCTTGAATCTCTCTATTTTTACACAAGTTTGTGTACTTTTTGTTCATACAATAATGCAAAACTTCTTTGCGAGTCACACCACCCACGCTTGTTTTATTCAAAGGGTAGGCAAAGGGGTTCTCCAATGGCTATTAAATTTAGTTCTAATGACGTCAGAGTATACCCCGCACCCTTGCTGCAACTTCACAAAAAATGCAAATACATTTTCTTCACTCCCGGCGTCTTAGGTAAAGGAAAAAGGGTTTAATATATAAAGCATTGTATACTTACACAACACAGAGACTTCGTACCGACGACTCTTGGTCGGGGGGATGCCGTTTGCTGCGATGCACAAGTATGTCCCCATGTCCGAACGTTGGAGCCCCTTCAGCGCCAAGATCGAGCCTACGTAGCTCTCTACCACTGTTTAACAAAAACATCAATTTAATATTGGTTTAAACGAGCTTCTAAATCAAAAATATCAGTCGCAATTAAAAACGAAAGAGCCATTAAACTAAGTTAGCCTTTAGGAGAATTACTGGACACATGCCTCTTCATAGCATGAATTAATGTATTAAAACAGCTGGCTGAATCAGTGGCGGTTAGTAACCGCAAAACCAGTCCATTCGAATGAATGACGCGGCTTAACACAATTAATACAAGTAACGTATCTAATACAAACACACACCACTTTAAACACGAAGTTATGTCCTCAAAATTGTCAAGGCGTTGAATTCAACGAGCATAGTTCATACTCTGAGTTACAAGCCGAACATTGAACTACTTTAGCCCAACTTTGAGGTCACATAGCCTAAGTGACAGCGACCCAAAGGAGTGTTTATTACCTTTACTTCAAGCCAGTATCAGTAAGCGCCGTCAACACTTATGATCTAGGTGTATATCAATGAAAGATGGCCTCTTTATTGCAGAACATAAATCAGTATAACAAGCGCATTAACCGCCGTTTAAAAAAACTTAGTCATAAAATATATAATGTGCCAGACATAAGTGAAGATAAAATGCTTTACAAAAATTTTTGGAGAAAAGGCGAAAAGATTTCTGATAAATTGTACTAAATGTAGTGATATTTATTATATGCCTTAGTAGGAATATATGTCAGCTTCGACAAAACTTAAGGAAGAGAAAATCTTTCAGTTAACTTGCCAAAAAGTCTTGTTTACTGCTAAGAGATTATAACACAGGTATTCTCTTTAAATTATGAATATTCAAAGTCACTGAAAAATCAAACACAATAAGTTAAATACACTTGAAAACAAACCAGAAAATAATCTGATAATTTGTAAACAAGAAACAGCCACATACAAGCCGAGGGCATTGACGTCTATATATAATTTTGTTATAACATTCCACAGAAAACGTGACTTCAACACGTTCATAATATGGCACATCAAACAAACTAGCACTTCACAACTTATGAATAAAGCGAAACGCGTCTTACATGAATAAATTTACTAAAGCGGCAAAATCTTGGTCCATATTTATTACAACAATTTCGTAACTGAGTGCGCAACGCCCAAGAGATACATTTCGGTCTGAAAAATTATGCCTTTTACACTGAAATCTACTTACTTACACAATTGCTACAGCCAACGATAATCTTGAGATAAATAATTTTTTATTACTTTAAAGTAACAGCCTATTTGTATAGAGTAGGCATCTATTAAGCCAGAAGATTAAGTAAATCTAAATTGTAAACAGATCTCAATGATTACTCTCTTTTTACTTAATACAAAACAAAAGATTACCATGTTACTAGGTTGACAGCGATGTGGAAGACGTTGCCTAAAGCTTTGGTTTGCGTTGAACGTTCACACAATAACAACTGTCCAAATACAGAGCGTTTTTGTCAAATACAGGTGAAAATTACGGGTTTTCATGACGGCCGTTATAATATGACGGAAACGCCCTTCTATAGGAAATAGTAGGTTTAGTTCCTTTTTGATTCACTAGACAAGTTACAGGGTCCTTAGCAAGAGAACAGAAATTAATAATGCTATTAGAATTCTTTGGCAGGGTCTCAAGTGTCAATGGCGTAATAAGAATTGCAAACGAACTTCTAGAGAATGAACTAGGAAGGTATGATAACTTGAGCTCTAGTGCGACCTTTATTGCTTGTTTTATTACTAGGCCGTATCCAATTCTGTTTTCATTAGTGCTGATTAAAATTCCGAAACGGAAAAGAATTTTACGAACATAACATTGGTAAATAAGCTTATCAAAGACCGAAAAAGGTATGGAAGCTAAGAATATTTTAGGTGGGTATAGAAAGGTGTGTTTTCAATAGAACCACAAAATAAAAGGCTGTCGTACCAACATTTTTTGGGGTCCGTAGTAAACACGGAACCCTTATAGTTTCGCCATTTCCTTCTGTCTGTCTGTCCCCGCTATAGCTCAGAGACGCTTAGTAAAATCGCTAAAATAAAATCTTGAAAATACATTTTGTTTTAGTACCGCCCTTCCACGTAATGAAATTAATGATATTTTTTTTCTCGTCTTTCGTTAAATAGGTCGTACAAACAAAACTAGAATTGCGGGATCGTTAACACATTTTTTTTCATTCAAGGAACTGTTTGCTTAATATTAAGCTTTAAAGTGCTAATTTTTGGTAGAGTTAAGTGTCGGGGGCGACACTGCCAGCTAGTTTGAGAATTTATCGTGACGTATATCGATGTATGGTAGAACATGTTTGTCAACTACAATGTTAAGTTTGTTATTGGAATAAATTCATCCCAAGTAATCCCAACTAAGAGATGTCGTCAGCACATAGGTAGGGGTCCACTAGGGCCGATGCCTGCCGGGGTCGCGGGAAGGTACTTATGGGTCACCGAGGCCCCCGCAACACAGGTAACAGGAAGGAATACGGGTGTGTTTTAGTCAGTAAGAGTCTGACACATCCTCCCGCTCCGCCCAGAGCGGGAGAAGTTAGTTGATGATATCCCACCCTCAAAAAAAAAAGAACCCTTCATTGTGCGTAGTCCGACACACACTAGGCCGGTTTTTTGTACAGTATTCACATTAATACATTTGCAAAACTCCGATAATCATATCCAAACTCAAACCATCCTCACACTTTAATCAAAACATAACTGTGAAACCTATTCGTTTCACGATGGCTGTCAAATTAAATTTAAATGGAAATAATTTATCGCTTTATTATAGCACACGACCCCCGCTATACTACGGGTTCGTAAAATACTGTTACTACGTAACGCGTACAATATCAAAAGCCGGCGTTTGTATGAAATTGTGTTTTATTAACGGGTTATAAACTTGGGTTGCGACATGTCGTAGCCAACTTGTTACTCTAGACGTCGGCTCTGATTCAGCAATTCCCCGTTATTATTGCGCCGAGACTAATTGTTTTCCGATTTCATTCTGGCTGAAATATTTTCTGCAACTGAACGTATTTTAAATGATGATATTGCTCCATTGTTGAAGGACGTTAATTATAATGTAATTAGGTTGTTGGTTCATGTGGAAACATATGTAGTAGTTATGATGATTAATAATCGTTTATTATTTCTGGTAAAGATTTTTCATTTACTGCATTTTGTATTTTTTAAACAACTTTTTGACACAGCAACTTTGTCCTCATGGATTTTGAAAACACACCTGATTTAACTTTGCGCTAATAAGCATACTTATCTCCCTGATCCTCCCCTCCCTCCTCTAATTGTTTCTTTTTTGTATTTGTGTTCCTTCTTTGCGTCATGTTTACCGCAACTAAACGTACTTTTCTTTCTTTCTTTCTTCTTTTTCTTTCCCTGATTATTCCTCTCGGATCTAATTCACAATGACCCTAAAACACTCAAACTCCATTCACTCACCCTTTGACTTAATGTCTCGAATAAAATAATCTCATAGACAATCTAAAGGACTTAAATACTTCGTTAATCCAATTTAACGATACATTTGCGTTGTTTTATTATAACTGAGTTAATTAATTTTGCTTTCGAGGTATAAGTTATCGTTTATAACTACCGATACGGTTCACTTTATTTCATAACTAGATATTATTGTTTCATTCAGGGCCACATGTTGAGAACAATATTGTGTTTCATTTTGTTGTTGTATCTAAGCTGTTGTTTCCTCGTTTAAATTGTGGTGCTAATTCCCTGTCCCTGTGGTCCCTGTCCTTATCCATAGAAGATGGTGAATAGATTACATCCAGAGGAGTAGCTTCCTTATGTCTGTTCATTACAACTAATTACGAGCACCAATTTACTCGCCCTAACGTAACGCCATTTCATTAACAATTCGCATTACTTTTTCTCCTAAAACTTTAATATTATTCCCTTGTTTACATTTTACAAATGCAGAAAAAAGTGTACAAATTGTTAATTAACGGCGCTACTATCACGACAGAATCAATGATTTACAGTTACTAATGCGCTCAGAAAGAAATTCTCAATAATTCCATTCCGACTCGCGTTCGCCGCAAAAGAGGAAAACGAGAAAAGTGGAAAAAGGAAAACGTGGATAGCTACAGCGAAGGCAATTCTTACATATTTAGTGAAGCGTGTTTAACATGTCCAATTAATACAAAGGCAGAGCCGATTCCACCACTCTGTTAACTATTACAACCACCCTCCGTTTACAGAGGGACGCCAGTCTTTTGTTTACGCTTAATGGCTTAAATAAAACGGGTCAAATTCGTAAAACACCGCACCGAAAAGGTTTTAAATGGCCCAGCGGGGACCGGCAATTTTGGGCCTAATACATTTATATTAAGGTATAAATTACAACACGGTATTAGACACCATTAGAAATACAACAGTGTGCGTATGTGTTAAAATGACTAACCCTATAATTGCTTTAACTCCTATGTCTTTTCACCTAGTGTTGCGTTGCGCTGTAAAGGGTACGTCATTGTAACTATAAGAGATAACAACCTTTTGTCAGGCCGGTCACTAAGCCGTTCGTTTAATTTCCTGACCGAACCCCGGATTGCTACAATATTTTGTTTAAGTAGTAATTGAGTTCTTTGAACACGTTTTTTCCGCGGAAATGAATTCCGGCCGTGAGCATCAGACGTCGCTTTCTTTTGTTTAATGTTGACAGCCCCGTACTTTTATCGCAGAAAAAATGTTCTCATTGAATTTAAATATTACGTGAACATTATATAACATTATTTATTGTATACAGTCATAGGTTTTAATTAAAGCTTTGAACAAAAAATATTTATTGATGGTATAAAATAAATCAGTTTTACAGGCAATTTGAGTGGGCGTTTCTTATTTAACGTAGCCTCGTCCCGCCTGTCGATGTGAATAATTTGTTTATCTACCCGTAAGAGACGATAAATAAATATTGCATGATTATGTGTGCGCTATCGTGTCGTTCCATCATTATTTAGTTGTCATTCTGCGAGCACGTTGTACATTTATATCGAATTGGAATTTTCTTTCCAATATCCTTAGAGCAATATCTTAATAAAGCCCATAAAACTCCAATATTTTAACCGCTCTAGCACCTGCGCCCGCTCCGGGCGGGCTTTGAATGCAAAATTAGTCTTGTTTCTTTTTTACCACTTAGCCGGATCTCAGTGATGCGAATAAAATTCAACGGAATATTGACGGTTTATTTTTGCTTTTGGAAGGTACGTTGATTATTATATTTTATTCGAAACAATTGCTACTTGAAAGACACAAACGATTTTTTTTTTCGTATCGGAAAATCGCTTTGTTGTCATTACTCACAGTAATACTGCGGTGACTCTGTACAGTTTTTTTTCAGAACGTTTTATCCGACCGTCATAAAACAATAGATTGTTCTCAGAGTATATTCAGTTACCTACACCATGAAAATGCAAGAAGACCCTCAATTTATTTCCACTCAAAAAAATAAGGAATTTCCTCAATCAATCACTGTCGCAAGTAAGCCTATCAAGAAATTAAAACTCTCTCAATTGGAAGGATTTAGATCATATATCTAAATTCTTCAGCCCAAGTCAATAGGACAACATTTATCTTTTCAGTTTACATTTTAAGAATGGGTAATATTTTAAGCGTTTTTATAATCAATTATATCAAAAGTACGAAAAACCGAGATAAAGTTTGAGTGATATTTTTATTGTTCATGAATAGGAACCAGTCTACAATAAGAAAAAATGTATAATCCTGTTGCGTCTAGTTGAATGCGTGCCAGCATTTCTTTCACTTATTTGTCTCGGCTTTTAGAATAATGATCGTTGTGTTAAAAGCATACATTATTAGTTCTGTTTTCTTTTGTAACGTGAACGTAGCTCTCTGAGGCGTTTTTATACAAATTCTAGCTTCTCCTGTATAAATCATTCATGGCTAGTAAATCAAAAGCTTTTCATGAGTATATATGCTATTTGTAAAATCTGGCAATATTATAATAAACCAAAATGTAGCCTCATTTGTAATTTTGAGAAATGCCATTTTACACCTAAACCCTGGCGACGTTTAAGATACGAAGCCAGTAATTGTTCAGGCCGATACTGAAGTGACTAAATACCTAAACCCTACTTGCCAAAATCCCGCCTCTTAAATGCCAAAAATACTTAAAAGTCCACATAGGCTCACAAAATAAATCTACAACTTCTCCCAAGTCTTGTATGGTGAAGAGACATAAGTTTCTAAGATATTCATGTCATCAAATTTTTGTAGACCTACTTATACAAAACAGATTCCTTACCTTTGACCTCCTTCCCATTATCATCTCGGAACACGATGTTCCGGCCTGCCGTCCTCTTCCAGGATATTATGGGGGCTGGTACTCCAGCGGCTGTGCAGCGCAGTTCCACCGAGCCCCCTTCAGGGGCGCCGGCTTCGGAGCCGTCTTCGTCCGCGATGTCTGGTGGTATCACCACTGAGAGGTGGCCCATCTGTGGAGAAGTTGTTAGTTAGTATGTTTGGAGTTTAACACGAGATCGAGGTTAAGAGCTGGCCCACACAGCAATAAAAAAAATAAATATAAAACAGGAAATTTGTACTCAACGTATGAGAACATAGGGGTGTTACAATTGGATCCATAGTTATCAGATGAATATTTTGAAGTGTAGTAAAGGAGAAGAAAACATTATTCTTTGACAAAATCTTTGTGTTTTATGGACCATTATTCTTCCATGTTATAAGAGATCAATAAATGAATCAACTCAGCCTATCGCAGTCCACTTCTACATAGGCCTCTCCCAGGCTACAACCACCTCCACGACGCCCTGTCCTTCGCCTTCCGCATCTAGTCTGACCCAGCCACCTTCTGGGTAGTGTCCCACACTACGCTTGCCTATACACGGTCTCCACTCCAAGACTCGTCTGCTCCACTGACCATCGGTCCTTCGACAAACATGGCTAGCTCACTGCCACTTCAGTTTGCTTACTCTGCAAGCCTAGTCGGTAACTCCGTTCTTTTCCGGATAAGCGATCGCAGTGGTTATTTATGGTCTTTATTTCTAACCCCGAGATGCTGCTGAAATGACTTTGCTCATCACAAATAATAATGCAGGAATTTTATGCTAATCAACTACGCTTATACGACTAGATAAGTTGCATGTTTTTAGTTATTTCTTTTTTATTGACAAACTACAGTACCCGAAAGTAAAATCTTAAATTTCCTGGTCAGCATTAACCAGTTTTCTTCTATTCATTCGGCCAGGTTAGTGTAAATTATCCACCCAAAATATTTCATTGTACGTAGTGTATGGGGAGGCTTACGTTAGCATTCAAAGTCACCGGGCTTATGTAGGTATGTGTAACTTCTAACCGTTATTAATTATGGGGTGAGCGACACTACAACTTCTATTCAATAACTGTCAGGCTTGTAATTAAGATCCTTGGGTTATTGGTTAGGTAAAGGGGATGGAGTACACAAGGCACTGATGAGGCTATTTAATAATAAGGGAATAAGTTAGATAATTATGTAGAGATCCCATTCATATTCTGTTGAGCGGACTATATAGAAATAGCTTGGGTGGAGCTGGAGCGGCTTGTTGTATTGAGCGTGTACCGGCCTCTGTCATCGATTTATGATTGCTTTGAGAGTATCGTGGATGATGTGTTACAAAAACTTGGTAAATTAGAAAAAATATATAATTATATGTGGTGATTTTAATGTAAATTTATTAGAGGAGTCATTGATGTGCCTAAAAATTAAAAATGTTTTTCCGTCATATAACTTTAATCGTCTATACTAGAATAACCGCCACCGCAGCTACATGTGTAGATAATATAATTATTTACTGACATATTACCTATAAATAAAGAAAATATAAGTCCTATAAATAAGGACATTTAGTAAGCAAGATAAAAAGTGGCTAATAGAGATATCACGGTAGTGCCAAATACTGCAGATCACTTGGAGAGCTTTAAAACAAACATATGTTTATTTTAAAGCTAAAATAATAAATTACCAATAATGAACTCTACAATTCCTTTTTAGAGTTCCATAGTAAACAAGGAACTCTTATAGTTTCGCCATGTCCGTCTGTCTGTCTGTCTGTCTGACCCCACTGTAGCTCAGAGACGCTTAGTACTAGAAAACTGTAATTTAGCATAGGTATACATATTAATCACGCCGACAAAGTGCATAAAATCTTGAAAAATATTTTTTTAGCGTACCTCCCTTGCACCTAATGTGGGGATATATTTTTTTTTCGTCTACCCCATGGTGTGGAGTATCGTTGACCGTTTAAAAATATTGTAGGTCTGTGAACACCACTTTTCGATTCAAGGATCCACTTGCGTAATATTAAGCATTAAAGTGCTAATTGTTGTTAGAGTCAAGTGTCCCCTTTGTTTTTTTTGAGTTTTGGAAATCATCAAATAACTTCTCCCGCTCTGGGCGGAGCGGGAGGGTGTGTCAGACTCTTACTGACTAAAACCCACCCGTATTCCTTCCTGTTGCCTGTGTTGCGGGGGCCTCGGTGACCCATAAGTACCTTACCGCGACCCCGGCAGGCATCGGCCCTAGTGGACCCCTACTATATATGCTGACGACATCTCTTTGAGGCGCGCGTGGAATACGACGCGCCGTCGACCCGGGCCTAGTTCTTACCGGACGGTGAGCTACCCATTGCTCACCGTCCGCAAGCCCGCGCCTACGGTGGCCGGAAATCCGCCCGGGATTCCCGACGCCCTCGGCGTCTCCTGCGGCGGCTAGGGGCGAGAGGGCGCGAAACTTGCCTTTCCCTCAACCGTCCCGCCTCCTCCTTCGCGAGCATTACTGCTTCGCAGAAGGAGGTGTCGGCTGCCCATGCCCTCTCGCTCCGTACCATGGCCTGAACCAGGGACGGACGCGAGAGGTCTCTGCCGCCGATCGCCTCCACGAGGACACGGCGGTGCTCTGCCCAAGCCGGGCAGACCTCCACCGTATGCTCCACCGTGTCCTCCGGGCGATCCACACAGTGGTGACACCCGGACGTTTCCTCCCGCCTTATCCGACACAGGAACCTCCCGAAGCTGCCGTGTCCGGTCAGGCGGAAGGTGAGGACGCCGTGGTGCCTCTCCAGCCACTCCTCAAAGAGGGGACTTATCGCCGCAATCATGGCGTGCCCAGCACTGGGTTGCGACAACCGTACTTTCCATGACGCCATGAGATCCCGCCGGAGCTCCATCCGCTGTGCCGCGATTTCTCGCGGCAGCGGACTTTCGCCCCGGCGTTTCGCCTCCTCGCGCCACTCCCATACGCGCGCGAGGACTTTTGCCTCCAGATCCCATGGCGGCAATCCGGCAAGGAGGCTCGCTGCCTCGCAGGAGACCGTGCGGTATCCCCGGACCATCCGGATGGCCATGACCCTTTGGGCCGCGCTCAGCGGGCGGGCTGGCCGCAGCGCCAGAGAACGCGCCCATACAGGAGCCCCGTAGAGGGCCATGGACCGCACGACCCCTGCGTAGAGCCTCCGGCAGGAGGCGTTTGGACCCCCTAGATTGGGCAGGAGCCGCTTCAATGCAGCGCCCGCCCGCTCCAGTTTGGGAGCCAAACGTCGGAAATGCTCCACGAAGTTCCACCGGCTGTCGAGGACGAGTCCCAGGTACTTCATTGTCGACTCGACGCCGATAGAAACCCCTCCTACCGTTATTTGGGACCCCAAATGTGGCGCGTTCCGAGGACCATGAAAACACATGGCCTCGGACTTGTGCAAGGCCACCTCGAGTCCCAATTGCAGGATCCTTTCGACGATCGTCGCAACCCCGCGTGCCGCTAAATCGGCCGCCGCCTGGTGCGACCTCCCCTGCGCCAGGACCAACGTGTCGTCAGCGTAGCACACTACGCTGACGCCGCTAGGGAGGTCGGCGCGCAGCACCCAGTCGTATCCGATGCCCCACAGATGCGGCCCAGGACCGATCCCTGTGGAACACCGCACGACATCTCTTGCCGGTTCCACACTCCCTGGTGACCGGGGTAGATGACGGCCCTGTCCGTCAAATAGGGCTCGACCACACGACAGAGGTGGGTCGGCATCCGGTGATACCGGAGTGCCTCCCTGATGCAACTCCAGGGCAAGGTATTGAAGGCATTGGCGATGTCTAGAAACACCGCCAAGATGACCCCACCCTGGGCAACAGTATTCCCCGTCGTCAGGGCTCGCACACGCATGATGGCGTCTACCGTAGAGCGCCCTCTGCGGAAACCAAACTGGCTCTCCACCAAATCCGGCCCCACCCGCACCAGCTGGCCGACGAGGCGGTCTGCAATGACTCTTTCAAAGAGCTTGCCCACCTCGTCGAGCAGCACGATGGGCCGATAAGCGGACGGAGAGTCCGCAGGGCGCCCTGCCTTCTTTATGAGGACCAGTTTCCCCGTCTTCCAACGAAGCGGGAACTGGACCCTCTCCAAGCATGCGCTTAGGAGCCCCCTAAGTCGAGGTCCGAGAGCCTCCAAGGCCAGGACCCAGGCCTTCCCAGGTAAGCCGTCGGGTCCTGGGGCGGTATTTTTGGCATTAAGCCTGCGTACCGCCGCTCTCATTTCTCCCTCGGTCACCTCCGGAGCATCGTCGTCGTCGTCGGCGGTGTGGTCCGCATCAGGCACCGCAGTAGGCGGAGCCATAGGCGGGGAGGAGTATTCCCCTCGCAAAGGGAACAGAGCGCTCACCACGTCCTCCACAAGCTGGGGCCGGAGACTCTGCGTTAGCGGGGGAGCCCATGGGCGGAGTTTATCCCGCTCCACCTTGTACGGGCGTCCCCACGGGTCCCTGTCCAGAGTCCCCAGCGACTCCTCGCGGGCCAAACCCCTGGCCCGCAGGATCTCCGCTTGGAGGGCGGTCTTCGCCGCTCTGTACCCCTCGTACAGCTCCGCCTGAATGGCTTCCGTATCCGGTTTATACGGTCCGTATTAGGTTTGATACGGAGCCTGCGGTGCCTGGTGTACCGGCGTCGCGCAGCCACGCACGCAGTGCGCAGAGCCGTCAGCTCCTGCAACCACCAGTACACCTGGTGCGAGGCACGTCCAGGCTGGACCCGGGGCATTGCCACGTCACATATGTCGGACATGGCCTCCCGGAACCACTCCGCCTCGTCGTTGATGTCAGCAGGCCTGTCAGGTGGTGACACCCAGGCCTGCACGATCGAGGCTTCCAGGAGGAGCTCCCGGTCCAGCTGCTTCAGCGCCCACCGCGGACCACTCGGGGCCCGTCGAACTGGCGCGTCCGAGGTCTGGGCGGAGACGTCGAACCGGATATACCGGTGATCGGAATAGGTCTCCACCCCCTCCATGACGCGCCAGTCAACTACACGCGGCGACAGAGCGGGGCTGGCGAACGAGATGTCCACCACTGATTCACCCCGCATCCGCACAAGTGTCCCCCTGCCAGTTAAATGGTTGTTTATGGAGAGAGAGAGAAAAATTCATGGCAGTAGTACATATAATGAAATTAAAAGGAAAACTATCACGGCTAAGTAGGCTTTACAAGTTAACGAGTTATAGTCGACCAACTTAAATTTGCAGTTGGAGAATTGACCGCGGCAAATATCGATGTATGGGAGAACAGGTTTTTCAACTACAATGTCAAGTTTGTTTTTGGAATAAATTCGTCCCAAGTAATCCCAACTACGGAACCCTTCATTATGCGTGGTCCGACGCGCACTTAGTCGATTTTTTTTTCTTGTATTGTATACAATTTAACTAATAACCAATAGCAACATTTATACCCAAGCAGATCTCAGTTTCCTCAAAAGACCATTTCAGACACCAATCTACATGGCCTTCACATGATAAGAGTATGACCAAGATTATGTCTGGACTTTAAAAGAGACTGTGAACTCTGAGTTTGTTTCGGTCTTTCTACTCAGAGTAGTCAGATAGGAAACGCTGACCTCATCTACTTTTTTAAATATGATTGACGCGTAAAAGTTTTTGTACAAACTTACTTTACAGAAATAAAATTAGTTATCATTTAATTTATCATTTATTTGCAAAGTAATGCTAAATCAAAATTTTGGAATGGCAATTAAGTATTCGCTGTGTTTATATTGGCTGAGGATTTAGAACTTATTATAGCTAAAAACTTTCCCTGAAACAATAGAATCGTAAATAATCGTTAACTTTAATATCTTATAATGGCCAACACACAGTGACCAAGCGTGATGATAATACTGATTATTTCATGCCGAAAGAATCTAGAGTATTATCATAAATGCAGCAACATAAATGGCAAATTTCTTAATTCTTTTGCTACGAAAAAGTAACAAAGAGATGTACGAGTATCTAAAACATTACAGTATTAACTTCGTATACATTCACCGAACGAGGCCTAGCTCCTATTAACACGTGACACTCGTTACATTCATAATGGCAATCTGCTTACCATGTCCATTAAATAACGTTTACTGGTGATAGTGTATTGGTCAAACATTTATCAAGTGCGGTTAGTGATTAAGTATTAGATTTTGGGTTTGAGCGCTAGGTTATAAAAGCATCTATTATTGAGTAGTTCTGGCAATTTAAAGCTTGGAATTGTGCCCAATCAATGGATTTAGCCTTGCTTTCTATTGCATATAACTGAATATCGACGAAAAATGTGTATTCTTCTGCCTCCACCTATGGAAAACGTAAGCGTTTCCCAAAAATGTTAATAACATTGAACCCATACAATGCTTAATCCCCTGGGATTGCTTAGTCCATTACGTAGGTACACACACAAACAAATAATCCCGAAGCCAATAATTATACTTCTCTTACCTCAATAAATACGCAAACCACAAAAGGCTACATATTACAAGTTTACTACCGTGTGTTCGCATTCTTTAATAATTAAACTGCTTATGGAAGATTCTTTTAGTATAGTTTCTTGCATTACAAGTCATCCAAGTGTTTTTGCATGGCTCCCATTATTTATAACAAGTTACCCAGAAGTTGAAGGAATAATAAGAATGTATAATTGAAAAAACAACTAAAGCCATTTCTAACTAACAAAGCATACTACTCGTATAAGATTAATGAATTTCTGACAGAAGCATTTATTTTGACATAGATTTGATATATATTTTTTTAATTATCTTATCATTGTTTTCTAATTTCTCGTTAAATTAATGATATTGACTTGAAATGCATTTATTAACAATCATAATCCTACTAATATTATAAATGCGAAAGTTTGTAAGAATGGATGGATGGATGAATGTTTGTTACTCTTTCACGCAAAAAGTACTGAACGGATTTAGATGAAATTTGGCACACAGATAGTTTATAACCAGGAATAACACATAGAATACTTTTTATCCCGATATACCCATGGGGTCAAAACGTATGCGGGTGAAACCGCGGGGCGCATCTAGTTATTCATAATGGTGTGGCAAACATGTTTGAACTTGTACTTTTTATATTATTCTGCATGATGGTTTTATACTTGTATGAGTACACATGTTTGAGGGGAAAAAAAAATCTTATCTTCTTTTTATTTGGCTGAATGTAAGAAATCGCTTTTGTCGATCAGAGTGCCTATGAATTGCACTGTTTTGTTCACCCTGTTAGTTTACATAAAATATCAATACTTTGTCTATCTAATTCAACTTTATTGGAACTTTCTAAAATTCGCACAAGAGTGTGTATATTACTGGCGTTTCGTTCTACATACATAGTCGAAACCGTTATCGCTATTCGCAGTCAACAGTTATCTAATAATCCACTTGATAAACAAAGCTAACACTCATTCAGTTAGAAAACCAAGTGGCTTTCAGATTGTTACGCAATATCAATGTTTGTTCTTAGCGTTAACAATTGATAAGTTAAGGCGCTGACAAGACCCAATTGACTAAAATAGGCTTCTCTTAAGAAAAAAAAAATCGAAATCTGTATAGTTTGTGGTAGCGAAAAAAATATATGTTAATTTTGAACATATTTCCCAGAACTTGGTTATTACCAAAACACGTTTTGAAAAAAAATCTTGATACAAACTAACGTTAAACTAACCTCTTACCTTGAGTTCTAATCCAAAATATCTGCATTAAATATCAACATACGTTACGTATTTATTTAATAACAAGAACGTCATAATTGAAAGCAGAACTTGGTTATTTTTTATTTTCAGATACTCAACTCAATTTTGAGTAAATAGATAATTACTTCATATTTTGCAATAAATTGCAAGCGTTGTGTCATCGCGCTTCTCTTTCTTTTCTATGCAATCTGACAGTGACCGCGGTTTGGGTGTTGTCAGCGTCTTAAGTATGCCATCCGAATAGGAAAACTGACGTCATCACATAAACTGTGACGTTTTTTTTATTTTTATCGTTAAAGTTTTATATTTTTCTGTTTTGTGTCACTATCCTTGGTTCGGTTGCGGCGTTCTTCTGCCATACTGCTCCAATTAGTGTTATCCCAATATTCAACCTCATTCAAGCCATATCATCTTTCAGACACTACATCCATCGTCGCTTTAGTCTTCCCTATCTTACAGCCATTCTTAAACCTTTTCTCGCTACATGTCCCTGTGGGTGTCTTTTCGATTTATTTTATTCTAATCACACACACTTCAGAGGACTTTAACAGCCTGTCACTTTATATTTTAATTACATTAAAATATAAATTAACGACGCAAAATATACTCGTTCATTTTGCTGCGAGCCTAACAATTAATTACCATAATAAAGCACACACGGCTTTGATAAAGTCATCAGAGAGTTATTTTTCTTATATTGAGTAATTTTAACAATTTTGTGAGGAAATTATTATAGTTTACTTGTACAGACAAAATTATTTTAAAATAAATCTCTCTCGTTCAATAAAAAAACTATTTTATTCTAATTGTAAATCAAGCTAAATGTTTTTCCCACTCAATAAAACCTCTTTTCAGTAAAATTCAGATTCATGAAATCACCCATTTAACTAAATGACATGGCCCCATTAAAACTAGCAAACTCCCATAACATTTCAACCCGTGTGAATAAAATGTGTTGTTAATGGAATGAAATGAAGTAAAACTCGTTAAACAGAATTAAATGCACCGTAGCCGTCCGTAGCAAGACGGCTAAACGATGGAAGCGTAGCGGCTACGCTATGACCAATGCTACGAACACGTAGCACTGCTACAAGCTACAAATTGGTACATGCTACCCATTTGTTGAAGTCAATTAAGCTGGCTACTGGGCTGTAAAAACTTGAACGTATTCGAGTCGCACGCAACACACACAGATATTAATTGAGGACATTACTGACATACTCGTAGTTGGTCCGCGTTGCAGACAAAGGAAAACACAGTCATTACGGCGCTCGCTCCCACGAGAAAACAACTAACTTAACGTAGAACGTCGCTGGTGGAGGAAAATCGACTATTATACTAGTTTCATACATGAATTGTTATTGTTTAATTGCTATTATATGAAAATGGTTCACATTCTTATTAAAATACATGTCTACATTTACGTAATTTCTTATATAATCGTTTTGCTTTTGTCTAATTTTTATATTGCACTTTGCTCTTCATGAACTGCAAAACAGATGCTAACTTAAACGGCTAAACCTCTGAACATTACTTAATAGATAACACCGCTCTGCAGCGTAACATCATATTGCATCGTTTATCTCCTCCGTTAAGCACAATAGCACCTAAGATACCATTTACGCAAGTCCTTTGTCTAACTGATTAACTGACTACAATTTACAACTGGACGGAAAGTAAGGAACGATTAGGTCTTTTGGAATTTAGCATAGATATCCCATAGTTTGTATTCCTGTAGTTCCATCCCCGATTCTAATAATGTAAGGTCAGAGGTCCGTGAATGTTGCATGAAGACGTATTGTCCCCATTCCTGGGCTCGGCGGACTGACTTTGACAAAATTCCCCGCGTTACCCCCGACCTCGGTATTCGAGGGCCAGGTAGATGCCGAAAATCGCCACTTGGATATTTTTGTACCTTAAACAACACCCCTTTGATGCTAAAAGACAAAGAGCAATTTCAGTTTTTTATATTTTTTGTTTATTTTTTACGCGGCACTGGACTTTTACGTTGATGTGAGGATAATGTTGAGTTTTGTTGAAAAAGGATGTTTTGGAGGCGCAAAAATATTCAAAATAAGTAGCTTAAAAGGATAATGACTTATTTCAGTAAACAATTGATGCTGCGCTTTTAATACCAAAACAATGACTTTTACTTCTGAAAACTTTAAGTATCACGTTCATATAAGAAAGTGATACACTATTGTCTGCATCTCCGATTCCTTCAGGAGACCAGCGACATACAGAATTCCTCGCGATACACACGACTGAGCACCACTGAATGAGACGCATTCCTCTCGCGAATATTCACAGATATAATTTCACTTCCTGCCATTTTAAACTTGAATAGACATTCCCGTTACATTTTTGCTGATATTTCCAACACATTCTAATGTCCAGCTTTCAAAGAAGGTATGTAAGCACATAACGTTAGATACGTTTTCTATCTCTTTTCTCTACAGTGTAAATTCTTGGAGACAGTTTCATGTCACATGAATTATGTAAATTCGTGGTGCAGCCCGCGAACCGAGTGGCTCCGAGATTTACATCCGGGAAGCGCGCGACCTCGTATTATAAATAAATATAAGTGTATGTAATACTATTGTCGCTGAATATTCAATGTGTTATGTGTAATAAATAGCTGCGGGCTACGAGTATCAGTCTAACTGTGTAGAAACGTGCCTGATTTATGATTTTGTAGGTCGCTGTTTGAATTTCCTAGGATTTTCATGTTATCATGCAGAATTCGAAGGTTGGGTTTACTGTATTATTGTGCACTAGCTGCGCCCCGCGGTTTCACCCGCATAAATCTCGATCCCGTGGGAATATCGGGATAAAAAGTATCATATGTCCTAATTCAGGTCATGGTCTACCCATGTGCCAAATAACCAAATCCGTTCAGCCGTTTTAGCGTGATGCCGTGGCAAAGGAAAATAAGGATTCATTTTTATATATATAGATGAGTTAGCTGTAAGTTTCCCGAACAAAATAAAATAGAATAGAATACTCTTTATTATGTACACCATAAAAATTACAGATATAAATGTAGAAATTTTACAAAATTTATAAAAGAAACCATATTCTGATTTTCTAGTCATATTACACACATTGGCCTAAACAAATAAATATTGTTAGTTAAAAAATCCATAACTGTAACTGTTCTCAAAATCAATCCTCGCAAAATTCTGGCTACAATCGTGTTACGTGAATTAATAACGTAGATTTCAAAGCACTGCGCGTATTCTATTGTTATCGCAGCGAACACCACTATTTATTGGCAGATTAACTAGAATATGCAAATCTGCTAGCGCTAAATGTTATCTAAAAGCGTTTTCATTCTATTCTTATAACGGGAATAAAAATACATTGTCACTAGAGGCAACTACGCAAGTCACGTAGTATCGTTCCAAGTTATAGATTCAAAGGCTCGTTCCGCTCCGTAGGTTGGGCATCAACAGGTAAGTGAGTCATTTGTTTCCTCGATGAAACATCTCAGCTGAGTGAGGTCTTGACGTGTGCCGCGAGCCGGGATGCGATCAGAACGGACAAGCAACTTGCACGTGCTCAAACTGTTACCTATTTTTTACATGTCACTATGGGTTAATGTTGACGGTGTTTATTACTTTCCACGTATTTCCTCGTGTACCTGGCTGTTTCCTTTTAAATAAAACAACAGTTTCGAAGGGTTTCGTACTGTTCTACAGACACTGATGATATTATGCAGGTACGTGAGTACACCTGATTGATTACCATTATAATTCAGTTAGGTAATTGAAGTTTAATTGGTATGCAGATCGTTTGACAGCAATTGAAACTACTGACCTATTTAGGGCTCTCTTGGCTCTAGGTAATTGGGTTAGAAGCGGATTAATAATTCAGTGATATTTTACTTATAATGCCATAAACTTGAACGAACAGCATAATAAAGTGCTAAGTTCATAAACGTCATGCGAACACACGTTCTTTATAGTTCTCCCAGATTTAAGGCTACACGAGATTGGCTGTGTAAACATTTGCACGTAAAGCCTTGTGCCGGACGGAACCCTTTTTTCCAGCCAGCGGCGATTAGCTTGTGGAAACTCGATGCCTCCAACCAATTATTTGAAGCTAAAGCCGTCCCGCCTGACACTCGCCATGATGGACGACAGCCGTCACTTTATCGCATATTTTTCACCCCCTCTTGACCCGAACCCCTGCTTAGCTTTTATACCGCTGCATTTACGACTCAATGCGTATGAAGCTACCACAAATATAAATCTCTTCTCGGAATAAAAAACTTTTCACGTATTGTGTTACCAAATCCGCAACGTTAGAATAAACGTGAAAGGGAAAACTTTGTATAATAAGAGAAAAATACCTTTAGACACTATAAATATTGATTATTCTCGAGACGGCTTTCACCATATTCGTTGTGGAGTGGCAAACCCTTATGAAAAAGCAAATACTTTGGTTGAGCTCGCACCTGTAGCCCGACACAACAAAAGAATGCTGAGTAACGCCTGCCGATTTTTCGGCTAAGAAATAATTCACTTGTTGATTCTACTCTCTAGCTTTCTACTTACTTTCCTTTTATGTGTTATTTATTTTATTTCCAACGAGCTTTGGCACGTTATCCATGTGGCGTCACGTATTGTGCATTAGTAATCGCACCTTAGAATACGTGGAGTCGCCTGTTTTATGTTTACAAAGTATTTATAAGGTAGTCAGGAACAGGGTGCGTTCCATACGTTCCTGACTTACTTATAAATACTTATATAAACATGTTAAGTGGCAACACTAAGCTAAAATCCGGGGCGATACCCATAGCTTCACCTAAGTAGCATCCCTCTCTTGCCTTTCAACCGTCGCGGGACAACGGATTAGATTTTAAGTTATTAGTTTATTTTATCCCTACTAGTTTAATTTGTCATAATGTACTGAATAGTGTTACTTACATTAAACTATAATACGTGTGTGACAATTATAATAATATTAACTGCAAGTTGGAGTTTCACTTCCACTCTTCGATCACAACTTCACCTCCAATATGCGTAAGAGAAGACTAGTAGAATACCTTCCACCTATGTCCCAAAGTGGTGACTCTGACGTAATCTGTGATTGCGTCAACCTGAGGCAAACAGCAGCAAACTATGAGTCGAACTTGTACCGCTTCTGAGCTGGACGTAAACAACGAAGAGGAAGCCGATCACGCCGTAGCACTGCTGCTCTCTACGGACAACTAATCGGAACCTGCGGAATGCGAGACTTCGGCTCATCTTAGTCATCGCTGAAGACAAGTACCAGAAATTGAAGGAAACACTATTAAATCGTTATGCAATTTCTGAAGAGCAGCGAGTTAAACGACTCCTTAGCGATGAAGAACTTAGAGACAGAAAACCGTCACTTTTTCATCATCTACGTCATCTACGGTCACTCGCAGGTAGCACTGACAGACGACAACATCTTGCGTCAGTTATAGCTTCCCCGCTTGCCTCACTCAGCATGTGCATGACATCCGTGCCCAGACAGATCTCGGTCTTGACAGGGTAGCGGACATCACTGATAAAATGGTTGAGTCTCAGCCAGGTCCTGCAAACATGTTCGCAATAGCAGCAACTCCAGATCTCGGAGCTTAAGTACACGCAGAAGCAATCATGCTCTGGCTGCTAAATACTCCTGGTACCACAAAATGTACAGACCCAAGGCTAAAAAGTGCATTTCTCCGTTTCTCAAACCCAACGAAAACCAACCAACCCAACAAAAAGTAGTGGCAGCAACTGATTGCGACAGCTTACAGATCAGAAGACTAAACGTCAATTTTTGATTGACACCTGATCGGACTTATGTTGCTATCCTCATCGCTTACACAATGAAGAAAGTCCTCCAATTATGAACTCTGCGCAGCTAACGGTAGTAGAATTAAAATATATGGCATGGTGACCTTGACGCTCAACTTCAAACTCCGACGTCACTTTATCTGGACTGTCGTCGTTTCGGATGTCAATAGCGCCATCATTGGTGCGGATTTTCAGGCAAACTACCATTTGCTACCAGACTGCCTTACTAAGCGTTTGATTGATGGCATTAAGAACCTATCAACCGTAGGTTCCACCGCTACATCAGACCAACCGAATGTCAAACCCGTTGCCACGACAGATTCTGCTTCTGCACAAGTGCTCGCAGAGTTTCCGGAAATCACTCGTAATTCTTGCTTACCCAGAATAATCAAACATGACACAGTACATTTCATTAAAACAACAATGGTCTTCCCATTTCTTGCCATCCTCGCCGTCTGGCACCTCAAAAATTGAGATTTGCCAAAAAGGAGTTCGAGAACATGGTTAATTCTGGCACAGCACGACCTTCCAAGAGCGCCTGGTCGTCTTCGTTGCACATGGCCTTGAAAAAGGACAACACTTGGCGTCCCTGTAGCGATTACCGCACGCTTAATGCCCGAGCTGTACCGTATAGACACCCTGTCCGACACAACAATTTTGCCCACAATCTTCTTGGTTCTAAAATGTTCAGCCACATTGACCTTGTAAAAGCGTATCATCAAATTCCTGTATCTGAAGGGGACGTCCCGAAAACAGCCATCGTTACTCCGTTTGGCCTCTTCGAATTTCCTTTCATGACCGGTCGGTCTCCGCAAAGCTGATCAAACATTCCAGTACTTTATCGACGAGGTCACACGGGGTCTCGATTATTGCTTCTCTTACGTAGATGACATCCTCGTCCAGTCAGCTGATGAGGCTCTTAACGGCGAGCATCTACGTATTCTCTTCGGACGCCTGCGAGACTCGTATATAGAGTCGTAATCAACCACTCTAAGTGCGTCCTTGGTGCACGAGAAGAGACATTTTTAGGCTACCACATCACTCCCGAGGAAACCCATCCTCTTCATGATCATGTCCATACCATCTTAGAATTTCCCCCCAAGGTGTGCGTCATTTTCTCGGCATGTTAAACTAATATCGCCAATGCGTGCACCGTGCTGCACTGTTCTAGGCTCCGCTTATAAAATATGTGGTTGAAACCAAAGGCCAAACCATTTATATGGACACCTTTACTTTTATCTTTAAAGAGAGTCTAGCTAATGCCTCTCTTTTGCAATATACGGTCATCGGCACGCTTCTCGAACTGTTTACTGACGCATCCAACGTCCAGATTGGATCCTGTCTCCAACAACTCGCTAACGGCAAGTGGGTTCCTCTTGCCTTCTTTAGCAAGAAACTGACAAATCAGCAAACGCAGTGGCTGGCCGAATCACTGGCGGTGTACGAAAGCGTACAACATTTCCACCAATTTCTTGAGGTCCATAAGCCGCTTCTCTACGCATTTGTACAGCGTCGTGAAAAACTCCCACCTGCTCAGTTGAACCAACTGTTTTTTATCAGTCACTTTACGAGTGACATAAAATACACCAAGGGAGAGGACAATGTCGTCACTGACGCTATGTCACGTGTCGAGGCTCTCGCATTTGACCAGGACTACAATTCCCTCGCCGAATCACAGAAGTCAGACTCAGAGTCTACCTTCCTGCGTACTCAAGGGTCAAGCCTGCAACTGACCAATGTTAATATTCCAGGAACTAACAAATCTGTCACCTGTGATGTGTCCACGGGCAAGCCTCATCCCTATCTTACCAGTTCCTTTCGCAGAGACGCTTTAATAAGGTCCACAACCTTAGTCATCCCGGTGCACAAGCTAGTACCCACTTAGTGACCGAACGCTATGTTTGGCCTTCTGTCAACAGGAATTGCAAAAAGTGGGCACAAACTTGCGAGGCGTAACAACACGCCAAAGTATCGCGTCATAATTTTGCCCCTATCGGTCATTTCAAACTACCATCTGGTCGCTTCAAACATGTCCATAATATTGACATCATCGGCCCCCTGCGGGTTTGCAGCGACTACCGATATTGTTTGACAGCAATTGACAGAACTACTAGATGGCCTGAGGTCTGGCCAATAGGGACAATCACTGCGGAGCAGAAACCTTTACACGAGAATGGGTTGTCGGCTTCGGTGGACCATCAGTCATTACGACAGACCAAGGCACTCAGTTTGAGTCTGATCTGCATAAGCAAATTAGAACAACGGCATACCATTCCTACGCCAACGGCATGATTGCGGGTGTCGGATCTCTTGCTTGTCTTGCTTATTGTTACTTGTATGAATAAACATATAAGAGGTCTACTGAATGAGTAAATAAATAAATAATAACCGTTGCGGAACACTAGATTTTATGTCATTAATTTATTTTGTCCCTACTAATTTAATTAATCATATATACTAAATAGTGTACCATACTTTAAACTACAATATTTGTGTGACAATTATAATAATATTAACTGCTAGTTGGAGTTTCACTTCCACTCTTCCATCACAACTTCGCCTCCAATACGCGAGATGAGTAGAATGCTTTCCACCTATGTCCTCAAATCTGGTTAGGGAGAGTACATACAAAGCCGACGCCAGATTCCAGAATACAAGCAACAACAATATCTGTATGTTCTGGAACATCACTAACTAGAACAACTATGCCTATTCGTAGTAAACATGGTTCGAGATATATTTCAACGAGCTTACGTATAATCCTGTAAGCATCGTAAATCCCGCATAGGAAGCTAAGCTTTCCCACAATATTTAGAAGCGCTTGAATTTTAGGCGGTCGCTTTAAAGCCTCGGCTTTATATTGAAGGTGAAATAATTGTATAACATGCACAATAGGTTCACATTTTATAAGGAAGGATTCCTCGGAGCGTCTCAAATTCCTCCGTCGGCGTATTACTAAGTGTTTGTTACGGCGGGCTTTAGTTGCGACATCACGAGGCAACTATGTGTCGAAGAATGTGTTTATGGTGCCAAGAATGAAGCTCCTTAGCAGCGGCGGGATTCTGTGCTGTCGCCGGGTCTACCTAAGCGTACCGAAGTAACGGCTTAATTTGTGTTGCGGACCTTTTCATTTACCCTTCACATATTTTTATGTCTTTATATTTTTATTTCTCATATTTTTATTTCTTTATATTCTGTACACTACTATGCGGAATCGAAAGTGTAACAGTCTAAGCAATACTTTTGTCCTATTTTTCGGGAAATGAGGGCTGATTGTCCTTAATACAGGCTACTAGGTAACCTAGCTAGGACATCAGATCGCAAAATTGTATTGTTACCTACACAACTAAAGAAAAAAATAATAAAATACGAAATCCCTACATCCGTGTCACATCTGCAAGAGAAACGATAATGATAAAATTTCGCGGTTAAATATTACATAAACGTTACGCAAATAAAAGCACCCAAATGAACAACAAACAACACTCGAACCATTTTTATTCCTCTTGTGGTATCAAACCTTTTTTCCTGATTTACTTTACAAATCCATCTAATTCCGCCGCTGACCTTTACAAATACCAAAAAGCCTTTTGCCTACCTGTTAAATTGCAAAGCTTTCGTTATGAAAATTCCTTAAATATTATCCTATGAGGTGGAGGAACGATTTATAGTAAACTTTCTAATTGTGAAGATTCTTCCACTTCACGAATTTCATTATTTTGCATCGCCCGAAACTCTTTGCCCTTTTGAAAACCTCAAAGGATTTCTTTATATTTCATACCGGTCGTTTTAAAATCGCGGTCCATAGTAAGAGCATCTATCGTCCAGTTACTGGGCACGGAGTTCAGCGCTGTAAACATTTCGCAAACGGGACTTTAATCCCGGTCATAAAAGTAATCCGCTCATAAAGTTACGCGACGATGGACAACATAAGGGAAGGGATTTTCTCTCACAAAGATTTCTAAGTAATTAAGATAAAATACCAGGAGTTTTTGTATGTAACTGGAAGCCAGAAGCTCTCGTTTTTCAACGCTCATATACCGAGTTAATCCTCGAGTATGCAATAAAGCTGCTAAAGTATTTGTGTTCCAGGCGAAATTACCCATATTGAAAATACCCTTCGTCGCTAACAGCCGGCTGAAGGCTTATTTATACGCTCGTGTATAGACTTCCCCTCGGAGTAGGTACGTAACTGCCTACTGCCTAGGTACCCACATTAAATTTAGAGCCTGAATCGTTAAATACTCACAATTTAATACAATCCGACGGACTTATGAACTGTTGCGTATTGATTTGTAATTACTAAATTGCTTTTGTTTAAGTTATGCAAAGTATTTGCTATTAAAACGGATTTAAATTGCGACTGAGTTTTATTTGAACGGCAAAGTTTGTTTGTAATTTGTTTGATTGATAGAGAAACGCTTTATTTTCGTAGAGTCACCACTTGACTGTGTTAAAATGTGATCTTTGTGAGGGGCGAAAAAGGGGTAGGATTACAAAAAACACGGTCGTCCATCACAACCTCTGTCAACACAGCTTCCCATCAATGCCGCAAAAACAATTAGTAGGTCAATATTTATTTAATTGCCTGAAACCGACCGACCGTGAATGATGACCGGTAAAGCCGTTGTGTGTATTTGTTGTGTTGATGGAAATATTAATATTACCCGATAAATTACACGTAATGGTCACATGAAGCATGTAAAAAATATGGCTGATATGTTAACGTGACTTCAGCTTGGAAAAGTTGCTAATAAAATATTTATGAAGGTAATAAAAAGCGATGTCAAAAGTGCACTGGTTTATAAGATATAATAAATACGTATATACATACTTAATTTTTATGTCGCACTATTTGAAATGAATTTTCTCAGAAATTGAAAGTCGACTCGAGCAGTTTGTTTACGTATTAGAGCGTTAACAGTGTCAACTATGTCAACATTTACATCGTTAACAAGCCGTTGGTTGTGTGTATTGGTTGTGTTGATGAAAATATTAATATTACCCGATAAATTACACTTAATGGTCACACGAACCATGTAAAAAATCTGGCTGTTATGTTAACGTGACTTCAGCGTGGAAAAGTAGCTAATAAAATATTTATGAATGTAATAAAAAGCGATGTCTAAAATGCACTAGTTTATAAGATATAAAACAAATATATACTTAATTTTTATGTCGCACTATTTGAAATTAATTATCTCCAAAATTTAAAGCTAACTTGAGCAGTTTGTTTACGCATTAGAGCGTTAACAGTGTCAACTATGTCAACATTTACATCGTTAACAAGCCGTTGGTTGTGTGTATTGGTTGTGTTGATGAAAATATTAATATTACCCGATAAAATACACGTAATGGTCACACGAAGCATGCAAAAAATCTGGCTGATATGTTAACGTGACTTCAGCGTGGAAAAGTTGCTAATAAAATTTTTATGAATTTAATAAAAAGCGATGTCTAAAATGCACTAGTTTATAAGATATAAAATAAATATATACATACTTAATTATTATATCGCACTATTTGAAATGAATTTTCTCAGAAATTGAAAGTCAACTCGAGCAGTTTGTTTACGCATTAGAGCGTTAACAGTGTCAACTATGTCAACATTTACAGCGTTAAGAAGCCGTTGTGTGTATTGGTTGAGTTGATGAAAATATTAATATTACCCGATAAATTAAACGTAATGGTCACACGAATAATGTAAGAGTATAGCTGTAATGTTGTATTGATATGAGGAACTGTGGCGCGACTACTAATGTGACTTCAGCGTGGAAAAGTAAGTAACTAATAAAAAAAATATGAATGTAATAAAAGCGATGCCCAATAAGCACTGGTTTATAAAATAAATATATACTTAATATTTATGTAGCACTATTAGAAATACATTTTCTCTCTAATTGAGAGATGCGCTTGTAACTTGATTCGTTACTTTAACTCTTAGAAGGTGTTAGTAGCAGTTTTTTTTTTTTTGTAAATAAAAAACATTTTCCCTTGCGCCGGAGTAATAGCGACCCTAAGCAAATACGTAGAGACGTACAGTGATCGTCTCTTTTGTACGGAAATACCAACGTATAACAATGGTGTAAAGAATTTTGAAATGCTCTGTTGTTTGTGATGTCGTAAAGAATAAGAGAAGTTAAAAGGAAAATGGCTGTATACATAGTTTTAATTTGAGCTATCTGCAAATTGTATTACTTAGGTTTAAGATAAAATGGATGGCCAATATGCACTGGTTTATACGATATAAAATAAATATGAAGGTACTTAATATTTACGTCGCACTATTAGAAATACATTTTCTCACTAATTGAAAGTCAACTTGAGCAGTTTGTTTACGCATTAGAGCGTTAATAGTGTCAACTATGTCAACATTTACAGCGTTAAGATATGCGCTTGTAACTTGATTCTTTACTTTAATTCTTAAAAGGTGTTAGTAGCAGTTTGTGTAAATAAAAAGCCTTTTCGCTTGCGCCGGAGTAATAGCGACCCTAAGCAAATACGTGGAGACGTAAAGTGATCAGTCTCTTTTATACGGAGATGCCAATGTATAACAATAATGTAAAGAATATTTGAAATGCTCTGCTGTTTGTGACGTCGTAAATAATGAGAAGATAAGAAGAATAATGGCTGTGTTCATAGTTTAATCTGCTATCTACAAGCTGTATTACTTAGGTTTAAGATTTCGTCTTAAAAGCTTAGAACAAAGCTTAGAATCTCGAAAGAATTCCTAAAGGGCCCTCAAATGACTCGGCTAATTACGTACGAAACTAAACTAACTAATTTAACTAAGAAGCTATTAAACATTAAAACAAAATCTCGAATAACTGCTGGGCAAGGAATCGCAATTTCAAGTAATAAATGTAAATAGCAAAACAGACGGAACCATGAGTCACGAACAGTAAAAAACAGCTTTTTCAGAATATTCCCTTAAATTTTCAGTTGTTAAATGTGTTTGTTGCTCAGAGCTATGGAATTAATTAAGTTTAAATGGGCAGAGGCCTCTCACTGACCATTTCCGCATATTGCAAAAATTATTACTATATAGTTTATGCAATGTTTTCAAATAAAGTCGAATTATTAATTCATTGGAGTAAGAGTAATCTGGCAAGAGCTAGTTGTAACTTTAGTATATAATAAAATGGTCATATTTATTGTATTCTAGACTTTTACACTTATTATTATACACTTATATAAATCGATCAAACTAAACTATCACCATTACAATAAATATGTGTATTTTATAACACAAAGTGACAGCTAGCACATGTCTTTAGATTCTATGTTGTCAAATTATCACCCGAGTTTAACAGCTGCATTAAAAATATTTCTTTAAAAATTGTTTTTTCAGCGGCTTTCATGCAATGCAAATTACCTGCCTGTGTTTGATATTGTCAACAAAGCACCAGCAGTCTTCTAACAATTATCCCGAACACAAAACTTTACACCGTGTGTAAAGTTTTGTGTTCGGGATAATTTCAGGCCAAAGCATATTCAAAGCAACTATCGCGCCCAAAGCAACTATGTAATTGTAAAACGCTTTGCAGCAACATAAACAGCAGCGTGGAACATTTGAAAGTTGTCTCCTCATGAAGATGTCTCGGTGGCATTCCGCGCCTCCCTTCGGCAAGCGCGTGCATTCCGCGCACGACTTGAGAAAATTCCACCGGTACCCTGCGCGTCGGCGGTGTCATGTCACTACTACCCGCAAAAGGTAAATAACTTAATAAGTGTCAGTTTGTGTGTGTTGGAGGTATAATAATGCATTTTAAGGTAAATGACTGGGTTGTAAGAGTGTTGGGCTCCTTAAGTTCGGAGTTGAGCTGTACGATTACTGACAAATGCGTGCACTGACTGGATAGGTCCACTCAATCTGTGTGATTCTTTCCTGAAAAGACCATTTCAGGCATCAATCTACATGATCTGACCGAGATTATGTCTGGACTTTAAAAGAGACTGTGGCCTCTGAGTTTGTTTCGGCCTTTCTTCTCAGAGTAGTCAGATAGGAATCACCGAGCTCATCAATTTTTTTTTTTTATTCATTGGCGTGTAAAAGTGT
Source organism: Atethmia centrago (assembly GCA_905333075.3). NCBI lineage: Eukaryota > Metazoa > Arthropoda > Insecta > Lepidoptera > Noctuidae > Atethmia > Atethmia centrago. The sequence goes on along the minus strand of HG995383.1, from coordinate 16,223,995 downwards.
TTATACAATACTAACATATTCCTCTCCAGATCTGTTTGTGGCACTGACAACCTTCATCCGTCACAATAACATAAAGTTATGAACTATTATGTTGGTGTGGGTGTGGTATGCGAATATTTTTTGTTTTAACAATTATAATATTTATTTAATTTTCATTGTTTTAGCCCCGTACTAATTAATGCAACAAGATCTACATTGTGTTCAACTAAATCAATCGATATATGTATATTTTCTTTTTAAATTTTATTTTTTAGGCTGCATACTTGTTTCCACAACTCCTTTAGATATTGCAGAATAGTCGACACCAGCTTTTCTTGCCATATATTAAAACGACTGTGTTTACTATATATCTACTGAAATATCGCTATGGATGGATACTGACGATGAGAGCAAAATTATTTTGTGAATGTAGAAAACCTACCTACCCACATAAAAGTTGTGATCGCAGATTCATAGAATCTACCAAGCATTATGGCTGTTCTTTCTTTATAATATTGTATTCCTGACTTATATCTAGCTCGCTTTGTTCGGCAACAGAACTCGAAAGGTTTTGATAAAGGGGAGTGAAATTAAATTCAATTAAACTGCCAAAGATGACGCTACTATGAGTGAATCGTACCACTAGTGGTTAAGGTTAGTGCTTTTAGAGATATTTCTAAGTGCCAAAGGCTTGCATTTATAGACCGACTAGTTTTTGCCCGTGACTTCGGCCGCATGGAGGTCGTAAATTATCCCGCGGGAATAAAAAGTATACTATGTCTTAACCCAAGTTATGGTCTACCCAAATCCGTTAAGCCGTTTTAGCGTGAAAGCGTAACAAACAAACAAAGTCACTTCCGCATATACATATGTATAATATTAGTTAGGATACACTCAAATGCATGTGAGAGGGGCTTGAGGCCAAGTAATAACAGCCGCACGGGTCGATCGATCAGGTTAAGCTACGCTTGCCGCGGTTGGTCCATGGATGGGTGACCATCTTTACATACCCTCCCTTCGCTCCGAGCCTTGGAAAACACGTTAAGCCGTTTGTCCCGGCTTTCATTTATAGTCAGACACATCAGACATTTTTATTATTAGTCAGTTGTTACGGGTCGTCAGAAGCCCGAAAGTCTGACAGCCAGTCTTACCAAGGGGTATCGTATTACCCAGTAACTGGGTTGTGGAGGTCAGATAGGCAGTCGCTCCATGTGAAATACTGGTACTTAGCTGCATCCGACCACAACGACGTTAGGAAAAGGCTAAGCAGATGATGATGACACTCAAATGCAAGTCGCAAAATAGAGAACTAACATGAAATGTACCAGATTTGACAGGTTTTTAACATCTTCCTTTTACATTCAAAAATGTTTGTTGTACTTATATGCCATGATACCTACCTACATGATAAACAGAGTAGGTATGAAATTTGTAATAATATATTGCCATTGTTTCTGCTTTGCCTACCCAACGAGTAAAAAATGGATGACAAAGAGAGTAACCGGAAACACGAATGAAGCAAGTTAATATAAAGCTTGTTAAAAGCGTCAGTACCTAATCGATACCCAAACAATTTACACAACCAGCAAAAACATTAAACATTCTTTAATATTTCCGCCAATACGTTGAACTTTTCCTCAACACAAGCTGTAACTACACAATGTTTTGTAGAACCCCGTTATATATACTTGTTTATCTCATCGAGAAGATACGGAGAGCAAACAAAACAAAACTACGCTAAGGGTTACCTTGTACAAGAAAAGTTTTCCTCTACAACTTATAAGCGTAATAAATTGGAAGTATCTTATTTACTTATACCGCGGGCAAGCAAAATGTTTACGTTTAATGCCCGCATGACTATGATAGACACTCTGTTCCGCCCAAAATACATAACATACAGAGCTTTGACTTGCATAAAATGTTTTGTCATTTACATAACCAGGCTGGGATTCTCGAAAAGCTAAGGAAAATGGCTCTATGATAACGGGGTAAGGTCTTAAAAAAATTCGACCAAAGAACGTTTGGACGTTAAAGAATTGAGTGTATTTTTGAGCTTCGTTCGGCGAATCAACTGATTTTTTTCCCAAATTAGGCCTGCTCGGCGCATCCTTGAGGTATTAGACCTTATTCTATAGTGATGCTCAAGCCTGAATCTCAACCTGAAACTATGGTTGAATAGAGATTTGTTTGAAATCTGCCAGTTTTATGCTCGAGTTTCGTTCTAGAAAACCTCCTAGGGCTACACTGTGTCAAATTATACATTTTCTTTCATTCAACTCTGAGCCTTGCAGGTTAACAAATTCAATATATCAAATATAAGAAATTACCGATCTAATTCGAGACAAATACCTATTACCATTATTGTGCATAATACAATCTTATGAGGTGTGATACCCTATTAGCGGCGAGGGTCGATAAACGCCTTGAGAGGCTCTCGTTAAGTGATTGGGTCAAGCACTTAATGCAGACAACAGTACTCCATGACACCTTTTGTGAGGGTTCTGAGAAGCCTTGGTATTTGAGATCCTCTACTCCATTGAGGGATTCGTACGTTCTACCGATAACTGCACAGAATTATAATGATTACGGAAAAATAATAATAATTTAAAATAAAAAAAAAAACAATTGAAAAGTATAAGTAACTTATTTTCAATTTTTGATCCCTCTACTAACTTATTTAACATTTCTTTTCATACTCATACCCACACCCTCCCGCTCTGCCCAGAGCGGGAAAAGTTATTTGATAATTCCCACCCAAAAAAAAAAAGACGTACCTTAAACCGTTGGCATATGAGATAGTTTATAGCCACGTTAATAGTCGTGGTTTATAGCTATTAACAGTATAGCACCGAGAATTTTGATATCTATACATATAATACAATCCTAGGAAAGTCAAGACTAGTAAAAAAGTTATTGCTACGAGGTCTGGGAACGATTCTAATTACGTAAATATAGTATTTAGAATTTTTGTCTGGTTGTCAGCATAACGCAAACACTATTGTTCAAATTTTGCACAGATATTCCCTGTAGGTCTGGTCAGTCTGTAGGCTATAAATTATCACGCTATTTGCTATGGAGGAAGAGCAATACGACATTAGATTCGTATTCTTCTATATTTTACAGCAAATTGTAAAAAGGCGAGCCAAGCGATAGGATATTGCAGATAGTTGCAGATTATTATTTTAAATGATTATCATCACGCTATACCTATATGGAGTCAATCATGACATACACAGAGTAGATTTTTGAGATGGGCCAGTAAGGTACTTTAACGCTGTACGTTGTAGCTACGGGAAAAGTCTTAGAAGACTGTCCTTAACTTTTTGAGACATTTTGATCTGCATTTAATTTTGAAAAAAAGTTCAGACAGTGAGAAAGTAAGAAAACGGAAAATTTTCACAAAAACTTTTTTGGTTTCAATCGATCCTGTTTTTTTTTAAGAATCAAAACACCAGCCAACAACAGACCAGCTGAGGTTTGAGTACTAGAAAAGTCAGAAATCGCAAAAGTCTTTTACAATAAACAGTTCGGGTTTACAAGGGGTCGTTCGATTACTGATGAACTTTTAGGACATATTCATAATGCATGGGAAAATAAATGCGATGCCTTGGGCATCTTTTGTGATTTGTCCAAGGCATTCGATGGCGTTCTTCATTAATCAGGAAACTCCGCCACTACGGGATCCGGAACACCGCTCTGGATCTTCTTACTTCATACTTAAGTAATAAGAGTCAGAGCCGACCAATACTGGGCGCGCTCTCAGTTACCAGAACCCCTGGGTCGACATAAAGAGGTGGGTACTTCTGCATGCCGACAAACAGGCCGCAGCATGGTTTGTGGTGGTCGGTGTCCCTGTGGACCAAATCCCGATCCTGATGGAAGCCGGACGCCGTCTCTCAATTGGATTGGGGACGGTATACGTGAAGTTCCAGGGTCGGAACGGCAGGTTCACCGACGTCCCTCAGGGATGGGACCCTGCCACTGGGACCATCTGCGAGGCGCCGAAGCAGCTGCCCCAAACACCAGCAGGGGAGACCACTCCCCCACTAAACAACCCGGACGCATCCGCGGCTGAACCTGCTGTAGCAGGGTCGGCCGACTGTGCCGCCGCCTCCGTGGGCGCTGTCCCTCCAACGGGAGAGGAGCTGGACGACATACTCCTGTCACCGGCTTCGGGCCCGGGGGGGGACGGCTTCGACGAGGGCGACTTGTTTGCCGGGCTCAGACTTGGGGGGGACGAAGAGGGTTCGACCAGCGATGGCGTCCCTTTCGTCAATATGTAAAGTCCTGCAGGCAAACCTCCACCACAGTCAGACTGCGACGGCTCAGCTTCGCAAGTGGCTGGAGGCGCAACACACGGCCATTGCCTTGATCCAAGAGCCGAGGATTAGGGCGGGCCGCATACAAGGACTTTCCAATCTTGGCGGTAAGCTCCTGGTCACCACTGAGCACGATCACCCCAGAGCGTGCATCTATGTCACAGGTAACCTTAAAACACATCTTTTAACTGACTTCTGTTGCAGAGATGTCTCTGCAGCAAAGCTGGTAATACAGCGTGACGACACCACGAAGATGGCGATCGTTTTCGCCTCGGCCTACATGCCCGAGGCGGAGGCGCCGCCTCCGCACGACCTCGCCCGCCTCTTGAGCCATTGCGAGGGATGTGGGTTTGAGGTCGTAGTAGGGGCCGACGCCAACGCTCACCATCAACTGTGGGGTATGGACACGCAAAACGAGAGGGGTAAGGCCTTGGTTGAATACTTGTTCTCGACTAACCTATCCCTACTAAACACTGGCTCCGAACCAACATTCATAACCAGGCGTAGCCGAACAATCATAGATCTCACTCTGGCAACAGAGGGCGCGGCGGAAATCACTGCTGGGTGGCAGGTCTCCAACGAGGCCTCCTGCTGTGATCACAGGTGGATCCGCTTCGACATCCAGGTCTGTGTTTCTCCAGCCCTACCACGGCGCAATCCGCGAAACACGGATCGTGCCACTTACACACGCAACCTTGAATCCAAGTTTGCGACAATAAGCGATCCGGCGACGTTTGCGGACACGACACAGATTGAGGTACAAGTGAGCTATCTTACCAAAACAATGATAGATAGCTACCAAACTGCCAGAGACCACCCCGCGCAGCACACCGGGCAAACAACCATGGTGGGGCGCTGATCTAGAGCGCAAGCGCGGCAAGGTAAGGGCAGCTCTGAACAGAGCCATGAACACATGTGCGGATGAGGACTGGGATAATTACTACGCAGCCAAGTCCAGTTACAAAAAATGCATTAGATTCAGGAGTACCGCGGGATGGCGCAAATTCTGTGGTAGCATTGAATCTTGCCAGCAAGCTAACAGGGTAAGGAAGGTACTGGCGCAACAGAAATCTCCTGGGCCCACTACCCTCCGCAAACCTGATAACACACTCACTTCCTCGCCAGAAGAAACGAGACGCGTCCTTATCGAGACTCACTTCCCTGGATGTATCTTCACGCAGGTAATCGACTGGCAAGATGTAATTCAAACGCCATCAGACCTTGCAATCCTTGTTTCGGGGAAAGTAACGGGAACAATCTGCAACCTCACTCAGCAGGCACTACGTATCGTAGAAAAATGGTGTAGGCATTTCGACCTATCGGTGAACCCCACCAAAACTGAACTAGTTATGTTTAACCATAAACGAGCATTAGGCCCTTTCCGCCTACCAATACTGTTCGATACAGAACTTCAGTTAGCCAACGAAGTCAAGTACCTCGGGGTCATTCTAGACAGTAAGTTAAACTGGAGTATTCACTTAGACAACAAAATAAACAGGGCTTGCATCACCTTTTGGCAGTTCAAGAAAATGATAGGTAAGAAGTGGGGCCTATCCCCCAAAATTATGCTATGGCTGTACACGGCGGTAATCCGCCCCATGATCTCCTACGGGGCCGTGGTCTGGTGGCCCTGCACCCAACTAGTCACAGCTTCCAATAAACTACAACGCATGCAAAGACTTGCCTGCATGGCGACCACGGGCTGCATGAGGACAACTCCAACTGCAGCAATCGAAGCCATGCTGGGACTGCCGCCGCTCCACCTGTTCATACAGCAGGAAGCGACGATGGCGGCAGTACGCCTAAATGCACTGAATCTCTGGGGCAAGAGAGACACACTACACACTGCGCTGCTTGAGGGACTCAATGAAGAGTTCCCCATCACGAAAGCAATAAATGACCAGGTACCCAAACAATTTATATTTGATAAGAAATACAAGATCCAACTCCACGAGGATCGCCGATGCGAGGGGTTGCGCCCCGCAAAGCTGCGCATCTTCACAGATGGATCCAAAACAGGTAGTGGCACAGGTGCTGGAATTTTCTCGGAGGACTTCAACATACGCATAGCCACACCATTGGGGGTCCATAACACAGCGTTCCAGGCTGAGTGCTTAGGTATTTCTCTGGCCGCCTCAGCCATCATGGCCAGGGAAGTTAAGGACCACTCAATCCGCATACTCTCAGACAGCATGGCTGTCCTGCAAGCGCTAAACAGTCACACAGCTGACTCTGGGCTAATATACGAGTGCCACCAGCGCCTCAACCAGGTGGGTAGCCTCAACAACATAACCATTCAATGGATTAAAGGACACAGCGGTTCGCTAGGCAACGATGCAGCCGATGAACTTGCCAGAAGGGGTCGAGCATGGCACCAGTGGGACCTGAACCCATCGTGCCACTTCCCTTCGGGTACCTACTCACTCTGGTAAGGAAACGCACCAGAGATAAACATCTCAAACTATGGTCGGACCAAGGTGAGTGCAGGCAGGCCAAGGAAGCTCTCCCTACAATTGATGGTCGCCTCACGAAACGGGTTCTCCGACTAACTAAACTACAGCTGCGCACTGTTACAGCAGCTATAACAGGCCACGGGTCATTTAACAAACACCTTTTTATCATAGGAGTCACAGACAGTCCGCTGTGCAGGGCCTGCATGAAGGACGACGAGACAGCAGCTCATGTGCTACTAAACTGCCCGGTCGTCGCCACATACAGGGCAAAGTACTTCGGTAACCCAGGTACCCTCTGTGAGATGGTCAGTAACACCAAGGCGTTGCTGGCCTTCCTTGAGGAGCTGGGGGATCGAATAATCGATTTCCCACCCGTACGCAAAATACGCGCATTGACGTGGAGTTGCGGACACCGGCCCGTTTTACCTATTACCTATTACCTAAGAGTCAGAGCGTTGACTTTAATGGCAAAAGATCTCCCGAATCTATAGTAACAATGGGAGTCTCACATGGCTCTATTCTTGGTCCTTTCTTGTTTCTTATTTATATTAATGATTTGCCTTACCTTATAAAGAATAATCATGACATAATGTTGTTTGCAGAAGACACTGCACTTACGTTTAAACTTAAACGTCAGCAGCTGGTTACTGACGATGTAAATAGCGTAATTTCAAAAGTAGTTCACTGGTTCAATGTTAATAATTTACTTCTTAATGAAAATAAAACCAAATGCATTAAGTTTACGCTACCTCAAGTTAGGTAAGTGAAATCTAATGTGCTGCTAAGGGGCGAAGAATTGAATCCTGAAGATAGCACAGTATTCTTGGGCTTAACTTTGGATGTTAAGTTTCAGTGGGGCCCATTTATAGATAAACTGTCAACATAGCTAAGCTCCGCAGCGTACGCTGTTAGAAAAGTTCATAATTTAACTGATATAACCGTTAGTGATATAGACCCATTTAGTGTACTTTAGCTATTTTCATAGTGTATTTTTTTTGTAACTTGGATTTTTTTATATACATTTTGACGTTTAATGATTATTTTAAACACATTGACATATTTACTTTGTGGAGTTTAACCGGTTGAGTGCTACGACGAGATGACGTCATGCCCCCACTACGCCCAAGTGAATAACACGGCCGACTGGAAATGAGACGTACATGCACAAAAAACGATCCCCTGCTAAGAGTGCTGACTGCAGTCTGCACTCTTAGCAGGTGATCGTTTTCCGTCACAAAGCCAAATGAGTTTACGTTAAGTGGCTGCAGTCACTTAATGTAAACTCATTTGGCTTCGTGAATAAACAGACCGCCTTTTAAAATATAAACAATAGTCGTATGACGAGTATTGTATTTACTAAACCCATTGTGATAACAGACATTATGTTTGATCCTGTGTTATGACTATTTCTGATAAAACTACTGTACCAATTCACACGAAATTTTGCATGTTACATTATGAATTGATAAGATAAATGAAAAGATATAGACTCATCGACGATTACACGCAAAAAGATAACAAAATATGACAAAAAAAAACAGACTATATTTTACGACTTGAGCAATCAGTTTCCTCGGATTTTACTTTGTTCAAAAACATTATAAGATGCACCTATTTCGTGATAACATTTCACGATTTTATAACACACAAAGAAAGTTGAAAATTCATCATAATATTGACGCGTTCTAACGATTTTTTCTCGTAACATTAGTTTGTTAAAAAACTCGATTTTATGATGCGATTTCGTGCAATTATTATCTAAAACGATGTAATAACAACTTATGAAAGAAAATATACCCATTTACCATTGAATAACACACAAAAAATACACAAAACTGAACAAAACCAAAACAATTACACAGCACACACTCGCAATGACAACTCACTAAAATGTCAATACTAAACTATTTTTTTTTTAGTTTTTTTCATTTTTGTTTGGAAATGATTTAGTTTACGAGTAAAATAATACCAGACGATATTAGCACTTATTATTAAGTAATAATAGATGTGCAAATGGCCCGCCCGGAGTGGCTCACATGCACGCCGGTGGGACTTGACATTTTGGGATAAGTGGCATATCCGCGCGCCTTCGGTATTTAACCGAATTATTTATGTTATTATTTGAATTATTGTGAATGTGAGGACTATGTGGGTCATATTTTATTTTTCTCATTCCTAGTTAGCTTTAATGATAATCTCGCAGTTTGATTACTTTATGCGGCCTACCGAAATGTCCTTTCTTTGGTATTGTTCGACGAGTCATTTAGCTCCTTAAGCTCTGAGTTGAGCGACACGGTTACTGACAAATGCGTGCACTGACTGGACAGGTCCACTTCAATTTGTGTAGTTATTTCCTCAAAAGACCATTTCAGACACCAACCTACATGGTTCTCTATACACATCGGCATTTTACATATACAATGACATAGATATTTACTTGTAAAGTATTATATTATTTTGAATTATTGTGAATGTGAAGACTATGTGGGTCATTGTTGTTTTTTTTTTCAGTTAGTTTTAATCATGGTCTGGCAGTTTGAGTAATTTATGCGGCCTACCCACTTCTTCATTGTTCATCGCATCGTTGAGCTCCTTAAGTTCTGAGTTGAGCTGCACGATTACTGACAAATGCGTGCACTGACTGGACAGGTCCACTCAATCTGTGTGGTCCTTTCCTCAAACGACCATTTCAGACACTAATCTTCATCTTCGGGACTTTAAAAGAGAATGCGAGCTTTGAGTTTGTTTCGGTCTTTCTTCTCGCCGTAGGAAACGCCGACTTCATCTAGTTTTATTTTTAAAATATGATTGGCGTATAAAAGTGTTTGTACAAACCTACTTTCAGTAATAAAAATCATTTATCATTTATCCTATACATTTCGTAGGAAATGAGACTCCAGCTTACTTTTGATGATCGATAGACAGGGTGCTATAAAAGTCGGAAATCGCAACAAACTTTTCCCATACAAGTCTAAACATTCTCAAATTTGAGGTATTTTTAGGGTTCAGTACCTGAAAAGGAAAGAAATGGAACCCTTATAGGATTACTTCGTTGTCCATTCGTCCATCCGTCTATCTGTTAGTCTGCCAACCCTTTTTCTCAGAAACGCGTTGAGGATCAACTTCAAATTAATATCAAATACGTAGCTCTACGGTCACTTGGAGCACTAAAAGCTACAAAGTCAACGCAATAAAAATAACGAAACGCGTGGAGATACCGCGCGTTTCTGAGAAAAGGGGTCTTAACAGACTGACAGACATTTAGACAGACCGACAAAGTGATCCTATAAGAGTTCCATTTTCTCCTTTTGAGGTACGGAACCCTAAAAAGTAAGCTAGAGTCTCATTTCCTACGAAATGTATGGGAATAGTTTTTTGCGATTTCTGAATTTTGTCTACACATTGTGACTGTCTGTCATGTCTCCTAATTAATAACAAAATATCTTATTCTAAATTCTTATTTTAACATTGTCTCACGATATGAGGCTATTACAAATACATTAAATCTCAATTGTATGGTCTGACAGCTCGTCATGGTACCGTAATTAATAACAAAACATCCTATTTCTTTGGAATTGTGAAACCTCTTAGAAATACATTCCATTTATATTTTATGGGAAACACTCGGACACTTTCTACAAAACGCACAATTGCCGCCATTTACAGCCACATCTGGCTATCTTAAATGTGGCCCCAGACCCGACCCCTAGAATCAATAGAGAAACAATTAAGAAATAAACAAAAAGCGTTTTAAGACGATGGTACAAAAACTAGGGCCCTGGCTGCGCGTGAGCATGCGGAGTTTTAGGGGATGGAAATAGAAAAGGGTAGGGCTGAGGGGAGTCGGTGTTCAACTACGGGAGGATATGGACGTGCTAGCCTAGGCAAATTAAGTTGGGAGTTCGTTTAAGACTACGACAAAGAGCGGTCGAATTAGGCTTGGTTAGGAGAGTTAGAACTAGGTCGATAATAATAACACAATGTCTCTTTAAAAAGATCGCGATAGCGAGAGTGTTATCTAATACGTTAAATCGTAATAAGAAGTGTAGGTTTATACCAGGTTATATTAGTCTATTATAATGTAAGTTGTGTGTAAGGCGCGTGAATCTCAGTGAGTGAATCTGTGAACGATTGGGTAAGTGTTTACTACTCTATTCCTCCTTACTCCTTTCTATGACGATCGAGGTATCCTACACCAGCGTTTGGTTCATCAAACAAATCCGGCTTTCGGGCCTCTCTCAAATTATCATTAGCAAGACACGACATTTGGATGCCGAGATAGAAACGCTCCGTTGCTTGACACAGTCGCACGGTTAACGATTACAATGAAAGCATCCTCTAAATGCGGAAGTTTAAGGAAGTGAGAAGTGACGATTTGGAATAACCACTTCGGCGTATAGCAGAAGCAATCGTAAAGTATTCTACTACCGACTGACGATGCGGTACGCTTGTGCAAGTTTTGTATTGTCTTTGTAACGGGTGAGTAGGCCGTTATAAAGGGTTCATTACATTAGTACGCGCCCAGTGATTACTGGAACGTGTCTCGCTCAATGACAGTTGAACTTCGCAGTACTCCGCCTTAGGATTGAGTAAGACATGACTAGAGCTTAGGAACGTAGCTTGTTAGAATCGTAGCAGTGTCCTTAGTGGTCCTATGCGTTCAGGTGTAACAACGCACGACGCTGTCAGCTGCTGTAAAGCAGTCCCACGTCACTTGGGGTGGGTCTGTAGTTATTGTAAAGACATTCATTAACGTAACTTAGGATAATATACTCATCGCCAACGCAAGCGTTACGTGTCACTTACCTACCCTTTTGTATTGGTGACATATCTTCTAACTTTCATAATCAAAATAATAATAGATAAATTAGATTTCCTTTCCTTAATGTTCTTACCTACGAATTCCCAACCTTATTTTATATTGACATTGTGTTCTTTATGTCTATATATTCTTGTATCCCTCCTTGTCCTAACTTTCCAAGACGGGAAAAGGCAATTAAAGACCATGGAAAAATACGAACGTTCGAGTCTAGGCGCGTTAAGTTAGGAGGCTTTCTGAATACCAAAGGCCATGTCCAAGTGGGCTGTCGCAAGATAGCGAGTATTAGTTCTTGAGTTAAATATAGTTGGGTTAAAGCCCAGATAAGACTAATTTAATACTTAAGGTAGTGTGTGTATGTGTTTGTTGGAGCGAATGGCTGAGTCTTTCATTATAATAATTATCCCAGGCTAATAATGTAATTAAAGTTCTTGTTACTATACAGACAGAGACGTGTTCCTGGGAAGTTTATAACGTCACTTCTTCTCCCCAGCCCAAAAACTAGGATGTGATGAAGGGTGGGCGCTTTGGGGCTATCTATAGATCTTTAAGAGAGTTCATCCACAGCTCTATTAGTTAATAATTCTTGAGTTTCGATTCTCAACTCTTATTATCTAGACATTCTTAAATGTTGTATTCTTTATCTCAGACCAATAATTCGGTTAGACTGACATGTCTTGCAAATGCAAGACACGTGTCTGCTGTGCCTGTTGTGTGTTGTGTGTTGTGTGTCTGTTGTGCTTGTTGTGCAAAGGATGAAGGCTTCCAGGGGTTTGGGGTTATCAGTTCGAAAGAACTGCTAGGGACCATGTCTCCAAAAGAGCATGATGCCGACGCAATGCCGCTGAAAAGCCGCTTGCGTCACTTTATGGAAGTGTTGCTCCGAGTACTACAAGTGCAGATGTAAAGTATCGTGTGACCAAATACCTCTTAGGCTAGCGTAAGAGTTACTCACAAATCTATATAATAATATACTTAGCATACCTCTATTATTTATTGTCTTTCTAAAACCACATTCAACTTCATAACTATGAATTCCTAAATCTTATTTACTATTTCTTTCAATCCTTTCCTTGCTCTATAAATGGGACCAGGCGTTGGACTTCTTCATATTTGGAATTCATTTAATCTCTGTCGGTGGGAGAGTGTCCAGTCTGGAGACGAGCTCCACAGAATCGTACGGAGGAGGGGTGCGACTCTTCCCCAATAGGGGGAAACGACCTAAACAGTCATATTAAACTTCGCAAGCAATGGGAAATTACTATTCAAAGCTGCGGGTGTCGACTTCAGGTCGAACTGCAGATTTGGTCTCAGCTGCCAAAATATACATAGGGGAACTGGTGAGCGGGAGGACACGACATACAATTGTCCTTGTTCTCACAAGGGGAGGGGAGTTTTATAAAAATGTGGCTAAAAACTTCCACGCGAACGATATCGATCGCGTGGAAGTCTTAAGGTATACTAATACCTTGAATTACAACAGAAGTTTCGCAAACATAAAAATTATATCTTAAAATGCAACTGTCAGTTTTATGTTTGTTCAATAATAACGCGAGTGCAAAACGTGACTTTTAAATTCATATTATTTACGTTCTGAGTTTATATTGGACTTCACTGACATAACGGTGAACGGAAAACATCATGAGGAAACCTGAACTTGAAATGTTAGTCTGGTTATTCACGGTTATCAATGGTTATTCATGCTCGACCTTTCTCTCTTTGAGAAGAAGAATTTGCCCTGCAGTGAGCGACTAAGATGCTGGTATATAAATTTTAAGGAAAGTCGGTTTATCGTCGGTCTACGCAAGCCTTCTTGCAACTTCACTTCAATTTATTTAGCAAATGATTTTAATTTCTATCTACATATAAAAATAATATAATTATTATATTATTATTCAAATTAAGCTCAGAATTAGCATATAACTACATAACGAAGTCCACTAAAACGCACGCCCTTCACCACTTCCCAGTGCTTAACTGGTAATAAGACGTGGCGCAACAAACTCCCCACAAATCATCATATGCAATACAGCCCTTAGCAGTAAAATATCGCAGCATATCGTCGGCTCAGGTAAGCCGCGTCCTCCGGTCATAATAATATTGTATGAAAGTTACTCCGTCGCAGGCATGCGAGGAACGACGCCTCGCCGTAACAATTTTGTCTACACTTTGACATGACGGGTTCAGGAATATGGACTCGTTTCATGGTGTTTTATTTAATGTTGAGTTGGTGCAGATTAAACATTTTTTGACGGTGCATTGGCGTACACTGGTTTTGCTGATTGAAGATTTGCACGGTACAAATATTTTAATGGCACCTGATGACAATTATTCCAGGTCAGGATCTTTGTGTCATGCGATATTTTTTTATCCGTAGAAACATCAACGGTACAGAATATTCAAAGGATACCAAGTTATTTTTAAACCAACCCTTTTGATGGAACAATACCAATTTAGAAAAGTTACGAAATTTATAATCATATCGATTCCCGCCTTAAGAAGACTCGTACAAGTAATACAAAAAGTATCAACTTTAGCCATATTATATCTCTACAATTCACTTCTCAATATGAATTTCCTTCTCCACACTGCCTAACCTACATGTATAACGGAATCACGTATCGATGTTTCATCTAGATACTCGTATATCGGCATGTCTAGCCAAGCAGAAACGTCCGAGATTCTTATCTTAGAATTGATAGATCATTAATCTGTCAATTTAGTCAATATTTCCGATATACTAGACCGGACGCAACGTAATGCTATTAAAATTTTATTTTATACGCCATGACACTTTCATACTTTAATAAACGGTGCGTGCCTACTCCTTACAAGTCTGATGAATACAAAAATCAAAATCAAATTATTTTATTTCACATAAACCTGCATGAAGCTACGCGCGCTGAAAAACCCGCAAGAAACTCCACGGTTACTCTTTTAGAAATAATAGGCTTTTACAATGTTTTCAAATTACAATTGTAATAGGTATGGCAGGACAGTGTAGAAAATAGTCTACAAATCTACAGCCTATTAAGCCTCCAAAGTTGTCACGTTCACAAAATATAAAATAATTGATTTAAAATTTATATAAACCATGTGACATGATTGCCATTACAACTGTAACAAATCTTAATTAATATCCTGTCTACAAAAACAATTATAAATAGCTGAAATTAAAATTGTAGGTATATAATGTCAAATAATGAAAAGATGAGAATCAAGAAATTATGTAAAAAAATATATATTGAACATTGTTGTTATGCCGTTAATTAGTAGCAGTGGCTATATCAGTCAACTACCTTATTTTTCCTACTGCTTATTCAGCTGAACTTAATTTACCTGCAATAGCTCTAATGGGGGACATCGCAATTTCAAATCTAGAGTCATTCAGTTTCCGTGATAGCATCTAATTTCTAGCCATCAAGTTTAAAATTTAGACCCAGTTGCTCTCAAAACGGTGAAGGAAAACATCGTGAGGAAACCGGCATGTCCTAGAACCAAAAATTCGGAGACATATGACATCTAATAACCCGCACTGGGCCCGCGTGTAAGATTATAAGCCCACTCCCTCTCGAAGAGAGGAGGCCTGTGTCCCAGCAGTGGGCTGATTATGCTATGATGATAGGGTAATAGCATTAAGTAAGAGATTATTAGCTGCAAACCATTTCGAAAGAACAGCCGACTATCGTTGACATTCGTATCTTTTCTGTCTATTATCCGTATCTTTTCTAATTAGGTGCAAAAGTAAGGTGTATTAAATATTATAATACAGAAACCTAACGGTCGCACTATAAATTAACTGCACAAGTGGGTAAAATAAAAAAGCAATTGACAAAACAGTCTAATAAAAACGAGTTTTAAAATATGAATTGGAATGAAAGACTCAACCACGTCCTTATATATGTTTGTACAGTGGTAGAAATTATCTTATATTAGCACAAACATACTTTTTATCCCAGAAAATGCGGTCAAAGCCGACGGCAGCAACTAGTGAAAATATCCATAATACAAAAGTGAAACCGCGTTTTTCGCGGGAGATCACAAAAAAATCTGCGAGTTTAACAGTATAACATGCCACAGAACAGAACAGACACGCGTTCCGTTCTAATACGGAATATGTGAAAAATTTAAAAACGAAATACAAAGAATACGGATTTAAATTATCAGATGAAACGTTCGGCACGTGACATAGTCCCGGACCCGATGCAAGCTGACGATCCGTATCGATTGCATACATTTTAATATTAGCCGGCTGCACAGACCGCTCAGATGGAAACAATTACTGCCCATTATTGATAAGTAACGATGCTCTAATTAAACTATGTTAATGTAAATGATTTACTGCTATGTGACAAAGGTATAATTATACTCAATACTGCAACGATTTACTCATCGTTATACATTAAAATAATATTGTTATTGAGTTCAATGGTTTGCGTTTGCTCTATGATTAATGGTACTTGGTTTAATCTAGTTGTTTTCTGGGAATAAGTGTTATGATCTGGAAACCCTTTACGTAATATACTGTACAGGTTAAGCGAGGTTAGACTATCAATATTTTCCAGATAATTTTAACATATTGCGGCCCTAAATTCCCCAAAACATTGTAATCAAATCAGCAACTTATCATATTATAGGTTTACGTAGTGTAGATGACATATTTTCCATAAATGAACTTTTACTAGCGATGGGAACTAACCTGACTCATCATCGGATCAGTATTAATCTGGCACATGTAGGTGCCAGAATCCTTCGGCTCCACATTGCTGATGTATAACTTCCAGGTGTTGTGTCCGTTGTGCGTCACGGACAGTCGAGGGTTGAGCGTCACCATGTGTGTGTGAATCGCCAGGATTGTCTTCGTGTCTGATTTTATCCAGGCCACCTGGGGAATGGAAATACACTAAAATTACTATTCGTACTTCTGTGATCAAACGTTTGTCTAGCTCTCTTAAGTCAATTCGAAGTTTCTGTATAAAAGATTAAAATTAAAATAAAACTGCCCGTTATTATGTGACTTACTAAGTATCTTAATAAGTTTCCAATTGTAGTTTATTGTTGTTTAAAAAGATGCAATCCTTTTCCCAACTAAATTGGGTTCGGCTGCTAGTCTAACTGGATGCAGCTGAAAATCAGCAGTATTTTACATGGAGCGACTGCCTATCTGACCTCCACCATCCTCCTTTCGGCCTTCTAACGATCCCTAACAAATGTCAAAAATCCGCGAATGACAGCTGGGACCAATGGCTTTTTTTTATTTTTTGGATGGGAAATCATTAAATAATTTCTCCCGCTCTAGGCGGAGCGGGAGGGTGTGTCAGACTCTTACTAACTAAAACCCATCCGTATTCCTTCCTGTTTCCTGTGTTGCCAGGGGCCTCGGTGACCCATTAGTACCTTTCCGCGACCCCGGCAGGCATCGGCCCTAGTGGACCCCTATATTGTGCTGACGACATCTCTTTGAGGCGCGCGTGGAATACTACGCGCCGTCGACCCGGGCCTGTTCCTTACCGGACGGTGAGCTACCCATTGCTCACCGTCCGTAAACCCGCGCCTCCGGTGGCCGGAAATCCGCCCGGGATTCCCGACGCCCAGGGCGTCTCCTGCGGCGGCTAGGGGCGAGAGGGCGCGAAACTTGCCTTTCCCTCAACCGTCCCGCCTCCTCCTTCGCGAGCATTACTGCTCCGCAGAAGGAGGTGACGGCTGCCCATGCCCTCTCGCTCCGTACCATGGCCTGAACCAGGGCCGGACGCGAGAGGTCTCTGCCGCTGGGACCAACGGCTGAACGTGCTTTCCGAGGCATGGAGGATGTATGTAAAGATGGCCATCCATCCTCGGACCAACCCCGGCAAGCGTAGCTTAACCTGATGGATCGACCCGACCCGTGAGGCTGTTATTACTTAGCCATGAGCTCCTCGTATTTTACTAATCTTTGACGTTCAAAAAGCTATTCTATATATATACGAGTATATATAGATTCTCAGCCTAATTTGAACAAATGACTTTTGATTTGATATTATAAGAGACTACTAATGTAATGAATGTTAGTTAATTATGAGTGAATATGAATTTGAATTATCTAATTGATGTGTTGATGTTGTATTTATATTGTGTTTATTCGTTTGTATTTATTTATGTGTGATTTATTGTATTTATATTGAATAATTTAAATATGTTCTTTAATATGGGTTACGTGGTACCAGAACTATTTTTTTTTTTATACATAATATAAGATATATTATGGTATAAGAAACAAAATTTATTTTCATTGATTTATTGTACCTACTTTCTTAGCAGTAAGTATATAGAGCAAAAGCTTGTTACCACCACTAAATATTGACTCAAGTTGACATGAAATGGAGCAAACTACTTTAAACTACAAGTTATTGTAAATATGTATTTAGTTTTCAGTTTACGGCTCGAGTTATTAAACTACGTGGTCTGATACACAGCAATGACAATTCACATTAACACGATACTTTAATATATAAATGGCCATATATTACTAGTCTTGAAAGTGAATAACTTTCTTCATAATTGATAAAGAACACAGAATAATTGTACTATTCTCTGTTCTCTAGAATAGTTCTTGTATTCCATGAGCTTCATTGGTATTTGAATTGGTATTCGATATTTAATTTTTCGGTCATTACGGGTAGTCAAAACCCGAAAGCCCGAAAATCTGACAACCAGTCTTACTAAGGGGTATCGTATTACCCAGGAACTGGGTAGTGGATGACAGATGGGGAGTGGCTCCATGTAAAAAACTGACATGCAGCTGCATCCGGTTTGTCTGAGACCCGAACCCATTATAGTTGATAAAAGGCTAGGACGTGGATGATTCAATATTTCATGACGTAAATATACAAACTTACCTTGTAAGTGCCAAGACGGTTGACAGTGCACGTGAAGTGTACATCCCTGCCCTGAGCCAGCGTCAGGTTCTCCAGCGGAGACAGAAACTCAGGCTCCTGCTCACTGTAGCCTGAACCTTGCAGCTGACCTGATACAAACAACATTCACCCTAAAATCACCGTCGTAAGCACTAAAACAAAATAAAACGTTATTGAAACCAGTGAAAGGAAAACTTAAGAAGAGAAAAAAGGACACTGCGTGTATATACAAAAGTTTAAGTAGATAGGTACGCCATTAACTAGCCATTTACTTCTCAAACAAAAGCTAAGCTACCCAGCTCACAATTACTAGAATAATTTAACTGACACTTTGGTGGGGCTCTCTAGATAAACAATACAGCGAACAGTTGGATCAGCTTTATATTCAACGATAACCAAATACAATCAGAAGAAATACAGGTCGAATTGGCCTTTCAAATTGGTTTAAATTGGGTCAGGCTTGCACAAACAAAAGTGGGGAAATTGCTGATGCTACTGAATTCTATGGCAATTGATCTACTTTCATTAAATAAATCTCTGCATCCGTAACCAAAAATCGCAGCGAACTACTTTGTTTACCGGATAGTCAGCCATTTAATTCACATCATACATTGAACAAGAGTACGTATCGAATAATGTCAGCATTTTTCCAATATTGGCAACGTTCACTCTGAAAAGCTGAGAATAAATGAATTCCTGTGAATACGTTTTTACATTCAAGTAAATAGCATTCGTACGTATAGCGAACAAAAGATATGCATAGTTTAAGTCTCAGAGAACGCGAAAACCATCCAGAGGATGGAAACGGCGAAGTGCCGATTTGCGAAACAAATACAGTAGCTCATGTTCTAAAACATCATTTGTATAATCCTTCACAATGAACCGGCTGCGCTCAGTAGCCGGCGCCGGCGTTTTAACGCGACCAACATATGAACGCCTGAGTTTCAGTTTTCGGCGTTCGGTATTCGGCGATTAGGGACGTAAATCGGGAAAGGTTGGCGCATAAAAAGGGTCACACTAAATGTCCCATACTGTGACATCAAAACGATTAATGGCTTCGTGCGGGATTTCGGAACGCCGAATATTTTCGTTCAATTCGGCTAATGCGGCGCTGAGATTAAATAAATTTTTCACTTTTAAGCTCGAACCACAAAACGATTCAATTAAAAAAATAGAGGCGCTTTCATTATTTTTCCCATTCATTTGTAACGACAGAGATATCTGTGAAAAGTCAAATCAAATGGTTTTATGCAGTAGAATTTGTAAAGCCCGTGACTTCGCTCGCATTCATGTAGACGAAAAGTAATGCCCACCCTCTCCGCATTTTCCTTGCCTACACAGCGTTCTCTGTATTCGGTGATTCGCCGCAATAAAATGGTTCAGTCTACTTTCCACTTCAATTTACTTTCCTATATCATCTCCCGAGACGATCGTTTGGCTAGATATTCAACTTGTTCTAGATTCCATTTATATTTTCTCATCAATACAAAAAGCATATTCGCGCACCGCCACTAGAGTTTGAGGGGTCATGAATTTGAACCCTAGCTGTTATTGTTACTCTCATAATAAGCATGCTTAGCTCTATTGGAGGGATTTATTAGAGATACTGTTTTTAGGGTTCCGTAGTAAACAAGGAACCCTTATAGTTTCGCCATGTCCATCTGTCTGTCCGTGTGTCTGTCTGTCCTCACTGTAGCTCAGAGACGCTTAGTACTAGAAATCTGTAATTTGGCATGAGTATACGTTTTAATTACATACGCCGACAGTGCTAAAATAAAATCCAGTAAAAACAAAGTTATGGCACCTCCCTTGCACGTAATGATTGATTGGGTTGATATTTATTTTTCTCGTCTATGCCATAGTTTGGGATATCGTTGGATAGGCCGTTCAAAAATATTGCGGGTCAGTGCACACAACTTTTCGATTCAAGGATCCGTTTGCGTAATATTAAGCATTAAAGTGCAAACTTTTGTTAGAGTCAAGTGTCCTCCCTCCTCCCCCTCCCAGTAGTACATATAATAAAATTAAAAGAAAAACTATCACAGCTAAGTGGGCTTTACAAGTTAACGAGTAATAGTCAACCAACTTAAATTTGCAGTTTAAAAATTGACGTGACATATATCAATTTATGGGAGAACATGTTTGTCAACTACAATGTTAAGTTTATTCTTGGGATGAATGCATCCCAACTTCTGAACTACGGAACCCTTCATTGTGCGTGGTCCGACACTCACTTGGCCGGTTATTTTAATCAATTCAGTTGAAACCGAAATAGTATGTGTGAATGGTTCAATGAAAAAAACGCTACACAACATTATACAAACGAAATAAAAATAGAATTCCCAATAACGTAAATAAGTACATACATACAACAATTCAGCTGTAAATATTTCATAGCCCTGACTAAAAACTGTTATTCATTATACATAACAGTAGTGTAAATACACAAATATTTAAGAAGTGAAATTAATTGGAAACTGAAAATGTAATTAAATAATAAACAAGTTTTGGATTGTTGACTAGATTTATTCAATTTAGTGAAAATAACATTCCATTGGATTTGATTAATCAATTACTCATATTTGTGGAATTATTCAATGTATGAATAGATAACTGCTATTCATATGGCTATTATTGGCTATGCAATCTGTAAACCGATTTTGCTTTTGAAGGTTTTTGTAGATTGCTGATGTCATATAGAAAGAAAGAAAGAAATAAAAGTAGAATTATTTTTATCACAGAAACACGTGCACATAAAAAGCTATGGTAATTTAAATAACTAATAAAACAAAACAGATTTATGCTTATGAAAACAGAACATATATAGTCAGCAGCTGCACGCCATGACTGTGATAAGAAAGCTTCCATTCAGCATGATGCTGTGCTATGGGGGACCTACAGCAGAGCGCTGAACCCGTAAACGACGCACGGAAACGAAGCAACCAAGCAAATGGCCAAATCGCAATCCATTACTGACCTACTAATGTTATAAAGAGGTAAAAAATTGTGAGTCTGTATGTAAGGGGTAATCTTTGCACCTACTGATCCGATTCCAAGTTTTGCTTTCACTAGGAAGCTACAGTATTGCTGAGTGTCATAGGATATATTTTATGTTAAAACAACAAATTTCTCGCGGACGAAGTCGCGGGCAGAAGCCTGTCATGCATAAATTGATATTTGTGTATGCTAACCGTGATGTTGCTCTAATAAGAAATTTAAGAAAAGAAGCACAAACAGTAAAATGTATATTATAAATATACAGTATACTATAAAATGCATATTAAAAGACAGTAAAATGTATATTACAAATATACATTTAACTGTTTGTTTACTGCTTTTTATTATTAGTCAAAGCTTTCTAAATATAGATATTTTTTCAGGATACATTACAGTAAAAAGTTGAGTGACACCAACAGCAACAATACAAAACCAAAATGTGTTTAAAATGTAGGTCGTGATCATTGAATTTTCAAACATGAAAATTCTATTTATGAACAATACCAAACATTTTGATCGAGTTCGCATAAATTTTAACACTATTATGTACCCTAATAATGGTATTTTTGTATCGACATAGAGGTAAATAACTGTTTATTTGTCCATATCATCATCATCATTATTTCAGCCGAAAGACGTCCACTGCTGGACATGGCATAGGTTCTATGCTTCTCGCATCCAGCGAATTCCCGCGGCCTTTACCAGATCATCGGTCTATCTTGTGGGAGCACCGTTTTCCCATATGGCAATACTAAAATACTAGGAAATGCAACCGATTACAATTTGGAAACAACAGAGTGTTGTTGTTTCCAAATTGTAATCTGCATTTCCAAGTATTTTCGTTTTTATCAGAAGTAGGTAGTGATTTTGCTTGTTGACCAAATACCATGAACCGTGCAGTGTCATATATTAGGGCTTTATGATACCAGTATATTAGCGTCCCCTGCAAACACTGCGGTTGGAAAATACCTCAGCTTTATAAACTGCAAAGTAAGGTTAACAATTCAAAGCTTAAGCTCAAAGAATTAAAATAAACAGGGTGCACAGAAAAGAAAATGTTTTGCTTTCAGTTGAAAAAGTTTCTATAAAAAAATAATTATGGTAATAACTTCTCATAGTCCGTCTTGATATCTTGTGACACAGAAATGTGTGGAAGTGGACTGTTCTCTGGCTGAATTTTATCAGTAAATGCCAGTTCCCAGAATTCACACTAGCCGTTACTGACCCCATAATATAGTGGAAAGTTTACTTGTCACAAATGGTTCAAGTTATCGGTACAACCCACATTCGCATTAGTCTTTTCCCCGAATTTGAGAACGAAATCGAATAGAACCTTCTAAATATCGAGAAAGGTATTGACGTTGTCGTCGAGGTATTGAGTATCCTAACTAATATTACAAATATAATAATATATAACTAATATAAGTGAGTTTGTTTGTTACGCTTTCAAGCTAAAACAGCTGAACAGATCGTTATGAAATTTGACAGATAGACAGTCTGGAACCTGGAAAAGGCATGTCCTTCTACTGGCTACTTTTATTCCTGGAACGCACACGAAGTCGACGGCAACAGCTAATCTGGTATAAAGAGAAATCCTAAACAACCCTGGTATGGAGAAGACTCTTTCTCGTTATGGAATGCAATAGACTGAGTGAGGTGAGACACTAAATTCTAATTCTGCCTAATACCAGTTCGGATTAGATATTGCCAATATGTCTTGCTGGTATTCTTTTGCAATCGTGCAATATTTGTAAAATAACGACGGAAATAAAACGCCGACGAAGACGACGGTGGTAGAACGCTGAGTATATATATATTGTAAAAGGCTAGAAATGATACCAAATATATTTTTATACGAAAAATAACTTACTCGGTGTTATTTCGAACAAAACTTAACTCGGAGTGCAATGTATCGAAAAGAAAATTAAACTTATTATTTTCATCGCACGTCCGGGTAATGGATTTCCGGATCAATGCTGTTAATATGACCCTTGTAAATTAAACTGGAATGGATCTGATTCACCCGAAGCTTCAGTAATACGCTCCTAACTTGGCTGTTTACGTGTTCACTCGCTCAGTACTTAAGATTTTCTATCTCGCCGCTTTTGCAACTTGCCTGTTGTGAATTCTAGTGTAAAACTTTATCTATGCTACGAAGTTAAGTAATATATGTGGGGAAATTATTGACTGCTATATTCGCTTCATAACTAGAACGTGTTAAAATTTTAATAGTTTTGCATTTTTCTGTTGACATAAGTTGCACTACGTTACCATTTCACTCTCCTCATGTCGTCAGTCTAGGGAGTCGAGGTTTGACTAACTTACTCTTGTAATGAAAGCTACATTATAATAAAATATCGGTATTACAGTTTTTGAAGTGAAAACTTCTTTAGCCACGTGGAGCCATTTCTGGTAGGGGCAAAACTTATGGGTTTGCGTCACCGACATGTTAACCGCGTCACGTGACGTGTTGCGATAGACTGACGACGCGCAGCGGCCTGTATACATGTATACGCATATAAATATATATGCTATTCCAAAGTGACTGCCTATTTTTTTATTTATTATTTTCTTTGTAAGACTAATAGCAGCTAAAAATGGTAAACCATTCCGGGGTCTAGAAGTTTGCTAAGTAAATGCAATATCCACAATATTAAGAACATAGCTATATTTAGACAAGTTGCTTAGCCAGTTTTCATCACACTATTCTTAAAATTCCTATTCCACGAAAAACAGAAATACCACCTACTGTTTCCCACAGAGTAACAAGTGCTACACTATTCTCCAAATCACAGCCCACAGTGAGCCGATAATGGAACAAAACGAGGCAGTGTTTATAGTAGAGGCGAGGCCTTTGTCACGTCGCATCGCGAGGCAGCCTTCCCGCGTGAAGCGGCGTAACTGTCAAATGAAAATTAATAACACCCCGATACGGAACATTCGTCACTCGTCTCCGGCTACACATCATCCCTTTATCGAGTTAAAACCAGAGTAAATATATTTTGAAGCCAAAACTTAAAGTTGAAATTGAAGCTCAAAAGCGCAAAAAATATTTCATTTTTAATGGAATATTTCGGCGGACGAAATGTCACTTATGATCACGTGAATTAGTAATGCGTAGCTATAAATCTTAAACATGGCAAAAATGCAATATATTTCAATTTCAAAATGTCCTCATAAGGATTATAACCCAAAGATGTCACAAAAAAATTACTCAAAGACGTTTAATAGCAATAAGTAAGGCTTTTATCCGAGTCAAATGAAAATTAATAACTCGGGGCCAGTAGCCGCCAGCCACGCGGGGAACTTTGTCGACCGACGACCCCTTTATCTTGATATCCATTGCAACACCCGAGCGATGGATAAAAATATATCTAGAGTCATAAATCACCTACGCGTTGAACCACATAAAAATATCATTAACGACATTAAATAAAATTAAAAAAAAATCACATTTTGCTGTGTCCCAATACGAATTTACTTAATAACTTATCAGTGAATATGAATTTTAACAATTATATCAATTATTGCGAACTTCAGCGGTCGAGCCCTCCATATTCGATTACGTGTTCCAATTATTCAGTATTTCACGCTCATCGACGTCTATAATTACATTCTGATAGAATTGCGTTAAATTCACCACGCGTACGATCACTAATTTCCATACAATTAATCCAATGATTAGCAGTAATCCGATGTGGGTTTAACGCATATCGTTCGCATTGCACACAAACATCATTATTTATATTGTACGTGTTTATTTAAATTGTGGAGTTTTCATTAGGAACTATAATTAAACATTTCACAGAGCACGCTGGGATGAAGTGAAAGCCTTAAACAATTAAAAGAAAAGGTTATATAAAGCGTTTTCAATTAAACTTGGAATCCGGTAGGGCAGCGTTCAGTGCGGGTTCCTTACGTCTGCCGCGTCGGAGGCGCGTCGCGGTACGTGAGGGAATCTGGGGCGGTATTGCTTCTAAACTGCAACCCGCCACTGTAGACAGTCGTTAAAGTGCAACAATTTGCTACATCACGTGAAGTGCGGTCTACTTTTAACTCACGTCCCGAACAAACATGTACAGAAAGAAACAAAGCTGAACGTGCATAGAATTGTGGCTTGACATGTTGTTCTTACATGCGACGTAATTTTACATGTTGCGGTTTTTGAGCTTATTTCATTTTCAACCTTTATAAATGTTCAGTTCATTTTAAATGAAAATTTGCATTCCTGTATAAAATCGATGACAATACTAAAGTCCAAGAGCTTGCAGAATTCAAGCATTTGCTCCACGAGTCCCAATTACCAAAACTTTCCTATCTATTTTAGTAATGCTTTTGGACTTGTTTTTTTGTTTGTTTAAAGTATTGAATTTAATTTCCTATGATATTAAATAATTTTCCTACGTTGCCAAAAGACTATGTCAAAAATAAACGAATTATTTCGTCTTTATAACCTCAAAGAGCTGTCAACATTATCACTCGCACGCATACCTAATATTAACACATTTTAGTGAAGTATCAATTTACACGTAAACGTGTTTCCAAAACTCAGTGAAAATGATAAAAGCTTTCAAGCTTTCAATCTTCGACACAGTTTGCAACAAAATTTCCTAGAAAATCATGACGAATATATTTCCCAGAATTTTCGGCGAATACTTGGAGTGGTCTTTGTGGCCCCAGTTTTAACATTACTTTGCTGTACTAGAAAGGGAAAAATTATGTTTTCAAAGCGGCAAGAGATGGTCGACAGGATATTAAGCTTTTCATCAGGTTTTCCATTAGTGTGTTCGGTTGCTCGCTCTGTCCAATAGTTGCAAACTTACCTCCACCAATTTGCGAACTGTATGCAAAAAGCTCTGGACGAAGTTGTAATTATTGTTACTGCGAGATGTATTACTTTCAACTATGTGCTAGTTAAATTCGCTTGTAAATTACAAGTACATGTATTTCACGAATATTAACGCAGGGATAAACCTGCAATTGTTTACCTATATTTTACAGATGATGGTATTAAAATTCCTCACTTTCAAACAATTCCTCTAGAAACTTCCTAACAGCAGGCTTAGCATGACGCTTTCTATTTCTACTCTACACTGTAGAATAGAAATCGCTTAGTAGATCGATCAGGCTAAGCTACGCTTGCCGCGGTTGATCCGTGGATGGGTGACCATCTTTACATACCAAGACCCCTCCGTGCCTCCGAAAGCACGTTAAGCCGTCGGTCCCGGCTGTTATTTGTAGATCTTTGACAGTCATTACAGGTCGTCAGAAGCTCGAAAGTCTGACAACCAGTCTTACCAAGGGGTATCGTGTTACCCAGTAACTGGGTTGTGGTGGTCAGATAGGCAGTCGCTCCATGTAAAATACTGGTATTCAGCTGTATCCGGTAAGACTGGAAGCCGACTGGTGGCTAGGCAGATGATGATGATGATGTAGAATGGAAATCGCTTGTCTACCGAAAATGTTCTACTGTCTACACGGAAACGTGATTTTCGTCTTCTCTTCCGTCAACAAAACGCTTCTCTATAGTTTTCAAGCTAAGCCTGCAGAAAGGGTTTTCAATTTTGTTTGGACTGAGAATCAAACTAAAATCAGGTTAAGAACCAGCCCCAAAGTAAACCAAGGGGCCAATAGGTAATATTATTCGCTCGCACAAGGTAATTGGCATAATATTCTACATTGGAACAAGGTTCGTTAGGCACATTAAAGGTAATTTTATTCAAAATGGGCGTTAACTCTCCGCCTTGAAATTTAACAATGTTTATTACTTTAAAGTCAAAGGCGAACATAAAGGGAACAGCTTCGTGAAACAGTCAAACGCGAGGCTTTGTCTCCCTCTCTCAAACCTTGTTTGTTTGCCTTGAAACTAGAACATCTGTTGTATTTCAACCACATCATCTATACTTACCTATATTAAAAATGAAATTTCTGTTCGTTGGTAAGCGCATCGCTTGAAAACGGCTGGACCGTTTTTTCTAAAATGTTCGTAATACTCCAAATAATAAGGTTTTAATAATAAATAACAAAAAAAATAAATCTTTATTGCAGACTACAAGAAAAAAAAAATACAATAAAATGGCATACGAAAATAAACTCACGAAAAAAATTGCGAAACTTTCCAGGAAATTTTCAAATTCGGGAAATCTGAGCGTCCTTTTTTCTTTGTATATACCATTGAAATTTAAACAGGACAACCTCTTTCAGGTTAGCTAACGTATAATCTATACGTATAATAAAATAGCAACAAAGTCAAATTAATATTTATACAATAATCTACAAAAAAAAAAAATCATAATCAGTTGATGATTGTTAGTAATAAGTTAGTAACAATTAGTGCTTATCTGCTATGCTAGTAATGTTAGTAGATAACTCTGAGTTGCTTTACTGTGCTAAACCCAAAGCCACCTCCACCAGGTGCCTTTGGATCTGGCAGTCTGGTCTCGCAACAATTATTTTCAGGATGCCATTCCGACTGTTACGTAAACTTTGTAGTAAAGATGCTGCTTTCTTACGCATAATGGCATGAAAGCCATCCGTATGTGCTTCCGCAAACATGCTCGACGCACTACAACGCCACGGCAGCCGCAATAGCATCCTGAAGGCGTTGTTGTATTGCACACGCAGGACGTTGTGGGCTCGGCTCGTCTGTGAAACCCGCAGACCGCTCGAGTGGCAGAACGCCTTACATAAACTCATTTTAACGTCTACTGTGCATCGAGCGAACCTGCGGGCAAGCATATTGCCCCTCACCGCCAACGCCCTACGTTCGCGCGCTATGTCGTCATCATACCGTAGGTCACCGGTGACAACGTGGCCTAGGTACTTAAAACTATTGACTACTTTGAGTATTGCGCCGTTGAGATATACCAAGGGTACACGGCGAGGCCGTTGTTTAGGCGCAATCTATAAATTAAATATTTTCGAAAAAAAAGTTATTATCTTAGAATTTTTGTCCGTTTGTATGTTCCGGATTAGCGCAAAAACGGCTGAACGGATCTGGATGAAATATTTTGCACACAGATAGTTTATATCCTGGATTAACAGATAGGGTACTTTTAATCCCAGTAGTACGTTCCCGTGGGATATTTTCAACGCGGATGAAGCCGCGGGCAAAAGCTGGTTTTAAATATATAAAGAATGAATTTATTAATCAAAACTGCATCATTTTAAATATATGAAACATATTTGG
The DNA here is from genome assembly GCA_905333075.3 of Atethmia centrago. Lineage (NCBI taxonomy): Eukaryota > Metazoa > Arthropoda > Insecta > Lepidoptera > Noctuidae > Atethmia > Atethmia centrago. Next base: position 16,195,346 of record HG995383.1, on the reverse strand, counting down.
TGATTTGGTCACGAAGTCACCAGTTATCTAAGCTACAAACGTCCTATTGGACGAATTGACAATCTCCGACCACCAAGCCTGAAAATAATGGTGCTGATATTGTTTAACGTCTTTCAGAAATGTTATAGGTACCTACATTTTAATTATTTCACTCGTTGCGATCGGAGATTGTCTTGTTATGTAGGAGAGGACTTCATTAGCTTACCTGCGACAATAGTGAGGAGTGCAAATGTCGAAACGAGTGGTAGGCCGCCGGTTTCCATGGAAACAGATCTTGAACGCCGTGATGATTCCGCCGTCATGACGTCAAAAGACATTTGATTTCAATAAGCTCTTTGGTCGTGCTTCACATCGCTTAGTTGTCATAACAACCCTCCTTCTGAGGTATATTGTCTTAAAATTTCAAATATAATACATATAGTAAAAGCATTATTTATCCTATGTTGAGTATATTTAAAACAGTTATGTATTGCCTCGTAAAATTACAATATTATTGTGGTTTCAATTCAGCCACGCTCGGTAAATCTGAAACAAAAAAGAAAAATCAAATGAGTATAAAGGATATTTATTTATTTTTTTCGAGAGAACAGGATTCAATGCGTTGTGAATGTGAAGTGCGTTACAATGAGAATGGATCTCTTGGAATAAAGCAGCGCGTAGCGTCAGTTCTCTCTTTCTTTCATTACTGACTTCGTATAAAGGTATTTGTCGCGTTGGTTTAGTGGTCACAAGCGCTACTGCTAACCATAAGGTCCTGGGATCGATTCCCAGGTCGGGCAGTGTTATTGACTTTGTCTATCTGGAACTTTTCCGCAGCAGCCCGGAGTTTGGATTAGTGCCCAGTTGATAACAATAGGCTCGCCCCCTATTTATTTTTTATTTTATTTATTTGGCTCACCAACAATTGAATACACCGATACAAATTTATGAGATACATCCAATAGACTTAAAGACTAGTGTACCAATTTCTTACAGGTAAGCACATCATGCATTACTTATATGTCGATTGAGTGTGAAGTGAGTGTCTACTTTAAATTAGATGAGTTCTTGACAAAATTTTAAATCAAAAACAAACTTAAAATCATAATTGAAATTCAAATCACATACAATCAAAATCAAAATACGATTAAAATTAAGATAAAATGGGACTTAAACATAACTGGTGAAATGTGGGTGTACTACAGGTGCACCTCTGTCTAACCCTTCAGGGAAACAAAGCATGATGTTATGTATGTGTGTATAAAGGTATTGACCAATTTTTAACTCGGCTCTGAAATTTTCAATATTATCCATATTATTAAGAATTCGACAGAGCAATACGTCAAAACATAATATCGTCACCTAGTTGCGAATCTGTCATTTTCGCAAAAAACTGGCTTTTTGCCGCAACCCACCCCCAATGTGATAATACACACCGTGGCAAAGTTTCAAATCTGTGTCTGTAATAGTTTACAAGATATCAAAGCAGTAAATGTGCGAATCACAGATTTTAGGAATCAATCATCATGGCAAATTAACGAAGTGGAGATAAGATATTTAGGTAATTTACATATACCGGCTGATTTTTTTTACCGTCTCGAAAAACATAGGGTATAGTAGGTGAACGGAGTAGAAGCCTATGGCATGGCATAGTCATTTTTTTTGTTTTTTTTTTTTCTTCAACCCGTAAAGAAATTGATTTATCATTAAATACTACTCATTTAAAGTAAACTTTTCTTACTAAAACAATAAAAACAGAAAAAAAAAATCGGTGAAAAAATATCGAAATTCAAATCATACGCACCCTACTAAATGCGCAGAATTTATCAATGAATTCGTAGATCCGTTCTTTTGCAGCCGATAGGAACTCGCCGCACTTGCCGTCGGCTTCTTTGATATCAGGCGCACGAGCCGCTCGCTCGCGTCCCGCGCTTCAGTCACCTACGATTAGTCACGGCGGCGTCACGTCGCGCTGTTTGTTTCCGCGTATGCACCGATCGTCCGCCCGGTGAAAGTTATCGTATGTAAACATGTACGAATATTCTTTACTACTGCCGTTTACTATCTCCTATTTTGGCTATTGTTAGTTTTACGCACGGGCCGTAGGATGGATAGTTTTAGTGATTTTTTTATGAAATTCCGAACCTTGTCAATCTCAATGGTACTAAGCAAATATTCTCAGGTATGGCTTCTGTTCCTCTTACACAACACACCTCAAAATTCTCGAGACGTTAAAAAATGTCATTCGGTATATAGATTTCATTTCAATTCATCGCTCCATGTAAAATACTGGTATTCAGCTGTATCCGGTAAGACTGGAAGCTGATCCCAACATAGTCAAAAAAACTAAGCAGATGATGATGATAGATATATTAGGATTTATATATATTTAATTATATAAATATTTTACGTTAATTTATGTAGTCTTCAATGAAATGTCCACTCAAAACAGTTTTTAATTTCATGTCATTGAAGATTTATCAAAATTATGCATAAAATTACACTTAAAATGAAAGCTCGCCGCTGTAACATACAATAAATTGATTTTATCTATGAATAGCATTAATTTTATTATTATATTCGCAAGTTTGAAATGTTACATATTATTAGACATTGCAAATTATTCTTGCATAATTTGCCACATACGTAAATTTGCTGTGGGCCTTGTGGGTATTCTTAATTATTTTTTCTAAGAGGAATTAAAGTTGCGAATGTGAGCTATTTAACTAATGCAATATGATAATAAGAGAGTGACTAGCATGTATTATTACGCTTCCCATTTAATGAGTCAAAACTTTAGAAATCCTGAATCAGTTATAGCGCCTATTTAAAAATCACAAAAAGAAGTTTTTTGCTCTCCTGTAAAATCTACAATAATACACATTCGCTACTTTACCATAAAGGTGACGATATAGTCCCATATTCCCATTTTAAATGAAACAGTTACGTCACACTATTTAATTAAGAGCCATCTGCCCAATTTCTTACCACCACTTAAGCCCCAACCACGATTTGGGTCTCTACTTAGCGAAGTTGTAAACATAGGTTATGTAGCACACTTGACCGTGAAAATGTTTGTAAGTATACTAACTTGAACCCGAGTCTCAAAGGTAGCCCGTCGTCAGCGTCGCCCGCAGTCGGACCGCATCTTTACGGTCAAAAGAAAGGCATTTAATAAAGCCTGATTTATTTTTTCATACGCTCATGTGTCTAGGATTTTTAATATAATTTTTCCACTGTGGGTGGCAATTGTTACAATCGTCGAGTGTGGGGTATCTAATGGCCTGATTCAAGTTTTTAAGTAGAGCGAATAGTTTATTGTGTTGCTGTAACAAATAGTGCCCTCTCAACCTTATTGACTGTTTTGTTATAGTACTTCATCTGCCTACCCTTTTCCCAACTATGTTGGGGTCAGCTTCCATTCTTACCGGATACAGCTGAATACCAGTATTTTACATGGAGCGACTGCATATCTGACCTCCACAAACCAGTTACTGGGTAACACGATACCCCTTGGTAAGACTGGTTGTCATAATACTTTCGAGCTTCTGACGACCCGTAACGACTGTCAAAGATCTACAAATGACAGCCGGGACCAATGGCTTAACGTGCTTTCCGAGGCACGGAGGGGTCTTGGATGTAAATGTACTTATATACATGTATATTATTATTATTATAATCATAAAAATCGATTAAATAATATATATACAATGCAGCCCATGGGCATATGACCGCCCGTATTTTTCTGAATATTCAAGAAAAATTATCGAAAATTAACTTTAAAAGATTAAATTTAATAATTTTTATGTTATTTATTTGTTGACTAGCGTTTGTGACCGTGCTTTACATTTTTGCCATATCTCAGATGTTATTAGCTCCATATGGATTCAGTTTATTATTTCTAAAAGCGTATGAGTTATTTTATCAGATTAACTAACATTTTTTATCAAAATTTGGCGACTATGAAAAAAACCGGAGATGAAGACTAAAGTATATAATATTCTTACGTAGCGTTAAAAACATATTCGGTACCTACTTATATGTTTTTAACGCTACGTAAGAATATTTGTATGTAAGTTAAAAGGTAGCGTCTTCTATCTAAATATACTTTCACACATACCGAATTTAAAAATATGATGCCAAAACAAACTGAGTACCTAAACAAATCTAAAATAAGCGTCCAAATATTTACCTATTCCTGTGAGGGATGCGTGAACTAAAATACCAAATGTGCGATATTTTTCAGTTTCTATTCAATTGGCTTTCGAAAATAAACACACGGGAAAGATATAAAAATAAATAAAGTCAGCACGCACTATCGTAAAAAATAGTAATGTTGTTTTGTTAGCACACTACAATTAAAACTTATTTTATCTGCTAGCTGTATTTGTAAAACCTAAAACCGACCACGTATCGGTTTGTAAAAAAAGAATAGGTATTTCAAAACCCGCGAACAAAAAGGAAAGCGTAATATTTTTTACTTCATATCTGCAAGGAACAACGCAGGTGCAGCACTGCAGTAACCTATACGTGTGTACCGTACAGTACGTGTAGGTATGTACGTAGAAACACATGGTAGTTTTTTATTAGAGCAGTTTCCGCGGCGCAGCGTGCACAAACTGAGATAAAACAGGAATGATTGCCGCTCTGTCGCGATATTGTTTCAAGTGTTTTGTTCCATTCTGCTGGCTCTTCAGTGCTTTTTATTCATCCACACCCGAACGCCGAACCGTCGCATAAAAACGGCTGACTGACGAGGCGGTTCGTACACATGTAGATATGGCTACACTGGCTACGCTCTCGTATAATAGGTCCCAATTGGTAAATACTATAGTTTTGCTTTTATTAGAGTTAGGTACTTACGTGAGTTTTCTTATAAGACATTTTGGTTTAAAATTGGATAAAATCATTGACAAGCTAACAAACTTAACAAATATCTCGACACAAATGCCAGTCCTATAGTAAGTGTGGGTAAATACATGTGATTTTGTTCCACATTCCAAATACTATAAAGCTCTCTGAGATTTCAAAGTAAGGTAAAGGGGACATTAAGTGAGGATAAGTATCGTTCGTGGGCAGGAATATAATAGTTCACTCCGGGGACTGTTCGACTCCATCAATTGAAACATGCTCTCCCGTGCCGGCGACGGCGGCGGCGTCTTTGCCGTGCGAACGAGCGACGCGACAATAAACAATACAAACAACCCTGGCCTGCGTTTGACACCAGCCCGTTCGGAGTGGATTAGAGCGCTCTACAGGGAGTTCGGCAGCATTTAGGGAACGTAATAGCCTTCCGCCGTGACCTGTTTTAGTTGCGACAAATAGAGATTTACGGGATTGCTACCGAGGGATTTTCAAAGGAGACTGTTCTCCGTAATAAAATTGAATGGTGTTTACTTTGTGGCTGCTTTATTCTCGTTGCCAATTTGACACGGTCGCTATTTTTAAAACGATCGACTTTCAATATCTATGAGGTTTCATAACGACAGAATCATCCGACTGTCAATCGATTCCAGCCTTCTCGTATTCGACAGACTGTCCGACAAAGTTTGAAACAATTTAATCCCGCTTGAAATATGCACGAAAAAATTTGTCTGAGCTAAAAGTGAGCGAGGGGAAACCATCTCGCAGCGCCGTTAAAATACATTATAATTTTGGTGGATAAGGAAAAACTCACAATGTCGAGGCCAGACAATGTAGCTGGCCAGCGATATCATGAAACATAATTAGGACCTACGCCCGGAATTCGATAAACTTACATTAACATAAAATAACATCACGCCTTGTTTCCCCGAAGGGTTGGGCAGAGGAGTACCTGTAGTACACCTACATTTCGCCAGTTATGTTTAAGTCCAATGTAATAGGGGGTGAGCCTATTGCCATCAACCGGGCACACATCCAGACTCCGGGCTGCTACTGAGAAATTCCAGATAGAAAAACCCAATAACACTTTGCCCGACCCGGGAATCAAACCAAGGAATCAAACAAGGCGCTACTGCTGAGCATGAGGCTCAGCAGTAGCGCTTGCGACCACTAAACCAATGAGGAAGTTCGATAAACTTAATCGTATGAAACCCCATGTTAGGAGCGAGTCGCCTCTAACCCTTGAGGCAAACCCCATTCACGGCATTCCGTTGCTTAATAATTTTACATCCGTCCACAAAGACGCCGCGCTGTGTTATCTCACGAGTGGCACGCCACCGATACGAGTGCCAACGAGCCCCTTACTCTGCTCCTATTGTCATGTTTACATTGTCTATGCTCATTCCCGAATTCCGATTAACGCAAAGCTAAAATCGCTTTCATATTAATACTCTGTTTCTCGGGCAGACACAATTTACGTAGATAACGAACACAATTAGGTAAAGCCGCCTGCACTTTGACTACACAATGAAGCTTTTCTGTTTTTATTTAACTTTGTTCAAACTTTAAACTTTCTTTATGAATTCAAGTTTCAGAAAGTTTCCCTCTGCTTGGTACGGACACTAAGAAAAACTAGGATTATGGGTGAAAACAAAGAACCCGATAAAAACTACTCGGTACAACTTTTAAAACTGCAGTGCTAAGCAACCTTGGAAATATATACCTATTAAATATGTTTTTGTATTTTGTCTGTTTAATAGCATCACGTAGATTAATGGAAGTAAACGAGTTTTATGATATTCTCAGATTCGTGTCGTAAAGCAATGTGTGGACGTATTATGTAAAATGGCCCACCACCGCCGGACAGTAAAACCTTCTTCACAATTAAATTCACGGGCCGTGTTCAACCTTTGCACTCCCCAGTTTCTTAATTCGCAATTAAAAAGTTAAATTGTCCGGTTAATTGCTGCCATTGTGGTGGACGACGTCTACTTATTATTCAGAATTGCTCTCTGAAAATTTGATGAAAAATTTGCCGAGAACCGGTTGCTAAATCACAATAAGTAATTAGCTTATCTGTCGGCGTCACGCGGGGTGCTGGGGTCTCACGGGGCGGGGGGCGCGGGTAGGCGAGTTCACGTCTTACGTTAAGCTCTCAGTATTAATCTCGACTCTCCTTAATAAACGAAGTGAATAACTTGGATTAAATAAATCGCAGTATCCGAATTCTTGGTTGACTTTGTAACCGATGTTTGAGTTAGCATGCTCGACTTGATATGTGCGTATATTGTAGTTACGCGAGTGTTTATAATCTATATTGCCGGTGATACTTATAAATTAATTGTCACATTTTAATTTGTTTTGTAGCTATATAAAACTTAAACCTTTTCTAACTATTAATTTCCTTCTTCCTTGAAGATATGCAGATAGCCTGCTTTTCCTAAAACCTATCAGTTTACTTGCGGCAAAAACTTGATGTAAAAATAACGCGATAGATTTTCATATTTTTGTAGTGGTATGTAACCCACACATGCACACAAACATATGAACTCAAGTACCTATGACGTTCCACGACTGAGTTCGAATAGAGTATCCAACACCACGATCACAGTCGGTCGCTAACCATCGCCCGCGTCATTTACGTCACTTTATAATCACTTTAATCTTAGTAATTGTTTATAAACCATGTTTAGTTGTAGTAACTTTATTATTAAATTCATTGTGTAATACTAAATGAACATTTAATTTCATTACACTATAGAACCCATACTACAAACTAACAAAAGTTCTATACCTTACCCAAAACACCTTTCTACGAGACTATCTGATAATCCTAAAGTTACATCCTACCACAGTATACGCACAAAACACGCTTTCATCGTCGATAACTATAGTATATGGAAAGAGTGGCTAAGCTATCAACATTCAAGGTATTTGCTTGATATTCATCTGCGTTCAAACCTACGCCGTCTGGGCGTTCAGTAATTAATGTTTTGCATGTTTGTATTGCAACAGAATCTCAAACCCTGTGTGATTTAATCTGTTGCCAAATCTCCTATTGAATCAAGAGTTTTGATTGGCTGTTGTTATTTTATTTACCTATTACAACAGTTTACATGAGAGAGTCAGATAAACTGATCAGAAACTTGATTGGGCTTTCGTGAACCGGAGACGTGTGTTAAATAAGTTATAAGAAGACCACACTAAAATGCATTGTAAATCTAATTGACACTGTGCCAATTTGCCGTGTCATTTCATACAACCGTCAAAGTCGAATCACAACTGTCAAAGTGTTGTATGGACAGTTTAAGTTTGTAGTCAATTTGCTAAAAAAATAATTTCCCTGATTTTACTTGGTCTAGAAATCATCTGTCGTAGGTTTCAGATCATCAAGCTCAATTTTTTTTACGCTAAATAAAATATCAAATACATGATATTTGATATTTTATCCATATCCATCATCATAATTATTATTATCAGCTGTCATAAAAGTTCACTACAGTCCGGCCGTCGAGAAAATGCGTTCTTGACAGATGTCAGTTTCATACTAACGAATAAGTGTTTTGCGAATTTGATCCTTATTACAACCAGAAATGGTCCAACTGACAGGTGTCAGGAACGCATTCTCTAGCCGGCCGGACTGTAGTGAACTTTTATGACAGCTGATAATAATAATTATTATGATGGCATAATATTTGATATTTTATTTAGCATAAAAATACCTACGACATGGTTTCTAGACCAAGTATAGTCTGGGAAATTAATTGTTTAACAAATTGATACCAACTTAAACCGTAAAACGATATTTTATGTCTTCTTGATACCTACGCACTATATTAATATTCACCAATGAACCTAAATAATTTAGTTATACGTAAATCATTTAGTTATAAAGTCGATAAAACAATGAACATTATTACAGCTTGGATTAGTCTTCGTAATCAATACAGATCTTACTAATCTCGTCCTTAATTGCCTGTCTTATTTTGTCTAACCTGCTTATGGCTGAATAAGTCGAATCTAAAACACTGAAAACAATTTACTCAGCACGTGTTAGTTGGTCAATAAGATTTATCGCCGAATTTTATTGGTAAAATTAACTATGACGCATAGGCTAAATGATAACAGCCGCACAGGTCGATCGTAGGTTAAGCTACGCTTGCTGCGGTTGGCTCATGGATGGGCGACCATACATTACATATCAAGACCCCTCCGTGCCTCGGAAAGCACGATAAGCCGTTGATACCGGCTGTCATTCGTAGATCTTTGACAATCTTCACGGGTAGTTAGTAGCTCAAAAGTCTGACAACCGGCCTTACCAGGGGGTATCGTGTTAGCCAGTAACTGGGATGTGGAGGTCTGATAGGTATTCGTTCCATGTAAAATGCTGGTATTCAACTGCATCCGGTTAGACGGGAAGCTGAACCTAACATAGTTGGGAAAAGGCTAGGCAGATTGATTAGATATTGTTATATATAACAATATTTACGTACAGTCAGGGATAATAATTGATTACTAAAATGAGTACCAACTTAAATTGTCCGTATATTCGAATCACAACTGTCATTCTTTGACAGCTGTGATTCGAAACAGCTATAACACAGCCAAATGACCTAGTGTGTCAATTTGATATATGCAATTAATTTCCCTGCTTGTACCTGTGTAGCCAGTTTCTGGAACTGTAATCAAGCGTCTGATGCTATTCTAGTTAAATCTCATGCTGCTGTGATTGGTAGACCAGAATAGTAACAAGCAATGAAATCAGCTAACATGAGATTCGATGGTGGAATTACTGATTAGGAATTTTAAGAGGCTTCTAGAACCTGGATGATTGGCTCTAAAATGAAAATAAGGAGATGAAAGACTCTGAACTTTGTTTGAGAGTACCAGCAACATACATATGTAGGTACTTCATTTATGTATAACGCTGGAAACTTTTATACTCGTACTAACTTTTACCCGCGGCTTTGCCCGCCTGAAGGTCGGAATAAAAAAAAACCTATTTATAATAAACCCACTCTTTATGGTGATCGATCAATCGGTGTTGGAATGGACCCTAAAAATAGATATTGGTATATATGAAATTGATAATCATATATACCGGCATCCAATGTAATGAATGTAAAAACGGAACCCTAAGAGCTCTTACACACGAGCGGCATGTTCCCAACGGCAGAGGTAACTGCAGCCGTCGACATTTCAACTTCGCTGATCTTCGAAGTTGAAATGTCTACGGCTGCCGTCGACGCGTCAGTTACCTCTGCCGTTGGGAACATGCCGCTCGTGTGTAAGAGCTCTTATAACCCCGGATCATTCGTGTGTCTTTCTGTCCGTCTGTCACAGCCAATTTGATCCGAATCGAATGGATCGATTAAGTCAATTAAGTTAAGACATATGAATTTCTTTCACCCAAACATGGACGTGTTACGAAAATAAATTAATTTTGAATATGGGGGACAAATTCCCTTTTGGGAAACAAATAAAAAAAAATACAAAAGTTTTGAACACTGTATCGTGTGACCAATAAAGGATCTAAAGTATATTTTTGTTATAATTTTAAAATAAATAGCTTTAAAGTAAATCAAGAAAATCACCCCTTATCTCCGAAATTACTGAGCCTAAAATATTGAAAAAAAAATACAAACAATATTTCCATACTAAGAAGTCAATGGTCTTAAAATAACACAGTACATTTCCCAATATCGTGCGTACAAACTTAAATTTTTAGTTGGAATGTGTAGGAGAACATGGTTTTCAACTACAATACAGTTTCCTCTTGGGATAAATTTGACCCAACTACGGAACCCTTTATTGCCATTCCCTTCACTTTTATAAAAAAAAACAAAATTAAAATATTTTTATTCAAAAAGACAAAGTCCATTTGGTTAGTACAACACACAACTTAGAAACTATTGTTAGTACTTATATCTACTCGAAGAACAAAACAAAACAGTTATTAATTATGCGCCACAGAGGCATGTAGGCGCATCCAATGCCCCAGTATAGGACTGTCCCACCTGTCAGCTATAGTTGTCAGGATGCTGTTGGGGCTGTTTTATACATATACATATTTGTATTGTACGAGTATCCTTAAAACAGTAAAACCAAACAAGTTTCTTCAATAATCTTACGTGTTAACTACACCTATAAATGAAATAGGTTGCTATGATTGCTAATACAATCAAAGAAGAAAGTTTTTTAAGGTACCTAATGCAGCTACCTCTTTTTATAAAATTCCATTTCATAAACAGCTTAAATATTTCTTTTCCTGAAATCATCTTCCGTCAAATGTTACTCCGGAACAGGGATTTTCATAAAATATGTTGATGAGATTAATCTAGAAAAGTGATCCAGCCTTATTTTTACTTGAACTCAAGAATTATAATGTTAAAAATCTGTCCCTCAACTGAACTTAATTACTGCTCAGTTTCTAAACTTTTTCAAATACAAATTGCTTGAAAATGTGCGACCCAAGACAAGCACTATCACTAAAGAAGATAAAGTTAAAAATTTAATTTTCGATTAATTACATTCATTGTGGCCAGAAACTTCGCTCGTTACCGGCGATTCTCTTAAATTCAGGTTTAACTTAGTACTAAATCCCTTTTGGAAGTTTTCAAAAGGAGTATTGATCTGTCACTGGCACGGTTGAGAGACGGTCCGTTTAGCTACCTTGGAGTCAATTGAAACTTTTTATAATTGACTTTCAAATAAGAGAATTGCAACTAAAATAAGATTCAACTAACTAAATACGAAGAATATTTGAGGGGTTTATAACTAAGCAGTATTTAAATTGGATATATTAAACACAGTCTTTCATATATAAGTACCACCAAGTTTCTGAATAAGTTTACAAAATTTTTGTTGTGTTTTCTGTTTTAGTTGTTTAGGAGCATTCAAAAAATTTGACTAATCTCATTCAAAATATGGTTTGGTGTTTTGTATAAATATTTTAATAATACAACAGTTTTAAAATTGAAACATAATTTAGAGATAAGAACCCATAAATTGTTGATAATTTACATAATTCTCAAAGTTTTCACGTTTGAAATGCAAGGGTATCTTTTGGTATTCATGAAAGGATGATTTTTGACTGAGTCTTATGATAAATTAAGATTCTTAAGCTGATCTCTACTCCTATACAAAATAAGGAACGATGGCAAGTAATAAATATATATATAAGATTATTCTGTTATTCACGCTTTGGGCTTATCTTTTGAATTAAACCAGTTCAATAACTTAAATTTCAAAATATAATTAAATCATTGGCTTACGATAGAACTTTCATAATTATATGAAAAAGGGAGATAGAGAACATAATTATAAAACTGTCTAAGTTACATAGTTCAATGAATCAAATAACAAACAAAATACAATTAGCGACCGTTAACTATTTACGCTACAAATCGGAACCGGTAAAGGTATTACCGAATTCCATTTATCGAAATGTTTGGTCCGTCTGTGGATCAAGTGCATCCCAAATATTGGAGCGGCACTTGAACCAGGCCATGTGATCCGCATTCAAGGTAAAATTGTTACTAACTGCATAACAATCCACCATAAAGGTTTACCCACAGATAAAAAATATATATATACGTGGTTTGCGTTTTGATTCCGAATAGCACAATTAAATTCGATTCCAGAGTGCGTTCAATTCGTAAAACCAATGAATAAAAAACTTCAGCTAAGGGGCAGCTCTGGATCTACTTCACCGATTTTTAAAGAACAATCTTTTAAGTAAATTAAAACAACTTTCAATGACCAAAGTAACTTAACTCTTGTTTAATTGTTTGAAAAATGTTTAGTCATTTTCTTTTGGCCGTAGATCCAATAACATGACCTTCAATATACCTACACATAGTAGGCATATTTAAGGCTTCGTCTAGACTTATTTCTTTTGAAACACTTATAACAAAATTGATACCAGCAATCTGAACGTTCGTTGATGTTCTTAATTTCAGTTTTGTTAAGAACGGGATTATCGAAATAAATACCGTGGAAATGATTATTGTACCGATAATATCGGCCGTTAATAGTCTGCTTCAAAGCCGGGGTCTTATTGGGCTAAAGGGTTGAGTATTCGTGCCCAGTATCGATTACAGATCGAGTCCGTTGTCTTTAAGAGAACCCTCGTTTCATTTATCTGTCAGTTCAATATTTCGGTTAAACTTGATTAAGGAATCCTTGAATATTTAGACATGGTACCCAACCAATCTTGGCATATTTGATGAAATATATTTCATCTTAATATAATTATTTTCCTTCCGAAGGGCCTGGATTTTTGAACGATCATTTTACTTAATGAGAGTTTATAAATTCATATACGAAGAATCGACAAAGAAGAGTCATTGCCATGACATTATTAGATGAGCAAAACTGTGATAATATAATAATATTTGTGATGTTCTTCACTGAATTATCTGTTTAGGCATAGAAGATAATAAGTGGTTGAAAATTAAGGAAAGAAAACTATTACGGAAATATAGGAATAATCGCTACCTGTATCTAATTTAGACTCTAATCGTTCTTAAAACTTTCCCGTTCTTTGTAAAGATATATTTTGTTCAGAATGTATGTACGTTTCTATAGCAATAACATTTAAAATCCTTAAACCAACTTAATCATCTAAATTTAACCTCTTATTCATTGTCAGATAAACGTAATGTACGTAATGAAAATAATGAGTGTAATCTCTGAAAATGGCAAAGAATATTACCTAAGTATGTTTAGGCTAACAGGGTATGTGTATTTCCATTGAATCTTTTGTTTTTCGTGCAAGTTCACGAAATGATTTAAGAATTCCTGTATATTGTTTGTTTGTGGTCGACAGCACGACATCACGACGAGTTCTAGTGATTTCCTCCGAGACAGCGTCAATGAGATTTACCAAATTTTCTTCTCAAGTTATTTTTATTCTCTGTGCGAGATCGACGTTATTTCACATACAAATATGGTTATTCGGTAAATGTGAAGTCAATAATGTTTGTGCGTGTGAATAAATGACTAGACGAGTGTACATAGAAACGTATCTACTTCATCAATTCTTTCTTTCAAACAAGTTTGTCGACACGTGTACGATTTTGATCTTCCTCAAATTAATGTTTTTCAGGAACTGATGCCGAATTATTAATTATAATTACTTTAAGAAAATATAGGTATTTCTGCTACTATATATAACTATTTTAGGAAATAATGAGTTAATTTGAGTGAGGTTACCGTGGAATTCCGAGAATCTCGGAAAGGGATTCAAGTATGTACTGAACCGTTAGCTAGTCGGCAACTAAGACAAATTCCTAAGTCCTTGAATACAGCTGTTAGGAGTGCCGATTTTCACGGTTGATTAACCGTAACGGTCTACCATTCTGGTTTTATTTGGTTTTTGTAGCGGTCTGCGCTAGAATATCTCAATCTTATTTTCAATAAACGGGCTTGTTTACCCATATTTTGGCTTTCGATATTTCATATGAGCGCTTTCGGCTCAAATCTGGTCGGTCCCAAGTTTGAGCAATAAGTACGGCGGCAACATCCTTTCCTTATACAGGTCCGCAGTATATAGATTCTTATACGTTCGGAGGCTCTATGTTATTGGGTTGGCGGCGGGTACCGGCCATCTCTGCCTTTATTATCTGTTGACACTGTATTTGTTCTCCGACACGACCGACTAAATTATTGTTCTCTCGTTTGTCGGGACCTTATTTTATTATTTCCGTCCTTTCATATCTTCCGCAAAACCGAGTTTACTTTAAAACAACTTCTCTTGCGACTAATCATATTTTATATCTTCTACTTGATTGTACGTTTTCCTTTGTATAAGGAATTTCTTGGTATTTATTATCGCTTATATAAAAAGTAAATACGAGTTTAATATTTATTAAGAAAGTTTAACATTCCTTTATTTCTTCCTAAAGCGAAAAATGTTAACAATGTTTGAAATATCAGCCGAGACTGGTGGAGTCATAAGTTAAGAATTAAAGGAGAACAAAGATAAAGAATACAACTTTGGTAAATTATGATTACGAGTATCTTAACAGGCAACTTCCCGGGGAGGCACGGGGTATATCAGCGACAGTTAGCTAATGCGCGGAGGGTGACGTCGGCAGCGCCGGGCTCTTATTGGAACATGTATTGGAAAATCTTTATGTTATTATTTACGCGGCGAGGAATTTCGCGGCGCTAATACCCGTCGTGTTGTACATTTTATTGAAGTTTTTATTAGAAAATACCATTCATACTTGGTGTCGTTCGCGTAGGAATTTGTCTTATTAGTACCTACTAGACAGCCTTGTTCCCGTACACGAGGACGTTGGCATTCGGAAATCTCATTAAAATATCATGTTCCTTTCGCATTTAGAGTTTAATACGATGAAATTGATCCGAACAAATATGTATTCATTAATCCTAGAACTCTGTCGGTTTTAAATTCCACATAATTCCAGCGACACCCGAACTTTACAAACGTATTGACCTTTGAACGATTGTTGACGAATCCTGGGATAGGAATTTTCTCTATATTTTATAAGTACATCCTCTCTTAGTGAATCGTCCACACAGTCGAGAATCATAGTTTATTAAAGCCTATTTTATAATCAACGGCCGTGGGGCGATACCGCAGCAGACGGAAATTGTGCAACGTTTTATCAAAATGCTTCCGACGCCCGACCGCGCTCGGCGATACCAATGTTTGCATCTGTGCGCTGAGCCACAACCGCTTGCTATTAAAGCTAACTCCGACCTGGCTACATGAACCGAAAGGAAAGGGCGGATTCAACAACCTTAGGCTTGGCACCGGTATGCCAATCATTCGGTGAAATTGCCACATTGTCAGTAGTCAGCGAAGATTTTTATTAGGTCGGTTATTGACGACCTCGCTATATTACATGTCTGACAGGTGGGTACATTTTGCTTTATTTTATTTTACTATCTATAAAAAAGTCCAATTTTAAAGCTTTTATAGACTTTTTATTAACTTTAGACTTCAGCAATTTAAACTAGTTTCTAAGTTTTAATTCTTCTTACTAGTCTGTCAATCAAGTTTCGGATTGCGCGATAATTTGACATTGCGAAATTAAAGGTCCAACTTTAACGAATTATATTGGAAACAGACTGCGGGCACCTAAAATTGAACAACTCCCCTCTGGTCACAAATCAAAAGCTCGTCGGGGCAATTATTGGATTTCCAAAATTATTTCATGAAAGCCGTTTATGCCCGCGGTCCATGTAAAATATTTTATTGGCTACATAAAAAAATCTCTTTCGTCAAAGCCAAGGCGCGTAGCTAAATGGCTATAATGAAGTTTTATTCGGGGTAAATAGACACTGTCGTGCATTCAGTTTTTGATTAGTGACTGTTCCTAGCATAATTATGATCGTCTGTACTTGGTAAACCACATTATCAATTTAAGTCTGCACTAAAAGTCCCTTAGAGCAACAAAATGTATTAAAAACCAATTGCTGAGAATGAATTTACTAAATAAAGAAGGCTTTAAACGGTTCAAAGGCACGAGCGAAGACTACGCGGTCGTAGCAGTCACTGCTACGACGTAGCTCGTAGCTCGAAGCGTAGCAAGACGCGGGAACTGTTACTTTTTGTGAACTACTCAAGTGTAAAAGGCAACTACTAACTATCTAGCGAAGTTTACTTTTATTTATTTTGCAAGGTAGGACATTTTCATTTACTTATTTAAATTAAATCACATACTCAATCAATCACGTCCTTTGATAAGTCGGAAATTAAAAATCAAATGTGTTTAACATAAAACCTAATATTTTCCTATCGATTTAACAAAGCCAGTTTAAGCAATCGTCAATTGTATGTGCTAAGCAAAGTAAAACCATATTGATTTGTGATATTTGCACGATTTTCATTCGCTGAAACGAAACCAATTTTACTGATTGTGTTGTGGTTTATTTAACTTTTTTACAATTCCCTGAACGTTTCGCATATTGTGCACTCATGTTTTTCCCGCAACCAGTAACGAGTGAACACCATTTATGGGTGTAGAGTAGATAAATATATTAAACTACATAGCTATGGCTATGGATGGAGGTAGAATACGAAAGAGGAAGCTAATGGGGTGTGCAGAGTTCGTAAACGACAATGCTTAGTTGTTCCTATGGCTACGCACTGCGCTAGGGATGTCGCTTTAGGCTATATTTGTTATACTAGCTGTCACCCGTGGCACGGCTCACGCTTTACTTTTTTCTTTCTGAGAAGATGTTACTGTACAGATGTCATGGTACTTTTTTCGCAAAATTTTATGTATTTCGATTTGGCAGTTTTAGTATAGTTGTTATATACATATAATTATACACATTACATAGTAAAAAAAAAACAAGTGAGTAATTTTTAACTCGGAAAAATAACAAATTATTCACGAGCGCGAATTCGTGGGCACAGCTGTTAAATACAGAAGTAGATAATTAAAACACAATATTGTACTCAGAAAGTTTGACACATTTCACAATGACGCCAAAGGTTTAATCAGTGAAAGCGATGCCGAAATTAATCATTATTACAGTTCCAATTCATTTTTGCGGCATTAAAAGTTATCTGTGCGTTAAACCATCGCTGACCGTATTGCCACCGAAGCGCTCGCTAGTTATTTCTGTAGTGCAATTTCAATTACTGGAGATGCATAAATTTTATTTGTATCGTAGTAACAACCTACCGCGTAGTTATCCGTCTATAATGGGATGTAACTTCGTTCCACGTTCGGGAAATAATTAAAACGAGTTTCCATAGATGCATTTTCTGATCTGTTATCGATTTAAACCGCGTGTTTATAGGGTTTTAATCATTATCAGTATTTTACACATAGCCTCGCGTACTTTTTTGTTGATAATGATGAGTACTACAGACATGTGGTACATTATTTTATGTATCATTAATTGTTTTCGCAGCGCACGCCAAATAATAACTTTTATAGGAATTTCTGATACCTTGGGTTACATTATTTTTATTTTTCGGGTTTTTCAGTTTACTTGTTAAAAGGAGGACTGCCTTCTTACTATCATAAAGTCAGAGTATTAAAAGAATATTCTTCCACACTTTCGAGAATAGAATATCTTTCTGTATCTATGTTATTTTTTAGTGTTACGTGAAGTGACTGCCGGCTGACCTCCACAACCTTTGGAAACCCAATATGATGTTATCTACGAAGGCGTGCGTGCTTCCCTCTATCTGATATAATGTCTTATTTTTATATACTAGTGGGTTAACCTATTCTTCTATACGTTGACTAGAATACTTATTTACTTGTATAAAAGTATCTTTTGAAAAAGGACATTGCTCTGGTGCCATACAATGTTATAACATACATTCGTAAAATTACTTTCTGTGTTACAAATATTGACTATTTTATTGAGTTTTTTTTTTATATATTCATCTTTTTATTCGTCCAAACACCAAATATGGCACTGGAAAAGTATCTGGGCGATTATAATAATTGATATCTAAAGCATACAATAAACTAGGAAATAACAAACGGAGTTCATACGGATTGAGTCATAGGACAATTAGAGCAATGTTCTTTGTCGCTGTATGGTATGAATGACCTGGAGCCGGTGACATAGAATTTCAAAAAATTGTTACTATACGGATGCTCATGCGTCGCATCCTGCCAATAACTGAAAACTGTCAAACAAATTACTACCTACAAGGTAAGTATATAACAAGTTACTCCTTCAGACACAATAATCAATTATCTTCAGGTGGATACTTAATCTTCACTTAGTTGAGAAGATTTGCGATTAATATTCTGTCATAGGTACCTTTAGCTTTACGTAAGAGATATCACAAAGAGTTACTGATACCGTATTGATTGTTAATAAATAAATCAGCTGCGCTTAGTATCTATGTCAAACCCAACCTCTCTGATTCTAACTTACCTATTCTGATACTAGTACCTTTAGCTTTACGTAAGAGATATCACAAAGAGTTACTAATACCGTATTGATTGTTAATAAATAAATCAGCTGCGCTTAGTATCTATGTCAAACCCAACCTCTCTGATTCTAACTTACCTATTCTGATACTAAAAGCTATTTATATTCATGATGAATGGTGTCAAATCATCCTAGAACTTTCTTTAAGTTAGGTCAAAAAGTTTAAATAGTTATTCAACTATCTCTTTCAGTTTATTAGAGGACACGGGCACACGGCACCTTAAACTCTATATTTGATACGCAGGTCAAACAAAAAGTGTAATTGAATTTTCCCGTTCGAAAGATGCCCAGTTATAGCGGGATTGGAACTGTGCCCGATAAATGGCTATAAGTTCACCGCCTATTACATGGCACCTAATAACGTCATCGGTGAACTAGGGGTGTATCGCAGCCCACTCTTGCCACATATTTCAGGGGTCACAAACATGTCGGCGCCGGGATATACTGATGTTGTTTTGATGGAATATTTTAGATAAGTTCGCAAAGTTCCTGATGCTTTTGCTGAAAATGTTGATAATGATGATGTGTACATAAAAAAAACCTTAGAAAATGAGCGATTTACTGAACTAGCAAAAGAATCTAACGCTCGTTATGCCGCAGTTCTCTTAAAGATAGTGCAAACTATTTTATTAAAAATGTTTCTAAGAAAAGAGACTGGCGATGTAAAGGAGTCACTTTCAAACTCAACATTATATGAAGAATAATGAAAATGTTGTAGCCGAGCTAGCTAAGCTATGATCGATGGCCGTCATGCAGGGCCGGTATTGCATGGATCACGCTATCATCGTCGGTTACATTAGATTGCGTTTGATGCCGCCGTATTGATAGCAGATTGATTCTAGATGGATAATGTGGATGGGTTATCGATGATTTGATGTTATGACTAGAAAGAAGTGGAGAAGGCTTAGCTGAAAATAGAAGTTACTAAAAATAACAGATAGTCACTCGTAGAAAACATGAGTTATAAGTAGAGTGGTGAAGGTAGTTGTTTTAACTAAGCTATCTGTTTCTCAAAGATGTGAAGACTTGATTCAGTATGGACAACTTCGCTCGAATTCGATTCCTATCAGCGGCAGCGGTTAGAATCAATCATGTTCTACCTAACAAGTAGAGATTTCCGAAGCAGGAAATAATTACAAGACAAAGTAACGTGCTAGATAATACCCTTATTTTCATTACTTACACACATAATGTAAGTAAGAGAGAGGAATCGCAATAAAATCGTAATGATACCGCAATAACGAACTCACGATAACTGCCGAATGGAATTGATAAGGAAAATATAGGGAGCGTTACATATGGGTACCACATGCTCGACGGAACCCTTATTGGAAGGGGCGTGTTGCCTTAAAAGATTCATGGATTCCTATAGAAAGGAATGTTTCTGTATTTAAATATTCCGGGAGAACGTAGAATGAGGAATTGGAATTTGCAGGAGAATGCAGCTCGAGTATGTAGGATATCGATATCTCGGTAAATAGGGACCTTAGTTCATATTAAACTGACCTATGCGTTTAGTATTCCCTGCCAAAGACACAGGCGGATAAATGAGGTGTTCATAAAGGGGTAAGGTTGCTGGGGTATGTCTAAATCTAAATGGAGAAGATATTCATTAAGTTGCGAGTCCAATCTTCAGATTTTGTTTTGACTGTCATATTAGTAGGTAGGTATATATTTTCCAAAGAATATTATGTGACGTCGTTTCGTAGACCCATCTGACCCTCTAAGCACGTGCCAAGTCAATGTAAGGCCGTTAAGTTTAAGTTTTAATTGAAGTATTCAGTTAAATGCCCTTTTGAGAATAATTACTACAATACAGTTATGACAGCAAAAAGTTACTATGTTCTTTTGTATAAATTTAACATATGAATAATAATTAAATATTGCCTCGTTGTTTTTATGTAAAATTGTTGCCATACAATATCAAGAAGTGGCAGACAGGCGTCAGAGAAAATGGCAAAGCGTCATTTTGGTTATTCATCGACAGTTCATTCATCTCCAGTGAAACATTGACAGATCCATTATAGCTACGAACAATGGTAGCGGCACCATACAAATTTGTAAGGACCGTTTTTCATAATACGACGCTAAAGTGGCGAATAGCTGCGATAATACAGCGTTTTGTTGTTAACGAATTGTATTCAACGTTTGGTAGCATTCACTTTGAAGCAGAAAATCTTAATAAACGCCGCGTGATTTAACTGTAGCTATTTATCATTCCAGTCCTTAAATTAAAACGCTTTTAATTAATGTTCCATTTCATTGTTAGACACAAATAACGAACATGTATTTGGCTTTAAATATACGAGCAGGCAATAAGGTAGCATCCACAAAATATTGCATAAACAGTGTCACCGATATGAAAATGAAATAATCAAGAACGCGGGCGAATATCGTCGCGAGACCGACCTCTTTCGACCCTTAGGTTAATTACATCCCCAATTATAATTGAAGTACATGTTCTTCCATAATATGTCCAAAACATACTTATATCAATGTTATTTTATAAATAATGATAGATATTAATAGGCATTTAAAACCCGCTTTCAACCAATGTCATTGTTGCAAACTTTTACAAAAAAGTACAGAATAAAGAATAAGGACTTAAATAAAACACAAAACTTGTAACTGAAAACATTAAAAAAAAAAGTTGTGCGGTATCATTTGGTTTGCTTAAACTAATAAAAAGTTATTATAAAACAAAAGTGTATTTAAGCAGGATTGCATGCATTACCTCGTGACGGCTGCAGCGTCGGAAGCCACCACCCGCGGATATTATTTTGTTGCAACACGAGAGGGCGCGAGGGAGACGGCGAGAAAATCTCCTTAACAACTTTTTAAACGGAGCACTCGGATGGAGCGAGCGCAGCGCAAGCCGCGGGTACCGGCGATTCATTAAGAGCGAGCGTGGAGGCTGCGATGGCGACCGCCCCCCGCGCCCCGGCACTCGGAGCCCCACCGCGCATGCGCCCCGCCGCCCTCCAATCGCGGCCCTGTTGCTTCTGACGGCCGCACAACGTCAAAACGTAAACGCTATGAATACGTTTAATCGCCGCTGAATCTTCCGACAATCGCGGTGATCTATGTTTAGATTAGGACAACTTTTGCGGGAAGCGACAGATGCATTGTACCTGCGAGATGCGACTCCGCTCGACTGGCCAAGACGTTGGCGCACATTTGAGATATAACATGACTTAGCTCTCAATTTATTAGACCAAAAAATGTTTGAATCGTTTGACTACTGGATTTTTAAAATATTTTTTGTCTGTTACAGGAACAGATTCCTGCCTACTAAAAAAGGTTTTCCTGCTCATATTTTATTTAATGCAAGTATACGTTCAAACATCCGTAACGAAGCCATTTTAAATCTTGTAAAGTGAATCTAAGCTCAGGCTACTTAAAAAACATAAAACCCGCTCGTTGGATGACTGTAACCCGCTGAACCTCCGTCAGGGCCGTACAAGCTAAATCTAAATCCCTTAAATACGTTACCCAGATATTTATGGTAGGGCTAATAGCGCCAGTTAAGCCGAAGACCAGGCGTACCAACGATATTTTTGAAGATAAATGCAAAACGGCTCTGTTTCTTCAAAAGTATCTAATCCCGCATAATTAGAAGTAATTGACAAATGAAACGACAGATATCCAAGTCTACAAAGTTTTGTTTGAATAAGTTTCACAAAAATTCATTTAAATGTGGATGGTGTATTTGCTATAATTTTTTGATCATTTTCTTAGTTCGCCTTAATTATAAGCCCCCGCTGTCTTTTCTTTAAGAAAAATAATCAGATGAATGAATACCCTTGAGCATTCCAGACTCGTCCTTTGAGAAAAAGATTTCTCAGATAAAGAGAAATGTGTACCTTCGCAAAAAGTATGACGCCGAATAAAACGATTCAAAAGAATTCTTTAAACATCACATTATAAATACAAAACAAGAAATAAATAAGAAAATAGAATATGGATCTCTATTAGGATAAATGTTATGATTACACGTGAGAAGTATGCGTTTATATAAATTTAGGTTGGTTCTTAATTAACCCTTAAAATGTTTTTTTTTTTCTTCTAGAATACGATGGAAGCAATTGTTTGAGAATAGGAAGCAAATAGAAGCAATGGGCAAGCATTTCTTGGGCATAAATTCAACGTAAAATACGCTTAGTGACCGTTCATTCTGACGGAGAAGAATAGGGATGGTGTTGATTTTGATCTTTATTTTATAATAAAGGCGAACGACAGGCTTGTATGGGAATTTCGTACCGTTAATAAAATTTCGTATTTTGGGATATTTTTGGTTTTAATTGGTAGTTAATATTATAGACAAGCCCTTTTTAAATTCTTGGATTTTTAGAACTTGGGACGCAAAAGTTCTAACCAATTTTTTTTTAAAGTTATCTACTAGTGTACCAATGTAGATTGTTACATAAAGGCACATAAACATTGTTTCGATAATAAAGTATAATGTTCTATATTAGTTGTCGCTATTTTTGTAGTGTTTTACTTACTATCAAGTAGGTAAATTGAGATGAGGATCGTACCTACTCAGCGGAGTGCATTAGGAGACACCTATGTCCAGCAGCTGACTGCAACAGTTTGATAATGATGAAGTCCTGACAGGGTTTTGAGTGTAGGTAAATAAAACAATACCGTTAATAGTTTTTTTAAGTACATATATTTTATTTATAATGAACTAATTCTTTCATCTAAGAAGGGGGCAGGTCGGGTAATACTCTCGTGGCGAGCATAGCTTAAATACCAACATAACTGCGTTTAGTTTACGATTAAATTACGTGCAGTTATTACAATCTTTTTTTTTTATTATTAATTAATCCGAACTTCTAAAAATAGTACACTTACATAAAAATAAATGGCTTAGTTGCCATAATATGTGGTACAAATTCTATAACAAAACAACAAAAAAGTAAGCGGTACGAAATCTGCCGTTCACCTTTAATAAAGTAAACTAAACTAAGTTTAAAAATAAAACAACAAAACTAGCCCCTGAAAATTAGTACACATTCGAAAATATGTCTAGCTGACATACTGAAAATGTATACAAATCACAGTAAGATATTGACATGAAGTTGTCAAAACTTGAATTAGGATATATTTCACTTCAACAAATATTTACTAATAATTACAAATATTTTTTGTCAATTGGTATTGATAACAGGCAAGGTCACTTAAAGCTGAAGGACGAATTAAATCTCTGCTCATTATAATTGGAATAACAATATCTTAGTACATATAATTCAGGTTAAATCTCGTCGGACTCAAAAATGTTTAAGGAAACTAATAACTTAAGATAATATTTATGTCCACAAATATTAATCATATATTAATTACTTAGTAGATTTAACTATCTTTTTATTGACACTTTAATTTTGAGTATATATTTATTACTTACAACTGGCAAGCCAACAAAATGTTAATATATCTATGTATTAGTATGTATTCTTGTATTTTATAGTTATTTACGTGCTAACTGCCCCTTATGCTGCACCTCCCATGTTTTGTCTCTACATCACCCTAAGGTTGACTGGTATAAAATGTCTCAGGCATTAAGTCCGCCTTTATACAGTATTATTTTACTTGTGCATAAAGGTTTAATAAACAAATAAATGTTCATTCAGATGTAAGTACTTGATAATATAATCAGAAAATTTTCTGAAAAATAACGATTTGAATATTGTGATTTAAGCCCACATTAACCAAATTAAATTAAGATATTTTTGACTTTTTGTTACACATTCCAACAAGGTTTTCGTCATAAAATGTGTCACGGTTCGCTGTGAATGCAGTTTAACTTTTCATTTAACACATCTGTCATTTGGGCATAGCTTCCGTCAGTGTGTCAGATATGTTTAATTAGTTCAAAATACACGTCACTTACTCCAAAGTTTTGTAAAATATATAAATCATATCAAAAAGGTATTTGAAATAAAGCTGTCAACTTTACCTATAAGAACTGTCGTCCGTAATCACTCGATAAATCTTAATCTGTCAGAATATGTGAATATTTTTTTTAAACAAACGTCCTTTTTGGGTCCGGGTTTTGTGCCCACAGCCGCGCCGTAGAATTTTTGAGTATCTATAAAAAAAACATCACATAAATGTTATCTCTTATATAATTTTATCACAGATTTTAATTTAAATTTAACATTGAAAATATTAGATATATATTACTATTCATAAAATATATAAAAAATTCGTCATTTATAGGAATGTTGATTTCAGAAGGATTATTAGGTATACCATGTACGCTTTCGCTTCGCCATTAATCTTTGTCAAAACTTTACAAATTGGAAACCATTACCTTTAGTAAATTATTTCCAGTGTCTTCAAAATTGATTAATTAATCATTATTCAGCACACTAACGATTGCCGTCCACGATTTCGTCAGAATATTTCCAACTTATTTCAACGTCAGATTTGTCGAGATTAGCTCTTGTATCGTGAATAGCAATGAGCAGTAGTGGCCCAGTGGGTAACGGCCGCGACTTACGAGTTGCAAGTCGTAGGTTCGCACCCTGACAGGTGATTTATTTTGTGAAGGAAAGAAAAAAAAACGGTGAAGGAAAACATCGTAAGGAAAACGGCATGTCCCAGAACCAAAAAATTCGAAGACATGTGATATCTATCAATCCGCACTGGGCCCGTGTGGTGGATTACGGCCCACTCCCTCTCACACAGAGGAGGCCTGTGTCCCAGCAGTGGGAACATTACAGGCTGATTATGCTTTTATGCTATTGCGAATCGCAAGCAAACCGAGGTAAGACAATTAGATCAAGAACTAATAACAAAAAACGGATTTAATAAAAACTATTTTGGATCTATAAATGTATTATCCCTAACCAGAGACAAATTATTTCAAATGACTATAGCAGTTAGTTAATTATTTGTCTCCAAATCGAAAGACTTTATACGTAATTCAGAAGCCTATCATCTCCAATATGTAATGTTCTAACATTCGTACCGTATCGTCTTTCTTGAAAAGCAATTCTCATGTTCAATACAATATTTGCCAAACATTATATCAATAAGGTACCAATGTGGTTTCCCACATATTACGCCAAATGAAATCACGTAACCGTGCGAGAACGTTATATTTAGTTTGCGATACCTACACACAACTTGGAAGTAGACACGTGTATGCAAAAACAAATAAATCCTGTTTCTAACTAATTGGCACCAAATAGTTTACTTACATGGATATCTGTTTACTACATTCACTCTTGCAGTGAATGAACCGAACTAAAGACATTAAAAGGGTCGGCCGTAAGCACAGGTGTACTCAAATGTAGACACCTAAATAACTATGTATATTGGGTCGAAACACATTTACTTAATCCTGTGTGCTGTACGCGCATGTAGATATATTTAGGTAGGTAATTAAATTAATCTTATAATCTCAAGAGATAACGAGGAATTTCCAAATTCCGCAGAGTTCGTTCCGGCTTTCTATAACAAAGATATTCTTCGAAATCTTGGTGTATTTTGGAAATACGAGGCTGGAACTCGTTAACGTAAATTTGTTCCTAAGCCGGCGAATGCTTTAAACGTAGGCCGTCAAATATTTAGCTCGGTGCAGAGCTTCGGTAACACCTCCTACACACAAAGCCACGAAGAGAGAGTCCCACTGAATCTCTTCACCTGTACTTGCGGTAATTTGTACTGTGACTTCAGGAATTGAATCTCTCTGCAAATAGTTAAACACTAAACCCCGTCGAGAAATTAATTCACCTTATCCTGATTGTACTAGAAACAGTTCGATGAGGTTTCGGTAAACGATTTTAACTTTACAAAGACACCGGATACGAACTAAGGCGATTACGAAACGCTCAATGTGTAGAAAGTTGTTTGAGAGCGATAGCGGGCGTACGTTTAGATATAATTTTTTACTGGAATGCGAGAGCGGACATCGAAAAGGGAGCAATAAAATATGCAGATTTGACTGCGGCCGTATTTTTCTCAGTGTAATCTGCATTATTCAGGCTTTGTCACGAACTTCGACAGTTTAACAGCGTTTATCTCTCGCCTTGCAAATTGAGCTACGACTTTAAGACAAACGGGAGTCACTTTCATTATCATAATGGACCTCGGCCGATTCTTTGTTGGTGAGCCGAGGATGAATTCTAGTTGACGTTTTACGAGACGTTCTTTTATCTTTTATACCTGGGTTTTGTTTATTTCTTTTCGAAACTAATATAAGAACACGGTGACATGCTTTCTTGTTGTGACAATGTTGAGGAAGATATTTTTATGACTTCTCAGCATTTGTAGCGCCAATATATTTTAATTATTAGCTTTTTTCTCTGTATTTTGCTTTCATATAGGTTTGGTTTTTGCAATTATAATCGGTCTACAAGAAATCATTGCCATATCCGAACAATAAACATGATTGCCAATAATAACAGTCTTGCACAACAGTTAATTTAAAACTGACTGAAATCCCATGGTGTGTCGACATGTTGTGAAGTGTTTCATTCTATCTATGTACATTTGGGTAAAAAGCCAACCTGTACCGTGTCGTTACAGAAGCAGCAGCGTAATAGAAACCCGGATGCACTCCAGACAGAATTCTCATTACCACTTTCATAGGACATCAATTCGCTTTCATGCAAATAATTAATCGGACATCGCCAAAGAAGTAGAGATGGCGATTCTGTTCTGAAAAATATCGATTCTTAAATCGATTCGAATCGAAATCGAATAAACCGATACACAAAAATCGAGATTTAAAAAATCGATTTTCCAGAAATCGATCTTATTTCGATTCGCTTTTCGAGTTTGTATTTTCTTAGTTAATGTTAAGAAATACGTAATAATTATGTAGTACAAACGTATTTTTTTATTTATTTCTTTTACCTATTTACGAGTTTCGAAGGAAACTAAGTACACAGCCATCTAGCGAGTTTTTGAGTAATTAAGTGAACACTTTCAACTAATTGTAAATAATTTACGGTTCAGGTTCTTATCAAAACAGAAAAATGGAATCTCGATTTTCTAGGGTGAAATATCGATTCTTCGATTAATCGATCTCAGATCGCCATCCCTATAAAAAAGTACAGTCAATAATGCAACGATTTTCTTCTAAAAGTTTTCATAGTATTACGAACTGGAAACCATATTATTACGAAATGGGTATTTTCTCAAAATCACAAGAAAATCGCTTTTCAATTTTTTATAAGTGTGAGGCATTTATGCTCGTGAATGTACCTACGTTCGAACATGTTTCACGGTAAAAGCTTTACCAACGTAAGTAGTAATTTACCCATGGACAAGCTCCCTGTTCTAACGGCAAGGAACGGCCGAGTGTCCACCAGACCAAAACTAATCGCTGATAGAGTACGCGCTTGCCAACGATTGGACTATTGATTCGCTACCATCTACCGGCCGACGTAAATATGTAGGTAGCGTATGGCAGTACGCCATAAATTGACGGCTTAATTTGTATACTTGGCTGTATGGGGCACGTGTGTTATATGAGTGTTTGTACTGGTCGTATGTTTGGTTTTAATAACACCTGGAGCCTGTTTAATCAAACTGACAGGTGACTGGTGACTGGCGACAACTTGACAGTTCAACAATTTTAAAGGTTTTTCATAGTTTTAGTGCTTTATTAAACAGCACCTGTCGTAAACATGTGACCACTACGTTATTTTTGACAAATAGATATGTCGCATTGTCAATTATATTAAATAGGCCCAGAGGTATGATTAATTTAGTTATCATCTTTCATCGGCACGAGCTAGTCGAGTCATATGAAAATAGTTGCCGTGGTTAAAAGTTCATCCAGTTAGCTAAGTTGATGGTCGAGCTAACTGTTTTAAACGCGCCAGAAACTGAACAAAAGAATGATCACTTGCAATATTACGCTTTCTCAAAGTAAATTATATTAAGTCCTAGTGATTGTCTACATTTCATTTTCAAGGACACAAATACATAAATAACACTTACTCCATTTTCACATTATCTACCAAAACTTTTACCTTCCATTCACATCAAAACACAATGCAACTCTGTACTCCCTCGGCCAATTTTTTCACATCATAAGTTCCCTCTCTCAAGGTCCGTTATATTGGGAGGGCAGTCGGAGGTCACACTAATCGTCGATGACTCGTGCAACGGCACGGCACGAAGCGATTTATGACGTCTGTGGACACCCTTCGCATAGCTAAACCTAAGTGTACACAGAACACACATCTCCCTTGTAATTTTACGTCGCGATATTGTGTGTGTTACTCCTAAGGGAGTTTATTGAAGGCTTTGTGAACTCGTTTTTTGATGCTACTTGATTGCGCTCGACGTCGATTTTGATCATTTCAAAACGTTATCGATAACTGATCAATGAACGTAATCCAGCTGTCACGCACCACTGATTTGTTTTTTATGACTCCGCTACTGAATGTCGACGTTTGTTAGTTCTAACGTACAGGATCTCGATGTACGCCAGTTCGAAAGTTCACTGGAGCGAAGTATGCAAGGCCGACGTATCGTTAGTTAGAAAGCATACGAGTGCGATGTACGCCAGTTCGAAATTACCCTGAATTAGAGTAATAGAGGGGATCTGGCGCTTGGCGGTCGCTGCCGCGACACGCTCGCTTCGCTCGCTCGCCTACGCGCGTTAATGGCCCTGTTCTAACCTAACCTAACCTAACATTATCCTGCGCTATATTTGCACTCGTATGCTTTCTAACTAATGATACGTCGGCCTTGCATACTTCGCTCCAGTGAACTTTCGAACTGGCGTACATCGAGATCCTGTACTTTAGAACTAACATACTTCGACATATCAAACTTCGACATTCAGTAGCGGAGTTGTTTTTTATTGCATTCGATCGAATACTCGATCTGAATGGTCGATGTCATCGATCGACCGCAATCCAGTTGCAGCTTATTTATCTATTATGTATTTATTTATATATACTTTGCAGTGGTGGCCCAGTGGTAACGGCCGCGACTTACGAGTTGTAGGTTGTAGGTTCGAACCCAGGCAAGCACTTTACTTTGTGTAAATTATTTCATCACTACTGCTCTCAAAAAGATGAGGATAAACATCGTGAGGAAACATGTCTTAGGACCAAAAAATTCGAAGACATGTGACATCTACCAACCCGTACAGGGTCCGCATGGTGAATTACGGCCCACTCCCTCTCACAGAGAGGAGGCCTGTGTCCCAGTAGTGGGAACATTATAAGCTGATTATGTATATACTTTATTGTACACAACAAAAATACATAACGAAAAAGTAAGCAGGTTAAGTTTTCTTTTGGGTGGCATGAAAAATTACAGCTTTTAGTGTGGTTCAATCTAGTAACAATGCGTTGCACGTCCTTTCCACTATTGATCACGGCGTGTAAGGCGACGGTCATTTTTGATCTAAAGTGTTACACAGTTAAGTTGGTTATAAATTAATTTATTTTATTTAAGAGGATCTAACGAAAAACTAATAAAAAGAGATGTATATAACGAATTGCAAATTAGATTAGACCAATCAAACTAGGACCCTAATATAGTTTGATTGGTCTAACCTAATTTGCAATTCGTAATATAAATCACATCCCATCCCATCTCAGAAGTATTCCTTATAATCAAAAACCGATTAGACGATTATTTTAGACTTTAGAACCCTATCCTAGCGTACAAGACTGCTGTACAACTCGAAGTCACAAATAACAATAAAGAGCTCGGTTCAAAGATCCGAAGTCCACAAGTCCGTTGTAAATCTTGGCAAATCCTATACATTTTGTTAGGCAATTTATAGTACGAATTGCCGACAAACGATGTAGGTAATTTTAACACTCGCTGATTGGTAAATTGACCGATCCATCAGGCTGACAATACAGTTTACAATGAATAGAGTTTATTCGAGATTGTTAAACGACTTCGTCCGGCCACATGTGGTTCGTAAACAGGAAAATACCCACCTACACAATATTTTTAGCTTCGTTCGCTTGAGAAGGTGAAAAATATTCCAAGCAAACGCATTCACAATGAACACTCATTGTGAATGCGTTTGCTTGGAATATTTTTATGGCAACATTTTCTTTTACTTACCTATGTGAAGGTGGTTTACCAAATTTTGTTACCAAATAGAGGCTTTATTCTTGCCACACGACATTTTGGCCTTGACCGCAATCCTCAAAAAACATTTCATATTTATGTTAATTATTACAATAAACCTACACACGTAAATTAATTACTGAGTTGATGTGGATAAACATAGGCGTTGTTACACAATCAAAGAACTTCGTAGAATCCCATCAATTGGTTTCATCCAAATCCAATCACATCCAACGCACTCTATATAGGTAATCAAAAGCATCAATCAGAGCGGGCGTTTTGCTATGTTTGGTTTCTACGAATTGATATTATCGCCACACAAAACCATGTTTTGCGAATTTCTAAGAAAACTTCGACAAGAGTAGGCGTACAGTAAGCTAGCAATCTACTTGACGTTTCAATGTTTTAAGTCAAGTGATTGTAAGCTCACCTTACGCCTACACAACATACATTTGACCTTTCCACAGGTGTCTGAAAAACTATACATTATCTGCCTACGTTAACACTAAATGGCTTTTTTTAATATTAATTAAAGACACTCACGCTCATGCACAAAACCACTAGTCTAATTTTGCGAATATAAGTAATTGTCATATTATTTTTATACCACGTAGGTATACCGTTATCACTCAATATAATAATATTGGTTTCAAGTCAATAATCAGTTATTTCGGAATTTATCATTTTACATGTACACGCCTTGTACTTACTAAATCTAAATATCGATAGTCTAGAAGACAGATGTAATAAGAACAGATTTCGAAGAAAAAAAAATTCGTCCACATGTATTAACTGCTCATGGTGCACCATTTGCCACCATCAAAAAACCAATTTTGCATCTCCTTCTACCTTTTTTATGTTGACACATTATATTAAGTAACATCAAGGCTTTGACATAAGCCCTAATGACCATTAATAATCGATTTTCGTGCTACCAAATGTGATAAAAAACTTTATTATCATTTCTTTTTTATTATTGCAACCTCCAAAAAATCTAAACTCTTTTATTAAATTTGGCGTTTGCCAATATTTCTGTTTTCAGTTTAGTATTAAGTGATTTTATTTATAACTAGTTTCGGTTTCAAACACACTTAGTAATTTTATCACAACCACACTATAATATTATCATATATAACATATAACATTATAACGAATATAGTGTGTGTGAAGCTACAGCTGCTGTTTTTTTGTAGGATGATTATCGTTGAAAATTGCTGATAATTTCCACTCCTATGTTTTCCATCCCCACAACCGTTAAACAAAAGGGCTTTCAGCCTCTGGAAGCAAGGTGACATAAATCACTGCACAAAATATCACTCTGAAAAGGTCTTTGTCACACAGATTGATTGCTGCTAAACTAAGACAAAAATGTTTGTTACTCATCATCTGCCTAGCCTTTTTCCCAACTATGTTGAGGTCGGCTTCCAGTCAAAACCGGATGCAGCTGAATACCAGTATTTTACATGGAGCGACTGCCTATCTGACCTCCACAACCCATTTACTGGGCAACACGATACTCCTGGTTGTCAGACTTTCGGGCTTCTGACGACCCGTAACGACTGTCAAAGATCTAGAAATGACAGCCGGGACCAACGGCTTAACGTGCTTTCCGAGGCACGAAGGGGTCTTGGTATGTAAAGATGGTCACCCATCCACGGACCAACCTCGGTAAGCGTAGCTTAACCTGATCGATCGACCCGTGCGGCTGTTATTACTTAGCCACAAGCCCCTTACAAAAAAATGTTTGTTACTAAAACAATTATAATCGAACTTATTTGCAATACTACAACGTTACTAACTACTACTCGTATAACATTAAGTGAAGACTATAATGCCAATACAATGTGCACAAAAGTAGTAAGTGATGGTGTTTTATCATATTTTTTTATATTCTTCAGAATACCTAATATATAGTATTGTTAATTTTTCATAATAGTTAAATAGTAAATACACTATCACTACACATTTTTGTGTAATAGCGTGATAAACTTCCGTCTTTCTATAGCTTTTTTGCTCTCCTGAAAAATTAACAAATCTGCACTTATATCATCTGTCTTCTAGACCATCGATATTTTTAGTTTAATGGCTACTTAAATCTAATAAGATTCTACTAACAATATAATAAACTCCAGACACAATCATAAAACCGAACAAACGAAAAATAACCAGACGCAGCTGGAAGCTCCTAGCGCGTAGCCGCAGGCATTAGCTCCAAAATCCCGTAGGTCAAGATAGCATAGGCCGAAGCCGCGCTACGCCAGTGACTAATCATAGGCTTAGTAATCTTAACCCTAGTCATGTTCTTGCGGCTAGTATTTAGATACTGATGTTCAACTTGTACTCTGTATGTAGATGCAAAATACTAAAACAATACCCTGAACGCCACTCACTTGTTTGTTATATTAAACTAAGTTAAACTAGATAAGTACTTGCTTTTATTGTGATGTAAAAAGTTTATATAAGTTACTATAAGTAATAATACTAAATAAAGTTCTAATACCATAAGTCTCAAATACAATAAGGATCAAGAAACGAAGCCTTTAAACTGCAAGTATCAAACCTCATCAAGCTCCATTATACTTCATTCCAAAGGAATATTAGAATTGCTTGTAAGTTAATTAAAAGCCAAAGAGTCGAGTTCAACGACACATCCTCGATGAGAAAGATTAAGTACCCAATTCCACATTATTAAAGTCTTAATGAAAAGAACCGAAGGGTCTGGTAAAGTGACTAAAAAACTTTGAATCTCAGATTTGTAACAAAAAATGTGACAAGTCATCAAATCTACATATTTTATTAGAGTCTCTCCCGACTGCGACCCTCTGTCGGTCGGGACCGTTTCATGCTAGTGATGCACTTTCTTGTCGTGGAAAACTTATCGATATTTTTCTTACATATCTGTCCAAGAAATTGGCTCGATTGGTGAATTCATTCTCCAGACTTTGATTTGCCTGACGGAACACCAAATTCGAATGATTACTCTACTTGGGAAAAATCGCAGAGTGCTCTTGTTTACATGGTATACATGACATTTTACACATTTTGCACCACGTAAAAGTTGCTGAAACCAAAAATGATGGATGAAAAACTAAAAAATATTACACAAACCTAAACGGCTCCACCGATTTGGGAATATATGCTGTCGTTAGTCTCTATGGCAAAAAATAATACTGAAAAACGGCCCTTGCGTTGGAAAAATGAATATCTGGTTCAATTTTTTGCTTCATATTCAGTTTGCACATTAGTCAATCAACTTATTCGTTTATAAATATTGTGCAAAATCAAATCACTACTATACAAAATAGTTTTGGTATCTACGTTATAGCACTACTATAAGGTAAATCTTAGCAAAAAAGTACTTTCTACAAGTACCCAAATTTTATTGGTCCTTTTTGTGGGATTAAGTATGTTTACATTAAGTATACAAAAAATATTTACGACAAACTCGCTCTATATTTATACTAAGCAGGGGTTATCCAATAAAATATTTATATCCAACAATCTTTATTGTGGTTCGTAGCTGAAGAATGGTAACATTACATTTTGTTATTATGTCACTTACTCGATTCCCGGGAAAACATGCGAAGGAAGGACTTTTGGATTCAAGTGCAATCTTTGTGAGAAAAACATTTATTGATTTATTTGTATTTTTGATGCTTACCGTATGAATAGAATAAAACTCTTTATTATATGAATATGAATATGAATTACAGATATAAATGTAAAAAAATGACAGAGTTGGCGGTATTGTCGCTGAATGCGATCTTTTAAAGCCAACCCTTGGATGGATTAATAGGAATAAGAGAGACAACAACAAGATACTTTTCTTTTGTTTAATTCTTAAAACTATCGATAATGGTGATGTAGTAAGGAGCGGCCCAGTTAATATTACAGGACTTTCAAATAGGTATCAACGACAGCCGGTCGGGTGGCGGCGCGGGCGGCGCGTGGCCTCCACTCCTCTGCGGCGACACTTCATAAAGAACACTTTTATACTCAAGCCTTTTATTTATGATGCCCTTTCACATCTTTGGCTTCGTTTATTGTCTGATGTAGTAGACGTATTATTGAATTTCCAATTTAATCATTCGATTGTATTTTGATTTCCAACTATGTGAATAGGAATCATGATATTTATTTATTGTATCTTTAAACGATGTAGTGATTTAATTTCGTTTTATTGAAAATACGACTTGTAAATAAATAAATAGATGAGATATATTCTATAATAAAATAAACCTTTGTTGTTTGGAATAAACCCGCAGTATCTTTCAAAGTTCAAAGAGACAAACGAATCTTTTTTGAAAGTGGATACCAACTGAAATGTATGAAGCTATTAAAGGCTTCGGTCCATATATCGTGGATATGTTCAGACAATATAGAGCGTCGAATCAAAGAGTTGCTATATATTATTTAAATGGAGAATGGCGCGGGTCTTTTTACTGTGGAGTGGCGGTCCGCGGTACATCGGTCGGCACTCTGCGACGTGACCGAGCGACGCTGCCCGGAATCACATTGACCTGGACCTACAGCTGGATGTGACACCCTTTTTATTGCACTTTAAAGTCAGTGCAAGTAATAAATAGGCCAAGTATGCATATATTTTTATGACAGATCACTTGGAGGGTTAAGAAAAGGTCAAGGCGTTAGTTTTTTTTTCTTCTATTCACATTTCTAGCCTTTTGATCTTTTTATTCTTTTTATCTTTTTATTTCTTTATTTTGTTAATCAAATATATGAGAACTTTAAATTCATGTCTTAAAGACAAACAAATCAATGTTAAATGTAAAGAAAAGACTAAAAAACTTTTACAATTCTTTCGATTTTTTAGCACACATTGTGTTGTTTACTTTTCAATCATTTAACACATAGACATACATAGTTATGCAAAGGTATCTCAAATACTATTTTACAATTAAGCATTGAAACATTTAAAAAGATAGTACAAATCATACATTAACTGCAATAACAGCCTTGCAATACCTTTTGGAAATTCAAAGTTACGAGCTCTTTCAGTTCCTTCCACTCACTTTAAATCGAAATCGAAATGTTTTATTCCAGCCAGCGAAAATGCCACGAATGCCTCGGGGCCGAAATACTTGTTCGCGAAAATTTTAGGCTGACTCCATGGATAATGGTCATCAAATACACTTTGAAGAAATACTTAAAGTATTAAGTAATATACGTACATGCAAAAGTTACAATGTAAAATAAACTTTCGTAATTAAATATTTTAATAATATTTACAGCTTTAAAATATAAACCTTTCATTTAACTCGCTCCATTCAAAATAATTTACAATTCTGAAAGCTTCATTTTAATTGAATTAAGTGTCGATTGTGCGCGACTTCGTTCGAATATTGCAAATAATTTAAGTTTCCCACGATTTTGTACGAACTCTAAAAGTCACCACCAGACTTATTAAATCTTAGGCATTTACTTAGCGAAGGACTTAAGTATTCCAACATCTGTTTGAAGTCATCTGTTTGTTGCTGAAAACCAGCGCTCTGCTGTGGGTCCCCCATAGCACAGCATCATGCTGAGTGGAAGCCTTCTTGTCATAGTCATGGCGTGCAGCTGCTGACTATATATGTTCTGTGTTCATAAGCATAAATCTGTTTTGTTTTATTATTTATTTTAATTACCATAGCTTTTTATAAGCACGTGTTTCTGTGATAAATAAATATTTCTAAGTAACTACGAAGAGTCTACCTAAATACACAAAATGCAAGGTGTTAGCCAACATTAAAAAGAATAGAAATGATCTATAAAATACACCTGTGGTCTAATAAAAAACTCCACATATTGCGCCGAAAGCTTCACACTTCATTGGTTGTTTCATATTTTTACAGACAAAAGCTGAGTGTTAGGTACTTGATATAGAATTATTCGATTATATTTGTAATGCCGTGTTTCCTTTCATACCCTTTTCACTGGAACGACCGGCCGCGAATCTGTGTTTATACTCTTACGATATTAGTACTTTGTTTGTAATATAATAACATGTTAGGTGTATTATTTATGGGTTTATATTTATTGTTTACTTTGTCAAACATCCTTTTCTTTCGTAATTTTTTTTTTTTTTTGGGTCTGACTATTTATCCCTGTGTCTTACAAATAATGTCATATTAATTATGGATTAACATTAATTACAGTAGGAGCAACACTAATCAAACGTCATTGGAAAGTGCAATTTATATTATTAAAGTTGACCTTGCTCGAGCTGTAAGCCCGCGGTCTGTAAGTTCGGCGGCGCGAGTTCACAAGTTGTACCCATTGCGGGAACTAAGATGAACCCCAGGGCGATACCAAGTTTCGGCACGTATATTGAGACTAGAATGGATGTTTGATGAATACGAAATGCGATCTCAGTAACATGTCGAAAACTTGCTACACGACTCGTGGACGGGACAGTTTAGCGAAGTTTTGTGAAATAAGCATCCGTTTTGTTACCCTAACACCCGAGTACCCGACCCATCGGCGTTATAGTGACATTTAATTTCGAACAAATCAAACTAGTTACATTCAGTTTTCATTATGCGAATTCATTAACACTGCATCGGAATAGAATTCTGAATTCCATTGAACTGTGGACGAGCGAGCTGCGTTGGAAATCTAGCTGAAAAGTTGGATGGAAATGGTTTTTTGCTTGTTAGACCAGAGTTGCTCCGCGCAACGCAGGTTTTCTGATTTGTTTTTAAATTTAAAATGTTGTTTTACTATGCACTGGCAATGGGAGTATGTAAAAGGTGAATTGTATAAATTAGTTTACACACCTTACACATGAAACGTCAATCTTTAAAAAAATATTACTTCTGCGTGAGTTGGCAAACTAAACGAAGTTAACACTTCAAGTCATATCAGAGCTTCAGTCAACGCTAGCTGTTTTAAACTTAAAATAGATAGGTAGGTACTACTATGGACAATATAAACTGACCTCGCTAGGACATTATGAGCAACAAACATGACTTAAATACATGGAACGAACATCAAACAGACAACGTCGTGAGTGACACTCGATTTTCTGCGTTCCTTTGCCCATAAACCACAAATGGATTGGCCTGAATAACTTCATTGTGTTTGCCTAGTTCAAAAAAAAAAGGGACAGAATATAGACTTCGTTATTTGTCCGATAAAAGACACACCATCTATCAAATTGATTGAGAAACACCTGTGCTTATATTTTCGTAAAAGTAGAGAAGTTGTGTTTATTATCGTTAAACTCTTCTTATCTTGTAAGTATGTCCCCATTGAATATGAATCATTATTTAAATCATTAATTCATAATCCTCATGTTTAACATCAAACTTTAATAATATATTCATGTTTATTAACCCTTCTCCACCGCGTCATCCCCCGTCACGCTTCGCAAAACGTCTCTTCGCTGTTCAAACATCTAAGTGTAAAGAGCGTAACTTTACTCAGCGATGTCCGCCCGATCCGAAGCAGGCGCAGGCAGACAGTCATCTGACAGTTTGCGGGCGAAGGACCCATTAACGCGCCTTCCGCGCCGCTTGCGTCACTGCGTTCACGTGACTTGACGTGCCTATCACACCACCCCTCGCAAATGGACACCTCAATGAAACACTTTCATTGTCACCCGATGAACAGCCCGTTAACGCCAGATTGTCTGGCGAAATTCACTGTTAAACCGTTTATTAGGAATTCGTTGATGAGAATGTTTTGATTAATTCAGATTTTCATTTTGATTTTAAATGTTCAATGGCGTTTGAAGTTGTATCTCGTTTGTTTCGGCGAATTTTAGGTATTTTTTATGCAGTCTGGATAATTATTATCAATATCTTTCTTTTACGTAAAATGTGATAAAGAACATTTGACGAAATTTTATCATTTAATCGTCCATTTCTAAATGTTGTGTTGTTTTTATTTTGATCTAAAAACAACTTCCAAAATGTAGGTTCCTTTTCGAAAAGTTAACATATTCATGCATTATCCAGAATACTATGTATGTTGCGAACAGTTGGGCACAAAGCCTGATGGACATAGTTGCAGTGTGGAGTTTCTGTGAACTAGGTATTGCCGACACATGAACTAGATGTACCAATAAGTAAATGCCTTGCAGCACTTGTCAACACACGTTTAAATAAACGTTGTCAATAAACTTTTTCGTGCGTTTTCAAAAACGTGTAAAGTACTGCTAGTTTTACCGAAACGTTTTTATTTCAAATTTACCCAATTCAAATTTATTTAATTATTTTGACTTTACTTGTTGAATCAGCATTGGGTAAAATGGCCATTTTCATTTACCCAGAAAACTATTCAAAATGCAAGTCAAACCTTCATTGTAAATGATTGATACCCCAAAAAAAACTAAAAGGAAATAAGAAAACCAATTCCGATAAATAAATAGCTTAATTCGGATCCTCTATAAAACATGTAACATGAACTACATTACTTCTGCTACCGATCCTATTACTCATCGAAATCGTATGATGTAGTTTTTCCTTATTTTTCCATAAGTACTGGCCGGCGCAGAAATCTTAATCCATCGGAAACGGTTACCTATTAGGAATAGCCAAAAAAAAAACGATGATACTAAAATTGGTACCTAATAAGTATTCTTCTAAAGGCGGATAAGGAATGATGTCACAATGAAATGAAATTAAATTGTTTATTCTGTAAATAGGATATCAGAATCACTTTTACACGTCATATTAAAAAAAAAAAAAAAATAAGCTAGATGGAGTCGACATTTCCTATCTGACTACCCCTGAGAAGAAATGGCGAAACAAACTCAAGGATCAAAGTCTCTTTTAAAGTCCAGACATAATCTTGGTCAGATCATGTGAGGACCATGTAGATCTATGTCTGAAATGGTCTTCCGAGGAAAGAACCACACAAATTTGAGTGGATATGTCCAGTCAGTGCAAGCATTTGTCAGTAATCGTGTAGCTCAACTCAGAACTTAAGGAGCTCAACGACTCGACGAACAATACCAAGGAAAGGACATTTAGGTAGGGCACATAAAATACTCAAAATGCCAGACTATCAATAAAACTGAGAGAAAAAAAAACAAAAAAAAATAAATAAAAATGACCTACATAGTGCTCACATTCACAATAATTAAAGTAATATAATACTTTTCAAGGTACATAACAATAGCAATACCTCACAATAGAATCAACCGATCTATTCTTTAAAAATCGCACCGTGAAAACTTAGGTGAAGTGAGCTGTCAATAGTGTCAATGGTGGCAAGCCAGTATCAGGCGGAATGACAGGTCAGTTCAAGCTCACTTCACATAAGTTTTCATAGTGATATTTCTACAGAATAGACTAGAGATATTAGGGGCTTGTGGCTAATTAATAACAGCCGCACGGGTTGATCGATCAGGATAAGCTACGCTTGCCGCGGTTAGTCCGTGGATGGGTGACCATCTTTAAATACCAAGATGAGGGGTCACGTTAAGCCGTTGATCCCGGCTGACTTTCGTGGATCTTAGACAGTCGTTACGGGTCGTCAGAAGCCCGAAATTCTGACAACCAGTCTTACCAAGGAGTATTGTATTACCCAGTAACTGGAATGTGGAGGTCAGATAAGCAGTCGCTTTATGTAAAACACTGGCATTCAGCTGCATCCGGTTAGACTGGAAGCCAACCCCAACATAGTTGGGAAATGGCTAGGCAGATGATGATGAGACTAGAGATAATTATTGTATCTCTAGTCTCATCAACATCTGCCTAGCCTAGCCATGATAACCTTTTTGGGCTAACGGTTTCTAGATCGCAATACCTACATCGAAACAGCACAAAGATGATGATGAGACTAGACATAATTATTATATCTCTAGTCTCATCAATATCTGCCTAGCCTAGCCATGATAACCTTTTTGGCTAACGAAGAGATATAATAATTATGTCTAGTCTCATCATCATCTTTGTGCTGTTTCGATGTAGGTATTGCGATCTAGAAACCGTTAGCCAAAAAGGTTATCAGGGCATTAACCCTGGCCTTATATGACCTATAAAAGGTCTTTCGGAGACAGTCAGTGGGCTGATATGAAAAATAATTCCAAGTAAAAATAAAAAGTGACAGATGAAATTTGTTTGAAGACAAACTCTTTTTCTATTTCGATTGAAACTAGAATTCTTGCAGTTGAGTTTACATTGATGAATGAATACTGCTCTTCGAAACATGGTGGATGCATGAGATGCGAGGCGCGGCTGCTCTCACACCTCAGGAAATTGAAACAAACATTGCAATCCCTTTTATCGAACACTCCTGTACACATTAAAATCTGTGCGGTATTTTCCAGATACGAGTCGCGATATTTTTTTTAAATCATTCGGCGACAATTCCATTCGAATTCGATTACACTCAAATCGATTGAATATTTTACAGAATACAAATTGACTTTTAATAGAATATTTTATTGAGAGTGTTATTATCTAAATTGGATTTTTTTTTAATTAAGTGTCTTGTTTTTTTTTGCAATTTATGGAACATAATTATTTTAATTGTTTGTGATATCAGTTGATATAACCAGGGCTTGTGGAGATGCGTTGCTGCACCGCAAAACTTTCGAGATATATCGGCGACACTCGCAAACAAAGCGGCACTGCCACAATAGGTACCACTTGTACAACAACAACCACGTTATCAACGCAACTGAGAAAGTAGAAATAAAGCATTTTATTCCTTATGCAGCGGTAATACTGTGTAAGGGAACAGAGAATGAAAGTTTAGAATGGCAAACTTAATGTTGTAACTCCACACTCGCGCCACACGCGCCGTTCCCGGGAGATAAGAACACGTCATAAAAGAGGCACCCGCCGAAACTTTGCCTTAATTTCTGTATTTTCCATTACGTAATCACGAAGAGACGTTTTAAACAGAATATGGTTAAGATAAAATATATATTTCAGGAATTAACTGTACTAAGCCCAGCAATATCCTAGGATGTTAGCTCGCGTGAATCGGGACCTTCCAGTTTCAACTATAAATTCGGGTATTAAAATTTTGTCTTTCAAAATAGCGTGGAATGAATCTTAACTGAATGAAGGAATTTAAGCGGGCTTTCATCCGTTGTATGTAAATGAATTTGAAGAGTAAACAGATTTATGTGAACCTATTTAGGAAATGTTCTTGTTTATAGTCCTTCTCTTTATTAACTTAATGAGTTTCAAATTAATAATGATATTTATGGAGGAAGTATTTACACAACTAGCTAAGGCATTCCAGAGTTGTTTGAAGTTTAGTTTAGTTGTTTTAGTTTTAAGAGTTGTTGTTTAGTTTAGGTACTATCCTCAGTTTAATGTATTTAACAATGTAATAGTTAATAATACAATCTGAAAACAGAACAGAACAGATCTCAAAGCCTTATGATAAATAGAACCAGCAATCAAGTGTTACAACGTGGCAATGAGTACACACATACACAGCCACACATACAATACACGACAATTTAACCACCAGTGGTTAAATACGAAAGAGCGAATCGCTGTACGTTGGGAAATTTAACCACAGCGCTCGACGCGAATAAGTATTGCTTCCTAACGCATATAGCAAGTGTTTGCCGACGGAGATTGCAATATTATGTACCAATCTCTTGCCTTTTCCGAGGCGCACACCGCTCACTGCACTTCTTAGCATTGGAAATATTACCCTATTGAGGTTTTAACGTCTATGGTGAGGCGAAAATGTTTGCGCAAGGTAAGTTTGAGGTTGAGGCAAATATTTTGTCGTAAATATGGGTTTGGAAAAATAGGATGAGGTCGTATTTATTTTAATGCTCTGTGGTTTAATTAATCGTATTTA
Organism: Atethmia centrago; assembly: GCA_905333075.3. Lineage (NCBI taxonomy): Eukaryota > Metazoa > Arthropoda > Insecta > Lepidoptera > Noctuidae > Atethmia > Atethmia centrago. The sequence goes on along the minus strand of HG995383.1, from coordinate 16,152,716 downwards.
TTCACTGGAGTAATCTTACATGGGCAAGCTGTCACTTTGTATAATAAAATGGTCATATATATGTTAATGGTGATCGTTTAGTTTAATTGATTTATCTGAGTGTAAAATAAATGTCTAATAAAAAGTCTAGAAAGTTCTAGAACTATTCATACAATAATTGCGGTTATTCAACCCGATGAAATCTTTAATATTGAACGTGATTTCAAAGCGTACGGCACTGCGTAAAATGGCTGTTTAGTAGGTAATGAATTTTCATAAATACAGGATCCCTAAAAGCTATATTTATTGAAGAAAAACTTCCTTCATCGTCATAGTAATATTAATGGTCTCTAAACAGCTTTCAACGCGGATTATAAAAATTTTCAGACGCCTCAGGCGTTTCCCAAGAAATTCCTAAGAAGATTTTGAAAGGTCCTCAGAACAACATTTAGTTAGGGAATCGTTAAGTAAGAGTATTTTATTCAGCAATAGCCGTCAGCTGAATCATGAGAAGGTCGTCAATCGATCCCTCCCGAATTTCATGAAAATGTTTGCAGAATTTCATTTCAACCGTCATTAAACTTATTAAAAATTGAAACTAAAAATAACTTTTAAAATTGGAACACTCATTAACTGGCAGTGTAATATTTCCTGACAATATTTATAATACTTCTTTGTTGTGGTCAAAGATCCAAGCTACATTCTCTGATCGAAACGCCTGTTTTAGGAAATTCTGTTTTGTTTGTGGTTGTTTACGGTTTTACATACGATGTTTTAGGATAACCCTAAAAGTTTCAAACTGGATCGGACCCCTTTTAGGTACATCGTCTGATCACGCAGTGAAATGGTGAGAGTTATTGGATGTTCGACTCAATGATGTGATCAGATCAATCATCAAACAATAATATGATTTAGGTAGTAGGTAAAATACTAAAACTATGACTTGTCTTTGAACTTAATATCGTCTTTTTCCAGGATCCCGACGTCAAAACTATCTAAGCGTAGTAATAAGTCTATTAATATAATAAGTAGTAGAAAGTCTTTAACTATCTAAGCGTAGCGATAGCGGCAAAAATCTGCGACGCAAATAGCGCTTGCTTATGTTTTGCTTGCTATGAAAATTACGCAACGTAATTTCGGCCTAATGTGACATTATAGGACATTTAATTTAATTAATTTTATTTAATTTTAACTGCTGGGGCGAAGCCATCGAGAAACATGGCGAAGCACTTGCTGTATCGCTTGATATCTCGAAGGCTTTCGACAGGGTCTGGCACGCTGGTCTGCTCAGCAAGCTTCCTGCTTATGGCATCCCAGCTGGTTTTTGTAGCTGGATATCAGACTTCCTTAGTGAACGGTCGATCAGAGTAGTCGTTGACGGCTGCTCCTCTGACCTTATGGCTATTGATGCCGGAGTTCCTCAGGGGTCTGTTCTCTCTGCAACTCTTTTCCTGCTGCACATCAATGACCTACTACAGACTGGTATTGTTGGGTACGCGGACGACAGTACTGTTTCAGAGAGATACTTGTCCAGCGGAAAAACCAACGGGGCCGTAGTTCGTTCCTTGAGAGAGGCCTTGGTAGAGCGGACAGAGTTGACGTTAAGCCTTGTCTCCCAGTGGGGTGATGATAATCTGGTCACTTTTAACGCCACCAAAACACAGGCGTGTCTTTTTACCACAAAAAGGAGTCGTTTCGACCTGACTCCTACTTTTCGGGGTACATCGGTTCCTGTAACTGATCGGCTCGAGCTCCTAGGCATGGAGTTGACATCTAACCTCAACTTCGGCGCCACCATCGAGTACAAAGCCCAAACTGCGGCCAAGAAACTGAGCATCCTAAATAAGGTGAAGCGATACTTTACGCCTGGACAGCTTTTGACCCTTTATAAAGCGCAGGTCCGATCCTGCATGGAGTATTGTAGCCACCTTTGGGATGGCTCGGCTAAATACCAACTTGCCGCGCTTGACTCGGTGGAACGCAGAGCTAAGAGGCTCATTAGCGACGTAAATCTGGTGGATGCCAAGCTTCACAGTTTGGCCCATCGTCGCAAGGTTGCCTGCTTGTCGGTCTTCTATAGATTGTACTTCGGAGAGTGTGCCCAAGAACTCCACGACCTCATTCCACCGGCCCCCTTCTATTATCGGTCATCTAGGCGCACTTCAGGTTACCATCCCTTCCTGGTGGCTATCCCACCAGCTCGCACTAAGCGTTTCCAAACTTCTTTTATAATGCGCACAGCAAAGGAATGGAACTCTCTGCCTGCGTCTGTGTTTCCGAACGCATACAACCCTAATCTCTTCAAAGTGAGAGTGAACAGGCTTCTTCTGGGTAAGCTCGCTCCATCGTCGACTTTGTTTCTGTCACCTCTGACATAGACTAAGGTCAAGAGCAAACCCATCACAAATAAAAAAAAAAAAAAAAAGCATTTTAGGTGACACGCCGAATTTTCCGTCGTTTTTCAACATTGGCAGATGTGTAGCTGGCACTCACACTTCTGAAATGACTTTAACCAATCAGTTTTCGTGGTAGAACATAAACCAATGTTTGTTACATTCCAATTTTTGAAAGCGACGCAATATCGCGGCAATATTTGCTTTTAGATCAGCTTTCCTTTGTTCAAAGCAAACTTTTATTTGAAATAGAACGCGTTTGAAACAGTTCGACAACTGTGGATATATCATGTATGTTTTTCAATCGAACCGTAATTGAATTTGGGAAGTAGATTGGTAAGAAAACGTGTGAAATAGAACACTCTTGGGGTCATTAACTCAAAGTCGAACGACTTCATCGTTTCGTGTTAACTACCCATTTTACCATGTTTTAAAAGCTAGTTAAACTAAGTAGCTAGTCCCTAGGTTTGAAAATAAAGACCTCAAAATAGTAAACAATACTTCGAACTTGGGTAAGATAGTCGGAGACTTCGTATAAATAGTGCTAAAACGGCTCTTATGTGTAAGAGTGTATTCTGCATGGCCCCAAAATTATACAACAAGGTACCAAAGGCATACAAAAATTTGAATATTAATGGTTTTAATAAAAGCATGAAGATATTTTTAGTAAATAAATGCTACTATAATATTGACGAATATACATACACTTTAGACATTTGTTATTATTTTTATCAACTTAACGTAACTATATTTTTTGTGCTTAAAATTATATTATTATTGTATTTGTACGCCTTTCTAGGCCAAACATGCTGAAACTTCTTTTTTTTTTTTGTAATCATTCTAACTGGTTTTAAATCTACACATGTTTTTGAAAAATAAAATATATCTTATCTTATCTTAAAAAACTTAACTTAAACTTAGTTAAATTCAGATTTTTGATTTGCTAGACCAAAATGACAGCTGCGATCGACCTATTTTAAAAAATAACTCGATTAATAATTAATATTACAGAGACAACACGATATCAGTGAATGTCCTCTTGCAGAGAATGATTCAGTGGTCCTTGGTGAGAGTCACTCGGGAACTAGATTATTTACTAGGCTATTTTTATGTCGACACCAAATGTCATTTCAGTCTAGCAAATAAAAAATCAAAGTATAGTGATGAGCGGTGAAAGACCCAACAACCAATTCACATTTCTCATTCATAATGGATAAACGCACATCATAATCACGCACGACGTACACAGTACACGACACACGACGACAGTAGTGTCACGGTAGGTGACATGACAAACGGGCGCGGGCAAACCGGCGGTACTCGGTAGTGCAAGATTTAGTACCGCGCGCCCGCGATAACTACCTCTGTTTACACTACATTTAACTTGGGCCAAGTGCCGGGACTGCGGACTAGAGCCGATCGGTCGGTAATGTGGATAAATATTAGTTATGGTCCCTGGTATAATGACAGTTTCGAGAAAAATGTTGTTGTATATCGTCGCGTATGAAATATTATATAGATACATTTGTACATACATAGACAAATATAATATGGTATATGTTTAATAGACCTGACCAAATAATCATTATGTACCTATAACTGATCTCAACAAAATATTTTTTTTTATATTTACTTAACTAGTGTTAATTAATAGTGTACTTATTTAAAATGTTAAAAATTATTGATTGTTAGTTACTTTCCTAATTTTATTTTAATTTTATTTTTTTGCTGTGCCCTCAGGCGCACACCTTCATCTTTTAACACCTTTAAAAATATTATGGAATGCAATTAAAGACATGAATATCAAACTGTAAAGGCGAATTTCACCAATGAGACTGAACGCGATCGGCTCATCTAAACCGCGTTGGAGCTGTCAGTGTCAATATTCTACAACAATGATGGCACTGACAGTTCTTGAACGTGATTTTATTAATATGCTGACCGTGCTCAGTTTCATTGGTGAAATTCGTCCTATTATGATGCTACGCCTTCACTGCCACGATAACGTGAACTACACTTCGCCCGCTCTTCGTGCGACAGAGAGGCGCAAAGTGGAGTTCGTGTTATCGCGAGAATGTAGCCCCAGCAGTAATGCTTTTTTTGGGTGGGAAATTATCAAATAACTTCTCCCGCTCTGGGCGGAGCGGGAGGTGTCAGACTCTTACAGACTAAAACTCACCCGTGCTACGGCTACACTGTTGCGATAACACGAACTACATTTCGCGCGCTCTCTGTTTAACAGCGAGATGTCGAGCGGTGCGAGAGAGACCGCTTGAAATGTAGTTCGCCTTATCGCGACAATGTAGCCGTAACATGAGAAAAGACTAAACATCACATCATGCTGTTGGTGTCATAAATAATACGACCCCTGGACTAGCCGATCGGTCGGTAATGTCGATAAATATTAGTTATGGTCTCTTGTATAATGAAAGTTTGTAGAAAAAGTGGTTGTGTATCGTGAAGGTATAATGAAATAGTAGATTTTGCTTTAAAACTGTAAGAAACGAAAGACGTCACATCATGCTGTTGGTGTCACACACTAGGACAGTGAAAAAGATTCTGGATTTATTTTCTAAAAATAAGAGAATCACAATAACTGCCCGCAGTTAAAAGGACTTTTTAAATTAGAGTGAGGTTTATAAAAGTCTTATAATAACATAAACTACTTTCCAGTATTTTATTTCAAAGAAAAGCAATGAAAACCATGAAGTTTCAACATTTATGCTCTCATTCTGCAAATAGTAATTTAATTAACACTACGTAGCGTTTGTTATTAAAAAAAACTAAAAACAAAACCGAGAAAATGACGTAACTGCGGGCATGAGTCGTTTGAGTACCTAAATAAAACAGAATAGAATACTCTGATATAGCATAAATGAAGAAAATTATACTGTAATTATAAAGTATACATAGCAGACGTTTATTACAAAGTTCCAAATAATCAGTTTATTACTTACTAGTTGTAAACGCTTCGTAGAACATGTAAATAAAAAACTACTATGTAAGATTCTTGTTGAAATATGTAATTAGCTGCCGAAATGTTAGTCAGTAAATATTTAATACCGATGAATATTACTCATTTAAATTTTAATAAAAAGTGCCCTGGCTTCATTTTTAATCATATCGAGCGGACGGTAAAAAGCTAAAATGTACAAAATTAAAGCTACGCGTACTTGCTCAGTTTATTTCGTTTCCAACTCTTTACTCATGCGAATTTCATATTCGTTCTGTGACGGCCGAACGAACTTAAAAAGAGCTACAAAGTACGAATTACGCCATTCATTAGCCACGGGCGAAATTGCATCTGTTGCATCAACAACTGCGGCAGTGAAACGTCATAATTTTGCGACGTTTATTTGATTGTGGGCGCACCTTGTAGCTTACAAAGCTTTGACCGTCCAAACAAACAAGCCGTGCAGGCCGCAATAAGCTCGCAATTTCGGACGGACGCTCGACAAATTTACCAACTGAAATGAAGTCTCAACTATGGTGCAACGGACCGCTGTCAACAGGCCACGTTTTATTACTCACGCGCGCTATTGAATTTCGCTGTTCCGTTTCCGTGTCCGACACTGCACTCGGTACATGCAGTAGTTGGTATGTAGCTATAACTCCTAACATAGCGTTATTATATCCTGCGTGTGAACTGAAACTGTGTTTTCAGAGTTGAATACTTAGCACATGCGTTTATACGCCGGGGCAAATGGTGCTCGAAGACCAAATCAGTTATTATCTGTGCACAAGTCTTGATTGATTGGCTTAATCAACAGTATTACATCTCATCCGGTATCAAAACGATTCCTGAGTCCTGTGCCTGATCCGATGCCCTGTGTGGCCCATCGTTCCCATCGTTCCGCCCATGCCCGAAAAGTAGATGTATGTTAAATGAATCATTCCGAATAATTACAGGGTGCCTCAAACCAGCATCACTGACCTCACTTTACCCACATGAATAGCCTCTCCAGAGGTTCAAAGGGAAATTGCCTGTACTTCCGAAAAGCTGAAGCAGGAGAAAAACAAACATCATTCACTCTATGACGAATCGAAGTTGGGGGCAGACTGAAGAGCTGTAACAGTCTCCTCAAGTCGACCATCCCAATAAATGACGAAAGCTCTAGTGAAGCAAGATTAAAACTGCGGCTGCTTACACATGCCCCTCCAGCTGAGTATGTTAAGCCTGCAGAAAAGCAAACAGCGGGCCACCAACTGCCTGGAAATGTCTTAACTGAATATGAATCCAGGTGCAGGCGCTGCAGGTATAACTCAGTCGGGGGTGACTGTGGAGCCACATCACAAAAGATGCCTAAACTCTTCTCGTGCTCTCTGTGCAAAAACTCTTGCACTATGGAAGACCTTTGTGAGGCCAGCGCTAACGCTGTAGAAGTAACCGAATTCTGGTCGAAGCTTATTTATAATTAATAAAAGGGAATCATCGATACGACGAAGGAGTAGACGATCATACCCGAGAAATTAGAAAAAAACATACCTAATTGTAAAGCTAAGCGCACATTATAGCCGCAGCGCACCGCATTGCAAAACCAGCAAAGTACATGTCGGACCACGCACAAGGGAGGGGTTCCGTAGTTGAGTGAATTTATCTCAAAAGGTGTTTGTATGACGCTGCAACGATGACTGTCCAGATCTTTGAAAAGAAACCGACAGGAGAATCCGATTGTGTTGGGCAGCGTTTGGAAAACTTCGTCAAGTCTTCTCGTCGCCAATCCCGCAGTGTTTGAAGACTAAGGTCTTCAACCAGTGCATCCTGCCCGTTATAACATACGGTGCCGAAACACGCGCCATGGAGCGGGCTATGCTCGGAGTTTCTTTGAAAGATAAGATCAGAAATGAAGTTAGACGGAAGAGAACCGGAGTTACAGACATAGCATGCAGAGTAAGCAAGCTGATGTGACAGTGGGCTGGCCATGTTCGTCGAAGGACCGATGGCCGGTGGACAGACGAGTCCTGGAATGGAGACTGCGTATCGGCAAGCGTATTGTAGGACGCCCCCCAGCTAGGTGGACGATGACCTTAAAAAAGTGGCTTCGACAAACTAGATGCGGAAGGCAGAGGACAGGATCTTGTGGCGCATTCTGGGAGATGCCTATGTCCAGCAGTGGAATGTTATAGGCTGAGTTTTTTTTAAACGTTGCCCCACACTAGGAATTTCTTCCTGTATTGTGGGTGCGTTTACAAACATAGAAACTCACAAGATCGCTCAGCCATTACGCCAACCGTGTCGTCAAGTTGATATCTCAAAAACAAACTTAACATTGTAGTTTGAAAAATGTTTCTCCCATACATACGTCACGATACGTCACGGTACTACCGTAACGACTACTAGCGTAATGACTATTACATTGCGTAATGAATTTATCCCATGAACAAGCTTAACATTGTAGTTGAAAAACATGTTACCTCATACATCCCAACTGCAAATGTAAGTTTGTACGCACAAAATTGAGAAATTGACCATGTCTTTTTAAGACCATAGACTTCTTATAGGGTTGTCTATAATCTATAAGTGAAGAACTATGTTTTATATTTTTTCCAACATCTTTGGTTCTGCATGTCGATTCTGTAAAAATCTCACCGTGAACACTCGCGTGGAGTGAGCTGTCAGTGTCATCCCACTGATGCTAGGGAGTGACCAAGCATTACATTTATAATCATAATCGAGATTTTAATAATATTTTGATGCTAATTCTATTGATCATTTTAAATTATTTCAAAACTATTATATAAGTGTTGAAACGTTACTATTTAGGGGGTTTTTTTTTTAATAAAATAGCAAAACAGAAATTCAGACGAAAAAAGGTTTGGTAGGTAATTTTCGCAGCTGCCATCTTGCTTTTTAGGTTTGACCTCACTATCGACTTTTACACTCCCGAAAACCATGAAAACGACACCCATGATGAAAAATCAGAATATTTTCGCAGCCGCCATCTTGCTTTTAGATTTGACCTCACTATCGGCTTTAACACCCCTGAAAACCATAAAAACGACACCCATGATGAAAAATCTGAAAGTTTTCGCAGTCTCCATCTTGTTTTTTAATTTTAACCTCACTATCGGATTTAACACCCCCGAAAACCATGAAAACGATACCCATGATGAAAAATCAGAATATTTTCGCAGCCGCCATCTTGCTTTTTAGATTTGACCTCACTATCGGCTTTAGCACCCCCGAAAACCATGAAAACGACACCCATGATGAAAAATCTGAACATTTCCGCAGCCGCCATCTTGCTTTTTAGATTTGACCTCAGTATCGGCTGTAACACCCCGAAAACCATGAAAACGACAGCCTTGATGAAAAATGTTTGTAGCCGACATTTTGGATTTTGATTAAAGGTGGTTGTTGAGTTCGGTTCTCAAATTCAGAAACTCTGGATGAGGGCTGCTGCCTGCTCTTCCGGTTCGTACTTTGGATTCGGTTGTACTTCAATGAATTGTTTTAATTTTCCATTAGAAAGACATTTAATATATTCATTACAATTGTTTTGCGGACGGATCAAGAGAGAGAAGACAAAAAACAAAAGATGGCTGCGCGTGAGGCGCGCGACGTACCAAGCAAAAATCTAACGGTATGAAGTTAGCGGGCGACGCTCCACGATGATTGGCCGACATGTCAGTGGTTGCGATCGATGTCGTTCGCAAACGCGCCGTCAGCACCAACTTCAGCGCGCCATCTTGCCTCTTCATGCCGATAGATGGCGCAGGCGGTAACAGTGGTAAAACCAAATTTTTGTTTGTCGCGCATTTAAAAATAAAAAACGGCAAATTAAAAAAAAACTCTTGATATTAATAAAAGCGCCTCACGCGCAAGCGCGGCGTGATCTTATCACTTCACCCGATTCTCGTAGCCATAGTAACCACCCGCGCCGAAGTGAATCGGCTAGGTGAAGTGAGTCGGTAAGCGCGACGCGCGAGTATCGTGATCTTAACACTTCACTCGATTCTCGTTGCCATAGCAACATCACTTCACTTGGGCTGGATGAAGTGAGCCTAGCTGCCCGCCGGCCAGTGCGGGAGTGTCAGTTAAACAGTTGAATATTGTTATAGTATTGATGATGGTGACTTTATGAATATTCTTTTATTATTTATATTGGCAACGCGTAGGTCGGTACCTACCTAAAATAAAATATTAGAAAGGTACTTATTAAATAATCCGCATGTTTTTTATTCAAATGGCTTATGTACACAGACACACACATCGTTTAGTTAGGTTTCCACATAGTTTGTGAGGGGATAAATTCTATGGTCCGTCAGCCAGACACACTTTTAGCACTCGATCGCTTGACACATTCGGTTATGTCTTCTTATTGAATAGATTTGGATTAATAACAACGCCGAATAACGTCGCACAGTCTTTAATCGACTCAATCCACTATCGCTTCTTCAAAACACATCGCGGTTGAGTCATGGGATTACGTTTATTTAATCAGTTAACTGATTATGATCAATAGAATTAGCATAAAAATATTATTAAAATCTCGATTATGATTGTAAATGTAATCCTTGGTCCATCCCTAGTATCAGGTGGGATGACATTGACAGTTCACTCCACGTTCACTTCACTTAAGTTTTCACGGTAAGAAGGTTATAGAATACCACTGCTGTAGCTTCGGACACAAGGGGAGAATGGTAAATTTTCTTCTATTTTCGTAAATAACCTTAAAAGTATTTATTTTAAAATTATAAAAAAATATATCTAAAATCATAAGTCCTTAAGTATAGCAGCTATTTAAATTGAACATCTTCAAAAAATATTGTGTGACATTTAATTAGAAAGCTGAAACGATGTTCTTTTCTATTTGAAAGCAGTCATTGTAACTTGCAGATACAAAGTTTTAAATAAAGATAACGCATTTAAACACGCTAAATATTATGTAGAACAACAATATTCTTGACACAATTGCGTTTAAAACATGGCGCGCCGACGAGAACATTCAGTGTTATTGCACTAGCATGATAGTCGGGAATTTTACCATACCCGGCCCGGGTGCATCCGGATATTCCGGGGCAGTCGTTTGGCGGGACATTAATTACCCGGCCACTTAACCGGGTGTGCCATGCGGCCCCACTGTTTTATGATAAGTAGGTATAACCAACACCGATAGTTGTCATTTGTTTTTATCGTTTTTATATAATAAATATTAAATTGAGTGCTTTGGTGAGGGAATTGTGTGGTGGGTTACGTAAATGGTCATGTTTACGAAAATAATTTTTTGGGTCAAATTTATTCTTAAACTATAAAATAAAAATGAAGTATGGCTACTAAAAGGCTTTCAGGAAATCCAGTCGAAAATGTAGAAAGCTGTGTTAAAAGCCGTCACGCCAAAAGAATATGAAATCACTACGTTTGCAATTCAATAGTTTAAAAAGCGTGGTCCTCAAAACGAAAACTTTAATTTAACACAATAAAACACCGAGATGAACATTTACAAGTTTACAAGCATCATTTAAAATTAAACAACTCTTATGTACACATATTTATAAGTACAACATAAAGCCGTACGCACATAACTTTTATTTTAACTAACCACATTACGCACAGTAGGTACGCACACTCGCGACAGTATCGCGGGGCGTCATTTGTGAAATAAATCGTTTATAATCAAGTGCTGTGACGTCATCAACAACTGTCTGCGGCCCGACATGTAATTTCCCGGGCGTCAATTATCAGAGACGCGACTCGGTCGAGGGCTTCTGTCAAGACATTTGATAACACCTTATTATAAGCTTCGCTACGTAATAACGCAGTTGCGGACATTTTTGAACTTTGGAAATGATGAGAAATTAATTAGTTTAACTTTGATTAAATTATTACTTGATTTGTGACAGGTATCAAAATACTGAGTACCTACATCACATGAACAGAAGATATTTTACCTTCATGATCAGTGATAGGAATAGGCAGTGCCTATTAGCTTAAACTTCGAAGAACAGAGACAAGAAACGGAGACTTCCTTAGGACTAAATTATTTCCGGCACATCTGTCTCGAAATTTCGAGACAACACTTAAATACATTTAAAAAAATGTGTTATTTGGAATAAGTAATTCGTCTATATTTATCTAAAGTTTGTCTATAAATGTGATAGTTTGTATGAATGTCCATTACTCAATGCCACTGAAAATGCTGATTTTGGTAGTGATATAGATTAAGGTGTGGAATAGCACATATGCTACTTCCTATTAAAAAAAAAATATAGTTCCCATGGGATACAAAAACAATAGTACACGCGGGAAAAGCCGCGGGCATTAACTAGTTAAAAAAAAAAACGTAAGGGTCCTTTCACACCACCGATATTGTCTGGCGATTTTCGGAGATTTCTATGCAAAAAAAAAACGAAAGAAAAAATGCTCAAAAATCGCCGGTCGATATCGCTCTAGGTTCATTAAATAATTAATGGACTCTAAAGGAAAAATAAAACACATAGAATATTGTTGTAACAAATATATGTATATTTATATTATTTTAAAATATGACGTAATTGGAAACCATGAAACAAAATGTACAGAAGGAAAGATTTAAGAAACAAATTTATGTTTATCTATCTTTAAATATCTATGTCATATTTATTTTACTGACGTTGAGGGATGCAATTTTTACTCAAATCAAAGTACAAATTAATATTTGAAGCATTTAGGACAATCAGTTTTAATACTGAACTACTAACTGTTCGGTTTTGATAAAGAACTTGATGCATCAAAAATTGCTAAGAATTTGAAAATCTTTATTTGTGTTACAAATACCATAAAAAATAAAGAACGATTTTAATTTAATCATCGTGATTCGATTCGTCAAGTTCAGTATCAGAACCGAAATTTTCTTTGTCAGATGAGTCATCTAAGTTAAAATACACAATCATAATTTTTTCTATATTTTCAACTGTCAGGCGATTTCTTTTTATGTTAAGAATCCATTTATAAGTTGAAAATGACCTTTCAACATCAACTGAGGTTAAAGGCGCGTACATATAGTATGATCGCTCATCCTTTCCTGCTGTTATCGCTTCACATATGTCTCTAATTTTATCTAAACCGGGATTTCTGTCCATGACATTTACGAGTTTATTTTTTATAAGCTCAGATGAACACCAGCTAAGCACAGTTCTCACGTGATCAAATATTTCAAAGGATTTCGTTAGAGTTAAATTATATTTTTGTAATTTCTTTAATCCAATTTGTATATCTTTAAAATATTCCTCAATGTAGTCCAAGTCCGATTTCAAGTTTTCCTTTTGAAGAACATTTTTGGCACACCTAATAGATAGCGCGTTGGAACTTCTTAAAAGATTTACAATTGTTTTAATTTGATCATAATATTTTGCATAATATGACACTGCCTCCAACCAAGTACCCCATCTTGTAATAACGGGTTCTGGAGGAATCGGCATGTGGGGAAAGGTGTTTTTTAACAAGCGCACTCTATTAGGTGATTTTAAAAATATTTTTTTTACGTTTGAAATTAATTCATCTACATCTGAGTATTCGTATCGTATTTTTTCTGCCACGAGATTCAGTGCATGTGCTAAGCAAGTGACGTGTATCATGTTGGGCAAATAATTTTTCAGCACACGTCCCGCTTTTAGCATATATGCTACATTATCAGTGCATAATACAGCAACGTCTTCTACTTTGGATTCATACAAATCGCACCACATATTTTCAAAGCAGTCTATTACAAATTGGGCAATTGTGCTCCCATTAACAATGTCTAGTACTTTGCAAGCAACTAAAAATGGTTTTTGTGTGATCGCATTTAAAGGTTTTACAAGTAAATGTACCATGTATCTGCCTAAAAAATCAGTTGTCTCGTCTAAAGATACCCACAGCTTTTGATTTGCAATTTGTTCATAAATCGAGTCAATTTTAGTTTTAAAAATCTTATCTAAATAAACTTTTCTCAGCAATGATTGCTCAGGAAGCTTTTGTCGATTTGTACAATTGCAGCAAATATATTTATGGAAGAATTTTTTGAAAGCGGGGTTGTTTACTTGAATCCAAGGTATATTACATAATATGAGAAATTGTACTAGGTCCAAATAAAATTCTTCATTTGGTTTTTTACTTGTCCCTTTATGTTGCGGACCTTTAACGTGCCTCTTGACACTACTAAGTTTAGCTGTTATACTGCTCTCGCACTTAGAACAGTAAATCAAATTACTGGCCGGGTCGTAATATAATTCAGGATGAAGTCCAATCCAACTTTGTACTGTTGCTTTCTTAGGCTTGTTCGCCATCTCCAATCTTAATGGTCTCCAAAAAGATGTACGATGGCAAGTACCTAAAATAAAATAAAATTTTAAGTTTTCCATGCCTCAAAAGGAATAACGAACCTTTATAGATACAGGGAGGTGGAAAGGAAAGCGGGAGAGGTGCGCGCATTCCAGCTAGGTGCATCGATTGTATCGATTTAAAGATTTTATTCTTTCATTTTACGCTCTAATAAAGAAAAACGGTTAGATAATATGAACACGCGTAACATCATTGTTATTGAAATTTTTTTTTCGCATTTTAGTCAATGCGCAAAAGACATATTCCTTTTTGGTTCAAATATTAAAAGAACCGGCCAGAAAAATAATATATTTTGATAGAATTCGTCCACCTTAGCAATTCTTTATGACACCAAAGATATAACATTACTATGCTTGGTAGTATTGAAGTTCACTTTTATATTTGAACCAAAAGTTAAATGCGTATGTTTTTTTTTCTTTAACTACGTTTCATACACAATAATTATCTTAAAAACTCCACTAAAAAATATCAAGTTCATACAATTGCATATCAATCTAGACTGTCAAATTGCTAGTTTAAGATAAAATAATATATACATTAATGTTCTTCTTTATATCTAACTTACTGTTTGTTTCCCTACAAGAAATAAAATAAATAACTTTAGCCAAAATATTAAAAAGTAATAAATGTTGACTTACCGTATTATTTGATGTAGACAGACAGGAACAATGTTATTGCAGCAAATCGTAATCCATAAATTCAAGCCAAAGTAGTCGTATTAAGAAGATCCAATGAACCAAAAAACGAGCGAGGGTGAAAAACAATATTCACAAAAACAATACAGGAAGATGCGCACTTAACAAACCGAAGTACAGGATTGAAGTGAAGGTAACCTGCGCGCACGCGGGGCGGTAAGGAGTAGGGGGGGAGGGGGTATGTAGACCCTCCCCGCGCCGCACAGGTATGCGACCATGGCGGTTACCTTTTGTAATTTCTAAGAATAGATAACGAAACGCGCTGCCGTAAAATGTGATAATGTGCTACCATTATTATGCAATTGTTTTAATATCATGCACATTTTTAAATATACTTTAGAAATATATTTCATTAAGATGAAAGAAAAAAAGGTATTTGTATTTTCATTTGTAACTAAATATTTGCACATCATGTATAACGGTAGAATGTAAAGGGACCTAATTAATATTAAGATCATACCACTTTGTATACCTACATTCTGGCAAATAAATGAATTATTTATTTATTTTAAATACCGATAAAATCAAAATCAAAGCTTTTATTTCAAATAGACCATTTACGGGCACTTTTGAATAGTCAAATGTCGGTCAGTCCAAGAAAAGTGAAGCTAAATTGCACGTTCCAAAGAGTAGGTCTCTATGGAGAAGAACGTGCAAGAAACTCCATGGACACTCTTTTAAATCATATTATGTGTTACATATAATGCCTTTTTTACACTTGAACTTTAGAAATCTCATTAAACGTAGCCGAGAGTGAGCTAGAAAGAAGATATTTACTTCGAAACGTGTACGGCTTCTTATTCAAACATTGTGATTCATTGTGTATTACGATCAACAAGTCATTTACAAAATGTTCTCCAAAAAAAAATTCAGAAATTTTTATGGTTGTAACGACTGTGTATGTTATTTATTATGATATATCTAGTCGCAAACTTTAGGTAAATATAGACGAATTACTTATTCCAAATAACATTTTTTTTAAATGTATTTATGTGTTGTCTCGAAATTTCGGGACAGATGTCTCGGAAAAACAGTTAGTCCTAAGGAAGTCTCCGTTTCTTGTCTCTGTTCTTCGAAGTTTAGGCAAATAGGCACTACCTATTCCTATCACTGTTCATGATACCATCATTATTAGGTCATGTTGTTATAAACTTACAAAAACAGAATTTATACCTTTTGAGTTTTGTATATAATTACACATATATGATTATATGATATATATATTATATGATTCTGACTTATTCATCTCTAAAGTGTAATGTAGTCTGCGTAGCACAGTCTACATGGCACAGTCGGCGTAGCAAGGTCTGCGTAGCATAGCACAAACACACCGCTAATCGACTAAGCAATCCAATTTGCTTAAGAAAAAAACCGGCCGAGTGCGTGTCGGACCACGCACAATGAAGGGTTCCGTTGTTGGGAATGTTGAGATGAATTTATCTTAAAAACAGGGGAGGGTTTGGATTTATGCTTTCGCGGTCGCACAACGACATGCTTTGCTTTGCTTGGTAGTATAGATACAGGCCTACCCTGCCGCCTCCTTCAGAGGTGGTAGGGTGGCGAGGTCTTGAGGGAGAGCGCTACTCTCGTGTAGATCCTCAAGGCAAGTCTGGCGGATGCACCTTCCCGGGGTTGCCACCCCGTTTCTTGGTCTAATTCCATAAGAAATAGACGTAACAAAAACCACCACGCGTCATCACATCCCTTTCCCAATTCTCTTAACCCCATTCTCTCTCTTCTTTCACCCTCCTGCTCCAAATCGCACAATCCCTCCTCACCCCATCCTTCCACATCCTTACTTCCACTCCTCCACCTTTCCAATTTCCACTCTAAACCGTGACCCCTTTGTGATTGGGTGGTGGCGGGCTCGACTGTCACTAAAATCAGCTGATGGCGAGTAGGAGTAAGTAGTCACCTGCGCTAGGACCTGCGCAGTTGAGCGCCGTGAGTGGGGATGAAGGAGTCTAGGGGGGTTGAGCCGAGCGGCTTTGGTTTTAATGTGCCCCCCTTTGGTACGAATTTCAAGCGAAACGGTGGCCCTACCTAATAGCCAGGGGTAGGGAAATGGTCATAGTGTCCCGTCAGAGGGCCACAGGCGAGATGTGTGAGTTCCGCTGAGGTCCTCCTCGGATGGCTGAAGCGGTAGGTAGGTAAAGGTCATGCTGTCGGTGTAAGTGAGTGTTGATCAGTTCGTTGGGGGCGCGCCTTTCGACTCCCTACGCTAACCCGATCGAGCACCCGATTTCGCACTGTAAGCCAGCCTTGCGCCCCTATATCTCTCTGGTAGTCCTAACGTTCGAGCATTTTTATAGTAAGACGTTTCCAGGTGCGGGCTCCATGGAGGGTGGGAGCCAGTGAGACGAATCCAAAAACCAATTTAACATGGATCATTCTAGGCCAGTTAAAAAACCAAACACCGGAGTAGAGGCGAATGCCAATGAGACTCCCAAGGGAGGTGCTTGCAATTCGCTCGCCCCTGGTGGCCTTGCAGCTAACGCAGCGAGTAGCAGCGCGGGCACCAGTCCAGGTGTGGCGAGAACCACAGCTAGGACCAAAACTAAAAAATACCCAAAATATGGCACCAGGGGTCCAGCTAAACACCCTCCTCCTCGTGAGGCACAGAGGATGCATTTTCACACGCCTGGCAAGTGCAGAAACGCAAGGGTGAGGGTAAACGCACTCAACAAGTCTGCTGCCCTTGCACTGACCCTTCAGGTCCACCAACTGCTCCAGTTAAAGGCAAGCAGAGGGACGGAGTGACAAGGAAGGAGCGACGCCATGCTCGCTGGAGGCCAGGTAAGGGCTCCCGCACCAAACAGGCCACTGCCGCTAGTTCGGTCAAACCGCTGGAAAGCGGTCACAGGCAGAGGCCAACAAGCCAACCAGCACCCAGTCAACCGCCAACCAGTGTTCCAGGGAGACCGGTTGCAGGCAACAAAAATAAACAACGACCCGATTGGAAGGATCAACGAGACTTTGACAACTCGGGGGGAGCAAAAGCGGCCGCGACTTGGCCAATCCAAACGGGTCGACCAACGAAGCTACGCCCAAACTGCCAGCGCAATCCTTGACGTCGCGATCACCTGCGACCGCACGGGAATCCTCAGCAAAGACGTATCGGACCAGGTACTCGCTGCTATCCAGAAGCAGATCATTCTCGAGGCCTGCTCCCCCAAGCAAGACACTCCAGGGCTTACCTTCAACGCCAAGTCACTGATCGCTGGGGATGACTGTGGTGCGGTAACGACCGCACCTTAGCCTTGCTAAGGAAAACAGTCTCCGACCTGTTTCTCCCAACTAGCATCTCGCTAGTCGTCAAGAGCCAGTCGGAAATCCTGATGTGGCGTCGTGATCCCAGATGAGCAGGGGGTCTTCGGAGAGGCGATCAATATAGGGCGCGCTCTCAGTTACCAGAACCCTTGGGTCGACATACAGAGATGGGTAATCCTGCATACCGACAAACAGGCCGCAGCATGGTTTGTGGTAGTCGGTGTCCCTGTGGACCAAATCCCGTTCCTGATGGAGGCCGGACGCCATCTCTTAATTGAATTGGGGACGATGTACGAGAAGTTCCAGGGCCGGAACGGAAGTTTCACCGACGTCCCTCAGGGATGAGACTCTGCCACTGGAACCACCTGCGAGGCCACTCCCACCACCACTCCTCCACCAAACAACCCGAAAGCAACCGCAACTGAACCTGCCGCAGCAGGGTCGGGTGCCCGTGCCGCCGCCATCGAGGGCGCCGTCCCTCCACCGGGTGAGGACCTGGATGACATGCTCCTGTCACTGGCTTCGGGCCCGGGAGGGTACAGCAACGACGAGGGCTACTTGTTTGCCGGGCTCAGACTCGAGAAGGACGAAGAGGGTTCGACCAGCAATGGCGTCCTTTTCGTCAACCTGTAAAGTCATTCAGGCAAACCTCCACCACAGTCAGACCGCGACGGCTCAGGTTTGCAAGTGGCTGGAGGCTCAACACAGGGCCATTGCCTTGATCCAAGAGCCGTGGATTAGGGCCGGCCTCTCTCACAAGGACTCTCCAATCTTGGCGGTAAGCTCCTGGTCACCACAGATCACGATCACTTCAGAGCGTGCATCTACGAGTATGTCACAGGTAACCTTAAAACACATCTTTTAACTGACTTCTGTTGCAGAGATGTCTCTGCAGCAAAGCTGCTAATACAGCGCGACGACACCACGGAGATGGTGATCGTTTTAAGTGTAAATCGTGTAAGCCGAACAATCATAGATCTCATCTGGCAACAGAGGGTGCGGCGGAAATCATTGCTGGGTGGCAGATTTCCAACGAGGCCGCCTGCTCAGATCACAGGTGGATCCGCTTCAAAATCCAGGTCTGTGTTTTTCCAACACTACCACGGCATAATCCGCGGAACACGGATCGTGCCACCTACACACGCGAATTGAATGCAAGTTGCGACAGTAAGCGATCTGGCGACATTTGCGGATGATGGAGGTACAAGTAAGGTATCTTACCAAAACTGCCTGCGAGATCACCCCGCGCAGCACACCGGGCAAACAACCATAGAGGGGCGATGGATCAGATCAGAGATACAGATCTTCGGAAAATTTCGGAAACTGTCAAAACTCTAATTGAATCTTTCAGATACGCAAAAATGATATGTCATGAGATAAATATTTCTAGTAAATATATTATTATAGCATATTTATGCATATCAGACAAAAGTATATATTATAAGCTTTCTGGAATGGTATAATACTTGTATAGTTTTCATTGCTAGCTCACCAGAAAATAATCCTGAAAAAAAATACAAATTACGATGTTAAAATTTTTGAATCATCGTAATGATATGATCGATAATGATCGTGTGATAGTTTTCCTTTTTTTCATTTCATTATACGAGTATATACTACTTTTTTTTTTGGATTATCTAATAATATCACCCGCTCGGCGGAGCAGGAGGGTGTGTCAGACTCTTACTGACTAAAACCCATCCGTGTTCCTTCCGTTGCCTGTGTTGCCAGGGGCCTCGGTAACCCTTTCGGACTGTCCCGCGACCCGGCCGGGGGTAATAGCTGACCTTTGCGTTATGCTCGTGAACGGGTGCTGCTTGTGGTGACTGGTCGTCTTGCTGATCTTGGTTTTGTTATTGTTATTAGTAGTAACTGTTTATTTATTTTACTTCGATGGTCCTAGTTTATCATTTCTGACTGAGTTACAGCTATAGCTATATGTTTTCGATGTTTTTTTTTTGTTGTTGGTATAGTGGTGTGGTAGCTGACATATGCCTAATAATTTAATATATTATATACGATTAGCATACTATTGTATAGATTTTTTTTTTCTAATTGAACAGACAGCTGTGCTGCCGGGGAGTTTGTTGCCCATTTCTTCTTCCCAGCTAAAGCACTAGGAAGTGGTGAAGGTTGGGCGTTTTGGAAGACTTATGTAATTTTGACGTTCAAAAAGTGCTAATTCTCAGCCTAATTTGAATAAGTGACTTTGATTTTGATTTTGACTCCGGCCCCAGCCGCGACCACGCCCGCGGCCCGCGGCCCGCAGCCGGTGGCCTAGGGCATCGGCCCTAGTAGACCCCTACACTTGTGCTGTCTTTGAGGCGCGCCGTGGAACACAACGCGCCGTCGACCCGGGCCTGGTCCTTATCGGACGGCGAGCTACCCATTGCTCCACCGCTCCAAATCCGCCTGGGATTCCCGACGCCCGGGGTGTTTTCTGGGGCGGCTAGGGGCGAGAGGTCGCGAAATTTGCATTTCCCTCAGCCGTTCCGCCTCCTCTTTCGCGAAATGAAATTAAATTGTTTATTCTGTAAATAGGATATGAGAATCACTTTTACACGTCATCTTAAAGAAAAAATATTAAAAAATAAGCTAGATGGAGTCGACATTTCCTATCTGACTACCCCTGAGAAGAAATGGCGAAACAAACTCAAGGGTCAAAGTCACACTCCCATAAGTGCGCGAGGACTTTTGCCTCCAGATCCCAAGGCGGCAATCCGGCAAGGAGGCTCGCCGCCTCACTGGAGACCGTGCAGTATCACCGGACCAGCCGGATGGCCATGAACCTTTGGGCCGCGCTCAACCGGTGAGCTGGCAGCCGCGCCAAAAGACCACACGACCCCCGCGATTATAAAGTCATGGCAGTAGTACATACTACTGCCATGACTTTTTTCATATCTCTATAAACTACTATTTAGCTGGCAGGGGGGGGACACTTGACTTTAACAAAAATTTGCACTTAAAAGCTTAATATTACGCAAACGGATCCTTGAATCAAAAAATGGTGTTCACAGACCCGCAAAATTTTTGGACAGCCTATTCAACAATATCCCATACCATAGTATAAACGAGAAACAAAAATATCATCCCCACATTACGTGCAAGGAAGGTACCCTAAAATAAAATAGTTTTCAAGATTTGATTTTACCACTTTGTATACCTATGCCCAGGGGCGTGCCGTCCATAGAGGCAATTAGGCCTAGGCTACGCTACCAACAACGCCAAATGCATTTATTTTAACTACAATAATACAAAATATTAAAAAAAAGTTTAACTCTTGTTAAAACTCTTATAGCAACTTGTCGCAGACGCCACGTGACTCACAGTTCGACGTAGTAAGCAAGGCAAGCATTCGTTTCGTCTACATTCCGTTCATAAATTTACGCACACTCGCGTATATTTTCGTGTGTATGAACGGCACACAATAGTGAAATAGTTTAAATTAGGGGCGTATCTCCTGCGGCAGGAACTTGGTTAGTTGTGTGTAAAGTGAAGATTTAATGAATGAAAAATATTGAAGACCCAATTTTTGGACAATTCCCCGAATTGCAGGGAAGTTTCCTTCATGACTACCAGACTACTAGAGACAATTGAAAAAAAAGGGTGATATTGTTGAATTTATACCTTCCAAAAAAATATAAATTGTAAGGAATAGCAAAAGCCCTTAAAAATAATTAAAAACTTCATAATTTTTTATTTTTCTTCTCATATTAGGGAAATTTCGCTTGGTTTTTGGGGAGTTAGGGAAATAAGTTTCGGCAACAAAGTCCAGTGTGTCAGTGTTATCCGGCAAAATATGGTAGTCCCTTTTGTGGAAGAACACGGTATGACAGTGATACAATTTTAATTGGTAGTGCTTGTTTCATGTGACAGTGACACGTAATTTATGTGATCTTGAATGTTTCACTTTTTTTAGATCTTATTAAGTTATAAGTAATTGGTTTTGAAACGTAAAGTAGTGTAAATATTATGTGTTGTGTTATTATTTGTTTATTTTAAGAATGGTGTTCTGTTGTGAAGTTTGCGCCGATAATGTGTTGGTTAGGTTAGGTTAGTCGCACTTGTCGTTTAATGATAAGATTCAAGTTGTGTCTAACGGTAGGTGTGTGCCCGAATTAAGAGAATTAATCCAGAAATATGGTAATTTATGACTTCGGATATCTTGGAAGTGACGTGTTCTGTAATTATCACCCACCACCATTATGATATTTGAGGTGGCCGAATCTTTCTTCTGTTTGCATCGATAGAAAATCGTGTTTTAAACATTGAATAATGTGGTGAGTTCTTGTATGTAGAGCCGCGCTGTGATGATGCGCGAATTAGTTTTTTTTTTTGGGTGTCCGTATGCATGGCCTACCCTCTGTGGAGAACCACTGCACGTCATTGCCTATGCCAAATTACAGCTTTTTAGTACTAAGCGTCTCTGAGTTACAGCGGGGACAGACAGGCAGACTGACATGGCGAAACTATAAGGGTTCCTTGTTTTCTATGGAACCCTAAAAAAGCGAAGAAAGAAAAAAAATAAAGAGTTTTTGTATAAATGATAAATAAATAAAAACTGCAAATGTAAGTTCGTAATTGCAAAAAAATGTTATAAAACTATAAATTAACGATTTTTGGACTTTTTCCTTCACTTGTGCTGTGAGACCTTGCTTCTTGCCTCTCATGAATCTCGGTCTACGGGAAGTACCCTATAGGTATTGATTTATTTACGAGTATTTTTATTGCCCTAACTTAGAAGTGTGTTTTTTTTGCGCTTCAATGGGCCGTAGAACTACGTATTTGATATTAATTTCTACTTGATACCTCTAAACGTTCTTGAGAAAAAAAGTCTTGACAGATTGAAAGACAGACGGGCGGACAACGAAGTAATCCTGTTTGGGTTCCGTTTTTCCTTTTGAGATACGGAACCCTAAAAACACTAAACTGATAATACCTAAAACACCCGAACAAAATAACACTTAAAATACACTAATCCGGTCGTTAATACGACCTATTACGACTAAATCACTTCACGCTTATTTCCCTAATCGCTCGTCATTTATAAGATACCTACTCGTATACAAATTGTGCTACTAATACTACAAATCAAACGAAACGGTTTCATTGTAGCTATTCCATTTCTATTTGGACGAACGATCCCGACTTATTAACTGAAATTGACTTAGTTAAGCAAACGCTTGTGTATGCAAACTACGACATCTGTCAAAGTCGTGTGTGTTGTATGTGTCAGTTTATTTAGTTTGCATGTATAATGTAGGTATTTGCATTGACTTCTGCGACGAATTTTTAAGTGTTTCTTTTATTATTTAAAAGGACTAGATATAGCGTTGCTTGAGCAATTGCTTAGAAAATATTGTCGAAAACATAAAAAGGTTTTTTTTTATATTGTCTGGCAAACGCCGTGTCTCTTTTTAAATTGCTGCTTTTCCCTCACTCCTAATTTAAGTGCCTTACGAATAAAAGCACGAAAAATACATCGAAACTAGGTACGTCAATGTACGAAGAATTATAACTTCAAATCTCCAACATCCTTTAACAAATTGCCATCTGATCGATCCAATTTACTGGCACATAACCAGTTTAAATAATTTGCGTTGAGCTTTACAAACATAACCGTATTTGATGTGTAAAAGGCGGCCCTTTACCCGGTTAACTACCGGGTAATCAATTAACCGTTGACCGCCTGCATCCGGCTGCAACGGAACTATGATGAGACACCAGATAAATGAACCGGAAATCTGGCCTCACTTAGTTACACAGCGGTCTGTGTATGCACTAGCGGGTTAAGATAGAAGTGGGTAGCCTGGATTTTGTTTACTTCAGTTTTATTGATGAAAAGGATGTCTTTGATGTATAACATCTTTCCTCTCGTTTTCTGTGGGAGTGATTTCGTGAAAAGGGACGGAAGTGACAGCTTAAGCGTGGAATAAGTAAGTACTTTTTAATAACATGGAATTAGTATACTCTTGGAATTAGTAAGTACTATATAGATTGTAAGTAGACGGGTCGAATTTCGACCAGTGGGCGACCACTAGTAATGAATAATTATTCGAATAAATATTGCAGTATTTAGCTTTTTAAATTCTGAGGTAACTTCTGTCGCTGCTCAATTGCTTATTACCAAAGTAAGATGTCTAATGTTACACATCATATGCAACTACTGTAAGGCTCGCTCGTTTTTTTTTTTTTTTTTAACTATACAAAAGATCATTTTATTGTATAATGTGCATTTTGCGGAGTAGGTAGTTACTACCATCAAATCTAGTTTTGTCACCAAAGAGTACAGCCATTTTTTTTAGTTTAATGGAGCTGATGGTGAAGTCACCATTAGTTCCACTTCACAATGTGCATTGTGACGAGAATAAATTGCTTAGCAACCATATTAAACTACCTAATCGAATCGCAAACCATGAAATATTTATTATGAAGTAGTTCCGAGAGCAAATGCGAGAGCTACTAAAAAAAAACAACCAAATCGCTATTGGTGTGCCTATAATATTTGAGGATTTTCCTTGATTTCCATGGGATCCCCATCAGATACTGACGACGATAGGACCACCTCGAGAGCAGGCCCTTTCAAACAAAAAAAAGATTTTTCAAAATCGGACCATAATCGACGGAGAAATCGGTGAACATACATTTAAAAAAAACATACATACAACCGAACATAAATAATATAACCTTCTCCTTTTTGGAAGTCGTTTAATAAAAACTAACATGTACCCCGTTATAGCTACCCACCCCCAGCCTAACGTTTATAACTTTGCAAACACTATTTTCGCTTTGTGAGACTAAATATAATTAAGATAAAGGCCCTTTGTTATTTGTTATCAATTATCGTCACCTTCAAAGCTTAACTCTGTTATTGACAAATCTAATGCCGCAGAATCAAACGAATTGTAAACTACTCGCGCCATAATATCGGTTTCACACCAAAACCTATTTGTTTCGACCACAATGTTGTTAATCAAACAATTGAATATCTAAACTTAGGTACTCTAACTAACGTATAACGGTACACGTTACGTTTTACTTGTGCAAATTTAGACTTGCGCAAGTATGCCTGACGCATATACGAGTATACCACACATGACTCGAGTTTGCTTGTAATGATATTATTTATGTTTTTTGACCGTCCGGGTGTGTTGTGTTGCGCGGTAATGAGGTCCCATTGATGAAAACAGTATGAAAATCCATTCGTTAGTTTTGAGTTTATCGCGTTCAGACAGACAGACAGACGCGGCGGGGCGGGTGTTTTACAATATGTAGTGATAGTGATTATGGAAAGTAATTAGTAGTTTCATTGATAGACACTTTATATGTACCACGGAAACTTGAACGCAACATCCACATACACGCTCAAGTAAACTTGCGCAAACGCAAATTTGCACAAGTTCGGAATCAAAAATTGAAAATCACGCAAGTCTAGAAGTTTGCGCAAAAATCTTCCAACCCACATAATTATATACGTGCGCAAGTCTAAACTTGCACAAGTAAACATATATTTACGTGTGCAGGTGGCTACCACGCTTTACTCGATGGATTATTAGGAATTTGTAGGAATTGTACCGTTACGTAAATTCAATTAAGAAAAAGGAAAATAGTTGTCAAAGTGAATGTGAATGTCCCCAAATCTTTCCCTGAATCCTGACGGAGACCCGACACCAACAAATCTGTTGGTCCCTTATCTTCCAATCCGAACCCGAAGGAACTTAACCCGAATGATTTCCGAGTCATTAACCCACTCCCACCCGTCCTAAGCTAGATAGACAACATCTGACTTAGATGTGTATCGTGTGAACCTCGGCTTACAGATTAACTGTCGCTGATCCCGCTGTTACACAGAATTGGAGTTATCAACCACGGACGCGAAGAAATCGTCCTATCTCCAAGTAATGCAGGCTTAGTCGGCTCCAATCAAACTAAACAAACCCCACTAATCGTATTTCTATTCTCTATCTAGATCTGCGGAGTTTCGTGAGCGTCGGATTAGTCCGTATCCAGACAAGACGGATTTATGGTCTCGTTACCTCGAATGACTCTAAGTAAAGTGGCGTTTTAAGATTACGGAGTCTGTAGTAATGTGACTGAGCAATATTGAACGCTCATTACAATGTTCTGATAATGGTAAAGGGCGTCCCGAATATCCATTTAGGTAAAATCAATGACGTTCTGGAAATTTCCAGTTTAATAAAAGGCAGGCTTACTAAGAAACGTTTTAACCTTGAACTGGGGACAATGTGCTGTATATAACCAGTAAAAACTCCATCAAAATAATATTATAAACGGCAGTGAGTTGGGTGTAAACTATTCATCTTATATGTACGAGATCACGGCTGCAGCTGGGCGCATTCCTTAGAAGCAATTAATTTTGCCGCCCTCCTCCATTTATTATGTCATCTTGATGGCGTAAGCGAGCAAGCGCATCCGTTACTAAACCTCTTAACAATGTCAATCTCTTCTCTCTCTACATCCTGTACTTTAACACCACGTGGAAAAGAATTTTTGCCAAATATTTTGTTAAAGAAAGTATTCTGATGATCCATACCATCATAACGTTCTTAAAAAAAATATTTGACACATCGTTGTTAGAAACAATAAAGAAAGTAGCTATGTAAGTTTTATAGCCACCATGAGAATACCACGAAAGGAAGGCGAAATTTAACTGACTTAAGAACGAACAAAAGAGAGACGAAACCACAAACCACGTTGACCAAGTTGTCATAAACGACAGCAAGTTAAGGAAAAAACCAAGTTGTCATAAACGACAGCAAGTTAAGGAAAAACCACTTGAAATTGCTTTGTTCACTATTTTTGCGAAATTTAACTGACTTAAGAACGAACGAAAGAGAGACAAAACCACCAACCACGTTGACCAAATTGTCATAAACGACAGCAAGTTAAGGAAAAACCACTTGAAATTAATTTTTCACTATTTTTACAGTCGTAGGCAAGAATTTATTTCCCGGTATTAGAAACGGCTAAAATGCAGCAGGGATTCAAAATGCCGAAACATTTTGAACTCAGTTCGAACAAGTTGTTTTAAACTGATTTGAAATGAAAATCGGTGAATAACGGCCGCAGTCCGCAGTACCGTTCTTGTACTATTTACTCCTAGTGCTATTTCCGTCCATCAAGTTTAACTGCACAAACTAAGTAAATTACAGTTTGCGTTTACTACAGTCCATAAATTGAAACGTTATAATTATAATCTGCATCGCCGTGTAAATGTTGATCTGACCGTTACAATGTAATTGCATGGACTTTAAAAGAGACTTTGACCTCTGAGTTTGTTTCTGTGTTTTTTCTCAGAGTACCTAGTCGGCTTGTAAACATTGACCACATCTAGTGTCGTCATCTAAAAGTGTTATTTTTAAACAATTTACAAAAAAACTCAGATTCCGACAACAAATCGCCATCTTGTCTTTTCTCATGGGTGCTATAAAACTCCAACAAAAGATTTGATTCCGAAAATTATTACCAGAATCAAGATTTGATTCAGAAAATGATTACCAAAATCATCTATCGAGCTACTAACAATCACGTAAATGCCTTGGCAATCACCAATCCATTTACCAGGCGTAGTCGTTAACGATGGTAAAGTGCCAGCTGTTAGTTTACAGTAATAATTAAATTATTAAGTAACAGGACAAAGGTTGTTAAGTTTTATTCAATTAGAAGTTGTTAAATTACTAAGAAGGGCTTTACGAGACTACACATTAATTATCTCAAGCTGGCATCTTGTAAAACCGACACGGGCTTAACAAATATCGGAAGCAGCCAAACAAGGCTTCTTAACTTTGAAAATGCTTAGTCACCGCCGAGCTTGTGCGAAAGAGATTGTTTTTGAAAACAACGCCACTCCACAGAGCAGATAAACAATTTTGCTGAACATACAAAATATGAAAATTTGTACAGTACTTAGTCTTTTTGTACAAACTCAAAATAAAGTTACTTTAGTAGGTGCCCGCTGTAGCACTTATCCTATTTTATAAAAAAGAGCCTGGAACATGGCTATTCGAGGACGTACGGGAACAGTTAGATACATTAATAATGGTGTCGGCCCTATTAAAGTACAGCGATCTGAGAGAGTCACAGTTGTAAGCTCGTCGTTCGTCTCGAAACTTGAACCGCGGATCAAACTTTCCTCGCGAGACATGAAACTTGACTCGAATGATAAGATTAAAATATTACATCGGCTTCGCAAACTCACTCAGACATTATTCCAGTGTTGAGTTACAGTAGTCGTTATAATTATAATGTTAACACCGCACTCAACTTAGGCGATAGCATAAAGAGGTTAAAGCCTATTAGATCCGTGAGCCGTATATCCTATAATAGGTTCTAACTAAAACTTTATCGTAAGATATAACTTCAGAATGAACACTTTCCGTTTCAGTTACTCGTTTCGGTCTTATCAGAACGTCGTTGGGAAGGATCCTGAAATTTATATTATTGGTGCAATGGACGGAAAAAGTAGGGCACGGAGGCACCAATTTGTAGCTTTTGGCAAGCAGTTAATGTTAGGGAGAGGGTAAAAAGTAAAACTAATTAGAATACGAAGTGCACTGGCAGCATGCAGGCAGTGTGTCTGAAGGTAGGCACTAAGCGAGGCGGTGCGGGCGCGGCCCGGGGCGTTCATCTAATGAGCATCCTGCCTCTCACAATGTACCGAGATGATATTCCGCGGTGGCCCGACGACTATTATTATATTCCGCCAAGCGAACCGCCGCGGGCACGGCGTGCAAGCCTTTTCAAAATAACTATGTTGCGCTATACATATTTACGACGACTTAAAGCGAACCTCTAATTCTAAATGTAGAGATTATTCCGTTCGAATTGCACGCCACTCAGTATTTTGGTGCAGGAATATTTTAGTATGGCTTACCTACTAATTTTCACACTGGCGAGCATTATTCATGTTGAACTTTTCTTGTAGGTAATTATGTAGGTACCAGTTTGTTTGCGAAAATTATGAGTAATAAGAAAACGTTTACTGGAAACACAAAGAACCTCCCTCGTAGATACTACATTCAATGTTCACTTGACATGGGACAACCCCTTAACCATGTACATAGAACAGAGAATCATCTAAAGAATATTCTCATTAATGAACTTGACAAGTTAATAGGTATTAAGGGTGAGTGCAGACGTTCTACATACGTCTTCAATATAACCGGTTCGGTGGCACGGTTCGACTCAATCCGACCTAATCTCGGCTTACAGGAGATCACAGGAAACGTTACCGTCGCCATGATAACGTTTTCCATTTGCTACAATCCGAAAATTATATGTGTTTGTACTAAAAATATAATCAGGAAAGCCAAATAGGTATTGAGAATTTTCGGAAAAATGAAATCGATCTTCAGTTTTTATTGTTGAAACTAGAAAGTAGATAGTGACTGACAACCATTGGGTTTTTGAGGTTTTTGTTGGATAAACTGATAAATTGATCGAACAACCGTTCTCGGAAGACCGATTCGGCAACAGTCCAATGACTGTTCGTCGACAGGATGATTAATTTATTTCCGTTTCCCCAGCAAGATCTGCGCTACTTTTTACTTCAAATTATCCTTCACTGTAGCTGCCAACCAATATTTGCTACCAAGTGCTGTCGTCGAAAGTGACGCATATGAAAGGTTCTGTCGGCGAAATGTCCATAGGTGAAACGTTCTATCGACGAATCGTCCTGTCGGTGATCAGTCCAAAGGAGAAATGACTGTCGGAGAACGCTTGCATAATCAAACTAACAGCAAAGCTCGTACTACTCAAATACAAAAAAAGACTATATAGATAAATTGTCAAAAAAGCTTACCTCTGCAGCATACGCCGTCAGAAAAATTCGTGATTTAACGGATTCAGACACAGCCCGTTTAGCATACTTTAGTTATTTTCATAGCGTAATGTCGTACAGTATTCTGAGGGGAAATGCCGCCGATATTCAGACAATTTTTGTTTTACAAAAAAGGGCAATCCGTTCAATTTATAAATTAAGTCCCAGATACTCCCTCAGAGACAAATTTAAAGAGATTAATATAATGACTGTAGCTTCTTAGTATATTTATGAAAATCTTATTTACGCACATAAAAATATTAATTTGTTTAAAAAATACAGTGATATCCATAATGTAAATACTAGGAACAAACACAAATTTGTTGTTCCTACAACCAGGCTCAAAAAAATAGGCAGCTCGTTTAGATGCGTATACGTTTTTATAATAAACTTCCTAGTCACATTCAAGAACTAAGCCTTAATAAATTCAAATGTTTTATAAAACAGAAAGCCTTTTATACTGTTAAAGATTGTATTGAGGACAAAAAGGCTTGTGATTGAGCTGCTCCAATAAATTAACAGTGAATGTTGTTTTTTTACTCTTTTTAGTTTGCTAACTATTTATATTTTCTTATTCTATATAACATTTTATATAAAGAATGACATGAATATTTACTTTGTAAAGTATTATATTATTTTAATTATTAGGAATGTGAGGACTATGTGGGTCATTGTTTGTTTTTTTTTTGTCTCTTACTCTAGTACTTTATGTGGCTTACCCAAATGTCTTTTCTTTGGTATAGTTCTTCAAATCATTGAGATCCTTGAGTTTTGAGTTGAGCTGCATGATAACTGACAAATGCGTGCACTGACTGGACAGGTCCACTCAATCTGTGTAGTTCTTTCATCAAAAGTCCATTTCAGACACCAATCGACATAGTCTTCACATGATCTGACCAAGATTATGTCTGGACTTTAAAAGAGACCTCTGAGTTTGTTTCGGCCTTTCTTCTCAGAGTAGTCAGACAGGAAACGCCGGCCTCATCTAGTTTTAAAAAATATGTTTGACCTGTAAAAGTGTTTGTAAAAACCTACTTACAGAAATAAAATCATTTATCATAGACATGTAATGCTCTCATCACGCCAAATCTCAGTCTTAGTAGCAAACTGACAAGAAAAAGTAAGTCGTATCGACTTACTTTTTAAGATTCCGTAGTCAACAAGGAACCCTTATAGTTTCTCCATCTGTCTGTTTGTCTGTCTGTCTGCCCCGGCTTACCTCATAGTACTAGAAACCGGTAATTTGGCATAGGTATACATATAATCACGCCGACAAAGTAGTAAAATGTGGATATTATGGGATTGGTATGATATTTTCATTTTCTCGTCTGATCCATGATGTGAGGTATCGTTGGATAGGATTCAAGTGCGTGTGTGTCCCTGCCAGCTAAATGGTTGTTTTTGGATATGTGAAAAAATCCCGACAGTATTATATAATATAACGAAATTAAAGGGAAAACTATCACAGCTAAGTACGATTTACAAGTTAACGAGCAATAGTTGACGAAATTACATATGTTTTTGGAGAATTGACCGTGACGTATATCGATGTAGAACATGTTTTTCTACTACAATGTTATGTTTTTGGGATAACTTTATCCCACCTACGGAACCCTTCATTGTGCGGGGTCCAACACGCACTTAGCCGGACTTTTTCCTGTCAGGTTCCTCGTTGATAAATGATAAACGATATTAATTTCTATAAGTAGGTTTGTACAAACATTTTTACACGTCAATCATATTTTTTTAAACTAGGTAGAACCACACAGATTGAGTGGACTTAATCTGTGTGGTTCTTTCTAGTTTGTCACTGTCCAGTCAGTGCATGCATTTGTCAGTAGTTGTGCAGCTCAACTACTGACAAATGCGTGCAAGAGCAGTGGTGGCCCAGTGGTAATAGTCGCGACTTACGAGTTGTAGGTTGTAGGTTCGAATCCTAACAGGCGCTTTACTTTGTGTAAATTATTTCATCGCCACTGCTCTCAAAACGGTGAAGGAAAACATCGTGAGGAAACCGGCATGTCCTAGAACCAAAAATTCGAAAACATGTGACATCTACCAACCCGCACTGGGCCCGCGTGGTGGATTACGGCCCACTCCCCTCACCAAGAGGAGGCCTTTGTCCCAGCAGTGGGAACATTATAGGCTGATTATGTGTACAGCTCAACTCAGAACTTAAGGAGCTCAAACATATCAAAGAATAATACCAAAGAAAGGACATTAGGCTAGGCCGCAAAAAATACTCAAACTGCCAGACCATGTTAGAAACTAACTGAGAATAAAACAAAATTAAACAATGACCCATATAGTCTTCACATTTACAATAATTAAAATTATATAATACTTCACACAGCAAATATTCTTGTAATTGCATAAATAAAATTCATCAATGTCAATGTGTACGATTATATAATATACGAGTAACAAATCCAGACATAATCTTGGTCAGCTCATTTGAGGACCATGTAGGTTGGTGTCCGAAATGCTCTTTTCAGGAAAGAACCACACAGATTCGAGTGGACCTGTCCAGTCAGTGCACGCATTTGTCAGTTACCATGCAGCTCAACTCAAAACTTAAAGAGCTCAATGATTTGACGAACAATACCAAAGAAAAGACATCTGGGTAGGCCGCATAACCCGCGCCTACGGTGGCCGAAAATCCACCCAGGATTCCCGACGCCCAGGGCATAAGGCAATAAGTCCTCCTGCGGACTTATCGCCGCAATTGTGGCGTACCCAGCACTGGGTTGCGACAATCGCACTCTCCATGTCGCCATGAAATCCCGCCAGAGCTCTGTCCGCTGTGCCGCGATTACTCGCGGCAGCGGAATTACGCCCCGGCGTTTCGCCTCCTCGCGCCACTCCGGCGGCAATCCGGCAAGGAGGCTTACCGCCTCACCGGAGACCGTGCGGTATCTCCGGACCAACCGGATGGCCATGACCCTTTGGGTCGCGCTCAACCGGCGGGCTGCCCCTAGCGCCAGGGAACGCGCCCACACAGGTGCCCCGTAATATGGGGGCACCATTGCAAGCTTGGCATTCAAAGTTAAGCCTAAGAACACAGTGGTATCTTCGGGGTTAAACTCTTCACCCTTCATGAGAATACTAGTTTTTACTTGTCTAACATGAGGTATTGTAAACTTAATACATTTGGTTTCTTTCTCGTTAAAAAGTAGGTTATCAACATTAAACCAGTTAACTACTTTTTCGAGGGTACTAGTTACATTGTCGGTAACCAAATGCTGACGTTGAGTGCAGTGGTGGCGCAGTGGTAACGGAGGCGACTACGAGTTGTAGGTCATAGGTTCGAACCCCGACAGGTGCGTATCTTTGTGTAAATTATTTCACCACCACTGCTCTCAAAACGGCGAAGGAAAAAATTGTGAGGAAAACGGCATGTCCTAGAACCAAACATTCGATGACATGTGACATCTGCCAACCCGCACTGGGCTCGCGTGTTGGATTACGGCCCACTCCCCGCACCAAGAGGAGGCCTGTGTCCCAGCAGTGGGAACATTATAGGCTGATTAATTTAAATGCTGACGTTTGAGTTTAAAAGTGAAGTGTCGTCTGCAAACAGGACTATATCATGATTATACTTTATGAGGTAAGGCAAGTCATTTATCTAAATAAGAAACAAAAATAGGCCAAGAGTTGAGCCCTGGGGGACCCCCATTCTTGCTACCGATCCGGGTGATCTTTTTCCGTTAACATCAACCATCTGAATCCTATCACTAAAATACGAAGTAAAAAGATCCAGAGAGGCGTTTCGGATTCCATAGTGGTGCAGTTGCCTGATTAAAGTTTCATGAAGAACGCAATCGAATGCCTTGGACAAATCGCAAAAAATGCCCAAAGCATCGCATTTATCCTCCCATGTATTATAAACATGTCCTAAAAGTTTAAGTTCAGTAATCGAAGGACCCTTGTAAAACCGAACTGTTTGTTATGCAATGATTTATGTTTTTTAA
This sequence comes from Atethmia centrago, assembly GCA_905333075.3. NCBI lineage: Eukaryota > Metazoa > Arthropoda > Insecta > Lepidoptera > Noctuidae > Atethmia > Atethmia centrago. The sequence goes on along the minus strand of HG995383.1, from coordinate 16,119,267 downwards.
AAAATCTTTAAATTTGATCTAAAATAAGTTTTTAAAAATTTTACTTAAGGTAGGTAGGTAGCATTGAAATAGGTCTATAATTAGTAGGGCCTGATGTACTCCCCGATTTAAAGAACGGTATTATTTTACTGTTTTTCATAAGACCAGAAAACTTACCACGGCCAATACAATTATTAAAAATAACAGCTAAAGTAGGTGCTACAATCTTTATAATCGACTTAGCAACGTAAACAGAATTACCCGCGAATTATCAGCGGTCTTTTTAACATTTGATGTGTGAAAGGTTTTAATTACATCTTTACAGGTAATGGTGCCGATTCCCTTGTTCACAAACTAAACTAAATTTAAGTTCAGTGCATCCTTTTCTTTCTATTTCATTAAGAAAAGGACAGAAGATCAATTTTAGTTTAGTCCTGTCAAATTAATCAGCGCTTGACGTAAATTGACGTAATTTTAGTAGGCAAGTTTTTAATCGCGGTTAAACTTGTATGGAGTTGTGACAGGCGCTGATTAATTTGACAGCACTAAACTAAAATTTATCTTCTGTCCTTTTCTTAATGAAATAGAAAGAAAAAGATGCACTGAACTTAAATTAAGTTTAGTTTGTGAACAAGGGAATCGGCGCCAATATATTGGAAATTAAATTCAGAATCACAAACTAGAACGTTTTCTTTAAGTAAAGACTTTGAAAACACATGTGAACTTAGAAAGTGTAGTGAAATGTAAAATCAATGTTCATTCTTCTAATCCTTCCGCATTGTTACTTGGACCCTGGATGATCTGATGGCTCATCTATTAACTCTTTCCTCGAACTAAAGCTTTAGTTATCGGTGGTGCGACCAGTTAGTTGAAAATTCGATAGTGAAAAATGTAGAAACATAGTAATCCGATCCAAATTTTAAGCTCATCTGCCATATCTTTATATATTAATTTTATTAATTGAATACTTTAAGCACACAAATGTACAGAGCCGGAATTAATGCCATCGGCATTTTCTACCACCGGCACCCTGTAATCACTCATATTACAGGGTGCAAGCACACAAATGTACAGAGGCGGAATTAATGCCATCGGCATTTTCTACCACCGGCACCCTGTAATCACTCATATTACAGGGTGCCGGTGGTAGAAAAAGACGATGGCATTAATTCCGCCTCTGTACATTTGTGTGCTTAAAGTATTCAATTAATAAAATTAATATATAAAGATATGGCAGATGAGCTTACAATTTGGATCGACTTAAAACTTCATAACAGGTGACGATGACGACACTTCAGAATATGCCGCCTTAACATGCAAGATAACTGAGCACGAGATATGCAAACTAATTAGCCTACTAGATATTACTTCTTGTTTACCTGATATTATGATATTAGTTATTCATATCTACAGAATTGGCGCCAGTAGGACGTGGCACATTTAGAGAGCAAGGCGTTTTCTTAGCCAGGTCATTCCAGTCAACGCGAAGCTGTAGCGAGAAACGTCCCAATAAAGTAAACAAAATACAGTTTCTTATTAGCTAGAAAGTCCAAATACAAATAGAAAAGACTTACCCATTTTATACTTACCTTTATATAAACAATGCAATTTTCCATTCGGTCGGCGCTGAGAACAAACTAAATGGAAGCAACTTTTCTACTCGATAGCTCCGAGCGAGATGCTTCGCGAGTTTTATGATGAATAATAAACATCGTTTAATGTTTACTATCCGTAACAACCTAAGTTTTGTAATAAATAATGTGATATTTTTAAATTAATTTAATAACCACATGCTTGTAACATGCCAAGAATTCTTAGTCTTCGAGGACAGTAACGAATCGTACTAACATGTCCCATAGGATCTAAATAACTTACTATGTTTGACAAATTAACAAATTCTTGATAAAAAAAAGAATCAGGTTGCATGCCACAAGTAGCACAACTATGTGGTAGATTTGTTCAATCGCTATTAATTATCAAGAAATCAAAATGCTAATGTGTGGAGTTGAGAACAAACATACCTGAAGACGAATTTTCACTAAACTAGAGATTAAGCTTGCAACAATTTCCCTACAGTGTATTAATTTCTTCATCGATTTTTTTTATTCTAAAAGCTTAACTTCGACACAAACATGAAATTATGATTTTAACATTTCCTATTTCAGAAACTGTTGAGAAAATCCAACAGAAACAAAAGGTAATTGCAGCAGCGCAAAACAAATCCAGGCTTCGCAGTCACCCCGCCTGTATCTAACGACTAGATGAAGAAATAAGCTTTCCATAAGCAAAACTACGTTTTATATAGAAACGAAAGCAAACAACTTTATCTGGGTAAAGTCAATGGAAATGGCGATTCGTATTTTACGCAATAAAGAAAAAATAAACAAAAACCCGCGTGAAATATAGGTACAGGGACATTTCCTGTTGAGCCGTTACGTACCGGGGTTTTGTTTTGGATTTATTGATCCTTTATTGCAGTAAAGACGGCTTGGGTGTGTCTAACCGTGCATGAGAACGAGAACTTGGGAGAATAATTCTAAGCAACGGAGAATTTATAGTAAAAATGGTAATAATATGCTTAAAACGCGGAAAAAAAAACTACGTATTGATTTTTTTTTTTGGGTTGGTCTTCATCAAATAACTTCTCACGCTCTGGGCGGAGCGGGAGGTTGTGTCAGACTATTACTGACTAAAACCCACCCGTATTCCTTCCGTTGCCTGTGTTGCCAGGGGCCTCGGTTGCCCTTTGGTACCTTCCCGCGACCCCGGCAGACGTATTGATTACAGTATGAACTTGTTTAGATTAATCTCATCAGCAAGTGACGTAGGAACGATTAATAGAATATTGTCAATATTCTATTAATCGTTGAATCAGCCCCACTGACCATCCAGAGGGGCTCATAGCTAAATAATCAGCCGCACGGGTCGATCAAAGGTTAAGCTATGCTTGCCGAGGTCGGTTCGTGGACCATCCATTACATATACATATACGTTAAACCGTTGGTCCCGTCTGTCATTTGTAGATCTTTGACAGTTGTTACACGGGTACTCAGAAGCCCAAAAGTCTGACAACCAGTCTTACCAAGGGGTATCGAGTTACGCTGTAACTGGGTTGTGGAGGTCATATAGGCAGTCGCTCCATGTAAAATACTGGTATTCAGCTGCATCCAGTTAGACTCGAAGCCGACCCCAACACAGTTGGGAAAAGGCTAGGCAGATCGATTGAGCCTCACTGACCATCAAAACATAGCAAAATATTGCTAGTAGGTAGATGGATAGGTAACCCACCTCAGCCACCAGCGTCATCTTTAAACAAAACATTTGTAGGAGCGCTGACACATCGTTAAGTATTCTAGATTCGTGCAGCGCCCTGCGACACCCAGAGCTGCCAACTTAGCGCTTTCAGCGCCAGATCTAGCGCTTTTTTTGTTCAATAGCGTGTTCTAGCGCCTAGCGCTTAATTTAGCGCTTTTTGAAATCATATTGTGATATGCACATCTACTATTATTATTTTATTATGTGATGTGCGTATCACGGAATGAAACTCAACAAACAAATAAGGCCCAAAACTGATCAAGACCAACCATATACTTCGGCGGCGGAAGCAATTGTAGTAGAATCAGACGATAATGATTTAATTTAATTCCTTTATTTAATTATTAACACATTATTACCTTATTTTAAGATTTCTAAACAAGTAATGTGACTAACTAACTCTAATGTATCTACCTAACACTTTTATATAACATACGAGGTGCATTCAATAAGTACCTAGCCTCATCGCCAGAGGGCGCTGTAGTTTCAAAAGAGTTTTACCACAGTGTAGCACATTCTTTTTTAATTCTTTTTTCAAATTTTCATTCCAATCCCTTCATTTGTTTTAATTTGACAACTTATGGAAGCGAACGTGTCGATCGGTTTTACAAAAATGGAAAAAGAGCAATATCGTTCGGTGATTCGATTCCTATTTTTGGAAGGGAAAACGCGCATCGAAATCAAAGAGCGCTTGGATGCTGTGTACGGTGACTCTTCTCCATCGATGGCCACCGTCAAGAATTGGTTCAACGAGTTTGCACGTGGCCGTACGTCGGTTTTTGATGAACCACGTCCAGGTGCACCGAAAACAGCTGCTACGGAGGAAAACATTAAAAAAATCCATGATTTCGTATTGGCAGATCGCCGATTGCAGGTTCGGGAGCTAGCTGAGACTGTAGGCATTTCAGAAGGAACAGTGCATCATATTCTTCACGAGGAACTCGGCATGAGAAAGCTGTCGGCGCGATGGGTGCCGCGTTTACTCACACCAGAAAACAAGCGCAACCGTGAGACCACATCGGAGACGTGTTTGGCGCTGTTTAAGCGGAATCCAGCGGAGTTTTTGCGTCGTTTTGTGACCGTCGATGAAACCTGGATCCACTGGTACACACCAGAGACCAAGGAGCAATCAAAACAATGGATCCAGACCGGGGAACGTGCTCCAAAGAAGGCGAAAACTGTAAAATCGGCCGGAAAAGTTATGGCCACCGTTTTCTGGGATTCACAAGGTGTGATCTACATCGATTACCTCGAGAAGGGTAAAACAATTACAGGGCTTTACTATGCCGATTTATTGGGCCGATTCGACGCCGAATTAAAGAAAAAACGACCCCATCTGGCGAAGAAAAAAGTGCTGTTTCACCACGACAACGCACCGGTTCACACGTCTGCCGTTGCCATGGCCAAATTGGTCGAATTACGCTACGAATTGTTGCCCCATCCACCGTATTCTCCAGATTTGGCCCCTTGTGACTTCTTTCTGTTTCCTAATCTGAAAAAATCACTCGCCGGGAATAGATATGGATCGAATGAGGAGGTCATCACCGCCACGGAAGCCTATTTTGCAGAGTTTGACAAAAACAATTTTTCGGACGGGTTAAAAAAGTTGGAGCATCGCTGGGCTAAGTGTATCGAACTAAAAGGAGACTTTGTTGAAAAATAAATTGCCACTTTTCCAAAATTTTCTTTTACTTTTTGTAGGCTAAGTATTTATTGAATGACCCTTATTTCGATTCAATAAAAAATTTCACACATTGTTTTTAATTATTAATTACTTCAAAATAATCAATTTGTCTAATCTAGGTAGGTACCGAATAATTTCAGCGAAATACATTTATAAATCCCTAGTCTCAAACTATTAGGCGTTTTATTTGAATCAAAGAGCTAACAGCGCGTTTTTGCTTAGACGAGTTGGCAGCACTGGGACACCAGTTGGCCCGTAACCGCCGTGAACTATAGTCGCGCTCTTAAACTGATAAGCTACTCCTTTCTAATATAAAGTAACAAGTTTAAATACCCTCCTGAGGCAGTCGGGTAAAAAGTAAAGTTACCACAGAGTTTTCGCAGCAAACAAGTTAATAAGATTATTAGTGAGGATCATGAATGTTGAGATGGATGTGTGGAGTGACGAAAATGGATAAAGTAAGAAATGAATATATAAGGGGCAGCTTGAAAATAGCGCCAGTGACAGAAAAGTTGAAAGGAAATCGTTTGGCTTGGTATGGGCATGTGATGAGGAGGGATGAAACGCATGTGACTAAAAGAGTGATGAATATGAATGTTGATGGGTGGACAGGGAGAGGAAGGCCCAAGAAAAGATGGATGGATTGTATGAGGAATGATATGAAAGAGAAGGGAGTGAATGATAGCATGACGGCTGATAGGGGAGGATGGATGAAGATAACGTGTTGCGCGGACCCCAAATAACATTGGACAAGGGCAGGAAAATGATGATTAGTGAGGATCAGATTCACCCATGAAATAACTCGGTCCATCACTCGTTTCTGTTTTGACAAACCATGTTTACAGCAAAAAAACCGGGAAAGTGCGAGATGAACTCACGTGGTGATTGCGTGGTTCCGTACAATGAATATGTTATCTACCATGTTTTGTCCCAAGATAATTTATCCCAAGAACAAACTTAACATTGTAGTTGAAAATCATGTCCTCCCTCCTATTTTCGAACTTCAAATGTAAGATTGTACGTACAATGTTGAGAGATTTACCATGTTATTTTCTATCTATACGTTACGAACTATCGTCTGTATTTTTTTCAAAATTTTAGGTTCAGTAGTTTTGGAGATAAGGGAGTGGAATGGAATGGTCAATTTCTTTTTTTTAATAACTTGATAAATAAAAAATAAATCAAAGATAAATCTATTTGTTTTAAAATTATTAAAAACATACATTTGGGACCCTCACAACAGGCCCTTTCATTTGATATGTCACACGGTACAGTTTGCAAAACTTTTTTTTTAATTTCTTAATTTGCCCCCAAAAGTGACCCTTATATTCAAAATTCATTTATTTACGTTACACGTCCGTGTTTGGATCACAGTAATTCATATGTGTACCAAATTTCAACTTAATCGGTCGAGTAGATTCGGAGAAAATCGGCTGTGACAGATATACAGACAGACAGACAGACAGACAGACACAGACACACGAGTAATCCTTTAAGGGTTAGGTTTTTTTCCTTTTGAGGTACGGAAACCTAAATAGTTGAACACTAAACATAAGTCGTAGGTATATTTTTTCGTTTTTCAACTTGTCAATAAAACTCGTGAAGTAACAGTAACTCGCTGACAAGTTTCATCTGTTTTAAATCAATGTTGGTTTCCATTGCCACTAGACAAAGTTTCACTGAAGGAAGCCAATAGAGGGAAGGAAAATAAAAAGTTCCTTTCCAACTTCGCTCGAAGTGTCAACTGAAGTTCAACAATCGACGTGCGAGAGAGTAAGGAAATGTTTCCTGGAACACCCTCAAGATAGCTATGCAATTTTTTTAAACGAGATTATAAATATCAGGTCTTTTCGGGTAGCCACTACAATTTGCATAAAAGGTCACTGGCCCCTGGGGACCTCCTGGATTTGCCCCAGTTTGTAAATATCCGTTGACGCCAATAAAAGTAACTCTCCCATAGAAACGAACCCTTCTTGTATTATCTGTACGTTGTTTTTTTGATAAAGTCAATTCCGAATTTTACATCTGCTCTGCTATCTAGGTTACATGATAGTAGGACAGTATTATTCGTAAAGCGGTATCTTTTGACTGACACTTGGTTGTATTGTGAAGTGGGTGGCGCAAACAGATCGCCAGGCAGCTTTCACGCTGGAGTGGCGCTAAGCGCGACCATTTCATGAAGTAATCCGCACTCCGAGAGGCATTAGCGGCTCTCCCCACCCAGCTACCTCCTACAACACCCTGACGGTGCATTTTCATACTTTTATTGTAACGTTATCTCTCTAAGCTTTATTTAAAATACACATAAATATTTATTAGCCATCAAATTTTTATTTCCACATAAATTTATAGATAGCTTCATTATTTAATTGTGACGGAAAAGACTGAAAAGCACAGATTATAAATATAAAACAATTTTGCGTCGCAGTATAAGCCAGGAAGGAACTATCCGGGCGCTGTTTACTTGGCAGTGCAGCGCCAGAAACGGTAGGCGACGATAAGTAGAATCGTTTCACGGCATAATCCTCTCACTGAAGAGGTATTATCGTACTGTGGACTCCTCTGACTAGGGATAAGCACTGCATTGTGTTGTAAGTGTTGGCGTTTTGACGTGCGCCTTCTTGTGCCAAGACTTGGCGGGAGAAAAGTGTGAGACGTGCTTTATGACGTATTCGGGGCGTGATTCTACTTACACCTTTTGGACCATATTGCAATTCAATATTAGTAACTAATTGATAGTGGTACTTGCATGATCAATCAGGTATCTTCACTGCTGAACATGATAAATTGATAACCCTGCTACAGATCGTTAGATAAAGCCCTAACGCGTAGGTAATTATAGACATATTAGGTATGTCAAGACATACCTATGGCTTGAGCTTGCCTAAGAAGACGATAGAGTCCATTTGTAAAACGCTCTCCTGTAAAATCATGATTTTGTAAACAACCGTATATACTTTGTGGCCGTCGAGTAGAAAGTTTTCTACTGTCTTTAGCATGGCGATTACAAAATCAAATTGTCTTCACTACCTTAGACAACCGTCACTTGTCAGTGTGATTTTGACAGTTTGGGATAGAAAACTTTCTTCTGCATAAGAAAGGACCTACACAAAGATCTTTAGAAACGTAAGACAAAATTGAGAAGACAAGATTGTAGAAGGATTTCTACGGTGCGATGTCAAAAATGGAGAAACGAAATGTCACTTTGTATAGAAAGATCTATGTCTATTCTTAGTAGAAATAGAAAGCGTCCTGCTAAGCCTGCAGGCGCTAAAAATTGGCATATTCTTTGCTGAAACGACACGAAATAACAAAGATGTTGTGATTCACACATTTCTTAAAACATTAATAAAAGCTTTTTAAATAGCACGTTGTTGTGACATCTGTTTTCCGGTCATTGCTCCCTGTAACTTTTAGTAAAAGATTTTCCGCCAAGAGCCTTTTGCCTAAAACCTCTTTAGAAATGTCCAACACAGACGCGTTATTTAAGAATCCGGTCAGATCACAAAGCAGTTTATTTACACTGAGAAAATTACGAAGTTAATTAAGTACGTACGTACTCGTATCTATGAGTTTATTTTGTACGTTTGAAAAACTGACACTAAAGGCGCGAGCAGACTAGCGCGACAGGCAGCAATATGCCTATCGTGCCCGCAGTATCGCCCCAGTCTGCACGAGCCTTAAAGGATTTTCTGAGAAGGTACTTTTTTACGACATCATTTATCACAGACGCACTTCCATTGTGATTGATCAGTACCTAAATACGCTAGCTACTAACGCTTTCACAGTAGGTACCTAATTTTAGTAAAAGCCGGCCATTGTCTCTTTGGATCTTTCCCAAATAGCGCGCGGACCGTCCGATACGAAGACAAAAAACCACTACACACTGACGGCATGCATATTGAAAATAAATGCACCCATAAAGCACCAGCTCTTTTATATTTCGGAAAACAAACAGAAATCGCGGGCGTCTTTAGACAAAAGATTCATAACCATGCAAGTGCCGTACTCTCGATAAGGAGCCGGGGTACCTAATGATTAAGGCAGCATTACGTAGAGGGACAATTCGAACTCCCAAACGTGATTCGTTAGTGCGAGGCGATTGCAAAATTATAATTCATAAAAAAATCATCTCGTGATGGGATGTAATCTGCATTTCGATTGTCATCTGCGTTATTCTAAGGGATTGAATTTTAAGGACGAGAGATTTATTCTAGGTTTGTCTGTGAGGCTTAATTGAGGTCCATTCAGCTGAGATATTGGTAAACGGTCAGCCGACGACGGCGGGCGCGGCGCCTGATTGAACTCTCTTTCTTGTGTTATTGTGAGAGTAATCACGGTATCGGCGGATTCAATTACTTATTTTTATTACTATATTTTTAAATTAACGACACTTCACTGCCTGCTTTTAAATTTAATTAAATTTGTGCCGTTGGATCTTAATTACGTTGTTAAAGTGAATTTCATGAAGTTTCCCTGTCAACGCAATTGAGTTGATGAAAAATTAAAAGTATAGGTATACAATTTTAAAGCAGAATGATTTAAATCTGTTTCAGATCTATTAAAAAAAACCTCAAACATTTCAAGAGATGGAGTTAAATTATGTCAAAGTCAAATTATTTATTTATAATAGGCACATAAAAGGCACTGTAGAACGTCAAATTCTACAAAAAAATAGAATTGGTTCTAGTTGCAGTACCTATGGAAGAAGCGCTCAAATCACACCATACCAACTAACCTACAAAAATCAAACTGATAAAGTCAGAATTATCACAACGGATGAAGCATGAAACGGTTCAGTTAGCGGTCTCAAGACGGACTATTGAGGTTTAACAATGGAGCCAATCACGCGCCAACTTCCAACCCCACTGGAGAGCACGTCCTCGCGCTTCCGACTTGCGGATACTTCACGAACTAAACTCAGCCACGGACGAAAAATCCCCAATCAATTGAAGAATCATGATAAAGTTAATGATATCGTCTCTGACATCAATTTATTCGAAGCGTGTTCGCGCCGAATAATTTTTTCTTACTAATTTCATTTGCGGAGTTGATAGCTGATTTAAGATATTTGTTATTAATTTTGAATCTCATAGACTAGCTTGAAAGTATTGTCTTGTTGTGCTGAACCGTATCATTTTAACTGATAACTTTCTCCGTGTTGAACATCATTATCTAAACCTACTTATTTAAAATCCAATAGATACTAGAATACTGAAAATATTTCTAAGTCGTGTACTTAGAAATATTTTCAGTATTGCATGCACAAGAGAGAACTAAAATAGATCAGAACTGTTGCCACAATGTTCGCAGCGATGCAAACCTACAAAACTTTGCGTCACACACGCAAGATTGTCAACCTACATCAGCTGAATCCATCAGATACAGCACTCAAAGTTACAGGTACCGCGGTACAAGTCCAATCCGGTGTTGTGCAGTAAATAGGTCGGCTAAAAGTTGTCCCATCTCGCGCGTGCCGAAGCCGAACCGAACTTACAGACAGACGTCCGACGCAGCTGCCGGCTCGATGCTCTTAGATATCTACGACACAAGAAACTAGTCTACGTTCTGCCAACCGTTTTTATTACGAATAGACAAAGGAATCTGCGTAAATGGTCTACAAACTTCGTAAAACACTGCATTCTACGGTAAAGTTATCAAATACTTGCAATTATGATGTAGGTGCATCAGTTTTAGTGCAAACTCCTACATGCCACAAACTAGACGAGATAATAAGCCTCGCTGAGTATAAACTTTAGTAAGTTACGCGTTACGATCATAGTTTGTAGATTTAACGGTTTTGGTTTGATAAAGGTGAAAGCAATTACGAACGATTTGTTTGATATTATTTTAGTGAGTGAAAAGTACGATTAGACAGAGATGGCCTGCATTTTACGCGGAATTTATGATTAAATTCCGCGATTTTACTGATGCAAACGTAATCCAACAACAACCCCAGAGAGAACCAGTACAGTTTTTCTACTCTAGAGAAGAAGCCAAATTATACTACAAACCAGAAGATACTGAACCGTTAACCCCTGCCTTCACTAATCTAAATGCTAAATTTTCATCCCTTCAAGAGGATTAAGAACCCCAAGGGACCCCATACCTAACACAACAACTACCTACCTGAAACGTAAACAGGTAAGTATCCAAGTTTCCCGCACGTTATTAAACGCGCAGTCATATTGGAATCGCTATAATCGAATACGCTCCGATTCATAATCGTATTAAACCGGGGGTCTGTATCGATTATATCGAGTAGATACACATGCTGAGAGCGGAACCGATAGCCAAATAAACTAGCAAACCGCATCGATTACCTGTCAATGGCAGCCTCCAGTGGAGTGACCGCGTCGCCGGACCAACCGAGACCGTCCTGATTATGAAGGTACAACCAGCGTTTTAACTACGAAATACGTTCCTCTATTCAATTTTCAAACTTTTGAATATCGTAATCTGCTAGGGACTCCTAGACACCTACCTGGACTCCCAGATTAACCAGAACTATCTAGACGACAGATACAAAAAGGGTTAGATAGGAACCCTTTTTTGTATCCGTTAAAAAGGACACAATAAGTGCTTTCAGAAGTAAAAAACTCTTATCATTACCACCTACAAAGAATACATAGATTGGCAAGTGATAACGTATTCACTCGCACAGTCGCCCGTCACGGCGGCGTAACCAAGTCCAAACATAAAAAAACCCAGTTACGAAGATTATTTAAGTACCTACATAAATAAATATTATACTTTCACAAAATAAGTTCGACCTCTTATAGACGAGAGGAATAGAGGACTAAAATTGCCAAGAATATTCCTCGACTCTGGCCAAAAAGTTCCATTCAGAATTCATCATACAACGCAACAAAAAGACAGAAGAATCTTCACAGCAATTTCATTATTTTATGGTGTTAACAACACAATAGAGAGAACTTTGTCTTGACGAAACTTTTCTACACTTTTAATAAGAAGCCCATTCATCGCATACTTTTCATTAGTGGGGAAATGGTGAAGAAGGGGATGGCTTTATCGCAGTAACTCGTGACACCAGAAAATTAAAAGTGCGGAGTCATGGTTGGGCTATCTTAGAAAATAGGGTGACTGTGCTCTTGCAGAACTTAATTAATCGACGCTTAAGCCGCTCGGTGGACATGTCCTACAATCGATATCGAGAGAGAGACACAGCCTTCGCCTACTTCAACCACAGAAATAAATAGGAACAACATTTTAACTGGACCAAAAGAACTGAGTAGACTCGATGACTTATCTAAAAATACTAAGACTAGAAAAAAAAACTGGGTTCCTAGTTTTACTTTTCCAAGTAGGTAAGTAAGATTATGTTCTCAGTTTCTCAGTCTTTCAATCGCCCCTTTGTTTTGAAAAAATATACCTATTTATTATTAACAGCCAGGCTCAAAACTAAATCAACAGCGGCCCCACACCGTAGACAGGGCCCTTTAGATGTTCAAGCGTTGGTAGTGCGCCCTCTCACGACTGTTACTGACACTTAATCGATAGTGCACGAGACGTGTGGCTTTAGCACGGGTTTAATGGCATTGTTAAGAATCAATACACAACACACAATTGAAATGTCAAAAACAGAAGAGATTTTTGAACTTTAGTAAAGTCGGGGAAATTAGTTAAACAAATTGACTACCAACTTAAATTCCCCGTAAATTCAAATCATAACTGTAAATATTTGAGAGTTGTATGAAATGGCTTTCGCACGGCAAATTGACGCAGTGTGTCAATTTCATATACAATTAATTTACCTGACTGTATTTGAAACATGTGGGTCGGTACCTACCTAGTGTACTAGAGTCGCGCTCGCACATTCAATTTAGGTAAGGTTATTTAGCAGCAGTAGTAACGGCCTTACGAGTTGTACATCGTAGGTTCGAACCCAGACAGGCGCTTTACTTTGTGTAAATTATTTCACCACCACTGCTCTCAAAACGGTGAAGGAAAACATCGTGAGGAAACCGGCATGTCCTAGAACCAAAAAATCGAAGACATGTGACATCTACCAACCCGTCTGGGCCCGCGTGGTGGATTACGGCCCACTCTCTCTCACAGAGAGGAGGCCTTTCCCAGCAGTGGGAACATTATAGACTGATTATGTATGTTATGTTATTTAATTTTGGAATTTAATCGATGCGAATAAGATGTATCAAATTCCAAATTGACCGCATTCAAGCTACTTTCAAAGAGAACGCCTGGCAACTGGCAACCCCACTTAGCTTTAGATATTGTGACTGCGGTGGAGAAAATCCAATGTGGTTTGTTTTGAAGCAAACCGAAGTCTAGCCGAGTTTTTGATTGATTAATTGGAGTTCTATATAACGCAGTCAGAGTCTATTTCTACTAGTCTGGTGTTTGTAGTAGGTAAGTAGTAAGTACAGTCAGGAGCTATATATTACCTACTATGAACAGCTCGGCAATAATATCTGATTGCATGATTCATCCATTAGTATATGACGCCAAATATATATGATAATTTGTGGAAGTCTTAGACAAGTGGCAGCACAAATATGTGACATCGAAGGAACACCAAAAATATCTGGCGAGACGAGATGCTGCATTGGCTTCAAAATTGACAATGCAATATTAACGGACATCTCTTGCGTCATAAATATCTGCCTACTCAGTTAAATTCAGAAGAATGTGATACTTCGCTGTAGTCGAAATTATCTGACATCACTTTGGCAGCATAAAAAACCTTTCACGAATTATCACATACATTTGCCATGATATACCCAGCTATTAACGGATGAATCATGGTATCAGATATTATGTATTGCCGAGCTGTATAAATATGTAAATAGTATTTTATATGCTTGTGACTGTACGTATCTAACTAGGTATTTACGAGGTGCATTCAATAAGTACCTAGCCTCATCGCCAGAGGGCGCTGTAGTTTCAAAAGAGTTTTACCACAGTATAGCACATTCTTTTTTAATTATTTTTTCAAATTTTCATTCCAATCCCTTCATTTGTTTTAATTTGACAACTTATGGAAGCGTACGTGTCGATCGGTTTTACAAAAATGGAAAAAGAGCAATATCGTTCGGTGATTCGATTCCTATTTTTGGAAGGGAAAACGCGCATCGAAATCAAAGATGCTGTGTACGGTGACTCTTCTCCATCGATGGCCACCGTCAAGAATTGGTTCAACGAGTTTGCACGTGGCCGTACGTCGGTTTTTGATGAACCACGTCCAGGTGCACCGAAAACAGCTGCTACGGAGGAAAACATTAAAAAAATCCATGATTTCGTATTGGCAGATCGCCGATTGAAGGTTCGGGAGCTAGCTGAGACTGTAGGCATTTCAGAAGGAACAGTGCATCATATTCTTCACGAGGAACTCGGCATGAGAAAGCTGTCGGCGCGATGGGTGCCGCGTTTACTCACATCAGAAAACAAGCGCAACCGTGAGACCACATGGGAGACGTGTTTGGCGCTGTTTAAGCGGAATCCAGCGGAGTTTTTGCGTCGTTTTGTGACCGTCGATGAAACCTGGATCCACTGGTACACACCAGAGACCAAGGAGCAATCAAAACAATGGATCCAGACCGGGGAACGTGCTCCAAAGAAGGCGAAAACTGTAAAATAGGCCGGAAAAGTTATGGCCACCGTTTTCTGGGATTCACAAGGTGTGATCTACATCGATTACCTCGAGAAGGGTAAAACAATTACAGGGCTTTACTATGCCGATTTATTGGGCCGATTCGACGCCGAATTAAAGAAAAAACGACCCCATCTGGCGAAGAAAAAAGTGCTGTTTCACCACGACAACGCACCGGTTCACACGTCTGCCGTTGCCATGGCCAAATTGGTCGAATTACGCTACGAATTATTGCCCCATCCACCGTATTCTCCAGATTTGGCCCCTTGTGACTTCTTTCTGTTTCCTAATCTGAAAAAATCACTCGCCGGGAATAGATATGGATCGAATGAGGAGGTCATCGCCGCCACGGAGGCCTATTTTGCAGAGTTTGACAAAAACTATTTTTCGGACGGGTTAAAAAAGTTGGAGCATCGCTGGGCTAAGTGTATCGAACTAAAAGGAGACTTTGTTGAAAAATAAATTGCCACTTTTCCAAAATTTTCGTTTACTTTTTGTAGGCTAAATATTTATTGAATGACCCTCGTATATGTCAAAAGCACTATCTAAAGTATCTAAAGTATATGTCAATATCTACTCAATTATGGAGGTATGCTTCATATTGAAACCTGACTGTGTCTTTTAGTATAAGCCAGTTAAAGAAATCAGCTTTGTTAAAGAAGTAATTAATTATATTTAATTGGTCGAGACACAATTGATTTTCTATTATTTGACTCCAAATCGGTGTCGCGCGGGGCTTATTTAAGCTGGTATCTATTGCTCGCGGTTACACCCGAAAAAAGTAGGTACCTACCCTTTGTGGTACCTAATTAAATATCTTGGAAGTTGGGTAGGCCTCTGGTGTGGGACGCAACCTGTGTCGACACCCTTGCGCCATCTCATGTTCCAAGCACGGCTGGCTGTGCTGGCGCCGCTGCTGCAGTTGCTGAGACCCTCAAGCGGCGCAAATACTGCAACCTTATAGGAAACTACAGTTTTGAGCCGTTTGGGGTCGAAACGCTCGGGTCATGGGGCCCAAGTGCGCGTCTCCTGTATTGTATATATAGTTAGTAATTTAATTTAGTGTCTACCTAGTGTAAATAGTTAGTAGCATCAATATTGTATAGTTACTTTTTTCTTAAACCATTGATTAAATCATTAAATATCTACATGGTTCATCCGCATGCGACATTCAGCCGTGCTTTATTCGTGATTGAGTGGTAAACCAGTGCTTTCTTTATATCTTGACGCGTGACGCGACGTGACGGTTAAAAAGTGCTACTAGGCGGTAGCACTTTTTAACCTGTTAAGCCCCGCGCGACACCGATTCGGTGTCAAACAATAGAAAATCAATTATGTCTAACCGTACGTTCAAAATGGCGACTGACGAACAGAACTACCAATCACTTGACTGCAAAATTCAGTGATACCAATCGCGTCACGCGTCTTTTATAGTAAACGCTTAATAAAGCCCGATTCAAACGTAATGGCGGCTCGGAATATGAGGCGAGTCGCTGCGCAGTAACGAATTCATGCATCCGCGGGGGTGAGGGGTGGGGTACTGCGCAGCGAGAAGCGCATTTCACAGCCGCCATTAAGTTGACGCGTACCTACTTATGTAATAAACATCTTCACAAACTATGATAAAACTGTTACTTATAGCAACACTGAGTCTTTTCTCATTGAGAGCACGACATTGCGTCAGCTTCGCCCCTCTCCTGTGTGTCGACCCGTCAGAATGCTATAATGTACCTACTGTGCGCTCGATTAATAAATACTTTAACCAGAAGACGTTGTTTCTATAAAATAAGCACTACATCAAACAATATAACAAAAACTAAATTAGTAGTAAAGATACTGAAACACTGCTCATATCTGCTACAATATACCTAAGATGCAGGTACACGATGTAGCTGTAAATACACCGTTGCACCTCAACAGCACTACTTTCTTGAAATCTAAGCAAGACTACAAGCACGACTTCGACTGCACGGCTTCATTAGCTTTTACGTGAGAAGACTATTTGAAGGCTTTGAGTTGAGAGTTTGATTTCTGTGCAGGAGTCAAACTGGAATCCAAAAATTATATAGGTACGCTAGGTACGGATGTCCACTTAAAAAATATATCGATATTTATATTCGATGTAAAACATCGGATTCCAGCATCGATGTTTATCGATATATCGCTAGAAAACATCGTTTATTTTTCACTATCGAATACTTTCCACAAAAGTTTAATATTAGCTTTTTCCAGTGTAACGCGCAGTTTGTGGTCCTTGACTTTGTATGTGTGAATGTAGAATCAGAGACCAGAGTAACATAACTAAACTAGTAGTGTAATAATATTGATTTTCTAGAGTAATTAATTGTAGTAGCAAGGCTAGCAAGTAAGTGGGGGAGACCTTTGCCCGGCAGTGGGAAAACACAGGACGTTTTTTTTAATGCTATTTTAGATGCGTCTGTAAACAAAACATAGGTACATACTTACTCACTAGATACTCGTATTAGGAAGGTACAGGCACGAGCATAAAAACAAAAGAGATTCAAAAGAGATTTTCCCGTGAAAGTGAAATAACTATTGCAACTTTTTGAGGGAAAGGCAAATTTCGCGCCCTCTCGCCCCTAGCCTAGTCGGGAATCCCGGGCGGATTTCCGGCCACCGCAAGCGCGGGCTTGCGGACGGTGAGCAATGGGTAGCTCACCGTCCGGTAAGGACCAGGCCCGAGTCGACGTCGCGTTGTATTCCACGCGCGCCTCAAAGAGATGTCGTCAGCACAAGTGTAGGGTTCCACTAGGGCCGATGCCTGCCGGGGTCGCGGGAAGGTACTAAAGTGTTACCGAGGCCCCTGGCAACACAGGCAACTGAAGGAATACGGGTGGGTTTTAGTCAGTAAGAGTCTGACACACCCTCCCGCTCCGCTCAGAGCGGGAGAAGTTATTTGATGATTCCCCAACCTAAAAAAAAAAAAAGCCAAGACCGATTTCATAATAATGGTATGGTTTCGAGAATACCATGTTCCTAATCCTAACACTATTATTAGGTACATTTCTATGAATACTTTGGGAGAAAATAAATAAATAATTAAAAAAACAAAAAACCCGACTGCAAAAACACAGAACTGAAAAGGGAAAAACAAGCATTATAATCTATATAATTGTGGTATCGCAGGCGGGGACAATCAAAAGTTACACCATATTTCAGGTTATTCGACTGGCCTGCAAGACCAAAATTATATAGATTTATTACAAAATTATATTATAAATAGAAAAAAAACCTTGCCCTCCTTTTTTTTTGTATTTTCAGATGCAATTTACAAATATTATATAGCCTATGCCCTTCCACAATTAAGACGAATCTAAGGAAACCTCATATGTTAAAATCCATCAAGCCGTTTAGGCTACAGAGCGTGCCAAAGAAATAGACATACATACATACATACATACATACATACATACATACTCTCGAAAAACATTACCCTCCTGAGGCAGTCGGGTAATAAAAAGGTAGCTCGTGACTGTACACACTACATATGAAGCTATAATTTCCAGTATAAGCTGATCTCGCATTGTAAAGGATTTGCGCACAATGAAAGGTCAGCTTGTACTGGATACGTATAGCTTGATATACAGTCGTGTGTACCTACAGAAGTTTTCAGATATGAAGAACACTATTTTTTATATATATTTTTTTATATTGTAAGACCCTCGTTAAGTCCTCGAGGTAATTAAATTATGATTCCTGATAGCGAAAACACAGACATGCCAAAGCTAACGAAAGTATTTTACCAACATATAAAAAGTCGCACGTAGATAGTTAACAAACAAAACTTGGTGAGTGTAACTAACATCTTCGTTGGGATTCCACTGCGTCGACAAACTCCTAAAAGTTTGGTTGAAACTTAATTCAGCTGGACTAGTCCACGACCGCTGATGGAAAGTTTTAGTAAAGCTCTGTACTAATGGAAGGCGAACTAAATAACTGGAAGCCATCTAACTACCAACTGAGTGAAACGTGATGTTTTATATAACCAAGTAGATACGTATATATGTAGCAGGGTGCAGGAAGAATCTGTTGTGTGGTGTCGTCGTAGGTATTTTATACCAGCCTTAAACTTAGTTACCTAAAATTTTGCACTTGAAAAGTCTCCGAGAGACTGCTATAGGCATACATACCTAACACAATCAGTGCGTATAATTCCAAGAATTTTGGTACCTAGGTATCTGGTACCACCTAGTTCTGGAATGGTTCCAGTTGTTACCTATATTCTTGGCATTTCTTATGTCCTTTTCTGGGGCCAAGTGAACAAAACTTCCAACTTCGTTGATCGTTAGAATTTTGCAAAACTCGTATAACCGGTACGTCCTTCATTACGATGCAAATTACCAAATGCATAGGAAATTAGGTACATTGCTCGTTTTTAAGAACTGTTCAAACTGAGGCGAATCCCGCGTGGGACACGGGACTCGAATGATTAGGAAGTCACGCAACTATTCGCGCAAGTTTGAACACCTTCATGGGCACAAGTGAGATGACGCAATCGGCGCCGCGCGCGGCGTGTTCGAATTTCGTCCCGCTCCCGCATGAAGCGCGGGTTTGGATCAGTTTGACCAGAGCTTTAATTATTATAAGACAGGTAGTTATATGTAGATTTTATACCCACCAGGCTGGAATGTTACAAAACATATACGGGTCAAATACAAAACCTCCATATAAGAAGTCGATTAACAAAGTTAAAATATTTTTCAAAGCGGTTCAGTGTTCAGAACGAATATCCTCTTTTTTTCTGCCAAGGTAATATACTGAGCAGTCTGTAGTTCTGTCTCTGTATATCAAACTACTTACTGAAAATTCCTGAAGAAAATTCAGATCACTGTATTTGCTAATATGCAAAATAAAAACCTATTTCTTTATTTTTAATCAACGATAGTTTATTGAAGAGTCATGAATGAATCGTTAGACGATTGCCAGTTAGTTCAAACCTTAAGTCGGTACCCTACTTATTGCGTCGACTAAATTGTTACTAACATTACAACACTACGGCATACGCGACGCGCCGTTCACATCTGTCACGTTTCTCACACAAAATATTTATCAATTTCATTTCATTATATACAGCTGTAAATTGTTAGTATTACTTTAATTATGCTATATGAGTCTAGGAAGTGTTTAATGAAGTAATCGACCAACTTTTCCTTTCTAGATGCAACTGAACAGTGGTTAGAAATGGACCAACAATTCTCATTGTCCTGGAATAATTTTCACGGGAACCTGACTAAAGGATTCGCCGGTTTATTAGGAAATGGCGAATTTGTCGATGTTACTATTGCGGTCGAAGGCCATTTGTTGCAAGCACATAAAGTGATACTGTCAATATGTTCACCTTATTTCAAGAAAATGTTTCAAATGAATCCATGTCAACATCCAATTGGTAACTGTTTTATTGGAATCAAGTTATTCATGTAACCATTTTTTCTATTTGTCTAGTGGTTCTAATATGATTTTATATCTTGTGCATTTCATTTTCCAGTTGTACTAAGGGATGTGACTCACAAAGCAATGAAAGACTTGCTACAGTTTATGTACCATGGAGAAGTTAGTGTGAAACGTGAAGATCTCACTAGTTTTATAGGAACAGCAGAAGTGTTGCAAATCAAGGGATTGACAAACAAAGAGGTAAGATTGTGTTACATTACTTTACTGTCTTGAAATAAACAGTGTGCTAAGTAACAAATCACAGTAAAATTAGAACTATCCATTTACTCAATTTAAAAAAAAGTCTTGAAAAAGTGTCAACATAAATTCACAATCCTGAAGAACCCAATGTCCTTAAACTAATTGATGATTCTAATATTTCCAGACTGAAGAAGATGAAGACAGTGAAAGAGAGCAAGATTTACCGAAACACAGAACAGAAACTCAGAACAATACTCCTGATGCTGAATCATGTGTATCGGACAACTATGACACTGGCATTAATGATGAAACAACACAAAACAATGAACTAGAACTGCTAAAACAAAGGCAACTAATAGAAAAATTACATAGAATCAGCAACCTTAAAAGGAAATCCACTGAATTCTTACAAAAAAACTACTTCTCAGACATACTAAACCCTGAAAAGAGACCAAAAACGAAAGAGAAATCTATTTATACACAAAATAATCAGATATATCAAACAAACAATTATGAGAACATGAAGAACTTATATGATGACCATCCTGTAGATATTTCTTCTACCTACAATACACATTTACAGAAAGCAAACCCCCAAGATTTTAATGAGAAAAGTAAGGATCAATCTCTGTCTGATAATGGATTGGATTTGAAGACAGAATGTGATGATAGTGATATCATAGTGACAGACCCAGCAGTATGTTCCAATCCAAAAAACTATGAATCTTCAAGAGAAGGGAAAAAAGATCTGTCTATACCCATGGACTATCCATCACCACAAGATAGTAAGTGTATTTTGTTAATGAAAAATCTTTAACAATCTCTAAAATCCAGCACTGTGACATAATCTCTACCTCCATGTAAAATTTGTTGAAATCTTAACATTCATTATCTTTGCTTACTAATGCTTCCTCATAGAATCATCCTGATCAATAAGATTAGAGATTGTGTTGAAAATGCAATCATTTTATTTTTCACTCAGTAATTTTCCTGTTTTCTTTAGCATAAAGCTTTTTGTTATGAAAACACGATGGCATTTTCAACAATTTACAATCTTATGAACAACTTTTGTGCCTTTTACTCTGCAAACAGTGCAATGAAAATGCCCATCGTGATTTCAGATACCAGCTTGAGTTCGTTATTCATCGACCTTAAAAACTTAGTGAATGGTAAGGTGACTAACAATGCACTGAGAACTAACACAAATGAAGACTATCCTAGACCGACAATGGAGCACCGCCTTGTAACTATTCCGCAAAAGGAAGATGGAAAGAAGAAGTATCCGCAGCGTTCATGCCGCCTCTGCTGGAAAATAGGAAGAAGACGAGACACTAGGTTTATGTGCAGCGCATGTGAACTGCCTTTCTGCAAAACTCCTTGCTTCGGAATCCATTTTAATGATATACTCAAAGTATCTCAACTGCAAGGAGACTATTATGCAAATTAACACAGTCTATTTTTATACATAGTATGCTTCACCCCCCTCTATAGAGGCAATATTCAACTATTTATAAGTAAAAATAATATACCTACATATTGGTAGAAAAAAGATCTACCGTGGGCTAGTAACAAGGCCTGCTATTTATATTTTTAATACACAAAGCTGAATCATAGATTCGAAAAAGATTTGGGACCAAATCTATAAACTGAATGTTTGCAACAAAAACACCTTAAAAAGTTGCTTAAATAGTGTAGCATAAGTTATTAATAATAAGTACCAGTTACATTTTGGAGTAATAAAGATCATAAAGCACAATAAATAAATAAATAAGTAAACTGTGATAGTGGGACTATGCTCCCAAGTGCCAATTAATTATTAAATAAAAAACTAAAGCTATTTTTTATAAAATTACATTGAATTAGAGAATAAACATATTTCACACTCTTCATTAGTGCCATCGTGTTTCGCCATAAATTTTTATAAAGACTTTATTGCTCATATTCTAGTCTATTTATTGTACTAATTTAAGGTATCAAATAATAATTTCTGATACTACTTTATATTAATTATAATGGTGTTTGGACTAGTAATTTGACATGAAACAATTTTGATATCAAAATGATCTCTATTACACGTATTTTACATCAGTTTTACACTTATTTTGTATAAGAACCAAATTGAGATTTACATTCCTGATTATTTTACATTCGCATTTTTTTAATACTTAAGGCCTCTGTGTGGAACAATGACTTAATTTTTTTAATGAAACAGAAGAACAAGTGCTATTTTTAATGTGTGATGTTATTTAATAATGTGTTTTGAATGATAATTATAAGCGAATGTATTTTTATATCCATATTTGATTAAATGAACTTATAAACAGAACATAAACTTTATTTCATTCTGTAGTATAATAATATGATTGATTTGAAGTGGATTCTCCAGTTTCTAGTTGTTTTGGATTCAATGTTATCAAATTCATGAACAGTATCAATTGAACAAGATGGCTCTAAAACACTTCCTTTACTTGCAGGTGCTCTATCACTTGTTGTGAATGGATCAAATGAAAACCAGCAGCTACCAGTTCGCTACAAATATATTTATAGTAGGAAGGGCCACAAACAATTAGTGCATATGAACTTTGTTTATACCAAACATTCAACAACCCATGGGAAGACTTCGTGGCGGTGTGTACAGTATTTCTCGTTAAACCGATGTCCGGCCACTGTGGAAACAATAGACTCCATGATCTACGCCATCAATCACCAACACAACCATGAAGATTGTTATGAAAAATTATCAAGAAATAATATCTACGAAATGTGCGTTTCACCCAAATAGAAACTAAGTTTCATGTATATAGTATTATTAATGTAAGTGGACCTCAAAAGTAAGCATAATGAAGCTTTTCTAGCTTAACAGAGTCCAATAGGTTTTATTATAGACTCATTGATTCGTATCTCATGACGACACATAAGAAAAAAATGTTTATTGAGACTAAGGCTAAGCTAGGAATGAACTTCAAAATGAATGAGCCTCATTACTGAGGTCTTAAAAAGTTCCTATGTTTAATTTAACGATTATTTGGTCTATATCCCTCATAATTTGTGTACCTATGTATAAATTTGGAATGGTTTTTATACGTACATATACCTTTAGACTCATCTAGTCAGAAGATAGATTATTTTCATCTTGTAAAACATATTTCTGTCCCTATAAGGAATTATTAATAAAAAATGTTTATTCACTTCGTATTTGTTTTATTAATTTTAAAATATATTTTTTTCTTAACCTGGTGTAGGTACATCGATTCGTTGAGTAAATCGCTGCTCCCCTAGCTAGATTACTGAGTAACCTGTATTTAGGAGAGCCTACCTACTTCTTGTACTTATAAATGTTTTTCTTCTTTCAGATTGTTAGTAAACTTATTAGGTGACTATTTAACGCGTTTTATATTTACAGTAGTTTGTTCTGCAAGCATTGCTGCCATTCTTTTTCTAGGTCTGTGTTTTTTACTGAATCCAATGCCTGTAACAGAAAAATAAAAAACTCAAACTCAAAAAAATAGTAGAAATAGAAAAATAAAAAATAGTAAGTGCCAAAACTCTAGTCCACATTTGCAACATCTAGAATTTTCCATCGCGCTTTGAACGGGTTAGTTTGGATTACGAAAAAATAATTTTAATTGTAACATAATCTTTTTACTTACGAACGTCAACATCAGGTCTTTCTTTTAGACCAAAAGATCTTGCTACGGCATCGACATCCATTGTAATCAAATTGAAAATATGCTTCAATTTCTTTACTTCAAAAGCTCTCATGTACCCTTGAAAAGCTTCAACTGCCAACTCGTGAAATTGTGAATCTGACATGGCAGCATCCAGCTGAAAATTGTAAAAACTTGTTAAGGCGCGCAGATAAATGAATTTAGTGATTTTTAAATCTGCTATTACGCCTTCATATAATAGGTACAAATAATGTTGCAAAAAATGAATGTTAAACGAGAACGCATACCTACACACCAATTTCATACATGTAAAATACTTTATAAATTCAGGAAGTAATGGTGCCGATTCCCTTGTTATATAACAAACTAAACTAAATTTAAGTTCAGTGCATCTTTTTCTTTCTATTTCATTAAGAAAAGGAAAGAAGGTAAATTTTAGTTTAGTCCTGTCAAATTAATCAGCGCTTGACGTAAATTGACGTAATTTTAGTAAGCAAGTTTTTAATCACGTCTAAACGTGTATGGAGTAGTGACAGGCGCTGATTAATTTGACAGGACTAAACTAAAATTAATTTTCTGTCCTCTTCTTAATTAAATACAAAGAAAAAGATGCACTAAACTTAAATTTAGTTTAGTTTGTGAACAAGGGAATCAGTACCAATGTCTACCCAAACCATAAAAACTATATTTCTTTCAAACTACTTAAGATATTTTCATGTTTTTTTTTTTGTATGAACAGACTAGGTATATTATTATCTGTACCTAATTCTTTCTGTGATTTTTTTTAAATATTCATATTTTCGTCACTAAAAATAAATATTCTTGTATGGCCAAGGTCAACGGCGATTACACGACCCTTAATAGGCGATGTCCTATTAAAAGTGATCACTTGATCACGAATTGTGTGACTCATTTGTTCGGAAAACCTGATAGTGCGCGACGACAGACATGTTCGGGTAAGTCGAACAATCGCGACAATCGCTTTCTATTAGCATAACGGGTTATATAACATAATGTTGGGATGATTTAAGGTGCAGATATATGATTTTAGTGACTTTTAAATCTGTTATTACGCCTTCAATTAATGCAAGAAAGTTACGGAAAAAATATATGTTAAACTAGACCGCATACACATCAATTATATCTGTGAATATTTTAGTATTGTAGTAAAATACTTTATGAAATAAATTCAGGAAGTAAGGTCTACCCAAATATAAAAATCGAAATTACTTCCAAACTACTAAAGATATTTTCATGGTTTTTTTTTGTATGAATAGACTATTTTGTTATCTATAATTCTATCTGTGAATTTTTTCAAATATTCATACTTTTATGACTAAAAATAAATATTCCCTATAAAATCGAACGGAACGGCATGCGGCGCTCTGCGCGGGCGACGGGCGGCAGGCGGCAGTGTACCGCTGACCACTGTCACGGGTAGACGCTGACACTTTGCGCGACCGCTGTACTTAACAATATGGGTAGAACAACTAAAGTTCTGAAAGAGAAATGACGTATACATGAAAGAAACAGGATACTGAGGTAAGTTTCTCATATATTATTATAATATAATGAGGTTAGCTAAATGTTATTTTGATAATAATTTGTGCGCGAGTATAACCATTATTTACGAGTAAGTTCAAACATAACTTTAGATCCGTATCTAATTTTTTTTTTTTTTAGGAGGATAGGAAATAATACAGTTTCCCGAAACGAAAATGCGGAGAGCAAGTAAGTACCTACCTAATAAATTGTAGGCTACCATTTATTATGGTTTTTTGAGGACAATCCCGTTACAGCAGGTTTGAAACTTACCTAGCTTAAAAAAAAACAGGTGTAGTACATTATTAAGATTATGTTTTACTATTTTAGTTGTTGCGACCCGACGGAAGTAAATAATGATAAAAATAATGAAAGAACTGACAATGATTCCCAACATGAAAAGCGGAGACAAAGTGAGTATTAAATTGTAGATTCTAGGCATACCATTGATTATGGTTTTATAGGGACAATCCCGTTATAGTAGGTTAGAAACATGTCTAGTTTAAATAAACAGGTGCAGCTCATTAATAAGATTATGTTTTAATATTTTGGTTTTTGCGACCCGACGGAAATAAATAATGACGAAAATAGTGAAAGAACTGACAATGGTTCGTTATTTATTATATACCATGTAGATTCACAGGTTTTTTTATATTTCCAGGACCATCAACTGGAATGGAATCAATGATTTTGGTTGAAGGCAAAATATAGACAAAGAAGAGACAGAGAAACAGGAAGATCAAGACACTCGACATGAGGAATATTTCGAAAAATGACTACATTTCTACGAAATGTAAAAAAAATAATTAGTACAAACAAATTCACGCCTTCTTCCCAAGGGGAAGGCAAAAACTATAGAAGGCCAGCTGCACGCTTCTTTTAAACCGCACCGTTGCCTGATCACATAATTTTTCAGCCTATCATTTATAGTCACGTCACACATGCTTCGCAAAGAGGCATTTCCGCAGCATTTAGGGCCGATTTTTCAATCATCAGTTAACTTCTATGCGAGGAATAAATATAGCGCTTTGACATATTTTCTATACAAAAGCTGTCAAAACGTCAAACATATTCTTCACATAAAAGTTATCTGGCGATTGAAAAATCGGCCTTTATTCTACTTTTATGCTTCTTTTGCCACACCCAAAATTCATTCACTTCCATGCATAAGCTTAGACACCAGCACACCATTATGAACAGCCAGTCGAGCCTTTTTAGGCATCGACTAGTTGGTTACAATCGCATGTATAGTATTCACTTTATTTCCCGCATTTACTCTCTTTTCCACATCTTCATCAATCTTTCCATCCCTTGTAAACTGACTCCCCAAATATACTAACTTACTCTGGGGGGCGATTCTACTAACAACATTGTTCTAAAATGGCAATTGAACTCAATCAGGGTTTTCAAGCGTTTTCATATTTTACTTATGAACAACGTATGATACTTTTTGCTATTGTAGGCATACGTAGGTACCTACCTAGGTACGCACTGGAATATTAACATATTTGATGTTAGAACTAATATTATACGAAAATCATTGAATACTTATCACATCACACATCATACCGTGATACCTACTGATCCTAAAATTATTTCTTTGTTTCAAGGACATGCAACAGTGATCAGCGACTATTGGCATGGCCACCATGCCATGTAGTATAGTAGTTAGTATAATATTCCATTCCCACTGTTTATTTTATAGTAAAGTAAATCTATCCGACATTTAAAATCCGTTTCGTTTTACGCGATTCGAACCGCCCAGACTGTTTCTCTTAAGAAAATCTGCTAATTTACAATTATTAAAATATACGGAAAAAATCATTTACTTTTCGTGGTAAATATAACGGAAAATAAGTTTTAATGGTTTTATTATTCGTATTAACTTTATTTGTTATTTAACCATTTTTGTTATAGTAATATTATAAACTTATTAATTGAACTATAGGTAACACTCATTCATTGCCATTCATTCCCGTAGTGATTGAGTTGGGTTTCTACTTGGTTACAGTCAGTTACAGTTATTGTCATAAAAATTGTAGAATAGATTTATGGGGGACGAACGAGAGCCGAACGAAACCGAACCATTGATGAGACGGTACAGAGCGTATAACTTTGCAAATTAGTAGAATCGGCCCCCTGATCCATACAGCCCATTCCCTCTCTAAATCTTGCTGCACATCTCATATTTTCTCATCTGTCACTAAAGAAATTAATTGTTTTATTTTGGAATTAAATTTATTTATTTAGATTTTTGGCTTTTCATTTCACTTTATATTTTTTCCATAGCTAAAGAGCTCGTTAGTCGCATCACAGCCGCACGGGCCGATCAATTAGGTTAAGCTATTCTTGCCGCGGTTGTTCCGTGGATGGGTGAGCATCTTTATGTACCGAGACTCATCCGTGCCTCGTAAAGTCGCGAAAAAAAATCTGCTGTTCTCTACATTTATGTTCGCTTAATTCGTTAAAATGTAGGGAACAGCTGATTTTTTTTCGCGATTTCATGTTTAGTCCAAGTTACTTCATGTTGTGTCCAATATAGTAAATGTTGTTTATAATGATGAGTACAATGACGAGAGAGGCTGATGGTGTTTAAAATTACACCCTGTTTAAACCAACTTATTCAATGCAAACTATTAAAATAATATAATATATTACAATCTTATTTTATTATCAGAATATTACCTTATTTATGAACACTACATAAAAAAAATTGGATGGTGATAAAAAATCAGGCAGGACAGTCCACACAATCTGAAACGTATGGTTACCCTACGTTACGTGCGACGGTTGCGGGGTCGCGGGGGGTGACGCAAGCTCCTCCCACTCGCTCAAGGTCGCTGGCATTTACCGTCCTCTTAAATCTGATATCGCGTAGTTTTGCCGTAAAAGAAAACTAAAACGCTAGTTTTCGTGAAGCGTCCCTCAAGTTATTATCTTACCTTAGGTTGTAAATTAGAGAATTTTTTCCATGATTCATATTTGTCTAAATATATTTTGGATTCTTTCAAATATGAAACAAACTCTATCTCATCTGGTCGCAATAAAATCACAGCATTTCCTTCCGCTCCCATGCCCCTTGCAGTTCTGCCCACCCTATGGATGTATTCCTGAAAAACGGAAATAATTTTTTTAAGACACTGATTTGAACCCACAACGCGTAAGTGCGGTAGCCATTTATTTCGCAATCAATCGAGTCGACAATTTTTCCAACAATTTTTTTGTTAGTTCATGCTCATGATATTTACCGAATACATAAACAGAATGAGTTCATTCGAACTTACATTGGCATCAGATGGTGGATCAAATTGTACTATCCAATCTACTGCCGGTATATCTAACCCTCTTGCTGCTAGGTCTGTACAAAACAATGCTACTTTTTCTGCATTGTAAAAGTTTGATATAACATTGGTTCTGTCTGTCTGGCTCATCTTACCCTGCAATGAAATGGATATTCAAATTATAGGATTGAGTATAGAAAGTATAATCAGTCCATAACCAAAGGCAAACAGTATAATATACTTCAGATGTGCTTAAAAAGCCATGTCATATCAACTTATTTACTTACATGAATACATAACACTGCAGCCTGACAATACTTGCTAAAGAATTCATGGTGAAATTCTACTGACTTACAACTTGAGAAAAACACCATTATCTTGGAGCTTTTCGTTTTTTTTAGTAACTTGTGTAGCCACCACAATCTGTATTCTGTTTCACATACTGCATAACTGGAATGAAAAATTAAATTAGTAAGTAGTTTCAAACTTAAACATTTTTTTATTGACTTTACCAAACAGAATCTGTTCAAAATGAGACCCATGCTATGGCAACTTGGAGTAAAACAAAAATTCCGTTCTTTTATTTAAAACAGCGCTATCTATCAAAACGTTATAGGAACATATTGCGGTGTTGCTATGGTTAAATAAATCAAATGTGCAAAATGTTTTTTTTGTGTGGGCACACTTGAATTGCAAATGGTTGGCTGCGTGAGAGTGTAACTACTCATGCGCATTTATTTTCCTTTTGCAATTAAGTTCTCGTTGTTTCGAAAGTGCATCTGCTGTCCACGTTGAGTTGAGCTTCCGTTCCTCCGTGTTGCTGTGCCGCTTTACAATTCGTTCGTACGCTCGTGTTGAGTTGTGTATCCTCGTCAGTGTAAAGTCGTATTGTAAACATCATCCAGAACTTGTGAAGTTACTGTGGACTCTACGCATAGGCACTCTTTAGAGTTTGGACCTGTAATTGTGTATATTGAACAGTGAACTTCAACCATGTCACAGAATTCTTGCTGTGTACCTGGATGTGCTGTGGTTAGGAAAGATGGTAAGTAAATATTGTTTTTCTACCTTTATTCGAAGTCAATAGGTTCGATAGGAATTGCCTTGTTTGTTTTTCTTATATTCTAAACTGTCCATATCCACTTGTTCACCCATGAAACCAACCTATGACCAATGGCCCAATGCCACAGTACGACCTTTCCTTTGATCTTTCCGTGGCTACTCAGTGGTTTACAAAACTGCAATGACAATAATTGTTAAATACTTAATTGAGTCCCTTCTTGATAATTTATCATGTGAAATATAAATTTCCTTCTGTCCCAATCTCACAAGTAGACTGCTGTAATTAATTATACACAGTGGTGGAAAGATAATAAAAAAAATAAAGCTTTCTTTATTTGCTGAATTAATCTAACAACCTTGCGCAATATTTTTCTATTACAGTTTTATCTAAGAAAGTAAATTAATTTAACATAATACATCATAATTATACAGTACTGATTCACTATGTCCCCCGTACTAGTACAAACTGTATTACGGTGAAACAAAAACCATGAATATGTAATAATATGAATTTTATTTTTAGTATGAATTAACTTGATGTTTTACATACACATATCGTAGAAGGCTGATAGTTATTTATCTATAATATTATTATGTAAAAATTCATGCATTTTTACATAATAATATTATAGATATTTAAAAATATACCCCACTACTTGGCTTGAGACAAAGTGTAAGCAATCTTACTGTCCTATTATGGTGAAATACGAAACTAGAATGAAAAATTTGAAACTTACTTCAGAAATAAATGTTTCAAGTAGATTAGAATAGCACAGTTAATTTTTTTATGAATGTTTAGAAAGTAATCAATTTTAATGTTTTTTATTTGTACTTTGTCTCAAGTTCCGCTGAATGAGGTATATACCTCCTATAGTTAGTTTAAAGTTCCTCCAGTGATTGTTTTAAGTTATATATCAAATTGTTTCATGTTTTCAGGTGTGCTTTTACACCGATTCCCGAATCCAGAGACAAGTGCAGAGAAATTTAAAACTTGGATTTTAAATATTGGTGGTGACATAGCTATATTGGATCATCATACTATCTATGGCAACAAACGTGTCTGTCATAGACATTTTGAAGAAATTCATAAGTATCCAACTGGTAGACTGTCTAAATTGGCAATTCCAACACTACATATCCCAGGTAATACTATTAATTGTTAACCTATACTCATCAATGCATTTATTTTGTTGAAACAAATAACAAATATAGACAATATTTTAACACTATTCTAGATCTGCAAGCACAATCACTTGGTGAAGCAATGGTTATATCAACCTCTGATATATCCCAAACAAATCAATTACAAGAATCTGATTTTAACACATCAGGTATGTGTATTTTATTACTAAAAATTTGTAATTCAATCAATCAATCAAATCACATGCTTAATAAAACAAAGATGTAAGTAACTCAAAAACCACTACCTGTGAGAATAAGCATTTTTCTACAACTTCTCAAATCTCTATTGTTTATTCTAATAATATCAGCAGTTCAAGTTATAGATAGCTTATTAAATAATCGTACATTTTCACTTAAAGGCCGTGAGAAAAGTCCAAATCTATTATTTTAAAGATTTGGACTTTTCTCACGGCCTTTAGGCTTATTCTCACAAGTTGTGGTTTTTGAGTTACATCTTTGCTTTTTTGCTTAAGCTTGCGAAATAAATTTTATTCATGTCAGGCACTTTTAAATAGACGCTAGTTGCCTCGTTCCAAAGTGTTGATTTCCAATGGAGACGAACGGACAAGAAGCTGTGGTTACTCTTTGCAGCTCAAAATGTGGTGTATCATTATTAAGTAAATCTATAGATTGATCTCAAACAATAATTATGTGAGGACAATGCATACATTGTCCTCACATAATTATTGTTTGAGATCAATCTATAGATTTACCTGAACCAACAGACCAGTCTCAACTCTTTTGTCATAACAAAAGAGTTGAGACTGGTCTGTTGGTTCAGGTTTATTATCTTAACCGATAAAGCCCCAATGGCTCCGAATAGGAGCCCTCGCGGCGCGCGATTTGAAAGTAGTTATCGAATAAAAATGTTTTTTTTGAGATTGAGAGATGACGTTATTGAGCCACGGGCCTGAGCGGTTAAAAGAAAAGGATTCTTATCTTTTTTTCTTTTCCAAATGGTTGTGTGATTGCTTTTTTGGGCCTCAACTGAATATAGATATTTAAATAAATTTCAGGAAAAGAACTCATTGAAGCTATAATAAACACGTCAGCCTTAGCTTCAACATCAAACATTGAAGCTATAATCAGCAAGCCAGCCCTAGCTTCAACACATATTGAGGCAAAGCAAGCCGATAACGTATCGATCGATCGTACGTATCGATTTGGGATAAGCAAGCCGGCTCTAGCTTCCACATCAAATGTTTTAAGGACACAGCCAAATGATTTGATATCAGGTTTGTATTATAGCTATACTACTATCATAAAGAAGTTAAGTTTGTAGGAGGTAATCTCTGGAACTACACTATGATAAATTGATAATGCTATGGTCAAATCGTTTTTTGTATTGCATATTTAACATATTTAAACATGTTTACATAATAAGTAAATTGACAATTTCTATGAATATGTATTTAATTTTTTTCTCGTTTTATTTTCTCTGTTTTAAAAGTTTGATTATTATTTGTTTAAACGAAAATAACGTGTTTTTCAGGTCCTCGTGTAACTTTGGCGCAACATAAGAAATTTAAATCTGTGTTAAAGAAATTGAGAAAATGTGAAAGTGATAAGAAGTGTTTAAAAGCAAAATACATGATGGCAAAAAAACTGACAACAACAACTGCATTCAATATAGTTTGTAAGAATATGTCATATACTACGAAGCTATTTTGCCAAATGCAAGCCTTTCAAAGTGGCAAGAAAAAGAAAGGAAGGCGATTCACACTGGATGAAAAGATTTTGGCATTGTCTCTATACAAGCCATCTCCTAAGGCATATCGCTTACTTAGCAACATATGTATTTTGCCAAGCAGAAGAACACTGCAAAATTTACTGCACAAGATAAATTTAAGAGCTGGAATCAATGACTTGATATTTGAAAATTTGAAAAATAGAGTTTCTAAAATGCCTAACAATTACAAATATTGTTCTTTAACATTTGATGAGATGGCAATTGGGGCCGGCATTTCATATGATAGAACAAATGACAAAATATCAGGATTTGTTGACAATGGTGATACAATTGAAAAAGAATATTGTGATCACGTGTTAGTATTTATGATAAGAGGCATTGTAAAAAAATTCAAGCAGCCTTTGGCCTTTTATTATTGTAGTGGAAGCACTAAAACAGTGGAATTAAAAAAACAAATAAAAACTATTATAAAAAAAGTGCAAGAAACGGGACTAAAAGTCGTGGCAACAGTATGTGACCAAGGCACCTCCAATGTAGCAGCTATAAACGCATTACTCAAAGAAACGCGAGAAACATTTTTACGCAATGGACGAGAGTATAATGGGGGTTTTTTCTTCGTGAATATGAATAAGATTTTTCCCATCTATGATCCACCGCATTTAATAAAAGGGATTAGAAATAATCTGATCACAAAAGACCTTAAATTTACCATTAAAGGCAAAGAATGTATTGCAAAATGGGACCACATTGTGAAGCTGTATACAAGGTGCCCAGGTTATAAAGGCGTAAAGCTAGTGCCTAATCTAACAGCTCACCACGTGTTGCCTGCATTAATCCCGAAAATGAGGGTTAAACATTGTACACAAGTGTTCAGTCAATCAGTTGGAGTAGCCCTTGGACTTATGGCAGGTAAACAGTTAATTATTTTTCCATGAATTAATTTTCAACATTTGCTATGTCAGTATCGTGACAATATCAGTCAGTTTGTATACTCTACACTTGGCAGTCACATTGCCGATTACCGTGTATTCTTAGCACAAACGAAGACGCTATTGTCCATCTTCTTTACACGATCCCCAAGGGAGGAATCTCACTGGCTCGCCATGGCCGAGCAGCCAGGTCGCGCTGCCAACAAAATGCATGTATGGTTGTGAAATCAAGCGGACACGCTTGTCTAACACTCGCAACTAGTCGCCGCTATGGTGTCCCGCTGAAATATAGCGCTAAGTCTTAAGTGGTGACCCCATTATTCATTGCCGCGAACCACACCGAGATAGTTGTGTTAATATTATTTTTTCTCCTTTGCAGGATGTGGAGTCCTTGAAAAAAAAAGTACCGACACAGCAGATCTACTCATGTTCTTCGATGATTTATTCGACAGCGTAAATGGCAGTTTCAGCGCGATAAGACGAGGAAAAATTTACAGGACTGCAGTGACCCCAACCTCACCTCACCATAAATTGTGGAGTTATAGTCTACCTATATTGAAATCAATGAAATTTAGTAACGCCAATAACCAAGGAGTAGTGCCTTCGTTGTCAAGCTGGATCAAAACCATAGAAGGTTTTAAATTAATTGCAAAATATTTACATTCCAAAGGGATTAACTCTTTACTTCTGCGCAATTTAAATCAAGACGCATTGGAAAACTTTTTTGGGGCAATTAGAGCTCATGGTTGTAGCAACATTATGCCCACGTCATCTGCATTTGAAGGAGCCTTCAAAACTTTATTAATTAATAATATTTCATCTTCACATTCAGTTGGATCAAACTGTGAAAAAGATGATGGTGTTTGTCTGCAATCACTAAAATATTTTTTAGAAAATCCAGTAGACACACACACAACTGAATGTGAAAATGAAATTGAAAGTGCTCATTTAAATGTAGATATGTTAAATACAGACGACCTAATACAGGGCCAAACTCCAATGCTTATTGAAAGAACCGCAGCAATAGGGTATTGCAGTGGGTGGATAGCACAACTTGCCAAAAAGCATATTTATAAAAATTGTGTGGCCTGCAGAAACTGTATGGAAGCAGAAGAGTTGCAAGGTTTCCATGAATACATAAAAATGAAAGAATTTGGCAACAAAAAGTGGTTGTGCTATCCAACCAGAGCATTATTTGATTTCTTTGCACAAGTGGAACATGTATGTATTGAGATTTTGAAAGAGCACAGCAATAAAAAAAATATATCAGTTTATATAAAATTAATTATAAATATAAATATAAGTGTATCTTTTATTAATTGTCCCGATCACAAAGATAATTTACGTGATTATTTAATAAATAAAAGCACAATGTTTTTCATACACAATTGGTGCAAAGATGTCAATAATGTTCTCACTGGAAAAATAACCTTTTGGGATGTTAATGATCCAATGAAAGTAAAGGCTAATCGACACTACCTAAACCATAAAGGGCGAAAAAGGAGAACACAAAATTATGTATTAAATGTGTAATTTTTTTAACAATAAATATAAACACAAGTATGCAGTTGTTATTCCTTTAAAATTCTTTCCTTAAACGACACTTGACATGTAGGTACGTACCTACTATGCAGCGTATAGTACAGTAGCAATGATATACAACAACCTACCAATCTATGCATATATATCTACATTAATTAGTTCTCATAACGAGAAACTAGATGGCGCTGCGTTCGACCACTTCCTAATATTAAAAAAATGGTGGAGCTGCCTGTCTATTGCCAGTATACTATAGTAGTCTTTGATGAGACCTCTCCTTCTTAACCGACTTGAAAAAAAGGAGGAGGTTATGCATTCGGCGAGGTTTTTTTTTTCATATAGCAACTTCTGTCTTTTTATTCACCTCTATCATCTCAACCATCTTTTTCTATTTGATTTGACGACATGATTCAGGAATATAATTAATTACTTACCCTTGTTTCAGACCTTCAACAGTAGCCATGAGATTATCTTCATCAGTGTTTATATTGTGTACCTTTTCCTTCATTGCTGATTTAATCAAAGCATCAGTTCTTTCCGATTGTGTAGCACTAAATAGCATGGTTTGTCTATGTTCTGCAAACAATTTTAATATTCTCTTAGTTAAGAGGATGGTCATACAAGAAACATAAAATCTTATCTTCTTATAACTCAAACTCACAGAATTTATTTCAAATAAACCAATTACAGGCACTTTTGAATTGTCAAGGGGTCGGCAAGTCAGAATGATAAAGCTAATTGCCCATTCCAAAGTGAAGTAGATTCTTATGGAGAAGAAAGGGCAAAAGCTCTTATAAGCTCTAACTCCAAAAAACAAAATCATTGTTATTAAAAAGCATTTTTATTTGGTAAGGATGATTATGGGAAGGAAGGTGAAACTTACTTGGCAAGCGGTTGATAATTTGTTTCAAGTCTTCTTCAAAGCCATACTGAAATATTTTATCAGCTTCATCTAATACTAGACAACAGACATTTCTGTAATCAAATTCCTTTGTTCTCATATGATCAAATAACCGCCCAGGTGTTGACACTACTATGTGAACTCCTGAAATTCAACAACTATACTTTTTTTTTTCTTCAAATAGGTTTATACAAAGCCTTTTACACGTCAAATTTTAATTTATATGGATACAATGAAAATGTAGCTGTGAAATGAACTTTTTTGCCTTTAATAATTTTCTGTGAAACCCATCTTCTATAAATACATAAAAATCGATTCCCCTGCGTTAGTCTCGCAAAAACTCTAAAATGGCTCGACTGATTTGTTTTCTTTTTTATGTTCTCGTCAATACTGGGGAACTTTAAGAAAAAATTAAATTGGGTAAAACCCACAGGAACTGCCAAAAAATCGAAATTTTATCTGAGGTGGTACCAAGTTCACCGGATCATCTAGTATTACATAAAATCTGTTTCTTAACAAAGGGAAGGAATGCAAGAGTGGAAGTCTGTATTACAGTCACATATTCTGATAGTAAAGAACTAAAATACAACCATTGTTTATTTATTTAGATTTACCAATGTTCATAAACACTACAGAAATTACAGGAAGCAACAGAAAATAAGGAACTAAATGTAAAAAACAATTATAGGTAAATACAGTATTTTCTTATTATTACCTAATAGGTGAACAATCTTAAAATAAGCAGTTAAATAATTTGTATATGACAGAAAAGGTAAGTCACTCTCACATATATAACAAAGAGAGCTACAGCCATATCATATGTTATTAATTTAAAAAAAAAATAAAGAGGAAGTAATTATAATTGAGCATATTGTTGTTTCACTACTGACCTGTAGAAAGCACAGCACTCTGTTTATTCCGACTTTCTCCACCAATGACCAAAGCTGATGTGATGGCCCCATGATTTATAACAAGGTCTTGCAGCACACTGTATGTTTGTATTGCCAATTCTCTAGTAGGTGATATGATTATACAACATGTACCTGGAATAAACCCAGTGTTCTGACTATTTAATGGACTACATACTTTTATAGCTTTTAGCGATAAGACCACCCATTGTGTCACCCCTTGTAAAATTTCAACATTAGTATCTGTCATTTTTATGGTGTATTATATTCTACATGTGCACCCTTACTGAATTATACTCTTAGATCAGGTATAACACTAGGGTTTTTTGAAAGTCCCATAAAACAAGATATATTTTGTAGTCAAAGAATATGAAAACCTCAATTGTTACAATGACTCATAAAGAAGATTATTAAAATGATTTTAATGTACTTGATAAAAAATGACCTAACTGTACACCTGTTGTTTAAATTTTCATATCAAGGCAACAGAAGAACATCTTTAATACATTACCTTGAATCTGTTTTTCCATGCATTTGATAACAGTTTCTACAGCAGGTATAAGAAAGGCCAATGTCTTGCCAGAACCTGTTTTAGCAGTTGCTACCACATCTAATCCATCTAAAGCTGCCGGCAATACTTCAGCCTGGATATCAGTCATTATTTTAAATCCCATTGCCTTTACAGCTTCCAAAGTTGTAGCAGAAACTTGATCTTTTAAAAATTTAAACTTCTTCCTAGGATTTACTCTTTCCTTGTCCATGGTTATTTTCTAGATTTAACAAATGTGCAGTGTCTGCCTGTCCAAATATAAAACTCAAATGTGGTAATGTTCAATGTGCAGAAAACCTTTAAATTATTATCTAGTAACATCAACATAACCAAAAAGTACACAAAACAAACGTGAAACGGTAAGTGTCACTGTCATGTGGAGTCGTGTCACTATAACAGGCTTGTAGAAAAACTATCGATACATCGATATTTTTTGTTGATATATCGACATTTTTGGCAATATTTATTATTTCGATTCAAAATATAAACCATCGAAACCGTATCAAATACGATATATTTGCTAAAGCAATACTGTTGTCCCCACTGCCTAAAACCGCTGGATTACACAGCCGTAAATAAAATAGACTATTTTAATCAAAGTTTTATTATTTTAAGAAATTTACATCAGAAATGATGTTTTTAGTTTGGTATATATATATGAATAAAAACAAACAATAGGATTTCATAGTTAAAATATTTTTTTGAAAATTTTACCGATATATCGATGTTTTTTTTGTTTTGATTCATACATAAACTCACACCTTTTTCCTATGGGGGTAGGCAGAAACCATAGAACGCCACCTGCTACGCTCCTTACAGACTCCTTTTCCTTCGTTTACGTTCATACATTTGGACATACACGCACGTCGGTCGTGAGTACTCATTGGTGACGTTCTTCAAAAAGGTCGTGTGTGTACCCGACCTTTTTGAAGAACATCACCAATGAGGTCACTATATGTCTTTCCCGGCGTTTCCACCCTCACGACGACGTTTTGATATATCGAAATTGATTTAAATATTTTTTTGAATACCGATACTTTTTGGCACATCTTGCGTCCCTACAGTCCATCGAGCGAGGAAAAAATTATTTGTATACGCTACAGTCATATACATATAAATATATGGACTGGAAATACCTACAAAAAAGGTGCATACCTACAACTCGATATTGGCGCATAAAATGGCTGCCGTTGCTAGGGTTGTGTCAATCAAGGAACATGGGTGTTACTATAACTAGTATCGATACTAGTCTTACTAGATATCACGTTTGGATCATAATTACATACTTATAGTCCGTTGTAACAGAAAAACATGAGTAGGTTAACTTACGTTCTGTTACCTGAGAATAAAATTTAGGTCGTGTTGTTTTCTGCACAGAAATAAAAAACGCTTTTCAATTGCATCACGTTTACGTATACGTGAACAGCAGGAAGAGATAGATCCGTTGGAAGGCAATAGCCCAGTAGCTTCTGTTAGGTATGCGGAGCCTAATTAAAAACAAAAAAATCTAGTAATTATCTTATTTTTCATTAGGCCTCGCGGCTTTCATTATCTTCTCCCTGGTGGGAGAAGTTAATGTTTATATTATGAGTTAATGAGTAGTGGATTAAAAATTAAATAAGAATTATTTTTATACATTAAAATTTGTTTATTGGTGTGATAATGATTATAGTATAACGTTTGATTAGAAAAGTAGGCTTACACTAGTACATTATGATACAACGGACTATAAGTATGTAATTATGATCCAAACGTGATATCTAGTAAGACTAGTATCGATACTAGTTAAAGTAACACCCACATTCCTTGATTGACACAACCCTAGCAACGGCAGCCATTTTATGTGCCAATATCGAGTTGTAGTTAAGCACCTTTTTTTTGTAGGTATTTCCAGTCCATATTTATATGTCAATGCGTCAAGCCACAAACACTACAGATAATTTATGGAAATAGAGTAGGTTAAATTTTTCAGTCTAAATCTAGTTGATGTCGATAGAAAGAAAAGAAAAAAACAGCAGATTTAAAATGGCTATGCAGATTGTCCAGCGAAACCATGGCAATACTAGACTATTATTTGTCTATTTGAATTTATTGTTCTGTTGTTCTCTGTTGATTTTGTGACATCTGTCATTTGAGAATTACACATTTTGGGAAGTGGGAACATGTGTGTTTTCGTGTGAAATAAATAATTATTAATAAAGTTCAATATGCCTACCCCTGACAAAATCCTTATGAGGAAAATAAAAAAGCGAGAGAAGAAGAAGCTAAAACTAATAAATCAGAAGAGTAACGGAGTTTCTGAGGACAATGCAGGTAACATAACCTCTAGGATCGTACTCACGATGCCTTTACTTTCTTATATCCAACAGTCAACAATTGTACTTCGCTGTTTATTTTAGCAAAATGATCAAGTTTTATCACAGTGTTATCCAAACGTAGCTGAAAGAAAACATTGTACCTACCATGTTACAATTTCCTTTTGCATCTTTACAGAAGCTGTCATCAATACAGCAAAGGAAGTCAAGAAAAGACCACGTGAGGAAAATGAAAAGGCAGTGCCCAAAAGTATGTATTTAATATAATTAAAATGCATAGGTAGTTCAAACACAAAATCTTAGATGATCTCTAACCAAATAGTTTCATTGCTGAGTGATTCCTACCTATTGTATTTATTTAAATCCTCGTTTTATTATTTTAAATGTCAAAATACTTAGCAAAAGCGGACAATATAAATAGGATGTTCCATTTAAAAGAAAGGGCTTAAAATTAAAAATACTCTTAATACGTTATATCTTTTGTTCAACCAACAATTTTTTCTAATCATTGCGTTATAGAAAAACAAAAGAAAGTAAAGCAAGAAATAAAACCAGAGCCAGTACCAGTGAAAGAGGAGAGTGAGTCAGAAAACAGTGGATCTGAAGCTGAAGATGACAGTGACACAGAGAATGATGCAGAAAATACTACTAATACAGAAAGTGAATGTAAGTGACAATTTTCACCTTTTATCTAGTTATTTAACTTCCTTTTTTTTTTAAATATGCTCCACAATCTTTCTTCATGGCCAGGGGGGTAACCATGACCTCTTATAGCAGTATTATTATAATATTACTTTACAGTGGGAAAGTGATGGAGCTATACAGGGCTTATAGCTCCATCTCTTTCTCACGCTGAAGTAATATTGAAATAATACTGCTATAAGAGGTCATGGTTACCCCCCTGTAGTCCTAAAATGATCCCTTTTCAGGCCAAATACCTTGTTGCATGTTGGTAATCTCAGACCATAGTAAAATCATTACTATTACTCCAGTAGTGCCTGTATATTAAATGAAAGTCATTAATTCAAATGTTAACAATGAAAACACACGAAAAACAGCTTAGTAGCTGAACCGATGAAGTAAATGAGTATTAAGAAATGACTAATCTTCAAATACATCCTTATTCCAGTGCCAGGTTCCAGCTTATGCCTTGGCATATTATCAGATCAAAAGTTCACAGCGCTAGAAGGAACAGTCTGTGAATCAACTTTGATGGGCATCAAAGACATGGGCTTTACTACTATGACAGAAATACAGTCTAAAGCTATTCCTCCACTTCTTGAAGGAAGGGATCTGGTTGGTGCAGCCAGGACAGGATCTGGAAAAACTCTAGCCTTTCTTATACCAGCTATTGATCTTATCTATAAGCTGAAATTCAAGCCTAGAAATGGTGAGTTTGATTATCATTGGTGTTACTATAAAATTACTGTCTGAAAAAATGTAAAGGCATTTCTAAACAGTCCTTACTTTTTCTGCAATAGGTGGCTGCAATAGTAATAATATTTTTATAAAAATAAAAAATAAACTACTATTTTGTAATGATGATACAAAGGCGAATGTGAAAACTTGACTGCCATAACTCCATGACCAGTTTGTGTAAACATCAACATAAAATCGAGTCTCCGGTGAAAACTGTTGAGGCACATTTTGTGTTGAAGTCCCATTTACTGTAGAGTTTGAGAACAGTTGTTTCGTGAACACAGAATGGATATCTGAACTTTGTATAAATATAATACCTTTTAATTTGATTCTTATTCTATTTTTGAATAGTATTTTAATTTAATTTTAGGTACTGGTGTAATTATTTTATCGCCTACAAGAGAGTTGGCTATGCAAACATTTGGAGTTTTGATGGAATTGATGAAGTATCATCATCATACTTATGGTTTGGTAATGGGAGGAGCTAACAGGAGTACTGAAGCTCAAAAGCTATCTAAAGGTAACTTATTGCATAATTATTATAATATAAAAATTTTTACCCCATATAAAATTGATTTACAGAAACTTCTTATTTAATTCTGTTCATGACTAATTAATTTTTCGTCACTGGCAGGTATTAATATACTAGTGGCAACACCAGGTCGTCTATTGGATCATTTGCAAAACACACCCGACTTTTTGTACAAAAACTTGCAGTGTCTCGTCATTGATGAGGCTGATAGGATACTGGAGATTGGTTTTGAAGAAGAAGTTAAGCAGATCATCAAACTGCTACCTAGTAAGTAACTACACAAATAACATGATTATCGTCATTATTTTCATCCATTGAGACTTCACCTACTGATGGACTCTCTTTAATAACATATGTAACCTCAAGCCTTTTTATTATTTATATGTAGTACAGTTGTGGCCTCCTCTAACCATGCCATCTCTGTCTGTGTCTTTCTATTTATGTGTTCTCATTTTTGTTTGTAGATTGAATTTGTTAGCCTTTCATGTTGCAGGCCCTATCAGCCCACTATAGCTATCTTTGACAATGCAATTAAAACATGTCACCTTCTTTCAGAACGTCGTCAAACAATGTTGTTCAGTGCTACTCAAACTAAGAAAACAGAGTCTTTGACAGCCCTTGCTGTGAAACATGAACCTGTGTATGTAGGAGTGGATGATCACAGAGAACAGGCTACTGTTGACTCTCTAGAACAAGGGTATGTATTGCTTGTCACTACATGTCTGTATTCTCCACAAGGTTAAACATACACAACACACATACATTTCGCCAGTTGTAAGTATAATGTAACAGGACTATTTATTCATGTTACATTTTATACAAAATCATCATGAAAAGTTGGGAAGTTGCAGCCTTAGGAAAAAACACCATATTTATTATTATTGATGCTGAACAGTTAATTGCAATTAATTTATTAAACATTGCAATTATGCATCTTCATATATAATCAATAGTCCATTGTGCGACATTTTTTTTGACATCCCTATTTCATTACTCTATTTGTTCTTACGACTTTTCACGACCTGTATTTTTTATTTCAGATACATTGTATGCCCATCAGAGAAACGTATGATGGTCCTATTCACATTCCTCAAGAAGAATAGAAAGAAAAAGGTGATGGTATTCTTTTCCACCTGCATGTCTGTAAAGTACCACCATGAGCTCTTCAACTACATCGATCTACCTGTCATGTCTATACACGTAAGTACCTAAAAAAAATATTATCACTATTATTTCAACTTACAAAAATCACCACCATCATCCAAAAAATTGCTGAAGCCCACAAACACAGACTTCACGGACATGTGTATGTGTAATATCGGTACAAACAAAGTTTCCTTATTGTTGTCAACAATATAGTCGCTCAAAAGGTCGGGACGTTTAAAATGTCATATAAATCGGTTCAGTCAAACCGCCATAAATATGGTTACAATCATTCCGCCAATGGTATCCAAGCATTATAAGTGTTCAAAAATATGGAACACTAGAAAAATAAACTTTACTGCTATATAAATAAAATATTATTTCTCACGTCAACATTTCA
This sequence comes from Atethmia centrago, assembly GCA_905333075.3. Lineage (NCBI taxonomy): Eukaryota > Metazoa > Arthropoda > Insecta > Lepidoptera > Noctuidae > Atethmia > Atethmia centrago. The sequence continues at coordinate 16,075,948 of HG995383.1, read as the reverse complement.
CAAAATGAAAGGGATAGAAACTTCCGCTGTCCTTTTCATTTTGAGCATGACGTCATAGACATGTCTTTTGTTTTGTAAATAATTTCATGTATAGCCGTTTACGATACTTATACTGTAAGCAATAAATAGCTGACTGGAAATAGATGTAAACCTCATTGATAATTAGTATGAGTAATATATCTCATAGAGCAAGAGTGCTTATCTATGATTCAATAACATGTTCATGTCACAAATTTATATTAATACGAAATTATTTCGTATTTAATTTAACTTTTGTACCTAATTCATATGATCACATTACGTATTTACGACAAAATTAGCACTTTCGATCAAGTCACTTTCGAACGTACAGAACTCTCATCGGATGTAAAAATAAACAAAAACATTTTTGTTCTAATTATCTTTATTTTTTAACTAAAATCGTGTATAGCCACCGTCTTCTAGAATTACGTCAGAAAGACGTCTTCGCATGGATTGTACCGCATTATAGCAAAAATTGTCTCCTCTCATGGACTCCCAAACTTCTTCGACGTGAGTCCTTAAATTTGCAGTGGTTAGTGCTCGAGTACTGTCCCATACCTCAACCATTTTGCCCCACAAATTTTCGATCGGGTTTAGGTCGGGACTATGAGGCGGCATCGAAATTAACTCCAGGTCTATGTTACCATCCAAGTAATTTTTAACAACTCTGGAGTTGTGCACGGAACTGTTATCTTGGACAAACCTAATCCTTTCATGGGGAATAAAAATCCTGGCTGTTGGAAGCAAAACGTTTTCGAGAATGTCTATGTATCGGGGGCCATTCATTCTTCCTCCCACTTTGACTAGCTCTCCTGGTTCGCTTTGGGTCATCCATCCCCAAAATCCTAAGGTGATTCAGCCACTGCGGTTGTTAGGGAGGACATTTCTTTCAAAATACCTTGTGTTCGATGTTTGGTATAGAGACAAGCGTCCCTGGGCAGACGAACAAAAAACTTTTTCATCTACAAAGATCACATTATCAAAATTTAAATTTAAATAATTTTGTGCGAATTATAAACGCTGCGCTTTAAGTCTCGGTGTTAATATAGGCTTTTTAGCAGGAATATGATGGCGTAACCAATGTTCTCGCAGGCGTTGTCTTATTGTGCTCTGTGATGTACCAAATTCCACAGACATACTGGGAGAACATGTTTTTCAACTACAATGTTAAGTTTGTTTTTGGGATAAATTCATCCCAACTTCCCAAATACGGAACCCTTCACTGTGCGTGGTCCGAAACGCACGTCACCGGATTTTTTAATTATTTTTTATTTCATAAGCGTTCTTCGATATAATCGCCACAAGCTCTGGCACACGACTGGAGAGCGTAGAAGAAACCAAATACAATCAATCGCCTGTATGCGGGACTCCGATCGGGCTTCCGATTTGGAGAATCGGATCATGTACCTGACATGTGCGGCCGGGCGGCCTGTAAGGGCTACATGCTAGTTTATTTTTCTAATGTGTTCCATATTTTTGAACACTTATAATGCTTGGATACCATTGGCGGGATGACTGTTACCATATTTATGGCGGTTTGACTGAACCGATCTATATGACATTTTAAACGTCTCGACCTTTTGAGCGACTTTATTGTTGACAACAATAAGGAAACTTTGTTTGTACCGATATTATTGACTTTTTGGTTGCGTCTATTTATTTGAAGACCCTGAGTGTCACTAACTATTTGACGCTGACTGTACAAATGCCCCATTGGACATTTGTACTAGAACCAGACATTTTGTTAAAAAAAAAATGGGGGATTGACGTATATCTTTCCATATAAACCTATATGGAAAGATACACGTAAATCCCCCAATTTATTTTTATTGAATATTTTGAGAATGTACGAGTAGGTATCAAAACTATATTTTTTTCTATATTACCTCTATCAGATATATTTAAAAATTGTTTACCAGGGAAAGCAACAACAAACAAAACGTACGACGACCTTCTTCCAATTCTGCAACGCCGAGACCGGAATACTGTTATGCACGGATGTGGCGGCCAGAGGTCTGGACATACCCGCCGTTGACTGGATCGTGCAATATGACCCGCCTGATGATCCCAAGGTATAATGCGTTACATTATTTCACAACACATAACATCACGCCTGTTGTCTCTGAAGGGTTCGGCAGAGGTGTACGTGCTTATAGTACCTAAAGTGTACACCCACATTTTAATTGGTCGAGGACAGCTAACGAGACACAATTGATTTTCTATTGTTTGACTCCGAATCGGTGTCGCGCGGGGCTTAACAGGTTAAAAACATAAAACTCACGCCTTTATCCCATGTCGGTAGGCAGAAACTACAGAACGCTAGTAGCTACGATTTCTATATACTCTTTGCTCCGTTCTCGTTTATACATTTACTGACCAGCAGTAAATAAAGTTTGGTTCGTAATCATTATTTCTTTGTTCATAAGTGATACTCGTAGCAGGAAGTTTGCTATCGAGAACCAATTCACATGAGTATTACTTCAACAACTATAATCCCATAATATTATCGTGTGTCAAAACTCAAGCATCGAAAATTTCGAAAATTGATGCTATGATACGCCACCCTAAGTAGCGGAAAACTTTGGCTAGTAACATAAAAAGAGGCTTTTGCGATCCCTTAGTAACGACTAAATAAATATATTTTCTTTTAGTAAATAAAATAATAATACTATGTTCTATTGTTATAGGAATACATACATCGCGTAGGCAGAACCGCACGAGGTCTTGGAACAAGTGGTCATGCGTTGCTGTTCCTTCGCCCTGAAGAGCTTGGCTTCCTCAGATTCTTGAAACAGTCCAGGGTCGCACTCAACGAGTTTGAATTCTCTTGGAATAAGATTGCTGATATTCAACTGCAGGTTTGGAAATATGCGAAATCGTTTAGTTATAACCCTCTTAACGTGCTTATTCAAACGAAAAGCGCACATCTGATCAATATATGTTCGCTCCTATTATTTTAGCTACACGGACTTAACCCAAGACTGTTCTGTTCTGCCAGGGTCGCGGGAAAGTCCGAAAGGGATACCGTGGATCCTGGCAATACAGGCAGTGGAAAAAACATGGGTGGATTTTAGTCAGTAAGAGTCTGTCACACCCTCCCGCTCCGCCCTTCCACCCAAAAAAAAAAGACAAGCATTTTTTTTATTGCGCAATGTTGAAAATCCATATCATCTTGTAAATGTTTAACCTTTTGAACGCCAGAGCAAAAACGCATGAACTTGCCCTCAACGCCAGGCCACAAATTCACCGCAAATACCTACGAAAAAAATAGGGATTCCAAAACTTCATCGATAATCAATTTTATTTTCATTTTCGTCTTTAATTTCGAAATATAATGTCCTTATAACATTGAAATTTAATTCAACATTACATTTCTTCCTATTAAAGTAATAGTTATACACTATTTACAGACTTGTATAATACCGTAATAACAGATATGAGACTACAATATATTTAAATATAATAACTGTAGGTACAACACTATTCTTGATCTGCTGTCTTCATATTGTGACCATGGCGTGGACGGCCCGCCATTTTAATAACTACTTCGCTTCCGAAATAAGGATGTGGCAACGTAATATCTCGTTTATCGATGTTCTAGTACAATATTATTTTATAATAAATGAAACACGTTTTTTAAATCAGATTTATAATTCCGAATGTAACAGGTACTTAAAAATATATGATTGAAATAGGTTAAGAAGGTAAATAAAAACTATGAAAAAATAGAAAATTTTAATAAAATGTTATACAGTATGTACTATGTATACATGTTTTTAAATATTAAGTTCTATAAACCTGGCATAAAAAGTAACAAATTAAAACAATTAACGATTATATATAATTATCACAATTACCAATCAGTCTTATACTAATAAATCTTTTGAATAATAGAACAAAATTATACAAAATCTACAATGCAACCTGCATTCTGATCATCTAATTCGCTGGGTGCAAAGTGGGTGGTGGGGACAGTGAAATCGATCTCAGCGCGCACCGTGGCTAAAAAAGGAACTTTTGGCAGACTTTATTCCACGAAGTTATAGGTAAATTAATTAATAAATATCCCAAAATAAATCATAAAATCTGTAAATTCGTTCATTTATTTATTTCAAATACTTTTCAGACGTGGCTTAATTCTTTCTTAACCCTGTGCTCTACATAAATTATATCTTAAAAACATTTTCGGAGGGATCATATAGCTTGACGAACACTATAGGAACTATATACCGAATTACCGAAACAAAACTGAAAAGTCGAGTTCTCTGCACACATATATACATAATAATTAATTGAAATAATAGTATACATATATTAGAAACCTATGAGTGCAGGCTTAGGTATAAGGCGCAATTAATATTTCATAAATATATGTAATATTTAAACATATTATATCGCTTAAACATATACACAAGTAAAAATATCAAAATCATTCTTGATTTTTACTTATTTATGTTAGCGATCAATAGGTTAAATAATACAACAAGCATTTAGTAGGTAACTGTATGCTGATTCATATCTTAATTAAATCGTATGTAAACAAACAACGATCGATATATCAACTTAAAAACTCTGTATAACGGCTGTATCTATTTTTTTACAACAATAATATTCTCAAAAGTAACTTATTTCTGTAAAAAATATGTTTCTTTCGGTCTACAAACACCAATACCAGGCCACACTTACAGATTTCATCGTGATTTTTAATAAGATTAATATTTGCTCAAAATTTTTAAAATAAAAGCAGATAAAAATAACTTACCTCTAAATCAAATTCGTCCAAAGATTCTGTTTCCGAAAATTCTTCGTCATCTGAGACTCCTTCTAATATGCGAAGAAGTTCTTCCGTAGTCATTAAATTCCCACTCATTATAATAGTCACTTAATATAAATCTTGAACTCGATATCACAAGTAAATTAATCATAAATATTATTCATTCACTTCACTAATTTCTGGTCGCCGCGCTTGTGACGTCACGATATTGTCGTCTAGTCGTGACCATGGCGTACAGGGTACTGATAATTCGGGTTGCGTTAGGGATGCGCTTGAGTTGGGATTAGTGAATATCGAAATTCGACCCAACCAAATTTTATTTTTGACTATGTAGCTTATTGAATGATTTTTAAGACTGGTTTTATAAAATTAATGCTGCTTTATCCTAGTACCAAATTATACCTAAAATAATATATTCCAGAGGAAAGTTTCGAATCGATCTTTGATTTGAAATAATGATATTATCCAACATGCGCTACATCACTAGCGGTCACGCAGTTATGACTCTGGCGTGTGAGGACATTCTTTTTTCAGAGTTTATTTCTTTCTTTTTAACGTAAAATTTCTCAATATTTATAATGCAATTTAATTAGTTTTATGGAAATAAATAAATTTTGGACCTTCTATTTTACAGGTATATAAATAAATAGGCATTAAAGTAATGTTTAAATAGTTTATTTCGTGTTTTAATGTACCGCTGTTTTTGTCACATATTTGTGTCGTTGGCGCTCAGGGACAGTTTTCGCTTGTCACGTATTTGTGACCCTGGCGCTCAAAAGGTTAAAACAATATCATAAACATTCATAATCATTGTTTCAGCTGGAAAAACTAATATCAAGAAACTACTTCTTGAACCAATCAGCTAAAGAAGCGTTCAAGAGTTACTTGAGGGCTTACGACTCTCATCACCTCAAGACTATATTCGACATTGACACTATAGATATGGCCAGGGTCTCCAAATCCTTCGGTTTCACGGTTCCACCTGCTGTAGAACTAAAGGTAGCCAACAAAGGACCTCCACAAAAGAGAAAAGGAGGCGGTGGATACGGATATTTCAAGTCCTTGAACGCGCCAAATAACTTCAAGCAAAAAGCTGAGAAAACTAAAATCTACAGGCAGAAAGGCAACAACAGGAAAAGTAGCTAGTGTGAGCTAGAAAAAAAAATAATAAATCACGTTTTATTTTTAACAGTAGTTTTATTGTGATAAGTTACACAACCTTTACTTATCAAATATTTACTACTTATCACAGTTCAATGCTCTATTTGCATTAACCCAACTCGTCAAATGTCTATATCTTGACATAATAATAATCTAACGGTCAGATTACATGTTGTTGATAAACCATAGTTTCAATAGGTATACTCTATTTTCTTCAAGTTAAGTCTTCGTTTGTCAAAAACTTGCAATGTCATTTCTTCTTCGGGACTGAAGTGTTATGTTAAGAAAATATTGATACATTTTCGGGATCTTATCTGAACGCGGCTGGCATTGAGATTAACTGGGTTGCATGCGACGCGTTTTTTTTTGCTGCATGCATGTAGATTTTAGAACAACGCTGTACAAAAGTCGTATTCAGTTTGCGTCAATGAAAAACTGTTTAGTAATAGACTAACTTTGTTTTGTTTTTACAAAACAGTTAACATTTTGTCTATTTACGATTTTTCTACAGATAAATAGATGATCTTTCATTGACATTGACCTTGACCGTGACCTTAGTGTTTAGATAAACACAAAAGAACTTACAATAATGTAATATTAACACAGCTTCATGCAATAACAATTCAACCGTATTAGACAAAGGTCAAGGTCATCCATTAATCTACAGACAAATCGTAAACTGTACATTGTTTTATAAAAACAAAACATGATTAGTCGGTCACTGAACAGCGTTTAATTAATGTAAATTAAACACGGTTTTAACCATGCTACTAAAACATGGTGATTTCACGCAACCGGCGTAAAGGAAAATACGCGACACGTTTCTTGCTATGTAGACAGTTCATAAGGAAACACTTTGTAGTGGTCATAACGCCTTACTATATTTGTAATTGTATGTCGTCATCATCATCATATCAGTCGAAAGACTTCCATTACCCAGAAAATGGACGTCTTTGACGATGCTTGGGGTAGGCCTATGTCCAGACATGGCCCTACCCCAAGCATCGTTACAATTGGTCCTCTGCTGCCTGCAAGTGTTGCCGATTCCCTTGTTCACAAACTAAACTAAATTTAAGTTCAATGCATCTTTTTCTTTCTATTTCATTATGAAGAGGACAGATGATAAATTTTAGTTTAGTCCTGACAAATTAATCAGCACCTGTCACTACTCCATACAAGTTTAGACGTGATTAAAAACTTGCCTACTAAAATTACGTCAATTTACGTTAAGCACTGATTAATTTGACAGGACTAAACTAAAATTTACCTTCTGTCATCTTCATAATGAAATAGAAAGAAAAAGATGCATTGAACTTAAATTTGGTTTAGTTTGTGAACAAGGGAATCGGCACCACTGACTGATTCCCAGGATCTACACTTCACTAGGTCTTCGAAATATACATTCTAATTATAATAAAAAGGATACGAAAATCAACGTGTGGCTGTTCTAGAAATCCAAAGGCTTTTGCTGCTAGTTTTAAATCCAACGAATTAATATCAAATATCTTTTTGAGTGGATGTGTCTTGTAGCATCTAAGGAATGATAGATACGCCTTTCTTGCCAGCGTCTTCATTACACCATTATTAGATAACAGATCTTCTAGCTGAAAAGAACGAAGATACATATCATACAATGATGGGCGCTAAATTTACGTGCATTTGCCTGCAAAATCGCGCTACGTTGCCATGTATTCAATCACGGTGTTGCCAACCACAACATCTTTAAAATACATGGGTGAAAACTTGCGTAACTTGCTCTCTATGTAGTATTAGATGATATCTGAGAATAGATACTAGTCGTAGATTATTCATGATAATATTCTGTTAGATGACGTCTATGTCAGATTATAGATTTATCGTAATTGAGGGCCCATCGTTAGGTACAGTGCCTTTATTTCATAGTAGTAGGTAAGGGTGGTTTTCGTCAAGTAATTTCTGTTGTGCGGCTGACTGGCCATCACTACTTTATCCTTACCATATCCTGAACCTCATCGGGAGGATCACCAAAAGTGTATTTATCTAAAAACACCTTATCTTTTTCCAAGAACTTTATAAAATTCTCTTCTTCGGGCCTCAACAAGATGACTGCGTTCCCTTTATTGTTGAGTCCTCTGGCCGTGCGACCAACTCGGTGAATGTACTCCTAAAAGATAAGATAGTGATGACATATTAAACATTTCCAATCGGAATTTATAAATAAGATAAATAAATGCGTAGCTGTCATTTGTCAATATTTATGACGCGACCCACGCTGTAATGCCCGAGAGTTCGCAACTATATCAGTTGCACTTTTGTAATATTTGTAATGAAAACTTTTATTAAAGCCAGAGTAGGGTTTGTACCCAACCAAAATTTTGATGCTTGGCTTATGTTTTTATTATCATAAGTCTTAAAACTTACTTAAGTACCTTCGAACAAGCTATTTAGTACACAGGCAAAAATATTCATCTTTTCACTACAATGCCAATATTAATTTTTATTATATGTGATTTTTTTTTTAAGTTTATGGCATACTGATCGTCATTGCCTAATCATCAGAGATCGAGAGAGATATTCGGTTGCACATTTACCTAAAGTTAATTTTTAGCTGTGAAAGTATGGAAGCGGCTTCTTAAAATTCTTTTTTTTTTTAACTGAGACCACGAACAACGGGAATGCATAACTAGTCCGGTATGGAAGCGACTTCTAAAAAAATATTTATTAAAAAAAAAAACCCGGGATTATTGGATTGCATGTTTATTTAAAATTAATGTTTCTACCTACTTTACATCATAATATTAAGTAGGTACATATGCATCCAATTACATATGTAGTCAGAAAAAAACAAAATTTGTCGACTCGGGAATGGCGGGCGGGATTTTTACGATCGATATAAAAGTGCATTCCATAAAAGCTAACATTTGAAAGTAAGTTAATATACATTCGATTCTATAATCAGAAACCTAAATTTGTATTCCCAGAGCCGCGGGATTTTGCGATACAAAAGCACATTCCATATTAGCCAACATCTCAACTTTAGGTGAATATGCATCCGAATATCCGATCTCTACTAATCATGCTCTGCCTTATCCCAACTATATTGGGGTCGGCTTCCAGTCTAACCGAATGCAGCTGAATACCAGTATTTTACATGGAGCGACTACCTATCTGACCTCCACAACCCATTTACTGGGTAACACGATACCCCTTGATAATACTGGTTGTCAGACTTCCGAGCTTCTGACGACCCGTAACAACTGTCAAAGATCTACAAATGACAGCCGGGACCAACGGCTTAACGTGCTTTCCGATGCACGGAGGGATCTTGGTATCTAAAGTTGGTCACCCATCCACGGACCTACCGCGGCAAGCGTAGCTTAACCTGATCGATCGACCCGTGCGGCTATTATTCCTTGGCCACAAGCCCCTCTGATATCAAAGTAAATAAAATATTACTTAGCACATTCACAACATTGTCTAAAACTAGTTGCAAGTTGGTGCCTGTATACAAAATAGCTTCTTCAAAAGTCGAATTATTAATTAATGAATTAATTGTTTCAAGTTCTAACAATGAGCAGTATTTCTCCTGTAGGTAATAGCCGGTGGTGGGCTGGCCATGTTTGTCGAAGGACCGATGGCCGGTAGAGCAGACGACTCCTGGAGTGGCGAACACGTATCGGCAAGCGTAGTGTGGGACGCCTCCAGCTAGATGGGCCGACGTCCCGACGAACTCAAAAAAGTGGCTGGGACAAACTGGATGCGGAAGGCGGAGGATAGGGTGTTGTGGCGCAGCCTAGGAGAGGCCTATATCCAGCTGTCGACTGCGATAGGCTGAGTTGATTGAATAGCCGGTCCACACGTGTAGAATTAAGTCAGTGCACACATTTTTTTACCCTACTAAACAAGTAGTCAAGAGGCCCATTTGACTTGAAGACAAAAGGTAGATTATTACAGATGTTACGTCTCACGAATGAACCTTATTACAATAACATAAGAGAACCATGACGCGCGCTCGAATTGTATTATTAATAGCAATGTGCAAATATCAAAACATACCTTTGGATCCGATGGCGGATCATACTGTACGATCCAATCAACGCTGGGAATATCCAAACCACGAGCTGCGACGTCAGTGCAAAACAAAACCCCGTTTTGCGCCTCAATAAAGTTATGATATGCGTCTTTCCTCCTAGCTTGACTTTGTTGACCCTAATAAAGATCGATCATATTAAAATTGTCATGATAATAATATCAATAAATTGCAAATGTTACATATTAATTGTAAGAAGGTATCGTCAACCTCGTAATTGCTTTACCACTTTTGACAAAAACGCCTAACTTCACTAAGGTTAAAACTATCTATCACATTGGTCTTGAAAGCAAACATAATCTTCGTCATTTTATGACGTGGAAGTAATATTTAACCTTAAGCTTTGGTCTCCTAGGAAAGCGGTTCCGTCATATTACCAATATCGACCATCATGAAAATCTGTAATTTTCACCAGAATTTGACACATTAAGATGATAAAAAAACACGAAGGCTGGTGACCGTTCACCGCTTTCTTAGGAAACCAAACCTCAAGAATGGTAAAGCAATTTTACGGTCAACTTAACTTAGGTAATAATAAGATGAGTAAGTATGAAGGTTAAAAGCCTTGACTAATCGATTAAACAGTAATTAATATTGGTGTAGAGCAGTTTCTAAGATCAGTATAATCAGAGAAAGCAACCAAACAACATAGTAGGTAATAATAATGTTGCAATTTATCTCGTGATATCGCGTGTTTCACACAACTTATCATTGGAGTGTGTTAGGTACTTAGTTAAAACTCGATAGCGACGGGAAGATGATTTGTTCCGATCTGGGCCTCAAGTCTGCTATTACAATAGTGTCAGAATGGTCTATTATCGATTTCATAATTGTTGATTTTGACAAGTTTGGTAATCTACTAATATAATGGCGTCATTAATGAGGATCGGAACAGACCATTATGACACTATTGTAATAGCAGACTTGAGGCCCTGTTTATGAGAATGATAGTTAACTATTGGTATTTCGTAAAAATTTGGAACTCTCCTGTGTGTTGAGGCTCTGCAGACAGACAGTCTGAGACTGGTCAGTCAGAGAGAGAGTAGAAGTCGTTGAGATTTCTTGATTATACTTATCCGTCACAGACAATAAGCACAAAGGAAGCACTGTACTTGTACTATTTTTTTTGGTAGATATTCTTTCTACCAAAAATATACGCTTTTTAGTGTATTTTTCAAAATCCCAAAACTAGCAAAACCATAGGTGCCGAGAAAAAATCGCCAAGTTTCTTTCAGGATTGGTGGGATAGCGGGAGTATTAATTGGTCAAGGGCAGCTAATGAGACACAATTGATTTTCTATTGTTTGACTCCGAATCGGTGTCGCGCGGGACTTAACAGGTTAAGGGTGGGGAAGTTCACGTGGTGGGTCTAAATTGGTTTCCAAGCAACAATGAGGTCAGTGACATCTTCAAGGTCAGGTCAAGGTCACCCCAAAAGTCAGGGTCAAACCAAAATATGCTCAAATTATGGAATATTACCTTGTAGCAAGCTTTGAGGTCATTTTCAATGTTTAACTTCCCGAAGGTCAAGGTCAAATAAAAATAATATTTTTCGAAACTAAGATTTTTTTCTAGAAATCTACGCGTTTGTTAGCTGTGACATTTCACAAAAGCCTTCTACATGAAGGCATCTATACGCACTCACCGCGCGTTCGAAGTTTTTTAGGCGGTAGCTGGCTAGGCGGAGCAACGATCTTCGCAGGGAGGTTGATAGCCGCTGGAGGAGAGTAAAGTAACCAAGGACCGAGTCAAATAGTTTGGGATTTGTGAAGCGTATGTCTAGGGCTGGACTGCTACAGGCTGATGATGATCAAAGGGCTGGCAGGGCAAGGTAGATGGAGTACACCCAATTAAATAAAAAATACTCTTTACTTACATGTATGCTTAATACAGTAGCTTTGCAATGTACTCCGAAAAATTCATGATGAAAATCCACAGATCTGCATGATGAAAAAAATACCATCACTTTTAGTTTCTTACTTTTCTTCAGCATTTTGTATAGCCATGATATTCTTTTCTCGACTGGGCAGATGTAATACCTGTGAAAAAAAGTTACGAGTTTTTAATGATCGAGAAACCTGGATATTCTTCTGGAGACACTCAAGTAGTTATTTTGTAACAGGCAGCTAGGGTTCCGAAACATGCTGAGTACGTATTGGCGTGGATGCTGCTGCAACCAAATGGACCGATATGGAAGGCCGTAGATCTTACAACTACAGGAAAACTGGATTCGGAAAGCAGGAAGCAGGTGTAGTATACATAGGTATCCCGTACTGGACTGACCAATATCTCCTTTTCGCAATTTTCACGCCCGTAGAGATGGCGCCTTAGAAAGACTTAAGAGTTGAATTTTTAGCCTGACAAACTCTGGTCTTTCGATCACTGCAAGAAGATTACTACAAAAACTTATTTATTTTTGAACTGTTATGTTTATATTTACCCTTGTTGGAGTCCTAAGACTGTAGACATTTTGTTATCAGTTACAGATATCAAAACTGGATCAGTTCTCAACGCCAATCTAGCAAGATTCTTGACTTTTTCGCCCATAGTAGCACTGAATAACACAGTTTGCCTTTTTGCTAGAAAAATATTTACAAGTAATTACAAGCTTATAGGTATGTAAAAAATTATGTTGGAGACATTTTTATTTAAACAGTTGCGCAGCTTATTCTTTATTTAAACAATTTATTGGTATTATTACAATAAAAACCTGATAGACTGTGAAATAATTCATACATATTCATACAGTTTTGAATGTCATGACTTCTTTACATGTTAATTTTCGATAAAAACTGGAAAGATGCTTAGTTAAAAGTTTAAAGTTAATTCAACAGCTCTCAATACAAAATAGTCTTCACAAGTAGCAATATTCAAATGTATGGCCAATCACTCTGGAGCTGACAGCTCTAGTAGCCACCTAGCTGCATGGCTAATAGTTTTGCCACAGCTTTTGACAGCAAGTCTGGTGGGTATGAGATTGCTTTGCCCTACAGTTGGTGGTTTTGGTCCTATTCTCAAACACTTTCATAAATGGCAATTAGAAAAGTCGGAACAAAAACTTACTTGGTAATAAGTTGATGATACCAGTAATATGCTTTTGAAAACCGGCTTCCAAGAGTTTATCTGCCTCATCTAGTACTAAACATTTTAGTTTGTCACAGTTAAACTTTTCAGTGTTTTGGAGATGATCCAATAGCCGGCCTGGTGTACTGACTATGATATTTGCACCTGGAACATGTTGTTACATGTGTGAGAAATGTTATTACATTTCATTCTTGATTTTAATCATTCTTAAAGTTCTCAACTATTTGAATAGCTTAGGCAGAGACATTTTATTCCCACCATTGTAATTAGCAAACATTTTAGTATTTAATTAATTAAATTTTACTTTTATTCAAGAGTCTTGTGCCACATATGTACAAATTTCCTTTTTTCTTACTTTAAACAATTTCACAGTGGATTATAACAAAATAAAAATAGATTTTTTTTTTTATTCTTTTACCTAAATTTCAGAAAAACTTACCTTTCTTCAATTTTAAGATATCTTTAGCTTTCTTCTCACCCCCCACAATAAGACAATGAGATAAATTAATGTGAAGTAATAGTTTCTTTAGTACATCAGAAGTTTGCAGTGCCAGCTCTCTCGTAGGTGACAATATTATACATCCAGTACCTGTACACAAAATAAAAGTTAAAGATAACACAGGATTAATAGGGTTTAGTTCAGATAAAATCATCCACAGCATTGTCTAGGCCAGGGGTTCCCAAAGTGGTCGATATCGACCCCTTGGGGTTGAAAACGGTTTCCCAGGGGTCGACGAGGTCTGAAAATCGAGCCCTATTAATTAACACAAGTTCTTATTTGAAACTTTCAAGATACTGTATAAGTTGTGTTACGTGTACCAACTTGTTATAAGAATGACTAATATTTTAGTAGGAAGTATCATTGTTGTACTTTTAAAAAACTCAACAAGTCGATAAGTGTGCACAAGTTCGTACAAGATGAAAAAAATTGGCTATGGGGGTCCAAGGTATCAGATCATTTTGGAAAAGGGGTCTCTTGCCCAAAATAGTTTGGGAATCCCTGGGTCTAGGCTGTTTAAAATTTCAAGCATGTTTTATACTTTAATAAATGGTCATTTTAAACTGGTTGTTCCATAGGCAAGACAGAACAAAGAAGAAGATTATGATTACTGTTTGCTGGTAGCAATTGGTTAGCTAATTATCTACGAATAAGAAGTGAATGTTAAGCCATCTTACCTCCCTTTGCAGACCACCCCAACTTAACTAAATTATCAACAACTGGTATGAGAAACGCTAATGTCTTTCCACTGCCCGTCTTCGCCGCACCAACCAAGTCCCTCCCTTGTAGCAAATGTGGCAAAACTTCGGCTTGTATGCGTGTAGGCTTCTCAAAACCCATACATTTCAATGCCTTCAAAATTTTATCGTCAACCTTTCCTTCTAACATTGAAAAACAAGACCGCGAAACTATTTGATCTACTTCCATGATTTATTCTGGTTAATACAAATTGAGTACTGAAGGAACTCGTAATAATACTAATGACTAGTTACGCTTGCAATCAAATTAGAGAGTAGAGGTTTTCATTTACAAATTACGAAATTATTTGACGAACATATGCCTTTGTTTACGTTTTTGAGTTCAATCATTTGATGATTTGACACTTTTTTGACAGCTTGACAGAACGCTTTTGACAGTTTACACAAATTAATCGATTCTCGTGAAGTCGAATCGTTCAGCGCAGAATACAAATTGATTTTCCATATTATTCACCTTAAGGAAAATCCGTGATCTTCTCACTCACAATACTGTAATAAATATCAAACAATTTAAGAAGAATTATCTTTCTCGTCATCTTTAGTTTAAGAAAAACGATCAACGTAAAAGGGGTGTAAGTAGAACCTATTGAAACTAGGGAAATCTATGTCCCCACCAACAATCCACGTAAATTCAATTCGCAATCAATGCTACTTAGATTTTGCCAAATCTTACTTGGCAATGTATCTTACGAACCTAGCTGACTTGCATTACTGACTATAATAGGTTGACTCATTGTTTTATGATTTCTTCCACAGCATTCAACCTCAATTACGTACAGTACACGGTACAACGTAATCTGCACTACTATTCTGTTATACCTACTCTCTCGTGATAAGAGTAGGATTAGTTAAAAATAGTAACATGAAATAAAAACATGATCAGGTAAAATTAAACAGGAGGGTATTAGTAAAACAATAATTTTATTGATCACTCACAATGTTTTGTTCACTTCATTAAAATTTTATTTTCTACTTGAACTAAAACAGCCTTGCATTTGAGGAATGTGAGAGAAAAAATAATGTATGATGTTGAATATTTCAGTCTTTACATCAAAACACTTGTGAAAAATAATCCTTGAAGTTACCAAAAAATATTTGAAATTATTAACACTTCTACTTAGACAAAAATAATTTTACTACTTGATAATAGTCTACAAACTCATGCTACATTAAATTCCAATTGATTTCAAGTACACATATGAAATTCTTCTATATTCAGAATGTGATTTGAGACTTGTCCTTAGAGAAAACATGATAATGGATGATGACTGATTTACATCTGTAACTTAGGTATAACACATCACATATGAGTGTGAAAATCTCAATCTCAACACTGGAATTATTAAAGTTCATCATGAGATGAGTGCTGTGCAGTTGAATGTGATTCATCACAGGCTGCAGGCGTGCTGAACTCCATCTTATATTCACAGCGGAAAGGTTCTGTGACAGATAAGAGTTTAGTCTCCAAACCGCAACTGATATGTACTGATGTCATTCTGCTAGGCCCATTCCAGCAGGCTATGCCATTTGTATACTTCATAATTGAGTATTTGTTGTGATCTCCGCCAGCCCATTCTCCCCAGTTTCCTAGTCCAACCTCTGCACCACCATTCTTGGATTTTTGTGTCACTTTCTGGAAAACACATAATCTGTACACATACTCCTTATCTTCATATTCCCAACATTCACCATCCAAAGTGGCATACTCTTGTTGCAAGCCATAATCTTTCTCAAGACTTTGTTGGATTTTCCTAACATTAGCTTCTATTTCTCTAACTGTGCGTTCAGCATCTGTATGTAGCCTGCGAGCCTCAGTAGCCTCATCAACTAACTTTTGTGTTTCTTCATCATAAACATTAGTTTGTTCTGCTTCTGCTTCCTGTTCTTCTTGTTCATCTTGAGGTAGATCTAAGTCACTGGCCTCATCATCATGTCCAGCATATTCGGTGTCAAGATCGCCAGTCTCATCAGCATCTTGTTCCGGTTCAATATCCTCGTGTTCTTCAACTGGCTTGAACAATCCATCCTTTACCATCAATAGTGGTTTTAATAATGACCAAGTAGTTGTAACGAAAGTGTCTTTGTCTACACTGTCATTCTCACCAAAGAAGTATTTAATTTCTTCAACATCAAGGTCTCCATTATGGTTTTTATCAAATACTCTAGCTAGTATTATTTCATCCATTGACAACACTTCATCATGATTAATATCATAATTATTGAAGTGTTCCAATGATTCTTTAATTAAGTTTTGTTTCTCTTCCTCTGCTTTCTTTTGTTTCTCCTGCTCCTCAGCTTCTCTATACACCTTCAGGGCCTCATTCTCTTTAGCTTCCAACTCATTTTTGAGGATCTCTTTCTCATCTTTAATCTGAACAGCCTCAGATTTGTCTTTTTCTAGCTGTTGAAGTTGTTCTGCCATCTCATTTCGTTTAGTATTTCCTTTTTCTATAAGTTCTAATCTCAGGTGACTACCTGCTTTGTACAGCTCAGCCACACGTTGAGCTTCAGCTCTGGCCTCTCGGCCTAGTTCTTCGCAGGTGTTAACACACGTTACATCTGAGGCGTACTCGTCGGTACCGTCACAACAATCGCAAACACCATCATTCACCCTCGAACTGGGTATGTTTAGCGGTCGATGACCGGCGTTTGTGCAATGGAAAAAGCCATTCAGACATGCTGAAGTGCCAGGCTCGTCACTACCGTCGAAGCAATCGCAGTAATCGTCGTTTACATAGCTAAACGGTATGGAAATCGTTCCGTCGAAACAGGTGAAATCTTTTGTCGGCGAATATAGCGGTGCTTTAGATAAAGAGACACCGCGGGGTCTCGGCACATCAGACTGAACGTATGTGATTATAGAACAAACGATTAAAAATACTGAGTGAAATTGATTGATCCATGTAGAATAGATCATGATTAATTTAAAATTACACTTTTATTTCTAAACACCGGTCACTTGCGAAATTACAATAGATAAATAGAGAACGTGTAGCAGAATGAAATGACAGCGCTGACGTTACCCAACCAAAACCCGCCACAAACAAAAATAAAATAGTATTCTCTTTGTTTGATACAGACTGTAAGTCCACAATCGATAATACCCACCAAACAGTACTTACTAATTCTATGATATTACCAAATTTAATCAAATGTAGATCTACGTGAGACACAATGGGTTTTTAATTGTTTCTGTACAACATCAGCAATAGCAGTGAACAAAACATTAGACTTCTGATTTTGTTTACTGTTTAAGCTGCTAGCAGCACTAAAATAGTATCATAAAGTACAATACCGCGAATCAACTGTAACCAAAAACGATAAGATAAAAAAAATGGTTTGTTATTCTGAGCTTCTTCGTCTGTAATATTTAACCAGTGTGGCTAGGCAAAAAATATAATTGATCATACACATGAACAATTATATTTTTTTGTGATGTTATGATTCGATTTTCAGTTAAGATGTTCTGAGTATAAGTGTTCTGTGTTATAAACTGCCGCTTGCTCACTTCAGATGTTGCTACTAGCTAACGTCTAAGAATCTAAACGTGACATTGGCTAAATGCACCAACCGTTTGAAACCAAAAAAAAAAAAAAAAAAAAAAGCTAAGAATCAGTTACACTCCTACCAACTCATCTGTGAAATGGCGAAAATTGGAACTACGGCCGTCATGTTGAAATGTCATTCGATTGTTGTCTACTTTCTACTACATTCGGGTTACCTGGTAGTTTTGTCGTGATATTGCTGAATTTATAAAGTTAAATATCCCGAAAGCTATTAAAAGTGATGCTCGAAACATTATTCTAAAGGTTAAAACCTTTTTTGAAGAAGGAGCTCCGGTGGGGTCTCCGATTATTCCATTTATTCAAATATACAAACGAATTTCGGCAGCGACAGGTTAGTGTTGTCAACTTTCTTGTTATAAATTACCCGATACTTAACTAATTATTTAAGTCCACGAAATATTCGTTATAATATAAATATTCGTATTCTATTCTTGCTGCAGGTTAGCGTAACGGTAACGTACATCTATTAGGTAACCTGCTAAGTGAGTGAGCCAAGTAACGTGCCAGATTTCAAATTTCTACTAACATTTATTTTATTACCTATCTTATATTTCAGCAGGCTTAGCATGACACTCTCTATTTCTTCGAAGAATAGACATGGCTCTTTCTATACAAAGTGACATTTCATTTCTAGGTTTTTGAGAGTGTCATGCTAAGCCTGCTGGTGTGAGTCAAGGACTAATTTCAAAAATGGTTAGGAAGGGCACGCAGCGGAAGAAACTGCTACAAAAATTTGGACACCAGGCAAGGAGAGAAAACGTAAAAGTGGATTTGTGCATGTTGATGATTTTGACATGGGAGTTATACGGAGGAAAGTACATGCATTTTATTCTGCTAAAAAAGAGGTCCCTACTGTTAAGCTTCTAGAGGTCTTAAAGACAGAAATAAATTACACAGGGCAGCGAGAGAGTCTGCGAAAGCTGCTTCACAAGGTAGGTTGCGTTTAAAAAATCTCAATCCAATCGGAAGGTTCTTACGGAGCGTAATGAAATATCAGCTTGGAGAGCTAAGTACTTGCATGCAGTGGATAAAAATAACAAATCTCCCCAGCCCCGGCCCATAATTTATTTAGATGAGACCTTTATTCACTCTTCGCATACATCGGGTAAATGCTGTCAAGGAGAGGGTGAAGACCG
The DNA here is from genome assembly GCA_905333075.3 of Atethmia centrago. Classification (NCBI taxonomy): domain Eukaryota; kingdom Metazoa; phylum Arthropoda; class Insecta; order Lepidoptera; family Noctuidae; genus Atethmia; species Atethmia centrago. Next base: position 16,056,880 of record HG995383.1, on the reverse strand, counting down.
AGTATTGGAGCCTGTATCGAAAGGGCAAACATATATTATTGTTCATGTGGGAGGAGATACTGGATTTATTACAAATGCACTACTTGTGTTTAATTAAATCAAACACAAAAAGTGGTAATTATCATGACGAGATGAATAGTACCAACTTTAAAAAGTGGGTTATTGAAAAACTTGTGACTAATTTAATAGTGATGGATAATGCTCCTTATCACCGTATTTTTTGTTTTTTTTCTCTTTATTTATTTTGGGGTTTTTATCTAAACAGATAATTATGTCAACCCCATCGTGCCTTTTACAATTGTCACATTAACACTTGTAATTAACACATAAATTACTATACTAAACAGTTAAAGAATATATGAAAAAACTTTATGGTAAACAGAGAAATCACCGATGAAGGACTGTTATTAAATGACAAAACTTTTTGGCGCCTTCTGAAGTTGGTTGGGATAAAATTGATTGTATTAATCCTACGTTAAGCCTATTCAAGTTTAATTCTTTCAAAAGTGACTCCCTCTCGCGCCTGTTGCGGACACAATCCATCAGCAAATGCTGCACGTCCTCAATCTGATTAGATTCTCTGCAATTCGGTGAATCAGATTTTTTCATAAGGAATGCAAACTGATGGGTAGTGTCCAGAGCGAAGTCTTAAAATTAATTTAACATAATTCCTACTAAGTAGATCGACATCGAACCAAGGAACACGAGGAGGCTCGCCTTGTAATCACGGTATTTGTGTGAATAAAGTCCCAAATACGAATTCCATAACAAAAAATATGCAATTATGGTTGACCCAAAATAAAATTGACTACGGAGAGGATATTTTATTGTGTTTGGGTGGGTGGCTTACAGCTATCATTACAGAAGCAATAGTGTGGTTATTTATTTCAAGCCATTTACAAGCCTCCACAGTTAGCAATATTGTTGTAAAAGTTTTCAAATTTAATAATTATTCAATAAGCATACCACTAAGTATAACATTAAATTAACTATTAAATTAAGTACCTGCATAGGCAACAATGCATGCGCAACCACTATTAGGATGCATCAGAAACAGTATAGTGTTTGGATAAAACAGTAGAAATGGACGCTAAGCTGCTTGCAAACAAATCGATTGAGGAGTGTTCGATCTTGATAATTTGGTTAAATGCTTTGACTGAGCGAATCAAGTAAGAATTACTTCGGTAAACTGTGCGAGCGTAAGGAGCATGAAGAATATTTCTCAAACGAGAATGTCGAGGTGGAACATTCAGAGACAGCTTAGAAAGAAGTTCAGGACATTCAATCCTTGATTGTGCTATTTTCACTAGGTACCGTATGTCAGATATATTTCTCTTCTTCCTGTCAGATATATTTATGAATATGACATCAGATGTACAATTGAGATTGGTGTCGAAATCAAATATTTGTCGAAATTGCTTATTCAGTCACGATGAAAATCAATGCACTTCGACGAAACGTTGCAAAACTTGTCAAGGTGATCATCGTACAATACTCCATGAAGCGTGTGTCTCATCATCAAAATCAGCTCCTCCAGCAACTTCATCATTATTATCATCTCCAATGACCGCTTCGTCATCAAAATCATCAAACAAACACCCTAATGTTAATCATGTCGCAGGGGATGTCAAAGAGTTATTGTTGACCACGCTGTCAATCAATGTTAAGTGTTCTGACGGCAGCTACGTGACCCTTAGTGCCCTAAGGGTCACGTAGCTGCCGTCACTACCCATCAGTTCTAGACCAGGGATCCCAAATATCATTAATATCGGAAAACGCTGTCCAGCGATTAGGGTTGCAGCGTCAACGATACAACGCATCGGTATCAGGGATAGGTGCTGGTGCTAGGCAAAGCAAAGGCCGGGTATCAATCGACTGTCAATATATCTACGGTGACTATCATTTTACTACAGACGCACTGGTTCTGTCAAAGGTTGCCAACTGCTTGCCTGGTGCATCATCCAAAAAACAATCATGGCTCATATCCAGCATCTTCAGTTAGCAGATCCAGAATATAACGTGTCTAAGCCAATAGATATTCTCTTGGATGTAAGTATCTATTCTGAAATCATCATGGGTGGTCTCATCAAGGGACCCTGCTCAGGCTCCGATTGCGCAACAGACCGCACTCGGATGGATTTTTTTTTTTCATTTATTTTTGCAGAAAACACTGTTACAATGGTGGTATTAAAATTAAATGTATATGTTTTAAGTGATTCGACCGTAAGGCATGCAAATTGTATACAATCAAGATTGACCTAGTATATAAAAGTTAGATTAAAATATTTTAAGATATTAAATTAATGGAATGTTCTTATTAAAAGTTATATTAATTGCAACGGTGCTGTCTTCGGCAAAGAGTGTCATTGACTTTGAAATCGCATTTGGAAGGTCATTATCATATATTATAAAGAGTAACGGTCCCACTACACTTCCTTGCGGAACACCATATTGAATTTTACGTCCCTTTGATAGGTATGTATCCTCCATCTTGGTTCTAATATTAATTCGGTTAATTTGTGTATACTGAGTGCGATTTCTGAGGTAAGTTTCAATTAGTTTTAAAATGTTGCCTCTTATGCCATATGTCTCAAGCTTTTGCAATAAGATGTCATGGTCCACGTAATCAAAAGCCTGTGTCATATCCATAAAGATGGCACAGGTCGGTATTCGCCTGTCGACATTAGACGTTACAATTTCCAGAAATTCATAAATAGCAAGATTGATACTTTTGTCCTGTCTAAATCCTTTTTATTCTTTAGCTAAAATGTTATGGGTTTCAAAATATTTTACATGTTCATTATATATATATTTTTCAATTTTTTTTGAGAAGATTGATATTAGAGCAATAGGTCTGTAATTATTCAAGTTTTCTTTACTCTCTTTTTTATGCATCGGCTTAATAATTGCAACTTTTAATTTTTCAGGATATACACCTGTTTCAATAGACAAGTTTAGAATAAGAGGTTGTGAGATAGATTCTGTTACTAGCTTAATGACTTTAGTGCAGACACCGTCATAACCTACACTATTGGTGTTTTCAAACCACTTATGATTTGCTTTATATCGTCTGGTAGACATGGCTTCATAAACATTGAGTTCAATCTAGATGTTAGGTATTGCTTATGCTGTTCTTTGTACATAGTATTAATGGGTGTTACCTTATCTACAAAATAATCATTAAATGCATTCGATATGTCACGCGGATCTGTTACGGTACTACCACTCAATTTAATACATGAGATAGATTCTAATGGCCTGTTTTGCTTTGCAGCATTAATAGTTTGCCATACAGCTTTGGCTTTATTACACGAATTTATAATATTGTAATTGTTTTGCGCTCGTTGGGTCAAAGACACAATCTTTCTTAGTCTTTTTGTGTATTGCCTTAGTTTTGATTGGTTATCAACACTTGCGGTTTTCCTATATTTCCACAGTAGTTCACGTTTCTTAGCACTACAAGTCTTAATACCCCGTGAAACCCACTTGGGTTTTTTATGGTTGTGTATAGTTATAATTTTGTAGGGAAACAGGTCATAAAGTAGCTTAAATATATTAAAGAAAGTATTATATGCTATGTTTGGATCACAAGTACTGTGTGTGTATCTGCAAATGTCGTAAATAGTATTTGAATTTTGCTTGATTTTCCATACAAAAAGCCCGTCGTCTGATTTTCCACCACTTAATCATACATATATTTCTTACTTGACATTTTAACAATTGTGCGGTGTGGTCAGACAGCGCTAGGGTCAATCTACTTCTGACTTACACTTATTTCTAAAGTTATGGGCAAAATTGTCAATACACGTTTTGCTCACATGTCTGGTAGGTTCTTTTAATTGTAATTTTAAATTATAATTTAGTAGTAAACATTCGAATTCGTTTGTTAATGTGTTCCTATTTAAAATATTAATGTTAAAGTCACCAGCTACAACAATATTATGTTTATGATAGTGTTTATGAAGTAAAGTTAGGACCTTGTTTAGTTTAACAAAAAATACATTATTGTTACTCTATAAACACAAACAATAACAAGTTTGTAGTCTGTCAACTCAATAGCACAGCACTCAAACGCTGAACAGACTGAATAGCTTGTCAGTGTTGACATTTCTTTGCAATGATGCCCTTTTTTAACAAAAATATTTCTGTCTGGCAATGTTCGTACATTTAACTGGCATATCGCAACACATGACCTAACAGATCTATCAAAATATTGGAAGATAGAGGACGTTGAAACATCATCATCATCCCTTACCAGTGAAGAGCAGTACTGTGAAGAGTTTTATCAGCAAGCTACTCGTCGTTTGGATACGAGGTTGGCATACCCATGAAACCAGAATATGAAAATTAGCTTGGAGCATCAAAATCAAAGGCTATTGCACATAATTCAAACAGTTGGAAAGAAAAATGTGCAACAACGAATCATTTGCAGAAAATTATAATTAATTTATGTCTGAATATCAACAACTGGGTCACATGTGTAGTGCTAATAATGTCGACGAATCAAAACGTGCCGTCTTACCACATCATGGCGTAATGAAATTAGATTCAACAACAACAAAACTTCGTTTTCAATGCGTCGGCAAAATCTACATCGGGAAAAAGCCTAAATGACCTCATGTGCTGCGGACCAAATCTTCAAAAGGACCTCGTGACACTCATCTTAACCTGGAGAACATACAATTATGTAATCACGGCAGACATAGAGAAAATGTTTCGCCAAATCTTTATCAGGCAATCCGATCGTCATCTTCAATCAATAATTTGGCGGCAATCATCTCAAGAAGTACTCCTCTGATCTCAAGAAATACTCCGCTGGGGAACGGCCTTAGTAACGTACGGTACTAAGGCCGTTCCCCAGCCATATAGGTGCCGACTGCCGAGCGCTTGTTTTAATGGCGGTAAATTCGCATGATCGACATTTAACAACTGTTTTACAAAGGTCGTAAATGCCAAAATCCTAAGAATTTAAATTAGCTTAACTAATAACTGTCTATATTACCATGTGCGTGTAACTGTAGTAAACCACGACGACTAACAATGTATCATCGAATGTAGTAAACGTGGTGCGTGGTTACTATTTTCGTAAATGCAAAAACGCTGTAACTCACTGCTCAAAGTTTCAACAGCGCCGTAACTACCGGGATCATACCGATCTCGCTTTATAATGTCCGAGACCACTGTCGTCGTGTCCAAAGAGTAAAGTAATTACAAAGTCGTATCGCTGAAACCATTGCACTTTATAACCCGTCGCTTTTTTCTATCAGCGATTTTTTTGGGTAGAATATACCCTTTTTAATGTATAATTATTTGAAAACTACAAAGTGCGTAAAACCATTTGTGCCAAGAAAAAAAAACGCAAAACGTTTATTTCAGGATTAGTGAAATAGTGTGCATCATTAAAGTTGAATTTTTTGAAACTTCAGGATTTTTTCTCTCATAAGCTCACGTTTGTGCAATGTGAAATTTTGCGAAAGTGTTTTTCCAGAAGACATCCATAGGTACGTTATAAAATTGTGAAGCTTTGCACGCGCGGGTTGTTAACTGCAGTGCGTTACATTTTGAGCTGTCTCATGTTATAGAATCTATTGACTGTCTGCTACTGGCAACACTGTGTATTTATTTGTCAATTAAATTGTCAAACGCGCTTGTATGTTTGATGTACGTTTGTGTGGTTATATTGTGCATTTTTTATTTTGATTCACGAAATTAGATTTCCCCTTATTTTGACTGTATGTGTGCAAGAAGTAGAAGAGGTTTGGTCTAAGTGAAAGTACAATATCAGCATGGAAACTATATTAGAACAGCAAAGAAGCTATCATGAAGAGAGGGAGAGGACGATGGACGCAATGGTCAAAGAAATACTTCATAAAAAGACAGGGGTGAGCCTTAATACATTTGGATCGTTTAGTATCGTCTAACTCTATATAAATTATGTTTAATTTATTTAGAAAGCAAAATGAATAACTTTATAACCAAAGAACTGAGTCTTTGGTTATAAAATTATTCATTTTTTAATGTAGCTGATTGGATATTTAACAATAATATTATTTTTGGTTATTGTTGGAAAGCAAAACACTTGCGAATAGCTTGTGCTGTATGGCATACTTTTAACTCAATAGTTAAAAGTATGCCATACAGCACAAGCTATTTGCAAGTGTTTTGCGAATAGCTATTAATATTAATGCAAAACGAGTGGCAATCTACTCGTTTTGCATTTGGAATAACTTATTGTTGAACTACAGATAAAAAGTGCAAAATTCACTATATAAAAATTATTTTCAGCATCGGGAAACTATAAATGCTGATCACCGCTTGAAGAATCTACATGATGTGAGTATTTTGATTTTGTTTTCCTTTTTAAACTTATTTAATTATAAATCGATTATTAAAATTAGGTTGATTCTAACCCTTGATATATTTTGTCTGGCTGATCCTTGGTGCCTTTAATTGTTTTACTTTACCACAATCACAGCTAATACTGAGTAGTATTAGCTGTGATTGCGGTAAAGTTTTGGGCCAGTAGGATTTGAAAACCTGTTGTGTTGCATTGCACAAAGAAGAAGTATTCCTATCTCTTACTTTTGCTGACTATTTTCTTGCTCCAGAGATTTGTTGAATCAACAATAAGGCTTAAGGAGCTATATGAAGATAAGGATGGCCTTCGTAAAGAAGAAATTGCTGCATTGTCTGGACCCAGTGAGTTCAATGAGTTCTATGCTAGACTCAAGCAAATCAAAGAATTCCACAGAAAACATCCTAATGAGGTGAACAATGACTTTTATTTCATTTTGTGTGTTACTATTCAATGAAGTATATGTTTATGTACAGTCAAAACCATTTATAACAACTTCAAAGGGACTGTCGGATTACTGTTGTTATTGCCGATACTCATTATAACCTAAAACTATGTTAAGTAAACAGAAATGCGAGGAGCTCAAAATTTCGTCTCTGGTAGTCATTTTAAGCAATGTCGTTATGAACAGTTTTGTCTGTATGTATGTAAATATAAATTTGTGAAGCAATGGGGCTATGTGTTAAGAAATATGATTATTACTTTTAGTTCTTCTGTTGAAAACTATGTAGATTTATATTTATTGATGGTGGATGAAACAATTGCTAATGTTAAGTAAACAGAAATGCGAGGAGCTCAAAATTTCGTCTCTGGTAGTTGTATGAAGCATACATAATAATTCACTCATTCCGTTCAAGTGAACGAACATATGTCAACAGTCAGTCTTCATTCGCAATCTGCCAGTGTAACACCTTTAACTATTTCTATTAAAATACAGTCCACTTTAAAGTGTTATTTATGTGGTTTTATTACCAGCGTCCGCCACATAAAAATGGTCCTTCGACGAAAATAGTGTTCGCGGCAGATAATCAACTCTATATGTTGTGTGAGTGTGACTCAATTTTGTCGGCGTGGACTAGCGGAAGCGGTCATCAACAAACCCGCGTTGTCATCAGTTGTCATTCATCGCACCGCTCAACTATCGCGTCGCGTGCGAGGAGTACGGAGTCTAAACACAGCGTGCTCAGCAGACAGCGCGCCTACGCGGACGAGCAAGAAGAGTGTACGCGTGCGAACGAGAACCGCGATCAACTCGGCCGCCGGTTGGTCGGCGACGTCGAGAGTTCCAGAAACTTCTAGCAAACTCCATAGCTGCCGGAAGTTATCCGCCGATTTTCAACATCTTCATCCATTGTCCGACGCCATAATCCGCCATTTTTGTGGTGTTCTATCAAGTGAAGTGAATCACACGTCTCATTTTTTTCTGCATTGTGCAATCATTGCATTCTGTACAACTAAGTAGCATCCATATATGCGCAAAATTGCTATTATTGCAAGTTTTTATAATTTGTGTAGTTACACAAACCTTTTAAGCCATCATGGCAAACAATTTAAAACGCCTAATACTGGCCAGGGGCCAGGCAAAAGGAACGATAACCACATTATGTAAGTTTGTTGAGTCCGAGGATATCGACAAAGCCCCTATAAGGGCGCTTATGGTCAAGAAGGACAGGTTGGTCACCGCCTTTTCAGAATATAGCTCATTTAACATTGATATATCTGTTCTAGATGAAAATAACGATGAAAACTTTGGCCACTATGAATCCATATATTTATGTGCCTTAGCCGCATTCGAAGATGCCATCGAAGAAAAATCTAGCCCAGGTAAATCTCCGAAACCCGGAGCAGAGCGTGACGAGGAAGAAAAAGACGCTATGAAACGTCTCCCACCTATAAATATTTCCAAGTTTGGAGGTGAGGTAGGTGACTTCCACGACTTCATCAGCCTATTTAAAAGTGTCATCGACAAGAACACTAAACTATCACAATGTGATAAATTCTATTATTTAAAAACCTATTTAAGTGGCGAAGCCGCCGAACTCATTAAACATTTATCGCTAACTGCACATAACTATGCAACCGCACTGCAATTGCTCAGCGAGCGATATGATAATAAAAACAAGGTCGTTAATTATCATGTTAATTCTATATTAGACCTAAAGCCTATTTCTAAGTGCACTGCCTTAGCTTTAAGAGAAATCATTTCTCAAACCAGACAGCATTTAGCTGCCTTAAAAAACATAAATATACCCGTTCAACATTGGGATGCAATTATTGTATGCATTTTGCAACGCAAGCTCGACATACACACATTAAGGTGCTTTCATCTAGAAACAAAATCAGAGGCTGACCCTGACTTAAATTCACTTCTTAAATTTTTAGAACAACGGGCAGCAGCACTTGAAACTGTGGCAGACAGCCAAACATCCTCAAATTGTGCAGTGAACAGCGGCCGCAGGACAGGTTTGGTAGCCACTAAGGAGGTAAACAAAAATACACAAGTATGCAAATTTTGTAAGACTAAAAATCACCAACTATATAAATGTGAAAAATTTAAACTTGCCTCGCTATCTGATCGTTTCGGCTATGTAAAGACCAATGAGTTGTGTACCCTATGCTTAAACAAACACCTGTCAAAGTGTAAATTTGCCTTTAAGTGTTCAATTTGCAAACAAAACCATAATAGTTTACTGCATAAAAATGAGCCTGAACAGGAGTTAAAGCAAGTTTCATTATCTATGAATAAATGTGTTGATGTTTTATTGCCTACTATAAAGGTAAACATAACTGACAAGTTAGGTCAACAATTTCAAGTTAGGGCTCTTTGTGACTCAGGTAGTCAGGTTTCCTTTGTGTTATCAGACCTAACAGAAAAAATTGATTGCAGGTTAGTCAATAACTATACCTATATTAAAGGAATATGTGGTCAATCCAACACAGTTCCTCATACTGCTACTTTTAACATCTCTTCTACTCTCAACACTTACAAGACTCAAATAGTATGCTGTGTAGTGCCAAACATCACTAGTGATTTACCTCAGTGTGAGATAGATACAGATAATTTAAAAATTCCTTCATACGTCAAGTTAGCTGACACAGAATTTTATAAAACTGGAAAAATAAGTATCTTATTAGGTTGTGACGCTTTCTTTAAAATCTTATTGCGTGAACAACTACCTATTATCCCTAAAGGTTTGTATTTACACAACACCCACTTTGGGTATATTGTGGCTGGAAGGGTGAAGACTAGAAGTTACTCTCCGGTAAGTAAGTGTACCAAACACATTTTAAAAAACAGTGAATGTGATAGCACCCAAAATATAGAAAAGACTTTAGAGCAGTTTTGGAAGTGTGAGCAAGTGACAGAAGTTTTCACTGAGTCGGCTTCTGAAGAAGCTCTTGCTGAAAAAATCTTTTCTGAATCTGTAATATTGAAAGACAATAAATTTCAAGTTAACTTACCTTTAAAACAAAATTTTGATCAATTAAACATGGGAGATTCTTTCATAAGAGCTTTACAACGTTTTAACAATTTAGAAAAAAGACTTCACAAAGATGCTGAACTTTTCAGAGGTTATAAAGCGTTCATTGACACTTACATTTCAATGGGTCATGCTAAATACATTGATATTCAAACATATGATTTAAAAGCTGGTCAGGTATACTTTCTACCACACCATCCAGTATTAAACGAAAATAGCAAAACTACAAAACTAAGAGTCGTTTTTGATGGCTCAATGGCTACTAATCAAGGTTTTTCTTTAAATGACATGTCGCTCAATGGGCCTTGCATCCAAAATGAGTTATTTAATATATTGATTCTCTTCAGATTACATAAATATGTGTTATTTTCTGACATTCAAAAAATGTTTAGAGAAGTTAACCTCAACCCAGCACACTGTGCTCTTCAAAATATATTGTGGAGAGATTCACCACAAAAGGAAATACAGTGTGTTCAGTTGCAAACAGTCACCTATGGACTTAAAAGCTCACCATTTTTAGCTACAAGATGTTTAAATGAGTTAGCTTTCAGATTTGCGCATACTTACCCTGAAGGTGCACACATATTATTGAATCAATGCTATGTCGATGATGTTTGTACCGGTAGTAACGACTTACAAAAATTACTTGATATGAAAAACCAATTAATTGCCATTTTAAACCTTGGTGGTTTTAAACTTCATAAATGGAGTTCAAACAGTGAGCATATATTAAGGGACATTCCCTGTGCTTTACAGATTTCAAATGAAATTGATTTATGCAAAAGTGATGATCAATATGTGAAGACCTTGGGTATCAAATATAACACACAAACGGATGTATTGAACATTTCCTGTCCACAAACTGAGTTGTTAGATGTCTACACCAAGCGTCAGACATTAAGTTTCATTAGCAAACTCTTTGATCCACTGGGTCTAGTAGGTCCAATTATTGTACTTGCAAAAATAATCATGCAACAAACATGGTTAGAGAAGGTTTCATGGGACTCACCATTGCCACTGAACTTAAATAAAAAATTTAAATGTTTTGTTGATAATTTATCAAGAACAGGTTGTATTCAAGTAAAAAGAAATATTGACACACAAAACTCAACATGTATTGAACTAATAGGGTTTGCAGATGCCTCTCAGAAGGCTTATGGTTGTTGTGTTTATTTAAGAACCATTAACAGCAATGATCAAGTAAATGTTGAGTTGTTATGCTCAAAATCAAGGGTAAATCCCATAAAATCATTAACCACACCAAGATTAGAGTTGAATAGCGCTTTGATACTAGCAAAACTATCAAAAAAGTTGTATGATCAACTAATTAAAAATAATTTTGCCATTAAGGTACATTTATATGTAGATTCTCAAATTGTTCTTGCTTGGCTTAACACAGAGCCCACAAAATTGTCTGTTTATGTTGCAAACAGAGTCAAAACTATCTGTGATCTCACACAAAATGCCTCATGGTCATATGTCAGTACCGTTGAGAATCCTGCAGACTGTTTGTCTAGGGGTATAGAACCTCACTTACTTAAAAACAACCAGTTATGGTGGCATGGGCCACAATTTTTACATAGTAAGAATTACACACATGAATCTACAAATATCAAAATTCCTAAGGAAATTCCTGAACTTAAGCTTTGTAATATTACATTGACTTCTGAATCAAATAAAGATTTCAGTTTATATTCATATTATTCGGATATTAACAAATTGAAAAGAATTATTGCCTATATTTACAGGTTTTTTAACAATTGCAAAGTAAAGAAAGAAGATAGGGTCTCCGGACATCTAAAAATAAAAGAACTTCAATTTTCACTCAAAAATATAATTAGACAAGATCAAAAACAACATTTAAGTGAGGAAATGAATTGTATCATGTCCAAGAAACCCATTAAATCCAATTTGAAATCCTTAAATCCATTTTTAGATGGAATAGGTATCCTCAGAGTAGGAGGTAGGTTACACAATGCTAACATACCATATGATCAGAAATATCCTATCATATTACCCAAAGAATCATACATTACACGTTCAATAATTAACAATGAACACAAATGTTTGTTACATGCTGGGAAGAAGTTGACCCTAGCCAGTTTATGTCAAAGGTTTTACCTAATTAATGGACTTAGAGAAGTCAAAGGAGTAATTCACAAATGTTTACTGTGTTTCAAGCTAAGAGCCAAGGCATCAGAGCAAATGATGGGATCTCTTCCTTCAGACAGGGTGAACCCCAGCCGACCTTTTGAAAAGGTAGGAATCGATTATGGCGGTCCGTTTTCAATAAAATTACACCGTATTAGGAAACCAGTAATTTTAAAAGCATACATAGCATTATTTGTTTGTTTCACAACAAAGGCCATTCATATTGAGTTGGTATCAAATTTAACAACTGAATGTTTTTTACAGGCATTAAAAAGATTCATTTATCGTCGCAATAAGCCATCTATTATTTATTGTGACAATGGTTCTACCTTCAAGGGTGCCAATAATCAGTTGCATGAGTTATACTCATTACATTTTAATCAGGTACATCAGGAGAAAATTATAAACTCAACTTCAGATCTTGGTATTGAATTCAGTTTTATTCCTTCTTATTCACCAGTATTTGGAGGCCTATGGGAAGCAGGAATTAAGAGTGCTAAATATCACTTAAAAAGAGTTGTAGGCAAACAGATACTAACCTATGAAGAGTTGAATACTGTGATAATTCAAATAGAAGGGTTATTGAACTCCAGGCCTTTACTTTCTTTGCCAAGTATTGACCCAAATGACATGTCTTATTTAACTCCTGCTCATTTTTTGACAGGTGCTTCTATTACATCATTCCCTGAACCTGATGTAACAAATGTGCCCACAAACCGTTTGTCATTTTGGCAGCAATGTACTCACATGGCTCAATCCTTTTGGAAAACTTGGTCAAAACAATATTTGACTCAGTTACAAAATAGGCCAAAATGGCACAATAGTGTACCAAATATTGAAAAAGGGGTATTGGTGCTACTCAGAGTTGATAACACCTCTCCATTAACATGGCCAGTGGCCAGAGTAGAACAGACTTTCCCTGGATCAGATGGCAAGGTCAGGGCATTATCTGTAAGAACTAATAGTGGTAAAATCATGCGTACTAGTGTTATGAAAGTTTGTGTACTTCCTATTTATGAATAAATTATACTTAATAATTTACCTCTGTGTGGCTGCTGGACATGTCATGTGAACTTGTTCATTTACTAGGCTAAATACGTAGGGTATAAATATCGTTAGTTAAGCCAACTTTCTGTTAAAAAAAAAATCACTTAAATTAATAATCATAGTTGAACTTAAACATGATGTAAACAGATATAGCATACTCAATAGATTCATAATTATACTTTAAGAAGGTAAAATGTAATATAAATATGTGCACATCTATTTTGTAATAGACACATACCAACCTATTTAAAATGCATAGTACATAGGTACTTAAATGAACGTAACATTAATGTATGTTATGTATGTATAAGTACAATAGGTTTTATAATCACAACAATTTAGTAAGTAGTTTTCCAGTTATTGATTAATTAAATTTACTTTGTTAGATTATTCCTTAGTAATTCTGTACATAACAATTTAAAGGATTTCAAAAGAATTGAAGCATCCAGTAAGTAGGTACCTAAATAGTTAAGCATTTTTGTTTATATTATAAAATAGTAAATAAGTAGTACCCAAGTTTAAACAGTTTATTTATACTTGTGAAAAGGACACAAATGTTCCTATTTGTCTAATATTCAGTAAATTTAAGATTAAGTTACATTTTGGTTTGTATTCAAACTATAGCCTTTTGGTTTCTTTGTCGGCGTTGCCATTTATGTATGAAGCATACATAATAATTCACTCATTCCGTTCAAGTGAACGAACATATGTCAACAGTCAGTCTTCATTCGCAATCTGCCAGTGTAACACCTTTAACTATTTCTATTAAAATACAGTCCACTTTAAAGTGTTATTTATGTGGTTTTATTACCAGCGTCCGCCACAGTAGTCATTTTAAGCAATGTCGTTATGAACAGTTTTGTCTGTATGTATGTAAATATAAATTTGTGAAGCAATAGGGCTATGTGTTAAGATAATTATGATCATTATTTTTAGTTCTTCTGTTGAAAACTACTACCCGTGCGCGATAAGTTGGGACCTGAGCGCGGTGACGTCATATTGGCGTGTTTGTACCGCCCGCAAAAAAGCGAACATAACAAGCAGCCGCCCGCGGCTTCGTCTTTGTTTTTTTTAACCTAATTTATTATGTTACTCAGGGAGGACGCTGCTTTTTATCTAATCTTTTTTTTTTACACTATTTGAATAAAATAGGACACTAGGTATTTAATTATGTATCACCGAAAGTGTTGACTATGGTTTTGTAATGAATAAAAATACAATGTTTAAGTTTATACATTTATTTTATCTATTATTTACATTATCTCATCTTCGTCACTACTTAGTGGATTTATGCCTTCTAGAGGTTGTTCTTCGTCCTCAGTCTCACTATAATCACTTGACGAAGAGGTATCCGATAAATTTACAATTCATTGCGATTCATTCGTCTCTTGTAAGAGATCATCATCCCAATACTTTTGTCGAAGCCTGTCCACATGGTTGACTTCTTTTTTCCAGTCACTCTCACTTATGCTGGTAATTGCATCTCTCGTTAATTTTTCTATTTCCCTTTCTGACTGGTTGATATTTTTATCGGCTATTCTTTGCTTGACCAAATTCCAAATGTAATCTATTGGATTGAGGTCACACATGTAGACGAACTACTTCGTGGCCATGCTCTTTAAAAAGTTCGTCAATCAAATATTTTTTTGGGGGCTTATTTATGTGTAACGTGACGTAGGCCAGTACGAGACTAAAAACCCGAGTAAAAAATAGTGATGCGAACGCTACAATACGGGCGCCATCGGGGAAGAGCAGGGGAAGCGGGCGGGGAGTCGCATTCCTAGCAGGTCCCAACTTATCGCGCACGAGTAGTATGTAGATTTATATTTATTGATGGTGGATGAAACATTTGCTAATAATTTGAAATGTTGCAGATTTGTGTGCCAATGTCTGTTGAATTTGAGGAGTTGTCAAAAATAAGAGAGAACCCAGCTGAGGACTTCACAAGTAAGTTTGATGGTTTTATTCTATGAAATAGTCTCAATAAATAAAAAAATGTGTCATTGGAATATGTTTATTTACTTTATTTTTATTTCAGCGCCTGTTGAGTTTACTGATGAAGAAGGTTATGGGAAATATTTGGATCTGCATGAGTGCTATGAGAAGTATATCAACTTAAAAGGGATAGAGGTAACTTAATTATGTTTTTATTTTTTTATTGGTCTTTGATTGTGAATTCATCCCTATTTTAGGATTGCCATTTGAATTCTGTTTCTTCATCTTTTACAACTTACTTTTTTTTTTTTGTACAGAAAGTGGACTACATCACATACTTGAGCATCGTTGACCACCTCTTCGACATTCCTCGTGAGCGTAAGAACAGTGAATATAGAAACTATATCAGGGTTCTACTAACTTACTTGAAAGACTTTGTCAATAGAGTAAAACCTCTGCAGGATCAAGCACAGGAGATGGCTGCTGCTCATCAGGAGTTTGTCAAGCAATGGGAGGCTGGAAACTTTCCTGGATGGCCTGTAAGATATTTTGAAAATAGAAAAAAAATGCTTGTACTTTTACTTTGCACCAAAGAGGTTCTGTTACTCATTTGTTTTCTTTAGCTGTTTCTTTGTGCCTTTAATAATTTAACATTTCTTGCCTACAGAAAGAAACTGGTGGTGCCTTAACAAATGTGGGAGCTCATTTGGATCTATCAGCATTCTCCTCATGGGAGGAACTGGCCTCCCTTGGATTGGACAGATTGAAATCTGCCCTGATGGCTCTTGGCTTGAAGTGTGGTGGCACTTTGGAAGAGAGGGCACAAAGGTATGTAATTACTAAACTATAAACTGTCTGGCTTTATGATTGTTTTATAATGTGTAATATTGTTAATTAATTGTTAATTTTATCATTTTCTTTTAGATTGTTCAGTACTAAAGGTCAAACATCTCTAGACAAGTCTCTAGTTGCAAAGAAGGGCGGCAATAAAGCAAAGGCATCAACCCAGCAAAGGCACAAAGATATTGGTGCTATTGAAGCTCAAGTTTACAGGTACATAATCTTGGTTTTCATTCTTTGAAAAACTACTTGCAAAATATTTTAAATAAATGCATCGGTAAATAAAATTAATTGCAATATTTTTTTTCTCAGGTTTGCCAACATCGTAAGTGGCACGCGTTTGGCGACTATCGAAAATGTCACACGTCGTGCGGCCCGTGCGGCTGGTGAACGCCGCGATGACAGCGGCGATGAAAGCGATGCTTCTGCAGCCCCTGATGTTGACTCTGATGATGATGAAGTGCCATACAATCCTAAGAACTTGCCTCTTGGCTGGGATGGAAAGGTTTGTCAATTTATTGTACTATTAAAAGTCTCATTGTGATGCTATGTCTGATGAGAAAAGGCTAGGTAGATTGATTAGAAGTCTCCATCATAATATCTTCCATGGTATACAACTAGTTATGGATCTTTTGGCACGCGGCAAAACTCGGAACAAACGCCGCCATCTTGTTTTTTAAATTCAATTTCATAAATGTTTACCAACAATGTCCCTCTGTCAATATTATTCAGGTGCTAACCTTTAAGCACTGTTATCAGCAGTATGGTAATATCGGATGATTTTTCATTAAAAACTTCTTTCATTTTTACAGCCAATCCCATACTGGCTTTACAAGCTGCATGGTCTGAACATCAGCTACACATGCGAGATCTGCGGTAACTACACATACAAGGGACCAAAAGCGTTCCAGCGGCACTTCGCTGAATGGCGCCACGCTCACGGCATGCGGTGTCTGGGTATACCGAACACGGCTCATTTTGCTAATGTAACGCAGATTGAAGATGCACTTGCTTGTAAGTATTCATTAACCTTTTGACCGCCACAGTCATGTATAGATGACAGACCAAAATGTGCCCAGCACGCCACGGTCACGACAACATAACAGATTAAAAGGAATAATTAGTAGCTTGGCGCCGAGGGCACGTTTTTGCTTTTTTGACGTGGCGGTCAATAGGTTAAATAAAGTTATAAAGCTTTTGTGAGAGCAACCCATTCTATCGTATACTTAATACCTACTGCTCGAAGTGAAAATAGAATAAAACTCTAGGATTCAAATATTTTATTAACTGTTTGTTTTGTTTCTAGTGTGGGAGAAAATCAAACATCAGAAAGAGAACGAGAGATTCGTAGCAGAAAATGATGAGGAGTTCGAAGATTCCCAAGGAAACGTCGTGAATCGTAAGACGTACGAAGATTTGAAGCGACAAGGACTCCTATAAAATAATATAATATTACACTTGTATTTTATAAATAAATATTAAAATAAAGATAGACATTATCACGAATTGCTTTTTATATTACAACAAAATCCGCGGAAAAATAAGTGGAATAAAGTTGAACATGTTTATTTTCCGCGGATTTGGTCAGAGGTGGTGCGCAGCAAAAGAATAATCGATCCTCTTGAAAAAACAAAAAGTGCGAATTAGCTCCTAAAAGGTAACGGAGGATACATTTTTAAGCTGGATGCCGCCTGCGGTGGCGTAAGTTGTAATTTGTATTGATATGGAGCTATTCAAGCACACGAGATTACAATTTGTTGACCGCCGCGTCCACCACCACCACCACCTCTGTCTGAACAACGCATTATTGGTGAAGTAGTGTAGAATGCAGTTCTTTTACTATCTGTGGTTTCAGTTTGACAATGACAAACAAACTGTCAAACAGGTGACAGCATGTCAATAACAAACGCACGCGTGTTGTTCTTTGTGAAATAATATCGTAGGGAATGATAATAGTTTTTTGTGAACTATCGTATAGTAATAATAAAGACGACTTTTTAAAATAGTGCATAACAATGCCGGAGAGTTCTAGCAGCCGGATTTATACCGGCTCCAGGGTTTTAGGTTATGTCAGTACACATGTGCCCTTTGTTGCTAGATTTATCAAGAGACGAGGTGAAACACTACTATGTACGAGTGTGGGCAAGTGGTTTCATACCTATGGATGTGATAAATTCCGTTTGCTAAGCGTCAGTGGTGAGCATCCCGGTCCCATTACTTATATGAGTGGGGACAGCTACCACGTCTATACTGCAAGTGAGAATAACATTTACGCATGGAGACGAGGTTGCGAACTCAAGCATGTTTATAAAGGCCACAATGCGCCAGTGCATTTGATGTTTCCCTTTGGTATTCATCTCATATCTGTAGATGAAGATAATGTACTTAAAATATTTGATATAAAAGACGAATCAGAGTTTCTTGAACTTGGTTTTGATGAGGACAGTTTCAAAATAACTACTTTATGTCATCCTCCGACATATTTGAATAAAATACTTCTTGGAAGTCAGCAAGGTCAGTTGCAGTTATGGAATGTCCGAACTTCCAAGTTGGTGTTTACTTTCCAAGGATGGGAGTCAGCCATAACTGTCACGGAGCCAGCGCCTGCCGTGGATGTGGTGGCAGTGGGCTTGGCCAATGGCAAAATAATCCTACACAATTTAAAATTTGACCAGGCTGTAATGGAATTTGTTCATGATTGGGGAATGGTAAGTGCATTGTCATTTAGGCTTGACGGAGCCCCAGTTATGGTGACAGGCAGCTCAGAGGGCCACATAGTAATGTGGGACTTGGAAGAGAAGAGGGTGTTGTCTCAAGTACAATCTGCTCATTACTCTAAAATATCTGGGATGAAGTGTTTGATGTCTGAGCCATTGATGGTTACGAACTCTGAAGATAATTCCTTGAAGCTGTGGATATTTGATATGCCTGATGGTGGTGCAAGACTTTTGAGGAAAAGGTGAGGAATTTTATTTACTTAAGTTTTTAGGGATTTTTTCTACCTTTTAAATGGAATTGCGGTATTTATGTGATTATTATCATTTTTTTTCTGCCAATTTGAATAGTTATCATTCAATGTATATTTTGTAGGGAAGGACATTCACAGCCACCTACCATGGTTTGTCACTGTGAGCCAAGTGGTAACAACCTTCTAGCAGCAGGCAGTGACAGTAGCTTGCATATCATGAACACTGTGTCAGAAACTTTCAACAAAAGCCTTGGGAAAGCCTCACATAACAGAAAAGCTTCAAAGAAGAAAAGTAAGTACATATTTTTTATTGATTAGATTTCTGAACCAAATTCAAAACTTAAGGCCAATTAAAAAGTGTTTTCAATCTTAGTCACTGCTATAAGTCTGAAATCACCAACCTGTATTGAGCAAGCATGGTGATCAATGCTCGTTCATTGTTTTTCCTTTGCTCTGCAGTGGCACAATAATAGGCTTTTTTTTGGGTGGAATTTGTCAAATAACTTCTCCGAGGGTGTGTCAGACTCTTACTGACTAAAACCCACCCATATTCCTTCCGTTGCCTCTGTTGCCAGGGGCCTCGTTAACCTTTTTGGACTTCCATGTGACCCCGGCAGGTCAATAATAGGCTTACATACAGGATAGTGGCATTTTGGATACAGGATAGTGCGTACAATACAATACAATACTACTTTAGCTGTTATTTTTAATAATTGTATTGACTGTGGTGAGTTTCCTGATCTTATGAAAAACAGTAAAATAATACCGTTGTTTAAATCGGGTAGTACATCAGACCCTACTAATTATAGACCTATTTCAGTACTACCTACCTTTAGTAAAATTTTCGAGAAACTTATTTTAGATCAAATCCAAATATTTTTCAATAAACATAAATTAATGCATAACAAACAGTTCGGTTTTACAAGGGGTCGTTCGACTACTGATGCCGGTGTTGAACTTTTAGGACATGTTTATAATGCATGGGAGGATAAATGCGATGCTTTGGGTATTTTTTGCGATTTGTCCAAGGCATTCGATTGCGTTCTTCATGAAACTTTGGTCAGAAAACTGCACCACTACGGAATCCGAAACTCTTCTCTGGATCTTCTTACTTCATATTTGAGTGATAGGATTCAGAGAGTTGATGTTAACGGGAAAAGATCACCCGGATCTGTAGTAAGAATGGGGGTCCCCCAGGGCTCAATTCTCGGCCCATTTTTGTTTCTTATTTATATAAATGACTTGCCTTGCCTCATAAAGGATAATCATGATATAGTGCTGTTTGCAGACGACACTTCACTTTTATTTAAACTCAAACGTCAGCAGTTGGTTACTGACAATGTAAATAGTGCCCTCGAAAAAGTAGTTAACTGGTTTAATGTTAACAACCTACTTCTTAACGAGAAAAAACCAAATGTATTAAGTTTACAATACCTAATGTTAGACAAGTAAAAACTAGTGTTCTCATAAAGGGTGAAGAGTTGAACCCCGAAGATACCACTGTGTTCTTAGGCATAACTTTGGATGCCAAGCTTCAATGGGGCCCCCATATAGATAAATTGTCAAAAAAGCTTAGCTCTGCAGCATACGCCGTTAGAAAAATTCGTGATTTAACGGATTTAGACACAGCCCGTTTAGTATACTTTAGTTATTTTCATAGCGTAATGTCGTACGGTATTCTGTTATGGGGAAATGGCGCCGATATTCAGACAATTTTTGTTTTACAAAAAAGGGCAATCCGTTCAATTTATAAATTAAGTCCCAGATACTCCCTCAGAGAAAAATTTAAAGAGATTAATATAATGACTGTAGCTTCTCAGTATATTTATGAAAATCTTTTGTACGCACATAAAAATATCAATTTGTTTAAAAAATACAGTGATATCCATAATGTAAATACTAGGAACAAACACAAATTTGTTGTTCCTACAACCAGGCTCAAAAAAATAGGCAGCTCGTTTAGATGCCAATGTATACGTTTTTATAATAAAATTCCTAGCCACATTCAAGAACTAAGCCTTAATAAATTCAAATGTTTTATAAAACAGAAACTGTGCCTAAAAGCCTTTTATACTGTTAAAGATTATATTGAGGACAAAAAGGCTTGGGATTGAGCTGCTCCAATAAACTTACAGTGAATGTTGTTTTTTTACTCTTTTTATTTTGCTAGCTATTTATATTTTCTTATTCTATATAACATTCTATATAAACAATGACATGAATATTTACTTTGTATAGTATTATATTATATTATTTTAATTATTAGGAATGTGAGGACTATGTGGGTCATTGTTTTTTTTTTTTTTTTTTTTTTTTTTTTTTTTTTTTTTTTTTTTTTTTTTTTTTTTTTTTTGTCTCTTACTTTTAATGATGGTCTGGCAGTTTGAGTACTTTATGCGGCCTACCCAAATGTCTTTTCTTTGGAATTGTTCGTCAAATCATTGAGCTCCTTAAGTTTTGAGTTGAGCTGCATGACAACTGACAAATGCGTGCACTGACTGGACAGGTCCACTCAAATCTGTGTGGTCTTTCCTCAAAAGACCATTTCGGACACAAACCTACATGGTCCTCAAATGATCACATTGACATCCGTCCTAATATACACATTGACATTGATGAATTTTATTTATGCAATGACATGAATATTTACTCTGTGTAGTATTATATTGTTTTAATTATTGTAAATGTGAAGACTATGTGGATCATTGTTTAATTTTGTTTTATTCTCAGTTAGTTTTTAATATGGTCTGGCAGTTTTGAGTATTTTTTGCGGCCTAGCCAAATGTCCTTTCTTTGGTATTGTTCGTTGAATCGTTGAGCTCCTTTAGTTATGAGTTGAGCTGCACAACGACTGACAAATGCGTGCACTGACTGGACAGGTCCACTCAATCTGTGTGGTTCTTTCATCAAAAGACCATTTCAGACACCAATCGACATGGTCTTCACATGATCTGACCAAGATTATGTCTGGACTTTAAAAGAGACGGTGACCTCTGAGTTTGTTTCGGCCTTTCTTCTCAGAGTAGTCAGATAGGAAACGCCGGCCTCATCTAGTTTAAAAAAATATGTTTTGACGTGTAAAAGTGTTTGTAAAAACCTACTTACAGAAATAAAATCATTTATCATTTATCATTTATCATTTATCATTTAATAGGTAATATAATTATGTCTTATTAAACCATAGTTTATGAAAAAAAAACAAATGCATTAGATTTAAATTACCTAATATTAGAAGTAGCGAATGTGATCTCATATTGAATGGAGCAAAACTGGAATTTATTAATCAAACGGTTTTCCTAGGAATCACTCTAGATGAGAAACTACAATGGGGACCACATATAACATCTCTTGCGGGGCAGCTAAGCTCGGCTGCTTATGCTGTTAGAAAGATAAGACAGTTGACAGATGTAGAAACTGCAACTTTGGTCTATTTTAGCTACTTCCACAGCATTATGTCGTATGGCATTTTACTGTGGGGTTGGGCTACTGATATTGAATCCATCTTTATTTTGCAAGAGAGCTGTCAGAGCCATTTATAATCTACGTCGCCTTGAATCTCTTAGGAATCAATTAAGGAAAATTAATATTATGACGGTACCTTGCCAATTAATTTATGTATGTAAGAAAAAATCAACATCTTTTAATAAAATAAGTGATAGACATAATTTTAATACTAGAAATAAAGATAAAATAGATCAACCATTTTTCAGATTATCTAAAGTACATACATAGTTCAAAAGTGCCTTGTATGTGCCTATTTGAAATAAATAATTTGACTTTGACTTTGAGTCTACTAGCAAATTAAAATCAAAAGTCATTTATTCAAACTTTTTTTTTTTGGTGGGAAATCATCAAATAACTTCTCCCGCTCTGGCCGGAGCGGGAGGGTGTGTCAGATTCTTACTGACTAAAACCCACCCGTATTCCTTCCGTTGCTGGTGTTGCCAGGGGCCTCGGTAACCCTTTAGTACCTTAACGCGACCCCGGCAGGCATCGGCCCTAGTGGGCCCCTACACTTGTGCTGATGACATCTCTTTGAGGCGGGCGTGGAATACAAGGCGCCGTCGATCCGGGCCTGGTCCTTACCGGACGGTGAGCTACCCATTGCTCACCGTCCGCAAGCCCGCGCCAACGGTGGCCGGAAATCAGCCGGGATTCCCGACGCCCAGGGCGTCTCCTGCGGCGGCTAGGGGCGAGAGGGCGCGAAATTTGCCTTTCCCTCAACCGTCCCGCCTCCTCCTTCGCGAGCATTACTGCTTCGCAGAAGGAGGTGACGGCTGCCCATGCCCTCTCGCTCCGTACCACATTTATTCAAACTAGGCTGAGAATCAGCACTTTTCGAATGTCATGATTACATAAGACAGTTCCCCAAAAACGCCCGCCCTTCCCACTTCCTAGTGCTTTAGCTGGGATGAAAAAGTGGTGCAACAAACTCCCCAGCAGCACACCTGTCTGTTCAGTTAGAAAAACTTGATTCTATACAAATCATATGCAAAGTAATTAACATTACGAAACACAAAACATTAAATTAAATTACTTGCCATAAAAGCCTCCAGGCGTAAAGGGTGTGCCCGCTAACATAAAGCTATAGCTGTAATTCAAAGTCACAAATTATAAACTAGCACCATCGAAATAAAATAAAGAAACAGTTAATTACTAATAACAATAATAAAACCATGGTCAGCAAGACGACCAGTCACCACAAGCAGCACCCGTAGCGACACATCTACGGCAAATACACGAATAAAAGTCTATGAGCATATACTTCCTGCAATATTTTATGAGGCCGACATTAGGCCACGTTCACACCAAAGCGCCGCCAATTCTGAGCGTCCAGAAAAAAATATCAGCTCTGTCTCTCTCTGTCAGTTTGAATGTTCTTTGTTTTTGAGATATTTTCACTGTCGCCGCCCGACAATACGTTTGCTGTGAACGCGGTCTTACGTCGCGTTTTGGCGTTAAACGTAAATATTGGTCGGTCAGAAATTCGGCAGCAACGCATTTTGTATCACGTAACTTTTAACATGTGTCATAACACAACCGAATACGTCGAAACGAACATTAAACAATACTTTCCCTTTCAGAGAGAACACAAGTTGACCACCTAGTACTACCACCAATCACAAAGATAAGTTCGTGCATGCAACGCGACAAGCAATGGGACAGCGTTGCGTCACTGCATGAAGGATTCTTCATGGCCACGACATGGTCTTACAATAAAATGCGAATGGGAGACCATAAGTTGAAACCTCCGGAAACAGAAAAAGGAGTTGTAGCTACATGTCTGACTGTTACACACTGTGGAAACTTTGTTGTTATTGGTGAGTTCTAACTGTAAAAGCTACCTAGAATCAAATGATTATGGAAAACTTCTATGGGTCTAACAATTAGATACCTTGAGGTATCCCAATTTTTACAATGTGGTATTGCTAGAGTGTAGATTTATTTTTCACGAATTCCGTGTTTCTGTTCAGCGCTGAAAAACACTGGTAAAGCTGTAAACCTATTGTTTACTTTTGCGTTGCACAAAACAAAAAATGACGCCATTATTGATCCCTTCTTTCTTTTCACCACACAGGCTACACCAATGGCCAAGTACACAAATTCAACATGCAATCCGGTTTGCATCGTGGGTACTATGGAAAAGAAAATAAACTGGCACATAAGGGTGCAGTCAGAGGGGTGGAGACAGACCTGTGTAACCAGAGAGTGATCACAGTTGGAGCTGATGATCAACTGAAGTTGTGGCATTTTAAATCTGGTAAGTAACATTTCTTTTATTGAGTAGAAAGCAAATTGAGGGTCCAAATAGAAAGTAAAATGCGGCAGCGCGAAAAAATATGCAAGTCATTTGTGTATTTTTTAGACTTTATTAAAGTCAAGTTCTGTTGAAACCATAAACCCTAAAATTTAAAGTTAAATAATAATTATCATACTTTAGCAGATGTCTTACAACAGGTGTCTTAATAACCCGTACTACCTTAGTGTGATCGCCGAGAAATAGAGGTGTCCCAATTCGTAAAGGAATAGCCGGTAGGTAGGTATACACCATCAAAAGTTTGCATGTGGCACCGATTTCTTCAGATAAATCGCTGCGGATGATTAGATTTCCCATGCGCAGCTGAACAGCGACAATCGGTGTGGTATTCTTTAAAAGATATCATGAGTACCTACTCCATTTGCTTATTAATCTGCGTTCAAAATTGATAGTTCATATACCCTATGTAAACAAACACATGAAACTCGGTCGGATGTAAGTAATTTTAACCACTTTAAAAACAATTTTACGTATTCAATTTTGCTCAATTTATTTTTGTTTTATTAGTTGTAGTTTAAAATCGGAGAACGTATTTTGGTACTCTACTCTTATTTCGAAAATAAACAATTTGTGGTTTCTAATCTCGTTTCATGTGAGTTATTTTGGTGAATTCACCTTGCTGCACTCGTTTAATTGGAGTTAAAAAAAAAATTAAACCAAGCGTTTTTTGCACTGTTCGGAAAAGGATTCAAATAATAGCCGTGAAGAGGTAAAAGGGAAAAAAGGAGAAATAACTTCATTTCAAGCTACACTCCCGGACACCAGAATTCGAGCCACCCTACATATTTTTGTTTTTAAATAATGGCAGTACAAAGAAAAAAAACCAGCCAAGTGCGTGTCGGACCACGCACAAATCAAAAAGAGTTCCGTAGTTGGTATGAATTTATCCCAAGAACAAACCGAACATTGTAGTTGAACAACATGTTCCCCCATACATTCCAACGGCAAATGTAAGTTGTACGCATTTACCATGTTATTTTAAGATCATAGACTTCTTATGAGAGCAGTGAGAGCGGTGGTGGACCAGTGGTAACAGCCCCGACTTACGAGTTGTATGTCGTGGGTTCGAACCCAAGAAGGCACATTTCTTTGTGTAAACAATTTAATCACCACTGCTCTCAAAACGGTGAAGGAAAACATCGGTAGGAAACCGGCATGTCCTAGAACCAGAAATTCGAAGATATGTGACATCTACCAACCCGCACTAGGCCCGCGTGTTAGACTACAGCCCACTCCCTCTCGATGAGAGGAGGCCTGAGTCCCAGCAGTGAGAACATTATAGGCTGACTAAGGAGACTTCTTAAAGGTTTTCCTGTAATCTATAAGTAAAGATTTTTTTTTTTTAATTTTAGGCTCAGCAGTTTTGGATATCTACTTTCTTGACTACCTTCAAAACTTATTATTATAAAATTATAGAACAAATAATATGTTACACGGTACAGTTGGCAATTATTATTATTTTTTCTTTTTTGCCCCCCAAAAGTGAACCCCTGTTGAAAATTAATTAATTTACGTTACACGTTCGTGTTTGGGTCACAGGAATTCATATGTGTACCAAATTTCAACTTAATCGGTCCAAATTCGGAGCAAATCGGCTGTGACAAACGGACAGACAGACACGAGTGACCCCTATAAGGGTTCCGTTTTTTTTCTTTTGGGGTCGGAATCCTAAAAAATGTGGTTTTGAAGCCAGTCACTCACTATCATTTCCGTTTGACGTTCCAAATTTGAAATCGGAATACGAAAAACGGTATAAAATAAGTCATCTGTTTGCGTTTCTCAGGTGCAAAATTGGCGTGGAATTTTGAAGAAAACAATAGTTTACATAGACAAAACGTTTATTTAGTAACTTGTGTTGAAGGTATCCAAGAGCATTTACGACCGCCGCGCGCCGTCATGCGATTCGGCATGGAGTTAATTAATGCCACTATGACATGCTGTGGAATGTTCTCCCATGCTTCCAAGATGGTAGTTTTCAGCTCCTCTGGACCTGGATGGTTCGCTCGAAAACAACTCTTTACCTCGTCCCATAAGTGCTCTATTGGTCTCATATCAGGGGGGTAACCATCACCTCTTATAGCAGTATTATTATAATATTACTTCACAGTGGGAAAGTGATGGAGCTATAGAGCTCCATCTCTTTCTCACGCTGAAGTAATATTGTAATAATACTGCTTTAAGAGGTGATGGTTACCCCCCAGGGCTTCTTGCTGGCCATTCCATTACTGCGATACTAACGGCATGCAAGGTATTCTCGAACAATTATTGCATTGTGTGCTCTTGCATTTACATGAATATAAAACCGGCCAAGTGCGTGTCGGACCACGCACAATGAAGGGTTCCGTAGTTCGGAAGTTGGGATGAATTTATCCCAAAAACAAACTTAGCATTGTAGTTGAAAAACATGTTCTCCCATACTCGATATATGCCACGGTCAATTCTCCAACTGCAAATTTAAGTTGCTCGACTATTACTTTTTTCACATCTCCATTAAAAACCATTTTGCTGGTTTGGGGGGACATCTTAACTCTCACAAAAATTAGCACTCTAACACTTAATATTACGCAAGCGGATCCTTGAATCGAAAAGTAGTGTTGACAGACCAGCAATATTTTTGAACGGCCTACCCAACGATGCCCCACACCATGGGGTAGAACAAAAAAAAAATGTTTTCAAGATTTTATTTTATCAATTTGTCGGCGTGAGTAATATGTATAGGTATCTATGCCAAATTACAGCTTTCAAGTACTAAGCGTCTCTGAGCTACAGCGGGGACGGCGGCAGACAGACCGACTGACCGACAGACAGACAGACGGACAGGCCGAAACTATAAGGGTTCCTTGTTTAATATGGAACCCTAAAAATGAAATCCTATTCCACAAACTTAGCATATGGCATCACATGAACCTCTAGGCCAGGGATTCCCAAACTATTTAGGGCATGAGACCCCTTTTTCAAAATGAACTGATACCTCAGACCCCCATAGCTTATTTTTTTGATATTGTACGGACTTGTGCACGCGTATCGACTTGTTAAGATTTTTTAAAGTAGGTACAAAAATTTCCTACTAAAATATTCATTCTTATAACAAGTTGGTACACGTAACACAACTTATACAGTATCTTGAAAGTTTCAAAGAAGAACTTGTGCTAATTAATAGGGGTCGGTTTTTAGACCTCGTCGACCCCCAAAATCAGTTTTCGTTTATGTCGTCCCCTGGTAAACCGATTTCGACCCCAAGGGGTCGATATCGACCACTTTGGGAATCCCTGCTCTAGGCATTGACGAATGTACAACAGTGTGACAACAGAGTTGGCTGAAACCTCAAAGTTTGTACGTACGCATTTCAGGTTAAAAGATACGGGGATATGTTTTTGTAGTAGGCGCCTCAGAGGCGTAGGTTGGTTATCCTTCTCCAATTTTCGACCAAACTTCGATTTTTTTTCTTTTTCAAATTCGTGAATTCAAATTTGGAACAATGCTAATACCGAAATTATGGTTTCACAACTGCATAAAAACTTTTTCTCTGACTTATCATTATTTTGATGTTCTGGGCCTATAACCATAAAAATGCACGGTGGCTCGATTTAGGAAACCGGGAGTGTATATTTTCATTATTTTCCAATGAAGTCAGGTACAAAACACATAGGTAGACAATTCATAAGGGAACTAATGTCCTTTCACGCGCTGTCACGCGCATGCATCTTATGATAGATGCTCAAGAAGTTCCTACACTTATCTTTTCATTCCTTCTTACATTATGTATATCCGCGTTATAAATCTATTCTACAATAGTTCCATATTCATTCATCTTCGTGAACAAAAGCCACTAAGCTTTAAATATTCTTTCAGCAACAACCCCTTACCATGTAATAAGATTAGAAGAATCGGTGTCCAGTACAAAATGCCACCGAGACAGCGGACTTTTAGCTCTCGCAAACGAAGACTTTTCTATAACACTTATAGATATCGACACCATGAATATTGTAAGGAAGTTCGACGGCCACGATGGGAGGATAACTGATATTGTTTTTGATACTCAGAGTCGGTGAGATAATATATTTATTTACTTTACCTACTTGGATTTCTTTTGATTCAAAGTTTCTTTTGTGTTTCTAGTTCTTTTATTTCACTATGAATGTTTTTGAAAATTATTTTTTGTTCTAGGTGGTTGATCAGCTCATCTATGGATTGCACTATTTGTACGTGGGATATACCAAGTGCCAAATTAGTCGATATTTTCTCGGTAAGTTTTATTTCAGCAACTTTTTTGGTCTATTATATATATATTTTGGTATATATATATTTGGTTCATTCGGGATGTGGGAAATGCGGGTTTTTTCCTTTTTTGCCATTATAGAACATAAATCAAGCTTGCGATGGTACTCAACATAGATAATATATTTCAATTTGGGATATCCTGTAATGATAGTTTGTGTTGGTAAATAATTAAAAACGTAAATTTTACTTACAATCGTCGTTTTTAGGTGGAGCAGCCATGCACCTCACTCAGTATGTCCCCTACGGGTGACTTTCTAGCAACAACGCACGTAGGAGAAGTGGGCGTGTTCCTATGGGCGAACAGATTGCTGTACGAGAGAATATTCCTCAAGCCTATAGACAAGAAAGAAGTCAATATACCTAAATTAAGTAAGTATCCCTTCAATTCAGCCTACCACTACTGGACATAGGCTTCTCCCAGGCTCCGCCACAACACCCTGTCCTCCGCCTTCCGCATCCAGTCTGTCCTAGCCACTTTTTTGAGGTCGTCGGTCCATCTAGCTGGGGTGTGTCCCACACTACGCTTACTGATGCGCGGTCTCCACTCCAGGACTCGCCTGCTCCACCGGCTATTAATCCTTCGACAAGCATGGCCAGCCCACTACCACTTCAGTTTGCTTACTCTGCAAGCTATGTCGGTTATTCCGGTTCTTAATCGGCTAACTTCATTCCTGATATTATCCTTCAAAGAAACTTCCTATCCCTTGACCTTTTCTATGATTCCTTGATGTTTTGTTTATAGGAAAATAGTTTCGTCGATTACTACAATTTCTTAAAATTTTCTAGGGTTGCCAAGCACAGCGCCTGAGAAGCCAGAAATAGATGACATAGGAACGATAGACTTAGGAGAAGAACCAGAATATAGATCCCCAATACAAATTAGTGAGGAGCTGATAACCTTATCAGATCAACCAACTTCGAGATGGTTGAACTTACTACATCTGGATATTGTCAAGAAACGGAACAAGCCTAAAACTCCATTAACAGTCCCAAAATCAGCACCTTTCTTCCTACCAACCATACCGAGCCTCGAACTAGAATTTGACTTAGAGAAAGGCAAAGACGGCAATAGAGAGACGCAGTTGTTAATGCCCGATTCTTTATCAACACTGACAGTATTCGCAAAGAAATTATACGTTTGCGAGATGGAAGAGAATTACGAGAAGTGTATAGAGAAATTGAAAACTTTGGCGCCGGCGGCCATTGAAGTTGAGGTTACAAGTTTGGCGCCCGATGCTGGCGGGAACATAGACGTGATGAAGCAATTCTTAAAAATGTTAGACGTTATGTTAAAGAGTAATAGAGATTTCGAATTAGCCCAGTCTTACATGAGTTTGTTCCTCAAAATGCATACTAAAGTCATTTCGCAAAATGAGGATCTTCGCGACACTTTAGTGTCAGTTGAGGAGACCGTGACGAAAGCGTGGTCCAAGCTACAAAACGAATTGATGTATAATATCTGTGTTGTCAAAGCGTTGAAAGATATGTAAGTAATAAAATATTTTAAGTATACTTTTTCGTGTTTCACTAACATAAATCTTTCAAGTCGTGTAAAAGAATAATTTTATTGTAAATCATTCAATTCATTAACACATACGCATTGCAGCGGAATGAAATATGAGGGTAGATAAACCTAAAATATAAAAAAAAGATGAAAACCCTCAAACTAAAGCTGTTCGTCCATACAAAGAGAACAACTGAAATGTACTAGTGCGGGGAGCACGCCCCACAATGGAACGTAATAGATGATTCTTTCTTATTGTGAACATTGAAAAAGTGACTTTTTTGTAGAAAGTCGATGCGAATCTTCTTGCTGTATTAGAGGAGCCTCTTATAAAATAGAACCATAAAGAAATGATACAGAAATACTCCTGACATATTATATTTTTACCTATCTATTAAGTGCTCGCGTAATATCTCATTAATGCCCACTCTCTCCGAAGTAATTTAAAGCTGGTCTAAGCAACAACCGTTCAGTAGCAACGAAAGATTTATGAGGATTATTCTCTTTTGATAAAATATGAATTTTCCCCTGTCTATGCAATTTTTCTACTCCATTGGATTCCGCCTGTTTGCGGATGATCCCGCGCGGGGGTCTTTGCGGCGTTTATTGAATATTTTTCGAAGGGAATTAAATCGCGGCCGATCGGTTCACCGGAGCCGGCGTTCATTAATGGCCCGCTTCATTTTCGCAATAAGTATTCATTTCTCCACCCCCCCCCCCCCCCCCCACGACTGCCGCCGTGAATCTCCAATGAAAATCTGATTGTGCTTCCTTTCCATTATGAATATCTATCAAATTCCTTAGCGTTTTAGCGATTCCTTTATTGAGACGGATCGAGTGTTAAGCAAATAGCGCGAACGTTTCATTAATGTGTTTAATTTATTTTTTCATCTACTTTCACGACGTAAATTCATGAGGAATGTGTAGATGTAACAAAGGCTTTGAAAAGTCATTTCGATGTGTATGCGGCTTCATTTGCAAGCGCTTTAGAAAATGTTAATTTCCGGAGGGCGTTCGGAGCGCGTAGCGTCTGTACATGTGTTATAATGTACGGTTTCAAACAACCCATGGGTACAATTATTATGAAAATACGTGTATATTTCCGTTTGAGAAATGTACTTCTTGTAATTAATTACAAATATATCCGCGCACGCATTCCTCATTAGATTTAAGACCCTTTGAACTTAGGACATCGGGCTTTTCTGTAGTCACGATGAAATAAAGTTCAAAGACATCTCAGTAACTATGGAGATATATACGTAGGGTATTGGGAATGGGTTCGCAACCTGTGTTATACAAACGTAACGTATCGTCACCTGCATCCACTATTATGCATGAGCGACCCACTAACCCAATACGTTTTAAGCCGTTTTCTTAGTCACCGCGTGTTCATAGAGTTCTGCTTATCTAGATATCGTTATATACCTATAGGAAAGTATGATGCTGATAATCCAGAAGCGTCGGCATCGATACTTTGTATTTAGTGCAGTCAAATTAGTGGTGATTTGACTTCCCCGGGTACCGTCCTATCATAATAGGTAGCTTTTAGATAGGGAGGTACCGGGGAAGGCTCGTGGCTTAGTAATAACAGCCGCGCGGGTCGATCGTTCAGGTTGGTCCGTGGATGCGTGACCATCTTTACATATCGAGACCCCTCCGTGCCTCGGAAAGCACGTTAAGCCGTTGGTCCCGGCTGTCATTCATGGATGTTTGACAGTCGTTACGGTTCGTCAGAAGCCCGAAAGTCTGACAGCCAGTATTACCAAACCAAGGGGTATCGTATTACCAGTAACTGGGTTTTGGAGGTGAGAAAGGCAGTCGCTCCATGTAAAATACTAGTATTCAGCTGTATCCGGTTGACTGGAAGCCGACCCCAACATAGGGGAAAAGGCTAGGCAGATGATGAGATAGGACGGTACCCACGAGTTCCAATATTTGAAAAAAACAAAAACAACTGAATTGCTTAGTAATGGAAGTTCATAATTAAATAACCAAATTCGGACCCCACAGCTCGCTGGCTTGCAAATGGGAATATGAAATAGGTGGTTATTTAGCCTTTTTTTTTGGGTGGGAAATTAATGTCCATTTCAACCGCGCGGCCAACTCATAAAATTTGACGAAACTTTGCAAGGAATTAGTGGTAATTTGTACACACCTCTTTTCCTGAATTTGTTGCAAAAAATACTAAGACGCTATGACCAAATATAGTTGGCCTCTAGTACCGCCACTCGCCGTAGTCATCGCCTGTGATTACACAGAAACTAAATAATACAGACAGGCGACTGTTGCATCAAACGAAAGGTCTTAATTTGTTGTATTTGTTGCAAAAATAAAAAACGTCAAAACGTAAATAAACAAAAAGTTATGCTATATTTAGTTTCCAGGTTATGGTAGGTAGGTATCTCACCATAAATATAAAAAAATATAGAGGCTTATGTGGATGGACAATTAGTTGCTAATTTGTTACAGCGAATAACCAAGAAAAATACTAGAGAAAAGGTTCAATAATTTGTTAGAGTCGATTTTAGTTTGCCGCTCGGACTTCAATATGCCTAAAATACAATGGCGTTTATTTCGTTATTAAAAATAGCTTTAAGCTTAGTTCATGTACTAACCGGCAGGTAACGTAACCTAGTTTGGATAAATGTGGCGAAAATAACGTTGAAATTGCTTGACCATGAATTTTCACAATGAAGTGAGACTGAATCGTGAATATTGGAATGTGCGATAGTCATATCTTAATTTTTTTAGAGAGAGTGCTTACACTTTATGGTAGGTACCTTAGAGCATACTTTATAAAAGTCAAAGTCACAAAACGATTAAAATTTATTTCCTCAAAATCAACACAAAGGCAAAAAAATCAAGTAACATAAGTCAATAAGATAAATACAAAATCTTTATAAACTGACATAACATTTATAAATTACCTGACACGAATATAAGACAGAATGAAGACATATTTTCTTAAAGGTACTTACTTATTTCAAATTTAAAAGAATTGTTGTCGTAACAAAAATAACGGGTGATTCATTTGGAGTTACTTTTTTGTCTATGCATTTTTTGACAGATAAAGCGTCAGTCATGACAACCTAACCTAATATTTTCATTCACTATAGTTTGACATTTCATCATGGAAAGACTAAGCACGGCACAACGCCTACAAATTATTCAACTTTATTACGAAAATCAGCGTTCTACGAGGAATGTGTTTCGTGCACTTAGAGCAACATATGGTCCACATAATCGCCCTACCGAACGCACTATTCGCTATACCATCGAAAAGTTTGAAAGGGAATTTTCATTATAAGACAATACACGACCAAATAGACCACATCCAGCTCGCACTGAAGAAAACATTACGGCGGTAGCTGAGAGTGTACGCAATGATCGCGAAGAATCGATTCGGCGCCGCTCGCAACAGCTTGGCTTGTCGTATACCACAACTTGGCGTATTTTACGCAAAGATCTTGGTTTCAAAGCATAGAAAATTCAACTGGCGCAACAATTGAAGCAGACTGACCTACCTAATCGCCACCGATTTAGTCTTTGGGCTCTTGAAAAGCTTGCAGAAAATCCACTGTTTTCAACGAAAATTTTGTTTAGCGATGAGGCACATTTTTGGCTCAACGGATATGTTAACAAACAAAATTGCCGTATTTGGTCTGAAGAGCAACCTGAAGAGATTCAAGAGCTACCATTATCCAGATAAAACAACAGTTTGGTGTGGTTTATGGGGTGGTGGAATCATCGGTCCATATTTCTTCAAAAACTAAGCCGGCCAGAACGTCACTGTCAATGGTGACCGTTATCGTACCATGATAACGGACTATTTGTTTCCTGAAATTGAAGCCCGTCATCTTCAAAACTTTTGGTACCAACAAGACGGCGCCACTTGCCACACAGCACGTGAAACCATGGCTTTGTTGCGAGAAAAATTTGGTGAACAGTTAATTTCGCGTTTCGGACCAGTCAGTTGGCCGCCTAGATCCTGTGATATCACACCCTTCGACTTTTTTCTGTGGGGTTATGTAAAGTCCAAAGTTTATATGGATAAGCCGCGTACGATTGATCAACTGGAAGCCAACATTACTCGCGTTATTCGCCAAATACCACTGGAAATGCTCGGTCGGGTCATCGAAAACTGGAACTCCAGAATGGACCACCTTAATCGCAGTTACGGACAACATTTGAAAGAAATAATCTTTAAAAAGTAAATGTAAGGAATGGTTCTTTTGTATTATAATAAATATTACCCGATAAATTTGTTTTATTCATATTTTTTTTAGTTTTGGAAAAAAGTAACTCCGAATAAATCACCCATTATGTATTTTTATTTAAAAAATGACATGTATGGTGGCCTATTTTTATACCTGGTATAAATTCTATAGCACCAACTAAGAAATAATAATTATCTTTGATGTTAATAGTAATCGGTAGTTCAGTGAGTAAAACTGAGTGCAGCTCCGTTTTTTTGCTTTTTCTAAGCTTCTTATTCCAAATAACTTCAAAACATCAAGGTTAATTAAAATAAATACATGGTCTGTTTTCAATTGTATGTGACATTGCAGCTGCAGTCTTTATTTTGGAAAAAAGCTTTTGTTATTTCTAAACTACATGTAAATTTTCTCTATATCATGTTATTATAAATGTTATGTTAGTTTATACAGATTTTGTATTTATCTTATTGACTTATGTTACTTCATATTTTTGCCTTTGTGTTGATTTTGAATAAAGAAATTTTAATCGTTTTGTGACTTTTAATAAGGTTGTATATGCTTGCAATGTGCGACCTTATTTATAACCAACGAGAAGTACATGTTGATAAAAAAGCTTTTGTCATCTTCGTGTGTCAATAAAATGTCGGTATGTAAAAACAACTGTCTTGTGAATTATAAAATATTTAACTAATGTTATCAGTAATTTAGACAATTCCTAACAGGTTATGGGCTCAGAATGGAGTTGTCAAAGATTCAGATTGCTAAACTTGAGGGTACAAATTGGATACAATGGAAGTACCGGATGTCTGCATTGTTAAGAGGCATAGATGGTCTAATAGACATTGTAGAGGGCAAGATAAAGAGACCGGTTAAACCTGAATGTGGGGCTGGCACTACAGCTGCAGCAGATTTGGCTCTTTATAATGACAGCTTAAAAACATACATCAGGCTGGATAATACGGCATTGTTACTTATAACAAACAATATTTCTGATGACTCATTAGACAAGGTTATAAGATTCTCAACGTCTAGAGAAGTATGGGATGAACTGCATAGATTATATGAAGGCGTGAGCGAAGATCGTTTGTATGATTTATGTTTGCAGTTCTTCAGTTACAAGAAAGATACTGTTGATGATATTGCAACGCATATCTCTAAGTTGAAAAATGTCTGGTACAGGTTAAAGCAAGAACTTATTAAAGAAGAAGACTGTAAGGAACTTCCAGATATTTTGTTAATTTGCAAAATCCTGGACACATTACCAGAAAACTATTTTTCATTTAAATCAAGTTGGTTGCTAATGTCTAAAAAGGATCGAACCGTTGAGAATATTACAAGTCAGTTGTGTGCACATGAAAAGGCACTTTGCAACAACGGGAAAGACTGTAAGTCTAGTTGTGATGCCCTTGCGGTGAAAACATGGAAGAATTATGTTAAAAAGGTTGATGACGTAACTCCAGGGCCTAGTAAGAAGAAAATAAGATGCTACAACTGCAAAGAAGTTGGTCACCTTAAGAAAGACTGCCCTCAGAAGAGTGTTTCTCGTCAAGTTGTGGATGACAACAAAGGAGTTAACATGGTATTACTGTCTGTGAATTCAGTTAAATCTGATACTGATTGTGACAAATGGTATGTGGATAACGGTGCTACAAATCATGTTACGATGCGGTTAGATTTGTATCAAGATTTCAAATATTTTGATGTTGATCACACTGTAACAACAGCTGATGGAAATGTGATTAAGGCTGTTGGGCAAGGATCGCTAAGCATTGAAGCTGAGGTTAACAAGAAGGTTGTCAAGTCAACATTGAGAGATGTTTGGTACGTTCCCAAGATAAGCAGAAATCTATTTTCGGTGCTTTCGACACAAGATAAAAATCCAGGGAGCTTGTTTGAGTCGCGTGTCACTTCTTGTTCAATGAAGATTGATGGACAAATTATAGTTACAGGACAAAGAGAGAGGTACGGAGGTCTGTACAGGCTTAACTGTAGGATTATACCACCATCTAAAGTAACTGTCAATTTGGTACAGAAAGTCGATATGCTGCAACTCTACCATGAACGGATGGCTCATCAGAATAAAAGGCATGTGAGAAGACTAATTGAGAGGGAACTCGGTATTAAAACCAAGGAAACTGGAGAATTATGCGAAGGCTGTGTATTTGGAAAGTCCCACAGACAGAAGTTTGGTGTACGGGAAAAGGCCACTCAGCCTGGAGAACGCATACACACTGACGTGTGTGGTCCATTCCCTCTGTCCATATCCAAGTATCGCTACTTTGTACTGTTCAAAGATGAATTCACGCGTTACAGATTTGTGTACTTTCTTCGAGAGAAGTCAGAGGTACATGAAAAGCTGAAAGAGATGTTGGCATCTGCCGAGGTATCTGGTCATACTGTTAAAGAAGTGTTGAGTGATAATGGCGGAGAGTTTAACAATCAGAAGATTCTAAAACTATTGACGGATAAAGGAATAAAGCAACGATTTGTCATGCCATACACGCCAGAACAGAACGGGTGTTGTGAAAGGGACAATCGTACGATTGTTGAGGCAGCGAGATCTTTGATGCATGCTCATGAGGAACTGCCTCAGATATTGTGGGCTGAGTTAGTAAATACTGCCGTTTATATTTTGAACAGGACAGGTCCAATTGCGGTAGAAAACAAATCTCCATTTGAGCTTTGGGTTGGTAAGAAGCCAAAAATAAAGCACTTGAGGATTATAGGCTCTCCTTGTTACGTGCATGTACCAAAGCAAACCAGGAAGAAGATGCATAAGAAAGCAGTGAAATGTACCTTAGTGGGATATGATAATGACGATGGGTACAGGCTTTGGAACAAAGAAAATGATTCGCTGGTAAGATCAAGGGATGTCTCCTTCGATGAAAAGCCCTTGGGTGCGGAAACTCCAGTGAAAGCTTCTACAGAAGCTGAATTTGAAATACCTTTGGAATTGCCACAGTTCCATGGTAATGAGAATGAAGCATTGAATCCAGTGAGTCAACCACCAGAAAATTCAGAGAATGATAGAACTATCAACAATAATGAAAATGTCAATGAAGGTGTTGGTACTGAAATTGGGGACACTGAGTTCATTGGTAAAGAAGACGTTCTAGTTGAAGATTTGGATTATTTTGATGACGCTAGGAGTTATGCTTCTGAACAAGGTTTTGAGTTAGGGGGAGAGATAAGGGAAGTAAATGAAGATGAGAAGGAAATTCATACCAGAGATGTAATGCCTGAACAGGAAATCATGGAACATGGTGGAAGGATTCTCAGAGATAGATCATTACTTCGTCCACCTAATAAACTCAAAGACTATGTTTTATACATGGCTAGCTGTCACCAAGAACCTAGTTGTTATAGAGAAGCTATTAGAAGCTCTGAACGGAATCTTTGGGAAAAAGCAATGGACTGCGAGATGAATTCTTTGAAGGAGAATAAGACTTGGGTCCTCGTGCCTCTTCCTAATAAAAGGAAGGTTATACCATGTAAATGGGTATACAAAGTAAAACTGAATGCTGATGGTTCAGTAGACAAATTTAAAGCTAGACTTGTTGTAAAGGGGTTTATTCAGAAGAAAGGGGTTGATTATGATCAAACTTTCAGACCCGTGGCTAAAATGGCAACAGTCAGGAGTGTATTGGCTGTGGCAGCCAATGAGAACTTGTTAATGTTACAATTCGATATTTCAACAGCTTTTCTGTATGGGTCACTTGATGAAGAAATTTTTATGAAACAGCCCGAAGGCTATGATGATGGTTCTGGTCGCATCTGTTTGTTGAAGAAAAGCCTATATGGTTTAAAACAGGCTCCAAGGTGTTGGAATAAGCGGATTTTGGACTATTTCAAAGAGATTGAATTCGAAGTTAGTGACTCAGATCCTTGTTTATTCATAAGGAAGACTCCGTCTGGAGGTAAACTGATAGTTGCCCTATATGTTGATGATGGTTTGGTGGCTGCAACGAGCCAGGACCTTATAAACGAGTTCATAGGACAAATGAAAGCGAAGTTTAAAATAACAACGAAGGCAGCGTCATATTTCCTTGGAATTGAAATAGAGAAGACTGATGATGGAATCAAAATATCTCAGGGATCTTACGCAAAGAAAGTGCTTAAAAGATTTGGCATGGAGCATTGCAGACCGGTAATGACACCAATTGTAAAAGAGGATCAATGTCAGGGTCAAGACACAACCGATGTGAGCTATTTTTTGAACAACTACAGACAAGTGGTTGGTGCATTGGCATATTTAATGATCGGAACGAGGCCAGATATTGCATATGCAGTCAGCGTCGTTTCTAGGACCCTCGAAAATCCTAAAGAACAGGATTGTGTCAAACTGAAGAGAATACTACGGTATTTGCAGTATGCTCCAGAAAAAGGGATACTCTACAAAAGAGATTTCAAGACCGGTATTCTTGAGAGCTACAGTGATGCAGATCATGGCGGTGACTTGAACACAGGACGCTCAACCACTGGTGTATTATGCATGTATGCTGGAGGTGCCGTGTCATGGCTAAGCCAACGTCAGACAAGCGTGGCTATATCTACCACTGAAGCAGAGGTCATAGTTGCCAGTGAAGGTGCTCGGGAATCGATTTGGCTATCCAGAGTCATTGGAGATTTGACAAAAATGAAGGGTGTGCCTATTCTGAGAGTAGACAATGAAGCTGCGATCAAGCTGGCTGAAAATCCGGAGTACCACAAACGTACAAAGCATATCCGGATTAGACACTTTTTTGTCAGGGAGATGGTAACAAGTGGAGAGCTAAATATAAGCAAGATCTCAACTGAAAATCAGCTGGCAGATACTTTTACAAAAGCATTAGCCAGACCAAGGCTGTTAAAGCTTTTGAAATTAATAGGTCTTCATTGAGAGAAGATAATAAGGTTGTATATGCTTGCAATGTGCGACCTTATTTATAACCAACGAGAAGTACATGTTGATAAAAAAGCTTTTGTCATCTTCGTGTGTCAATAAAATGTCGGTATGTAAAAACAACTGTCTTGTGAATTATAAAATATTTAACTAATGTTATCAGTTATTTAGACAATTCCTAACAACTTTGACCTTTTATAAAGTATGCTCTAAGATACCATAAAGTGTAAGCAATCGCTCTAAAAAAAATAAGATATAACTATCGCACATTCCAATATTCACGATTCAGTCTCACTTCATTGTGAAAATTCATGGTCCACCCTACTCTAATACAGTTTCCTACTACAATATTTTAGTGAATATCTCCTGAAATATGAATTTCACCATTATTTTCGCCACATTTATCCAAACTAGGTTACGTTACCTGCCGGTTAGTACATGAACTAAGCTTGAACCTATTTTTAATAACGAAATAAACGCCATTGTATTTTAGGCATATTGCCGTCCGACCGGCC
Source organism: Atethmia centrago (assembly GCA_905333075.3). Lineage (NCBI taxonomy): Eukaryota > Metazoa > Arthropoda > Insecta > Lepidoptera > Noctuidae > Atethmia > Atethmia centrago. Next base: position 16,016,885 of record HG995383.1, on the reverse strand, counting down.
AACTCAAATCGACTCTAACAAATTATTGAACCTTTTCTCTAGTATTTTTCTTGGTTATTCGCTGCAACAAATTAGCAACTAATTGTCCATCCACATAAGCCTCTATAAATTTTTATATTTATGGTGAGATACCTACCTACCATAACCTGGAAACTAAATATAGCATAACTTTTTGTTTATTTACGTTTTGACGTTTTTTATTTTTGCAACAAATACAACAAATTAAGACCTTTATTTTGATCCAACAGTCGCCTATCTGTATTATTTAGTTTCTGTGTAATCACAGGCGATGACTACGGTGAGTGGCTGTACTAGCGGCCAACTATTTTTGGTCATAGTGTCTTAGTTTTTTTTTGCAACAAATTCAGGAAAAGAGGTGTGTATAGTAACAAATTACCACTAATTCCTGGCAAAGTTTCATCAAATTTTATGAGTTGGCCGCGCGGTTGAAATGGACATGGAAATTATCAAATAACTTCTCCCGCTCTGGGCGGGAGGGTGTGTCAGACTCTTACTGACTAAAACCCGCCCGTGTCCCTTCCGTTGCCTGTGTGTTGCGAGAGGCCACGGTATCCCTTTCGGACTTTCCCGAGACCTCGGCAGGCATCGGCCCTAGCGGATCCCTACCCCCCTACAGTTGTGCTGACATCTCTTTGAGGCGCGCGTGGAACACAACTTGCCGTCGACCCGGGGCTGGTACTTATCGGACGGCGAGTTACCCATTGCTCACCGTCCACAAGCCCGCGCCTACGATGGCCGGGAATCGGCTTGGAATTCCCGATGCCCAGGGCGTCTCCTGCGGCGGCTAGGGGCGTGAGGGCGTGAAATTTGGTTATTTAGCCTAAAGGCCTTTTAAGGGCCATTTAATGAAAAAAATCTGCCGTGTTTTTTCATAATCAGACTCCTCAAATCACAAAACCCACTATGAAACAGCCTGGGAAATTTATTGTTTAGCAAATTGACTATTTACAAACTTGAATTGTCCGTATATTTAAAAACAACCGTCATTCTTTGACAGTTGTATGAAATGGCTAAAGACGGCAATTCACGTAGGTTGTCAATTCGCTTAGCAAATAATTTCCCTGACTTTACACACGAGTTGCAGACACATAATTCTTAAATATAATATCAAGTTCTTTAATCAGAATATAGAACAAGGAAATGAGGATTGTCGTCCATTTTCTATTACCGATGCTTTATTCCGCGCCATTTAACTTTTTCAGTTGAAAGTTGAATCTTCATAATGCGGCAACGGCGGGCGGCGCGCCACTTGCCAGCGACCTCTTCACAGCGTCCACTGGGCATTAAACTCAATACCTATCTAGTAAATTAACTATTGATGCAGATTATAAAACACATTGGAATGGGTTCTTATAATAAAAATTTCATTCTGAAAAGAGGGAGTTAGTTTTTGTGGTTCTTTAATTAAATTCTGTGGACTTGATTTTGAGATTAATTGTACTGTAGGTAAGGTAAAGTAGGACTTATTGGCACTGAGGAGTACATAAGCATGTCTTGTAGCGCCGGTTTTACCTCTTCGAGAATATTACCAACGTATAGACCCAAATGTCTCTCTTATCATGAAAACCCCTTGCATGCGCATGAAGCAGTTGAAATTCAGATTTATGCACTTGGTATGTTGGTAGGTCGTCTGTTACCGGTCGCTGTTGTTATTTACCGCCATCGGCGAACTATCTTTCTCTGTCTAATATTTCGTCGGGGATGCCCTTCGACGATATATTCATAAACTTCCATGTTAATAAGTTTGGGAATGAAAGGAAAGTCATAAAGTATGTACGAGGAAGTGGAAGAAAAACCTGCGCGAGTCGTAAAACTTTGAACGGTTCGCGTGATGGGCCAGGAACTATTATTACGCACGCACTTTTTACGCCCAGCACTTTATTTAGCTGGGATAGATACATTTAGTTGTCTGTGTTACACATTCATGATACGCTTCGATATTACAGCAAAAAGAACATGTTGTAAGAAATATATTTACTATAAAGGTTCAAAAAGACGCAAGGATAACAGCCCTTATGTGCGTATTTAAAAAAAAATAAACATTCACTTTGCCCGAGTTCGCTGAGGGACTTGTGCAAACATTGTATAGAGATGCTTACCTACGCATTCATTAAACGAAGCAATCTTATTAAGCTTAATGAGTTCAAGAGCATGTAGCTTCTCACTTAGGTACCTGTTTCGCTTAATTACATTAAAGCGCTTCCAATAAGGCCTTTTCGCAATGTAATAACATCGATTTATCATTCGCAGTGAATCGAATAGATTGAAGACGCAATTATTAATGTCCGTCAAACGCCCTCAGCTGTATCATCGATAATAATGCGCTTAAACGAGAGTTTTAATCGATACTTTCAGACTGGAAAGTACCGTTACTAATTTACGTGTGTTACATTAAGTAAACAGCCGTTATAAAGTGCAGCAAAATTGTTTCATGAAAAGTGTATGGGGCAAGCGGCAAGCCGTTTGTTGACTATTGGTTAATTAAAAGCAAACAGTGGGAGAGTTTACTTTGTCCATGGTGTACCACTCCGATATCCGTTTTCTGAACTGCCTACGAGATATCGTACGGTCGCGGACCCACTCGTAACTTTTATTGTGCCGTTGTGCGAATAACAGGGTTGAGCGGCGAACGACTTTGAATAAGTGCTAATGCAAATATTATGTTCAGGATTCTTTTTGGTTTCGCTCCATTATCACGGTTACGCTTAGTCATTGGATGTTTGTGTCTGTTCAATAGATAGGTATTTGTTCATGTGGCTCCATTTATGTCGGTAACTGTATGCTTTCATCTTTATCGACTTTATTGGGTCTGGCGTTACTTTTGGTTTCTTTTTGCATAGGTTTATTTTGCTCTCAGCAAATACTTTGTTTGTTTTGCTTTCACTTTGAATATCCAATTTTGGTTTTAGATTGGCTTTTCAAATAATAATTATTGGAAAAGCCAATGTTAAACCAAATTTATGAATATATAATATGATTAAATAATTATTATGTAATCGTATTTAAATAAGTGAAAAGCTTGTTTCATGCTTATCTAATGATAGTCTATACGAGTTTAATTGAGTTAGTGTTAATTGACTTGTGCACAAACTATTGAATCGCATAGGCAATTACTAGTAAACGCCTAGTTCTATATGACGAAGGTCCACGTGAGTGTAAATAAGGTTGGCTAGAGCAGGATGAACATACCTACATACATACATACCTCCCTGTTTCAAATATTAGTAGGTATTTACTAAGTTATGTAGGTAACTTATTGAAATCATATGGTTCACTACATTTTGGTCCACACATCTACACGCATGTACCTACCTACCGAAGGGTGTGGCTGTGTGTAAAGTGTATGAGGTATCTAAGCAGAATGTTGTCAATCAATTGTTGGCCATTTTTTGCATTAAATATAATCTACTTATATCTCTCTAAGTACCAAGGAACTTCACAGTGCGCAGTCAGTCGTGGTAAGTTAAGCGAATCGGAAGGATTGACGGATTTGCGATAACGAAAATGCAATTTTCACGTCGTAAAATGGTACCTAATGATAGTTATCTAATAATGAATCTGAATAGAAAACTATCCAGCGGGGTAATGATGGTTATCTTAAATAATGAATCTGAATAGAAGAGTATCCAGCGGGGTAATGATAGTTATCTTAAATAATGAATCTGAATAGAAAACTATCCAGCGGGGTAATGATGGTTATCTTAAATAATGAATCTGAATAGAAGAGTATCCAGCGGGGTAATGATAGTTATCTTAAATAATGAATCTGAATAGAAAACTATCCAGCGGGGTAATGATGGTTATCTTAAATAATGAATCTGAATAGAAGAGTATCCAGCGGGGTAATGATAGTTATCTTAAATAATGAATCTGAATAGAAAACTATCCAGCGGGGTAATGATGGTTATCTTAAATAATGAATCTGAATAGAAAACTATCCAGCGGGGTAATGATGGTTATCTTAAATAATGAATCTGAATAGAAAACTATCCAGCGGGGTAATGATGGTTATCTTAAATAATGAATCTGAATAGAAGAGTATCCAGCGGGGTAATGATAGTTATCTTAAATAATGAATCTGAATAGAAAACTATCCAGCGGGGTAATGATGGTTATCTTAAATAATGAATCTGAATAGAAGAGTATCCAGCGGGGTAATGATAGTTATCTTAAATAATGAATCTGAATAGAAGAGTATCCAGCGGGGTAATTATACTTATCTTAAATAACGAATCTGAATAGAAGAGTATCATGCGGGGTAATTATATTTATCTTAAATAATGAATTTGAATAGAAGAGTATCCAGCGGGGTAATGATAGTTATCTTAAATAATGATTCTGAATAGAAGAGTATCCAGCGGGGTAATGATAGTTATCTTAAATAATGATTCTGAATAGAAGAGTATCCAGCGGGGTAATTGCGTAACACACTATCAGTCGCAATGGGTTTCATTTTGATAGATCAACAACATTCATTGCGTTATTTACGAGCAGACAATTTTTTTGAACACAGGTATATGAAGCAATACATTAGCAATATACTTCAAAATCATTCAGATTGTGATTGATAGTGTGTTACGCAATAGTGTCTTACACCCATTTTTGATAAGTTTCTTAATTAAATTCTATAGTGCTAATATGCTCCAAAAAAGATCACAAAATTTTTATTCAATCGATAAGTGCCATAAAAATGCATTAAAATTTTTCATTTTCAAATTTTGCGCGTAGTTTGACGAAAACGCTGGACGCAGTGGACGCCATGTTGCTCTGTGGTCATGACGTCACTTGACTATGTAAACAAATGCGCTGATCTGTTATCTAACTATCAGTTGACAGTTGAAACGTTTTACTTTACATAGCGCTATGACGTAATAACATGGCGGCTACTATTTCACGGTGTTTTTTAACAGATTAGAAAAACTGAAAACGTTGAATTGAATTTTAAAATTTATTTTGTTATTTTATGAACTAAAAGTAACATTTTCCGACTCCTTTTTGCCTAAACTATCTCAATAATCTATTTATAGATTTTTTCTCGTATATAGTAGATAAAATACCCTATTAGTATGCTGAATTCTATTAAGTTACTGAAGCACCGTAGCGAATCTGAGACCTAATTATGGAGAGGTAGTACCTATCTACTCGATAATATTCGATGTATCAATGTATGAGGTTGACCACACAATGGGTTAAATTACCGTATCACGGGACACATGTAGGTACATTATACACCGGGCAGTAATTAATCAGTATAAAGGCATATGTAATTAATGCTTATACATTTATTGTCACTTATCAATGTGTATTACATAGGTATGTAATACCCAACAATGTGTAAATAAATCCTTACTAATATTATAAATGCGAAAGTGAGTTTATTTGTTTGTTTGTTTGTTTGTTAGGCTTTCACGCTAAAACGGCTGAACAGTTTTGTATGAAATTTGGCACGTGGGTAGACCATGACCTGGATTATGACATAGGATACTTTTTATCCCGATATTCCCACGGGATCGACACTTATGCGGGTGAAACCGCGGAGCGCAGCTAGTAAATAATTAATTGGAGATACAAATCTCATATTATGTTACTACTTTACAAGTAGGCATATCATTACTTTGTTTTTACAAATACTTAAGACTTTTATATGCGCCTGCCGGGGTCGCGGGAAAGTCCGAAAGGGATGCCGTGTCTCTGGCAACACACAGGCGGGTGAGTTTTAGTCAGTAGGAGTCTGACACACCCTCCCGCTCCGGAGAAATGATTTCATAGTTTCCCATAAAAAAAAGAGACGTATATGTAAGCTTACACCTCTGTGTAGGTCTATGTAGGTTTCACGTTAAAAACCCTATTCCTGTCACTAACCAACCTTTCATACATAAATAATAAGCTTACATTGTTACACACTGTTCCCACTGCTGGGAATCAGGACTCCCTTCTGTGAGGGTAGTCGAAGTCGCGGAAAGCAGTTAGTACTGTAATAAGATTACCTGGTCCAAAGTGCATCGGATTCAAACTTACGACCCCTCGCTCGCTAGATCGACAGCTCAAGCCTTTTTGCTTTGCTATGCAAGCTATTTTTAATATAGTAATTAGTTCAACTCAGCCTATAGCAGTCCACTGCCGGTCTTAGGCCCCGGGTACAAACCCGGGCGGGGTGTGGCGCGGCCGGGAGACCTATCATGTCATAGGCCTCCCAGGCTGCACACCCTGTTCTCCGCCTTCCGTATCCAGTCTACCCCAGCCACCTTTTTAAGGTCGTTGGTCCAACTAGCTGGGGGTCGTCCCACACTACGCTTGCCGATACGCGGTCTCCACTCCAGGACTCGTCTGCTCCACCGGCCATCGGTCCTTCGACAAAAATGGCCAGCCCACTGCCACTTCAGCTTGCTTGCTCTGCAGGCTATGTCGGTAACACCGGATCTCTTCCGGATAACTTCATTTCTGATCTTATCCTTCAAAGAAACTCCGAGCATAGCATAATTAGTTACGCGAACATAAATGTATGGAACAGCTAATACTTTTTTTCGAAATTCCATGTTCCAAATACATAAGGATGAGTAAAATTACTCCTTTACAGGTTTTCAATTACACCTTGTACATTTTGCGTTTTAGACCAACCCAAAAGCGAAATCAAATAATACTAGTTTTTTGTTTACATTTCGGGTCATGCTACAGTGAATACAGTATAGGTGTGGATGGGTACTTGAATAAGTAGTTAGTGCCGTTACCCAGCTAATCTACTCTATGGGGATAGAAGGAAATGAGAAAATGTAACAGCTGGCTGGGAGAATCGAGGGTTGTGATAGTCCAATAGTGATTATATGGAAATGCGATCATGCTTGAAAGGCGATTTCACACTTGCCGCTTTTTACTGAACCATTGGCAAGGTAACTTTGTGTAGCCATACGAGTGTGAAAGGTACCTTGTTCCTTTAACAAACGACGTTATTTGTATTGACAATGATATCAATACGTTTTTTCTTGTTGGATTTGAAGGTATAACAAAGTTTTGATATTGTTGTATTTAATGGGTACGTACATACATACGTTGCATATTATGAATTTATTATTTTATACTATTAATTATATATAAGTACTTTAGTGATATTTATTTTAGAAGTATGTATATATGTAAGTATATTCTCTTATTGTATATTTAAATTAGTGAATAGTTTTTTTTGTTGTTTTTGTGTATTTTGTTTTCTCTTCTACTCTTACTCTTACACGCGGTGTCTACATCTCTTTGTCTACTGTCCTATCGCAGGTATGCTGGAAGAGATTTCTTTAGAAATAAGCATCACCTTTGTACGTATTTTTCTGTTCCTTTCTTCATGTCTGTATAAATGTGTGTACATAAACTGTTAAATAAATAAATATATACATGTATGCTTGGCTAAATTGAATCATTATAAACCAACGATGATTTAAAAATACTTTAGTTCTTAAGTACCTACTGGATATCTAGTGACATTGAAATTGATAAAAGTTCCGCATTAAATTTATTGCTAAAATATCCGTAAAAGACAATTTAGAGTGGACCCATCGAATTGTTCTAAATCTAAACACGGCTTTTGTAAATCTTTATTAAAAACGTTTCCCGAATTTAATCCACCCATCTCGTCAATCGAAAGAAAAAGGGTTTTCGTCAGTGGTATGTTAATTATAGAAACCAGAATACACCCTTTTAGCGTCCGTCCATTTCTGTACGTTTCATGTACTCTTTGAATGTGTTTGTGATTTGTCGAGAGGATTATTTTAATTCGTGTTAACGAGACTCGTTGGTACCGGTGTACTTAATTCCAGTAATAAGTACTTGTATATGTAGCGTGTGTCATTCATGTTCCTTTATCGTCTTTCTCTACGGGTTGAGCAAAGTTTTAAGCGGTGACATTATAAAGTATGTGGAGCGTAAGCGGTACCGCCATTCAGTCATTACGAGGATTTGTGTAAATAATAAAACATGATTACCTACTGATTAGGGAGTTCAATTAGGTAGACCCTTTAAAAGATTAATTACTTGCAAATATATTATTTTAAATTCAACTATTGAAGATGAAAAATGTAGGTAAAGTTTTTTTTGCATTATTATGTTAATATAAGTTACCATTACAGTACAGACAAAGACTGTTTCCAGAGCCATATTAAGCTCTTTTAACAACACCATCAGGCATCGAGAAGGGGTTACAGCCATACTGAAATTATTTGCTAGAACTTCGTAGCCATCGCTTACTTTGGCGTAGCCTAGCCGCTACGCCAAAGCTACGCCGTAGCACTCTACACCGTAGCAAAATCGTCCTACATACAGGTTGTATAGGCACTTAAGTACTCAGATATACCGAGACGTAGGACGTTTGTATGGCGTACAGGACGGATGTGTAATTTGCATGGCTATAAATTATTAAGATGACCAAACGGTCCGCTGACCTTTCCCCTGCTTACAAATTAGGTGCAAATCTGACTGCTTCAATGTTGTAATGTTAATGACTCGAGTAAGGTTGGCAGTTTGACTTTATAACGAGGTATACATTATAGTTCGCTGAACATTTTTGTGTCTGTATTTTGAAATTAATAGAATAACATGTTAACACATTTTAATGGAATGAATGTATTAGTATAAACAAAGGCTTTTAATTTCATTCACTTAAGTTTTAACGTTAAATAAATGTCAAACTTCAACAGCTTTATCGAGTTATTCGTGAATTAATGCCAAAATTTTTATTGCTAACTTGTTAGCTTTAAAGAAAGTAGTTATAGTTTCTTTGCGCATTTCCTTGAATATTATTTAGTTTATAAATTCGCTTATATTTTTGTAGGACATAAGTCTTTCACAATTTAGTAAGACATTGTAATTATTAATATTGATTTGTACATATAAAAAAACAAATATATCTAATTAATTAATAAAAATAACAATTAATTCAATTAAAAATAATAATTCATTTTTAATTAGAACAATAGTAAACTCGCTAAAATTGTAATCGACAAACAACAGTAGAAATTTAACTAATTTATATTTTTTTAATAAAGGCCTTAGGTCGAGTTGTTAAGTAGTTAGAATACTGGTAAATAATATTATTAAACCTGTTTTGGGAGACTCTCAAATAGGAAAAAAAAAATGTCATTTCATTGTATTTAGCTTTTAGAAAAGTGCTGAAAATACCCAGCACGAACATGAAGATCTACGAAACAGAGTAACGTGTTCCTCGCTAGCAATTCCCACACATTTATTTGTCAGACACTTGTTTACGTCCAAACTCGCTCTCATGTCGCTCTTAAAATTTGATGTAACGGCGACTTGGTAGGTAGGTATATTTTTTGCTTGATATTAGGCTGAGGGCACAGAGTCCTGCCAGGGTCGCGGGAAGGTACTTATGGGTCACCGAGGCCCCCGCAACACAGGCAACAGAAAGTAATACGGGTGGGTTTTAGTCAGTAAGAGTCTGACACACCCTCCCGCTCCGCCCAGAGCGGGAGAAGTTATTTGATGATTTCCCACCCTCAAAAAAAAAAAAGGGCACAGAGTGGATTGTTTAGCAGGCACCTTCAAACAAAACTCTGTACCATTAGGTACAGAGTTTACGTCCAAACTCGATCTCATGTCGCTCTTACAATTTGATGTAACGGCGACTTGGTAGGTAGGTATATTTTTTGCTTGATATTAGGCTGAGGGCACAGAGTCCTGCCGGGGTCGCGGGGAGGTACTTATGGGTCACCAAGGCCCCCGCAACACTGGCAACAGAAAGGAATACGGGTGGGTTTTAGTCAGTAAGAGTCTGACACACCCTCCCGCTCCGCCCAGAGCGGAAGAAGTTATTTGATGATTTCCCACCCTCAAAAATAAAAAAAAAGGGCACAGAGTGGATTGTTTAGCAAGCACCTTCAAAACAAAACTCTGCACCTAATGACAGTCGATCCCGACAGCGTAAATACAAAGGCGGATGCAACATAGACAGTAGCTGATCTGTAACGCAGCCGCGTCCGTATGAATAAAGTATTACAAACACGATTACACCACAGATATATGAAACTGTCTGTAATGTGATCGGCTCCGAAAGACATCGTTTTAACAAAAAGGACTGCAATGCAGCGTATAAGTCCGTCTACACTGCAGGTATCAAACTTGCTTGCGACGTAACGCACCTGGCGCTAATAGCCTACTAAATAGCCTGCCTAGCTGCGAGCACCTTGGAAGTAGCGCTCGCATGCCGCTGCTGCGGCTCGCAAGCGGTTGGTCACAGTTCTAACCTAACCGTTTTTTTATTTTTTGTTTCGGGGTGGAAAATCCTCATGGATGTACTACGCCCTGGGGCGGGCGGAGGGGTCTGTCAGACTTACTGACTAAAAACCACCCCGGTGTTCCCTTCCCACACTTGCACCGGGGATCATGGGATCTGCGACTTCCGCGATCCCCGGCTGGTACCGGCCCGCCAATGCGGGCCACCTCAGGCTCGCGGGGGGGAATGAGGTGTAAAACTCCCCCCGCGACGTCCAATAGGGGCGCGTGTGGAACACTACGAGCCGCCACCTCGGGTCCTGCTGTGTGGGGGGCAATGGATGTCCCCGAGTCCGTCGCCCTTGGACCCATTTAGGGAGCTGGAAGAGGGCGTTGTCCGCCCTCCGCCGACGCCCGGTGCGGCTGCTGCGGCAGGGTGAGTGGAACACATTTCCCGCTCGCTTTCCACAGCCTCCTTCTGCGACATGACTAGTTTCGCAGAAGGATACCACCGCATCCCAGGACTTCTCGCTGCCGATCATGGAGTAGACCACGGCCGGCAGTGACAGGTCACTGCCTAGTCCTGAGATGAGGGCACGGCGCGGCCCCTCCCAACCGGCACATTCTGCCAGCGTATGCCGCGCCGTGTCCTCCCGGCAGTCGACGCAGTGGTGACACCGGGCGTCCGGCTCCCTGTTTATGCGACACAGGTACCCGAAGCAACCATGCCTCGAGAGCACCTGCGTCACGTGAAACAACAGGGAGCCGTGCCTCCTCCCGAGCCAATGCTCGTGTACCGCGTCAATGGTGACCGGCGGCAGTTCGAGAAAGCCGGTCCCGCTATTCCGTCACCAGTCGCTGCATCAGCCGCGCGCCCCGCGCCCTCGCTTCCTCGCGCCACCGATACAGTGACGCAAGTACTTTCGCCTCGAGGTCCCAGGGCGGGGATCCGGCCAGTACACAAGCCGCCTCGTAGGAGATCGTGCGATATCCTCTATTGACTCTGACGGCCATCTTTCTCTGCGGCTTTTGCAGTACAGCGATGCTAAGGGCCGTCAGGGCAGAGTTCTAACCTAACCTAGCCTAACCCATTTCACCCAGTTCACAATTTTTCGACAGTTTATAATGTAACGGAAATAATACTATGGGTGTCTGCGTTGAATCCGTCTTTTCATTGCCTTATACAAACAAAGGCGGCTGCACTACAAACCGCTGTGTTGCAGCTGGGTTTGGACGGACTATTGCTGCTTTATGACATTCGCAAGACAATGCAGCACAGACTATGGTGTCTGTGTTGCATCCGCCTTTGTATTTACGCATCCCGAAACTGCATAAATGCTTGTTTGATGATCAATGATCATGATTGGAAGAAATATGTTCCACATTTACTTTTAAATCTATCTTTAATACACAGTGAGAATTATGTATAATGAGGAGGTTTTAAAATGTAATCCTGTTAACACACTCATTCAGGCAGCAGATAATATTGTTGAATAAATATGTGTACCTCATTATATTGTAACCAGCGTTACTTTTGGAAGGATTAAATTTAATTATTTTGTTATTATATCGTTTACATTATCTTGTATGCATTTATCTTTTTTTATAGTAGCATTATCTATACCACGAAGCATCTAAGATAACTGTTTTAGTAGAAATGCTTTTTTCCTTTCATGGAGCTAGCAGAGTCATTTTGTCAAAAGGCGTTTTACATAAAAATATATTCTATTTAGTCCGTCATACAGGTAAATAAAAAATATTAGACAAGTATTATTTGCTGTATATTAATAAAAAAATACTTAGATAAACGCATTAAAGTTGGAGAGTGGGGGGCTCGCTAAGTCACAATTCAGTATTCACGATCACACTAGGTTAAAATACAAATCCCCTACATATGACGTCATTACGAGTATTAATTGGCCGTATTTATAGGCGGGCCGCGATCTGCAAGTAGTTGTACGTGGGAATTAGAATGTAATCGGGTACCGGCGTGGCGGAACGGAACAACAAAGATTTACGAGCAGCGCCGCTTCCGCACCATGCACCCCCAAACACTCAAAAACTACACCCCTTACCTTTTTGTACTGTGAATAGCTTTTTTTATGATAAGTGGAATAAATTGCGGACGTCCAACCAATTTGTCTAGTCGTGTTGGTTTTTCTTCGTCGCTCGCTTCTCGCATATGTACTCGTATCGTCGGACGACGGGACTTGTATGCAAAGTGCTCGGCAGTCCCGTGATTTACCTGTTTCATGTTATTTGGAAATTCTTCCTTCTACAGTTAAGTTCGTAAACGTAAATTAAGTGTTTCTTGATTTATTCATGTCCAATTAAAGACGAAGCGTTTGGTTGTGATTTATGAATGGACTGTTAAGGATTTATGATGTATTTGATGCGAACATTTGGTCGTTTACTGCATATTTGCAACGCTTTTCCGGGTTATTGGATTGATATTGTCATGAACTGATATTGGTAATAACTTATTTGCGTTTAGAGGTCGGTTTACTACAGTTGTAGTAGGTTTCTATCGGCCTTTCTAGAACGAAGTTTGCGAGTCCAATTTATGCAAACAGCAAAGAGCGAAACAGAAGTCAACAAAAAATTAAGCTCCACAGTGAGCTGAGCCGTAGTCTTTGTTCTTCTAATCCCGACTTTCCTTTCAGATAGCGTTCAGTCAGCTCTTAAATTAAGAATTTATTTCAGAACTTCATACTTTCCTGTTCCCCTTTGTGTTGCATCACAATGGAAATTATTATCAATTGGAAAACTTTCCGTTTCCACAACTTCTATAAAGGCTCACGTTTTATTTTCCACTTTTGACTTTCTTTTTGTTTTGTAAGGCGATATCACAGCGGGATATTTCACTGTGCCCATCTTGATTATCAAACAAATTATAAAGTAAGAGACCTCTTTGTAACTTTTAATACGACCGGTGTGATCGTAAACTACCCATTATAAAATTCCTCTGAAACATTAATTATTTAAAATTATTTTTTTAAAGCGGTTCGTGTAAGGCTATCTCGTAAAAGGGTTTCCAATGGAATATTCATGATTACCCTGAGTAACATTAGGTAATGGTTGTTTTGAATTCCCACATGTGAAAAGAAACAGTAACGTGGGATATGTTTTCCACGAGCCTATCTTCAAAATTGGCTTCGAGCATTGCTTAAAAATTTGCATTTCATATGAATGTAATGAATAATTTATATCACGATGCCTCTCAAAATTAAATAGGATTTAATGAAAAAACTACATATGTACCTAATGCAAGACGTGTAGGTACTTTGAGGTAAGGGCTCGTGCAGACTAGCACGATATCGCGGGCGCGATAGGCAGCCGCGATATCGCCCCAGCTTGCACGAGCTTTAATGGTATTGGTACTTTTGTAAATGTACTCGTACGAGTAATATAAACAAAAAGAGAGAGAGTGCGAAAACTGAAGGAGAATGGGTTTCCGTGAGACAACGACCTTTTATTGGCAACTACCCGACTCTTGGCACTCACAGATAAATAAATCAGTGTTATTGAATTTTAATATTCACACAAAGAAGATACATTTAACCATTCACTTTGTGAATTTTCAACAAAATCAATAAACTTTAACGTAAAATGAGTATTTATTAAAGGTATAAGTGTCAATAAAAAAGTATAGATACTTAGGTAGGTACGTCTCCAAAAGATTATTAATTTAATAATCGAAATAAAAATAACTATAAAGCTCAATACTTCACGACTCCAACGGGAATTTTATTTCGTACGAATAAAACACGTAAATTGAAATAGTCTAACAAAAAAATATAGGACACATTGAGATGACATGTCGGCGCAGTTTATGACAATGAAAGCCGACGAGCCACTTCGGCTGAATTTAATCCGCAGCGGTTAAAGTTCCCTTCAGAAACAATAACAATTCGTCCAACGATATAATGTGACCGCACAGTTTTCCCCGGAGGAAGTTTTAAGTGCAAAAGGCCTCACAAGTTTATGTGTTGAATGAATCTAGGAACCAGCCGCGTAATGTTAAAGTTGTAATTTGATTTGCAACCATAACCACTAGCTCCCATTGTTTTCATTTACCTACAAAACGGCTTTTTGTTCCTCGTTTAAACAAGTTACGACTTTGAGAGTTATGAATAAATGAATAGCTTTTCATTATACCCGCCTCTATCTACTTAAGGCGTCTGCAAAGGTTTTACTGTCGTTATGAAAATTGAGGAAGATGTACCTACGCACGCACATATTAATTTCATTGAATAAATTGTACGGATTCCATCATTTTTTCATCTCATTTCCGTGTACTCCTTTACGTTTTGACTACCTTCTTTAGGTCAACCCTCAAATGTATTCTGTTTGTACAAACTTCTTTCTAATTAGATGAACGAAAAATACTTCTTTACCACGCGGAGATATTTGGAATCTGACTTTAATTATCATAAAGAGGATATTCCCGATCGGCCGTCCATACATTTTCGTTCACATTGTACGCTATAAATATACACTCTTTGTTAAAAAGGAATCATTTTATCATTTTTCTACAATTAAATGAGGCCGCGTAGGACCTTTTTAGGAAATAACTTTACATTATTTACTAATATAATAACATATAATTGTTATAACAATCAAAACGACGGAAAATTAAGTTATCATGCATAAAGAAACAATGAAAAGTTGTTACACCCGCGATTTATCACTAAGAGCCTTCCTTGAATTTTCACTGACACTGCAATGCTGTAGATTATAACAAAAGCTTGGAAAAGCGACTATCAACTCAGAATACAATTATTCGCAATACAATTGTGTTAAGTGTATTAAAATTGCATTCATCAATTTTAATTACAGCGAAGTGGCATCAATGCTGACCAGATTATTAAATTTTATACAAGTACAAATTACATGGATACGCACGATTGGTGATGTGTAAGCGACATATCGAACGTAAATAAATTCTACTCGGACACAATTCATGATATAATTACTGCTAGCAACTCTATATACCGGTGGAAAAATCAATTCCAAAGCGTGCACCTGATTAGTCCTAATCAGATTTAACTGTAGCTCAAAAGCCCGTTTGATTACGTTCTATATCTAGTTATTATTTTACAATGCAGCCTGAATCAACTCGTTGTTAATACTGATAAAAACTGTATGTTATTTAGTGTAAATGTAGGTCAGAAGTGCCGAACGGTCGAGCGGGCTGCAAGGCGGAAGCTTCGGAAATATCTGTTACACATTGCATGCTGGTCCTATTATGCGCAGTACCGAGGTTGCTAATGAAGAGAATATAAGAAAAAACACTTTGATAATGGGGCATTAATGAAACTGCTCGTTAAGAAGGTGAGTACGCTGAAAGGACGTCTTTTCCTGTTTGGAAAATATGAATACGAATAGAAGATTTTGTTGTTATATTTTTGAAGTTTTCATTTTAATAGTTTCTTTTGAACAGTTTTAATCTATATTGTCAAACACTGCATGTTTTTCAGAGAATTTCCTTTATGTGAGGATTTTTAACAACAAACGGCTTACTCTGATAACTTTAATATTAAGGTAACGGGAACTCTATTTTGCGAAAATTTCTAATGCGTCATGTTTTCCTGTTTTGATGATTCTTGGGATAGTCTAACGTTTCCTTTCCCTGCCAAGATTTATGATTATCGGGGAAAATACTTTTTTTTTTGGTTTGGAAATTATCAAATTATTTCTCCCGCTCTGGGCGGAGCTGGAGGATGGGTCAGACTCTTACTGACTAAAACCCACTTGTGTTCCTTCCGTTGCCTGTGTTGCCAGGGGCCTCGGTAACCCTTTCGAACTTTCCCGCGACTGGCAGGCATCGGCCTTAGTGGACCCCATCGGGGAAAATACTTACCTTTTTTTCAGAATTTGATCTCGTCGCCATGGTAATTATTTGATCTAGCAACCCCAGTTAATACTACAAGGTGTGACAATCTCGAGCAATGTGATTGCGCAGTTAATTGCCTAGCACGATTGTTTGCTTACATCAACTTTACAGTCAACATATATTATGTAAACAGAGTAGGTGTTGGGGGCTTAATCAGTAACTATTTTACAGTTGACTAAAATTTATTGTACAAGAGACTATTTTGGTGGGATTTCATAGTTTGAAATTAAGTAGGTTATTTCACATAATTCAGAAGTAATTTGCATATCGTGCCAGTTTTGAACTTTTGACCCGGCCATTTTCTTGCGTGACCTTCATCAATTTATTTATATTTACTTACTAAGGTTCCGTACATAGAGGGCGTTTCATGAACCCTAAAATGTCTGTACGTTTGTCTATTACAAGACTCGGGAAGAAGATTTGTGTTAAGTAAACTAGTTTACACAGATTTCCTTTCTATGCAAAAAATAAAAAACATGTTTTTTTGAAACCAAATATCAGTTTCTACAGGGCTACAGGCCTTTGAGTTGTGAAGTTCCTAGCTAATTAACTTAACGAGAGATTTAGTCCTAACAATTTGCCAGCACCTAAAAGCCATTGAAAAATGTAGAGCCACAGTCACTTAGTGCCTGCCTTGCTCGCTTCTGAAGCTAACCATGTCTATTTAGGAGTATAATCTATACATCTATACTAAATAAATAAAAATCACGTGTCTGTTTGTAATGTCAAAGTAACAGCTTTTTACTTAATTCATTTTAAAGTATACGGTACTTATAACAAAAAAAAAACCCGGATAAGTGCGAGTTGAACTCGCGTGGTGAGGGTTCCGTACAATGATTAAGTTATCGACCATGTTTTTGTACCAAGATAATTTATCGCAAGAACAAACTTAACATTGTAGTTGAAAAACATGTTCTCCTATACATTTCAACCGCAAATGTAAGTTTTTACGCACAATATTCACTGATTTACCATGTTATTTTAACAGCATAATACTTCTTATAAGTTTTCCAGTAATCTATAAGTAATGAACTATTTTCTGTATTTCTTCCAAAATTTTAGGTTCAGTAGTTTCGGAAAAAGGGAGGCGGAGTGGTCAATTTTTTTAAATAACTTTAAAACAATATTTTAAAATTATTAAAAAAAAATTGAGACCGTCGTAATAAGCCCTTTCATTTGATATGTCACACGGTACAGTTTGCAAAACCTTTTATTTTTATTTTCTATTTTGCCTCCCAAAAGTGACCCTCATATTCAAAATTTATTTATTTACGTTACACGTCCATGTTTGGGTCACAGAAATTCATGTGTACCAAATTTCAACTTAATCGGTCCAGTAGATTTGGAGCAAATCGGCTTTGATAGACGGACAGACAGGCACACGAGTGATCCTATAGGGATTCTGTTTTCCTTCTGAGGTACGGAACCCTAAAAAAACAATTTTTAATATTTTTATCTGTCTGTTTGTTTCGGCTAATGTCCGAAACGGCTGGACCGATTTTGTTTTAGAAAAAGCCACGCAGGCAAAGCCGCGGGCAGCAGCTAGTTTCGTAATAAATTAAAACTAAAATGTTGGAGTTCATTAACGGTGATCCTTTCTGTTTCTCCTATAAATATTAATTTCGTAAAACAATGAAAATTTCCCGAGAAATACGTACTGTTTTACTGTAAAAGGATACGTGCAAATAAGCCGCAATTTGGTACGGCTTTAAGGCTCGTGCAGACTGGGGTGATATCGTGGGCACGACAGGCATATTACCCGTCGCGCTAATCTGCACGAGCCTTTATAATAGTATGGATTAACTTCGGGACCACCCGTTCAACATAGTAAGCGCGAATTAAGTAAAACAACAAAGGTATTTGTTGTTGTGCTTAATACACTCTGGATGTTCACTGGGTACCGTAATCGCTACGAGACTTAGGTATACAACCTTAATAAGTATTTTGAACTCTTTGCTCTAACCTAAAGTGGGCCAATTTCCCGCAATTGTTACTTGGGTGCTATTTACGTTTGAATTTAACTGTGGTTGGAGGTAAAGGCAAATTGTGATATATACTTACTTATTTATTTACATATTCTCAGACATGCCTACTGAAGTTTTTTTTAAATGGCGTATCGTAGCAATTAGCAAAGTGTTACAAGCTTAAAAAATAGCAAACACATTTACAGTTTCTAAAAGGTTTTTACATAGATACCGCTGTAGGTATCTATTTATAAAAAAAAACATTTCCAAGAAACTCTCTCTAATTGGAAATCAAACATAATCACGTCCATTTTCGAGTTTAATTCCATTTACGAAGCACAAAAAAGGCTAGCTGTACATGAACTACATTCAGGAGGATGCCTTTAGCAGGATGGCGGTGCAAACGTCAGCCTTGTCGGACGGCCGCGCCGCAAAGTAATAACAGTCACTGCTAATGGATTGTGGTATTTAGGTAGCTGCCTTCGTACATGTTTAGGCATTACCCTTATTTTATCTACAACTTCGTGTACCTCTTACACAATTTTGGGCTCCTGGTAAATTTGCGCTAGCTTTTGTAAATTAGATTTTTAAGGATTTGTGATCTACATTCTTGATTCATGTAAAATCGATTGTGGATATTTTCTTAGTTGTCTTCCTACATGTACAGGCTAAGTCTCATTTTTGTACATCTACCTCATCTCAATTTTGTGCTCCTGGTATATTTACCTTTGGCTTTCATTACTTACTAGTTTCAAAGGTAATGCCTACTATGGTTGTTTTAACGAAATTCTGCTCCTTGGTATGTACCTAACTAACTTTTGAAACCGAGTCGGTAAATAGAATTCTGTACTATATTTATTCTGCTACAATATTCGACGTTATATGTAGATACGACTTAAAAGCGTCCGCGCTTGTGTCAATGTACCATTAATGACTCGTGTTGTGTGTCATGTGTAAATACACTAATGGTATTAAAGACTGTCTAGTGGGCAAGCGCTACTAATGAGCATGAGGTCCTGGGTTCGATTCCCGGGTCGGGCACAGTGTTATTGGGTTTTTCTATCTGGAATTTCTCAGTAGCAGCCTGGAGTCTGGATTTGTGCCCGGTTGATGGCAATAGGCTCGCCCCCTATTATATGGGACTTAAACATAACTGGCGAAATGTGGGTGTACTACAGGTATACCTCTGCCCAAGTCTTCGGGGAAATAAGGCACATTAACGTGAAAATGAGTAAATTTGGCACGTTACCTAAGACGAATCTATTTCAATGAACCACTATTCAACGACATTAGTGCATTTCATATCAATCGGAGATTTCATATGATGAGTTTTGTAGCCGTTTTAAAAGATATATAAAAGATTTGAAATCCTTTTACATTTTAAGGCTTAGAGGTCCTGTCTCTGGTTAAATTTTGTGAATATAGAAAATATTAATCAAATTTATAGCCTACTTTGTCGAAGTAACGACCTACCTTTTTACAGACTTAAAATTTTCATTACATTAATTTAAAAAGACAAGTGTATAATTAATTGAACGCAGCCCAAAAAGTAAAAAAAAAACCTTAAAACACATTTAGATTTAGGTAACCGGGGTGAGCTAAATTTTAAAATTCACATTGAATTAGGTTTTGCAATGAAACGGTCGCGAGTACTTGACTCAGGACACAATACAGCAGTGACAAAGAACCCCCTAACGACCTCGAATTTATCGTGAACTTTCCACTAATACCGTCATTAAACAACCCTTTGTTTTCTTCTTTGATAAAAACGCCTCGAAGCACCTCTGAGTTCGTAATTTTTATCTTTCCCTGCTTCAATAGTCACCTTAGGAACAAAAGCAAATACTTTTGCGACAATGACAACAGCTGTCTCCATTGTGTGCAATGGGCCTGTGTTTATTCATTTAAAGTTCAGATTTCAACGAGTTTTGAGTTTGTTTTGTCAATCTTTTGATAAAAGTGATTGTCGTTATGATGATACCTAAGTGCTGAAGGAATTATTAATTTAGGATAAGTAATATTACCTTTTGAATTACATAGAGGTTGTTGGGCTTTATACAAGGTCTCGTTTTGCATCCTCGTCAAATTTCAGGAGACTGCTATGAAAGACATATATAATCAAAAAAAAATTACGATACCTGCTCAATAATCATTACATACTTGTTTTTTTAGTTACTTAAGTTTGACAGTATTTTAGAATACACCACTTTCACAGAACAGAATCACCCCGTTGCGTATGCGGTAGTGTGTGTGTAAAAGGGCAGTTATAGTACGGTATCACACGGGCCGCGTTTTAACATTCGTGTCCCACACATGCCGATTTCCGAAAATTAGAAAAAAAAGCCCTACTTTTTTTATTATTGATTCGTGTCGAGAATCATTAGCATAGTTACCACCTTGAATTTGACGAGGATGCATAACGACACCTTGTAGGTACGTCTTCGAAGTAAGTACACTTGTATTTAGTAACTGACAAGTATATAATTTTTTTTCCGATTGAAACTTGATTGATCTAGGATCAAACTGAAAAATATTCAGTTGGTACACACGGCTACATATCAAGCTATACATTTCCAGTATAAGCTGATCTCGCATTGTATACAATTTCCGTACAATGAGAGGTCAGCATAAACTGGAATCGTATAGCTTGATATGTAGCCGTTTGTACCTTACCGGTTGTTATTTTAGTTCCCACATACCTATTATAAAAATATTTTGCCGTTTGATGTAAGGTATATTATTTTACTACGTTACATTACGGTTTTAATTCGAATTTTCTCATGAAAATTCTGAAACGGAATTCTTGTATGTATAATTACACCTAGCTGGTTTTACTACACTGCATGCTTTCACTTCCTTTACAGTATAGTTTAATTATAAGCCATGAAATCCACGCCAGTTTGTGTGAAGTTTCATATGAGAAAATTACATTATGCTCTGAGTAAAATCCGTCGGCTTTCGGGCCCAGCAGGGTGCATACAATTGAATTATTTAAGGTATTATGACGTTAAATTGCCCGGCGGAAGCGAGTATGCCGTAATCAGGTAAGAAAGCGGCGGGCGGCCCGTTCGAGGCACCTGCCCATCGCCGACGGAGAAGCGACTAGCTAGCAACGATTTTCTCGCTGAAAAGAAACGTACAAAATATTGTAGGCCCTGTGTAAGTAAAAGTTATCATCATAATCATCCTATAATATTCCCACTGCTGGGACACAGGCCTCCACTCATTGAGAGAGAGTGTGCCGTAACCGTAACCAAAAATTCGAAGACATGTGACATCTACCAATCCGCACTGGGCCCGCGTGGTAGATCCACGCGGGCCCAGTGCGGATTGGTAAATGTCACATGTCTTCGAATTTTTGATTCTAGGACATGCCGGTTTCCTCACGATGTGTTCCGTCATCGTTTTGAGAGCAGTGGTGATGAAATAATTTACACAAAGTAAAGCGTCTGTCTGGGTTCGAACCTACGATCTACAACTCGTAAGTCGCGGCCGTTAGCAC
The DNA here is from genome assembly GCA_905333075.3 of Atethmia centrago. NCBI lineage: Eukaryota > Metazoa > Arthropoda > Insecta > Lepidoptera > Noctuidae > Atethmia > Atethmia centrago. The sequence continues at coordinate 15,995,290 of HG995383.1, read as the reverse complement.
TGGGCCACTGCCCACTGCTCTCGTAATACATAATATTAATAGTTGATCGCTGACTGGTCACACGTGGGCGAGTATCGCTCGTTTGTCGCAGCGACAAAATCAGTCTCATCAAAGAGAGTTGGTACTCGGTCAGCGACACTCGCTTGGCGGGCAGATCACTCGCTGAGAGACACGCTTGGTACATACGCATACCAGCGAGTAATCGCTTGTTGCTGTCGCGCAGTCGCTGCTCGTTGCTTGCTAACTCGTTTTTAGTTGCTATATAGCTCTACTAGCTTCTCGTTAATCGCCGGCGATGGAACAGGTGCTTGAGACAGGCCTAAGATAACCCTTGTTATAAACTCGGTAATTATCAAAGTTGTTCGTTTTAACTTGTATGAGCAAACGAGTGTCGTGTAAACATGTAAAGTCGAAAGAAAAAGAAAGACGCGTTAAGTTGATGTATATGAACAATGTTAACACAAGCGTGAGTGAATAGATATGAATGAAACCTACCTACTGTAGCGAAAAATAAAAGGAGAATTCACCACTTTTACACGTATATTAATTTAATCAAAATTATAATTATTAAACAAGCAGAAAGTACTAATAACTATAGTAATTAAATACACGAAAAAGATTTCCTGACGTTTCCCAACTGCAAGGCGTAGCGCGCCTCAACTGAACAGCAGGTGACGCGACGTTTTTATGCGACGCACAGCAATACGGAGAGGCGCAGGCGTCTGTGAACTCCAATTATTCTAAGCGGCTGGTAGTGACGAATCGAGTTCACATTCTAAGTAGCTGATAATAAAGGATCGAACATCCGATAGTCCGGTACCCAAAAAAAAAAGAGCCGGAAGCGGTTCTTTTCAACTGGTTCTACACCTACGACAAATAAAATAGGGTTACACCAGGGCAAAGGATAAAATTTCATTGGATGAACTAAAAAACTGCAAATACGGTGTGTATTTGCAGTTTTCGAAGAAATGTTATGCCATTTGTAACAGCATTACAGAATTGAATAAACTTTAGAATATATACAGGGTTACTGGTAACTGGACGTATCCCTTGCAGGACGTCATAGTAGGCTTAAAATGTAACAAATTAAGCCATCAAATGTTCTACCGAAGTTCAGTAGTTTTTGAGTTAATTAGATTTTTAGTTTTTTATGAAAAATCCCAGATTAAATCATTTGAAGCCAATTTAATGATGATTTACAGCGCGACTGTACTGATATTTAAGTTAAATCATAGTTGATGCCGTAGCAGATCATTGGCAAAAGCTAAAACTTTGGCAAAAATCACTAATCAAACATTGATTTTTTTGTAATATTTGCTATTACTTCGTAAAAAATGTTGTCTAGTCCAAAAAAAAATATTACGCCTGATGAAAATATCCTTGTCTTATCAGCTATTCAAAAAGGTAAAATTGCGAGACGGTAAACCTTTTGTTTTCGTATGACGGAAGTGCCGGAAGCAAGAAGAGCAAACATGATTTATCAACATGATCGATGTCTCACTTTCGAATCACAATTCGACAATTGCTGGATGAAAAAGATCAAAACCGATGGATAGGCCGCGGTGGGCCCATTTCGTGGCCTGCACGCAGCCCTGGGTCTGACGCCGCTAGACTTTAATATCTGGGGTTATATGAAAGACCTAGTTTATGTAACCCCAGTAAATTCAATTGAAAAACGAAGGAAGACAATAACAGATGCGCTGGATGGGGGCCGATTCTACTAATTTGCAAAGTTTACGCTCTGTACCGTCTCATCAATGGTTTGGTCAATTTCAGAACAATGTTGTTAGTAGAATCGCCCCCCAATGAGGGCAATGATCACATCAATAATCACAAAGACCGAAGTAAGGAAGCGAATAAGAACACGTATTCGAAACCTAGGGCTGCACATCGAACCACACGTGTGAAATGTGTGTGTGAAGTTAACAAATTGATTTTGATTAAAGATAATAAAAATGTTCACGAAATTGTTTTATTTGATTTTCCAAATAATCACCTTTTTAAGAGATGCACTCTTTCCTGTACTAAATAAAAAACGATTTTCATAATGTGCACAGTTACAGCATCCTAAAAACATTAGACAAAGTGGACAGTCCCTTTATAAGGCATTGGGTATGGAGACACGTGCCAATACGTGTATTGGACCACGTCCTTTTTTATTGATTTAGTTTGTAAAAGTTTACTAACATAGTTTTTAAGTCATTGTTACTATATGGATTATGTGAATGTAGTCCGAATTAAAGAATACATTATTATATAATGTAGTCCATGAGTTTGTTTTAACTTTTTTGTTTTTGGATAGGTGATAAGATAAGACAAGGATATTTTCCTAGTAATTTGTACATCAGGCATAGTATTTTTTTGCACTAGACAACATTTTTTATGAAGTAATAGCAAAAATTAAACTAAATGTTTGATTAGTGATTTTTGCCAAAGTTTAGGCATTTTTGAACTTTTAATTATTAACAAAGATCTGCTACGGCATTAACTATGATAATAACTTAAATTTCAGTACAGTCGCACCGTAAATCATTTTAAAATTGGCATCAAATGATTTAATCTGGGGTGTTTCATAAAATCTAACTAACTCAGAAACTACTGTTAAGCCCCCCGCATCGGGCGGGCGCTGCATTGAAGTGGCTCCTGCCCAATCTAGGGGGTCCAAACGCCTCCCGCCGGAGGCTCTACGCGGGGGTTGTGCGGTCCATGGCCCTCTACGGGGCGCCTGTTTGGGCGCGCTCTCTGGCGCTGCGGCCAGCCCGCCGGTTGAGCGCGGCCCAAAGGGTCATGGCCATCGGTATGGTCGGGGGATACCGCACGGTCTCCTGTGAGGCAGCGAGCCTCCTTGCCGGATTGCCGCCATGGGATCTGGAGGCAAAAGTCCTCGGGCACGTATGGGAATGGCGCGAGGAAGCGAAACGCCGGGGCGTAACTCCGCTGCTGCGAGAAATCGCGGTACAGCGGAAGGAGCTCCGGCGGGATCTCATGGCGACATGGAGTACGGTTGTCACAACCCAGTGCTGGACACGCCACGATTGCGGCGATAAGTCCCCTCTTTGAGGAGTGGCTAGAGAGGCGCCACGGCGTCCTCACCTTCCGCCTGACGCAGGTCCTCACCGGAGACGGCAGCTTCGGGAGGTTCCTGTGTCGGATAAGGCGGGAGGAAACGCCCGGGTGTCACCACTGTGTGGATCGCCCGGAGGACACGGTGGAGCATACGGTGGAGGTCTGCCCAGCTTGGGCAGAGGACCGCCGTGTCCTCGTGGAGGCGATCGGCGGCAGAGATCTCTCGCGTCCGGCCCTGGTTCAGGCCATGGTACGGAATGAGAGGGCATGGGCAGCCGTCACCTCCTTCTGCGAAGCAGTAATGCTCGCGAAGGAGGAGGCGGGACGGTTGAGGGAAAGGCATGTTTCGCGCCCTCTCGTCCCTAGCCGCCGCAGGAGACGCCCTGGGCGTCGGGAATACCGGGCGGATTTCCGGCCACCGTAGGCGCGGGCTTGCGGACGGTGAGCAATGGGTAGCTCACCGTCCGGTAAGGACCAGGCCCGGGTCGACGACGCGTTTTATTCCACGCGCGCCTCAAAGAGATGTCGTCAGCACAAAAGTAGGGGTCCACTAGGGCCGATGCCTGTCGGGGTCGCGGGAAGGTACTAATGGGTCACCGAGGCCCCTGGCAACACAGGCAACAAGAAGGAATACGGGTGGGTTTTAGTCAGTAAGAGTCTGACACACCCTCCCGCTCCGCCCAGGGCGGGAGAAGTTATTTGATGATTTCCCACCCAAAAAAAAAAAGCCCCCCGTATGACACCGATTCGTTGTCAAACAATAGAAAAACAATTGTGTCTCATTAGCTGTCCTTGATCAATTAATCTGGGATTTTTCATAAAAAAAAAACTAAAAATCTAACTAACTCAAAAACTACTGAACTTCAGTAGAACTTCAGGTTACTTAATTTGTTGAATTCTAACCCTACTCTGACGTCCTGCAAGGAATTCGACGAGTTATCAGTACCCCTGTATATATTAAAGCTATTATATCTGATACAATTTCACATTGTAAAGATCCAATTTTTTTTATAACTTGATTTAGCTTCCTATTGCTTAAACAAGTTATATTCAAATTTAAATTTAAGAAAAATTAAGGAAAATTGTAGGTCAACTAGAAAACGTGAAGTAAAAGGTTTAAACGGCTGAGGCACACACATGAGGCTGCACTACATTTTGTTTTCAGTACCTCCACATGAAACGGTACATTATTTAATTATTTACAGTAGTGTACATTCATCATGTAGCCAAAAACACTTCTACATAAGATATTCAATACATGCATATTTAAATTGGTCTGCGTAGTAAACATTTATTTTTACTCCTCGTCTCAAATGACTTTACCCTGGAGTATTTCATAAGTTACGTTGAGCTCTTTATCCTTCTTCATACGAAAATATAAAGTATAAGTAACTACCCAATAAACTTTATAGGATCTGTTTCTCATGAGGATATGTCAGGACATTGTTCCAAGGGTACTCCCGACGGTCAAAACTTTATGCTTAACTCTTCAAACTCATGGATAGGCACTTTGCCTCTAATTTTACGGTAAATAACTGTCAGGCACAATTGTTCAACAATTTGGCTATTATAATATAATGTTACAATGATTGACGACGGCGTTGAAAGCCTAACAGGGTTTCAGAATACGTATAGTAATTATACCTCGATAATTGACTGTTTAAATTGTAGGTAATACAACACCCTTTTTTTTTGGGTGGGAATTTATCAAATAACTTCTCCCGCTCTGGGCGGAGCGGGAGGGTGTGTCAGACTCTTACTGACTAAAACCCACCCGTGTTCCTTCCGTTGCCGGTGTTGCCAGGGGCCTCGGTAACCCTTTCGGACCTTCCTACGACCCCGGCTGGCATCGGCCCTAGTGGACCCCTACACTTATGCTGACGACATCTCTTTGAGGCGTGCGTAGAACACAACGCGCCGTCGACCCGGGCCTGGTCCTTATCGGACGGCGAGCTACCCATTGCTCACCGTCCGCAAGCCCGCGCCTTCGGTAGCCGGAAATCCGCCAGAGATTCCCGACGCCCAGGCACCCTAATTGCATAACATACTATCAATCACATCTGAATGATTTTGAAGTCTAAATTGTTAATAAATTGCCTCATTTTTTCAAAGACTACGCGGTAGCCCCAACACCATTTTGCAAATGATTGCATCCCGACACGACTAACTGTCCCATACAGGCACACTGGGTGGGAATAGTTACTGGGAAATTGTAAAATAGAAATACTTTTTTTTGATTATGTACCTACTAACATAGATATTTAGAATTTTTTTTACTAACATATATGGATTCTGTCCGAAATAAATGAATAATAATAATAATAATAATAAATATCGCAGCATTATGCTGAGATAGGATCCTTTTTGGCGTCGCACAAGTCGTTTTTATTTATTTTCTTTGTGTTTTGTGAGTTGTTGATATTTTTCTTTTTTTCTTTCTTTTCTTCATATGTTCGAAAAATTTGGCTTCTCAACAACGTAAAATAACGCAATGAATGTTGTTGAACTGTCAAAATGAAATTAATTTTTCCCCAAAAGCGAGCCCCATGTTCAATATTCATTTATTTACGTTATACGTTCGTGTTTGAGTCAGAAATTCACTTAAACAACCAAATTTATTTTATTTTTAAAGGCGAACGGCAGGCTTGTATGGGACTTTCGTACAGGTAATAAAATTTCGTGTTTTGGGATATTGTTTGTTTTAATTGGTAGTTAATACGATAGACAAGCCTTTTTTAAATTCTAGGATTTTTAGAACTTGGGACGTAAAAGTTATAACCAGTTTTATTTTTTAAGGTTAAGTACTAGTGTACCAATCAATGTAGATTGTTACTTATAGGCACATAAACATTGTTTCGGTAATAAAGTATATGTTCTAGATTGCTTGTCGCTATTTTTGTAATGTTTTACTTACTATCAAGTAGGTAAATTGAGATGAGGATCGTACCTACACAGCGGAGTGCATTAGGAGATACTTATGTCCAGCAGCTGACTGCAACAGTTTGATAATGATGAAGTCCTGATGGGGTTTTGAGTGTAGATAAATAAAACAATACAGTGAATAGTTTTTTTTAAGTACATTTATTTTATTTATAATTAATTAATTCGTAAATTACTTCATCTAAGAAGGGGCAGGTCAGGTAATACCCTCATGGCGATCATAGCTTAAATACCAACATAACTGCGTTTAGTTTATGACTAAATTACGTGTAGTTATTAAAATCTTTTTTTAAATATTATTAATTAATCCGAACTTCTAAAAATAGTACACTTACATGAAAATAAATGGCTTAGTTGCCTTAATATGTGGTACAAATTCTATAACAAAACAACAAAAAAAGTAAGCTGTACGAAATCTGCCGTTCACCTTTATTTTATATTTATTTATAAACAAATTTCAACTTAATCGGTCCAGTAGATTAGATAGTCGGATAGTAGATAGACAGTATAGCAAATCGGCTGTGTCAGACGGACAGACAGTCACACGAGTGATTCTATACGGAGTCCGTTTTTCCTTTTGAGGTACGGGACCCTAAAAATGAACTGACATTGATAGTTGTTGGGACTGGAACGAAAATAACGCAGCTTTGGATTTTTCTGGTCTCTGTCTGGTTTCTGACGGAATCTTGGTAGCAATTTTCTAGGAGGTTCTGTTTCAACTCAGCCCACATTAGCGGGTTGATTTTGTTACCGTAAAATGCTGCAACTTTGCCTGAATTTTGACGTTTTCTGTTTGTACCTCTGAACCTATTAATTTCATAAAAGCCATAATGAGTTTCGAATGGAAAACAGACTTTATGCCTTGCCAGGTAGAACTTAAATCGTTTCAATCGTTTAAAATCTTTCCGAATGACAAGCACCCAAATTCGTAGGAAAAGTTTTAAGTAAAAGACACAACTTTTCTTAAAAGGATATCTCAATGTTGATCTTTTTAGTATTTTTTTTCCGTGTGCATGAGACACCGTTCTTGTCCCCGGCAGTTACATTATTGCCATGAAAGTAGTTTTTTTTTCACAGCTAATGGGCAAAGTTATAGCCGGTACCACAAACTTTCCACACGAAAATATGGTTGACTCTAGGGTTGTCAAAACAATATATCTACAGATTTTTTTAATACTTTTCTTTACTTTTTTCAAAAATTAATCAGATTGTTACTTACGAATAAAAATCACAAATGCAATGTTTTTTGGCAATAATATCTCATATTTACAAATATAATCACACCCAATTTTTTATAACATGGCTTCATCTACATATTTTGAGAATGTTTGAGTATTGTTTTAACTTATGTATTTTAAAACAAAATACTGTCGTTTGCTTTACGGCTGCATATGATGAAATAACTTTGTTTCCATTGAATAATCAGCATAATTACGAGCTTCTCGTTTTCCATATCATATAACTGCAATATAATTAAGTCTTAGTTACTTAAATACAACACAAAATACAAAATCAGGGCTGTGATTCCCGAAGGGTTATTCATTGGTGAATTAATTCATATAACAAATATTACATTAATAAAATCCGACTAGTGACAGCCCTAGACCCAAAGTTGTGTCACTCAAGTTTCTAAAACAGTGCACAACATTGCCTACTAAGTTTTTTGAAGAAATCAAGTCCTTTTCTTAAAAGTATCAAACCGTACGGAAAATAGACAGTATTCTATTTTCTTACTTTGGGGCGTTATTTCTACACGAAAACACCTTTTCTGTAGCTAAAAACTGCATAAGTTCCAGGTCACTAATAATGTCCACCCACTCGCACCGGTTTTTGTCACACAGCTGCCAGAATCATAATGGAGCTACCATTATAAAAATATATATATATATGCTGCCCTACTAATGTAAAGTGTATTAACTTTACATTATTAGGGCAGCATATATACATTTCAAATGGTAGAAAATAAGAAAAAAAACTAAGCAAACGCGAAATATCATAAGTAATTGATACGAAATAGACAACCTCCTCTCGACCAAATCTTTTAGTTTTCAGTTCTCATCCATATTTTTTTGAAAAATTTGGATGAGAATTGAAAACTAAAAGATTAAAAAATATATTCCATTCTACCGCAGTCAATCCTGATCGACAATATTCTCTCACGTGTAACATACGGCACGCGCCCGAAGGTTGCCCATCCCTAGACTACGCAAAGGAGACAAAAAAAAACCGCATTCCGGCAAGCATTGTTCCACTCTGGGAATTTTCTTATAGCTCATGCTTATGTTAGATCTTTTTCGAAGTAATACCTAGATTCCTACGATACTCAAGGATATCATCAAATCCAATTACATAAAGATGAATCCAGACCAACCTGTGGCGCCTCACATACATTCAGGTTGATTGTATACAAAGTCGGTTTAATTTAGTGAAGTACCGAGCTAACCTAGTTACCCCAGCATAAGTGCAGTTAATTTTCGAGATTAGCATTTGTGTGAGACAATTAGTCGTGAGTAAACTTTAAATAGAGCTTTTGAATAGACTTATTGCCTTGCTTGGACGCTTAGCTGGAGACCGACTAAAAACTGGGGGCAAAAACTTAAGCTGGTAAGTACACTTCTATTGAACGAAGTGAAGCGGTGCAATTACGTTAGTCCTCTCCCGTAGTCTCGCCCGGCGCGGCGGGCACAAAGACTCGCCCTTGGTTTCATTTTCAATCATCATTTTGTTGAGATTTCTTGCTTATTGCATTCATTGTAAGGAAGTCTTAATATCGCGCCACTTTTAAATGAAGTACGCCACAATGGTTCGCTTTATTTGTGTAGCAATTAGTATTTTTTATAATTTACTACTTCGCTTTTGTCTTCTCGTTAAACGGTTATTGCTTTATGTAAAGAGTCCATGTTTCATTCATCAAATAACTTTAAAACCTCTGTTTCTGCGTTTATGTTCTATGGCTCATTACTGTAATCCTGCGACAAATGTAAATAGGTACTACACCACAGACTGCATTAGATTGGCGGTTACCCTAAAATTTTCTGGCTAACATTGTCACTCAGATATCCTGTTTACATTAACATAAACATAACACATAGGTAACATCACGCCTTGTTTCCCCGAAGGGTTGGGCAGAGGTGTACCTGTAGTAGGTACACCCACATTTCGCTAGTTATGTTTTAAGTCCCATGTAATAGGGGGCGAGCCTATTGCCATCAACCAGGCACAAACATACAACATTTGTTGGTTGTTTGCATTAAACAACTACGTAACTGGTTTACATAATTTATTGGCGCTTTCCTCGTTCGACAATTTGAATGGCTATCACTTGGGTGAAACAGCGTCGGGAAGAAATTGCAGCTGTAAGTACAATCTATACCTTTATGTATTCCATTCACGAACATGGGCTCCCCGCAAATACTGCAATGTGAGAGGAGTTTTGTCGCAGCGAAATCGGACTAGGCTAGGCGCTAGGTCCCTGCGTGCAATATTCGTGCTTTGCCTTAGGAAGTATGTGTAATTACACCTTAATGTCTGCACAAGGTGTTATTGATGATGATGATATATCAGCAGTCGTTTTGTATAAAGCTAAGTATATAAGTTACACACCTGACAAATGTAGAACAACTGATTGGTACTGGTAAGGTCGATGGCAAGCGTCCGAAGGGTCGTAGTCAACTTAGATGAACGGACCAAATTTTCTCATCGCTGGACACAAAACTCAACGATGCGATTCACAATGCCAAGGATGGACGCGGATGGCGGAACACTGTCAACCAGAATATGACTTAACGTTGCAGGAATCACGATTCTCAGTAATGAGGAATACGAGGTGAGGAGAAGAAGTGGGAAATTCCTTATAGGAAGACTCCTTAGGTATATACCTAAGGAGTCTTCCTATAAGGAGTGCACCAATAATCAATTGAAGTAACATATTTGCAAGAAGCAATATTTCGATGGTGCTACTCTGAGGATAGTAACTTGTTAGGGCTTTTCGTGGTAAGTATATATATATATGCGAGTAATATTCTAAGCCAAACGCAATCATACATAACCGCAATGTTGTAGTTCGTTAAAGGCACCAGGCGTTGTATAACAACTCCCGATAGCAGCGTGAACAACTGACGTACCACGTGTAACACAGTACCTTTGTCTTTGAATTCCTCGTATAGATACAGGCAGTCTTTGAAATATTACCGTGAACAGATTCGCTCCGTCAAGCCCGCCACTGCCTCGAACCCATCTGTCTCTCCACGATTCTCGACGTATGCAAGTGTCGGCGTGACATTAACGGCACTTGAGAGACAGATCGTTGCTCATTTGCAAAATATTAGCTCTCCCTTAATTGGCTAACTTTCCACGAATTATCTTACGCAACTAGCAATTAGCTAGCTCTATGTAGTTGGTTTATCACTAAGTAATAAGGATTTATGTACATTCGTACAAATTTCCTAAGAGTACATTATTATTTTATTTATAACACGCTTTGTTGAACAAACTGTAAGAGAACTAGTCGTTTTTATAAGTAATTTAATTAAATGTCTCCGTACCTACATAAAGTTCAGTGCAAACAAATGACCTACATATTTATTTGGGTTACCAAGAGCTGAAAGTTTGCAAACTCTACCAAGATTCTAATTACATTGGCAATCTTTTATGTAGGTATTAAACGTAGGAAGATTTAGATTAATACAAAAGTCTGAAAAGTACAAGCAGATAAATAAGGTCTCTTGTTGACCGGCGTTAATGGAACGCAAACAATCCCTGAGTAAATTCTGCGATGCAAACCCGCTACAAGTTGTTGTATTCGTATACTGTGCACACCACTCTTTGATGTGCTTCTTTTGTACACTTTCAATGCAGAATTAGAAGTGAATTAATTAATTACTTAGCTCTGCTTTATGCTGACGCGGGGTGTTTATTTTTCTCCATAGGAGGGATAATCGATGTTTTTATTTCCAAATGATTTCATTCGATCATGTTTTTATAACGACCACATTTACGGGCGGAAAATGAACTAAAAGTCAGAGTTAGTTAATATCAGTTAAGACGCTGACAACACCTAAACCGCGGTCCCTGTCAGATTGCATAGAAAAGAAAGAGAAGCGCGATCACACAACGCTTGAAATTTATTGCAAAATATGAAGTAATTATCTATTTACTCAAAATTGAGTTGAGTAATCGAAAATGAAAAACAACCAAGTTCTGCATTCAAATAAGACGTTCTTGTTATTAATTAAATACGTAACGTATGTTCATATTTGCTACAGATATTTTGGATTAGAACTCAAAGTAAGAGGTTAGTTTAACGTTAGTTTGTATCGAGATTTTGTTTTCAAAACGTGTTTTGGTAACAACCAAGTTCTGGGAAATATGTTCAAAATTAACATATATTTTTTTCGCTACCACAAACTATAGAGATTTGGCATTTTTTTTTCTTAAGAGAAGCCTATTTTTGTCAATTGGGTCTTGTCAGCGCCTTAACATGCATTTAAACCGTGCAGTCGGAATGACGTAAGCGGTTACATTGTTAGTGGTTGTCGGCATAACACAACACAACACAAATTCGTTTCTGCAATCACGGACGTGGACGTTCGAAATCTGATTTACCGCTGATTTGTGGTCAGGTGCGGGCGCGTACATGTACCTAACGTGCGCACTGCATGCCCACATCTATGTACGTACCTACATACCTACTAGTCAAACCAAGTTATAACTCATATAACCTGTCGTTCCGCCTGAAATATCGTCGCGGAACGATTTTATTACTCACGATGATGTATCCTTTATTGTTGAATACTAATGTGTTCAACAATAAAGGATACATCATTGTGAGAAAGTTTGTCCTTTAAAACCTCAGGCTTAATTTAACGATTTTCACATTCTCTGTTAGAATTTCGATGATAAAAATAACAGGCACGAGAATATTAGGTTTCAAAGCCACGTGTAGGTTTTCGATTTTATGTTTTGCAAAGTATATTCTATGTTCGAGAGGCTTGTGGCTAAATAATAACAGCCATATGGGTCAATCGATCTGGTTAAGCTACGCTTGCCGCGGTTGGTCCGTAGATGGGTGACCATCTTTACATACCAAGACCCCTCCGTGTCTCGGAAAGCACGTTAAGCCGTTAGTCCATGCTGTCATTTGTGGATCTTTGACAGTCGTTACGGGTCGTCAGAAGCCCGAAAGTCTGACAACCAGTCTTACCAAGGGGTGTCATATTACCCAGTAACAATAACTGGGTTGTGGAGGTTAGATAGGCAGTCGCTCCATGTAAAATACTGGTATTCAGCTGCATTTCGGACTGGAAGCCGACCCCAACGTAGTTGGGAAAAAGGCTGGGCTGATGATGATGATTCTATGTTCGACATTCATATTCCCTGGGCCTGTCAGTAGATTTTACCACGTTAACCAACGTAAGGGATAAAAAAAATAAAAAATTGCGGGATGGTACTTATGGGTCACCGAGGCCCCCGCAACACAGGCAACAGGAAGGAATACGAGTGGGTTTTAGTCAGTAAGAGTCTGACCCTCCCGCTCCGCTCCTGAGTTATTTGATGATTTCCCACCCTCAAAAAAAAAGGGTTAAAAATACTCAATTAAAATTGCTTATAAATTAATTACGATGAAACAAGGTTAAATCTGCGAATTTTCATACGACAGTTTTTCAAGTCTGATAGTTTTGTGGGTATTACAATAAAATGAGTTGTGCCTTAACAAAATAGAAAGTCCAGTTCATTTTAGAAAAAAAAAAATGCATGTCAAATAGGTTGTTTTATCTGGGACTTACGATACCTCAGGCAGACGAAAGAAAAGAAATCGATACTATATTTAAAGAAAATCAACAGAAAAGAAACCGTTTGATCATTTCGAGAGATTCGAATCCAGAGGCAAACAGACAAAGTCTTCAAAGTTATAACACCCCTCATTTTGCGTCGGGGGTTAAAAACAGAATCGTCTATAAAATGCTACAAATTGAGGTTTAACGCTGTAAACAAGAAAAAGGAAAGGTAGCAGTTGCCAAGTCGGGTCCAGTTACTTGCACCCGTCCGGATTGTGTTATAGACAGAAATGAGAACGTCGAAGTTGGGTTGAATCTCGGCAAACTGTCAAACCTGTTTCATTTACGACGAGCACCTACTTATTTACGTCTAAATTTGCCGAAGGCGGAGATAGATACCGGTGCAGTACATATTATGTACTTTTAAGGACTTTTCAGTCACACCGCCTCACAGTGGAACGAATGTATGGGAGCGGTTGGACGTAGACATGTCCGAAAAAAAAGAGTAAAATTATGCCAAACTAATGATGCCATCTTATTCGATTACTTAATGCCTTCATAACTTGTGGTGATGAATTTCTTCATAACTCCCATATTTCGGGAGTAATTTGAGAAAATGTGAAATTTTACTATGAAAATGAGTGTATCGAGCTCTCTCCCTCCTGATTCCGGGCTTGTTTCAAGTAGCGGTCTCTAATATCATAATGCTAATACTAAGAGCTATATTTAATACTAAGACACATAGTGCGCCAAATGTGCACTTTCTGGGATAAAGAGTGATGTTTATTTTATAACACAATTTTTTTATTTTTTGTTTATTTTGTTGATTAAAACCGTTTTTCTAAAGGTTTACCTTATTACAATAACATTTCTGAGCAGCCAATTAGAGAAGATATAAGCTAATTAGGATATATAATTAGGGACTTAAGGTTTACATATAAAACTGATGCACTAATGATTACTGATAAGAACATTGCTATTATTTAATTACTAAATGGCTCTTAATACACTAATTTAGCATGCATCATTTACTAATTATCACAATAACTAATTACCTTGCAATATTTAACAAAGGATACCTGGGATACCTGGATTTTATATAAATAGGTCACTATTAGTAACTTTAAAATCAGTGTTGATTTACACCTCGTTGTATCCAAGCTAATCTCGCAATGTATTTTCCAAATTTTAATACAAATCTTGATATTCACGTTGCTTTATGCGCACGCGCACATAAAGATTTACGCGACTTTAACTATTTGTTCAGTGTTTTAAAAGATAACAGTTGTGTTCAGTTATGTGAAAGTGCTGAAACAAGTTTAAAAGACTGGTGTCGTCGATTTTGCTACCGCATTTATGCAAAATGGACACAGTCTGGAAGAAGCACAGATAAGTTTCGGAAGAAACATGAGATTTGGCTACAGGCTGCAATTCAATGGCCGGAATTACAGAATGAAAATATGGAACCTTCTACAGAAAATATAAGTGACGTCATCGAGCCCATAATTTCTCCTGCTAAATCTGATGCTTCAACTTGTACACATCCTAGTCCTCGTAAATCTTTTGAGGACCTTAGTAACCGGCAAAAAAGAAGACGCACTGAAGATAGTCTTTCATGCAGCAGTAGCAGCGCTGAAATTATGTTTTCGGCCGAAAGGGCGCTTCAAAAGGCAGGACAAAGCGATACAGCTTATGTTATGAAATACTTGACGGAGAATCCAGAAGAGGCCTCAAAAATCAAAGCCTTCATTGAAGGTAAATCAATTCAGGTACGGGAAATATCCCCTTTGAAGGCATTGGCTCTTTATGTATCGATGAACTTATCGAAATGGCGCTATAACACTCTTCGGGATTTCAACACTCAAGAAGGAGCTCTTCAATACCCGAGTTACTACATGTTGGTTAAAGAAAAAATTAAGTGCTATCCGGCCAAAGAAGATCTCACAGTTACAGAGAGCTCTGCAAAAATCAAATTACAAGCCTTGATGGATTTAACCTCAAGAAGACTTATTAGGTCGTTAGAAACCCCTGTTGATCCCAATCAACAGCTCGTATTGACCAGCAAATGGGGTTTTGACGGATCATCTAGCCAAAGCATTTATCATCAAAGGACGAGTGAAGATGAGCAAATCGATCTTGCTAGTAATTTTATGATTAGTCTTGTACCACTGCGGCTCGTCTCAAAAGGTGTAACAATTTGGGAAAACGAGCGACCATCTTCCACTTCATTTTGCCGGCCAATATTGTTTAAGTTTATAAAGGAAACCAAAGAAAATGTGCAGAGAGAGATGGCTGAAATCGAAGCAGAGATTGAAGCCTTAACTCCATCCACCATCACTGATGGAATTAGTGTCAAACACCACCTGCTGTTGACAATGATTGATGGTAAAATTCATTCCATTATATCCAATACAGCAGCTTCAGTGTGTGACATATGCAAGGCTTGTCCTAAAGAAATGAATAATTTAGAGTTAATCAAAGATAAACACGCAAACGAGGACATGTATAAATATAGCTTAAGCACCCTTCACGCTTGGATTCGCTCAATGGAATGCTTATTACACATTTCCTACAAATTAGACATAAAATCATGGCAAGTAAGGGGTGATATAGCAAAAAGGCAAGTTGATGACAGGAAGAAAAGAGTTCAAGAGGCTGTAAGAAGAGAAACGGGCTTACTTCTCGATGTTGTGAAACAAGGCAGTGGATCCACCAACAATGGCAACTCGGCAAGGAGATTTTTTGAAAACTACACTAAATCTGCTGAACTGACCGGAATAGATGCTATGCTTTTAAGAAAAATCTGTGTGATCTTGCAGTGTATTTCATCAGGAGAGAAGATCAACGTAACTAAATTCCGAGAGTTCTGCTTTGATACTGCTAAGCTTTACGTGGAGTTATACCCATGGTATTATATGCCTTCTTCACTTCATAAAATTTTAATGCATGGGCCAGACATAGTTCAGAACATGTCAATTGTGCCCATTGGTTTTCTATCCGAAGAGGCATCTGAGGCTAGAAATAAAGATTTTAGAAAATATAGAGAGGGGCATTCTCGAAAGCATAGCAGTATCTCATGCAATGAAGATATTATGCACAATCTTTTACTGTCTTCTGATCCACTTGTTACAAGTATCCGTCCAAAAGGAAATAAGTTTGTAAAAAAATCTTCTTTTAAGGAATTTTATGAGCTTACGGATTCTGAGAAAAGTGATATCGAATTTGTTAACATAAATGATTTAGCGGACATCGATTCTGAATTTGAATTAATTGATGATGATGATGATGACGAAGATAATTAAATGATGTTATTGTTTTAAAATGTGTAACTTAGTAAATTAGAGCTTACATCTTAATTATTTATTGTACTTTTAATGAAACTAGGTAATTTATTATCAACTTACTTAAAAGTCATACTCTCATCAGTTCTTGTGAATATTTTTGTTAATATATATTTCTGTATATATATAATATATTTATAGACCTCTTAATAAGTCTGTCTGCGGTTTAAAGTAAATACAAATGGGGAAAAAACGTTTTTTTTTTAAATTTTCATTTCCTTTTATCCCAGAAAGTGCACATTTGGCGCACTATGTGTCTTAGTATTAAATATAGCTCTTAGTAATAGCATTACGATATTAGAGACCGCTACTTGAAACAAGCCCGGAATCAGGAGGGAGAGAGCTCGATACACTCATTTTCATAGTAAAATTTCACATTTTCTCAAATTACTCCCGAAATATGGGAGTTATGAAGAAATTCATCACCACAATTTATGAAGGCATTAAGTAATCGAATAAGATGGCATCATTAGTTTGTCATAATTTTACTCTTATTTTTCGGACATGTCTACGTCCAACCGCTCCCATAAATTCGTTCCACTGTGCGCCTTCCTAACTTTACTCGTAAATCATAGACTACTTTGTATTGTAGAACTTTACCTAAATGTAACTTTAACACGCCGACTTAAATGTTCTCAAACTGTGATGAATAATACAGTCCCATTTTGTAAAATGAAAAAATCACTTTGACAATAAATTATCGAAGAATCTTTGTCCAATGGTGAACTGAGGTGAAAATAATGATCGAACTTGGAAAACATTTACGCGAAAGATATTAAGGAACGATTATTGGTTATTGCGCAAAACTTTCTTTGTTCGACTCATGATAATAGGGGAGGGAATTATTATGAACAGACTTTTATTGTATTTTGATGAATGAGTATTTCTTACAGATGTTCTTTTTATTGGAGATGAAATTGCTTTAAACTATTAGATGTGGGACACGTGTAGTGCTTTGGGAAGTACAACGGGAATATCCTAGCAGGCAATCCGAGTTACCCGTCAAACTAGAGCCGGTACACAACAAAGCCATTACCAGTAGACGCGCGGCCCAATCTTATTTTCTAAGTTTAGGAATCGAAAACTTGTTCACAAACGTCGAGGTATGAGGAAGGAACAAGCCAACACGTATGCGACTAAAATAAATTGTTCCCATTGAATTAATTTTACATGTAGTTCGTGTAGAGCCTGTGTAAACCACATGTCTATCGTCGCTTTTTGTTATACGGTTTTTGGATGGGATCCAAATTTAAAATATTTATTTTAATTTCGCTATGAAACCTTTATAAAAATAAAAAAAACATTCACGAGTATATCTACATCAACATTTATACGTTTCCCATAAAAATCTAATAACAACCGATGTTCGTTATTCCTATAGGTAAAAGCGTTTAAGGGCCACATAAGGTCACGTCCAGCATTTTGATTGCTATCACAAATGTATTGCCAATGGCTGCCAAATCTGATTTGCCTCTGATTTGCGGCCGCCTGTTCTTCGCGCGCAAACTTCTGTGTTGTATTATCGTAGGCCACTGTTGTGTTTACCTCACATTACCATTATTTCAGAGGACGATAAGTGTTTTATATTAAAGAGTTTAATCGAAACTGACAACACTAATAGGGAAATGTAAAGATAGCTAACAGAATATTAATACTTAATAGACGATTCTTGGCTCAAGAACCGTTACTACATAACGTGCTGGACATAGGTCTACCCCGAGACTTGGGGCAGACCATTGTCCAGCAGTGGGTCTATTCGTCTATCGTCTACTTTTACAATGTTTGTAAATATGTGAGCACCATGTAACTGTCACATTATTAATTTATCTGTTATTGCTTCATTGTTAATTATTTTTTCACTTCAGTAGCTCAAACATGTAGGTTTTGCTGCCTGAAGTTACTTGGTCTCACTCAGTGAGCAAAATGCGATTTTGCTCACTGAGTGAGACCAAGTAACTTTTTAATATTATTTTTCAGAAAGCCGCGAATATCTTATTCAGCTTTTGGTTAATCATACAATTCGAAACATTCACACTCTATCTCTTTCCCGCCATTAGAAAGAGAGAGAGACAAAGACCAGCACTTTCGAAGTTCCGATTTTGAATTCGACCTCAAAGACAAACACGTTCGGAATTTCGTACTAACTAAAGAAATATTGCAAAATGATAATTGTCTTTTAATGTAATTTATTGAATTTTTAACTTATTGTTGTATTTAAACGAAAATAAGTATTTACTGCAAATAAAACTGATATTTAACCTGTAAAATATTTATTTCTAGTTTCAGTAATGTTACGTAATATATTTTCAATAATAAAATATCATGAGTGCTATTTCCGATCACGCCTTAATTTAAATAAAAAGCGGGAATAAGATTTCGTGGCTGGCGTATTTTAATATTTTTTAAGTTATTCAACTCTTTACGAGTTGAATAACTTAAAACATATTAAAATAATCGTAAAATATGAGTGAAACTAGCGACGAGAACAGTATTTTAACACCGGAAGAGTTAAAACAACAAGTTGTTAATGTAGAATTAAGTTTCCTACCTGAGAAGTCTCGCGAGAAATATCTGAAAGCATACCATTGATACCATGTCTTCAATGAATGGAGACTTACAAAGGGCGCAAGCAGTTTTTCGGAGACGGTGTTGCTATCTTATTTTTTATCACAGACGAGGCGATCATCTACAATGTGGAGTATTTACTCAATTTTGAAAGCTACTTTAAAAACAAAACATAACGTGCATATTGAAACATACGCAAAACTCGTATCTTTTCTAAAAATAATGTCAGTTGGGCATACAATCTGACCAAGATAATGTCCGACATTGATGAATTTTATTTATGCAATGACATGAATATTTACTCTGTATAGTAGGTATTATATTATTTTAATTTTTGTAAATGTGAAGACTATGTGGGTCATTGTTTAATTTTGTTTTACTCCAGTTAGTTTTTAACATGGTCTGGCAGTTTGAGTATTTTTTGCGGCCTAGCCAAATGTCCTTTCTTTGGTATTGTTCGTTGAATCGTTGAGCTCCTTTAGTTCTGAGTTGAGCTGCACAACTACTGACAAATGCGTGCACTGACTAGACCGGTCCACTCAATCTGTGTGGTTCTTTCATCAAAAGACCATTCCAGACACCAATCGACATGGCAATCACATGATCTGACCAAGATTATGTCTGGACGTGTAAAAGTGTTCGTAAAACCTACTTACAGAAATAAAATCATTTATCATTTATCATAAGGCTAAAAAGTCCAAAATTTTCAGGGCCCTTAACATAGAAAAAAATCTTAATGAAGCTCCGGACTGCAATTTTCTTGCCGCTGGAGTAAGTGGTACCTATGAATCTGTTTTTAGTTATTAAAATTTGTGTGTAGACTGTTATGTATAAAGGTACTTACTGCCTACTACTAATTTTTGGAGGCGCAATGATTCCTAGTCTGGCTTAGAAATACTGTTAAAATATTTATTACGATATGTAAAAGATGCTGTAAATGTTAAATTATGCATATTAATTATGAAATATTTTCATTACAGGTTGTACTGATCATAGGAATTAGTGGAGCGTGTCGCAATAACGAGCTATTACAGCTAACAGTTAATAATATCGAAAAGCATTCAGATAAATTACTGTTAGTAATATTGAAAAATACGAAGACGAACCTTGACAGGTCTTTTGTCTTACGCGAAGAATATGTAACTATTGTAGAAAAATACCAAAATTTACGTCCAGCCAATATAAAAACTGACCATTTTTCATACAATACCATAATAACAAATGCTCAAGACAGCCTATGGGAGTAAATAAAATAGGTGCTTTACCGCGAGAAATTGCTACTTTCTTAAAACTGGAAGAGCCTCAGCTATACACGGGTCACTGCTTTCGGAGAACTTCGGCAACGCTCTTGGCTGATTCCGGAGCCGATCTCACCACTTTAAAACGTCACGGCGGGTGGAAGTCCAATACGGTTGCAGAAGGCTATATTGAAGACTCTATAGAAAATAAGTCAAAAATCTGTAAGCGTATAGTGGAAACAATAAGTCTGAATTCGACCTCGGATCCTTTGTCTCACCCACGCCCATCCACTTCCAACGACGCACAGTGTACTTATACAGAAAGCCGATCAGAGTCACTAACATTCACCGTTGTTCCTTCTCAATCCGCCACCGAAACAGAAACCTTAACCCCAGATAATCAAACTCAACTCAATGCAACTATAACATTGGCAAATAAATCTGTTACTTTTAATTTGAAGAACTGCAGTAATTTTACTTTTAACTTTTAAAATGTTCCATTTTATTGAATTGGTACCTCTACCTATAATGTTAATTATTTTTATTCACATTAAATAGTTACTTCAATCTATTCCTGTTTATTATTTTATCTCCCAAAGTGTTCTCGCTGCTGAATGCTCGCCACACTCAGGATTCAAAATCAGCACTCGCAGCAAAAAACGACTTTGCTCTCTTGTTGCACAAATAACTATTCCCTATTGTGATGAAGTAATTTTTTCGAGGTGCATCGTCTTCACATATATTTAAATAACTAATGAATAAGTATAAAATATTGTAAAACATTTTAAAAGAGTAACGGTGGAGTTTCTTGCCCATTCTTTTCCATACAATGGAAGGGGCAACTAAAATCAATTCTATTTTTGTGTAAAATTTGACGTTCAGAAGTGCCTTTTATTTGAAAAAAAAACTTTTTGAATTTGAATTAAATAAGGTGCCAAACGAATTGAACCACAGTTTCTTCATTAAATACAATATCTCTGTTGCCTGTATTTTCTTTTTGATCTCACATAGGCAGGTTTTCTAGATCGATGCTCAAGCATAAATCTCAATTCAACACTGACAAACAGTATTCATTACTCAAATCACAGAGAAGATTATTGTTGTTAGGTACTCAAATCTAGTTTCAAGTTGAAATTCATGCTGTAAACGTTAATCGTGAACCGTTCAAGAGTACGGGCTTCAAGGCTCAGCGTAATTGAATACAAAGACAAAACTTCATATTCCAACTAAATAAAGTGTCAATCGAATAAATCAATGAATTGAACAGATATCTAGCCGAGGCGATTGAATATATTATCTGTTGCCATGAATGCGCTAATGTTGGAGAATTTAATCGGGGAGCGGGCGTGGGAACGGAAGAGCTTCGTTCGTTGGATTTACGAGCGAAAAAGCTTCCGCCGCTTTCGACGTTCACGCGGAACTACGGACATTTTTGTACATAACAATTTAAATAGGTAACAAGTTTATATTAAATTATGGTGATGGCGATGTTAGGCAATACCTTCCTGTTTAAAAATTTCCGTTGGTTTGGAGTTTTTCTTATTATATTTCGTGGTGTTGGCCTTTATCTCTACAGTTTACTGTTTTTCATCAATAAAATGCATAACATCGATAAAACTGGCAAGGTAATTTGTTTCAAGCTTCCTTTGCGAACTTATTTTGCTGGTAAAGTGAAACCAAACACGTGAGGATATACAGATGTGAATGCATTGAAAATGGTTTACATTCCACAATCCACACAGAAAGAGGAAAACGGTCAAGTTGAAATGCACACGTCGCCAGGCGACGCAGACGTTTACACAACAGTCAGCGAAAGAGAAAACCTCTTCACATTTTACAAAACATTTTTATTATTTGCCAGACAGTTGACTTCCATTCCAGACATTTATCTAGTACAAGTTATTTAACAACCGCAGCACAAAATTTCGTCGAGTATAATTTATAAATAGCCCTCGAAAGCGCGATCGCCTAATTTGCTTTTCAGATATTTAGACGTCTCCCCGCTTAAGGGATTACGCTTCATAATACCCAAGGACCATTGTTGTAGCTTGATAAAATTTAATTTGTCACAAGGAGCGTGTCCTCCATCCAGCCGCGAGCCATCCAAACGAACCGAGGAAAGTAATGATCACATGAAATCTCAGATCAAGAATTAAGAGCACTTTTGTTTTAGTAAACCGACCGGAATAATAGCTGAAGTTTGGCGTCGCTATGACGACAAATGATTTGATGGGCTTCATCAGCACTCGACAACGCTCGGATAATGTTTCGTTCCGCGACCTATAAATGAAAAAGTTCTCGAAACAAACTGTACGTCCGATGATCTATGATAGAAATGGATTTTAACACTGTTTTTTGCGAGGCGAGTCAGAAACAGCGTTGCAATCTTCTTATAGGTACCCTTTATGTGTTACACTTTGTCGGGTGAAGCCCTGAATAGGCGGCCAGTCTCTTTGATGGTATTGAAAGAGAAAATGCTTATCGCACCATCGCCCGTAAATAGCCGAGTGGGTGTCGAATTTCTCTACACATGCTACGAAAACACACTTATCCTTTTTACTTAAACTGTTTTCACATCCCTTCTCAATACGCTGAAACTATTCGTCTGAGTCTTGCCCTTTTGAATGTATTGGCAGGTATGTTTATTGGGTGTGAGACCTATATGTTTTGTGTGGCGTAATTTATTCAGGTCATTTTTATCCTTTTATTTATTTTCGTTTTCTTGAGTACTCTTTTGTATCTGTTAACAATAAAACACATCAATTGAAAGAAACCCTTCTTTCTTATCGTCTTTTGTATCGTAGTTGAACAGAATAATTGTTTTAATGGGTAAAATTATGTTCATAGACATTTGCTAAATGATTGTTCATTTGTGTTTGGCAATGTTATTATACCTATCTCTTGAAATTCCAAAAAGCAATGTAAATAAATAAGCCGATTGTTACTGAACAAAGCACCATTTAGTTTTAATCCCTTCGATAGATCAAAGTTGTTTCATGTGCTATCTATTAAAATGTGTCATCAATTATAATTGAATAAGGTATAAGGGACGAACAATGTCTCGCAAATAATTCTCACGTTATCATTACCACTTTACACTCATCTTTGGATTGAAAAAGCTAATGGTTTGGAACAAGTCGAGGTGGTTTAAATAAATCGGCGACATTCCATTTCCTGCAGTAAGTAATGCGACCTCATGATTCCGTTTTAAAAATTGAATTTTATGTTATCAAGTTTATCTAAGTCTTAGCTGAGGGAGCATTGTTAGCACTTCAGACTATAGGTGGGCACTTGGACAAAAGAATGTGCAAGATTGGCTAAGGGGGGAATCCTAACTGATATTATAAACGCGAAAGTGTGTTTGTTACGCTTTCATGCTAAAAGGGCTGAACGGATTTGGATGAAATTTGTCACATGGGTAGACCATGACCTGGGTTAGGACATAGGATACTTTTTATCCCGGTAGTGCGTTCCCATGGGATATTTCCGGCCTCCACGCGGGTGAAGCCGCAGGCATAAGCTATTCATTAATATAAATTGTGAGTAAGTAATCAATATTCTTATCTCATAAGGAAGTCTAATAAGGTATTCCGTTTGATAACAATTAACATTTAACAAGCAAAGTTGGATGGCAAGTTTAAATCTCGTGTTTCGACGTTATTTGGCAAATTAATTCAGAAACTTTATCTTGAGGCACGCGAGTGAAAGATGTTTTTGCAGACAGAGTTTGTTACTTAATACTTCCTTGATTGTAGTCTTTCCTGATTTTAAGCCCATAAGTGATTTCCGTGTTCATAACTCTTATTAAGTTAACAAAATCAAGAAAGACCAGTTATTTCTTTTAGCTATTTTATCAGGTGTTGTTATCCTTATTCTTATTGAATATTTATAAGGTGTTCTTATCCCACAAGAAAAAAAAAACCAGCCAAGTGCGTGTTGGACCACGCACAATGAAGGGTGCCGTAGTTGGGAAGCATGTATCCCAAAAACAAACTTAACATTGTAGTTGAAAAACATGTTCTCCCATACATCGATATACGTCACGGTCAATTCTCTAACTGCAAATTTAAGTTGGTTGACTATTACTCGTTAACTTGTAAAGCCTACTTAGCTGTGATAGTTTTCCTTTTAATTTCATTATATGTACTACTGCCATGAATTTTATTACATCTCCATAACCAACCATTTAGCTGGCGGCATAAAAATATAAATAATATTGTTTTATGAACTCGAATTTGCATTAGATAGCTACATAACTATATTTGAAAATAAAGTTTTTATGAAATTCAACAATTCACAACCAACTTTGGAGCATGTAATGAAAAAGGCCTTTGTGAAGCAGTTGACCACGAAAGGCTACGATTCACTGAAACTGTGTCTCAAGTTACAAGAGATTATTGAAGTGGAGGGGACTACAGGACCTAAACGCAACTTTTATAAGTTTTATAATGCCTTAAAGTATATGATCCACTGCAGTAAACAAAATCAGAAAAATATATGATATTCTTATGGATATATGCTAGGTAGATAGTGTGTTGAAAACATAATATAGCTAACTAATTTGATACGATAGAAAAAAGACCACGAAGATACCTCTAAAAAAATCTTTTAACGATTAAAAACCAAACTAATATACATGCAATCATTCTGATTTTTTGTCAGATTATTCTACAAGCAACATACCTATTAGCATAATAGTGTTTTATTTTTTTATACAATATATAGCTTTTTTGTAAATCGATAATTGTTCATATTTTGCAATAAATTACCAGCGTTGTGTCATCGCGCTTCTCTTTCTTTTCTATGTAGTCCGATAGTGACCGGGCTTTTGGTGTTGTCGGCCTCTTAAGCGGCGATTCAATAATAGGACGAGAAGGAATTGGAAGTGCGCGTCGCGTTTAGGCATTTCGTTACATAAGAGAGAAGAAATATTTAACTCTCTCTCACACTTAAATCTCTTTTAGGAGTTAGGACGCGTAGTGACGTTCGCGTTTTATGCGCGCGTGGATTCGGCTCGCGTCGCGTGTACTCCCAAAGGTTATTGCAAATTTGAGTCCTATGGTAATTACATAAAGCTTATTTTGAAATCCTCCTACAAACGCCGCGTACGCGCAGCCACCGAACAGCGGCCGCGCAGCCTCCGCGTCACTACCACGTCACTAGTGTGTCCTTTCATTTTGTTTGAAGCCGCGCTGCGACACGGTCGAGATAGATGCGCATTATCTTGAAGTACCTACGATGTCAGCAGCAGAATAAATTTCGTAGAAGAGAGGGATGTCGGGTGAGACTAGACCTTCCACATTCTTTTCGACGAGTTAAAATATGATGCACCCAAAGTTTTCTTTAATTTTTCCATTTTATACAAAAATAATACGCAAATAAGTTTCTTTTTTTGTTCACGGAGTACTTTGAACCACGTCTGAATGCGGCAGTGAAAACAGATGAACTGCGGACTCTAGAATGAAAACCCTAGCAGCTGAGTGAGCGCTGCCTGGTAGCTACGCGGCAGCTTCTCGGTAGCTGTTCGTGGTGAGAAAGAAGGCAGTTGCGGCGTGTACCCGTAGACATAAAAATTATTATTTAAGTTATTCTTTAAGTTTTAAGAAGTTTCACTTCTATCACGTATACGGTGCTAAACGCGCATTTTATTCAGAAAATCTTCCTCGAAGGATAGTCTTACTAAAAGTTCATTTCTGGGTAATTTATTTTTCTAAATTGTTTCTAAATCTTATTTCCTTCTAAGATAAGATAAAATATTTTACTCATCACCCTAATGTAGGTATAAGATTCCCAATCCGATCTGACTGGGCCGAATTCAAAACATTTTCAATAGTGCATTTCCACCGAAGGAACATTTCTTTGAATTTTGTGTTCAGTTTCAAATGCACGAATTCGTGGTAAATGATAGGTTTAATTTGAAAAAGGTGTTCGCAAAATTTTACCTTTGCTATCTCAATGTGAGCCTTCTACGAGTAGATGTTTCTGTTGAAACCACAACATGTAGAAATAACGAGATAAATATCTGATTGAAATAAAACGAAATGTGTGTTACGCAAACAAAATAGTGTTTTAGTCATAAAAAATCTTATCATGGACCTAGTCACTTAGCTAAGTTTCCCGTGATGTGTGGCAAGAAACATCACAAAATGAACGGAGTCGCTCGCATCTAATAGGAAATGCCATAGGGTCATATCAGGTCTTATCAGTCTTATTGCCATGATAATCTCATACCACCTCACAGTAACCATTTAAGGATCGGGTAAACGTCTTTGACCTTGGCCATACAATTGCGCGTCGCGGTTACGCCCGCGCCGCGCTGCCGTTCGGTTTCAAAGGGAATATTTATTTTTAGTAACGAAAATAAAAAATATCTCAAAAAATCACACATAGAATTAAAGACAATATAATAGCCTGTTGATACAAAAAAAAAAAACATGACAATATCATTTAAGTAGTTTGAAAGTTATATCGTTTTATTATGCTTTGGGTAGACATTTTTTCCTGAATTTATTTCATAAAGTTTTTTACTACGATACGATAAATATTCTCATATATAATTGATGTGTACGCGTTCTAGTTTAACATACATTTTTTCCATAACTTACTTATATTATTTGAAGGCGTAATAACAGATTTAAAAGTCACTAAAATCATATAACTGCGCCTTAACACCATCCGTAGTCATCTATGCTCCATTTATACGTCACCAGGAGCCGCACAGCAAACGGGTAATTATGTTTAGGTACAAAATGAAAACAAACACTATCAGCTCGAACTAGGTTCCATTGTGAGCCTATCTCTAATATTGAATGTGCAGAAACAAATAATGGAGCCTCATTAAATGTCATTGTGATATTCCCTATAATGTGAGAGTAGAATACGAGCTGTTTATTAATATTTGGCCATAGTTTGTAATATATTGGTGGTAATTAATCGGTTTTAAATTCAACAGGATATTGTTATAAAATTGATGAGCATCACGTAATTAAGGGGTGTTTGGATTGTTTTTCTTCCATAGCAGGTTGAGGTGACCATTCAATTAACTGTTTGTAGGTAAAACATAACAATTCTGTTTGTGCGCAATAAAATCAGGCCAAACGTAGTTCTTATGTTTGATGTAACGAAGTGATTATTTATAGAAGAACTAACTGATTTCGCAGAGAGTGATTACCAATGAATCTGTAGTGATTTTGTGGTATAATATAATTGGATAGTGCAGTACGCCTGCACTTGAACCTTTCTACCAAAAACTATTAAACCATGATCCAAGGGTCTACGTAACGCCCGGGTGTCACCACTGTGTGGATCGCCCGGAGGACACGGTGGAGCATACGGTGGAGGTCTGCCCGGCTTGGGCAGAGCACCGCCGTGTCCTCGTGGAGGCGATCGGCGGCGGAGTTCTCTCGCGTCCGGCCCTGGTCCAGGCCATGGTACGGAGCGAGAGGACATGGGCAGCTGTCACGTCCTTATGCGACGCAGTAATGCTCGCGAAGGAGGAGGCGGGACGGTGGAGGGACAGGCAAATTTCGCGCCCTCTCGCCCCTAGCCGCCGCAGGAGACGCCCTGGGCGTCGCGTCGGGAATCCCAGGCGGATTTCCGGCCAACGTAGGCGCGGGCTTGCGGACGGTGAGCAATGGGTAGTTCGCCGTCAGGTAAGGACCAGGCCCGAGTTGATGGCGCGTTGTGTTCCACGCGCGCCTCAAATAGATGTCAGCACAAGTGTAGAGGTCCACTAGGGCCGATGCCTGCCGGGGTCGCGGGAAAGTCCGAGGGTTACCGAGGCCCCTGGCAACACAGGCAACGGAAGGAACACGGGTGGGTTTTAGTCAGTAAGAGTCTGACAGACCCTCCCGCTCCGCCCAGAGCGGGAGAAGTTATTTGATGATTTCCCACCCAAAAAAAAAAAAAAAGGGTCTACGTAACGCCCGGGTGTCACCACTGTTTGGATCGCCCGGAGGACACGGTGAAGCATACGGTGGAGGACTGCCCGGCTTGGGCAGAGCACTGCCGTGTCCTCGTGGAAGCGATCAGCGGCGGAGTTCTCTCGCGTCCGGCCCTGGTCCAGGCCATGGTACGGAGCGAGAGGACATGGGCAGCTGTCACGTCCTTCTGCGACGCAATAATGCTCGCGAAGGAGGAGGCGGGACGGTGGAGGGACAGGCAAATTTCGCGCCCTCTCGCCCCTAGCCGCCGCAGGAGACGCCCTGGGCGTCGCGTCGGGAATCCCAGGCGGATTTCCGGCCAACGTAGGCGCGGGCTTGCGGACGGTGAGCAATGGGTAGTTCGCCGTCAGGTAAGGACCAGGCCCGAGTTGATGGCGCGTTGTGTTCCACGCGCGCCTCAAATAGATGTCAGCACAAGTGTAGAGGTCCACTAGGGCCGATGCCTGCCGGGGTCGCGGGAAAGTCCGACGGTTACCGAGGCCCCTGGCAACA
This sequence comes from Atethmia centrago, assembly GCA_905333075.3. Classification (NCBI taxonomy): domain Eukaryota; kingdom Metazoa; phylum Arthropoda; class Insecta; order Lepidoptera; family Noctuidae; genus Atethmia; species Atethmia centrago. The sequence continues at coordinate 15,966,929 of HG995383.1, read as the reverse complement.
CAGGCAACGGAAGGAACACGGGTGGGTTGTAGTCAGTAAGAGTCTGACAGACCCTCCCGCTCCGCCCAGAGCGGGAGAAGTTATTTGATGATTTCCCACCCAAAAAAAAAAAAAAAAGGGTCTACGTAACGCCCGGGTGTCACCACTGTTTGGATCGCCCGGAGGACACGGTGAAGCATACGGTGGAGGACTGCCCGGCTTGGGCAGAGCACTGCCGTGTCCTCGTGGAAGCGATCAGCGGCGGAGTTCTCTCGCGTCCGGCCCTGGTCCAGGCCATGGTACGGAGCGAGAGGACATGGGCAGCTGTCACGTCCTTCTGCGACGCAGTAATGCTCGCGAAGGAGGAGGCGGGACGGTGGAGGGACAGGCAAATTTCGCGCCCTCTCGCCCCTAGCCGCCGCAGGAGACGCCCTGGGCGTCGCGTCGGGAATCCCAGGCGGATTTCCGGCCAACGTAGGCGCGGGCTTGCGGACGGTGAGCAATGGGTAGTTCGCCGTCAGGTAAGGACCAGGCCCGAGTTGATGGCGCGTTGTGTTCCACGCGCGCCTCAAATAGATGTCAGCACAAGTGTAGAGGTCCACTAGGGCCGATGCCTGCCGGGGTCGCGGGAAAGTCCGAGGGTTACCGAGGCCCCTGGCAACACAGGCAACGGAAGGAACACGGGTGGGTTGTAGTCAGTAAGAGTCTGACAGACCCTCCCGCTCCGCCCAGAGCGGGAGAAGTTATTTGATGATTTCCCACCCAAAAAAAAAAAAAAAAGGGTCTACGTAACGCCCGGGTGTCACCACTGTTTGGATCGCCCGGAGGACACGGTGAAGCATACGGTGGAGGACTGCCCGGCTTGGGCAGAGCACTGCCGTGTCCTCGTGGAAGCGATCAGCGGCGGAGTTCTCTCGCGTCCGGCCCTGGTCCAGGCCATGGTACGGAGCGAGAGGACATGGGCAGCTGTCACGTCCTTCTGCGACGCAGTAATGCTCGCGAAGGAGGAGGCGGGACGGTGGAGGGACAGGCAAATTTCGCGCCCTCTCGCCCCTAGCCGCCGCAGGAGACGCCCTGGGCGTCGCGTCGGGAATCCCAGGCGGATTTCCGGCCAACGTAGGCGCGGGCTTGCGGACGGTGAGCAATGGGTAGTTCGCCGTCAGGTAAGGACCAGGCCCGAGTTGATGGCGCGTTGTGTTCCACGCGCGCCTCAAATAGATGTCAGCACAAGTGTAGAGGTCCACTAGGGCCGATGCCTGCCGGGGTCGCGGGAAAGTCCGAGGGTTACCGAGGCCCCTGGCAACACAGGCAACGGAAGGAACACGGGTGGGTTGTAGTCAGTAAGAGTCTGACAGACCCTCCCGCTCCGCCCAGAGCGGGAGAAGTTATTTGATGATTTCCCACCCAAAAAAAAAAAAAAAAGGGTCTACGTAACGCCCGGGTGTCACCACTGTTTGGATCGCCCGGAGGACACGGTGAAGCATACGGTGGAGGACTGCCCGGCTTGGGCAGAGCACTGCCGTGTCCTCGTGGAAGCGATCAGCGGCGGAGTTCTCTCGCGTCCGGCCCTGGTCCAGGCCATGGTACGGAGCGAGAGGACATGGGCAGCTGTCACGTCCTTCTGCGACGCAGTAATGCTCGCGAAGGAGGAGGCGGGACGGTGGAGGGACAGGCAAATTTCGCGCCCTCTCGCCCCTAGCCGCCGCAGGAGACCACCCAAATAAAAAAAACAAAAAAAAGGGGTCTACGTAGACGACATACTTTTCATGTGACCAACCAAGTCTGAGACGCGGTTCCGCACAAGAATTCTTCAAAGACTGCTGAAGACTGCATAATTCTTGTTCCTCGTGCAACATTTAATTCTACGAGTAGGTATGTTTCCATTTTGACGAACAAAATGTTGCTGCGAATCGTCTGTGGTCGGCACAAACCCTTTTGCAGTAGTTTGTTACACAGTTTCAAGTAAAGTACAAATGAATAAACTTCAAAAAGATTTTCTCGGAAATTCATCGTTTGTACAGTTTTTTCCGAATAGAGTCAAAATCCAATACATTGCAAAAAGCACTGCACGTTTTTAGGTTTAGGTAAAAATATGTAAATACTGACTGAAAACGACGGACATGTTTTGATAAAAACCTCGACAAGTTTTGCCGTTTCTATCGACAAACGCCAAAAAATTATTGTGAATGTAAAATAAAATAAGTCGTTATAAAATGTTTTTTCGTACCACTTGCTTAAAAAAGTGACATTCTATGCCACAAAAAGCGAACATAACAATAGTCATTTCTAATCTAAAAACAGGGAAGAAAATTGTACTGAATTTCATTCATCCTCTAGGGGGAGAATGTGATTTAAATTTGGAATACTTACCGAAATTTATACTGAACTACATCTGTGTTTACACCATTGAGTTTGTATAAAAAGAATTATACATATTTTTGAAAAAGGAATACGCATTTATTATGCAGTTATGATTATTAAATAAAATTACAAAACCGACGAGGCCGTATGAGCTTGATGCCTTTGCTTTTCCGACAAAAAAATATTAGTCTAGGAATTTGCCGCGTTTTTGTTTTCTTCAAATACTTAAACGTTAAGTTTATTTTAATTTATTTTTATAAATAAGTTAATGTTCTAAAAATACGTTACGATGTTAAATCAAAGCGGCAGTGACAGTGAACTGTCGGATTCCATCAGTGCAAATGCTGCCGCAATTATAAATAATTTGCTTCCAACAAAATCCAAGGAAAATTATTTAAAAACTTATGAAGAATTTTCAACGTGGAGAAGTGCGAAAGGCCTATCAATTTCAGAATCAGTACTTCTTGTCTATTTTGATTATTTATCCAAGACAAAGAATCCGAATACACTTTGGTGCACATACTCAAAACTGAAAGCTACAATAAGCATCAAACACAGCATTGAAATAAATAGATTCACGAAATTACTGGCTTTTTTAAAAATAAAATCAGAAGGGCATTGCGCAAAGAAGTCTAAAATTTTTACGACTCAAAATGTGGAAAAATTTGTTAATGAAGCTCCTGACGAAATTTTTCTGGCCACAAAAGTATTATACATGATTTAACTATGAATATTTCGTATCTTAGTAATGGTAATTATTCTATATATTTACCTGTTTTTTATCTTTGTTATAGGTGGCCTTAATTTTTGGACTCAATGGTGCTTGCTGCGGATGTGAACTTGTAAACTTAAAGGTGGAGGACGTTGAAAATCATTCCAATGAGTTGCTGCTGATTAATGTAAAGGAAACTAAGACAAAGAAAAATCGGTCATTCATTGTACAAGGACAATATACTAAAATCATTCATAAATACCAAGCATTACGTCCCACCAACATGGAAAACAATAGATTTTTTATAAACTATCGGAATGGGAAAGTACTTGACAAGCCATCGGCAAAAATAAAACTAGCAATATGCCAAAGGAAATTGCTAAATATTTAAAACTTAAAGATGTTGAACTCTACACCGGTCTTGCTCGGCTCTGCTTTAGAAGAACTTCGGCGACTTTATTGGCGGATTCAGGGGCAGATATTATGTCAATAAAAAGACACGGTGGTTGGAGCTCTGATGGAGTAACTGAGGGTTATATCGAAAGCTCAATGGCGAATAAAACCATATTAAGCAGTCAAATTAACAAAAATATAAAACTTAATCCATCAGAGCCACAACCATCAACTTCCGGCATCTTATCTTCGTCCGTAACTCACGATGCACCACCACCACTATCTCCGACGTATACTATCTACAATGAAACGCAAGTTCCTCAGACGCAAGAACAGAGAAATAGTCAAATCAACTCATCAACAATAAATGTACCAAACAAAAATGTAACTCTCTCTATCAATAATTGGACCAATGTTTCGAATGTTATCTTTTACTTTTAATTGTCATTATTTTTAATAAATGCTTATCTCATATTATTATTGTGTTATTTTTTTCGCAAATGGTATGAAAAGTAGAGTATTTTCCTCGGTGATAAAGCTGTCTTAGTCTTGGGTGAACTTAAATCCCTCGCTACACTCAGGACTCGTCTTAAATCCCTCGCTTCGCTCGTGATTTAAGTTTTTAACACCCTCGCTACGCTCGGGAGTAAACCTCGAGTCCTTCGTTACGCTAACGATTTAAATCGTCACCCGCGACAGAGGGCACTGCTTTATCCCCTTGGTTAATAATCTACTATTAATAGAATCGTTTATATGAACTATTTCAGAAAAAATAGGTACCGTGAACTGGGGTGTATACCATTCTCTATAGTAAATTTGTATATGGCAATAATTGGTTTAATATACAAATTTACTATAGTTACCCACTAATTTTAACTAAGGTGTAGAGTTTGTGAAGTTAGGGCTTGTAGAGTTAGAAGCTTGGCTCTACATGAGATTTGAAAACTTATAACTAACTTGATAGTGCGAGCCATGTGGTCTCGTCTTGGCAATATTTTACATGAACTTGTTTTTGGTGGGATGAATATTTATTGACGAGGATAATTTATTGTTCTCACTATTATTAGCCTGGTTAGGTTAATGTCTTATTAAGATCGTTATATGTCTAAATCTAACTAACTAAAGCTCTGGCCACAGTGAGGCTAATCGCACGCGGGGGCGAAATGCGACTGAGCGCGTCAATTGTTTTAATGATTTGGAAGTCACACGACTATATTCGTGCCAGATTGAAGTTGGACCTCGTTCTCACTGGCGTAAACTTATAACTAAGCACAGGTTAGCACGGGCGACTGCCCCGCGGTGAATTTTTTCGCACATTGAATTTTCAACACATTGCTTAGGACCGAGAGTTCCAACAGTGAGCTTTTTTGACGCGCTGGGATGCACTCTGTTGTATTCTCAATGATCGCTCGGCTCAATACCGAGTTGAAAATCCAGTGTGCGAAAAATATCGCCACGGGGACAGTCGCCCGTGCTAACCTGGGCTTAGTTGCCACAATCGGCGCAAGCGAATTTCATCCCGCGTCCCGTTCGGGACTCGCTTCAGTTTGAACAGAGCTTAAGTAATTACTTGTTATTATTAGTAGTTAAATTATAAAGGTTATAGTTGAGATGACGACTAAATCGACTTCATGGCAAGTCCCCAATAACTCAACTAGGTAGGGTTACCGAGGCCCCTGGCAACAGCCAGTAAGAGTCAGACACACCCTACCGCTCCACCCAGAACGGGAGAAGTTATTTGATAATTTCCCACCCAAAAAAAAAGGTACACAACACGATCGAGTACATTACGATCTAAAAGTTATCGATCCCGTAAACGAGAAATCATTCCGTGGTTGCGTTGGTACCTACAATATAGACGAATTAATTCAAATTTATTAACGGCTAGTAGTTTACTTAAACAATATTAGGCTCATAATCTGCCTAGCCTCTTCCTAACTACGTTAGGGTCGGCATCCAGTCAACAGGATGCAGCTGAATACCAGTATTTTACATGGAGCGACTGCCTATCTGACCTCCACAACCCAGTGACTGGGTAACACGATACCCCTTGGTAAGACTGGTTGTCAGACTTTCGGGCTTCTGACGACCCGTAACGACTGTCAAAGGTCCACGAATGACAGCCGGGACCAACGGCTAATAATAATAATAATAATAATAATAATATAATATTAGGCTATAAAGCTGATTACCAATAGTGTTGATAGTAGGTTTGGTTAAGTTCACACGCTCGAGGAGTGTACTGCGTGGGCTTCTGAAAGACGGGTCTTGGTCACCAGGATCGGGCGAGATTTGTCTCTGCCAGCAGTAGTTGGGTCTATGCTGGCGGAGTCGGAGAACTGGAGGGAAATGGCCTCTTTCCGTGAGACCATGATGGTCCAGAAGGAGGCTGCCGAGCGAGATCGTGAGAGGTCTGATCCCGCTCGTAGAAGAAGGCGTCGGGGAGGTAACCGCTTCAACGCCTAACACGCTGAAACCCCGCTTGCAACCTTTAAAGCAGGCGGGAAATGGGGATCACGGGCGCTCAGAATGGGGACTCTGTCCGCCCACTTAGTGACCTCAGGGAAGACGGCGCACAGTGGTCAAGTGCTGCCTTGCATATTTGCACAGTTAGGTTTCGGGGAGACCCCTTTACAGTCTCCCCAGAGATGTGCCCTAAAAGGCATTGCATAGAGGGGGTTTCGAAAAGGTCTTTTGAGAGGTAACGATACCCCCTTCCAATATACAGATGGTGACCACCGGGGTGGTTTTAGTGAGGTAAAAATCCCACACTCCCCGGTCTTATTCCCAAAGGCCGGGCGCCTTTTGAATGTTTCCCCCCGAATACAAAAAAAAAAGGTATGGTTAAGTTACAATTAAAAGTGTCTAGTGAATAATAAATAGGTAAGTTAGAAAAATATAACCTGCCTTTGCTATCGCGCTGTAGAGTTGGGTAAAAATATTTGTAAACAGACTTACTGTAATAATAAAACTTTTAATTAGGTTTCAAAGTAAAAGTGTAAACATGAATTGTTCAAATAAATGCGTGTGTCGCTTTTAGCGATAAGACCGCCCATTCTGTCACCCTATGTAAAATTTCAACAATTATTTCTGTAATTTTTGTGGTTTACATAATAAAGAGTATTCTATCATTTACAGGGTGTCCAAAAAACTGCTCGTGGGATTCAAATTTGATTTGAATGACAAACTATCAAAATAAACTTGACTTGAACAAAATATTGCTCATAAGGATGAGATAAGATAAGATAAGATATATTTATTTGCTCAAACATGTGTACACATACAAGAATAAAAACGTGCATGCAGGATAACATAAAAAATACAGGTTCAGACATGTTTGCCACATATTATGGCGTGCAAATATGAATAATTATGGTTCTTAATAATCTAGTCAAGTCAAATTCAAGGAAAATTAATTATATTAATTTACCTTGAATTTAGCAAACAATAATAAATTATAAATGTCATCAGTAAATAAAAATCATTAATAAAATATATGTCAAAATAAATGGTTCTGTCAGAAATTCTTTTATACAGTACAGCTATGATATGCTTTGTCAGTTAGAAATGACTTTAGTATTAAAGATGATGCTTTTTATTAACCATTGCCTGTAATATGATGTTGAGATAAATAAAGATTTATGATTATGATTTGATACTGACCTAATATGCTATTTAGACAGAAAATGGATCTAATTAATGGGATACAATAACAATTAATGTTATATATTAATTTCCTTTATTTATTCATAATTCTTAAGTTATTTATTGATGTCTAAATTAAAGATTCAACAAATATTTTGACCTAGAAATGTGGCACGAATGTATGGAGCAAATAAAGAACATATCAGAAAGACATTGTTTTTAGGGTTCTGTAGTAAACAAGGAACCCTTATAGTTCCGCCTGGCACGGCATGGCTTGGGCAGACAGACGTCTGTCCCCGCTGTAGCTCAGAGACGCTTAGTCCTAGAAAGCTGTAATTTGGCATAGATATACATACTCCTATTAATGACTCCGACAAAGTGCACAAATTGGATATCGTTGAATAGGCCATTAAAAAATATTACGGGTCTGTGAACTACTTTTCGATTCAAGGATCTGCTTGCGTAATATTAAGCATTACAGTGCTAATTTTTGTTAGAGTCAAATGTACGCCCCCCTGCCAACTAAATGGTTGTTTATGGAGATGTGAAAAAAATCATGGCAGTAGTACATATAATGAAATTAAAAGGAAAGCTATCACAGCTAAGTGGGCTTTACAAGTTAATGAGTAATAGTTGACCAACTTAAATTTGCAGTTGGCGAATTGATTGTGGCATATATCGATGTATGGGAGAACATGTTTTTCAACTACAATGTTAAGTTTGTTTTTGGGATAAATTCATACCAACTTCCCAACTACGGAACCCTTCATTGTGACTGTTTTTTTTTTTTAATTCTATTCAAGAATGAAGTCTTCATTTATTTACGAATTAGTTGTGAGCAAGTCCGGACAGTGAACATTTATCTCTAGCATATTAATGATGTTGTTACTACGGCAAACGTTAGAATAAATGGTAAAAACTAGTACTGTACTACTAGTACATACATATTTCAAACATACCTTTAACCGTTCCAATTTCTATCATTTTCATTCACTGATCTGTGAATAAGTAAATGTGAAAGAAATACGATGGCAGCAAGCAATTATAGTGGCATTAAAACAGAAGACATAGAGAATACAGTATATGATGTGAAAATTACGTGGAGACCATTTTTAAGACAGGTATATTATATATTTTTGTTTTTTAAATTCACTCACTCACAGACAACGTAGTACAGTCGCCAGCACAAGTTACCACAAACTGTCCAATTTTCTCATTCGATTTTGAATTTAACCATCAACATTTTAAGGCTAAAATCATTTGGAGAAATTTTACGGTTTAGTTTAGTTATAACCTGATGTGCTGGCGACACATACAGCCTAAACCACTGGGTCTAGAAGCATGAAATTTGCGCAAGAGTTCCTTCCATAATGACAGTGAGAACTAAGGAAGAATTTTTTAAAAATTCATCCCCTAATAGGGGTTCATTTGGGGATAAAAGTTTGGATGCAATCCATCCGACTTGTATTTTACTAAATTAAAGACCGATCTTCTGATTGAATTCCCGTATTCCCATTAAGGAATAGATGGGTTGGAATTTTACATGAATAATTATGGTACCCAATCATCATGATCACAGCCCACAATAGGTTAGGTATTGTAATCATATTAAAATAATTATATTGTTGGTTAGGTATTATGTCACCAATATCTATAGATATTCACACACAATAAAGGCTTCATTTTAATGACAATACTGAGGTACCTACCCAATAGCTGCATTTGTGGTGATAGTAATGAATAATGATACAAGAACAACGAAATCATTTTATTTTTTTGTTGATATATGAGGGTGCATTCTAAAAGTTGACGACGTCATAAATAGCTGACAAATATTTCGCTGTTTTGGCAAAATCCGACCACGGTCCTTCCGTCCTCGCTGCCGAGGCCCGCCACGACGTCCCCGTCCATCCCCGCCCCGGCCGTTGCTCGAGCCAGCTCGCGCCGGTGAGCCTGTAGCTTTAAATTCGTCCCCAAATAATGTTGATCTGATCTAGCCTGTCGCTTGCTGTCCTACCCCAGCGACGCCCTAAGCCGAGGTCCGGTCCCATAGTAGGTGCCCATAGCCTGTAGTCGCTTAGTTTATGCCCTGGCTGGAGGCCTTCATTTTTTGAGGCACCCACAGGAAAGTCCGGTTAAGCAGACGACAACCCCCTAGGTTGTCCTGCGAGATGCCGATTATATAAAAAAAAAATCGTTGCTTTGTTTGATCTGACTATATTACTATGAAATTGTGAAATATCGCGTAGTGCACTAAAATATTAATTATGCAGTAATAACAGTGTCAATTTAGTGTTGTAAGTATTGTGTTGAAAATCCAGTTCTGCTGGGGAGTTTGTTGCGCCACTTCTTCTTCCCAGCTAAAGCACTAGGAAGTGGTGAAGGGCGGGCGTTTTTGGGGGACTGTCTTATGTAACTTTGACGTTCGAAAAGTGCTGATTCTCAACCTAGTTTGAATAAATGACTTTTGATTTTGATTTTTTTGATTTTAGTGAGTGAAAAAAATCTTCGTGATGAAAAATCGCCCGAGCGTACCTGGGCTAACACTTTTAGGTGTATAAATATCTACTTAGTGTTACTATAATAATTATTCATTTATAAGTAGTAGGTATAAAATAAAGTCGCTTTTCGTGTCTGTCTGTGTTACCGCTTAGTTCCTCTAAACTATGCGATGGATTTTGATGCGGATTTCAACATAATTTTGAGAATTAATTCCGGAAAGTATATGTGTATAATACCTACATTCATTAAACTTAAAAAAACTAGAGGAATGTCTACGTTTTATCAATTAAATAAACAACCGGCCAAGTGCGTGTCGGACCACGCACAATGAAGGGTTCCGCAGTTGGTATAATTTGGGATTAATTTATCCCAAAAACAAACTTAACATTGTATAATAGTTGAAAAACATGTTCTCCCATATACCAAGCCACTCAGAAAGTATTGCGAAAAAAAGTTTTTATGTGTGAGAGACTGGCCAGTTATAATCTATTTTGAAAATATGATTATTTGTAAGTAAAAATAGATACGTTCCAATTTCAAATTTCCCTCCACATTGTTTGCGAGCTAATTTAAATTACCGTGTCTCATTAAAAATAGATCTGCGCATACATTTTCGCGCTATGATTTTTTTACGATTTCAAGTGTCGCCCCTAACCGGACGTAATCGTACGATAGACTTCAAATGGCATTCATGGATGAAGGCCCTTCTAAGGCAACCGTGTATGGTTGGTATAACGAATTCAAGCGCGGTCAACTAACTTTGGGGGATGAAGAAAGAAGTGGTCGCCCTTTGGCGGCTGTTACGGAAGAAAACATACTAGCAGTGAAAAATGTAATCCATGACAATAGGCGAGTTACGTATCAAGAGATTCAGCACATACTGCAGGTTGAATCGGGAAGCCTTCATGAAATTTTACACGTGCATCTTCGCGTGAGGAGGATAGTTTCACGCTGGGTGACGCACAACCTCACCGATGCTCAGAAGCAGGCCCGGGTGGTGCTGTGATATGATAAACAAATTTGAAGCAGGCTCGTCTCGGCGTGTTTACGACATCATTACAGGTGATGAGTCTTGGATTTATCAATACGACCCAGCAACGAAGCGCCAGTCGACGGTATGGGTGATACAAAACGAATCAACGCCTACCAAAGTGAAGCGATCTAGAAGCGGGGGGAAGATTTGATCGCGAGCTTTTTCAATTTGACTGGCTACTTGGTGTCAATTCCTTTACGGAACCAAAGAAGCATCAACGCTGAATGGTATAGTACCAAATGCTTGGCAGAAGTTTTCTCTGTTGTGAGCAACAAGCGACCAAACACAGGGCTCCGTGGGCTACTGCTCTACCACGACAACGCGCCTTCGCACACCGCGCTCAAAACGAGGGACATCCTGGACAGCATGCCGATCAAACTCCTGGGTCACCCTACTTATAGCCCTGACCTAGCACTGTGTGACTTATTTTTATTCCCGAAAATAATCAGCTCAAAGGGATACAATTTTCGTCGCCGGAAGATGCGCTATTAGCGTTCGAGCAGGCTGTAAACAAGGTGTCTGCGGCGGTCTGGAAAAATTGTTCTGAAAACTGGTTCAGACTCATGAAAGTTTGTATAGAGGCTAGTAGAGAGTACTTTGAAAAGATTTAATAAAAAAATATTTATCTATATAACATTTGTTTAAATTTTCGCAAAACTTACTGGGTGTACCACGTACCTCATGGTCAATTCTCCAACTGCAAATTTAAGTTGGCCAACTATTACTCGTTAACTTGTAAAGCCTACTTAGCAGTTTTCACATATCCATAAACAACCAGGGACCATTAGCAGGGGGGGGGACATGAATCTAAAAATTAGGACTATAAAGCTTAATATTACGTCAACGAATTCTTACCCGCAATATTTTTGAACGGCCTATCTAACGGTAGCCCACACTATTGGATAGACAAGAAAAAATATTATCCCCATATTACGTGCAAGGGAGGTATCCTAAAAAAAATTTTTTTTCAAGGTTTTGATTCGCCACTTTGACGGCGTGATTAACATGTATACAGGGTGACTGGAAAATAGTGGCGGAGCCGTTAAGGGGAGATAGTCTAGGGTTATTCCGACAGATATCACTATGAGACCTACCGTCCTTACTTAACCCTTTCCAAGATATTCCTACTTAAAGAGTGTAACCCAAAAATTCGTACAAAAAAATTTCAAATAGTAATAAATCCTAAAAAAAAAGTGATTTTGGCCTACTTTTTTTTTGTTTTGCAACAAAGATATTCTAAATAAGTAATATTAATTGTTGAATTTCCGCAACTGTCATTATTTTATGCAAAAACTGCTAAACAAAAACGGAAAATGTAAATAAAATACTTTGATGGCTGATAAAACATCAATTTTCTTTAAAAAGTCACCCTTTATTATTACGTACAAAATAATTAAAAAACTTCTACGTTTCGTTCCCTTTCAAATGAGATATTAAAATCCAAAATCGGTTAAGGAACCATCAAGATAAGACTAATAATAAAAATGAAAGAAAAAACCAAACTACTGAAGAATAAATATTTATTGAATAAAAAACTGTCTACAGTTCATTTTCGAAGTGCCCACCATTATTTCTAATACAAGCTCGTGCTCTTCTTACGACACCCGTTTTTACAACCCTTGAGTCTGTAAGCTCCCTTTGTATTTCCTGCGCGGCGTTGATTATTTTGTTGCGCAAGTCTTCAACGTTTGGTACAGGGACGTCAGTGGCATAAACCAAAGTTTTCATTCGACCCCACACGAAGAAGTCCATGGGTGTGAGGTCGGGGCTACGTGCCGGCCATGTTATTGGACCACCTCTACCTTTCCATCGGTCGGGGAAGTGTTGGTCTAGCCAACTTCTCACAGCTAGCCTAAAATGCGCCGGACAGCCATCATGCATGAATATCATGTTTTGCCTCGTTTCTAGCGGCACATCTCCCATTAATTAAAAAAATACATTCCTCAGAAAATTTTCATATTCAACCCCATCGAGGTTTTGCGGTAGGAAATGTGGTCTAATCAAATGGTTGTTAATTATACCCATCCACACATTTAGATTAAATCTTCTCTGTGAACCTTTTTGTCTTTTTAGGTGTGGATTACCCATGGCTCGTTCACTCCAGTAATGAGCATTATGATAATTCGTAATGCCGTCCTTATCAAACTTGGACTCGTCAGTCCATAAAATTCTTCTGAGATAATTTCTATCTTCAACGTCCGCATTTATTAAAAATCTGCAAAACTGCATTCTTCTTAAAGGGTCCCCTTCTTCTATGGCCTGAACAGGTGTGTAATGGTAAGGATGGAGGTCATTTTCGTGAAGAGTGTACCACACCTTCCATTGAGAGCGTCCCATACGGCGAGCTATCATTCGTGTAGACAGCGTAGGGTCTCTTTGGAAATAATTTAAAATTTCCTCTTCGTCGTCCCCGACATCCAGTCTAGGTCTACCTGCGTCACCTAAAAACAAAAAAGTTTTTTTAATTAAGTGTTACTACCATGGCTATTGTTTAGGTTGGTGTGGCTCCGCGCAAAGACTCACGTCGGTTGGACCATAACATAAATCACTTCTCTTGTAGGAATGCGTCTGTCGACATAGTGCAATGAGCGTCAACAATGACCGCACAATAAAAATTCTTACAAAAGCTCTACCAAAATCCATCGACTTCGACAAAAAATAGTAAACAATAATAGCGCACTTCACTGCAACTTGGTGACGTCACCCATAAGACGCGTAAGTGCGAGAGAGGAAGTGATATCCGTTATCTTACTTGTATGATTTATGGGAGTCTTTGCACTGACTAATGTGGACAGCGACATTTGTTTTGCAATCTTACAATTTAAAGGGCACGTTAATAAGAGTGATAGGAAAGGTTTATTTTTATAGCTGGACAATTATTGAAAGCGCTAGAACAAAACATTTTTATAGCGCATGTATGGAAACTAGCGGCGGCGCAGTAATGTAGAGCGGCCTGTACAGGAAGGAACTACATTTTGTATGGAGAAATCTCTGGTTTGAACATGCTTTAATAATAATAACTTTCTCTTACCTTGGTATCTTACGACGGTTCCGCGCTCTCGCACCCGCCGGAAGGTTCGGGAGAATACGCGGGCATCAGGCAGTCGACGATACGATACTTCGCCATATTCACGACGAGCTTGTTCAGCGTTTCCTCTGGCAGCTCCGTAATAAAAAAGAATATCTGCGTATTCTTCGTTACTAAACGATGTTCTTCCTGCCATTATTGGTCCGATAAACCACACAGCCAAATCGTAACGAGTCACAGAAAACAGGGCACAGTCCAAGTTGTCGGGAAGAGAATCAAATACAAAAGTCCAGGAAAAAGCCAAGTCGTTAGAAAAATCAAAACTGAGAGAAAGTAAGCACATCCGAACACAGTAAACCGTAAGAGCGGACTGAGCATGAGCAAGAGGGAGGGGCAAGCTCGACTCATGCGCGTCGACCGAGTCCTTTATTCTCGGAACAAAGGACTCTACACGGGCTCTACGGGTTTTTTCCATTGACCATATCTTCATTGTTCCTTAACCGATTTTGGATTTTAATATCTCATTTGAAAGGGAACGAAACGTAAAAGTTTTTTAATTATTTTGTACGTAATAATAAAGGGTGACTTTTTAAAGAAAATTGATGTTTTATCAGCCATCAAAGTATTTTTTTTACATTTTCCGTTTTTGTTTAGCAGTTTTTGCATAAAATAATGACAGTTGCGGAAATTTAACAATTAATATTACTTATTTAGAATATCTTTGTTGCAAAACAAAAAAAAGTAGGCCAAAATCACATTTTTTTTAGGATTTATTACTATTTGAATTTTTTTTGTACGAATTTTTGGGTTACACTCTTTAAGTAGGAATATCTTGGAATGGGTTAAGTAAGGACGGTAGGTCTCATAGTGATATCTGTCGTAATAACCCTAGACTATCTCCCCTTAACGGCTCCGCCACTAATTTCCAGTCATCCTGTATACCTATGCCAAATTACAGATTTCTAGTACTAAGCGGAAAAACTACGGAACCCTAAAATAACCCGTTTGAAGCAGGGGTAATCAATATTTTAGTGCACTTCAGGGGGGTAACCATCACCTCATAAAGCAGTATTACTTCAATATTACTTCAGCGTGAGAAAGAGATGGAGCTATAAGTCATGTATAGCTCCATCACTTTCCAACTGGAAGTAATATTATAATAATACTGCTATAAGAGGTGATGGTTACCCCCCAGACCAATATTCCATAATTTAAGTAGCGAAATATTTGTCAGCTATTGGTGCCGATTCCCTTGTTCACAAACTAAACTAAATTTAAGTTCAGTGCATCTTTTTCTTTCTATTTCATTAAGAAAAAGACAGAAGATAAATTTTAGTTTAGTCCTGTCAGATTAATCAGCGCCTAACACTACTCTATACAAGTTTAGTCGTGATTAAAAATTTGCCTACTAAAATTACGTCAATTTACGTCAACCGATTATTAATTTGACAGGACTAAACTAAAACGTATCTTTTGTCCTTTTCTTATTGAAAGAGAAAGAAAAAGATGCACTGAACTTAAATTTAGTTCAGTTTGTGAACAAGGGAATCGGCGCCATTTGCAACGTTACTAACTTTCAGAATGCATACTCTTCTTAATAGATATTCTCTCATTTTTATTACACTCCGGAAAAAGTTACTCATTTTATATGAAAAAAATAGATTCTTAATTAAAATTCAATGCCCAAAAAGCAAGCTCCAGCAACATGTGGTTTAACTGGTCTATGGCGGTAAAAATAAAAGTTAGATAGAAGTGTATTTTAAAACGAGACCAAAGACTTCCATGATTGTTATAATATTTGCCTCAAGCAAATTGATAACGAAGATTGACAGCTTAAAGTTAGGCATAGGTGTTCAAATAACATAAGCACTTTTAAAAATATTGTTAATCGTATCTTCATTAGAGCCGACAGACGTCCACTGCTGGACATAGGCCTCCCCCAAGCACCGCCACTTTGACTGGTTCTGTGCTGCCGCATCCAGCGGATTCTTGCGGATTTCACAAGGCCATCGGTCCAACTTGTAAGAGGCCTTCCAACGCTACGTCTTCCATTACGCGGTCGCCACTCCAGAACCTTTCGGCCTAGAACCAATGTGCCCTGCACACTGCAATTGTTTGGGCTATGTCTGTTACCTAGGTTCGCCTGCGGATCTCTTCATTTCTGATTCAATCAGGTAGGGAAACTCAAAGCATAGCCCTTAATCGTATGTTTTTAATTTATTATAATTAAACCAACCAACCAACAACCAACCAACTCATAACGGTATATTTTCGTCCTTAATTCATTAATTTATTTGAAGAGTTGTTTATCAGCGGTGTTACGTTTCGTCCACTGTTGTTCATTTTACCATGAGCCTATAAATAGCGTCATAAATTGGTATTTCATCATCAGAATTCGAGATTTAATTATTTAATTGTTAGTTTTGTTAAGACCCGTATACGATTGTCGAATGTCTGGAACTTGTCAAAACAAAATGCATGCATTTTGTTGCAACTTTGACGCACACAGCACCTTACATTCGAAAATTGATTTGAAGTATTATAAGTACCTATGTTTTTCTTTTTTGTATATTGGCACCTTATTTTTTTATAATTATATCCCTGTAGTTTGTTTTCAATTAATTGTGTGTTGTGCTATGTCTTTAAGGCTCCTACATACTGGCGCGAAATGTCGCGCGACGCGACGCGACACAAAGACACCGCGTGTAGCGCTACAAGCGGTGTCTTTGTGTCGCGTCGCGTCGCGCGACAAGTCGCGCCAGTATGTAGGAGCCTTTAGCGTGCACTGAATAAATGTTTTATCTATCTATCTATCTATCTATCTAATGGTGTAGGTACCTAGTAACTTCAAGGTACCTAATTCTAAAGCTAAGCGTACATTATAGCCGCAGCGAGCCGCATTCCAAAACCAGCAAAGTGCGTGTCGGACCTCGTACAATGAAGAGTTCCGTAGTTGGGATGAATTTATCCCAGGAACAAACATAACATTGTATATGAAACCATTGCCCACTACAGGCGGGCCGCTTCGCGTTTCGCAACGCAAAATAGTAGCCGCAAAAATACGCCTGGCGAGCGATTCGCCATCCAGTGCGTCGTGCTGCGGCCCGGTGCGGCCCACCTTTAGCGTGCAATGGTTCATACAAAATGTGATCAAGTGATGCAGGAGGATTTCTGCAATGCGTTGCGATGCGGCGCGGCAATATGTGTACGAGCCTTAACGAGTCATTGGACATTGTTATGTCTAGATCTAGATGTCTGACTACCTCGACAGTCTTGTGGTCGTAAGCGCGACTGCTGAAAATGAGGAGGGTGCGATCTTCAGATCTTGCAGTGTTATTGGGTTTTCTATTAGAAATATCCCAGTAACTGCTCAGAGTATGGATTTTTTCCAGGTTAAAAACAATAACATAACATAATCAGCCTATAATGTTCCCACTGCTGAGACACAGGCCTCCTCTCTGTGAGAGGGAGTGGGCCGTGATCCACCACGCGGGCCCAGTGCGGGTTGGTAGATGTCACATGTCTTCGAATTTTTGGTTCTAGGACATACCGGTTTCCTCACGATGTTTACCTTCACCGTTTTGAGAGCAGTGGTGATGAAATAATTTACACAAAGTAAAGCGCCTGTCTGGGTTCGAACCTACGACCTACAACTCGTAGGTAAGTCGCGGCCGTAAAACAATAAGCTCGCTATTATTACACATATGATAAGCAAAATGAGGCCGTAACAGTGCTTACCTCTGCCGACCCCGGGAATACAATAACAGGGCCTCAAGTCTGCTATTACAATAGTGTCAGAATGGTCTATAATTAATTTTATAATTGTTGATTTTGACAAGTTTGGTAATCTACTAATATAATGGCGTCGTTAATGAGGATCAGAACAGACCATTCTGACACTATTGTAATAGCAGACTTGAGGCCCAGGTTCGATGTAGGTAATGGTAATGTTTGTTAATATATTTCAGCTATTCGTGGTCGGAGGAGTATGGACGATATACTTCGTGCTCGGGTTATGTTACGGAGCCCCCAACGTGTTCATACCGCAAATAAGGAGGGATGCTAATTCTACGGAAGCGGTCAGCAAAGATATGGCGTCGTGGTTGTGTAAGTATAGTAATGGGTAAACTAGCTACCTATTTGCGCTACTGGGACGCGCTTGCAATGGTTATACAGTTCGTTCAGTAAAAGTCAAATTAAATTAAATGAAATATGAGTAAATAAATTAATTAATTTACTCATATTTTGTTTGTTTTATCATGTTTAAATATCGATCTAAACATGATAAAACAAAAAAATGAGTTGATGTTTTTTTGGGGGTCAATGACCGCAGTTACTTGAAATGTCAAGTGGTCGGAGGAGTATGGACGATATACTTCGTGCTCGGGTTATGTTACGGAGCCCCCAACGTGTTCATACCGCAAATAAGGAGGGATGCTAATTCTACGGAAGCGGTCAGCAAAGATATGGCGTCGTGGTTGTGTAAGTATAGTAATGGGTAAACTAGCTACCTATTTGCGCTACTGGGACGCGCTTGCAATGGTTATACAGTTCGTTCAGTAAAAGTCAAATTAAATTAAATGAAATATGAGTAAATAAATTAATTAATTTACTCATATTTTGTTTGTTTTATCATGTTTAAATATCGATCTAAACATGATAAAACAAAAAAATGAGTTGATGTTTTTTTGGGGGTCAATGACCGCAGTTACTTGAAATGTCAATTTGAAAACCAGTTTTTTTTCGTGTAAACTTTACAGACATGACGGGAATCAATATCTCAATACTATATACTAATAAATAGATAGAACTACACTAACAGAGATCATTGAACCCAATAAAAATATATCTTGTGTTACCCACATCTGCGGAGTTTCACCAGCTAATTTAAATTGACATTGTAAAAAAAAGGTACACACAAATATACACACACATACATAAATACATACACACACTTACATACATGTGCGCACCTCATACACCAATTAGCTGCTAAATGAATGTTTCATTTAATTTAATTTTTATTTTTTTCTTTATACTCTCTATTTACTTAGTAGCCTTATAAGCAGCAACAACTAAAGGGAAGAGTGAGACAGCTCCGACACAAGTACTGTTGTAACTTACTGGGACTGTCTCGATTTATGTATGACACAATAACATAATCAGCCTATAATGTTCCCACTGCTGGGAAACAGGCCTCATTTCTGTGAGAGGGACATGTGTATGACACAATGTTTAGGTTGAAATAAATATTTTTGTATTTTTTTATACCTTCTAGATTGGCACAAATAACAATGTTCAAAAATCAAAATTGAAAGCAATTTGTACACATTAGCGAAACAGATAAAATTATTTCTAATGAAATCGTTAACTTTAAAAATGCTATTTCCTTTTCAGCATCAATCCACGGCTACGGCGCGTTACCATGGATACTAATACTACCAATACTCACGCGGCGGTTCGGAAGAAAAGTGCCGTTCGTTGTATTGTGTGTCAACACACTAATTGGATACATCGTATTTTATTGCAGTACTTCAACTACTATTCTTCTAATTAGTGAAATAATGCAAGGCATGCTTGTCGGCAGCAATATGACACTTTTGATTGTAATTGTCACCGAATACACTTCACCGCGCTACCGAGGCATTTTTATGGCAGTAAAATCAACTATTTTCTTTTGGGGACTATGGATCGCCAATGCAATTGGAACATTCAGCCATTGGAAGAATATAGCTGTTCTAGCTTTTGTATGTTCTATATTATCTCTGACTGCCTTCCTATGGCCCGAGTCTCCGTCTTGGTTAGCAATGAATGGACGTTTCGAGGAATGTGCGGCGTCCCACCACTGGCTGAAAGGATACGACAAAGATGCTGAAAACGAGCTAGACAGTTTAATACAGTCACAAAAAGAAAGTCTGGCACGTTCTAAACGGAAAGAAGCTACGAGGTATCGACTCAAACAAATCCTGGAAACGATTACTACAAAGGCATTTTACAAGCCTCTTTTGTTGTCTATGACAGTCATGTCGCTTTATAATTTTTCAGGGAAGTTTGTTTGTAGCATGTATTCTATTGAGTTAATTAAGAGAATAACTAAAAGTGAATCTACAGCGTATACAGGCATGCTTATATTGGAAGCTGTCACTATACTGAGCATGCAAATTGGGTGCGTTTTATCGAAATATCTCAAAAGAAGAACATTATTATTGTCGTCATCTGCGATTGGTATTATGTTTCTGTTTTTAATATCACTATATTTGTACATGATTCGATTGTCTGTGATAGCAGAAAATAAGATTATATCATTACTTTTGCTGACTTTATTTTCTGTGACTATAAGCTGTGGGCCAATGATTCTAGCGTGTTCTGTGTACGGCGAATTAACGCCGTTAAGATATCGGAGCTCGTCATTACCAACACTTGCTATATTTTCTGAAATACTGATGGCATCTGTTTTAAAAGTGTCACCGTATATTTTTAAATTGTTTGATTTGCACGGTGCCTTCCTCTTTTATGGACTCTCTGCGTCTATTTTTGCGTTTTTACTGTATAAATATTTACCCGAGAGCAAAGACAAAACTTTACAAGAAATAGAGAACTATTTCAAAGAATCACAAAAGTCTGAAGAGGTTTCACAAGACTTGATGGAAGAAAAAAATAAAAGATAAGTTAGTATTGTAAGAAAAACCGTAGAAAAATAAAGTTCAGATAGTAAATAAGAAGAGCATTTATTAGAATAATGTTATTAAAATAATTATGATTGACTTATTGTGTGTTTTATTGTTGTCTATTGCTTGATCCCTATCCCAGCTAAACCTTAAATCATATAACTTAGGAACCTTATTTATAAAATTTTATTTATTATTAGCTGCGCCCCGCGGTTTCACGCGCATAAGTCTCGAACCCGTGGGAACATCGGGGATAAAAAGTATCCTATGTCCTAACCCATCTCATCAAGTTTAATCCAAAACTGTTCAGCTTTTTAGCGTAACAAACAAACAAACCCACTTTCACATTTATGTTATTCTTATTGGTTAGGATCAGTAGTAACTAGCTACATAAATTAACATCATCGGCTTATTTGAGTTTAATTTATTCAAAGCACGTATCTAAATGGAAGTACTTAAATTCAAATTGTTTAAAACATGTTTATCAAAATGTTATCAAACAATAAGAATTAATTGGTGTTGATACCTTTCCTTTTCGTCAGTCCAAACAAGTAGGTACATGAAATACAACATACAAGACATTACCGATTATTGTTATACTGGCTTCAGCCCGCGACTTTATCTGTGTGAAATTTCTTGTTGTAAAATAAAATATATCCTATGATACTCGGCAATACTGTAGCTTCCCATTAGTGAAAGAATAGGTATGATGCCAGGGTAGAAAAATATATTTTCGTACCACTTGCTCAAAAAAGTGACATTCTATGCCACAAAAAGCGAACATAACAATAGTCATTTTTGATCTGTTAAAAACAGGGAAAGAAAATTGTATTGAATTTCATTCATCCTCTAGGGGGAGAATGTGATTTAAATTTGGAATACTTACCGAAATTTATACTGAACTACATCTGTGTTTACACCATTGAGTTTGTATATAAAGCATTATACATCTTTTTGAAAAAGGAATACGAATTTATTATGCAGTTATGATTATTAAATAAAATTACGAAAACCGACGAGGCCGTATGAGCTTGATGCCTTTGCTTTTCCGACAAAAAAATATTAGTCTAGGAATTTTCCGCGTTTTTGTTTTCTTCAAATACATAAACGTTAAGTTTATTTTAATTTAATTTTATAAATAAGTTAATGTTCTAAAAATACGTTAAAAAATCAGAAGGGCATTGCGCAAAGAAGTCTAAAATTTTTACGACTCAAAATGTGGTAAAATTTCTTAATGAAGCTCCTGACGAAAATTTTCTGGCCACAAAAGTAAGTATACATGATTTAACTATGAATATTTCGTATCTTAGTAATGGTAATTATTCTATATATTTACCTGTTTTTTATCTTTGTTATAGGTGGCCTTAATTTTTGGACTCAATGGTGCTTGCCGCGGATGTGAACTTGTAAACTTAAAGGTGGAGGACGTTGAAAATCATTCCAATGAGTTGCTGCTGATTAATGTAAAGTAAACTAAGACAAAGAAAAATCGGTCATTCATTGTACAACGACAATATACTAAAATCATTCATAAATACCAAGCATTACGTCCCACCAACATGGAAAACAATAGATTTTTTATAAACTATCGGAATGGGAAAGTACTCGACAAGCCATCGGCAAAAATAAAACTAGCAATATGCCAAAGGAAATTGCTAAATATTTAAAACTTAAAGATGTTGAACTCTACACCGGTCACTGCTTTAGAAGAACTTCGGCGACTTTCTTGGCGGATTCAGGGGCGGATATTACGTCAATAAAAAGACACGATGGTTGGAGCTCTAATGGAGTAGCTGAGGGTTATATCGAAAGCTCAATGGCGAATAAAACCATATTAAGCAGTCAAATTAACAAAAATATAAAACTTAATCCATCAGAGCCACAACCATCAACTTCCGGCATCTTATCTTCGTCCATAACTCACGATGCACCACCACCACTATCTCCGACGTATACTATCTACAATGAAACGCAAGTTCCTCAGACGCAAGAAAAGAGAAATACTCAAATCAACTCATCAAGAATAAATGTACCAAACAAAAATATAACTCTCTCTATCAATAATTGGACCAATGTTGCGAATGTTAACTTTTACTTTTCATTGTCATTATTTTTAATAAATGCTTATCTCATGTTATTATTGTGTTAATTTTTTCGCAAATGGTACGAAAAGTAGAGTATTTTCCTCGGTGATAAAGCTGTCTTAGTCTTGGGTGAACTTAAATCCCTCGCTACACTCAGGACTCGTCTTAAATCCCTCGCTTCGCTTGTTATTTAAGTTTTTAACACCCTCGCTGCGCTCGGGAGTAAACCTCAAGTCCTTCGTTACGCTCGCGATTTATATCGTTACCCGCGACAGAAGACACTGCTTTATCCCCTTGGTTAATAATCTACTATTATCCGTCAGTCAGATAATAAAAAAATATTAGACACGTATTTTTTGCTTTGTCATATTAATAAAAAAATACTTAGATAAAACGCATTAAAGTTGGAGAGTGGGGGCTCGCTACGTCACAGTTCAGTATAAAATCTAGCAAAGCGTGACGTCATGACAAATTTTAACTCAATGTATCGCCGTAATCTTTTGATACGTAAAAAAACAAAAAATACATGTCTAATATTTTTTAACCCGACGGACAAAAAGCAATTTAAATCCACCATCCCTACTTTCAGTAGTTCAGAAGATTACTCCCTACATACAAACTCACAAATTTTACGTCTTTATAATATTAGTTTAGTGAAAATGTTACTTATCCCCATTTATTAGGTACCGTCGCCACCACATCAAGTTACCACGATTTTAAACTTAACTTTGAACATTTTAAGGTTTAAAATCATTTGGAGAAATTTGACAGTTTGTAGTAACTCAATGTGCTGGCGACTGTATAACACGTTATGGTAACTTTTTCCTGCTAAAAGTATTTTGTACGATATAAACAAATACTTAGAAGTGTAAAGTCTGAAAAGCCACCACCAACACAAGCAGTGGTTTTTCTTTAGTAAACTGCCATATATACATGGTGTCGTTTTGCATCCTCGTCATATTCAAGGAGGTAATTATGCTAATGATTCTCGACACGAATCAATAATAAAATAAGTAGATCTTTTTTTTCAGCTGAATACTGGTATTCAGCTGTATCTGGTAATGCTGGAAGCCGACCGTAACATGGTTGGGAAAAGGCTAGGCAGATGAAGATCTTTTTTTTTTCTTAAAAATTATTTTCGTGAATGTGTGGGACACGCATGATAAAACGCGGCCCGTGTGATACCGCACTGTAACTGCCCTTTTACACACACACTACCGCATACGCAACGGTCTGATTCTGTTCTGTTAAAGTGGTGTATTCTAAAATACTGTCAAACTTAAATAACTAAAAAAAACAAGTACGTATTAATTATTGAGCAGGTATCGTAATTTTATTTGATTATACGAGTATATGTCTTTCATAGCAGCCTCCTGAAATAATAATAATAATAATAATGTTATCGAAGGAGCCTTCTAAACTCTCTTCGCAAATCCGAAACCCGATAATTTTGTCAGTTTCATTAAAAAGCCGATCGCTGTTCTTAGACAACTATTTGCATTCGGGGCAAGGCAAATCACCGGATTTGGCTTATCGTCGACCGCGAATAAATGTATACCTGTGTATAGCTGTACCTACCTAGGCATAATCGAGAACGAGTAATTTTTGACAAGACAGCAAGTCAAAGGGTTGTAAATAGCTTGCAGGTCAGTATATTTCTTGTTAGGATTATAAGCTCCCGAACTCCTAAATCGAACCACAGATTACTTTATGTTTAAAGGCATAATACTCGCTCCTAAGTCCTAAAAAAAAATGTAGGACCCTAATTTGTTTGGTACCTACTTTTGATTTCGTTATGTTGGTTGTTTTCGTGTAGGTATATATATAAAAAATATTATTTTATAATTTTGAGTTAAATTCTTTTTGAAGTCGATTTAATTTTTTGAAACTGGAATATTTGTTTGTAACTAATAAGTAGTTAATAGTTTTGTTGTAAATTTTTAAAGATTTTTTATTACTTTTATTAATTTATAGCACGATTCGATACGAGCTACAGGCCACTAACAAGAAAAGTAATCTGACCTGGCAATCTTATTAATTTTAAGTTCTCGCCGCGGATTCGTACTGTGAGGCCAGTTTGGTTTCGGCCATTTTTATTTTTCTTATGATTTTTAGAGTTCCGTACCTCAAAAGGAAAAATACCTTATAGGATCACTCGTGTGTCTGTGTGACCCAAATACGGACTGTAACGTAAATACTTCATTTATTTTTTTAATATGACGGTCACTTTTGGGGCAAATTAGAAATTAAAAAAAAAAGTTTTGCTAAATGTACCGTGTGACTTATTTAATGAAAGGGCTTGTTGTGAGGGTATTAAATATATGTTTTTTTTTATAATAAAATAAAAAAAAATAATTTTATAAAAAGTGATATAAGTAAATAGATGAAAATTTACCATTCCCCCTTATCTCCAAAACTACTGAGCCTAAAATTAAAAAATATTGCAGTTCCAATAATATTACAGACATAAGTATCGGATTGATAACTTCCTTTTTTGAAGTCGGTAATAATCTCTTCTGCGTAACTAATTATTAGTTACGCAGATGAGTAGGTACGCGACGCTGACGCGTCAGAAGGAAAAACAATTTCAATACTCTTTTAATGCAAAACAAAAAAAAAAAAACAAATAACTACTTATTGACATATAGATGCTCTAATTAAAGCTTGTTGCTTCTTTAAGAGCGACCAAACTCAGATTTACTTCTTTTTTTCAAATTCGAGACGTTCAAATGATGGATGCTGCACCTGAAGTAGCCGCGCAAGCTTGAGGCACTTCTTCAGTCTGGACTTAATCGGCGAAACGCAAGTGCACAACTTCATGTAAGTCGATTTGCCGTTCAAATAATTTACCATTAATACCTGGAGACGCCTACGTGCGCCGTCCAGGAGGGCCACAAAACCAGGTCACTACAGCACGATAAGATCGTTTTATCTTTTCCACCACTTGCGTAATCGTCACCTGATCTCAGTATAGTTACAAGAACAGCTTCGACACTTTCATTAAGACGCTGACAACACCTAAACCGCGGTCCCTGTCAGATTGCATAGAAAAGAAAGAGAAGCGCGATCACACAACGCTTGTAATTTATTGCAAAATATGAAGTAATTATCTATTTACTCAAAATTGAGTTGAGTAATCGAAAATAAAAAACAACCAAGTTCTGCATTCAAATAAGACGTTCCTGTTATTAATTAAATACGTAACGTATGTTCATATTTGATACAGATATTTTGGATTAGAACTCAAAGTAAGAGGTTAGTTTAACGTTAGTTTGTATCGAGATTTTGTTTTCAAAACGTGTTTTGGTAACAACCAAGTTCTGGGAAATATGTTCAAAATTAACATATATTTTTTCCGCTACCACAAACCATACAGATTTGGCAATTATTTTTCTTAAGAGAAGCCTATTTTCGTCAATTGGGTCTTGTCAGCGCCTTAACAGGCTGTTTGTGCTCGAACTGTTAGAAGGAGACTTGAAGAACGTGGCTTGAAACCTCATAAGCCAGCCAATGGTCCCAAACTGACGCGAGCTCACAGAATGGCGTGCCTACAGTTTGCACGCGAACATTTGCATTGGACTCAACGTCAATGGAGCCAGGTTATTTTTACGGATGAACCAAGATTATGCTGTATGGCAATGATGGGTGTAGGGAAAGTTTACCGAAGATAGGGAGACCGTTTTCAGAAATGTTGCATTGAAGAGAAGGTGAGTTATGGCGGTGGGTCACGGACAGTCTGGGGCGGAATTTCCACCGAAGGAAAAACTGGCCTGAGGTTGTTACGGGACCATGGTTTCAACCACTAAATAGCGACCGATACGTTCGTCAATGCCTAGAATGCTGAGTTTGTGGGCCAGGATTTAATTTTTATGAAATTAATTTCATTGGTTGTACAATGTTCATCTGGTAGTCTGAAATGTTTAAACAACTCATTTTTAACCTTATAACCGCCACAATCATGTATAGGTAGATGACAGACCAAGCACCAGCGTGGTGCCCAGCACGCTACGGTCATGACTACAATTACAAGTTTTAAGGAATAATTCGTAGCTTGGCGCCGAGGGCACGTTTCTTCTTTTTTGACGTGGTGGTCAATAGGTTAAAGAAGTAATCTTGATAACGAAGTCTATTTCCATCTTGTTGTTGTAAACACCAAGCCATTCCTAATTACGTAATCAGGGAAGTACTCGGAAGTAGCCGGAGTGCGCCTGTCATTGTAAACTTCCTGCTCGGGTCAGAATTGGCCGTGGTGCGGGTCGAAGCCATCATGACTTCTTGACATTAACTCCAAAGAACACAAAAGTTCTCGCCCATTTTCGTTTCTTAAAGAAAGAACCTTAGCAAACCATGATGCATGTAAATAATTGCTTTTAAAGTACACTAAAGACTTTTTCTTTCCAGTATCGTTCACGGCTCCACTGCATTACAGCGGGTATTCGCAATACCCATAACAGGTTTTTATGGACGAAAAGTACCCTTAATAATCATTTGCATAAATAAATTGGCCGGGTTAATTGTTTTCTATTGCAGCATTAACGCAATTCAACTATTAATTAGGGGAATAATGTTGGGAATGCTACTGGCGACTAGCATAACACCTAGTTATAATAGTTCCTGTATATTCATCTCGACAAGGGATGTTCATGATTCGAATATTTTCTTTTCAAGAGTTGCTGCTGAGCATGAGGTCCTTGGTTGGATTCCCAGGTGGGTATTATTAGTTTTTTCCAACTGGAATTTCTCAGTAGCAGCCCGGGGTGTGGATTCGTCCCCGTTTAATGCTAATAGGGCCGTCTTTTATTACATGGGACTTAAACATAACTGGCGAAATGTGGGTGTACTATAGGTAAACCGCTGCCTAACTTTTTGGGAAATTCAGGCATGATGCTATGTTATATTATATATGCGTTTCTTTTGGTTGCAAATGTGACGGAAGCGTTTTTCCATTGGATAAACATTAGTATTATCGTGTTTTCGGCTTGGCCCTTCAAAATGTTTTGTTTGGCCCGAGTTGCCTTCCTGTTTGGCAATGACTGGACATTTTCATAAATGTGCACCGTCACAACGTTGGCTGAAAGGGGTCAACAGAGATTTGGGACTCGAAAATCTCATAGGCCCAGTAATTGAAGCTGATCTTTTCAACAAAATATCGATACGGAGTCAATTTAATTATGTCACAGATATAGTAAAATGTTAGTGGATACCTTACTAGACAGCTGTCGACGTTATTCGACGACAATTTCCCTTTATTCCCGTTTGTATTACGTTACGCTGTATATAGACTTTATCAAAGCAAATCCTAATATTAGACTGGGTTGCTATTCCTAGAATGCAAGTTGGATTACACAGTTATTTGTAACCTGCAATGTAGGCGTTATATTTATTTTTGCACGATGCGTTTCTTTGTTACGGGTTCCTGTTTTGGACAAATGTTTCGCTATGGTTTTGTTATGACTAACGATTTTGATGCCAAGGTCACAGAGACGCTGCTGGTTTACCATATCATCACCTAATTAGATAATTATGACTATAGGATCACTGGTAGCTACAAAAAAAAATTCTTTAGATCTTTCTTTCTTTTTCGTTTGGTGGTCAGAGTTTTTATGCCGCCTATGGGCCTCTGACTTGGCTTGACGTGCCGTCGAGAAATATCTCTTAGGCATTCCGGTTTCCTCACGATGTTTTCCTTAGATTAGATTTTATTATTACAAAGCTGTGTTCAGCAGTAGACGTTCTTCGACTGATATGATGATGTCGTATTATGAACGACTAGCTGCGCTTTGCGGTTTCACCCGCATAAGTCTCAATCCCGTGGGAATATCGGGATAAAAGTATCCTGTGTCCTAATCGAGGTCATGGTCTACCCATGTGCCAAATTTCATCCAAATCCGTTAAGCCGTTTTAGCGTGAAAGCGTAACAAACAAACCAACTCACTTTCGCATTTATAATACTTATTAACGTTCGGAAGTTAAGATGTTGTCACAGATATGGATAGTTGATTAGATACTGTTATTGCACCAAAACATTCGTGCTGTGCAGGGTATAGCTACTGCCACTAGTCATAGTTATGTCTATAGTCAGACTTTTTTATTAGCTGCAGTAAAATGACACTTGTTACTGTCATTTCGTTAAACAATGTTTAAGTTATTGACGAAATGACTGAAAATGACCGAAATGATTAAAAGTCCTAGGTAATCTCAAGAGGTAGGTGCCTATATTTTAGGCACCTACCTCTTTACGGAGAGTTAGGTGGTGTCTTTCAGCACATCTGCTGAGATAATTTGGTATGTCCAATGAAAAACACACTAGCACAGGAGAGGTACTGTGCTACGAAATTTGGCAAGTCCCGGTGAGTTCATAGACACTTCCTGGTTTGAAATGCAATAGGTGCCAGTGGCGTGCCTAGGGTTTCAAAATGACGCAAGCCCAATAAAATTTTAACCGATTTCAAAAAAAGAAAGTTCAGTTTTCGACTGAGTATGTAGGTACCTACGTATCTACGTATGTATCATCGCAATTTTCTCATAAACTACTGGTTAGGTACAATAAATTCTCTATCGAGCATTTTAGTAAGGCATTTGGGCTTATATGAAGGTACCGCCACTGATAGGTGCGTTGATTGCTTCTAGATTAAACGAGTGTCTCACCGTTAGTTGCACTACACAGATATTAGTAAGCTACGTCCAGTCACACTTGACTAGAACCTAATCTAAATATTGTAAAGAATTTACCATCGATGTCTTTTTTTTTCTTTTTTTTTTGGGTGTAAAATTATCAAATAACTTTTCTCGCTCTGGGTGGAGCGGGAGGGTGTGTCAAATTCTTACTGGCTAAAACCCACCCGTGTTCCTTCCGTTGCCTGTGTTGCCAGGGGCCTCGGTAGATATCCCTTTCGGACGATTATTTAATTTATGGTTTATGTTTATTGCTAAAGATTTAAGCCTGTTACTTTGCAGTATTTTTATTATTTTATAGGCAATACTACCTGTACACTTATTGCGTACTGTGTAAGAAATGTTTGTACGCCTTGCAGGGCAGCACATAGTGACACAATATTTTTATTTTATTACATAATGTACCAACATTATACCTATGTGTACAAATAAATAAATTTGAATTTGGACTTTCCCGCGACCCCGGCAGGACCATAATGTTTGTAGTTGTATTTTTTGCGATCAACAGCTACATAATGAATTAATGATCCAACAACAAAACTGATTCGTATGTAGGCAAATCAGCAACTGTTTATTCAAAACACATTTTTTTTTTATATTTAGGGAAGAGCCATTAGGTATCAATGGCCAATATTTTTTTAAGTCTCTGTTCTAATACTTAAATAATTTGTAGCCAATGTAAACATAATTACAACAAGTAGGTACTTTCAAATTATCAAATAATCTATTATTAATTTGATTTTTTGATATTAAAAATATCAAAAACTCAAATTAAATGCTACACGTGAAACTTATGACTTTCAAAGATTATATATATGAAAGAGCTACTTTAAGAGGGCCCCTACAAATTTGAAACCGTCGCTCTTTGACGTGGAGAAAAATGTGAGGGTACCCATATACGGAAGTTTCAATGTACGAGTCGCGAAACTAATTTTTCATTTAAATAATATAAGTACAGTCCGGCCGTCGAGAGAAATGCGTTCTTGACGTCTGTCAGTGTCATACTAACGAATATGTGTTTTGTGAATTTGATCCTTATAGTTACTAGAAATTGTCCAACTGACAGGTATCAAAAACGCATTCTCTCGACGGCCGTATTGCATGTTATACACATGCAATCCGGCCGTCATCACAATCACAACCACAATCAGCCTATAATGTCCCACAGCTGGGACACAGGCCTCCTCTCTGTGAGAGGGAGTGGGCCGTAATCCACCACGCGGGCTCAGTGCGGGTTGGTGTGTATAGTGTAGTGATAAATCGAGCGGAAACTAGTTTGTAAGTATGTCTCCCTTTAAATAAATTCTAGAATATTAATGAGGAAATTGGAATATTTAATCAGCTTCTTTCCTTAGAATTAGGCTTACAATGTACGCAGTATTATGTAGAACTTTGGTACGAGTATATACATAGATAATATACACATAGCTACCATGGAATGTAGACATATTAAAAATACGAATGTATTCTGTGAACACGCACAGACGCACAGTTTACACAGCTAGTTATTTTCAACTCAAAAACTGAAGTGAATGAAGACAGTGTCGGTTGTTATCTCATCCGGCACTTGTTAGTGTCTATTCCAATCTTCCCGTTACCACTGAATATAGACATTGTGTGATATGCCCATTCTCGACATCGAAAAATAGCTTCGAGATTCAAAAGACGAAGTCCACGTTATAAATAACTTTCGACGTCTTTAATTATAGGAAAATCTGGAATGGACAAAACGAGCTGTGATTCAATAAGACAAACCCCCATTGACGATTTTTATTAACGTAATTTATAATATCTCTTTTTCTTATCTCGTGTTTACTTTATAACCTAAATACTCTGACCTGCCTATATAAAAACAGAGATTTTTGTACCGGCCGTGTGTATAATAACTTCCATATTTTGCTTTCCTCGTCAGTTTAAAACTTTCACGCTTATAATTTCTGGGAATAAGCAAATGTTTGTGTTCCAGTTTACTTGCAGTTCGTCGGTGGAATTATTTGAAAGAAATAGTAGTTAATCAGGTAAGAATTTTGATAAATATATGAACGTAAGGTTCAAAGTCGTATAGCTATAGGTAGCGTTATTATTAGGATTACAGATTATCGTGTAAATACTTTTTACTATTAGGGTTAAATTAAATAGAATTCGTTACTTAATTGCCGATAGATGTATCAGTATCACTGTCAGAATGTTCTCGGCATTTTTATCTGGCTAATTAGGAGTGAGGAGTGTTAAGGTAGGTACCTACCTATATTCAGTTGCGTATCGTACATCTCTTCGTGTTATTGTGTTGACGGATCTGACGAATCTTTCCATAACAATAATTCGACGTGCCCGACTCGAATGCGCGTGAGCATAAAGGTGTAATTTCATTCATGTGATGTTGTAATTTCTTCTATTTAGTCATTTATAAAAATGTTTTGCACATGTGTAAGTTAATCTTAATTTTGTTGAATATATATATATATAAGTAGGTAAAAAATAATTAACATAAAACTATTAAACTTTTGGTAATGTTATAAAATTGTGGCAACCGTACGTGTAGACCGTACTAAATTAAATTTCTACATATCTACTATACTCGTATTTGCTATGAATTTACCAATGGGTTTAACTCGTAATAAGCCGAATTGCAAAATAAAAATATTATTTTAATGGGTATTGTAACTGTACATAGGAAAATGCGTTTGCGAAGCAAAATACTATAACCGATGTTGCCTACAGAACTCTGTTACAATAGGAAGTATAATAATATCGTGTAAAAATAGGCGTAAGTAAAAAACTGAGAACAAAATAGCTTTATATTTATTTATGGTACGATGCATTGGCTTATGCAGACGCGCGTGTTAGATTGTACATATTTATAGGAAAACAACTGGTGTTTATTGATGTTGTAAAACAATAACAGAAAGAACTTAGTAAATAGCAACTTGACAACGTCAGCTGTCATAAGACAGATTACGTTGACATAAGGTTACGTTTCCTTTCAACATTATTTATTCATTCTATTCTTAGTGCAAATTAATGTTTTGAGAAACAAGTTTTAATTTAATACAAATGTAATCACTTCCTGAATTCATATTGAACAAACGGATAATTTATGTTAACAGTCAAGTCTTTTAAAGTCACAATAAATATATTGCGACTTAAAAGACTGGTTTCCGAACGAAAGTCATGATTTGCGGTTTTACCTACTCAAAACGAATGTTTATTAATTTTAACATTACAAATTGATAACATAATAATCAATAGTATGATAGATTATTATTATTTAGATTTTACATTGCAATTTCTATGTACCAAGTTGTTTCTTAAGATTCTCAGACCTTTCAAGTGAAGTTGATATTTTATCAACTTTACAATAAGGTATCAAGTAAACACTTAATAAATTCCTAAATTATCTTTTTAAGTTTTAAAACAGTTCCACTGTGTAAGATTTGTTTATTATCACATAAATAAGAAATTATCCATCCAATACTGTATGACGCTCTGTGATTGGTGGGTAATAATATCTTAATATATGTTACTTATACATTATAAATAAACACTAGCTATATTGCTAAACTGTCTCATTAAGTTTTAAAGTAATCTCACCACATAAGTTTTGTTAATTAATAGCTATGTTAATAGATATTAGCAAAAACTGTATGACGCTCTGTGATTGGTCGAAAACGGCGGGAAAGGTTTAAAATTGGTAAAGACTATAAAAAGGGCTTGGGCAGTTTTTGGGGGGAATCCTTTACGCTAGCTGTCGAACGGTAAAGACCTTTGGGTGCACAGAGTACTATAATAATACGGAAGTTTGGGTGTCTGTCGTAATATTAAGCTGCTAAGGAGATTCACCGCCACTAGGAGATAGTATACTGTAAAGTGGAAACTCTGGCC
Organism: Atethmia centrago; assembly: GCA_905333075.3. NCBI lineage: Eukaryota > Metazoa > Arthropoda > Insecta > Lepidoptera > Noctuidae > Atethmia > Atethmia centrago. The sequence continues at coordinate 15,933,967 of HG995383.1, read as the reverse complement.
GGTAAGCCCACGAGAGAGCTGGTACGCTGTAACGCGGAAGCTCTGGCCAAATATCATCCAGGGACTCTTGATACAACTGTTGTGAAAAATGGACTACCTGTAAGGTTCATGTAAGTTAATTAATTATATTCTTGAATGTTGCTGTTAACTATGTTTTCCTATATACGTAATATGCCTTATGTGTTAAATCGAATTAAGAATATTCGTGTTCTGTTTCATTCCATTGATAAAATATCCATGGCTTTGAGAAATAGTCCAAGAGAATAATGTGATAAAATAATGTATACTCATTTTAAAATGTGTTGATAAAATACTTTAAAACAAGCTGCCATGGAGTTTCTTGTCCTTCTTCTCCATGATGACCTAGTTTTTGGAACGGACAAGTAGTTTCCTCTTTAACGTATTTAATGGACAAGCCTAATTTAAATAAATGCCTACTCTTGTCATTCTGTGCTTTTCTTCATGAAATCCTTTCCCTACACACTATATTTGTAGATATTTCATACACAGTAAATAACTAGTAACCAGTCTGACACTCAAACTTGCTAATTATGTGGGTATCATTTACCTACACATACAGTCCTCTTACTCTTAATCTGACATCAGAAGTGGGATAGGACTCTGGCTTACATAATAGATTTCTAATGAATTTTATCTTTCTATTTTCATGATCAATGTTGGAGCTATTGCTGGAAGCTGTTGGTGTCGGCGGGCCACTATCCTAACTCGCACCAAGACGATGACATCAGGACTGCGGAGCTGCGAGTTGCTGTACGAGCACCAAGACTACAGAGCCTTATGTTGCTGAATAAGTATCGGAAACCTTTCTAGCAATAAGAAAGTCGGTAAGGCCCTTAGAAGCTCCTCTTACGTTAAAACGAAATACCTACAATTAAGATTATAAAATTGAAAAAAAATTGTGTAATAAATTTAAATAGTTATTATATTAGTAGGTTCTTGGTTTATATAGGTATCTAGTATGAATATAAAATAACATGATGCAAGTGTGAACAAAAGGTAAAACATAGCAGTTCCAGATGTTAAGTTGTGTTGCTTATAAATTGAGTTTTCAAAGTCTGGTAACCTCATCTAGGTACTTATAAAAGTGAGAAAAGAAGTATAGTTAATATTTTTTTAATGTTTTAAGAATATTTTAATTACCTACTTAAAATACTTTGTTTATTGTGATGATGAACAAGTGTATTGGAGTACTATAATTATGCAATTTCCTTTTTGCTGTTATAGCCATTTGGATGAAGATATTTTATTTCTAATAGGTACCTAAAATTAGTTTGTGAGCATTTCAGAAAGAGAATGAAGTAGTTATTGTGAATATGCTAGAGAAAAACTTAGATTATTGAAGAATAGTAAAATAAGTAAAACACAATTTATCGAGCTTGTTTGCGGCGGTATTAGCCACTTCAATATTAAAACTGCATCCTTGAATAGTAATGTAACTTCTACCTCTGAATTAATTAATTATTTTCTATCATCTTGGACTAAAAACCTTAAAAGACCCGTTGATCAGAGTAAATCGTCAGGTAGCGACAGTACGTCAGGTTCAAGTGAATCTAAACATAGCTCTTATGTCTAATAAAGCCACTGATAAAACAAAGTTTAGAAAATATGAAATAGTTTGTTTTTTTTTTTTAAATAAATCTATGACTATTAATAATAAAGACTAGGATGAAATTCTTATTGTTAAAATAAAAGGATTCATAAAATAGATAATAGTTGGCACAAACAATCTATGATAGAAAAACAAAATTAAATTTTAACTTAAGTACAGTAAATATTGTTTATTCAGACACTTATACATACGGTGTTATTTCACTGCAAAAAGTTAATTATACAGATATAGTTGTTGCATATTTTAGCCATAGAACTACACCTGTTCAAGCGCACTACCATTCATCCTTATGAACCAGAAACCTTTGCCGTTTATAATGCCTCAAAACATTTTCACATTTATTAAACTTCAAGATATTCACCCTGTTGAAATAATCACAATTGTTATGCAATTAAGTCCACCGCTAACAAAAAGACTTTGTGGAATTGAATTGAATTAGTCTATTCACATGTATAGCTATAAATCATGTATTGCTATAAAAAAATACAATAATAATGACATAATAAATTGCTTATTGCTTAGTTTAAACAAAAAGTACCACAGTAGTATCACATTCAAGTCCGGAACAGGATGGGTCTTTTGTGCCGAAAAGTATTGTATTCTACAAGCATTAATATTTTTGAACGGTACTGATATGATTGTATTTTCAGAACTCCGTCCTTAGTTGTTTTTCATCTTTATAATTATAAAAAATGGCAATTTAATCATCATTGTGATAGGTACTAGTATCCCTAGAACTAACTATCAAGTATAGTGATAGTTATTTCATGACTAAGTATAATAAATATGCTTATTAAAGATTGTTCTATTCTGTCAGACTGGCCGAGAGGTATGTGGAAAGTTGAACAATCTCTCAATTCCACATTATCAACAAGTTTTGCTCCCTTGCGATTATTGTTAAGTTGTGATGCAAACAAACCATGTGTATAGGCTCGATTAAATGAGGTTGCTAATCCAAATATGTAGGACACACTATTAATGCAGAACATAACTTGGCTATGCAAAGACTTAACCTAGTTACTGAAAGTGATTTAGAAAAATATCAATATTAATACAAAGTCATTATTGAAATCTTATTAGTCGGTCAAGGATGGCTAATGAGACACAATTGATTTTCTATTGTTTGAAACCGAATCGGTGTTGCGTGGGGCTTCACAGGTTAAAGGTACTCATTTTTTGTTTTGTATTAATGACTGGCCATAACATTTTAATAACCGTGTTAGATTAGTTAATATTAATTAATAATCTCAAGTATTACATTTAATATGTTGTTAAAAAGAAATGTTTTGGCTAGCAATTTGATTTTAGTACTCAATAATGGGTATTACATTTAATATGTTGTTAAAAAAAATGTTTTGGCTAGCTATTTGATGATAATACAAAAAATATATATTTTGTTTCATATTGCAAATTTTCACATAGATGAAACTTTGTAATGCTGATGATACATTTTGGTACTCACTAAGATGAGACTGAGAATTGGATGTAAGTGTTCACATAGATGAAGCTTGGCATCAAATAAGTATGATTCTAGTAGTCACAAAGATGATACTGAGAATTGGATGTAAGTGTTCACATAGATGAAGCTTGGCATCAAATAAGTAAGATTCTAGTAGTCACAAAGATGATACTGAGAATTGGATGGTAAGTGTTCACATAGATGAAGCTTGGCATCAAATAAGTAAGATTCTAGTAGTCACAAAGATGATACTGAGAATTGGATGTAAGTGTTCACATAGATGAAGCTTGGCATCAAATAAGTAAGATTCTGGTAGTCACAAAGATGATACTGAGAATTGGATGTTAAAGTACACATAGAGGTAACTTGACATCAATTATGTAAGATTCTAGTGCTCACATAAGCTAAGGCTGAGAATACGATGCAATTTTTTTCACAAAGATGTAACTTGTTTATTACTTGTGTTAAATTTAGTGCACAAAGACGAGACTATAAGACTATGATATTGTAAGTACTTTGAGAGCAAAGTACCAGTCAGTCTGGCCGTGTTAGATTGTACATATTTATAGGAAAACAACTGGTGTTTATTGATGTTGTAAAACAATAACAGAAAGAACTTAGTAAATAGCAACTTGACAACGTCAGCTGTCATAAGACAGATTACGTTGACATAAGGTTACGTTTCCTTTCAACATTATTTATTCATTCTATTCTTAGTGCAAATTAATGTTTTGAGAAACAAGTTTTAATTTAATACAAATGTAATCACTTCCTGAATTCATATTGAACAAACGGATAATTTATGTTAACAGTCAAGTCTTTTAAAGTCACAATAAATATATTGCGACTTAAAAGACTGGTTTCCGAACGAAAGTCATGATTTGCGGTTTTACCTACTCAAAACGAATGTTTATTAATTTTAACATTACAAATTGATAACATAATAATCAATAGTATGATAGATTATTATTATTTAGATTTTACATTGCAATTTCTATGTACCAAGTTGTTTCTTAAGATTCTCAGACCTTTCAAGTGAAGTTGATATTTTATCAACTTTACAATAAGGTATCAAGTAAACACTTAATAAATTCCTAAATTATCTTTTTAAGTTTTAAAACAGTTCCACTGTGTAAGATTTGTTTATTATCACATAAATAAGAAATTATCCATCCAATACTGTATGACGCTCTGTGATTGGTGGGTAATAATATCTTAATATATGTTACTTATACATTATAAATAAACACTAGCTATATTGCTAAACTGTCTCATTAAGTTTTAAAGTAATCTCACCACATAAGTTTTGTTAATTAATAGCTATGTTAATAGATATTAGCAAAAACTGTATGACGCTCTGTGATTGGTCGAAAACGGCGGGAAAGGTTTAAAATTGGTAAAGACTATAAAAAGGGCTTGGGCAGTTTTTGGGGGGAATCCTTTACGCTAGCTGTCGAACGGTAAAGACCTTTGGGTGTCTGTCGTAATATTAAGCTGCTAAGGAGATTCACCGCCACTAGGAGATAGTATACTGTAAAGTGGAAACTCTGGCCGGTAAGCCCACGAGAGAGCTGGTACGCTGTAACGCGGAAGCTCTGGCCAAATATCATCCAGGGACTCTTGATACAACTGTTGTGAAAAATGGACTACCTGTAAGGTTCATGTAAGTTAATTAATTATATTCTTGAATGTTGCTGTTAACTATGTTTTCCTATATACGTAATATGCCTTATGTGTTAAATCGAATTAAGAATATTCGTGTTCTGTTTCATTCCATTGATAAAATATCCATGGCTTTGAGAAATAGTCCAAGAGAATAATGTGATAAAATAATGTATACTCATTTTAAAATGTGTTGATAAAATACTTTAAAACAAGCTGCCATGGAGTTTCTTGTCCTTCTTCTCCATGATGACCTAGTTTTTGGAACGGACAAGTAGTTTCCTCTTTAACGTATTTAATGGACAAGCCTAATTTAAATAAATGCCTACTCTTGTCATTCTGTGCTTTTCTTCATGAAATCCTTTCCCTACACACTATATTTGTAGATATTTCATACACAGAAAATAACTAGTAACCAGTCTGACACTCAAACTTGCTAATTATGTGGGTATCATTTACCTACACATACAGTCCTCTTACTCTTAATCTGACACGCGCACTCGGTCAAACATCGCAGCGTCATCGCGCCAGTGTGTTTGAACCCTTATTAGTGAAGTCATCCGATTCAGTGTGAGTGCACTAAAGACATCGATCGTTTCTGCCTGAGTGTCTACCTGTGATTAGTGGTTTTCATTAATTTTATAAACATGACTTTTAAAATGCGGTTTCTACCTAATTAGTTCACAGGTTTTTTCGTGTCGATTTATTCGTGTGTTATGGTGTTTTAATAATTTGGCAGGTTAAACTATCCTATACCGAGTGCAAGGTTATGAACTTTGATCTATAGTGGATATAATAAAATATGAAAATACCTGCCTCTAAATCATCATCATCTGCCTATCCTTTTCGAAGCCGACACCAACATAGTTGGGAAATGTTGGTGTCGGCTTCAAGTCTAACTGGGTGCGGCCGAATGCCAGTAATTTACATTGAAGTACGGCCTATCTGGGCCTCAAGTATGCTATTACAATAGTGTCAGAATGGTCTGTATTTGATTTTATAATTGTTGATTTTGACAAGTTTGGTAATCTACTAATATGTATAATGGCGTCATTAATGACGATCGGAACAGACCATTCTGACACTATTGTAATAGCAGACTTGAGGCCCTGATCTGTTGTTATATAGCCGTATCTTCAAATATGTAGGTATTTAATGATAATATTATTTCAATGATTATCGTAGTCATTGTTTTACACAAAACCTTATTCTACACAAATAAGACTTGACGTGCGACACATTCGTTCCTGTGTCGACATGAAAACAACAAAAATGAAAATACTAACATCTGTATTTGTACAGTATCGTCTTTGAATGTTTTAGTAACTTTTTATTGAAATATTGACAAATTTAAATATAATGCATTATTGAAAATAATAATTGGTAGATCGCAGAAAGCGATAAGGCCGCCCATTATATATTTTGTAGTGTTTGATTTATTTTTTTGTTCTGTATTTTTGTGGTGTACTATATATGAATAAATAAATTAATAATTATTCAATTTCAGAAGTCACTTCGCGATTGCTTAAGTGCTGTTTTATAAGATAAAAATTGCACGTTTTTATTAAAAATGGAAAACCGTACGCAGGAGGGTGCCGAAAGTAACGACAATGAAGTATGTCTGACACATGCGAAGTTCTCGTGGCAGCCATTCATAAGACAGGTTAGTAAATATCATATGTTTTCTAGGACAGTGTAACGAGAGCGGAAATTGTTATGGTTTATTAGGTAATCTAGTACACTGCTTAGTCTTAGGAACTGTGTACCTAACTGTGTGTATTCTAACCGTCGTAATACTGTCACGAAGAAATGTTGACATTGACGAAGTAAGTTTGCTTACACGAATGTACAAAAATAAAATCACATCATCAATACGTTTTTCAAAATTCCATTACTTTTAAATTATACTATGTAGTTCACTGAAGCATTGCTTACTAAAAACAAATTGTAGATATTGGTAATGTTTATAGAACCTCAATACTTAGGGGGCGTCCATTAATTACGTGAGGCGATTTTTCGACCACTGCCTCCCTTGGTAAGATGTCGTGAGATTTGGCTCGACCAATTCTCAGGTGAGATTTTTTTTAAATGCATAGTTTTTGTGTAAATACGTTAATCTGTGCTTATTTGCATTGGATTTATTTAAATAAATATATTTTGCTTAATTAATTTTATAACAATTACCCAGTTTTCTCGCAATTTTACACTGATTCACGCGGAAAAAAAATACGTGATATTTACTCAGACACCTCTCGCCCACGTGTCATTGAGTGAGATTTGGCTCGACCCACTCTCCCCAAACGCCTCACGTAAAGCCCGGTGCGTCACCGATTCGGTGTCAAACAATAGAAAATCAATTGTGTCTCATTAGCTGTCCTTGACCGATTAATGGACGCCCCCTTATCTGCAGTGATTGACATGTTAGAATTATTTTGTTTCAATACTCAAAGGAATATATATTTTTTACTTTATTTTATAGTGATCACAAAATGTTTGTTTTTCCAGTTATACGTTTGCACGGTATGCACGTCGATATATTTCGTGCTTGGACTATGTTTCGGAGCACCTACAGTTCTCATACCACAACTGAGGAAAGATGCAAATGCAACTGAACCACTGACTGACGACATGGCATCTTGGTTGTGTAATAATATTTTTGATTACACAGGGTCAAATCCTAAATAAGTTAGTGAAACTCCGTTGGCGTGATGGGTGTCGATATCTATACATATATGATAAAATAAAAAATGGATGATTTTTTTGGGGTCTCCAACCGCAGGTAGTGTTGTCACTCATGCTGGGGTCGCGGGAAGGTACTTATGGGTCACCGAGGCCCCCGCAACACGGGCAACGGAAGGAATACGGGTGGGTTTTAGTCAGTAAGAGTCTGACACACCCTGCCGCTCCGCCCAGAGCGGAAGAAGTTATTTGATGATTTCCCACCCAAAAAAAAAAAGCTAGTGGCGCCGATTCCCTTGTTCACAAACTAAACTAAATTTAAGTTCCGTGCATCCTTTTCTTTCTATTTCATTAAGAAAAGGACAGAAGATAAATTTTAGTTTAGTCCTGTCAAATTAATCAGCGCTTGACGTAATTTTAGTAGGCAAGTTTTTAATCACGTCTAAACTTGTATGGAGTAGTGACAGTTGCTGATTAATTTGACAGGACTAAACTAAAATTTATCTTCTGTCCTCTTTTTAATGAAATAGAAAGAAAAAGATGCACTGAACTTAAATTTAGTTTAGTTTGTGAACAAGGGAATCGGCGCCAGTGTTGTCACAAAAAATATCAGTTTGAAAAACCTTTTTTTTTTAGTAATCTTCGCAGACTTGTTGGATATCGATATCTAAACACGACAAAACAAAGAAAAAACTGATTTTCTCAACTTATATTTCAAGTAACAATAGATACAACCAGCGGCCGGTGACCCCAAAAAATATTTTTAATATTTTCGTGCTTAGGCATCACGTCTGCGGAGACTGCTAGCTAATTTAATTTGACCCTGTATTTACTATAACATCACTAATCTAAACATTGTATTGTCTGGTCATAAACACAATAATCATTATAGTAGGAAAGAATCAAAAATCCAAATCAAAAGTCATTTATTCAAACTAGGCTGAGAATCAGCACTTTTCGAATGTCAAAGTTACATAAGACAGTCTCCCAAAAATGCCCGCCCTTCACCACTTCCTAGTGCTTTAGCTGGGAAGAAGAAGTGGCGCAAAAAACTCCCCAGCAGCACACCTGTCTGTTTAGTAAAGACAAGCGAAGCATTAACATTTCAATTCAAAACATTTAATTTAGCTACTGAAAAGATCTGAGAAAACCATAATTTATGAAGATTTCAGTTACAACTTCAGTTATCTAACGTAGACATTATTTAATTTTCAGCTTCTGTTCTCGGCTACAGCTCCATGCCGTGGGTCATCATTCTACCAATACTCACACAATACATTGGAAGGAAAATTCCGTTCCTAATCGTAACAGTGTTGACGATCGTAAGCTTCATCGTTTTCTACTGCAGTACCAGTGCACTGCACATCCTCATCAGTGAAATACTCCAAGGTGTAACTCTTGCCAGTAACATGACAGTTCTCATCGTCATCATCGTGGAATACTCATCACCTAGATACCGAGGCGTGTTCATGATGATCGAGTCGTCAATATTCTTCTGGGGCGTGTGGATCGCAAATGTGACGGGAACCTTTAGTCACTGGAGGAACATTGCTATCATAGCTTTTGTGTGCTGCCTTTATTCCTTGACTGCCGTTATTATGCCTGAATCCCCGTCATGGCTAGCAATGAATGGACGATTCGAGGAATGTGCCAGAGCACATCATTGGTTGAAAGGATATGACAAAGATTCAGAAGAGGAACTCGAGAGCTTAATAAAATCTCAGAAAGAATATCTTCGAAAGTGCGCTGCGCGAGTAAAATCCACTTCGTGGTATAAACTTCGAATCGTTAAAGAAACTGTTGCTGCTAAAGGTTTCTATCAACCCCTGTTGCTCTCTATGGCTGTTATGGCCTTATATCATTTCTCAGGAAAGTTAGTGTGTTCTTTGTATGCTGTAGATTTGATCAGCCAAATAACTGCTAGTGAGTCGGCTGCGTACACTGGTATGCTTATCTTGGACGGTGTTACTATACTTGGTATGCAGATCGGTTGTGTTTTATCAAAGTTAATAAATAGAAGAACTTTGTTGCTATCGTCTTCAGCTCTAGGAATTGCGTTTTTGTTCATAATATCATTATATCTGTATCTAATTAATTTGCAAATCATGTTAGAAAATAAAATTATTTCTATTGTTTTGCTGACTTCCTTTTCAGTTGCCATAACATGTGGTCCGATGATAATGCCGTCCACTATCTTCGGTGAATTAATATTTTTAAGATACAAAAGTTCTTCGTTACTCATTCTTACATTGTTTTCCGAACTGTTGATGGCAACTGTACTAAAACTGTCACCGCATATATTTAAAGCTCTCACATTACCAGGCGCTTTCTTCTTCTACGGTATATCAGCTTCCATTTTTGCATTTATATTGTACAAATATTTACCTGAAACCAAAGATAAAACCCTGCAAGAAATAGAGAATTATTTCAAAGAGTCACATGAAATGGAAGAGGATGCCGCTAAAGCGTTTATTAATGAGAAACAGGATAATTATGACACTCAGAAATGTTAGAATGTTTTTATGTTTTTGTAATTATTTTTAATGGCATTTACTGTGAAAATAATAGAACGTAATTTAAGTATAATTAAAGTGTTTACAACGTTTTATGTTTTGGTTATTTCCTATGTTTGGATTTAATTCAATGAGATAACTTCTTTGATGTGCTTTGAGTTAAGAGTTACTTGCTAAACATTTGTATTTGTTTAATAACTTTATGTATTAATTATTTTCCATATTCCATCCTCTTTAATCTTAGTTTTATTTTCTATGTAGTTATCTAAGTATACGAAATCTAAAGTAACGTTGTGTAAATCACAATTACGACTGTTTCTACAATTTCGAATTATCCAATAAACTCTCGTAATGTTTCGTCTCTCGACTTAAATAGGTCAAGCTGGGACCGCGCCAGAGTTTTAAGTTGGAGTACAGTGAAGATAACTGATTCACCAAAGCCACAATTAAGTACCTTTTGCCGCGCAGCCCCTCGTCGACAGCACGGGTTGACTGAGTAATGACCGAAATTCCGTGATTCACTGACGCTGAATACTCATTGCATCTTTGCTTGTACAGCTTCTTTGATCCGAATTATGTGTTTATTGTTCACCTTTGATTCAATATTTATGGTACTTCGAGAAAAACAAAACGGCATATTCATCTGCACTGACGACCTCAAAACATTGACGAAAGCGACAAGAATTCATTTAATTGTCTACAATCTTTGTATCAAAATTAGTATTTTTGAGTAATAATTATCAATACGTCTGTTTGAGGCTGACTTTACATTATGTATCATTTTTTATAATAGGTAAGTACGAGCGTACGATTCATAATGGCGACAGTACATAAATAGTAAGTGACGGTTGCTAAGTCTGTCGACTGTTCAGTTGACTCTTCTTTGCACGGGAATGTTGTATTTGTCTTTTATTCGCACAGCTGCGGCGAGAGCGAGAGTGTAGCTACCTACATACATCTGGAAAAGTGCTTCGAAAACGATACAACTAGTGACTTTAGTAGTATACTATACCAATATCCTTTTTGAATACATTTATAATGGTCTATTAAATAACATTAAAATGTTATTTAATAGACTATTATAATTTAACAAAAAACTGTCTGTCTGTCTGTGTATTTCTCAGTAGCAGCCCGGAGTCTGGATTCGTGCCCGGTTGATGGCAATAGGCTCGCCCCCTATTACATGGGACTTAAACATAACTGGCTAAATGTGGGTGTACTACAGTATACCTCTGCCCACCCCTTTGGGGAAACAAGGCGTGATGTTATGTGTAACTGTTTCCGCATCGATAAAGTCACCTTAACTCACGGATTCACAGACAAACAGAGAATAGGGGCTACTCGGGAACATTATGCGCCGAAGGTGGGCCACCGGGCCCGCCTAAAAGCGGGTTATGTTTCTTTGCGCACATTATAAGCCAAATCTCATAATCTGCGCAAAGTAACATAACTAAAGTCTTTTTTTAATCTCGGTGACTACATTGACACATGCAAATGTCAAACACCAAATTGAAAAAATGAACAACAATCATTTGAAATGTCAAATTAGTCTCTGGGATTAAAAAACTAACCATAGGTAAACATTTTAAAAGAACTTAATTAGGTACTTTTTTGTAAAACTCACAATATTTAGTTTGATGCATGGAATTGCATTGCCGTAACTTTTGTGCGCGCCGCGCCCACCCCTCTCGCCCGAACTCACCCAAGTGCTACCCGCATAGTTCCGATAGCAAGCTCGCAACACTTGCTAGATAATGTAGGTACGAGTAATTAGGTATACAACATTGTCAACATTTGTTTTATAATTTTCTTTTATTTTCCGCATTTTTTTTATTTGTTGGAGGGCCGCACGCGTACCGACAGCGGGCCGCAAGTGGCCCGCGGGCCACGGACTAGTAAATGGACCTACCGATCTATTCTGTGAAAGCTCACCGTAAAAACATCCTGATGCTAGGGATAATAGGGATGACACTATTGACAGCCTACTACACTTGCCCACGTACGAACGAATGATTTTTTCGCGCGGTGATTTTTTACGCGCACTGGATTTTCAACGCTCTGCTTAGCGCCGAGAGTTGAAAATCCAACAGTGTGTTTTTTCGACGCGCTGGGATACACTGTTGGATACTCAATGCGGTTCTACACCGAGAGTTGAAAATCCAGTGCGCTATAAAACCCCGCCGCGATATTTTTACGTCCGTGCGAACGTGGGCTTACAGAATAGAGCGGTGGGTCCTTGACAAAGGTGTTTAAAAATTAGAAAAACTGTAATAATATTATTTAGTTTAGTCACAGATTGCCGTGACTTTGTTATCAAAATTGCACGTAGCGTGTAATCCATCATTATTTTAATCTGAAACGATTCCGTATCGTTATACGGAATCGTTTCGAAATTAATTTAATTATGCACCGTTGTGCATAATTAAATAAATTTCAACTGTATTTGCAAAAGTAAAAGGTCGATATTTATTAATATTTTTATAGAACTGATTCAGCAAATTACGAATGCTCTTTTTGAAAGTTTTATGTGAAGTAGAAACGTACACAAGGTACATTTATGTCCGCATAAATGCATTCGACAAAATAAAGCGAAAAAGCGATTTTTTCCCATAGTAAAAGTTTTTCATAATGACCTCTTTTCTGGTCCAACACTATTTAAATTCCACCTTGTATTTTATTGAAATAATTTCTCGATAATCACATAAAAGGTATGAGTAATATCAACTTAATTCTTCCATAGTTTAAAGTAGATAAGGCTATTGCCGCCACATTTCAGCTCCATTGCTAATCTTGAATGATTAGCTTCACTTTCAGCCAAAAAAGTTTCTTATCTCGTTCAATCAGCGAGCCGACTTTAATTTACGGAAAAGACGAAATCAGCGGATTTTTTAAAACACTTCGTGGTATTTGAGGGTGGGTCCGATTTAAAAATAAAGGTAGCTAAATATTTGTACCTATGCTGTGAGTGTGTAGTTCTTTGCTTGTTAGAAAAGCAGTATTTACCTAGTACAATAAGGTTCATTAAAGCCTACACCGTATTGACACAAAACATCACGCCTGTTTTTCTCGAAGGGTTTGGCAGAGATGTATATCTCTGCCCAACACTTCAGGGAATACGGAAGTCGTGATGTTATGTTATGTGAGTTGTTTATTCTTACTTTTTGTATCAAAATTAGAAGTCTGTCGAACGGCTGAATATTTTATGTTTTTTTTTACTCGGCTGCGTTATCCCACTCCTGGGAAAAGGCCTCCACTCCTTTTATCTTAAAAAAAAATCTTAATAAAAAAAAAAGAAAAATGTAAAATAAAATAATTAAATAATAATTAAAATTCAATAAAAATAAAATAAATCGGGAAGGCTCAAATACATTACATAGTGCTCGAAATACGTGTGGGTATTTCAACTAAATGTATTTAACCGAGTGTTTATTTGTACAAATGTTCTGGTATTTGTTATTGTCTTTTCATCCATACAATATGAGCGAGGCTATTTACAAAATAAAACTACGTATCAGAACTATTTAATTCAGTAAACGTGTTGTTTATTATACACCATTTTAATATGATTAACATTGTTTGAAAAGAGTGGATGGCGCTTTGATGTGGTGGGGTTCCGTAGCTTCGAAGCAAACAGTTTTCTTTGTTCCCTTTTAGTGTCTTGCTATTGTCATATTTTTCTAGATTTTTAAAGATTCGGTTCCAAATTGTTTACAGAAGTAGACGCCTCCTATAATTATTTAGAGTTGACGACGAGAGAGTTGACAAGTGTTGAGTTGGGTTTTGTGCTCGGTTGATGGCAATAGGTTCGCCCCCTATTACATGGGACTTAAACATAACTGGCGAAATGTGGGTGTACTAAAGGTAGGTACACCTCTGCTCAACCTTTCGGGGAAACAAGGCGTGATGTTATGTATGTTATGAGTTAACGATGAAAATCTGGCCTATCTTTTCATAAATAGATTAACCATTATCATACACATGATTTGTCATAATTACAATGCTTACAAAATACTAAATATAATATACATGTTTATTTAGCGGTTAACCACTTAAATCTGTTGTCTGTTGTTAGTGAAAACACATTACTAGCCAAAATAAATGCGTACGTGTGTTTATTATGTCCATAGGGTCGTAATAACCCAAATCAACATTTGCCAATTTGCAGTGTATGGAGCTGCATTGCTGAATTCCGTTTAACTTTCGATATACGAATATCTACCTGTCTATGTAGTAGTTTAAAGCACTTGTTACAGAACCCTAAAATTATTTATAGAATAAATAAATAATAATAATCTATACATATTACGTAAATAATAAAATAGCAATGAAGTCAATAAAAACAGCTTTATAAGTACAGTTTGAATATTTTTGAAAAAATAAGTAACTGCTACGAGGCTTGGGATCTGATGCCGAAAATATTGTTTTTAGAATTTTTGTCCGTTTGTCTGTTTGTATGTTCCGGATTAATCAGAATCAGAAATGAAGAGATCCGCAGGCGAACCAAGGTTACCGACATAGCCCGAAGAATTGCCAAACTTAAGTGGCAGTGGGCAGGGCACATTGCTCGCAGAACAGATGGCCGATGGGGGCGAAAGGTTCTGGAGTGGCTACCGCGTACCGGAAAACGTAGCATTGGAAGGCCTCCTACAAGGTGGACAACACAAAACCGGTCGAAATGGCGGTGCTTGGGGGAGGCCTATGTCTAGCAGTGGACGTCTTTCGGCTGAAATGATGATGAATGATGATGATGATGTTCCGGATTGGTGCGCAAATGGTTGAACGGATTTGGATAAAATTTGGCACACAAATATTTTATAACACATAAAGTACTTTTAATCCCGGTAGTACGTTACCGTGGGATATTTTCCGACATCCACGCGGGCCGAGCTGCGGGCAAAAGCTAGTTATCAATAAATTTATGTCGCTCTCAAAGTACAACAACAACCTAATCTATGCTATTCAATTAATTAATGTGTTTGATAGTTGTATAGTGGCCAGCACATCAACTTACCACAACTGACAAATTTTCACATTCGGTTTTTAAGGTTTATACCTAATCATTTGGAGAAATTTGACGGTTTCGTATAACCAGGTTTGCTGTTGACTGTACAGCAGCAGATTTGATGATCTACCAACTCCTAAACTAAGTCAAGTTTGTATTTTGGGAGTTAGTGGTTCTAAAGATGCAGGATTTACATAGACACAACCTTGTAGCCTAGAAATTATATTCCAACACTAAATAATATAATAAATTAAATTTCGAAGCATAAAGAAGACTAAAAGCTCTTACAGACTAGGGCAGTATCGGGCGCGACAGGCATATTGCTGCATGTCGCGCCCGCGATATTGCCTCAGTTTGTAGGAGCCTTTAAGGTCAGCGCACACCGGCGGACGGCGGGGGACAGCCGGCCAGCGCACACTGATGATTTGCGATGCCGTAGCGGGAATGCGGAGTGCGTGCTTGCACTGCCTCTCCTCCGCGATCGTATGATAGCAGACTCCAGCGCATACCGTCGTATGCCTTCGCATCCCGCTGGTATCCTCCGACGCACACTTCAATACCGCAGAGAGAAATCCCCTTTGTTGTTTCGTGATCGTTAAAACTAGATGCGCCCCGCGGTTTCACCCGCATAAGTTTTGACCCCGTGGGTATATCGTGATAAAAAGTATCCTATGAGTTATACCTGGTTATAAACTATCTGTGTGCCAAATTTCATCTAAATCCGTTAAGTACTTTTTGCGTGAAAGAGTAACAAATATCCATCCATCCATCCTTGCAAACTTTCGCATTTATAATATAAGTAGGATTTATAATATTAGTAGGATTTCGTACCGAAAATATTATTTCGTGTTTTGAGATATTTTTTGTTACGGTTTGGTACGCAGCGAGAGGGCATGGGCAGCCGTCACCTCCGTCTGCGAAGCAGTAATGCTCGCGAAGGAGGAGGCGGGATGGTTGAGGGAAAGGCAAATTTCGCGCCCTCTCGCCCCTAGCCGCCGCAGGAGATGCCCTGGGCGTCGGGAATCCCGGGCGGATTTCCGGACACCGTAGGCGCGGGCTTGCGGACGGTGAGCAATGGGTAGCTCACCGTCCGGTAAGGACCAGGCCCGGGTCGACGGCGCGTCGTATTCCACGCGCGCCTCAAAGAGATGTCGTCAGCACAATGTAGGGGTCCACTAGGGCCGGTGCCTGCTGGGGTCGCGGGAAGGTACTAATGGGTCACCGAGGCCCCCGCAACACAGGCAACAGGAAGGAACACGTGTGGGTTTTAGTCAGTAAGAGTCTGACACACCCTCCCGCTCCACCCAGAGCGGGAGAAGTTATTTGATGATTTCCCATCCAAAAAAAAAAATCCATCCATCCATCCTTACAAACTTTCGCATTTATAATATTAGTAGGATTTCGTATCGCTAATAAAATTTCGTGTTTTGGGATATTTTTTGTTTTAATTGGTAGTTGATATGATAGACAAGCCCTTTTTAAATTCTTGGATTTTTAGAACTTCGGACGTAAAAGTTATAACCAGTTTTATTTTTTAAGGTTATGTACTAGTGTACCAATGTAGATTGTTACGTAAAGGCACATAAACATTGTTTCGGTAATAAAGGACATGTTCTAGATTAGTTGTTGCTATTTTTGTAGTGTTTTACTTACTATCAAGTAGGTAAATTGAGATGAGGATCGTACCTACTCAGCAGAGTGCATTAGGAGATACCTATGTCCAGCAGCTGACTGCAACAGTTTGATAATGATGAAGTCCTGATGGGGTTTTGAGTGTAGGTAAATAAAACAATACCGTTAATAGTTTTTTTTAAGTACATTTATGTTATTTATGATTGATAATTCTTAATATTACTTCATCTAAGAAGGGGGCAGGTCGGGTAATACCCTCATGGCGAGCATAGCTTAAATACCAACATAACTGCGTTTAGTTTACGACTAAATTACGTGTAGTTATTAAAATCTTTTTTTATATTATTAATGAATCCGAACTTCTAAAACTAGTACACTTACATGAAAATAAATGGCTTAGTTGCCTTAATATGTGGTACAAATTCTATAACAAAACAACAAAAAAGCAAGCGGTACGAAATCTGCCGTTCACCTTTTCTAATAGGTTCTGGGTAAATGAAAATTCCCGCTAAGTACTATGAACCGTTAGAACTTTAAATGTTTTGTGTTCGTTGATTTATAGTCCCGTTATAAAATAAATACCTGATATTGTGAGGACCACCTAACAGTTAAGTGGGTATATTTTCTAGCAACTAAGTATAAAATAAATACGGATAACGAGTGTTCACCGTCGATAAATCTGCCCATTGGATGTTTTAAGCTACTATGTAAGTACATGTACATCGTATCTGTGAATCTATTGTGAATTTGTAATGTGATTGTATAAGCCACTAAGCTTCTGCCCCCTCCTTTCTTTGCGTGAAATTTCTTGTTTTAGCATAAAATGTATCATAAGATACTCGAGATACGGAAAGGTGGCCCATTTCGCAATAAAAATTAATAATAAAAAATCTACAGTATTCCCATACTGTAGATTTTTTTATTATTCTTTTTTTTTTATTTTTTTTATTTTTTAAATACTCGAGATAATAATAAAAAAATATACAAGATTTTTTATTATTATTTTTTATTGCGATATGGGCCAGCTTTCCGTTAGTGAAAGAATTTTCGGAACAAGATCAGTAGTTCCTACCCCCTACATACAAACTCACAAATGTTACCGCTTAAAGGCTCCCGCAGGCAGGCGCGAAACGACACTGGTAGGTAGAACAATTTCTATGAAAACTTCATGGAAATTGTTCAACCAACGTGTCGCACTGTCGTTGCGTCGTGTCTGCCTGTGGGAGCCTTTATATACATATTTGAATAAATTGGATGTTTAAGCAACTATGTTAGACATTAGTCCAATATTGTATATTGTACCTAAGTGAATCTATTGTGATGTGATCGTACTATGGACGTGTATGAATATAATGCAGTCGACGTCGATGAAGGTGACGAATGGAACAATGCGTCTTCTTGAAAGCCTCTAATGAGACAGGTTTTGTATTAGCGCCTACTTATTCAGCGAAATTAAAGAAAGAAAGAAAAGAAAGAAAAATATTTTATTTGGTACACACACAAGAAATAACAAAAAGTAAAAAAGGAGCATTTAAAACTAACAAAATTTACATATTTGTTCGATAAAAAAAAAAAACAACAAAGAAAATAAATAAAAACGACTTGTGCGATGCCAAAAAGGCTCCTATCTCAGCATAATGCTGCTATACTATAGACCGATCTCCAAACTCTGCGTGTTCGCTAAAATTATGGAGAAAATCGTACACGTACAACTTTCGTCTTCACTTAAATTAAGTTTCTCCGAACACCAACATGGGTTTTTAAAGGGTCGCTCCACCACATCCAATCTTGTTGTCTGTAGTGACTATCTTTCAGAGCATATGTCCAGGAGATCTCAGGTCGACGTTATATACACTGACTTCAGCAAATGTTTTGACAGAATAGATCATGCGCTTCTAATGCGCAAATTGCTAGAGATTGGTGTGAGGGGTAGCTTGTACAGATGGTTTGTATCATATGTTGAAAATAGATGCCAGACTGTAGTCCTCAACGGTTATACCTCGAGAGCGATGTACATTCCGTCGGGTGTTCCCCAAGGATCCTTATTAGGACCTCTTTTATTTAATATTTTTGTGAATGACATCGCCTCTTGTTTCCTAAATTCTAAAATTTTATTATACGCGGTTGATATGAAAATTTTGAGTCAAATCTCAACCGTTGAGTATGCACACCTTTTACAGGGGGATCTGAACCGGTTCCATGATTACTGCGATCGAAATAGGTTGAATTTAAATATTTCAAAATGTTATGTGTGTACATTTACCCGTAAGCCAAGTCCTATCATGTATAATTACAAATTATCGAATACCTCAATCGCCAGAGTCAACGTCATCAAGGATCTTGGGGTAACTTTTGACTCAAAGCTTTTGTTTGATGCGCACATTGACAATATAGTCAACAAGGCTTCTAAAGCGTTGGGTTTTGTTTTTAGGGTCTCCACTGAGTTTAAAAATGTCAAAACCATGAAAATTCTATATTGTGCTTTTGTCCGTAGCCATCTCGAATATGCTTCTCAAGTTTGGAATCCAAATTACAATGTTTATATTAATCGCCTTGAAAGTATACAAAAGCGATTTTTAAGGTACACTCAATATCGTTCTAATACTTATCTTCCTAACTATACTAGTCGGTGTAAGAAATTTCATATTCTTCCTTTACACGAGCGAAGAAAAATTGCAGATCTTGCTTTCCTATTTGGTATAATGAACGGGTCTACTGACGTCGGGATGTGCTGGTGGCCAAGATTGGACTTCGTGTACCGTCTGTGTTTCTTCGGAGACCTCATCTCCTACATGTACCTACTGTGAAAACGATCTATAGGCAAAATACTTACATTTTAAGAGCATGTCGAATGTTTAATATGGCGTGCCGAGATGTTGAGCTTGATTTATTTACGAATAGTGTCCAGAAGTTAAAAAAAATGTTTTGTAACTATTTCTTTGAAGAGTAATATAGTAACGTAGAGCGTACTGTATTTATTTTTTTTTTGTTTATGTTCTTCAGTTGTTTGTATGTTAAACTCTCACGCTGTTTGTACCGTTTTGGCAATTTTATACATTAGTTTATATAAGTGAAAACTTGTAATTGGCGTTCTTCTACTTATTACATCTGATTACTCGAATGTATTAGCTGTAAGTTTTCTTAAAATTAATAAAATAAAATAAATAAAATATTTAAAAAATAAATACCGCAGCGCTGGTATTCTGATAAATTAAAGACTTTCTTAAACGCCAATATGGAACTACTAGCTGTGCCCGGCGGTATCACCCACATAAGTCTCGATCCCGTGGGAATATAGGGATGAAAAGTAAGCCTATGTCCTGATCCAGGTCATGGTCTACCAATGTGCCAAATTTCATCCTAATCCGTTGAGCTGTTTTAGCGTGAAAGCGTAACAAACAAATAAACTGACGTGAAAAACCTAGGCTTGCACATCGACTGTACCCTGAACTGGCGTACTCAAGTCGCTAGGGTGAGCCAGAAGGTTACTGGAACTCTGCGGGCTTTATATCGACTGAAAAATTTATTACCATCAAGTACCAAGACAATGCTTGTGCAGTCCTTAATTTTCCCTATCATCGATTATGGTGATGTGTGCTACTATGACCTGAATGCAGACCTCCTCGACAAGCTAGACCGTCTTCTCAATAACTGCATTCGATTCGTTTTCAATCTGCGTAAATATGATCATGTCTCTGCGCAACGATCGCTTCTAAAGTGGTTGCCCATACGCCAGCGCAGAGAGCAAAGGGCGCTGACCACCTTGTTTTCATTTCTTGACTCTCCCTCTTCCCCTAGTTATCTCGCCCCCCACTTTCAGTACATTTGCGCGAACCATAGTAAAAATCTACGTTCATCACACAATCTTTCTTCAATGTTCCACTCACCGCACTGACTTTATTCACTCTTCCTTCCTTCGTTCAGTCTATCTCTCTGTGGAATGCGCTCCCCCAGGAAATCAGGATGGCAACCAACCGATTATCCTTTAAAGTAAGTGCTCGTGAACTTTATCGCGAGCACATTCGTAAGAAGCTGGCAGTATCATCACAACGCACAGTGTTTTATAAACCCAAAAAAGTGACATCGTCTTTTTATTCCAGATTCGTGTAGATTGATTCAAAAGAAACGCTAGAGTAAAATACCGAGGTTTCTAGTACATCTAGATGATGAGATATAAATTTTTGAAAATGCCTAAATTTTTATCCGGATTATTAAAAAAAAAATCATAATAAATTACTAGTTAAAATTATTAGCAAACTGATTAAATTCATGCACGAAGATTTTAAAGGCGCAAATTACCATGTTATCAAAAAATATTTAGGTTCATTTAAATCGACGTTATCATTTTTTTAAATATTTTCGATTTTATTTTTAAACTCGATTAATCCTGAATTTCGCTTTATATGTGGCCTATACACACTAAAAAATTCAAAGCCCGAATCCGTGGACTAACGAAGTTATAATCATTAGAAATTTATTGCTAGGGTTGGCACTTACAACCAATGTAAACCCGGGTATAAATTGATTATTTTTTTTTATTATTTCACTTACAAAACGTCAGAAGCTAGTGCGTGATTCGCAATTAGTCGTTTCCTATGGAGAAAAACCGGCAAGAAACTCTATGGCTACTCTTTAAAAAAAATGGTTGATTTACAATATTTCCATATACATAATATGTGCTGAAATATATTATATTTTCACCCCACTTATTCGAAGAGGACGGCTTAGTTCGTCTCCAAATGCACCCAAAGGTGGTGTTTTCTGTAAGAAATTTTCAGCGGCCAGTGATGAGTATTCCAATTTCAAAAAGTGCGCGGCAAAGATGATTGCTGCGCAGTTATTAGAGGATTCTGTTCATAAGTGCGCCGCAATTTAAATTGTCACGCACTTTTTGAAATTGGAACATCTTAGCGTTCAGCTCCAAAGAAATCGAACGAAAATATTGTTTGTATAAAGATTGGCTGGTATGACGGCCCTCAACTCAAAAATGTTATTTTGCTCCCTTATAATACAATCTACTATATATATATTGTATTTGATTCGAACTGTTATGTCGTGATGGTCCTGTGGTTCAGGCCCGCTTTTTATGCACGAGGTTGCTGGTTCCGTACCGAGCAAGTACAAATGTAACTTTTTAAATTCATATATACTGTCCAAGTTTAATATAGACTAGCCATGTCTATAATAAACTTGGACAGCACATGAAAGAAAGAGTTGATTTTATCTCATCTTGAAGTATATTGTGTATATAAGTGCAAATGATGAAACTTGTTGACCAAATAGATAACTAACTAAACTTTAATTGCAGATATTTTAAATATCAAAATCATCAAAAACCAAAAATAAATCAATCAATCATTCTTTCTTTCTTTTTTTTTTTTTTTTTTTTTTTTTTTTTTCTTTTTTTTTTTAAAAACGTTGCCCCACACTAGGAATTTCTTCCTGTATTGTGGGTGCGTTTACAAACATAGAAACTCACAAACACAAACACCCAGACCCAGAACAATTACTTGCAGATCATACAAATACTTGTTCCGTGCGGGGATCGAACCCGCGACACGCTGCGTAGCAGTCGATCGCTCAGCCATTACGCCAACCGTGTCGTCAATCAATCATTTTCTGCAGTCAACATTTCGTGGTCGTCTATATCTTCAGTAAATTCTTTCTCATTGTGATTTGGTTTAAGTAACGCCAAAGCAGCAGCAGGTAATGGACGTTTTTTCAGATGTTTTCTTCTTTGGAGCTGCATTTCAGCAGCAATAATTGGGTCGGAAGACACTAGTGCTCTATGAAACAGATCATACATTGTTTGTTTACGATCAAATTTGCGTGTGTGGTGCTCCCGATCAGATCGTCAATATTTGTTTCGTGATTCGGCGGCTTGCTCGGAAAGCATACCGATTGGTAGTGGTGTTTTGTCAATAATAGATGCCCCATGAATTAAAATTTTATGAATGGAAACCGTCATAGGATGCCAGTCATAGACACTTACATATTTGTAGGCAAGGTCTTTACAGAATGTACCAAATTTCTCTGCATCTACGGGAATTCCACAAGAGATCACGATTAAGATAATGTATAAACCATCAAGAAGCCAAAGTTCTAATCCTAAAATATCTGCAAAAGATTTTCGGTTTTCATCTGCCAAAACTATGCGGCTTGTGTTGCCATCATTCGTGGTTCCGGAATTAGGAAGAACGACATCTACCAATACACCAATTTTATCACGTATAGCATCTTGGATACGTTTTTTTCTCTCCTCTACTGCAAGCCCTTCTGGTGAAGATTGCTTGATACGCCATTTTTTCACTTCACATTTGTATCCGAGTTTGAGAAGAAACTCCAAAACTCGGATCCAGGCGTGCAGAGGATTGATACCATGCGTCAACGTATCTGAGTCAACTGTTTTCGAAAATGCAATGTCCAAGTTGTTAAATTGTGTTGCTGTAAGTGCACAATATGGACAACGCATTTGCGATGGCGTATCAAGTATCGTATTAAGAACGTAAAGTTCTTTTTTTACGTCAATTGCCGCTAAATATAAATTGCTGGTAGCGTTGATTTGCTGCCCACTCGGTAATTTATGATCGAAAGGAGTAAGGTGTTCGATTTCTTGGTTAACTCTGTCTTTTTCGGATAAAATCAGTTCTTTAGATTCTTTTTTATAAATTATTCGCAATGGGCGGCAAGATCTGTAAGACTGAGCTGCAATGTTTGTCCACAATAATACCTTATAATTTTGGGTGCTTTGATGGTAAATTCTTAAAGGTACAAAAGTTGTAGCAAAAATACTGCTTTCGTTTTCTCCTTGATCCTCAAATGCTTGTTTGTACAAAGCTTGCCCCGAACTACCATCAAAACCCCAAACCCCTTCAAAGACACAGTCTAAAATATTTGTTCCTATTTTGTTGCAGTATTGTGAGAATACTTCACCTTGCAATTGCACAATGCGGCTAAAAGTGTGCTGCAGGAGTGACTGTAAAGGAACAACCGCTTCTCGTTCTGTAATATTAACAAATTCTGGGTAACAATTTTGTTTGGCTTTCAAAATTTTATAATACGGTGGGTATGCCGGAAAACCCCGCTCTTGCAAATCTAAATGAATAAAATTATATGTCTCAACAGTCATGTTTTTGTCAATTAATATTGCTAGAGCTTCTTCTGCTGTGTAAGGTTTTGTAGTTGTTGTAATTTTGTTGGCTATTTCCGTGACAGCGACTTTCGACTGTAGGCACGACTCAATCACATTTGCAAATACCGTTGATGTATGATGTGAGACTTGCTCTCCACCAATGTGCAAGGTATTTGCAAAGGCTTTGATCCTTTTTTGTTGAGGCTCACATTCCAGTGTAGACTCTAATCTTTGGCGACTACGGATTTGCTGACGTTTGCTAAGTTTCCTGAAACTATCATCGTCAGTGTGTTCAGGTGGAGCGCTAATGTAGCCGCTAATAAACGTTTCACTTAGCCACTTTCCATGTTTTTTCATAAAACTAGACATGTTCTTACATTGTTTATATTTTGTATCACACTTGGACATCAGACTAGAAAGAGTTGATTTTATCTCATCTTCAGTACGAGAAATTTGATAGTCAGCCCCAATTGTGTTGACAATCAAATTTACTCGTTCTGAAAGAGATAAATGGCGTTTCCTTTTCATTAGTTGGAAAATATCCAACCTAGATAAAATTTTTGAACCTGAGGTTCCTTCACCAGACGCCTCTCCTAGCACTGGAGCGATCACCCCCGGAGGTTGAAGGATGTCGGCTGTGGCGCTATCCACAACTTCACTTGCCACTCGTGAACCAACATGAGGGTTGGCGCCCTCATGCCCTCCTAGCATTAAGTCCTCTGATCGGAGCTCAGAAGGACATCCCTCAGCAGCATGGGTCAGGTGCTGCTGAGGCAAAGTGGCATCAAGGTTCTGTGACGGCTCCATGATGCCTCACCCCCGTTCCTCCAGGCTACGTGTAATGATATGGGGTTTCAGCAAAAGCCTATCTAATATTTTTTGATAACATGGTAATTTGCGCCTTTAAAATCTTCGTGCATGAATTAATCAGTTTGCTAATAATTTTAACTAGTAGTTTATTATGATTTTTTTTTTAATAATCCGGATAAAAATTTAGGCATTTTCAAAAATTTATATCTCATCATCTAGATGTACTAGAAACCTCGGTATTTTACTCTAGCGTTTCTTTTGAATCAATCTATACGAATCTGGAATAAAAAGATGATGTCACTTTTTTTGGGTTTATAAAACACTGTGCAACGGTAATGTTTTCCCATTGTTTGTCTTACTGTTTAGTATATTCGTGTATTTATTTGGTCTTATATTTATGTATAATTAGATATATGTATTATATATAATGTTTTTAATAGGTATATGTATGTATATACTTATATTTTAATAAATATTTATTCCACAGTTTTCGTTATTGCACCTACCGCTGTCTGTCTCTGCATCACCCAAAGGTTGACTGGTAGAAAATGCCTATGGCATTAAGTCCGCCTCTGTACATTTGTGTGCGTAAAGTATTAAATAAATAAATAAACACGTCAAAAAAAAATATTAGTTAGGATTAGGATTAATTAGTATTTCACGGAATTAAGATTTGTTCCTTTATTTTTAATATCTGGCGAAATGTGGGGTGTACTGTACGTATACCTCTGCCTAATCTTTAGGGCATTACAGGTGTAATGTTATGTGATGATGAACCAGGATGATGATTCATGAAATGAATAAAACGTCTTCATCAACTAACCTTACCTCGCGTTTCGTATATACAAGGTGTGATACTTGTTTTCAAGGAGTCTTGTAAAAGATTTTATCAAAAAACGTACGTAATTTTAAACCATGTATGATAGACCAGTGTATTGACGGTGTTTCAGACATGTTTTGTTTACTATTTTGTAACATTTTTGCCAAGTTGTCTACCTATGTTAACTTTTGTATGCTAGTTGCATACAAAAGTTAACATAGGTAGATAACGGTAGGCGTGCTCTGTAGCGTTTTGCCCAGATTTTCGCTTTCTGATGCACTGTGTTTTGGTTTAGGTATTCATGAACCTCGCAGTTTCTTGTGTTTACAAGAAACTGCGAGGTTCATGAATACCATGGTGCAGTTGTGATAAATGATTTTTATTTCTGTAAGTAGGTTTGTACAAACACTTTTACACGTCAATAATATTTTTAAAACAAAGCTAGATGAGGTCGGCGTTTCCTATCTGACTACTCTGAGAAGAAAGGCCGAAACAAACTCAGAGGTCAGTCTCTTTTAAAGTCCAGACATAATCATGGTCAGATCATGTGAAGGCCATGTGGTGTCCGAAATGGTCCTTTTGAGGAAAGAACCACACAGATTGAGTGGACTTGTCCAGTCAGTGCACGCATTTGTCAGTAATCGTGCAGCTCAACTCAGAACTTAAGGAGAATAACGATGCGACTAAAAATACCAAAGAAAGAACATTTGGGTAGGCCGCATAAATTACTCAAACTGCCAGCCCATGATTAATACTAAATGAGAGAAAAAAAAACAACAATGACATAGTCTTCACATTCACAATAATTGAAAACAATATAATACTTTACAAGTAAATATTCATGTCATTTCTGATTTTATATATAAAATTCATCAATGAAGTGATGTTGTTAAGGATGACGTTTTGAAATCTTTGGAGAATGTTGACGTTAGAGACACTAGCCGTTCCCATAGTTGATTGTCATAGGTCCAAATTGGCTTTAAGATGGTAGACCAGGGTAGTGGCGGTGACCACTGTGGTGGACCAGTAGTTTATTGTCTATCGACAGAACAGGATTCCTTCCAAGGAGCCAGCATAGGTTCATATGTTGAATATTGAGCTGATTTCTCTTGGCTTGAATATGTGTAAGCCTGCAGTGAAGGTGCATGCCCTGGTACTTCACAGAGTCATTGTGTGGAAGTTCGTGATCGCCTAGTCTCACATCTGGACATATCCTCCGCCTAGTCTCACCCTGTCTCAGACTGAAGGTAACCTGGGCTGACTTAGACGCACTTGCTTTTTTTCGCCATTTGTTTATGTCATCTAGACTACTCTGAAGTATTTTAGACGCAACTTCAGGGTCTTAGTTTGTAGGTTCGCCAAAACGGCTGTGTCATCTGCGTAAGTTGCTGACGTAATATCCGGAGTATGTGGTAGATCTGTTTATATATAGTGTACAATAACGGTCCCAGTACAGAGCCCTGGGGTATTCCTGCAGTTATTTTGTGAAAACAGAAGGAAACATCTGTTTGAATTAACTTAGCTTGAAAAGTTCTGTCGGAGAGTTAAGATTCAAGCAGTTCGTAGTACGTGTGGGGGGATGTTCTGATTTTACAGAGTAACCCGCGGTGCCATACCCTATCTATTTCTATAATTATGCTAATCAGCAGGGTTTTAGTGGTAATGGCTTCATTTTTTTTACTATTATGAGATTAACCTTTTTTTTTACTTTTACTACCTCG
This sequence comes from Atethmia centrago, assembly GCA_905333075.3. Taxonomy (NCBI): domain Eukaryota; kingdom Metazoa; phylum Arthropoda; class Insecta; order Lepidoptera; family Noctuidae; genus Atethmia; species Atethmia centrago. Next base: position 15,906,907 of record HG995383.1, on the reverse strand, counting down.
GTGTATTACAGGACAAGACGTTAATTATTGCTGTGATAACTCAGTTCTGTTCCATCAAATAAATACATTTTTGAGAAGCAGACTCCTGTCCCCTGAAACACAAGAGTGTTATTATACCTATGCTTTGGAGGCAGTGCAGATTTTGTATTTCCAATGCTTACCTTTATGCTTTGATTTTGCTTTGCTTGCTGCCAGTATACAGATGCCGACGACAAGCATGACGTCCGCGCCGTCTGCTCAGTTATTCGACGAAGTTCTTCTAAGATTTGAATGTAATAATATAATATAGCCCTTTATTCAACTACCAAATAAATGTTTTATTTTGGGTAGGAGTTCATAATAGGTAAGGAATAAACCGACCAAGATAGTAAGACAACATACTGGAATGCGCGGCCTCCCCAGCCTTCCCAGGTCTTAAATAATATATTCGCCTTTGAAACTTGCATAAATATAATAAAATACTAAGTAGGTACAGAGGCACAGGCAAAGACATTTATGTATACTCATTAATATTGAAGTGTAGTATATTCTTTGTTGAAAATATTTGTAAATAACATCACAACTGAGAGCTGTTCCAATAAGCCCACTGACAAGTATTGTCAGTGATAAAGCCTCGTATTCACTGGACAAATGATCTGCAACACCAGTCACTTGAAATGTCAGCGATGTCGACCAACGTCTCTAGATATCTTAGCTCACGATATCTTTCGTCGTTGTTGCCAGACAAATCGTGCGACGTCGCCCAACGTCGCTCGATTGACACGTGTCGTGCGAAGTCCGGCCGTCTACGATGCAGGACAAACAAACTATCGTGAATAGTTCATGGTGGACGTATTCCCTAGGTCGCATATTTGTTTTTCTTCATTCAAAAGCGTTCTTTCCTTTGAATTGCCTTTATGTATGACGATAACATTAGTAGTAATAAAAAATACATTTTGTCAATCATCCCGTTATTATGGCTGCTTGCTTTGCATATAAGTACATGGAGCACAATAGGACATGACGTTCTTCTAGATGTCTAATGTATAAAGGGCTTAATATACAAAGTCAGCCACTTTTCTATTCAGTAGCCATTATTAGGACTATTCATTTCCGCCATCTCATCTCATATCTCTCTGTTTACTACATATTGGCGCCGATTCCCTTGTTCACAAACTAAACTAAAATTAAGTTTGCATCTTTTTCTTTCTGTTTCATTACGAAAATGACAGAAGATACATTTTAGTTTAGTCCTGTCAAATTAATCAGCGCTTGACGTAAATTGACGTAATTTTAGTAGGCAAGTTTTTAATCACGTCTAAACTTGTACAGATTAGTGACAGGCGCTGATTAATTTGACAGGACTAAACTAAAATTTATCTTCTGTCCTTTTCTTAATGAAATAGAAAGAAAAAGACGCACTGAACTTAAATTTAGTTTAGTTTGTGAACAAGGGAATCGGCACCAATGTCATGACTTCCAAATATTAATAAGATTTGTAGTGATTTTAAATACTAAATATAAGATTGAAAGTAGGTATGTGATTTGCTTTAAATGATTTTTCTATCAGAAATTATATACAGATATATTCGTACTGACAACGCGTTTTCATTTCAATATTATACTCGTTGGTTTACTATCACGGGGTCTGTATAAACGGAGCCACCTGCTCTTTAAACAACCTTTTTCTGGCGAAACCGAATATTAAAAAATATGCTACGTTTGCCTTTTTTCTTAATTTGACCAAGATCTATCTTTTGAGAGTATTTGTACGAATGTACGCGAAGTCTAAGTGACACCCAGATTACATGGAGTCCTGCCATTCTTCTAGGGTACACGGGTAGAGCATGACCTGGATTAGAACATACGATACTTTTTATCCCGGTAGTACGTTTCCATAATTTCCAACTCGGACGCGAGCGAAACCGCTGGAAAAAGCTAGTTTTTAATATACACACATCAAAAGTGTCTAGGGATCAAGGTATTATTTAAATATATTTTAGTTGCCCTATTGAAATTAAATAAAAAGATTGTTAAAATGTTTTCGTATGTGTAGATCGACGAAGTAATCTGCTTTTGCATTTTTGCTTATACTTACTGGATTTTTCACCTTAGTTAATCTGACATTAAAAGGACGATGGGCAATCTACTATGGACCACTTCCCAAGTTGTTTTTGGTCCAATAGACAAAATAATAAACCGTTTGTGACAAAAAACATATTTCAGTTTTATTTATCTAACGAAAATATAGATGTTTGTTTTCTAGGCAGAGGTACACCTCTATAATAGATAGCTGCATAGGTAGGTACTATACTGCATTGTATTTCTCGTCAAAATGAACGAGATCAGACTCAATGATAGCCAACTAATATAAAATTAAACTCAAAACATAACATATCATTATGCCTGCAATCCTCTTAGGAGTAGGCAGAGATATATACGACACCCAGACTTTTCGCAAATGCGCGACCTATTTATTGATTCCCCACATAGAAGTGGAATACTTAAGATCACACCAGTATTTCCCAGAAATCTGGCAGATGTCGGAACCTCTGCAAAAAATACAATGTAGTACTTACCTATGTAGCTACATAACATAACGCCTGACTAAGGGGTAGACAGAGGTACGGCTCTATTTTATAGAACAACAAACAACAAACTTATTCTGCTATTCAACAAGAACATTCACATGTCACCAGCACCATCATACTTGCAACTCACACGCAACACGTCTGTTTTTCTCAAGAGATAGGCAGATGTGAACCTGTAGTACACCCACATTTCGCCAGTTATGTTCAAGTCCCATGTAATAGGGAAATATATCTCTAAATATAAAAATCAGTTGCCGTATGTCAGTCTCGCAAAAACTCGGAAATGGCTCGGCCGATTGTGATGAAACTTTGGTAAGTAGGTGCGTGCGCGCTGAAAAAGGTTCCACACAAAAAAAAAATATTAAAAAGGCATTGCAACGCGTCGGGCATTAAAATAAAAACAAAACATTATTTTAAAATATATAAAAAGTGTGTTCCTAGAAAAAAAAATATAACCCCGCAATGTTGGAAACAAGGTCCAAGCTACCAGTAGGCAGGGTTTCAGAGACCTGAGTCTTCTATCAATAGAGCTTCTGATCCAAGTGCCCAACGAGAGCATCCGCAAATGTACTGCGAATAAGTAAGAGTTATGGATCGTCAATTGTAATTCAGCGATGTAATGAGAGCAGTGGTGGCTCAGTGGTAACGTCCGCGACTTACGAGTTGTAGGTCGTAGGTTCGAACCCAGGCAGGCGCTTTACTTTGTGTAAATTATTTCATCACCACTGCTCTCAAAACGGTGAAGGAAAACATCGTGAGGAAACCGGCATGTCCTAGAACCAAAAACTCGAAGATATGTGACATCTACCAACCCGCACTGGGCCCGCGTGGTGGATTACGGCCCACTCCATCTCACAGAGAGGAGGCCTGTGTCCCAGCAGTGGGAACGTTATACGCTGATTATGTTAATTGTAATTCTATTTAATAGCTGTGCTGGAGGATTGAAGTCATTATGACGTCCAAAGAAAATACCAGGATCAGTTGAAAAGCTATCTATCAGTTCCAGTTAACAAGCAGGTATTAGCCGTGAAACAGATCGAAAACGCAAAGTGAACAACGAGAGCAACGGACAGCTAGGCATAGCAGTGTGTTAGGTAAGATAGATTTGGCAGGTTGAAAATAATAGTTTATAGGCGACTATGTGATTTTTGCACCTATTTAAAACTTTTTACAAGACACTAGGAACTAGGAAAAATAAAAACAGCCGCACGGGTCAATCGATCAGGTTAAGCTACGCTTGCCGCGTTTGGTCCGTGGATGGGTGACCATCTTTACATACCAAGACCCCTCCGTGCCTCGGAAAGCACGTTAAGCCGTTGGTCCCGGCTGCCATTCGTGGATCTTTGACAGTCGTTACGGATCGTCAGAAGCCCGAAAGTCTGACAACCAGTCTTACCAAGGGGTATCGTGTTACCCAGTAACTGGATTGTGGAGGTCAGATAGGCAGTCGCTCCATGTAAAATACTGGTATTCAGCTGTATCCGGTTAGACTGGAAGCCGACCCCAACGTAGTTGGGAAAAGGCTAGGCAGTTGATGATGATCTGGAATTTATTCAAAGTGGACGTGAAACCGCCTGTATTCCCCGCAAGTGTAGACAGAGGAGTTATATTATGTCATGTTACATAAATAAGTATACTACATATAAAATAAAGTAAAATAACATATTCGATTTTGATTTTTTAATAATCAAACTTATGGTTTACTACAAAATATGACCACATTCTATTGTTTCCCCTTAAAACCCGATACATTTGACGGTCATCGCCATAGTAAATAATGATCAGTAAGTTTTAATTTTGGGGACGCCAGTGCCCATCGTCCTTTGATAAAAAGATAAAGATAAAAGTTTGTAAGTGTCTCAAGTCTGTTGACTAAGTTTTGACATCGTGTTGTAGGTACACAAGATCTACCCACACTTACGGGGTATACAAGCGTGAATATCTTATGTCATGGAAAATAAAATACAATACCTTAAGTAAAAACCATTTTTGTATTTTTGAATAATCAAACATATTTTGTACTACAGTAGTACCGTACATTTCCTTCGATTCCCTGATTATTTTTTAAATTTTTCCATACTTTTGACGGTCTTCGCCATACTAAAGAATTATCAGTAAGTTTTAATTTTAGGGACGCCGCCGGTGCCCATCGTCCTTTTATAAAAAGATAAAAATAAACGTTTGTAAAGGTTTTTATTGCGTAAAATAAACAATTAGTAGTCTGTATTTCCGCCGTTAAAGGCTCCTGCAGACTGGGGCGATATCGCGGGCGCGACAAGTATGTGTGGCACCAGTGTGCCTTAACGCGTATACAACACAATCGCTGCAATTCGCAATGATTCAGCATTACTCAATATGAGCACATTGCGGAATGGCCTCCTACATTAGTTGTAACAGGCGAAAAACATTTTCTGGTGTGTGTACTATCCATATTTGCCAGAGGTCTTCTTTTAAGCATATCCCATTGTGTGCTCAATAGGATTCAAGTCTGGCGATTGAATAGGCCATGGCCACGGTAGGACGTTGATATTAGCTGCAGCAATGTTTGCAACGACTCTGGTAGTGTGTGGACGTGCATTATCATGCATAAGCAGAAATGAAGCACCAAATTGGTTCCGCAAAGGAATGACAACATCTGATACCATCGTTTCAGCGTAAATATGTGCCTTTGAACCAAATCAGTTCGGTTCTATCGCTGATCCAAATACCTGCCCATATCATGTTCCACCACTGTTTGCATGCAATTCCTGGCATGATTTTACGTTCGTGGGGTCCAGAGGTCCTCCAATATCGCGTACATCTAGTTGCAGGCCCCATCCCAAAGCGAGATTCGTCACAAAAACACACAAAACGCCACTCTTTTTCTGCCCAATTTCTGTGTTCACGAGCCCATTGTAAACGGGTAGATTGACTTCATGCAGGCGATTTTTTATGGTTTTATCGCTTATTAACATCCCTTAAGAGCTATAAAGCCCCGTAACCAACATCATCGTGGTCATTGTACGATTTCGTTGAGCAGTAATTTGTATGTAACGATCTTGTCTGTGTGTGGTGATGCGAATTCATCCTCCATATTGCTCTGCCACGCTGCCAGTGATGCGGTAACGTGTCCAAAGTCAACTTATAATACTCTGCGTAATGTCCAGAGCAATAGCCACAACATGTTGCCGAGAACCAGCTTCCAACATTCTCACGGTTCTGATCATTTCTTCTCGGCTCAAATGACGTCTTCTCTGCAGAATAACGTTCTTTAGTATTGATTCCACTCAGAAGTATGTCAGAAATTTTACTGACTTGGCCTTAAACCCGTTGCAGGATTATATACGAATACGACTTGACAGAAGATTTCATCTTTTGACGGCAATTCAAATACTTCCCTTTTTGACGAAATTTACTAAAAAGTGTTATTAGAGGAACTGGTAAAAACCTGCTTCATCTCTGAACACTTTTGATGTGTGTGGGTAATTTTTATCCCAAAAATACATATGTCGTCGCAAGCGATTTCAAGACGACAACATTATCAAATAATTACAACCTGTCGGTTTCTTAATATTGGTCAAACTGTATCTTAATTCTTATTGGTTGAACGGTTAGTACAGTGAACGCGGTGAGGTGGCGCTTTAATTTCCCGCCATACCTACACGTGGACAGAGTCGATCAAAAACGCGGGATAGATTCCCAAGCACATTGCTGTAGCTGACGCCATATAGTGCAGATCATACGATCGAAACTGTCACGTACACCGTACAAGCCCTTGTTCCTTGCTACTGCTACTACTTGTTAATTAAACGTGAAGACTGTGATTCTGTAATCCAACTTACGTTTTACTGGTCTGCCTGAGTACCCACCTACCTCATGGAACCCGCACCAAGGAATGATGATGGTGACCCTATCATCGCTACGCCCACGCTCCCGCCGTCACATATTTAAAACTACGTAAACATGTACAGTCAAAACAAAACAAAATGGACGACGTACGCTAGACCCTTATACATATGTGTGCGACTGTGTGCGTGCGTAGATTTGTAATGCGAACACAATTTTCTCCCGCAATCAGTGTAACTAATTCAATAAATAAACTTTGTTTTAACATAATAGTAAAAATTCAGTGAATGTTTTATGAATATAACATAATATTCTAATTGGGGTGTTTGGTGGTGTGCGTAAATTTTGGGATATGTTGTATACCTACACTGATTTTTATTACAATTTTTAGCTTTAGGGAGATTTCTTTTATAATGTAAAGTTTAGGCTCGGTATTTCGATACTTGCGTAAAGTTGATTCTGTGATATTGAATTTTGATTTTTTATCTAATCAATTATTAATTTTTAGTAAATTACTGCTTTTTTACCATTGAACAACCAGACTTAAATTATTTGGTGAGACCAATGGGACTTAATAATAAAATAAATAAATTATTCCCGTTCGTCCCACCAACAAAATCAGTGGGACGATCGGGAAAAAAATCAACGCATTTCGTTGGTCCCACCTGTGGGAAAACGGCGGTGGGACGAACTGGTAACACTATATTGATGACCTATTTATTTATGTTTTGAATGTTAGGTAGATATTACTTATTCATCCTACCCATTTTCTAACAAAAAAACGCCCACGGGAACTTTAAAGAAGGGGTCTATTATTAGCGTAGCCATAGCCTCTTGTTATTATATATAGTTATATAGATGGTGATGTTGTAGGCGTAATAAGACTACACATTTTATAGGGCAAACACGTTGCCATACCAACTGAAAGAGAAAATACAGATAGGTATTAGAAAAGTATTTGTCATTTTTATTAGAGCAAGATCTTTGAACTAGGGCTTCATTAATGTGCCTATTAAAATAAATAGTATTAACTTTTCTTTAATTATTCTTATGAAGTGGTTTACCGATATTTTCCTTTGTGTCTAAAAGTATCTTTTGTTGTGGTTACTTAAAATTGTAAGGCCCAATTCTTTTCGCAAACCACATGCGATGTCCTAATTATAGTTCTATTTATGTCTGCGTTGCAGTTATTTGTGTGCTGCGGCCTCTGCTCAATATATTTCGTGCTTGAATTATGTTTCGGTGCGCCTACAGTGTTCATTCCGCAAATTAGGAGGGAAGCGAATGCGACGGTTGACCTCAGCGAACTTTGGCGTCTTGGTTAGTAATATTTCTGTGTATTTATTGCAACGCATGCTTAAATAATACAGAGTAGCGATGAGGTTACTTACTACATTAAATTAAATCTATGCAAATAATAAAGCTAAAGAGTTTATTTGTTTGTTTGAACGCGCTAAGCTCTGGAACTACCAGTCGGATTAGAAAAAATATTTTTGGATTGCCGAGCAAAAAGAAAAAAAAAGATTGGTAAGAGAAAACAGAGTCATAGCCGGGCGGGCGATGCGATGCGACGCAGTGGCATTTATTGTGTGTGTTCAAAGAAGGTCATGTAGGATACGTGATTTCATTTAGTGTGATAACCTTATCCCCACATTGTTAAAAACAACATCATGTAAATAAGAAGAGATATCACCTGACGAATACTAGCAGGTCAACGACTCTTGGCCGGCGAAGATACTTCAAACGTTGCCATTCCGAATTACCCACTCAAATAATGTAACAAAATCAAGCGAAAATGTCGTTACGGTCTTCTTACGGGTATAATTCACTTTCCACGAAATTTAAAGAAAAGTGCGGAAAAATTGTAGCGAAACATGTGGGTAGGTAATTAATGGCAAAGTCAAAGCTATTTATTTGCTTTAAATATGGTAACACAAAGTGTGCTTAGAAAAAATAGTTAGGACTGCCGACAGTGTGTTATATTTATTTATTTAAACTTCTCGCACACGATTAGGTACAAAGGCGGACTTAATGCCTTAGGCGTTCTCTACCAGTCAACCAAGGGTGGTGAAGAGATAAGATGGCAGGTGGGAGGAAATAATAATATGAAAAATATATACATACCTATACATGTACACTTGCCGCTGCGCGTTGCCAGTCTGGCGCAAGCGCAACACGTCATGTGACGTGTCACATATGTCGGTGACGTGAACCCATATGTCCCCCCCCCCCTAGGTGGACCGACAACCTTTAAAAAGGTGGCTGGGACAGACTGGATGCGGAAGGCGGAGGACATGATGTTGTGGTGCAGCCTGGGAGAGGCCTATGTCCAGCAGTGGACTGTTATAGTTATGTTATAACTGGGCTTTCTATCTACCTACATAGCCTAAACATGTAGGTAAATGTAATTGTGTTATTAAATTATAACCGTACCTATAAATAGATAGATAGGGTAGATGATTTTTACGCCATTATTCGGAAGCGATGCGCTTCTCTCCGGCAAAGAATATGTTTTAGCTCCCACAGAATGTTGAGGGCATTTAGTGACCGGTAGGACTGCCCGATGCTTGGCCGGTAGGTGAGACTGCACACACAGGTCGGCTTTAAGTAGCTATATAGCGGCTTTATATAGCTTGTTTTATTTTATTATGTTTTTGTTCATTGTTTGTTTGTATGTATTACTAATAATAGTTAAATAAGTATATTTCATGTCACTACTAACACTATGGACTTCAAGGTCTGCGAATATAATGAAATGGAGTGATTTAAACAGCAGCGTGCCCCAGTTATTTGCCACATGTCCTCTAAGGGTGTTACAATTAGGCAAAATAATAGACACGGCGACATTCCAGTGCATTTGCGTATAACAGCTTTGAGTTTATTTCGTACACGACGAAAAGTGGAAGTAAATAAAATGCTATTTGTAAACTTATTTCCTTCTCAGCTTCCGTGCCCGGTTACCGCGTTGTCTTGGTCCTCATTATAGCTGTAGTTTCAATGGGAAGAAAAGTACCGTTTTTAATCGAATGCATTAACACTACAGTTGGCTTCATAGTGTTTTCCTATAGCACTAATATAATTCAGTTGTTAATAAGCTAAATAAGGCAGGGCATGTTGTTCACTAGTACCATTACCTTGGTCATTATCGTTACCGAGTACACTTCACCGCAGTATCGAGGAGTGTCTCAGGCTATCGAGTCCGCCATTTTCTTAGGAAAGTATGGATAGTTACCGGTACCTTACACGGGAGGAACATGAGCATTATCGCGTTTGTTTGCCCCGATTCACTTTCCTGGTTGGCTATGTACTGACGTTCCGATTCTTTCGATGAGTGCGTCGCATCACTGGTTGAACGGATTCGACAAAGAAACTGAGAATGAACTCGTAAATCTTATGAGATCACAAAAGGAATATCGTCGAATATGTGCTCCAAGCAAAAAAAGTTCATAAAGATGTCAGTTAAGGAGTGTCGGGGAAACAATTTTGCGTAAGCGTATTACATGCCTCCACGCTTGCTGTCATCATATAACTATATTTAATTTTTCGTAGTACTCCTCAGCACAATAAGTAACTTGTGTGTCAATGAATCCACTTCACCTTATGCTTATAATAGTAAAGTGTTCTCACTCGTGTTACACTCGATTAATAAAATAAAAAAAAATGTTTAATGTCTTGATTGAAACGAAAAATTTGAGTGCGCATAAAACAAGAAATTTGAAGGAGTATCTAAAATCAGATCATGCTTCAAAAGTGTTGATAGATGACTATTAAAATATTGATAGACGACAGCGTGATTAATCTTAAAACTTCAGTTTATCTGAGTGACTGAGCGAATATTTCTCAAACTGAATTTATCAGTTGTAGCCTTTAATGTTAAGAAAAACTAATATTTGCAAGAAGTTCTTAACCGTGTCTTGAAAGTATGTCAAGACCTACATACAGTGGACCCTTTTATTATGAACTAATAAGATAGATAAGTGATGCCTATGTGAAACTTGATGATTTTTATTATTACTTTACGTTAATCATCTTATTATATTATAGCAATGTTCTATTCTATTTTTTTTTTCTTATTATGGCAAGCAAAGCCGATGTCGACCTTTCTGTCAATGTCTAAAGTGAATTGGAAAAGCAAGTGTGCATTGGTATACATGAAGAAATATATAAATCCAAACTAATATTATAAATGCGAAAGTGAGTTTGTTTGTTTGTTACGCTTTCACGCTAAAACGGCTGAACGCATTTGGATCAAATTTGGCACACAGGTAGAACATGACCTGCATTAGGACAGAGGATATTTTTATCCCAGTAGTACGTTCCCGTGGGATAACCTACGACCTCCACGCGGGCGATGCCGCGGGCAGAAGCTAGTAGAACGATAATAATCTTCGATAATATAGATAATAATATAATTTTATTTTCACTTCTCATGCTCTAAAAGTTCGTCTTTATGTTGTGCGTGGGCGACATAAAGTCGCTTATGCTCAAGTGCATTAAGTATTTTTTTCACACACACAATAAAACGTCGCAGATTAAAGTCATTATTTCATTTCATTTGCTTTAATTTATATCACTTCCATGTTTTCTATCGTTAATTTAATAAAACCAGATAAAATAGTTATCATTTATTATTATACAAACGCAAAGAAACGTTTTGGTGACTTGGCAGTTTGAAGTACCTACCCAAGTCACACATGTCAAAAATTAAAAAAAAATCTTTTAATAAGCTTCGTGGCGGGAATTAGCTATTCTCTTCTTCAATGTTGCAACATTTTTGAACAAGGAAAAGTTCTTAAACTAAACCAATGGAATAATGTTATATTCTTTATGCCTGTTTCATTTTCTCGCAATCGAAGTGAAAAGCAGCGTGTATAACTCATAAAATAAACGAGCCATTTTATGCACTAGTTGTACAATCCACTATTATTAACACCAAGAATATTAACATTGTAACAACCATATTGCGTAAAAAGAAATATGTAGGTTATACTGAACATAATACAACATGGGAGGAATTTTTTGTGCATTTTTACATATTTTGACAAATTCAAATTTAGGTTTTACAAAAAACTTCACACCTCTGCGATGCTTTTTTAGCGAGATATCGGCGATAATGTGTTTTTCACCGTTTCAATGGCGCGGCCATGGGTTTATAGTCCAGCTCCTAAAATATAAACACAGGATTTTTTTTTAATATTTTTACTAGTTTTGACAAATTCAGATCTGGGTTTTACAAAAAACTTCAGACGTCTGTGATGCTTTTCAGCGAGATAGCGGCGATAATGTGTTTTTCACCGTTTCAATGGCGCGGCCATGGGGTTATAGTCCAGCTCCTAAAATATAAACCCAGGAATTTTTTCTATATTTTTTCAATTTTTTTACAAATTTAATCTGTTATTTACCTAAATTTCAGGTCTCTGCAATGCTTAGTTTTATAGATCTCCGTGGCCACGTGGTTCGCCGCGTTTCACTGGCGCGGCCACGTCTAAACCCTAATAACTTTTTAACCATAGCTTTGACAAATTTATGGTTTTGAAAAAATTTTTACAAATTGTTACAAAACGTTGGCATAATATTTAAAAAAAAAAAAAAAACGTCGTGGCTGCGCCATTGAAACGGACACAAATAAGCGAGGCTTAAAACTGCACACCTTTAGGATAGCGCGTTGCACAATCTCTATTGGATTTAGAATAGAATGTAGAATAGAATATTTATTTGCCAGAAACATGGTATGTTTACTCAGGTGTTCTTAAAATTAAAATAGTTATAAAGTTAGTTAGTGTAGAAACAGCTTCGTCCATAAAGTATTACTAACTGAGTATTAGCAAGTAGGATATTTTTTCTCAAGTAGTTTGTAAGTCTACTATTTAATATCTTTTCCAAAAAAAATGATATAATAGAGGGGAGAACGCTCACTTGACTGGTGACTAGTTACTTTATTCATGTTAGAGATGTCCCTAAGTACCTTCCAGAGTCTTTTCGGATCATTTTTTGTTTTTTCGACCTCTGATTTTACGCACGTTTTACTTTCTTTAAAATAAGATTACAGAAGATCCTATACCGCGTATATTATGTAGCTTTTAGTCACTCATGCGGTGATTTTTTTTTGTGTAGTCTGTCCCTATTTCTCATGCACCTTATCGATCCAGCAGTTATCCAGGGTTTGATCATCTTTTTACACCGTTATGTTGCAATAATTTCAATGTTTTAATTTATTGCACTCTCTCTCTCTCTCTTTTTCTGTGGTTGTTAGGTAGTTTATAGAATAGTCTGGATCTTTAGACTGTGATAAGTTTTCCTTATTTATTAAACTATACGTTGTGTTTGTAAGCGTTTGATGTAGTTCAAGATTCATACATACTTACACAGGATAATCGTCAGTTAAGGTAGTTTGAGGAATCATTGTATGTATACAATAACAACTTTTTAGCAAAACATGATCAAGACAAGTACCACTCACACTATGGGTTAGTTTTGTATGTGCAGGCCATGATAGGCTGTCAGATTCAAATATTTCTCTCTGGTTTGACCAATTTTCGTGATTAATAGGAATATTTATATCTCCTATCCGCATGATGTTATTTGTTCCCTCTACTTTTAAAAGTGTTTCATATAATTAGTCTAGAAAAGGATCTGTGTTTTTATAAGAAGGAGAGCGGTATATTGAAACAATTGCCATGTGTTTGCACGCAAAGACCTTACAATTAAACAATGATGATGAAATAGCTACCAAGAGCAGTCACTCGGTACACTATAGCTTCTCAATATCAGACTCCTAAGATATTCGAATTTTAAGCTCATTGACACTTTTCGAAGGTACACAATACCTTTCTAGCAGTCCAGCAGAATTGGTAGTCATGACTCCACTGAAAGGATCTGGCCTGGTAGTAGGTACAATTTTTGCGCTCCATGTGTAAGAAGTTGAATTTAATGTAGATCTTGTGGGGTTGGTACAGGACAGAAACAATAAAAAAAAAATTACATAATTGTATATTATATTCGTTATGGCAATGTTACCGTAGAATCTCATTCGTTGAATAGGAATCCTTTCAACAACCATAATGTCATTGATGGTAAGGTAATCTGTGTTTACCAGCATTCTTGGAACTGATTAACAAAAGGTTTAAACATACCTAGCAGTAAACTAGAGTGTTAAAAGATTGTAAAGTTGCAGGATAAATGTAGGAAGCGACATAAACACTACATAACACGGGCGGAAGACACTCGTTGCTACTCGAGTTTCCTTTCGCACTTCGTTCAACACTAAAACATTTCTGTAACAAATTTTTGTGGATGTTTCTGGATTGGTGTAGGAATTCTTACTCACTACATCGACCATTGTTAAGTAAAGACTTTACTCAACTTTAATATTTAAATTTCAATAAACTTTGTTAATAATGTTAATGTTTTTATAAGTTACTTATGACCTCGCTTCACAAAAGAAAGAGAGTAAATTCGTGGAATCCAGTTGTAAATAAATGGAAGGATGTGGTTTCCTTGTAAATAAATGTATTTTCTTTTTTTCATTCGAAACTAGCAGCGGGATAAACCTAATGCCCAGCACTGAAGTCACTGTCCTCCCATACCCATTAACACTAATTTGAAAACATTGTAAAAGCCAATTATTTTTAAAAACGTAACCGTGGATTTTCTAGCCGGCTCTTCTCCATAGGAAACGACCAATTGGAACCGTGCACCTAGCTTCTGGAGGGCAATGGTAGCCCTGTGGTAACGACCGCGACTTATGAGTTGTGTATGTCGTATGTTCGAACCCTGACAGGCGCTTTAAATAATCAGCCTATAATGTTCCCACTGCTGGGACAAAGGCCTCTTCTCTGAGAGGGAGTGGGCCGTAATCCACCACGCGGGCCCAGTGCGGGGTGGTAGATGTCACATGTCTTCGAATTTTTGGTTCTAGGACATGCCGGTTTCTTCACGATGTTTTCCGTTTTGAGAGCAGTGTTGATGAAATAATTTACGCAAAGTAAAGCGCCTGTCTGGGTTCGAACCTACGACCTACAACTAATAAGTCGCGGCCGTTACCATTGGGCCACCACTGCTCTCAAAACGGTGAAGAAAAACATCGTGAGGAAACCGGCATGTCCTAGAACCAAAAATTCTAAAACATGTGACATCTACCAACCAACCACCCAACCCAGTGAGGCCCGCGTGGATGGTTACGGCACACTCCCTATCACAGAGAGGAGGCCTGTGTCCCAACAGTGGGAACATTATAAGCTGATTATACCTAGCTTTTGACGTTTCATAAGTGTACATGTATGTAGGTTTAGGTTAAAAAAATATTTTGATTTTTAATTTTGAAGGTTGGGCTAGCAGTAACACACGATATTGTAACTACCATTACAAACTGTAGTATTCCGAACATTTTCAACTCACTAACGATCCGCCAGCGAATCCGTTATCATCAATTTGTCGAGTTAGTCGCCTGTGACAAGCGACAGATAAAATGCAGCCAAAGTCTCTTAGTTTAAGGGTTCCTGTGATTTATTGATGAGATCTCGTCGACTTGGCGACCCCCACCCGTTGGCTTGTCAAACTAACCCGCGAGTTCACAAATACAGGCTAGGTACCTAAATAGTTCCTAATATCGATCTCTGTCCGAATATCACTGACTTAATGCCGAATAACATTAGCAATTTCAGTGGGCACTCACTGTAATCATTTGGTCAGTGGTGTTTGGTTTTTGGTGAAAAAATAAAGGGAAGTTTACATGATATTTGTTAGGATGGTACTAGTAAAATTTTGTGGTAATCAAATGTCCAAATCCGAGCCATTCATCGTCAGCTCGTTACCACTAATTAAATCACAATTAGCAACATTTGATTAAAAAAATTTGTTGCAACATATTGTTATATTAGCCTGCTAGGTAAAATCAGGGAAATTAATTGTTACTCAATTGAGTATCAACCTAAATAATCCGTTATTTTCTTTCATTTTCTGTATTTGTTAGAATATAATGGAATATAATAGAATAGGCTTTTATTTATGATACATAGGTGGTTACAGGATCTTCAGTACAATTAAAGTGCTCTATGCTCAGCCATACAAAGGCATACAAAACAATGAAAAATGTCAAATTAAGTCATATGATAAAAAAAATCATTAGGTAATTATAATTACATAACATACATAATCAGCCTATAATGTTCCCACTGCTGGGACACAGGCCTCCTCTCTGTGAGAGGGAGCGGGCCGTAATCCACCACGCGGGCCCAGTGCGGGTTGGTAGATGACACATGTCTTCGAATTTTTGGTTCTAGGACATGCCGGTTTCCTCACGATGTTTTCCTTCACCGTTTTGAGAGCAGTAATTATAATTGAAATTTACAAAATATCCAAATATTAAATTAAAATAGTTATCATCATCAGCATTATCATTATAAAAAAAAAATGTTCTTGCCATTTAGCCCATAACAGATTTACAAGCATTAAACTATTATCTATTCAGTGGCTAAGCAATGTGTTGGACACTGATTAAACTTTTGTCATTAAAACCGAGTATACCACAACCAATATTCAAGATTTATTAATTACCAAAACACACATCGTTGACTAGGCTAAACGACCACACAAAGTCATCAGCTCCAGTTATCAGATTGCAGCCCAAAACAAAGCGGTGACCGGTCTGCACACAATCATTGTGAAACCAATTCATCAGCATGCCATAACAAATTTAAATTCTCAATCATGGAAAATTGCACATTCACTCGATTCTCTCCACTTTATAGGTCGAGCGGCAAAGTAAACAACTGCCGAGCACACAAATAAAAAAATAAAAATGCTCCCGTTAATGAAAACACAACGTAATCATTTTACAAAAATACTGGTATTCCACGGAATATTACAATACATATCTACAATAATATGTTATAAAGCATGAAACTTTATATTTGTCTAAAACATACCTGGAGCACACATATTCCACTATTTTCATGTGAACGTATTGAAATATGTGTTTTATATTGCAGTAAACATAGTATGTTTGCTACAATATTAAATATTTGCAAGCCCAGCGGGGCTATGTATAGTTGAAGCCATGTTAACAAAATGGTACCTGTGGTATACTTATGAAAAAATGCGTTTGACTGTTAGTATTTAAAAAACATTTTTAAGTTATAAAAAAAAGTGGCTTCATTTGACATTATAGAAGCAAATGCAAAGCAATACACATCCAGGAAACAGGCCACTTATCGTTCATACCTCAAAAAATAAAAAAAAAACCTTAGCCACTATAATTAAAGCATATTCCACATGAACGTCTAATAATAAATTATTGGCCATTTATGTCAGAGTTATAGACGTTACAGTCATACATTTGCATGTGGCGTGGCGTTATCGAGTGAATAATCAGTTTATAACGTCTAAATAAGCGGCGGGGGCCGACACTACGTTATTTACAACTATGCAAATGGCCGCGTAAAATTCACCAGTAAATCTCTGACGTGCCATGGTTCCGAGACAACCGACCTATTAGCACCCGATTTCGTGTAGTGCACACACGAGGCTGATTGGAAATGTAAAAGGATCGTTGTTGCCTGCTGGAGGTAATGGAATATTCCGGTATGGGTTTCCAATCGATTTCTCTCGTATTATCGTTTGGAGATGCTGAGAACGAATGGGCGGTGGTATAGTGTACACAATTTAATTTTAGATCGTTTATCAACATTCCTTTTAATAACAAGTTAATGATGAGTACCTACTTCAGTTTACATCAAAAAGATTAAACATTGAGGAAACATTTTATAGGTAAATAATTATATAAAATTAGAAGTAAAAGGCACTAGAAAGTAACGTAATAAGACGAGGTAAAATATAAAATTCCATGAACTTAAAATGTAATAGCTTAACAACATTATCAAGTTATTAGTTTGACAGGCTGAGTGAGTATCGATATACTTATGACCAGAGATCGGATATTCGGATGCATATTTACCTAAAGTTAAATTTTAGCTGTGAAAGTATGGAAGCGGCTTCTTAAAATATTTTTATTTGTAAAAAAAAAAATACGGGATGCCAGGAACACCGGGAATGCATAGCTAGTCGGGTGTATAATAAAGAAGTGACTTCTAAAATATGTACATGTAGGGTGTAAGAGGAGGGGTGGTGTGTGTTAGTTAAAACAAAAAAAAAAAACACCCGAACGCATGGCAAGCACAGCGACGAATGCTATTATTGTAATTAAATAAACTAAGAGAACTATTTGTCGGGGTAGCTACTTGCGCATAAGCAGGTATAATTTGCCGTCCCACTCACAAACTCGCAAAATGCCTATCGTCGTTTTCTATTAATGTAATGGTGCTAACATATACTGTTTTTTTTGCTAAGTATGTGGAGAGGAAAGGAATTTAACAGAATTTCACGAAGCACAATAATTTTTAACTATTTGTTTCAATAGGTAGTTACATTTATTATTCTAAATATATGTAGTCCGTTATCTTATATTAACGTTATTTGCTATGGCAGTTTCGTATTTACCTACCTACTTTACAATATTAGGTAGGTAGATATGCATCCGCTTACATAGTCAGAAAAAACACAAAATTTGTCGATTCCGGAATCGCGGGTTTTTTTACTATAGTGCATTCCATATAAGCCAACATTTGAAAGTAAGTTATATGTAGTACTGATTATAATACTAATCTTATTCAATATTCAGAAAACTTGTTGATCCCGGAACCGCGGGATTTTTTCGATACAAAAGCGCATTCCACATTCACCAACATCTCAACTTTAGGTGAATATGCATCCGAATATTCGATCTCTACTTATGACTATAAAAAAAACTTTAAAATAATTATAAAGTAAACAGAATGACATAATTTCCAAATTATTACAATTTAGATCAAAGACCTTAATCTTAAAGCGATAAAGTTCATTAAACAATATTATAAACGATCAAAGCCAATGCAAAATAAATTATGGATTAAAACTGAAAATTGTTGAAAAGATTCCCTCAAATCTTTTAATAAAATGAAAGACTTGTTCCTTGTTCCGTACCTTCTCTAATGTCTTCACAATAGCCTCTGATTAATAACTAATAACATTTTCACAGAAATGCGCTTGAAACTCTAGAAGATTATTACATTAAAGCAAGAGGTAAAAGTAGATATACTTTTCGTTAAATGTTTAGAAAGATACAAAAAAATCTTTAACAAAAAAAGAATCAAGTGACTCCCTAAAAAACACTACAAAGTGAAAAGTAACTTTAATTTCGGAAGTCAAAGTAGATATACTTTTCGTTAAATTTCGGAAGTCGGTGTCTTTGTTTTCGGTTTTTTTGCCACTGACATCCGATTATTTTTGGAAGTCAAGTTGTTTATTTCACTTTTTAGTTCGTATACCACGACTTCCTATCAGTAAAAACAAGTTATTTTATCATTATCAATATGCAATACGTGGATAAATTGCGTGTTATTGAAACTAACTAAAAACTACCCAAGCCAAATTAATAAACTCCTCATCCAGTATACACCGCCCAAGCTTAATCTACCAAATAAAAAAAGTCACGTAAGTCGGCCCAGTAATCATGTAATACGTAAAAACCGATGAATATATTTATACTTTTACAAAAACACATACAGACGAACATAGGCTCCACTGCACTTTAAAACCCGCGCGTGTGAATTTTTAATTTTTAGTGTACGGTTGTCTTGAAAGCTTTTGCCAAATTTCACACTGCGCAAACGCCTAGTTTCGGAGAAAAATCCCAAGGTTTCAAAAAATTTAAACTTATTCACGTAATAAAATTGACATTTTACCACAGATGATGTACAAATTTCATTCCTTGAGTGTTCGGTTTTAGGTTCGGTGAAAGAGACAGCGGATTTTAATGGTTTTTAGCTTAGAATATAGAAAGAACCAGAAGCCGCGAACACGCCTAATGCTGAAGCGTCAAAAACTACTCCTAAATAGAGTAGTTTGACGCGCAGCCGATCAGTTATTCTATGAACGTCGTATCGTGAAATTTTATTTAATTATGCCGTCTTGTGTCGTTCATACCTGTAAAAATGCAGCGGGGCTAAAAAATAAACAGGATGGGATCACATTTCACGTGTAAATAGCGCATTCAAATATCGTGTTATTTAATTACTGAATAAATTGTTCAGTTTGTAATTGTCAACAGATGCATCCATCTTGTTAGTGTTGCCAGTATAAGAGTTTTGATTTTCCCTTCTTTTTATTACCTACTGAGGGCATTTATTCGTTGTAGTGTTAAATTAATAACAACTTAAAAAAAACCCGACTTGAAAAAGAAAGGTTATCAATAAAACCCGTATGTATATATGATTTTGTTAGAATTGTATAACATTCATAATAGGTACTATGTTAGACTATTAGAATTTCTAGAGGGGGCGGGTGTATGAAATTATGTATCTACTAAAAGACCAATTGTGATTTTATTATTTATATTATCTTACCAATACTCTCAACGTTTACCCCAAAACGGGTTCATAATGTCAGGGCTAGCAACATTACGCGGGTGGGAAGTGAGGCGGGCGCGGGATTCTTGTCTTGATTTTGGACACAGCGTGCGGCTTGTAATGACAGTTGAACGCGGATTCTGGTTCTTTCTATATTCTAAGGTTTTTTGTATAAATATTGTAATATATTTGTTAACTTTTATTCATTTTTAAATAATTAGCTGCTATTCAATGAACTATTATCAAACAAATAATATTATTAATGAAATTAATAATAATAAAGTTTTATTTATGCTCTTGAAAAATCGTGGCTAATGAAATGAAATGAAATTATTTTATTTTCTGGAAGTAGGTTTGTAGAAACACTTTTACACGTCAATCATATTAAAAAAAAAAAAAAAAAACTAGATGATCTCGGCGTTTCCTATCTGACTACTTTGAGAAGAAAGGCCGAAACAAATTCAGAGGTCACAGTCTCTTTTAAAGTCCAGACATAATCTTGGTCAGATCATGTGAAGACCATGTAGATTGGTGTCTGGAATGGTCTTTTGAGGAAAGAACCACACAGATTGAGTGGACCTATCCAGTCAGTGCAAGCATTTGTGAGTTATCGTGCAGCTCAACTCAGACTTAAGGAGCTCAACGATTCGACGAACAATACCAAAGAAAGGACATTTGGGTAGGCCGCTTAAATGACTCAAACTGCCAGACCAAGATTAAAACTAACTGAGAGAAAAAACAAAAACATGAAACGTAATCGAATGTAAGTGACGCTAACGTATCTCGTATCTACTAACAGTCGAGAGCATCTATCGTACTCCTGTTTGCAACGACGATTGATTGACACCATAGCATCCCCGAATTCCCAGAACCATTGCACTACACATCAAAGCAACATAATACGAGGGTGCGTTTTTAAGTTCGCGGAATGGGGGGGAGGGGATAACAATAGGTCATTATCGGGATGGCCACAACTTCAGCCACTCAATATTAGTATAAATACCAGGTTTTATCTTAATTGGATCACTTCTGAAGAGTATCAACCTACGGTTGGATTCTATAGAAGCGCTCGACGAACTCTCCTCTGACCACCGTCCAGTTGTCGTAAAGCTGGCCCCACGCCTAGATCTCCACGAACCTGACAGACCCCCTCTCACCAAGTTAGTTACAGACTGGAGGAAAGTAAGCGACTGAAATCCACCACGTTAGGTCCCCGACTAGACTCCATTCCCGACCACTTCAACTCTATCGCTGACATGACAGCCGCGATCGACTCATTCACGGTACACGAACAATCAGTCCTGAACGACTGTTCAAGGGAGGTTCCGTTTTTCCGATTTCCGATGGACGACCATCGCTGGAAGCTTCCGGACGATGTGCGCGAACTGTTGAAATGTTAAATGAGAAGAACGCGGCTGTCCGTGCGTACAGTAACTTTCCCTGCCACGCGAACAAAGTCCATATGCGCTATTTACAGAGATCTGTAAAGACACGCCTATTGGAGCTGCGTGACGCCGGCTGGGACAAGATGCTGAGCGAGTTAGAGCCCACCCACCTAGCTTTCTAGGACCTTCAGAGAAAACTCAAATCCGAAGAAGTCGTCTCTATGCCCCCCTTGGTGCGCCCCGATAAGACCATCTCTTTCGATGACGTCGACAAGGCGGAATGCCTAGCCGATAGTCTTGAGGCTCAATGCTCACCTAGCTCTCAACCAGTAGACCAAGCTCACCTGTCCCAGGTCGACGCGGAAGTCGAACGTAGAGCCTCCCTCCCGCCCGTTGAAGACCCTGATTATCCTCTGCCTCCCGTCACTCCAGACGAAGTGCACGATATTATCAAGGGTGTAAAACCTCGCAAAGCCCCCGGCTCAGACGGAATCACCAATAGGGTGCTCCAACTGTTCCCCGCTCACCTCATAATGCTCATGGCCACCATCTTCAATGGAGCCCTGAGCAATAACATCTTTCCACAAGAGTGGAAGAAGGCCACCGTCATCGGCATACCGAAGCCCGGTAAGCCGAAAACGGAGCCCACCAGCTACCGGCCCATCAGTCTGCTCAATGTCTTCGGCAAAGTCTATGAGAGGCTTATTTTAAGGCGCCTCAGAGATTTTGCGGAAACAAAGGGCCTCATCCCCGACCAGCAGTTCGGTTTTAGATCACAACACTCTTGCGTCCAACAGGTCCACCGCATCGTAGAACACGTAAGCTACGGCTTTCAACGTGGTCTTACGACCGGTGCTGTGTTCTTCGACATAGCGAAAGCGTTCGACAAGGTCTGGCACAACGGCTTATTATATAAGCTCTACAAACTCGGTGTGCCCGATCGTCTCGTGCTCATCTTACGAGACTTCTTGTCAAACCGCACCTTCCGCTACCGCATCGAAGGAGCGCTATCCTCCCCTCATCCTATCCGTGCAGGCGTTCCTCAGGGCTCTGTACTAGCCCCTCTCATTTTCACTCTCTTCACCAGCGACATCCCGAAAAGTAGAAAGGCGCAGTTGGCTCTGTTCGCAGACGACACGGCCATCTACTACACCGGGTTAGTCCACGACCAGATATCTCGCACTCTCCAGACCGAAGTCAACAAGCTTGGCGCTTGGTTTAGAAAGTGGAGAATTGAAGTTAATCCCGAAAAAAGTCAGGCGGTTTTTTTCACCAAACCGCGTAGAAACTTCATCCCCCCCCCGACCGCTCAGCATGTTCGGCAAGCCTATCCCTTGGGAGAAGCGAGCCAAATACCTAGGCGTGACCCTTGACCAGCATCGATGGAGAAGGAGCTTCTCAGAGCACATTAAGCAAGTGCGTTCGCGTGCCGCTTTCGCTCTCGGTAGACTTCACTCCGTCTTAAATGCGCGCAGCAAATTGTCCCTTAAAGGGAAATTGCGTATTTACACAGCGTGCATCCATCCCATTATGACATATGCCTGTGCAGTGTTCGCGCATGCTAGGCCCCACCACATCCACAGGATGCAGTGCCTCCAAAACCGTTTCCTCCGAAAGGCAACGGGAGCCCCCAGGTTCGGCCGAAACGAGATCCTCCATCTCGATCTTAAAATCCCCACCATCAAGCAGTTCATGAAGCGCATTACGAAGCGTTTCTTCGACTCCGCCGCCACCCACCGCAACCCTCTGGTTGTGCAGGCCGCCAGTTACAGGCCCTCCACCATTAGCTCTGTTCGCCGTCCAAGGCATACTCTCACCGACCCCGATGACCCCATTACCCTCCTCCAGGGAAGCAGTAGGGCCACGAGTCAGTGCAAAAAACACACCGACCTACGTTCCGACCTCGCCGCCGAGGTCCCTCGCGTAAACCCGACGAAGCGCCAGGCCGCGCCGCAGCTGAGCCTGTAGTTTTAAATTCCCCTAGTAATAATAATTCTGATCAGATCCAGCCTGTCCCACCTTGCTGTCCTCCCCCCAGCGGCGCCCTAAGCCGAGGTCCGTACCCCACAGGGGGTGCCCTTAGCGTGCAGTCGCTTAGTATTATAAGAAATTCGCCCCTGGCTGGAGGCTTTGAGTTCGCTTAAGGCAGCCACAGGAAAGTCCGGTTAAGTAGTCACGACCTCTCAAGGTCAACTACGAGATGCCATACATATAATAATAATTGGATCATTAGTCTTTGAACTATCGTCAAGCAAACAACTCAATCGGGAAGAAAGTGTGAATTATGGAAAAAATCGAGTACCGTGCCTATACTGGAAGAGATGGAATCCGTTTACGGGGACTCTTGCCCGGGTAAAACCATGGTTTACAAGTGGCACAGTCTCTTTAAACAAGGCAGGACCTCACTTGAAGACGACCCACGGCCCGGACGGTCGATCGAGGTGACTACTCCGGAAATCATTAAAAAAGTCAAAAAAATAATATTGGAAGATGCCAGATTAAAGAAGAAACAGCTTGCAGAAATGGTTGGAGTATCGGATACGACAATTTTCAAAATTCTACACGATCATCTTGGCATGACAAAGGTCAGTGCAAGATGGGTGCCAAGAATGCTCACGCCCGCCGCCTCAATAACAACACCGCGTTGAGTGTTCTCGCACGTTTTTGGACCTCTGTAACGAAGATAAGGATGGACTATTAAGTCGAATTGTTACTAGAGATGAAACTTGGGTTCATCATTATGAACCTGAGTCGAAACAGGACTCTATGCAGTGGCAAAAAAAAAGGCACACCACCACCCAAGAAGTTTAAAGTTTCACAATCGGCTGGAAAAATCATGGCAACAGTGTTTTGTGATTAAGAAGGGATCCTGTTGACCGATTATAAAGATAAAACGTTTCTATAACCGGTAAATACTATGCTTCTATCCTCGAGAGGTTGTAAGAAAGCATTAAAGAAAAAGAAGGGGTAAATTGACCAAAGGTGTCCTTCTTCTCCACAACAACGCGCCTGTTCACAAGAGCCGTGTTGCGTTGGCTGCCCTGCATAAGGTGGGCTTCGATATTTTAGACCATCCACCCTACAGCCCAGACCTGGGTCCCAGTGATTATTATCTCTTCCCAAAACTGAAAAAAGAAGTTCGTGGGAAGAAATTTTCAACTGATGAAGAAGTGAAGGACGCGGTTTCAGCTTATTTTTCGGACAAAGACAAAACATTTTTTTATGAAGGTATACATAAGCTAATTGAAAGATCTGAAAAATGTATAAGGGTAGCAGGTGAATATATTGAAAAAGAAAAATATTTTAGTATTTTTATTTTCACTTCACACCCTCCATTCCGCGAACTTAAAAACGCCCCCTCGTATATAAAAATAACACATCTCGACTTAGTAAAACGGCAAGGTTACTAGGAGAACTTAGGTTGCAAGAGCGAGCGAAGCTACCTCGGGACTCGGGGCACCCTGACTCGGATATGTTGGTTGGGGATGACCGACATCCCCTTCGTGGTTTTTTTTTAAACCATCCAGAATTAGAAGGCCCGCGAAGCGTTGTTCCGTCCAGTACGCCTTTTTATTACTGCTTGATCGTGATCCTCCCCATCCTTAAAACATTAAACCTTAGCCCGTGGCGATTTTGTTCTGCGCATCTATGGTATTGCGCAGTTTAAGGTTTTCAAATATACACTAAACAGGGTCTATTCTACGCAAAAAAAAAAAATACTATGCTACTATAACAAAGCGCTGGGTATTTTAAAGTACAGTGGTTCCTAGAACTTCCTTCTGTTTTGAAGCCGTTTAAAAATATACAATAAACTTGCTGTAGGTATATAAATGTGATTGATTGACGAAACATAAATGTTACATTGTATTGAGCAGTATATTTTTCTATTATTTTAATGTATAAAAGAGAGTAATGACTTTGAAAATTAGTGACAGCTTTCGTGTTAATTTCCGTCAGAACTCTAATTATGTACTGAGAAGTATAATTTGGGACAACAAAAATAAAAACCTGCTACAACACCCCCTGACTAGAGTACATTGACTTATCAATTTTTAGTTGAAGACTTCATGAAATTTTTAATACCAATTTGCAAGCGGAAAAGTACTATGTTTGGATGGATTTTTTTTTTGTGTGGGATATCATCAAATAATTTCTCCCGCTCTGGGCGGAGCGGGAGGGTGTCATACTCTTGTTGACTAAAACCCACCCGTATTCCTTCCGTTGCCTGTGTTGCCAGGGGCCTCGGTAACCCTTTTGTACCTTCCCGCGACCCCGGCAGGATGTTTGGATGGCTGGAAGCGATATCTCCCACATTATGGCATAGAATAGCGATTGATTTAGAGTATTTAGATTAAATGTAGGTATTGCCTGTCAAGTCATTTTAAAGCTTTACATACCTTTACGACACCTATGGCGTAAAAAGTCACCTACATTGTTAGGCATATGTTCATATACATATGTTGATATGTATACGAGTATATACTAGTAACCTGCCCCGGCTTCGCACAGGTTAGCAGAGCCTTAGCCTACATTTTTGAAGTGAAAACTTCTTTAGGCGTGTCGAGCGATTTTTCGTCACCGACATGCTAATCAAATAAAATCAAAATATTTTTTTTCCACATAAACCTATATGGGCACTTATGAAAGTCAGAAGCTAGGTGCACAGTTCCAATTGGTCGTTTCCTATGGAAAAGAGCCGGCAAGAAACTCCACGGTTACTCTTTTAAAAATAATTGTTTTTTACAATGTTTTCAAATTAGTGTTAAGAGATAAGGGAGGACAGTGTAGGCCTGCCAACAAGTACCAGGTACTTAACAAAAAATAAATAGTCTACAAATTTACAGTCTATTAAGCCTAGAACGTTCTCAGGTTCACAAAATATAAAAGAATCTATGTAAATTATTAATAAAATAATAAAAATAAAAACCTATTTAAACCAAATGGCGCGATTGCCATTACAACTGTTACAAATCTGAATTAATATCCTGTCCACAACAGCCACTATAAATTGTTTTTTTAATAGTGAATAATTGAAATCAAAATTGTAGGTATATAATGTCAAATAATGAAAAGATATGTCAAGGAAGTACTTATGTAAAAAAATAAAATAAACATCGTAATTTGAGAGCAGTTAATAGACATTTACATACTCGCAGTTATGCCGTTAATGAGGTAACAGGGAAGCCACATGTGCAGAATGAATGATTGCCTTCCTTGTTTTCAACGTACTCTTTAATCTTATAATCTGCTTTTTTGGTGTCGGTTTTGAACTTTCCATCGCTAAGTTCTGTAACCGACGGTAATGGTAATGGTAACAGTATATCTGTAGCTATGAGTATGACGTGTTTGGCTTGTTGTTGTTCGGAGTGCCAACAGATGTGAAAACCAGAATAATGTTAAAAATAAATAATTTAAATTCACAAAATAATTATGAAATTTTAATTTTTTATAAGTAGGTACTAATTAAAATTAATTTAAATAAATTAGTTTGTGTTTATTTTCATAAATTTAAAATACAAATATACAATATTGATGCTAAAACAAACAACATTTAAATATAAATAAAAAACCGGCCAAGTGCGTGTCGGACCACGCACAATGAAGGGTTCCGTAGTTGGGATGAATTTATCCCAAAAACAAACTTAATATTATAGCTAAAAACATGTTTTCCCATACATCGATATACACCACGGCCAATTCTCCAGCTGCAGATGTAGGTAGTTTGTTTTATAATATGTCGTGATAAAAAAGCTCCACTCAGTAAGAAAAACGCAAACAAACAATATTAATCTCCGCTGTTTAGTCCATACAAGAGTTTCCACAAAGAACGCGTTTTCAACAGTCATTGTATTGATAGCCTCGTCGGTAAACGGCTTAATAGCGAAGAGCTTTGATCAATATCTATGAAGCTCTCACTCAGTAGTCGGATTAAAGGATAAAACAGACGCCGAATATTCTAGACACGCCGCCGATAAGATATTCCTCCGTGTTCCTAGGAAGCATATTTATTAACTTAACAATTCTTAAATGAAAAGCTTAAACATTTTGAATGAATAATAGTACATTGTACAGGCTTTAGATGGGTTGAGGCTCGTAATATTATTCTATTGAATATTTGATCTCAGTTAGGGAACTGGTACATTAGTATTCAAGAATTAATTATGGTTACAATGACATGTATAGATGGCGGATGTGTGTTGATGTGTGTTTGATGGCCGTTGGGGCCGAAAGGTTCTGGAGTGGCGACCGCGTACAGGAAGACGTAGCGTTGGAAGGCATCCTACAAAGTGGACCGATGACCTTATGAAGGCCGCAGGAATCCACTGGATGCGGGAAGCACATAACCGGTCGAAGTGGCGGTGCTTGGGGAGGCCTATGTCCAGCAGTGGACGTCTGTCGGCTGAAATGATGATGATGATGACATGTATAGGTCAACTATTTTCAATGTTTTGTGGAGTATGTTCTACTTGTTTTGATAAAAAAATAAGCATGTTGCCTACGTACTCGTATAAGTAATTTGAACATAAACATATAACGGGTTGGATCTAGTATCGTTTGGCAGGAGTTGGGGGGTAAAAGGGGCTAAAGTTGGTAGGGTTTGGGTCCCCGATTATAACGTTACCACTCTTATTAAAAGGTAATGCATATTTTTCGAGAAATTAATAAAAAAATGTTTCTAACCTCAAATCCGATAAGAAGCGAAAAACGAAACGTTTAAAATGGGCGATTGACAACCAAATCTGCCCCAGCATCTGTAGTCAGTATCCAGTATCAGTATTTGTAGTCAGTCCATGGTATAAAATGTCGGGCAAATTCGATAACACGGAACGTAAACAATAAAACAGGTATGCCATTTGCGTCATGTGTCACTGTCATTTGTTTTCGATCGTTCCGTTTCTCCTGAGTTGCGTGAATTTTTTCTCTGTGTTTGTACTTCCACTGATCGTATATGTGTACAAAAGGCAATGTTACTACTGTTACTAGAAGAACTTAGGATGCAAGGGCGAGCGAAGCGAGCTCGGGACTTGGGGCACCCCGACCCGGACAGGTTAGGTTCGAAGGGGATGGCGGGGTCTAGTGAGCGAGTGGAGCGAGCGAACTCAGACCCCGCTATCCCCTTCGATGTTATTTTTTTTTAAACCCTCATACTACGCCTTTTAATCGACTTTAAGTGTTTTGAGGTTAGGTTACAATAATTTGTTTTTCTCAAGAACGGTGCGTTACCTTTTCATGGGAGTGGTGCCAGGGGGCAGGCAGCACCCCTCCCACAATCTCCCCCGCGAAGCTGGGCTCATACTACGGCTTCTTAAGCGACTAAGAGTTTTGAGGTTAGGTTACAATAATTTGTTTTTCTCAAGAACGGTGCGTTACCTTTTCATGGGAGTGGTGCCAGGGGGCAAGGTGCACCACCCCCCAACCTCCTCTCCCACTCCCACCCCCCTTCTCCTGCCAAACGATACTAGATTTTTACCCATATAACACTTTTATAAATATTTTGAAAATACATTGTTCATACTTTTTAATCTTTCAACTTAAATTCTCACATAATTGATATACGCCCGCCATTGCCATTCAACATTTTTTACAGCTTACATGTAAATAAGTGTTGAAATAATAAATTACGTGGTAATTAAATTTCCAACGTAAATTATTTATAGCGTGTTGTTGAAATTCTACAATTAAGCGGGAATTTGTTTATTGAAACATACGTCACTTTATGAGCGGAGCGGGGGAGACCGGCACCAGCCGGTATATTCTGTAAAAATATCACCGTGAAAACGCAACTGAAGTGATCTTTAAGTAAGCTATTATTCCACCTGATACTAGGGTAGGAGTTGACACTATTGACCCGTGCTGGTGGCGCGTAGTGTTCCACGCGCGCCCCTATTGGACGTCGCGGGGCGTCGGGGGCCGGCATTAGACGGAGATCACGGAAGTCGCACAAGATCCCATGATCCCCGATGCAAGTGTGGGAGGGGAACACCGGGGTGGTTTTTAGTCAGTAAGAGTCGGACAGACCCCTCAGCCCGTCCCAGGACGGGGGACATCCATGTGGATTTTCCACCCCGGAACAAAAAAATAGGAGTTGACACTATTGACACCATTTTCACGGTGAGATTTCTACTATATACCTAGATCGACGGTAAGTTCACCTTAAGGTGCGTGTAGACCAGAGTATTTACTTGTAACAAAACATCCAGCCGTCCTAATGTGTCTCCCTTTCATGAACCAAACAAGCGCGAGGTTTGTCGCTTTGTTTCAACTTGATTTTGCAAACAAACGAGAAAATTTGTGTAACATTAAAAATGGCGGATCTGCAGGTCACGTCTTTCGCACGATGGCGAAAGACGCGACCAGCAGATCCGACATTTCAACGAAGAGTAAACGTAAAATAGAAAGGAATGTTACAGGTAAATGTTCATACGCCGTGAGCATTACTTCGAACTCCGTGTCGAGCATTCGCAAGAACGTTACATTACATGGAAATGCTTTTTTAAACTATCGTTTTGCTTGTATTGTCCATGACCCTAGGGAAAAAATGGATCACCCACACTACTCATGTGGGTGTCAAAAAAGACTATTCACTTTCATATCGTAAAATAATCCCGAGGATCATTTTTAGATTAAAGCAAAATTGCGTGGCCTTTTGTTGTTTCTGTAGGCTCAATAGTGGGCGTTTACTTATGCATGTGAACAACGTCCACTCTCGGTTACAACCTATTTGGTTTTTGTATCACCCAACTAGAGATGTGCCTGACGCATATTGTTATAGTATCTTTATCTCGCGAAGCGACGCGCGCTTTGCTTGTGGTTAACAAATGTACAAACACGCTGTAAATGTGTACGTGACGGCGAGTAGCGTCAGCATATAACACAGACATTCGCAGCATGTTTGTATACTTCGCAACCGCAAGTAAAGCACGCGTCGCTTCGCGAGATAAAAATACTGTACACCAGAACCGTGTATTCGAGTGACCACATGTTTCGTGTAGTTTCTGAAAACATGTTCCTGAATGTAAAAATAAAAAACAAAAAACAGTCGACAGGTGTCTTGGGACACGCGGTTGGAACGAGGTTCCTATCACTTTTGCACATGTGGCGAATGAGATCTACCCATTATAGTATAACAAAAGTGTCGTGACGGTCAAAATGTTACAATTTTTTTCGGTCTAACTCTCATTCGCCGTGTTTTCAACGTGCGATAAGCAACTTGGTTCCAAAAACTTCGTTCATTAACGTGTGTACGCTACTATTTTTAAAATTTTTTTTTTTGGTTGTGTAATCATCGAATAACTTCTCCCGCTCTGGGCGGAGCGGGAGGGTGTGTCAGGCTCTTACTGAATAAAACCCACCCGTATTCCTTCCGTTGCCTGTGTAGCCAGGGGCCTCGGTAACCCTTTAGTACCTACCCACGACCCCAGCAGGCATCGGCCCTAGTGGACCCTTACACTTGTGCTGACGATATCTCTTTGAGGCGCGCGTGGAATAAAAGGCGCCGTCAACCCGGGACTGTCCTTATCGGACGGTGAGCTACCCATTGCTCACCGTCCGCAAGCCCGCGCCTACGGTGGCTGGAAATCCACCCGGGATTCCCGACGTCTCCTGCGGCGTCCAGGGCGTCTCCTGCGGCGGCTAGGGGCGAGAGGGCGGGAAATTTGCCTTTCCCTCAACCGTCCCACCTCCTCCTTCGCGAGCATTACTGCTTCGCAGGAGGTGACGGCTGCCCATGCCCTCTCGCTCCGTACCATGGCCTGAACCAGAGATCTCTGCCGCCTTTCGCCTCCACGAGTACGCTACTATGAATGACTATCTACAGCACATAGGTTAATTGTAAAAAAGGATAACAAAAAATGTCGTCCGGGTCTTCGAAACAGCTCCGGAGTCAATGCAATAAGTGCGGTTTCGTCCAAAGCACTGCTATAATAATCACTCTCTACTTAGGCATCCGCGTGGCACGACGACACTCGGCCCAAACGCTTTATGAAACGCTAGCTTTACCCGCGACTTCGCCCGCGTGAAATTTCTTATTTTAAAATAACATATATCCCATGACTCTCGGATTACTGTAAAAAAAAACAGGCAGTCATGGGGACTGCCGACAGAAGCGAAGACTTAAAACCATGAATAGCTAGAATTATAGGTATTGTTAAAGTGTTAGCATGTCGGTGACGCGAACCCATAAAGTTCCCTACCAAAAATAGCTCAACGTGCGTAAAAAACTTTTCACTTCAATAAAACTAGTAGTTCTGCGAACAGTAGACCTCGCGAGCATAAACTTTTTAGCAACAATTAATATACCAGTAAAGTCATTTAAAACGGGATATTTACCACGTGTCGGTTCGCAGTACGATAACTTGTAATTGTAACATGTGATTTTAGCGTTTGGGTCCGAAAATATTGTACTCTACCAACGCTCTTCCATGATTTGACGGCGACTGACCTACTTTTTTCCTATCTAAAAACGTGTCAACGTTCAATAAGTCAAAATCAAATTTAAAAACCAGAAAAATTATGAGCAAAAATTTGTAGGCCAGCTAAAAAAAAATAAGTAATAGGTTTTAATTGCAGAGGTAAAGCTGCAGCCTAGTTTTGTGATGAGAAGGTGGTCCCAGGTGCTCCATCAATCCCTAACTAGTAGTTAAAGGGCCGATTCCACTGGTTGAAATCTAAAAGCGCGCAATTTATTTGCATTTTGAGGAGCTATTCTGCTCATCACGCCGAAGATCCTCATCTGCAGTGCTATTCTGTAACCTTCTCACCGTGAAAACTTAAGTGAAGTGAACGTGGAGTGAACTGTCAGTGTAATCCCACCTGATACTAGGGATGGACCAAGGATTACATTTACAATCATAATCGAGATTTGAATAATATTTTTATGCTAATTCTATTGATCATAATCACTTAACTGATTAAATAAACGCAATCCCATGACCCAATCGCGATGTGTTTTAACTGATTAAATAAACGCAATCCCATAAACCGCTATGATTGTTTTGAAGAAGCGATAGTGGATTGAGTCGAGTAACGACTGTGCGACGTTATTCAGCGTTGTTATTAACCCAAATCTATACAATAAGAAGAGATAACCGAGTGTGTCAAGTGATCGAGTGCTAAAAGTGTGCTTGGCTTACGGACCACAGAATTTATCCCCCCACAAACTATGTGGTAACCTAACTAAACGATGTGTGTCTGTGACATTTGAATAAAAAACGTGCGGATTATTTAATAAGTACCTTTCTAATATTTTATTTTAGATAGGTAAGTTTATACCGACCTACGCGTTGCCAATAATAAAATAATATTCATAAAATCACCGTCATCAATACTATAACAAATTTCAACAGTTCAACTGACACTCGCGCAGCGCGCGGACCGGCCGGCGGGCGGCTAGGCTCACTTCATCCAGCCCAAGTGAAGTGGTGTTGCTATGGCAACGAGAATCGAGTGAAGTGATAAGATCACGACACTTGCGCGTCGCGCTTACCGACTCACTTCACATAGCCGATTCACTTCGGCGCGGGTGGTTAATATGGTTACGAGAATCGGGTGAAGTGATAAGATTGTTATCCACGCTTGCACGTGAGGCGCTGTTATTAATATCAAGTTGAGTTTTTTTTTTTTAAATTTGCCGTTTTTTATTTTTAAATGCGCGACAAACAAAAATTTGGTTTTACCACTTTTCATCAAGGGTGTCGTTTTCATGGTTTCGGGGGTGTTAAATCCGATAGTGAGGTCAAATCTAAAAAGCAAGATAGCGGCTGCGAAAATTAAACCTTTTGGAATAAAAAAAAACCAAATTGAATTTCTGTTTTGCTATTTTATTTAAAAAAAAACCCCTAAATAGTAACGTTTCTACACTTAAATACTAGTTTTGAAATAATATAAAATGATCTATTGATCATTGCTAATTCTATTGAATTAGCATAAAAATATTATTAAAATCTCGATTATGATTATAAATGTAGGTAATGCTTGGTCACTCCCCAGCATAAGTGGCATGACACTGACAGCTCACTCCACGCAAGTTTTCACGGTGAGATTTTTACAGAATCGACATGTCACCAAATTTTTATAGGACCAACTTATAGTTACTACCTTTCATATAAAAAAGAACCATCGAAATCGGATCTCATAAGGTGGAGATATCGAGAATCCCCTTTTTGGAGGAAGTACCCCTCTAATCAAAAATCAAAAAGTTTCGTCCAGATCGGTAGTAAAATACCTACGACCTGTAGCGGATTACCAAGAAACTGACACCGGAAAGCAAATTTTGCCAGACTTGAAGCAGGGACGCTTCGCTTGCTCGGTCAATAATGATTATCTTAAACATAATTTGAACAATGCACAGTATACTTACTACGGGCACACTACATAAATATAAAAAAACTTTATTCCGTTAGTCACAAATACGAATTTCAAAATATCGATTTGCATAATTCCAAATGGTTCAAAATTCCTAATATAACAGCTCCGATTTATCATGCATTCTTTTTTATATAATTCCAAAATTTCAAAATTCCTAATGTTTATGATTACTATTCTCAAAATACCGAGTTTTAATAGATCGAATAACAAAAACTCCGACTTAATGATAATTCGTAATATCAAAAATCCGAATTCCGATTATTAAAGTACCGATTCATTAAAATTTCGAAATAAAAACGCTTTGTAAAACTGAAAAGCAAGACAAATAAACACATAATTGCTCGTCAGAGAGAAGTTATGTTTAGTATGAGGAGGTAGAAATAAAAATTAATGACAGATGCGTTTTCCTACTCATAATTGCATAGTTAAGTGATTGTTTACAGTTATTATCCTTGTGGTAAATAAAGCGTGTCAAGCCAAGTTCAAGTAACAGAACTGGCGAGCAGCACCGTGTGTACTATTACACGAACCATTTGGAGCCACTTTTAACCCCCTCATAACTCAAAAACTATTTCACATAAACGTGTAAAATTTGGCTAATATATTGGGACTTGCGAGATACATATGTGCTTTAAATTTGATAAACACATCTCAAACGGTTATTTAGATATTAACGTCCAAAAATCGTCATTTTTATCACTGACAGACCTATAGATCAAAACTCTAACCCAGTTCCAGATGACCTAGAAAGTTCAAATTTAGCATGCAGATAGGTAATTAGGTGAATACAAAGGAATAAATGAGAAACTGGTAAATTTTTATCATTTTATTATAATTTTTCACTTAATTGATTCTATTAAGAACATTTAACTTAGTGCCTGTAACTGTAATAATGTAAGAATCAACAATCAGTAATCAAAACTTATGACAGCCAGTCTTTATGTGGATTTTAAGGTCTTCACGTGAATATATAACGAGTTGAATACCACCCTTAATTTTTTTAATCCAAATATTTCCGTTTTAGTACATATAACGAGTATAAGTCGACTTTCGTATTTATTACGTTATTAACTGGGATTTAGTATTAATTATTGTTTCAATATTTAGCGCACATCAATAGTGTAAGATCATTACTTATAAATAATTATTAAATAATATAGGCATTTCGGTACATGGCGCGCGGTGCGCCGCTGGAGCAGCGGGGTCAGCGCCCCGACTTGGCCAAATTAAGTATAAACAAAAAACGTAAAAAAAATTCAGGATACTGAATGGGCAATTCACTCGAACATTTCAAAGGTACAAGAACTGCCGGGGTCGTGGGAAGGTACTAAAGGAATAAGGGTGGGTTTTAGTCAGTAAGAGTCTGACACACCCTGCCGCTCCGCCCAGAGCGGGAGAAGTTATTTAATGATTTCCCACCCAAAAAAAAGGTACAAAAAATATAGAAAATAGCACAAAAGGTGGGAAAATATGTACAGTAGTTTATCAAAAACCATTTGGTATTAATTTTGTTATAAATGAGTACCTACTAATAATGTATGTACAAAAAGTAATGATATCCCATCAAAAACATAAATGTGAAATGAGAGCCAAGTTCAATATTATGATATATGACTTGGTTGTTGACTTCAACGACAAAATAAGTGAGATCTAAATGGGTGCCAAGTTCAATGGTCAGTCCTGAAATTTATTTATAACAACATAAAATATAATTTCGTCTTATAACTTAGCATAATATATTGTAGCCTAAGGTCTGACTTGGCTAGTTTTCATATACAAATAAATATATAAAAAATAATATATGTATAACTTATAATATTAATTAATTAATATACAAATATATTTATTTTATTTTAATTATTGGAGGAGTGAATTCAAAACAAATAAATTATATGGATGTTATACAACATTGAAAACTAAATTAGATGAAGATAACAATGACCAACATATATTATTATCCACAAAACCAATACATAATCATGAACCTTAGCCACTGAGGATTTCTATAGCAGAAATTAAAAATAACTTAAAAGATGAATGCAGGAATACAACAAATTTGTAACATTGTTCAAGATGTTCTGGGAAACAGCTCCAATAATGAGTTAAATAATTTGCCGTCGGTTTCAGCTATGAACCAATGTATTTATCGAGAAAAACGTAAATATAAAAACAGATTGAGCCAGATAATGATCACTTTGAGGTTAGTATGGATTTGATCAAAATTAATGATGACATTTTTGATAAAAGACAACGAATACGATGATTAAAGGAGGATAATGTTGTTCTCTACTCGCAAATTAATAACATTGCTCAGTGCGTCTACGTACTGGATTTTAGATATAACGTTTAAAATTGTACCATCTATATTCTTACAATAAACAACCCAGATTTTGTAAAATATATTAAATGTATTTTTGCACTACGTCATTTGAATTATGAAGAGGTTCCTCGCTATTACGAAGGTCTGATGAAGAACTATCGCCAGTAATACTGGCGATAGTAAAAAAAAATACTATGGTTTGGAATAAATTACGTTGAAGGTAAAAATAAAATACCATCTTCATTTGGCCCCAAGTTTTGGAATGCTCAAGAACGGCATGAAAAAAAATACCACGTACCCAAAATCACGCCGAATCTTGGCATCATCATACAAATGCAATTATCGGGAAAAAAAAATCAGGGTTTTATAATCTTGTCAACGAATTAATTACAGAAAGTAAAATAAATTTAAGTGAAATCGAAACAATTATGAACGGTGAGCCAACTAAACCGCAACGAAGTATACATCGAAAGAAGAAAAGATAAACAAAATAATTTTAAAGAAAAAACTATATGATGAAGTAAATTGTTTGCAGTGTATTGGTTCTCATTTAAAACTATGATTGTTTACTTTTGAATAAAATATTTTCTTTCGAAAAAAATACGTACGTATTTCTTATACAGGGTGATTGGAAGATGGGTGCAAAGCTTTAAGGCGAAGATAGTACAGACAATTTAGAACCATTTAAGCCACGGTTGTCTTAGACGAAGTCTTACCAAATATTTTTAACCAAATTTTTAAGTTTTTTTTCGGAAATTCTCAAAATTTAATGTAAACTGCATAATTATGGCCAAATTGAATGATAAATGAATTTTTATTTATTTAATTAAAGTAATGTGTAAGCAATCAAGCAAAACATGTTTTAGGCTTCTGTGTCATTAGACATTTTTTTTACAGACATTTAAAGCTCAGAAAAAAATAAAAAATTTGTACAATACGTCTTTTAAACCTTATTAAAAAAAAAAACGGAGGGTGCTTTTTTTGTTCAAACCTTTTTGAAGACATGCTTGATAATCGCTCTTTCTTTTGAGGTATCATTTATGCGGATATCTTACAAATTATTGAAATTAGGGCCTACAAACCAATTTGAGGGAGAAATTTTTTATTTTAGGCAGACTAATTAAAACAACATTTGAATTAAAATTATTTATTTTTCATGTTCAAAATGACGGCCGTGATTCCTAATACAAGCACGGCCCCGTCTTCTAACTTCTGTAGTCGTTATTTTCAACATCATCTCCTGCTTCATTGTCTCAAACGCTGAATTTATTCTTTGTATCAATTCTTCTCTAGTGTTTATTTCTATGTTGTTATACACCAGTTCCTTGGCCCGGCCCCACACGAAAAAGTCCAACGGGGTCAGATCTGGGGAGCGAGCGGGCCAAGGGATGGGTCCATCCCTGCCGATCCAGCTATCAGGAAAGCAATTGTTGAGGTGTTCCCTTACATTTAAAGTCCAATGCGCTAGACAGCCGTCTTGCTGAAAGATGACTGTTCGGTCTCTTTCGAAGATCGGGACACCGGATTCCTCTACCAGCAGTGGTAAATCAATTTGCAGAAATTGCAAATAATTTTCGCCATTCAATGGATCAGGCAAAAAGTGGGGCCCAATCAATGTTCTGCCAATTATTCCAGCCCATACATTCACAGAGAATTTCATCTGAAATGACACCTGCTTCTTAAAATGTGGATTGTTGTCTGCGTCGGCCCATTCATGGATGTTGTGAAAGTTTGTAATACCTTCCCTTGAAAATTTACTTTCATCCGTCCACAAGATTGATTTCAGAAACCACGCATCTTCGATGTCTCTGTTGAGGAGGAAACGGCAGAACTGAATTCTTCTTTGAGGATCTTGCTCTACTAGACCTTGCACACTCCTGCCATGGAACGGATACTTATCATTTTGGTGCATTGTATGCCACACCTTCCATTGAGAAATGTTTAAATTTCGAGCTACTGCTCTAGAACTGGTAGTAGGATCCGCTTGAAATGCTGCTAAAATGTCTTCGTCGACGGCAGTTTCGTGTCTGCCCGGGTTGACTCCAGGTTCCACGCGGTGAAACCCATCTTGGGCAAGACGACGAAACGTGTTGTAAAACACTCGGACATTCGGTATCCTGCGATTCGGATAGCACTCTTGATACATCCGTCGCGCCAAAGATCCATTGCCGTCTGCTCTACCGTACATAAATACGATATCCGCATACTCTTGATTGGAAAAAGTAGCCATAGTCACTTAACAATTAAGAAAAACGGCGTAGGAGCGCACTAAATGTCAACTCAACACAATTAAGTCAAAAATCAACACGTGCAGGAGCGCGAGGCTACGACTGGACACGGTGAAACAAAAAAGTTCAAAACTAACGCAAACAACACGTGCAGGAACGCAAAGGGCTACAACTGAACACGGTAAATTGTGAATCAACACGACAACGTCCACTCACAAGGGCAGTAGTTTGACTAATAAGTAAAAGATGTAACGGCTTCATCACAGACCGACTGACCCTGACTAAAGAAAAACGACTTTGTTGCCTCAGTAACTAAGACCATTTTGCTGTAAAAACCAACTCTTATCGCTTTTTGCTATTCATTGGGCGTTCTACCTGGAAATGCCGTCGCACCGCGCTCGGTGGCCATTGTTTAGAGAATCCCCTCAATGGGTTCCCCTCAATTGGTTCCTGCATGTGCCAAAAATTCTTAGAATTGAACAATGTTATCATTTCGAGCACATAAAGTATTCTTTTAAGCAAAAATTTTGTGTTTTGTTAGACTGCCTAAAATTTAAAATTTCTCCCTCGAATTGGTTTGTAGGTCCTAATTTCAATAATTTGTAAGATATCCGCATAAATGATACCTCAAAAGAAAGAGCGATTATCAAGCATGTGTTCAAAAAGGTTTGAACAAAAAAAGCACCCTCCGTTTTTTTTTTAAATAAGGTTTAAAAGACGTATTGTACAATTTTTTTATTTTTTCTGAGCTTTAAATATCTGTAAAAAAAATGTCTAATGACACAGAAGCCTAAAACATGTTTTGCTTGGTTGCTTACACATTACTTTAATTAAATAAATAAAAAAATAATTCATTTATCATTCAATTTGGCCATAATTATGCACTTTACATTAAATTTTGAAAATTTCCGAAAAAAAACTTAAAAATTTGGTTAAAAAAATTTGGTAAGACTTCGTCTAAGACAACCATGGCTTAAATGGTTCTAAATTGTCTATACTATCTTCACCTTAAAGCTTTGCACCCATCTTCCAATCACCCTGTATATTCTATCGCTGGTCACAGTTCTAACCTAAACTACCCCAAATGATTCACCAACAATAGAGGGGATCTGGCGTTAATGGCCACTGTTCTAACCTAACCTAACCCAAATGATTCACCAACAATAGAGGGGATCTGGCGTTAATGGCCACTGTTCTAACCTAACCTAACCCAAATGATTCACCAACAATAGAGGGCAACTGGCGTTAATGGCCACTGTTCTAACCTAACCTAACTCAAATGATTCACCAACAATAGAGGGGATCTGGCGTTAATGGCCACTGTTCTAACCTAAGGATTCAATAACAGTAGATGGTACCCGACGCAGGTACGTATAGATAAGGTAAGGAGCAGAAGAAAACACCAAAAAAATAATATTAATACACAAATATTAGTAACAAAGTAGACTTTTTTAAATTATACGTTATACGTTACCTATACATTTTGAATTTATATGCTTAACTGAATATTATATATACTAATTGAATCAGAATCCTAATTTTAACGTTTATTCTAAGCATTGAAAATCGGAATGTCGTTTTTCGGACCAAGAACCCATCGAGTATTTGGTTCTTCGAATGTATGAAAATCGGATAACAAACTAATCGCATTTACGACTTTCGGTAAAATAAATTTCGTGATTTTTAATAATAGACAATAAAAGTCTTAGGTATTCGGACTTTTGAAAATCGGACCATCGAAATTCGGAATAAAATATTTCGGAGCATTTGGGTGTGCTCACTTACTACTACTACTACAGCATATCAGTGACGCGAACCTTTAACTTTTGCCCCTAACAAAAATCGCTCAACGCGGCTAAAGAAGTTTTCACTTAAAAAATCGGAGAATAGAGAGTAAGTTCCGAAGATTACATACAAACTCAATACCTCGTTATATTATTAGTTGTTATAATAGTTAATATTATTATAATTAATTGCTTTAATAGTTGATTTATTTAAAAGATTATATTATGTAGGTTTTTGTTTTGGTTGCGATATTATCATATAACTTCTCCCGCTTTGGGCGCAGCGGGAGGGTGTGTCAGACTCTTACTAACTAAAACCCACCCGTGTTCCTTCCGTTGCCTGTGTTGCCAGGGTTACCCTTTTGAACTTTCCCGCGACCCCGGCAGGCATCGGCCCTAGTGGACCCCTACACTTGTGCTGACGACATCTCTTTGAGGCGCGCGTAGCACACAACACGCCGTCAACCCGGGCCTGGTCTTTACCGGACGGTGAGCTACCCATTGCTCACCGTCCGCAAGACCGCGCCTACGGTGGCCAAAAATCCGCCCGGGGTTCCCGACGCCCAGGGCGTCTCCTGCGGCGGTACATGTAGGTATACATAATCAGCCTATAATATTCCCACTGCTGGGACACAGGCCTCCTCTGTGTTAGAGGGAGTGGGCCGTAATCCACCACGCAGGCCCAGTGCGGGTTGGTAGATGTCACATGTCTTCGAATTTTTGGTTCTAGGACCTGCCGGTTTCCTCACGATGTTTTCCTTCACCGTTTTGAGAGCAGTGGTGATGAAATAATTTACACAAAGTAAAGCGCCTGTCCGGGTTGGAACCTACGACCTACAACTCGTAAGTCGCGGCCGTTATCACTAGGCCACCACTGCTCTGCTATGTAGGTATAACAAGCATTTAATCTCATTCGTATGCTATGGTAACTGCGCACAATATTTCATTGATTTGGTTAAATGAAAACGCGGAGTTAACATTAATTAAGTACAGAAGGACAAGTCTTACCTAATCCTATGAATCACTTATTGATTATACACAAATCAAATTACGGGGACGTGGATTATTATTGTACCTTTGAAATACGTAATAACATGTATCAAACACTCGGAAATGTCCTTGTTGTAATTACATTCGATGTAAACAGTACTATGGTGATAGTGTCCTAATGCGTTTACGCACAGAGCACATTATAATACTAGTACAGAGTGCCATCTCACGGGATTTTAATGGTTGGACTGGTTTACGTGATGTCAATTTTAATTTAAACACAAAAAACTGCCTACCCGACTGGTTTACGTGATGTCAATTTTAATTTAAGCACAAAAAAAACTGCCTACCCGACTGGTTTACGTGATGTTAATTTTCGTCATTCGGAACGGAAAAATCTTTCGTAATAGCAGGCCCAAAATAGTTTTGTTTAACAGCTTGGTGAGGAGTACTTTGGACTATTGCAGCGTGGTATGGAGGCCACATTATGCGACACATTCGCTTCGACTGGAAAGGATACAGAAACGGTTCATGTGGCACTTGGTATGTGGTAGTTCAGGTAGAGTAAAGAAAAAAGCGTCTTACACGGATAAATTGACGAAATTTGGCATGACTTCCTTGTCTAGTCGAAGAGAATTGTCGGATTGTCTTTTCATGTACAAAATTTTGAATAATATGATAGACTGTCCTAAATTCCTGAGTAAGATTAATTACAGGGTTCCTGCTAGATATCCCCGCAGTCGTATCACCCCTTTCTGTCCCCCGCGCCGAAGAACCGTGTACGGAGCAAATTCTCCACTGCCAAGAATGTGTAGGCTCATGAACGAGTGCAGTGATCTAGTAGATGTACATATGGGCTCACTTGGTCGGTTCCGATCTAAACTTCTTGATCATTTGTGTCGGAAGTAATAGCAATTTTAAAACGCTCAATTTTTCATTATTTTTTTTATTATTTTCTCTTTATTTTATTTTTTTTTTTAATTAATAACATATGAGATGGCAGTAGCTCTCTTTGTTTTGTTATATAAATGTCAGAGAGACGTACATTCTCCGTCATATACAAATGTTTTAACTGCTTATTTTAAGATTGTTCATCTAGTAGGTAATAATAAGAAAATGCTGTATTTACCTATAATTGTTTGTTACACTTAGTTCTTTATTTTCTGTTATTTCTTGTAATTTATGTAGTGTTTATGAACGTTGGTAAATCTAAATAAATAAATAAATAAATTTTAATTTAAACACAAAAAAACTGCCTACCCGATTGGTTTACGTGATGTCAATTTTAATTAAAACATAAACATCTGCCTACCCGACTAGTTGTAAATTAATATTTTCACTTAATATCTTCATAATAGCTTTTGCCCGCGGCTGCGCCCGCGTGGATGTCGCAAAATATCTCACAGGAACGTACTACCCGGATTTAAACTATCCTGTGTTAATCCAGGTTATAGACATTCCATTTTCACTCTTTTTTTAAACGACTCGCACGCCACCTTTTGATACAGAGATGAGTCACGATCTGGTTCTGATAGGGGCGGTGAGACAGTAGGCACTTCACTTCTTCTCAAGGTAATCTTATTGGTGTTGACAGGGACAAGTGAAGGAGAGGCGGGCT
The DNA here is from genome assembly GCA_905333075.3 of Atethmia centrago. Lineage (NCBI taxonomy): Eukaryota > Metazoa > Arthropoda > Insecta > Lepidoptera > Noctuidae > Atethmia > Atethmia centrago. The sequence continues at coordinate 15,864,379 of HG995383.1, read as the reverse complement.
CGGAGATTGTCACGGTCTCACTACGTACGTAGGTATACATTGAATTGGCCAAGTGACAGATCATGAGCAAAGCGAAGTCGTCCCACGGGGTTACATGCAGTACCAAAACTTAACCATGGAAAGGCTCACCGTTCCGGTAAACTTCAAAGACACACGGAAAGAGTTGCCCTGCCGCCTCCAGCTCACATAAATTACCATAAGTAAAAGGTCATGCCAATGCAGTATTCAGCAGCACTGGAGTTATGGCCTCGTTACTATCGTAGGACATAATGGTAAACTCTTCTCAGTTGACCACCACGTGGCTAACGATTTGCTCGTGCACCTCCCTGGCCATCACTTGTGCGTCATACAATAGACAGGAGATGGCCCGCAACAGACAGGCTCCATCCCTAATTATAGGAACTATGGTATGAATGAGGCACCACAATCCCATCCATTTTTAATGATTCAACAGCCATTGTGATAGATAATAAAACGTGCCTTTTATTTTGTGTTTAACTAAGTCGGGGTAAAGAAAATATAAGAATAACAATTTTGGAAAGAACAATGGCGAACTCCCAAACAAATTCTTTGTTGGCATTTTTTTTTTGCGTCTGCCGATGTAAAATATATAAAAGTACAGAGTTTGAATTCCTGAACAGTTTCGCCTTCAGTTATTTTTTTATAGGAAGTCAGGAATTAAAGACATTCCAGTTTGAAGTTCTAGAATCTTCTAGAAGGTCTTGTCAACAACAGACCCTAACCGAAAAGAAATATTGAGATACCTACTTACCATTTAAAATATCATAGACAGAAGTGCATTTTACAGCAAAATAAACTACGGACTACGTATGCAGAATTATAAGTCTAGCTACATCGCCCACATGCGACGTAAGTAAATAAATGTTCAGAAGAATATTTATTTAATAACCTTTATCTATTTATTTATAATTACATAACATAATACATAATAAGCTTACAATGTTCCCACTGCTGGGACACAGGCCTCCTCTCTGTGAGAGGGAGTGGGCCGTAATCCACCACGCGGGCCCAGTGCGGGTTGGTAGATGTCACATGTCTTCGTATTTTTGGTTCTAGAACATGCCGTTTTCCTCACGATGTTTTCCTTCACCGTTTTGGGAACAGTGGTGATGAAATAATTTACACAAAGTAAAGCGCCTGTCCGGGTTCGAACCTACGACCTACAATTCGTAAGTCGCGACCGTTACCACTGGACCACCACTGCTCTCATACAGGGTGTCCAGTAAATAGCACGACATACTGCAGGGGGTGATAGCTAGGGTCACTCCCTATCAATACAACACAATATATGTTCAGCAAAATCTTACGGATTTACAGTTTTACAAAATTTTCTAGCACAGATTTTTAAGCATCGCGTAATGAAAAATCCTTTTCTAGTACTTTTTTTTTACATCAAATTATTCGTGAATAGTTACTTTACTCATTGATAAATGATAAGTCTTTTTTCTATCAAAGACAAGAATGACTGAAGAATGAATTCAAGAAATACTATTTTTTGTTTAAATTTGCACAGAACTATTTTCTTATCACTTAAGTTTAACCTACAGTGGTGAAAAAAAAATGTATGTGGCAGTTTTGTACAACAAACTTAAAAAATTGCTTGTTTAATGGTGATTTAGGAAAGATACAATACTAGTACATTTTCATTTTAAAAAATACGAAAAATAAGCTATTTTAGTTAATAAGAGCATTTTATTTTAAATGCAAGTAATGTGACTTTGAATTCGAATCGTTGTAAGGTCGTACTACGATTCGAATTACATAATAATTAATCTACAGCCGACCGGCCGGCCGGTCTGTAAATGACATCTTGAAGGATAAGGTGATAGTAAAAAAAAACAGAGGAGTTAACTTTAATAAACATTTATTTAAATAAATTACAATAAATGCTCAAATTGCTTCCCTTGTGCCCTAATACACGCTCGGCATCTTCTTAAAAATGAGCTTTTGAGTCTTCTCAGGCTTATTTCCGATATTTTTCTTGCTGCAATGTTAACCCTTGCTCTCAATTCATTGTCATTTTGGATCGGTTTTTCATAGACTTTGTCCTTCAGGGCACCCCAATAAAAAAAATCCAGGGGGTTTAGGTCCGGAGACCTAGGTGGCCATAATATCGGTCCCAGTCGCCCAATCCACCTGCCTGGATAAGCTTCATCTAAGTAGGCTCTTACTTCCCGGCCATAATGAGCAGGGCACCCATCATTTTGAAGCCACATCACCTCTCTTAGCTCACTCGGAACATTTTCAAGGAGCGTGGGTAGGGTTTCTCGTAAAAACTCCAAGTAATTATTGGCATTTAATGTAGGTGGAAGCTCGACGGGACCCACAATCTGGCCATTAAAAATCTCACACCATAAATTTATTTTGAATTGGTACTGGGACCTGTCTTCTCTTGACACATACGGATTTTCTAATTGCCAACTATGTAAATTATGCAAATTCAAGTAGCCGTCCTTTCTGCAGGCTGACTCATCACTCCATAACACCTTATTAAAAAAGTTTGGGTCCTCCCGATGCATTTCAAGCATGCGGCGGCAGAATTGAACTCTCGGCAGGTAGTCTCTAGTTAAAAGAGTTTGCACGCGTCGTACGTGAAATGGATGGTATCCATACCTCTTAAGTACTGAATGAACAGTGGACTTCGGTATCCCTGTGCGCCGTTGTATCGCCCTAACCGAAGTTGTCGGGTCTTGTTCTCGTTCCTGAAGCACTATGTCTTCGTCAACAACTTGAGGCCGTCCACCGCCACGTTGACCAGGGAGTCTGCCTTCCATGTAGGAGTTATGCACTCTGGTAAACATTTCATGGTGTGGATGTCTCCTATCGGGAAACCTTTCCCTGTAGAGGGTGGCAGCAGCTCGGGAACTTTGGCCAGCTTCTCCGTAAATAAGGTGCATCTCAGCATACTCTCGCTGCGTATAACCAGGAAAAACGCGGCGGTTGGCCATGTTATAAAACACAAAAGTCCAGGTGGTCGCCAAGTCATCGTAGTGATCACAATAAAAAATCCAAATCGTAAGGCAAACAAAGTCCGGGGTCCAAGGCACAAAACAGTCGTCAGTACGAAACAATAATTTGTAAACACAGAGATGCGTTGCGCACGGTTTAAGGTAGCGTACTGACAAGTGTCGCAAATAAGGTTGAGAGTGAGACACAAAATCACAATGCAAGAAAGAGCGGGATAGCACATGCGCTTCTTTTGTTAGACAGTAATCGGTCGGGTCGGGTCGGTCAGCGAGCCTTTTGTGAAACCTTTAGTCGTTACGCGTGCACGTCGCATTTTACGTGTCACAACTAGTTTTATAATAATTCGCGTAAATGAGCAGCTATTACTTATTCTCATAGTGGTTTTTGTCAAAATTACGTTAGTTAAATTTTTAACAAAATCAAAAAAATACAAAAAAATGCTATTTTAGTTCCAGAGAAGCTTCTGGAACTAAAATAGCATTTTTTTGTATTTTTTTAATGAAAATGCACTAGTATTGTATCTTTCCTAAATCACCATTAAACAGGCTATCTTTTAAGTTTGTTGTACAAAACTGCCACATACATTTTTTTTTCACCACTGTAGGTTAAACTTATGCGAAAAGAAAATCGTTCTGTGAAAATTTTAACAAAAAAAAACTATTTCTTCAAAACTTTCTTGTTTTTGATAAAAAAAAAACTTATAATGAGTAGAGTAACCTATTCACGAATAATTTGATGTAAAAAAAGTTCTAGAAAAGGACTTTTTCTTAAAAATCTGTTTCAAGGTAGAGATTTTTCGATATTTCGGAAAATTTTGTAAAACTGTAAATCCGTAAAATTTTGCTGAACATATATTGTGTTGTATTGATAGGTAGTGACCCAAGCTATCACCCCCTGCAGTATGTCGTGCTATTTACTGGACACCCTGTATATGATTAATTATAAGAAAAACTGAAGCTGTGGCGATACGGTGCTGAGTTGCCTTGGCTAACCTGGAAGTCTTCAGGACCCAGGCTGCCCCAGGTTGGGGCAACCCAAGCAAGGAAAACCTGTTCAGGTGGATATTCATTGACGACTCCGCCTTGAAGTGTAAATGTGGTGCTGTTCCACAAACGATGAGACACTTAGTATTATGTCCTGTCAGCTGCACGTTACAAGAACTGATGGACGCTAGTGATGGCGCCAAACACGTAGTCAAATTCAGTGCTATTCTGTAACCATCTCACCGTGAAAACTTAGGTGAAGTGAGCGTGGAGTGAACTGTCAGTGTCATGCCACCTGATGCTAGGGATTGACCAAGGATTACATTTACAATCATAATCGACATTTTAATCATATTTTTATGCTAATTCTATTGATCCTTCAAAGCTAGTATATTGTTTATTATTATGAACCATTTGTTAACTGATTAAATAAACGCAATCCCATACCCAATCGCGATGTGTTTTGAAGAAGCGATAGTGGATGGAGTCGAGTAAAGACTGTGCGACGCATGACGTTATTGATTGTTTGAATAACACACTCACTTGGTTATCTCTTCATAATTAATAGATTTGGATCTATTCAATAAGAAGAGATAACTAAGTGGGTCAAGTGATCGAGTGCTAAAAGTGTGCCTGGCTGACGGACCATAGAATTTATCCCCACACAAACTATGTGGGAACCTACCTACCTAAACGATGTGTGTGGCCAATTGAATAAAAAGACGTGCGGATTATTTACTAAGTTCCTATCTATTTTATTTAAGGTAGGTTACCTACCTACGCGTTGCCAATAATAAAAGAATATTCATAAAGTCATCGTCATCAATACTATAACAAAATGCAACAGTTCAACTAACACACGCGCGGCGCGCGCACCGGCCGACGCGACGGGCGGCTAGGCTCACTTCATCCTAAGTGCAAGTTCAAGCCAAGTGAAGTGGTGTTGCTATGGCAACGAGAATCGAGTGAAGTGATATGATCACGACACTCGCGCGTCGCGCTTACCGACTCACTTCACCTAGCCGATTCACTTCGGGGCGGGTGGTTACTGTGGTTACGAGAATCGGGTGAAGTGATAAGATCACGCTGCGCTTGCGCGTTAGGCGCTGTTATTAAATAACAAATTGAGTTTTTTTTCAAACTTGCCGTTTTTTATGTTTAATTGCTCGGAAACAAAAATTTGATTGTATCACATTTATATCAAAATCCAAGATGGCGGCTGCAAAATGTTTCATCATGGGTGTCGTTTTCATAGTTTTCGGGGTTTTAAAGCCGATAGTGAGGTCAAATCTAAAAAGCAGGATGGCGGCTGCGAAAATGTTCAAATTTTTCATCATGGGTGTCCTTTTCATCATTTTCGGGGGTGTTAAAGCCGATAGTGAAGTCAAAATAAAAATCAAGATGGCGGCGGTGGAAATTTTGTAGTTTTCATGGTTTTCGAGGGTTTTAAAGCCGCTAGTGAAGTCAAAATTAAAAACCAAGATGGCGGCAGAAATTTTAAAATTTTTCATCATGGATGTCGTTTTCATAGTTTTCGGGGGTGTTAAAGCCGATAGTGAAATCAGAATTAAAAACCAAGACGGCGGCTGTGGAATTATTAAAATTGTTCATCATGGGTGTCGTTTTCATGGTTTTCGGGGGTGATAAAGCCGATAATAAGGTCAAATCTAAAACTCAACATGGCGGCTGCGAAAATGTTAAAATTCTTCATCATGGGTGTCGTTTTCTTGGTTTTAAAGGGTGTTAAAGCCGATAGTGATATCAAAATTAAAAATTGAGATGGCGGCGGCGAAAATTACCAAAAAATTTTAATAAAAAAAAAAACAGAATTGATTTTATGAATGAATTTTTGCCATTTTATTTTAAAACATTCCTAAATAGTAACGTTTTAACACTTAAGTTTTGAAATAATATAAAATTATCAATAGAATTAGCATAAAAATATTATTAAAATCTCGATTATGATTATAAATGTAATGCTTGGTCAATCCCTAGCAGCAGTGGGATGACACTGACACTCTCACTCCACGCAAGTTTTCACGGTGAGATTTTTACAGAATCGACATGCTGGGCGGAGTCCATTTAGATTGCCATCGACACGCTAAGAAGAGAATTATATGTTAGGAGTAGGTCATAGGTAGGTATAGAAAAAAAAACACAAATATATGAAGTCAGAAGTGACCTCATGGTGGTCTCAGCTGTCTATCGTGGGCGTTGTAACGGCAGGAATTTCAAAATAAAAGCACACTAGTATTGTCCAATGTTTTATTATTAGATTATCTCACAGTTCCACACAAAATCACACACAATAATTAAGATTAAATCGGATTTTGAGCCAATAGGTTAGCACGTGTCCACCTCATCCGGCACCTGTTAATTGAATGACGGTCGCCATTACTCTATATTGTTTTTTTTTGTTGGCGATGTTGCCATACTTGAATTATACTGCGATTTCATTTATGTATCATGTTATGTATATTCTTAGCACCAACAATATTTTTATTTACACATTTATATTCTGATGCAGAAATGTATTTCCTATGTATTTAACTTGACTAAGATTTTTATTACATGGCAACAACAAGTTATGAAGTCAAACAAGTTAAGAAAAAGAAAACTAAGCCATTATTTTTTGTCATAAATCAATTCAATTAAGTCAATTAAGTTTTCAATTATAACGATGGTTTTGCCAGACTTCGATAGGTCTTAGACCTAGCGCGCACCACGATTTTCTTTTTTGCGACACGATTTTAGAATCGCGCTGTAAAATATCGCAGAAAGTACAGTGCACGCACTGCGAAAAAAACATCGGTGGTCATTGCTCAATCTTGCCATGGATTTGGTACAAGTTACTTGTCTCTATTTACTACTTCGGAGGGAAAGAAAAACAATCGTCAATACTGGACTCATCCTTTTATAGCGGATAGATTTACTAAGGGTTTCTTTTATCTGAAATACAATGATCTTCGGCTATATCCCAAATAATTCTATGGCTATTATAGAATGAAAATTCAAATATTTGACAGATTACTGATAATTGTTGGACCTCGTATTGAATACAAAAACATTACAACATTTTGGCATACCTCCTGCCATAAACGCGTTTTCAAATCACGATCACTTATTCTTTGGAGTGTTTATTCCACAAAGGTGGACTTTCTTGTTTTGCGATTATCAAATGTTCCACGTCTAGCCTCGTTTCGTATTGAGACTTCAGTGGAGGTGCAGGCAGGATGTTTATTTTCGAAAGAACGAAATACGCAGTTAGTTAAGTTTACTGTCGCAGTGCGCGCGGGACCATACAATTCCATACGCTGCAGTTTACTGTCGCGATAATCGCGTCGCGAACAAACGCAGCAAATTGTGACAAATCACAATTTTAAGATCGCTGCGATTTATTACTCGAATGTGCGCATACTGCCGTACTACTCGTAACTCATACGTTGCATTCCTGCGAAAAAAATATCGCATGAAAAAAAATCGTGGTGCGCGCTAGGCCTCAAGGTGGATTTGATAAAACTTAGTAAATTATTGCGCGGGAATCTGTCACGGTGACATAAGTAGACGCTTAATAATTCCATCAACAATTTTCTTGCCATCGTTCTTTGGAAAACAAGGGATTGCGCCGAAAAGAGCAGTTTTTAAAAGATAGTTTTGCACTATAAAGTACAGTTCAGTTGTATCGTAAACGATCGTGACGCTTGCGCTATACGTGTTATCTAGACAAATCTTGCATTTATAATGAGTTGGCTCGTTTTTTTAAATCGCGACAGGCCCGCGGGTTTGAGGTGGCCCGCAAAGGCGATCGCCTTGCACTCGCGACCCCCGTTGCAATTGTGGGAGGGGAACACAGGGGTGGTTTTTAGTCAGTAAGAGTCTGACAGACCCCTCCGCCCGCCCTAGGGCGGAGGACATCTATGAGGATTTACCAACCCGGAACAAAAAAAAATGAAGGAGGTTGTCGTCTGCTTAAGGTGGATCCGCAGTTGTAGCTCGCGAAATTAAAATTTTATTTAGTTTTTTTCCAATTTGCAAGTCAGTGTCAGGTTCTATCTTGATCAAAATATGGTTCGCGACCATAACACATATGCATTTACAATATTATGGTCATTGAAGTCACTAATACATTACTCTAAGTTAGATTTGTTCCATAACAACTTTTCCATAAGAGATTTGTTCTTAAGGAACAAATCTAACTAAGAGAGATGTAGGTATTAATGATTCTAATGATTGTAGGTAATTCTTGAATGTCGCGGGCTATCGCTGCGGATCTACTTTAACCGGACTTTCCTGTGGGTGCCTAAATAAATTAAGGCCTCTAGCCAGGGCATAAACTTATAAACTAAGCGACTACACGCTAAGGGCACCCCTAGTCCTCCTGTGGGGTACGGATCTCCACTTAGGGCGTCGTTTGGGTGGCAAGGGATAGGCTGGATTGGATTAATATTATTTGGTGACGAATTTAAAGCTACAGGCGCAGCGGCGCAGGCTGCCTCGAGCAAGGGTCGGATGTACTGGGATGGCGCGGCGGGCCTCGGCGGTGAGGACGGAAGGACAGCGGTCGGATTCTTGGGTTGGGCCGCCTTCTTGCACTGCTTATACATATAGTATCCGAGGAGCGGCACGTGGAGTGAAATATGATTGCTGGAAGATAAAAAATCCTAAAACCTAACAATAGTAACGGCAAGGAAGGAACAATAGAACTTCCTAATTGCATGCCAATACATGAAACTTTAAAGCGAAAATATAAATCCTCTTTATTTCCCTATACTGTGGGAATTTCGAAATAAAATGTTAAGTACCTAAATAATTACAGGTACGGAAATAAGGAAAAATATTACTCATTTGATCCCTTCGTAAAGTTATTGTTCTTTGAATTACTAAAGTGTCTTTGGCGATTGCGAAAGTCAGACTGAGCGATTACGGGTTTCCCGTACAAACTTTCATACCCTATTTACCGCCTTAAGGGACGACTTTCCAAAAACTCTGAAACACGTGTTTTTTAATTTTTAACCAGAATGCTAAATACCAGTGCAAAATTTAAGCTTTCTAGGTCCAAGGGTCAGTTGATGTCAGTCAGTCAGTCAGGATTTTTCTTTTTATTTATATAGATATACCTACATAGATATACCTACATAGATAAAAGATTAAACTGTGAAGTGAAACAAACAGATAGTTTATGTACGCGTATAGTACAATGCCGCATCGGTTCGTTCCCAGGGTGAAACTTAATTTTCACGTCGTACTGGAACACTGCATATGTTTGTAAACACGTAATAAAAGAAAGGTTTTTATTGCGCGGGAAACACGGAAAAGTGCATTAGTTGGGCGTTCTATCTAGAATAAATTGCTAAATTGCTCACCCTTTTTACCTCTTCAGGGCTACATTTCAGATAAGTTAGTAGGTACTTATAGAAAATGAATATTACCTTCTCACTAATCCGTGAGCGTATCAGAGTAGCTATCTCATAAATATTATTTTAAGCGTGATTACTGTAAAAGCTAGCGAGCAGTCGGTTTCAATTCATAATTTGTGGTACGGTGTAATGTTAATAAAAGCCGATATTTCCTGGGATGCAGCAGCTGGGAGTAGCGCGTATCCAAATGAAAGAGAGCTTTGATACATGTATTCCTGTAACTGCACTGCGGCATCGGTCTAAAGCAAAAAAAACTAGCAACGTGAGAGCCCACTGTTTTCCATTACCGTAATGGAGTTATTTTTCAGTTACATTTTAGTCACAAAATTTTAGACGTGCACGTGGCTTTTGGTAAGCGATATGAATAAAATTTGGACAGCATAGTTTATTCTAAAATAAATTACAGAATTCGTGTACAAAGCCGTATCTGTTCGGAAAGGTATATTTCAAACCGGGCGACATTAAATTTTCATTAAATACACATTGCCACTCCACTGTCAGAGAACTAACGAAAATGATTTATATTGTGTGACGACGGAAGGTGCAAGGAAGCGCAATAAATTTGAACCTAATTACTGCCAGGTGTCAGAGGCAAGCCGCAATGCCTGAACAACTTTACCCCATAAGTCAGCCGCGATCGAGATGAACGAACCACGTAATTATTCACACAAGTGCGCAATTACCCCAGATGCTTCTTATTATTACTGTGTTTAAGCATAGTTTGTAACTAACTATTCCAATTTGCTACATTAATCAACGTGTTAGTCTTTTGGGACGGAATAAAAGCAACAAAATAAGCATTCGTTAAAAACAGTTACTTAACTAAGTAAAAAGCTGGTTTCGGGGCCTCGGCATTTTCATTGATAGCTCAACGAATGGGAAAGGTGACGTTAATCATGCTGTCAGACTTGATTAAATCTGAAATACGACCCGCGGCGGCATCTATCGAGACAAGTAAATAAATAGCCGGCTTCAAAGTTGTCGCAATGTGCTAACGGGCCAAATATATCTTTAACTGGGACCAAAAGCGTCCCCACCTTGGAAACAAAAGAAATACAAACGACCGCCCTGGCGTGAAATTAATTCAAAGCGATGGGTCGACGAAATTGTATACAAAGGTAAGCGAAAAATGAAAGCAAAAGAGCCGAACAAATTTCCAAGGTCTTCTTTAGCAGCCATTGTGGCCCTTATCTGAGTGAAGACCGCAATTGTCGTCGAACTGTCTAGGTGTCCACTTCGCGAAAATAATACACCTTCTCCAGGAAATGATCAAGCTACAAACTCTTACATTAGGAGAACGACTCCTTTTATATCAATTATAAATTCAATTTATTTCATTTAGAAAGTGGAACAGTCGCCAGTGATTCGCTCAGCTTTGTAGATAGCTAGCAGAATATATATTTCTGTAAAATAAATGACAACTTATTCCATCTATAAAATTTGATCACAGATACATCAATAACGTACGCAGCTTAATATATGGAGACTAAAAATATTATAGATATTGTCTTTTGACTGACACGTTAAACTGGTGAGCGATGCGCAAGTATTTACTGTTCTGGACGCCTGCTGGTGACATAAATGTTGATAACAGCAGTTAAATCAGGATGATAAAGAAATAAAAGTAAAAGGTAATGGGTCATTACGTGTGCTATCCAACGGAGCGTCGGCGTCGTCGTGTGCACCTTGTTACGTTCTCATGGACGCTCCTCTGACCGAACGTATTACGAGTACAACATTACTTTCCTAGAACCCTTTTAAGACAATTAGCGAGAAAATGTAACAAGATATCCTTGGAAACAGGAAATGCCATTATAATTAAGTGATTGTTATACGCAAGCTTTTATTTCTCTAAACTAACTACGAAAAAGTAAAGTAAACTGCTGAAGCTAAACAAAATTTTCCCATTGTCAAGTTGATTAATGTCCTCTAATGAAAAAGCTATACTAGTAACAGTATGCGACGCCGAATGTATTTTATTGGCACATAAATCGTAATATTTTCTCAAACAAAATAAAATCAGTTATTGAATCGTTTGTTTATCTGTCAGCAGGTGTAGGCTCGCTGGTAAATGATGTGGAAGGTGGAACATACGTGAATAGCCTGGTAAGGTTTATCGACAAATACTTTCAGCGGTATTGATTACTTCGCTTGCTTTATTTTGTAGACGTTTCGATCTGATAATCCTATTTACTTGAACAAACTTAAACAACATAAAGTAGGATAAATAAGTTAAGTTAATTCTCAATGAGAGACTGTCAGAATTTATTATTGAGTTGTTTGTTCTCAAAGCCAAAAATAGTACTTTATTATCGCCCTATCATAATAATTTAGAGGTTCGTACCTTCATTTCACACTCCCGTAAATCACGTTTTTGTTTGTCGGTGGCAGTCCTTTGTTTTGGACGAGAAATAGCCGGAGCGGTGTCTATGTAGATATTTGTCTATTATTTCATATACACATACGGTTATGTGAGCTTATTAAAGATCGCTGGTTAATGACACTGTTGGCATCAACGGTGGGTGCTGTGAATGTTCTATGTTCATGTTGATGTCGCAGCCGAATTGTATATAATATATATATATATATATATTAATACGGCGTATTACAGAACGTCTAGCCGAAATACATAAAGGCGCTTTTTGTATTTACGGCTGATTGATGTTCAGCCAAAATATATTACGGCTAAATAAACGTACGCCGCATTGTGATAGCATATCGCTTCCTACAATGCGGCTGATCAACGCTCCGCCATAAAACAATTTGGCGCGGCGCTTTGTAGTTTTTAGTTTCAAAAACCATTTATGCGACCAACTTTTTTTTTTTGAGTGGGAAATTATCAAATAACTTCTCCCGCTCTGGGCGGAGCGGGAGGGTGTGTCAGACTCTGACTGACTAAAACCCACCCGTATTCCTTCCGTTGCCTTTGTTGCCAAGGGCCTCGGTGACCCTTTAGTACCTTCCCGCGACCCCGGCAGACATTGGCCCTAGTGGACCCCTACATTTGTGCTGACGACATCTCTTTGAGGCGCGCGTAAAATACAACGCGCCGTCGACCTGGGCGTGGTCCTTACCAGACGGTGAGCTACCCATCGCTTACCGTCCGCAAGCCCGCGCCTACGGTGGCCGGAAATCCGCCCGGAATTCCCGACGCCCAGGGCGTCTCCTGCGGCGGCTAGGGGCGAGAGCACGCGAAATTTGCCTTTCACTCAACCGTCCCGCCTCCTCCTTCGCGTACATTACTGCTTCGCAGAAGGATGTGACGGCTGCCCATGCCCTCTCGCTCCGTACCATGGCCTGAACCAGGCCCGGACGCGAGAGATCTCTGCGCCGATCGCCTCCACGAAGACACGGCGGTGCTCTGCCCAAGCCGGGCAGACCTCCACCGTATGCTCCACCGTGTCCTCCGGGCGATCCACACAGTAGTGACACCCGGGCGTTCCGCCTTATCCGACACAGGAACCTCCCGAAGCTGCCGTGTCCGGTGAGGACCTGCGTCAGGCGAAAGGTGAGGACGCCGTGGCGCCTCTCTAGCCACTCCTTAAAGAGGGGACTTACTGCCACAATCGTGGAGTGCCCAGCACTGGGTTGCGACAACCGTACTCTCCATGTCGCCATGAGATCCCGTTGGAGCTCCGTCCGTGTGTGTTGCGATTTCTCGCGGCAGCGGAGTTACGCCCCGGCGTTTCGCCTCCTCGCACCACTCCCATACGTGCGCGAGGACTTTTGCCTCCAGATCCCATGGCGGCAATCCCGTAAGGAGGCTCGCTGCCTCACAGGAGACCGTGCGGTATCCCCGGACCATCCGGATGGCCATGACCCTTTGGGCCACGCTCAACCGGCGGGCTGGCCGCAGTGCCAGGGAACGCGCCCATACAGGAGCCCCGTAGAGGGCCATGGACCGCACGACCCTCGCGTAGAGTCTCCGGCAGGAGGCGTTTGGACCCCCTAGATTGAGCAGGAGCCGCTTCATTGCAGCCCCTGCCCGCTCCAGTTTGGGAGCCGAACGTCGGAAATGCTCCACGAAGTTCCACCGGCTGTCGAGGACGAGTCTCAGGTACTTCATCGTAGACTCGACGCCGATGGAAACCCCTCCTACCGTTATTTGGGACCCCGACAGTGGCCTCAGACTTGTGCAGGGCTACCTCGAGTCCCAATTGCCGGATTCTTTCGACGATTGAACTTTGATGTATCGCTCGCGGCCCGCTGCGGCACCACTCGCTTCGTTCGCTCGGCTCGCGCACGGTGGTTACTGTTCTAGCCTAACCTAACCCATTTAGTCGGGGTGCCATTAGCAGTGATAGGGCTTAAAGTTGGCCGCCGTTTTGGTGAACGTATCATTACGAAATTTTAGCTGAACAGCCGTCAGCAGTAATAGAAAAAAGCGCCTTTATGTATTTCACCTAGACTTTTGTAATACGCCGTATTATACAATTTGGCTGCGGCATTGATATGATTACACAATCTACGTAGCGTAAACATGAAGAATGTAAGGTTAGGGGCATTGTTCCATTTTCCGTGGAAATTAGATGGTATTTTACTTTAAAACGACTACGGAGAAACCGGCATTGTGTATTTAGTTGCCATTTATTTTGAATGAAATTTATACATTTTACTTTGCACAATGTGTTTGGCGGCATTTGGCGATTACATTTATTTGTTTCGTTTATTATACGGTAGGGTAAAGACACCAAAGAGTGCGCATTTTATAAACTTAATAATATTAAAAAAATAACTTAAAACTTACACTTTGTATTTCTTATTAATTTTAAGCTTTGGTCATTCAAGAATATAATTTAAAAAAATAATCGAAGGTAGCCAGTCTCAAATAATTTTAAATAGTCTCAAACATAATACTTGTCCCGTGCGCACTCTTAGGGTGCTCTGTGGCAAAGAGTATGCAGTGACAACCCTTCATAGAAGCTAAGAGTGCGCAAGAGAGCGAAGTTAAGACATCAACCCTGACAATTATGACAAGTGAAGACCCCAAATCCCATGTACATATGTATGTGTGTTTAGTCTGTGCATTCATCATGCCACCAAGCAGTACATCGGCCACACTGGATCCAATCTTCTGGCGGCGGCTCAACGTAGACTTCAAGACAAAGGGGACATCTTATAATTTCTCCACCTGTACTTGTATTCAACAGTTGTGGATTATTTCTAGTAGTCCTTTATAATATTTATTTCTTTCTGCTTTCTGTTTTCCTTCTTCTAGTTGAACACGGTTAAAGCCAGCAGCACGTGCCAAACTGCTCTTTTCTGGTTGACGAAGACTAAGTTGGTGTTTTGTTGCGAAACCTTCCACCCACTGCTTGCTTTTCTTTTCTTTATTAAATCTATGATCAAGACCATTTTTTTTCCGCCAGATCGTATGCAATTCTTCCTAATTCTTTTTTTTGTGAGTCCATAGAAACATGCGTCTAATTTTCGGCAATGGTCTGCCAAGCTATTTTCTAAGTCTGGGCCAAACACGCTCAATCTACCGAGGGACTCGGGAATGGTGTCGGCTTTTAGTCTTTTTTTTAATGTTGCTTCCGGAATATTCAATGATTCCGCAACAGACCTCTTGCTATTTTTTCTTTTATTTCTTTCAAGATTTCCTCAGTAAAAACTAATTTTCTGTCAGATTTTATTTTATATTTCCCCATCTTGTTCGTCTTGTAAAATAAAAAAATCTAAAAACCCAAGCGTGCTGTTATTTTAGCTTCATACAAACTAAGAGTATACGCATGCGTACTCTTTAGGTGAGTACTCTTAGCTAATACCTACGCATTATTGGACATGGACCGTTTTATTTTAGAAAGCACGTATTATGGCGGCATAACCTCCTATAAGAATCAAAATTAGAAACACAAATGTCTAGTAAAATAACAGTCTATGGATGCAAATTAATCACAACCCTTACAAATCATGGTTAGAAATGTTGAAAACTAAGATCAAACACCTCAAAAATCGATTTTTAGCTATAAAATTCATAATAATTACCTTAGCGATTCAATTGGTCGTCCTTCACCTTGACATGACAGATGCCACTGACATGTGGCAGTGGCGTTGCCATTTCGAGAAAAAGTAAACCTACGAAAAGCACTGCGTACTCTTTGGTAGTGCGTACTCCTGTGTTGGAGGTGAATAGCGTTCCCTTCAAGACTTTTCGAGTGGTCTATGGGGAGCTCCTTATTTCAGCAGTCACGTCTACAGAGCCACAGGCTGTTATTATTTAGATAAATATATAATAACATAATGTTGTCAGTTTCGTCAGAAATGCTGCTACTATTAATAATAATTTTGAACCCATAGGTATGTAACAAAGCTGCGCCTTCAGACAAAACAACTTACCTAATAAAGTACCCACAATTTTCACAAAAATAAATGGCAAAGAAAAAGTAGGTAGTATTTTACTTTTATACCGCGTGCGTAGGTTCATAATGAACTCCGGCCGTGTGTCGCTAATGCTCTGAAAACTGCGATACGTACCTAGTGCCAAGCGGTTAAGAATACGACTTACCTTCAGGCTACGTACCTTTTATCGCTGTAGCTATTTTTAAACGAGTTAATGGTTTTTGTAATTTTTGAAAATAAATTGTTTTGATTGTACCTAGGTATATTTTCTCTTCCACATCTCCATTTCACACGTCTTGTGAATTGTAGGTACCTACTTTTTAGGGTTCCGTAGTAAACAAGGAATCCTTATAGTTGCGCCATGTCCGTCTGTTTGTCTGTCCCCGGCTTAGTTCAGAGACTCTTAGTACTAGAAAGCTGTAATTTGACATAGGTGTACATATTAATCACGCCAACAAAGTGGCAAAATAAAATCATGAAAAAAATAATTGTGTACCTCCCTTGCGCGTAAAGTGGGTATGATATTTTTTTTTCTCGTCTATCTCATGGCTAAATGGCCCTCCTGCCAGCGGGAGGGTGTGTCAGACTCTTACTGACTAAAACCCACCCGTATTCCTTCCTGTTGCCTGTGTTGCGGGGGCCTCGGTGACCCATAAGTACCTTCCCGCGACCCCGGCAGGCATCGGCCCTAGTGGACCCCTACTTTGTGCTGACGACATCTCTTTGAGGCGCGCGTGGAATACGACGCGCCGTCGACCCGGGCCTGGTCCTTACCGGACGGTGAGCTACCCATTGCTCACCGTCCGCAAGCCCGCGCCTACGGTGGCCGGAAATCCGCCCGGGATTCCCGACGCCCTGGGCGTCTCCTGCGGCGGCTAGGGGCGAGAGGGCGCGAAACTTGCCTTTCCCTCAACCGTCCCGCCTCCTCCTTCGCGAGCATTACTGCTTCGCAGAAGGAGGTGACGGCTGCCCATGCCCTCTCGCTCCGTACCATGGCCTGAACCAGGGCCGGACGCGAGAGGTCTCTGCCGCCGATCGCCTCCACGAGGACACGGCGGTGCTCTGCCCATGCCGGGCAGACCTCCACCGTATGCTCCACCGTGTCCTCTGGGCGATCCACACAGTGGTGACACCCGGACGTTTCCTCCCGCCTTATTCGACACAGGAACCTCCCGAAGCTGCCGTGTCCGGTGAGGACCTGCGTCAGGCGGAAGGTGAGGACGCCGTGGCGCCTCTCCAGCCACTCCTCAAAGAGGGGACTTATCGCCGCAATCGTGGCGTGCCCACCTCCTGCCAGCTAAATGGTTGTTTTTGAATATGTGAAAAAATTCGTGGCAGTAATACATATAACGAAATTAAAATAAAAACTATCACAGCTTACAAGTTAACGAGTGACAGTCGAACAACTTAAATTTGCATTTGGAGAATGGACCGTGACGTATATCGATGTATGGGAGAACATGTTTTTCAACTACAATGTTAAGTTTGTTTTTGGGTTAAATTCATCCCAACTACGGAACCCTTTACTGTGGGTGGTCCGACACGCACTTGGCTGGTTTATTATTGAATGAAAATAAATTGTTGCTGTAATTGTTGTGAATGTACCTAGGTATATTTTCTCTTCCCCATGTCCATTTCACTTTCACACGTCTTGTGAATATGTAGGTACCTACTTTTTACAAACAATCAATCAATCAACTCAGCCTATAACAGTCCACTGCTGGACATAGGCCTCTCCCAGGCTGCGCCACAACACCCTGTCCTCCGCCTTCCGCATCCAGTCTGTCCCAGCCACTTTTTTAAGGTCATCGGTCCATCTAGCTGGGGGGCGTCTCACTCTACGCTTGCCGATACGCGGTCTCCACTCCAGGACTCGTCTGCTCCACCGGCCATCGGACCTTCGACATGGCCAGCCCACTGCCACTTCAGCTTGCTGACTCTGCAGGCTATGTTGGTAACTCCGGTTGTCTAGTTACCGAGTGTAGTTTCCAAACAACTTTTAAAAAAAGCTTGTTAAAATGTTTGGTCCAACAATGGTAGGTAGTACATCTAAACCACTAGTGATCTACTAAGAATCTAAGTATATTTTAACAAGTGCAAACATACAAATTGCACTTTGCCCAACTACGTGAAATAACTCATTAGTTACCTACCCCTTACCTACACACACAGGAAGACATGGGTGTATCCTTAATTAGAACGTAGAATATACAGGGTGACTGGAAAATAGTGGCGGAGCCGTTAAGGGGAGATAGTCTAGGGTTATTCCGACAGATATCACTATGAGACCTACCGTCCTTACTTAACCCTTTCCAAGATATTCCTACTTAAAGAGTGTAACCCAAAAATTCGTACAAAAAAATTTCAAATAGTAATAAATCCTAAAAAAAAGTGATTTTGGCCTACTTTTTTTTTGTTTTGCAACAAAGATATTCTAAATAAGTAATATTAATTGTTGAATTTCCGCAACTGTCATTATTTTATGCAAAAACTGCTAAACAAAAACGGAAAATGTAAATAAAATACTTTGATGGCTGATAAAACATCAATTTTCTTTAAAAAGTCACCCTTTATTATTACGTACAAAATAATTAAAAAACTTCTACGTTTCGTTCCCTTTCAAATGAGATATTAAAATCCAAAATCGGTTAAGGAACCATCAAGATAAGACTAATAATAAAAATGAAAGAAAAAACCAAACTACTGAAGAATAAATATTTATTGAATAAAAAACTGTCTACAGTTCATTTTCGAAGTGCCCACCATTATTTCTAATACAAGCTCGTGCTCTTCTTACGACACCCGTTTTTACAACCCTTGAGTCTGTAAGCTCCCTTTGTATTTCCTGCGCGGCGTTGATTATTTTGTTGCGCAAGTCTTCAACGTTTGGTACAGGGACGTCAGTGGCATAAACCAAAGTTTTCATTCGACCCCACACGAAGAAGTCCATGGGTGTGAGGTCGGGGCTACGTGCCGGCCATGTTATTGGACCACCTCTACCTTTCCATCGGTCGGGGAAGTGTTGGTCTAGCCAACTTCTCACAGCTAGCCTAAAATGCGCCGGACAGCCATCATGCATGAATATCATGTTTTGCCTCGTTTCTAGCGGCACATCTCCCATTAATTAAAAAAATACATTCCTCAGAAAATTTTCATATTCAACCCCATCGAGGTTTTGCGGTAGGAAATGTGGTCTAATCAAATGGTTGTTAATTATACCCATCCACACATTTAGATTAAATCTTCTCTGTGAACCTTTTTGTCTTTTTAGGTGTGGATTACCCATGGCTCGTTCACTCCAGTAATGAGCATTATGATAATTCGTAATGCCGTCCTTATCAAACTTGGACTCGTCAGTCCATAAAATTCTTCTGAGATAATTTCTATCTTCAACGTCCGCATTTATTAAAAATCTGCAAAACTGCATTCTTCTTAAAGGGTCCCCTTCTTCTATGGCCTGAACAGGTGTGTAATGGTAAGGATGGAGGTCATTTTCGTGAAGAGTGTACCACACCTTCCATTGAGAGCGTCCCATACGGCGAGCTATCATTCGTGTAGACAGCGTAGGGTCTCTTTGGAAATAATTTAAAATTTCCTCTTCGTCGTCCCCGACATCCAGTCTAGGTCTACCTGCGTCACCTAAAAACAAAAAAGTTTTTTTAATTAAGTGTTACTACCATGGCTATTGTTTAGGTTGGTGTGGCTCCGCGCAAAGACTCACGTCGGTTGGACCATAACATAAATCACTTCTCTTGTAGGAATGCGTCTGTCGACATAGTGCAATGAGCGTCAACAATGACCGCACAATAAAAATTCTTACAAAAGCTCTACCAAAATCCATCGACTTCGACAAAAAATAGTAAACAATAATAGCGCACTTCACTGCAACTTGGTGACGTCACCCATAAGACGCGTAAGTGCGAGAGAGGAAGTGATATCCGTTATCTTACTTGTATGATTTATGGGAGTCTTTGCACTGACTAATGTGGACAGCGACATTTGTTTTGCAATCTTACAATTTAAAGGGCACGTTAATAAGAGTGATAGGAAAGGTTTATTTTTATAGCTGGACAATTATTGAAAGCGCTAGAACAAAACATTTTTATAGCGCATGTATGGAAACTAGCGGCGGCGCAGTAATGTAGAGCGGCCTGTACAGGAAGGAACTACATTTTGTATGGAGAAATCTCTGGTTTGAACATGCTTTAATAATAATAACTTTCTCTTACCTTGGTATCTTACGACGGTTCCGCGCTCTCGCACCCGCCGGAAGGTTTGGGAGAATACGCGGGCATCAGGCAGTCGACGATACGATACTTCGCCATATTCACGACGAGCTTGTTCAGCGTTTCCTCTGGCAGCTCCGTAATAAAAAAGAATATCTGCGTATTCTTCGTTACTAAACGATGTTCTTCCTGCCATTATTGGTCCGATAAACCACACAGCCAAATCGTAACGAGTCACAGAAAACAGGGCACAGTCCAAGTTGTCGGGAAGAGAATCAAATACAAAAGTCCAGGAAAAAGCCAAGTCGTTAGAAAAATCAAAACTGAGAGAAAGTAAGCACATCCGAACACAGTAAACCGTAAGAGCGGACTGAGCATGAGCAAGAGGGAGGGGCAAGCTCGACTCATGCGCGTCGACCGAGTCCTTTATTCTCGGAACAAAGGACTCTACACGGGCTCTACGGGTTTTTTCCATTGACCATATCTTCATTGTTCCTTAACCGATTTTGGATTTTAATATCTCATTTGAAAGGGAACGAAACGTAAAAGTTTTTTAATTATTTTGTACGTAATAATAAAGGGTGACTTTTTAAAGAAAATTGATGTTTTATCAGCCATCGAAGTATTTTTTTTACATTTTCCGTTTTTGTTTAGCAGTTTTTGCATAAAATAATGACAGTTGCGGAAATTTAACAATTAATATTACTTATTTAGAATATCTTTGTTGCAAAACAAAAAAAAGTAGGCCAAAATCACATTTTTTTTAGGATTTATTACTATTTGAATTTTTTTTGTACGAATTTTTGGGTTACACTCTTTAAGTAGGAATATCTTGGAATGGGTTAAGTAAGGACGGTAGGTCTCATAGTGATATCTGTCGTAATAACCCTAGACTATCTCCCCTTAACGGCTCCGCCACTAATTTCCAGTCATCCTGTATAAACGGACTTCACACACAAGTTAATATAAACAAGTCCGTACCTCCTTCAGGATTTTTCATCGCCCACACATGCCACCGCTTAAAGCTATTAATCATGTTGATAGCAAAATTAAGACTTAATCCGCAAATTCGAATTTGTCTGACACAGCTGTCGGATGATAATCCTGAATTACGCAAGTCGCTCGGCAAATTTATTTTTAATGCAAATAAATACAGATTCGTCGCACCTGCCTGTCTAGATGTAGCGAATAATTAAGCAAAACATGAAGCGAAATAATACAAATTACTTTGAGACTTAACTCGACTTTATTTTACGAGAATACATTATCTACTCTAAGCGGATTACTTGACAATCTTGACATACTATTACTCAGGCGTAAATTAATACTTGGGGTGAGTTTTGTTGTTTCGGGCGCGAGTGTGAAATTCTGCAGTTATGAACATTTTGTTCGGATTTTGAATGATTACATACGTGATGAAAGGAATGTTATTTATGTTTGATTGAAAACCTTTTTGTGAGTTTGATGCCTGAAATAAAGCTGTGCGAGTATGTGCTGGCCTATAATAAATGAAGGCAGGTATTTCTTCGGATATCTTTAAAATAATAACAGATAATTACCGTTTTGACAAGTTGACGTTTATTTTTTTCATATTTTTTATATTGTGTATGATCCTATAGTATAGATTTGTGTCATTTTAAAAAGCTATACATGTCTGCATTTTAACATTCAGGTTTTTTATTAAACTAAAGAGTTTTCCGAAGCCTCCCCAACTAAGAAGGTAAGCAGGAGGGTTTACATTTTCTAAGTTTGTAGAAGCGTAGTGTGTGCCGTCGCGTAGTTAGAAGATGGGTCAAGTGCCTGCAACATTTGGCTATCGTGTACTGGGAGCGCATAACGTAACATAATGTAGGCTAAACTTTTAAGGAAGTGGCTTCTAAAGCGCTTAAAGAACATGCGTTTAAACGTACTCCACCGCTTTCCTACAATTTTTTTTATTGTACATAAATAAATACATGGGTACCTTACATTTTGGTAACTGCTTCATATTTGCTTCTCATTTTGAATACACACCAGCAGCATCGTTGATGGAGCAGTCATTACATAAGTTCGGTAAGGGAAGTAAAAAAAATAACACAAAATATGGAACGGAAGCGAGCAATTTTCAAAAATTTGATTTCGATTTAAAATATTTTGTTTCGATTTTTACCGACACTAATATTTAAGTAATAATTCTACACATGCGAAGCTACAGACCGCTACTATTCCTTTATTTGTTATCAAACATAATGGAGTTCCTGTATTTCGGGGAAAAGTAATACTGTTCTGATTGCTGAAAATCAAGCGGTTTGTACTTGTGGTATATTTCTCCGTAGCTCACTCAATATTAAAACGATCAGTTGCAGGCATCACAGAAGCTTTATGATACCAACGTGATTGAAGTCTAGGATACGTACAGAAAACTATTGTACAGCTAATAATAGCTTTCTATTGTGCCTATCTTTCTTTGCCCGGACATTTTATCGCCTGTTCACAAAACTGTATAAGATAACAGATTTTCTTTCTTGGAGACGCAAGAAAGAAAATCAAAAGCAATATACTTACCGCAATAATATTCAGAAGAAATATAATCTTGGAATTGTCTGGAAGCAGTGTTGTTTTCTCAGAAATATCTCGACGTGATTGCAAACGGCTCGAGGTCGTAATTGCTTCTTCCGCCTCTTGACATCATTATCTTTGCCATTATGCACCAAGCTAAGCTGCGACGGCGACGTTCCACAAACCTTCCATAAATTTATTATTGTACTTAAAATTTAATCTTGCTCCTTCTGGCGCCAATGTTAGGGTCAATTCTGTTGATGTATGACTGAGGATGTTAAAATTAAGTTTTGATTTTCACGCATGTGTTTATAGGTATTTTATGTATAAAGCTTGTGCAAAAGCATTGTAAACAGCAATTTATTCTCAATGAATAGTGAGTTTGATTTACTTGAGGTTTGATCGTGTCGTCATATAGGTACCTACATATCGAGTTCTATTATTTTATTTTTTATACTCTAAGGGAAGCAGAAAAAGGCAACTTATCAAGAAGAATGAATTGGGCAAATGACAATAAAAATGCTTATATCAAATCCATCTTTTCCGACAATGAACATAATTCTTAATACTTCATTTAAATACGATTCATGATTATTTATGACTGAAACGTTCCTGCCTTCATCGACTATTACAATATCCACATTGGGCAATGTAAGTAAAAGCTTTTTTGACGCGTCGATTTATCACAAAACCACTGATTAATCACCGAACGATTCGATTTTTTATTCAACAGCTGTATAACATTAGAAAATTGAATGAAATCGTTTGAAGGGAGATTTCCCTCTTATTCTCAACAATACAAAATAGAGAAGGATATTAATAGGGGTTTTCATATCATAGCCGGATATCTCGTAAGAAAGCAGAAGGCGTACGCACATGATATTATTACAGATACGTGTAGCATAGTAACTGTTAGATATGGTATGAGAATACAAGCCTTATAGACTCGAGACGAGTTATCTCGAGACCATTTGTGCAGTCTTTTTTGTCTCAGTTATTATTTCTAGAGCTCGCGTGATTTATTCAAGAACTGCTAGATTAATAAAGCCATTGTGAGGTTGAAGAGTTATATCATTATAAACAAGTTAATGTCAGTAGGCGAGTGGCTTGAGATTTTATCGACAAAAATTACGGTAGGTTGAGATAAAATTGTGCATCTGTTTGCGGAGTCGATCGTAAAGTGTGCTATATCTGTTGTTCGATGAAATTGGTGCGATGCAAAGCGGTAATAAATATCAGGCGCAGGCGACGTGATATCGATGTTACTGTTAACAAAGAGCATTGCTCTCTAATAGATAAATCAGCATAAAATTTGGATTCACTGACGAATTTTCTAGAAAAACAAATCAAAAATAATTTAAATATAAATCTAGATTTGTAAGAAGTAGAACTAATACGTGTATGCCCGTACTATTTGGATGAATAACATCACAACAGATCGCTTTTAGCGATAAGACCGCCCATTGTGTCACCCCTTGTAAAATTTCAACATTTGTATCTGTAATTCTTATGGTGTACATAATAAAGAGTATTCTATTCTATTCTACCACATCACGACTGTATTTTTCCGAGGGTTTAGGCAGAGGTGTAACCTATAGTTCACCCACATCTGGCCAGTTATGTTTAAGATCCAAGTAATAGGGGGCCCGCCTATTGTCATTGACCGGGCACAAATCCAGACTTCAGGCTGCTACTCAGGTGGCGGAGATCTCTCACTTCCGGCTCTAGTCCAGGCCAAGGTAAGGGGTGAGAGGACGTGGACAGCAGTCACCTCCTTCTGCGAAGCAGTAATGCTCGCGAAGGAGGAGGCGGGATGGGTGAGGGAATCCCAGGCGGATTTACGGCCACTGTAGGCGCAGGCTTGCGAACGGTGAACAATGGGTAGCTCGCTCTAGATTCGAAATTGCAATGGGGAGCCCACATTAGAGCTCTTTCAGGTAGATTAAGTTTAGCTGCATATGCAGTAAGAAAAATTAGACAGTTGACTGATATAGCCACAGCTAGGTTAGTATACTTTGCTTATTATGTCTTATGCTGCTGTGGGGATCGGCAGCTGATGTAGATTCAATTTTTATTTTACAAAAGAGGGCAATCCGCGCTCTCTATAGAATGGGTCCTCGTGAGTCCCTTAGAAACAAATTCATACAAATGAATGTACTAACTCTGCCTTCTCTTTATATCTTAGAAAGTATTTTGCATGTTCGCAAAAACTTATGTCTTTTGAAAACAAGGAGTGATTTCCATAATATAAATACACGTAGTAAACATGAAATTGTGAGATTAACAAAAACAAGCAAACCCTTTGTTATCAACAGTATCCGCTTTTATAACAAGTTGCCAAAGTCAGTTACAGAACTTAGCGATGGAAAGTTCAAAACCCACATCAAACGTGTCCTTACAAAAACGCATATTATAAGATTAAAGACTACGTTGAAGACAAGGAAGTTTAGCAATCATTCTTTCTGCATATGTGGCTTCCCTGGTACCTCATAAACGGCATAACTATGTAAATGTCTATTAACTGCTCCCAAATTACGATATTTATTATTATTATTTTTTATACATACTTTTTTGATATAATATTTTCATTATTTGACATTATATACCTACAATTTTGATTTCAAACTTGTTGTAATGGCAAACATACTCGTATAATTTGGTTTAAATAGGTTTTTATTTTTATTATTTTATTAATATTTTACATAGATTCTTGTTTACCTTGTGAATGTGAGAACGTTGTAGACTTAATAGACTAAATATTTTGTAGACCTTTTTCCTTTTTTTTTTTGTTTAGTACCTGGTACATCTCGTAACACTGTAATTTGAAAACATTGTAAAAGCCAATTATTTTTAAAAGAGTAACCGTGGAGTTTCTCGCCGGCTCTTCTTCATAGGAAACAACCAATTGGAACCGTGCACATAGCTTCTGACGTTTTCGTTTCTTTCTATTTCATTAAGAAAAGGACAGAAGATAAATTTTAGTTTAGTCCTGTCAAATTAATCAGCGCCTGTCACTACTCTATACAAGTTTAGACGCGATTAAAAACTTGCCTACTAAAATTACGTAAATTTACGTCACGCGCTGATTAATTTGACAGGACTAAACTTATATTTATCTTCTGTCCTTTTCTTAATGAAATAGAAAGAAAAAGATGCACTGAACTTAAATTTAGTTTAGTTTGTGAACAAGGGAATCGGCGCCATTGTGTACTCACGGCTACATATCAAGCTATACTTTTCCAGTATAAGCTGACCTCTCATTGTACGGAAATCCTATACAATGCTAATAATGCTAATCCTATAAATTAATAAACGTGGTGGCGAATGCTCTACGAGATAAAATATAAATCAATGAATGAGTTATGACTTCACTGATAACTTTTTAACCCAAGTATACACACCAATGTTGTTGTTGCTATTGCATTTATCGGCATTGATTGATGACTCTTTACAATGTACCTACATAAATACATATGTTGTGTGTGCAAAGTCAAGATGATGGTAACGTGAACATTTTGTTCCTATTTGTAGTATAAATTTATAATATATTTGGCTTTTACCTGCGACTTCTCCCGCGTGAAATTATTCCACTTAAAAGTACTACAAGGATTTATTTATCCTATATGTTAATCCAGGTTATTAATATTAAACCACTGATTATTTCATCCAAATCCGTTCAGCTGTTCTTTCCATCGTAGTAATAGCAGAGGAAAATATCATTGACTATCGCGCCGTCGTCAACCATAGGTAATTGTACTTCACTGCATACCTAGTCTCTTCATGATAAAGAAGACATGTAGTAGTCGCATCCGCTAGCCTTATGTCACGATTTTTAGAGCTTAAGTATCCCATCTCTAGAAACAAACTTGCATGGGCACAACACTATATTTGTCATTATCGTTTTTCGTGCAGCCTGCGTCACAGCACAATTTTTCTTATTATTAGGTAAGTTAATTAATTTAAACAGCGTTAACCCAAAAATAATAATGCCTAAACGTAAACATGAATGCAGTGATGAAAAAATTGAAAGAAAACTAAAGAAATACAAAGAATGATTGCAAAATATGAAGCGTCGCCGGCGCCGCACAGTGGGCTGAAACGGGCCGGTAAAGGACTTAGCATTTAAAAAAAAAAGTTTATTTTTCTGAAATTTTAAATATTGTGTTGGATTTATCTATCGATTATAAGTAATTATTTCTATGAGGGTCGTTCAGATACCTTAGTATTTTCGGAGTTATAAATATCCAAAGTAATTTTTGTATGAAGCAAAAGATAAAAATGTGAAAATCTCGAAATTCTCAAATTTTCTCAAAGAATTGACTACGTATGCATGTACGTATATTTGTCCTATTTTAGCGACTATTCTCGGGTTGCGATTTTCTGCGATTTGGTCGCAATTTCAAATTTTGTTCTCTATTCCACACCACCATAGAGGTTAAGAAGTAGGCGCGTTTTTTTTTTATGTAGTGGTCTCCCCTTTAGGCCTAATCCACTAAGGACTAATAAAATAAATAAATAAATAAGTAAGTAAAAATCACAATCACTACTGGCCACTGCACTGTTTTAATTTAATCACTGTCAAGGGTATCCACATTAACGAATGCAAAATTTTCGTATTCGTCATCATCAAATGTTTCCGCTTGTTCAATTACTAATAAACTTTGTGCTTCTACTGACAAAGTTTTATGTTTTCTGCGAAGTTTGTGACGTTTCGCTGATATGAGTGGATCAGAGCTGGTCAATAAATTATTTAAAATGTCTTCATTTGTAGTTTTTCTACTGCATTTCCTGGAATGGTGTTGGCGGTACCTACGAAAGTCTTTATTTCTAGCTTCAACAGCTTCTTCAGATAGCTGTCCAATTGGTATTAGACCAAAACTTTCAATAATAGCTGCACCATGCATAAGAACTTTATGAACACTTGAAGGCATATAATACCAGCTATATAATTCCAAATACAGTTGCATGGTCACTTGAGCATATTCGTGAAATTTCGCTGTGTCAATGTGGTAACCTGATGAAATTGCCTCTAAAATGATTGCAAATCGCCTTATTAATTGAGGATCTCTTTGAGGAGTGGCTGGAGAGGCGCCACGGCGTCCTCATCTTCCGCCTGACGCAGGTCCTCACCGGACACGGCAGCTTCGGGAGGTTCCTGTGTCGGATAAGGCGGGAGGAAACGTCCGGGTGTCACCACTGTGTGGATCGCCCAGAGGACACGGTGGAGCATACGGTGGAGGTCTGCCCGGCTTGGGCAGAGCACCACCGTGTCCTCGTGGAGGCGATCGGCGGCAGAGACCTCTCGCGTCCGGCCCTGGTTCAGGCCATGGTACGGAGCGAGAGGGCATGGGCAGCCGTCACCTCCTTCTGCGAAGCAGTAATGCTCGCGAAG
Source organism: Atethmia centrago (assembly GCA_905333075.3). Taxonomy (NCBI): domain Eukaryota; kingdom Metazoa; phylum Arthropoda; class Insecta; order Lepidoptera; family Noctuidae; genus Atethmia; species Atethmia centrago. The sequence goes on along the minus strand of HG995383.1, from coordinate 15,836,493 downwards.
GAGGAGGCGGGACGGTTGAGGGAAAGGCACGTTTCGCGCCCTCTCGCCCCTAGCCGCCGCAGGAGACGCCCAGGCCGTCGGGAATCCCGGGCGGATTTCCGGCCACCGTAGGCGCGGGCTTGCGGACGGTGAGCAATGGGTAGCTCACCGTCCGGTAAGGACCAGGCCCGGGTCGACGGCGCGTCGTATTCCACGCGCGCCTCAAAGAGATGTCGTCACCACAAAGTAGGGGTCCACTAGGGCCGATGCCTGCCGGGGTCGCGGGAAGGTACTTATGGGTCACCGAGGCCCCCGCAACACAGGCAACAGGAAGGAATACGGGTGGGTTTTAGTCAGTAAGAGTCTGACACACCCTCCCGCTCCGCCCAGAGCGGGAGAAGTTATTTGATGATTTCCCACCCTCAAAAAAAAAAAAAAAGGTTTAGAGCAAACTATTAGGGAGGCAGTCAAAGACTCAGAAACAGACACTTGGCTTTTTGGAGAAGGTTTTGCAGAAAAACTTAAGGCTTCCAAGGCAATTAAAAAATCTGCTCAGGAAATCAGTATGAATAAAACCAAAAAGCCAGCAAACCAACAACCACAGAAGCATTTAAACTTCAAGGGCCCGGCATCACACCAGCCTCGGGGCCGTGTATACCAGCCCGGGCCACATCTTTTCTACCACTCTTACAAGAAGCCAATACCATCAGCACAACCAGCTTCCCAGAAAGTTTATCTGAACAAGACTCCAATGCGAACAAACAATCGCAACTAAATGAGGTTAGTCAAACACACTGTGGTAGATTGAAATACTTTAAACATCAATGGATGACCATAACTTCTAATTCTAGAATTTTAAGCTGGTTGATTGACTATAAAATCCCTTTCAGTTGTACACCATCACAACAAGTTATCCCAAAAAATAAATCTTTTTCTGTAAAAGATAGTCTAGAAATAGACGTCATTCTGTTTTTGTTATGATTGTATGTTATGTCATTGGTTGTCATCTGCCAGTGTCGCAACACAGAGTAAATATTACATAATCGACAGGATTGTCAAACTAAAATGGATTGATTACGAGGCTTTTAGCTACTTTGTACTCGTATATGTGTTTATTTTACGTAAATTTTTGTAATGTGCGTTTTGTTTGTGCAGAATAAACAATTTTTCTTTCTTTCTTTTCTTTAGACACTTCTGTAAAACTGTTATTTAACAGTGGCGCCATAACTTGTTGTGAACCATGTGAGGGACAATTCCTTTCAAAAATTTTTACAGTACCTAAACCTAATGGTGGGACTAGATTGATCTTAAACCTAAAGGAATTAAATAAATTTATTATCACCGAACACTTTAAACTAGAAGATTATCGTACAGTTACTAAATTACTTACTCGAAATTGCTATATGATCACTATTGACCTCAAAGATGCTTATTTTTTAGTACCAATTCACAATAATGACAAAAAATACCTTCGTTTCATTTGGAAACAAAAATTATATGAGTTTCAGGTTCTCCCATTTGGGCTTAATACTGCCCCTTATGTGTTCACAAAGATTTTAAAACCAATAGTACATCATTTAAGGTCAATGGGTTTCATCTCAGTTATTTACTTGGATGATATTTGGTGTTCCGGTAGTACATATGCTGTTTGTTGTATCAATGTACAAAAAACCATAACAACTTTATCAGATCTGGGATTTATAATAAATAATGAAAAAGTTCTTTATCACCCAGTATGTGTGTTACAGTTTTAGGCTTTGAATTTAATTCCAAAGAATACACTATTCCCTTACCTACTAAAAAGAGACATATTATAAAACAAGAAATTTTAAATTTTTTATCATTGAAATTTTGTAAAATAAGAGAACTTGCACATCTTTATGGATTACTTGTAGCTGCATGTCCTGCTATAGATTATGGTTTTTTGTACACTAAGGAGATAGAAAGACAAAAATTTATTTATTTAAAAAAGTTTAATAATAATTTTGAAAAAATCATACCTTTATCTAAAAAATTAATACCTCACTTAGAGTGGTGGTTTTTACACATTGACACGTAAGTCAGCAAGATAAAATGTGGTATTTATACCCTTGAAATATTTTCAGACTCTTCGCTAACTGGTTGGGGAGCCTCATGTGGTAAAGTAAATGCTGCAGGGTTGTGGAATGAAAAGGAAAGACAACAACACATCAACTACCTGGAATTAACAGCAGCCTTCCTTGCTCTTAAAACTTTTACTACCAAATTTCAAAACTGTGAAATTTTACTGCGCATAGACAACACTACAGCTATTTCATACATAAACCGCATGGGAGGCATACAATACCCACATTTATGGTCTGTTGCTAGGCAAATATGGCAATGGTGTGAAAACCGAAAACTTTATTTGTTTGCATCATATATAAAATCTACACAGAATGTGATTGCAGATACAGAGTCTAGAAAATCGCACTCTGATATTGAATGTGAACTGAATGAGGCTTATTATAAGTGTATTGTAAAAACATATGGTGTCCCAGAAATTGATTTATTTGCTGCTAGGGCTAACGCTAAGTGTGATTTGTATGTGGCATGGAAAAATGATCCTGATGCTTTTAAGCTTGATGCATTTACTTTATCATGGAAGCCATATTTCTTTTATGCTTTTCCTCCTATTGTTTTGATAACAAAAATCTTGCAAAAGATAATCTCTGAACAATCGGAGGGTATAGTAGTAGTACCAGACTGGCCAACACAGCCTTGGTACCCTGTATTTCACAGACTTGCCATTTCTAAACCTATACGCTTTGGCCCCTGTGATAACTTGTTAAAATCCTATTCCAGCAATCTTCAATTTCGTCAACGCCTTATCCTGGTTGCCGCGCGCTTGTCAGGGAAGCGCTTGCAAGACGCGGCATATCTGCAGGCCCAATGACTGTCATGCTGGCCTCTTTATCTGAAAATACTTTCAAACAATACAGTACTTACTTGAAGCAGTAGTATGAATACTGTCTTAAATTGCATTTCGATTACCAACAAACGTCGGTGCCACATATCCTGGCATTTTTATCTAAACTGTATGATGATGGCGCAGTTTATAGCAGTATAAACTGTTGCAGATCAGCTCTATCTCTTATTATTGGTTCAAAAATATGTAACGACGATAGAATCTCCCGCTTCTTGAAAGGAGTATTCAGACTTCGCCCACCACATCCCAAGTATGATATTACTTGGGATCCATCAATTGTTCTCAATTATTTAACCCAGAAAGCCGAAAATAATCTCTTATCTCTAGAAGATATTTCTAAAAAATTAATTACCCTTTTAGCAATAGTAACTGCCCATAGAGTTCAAACATTTTCCCGTATTAAAATAACAAATATTCAAGTTTTACCTGAAAAAGTATATATTAAAATACCAGATCTTATTAAAACATCGAGGCCAGGCAGTGTACAGCCAAGTCTGATATTACCATTCTTTACAAGCAATACAAAAAATTATCCAGCCAGCGCCTTACTTAATTATTTAGAACGTACATCAAGTTTAAGAGACTACGACAACCTCTTTATCGCCTATAAAAAACCATACAAGGCGGTGACGCCTCAGACCCTTAGCCGCTGGATCAAGACTACTCTGGAAAGTAGTGGAATAGACGTGTCGATATTCTCAGCACACAGCACACGACACGTAGCCAGCTCGGCAGCTAAGCGTCTGGGTGCCAGCATTGATACCATTAGAAGAACAGCTGGATGGAGCAGTTCTTCGAGAATTTTCGCTCAGTTTTATAATAGGGAGGTTGTTTCAGATGAAGATTTTTCTATTGTTTTAAGTTCGATAACTTAACTTTATGGTGATTTAAACTTATTATAAATAAATATTATATGCAGATTAAAATTATTTTTCGACTCTCTAAACATCTACATGTCTTCTTTATCATTTCGAGACTATGCAGTGAAGTACATTTAGAAATTAAACGAACTTACCTAAGTGAAGTTCCATTTTAATTGTACGAACTGCATAGTCTCGAAATGATAACCTATAACCCAACCCCCCCAAACTTATTTAAAGATAATTTCTACCCTGTAAACAGAAAATGTTGGTCGAAAAATCAATCAATCAATGTATTGTATATAATTATGTCATCAGTAATTGAACCTCTGAACTAAATGACAAATATAGTGTTGTGCCCATGCAAGTTTGTTTCTAGAGATGGGATACTTAAGCTCTAAAAAATCGTGACATAAGGCTGGTGGATGCGACTACTACATGTCTTCTTTATCATTTCGAGACTATGCAGTTCGTACAATTAAAATGGAACTTCACTTAGGTAAGTTCGTTTAATTTCTAATTATTTTGTTACGCGAAATTTTTAATCTGTGATATTTTTTAAAGAATTCATTATGATATGATGTCATATTTTAATCTAAATTAAATGCCCAATTTAAATAACATATTTTATAGGATAAGGATTAATAATATACGGGTCGAAATAACTTCGGAAATAACAATGAATGTTTTATCAAATTCTGAAAGATGGTTGCTGTGGGTCATCTTTAGAAAAAAGAAAAAATACCGGCCAAGTGCGAGTCGGACGCACGCACGAAAGGTTCCGTACCATTGTCTATAAAAACGGCAAAAAAATCATGTCTGTTGTATGGAAGCCCCCTTAAGTATTTATTTTATTCTGTTTTTTAGTATTTGTTGTCATAGCAGCAACAGAAATACACCATCTGTGAAAAATTCAACTGTCTAACTATCACGGTTCATGAGATACAGCCTGGTGACGGATGGACAGACAGACGGACAGCGGAGTCTTAGTAATAGGGTCCCGTTTTACCCTTTGGGTACGGAACCCTAAACATTTTTTGTTGATTTTTTAAGATGTACAATGCTGTAGAACATTAATTTTATGTATCTCTTACGGTTCACGCGGCGCACGCCAGTAAAATTCCCAGGCGGCATGATTTTTACGACATCATCAACAATAATCGTCATATTTCAGCAAATTTACACAAAACCTTAATGAACTGTACACCTACACCTTCCTCATGAATGACTCCGTCCATTGGTGAAAACCGTTTAAAAAACCCGTTCAAAAGTTTTTTTAGTTTATCGCGTTGAAACAGACAGACAGACAGACGCGGCTTGAGACTTTTTTACAAGGTTTTACAGAAGCTTTTATTTATATATTAACTTCCAATGTTTCTTTCTTAGGCGAAATCTTGCAAGCTGAATTTTAACCACTTCCCCATATTCTACGGAGATGACATATTACATGTTGGTTCAATTCCAAAGACAATGCATTTTTATGATAAGCATAACCTGATTCTATACCCAGGATTGGCTCCAGATAAAAGAACTTCTCAATGGTCAACGGTACAGGCACGAAATTCTATTTACACTTTAATTATGATAGTCCGTTCTAAAGTCCATTACGACCTGGCTGTTGCACCCAGAATTGGCTTCAGACGAGGGAACTCCAACGGTACTCAGTACAGAGACAACATTTTATTTACGCATTGAATTATGATAGTTCGTTCTAAATTCCATCATGACCTGGCTGCTTTACCCAGGATTGGCTTCAGACGAGGGAACTCCTCAACGGTCAACTGAACAGACACGAAATTTTCAAGTACACCAGATAGCCTCATCGTGTTTAGTGTCATTGGATATGTATTGACAAGTTATATTACACAATATGGTGTTCAGGGTCTGATGATGGAGCCATGGAAACTCCTCGACCAAACAAGTTAGCACCGTTGCGTTTGGACTCATTGACTATGTATTATGTAAACTTACGTTAACATATAACTTTAATATGTTCTTTAAAGCTTGAGGTTTGTCTAAAGTGTACGAAGGGCGTTCCCGTCTCAAGCTTTTAAGAGAAAAAGAAGTTTTATGTTAACGTGAGTCTTATTTGGTACTTTTTAGTTCAATAAAACCTTCTTTTTAAAAAGATTTTTACCTTTTTTTGTATAATACCTTTGTAAGGACAGTCACGAGAATAAATACCTCACACTTAAATTAAACATTATTAATTAATTTAAACGCGATTTTCTTCTAAAGTAACTATTTATAGTATCTATAGTGTTATTAATGAACATAGGTAGAAAACTAAGAATTTTCGAAATAATACTTTTAATCATATTATGAAATGATGACTGCCTCATTGGTCTAGTGGGCGCAAGCGCTACTGCTGAGCATAAGGCCCTGGATAAGATTCCCAGGTCGAGTTAAATGTTATTAGGTTTTTCATTTTTTTAGTGGGAAATTATCAAATAACTTCTCCCGCTCTGGGTGGAGCGGGAGTGTAACTCAGACTCTTACTGACTAAAACCCACTCGTGTTCCTTCCGTTGCCTATGTTGCATCCTTTTCCTTTTTGTGCGGTTTCCCTTTTAGACATTCTCGTGACAGGCAGGCATCGGCCCTAGTGGACCTCTACACTTGTGCTGACATCTCTTTGAGGCGCGCGTGGAATACAACGCGCCATCGACCCGGGCCGCCATTGCTCACTGTCCGCAAGCCTGCGCCTACGGTGGCCGGAAATCCGTCTTGGTTTCCCGACGCGTGAGGCGTGAGGACGCGAACTTTGCCTCTCCCTCACCCGTTCCGCCTTCTCCTTCGCAAGCATCACTGCTTCGCAGAAGAAGGTGACGGCTTCCCATGCACTCTCGCTCAGTACCAAGGCCTGGACCAGGGCCGGACGCGAGAAATCTCCGCCGCCGATTGCCTTCACGAGGACACGGCGGTGCTCTGCCTAAGCCGGGCAGACCTCCACCGTATGCTCCACCGTAACCTCCGGGCGATCCACACAGTGGTGACACCCGGGATGGCAATAGGCTTGCCCCCTATTAAATGGGACTTAAAGATAACAGGCGAAATGTGGGTGTACGAGTACTATAGGTACACCTCTGTTATGTTCTTTCGTGAACAAAATTCAAACCTCGCATTGACCAGTGCAGGTTATGATTAAACAGCAAAACCTTTCCTGATTGAGCAATAATCTATTCTTATTTTAGAAATAAGAATTGACTATTTGCGGAAAATAAGGTCGGTGGTTTAATTAAATTTACATTCATATCTAGATAACTAGGGTATCTACTTATTAGTTAGTTTAGGAAAATATACAGATAATATACAAATAACTATGTTCTAATAGAAATTTTAAATTAAAATTTAAGTTAAAATAAAAATACACACAACAAAACTATAGGAACCTTAAAATAACACACACACTTTTTTGGAAGATTAAAAAAAAACAGGATGCATTCTTAAGAGCTTTGTCAAGTGAAGGAGAGTGATGCGGGGTCGGAGTCCGACGCCGCATCTAGTGTAAAGAGCTCAGGTCGGAGCTCGGAGCACAAACAGGTGGAAGGGAGGAGCCGAGAGTTCAGACGAACCTCGAAGCGCCCCAACTCGGGGTCGTCCTCCGACGAGGTTGTCGGTCGGAGGAAAAAAATCCTCTGCAGCCGGCGGGGTGCGGCCCGAGGAGGAAAAGGGGTGGATAGAGGGCCCTCCACCAGGGAGGTCGGCGAGCCGAGCCGAGCCTGCCCAGCCGAGAAGGCCCAGCGAGCCGAGAGGCTCGCAAAGGCAGTGCAGGGCTCAGAGGCTCCTGGTGGTGGGCCGGACGCCGCTGGCGGCCCCTTTTCGGAGCGTGTGGCCGGGTTCGCAGAGGTGGTGCTAGCCCTGATCAAGGGGGTGGCCGTGAAGAGGCTCAAGTCCTCTAAGGACCAGGCCATATCCGCGGCCACGGCCTCGATTGTGGCGGCAGCGGAGGCCCTTCACCTAGGGCCTCCTACAGACGGCATGTCGGAGATGCGGGCGGAGGTCGCCCGCCTGACAGCCGCCATGGAGCTTCTCAAAAATGAGAATGAGGAGCTCCGAGCGGACCTGGCTGGGCTTAGGAGAGCCGACTCCCAAGTGGAGCCGAAGGGGGGGCAGCAGCATGGGCAGGGGCAGCCCGTGCCTGCTGAAGACCGGGTTTTGACCCTGGTGCGGCAGGAGATGGCTTCCTTGCGGAGTCGTTTCTCCGCTCTAGAGGCCATAGTCCTGCGCCCCCCGTTAGCGGTGAGCCAGCCGGCCTCGGGCCAGCGCAAAGCCCCGTCGTATTCTGCCGCCACAGCTGCCACGGCCAAACCGGGGTCGTCGGGGCAGCCAAAGGGCGGGGCGAATGCGCGGGCCGTAAAGGCTCCAGCCCCAGAGGCGAGGACTCCGGCCCCGGCGGCGAGGGCCCCAGCCTTGGCGGTGAGGGCTCCGGTGACGAGACGGCCGCCCCCGCCTCCTAAATCTCTTCCGGCCGATGCCGAATGGCAAGTAGCCGGGGAGAAGAGGAAGGCGGCTAAGGCCAAAAGGGCGGCCAAAAAGAGGGAGAGGCGGCAGCGGCGCAAGGAGCGAACCGCCGCGGCTAGGCTCCGCGCCCCGAATTCCGCAGCTGTAGTAATCACACTACAGCCGGATGCGGAAAAGAAGGGCGTGTCCTACAGGAGTGTTATGGCGAAGGTGGGTGAGGTGGTGCGCCTCGAGGAGCTCGGCGCTGCCACTGGCCTAAAAATGAAGGTAACGGCGACTGGGGCCCGAATGGTGGAGGTCCCCGGTGCGGCCAGTGGCCCGGCCGCTGACGCTCTGGCCGAAAGGCTCAGGGCGTCCCTAAATGCGGACGAGGTCCGAGTGTCCAGGCCCACCAAGTGCGCTAGCATGCGCATCATGGGCCTGGACGACTCCGTGACGGAGGACAAGGTGGTCGCCGCAGTAGTTAGGACTGGGGGGTGCTCTGCCGAGCAGGTGAGGGTGGGCACCATCCATCCTGACTCCGCGGGGCTGCAAACCGCTACGGTGAGCTGCCCCGTGTCGGCGGCCAAAAATATTGCCAGAGGTTATTGGTGGCCAAAGGTTATTGGTGGGCTGGGTGTCAGCGCAGGTCAAACTGCTGGAGCCCAGACCTCTGAGGTGCTTCCGTTGCCAGGTGGGTGACCACGTGCAAGCCAATTGCACCTCGGAGGTGGACCGCAGCGGTCTCTGCTACCGCTGTGGTCAGCCCGGGCACAAGGCCGGCTCCTGCAACGCCACGCCGCACTGTGCCGTATGTGCGGCGGCTGGCAAGCCGGCCGACCACCGGATGGGGGGCAAGGCCTGCACCCCACCCGCCAAAGCCAAGGCCAGGGGTAAGCCCTCCGCCACAGCCGCCGCCGCTCAGGATCTGTTGCTCCAGAGCATGGCGCAGTGGTCGATTAACATCGCCGTGGTCGCTGAGCCGTACTTTGTCCCGCCCAGGGATGACTGGGTGGAGGACCTGAGCGGCTCAGTGACCCTAATTTCGTCGGCCGCCGCCGGTACCCCGTCCCTCGAGGCCGTCAAGAGAGGGCGGGGCTGCGTAGCAGCACGGTTCGGGGAGATTGTCGTGGTAGGGGTCTACCTCTCTCCGAACCGAACTCTTGCCGAGTTACACAACTCCCTTGCGGAGTTGAGAGACGTCGTCGTCGGGTTTGGTTCCCTCCCCGTGTTCGTCCTCGGGGACTTCAATGCCAAGAATTTGGCTTGGGGTTCCCGGTTAACGGACACACGGGGCAGGATGGTGGAGGACTGGGCTCTGGAGACAGGCCTGGTCGTCCTAAACCAGGGTTCTGTCCCCACGTGTGTGCGGATGCGGGGTGAATCAGTGGTGGACATCTCGTTCGCCAGCCCCGCTCTGTCGCCGCGTGTAGTTGACTGGCGTGTCATGGAGGGGGTGGAGACCTATTCCGATCACCGGTATATCCGGTTCGACGTCTCCGCCCAGACCTCGGACGCGCCGGTCCGACGGGCCCCGAGTGGTCCGCGGTGGGCGCTGAAGCAGCTGGACCGGGAGCTCCTCCTGGAAGCCTCGATCGTGCAGGCCTGGGTGTCACCACCGGACAGGCCTGCCGACATCAACGACGAGGCGGAGTGGTTCCGGGAGGCCATGTCCGACATATGTGACGTGGCAATGCCCCGGGTCCAGCCTGGACGTGCCTCGCGCCAGGTGTACTGGTGGTCGCAGGAGCTGACGGCTCTGCGCACTGCGTGCGTGGCTGCGCGACGCCGGTACATCAGGCACCGCAGGCTCCGTATCAAACCTCCGGATACGGAAGCCATTCAGGCGGAGCTGTACGAGGGATACAGAGCGGCGAAGACCGCCCTCCAAGCGGAGATCCTGCGGGCCAGGGGTTTGGCCCGCGAGGAGTCGCTGGGGACTCTGGACAGGGACCCGTGGGGACGCCCGTACAAGGTGGTGCGGGATAAACTCCGCCCATGGGCTCCCCCGCTAACGCAGAGTCTCCGGCCCCAGCTTGTGGAGGACGTGGTGAGCGCTCTGTTCCCTTCGCGAGGGCAACACTCCTCCCCACCTATGGCTCCGCCTACTGCGGTGCCTGATGCGGACCACACCGCCGACGACGACGACGATGCTCCGGAGGTGACCGAGGGAGAAATGAGAGCGGCGGTACGCAGGCTTAATGCCAAAAATACCGCCCCAGGACCCGACGGCCTACCTGGGAAGGCCTGGGTCCTGGCCTTGGAGGCTCTCGGGCCTCGGCTTAGGGGGCTCCTAAGCGCATGCATGGAGAGGGGCCAGTTCCCGCTTCGCTGGAAGACGGGGAAACTGGTCCTCATAAAGAAGGCAGGGCGCCCTGCGGACTCTCCGTCCGCTTATCGGCCCATCGTGCTGCTCGACGAGGTGGGCAAGCTCTTTGAAAGAGTCATTGCAGACCGCCTCGTCGGCCAGCTGGTGCGGGTGGGGCCGGATTTGGCGGAAAGCCAGTTTGGTTTCCGCAGAGGGCGCTCTACGGTGGACGCCATCATGCGTGTGCGAGCCCTGACGACGGGGAATGCTGTTGCCCAGGGTGGGTACGTCTTGGCGGTGTCTCTAGACATCGCCAATGCCTTCAATACCCTGCCCTGGAGTTGCATCAGGGAGGCATTCCGGTATCACCGGATGCCGACCTACCTCTGTCGTGTGGTCGAGGCCTATTTGACGGACAGGGCCGTCATCTACCCCGGTCACCAGGGAGTGTGGAACCGGCAAGAGATGTCGTGCGGTGTCCCACAGGGATCGGTCCTGGGGCCGCATCTGTGGGACATCGGATACGACTGGGTGCTGCGCGCCGACCTCCCTAGCGGCGTCAGCGTAGTGTGCTACGCTGACGACACGTTGGTCCTGGCGCAGGGGAGGTCGCACCAGGCGGCGGCCGAATTAGCGGCACGCGGGGTTGCGACAATCGTCGAAAGGATCCGGCAATTGGGACTCGAGGTGGCCCTGCACAAGTCCGAGGCCATGTGTTTTCATGGTCCTCGGAACGCGCCACCGTTGGGGTCCCAAATAACGGTAGGAGGGGTTTCTATCGGCGTCGAGTCGACGATGAAGTACCTGGGACTCGTCCTCGACAGCCGGTGGAACTTCGTGGAGCATTTCCGACGTTTGGCTCCCAAACTGGTGCGGGCGGGCGCTGCATTAAAGCGGCTCCTGCCCAATCTAGGGGGTCCAAACGCCTCCTGCCGGAGGCTCTACGCGGGGGTCGTGCGGTCCATGGCCCTCTACGGGGCACCTGTATGGGCGCGCTCTCTGGCGCTGCAGCCAGCCCGCCGGTTGAGCGCGGCCCAAAGGGTCATGGCCATCCGGATGGTCCGAGGATACCGCACGGTCTCCTGTGAGGCAGCGAGCCTCCTTGCCGGATTGCCGCCATGGGATCTGGAGGCAAAAGTCCTCGCGCACGTATGGGAGTGGCGCGAGGAGGCGAAACGCCGGGGCGTAAGTCCGCTGCCGCGAGAAATCGCGGCACAGCGGACGGAGCTCCGGCGGGATCTCATGGCGTCATGGAAAGTACGGTTGTTGCAACCCAGTGCTGGGCACGCCACGATTGCGGCGATAAGTCCCCTCTTTGAGGAGTGGCTGGAGAGGCGCCACGGCGTCCTCACTTTCCGCGTGACGCAGGTCCTCACCGGACACGGCAGCTTCGGGAGGTTCCTGTGTCGGATAAGGCGGGAGGAAACGTCCGGGTGTCACCACTGTGTGGATCGCCTGGAGGACACGGTGGAGCATACGGTGGAGGTCTGCCCGGCTTGGGCAGAGCACCGCCGTGTCCTCGTGGAGGCGATCGGCGGCAGAGACCTCTCGCCACGGCCTGGTTCAGGCCATGGTACGGAGCGAGAGGGCATGGGCAGCCGTCACCTCCTTCTGCGAAGCAGTAATGCTCTCATAGGAGGAGGCGGGACGGTTGAGGGAAAGGCAAGTTTCGCGCCCTCTCGCCCCTAGCCGCCGCAGGAGACGCCCAGGGCGTCGGGAATCCCGGGCGGATTTCCGGCCACCGTAGGCGCGGGCTTGCGGACGGTGAGCAATGGGTAGCTCACCGTCCGGTAAGGACCAGGCCCGGGTCGACGGCGCGTCGTATTCCACGCGCGCCTCAAAGAGATGTCGTCAGCACAAAAGTAGGGGTCCACTAGGACCGATGCCTGCCGGGGTCGCGGGAAGGTACTTATGGGTCACCGAGGCCCCCGCAACACAGGCAACAAGAAGGAATACGGATGGGTTTTAGTCAGTAAGAGTCTGACACACCCTCCCGCTCCGCCCAGAGCGGGAGAAGTTATTTGATGATTTCCCACCCTAAAAAAAAAAAAAAAAAGAGCTTTGTCAAGAATTGCTCCATGTACATAGAGGATTAGCTGGGGAGACCTATTTTTAAACTCAACCGCTTAAAGAACTTAGCTTGACCTAAATCAATACACCGTTCCCACACCAAGATTAAAACAGTGTTCTAAAGTCACCTCACCCATAAGTAATATTTCAAAGCTGAAAAAGTAATTTTATAAAAGGAACTAAAATGCACAGTGGTAAGAGTGGAGTATTAATGAAGCCAGAAAGTTTTCAAGCCAGCCACGAGAATTGTTGCACAACTCGGTACATATCCGCCCTCGAAGTTTGTACGGTGCTATTGCACTAATATGCACAGCGATATAATATCCTCCAGCAATGAAAACTCCTCAACTTTTAAATGCATAAATTATGAATCTGATTTCTTTTGAGCGTTAAGTCTTCGCTCAGATAAGTTACTCGTTTTAAGAAGGCTTTTCTTTGTTAAAAAATATAATTGCGGATAGAAGCATTTTTAAGTTTCTCTTTGAAAAAAAAACTAAGCGGCCAAGTGGGCGTCGGAACACGTACAATGAAGGGTTCCGCAGTTGGGACGAATTTGTTCCAAAAACAAACCTAACATTGTGGTTGAAAAGATGTTCCCTCATACATTTCACTGCAAATGTAAGTTTGTACGAACAATATTGAGAGATTTACCACTCTGTAAGTAAAAAACTATATAAATTTTAAACTTCGGAGATAAGTCAATATTCATCTATTTTCTTAAATAACTTTGATAGTATTTATTATAAATTATAAAAAGAATACATTTGAAATCCTTGCAACAAGCCCTTTCATTTGAAATGTCACACACACGGTACCGTATGCAAAACTTTTCTATTTTGCCCCCAAAAGTGACCCCCATATTCAAATTTCATTTATTTATGTTACACGTCCGTGTTTGTTCAACTTTATCGGTCCAGTAGATTCGGAGCAAATTGGCTGTGACGGACGGACATATAGACACACGAGTGATATTTTTGCGGTACGGAACCCTAAAATCAAAATCAAAAGTAATTTATTCAAACTAGGCTGAGAATCAGCACTCTTCGAAAGTTAAAATTTCTTAAGACAGTCCCTCAAAAACCCTAAAAGTCCTTCAAAACTTCCTAGTGCTTTAGCTGGGAACAAGTGGCGCAACAAACTCACCGCAGCACAGCTGTCTGTTCAGCTAGAAAAACTTGATTCTATACAATAGTATGCAACATAATTTACATTACGAAACACAAAACATTAAATTAAATTATTTGTCATATGTCAGCTAGCACACGACACTATACCAACAAAAAAAACATCGAAAACTATACTCAAGCACAAATAAAAAAGTAAACAGAACTGAATACCTAAATAAAAGCCTCCACGCATAAAGAGCGTGTTACATAAAGCTTAAAAAAATAAACATTGATCGAGGTATGACTCTCCTACATACTTTGTAAAGAGGATTTGTGAGTATAAACTGTCAAACATATTACAAAAGGCACTTAATTTAGGCAACTTATTTCAAAAGCAATTTAAATAAAATAAAAAAATAAATGAACACAGTGACAAAGTAAAATATTTTTTCGTTACAAACAAACCTCCAAAACTGTCTAACTCTTATTTGGCATAAAAGTTATATTATTCTAGCAAAATTAACGTTTATAAAAATTTTAAACCTTTTTATAAAGTAGGAGTCGAATGGTCCTCACGTGTAAACGTTGATTGTTTTATTAACAACGTTCTATTCGGTTTGCCTAAAACGCCAAAGTTGCGAACTACCACGTAATCGGCACATTGCTCAGATAAAATTGGCGGGAGTTCGACGGAATCGAGGTGGTCTACAAGTCTATCCTTAGCTACCGAGCCGACTCATTTAAAAATATCTATTTAATTTCCTTGTAATTTTACATTTGATTTTGCACAATTCTCGTAGTAATTAAATGAGCACTTGTTAGTTTTTATTAGTTGGCTAGCGCTGACGAAACGAGGTTTAATCGATGTTTTCTGTATTATGTTCGGGTAACAATGAGCGTCAGCTGTTCAAATAGAGTGCTCGGTTCAATTTTTATACAAAGCTCGTTTATTATTGAAGAATGTAGGTGAAAGGGTTACTTATGAAGGGTAATTTTCATAATTATCATAAATAATCAATTGTTAAATGTTTGCTTGTTGGATTACCTACTACTTAACAAATTATGAAGCATATGAACGTGTTTTAGTTTTTCGAAAGTAAGTTGCGTGAAAAATCGAAATTATAGTTCTTTTTGTTGTTCTGTAAATAAAAAATAAAAATATACACACTCATGTGTAGCCCAAAAACCGACCAGTGGCAATATTTTATGTTATGTACGGACATAAAGTAAAATATTGCCACTTTGAACGGTTTTTGGGCTACACATGGACTGTGTGTGCCTACGGAGGCAGGAGTAGTTTTCTATCTGTGCGCTATCGATTCTATGGGTAAATAAAATAAACCTAACGCTGCCGTCGTCCTGTTGACAGGACAATCTGGTCATACAAAGAAAATGTACGAGCTGTAAAATGTACGATTATCTAAAGTACGGCTATTTTTAAGTGAAGTGACTACTGTCAACCCATGTAACCCTTTGGGATACCAAGTTTTCATTGCAGTACCTACTTATAATGTTGACTGTCTGTGCTCTGTACAATGTTTGATCATTCTAATTCTCTTACATTGTATTCTCCTGTGAATAAGGGGTATCGTGTTACCCAGTAACTGGGTTGTGGAGGTCAGATAGGCAGTCGCTCCATGTAAAATACTGGTATTCAGCTGTATCCGGTAAGACTAGAAGCCGACCCCAACATAGTTGGGAAAAAGGCTAGGCAGATGATGATGATGTATTCTCCTGTGAATATTTTCTATAAATATCTCACAAACTTTTTTTATATAAATATAAATATGACGTTAATTTTTATCTGTAACTTTGAGCATCTAAGGCCCACTTGTTTGAAAATCACTTTAATTACCTATGCAATTATTTCTATAAATACTGATTAAATTATAAGAATGTTTCTTTCTTTCTTTTTGAGTTGCCAGTGACAGAATAATGTTAGGTATACTTATTTTTAACGGTAACTTTATTCAGTGAGTTGTTGAGCAAGCGAGTCCAAAAATATCATGAGTAATAAATTGGATATAAATAACATCGATGTGTACCAGACAGAAAGAAATTAACTACATTTTACATCAAAATAAATAAGATTATTTACTTTCTCTTTTAGATTTATCGGTCCGAGTAATGGGACGGATTCTTTTGGGCATAGACTAAAATGTTTTAAAATATTGCCTCCTTTTCACTCAAAGACTAAATACAGAAGAAAGCATTTAGAGCTGCCGAATCTAAGTAAGTAGTATATCTTACTAATGTAACTGTTTAAGTTTCGCAACTGATTCTCAAACCTCCAATCTTTTGCCATCAGTAAAATCTTTATTTTCATTTAGTTTAATGTTGTTTGTTTATATTAGGTATATTATACCACTGATATTAGGTACCACCTAATGTATAATCGGATCCAATGCCTAATCAAAAATCGAACATCTATTTGTTGATCTCGTCCATCAACCAACCATCTCGATTGCGAAGTTCAGTCGAATAGAGTAAGGGTGCAGGAGCGAGCGAAGCGAGCTCGCGACTTGGGGCACCCCGACTCGATTATTTTGTTACTAGATGCGCCCCGCGGTTTCACCCCGCGGGTATATCGGGATAAAAAGTATCCTATATGTTATTCCTGGTTATAAACTATCTGTGTGCCTAATTTCATCCAAATCCGTTCAGTACTTTTTGCGTGAAAGAGTAACAAACATCCATCTATCCATTCTTACAAACTTTGGCATTTATAATATTATTATAGTAGGAAATATAGATTGCTGCAAATTTTAGTTTGTATGCACAATATTGAGAGATTTACCGTGTTATTTTAAAACAATAGACTTATTATAGATAGGTTTTTCTGTAATCTATAAATATAGAACTACTTTCTAATTTTTAAAAAAAAATATGCTCAGCATGTTCGGAGATAAGGATCACTAGTGAATTTTCATCTGTTTTCAAAAATTACTTTAAAACTATTTATTTCAGAATTATAAAAAACAAATATTTGATACCCTCACAGTATTCCCTTTCATTTAATGTGTCACACGGTACATTTCTTATAAATTACGTTTCTGATGCGTTGCGCGAGAAAGCCGCTAGCTTTTCGGTCACCAGTTAAATCAACCATAGTTCCATGGGATTCGGAGTAAATTAAATAAAGGCTGTGACAGACGGACATACAGATACACGAGTGATCCTATAAGGTGTCCGGTTTTCTATTCGGACGTACAGCACCCTAAAAAACGGTTTCAACTATGCTATGCCCTCGTGTAGAGTTCTAGTTTTCTTCTATAAGATTAGGACCTGTTCAAATAAGTAGTCCTACTAAGTCAGAATTCAAACATTTAAATACAAGCACATTTCACTACTGAGGTATGAAAGGCTTTGCTGAAATAATCCCGTAAGTACAATGTTGTGGGGCGTGACGTCATGTAAAGGAACTATATTAAAAACGGCACGAGTATAACGCGGAAAGTTCTCGCGGAGAACTCGTGGTAGCAGGTAATTAAGATATTTACAACTTGCACATGCTCCTTATTCAGAACTTCTTTATGAATATTAAATACTTAGCCAAAAATCCAGGCCAATTATTATCACAGAAGCTTTTAGTTGGAAATCTGTTGACAATTACGCGCACGAATTAAAGTCAGAATTTTGTACCAAATAATTGGAAGGTTCAACAAGTTTATTCAAAACACATAAGGATAAAAAATGGCACATACAATGAATGACGGCACGCATTACAACGACACGACTAACATCCCCCGATAACCGCCTGAACTTTCAACAAAGTGATTTACCTTCAATATAAAGTGAACCGCTGATTTACAACGACATGGTTCAACAAGAGCACCCCTATTATACCAACAGCCCTTTAAAAGTTCAACAATTGACATTTGTGACGAAGACACTATTATGGGGGGGCAATTCAAGCTTATTATTGAGCTATCAGCTTGGATGTCAAGATTGTGGATGATTGATTGTGATCTATTAATATAAATCAGTAACAGGGGTTCCGTTGGGGCAGTTGCGTACAAAAACGGTGTAATAAGGAGGATTGGTGGTCTGTAAGGCGAGATGGTAGTTTGTAAGTAATCTGTTGATCGCGGGCGGCGGGTAGCGTGTGGCGGCGCCTCGCGGGGGTTCGTGATTGCTGACATTTATCTTGTGGCTGGCTAATTAGCAGCGTGCGCCACTGAACTTACTCTAACCACAATGGGCTACTTCACCCCACTGATAAGCTACACATATTTTAATATAATTAGCAATAATTTAAGACTTCAATAACTAATATTAATTATTAATCCCATTGTGCTTTTAATCATGCAATAAGTTAAACACAGCAGAACACATTTTAAAATACAATGACGTTCTCATTACAACAATTTTCTTATTTAAATAAAACTGTTTGCAATACCGAATAATTCATTCACAATGTAAAATACTAAAGTTCAATGAATACATGTAAAACAATATCTTTTTTGTCCAGCGCGTGTGCTAATGAAGCCCACTGGGCGGATGTACTGCTCGTAAATACTAGTCCGTTTCGTTTTTCCGCTTCCGGGCTAGTGTTGCCATTACTTCAACGTTACATGTCTTATTTAACTTATAGGTATATGCGCTTAATTTGGAGTTATGCCTATATGTTTAAACCCTTATTTATTGGCTATAAAAAGGCCTGCATGTTTTTAGCTTATCGTCTTATCAATATGAAATACGACCGCCTGGGGTGTAACTCCTTGTGTATTTTTAGAGAGCTTAATTTTTACATGACGTTTATGAGGTTACATACAAGGTAAACAATTCAATACGGTGTTTCGGCTATAAAAGCGGATTGGAGCAGGTAGTAGGTGTTTACTTTCAGACGGTTTAACGTAGTCATTAAGCTTTTGACCACCACAGTCATGTATAGATGACAAACCACAATGTGCCCAGCACGCCACGGTCACGACATACACATACAGACAGATTTAAATAATTCGTAGCTTGGCGCCGAGGGCACGTTTATGCTTTTTGACGTGGCGGTTACAGGGTTAACGCACCGTTAACAAAAAACCCTAAACTTTTTCTAAATTCAATATTTTGTTGCCAGTTTTTTTTTTCCAATTTGATAAATGAAATGAACACAGTGCACATAGGAATAGGAAGTACTTAGAACGCAGTCTCTGTTTATAAACCTATCGATACCGGTTCGTTGATATCTCGGTTCTCTAAAAGCAAATTGCAGTGAACTGAGGAATTACATCCTTGCAATTTCTCTAGAAGTGGTAGATGGTATCGCCATACGGTTTCTACGGTTTCCACCGCCGCTACTGAGTACTGATACCTTAGGGGAGCCTCCCCTTACCAAGCCACTTCACTAATGTCGATTATTAACTGCCTGCTACACTCAGAACCGAGAATTATATTGCCTACTTCTGGAAATTAGTTTGTTACTTAGGGAGCGATTCGCTAAGTCTATTTAATTAGATGTCCATGTTGTTCGGTTGGATTATGTTAAGAGGATTTTCTTGACGTAAGCATGGGTTGGTTTTGATATACATAGATTGAGAAAAAAACTGGCGTAGGTAGAGCGGGAGAAGTTATTTGATGATTTCCCACCCAAAAAAAAAAAAAAGGTACTATGAAAAATAATTGGATAATTAATTATTTTGTGTTTTCGATATTATAATATCCACAAACAAAAGCATACTAAAATAATAATTTAAGGAGGTTTTTTAGCATCATGTAAAGTGCTTACGACAGGATATAATTACTTCATTACCCGTAGAACATAATAATTAATTAAAGAATCCTTCTGGGATATTATTAAAGTGAAAATATTGAACATATTTTCAATAATAAAATAAAAGAGTAGTCATAATTTTAATATCGGCACGTGTATCCGTTAAATGCAAGAGTGTGTCTCTATTTGTCTGTGTGTCACATCTTCATGGCTAAACCGCTGAGCCGAATTAGATAAAATTTTGTACAGATTTAGCTTCAACTTTGAGGAAAGACATATTAAAAAATAAAACTAAGGAGGTGAACACTTCACTTTCAGTTATAGTTGTATTTTAAGGCGCTGACTCTTAAAACCAATTGACCAAAATAGGCTTCTCTTAAGAAAAAAAAAAATGCCAAATCTGTATAGTTTGTGGTAGTGGAAAAAATATATGTTAATTTTGTACATATTTCCCAGAACATGGTTGTTACCAAAACACGTTTTGAAAAAAAAATCTCGATACAAACTAACATTAAACTAACCTCTTACCTTGAGTTCTAATCCAAAATATCTGCATTAAATATCAACATACTTTACGTATTTAATTAATAACAGGAACGTCTTATTTGAATGCAGAACTTGGTTGTTTTTTATTTTCGATTACTCAACTCAATTTTGAGTAAATAGAGAATTGCTTCATATTTTGTAATAAATTACAAGCGTTGTATCATCGCGCGTCTCTTTCTTTTCTATGCAATCTGAGAGTGACCGCGGTTTAGGTGTGGTCAGCGTCTTAAGGAGGAATTCGGAAGGTGGGATTCGAAGGAGTATGTAACCGTTCTGTATTTTCTCTGCCTACATCCGTGGGAATCAGGCGTGAGTTTATCTATATATGTGTGTTGTATTTTCTGGCACAATAAAAAATCGTCGCCCAAGAACTAGAAAATTATAAGCACGAATGAGCTTTTGCCAGCGGCTTCACCTGTGTGGTTGTCGGAAATTATCCCACGAGAACGTACTACGGGATAAAAAGTATCATAAGGGTGCAATAAATTGTATATACTTGACCGTATCATGGGCTGTTCAAAGTTTTCAGTTTTCAGTTTTCACTTTTGTTACAGGCCCATGACAGCTTATTTTTTATGTACTCAATATAAACCAAATTTAAATTCATGAAAGCCTAGTACTTTTTGTTAGTTATAAACTATCTCTGTGCTAAATTTGATCGAAACCCTATTATTGGTTCGAATCGGATAATACTAATAATCATTATGTCCGTTTATGGCCTTTAATGTATTGAAGAATGGAAGATGATTTTTTTTAGATCGATCGCATTACGGCCGTTGACCTTCATATTTAACGATTAGTCGCTCTACGTCCGTCAGTCTGGACTGACAGCGTTTTGACTACAGTCAAAACGCGAAGTATTATTTGAAAATAATATTACTTAAGAATAATATTTATTTATATAACCAAATTACAAGATAAGATTGGCGACTGGTTTGCGGCTTAGGGTTACGGTATGCACCACACACATGCCCTTGTGGCACGGACGTGGACCGACTGGGTCACCACGGACTTTGTTGTCAAAAAAGTGCAGGCCGCTTTTCAAGACATGCGACTCTTAATGACATAATCCGCCGGTCTCTTGCCAGCATCAATGTGCCTGCTCTTCTTGAGCCGACTGGCATTGTCAGAGATGATGGCAAAATACCTGATGGTGTGTCTTTGGTCTCGTGGAGTTTGGGACGGATGCTTGCGTGGGACGCTACCTGTTTAGACACACTGGCACCGTCCCACCTCCAACGGACTGCTTCTAAAGCGGGTGCAGCGGCAGAAAATGCCGAAAATCTGAAAGTTATTAAATATGGAGGCCTTGACAGAGAGTACAACTTTGTGCCCTTTGGCGTCGAGACCGTCGGTCCGTGGGGTCCCAGTGCGCATAAGTTATTTGCGGAAATTGCGAAACGTCTATTAGATGTAACTGGTGACCGAAAAGCTGGCGGCTTTCTCGCGCAACGCATCAGCGAGGAAATGCCACCAGCATCCTCGGTACAATGCCCCGAGGGCCTTATTTAGGCTTAACTTAGTTTTAATTTAATTTAGTTAATGTTAATAATTTACTTAAGTATATCATAATTAATTACTTTTAAAAATATCAAATAACGGTATTATGAGTGTCTCAAGGACTGAATGCAAACCACATGCAGTAACTTAGATGACGAATAGGATGTATTGGTGTCTCTTTCACTCGTAATTTAATGGATAAAGCACGACTGAAAGAGACACCAATAGTATATAATCTTTGACATTATTGCGTATGTGTGGGCGACATAAAGTACCTATTTCCTGATAAGTCTGCTCGCCTAGTACCATGCTTCACCAAATGTTAATTTGCTTAGGTATTACGGCTGTAACGTGACTGATCCGAGAAAAAGATGCACAGATGGTTAGCGGCCGTAGACTCTGTCAAACTTTGAAAGAAAGAAGGAAAGAAAGAAAGAAAGAAAGAAAGAAAGAAAAATATTTTATTTGGGACACGCACAAGAAATACAAAAGTAAAAAATAAAAGAAGTATTTAAAACTAAACTTCGAATAAACAAAAAACAACAAAGAAAATCAATAAGAACGACTTTGTACTTTTTTACGAAAATTATGAGGACGGAGGAGTATGACATTTGGCAGGGTTAAAGTTTATGTGGAGGAGTGCAGAAAGCTAATAGTTTTATATAATATGCATTAGAAATAAATTAAATGAATGAATAATGACGGTAGCGTCATTATTCATTAATTAAATTTATTTCTGTGGTTGTGCATTTTTTTTTAATGGCTTTTTTGTAGGGATCCCTCGGGGGATCTTATCACCTTGATGCTTCACCGGGCTTCGGTGGGGCCAAAAGGGCCTCTCACCTAGTTAGACAAAAAAAAAATAGTTAGGTAGTACAGCTAAGGGCGTCCCATAGTGGGACTCGAACCTAGGCTTAATAATCGGTAGAACCTAGGTCTAGGCGCTACCGATTATTGAGCAAGCGGGGACTTGTCATATCAGAGATAGGGTTGTGCACAATTTCTGAGCAGTAGTATAGTAGAATTCTAGATAGTAAGTATTTCAATCTTATCTCACTAATAATAAGATTTGGATGAAATTTGGCACAAAAAGTACTAATTTATTAGGGTTCCGTACCTCCAAAAACAGAACCCTTATAAGATCACTCGTGTGTCGGTCTGTCTGTCTGGCGGGCTGGCTGTCTGTCTGTCTGTCTGTCTGGCCGTCTGTCACAGCCGATTTGCTCCGAATCTACTGGACTGATTCAGTTGAAATTTGGTACACGTATGTATTTTTGTGACCCGAACACGAACGTGTAACGTAAATAAATGATTTTTGAATATGAGGGTCACTTTTTGGGGGCAAATTAGAAAAGTAAAAAAATAAGTTTTGCAAAATATATATATATATATTTAATAATTTTAAAATAAATAGTTTTAAAGTTAGTTAAGAACAAACATGAAAAATTATAATTTCCCCCCTTATCTCCGAAACTACTGAGCCTAAAATTATGAAAAACACAAAAAATTGTTCTTCAATTATAGATTACAGGAAAACCTGTAAGGAATCTATGGAGGTAAATCTCTCGATATTGTGCGTACAAGCTTTGCAGTTGGAATGTATGGGAGAACATGTTTTTCAACTACAATGTAAAGTTTGTTCTTGGGATAAATTATGTTAAGATAAAAAACATGGTAGATAATATATTCATAGTACGGAACCCTCACCACGCGAGTTCAACTCGCACTTGACCGTTTTTTTTTAAAGACGTAGATAATACGTGATCAATGATGGCGCTAGAGTACCTATCTCATACATATTTAATATGTAGTCGGCGACCACTAGTACTAATTAATAATTGAAATACTATCTTCAATTCATGCATGCCCAGTACTTTTTGTTAGGTTACTAAGTAACAAACATACAAACATTCACATTTACCTATAATATTAGTAGGATGTACAGTACGGGGTCACGTCAGTGATAACAACAGCAGCTTACACTGGGTAAGCTGGCCTCGAATTTTATTGTATGATGGGGGAATCTACAATACCTCAACAGTACCTACTTATTATTTTTTGACTCAGCGATTTAGTCAAATCCCACTTTACGAAACGGTCTCGGAAGGGTTCGGTATCCCCAATAAACGCTTCGGCTGTCTTCGATATATTTTTGTATTAGTCAAGGAATAAAATCCTTTACCCACTAGTTTCAGGAAAAGGTCTAGCAATTTACTGTTATTTAAACTGACTGTATCTCTCAAGCTTTTCTTTTCTGTAACTGATGGATTTTTATGCGAAATACTGCTTTAAATAAAAGGAGTATATGAGGATCGTAGCACGCGCGGGGGTAGACAGAAACTACTAGAACGCAACCTTCACATACACATACATACACAAACGTACACATACATAAACTCACGCTTTCTTTTATTTATGTGTATATTTACTGCTTTAAGTATAAGTTAACTTTATAAGTATTATACCTATATGGTTAGAAATCGCAAAAAAAACGAGACGATTGGAAGAAAATAATTTAAGGAGTTTCCCATTGGTGGAAAACAAATGAGGGTAATAAAAAATGTGTAGATAGTTGTTGTGAATCATGAAGAGTTAAGATAGTTCACACAGACGGTTAAGGTCCCCAGGCAACTTTATCATCTTTTACCAGTCACAATTCCTAGAACTGTAATTGAAAATGTCCTAACAAAGCCATCCAATTTACACTTCGAGCTACCTGGAAACCCAGTATCTTACATCAGCAGAGCCCAATGGCTCAATGAGTCAGCTATAGATATAATTTGATTCTAGACTTAAAAAATAGCCGTAAAAGGATTAGAAGAACACAGATATATAATTAGTGAAAGCCACATCAAAGGACATCGCGGGACAGTACTCATTCCAAATAATATGCGATTCGTATCATAATTATTAATTCTCTGTAATTACGAACAAGTGTACGAACGTTTATTTTAATGTTCAAATTACCTATTTGTTCATTAAAACATCGGGGATTAATGGAAAAACGCTTTTAACTCGTCCGTTTTGCGTTGGTAGATTTAAATTGTTGTCAATTGTTTTGGTGATCCACTGTCTGATGCCTGGAGAATAAACTAACTAAAAGTATTATCTTTTACTAAAGTAAATATACCCTAAATAAGAAGCGAGTTTTGGACTATCAACTTAGCTGAAATGTTAAACTTTAGCGTATTTAAGTGGCTTATCCTCCCAAAGTGTCTTTTAAAACTATTTGCACAAGTTTTAGTTCAGCGTCTTTTGACAGTTGTAATTTCTGTTCATCTTTTTTATGATATTTACAAGTAAGAAGTTTGCCAAAGAGCGAAGCAGTATAGCATTTAATTTATATTTATTATTATATTAATTTCATAGAGATTCTTTTATATTTTGTAAATGTGAGAAAGTTGTAGGCTTAATCGGTCAAGGACAGCTAATAAGACACAATTGATTTTCCATTGTTTGGCACCACATGGGGTACGCGCAGGGCTTAATGAGTCAGATTTGTAGACCAATTTCCGTTTTGTTAAGTACTTGGTACTTGTTGACAGGCCTAGACGGTCCTCCCATTACACTATTAACAATGTGATTCGAAAACATTGTAAAAGCCAATTATTTTTAAAACAGTAACCGTGGAGTTCCCTGCCGGCTCTTCTCATACCTACACGACGTTCACGTTCGACGACGTTTTATAAGTGCCCATGTAGGTTTATATCAAATAAAACATTTTGATTTTGATTTTGAATTAACTCACCGATCAAATACGCAACACCATTATGTGCACCGTGACAGTCATCGCTGATGATGGCGATAAGTCTGCGAGCCTGAAATGGGACTGGGTGGGTCACATCTATAGGATGCATCAAGACAGATCCGCCAGGAACGTCACACTGTAGATGCCTGAGGACGGGCGTCGTCACTGAGGTAGGCCTAAGAAACGCTGGCGTGACGATTTGCACTCGTTCCTTAGAAACGCTTTTTTTTTTGGGTGGGATATTATCAAATAACTTCTCTTGCTCTGGGCGGAACGGGAGGGTGTGTCAGACTCATACTGACTAAAACCCAGCCGTGTTCCTTTCGTTGCAGTGTTGCCAGGGGCGTCGGTAACCCTTTCGTACCTACCCACGACCCCGGCAGGCATCGGCCCTAGTAAACCCCTACACTTGTGCTGACGACATCTCTTGGGCGCGCGTGGAACACGACGCGCCGTCGACCCGGGCCTGGCCCTTATCGGACGGCGAGCTACCCATTGCTCACTATCTGCAAGCCCGTGCCTACGGTGGCCGGAAAACCGCCCGGGATTCCCGACGCCCAGGGCATCTCCTGCGGCGGCTAGGGGCGAGAGGGCGCGAAACATGCCTTTCCCTAAACCGTCCCGCCTCCTCCTTCGCGAGCATTACTGCTTCGCAGACGGAGGTGACGGCTGCCCATGCCCTCTCGCTCCGTACCATGGCCTGAACCAGGGCCGGACGCGAGAGATCTCCGCCGCCGATCGCCTACACGAGGACACAGCGGAGCTCTGTCCAATCCGGGCAGACCTCCACCGTATGCTCCACCGTGTCCTCCGGGTGATCTACACAGTGGTGACACCCGGGCGTTTCCTCCCGCCTTATCCGACACAGAAACCTCCTGAAGCTGCCGTGTCCGGTGAGGACCTGCGTCAGGCGGAAGGTGAGGAGGCCGTGGCGCCTCTCAAGCCGCTCCTCAAAGAGGGGACTTATCGCCGCAATTGTGGTGTGCCCAGCACTGCGAGGCGACAATCGTACTCTAATGTCGCCATGAGATCCCGCCGGAGCTCTGTCCGCTGTGCCGTGATTTCTCGCGGCAGCGGACTCACGCCCCGGCGTTTCGCCTCCTCGCGCCACTCAAACGCTGGCTTGATGAGTTGGACTCGTTCCTTAGATACCAATTGACCGAAGAAGGGAACAAAGGAAATTGGAAAAATATGTAATATATAGGGAGATCTTTGCCCATCAGTGGCTCAATAAAGGTAAAAAAGACAAGTATGAGATAGCACTATTTCTGTGTTTTAGTTGATAAATACTCAAAGATTTAATTAAAAAAAATAAATAAAACATTTAAATAGTTTATTTGCACCTTCAAGTAAAAATGACTCTAACAAAAATAGGCACTTTAAAGCTTAATATTACGCAAACAAATCCCTGAATCGAAAAATGGTTTTCTCAGATCCGCAATATTTTTAAACGGTCTATCTAACGATACCCCACACCAAGGAATAG
Source organism: Atethmia centrago (assembly GCA_905333075.3). Classification (NCBI taxonomy): domain Eukaryota; kingdom Metazoa; phylum Arthropoda; class Insecta; order Lepidoptera; family Noctuidae; genus Atethmia; species Atethmia centrago. The sequence goes on along the minus strand of HG995383.1, from coordinate 15,809,794 downwards.
ACGAGAAAAATCTATCTTCCCCAATTTACGTGTAAAGGAGGCACCCTACATTTTTTTCAAGATTTTATTTTACCACTTTATCGCCGTGATTAATATGTATACTCATGCCAAATTACAGCTTTCTATTATTAAACGGAATACCTACGAATAGTTATACTCTCTGAGCAAAGCCGCGGACAGACAGCCAGACGGACATGGCGAAACTATAAGGGTTGCTTGTTGACTACGGAACCCTAAAAAGATAAGGGTAAAGGGAAGGGTAAAGAAGATAGAAAAATAAATAAAAACGAGAAAGTAGAAAAGGTGAAAAAAAGATAAACTCAAGCTCAAACTCAAAGCATTTATTTCAAATAAACCAAATACAGGCACTTTTGAACTGTCAAGGGGTCGGTCGGTCAGAAAGATGAAGCAAGTTGCCCATTCCAAAGCGTAGTAGGTTCCTAGGGAGAAGAACGATCAAGAAACTCCACGGACACCCATTTAAATTAAAAAATTGTTACACAAATACTGGTTACATCATTCATGTTGAAATTATACATGTGAGAACAATGTAGAAAGACGTGCACGTTAAAAGTGTCCGTAATAAAAAGATAACAACAATTGAAAAATTAAAATAAGCCGTGGCAGCTAAGAAATGACCAGTCCCTACTGGCGGCGCCCGTTCACGAACATGACGCATGGTTCAGCATCATTCAGCTCAACCATTTTGAGGGAACTTATTGATTCAACACACACGCCACCACCAGCGAGACATTTGAGTAAGCATACTTGATACTCTCAGCCGCCAGGGCACATTCAAGTCAATTAAAGACGTACCCAGTAAATGGTAGCTTTATAGTAGGTACCAAGTGATCACATATGTGCCATGCAATTATACACTACTAAGAGAATGAATTTATACAATGCAATGATAGTTTTTATGATCTTCAGCAGCTTCACCAAATATTGTCGAATGCTAATCAATTAGTTTTTGCGCCCTTGTGGAGCAGGACCAGCGTGGCAGCGTTGAGCCAAGCATTCCTGTCAGCGATGTAATCCCCCAACATATAATATACTTGGCTGCATAGTGCGCGTTTAATACAAGATTTAAATTTCGTTTCATTTAGTTGTAATATATGGGGAGGTATTTTATTGTAACATTTTAAACAGTATATAAGTGAAGTATATAAGTCTACTAAAACTAGTCTGAGACTTGGTTGAACTAATTGGTCCCTATTTCTGGTCTTATAATTGTGTAAAAAAGGTGAAAGACACCTTTTTTACTGAAAATACTTAAATAAAAGGAGTGACTCTGCAAAAGATGAATGTTTTTTGTATTGTTTGCGGCATCTCCTATAATGAAGATACATCAGGTGGTGACTGGTTTTAATGTATCTCTTGTAATGACTGGGCCCAAGCTGGATGTATCACAGGTGACGTCACAGCATTCACTTGCCTGAATTGTAATTCGGATGATGACTACGATTAGATACATTTTTGCCATACCCAGTCGATCTGCCTAGCCTTTTCCCTACTATTTTGGGGTCGGTTGTTGGTAGTCTAATAATAATAATATCTGGTCGGATGTAGGTGAATACCAGTATTTTACATGGAGCGACTGCCTATCTGACCTCCACAACCCAGTTACTGGGTAACACGATGCCCCTTGGTAAGACTGGTTGTCAGACTTTCGAGCTTCTGACGACCCGTAACGACTGCCAAAGATCTACAAATGACAGCCGGGCAGGGGACAGGGGGCTAGGAAGGAGGCCTAAGAGGGGGCTGACATGGAGTGCCATTAATGGCCCCATTACGCCTCCTCCAGGCGAACATCAACCACTGCGCCGCCGCACTATGGGACCAAACAGTATTTTCCATCTCAAAAATGGTTTTGTCGAAAGTCGTAAATCCATAGATTGTTTTATGGTTTTATACTCTCAAAAGATGGAACTTACGAATAAATTACAAAATATAAAAAAATATAAAGTTTTACGTTTATGAAATGAACCTCAAACATTGGGCATAAATATTTTCATGCCAATTAAATTACCGTTAAGGGAGTTCAACACATAATTATTCGGAAGTTTTCCAAGGGAACATATTAGTGTTATACATCATTAGATAGCTTAGAATATACACTTTGCAACCACGTTCAGTTTTTGTAAAAAAAATGTTTTTATTTAATTTTTTAATATTTTTTTAGTGAAGTAAAGAAAATTTAGTTTTTGTTAATTTCAATTGGAGTTTTCGTTGTTGCCGAAAGCAGCCGGTGTCAAGTTAATTACTCTATTAGAGACCTTATCTACTCAGTAATATGAGGATTTAAAAAAAACTTGCGCGTTTTTTGCGCCAGAGGTGATTTTGAAGCAATAATGTCAATCGGGGAAAAATCCTCGAAAATTACGGTTCTTCTTTTTTATTATGAAATATTATATTTAGTTATTATCCTTTGATGTCTATATTGTTTTTTTCTATTTCTATGATAAAAACATACATTTGCAAATTAAAAAACTGCTATTATATTTGAAAGAATCTTCCCATGACAATTTTGTTTGGGGTGGTCACCTTAACCACAAGTATGATAAACTATATTGCTGCGGAAGTTATATTTATCTGTTGTGGTAAATAATTACAATCAGTACTGATTACACTATTTCGATGAGAACTGTTATAATCAATTGTCCCATGGTTTTTACACAAGGCACTAAAATATTAGTCCTTTAAATACCCGTGTATGTTCAGCATACGATTCATCAAAGTGTTCAGATACTTCTTTTCAATAACAATTAACGCATAAAAAACATTATTATCTAACAATGAGTGAATTCGTTTGTGTTCGACGCGATCTTTGTGATCAAATAATAAAAGGGAAAAGTACTTCAGACCTCAAAAAATATTTATTGGAAAATTTTCAACTATCGGAAACTGACGTTAATACTGTAATAGAGAGTATTCAAAAAAATCTAACATCGAGTTGCAACCAGAAATGGACCAAAGCTCAAAGAAAGCCGGACCGGTTCGAGAGCCTATACTCAAATTGGTTAAATGGTGATTTTAAAGTATCATTGAATTCTTGCAGTACCTCAACCACTGTAAATTCTGGTTTGAATACTTCTGGTGAACGTGGAAGACCAACAAAACAATATGACGAGTGCTCGGAAAACACAAAGAAACGAAAAAATATGGAGCTGGTCCAGGAGTATGGAATGGGACATGTCCGTAACGCTTATGTGCAAGGTTTAAGATCCATGGGGGAAAATGACGAAGCGTCGATTGTGACTATTATCAGAAATAAGGAAAAAGAAGAGAAAAAAGTTATTCTACAAAACATACTCAATCCAGATAACGCACTTTCCTTTACAAAAGAGGAAGCATTGAGTATATGCATTGAAACTGATTTAACCAAAGCACAATATGCGTACCTAAGAAAAAGGCTCGTTGATAAGAATTTAAGTTCTGTATTGCCTTCGTATCAAACACTAAGTGAAGCAAAAAAGGCTTGCTATCCGCCTGCATCCAGCATTACGGTAACAAATATAAGCGCAAAAATCAACCTGCAAGATCTCTTAGACCATACAGTCAGCCGTATTATAAGGATAAAGTCAGGATCGACTTACAATCGTCTCAAGCTTTTCACTAAATGGGGATGTGATGGATCCTCCGGGCAAAGTGAGTATAAACAAACTCTACCGGAAGAAAACGAACAAATATCGGACGCTAATTTGTTTATAGTGTCCCTTGTACCACTGCGACTAGTAGACGAAGAAACGTCTACGGTCATATGGAAAAACCCTACTTGCTCATCTGTTAGATATTGCAGACCAATTTCATTAGAATTTGCAAAAGAAACTCCCGAAAAAACTACAGCGGTTGTCAGTGAAATTGAAGCCAAAATTAATCAATTGATTCCAACTCTTGTGTCAATAGAAGACAAAGTCATCGAAGTTAAACATCAACTGTTTATGACAATGATTGATGGGAAAGTTGCTCAAGTGTTGACAAACACATCATCCAGTGCTACCTGCACTGTTTGTGGAGCAACTCCCAGACAAATGAATGATCTTTTAAAAGTTACAACGAGAGTTGAAAATGAAAATGCGTTTAAATACGGATTGTCGACGCTACACGCATGGATAAGATTTATGGAAATGATCCTCCATATTTCTTACAATTTAGGTTTTGAGAAGTGGTCTGCAACAACTCCAGAAAACAAGCAACTTAAAGAAGACAAGAAAAAAATTGTCCAAAAACGTTTCCGAGAAGTGCTTGGCTTGCATATTGATAAACCACGTCAAGGTTCCGGTAATAGCAATGACGGTAATACGGCAAGGAGATTTTTCCAAAATTACCAATGTTCTGCAGAGATAACCGGAATTGATGAAGAATTAATCAAGAGACTATATGTAATTCTTCAAACTATGTCATCGGGATTTCCTATAAACGCAGAAAAATTTGGTCAGTATACATTGGTAACCGCGCAATTATATGTAAGCAAATATAACTGGTACTACATGCCATCTTCGGTCCATAAAGTACTTATACATGGTGCTAAAATAATAGAGCATTATGCAGTTTTGCCTATAGGACAATTATCCGAAGATGCCCAGGAAGCTCGAAATAAAGATTATAAGAAATATAGGTTACATCACGCTAGGAAGTGTTCCAGATCAGCAACAAACGAAGACGTTCTGCATATTTTGTTATATACATCTGATCCTTATATATCTAGCTTAAATAAACCAAGTTTTCTAATATCCAAAGAATTATTTGACGAAGCTAAAGAATAGTTGGAAATAGAAAGTGATGAGTAGGATAAGTTTAAGTAATAATTTTTTTTTGTCATGTAACTGTTTGTTTAATAATAATAATTTAATTTTAAACTTATTTTAAGCATAAGTGTAACTTTTATTGCTATTTTAATATAACTGTATGATTTTTTGTATGAAATTTCGTATAACTTTATCTTTGTCATTTTTTTTCGAAAAAAATATTTTTTTTAGAATGATGATGTTTGATTTCTTTTATTGCCTAGATATTCACAAATACGTGAAAAAAAAATCAAGGAGATAAATCACAAAACAACAGAGTTATCGATTTTTGAGATGGAAAATACCGGTTGGTCCCATAGTGCGCCGCTCAGGATCTGTTGCTCCAGAGCATGGCGCAGTGGTCGATTAACATCGCCGTGGTCGCTGAGCCGTACTTTGTCCCGCCCAGGGATGACTGGGTGGAGGACCTGAGCGGCTCAGTGACCCTAATTTCGTCGGCCGCCGCCGGTACCCCGTTCCTCGAGGCCATCAAGAGAGGACGGGGCTGCGTAGCAGCACGGTTCGGGGAGATTGTCGTGGTAGGGGTCTACCTCTCTCCGAACCGAACTCTTGCCGAGTTCCACAACTCCCTTGCGGAGTTGAGAGACGTCGTCGTTGGGTTAGGTTCCCTCCCCGTGTTCGTCCTCGGGGACTTCAATGCCAAGAATTTGGCTTGGGGTTCCCGGTTAACGGACACACGGGGCAGGATGGTGGAGGACTGGGCTCTGGAGACAGGCCTGGTCGTCCTAAACCGGGGTTCTGTCCCCACGTAGTGCGGATGCGGGGTGAATCAGTGGTGGACATCTCGTTCGCCAGCCCCGCTCTGTCGCCGCGTGTAGTTGACTGGCGCGTCATGGAGGGGGTGGAGACCTATTCCGATCACCGGTATATTCGGTTCGATGTCTCCGCCCAGACCTCGGACGCGCCGGTCCGACGGGCTCCGAGTGGTCCGCAGTGGGCGCTGAAGCAGCTGGACCGGGAGCTCCTCCTGGAAGCCTCGATCGTGCAGGCCTGGGTGTCACCACCGGACAGGCCTGCCGACATCAACGACGAGGCGGAGTGGTTCCGGGAGGCCATGTCCGACATATGTGACGTGGCAATGCCCCGGGTCCAGCCTAGACGTGCCTCGCGCCAGGTGTAATGGTGGTCGCAGGAGCTGACGGCTCTGCGCACTGCGTGCGTGCGGTACACCAGGCACCCCGGGCTCCGTATCAAACCTCCGGATACGGAAGCCATTCAGGCGGAGCTGTACGAGGGGTACAGAGCGGCGAAGACCGCCCTCCAAGCGGAGATCCTGCGGGCCAGGGGGTTGGCCCGCGAGGAGTCACTGGGGACTCTGGACAGGGACCCGTGGGGACGCCCGTACAAAGTGGTGCGGGATAAACTCCGCCCATGGGCTCCCCCGCTGACGCAGAGTCTCCGGCCCCGGCTTGTGGAAGACGTGGTGAGCGCTCTGTTCCCTTCCCGAGGGGAACACACCTCCCCGCCTATGGCTCCGCCTACTGCGGTACCCGATGCGGACCACACCGCCAACGACGACGACGACGACGATGCTCCGGAGGTGACCGAGGTAGAAATGAGAGCGGCGGTACGCAGGCTTAATGCCAAAAATACCGCCCCAGGACCCGACGGCTTACCTGGGAAGGCCTGGATCCTGGCCTTGGAGGCTCTCGGACCTCGACTTAGGGGCTCCAAGCGCAAGTTTGGAGAGGGGCCAGTTCCCGCTTCGTTGGAAGACGGGAAAACTGGTCCTCATAAAGAAGGCAGGGTGCCCTGCGGACTCTCCGTCCGCTTATCGGCTGCTCGACGAGGTGGGCAAGCTCTTTGAAAGAGTCATTGCAGACCGCCTCGTCGGCCAGCTGGTGCGGGTGGGGCCGGATTTGGCGGAGAGCCAGTTTGGTTTCCGCAGAGGGCGCTCTACGGTGGACGCCATCATGCGTGTGCGAGCCCTGACGACGGGGAATGCTGTTGCCCAGGGTGGGGTCGTCTTGGCGGTGTCCCTAGACATCGCCAATGCCTTCAATACCCTGCCCTGGAGTTGCATCAGAGAGGCACTACGGTATCACCGGATGCCGACCTACCTCTGTCGTGTGGTCGAGGCCTATTTGACGGACAGGGCCGTCATCTACCCCGGTCACCAGGGAGTGTGGAACCGGCAAGAGATGTCGTGCGGCGTCCCACAGGGATCGGTCCTGGGGCCGCATCTGTGGGACATCGGATACGACTGGGTGCTGCGCGCCGACCTCCCTAGCGGCGTCAGCGTAGTGTGCTACGCTGACGACACGTTGGTCCTGGCGCAGGGGAGGTCGCACCAGGCGGCGGCCGAATTAGCGGCACGCGGGGTTGTGACAATCGTCAAAAGGATCCAGCAATTGGGACTCGAGGTGGCCCTGCACAAGTCCGAGGCCATGTGTTTTCATGGTCCTCGGAACGCGCCACCGTTGGGGTCCCAAATAACGGTAGGAGGGGTTTCTATCGGCGTCGAGTCGACGATGAAGTACCTGGGACTCGTCCTCGACAGCCGGTGGAACTTCGTGGAGCATTTCCGACGTTTGGCTCCCAAACTGGAGCAGGCGGGCGCTGCATTGAAGCGGCTCCTGCCCAATCTAGGGGGTCCAAACGCCTCCTGCCGGAGGCTCTACGCGGGGGTCGTGCGGTCCATGGCCCTCTACGGGGCTCCTGTATGGGCACGCTCTCTGGCGCTGCGGCCAGCCCGCCGGTTGAGCGCGGCCCAAAGGGTCATGGCCATCCGGATTGTCCGAGGATACCGCACGGTCTCCTGTGAGGCAGCGAGCCTCCTTGCCGGATTGCCGCCATGGGATCTGGAGGAAAAAGTCCTCGCGCACGTATGGGAGTGGCGCGAGGAGGCAAAACGCCGGGGCGTAAGTCCGCTGCCGCGAGAAATCGCGGCACAGCGGACGGAGCTCTGGCGGGGTCTCATGGCGTCATGGAAAGTACGATTGTCGCAACCCAGTGCTGGGCACGCCACGATTGCGGCAATAAGTCCCCTCTTTGAGGAGTGGCTGGAGAGGCGCCACGGCGTCCTCACCTTCCGCCTGACGCAGGTCCTCACCGGACACGGCAGCTTCGGGAGGTTCCTGTGTCGGATAAGGCGGGAGGAAACGTCCGGGTGTCACCACTGTATGGATCGCCCGGAGGACACGGTGGAGCATACGGTGGAGGTCTGTCCGGCTTGGGCAGAGCACCGCCGTGTCCTCGTGGAGGCGATCGGCGGCAGAGACCTCTCGCGGCTGGCCCTGGTTCAGGCCATGGTACGGAGCGAGAGGGCATGGGCAGCCGTCACCTCCTTCTGCGAAGCAGTAATGCTCGCCAAGGAGGAGGCGGGATGGTTGAGGGAAAGGCACGTTTCGCGCCCTCTCGCCCCTAGCCGCCGCAGGAGACGCTCTGGGCGTCGGGAATCTCGGGCGGATTTCCAGCCACCGTAGGCGCGGGCTTGCGGACGGTGAGCAATGGGTAGCTCACCGTCCGGTAAGGACCAGGCACGGGTCGACGGCGCGTCGTATTCCACGCGCGCCTCAAAGAGATGTCGTCAGCACAAAAGCAGGGGTCCACTAGGGCCGATGCCTGCCGGGGTCGCGGGAAGGTACTTATGGGTCACCGAGGCCCCCGCAACACAGGCAACAGGAAGGAATACGGGTGGGTTTTAGTCAGTAAGAGTCTGACACACCCTCTCGCTCCGCCCAGAGCGGGAGAAGTTATTTGATGACTTCCCACCCTCAAAAAAAAAAAAAAGCCTTTTCCCAACTATTTTGGGGTCGGTTGTTGGTAGTCTAACCGGATGTAGGTGAGTACCAGTATTTTACATGGAGCGACTGCCATACCTAATATAGTACCTAATCAATTATTTTTTTAATATATTTGATGATTTTGTTTAAAATTACATTTTATCCATGTTGAGTTTAAAGATAAAACCGTTTGTATTTATATTATATTTAAAGTTTTTAATGGGTATATGTATGTATATCCTTATATTTAAATAAATTTATTTCACAGTTTTCGCTATTGCACCTACCACTGCAAAATTACATACTGCACTGCATATGTGCATCTAGTAGATGTACATATGGGCTCACTTGGTCGGTTCCGATCTAAGCTTCTTGATCATTTGTGTCGGAAGTAATAGCAATTTTAAAACGCTCAATTTTTCATTATTTTTTATTATTTTCTCTTTATTTTATTTTTTTTATTAATAACATATGAGATGGCAGTAGCTCTCTTTGTTTTGTTATATAAATGCCAGAGAGACGTACCTTCTCCGTCATATACAAATGTTTTAACTGCTTGTTTTAAGATTGATCATCTAGTAGGTAATAATAAGAATAATTGTTTGTTACATTTAGTTCTTTATTTTCTGTTGTTTCTTGTAATTTATGTAGTGTTTCTGAACGTTGGTAAATCTAAATAAATAAATAAATAAATAAAATAAACCACTGTTTGTCTCTGCATCACCCAAAGGTTGACTGGTAGAAAATGCCTATAAGCCATTAAGTCCGCGTACATTTGTGTGCTTAAAGTATTAAATAAATAAATAGATAAATAAAACTTATTACAAAGATTTGATGAAGATGCTAGATGAAAGTAAAGATGTGCATTTTCTATTACATCTCATGATGTTGTATAAGTTGTTTGCTGTTTGATTCTTAGCACAGAAATTATGACTGATGACCGCTGAATACTGATAAAAGTTAAGAAAAATTATCAAAAAATGTTGATTGTCTAAAATAGTTTAACGAATTTTTAGTTTTTGATCATGTTTAGATATTTTGTAATTTGTGTTGTCAATTTATAAGAAAACGTGATTCATACAAGTCTGTATCAATTTCGCTTGTATTAATAAAAAATAATGTCATACAGATATTGTTTTCATCTACTTATATCAGTTGGCATAACATACATAATGTCGAGTGTTGCCCTTTCTGTTAAACTTACCTCAGAGCTGTTAATTCTGGCCCTGAACATGAGGTTAGAATTAACAACTGACTTTTTAGGGTGCCGTACCTCAAAAAAAAGAAACCCTCATATAATCACTTGTGTGTCTGTCTGTCCGCCTGTCACGGCCTATTTGCTCCTAATTTACTGCGTTCTTAATTTTCTGTGATACATGAACGTGTAACGTAAATAAATTAATTTTGAAAATGAGGTTCACTTTTGGGGGGAAAACTTGAAAAAATCGTTTTGCAAACATTTAGTAAGTTTTGTAACAAACTATAAACGTCATTTTAGAATAATTCGTTTTAAAGTTATTTAAATAGATGAAAATTCCGCCCTTATCTTCGAAATAGCTGAGCCTAAAATTTTGAAAAAAGTACACAATTTTTGGAAGAAATACAGAAAATAATTCTATACTTATAGGTTACAGGAAAACCTAGAAGAAGTCTATAGTCTTAAAATAACATGGTAAATCACTCAATATTGTGCGTACAAACTTACCTTTGCAGTTGGAATGTATGGGGAAACATGTATTTCAACGACAATGTTAATTTAGTTCTTGGGATAAATGTATCCTAAGTACGGAACCCTTCATTGTGTGTTATCAAAAATGTTCTATTGAAGACATCATTTCTTTTATGTTTAATTTATGTAAAAGGTCTAATACCTAAATAATTAAAACATCATGTAACGTAAAAATCAAGTCTAGATTTTGAATCATTTCGAAGCTTCAACTAAAAATCAAAGTTAATTGTAGCCCCCTTTTATACCTAAACGCTAGTTCGAAAAGTAGTACTTGTTTAGTGAATTCATCCGTAAATAGTCTAGTTTGTCAGAGAATTACTATCAAACGATAGTAATTATCTCACAAAACTGAGAAGACGATACTATTATTATCTTGTTACTGGTCCATTGTCTATTGTCTAGGTACTTTCAGGGATCAACACCTATAATAGGCTGATAATACGGGTGATTATGTTCCAAATGTGATTGATTCGTGATTGATTATATCGATAAATATAACGGATAATCTGCAATTAGCTATGGAGAAGTCTGTCGTCAATGGGCCTCGTCCTCAATAGAAGTAGCTACATTGTCAAATACACGCCTATTCAGAATGTTGACGCTACAGTAATATCTTGGCATATCAAATGTAGAACAGTTGACAGAGAAGTACTTCTTGCTCTTTGTGTATCTTAATAATACCAGGCGTATTGTGTACAGGCAGATGTATAATAAACATTGTATGGTTGTCTTAATATAAAAATAAATATGATTAATTGTATTAATTTATGAGAACAACGGTGCGGGAAGCACTCAGAAATATTTGATGATTGGAAACAAAATTTTCCTGTATCATTCCTCTGAGGAAATTCTTCGATACAAACGCGTTCTTAACTTGAAGATGAAGGTTTTTTAAAAGCTTTACATTAACAATGATATATGGAGGAAATAAAGACTAAGCTTATTCTCCCGTACCTACTAGGTATGTATTCTTCCGTCAATAAAAACTTTCTTCCACAACTGTTGTTCTAGTCCACCGTCCTGGTCTCATATACGACTGTCCCTTGCCGTGTCCAAACACAGCTACATCGGCGACTAACCCCTAACTAATGAATCTCGTCGCAGCTCTCAACATGTGAGGAAAAGTAAACACGCGGGGTGAGTAATAAATCTAAATTCGTCCATCAGTGAGTGCAGGCAAGCGTTCAGTGCGCTGGTTGGCGCGAGGCGTTAGTAGTTTGTCACGAGGACACGTTCGGACGTGATGCCCAGTTTATTGCTTCCCCGGTACCGACTGATTGGTTAACTCAGGGTAACTACCATAAAAGCCAAACTCGCTTTACTTTTCACTTTAAAGATCCCCTTCATATATATTATAGCCTACGTGCGGCGCGATACCGGGGCGCGTTTGTCACCCGTGGTAGCTGCCCATGTAACGCACGACTGGGCTGGGATATACAACGCGAGAAACATTATTTAATGCCGCAGGACATTACTCGATTTTTATTTATTTCTATGTATTTTTTTGTACTGGGCTCTATAATGGGATTTGACAAAATAACTGAAAATTTGTCTAAGTTTCTGGTTATTTTTATGTAACGTGAGTTAGGCTGTCTGCATTCTTACCTTCTGTGTAGGCGGGTTTTAATATAGATGAAATCGCCCGTTCTTTAAAATTGTTCCCAAGGAATTGCAAAGAGCGTCAGACTTGAGTATGATGCAATCCTCTTTAAATTATATTGCAGAATCTTCGTAGATATCTTTATTAAAAAATGTTTTTTCAGATGAACTTCCATGAAGTACATTTTCTACAATGAAATATTTAAATTGGGAATAGTAACGTAACTCTCCAGAGGAATGTGATAATGTAAATTTTCTTTCCGTTTTTTTAAACGTCCCAGTTTGCTCGGTGGCTGAGCTTCATGCACAAATAAGGAGTTAGCACGTACACTCGTCTTATCGCAAGGCACGTAGCTCGCTTGATGCCTACTTTATTGCCGGCTAGGGTCCTCGAATGCCGCTGCATCACACCAATGCACTCCACATTCTTTTTTTAATTGGGAGATACCAATGAAAACATGTGAACTACTTTTCTGCATATGAATGAAATAAAATGTTCACCGCCCAACTTACACGCATATATGGCAGTTCAATGCATGCTCATATTAATCATGGCATGTCTATATGTAGTTGGTAGGTGTGTGTTTGTAGGGATTTGTATATAATTGTCTATCTATCTGACGTAACAAATTAATTGGACGTTGATCAAATTTGATCGAGCTCCGTAATTCACACGGAGGTGATTAAACTTTGATAAACAAACATAAATTTATATTTACATATTTAAACGCGAACCATCATTTAAAAGTATATTTTTCAATTTACGGACAAAGTATAATGAGGAAGTTTATTATTTCGTAGCGATTACCTTTTGAAATCAAAGAGAATACTTTGTAATTAATTCCTTCTAATTCCGTGACGTTATTTATTTTTAGTAAAATACAATTAATTGGCCGACATATAGACGCATTGTAGCTCTTAAAGTAGGGACGTACCATTAATTGGTTTTCTGTAGGTTTGAAGGAAAATAGTTACAATTGAATTCAGAATTGTTGCTATTTATAAAATGAGTTAACAACATCTTATTAACCCTTACCTTAAAAATATTAATTATGTAAATTAGCTTTGTAAATAATAAAAATATTAAAATCTTTTCGTCTAAGATTATTTTTGAACAACAATAAGCAAACTTTTGACCTGCGGCGTATGATTGTTCATTACAAAAACAAAAGGGATGTTTAAAATATAAAAAAAAATACACGATCCAATCTAATTACCCTCTGCCGCTGCGAATCATCTCTTTATTTTTCTTATATTTAATCAAATTATTACTGAAGCTACCGAGATGACGGCTAATAGAGAAGTATGGAAGAAAAAGACAAGTTGCGCCCAAATAAATTGGGAAAAGGGCAGGAGAATGATAATGATTACTGAAGCTACCTACAGAAAAAGTTTCAAACGAATTAAAGTTGTGACTAGGTTACTAAATAAAGCAGCAAACAAACGATTTAGGTATTAAAAAACAACCAACTTCCAAAAAAAAAACACTGCTAAGTGAAACATTACTTTATGTTCGGAAGTCGGTATCTTTGGATCTGGAGGGCAACCACCGCCTCTTAAACCAGTATTTTTTTAATATTACATCAGTGTGAGAATGAGACGAAGCTATACAGGGGGTATAGCTACATCTCTTTCCTACTGTGTAGCAATGTTAAAATAATACTGCTTTAAGAGGCGGTGGCTGCCCCGCTGTATTTAAATGTATTGCCACCGATCGACCACCAAAAGGTAATCTGCGCTGAATCAATTTATATGGGACCACCTCTAGGTACCAAACAAAAAAGAAACATTAAAATAAATTCATAATAAAATTGGCGGAGTAATCGCGCAACAAATATACAAAAAAAACATTCAGTCGAAAAGAGAACCTCCTCCTTTTTTTGAAGTCGGTTAAAAAGAACTACCTCATAGCGCATGACCATACTGTCCATTTCCAGACCCTGGGCAAGAATCGGCTCCTCATATTTCAATGGCCCGATACCCCTTTGTATCTAAATGCGTATCACGTTCTCAAGTCGCACAGTTTACCCCAACAAGCGGCTGATTGAAGATAAAGAAAGTGGCTTATGTTATTATTCACTCCAAGAGAGAGATCCTTTCGTTATTCGGTTAATTTAATAGAACAATATTGTGTATATACAAGTACAGGGTGTGAAAGGACCCATCACGTAGCTGTTATCGATCCATTATGTACATGAAACGAAGTAACATTGAGCAAAAATTGTTACTCACGTTTTTGGTGTTAATAATCGCTGTTTACGGCACCGCGCAATGTAACACACGCAAATCATTGTAATAAGCACAATGATTTCCGTGCATGCAACTGCATGCTTTATATACAGTTCTCAGGGTATTTAAAGTTAAGTTACTAAAACTTGTTTTCGTGAAACAAAGTGTGAAACGTTGGAACTTTGACCTCCAATATCTCCATAACCAGAAGGTCCCAGGTATATGGTCCAGTTAAAAAAATGATATCACAATGACGGGAGTGTAAGTGACTCACAGCTCCGTTAAGCGTCTTTTAGCAACCATTACAGTATGTATAAGAATAAGAATAATTTATTTGCATTGGTAATAACACACATACACACGACACGACATGGTTGGCGTAATGGCTGAGCGATCGACTGCTGCGCAGCGTGTCGCGGGTTCGATCCCCGCACGGAACAAATATTTGTATGATCTGCAAGTAATTGTTCCGGGTCTGGGTGTTTGTGAGTTTCTATGTTTGTAAACGCACCCACGATACAGGAAGAAATTCCTAGTGTGGCGCAACGATAAAAAAAATTACATACAAAGATCTTAAAAAATATCTGTTTTGCCAATATGACATACAAATGATTATTATTATAAAAGACGATTAACTACATACTGAGGCGAAATCGCGGGCGCGACAGGCATATTGCTGCCTGTCGCACCTGCGATATCGCCTCAGTATGCAGGAGCCTTTAAATGAGTATTATTATTTTTATTTTATTTTAGAAAGCTCCGTGAGATTGTCAGTAACACCAAGGCGTTGCTGGCTTTTCTTGAAGAGCTAAGGTAGATCAAATGATCGATTTTTCCACCCATACGCAAAATATGCGCTTTGACGAGGAGTTGCAGACACCAACAGGCTTAGCATGACGCTTTATATTTCTACTGTACTATACAAGGTGTCGCTTTGCATCCTCGTCAAATTCAAGGAGGTAACTATGCTAATGATTCTCGACACGAATCAATAGGTCTTTTTTTTTGTTTTCTAACATTCCGAAATGTGTGGGACACGCATGTTAAAACGCGGCCCGTGTGATACCGCACTGTAACTGCCCTTTTCACACACTACAACACTACCGCACTAACACTACCGCATACACAACGGGGTGATTCTGTTCTGTGACAGTGGTATTCTAAAATACTCGTCAAACTTAAATAACTAAAAAAAACAAGTATGTATTAATTATGGAGCAGGTATCGTAAAATATTTGATTATATATGTCTTTCATAGCAGCCTCCTGAAATTTGACGAGGATGCAAAACGACACCTTGTAGAATAGAAATCGCTTGTCTACATTTCTCGGTAGAAAACTGTCAACTGTCTACACGGAAACGTCATTTTTGTCTACTCTTTTTCGTGCTAAGCCTGCTTCCCGTATTACCTATTACCCTGGTATCTAGAAAGCATCATCAACTGCCCATAGCTGCAGTTCAAGGCAGGACATAGGCCTCTCTAATTCACGCCATCCAACTTGTTATTAGGTACCTACTGTTATCTTATTATGTAAGCTATTATTTTGGCTATGTGGCTTGGTATGTAGCCGATCTATAATAACTTTAGTTACAGCCTAAATTCATATCTGAAACAACATCATTATTTCCGTATTAATTAGAATGTAGCCGAAAGTGAGCAACAATGCGTTGTGGATTTATTTTCTTGATAGTTTATTAAGTACCTACGTGATGCTTTTGTGTATTTTATCATCATTAGAATTTGATTTACATTCGTGTGTCATTACATTTACACGCGGGCCCAGTGCGGGTTGGTAGATGTCACATGTCTTCGAATTTTTGGTTCTAGGACATGTCGGTTTCCTCATGATGTTTTCCTTCACCGTTTTGAGAACAGTAGTTTTGTGTGTCTATCAAGTAGACGTCAGTCTGAAAAGTCATCTTTATATGCGTCTAATCAGTAATCTGTTTTAGATGGATCCCAAAGTTTATCAGCCTTTAGAAGTCAACTGTTGGACATAAGCTTCACATTTACTTAAATGAGAAGCTTATGTCCAACAGTTGACTTCCTCCACTAAAAGTTATAAGTTCCTCCACTAAATGATCTGGCTGCTCCTATCTGAACCTAGGAAAAGTTTGCTTGGAGTCAATTTATGTACAAGTCGTGTTGCTTGAATTCTCCAAGTAAGCTTTTCCTAGGTTCAGACTACAGTCGTGTTACTTTATTTTCCTGATCAGTTATTGTGGCCAAAAAATGACAATAATAATCAGAATCGGATCAAGTAACGTCACCGGTGAAATGTGAATTAAAGTCACGTTGCCCTCCTACCTCTACGTATAGGTACTGTATCGAATGAAATCTTGAGAAAATCTGAATCCATAATTAGGCCGAAGACATATTATCATAACCTAAAATGATAAAGTTTATTGAGATGAACTCAAAATATTTACATTACCGCATAATATAGACGATATTATTTCTGAAAGTTTACTCAAAAGGCAAGAATAAATATTTTTCCTTTATCTGGCTTCCCTTCTTCGTTTTAATTGCGTAAATCCTCTTTAAGGGGATCGTTTTCGATAAAATCTTTTTTTTTTCAGTAAGGAAACTGAGATGATGTAATTAAAGATTCTGAAATCAGCTTACCTGTTCGTTTGTGGTGGCTTCAGTCTCATTAGAGAACTTATCAGATTGATGTTATGTATGGTATTGCGTACTTCGGTTATGTTTTGTGGTGTAATTATTGCTTTGATACCGGGTATTTTGTAATTCTCGCTTACCTGTACGTACATAAATTACTTGGAGCCATGTAACTATGTACTTTAAATCCGTTGTAGTGTGGTTTAATAGAAAACGCGTTGTTCGAGGCAAATAATACACATAATTTCTAAATAGAAAAAAAAATACAATTTGATTAGATAAAAAAAATAGATCCGGTGTGGATTTTGAGGTTTAAGGCTTCTACTCGTACAGACTGGGGCGATATCGCGGGCGCGACAGGCAGCAACAAGCATATCGCCCGTGTCTGCAGAAGCCTTTAGTCAACGACCTAAACGAATGACTGCAACCAACTCCCTAGGTACGTTGAAGACGCAGATTAGACAAAAAATAAAAATTTTGTGGTTATCTGATGTAAAATCCGGTTGGTGACTCGGCAAGGTGAGGAGTCAACACGAAAAGACGGAGCACGCTATGAAGCTCAGCAGCGGAGTAACGAAGTAGTCCACTGCATGGCGGCGTGAGACGTTGGATGGAAAGCTGCGTGGTGGCAAGTGATATAGTGGAATTCGACCTGGGCGTGCAGATGATAACCGCCCAAAGTAGTACCCTAGGGGGTTACCCTAGATAAAATGTTATGGTTAAAAATAGAATTACCAAGTCGGGACTTGCAAAAAAAGGAAATTACATACCACTGTGACGTAGGACTTAATTCAAACGACTCAATTTAAACTCTTAAGAACGTACGCTCTTATACGCTGCCGAGCAGGATGAGACTTCTAAAATAACATTATGATTGGTAGATAGCCAATATTATAATATCCGAGATTCAAAAAAAAAAATAGGCAGTACGTACCGATAATAAAGAATGAATAAAATATTCAACCGTGTTCTTAATAGTTCGCTACAATGAGCCCACCGGAAGGGATTTTTTTTTTTTGGTTGGGAAATCATCAAATTACTTCTCGCGCTCTGGGCGGAGCGGGAGGGTGTGTCAGACTCTTACTGACTAAAACCCACCCGTATTCCTTCCGTTGCCTGTGTTGCGGGGGCCTCGGTGACCCTTTAGTACCTTCCCGCGACCCCGGCAGGCATGGGCCCTAGTGGACCCCTACATTTGTGCTGACGACATCTCTTTGAGGCACGCGCGGAATACAACGCGTCGTCGACCCGGGCCTGGTCATTACCGGACGGTGAGCTACCCATTGCTCACCGTCCGCAAGCCCGCGCCTACGGTGGCCGGAAATCCGCCCGGGATTCCCGATGCCCAGGGCGTCTCCTGCGGCGGCTAGGGGCGAGAGGGCACGAAATTTGCCTTTCCCTCAACCGTCCCGCCTCCTCCTTCGCGAGCATTACTGCTCCGCAGAAGGAGGTGACGGCTGCCCATGCCCTCTCGCTCCGTACCATGGCCTGAACCAGGACCGGACGCGAGCGACTTTATTTAGCGTTACTACAATTATTTATTCCGTATTATCCCAGGACTTGTCGTGGTTTCCCACGCTGCATATTACAAACCTGATGTGATCAATAATCACTGGCTTCATTTATCTGTGAGAACATAATGTTGATTTGCTAGTACAGCATATAGGACATATTCAAAGGCTCATATTTATGTACATAAATAACATCATAAGGACAGACCATGGTTTCAACACCAAACACCACAAAGCTTACGTATATTCACTTAATAAAAGAAATCAGAAATCAGAAATATTTTATTTGTGATACATAGGTAGGTACAGTGGTTGGACATGATTTAGGTTGATGTTCGCTATGATCAGCCTACTATAGGCATACAAAAAGATAATTACAATGTTTACATGCAAATAAAGAGTTTACTTATACTAAACTACAAATTAACAACATAAATGATTGTATTATTTGATTATTATTGGAACAAAAGTCAAAATAATTTGTTAGGTAAATGTCAAAAATAGTTCAGCTCAGTCAAGATTTGTGATACAATATAGTCAAAAATAATTCAGCTCAGTCAAGATTTGTGATACAATATAGTCAAAAAAAGCAAATTACATTACATTACAAGAAATAAATTAAATGTCAAAATTTATCTGATAAAAAATCCGATACATTATAATAACATTTTTGACACAGCAAACTTCTCAGTTTATGTTTAAATAAGTTAATATGTTGATTTTTTAGCTCTTTTGGCAATTTATTAAATACAACTGTTGCCATGTGAAAGATACTTTTATACATCAAGGCAGTATTGGCTTTTGGAACGCACAGACGACTTTCGTCCCTTTGGGTCCGATTGAAAGCTACAGATGCTAAAGTAAACAAATGAGGATTTTGTTTAACGAGAACAAAGTGTGATGCTTTCAATGTTAGGTTGAACCGTCAAGTTTTATTTATTTATAGTCTACCAGATAAGGTTTCACTTTTGGCTAGACAGTTTAAAGAGTCTACCATAAAAGTCGCCGTTCAGAATTTGTTTTTTGTACAGCTGTGCTTGCGATAACATGGCAAGATTAGCCTGCTGTCTCCTATAAATCAGACTGGTGCATAATATTTGAAAATGTTTCATGTTTGCAAGGAGAAGCCAGACTGGGTTTTACTGGCGTCGATGAGTTAGTAACGGCATGTTTGTGAACTTTACATCATGTTTTGTTGCTTGTATTGGTATGATAATAGTCTGTTGGTCTTCCGGTTTGAGTTAAGTCTTCTTTACTGAACATGTTCCCCGAAGGATAGATTTGATTTTAAAGATGCGACGAGATGATTCGGTGCATTCCTTGAAATTGGTTATACCTATGATATCCTCTAGGAGGTCTTCCGCCCTGAGACTGGCGAAGAGGTGTGTTAGATTCTTAGTGACTGAAACCACACGATGATCTTCCAACTTTCTCTGACTGGGGTGCTGATTGCGCGTTATCACTTTGATAGCTATCCATAGACAATTATTAACGTGTCCCGAGCGGTTCCAACCATGCAGTATCGAGTTTACGTACCTATCTACTTACTAAGAAAAGTGATGACGATAATTACGAAATTTCCTGAACAGTCAAACATCACTGTATTGTGCCCCAGTAGATTCATTAATCAGTCTTATGGCTGGTGAATTAGTTTGTAGAATTTAAGTAAACAACAAGTTCCAAGTACATGAACGAGTACATTTATCTGCTACATACATTGTGCTTGAGTAAATATGCGTGTACAAACGGCTACACATCAAGCTATACCTTCCCAGTATAAGCTGATCTCGCACTCTATAGGATTTCCGTTCAATGAGAGGTACTAACAAGCCCAGGGCCTGGTCTAAAATAAATGTTTAATAAAATAATAATACGTATTTTATATAAAACATTGTTCAGGCAGGGGCCATAGTCTTTCCATAGTTCTAGATAATCAGTTCACTTTAGCCACCCAAGCCCATAATCTAATGTCTTAGTTTCCATATTCCGCTATAGTCCTGCACCAACCGGGAGTTGTCCTTGGATGCACTTACATAGTGCATACAGGGATAATCGTCGGTTGGGGCCGTCATTTCATTTCATTTAAAACGTCTATTGAGCCTCTGCGAGTTGGCCTCGGCCCCTCATACGCCATCCAAAGGTCCGGGACCCCATGGTCCCGAGATATGTAAAACATATAAATGATAATAATAATATACTGGAAATGTATAGCTTGATATGAAGCCGGGCATACAAAGGGTACAAGCTCTCAGAGTTGAATATTTAAGTGTCATAGTGGCATGATAACAATTAGGAAAAGGTATTCACGTAAACAAGTCCTCGCTCGTTGTTACAAATCCATTCAGCCGTTTTTATGCCAATCAAGAACATACATGCAGACAAACGGTCAAAAATTCTTTGTTATTTAATAGATTTGGAATATGGATGTACATATTAACAAATCGAATGTCAGCATAAGACATAAACGGGCTGATAATAATTATAATCATTGTTAATTATTTATCGTAATACCAACCCGTAACGTCCATTGCTAAATAAGCTTACCCAATGAACGGCCAAAGGGGAAATCGCCATAATCCGCGCTTAAATAGAAAACGGGAAGCAGTTTGTTGTTATTATCAGACTACGGATGCTGCTACCACTTTTATTGACGTGATCCCTTAGTAACATTTTTCGACAAGCATGGGAAAAGCTTGTTTAACCTTTTCCAGGGCTCACTCAAAATAATACACTCAATCTGCCTAGCCTTTTCCCAATTATTTTGGGGTCGCCTTCCAGACTAATCGGATGCAGCTGAATATCAGTATTTTACATAGAACGAATGCCTATCATTCCAATCATGCCAATCATTATCAAATTTGTATTATTTTGAGTATCTGCTTAGCCTTTTCCTAACTATTTTGGGGTCCTCTCCAGTCTATCCGGATGCAGCTGAATATCAGTATCTTACATGGAACGTATCATTCCAATCATGCCAATCATTATCAATTTTGTATTATTTTGAGTATCTGCCCAGCCTTTTCCCAAATATTTTGGGGTCGCCTTCCAGTCTAACCGGATGCAGCTGAATATCAGTATTTTACATGGAACGTATGCCTATCATTCCAATCATGCCAATCATTATCAATTTTGTATTATTTTGAGTTTGGTACTCAAAATAATACAAAATTGATAATGACCATAAATCCTGATATGCAAAATTAAATAAAGAAGTTACAAAGTAAAATTTGTAGCTTAATAGTCGACTATTAAAATGGAATGGTAGAAGTATTCATAAAGATTAAGCCTTAAGGCGCCTATGTTCCCGCTAGATACGGGCACATATTTATGTTTGCTAAACGCGGAGCCTCATTTAGTTCGTACTGCACGCGAAGTAGCCGTATAGGTAAATAAGTTTTAATTACTTGTTTATTGTTGTTTCTTCGTCAGTATTTCTATGGCTGTATAAGGAAGTTTAGTTTCCTATAACGTTGTTTATTACACGGATACACGGCCAGTTCTTCGTATAAAGTGTGAAGTGGTTTTAATCGACGATGAGATAGAGAACTTTGTTGCAGTTTTTATTTTGGTCCATCTTCACTTTAGCTCGTACGTACTGTTGTAGGTGAAGCACCACTTATAATGAAAGGACATGAAGAAAGTCTCATTGCAAAACTTGTTAACAGGAAAGTTTAATAATGCTCATTGAAGCTGCTTCTGCTACTTCAAACGATCAGGAAGTCATCTGTTACAATCCTCAAAGGAAGCAAGAATGGCGTCGTTTATCCGTATCTTCATGGTACATTTAATTTTTCATTTAAATATCTCACCCGAATCAGTTCCACATGGTTCCATATCACATAGCCCCTGAAAATAAAAGCATAGCCTTTTGTATGTAAACGGCGCTGGTTGCTCAGCGACTAAAAAACAAAAATAGAGGTAGAATGGCAAAACTTTTTCTACGTGAAAGCACAACAATATATGGTGAATAAAAAAGGGCATTGTCTCAAATATAACCTAATAAAACGTATGTGTTTTCTACTCGTAATGCCACCCCGTTGTCATGAAGAATTCTATGGAGATTCACAGCTTTCCATTTTTTAATATCTAGTCCCTCATCCAAACAAACAAAGAGACTGAATTCTTCTCCGCTGGCTTTAATTTATTTCCAATAAAGATTGCGCGGGTACTTAGTAAGGTGGAATCGGACATTTTCTACGATCGTTTTTACGGAGCTTTCATAAAGGCTGATCAGTGGAAAAGTCGTGAAAAAGCGATTTCATCTAATTGGAAATTGAGTTTATTAGCTAAATACGTACTAACGACTTATTCGCTGAGTCTCACAATATCTGATGTGAGGAGGCAATAAAACGTTTATCTTATTACACTCGGAGCTGTGTTATGAAACAGACGGCATGCGAGTTTATTAAAACTTGTATTTTCCGTGTCAATGCGTTTTCTTAAGAATTCTTTTGTAGTGTTCGGACATTTAATTTAGAGAAGGGTAATGTAAATAGTTACTGAATAATGCATTACGCTTCAAGAGGTGTTACTACGTGTATACAACAGGCAAAAATAAAACAAAAACCAAAAATACATTTCTTGATCCGACAATCTAGTCCGCTAATCAAACTTTACACCTATTTATCGTCCGATATGGACCAGGCCCGGGTCGGCGGTGCGTTGTGTTTCACGTAGGCCTCAAAGAGATGTCAGCACAAGTGTAGGGGTCCACTAGGTCCGATGCCTGCCGGGGTCATGGGAAATCCGAAAGGGATACCGAGGCCCCGGCAACACAGGCAACGTAAGGAACACGGGGGGTTTTAGTCAGTAAGAGTCTTACACACCTTACTGCTCCGCCCAGACCGGAAGAAGTTATTTAATAAAAAAAAAAATAAGCACAATTAGAAATAAGCATCACCTTTGTACGTATTTTTCTGTTCCTTTCTTCTTGTCTGTTTATATGTGTACATAAACTGTTAAATAAATAATAATAATAATAATAATAATTTCCCATAAAAAAAAAACCTATTTATTATACTAATTGATAGGTCAAAAATAATAACAGAGGCGATTAAAAGGTATTTTTTAAACTATATTTCACATTACCAACAAAGTAGCTACCTATTTTTGGATATTTCTTTGTACTTTCGAATTAGTAATTCCAGTTTAATCTAGAAACTTTTTAGTAGCTATAAATTAAAGCGTCGCATGCGATTATAATCCCGCTCTAGGAGGGAAGGCTACTTATGCAAACTGGCACTTATGCAAAATGTAAGAATCTTCACGCCTGTATTACGTTAGGTTGTAAGCAGCGCTGTTAGAACAAGTTTCAATCATCATAATACGTAGTTCAGCAGTGCTTGCATTAAAATATCATCGTGAAATTACCCATAGTTTATTAGTTTGTCGTGGTTTTCAGCTAATTCAATGTGTTTTATTTTTGTATGTTATTAATGGAAAGTGGTTTCTATGGCTTATACATACTTACCAGGGTGGCTGGAAAGTTTTGAGCCTAAGCCTAAGAAATGAAGACTACCGTAGACGAGCAATTCGAAGGCAAAGATGGCGAATATTTTTTCTCTGGGTTCTAAGCCCTTTATCATAAATTTAAGAAGTGCAATGAAGTAGAGGGAGATTACATAGAAAAATAAATTTCGTGTGCTTTTTTATCAGCATTTTTAATTCCCTAGGCTCAATACTTTTCAACCACCCTAGTACTTGCAACACGTAATGGTTTACCGATGTGTTGGTATCTCTCATGTGTGTCATTTCACTGTCTGTCAAATTTACTAATTGTACCTCAACAATCTTAGTAGCAAATTTTGGTATGGTAGTCATATTTCCATGAACACCAGCCCCAAAAATTTAGATTTAATTTAATTGTCTACAATCTTCCATAATATTATATCACTAGCTGCGGCACGCGGTTTCACCCACATAAGTCTCGATCCCGTCGGAATATTGAGATAAAAGTTTCCTATGTTCTAAAACAGGTCATAGTCTACCCATGTGCCAAATTTCAAACTATCGCTATCACATTTATAATACTAGTTAGAATGTGTCACAATACATATTATACTCTAGCCTCCTAGAGTATAGTATTATACACTTCTAATTAAGAGGTCGCCACTCATGCACTAAGTTTAACCTCCTTTATATATTTTTTTTAAATCGAATGCTGTATTCTTGCTGTCAGTTTGCCGTCAATACTTTATTAAGTTCAGAGCTGTGATAGTTATCAGATATTTTACTGTAAAAGTTCTACTGAAAAGTAAAGGGAAGGGTGGTGTTTTGCTAATTTCTTCAGACGAGGCTATCGTGTAATTTTGATAGAATTTCACTTACAGGTAAGTTCGTTTAATCGATAATTATTATTACACTACATATTGGGTACCTCTACCTACTTAATTGTAGCTACTCATTGATACAGCGTTATGGAACACAAATTATAAACAATCAAAAATTAATTCTTGTTGATGTATACATCTTTTTGAGGCCGACTGTATTACCTACCTACCTAATTGGATAAAGTTGAGTTTTAAACAACAAATAACCCGATAACAGTGTTGTGTTGCGTTCTCCCAAAAATGTAAAAGGATTTAAAGAGCCTTAACAATTTGAAAGTAAACAGAAAGTTTCCGGCGCTTAGAGCTGTTTGTTTTAACTCTTAACCGATTACGACAAGATTGTTTTTTGGGTTAATTTTTATTTTGGTATTCAACAATATTTTACTTCTTTTATAATATAAAGTTAGTAGGTATATTTAGGTACTCTTTTACCAGGTTTCCTATTTATTATATATAGTAGGTGTCATGAAGTTCCGTGGGTGGTTCCGTTTCCGTGAGATGATTTCCGACATAGACGCGCGTAAAGTTAGTATTTTATAGATACCTATCAACTCCATTAATTTTCTTGGAACAATGGAACAAGTGCATCCTTAAATGCCCGATAATGCTTACCAAGAGACATGAAAGACGATTACCTTTCTAACAAAAGTGTATGTTCCGCGAAAAAATAAAGCACTGTACTAAATTTTTAACCGCCGAAAAAAAGGAGGAGGTTCCTGGGAACCTCCTCCTGAAAAAATTCGAAAAAATAATCCTCTTGAAAAAAAAAAATACGCGTCGCGACGCGTATTTTTTTTAATGTATGACGCATAACATTTTACAGAGTAGTCCGATTTTGACGATTCTTTTTTTATTGGAAATTGAAATACAAAAAGCTTTTAACAAAGAAATTTAGCGACGACAAAAGAAACTGAAAACCAAAAAATAAACTTTTCAGTCTAACTAACCTCCTAATTAATATAAATTACATAATCTTCATAATCTTGAGTTGTCGCCAAACGAACAATCAACGCAGATCATAACGAGATCAATCTAGCATATTTTACTTGGCGCCTTTATTTTTTTGTTATAAAGTTATTTATATCTCAATTTTAATATAAAGAAGATTTTATTACCCTCCGCACTTTCCAAGTTTCCTCGTGTGGTGCAATTGCCGATCCTCCAAAGCAATCACTAAAATATTTCAACCACTGGAAAAAATAAACTTTTAGTTGCTTTCTTAAGATAGTCACAGCAGTAGCAGCAATACTACTGCTATAGCTACCTCGAAAAGCAATGAAACTGCCCCTTTTTTGCCGCTAATTAACTTTTAACATAATAAATTTAATCCAGGAATAGTGTCTGTAAACTAATTTAACAATATTAACAACCTGCCGGAACAAAATAAAATTTGAGAGACAAGCGCGAAACTCGCGAGTTGATTGGTTCAACATTGTTACATGTTCTGCCTCACCAACCTATGCCTAACTTTAATATTATCAACCTGTATAATCCCAGTGTGGGGTAAAGGCGTCT
The DNA here is from genome assembly GCA_905333075.3 of Atethmia centrago. Taxonomy (NCBI): domain Eukaryota; kingdom Metazoa; phylum Arthropoda; class Insecta; order Lepidoptera; family Noctuidae; genus Atethmia; species Atethmia centrago. The sequence continues at coordinate 15,783,729 of HG995383.1, read as the reverse complement.
TGATATAAAGCCTCTTCTTAGTGAAGGCATGACCATAAATCACCCCGCTTGCTCTGTGTGTGTTGGCGATTTTAGACGATAAAGTCCCGGTTATCTCACGATGCTATCCTTCACTTTTAGTGGTGTAAAAGATAAACTTTTGTATTGCATGTTATTATGTTAAAAAGTCATATTGTTAGTTACGAGGTTATGAAACGCCCAATTTGTAATTAACGCTTTCGTGGGCGGTTGACGTCTATAGACGTCATAACAATAAAACTTCTATTGTGTCTCGTTTACCGTCCCCGAAAGGGTCCATAAATCCAACAACAGCTTGATGGACCTCGGTACTAATTGACATGAAAGTTTAAATTGACTCATATAAATAAAGAACTATGAACATTTTCATTTTTCCATCGTTCCGTCGCCGTCGTGAGTGCGTGTCCAATATAATTCCGTAAAGTGTTCAGGGGTTCATTTCGCCCACAAATTGTAACGATTTAGTGAAATTAACCAACGTGTTGCCTTCATTTTCACACTGCTTGTGATTGTATGAAATTGAAATCGTGTTGTTAACGAGTTACAAAAATATCGTGTTGGACTGTGATGTAATCTTAACAGCGAGTAGAGGTTTTATTATTTCTCTACGATTGATTTAGTAATCTTATTTAATCAACATTGATTTTGGTAGTATTTTGAAGTGATTATAGTAAATCAATCTTTACGATTGATTTGGTAATCTTATTTAATCAACATTGATTTTGGTAGTATTTTGAAGTGATTATAGTAAATCAATCTTTACGATTGATTTGGTAATCTTATTTAATCAACATTGATTTTGGTAGTATTTTGAAGTGATTATAGTAAATCAATCTTTACGATTGATTTGGTAATCTTATTTAATCAACATTGATTTTGGTAGTATTTTGAAATGATTATAGTAAATCAATCTTTACGATTGATTTGGTAATCTTATTTAATCAACATTGATTTTGGTAGTATTTTGAAGTGATTATAGTAAATCAATCTTTGCGATTGATTTGGTAATCTTATTTAATCAACATTGATTTTGGTAGTATTTTGAAGTGATTATGGTAATTGTAACGTTGTTGAACTTCTTCTTCTGGGCTATACGAGATTATTAGCTATCTAGCTATCTATTTAGCCCGTAATGTCCCACTGCTGGGCAAAGGCCTGCCTTTCACCTTTTCACACACGTATGTATAAACTGCCATTCGTCGCCTTAGAGTGAAACCTCAGGAATGCAATTTTGGTCTTTTTTATTTAGTTACATTTTGAGATAGAAAATGTCGCAAAACAAAACTTTTTTGCTTGAAACTAGGGCGCTAGTTTCACGCAAAAATGTTTAGTAACCTGTAACGCCATCTATGACGAGTTTGAAAAACTCGCAAACGAACATACAAGGTTTTCAATATACCAACACTAAGAATTTTTTAAATTATAATTATGTTTAGGACTTTTTGATGATTATTTGCCATATACTTAAAGTGTTACTTATTATTAGAAGTAATAGGTAAGGCAACGAAATGGAACAGATTAAAAAAGTATATCGATTTATATTTTATAATGTCTTAATGATGAAAAAAAAAGCTCTCAAGTAGCATTTTACGTTTTTACGATAGTAAAATGAAATATATGTATGTATCTAATGCTAGTTGCATTAGATACATACATACAAAAAGAATCCAAATTGCACACTAAAATAAACATATTTGAAGAAGCTGTGGTAATAAAATTATACAGGGCGCAGTTTTTTCTTTCTCCTGTAAAGTTGCCTGTCTCGCATATATGAGGTTTTCACTTTAAGGCGACGCATTGCGGCCCAGTGCTTTCGGAAGGAGTCAAGTTCTTCCCTCGATCTTCGATTACTAGCTATAGCCCTGGTAAAAAGATTAACCATTCAGCATGTTGGTAGAGCGACTAATACCAACGGGTGCATCGAACAAACGGTTAGAAGGTAACGTCACTGGTGGAGGTTCTGTGTTATTGCACCCCATTTTAAAACAGTTATTGAATAAAGCATAAAATAATTATATCGACCCGTAAGTCTCTAAGGGACCCGTAAGTTCGGGGTCGCGGGAAGGTACTTATGGGTCACCGAGGCCCCCGCAACACAGGCAACAGGAATACGGGTGGGTTTTAGTCAGTAAGAGTCTGACACACCCTCCCGCTCCGCCCAGAGCGGGAGAAGTTATTTGATGATTTCCCACCCTCAAAAAAAAAAAAGTCTCTAAAGTTATTAGTGCTATAAGTTGGTAGATAGGTTAAATAATTTAGTTCTTTGGATCACTGAACTTTTAACTTACTGCAACATATCTGTAGATAGAGCTATTTTTAATCTGCTTATTAGAATACGGATTTAGTTATACTGTAAAGTAAACATGCTACTGAGCATGAGGTCCTGGGTTCGATTCCCGGGTCGGGCGAAGTGTTATTGGGTTTTTCTATCTGGAATTTCTCAGTAGCAGCCCGGAGTCTGAATTTGTGCCTGGTTGATGGCAATAGGCTCGCCCCCTATTACATGGGACTTAAACATAACTGGCGAAATGTGGGTGTACTACAGGTACACCTCTGCCCAACCCTTCGGGCAAACAAGGCGTGATGTTACGTAAAGTAAACATTTAATGTGTATACATATTTGTTTATCAAAATAAATAGTTGAGCGTGTCCGAAAATAGGACCGCCATTTTCAATGGCCAACGCAAACGTAATCAAAGGTTGGTAGGTATATTAAACTTTTACAGCTCTATTTTACAGCGGTGTCTAGTGAAGGTTTCAGATCACGAACAGCGTAATCCTGTATCTGATTCAAAGTGAATAGCTCCATTTGTGCCCTCCTGAATGCATCCGGACCCTTCGGAATCGTGACAATCGCCATTGGAGCTATGTTACCTGAGCTTCCAATTTGGGATTGGTGACGACGTGATGGAAAACCTTAAACGAATTCAAATAAAGGTTTTCTTTATGTGAGTAGTCTTTGTGAGTAGGGGTGTGAGAGAAGGGTAGTAGCTTTAAGTCTGTCCGCTTAAATAGTGGCGCTCTTTGAAGACTACCGAGAAGGCTTTGCTGTTGATGATGCAGCCATAGACGTATATAACCGACGAAATATTGCCATTTTTAAGGTTTATATTACGCATAATAAATATTTTTTATTACCTCCATTACATTTCTGCACGACGTTTCGGATACCACCACTATTTGAGCGGATAGACTAGTAACAAAACGAAGCTTAGCGACTAATCTTTGCGCGCAATGTTATTGCTGTATAATGTGCGCGCTAATTAATTCTCGGAATTGCTCGCAGTTGTTTCAGTAGTAATGGAAACTGCCAGAAGGGTAGGGTACGAGAGAAAGAAATGGCATTATGATTGTTAAAAAATCCTAACAGCTGGGTAGAATTTTTTGCTGAAAATAATTGGACAATTACAAAATCGACTACAAAAAACCTTCTTTGTGAAGAAAGAATCTCTTGTTCGGATAATAATTTGCCTTTGGAGTAAAACAAATAAAGCACTTTTCATCGATTACAAACGAACTCAACAATACATAAATTACTTGATATTCCTTCCTCAAGCCAGGAAGCTAAAATGAGTGAACAAGTTAGAAAGTAATCTCAATCTATTCCAAATTACATAATGTGCCTACCGACAAATATTTATTCGAGATGTTAGAACTCGATATGCTACATTGGTTTGTATAAATCAAGTTTGTCGTGCAAGCATTTCGAATATTACGTTGATATTTTCATGTTGCAGGTTTAAAATATTAAACATGTTTAGTAATAAATATTTGCAGTTGCTTCCTAATGTATTTTTAAGTAATACCAAACATTTATAACATCAGTTTCGAATTCTACAAAGGATGCGGTAGAGGTGTGTTTTTTACACCAAAAAATGTTTGATAGTGGTGGCTTTATCCTTTTGACAGTTGGAGGGACAGGCGTATAAAATAGCCGTGTATCCTTGCGGGTCGAGGACGACAGAAAAATTATTATCTGGAATGCATAATAATTCAATTTGCCTTTTTTTTTGAGCAAACTTTCAAAGAGGAATTGGTGACGGTCAGGTGGCGTTTGTAGCCTAACTCCAGCAAATAATGCAAAAGCGGTACCTGTGCTTCTCCTGGCGAAAGTCTTGAAGAATCCTTCTGGGCAGGTGGCCACCTTGCTTGCCCGTACACTGGTCACTTGAAAGTCTATATTTTGGATTTAATCGGACGCGGGTTATTATTTTTAAATTTGAAAACGTAGCACAGTATATCCCCAAGGATTACGGGATAACGTAATAAAGTTTGCGGTTTTGCGGGCGCGATGAACTGAGATTGAAAAAACTTGGTTTGCGGTGAGACGAAATGCTTCCGTTCGGCGCCGGTGCACTATGACGTCTGACAGCCATCATTAGCTGTCACTAGCCGCAGGATTCTCTAAATCCCGCGACACACAATATCCGCGGCTGCAATATAAGCCTAAGACAGACTACAGACACCTTATAAACCGTCCACAATCAAAAAAGTGTAAGGGGCAATAACTTGCCACACCATACTCCCCGCCTTGAAAGGTCCCGAGCTTTCAAAGATGATAATCTATACGCTGAAAAGCTGGTGCGGTTGGGAGGATGAGATGATGTTTATATATCTGGCAGTCTGAAAGCATCAAGAGAATCCCAAGCAGCAGTTCTAAACACCATTACTAGGAAACGGCGTTCGAAATTAATTATCAGATTCCAAAGAATGAAATTGCAGTTTGATTAAATTAAGACAAAGTTGAATTACTAAGCTAAATTATAACTATGTAATGGCGTACCATTTGAGAAAATATACTATTGTAAATTATAAACTAAATTAAACTACGAAATAATATAGTTCTATTGGGTTGGCAAAGGATATAACTTGGTGACAGGACGTTTATATGCACCTGACGCGGTTTTTACTGAAGCTACTCGAATTACACCATCCGATCCCGGAAAAACTTCCACTATGATGCCCAATGGCCAAGTCAATGGTGGTACGTTATCTTGACCCAAGAGAACGACAGTACCGATCTCTATAGGGCGATCGGGAGTGCACCATTTCTGGCGAACTTGCAACGTGTGCAAGTACTCAACTCGCCATTTGTTCCAGTAGGATAACACAAGCTGATCCAAAAGCCTTTTGCGGTTTGTTAAATTTATGTTTTCTTCTGTCAATTCAGAAGAAGGCAAATGCTTAAGTGGACTGGACATTAGAAAATGCGCAGGCGTGAGCACGTCCGGATGCGGGTCTGATGAGAGAACACTAAGCGGTCGAGAATTTAAAAGGCACTCGATTTGTACCAGTACGGTAGAGAGTTCCTCGTAAGTGAGAAGCTGCTTTCCTATGACTCTATACAAGTGAGTTTTAACACTCTCACTTGTCCACTCAATGCGAGATTTTAGAAGCTCATTTTTAATATCTGTTTGAACAGACGAGTTCAATAAGAAAGAATAAATATCATCAAGTTGCGCCTTAGCGCCAACAAAATTGGTACCATTGTCTGAGTACATGACAGACACTGGACCGCGGCGAGAAATAAATCTTTTAAGTGCGGATAAGAAAGCCTCGGATGTGAGGTCCGATACGAGTTCGATATGTATGGCTTTAGTTACCATACATATGAACAAACATATATAAAGTTTTTGCGAACGTTGAACTCTACGGCGAATAGGTGTGTAAGCAAGTGGCCCGGCGAAATCTACTCCAGTGTGCACAAAGGCTTTAGTATCACGGACACGGTATCCAGGAAGTTCAGCCATTTTGGGTGTTAGATGCGTAGGATTTAGACGGAAACAAGTGTTGCATTTCCGACAGCGGGAACGTATGACTGTTCGTCCATCTAATATCCAAAACCGCTGCCTTATAATAGACATCAATAATCCGGGGCCCGTGTGGCAGTACGTATTGTGATAGTGATCAATAATTAGATCAACTACGCGGTCACGTTTAGGTAAAAGCGCGGGATGCTTGGCTTCATATGGTAAGTCAGATTTAGACAATCTGCCCCCAATACGTAAGATTCCGTAGCTATCAATAAAGACAGACAAACAGCGCAACTTCTTAGATGGAAGTTCGCCTGCTTTAATTAAATTTAAATCGTTAGAAAAATGCGTATTTTGAACTATTCGAATAATGAAATTTTCGGCGGTTTGTATATTTTTAACAGAGCTATGACTAAGTAGTCTGTTCGTAAATTTAAGAATGTACATAAATACACGTAACAATTTATTCCATGAACAAACACGGTCAGCTATTGTATCTAAAATACGCGGTTCAGTATTTGATGTTTCTACAAGAAAAACCTTTGATTTAAACTCTGGCAATGTTTCACATTCAGTAGGAGAGAATTTTAAAGGCCACTCGCTAATGGGTCGATGGAGCCAAGTAGGACCGTTCCACCATAACGAGTGTTCAATTAAATCAGATGGCAGCATGCCGCGGGAGAGACAATCGCTAGGATTCTCCTTTCCGGACACGTGATTAAAACTAGCGGCAGGTAGGTTTTCCTGTATTTTAGCAATGCGATTACTGACAAAAATAGACCATCTATGGGGAGATGAGTGGATCCACGAAAGAGCTATGGTGGAGTCCGAGAAAGCGTAGATACCTGCAATAGGTACACGAGCGGAAAGTTTATCTTTGACCACGCGAACAAGCTTAGACAGAAGTAAAGCGGCGACAAGTTCTAATCGAGCTAGCGTTGTTATTTTAGCGGGGGAAACTTTGGACTTTGCACATAAAAGCCGAACGCTGATATTGCCTTTAGAGTCAGTTATGTGTAAATAAATACAACAACCATAACCACTAAAGCTGGCGTCGCAAAAGGCTACGATATTCACTACAGCTTCTCTAAAGACGCCAATGTGGCGAGGAACCTTTAGAGAAGAGAGTGAGGGGAAATCGCGCAAAAAAACGGAAAACCGATTGGTGATGGAGTCCGGAGGAACCTCATCCCAACCTATTTTAGCTAACCAAAGTTCCTTAATTAGGATTTTCGCGTACAACACGACGTGTGCTACGAAGCCAAGTACGTCGAACAAGCGGGCTACTAGCGATAGAATCGCACGCTTAGTGCATTTATCATCTACAGCGACTGTTGTCAAAGAAAAATAATCATCAGCGGGTTCCCAGGTTAATCCAAAGATTTTGAAATTATGTTTATCATTATCCATGCCAGAAAAATTAACTGGTAAGCGGTGAGACTCTGGGAGAATCTCCAACAAAGCGGGTGAGTTAGTAGCCCATTTGACCAGGTCAAAGGATCCTATCTTAAATAACTCAATTAAATCGCGGGATAATTGTATAGCAATCTGTTCATCAGGAACAGAATAGACATAATCGTCCATAAAAAACTGAGTTTCTACTAATTTAGAAGCCTCAGGATAGCGGTCGCCATGCTCACACGCTAAATTGCGTATTGTGCGCTTCGCTAAATAAGGACTAGGCTTTAATCCAAAGGGAACGCGGTTAAAGTGAAAAGTGTGTATAGGTTCATTTTTGTTGAATCGATATAAAATTCGTAAATATTTGCGGTGGTGCTCATTTACACCGATCCGTAGGAACATTTGTTTTATATCCGCTGTCATTGCGACAGGGAGGGTACGAAAATCGAGTAATAATAAAAACAAGTTGGCCTGTAAATTAGGTCCGACATGCAGAATGTCATTGAGTGACAACCCCGAGTGTGTTTTGGCACTAGCGTCCAAAACCACTCGAATGCTGTCTTTGTCCGGTCTAATAACGGCGTGATGCGGTATGTAGTAACCCTCTTCTGTTAATTCAGAGTCGGGTACCTCCGATAAATACCCCTGAGTTATATAATCGGTGATAGTTTTATTGTAATCCTCGCGTAGGGTTGGCACGCTTGTGAATTTACGCTCGAGCGCAAGTAGCCGCCGATGAGCGACACCGCGTGAATTGCCTAATTCGGAGGGATTGCGCGCGAAAGGTAAATCGACAAAATATCTACCGTCTTTAAATAAAACTGAAGAATTAAAATTATTTTCACACTCTAATTCGTCCGGACTAATAAAACGCTGAGATGGAATTTCCTCTAGCTCAAAAAACTTCTGCAAACTTGACTCGACGTCAATGCTAGCAAGCGCGGTAAACGAAGATGTCATGTGTGTTACGTCACTACTATGACAATCAATATCACCCATCAGTACATATCCGAAACTAGTCAGTATAGCTGGGGGTGCGCGGGTGCCTGAACCCTATCACCTAAATAAATAAATAAAAGGGAACAGCTGTGCTCCAAGCACAACATCGATTCCACCAGGTACATTCCAGGTTGAGTCAGCAAGCGGTAAATTATTTAAATATGACATATCGTCATTTAATCTGATAAAACTAGCGGGAAGTCTATCTGTAATGCAATCAACAACTAATGCGTGTATATAATACTTATTGTGAGGATTAATCCGAGATTCTATATTGAGATAAATAAAGCCGTGTACAGGTCGTGAGGTCATACCAACACCTTGTAAAGACGAATTGCGTAATTTAATTATGGGTAAGTTCAAACGTTTACAACAGTCCACAGTAATTAAATTATTTTGCGATCCATTGTCTATTAAACACCTGACAACAAGCTTATCTCGGCCGCTGCTATCATATACGTATATCTGCGCGGTAGCTAGCAAAATAGTTGTCTCTGTCGGTAAACATATTTTAGCGGCGGCACTAAGCGAGACAGACGTAGCGGCAGGGTCGCTCGGCGTTGAATCACTTTTTACTTCGGAGAAATGTAACGATGAATGATGTGTTTTCTTACAAGTTTTACAAACACTCCGTGATTTACATTTAACCAAAGAGTGGGATAGACTTAAGCAATTTACACAGCCATGTTTCTTTTTAATAAATTCGAAACGAGCTTGCGGATAATTCATATTTTTAAATTGTGGACAATCAAACAGTCGATGATCGACGTTATCGCCGTCACACAGCGGGCAGCGGTTATTCGAAGCTGGTTCGCTACAAGATACAAACGCTTTAGCAGTACTTTGAGTATTACTTCGATTGTTAGCTAAACTAGACTTAGCACGCGATTCCGTCTGTGAATTATTAACGTGTGAGTGCTGGAGTACCTTAACATAGTCTTGCATAAATATTATAAACTCCGTATAGGAAGGCAATTCCTTGCCACTCACACGGCTTTCAAATTGTTGAACAGTTTGTGAGTCAACCTTTCTTAAACCACAGTGTAATATCACAAAATCTAATAAGTCTGAAATGTCTAACTGCTTTAATGCAGCGACAGACGCTGAATATCGTTCTACAAATGCATTCAGACTAGCAGCATTGCCGGCGCATCCTTTAATGTCCAGTATATTATTGAGATAATGAATACCTAAACTACGTTTATCTTGATACCTTTTGACAAGACTGTTCCACATAACACTGTATGTATCTCCTGTGGGAACAATGCCTGCAGTTAGTTTTAAGGCATCATGAGTTAATTTACTTATTAAATACTGCACACGCTGCGAATCCGTCAGATCAGTATTTAAATGAACATTAGTACGGAACATTTCATAAAACATGGGCCAATTTTCAGTTCTACCGTCGAACGATGGTAACTCGATTGGTGGTAACTTTATGCTTCTACCTCCCTTCTGATCTGATGTTAATGGTTTGCCACTTGAAAGAATGAGATTACGTTTGTATTTAATAGTTGAATATAAGTCTTCAATAGAACTTAGACTCCCATAGTCGGGTGGGGTTTCATCAATTTCAAACTGCAACTCATTGATCTGGTCAATTATTGTTTCAAACTTGCTGTAAGATTCACCAATAGATTCAGACTGCGCTAGGAATAACTCGTTCGAGCGTGAATCATAATTAGATATACTTTTGGAAGAATTATACAAGCGATTAACTCGCTCAAAAATTACTTCTTTTTTAGCAATAAGCTGAGTTAATTTAGTTTCTTGTTTTTGAGTTGCCATTGTAAGGCACTATCTAATATTAATTGCTGTAAATTATCGTAAGTACTTGCAATGACTTGTACTTGTTTAACTGATACCTATCCGGCTCGAAGGACCATAAGTGTTGAGGGACAGGCGTATAAAATAGCCGTGTATCCTTGCGGGTCGAGGACGACAGAAAAATTATTATCTGGAATGCATAATAATTCAATTTGCCTTTTTTTTTAGCAAACTTTCAAAGAGGAATTGGTGACGGTCAGGTGGCGTTTGTAGCCTAATTCCAGCAAATAATGCAAAAGCGGTACCTGTGCTTCTCCTGGCGAAAGTCTTGAAGAATCCTTCTGGGCAGGTGGCCACCTTGCTTGCCCGTACACTGGTCACTTGAAAGTCTATATTTTGGATTTAATCGGACGCGGGTTATTATTTTTAAATTTGAAAACGTAGCACAGTATATCCCCAAGGATTACGGGATAACGTAATAAAGTTTGCGGTTTTGCGGGCGCGATGAACTGAGATTGAAAAAACTTGGTTTGCGGTGAGACGAAATGCTTCCGTTCGGCGCCGGTGCACTATGACGTCTGACAGCCATCATTAGCTGTCACTAGCCGCAGGATTCTCTAAATCCCGCGACACACAATATCCGCGGCTGCAATATAAGCCTAAGTCAGACTACAGACACCTTATAAACCGTCCACAAACAAAAAAAAAGGTAAGGGGCAATAACTTGCCACACCAACAGTTTTTTCATAGTTTTCGTAACATAGAGATTTGGTCACAGATCGCATTAATACATACATACATAAAACTTAGCCTTCTTTCCATGGAAGCAGAAATTATAGAACGCCACCTGCTACGCTCCTTACATACTCTTTTTGCTTCGTTTACGTTCATACATCTGTTCATACACGCTTGCCGGCTGCGAGTACTACGCACCTGACCTTTCTGAAGAACATCACCAATTAGGTCACTATATTATGTCCTCTTCCTGAGGGGCTTGTGGCTAAGTAATAACAGCCGCACGGGTCGATCGATCAGGTTAAGCTACGCTTGCCGCGGTTGGTCCGTGGATGGGTGACCATATTTACATACCAAGACCCCTCCGTGCCTCGACAAGCACGATAAGCCGTTACACCCGGCTGTCATTTGTAGATCTTTGACAGTCGTTACGGGTCGTCAGAAGCTCGAAAGTCTGACAACCAGTCTTACCAAGGGTTATCGTGTTACCCAGTAACTGGGTTGTGGAGGTCAGATAGGCAGTCGCTCCATGTAAAATACTGGTATTCAGCTGTATCCGGTAAGACTGGAAGCCGACCCTAACATAGTTGGGAAAAGGCTAGGCAGATGAGATGATGGGTCCCGGCGTTTCCACTCACATCTGCCTTGTAAATACCTTTTGTTAGTCGCCTTTCATTCATCCTCTCCACATGACCAACCATCTAAGCATTCTTACTCTCATTTTTTTCAATTTTTTTCACTAAATGTTCTTTTAAATAACTCCATTGCCTTATCACATTGTTTTTCAGTCTATCATTTGTAGTCACACCACACATGCTTCGCAAGGAAAGCATTTCCACAGCATTTATTCTACTTTCATGCTTCTTTTGCCACACCTAATATTCACTTCCATACATAAGCGTAGGCACCAGCATACCATTATGATCAGCCATTCCAGCCTTAATACAGCATATAAAATAGGCTCTCTAGATATTTCTGGGTTTGATTAAGGGTATTTTTTACCCTTAAATCAATCCTCGTTAGTTGATTAAATAAAGAAGAGGTTATACAGGATTGACCTTACGCTCATAAGCAGACCACCTAACTGATGACGTAAAAAGAGGGCAAAGTATGAAAAATTGTAGGTATAAAAGTGTATTTTAGTCAAAATATGTTTTAAAATGTAGCAGATCGCGTGCATGTATCGTTTCAGTTTTAATGAGTTCCACAAGAAATAGCGAAGGTGACATAAAAATTATTGAAAGCTATTAAGTACTCGTACGTGCTGTACATTTTTGTAGGCACTTTCTGTTAAATAAGTATATCTGCTGGGAAGTTTATTGCGCCACTTCTTCTTCCCAGCTAAAGCACTAGGAAGTGGTGAAGGGCGGACATGTCGGGAGACTGTCTTATGTAATTTTGATATTCGAAAGGTGCTGATAATCAGCCTAGTTTGATTATATCATTTTTGATTTTTATTTAATGTTCAATTATTAGTCTTCCCGTCAAAGTAACCTGAATGGAAAGTCGCTACTTAAACCTGTTTGATCAAAGAAAACATTCAGAATGTTTTTTTTGATACAAGGAAACGTTAAAGACATTACAGGTTAATTTGAGTTGTTCCTTAGGTGACAAAAATTCAGTTCCTAGTAACATATGAACCTATGAATTTATAATAGGCATTAGGCAATAGGGCTCTTTCAGTCGTTAACAATTCACATTGGCAGTACAGCACTTCCACAGAATGGCTCTTATAAGGTTAATGACCAACCGAAACGGGAAGACGAAATAAAAAATTACGGTTACGAGAGCTATCATTAAAATCCCTTACCCAGGAATTCGCTAACCTCGGAATATGTTAGCAGCAACTTATTTTATGTTCGACTTGAAACACCCAAAAGTTGCCCAGTTCTTAGCCAAGATAAATTCGAGACTAAAGGGCTGGAAGTTTAATAAATAACGCTTTAATATCCATGATATTGATCATAACGTAACCGCGGTACATGAATCCACGTAGTTACATAAACGAAATATATACACAACACACAACAGCGATAAGTATCGTGTATGCAAAATGAATTCTAATGATACCTATTTGTGGCGGTGTAAGGGTACTATTTCGAGCTCGAGAAAATTGTTCGTTCGTCAGATAACAGTCGTTGTGTGACACCTTCGGACGTCTCGGGTGACAAATTTACATTCCTGTCGCGAAGTGTCCCGAAATTGTTGTAGTAGTGAGATGTCGTCGCTTGTAGAGAGGGGCTTGACTCCGCCGCGCGCCTCGCCGCTTCGGTTCGGCGCCCCGGAGCGCAGGTGTCGCGTCCCTCCCGGGGCTTGGACCGACGACAAACATGAAATATAGAACTTCCAGAACACCTCGTGCATGATATATGACACTAGTGACGGCTACGTTCAAACAATTCCTAAATATGCTTTATTATTCTTTTAACATTTTATACTTTTTTATGCAACATTTTATACTTTTTTATCTTGAATTATGGTGTTTTATTGGAATGCGCCTGTAAATAAGTACTCTGCTTGATTGATGCCTGTTTAAATAGTTTGGCAAACAATTCGAAACAAATGATTTCATCAACCAAATGAGAAATCGATAATTATAACAATGCATGGGTAATGAAACGACGAATAAAATATTATTGTAACAATATATTTTATATACAAAGTAGCTTTATAATACAACGTAAATAACTACGAAGAGCCCCAGTGAGGGGTACGAGCGCGGCCCGGCGCTGCGCTTGAGCGCTTCGAGCTCGCTGACGTCAGGGCTCTCGTCAGAGTCCCCCACCTCATTGTACTGCATCTCCTCGAACTTGCCGGACAAAGCTGAAATAAAACACTCGCTTAGAAACACTCCCGAAATCCCTCGGGGCCAAATCAGACGCCATTTTCAAAAATATCAAGTTACTCGACATGACCATTAACTTTTGCGTCTAAACGCTTTTCTAAGTAGGTATTTCTTATCATAACAACAAAAACAAAACTTTGTACTTCGATACTTACAATACAATTTTATTGTCCCGTCCGTGTCTCCAAGGGAATTCTTTGATATGCAACTGTATGTGCCAAAAGTGTTTCTACCAACTTTCTTAATCTTCAGCCTCATATCCACTTCGTAGCCTCTCTCTATGGCTGTGATCTCGAACCTCTTGTCCGCTACAAAGATAAAATTAGGATATTTTATTATTCGTTATTAATAGTTCCGCGTCAAGCTCGGATTATGTATGATACTTACACTGTGATATGATTTGATCATTTATCGTCCAATAATTAATAGATCTAGGAAAAGCTTCTGAATGGCAGTCCAAATGTACAGTATCGCCTTCCTTTGCTCCAACTAATTGGTTTTGTATAGTCATTATCGGCGGAACTGTAACACAAACGGAATAATTTCTTAAACTTATCAAATGGAGACTCTCTCCACAACCGTATGAAGCGAGCTAGTTAATATAAGGGGCTCGCGTAAGTCGGTTGACGTAATTTAGTTCAAATTAGCTTAGTTGTGGTGTAGGATTCAGCTCTAATGCTGGCGACACACGTTTCCGCTCTTTGCGAGGCAACCGCAAGTGTGTATATAGCTTAAAGATTTATCTACATTGAGCATTTAATCTCTTTAAAGTCGGATTTACTCTCTGAAATGATGTAGATTTTAGTTGCGGTCGCAATATCATGTTTTCCAATCTCAAAGACATTTTATAAAGCGATTGAAATTGGCTTAAAGCGCGCGACAGACAAAAGCTGGCCGGCGGCGATATGGGCCGGCAGCGGTCCTGGAGTATTTTATGTCAATTAATTTTCTATTAACAGGAGATATTGTAAGTTAGTATCCGACCTAATTGGGACGTTTCATGGAAATCATAATACTGTGTCTAACGACAGTGAATCCTCTGATTACAATGATAAAGAAAATACCTGGTTCAGAGATTTACGATACTTTTGAAGTATAATCTTCGGGATTAGTACACTCTAGACTTTTTTCGGTTAGTCAGTGATAAGGTATTGACAAAAAAGTGAAGAAAGTTTACTCACAATGCACGACGAGCATGACCCGCTTGCTCACAGACGGTGGCACTCCATTACTGGCGATACATAAGTATGCACCCATGTGTAATCTTGAAACTTTCACCAGCTGTAGCACTGCGCCATTTACTGACGAATCTAAATAATTTGAAGGATTAATAAACTAGAAAGAACAATTAATTAAAACAAAACAAATGAGATAAATAATGGTTTGGATTATTTAGAAAATGACGCAGTTAAAGGAACGAAGTGAAGTCATTTATTTTTGTTAGGCTTACTCTGTTGTGCTCTTCAACGCATTTGTAAAATTTTCTTATGATACATAAATAAAATGAACTGAAAGAGCTTTCAGCATACCTGTCTTAATTAAAGTCAAATCCAATAAATATAATTAGTATCGCTAAGAGAATCTATCGATATCGACACCATCGTACCTTCACTATTTGTTTTTATATGCTAAGTAAAAGTTTTTCCAAGGAACCATTATTTATCTATAGTTTGCAAGGCTACTTTGTGTTTGCTGTGAAAATTTCTAACCCCAGGGAGGTGAAGATTTCATCAAAGCAACATTTCCGGTGGAAAATTTCGACGTCCGCAAGAGGCGTGGGACGGCTGACATTTATGTACAGCCAGGGAAATTAATTGTTAAGCAAATTTACTACAACTTCAATTGTCCGTATATTCAATACACAAGACACAAACAGAGTTTCTTAGACAACTGCATGAAATAAACGGCAAAATGACGTAGGTCGTAAGTGACAATTAATTTCCCTGATTGATGATTATGAACCTACTAAGATATATTATATCTAAGTTAGTTAACACAACAACATGACTTTCAGCAGTTTGCTAGCAGGTACTTTGTGTTACACTGAAGTTAGTGGCAAGTAACTATAGTCATCGTCCTCTCACAAGAATTTGAAGCCGATTTTGAAGACTTTATATTATGTGCTACAAACTTTTACGTTAAGCTCACCAGTCATGGTGAGTTTTTAGTTTTAGTGAACTTTTTGTTCGTCTTGCTCCAAAGTGAACCCTAGTTCACTTTGGAGCAAGACGAACAAAAGTGTCACCAGATTTCACAGATAAAAAGCTCTGGTATAGCCTATTAAACCCGAGCTTTTTAGACATCTTGTTACAGACTGCTATGGCGCAAATTCCACCAGCGGATACTTTTCCTGTTACTACTGGGTATTTATTTATTTCATACTTCAAGCACACAAATGTGTCGAAAGGATCCGGCAATTGGGACTCGATGTGGCCCTGCACAAGTCCGAGGCCATGTGTTTTCATGGTCCTCGGAACGCGCCACCGTTGGGGTCCCAAATAACGGTAGGAGGGGTTTCTATCGGCGTCGAGTCGACGATGAAGTACCTGGGACTCGTCCTCGACAGCCGGTGGAACTTCGTGGAGCATTTCCGACGTTTGGCTCCCAAACTGGAGCGGGCGGGCGCTGCATTGAAGTGGCTCTTGCCCAATCTAGGGGGTCCAAACGCCTCCTGCCGGAGGCTCTACGCGTGGGTCGTGCGATCCATGGCCCTCTACGGGGCTCCTGTATGGGCGCGCTCTCTGGCGCTGCGGCCAGCCCGCCGGTTGAGCGCGGCCCAAAGGGTCATGGCCATCCGGATGGTCCGGGGATACCGCACGGTCTCCTGTGAGGCAGCGAGCCTCCTTGCCGGATTGCCGCCATGGGATCTGGAGGCAAAAGTCCTCGCGCACGTATGGGAGTGGCGCGAGGAGGCGAAACGCCGGGGCATTAGTCCGCTGCCGCGAGAAATCGCGGCACAGCGGACGGAGCTCCGGCGGGATCTCATGGCGTCATGGAAAGTACGATTGTCGCAACCCAGTGCTGGGCACGCCACGATTGCGGCAATAAGTCCCCTCTTTGAGGAGTGGCTGGAGAGGCGCCACGGCGTCCTCACCTTCCGCCTGACGCAGGTCCTCACCGGACACGGCAGCTTCGGGAGGTTCCTGTGTCGGATAAGGCGGGAGGAAACGTCCGGGTGTCACCACTGTGTGGATCGCCCGGAGGACACGGTGGAGCATACGGTGGAGGTCTGCCCGGCTTGGGCAGAGCACCGCCGTGTCCTCGTGGAGGCGATCGGCGGCAGAGACCTCTCACGTCCGGCCCTGGTTCAGGCCATGGTACGGAGCGAGAGGGCATGGGCAGCCGTCACCTCCTTCTGCGAAGCAGTAATGCTCGCGAAGGAGGAGGCGGGACGGTTGAGGGAAAGGCAAGTTTCGCGCCCTCTCGCCCCTAGCCGCCGCAGGAGACGCCCAGGGCGTCGGGAATCCCGGGCGGATTTCCGGCCACCATAGGCGCGGGCTTGCGGACGGTGAGCAATGGGTAGCTCACCGTCCGGTAAGGACCAGGCCCGGGTCGACGGCGCGTCGTTTTCCACGCGCGCCTCAAAGAGATGTCGTCAGCACATATAGTTGGGGTCCACTAGGGCCGATGCCTGCTGGGGTCGCGGGAAGGTACTTATGGGTCACCGAGGCCCCCGCAACACAGGCAACAGGAAGGAATACGGGTGGGTGTTAATCAGTAAGAGTCTGACACACCCTCCCGCTCCGCCCAGAGCGGGAGTAGTTATTTGATGATTTCCCACCCTCAAAAAAAAAGCACACAAATGTACAGAGACGGAATTAATGCCATAGGCATTTTCGGGTAGTACCTAGGTAATATAAATGAGTGAAAGCAATTCATATCTTACTATGCTTACTATGTGTGTCACTGAAGTTGGTGGTAGGCAACAAGTCGCCGGCCTCCTTCCTCCATACGACCGTAGGGGTCGGCACACCGTGGGCCGCACACCTCAGGGTCACGTTGGCCCCTTCCCTGGCCACCTGGTCACTACTCGTCGGGTAGTCCAGAATGTCCGGAGGAACTGCGCAAATCCGTAGCGGTTTTTGATATCTACACGAATATTTTATAAATAAAATCTAGTATTACGAATGCTTTCGGTTTTAGTGAATTAACGCTTTGTTTTTATCCTGGGTGACCACTGGAGTCTTTGACCAAAAAGGTTGAAAATACGATTCGTAAAACTAGATTCGAATTAAATCAACATTACAAGCAAAATACTGGACGAAATTGTTGTTATTCTAAAATAATTTTAAGGGAAAAGGGTCTAAATAGAGGAACATTTCTGAATTGGTAAGTAGACATTGTGTAAACTTTACTTGAAATTAACCTTAACCGATATGAATTAATTATGAACATTACAAGTAAGGATACGGTTTGGTACAAAACACACAAATTGGTTATACTACACGCTTGGCTGCCTGTGTAAACTAACAAATTAACTTCAAATAAAATTACCTTAGTAATTGATTTGGCCTAGCTCTAGGTCTAAAGGACTAACTCGACATCAAATAAACTATAGGCGTACATATTTTTGTAACTCCAAAAATTCCTTAGTAGGTACACAGTCAGGGAAACAGATTATTAAGGAAGTTGAATACCGAAATTGTTCGTATATTCATATCACAACTGTCTATCTTCATCAGTCGTATGTCAAGTCTGCTAAATAATAACTTTCCCTGACTGTTCATCAACACAAAAGAAAAAAATCCCTTAATTTGAATATAAAATATGTTCATATTGGAAAAGCAATATCAACATATTTAGGGCTACGAAGGGCACATAAGGATGTAGGTACTTACCTACTACATCTAAATAAGCCGTCTGGCTCTTCATGGGGTCGGTGTTGAGCTGGCACATATACCAGCCCCGGTCCGACTGCCGGACGTCGTGTATGTGAAGGAACCACACCCGGCGGTCACTGTGGTTGACGGCGATGCGGTGGTTCTTGGTTATCACGTGTGTGGCAATCGTCAGGATCGTCTGCGTGTCCACGCGTAGCCACGCCACCTTCATAAACATAACATTACATCACTTCAGTATACCCCGGAAGGTTAGGCAGAGGTGTGAAATTTCGCCAGTTATGTTTAATTTCCATGCAATAGGGCGAGCCAATTTAATTGCCAACAACCGGACATAAATCAAGACTCTGTTTCTGAAAAATTCTTTAAGAAGAAACTCAACAGTTAGCCCTACTGTGAGATCGAACCCAGGCCATGTTCAGCAGCCGCGCTTGCCACCAGTAGACCAACGAAGAAGTCAACCACGATACTTTCAAGACAATGTAAATACCTGAAGTCGCTTTTTGTTTGACTAGACTTTTACATTCACGTTAATCCAATAGTCATCATCATCATCTGCCTAGCCTTTTCCCAACTATGTTGGGGTCAGCTTCCAGTCTTACCGGATACAGCTGCATACCAATATTTTACATGGAGCGACTGCCTATCTGACCTCCACAACCCAGTTACTACTGGGTAACACGATACCCCTTGGTAAGACTAGTTGTCAGACTTTCGAGCTTCTGACGACCCGTAACGACTGCCAAAGATCTACAAATGGCAGCCGGGACCAACGGCTTAACGTGCTTTTCGAGGCACGAAGGGGTCTTGGTATGTAAAGATTGTCACCCATCCACGGACCAACCGCAGCAAGCGTAGCTTAACCTGATCGATCGACCCGTGCGGCTGTTATTACTTAGCCACAAGCCCCTCGGCTAATCCAATAGTTTATATACCAAATTAACGGCTAAACACTTTCGTATATAAAAAAACAAATAAATTGGTTTTGTTTAGTAAAGACATGAATACTCTCTATCGTGTAAAATGTTTTCGATCTGTGCGTCAATATTTATGATTTCCGATTTTTCAATCATCAAAGGCGAGTGTTCGGTGGACCTAGAATTAGTCTGTGAAAAAATGTAATCTATGGAATTGAATTAATATTTTAAATGTATTTTATTTTAATTATGATATTCGCATAATAATGGCACCAGTGTGGTGGCAATATACACACATATTAAAAATGTAATACGTCACGAAAATGAAAATATCATTTTGAAAGTTAAGGCGTTATGTTAATTAAAATTATACTTGTATTGATTGTAGGGTTCCGATTCGTGTATCTACTGTAATTTGCATTAATTTCTGACTTTTGAAAATTAAATTTAATAAAGTAGGTTAAATAATATTGGCTTTATTGGAAGAGTTATTTGATTTTCAATAAGAACTTGTACTTATTTTATTCTTTTCCCATTGATAATTTTTTCTTGCCGAATTTTACCATTTTTAGTCGCTGGGCAAGATTTTATTAAATTCACGGCCGCCTAACAACAGTCAAATCCGGTAGGGTTGAGTTTCAAAATGCCTTTGATAAAATCGCAAAAGGAAGTCCGATTTTAAATATTATTTTGAATATGCTTTGTATTGCCCTAGATCCCTTTTAATCAAAGGGAAGTTTTTCAAGCTACAGTGTGCGACAGCGCAGGAGTGCGACTGATGTCTATAGCAGGATGGCTTTATCTGTTCTTGTTATTCGGAATGTCTAGAATGATCTATATACACTACTCAACAAAGTCTCGTGAAAGAACGGTCCTCGTTTTGATACTCTTACTAGGCAATTTAAATGCATAACAATACTGTGACGAGATTGTGCATCCTATGATCATTCCTCACCGACAGTAGTATGGTCAAGATTTCTTGATAATGCGCGTCCACACACAGCCAGGCTGGTGATGAATGTGCTGTGCGAGAACAATATCTCTCTATTAGAGAGGCTTGCTCAGTCCACTGATCGAATTCCACGCATGCTCTATGGAGCATGCGTGGGATTTGCTCGGGGAAGAGCGTTCCTTCCGCAAAATATTAACACGGAAGAAGGGCTTTTTGCAAATCTTTCCCTATGGAAAGATTTGCAAAAAGCCCTTCTTCCGTGTTGTTGTCTATTGTGTGTAGGTTGTCTATTGTCACCTGTGGAATATCGCTCCATACTCTTATGGAGCGATATTCCACAGGTGACAATAGACAACCTGATACTCAGCATGCCACTTTGATGTAGAGCCGTCGTTGGGTAGGAATGTTTTATTTTTTTAATATTATGTTATGTGGGTGTGAGTTTTTTAACCAAAAAAAAAAGGTTTTTTCTTTTTTGGTACCTGTTTAGATTTTTATAAGAAACTTTTTTTTAACTTACAACCTTGCTATTTAAAAAACATAACCCTCTCTTTTCTGTCGCGCAGTCGGATAATAATTCCTATTCGACCTGTTCCTACTCGAATAATTCCTATTTTAGGATCCTAAAAATTGTAAATAGCCAAGTAACTGCTTGTATGTAGCGCTCGCCGGCCGCTACCACGGCACCACTTGCTTCGCTTGCTCGGCTTGCGCCTGGTTTGTCACAGTTAGTCTTATGTCTTCGAATTTTTGATTACTGGACATGCCGGTTTCCTAACGATGTTTTCCTTCAACTTTTTGAGAGCAGCGGTGATGAAATAAATTACACAATGTAATGTGCCTGCCTGGTTTCAAACCCACGACATACGACACGTAAGTCGGGGCCGTTAGTATTGGGTACCACTGTTTACTGGACGTGATTTCGTCCGTGTAGAATTTCGGCCCCCACTCCGTGCCATTGCGCTTTTACTTCGTTTTCGCTAAGCGTTCTATCTGACTTTTTTCTTTTTGCTCGGCTCCTAAGGGTCGTAGCGTAATATTAAACCTTTCTTAAAAGTTGGGCTATCAAATGCAAGAAGAATTATTAAATCCGACTGGTTGTTCCAGAGATTAGCGCGATCAAACAAACACACAAACTTTTCAGCTTTATTATAACTTATTATATTATATATGATATTAAGTGTAGATTAGCCGCACGGATCGATCGATCAGGTTAAGCTACGCTTGCCGCGGTTGGCCCGTGGATGGGTGACCATCTTTACATACCAAGACCCCTCCGTGCCTCGGAAAGCACGTTAAGCCGTTGGTCCCAGCTGTCATTTGTAGATCTTTGACAGTCATTACGGGTCGTCAGAAGCTCGAAAGTCTGACAACCAGTCTTACCAAGGGGTATCGTGTTACCCTGTAACTGGGTTGTGGAGGTCAGATAGGCAGTCGCTCTATGTAAAATACTGGTATTCAGCTGTATCCGGTAAGACTGGAAGCCGACCCCAACATAGTTGGGAAAAGGCTAGGCAGATGATGATGATGATGATTAAGTGTATATTAAAGTATATCCTCTCTGATTTTTCTGTTTCTAGATTGTGTGTAATGGCCGTAACGAATTTATTTTCGTTGACTGCTTCAAAGATTACACTTATTTACAAATAAGTCTAGTTTAGATGTACTTACCCTGTATGAGCCGAGGTCATTGACGACGCACGTGAAAACAGCCTCTCTTCCCAAAGAGACAGTCAAGTTGTTTAGGCTATCTTCAAAACGTGGCACTTCTAGAACAAAATCAAATCAAAATTCCTTTATTAAGACAACAAAGATCCATAATGTTTGTAACATCTCAGTTATTAAGTAAAGTAATGTTATTATTATTTGAATTTGAAGCATTTAAAATTTATCACTTGGCCGTCCTCACCACAAAATGCCTCAAAATAGGAGAATAGAAACTCTATGTCACTGTTTTCAGAATGCTGTTGCTACTGGCCCATGTTCTAGTTACTAATGATGCGATTTTTGAATAATCGCACGAAAGCCGTCCTCTGTGCATTTCCGACGCACTACGGAAACGGGGCAATCTCAATAGCATTCTGAAAATATTATTATATTGGACGCGCAAGAAATCTGGCGAACTTGTAATGTAGCTGGTCCATACACCTCCCGTGTATAGTCCCTGACAACATGCCTTGAATAATGTTAGAACAACATTAAGACGCTGACAACACATATAGCGCGGTCACTGTCAGATTGCAAAGAAAAGAAAGAGAAGCGCGATGACACAACGCTTGTAATTTATTGCAAAATATGAAGCAATTATCTATTTACTCAAAATTGAGTTGAGTAATCGAAAATAAAAAATAACCAAGTTCTGCATTCAAATAAGACGTTCTTGTTATTAATTAAATTCGTAACGTATGCTGATATTTAATGCAGATATTTTGGATTAGAACTCAAGGTAAGAGTTTAACGTTAGATTGTATCGACATTGATTTCAAAACGTGTTTTGGTAACAACCAAGTTCTGGGAAATATGTTCAAAATTAACATATATTTTGTCCGCTACCACAAACTATACAGATTTGGCAATTTTTTTCTTAAGAGAAGCCTATTTTGGTCAATTGGGTCTTGTCAGCGCCTTAATATTATTTTAATAGGCTGTTAATGTATACCGTTATCAATTCTCAAAATAAATTTTATAAGGTGACTACTTTCGCCGTAATTGTTCGAGTCAGTTTTGTATTTAAATATTTTCAGAAGTCAATTATTTTGTATAAATTATAATATATTATGTATCCACGTGGGACTAGCTTTGTTTATAATTCAATCTACTTTCTTCCAGGAATCTTTGAAGAAGCGATTTTTGTTGTTACGCTGGCCTAATTACTGTGTTAGTATCCCATTCACGTTGGCCAAATTTTTAGCCAAACAAATCTGAATTTATTTACTTTATTAAAGAAGGAAGGAATCAATTGTAGCTTGAGACTAGACAGTAAGCAGTTTTTTTACTTATTATTTAAGCGTTCACTTTAACCCAGGAGTGACATAGCTGGAAGCCATTGGGGGAGGGCTTTGCTCAGTAATGAGATGAACAGGCTGTCAGCCACCAGTGAAACGTAAATAATTGTATAAAAAGTTAAAATTATCCAATTGCTGAAAGCAAGAAAAATAGTACCGTTTTGGGACGGTCTATATTATTTACTAGCTTCTGCCCACGACTTCGTCCGCGAGTAATTACAGATCCAGACCCACCGCGTCGGTTGAGGGAAAGGCAAGTTTCGTGCCCTCTCGCTCCTAGCCGCCGCAGGAGACGCCCTGGGCGTCGGGAATCCCGGGCGGATTTCCGGCCACCGTAGGCGCGGGCTTGCGGACGGTGAGCGATGGGTAGCTCACCGTCCGGTAAGGACCAGGCCCGGGTCGACGGCGCGTCGTATTCCACGCGCGCCGTCTCCGAGATGTCGTCAGCACAATGTAGGGGTCCACTAGGGCCGATGCCTTCTGGGGTCGCGGGAAGGTACTAATGGGTCACCGAGGCCCCCGCAACACAGGCAACAGGAAGGAATACGGGTGGGTTTTAGTCAGTAAGAGTCTGACACACCCTCCCGCTCCGGCCAGAGCGGGAGAAGTTATTTGATGATTTCCCATCAAAAAAAAAAAAGACCCACCGCGTCGCATCGCATCGTCCGCCCGCGCTTTTACTTCGTTTTCGCTTAGCGTTCTTTCTACTTTTTCTTTTTGTTCGGCTTGTTAGGGTCGTAGCGTGATGTAAAATAGCCTAATACCTTCCTCGAGAATTTGGCTATAAAGTGCAAAAAGAAAATTTTTGCGAAAATTAGCGCGTTCAAGCAAAAAAAAACAACAAACTCTTCAGCTTTATTATTCATATTATAAAGTTATCTGTGTTTGATCGTCAGCATAATGCTGACGATCAAACACCATTAATTTGTGCACACTATTTTAAATGATCTACCCATTTTCAATTTCATAAGAAATCTGATTATGTACTGAAATCCCTATTGTTATTAAACGTAGGTAATTAATGCTACCGAGTAACTACCTGGCAACTAGGTATATCATTTCCCTTGTGTAATTCTATACAAGAAAGGATTTCCCTAAATACTAAGAATTTATACTGTCCGAAGGCAACTGTTATCTAATTGAACATCAATAGCAAATTGAGAGCTTTTGCTGACGGTTGGTTGAGCTATTTGTTGTCAGTAGAGCATCTAGTTGTTCTGCTAATGAGTTGTATCGGTTTCATTTGGTTATATAAGCCATCGGCTTTTAATTTCGGCTTATTATAATAATGGTATGAAATGTTTAATTGTTGGTATACTCGTGAACCAGCATTCCAACCGGTCAAAAATGTTATGTTTTAAAATGAGAACGCAGCTTGAAACATGAATCGGTTTCTAAGTAGGTGTATTATGGTCAAATATCTACTTTAGAATAATTGATACTGTATAATTTTGAACCGACAATCCTCAATTTTCCATAGCTACAAAGAGTCATGGCTTATGAGAAATTTTATTTCTTTTTGTCTTTTTTCTTTTTGTTCGGCTCATAAGGGTCGTAGCGTGATGTGCAACAAGTAAAATTTCAAATCCGACTGATAGTTCCAGAGATTAGCGCGTTCCATCAAACAAACAAAAAAATAATATCGATGATAGATTTAGATTGGAGCTGAATATGAATGGAAATAAGAAATCCTCAGAAAGTACTGATGGCATATAAAAATAAATGCATAATAAAGTATCGAGAGGCGATGAAAACCTAAAATAAATAAACAGTGGTGCCGATTCCCTTGTTCTCAAATTAAATTAAATTTAAGTTCAGTGCATCTTTTTCTTTCTATTTCATTAACGAGGACAGAAGATAAATTTTTGTTTAGTCCTGTCAAATTAAAACATCAAGCGCTGATTAATTTGACAGGACTAAACTAAAATGTATCTTCTGTCATCTTCTTAATGAAAGAGAAAGAAAAAGATGCACTGAACTTAAATTTAGTTTAGTTTGTGAACAAGGGAATCGGCACTAGTAACAGCGAAGCGAGCATCAACAATAAAATTGAAGATGATAAACGATAAACAGCCGGCTTGTTAACTAGTTACGAGTACTAACTGTAGAAATATTTACAAAAGATTTATTTCCAGCTAGTATCGATAGTAGTATATCTATACGATATTGTCTGCTGCCCTCAGCGACATATTATAATGAACAACATTTTTTATTTTATGGAAAACAAGAATAGAATAGAATACTCTTTATTATGTACCTACACCATAAAAATTACAGATACAAATGTTAAAATTTTACAAGGGGTGACACAATGGGCGGTCTTATCGCTAAATGCGACAAAACAAGCCGATGGCCCAGCTGGTGATGATGGTCTCCGCCGCCTATGGTTATCTGCAATGCCAGAAAGACATCGTAAATAAATGCGTTCTCATCTCAGAGAATAAACTGAAATATAGCATTTGCCTGTGATTTTATTACACCGGCGCCCATTCCCGTCAATGTGGATCACATTATCGGTGCTTGTGGCTTAAATAAGTATGGTACCTTGGTGGTAACTCGTAATAATTTAAACGTTGCGTTTTACATAGTTTAAAATGGTGATACTAGAAAAGGGTGGAGCCGAATTTAGAATTTTTGCTTGCTCCGCGCCCTTAACTGTTGGCTTGTTGCCGTTTATAAATGACAAGACCTCTAAATACCCTAACACGCTGCTTTGAAATTCCATCGCATATTTAAAATTATTCTTAAACGACTGTAATCTTGTCAAAATTCCAATCTCAAACACAACCTGCCCAAGTATATTAGAATTCTATTGATGTAACTACTCACAAAGTTATCTTAATCATTTCGACAAAATCTTATATTATCTCTTTACATTTTATTAAACTCAATTTATGTTATTAGATTGAAATAACGATCAATTAGTATTTGCTTTATAAATTTTACTTGGATAATGAGAAGCGCTGAACCCAGTCTTTTGCTTTGAGCCGTTTGTATCTCTGACAGATAAAGTGATCAATTTGAACAAAGTAGTCGTCGGTATGAAGGCGACATGTTTATGGTCGTCCATATATCACTGAGCTTTATCTCCGCACTAATGTATCAGTATGTATATATAAATGTTATTGTTGCCGGCAGTGTGTTCTCTCACGTACAGTCCTAAGCATTTATTGTGCCTAGAGCAAATTTGCTTGCGGGTCGCAATATCCAACTGAGCGGGCCCTGGGGTGCTATCTTGTTTTATTTGCGCGCCAGAGCCGATAATGAACGTTTTTTCTCCGTATCTATTCTGAGCATTCAATATACTAAAGGTATAATAAAGGCTAACATATTAGTAGTCCTCCCCATCCTCTTACCACTGAACTTTTATTGTCGTATAATATAATCAAATTGTAGATGTTAGGGCCAGTGAACGGTGCCAAAATAGGCTTTAATTGTATAGACATAAGGCTTAGAATGATTTAGGATTCTAAAAGATTAGGCAAATAAAAACAATAGATAATATTGATCGGCAATAAAAATGGGCAAGTTTTATAGCTCCTCCATTTTGTGGCCAGTATCTAATCGTAGTTTAAAATCTTTGTTGTGTAGAATATTAGTTGCTAATAGAGTTCCATAAAAGGTTTTTTCTTATTGTAGATGCTATATGAGAAGATTAAAGAAACGAATTGGCAGCATTATACGCTGATAGCGTCATAGTGTAACCTAATTGACCTCCGTTAGGCAGCATTCTCCGTGAAAAACCTAAAACTTATCCCAACAGCCAGTTAGCTTACAGAATATAAAGCGGGCTCATCTCTGCGCGTAAACGAGTAAAGAAATGTTTACAAATTACTTAATTCTGTTTATATATCGCGTTTGTGATATTTCCTGATGGAAGTTAAATCAAAGAGAATGCACCATTTTCCTTATCATTTCATGGTCCACACGAAATATAATATTCCCTTTAAATATCTCAGATTGAGAAATTTATCGAAACAATTCTAATTATTGTCCTGTTACTTATAAAGATATTTTATAAAATTCCTTGCAGCAACCTGTTATCAGAAAAGGTATCTGTTTATTACTTATGAGACGGAGCCCTTTCAAATACCTCAGTACATTTCAGACAATTCCCAGATAACAAACTCGAAACAAAGTTTAAGCTCCGCATATTAATGAGCAGATTTGTTTCGATGTATTTCTTCGAAATGAACGAATTGTTTAAGACACAAGGAGGTACGTAGCTGTTCCCTTCAGAAGCTACAAAAGATGATCTTTATCGTTTTATGGGTTCAAGGAGTGGGGTGAACCCTCGGGGAGAATTTATGTCAGAATATTACCTCTCCTTAGAGACTCTAAAAGAAAGTTTTAAATGCTTTATGTTGGTACTTGCACATACGATGTTGCGGACGTTAAATTCTGTAATGTAGTATGTATTTTTACATCGTAAACTGTCATTCACGTTTTCCGATGTCTGCGGGCGACTGGTTTATCGCTCAGGAAGAATACCATTGTATTCCGCATGACAGAAAGGCAAGCACTCCCTATTGTTTTTTTTATCGGACGCCAATTGGCTCTATTCGCCCGTAGTCCGTACACAATTTGTCGAGCCTTGTTAGAGATTGTGTTTATACATGACGATTGTATCTGTTAAATTTACTTTTGGTTTGTGTAAAATCTGGGAGAGGATTGTGTTTTTAACTTTATGTAATTTTCTCCTCATAAATGTGAAATTAGATAGATACATAAAACATTTATTGAGTGCACACAAAAAACATATACAAAAGCACAATGAATAGATAACAAATTACAGGAATATATACAAAAACAAGGCACCAATAATCAAAAAAGAAAAACATACTTAAAGAAATAAAGTAACACTATGACATACTTTATAACAATTATCGAATACACAAGGAGCGGTGTGCGTCTTAAGGTTGCACCAAATGGGGGTCCAGCTCAGCAGCTCAGCATGTGTCAGGCAAATATACCTGACGCTGATATTCTGCTGGGTTCCTGCAGTGACATACGGACGTCGAGCAGACGAGATAAACTGGTGCTGTGACATTGTTATGCGCGGAGTGAAATTATGTAAATATATCCGCAACTTAAATTATGTATTCTACAGTAAAATTTTGCATTGGGAATCTTTCTTGTTCGTTAATGTGTTGATTAGCGCTTACTACCGCTTCATATTTGGTTCTTGTAGCAATGTGGCCTTAGAGAATATAGCTGCAGTATATAATATAATAGCGTTCGATTAGCTTAGTGTCTCAGTGCTGCAGTTGGAATTCACCTGTCCCGCTTGTTGAATTAATACTGTAGCACAGTGGGCAAACACTCATTGTGGACTTCATAGCTACCTACTGTCGTTCTAATTGGTCCGTTCCAGAGTTAACTACACCAGTATTATACTGAGACAATCTTATAAATGATAATAATATTATTATTGAGTAGCTTCCGTTTGCGAGTTCGTACGCGTGTAAGTCCACCACAATATACTATAATACGGCCACATTTTTATAAAAAAACTGCAAGTGTGGCAAGGGCTACTGTTGACCATGAGGACTTGAGTTTGATTCCCGGGTCAGGCAGAGTTATTGGGATTTACATCTGGAATTTCTCAGTAACGGTCCGAAGTCGATAAATATTTGTGCTCGGCTAGTGGCAATAGGCTTGCCCCCTATTACATGGGACCTAAACATAATTGGTGAAATGTGGGTGTACTATAGGTACACCTCTGCCTAACCCTTCGAGGAATACTAGCGTGGTGTTATTTTATTTTTATAAAACTGTGTTCCTGTACATTTGTAGTTCCTGTATACTTTGGCTGCTGACCACCAAATTCTCACCAGCCAAAATATACAGAGACTTAGGACTGGTGACGTGGAAGCAAGCGACGTACATTTGTCCGTGAGAGAAGCAGTTAGGCCTGAGGTTGCCTCCGCAGCCTTCGGTAGCAATAGGGTCTTACACCCATTTTTGAAAAGTGTCTTAATTCAATTCTATAGTGCTAATATGCCAAAAAAAAAATCACAAAATTTTTATTCAAACGATAAGTGCCATAAAAATGTATTTAAAATTTTACATTTTCAAATTTCGCGCGTAGGTTGACGAAAACGCTGGACGCAGTGGACGCCATGTTGCTCTGTGGTCATGACGTCACTGGGCTATAAAAACAAATGCGCTGATCTTTTGTATGATAACTGACACGTTTTTATTTACTAGCCGTATGACGTAATAACATGGCGGCTACTATTTCATGGTGTTTTTTAACAGATAAGAAAAACTGAAAACGTTGAATTGAATTTTAAAATTTATTTTGTTATCTTATGAACTAAAACTAACATTTTCCGACTCCTTTTTGCCTAAACTATTTCAATAATACATTTATAGACTTTTTCTCGTATATAGTAAAATACCCTATTTCCCATTGCTTGCGAAGTTTTTCGTTTATAGTGAATTAATGAATGCCTGCGTTCCTGCATATCTCCTAAAGTAACTAAAATATGTAACAGTAGATTGTAAACACGCGGCATTTCTTATTAACTGACACCTAATACGTACAGACTGGCCGCTACAATGAAGACTGGCCAAAAATGATCAACATTTTTAAATTTAGAATTTAGAACGAATACGCGTTATAATTTTATTTGCTTTGAGAACACAATTTAGATAGTATGTTGCTTGTAATTTCTGACATTCTGAGAAAAAAATTAGAACCTCAAATAAATAATTTACAACGGTTAGACTTGTATGGGTATATTGTTGTAACTTATACTCGTATTGACTTGGATAATTCGTTCGTTTCGTTCATAGAATTCTTAATTAACGTTAAAACTATTTCTTTATTAATTTGTCTAAAATTGTATGTAACTGTATAACTGACTAACATTCATTAAAATAATATTTGTATGCCATCAGTGCATGGCAGAATGTGTCTTTGCACTGAATTTTAAATGGAACATCTTTTGTACCCACCACCACATGTTATGCAAATAAACGATTTTGATTTTAATTTTAATGGCAAATGTTTTTTGCGATTTCTGACTTTTCAAGCAGCCAGTCTATTCAACATAAAAAACCGGCCTAGTGCGCGTCAGACCAACCACAATCCTGCCGGGATCGTGGGAAGGTACTAATGGGTCACCGAGGCCCCCGCAACACAGGCAACGAAAGGGATACGGGTGGGTTTTAGTCAGTAAGAGTCTGACACCCTCCCGCTCCGCCCAGAGCGGGAGAAGTTATTTAATGATTTCCCATCCAAAAAAAAAAGACCAACCACAATGAAGGATTTCGTACCTAAAATGCATTTATCCCAAGAACAAACTTAACATTTTGTTTGAAAAAATGTTCTCCCATAAGTACTTCAATATACGTCACGGTCAATTCTTCAACTGCAAAGGTAACTTTGTAATGACTAATTTTTTTTTTAAACTACATCTTAACGATTTTCTGACCTTTCCCTTTACGAGACCTTGCTTCTTGCCAAATTTCATGGTCCTAGATCAACCGGAAGTACTCCATAGGTTTTGATTTATTTATTTATTTATTTATTTATTTATTTAATACTTTACGCACACAAATGTACAGAGGCGGACTTAATGCCATAGGCATTTTCTAACAATGGGAAAACAGTATCGTTGTGATGATACTGCCAGCTTCTTACGAATGTGCTCGCGAACTTTAACTTTAAAGGATAATCGGTTGGTTGCCATCCTGATTTCCTAGGGGAGCGCATTCCACAGGGAGATAGACTGAACGAAGAAGGAAGAGTGAATAAAGTCAGTGCGGTGAGTGGGACATTGAAGAAGACGATTATGTGATGAACGTAGATTTTTACTATGGTTCGCGCAAATGTACTGAAAGTGGGGGGCGAGATAACTAGGGGAAGAGGGAGAGTCAAGAAATGAAAACAAGGTGGTCAGCGCCCTTTGCTCTCTGCGCTGGCGTATGGGCAACCACTTTAGAAGCGATCGTTGCGCAGAGACATGATCATATTTACGCAGATTGAAAACGAATCGAATGCAGTTATTAAGAAGACGGTCTAGCTTGTCGAGGAGGTCTGCATTCAGGTCATAGTAGCACACATCACCATAATCGATGATAGGGAAAATTAAGGACTGCACAAGCATTGTCTTGGTACTTGATGGTAATAAATTTTTCAGTCGATATAAAGCCCGCAGAGTTCCAGTAACCTATGTCGCATAAGTGGCCGTATTTTTTTATTGCGTTTACATAAAAGATTTATTTGTTTAGAGCTCCAAGGGACCGTAGACCGACGTATTTGATATTAATTTCAACACGATACCTACACGCGTTCATGAGAAAAAGGGTCTTGACAGACAGACAGACGGACCGACCGACGGACAACGAAGTAATCCTATAGGATCACTTCGTTGTCCGTCCATCCGTCCCCTTATAAGAGTTCCGTTTTTCCTTTTGAGGTACGGGACCCTAAAA
This sequence comes from Atethmia centrago, assembly GCA_905333075.3. Classification (NCBI taxonomy): domain Eukaryota; kingdom Metazoa; phylum Arthropoda; class Insecta; order Lepidoptera; family Noctuidae; genus Atethmia; species Atethmia centrago. The sequence goes on along the minus strand of HG995383.1, from coordinate 15,752,054 downwards.
AGTAAGTTAGAGTCTCATTTTCCACCAAATGTATGGGATATTTTTTGCAATTTCTGACTCTTCTAGTATTCAAATCTCAGTTGATCCAATAGGGTTTTTCGATCCTTTCTGTACGACATAAAAGAGTAGAAATTAAATATTTTCTGGCAACACCTAAAATGACTAGGTACTTGAACTGTCAATTCTTCTCGATCGTTTTCGTTTTGCGTTAGAATTTTGGTTTTTGTGTTATTTCTGAGCGTGGACAAGAAAACAGTAATATTGATCATGAATAAGGTCATTCGTAGTGGTGCCCGTGAAATAATTTATACAGTTTACATGCCAGAATTTCAAGCTGGATAGCAGCTTTCCGCTATCCAACTTCGAAGATATTTATAAACGTACAACAGATTTGTCTGGAAAGTAACTAAAAGCTGCACCAAACGTTAATTACAAACGATTAATACATTCAGGGAGCAACATGTTCGAACTAGATATTATTTACAAATGATTTGTCTACCATTTTTGAGGTAATGCTAAGATAAACAAATACTATTGTGGTTATAGCGGACTAAACAACATTGAAAGTATAGCAAAAAAATAATATTTATTACGAAATACATTTTTTGCTATACCATATTCGTTGAAAAAACAGACTAAATGTAAAGAAACAGTTTTACTTTTCAGCTTTCACAATTCTACTTTCGTCAGCCTCTTTTTTTTTTTGGTTGGCAAGTCATCAAATAACTTCTCCCGCTCTGGGCGGAGCGGGAGGGTGTGTCAGGTCTCTTACTGACTAAAACCCACCCGTATTCCTTCCTGTTGCCTGTGTTGCCAGGGGCCTCGGTGACCCTTTAGTACCTTCCCGCGACCCCGGCAGGCATCGGCCCTAGTGGACCCCTAAATATGTGCTGACGACTCTTTCGTCAGCCCGACAGTGGTTATAAAATTAAAAGAAATTGAATATATAAAGGCACTCATTTAACGTTGTATCTATATCTTATGTTAATACCGTGCTTTTTTTGTTTTAGGTATTTCTGTAAGCACAGTGCGCAGAATCGTGCAACATGGCATGAAAAATGGTGGAAAACTTTCGACACCATCTAAACATAGAAAGGCAACCCTTTCTAGTTAGTTAGTTAGTTTCTTGCTAGTACCTTTGAGGGACGACGCCCTCAAAGTTACTGGACAACTTTGAAACATGTGCAATTCGGCAGAAAATTCATTTTTTTGTACTGTAAAGAAAGAGATACCAACAATTGGTCAATTATTAGTTCAATTATGGGAAGATATCGGCTATGATGGAAGTCGAGAGTAATTATTGGTTATATTTGAGTGGAGTCGTTGTTTTATTACTAGCCACTACATACCCGAATCTATTATCTATGCGGAACTTATTGAAAGCAATTGGTTAATAAACATAGGTACGGAGGTATTTCAAATATTTATTCATTATATAAAGTTAATTAATAATTAATACTATTCAAGTATCAAGATCAGCTGGGTCGTCCTTACTGGGTTGCTACCTGAGCGATTGTGGTGCCCTCATTTATTTTCTACTCATGTCATGATGATTAACTGCTGAACCCGAATAAAGATATAGCGTGATGATAATCATTCAAAAGGATAAATCTGTAACTAACTACAATGTTCTATATATTCATATTTATTCATATTTCATAGCAAATAGCGTAATAATATATAGCCACCGATTGACCAGACTTATAGGGAATATCTATGCAAAAATTAAACATAATCTATCCGGTAGAATTCGCGTGATGCTGGATGATACATTCAGACAAACAGACAAAAATTAAAAAAAACTATATTTTCGGCTTTGGAATCCATCCCGGAGCCCGTTCAATGACTTTTTTCAAAAATATCTAGGTAATGTACAGTTTTGACTTTGTCACGATTTTATATGTAGATTATATTGGACAGCGGAATAACATGTTTTTTAATGGAATATTTTTGTGGAATGTTAGCCACATTTATTCAGCACAAATTAATGTAACCGGTACAGAGTCTGAGAGCACGCACAGAAAATATCTACGACCCATGCGGAATTCGGAATTAGAGTCCGTGACCCCACGGCTACTCGGACCAGGCAAAGTAATCGTCATGTAATACATTTGTCTATAGAAAAAATACCATTGGGTTCTCAGAGTTAAATGTCGTTTACTAAACCGTCCAACGCAGTAACATGACGTGTCATAATCTGAAATGATGAGAAACAAAAAATATCATGCAAAGGTATAAAATAATTACATGTAATATTGCCCAATTGTTGCAGTTCTTTTATTCACTAGCAGTTCGTTGCCTTGGAGCTGCCTTATAAACCAAATGTCACGAAAAACCATGCATAAAATCCATTGTAGCGGAGTACAAAGGAAATAATATTTTATCACGTTTGCCTGGTTTTTACTTTTTTAACTTCAATCCATACATTCATATCAGCACGTCCGTCTCGCTGAGGGGATTCAAAGCTCAGTTGGTGCATGTATAGGTATACGTAGGTTGTGTAGGTATGTTTCTTACACCTTTAAAGTTATATTATACAACGGACTGTAGCAGTAAAGACGGATCTTTATAGCACGAAGCTTTTGCGACATCAAACGTGTGACCATGTTTTACGGACCAGTGCGGATAGAACCGCGGGGGCATTTCGAATCAGTTTCTATTTTTCAAATTCTATGCTTAAGATGTGAAAATATGAAGCAGAATAAAAATCTGTAAGTATCAATCTTGAAATAGTATTACGCAGTCGATATTTTTTTATCCCGTGGCTTGGCTCTTTACTTTGTAGAAAAGTGTGCTGTGTGGAGGAATCGCGTTTAAGTCACATCTAAGGTAAAATCTGAAAAATGAAATAGTGAAGAAAGAAAATTTAAAGTGGAACGAAAATCTGAAAATAGACATCATGAAAAGGTATCACGCTTAGCAGTTAATATGTGATAAAAGGAAGATCGATATTTTATATCTCATTGCATTATTTCTTGCTTCTTTATTTTTAGCAGTGTGTGGGTTTCATACAGGCATCTCATCTATTAAATTCTAAATAATTCTAATTTTAAATTCTAGATACTGTTTACATTCTAGGTATCATGTGAAATGTGATAATGTTAAGCCGCACTGCAAGTAGGTAGGTACGTTAACTTTATGTTAAAGCCATTTGGAATTAAATATAATTCCAAACAGAATGTTTGATTACATTCATCGCACAATGGAATTAACATTTCTAGGACAAGGCCAATAATTATTTAGTGCTTTAAACTATAGAGTACATAATTTAGTATTCATTGCTCATATTTGTTTTCTAGGCACCCTTTGTCTTATTAGCGAAATATTTACTGTTGTTTTGTCTTCGAGGCATCAATTGTCAAATAAATACAACATGCATAAGTCGTTGATAAATTACCATTGACGTGAGAAAATCGTCACCCGCGATTCGCACTGCACAACCTCAAGAAACGCTCACAAAACGCCGGTGCTGTAACAATGGCGTGCTTCATCTTAATAAAATGCCAACGGAAAAATCCAAAGTGTTAATAGAATATTCAATTTACAATCGGAAAACTGAATTTCATTTAAAACTTATGAAACTTATCATGAAATGATTAGTTTTACAAAAATAGTTTTCATTCGTTCACCATTTCGCTCGGTTTGCATTCATTTATGCATAACTTTGAATCAGTTTTACTTAATAGTAGGTAAGTAAAGTCGACAACAAAAATTGCTGTTAGGAAACAATACTATCTTGTAATTTAGTAATTAGTATCAATATTTTACTTTGAATTATGTACAGTATCTTCTTTTACCCTCCAAAATCCAAAGAATCTATATAAATATATAAAAAATAAATTGCCGCATGTACAAAAGATCATCATTTGAGAACGGTTCGACCGATTAGCCTGTTTTTTTTTTTGTTGTGTTTTTGTGCTAATTGTCAGGACAAGGTTTGTATCAAATAAAATGTTTGGAAAACCAACCGGAAGAGTCGGAAATTTGAATGGTATTTTTGTATAAAACGTCAATAAAAAACTCTTCACCCGGGGGACGTCGGGCACGAACAGCTAGTTGTTAATAAATTATGTAAATAATTGAGTTTTGGAAAACGATACTTATGTTTTTTTTTAATTTATTTATTCAAAATCTGTACTAACAGCAGTTGTTCTCGTCTAGCAATGGATTACACATTTTGAAATTTAGTTTAGATTAGCTTTAAAATTAATTTGGTTATATTATAATAATTTTAATAAAGCGCTTGTGGAATGTAAGTTGTGTCAAAACATTCAAAACAAGCATTAGTTCGCACTGCTTATTGAGTTTCATCTTCAACTAAGTTTTAACAATGAAGTTTGATCGTTCGTTACAGCTTCAATCACTTGAAAGCATCTTGTAAATACTAAGATTCTATTTAAATTTACTAAAGTTTAGTCTTTGTAACCAAAGACTAACTTAGGTACAAATAATTAAGAAAGTAAGTAAATTAAAAATTGTTTAACGACACCTTTCATGACTAAAAGTCGCTTTCAGCCCTGCTTAGTCTCCTAGGCGAATTTCCGGCCACAGTAGGCGCGGGCTTGCGAACGGTGAGCAATGGGCAGCTCGCCGTCCGATAAGGACCAGGCCCGGGTCGACGGCGCTTTGTGTTCCACGCGTGCCTAAAAGGTTGTCGTCAGCACAAGAGTAGGAGTCTAGGGCCGATGCCTGCCGGGGTCGTGGGAAAGTCCGAAAGGGATACCGAGGCCCCTGGCAACACAGGCAACGGAAGGAACACGGGTGGGTTGTAGTCAATAAGAGTCTGACACACCCACCCGCTCCGCCCAGAGTGGGAGAAGTTATGTGATAATTTCCCAACCAAAAATAAAGCCCTGCTTAGTCTAAACAACTGTTTAAATTGATTTTGTGTTACTTAAAGCATTACAAGATCCTTTCGTCACGTGGCCAAAAGCGGGACTAACACCGCCATCTTGTTTTTTGAGTATATTTCAAGTGTCACTTGAATACTCAAAAAATAAGATGGCGGCGTTTCACAAAACAATTGCACAAATTTTAACCAACAGCGCCCCACTGTCAACGTCATTCGAGCATAAAAATATCCTCGAAGCACAGCCATCAAATATACGTATACACATAAGTATTTGATGGCTGTGTTTTACGGATTCATCAATAAAAATATATGATTACTCTTCATAGTTCAGCTGCTAACTGTACGTCAGTCTCGTATAGTCAACAACGGGCTGCTATCCCAGACTCGCAGATATTTAAACTCCTTTACGTCTATTTGTCAGACTTGCTGATAGTGCTTACCAGGAAAACCTTTTATGCAGATTTCTTTGTTAAAGAGACAAAAGAGGAAATTATTCATTACGTATTTATTTTCTGCGACGTCGGTGTGTTTGGCAGCGTCTATAAATATGATGTTCTAGCATGCCATTAGAGTATAGTCGATATTGCGTAATCTAAATGATCGTTAAATCGTACCTAAGTTGAAATTAAAAAGAACGTTATTCGCCCTTAATGCGCGAAGTGTGATCACGCATACTAGTCATTTTTCGTTTCCTTTACGATCGCGATCAGTTTTGAGCAACATACGAATGTTGCTCAAAACAGTAAATATTCAGACTTTCGGTTAGGGGCACTTTAAAACCAACAATCTAACAAAAACAATTTGCTATTAAACCGCACACGATCATTTTACAAGAATTTTCCATTTGTACAAAAGAAAATATATCTAAGTTTTATTAACAAGGCCACATTAAGCCTAGACATGAATGCAAACAATAAAACGTCTAGCCGTTTTTTACCATAGTCGCATTTTTATCTAAAAATACTGTTGAAACTTACAATTTGAACGTCAATATTTGTCCTGTTTCATATTATGGATCCTGAATAATAAACGAGAACGGGTCCTTTATAAGTGCGAACATAAAAAAGATATTGCCGGTAAATCACAATATTTTGTAAAACCTCACTTAATCTTAATTTGGGGCGATGCCTTTCAATGGGCCTTATGCAACGCGACTTATTTGTGTCGTGACTTAGTTGTGAATAGCATCGACAGGCAATATTTTCACTTAACAACGAGCTTGGTACAAGACAACGCTTTCAGGCCGTGACTTGTGCCGGGGGGGCGATATAAATATTTGCGTATCGCATCGCCGCCTGGTGGCTGGCGCGCTGGCGTGCTTCCCCACGCCCGCGCCCGCTGCCTGCTGCTCCAAACGTGGCTCGTCACGCGACCACCACTGCCAATGTAAGAAGTTTATTCGACTTTAAATATCCTACGTGAATCGATATGTTCTAAAAATTAAGGTTGGTTATTACGCCATACTACTGTTCTGTGTAGAATTCGTGCTAAAAGAAAATGTGAAAAGTTATCCGTCCGACCCAAGGGAGGAGTTTCCATGAACTATCATAGTACTGGAATACTAGAAACGTACGTGTGAGATTTTCAAATTAAGATTTGTAGGTTTAACGTATTTCTTTTCCGTGAAAATAAACTTTTTATTGGTGTTAAATTAGTGGTTAATTTCATGAACAAACAGCCTAAGTACTACTTTTCTTCATTAGTGGCATTCGTAAGGAAATTACAAACGAAATAAATGTAAGTACTTACAAGAATTAATTAACCAAACTAAGCAACTTAAGTCTTACGCAGGTAAATTTATTATCACTACATAATCAAATCGAGTTAAAGGGAGTGAAAACTTTGGAGATAAGAAGTGTTGCAAAGAAGATTATTTAAAATATTGAGTAAGTAACAAATTTTCGAACGATCGGCGTGATTCGATAACTTTTCACCGAAGTTGGCTGTAAGTTTGTGAAAGTTTCCAGCCGTGTTTCGGGACCTTATCGTCCGTGGAAGTAACAAGCCGAGATAAATGAAGTTTAGTTGCTCTTAATTTAATGGCTGGCCGGAAGTTTGGACGACGTGACCGGATGGCGGGGAAGCCTCTTTCCTACCAATTATTCGACTAATTAATAAGACATTGTATTGATAGGATTGTTAGCACCCTTCATAACACTCGGAAATTTTATTTAGCAAATTCACTAAAACAATCAGGTTAGAACTATCCAGGAGTGACTTATCGCATCAAAAACGTTGCAAAACAAACAAGTCATTATTTACTTGAGAAAAATAAGAAGTTACTCACAATTAAAGTGTGTCGAACGAGTTGCGGGTCGAAGTAACTACGGTAAATGTCTTCAAAGTCTCTCGAACACCGCAACTGAGCAAATGGCGAAAGATTTAAACGCTTTCTTAAAGGATTTATCGGAGATGACACAAGAACAAGAGGAACGGAGGAATCGGGGAGGCGAAGTCCTACGTTCGACGGACTAAAGCGGGTACTAAGATTTATCGAGGGACAAATTGTAACAGAATCACTGCTACAGATAAACCCCCAATTAGTTTATCAGTTATAAATTAAACATTATTGCCTTTTTTACGAGGAAATGATTTGGGAAACTCAGCGATTTGTTTGTCAAAAGATGTTTGAATTGCGTTTGTGCTAAATTAGAACATAATTCTATGCAATATAGAAATACATTAGGTTGGCATTGAAATGTCTAGGCACCAGTAGCTAATTGGTTCTGTCAGCAATCATTCGCCCGAGCTTCTCCTACCTACTTAAAACTCAGAATCAAAGGCATTACCTAAATGTATTGAATATGTTTTATTAGTATTAATTTAGTTATTTCTTTTGGTACGGAACTTTTCGTTTTTGGCTCGAAATAGGCAAGATAGAAAAGTATCCATTGTATTTGCGTTTTGTAAATCTCTGGCTATGCTCTGGATTTGTTGTTGATGTTATGATTTATGTATAACGTTAGATTTTGCATATTAGTATGCACAAATTAGTATTATTTACGTTGAATTCCAAATCAAACTGACCGATAATGCGAATCCGAATTTAACATTGATGTCGATCCTAACCTGAATACCAATATGAAATCAACGTGACTATTCACAGTTTGTATTTAATAGTTTTATCAAAGCTAACAATAATAATATAATTTGGACTCGGTGATTGTATCAATAGTCGTTACGGTGAATAGCCTAATCAAATTTCGATCAACACCTCAGGAAAGGCTCTTCATTCAGTACGCTTGGATAAAGAGTTCCTGGGTTGTGGACGTCAGATAGGCAATGGCTCCATGTAAAATACTGGTATTTAACTGCATCCGGTTAGACTGGAAGCTAACCCCTAAGGCTAGGCAGATGATGGAGTACATAACTACCGGTAGCTTGGACCCTGTTCCCGATACTGGTGGGCTACTATACTTTTCTCTATATATCTATTTCTATATAATTAAAATGTAAAAAGTACAATACATGTACCTAATGTTATTCACTTTTCCTAGAATCGTTTTTAGTTCAGCTGTGATGCGAAACATAGGAGAGCAGGCCCAGTGGTAACGTCCGCGACTTACGAGTTGTGAGTCGTAGGTTCGACCCCTGACAGGCGGTTTACTTTGTGTAAATTATTTCATCACTACTGCCCTCAGAACGGTGAAGGAAAACATCGTGAGGAAACCAGCATGTCCTAGAACCAAAAATTCAAAGACATGTGACATCTACCAACCCGCACTGGGCCCGCGTGCGGAGAACGGCCCACTCCCTATCACCGAGAGGAGGCCCATGTCCCAGCAGTGGGAACATTATAGGCTGATTATGCTAAACATAGACAGCAACTTTATCCTGAAGATTCAGTTTCAGAGTTTCAGTTTGCAGTCTCAGCATGCATTGTCTAAGTCGTAAGATAGATTGATGAAATCTGAGAATCTATTGTGTTGCGCTCAATTATTGTTGAGATTGTTATTTTGAAGTTAAGACGGAAGATCGGAATACTATAGATACCTACCTACCTACAGACAAATTGAAAGAAGAAAAGATATTGTGTTCATGATATTTTGTTTTATCATATTTGACCTTTTATATTTCCAGGCCGAATAAAAGAAAATTCTGGTTTTGTTGTAGAAAAATCTTGTACTTCTGTAAGTGGGGTCCTGGATTGGATTCCAGGGTCGGGCAAATTGTAATTGGGTTTTTTATTAGGAATTTCTTAGTAACAGCCCGGAGTTTGGAAGTTGGCGGAGTGGTACCTCAGAAAGCACGTTAAGCCGTTGGCCCTGCGCCTGATCTCTCTCCGGTTGGGTTGGATTGCTATCCCATCGGACTATGACAATGAGGCAAGAGTGAGTACACCTGTGTCTGCACACACACTTTTATACTATAATATCTCCCATGTCGAAAGCTGGTCTCCGCTGAGACTGGTCGCCATGGCTGAAATTCAGTCTGGAGGACTAATACTTCTGTAAGAATGTATTACCCGGTTATTGGTGATAAACTCGTCCTTAATGTTTGTCTACAGATTGTAAATTAACGATATCACATCGCTACAGATAATCCCCACAGGAACCATAGCTGTGATGCTAACGTTATTTGAAGGACATAATCATTAGCCAGCCCCTGACCGCGTTTTGATAAAAAATACATTCTTATTAGCGTCAACGAAACCTTGTTATCGCTCAGGGAATTCCGACGCTTAATCGTCATTTTAATAATTCACGAACACATGTCTATCAATTACCCCGGAGGAAACTTTATGCGTAAATTCAACCCTATCGTGGGTATATGATAAAAAGGTAGAAACTAGGAAAATTAACTGAATAATAAATGTGTGCGACCCCTGATTATGTTCACACGACAGTCGGTGAGCCCCGGGGGCATTTAACCTTTATTCCCGACTCCCGTACATGCGGTGGGTTGTTGTGCGTCGTGCTTCATGCCGCTAAGCCGGCTTTCGTCCGGAGCCTTGCTGTTACAACATCTCAGTGGACTGTCCCTCTAGCTAATATGTTGAAGCTCAACCGAAATTTAAGTTATTCATGTACTAAATTCAGATGTTATTATAATAATATGTAGCTTACAATTAATAATAATAATATGTACAATTATATAAAAATATCACAGGGCGTCAAAAAATTCGTCCGCATCGTTGTCAACAGGAAAAGTGCCCAAAAGGCTGGCAGCATTACCACGTTGTATGGCAATGCTGATTCTTTGGCCAAAAAATAGACCAGCCCTCTGGTCACGTGAGGAGTCGACCAATAGCTTTGCGATGTCTCTAAAAACTAAGTGGGCACTCGGACCCCATGGCCCTAGTGTTTCAACCCCAAACGGCTCGAACATATAAGTCCCAATAAGATTTGAGTACTTGCGCCGTTTGAGGTTTTCCGCACCTGCCGCAGCCGCCCCAGCACAGCCCGCCGGGCTAGGAAGATGGGATGGCGCAAGGGTGTCGACACACGTTGCATCCCACACCAAAGGCCTACCTACCTTCCAAGGCATTATGGTCATTCCGTCTGGTCTCTTCCCATCGTCGCGTGCCAAACCATTAGGTTCTAAATCAGCGGGCATCCCGACGGTGCTAAGAGCGCGACGGATGATGTCGTTGATGCTGGCGTGCCGTGCTATCCGACCTGCGCTTTTACTGCAGGATAGGCCATGGTGTCCGAGACAGTCGACACCTTCACCGCATTGGCAGCGATGCGGAGCCACGCAAGGAGCGCCCAGACGCAGACAAGTAGCGAGCCGGAAAGTGGTGTCACCCAGCATAGTGCCTATGTTGGGTGACGGTAGCGCCTGAAGCCAGAGGCCCGACTCCCACTCACCCACAGCCAGCAGGCGGGCACGCTCAGCAGTATTGGTGGACGTATTAAAAAGATTTTTCCGTACCAACCTGCAGAGCGGCTCATCCCACTGCCTCTGGGAAGATGGGTTCACGGGCCGATCTGTATCCGGGCAAGCCATTTTCCAGGCGTTCACCGCGTCGGTCAAGCACGGCACTTCAGAGTCAACCAAGGAGGGGGCTAAAATTTCCCTGGTTAGCTTTTCAGTGCTGTGGACAGAGGACAGGAACGCCGGTAAGCTAATATTGGTAATTTTACGGACACCGAGGCCACCAAAACGGATGGGTAGTGTGGCTTGCAACCACGCTCGGTCGTCCAAGGCCACATTTAAAATAGAAGTTAATGTATTGCGAATAATTTGGTCAATTTTGTCCAAGAGGTGTGACTGCTTCCATAAAGGGGAAGAGCGTAGAAAATATATAAAATTTGGGCCAAAACAACAGTATCTAATTAGGGTGAATGCCGAATGTAAATTAATTTTGGAGAATCTGTCCGAAATGTCGTGGAAGTTTTTGATTTTTTCGTCGATGAAAGAAGAAAAACTATCTTCTAAAATTGGGGAACCTAGGAGGTGTAGTGAACTTTTTTCTAAAATTTTGATTTGTGGGGTTATTTCATTAAATTTCTCTAGGGTCAATTGTCTGTCGGTAAAGTCAGAAAGATAAATTTCACATTTAGATGGGTTAAGGTCCAGGCCAATAGATTTAAATTGCTGTTTGAGGAATTTTAAGTCATTCAAAACGGTGTCTACATCACCTCCTAGTGTTCCATCATCTAAATACCACACATTGAATTTTGAATTTAGTTTCTGAATAATTGGATGAATAGCCAAGCTGAAAATGACTGGTCCGAGAGGGTCACCTTGTTGGCATCCTACTGCAGATTCCAAAACATTGTCCTTGTATAATAATTTTGAAGGGTACCTGTAACATTGCCATATAAAACCATAAATTTCGGGTAATTCCTTTTTGACTTCAGCCAACAAACTGTCCCTGTTGACAGAGTTAAAGGCATTCTTAACGTCGACCTTGAGGATGACCTTACCTTTGTTGGAATTAAAAAAGGTGGAGAGGGCATGCACGGCAGCCTCACAGCCCCCTTTTGAGCCGAAACCAAGCTGCAGGGGCTGAAACTTAGCTGTAAGCGATTCGCTATACAGCTTACAGCATATTTTGGCTGCCGTACGCCTGTAAGTGCAGCCAACGGCGATGGGACGAATACCGCCGTCTCTCTTACGCAGTGCACATAGGTTGGCCCCGTATAAGACATCGACGACGGCCTCGTTCACACCGCCGGTGAGCATGAGATTAATCAGGGACGCAAGCTCCTTCAAAAGCGTCTCACCAGCTTCCCCGGCGCCTGAACTCAAAAGATCTTTAAGATGTTGAGGAGTCAGACCGTCGAGGCCACCAGCTGAACCACTTCGGAAGGAGCTCACGGCTGCAATCAACTGGGGGCCGAAACGTTTAGAAAGGTTGAATTTAGATTGGGAGGGTCGGGGGGATCGGGAAAGGTGAGACCATCCGCAGGCGCTGGGTGTTTACTCTCTAGAGCTGTTACTGTTTCTGGAGAGTAAGGCGCCACCACATCGCTGCTGAAAAGTATCCTGGCCGCACCCCTGATGTCACCTTCACCTAATTTGGATTCCGCATGTGAACATAATCCTTTTCGTGATATATTATTGAAAGCAGGTAATTTTGTATCTAAAGGTAGGGTCGAATTGTTACAATTTTCTTTAATTTGATTCGTTAAGGTTTTTTTAGTTGCCAAATTTTTTTGAACATGCAGAATCCTATAAGGGAAGGTAAGTAATTGAACTAAATTTAGTTTGTTATTATTCTGGAGCTTATTCAAAATATTAACGAAAAAATGTTTTCCTTCTCTGTAAAATTGTACATGATCATTTGCAGAAATCTTGATTGTCGTATTTCTCTTTTTGCATATTAAACACGTGAAAGTAATTAGTAATCAACCCGACTTCACGTAACGCGTATTGTTCGAGTAATTAGAGTCAATCAAGCATATTAATTAAGTCGTTAACGATACCAATATCTTACAAATGATTCAATTAGGTAAGATTAGAATATTATTTGTATTACATTATTTTCAAAACAAAAAGGAAGTCGGATAAATGATTTTTCCCCAGTATCCACTTAGTAGGATTTTTAAGGCTGGTTAACCTACAATAAAAATCACAAAAAAATCAGTGTCACAATTCACTATCCTCACGTAGGAAAAAGAAATAATCGCAAAGATTTCACACAGTAGTCCCTTGTATTTCATACAAAGCTTTGATTAAATTTAAAAAAAAAAGCGGGCTGTAACATCTGCTTGTCGTATCGCGCAAGTTTCAACTAAGGGAAACCCAGTTACCTAATAATATCGTAGGCGAAGGACCACTTACATATTATTTGTGAACTCGGTTTACCCAATTTGTTGTGCCTATATAATATTTAACTTAATCATAACTTACAGCTAGGTATCTACGCAAAAACACGCAAATTTTCCGGTTTGGTATAAGCAGATTTCTCATTATAAGTATGTTATTAAAAAAAATTACAATTTCAGAAATTAAAAATATTCCATCCTATAAGTAAGAGTCTGTTGACGTAAAGTAATCACACGGTTAATTAAATTACTTTGCTTTATATTTTTCTATGATTTTGTGAATGTTGACATAGTTTAGGATGTTTGTGAATCACTCGTCAGTTATTTGACGCAAAGAAATCTGACTAACAACAATAGGATTTAGAGGCATTTGTGTCATGTGAGCATCAAGTTTTTTTCTCTTTTTTCGGTCTATACTTATATTTTAGCCACAATGATAATCGTATAATAAGCCAATATGATACTACTAAAAGGTTATTTTTACAGCACAACAAGCTTACACAGGGTTTTTCCGTTCTTCTTTTATCGATAATTTCCCGTTTGCAGTACCTGCTAGTCCTCTCCGATGGAGTTAAGCTCCGCTGTTTTGGTCTATAAGTCGTCGGCATGCGGCAGACATAGCGCCTCTGCCATTTAAATTGGTTCCAGCTACATCGGTAAATTGCGTTTTGGAGCGCAGTGTAGAGTTACTAACCATATTAGTTAGTTTCAAATCTAGCGTACTGCGCTTAATGGGTCGGTGGCGAACCTAGAGTCAGGACTTGGACTTTTGGTTGGACGTCAAAGACTGAGTCAATGGGTTTTCGTATACTAAAGTGGGTGCAAAATTACAACATTACTCGAAAGCGGTTTAAGGTTCTTAATTTAAGGCGGATGCGCTTAGATATTCCGCGAGAAAGGAGAAGAGAAGAAGGAAGGAAAAGAATATTATTTAGCTTTTACATTGAAATTGAAAATCTGCTCTTGAATAGACGTTAGAAACTATCACAATATGTTGTGTTCTTACACTTTCAATACTATCTATTCTGTAGGACCTATCTAAATCTGAGCACCCTGAGGATTACATATTTTGAATCCTAAGGGTGCCCAGAATTTTATTTTGATCACAGGAAAGACCGAGAAAATTGACCAAGAATGCCTTGAAATAGAAAATCTATTGTTTCACGCAGGCCTTGGTGAAGTGCGACCTTCCAATCAAAACATTATATGAATACTATTGCTATTTATATCACTGAGAAATTCTATAGAGTATCGATTGTATTATGTCCAAAAATAAATGAGTGTTCATGATTAAACTTGACTTATGAGCTATAATGTTGGATATAAACATAATAGGTATGTGTTTCAATAATGCAATTTCAATAATGTTAATACTGCAGAACGGAGAATTTGACTTTTATTTAGATAAAAAATTTGTACAGAATGAATTCGAATTGAAAATTCAGTGTGGAACATTATAATTGTTTATAAACAATTATAATGTTCCACACTTATGTGGTATACCACTAACTTAATTGTTGTTTTATATGGTTCGTCGTTCAACGATACCCGCCTACATGATATTAAACATATATATATATATATATATATATGTCAACTTAAGGTTCTGAGAACCGTTAGTTCATCATCATCATCATCATCATTCCAGCCGAAAGACGTCCACTGCTATATTGGGGGGGTTTGCCATAATCGCCACGCTTGGCAGGCGGGTTGGCGATCGCAGTATGGTGTTAAAATGCGTAGAGAACGCTGCTGCCCATTCTCTAGTAAGTCCCTTAGTCGCCTTTTACGACACCCATGGGAAGAAATGGGATGGTGCTATTCTTTACGTCCGACACCACACGGATAAACCGTTAGTTAAGTTATCGGAATTATTTCCGTTAGATTATAAACTGTCGAGAAATACTAAACTGGGTGAAATAGTGAACTGGGTGAAATAGGTTAGGTTAGGTTATAACTGTGACAACCCGCGCGCGGATCGAGCGAGCGGTGCCGCGTAGGTGGCCGTCGAGCGCTAGTTCCAAGGTGCTCTCAGCTAGGCAGACTATTTAGTATTAGCGCCAGGTGCGTTACGTCGCAAGCAAGTTTGATACTAGTTCACAATTTGTCGGTTTCCCATGTATAGATTATAAACTATCGAAAAATAATGCATTAAATTGTAATGGTTTATGTGGTGGGAAATGGTTTGTTGCAGTTCACAATTTTTCGACAGTTTTTATTCTAACGGAAATAATACCGATAGATTATAATAAACTAACAAAGTTTATAATTATACGGTGACATATAAATCTAATATTTGGTAAACAAATACCTATAATTATATTTATTTTCTTCTTTTACACGCTTTTTCTAAGAGTGGCCAGGGTAACTTCCCAGCTATTCATCTATGCCAGACCGCTAACGTTCACTTCAGCATAGTACCGCTACAAAAAACGGTCAAAGGGGAGACATGGCTATAATCACCTCCGTGGCAGTTGGATCGGTGAACGCAGTTTGTTAGTACCGACGAAGGCGCTTGCTGCACTTTCTATGGACGTAGTTCCACGAGTCGGGAAGGAATTTATCAGGTTTTAAGGAGAGTATATGGATTTATCGCAGTTATTTAGGAACCGGAATTAGTCATGGTGAATTTCTTAGTAGGATAGAAAAATAGTTCGATGATGGATACGTTCGATTAAGCTATTCAATAAGAATTGAATTAGACAATCAACAGAGATAAATGATAAAACCACACATCCCAGTCACGCAGGTTTGCTAAATAATTATTTTTTTTGAAGTTTGATCAATGTTTACATAACATTTCACACAAGTCTGCACCACCACACCACACCACACTAAATAACAGCAATTTATATTTTTTTTTGCTCAACAACGATCTTTTCAATTATTTCCAACCTTTATTGTTTTTTTATTTAAATTATTAACAAGTCTCTACGGCACTTAATCACAATAATTTGAATAACGGGATATCCGTTATAGATTTACTTTCGTACAAGGTCTGAATATTAAAAAATACTATTTTTATATCTTGTAGTCACGACAAGTAAAGATCACTTTGTTGCCAGACATTTTATTGACACTAACCTGTTACTACCTATGTACCTAGGTACCTTAATGTACTCGTATTGTTTGGTGTTTTACGTCAAAGAACTTTTAATAACGACACTAAGTGTTTTTCATATAACCAGCGTAAACCTTTGCTACCCGTAATAAAACCCATGAAACCCACATCATATGGATGTAATTTTATTCGTACTGAAGTAGGTTTTAGTGTTTTGTTTATTACTATAAATTTATTTACTGTTTGGTTATAGAACAATAGAATTGAAGTATCAGCAGCCATTTTAACATCGCAATTTATCCTCGATTTTGTTAACATTGTTTTGTTGTAACTTACCGACGGAATCCTTAAAACAAATCACAACATGGAAGACAAGTCCGAAGTGTATATAGAACAAGAGTTTTCCCAACAACATCATTCAAAACACATTGTATGTTAGCGAAAAAAACTTCACTGTTTGCGCGGCATACTACGCGAGATCGACGATGTAGAAGTTCGTAGCCCGTAGCGGCGTAGGCGTGCTACGTGCGTCCGCGTAGCGAGTCGAGGCGCGACTGTAGGCTTGCTACGCGCGGCTTTGCTCGCTAAGTTCGCCACTAACGGTGCACATGCGCTACCGAACGCATTCCACACGAGCTGAATCAAACTTAATAATAATTCCTTTCTACGCTTCACTAATCAATCGTCTGGGAAAGATTTGGATTTGATTTTCGAGTACAGAACATCTTTATGTAAAGTGGTGCAATATTTTGGATTAACGAGTAATTCCGTAAAATGATGATTATGTGAGCCATATTTATTCGCAAAGTAATTGTTTAAAATACAAAAACTTCTAAAACATATTAAGTAACAAATTACGAGGAATAATTAACAATCCGTATATCGTTGCCATTTTTCAATTTTGTCTGACAATGAGCTTCTTGAATAAACATCAACCAAAGGTTGAAAAAAAAAAACTCGACTATTCTTTCAAACAACGCTGCGTAAAACGTCACTTTTATTTCGTCGTAATTGTGTTTCGTACGCTTTCTCTCTATTATTACATTACTTACTTACCGGAAATTCAAAAACTGGCTGTGTAAACAATGATATAGCTACTGAGGGTTGGTTTTAAAAGAACAGAAAGGTATTATTAGGTTATTTTTATTATGCAACACTTTGCATCATGCAACCGGAATGTGCTATGCAATCGGCTAGCCTCTGTAATTACTTGGAGAACTTATTTAACCGTAACTCATATGTGAATGAATGTAAAGGTGTATTATTTTTTATGGTAAAACACCAATCCTGAAACTCCTCGTAAAAATATGAAACTGGCATTTAAAAACGCGGGCACTTTATACAAAATGCTTTTTAAACTATTTACTAAACGTTATTTATTATTATTTACAGTTGCCTGTTGATTTCGATTATTTTTACGCCAATAATAACGTTACAACACCAATCACGAGAAAAACGTATACTGAAAAAATGGGTATCAAAAAGAGCACTTTGTTTCGCGAAACCTTTTACGCGGTAATGAACTGTAACAAAGCTAGTTAAAAACTTTTTGTAGATATAGAGAGTACCTACGTATTCCTAACATAGTCTAGCTGCCGCGAATTCTGAGGGAACCGCGAGGAACTTAACTAGCCCAACCTCCGCATCTGATTAATCAGTGAGGGAAACATTGTTTCTCTGTTACCCAATGCCCGGCTGCACGTTTCCTGAATTACCCTCAAACAATCTCCACCAAATTATTCAACTGTTCACTAAGTCTTGCAGTTCTGTATACACCAAATTCTACTGATTTCGGTTACACATTACAGCTCAGTGCTTTACCGGGTTCTAGAGATGCTTATGTCGGCACCATTTCGTACTCATTCGGCGGCAAGCTAAAGGAATAATTACAGAACCGATCGATAGTTATTAATAGGTTATCCAGAATTTCCACCCCGAATAGCGGTACATTTGTCAACAGACATTTGGTGCAGTCCGTTTTGCTTTAGTTCAGTACTTCAGTCGCAGTAAGTGCCGATTGTTTGTTAACAAAGACACAGACCGTCAGCTGGCTTGTTTCGAGTTACAATTTCAGGATACCGGCGGCCAGTGCGGTTCCCCCACTTTCACGCCAATGGTCGATATTTTAAACTACAACTGACGATTGTTATGATTATCACCGCAAATAGTTAACCGTATTAACAAATTTCGACCGCAAAATATTACATCTTTTTCATTTATGTATGAACCTGTAGCTCTATAATAGGAAACCTATCCAAATATTTTCATTACGTTATTACTCAGCATAAGGACCGCTATTTTTTATTTGTAAGAAAATCTCTGTTATTTTTATTGTATCAATGTAAGAGAAATTAAGGTAATGGATTCAGTTGCAAAGATAAATTGGAATTGCTCCACGTAATTTGTAACGTTACATATTGTTTGTGCTTACTTAGGGTTCTCTTTTGTGTTTTGTCGAAAACAAACTAAGTCCTTTGTCTGAGAGGTCCTGCGGGCCTACGGCGGTTTTCTTATCAGTAGCGCGTCCCTCGAGCTACATATGTATGAGCATATAGCCGGCTGCTCAACTCCACTCATCGCAATGATTAGGTACGTTCGAATTCTAAATTCCTTATGAAACACTTCTAAAACTTTCAGCACCACGCTTGTATACGAGTATTTTATTTCCACTGTCAGTGCAGCATCCTTTCAGAGGCACTTTTTCAAATATTACTCGCGGAAACAGCGTACTGTTTACACAACGCTCGCCTTTCTGCTCATATCCAATGTAGTTTTCAGTTTAAAATTCATAGCGTAGCTTTTAAACTCGGTTAGATTCTGAATATTCTCGTGGTGAACCTGTTTCTAAATGAGCGTTTAGCCATTTTAATATCGCGGCGCGTTGTTTGAACTTGGGATGTGTGGCGGAGAGGTATTTTTTTTGTGAAAAGAGGTTCTTATCTACAATGATTGCAAAGAAAGTTTTTACAAAAGTCAGAAAGGGCCATAGAAACCTGTACCTCAATCACGAATTAAGTGTTGTATGCGGTAACGTAACACCCAAAAGGTTTCTCTCATTTTCTGTTTTTCCTTGCTCCTAATGATCTGGGGAAGGTTGTGCTTTTTACGTCGTAATAACTGCGTACACATAAATAATTGAGAAGCGGAAAAACATTCCGACACTAAGATTGTAACATAATGAAGTACCTGCAATTGTACGTGAGGACATTTTCATACCTAAATTATTTTTATTTAAGCTCTAGTTTTTGCTGGGAGCTTCATTCGAGTGTGCTTGCAGATTGAGCCTAAATATTTACCGCTCAGAATTACAGGTTTGTTTATATTACCGTGAGTAGCTTGCATAGCAGAAATGTATCTGTATTTGGGCAAAGATTATAATTTAAAAGCTTCCCTATAAGTACTTGATACAAGTATTAATAAAAACCCTATGTATTCAGGTTAAGGACCTATCTATAGGGAAGTTTTTAATTAATCTTGAACCGAATACGATTTAAATTTACATTTCTACACTGAAAATTACCTATGTATAATATTGTAAAACTAAAGAATAACAGAAAGAGATAAACGTTAACGGTGGCAAAGAAGTTGTAAATATCTTCTCTCAGACTTTTTTCATAATGCCTATATAAAAGTTAAAAAATATCTGCTCTAGTACTTATATAGGTAATACTATTATTGAGTATATGAGACCTAGAGTAGATATTTTTATTCGTTTTATGTAACTCTACACATAGGGTGTAAAGTTACATAAAACGTATAAAAAACATATGTATCTATACCCATAGACTTTTTACTTCCATCGGCAGCACCCGCTGCCGATGGAAGTAAAAAGTTAACAACTCAACAACAACTCAACGCGCTTGAAGAATGCTTAACTTATTTATACGACAATTTAAACAATGCACAGTATACAAATTAAACTTTTCACGTGGTCAATTGTACTTCACTTACTGCTATTATAGCATGTCAACGCGGGCATGTCAGTGACGCGAACCCATAAGTTTTTCCCCTACCAAAAATCGTACATCACGCCTCTAGAAGTTTTCATTTCAAAAATTCTTGAATCTGAACGATATCTACTTGATGTGAAGCGCTATGTAAAATATATGGTAAAATATAGTAAAATATATATAATATGTAAAATATATAGTACATTTTTAAAACCGTGACTGTCACTTGTGCATATATTGTTGATGTGGTTTGAGCATGAGGGAGCATGTCAAAGTCAAGGTCAAATTATTTATTTCAAATAGGCACATAAAAGGCACTTTTGAACGTCAAAATTTACAAAAGAAATAGAATTGATTTTAGTCGCCTTCCAAAAGGTAGTTTCGTATGGAGAAGAATGGGCAAGAAAATACACTGTCACTCTTTTAAAATGTTATACTATATTTTGTTTTACATACATTACTTATAAAGTTGTTTTTTTTTAATATTGCTTGGCATAAAACGATCATAAATCTTTTTGTAAACTAAAAACTTTAAACGCAAAATTTAATAATAACTTCGAAAAGTGTTAATACAAACGTTTATCTTCTTAACGTAAAGCAAGACTTACTTAAGAACACACACTGATACAGTCAAGCTCATATAGAGTTAATGTCAGTTCCAGTGTGAAATCTAATAAGTGGTGAGGTCGGCGGCAAGTGCTGACAATGTGCTGTTAGCCATAACGGTAACGTCTATCGCAGCTTGAGTGCCAAATGCTCATTTAATTAAGTGACATGGTGCCAACAGAGATGCACTTTAGACTAGGTTATATATGGATAAATAGCCGTTTGTGTGTCAACTCAGTATATTGCTGAGACCACCTGCAGCTTCCAAACTTATAGAAGTTTAAGAAGAACGAATTTAAGGATCAACTGGGCAAAAGGTATTTATTGCAATGCCCCAAAACAAACTTTTGTTGTTTTGATTTAAACCTATACATAATTTTTAGGGTTCCGTAGTAAACAAGTAACCCTTATAGTTTCGACATGTCCGTCTGTCTGTCTTTCTGTCTATCTGTCTGCCCCCGCTGTAGCTCAGAGACGCTTAGTACTAGAAAGCTGTAATTTGGCATATATTAATCAAGCCGACAAAGTGGTAAAATAAAATCTCGAAAAAAAAATTTTGGTACCTCCCTTGGACGTAATGTGGGGATGATATTTTTCTCGTCTGTCCCATGGTGTGGGTTGGATAGGCCGTTCAGATATAATATTGCGGGTCTTTGAACATAATTTTTCGATTCAAGGATCCGTTTGCGTAATATGAGATTCAAAGTGCTAATTTTAGTTAAAGTCAAGTACTTACCAGTTACTTACCAGCTAAATCGTTGTTTATGGAAGTGTGAAAAAAATCATGGCAGTAGTACATAATATAATGATGTTAAAAGGAAAACTATCACAGCTAAGTAAGCTTTACAAGTTAACAAGTAATAGTCGACCGACTTAAATTTGCAGTTGGAGAATTGAACGTGACGTATGTATATCGATGTATGGGAGAACATGTTCTTCAACTACAGTGTTAAATTTGTTTTTGGGATAAATTCATCCCAAATAATCCCAACTACGGAACCGTTCAATGTGCGTGGTCCGACATGCACTTGGCCGGTTTTTTAAGATGTTCGTATGGATTGGGGAGCCGTATTAAATTTTTTTTTAATGATTCAACTACCGCGGACATGGTCGTCTGCACCTTTTACTTCTTATATTGTTTATGGGTTTTTATTTAGATGTACAATTATCTAACTCCTACATTACTTTATGCTTAATTAACTAACTTAGTTCTACGTGAGTCCATCGATAAATATATATATATACATTTTTTTTGTGTAATACACAGGCATTACAATTACAAAAGATATACGAAATTGAGAGAACAGATATTTACATTTTTAGTTTGAAAAATGAACTACTTAAATATTGTTACTTATTATTACACTTTACTCATTATTACAACTTTAAGGGATATCTACGTGGCAGTGCAAGTCGACCAGCTCCGACCGACGGCGTCCGTTCACGGACATGACGTACACCACCGCGCCGCTTAGCACAACCAGTGAAAGCACCTCTGATGGCTTATTTTGTTGAGGTAATATCTGTCTGAAAATCGTCCAACAATCGTAAAACAATAATTCCCAGCACATCGTTACACAAAAATCTAATAAATAAAATCGATTTCGGGTCACAGCAGATATCGAAAATACACTTAACTATCTGTATCGCCCGTGGACACGGCAGTTTGTTTGCGTTTAATTATTCTACGTGATGGGAACTCCGGCCGATCCCGACTCCGTACCTATATCCTGATATATTCCCGCTGTCCAGGATTGAGCTGCATAATTATATTTACACTGACCATACATAAGTGTACAATGTACAACGAAGGAACGAAATTGTCACAATCACACGTGGCATTTCAATTAACTTTTCTGAAATTTCGTGACACGTCGGTCAATAAGAATTGAGGGCAAATATTTTTTCCAGTATAAATAAATGTAAAAGTGATAATTTGGGCTTTTATTGACGTAGAAGTAACACGACAGGAAGAATATCTAACCTAGGCTGTCCGCTAGTAATAAACGCAGAAGCAGTGCCTATATCTCCTTTTTAAATTTCAAGAAAACTTTCTAGAACTTTCGTCAAACTTTCATCGTTTTCCGTTAGTCACAATTATCACAGAGCCAAGTCTTTAACATTCTCTATCCGCGCCGTACTGACATTACGAGTGCCTAATACTCCTGATAATAATCTCGTAAGTAGCTTTAATGGCTGCTTTCAGTATCTCACTGTAGCCAGAGACATTATTCGAAGTAATTATTTTATCACGGTGAAGATAATTGAATCGAATAATTCGTTTTTGGGACTTTTGGCCTATTTTAAATTTAACGGTACAGAGATCATCGGGCTTATCTAAACTAATAATAAAAAGAGAAAAGATTTGATTTTTTGTATGTTTGTTTGTTACGCTTTCACGCCAAAACGGCAGAACGGATTTGGATGAAATTTAGCAAATGGGTAGACCATGACCTGGAATACCTTTTATCTCAATATTCCTACAGGATCGAGACTTATGCGGATGAAACCGCAAAACCTATCCTACTAATATTTACTATTACAAATGTGAGATTGGATGTTTAGATGTTTGTTACCTACTCAATCACGCAAAAACGGCTGAACGGATGTGGATGAAATTTGGAGGAAAGTTTTATAACCTGGATTCACATAGGATACTTTTATTCTGGTAATACGTTGCATGAATACTAAACGGTATTCTGTTCACGACACGTTGCATGTGCACAATTTCTGAGCAAGTAACCTAACACATAGGCATGCATGAATTCAAGACAGTATTTCAATCATTAGTATTATATCACATAGATATAGCACACAGATAGTTTATAACTAACAAAAAGTACTAGGTTTGCATGAATTCACGTTAGGTTTATTTTAAGTACATAAAAAAAAAACATCAGAATGACACACTACGTCAATATCGGCCCGTGTTATACCCATTTCATATAAATTTCAACTAATGGGCTGAACGGATTTAGATGAAAGGGATAGACCATGACCTGGGTTAGGACATAGGACACTTTATATTCCGGTAGTACGTTCCCGTGGGATTTCACAATCCACGCGGGCGAAGCCACAGGCAAAAGCTAGACATGAATAATTTTGACGCATCATGTCGTATCTTTTAGGAAAATATAAGAATCCTATAAAATTTTGGTATTTTATAAAACATGCGTATAAAACTAATTATTTTAATAACATAAATAACATCACGCCTTAAGCGCTTGTGGCTTTGAGCCACACAGGTCAATCGATCAGGTTTAGCTACGCTTACCGTGGTAGGTCTGTAGATGGGTGACCATCTTTACATACCAACACCCTTCGTACCTCGGAAAACACGTTCAGCCGTTGTCCCGGTCGTCATTCGTGGATCTTTAACAGTCGTTACTGGTCGTCAGAAGCCCGAAAGTCTGACAACCAGTCTTACCAAGGGGTATCGTATTACCCAGTAACTGGATTGTGGAGGTCAGATAGGTCTGCATCCGGTTAGACTGGAAGCCAACCCCAACGTAATTGTAAAAGGCTAGGCCGTTGACATAACATCACGCCTTGTTTCATGAAGCACTGCGTGGATCCCGGGTGTCACCACTGTGTGGACCCCGGGTGTCACCACTGTGTGGATCCCGGGTGTCACCACTGTGTGGATCCCGGGTGTCATCACTGTGTGGATCGCCTTGAAGACACGGTGGAGCATACGGTGGAGGTCTGCCCGGCTTGGGTGGAGCAGCGCCGTGTCCTCATGGAGGCGATCGGCGGCAGAGACCTCTCGCGTCCGGCCCTCGTTCAGACCATGGTACGGAGCGAGAGGGCATGTACAGCCATCACCTCCTTCTGCGAAGCAGTAATGCTCGCGAAGGAGGAGGCAGGACGGTTGAGGGAAAGGCAAACTTCGCGCCCTCTCGCCCCTAGCCGCCGCAGGAGACGCCTTGGGCGTCGGGAATCCCGGGCGGATTTCCGGCCACCGTAGGCGCGGGCTTGCGGACGGTGAGCAATGGGTAGCTCGCCGTCCGGTAAGGACCAGGCCCGGGTCGACGGCGCGATGTATTCCACGCGCGCCTCAAAGAGATGTCGTCAGCACAAGTGTAGGTGTCCACTAGGGCCGATGACTGCCGGGGTCGCGGGAAGGTACTAAAGGGTTACCGATGCCCCTGGCAACACAGGCAACGGAAGGAATACGGATGGGTTTTAGTCAGTAAGAGTCTGACACACCCTCCCGCTCCGCCCAGAGCGGGAGAAGTTATTTGATGATTTCCCACCTAAAAAAAAAGAGATTTACCTGTAGTACAACCACATTTCGCCAGTTATGTTTAAGTCTCATGTAAAAGGACATCCAGACTCCGGGCTGCTACTGAGAAATTCCCGATAGAAACACCCAATACCACTTTGCCTGACCCGGGAATCGAACCCAGGACCACGAGGTCCTAGGCTCAGCAGTAGCGCTTGCGACCACTAGACCAGCGAGGCAGTCAATCGATTTTATTTAAGGTATTAAATATCGGCTTCAAACGAGTATTTCCGAATCAAACACATTTACTACGTCAAAATTATTCGTGATATATCCAACATTTATATTGTGGTCTTAAGATATTAGGCAAGACATATATGTTACACGAGGTTAAGATTTAACTTGATTATCCGTAGGCCGCAGTATTCAATCCCATGTAAGTAGCTGCAGACCTTATGTCATTTATCGAGCAGAATTCTAAACTCGGGGCAGCTGACTGAATACATCAATACGAGTAATCTTGCTTAAGCTAGAGATCGAATTCAGAACCTCAGCCTTGCAGATGCGTTTACGTCTACGACAAAAATATATCGTTACCTACTTTAATTTATTTAATAAATTACCTATTACCCGTTTACGGCATTTAATTCATTTAATTACGGCTATTATTTCTGCAAAAACTATTATGTTGGATATTTGTAATTTTATAATAATGTCGGTATAAAACGAAGAAGCCGGCGGCCATTGATTGTTTTGTCTTGTCACTATTAAGGCTCGTGCAGACTGGCGCGATATCATGGGTGCGACAGGTAGCGCGACACTTTCCATAAAGTTATCATATAAATTGTGCTACTAGTGTCGCGTCACGCCTGTCTGCGGGAGTATATATCATGTAATTTTTTTACGTTGTAAGATATCTCAAGCAGTGTGAACATGTATTCATAGCCTGTTTTTCTGGTGTCAATTTTTATTTTTCATTGCTTTTGTGTCTGAAATAATCTAGATACCAACTTGTATTTCAAAACAGTACTAAATAAAACTTTACCTTTTTTTTGAGGGGCTTGTGGCTAAGTAATAAAAGCCGAACGGGTCGATCGATAAGGTTAAGCTACGCTTGCCGCGGTTGGTCCGTGGATGGGTGACCATATTTATAACCAAGACCTCTCCGTTCCTCGGAAAGCACGTTAAGCTGTTGGTCCTGGCTGTCATTTGTAGATCTTTGACAGTCGTTACGGGTATTCAGAAACCCGAAAGTCTGACAACCAGTCTTACCAAGAGGTATCGTGTTACCCAGCAACTGGGTTGTGGAGGTCAGATAGGGAGTCGCTCCATGTAAAATACTGGTATTCAGCTGCATCCGGGTAGACCGGAAGCCGACACCAACATAGTTGGGAAAAGGCTAGGCAGATGATGATGACTAAACAAACGTTTATTTTTATATAAAAAAAATTACTTTAAAAATAACTTGTATTGTTTCCCTGAATAAAATATCAGAAACGCTTGGTAGAGGATTTTATTGCAATGACCAACAACTGAAACGTTTCGCTATCATTACATTCTACTCCATTTCCGAATCATTTTCAACAATTCAATATCATAATACACGATTTACTTACCGATATACGAGCGTAACGCAATAAACGTTGATGTATTAAACACTTGAAAGGTTCAATTCAGCGGAAGGTGGATTTAGTCGATAGCGGTACTTGTTCCGCTCCCCAAACCTATTCGTTTTGCCTGACCAGTTCAATATCTCCGCTCAGCCGGCCTCTGGGGCCCACGATATCCCATTTTGTTCATACTCTGTCAAAAATTACTTGCTTTGTGATCCAGTGCCACGATAGCACAAATGTTATGACTTTATCTCGATATTTGGTCTTCCTTTTTGATACAGAACACTGTCATTGATACTAAAACTCACTTTTTACAAAGTATTAGATTAACTATTTTTCATGAATTCAAACTTTGGGTAAATGTCTTCACGTTTTTATATCGTTGTAGAAAAAAGGTTTATGTAAATATTTTGTTTTGAAAGTTTTATAATTTTCTCGTTGAAAGTCGTCTCTTGTTTCAATTGCTCTAATGGACAGCTCAATAGAAATGTAGATTAAACGAAACCAAAGTAGATGTTATTTATTTTATCAAATAGGTTGTTTTTTTTTAAAGATGCATGTGATTTAAATAGATACTTAGAATCATTCATTACATATTTACGTTCGTCACTCTGTTTGAGGTAAAGGTAAAAAAAATCTAGATGACTTTGAAGATAATATTTCGCTCAGTTACGAAAGTTTAGAAACTAACTAAATGTTTTCGTATAATCAATATGGTTATCTTTATTACGGAGTTTCGTAGCAGATGTTCCTAACAACACACATAGATATACTACCGACATTAACCGATACTAAAAGCCTATAAACGTTCCGGGGCAATTGTTTATAATATCCACTATTCATAAGGGTCGAAAACTCAACATCGCCAAATTAATTCTTAAAGGAAAACAATGAAACCATTCCAGTCGTTTTATTAGATATTTTTCTTGTACTATCAGATATTATCGCAGGTCCCAGGTCGAAATTAAAGCCATAGATTAAATAAGATCGCAGCTATCTCGTGCGTGTACCCATATTAGATTGGCTTGAGTAAATTTACTCCATGTCCAAATGAACTAATCCTGTGGGACGCTAGCGACTGAACTTTCATTAAAAAGACAAGGAACGTTTGTCGTACGTGCGTGTCGTGTGTTACAGGACCGAGGATAATAATAATTGCGGTTCAACTGTTTGAAAACACTTTTTCGATAGTGGTGCAGTAGCATATGACGTGCAACTAAGTGGTATCCATAAATCCAGTCGTGACATGTTCTGTCCGGTGGAGTGTCGCGTGTCTGTTCATTGTATGCATGTTTCTGCTTTACGCACCAATGAACCGCTGTTATATGTTTAATTTATTATTAACGAGGTGGTGAAAAATCACTGTATTCTTTATGACTGAAACCTGCTCGATGTTTGTTTAATTTGGTAGGTATGTTTACCAAAATAAAATCTCACTTATTTATATAAAAGTTTTTCACGTAATTGTGGTTGCATGACCAAATAAGTGATCAAGATGCCATCAGAAATTAATGGTTCAAAACTATAAGTCATAAGCCAATAAAAAGGGTAAGTGAAAGTCACCTTTAGTCGGCTTAAAACTAAAATATATTAGAATTTAAAGCACAATGTGATAGACAAAAAGCTAATGGAACCAGCGCGATTAAATGGGGCAATCAACGAAATTCACCAACAAAATCTGCCTCATGAAACGATGACGTTGAACAAGCATTACCTGCCACTATAAATTCATCTCTCATTGTCAACCGCCGCTATCAGCGAAATATCGAATATCCACATCACGGTACGCTTTACGCATACGAAAACACGTTTAAATCGTATTATGATTGCTTTTAACTACAACAGCGAAGCGATTGTGTATAAATTATTGATTTGCTATCTACATAGATTGGGATTACAATGAACTAAAGTGAGGGTGTCTAGGGTGCAGGCAGAGATTATAATTAGAACTAAAACGGAGGCAATTGCCTTTAGCGTGCTAATGTGTTTTAATTAACTTAGTTGATAAAAGCTGCGTGCTGTTCAAATAAACCATGTCATTGTAGCTCTCTTGGGTGTTGTAGAGAAGAAAGATATCATTAAATCTGTGATTGTCACTCTTTTTCCAAGCAATTTTATGTATTTCATTGCGGCGTGTATCCTCACATATATTCTGTAGCAAACATACCAATGAGTGAACTTCAACTGTTAGATTGCCTATTAACTGAAATTTCAAGGCACTTACGCTAAAAAGTGCTAAACCAAAAAGTGTTAACCTGTTAACTACCAACTAAAATTGCCCGTATAATCAAATCACAACTATCATTCTTTTACAGTTGTATGAAATGGCTACATAATCAGCCTATAATGTTCCCACTGCTGGGACACAGGCCTCCTCTCTGTGAGAGGGAGAGGGCCGTAATCCACCACGCGGGCCCAGTGCGGGTTGGTAGATGTCACATGTCTTCGAATTTTTGGTTCTAGGACATGCCGGTTTCCTCACGATGTTTTCTTTCACCGTTTTGAGAGCAGTGGTGATGAAATAATTTACACAAAGTAAAGCGCCTGTCCGGGTTCGAACCTACGACCTACAGCTCGTAAGTCGCGGCCGTTACCACTGGGCCACCACTGCTCTCATGAAATGGCCATAACACGGCAATTCGACGTAAGGTGTAAATTTGCGTAACAATTTATAATGTAGAATAATTTAATTTGGTGGTCAATGTGTTTAACAATTCCCTGGCTTTACACATGGAAGCCACTAGTTGAAGTTAAAAATACCTCTGTAATGTCTCTGTAAGATAAATTGTCTACAAATAAGCAGTAAGTAAATTTTAACCAAAAATAATTATACGTATACCACGTATAATTATTTCTGGTTAAAATTTCTTCATGTGGACGTTTGGGTGATTAGCGTGGGTGAAGTAGTGACGTCACAGGGCAGCGATCAATCTTGCAACACGCTTACCACTCAACTGCTGTACGGTGCACTGAAATGATAATTGTTTTTCTACTAAATAACAAGTAAATAGGAAACTAGGTGGACATTGAGAAAGTACTGACCGGTACAATCAATACCAAATACAATATTTTTGAAAATATTAACCGACTTCATATTACATTATCATATTACCTATGATCATGGATCTATGAGCTACAGATATATGACAGTGTAATACAAACATTTATTTTTGTGCTTTGGTATAAATACCTGACGGCACAGCTATTGGCGCCACGCCGTTTTGTTACGAAATAACTGGAATCACCGAAAAGGTCGGATAAGAGTGACCCTGGCTGCTGACAGTCACACAGAGCGTTGCATCGAAGGCGGCTGCCTTCTGATGACAGAAGAAGATGTCAGGGGAGCCGCTGTCGTACCACGTCAACGACGAACTGCTATATTTCGGCACAAGCCTGATGATATTGAAGCTGCTGAACCATTATTACAATGACCACTTCTGGTAAAGGCTATCCTCCGCCGACATATGTATGTATTTCGTATATTCGTCAAAAAGAGAATTTGTTTAATGGGACTTCGTACGCAAGAGTCCATTTTATGTTTTATTGCGATAAATATTAGTCCCTCTATAGGAACTGGGAAGTTCCTCGTTCTACTAAGCCAGTCTTTTTTGTCTTCACCCAGTGGCAATTTCCCTGATTTTGTTTATTTTATTAAACTTATAGTTACTAACGTGTAACCAATAATTTCTAGTCTTTTTCTAATTTTTTTAACCCCTTTTTAGGGTTCCGTAGTAAACGTGGAACCCTTATAGTTTCGCCATGTCCGTCTGTCTGTCTCTCTCACCCCACTGTAGCTCAGAGACGCTTAATACTAGAAAGCTGTAATTTGGCATAGATATACATATTAATCATGCCGACAAAGTGCTAAAATACAACCTTGAAAAAAAGTAGCTCGCCGTCCGATAAGGACCAGGCCTGGGTTGACGGCGCGTTGTGTTCCTCACGAGGTCGCGCGCCTGAAAGAGATGTCAGCACAAATGTAGGGGTCCACTAGGGCAGATGCCTGCCGGGGTTGTGGAAAATTCCGAAAGGGATACCGAACCCCCTGACAACACAGGCAACAGAGGAACACGAGTCTGTTTTAGTCAGTAAGAGTCTAACAAACCCTCCTCCTCAAATTATTTGATCATTTCCAACCCAAAAAAAAAGGAGGATTGCGACCGATTTCGGTCACGATGGCCAATCTCTTTTTTTTTAGAGTACTTCCCTTGCACGTAATGTGGGGGTGATAATTTTTTTTCTCGTCTACCCTATGGTGTGGGTTGGATAGGCCGTTTAAAAATATTGCAGGTATGTGGACACCATTTTTCGATTGAAGGATCCACTTGCGTAATATTAAGCATATTAAAAATATTAAACTGCTAATTTTTGTTAGAGTTAAGTGTTACCTGCCAGCTAAACAACCGTTTAGCTGGCAGGTGGGGGGGGGGGGGGGGGGCTGCCAGTTAAACGGTTGTTTATATATTATGTTTGACGTGTAAAAGTGTTTGTAACAACCTACTTACAGAAATAAAATCATTTATCATTTATCATTATGGAGATGTGAAAAAATTATTGGCAGTAGTACATATAATGAAATTAAAAGGAAAACTATCACGGCTAAATAGGCTTAACAAGTTAACGAGTTATAGTCGACCAATTTAAATTTGCCGTTGGGGATTTAACCGTGGCATATATCGATGTATGGGAGAACACGTTTTACAACTACAATGTTAAGTTTGTTTTTGGAATTAATTCGTCCCAAGTAATCCCAACTACGAAACCCTTCATTGTGCGTGGTCCGACACGCACTTGGCCGGTTTTTACTAACTATTCTATTTTAACGTGTTTCTTTATTTAAAAAAAAAACATCTTTGAAATAATACGTTTTCAAAGTGGCACAAATAATTTTTATTAAATTACGCCACAATAGATACATAAAAATAGAATTATAAGTTAAAAAAAAATCGGAGCGGTCGTTCTGACATGCCCGAATACAAGAAAAACACAGAAATTGTATTCTTTTTATGTTAGCTAAACCTTTAATTCTTAAAATAGATTTTACAAAGATAAAAGATAAAAGCAAAGGTTTTGGGTAAATGCAAAGATCGCCCATGACGACAGAAGTCCAATGTGATAAGGGCCGAACATCCACATGTATCGGATCCAATTCCAATTTAGAACTATAATCCGATATTCTGTCCTTCCCAATTTCACGCGCCTTTTAAATGAAATCCGAACCGCAGCGATCCATTATACCGAAGCCTTTCAAAAAGGTGATTAACAGTATTTTAGTTGTTGCTTCATTCGCATAGATTTCACGTATTTCGATGCTGCTGAAATGTGATTGGCAACACAAAGAAAATAAAATGTTTTGTCTCTCTAGGGAAGTACTTCTATAGTTGGGATTAGAAGCGAGTTGTGTCCTTTTTGGTGCCGCAACCTTTTCTGTTCAAGGCTTTTCGTCAATTCGACCTCCATTGTTCTGTTAAAATGTAGTCGAACTAGCATTAGAAAAATTTAGTCGCGTAGCTCGTAAACCCCTATAGACATAAAGGGTTTTACGAGCTACGCGACTAATTTTTATTTAATTTTATTAAATAGGAACACCAAACAGCTACATTATGCAATATTTCTAATAAAAAATTTAAATACCTTTAAAAACTTAATTTTTTTATTTATTATTGGTAATTTATGAACAGCGCTGGCTACAGTATTACTTAAGGTCTCAGACCACATAAAAAACCAAGACAAAGCGCTGTCAACAGTGAGGCCGGTTTTGTAAACATGTGTGCACTTAGTGAGGTGTAGTTTGGTATACATAGGTTGTAAATGTGTGATTGTGAGCGTGTATGCATAGAGCGGAGGTGTACTTTTAGCATGATTCACTGTATTGTTCGCAGCGCGATGTCTTGGTTTTTTATTTGGTCTGAGACCTTAAATAATACTGTAGCCAGCGCTGTTCATGGATTACCAATAATAAATAAATATTTATAGTTTCCAATACTTACCTAATGAAAAAATATAGCTAAGCAAAGCTGAAGAAAATAGAGAATATCAATGAGTAAAGAAAACATCATTAACTTTGTTATAAATTATTAACTTATAAATTCAGTATAAGTAAAAGCTTACATCCGAAAAATGTAAAATGCAGTTACAATATCCATACCCAAAAAAAATATCTAGCATTAATATTTTACAAGGCTAGCCAATCGTTCATAATTTTATTAGAGCATTTCGAATAGTTGCTTTTTGTATGCGGTTTCACATTTGCATTTTACGAATGGCGTGTTGTAACCGTACAAGTAAGTTATACATTGTATTGTGACGTTTATTATGGCGATCGTGGTAGCTAACATTTATCAACCGCTCCAGCCACAATCATTTGTTACAAAACAACATTTCTTAAGAATTTTAAAAATTTTAATACTAGAACTACGAACACAACGAATCCGCAATTTGTCAACAGAAAAAGTAAAGTGATTAATAACAGTTTTAAATGCAAAAACTTGCATCATTTACACCTCAGCGGGAAATTATTCAAAGTTATTCATGAGCCGCTCGAGTAGGTAATCGTCTCTAGAAACTACATGAATAAATAGGAAGCAGTGTACAAATCACTGGGACGGCCACCCCGCGATATACTCGTTCACGTCGAGATGTTCCATGAGGGGTTGCTAACTCGCTAGCGATTGTATGCCTTCACCTATTTACCGAAACACGTACAATACTCGTCTCTCATATTGCGTCCATTACAATACTGCCTTTCTCGACGTAAGCTCTTGTAAGGAGTTTATGTTCTATTTTGTGAACAGTTGAAATAAGATTTGTTATTTTGCTCATTATACGATCGTTAGGCAAATAGGTTTTTGAGACACTAAGTCATGATTTTCTTGAATTTTCCTATCTCCTTAAGGAACAAAGTATACATTATATAAGTACAAGATAAAGTCACGTTTCCAACTAAGTACAATCATTTCTAAATTTAATTTTCCTTATGCTAATTTCGGAAATAGAAGTCCCAACTGTGGACGTTAAGTTTTAAAAAGATATTCAAGTAGTCCGAAAGCTGCGTCATTGTAAGGGTTAACATTTTCTAAAATACGGACAAACTTTAGAATTTAAATAATTTATTCTTTTTTAAACTCATTCCATCTATCATTCCATTTTTAAATTAATAGGTACGCGTGTAAGTTAGAATAGTTACGGGACAATATAATTAAACCTAAAAAGTAGAAAGTGAAAAAAAAGCATTTTTAGATTACATTGGTGTCTGTAATTAGTGATCCATTAGTAGTAATATTCATGCTTTAAATAAAGCTTTAACATTATTTCGACTCAATATCTTTTAATAACGGCAATTAAGAAGACAGCGGTAATGGAAAAATAAAACATAAAACGTTTTCTGTTGGGCTCTTAATTAAATAAAAAATATTCGGGAACGTAGGCATTCTTTTATTATATCTAATCGAATTATGGTTTCGTAAACAAATATTATGTTAGGTACCTACATTAGTTTATTCTAAAACAAAAAAGTTTCAATTTGAATAGGTATACCTAGTTGGACGGATGAAAATATTACAATATTGTATAAGGTCGTAAAAACAGTTGGTTGGTTGGCTTTATAACAGAAACTATAAACGAAATATAATTGAAGTCGGCCGCTTAGTAAGTGTTCTGGGCCACCCTATCATTTTCAGTGTAGCCCCGCAGTAGTAAATGACAATTGGCGGACATCAAAAATTATTTCGATAACCTTTTTATTTTCCTTCGGACACAGCCTTGGGCGGAATGGCGGTCATACGGGTTAACAACGCGGTCCACCAGAACGCATTAACCCTTTCTTTGCCCCACGAGGATATGGCAAGCTAACGTACACTACGGAATAGACTGGATATACAACAATATTCTGATATTTTCGCTTAGACTACCATGTTCCCCGCGAAAATATGCATACTAATTGAACATTAAGCTCCTCATTAAAGAGTGAAGCTTAATACACGCCGCTTTTTAATTAATATTACAGTGATACACAGAACATGGGATTCAGATCGGGTAAATCGTTCGGTTTAAACAAAAATTAAGTTTGAAAATGTTCAAAGGCACAAGTTGACGAGTCGGCAACCTCATAAAATTGGCTAATTTCGTCTTTCTTTCCCATTCGTCGGTTGGCACTCGTTGTGCTACTGTAGGCAAATTTTAATAACGCTTACTGCGCCAACCGCCGCCGCTCGCTATTTCGCACCATTGAATCCTTGAGCACTTTTTACCCCCGATAGAAGTGAGTGGGTCTATGTGTTCTAGTGCGATTTCCCTTTGAATATAATTAGGTACTATGACTACGATTGTATTTATATAAGCGTCTTGTGTTTTTGGTTTGCTTTTCCAACGTGCTCATTATGTTATTTCTTGTTGCTGTGTGGGTTTGATGTAGTTAAGACGGTGTTAATAATAATATCAAAATAAATAGGAACCCTTGGATTTGGATTTAGGTCAGGTATTGGAAACTAAACGTAGCTTTTAAACGTAAGTCAGATGGGTCTTAACTAAAGGATTAGATGTGACGGTATTGTAGGGTTCTTGGTGTTCCGAATGTAAATTGAAGCAATAATTTATTTTGATTTGGTCGCCTAAACCATGGACATAGAAAATGGATTGAGCGTTCCGTATTCACTTGTGCAGTGAATACAGACTGAAAAGTAGGAGACAGACAAAGCGAATATACGGCCAGTAGTTGTCTCTTTCTAGAATTGTAATTGGTCCAATGATGTTTTGACTTTAATGTATAATACTTTCATGCTTGTAAAATATCAGTATAATCTTTGAAATTAAATCGATATATGTATTTATTAAAAATCAATCAAATAAAGCTAACGAGACTTAGCTCGCCTTAAAAGAGAATAAATAAATTTACTATTACTAAAATTATAAAATAAAAAAATAGTTTTCATTATTCTTAACAAGCAGAAGCAGTAGCAGCAGCTGTCTTCTCCTTCAGTGACTAGTCTCATCGAAGTGGGGTGCTTTGCCTGACGGTATGCGGGCCACCGGGGTGGCGCATCTTTTTCTGCGGATCTATTCGCTTGCCCCGTATGAGGCGTTCTGCCCATGCAAAGTTAGTGGATACAGCTTTGAATGAAACGTACTGGATCATCACTGGTTGCCTAAAACCGACCCCGATGCAAATGCTGTAAGCACTAGCAGGAATAGTGCCACAGAACGGTGGCAAGCTCCAGCGGAAGAGCCTTAATGGACACACGACACCCTTTCCACGACTACACCCTTGTGCTACAAATGACGGCGGCTCACTGGCGAACGATCAAAAGAAAGACTGAAGCTGTGGCGAGACCGTGCTTCCTTACCTATTTGTTCCACCAGCTGAGGATCTCTCACCTGGACACGAGTTGCGTTAGAATCCGGACCGAGGTTGGCCGAAGTAAAGACGACTCCACCTTGGAGTGCAAATGCGGTGCTGTTCCACAATCGATGGGACGTTTAATATTGTGTCCTGCGTGTTCTGTTATCTGACGTTACAGGAACTGATGGACGCTAGTGACGGCGCTAAACGCGTAGCCATGAGAATAATCTTCTCAGCGTGTTCTGAGAAGATTATTTTTATTTTTAAATGTCTCAATTTCTCTTGTGAAGAAAATAATGTTAATAAAAATAAATCTTTCAGTCTCGAACCAAAGCCTTACAAACTTATACAGTCCAGAAATAATAATGAATCATCATCTGCCTGCCTTTTTCCCAACTATGTTGGGGTCGGCTTCCAGTCTAACCGGATGCAGCTGAAAACCAGTATTTGACACGGAGCGACTGCCTATCTGACCTCCACAACCCAGTTACTGGGTAACACGATACCCCTTGGTAAGACTGGTTGTCAGACTTTCGGGCTTCTGACGACCCGTAACGACTGTCAAAGATCTACAAATGACAGCCGAGACCAACGGCTTAAAGTGCTTTCCGAGGCACGAAGGGGTCTTGGTATGTAAAGATGGTTACCCATCCACGGACCAACCGCGGCAAGCGTAGCTTAACCTGATCGATCGACCCGTGCGGCTGTACTTAGCCACAAGCACCAATGAATAACATATAAAAATACTTAATACTTCTATTATTAGTCACTGTAATTTTCAATGTTTTTCCTATTAATTAAATTGGAACACTCATCATCATCATCATCATCATTCCAGCCGAAAGACGTCCACTGCTGGACATAGGCCTCCCCCAATATTGGGGGGGTTTGCCATAATCGCCACGCTTGGCAGGCGGGTTGGCGATCGCAGTATGGTGTTAAAATGCATAGAGAACGCTGCTGCCTATTCTCTAGTAAGTCCCTTAGTCGCCTTTTACGACACCCATAGGAAGAAATGGGATGGTGCTATTCTTTACGTCTGACACCACACGGAACACTACGTCTTTTTTATTACAGGCTTGCAGAAAAAGGACAGGTATTGGCCGCAAAATCGCTTTGTCTCCTTCTAGAAAGAGGTCACTTTTGTGAGGTGCTCAGTCCTATTCTCTATATCTTTGGCCTAAGCCTATGAGTAACTACAAAAATCTCCGAATCTGAACTTTAATTTCTCTTCTGAGTATAAAATATCTTGATTAAAGTTTAAAGGTAAGTACTCCATTGCATAAATTTCTAGAAATTTCGCTATGATTGAACTATTTTCAAAAAATTGAAAAATAAATCAGAATTTCACTCAACCGTTTCATCGCTTAGACAAATTGTATTTTAGGATTTAGAACATTTTCATTTCAAATATGCGGTACTAAC
Source organism: Atethmia centrago (assembly GCA_905333075.3). Taxonomy (NCBI): domain Eukaryota; kingdom Metazoa; phylum Arthropoda; class Insecta; order Lepidoptera; family Noctuidae; genus Atethmia; species Atethmia centrago. Next base: position 15,714,769 of record HG995383.1, on the reverse strand, counting down.
GTAAACTTGCGACTTTGTTCGTGTAGTTAATGATTTCGTCCCTTTTTCGACCCTTTCAAGGAGATTATTTTCATTCTATCCAAATCTCAAGTTTCGAAACGTCAAACATTCAAAAATGGATTACTCATAAGTTTAGTAAGTCCTTGAATGTAAACAGTCTCTGTAAAGTATAAGAGAAACGCTACAGATTTGTATTGCATAATTTTGTACACAGATACCTCCTTCGGCAAGTTTGTGCGAGACAACGGCACTATGTGAGTAAAATGTTTTCCTTGTTCACACTGCACGTCTTGATTTTACACTGGCATCGCGTTGGCATTTGAAAGATAATATTGAACGTACCGTGTTCGTGAAATACCATGAATTTACTAACGAATAATATGGTACTTATGGTAAGGATCACCTGTGGTCTTCCACAGGTGATCCGGAGACTTTAGGGCGAGATAAACATATGTATGGTTCTTTCCTCAAAATACCATCTCAGACACTAATTTACATGGTCCTCAAATGATCTGACCAAGATTATTTACTCATTGACATTGATGACATTTTTTTTTATTTTTTTTTAAATTATTGTGAATGTGAAGACTATGTGGGTTGTTAATTTTATTTTTTCTATCAGTTAGTTTTAATCTTGGTCTGGCAATTTGAGTCATTTAAGCGGCCTACACAAATGTCCTTTCTTTGGTATTGTTAAGTTCTGAGTTGAGCTGCACGCTTACTGACAAATGCGTGCACTGACTGGATAGGTCCACTCAATCTGTGTGGTTCTTTCCTCATGATCATGACATGGTCTTCACATGATCTGACCAAGATTATGTCTGGACTTTAAAAGAGACTGTGACCTCTGAGTTTGTTTCGGCCTTTCTTCTCAGAGTAGTCAGATAGAGTAGTAGTAGTCACGCCGAGCTCATCTAGTTTTTTTTTTCCAAATATGATTGACGTGTAAAAAAGTTTTTACAAACCTACTTACAGAAAGTAAAATCATATCATATCATTTCATATCATAGCGTAACGTAGTGTTACCAAGCGTAAGATGCGTTGCTCAAAATTTGTAACCGAAATTGCTTGCATTTCGTTTGATACAATATTACGGTATGACGCAACTTTACCTACCAGATTTTGCTCGAAATAATAAAAAATGGTTACGTGGGTGCGGCTCAATTTAGACCGGGTTACGACCCTGAGATGAAGCAAGAGAATGGTCGCCAATGTTTTTCTGTATCCTAAAAATTATAATTTTATGTTCACAACGTCTGCATCCGATGATAATGAAAGAAATCTCCAGTAGGTACTGATTACTGGAAGCCTAGGTCATATTAACTGGAGGACCTTTCAGGGTTGATGTCATGTATATTGAACAAAATTCCAACGAACCCTAGATAGGAGACAATGATGTGCCTGCCTTCATAATATGGGTATCTAAAGGCATCGCGTGACTGACTTTGTATCTACTATAGGTTCAGCTTTTCACGATTAAGTCTCGCCTCCATTACGAAACAATGATAAATAAAAAGCGCTTACTTTATCTTTTGTGGTGTATTGACTAAAGTACTGATTGACGAATTAATGGCTTAATAATTACACGTGGAACGTCGCCTTTGATTGTTCACTTATGAATCTGAATTAGAAATGCCTATTTACGTAAATAAATTATGAAATGCCTAAATACTAGAAGTTTTTTTGTGTCTATGAGTGTGGGGATTCGTAGAACCTTTCTGCGAATGCTTTCCCTTGTAGAAAGATGTACATTAGGTAGGTTTATAAGTCAGAAATAGTTGGGTTTCGATGTAATTTTGTATAACGATACTGTAAATGTTTATGTATATGAGCTATTAGCTCAAATTGGTGATACTAGAAGACGATATCTCACTGAATAGGATTTAAAATTAAATTGGTGCTCAAGAACCTAATATAGATAATAATTAAAATAAGATTTGTTCAATGATTACTTTACTATTTTAGACTTTTATTTGGATAGTCTGGACTGACCCAGATAAACCTCCAGCTCAAAATGCACCCCCTATCTCCCCCCAAGGGTGTCCTCCACTGGCGACTAAGACAAGAACTCTCCATATCGGCTAAAATTAATGCTATTAGCGTACTATATTAGTTCCTCGCTTGCATATTCAAGTACTACGATGATAAAACACCTCCGTTCCGAAGTCTATTCCAGTAAATTTACCCGTTGAGCGATCTAAGAGCGGTGATAACGCGACGCGAAAGCGTCACGCGAAGACAAGGACGCGAAATTATCAGTATTCATAAGTCATTGATAGGTACCTACTCGTAAACTGTTAATAAAATATAGGGGAAAGCTTCTGAAGTACGACGAAAACGAAAACAAATACTATGCGAAATGAGAAAAAGGCTAAATCGGGCATAAGCTCTATTTCGGAGAAAATGAGCTTAAACTAAAATTGTAGTATTGTTCGTAAAATAATTTGTTTTTGGCAAAATATAACATCCCGTGTTATGACGATTAATACCGATAAGCTCGTTCTGTGTATCGATGTAATACCTATAACTGGAGCCCTTAAGGGTGTACGGGATTTTACCCTTAATTTCATCAAAATCAGCTTAATTTTAATTAAGTTTGTGTTGATAATCGAAATAGCGGACTCTGAAAAGATATTATTATTTTAGTGCCGACGTAGCTATCTATTCGTTTCTTCCGCCTTTAGGTGGTCCCGCAAATTCCAATAATGCCGACAGCACCACTCGTAGCTCCGAATATAGCGTCTCGGCTGCAAATATTGTTCGTACCACACTTAGACGACCCAAGCAAAAATGGTTTTTGACTAAATTGATTTTCTGAAACCAAATAACGCCAGTGTGACCTCATTCACTGTTTGTATATTCGTATATATTTCAAGAAATCGGGAATTAAAAATCGTAAGAAGTCAGTCGACGCTATTAAGAAACTGTTCATCAATTTTATGGACCCTAAATTTCTGGTGGTAGGAAACTGCCTCGAGGCATGCGACTATAAACCTGGCTGTCTGGTGACACCGCGACAATGAAGGACAATACTGATAACTACTCACCTAATAGAAATAAACGAAGAAAAATACAATAGAAACGACTATTCCTTTGTTTTCTTTTGTTTATTTGATAATTGGCTCGTTCTATTTAATTAAGAAAACATGCAACTGGTCTATAATGCGTCTATGTTGAACACACACACACACACACCGTCATGTGGTGTAAGTGTAGGTAAGTTACATAAACACAGATAAAACAACATAACTATAATTCTTTATGTGATAATTTTATTTTATATCTGGGTAACTTTAAACCGGGTTAATGTAACTAGATGTATACTTTGTAAACATTAGCCTCTGAAGGTTTGCTCCAATTCCGTGTTAAAAGAATCGTCCCAATTACAAGCGGACTTTTTCTTCGCGTAATTGTTAAGAAAACTTGTGTAACAATGGGACATTGGTTGGTGCCTTAACAAAACGTTCACCTCGTTGGCCCATTCTTATGGTAATTCGACCTCACTGTCACGCGACCTTCTGTCCACACCCCGATAATATGCAAATTAGTCCCCTCTATAAAGTGACCTGAAAACGCTTCCTCATTAAGTCCATTTTGGATTCAGATGAATTCAAAAGCAATGATCATTCGCAAAGATAACGCGACTCATAACACAACAGAAGATATCGTGCGACCTACAATATAAAACATAATGTTAGAACTTTATGAGTAAAATTTATATCATGTGCGGTATAATATTAAATTTCATAGATACCCAAATGTTCGGTAAAAAAACTCGGTTTTAATGGGTGAAACTTCAACGGCCATTAGTGTAAAGCCTCTCGTCATTCTCCGCGTACAAACTCAAGCTTTTTACTGCAATAAACTTTCTGACAAGCCATTTGTGGCCGGAAAGTGTTCGCTGAAATTAATCACATGATCCACAACGGGCCTTGTTTACTCCTACCCCCGCGACTCTTGATAACTCCTTTATTTCACTTGTGAATTAATGACTGTCGTTGGCGCTCGCCGTTTTAAAACTACAATCCTTGAACATGTCTATGTAGTTTTGAAGTTTCCGTCGCCTCACCCAAGGCAATTTAAACGTGCTAATTAAGATTCTCAAATTGAAGTTTTCATTGTTCTTTGTAGCTGAATCTCACAGTTAATTCAGCGAGACGTTAAATTAGTAAATCAAAGCATCTCGTGTCAGGCACACAACGTTTCAGTAGTGTCGTAGATCAGATTGAGACTTTAAAGTCTGAATTGCGAAATTTCTCTTTGATATTTTGTCAGCAATTCTAAAGTCACGTATTTAATTCAAGTTTGTCGTCGGGATGCAAAATCAGTGTAAATAATCACAATACAAAATAAAATAAAAATTGTGAGGCGACGCTGGAACTACGACAAATAGAAGACGCTGGTGAAAAGTTTGACTGTTTGTCTCTCTAAGAGTTAGGTACTCTATGGCTATGGCCCACGCGAGTACAGAAGAGCATGCCTGCGGGTACTTAAAGTGCGCTTTACTTAATCGGTTGAATTAATACAAAGTGGCTGTGAGTTCCCATATCTGACATTATTCTTACAAATTGGTAAAGAAGGCTGAAGTCAGGAACCCAAATCAAATAAACCGGATTAGGTCATTGCTTTACGGCGAGTGGAAGTGGCGGGTCATCTCGGAGGAAGCAATTCTCGTGGTCGTAGATTGAATGCAAAATTGGATGAGATCCCACTGTTTTTACTGTATGGATCCCGGGAATGGTTACGTACCAACTTCCCCGCGTTTTATTTTGTCGAGGGCACACATTGTTTGAATGGTTTGATTGAATGTGACAATAGTTATTGTAACTGACGCCTCGAATGCTTTCGGGTTTCTTATTCAAGCATTTCTTCGAGAGATAAATTTATTCCCTTCATATTGGATGTTTGACCGCTTTTTGGGCTTTGTAGTTAAAGATTCGAGGGTGAATTTTTATATTGAAGCACGGATGATATAACGAAATATTTTATTAATATCTGTAGAATAAATATTAGATAGTCACAATACAACAGAAAAAAGGACTCGTAGATATATTAAGTACCATCATCTGCCTAGCCTTTTCCTAACTATGTTGGGGTCGGCTACCAGTCTTACCGGATACAGCTGAATACCAGTATTTTACATGGAGCGACTGCCTATCTGACCTCCACAACCCAGTTACTGGGTAACACGATACCCCTTGGTAAGACTGGTTGTCAGACTTTCGAGCTTCTGACGACCCGTAACGACTGTCAAAGATCTACAAATGACAGTCGGGACCAACGGCTTAACGTGCTCTCCGAGTGTGGCTGTTATCACTTAGCCACAAGCCCCTCACCGATATATTAAGTACCAATACCTATTCAATAAACTTTCAAGACTTAAATTCCTTTAAATCCGCTGTCAATATTTCCTACAATACAGGAACACCACAATACAACTAAGAAAAATGTGTTCCGAACATTTGTTTTGCTTCGAACAGCAAAAGCTGAATTCTTATACTGGCAGTAAAGGGGACTTGAAAACCGCTTTTCCATTTTCAAAGTTTACGAAAAATATTTATACATTCTTGTGACAAAAGAACGTGTGCTCTAAAGCTCCCGTGAACTTATACTGCTAGCAGAGCCAATCACATACGGTAGTGCAAGTAGTGCCGGTTGTGGGAGGTCAAGTGGCTCGCGGTACTTGCGTAGGCCAATCGGAATGTTACCTTGCGTTCGTTGCTAACGAATTCTATTCACTAGAGAATTAATAGAGCGCTTCGCATGAATGAACATTTTATCAACGATATTTTTATTACTTGCTCAATGAATAAAATTATATGGGGTGTTTCATTTTTTAACATAGAATACTTTTAGGTACGTATTTGTTCAAAAAATCGGACAAGTGCGAGTTGAACTCGCGTGGTAAGGGTTCTGTACAATGAATATGTTATCTACCGTGTTTTTTATCCCAAGAACAAAAATGGCATTGCAGGTGAAAAACAAATTCTCACATACATTCTAACTGCAAATGTAAGTTTGTACGCACAACATTGAGAGATGCACCATGTTATTTGAACACCTTAGACTTCTTATAGGTTTTCCTGTAATCTAAAAGTAAAGAACTATTTACTAAATATTTTTCAAAATTTTAGGCTCAGTAGTTTCGGAGATAAGGGTGAGAATGGCCAATTTTCATCTATTTTCTTTATTAACTTTAAAATTATTTATTTATAAATAGAGTCCCTCACAATAAGCCCTTTCGTTTGATATGTTTTTTTCCTTTTGAGGTACGGAACCCTAAAAAGGAATTAAGTAAGTATTATGTCAAATGTAATATATAATTAATACATAATATTTTAATTATCTGGGTATGTCATTTTCAAATGCATTTTTTTTTCTATTTTAAAATCTGCCAATACCTACGCCATAACGATTACGATAAATCCAACCTTTACTTATCTCAAAGGAAATTAAACGCAAGTAAACTTTCATGTTGGCAATGCTATTGGAAATGTGCAGGATTGCTCGCATTTCTCTTTACACAACATAACACTCGTTTGATTTTTTGATTCTATTCGTTCCGTTGCATGTTCATACTTTTGCATTCAGATTGGAAACTGTACAACTTTTCATACGGTAACGTGACAAAAGGGAGCTCAGTCAAAGACGCGAGTCGTTTTGCGCCCCGCATGGCGTCAGTCACGCGCGGCGTGTCGTTGCCATTCGCTGACGATCGGCACCGCGCCCGCGCTCAAAACTTTGTCAAATATGTCTTCCAGCCAGTGTTTTAAAACTTTTGTTTCTATTTCTGAATCAGCTTTTGTAAGTGAAGCTGGCGTTCTCACACACGCAGGTAAAAAGGCTACATTTGTGAAGACGTGTTTTGCTAACATGTGACGCTATAATGTGGTCGTTTTCCAAAATGTATCTACTTTCTTCTTTTTGATGTGTAACATCTTCCCTCTCTTTCTGTGGGAGTGATTTTGTGAAAAGGGACGGAAGTATGTAGACAGGAAGTGACAGCTTGAGCATGGAATAAGTAAGTAATTTTGAATAGCATGGAATTAGTAAGTACTATATATATATTGTAAATACAGGGGTCGAATTTCAACCAGTGGGCGGCCACTTCATAATCAGCCTATATTGTTCCCACTGCTGGGACACAGGCCTCCTCTCTTCGAGAGGCTGTGGGCTGTAATCCACGCGGGCCCAGTGCGGGTTGGTAGATGTCGCATGTCTTCGAATTTTTGGTTCTAGGACATGCCAGTTTCCTCACGATGTTTTCCTTCACCGTTTTTGAGAGCAGTGGTGATGAAATAATTTACACAAAGTAAAGCGCCTGCCTGGGTTCAAACCTTCGACCTACAACTCGTAAGTCACGGCCGTTACCACTGGGCTACCACGCACTGTTGGGCGACTACTAGTAATCACTAGTAGTAGTATTTACTACTTTTAAATTCTAATTTCCGTCGCTTCTTAGTTGCTTTTTTTTTTTTTAGTGTGGTCAATCATCAAATAACTTCTCCTGCTCTGGACGGAGCGGGAGGGTTTGTCAGACTCTTACTTACTAAAACCCACCCGTATTCCTTCCTGTTGCCTGTGTTGGTCGGAGACCCATAAGTACCTCCCCGCGACCCCGGCAGGCATCGGCCCTAGTGGACCCCTACATATATGCTGACGACTCTTTCGTCTTCTTGTGTGTTTAGTGATTAGTCACTGAAACTCAAAGTTAAACTCTGAGACGTGGTGGCTGCTCTCAGAGTTTTTATGCCGCTGGCTTGGCTTCATATGCCGTCGAGAAATAATCTCTCAGGTATGCCGTTTGTTTCCTCACGATGTATTCCTTCACCCGTTTTTCAAGCAAGTGTTAATTATACAATACGCACATGATTCCGAAAAGTCTGAGGTGCGTGCCTTGTGTTCGAACTCGAGACCTTATGACTTGGCAGTCTGACGTCCACACGACGGCTTTCTACTATCTACTACATTTATTTAAAATTCATATTCTTAATATAATAGACCTGTCTCCCAGCAGTGGGAACATTATAGGTTGATTATGCATTCTTAATATTCGACTGACTTTCCAACCAATCAAGCCAGTTAAGTGCAGTTAAAATGCTTCTCTCTATGATATTAAATGGACTCAAAAGAGCAAGCAATTTATTACTAACTGGTTACCGGGAATCCAGCCACAAGTATCTACTCGTGAAAATTAAATCAGTGAGCTTAAAGTATTACTACTTACTCAGAAAGCAATGAGCGATTTTAAATAGAAAATTAACGTAAAATTAAAGGCACTCTTGTTGCTAACTGTACGGCCTCTGTATAAATTAATTTCGAGTATTTTGAAGTACCCACCTACGTAAAGCAGGATCCTGCATTAAAGTTTCAGTTTCAACATCGACTGCGGTTACAGACAACCGCGGATACCACAAATGATGAAGGAAGAAAATATTTTTTTGTTAATTAATTATGAAGAGCTTCATCGTGTCTATTTTATCATCTGTAATTAAACTGGCTAGTAATCTCTTACATAATCTATATTTTTTGTAGATAACCTAGCTAAGTACTTATTTTTTGAGACCCCTCCGTGCCTCGGAAAGCACGTTAAGCCGTTGGTCCCGGCTGTCATTCGTGAATCTTTGACAGTCGTTACGGGTCGTCAGAAGCCCGAAAGTCAGGCAACCAGTCTTACCAAGGGGTAACGTATTACCCAATAACTGGGTTGTGGAGGTCAGATAGGCAGTCGCTCCATGTAAAATACTGGTATTCAGCTGCATCCGGTTAGACTGGAAGCTGACCCCAACGTAGTCGGGAAAAAGCTAGGCAGATGATGATGACGAAACTTTTTACTTACCAATACATTATGTATAAGTTATTATGCAATTTTATTTTGATATTACCAGAAAATTCTCCATTAAACTTTCATGCTCCTAAAATTAAAAAAAATCAGTTAACTTCATTATAACACCGACTGAAAAGCTTTGTTTCATCCGTGCAGAGAGCAAAGTTTATCCTATAGAGAGCTGCATCTATTAATTTTTGTTAACTGAAATTCTATTTGCAACTTTGTACTCGAAATAATTTTTCTACGTTGAAGTTGGCGGCTATTATTTGCCCAGTTTATTTTTCTCCAAGTACGAGAGCCCTAGAGTTGAACACACAGTCTGTGTTCAAGTGAGCCGCTTCGCTGCGCAGCCCCCGCGCACCAAAGCTAATATAAACTCTAAGTGACGGACTGTACGAGTATTCTTTCAACCATAATGCTAGCAATAACTGCACAGCTTTGCTAAATGTAAAAGGATAAAACATTAAAGGCTGGATAAAACACTAAATTGAGCCAATATCTCTTCACTTCACCGCTCTATTCTTATAAGGTCACGTCTCTTGGAAAATTAATCTAATACGTACAAGATTTTTCGAGTAGCCTATTTCATAATTCTAATAGAGGCTTTTAGGGATGCGCCGCTATTTTTTCATAAAAACGTCATGACGCATGGCCGCCATAAGTTTGCCCAGAAAAGAGCGGAGAGAGCTGGATCCATGTAATTAGACGCTACGAAGATTTATGTTACGGAAATTTCTAAATTCTTTTAAAATTTTGGCTGCGACACGTGCTTCTTCTTAAAAGACTTTTCCTCGGCAAAAACTTATTGCTTTAATATGTTTAAGTAGCCGATATTTTACAGTTAAATGTCTTTTACAGGTTGTTGAGTGTTTCAATTAGGTAGAATGATAAATTACGACGTTTTAAAACAGATATTACTTTTATAAGGTTTGTTAAGGGTAGCGATTGGAGTTACTATATTACACTCGTATAACGAATCCCGCATATCTACAGCGAAGTTCCCGAACATCTGTGTTTAAACCGGGAGCTTAAGCTTCTAGATCAACGACAACTTACTTAAGACAACTTCTGATACAAATACGAACATTATCTCCGTCCAATTTCGTTAAGCGAGGGAAAAAGGTAAGAAAATGTATGAACTCTGTGTTTATTCGGGTCCGCTTTATTTCCATCGTCCTTTGGGGGCTCGCTTCATGTATCACTGCAGACGTCAGCCCTGGGTTAATTGTCTACGTGCGTTTTCAGCTGAATTCGTCACGTTCACCCGTTCACATCCCTATCGCAGTGTAGCCCCGTACTAATAAATGTTCCCTAAATCGAGCGCCCGATGTTACATCTACGAATACGCTGTATCAATATTTGTCGTTCTCTCTTTATACGTCTTACTAATATGAGAACGGTTTATGAATCTAGATTTATGCGATATTTTATGGCTGAAATATCACAGGTTAAATTCTGAGTTTGGGACAAATTGTTAAGTTCGCATGTATGTACCATTTTTGTTTTACTTTTATTCAAAAGGCACAACAAACAGCTACAATATACAGTATAGAAAAAGAAATAAACATAACATTTGAACAATATTGTAGCCCACAACGCTGTTCATAGATTAAATGTAGAATATATTCAATCAATTGAACGCTAGGGTAATATAATAGTAGATACCATATTTTTGTATGTAGTTTTAGCGTGGTGGGTGCGACCATCTAACATTATAGGAATCCTAAATGTGGCGCTGCCGCTGTGAGTGTGAAGTGTTTATTTATTTATGTTAGGGATTTACTCTGAAACGGCTTTAGCAACTAGAATAAAACGTTGACCGAATAGCCTATTTTATTCCATTTATGTCATTAAAGGCTGTACAAATACCAAAAGGAGAGGTCGAATCTAGATTATCTTCATAAATCGACTATTAATTTATAAGTTGGATGTTAGTGAAATCGCTGTGGTCGGAAAAGCCATGGATCATACGTATTGTAGTGGTCTGAATTGAGATCCCTTCCATTCTATTTTGCTTCTTTTTGAAAAGCACTTACTATTAGAATTGATACTGGATATTATGTCAATATCTTGAGGTAAGTACGCAGTCTAAAAAAACGTCACGGGGATAGAATCGCGGAACTAAAACTTTGTGCAGTTTTTTAGATGACGACGCAGTATATCCCTGTAAAAAGTGTGCGGTCGGGGGAACCCTGTCAGGACCGAAGTTCCATCTCACGTATGATTTAAAATAAAAACAAAGACCCTGAAACTGACCTTTTTTTCCAAGTTTCTTTTGGCTCGCATAGACTGTTTTACCCACCCATATACGCGTCTTTAGTACAGAGCCATCTATTAAATAAGTAAGCTTTCTATTGTACAGGGTCAAATTAAATTAGCTAGCGTAACTTCATAGACGTGTTGGATATCGATATCTAAACAAGATAAAACAAAAAAAAAAAAATGTTTTTTGGTCTCCAACCGCAGTTAGTGGGTGTAGTCACTTAAAATATCAGTATAAAATCAGTTTTAAACTTCAGAGACGTGATGGGTATAGATATTTTAAGACGATAAAACAGGTTTGATCAACTCAAACTTCAAGTGATAACACTACCAGCGGTCATTGCTCCCAAAAAAATAATCATAAAATCTTATTTTTGTCGTATTTAGACATCGATATCCGTCACCTTTGTGGAGTTTCGCAAGCTAATTAATTTGACCCTGTATATAATAGAAAGAGAGAGAGTCGCACGGATGGGGCATAACGCTTTTTCCTTACGTGACGAGTTCTACCAGTCAACTCCTACCGCAAGCCGCTTTAAAGAACTTCGTTTCAAAAATTAAGAGAACATTAATTAATGTACAGTTTTCGCAAGGAAACAATGACGTGCTCTGTTCATTGGTGTGAGTGAGCCGTAAAATATTGGGACAGGAACTGCGCAGCCGTGCCTTAATCCGATTGGTCGAAATCCTGTCAAAACAGTTTACACAGTGTTCCGCACAAGTTTAATGTGAATCAAATACCAATCGTTGGTTAGTACTTTAATCGTGGTACTTTAATATAAGCAGTAATTCCTCGTAGCGACTATATTATTTACTCAAGTAATACATGACTAATGTTGTTGTGGAATGTTTGTCGAGTGTCGTGTGTGCGGATATTAAACTCTTTATTTGCACTGTGACATTAATTAGTTTATGCAACAGAACTCTATTATATTTTTCCTTCGTATAATTGCTATTTTGACCTTTCTCTCAAAGTCTATTCAAATAGAGAGTTACAGCAGTCGTGGCCCAGTGTTAACGGCCCCGACTAACGAGTTGTAAGTCGTGGGTTCAAACCCAGGCAGGCGCTTTACTTTGTGTAAATAATTTCATCACCACTTCTCTCAAAACCGTGAAGGAAAACATTGTGAGGAAACCGGCATGTCCCAGAACCAAAAATTCGAAGATATGTGACATCTACCAACCCGCACTGGGCCCGCGTGGTAGATTACAGCCCACTCCCTCTAGAAGAGAGGAGACCTGTGTCTCAACAGTGGGACCATTATAGGCTAATTATGCTGTTCCAATGGCATTGCTGCAAGTTGTGACCAATTGAATGATTTGATCGTTTAACGGGTTGCCTATTACATTTCTAAAGATACAGACTTAGAAAATGTAGTAAGCTTAGAGATAATTATGTTGTTATTATGTAACTGGTGACCGAAAAGTTGGCGGCTTTGTCGCGCAACGCATCAGCATTGCAATTTGCAATACAGCGAGGAAATGCCGCCAGCATCCTCGGTACAATGCCTCGAGGGCCTTTTTTAGGTTTAACTTAGTTTTAATTTAATTTAGTTAATGTTAATAATAATCTTGTAATAACTGTAACAAATTACATATTAGATTTTTTAATCGTTACTCTTGGCAATCGGATTGATTGAACGCTGTAAGTATCTCCAATCTGTTGGCATCCTAATGTACGGAACTTATACATTCACAAAGATTTACAGTACTGAATTTGTAAAGCATATTGTACTGTACCTACCCAAAATGTTCATCTAATATTTATAAAACATAAATCCGGTAGTGATTTATCATTCTAAACGTGATGTTCAGATTTTATTTGACACTTTAATTTATCGAACGTCGAGCCTGCTTGAAATTCTCCATTTAGTTTCAGGTATATGGGACCGATACCTATCTTGTTTCCAAACACGGTACAAATATTTAACTTCGGATACCGCTTTGAATTTAGCGACCGTGGAAATACACACGGTATTTTTAACTAGACGACCAGTTCGTTTGTGTTAGAAACCAATCTCGTTGATATATCCATTAGCCAAATAGAGAGCCGAGGCCCGCACGCCCCCTTAACAAAACATCTGCGGGGATGTATTCGTGGTACGAAGAAACAAACATTATTTTCCTTTCATTTCTATGGAACGTAACCCATGGACGGGCTACAAATACAACATGATAAAAGGGGTAGTAATGATACAAAGAATTACTTTGAGTGGGAGTGTTTTACTTTTCCCAAAAAGCCTCGTGCAGACTGGCGCGAAATCGCGGGCGCGACAGGCCAGCGCCACACTTTCCATGAAGTTTTCATGGAAATTGTGCTACTAGTGTCGCGCCGTGCCTGTCTGGGGCCTTTAATGTGATAAGGTTGTACATTTTACAATAATATTATTCATAGTGAAATAACGATAATATTTCAGTAAGAGAACTGTACTTTCCATTTTCAAGTAATAGTTCCACAATTAATAGAGACTAAACACAAACATATAGTGCTCATCATCTGCCTAGCCTTTTCCCAACTATGTTGGGGTCAGCTTCCAGTCTTACCGGATACGGCTGAATACCAGTATTTTACATGGAGCGACTGCCTATCTGACCTCCACAACCTAGTTACTGGGTAACACGATACTCCTGGTAAGACTGGTTGTCAGACTTTCGAGCTTCTGACGACCCGTAACGACTGTCAAAGATCTACAAATGACAACCGGGACCAAATGCTTAACGTGCTTTCCGAGGCACGGAGGGGTCTTGGTATGTAAAGATGGTCACCCATCCACGGACCAACCGCGGCAAGCGTAGCTTAACCTCATCGATCGTCCCGTGCGGCTGTTATTACTTAGCCTCAGGCCCCTCATAAACATATAGTGCTAACATTTGGTAATTCATTCAAACAAAATTCAAAATTGAAACAATAAGGTAAAACACGCACATACGTGAAAATCGTGCGAGTAGTTATGTACGAAATAAAACCTGAATACTCGTATGGTGGGATCGTGAAAGAAAAAAAGGTAACTACACCGTATCCTGTCCGCACATGTTATTTATAGTCACTCGCAATATGCATTCTATTACTATCATTTTATGTAAATGTGACCAGCTACTACTTCAGGGAAGATAGCAAAATAATAAGGCTGCAAAATAAGGTTCATAGTGCTTTTTACTTTTTGTAATTGCCTGCTTTCTTGTAAATAATGCGAGGGTGAATTAATATTGAAATATAATTGCATGCAGCTAACCCCGGGCTAGTCGACGTTGCCGGCAACGTGTTATTATGGTAATAGTTTTCAAACTTGAACGGGTCAGTGTTCTTTGTTGCGTTGCTAGTGCTGTTCAATTGGTCACAAAAGTGGCTGTCTTATGCAACAAATCTTCTATCAAAACTTTTTTTGTTTTCATGTGTAATTGTATCGATGACTTATCATATTGTTTACATAATCAACCTATAATGTTCCCACTGCTGGGACACAGGCCTCCTCTCTGTGAGAGGGAGTGGCCCATAATCCACCACGCGGGCCCAGTGCGGGTTGTTAGATGTCACATGTCTTCAAATTTTTGGTTCTAAGACATGCCGGTTTCCTCACGATGTTTTCCTTCACTGATTTGAGAGCAGTGGTGATGAATTAATTAACACAAAGTAAAAAGCCTGCCAGGGTTCGAACCTACGACCTACAACTCGTAAGTCGCGGCTGTTACCATTGGACCACCACTGCTCATCGTATTGTTTACAACATTGCAGTCTTGTTTAGGTAGTTCCTTCTAAATATCTTTTTCTGTATTCTATTTCATCAGAAACAGTTAGGTCGAGCCACATTCGCGCATTCTCAGTCTAAACAACGAATACATCGGTATCAACTAAAGTTCCTAGAAAGACGGTTTTTAAACCAAAACATTGTTCTAAACGCTATCATTATAAAGAGGATTGAGTAAACAAAGTGAGCAGAGGACAGCGCGAAGTTTTGTTTCTGTTCACAAAATAAAGAGGCCAATAAAATTCTGTTCAGTGCAACATCTATCGTTCAGTGGAGCGGCTATCTGCATTTTATACTTTCGACGCCATCACTGGGCACTTTATTTCTTTACTTTGTACATGCATAGATATGAGGTATAGGTGTATGTACTGTGCTTGCTCGTTGTTTATTTAACGGATCGTGCCCGATGAACGGTTCTATTGAATTGAACGTACATGTACGCCGCCGAAACGTGCTCACAGAGTTTTAATTTCACAAAGGTTGTTAAGCAATAATGTAAGCGAATCTGAACGTTAATGAAGCTCACTTTAAACAGATTTTGGTATGAGTAGGTGCTTTATCTAAATGTTATACTAGATAGAACATCCGAAAGCTTTAACGTCAAAACAAATCGTATGCCGTCCGCAACGTCGAATCCTAAACAGGATTGAAACTTGGACGGGAAGCAATCTAACGGGAACAACAGTACATACAGCGGTCTACCGACGTAGAGCCCTGCGTAATTTAAAGAACAAACAAGCCTCGCAACTGGGTTTACCTCGGCTGCAACAAACTCTGCGTCGTCGCTTTAACTTAGTCATTTGTCGCTTACTATCACTTGTACGTATATAACTTAAGACTTACAAGGGTTTCGTATTTCTGTTTGAGCTTTGTTACTTTACTCAGTGTCAAAATTAATATCTCCATCTATAAAACAAACACAACATTTTATATACATCAGATTTAGAAGCCAATCGACGTGGTAAGTCTGTGTGTATATGAAATTCAGAGGCTCAAAAAATGTTACAGCGCCGCAGATGAGTTCGGCTCAAGCGAAGCGTTATCAAGCCCAGTTAATCCTGTCTTCTGTATTATTGAATAAATTTTCCCTCCTGATGTATTTTTGCCATTTTATATCGATTTAATGTATTGGAAAAAATCAGGCCATTTCTGAATCATAACAATGTTTCATTGTCGAATTCGTGGGTTAAAGTTAAAGTTTTAATTAGAACGTTTCGAGGAATGACGAGGTGTTCATATTAGGAAATCCTATTAGCCGTGGCCTGCTCGTTGTATTACGGGCGGAAGGCGGTAAAGCGGTGCGACGTTATTGTTATGATGGCATAAAGCGAGCCATGTATCTCGCACAACGCAGGTGGCGCTAACTACCGGCAGTGTAGTGGAAACTGTCGACACTACGACAACTCGAGACACGGATGTATCTACACACCATACAATGTAATGTTTCACGGTTTACTGATGCGCAAGTTAGAAGCTTTTACTCGAGTAAACTGAATTTTAAGTTGGTACTTGGGAGCACCGTCTCATTTCCACACACTATCGTTATTTTGAATTCATGTGTTTATTTTGTACTTTTTTACATCTGCCTTTTTACTATGTTGTTTAACGCCTTCGTGTTGAAATGGAAGTGACATGTCATGCAGTGTGGTCCCACTTAGAAAATGTCATCTAACGTCTTTCCTTGAGTGTCGGAGCAAACGATTAAGGGATTAGGCAAGTGAATGGGAAGCTTCCATCTGTAGGTACACTGATAACATCGCACCGTGAAAGCCTAGCTTGCTTGAGGGTTACTGGGGTCACAGTAAAACCGTCTGTCTGTCTGTCTGTCTGTCAGTGGCTTAGCTCAGATAATCTTAGTACTAGAAAGCTGTAATTTGGCGTGGATATAAAAATTAATCACGCCGACAAAGTGGTAACATTAAATCTTGAAATAAAAATGTATGGTACCCTTGCTTGCAAGTGGGGATGATATTTTTTTATAGTCTATCCCATAGTGTGGGGTATCGTTGGATAGGCCGTTCAAAAATATTGCGGGTTTGACTCAATTATTTTCGATTCAAAAATCCGTTTGCGTAATATTAAGCTTTAAAGTGCTAATTTTTGTTAGAGTCAAGTGGCCAACATTTTTTCACATATCAAAAACAATAATTTAATTTGCAGCCTGCCAATAAAAAAATGGTTGTTTTTGGATATGCGTAAAACATCTTGGCAGTAGTATATATGTATAACGAAGTTAAAAGGAAAACTATCACAGCTAAGTAGGCTTTACAAGTTCACGAGTAATAGTCGACCAACTTAAATTTACAGTTGGAGTATTGACCGTGACGTATGAACATGTTTTTCAACTACAATGTTGAGTTTGTTTTTGGGATAAATTCAACCTAGCTACGGAACTCTTCTTTGTGCGTGGTCCGAAACTTACTTGGCCGGTTTTAAGTTGTGATATTATGATTGCGTAAAGGTTCTCGTCTAGTAAGTGATGTGATGATCATGAGATGATATAGCTTCTATAAGGGTCTTAAGTTTTCTTGAGACCCTTATAGAAGCCATATCAGTACGACCTTGTAGAGATCCAGCAGATTCTCCCTTCCTGAAGGTTTTGCAAAAGGCAGGTGGTGAATTTTTGGTGATGAGAATATTAATCAAAACATTATCTACAAACGGTGTTGATGACAGCCATACTTTGAATGGTTTCAGGCTTCGAATAGGTAGTTATATTCAGGGTGGAAAGTTCATAGGTTGCTTAAAGAAGAGAAACATTGGAATTATGCCATTTTAAATAGGTTAAGCTGTGGTGGCCCAGTGGTAACGGCCGCGAATTACGAGTTGTAGGTCGGAGGTTGGAACCCAGACAGGCGCTTTACTTTGTATAAATTATTTCACTACCATTGCTCTCAAAACGGTGAAGGAAAACATCGTGAGGAAACCGGCATGTCCTAGGACCAAAAATTCGAAGACATGTGACATCTACCAACACGCACTGGGCCCGCGTGGTGGATTACGCCCTCTCACAGCGGAGGCCTGTGTCCCAGCAGTGGGAACATTATAGGCTGATTTTGTAAATAGGTTGAGCCTTCTTCAAAATTTTAGTGAATTATTAAGGTACTATATTCCTCGTCCAAACAAGCCTGCAAGAGTTTGGCATAATTTTGTTTCAGTTGTTTACATTTCCCATATAGCAACGTCCAATAGCCCGTTCCTACCTCATTCTTAGACTTTTTCGTGTCACGGCTACATGATTTATAACTTACTGAGATACGTGTCTTCGTTCTACCCTAAAGTCTCAATAATGTTGTATAAGGCACTGAATATAAATAATAAATCGCCGGCATGTACCAAGTGCCCATGTATTTTGTAGCAAGAATGTGATTCTTGAAAACAACCACTGTCTTGCTTTCTAAGTAATGTAACATTTTCCTTTATTTTTGGTTAGGTTGTTAGGTTTTATTGTAATTCGTGCTGTTCCGGAATTCATAGAAATTTACAACGATTCTGTGGTGTGATACGATCACGGTTGCGGCGCCAAGTAATTCTATTAACTGAAATACTACCGTGCATGATTTGATGGTAATTACCCGTTATTACTGTAGTAGAATTTATAATTTGCAAGCCTTAACAAGAAATATCTTTAGTAGTTAGTGGTATATTTTAATAATATTTATGTTTGTTTTGACTTATAGTCAGGCGGGCGGTTGGCTAGAGTTACTGTTTTCTAGTTAATACGCGCCAGCTGTTGCACAGATTTGTCTCGGTGTGAATGTTAACACGGTGCCAACGGGTACGCTCAGTTTATGTAAGACCACGAAATACATCTTGCTACAGTTGATTTATACGTTTTCACTGATAATGTTTAGAGATACCTAGTTGATCCAAATAATCAGAATGCCCGTGTTTTCTACCTAAAAGTGGAAAAATACTAGGCTAATCCTCAAAAAACTAGTTTTTTGCTGGTAACCCAGACTTGACTGAAACAGCTGTAATTCTGTACCGCAGGCGGCTCAGCGTAATTCCTTTAAAGCCAGCGTTCTGCCGCGTCCCAGTTACACCTGCCGCTGTGGACTCGAAATATCTCGTTTATGAAATAATTTTGTGTAAGAGTATTTCTTTTTTGTATGTAACTTTGTTCGTTATTTTAAGTAGGCACCAGGTGGCGTTAACAGGCGGCGCTGCAGCGGAAATTGCCGTCGGTCGGTCTCGTCGCCGCGGAGGAGGGAGACTTGGCTCGCTCCGACCGCACCACCCACTAGACTAGGCCCTTGTTAATTGTAGGCCAACACAGAAAACAATTAGCAGCACTCGTGTGCCCCACACCGACTCGGAATATTTCATTCATTGCTCAGATAAAATCACGGACCTACTTATGTAACATGTTCAATTAGATGTAACTCAAACAAGGAGATTATCCTGTTAGGACTTGTTGTGTGCTCAAACTTGGAATTGGTTTGTCTGCTCGCTGAGCAAAATTCATCTCAGATAACATAAAGGCGTTTACGCACGAACGTTCAAGAGCATGGTGAACATGAACATCGAACACTTTGTTCGCACGTGTTTACCAGTAACGAACATCAAATACTATGTTCGTCAAAAATAGTCGTGCCAATTTTTCTTTTCTGTGTGGACGGTGTCCGGAGAAATTTGATGCAACCTTGTTCTTCCACTAATTTCTTGCGACTTGTAAGTCTAAAATTAATGTATTTTGTTTTTGCTTTTTGTACAAAACTGTTTTTCAGTGTTTTCTACAGAACCCTCCTTTGGAAACAATACCTCGTGGATCTCTACGAATAGCAAAAATTTTGGCTACTTCACTGTTGACAACTAATGGCTAATCCATGGATACTAAAGATATCGGGGTGGTTGAAGGCGAACAGAAGTCGAACTGTGTTCGTATGGCGTTCCTGTTCGCTTTGCTGATTTACGTCCACACATACGAACCAAACGTTGCATATTCAATGTTCGTGTTCACCATGTTCTTGTTCGGTCGTGCGTACACGCCTTTATGTTTCCCGATATGAATTTGGCTCAGCGAGCAGACAAACCAATTCCATGCCTTTAGAATCGAAGCTATTTCACTGTCGCATTTGAAACTAGAAATTAGAAATAAAAACAAACGAAGTTTCCGCCTTTGTTTTTCAAGTAAAAGATGACTTTTAACTTTCTTCTTACACAAGGACACATAACATGCTTTTGTACTTATAACACCAATTGTGTCGGTAACAATGGTTTGTAAGACAAAAGAAACTGGCACATCAATTTA
This sequence comes from Atethmia centrago, assembly GCA_905333075.3. Classification (NCBI taxonomy): domain Eukaryota; kingdom Metazoa; phylum Arthropoda; class Insecta; order Lepidoptera; family Noctuidae; genus Atethmia; species Atethmia centrago. The sequence goes on along the minus strand of HG995383.1, from coordinate 15,694,677 downwards.
TATCAACAGGGAAAAGCTAAACAAATGGACATCACGCGTACCAACGAAATGAGAAGGGCGGCTCCCTGACTTTAGAACGTTTAATGACCTTTGAGGAAGGTGGTGTGTTTTGACGTTGCATTAGTGAACAATGGACGTTGAAACTAAAACTAGATCCGCCTTTATCTTCGCAATTGTTATAAAACACAAAGCGCTTAACTAGTTGAAAGCTTTCGGTACGTTTACGGGGCGGCCGGCGGTTTGGCCAAGCCTATATTCAGCTTACGACGTAACGATGTCGATGGCTCCAATGATACTCGTACTTGTAATTTGTGCTGAAATATGTATGCATTGTATGAGTCGACAGGTTTTGTATTGAGTCTTGTTTTGCTTAAACTAGGGTTTGGGATGAATTATTCATGGATTTTGGAAACAGAGTTTTATGGTTTTTGCCAACAGTAAGTTACTAAGAAGGCCCCTAACTAATATCAAAGTTATTTGTTAAATGAGTGGCTTTTAAGTTCCATTCAGTACCTAGAAGCATAAAAATTGTGGTTAGTGCTATACTGAAGAGAACTTTTGAAATAAATTGCTAAAATTATACCTTGTTTATGAGTACTGGGTATAATGTATTCTAATATTATAAAAGAAAACATTACAGTTGTTATAATACACCTAAAAGTTGACAAAAGTTGAGTGTATTCGGTATACCAGTTCCAATCTCTTTAAGTAAACAAGTAGAATTATTAAAATTAGATTGGGCAAATAAATAATTTACTTTTGAAGTCAAATAGCTTTTTATTTATGGAAGTCTGGCTTCACGCAGTAGCATCAATCCTCGGGGAACTACATATTTCGTTTTTTTGGAGTGAAATATAATTTTATCGTTCATCTTATTACTTTAATATGATAGGAATTAGTAGGTATACCATAATGCTTACACCGTTTTACTAATTTGACAAAACTTAGGTACAATCATAATCAGCCTATACCGCTGGGACACAGGCCTCCTCTCTATGAGAGAGAGTGGGATGTAATCCACCACGTGGGCCCAGTGCGGGTCGGTGGATGTCACAAAAGTCTGTCTACCAGGGACAGGAATACGCTTTTTCACGATGTCTTCCTTCACCAGTTTGAGAGCAGTGGTAATGAAATAAATGACACAAAGTAAAGCGCCTGCCTGCCACGACCTACAACTCGTAAGTCGGGGCCACCACTGGGAAACAATTAGGCAAACAAATAAACATTATTATTTTGATTGGTTAGCAGGTTGTTTCTAAAAAATAACTAAAGTTGTTTGTGGATTATGGAACTCACTTCGGCCTTAGCATTCGTGATTTAAAAACTGCCTTACCTGCATTACCTTTCCTCTCATTTATGAGTAGGTATTTATATATATATATATGTTATATGCTTTATGTATTTATTTAAGTGTATGTCATTTTTGCGTTATACGTGTAGATATATTTAACATTTTAGTCTAAGACTTCGCATATTCAAATTTTTCTCTTCTTGTTCTCACACACTATTGTCTACATTTCTTTTTTATTTCTCCTTTCGCAGGTCTGCTGGAAGAAATTTCTTGAGAAATAGGCAGTACCTTTGTACTTAAAATTATAATTATACCGTATCTCTTTGTATTTTACTGTGTCTACATAGATAATAAAATAAGTTGGAAGGTACATGTACGCAATGTACAGTATATACGTTTGTGGTGCTGTTCCATAAACGATGGGAAACTTATCGTGCGTGTCTTGTCGTCTGCACGTTAAAAGAACTGATGGACGCTAGTGATGGCGCCAAACACGTAGCCGAATTCTGGGCCGAGTCCAATTAGATTGCCATCGACACGCTAAGAAGAAGTATATTCATCTATATCATCAGTTGTTCATTCCATATGCATATCGCACTTACAAGTTACGATTCCTTAAATGCAATGAACTTCGAAGTAAGCACCCGTAGTGTAGTAAACATACTCACTTAAGATCACTTAAGATTTAGTCGGCAACTCAAACGTAGATATTTCAGCCCGAATCCATACCTTGCAACTTCCTGAACAGAATAGAGTAATTGCTTCTGAGCGAAACTTGGAAATCAAGTGCATACCCAAGTTGAGTTTCAAGTAATTAATCTATGAGGTAGGAGAAATTGTTGGAGTCATTCGTCAGTCTCAAGCTATGTATTGAACCCGACTGTGGGAGCCGAGGCGTCATGTAATTCTGTTACTCTCTCCCACTTCCAGTTAATTGAATAGGTACGTCTGTCACACGGCTGAGGAGCCAGAAAATTCGATTCAAGGCTCTAATGTAGTAAGTAGCAAACATTCTAAGATGGAATACTGGTTACTTGTTTTAAGAATACAGGCGAAGGATGACGCGTTAATGGAATTGCTACGCGCTATATCTTTAATTGTTTGTTGCTTAGCGTTTTGTTCCAGTAAGTAAAATGGAGGCGAGTTTTATTTGGTAGTAGACAGTAGAATAGTCGAATTCCACAAACCTTATTAATTTGGTCCAATTAATCTTCCTTCAGTAATTTTCATTCGGTTTAGGTACTTCTAAACACGAGTTTTTTTTTTTAAATCGAATCAAAAGTCATTCCAAAATAGGATGAGAATCAGCAGTGTTTCTTTTTAAATGTCTAAATTACAAATGGCAGTCCCCCAAAACCCCCTTCACGATTTCCTAGTGCTTCATTCCACATTACCTTATTCATTTATTCTAGTTAATTTTCCTTCAGTAATTTTAATTCAGTTTAGGTACTTCTAAACACGAGTTTTGTTTTTATCAAAACAAAAGTTATTCCAAAATGGGATGAGAATCAGTACTTTTTAAATATTAAAATTACATAAGGCAGTCTGAATCGTCTTTTGAAATACCTGCCTTATCGTAAGTAATTGTCTAATCACCGCACTCATGAACGGGCAAGATACTTCTTTATCCATTGTTTCCTTGGCAGTAACATCGTGAGTACCATGCAGTGTAACTTCATGTAATCCATTAGGCGCTACTTTTCTTTTTAACGCTGAACTTTAACTTGGCACTCTCTGACAAACGTGATGGTGTTTTGAATTTTTTTCCCCCTGTAAAGAAAAAATAGTTGTCTAAAACACATGGTGTCAAAATTCAAAGCTGGTTTTGAAAATATTTATCTAAATAAAACATATTGGTAACACCAGCGGTGTTAGTTCTCACATAAATAATAGGTTTAGTTTAAAACTTTTTTGATCGAAGGAATTGACTGGTACCATGCACGATTTGTATTGCATCTATATGCATATCGCATTTAAATAGACAACTTCAAGGGTTAAAACTCTTTAAAAATATCATATATGGAGATCGGTGTAGTTTCGGCCTACGTTTTTGCTACGAGCGTAGCAGACCGTAGCGGGCGTCGTAGCATTAACCTATCATCATCATTATTTTATCTTTCGATCTTCGAACATTATTAGATGATCCCAACGACGACGCCCATGAATAAAGTCGATGAATACATGATTCTGAATGAATATAAACCTTCAAGTAAGTACCTAAAGATCAAAATTATGAAAATAAATGTGGTCTTTTTATATCAAAGTCAATTGCAGTTAAAATCGTTACAGTAGACAAATATTGTCATACTAAAAGTAAATACATATTTATGTGCTGCCAGCAAAGTCGTCGTATAATTTTTTTGGAAAGGCTTTTGATGTTTTATGAATGTTGGGATATTGAAGTGCTTATGTGCATAGGTATGTATGTTGAGCTGAATTGAGTGATCTTCTTGACGTAGTTACACATTTATAAGCCCATAATATAGGATATAGGATTAGTAAGATATAATAATAAGATATATATGTACATAATATAATATTTAAACATTTTAAGTTAAAATATTTCCAATTCTACAAAAAGTACAGACTTATTTTAAATTTTTCCAACTTAAAAGTGTGAACGTGGCTTTAAACTGAAGTCACCATTTAATGGTACTCAAACTTGTTTATATAAAAATTTATGGATATTGGTAGACTTAGTTGGAAACTTTTCAGGGATTTCCTTCGAAAGAATCGCGCAATCACTTGTAAGGCATTATTAGAGTGTTATGAAACTCGTAAAAATAATCCGAAGATTTTTTGTAACTTTCTCTTAGTAACAATAACATCAAATACAGCGTCAAATCAAATCAATGACGTCGTTCGAGGTTGCACAAATTTATGCCCCAAAATTACTAGGCATTGACCTGGTACTTTTTCGGACTTCTACAGTATTCTTAAGATTTACCAAGTTAGCAAAATTCTTCAGAGAGAAAAACTTCAAAAGATCAGAAATTAAAAAAAACATCCTTAAAGTCTACAAATTTCTGAGCAATTCGACAATCGTCGAAAGGATCCGGCAATTGGGACTCGAGGTGGCCCTGCACAAGTCCGAGGCCATGTGTTTTCATGGTCCTCGGAACGCGCCACCGTTGGGGTCCCAAATAACGGTTCATCGTCGACTCGACGCCGATAGAAACCCCTCCTGGGTTTCTATCGGCGTCGAGTCGACGATGAAGTACCTGGGACTCGTCCTCGACAGCCGGTGGAACTTCGTGGAGCATTTCCGACGTTTGGCTCCCAAACTGGAGCGGGCGGGCGCTGCATTAAAGCGGCTCCTGCCCAATCTAGGGGGTCCAAACGCCTCCTGCCGGAGGCTCTACGCGGGGGTCGTGCGGTCCATGGTCTACGGGGCTCCTGTATGGGCGCGCTCTCTGGCGCTGCGGCCAGCCCGCCGGTTGAGCGCGGCCCAAAGGGTCATGGCCATCCGGATGGTCCGAGGATACCGCACGGTCTCCTGTGAGGCAGCGAGCCTCCTTGCCGGATTGCCGCCATGGGATCTGGAGGCAAAAGTCCTCGCGCACGTATGGGAGTGGCGCGAGGAGGCGAAACGCCGGGGCGTAAGTCCGCTGCCGCGAGAAATCGCGGCACAGCGGACGGAGCTCCGGCGGGATCTCATGGCGTCATGGAAAGTACGGTTGTCGCAACCCAGTGCTGGGCACGCCACGATTTCGGCGATAAGTCCCCTCTTTGAGGAGTGGCTGGAGAGGCGCCACGGCATCCTCACCTTCCGCCTGACGCAGGTCCTCACCGGACACGGCAGCTTCGGGAGGTTCCTGTGTCGGATAAGGCGGGAGGAAACGTCCGGGTGTCACCACTGTGTGGATCGCCCGGAGGACACGGTGGAGCATACGGTGGAGGTCTGCCCGGCTTGGGCAGAGCACCACCGTGTCCTCGTGGAGGCGATCGGCGGCAGAGACCTCTCGCGTCCGGCTCTGGTTCAGGCCATGGTACGGAGCGAGAGGGCATGGGCAGCCGTCACCTCCTTCTGCGAAGCAGTAATGCTCGCGAAGAAGGAGGCGGGACGGTTGAGGGAAAGGCAAGTTTCGCGCCCTCTCGCCCCTAGCCACCACAGGAGACGCCCAGGGCGTCGGGAATCCCGGGCGGATTTCCGGCCACCGTAGGCGCGGGCTTGCGGACGGTGAGCAATGGGTAGCTCACCGTCCGGTAAGGACCAGGCCCGGGTCGACGGCGCGTCGTATTCCACGCGCGCCTCAAAGAGATGTCGTCAGCACAAAGTAGGGGTCCACTAGGGCCGATGCCTGCCGGGGTCGCGGGAAGGTACTTATGGGTCACCGAGGCCCCCGCAACACAGGCAACAGGAAGGAATACGGGTGGGTTTTAGTCAGTAAGAGTCTGACACACTCTCCCGCTCCGCCCAGAGCGGGAGAAGTTACTTGATGATTTCTCAGCCCCAAAAAAAAAAAAAAAAAGTCTACAAATCACTGAGCCAAGTAACAAAAAATTAACGCGACAAAACCACACTTTTATTCTACACAATAATAATTGAATGCAATAATGAACCACAGAATAGATATTACAGTTCCACTGCGAATTGGAAATACATATTTTAGTATCTACTTAGCGAGCAATGGGCCCGTACCGTTATTATTTGTCGATACACTGCAATACGATTTAAATTGCTAGCTACCAAAAATTGGTGAATTACGTTCTGTTAGTAAGAAGCCATGGAAAATTAATTTTACTTGATGTAATTTAATTTCGTTTCAGAATTATTGCGAAGCGTATTCCAGTCTGCTTTGCAATAAGTGTATTTTAAGATTTTAGCAAAACCTCGCAGTGAAGCCTTTAAAAGATGGAACTTTTCAAGGCTTTTTTTTTGTTTATGCTTTATGTGTGCATATATTTATTGTATGTATATGTAAATGGTACACCACCGACTACCTGCAGTATTGTCTCCCCTCCCTTGAATCTATCCAAAGGTTGTCTATAAAAGATAGCTTTTAGCGATAAGACCGCCTATTGTGTCACCCTATTTATTTATTTATATATACTTTATTGTATACTTTATTGTACACCCAATGTAAAATTTAAACATTTAAATCTGTAGTTTTTATGGTGTACATAATAAAGAGTATTCTATTCTAATATATTCTTTTCTACGAGTTTATAGAAAAATAAGTATCTAGGATATTCCTTATGGAACGACTATTTCTGTGATTGGTTTAATAAGAAGATTTTTGAGGAATTAACATAGGATTTTAATTAAAAGTGTAGGTACTATTTACGCTATTATACTATGCCTACGAGGCACATTACTTTTCTGTAAACTAAATTAAACCCGGAAGTAGTAGGTATCATACGTGACTGATGTTCATTAGTTATGTAGATTAAGCCACCGTCATATGATCACCTTACTAATTGAAGGTCAAACCCAAAATAGCTTAATAACCAGTTTGACACTTAATACTGCCACCACAGTGTAATTTAAGTAAGAATTCCCATTAACTTCAACCAAGGAGGACGTCTCAAAGGAAAATTAGCGAACTATAATAAATTAATAAGATTAGGAGTTAAGTGATATAAAACGTGATACTAATGCTGGTGGCAAGTACACTAACCAGTATTAGAATGGAAGTAGAGGAACGTCAGTCAGGTAATTTGGAGGCGGTTCCGATTGTGTGGCGCAAGTGACAAGAGACGAGCTGCTGAAAGACTTAGTAACCTAGTATGTGCAAGTGGAATTAGACTGTAAACGTAAAAGTACATTCAACAAATAGCTGTTTTGGACACAGCCTGGTTAAGAGAATAGGTGCAAAGAACCTGTTTTATTTTAATTAAGGCTGAAAATAATGTATGGTACCTAACTAACCCAATGCATTATTAAACACACTGGTCGTTTAACGCGCAGTCGAGTCGGGCCTGGTCACTATCGAACGGCGAGCTACCCATTGCTCACCATCCGCAAGCCCGCGCCTACACCTACCCTACCTAATTATATATTTTTGTGGAATTGGTGATTTTACAAAGATATGTTTTCTCATGTAAGTGATTTATTTTCTGGCATACTTGCACGCAACAAAGTCTCACATGCAAAAACAAATAAATTAAGACGCTGACAAAACCTAAACCGTGGTCATTGTCAGATTGCATAGAAAAGAAAGAGAAGCGCGATGACACAACGCTTGTAATTTATTGCAAAATATGAAGCAATTATCTATTTACTCAAAAATGAGTTGAGTAATCGAAAATAAAAAAACAACCGAGTTCTGCATTCAAATAAGACGTTCTTGTTATTAATTAAATACGTAACGTATGTTGATGTTTAATACAGATATGTTGTATTAGAACTCAAGGTAAGAGCTTAAACGTAAGTTTGTATCGAGATTTTTTCTTCAAAATGTGTTTTGGTAACAACCAAGTTCTGGGAAATATGTTCAAAATTAACATATATTTTTCCGCTACCACAAACTATACAGATTAGGCAATTTTTTTTTCTTAAGCTAAGCCGGTTTGACAATTGGGTCTTGTCAGCGCCTTAAATGTAGATTATGTTTACCACCCGCATACCTATTCAGTTGTAACTTTTGAATGAAACAAAATTGTTTGTTGCTAATTAGTTTTATCCATACATATTATAAAACAAGCTCCCCGCCACGTCCGTCTATATGTCTATCTGAACGCGATAAACTCAAAAACTATTAAACGGATTTCTATTATGGGAATAAATAAGAGTATATATGATATTATCAATATATACTCTTATTTATGTTGTTTGAAACTCAAATATTTGTTTATTTTGAAATCCTTATATGAACAATACTACTACTACTTAAGTACAAGTACAAGTTCATAGTAATCAAATCCATTTATAATAATAATATTTATTACATTATTCATAAAAATAAATCAATAAATTTTAAAAATCTTCAATATTTCAAGAGATCGATACTTTTCATGCCGACGGTACACACCAGGAGTTTTAGGCGATTTGGCGACGGATTATCTGATATTATTATTCGGGCCGAGTTGTAATTTCAGAAATGGACGGTCGATTCTGACAACGTAAATAAAGTTTACGTTGACCTTCTTTAAATTTTAAATCATGTTTTAATTATGTTCAACACCACGGAATGAGAAATGTGTTATAAGGTGACTTCCAAAAAGGAAATCACACAGGTTATATTTTAATAAACGATTTCTTTCGATAGAAACATGTAGGCACATGCAAAGGTAGGTACAGTATGTTAATATAACAAAAGGACTACGTAATAAATGTGACATAGGTTAACGAATATCACATTTTTCCTCTCTAGTGAATTTCTAGGCATACAAATTAATAGGATTTCGGCAGGTATTCGACGAAATACCTATTTATACTAAATGAATTATTGGACTGGATTCAAGGTAAATCGGGTAAATGTGTATGTAAATCTCATTTTCAGAATGAATCTGGATTCTTAGTAAGAATTGATTTATTATTACCTACATTGTTATTTTGTGCCTGTTTGCTGTTTATCTAAGTGTTTTTAGGTATCCTAATAAATATGCATAAAGACTGTTCATTTGTACATTATTGTAAAACTAATGAGGTAGAAAAGGTCCTATCGGCTACTCAGTTAAACAGTAAAAATCAAATAGAAATTAAAGAAAAGGTTTGCTATATAACCTATTGTGAAAACCTTGGTTACCTACAATATGTATTACATATAATTATTTTTAAGGTTCCGTACCCGTTAAAACGGAACCCTATTACTAAACTCCGCTGTCCACCCGACCGTCCGTCTATATGTCTGTCAGCGGCTGTATCTCATGAACCGTAATAGGTAGAAAGTTGAAGTTTTCACAGATTGTGTATTTCTATGGCCGATGTAACAACAAATACGAGAAACGTGTTTCTTTCGGCGTTTTTTGTACCCATCGTATGCGAGTCGGACTCGCACTTGGCCGGTTTATTTATTCAAAGAAACTAGAGCGGAGCCGCTATTAAACCAAGTACTTACACATGAACCTTATTTTACAAAGTCGCTTAGCAAATCGCTTCAGCTTATACCTCACATCGACGTGTGCTAAGTGCTGCGGGTGCAGGAAGCCGCAGGCGCTTCGGCACGACATCATGTACTGTAGCGTGTTACATGCTGCGCACACCTCCGCGGTAATTGAATCCGTGTCTACTGCGATGTGGTGCCGTGCAACCTTCACCCACTCGCTATCTCTTGTATGGACTAGTTAGCCTGCCCTCTCGTTAAGACGGTGGAAAAGGTCACCTTCCACAGCGTTCCGTAATGACGTTTGATAAAAAGTATAGTAGTTATCCGAGACTTTCTTCATTAAGTACACAAAAGTGGGGTTTTGAACAATACTTTTTAGTATGGGACTCCTTTTTTTTTGGGTGGGAAATTATCAAATTACTTCTCCCGCTCTGGGCAGAGCGGGAGTGTGTGCCTTACGTTACCTGTGTTGCCAGAGGCCACGGTATCACTTTCGGACTTTCCCGCGACCCCGGCAGGCATCGGCCCTAGCGGACCCCTACACTTGTGCTGACAACTCTCTGAGGCACGCGTGAAAAACAACGCGCCGTCGACACGGTGCTGGTCCTTATTGGACGGCGAGCTACCCATTGCTCACCGTCCGCAAGCCCGCGCCTACGCTGGCCGGGAATCGGCCTGGGATTTCCGACGCCCAGGGCGTCTTCTGCAGTGGCTAGGGGCGTGAGGGCGCGAATTTTGCCTCTCCCTCACCCGTTCCGCCTCCTCCTTCGCGAGCATTACTGCTTCTTTAGAGCACCTCTAAGAAAAAGATTTGGTGACTAAGCGGATTGTCTGTCAGTCAATCACAAGACTGTTTTAACCGCTTCTGTGGGCTAGTGGTAACACCACCTGTTTCAGGTCTAGAGGTCCCGGAGTTCGATTTCCAACGAGGGCAAAATATTCTGCTCGGTTTGGTTGGTAATAGGGCTTGTTCTATGTTTGCCTGGCTAACTACCAACATCTTATTTAAGTCTGCCTTCATAACAGTAAGAAGCAGTAGTTTTTAAGTTTGTTGTAGAAAATATGTATTAGTTTATAGTTATTGTTTTTATACTTATATATGTATTGTGTTTTTATGGGCAATAGTTGCCTGAAATAAAGGATATTCTTATTATTATAACCACAATGTTAATAGCATTTGTTGTGTTTCGGCAGTTAGAGGTAAGATAGCCAGTTCCTCTATGATTGAGGATTCCGGGTGAAGCTCGCTTTCACCTTCGGCCTTATCATCACTTACCATCAGGTGAGACGACGGCCAAGAGCTTCCCCGTTGTGTATTTAAAAAAAACTGTTTCAACCTAGACATGCTCATTATGTCTTGTGACGATAGAAAAGATCACAATATACTTCTGTAATGACGATTGATTAAGCCTAGCTGTTGTGCCGGTTATCAACGACTCTGTTCGCTTACAAACTTCGATCCAACGTTTTACCCGCATGGAAGCGGAGTTTATAAAAAAAAAAATTGTGAACGAATACACTCACATAGGCTGCGTGTTGTCAGGTATTTCAATAAACCAGGTTTCTAGAAAATATAACAGTGATATCAGTTTACTGCTCGAAGTTTGAAAGTATTCCATTGTACAGAGAATTTCTAAAATCAATAACAACGCAAAAACAGAAAACAAACTGTACGCTTATATTATAGTGTGTTTTTTATATTACCTTAAATTCAAAATAGGATAGTGATTAATTGTACTAGTTAGCATCAACATTGTGCCTAAATGAGTGATTCTACATAAAATCGTAAGTACAACCCTTATAATCTCAATTGAGTGGGCTATATAACCATAATTTACAGTTTTATTAGTGCGTCTAGGTACCTTAGACCAAGACCTAGCCATGGACCTAACTTTCAGATATCTAGTCCTTCAGAAAATCCTATTTAATTGAGTGTATGTGTTTAAAACTTTATTTAGTTTTTTATGTAAATATGGTTTAACCATCTGGTATTCAAATCCCCTTCACTTGCTGTAAAATCTAGATGTAACGTTAAAAATACTAGATTTCTCTAGGGCAACGGACCCCTCTTTTTTTGGGTGGGAAATTATCAAATAACTTTTCTCGCTCTGGATGAAGCGGGAGGGTGTGTCAGACTCTTACTGACTAAAACTCACCCATGTTCCTTCCGTTGCCTGTGTTGTCAGAGGTCACGGTATCCCTTTAAGACCGTCCCGCGACCCCGGCAGGCATCGGCCCTGGCGGGGGTTATACTTGTGCTGACATCTCTTTGAGGCTCGCGTGGAACACAACGCGCCGTCGACTCGGGCCTGGTCCTTATCGGACGGCGAGCTACCCATTGTTCACCGTCCGCATGCCCACGCCTACGGTGGCCGGGAATCGACTTGGAATTCCCGACGCTCTGGTCGTCTCCTGCGGCGGCTAGGGGCGTGAGGGCGCGAATTTTACCTCTCCCTCACCCGTTATGCCTCCTCCTTCGCGAGCATTACTGCTTCGCAAAAGGAGGTGATGGCTTGCCGTGCCAGCTCGCTCCGTACCATGGCATGGATCAGAGCCGGACACGAGAGATCGCCGCCACCGACCGCCTCCACGAGGACACGGTGGTGCACTGCCCATGCCGGGCAAACATCCACCGTATGCTCCACCGTTTCCTCCAGGCGATCCACACAGTGGTGACACCCGGGCGTTTCCTCCCGCCTTATTCGACCCAGGAACCGTCCGAAGCAGCCGGTGAGGACCTGCGTCAGGCGGAAGGTGAGGACGCCGTGGCGCCTCTCTAGCCACTCCTCAAAGAGGGAACTTATCGCCGCAATAGGGTCTTACACCCATTTTTGAATAGTGTCTTAATTAAATTCTATAGTGCTTATATGCCCCAAAAGAAATCACAAAATTTTTATTCAATCGATAAGTGCCATAAAAATGCATTTAAATTTTACATTTTCAAATTCGCGCGTAGTTTGACGAAAACGCTGGTTGCAGTGGACGCCATGTTGCTCTGTGGTCATGACGTCACTTGGCTACGTAAACAAATGCGCTGATCTATTATCTAACTATCAGTTGACACGTTTTGGTCTACATAGCGGTATGACGTAATAACATGGCGGCTACTATTTCATGGTGTTTTTTAACAGATTAGAAAAACTGAAAACGTTGAATTGAATTTTAAAATTTATTTTGTTATTTTATGAACTAAAAGTAACATTTTCCGACTCCTTTTTGCCTAAACTATTTCAATAATCTATTTATAGATTTTTTCTCGTATATAATAAAATACCCTATTGTGGCGTGCCCAGCACTGGGTTGCAACAATCGCACTCTCCACGTCGCTATGAGATCCCGCCGGAGCTCTGTCCGCTGTGCCGTGATTTCTCGAGGCAGCGGAGTTACGCCCCGACGTTTCGTTTCCTCGCGCCACTCCCATATGTGTTTAGGACTTTTTCAGTAATCTAACATTAAAACAATTTTAATTGAAAGAAACAATTTAATCCCAGTTACACTGACATATCTTTTCAGCGGGAATAGATACAGCTACGATAGTAACCTCAGTGGATAGGTAATTTTATAAAGATTATTTTGATTTGCAAACACCGTTAAATCTAAAACTATTTATGGCATGTTGCCTTATATGCTTTGAGATATAACGGTGTTTAGATATAAAATATGATGTAAACATAGTGTGTTATTAGACAAATAAAACCTTAGAACAGGAAGCGATACGCAACCCTCTGTAAGGTGAAGGTGGTCCGTACTTAAGCGCGCAAGCAAAGGGAATTGCTCAGTTTGTTAGGGCAATTTGGCTTAACGTGAACATTAAGTATAATATTTAATGACTAGGGTTTTTAATAGTTTGTGCCTCAAAGAAATGAATTATAGTAATAAGGTTGCAGGAAAGTGTAAAAATGGTTCATATTTAGCATGTCAAATGCTAAAACTTGTCGCTGAAAAAGTTACAATTATGGGTATTTATTTTCCAAAATAAATAATTTGCCTTTATAATAATGATATTCTCTTACTTTGAATCGCATTGGTTCCTCATTCCCACTAGGGGCAACCAGATCGTGCGCAGGAGCGTGTGAATTCATGCCAAGGTTGTCATTTAAAGCCGGTTCCATGTTTAACAAAATAACGCCAGGGTCATCGTCATTGGGCACGCCACGATTGCGGCGATAAGTCCCTTCTTTGAGGAGTGGCTGGAGAGGCGCCACGGCGTCCTCACCTTCCGCCTGACGCAGGTCCTCACCGGACACGGCAGCTTCGGGAGGTTCCTGTGTCGGATAAGGCGGGAGGAAACGTCCGGGTGTCACCACTGTGTGGATCGCCCGGAGGACACGGTGGAGCATACGGTGGAGGTCTGCCCGGCTTGGGCAGAGCACCGCCGTGTCATCTTGGAGGCGATCGGCGGCAGAGACCTCTCGCGTCCGGCCCTGGTTCAGGCCATGGTACGGAGCGAGAGGGCATGGGCAGCCGTCACCTCCTTCTGCGAAGCAGTAATGCTCGCGAAGGAGGAGGCGGGACGGTTGAGGGAAAGGCAAGTTTCGCGCCCTCTCACCCCTAGCCGCCGCAGGAGACGCCCAGGGCGTCAGGAATCCCGGGTGGATTTCCGGCCACCGTAGGCGCGGGCTTGCAGATGGTGAGCAATGGGTAGCTCACCGTCCGGTAAGGACCAGGCCCGGGTCGACGGCGCGTTGTATTCCACGCGCGCCTCAAAGAGATGTCGTCAGCACATAGTAGGGGTCCACTAGGGCCGATGCCTGCCGGGGTCGCGGGAAGGTACTTATGGGTCACCGAGGCCCCCGCAACACAGGCAACAAGAAGGAATACGGGTGGGTTTTAGTCAGTAAGAGTCTGACACACCCTCCCGCTCCGCCCAGAGCGGGAGAAGTTATTTGATGATTTCCCACCCTCAAAAAAAAAAAAAGGGTCATCGTCATGAGCAGATCCAGTGTCCAAGGGTCTTCAATTGAAGCGGTATCGGAGTCCATTATAACAAAAACCAAAAACTTCGCAAAAGTAACCGAAATAACATTCACAATGCACGGAGGAAAAGTGAATGTTTTTAATTTCATTTCGTTGTCTAGATTTGTCATTATTGACAGTTACTAATTTTAAATATAAATAGTACGCAATACCTATAATTTGTAAGAACAGACCTCAGAGACTTGTCACCATTAAAAATAGAAGCACTGTGGAACTCCCACAATAAAATAATGCAGTCTTTATTTTTTCACAGAGAAAGAAAAATATACAAATCATATCCGCAAAGAAGAAATAATGGGATTCAATGTTCGTGTGGAATGATCACTGGCGTGATCATTTTTCAAAAGGTTTTACATTTATTTTCCTTTAATTACATTAAAAACAAACAAAACACTCATCGTTTTTGACCATCAAATCATTTTACATCCGATTATAATATTAGTTCGGTTGTTGTCAAATCGATATGTTTTTTATTGACTTCATGACATAGCCGCTAGCCGATTCAGGTAGATACCTGGAACCTATTGGTGCAGGACATCAGCGCCGCCTTGACTCGGAGAGACCTACCCACACACCGGGATAAACCTGCATAGGCATACACCCACCTTGAACTTCGCGTCCAGCGATCACGCCAGTGATCATTTCACACGAACATTGAATCCCACTATTTCTTCTTTGCGGATATGATTTGTATATTTTTCTTTATCTGTGAAAAAATAAAGACTGCTTTATTTTATTGTGGGAGTTCCACAGTGCTTCTATTTTTAATGGTGAAAAGTCTCTGAGGTCTGTTCTTACAAATTATAGGTATTGCGTACTATTTATATTTAAAATGAGTAACTTCCTTCACCGAAAAAATACACAGCAGGTCTTACCAGTACCAGTCGTGCAGACTTCAAAGAAAAATAAGTAAGTTGATGTATCATAATCACGGATATCTATGATCATAATGTTTAAGATTTCGCCCTATACACGGCGAAAATCGGTGCGAAACGAGATGACGTAATCGGATCTCTGTATATCCAATTATTTACCTGTATGAGAACACAGATAGAGTGTTTGCGAGTCGCTATGTAATCAAAATGTTCTCAACCACATTCAGCGAATTGAATTTTCTGTTCATCTCGTAATGGGTGGCTTTTATTCCATTCCCAGTAGCAATGAGAAGGTTTCCGAGGTGAGCATTGAAACAGCGATGAATACATTATCGATATTGATTAAAACGTCTAATCTACAGTATCAACTTCATTACTCACGTTCAAAGTAACCGAAGCTAGAGTATTTATCATTCGTCTAAATACTTCTCTGTATTTAACCACTATTTATCAAGGTAACGATTAATTAAGCTATATTATACTGGGTTATTGTAAGTAAAACTGTTCTTTATATTAAATGCACTTTCATAGAAACTGCTATGTTTCTTAGGGAATTGAATAGCTTGAAGCTATAAAAGAGCAGTTGGATGAACTGATAGAATTACTGCTGGCAAAAATAAAGTTGTATTCTTATCTGGGAAATGTGAAAAGAGCGAATATGGTTTCAAAGTATAAAAGTTCACAAAGCTTCAATGATAAATAATGACTATAAATACTTTTATATTTATGCGAATATTCTTTCAATAGATTTTATAAATAAATCAACACATGAGTTCGCATCATAACCATATCAGGCGTTTGAAGTAACACGAAAATAATAAAAGATTGATTTTCAATTGAAATGCTCGGACGTGCTGGTCATACCTATAATCATTTCAGAACTGTAAACTTGATATTTTTCCACAAGCTCTCACAAAGGCCCCATAACGAAGTGAAATAGCCAAATAAGAAGGTCTTAATGTCGCAGTTAGCTGAGAATTCTCCCTAGTGAATGCTAGGTCATTAGCGCTATGTTATTGCGAATTACCCCTAAGACTCGGCGCCCGGGACTCTGGCAGTCACGTTTAATCTGAATTTTCCTTATAGGTACTGTAGCTACTTTGTGCTGTACATGCGAGATTTCACGGAATGCTCTAAAGCGGCTTACATATGCAGAATTAAATTACTCTAATAAATTCAAAACGTTTCGGGCAATAGTCGAATGTAAAAGCTGTGTTTATTCGAGTTACATACGTAAAAGATTTGGCTATACCATAGGTATAAATCGATCGACATCTTTTTAAATAAATTACATCGATTGTCGAGAGCAGTGGTTGCCCAGTGGTAACGGCCTCGACTTATAAGTGGTAGGTCGTGGGTTTGAAACCAGTCAGGCGCTTTTACTTTGTATAAATTATTGTTTATTTGTGTATATTATTATTATTATGGCAAATTTCTCCAAATGATTTTAAACCTTAAAATGTTAAGTTCAAAATCAAATGAGAAGATTTGACAGTTTGTGCTAAGTTTATGTGCTGGCACACTGTACCTGCCCTTAGTGCCCGTCTCCAAAATCCACCCTGTTAGCGAAGTTAAAAGGAAAACTATCACAGCCTAAGTAGGCTTTCGCCTGGGTGTCACCACTGTATGGATTGCCCGGAGGATACGGCGGAGCATACGGTGGAGGTCTGCCCGGCTTGGGCAGGGCACCGCCGCCGTGTCCTCGTGGAGGCGATCGGTGGCAGAGATTTCTCGCGTCCGGCCCTGGTTCAGGCCATGGTGCGGAGCGAGAGGGCATGGGCAGCCTACACCTCCTTCTGCGAAGCAATAATGCTCGCGAAGGAGGAGGTTGAGGGAAAGGCAAATTTCGCGCCCTTTCCCCCCTAGCCGCCGCAGGAGACGCCCTGGGCGTCGGGAATCTCGGGCGGATTTCCGGCCACCGTAGGCAGCTCGCCGTCCGATAAGGACCAGACCCGGGTCGACGGCGCGTCGTGTTCCACGCGCGCCTCAAAGAGATGTCAGCACAAGTGTAGGGGTCCACTAGGGCCGAAACCTGCCGCGGTCGCGTGGCAGTCCAAAAGGGTAACCGAGGCCCCTGGCAACGCAGGCAACGGAAGGAATACGGGTGGATTTCAGTCAGTAAGAGTCTGACACACCCTCCCGCTCCGCCCAGAGCAGGAGAGGTTATTTAATAATTTCCCACCCAAAAAAAAAAGTCAGGCGCTTTCCTTCGTGTAAATTATTTCATCACCATTGCTCTCAAAACGGTAAAGGAAAACATCGTGAGGACCCCGCATTTTCTAGAACCAAAAATTCTAAGACATGTAACGTCTACCAACCCGCACTGGGCCCGCGTTGTAGATTACGGCCTACACGGAGAAAAAGGATCTCTTAAGCGAAGAATATCAATATTCTCAGAAAAATTGTTTCAATCCAAGTAAATATTTTCTTACGTAAGTAAATGTACTCAGTCCAAGAAAACCTGTTTACTCAAATTAAGAATAATAAATACTTGGTTTTTATTCTTGACTTAAGCATTTTTTTTGATTTAAGACTATAATAATCTTAATTGAAGAAAATTTCTAGTTTTTATCTAGTTTTAGAAATAATATTCTTAAAATTAAACTTAATAATTCTTCATTGAAGTATAATGGTGCCGATTCCCTTGTTCACAAACTAAACTAAATTTAAGTTCAGTGCATCTTTTTCTTTCTATTTCATTAAGAAAAGGACAGAAGATAAATTTTAGTTTAGTCCTGTCAAATTAATCAGCGCTTGACGTAAATTGACGTAATTTTAGTAGGCAAGTTTTTAATCACGTCTAAACTTGTATAGAGTAGTGACAGGCGCTGATTAATTTGACAGGACTAAACTAAAATTTATCTTCTGTCCTCTTCTTAATCAAATAGAAAGAAAAAGATGCACTGAACTTAAATTTAGTTTAGTTTGTGAACAAGGGAATCGGCGCCATTGTCTTCGAAGAAGACAATAAAACTAAGACAAAATTTTACTTCATTCAAGAATATATTGTTTTCCCTCTATATGAATAAATATTTGTCTTGACCAAAAGGATATTGTCTTAATTTAAGACATCCTCTTTTTCCGTGTACTCTCTCTCACAGAGATTAGGCCTGTGTCCCAGCAGTGGTAACATTATAAGCTGATTATGCTTACATCGATTGTCATATTACAACTGGAATTTTAAACCAGACGGCCGGAACACCACCCGCGTGACAACTATCAATCACAATCTGAATGATTTTGAAGTATATTGCTAATCCATTGCTTCATATGTTTGAAAAATTTGTCTGCTCAACAACGTAAATAATGCAATGAACGTTCTTGAACTGACTCAATGAAACCCATTGCTATTGATAGTGTGATATACAATTGCCGTGCGCTGGTATGACGGTTTCAGCCTGACAACTGGCTGGATGTTCATTGTTTTACACGTCGAACCTTGCAAGCGTGAAGCGTATCCGTATTTAAATCACGTTAAAATGTTTTAAGCCCTGTGAACAATCTGAAAGCGAAAGCTGATTTTAAATTACTGAACGGTGGCAGGCAAGTGGGACGAGGGTCTTAAAATCCATCACGCACGACACCGATCTTATTTAGATAAGTAGCAGTCAGCTGTCGGAAGGCCGCCCTGCTTAGTTCGCTTGACTGATTGCTGCTAATGAATGTCACACTTTAATCTTTCCGTTAAATCCTCACATCCGACATTTTTTCAATAACGTCGCTGTTTATCTTTAAAACTTTAAGTTAAACTTTAAATTAAAATGAAAGTCCATACGAAAGCTTTGAATCAGATTTAGAACGAAATTAACTAATATTTACTTTCGTCACAAGTCGTATCTTAATTACTTCAGATGTTAATTAGAGCCGGCATTCCGCTCAGCTGAATACTTTAAATGAATACCTGCAAATAAATTAATCACATACGATTTCTGTCAGCCACACAAAATTGCATTTAATTAGGTATTATTCGCCACTCAAACCGCAGGTTGTTCAACAAGCCTGCATAAATAAAGAGAGGTTTACATATGGACGATCTAACTGAGTGCGTACTGATGTCACCACACTGAATAACACGTTTCGCTGGTCGCATTTAATTTTGCACCAGCCAATTTATTTTAAGCTTCATTTTCATTAACGACGCATGAACTCTAACTTGTTTCTTTGATCTGTTAACTTTTCTGAATTTAATTTTATAGCCAACATTTCTGACTGAAAATTGTGAACAAACATCATTATTCCAGTATAAGTTTTATTGTTCAACTATAACAACTGTTCTTGACTACCAACTTCAACTATATTACGGTTTGAATCGTCCTTCGGTTGTCAACTTTGCACAACACCTCTACCATGCGGTTGACGTTTCAGTTCAGTAAATGCATAACGCTTTAGCTTGCATTACCACAATAACGGTATTAGCTAGCGTCTCGGCATGTCTACAGGGACTAATGCTAAATTCTCCCTTTATACTGTACCTGTGCAGTTTACGTCATCAGGTTGGTTATTAACTTCAAATATATTACATCAAAGACAACGTTTTCGTTCATGTAAACTACAGGCATTGCATTTAGGTAATCAAGACTAGATAGATAGACGTAGATAGTAGTATTCATCGTGCTAACGTATTTTTCATGAAGAAGAATAGGCAAGGAATTCCACATTACCTACTCTTTTATATTTATTAAGGTTCTCATATATTTTAGTGTGAGTACACATGTGAGAAGCAGAAACCTTGCATATCTTGTGTGAATGCGACCCACCGATGTATAAACTGAATGTGCATCTGGGGAAGCACTTATGTTACCCAGATGAACTGCAGCAAATCTTCGCTAAGAAATCCTAGAGCTCTTAGGAGATATGGAGATTTCTAACTAGGATGGCGACCACAATAGTCATTGTTAGAGGGGTACGAGTTCTGTTTGCAAGAATAGAATTGCTATGAAAATTGTAAGACTTTGATCTGGTTTTAGAAGTTTATCCGTGAAAGTGTCCAATTGGTGTACGGGTCCAATTGGCGGTACATTCTTACTTGTATATTTATATTTTCTTACTATGAATTGATTTAGTTGTATTGATTTTCCTGCTGAACATTTTCACATTAGATCATTTTAATATTGTTATTATTGTAATGTTTCTTTATTCATAAGAAGGTTCTGTCGTTGTGATTTTTCTATAAAATAGAATAGGTGGCCATTTTATAGTTAAATAATGCTTATATAAATAGAATTCGGTCTCAGACATATTTCAAACTGAAAAACCCCATACCCTTACTAGTCTAACTTTTCGACCGGAGGATTTAAAAAGTTCATAAAAAAATTATGAAAACAGAACAGTGTGTTTGAAACAAAAATTAGCAGATTCACGACCTACATTTTAGTTTACAATGTTAACATCAGATGGTGCATATGTTGTAGGCCTTTAGAATAATTTGACTTTTAGCGCCTAGTCATTGAAGAAAATTCAGGAAAACTTACAGAAGGTCTGTAATGGAATAAATTATTGCATAAATGATACAAAAAGAAGAGTTCATAAGTAAATCAAAACAATAAAAATTATTCTGCACGCTAACACCATAAATTAGCATTTTACTAAAACGACTGATTTATTTCAGACTTATGCTAAACCCTAGATTTAACGAAATCCGTATTTCCCTAATTACTAGTCTTTTAGCTCAAAGACGACTTATTCTAAATGCTCGTGACATGCATCGTTTTAGTCCGAACTCAAAAGCTGAATAAGGTTAACTATAAAAATAACGAACTTACTGAAGTTGAAAACAGCAGGCTTGCCACGACCTCGGATGTTTTATCTCTGGTTGCGTGTATTGTATATTTGCTTTGCATGAAGTGTTATTTTTCACTGTTCCGAAAACAAACAACGGAACAAAGTGTCAATGAATCTGTGTACCTACAGCTTTATTTTATTTTGGTTTTGGATCATTGGAACTACTGTCAAATGATACAAAAATACGCCTATTTATTTAAATGCTCTAGCTAGAATTTCACATATCAATACAGGTAAATTTTCAATGAAACTACGTAGCAATCAGATTTAATTCAAATAGGTACGCGATTATGGGAGTAGGAACAGTTTGATTGCTTTGTATTTGTGTAAATAAATAAAATGTCTTTATTTAGCACAGACTAAAAAGCCCCCAATATAAACAGCAAATAAAAATAAAATAAAAGTGTTAAATGCGAAGTAAGGAATTTGCAGGATAGTGTGCATCACCGTGGTGCGCCAAAAAGCCCCAGTTCAGGAAAAATGCCAGACAGCTTGTGACTGACGTTGTTTTTAAACTGGATTTGAAGTGTGAGGTGACGGATGTAGATAGTACAGTTTTGCACCGCAACGTGTGAATACATACTTGAATAAAATAAATTTGTGTCAGATAAAATTAATAACGACTATGCATAAATTGATATTAATAAAACAAAACAAAAATACTGATAAATAAACGAAACGGATGCATGACAGACGTAGGTTACATGTTATAAATCATTTCAATAACCGTCCTAAAAATAGTCATTTATTTGTTTCTAAAAGAAGAATTAGAATTGAAGTAGCCGTTGGTCCCGGCTGTCATTCGCGGATCTTTGACAGTCGTTACGGGTTGTCAGAAGCCCGAAAGTCTGACAACCAGTCTTACCAAGGGGTATCGTGTTACCGAGTAACTGGGTTGTGGAGGTCAGATAGGCAGTTACACACATACATAATCAGCCTGTAATGTTCCCACTGCTGGGACACAGGTCTCCTCTCTGTGAGAGGGAGTGGGCCGTAATCCACCACGCGGGCCCAGTGCGGGTTGGATGTCACATGTCTTCGAATTTTTGGTTCTTGGTCATGCCGGTTTCCTCGCGATGTTTTTTTTCCTTCACCGTTTTGAGAGCAGTGGTGATGAAATAATTTACACAAAGTAAAGCACCTGTCTGGGTTCGAACCTACGATCTACAAACTCGTAAGTCGCGGCCGTTACCACTGGGCCACCACTGCTCTACTAACATTAGGCAGTTTCTCCATGTAAAATACTAGTATTCAGCTGCATTCGGTTAGACTGGAAGCCGACCCCAACGTAGTTGGCAAAAGGCTAGGCAGATGATGATGAATTAGATTTGAAGTTATTTTTATGGAAGTGACTGGTAACTTAACATACGATAATAATAACCTGTGATCATAAATATATGGTACTCAAACTAAAACTTTTATTCAAGTTTTATTTAAAATAGTATTTATTTAGAATTAATGTTGAAACTCATTACAGCATGATCAATGAAGGCTAAAGTTATTAATGTTTCCAGATTAATTCTAAATCTATCACAAACGTTGACTTGAGCAACCGAGGTGCCCGCATCACCGACTATGCATAACATAGGAGCTACCTGCTTGCCATTCAAGAGATATATCGATATGGCTTGCAGCTAGGCTTATCCTGCTGATAAAAGCCTCACTGACGCGAATATATCCCGGACAAACGTTGCATATAATGAATCCTGCTACACCTAAAGTGCTCCCGCAAAACTAGAAGTGCTATTCTGTAATAATAAAAGCTTTTATTTTTGTTAAAATGAATTCTTGCGAACAAATTTTGTACAACCATCTCTCATCCCTATTAAGTTGAAATTTTATTAAGTGTTCCATTCCGATGACAGTTCGTTAATTTGGTAGAGGTGACTTGATGATGCAGCCAGGTCCCATCTAGGATGTTTTTACCCGACTGCTTTAGGAGGGTAATGTTTTTCGAGAGTATGTATGTATGTATGTTTGTCTATTTCTTTGGCACGCTCTGTAGCCTAAACGGCTTGATGGATTTTAACGTATGAGGTGTCCTTAGATTCGTCTGAATTATGAAAGTAACATAGGCTGTATAATATTCATAAACTGCATCCGCAAATACAAAAAAGGGGGGGGGAGTTTTTTTTTAAATTAATTGCAACAATATTGGTATCAAATAAAAACTAGTAATGAGTAATTTTCAAATATATAAATTATTAAAACTAAAATGCTTGAAATAAAATAAATTATTTAAAAAACAAAAAACCCGACTGCAAAAACACATACCTGAAAAGGGAAAAACAAGCATTATAATCTATTTAATGTTTGTCTTGCAAGCGGGGGACAGTCGAATAACCTGAAATATGGTGTAACTTTTGATTGTCCCCGCCTGCGATACCAAAATTCTATAGATTATAATGCTTGTTTTTCCCTTTTCAGATATGTGTTTTTGCAGTCGGGTTTTTTGTTTTTTAAATAATTTATTTTTATTGTACCTATTGGCACTGTCTTTAATTGGTCAAGGACAGCTAATGAGACACAATTGATTTTCTATTGCTTGACATCGAATCGGAGTCGCGCGGGGCATGGTGAAGTTGGATAGCTAAAACGTGTATGTTCCTGAAAGTTTTAAAAACATAATTAAATTAATAGTTTATAAGGTAAATCTTAATCTTGCTTCTGGATCCACATAAATCGGGATAAATAATAAATCCAATTTATTGAAAAGTAAAGTTGCAAAGGAGCCACCAACGTCGTCAACTACACAGATTAAAATGTCAATCTATTTTAAGATTTTTTGCCCCAAAGCAGTATTTTTCCGTGTCGTGGCTTCCTGTTGATCTTGACGAACCAAATATTACTTGACAACCCACAGCTTTATAATGTTAGGTAGCATAGTCTGACAAAAAAAGAAAACCCGACTGCAACTAAAAAGTTCAAAACCTGCCACTAACTGCATCAGACTACTTTTAATGGCAGGTAATTTAGTACAATCTCAGATTTAATGCCTCAGATTAAAAATAATCATAGATACGTATGACAAACATAACCATGTCTTTGCTGTCCGAGAAGTAGTTCGATTCCTCATACATATAAACCTACTTACAGAAACCAAATCATTTATCATAATAAAACTGACGAGATATGGCTTCCTACACTCCTGCCTACCCTTCCAGGAATACAAGCGTGATGTTATGTTGCGTAAAAATTTAAATTTCATGTTCAGATTTAACAGAATAACACTAGTGATGTAACCGAACACAACGCTACGCAACTCTGATTCCAACTAGTGTTAATTTGGGACCCAAATGAAAGGCAATGGTTTGGCTTTCGATGTAGGTACATTCGATCCCTTTGGGAGTTGCCAGCTTTGTTAATTACTAGGCACCGTACGGCCAAGCTTGTAAAAGCGACACGGCTTCAGCATTAGGTACGAGGCGCGTTACATTAAACGTCTTCAGGAGTTCTGTGTTCGGAATTAAACCAATCATGTTTGTTGTAGGAAGAAATGTGATAGTTTGCTATTATTTGAAGTATGAAAGACTCCTACCGGGCGTTTCTGTTTAGTTCGTATTCGTATTTTAAGCATCAAATAATAGGTACATAGTTATTGTATACGTATTTATCCAATGAGTTCAAAAATGGTACGTACCAATACAAAGGTACTAAAAGTATTGTATCAGATAGAAATCTAACAGACTATCCAAATTTAGGCTAATTCTAAGTAAACTATTCAATCCTGCGTCAGTAAACGTGCTCCCCAATTATACGATAAACAGCACGCAAAACTAATCAACACTCCCCCAGTAATTACGCCACTAAACTTTGCATAATAGCTAATAAATTTGGACACAACATCCGCGAAACTGCATTTCCTAGTACATTGGCCATATAAATACGCGGTTAAATATTTGCTCGAAATAATTTAAACTCCTAATAACTTCAAAAGTCTTTTTAAAACTTCGCCCGGGGAAACAATGAATGCTAGGGAGCTCCACTTAAAATTTTCCCTAAAGAAATATGTAGAGTTCTGTCGTCTCAAAAGGCGAATTCGTCGTTGGAATCTCGACGGCTGGTTTAATTAGCCGTTTTAATGAATGTCGAGGCACGTACGCTGTAAATGCGGCCCATTACCTGCGTAATTCACGCAATGATAACAAAGACGCGGGTCTTGAGACGCCTCCTCAGCGACACCGAACGTCACGACAATGAGCGCTCTTCCGTATTTTTTCTGAAAATGACTTCTATTCAAATTAAATGAGGCTTCTGTTTAAAAGGTATCTCTATCTATTGAATTAAAAGTAACAATACGAGTACTTAATAGGTTCGTAAAAAACATTGATGGAAACTTTTCAATATGGCAGTGAATGTCATAAAAACTAAATACCACTTTACAAATTGGCTTTTAGCAGTCATTCGGAAAATTCTAGGGTGTTCACAGACGTGTGCTAATAGGCCGTTTTTCCTTATGTATATTTATATTATACCCTTCTTTCGCGAAACATGGAGGGATATATGAGTTTTACATGCATAGAAACTAGTATAGTTATGAGTACTAAAACAAGGGACTATAAAAATATTTTCAATTCATTTGCCATAAAAATAGAGGTCAGGAAAATCGTATACATTTATTTATACCCAAGCAAAGTTTGATAAACAAGTAATGAATGACACTAAGCTTAACAAAAGAAGTAAATCGGCGTTAAAAGCCGATTATTTTTCATAAACAAAAATCTAAATTCAATTATATTTCCAAAAATAAGATTGCTTTACATAGATAACAGGAAACGCGAATAGCGATTATCGCATTTACGTCTTAATGTTTCTTTAAAAGCTTTTTATATTTTCGCTTATTTTTATGCTAATCTAAAAGTCGGGAGCAATAATATGGAAAAATTACGGCCGACGGAGACACGGGTCTCCATAAAATGGCATAAGTGGGGCAAACTTGAAACATAATAATTTTGCAGTTTGAGAACTTGTCTTTGCTCTTAGTTGATATTTTTATTGTTAGCCTTTATCATATGTATCATACGTATGGATTTAGGTAATATATTGAAATACGTATGATTAATGAAATGAGGAATATGCAAATAAGAAATTCAATACCTAATATGTTTTCTGTAGTTCTCAGAATATTAATAAACATTACATTATTTTGTATGCCTACTAAGTTTACTTACCTGTTTTCTCATGATATTTCTGTGTAGTGGCCGATTAAATAACATATTCAGCAGTAGATTTATAACTGAAACAAAAGAATAACTTTAATTAGAATTCACCTCCGTCCTACATATCCAACATAATAGGCAGAACGAAAAGCAAAAAGCCATTTCTACTTTCGTAACCACTTTGTTTTTTCACATCTAAAGAATACATGCCCGGAGCCGTGTTTATACGTAATGCTCGTCGCAAATTACAGTACTCGTTAAGTACTTGTAAGAATTAAGTGAGCAATAACACATTGCTAACGATGCTCAGTACTCTAAGGAGTACGGACTAAACGTGTCAAAGGGCCGCGCTGCCTCTTAAACTGTGAGCGCTTAAATTCGCACTTGCTATTCCTCGTACCTATCACTGTTGTTTGATAACAATCGTTTTAAATTATACTATTGTTTTGTAACTGTTATAGTTATAATGATTATAAATTGCTTACATTTTAACCTGACCAGTCTTGAGTACTTAATGAGACACAATCAATTATAGATAGTGCCACGAAGACGCGCCCCATTATTTTTTGGCCGAGGGGACCGCGGGGTGTCCTTTGATCAAAGTTGATTTATTCATAGTAGTGTGCGTGTGCAATCATAGGCAATTCGTACGTATTAACAGCATTACAACACTAGCGTAAGGATGCAACTTGCACTGTAAACGATAAGGTAAAAGAGTGGGGCGCGTCTTCGTGGATGGCACTATCTGTATGTCTACCATGAGTTGTACTCGCTAGCGTTAAACTTGCTAACGTATTACCGTGGATCAAATAGATTTCGATAAACATAATATTTAACATGGTAGCAGAGCGTGGTTGAAATAATAAGTTTATAAGTACCCGAAATGTCGAGCACTAAAATTGACCCTCTAACTAGAGAGAACGACACTTGGGTGATACAGGCTGTTCATTTCGTACGACACAAATTATGGAAATACATCGAGACGGATACTGCAGTGGTTGATAAAGAAGGTGATAGACAGGCGAGATCTGAACTCATACTTATAATCGCTCCTTCTAAGCTTAAACAAATAAAAAAATGCACTACTGCTAAAGCATTATGGGAAAAATTTAAAGGCATGTACGCCAGTAAGGGACCTGTGTGAAAGGCATCCCTATTAAAGCAACTTATCCTAACGAAATTAGAAGGACATAATGTAAGAACTCATCTAAACAAGTTCATGGATATAGCTGTTGACAAATTGGCAGACATGGACGTAGTTATTAATGAGGATTTGTTAACAATCATGATGTTTTACAGTCTCTCAAAAGAATTTGAGAATTTCAGAGTCGCTATAGAATCGCGATACATTCTTCCGAAGCCAGAGGAGCTTCAAACTAAAATAATAGAAGAATGTGAAGCATGTCATAGCCAAAACATGACTAATAACGATGAACCTGAATCCTCTTTTCAAGAAGAAGCCCTATACACGTCCTGTAAAATTTGCAAACGTAGTGGTACGAGTAACATCTTCAAACGCAAGACTCACAAAATGTGTACCAATTGCTGGAAGAAAAACAGTGAGAACCCTAATAAACATACTAACGGTTCTCATAAGAACAATTTTGCTATACAGTGTCTTCTTACACATAATGAAAAATCTGAAAACAGCATTTAGGTTTTGGATAGCGGATGTATGTCTCACATGACTTATCAACGACAATAGAGAGAACATCCGGAAAACTGAACTTTGCAACTAAGAAACTAACTGCAGAGATTAAAGGAAAAGGTACCATCTCCTTTGTAACGAAAAATGGCATAGCCCTAACACAGCTACAAAACACTCTATACGTACCTAGTCTGTGCACCAACTTGATGTCTGTCAGTAAGATGACAGATGCTGGCTGTTCTGTCCTCTTCACAAACACTAAAGTGACGGTCAACAATCCAAAAGATGGTATAACTCTCACGGCATTTAAACAAGGAGATGGTCTTTATTACATCAAACCAAATAAACACGAGCGCAACAATCTGGCCAATCATAATGATGACACTTTTCCGATTCCAATCGATAAAAAGAAAGCGAATTCATCAAACATCTACGACTGGCACAGACATCTTGGTCACATGAACGCCAAAGATCTGAAACATGCACTCAAAAACAAGAATTTGCTTGGCTTGAACTTTGATGCTTCTGAAACCTTGGCAGACTGTGAAATCTGTATCCAAGCAAAACTCTATCGTGTTCCTGCCCCTCGTGAGAAAACAACTCAACAAACAACAGAACGCTTAGAAATTGTTCATAGCGATGTATGTGGACCTATCAGAACGCCCATAGTAAGCGGAAAAAAATACTTCGTTACTTTTATAGATGACTATGCAGATACAGTCGAGTTTAAATGATTAAAAGCATGAACGAATTCTTAGAAAAGTTTAAAAAGTGCAAGGAGTTAGCGGAAACGCACACTGGGTACAAAATCAAATTCTTACAATCAGATAACGGTACTGAGTATGTGAACAAAGAGTTCAACGTTTATCTGAAACATTGCGGGATACAGAGCCGTATTACCTCACCCTACACTCCGAACCAAAACGGAGTTGCTGAAAGAAAGAATCGTACCCTTGTGGCAAAAGCGAGAGCAATGATGATTGCTCTCGCACAGGCACCATTAAAATTCTGGGGCGAAGCAGTATTCACTGCTAACTACTTATCAAACAGCGCCGTTCAGAACCAAACGCCATTCGAGCGATGGGTTGGGAGAAAGCCATGTATTAATCATTTATACGTGTTCGATGGCAAGACTTACGTTCTGATGAAAGTCACTAACGGTCACAAATTTGCACCAAAGGCAATTCCTGGCATGTTTGCGGGATACTCTGAAACATATAAAGCTTTCAGGGTCATAACACCCTCGAAGAACAGCATCATAACTTCAAAAGATGTTAGGGTATTGAAGACTATGTTCTACGATGAATCGAATAAAAATGCAATCTCCAGACTTCTCCCCGATATAGAGTTTTCACACGAACAACCTAATGAAACACGCAAACGAGGGGATATTAAACTTGACAATCATGAAGAATATGATCAGCAACATGATAGTGATAGTGACGCAAATGATCAAGATAAAATGCTGCAACAAAGTTTGGTCGGTAGCACTGAAGACGTTCGACAAGTGGAACCAGCGAATAATGAAAGTGAATACGAATCTCTTTCCGGATCTTTTACCGCTGTCGATGATGATGAACCTGATGCTGATGCTAAAGAAAATGCAACCGTTCAAACGAGAGTTTTGAGAGACAGGTCAAAAATCACAGCTCCTAAGCGCTACGATGATTTTATTTTGGCAGCAGCTGAAGAAATCGAAAATCTTCACAAGCCTAAAGAGCCTGAGACTTTCAAAGAAGTGATGGAATCTCCCAACAAACAAAATGGCTTAATGCCATGCACAATGTAATAAGTTCACTGCATGACAACCAAACCTGGGATCTGGTTGATTTACCCAAAGGACGAAAAGCCCTCCCTTGCAAATGGGTGTATAAAGTTAAAATGAATCCTGGTGGTACCGTCGATAGATATAAAGCCAGAATGGTTATCAAGGGTTACTCCCAACAACCTGGAGTTGATTATGATAAAACATTCAGTCCAGTGGTTCGTCTGAGCACAGTACGAGCATTGCTTACTATAGCTGCTCGAGAAACTCTGAAACTACATCAGTTTGATCTTTCAACTGCCTGGGTAGGCAGGGGCCTACCCCTCAAAAAATTGTGTCGGTCCATACGCCAAACACCCTGTATATATCTTCCTTTATTGTGCCTACATTTGCGAGGTTTTACCCAAAGACCCCATGTCCTAAGTCTCAAGGTTATTAAGATATGATTTTTTTTATTGCTTCCCAAAATTACCCGAAATCTCGCCTTTAAATCGACATTACTTTATTGTTTATGGTTGTAATTGCACGAAATAGCTTTTATTGTATTTTCCAAAGTATTTTCATTCTAAATAAATCATTATTTGATGCAATTGATCTGCAAAAAAGTACTTATGTGCTTCCAAAGTCAATTTTGTTTTTAAATGTGTGAAAAATGACAACTTCTAAATTCAGTATAAAAAAACTAACAGCCATTTTGAACTTAATTTTATTTTAAAAAGTTCTTTAGCTTATACCCTTTCTGAAGGTATGCTACATGTCATAGGAATCATTCATTATGTTGTAAAAATAAGGGATACTAGTTTGCCACTGCCGAATTGCACACAACAATGGAATCGTAAGCAGGTAAAAAGTTTGTCTCTTTCTTGCGCATGATTCTTGCCTTTGTCTAACATTGGTTGTATTGTATGTTCGGGTCGGAATGTGACCACTTTGTCCAGGTTCAGTCGAGCTCTGAGTATCTCAGCTGTTGGAAGTGCCCGTGAATTTCACAAAGTTCCCTTTTCTCATTGAGTTTCGTTTGTTAAATCTTGTTATTGTTATTCCTTGTTGTGTTTTACTGTTGTGTTTTCTTGTTGTGTTTGTCTTCGCTGTTGTTGTTAAAATGCCTACCTTCAGTAACGAAGAGTATGCCAACATGTTAGTTGCGTATGGCAGCGCTAACTGCTATGCGCGCGAAGCACGAAGAATTTATCAGGGGCAAAATCCTGATCGACGTGTACCACACCACGAAACCTTCTCTACCTACAACTTATCGATGTTTGAGAGAGCCTGCGTACCGCCGCTCTCATTTCTACCTCGGTCATCTCCAGAGCATCGTCATCGTCGGCAGTGTGGTCCGCAGCGGGCACCGCAGTAGGCGGAGCCATGGGCTTGGTGCGGAGGTGTGTTCCCCTCGCGAAGGGAACAGAGTGCTCACCACGTCCTCCACAAGCTGGGGCTGGAGACTCTGCGTAAGCGGGGGAGCCCATGGGCGGAGTTGATCCCGCACCACTTTGTACGGGCGTCCCCACGGCTCCCTGTCCAGAGTACCCAGCAACTCCTCCTAATCCCCTGACTCGCAGGATCTCCGCTTGGAGGGCGGTCTTCGCCGCTCTGTACCCCTCGCACAGCTCCGCCTGAATGCCTTCCGTATACGGAGGTTTGATACGGAGCCTGCTGTGCCTGGTGTACTGGCGTCGCGCAGCCACGCACGCAGTGCGCAGAGCCATCAGCTCCTGTGACCACCAGTACATCTGGCGCGAGGCACGTCCAGGCTGGACCCGGGGCATTGCCGTGTCACATATGTCGTGGCCATGGCCTCCCGGAACCACTCCGCTTCGTCGTTGATGTCAGCAGTCCTGTCCGGTGGTGACACCCAGGCTTGCACGATCGAAGCTTCCAGGAGGAGCTCCCGGTCCAGCTGCTTCAGCGCCCACCGCGGACTGGAAGGTCTGGGCGGAGACGTCAAACCAGATATACCGGTGATCGGAATAGGTCTCCACCCCCTCCATGACGCGCCAGTCAACTACATGCGGCGACAGAGCGGGGCTGGCGAACGAGATGTCCACCACTGATTCACCACGCATCCGCACACACATGACACATCCGGACAGAACCCCGGTTTAGGACGACCAGGCCTGTCTCCAGAGCCCAGTCCTCCACCATCCTGCCCCGTGTGTCCGTTAACCGGGAACCCCAAGCCAAATTCTTGGCATTGAAGTCCCCGAGGACGAACACGGGGAAGGAACCAAACCCGACGAGAAGTAGACCCTACCACGACAATCTCCCCGAATCGTGCTGCTACGCAGCCCCGTTTTCTCTTGACGGCCGCGAGTGACGGGGTACCGGTGGTGGCTGACGAAATTAGGGTCATTGAGCCGCTCAGGTCCTCCACCCAGTCATCCCTGGGCGGGACAAAGTACGGCTCAGCGACCACGGCGATGCTAATCGACCACTGCGCCATGCTCTGGAGCAACAGATCCTGAGCGGTGGCGCAGTCGTTGATGTTCGCCTGGAGGAGGCGTAATGGGGCCATTATTGGCACTCCATGTCAGTCCCCTCTTGAGCCACCTTCCCAGCCTCCTGAGAGGGGCCTGCCGCAGCGGTTATGGTGGCGACGGCGACGAGGGCGGTGGTGGAGGCGGCAGCGGTGGTGGCAGTGGTGGCAACGGCGGTGGCGGAGGGCTTGCCTCTGGCCCTGGCTTTGGCGGGTGGGGCGCAGGCCTTGCCCCCATCCGGTGCTCGGCCGACTTGCCAGCCGCTGCATATACGGCACAGTGCGGCGTGGCATTGCACGAGCAGGCCTTGTGCCTGGGCAGACCACAGCGGTAGCAAAGACCGCTGAGGTCCACCTCCGAGGTGCAATTTGCTTGCACGTGGTTGCCCACCTGGCAGCGGTAGCACCTCAGAGGTCTGGGTTCCAGCAGTTTCACCAGCGCGGAAACCCAGCTCACGTGTAGCATACTCTTAGAAAGGGTATAAGCTAAAGAAATTTTTAAAATAAAACGATGTTCAAAATGGCTGTGGGTTTTTTTTATACTGAATTTAGAAGTTGTCATTTTTCACACATTTAAAAACAAAATTGACTTTGGAAGCACATAAGTACTTTTTTGCAGATCAATTGCATCAAATAATGATTTATTTAGAATGAGAACAAACAACATTGGAAAATACAATAAAAGCTATTTCGTGGAATTACAACCATAAAAAATAAAGTAATGATGATTTAAAGGCGAGATTTCAGGTAATTTTACGAATAAAATCATATCTTAATAACCGTGAGACTTAGGACATGGGGTGTTTGGGTGAAACCTCGCAAATGACCCTGCCAACCCTCCAAAAAATTGTGTCGGTCCATGCGCCAAACAACCTGTATATGAAACAGCCTGATGGCTATCAGGATGGCACCAAACGAGTCTGCAAGCTGAAACGCAGCCTCTATGGACTGAAAAAAGCACCACGCTGCTGGAACACCTGCATTACCAGCGCTGCGACACTTATTTCTTAAGTACTGCAGCATTATGCTGAGATGGGAGCCGTTTGGCCTCGTACAGGACTATTTGTTTTTTTTTTTATATATTTCTATGAGTGTTTTTTAGTTTAATGTGTGATCTCCTGTGCGAGTCCCAATAAATACTTTTTCTTTCTTTCTTTCTTTCTTTCATTACCGAATTCTTAATAAATTCTGATTTCCAACAGAGTGAAGCGGATCCATGCTTATATGTTCGAATTAGAGGACAATCTAAAGTCTTTATTGGTCTTTATGTTGACGATACACTTGTAACATATAATACAACTAGAGCCGGAGAAGAATTTATCAAGGAATTGAAACCAAGGTTTAAGATAACTACGAAACCTGCGACATACTTCCTTGAAATGGAAATTAATCTCCGTAAGGATAAGACCATTTCACTATGTCAAAAGGCCTACACAATGAAAGTGTTAGAAAAATATAGAATGTCCAATTGCAAACCAGCACCAACGCCAATCATCAAAGACAATGAGACGGCAGAGGAAGAGGATGTCAACGCGAGCTTCCCATATAGACAAGCCGTGGGTGCTTTGGCATATTTATCGGTAGGCACAAGGCCTGATATTTCATATGCTCTGGGTGTCGCATCTCGAAACCTCAGAGCGCCTACTAAGAAAGATATCGTGCTGGTAAAACGCATCTTCCGATACTTGAAAGGGACCCAACAGAATGGGTTAACCTATACGGAAAAGTCGCCTCCACGCTTAGCCTGCTACAGCGACGCAGACCATGCAGGAGACCAAAGTACGGGAAAGTCGACATCTGGAATGGTGTGCTTATTCTCAGGAGCTGCTATTAGCTGGAGAAGCCAGAAACAAACGACAGTCTCCATCTCCTCCACTGAAGCGGAGATTATAGCAGCAAGCGAATCGGCACAAGAGATTTTATGGTTGAGTCGCCTTATTAATAACTTGATTAAAATTGAGAAACCAGTACTGAACCTGGACAATGAATCGGCTGTAAAACTTGCGCACAACCCAAAGTATGAATATCACAAGCGCACTAAACACATCAAGCTAAAACATTTTTTCGAGACTTCGACATAACGCATGTTCCTTCGGAGCAACAGTTGACTGATATGTTAACAAAACCACTGTTCGGCCCCAGGTTGCATAATTTAAGTTCAGCATTGGGATTGAAGAATATTTTACGATAATATTCTTCTAAAAAGTTCCGAGGATGAGAATTATCTATGGCAGAGCAATGGTTGCTAAGCTAAAGTTGTTTATACGTTGCTGTTGTCACTTATAATAAAAATAACTGTGTACTAGTCCGAAATATTGTATTTTTTTATTTTATATTTCACAATATTTAACATGATATTTAACATGAAAGCTGGCAACACCGAGTCAACAAAACGTCTCATTTTCTAATTTTTAACAATAAGAAATATTTTGACGAATTTTACACGAATTCTTCAATTTAAGCAAACCAAGAACCAAAAAATACTGAAATTCCAAAAAGAGACCATAGTACTCGTAAACCATAGAATGAATGCTATATAGGTCAGTGAACGCAGTGAACGGAAAAAAAACATGGAAGCATTCCTAGCTTTAAAAAATGACCCAAAGCAGATTGCGCCGCGGTGGGCGGGGCTTACCGATTGCGCCGCTGACGCTTTTAGTTCGTCCGCAGTAGGCAACAGCGGTGGTCGACTATTATTTACCGGTTTTTGCGTGTTAAATATTTAAAAATGCCTTCTTGTGCAGTGAAGTGGTGTATAAATAAATCACATTTGCATAAAAATAATGCTGGATTTAGTTTTCACGTGTAAATACATCGCTATTGATTATATTTCTATTAAAAATGAAGTCGGTTTGAATAGGACACGAAATCTATGGGGATGATGTTATGCCAACCAAACAATTTACTTTTTTACCTGACAATAATGACAAATTTTACTAGACATAACATTTTTTTCTATGGGGAACGGCATTATGCAAAATGTTTATTTTCACCAATACTGACTGGTGGATGACTGGTGGATTGGCGTATCCCTCAGTAACTTTGTTTAAAGTATGTTACCGTTCTGAGTGTAACCTACGAAATATTATGAAAGTTCAATGTTTCAATCAAAAAAACCAGCGAGCATAACCTGACTGTAATATCAAACACATGCTTTCAATATGTGACCAGCTATAATGACATATTAAACTTTTTTTAAAAGCACTCTACTGATATCCCATCCCACGACATACCGTTTATCAAAAGTATTGTTCAAGAATTCCTTAAAATTCGTTAAACTCACAATTTTCCGAGGCACGTAACTTAAGTAATAGTCAAATGTCAAAGACGGTAATAACATTGCGATTCACGTTCATTATGTTCATGATAACACTGAGCAATAACAATGTCTGTAGTTCCTGTCTACTCCCATGGAAAGAAGGCGTGAGTTTATGTATGTATGTAACACTGACCAAATAATAAGCAGTGATATAATGTTAATGTATAGATACCTAAATTGTAAATAAATAAATAAAAAATAGACCACAAATTTTTTATTTACCTTATAATAAATTTTAGCATACATGGTAGGTATATGCTAAAATTTATTATTACTTCCTAAGCACTGCTCTATTTACAGACCTCATAACCAGTTCATAAATCATATGTTTTATCATAATTCTATATTTGAATACCATCAATATCACGATTAATTATTTGCGTTGCACCTTATTACATAAAACATCCCGGGCGACGAATGGTGGGTGAAGCGGCGTCGTAGAAATGTCGTTAGCGGCCTATACTTTACATGTTAATTTAAACCCATACAATCACGAAATAAGGTTCATTTTTAACTGTGCATCCAGAGTAGTAATAATATTGTTTGTGTATTTTCGCGAATCAGCGACGGGTTTTCGATGTGTGAGTTTGTTTGGGATTTTCTGTCAAGATGCGGGCTTAGTTCCCTTGAAGTAATGCTTCCATGTTTTTTTCCGTTCACTGAGTGAACGGAAAAAAATATTCCGTTCACTGGCTATAGGTACAATTTATTGAAAAACTGCTGAACTGGAGGTGACATGACAGATGTCACCTCCGATAAAACAACAATCAAAGAGAACTTTTACAACTATGAACAGAAAATACGGAAAATGAAGATACCATGTTGACGAGATCAGCTGCTCGAGCACGCCCACCACCTCCGGACTCTTCGCCCAGCTCCGCCTCGCCGCCGCCGGTACCCAGCCTCACTGTGACGACACCGGCCGCGGTATTTGCGTCGAGCTCGAGCGACGAGTATTTCTCTCCGTCCACGACACCACCACCTGTTCTTCGACGGGAAAGACGCCGGCCGCCAGACGGCTTAGGATCTCGAGGTCCACCGGCCTCTGATAGGATCCCAGCTCCCGGCGGGAGTGTGCAGCGCATGAAATGGACACGTTCTATCAATGAGAACGTCATGCGCTCATACTATGGGGCTACAGAGTGGGGAAACAATCTTGACTGTGTACCGTGTTCGGATTCTCTCTCTTTTTCAGGTGCTTGAGCCAGCCGTTTCGGCACAACGACTGTCGGATCAGGTACGGGTTATCCAGCATAATCATATGTTAGATGACGCTGTACTTGATCGCCTGCGAAGTGAAATGCAAAGTGGCCATGTCATCGCCCCCCCGTCGCAGACTGTTGTAGTTTAACCTCAGTTAAGAACAAATCAAGCTAACGAGGGGAGTGATGACAGGCTCACAAATGTAAGTACCCAGTACAATGTGGAATTGAGGAGTGCTTTAGAGGATGCGATTCGAGAATATCGGTTCATGTCGCCCGACCTAAGACCACGCTTACCACGTTTGCCCATGCATAAGAAAAACAGGGCGCTGGTGGCAGCTCTGGATTCGCAGTTGTCAAATTATTTTGATGACTGCGAAGACCTCACTGATACTCATTCGATTCTGTACTGCGCAGCTGTAGCGGTATGTCGTGTAGCTCACGTGAAATTTGACAAAGACTCTAGGGCTACACGACTGAAACCAACCGTACCAGCTTGGCAGCGCAGAATTGAACGCCGTATTGGTGGGGCAGAGCGCTCATCGTCAAACTAATCTGCTTCAGGGAGGGCAATACTCACCCTAGAGTGATGCCCTTTGTGAGGCGGGCGTTCTCAGGGACTGATATCGGCCCTCAGGACTATATGTCCCGTGTCACAGAGCGCATCGACTTCCTGAAGCAGAAAGTGTATGCATGGGCGAACCGTATTCGTTGGTATAAGCGGCGAGTTGAGCGACACACTCAGAATCGTATCTTCCAGAGCAATGAAAGGTGGGTTTATAGGAGTTGGGAGCGACCGGACCAAGGTGTGACTGGCACGCGCCTGCCGGATGATGATGTCATGTGTTCTTTCTGGCGCAGTATCAGGTCGGTGCCTGTCAGTCACCGAAGGTGATTGGGCTCGAGAAGTCGAGCGAGCCTGCGATCCAATACCAGAAATGGGGGCTATTACCATCTGCCCCCAAGATGTAGCTCGTGCAGTCCATCCGTTACCGTTACCCGAAGTCCCCAGGGCCGGACGGGCTGCACAACTTCTGGCTCAAATGGTTTTAAAGGTCGCACGCTCGCTTGGCGGCTCAGTACCAGACTGCTTTGTAGTCTGGTTCGCTACCCCAATTCCTAACGACAGGAGTTACCCACCTGCTCCATAAATCAGGTAGCACCGCGGAACCCAAAAATTATAGGCCGATCACTTGTTTACCTACGGTCTATAAAGTTCTTACATCTATTTTGATAGCTAAAATTAACAAATATATAGACACCAACTCCATCATGTCTGCCTCTCAAAATTGATGTAGGAATGGGTCCCGCGGTACTAAGGAGCTACTCCTCATTGATATGGCCATTAGCTAACAGGTTCGTCATTCCCGAAAGGATCTGTCGACATGTTGGATAGATTATAAGAAGGCCTATGACTCGGTGCCACATACATGGCTCATGAGGGTGCTGGAGTAGATGCGACTCTGCGCAACTTCCTGATATCGTGTATGGGGCAATGGAGGACGGTCCTTCGCTATCCAGGATGTCGAAATATCCAGAGGAATAGCGAGCCGGTAAGGATAGAGTGAGGCATATTTCAGGGCGATAGTTTGAGTCCGCTTTGGTTCTGCTTAGCCTTGAATCCTCTAAGCACACTGCTGGAGGATTCAGGTCTAGGCTATCGGTTGAGAAGAGGTGGTCAGGTTATATCTCACTTCCTCTACATGGATGACCTAAAACTCTTTGCCTCCAATAAATTGCAACTGATAGAGCTACTGAAAATAACTGAAACTTTCAGTAGCGCCATCAGGATGAAATTAGGGGTGGATAAATGTGCGGTCATGCATGTAAAGCGAGGGGAGATTGTGGAATCCGTGGGAACCCAACTCTCGGATTCCATGAACCTTAGAGCCCTCTCCGCATCTGAAACCTACAAGTATTTGGGTATGTCGGAAGCGTTGGGCATCAATGTTAATGACATGAAGCAACCGCTGAAGGAGCACGTTTTTTGGCCGCCTGAAGAAAGTATTTAATAGCCTTCTATCAGGCGGAAACAAAGTGCGTGCCTTCAACGGTTGGGTCATGCCGGTTTTGATGTACTCTTTTGGCATACTCAAATGGACTCAGACCGAACTCGACGCCCTGGATAGGAACGTCCGTACGCTGCTAACTGCATATCCAATGCATCACCCATGGTCGTCGGTAATGAGACTGTATATCCCGCGAAAGTGCGGAGGTCAAGGCTTTTTAAACGCTAAGACCCTCCACAATCGCGAGATATGCAGTCTCAGGGAATATTTCCTAAAAACCGACGGTGGACATGGGCCTCACCCCACTCTCCTTGGCTAAAGAGAACTGGCGTAAGCTTGTAGTGCTTGACACTAACGATCGCAGGGAGGTAAGGCAGAGTAAGGAGCTTCATGGACGCTTTTTCCGGGCCCTACATGAACCCGATGTAGATTTCCAAGCGTCCGTAGCCAGGCTTAGTTTCGGTGACCTCTTTGGGGAAACCGAAGGTTTAGTCTATGCAATTATGGACGAAGTTATCATGATGAAGAATTACCGGAGATTTATTGTGAAGGACGGCACGATTGACATGTGTCGGGCATGCCACCGTCCGAGAGAATCAATCACATTGTACTGGGGTCGATCCATCATCACTGACAGGACTATTGTTGCCAATAAGCCTGATATAGTGGTGGTGGATCGAACAGAGCAGGGCGCAACTATTGTTTTATTTTTTATTGAAAGGAACAGCAAACAGTTACATTATAAGAACGTACTTACTTAATTGTAGCGGCAGCAGTGAGGTTTGGTGAAAACTTAGGTGTTTTATGTAGATTGTGTTGAGGATTTTCAATAAAACGATGCGTTAGGTTAACGATCAAATTATGTACCTACTCGCCATCTTCATTCTTACAATATTCAAGGAGAGGGGTGTGGAAACAATATTTTTAATGAAGACCAATCACCGTCGAGACATAGGTATGACCTTGCGTATGGTATCGTTTGTTGCCTCGAGATGTCGGTATTAGTCCCTAATGTGCGTTAATGGAGTAGGAGTCCACAACAATAATAATAATAATATCCTTTATTTCAGGCAACTAAGGCCTTTTTCTAGCGTAAGAAATCGACGTTCTGCTTGTGTATAAGAATCCCCCAAGGTAGCAGGTGACTGATGGAGTGGAATGTGCACGCAGAATCTCCCCTCGCTATTGCAAGTAGTAGTGCGAACAAAGTGATCTTCGCATGCACGTTCTTCCACAGTCTGTGCGTCTCTGACCTTAGACGGTTCTTCAATCTCCCAGAACAATCGAAGTTGTGTATCTAAAGAATTAATAATATTGCAATGAATTGGCGCATTTTTCCGCGTATAATTAAATATAGGTCCGAAAATAATCCAGCCTAGTTTGGTATTCTGTAGAAACGGACCACTAGACAAACGAATCTTACCGTCTTCTAACAGATCCCAAAACCTATCTGCTTCAATCAAAATGTCAATATTTTTGTAGTCTAGAAACTCCGGATCGGCCAATCGTATGTTGTCTGGAATACAGACTTGCGCGCTTAATTTACATACGGCAGGCATCGAAGCCGCGATCCTAGACAGCACATAGCGCGTAGTAAATGAATTTTCGACACGGAATTTGATAACGATTTAAGAAGCTTGCGAACAATGTACTATCGAATCACCTACGCCTCGAACTTCGTTTGTGGACTGTATTAATGGTGCATTTAAGAGTTGACATAATGGTTTAGAAACGAAACAACGCTGGCTTCCACTATCAAGAAGCGCCCGCACTTTATGATATCTACCGTGTACATCTGCTACTTCAATGATAGCTGTTGACAACAACACGAACTGCACACTATAATGCTATAGATTTAATAGATTGCTGTTGCATGTGTGCCTTGTTTACTTGAATAGGGACTGCGGAATCTGAGGCGGCTGGTGCGGCCGCGGCGAAGTGCGCAGGCGCTTCACTCGCATTAGCACGTGACGCCTCAGTGTTTGTTGTGGAATGCAAAGCAACAGAACTATTAGCGTTATCCTTGTGCAATAATGAGTAATGATTTTGATTGCAGTGTCTACAAGGCCCAAACCTACAATTATTTACTAAGTGTCTTGAATGTAAACAATTCTCACATAAGTTGTGCTCCCGTACAAGTTTAAGCTTTGTGTCTAAGTCGCTTTCGATAAACTCTTTACATGTATACAGTGGGTGATTCGCGTTGTATTTTGCGCATGTTAACTTACCGCGTTGTTTATTTGATTTACTGGGCCCGCTAGAAATATTGCAGTGTGACATATGATGACATTTTGAGTGTTGTTTTTTGTTGGCAGTGCTTTGAGCTTCTTTGCTATGTGAACGCTGCAATACCTCCAGCATGTCTGCTTTGTTGCGCAAAAAGTTAATTAAAACATCCACCGATAAGCGTTTAGAACTATTGTTCTCGGTTGGGTTCGGGAACAATGTGCACTTATTCTCTTTCAGTAATTTTATCTAACTTTGACACCATGATATTAATAATTAAGCTATCCCAGTAGTTTGTAGGCTCACCTAGAACCTCAAATGCGCGTAATTTTTTCAAAATAGTGTCTATTAGTGTTCTAATCGAAGAAGGCGACTCTTTAGTTAATGCAGTTATATTTAACAAAGCTTTAATATGGTGATCAATTAAAGGTCCGCTATTATTATATCGATTGAGCAACAAGTCTCATGCAACCTGATAATTAACAGCAGAAAATTCTATGGAATGTATAACTAGTTCTGCGCTGTTTTTTAGGGACGATTTGAGATAGTGAAACTTCTGGATGTTGGATATATCTTTAGAATTATGCACTAGTGAGGTAAATGTGTCTCTGAATTCCAGCCAGTGCTCGTAGGAACCGTCAAATGTAGGCATCGAGATAGTGGGTAACTTCACGGAATGTATTTGACTGTTATTATGATTATGACATGGCCTGGAGCAGTCAGCAACCTCATCAGTGTTCAGCATAAATTCAGCAAGTGATATTAAATTGTAGTAACTGTCTTCAAAATGTTCTCTTTGATTTAATTGTTCGGCTAATTCACTATCAGAAACTCTTTCTTCTATTTTAGTTTGAATGTCGTTAAATTCAGAAAATAAAGTAGTACATCCTTGAATCCTCAATTTTAAATCAATGCGTTTTTGATTAGGAAAGTTATGATCACAATCTTTTAAAGACTCTAAATAATTATTGAATTTGGTAATCCTGCCCTTAATTATACCACGCTTCCTAACTAAATTGCGAACTAACTCACTACTTTCTACACTTAGCAAATTGGGAGATTTGTCACGGGATTTAGCAGAGTCAATAGGCATTTTGGTGGTCAGTGAAAGAGGAGTACTCACGGTTTTATAATCGTCAGCTCAATTTTACACGGCACTGATGCTAGCAACGTCACCAGGCTAGTAATTGACTGGAAATCTGATATTCCGAGAATACAATGCGGCAATTTCACTGAAATAAGAGCACAGACACACTATAGCACCAAATAAAGCTCAGGAGATGATGGGAAGGAGTAAGGATTAGCCCCACCGATTGCGTATTATTTTCTATGAAACTTTTGCGTTTTCTTCTCAATCCGCCACGAGCAAGGGTCACCATCCAAAGGTCGGTCAGCGATCTTGTAGGTATCAATATCTCAATGTTCGGTTCGAAGGTCCAAAATGTAGCGGCAGCGGTGAGGTTTGGTGAAAACTTAGGTGTTTTATGTAGATTGTGTTGAGGATTTTCAATAAAACGATGCGTTAGGTTAACGAACAAATTATGTAGGTACTCGCCATCTTCATTCTTACAATATTCAAGGAGAGGGGTGTGGGAACAATATTTTTAATGAAGACCAATCACCGTCGAGAGATAGGTATGACTTTGCGTATGGTATCGTTTGTTTCCTCGAGATGTCGGTATTAGTCCCTAATATGCGTTAATGGAGTAGGAGTCCACAACAATAATAATAATAATATCCTTTATTTCAGGCAACTAAGGCCCATAAAAAAACAATACATAAATAAGTATAAAAACAATAACTATAAACTAATACATATTTTCTACAACAAACTTAAAAACTGCTGCACACAAAGTGGCGGCGTCGTGTTACGCTGCGAGGTGTCGCGTAGCCGACCGCGGAAACGCCGATACAGCACATACACTTTCGGCCAAAACTCTTCCTTGAGGAAGGTCACCAAATGATGAGTCGGAACACGCACTACAAACGACTTGAAATTCGTGTTATGGCGCGCCTCCAACTTCTCTACCCTCAAGGTCCAGTTGGTCTTCACCCGTATGTACCTACTCTACGATGTCCTCAGTCTTCGTAGAGTGGTGCAAACGGGACACCTACAGCTGCGTCGTCGGTACTGCAAAACGTAGCAGCATGTTAGTATTAGTACCTGCAGGCGCTGTCCCACACTGGTTGCGATAAGTAGGCTTCCTCTTCTTTCTCTCCACCTTGATGAAGCCGTCCTCATGGCATGTCATCGTTGGTGGACCATGCTGTTTGTGGTCCATCACAGCGCCTTTAGGTGACTAACTCGATGCTGAGCGGCTCTGCTTTCCCCCTTTAGGTTGCTCTGCTTGTTGTTTTGTTTGCGACACAGCAGGTTTCGTCTTGGCGACAATTGCAGAATAGGCACGTTTGGGGGTTGATGTACCTATTACGCGCGCTGCTTCCCCGGCAGGCACGACGCGATCAGTGGAACACGATGCAACGCTTGCATTCTTGACAGCCAATGACGTAGATTCTCTCGCCGACTGAAAACTGCAGACTGAAGCAATTTGTGCCCCGCGACGTGTGTTTACATTGGAGCCTTCCGGTGACCCACTTGTCGGAACAGCGTTGCGCAACAACGCTACTTCAGTTCGCAGCTCACCAACGGTGACATCCGATGACTCCAACTTGGACTTCATCTCAGCCAGGCTCACCTTCAGAGACGTGATGTCCTTCAGCAGCCTGGTGACGTCAACGTGGTCGAAAGTGATGGGAGGCAGCTTGTGTAGCTCCTTCGCCACAAATTCTGGCACGTCATCCGGATCTGTCCTCTTCAGCAGGTCGATGATGTCCTGCAGACTCTTCTCGCCACCATCCTTCCGGCGAGATGGCATCTATCCGATTTGGTCGAGTGATTGAAATAACAGAAACTTGGCATTGCATACCTCTTCCTCTTTGAAGGAGGACTTGCAGATCTGCAAGATAATGACCTAATGATCTGGGAGATAATGCCTGCAACATGAGGTTTACGAAGTCATACACGAGGACACGGTCGAGCATACGGTGGAGGTCTGCCCGGCTTGGGCGGAGCACCGTCGTGTCCTCGTGGAGGCGATCGGCGGCAGAGATCTTTCGCGTCCGGCCCTGGTTCAGGCCATGGTACGGAGCGAGAGGACATGGGCAACCGTCACCTCCTTCTGCGAAGCAGTAATGCTCGTGAAGGAGGAGACGGGACGTTTGAGGGAAAGGTAAATTTCGCGCCCTCTCGCCCCTAGCCGCCGCAGGAGACGCCCTGGGCGTCGGGAATCCCGGGCGGATTTCCGGCCACCATAGGCGCGAGCTTGCGGACGGTGAGCAATGGATAGCTCATCGTCTGGTAAGGACCAGGCCCGGATCGACGGCGCATTGTACTCTACGCGCGCCTCAAAGAGATGTCGTCAGCACAAGTGTAGGGGTCCACTAGGACCGATGCCTGCCGGGGTCGCAGGAATG
This sequence comes from Atethmia centrago, assembly GCA_905333075.3. Classification (NCBI taxonomy): domain Eukaryota; kingdom Metazoa; phylum Arthropoda; class Insecta; order Lepidoptera; family Noctuidae; genus Atethmia; species Atethmia centrago. The sequence continues at coordinate 15,650,484 of HG995383.1, read as the reverse complement.
TACTAAAGGGTTACCGAGGCCCCTGGCAACACAGGCAACGGAAAGAATATGGGTGGGTTTTAGTCAGTAAAAGGAGGGGGGGCGCCGCCTCGCCCAGAGCGGGAGAAGTTATTTGATGATATCCCCCCAAAAAAAAAACATCGTGTCGTGTAGCTACCTTCACTCCTTATGCTTTGTTTCTTTCTTTCTCAGTAACAAGAAGAGAGAACGGCTCATAAGCTCAAATGACAGTGAATATCTCGAAATAATCCGACTAAATAGAAAGGTTGGCGGTTGGTGCAGTACTTATGGTATTTAGTAGTTTTTGAATTTTTATTCGTTATAATGTCATTATCGTCGATTCGATTCATAAAATTGTTTAGGTTGTGAGGTCCGCAGCGTTTTTACTTAAATTAAAAGTGAAATAAGTTGACTAAATTATAATATATAATACGATGAAGTCACAATTTAGTATAGTGTATTGAGAAATGAAAATTATTGTTTTAGTTCTAAAGAAACCCTTTGTGTTGACTTCAATTCCGTAACATTATTCAATATTATAAGCATAAATCTTCAAACGCTTCTTTAGAAAGTCTGTAGAGTTGGCCACTAACATATTTCATACTAAATAAGCTCCTTCGGACATTATTTTTACTTCAGACATTACTTGAATAGACTCAAAAACGTATACAATTTTAATGTAAACATAAATGTTTCACACCTCAAAATGCTATTGAGCTACGTAACTACTATCGCAAGCGTATTTTCGATAGCGTCTGTGAAATTAGTGACTCATGGTGCCGTTTTGTCTGGTGACAGCTGAAAAACGTTAGTGACTTTCGAATAGATTACGTTAGGTTTCTTACCTATTGAAATCTATAGTGCTCAAGGTATGAATTTTAATTCTTTCTGTCACCGCTAGGGGCGCTCTACAATATTTCATACAAATCGTTTACGGAGACGCTAGCGAGTTTTGGCTGAGTAAACTCATGGTAGACCTACTGTACCTATTGTTACGTTACTCCCGGGAGTCGCACATGCAGATACAGATTTTCGGGTTATTGGGAAGCTTAAGGCCCTTGGCACGGTTAACAAGCTTTCATAATGGTCACTATGGAACCTTGCTGACGGACACGTTTTTCTACGGCACGGTTTATACGCTGTATCGTAAATAAACCATGCCGAGTACAAAGGGCCTTAAGCTTCCAAATAACCCGAAAATCTGTATCTGCATGTGCGAGTCCCGGGTTAACGTAACAATAGGTACAGTATCTCTACCATGAGTTTACTCAGCCAAAACTCGCCAGCGTCTCCGTAAATGATTTGTATAAAATATTGTAGAGCGACCCTAGCAGTCACAGAAGGAATTAAAATGCGTATATATAGAGACATACATGTCATATAACACTGACGACCGTGCCTACACGGCGAATAAACCGCGCCGTAGAAAAAAACGTGTCTGTCAACAAACTTCCATAGTGACCCATACAACATTGACGACCGTGACTATACATGCCAAATAAACCGTAGTTTTTCACGGCAAGAAAAATGTGTGTGGACAATGGGTCTTACAGCATTTTGATAACCTTTTTAGGGTTTAACCTGTACCGTGTGACATATCAAATGAAAGCACTTATTATGAGGATTTCAAATATTTTTTTTTAATAATTTTAAAATAAATACTTTTAAAATTATTTAAGAAAATTGATGAAAATTGACCATCCTCCCCCTTATCGCTAAAGCGCTTAAAATAAAATAAAAAATACAGAAAATAGTTCTTTACTTATGTGTAGATTTCAGAAAAACCTATAAGAACTCTATGATCTTAAAATAACCTAGTAAATCTCTCAACATTTTGCGTACAAACTTATATGTATGAGAGAACATGTTTTTCATCTACAATGTTAAGTTTGTTCTTAGGATAAGTTAATCCCCACTACGGATCACTTCATTCTGTGTGGTCCGACACGCACTTGGCCGGTTTTCTAAAGAAATCATCTTTAGTTACGTAGAAATAAAAAGACAGCTACGCAAATCGTAGAGTTAAAAAATATACATACTTAGCTTGAAAAGATAAACACTTAAATTGAGTAGTCTAGTCCCAAGCTTTAAACTCGGTTAGCATCGTGTACACAGTTTTGTTTATGGATCTACGTGAGTATGTTACTAAAATCACTGAAAACATGGCAGTCACATACATATGGAGTTTGAAGATGTTTAAGCCAACTGCTTTGTTACATTACCAACACTAAAATGTTCTTAAATTTTCCGACGCAAGATACTTAGATTTACTTTCAGTGTTACTAATTAAACGCATAAGTTTTCTCTCCGTCCCATAGTTAAATAGTGTCGTACACAATTTGAACTCAATAAGTAGGTACATACTTTAAAAATAGGTACTTTGAAAGTTTAAGGGTACAGACACTTCAATTTTATTAAGCTGTAGAGCATCTCCCCAGCAAGCATAATCAGCCTATAATATTCTCACGGCTGGGACACAGGCCTCCTCTCCGTGAGAGGGCGTGGGCCGTAATCCACCACGCGGTTTTGCAACAGTGGTGATGAAATAATTTACACAAAGTAAAGCGCCTTGGTCGAACCTACGACCTACAACTCGTAAGTCGCAGCCGTTACCACTGGGCCATCACTGTTCTCCTCAGCAACCCCAAGTAAAATATGAGGATGAGATGCATATTGTATTAACAATGAAGAGTCTGAAAATAGCTGTACTGTTGTTTTCCTCTCGCGTGTCTGTATAACTCATTGAGAGAGCTGTCAAATTCCACACTCATGTCCTCCCGCTCATTAAGCGACCTCATTCCGGGTCGTTTAAAAGGCGCGAAACTGCCTGTTTACGCGATTCTGCATTTCCCTCGCGCTTATTTAGAATGTAGAGCATAAATAAGGAAATGCACATAACATCACATGTTAAACATCTAGCAACATTTCACTCCGGAACTTATTTTAATAAATTCTATAATAAGTAAGCTGGAACTAGTTATGTCAAGTTTAGTTTAATCTTGGGTGCTAAAAGCACCTGAACAAAAATACTTAGCAAAGTGTAAAGTAATCTTTGTACGCATAAAATTGTTAAGCGTTGTAAAGTAAATAATTGTAAAAACGCTATGTAATAATGATAGAAAGAAAGAAAGAAAAATATTTTATTTGGGACACGCACAAGAAATACAAAAGTAAAAAAAAAGAAGCATTTAAAACCAAACTTCGAATAAACAAAAAACAACAAAGAATATACAATAAGAACGACTTGTGCGATGCCAAAAAGGCTCCTATCTCAGCATAATGCTGCGATAAACGAATAACGCATAACTATTGCTACGTATTAGTTGAAAACTGTTGCTGGGGAGCATGACGTCATCTTTCTGCAGTCATTTCTAATTGTTATACAAATAATCGTCTAAATTACCACAAGTATTAAATTACTTATATAACATTAAGCAAACATTAAGCATTTAAAACTTTTACAGTACTTACCTAATATTTATTTATAAACGCAGCTTGAGGCGGTCTTAGGACTTTCAAGTTCTTACGCGAAGTTTGGGGCAACCGCGCCGGCTCGGGACACAAATTAATAAATTGTTCCATGCATTGTCGCTGAAAACTGTTTTATCAGCAATGTTCCATTTGGATAGTCTTAATACCTATAGATTCAATTTAGAGTTAGACGATAACCATTTTTATTGTAAAGGAAATGCCTGTCGAAAAATAACGCGGTGGAAATAGTTTGGAATGAAAATAATACTGTCCAAAATCAGCATGAAATCATTCAGTAAGTACATAGGTAGTGTCACAGTCCTTCAGCACATACCTATTTTCTTCTCATCATACTATTTTATGTACCTTTTAGCCTCCCTTTTTCAGGACAAAAGAGGAGGCAGGTTCTTACGTTACACGTGTTCTTTGATTTTAAAACGTGTCAAAAGGTTATTTACATCCTGAAACACAAACACAATATTACTTACCTATTTATTAAAAAATATGTTCAACCAACAATGTCCATTTTGGGCGGATTATTTACTTAAAATTATAATTGCTGGATATGAAATATTTACTAACAGAACAATTTCCCAGAGGAGGCAAATTCGTAAAAGACGTTCCGTAGCAATATTTTGATCGACCGACTGAAGTTCTGTTATATTTAAAGCAAAAGATGAAGTCTTTTTCTTGTATACTCAAGAATATGAATGGTGTATCCCATGGGATTTTTAGGGTTCCGTAGTCAACAAGAAACCCATAAAGTTTCGCCATGTTTGTCTACTGTCTGTCTGTCCGCAGCTTAGCTCAGAGACTCTTAGTACTAGGAATCTGTAATTTGGCATAGATAAGTATACTTATTAATCACGCTGATAAAGTGGTAAAATAAAAAATTGAATAAAAAATGTTTTTGTTGGGTAAGTCTACCTTGCAAATAAAGTGGGGATATTTTTTTTTCTCGTCTATCCCATATTATGGGGTTTAAAATTTAGGGCACCGTTTGTGTAATAAGCTTTAAAGTGCTACTTTTTGTTAGAGTCAAGTGTCCCCCTCCACCGTACCAGCAAAATGGTTGTTTTTGGATATGAAAAAAAAAAAAGATGGCAGTAGTATATCTAACAAAGTTAAAAAGAAAACTATTACAGCTCAGTAACTGCAAATGTAAGTTGGTCGAATATTACTCGTTAACTCGTAGTTAACGAGTACTTAATAGTCGACCAACTTACATTTGCAGTTGGAGAAATGACCGTGACGTAAATCGATGTATAAAGAACATGTTTTTCAACTAGAACGTTAAGTTTGTTTTTGAGACAAATTCATCTCAACAACGGAACCGTTCATTGCGACACGCACTTGACCGGCTGTTTTATATTATGTATCGATATTTTCAACCCTTTTAACATCGATTTTCCTTTTCGTTTCATTTTCTATTTTTTTATGAATTTCACAAAGCTTCTGCGGCTATCTAACTGCGGCTGATTTTATCTGGCGCTTTAATGAAAGATTTTTGCATAATGCAAATCCATGGCTACCCGAGAGAAAGAAAAATTAAAAATATATGTAATTGTATTAAAAAGTTTACGACGGGATTCCGATTCTTACAGCTTATGCCTCTTAATTTGTTTTATATTTTTGGTGCGGATTCCAATTTAATCCTGCCTGAATCAAATGTAGCTTTGTGAATGCACGGAAATAGTAATTAAATAAAACCGCTTACCCAGACGTAAATAATTCGTTTACTAGACTTGAAAGACCATTATACCATTATATTATTATACCATTTAGGTAAAATTAATGATACCTGGCGGAAAGGGTGTCAACGCAATGTTTTCATTTGCGACCTATACTTACAGAAATAACATACTTCTGTAAGTATAGGTCGCAAATGAAAACTGTCAAATACCAATTAAATATTTCGTAGTAAGGCTTTGATGCCTATAATAAATAGGTACTTAAGTTGGCCCACAGTCGTCTCCCACAAAGCCAGGTCAACGGTGAACGTTCTCTCAATATCTATTTTCTTCTTATTACAAAAAAAATGACAGACAATTTATCATATTTGGGCGTAACACCACATCTAAAAAATTTACGTTTTTGCGGCTTCTATCAATTAGATTCCAATTCGTCGAAGATGAGAAGAATCCTACACACCGCCTACATGCGGTTGATTTTATTTCTTGTTTTGCTGTATACTTTCCAGCAAATTATCAAAGTTTACCAAGTAAGTACCGATTGGAATATTCCTCTAGATATGTTTTTCAGTTTGTAGCTCCCACGAAAAGTTCGTAGCGGAATGGTGAAATGTTGGCTGTGGTGGTTATTTGCGGTTGATGCAACAGAAATTTTTTGGTTTAATTGTGATACCTATAGTTATCTACTTACCCACCTACTTTGTTAGGGGGTAAGTAGTAGGTACCTAATATACCCGTGTACCTACTTTATATATAGATATAATTACCTTGAAAAATCTGTTATATTTACCTCCATAAGCTATATATGCTAAGAAGTCTTAAAACAATAATGCCTATGTACATTTATATACAAAGGAGGAGAAAAAATCATATGGCATCAAAAAAATCAACGGAAAAAGTGCTGGCAGCGTTGCCACGTTGCATGGCAATGCTGATTCTTTGGCCAAAAAATAAGCCAGCCCCAGAGGGCATGACGTGCAAACGATTCCTCCCTTCTTTACCTACTTCCCGCAGATGCTACTTACCTATTAGTTAACGTTAACCCGACTGTTTACTCATGTTTTTCTTCAATCTTCTTTTCAAGCCTTAGTATGTACAAGTTAAGCCGAACTTCAGCAGAAACTTTTTAAAGCAAAGAAAATACTTTTTCAGGACCGAGATGATCTAAATAAAGTAATGGATACGATGTTCCTGTTGCTCACTAATTCTGATTCTATTTACAAACAAATTGTCCTTTGGAAGAAAGCTAATCGTATTGAAGTGCTTCTAAATATAATGAGAGGTAACTCCACCATATTTTATTAAATCTTAGATCTAAAATTATACCGTTATTTTGGTTGTTAAGAAAGCTTGGTCTTAATAGGCAAACCTACACAAAATCATACAATTATGCTTTTAATCTGATGGTTTTCTGTAGGCTGTATTTTATGACTTATTTAGATTCAAAGGCTACGCTATCTGCGGCTCATTTTCATTGGTTGATAGGGCTCGCATGCGGGGAGCTGGACATTTCTGTTAAGCATGCCATAGGGCCCGTATACAGGGAACCATTGTTTTTAGTTGATAGGGAGTGACTGCGGTATACCTGCGCCGCACGTTTGGCAGCTGCTTTGAAGGCTCATTTTCATCGGGTGTAACTCTCCGCATGCTTTTTACCGACCGTTGTCTTTAATTACCCCCTCTGCGGGGAGTCCCCGCATGCTGTATATCGAGTGAGTTATAGACTAATGAAAATGAGCCATTAAGGCGGAAGCGCCAGGGTAGCAATTCGAAATGTTCGAAATTCAAATTGGCTTACGTTTCTTGCAATTTGCAGATCATATTAGGTTGTATGCTGATCATAATATGATTCGCGACCGTACGTGTATTTACAGTAGTAAACATACATATATCTACTACTGTAAATACTTATACGGAAGGATAATAGTTGATTTTAACGATTATAAATCTGTGAATATATATTCACAGAATTATAATCATTAAAATCAATTAGGTATCATATTGAGTGACAATTTTATGAAATCATAACATTTGAGGCCAATTCTAACTTGACAGAGACATGTATTGATGATTCTACTAATTATAATTCTGTAAATACATATTGTTACGGTCGTGAATCATATTTTGATCAAGATACAACCTGACACTGACCTGTAGATGGAAAAAAACCTAAGTAAATTTTAATTTCGCGGACTACCTTCGCGAATCACCCTTAAATAACCATAATACCCAAGCAACCGATATCAAAATGTTGGGATCAGTGACAGCTCGGCCCGTGTCAACTAGGCCCGCATTATAATATTGGAGTACTTAAGTACTTAGAACTAGCTACTATTTAGGTATTGAAAAGTTCAATCATCAGTGCCCAGTCCAGTTTGAAAATAATATCCATTAAATAGATAGGTAGGTACAACTTTAATAAGCCTAAGTAATATGTTTCCTCCAGGTCCAACATTTAATCAGAAAAAGCCAGAGCATCAAGAATTTCTGTTAGCAACTGGCCGACAAGCAAGATTACTGCTACGTGCATTCAACATTGCGGCACTATCCACCTGCTTGCTGTGGGTCCTGTACCCGGTCATACTATACGTGCAGAGAAAACCCGTTGAATTTGCAATATGGCTACCCTTTGACGCCAACCTAAGTCCGCAGTGAGTTCGAATTTGGAAGTAAAACGTACCTTTTATACCTTCATTATTTAATACCGACCGAAACTATACGTGGACAGATTAACATTATCATAATTTCGTTTACTAGCATAATAACGTGGACTGGTATTTTACATACCAACATACTTTGGAACTGTTATAAAATATTTCTATTTCAGCGAAACTTAATTATACGTAAAGTCTGGGAAATTAATTGTTAAGCACATACCTACCAACTTAAATGATCCGTATAATGAAATCACAACTCTCGTTCTTTGTAATAACACGGAAAATTGACGAAGGGTATCCGTTTGCATAATGCTGGGTACACATTGCACCGGCTCAACGAACGCCATCGAAGGATATTCGGCATTGATTACCGCAAGTTCGTTATCCTTCAAAGGTACGTCCAAATACCAACATTTCGTGGTCGAGCAAACGAACGGTCGATTGCTTCTATCCCTTTAATGTTACCGCCAGGTTGCGGATAGCTGGCACACGCCATCGAACGATTGTTGGCGCTTGCTAAACCATCCAAACAGGACCAACGTAGCCCAGCGAAACCCATTCTTTGGCGTTCGTGTACGCAGCATAACAATATTTTCCCTGTCTGTACCTAACTAGTTATAATTTAACTAACTAAGGTTATTACCCAACTACAAATATATTCTTCTAGCGGAACATAACGAGCCAAACCATATAACTTATTATTACGAGGCCGAATACTGCACCTTGCTCAAATCATTATTGTGATTTTAGCAAGGTGCAGTATTCGGCCTTATCGTCGTAATGCGATCAACAAAGTGCTCTTCAGCGGAGGTATCTACAGCGTTATGTCCGTTCATTGATGCGGTCTACGTAGTCTAATGTCCTGTTAGGAACATGCATGGGCTAATAGCGCAATGGGTAGTGGAAAGTTCACTGAGACTTTTATAGCTTTCGTAGGTACCACAGATCATGTGGTAGGTACTTACACAAACCCGAATTAGGGGTCGGGTAACTGCCTTGACCTTGGCTTTGCAAATGCGGGTCGCACTCACGCCGCGTCGCCGTTCGGTTTCATAGGGAATATTTATTTTAGTAACGAAAATTTGAATACTTATTTGAAAATAAAAACATTTAAAATTATAGATAATAATCATAATGAAATAGTATGTTCATACAAAATACAATCAAGAAAATATCTTAAGTAGTTTAAAAGTAATATCGTTTTTAGGGTTCCAATTTTCCGAAGACAACAAAGAAAGAACCTATATACACTGGCCTGCAAAACAAAGTAGTGCGCTTTTTTTTTTTTCTAAGCTGTAGAAGTTGGAAATTTAAAATAAAAAACGTAAATAAAAAAATTATATCAGCTTTCTTTGAAACTGTAGTAAATTATACATTAGTAATATTTTAAAATAAAAAACAAGATAAAACAATAAAAATGGCAATTTTTAGCTTAGTGTCATAAAACTCAATTAACATTTACAAGTATGTTTTACATGTTATTTATTTTTTAATAACTGGTATTGCCTCCTCGGGCTCTGCTTACAGCTTCGAGTCGATTTGGCATACTGAACACGAGGTTTCGGAGCCGATGTTGGGGAATATTCTCCCATTCTTCTATCAGGGCCTGTTTTAGTGCTCTGAGGGTGGTTGGTGGTGGTCTGCGGCTTCTGACTAGCCTCCCTAGCTCATCCGAGGCGTGCTCAATCGGGTTAAGATAAGGACTTCTTGATGGCCAAGCCATCACGCTGATACCAACCTCCTGAATATACTCTTGCACGACCCGAGCTGTGTGTGGCCGGGCATTATCATGCATCAGCGTCGATCCATCACCCATATTTACTAAACATGGCCCTGCATACTCATTGAGAATCTCCTGGGCATATCTTTCCCCAGTCAGAGTGCCATTTTCTATGGCCACTAACTCTGTGCGACCTTCTGAAGATATGCTAGCCCATACATGTACACTGCCTCCACCGTACTGGACTCTTTCTGAGAAGCAGGCTTGAAGGTATCGCTCACCAGGTCACCTGTAGACACTTTGCCTTCCATCAGAAGTGTAAAGTGAGAATCGAGACTCATCTGTAAACAAAATTCTTGACCATTCTTCTTGATCCCACTGTATGTGTTCACGGGCGTATCGCAGTCTCGCTACTCGATGCTCTCTCTCGAGTTTGGGGCCACTCGCTGGTCTTCGGGGTTTCAGTCAGTCTTCTTCTCACTGTATTGTCACTAAAGTAGTCCCTTCGGGGCTGAAGAAGCTGTTGCTGGACTTCAACTGCATTTAGGTGGCGATTTCTCAACACAGTGGAAACAATATAACGGTTTTCTCGGGCACTAGTATACTTGCATCTGCCATTACCAGGTCTCCTCAAATGGGTTCCAGTCTCTTCGTACCTTCTCTTCACCTTCTGGACCGTTCGTAACGTCACACCCACCATTCTTGCAGTACGACGCATACTGATGCCTAGTTCCAGAAAAGTCATGATCCTAGCACATTCTTCAGGTGAAAGAGGCATGATAAATAAGTTTATGTGCTGTTGTCTAACTAAGCTTTTGTAACAAGACTCATCGATCAAGAAAAAAATTGAAAACAAAAATGGAAACAAAAAATGAATGGTAAAACTGTAATTCGAAAAGGATTATTTTTTATTTTAAAGGTTTTTTCAGCCATTTCTTAAAATAAGGTATATAATAAGATATAAAAAATAAAACTATTTTTCGAATCCTTTTTGTTTCAAAAGTATATCTTGTGTGCAATTTTAAAAGTGTGGTACTTAGTTTTGCAGGCCAGTGTAGTTTCGCCTTGCACACACAATATTAAAGCATTAAAGTGCTAATAGAGTTGAGTGTCCCCCCGGTTGTTTATGGAGATGTGAAAAAATTCATGGCAGTAGTACATATAATGATATTAAAAGGAAAACTATCACGGCTAAGTAGGCTTTACAAGTTAACGAGTTATAGTCGACCAACTTAAATTTGCAGCTTGAGAATTGACCGTGGCATATATCGATGTATGGGAGAACAGGTTTTTCAACTACAATGTTATGTTTGTTTTTGGAATAAATACGTACCAAGTAATCCCAACTACGGAACCCTTCATTGTGCGTGGTCAGACACGCACTTGGCCGGTTTTTTTATGGGAAGATATTACTTCCCAAAATTGATTTCATAAAGTATTTTACTACAGTATTTAAATATTCACATAAAGAAATGACGTGTACATGCGTTCTAGTTTAAAATACATTTTATGCATAACTTACTTTTTTTTCTGGTGGGAAATTATCAAATAACTTCACCGACTCTGGGCGGAGCGGGAGGGTGTGTCAGACTCTTATTGACTAAAACCCACCCGTGTTCGTTCCATTGCCCGTGTTGCCAGGGGCCTCGGTAACCCTTTCGGAGTTTCCCGCGATCCCGGCAGGCATCGGCCCTAGCGGACCCCTACACTTGTACTGACATCACACTTGCGGCGTTGCGACAATCGCCCTCTCTGCATAACTTACTTGCATTATATGAAAACGAAATAATAGTAATAACAAATTTAAAAGTTACTAAAACCATAATCGTAGACTTAACACTACAAAAGAAAAATTGCTTAAGATTTACCTAATTAGCAGTGCTTTTCCACAGATTTTACTTCGTAGCATTTTACGTGTGGGTGCAAACTTCTTGGCTTGCCTTCAGTAACACAACAATGGACGTTTTTATAACTTTTTTTCTCGTACAGTGCAAGACACAGCTCTCTATCCTCAGGTGAGCGATTTTCCAAGACTTGTTTTATAGGCTATAACTGCAAATAAATGTTAAGACCGAATGTTTACACTTTACAGGCTGGATTTAGAACATATTGTTGAAAAGAGCAAGGAGGAGGTGAAGACCTCGGAGGATTTTATCAAAACTTTGGATCGACGATTAAAAATCGTTTTAATGCATTATGATGAGATTATGAAGTAAGAGTCCTTCGGGTGTGCTGAATTATGAAAGAAGTGTAAGATAGCTTTAAAAAATACCCTTTCTAAGATTTTCAGGTGGAATTCAGGAAATATTTGGGGGTGCAGTCTTGTATCAATTTTTAGTGAGCGGTTGGATAATATGCACTACAGCTTACAGAACTGTTAACGTAAGTTTATTTTGGTACACATTAAAAACTTACCGTTTCAGCCACTCACCTTTTTGTGGAATACATAAAAAATCCATAACTTTTGTTGAAGTGAGTCCACATAACGGCAGGAAAGTAATTCTGTGAAAAAGTAAGTTGATAATTCTATGAAACGCGATACAAAAAAACAAACATTCGCCCTCGTGGAGGTCGAAATTATCCCACGAGAACGTACTAGCGAGATAAAAGTATACTCTGTGTTAATCCAGGCTATAAACTATCTGTGTGTCAAATTTCATCCAAATGTGTTCAGCCTTTTCGGAGTGATTGAGTCACAAGCATCCAAACAAACATGCGGGTGAAACCGCGGGGCGAAGCTAGTTTATAATATTACTACGCAGCCAATACAATAGCTTCGCCTTCGGGTCCTCCCGCATAAGTCTCGAACCCGTGGGAATATCGGGATGTTATATCGTCGGTGATATTCTGAAACCGCGGAACTAACAGTGTTTAAAACCGCATATTTACAAAAGTAGCAAAATCGAGATTTCGGATTTTCTAATTCATTAATACATATTTTACATAACTAATGCCTACAATATTAGAGGAATTTGACAATTTTAAAGTGGAATAGAAATTCAAGAGGTTTAGTAAATATTACTTTTTTTCTCGTTCCTGTAAAATTCACTGCACCTACCTTACGCGGTTTTAAACACTGTTAGTTCCGCGGTTTCAGAATATCACCGACGATATGTTAAAGGGTTTAGTTTCCGCACTTAGTCCTTCAGGTGTACCCATTGTACGTGTGAATATCGGGATAAAAAGTATGTTATGTACTAATCCAGGTTATGGTATACCTATGTGCCAAATTTCATCCAAATTCGTTCAGCCGTTTTAGCATGAAAGCGTAACAAACAAACTTACTTTCGCATTTATAATATAAGTTAGGATGACATATCCTTTAGAAAGAGACCGTCACCGTATGAGTGACAGAGACGAAGGTCTACAACAACGCCGAACTTTTTGTACGTAAAATAAGATGTGTAATATATTACGGCTGGGTACCTACCTACTTTAGATACTACCTAATTGAAACGCCACGTTGCAGCGTTGTGGTTACAGCATTTCCTAACGATTCATTCCTCAAATAAAATGGACTTGTTTTCCATTTTCTGTTTTAGATTGATCCAATGTCAATGGAATTCGTGTCAATGGTGTTGTACATGTGCTGTATTCTGACCGAGCTGTTCATGTTTTGCTATTATGGCAACGAGGTAACTCACGAGGTAAGGCCATCTCTACCTATACGTATCTACATATTATAGACTAGCTTTTGCCCGCGGCTTCGCCCGCGTGGATGTCGGAATATATCCCACGGTAACATTCTACCGAGATTAAAAACGGAGCGATCGCATACCTCATATCCGAGGAAAAGGTCATTGACTCGCGCTGCGCCCGCCGCCGCGTCGTGTCCCCTTTGTGACACATCTTTCTGCCAAATAGACCCCGGTCACGTGGCGGAGGTAGGGAGGCACCCGATGATAACACAGCCCCTCCCTAATACGCTCGGATGTCACCATTATGTGGATCGCCCGGAGGACGCGGTGGAGCATACGGTGGAGGTCTGCCCGGCTTGGGCGGGGCATCGCCGTGTCGTCGTGGAGGCGATCGGCGGCAGTGACCTCTCGCGTCCCGCCCGGGGTGAGAGGGCATGGGAAGCCGTCACCTCCTTTTGCGAAGCAGTAATGTTCGCGAAGGAGGAGGCGGAATGGGTGAGGGAGAGGCAAATTTCGCACCCTGACGCCCCCAGTCGTCGCACACATCACACTGGGCATCGGGAATCCCAGGCTGATTTCCGGCCACCGTAGGCGCGGGCTTGCAGACGGTGAGCAATGGGTAGCTCGCTGTCCGTTAAGGACCAGGGCCGGGTCGACGGCGCGTTGTGTTCCACGCGCACCTCAAAGAGATGTCAGCTCAACTGACGGGGTCCACTACTTCCGCTAGGGTCTGCCAGGGTCGCGAGAAAGCCTGAAAGCGATACGGTGGCCTCTGGCAACACACAGTGACACGCCCTAGATAAGTTATTTGTTAATTTCCCACTAAAAAATAAATAAACAAGGCCCTCCCTAATACAACTTCAGGGCAGGGTGTTGAAGGCGTTGGATATGTCCAAGGATTACCGCCAGCATCACCCCACCCCGAGACACCAGGACTCTCACCCGCATAATTGCGTCTATGGTGGAGCGCCCATGCCGAAAACCGAACGGGTTGTCGTCCAGGTCCGCTTCATCTCGGCACAAGTGGCTGAAGAGGCGGTTCGCGATTATCTACTCGAACAACTTGCCCACCTCATCGAGCAACACTATGGGCCGGTACAGAGACGGGGAGTCCGCAGGGCGCCCCGCCTTCCTGAGCAGGACCAATGAACCTGTCATTCACTAAGTGGGAAACTGGCCCTGCTTGAGGCACGCTGAATAGAGTCCACTCAGTCGGGGCCTCTAGGGCCTTTAAGTCGAGAACGAGGGTGCGGCCGGGTACTTCATCGGGACCCGAGGCAGTGTTGTTCGTGCAGAACCACATGATGGCCGCGCTCATCTTCGCTTCTGTCACCTCAGGGACGCCTGTGCTAGAGTCATCCTTTGACTCCGCAGCTGCATAAAACAGAACGAATACCTATTTGAGAATATTAAATGTTGACGAAATCAGCTGCACGAGCACGCCCATCATCTCCGGACTCTTCCCTCAGCTCTGCCTTGCCGCCGCCGGTACCCAGCCCCACCGTGAGTGCTGCGACGACACCAGCCGCGGTAGTTGCGTCGAGCTCAAGCGACGAGTATTTTTCCACACCAACGTCGCCAACGGTGGCCGGCCTTTCCCCTGCCGATGTACAGATGTACGTTGGCAGGGGAGAGGCCGGCCACCGAGGAGCTTGGGACTCGAGCCGGGTCCCCGCTGCCGGTGGTTGTGTGCAGCGCATGAGATGGACTCAGTCTATGAACGAGAACGTCATGCGCGTATTACGGGTCTACAGAGGGGGGAACTAACCTCACTGCGTACCGTGGTAGGATGCTTTTTCTGTCACTTGATAAGCTGCGCTCAGAGGTACTGAGCAACCATATCATCTCAACTCTGACACAAAGCGCGGCACAACCATCTACTATTGATGCAATTCCGCCGCGGTGCAATAATAGTGTTGAAGAGGAGGATGATAGGGTTACCACAGTAAGTAGCCAGTGCAACGTCCGATTGAGGAGCGCATTGGAAGATGCGTTTCGCGAGTATAGGTCCACTCCGACCGAACTTAGACCCCTATTACCAGGCCTACCCATGCACAAGAAAAATATGGCGCTGGTGTGTACCTTGGACTCGCAGCTTAAACATTTCTTCGAGAGCAGCGAGAATCTCGCTGATACACACTCGATTCTTTATTGCGCGGCTGTTGTGGCATGTCGTTAAGCTAACGTTAAGATTCTAAACTGTGACGGAGCTATTCGACCAAAACCAGCCGTACCAGCCTGGCAGTGCAGGATCGAGCGTCGTATCGATGGGGCCAGGGCACTCATCGGCAAACTATACTGCTTCAGGGAGGGCAATACACGCCCACAAGTGATGCGCTTTGTAAGGCATTCTCGGAGACTGGAATTAGCCGTCGAAAATATATGTCACGTGTCACAGAGCGCATTGGCTTCCTGATGGGCGAGTCGTATTCGGCGGTATAAGCGGCGGGTTGATAGCTACACGCAGAATTACATGTTCCAGAGCGATGAGAAGTGGATATACCCACCTCTCATTGCTTTGGAAGAAGAAGTTGGGAGTGACCTGAACAAAACGTGACAGACGCGTGCCGCCCGGATGATGCCACCACGAGTGCATTCTGGCGCAGCATCTGGTCGGTACCCGTCTGTCATGCTGAGGCTGGCTGGACGCAGGATGTCGAGCGAGTGTGTGGGACTATACCAGAAATGGAAGCAATACTAATTACGCCATTCGACGTAGCCAAAGCAGTCCGTCCGCTACCGAATTGGAAATCACAGGGACTGGACGGACTGCACAACTTCTGGTTGTAAATACTAATTAGTTCACACACTTGCCTGGCATCTCAGTTCCAGTCATCTTTATTGTCTGGGTCGCTACCGCAGTTTCTAAAAACAGGCGTTACCCACGTGCTCCATAAGTCAGGTAGTTCTTACATCAATTTTGAGAGCGAAAATTAATACACACATTGACTCTTCTCAAAATGGATGTAGGAACTGGTCCTTTAGTACTAAGGAGCTACTCCTCATCAACATAGCCATTAGCCAACAGGTTCGTCGATCTCGTAAAGATCTGTCGACATGTTGAATAGATTATAAGAAGGCCTATGACTCGGTGCCACATACATGGCTCATGAGGGTGCTGGAGTTGTACAATATAGATGCAACTCTACGCACCTTCCTTGGGTCGTGTATGGTGCAATGGAGGATGGTCCTTCGCTATCCAGGGTATCGACAGATCCAGGCGAATCATGAGCCTGTATGGATTAAAAGGGGCGACAGTTTGAGTCCACTTTGGTTTTGCTTAGCCCTGAATCCTCTAAGCACACTACTGGAAGATTCAGGTCTAGGCTATCGGTTGAAGAGTGGTGGTCAGATCATATCTCACCTCCTGTACATGGATGAATTGAAACTCTTTACTCTGAGCTACTGAAGATAAATAAAACTTTCAGTAGTGCCATCAGGATGGAATTTAGTGTGAACAAATGTGCAGTCACGCATGTAAAGCGAGGTGAGATTATGGAATCCGAGGGAATCCAACTTTTGGATTCCATACACCTCATATCCCTGTCCTCATCCGAAAGCTATAGCTAAAGCTATAGCTAGTATTTGGGTAAGTCGGAAGCGATAAGCATCAACGTAGCTGACATGAAACAATCGTTGAAGGAGCGCTTCTTTGGCGACCAAAGAAGCGCTCTAAAAACGAAGACTAATTAATACTAATTAGTCTTCTTTCAGGCGGAAACAAGGTGCCTTGGAAAACGGAAACGGTTGGGTCATGCCAGTTTTGAAGTACTCTTTCGGCATACTCAAATGGACTCAGACTGAACTCGACGCCCTGGATAGGAGGGTCCGTACACTGCTGACCGCAAACCGGATGCATCACCCACGATCATCGGTGATGAGACTGTACATCCCACGGAAGTGCCGGGGTCGAGGCTTTTTAAATGTGACCCTTCACAACCGCGAGGTGTGCAGTCTCAGGAAATATTTTTTTAAAGCCGAATTGGGTATGCACCGTGATGTGGTCGCAGTGGATAAGGGACTCACTCCGCTCTCCATGGCAAAAGAGAACTGGCGCAAACCTGTAGTACTTACTACTGATTACCGCAAGAAGGTATGGCAAAGCAAGGAGCTGCACGGGTTCATCTATCGGGTTCTTCACGAGCCTGATGTAGATTTCTTAACATCCGACCTTTTCGGGGAAACTGAAGGTTTTTGTTGTCTGTGCATTTATGGACAAAGTTATCTTGACGGATAACTAACGGAGACATATTATGAAGGATAGCGCGATGGACGTGTGTCGGACATGCCGCCGTCCAGGTGAGTCTATCTCTGGTTGTTTTCGTCTGGCTAACTGCAAGTACTTGCACAGGCATAACCAAGTGCCCAGGATTATTCACCAGCAACTTGCTTTGAAATATAAACTTGTGGTCTCTGAGGTACCATATTACATGTGCCCAGTTCTCGAAAATGACCATGTCACGTTGTACTGGGATCGGTCTATCATTACTGACAGGACTATTGCCGCCAATAAGCCTGATATAGTGATGTAGTAGTTCCACATGACGGGAATCTCGTGAAAGCTGAGAAAAAGAAACAAATAAAATATCTCGACTTAGCACATGAGGTTGTTGACATCTGGAATGTGAGCTCGGCCGTCATTGTGCCGATTGTCATAACGGCCAATGGCCTGATGGTCGAAAGCTTCGACCAACATCTCTCAAGTCTCTCGTTAGGCGGTTGGATCAAGGCCCTGATTATGAAGGCAGTATTCCTCAATAGGTACGGCTCGCATCGTGAGAAGGTTCCTGTCTGAGCCCCAACCACTGGTAGCTTGGACCCTGCTCCCGATACCGGCGGACCACATTTTTTTTATATTTTTAAATGTTTTTTATATCTTTTTTAAGAAATATTTAAAAATGTATTATATATGGCAAAAAAAAAACGAAATAATAATAATAAACCTTTTATTTTCAGGTTACAAAGACCCATAGATGAATACCTTAACCTAAGTATACATATAAAAACATTTGTGTTAGAAAATAAAACTTAAAACTATGTTAACATCACTTATGTAGTTGCACTAAGTCTTTGTGCGTTCCGGAGCACTTGTCCGTGAAAGCGGCGGAATACCATACCCTGTGGCCAAAAGCTTTCTTCCATCGCCTGATGCAGGTAGCATGTTGGTATGCAAACCACAAAGGCCTTAAAGTTGGCGTTGCGATGCGACTCCAGCAGCTGCACTCTCGGAGCGTACTTCAGCCTTTGGCGCACGTACTTCACGATATCTTCCGCGTCGGTGGTGTAGTGGAGACGGGAAATATACACCGGGGTATTCGGCTTCGCAGCACGCAGCTTTTCGTTTGGCTCCCTAGGACCTTTGCCGCAGCGGTTCTTACAGCTACTCTGTCGGCGCTTCCTCCTTTGCACCGTTACGAAGCCGTCATCATCAGCCCGGTTCGTTTCTTTTATAGCCACGGGCTTTGCGGGGGGAGAAGTGAGGGTGCACACAGTGACCAACGGGTCAGATGGTGGCGTCGGTCGGGCAGAGGTTAGGAGCTGCGGGGTCGGGAGCGGGGCTATGAGGCGAGCTTTTTTTTTTTTTTTTTAGGGTGGGAAATCATCAAATAACTTCTCCCGCTCTGGGCGGAGCGGAAGGGTGTGTCAGACTCTTACTGACTAAAACCCACCCGTATTCCTTCCTGTTGCCTGTGTTGCGGGGGCCTCGGTGACCCATAAGTACCTTCCCGCGACCCCGGCATGAGGCGCGCTTGAGGTGCAAAACTCAGATTCAGCAATCGGCGCCGGCGACAAAACTGCTGACGCAAAACTCGTGACCGATGTGTTTAGGCAGCCGACACCTCGGCGCGTATTTACATTACTTACACGTGCCGGTGACCCAATTAACGCCACAGAGTTGCGCAATTCATCGAGTTCTATGCGCAGGTCTGCGACGGTGATCTGGGATGTCTCCAACTTCCTATGCACATCAGCTAGTCTAGCCTTCAAAGACACAATATCCTTCAACAGGCTCGTAACGTCGATGTGCTCGAATGTGATTGGAGGTAACTCTCGCCACAAACGTCGGCACGTCGGCACGTCGTCAGGATCGTTAGCCTTCAGAAGCGTGATGATGTCTTGCACACTTTTCTTTTTCCCATCGCGCCGACGAGACACCATCTGGTCGATTTTATTAAGCGACCGGAACAGCAGCAGCTTCGCAGCAGCAATGTCGTCCTCGCCGAAGTTCGTAACACGGTCTGAATGGCGGACAGCTCATCCATCACCAAGCCCCCAGCGGTGGCATTAAACATTCCGCCTCCGTTTGCTGTCCGGCCAATCGGACTCCGCGAACGCACCGAAAATTCACCTACTCGAAGACTACTTCAGTCTTCGAGGAGAGAACTTTCGATGGTCAAGGAGAGAAACACGCGCCCTTTTGGTGTGCCTACACCGCAGTGGCATGGTCACGTCTTCTGTCGATGATCAACGATAGTCGATCGATCAGAAGCGTCCGTCCCGTCCCAGTATCGCTCTTGGTCTGGTTTCTCACTTGGACCTCAACTCTACCGGCAGAGCTCCAAGATCATTGAGACACGCAAGCCCCACCACGACGACAACGTGGAGGCACCCTAGGTTGGGGTACCTACTACCCTAGGCCAGCTCAAGGTCGAAGTGTTAGATGCCACCGACGCGAGGCGTGCGGTCAACTGTATTATTTGCTCAGAAATATAAACCGAAATACAAAATTTCTTAGGTACATGACCTAAGAAATTGATTATTATTAGTATTTGATGATTGCTATCAATCACAATCTGAATGATTTTGAAGGATATTGCTAATCCATTGTTTCATAAGTTCGAAACATTTGTGTGCTCAACAACGTAAGTAACGCAGTGAATGTTGTTTAATTGTCCAAATGAAAGCCATTGCTACTGTTAAGTGTGTTCTGCAATAAATTACGAGGGCGACACTGAACGTTTTTAGAACTGGCCACTTGTAAACGATATAATAAAGAAGCAGTTCAAATTTTGAAAATTGAACTCTTTGCCAATATTATTGTGTATGTATTTTATTAATTTGTCATTTGTTTACGATTTGGAGGCAAATTGAAAATTGTCTGTGTCACGTCAGCATGAATTTAACGCGAGAAAATTTTCGTACAATGATTTGTATTTAAACATCGAAAGTCATAAAAAATCATTGACAAAAATTTAAACAAGAAAGTTATGATAGACTTCGATTTCCTTCGATTTCACGATGAAGCCCCATCTCGTGCCTCTGGTTTAACGAGTGTAAACGTGGTCGCACTAATCTCACCGATGACCTGCGTGAGGGATGGCCTTCTATGGCGACGACTGAAGATAACATCAGTGTTGTGCGGCGTATGATAGAGACCGACAAAAGAGTGATTTATCAGCAGATTCGGACAAGCTTAGGCATCGGTATGAGTCAAGTGCACAAAATCCTCCATGAACATTTAGCGGTCAGGAAGTTTTGTGCCCGATGGATACCTCATAATTTGACAGAGGCCCGAAAACTCCGTTGTGTTGATTGGTGTCGTGAAATGGTTCAAAGATTTAACGGAGGTGACTCAAATGCTGTGTTCGACATACTTAGATAGATAGATAGATAAAACATTTATTCAGTGCACACAAAAGACATAGCACAACATACAATAGCACAATACATGGATAACAAATTACAGGAATATATATAAAAACAAGGTGACAATATACAAAAAAAAAGAAAAACATGCTTAAAGAAATAGAGTAACATTACGACATACTTCAATTAATTATCGAACAAGGTGCGGTGTGTGTCTCAAGGTTGCACCAAATGGGAGTCCAGCTCAGCATGTGTCAGGCAAATATACCTGACGCTGATATTCTGCTGGATCCCTGCAGTGACATACGGACGTCGAGCAGACGAGATACATTGGTGTTGTGACAAGTGTTATGCGTGGAGTGAAATTGTGTAAGTATACCCGCAACTTAAAATGATGTATTCTACAGTAAAGTTTTGTATTGTATTGGGAAACTTTCTTGTTGAATGTGTTGAATGTGTTGATTGTGGTTTGATTACTTGATAATTTAGAAAGTTATATACCTAAATGAACAATCTTATTAAAGTAACAGTGGCTTCAGTGTGAATAAAGTAAGCGATTTGGCTTGACAAAAAGAAAATATGTTCACAATAAACATATTTTCGATCACAATAAACGTTCTTAGGGGTGACGAAAGCTGGATTTATTGTTATGATCCTGAAACTAAGAGACAGTCTGTTGTCTGGGTGTTTCCTTCCGAGGAGTTGGCAACTAAAGTGAAGAGAGGTCGAAGCGTGGGAAAAAAGACGGTGGCCTCGTTCTTCGGAAGGACAGGTCATTACGCAACAATTGTTTTAGAGGATCGCAAAACAGTTACTGCAGTGTGGTGCACTAACAATTGTTTGCCACTTGTCTTGGAAAAATTTCGGGAGAAACGACCTCGCAGTAGGATCCTCCTTCTCCACGACAACGTCTCGTCGCACACCGCCAAGCCAACAATCGACTACTTGGCGACGTCAGACGTGGAATTACGGGGTCACCCGCCCGGACCTCTCACCTTGCTATTTTTATTTATTTCTGAAAATAAAAGAAAAACTTCAAAAATCGTTTTATGGACGCCAAAGAAGCAGTGGCTGCGTTTCAAAATGCCGTCGAAGAGACCACTAAGGACGAGTGGGTAAAGTGCTTTTCTCAGTGGTTCCATCGGATGCAGCGATGTATTGATGTAAATGGACACTATTTTGAAAAGATATAATAAAACTAAGAACATGCTAGTTGGTTCAGTTTTTGATTTTCTAAGAACTTTCAGTGTCACCCTCGTACCCAGCCGCGCGCCGTTTTCCCTTACTTATTGTGCGCTACATGGATCTTTTGGCGCCTAAATGACAATGACAGGGGTGCGTTGTTGGTAAACATTTGTGTGAAATTGTATTGAAAAAACAAGGTGGCGGCGTTAGTTAGAATTTTTGCCACGCGCCAATAGTTCCTTGTACATAAATTTATTTTTTTGCAGAGTGAAAAACTCATAGAATCCGCTTATGCTTTGGACTGGCTGGAAATACCAAAAAAATATAAGCGTGCCATTATCATTTTTATGGAAAGAATCAAACGCACCACAAACCTTGTGGCAGGAAGTCTGATACCACTTTCAAACAGTACTTTTGTTTCGGTAAGTTTTAAGGTACTTTTTAATGAACCTAGGTACACACCTACAGCTACCGTACACTAATGGCACAACTAGGTTACTTACTTATTATGTAACTACCTACCGACATTATTCGTATAGGTTCAGACTAAGGCACACTGCATCGCGCTCCGTCGCGTAGCGCGGGGCGGCCGATTTTACTAGTTTGTATAGAAAACACAATCGGCGCGCGAGACGCACTCCCACGCGCAGATTGTTTGCTATGTTCGCCCCGCGCTACGCAACGGAGCGCGGTGCAGTGTGATCGTCGTGTTTGACTGACTGTAGAGCGCAGCGTGAATACTTAGTACCTACTACCTAAGTAGGTACCTCTCAATAATGTGTAAAGTTATAAAAGTGCTGATTCTCAGCCTAGTTTGAATAAATGACTTTTCATTTTGATTTTGAATGTGCAACCCAATATTTATTCTGTTTAATCTACCTGCTTGTATTTATACAGCTTCTTTAACAGCTTAAAATTATAATTTCCAGATTGTGCGGAGTTCCTACACATTTTATGCATTTTTGAAGAACACAAATTAAAAAAAGCAATGTCCCAGGATCATTTTTTGTCAGCTTCCCAGTTGCTAACACCTTCCTTTAGAACCACAACACGTAAATACCTATACCTACGTATCAACGAACGTAATCCGACTCGTGACTCGATCACTGATAGCTATTAGGTATTACTAGCTGCTGCCTGCGGCTTCGCCCGCGTGGCGTTTTCTAAAACAAAAGTAGCCTAAGTTACTCTCCTCAAAGTGGATCTACTAAATGCGATAATCCACCATGTACCTACCTACCCTGTAACCTAAAATCGATGGACACTAGAATACTAGTGCTAACGCTTTCAAGGTTGCCGAGTTCTGGTAGAAGCATAGGAATTTAATTAGTATTCTAATTGGAATCATCATTAGGCAGCGCAATTTTGAAAGGGTCCGGAATAGTACAGTTTGACTTGTATGTAAATTAGTTGTATTCTAAAACTTATTATAAAGTAATAAGACTTTTATGAATAATCTAAAAGACCTGTTATTCAGTTCGTACTTAAATAAAATGTTGCCATTTTGACGCGACTTGCGACGTGGCCATAGACAAAGACGTGGCGCAATAGTGTTGTTTATCTATGTCACAAAAGTAAAATATAGGTAGGTAGCTAGTTTTAACGTTATATTATCGTATCGTATTATATTATTTTAACGTTTTAAAGGGGATTGTGGCTAAGTTATAACAGCCGCACGGGTCGATCGATCAGGTTAAGCTACGCTTGTCGCGGTTGGACCGTGGATCATCTTTAAACACCAAGACCACTCCGTGACTCGGAAAGCACGTTTTAAGGCGTTGGTCCGGCTGTCATTCATAGGTCTTTAACAGTCGTTACGGAGCGTCAGAAGCCCAAAAGTCTGACAGCCAGTCTTACCCAGAGGTATCGTATTACCCAGTAACTGGGTTGTGGGGGTCAGATTATCAGTCGCTCCATGTAAAATATTGGTATTGAGTTGCATCCGGTTAGACTGGAAGCCAACCCCAACATAGTTGAAAAAAAGCTAGGCAGATGATGATGACTAAATTGACCTAAAGTCTGTTTTTTAATCTCGGAGACTAAATTGACACATGCAAATGTCAAACTCCAAATTGAAAAAACGAACAACAATCATTTGAAATGTCAAATTAGTTAGTCTCTGGGATTAAAAAACGAACTATAAATACTATATAAATAATAATTATGAAAGAAATATAAATAACAACTTAGATATAGCTCAATGCTCAGAATATAGAAATCTGTTTGACATGACACTACAACGGTATAGAAAATGTATACTCTCTCTTCTAAATGTAAATAAATAACTGGAAGCCGATCGAAACATAGTTGGGAAAGGCCTAGGCAGATGATGATGATTGAATTCTAAGTGTAACAGCTCGTTCACACAGTCTCCGTATTTACGGTACGGATACGGCAAAAATTATGCTTTGCTTTACTGTATAATGAAAACTGAGTCATATATGAAGTAGCTCATACAAATCCATACGCCATCGATTTAAGAAAAACGTATCTGATAAAACGGACCACTAAAACGGAGACTATGTGTGAACGGGCTGTAAGGGAACAAAAAAGTACTCTGTGGAACAAATGCTTAATTTTTGTACGGGCCGCAATAATGACTCACCACTGCAGCACTGGAACGAACAATAATTTATCGATATGCTATATTTTATTATTTGTAAGCTGTATATAAGGCGATCATGCAGTTCCAGTACTGCTTTAATTAACATTAACTATATAGAAAAAAACTGATATTTTTTTATAGAGCGATATTTTATTTTTCCCACCAGTTTTGTATTTGACATGAACTCATGACGTTACTGCATTACTGGTTGACAACTTGAACTTGACGTTGACGTTGAGTCGATGACATAGACATTGTTGATTGTGCCATTTATTCTGTCCTGTCGACATCGTGTTGTCTGATATTTTATTAGTTTATAATAAATTGTGGGAGTTCTAAAGTATTCACCATACAATATGTTTCGCTATTTTCTTGCTTTACTGTTGGTAAATACGTGTTACCAAAGTTTGGGGAATCCTATCCAACCAAGACCTCCAAATCAATTATTATCAAAATCACTTGCGACACTGGCAGATCAATGCAAAAGTAGTGTTTTGAGAAAACATATTTTAGAAAAAATTAATGATTGCGCCGTATCTGTACCGCCTTATAGTAAAAAGCAATTTCAGTGTTTGATATTCTATGACATAAATATGCAGTTGTGCTCGGATGTGGCTGCATTTAAAATAATTATAAACGAAGATGCTTTTGTAAAAGTCGAAGAGAAACAGGATGTCAACGCTGTTTGCAATTTGGCTAAGGACTGGGTTTTCACCAATATTTCGGTCTTCTTGCATTACAAAGAGTCTGCCGAAAAGTATTTGAAACTGCCAGCCACTTGCGGGGAAGTATGTGGCCTCGAGGATACTGTGAATGAAGCTAATTACTATTGCAAATACTACAAGACGGGCTTAGAAATATTGAAGACTGAACTGGCTTCTACAATGGCTAATAATGCTATCAACAATGCAGTAGTAGCACCTTTGATATCCGGGCCTGACTCCAGTTTTAAGGCAGATGTCCCTGCATCCGGCAATAGTGATCCGGTTAAACCTCAAGACACAAACACAAA
Source organism: Atethmia centrago (assembly GCA_905333075.3). Taxonomy (NCBI): domain Eukaryota; kingdom Metazoa; phylum Arthropoda; class Insecta; order Lepidoptera; family Noctuidae; genus Atethmia; species Atethmia centrago. Next base: position 15,624,918 of record HG995383.1, on the reverse strand, counting down.
AACATTGAATGGTCAAATTAAGCAAACAGAGCCGGCTGCTGCTAAAACTACACCTCAGAAGGTTGAAGATGCCATTGACGATGCAGTGGTGAAGTCTGAGACAGTGGTGCAAGCGACATCTAAACAAACTCCAAGTAGTGATGAGGCAGACAATGCTGATAATATTGATGATTCAGATATCAATGTGGTTAAACCAGAAGATCCTGTATTACCTGTGCCACAGAATGGCATTCCTCAAAATGATCAGTTTAACAAGACAGGTGTGGTGCAGGCAGAGAAACCAGCAGTTGTGAATGACGTGGTAGCTCCTGACTTGCCGGTGCCAGCTAACAGTGATCAGAAACCGCTGGCCGTTGTAGATAACCCTAAACCAAAAGCAATTGGTGATGCTGAGGATTACGGTAATTGCTGCTTTCTATAATTAATAACAAATGTTTAAAAATCTACTTATTTTATCAGAAAAATATATATAGATATTATATATATTTGGGGAAAATAATTATATTTCCTTATCAAATCGATGTTCCATTTTATTTACACTCAGTATAGAACACCGCTGTAGATTACACTACACTTGTTCTGATAAATTCATTCTGAACTTGTTACAATTAAAATCATGAACTTTTTATTTAGTTATTAAGTAATAAATTATTGCATGCTTAAATTACTTCTATTAACCACTAGCTCAAGCGCTATTCTAGAGTAGCTTTGCATATGTATTCTACATCCTTTGGTGCATTGACATACAAGAAGTCAGTGTTACTATGACCTTACTTATTGACTGCTTGATGTTTGTTGATTTACACTTGAAAGTTATTACATTTCTAGATCGAATATACTACTCCATGTCAAATTCACATTTCTGTTGCATATGGTTTTTTCTGTTGCTATTATTGTAGTTAAAACATTTTGATTATTGAAGTTACTTTTATGTTACCACTACAATGCTACTATTGATTTTTATCTTTGATTTGTCATCAAATCTTTTATTAATAAACTACTCATAAAGATAAGATAACAATAAAATAGATTTAAATGATCCCAAGTTATTCATTTATCATTAAATTTGTTGGTATGTTATCAATATGATGGGTATTACTAATAGTAAATTCATTCTCTGTATTGTGTTTGAGAATATTTTTTGAAATGATTTTGATTATACAACATTAAACTGGGTTTGCCAGAGGTATGATTGGACTTTGCTTATCACAGTTGTTAGCAGTTTATTCCTGTAATAATCTGTTCATAACAAATTAATTCTTATTATTTCAGACTCAGATGGCAATGAACCTGATGAAGAAAATGAAGAAACTGGAGCAGAGAACAAACCAGACCAAGAACCTGTAAACCAGCAAACTTTCACTAGGAACAAATTGGTGGGGCCAGCCGCTCACGAAGCAGAGGTTTCACAAAAAGGTAACATACAAAAAAAGTCTATTGTCTACCCAAAACAAAAGGTAGTGTGAATTCCAGATATGCAGCGAGTTCTGCTGTTCATTTAAGTACCATATTGCCTAGAAAATAGAGTGCAAAATTCAATACCATCAGTCACCAACATTATACCTACTTATATGGCCTCAAATCAAGAGCAACGCCTCGAAATTCAACCATTGGATTATAAGTATTCATATTTTAGATTTGGCAAAGGTGAAGGAAAAAAATCAACTTTTAGGTAGGTACTTGCAAATTAAAACTAAATATTGTATCTATAAATTCAAAACAAGCAACCTTGTATCACTTTAGTTACTAACTGTGGAAGTTAGATGTGAAGGCAATTTTAAGCATGGGTTTATAAAAGAACAATATTCCCCAGTAATGTGGCTTTCAAATCAAAGCATATTCTCTACTGAGCAAGTAGTTAGGGATTCAGAATATTCCAAGGATGGGGGAAAGAACTAGTAGTTTACTAGATTATCTTCAAGGCAGCAGTTTCGTTATTTTGAATCATATGAAGGAGGTTGTGATTGGGAGGCTGTCATTGATGTTACTTTGTTGTTATAGTGATTGCAAAAATATATATATAATTGTTGGTCATTTCAAAAGATTTTATAATATTTTCGACTTGATTGATTTTTGCGTTAAATGGCCAACTTTGTCATGATTATTCTAAGAAACTGAAAAACTTCGACAACTTTTACTTATTAAGTGGTGGAGAATGGTTCTCAGTATAGTTTCTTAATTTTTTCTTAAGTATCTATTTATATAAAGCCAAAATTCAGAAGCAAGGTTTTCTTTCATATAATGTTCGACGGCACATTTTCGTGCTCGTGGATTGTACCTAGGCAAACGAAATGAATTATATATAATACGACCACAGCTATCCTCTGAACATCACTATGAATATGTATTAAATACATTGTAATATAAATATACGATATACACGAATAGACGATAAATATTGAATAGTTTCGTAACAATTTCAGATAAGAATATTTTCTTGTTTAATACTTTTTGAGCATGATTTTTGCGTAGTTGGGTTTTAGTTTTGAACTTAAATTTTCGTTAAATATATTTAAAACTTATCAAAATGTTCAAAAATTGTCCCAAATCTATATATTCATAGATTATTTTGGTCCCTGATTGTTTTCTTGAGTTCAAGGTAACTTAATTAGCAAAACAATGCATTTGCATGACATATGCATCTAATACTATTTTGGAAGTGCACATTAAGGAATGCAAATAACGATACCTACTTATTATGCAACACTTATAAGAACTTGATCCTTCAATGTAATCAACTACTTACTTAGTTAATTTATAAGCTAAACTGTATTTTTATAATTTCGCTTCTTGGAAGCCTAAAATATGTTATTTATTCCGTGAAGGAAGTAGGTACTGCAATTACAAGTAGGTATAAATCACGAAATGGTGCCGTCAGGAATCTAAAAACTGAACAGAAAAGTTTGTTGTACATATAGGTAATGTATCTGTCTAGATATTGTATACAGCAAATAAAAAAAATGCGTTTATTGCCATTATGAACAAACAGCCATTTGTGTGCAGTAGTTGTGAGAGAGAGAGAGGGGCTTGTGCCTAAATACCTAATAACAGCCGCACGGGTCAATCTATCAGGTTAAGCTACGCTTGCCGCGGTTGGTCCGTAGACGGGTGACCATCTTGACATACCAAGACCCCTCCGTGCCTCGGAAAGCACGTTAAGCCGTTGGTCCCGGCTCTCAATCGGGGATCTTTGACAGTCGTTACGGGTCGTCAGAAGCCCGAAAGTCTGACATCCAGTCGTAGGTACCAAGGGATATCGTATTACCCAGTAACTGGGTTGTGTAGGTCAGATAGGCAGTCGCTCCATGTAAAATACTGGTATTCAGCTGCATCCGGTTAAGACTGGAAGCCGACTCCGGCTCATCATCATCTGATGAGTCGGATGATGATGAGCCATTTGTGTGCAGTTATGTCACCTATTATTTATTTATTTCGGAGAATCTTCATATTATTATGAGTTACAACATTACGATTATTACGATTTTATGTTCTTGTGGAACATACAATCATAAAATGTTAGCGTGTTAGTAATAAAATTGGACCTAAAATTAAGTTAGTATTGTTAGTAGCTATACCTAACTGATGCATGTGGCTGTTCTTATCCACTAATTTAGGAAAGGACAGAAATCAAAACGGCAGCAATAGCCATCCGTGCGCGCTTCAACAAACATACCAGACGCGCTGCAGCCCCACAGCAGCACCAACAGCATCTTAAAGTCGTTATTATACTGAGTGCGCAGGGCTCTGTAGGTTCGCTGCGTATGGTTCACCCACAGACCACTCGAGTAGAACGACTGGAAGAACGCCTTAAAAAGTTTTGTGTGTGTGTGTGTGTGTGTTTTTTCTGGTTGTTGCGGCGTGTGAACCTGCGAGCGAGCATATTGCCTCATCGCCAAAGCCCTGCGCTCACTCTATGTCCTCGTCATCCTTAAGTTCACCTGTTACAATGTGACCCAGGGACTTAAAACCTGTCCAATACTTTTAAGGCTGCACCGTGTCATGTCAGGAGGAACATAATTATGCGGGATAGTTGGTACCCGCTCTGAACACTAGAAGCTCACTCTTTTTGCAGTTATATTTAAGCCAGTGCGACATCGTAAAGGCCACACACTGACACACCACAGATTTCTAAGGCGCCAGCGCCCACTATCGGTGAGCATCGGTGCGGCTCGGTACAGCTCGGGCGCGTTACGTCGGCTTCGGGCGCCTGAGGGCTGCTTCGGGCGGCTTCTGGCGCCTGACAGCTGCCTCGGCAGTCGTAAGCATACCTAAGAGCGCCGAGGCTGGTTTCGGGCAGCTTCGGCAAAACTACCACCATTATAAATACACACGCAAAACTTTTTTCACGTAACGTTACGACTCCTCTGCGACGTATCTGCCACCCGGACTATTCTTAGTTTTGCCGAAGCTGCCCAAAACCAGCCTCGGCGCTCTTAGGTATGCTTACGACTGCCGAGGCAGCTCTCAGGCGCCCGAAGCCGCCCGAAGCAGCTCTAAGGCGCCCAAAGCCGCCGTAAGGCGCCCGAGCTGTACCGAGGCGCACCGATGCCCACCGATAGTGGGCGCCGGGCCTTAATCCGCTGATTGAGGGGCTCAGCAACACCATGCCGTCTGCATAGCTAATATTATTAACACATTTGTCATCAATGATACATCCGACATGAGTGCTACTGCTACTAAGGCTCAATCAGCTTATTTACATACAAATTAAACAATAGTGGCGATCTTAACTCCCTTGTCTCACACCACATTCCAATTTATAGTCGTCTGACAAAGAACCGGTCCGTCTCACCTGATTTCTCTGATTTGAGTATCAGTACATTACACGTCAAACTTTTTGGGTGCGCAGTACCCCACCCCTAACCCCCGCTGACCCGTGAATTTGTTACGTCGCAGCGACTCTCGTCTTGTTCCGAGCCGCCATAAAGTTTGCATCGGGCTTGTACTTGAGAAGAAAGGTACATTCCATCAGCACACCCGCGTTTCCTAGCTTATATAATGATGTATGTTAGTTACACACAAAGTCGATTACGAAAGTCTATTTCTGAGTAGGTATCTACAACACAAAAGCAACGTACGAGTATTGCTTGTATTATTCATACTTTGAGTTACCCTGGAGGTACTTACTGTGAAAAATTTAGCAAGGTTGTTTTTAACAAATTAGTGATTTATTGAACGCACAATCAAAATAAAAATCCGCTGAGGCTAATAATAGACCATTATATTTTAAAGAATAATAGTCGAGCTTATTTTTCATAATATTGGATAATAATAATACAATATGCAGAAAGCAGCCATCCTAAACACATGTCGTTGAATCGTTAGGAAATTTATGCAGTTAGACGAAAGTACACTCTCACCATACAATTCACCACACGCTGCATTTACTTGGCTTTGCCCGTAAATCTAGTTAACGACCGGCCTAAAAGCCGAGAAAATATAAACATTCCCGATAAATAATAATAATAATAATGCTTTATTATCTATCCTCGTAAGGCCCAACCCAAATTTAGGTCGATATATATTTTTATGATTAGATATATAATTTAAATGATTTTAAATAGTGTCTCGGGCCGGAGTGTCAAATTTTTTTTGTCATTAAATTAGGTCGTTGGGCCTTACGAGGCTTGGTGACAAAAACAATTGTACAATAATTTGGTACAGAGATGTGAGACTAATTTATCACCTGGATCCCAAACTAGGTTTATTGCCTGTGACTTGGGAGTCAGCGATTCCAAAACTTATGCTAACATAAACTGCGTCGATACACCAATAGATTTATTGTATAGTTATATAAGAGAAGAGAAATGTGTGTGTGTGTGTGTGTGTGTGTGTGTGTGTGTGTGTGTGTGTGTGTGTATGTGTGAGTGGTGTATATATATGGGTCTCAAGTTGCTTAGGATTGGGTGAGAAGCAATTTTTCTGTTTCATCATAAGATTGTTCCATCAGGTAGATATCCTATTTTGGAAGAGCTAAGTACTATGAAATTAGATCTAAAGTCTTTGTTTTCATTTTCTTTGTAGTGTATTTTTCATATTTATTGTGTTGGACTTATTATGTTGTGTAAAGTTTATTATTTCACTCGATAATTACACTAACTCGTGGCTGTTTATTCAGGTGTGAACGACATACTCAAATATATTTCTTTGCATAATATGTTTAAGCCATTCTAACTGAGTTCTTGTGCTCTATATTTGAATAATTAAAAGAAGTTATGTAGTTCATGAAAAAGAAAATATTATAGGAAAACTTAGAAACTACTTCAAATTGAAATTGTTTGCTAACATTTATAGAGACAGCTTATCAGTAAAGAAAATGTTCACATATTGTTTCAGTATGTGAAAAACTGTTAAATTGCTTATAGTAATGGGTAATCTAGCTAGAGTACTTACGTAATTGGTGTTTTATTGCTAAAAATGTCTCCTTATACACTTTAACATAAAAACTGTTTATATTTTCCAGAATTTTTCCCGAACTCGATGCCTGACGATTTCTCAGATCAGGACAACGACCACTTCTTCCCATTCTTCATGACGTCTGTGGTACTGATGATATTGCTGTACGTCCTCTATCATAACAAGAGCAAAGTCAGCAAAGTGGTGAGTACCAGTTCATCATCATCATCATCATTATTTCAGCCGAGAGACGTCCATTGCTCGACATAGGCCTCACCAACTATAGCCCGAAGAATTGTGAAACTTAAGTGGCATTGGATAGGGCACATTACTCACAGAACTAATGGCCGATGGGGCCGAAAGGTTCTGGAGGCCACACCGGCTTATACAAAAATCTTACAATGATCTAAATCAAAATCACAAGTCATTTATTCAAACTAGGCTGTGAATCAGTACTTTTCGAACGTCAAAATTACATAAAACAGTCCCTCAAAAACGCCCACCCTTCACCACTTCCTAGTGCTTTAGATGGGAAGAAGAAGTGCCGCAAAAAACTACGGATGATGGATGGGATTTCCGCCTATTATTCGGCTGATTAAATACGTTAAGATGGACAGTCTTATCCTCATCTATACGTACATGGTATAAAACGCTTTTCGTGTCTGTCTGTGTGACCAGAGCGCGTGTGTGTGAGAGCAGTGGTAGCCCAATGCCCAAACAGCAATGGAGCAGTTGTGGCCCAGTGGTAACGGCCGCGACTTACGAATTGTAGGTCAGAGGTTCGAACCCCGACAGGCGCTTACATAATCATACATAATCAGCCTATAATGTTCCCACTGCTGGGACACAGGCCTCCTCTCTGTGAGAGGGAGTGGGCCGTAATCCACCACGCGGGCCCAGTGCGGGTTGGTAGATGTCACATATCTTCGAATTTTTGGTTCTAGGACAAGCCGGTTTCCTCACGATGTTTTCCGTCACAGTTTTGAGAGCAGTGGTGATGTATACCTTTGCTAAATTACAGCTTTCTAGTACTAAGCGTCTCTGAGCTACAGTGGGGATAGACAGACAGACGGACATGGCGAAACTATAAGGGTTCCTTGTTTACTACGGAACCATAAAAATAGTCGCATTATGATTCCGAAGTTATAGCTATAAGTTAGTGAGGATTATGGGGTGAACGTCTCCATACAATCCTCACCTCAGTGCAAGCAAACGGCTGGGACTAACGACTTGGGATCAATTCGAAAAAAATAGTCAAGAAATAGTCGTAACGCTATGCCAAATCTCGAAAATAGTCATTAAGGGATTCCAAAGACATAAAGGTGTCTTGCTGAGGATTAAGTGGTGAGCCTTCCTCGCCACAATCCACACCTGATTACCGCGGAACGCTTACGTTTTTGAATTTGGTTCCAAGAATAGTCAAGAAATAGTCGTCTCCAACCATGATAATTTCGACCTGGTTTACTATGTATAAGTATTAAACTTAAACTTCCATGTAAACTTCTAAATACATTTTCGAGTCGAGAACAGTCGAGCACAAAATGATTAAGTACGTATCACCTTATTTTTAGGTTGTATTAAAACTTAATTATTAACTTATAGCTATAACTTCGAAATCATAATGCGATATTTTTTTTAACCTTGGTGACTATTTATGACTATTTCTTGACTATTTTTTGGCGTTCTCAAAATTGATTTTCATGAAGTTTTCAAAAGTGAGGATTGTGTGGTGAAGGACACCCATTTAGAGCATTTATTCCGACAGGAAGGTATTTCACTTAGTTATAGAACGGAAATCTCGATATTTTAACATTGTATAACTAACTAAGTCATTGTCATTGTATAAGTAACTAATTAAGTCTATATAACTAAACAGACAAGTGTGCTGCTGGGGAGTTTGTTGCGCCACTTCTTCTTCCCAGCTAAAGCACTAGGAAGTGGTGAAGGGTGGGCGTTTGACGTTCGAAAAGTGCTGATCCTCAGCCTAGTTTGAATAAATGACTTTAATAATAAAGCATAATTATGCAGGAGGGCCCTAGAACTCCACCAAGTCTTGTCATTGTTGTTGTCTTGTAAAAGTTTTAAATAGTCACTGCTACTGCGTTAGTAGCTATAAGTGTTTACTACGAATTTTGATATTTGTTTCTATACCATAAGAAACTACAGGGTGATTGGAAGCTGGGTGCAAAGCTTTAAGGCAACAGACAATTTAATATTACAACACACAATTTATTATTAGGCTTTAATATTACAGACAATTTGGAACCATTTAAGCCATGGTTGTCTTAGACGAAGTCTTACCATTTTTTTAACATATTTTTTGTTTTTTCGAATATTCCCAAAATTTTAACTAAACTGCTTGTTTATGGCCAAATTGAATGATAAATGAATTAATTTTTATTTTATTTAATTAAAGTAATGTGTAAGCAATCTAGCAATACAAGTTTTAGGCCTCTGTGTCGTTACGACATTTTTTTACAGACATTTAAAATTCATAAAAAAAAAATTAAATTCATAAATACTTTTTGTAAACCTTATTAAAAAAAAAAAAAAAACGGAGGGTGCTATTTTTGTTCAAACCTTTTTGAAAACGTGCTTGATAATCGCTCTTTCTTTTGAGGTATCATTTACGCGGATATCTTACAAATTATTGAAAGTAGGACCTACAAACCAATTTGAGGGAGAAATTTTAAATTTTAGACAGACTAATTAAAATAAATTTTTTGCTTAAAAAATTACTTTATGTGTTCGAAATGATAACTTAGCTCAATTCTAAGAATTTTTTGCACATGGAAAATCATAAGGGATTATCTAAACAATGGCCGCCGCGCGCGGTGCGGTGGCATTTCCAGGTAGAACGCCCAATGTATAGAAAATAGCGATAAGTACGTTGGTTTTTACAGCAAAATGATCTTAGTTACTAAGATTACAAAGTCGTGTTTTCTTAGGCAGGGTCAGTCAGTCTGTGTTGAAGCCGTTACACCTTTTACTTATTGTTATTACTATTAGTCAAACTACAGCTGCCCTTGTGAGTGGACGTTGTTGTGTTGATGCACAATCAACCGTGTTCGGTTGTAGCCCTTTGCGCTCCTGCACGTGTTGTTTGCGTTAGTTTTGGACATTTTTGTTTCACCGTGTCCAGTCGTAGCCTCAAGCTCCTGCACGTGTGGATTTTTTAGTTAATTGTTTTGAGTTGACATTTAGTGCGCTCCTACGCCGTTTTTATTAATAGTTAAGTGGCTATGACTGCTTTTTCCAATCAGGAATATGCGGATATCGTATTTATATATGGCAGAGCAGACGGCAATGGATCCTTGGCGCGACGGATGTATCAAGAGCGCTATCCGAATCGCAGGGTACCGAATGTGAGAGTGTTTTACAATACTTATCGTCAACTTGCCCAAGATGGGTTTCACCGCGTGGAACCTGGAGTCAACCGGGGCAGACACGGACCTGACGTCGAAAAAGACATTTTGGCAGCATTTCAAGCGAATCCTACTACCAGTACCAGTTCTACAAGTCGATTTACCAGTGCTGATAGAGGAAACCGATATTTGAAAGAGACCGAACAGTTATCTTTCAGCAAGACGGCTGTCCAGCGCATTGGACGTTAAATGTAAGGGAGAATATTTAAATAATTGCTTTCCTGCCAGCTGGATTGGCAGAGATGGACCCATCCCTTGGCCCGCTCGCTCACCAGATCTGACCCCGCTGGACTTTTTCGTGTGGGGCCGAGCCAAAGAACTGGTGTATACAAATGTTGAAATAAACACGAGAGAAGAATTGATAGAGAGAATTAATGCAGCGTTTGAAACTATGAAGCTGGAGATGATGTTGAAAATAACAACAACAGAAGTGGGAAGACGGAGCCGTTCTTGTATTAGGAATCACGGCAGACATTTTGAAAAATAAATAATTTAAATTCAAATGTTGTTTTAATTAGTCTGCCTAAAATTGAAATTTTTTCCCTTGAATTGGTTTGTAGGTCCTAATTTAAATAATTTGTAAGATATCCGCGTAAATAATACCTCAAAAAAAAAGAGAGATTATCAAGCATGTTTTCAAAAGGTTTGAACAAAATAGCACCCTCGTTTTTTTAAATAAGGTTTACAAAAAGTATTTATGAATTTTTAATTTTTTTATGAACTTTAAATGTCTGTAAACAAAATGTCTGACGACACAGAAGCCTAAAACTTGTTTTGCTAGATTGCTTACACATTACTTTAATTAAATAAAATAAAAATTAATTCATTTATCATTCAATTTGGTCATAAACAAGCAGTTTAGTTAAAATTTTGGGAATATTTGAAAAAAAAAACAAAAATTAGGTTTAAAAAAAATGGTAAGGCTTGGTCTAAGACAACCATGGCTTAAATGGTTCTAAATGGACTGTACTATCTACGCCTTAAAGCTTTGCATCCAGCTTCCAATCATTCTGTATATCAGTATTTTAATTTTTTAATTTTTAAATGAAATTTAAAGGTTGCTACTAAGGGTTGAATATTAAATAAAAACTACATTAACAAATGTAGGTAGTTTTTATTTCTTTTATTCATAAGTGTGAACATAAGAAATATAAATAATATCCATAATTTTCTTTTCCAGTTCTTTGGCTTAGTACTAGAAGGACGTCAAAACGGTCGCCGTCGCAACAGCCGGGGCCACGCCTACCGTCGCCTGGACACGCTAGAACAAGCCATGAACGCTAACACAGCCGCGCCACCCAGCAAGATAATATACTAATAAGCTGCACTTGGTAAAACAATATCATTCAGTACATCCGCTTAGGGATAAGTCTGATTACGATCGAGCGATCTGCTAACTGCGTTTTACGTCTTATGAACCCGATAATGCGCGAGGAAAAAAATTTACTTCCCGCTAAAATGTATTGCTTATGATCAACGCCGGTGGCGCCATCTAAGATTAACATTCAGTTGTGCTGGCTACACTTGGCGTATTTTTGTACAGCTATTCGCGTTATTTCGTTAATGCAAAATGAACCTTTTCAATCGAAATAGGTATATTTTTTATTGCCTAAATAGCGCAAATAAATTGACGAAATGCAATATGCAGTTCGCATGAACGCAGCGGAAGATTGTGGGAGGTACTGAACTTTGGCTATCAACCACACGACGATCCAGTGAACATAATCGAAAATAAGTTTTGTAAAGCCGGGTTGATTCGATATTGACTAAATAGCGAATCAACCGTTTTCGCGTCTTTCATTTTAATTCTATAATATGTAAAATTTAAATACACGTGCGTTTAAAGGCAATTACATGTTTTTCGCGTATAGTGATGTAGTTTGACATTTTGATGCACCATTTAATTTACTTATTCCATAGTCTTCAACTAATTGATCTAGTCTTTGTGTTGCCTATTTGTGATGAAGAATGGGTGTTTTTATATTCTACATTTTGTTTCTTTTATTTTCGTGCCTTATAGAGGAATGGCCAGTAGGTACTTTTAGAAAAGAGAAATGAAGAGTATATCATTTCTCTTTTCTAAAAGTAAGGTAGTAGGAAGAAAGCGCAATGCTTGGTCCAATAATTGCGCCAGTGTCAACAAATTCTTCTATTCTATTTTTAATATATGGCAATCAATGCGGGTGTCGCCTATTCTGCCAATGTCTAAAGTGAGGAAGCCAGTGTGCATGATAAAAAAAAACAATTAAATGTCAAAAAAAATATTCGATGGATAGAGCTGAACACAATGTAGATCTTGTTGCATTAGTACGGGACTGAAACAAGAAATTCTTAATAATAATGAAAAAGTCCTGGACATTGCCATTTGACATTTGTTTTTGTTTATATTTGACAGATGACGATGGTAATAAAGGTCATATCAATTTGATACATATTCATTTTGTTGATTAATCATGTATTTAACCAGTGAATTATTAATTAATAATAGTAAGGAGTATGCAACAAATTAGGAAGTGAGACACGGGTTATAAAAATGTATTTTAAATTATTTCCAGACAACAATTTCGCCTTTTTTATTTATGTTCCCATAAATCAAATAAGGCCGTATAGTTGCTTGGCTTGTTTTTATTTTTCTTAATAGCAACTGAAAGTTACTTCTTTAGTACATCCAGTAACTACACAACTTATTTAGGTAAAGTCAGGGTAATTCATTCTAAAGCAAATTAACTACCAACCTATATTGTCCGTATATTCAAAACATAACTGTCGTTCTTTGACAGTTCTATGCAATGCCTATAATACGGCCTATTTGCTTAAAAATCAATTTCTCTGACTGAACATTCCCACTTTAGCAACAGTGTGTTTATGAGGCATATCTATACACTGCTCACGAAACTTATTTCGTCTTGATAATCACACTTTTTAATTTCAATATCATTATGCAATGAAAATTAGGTTGCGTCATCACGACTGCGGCACTTAGAGCGTCGGAGTACCGCTTTATTTACATTGATTGATTAGGGCATTTTGATTGAATTTATCACTAGAGGTTTGGTCATTATTATAACGTCTGTCATGAAAATCTGACATTAAGGTGTCAAAAAACGATCTGTATCTGGATAGCCGTTATTGTATAACCGTTCTCCGCTTAGGAAACTAAAGCTCAACTGTAAAAGCACGACCATGCAACTGCGAAGGGCGTACGCTCCAAGATACGTGGTCGCGATGACGTTGCATTGTCCTTTCTTATAGTACGCTAACAAAATGTGCACCAAGTGCCTGTCTTATATAAAGGCATTTTTATATCTTCTAAGCAGCTTCAGTAAAGGTGACAAGTACAACGGTAGGTTAATATAAAAAAAAAAACAATATTATTACATACAAAATCTCGTAATATAATAATTATGATTTTATGTTAACTGTGATTAAAAACTATATTCCGAAAATTATGTACGTTAAAAATGAAATTATTTTCCCTTTTTATTTTACTTTTAGTTAAATCCTAATATTTAGTTGGATATTTTTGATAAATAATTGACATTAATTCAAAGGTTGCTTAGCATAAATGTCAAATGGTTGGTATTAGATCTCAATATGTTATAATATCTTATTAATATTGGGGTTGTTTGTTTTATCTGCGCCATCAGAATCGGATACAAGTTTCTTGCTTCTGTATAGACAGCGTATGGTCCGATTTTGGTACAGTAAATGCAGCATTATCATGAGAGGCCAAGTACTTGAGAACGTTTACACATGGCGCCGCAGTGGCAGCATTTTTCACCGCCGCGGTCTCAAGACTCACATGCCGGCAGCGCAAAGTGTAAAGGCGCGTCCACACTATACAGGGTGGATTATTGAGACGGGACAGTAAGGGCAGCTACCTTAACCGTTGTAGCTACAGGAAAACGGTCTTAGGAGATCGTTCTTAACTTTTTGAGACAGTTAGATCCACATTCACAGATTTCGAAAAAGTGGTACAATCAGCAAGAAAATAGGCAGTTTCACAAAATTTTTGGTGCCAATCGATCTTGTTTCTTACAGGGATCAAAAAATCCTATTAGACCAACAGAAGTCTGAGTGCTAGAAAAGTCATAAATCGCTAAAAACACGTTCCACACATTTCGTAGGAAAGAAACTCAAATTTACTTTTTATGATGGACAGATTAGCCGAAAATAAACAAAAAATGTAAACTTTGAACGCGTTATACATTTATTTACTTTAAGAAAAAGATAGTTTATTGTTAATGATTTCCGAGAAGAAAATGACCTAAAATAATTTAGAACTTTCAGATTTGTCTGGGAAACGTTAAAAATGTCTGTCCGCTACAAGTCTGAAATCGCAAAAAACCTTTGTACTTATGGGAAAAGTTTTTTTCAAAAGCAGCAAACTATGAAAATATTCTTCTCAAACCAAATTAAATTATAATGCGTATTCATTCGAAATTTGAAGTTCATCTTTTTTTGTTTATTTTCGGCCAGTCTATCCATCGTAAAAAAGTACCTAAGTTGGAGTCTCATTTCCTACAAAATGTATGGGAATCGTTTTTTGCAATTTCAAGCTTTCCTAGTACTCAAACCTCTGTTGGCTTAATAGAGTTTTTTGATCCCTGTAAAAGCAGGATCGATTGGCATCAAAAAAGTTTTTGTGAAAACTGCCCATTTTCTTGCTGACTGTAATTTTTTTAAAAATCTGTGAATGCAGATCTAAATGTCTCAAAAAGTTAATGACGGTCTCTTAAGACCGTTTTCCTGTAGCTACAACGGGGTAGCTGCCCTCACTGCCCCGTCTCAAAAATCCACCCTGTATAAGATAACACGTTACAAAACATACATAGCAATGTTAAATAATCTGGACTTTTATATAACAAAAGTTTTTGGGTTAAATAACATAATCTGGATGCACCCTAAGGGTCCATTCAAATCCAAGGATGAACAGCGGTACCGCAGCGGCGGCATGCGTCACGGCCCTGACAAAACGAATTGCCGTTCACCGTGCTGTGTCAGCAATACCCAAAATTGTGTGTACACCTCCTATATCAAATTCTGATAATGCGCATTTTATATCCAAAATCGTGAAATGTATGAAGAGTCGTTATATTCATCCTGAAATATCATTTTGAGCCCTACATTTTCGGAAACATTAAAAGTAGGAACAATAATAATTTATCTACCGTATAATATGGTGATTAAAAAGTTGAAATTCAATGTAGATTTTATATCGTTTTCCAACTATCTTTGTTATGTCAGGTAATATTTAAATATTTCTTGTATTTCTGGCATTTTACTGCTTGTTAACATATGTACTTAGTTTTTAGTTTAATTATTTAAATAAATTAATGCTATTATTAACATAAATATGTCATGTAATAAACTCCGGGAAAATAGATGTTATATTAAGCTACTTATGCACTCGATGTTCGAAAACAATAAGATTTGTGTAAATTGTGTAAATAAATGTCGTATGCTTGTCTTATATTTATGGTAAACAAAAGTTGCTCAAATTTGTTCAATTTTTATTTTTGCAAGAAAAGTGTTACTGGCAACACTGTGCAACATGTTTCTAGCAACACTAAACCACGTTGCTGCAACAATCTTGAGCGATATTTGTTTACCATGACTACGAGGCTTTATAATCACGCCATAACTCGTGATAGCGTAGAATTCTCAATTACATTTCGACTTCCGTTTTGGTTCTGGTTGTGAATAGTAGCAATATAGAACTTAGTATTATCTATTATTATAATGAATATTAGTACCTATCAGTTTGAACTTTCATTTGTAGTAACGTATTTTGAAGCTACGCGATTTAATTTAATTTTATGTTGTAATAATTTAATTTTCCTACAAATCGTGTCCTCTAAGGACTAGTTTAAGATTAGACTTAATTTATTTCACTTTGTAATTATAATAAAGTTTAAAAAACACAATTTCTTTTTATTTAAATTTTTGTACACACGACACGGTCACACATGTTAGGTACCTACTTCTTAGTTTTGCATTTACGCATCGTTTCACGCCCTCTATCCATCTTATTGGGTAGTAACTAGTAATAAGATCTTGGTGGACGTATGGCGAAGTTCCAGGTCCCTCTCCGTTACTTTTTCAACATGCGGAACAGACGGAGGCACGCCGCCTGCTATTCCGCATGTTGAAAAAGTTGCATAATCTAACAATGCTAGATGGCGCTAGTGGTACGAAATATTATCTCTTTCGTCCCAGTAAAATTCATGTTGCTAAGCTGGGAACTTAGGGTACCTATATGTAAAATCAAAGACATTTGAATATTTGAGCAAAACTGATGATTTTCTGCAAATAGTTTTAGTTTCATAGAATTAGGTATTTAAATTACTTAGGCGTTAAAGTTTTTGTTTCCTCTGCCTAAGGCTCCTTAAGAGGAGGTATCCTATTCGATGTATTCCTGTGGGCCTCTAAAATGTTTGTTTCATGTCGAGCACAAATTATTCACTTTTGAATACCTATCTTCCTTAATAACCTTGTATGACATGAAAATCGTACCCAGAACGTTCATTGCTTTGTTTCACAAGCCCTGCAACCCATTCTTAGATAACCTCTTATATTCCTAGAAGTAATTTAGTTTAATTTAATACACCTATGGACAAATTTAGAGGAACGAAATAAGTAGTGTGTATAAAACAAAATATCATGGATGTTTATGACAATTAAGTATATTAATTTGGATTTTGCTTATTATTCGTTAATTTAAAATTACAAACGTCGAAAAAACAAATGATCAAATGACAAAAATTAACCAAATTATGAAAAAAGAAAACCTTTACAGGAAATACACATTTTTGAACTTAAAATTTTATTCATAAATGTTTAGGAAAGGCTATAACGTGGGTTTTTTGTTGTTAGTGTTGTAATTTGTACTTAGTGTTGCCCCCTCTAGCTCTTCGAACTGCTTCCAGGCTCTTGGCACACTCCTAATCAAGTTATCAATAAAATCTTGAGAGATTGCGTTCCATTCTTCCTGTAATGCGTTTTTAAGATCTCTCAAATTAGCGGGGGCTAGATTTCTTTTCTTCGAAGTTATTCGACAACTACGGCCGCAGTATGGGGGCGTGCATTGTCAAGCATAAAATCTAATCTATCTCCTATACCTAAAAGAGGCAAATGACACTGCAATTTCTTCCAAAATCTCAGTTACATATCGTTCGCTGTAGTGAATTCTCAATGAAGCGGAATTCTGTACGTGTGCCCCCATATAAATACCGCCTCATACCATAACTGACCCTCCACCATATGCCTCTTTTCCAATGATGTTGCACTGAGCGTACCTCTCCCGTGCGTCGCCACACTTTAATCCTTCCATCATCTGGCTTCAGGCAAAATCTAAACTCATCTGGGAATAGATAGGACTTGACTCCAAGCTTCGTCATTCCAATTTTCTTGAATGGGAGCAAAATTATCTCGAGCTACTCGGTGGCATGTGGCAAGAAGAAGGGCCTCTGGCAGGCAAGTATGAATTTATTTCAGTCTTCTTCTCACAGTTTTTGTGCTTATCGTAACCCCTTGAACTTCTTGGTGCTTCGTTCTTACCTCAGAAGAAGTTAAGGTCCGGTTTCCAAACACTCTGGTATCGATCAACCAGTCATCCCGGTCCACAGTTTTCCGTTTACGTCCCTGTCTTGCGAGTCTCGTATACTGTCCGGTTTGCCGATACCTCTTGACAACTCGGTGTACCACCGATTTTGATACTCGTAATGTTTGGGCCACATCTTTGTAGGTGTGCCCAGTTTCAATTAAAGTAGGAACAGCCCTAGCAACTTGAGTGGCGTTTAGATCTGGCATTCTCAGTTATAAACAAGGCAGTCAAGGCAAACATTTAAACAATGCCTAAATTTAATCTCAAATTCAAAAGGCAAAAAATTTCGAAGTATTAAAGAACGCAATATTACGCAAAAATTACATAAAAACAAACGAAATTCGATAACAAATGCATTCCAAAACGTTATTTTTTTTAAATGGCATTTAAGTTTTTGGCCAGTTCGCACGATAATTACAATATAATACCATTTTTTTTGCGTTTCTCTAAATTTGTCCATGAGTAGGTATTTGTTTAAATAACAGAGTATCCTTATCAACAAACGCAAAATTCCGTTAATAATCTTACTGAAAGTAAAATACAAGACTCGATAGGTAAACCTACTAAGTTCATTGGAATAATTAAATTCTAATTTGACAAAGGAACAATTGCCGAGGTCTCAAACAAAGGTACAAATCGTTACAAAAGTTGCAGAAAATACAGAGCTTAATAATCCCATTTAAGCCAGCTCTGCTATTATACGGGGATTGGAACAAATCTATTTGTGTCCCCTTGACTAGCAGAGATGTGAAATATTTAATACAAATACAAAATGCAAAATACCTATTTCTATTTTATTCTATTCTATTTAGTAAATGAAAAATATATTGTTTTTACATTTCTCAAGTATTACCAACATTATCGATCCAAATTGTTATATAATTTAACGAAAGTTCACAAAGACAAGCTATGTATAATTATACGAACTTTGTATGTGTTCTGTGGACCATGCTTTTGGAAGATTTTTGAGAGACGATACGAGTTTTGATTCCATAAACAAATACCCAAATAGCAATAAAGTGTTCCTAAAATTTAGTAGTGTTTGCCAAGTTCTGCAAGTTTTCTTTTGGTGGCATGATTTCAGGCCTCATATAGATATCAAATTGGTATGTTAAAGTCTGGATTACAGGATTATAAGTACTCTTTTTAATTTGTTTAGGAGGCCTCGTTATCTGTACAGACAATATTGATACTTGTCAATAAAGAAAATTGATAATTTATCTTTATACAAGCATTTTATTTGAAAAAGGTATTTTGAATATACCTATTTTGCGTTTAGTATTTAAATACAAAACGAAGAAAATTTTTTGTATTTGCTTTTCAAAATGGAAAACACAAAAAGTATTTGTATTTTGTGATTATTTCGTGTGTATTTTTATCAAACCATTTTGTACATCTCTATTGAGTAGTAGTGAGGTACCTAGTTACGGACGGACGGGTATTTTCATATCCGGCCTAAACTGGGTTATCGAATCCATTTATCAACATGATTGTTATGAAGTCCTTTGCTAAAATGTATGTAGAGGTATTTATGTTGCTAATGTTGATTTGCCGCTGTCGTTTATTAATAGTACCTACATAATATTTCAGCGCACCTCACTCTTTATGTCGTTCGCACACTACTGCTCGCAGTCAAGCGAGCAAGCGAGACAAGGCGGCAAGGAGAAGGCTCCAAGGTGCCGATAGTTTAGGTAATTTCTTTTTACGGTGGAAATAACGGTAAATAATAAAAACATAGTAAGCAGATATGCTTTATAGGTATTTAGTTCAGTTATTATGCAAAGTTTCATGATCTAATATGAAGTATTTTTTGAATACTTACTAGCGGTTTATTGTTTTAGTTTGGAGGTAAATTTGACTAAAATTTATTTCTGTCGAAATTATTTTATGGAATCATGTTTTCATGAAACATAGTACTTAACATTAATCCACCACCTTTACCATATATTTATTTCAACATTAATGTTGCAGTATTTTCGATATAACGGAGGATCATTTGAGTCAGTTTTTGCTAGCATACCAGAATTGTTAATGTACCCAACCTACTGCCTAGGATTTTTTTTATGTGTAACATTTTTCCTCTCGCGTTCCTGCAATCTGTGAGAGTGATTTCGTGAAAAGACACGGAAGTGTGTAACAGGAAACCCGGGAAGCGCGCGCTATTTGATTTTACCAATGAGCGCGCGCGGTGATAGAGTTGGCCGTCAGATGGTACCAACCCATTTTCCGAGAGGTTGGTACTGTCAGCCAACAAAGTAATTATACCTTTTTTAACTTCAACGTTCTGTAATTTCATCTGACCCAATCTTCAAACGAAACATAGATCGTTTGTTCCATCGCGAACAAAAAGCTGAGATGAAAGAAACCAAGGTGAGATGTCAGAAAACATCATAATTGTGCTCGCGCGTCTATTGTTCCAGATTTAAGTATCTACATAGGTATCTAGGTACTTCCTTACATAATATAAAGTGGCTTTTAGCTCAACGGCTAGCACGGATTATGGTATCTACTACTTAGGTAGTGTAACGTTACGATTAGCCAGAGGGCTAGTTGTAAGTCACATGTTAAAAAAAATAAGACAGATAACTTTAAGATAAAAATATGTATGAGTAGGCTTAGGTCAGGTCGGATTCAAGTTCGCGCGGCTCGGGGCGCTCGGATGGCAGGAAGCAGGATCGGCAGTCAGTAGTGAAGCAGGGCGAGGACCGGGCCGCAGTGTCTTTCGTTGAACAGGACCAAGAGAAGGTTGTCAACATCCCTGTCCAGAGCAGAAAAAGCTTTTAGGAATATTCGTGAACAAGAGGTTACGTTGTAGCATTTTATAACGCTTCACACTAGCAGGAGGGCCGTGTTGGTGTCTTACACCACGCGAGTGTAATGCCCTGACGTCAGAATACTTCTCTGTCCAGGAGTGGGCAGAGAAGAGGGTGGCGTTGTCTCACGTCACGCCGAAAGAAAGGACAGCGGAGGCACTTTGCAGCGCCACACGCTCAGTGACCTCCCTGTTTAGGAATGGTTGGCTGTGGCGTTTTACGCCATAGGCATTTTAGACATAGGCGAGAGGGCCGGAGGCAACGGAGGGAGTGGGTCAGAGCATTCACACACGTTTCGTTTTTAAATAATTTTATAATTTAGTAGATTCGGTCAATACATAATCTTATAACCAAACATATACCGGCTTAAAACTGAGCTATAACTGAGGCAAAACTGAAGTAAAACCAAATCAAACTTTGCGAGGACCTGGACTGAAGGCCGCTTTTATAGTCGCTGTCCAACATACTGGTAGTACGTGTTAAAAATTTCAAATTAGGTACTTACTTCATACTCGTATTTGGCTGTCGGCCAGAAACAATAAAACAGCTTAGGTACAGTGTAGGCCAGGTCTCCACTGTAAAGTAAGCGTGGTAGCGTGGTTACCTTAACCTTATCATGTTAGCTTTATAGCATAGAAATCTGCCAGATGACAATTCATGATGAAAATGTCAAAGTATAAAAATATTGTGAGATTTCTACAAAAAGAGAAAATTAATCATGTAAAATACAGCTTACTTTTGACTGTTTTTACATGCAGATGTAAAAACAGTCAAAGGTAACTAATGTTGGCAACACCGATAGTATGATACGCTATCAAGCAGTGAATAAGCTCAAGGCTCTGCTAAAATCTGGAACGATTATTTATTGCGTAATCATCACATGTGGACAACTTGGCTGTGGAAGGATTGGAAGGAAAATGATATAATACATTTAGAGAAAAAATAAATATATTTGATCTACATAGGGAAATCGTCGACCGGAAACCTATCGAAAATCAACCGCTATGTGACTTCCTTTTTTGAACAAAATTGATAGTCTGTGCTGAGATAGGAGCCTTTTGGCCTCCTACAGGACTTTTTGTTTTTATTTTAATTTAAACTTGTTTTTTATGTTTCTATGACTGTTTTTTAGTTTAACTTGTGATCTCCTGTGCGAGTCCCAATAAATACTTTTTCTAAATTTTTACTGAAAATGACGTAATCCCGAAATATTAGGGAAAATCGGCGATTATAACATAACATCATCCGTTGACGCTAGCAACTTTAAATCATGCGATAATTACGCTGGATTTTTGCACAGCCATGATAAAAAGCAAAAACCGTTAAACAAGCGCTTATCCACAGCGACACAAGTACCTAGCAATGTTAAGGTTCCATGTCAAGTTCAAAGTTCTGTTTTCCAAACATCAACGGCAACTACGACAACCAGATCCACCGTGAAAACCCCAAGTAAACTTAAACCCATAGTGTTATAATTGGAATTAGAAACGATTGAAATGCACGGTAAAATGTGAATTTTGCGGTCAGAAAGGCCATTCTGAAACTTCATGTTTCCACAAAATTAATTCGATTGGTGACAAACCTGAACAAACAAAATACGTACAACATTATTGCAAAAGACAAGTTCTGTAAGAAAATAGGCGTTAACGGTTTTGTTCATGAAGCATTCATAGACACCGAGAGTAGCTGATTTATTATGAAATCTAATTTGGCAGAACAATGTAATCTCCAAAGAATTCCGTTGGATATCCCTACAACACTGCAGGAATTTTCTAAAGAAAATTTAAAAATCGTAACGGAGGTGGTGAAACTTTAACGCCTCAAAACGTAAATCATTTTAAAGAATTCTGCAACGTTGTTGGTGAAATATCCTCAGAGTTTGATACATATTCTCACCGAGATGAGTTGGTTAATCTACTTATTCGGTAAATATCAGCAATGCATCGCTACGAATGTAAACCAACTAGGAAAGTTGAAGGTTACAAAATGGTCATAAATTTACACGATAAAAACCTGTGCAATGTAGACCATACAGGATATCACATTCGGATAGGCAAATTGTAAGAAGCATGGTCAATTAACTCTTAGAGAATGGTATCCGTGAAAGTAAATCTGAGTATGTGAGCCCAGCTCTGCTTATGAATAAAAAGAACGGTGAGAAACGATTGTGCATTGAATAAAGCTACGACGAAATATATACAGGGTTACAGGGAAAGTCGTACTGAATATTAAAGGAGGTTATTATTCAGGTCATTTCTGATGATTTTCATTCTGAAATAAAATGTCCGAAACTTAACCGCTAAGGAGATATTAAATTTTAAAGATTATTTTTAAAAATCCTTTATTTTTTGGCTTTTAGTCGTTTTCTTTGGGGTTAGGGCTCCTAGAGTCGGTTTTATTGATGTATCTAGTTAGAGGACATGTCCATTAATAAAAATGATCAACAGAAACTGAACCTACTACTAACAGCTTAAAAAACTGCTCGACAACGGTTAGCATTATGAATTTTCTAATAGAATGTTCTTAACTTTAACAGGCTTTTAATAAAAAAAATTGTATGGAACTTATTCTGCAAATAATTTTATAAAGTTCTACGTCTCTTTAGCTATTCAAAAAGCTATAACACTTGCTATTAAATAGGCAAATCATTGCCCAAATAACAGTTAAGTTGGGAGAGGGTACATTTTTAGTTTGAGGTAAAAGTAGCTAAAATACGTAAAAAAAGACAAAAATTTTAGCAATATTTTTATAATTCATGTTCTACATGGCCGCCGCTATTTCTTACACAAAGTCTCATTCTTTTTCTTAAATTACTTTTCACGACAGAAGTTCGTAGGTTCCGCCTCATTTCCTCAGCCGCATCAATAATTTTTTGTCTTAGAATATCGACATTTGCGATCGGTGTCATTTGGTCGTATACTAGGCTTTTCATATGACCCCACACATAAAAATCCATCGGTGTTAAATCGGGGCTCCTCGCCGGCCATGCTATGGGTCCGCCTCTTCCAATCCATTGGTTTGGGTAATTCTCGTCCAACCATGCTCGAACACTTCTTCTGTAGTGCGCTGGGCAGCCATCATGTTGAAAGAAGATGTCTCGTCTCAATGCAATAGGCAAGTCTTGCATTAA
This sequence comes from Atethmia centrago, assembly GCA_905333075.3. Taxonomy (NCBI): domain Eukaryota; kingdom Metazoa; phylum Arthropoda; class Insecta; order Lepidoptera; family Noctuidae; genus Atethmia; species Atethmia centrago. Next base: position 15,601,548 of record HG995383.1, on the reverse strand, counting down.
AGAGGGTAACTCCTCCCTCAAAAAGTTTTCATATGTCTCGCCATTCAAGTTATCGGGCAGGAAGTATGGCCCTATTAAGTTATTTGATATTATACCCATCCACACATTAAGACTGAATCTCCTTTGTGACCCTTTTGGTCTTTTTTTCTTGGGGTTACCTTGCGCTTTGGGAGCCCAATAATGGGTGTTATGATAGTTTGTGATGCCGTCTTTGTCAAATTTCGACTCATCTGTCCACATGATTTTCTTTAAAAAATCCGGATCTTCATTATCGGCATTGAGCATAAATCTGCAGAAGTCTAGTCGTCTCAATGGATCCCCTTCTTCAATTACTTGCACTGGCGTGTAATGGTAAGGGTATTGCCCAGAACTGTGCATTACGAACCAGACTTTCCACTGGGAAATACCAAGCCGTCGAGCGACAACGTTTGTTGATGTGGTTGGGTCGGCTTCAAAGAGACGTCGTATTTCATTATCTTCGTCGTTGTCATCAAGAACACGAGGTCGTCAGTCCGACGTACTAGCACAGAACCAGTTTCTCGTAGTCTTCGATAAACTCTGTCAAATACGCCAATATCAGGTACTCGGCGAGTAGGATACCTTAGCATGTATTCATTGCGTGCACGCAACGACACTCCTTCGCAAAATCCATAACACATTAGGATGTCAGCATATTCCTCGTTGGTAAATGTTGCCATGTTCACAACACAAATCAAAGTCCAGTTACAAGCCACGTCACACAGTTAGAAGATGAAACAGTCCAAAAATCCAAGCCAAGTCGCGTTTTTACAAAAAAAAATCGGAAGGCACGGATAACACATCTACCATGGAAGATTCGCATGAGCAGACTAAACAAACACCACTATCCACGATTTGACAAATCAGACATTTAAAATGACATAAATACCTGTCACCGCACGTCTCCCGGGCACAAACAATGTCTACCCAAACCTTTTTTCATTCTTTAAAAGTGCCAGGTAGTAAGCCGGATTCTTTTGTATCGAATTTCTGTTATGTTGTACTACCAAATGGGCCTATTCTAATAACATTATTTTAAGATTTTATGAACAAACCTAGTAGATGATATACCTTTTTGAATAGCTAAAGAGACGTAGAACTTTGTAAAGTTATTCGCAGAATAAGTTCCATACATTTTTTTTTTTTAAAGCCCATCAAAGTTAAGAACACTCTATTAGAAAATTCATAATGCTAACCGTTGTCGAGCAGTTTTTTAAGCTGTTAGTAGTAGGTTCAGTTTCTATTGATCATTTTTATTAATGGACATGTCTTCTAACTAGATACATCAAAAAAACCGACTCTAGGAGCTCTAATCCCAAAGAAAACGACTAAAAGCCAAAATATAAAGAATTTTTAAAAATAATCTTTAAAATTTAATATCTCCATAACGGTTAAGTTTCGGACATTTTATTTCAGAATGAAAATCATCAGAAATGACCTGAATAATAACCTCCTTTAATATTCAGTACGACTTTCCCTGTAACCCTGTATATATCCGATGCCACACTTATGTACGTTACTCCAGCGGGAAAGTGGTTCCTAGAGTGATATGAGTGGAACGTATAATTAGTGCGTAATCTGCTGTAAATGTGCACCACAAAAAAAAAATTGTGCGCTTCGTCGTTTTGGTAAAAAAAAACGGAAAAAACGATTATAAACGAATGATCGGAGAGAGAAATATTGTGCATGGGCAGAAAGCTTATATTTGTGTAAAAATGTGCGCCGAAAATATGCATGTACACTTTTAAAACTTTTTATGGATATTATAAGCATCAAGAAGGACCGAATACAGTTTTCAGCGAGCTTATACGCTTTCCGATTTAAGAGGTTTTTTTTTAATATAAAAAGTTCGATCTAAAGTTCTCATTCGATTTTGAACTTAACCAACCATTATGTAAGGAGCGTAGCAGGTGGCGTTCTATAGTTTCTGCCTACGCCCATGGGAAGAAGGCGTGAGTTTATGTATGTATGTATGTTGAACTTAACCAACCATTTTAAAGATCAAAATCATTTGGAGAAATTTGACAGTTTCGTATAGGTAACCTGATGTGCTGTTGACTGTACTTACTTACCTACTGAAAAGAGAAAGATTTCAAATTAAAATGTCCGGATTTGTTTGCAAATGTCCGGCTTTCTGTCAGGACTTTTCATATTTTGAAATGGCAACCCTGTCTGGAATGTAAAAGTTTGAGCTGTGTGTAAAAGACATATGACAATTGAACAAGTTAGTAGAAACGTGGTAGGTAGGCCCCCATAAAGGCTCGTGCAGACTAGTGCGATACCGCGGGCGTGACAGGTAGAAATATGCCTGTCACATCCGCGATATCAACCCAGTCTGCACGAGCCATAAGAAGATATAGGACGACGCGGCGTCAATACAATAACAAACTATTTTAGGTACAATAGTTTGTTATTGTGTTTACGTCGTATCGTATAAAGAAAATCGTTCGGAAATTTCTATACAAAATAATGTTTACATTAAAGATATGTTTGAATCCATGTTGTTTACCTACACTGCTTTTGAAAACTACAGCTAGGTGCTTGTAACAATAATGTTTAGTAACTAAGCAATAATAAGTAGGTATCTACATAACTGGTCTATCTACATAACACCTGATAAAAAACTAGCCATATTCCTACGCAATTATATTTACCATAAGGATCGTGAGTCATGTTCAGTAAGGCTACTGTAGAATCCTGTTGATTCCACATTCTTCTTTTTAACGTGTCGATGGCAATCTATATAGATTCAGCCCAGAATTTGGCTACGAGCTTGGCACCTTCAGTAGCGTCCATCAGCTCCTGTAGCGTGCAGACAACAGAACACTCTGGACACGATATTAAGAGCCCTATTGTTTGTGGGACAGCACCACATTTAAGCTTATTAAGACACTGGTGCCGATTCTGTTGTCACAAAATTCTCTAAACTAGACTATAAATCACCAAAATTTAGTTTATTCCTGTCAAACGAAGTTTTCCATTCTGAAATTGACTAAACTGACACAAATTAAATATAATACTTATATTTTGATAGCATTAATGTCATTTTATTTATTCAATTTAGTTAAAATGGCAGTTTTGCTATTCTAAGTTTGACGTTTTTCTCCTAGAATTTTTGATTGTTAAACTAAATCAGACTATTTTAATCGCATTTGAAAAGGTGTGGGTTAAAACTAGTTGTGATGAACTAAAATTTACAAAGCACATTTATCTTATATTTCTTTAAAGTTTGGATGCTTGTTAGTTTGGTAAATCTTAAATCAGCTTATGTGATTGCAACTGTTGTAGATTCGGCAGAAAGTTAAATAATAAAATTATTGATATTAGCTCGTACAGTACGAAATTCATTCGTGAAAACTTTATTTTTGTACTTAACATCTAATGACTTCATTATGATTTGGAAAACAAGTGGATATATCCATTTCCAGATTCTGTGCATTTTTTTTAATCTATCAAGAAAGAGTTCAGTTGGAAACATCGCGAGACCGTTCAAACCCATTCCAAAAGGCTGAAAAAAATTTTTAGACTAGATCGGGACAGACAAATTCAAGATGTCCTTGATAGGGGTTTCCTACGGCGACGATAATACCGGAAACTTTGAACACACTGAACGAAAAATTCGGATTTATAGGGAAAGCTCAATCAGGAGGAGTAGGTGCTTAGGTTTGAATAGAATGAGTTTGTTAGGATGGTAATCAGCAGTGCTATTCTGTGACCTTCTCACCGTGAAAACTTAAGTGAAGTGAACGTGGAGTGAACGGTCAGTGTTATCCCAACTGATACTAGGGATGGACCAAGGATTACATTTACAATCATAATCGAGATTTTTTTAAATATATTTATGGTAATTCTGTTGATCATAATCAGTTAACTGATTAAATAAACGCAATCCCATGGGGTAATCGCGATGTGTTTTGAAGAAGCGATAGTGGATTGAGTCGAGTAAAGACTGTGCGACGTTATTCAGCGTTGTTGTTAACCCAAATCTATTCAATAAGAAGAAATAACCGAGTGTGTCATGTGATCGAGTGCTAAAAGTGTTCCTGGCTGATGGTCCATAGAATTTATCCCCTCACAAAATATGTGGAAACCTAACTAAATCGATTGAAAATATCGATATTTTACTATTCCGCCGACTAAAATGACCGGAGATAGGCTACAATAGCTTTTCTCCAATCGTAATCTAGCTAACATCTCATGTAACTGATTAGGCGCAAAGTAGGCGACGGGCGGGCTCAAATAAAGAAAACAAAAGTAGTAAATAAACTAAAAAAAACATGCAGGAATTATAATTTGAGGGAGTGTATATTCTACCTACCGACATAATTATAATATTATAACTAGGAGATTCTACCGCTCTTAGCTCTGCGGTGCTTGAAGCTAAAGTACGATCCTGAAGTGATGTGGAGGTCCAATAGCGAAGAACTCAGGCGGAAACAGACGCTCCGGTTGCCCTTCTGATTGTCTGATCAGACTATCGGAAAACGTAGGTGCCATGCATTTGGTTTTACACAGCACAGACGCTCCGTTCCGATAGTCGGTGTTTCCGCCCATAATCCCACATAATTATCATGTGTTTCATGGTATTTCCCTACAGTCAGAAATATTCCGCTACATGCATACCTGATTAGTTTCTTTAAAAAATAAAAGTTAGTAGGTACCACAGATATGATTGTGGTTAGTACTCAGTTTAGTACCTCCTATACATATCTACATAGTGTTAGTGTATTATTTATAACAAATCGATTTGGTAAATCGATTACCAAAATATTTAACATGGTCACATTTGACAGATCTATCTGTCAAATCAATGCATCAATCAAATTGTTTCGTGCCTTTTTGCACCGAGTTGAATTTATTCCACCGTATTTACTTCTGTTCGTTACAATTTGAAGCTGTCGAGTTGAGCGTTTACGTTCCTACAGTAGATTTGTTTTGAGATATTGAACTCCTATTTTAGTGACAAGTGAGCACATTGACTCTATTTACCTTGGACTCTTGTTTTACTCCTGAAAAATGTCTACACCTGGTAGAGGTCGGGTAGTCTGCCCTCTCTCTCGCCGGCGTGTCAATTGCTCCCTACGTTTGGCGCCTAATCTTCGTAGACGTCAAATCGAAGAATTGGATGAACCAATGCTTCAAAGGCTGGATAAAGTGAGCCTAGCCGCCCGCCGGCCGGAGCGCGCGCTGCGCGAGTGTCAGTTGAATTGTTGAATTTTGTAATAGATTGATGACGGTGATTTTATAAATATTATTTTATTATTTATATTGGTAACGCGTAGGTCGGTATAAATGTACCTACCTAAAATAAAATATTAGAAAGGTACTTATTAAATAATCCGCACGTTTTTTTTTTCAAATGGCTTATGTACACAGACACACATCGTTTAGTTAGGTTTCCACATAGTTTGTGAGGCGATAAATTCTATGGTCCGCCAGCCGTTAGCACACTGTTAACACTCGATCACTTGACACACTCGGATACTCTTCTTATTGAATAGATTTGGGTTATTAACAACGCTGAATAACGTCGCACATTCTTTATTCGACTCAATCCACAATCGCTTCTTCAAAACACATCACGGTTGGGTCATGGGATTGCGTTTATTTAATCAATTAACTGATTATGATCTATAGAATTAGCATAAAAATATTTTTTAAATGTTGATTATGATTGTAAACGTAACCCTTGGTCCATCCCTAGTATCAGGTGGGATAACACTGACAGTTCACTCCACGTTCACTTCACTTAAGTTTTCACGGTGAGAAGGGTACTGAATAGCACTGTTGAAGTGGTGTTGCTATGGCAACGAGAATCGAGTGAAGTGATAAGATCACGACACTCGCGCGCTTACCGACTCACTTCACCTAGCTGATTCAGTTCGGCGTGGGTGGTTACTATGGTTACGAGAATCGGGTGAAGTGATAAGATCACGCCGCGCTTGCGCGTGAGGCGCTGGTATTAATATCAAGTTGAGTTTATTTTTTTCGACAAATAAAAATTTGGTTTTACCACCTTTATATCAAAATCCAAATTGGCGGCTACAAACATTTTTCATCATGGGTTTCGTTTTCATGGTTTTCGGGGGTGTTACAGCCGATACTGAGGTCAAATCTATAAAGCAAGATGGCGGCTGCGGAAATGTTCAGATGTTTCATCATGGGTATAGTTTTTATGGTTTTCGGGGGTTTTAAATTCGATAGTGAGGTCAAATCTAAAAGCAAGATGGCGGCTGCGAAAATGTTAAATTTTTTCATCATGGGTGTCGTTTTCGTGGTTTTCGGGGATGTTAAAGCAAATAGTAGTCAAATCTAAAAAGCAAGATGGCGGCGAAAATTACCAAATCTTTTGGAATAAAAAAAACAAAATTGAGTTTCTGACTGAATTTCTGTTTTGCTATTTTGTTTAAAAAAGAACCCTAAATAGTAACGTTTCAACAAAAATAAAATGATTAATAGAATTAGTATAAAAATATTGTTAAAATCTCAATTATGATTATAAATGTAATGCTTGGTCACTCCCTAGCATCAGTGGGACGACACTGACAGCTCACTCCACGCGAGTTTTCACGGTGAGATTTTTACAGAATCGACATGCTGATTATCCAATGTGTTATCCTATGTTCCCATCTTCTGACGCCAGCTCAACAGAACAGCAGAACTAAAGAAAAGCCACGTTGAGGTACACATAGAAATAACAAGTGACATTTTGTAGAAAACTATGTATACATAATAAAGCTACGTTTTTGAAATAAATTCATAAAATTTTGATTCCTCATCTTTTTCACATAGAACGGTCTCCTCTCTTGCTGTTTTTGCGAGGTTGAATAGTATTGGTGCTTGGTGTGGCTTTCATAGCAGCAGTCAAACTCATACCTGTAAACAATTATAATTTGTTAAGCCCTGCGCGACACCGATTCGGAGTCAAACAATAGAAAATTAATTGTGTCTCATTAGCTGTCCTTAACCAATTAAAAGGCACTGAAACCCTCGTGCAAAATCAATAGGAAGTGATATAAAATAGACACAAGTAGGTACCTACATATATTTCTAAGAGAGTTTATTTGTGTTAACAAGCTTAAAAGACATGAAAATACATAGCTACTCGTATTATTGGCTACCGCTTTAACATTTATTTGGTCAGTTTACATTAGTAAGTAGATATAAATTCAGAGATTTCGATTTAGATTTTCCTGTTGGACAGTTCCAATTTATTTGAGCTTATTATTTTCATTGCTACCATGGCAAACACATTGAAATAAACTTATTATAATAAAATCAAATTCGAATTTTCCAATGATTTTTTTTTTATTTTGGTCTGTCAAAGTTACGACAGATGCAAAAATCGGGGTTTTGACAACTTTATTCGTAAAATTCTGTTTTTTTGTCGACTTTTTTATTACAATCTGTGCCGAACGCATGATGTCATCACTATTTTATACACTCTGGTTTACTCAACTTAGCGATTGACAAACTCTATTTATAGGTTTTTTAGTGTCAAAATTGTTTTTAAGTTTAGTGAATCCTCTTTGCAAAATAGCTTTTAGGATTCTCTTAAGACGCTGACAACACCTAAACCACGGTCACTGTCACATTGCATAGAAAAAAAAGAGAAGCGCGATGACGCAACGCTTGTAATTTACTGCAAAATATGAAGTAATTATCTAATTACTCAAAATTGAGTTGAGTAATCGAAAATAAAAAAAACAACCAAGTTCTGCATTCAAATAAGACGTTCTTGTTATTAATTAAATACGTAACGTATGTTGATATTTAATGCAGATATTTTGGATTAGAACTCAAGGTAAGAGGTTAGTTTAACGTAAGTTTGTATCGAGATTTTTTTGTCAAAACGTGTTTTGGTAACAACCAAGTTCTGGGAAATATGTTCAAAATTAACATATATTTTTTCCGCTACCACAAACTATACAGATTTGGCAATTCTTTTTCTTAAGAGAAGCCCATTTTAGTCAGTTGGGTCTTGTCAGCGCCTTAACCAAAAATAAGAAATTTTATTGATAGTTTAGGTTAGTTCGGTGTACAAGAGAATCGGCACCATTATACCACACCAAGCCTCTCGTACAGGCCCCCGTCACTTAACAACCGTTTCCTGCCGTTCGTGATGACTGACAGTTGACAGCTACCTCACTACTGATGTACACGAGATAGTGTTTACTTATCTAATAAATACAATACAGCTACCTAAATATTTTGTTAAGGAGGACACAAAAAAAAAAAAACGATTTATTAAATCAAGAGACCAACGGTTTTGCGGTTGTGTGCAATGCTGCCCAGCATTGCAGACACAACCGCAAAACCGTTGGTATCTTAGGAAAGCGGTTCCTTCATATTACGAGTATAACGGCCGTCATGAAAATGTCATACATACCAAAGATCTCATGATCTTTATAGGTATGTGTTTTTAATATAGTTTTTATTTTTGGTATAGTTTTGTTTAGTATGTTAGTTAATAAGTCGTTAAAACATTATAATTTTGATTTGCGTCGTTGGTTACTATAATGATATCTCTCCAATTAAGTGGTTTGCTTTGGTTATGGCGAGGGGGTGATGGCTGATCTTTGCGTTATGCTTGTGAACGGGTGCTGCTTGTGGTGACTGGTCGTCTTGCTGATCATGGTTTTAATTGTTATTAGTAATTGTTTACTTATTTTACTTCGATGGGGCTAGTTTATCATTTCTCACTTCTAGCTACAGCAATAGCCTTATGTAAGCGGGCACGCCCTTTATGCCTGGAGGCTTTTATTTAGGTATTAAGTTCTATTTACGTTTTTTTATGTTGTAATTTTTATCTGCTTGAGTACAGTTTGTTCATTGTTTTGTTGGCCACGCCAGTATAGCGTGTGCTAGCTAACATATGGCAAGTGTGTAATTTAATCCAATGTTTTATGTTTCGTAATGTTAATTACTTTGCTTACGATTTGTATAGAATCAAGATAGATAGATAGAATACTCTTTATTATGTACACCATAAAAATTACAGATACAAACGTTGAAATTTTACAAGGGGTGACACAATGGGCGGTCTTATCGCTAAAAGCGATCTTTTACAGACAACCTTTGGATGGATTAAAGGGGGAGGAGAGACAATACTGCAGGTAGTCAGTGGTGTACCAGTTACATATACAATAAATACATAAAGCATATACTATACATAACATATATCATACATACATACATACATACATACATATATATATATATATATATATGCCATAAACATGAAACAAAATCAAGAACTATATAACTATAAGTAATGATGATATTTAGGGAGAGAGAAAGTGTTTTTTTACCTGAATTTTAAAAGTGGACAAAGTTTGTGCACGCCTTATCGACACGGGTAAGGCATTCCATAACCGTACTGCTTGAACTGTAAAAGATTTGTCATAAAAGCTGGTGGAATGCATCGGCATCTCTAGTTTTAAGTTTTCCGATGACCTCAGGTATCTATTATGTGTGTCATGAAGGAACTTGAAACGTTCTTTAAGATAAGAGGGGGTTGTAGGATTGAACAGAATACTGTATAGCTGAAATAAGATATGAGCATTCCGGCGAAGACGTATGGGAAGCCACTTGAGTTTTGTACGATATTCAGAAATATGATCATACTTGCGCAAGCCAAATATAAATCTTATGCAAAAGTTTTGAAGTCGCTCAAGTTTATATAACTAAACAGACAGACGTGCTGGGGGAGTTTGTTCCACCACTTCTTCTTCCCAGCTAAAGCACTAGGAAATGGTGAAGGGCGGGCATTTTTGGGGGACTGTCTTATGTAACCTTGACGTTCGAAAAGTGCTGATTTTCAGCCTAGTTTGAATAAATGACTTTTGATTTTGATTTTTTGATTTTGGTCGTTGCGGTATTTTAAATGTAATAATTGTACCACAAGGATCTGAAAAACCCAGCTCTTCTGCAGATGTACATAATATATAAATCGATGTTTTATAGGTCAAGACACGTTAACGCTGTTTATGTATGGGATGTTATTGAGTGATGTGTGTATTTGTATTCGGACACAAAATCTAATAAGTTATTTTACAGAATATCAATATTAAAGTCACCACCGATGACTGTGTTTATTTTCGTGTATTTATTGTTTATTTTTGTTTACTTTGACGCGGTAGGGCTAATCTACTATTAAATTAATATAAAATTATTGCCACTGCCATCATTTTCACTATGCCCGATGCCTTGATAACACGTACCGAGTAGATGGGAGAGACAGCAAAATGATACTACGCCGATAGAGTTGGGTGGGCGTGTTTACGAGTTGGCACCGAGTCAGTCAGTCAGTTCAGTTTCGACGCTGCAGACTAGCGAAACAAGGGATTGGAAAAAGATAATCAAAATTTGTACGGTAGCGTGCTGCGAGCGACAACGTGAGGGTTTTTTTTTTTGAGTTTGGGAAATTTTCAAATAACTTCTCCCGCTCTGGGCGGAGCGGGAGGGTGTGTCAGACTCTTACTGACTAAAACCCACCCGTATTCCTTCCTGTTGCCTGTGTTGCGAGGGCCTCGGTGACCCATAAGTACCTTCCCGCGACAACGTGAGGGTGCAGTGGCGAGTACTCACCGAGTAAATGTTTATACCTGCCCAGTAGGCTAGCTAGTCAGTGCGCGGAAAGCCGCGGGGTGGGCACTCGGTCTTACTAGACCGAGCCCACGAAATACTAATAGAACGCATTCGCATTTACTAATAGAACAGGGTCCGTCCGAGTGTTTATCTCGCCCTTTAACTCGGCCAAGCACTCGGTGATGTGTTTACACGTACCTACCGAGCACTCGGCCGAGAGTACTGTCTTGCTCATCTACTCGGTATGTGTGATCAAGGTCACCGCTCATCTAGGAAACCGTAACTTTAGTGGCAAATTGGCGATTGATAAAAAGTTTACATGGACATGAAGCAATTTATGTCCGTTCATTTAGTAGCCTAGGCAAAAAGCACGTGCTCACTTTTCAGTACATAATCATGGTGTATAAGATGTGTAGATATATTGAAGTCGTGAAATAAAAAAAGATTAAAGATTAAAACTTATATCTAAATTAATATTCTCATCTGCGTCAAGTGTATGGATTACTTAACATAAATTGGTTTAACAGATTTCCTGAACCGATAATTATGCAAATCTCAAGAATAATAACGATAAAGTTTACAATACAGCTTTAGCTATAGCTTTAGTTAATTAATTCCTGATGGTGACTAGTGATTTTCTCGAAATCTTTATACTGTAGGGAAGATACACGTTCTTGTTATTAACCTATAAAAATAATGCATATTAAACATTTTTTTTAGGGTTCCGTACCTCAAACTGAAATAAACGGGACCCTTACCTATAGGATCACCCGTGTGTCTGTCTGTCCATCTGTCTCATTTTTTTATATAATTTCGAAAAAAATAGTTTTAAAGTAATTTGAGGATAAAAATTGACCACCCTTATCTCTGAAACTACTGACCCTAAAATTTTGAAAAAAATATAAAAAATATAATACTTCTTCTTTAGAAAATACTTCTTTACTTATAGATTACAAGAAAACCTATAAGAAGTATGGTGTTAAAATAACTTGGTAAATCTCTCAATATTGTGCGAACAAACTTACTTGTGAATTGTATGGGAGAACATGCTTTTCAACAACAATGTTAACGTTTGTTCTTGGGATAAATTCATCCCAATTACGGAACCCTTCATTGTGCGTGGTCCTCCTACACGCACTCAAGCGGTTTTTGTAGGTAGGTACTATTTGTTAGTATCTGTGCTCTAAATGAACTTCAATCAATAAACCAACTATACTTACTTAACTAAGTGTAAGTAGGTAAAAAAAAAAGTGTAAGTAGGTATCTATCTAAGTATCTTATCAACTAGGTAGGTACCTATATACCTAGTTTCATTTGCCTCCAAAGTCTACTTACATTAGGGAAAGCAAAGGCTAGGTACCTAGTAGGTTCACGTATTTTTCTTAAGCAAACGTTTTAGAAAGAAAAAAAAAGAAAACACGTTTATTTGCGGTAAACATGACGCAAAGAAAAAACACAAACATAAAAAAGATCAATTGGGAAAAAAATATTAACAGCAACGTATCAGCCTAGTAGGTAGGCAATCGCATCTACTTATCCCTTTAACGATGGTAGAGCTAATATAAGGGTATTAAGGCTCGTGCAGACTGGAGCGATATCAACAGGCATATTGCTGCCTGTCGTGCCCGCGATATCGCGCTAGTCTGCTCGAGCCTTTAGCATGAAATGTTCAAAGTTTGTGAAATGTTCTTATGTACCTACCGACTACTTAGGTGTGTTTAATCCTGACAATTCGCCAATAACGCTTGGAAGCTTTTAACAATTCAAGGCGCAAACGTGCAAGATTCTGGTCACAAAAGAGCATTTTATGTCCTTTCCGCTTCATCAATCTTCAAAGCAATTTAAAATTCCAGTCAATCAAACACAAACATACCCATAAATAGGTACCTACTAATATTATAACTACTAGGACAGACTGGATGCGGAAGGCGGAGGACAGGGTGTTGTGGCTCAGTCTGGGAGAGGCCTATGTCCAGCAGTGGACTGCTATAGGCTGAGTTGATTGAATATTATAAATGCGAAAGTAACGCTGTCTGTCTGCCTGTTACCTATTCACGCCTTAACGGCTGAACGGATTTCACACACTTTAAATTTGGCACACATGTAGACCATGACCAGGGTCTGTGGGTTCAGGGGCAACGGACTCGGGGACATCCGTCGCCCCCGACACAGCAGGACCCGACATGGCGGCGCGTAGTGTTCAACGCGCGCCCCTATTAGACGTCAAGGGGGGTGTCTTTCACCTCATTCCCCCCCGCGGGCCTGAGGTGGTCCGCAACGGCGGGCCTGCACCAGCCGGGTATAGCGGAAGTCACACTAGTTTCCATGATCCCCGGTACAAGTGTGGGAGGGGAACACCGTGGTGGTTATTAGTCAGTAAGAGTCTGACAGATCCCTTCACCCACTCCAGAGCGGAGGACATCTTCCATGAGGATTTTCCACACTGGAATAAAAAAAGAAACAGGATTAGGGTCTGTCGTACGTTGGATAATTTGTGAGATGCACGCGGGCGAAGCCGCGGGCAAAGGCTGCTGCAATATATGCTGTTTCTTAGTTTATTTATTAGTATGATTATTGTTTATTAGTTAGTATGTTAGTTTATTTATTAGTACCTATGTATTAGTTTGTTCATTTATATGCTGTTTGTGGTTTTGCTATTGCAAAACGTTGCATGGCTAATTTATTGCGTATTTCAAACTTCGAACTACGCAAGGTACTCACCAAACGTGGTACCAAGCGCAGCTCCTAGCTGTGTGGCTTCAGCCTTAGAGGTTTGAACCTTCAAAATACAATTTTACGCTTCCGATACACATTGGCCTATTTGAATCATATCAATCAATTCCATCTCAATCCAATCTAATTGGCCTTTTTGAAAACCCACGGTGAATTTTCAAAAAGGTCAATTTGATTTGAATACCCAGTTTTTTTCTAATCATGTGGGTAAAATACAATTTATCTCAGTTGTCAGGTATTATTAGGGCGTCAACATACCAAAGTCGGCCCGACAACGGCGTCCCAACCCGTTCTCCGACTTGCAACGTTATGAAGACCCGCGGCTTTGGTGTGTAGACACCTTTACGTAAGTATGTTATTGTGTACAGATGTATAAAGTATATTATACTTTATTCGTATGAGCGTGGGATGAACAATCATCATTAACTAAATACAAATTACTGCTGTTTTCCTCGTTGGAGGTTGTTTTCTTCGTGGCTTTGCATCATTGGAGGATGTATTCACACTTCTTGGTACGTCTCTAGAGCCTGGTTGGACTGTGCGTAATCTGTCTGTCACCCGGTCTTGGACTCATTTCATATTTTAGATAGATTATTATTTGAGTTTTTAGACTACAGTTTTGTAATGGTTTAACTACGACTCAGGTACAAACTGTTACAATATAATCTAGCTCATATTTATTTATAGCATCCGCATGAGCCGATATTAGCAGTAGTCTAGGTACCCTCATAAAATAACCTGGCGTTAACAATTAACCCCAAAAATGAACAACATTAGTCGACATCTTAAATATTTATTAGTCGAAGCACGTTAAGCGGCAGGTAGCTAATTACACTCAGCTTTACAAAATTACTCAGCATCAAAACTCGCCCCCGCAGATTCTAATGAAACAAAAATATGTATGAATTTCTCAGCTTCGCTCCAGGCAGTGGCTCGTTTATCTGGCCTACTGTCTTACTTAACAAGGAAAGGTTTTTGTGTTTTATGATTTAATTTTTACAGATTTTTTGTTTGTTCTTTTCCTTGTGGTGTGTGTCGAATACTTCTTCGTTTTAGACGTTCACTCTGGCCTCTGCCTCGCTAGAGAGGGCATTTCTATTTTGGGACTCGATTTCGAGACCCAAAATAGAAATGCCCTCTTCGTTTGTGATATAGGTAGTTAGGTACCTCCACTGATGATTGATTATGGCTTTGATTTTTCTCAACGTTACTGGGTCATTCCATGTTGAGCAAAAATTAGAGGTATGAGTTTATCTACTTCAGGAAATTATTAGTATTTTCATGTGCTACTAATCACTCTTCTAGCACTTTTTATATATTTATTGTTCTTATCTTGAACCTACCTAACGGCGCAGGATAGCCTTCACCAGAAGTGGTCATCGTATTAGTGGTTCCGCAGCTTTAATATCATCAAGATTGTGCCGGAATATAGTTCGTCGTGGACGTGGTACGACCCCGGCTCCTCTGACATCATCTTCTGTCATCAGAATACTGCCGCCATGCCACCATCGATGCGACGCTCTGCTAGTGACTGCCAGCCGCCAGTGTCACTCTTATTCCTTCCTTTTCCCTTTGCGGTGATTTCCGTAACTTCAACAACTAACAAATCGGGGTGGCGTCACTTGCTGCGCTATCACGGCCAACCTGAAGAAATTCACTGAAGCTGTTCTGTGATAGACAGAGTCACAATAACTCAATTATTCGCTCGTTCATCCTGACGATCACGCTGATTCTCCAGTTTCCCTGTCGTGGTCTCACCCTTACAAACCATTACATCAGTCACTTAAAGTATGTGCATTACTACGACCATCTCCACTCATGGACATCTTTCGATAAGACACATCACATCACGTCACTCGTCAACAACCTGGACCGGACAAATACGTTCGATCATCCCTACACAGGTGGCATGGACCGGATAGTACCGTCCCTTCGACCAGTTGCACCACATAATACTCACCAAAACTACGCCCAGTTTAATCACGTCATATTGTCATGAAACAAGGACGTATACCAATGTTAAATCGTACGCGCTTGTGTGAGACACTACCAATACAAAATAACTGAGCTCGGTTCGTAACTACATGAGCCAGCAACTCTCTTAGGGTTGCCAACTTTTTTTTCAAGAAATAAAGTATATTTAGGTCTGAGAAGAATATTAAACAGTATTTTAGAAAAATGAACAGTATTTTATTTATTTAATGTTTTAAATACTTACTTATTTTTAGAGCTTCTCGCAAAACTTATTAATTTACAGTCTTTTTTAAAAACTTCATACGCCTCACCACAATTATAACTAAAATTAAAATAAATGAGGAGCTCATTTTTTTATTAAATTATGATTTGCTCTATTTCCATCATCCCGCCACTTTACATTCATTACTGAAAAAACTCTTTCAGTTAATGCCAAGGTGGCGGGAAAAGTAGATATGAGACGATTATAGTAATATTTTTAAATTCTTCTGAGGTGTTTTGTGTACTAATAAATGGCTCTACTTTTGGCCAGTACTCATTTCAAGAAAATCTTTGTCTTCTGATACTTTTTCATAAATTACTTTGAAATGTATAAATTCTGAATATAAAAAAACTATCTATAATTTTCTCAAAATGATCAAATGTGACCAAAGACTTTAATGACAAGCAGCTAATTAAAGAAAGCCAGTTAGTCTGATTGAAATCGAAACATTTCTCTAAATATAAATTAGCCTTATCAATAAAAAGTAGAAAGTTATTAATAGTTCTATTAAAACTTCTTGGGAAGACTGTAATAGTTTTTAATAGTTTTTTTGTTTCATGTTCAATACTTACCATTTTTTCTTTGAATTAGCTCAGTCTCTAAACCAGTCATAATGTTATAAACATCTAAAATAGTTACATTATTTCCTTCTAATTTTTTTATTGTTTTATTGAAAATATTTAATATATGACTAGCATAAAGAATTTAACAATGGACTACATTATTTTCCATTTCTCTATCCAACATTGATAAATTTTGCATAACCATTGGACAGTCAACATCCAAACTAACACTACTTTGTTAGTTTGGATGTTGTGTTTGTTAAATTGGTGTCAAATTAAGTAAAATTGTATCTATTGCTGGTAGAAGAGATAGCCAACGAGTTCCTATGTGTCGTTTTATTTCATGAAACTCTCCTTCAGCAAGCGCTACAAATATTTTTAATTCTTCTCTTCTGCATGCAGAAACAGAATAATGGCTATAGACATTGAGAACATTATAGTTTTAATACAATGTTCTCAATCTCATAATTTAAACAATTCATGGCATGTTTTACTGAATTGTGCACAATATGGGCACGACAATTTCCTTTTATTAAGTCTGGCACAACTTCTAATATGTGTATAATGAATGATTATGGCCAAAATTTGCATTTGTATTGTCAGTGCTGAGACCTGATAATTGGCTGAAAGAAAGTTTATAGGAGTCTAAGGAGTTTTTGATGGCTGAAAACATCCCATTGGCTGATTCATTCGCATTTTCAAAGAAATCAAGTATATAACACTTGTAGTGTTAGACAGCATTTTGGTGCTGAAAACAGTATTTTGTATACTTTATTTTTGTTCAACAGTAAAAAGTATAATGTAGTGAAAAACAGTATAATACTGTTTTAAACAGTATAGTTGGCAACCCTAAACTCTCTGCATAATTATCAAATTATCCTTTTAATAAAAATAATTCAGTAGTCACTTCTTCACGTGACTCAGTTCTTGGTAGGTTTGGTATCATAGATATTTCAAATTCCATAGGTGCAGTGCGCACTCTGACGCAGTTTTCTTGAATCAGATTTGAAACGGTCTTGAACTTGTTTGGACTTTGACAATCTAGACAGCAATGTTTGCTTAGTGGCGCGGTTCATGAAAATTTCTCCTATAAGTTCCAGGTCAGGTTAAGTGGTCAGGTAGATAAGTGGCAGCACGATATGTTGACATCTTCAAGATATTTTCATGATAATTTTTGCAGCCTCTGTATCATCAGGATCGAACATCATTCACACTATTGATCTTGGTACACACGTAAGCGTTAACTACATCGCCTATACTCGGCATAGCAGCACCTCCATATTGGTTACGTTACGTCACAGTCTTATTGACAGGTTCTGAAAACATTGCCCTCCTCTTAGGCTCCGCCGCAATCGGGTAAAAAAAATAATCGTGCCGCTGTTCGTATTCGATCCCACTTCTGATAATGTCGCAGAATAGCCTTCATCAGAGGTGGTTATCGTATTAGTGGTTTAACAGCTTCAATATCATCAGGATTGTGCCGGTATGACACCGGCTCCCCTGACATCATCTTCTGTCGTCAGCGGCCGGTCGGATAAGACTCACTCTTATCCGACTTTTTCGGTGATTCCAGTAATTTCGTAACAAAACGGGGTGGCGCCACTTGCAGCACCGTCATATTTATTTAGGTAAGTATATTCCCTAATGAGATTGATGATAATGAAGAATCATGGCAGGTAGGGGCATTGCTCTCGTCTTAAAAAAAAACTGACATTAGTAATTAATGTTTTCTTTGCATTATGGCTAGCAGTAAGAAAATAATTAACCGGGCTTACGTCTCAGAATATTATTTTTCAGTGAATAAGATTTTCACGTTTTAATTTTAAATTTTATCAAGCACATACAAATAAGTCTAATCATAAATTGTATTACGCAGGCACAGGCAGTTATTTAATTGCAGTAATAAATAAATTGAGAAAATTAAGAGGGATGGATTTTTCTGCGAGTGCTCGATTAATCATCCCTTTATTAATAAACTCGGATTAAAGTTAGGTAAACTGAAGTTAATCATGGCGTAAATGAGTTCCATGTCTTATTAATAAACGTTTTAGATAAAAAAAACTTCCATAGACTTCATAAAATCTCATGCTCAATGAGAGTACCTAACTACACGGAAAGAAGGATCTCTTCAGCGAAGAATATCAATATTCTCAGAAAAATTGTTTCAATCCAAGTAAATCTTAACGTAAGTAAATGTACTCAGTCCAAGAAAACCTGTTTACTCAAATTAAGAATAATAAATACTTGGTTTTTATTCTTGACTCAAGCAAATATTTTTGATTCAAGACTATAATAATCTTAATTGAAGAAAATATTGTAAGAGAGAAATAATATTCTTAAAATCAAATTTAATAATTCTTCATTTAAGTATAATTTCTTCGAAGAAGACAATAAAACTAAGACAAAATTTTACTTCATTCTAGAATAGATTGTTTTCCCCATATATGAATCAATATTTGTCTTGACCAAAAGGATATTGTCTTAAATTAAGACATCCTTTTTTTCTGTGTACTTTATAGAATAGGTAGGTATACGTTGGGGTAGTTTCGGCGCTGTGATAAGACCGTAGGTATATCATACGTTACAAATTCCCAGCTAATTTGACAATATTTTTATACCGACTTGTTTTTTGTGCCATTTTATTCTGCCCGGCCTACAGTTACAGTAAAAAAATAAAAAAATATATATAACCTACGAACTACTCAACTAATAATAACGTTTATCAGTTATCACATTAAACAGCCAGTGTTTCTTCCTCCTCGTTCCTACTTGATCTATGCTGTGCCGGACAGGGTCCATAATTGTGATTTATTTAATTATTTCCCTACCAACTATGTATGTACAATATGGTACGCAATAAAGAATTGAGAATTAAAACATAATTGATACGTAGCAGACGCATTTCCTACCATAGACGTTTATGACAAAAGTATGAAAGAAAGCAATACAATATCTTGACACTTCCTTGTATTTATATTTTCGAAGTAGCTAGGTGTGTTTGAAAAGCCAAATCCAAGTCGTTTTGAACGTCTAGCTAATGTATTCCCAAGAAATAGGCGTGACAATAGTAAACTTTGTCAACGTGTCAAACGACCTGATGCGCAGAAATGTTTTGTATGGCCCCAATTATTTACAATAAATTACCAAGTAGTTGCAAAGACTTGACAATAGTGCAGTTTAAGAGTAGACTACGTAATTTTTTAATGGATAAGACGTACTACAGTGTGATTGAGTTTTTATGAGAGAGTTTTTTTTTATCTGAATTGCTCTGGCTTTTGGTTAAATTTAAGACGCTGACAACACCTAAACCGCGGTCACTGTCAGATTGCATAGAAAAGAAAGAGAAGCGCGATGGCACAACGCTTGAAATTTATTGCAAAATATGAAGCAATTATCTATTTACTTAAAATTGAGTAATCGAAAATAAAAAACAACCAAGTTCTGCATTCAAATAAGATGTTATTGTTGTTAATTAAATACGTAACGTATGTTGATATTTAATACAGATATTTTGTATTAGAATTCAAGGTAAGAGGTTAGTTTGTATCGAGATTCTTTTTCAAAACGTGTTTTAGTAACAACCAAGTTCTGGGAAATATGTATGTTCGAAATTAACATATATTTTTTCTGCTACCACAAACTATTTGGCAGACAGATTTGGCAATTTTTTTTCTTAAGAGCAGCCTATTTTGGTCAATTGGGTCTTGTCAGCGCCTTAAGTGAATCGTAATATAAATGTCTACATGCCGAATGGAAATTCCGTGTGGTGCCGGACGTAAAGAATAGCACCATCCCATTTCTTCCTGTGGGTGTCGTAAAAGGCGACTAAGGGACTTACTAGAGAATGGGCAGCAGCGTTCTCTATGCATTTTAACACCATACTGCGATCGCCAAGCCGCCTGCCAAGCGTGGCGATTATGGCAACCCCCCCCCTATTGGGGGAGGCCTATGTCCAGCAGTGGACGACTTTCGGCTGGAATGAGGTATGATGGGGATGCCGAATGGTGAAATATGGCTGACCTTTAATGTATCTATCTATATCTATTATGTTATTACCCATATTTGCAAAAAGGTGTATCCGCGAAATTCAAATTTTCTTACGTTTTTTGCAATTTGCAGGTCAGTGTCAGGTTGTATCTTGATCAAAGTGTGATTCACAGATACCTACGTAGGTATACTTGTCGCCGTCTGTAGGCGGGCACAAGAAACATTGTGAATGCATGACGAGTCTGTTTTAGTTAATTGCTAGTAAACAAAGACAAGGAGGCGACACATACATCCCACTGAGTGACGCAAAACCATGAGTTTGCGGAAATTTATATCCTTTCATATAACGGCTAAAAGGCAGTTATCGTCTTGGTCGTAACAGTCGCCCGTAAACGGCCCGTAAATCCTACAATTATTACTATTTACTTTATATAGAATAGTGAAAAAGTATTTTTGAAGGAATGAAATAAAAATAACAATCTTTCAAGCTCACTTTACAATCGCACCAAAAGAAAAATCTCTTGTTCATTTTGATTAAAGTTGAGTTATTGAGAGCAAAACATCGTGTTAATTTATAACGAATTGTTACACTGCTTTCTCTTAATTACACTTCACAAATAACCTTTTTAGGGTTCCGTAGGAAACAAGGAACCCTTATCGTTTCGCCATGTCCGTCTGTCTGTCTGACCTTGCGACACATGAGCGATTAAAACAAATAAATGAATGCTCACGTATATGGCAACAACGTACATCAAATATTACTAGCGATCTTTGATGTCTTTAAGCGATCGGAACATCATTACTGTATTCACGTTGGATAGGCCGTACAAAAAAAATGCGGGTCTGTCAACAACATTTTTCGATTCAAGGATCCGTTTGCGTAATATTAAGCATTAAAAATCTAATCTTGTTAGTCAAGTGACCCCCATTTTTTTTTTACGTGGGAAATCATCAAATAACTTCTCCCGCTCTGAGCGGAGCGGGAGGGTGTGTCAGATTAAAACCCACCCGTATTCCTTCCATTGCCTTGGTTCTAGGGGCCTCGGTAACCCTTTTGTACCTTCCCGCGACCCCGGCAGGCACCGGCCCTAGTGGACCCCTACACTTGTGCTGACGACATCTCTTTGAGGAGGCGCGCGTGAAATACAACGCACCGTTGACCCGGGCCTGGTCCTTACCGGACGATGAGCTACCCAGTGCTCACCGTCCGCAAGCCCACGCTTACGGCGGCCGGAAATCCGCCCGGCAAAGTGTCCCCCCCTGCCAGCTAAATTGTTGTTTATATCACAGCTAAGGAGGCTTTACATGTTACAATAACGAGTAATAGTCGACCAAATTAAATTTGCAATTGGAGAATTGACCGTGACGTATATCGATGTATGAGACTCGAACATGTTTTTCAATTACAATGGTAAGTTTGTTTTTGGGATAAATTCATCCCAACTTATCCTAACTACGGAACCCTTAATTTTGCGTGGTCCGAAGCGCAATTGGCCGGTTTTTTTTCAAACTACAAGATTTTTTCATTAAAATAAATCCGAGCACTAATGCACCAAAATTAATCAAGTGGGTACGAACTCAACGAGATGCAGAATACTGTTGCCCTTGACCCGTCAGTGACCTCTTATATACCTTAGGGATGCCGACATTGGACACACGTGCCTACTAATAACGTGACCAATGATGACTAAACTTTAGTAGGAGTTGAGTAGGGTCACCTTCATTACATGCTGTCCTTCCATGTGACTGTGACCTTGGCTTATAAATGATAGATTGGCTACCTAGTATCTACTTGTCTTTGAAGGGATGAGTTAAGTAGTATGTTACGTTACATCACGTTCCCCGGAGTAGGCAGAGGTGGTGCTAGTTGTGTTTCAAGGGGCGTGCCTATTACTAAGAACCCAATTTTCTCCCCGATTCTCGATCGAATGCTAGAACCCACGCTCAGTAGTCGCATTTGCTACCACCGGACCTTACTGATTAGTTTTTAGGGTTCCGTACCCAAAGGGTGCCAACGGGACCCTATTACTAAGCTGCTTGCTGTCCGTCTGTCTGTCACAGGGCTGTATTTGAACCGTAACATATCATCATCATCTGCCTAGCCCTTTCCCAACTATGTTGGGGTCGGCTTTCACTCTTACCGGAAACAGCTGAATACCAGTATTTTACATGGAGCGACTGCTTATCTGACCTCCACAACCCACTTACTGGGTAACACGATACCCCTTGGTAAGACTTGGTAGTCAGACTTTCGAGCTTCTGACGACCCGTAACGACTGTGACCAGATCTACAAATGACAGCCGGGACCAACGGCTTAACGTGCTTTTAAATATGGTCCACGGACCAACCGCGGCAAGCGTAGCTTAACCTGATCGATCGACCCGTGCGGCTGTTATTACACAGCCACAAGCCCTTCTTGAACCGTAACATATAGACTTGATATTTTTACAGAATGTGTAACTATAGCTGCCATAACAACAAATAATAAAAAGTAAATTAAGTATAAGATTAAACGGCTGCCCTATGCCCATACAACAAACGTATTTTTTTCCTATGTAGTGATAAATATTGTACGTTGGTACGGAACCCCACACATAATCAGCCTATAATGTTCCCACTGCTGGGACACAGGCCTCCTCTCTGTGAGAGGGAGTGGGCCGTAATCCACTACGCGGGCCCAGTGCGGGTTGGTAGATGAGTGCGGGTGCGGGTACGGAACCCCGAAGGCCGCGAATTTTTTTAGGGTACCTTGCACGTAATCAATAGATCAAAATATTTTTATTTCACATAAACCTACATGGGCACTTATGAAACGTCAGAAGCTAGGTGCACGGTTCCAATTGGTCGTTTCCTATGGAGAAGAGCCAGCAAGAAAGTCCACGGTTACTCTTTTAAAAATAATTGGCTTTTACAATGTTTTCAAATTACAGTGTTAATATGTATGGGAGGACAGGGTAGGCCTGTCGAGAAGTACTTAACAAAAAAAAAAGAAAAGAAAAAGGTCTACAAAAGATCTAGTCTATTAAGCCTACAACGTTCTCATATGTAATGTAATGTAATGTGGGGATGATAATTTTTCTCGTTTATTTATTTATTTATTTAAACTTCTCGCACACATTTAGGTACAAAGGCGGGCTTAATGCTTTCGGCGTTCTTTACCAGTCAACCAAGGGTGGTGAAGAGATAAGATGGCAGGTGCTCTGAGAGGAAATAAAAATAACGAAAAATATTAAAAGATATTATAATAAATTATAAATAGAATAGGTTCAGAAATACATAAATAGGTTACAAGTTATCCCATGATGTGGGGTATCGTTGGCCGTTCAAAAATATTGCGGGTCTGTGAACACACTTTTTCGATTTCAGGATCCGTTTGCGTAATAGTAAGCTTTAAAATGCTCATTTTTGTTAGAGTCAATTGCCCTGCCAGCTAAATGGTTGTTTATGGAGATGTGAAAAAAATTATGGCAGTAGTGCATATACATAATCAGCCTATAATATGTTCCCACAGCTGGGAAACAGGGCTCCTCTCTGTGAGAGGGAGTGGGCCATAATCCACCACGCGGGCCCAGTGCGGCTAGGTAGATGTCACATGTCTTCAATATTTTTGGTTCTAGGACATGCCGGTTTCCTCACGATGTTTTCCTTCACCGTTTTGAGAGCAGTGGTGATGAAATAATTTACACAAAGTAAAGCGCCTGTCTGGGTTCGAGGTACATATAATGCAATTAAAAGCAAAACTATCACAGCTAAGTAGGCTTTACGAGTTAACGAGTAATATTCGACCAACTTAAATTTGCAGTTGGAAAATTGAACGTGACGTATATCGATGTATGGGAAAACATGTTTTTCAACTACAATGTAAAGTTTGTTTTTGGGATAAATTCATCCCAACTTCTGTGGTATTTTGCGACACAAAGCCACATCTTTATGTTATATTTATTATAAATTTACCTTTTAAAAGGCTGCTATGTCCAATAATTCTTGTTATAATCTCTATCCTGTATCCTGCCGTCCAAGCGTCTCGTACACTCGAACTGGAAGCCTGGAACTCTAGCCTTTTTAATATCTAATATTACTTTATTTTTTTTAACGTGACTTACGACTGGCCCTCCGGCCAATCGTATCGTTACACTTCCCTTCTAGAGAACCCTTCATTGTACGTGGTCCGATACGCACTTGGCCGGTTTTTTGTCATTGTTTCAGAATTATGTTGTAACATAAGTAGTCGCTTTGTCACGTTTGATTGGAAAAGATCCCAAACAATATCAAGACAGTTTACCTACTTATATCCTGAAAAACTTTCCCGAATGGCGCGGTCAGCATGACTAGATACCTACTAGTTCGGAAAATATTTGCGAAACATCTAAAGTAGGTAGAGCTATTGTAGCGGAATAAAAAAGAATATTCGCCACTTTTTGTATCACTTGTATTAAATTAATCGCATTAAAAAAATCGAACACAGAATATAAAAAACTTAAATTAAAAACATAACCCAAAGAGAGTTGTGTTTTTAACTTAAGTTTTTTATATTGTTTGTTCGATTCTTCTGGGGCAGACAGGTAAAATGATCAAAACAGTTACTGAATCGGAAATTTGGCCTAATTGAAGAGGGATTACGAGAAAACTTCAAGGTAGAAAGTTTCATGGTAGGTAAATCTTAGTCTCGCATTTGGTTTACGAACAAAGGAATCGATTGCAGTCGGTTTTAGGTTCGCGACCCCTAAATTACGTAACCTGTCAAATGTATATTATCTTATAAAGATGAACCTAAGTTATCCCGACCGAAACAGAGCAGGTTCAAAAATATAAACTAGTGTTAAAAAATGTAACGCAGAAAGTACTAATAACTATAGTAACTAAGTGTGAAGGTTTAAAAAAGGTTTAAACATTATTGACGAACCTGCAAGGCGTAGCGCGCTTCGGCTGAACCTGCAGTGACGCGACGATTATGTGATGCACACCTTTACGGACTCCAATGATTCTGTGCGGCTGGTAACTTACAACCGAGCGCACGCATGCCTGGTGGGTACCCAGTACCCGGAAAAAAAGGCCGGAAGCGGCCATTTTCAACTGATTCTACACCAAAAGCGAAGAAAAACACATAATTTGCCCCACTGCACCGTTTGCAAAACTGAACAGTAAACAGAAAAACTTTTACTTGGTTGACTGCAGATAACACGACACCGTAACTTGATTAGTGACAATATAATGCTTGTCACAATTTAGAATTAACAGCCCAAAATGATAAAATCGTTTTGAGTAAATTTATGTACATGTTTTTCAACGAATCAATTTTTTTTATAGATAATTGACACCTTTGTTTGGCCTCCTATCTTGATGACTAGCTAGAAACCATAAAGTTGGAACTGCAGAGGTCACTGCACTATGTAGGTAGTAGACAATTTATATTTCAGTGTTTGATTTATACCAGTATTACGGCTTGATAGAGGTAATGTTTTGATATTATGTAATCTTTATGTACAGTAGGTAGTAGTACAGCCCACAAAAGGGCTGCCATTACGGAAAACTTATCGCCCACAATCAGCCATTGTTTTTTTTTTTGTTGATTTCCTATTCACATATATGTAATTTTCCTGATTTTCATATAATGGTAGGTAAATAAATATAAGATAGGTAGGTAGGTTCCTACCCTCTACATCGGTGCCGATGATATATGATAACATTATTGAGTCTTCCTTTTTGTGTAAATGTTGCGTAATTATGTGATATTATAAAACACTTAGATGTATTGACGTACCTCATAAATGTATGACATTATTGCCCTGTAATTGTTGTGATGCTCCTTATGAAATACTGGTAGTCAGGCGTTAGGTACCCGATAGAACTAAACCGAGGGTAGGTAGATAGTTCTAGGAAAATGGCACGTTATCAATGATTAAAATTATATTTTGGGGACTAATCGACATCCTTGAATCTAGGGCATGGAAAGCCGTCACCTCCTTTTGCTAAGCAGTAATGCTCGCAAAGGGTTAGGCGGAGCGGGTGAGGGAGAGGCAAAGTTCGCGCCCTCACGCCCCTAGCTACCGCAGGAGACGTCTTGGGCGTCGGAAATCTCAGGCCGTTTCCCAGCCACCGTAAGTGCGGGCTTGCGGACGGTGAGCAATGGGTAGCTCGTCCTCCGACAAGGACCAAGCCCGGGTCGACGGTGCGTTGTGTCCTACGTGCGCCTCAAAGAGATGTCAGCACAAGTGTAGGGGTCCACTAGGGCCGAGGCCTGCCGGGGTCGAGTCGAAAGTCCTAAAGGGAAACCGGGGCCTCTGGCAACATACAAGCAACACGGGTGGGTTTTAGTCAGTAAAAGTCTGACACGTTCTACCGCTCCGCCCAGAGCGGGAGAAGTTATTTGATAATTTCCCAAACAAAAAAAAAAAATCCTTAAATCTAAATGATAACGATGTTCGCTAATAAAATAGCAGAGAAGGTTAATCATTTTTTGTAAAAAAAAAACCCATAAACCTGAATATTTTTCAGGTGGTGTACGGGTACGGGGAGAGCACATTTAAATAATAACTATTGATAAGTTCAAAGTTGTGTACTTATTGATAGTTAGGTTTGACGTATAAAGCTGAATGTCATTTTGTGGTATTGACCTTTCGATACAATATATTTATGTACTATAATGCTGAGTCTGAGATCGTGCAATGAGCAGACAAAAATAATTAACCCTTACGGTGACGAACGTATTTTGACTGCATATAGCTTTATCACAAATAAAGTGATGTTGTCACTGTTTATTTGAATTAAACTCGAACCAGTTGTAATAAGATGTGTATCAGTATCACAGCACAGTATCCAAGTGACAGCGGAAGACTATACGTTAGTGATGAGTCCCTCACTCATGAGGTCCCTCGTTTGAGGTACTCAAGATCGCAAATTGAAAGAGTTACTCGAATTTCCTCATTGAACCACCTCATCACACCTCACTCGTTCATGCGTCCTCAAAAATTGACGTTGACAATATGAAATCATGGCGAGGGGTGAGGCGAAGTTCGTGACTCGCGAGTACTCGCGAGACGCGAGTGAGTAGAGACTCGTGAGTCATCGTTGCGCCCGCCCGCCTCGCTCTCTCGTACGTTCGGCTGAATTCGGCTCGGGTTCACGAGTCGTGAGGTGAATACGCCGTTGCCGATTCCTCACCTCAAATGAGGGGTGCCTCGTGAGGACCTTACGAGGTAAAGTGAGGTCCTTCCTCAACCTCAAATAAAATTGATGAGTTCACGCATCACTACTATACGTATACACAAACGGGATAATAATCTTGTTAGATAATGACACAGTAAGTAGTATAGTAATATTAATGTGTTAAGTTTACATCCAGATTCAAAATCGTCAAGTCTTCCTTGAACCATCGACTAAATGCTTTAGAGTTAGACCAAAAAGTAGTGGGAACCATAGATAATTAGTTGGCTCGCCATAAGACGATACTTTGTGAAGACGTGCCAAGCACTCATACGTCGTGATGATTTCATGACCCCCTTATGTTGGACAAACACACGAATCGATCTATTAGTAAAGGGAATAGATTACAATACTCAACTTGTGCAAAGAGGTCTAATCCTTATCCATTTCGTAAGGGAAATATGTATTTATTTAAGCGTATCCACGTAAGCTTTATTCGGGTGAAGTTAAGGGATTCTAAAAATTCTATGTTAAAGAAAATACTGAAAAAACTATAGCTATTAAAGATTTGCGATTTTACATCTACTGCCTAAAATTGGCAATTTGCTAGCGGTAAAATCCACCTTCAGGTAAGTCCGTTATTTCAAGTTTTGATGGAAAATTTAACATAATTTAGGTAGATAACCTTGCTAGGTTACCTAAATTTTTAGCGGTGAAAGCCAGTGAAGTAAGTCATTTATGTATGTATTCATTTTAATGATTGTTTTTAAAAGAAATACGAAATTACAACTGCTGCGATTATGAGCAACGTTGTCAATATTATAAGTCTGTTTACATCGTTTTTACGGTCTATAGACTAAATAGTATACAAGGTGCCCCGTAAATAATGGATAACCTAGAAATATCATATAATAGACATTATAGCCGTTCTAGAAAAAATACAAAATGATATAAAGGTATTCCAAGTTAACTAAATAAACTTATACATTTTTGAACTAACTTTTTTTACCTTATTTTACATTCTTCTTCACCACGACCATAAATGAATTAATTCCATCGGTTATTTGTTTTTGTACATTGACAATGCCGACAGAGAGACAGTAAATACGAGCAAGAAGGAATTGCACAGTACTTTAAAAAAGTCGTATCTTATGTACTACTTGAGATATGTATATATTTTTTTGTTTTTTTTGGAACGGCCATAAGTTCCATTATATGCTATTTCAAGCTTATCCATTATTTACGGGACACCCTGTATAATTTAGTCCGAAAATCGATACGTGAATTCAAGAAAGTGTGTCTAACTGTTATAATAACCTAAGTTTATATGCATGAACAAGGTGTCAAGTTCAGGACATGTTAAAGTTCATGTACCCGGTACCTATTAAGACATAAACCTAAATGAAATATATTGTTCTCATAATCCACTTTCGGCAAATTGCTATCAATTTCATGAAGTCTTCCCGGGTCGGTGATCGTGGCTAGAGGGTGGAAGGCCATTACCATTGACCCGGATTATAACTAGATTTATAAACTTGAATGACTTCCATAAGATATATAGGGGTTACCTATGTCATTTTGAAACTGAGGTACAGCTATGGTAACGGTTACCATTTGTGGGTAACGAGTTTGGAAGATACTATAAAGAATATTGAAGATAGATTTAGCAAGTAGGTATCTAAAAGTTAGTGATGCTAATAAGATCTGCTTAGGTTAGGTTAGGTTAGGTGGTGGCGCTATACCATCTACGCGATATCGCAAGTGAGAGTCTTGGCGTAGGAAGCGGTGTCTCGGGGCGGGGTGATGTTGGCGGTGTCCTTGGCAACGACTTCAACACCCTGCCCTTTTTTTTTTGGAGTTGTATTCGGGAGGCACTACGGTATCATCGGGTGCTTCCCCACCTCCGCCGCATCGTTGGGGCTTATTTGGCGGAGAGTTGTGTCACCTACACGGACGTGATGGTGGAAACCAGCGCCGCATGTCGTGCGGTGTTCCACAGGGCTCGGTCGTGGGCCCGCTCTTGTAGAACATTGGGTACGACTGGGTGCTGCGGGGCGAGCTCCAGCCGGGCGTGGATTTGACTTGTTATGCCTATTTTATGTTATATATTATATGTTAATGCCTATTATCTAAGATGACATGCTGGGCACGGGGGAGCTCGTACAGGGATGCAGCGTTGCTGGCGACGGCTGCGCTCTCACATTTGGTGAGCTCACGGAGAGTCTCCAACCAGAGGTGCTGGAGGAGGTAGTCGCCACCCTCTTTCCGGCAAGAGCGAAACATACTCCGCAGCTTTGCTCAGAGCCGCAGAGCCTACAGAAGAGATTGCCATCCGAGTCCCAAAGGTGACTCAGGCGGAGATGCCGTGATGCGGCTCCGAGCTAAGAACGGGGGTCCAACGGCCGCGTCTTAGCCCTCTCCCTGAAGGAGTCGCCTCAACTGAGAGGACTGCACACAGGGGAGTGACTCGAAGACGTCTAAGAGGGGCGTCTTAGACATTTTGCGCGCGGGGAGTCACTCCCCTTGCTTGACGAGACGGAGCCCGCAGAGGCGGGCCGGTACCAGTTGGGGGCTGCGTTGAAGAGTGCTTAAGTGCCCCCGTAGCCCTGCTGCAAGTTTGCGAGGGAACACGGGTGGTTTTAGTCAGTAGAAGTCTGACAGACCCGTCCGTCTGCTCCAGGGTGGATGACATCCATGAGGATTTCTAGACGATGAAAAAATATAAATATTGCTTGACTGTACTACATGCATGGAGCGCTCATATATTATTATTTTAAGATATTCAAAAGAGTCTGCGATCAAGCTAAATCTAAACTAATAAGTAACAAAATTAGTATGTCTAACAATAAAATAAAAACTTTATTTTAATTGTTCTATTTTCTGTAATGAGTTCAAAACGTAACTCTGTCATAAATCTTGTTTTTTTTGTTTTTCATTAGTTTTTTTTTTATATTTCAGAATTTCAGATTTAGATTGATAAATAATGAGACACAATTGATTTTCTATTGTTTGACTCCGAATCGGTGTCGCGCGGGGCTTAAATCTACAATATCAGTTCAAACAAGCAAGAAGGCTTATACATGACACAAATATTCGGGGCAGCACAAATCTTTCAAACGTGTTCGAGGTGGATTAAGACAATTTCACGATGATGAGAGGTAAGTAAACACGCATAACTTGAAGAATTAATTTTCAATTGCAGTATGTGTGGCAAAGCTGGGAGCACTGTACGGAGAGCAGTAATAAAATAAATACTGCATTTGTGTGGGCAACTGTGACTGCTGGTATCTACTACACTCAAGCAGCCCAGCAAGTCTCATGGATATTACAACAATGTCAGCTAACAAAATTCGTCATTCTGAAAAATAATTAAGCAGTGTGTGGTTTGAACATTTGACAGAGGAAATTAAAGTGCTGGTGAACAAGAAAGGTCAATTGCTATTCAAAAAGTTCATGTGTCTTCAGACGGAAAAATCAAAGCCTAGAGGCAGCTGCACTAGAAAAGAAAAACTTTAACTCTAAAATTGGATAATCATGTTTTATTTAGATGAACAAAAAGCACGATTATTACCATCAAGTAAATTGATAATTCTATTGCATGTCCACTTTATAATTTATTTCAGTGTCTTGTTTTTTCGAACTATAATTAAAATCTACTATTTCAGGTTCAAGGACAAAATGAGTATTAGCAAAATGGATAAGTGCTACTTCATGTTTTGTTTCAGTCACTGAACCTTTGACTGTGATAGAAGTTTGTCGAGATGACGAATTTATCAGCAATATGATACCGAAGCTGCTGCTACTTTTTTCAAAACTGCATTCTGCTAGAAATCATATAGATATTTAAAAAAAAAAAGCTAAATGTATAGATTTCAATGGTATGTATACACGGCTACATATCAAAGTAATACATTTCCAGTATAAGCTGACCTCTCATTGTACAGAAATCCTATACAATGCGAGATCAGTTTCTACTGGATCAGTATGGCTATTTTTTTTGCTTCAAAAATTGTATCAATTTCAATGTTTATGATATATTATTATGTTATTCTAGTGAAAAATCGTCTTTCAACATCAACATCAGTTGGGACTTCGAGCAACTAGATTTCAGAGCAGCTTTGGAAATTGATGGTAAATTACATTTCGAAATAAATAGGAAATAATATTCATCAAAAAGTAACAAATAACCTTACTTAGTAGTAAGGTTATTTTTCTTTGCAGCACCCGTGTATACTATATAGGTTTATGGTACACTTGCAAAACGAAATGGTTAAGGCTCCGTGCACGAAAAAGTCCTCCTTTTTTCAATTTCTTATCGAATTGCAAGGTAAAGCTTGAAATAATTCACACACAATTAATAATTAATTAATTCGCTTGTCACACAGACTTAAGTCTGTGTGACAATAAAAGTACAGTTTTCGTGGTGCTAAATCAATCGTGTCAGTCACAGCACCTGTTAATAGTTTCATCACTTTTGCGCTTTCGAAAATATAGTTTATTGTGTAATGTGTGATTTTTAAATTTCTTGACATGCTTTCCTAAAACAGGAAAACCGGCTAAGTGGGTAACGGACCATGAGTGGGAGGGTGTGTCTAACTCTTACTGACTAAAACCCACCCGTGTTCCTTGCATTGCTTGTGTTGCCAGGGGCCTCTGTATCCCTTTGGACTTTCCCACGACCCCGGCAGATCTCAAAAACACACTTATCATTGTATTTGAAAAACATGTCCGACTTGCACTTGGCCGGTTTTTGCAGTTTATTGTATGTTATTGTATGTTTGGCTATGGCTGTAAATTACCTGAAATAAATTAATTTATTATTATTTTTACCTTTAATTTAATTCATTGTTTTGGCGGTAGGTATGAGACAGATATAAGATTCTTAACTTTACATTCCGATTGCAATTTTCCCTTCACTCTCGTGTCATGTTTCATGTAGTCTTTCAGTAGGTGCCAAAAATGTATGCTTTAACGGATCTCTTCTCTGAGGCTGGAAAATGAGTAAAGTAATCGTTCAGGAATATGAATATTTGCTAGTGTTTAGTGATGTGTGACATTCATTACCTTTAGAAAATAAACAAATGGTTAAAGATGTTGTTAAAGCATTTAAAACGAGCATATTTGCGTCCGATCTTTTCAATGAACAGTTCTTGTAAAGCTGAAATGGTAATAAATAATTTTATGGCAAAACAGGCCTGTCCAGCCTTATCATTTCTTAATCAATTTGCGCACTTATTTTATTATGCAGTTATTTAATATCACAACGTTGAATTTATGGCTTATGAACGTCTTGGGCGCTGCCGTTCTCCGAAATTCTTATTTCTCACTCCAAAATGTTGTAAGATATAAAGTAAATACTTTATCAACGCAGTCATAAGATGTATGAGCCTGTAACGAAATTGACTACGTACTAAGTGGATTTTTCTTGCCATTCCTGATCTCTAACGCTATCGCTACAGGCGTTAGCGTTAGATCAGGGTTTTTTTTCCTTGGTGTTTGAAATTCGTACAAAAGCAGCAATTCGTAGTTATGCAATCGATAAAACTGCAGAATCACACAGTACTGTATGCAACTAACATTAATTATTGTAAGGGACTATTACCTATTTTCGCAATAAGTTTCTTCGCTTCAGTTTGGCTGGCCACTCTCTGTGCCAGTGTTGGGAATTACAGCTTTAGATTCCTGTCTTAGTTTCTTTATCAGTCCTTTTAATGGGAGTTTTTGATAAACCTTTTAGCGTCAACTTATTTTCTAGCTGTCGAACAAAACCACTTTTATGCCTGTAGGACCTCTAAATCGGTAGATATTTCAAAATAAATTAACCCAACCGAACTAAGTAAAAAAAAAAATGGCTGCCATTTCAAAACAGTTGGAGCAAAATCCCCGGGGATCCTGCCGTTTTACCGAAAGCCAAAATTTCACTACCCAAACAAATTTAAGCAACCGTTTTTTATACTAATGCAATGTTTGGAATGGTTTTAGTACGCACATTTTTATTTCATTTGGTAATTTTTTTACTTGGCAGAATATTATCAAGGATAATGTCATTTAGGTATTTGGTCTTTAATCAAATGATTTATTACAGCAAACAATCTTTAGACAATAAACGTTAGAGAATGTGATGTGTGAATGAGATGTGCTTGAATTTGTCTGAAACAAGTCAAATTAATGGTTACTTATGGAACTAGTTAGAGTAGGTTAATTATTTTAAATAATGGTTAGGTTAGGTTAGGTTAAAACTGTGACCTCTTATGCAAGAGCCGAGCGAGCGAAGCGAGCGGTGCCGCGGCAGCGGCCGGCGAGTGCCAGAAACGAATAGATTGTATAGAAAAAAGAACCAAACGAGGTAGAAAATTTATTTTGCGAAAAATGAATAAATGAATTCCAACTGAAATATTTGACTAAAAATTGGTAAAAGTACTAGTTGGTAAACAAGTTATTGTTTAAATGTTCACTTGCCAAACATTAGGTTTGCGTTACAATTATTTGTGAAGAGATTATTTGCTAATTAATAATTTGGCAAATGTGATTATGCGGAAAATTGTTTGGGAAGTGATAATTTGGCAATTTCTTTTCGATGAAACAAGGGAGTCCCAGCAAAATGCTTTTATATGGTGGATTTGTCGATAAAATTTATCATATTGCTTCGCCTTAACGGGTCGGACACCGGTGACCAGGCAGACTGTAGGTACTAATATACAAATTGTACAGATAATAAACCAACACGTAGAAAATAATCCTCTTACCTGTATGTCTAGTAAATTACGATAACTTCCTTACTTAGGTGCCTTAAGTTGTTAACATAGATAGCTGTGAATTATTACGTTTTGTGTTATTAGGCACTCTCGGCAAAGATAGGCTCTCAAAATAACCGTTATCTATTACTAGATACACAAACTACATTAGGCTTGGTAGCTCGTTAGCTGCGGTATTGCTGGCAGTAATAATTACAAATAAGTCTAGACATAAGCACCTACATCTGTGATGAAAATAAAAGATAACATTACATAAAAGTACATGTAATGGTAGATGTAAGGTTGTTGTTGTAAATAAATAAATAAATGTATTTACCGAAGGGTTAGGTAGAGGTGTTTAGTAGGTGCCTGCACCCATGTCTCGCCTGTTATGTTCAAAAGTCCCATGTAATAATGTGGTCCCCTGTATTTTAAGGTATAAATGAGAAAAACGTAGAGCGTGAATTTCCCAGCATTGGAACAATTTGCATGTAAAAAAGTTATAAAGCGAAAATTAGTCGTTATCAGCTGTGCTATTCTGTAAAAATCTCACCGTGAAAACTTAGGTGAAGTGAGCTGTCTATGCTGTCAATTCCTAGCAACAGCCGATCTATTCTGTAACAATCTCACCGTGAAAACTTAGGTGAAGTGAGTTGTCTATGCTGTCAATCCCTAGCAACAGCCGATCTATTCTATAACAATCTCAACGTGACCACTTAGGTGAAGTGAGCTGTCTATGCTGTCAATCCCTAGCAACAGTTGATCTATTCCGTAACAATCTCACCGTGAAAACTTAGGTGAAGTGAGCTGTCTATGCTGTCAATCCCTAGCAACAGCCGATCTATTCTGAAACAATCTCACCGTGAACACTTAGGTGAAGTGAGCTGTCTATGCTGTCAATCCCTAGCAACAGCCGATCTATTCTGAAACAATCTCACCGTGAACACTTAGGTGAAGTGAGCTGTCTATGCTGTCAATCCCTAGTAACAGCCGATCTATTCTGTAACAACCTCACCGTGAACACTTAGGTAAAGTTGGCTGTCTATGCTGTCAATCCCTAGCAACAGCCGATCTATTCTGTAACAATCTCACCGTGAAAACTTAGGTGTAGTGAGCTGTCTTGTCAATCCACTATTGACAGCTTACTTCATCTAAGATTACACGGTGAGATTTTTATAAAATAGATTGGCAAGTGGAATGACAGATCACTTCACCTAAGTTTTCACGGTGATATTTTTACAGAAAAGACCAGCAGTTCGTCCATCCATTGGTGAAGTGAATAAGAAAGCCGGAGTTAAAGAATAGATTGTGAGTGACAAAGTGACTGATACATAAAAGACGGCGTAAGCAGCGTAAGGAGTGATTGGACGGGAATCACCACCTACCTTAATCACAAACAGTTGTTGCTAGGGGAAAAAGTGATTGAAATGCGCGTGTGAATATCCCAAGGCGCGTGTCGTTCGAAATTTACACAGAAATAGTAGATTGTGTCATAAGGGACCAAAATAATGTAGTGAGGTCGAGAGCGATTGTTTGAATCTAGAGCGAAGCGAAGGATTCTGGAGTAGAATCCCGAGCGGAGCGAGGCTAAGCTAAATAAATATATTTTCTTTCTTTCTTTTCTTTATAAAAATAGAAATGCTCACAAAAAGTAGATTCCTACAAAGACGAAGCTATCCCTACCATTCAGCTTTAGAATGATATCGAGACCTCAAAACTTCAGATGGTTTGTTTTTGTACTTCACCGTTTTTTCAAAAACGTTCAAGTCTGGTTTTCCTATGTAACGTATACTTATGTTCATAAAGCTTAGCTTTTTTTGACATAACATACGAGCTTTTCCACTTTATTGAGTAAACAAGTTGAGTCCATGTTGAAGCACTTTAGCAGTAAGGTTTTGGGGCCACGCATGACTAGAGTCCGTCAAGCGATTCTAGTCCCATGAAAAAGGCGGCAAATTCAAAAATCTTTCAGGTGTCAACACTGATATAGCACGCTGAAAACTTGTTGATACTTGAATTTTGATAAAAAAATTACTTGGGATAAATTAAAAAAAAAGCATTTCAATGTACGTATTTATTCATCAGAACTAAAATCAGAATCAAGAAATTCAATGCCTTCAAATGAGAAATCACTGTCAGTAGAATCATTACGCACAGAAATGATGAAGGGTTCCAACTCGGTTTCGGATATCCTGTCTCTTACTTTATACTTATTTTCGACACTAATAGTGTGATCTGTGCATTTTTTCCAATCATTGGCTGTGACACTATTAAAGCATTCTTTTATAAGGTTCTCCATTTCTTTACCTGGAATCCCTAAGTTTTTGCTGGCTATTTTTCTTTTAGCCAAACTCCATATGAGTTCAATTGCGTTCAGGTCACAATGATATGGCGGAAGTTTCAAAACCTCATGGCCATGTTGTTTCAAAAATTCTTCAGCTTCATACATTGGAGTTGTTTTATGTTCATTCACAAGGCACATAAGCTCAGCCTTTGTAAAGAATTCTTCATTTCATAAAATTATTTCTGTTCATATCATCATGATAATCTGCCATTTTTGATTTAGTACTGAATACCAATAATGCATTGGGAACAAAACCTTTTTCGGATCCAGCATGAACAACAATATGTCTTTTGCCTGACGATATTTTGTCAATTACACCGCTTGTTGATGGCCCTTGCCATGATTTTTTAACTTTATAATTTTGGTGGACATAGGTCTCATCAAGATAAACTATTAATTTTCCTTGTTTCCGCTTTTCATCAATAGCTCTGAGATACCTATGTCGCCATGCAGCTAGTTCATAGTTTTCAATAAGAAGAGATCTCTCATTTTTATTTTTTTTGAATTCAAATCCATTTTTGAGTAATAATTGTCTCAATGTTTCATGACATCCAGTAAATCCAATTGACTCTCTTAAATCTGCAAGCAAACTTCGTAGAGTTGGAACTTGCTTTTTCACACAGTAAAATTCATTAATTTTATTGCGTATGGCTGATAAGTCAAAATTATCCAGATTGGCTACAGTTGGCTGTCGTGGACGTTTTTTCCCCGGTGTGTTCCACTCGCCTTGGTTAATAGCACCTTCTTTTTTAATTCTTCGCAGTGTTTTCACACTTAAATCTGAAAGTTCAATATGTCAGTTCAGTATCAAACGCACAAATTTTATGATAATATTTGTAGAAAATGCAAACAATGTAAACAAATAAATCTGTACTAACCTGTCATAGCAGCAATTTTTGTCAAATAGTCTGTTTCAGATTTCATTTTTTTATTCTCATCTATGGCTATGACTTTCTTAACTAAATTATCAATTGTGCTTTTTATTAATTCATCATCCAAGGTGGCTGAAAAAAGATGACAACAATCTCTTATAATACTTTTCACTTATAGGTGCCCCATTGAGATTCAATGTCATGTATACGACGTCTGAATCTAAACCAAAACCGAAATCGTGATCACATCATAGTAAAATAAACAAAATTAGACAATTGTGCTAAAAGTATCAACATTTTGTAGCCAACCTACCTGTTGTTGAAACAATTTCATCCAAAAGTCGTCGTTTTTCTGTTAACACGTCATCAGATTCAATCTTTACATGATTATATTTATTAATCATTGTAAACAGCAGGCTCCTGACACTACTTTTAATAGGTTTTGGCATTATAACATTAAAAAATTCAACAAAAACCGGAATGCTCGAGGTTAGAACAGAAATTGTGACAATCTGTTTGACAGATAATAGTATTGCCATTATAAGAAATCAGTAAAATGGTTGTGGACTCGACTCGCTTGACAGACTCTAGCATAAATCTGAAGATACGTTGCTTTTCGCCTGTTTGGGAAAACGGAATTAAAAACTGGAAAACCTGGTGAAAAAATGCCATTAATTAAAATTAAAATCAAATAACAATAGATTTCCATATGGGTACATTTTCCGAAAATAGTAACTTTGCGTTCGGATACTTCGTTTATGTACTGAAACATTTCAATGAAATGAATATTAAATTATGATAGGAAAAAAAAACTACTATAACTTCGGAAGTCGGTGGTAAAACACGCACATACGCACACGTATTGTATTGTATTGTATGTTTTGTATTGAAATTGTAAGAGTATTTGTATTAGTTTATTTTTATAATTGGTCCGTGTTGACCTTTAATAAATTATTATTATTATTATAGAAAACCAAAGACATTGATTTACGAAATTAATGTTATTTTTCACTTACTACTGTTTTTTTTTGAAGACTTAAATACATACATAAATACACGCTACCCATGCCACTCTCGCCTTACTCCCATGGGAGTTGGCAGAAACTACAGAACACCACCTGCTTTTTTTTTTTTTGAGGTTGGGAAATCATCAAATAACTTCTCCCGCTCTGGGCGGAGCGGGAGGGTGTGTCAGACTCTTACTGACTAAAACCCACCCGTATTCCTTCCTGTTGCCTGTGTTGCGGGGGCCTCGGTGACCCATAAGTACCTTCCCGGGCGGAGTTTATCCCGCACCACTTTGTACGGGCGTCCCCACGGGTCCCTGTCCAGAGTCCCCAGCGACTCCTCGCGGGCCAACCCCCTGGCCCACAGGATCTCCGCTTGGAGGGCGGTCTTCGCCGCTCTGTACCCCTCGTACAGCTCCGCCGGAATGGCTTCCGTATCCGGAGGTTTGATATGGAGCCTGCGGTGTCTGGTGTACCGGCGTCGCACAGCCACGCACGCAGTGCGCAGAGCCGTCAGCTCCTGCGACCACCAGTACACCTGGCGCGAGGCACGTCCAGGCTGGACCCGGGGCATTGCCACGTCACATATGTCGGACATGGCCTCCCGGAACCACTCCACCTCGTCGTTGATGTCGGCAGGCCTGTCCGGTGGTGACACCCAGGCCTGCACGATCGACGCTTCCAGGAGGAGCTCCCGGTCCGCCCACCGCGGACCACTCGGGGCCCGTCGGACCGGCGCGTCCGAGGTCTGGGCGGAGACGTCGAACCGGATATACCGGTGATCGGAATAGGTCTCCACCCCCTCCATGACACGCCAGTCAACTACACGCGGCGACAGAGCGGGGCTGGTGAACGAGATGTCCACCACTGATTCACCCTGCATCCGCACACACGTGGGGACAGAACCCCGGTTTAGGACGACCAGGCCTGTCTCCAGAGCCCAGTCCTCCACCATCCTGCCCCGTGTGTCCGTTAACCGGGAACCCCAAGCCAAATTCTTGGCATTGAATTCCCCGAGGACGAACACGGGGAGGGAACCAAACCCGACGACGTCGTCTCTCAACTCCGCAAGGGAGTTGTGGAACTCGGCAAGAGTTCGGTTCGGAGAGAGGTAGACCCTTACCACGACAATCTCCCCGAACCGTGCTGCTACGCAGCCCCGTCCTCTCTTGACGGCCTAGAGGGACGGGGTACCGGTGGCGGCCGACGAAATTAAGGTCACTGAGCCGCTCAGGTCCTCCACCCAGTCATCCCTGGGCGGGACAAAGTACGGCTCAGCGACCACGGCGATGTTAATCGACCACTGCGCCATGCTCTGGAGCAACAGATCCTTAGCGGCGGCGCAGTCGTTGATGTTCGCCTGGAGGCGGCGTAATGAGGCCATTAATGGCACTCCATGTCAGCCCCCTCTTGGGCCTCCTTCCCAGCCCCCTGAGAGGGGCCTGCCGCAGTGGCCACGGTGGCGACGGCGACGATGGCGGTGTTGGAGGCGGCAGCGGCGGTGGCAGTGGTGGCGGCTGCGGCGGTGACGGCGCACTATGGGACCAACCGGTATTTTCCATCTCAAAAATCGATAACTCTGTTGTTTTGTGATTTATCTCCTTGATTTTTTTTTCACGTATTTGTGAATATCTAGGCAATAAAATAAATCAAACATCATCATTCTAAAAAAAATATTTTTTTCGAAAAAAAATGACAAAGATAAAGTTATACGAAATTTCATACAAAAAATCATACAGTTATATTAAAATAGCAATAAAAGTTACACTTATGCTTAAAATAAGTTTAAAATTAAATTATTATTATTAAACAAACAGTTACATGACAAAAAAAAAATTATTACTTAAACTTATCCTACTCATCACTTTCTATTTCCAACTATTCTTTAGCTTCGTCAAATAATTCTTTGGATATTAGAAAACTTGGTTTATTTAAGCTAGATATATAAGGATCAGATGTATATAACAAAATATGCAGAACGTCTTCGTTTGTTGCTGATCTGGAACACTTCCTAGCGTGATGTAACCTATATTTCTTATAATCTTTATTTCGAGCTTCCTGGGCATCTTCGGATAATTGTCCTATAGGCAAAACTGCATAATGCTCTATTATTTTAGCACCATGTATAAGTACTTTATGGACCGAAGATGGCATGTAGTACCAGTTATATTTGCTTACATATAATTGCGCGGTTACCAATGTATACTGACCAAATTTTTCTGCGTTTATAGGAAATCCCGATGACATAGTTTGAAGAATTACATATAGTCTCTTGATTAATTCTTCATCAATTCCGGTTATCTCTGCAGAACATTGGTAATTTTGGAAAAATCTCCTTGCCGTATTACCGTCATTGCTATTACCGGAACCTTGACGTGGTTTATCAATATGCAAGCCAAGCACTTCTCGGAAACGTTTTTGGACAATTTTTTTCTTGTCTTCTTTAAGTTGCTTGTTTTCTGGAGTTGTTGCAGACCACTTCTCAAAACCTAAATTGTAAGAAATATGGAGGATCATTTCCATAAATCTTATCCATGCGTGTAGCGTCGACAATCCGTATTTAAACGCATTTTCATTTTCAACTCTCGTTGTAACTTTTAAAAGATCATTCATTTGTCTGGGAGTTGCTCCACAAACAGTGCAGGTAGCACTGGATGATGTGTTTGTCAACACTTGAGCAACTTTCCCATCAATCATTGTCATAAACAGTTGATGTTTAACTTCGATGACTTTGTCTTCTATTGACACAAGAGTTGGAATCAATTGATTAATTTTGGCTTCAATTTCACTGACAACCGCTGTAGTTTTTTCGGGAGTTTCTTTTGCAAATTCTAATGAAATTGGTCTGCAATATCTAACAGATGAGCAAGTAGGGTTTTTCCATATGACCGTAGACGTTTCTTCGTCTACTAGTCGCAGTGGTACAAGGGACACTATAAACAAATTAGCGTCCGATATTTGTTCGTTTTCTTCCGGTAGAGTTTGTTTATACTCACTTTGCCCGGAGGATCCATCACATCCCCATTTAGTGAAAAGCTTGAGACGATTGTAAGTCGATCCTGACTTTATCCTTATAATACGGCTGACTGTATGGTCTAAGAGATCTTGCAGGTTGATTTTTGCGCTTATATTTGTTACCGTAATGCTGGATGCAGGCGGATAGCAAGCCTTTTTTGCTTCACTTAGTGTTTGATACGAAGGCAATACAGAACTTAAATTCTTATCAACGAGCCTTTTTCTTAGGTACGCATATTGTGCTTTGGTTAAATCAGTTTCAATGCATATACTCAATGCTTCCTCTTTTGTAAAGGAAAGTGCGTTATCTGGATTGAGTATGTTTTGTAGAATAACTTTTTTCTCTTCTTTTTCCTTATTTCTGATAATAGTCACAATCGACGCTTCGTCATTTTCCCCCATGGATCTTAAACCTTGCACATAAGCGTTACGGACATGTCCCATTCCATACTCCTGGACCAGCTCCATATTTTTTCGTTTCTTTGTGTTTTCCGAGCACTCGTCATATTGTTTTGTTGGTCTTCCACGTTCACCAGAAGTATTCAAACCAGAATTTACAGTGGTTGAGGTACTGCAAGAATTCAATGATACTTTAAAATCACCATTTAACCAATTTGAGTATAGGCTCTCGAACCGGTCCGGCTTTCTTTGAGCTTTGGTCCATTTCTGGTTGCAACTCGATGTTAGATTTTTTTGAATACTCTCTATTACAGTATTAACGTCAGTTTCCGATAGTTGAAAATTTTCCAATAAATATTTTTTGAGGTCTGAAGTACTTTTCCCTTTTATTATTTGATCACAAAGATCGCGTCGAACACAAACGAATTCACTCATTGTTAGATAATAATGTTTTTTATGCGTTAATTGTTATTGAAAAGAAGTATCTGAACACTTTGATGAATCGTATGCTGAACATACACGGGTATTTAAAGGACTAATATTTTAGTGCCTTGTGTAAAAACCATGGGACAATTGATTATAACAGTTCTCATCGAAATAGTGTAATCAGTACTGATTGTAATTATTTACCACAACAGATAAATATAACTTCCGCAGCAATATAGTTTATCATACTTGTGGTTAAGGTGACCACCCCAAACAAAATTGTCATGGGAAGATTCTTTCAAATATAATAGCAGTTTTTTAATTTGCAAATGTATGTTTTTATCATAGAAATAGAAAAAAACAATATAGACATCAAAGGATAATAACTAAATATAATATTTCATAATAAAAAAGAAGAACCGTAATTTTCGAGGATTTTTCCCCGATTGACATTATTGCTTCAAAATCACCTCTGGCGCAAAAAACGCGCAAGTTTTTTTTTAATCCTCATATTACTGAGTAGATAAGGTCTCTAATAGAGTAATTAACTTGACACCGGCTGCTTTCGGCAACAACGAAAACTCCAATTGAAATTAACAAAAACTAAATTTTCTTTACTTCACTAAAAAAATATTAAAAAATTAAATAAAAACATTTTTTTTACAAAAACTGAACGTGGTTGCAAAGTGTATATTCTAAGCTATCTAATGATGTATAACACTAATATGTTCCCTTGGAAAACTTCCGAATAATTATGTGTTGAACTCCCTTAACGGTAATTTAATTGGCATGAAAATATTTATGCCCAATGTTTGAGGTTCATTTCATAAACGTAAAACTTTATATTTTTTTATATTTTGTAATTTATTCGTAAGTTCCATCTTTTGAGAGTATAAAACCATAAAACAATCTATGGATTTACGACTTTCGACACAACCATTTTTGAGATGGAAAATACTGTTTGGTCCCATAGTGCGGCGGTGGCGGAGGGCTTGCCTCTGGCCCTGGCTTTGGTGGGTGGGGCGCAGGCCTTGCCCCCCACCTGGTTGAACCTTACATACTCCTTTTGCTTCGTTTACGTTCATAAATCTGGTCATACACGCACTCCGGTTGCGAATACGATGCACCAGACCTTTCTGAAGAAAATCACCAATAAGGTTCGTTATATCCCCTAGGTTCCTTCCTTTTGGTATTGGTTCCTTCTAGGGCGTCCCCTCCCGGCGTTTTTACTCACATCTGCCTAGACCCATTCATCCTCTCAACCTTGCGTTTTTGAATAATAAATGATAGCTATTTTATCTGGTTTTATTAAATTAACGATAGAAAACACGGAAGTGATATAAATTCAAGCAAATGAAATAAAATAACGACTTTAATCTAAGGGCCTGATTATCTTAGTCTTAGTAAAACAAAATATACTCGTACTTCATGCACTAGAGCATAAAAAGCAACTTTATGTCGCCTACGGACAACATAAAGATGAACTTTTAGAGCATGAGAAATGAAAATACATTTATTTTGACTCGCGGGTAGTTATTTGGTCAATAGCAATACATAAAATAGGCTCGTTGACAATTTGTTAACATTGAGAAAGCTTTTCAGAAACCGAAAAGTTTTCTGACACGCGGTTAATTCATTGTTTATTCGATATTTGTTGCATGAATGATAAATGGAGAAGGCCGGAGCTAACTTTATGTGGCGGACGTTTTATTGAAATATTACAGTTCAGATCCAGCCTGTCCCACATTGCTGTCCTCCCCCCAGCGACGCCCTAAGCCGAGGTCCGTACCCCACAGGGGGTGCCCTTAGCGTGCAGTCGCTTAGTAATGTAAGTATTTCGCCCCTGGCTTTGGAGGCTTTGAGTCCGCTTAAGGCAACCACAGGATAGTCCGGTTGAGTAGTCCCGACCTCTCAAGGTCAACTACGAGATGCCATACACAAAAAAAAAATGAAAATATTTCTGTCTCAGCAACTTAAATCTGTTTAGTAGTCAATTGGGTATTGTTCCGTTCCCTTGAGGGAGGCATATGGGCTTCATATTGGTATGTCTCTATGCCATCGATGCTGTCCCGAAATCCCCTATCCAGAATGAAGACGTCACCAGGGTTTAAAAAGCATTGCAGTGCATGTTCTTCATCGTTCATTATTACTTGCATAATTGACGCATTGGAAGTAGATGCGGCATATGGGCCAATATAATCGTAGATGTATTACGACGTATCTATCACTGCACAATTTAAAAAAAAAACCGGCCAAGTGCGAGTCGGACTCGCGCACGAAGGGTTCCGTACCATTTTCTATGAAAACGGCAAAAAAAAAAAACATGTTTTTTGTATGGGAGCCCCCTTAAATATTTATTTTATTCTGTTTTTTAGTATTTGTTATTATAGCGGCAACAGAAATACACCATCTGTGAAAATTTCAACTGTCTAACTAGCACGGTTCATGTGATACAGCCTGGTGACAGACAGGCAGACAGACAGACAGACGGACAGTGGAGTCTTAGTAATTTTACCCTTTGGAGTCGGAACCCTAAAAATGGTTTCAACAGGTTCCTAAACTTATGATGGCTTGCATGTTGGAGCGAAAAATTCGCACAAAAGTTTTTACGAACATACAAAATACATTGTAAGATATATAGAGAAGGTAGAGTAAGTATATCAATTTCTTTGAGTTTGATTCGAAGGGACTTGCGTGGACGAGGTTTTGTAAAAATGAAAATTGAATCTACGTCAGCTGCCGATCCCCATAGCAGAACGTAACGATAAGTATT
This sequence comes from Atethmia centrago, assembly GCA_905333075.3. Taxonomy (NCBI): domain Eukaryota; kingdom Metazoa; phylum Arthropoda; class Insecta; order Lepidoptera; family Noctuidae; genus Atethmia; species Atethmia centrago. The sequence goes on along the minus strand of HG995383.1, from coordinate 15,556,707 downwards.
ATATATAGCTTATCAGTCAACCGATCAGTGCCTTATTTTTATTACTGCATATGCAGCTGAACTTAATTTACCTGAATAAGCTCTAATGTGGGCGCCCCATTGCAATTTTGAATCTAAAGTACATAATTCCTAGTTTACTACAGTTTCCGTAACAGCATCTAGTTTCTTGCCATTAAAATTAGACCCACTTGGGGTACATTTGGTAATGATAACATAAGACATTTAGTTTTGTTCACGTTAAGTAAGAGATTATTAGCTGCGAATCATTTCGAAAGAACAGCCCGACTATCTTAGACCCACTTGGGTAACATTTAGTAATGAGAACTTAAAACTTTTAATTTTGTTCGCATTAAATAAGAGACTATTAGCTGCGAACTATTTCGAAAGAACTACCGGACTATCGTTGACATGTAAGACATCCATATCTTTTCTATCTATTTAGAAAATATAGATAGAAGAGAGATAATACGTAGAAGTATCATCAGCGAATAGCATTATATAAGTTAGCCATCATGTAAGGAAGGTACATAGGTACCTTCCTTCTAGTTTATGTTAATGCATAATCTAGAAATAGGTAAGGGGCAAACATTTAACATTGAGGCACGTCCATCTTAACTAGAGACCCCGAGGACGTCGCCTCTTTAACGTTTACTTTTTGCTGCCTGTTTGATATTATAGATAGGAAATAACAAAATTAGCAGCTTGTTCACGAATTCCGTAGTGGTGTTATTTACAGATCAGTGTATCGTGGTCAACGCAGTCAAACGGTTTTGAGAGGTCACAGAAAATGCCAATTGCATCCTGGGACGAGAGCAGTGGTAGCCTAGTGGTAACGGTCTTGACGTACGAGTTGTAGGTTCGAACCAAGACAGGCGCTTTATTTTGTGTAAATTATTTCATCACCACTGCTCTCAAAACGGTGAAGGAAAACATCGTGAGGAAAACGGCATGTCCTAAAAAAAAAAAATCAAAGACATGTGACATCTACCAACCCGCACTGGGCCCGCGTGGTGGATTACAGCCCACTCCGCCTCACAGAGAGGAGGTCTGTGTCCCAGCAGTGGGAACATTATAGGCGTCCCACGCCATGCGACTATAACGCCTCCGGCATTAGAGACCTCCTGAAGGTATAATTGAGAGGGCCGGAGTTTACAATGAGTACATAAAAGTTTCCCCATCCCTGAGGATGGGGAAACTTTTTCCTTTGCGTGCCAATATTTACTAACGAAATATATGGCGGGCCAAGTTGTTGCATTTTTGGCTATATTATTTACAAAAACATAACTTTTTTTTTAAATATTATTATTATTATTATTATTTGTATGTTCGCTTTATATAATACGTGATTGTTTTATGCGAGCCGCGCACTGCCAATAAGAATGAAATTTCTAACAATATGAAAACTTCACTTGATTTTTGTTTGATAGTCGCGGGCCGAATTTCAACGCTTCGCGGGCCAGAGGTGGCCCGCGGGTCGTAGTTTCCCCCCATCCCTGACATAGAGAAAAAATCTGACAGATGACAATTTATGATTAAAAATGTCAATGGATAAAAATATTTCAAGATTTTTACTACAAGAGAAAACTAATAATATAAAATACAGTTTTGAGTGTAAAAGCAGTTAATAATGACTTAAGTTTTGCTTTTCAGCTGTAGTGTACAAACATATGTAAGAAAGTGAGAGGCATAACAATATGATTTCTTATTTGAAACAAGAAAAATATAAAGATATAACAAGAATTGTTGGACATAGCAGCTCTTTAATAGGTTAATTTATAAATATAATAAAAGACGAGGCTTTCTGTAGCAAAATAACACAGGGAACAGACAGACAGACAGACAGTTGGACATGGTGAACTTATAAGGGTTCCTTTTTTACTACGGAACCCTAGAAAAACAGCGGAAGTTGGTAGCAAAAAACAAAAATACAAAACCGAAGACTGCCGAAATTAAGGTTATTTTTTACTTTGTAATGTTTTTTTTTTAAGGTTTTTATGTAAAAAAGTTGAAGTGGAAAAAATACCTAAATTATTGAAGCTACCTCAAAAACCTAAATGGGACCATATCGTGAACCTCCTCTACCAAATAATCAAGTAAACCGGCCCAGTAATCCCGGAGAAATCGGTGAACATACATGAAAAAAACCAGCCAAGTGCGTGTCTGACCACGCACAATGATGGGTGCCGTAGTTACGAAGTTAGCTGTGATAGTCTTCCTATTAATTTCATTATATGTACTACCGCCATGAATTTTTTAGTTAGCTGTGATAGTAGCTGGCGGGGGGGGGGGGGGGACGGACGGACGGACATTTGTTTCTAACAAAAATTAGCACTTTAATGCTTAATAACGGATCCTTGAATCGAAAAGTGGCGCTGACAGACTCGCAATATTATTGAATGATACCCCACATCAAGGGATAAATGAGAAAAAAAATCATCCCCACATTACGTGGAAGGGACCATAAAAAAATATCACGATTTTATTTTAGCACTTCGTTGGCGTGAAGCCCAATTTTATTGAAGTACAATTTTATATTATGACGCGTAGGTATTTATCAGCTGTTACGGCGATGCTTAATTACGTACCTATCTAAGTCAAAATATTCATAACAAACATGTGTCATTTGGCAAAAAAATATTTTCTAAATTAATACCTAATTAGTCAAGAAAATACAATCTTTTAGCCAGCAAATTATTAGGTACGTAGTCATAATGTTCCTTATAATTCTTTCGAAAGCGGCTGATGCCAAATATGTGCAGCAGTTAATGTAACTAGGTATTCATTAGTTTTTGGCTAACGATTTTCTTCCAAAAATAACAACATTGCGTGGATTTAATTATGATGTGGCGGCGTCCGAGATTTAAGGCGCAGATATATGAATTTGGTGACTTTTTAATCTGTTATTACGTGTTCATATAATGCAAGTAAGTTATTCAAAAAATGGAGGTATATTAAACTAGAACGCATACACATCAATTCTATATGTGAATATTTAAGTATTTTAGTAAAATACTTTATGAAATAAATTCTGAAATTAATGTCTACATAAAAAAACGATATTACCTTGAATCTACTTATGATATTTTCATGATTTTTTTTATGAACATACTATTTTATTAGTTATAATTCTATCTGTGATTTTTTTTTTTCAAATTTTCACATTTTCGTTACTAAAAATAAATATTCCCTATGAAAACGACGACGCGCATTTGTATGGTCATGGTCAACGGCGATTACCCGATTCTTAAGCATAAACATTGGTACTTTTTTCAAAAAGATTGACATGATGAAAATATAACAATATCGTAACAAAGTCAAAACTGTACAAGTTTTGACTTTGTTACGATTTTATTATATGTTTAGATTTATAACCGGGAATTAAATATAACGAAAGCATTTCATTTTGGATACAGGGTCCAAAATGTATATATATATATATGGTTTCGTTATATTTCGCTTTGAGGTCTATGATCGATTCTAATGTCGAAAATATAGTTTTTAGAAAAAACAGTTTGCCTGACCCGGGAATCGAACCCGGGACCTTATGCTCAACAGTAGCGCTTGCGACCACTAGACCAACGACGCAGTTTTTTTATTTGTGGGCAGAATCTAGTATTCCACATATAGAATTTGTTGATTTTCGTCGAAAAAACAGTGAAGGTCAAACTACCTACTCAATATTTGACGTAACGATGGTGCCACGATTTATTTTCTTGAGGTTATCTCGATTAATAATTCAGATTAAACCAATAAAACAGGCGTTTATCGAGTTAGACATTTCAATGAAACTGTCACTTGTTACGAGGATTGCAGGGTTATGAAAGTAATAATATGAAATTCAACGACGTTTTCGTGGTTTTTTCTCTCGAGTATTTTAGTTGGATACTTTTTTTATCGGCAGGCTTCTTTTCAAATGTTTGTAGGTACACAAATAGATACTTACAACAATTCAATGAATTGTTATTGATTCGGTCTGTAGATAATTGAAAAGACTCCAGACTGTCTAGATTTATTATCTCTATAGTCATTCGGGGTAAAAGGACGCAGTGGGCAAAAGTACGCTGTGCTGTTTCCTCCGAGGGGTTTTTTTTTTTGTTTGTTTGTTTGTTTGTTTGTTTGTTTGCGAAATCATCAAATAACTTCTCCTGCTCTGGGCGGAGCGGGAGGGTGTGTCAGACTCTTATTGACTAAAACCCACCCGTATTCCTCCCGTTGCCTCTGTTGCGGGGGCCTCGGTGACCCATTAGTACTTTCCCGCGACCCCGGCAGGCATCGGCCCTAGTGGTCCCCTACATTGTGCTGACGACATCTCTTTGAGGCCCGCGTGGAATACGACGCGCCGTCGACCCGGGCCTGGTCCTTACCGGACGGTGAGCTACCCATTGCTCACCGTCCGCAAGGCCGCGCCTACGGTGGCCGGAAATCCGCCCGGGATTCCCGGCGCCCAGGGCGTCTCCTGCGGCGGCTAGGGGCGAGAGGGCGCGAAACTTGCCTTTCTCTCAACCGTCCCGCCTCCTCCTTCGCGAGCATTACTGCTTCGCAGAAGGAGGTGACGGCTGCCCATGCCCTCTCGCTCCGTATCTGAACTGAACCAGGGCCGGACGCGAGAGATCTCTGCCGCCGATCGCTTCCACGAGGACACGGCGGTGCTCTGCCCAACCCGGGGTGAACCTCCACCGTATGCTCCACCGTGTCCTCCGGGTTTTCCGAGGGGGTGGAAGGGAGGTGATGCCAGTTCCTCGAGAAGCGTGGGCCGTGCGCAAGGGCCGCCATATTGTGTCATAAGCCACGAAGCGGGGTGATTTCAATTGTTTGCACCTTATAAAGCAAATGCGACAATTTGCGTTACACGCGTACTGTATATACAAAATGTCCCGGATTTAACGCATAACACCAATCACCACAATTATAATATTAGTTTATAATCATGCTACATATACTGAACTTTTACTATTATGTATAAAACACACATTGTTTGTTTAGTAGATTAGATAAACTAATTGTGGTGATTTAATAAAAGAAAGTATTGCGCGTAAATTTAAAGGAAAGTGATTTGATAATGTGATTTCTCTAATTGGGATCAGTAATGACAAAGTTAAGAGTACCCTGCAAGTGTTGTCTCGCGTTCAAATGAAGGATTTTACGATGGAGATATTATTTCACGTTTTGCCTGATGAGTACCTACGTAGTCAAGAGATTTTGTGTAACGTTAGTACGACCGCAACTGAGTTTACTTTGTCAAAGGACAACATTGTAAATGTTTGCAATTGGAGTAATGGTTACCTCTTACATAGAAATGATTTTAATTGGATTGACACTGATATTTCTTTAGACAGAAAACCCGACCTTGATAATATTTTACAAAAATATTCGGAGATTTTCATAACCGGTTTACCTACTAGTCGCGTGACTACTGGCAAATTAGAAATAAGACTTATTGATCAGAATGTTACAGTTCAGAGGCGACCATATAGGTGTTCTCCGACTGATCGTCAAATAATGCGCGATAGGGTTGACGAATTATTACAGGCAAACATCATACGCCCTAGCTGTTGCTCCTTTTGCTAGTCCCGCGCTTTTAGTAAATAAACAAGACGGGTCACATCGTATGTGCATAGACTAATACTAATACAGTTCCGGATCGTTTCCCACTGCCGTTGATTTCTGATCAAATTTCGCGACTTTATGGTGCTAATGTTGTTAAATATAATGTTGCTAAGCAAATGGCATATGCTGTTTTCTTTTCTCGCAACTTGGTACCTAACATACCTAAACGGCATCATCATGGTGGAGTCGAGCAAAAGCGGGTAAATATAACCAAACTAGGAGACAACTGGCTTCTTGCGGAGCAGCTGCGAAATGAGGAGATCAAGAAAACGATGGTTGACCTCAACCAAAGTCAACTCGATGAAGATGTTACCAAAACATACGAGGTAAGGTCGGAATTACTACATCGCAAGGTGCAAAGCATGGCAGGACGAGATTTTTACCGATTGTTCCACGTGCTCATGTGCATGCAGTGGTCGGTTACTAATAACGTCCATGAGCCTCTTATACATCTCGGATGGGAGAAAACTTTGGAAAAGTTGTACAATCACTATTGGTTTGAATGTATGAGTCGATAGGTTAGAAAATTTGTAGATGGATAAAAAAAATTGTGGTCTGTAAGGTGGCAAAATCTCATTCAGTTAAGGTGCAGGCTCAGTTACTTCCTATTTCCAAGGTGGCGATACCGTGGCCGTAGTTCGCCATCCGATAAGGACCAGGCCCGGATCGACGGCGCTTTGTGTTCCACGCGCGCCTCAAAGAGATGTCAGCACAAGTGTAGGGGTCCACTTGGGCCGATGCCTGCTGGGATCGCGGGAAAGTCTGAAAGGTTTACCAAGGCCCCTGGCAATACAGGCAATGGAAGGAACACGGGTGGGTTTTAGTCAGTAAGAGTCTGACACACCCTCCTGCTCCGCCCAGAGCGGGTGAAGTTATTTGATGATTTCTCATCCAAAAGAAAAAAAAGAGGTCACGCTGCACTCATGTCAATTAAATAATTGTAATCGATTGAAAATATTGATATTTTACTAATCCGCCGTTAGTGTAACTTTCTGCAAATGGTGTACTTAAGCTTTTTAATGGTATGTATTTTTGCCCATCTCTCTCTCAATGGAAGTTACAGTTTTTTCTCTGGTGTATTACCTTTCTTATTTATTGTAGGTTTAAAAGGTCGCTTCCGGCCTTATTATTTTTTCGCAGTATCGGAATATCCAAGGTGGTGCTTCTGGTTTTTTTTACCAGCTGCATAGCTTCCAAGTTTGAGACCAATCAGTTCGGTTTGGTGCGTTACCTGTGGTGCTGTCCAGGAGGGGTACACCTGAGGGTCCAGATTTTCTGATCGTCGTGCCATGTACGGTGCTTTTGAGGCGTTTTATGCTTAGACGGTGCAGTTTGTCCGGATCGACTTATTTTAAACTATAACACTCAATTATTATAGTTATCATACCATTTTTTTTTTTGGGTGGGAAGTTATCAAATAACTTGCGGGAGCGGGAGACGTCAAACTCTTACTGACTAAAACCCACCCGTGTTCCTTCCGTTGCCTGTGTTGCCAGGGGCCTCGGTAACCCTTTCGGACTTTCCCGTGACTCCGGCAGGCATCGGCCCTAGTGGATCCCTACACTTGTGCTGACATCTCTTTGAGGCGCGCGTGAAATACAGCGCCGTCGACCCGGGTCTGGTCCTTATCGGACAACGAGCTACCTATTGCTCACCGTCCGCAAGTCCGCGCCTACGGTGGCCGGAAATCCGCCTGAGATTCCCGACGCCCAGGTCGTCTCCTGCGGCGGCTAGGGGCGAGAGGGCACGAAATTTGCCTTTCCCTTAAACCTCCCGCCTCCTCCTTCGCGAGCATTACTGCTTCGCAGAAGGAGGTGACGGCTGCCCATGCCCTCTCACTCCGCACCATGGCCTGGACCATGGCCGCACGCGAGAGATCTCCGCCGCCAATCGCCTCCACGAGGACACGGCAGTGCTTTGCCCAAGCCGGGCAGACCTCCGCCATATGCTCCACCGTGTCATCCGGGCGATCCACACAGTGGTGACACCCGGGCGTTTCCTCCCGCCTTATCCGACACAGGAACCTCCCGAAGCTGCCGTGTCCGGTGAGGATTGACGTCAGGCGGAAGGAGAGAACGCCGTGGCGCCTCTCTGGCCACTGCTCAAAGAGGGGACTTATCGCCGCAATTTAGGCGTGCCCAGCACTGGGTTGCAACAATCGCACTCTCCATGTTGCCCTTAGATCCTGCCGGAATTCTGTCCGCTGTGCCGTGATTTCTCGCGGCAGCGGAGTTACGCCCCGGCGTTTCGCCATGACCCTTTGGGCTGCGCTCAACCGGTGGGCTGGCCACCGCACCAGGGAAAGCGCTCACACAGGTGCCCTGTAAAGGGTCATGGACCGCACGACCCCCGCGTAGAACCTTTGGCAGGAGGCGTTTGAACCCTCTAGATTGGGCAGGAGCCGCTTCAAAGCAGCCCCAGCCCGCTCCAGTTTGGGAGCCAAACGTCGGAAATGCTCCACGAAATTCCACCGGCTGTCGAGGACGAGTCCCAGGTACTTTATCGTCGACTCAACGCCGATGTGAACGCCCCCTACCGTTATTGGGGACCCGACGGTGGCGTGTTCCGAGGACCATGAAAACACATGGCCTCGGACTTGTGCAGGGCCACCTCGAGTCCCAATTGCCAGATCCTGTTGACGATTATCGCAACCCCGCGTGCCGCTACTTTGGCCACCGCCTGGTGCGACCTCCTTGCGCCAGGACCAACGTGACGCCGCTAGGGAGCTCGGTGCCCAGTCGTATCCAATGTCCCACAGATGCGGCCCCAGGACCGATCCCAAGAGAGGTCGTACGGTGTCCACCGTACGACCTTTCTTGCCGGTTCCACACTCCCTGGTAACCGGGGTAGATGGTGGCCCTGTCCGTCAGATAGGCCTCAACCACACGACAGAGGTAGGTTGGGCATCTGGTGGTACCGGAGTGCCTCCCTGATGCAACCCCAGCGCAGAGTATTGACGGCATTGGCGATGTCTAGAGGCACCATCAAGACGATCCTATCCTGGGAAACTGCATTCCCCGTCGTGAAGGCCCGCATTCGCACGATTTCGTCCACTGTAGAGCGCCCCTTGCAGAAACCAAACAGGCGCTCCGCCAAACCCGGCCTCACCTGCGGGCGGATTTGGCGGAGCAGCTTTTTGCAAACCGTCTGGTTGGGCAGCTGGTGCATCAGCTGCCCGACGAGGCGGTCTGAAATGAGTCTTTGATAATAATAATAATAATAATAATAAATATATCTGTGGCCCAACTGTCAAGTAGACGGTGAAATAAAATTATTTCCGAGTATTTTTTTTAGTATTTATAAACTTTAATTGTTTGTGTAATGCTTGTAATGCATTCCTGAATAACTCAAAGTTGGCAAAAAAAAAAAACAAAAAACCAAAATGTACTGTAAAATGCCAGATGCAAGAATAAAATCGACTATGACACGGAGAATAGATAGTGTAGTACAACGCTGACGAGAAGTCGGGCACGACGATTAATACAAAACACACACCCAACATCTTCATCTTCACCCATCATCATCAGGTCAACATCTTCACCCATCATCATCGGGTTCATCGCTCAGCTCTGCCTCGCAGTTGCCGGAACCTGCTCCAGACGTGAGTCCAGTGATACCGGCCGCTGCAGTGGCGTCGAGCTCGAGCGACGAATACTTCTCGCCGCCGAAGACACCACCACCAGTACGTCCGCGTGGAAGAGGCCGACCACCGGCCAGCTTAGGGCTACGAGGCCCACCGGCCTCTGATAGGGTCCCCGCTCCCGGTGGAAGTGTGCAGCGCCTGAAGTGGACACAAGCTGTCAACGAAAATGTCATACGCGCATACTTTGGGGCTACAGAGGGGGGAAGTAACTTGACTGCGTACCGTGGTCCGACCACGGTACGCAGTCAAGTTACTTCCCTGTGCTCTCTATGTTTCAGGTGCTTGAACCAGCTGTCAACGTGTTGGTGCATCGAATGTCGGCGCAACGACTGTCAGATCAGGTGCGGGTCATCCAGCGTAACCATATGCTGGATGACGTCGTATTAGATCGACTACATATTGAATCACGGAATAGCCATGTTTCGCCTGCTTCGCCACTTGTCGTGGTGCAAATGCAAAATTTACCCTGCGGTTCACCGCAACCCGACCACGCTGATGAAGAGTATGATGACGAGGCTATATCCATGAGTTCTCAATGCAATGTACGATTGAGGAGTGCTTTAGATGCTTTCCGGGAGTGCCGCTCCAGTCCACCTGGACTTAGACCACGTTTACCTCGTTTGCCTACGCCCAAGAAAACCAAAGCGCTGGTGTGTGCTCTAGACTCAAATTATTTTGACGGCAGCAAAGATCTCACCGATACCCACTCGATCTTATACTGTGCAGCTGTAGCGGCATGTCGTGTAGCTCATGTTAAATTTCCCAACAGTGACAGAGCTCCACGACCAAAACCGGCTGTACCAGCTTGGCAGTACAGGATTGAGCGTCGTATCGGTGAGGCTAGAGCACACATCGGTACGCTAATCTGCTTCAGGGAGGGCAATACTCGCCCTAGAGTGATTTCGTGCTTTGTGAAGCGGTCGTTCACGGGGACTGATATTCTAAGTTCTCGAGATTATTTGACTCGCGACACAGAGCGTATCGACTTCCTGAAGCAGAAGATCTGTGCATGGGCGAACCGTATTCGTCGGTACAGGCGGAGAATTGAGCGATACACTCAGAATCGCACATTCCAGAACAATGAAAGGTGGGTTTATAGGACTTGGGAGCACCCGGACCAAGGTGTGGCTGACACGCGCCTGCCAGATGAGGACGCCATGTATTCCTTCTGGCGAAGCATCTGGTCGGTGCCTGTCAATCACACTGAAGGGAATCGAGTGAGCGTGTGATCTTATACCAGAAATGGGGGCACTTACCATCATCCCCCAAGATGTAGCTCGTGCAGTCCGTCCATTGCCTAAATATAATACAGTTTGGTTATTATTTAATATTTAGAAATTTGTTTTTTTTTCGGAACTCCTAAGAACAATCTTTTTAAAATATTTATTTCAATTCAAACTCAAAGCATTTATTTCAAATAAACCAATTACAGGCACTTTTGAATTGTCAAGGGTTCGGTCAGTCAGTCAGAAAGATGAAGCTAGTTGCCCATTCCAAAGCGTAGTGGGTACCTATGGAGAAGAACGCGCAAGAAACTCCACGGACACTCTTTTAAATCAACGTATTATGGTTATAAAATATTGTGTACATCATTCATTTTGAAATTATACATATGAGAACGATGCAAAACGTAAAAGCGTCCGTAATAAAAGGATTACAACAAAAAAAAAGCAATTCAAAAAATTAAAATTAAAATAAGCCGTGGCAGCTAAGAGATGACCAGTCTCTACTGACGGCGCCCGTTCACGATCAGCACCATTCAGCTCAACCATTTTGAAGGGAGCTAAATGATCCAACACACGCGCCACCATCAGCGAGACATTAGAGTGAGCACGACATACTCCCAGCCGCCAGGGCACATTCAAATCAATGAAAGACGTATCCAGTAAATGGCAGCTTTATAGTACATAGTACTCACATAACAATGTGCTGTGCAACTATACAATACTAAGAGATTGAATTTATACAACGCAAAGAAAGTTTTTAAAATCTTTAGCAGCTCCAACACTATTTTCAATACCTGATCAATTAGTTATTGCGCCCTTGTGGAGCAGGACCAGCGTTGAGCCAAGCATTTTTATCAGCGATGTAATCCTCCAATTTATAATATGCTTGGTTGCATACTGTGCGTTTTATATTGCAATTCGTAACCAACCCATGTCATACTTGAAACGCGGACGTGGTCAAGAATTTTAACTTCCCTTTCCTAGAAAAAAATATTTAACAATACTTTGAGATAATGTAAATAAATATTTATATAAGTATGAGCTCGCAAGGCTGCTTCGGAAGTATAGTAATAGGTACATTTTCGTTGAGAGCCTTACAGAAGAAGCCTTAGTGATACGCTTTCATCTTGTTTAGATCTAGCGCGTTTGTAGCAAAAATAAGGTCGTGGAAAATGCCTACTGACATCTCACATCAGGGCCATACTGAGGCTAAATAAATACAGATCCACATTGTTTATTGCTACTGAATAATGTGGAGCCATTAGTACTACAAAGATGATAGGAGGTGACATCTGTTACACTACATTTACCAGCATGATTATATTCGGGACTCGTTTACAGGAAATTCCAAGAGCGCGAGTGTTTAGGCACGATAAAAGTTGCTGGAAAAATTTGTAAAGGAGTCCATCTGTGTGTACACATCTTTTGACAGCTAGAGGTAATCGTAATTGCTTAAATAAGCAGTTGGTTTTTATTAAGAACTAGCTGCTACCTGCGGAACCGTCCGCGTGGCTTTTTCTAAAATAAAAGTAGCCTAAGTTACTTCTTACAACACAAGCTGTCAGTGAAAGACCTGTCAAAATCGGTCCAGCCGTTTCGGAGATAAGCCGGAACGGACAGACAGACACACAGACAGTAAAAAATAAAAAAGTCGTTATTTTTGATTTATCAAAAAAACGTTTTTTAAATTTATAAATAAGATTTTTTTTTTCATTTAATTTCGTATATACATACGTACTTTCATATGTATTTAGTAAAGCGCTGGTATTTTGATATTACAAACATACAACATCAATTTATTTATATTTATAGAACTTATTTATGTTATTTTATCAAAAATTACCAAAATTAGTTCAGTACGGAACCCTCAGTCTACGTGTATGCCTCTTACTTGGCCGTGTTCATTATTTCCAACCTAGATATTTGTTATGTTAAATACATACTTATTTTGTTAGTAACATTTACATCAATAGAGATTGCCTTGTCTCATTAAAAGCGTTGTTGAAAGCCTCAGGATAATGTTTAAAGCGTTTTGACGAGAGTCCTGGTAAAAGGGTAAGCATTTTGTTTGATCCGTGTTGATTTTGTTAAACGCTATTTAGGTCGCTGAAGAGAATTACATCATAAGCCTTCCTTACAAGGTTTTTATTGCCAAGAATTATGTTGTTGCTGTTGATTTTGATACCATACCTATAACATTTGTCAAGCAGGTGTTATTGACGCCTGTATATATTCGGATTATCTTGCTTAGGGCTCCCACACAAAACTGCGAATTCGCATCGCATCGCAAAAATCTGCGAGCTCGATGTCAGTTTTTCATAATAAAATGACAACGAGCTCGCAGATTTTTGCGATGCGATGCGAATTCGCAGTTTTGTGTGGGAGCCCTACGTTCTTGTTTGAAACTTCAGCTTAGTATTTTCAGTCCGTAACTGATGGGACAATTTCGAAAAATTATACCAACCTTGTGAATAATAGTTGTTCCAATTCCAACAGAATTAGGTCTGTTTAATATTGATATTGGAAAAATTACAGGCGACAGATTTCCGTAACGCTGTCGTATTTCCAAGATTTTGTCAATATTTATTTATTTATTTATTTATTTATTTGGTTCACCAACAATTGTATACACTGGTATAAGCAAATTAAACAGAAGCATCAAATCAGAATAAAGTGTAACAATCTCTTATAGGTAAACTCTGCATGCACACAAAACGTTGTTGTAACTTACAAAAATGAAATAGAAACAAAAGACTATATTATAAAGTTGCACTGAATAGAACCTAATAAATAACTTAAATTAAGTTAAAACAAAATTGAAACAAACTAATTAAAACAAAATCAAAACAAACTAAGGTAACAAAACTAGGTAATACAAAAAATAAGTATTGAGTAGTCTAAATTCACCCACCCAGCGAGATAACGCAGGGCCGAGAAACTCAATGTTCTAGGAGACACTTATAAAAGCTGGCTTTCAATTTGCCTAAACTGTCAAAATGGAGGTCGATTCGATCACTGCAATCGTTCACAGCCCTGCAAAACCTCGCGTAGGGAGAATTAGCACCCAGAACTGTTCTTCTCTGCGGAGGGCAGAGTGGCGTTATAGGATTGCGAGGAATTCTGGAGGGGGCGCGGAAGTTAAAATTATTTAATATTTGCGGACAGTCAATTTTATGTGCCATAACTTTGCACACAAACATCGCGTCATTCAGTCGTCGACGTTTGTCAAGAGAAACCATTTTAAAATGTTTGAGCCTATCACTATATGAACGTATTTTCTTGGATATACCGCTAGCATAGGCCAGGTGCCCCAGAAAACGTTTTTGTACTCGCTCAAGACGCAATGAGTGAGTAGCATAGTGTGGCCGCCAGACCACGCTACAATACTCTAACATGCTTCGACACAAACAATTATAAAGAATAATTTTTGTTCTACAGTTTTTAAATTGTTTTGTGTTTCTGATAACAAAACCCAGCATTTTGGAAGACTTTTTCACTATATTATCTATGTGAGGGATAAATGTTAATTTCTGATCAAATATAACACCTAGGTCTCTTATTGTGTCCAATTCCTTTATTTTATCTCCATCAATATAATAATCCTGGTCGATGAGATGATGTTTCCTAGTAAATTTTATATGATAGCACTTGCTAGGATTTAGGAGCATCTGGTTTATTTGGCACCATATCACCAATTCATCCAAATCACTTTGTAATTCAGAGGCGTCATGCTTAGATTTAACTATTTTGACGAATTTTAAGTCATCGGCAAACATAAAAAAATTACAGTGGCGAAAGCAGTTCGGAATATCATTAATAAAAAAGTTAAATAAAACTGGCCCCAAATGAGAACCCTGTGGCACGCCTGAGGATAAGTGTCTGACGGTTGATCGAAAGCCATTGAGTACTACAAAGAAAGTTCTGTTCTCAAGATACGAACTCAACCATGAGAGTAAAGATCCGGCTATACCATAAGTTCTTAATTTGTCAATGAGAATTTGATGCGAGACCCGATCGAACGCTTTGCTGAAATCTGTGTATATGACATTAGCTTGATGGCCAGAATCTATTGCTGTCGTCAATATCTCAGTAAAAAGAGTCAGATTGGTATTTGTGGATCGAGACTCCACGAAGCCATGTTGTCCCTCACTTAAGTAGATCTTAAGATGATTTTGAATGTGAGGGCAGATCATAGACTCAAAGATTTTACCTAGGATGGATAAAATTGAAATGGGTCTATAGTTCGAAACTAAGTCCTCATTGTCGGATTTATGGATGGGGACGACCTTTGCTTCCTTCCATTTTGAAGGAAAGACTCCACTAGACAAAGATTTATTACAAATAAGCAGCAAAGGCATGACCAGCTCATTCGCGCACTTATCTATGAATATTGGTGGTATGTCATCTGGACCAGCACCTTTGTTGCAGGCTAAACTTTTCATCTTTTTGTATAAGGTTTCATTGTCAATAACTGGGCTGTTTAAAGATATACTACTTTCTTGAATATTATAAACATTTGTTGTTTTATCGGTACTGTAATCGTTTTTAGCTGGGCTGTATACAGTTGAAAAGTAAGAAGCAAAGAACTCACATATCTCAGTGCCATCTGATGATGTAGCTGTACCATCCGTCATAGACAAAGGATACGAGCTGGATCCACCTCGTTTAGTTTTAACATAGGTCCAAAATGATTTAGGGTTATTGGTAAGAGTGTGTTCAAGATTCTTTAAATAATTATTATAGCAAATCGTAGCAAGTGCATCACAGCGTTTACTAATTATTTTCAACTCAACCTTGTCCAACTGGTTTTGGTAAGTATTGTATCGTTTCCTAATCTTATTTTTTGTGTTTAACATCTTAATTAGAGTTTTGTTAAACCACGGGGGATACTTACTATTTTCGGGTATTTTAATAGGAATAAATCTTTGGATAGCACCATTGATGATGTCATAAAAAACCTGTACCATATCATTAACGTCATATTGTCCCTCAAATAATTCCTCCCAGTTCTGTTCTTTTAGGTATTTTTTAATCGGCATATAGCCTGTTTTACGGAAGTTACGTAGCTCATTTGTAATATTATATGGAAGTTTGGCTTCTTTTTTAAGACAAATATTTATATCTAAGGGTGGATGATACTGATCGATATTACACAAGGAGTCAATACTATGGCTTATATCACACAGTGGATGATTAGTTAACACAAGATCTAGTATGCGAGAGGAGGCATTATATACATTATTAATTTGTTTAAGCTTATTAACATAAGTGAAATCCAACAAAGCTTCAACGGTATTAGGCAATTTGAGGCTTTTATTCAAATTACTGTCAAGATTCCAATCTATGCACCCTAAATTAAAGTCACCTATGATACATGTACATGATTCATTAAGTTGTTCGAAAACAGTGTTACAATTATCTAAAAAAAATTCCAAGTGAGAGAGGCGTACTAGCGGCGGCAAGTACACAGCGCAGAAAGCTATTCGATGAAAACATTTATTGGGAGGAAGGTCTAACGTAACCCAGAGATCTTCACATCCACTCTCAAAATGTGCAGCACGTTTAGGATTGAATTTCTTTTTGGCAGCTATTAAAACTCCTCCACCCTCTTTACCAGCTAGTTGACTAGTTTCTCTATCTCTCCTATGGACCGTATATCTGTCATCGAATAGCTCACTGCTCCGGATAGAATTGTTAAGCCAGGTCTCCGAAAAAATTATAACATCATAATTATTAATACTAACATTGCGGAAAATCATATGCGTTTTTGTTCGCAGGCCTCTGCAGTTCTGATAGAATACATTTAACTTATCGAATTATGGACATTATAAATTTCACAGGAGCGTGCATTTTATAGATAAGAAAGGAAAGGAACCTCTTTTTAAAACTAAACTAACCTATTTAAGGAATCTAAATTCTTTATCAAAATATGTTCGGCGTCGGTACTTTTCCTAACAAAGATCCTGCTGTTTCTCACCCAGACAAATGTATATCCCTTGTCCTTTGCCTTTTGTCTGGTGGCTGCATGCAGCGCTTTATTAGCAGGTGATAGATGTTCAAGCACGAACACCGGCCTTTTATCGCCAGCAATACCCAGATCTGCAGTATTGAGTTTCTCTGAGTTAATCTTCTTATCCTTGTTATGATTTATAACTGACGCCAGGAGGGTATCACGAATTTTTGGGGAGGCGAGCTGGACGACGATGGATCGGGGACGGGTATTAGCGGCTTGCTGCTTGGCAACACGGGTACTATGAAGAATGTCATTGTCACTCAGGCTGCATCCGACCACAGATCCCAGCTGCTTAACGATAGTGTAGAGGTTCTCCTGCTTGTTTTCGGGCAGGCACTGAATTTCGAGGTTGTTTGAACGAGTCTGTTGTTCCAAGTAGTTTATGCGTAGACTTTGGTCCGTCATTAATATTTTTAGACTAGCATTTTGTTCAGTTAAGTCCTTCACCGTCTTTTCTAGTAATTTATGTTCTGTTTGGTACTCTTCGAATTCATTCGTGTGAAAGGATAATGATGCCGTTAACTCACTGATTTCATTTTTAATAGGTGCAAGTTCCCTGTTAACAACGCTTAGTATGGTGCTGTTGAGTTGTTGAAGCATGGACGTGAACTCAGTTTTAACAACCTCTTGAACTATGGTACGCACATCCTCAGTAGTAATAGCTGCAGCCTGAGGTGGCGAGTTCAATGCAGGCCTTTTGCTTCCTCTTGTAGTGGAGACATTCCGGTTCGGAGTAGCGGTCTTAGAAGCGTTTGCAATGATAGTCGTGCAGCCTGAACAATTCCACTTGCAGTAATCTTCCGCCTCAGAAGAAATTTCCGGGATAGATAGACAGACGAAATGAAAAGATCTTTTGCATTTCATGCAATTTATATATGCTTTGCTTTCCTCCAAATAAAAATGATCTTTGGTACAACAACCCCAGGATTGCGTTGAAGTCGTCATATTTTAAAATCAATTTATTGTATATGTGTATGTAATCTTCCCCACTTAATTCAGCCAGTACACAAAATCAGCTCAGAAATAAAGGCGCTCCCACCAGTTAGGAACAAAAATGTTATTTAATCTGTTGTTTACAATAAAAAAGTGCACACTAATAAAGGCCCCGCGGCCTACAGAGTCGGCGAGCTCGCGAGAATAACGTCGTAAGGTCCGTATAATACCCGCTTAGGCGCTAAATCACAACGCACAGATATTAAACAAGTGACGGTAGGCTGGATTATTTTCAAAGTTATATTTGGACTATATTTCTAAAACTATGCACTGAAACACAAGATAATTGTCACAAGTTTATGACAGTTATCACCATCTAACAGGTTTACACTTTAAATAGCACTTTTTGTAAGTTTATGCACTGATTTCTAATACTTTAGTGGAGCAACAACAAGTGGCAGTTACACGCACAACGTCCCAACCGTTTAATATTTGACGCACGGATGCTTATCCGTGCGTCAAATATTGACAAAATCATTGATTGTAATCAATTTTTGCATGTTTCGAGTTTCAACGCTCCTGTGCATGGGCAAGAGACACTAATTAGTTTACATAATCAGCCTATAATGTTCCCACTGCTGGGACACCGGCCTCCTCTCGGTGAGAGGGCGCGGGCCGTAATCCACCACGCGGGCCCAGTGCGGGTTGGTAGACATCTACCAACCCACATGTCATCGAATTTTTGGTTCTAGGACACGGTTTGCTCACGATGTTTTCCTTCACCGTTTTGAGAGCAGTGGCGATGCAATAATTTACACAAAGTAAAGCGCCTGTCAGGGTTCGAACTTACGACCTACAACTCGTAAGTCGCGACCGTTACCACTGGGCCACCACTGCTGTCAAATATAATACCTTCCCACTGTCAAATCCTATTACGTGCTCTGCTCTTGTATTTATCGTGAGAATTCGAAGCTTTTTCGTAGAAACTTAAATAAACGGGTGTCAGATGAAAACGAGAGCTCGTCAACACTGTCAAAACAAGGTCAAGAAAGAGGTTTCGGAAATTTTTAAAACTTAGATAACAAATTGAGTAATACCTTACGTCTTATAATTTACAATAACATTTAGGCTATTTTGCGTTTCTATAAAGGCTCCTGCATACTGAGGCGATTTCGCTGGCAGCAATATACCTGTCGCGCCCGCGATATCGCCCCAGTCTGTAAGAGCCTTTACAATAACATCATCAAAACTCTCTCAAGGTCTGGTTATCTACGAGTTTACTGCACGACAAAAGAAAAGTCATCCTACTTATAAAGGGCTCTTCCCCTTAGTGTAGGAACTCGGAAGTTAAAAAAAATGACAGCACCATGATTTAATGCCAGCCAGCTGAAGCAGACAAATTGCAAGACAAGCGGCGCGTCTGATATGATATAACGTAATTAGTCTGAAGCCCACCATTTTGAAAAACATCTCGGCCTAAGCTTTTCCTTATTTCGAGTTGAGTAAGGCATTTAAATAAAACCCCATCGTAGGGCTGCGAAGCTGAAAGCGAAATGTGGGGATAACTGTAATTTGTAGCGCTAAGACGTGCCAAGATATTTTCCATTTGGAGAGGCGAGCATCTGGCTGCACATAAAACATTACCGCAAGACCACCGAGCAAGTGCTGTAAATTCAAAACTTCCCAAATAACTTGCATCTCGATGCCTGAATAGTCCTAATTTAGATTTTGTATTCACGCTCTGGGATCGCGACCCTTCCACGGAAAACTGAGTAAATATTTGTCTTTTTATACAAAGCCGGGTGAGGCGTGCCCACACATACGCGAGGAATATATCGGCGATTTCGTTAGAATATATGTAAATAATGTGTAATGCAGGGATCACATAAGTCCTATATCTAATCAAACAATCAAAGCTAGAACAATTCAATAAGTTGGCTAAAAGGTCTAAATTGAACAAGGCCCATATTCTCATGGCATTATAAGCTTTCATAAAAGAGGAAACCGGCCAGAGCTGATTACTAATTGGGTGTTTTAACTGTGTTGCAATAGAAACAATAGTAATATTAAACTTTTTTAATACCTACTAGTCATGTGCAGTTTCATACACTACTTTATCTAATGTCATTGAGATTGAACCAACTAAATAAAAGTTTGAAGAATAAGAAATAGTTTTTTTGCCCAATGCTATAAAAACGCCGCACGAGCGCGTATGCGTTCCATTAGAAAAAAATTGATGGAAACTCCTTGGTATTAACTTCTTGGATTTGCTCTGTATCGTATTGGTAAAAAAGTTGTTTTATAACATTATTTTGTAAGAGAAAAAATGTTATAATATGATTCTATTTTTAAATATCGGTATTTAGTTTATAAAGTATGTCATATAAACTCGTTTTGAAGTTTATGATTCGAATTTTACGATATGAGAGTAGATAAAACGTTTTATGTACCTAACGAAGGAAAATTGGGTAATTAACAAAGCACTCATTTTGTGGTCTCTAGTTCCCATTTGAACGATGTATCTATCTACTTAAGTTACAGATTTTTATTTCAGTCTGGCTCCATAAGCTTTAGTATATAAAGTTTGATGTGTTTTTCAATCAAAACAAACCATCTGTATAATCGTAACAAACCGCGTACATTAATCTCGATGTATATATGTCTCCATTATTTAATGGGTTTAACGACGAGATTATCTTTCAATTCTCTGTTTGGGATAGCGATAATTTATAGCTCTCTTAATCCTGCAGATAGGCTATTTAGTTGTTATAATGTAACGATTTAATACCACACTTCTGACAAAAGAGGATTGGTTTGTATAGTCATTATAAAAGGCCATTGAATTGGTTAGTATAATGTGCAAGGCCAGATAGATTTCTCATAAACATATTCAGTAACAAATAAGTTTGAAGTGAAATGAACTCAATTTTATTTGAGCTGACATACTTAGGTAAAAAAAGGTAAAAAGAATAGTCTAACTAAGTAATTGAACAATAAAAATAACAGTTAGGTAAATTCTAGTAAAATAAGGAAACAACAACTGAATTGAAGCGACAAAAAACATATTTACAACCGTTATAGCTGCTTTTAGATATTCAAGTAGAAATCAATGAACAATATATCGGCTATATAATGCCTATAAAAGTCGGGGAGGCAGTAATCCTAAGTAGCACCCTTTGGTGAAATAAAACTCCATTAGCATAAGGGATAATATTCTTTGTCCATGAAGAATTTTGGAAAGCTTTCAAGAATCAAAACTTTGGTAATAACCAGCCGAATATACATATAAGATGATCTATAAGATAATTTGCGTGTATACTAGGTACTGGTATACTCATATATTCTCAAGGCTCTCCTTGTATCAGAAATGAAGAGATCCGAATGTAACCGATAATCCCGAAGAATTTCAAGTGGCAGTGGGTAGCAAAAATTGCTCGCAGAACAAATGGTCGATGGGGCTAAAAGGTTCTGGAGTTGCGACCACGGACCGGAAGACGTAGCGTTGGAAGGCTTCTCACAAGGTGGACCGATGATCTATTAAAAGCCGTAGGAATCCGCTGCATGCGGGAAGCACAGAACCCGTCGAAGCGGCGGTGCTTGGGGGAGGCCTATGCCCAACAGTGGACGTCGTTCGGCTGAAATGATGATGATAATGATGACATTTTCATGCATTTCAGGGTTTTTGAAATGCATTTGGGCGGAAAATATAGCCTTTATAATTATTAATCGGACCGAATTTATATAATACTAGCGACCCTTCCAAAATAAATACTCTAAATGTTGGTGAAACCTACATCAAAATCCATTGTGTAGTTTAGAAGATCTAAGCGGTCAGAAAGACGGACACTTCGTTTATGTATAGAATATGAAGCTATTATTATTATACACGATCGGCGGCAGTATATGTTGCCCACGCCCTAACACGAATTTGTGAACAAAGTAAACCTTCTTAACTATTTTTTGTAATGAGATTAGAACCCATGCAGCTTCTATAGTTGGTTTTAGTAAATCATTTCACTGTAGGTTAGTGTAAAAAAAAAATTGCAAAGGTGGTTTTATAGGTTTTATATATTGAACGTTTTAAAAGAAATAAAGTAAGTTCCTGAGGTTGCAGTTCCCCAGAAAATTGCTTATTTTTTTTTGGTTGTGGTATTTTGCTACACAAAGCCACATCTTTATATTATATTTATAAATGTACCTTTTAAAAGGTTGTTATGTCTAACAATTCTTGTTATAATCTCTATACTGTTTCCTTGCTTCAAACATGAAATAATATTGTTATGTTTCTCACTTTATTACATACCTATGTTTGAATACCACAGCCGAAAAGTAACATTATAGTCACAATGAACTGTTTCTTACACTCAAAACTGTATTTTATATTATTAATTTTTTCTTGTTGTAAAAATCTTAGAATATTTTTATCCATTTACATATTCTTTCATCATAAGTTGTCATCTGTCAGGTTTTTCTTTCTCTATGGATTTTAGCTGCCATGATAAAGCTAGTTTCAGACTACATTTAGTTAGGCTATGTACTCATGGAAGCAGTTTTTATTGATCCTGGCAGGCATTCAAACAAATAATTTGAATAATGCTTAACAGAAACTTCTAGAACTTTAGCCAGAATCTATAAAAGTGGTCATCGAAGCTGACAAGGGTTCAGTCTGGCGGAGTTTGTCTCAGTTTGGTTCAGTTTGGCACACTTGGTCTCAGTCTTGTGCAGTCTACTTCAGTCTTGTCCAGTCTTACTCAGTCTAAAACCTATTATATGCCAATAACTTGTTATTGTAATGTGTTCAAATATAATGATATAAAGAAACTAGCAAAGTGTGTGATTTGTGATTCATCCTCCATAATTTCTAGGCCTCTCACTTACGCCTTTGAGAGGACTCTAATGCCAAAGGCCTTACAGTCACGCGGCATGGGATGCCACAGCCGACCACTGCTGTGTGTCATGGGAGCTCCAGACACTCGTCCCGTGGAGCGTGAGGTGCTGTAGGGCGCCTGCGCTGTCAATTATATCGGCGGAATTTAGTCAACGCCACCCTCTTACAAGTCCACTCCAGGACGGAGAGCCCTTCTAATACTAGGGCAATCTATCAACGTGGCGTTTGATACTAAGGCAATCCTCTTGCTAGTGTGAAACAACTCACACCAATGACACACCAACATACCATCAAACTATCATAAAACAAAACCTCTTGCTTAACAAAGGACGTTTACTCCTTGAGACAGAGTTGCCGGCCTACTACGGAGTGTGAAATAGCAGCCTCATCTTCGTGCTCCACCTCATCTGCCTGCCGATCCTGTCCAGCTGCTGCTAGCCGATCCTGTATCCTGCTTGCAGACTTACGACTGGCCCTCCAGCCAATCGTAACGTGACATGGTCTGGTCCTCGTGCTGGTCTCTTGGTGAATACCTAAAACACGTCCCTCCATCTTTCGTCTAGCTGTTTCCTTCCAAAAACTGCCACCTCGTTCCATTTTGAGCCCCCAATAGAGTCTTAAGAAAATTCTCAAAAAAAAGGATCTTCAACAAAATATTTTAACGTGAATTCCTGGGGAACTTTAATAACAACTCTGGCATAATTTTTTACACAAGTAAATTTTAACTTAACCTAATGAGAAATTATTCACTATAACCAACTAAAGAAGCTACTTGGCATCTATCATCAAAATCCAATACCATACAATTGGTTTAGTTGTTTCACGAATTCGCGTTTTACCACATTTATTTACTGCCGCTGAGTGTATTTTTATAGATTTGTCGTACATTACCTCTCTCTATAAACTTCCATACTATTTACTATTTATAATATATATATATATATATAATATTATTATGAATTCGAAAGTAACTCTGTATGTCTGTCTGTATGTTGCCTTTTCCCGCCTAAACCACTGAACCAATTTCGATAAAATTTGGCAAGGAGATAGATGGCATCCTGGGGAAGGACATCAGTTATTTTTTGTCTCAAAAACAAACCTAAAGAGGGTGATATTGGGGATGAAAGTTTGTATGGGAAACCCTGCATTTCTGAAGTTAGGGATATGAAAATTCATATTTATGCTTTTGGTAAGAAATAAAGAATAATGTGTTTCAGCGTTTTCGTAAAATCATCCCCCAAAGGGTAAAATAGGGGATAATTTTAAATTTCACATGTAATGTTGAATTTTTTGTGTACTTCTTTTCAAGAGATTTAAGGGATTGGAAATATAGACCCAGTCCATATCTTGAGGTAACATTTAACATTTGTTTATTTCATTAAAATCGACCTACTCGGTCAAAGGTTGTTAACATTAAAAGTCATAACATAACCTTTATAATATGTAGGTATTATGTGGTAAATGTACTAGAGTAGATTACAAATTAATGGTGATAATTGCTCGGCTGGCTGAATTTACAATTCTGAATTTAACGACAAACGTAATTTTTCAGTTGTGCAGTTTCACCACGTTCGTCTCTGTGTCTGTCCCCGGCTTAGCTCAGAGATTCTTAGTACTAGAAAGCTTTTATTTGACACAGATATACAAGTTAATTACGCCGACAAAGTGGTAAGATAAAAGCTCGAAAAACATTTTTTTTTGGTAAGCTTACATTTAAAATGGAGATGATATTTTATTTCTCGTCTATCCCATGGTGTGATGTATTGTTGGAGAGCCCGTTCAAAAATATTGTCTGGGTCTGTGAAATCCATTTTTCGATTCAGGTATCTGTTTGCGTAATATTATGCTTTAAAGTGCTATTTTTCGTTCCTTACTCCCGTAGTCCCTGGAAGGCACCATGGGTATTTTTTTACCCGTGGTGCCTTCCAGGGACTACGGAAGGGACCACGGGTAAGGAACCCTCTTTTTTGTTAGTCAAGTGGGGGAAACACACACACACTTAATTCTATAAAAAGTTACGAGTTTGCAAGTGTGTGAAAACCATTTTCGATTCAGGGATCTGTTTTGGAAATATTAAGATTTAAAGCGTGGTGAGTGAGCAGTGGTGGCCCAGTGGTAACGGCCGTGACTTACGAGTTGTAGGTCATAGGTTCGAACCCAGACAGGCGCTTTACTTTGTGTAGATAATTTCATCACCACTGCTCTCAAAACGGTGAAGGAAAACATCGTGAGGAAACCGGCATGTCCTAGAACCAAAAATTTGAAGACATGTGACATCTACCAACCCGCACTGGGCCCGCGAGGTGGATTACGGCCCACTCCCTCTCACAGAGAGGAGGCCTGTGTCCCAGCAGTGGGAACATTATAGGCTGATTAAGTAAGATTTAAAGTGCTAATTTATGTAAATGACTCTACATAAATTAGCACTTTAAATTTTAATAGTAAGTGTCCGCCCCCGTACCAACTAAATAGTTGTTTTAATTTCGTTTAATATACTAAATAAAAGGAAATATATCATAGTTAAGTAGGCTTTACAACTTGAACGAGTAATAGTCGACCAACTTACATTTGCAGTTAGAGAATAAAATTGACCGTGTATATCAATGTATGGGAGAACATGTTTTTAAATACAATTTTAAGTTTGTTTATGGGATAAATTCATCCCAACTACGGAACCCATCATTGTGTGTGGTTCGACACGCACTTGGTCGGTATTTCCTTTTGAGGTACGGAGCCCTAAAATGTAAATTGGTGGAGTCTCATTTGCCACGAAATGTATGGGAAAAGTTTTTTGCGACTTCTGTCTCTTCTAGTACTCAAACCTTAGTTGGTCTAGTATCGTTTTTTTTTATCCTCATAAGAAACAGGATCTATTGGCATCAACAATTTGTTTGTGAAAATTGCCCGTTTTCTTGCTGACCGTACCTAAAAAGAAAGGAACAGAAAAATACGTACAAAGGTCATGCTTATTTCTAATGAAATCTCTTTCAGCATACCTGCAATAGGACAGTAGACATAGAGATGTAGACAACGTGTGTAAGGTAAAAGAGAAAACAAAAAACATAAAAACAAAATAAAACTATTCACTAATTTAATTATACACTATGAGAATACTTACATAAATACATACTTCTAAAATAAATATCACTAAAATACTTATATACTTATAATTAATAGTATAAAATAATAAATACATAATATGCAACTATGGCAAAGTGGAAAGATAGTGTTCTTTCACTCTTCTTTTAAAAACAGCAACAGTTTGGCAGTCCCTAATGTCAGGTGGAAGTGAATTCCACAGCCGAACCGCGTGCACAGTGAAGGAGTAGGAGTAGAAGTCGGTAGAGTGGGGAGGGGATTTAAGGAGATTTCTAAGATGCGACCTGCAAGGTGCATCAGAAGGACGGGCGAAGGAAAAACGTTCCCGCAGATAGGATGGCGTACTAGGATTATGAAGGATGTTAAATAGCAGACACAATATCCGAGAGTTCCTGCGAAGACGAATGGGGAGCCACTTGAGAATCTTGCGAAAGTTAGAAACATGATCATACTTTTTAAGGTTAAAAACAAAACGAATGCAGATATTTTGCAAACGCTCAAGTTTATTTAAAAGCTCCTCGGTGGCATCCAAATAACAGGTATCAGCGTAGTCTATGATGGGCTGTATGAGAGTTTGAGCAAGGGAGATTTTGGTATTCAAGGGCAAGAAGCTCTGGAGGCATTTCAACGAATGGAACGTGTAGTGCACTTTACGACTGACTTGAGCAACATGGGTAGTCCACGATAGGTAAGAGTCCAAGGTCACCCCCAGATTTTTAACTGTATTTGCGTATTCAATCTGAACTCCATTCAGACAGAGTGGAAGTTAGCATGTTATAAAATGATATACCAAGCCCAACGAATGAGTTATGAAGCCGGTGAAATCGAGCTCGTAATTTGTCCTTATTTCTGGTATTAATATTGTGAATATCACTGTTTTTAGTGTTTGTATGCCTAATACATAAGATGTTGGCGACGATGAATTGTGATGCCACCGTGAGAATGCCAATGTCTTTAAAAAAAATCTCTCAGAGAAACTCTGACACCTAGCTGGTAAAGTGCTCGAAGAGCTCGTTTTTGAAGAACAAGTATACTCGTATTTTGAATGTCAGTGGCTTTGCCTCATAGCAGAACACCGTAGGACAAAATCTATTTATGCAGGGGGCCAACCATCACCTCTTATAGCAGTATTATTTTAATATTACTTCAGCATGAGAAAGAGATGAAGAGATGGATGGATGCTCCATCACTTTCCCACTGTGAAGTAACATTATAATAATACTGCTATAAGAGGTGATGGTTGGCCCCCTGATCAAATGTCTCAAAAAGTTAAGAACAGTCTCCTAAAACCGTTTTCGTTTAGCTACAATTACGGTGAAAGTACCTGCCCGTACTAACCCATCTCAAAAATCCACGCTGTATATGTACTGATGATTGACTGCTTAGCCCAATAAAGATATAGCGTGATGATAATCATTTACAACTTCAACTCTGTAACTATTTAAAATGTTCTAACCGTTTGGCTCGTCGTAATTTGCTGTAAACCTAATGCAATATTTCTGATTCCCCGTAACAAATAGCGTGATATTATATATCCTACCAACTGACTAAACTTACCTATAGGAAATACCGATGCAAAATTTGAATAGAATCTATTTGGTAGATTTTGTGTGATGCTGGAACATATGTACATTCAGACAAACAGGCAAACATTCTAAAAACTATATTTTTGGCATTAGAATCGATCCCAGACGCCGTAGCAATTACTTTTTTTTTATTAATATTTGCTTGGCTTCGCTACGTTTTTATTATATGTATAGATAAATATATATACAGGTTGTCCGGTAATTAACCATTCAGAAAAAAAAATACAAAAAAGACTAAGTAGTACCAAAGATATTATTGTTTTAATAATATCGGTGTTTTTTATTACCTTATTTTACATTTTTGTACTCCACCACCACTAATTAATGAATTCTATCGGTTTTTTATTGTTATAGTAATTTACATTAACTGAGCTGATAGATATGCAATAAAAAGTATGACTACTATGACACGGTATATTTAATGTAAATAAATATTACATTAAATGTACCGTGCGAGACATAATAAACCGTAAAAATTTCCCATGACGAAACATTTAAAAATGTTCGCAGCCGCCATCTCGGATTTACATTTTGACCTCACTATCGGCTTTAGCACCCTCGAAACTATAAAAACGACACCCATGACGAAAAATTTGGAAATTTTTACAGCCGCCATATTTGTTTTTTGGGTAGGAAATCACCAAATAACTTCTCCAGTTCTGGGCGGAGCAGGAGGGTGTGTCAGACTCTTACTGATTAAAACCAACCCGTATTCCTTCCGTTGCCTGTGTTGCCAGGGGCCTCGGTAATCCTTTGGTACCTTCCCGCGACCCCGGCAGGCATCGGCCCTAGTGGACCTCTACGCTTGTGCTGACGACATTTCTTTGAGGCGCGCGTGGAATACAACGCGCCGTCGACCCGGGCCTGGTCCTAACCGGACGGTGAGCTACCCATTGCTCACCGTCC
The DNA here is from genome assembly GCA_905333075.3 of Atethmia centrago. Taxonomy (NCBI): domain Eukaryota; kingdom Metazoa; phylum Arthropoda; class Insecta; order Lepidoptera; family Noctuidae; genus Atethmia; species Atethmia centrago. The sequence continues at coordinate 15,528,806 of HG995383.1, read as the reverse complement.
GCAAGCCCACGCCTACGGTGGCCGGAAATCCGCCCGGGATTCCCGACGCCCAGGGCGTCTCCTGCGGCGGCTAGGGGCGAGAGGGCGCGAAAATTGCTCTTTCCCTCAACCATCCCGCCTCCTCCTTCGCGAGCATTACTGCTTCGCAGAAGGAGGTGACGGCTGCCCATGCCCTCTCGCTCCGTACCATGGCCTGAACCAGGGCCGGACGCGAGAGATCTCCGCCGCTGATCGCCTCCACGAGGACACGGTAATGTTCTGCCCAAGCCAGGCAGACGTCCACCGTATGCTCCACTGTGTCCTCCGGGCGATTCACACAATGGTGACACCCGGGCGTTTCCTCCCGCCTTATCCGACTCAGGAACCTCCCGAAGCTGCCGTGTCCGGTGAGGACCTACGTCAGGCGGAAGGTGACGACGCCGTGGCGCCTCTCTAGCCACTCCTCAAAGAGGGGACTTATTGCCGCAATTGTGGCGTACCCTGCACTGGGTTGCGACAACCGTACTGTCCATGTCGCCATGAGATCCCGCTGGAGCTCCATCCGCTGTGCCGCGATTTCTCGCGGCAGCGGAGTTATGCCCTGGCGTTCCGCCTCCTCGCGCCACTCCCATACGTGCGCGAGGACTTTTGCTTCCCGATCCCATGGCGGCAATCCGGCAAGGAGGCTCGCTGCCTCACAGGAGACCGTGCGTTATCTCCGGATCATCCGGATGGCCCATGACCCTTTGGGCCGCGCTCAACCGGCGGGCTAGCCGCAGCGCCAGGGAACGAGCCCATACAGGAGCCCCGTAGAGGGCCATGGACCGCACACAGCCGCCATCTTGGATTTACATTTTGACATCATAATCAGCTTTAGCACCCTCGAAAACTATGAACTAGTATGAACTTTTCTTCGTTGCTTCGAGAAGTTCGTTTCAATATTTTGTGAAAGTTGCCCATTTTCTTGACGACTGTATTTTTTTTTATATGTGTATGCAGATCAAAATGTCTCATAAAGTTAAGGACAGTCTCCTAAGACCGATTTCGTATAGCTTCAACGGTTAGGTACCCTTACGGCCCCATCTCAAAAATCCACTCTATTTATGTCATGATGATTGACTGCTTAGCCCCCATAAAGATATAACGTGATGATAATCATTTAAAAGGTGAAATCTGTAACTAACTGCAATGGTCTAACCGTTTGGCTCGTCTTTTTTACAGTTTGCTGTAAACTATAGAGGAATACAAACATAATGCAATATTGCTCATCCCCCATAGCAAATAGCGTGATAATATATAGCCTACCGACTGACCAGACTTATACATATTTTTGCAAAATTTGAACAAGATAGAATCAGGTAGAATTTGCGTGGTGCTGGAACATAATATACATATATTGAGACAAATAGACTAACAATCTAATAACTATATTTTCGGCATTCAAATCGATTCCACACCTCGTAGTAATTGCTTTTTTTCAAAAATATTCAATATAGAATAAAATCCATTTATTTCAGGTTATCCCATATTACACAATACAAATCACAATATAAAAATAAATAGAATGTCATAAAATTATAAATACAATGTCAAATTAAAATATGCAGGTCAATGTCAAAAGTAAATAAAAATTTTAAATAAATGTGAAATTAATAAAATAAAATACACATACAAATAAAAGTTTAGGGCAAATTTTGGGTAAAAATAATAACATAAATTTATAAAACATCAAATATCACGACCTGGCTATATGCCTACTACAACACTTCCCAATATAAGGGCAGTCCAAACGTCCGGCAATCATCTCTAGGACAGCATTGGAGCTGACCCGCACCCTGCGCACCAAAGACGCGCACCGCTTGCGCATTGTGGTGTGGAAACAGTCGGTGCGCGCTTCAGCAAACATGCCCGAGGCACTACAGAAGCGGGGCAGCCCCAATACCGCCCTGAACGCGTTATTGTACTGGACGCGGAGGGCACTGTAACTCGCCTGTGTATAGCTAGCCCACAAGCTACAGGTGTACAAAGAAGTGCAGTATGCTTTAAACAGTGTGATCTTGACTTGATCAGAACAGCGTGCAAACCTGCGTACCAACATATTCGCTCTTTTTGACAAGGCCCTCCGCTCCCGTTCGATGTCAGCATGATCTCTGAGGCCACCATTGAGAAAAACTGGTGGTATACTTTGCGGGTATTTACGAGTAGCACTACTCGTCTCAAAGACCATGCACTGGGTTTTGGTTACATTATATTTAAGGGCATACAATATACAATTTTGACGTCGCTACGATTTTATTGTATGTACCTATATATAATAGTAAAGCGTACGATTTCTCAGAATATCATACAGAGAGTAATTTGTCAGCAAGAATATTTGGGAACCCTTATTTGGTTCAATTAGAGGAACTGTTCTTATATTGGATACATCCGCTATTTGGACACTTGGCATTGCATTGATACAAACTGAAAATATTATATAACTATTAACTATCTAGTTATGTAAAGTACATTCGTTAGGAATTAGGTACATAGATTTTTTTTTATTATTAGGTGCGCTGCAGACGGACGCTATTATACTTTTTTTTTTTTTTTTGGTGGTAAATCATCAAATAACTTATGTCAGACTCTTACTGACTAAAACCCACCCGTATTCCTTCCGTTGCATGATGTGTTGCCAGGGGCCTCGGTAACTCTGGTACCTTCCCGCGACTCCAGCAGGACGCTCTTATAATTAAGGTGGACCCGCAACTGTTACTGTAGCCCGCATATTTTAATAATCATATTTTAATAAACGTACAACCTGACACTGACCTGCAAATCACAAAAAAAAACCTAAGAAAATTTGAATTTCGCGGGCTACCTTAGGGCATCCCCCTTTAAGTGTCGTCACCGCCACAGCGTTGATTAATAAGTGATTGACATTGATTTATATTATTCAGATTGTTTAGTCTGTATGTAAAAAATCATCATATCAATAGGTAAGTGCCCTGTTAAGATTAAGAATATTGTATCTTTAAACCTCAGTCTTCAATAAACCATTGTCTAAGCAAGACTCCTCGTTTGCTTTAAAAAATAACCTCCGGCAACGCTACCAAAAGTTAACTACCTACCTAATTATTTTTCTAATAATATTATTATTGTAGCATTATGTCTAACAATGAAGAAAGTTATGTTATTGTTAGCTGAGCCTACGTTCAGCATTCGCGTACTGAGTTAGATTCCTAGGTAGCGCATGTCATTGGGTAGTTTTCGCAACGTAATTACACATATTTATATTTGATTAGGTAGTGTAACTGCTATAGTAATTGGCCACGCTATAGTAACTGGCCACTCATAACAAAATAGGTAGAAACAAGGTAATCTGAAATAAAACGAAAATACAATAGATACAGGAATATAATATTTTTGTCCTTTTCATTCATGGGCTGGCTTGCATTACCTTGTTTCTACCTTTTTGTTATTAGTGGCTATAGCGTGGCCAATTACTATAGCAGTTACCCTACTTATATGTATACTACATAATATAATAACGAGTACTAAATTTTTAATTAATTTGTAATGAAGTACCTCGGTTCTCATGTAAAGTTTTCTTCACGTCGTCAACCGCATAAGGTTTTAATAGGTCCTTAAAAGGTGTATGGTACATTTCACTCAACATATTCATAGCGAAAAGGAAACATTGCGTGATGAAACTGTATACTAATAAAATGCTAATGATTCATAAGGGTAGTAGAGAATGTAGTCTACATTCTGTACTACCCTTATTAATTATTAGCTTCTCTAATCTAACGAACTGACGAACTAGAATACTCTTTATTATGTACACCATAAAAATTACAGCTATAAATGTAGAAATTTTAAATGTAGAGACAATACTGCAGTTGTACTGACAATACTGTACCATTCACATGTATACAATAAATACATACATACATAAAACATATTAAATTTATCTATATACTATATTCAATAATAATCATAAAACTAGCGCTAAGAACCAAAACAGGTGCAAAGAACAAAGAAAATAAAAAATATGTTTAAGGAGAGAGATAGTGTTTTTTTTACCATAATTTTAAACATGGTCAGAGATTGAGCACGCCTTATCGACACGGGCAAGGCATTCCACAACCGTACTGCTTGAACCGTAAAAGATTTATCATAGAAACTGGTGGAATGCATCGGCATCTCTAGTCTCAAGTTTTTTGATGACCTCAGGTATCTATTATGCATGTCATTTAGGAACTTGAAACGTTCCTTAAGATAAGAGGGGGTTGTAGGATTGAACAGAATACTGTAGAGCTGAAACAAGATATGAGAATACCGGCGAAGACGTATGGGAAGCCACTTAAGCTTTGTACGAAATTCGGAGACGTTATCATATTTGCGCAAGCCAAATATAAATCTTATGCAAAAGTTTTGCAGTCGCTCAAGTTTATCTAGCTGTGCCTCAGTGAGGTCGATATAACTAACATCGAAATGTATGTGATATTTTGACCTACACCCGAAAATACCAACACTGAAATTATTCACAGGTAAATATTTACAGCGGCACGGCAAGCAACAGATTTATGGCCTTTTGTATAGATATTTCTTTCTTTGACAAAATATAAAACGGGTACAGAACGGTAAATAGGTATCGTTTTACACAGCTTTGATAAAAGTTATCGCCTTTCATCAAGCTACCGTAAATTAAAAACGAGATTGCAATTCCCTGAAAGATGTTCATCGGTCGTTAGTACGTGACCTCCGCAGCAATGTGTAATCGACGGAACTTAACACCTGTTTGACGCAGTTTACTAAATTTTGTTTGGTGGAAGACACGCTTTTACTTTTAAAGGATGGTAGAGTTCAGTCGAGTCCCGACCGCGGTTCCGTTTGCACGCGCCGTACGACGCGAGTGATAATGCGACCAAACTAACCATAAATCATAGTGACTAATAAAACAATTAAATAATTTCATTTCAGGAGATAAACAGTTAAATCCCTCTGATATTTAAATTTACTTGTTTTTCGAAATTTAGTGTTGTAAATAGTTGTTCTAGAAAGTTTAACAAAAGTTTTTGCGATCTCAAATTATTTGTTTTTGTGCGTTTAATATGTATTTAAGAAAGCAGATCACGTTTGTTTACAGATTTTTTTTTATTTTCTATTTTGCACAATTCTAATCAGAAACGGTAAGGCAATATCTATAAGGAAAAGGCTTTGAAAGGGATGCAAGGGATGGTTTCTAATAGACTTTTAGCAATCAAGTGAAGTAATCAACGTTTTGCAAATTGTATTCCCTTTTAGATGATTAAAAAATTAAATATTTGGCAGTTGTTAGATGTAAGCTGAAAGCTAAAATGTTGCAACTTTGACGAGGTCATTGGAGGGTGTTTGGGTACCTTGTGATAGTGTACTTAACAGAAGATTTCGTGGGGAATGAAGGTGGTAAAAAGAAATCCTTTATAACTTTTTCACCCTTTATTACTGGTGTATATTTCTATAGTCTAAATAAATACAAACACATTTATTTACACGTACGGATCTTTATAAGCACCTAGATTTTTACATTCCTTTAATCCTATCCGCACATTTATGTACATAAGTAAGTAGTACAAAATACGAACTTATTTTATATTAGTTACATAGCATTTTTTAATATATTTTGTGTAGGATATAATTCTAGAATGTCAGTAACATACTGAATTATAAAAAGAGTTTCAAAAAGCCTCTTCTATAGATACGAATATATTCATTCCATGAATCCTGGAATAATCATAATATATTAATCCATTTAAGCCCACTCTCTCAGGAGACCCGTCTCCCAGCTCTGGGAATATTATTAGCTGATTATGATTTGGTATGCTATGAGCCCCTTCTACAAAACTGCTAAGTAGCAAATAAAACCCTTACAACCGGACCACACTCTGACCCTACTTAAGTGAAAAGTGCTCTCACGAAATTCAAACCCTTTCTGATATTTCTATTATTCCTATTATCGAATATGTTTTACGGGGATTAAATTTGAATTAGGCAATCCTATTTGCATCTCAAATGTTTCCACCATACGCATAATAAAATATCTATGAACATACATATACATGGTATATTAGTTGTTATACAATTCCGTCCTTGGAAATCCGGTTGCCTCCTTTTCACGCCTCGCGGTATCTAATTTGATAGCATTTGTAGGGAGTGACTGCATTTGATTTGTTTTGTTTTGTTTTGTTTTTAGCTATTTAGTTAAATCAATTATGTATGGAATTATTATAAATGTGGTGCGGAGGAATGAAGGAGATGTCGTTAGGAAAGTTTTGAGTATGTATGTAGGAAAAGACAATAGAACGATGATTGGGTTGTAAAAATAAAATGGCTAAAAAGTTGTACTTGTATTAAGATGATGACCGATAGAGAAGTATGGAAGAAAATGACACGTTATGGCGACCCACAACAAATAGGGAAAGGGCTGATGATTGGTAATATATTAGGCGAATTAAGGAAAAGGTTTGTCCAATTTATAAAGTGTAATTTCATTCAACCCGAATCCTAACTGGACTGAGTTTAATTTATGAAAATTAACTGGTCCCATTAGGTTTTCCAATTCATGTAAAGCTGTCCAATTTGGGTTTCACATTCCAAAAAACTGTAATTCTTCCTGTCTCAGTTCCACACTAATTTTCGCATCGTTTTCTTTGTTATTTTTGCCTTCACAAAAAGGCATATAAGTAGATAGTATTTGTACGCAGTCATACTAATAACGATACAGAGTGATCGTCATATTCCTCAGTTAATGTCTAAGCAATTACATTACCTAATTGAAATTGATCGTTCATGTAAATGTCGGGTAATTCTTTTATGGCTGTTCTTTTTATTCAGTTTAATGTCAGTCTCGTGTATCATTAGGGTGTTTTTTAATGCTTCAGTTGTCTCTTTAATAACAATTATTAATGCGACTTTCTTTTGACTCTTCATTCATTAGTGCTTGTTTGAGTTTATCTAAACCTTTCTAACTTTAATAAGTGTCATTATCGGTGGAAACGTAGTGGATTGTACTATAATCATCCTTAGATTTAATTAAATTTTATAATTATGGAATCCTCACCTTACAATTGTTTGTCTTTCCAAATATATATAAAAAAAAAAAAATTATAACGGTCAACAGAAATTGTTAGAAAAGACGATAATATATTATGGTTGTAGTTATGTTTGTTATGGTTGGTCTTTGTTAAATAGCTCGTCCGGCTAGCACACTACCATACCGTCGGTGATATTCTGAAACCGCGGAACTAACAGTGTTTAAAACCGCGTATTTACAAAAGTAGCAAAATCGAGATTTCCGATTTTCTAATTCATTAATATATATATTACATAAGTAATGCCTACAATATTAAGAGAAATTTATCAATTTAAAAGTTTAAACAATAGAAAGTCAAGTGGTTTAGTAAATATTACGTTTTCCTCGTTCCTGTAAAATTCACTGCACCTACCTTACGCGGTTTTAAACACTGTTAGTTCCGCGGTTTCAAAATATTACCGACGATATCTATTTCTGCCGCTAAGTAGCATTTGATGTGCTCCTGGGTGGTGGTAACAGGCACGTGACATTTTTAAACATTGTCTCTAGGGTGGACGATGCTTCTGCGATGCTTCTGGTATTGCACGTCTCTTTTGGCGGCGGTTACCACTTTTACCATCACATGGTTTGCCAGCCAGTCAAAATATAAATAAATAAAATATTTGTGATAATATGTCTGATTTTTACGGGCGTTTCAATTTGATGAAATGATATCTAGATTAATGGATAAAAATATCCATGGATAAGTATTTGCATACGATTCGTATTTTCAATTTCCAGGGTTAAAATGCCAGGGTTGCTCTCTTGGTCGAGTATTTGCAGAGAAATCTATATAATAATATTTTGGAGACATATTATACGAGTACACAGAGAGCTACGCTGTGCTATTTTATCCTATGTATTACTTTCATGTGGCATGATAGTTTTGGCTATTGAATTTTATTTCATTTTCAGTTCAATAGAAGCAAATTGAGGTGGAACCATGTTTGCATAAGAACTTAATATGATTGTAGTCGATGTTTTACGACGTTTGCGGTTTATTTCAACTAGGTAAAACATTAGAAAATGGAAAGCGGTTTTTGTTTGGACTTTCTTATTGTATTTGTTTTGACTCTTCTCAAGACCAGAGGGCTGGCCTATTTTTGGTCAAAGAATCAGCATCGCCATACAACGTAGCAATGTTGCCAGCCTTTTGGGCAAGTTTCCTGTTCGCAGCAACGATTTTTTTTTAAGGTCTTTGATTCTTTCCCCACTTATTAGGTTTCCGCAGTCAACAAGAAACCCTTATAGTTTAGCCATGTCCATCTGTCTGTCTGTCTGTCCGCGGCATAGTTCAGAGACTCTTAGAGGTACCGTTACCACATGTGTGTTTTTTGTAGTTTACCCCATTGTATAGGGTATCGTTGGAAAGGTCGTTCAAAAATATTCAATAATAATATAATATCGGGTCTGTGAAAACGGGATTTTTTTTAAATTCAGGGATCCGTTTGCGAAATTAAAGTGAAAAGTTTTGTTAGTTAAGCTCACCCCCTGCCGGCTAAATGGTTGTTTTTACCCGACTGCCCCAGGAGGGTAATGTTTTTCGAGAGTATGTATGTATGTATGTATGTATGTATGTATGTCTATTTCTTTAGCACGCTCTGTAGCCTAAACGGCTTGATGGATTTTAACATAAGAGATGTCCTTAGATTCGTCTTAATTGTGGGAGTGACATAGGCTATATAATATTTATATATTGCATCTGCAAATACAAAAAAAAACCAGATAAAAGGTTTTTTTTTTAATAAATTGCTACAAAATTGGTATCAAATAAAAAACTAGTAATAAGTAATTTAAAAAATATATATATTAAAAACTAAAAAGCTTGAAATAAAATAAATTATTAAAAAAACAAAAAACCTGACTGCGAAAACGCATAACTGAAAAGGGAAAAACAAGCATTATAATCTATAAAATTTTGGTCTTGCAGGCGGGGACAAACGAATAACCTGAAATATGGTGTACTGTTGATTGTCCCCGCCTGCGATACCAAAATTCTATAGATTATAATGCTTGTTTTTCCCTTTTCAGTTATGCGTTTTTGCAGTCGGATTTTTTGTTTTTTTAATAATTAGGTATGTGAAAAAAATCACGACAATAGCATATTTATAAAAAAAGTTAAAAGGACAACTATCACAGCTAAGTAGGTTTTACAAGTTAACAAGTAGGTAATAGTTGACAAACTTACCTTTGCATTTGGAATGTATCGGAGAACATGTTTTTCAACTATGATGTTAAGTTTGTTCTTGGAATAAATTCATCCTAACTACGGAACCCTTCATTGTGCGTGGCCCGACACGCAATTGGCCGGTTTTTTTTTTTGTATACATATTAGTATTGTTTTAAGTTTGTTAGCTTATAATATATAAGCTAAAAAAATATATAAAATATATAAGGCCATGTAAATATTATCTTGTTTGAAAAAAATAAACTAAACATTGGTCGTAATCTCAATGAAATTATACCAACATATTTTAATTTGGTTAATTTTCTTTTCATTGACATTGCACGAACCACTCGTATACTGAACCGTATATTCAGATATTTCAAAGTCAAATCATTGAAATGACATTGTTACACGATTCGGTTGGTAAAGAATACCAGTAACCATAAATGCTGGATTGTATTACATTTTTATCTCAGACTACTCTGACACTTGAACCGAAACTTATCGGAAATTCGGCAATAATAAGTACCTTTCTTTATCACAACTTGAATGGCACCTTTGTGATAAAGGACGATCTTGTAAAATACTGTATTTTTTTTATTTTCTACTCTCAATTTTGGAAAGTTTTCCGGAACATTAAAGAAAGAGGATTAATAAGAAAATTCATTGCGTATTCAAAATGAAGTGGTCAATCAAGTCCGCTATTATAATGGCTTCCCAAATTACCGGTTTCATTGTTGATCGTGCCATAAAAGTTGGAAAATAACAAAGAGATCTTAATTAAGCTTTATTTTATTAAGTGTCGGAAAAGTTCTGAGGGATAATTGATATTAATATCTGGTGCCTAGTAATAATGACTTGAACATGCTAATTGTATGTGATTTATTTCCAGTGGAAGGTTTTTTCCTTGACCCAATTAAATCATTGAACCTAAAATGTGATGTGATTTAACAATTACGTGTTATACAGATAATTGGACCTTATTTATGTAAGGAGAATTCTGTGTAAAGATAAGGACGATCAAGTGGAGTTATTACGTGTAGGTATTAAGTGTAAACATAAGTGACGTTCAACTAAAACTAATTGACAGTGTTGTTTACTTTTCTGTGCACGCCTCATAGTGAAATGATTCTTTGTGAAGTGTAAGTGAAATATGTTGCCATGGACTCCGAAATAGATATCCTTTTGTTCATCAACTGCACCCAGCAGATACTGGGTCGGCAGCAGTCCTGGGACAACCTCAATGTCACCCAGATCCTGGACTTGCTCCCTACGAGGCTCCTTGAAGACATCAATCTTAAGTAAGTATAAAATTACTGGTGCATTTCCAACCTACTTTAAATAAGAAATGTCTCATTTCTTTTTATTTTACATGGATGGGATTTTTTTGGTTCCAATGGAATGTAAACTTCTGCCTCGAGCTCGAATCGTTAACATCTATTCAAATTACGTTTTCTACTGCATGCCGGCGCTATTTAAAGTGGCCGTCCACTTTGCTCAAGAGCTTGAGTTCCTGGGTTTGATTCCAAAGTCTGGCACAGTGCTATAACTATAAATTGCATTTTCTGTTATGCAATTATCAGTAGTCATCATTGTCGTTTGTCATTGTTATGGTTAATAAATCAGTCACAAACTAAGAATAGTTTGTGACTGATTTATCAACAACTAGATGCGCCCCGCGGTTTCACCCGCATAAGTTTGGACCCCGTGGGTGGTATATCGGGATAAAAAGTATTTTATGTGTTATTCTTGGTTATGAACTATCTGTTTGCCAAATTTCATCCAAATCCGTTCAGTACTTTTTGCGTGAAAGAGTAACAAACATCCATCCATCCATCCATCCTTACAAACTTTCGCATTTATAATATTAGTAGGATATTAGTAGGATGAGAATAGAAAACAAAACATTCTAAAAACAGTCCACAGAATGGAATCTGAGTTTGTCTTTATTAATCCATAAGTATACTCGAAAAAATGTACGGTAAACTCCCAACAAATCGACCATCCCTATAGTGGAAAACACTTAAACAACTGCCCTCTTGTTTTGAATAAAAATCGTCGTTTCAGTTATATTTAAACAGGGCAACCCGGATCCGGAAATCCTCGAAAATATCTTCAACTTAACCCTTTCTGTCTCTTGTAAAATAAAACAGAGTGAATAATATAAATTGTGTACAATCAATATATATAATAAAGGGTAACAAACAGATGCCATTTCTACCATTATTATAATTTTTGTTTGTGTGTTTGTATGTGAGAGATTTAAGTTTTTACAGCATCACGTAAAAAGTACAAACTCAAAATATTGTGTGTTAAAAAGCTTTTTTAACACTTTACACACTTTTTTCACCATTTTTGCTTCTTTTTCATCCCAGATCTGTTTCAGCAACGGTGTAAGGTCCGCCATGTTGACAATACTGGCATCACGCCACACAGGATTAGGCCCTTTTAAAAAGTACCAAGTAACCACCTACGCTAGTCGTTTAGTCCCTATTTTAGGTTATTGGTGCTGGCACATACTACACATTTCTGTAATAAAAACTAGAAACAAAAAAGGGTCTTAACCTTATTTCTAGTTTCACTGTGTTTGGATATACCTACTTTTTGTCTAGAATAGTAGTATTTTAAGTCCCAATAAAAACCATTGATATAGAACAATTTAAACATCGAAATAGCATGTAAAATTAAAGAAATATTTTAAATACCATTTATGACACACAGCTATGATCTGTGTGTCTGTGTTTCGTTCGGAGTTTATTGTTCATCTAGAAATACTGCGACAGTTGAGAATAAGAATTAAATCGAATTATAATTATAAATGATGCTACATATTCCGATACACGTGAACGAAGTCGCGAGCACAGCCAGTTTGGTATGAAATTAGAAGTTTGTTCAACAAGTTTTAATTCCCTGAAGAAATTCAACAAGTGGTAGAACTAGTAACTACGTATATCTTAAAATAATCACGAGCTCATAAAGCTTTATTGAAATGTTGTCGCGAAGTGAACTGCGCTGAATTACGATCGCATTGATGGAAGCGATTCATGAATTTTGTTGAATTTGTAGAAGTTTCCCGTCCAACTTAGTTTTGTGGTAGAAAGCCAGACGGGAAAGCATGTTGAAATGAAAGTAATTGTAGGAACATATAAAGTTGGTTATTGGTTTTGAAGTTAAAAAAAGGTACTCTGATTATCATGATCGATAATTACAGTAATATTATCGAAGCTGGACAGACTAATGTATCTTCAATGTAACCATCCATTCATATAAACCTCTTGTACCATTTATTTACATACCTATCCAAAGTCTATTAGTTGGATTTGTGCCAAGCCTCTAAGTGTCAAGGACATTACGTAGTTGGTAGTATCACATGGTGCATAAGTAATGCCTCTGTCATCAATAAGTTTTCTTCTATAAGTACATTCATGACTATCCATCGTCATCTCATTGTTCATTTTCATTTTTGCCATAACATCTTTTTTAGAGTTCCGTAGTAGTAAATAAGGAACCCTTATAGTTTCGCCATTTCCGTCTGTCTGTCTGTCTGACCCCACTGTAGCTTAGTACTAGAAAGCTGTAATTTGGCATAGGTATACAAATTAATCATGCCGACAAAGTGCTAAAATCAAATCTTGAAAAAGGCCGTTCAAAAATATTGCAGGTCTGTGAACACCACTTTTCCATTCAAGGATTCACTTGCGTAATATTAAGCATTAAAGTGCAAATTTTTGTTAGAGTAGAGTGTCTGCCACCCCGCCCCTGCCAGCTAAATGGTTGTTTATGGAGATGTGAAAAAAATCATGGCAGTAGTACATATAATGAAATTAAAAGAAAAGCTATCACAGCTAAGTAGGCTTATGTATGGGAGAACACGTTTTTCAACTACAATGTTAAGTTTGTTTTTGGAATAAATTCGTCCCAAATAAGCCCAACTACGGAACCCTCAATTGTGCGTGGTCACGCACTTGGCCGGTTTTTATACAATCCATCATCTTTTTTAGGGTTCCGTAACCGAAGGGTGGCAAACGGAACCCCATGACTAAGCCTCCGCTGTTCGTCTGTCTGTAAGCGGGCTTTATCTCATGAACCGTAATAGGTAGAAAGTTGTTTCACAGATTGTCTATTGCCGCTGTAAAAAAAAATAATAAAAATAAAATAATGTTAAAAATGATACAAGAAACGTGCTTTTTCGGCGTTTTTTGTTCGAGCGGTACGGAATCCTTCGCACTTGGGGCGTTTTTATTTTGGTCTTCCGTTTGTCTTACATTCCAGCCTCTTGCTTCTCAACAGAAGAAAAGTAATTAATTTCACATTTTATCTCTATACCATGACAACAGATTGACTCAGCTATTCTATTACCTATCATCCCACTTCTTTTCTAAAGGAAAATCCTACGGTATACTCGTACCCACGGTCATATATATTCGCATGACAACCGAGCCCGAAGACTAACGTGCTCTACGACGCAACGACTGGGTATAAAAGTGTAACAAATGGACACTTATCTACAAACCGACCTGTTATTGTCTCCCTATTTTTAACTCTGTATGGTACCATATTATTATGTTGGCAACTATGCAGTGAAAGTCTGGATTTGTGGCAGTAGTATCACCCTCTATTACATGAGTTTCAGGTTTACATAGCTGCCGGTATATGGGTGTAGCTATCTATTTATATCTACCTTTGCCCTTCAGGCATTACAGGAATAACAATAGGTATTATTCTTACTTAATTAGGTACTTTATATGCATTTATACCTATCTTATATCGTTACACACATCATACAATCTAAACGCCTACATCCAGACACCAACCTTCCTCAGAATTGAGTTTCACTAACTCCAGTGGCAAGTTAATTGTAATAATATTTTCAGTTCCGAGAAACACGATTAATATCTGCTTCTATTTTATTCAGTTCAGTGAGTTCCGATATTGTGCGACTTGTTACTCACAGGTCTTTTTTCCCTGCTATAAGCTACTTTACTTTGCTTTGCTGTATTTCAGGATTCATTGTTCGTTCACGTTTTATTGAAAGCTGGCTTATTGAGCTTGTACTGTTTTGTAACGTGGGTCTTCAGTATATTACTTTATCGTATACATAAAAGGTGAGCCCTTTGGTGAAATAAAATAAATGTTTTGCAATACTTTTCTCAGGCCGGTTGTCAATACCAACTCTGCAACATGCCTCCAACAATCTGAAAAGTTCAGCTTCTTTGCTTGTTTTTGTTACCTACCTCTTCCACGTAATTTCGTGTAATTTCCACGGAGATGCTATCCATAGACAGTATCTCCGCGGAAATTACACGTTTCAGTTCTTGGATTATTAAGTAGGTAGATATATAGATAAAACATTTATTCAGTGCACACAAAAGACATAACACAACACACAATAGCACAATTCATGGATAACAAATTACAGGAATATATATAAAAACGAGGTGCCAATATACAAAAAAAAAGAAAAACATGCTTAAAGAAATAGAGTGACATTATGACATACTTCAATTAATTATCGAACAAGGAGCGGTGTGTGTCTCAAGGTTGCACCAAATGGGAGTCCAGCTCAGCATGTGTCAGGCAAATATACCTGACGCTGATATTCTGCTGGATCCCTGCAGTGACATACGGACGTCGAGCAGACGAGATAAATTGGTGTTGTGACAAAGTGTTATGCGTGGAGTGAAATTGTGTAAGTGTATACCCGCAACTTAAAATGATGTATTCTACAGTAACGTTTTGTATTGGGAAACTTTCTTGTTCATGAATGTGTTGATTGTGGTTTGATTACTTGATAATTTAGAAAGTTATATACCTAAATGAATAATCTTGTTATAGTTACAGTGGCTTCAGTGTGAATAAAATAAACGATTTGGCTTGACAACAAGAAAATATGTTCACAATAAATAGTTAAAGGTAAATAAGATGTGAATTACAACTATTACAAAATAATATCCACAAACCATTCAATAACGGTAATCCTCTGTCCACAGATTTACGCTACTTATAGTATAGTCAACAACTAGGTAAAGCAACTGTTAAATATTTGTTTAAGATAATAAGAAATTCCTTACTTTTATTTTCTTTCTTTTACCGCGTTGTTGTAAAACTTCAACGGCAAGCTGGAATAATTTCGCGGTAATGGAATCTGTTTGCTCCGGTTTTCGCTACTTTTAAACTTCATCATTTGTATCTTCATGTTATTTATTACCTCGCTTTGACAAATCTTAAATACAAATCCAAGCTAACACTAAAATATAAGTAATATATCAATCAGGTAATTGATATATTACATATCAAAAAAATCATCCGATTGCTGTCAATGGGAAAATTGCAGAAAAAACTGGCAGATTCTTTCGCCTAAAAAAAGGCCAGCCCTCTGGACACGTGAAGAGTCGAGCATCCAGTTGTTTATGTTTTTTTATTGCCATGTTAGTGCTGTGCTAAAAATATGTTAGAACATTGATTCCCTAATTTCGACCTTCTTCTCCTTATGAAAGTGACGAATTGAAGTTTTATTTATATATTGATTTAGGATCTGCAACAAAAGATTTACACAATACATGACACATAAATAAAGGGCAACATCAAGTATTAAGTAGATGTACTCCTTCACTTATAGGAGACCACAGCATGCACAATAAAGTTAACACCCACGCTAAAAAAGTTAAAATATTAATGATATCATTAATCTTTTAAATATTTAAAGGGCATAAAAAAGAAAAAATTAAATGATTTAGAGATACTTAAATTAAATGAAATGTACTATTCAATTCTTATATATTTAGACAGAGACTCGCATATGTCTAAATTCGTATATTGCCTACCAAGTCTTGGCACAGCGGCGTACTGACCGAGGTTAGTTTTTAAACCAGGGATGTAAAATTAATCGTATGTGTTATACCTGGGAACCCGAGACGGAATTTTAATCTTTAATGAACTCAAAACATCACTGCAATTTCTCGTTCCACTCAATATTTTATGAAGGATGACATAGTCCAGTTTTTATTACGACTAGTTAGTGTATCCATGTGGTAGTGTTTCAACCTATCAGTGTAGCTAGTGAGTTTCATAGCCAAGTGATCTCCGTAGCACAGGACACTTTCTAATCGCTTGGAGTAAACCTCGTAATGCGGATTCCATACCAGAGAACTATATTATAGGATTGGACGGACTAAAGCGTTGAAAAGCTTTATTGTTGTAGCGGATCTTTTAAGTCTCTTACTATTTCACAAAACAAATCGCAGTACCTTGAAAGATCTTGAGACAATATTCAAGCTGTGGACATCAAACATTAGGGCTTGATCGAGTTGAATTCCCAGGTCGCAAATTTTGCTCAGTTTCTTTACTTCAACTCCCTTTATTTAGTATTTGTTCTTAAACATTGCGAATGAACTGGATGTAGACATTTACTAATAATTAAAAGCATTTTGTTTGTTTCGTCCTGTAGCATGTTGGAGTCTAAGTTACTCTGAATTGGCTTCATTATCTTTAAATCGTCCGCAAATAAATAAAAACCGGCCAAGTGCGTGTCGGACAACGCACAGTGAAGCGTTCCGTAGTAGATGAATTTATTCCAAAAACAAACTTAACATTGTAGTTGAGAAACACGTTCTCCCATACATCGATATACAGTCGTCACGGTCAATTCTCCAAATGTAAGCTGGTTGACTATTACTCTTTAACTTGTAAAGCCTAGTTAGCTGTGATAGTTTTCCTTTTAATTTCGTTATGTATACGTACTACAGCCATGAATTTTTTCACATATCCAAAAAAAAACCATTAAGCTGACAGGTTGGGGGACACTTGATTCTAACAAAAATGAGCACTTTCAAGCTTAATATTTCGCAAACCAAAGCTTAATCAATCGAAAAATCACAGACCCGCAATATTTTTGAACGGCCTATCCAACGATATCCCGCCCCATGGGATAGACGAGAAAAAAAATAGAAAGCATTACACACTACATTCTTATAAATTAGCCTAAAAAAATGTCATGACTAATATATACCCATGCCAAATTACAGCTTTCTCCCGCACTGGGCCCGCGTGGTAGATTACAGCCCTCTCAGACTCTCTCTCGATGAGAGGTGGCCTATGCCCCAGCAGTAGGAACATTATAGGCTGATTATGCAGTACTAAGAGTCTCTGAGCTAAGCTGAGGACAGAAAGATAGACCGGCGGATACGGCGAAACTATAAGGGTTCCTTGTAGACTGCGGAACCCTAAAAACGGGAGTTTTCAAAGCACTCAATTATGTCATTAATGAAAAAAATAAAAAGAATCGGCCCCAAATGCGATTCTTGCAGGATTCCAGACGTTGCTGGATAGCTTTCAGAGAAATGACTGTTCACTACCACTTTTGATTTTCTCTTTTCTAGGTAAGATTTAAACCAATTTATTAATAAGAAGGCAGTAATCCACTTTATCGAATGCCTTGCTAAAATCAGTATAGCTTACGTCCATTGGAATAAGATTATCAAGGCACTTGACACATCCAATGTGAAACGTAGTAGGTTAGTAATGGTCGATCTAGCTTTAACGAAACCATGCTGATGAACAAGTTTTTCGAATACTTTTCCAAATGTAGTAATGAGTTTGGTCTATAATTAGCCACTAAATGCTTTTCTCCACATTTAAATATAGGTATGACGAGAGCTTATTTCGAGGTATCTGGAAAGATGTCATCGTGTGGATCTATTGAAGATTATTTGTAGGGGCAATACTAAGGCCTTTGCACAGCGTTTAATAAACATACGAGGAATACCATCGCTACCCGCGCCCTTAGATTCATCTAATCCAAGTAATTCACGGTATAGTTCTTTGCTATCCTATTCCAAATTACACAGTGCTGCAAACATGAGAGAATAACCAGTGTTTGTGTGATTGGAACTATCTGTAGGGGCGTTATAGGTACTACGAAATTATCAAACATTTTACAAACATACCTTCTACCCGATGCGATTTTGTTGTTATGACACATTCGAGCCGGATATGTACTGCTACCTTTACTTTTATTTTTTATGAAAGACCAGAATGTTTTAGGGTTTTTTGTAATGTGGTTTTCAATATTAGTGATATATTTCTTGTAACATGTTGAACTTAGAACATTGCATTCATCCGCGAATCTCTCAAAGTGCTCTCGGTCTAATGGATTTTTGTACTTCTTAAAATGAACGTGGTATTTGTACTTTTCTCATAAAAGTCGTGTAAGATCCCGTGAGTACTTTTTTTTTTTTGAGGATGGGAAATCATCAAATAACTTCTCCTGCTCTGGGCGGAGCGGGAGGGTGTGTCAGACTCTTACTGACTAAAACCCACCCATATGCCTTCCTGTTGCCTGTGTTGCCAGGGGACTCGGTGACCCATAAGTACCTTCCCGCGACCCCGGCAGGCATCGGCCCTAGTGGACCCCTACTTTTGTGCTGACATCTCTTTGAGGCGCGCGTGGAATACGACGCGCCGTCGACCCGGGCCTGGTCCTTGCCGGACGGTGAGCTACCTATTGCTCACCGTCCGCAAGCCCGCGCCTACGGTGGCCGGAAATCCGCCTGGGATTCCCGACGCCCAGGGCGTCTCCTGCGGCGGCTAGGGGCGAGAGGGCGTGAAACATGCCTTTCCCTCAACCGTCCCGCCTCCTCCTTCGCGAGCATTACTGCTTCGCAGAAGGAGGTGACGGCTGCCCATGCCCTCTCGCTCCGTACCATGGCCTGAACCAGGGCCGGACGCGAGAGGTCTTTGCCGCCGATCGCCTCCATGAGGACAAGCCGGGCAGACAGAGTGTCCTCCGGGCGATCCACACAGTGGTGACACCCGGACGTTTCCTCCCGCCTTATCCGACACAGGAACCTCCCGAAGCTGCCGTGTCCGGTGAGGACCTGCGTTAGGCGAAAGGTGAGGACGCCGTGGCGCCTCTCCAGCCACTCCTCAAAGAGGGGACTTATCGCCGCAATCGTGGCGTGCCCAGCACTGGGTTGCGACAACCGTACTTTCCATGACGCCATGAGATCCCGCCGGAGCTCCGTCCGCTGTGCCGCGATTTCTCGCGGCAGCGGACTAACGCCCTGGCGTTTCGCCTCCTCGCGCCACTCCCATACGTGCGCGAGGACTTTTGCCTCCAGATCCCATGGCGGCAATCCGGCAAGGAGGCTCGCTGCCTCACAGGAGACCGTGCGGTATCCCCGGACCATCCGGATGGCCATGACCCTTTGGGCCGCGCTCAACCGGCGGGCTGACCGCAGCGCCAGAGAGCGCGCCCATACGAGCCCCGTAGAGGGCCATGGACTGCACAGCCCCCGCGTAGAGCCTCCGGCAGGAGGATCCCGTGAGTACTAAGGTGGATATTAATCGCTGGCTGTTTTTCATAGGGGTAAATTCACTAATTGGAAGCGCGGGGCAACACTTAATCGATATTTTGGAATTGGTTTTACGATAAAAAAGTATGGACGAATGCACAACCACTGTTAGGACAGAAATTAGGTAGCAAATCAGTAGTTCGTGAAAGGAAGGTGGCGCGATACCTTATTTGATGCGATGATGATGCACTGTCACGACGATACAAGCGATTTCCCCGAATTTTCACTTGGTTAAATGAATTTTGGGCGCAATGGGATGCGCACGCGAAGACGCACGAAAAATGAATCCATCTTGATTTTCGACGACATTCCGCGGGTTGGCGCTGATTGGTGTAGCGGTCTCGCTCACACGCGGGTGAAAGGTAATGTGCAGGAATGGGATAGGGGGAGAGGAGTGCAGTAAAACCAACCTAATCCCATTAATTAGTTAAACCAACAAAAAAAAAACTAAGGAAATGACAATACATAATTTCAGTCGATCAGCGCGCAAGCATCTTCCCGGGTTTGAAGGGACACCTTCAAAATTTATCAATGAAATACAAAGTTGAATTAAAGCTAACTTAGCAATATGAAATCGAACTAATCTAGTTTACTAATACCCTAACCTAACCTAAATGAAGAATACGCGAACTACTGATTAGGTAACGGGCATAGCCGCACGACTGGACGCAAGTACGATCCAGTAGCTGTTATGACCCGAGCTATACGTGTTATTCCCGTGGAATCAGGGAAAACTTCCTCCACGAGACCTAACGACCAATGGAGTGGAGGTGAATTCTCAGTTAAAAGAATCACGACTGTACCGGTAACGATTGGATCCACTGGCGTATTCCATTTACGACGCGACTGTAGAGTATGGAGGTAACCTGTTCTCCAACGCCTCCAAAAAGACTGAACTAATTTGTCCAACAAATCATATCGTGAAAGGGTATTTAAATTTTCATCTATTTCTCCAGCGGGTAAATACTTTAATGGCGTGAGATTCAAAAAGTGCGCTGGAGTTAAAGCAAGAGGTTCCGAGGGATCATTGGACAACGTTCTACATAGAGGTCAATTTGAGCAAGCACTGTGCTTAACTCTTCAAACGATAAAACTGTTTCACCTATCACGATTGAAAGCACTCATAAAGCTGGCTGTGCTGAGGTCACCAGCCAGTTCTATGTGTACAGCACGCGTAGTCTAACAAACAAATAGGCATATATATATATGCATATTCAATTCAATTCAATTTTATTGAAGAACAATTTACATTGTGTTTGAAATCATAAACAATATTAAAAAAATTACAAAAAAAAAAATCACGATAATCAAAAATATAAAACCAACACATTCACAATACAATAATTATAGAAAATAAAACATTCAATACAATTTAAAAAATACAATACAACTATTAGAGCATAGTATACCATTTTAACGTGTTTTATGTCTATTTCATCCCTAAGACTGCGTAAGGCATAACACGCTGAGGAAACATACGAATCAATGGCTTGCAATTCCCTTTTCCAATTTAAATATTTGTCAATGTATACCCCTAGAAACTTTACCTCATTAACTATGTCAATTTTAACTTCATTAAGTGCGATCGTCATTTTGTCTTTATTACGAGCTGTTGTACTAAATAACATTACTTTGGTTTTTTCCGTGTTAACGTTAAAGGTTACGTGCAGAAAGTATCCAATATTTCTGACGTAAGAGCGACAACAGCAGGTCGGGACCTGCATGACAGTTCGACTTGTGATGATAATCAGTCAAAAAATTCAGAACTGGATCCTTACTAGGAAGAAGGATTGGATATTTCGAATCATAATCTAAATCAGAGTTCCTCAGACGGCCTCCGACTCTGATAAGTCCGTCTTTAAGAAACGGTTTAAGGTGTTTAAATGGACGACTACATATATCACCTTCCTCAAGCTTAGCGTACTCACTTGGGAAATGAAAAGTTGAAGTTCACGAAGTACTAATAGCTCAGCGAAGTCATAATCGGACGCTGACATACGATAGCGACGAGGTAACAATTTCAGGAATCTGCATACGTAAATTACACAGCGCAATAATTTCGTCCAAGACGAAAAATAATGTCCTAACAATAATATAGGAGATTTTTCACTTGGTAGTGAAGTAAGCAACGAATGTTTCCTGTCCTCTGGCGCATCCGTCACTGCAGAAGGGTTAAAGGGAATAATAGGCCACTGTGAGACGTCTAAGTGAGCCCACGCGGGCCCCGTGAACCAAAGCGGATGGTCGATAATTTGAGAAGGTGTAAGCCCACGTGACAGGCAGTCGGCTGGATTCTCAGTACCAGACACATGAAACAAATTTTTAGGCGATAAATATTTTGTATTTTCGAAACTCTGTTGGCCACAAAGGGGTTCCACCGATGCGGAGACGCATGTGCCCAACAAACAAAGCGCAACTGTTGAGTCCGAAAATGCAAATATATTTCTAAAATTAATGCGAGTTTGACAGGCAACGAGAATATTTTTTATAAGTTGAGCGAGGACGAGAATAGCGCAAAGTTCGAGTCGAGCGAGTGAAATAACCTTTCGAGGAGAAACCTTCGATTTAGCTATAATTAAGTTAATTGTGTTACCACTACTGTTCTGCTCGTGGAAATAAACAACACCACCATATGCCTTTTCACTAGCATCTGCGAAACCCAAGATAGTAACGACACTATCAGTGACGATGCCAACGTGACGTGAGATCTTTATATCAGCAAGCAAGGGGGTTCTTCCCTGAAGTTGGTCCACAATTTAACAATGTCTTCTGGTGGGGTTTCATCCCAATCACACTCGCACAACCAAAGCTGCTTAGTTAGAAGCTTAGCATATTATAATACGATGGGTGCAACAAATCCCATTACGTCCCATATTTTTGCGACACATGATAATATGGTGCGTTTCGTACAAATATGAGGTGTACCAATTTTCATACCAAAAAAATCAGTTGTGGGCGACCAACACAAGCCAAGTACTTTGTGTTCATCAGACTCATTGAATTCATTGACAGCTGGAAAGCGGTGCGAAGGTGGAATCGAATCTAGAACCGATTGAGAATTATTCGTCCATTTGACAAGTTCGAACTGACCAGCCTGCATAAGACCAATCATTTCAAATGTGGTGGACATGGCCTCATCTTCATTCTGAACCGAATAGACAAAATGGTCCATGTAAATACTACTATTAACGATATCACTAGCCTTAGGGTAAGTGTCATCAGCTGCCAGTTGTTTAATAGTGCGTAGCGCATGAAATGGACAGGACTTAAGTCCATACACTACTCTATTAAACTCGAAAACCTGTAAAGGTTGTAGCGGGGAAAAACCATACAAAATGCGTTGAAAACGTCTATCACATTCTCGAACGCCAATACTTAAAAA
The DNA here is from genome assembly GCA_905333075.3 of Atethmia centrago. Lineage (NCBI taxonomy): Eukaryota > Metazoa > Arthropoda > Insecta > Lepidoptera > Noctuidae > Atethmia > Atethmia centrago. The sequence continues at coordinate 15,505,830 of HG995383.1, read as the reverse complement.
CATTTGACGAATATCAGCGGAAAGTACGACTAAAAACAAACGAAAATTAACTATAATATTACACAATATTGCTTGAAGATTTTGACCACTATACACTACAACTACCATCGAGAACAACGCGTAATTTTGTAGTGATTTTGTCCTCTCGGATGACTCCGTGATGTGGTATGAAATACGACTGTGAAGTTTCTAAACCTACAGGTATGGGTGAAATATAACCCTTTTCTAAATACTTGCGAATTACACTATCATACGTCACCCTTAATTTTGGTGACGCTTGCATTTTCCGTTCCAAGCAATAAAAGCGTCGTTCGCTTGCTTGTCGGGAATTACCAAGCGAGTGTTCATCCCCCTTAAAGGGCAGAGCTACAACATAGCGACCATCGCTATCACGAGAAGTCGTATGAGAATAAAATTCTTCACATATTTTATCATCTGGGCTGAGTACCGGAGGAACGATCACTTCCTCCAATTCCCAGACATTTCGAATAGCTGAGTCCAACGGATCAGCTGTACAACAATAAGACACTGTCTCGTTTCTATCAACGCAGATCGGAGCGTCACCTACAATGACATAGCCAAGAACAGTTTCTAAAGCGAGAGGCGAAAGAAGCGGGGACAGTCCTTGGACCTTATGCGACAAAAGCAAATGCGGGAAAAGCGAAGCACCGATCAGTAACTGAATCGGGCCAGGGGAAGAGTAAGTATCGTCAGCCAACGGCAAATTAATAAAATTCGACAGATGTGAAGCATTAACCGCGACAGTCGGTAAATGTTCGGGTATTTAATCAACTACTAATGACTCGATACTATAATTAATATTACAATCAAAACGAGAATAACACTTTAGCTTTACGGAACCCTGAATATGTTTGTTAGAACCACCTATTCCCTTTACTACTGAACAAGCTGGTCTATTATTTACATTTAAACCTAAACGTCGACAACAATCGCTAGTAATAAAGTTACTTTGAGAAGCGCTATCTAACAAAGCGCGTACCCGTACAGTATGTTCTAAACCACGATTGTCTCTAATAATAACAAGCGCAGTTGCGATTAGTACGGTGGTAGCCATGCTATCTGATAACGCGCAAAGGGATACGTCATCAGTGTGAGCGGAGCGCGTGGGCGCAGTAGTTGCGTCACTAAGTATCGCAGAAGGCGGCCACCAGTGCGCGCGGTGTATGCGAGCTATTCACAACGTGTTCACTACTAAAACATAACAAAGTATGGTGCTTGGAATTACACCTCCTACATGAAGAATTAGACCCACATTCAGAAACACGATGACCACTACTTAAACAATTAATGCACAAATGATTTGCTTTCACAAACTTAAAACGATAATTTGGTTTATAATTTTTGAAAACTGAACATTGTAAATCTGATCGTGTTGACTATTGCACAAAGAACACGAAGTTGACTCCGAGCTAGATGTGGCATTCACATAAGCACACGTAGTTGACGACTTATGCAATTTAGAAGTTGTATCCATTTTTCGAGGATTCATTTTTGTAGCTTCATACTTTACTGCCGAAGGACGCTGTAATATGTATTTTAATGTGATCGCGCACAAACGAGACTAGATTCTCGAAAGATGGCAGTTTACAGTCACGTCTGTTGGACTCAAACGAGCGTGTGGTATCAGAGTCGAATTTCTTAAACGCAATATACAAGAAAACAAAATCCGAGAGGTCATCGACCTTTAAATGTTTCAAAGCGGCGACAGATGAAGCGAATTTATCTAAGAAAGTTTCTAGATTGTTAGGGTTTGCAGACGAGATAGGTTTAAAATCAAATATTTGGTCTAAATATTAAGTGGCCAAAAGTCGTTTGTCTTCATATTTAGCTATACGCGTAAGCAAATCAAATATCAACGAATAATTTTCCGAACTAGGAGTAAACCCGGCGCATATAGGACGCGCCTTACCAGTTAATTTACCAATTAAATAATACAATTTCTCTGAATCCGTGAGTGATACGTTATTGTGAACGGCATTCTGAAAACTAGCGGAAAACAAAGGCCAATTTTTTATATCACCGTTAAACTCGGGAATCTCAATAGGATACCTATGTTGGTTTGATGACTTACAGTCATCGTCAGTATTCGAGTTCGATTTTAACTTATTGGCGGTTCGTTTCACGCAACCTAATAGTTCTTCAAAAGACGAGAGCGACTGGTAATTAACGGCGTAATCGGGATCCAATTTTAATTCAATAGTTGCTATTTTATCCAGCACACTTTCAAAATCCTCACGTAATGAATCTATGGTTTCAATTTCACATAGAAACGTTTCTACGTTAAATGATTTTGAATCGATATCCCGAGTTCGATTACAAATACTTTGCATACGGGAAAATATCCTATCTCTCTTAGCATATAACATTTTCAAAGTTACAGATGAATCTGTAGGTGTCATTTTGGCGGAATTATACTAACCAGGTACCTAGAATTATTAAACTAACTTGTTAACGAAATACCTATTTGGTTGGTATTTTTTTTTTTGTTTTTTTTTTTTTTTTTGAGGGTGGGAAATCATCAAATAAATTCTCCCGCTCTGGGCGGAGCGGGAGGGTGTGTCAGACTCTTACTGACTAAAACCCACCCGTATTCCTTCTTGTTGCCTGTGTTGCGGGGGCCTCGGTGACCCATAAGTACCTTCCCGCGACCCCGGCAGGCATCGGCCCTAGTGGACCCCTATTATGTGCTGACGACATCTCTTTGAGGCGCGCGTGGAATACAACGCGCCGTCGACCCGGGCCTGGTTCTTACCGGACGGTGAGCTACCCATTGCTCACCGTCCGGTAAGGACCAGGAAATCCGCCCGGGATTCCCGACGCCCTGGGCGTCTCCTGCGGCGGCTAGGGGCGAGAGGGCGCGAAACTTGCCTTTCCCTCAACCGTCCCGCCTCCTCCTTCGCGAGCATTACTGCTTCGCAGAAGGAGGTGACGGCTGCCCATGCCCTCTCGCTCTGTACCATGGCCTGAACCAGGGCTGGACGCGAGAGGTCTCTGCCGCCGATCGCCTCCACGAGGACACGGCGGTGCTCTGCCCAAGCCGGGCAGACCTCCACCGTATGCTCCACCGTGTCCTCCGGGCGATCCACACAGTGGTGACACCCGGACGTTTCCTCCCGCCTTACCCGACACAGGAACCTCCCGAAGCTGCCATGTCCGGTGAGGACCTGCGTCACGCGGAAGGTGAGGACGCCGTGACTACTCCAGACACTCCTCAAAGAGGGGACTTATCGCCGCAATCGTGGCGTGCGATTGGTATGCGATGGAAAACAGAATACCTCAAATGTAGGTGTAGGCATTCAACAAGTACCCACTTCTACTTATTATTAGGTAGGCTACGTCTGTTTCCTTTACGAAAGAATCTATAATATTCTGTGAATGTACCTAACTTCCTAGTATCTAATTATATGCGGGTCGATCGAAATAATGTTATAATTAAATACTATTCAGGTTTGGTTACGAATGAACGATAACGAATGTAATTATACTAACTTATTAACTTGACGCGGGTTGAACTAAAATAAATATTACAAGTAAATAAGTTAAGTAGTTGCGAATTTAGCGATCGAGAACGATATTTTACAATTGTTATCTACGATTTAGATAATAATTATTATGAAGCGGTTTTAACGACAATAAGTACGTACCTACCGACCGACACGGCGTTTACGACACGCACGCACGCGGCCAGGTACTTACGAACTGATATGAATTTTACAAAATATAAATTGCACTGATTCGACTTCAATTACAATATATATTATATCTCGGATCAAAGGACCATAAATGGATGCGCGGGGCAACACTTAATCGATATTTTGGAATTGGTTTTACGACAAAAAAGTATGGACGAATGCACAACCACTGTTAGGACAGAAATTATGTAGCAAATCAGTAGTTGGCGAAAGGAAGGTGGCACGATACCTTCAGTGCTATTCTGTAACCTTCTCACCGTGAAAACTTAAGTGAAGTGTACGTGGAGTGAACTGTCAGTGTCATCCCACCAGCAGGGCTATTGCGTATCTCTGTTGACAGTTCATAATGATGATCACATGGCAAAGTGTTTAACGATTAACTGTCGAACAGTTAGTTTTGTATTGGCTAACTTCAGTGACTAACTAGTGTTCGGTACAATATTTGCAACCGAACAGCTCAGCACTTTTGCCATGCATTTCCATAAATGCATGTAACGCAACTACTACCAGTTAGTACGTATTCGACTACCAATCGCGTAACTCAAACCAAACCAGGTCAAACCATCTTAGTGCTAATTTAGCTTAGATTTACCATTTGATAATTATAATAACTTGTAGTGTTCAATATAGCTTTTAAACCATATACTTTCGTATCATTAAACCAGTGATCGTAAACCAACAACCAAACCATAACTAGTCTTAACATATATACCAAATCAATCAAATATCAACCAACCCAGAACTTAGTGCTAAACCAATCAGGCGCTAAATTCTACAACTAGGATGACGTCATAGGCACCCAGTACCGCTGATAGCCACCATAACACATTTTGACAGATGTTTTTGTATCGATATTGCTAAGATTGCGATTGTGTAAGCTTAGTGGACATCAAATTGATGATCATTTAGTTTGTGGTGGCTTTCGTGAAAGACACTACTCAAAGGTAGTGTTTTATAAATTATAGTGATTAACACCGAAGCCGATAGTAAGCTATGCGTGTAAATATTACTTCTTATGTTGTTTTATTGTGATTCTTGGTAGTGGCAGAAGTATGGCACGTCTAATATTGCTGGGATTATATATATATTTTAATATACCTAAGTATTTTTTAATACATTTTTTTTTTATTCATTGATTATATTATGTGAATATACAGACAACTATATTTATTTTGAGAAACAAGTTGAAAAAAACAATAAATAATATTGTTTTAATTATTTTAATATTTACAATAATTTATAAGTAGCATTGCGATGTATTTTTATTTATTTATTTATTAAGGTTTGCCAACAGCTTCGGGTATACAATATGTCTATATAACAATTAACCTTGAACTTACACAGCTTCCAATTACAGGTTGACTAGCATTCTCTAAAATAAGTGGGAATACAGAGAAATAAAAATATAAGAATTAAGATATGGCAAAATGAAGACAAAGAAATTATATGACATTACAAAACAAAACAATGCAGACGGTGTTGCAATTTTTCCAAATTATTTGAAACTAAGACATAAAATATGGTTAAAACCGGCCAAGTGCGTGTCGGGCCACGCACACTGAAGGGTTCCGTAGTTGGGAATGTTGGGATGAATTTATCCGAATAGCAAACTTGTAGTTGAGAAACATGTTCTCCCATACATCGCTATACGTCATGGTTCATTCTCCAACTGCACGAATTATTCCGATCTGTCACCCCGCTTTGTCCCCTTAGGGTGACAGATAGGAAAAAAAAGTTTGATCCGTCCCCCTGTTAGCAATGAGGGGACAGTTCGAACTTTATTCACTCCTTAACGGTTTCATCTGTCCCCCTATCACTGACAGGGGGACAGATGAAACTTTTTATTCCTGTTTGTCCCCCACAGAATTTAATATATTAATTCTTAAAACTAATGCCACACATACTGCAACATTATATTAAATTAAAGACTAGTGGTTTAGGTAACCTAACCTAACCTAACCTTTTTTTTTTTTTTGTTCCCGGGGTGGAAAATCCTCATGGATGTCCTCCGCCATGGGGTAGGCGGAGGGGTCTGTCAGACTCTTACTGACTAAAAACCACCCCGGTGTTCCCGTCCCACACTTGCACCGGGGATCATGGGATCTAATACGACTTCCACGATCCCCGGCTAGTGCCGGCCCGCCTCTGCGGGCCACCTCAAGTCTGGGGGTGTTTAAACCCCCCCCGCGACGTCTGAAAGGGGCGCGCGTGGAACACTACGCGCCACCACCTCGGGTCCAGTGTGATGGGGGGCGGCGGACGTCGCCGTCCCTGGACCCAACCTTTTTTTTTTTTGTTCCTGGGGTGGAAAATCCTCATGGATGTCCTCCGCCCTGGGGTAGGCGGAGGGGTCTGTCAGACTCTTACTGACTAAAAACCACCCCGGTGTTCCCGTCCCACACTTGCACCGGGGATCATGGGATCTAATGGCGACTTCCACGATCCCCGGCTAGTGCCGGCCCGCCTCTGCGGGCCACCTCAAGTCTGGGGGGGGTGAGGTGTTTAAACCCTGACTTCCGCCATCACGTCCCGTGTAGATGACACACCTCTCCGCTAAATAAGCCCCAACTATGCGGCGGAGGTAGGAAGGCACCCGATGATAACGCAGTGCCTCCCTAATACAGCTCCAGGGCAGGGTGTTGAAGGCGTTGGAGATGTCCAAGGACACCGCCAACATCACCTCGCCCCGGGACACCGCTTCCTCCGCCAGGACTCTCACCCGTGATATAGCGTGGATGGTGGAACGCCCGTGCCGAAAGCCGAACTGGCTCTCGGCCAGGTCAGGCCCCTCTCCGCACAAGTGGCTGACGAGGCGGGCAGCGATTATACGCTCAAACATCTTACCCACCTCGTCTAGTACCTGGACCCAACCTAACCTAACCTTTTTTTTTTTTTTTGTTGCCGGGGTGGAAAATCCTCATGGATGTCCTCCGCCCTGGGGTAGGCGGAGGGGTCTGTCAGACTCTTACTGACTAAAAACCACCCCGGTGTTCCCGTCCCACACTTGCACCGGGGATCATGGGATCTAATGCGACTTCCACGATCCCCAGCTAGTGCCGGCCCGCCTCTGCGGGCCACCTCAACTCTGGGGGGGGTGAGGTGTTTAAACCCCCCCCGCGACGTCTGAAAGGGGCGCGCGTGGAACACTACGCGCCGCCACCTCGGGTCCAGTGTGATGGGGGGCGGCGGACGTCCCCAAGTCCGCCGTCCCTGGACCCATTTAGGGGGGCCGGAAGAGGGCGTTGTCTGCCCTCTGCCGACGCCCGGTGCGCCTGCTGCGGGCCGGGTGAGCGGAAGAGATCTCCCGCTCCCGTTCCGCAGCCTCCTTCTGCGACACGACTGTTTCGCAGAAGGATACCACCGCGTCCCAGGACTCGCCGCTGCCGACCATCGCCTCGACCACGGCCGGCAGCGACAGGTCACTGCCCACTCCTGAGATGAGGGCACGGCGTGGCTCCTCCCAAGCGGCACACTCTGCCAGCGTATGCCGCGCCGTGTCCTCCCGACAGTCGATGACACCGGGCGTCCGGCTCCCTGTTTATGCGACACAGGTACTTCCAGAAGCAACCATGCCCCGAGAGCACCTGCGTCACCCGAAACGACAGGGAGCCGTGCCTCCTCCCGAGCCAGGGCTCGAGCACTGGCCGGACCGCCTCGATGGTGGCGAGGCCGGCGGTAGGGCGTGAAAGCCTGTCCCGCCATTCCGCCACCAGGGCTGCGCGGAGCTGTGACCGACGCAGCTCCATATGTCGCTGCATAAGCCACTCGCCCCGCGCCCTCGCTTCCTCGCGCCACTGGTACAGCGACGCGAGTACTTTCGCCTCGAGGTCCCAGGGCGGGGATCCGGCCAGTACGCAAGCCGCCTCGAAGGAGATCGTGCGATATCCCCTGATGACTCTGACGGCCATCACTCTCTGCGGCTTTCGCAGGACAGCGATGCTGCCGGCCGTCAGGTCAGCCGCCCAGATCGGGGCCCCAACCTAACCTAACCTAACCTAACCTCAAAACACTTGTTGATTAAAAGGCGTAGTATGAAAACCCTCTAGGGTTTAAAAAAAAAAAAAAAAAATAACCTCGAAGGGGATGGTTGGGTCTGAGTTTGCTCGCTTCGCTCGCTCACTAGACCCCGCCATCCCCTTCGAACCTAACCTATCCGAGTCGGGGTGCCCCAAGTCCCGAGCTCGCTTCGCTCGCTCTTGCATCCTAAATTCTCCTAGAAATTCCTAAATTCTTGCATCCTAAATTCTGTGGGAGACAAACAGGAATAAAAAAAAAAGTTTCATCTGTCCCCCTGTCAGTGATAGTGGGACAGATGAAACCGTTAAGGAGTGAATAAAGTTCGAACTGTCCCCTCATTGCTAACAGGGGGACAGATCAAACTTTTTTTTCCTATCTGTCACCCTAAGGGGACAAAGCGGGGTGACAGATCGGAATAATCTAACTGCACATTTAAGTTGGTCGACTATTACTCGTTAACTTGTAAAGCTTACTTAGCTGTGATAGTTTTCTTTTTAATTTCATTATACATGTGTACTACTGCCACGATTTTTTTCACATCTCCATAAACAACCATTTAGCCGGCAGGGGAGGGACACTTGACTCTAACAAAAATTTGAATTTTAAAGCTTAATATTACGCAAACGGATCCCTGAATAAAAAGTGGTATTCACAGACCCGCAATAGTTTTGAACGGCTTATCCAACGATACCCCACACCATGGGATAGATGAGAAAAAAAATACATCCTCGCATTTGATACAAGAGAGGTACTTACCCTAAAAACATTTTTGTTTTAGATATTATTTTACCACTTTTACGGCTTGATTAATATTTAATACCTGTGCCAAATTATAGATTTTTAGTACTAAGCATCTCTGAGCTACAGCGGGGACAAACTGACACAGGACGGACATGGCGAAACTATAAAGGTTCCTTGTTTACTACGGAACCCTAAAAATATAATCAAAATAAGAAGTAATAATAATATTTAGAGTAGGTATACGCGAGTAATTATGTAACTACAACATATTCTTGAAATATGTACATAGTTATGTAGGTACATACTAGAGTCCTAACGATGTACATAGCTATATACAGCATCTAAAATGATCTTCTAATACTTTAACAACTTGTACATTATATACCGTGGTTTTGATAACCTATTTCGTGGTTTTATTTACCTACCTTTTCTTTGAGGATTTATTTTCACTAGTAACACTTTATTAGCACAAGTAAAAACACACTATTTAATTTCGCTAGACTGTCGAGTTAAAACTGCAAAAGATTGAATGTACCGCCAGTTTCACGTTTCATGTATATATAAACCGCTTAATACAAAATGTTCCCTAAAATAAAGTATTCTAGTGCTCAAAAGGCGCTACTCAACTTAGCCGCATAATAGTCGATAAAAAATAGAGGCGTCCAGTGTTGGGACGATGAGCACCGTTCCCGGTCTGTTGGTCACCGTAACGTGATGTCCACTTACTGTGATACGCAACACCAATGTTATGAAATTCTCAGTTGCCATCAAAGTTCGGTGTACAACTGAAGCTAGTTAGCCACTGGCAATGAAAAAGATAGCCAATAGCCCTGCTGATACTAGGGATGGACCAAGGATTACATTTACAATCATAATCGAGATTTTAATAATATTTTTATGATAATTATAATGATCATAATCAGTTAACAGATTAAATAAACGTAATCCCATGACCCAATCGCTATGTGTTTTGAAGAAGCGATGGTGGTTCAAGTCGACTAAAGACTGTGCGACGTTATTCAGAGTTGTTATTAACCCAAATCTATTAAATTAGAATAGATAACCGAGTGTGCCAAGTGATCGAGTGAGAAAGTTTGCCTGGCTGACGGACCATAGAATTTATCCCGATAACGATGTTTGAGTATGTGTACATAAGCCATTTGAATAAAAAGCATGCGGATTATTTTAATATGTACCTTTCTAATATTTTATTATAGGTAGGTAAATTTAAACCGACCTACGCGTTGCCAATAATAAAATAACATTCATAAAATCACCGTCATCAATACTATAACAAAATTCAACAGTTCAACTGACATTCGCGCAGCGCGCGCACCGCGCCCGGCGCGGCGGACGGCTAGGCTCACTTCATCCAGCCCAAGTGAAGTGATGTTGCTATGGCAACGAGAATCGAGTGAAGTGATAAGATCACGACACTCGCGCGTCGCGCTTACCGATTCACTTCACCTAGCCGATTCACTTCGGCGCGGGTGGTTACTATGGTTACGAGAATCGGGTGAAGTGATATGATCACGCCGCGCATTCGCGTGAGGCGCTGTTATTAATATCAAGTTGTATTTTTTTTTAATTTGCAATTTTTTTTTAAATGCGCGATAAACAAAAATTTGGTTTTACCACCTTTATATCAAAATCCGAAATGGCGGCTACAATCATTTTTCATCATGGGTGTCGTTTTCATAGTTTTCGGGGGTGTTACAGCCGATAGTGAGGACAAATAAATAAAGCAAGATGGCGGCTGCGAAAATACTCAGATTTTTCATCATGGGTATCGTTTTCATGGTTTTCGGGGGTGTTAAAGCCGATAGTGTGGTCAAAATTAAAAAGCAAGATGGCGGTGGCGAAAATGTTCACATTTTTCATCATGGGTGTCGTTTTCGTGGTTTTCGGGGGTGTTAAAGCCGATAGTGTGGTCAAAATTAAAAAGCAAGATGGCGGCTGTGAAAATTACCAAACGTATTGGAATAAAATAAACCAAATTGAGTTTCTGACTGAATTTCTGTTTTGCTATTTTATTTAAAAAAACCCTTAATAGTAACGTTTCAACACTTAAATACTAGTTTTGAAATAATATAAAATGATCAATAGAATAAGTATAAAAATTAAAAATATTATTAAAATCTCTATTATGATTATAAATGTAATGCTTGGTCACTCCCTAGCATCAGTGGGTTGACACTGACAGCTCACTCTACGCGAGTTTTCACGGTGAGATTTTTACAGAATCGACATGCTTATTTGATGCGCTGATGATGCACTGTCACGACGATACAAGCGATTTCCACGAATTTTCACTTGGTTAAATGAATTTTGGGCGCAATGGGATGCGCTCGCGAAAACGCACGAAAAACGAATCCATCTTGATTTTCGACGACATTCCCCGGGTTGGCGCTGATTGGTGTAGCGGTCTCGCTCACACGCGGGTGAAAGGCAATGTGCAGGAATGGGATAGGGGGATAGGAGTGCAGTAAAACCAACCTAATCCCATTAACTAGTTATACCAACAAAAAAAAACTAAGGAAATGACAATACATAATTTCAGTCGATCAGCGCGCAAGCACTAATAGTATATCTTAATGAGTTATAAAAACGTCTACCGTATCGTTAACAGAAGTATAGTTTTTTAACTAATTTTCCCATTCTATTGCTCGAGGAAATTTTGGTTTTAGCACATTTTTAGCTTCTAAAAAACGCTCTGCTAGCACTGGTAGAGTAAACTCAAATGGCCAATGGCAATGGTAAAGGGTTCCCTTTCGATAAACTGTGGTTACAACGAGTGATTTTCGTAATGGAGGTGTTACAGAGTACTAAATCTAATATTTTAGACATGTTTTTTTAAGATATGATTGTATTGATTTAGGCCATTTAAAGTCAAGAACTACTTACTATAAATAAATAAATAAAATAAATTTAGCCTTTTATTTGAGTTACAAAAATAATATAAAAACAATAAAAAACTGCATGTAATCATAATCAATAACAATGTAGCATTCTTAATTCATAATTATTACCTTTTTTTTAAATAATCTCATAAAATTCAACTATAGGTACCTATTATTACATTTAAACAGCCAATAACAATATATTATATTACTTTTCTATTCTTCAATTATTATATTGATTAATTTTATTTAAAATACAGTACAGTATATAATCATCTGAGTCATTATTAGTAAGCCATCTAATAATGGCGAGATTAAAATCTCCTAAAATCAAAATTTGGTCATTATTATTAAATAACTTATGAACGTTTTTGGTAAACAACTCGTGTATCGCGATGAATTGGTGGTAGTAGGTATAATAATCTGCTGATATACATTTTATTATACAATTTTTAGAAGAACTGCTATCAACACTTATCCATAAATCTTCAATGTCGCTTTCAAAGTGGGATAATCTACACGATTTCAAATTGGCAATCAAAACCCCTCCGCCGTCTTTACATATCTATCGTCGAACAACTCAGGATCGTAGACACCGCTGTTCAACCAAGTCTCTGTAAGCACTGTAATGTCATAATTATGTATAGATATGTTATTATAAACGTTAAAAGTTTTGGTTTTTAAAACTCGTACATTTTGATAGTAAACTTGAAGTGGGCAATTGAATGTGCCTAGAAAATAACAATAGGAACTTGCAACTTATGATATAAGTTAATAAAAAATTATGCTAAAGATTTTATGTTATCTAAGCTATTGATAACAATTCTATGCGAAGACTCGTTTTTCATGAAGACCTTGCCATCCCGAACCCAAATAAACTTGAAACCAAGTTCTTTGCTGCGGATCTGAGCAGCGGCATAGATACTCGTAGCTTTTTTTTTTTATTTTTTTTTTTGTAGATAGAAGTTCCGTGACGTCAATGGGTTGAGGTTTCTCCTCTGCGATACCCAGTTGACTAGTGTTCAGTTACACTTAGTTGTTCTTTCTATTATATATCATTGAAGCGCCAAGGAAACTGTCAAGCAGACTTGGACTACTGAACGACACGCAGGTGTGGATTTGATGAGAATAGAACGTGGCCTGGTGCTTCGTGTGTCTTTCATAGTAAATCTTATATAGTGTAGCCGGGGTCTTTAATATCACAACTAATCACCTTATCCAGTTGCAGCATGGTGGTAACTAGATTTTCAGCCTTGTATTCTGGTACCTAGGCACTGAAGCTGGACGTTGGCGGACCTGGAATTTTGTTCAACCAAGTTCTAGTTTCAAGACTAAGTTGTTGGATGACATCCCGGAAGCCACAGTTGTCTTTTTCAATCTTCTGTATCCTACCAGGTTTTTCTTCGTACTTTTCATTATAGAAAGATAGTGACTTGTTAAAATCAACTCGTTAATTTTGTTTGAATTGATTGAATACTAAATATTTAAGCCCACTCTGTATTTATTGCCTAATAATTTCCCACAACGTGCCTGTTGTTGATGTTGCATTTTAATTAAAAGCGTTTCAAGATCAGTTGTCTGTTTAGCTTTACGCTCAATTTTGAACCAGCTTTCCCTGATCTGAATATGTATAATTTCTACGTACTTTTTTCGTTACGTTGTGACGTTACGTTTCGTTCAAGTAGGTACCTTTATTTAGAAAGATATCAGTAAACCAGCCCGAGGATGTATGTTAAATAATAAGTGTGCCCTTTCATACTCGTTTATCCATAAAAATACATGAACATTTTCATTTGTTCAACAATTTAATTTGCTCTATGAATATTGCTGGTTTTGTTTTTTTAAATCAACGAATTAATTTGAAATGCAGGCAATACTTTTTATGATCGAGCACGATATTGATATTCATGAAAACAATCAAAATATGTAAATATTTGTTTTTAGAAAGCCGTACTTCAAAAGGGACGTTTTAGGACCACTTCGTTATCCGTCTGCCTATCAGTCTGTTGCGACCTATTTTCTCAGGAACATGTGGAGGTATCAAGTTGAAATTAATATTAAATACATAAGTCTACGGTCCCTTGGAGCTCAAAAGAAATCAAGCTTCTAAGTTAACGCAGTAAAAAATACGGCCATTTATGCGACATAATTTTATACTCGCAAATCAATCAATACTTCCCATTAACCAAGAATCATGAAATTTGTCAAGAAGAAAGGCAAAAAAAATACCGACAATCGTTCATTTGTAGTTTTATCACATAATAAAATGCGATTACAAAGTTACATTTGCTGTTGGAGAATTGGCAGTGACGTACATTGATGTATGAGAGAACATATTTTTCAACTACAAAGTTATGTTTGTTTTAGGGATAAATTCATTTCAGTTATGGGACCCTTTATTGTGCGTGGTCCGACACGCACTTAGCTGGTTTTTTTATCGATCGATATTGCCATGTACACAGTTTCATCTACCAATATTAATAAACAAATCAGAACCAGCAAATGGATATCATGAGCGTTATTTGAGATGCCAGACCTCACCAACAAATTGCTACAATTTCCTTCATGAAAATTTATTATTCGTTGTTAACAGAACAGTGAAATTAAAACATTGAAACAAAACAGTGAAACTCATGAAACTGAAACTTCTGTCCTTTAGTTTCACGTGGGTCCGTATTCCAAAAACGGAGAGATAAATAAATACCAACATTAATGAATGGGCTTCATTAAAAAAGGTCCTTATTGATTTGTATTTAAAGATAAGATTATCTCGAATACTTATGCTTGTTTTGGGTTGAAACATACATTTATGTATTTCTATAGTAAGCAAACAGGCTCAGTTCTTGATCTAGAATTTATGAAAAGAAAAGTGATTCTAGAAGAAATGAGCGCAATTTTTAAGGACATAAATGTTTTTTTGTTTCTTTGTAACATCCAATCGAACCCTATCTCTGTAAAAATTAACCAGCCATATTGCTTTTTATAGAATGAAATCTTGCAGAGGAATATCACCCTGTCTTTATTTATTTAACTATTTATGTAGACACATTTAAACAGACAAGAAGAAAGGAACAGAAAAATACGTACAAAGGTGATGCTTATTTCAAAAGAAATCTCTTCCAGCATACCTGCTATAGGAAAGTGGACAAGGAGATGTAGACACCGTGTGTAAGAGCAGAAGAGAAAACAAAAAATCTATTCACTAATTTAAATATAAACATACAATAAGAGTACATACATACTTCTAAAATAAATATATATGTATATTATAGCAGTCTAGGTCTTGTTAAACTAGGCCACGTAGACTACTTTGTGTTTGTTATATATCCTTGATATTAGTTCTTGTTCTTGTTGCACGTTCTCTTGTTAGGTTTAGGTAATTGTTTTACAACTAAACAAGCCTTGCAGATGCTTTGAGTCTTGTAACAGATCACTTATTAGACTTGAACGTAACTTCTTCGCTCTATGTATATATTACACACGAAACACACGACACACGTACAGTTACAAGCATAAATACAACCACTTTTGAATCTTGTATCGTGTGTATCTTGTGTCTTGTGTCTTGTAAGGTACATTAATACAAGATTCAAAAGTGGTTTTGTCCTAAAGTAATGATAGTTATTGTGTTATGAACACATTTTTAAAAAAAACTTATTTTTGTATACACGGGGACTAACAGCCACATGGGTCGATCGATCAGGTTAAGCAACGCTTGCCGCGGTTGGTCCGTGGATGGATGACCATATTTACATACCAAGACTCCGCCATGCCTCGGAAAGCACGTTAAGCCGTTGGTCCCGGCTGTCATTCGTGGATCTTTAATAGTCGTTATGGGTCGTCAGAAAACCGAAACAGACTTTCGGTTTTCTGACGACACGTAACGACAACCGGTCCTACCAAGGGGTATCGTATTACCCAGTTACTGGGTTGTGAAGGTCAGATAGATAGTTGCTCCATGTAAAATACTGGTATTCAGCTGCAACTGGTTAGACTGGTAGTTCTCCAAAATTGTTGGGAAAAGGCTAGGCAGATTATGATGACTATTGTACACACAGCTTCATCAACTAGGTACCCCAGCGAAAGACACGCAAGTTTAAATCCGACAAAGCTGCTTGTCAGCTTTTTATATTCTTACAAAATACATCGATAAGCAAGGCTACAGTAAAACATTCAAATGGTGTTAGCATCTGTCTAATTAGAACGGTTTTAACTTGCTTGTACCTGAAATAATTGAAGATTAAATTCCCAGAAATGAGTTTTCTTTTCGACATTACAAACTTAATGATTTTGAACAGTTGTATGTACGTATGTTTCTACTTTATTTTCCAATTTGTATATAAAAAAAAATAAAAATAACTAGACAGTAAATAAAGTAAAAAAAAAACCATCTACCTATTTTTTATTTGTTGCTACATAATATCACAAACATTCATTAGCATTTTGTTTATAAAGAACAACAACGTTTGTTCTTAGAATTAGTAGATAATCACTGTTGTTTTCAGGTGACCACTGAAAATCAGCGCTTTGCTGTGGGTCGCCCATAGCACAGCATCATGCTGAGTGGAAACCTACTTGTCACACACACGGCGTGCAGTTGCCGACTATATGTATATGTTCCGTGTTCATTAGCTTAGATCTGTTTTGTTTTATTATTTATAAGAATTACCATAGCTTTTATATGCACGTGTTTCTGTGACAATATATCTATTTTTCTTTCTTTCTTTCTTTATTTCTAATAAAAAACTTAATGAGAATCGTAGTCTTTAACTAGACTGCTGTTTACTTTTACTAAACTCAGGTATTGAATGAATATTATAAACAAAATTACGTGATTATTTTTGTACCTTGAAAAGTATTATATTACTTTAATTATTGTGAATGTGAAATTGTTATTTATTTCTTGTTGTTTTTTTTCTCTTAGTTTTAATGATGGTCTGGCATTTTGAGTACTTTATGCGGCCAACCCAAATGTCCTTTCCTTGGCATTGTTCGTCGAGTCGTTGAGCTCCTTAAGTTTTGAGTTGAGCTACACGATTACTGACAAATGCTTGCACTGACTGGACAGGTCCACTCAAATTTGTGTGGTTCTTTCCTCAAAATACCATTTCAGACATGGATCTACATGGTCCTCACATGATCTGACCAAGATTATGTCTGGACTTTAAAAGAGACTTTGACCCTTGAGTTTGTTTCGCCAATCTTCTCAGGGGTAGTAAATGTCGACTCCATCTAGCTTATTTTTTTTTTTTATATGACGTGTAAAATTGATTCGCATATCCTATTTACAGAATAAACAATTTCATTTCATTTCATATTAAATGAATACATACTCTCAAGAGAGTATGGTCTCTGTCTAATTGGTGGTTGCTATAATTATAGCAACCGCCAATTAGAAAGAGAATGATAAAGTAGAACGGGTGCCTGTATGTACAAATTCATAGCTATAGCAACAAGGTCTCTGGCTAGTTGGTCTCAAACTCAAACTCAAAGCATTTATTTCAAATAAACCAATTACAGGCACTTTTGAATTGTCAAGGGGTCGGTCAGTGAGAAAGATGAAGGTAGTTTCTACAGTAAAGTTTTACAGTTCAAGCAGTATGGTTATGGAATGCCTTGTCCGTGTCGATAAGGCGTGCTCAATCAATGTCCGCTTTTAAAATTCAAGTAAAAACACTTCTCTCTTCTTGAAGAGCAAGAGCTCTTGTTTCATGTTAATTATTGTATATGTATATATCGCACACCGGGTGCAATAACGTCATAAATGCAAAAATTGGTAAAATGAGTTTTTGATCACAAATGGTGTCAAACATGCGTCTACATCCGGTGCAACAATATCATAAATGTAACTCTCAAAATGACCCACTGAGGGTGTAAATGTCGTTGTGGTTTTGGCGGATTTTTGTAAGCGCTAGTGCGAGAACGTCCTAATTGGTCAGTTGCGCGTGGCGCAGGAAGTGTTTGTATGTAGGAGCAACAACGTCATAAATGTAATTATGACAAATATTTCATACAAATTTGGGGCAAGAATGTCACAAGTGGACAGTTCTGACTTTGTGGTTCTATTTTCTATAACAAGCAGCAAGTGTTACTGTCATTTTTTACAATTAAGTCAATATTGTCCCGGAAATGTACTAAACCCAACCTATAAACCGTTATCATTATTTGGTTTTAAAAGTCTAGATTAAAATTTTATTTCATCGTAATTATAAATTATGGGTGTTACGGTACTTACGTATACGGTACTTACAAAATGCAATAATTTTATTCTTATTTAGCTAAAATAAAATTATGGAAGGACGAGGAAAAAAATGAGTGCGATTGATTCAATTAAACAAAGAAAGCCATGACGAAGGTGAAGTCGGTAGCATAGAGCCAAATAAGTTTTTATGTATTTTATTAATTAAAACTTTTTTGTGTAGGTATATCCGTATTTTTTTTTCATTCAGCATCATCAATAGCACCGATTAGTGAGTACTCCTTCTATTTTAAACCTTGATGATGATGATGTCACCAGTACTGTTACTTTGGGTACCACTGAGAGAGTTTTACGTACGGTTATAGAATGCAAGAATATGGAAGAAGCCCATAATATTATGAAAGAAGATGGAAGAGGAAGACACGGCAAACAAATCAGATTGGACGAAGAAATAAAGCAATCTGTGAGAGATCACATTAACTCTACCTCGATCCCAAAGATAGAAAGCCATTATTTAAAAGCGAATACTAGTAGACTATTCATAGAGGGAGATTTAACCATAGCAGAAATGTAATTTCTATTAACCATAATAGAAATTACAAGACTAAGCTTCAGGAAGAAAATAAACCAGAAGCTTGTACGATGCTTATGCTCGAATTTTCAACACAGATTTCAATATAAGATTTTTATTCCAAAAAAATATACCTGTGATGACTGTGAAGCCTATAAAAAATCATCTGTCGAAGAGAAAGCATAATTGGAAAATTCTTATAAATTACACCTCGAAGAAAAAAGTTTATCTAGGATAGGAAAAGACGTGGACATGAGCAAATGTAAATCGGAGAGTATTACTTTGTAATTGTAAATTGTTACAATTTTACGGTAAGTTATGAAAGTCATTAATAATAATTTAACGGATAATCTATTATTTTATTATTAATTTGTTATCTAGTGCGTCTATTTGAAATGTATTTATATTTCAGATGTCAGACTATAGAAGAAATATCTCTTAAACCTGCTTATACATCTAATATACCGATAAGTGATAGAAAAAAACAAGATCTGTTTTGGTTCAAAAAAATATTGTGTCTCGCTATTATGAACATTTTTATTACCGACTTTATTTTGATTTTTAAGGTTGTTTTTAATTACAACGTACAAAACATTAAGAAAGCTAGAATTATTATGAACAAGTAAAGCCTAACTGTACTAGTTTATAATAATTCTATCTAAGGTTGTTTTTAACATAACATGCATACAGTACCTACTACATGCATGATCTTATGGTAAAATAAGCTTTGATTGTTTTTCTACAAATTTTATTTCCAGCCTGCTAATTCCTCATAAAAGTCTGATTATGGGTACTTAAATGTAAGAAATAATTAATTATGTTGTTAGATTTTCATATGCCATTTATTTTAATAATAATGTTGATTATTTTTACCCACTGAAAAAGTTAATTCTAAGTGCTATTTTATAAATTTAGAGTGTTGATGTTTTGTTTAGTTCGGCCTTTATGACGTTTTTGCACAGACACGATCTACGTTTGATTTAACTTTCTGCGCACCAACGTCATAAATGTAGGTATCCTAATTGAAAGCAATAAAAATATGCCACTTACCCAACATTTTTATTTCTGAAACTACCTTAATTTTAAAATATATAGTATAAACCAACTTTTGGTCATCAATATATAATAGGTTTTTACATACATTTCACTTTAATAAAACAACAACTTTTAAATCGATCTACTCAAAAAAACGTCATTTGTTACTTATGACGTTGTTGCACCCGGTGTACGATACATTTATGTAGATAAATGATAAATGATTTATTTTCTGTAAGTAGGTTTGTACAAACACTATTACACGTCAATCATATTTTTAAAATAAAGCTAGATGAGGTCGGCGTTTCTTATCTGACTACTCTGAGACGAAAGGCCGAAACAAACTCAAAGGTCAGTCTCTGTTAAAGTCCAGATATAATCTTGGTCAGATCATGTGAAGGCCATGTGGATTGGTGTCTGAAATGATCGTTTGGAGGAAAGAACCACACATATTGAGTGGACCAGTCCAGTCAGTGCACGCATTTGTCAGTAATCGTGCAGCTCTACTCAGAACTTAGGGGCTCATCGATGCGACGAACAATACCGAAGAAAAAACATTTGGGTAGGCCGCATAAATTACTCAAAGTGCCATGATTAATACTAAATGAGAAAAAAAAAAACAACAAGGACCCACATAGTCTCCACATTCACAATAATTGAAAATAATATAATACTTTACAAGTAAATATTCATGTCATTTTATCTATTTAAATCATCAATGCTGACGTGTATAGAGAACCATGTAGGTTGGCGTCTGAAATGGTCTTTTCAGGAACAAACCACACCGATTTGAGCGGACCTGTCCAGTCAGTGCACGCATTTGTCAGTAATCGTGTAGCTCAACTCAGAGCGGAGCTCAACGACTCTTCGAATAATACCAAGGAAAGGACATTTGGGTAGACTGCATAAAGTACTCAAACTGCCAGACTCTCATTAAAACTAACTGAGAAAGCCACAATACAAAATATGACCCACATAGTCCTCACATTCACAATAAATTAAATAATAATATATTAAACTCCACAAAGTAAATATGTTATTGTGTTTTGAACAATCATTAAATATCAAAGTGTATATAAATAAATTAAAAGTTTCAGTATGCAATAATTGGAGCAGCTCAATCCCAAGCCTTTTTGTCCTGAATATAATATAATATGTCCTTTAACGGTATAAAAGGCTTTATGGCAGAACTTACTTGTAATAAATGATTTGAATTTATTAAGGCTTAGATCTTGAACGTGGCTTGGAAGTTTATTATAAAAACGCATACATTGACATCTGAATGAGCCACCTATTTTCTTGAACCTTGTGTAGGTACAACAAATTCTTCGCCCTTTATCAGCACATTAGTTTTCACCTGCCTAACGTGAAGTAGCGTAAACTTAATGCATTTGGTTTTTTTTTCAATGAGAAGTAAATTATTAACATTGAACCAGTGAACTACTTTTGAGATCACACTATTTACATCGTTAGTAACCAGCTGCTGACGTTTAAGTTTAAACAAAAGTGAAGAGTCATCCGCAAATAACACTATATTATGATTATCCTTTATGAAGTACGGCAAATCATTAATATAAATAAGAAACAAGAAAGGACCCAGAATTGAGCCCTGTGGGACTCCCATTATTACTATAGATCCAGGAGATCTTTTCGCATTAATGTCAACGCTGAATCCTATTACTCAAGTATGAAGTAAGAAGATCCAGAGTGGTGTTCCGGATCCCGTAGTGGCGGAGTTTCCTGTTTCATGGAGAACGCAATCGAATGCCTTGGACAAATCAAAAAAGATGCCCAAGGCATCGCGTCTATCTTCCCATGCATTATAAATAAGTCTTAAAAGTTCAACACGGCATCGGTAGTCGAACGACCCCTTGTAAAACCGAACTGGTTATTGTGCAATAATTTATGTTTATTAAAAAATCTTTGTAATTGGTCTAAAATTATTTTTTCAAAAATTTTACTAAAGGTAGGTAGTACTGAAATTGGTCTATAATTGGTGGGGTCTGATGTACTACCTGATTTAAACAAAGGTATTATTTTACTATTTTTCATAAGGTCAGGAAACTCCCCACAGTCACTGCAATTATTAAAGATAAGAGATAAAGTAGGTGCTACAATGTCAATAATTGACTTAGCAACTTCTATAGAATTACCCCACAGATCTGCAGTCTTATTTATATTTAAAGTGTGAAAGGTTTTAATTATATCTCTGCAGGTAATATGTCCAAAATGAAATTCCGAATCGCAAACATTAACATTTTCCTTAACCAAAGACTCAGCAACAGAAGGTGATGAGTTTAGGGATTTAGTAGTTGACACGGGAATATCTGAAAATAAATTTTCAAAGGCCGCGGCGACTTGCGAGTCTGATTTTATTATGTTGTCATTAATTGACAAGCTATATAGTCAGTATTTCGGTTACTAGACCTTCCCGTTTCACTATTAATAATATTCCAAGTCGTTTTGATTACATTACTACTATTTTTAATTTTCGAACTCAAATAACATGACTTGGCCATACAACAAACTTTTTAAAATAATTTTGAATAGTTTCTAACATATAAATCAAATTCAGCAGTGTTTATGTATGTCCTTTCATTGTACAGCTCATAAAGCCGTGTTCTACTTTTATGAATACCAATGGTAGCCCAATCACTGAAAGATGCGTTATTATTAATCGAGATAGTCTTGGGAATAAAAATGGAATGAAATTGTTTACAGTATATATTAAAGAAATCGTCTTATAGATGATTAGAATCAGCAGGAATAGACAAAACTAGTAATTTATTAATGAGTTTAACTTTAAAAGCTTCCAAGCGATTTGCAGTTTTGGGGTTAACAATGATATCTTTTTAGCCACTTTGTTGTTTTGGTTTTGAATAGTAATCTTTTGCCCACAATAATCTGGGTCTAGTAAATTTATAATTTCTTATCGTATGTATAATATCTGTATAAATATTATCTAGGCATGTGGCACTCGTAGGGGTTATTCTTGTG
This sequence comes from Atethmia centrago, assembly GCA_905333075.3. Taxonomy (NCBI): domain Eukaryota; kingdom Metazoa; phylum Arthropoda; class Insecta; order Lepidoptera; family Noctuidae; genus Atethmia; species Atethmia centrago. Next base: position 15,483,657 of record HG995383.1, on the reverse strand, counting down.
GGCTCTAGAAATAGATTTACAAGATTGAAGGACTGAAACAGACTTATTATTTTACTACAAGAACCTGAGTTTTCTAATAAATTAGCATTAAAATCACCACAAGTGATAATACTCGTAGACTTGTTTGAGTTACAAATCTTGTGTAAAACTTCATCAATTACCTTTTCAAAGCAGTCATACAATCCTGAAGGGGGTCTGTACACACTTAATACAATAAACTGCTCCAATTCTATACAGGCTATTTCAAATATCGTTACGGTCTTTAAATTTAAGCTGGTTACTTGCTAAAGTTAATGAGCCACCGTGTATAGCATTTACTCTGCTGAACGACCTACCAACCTGGTGATTATTGAAATTGAACAAGAACTGGTGGATTTTAAGCCAATGTTCTGTTATACAAAGAATATCAATACTGTTAACATTCATAAATAACTCTACCTTTAAATCTTTCTTTATAAATCCTTGAATATTTTGATGCACCAGGTTGATACTATTGACTGATTTTAAATTTTTGTTTGATTTATTTTTGCAGTTCTGTACAATGTTATTGCTAGAGATAGCCTTTATTGTCTTAATTTCTAATTTAAATTATCAATGTAAATTTTTGACACCAAATTATTGGCTGAATTATTTAACATGTCATCATTGCATTGCTCAATAGAAGCAATTTGTTTAGCCAAATTCTTGGCTGTAATAAAAAAGTAGTAAGATAGCGACACAGCTATCTGTATTTTACCGTACTTTGAAAGATAGTACCTATCCATAAAAAAATCTATCTTTTGTCAAATATTTAAATGATTACCAACATAATTGTTAGTGTGAATTAATTGGAATAAATTATAATTGTAAGTCAAATTATGCAAAGTCATATTAATTTCAGACCTAAAGATGTTTTCTTCCTGTGGCAAACTTTGGCTGTATGGGAATGTGAACATCAAATTTTTTCTTAAACAGGTTGCACAATGATCTACAATATTGGAGTAATTCTCCTTTGTTCACATTACCCATATTACCAACAAATATTAGTAGTATAGTATCCTGGTTAAAATTGCATTTTATAACTTTTTTCATTATGTCAAATAAAAAACAACCAGGCATGCAGTAGTTCATTATTGAGTGTCCCGGATATTTATTTGGCCTAGATCCTTTCCGATTTCATCACAAAATAATACTATTTCTTTATTTACAATCTGTTTAGGGAAACAGTTAGTAATTGATAATGGCAAACTAGCACAAGACTGCGGTATGGTGGTATCACATATTGTTAATGAATGGTCTGGTGTGGGGTCAATAGATGGTGGTTGACAATATTCACATTTGTTTGTTTGAGAGCTTACCAGCTCATTCATTGCCAATACTCGTACAAATTCCCTCATTTGGTTTTCAGAGGCTGTATATTTGATGGTCAGTAGTAAGTTTCTCCTGTAGTGCAAGTCTTCAGTGTCAATTTGGTATTGCCTAGTACTTTTTTCTAAGTTTAATGAATACATATATCTAATTATTGCTTCAGTAGATTTAACTTTAATCTATTAAGTTTTACATTTTTAATGAAGAACTTTTATTTTTTTTGACTATTTTCTTAGTTTGTTTATACTAGTAACTACCCTCACTGATTTACTTGATTATGAATCATTATGACCTGTTAAGTCTATTGTGTAAGAGGGGTTTATTACAGAAACCATTATATTTGTAAGTATATGCTTTATGAATGAATGTATGTATTTATTATACAATATAAGTATGTAAATGGTACGCCACTGACTGTATTGTCTCTCCATCATCATGTATTGTTAATCCATCCAAAGGTTGTCTGTAGAAGATCGCTTTTAGCGATAAGACCGCCCATTGTGTTACCCCTTGTAAAATGTCAACATTTAAATCTGTAATTTTATGGTGACATAATAAAGAGTATTTTATTCTATTCTATTTTAGTTGCCTATTCCAAAGCGTTAACATGCTTTGGAAACACCTAATGGTGTCTATGGGGAAGAACGGGCAAGAAAGGCCACGGATACTCTTTTAAATCAAAATATGGTTACAATATAATATCGGTTACATCATTCAAGTGGAACATACATATACATGTGAGAACGATGCAGAACGTTAAAACGACCGTAATAAAAAGTAAAAAAAAAACTATTAAAAACTGCATGGACATGCATCAAAATGCATCAAAAATGCATGGACCATTCAGCTCAACTATATCGATGGGAGCTAAACGATCCAACACACGTACCACCATCAACGAGACATTAGAGTGAGCATAACATACTCTCAGCCGGCCTGGGCATATTCAAGTAAAAGAAAGACATACCCAGTAAATGGTAGCTGTATAGTAGGTACATAGTACTTAATACTGCCGGTAAAGGTATAGAATGGCGACGTTGGGCGACGCGTTGTGAAGCCATATTATTTTTGAAAGTATTAAATTCAAAATCTTTTATTTCATATAAATCGTTTTCTATGGAGAAGAGCCGTAAAAAAACTTCACGGTTACTCTTTTAAAAACAATTGGATTTTACAATAGCTTTGGACAGTGTAGGCCTGTCAACAAGTACCAGGTACTTAACAAAATAGAAAATGGTCTACAAATTGTGACTGTTCCTAAATAACCCTAGGCCGATAAAAAAATCGTTTTTCCTAATTCTGTTAATATGAATGTTTGGGTCGGTTCCTCATTTTGAGGAAAAGTCGTACTCCGCCGCCGTACGACTCTGTAGAGCTCGTCTCCAGACTTGTTACTCTCCCACCGACAGAGATTAAAAGAATTCCAAATATGAAGAAGTCCAAAGCCTTGTCTCTTGCCTTGTTGTGTTAATAGAGCAAGGAAAGTATTGAAATAAATAGTAAATAAGATTTAGGAATTCATAGTTATGAAGTTGGATGTGGTTTTAGAAAGACAATAAATAATAGTGGGATGCTAAGTATATTATTATATGGATTTGTGAGTAACTCTTACGCTAGCGTAAGAGGTATTTGGTCAGGCATTACTCACACGATACTTTACATCTGTACTTGGAATACTCAGAGCAACACTTCCATAAAGTGACGCAAGCGGCCCTTCAGCGGCATCACGTCGGCATCATGCTCTTTTGGAGACATGGTCCCTAGCAGTTCTTTCAAACTGATAAGCGTGACGAAGCGGCTTTCCCTGCGGCAACCGTGTCGACCGTCCTTTTCTAACAACGGGGCGGCTAGTTCTAGCGGCATTGCGTCGCCATCATGCTCTTAAGGAGACATGGTACCTATCAGTCCTTGGACTGGATGTGAGATAGATGTGGTTTCCCGAACCCCTGGAAGTTCACCCTTTGCACAACAAGCATATTTGCAAGACACGTGTTCATATCAGTCTAACCAAATTATTGGTTTGTGATAAAGAATACAACATTCAAGAATTACTAGATAATAAGAGTTGAGAATCGAAAGTCAAGAATTATTAATTAATAGAGCTGTGGATCAATTCTCTCAAAGATTTATAGACAGCCCCAAAGCGCCCACCCGTCATCATTTCCTAGTGTTTGAGCTGGGGAGAAGAAGTGACGCAACAAACTCCCCAGCAACACGTCTCTGTCTGTTTAGTTACAAGAACTTTAATTATACTATTAGACTAGTATAAATATTATAATGAAAGACTCTCCCAGTCGTTGCAACAAACTCACACACACACTATATTAGGTACTAAATTAGTCTAATCGGGGCTTTAACCCAACTATAACTCATACTCGCTATCTAGCGACAGCCCACTCGGACATGGCCCTTGGTATTCACCAAGCCTCCTAACTTAACTCGCCTAGACTCTAACGTCTGTATCTTTCCGTTTCCATTTGTCATGTAATTAATTTAAGTATTTGCTCTGGAATCTATCCTGATAAACTAAAGCCCACTATAATTAAGCCTCTATTTAACTAAGTGATAATACTGACATTAATAACTACCGACCAATTGCGCTTATACCGGTAATATCAAAAATATTTGAGAAAATTATTTATAACTGTATATATTCCTTCTTTACCAAACACAACATTTTAGTGAAGGAACAGAAAGGCTTTAGGAAAAACAAATCTATAAACTTGGCTATCTATGACTTCCTTAATATTATAATGCCAGATATCGATCAAAGAATTCCCACTAGCGCTATATTTATGGACATGACGAAAGCCTTTGATCTAGTCGATCATAATAATTTGTTAGAAAAACTAAGTGCATACGGATTATGGGGAACCGCACTTTCTCTAATAAAATCCTACCTTGACAATAGAACACAGTGTACGGAAGTTAGACAAATTTGCAAAAAGGATAAAAAAGAACATAAATACGTTTCAGGAAAACGTAAAATCACATTTGGCGTGCCACAAGGCAGCGTATTGGGCCCACCATTGTTTTTAGTGTATATAAATGACTTTCCTAAACACGTCACTTTTCCAATGGTTCTTTTTGCCGATGACAGCACTATAATTATTAGGCATGATAATTTAAATAGAAACTATCTAAGTGACATTAAAAATGCATTACAACAATCAATTGCTTGGCTTGAACAAAATAATTTAACTCTTAATTTAAATAAAATAAAATCATGCAGTTTCGACAAAGAATTACCACTTCTGACATCAATCTATCTTTTAATAATAAAACAATTGAAGAAGTAGGACATATACAATTTTTGGGATTGACAATAGACTCTAAACTGACGTGGAAAGAACATTCATCGATCCTCATTACAAAATTGACCAGGTTTGCCTATGCTCTTTATAAACTCAGCAAAATAGTAAATCAGGCGGCTGTCGTAACCGCTTATTATGGCTACGTAGATTCGTTGTTACGTTACGGAGTAATTTTCTGGGCAAACTCTTGTGAAAAACTTGAAATTTTTAAAGCGCAAAGGTGCATAAGGTCCATGTGCAATCTTAAATCAACAGAAATTTGCAAACCGCATTTTATCGCCTTAACAATACTAACGTTACCTTGTCTGTATATATATGAGACCGTTTTGTTCATAAAGAAAACCAGTGATTCATTTAAAAAAGCTTCCGAAAAAAGCTATCGATCCATAAGACCAACATATAGACATGAATTATGCCTAAGAAGTTCAAAAACCGCCCTTATGCACAAGAGCATACTTTGCATGGCTCCAAACATTTTTAATAAGCTACCAAATGACATAAAAGATTTAAACTTGAGACAATTTAAACGTAAACTATATAATTTTTTAGTAGACAAATGCTATTATACTATTGAGGAATTCCTAGTTGACAAAATTTCATGTGACTGACATCTTATGTATTTATATTTTTTCATGTAATGTTTAACTTAATTTTTAATATTGTAATTTAACAATGCATGCCGTAATGGATAGATTTTTTGAGGTATAGATATTTTAAGACCCTGTTTTATCACCAAAAATCGCATTAATAAAAACTTTGACTTTGACTTTCCGTAGTCTTAAATCGTCTTGTTGTATTCGTCTTGGATAGTTAGGACAATCCATTGTGAAAGTTAGAGGATATGTCAGTAATATAAAAGGGTAGGTATGTGACACGTAACGCTTGCGTTGTACGAGTATATTACTCTAAGCTACGTTAATGGATTTCTTTACAATAATTACAGACCCAACCCAAGTGACGTGGGACTGCTTTACAGCAACTGACAGCGTCGTGCGTGTATTGTTAGACCTGAACGCATAGGACCACTAAGGACACTGCTACGATTCTAACAAGCCACGCTCCCTAAGCTCTAGTCATGTCTTACTCAATCCTAAGGCAGAGTACTGCGAAGTTCAACTGTCATTGAGCGAGACACGTTCCAGTAATCACTGGGCGCGTACTAATGTAATGAACCCCTTATAACGGCCTATTCACCCGTTACAAAGACAATACAAAACTTGCACAAGCGTACCGCATCGTCAGTCAGTAGTAGAACTCTTTACAATTGCTCCTGCTATACGCCGAAGTGGTTATTCCAAATCGTCACTTCTCACTCTCTTAATCTCCCCCATTAGAGGATGCTTTCAATGTAATCGGCAACCATGCGACTAAGTCAAGCATCGGAGCGTTTCTATCTCGGTATCCAAATATCGTGTCTCGCTAATGATAATTTGTGAGAGGCCGATAGCCAGATGTGGTTTAACGAGACACAATCCCTAGCGTTCCTTAGAACGAACTATCAATCCAGTTTAGGAAACTTGGCGGTGCCTACCCCCTCTCCCTAAGAGTCTGCATACATCAAGGGCAATGTAAAATATCCTGCAGTTAGTCAGTCCATAGGGGTAAGGTAACCATCGCTAGCATTTGGTTTGTTTGTGTTCGTAAACAATTACAAAGTAGCATTATAGCTCAAATTGGCTCTAACGAGTTGCGAGTATTAGTTCGGTTCAGCCATCCATAAGCGGTGTGACTGCCGTAAGTGTCATGTCTTGGTTGTGGTTGTCTATAGTCTGTTGGTAGAGTTGTCTACCGTCTCTTGTTAAATATCACACCCAATGAAAGGCGTTCTGCGAGTCCCTAGAACCAAACGCTGGTGTAGGATACCTCGATCGTCATAGAAAGTAATAAGGAGGAATAGAATAGTAAACACTCACTCAATTGTTCACAGATACACTCACTGAGATTCGCGCGCCTTACACACAACTTACATAATACTCGACTAATATAACCTAGTCTACACTTATTATTACAATTTAACGTATTAATTAAACTGATAACACTTTCACTTACGCGATCTCTCCAAAGTGACATTGTGTCATTATTATCGACCTAGTTCTATCCCTCCTAGTCAGGCCTAATTCAACCGCTCTTTCTCGTGGTATTTTCACGAACTCCCTAACTTAACTCGCTAGTTATCACGTCCGAACCCTGTCGCGGCTCATCACCGACTCTCCTCGGCCCTACCCTTTTCGTCCTCTGTTCCATCTCCATCTTTTTTCCCATGCCAACCGAATACTCAGAATAGGTTTATTGCCTTTTTTGTACCATTTCTCAATTGTTTTAAGGGCCTGTTTGGGTTTTGCCCGAGCCCAATTCATCCTAAACAGATGTGTAATATTGTGCTCTGCGATAAGAAATCAAATACTTTAGTCGCATCTTTAGAATTTGTTAAATTATTGCTTTCAACCCATCCGTTGTCAATTGTCTCAAGTTTATTTCTCATAAAATATAAATGGAATGCATTTCTAAAAGGTTTCACAATTCCAAAGAAATAGTTTGTTTTGTTATTAATTACGGTAGCACGTCGAGCTGTCAGCCATAAAATTGAGATTTAATGTATTTGTAAGAGCCTAATATCGTGAGACAATGTTAAAATAAGAATTTAGAATAAAATATTTTGTTAATAATTAGAAGACATGTCAGACAGTCACAAAATCTACAATCTATTAAGCCTACAACGTTCTCACATTCACAAAATATAAAAGAATCTATGTAATATATTAATAAAATAGTTCCTGGACGCGCACCAAATGAAGCGCACCGAAGGTATTCCTCGAAACGCACTATTCAGGTGCGCTAACAAAATAAAAAAATATATATATATAATTTTATTCCTCGAAACGCACCAGCGATTAAACATAAAGAAGAGCATGAAGGATAAATGATACCGATAGACGTTTTAAAATTAACTGTCCTAATTGTTTATTTATTAAAACTACCCGGAAAGTAGAAATGAACTGGAACTAGGTACTTACGCGACTTACTACTTAGCTCAATAATGGTAAAAATACTGGTTTTGAAATTGAATCATTTATTCTTGTTTTGAAAAGTACTAGGGTGACAGAAATGAACAGAAAATAGGCGCCTTAACGATCTCACTAAGTTGTGCACGATTAAACACAAAGAGGAGTATAAAGTATTCGTTATTGTTCACTATATCGATAGAAATCTTAAAACTGTCCTATATCTTACCTATAACTGTCATGTCCTAACTATCAGGAAAACAGAAATGAATTGGAAGTCAAGAAAGTACGCAAAAAAAATATTTAGTCGTAAAAATTAAATGTACTCGTATAATACTCGTATTTTAAAACTTGAGGGGTCTCACATAGTGATGCTGTCTGTACCTATGCTTACGAGTACCTTATCTTAAAATTAGAATCTTTATTCCACGTGAAAATCGCTTTTGTATTTTGCGTGTAAGGTATTTATGTTCGTATTTACACACTACAATTTCCTTTGACTTTGATAGGGTCGCGTCATTTGTCTTTGAAAGGGAAATGGACAGAGGTCAACAGAGGCCAAAGACTTGTTTCCGCGATGGCGGATGTAACAATAAACTACAAATGAATAGGCGGACTGTCTCCAAAATGTTTAATAAATTGAAGGATTGCTCTTTGTTGATTTCCTTTGTGAAATAATTATTTTATGTTCCACTTCTTTTCGTTATAATTTCCCGGCTATTTTCTTGCTATCTTAATTAAATGCCGGGTTTTGGTGAAAAGCTCTGGTTATAGGTATCTATAACTTCTCATTCAATATAATCAGATACGTAAAAGAAATATAAATGAATTGCCATCAAAGCCCGACACTAAGTCGAGATTAGCGTTTAACTGCCTTTAAGAATCATTATTAACTCGTTAGGGCACACAAGAGTCTGACACACCCTCCCGCTCCGCCCAGAGTGGGAGAAGTTATTTGATCATTTACCACCCCAATAAAAAAGGGCATCCTAACAGTTTACACTAACAATTAAAAGATGGTTGCAAATAAGGGATCAAATACAATTTGATAGTTTCCATTTGATTAATTTGCGAAAACAATCATGAAACTGAATTTGGGTCTCAATTTCATGATAGCGGGTGATCGACTTAGGCCGGTTTTATACGGGTGATTTCTAATTACCTCAATAATATTGATGTTAAGTATTAAACTTGCGGACGACACTGCCATTATGGCTACAGGGTCATGCCATATGGAAGCAATAACAAAGGTACAAATCGCTGTAAATAAAGTTCACGACTGGGCACAAAAATGGAGAATCAAATTGAATGAATCGAAGTCACTTCACATTGATTTCACCAACAGGAATTGTCATTATCACCCAATCTTCATAAATGGCCAGCAAGTGCCATACGCAAATACAGCTAAATACCTTGGCATAACGCTTGACGCAAAACTGCGCTGGAAAGCGCACGTTAAAAACAAAAGACAGGAACTAGACATGCGTTTTAAAAACATGTATTGGTTGATTGGACGGGGTTCCTGCCTATCGATACATAACAAAATGTTATTATATAAGCATATTCTTATGCCAATATGGTCCTATGGAATCCAACTGTGGGGCTGTACTAAACCGACCAACATCAAAATTATTCAAACATTCCAGAATAAGGTACTCAGGAGTATTGTTAATGCTCCCTGGTATATAAGAAATGACGACCTCCATCGTGACCTAAAAATGGAATCCGTCACCAACATAATCCAAAAATTTGCTGAGGCCCATGAACACCGACTCCACCAACATGTGAACATCGAGGCAATCCAGCTGTTAGACTAAACAAATATAGTGCGAAGACTAAAACGAACAAAACCTTTTGAGTTAGTGTAGTGTAAACAGTGTAGACATATTAGTGACAATGACACACATATAACACATAAACAAAGTGTTTTATTATTATATCAGACTCTAAGAAAGTGGAACGAACTTGTGTAAAGTACAAACAACACTATTCTAAGTTTTAAAATAATTATCACGTTAAAAAATTAAGTTACTTATTAGTCTTATAGGCTAGATTGTAATTAATTATTAAGAACCTGGTTCTTTTTAATAAAGGATAAAAAAATAAAAAAAAAGTATTAAACGATATAGGTTTCACCAATATTGCTTAAGGGTTTATAAGTTTATTAATTTTATATAGAAATTATCATCTATTTTAGGTAGGCACTCAAGGCACCTGCTTCAAAGAATGTAATTTCATTGGTGCAAAAAAAAGAATATTCAGCATCCAGAAATAATGCACGTATTATAGTTAAGGCGCTGATAAGACCCAATTGACCAAAATAGGCTTCTCTTAAGAAAAAAAATTGCCAAATCTGTATAGTTTGTGGTAGCGGAAAAATATATGCTGTAGGAAAGTATGTATTGTAGGCATGTAATATGAACACGCGCCCGCGCCTCCCGCGCCCCTTATTGCGCACCCCGCTCCGCGCCGCGCAGTCCAGCTCGCATCACGCTCGAAAACGGCACGATTTCTTGCACTGTCTCGGACTCTCGGTGTCCACTCGAATTCCGTCACTAAATATCTCTGTTTTTTTGTATTGTGTGTTTTGTGTAACGATTATATTGTGTTTATATGCCGCAAAAACTTTGTTTCCTTCATTCACCCTACAAACTGGCGCTCCAACGCGGCACGCGACGTACCTAACCGACGCGACGCGAACAAGTACCTACTTGCAAAGTAACGGTTCTCTCAGTGGACTCTACGAAGTTTAGTGCACATCGTAACATAAATAAATAGTGTTTGCTCGTGTTTAGTTGACTGTTGTGTAGCCATAATGCCTCGCCGCAAAAGTAGAGGCAACGATGACGACACCACAAGTGGCGTGCCGGCGTCCCCGACGCCCGCGCCGCTGTCAGAAGGGACGCTTACGGCGTTTCTGGAGGCGTTTGCCAAGGCTCAAGCGGAATCGAACCGTCAACTGGTTCAGAGCCTGCTGGCTACGTCGGCCGACAACGTCGCAGCTTCCCCGTCTCCATCGCTTGCGCCAACTAAACACGGAAACTTCGCGTGCTGTACGGCGAGATTTAGTGGATCACGCCACGACTCGGAGGCCTTCGAAGCATTCGTCGACTCTATCGTGATATACAAGGAGTGTACATCGATCAGCGACGAACATGCACTTCGCGGCCTACCTATGCTCCTAGAAGGGGAGGCAGCTGTGTGGTACCGGGGTGTCAAGTCATCAGTGACGTCATGGGAAGACGCGCTGCAAAGATTACGCGCCATGTACGGTGTATCCCGACCACCGCACAAGCTATTCCGCGATATTTTTGCCGCGGAACAAACAGAAGAACGCACGGAGGTCTTTGTTGCTCGCCTCCGCGCGCTTATCGCCAAACTTCCATACACAGTGGAAAACGATATGGAAGTCGACATGATTTACGGGTTACTACATAGACGCATAAGGAAACGTTTAACGCGTGAATCCGTTAACAATCTGGATCTGTTGGTTGAGAAGGCGCGAAACATAGAAGAGTCGCTGTCCGAGGTGTCGAATGACGCGCGCGGCCGCGCCACCAGCGCGCATGCGCCACACGCGCCGCCACCGCAGCCCCGGCCTGCGCCGCCCGCGCCACCTGCGCGTGCTTCGGCGGCCTCCGCAACGTGTGCGCCGGCGGACATACCTACTGCGTCGTCGAGCGCTACTAGTAGTGCTTCGCCCCCGCCGACTATGGTAAACAATAACAATTCGTCTGAAAAAGGTAAACGACTATTTTGTGTTTATTGCCGTAAAGTCGGACACACTCGCGACTCTTGCAAAAATATTAAAGACAAAACCGATAAAGGTTCAGTGAAGTGTTATGGTTGTGGAGCTAACGGTGTAATACGATCTAATTGCCCTAAATGTTCTGCAAATAGTACTAAGGAATCATTTTCTGTTCTTGATATTAACATGTTAGACTATGATAAGGGTGTTAATAACACTGATAACCGTAATGTGGTATTGTCACACTGTTGTAAGTGTAACTTAAATGTCAGCAGTAAAGTTTGTGTAAGCAATTTATGTAACGTGTCTCAATCTGCTTATTTATGTAATTGTACGAGTAAGTGTGTTAGCGAATGTGATGCATTGCCGAGTCGAGTAAGTTACTTTTCCGCGTCGAATTCATGTACCGACGGTCGTCCGATAGTCGATATTGAGATAAGCGGTTATCGTGGTACGGGGTTACTAGATACGGCTGCTAAGCGTAGTGTAGCCGGTTCGAGACTCTACGCACTGCTTCGTAAGCAAAACTATTCGTTTCGTAGTTGTTTCATGTCGGTAAAATTAGCTGACGGCATAGTGCGGGACCTTAAAGTTTTACTTGTGGATGTTGACGTATTACTTAAGGGGTCAGCAGTACCCATCACTTTTGTTATTTTTCCGGACTCTGTAAATAATGACACGTTGCTCGGTATTGATTTCTTGCGTAAAGCCGGTATAGTTATTAATATGTCGAACAATACTTGGCTCACAGCTGATCGGCCTCAGGTCATTCACCCCTTGCGGTGTGAGACCTCACGTGACGTCGTAGGGTGCGCTTCCGCGAATATCTTACGAAATAATGAGGGTTCGATGCTGTCAATTTCAGAGAAGAATGAACTCGCTCACCTGCTCCAGGAGTATGGAGATATCTTCGCAGAAGGGGGGGAACCTACATCGTTCGCAGAGCATCGCATCGATTGCGGTGATCAACCGCCGATTGCAGTGCCGCCGTATCGACTCACGCCCGCGAAGAAAGCCATCATGGAGGCGGAGATAGAGAAGATGCTGCGCGAAGGTATCATCACGGAGTGTGAATCTCCGTGGGCAGCACCAGCTCTTTTGGTACCGAAGAAGGATGGTACTTATCGGTTCTGCGTGGACTATCGCAAGTTGAACGCTGTTACTAAGAGTGACTCGTACCCGCTTCCGGTGATCGATGACCTCCTTCAGTACACTGGTAAGAGCTGTTTTATGAGTACTATTGACCTTCGATCTGGTTACTGGCAGGTCAGGGTAAGACCTGAAGACCAAGATAAGACTGCCTTCGTTTCTCCGTTTGGACTTCATAAATTTACGCGCATGCCGTTTGGTCTGCGGAACGCGCCCGCAACCTTTCAACGTTTGATAGACCGATTTCGATCTGCATCATCCCTTAAGGGGGTGACCCTCCTTGGTTACATCGATGACCTTATATTGATATCCGGATCATTTCACCAGCATATTCAGGACTTACGTGCGGTGTTCGACCGCTTACGTGTCTTTAACCTCCACGCAAATCGCGATAAGTGCACATTTGCTCGAGAGAGTGTGAAATACCTGGGGCATATTATCACCTCTGAAGGAGTGACACCAGACCCGGATAAGGTTGCTGCGATATGCGATATGAAGGAACCAGCTAATGTTAAGCATCTAAAGTCCTTTCTGCAGAGTTGCTCATGGTTCCGGAAATTTATGCCGAACTTCTCCCAAGTTGCGCAACCACTGACCATGCTAACGCGCAAGGATCAGTCCTGGTTGTGGGGTGAAGAACAGGCTCAGGCATTTAAAGAACTAAAAGGATTGCTTACCTCACCTCCGATTCTTATTCAGCCAAACTATAATGTGCCCTTCATTCTCAGGACTGATGCCAGCAACTACGCACTGGGTGCGGCTCTACTCCAGGGGGAGTCCCCGCGTGCAGAGAAACCCATCGCGTACGCCAGTCGCCTGCTTACCTCGGCGGAGCGGAATTACTCTACCACCGAGCGCGAGGCGTTGGCAGTTGTCTGGGCAGTCGAGAAATTCCGTGGGTACATCGATGGCCATCCTGTACGTGTCGGCAGTGACCATCAGCCCCTGAAGTGGTTACTCACCTTAAAGTCGCCTGCCGGTCGTCTCGTACGATGGGCTATGAAACTCCAGTCCTTTGATCTGCAAGTCGACTACACTCCCGGGAAAACAAATGTCGTTGCTGATTCGCTCAGTCGCCCGCCGTGTGAGGCGGAGGCTCGCGATTCCTGTGGAGTCTGCACGGTGCTTGTAGACCCGCCGCACTGGGATGCTGCTACTCTTCGTGAAGACCAGCTCGCAGACCCCGAAGTGGCGAAGATCATTAAGGCTATGGAAGGCAAGGACGAATTAGAACTTACCCGTTGGACGGAGAGAGGATATCATACGTGCAGAGGTGTACTATACCGTTATACTGAGGTGGAGACTGAAGAACCACAGCTTGTCATTCCTGAAAACCGACGAAAACAGGTACTGCTTGAATGTCATGACTCTGCTACTTCAGGTCACGGCGGTTTAGATAGAACCCTGCACCGTATAAGTCAAAGATTTTATTTTCCCGGTATGCGACGTTACGTAGCAGAGTACCTGAAGACCTGCATCGAGTGCCAGCGCTACAAACCTTCCAACGAAAAACCTGCAGGACTATTACAGACTCCAGTTCCTGCTCAGCGTTTTGAAGTCTTGGCTGTCGATCTCTTTGGGCCGCTTCCCAAAGGAGCTAATGGAGAGAGGTGGGTTTTGTTAATTGAAGACACAGCCAGCAAATGGGTCGAGCTGTTCGCTCTCTCCGAAGCTACCGCTGAAGCATGCGCAAGGGTACTGATTGAGGAGGTTTTCTTACGCTTCGGCGTGCCTCGACGTCTCATTTCCGATAACGGTGTACAGTTTGTTGCCGATGTCATGCAACATGCAATGTTCACGCATGGTGTGAAGCAGAGTCTTGTGCCTCTTTACCATCCAGAGGCCAACCCAGTCGAGCGTAAAAATCGCGACCTCAAGACTCAGTTGGCGATCTTGGTAGAAGGACACCATCAGCAATGGCCAGAGGTTCTGTCATTCATCCGCTTTGCGTTGAACACCTCACTGACTAAGGCAACTCAACAGACACCTGCCTACCTAACGTTTGCTCGTGAACTTCGCTCACCTATTGCAGTACAGAGTGATCTTCGTGCTGTCATAGAGGCGGAAAACTATGTTCCACAGATTACGCCATATCTGCTGAAGCTTGCGGAGACACTCAGCAACAGCAAGGAGTGCATTGAACATCAGCAGGACCTTCGTAAGGCTGCGAAAGACAAGACCCGAAAGGCTGACGAACTGGCTGTTGGTGATCTTGTTCTGATGAAGTCGCACGTCCTTAGTAGTGCTGCTAAAGGTGTCAGCTCCAAGCTCATGCCTAAGAGGGATGGCCCTTACCTGGTGCAGAAGAAGGTTAGTCCAACGACTTACCTCTTAACGTTCCCCGGTTCTCCGGGTGAAGTCATCGGTAAATACCACGTTTGCGATCTAAGAAGGTATCATTCTAGAGACGGCGAATGCCCTGAGGTTCCGCAGCCGGTTGCTCCTAAACGTTCTCGTGGTAGGCCGCGTAAGCAACGTGTCATAGTTGACGTTTGACCACCTGTGGGGCACTCTGTTGGTCAAAAGGGGGAGTATGTAGGAAAGTATGTATTGTAGGCATGTAATATGAACACGCGCCCGCGCCTCCCGCGGCCCTTATGGCGCACCCCGCTCCGCGCCGCGCAGTCCAGCTCGCATCACGCTCGAAAACGGCACGATTTCTTGCACTGTCTCGGACTCTCGGTGTCCACTCGAATTCCGTCACTAAATATCTCTGTTTTTTTGTATTGTGTGTTTTGTGTAACGATTATATTGTGTTTATATGCCGCAAAAACTTTGTTTCCTTCATTCACCCTACAATGCTAATTTTGAACATATTTCCCAGAACTTGGTTGTTACCAAAATACGTTTTGAAAAAAAATCTCGATACAAACTAACGTTAAACTAACCTTGAGTTCTAATCCAAAATATTTGCATTAAATATCAACATACGTTACGTATTTAATTAATAACAAGAAAGTCTTATTTGAATGCAGAACTTGGTTGTTTTTTATTTTCGATTACTCAACTCAATTTTGAGTAAATAGATAATTGCTTCATATTTTGCAATAAACTCTAGGCGTTGTGTCATCGCGCTTCTCTTTCTTTTCTATACAATCTGACAGTGACCGCGGTTTAGGTGTTGTCAGCGTCTTACATAGAGTGTAAACAGAACCATCATGTCATTAACTTATTGTTTTAAAATTATATTAAAAGGTCAATAACTAAACGAAGCAAAAATTAATAAAGCAGGGAAAAAAAAGAAAAAGCACTGAGCCTCACTACTAGGGATTTGAATAGCCACTTCACAAAATAAAATAGTGGGGCACAAAGGCTATATTTCAAACAAGTTTTGTTTAAACAATGAACAAGACGAGAACCCTTCTCAATCTCAATGGAACATTGAACAATGTCGGACATTTATTGCAGTTCCCGCGGGATTGTCACGTTTCTTCGACAAATATGGAATAAAATATGTCACTCGAATACATCTGGAATACCATCCTTTTTGGTGTTTAAGCAGTTCCATTGCGACTCGGTGATATATTATTTTCGGAAATATTTCAAAGGTTTTATACATTTTATGGGATGAAGGCCGGAGTGGGAAAGAGCAAAGATGATTCAGCGAGAACACAGGTAGTATTCTTCAGTCTATGTAGTATTTCGCATATAGCATTGCGAAACAAAAGTTCTGGCGTCATGGCAGTATAGTGTCCAGTCCAAAGCATAATAACGTCGCTAGAGGAGACTGACAAGCAACCATCGCAACCCTTCTCAATCTCAATGGAACATTGAACAATGTCGGACATTTATTGCAGTTCCCGCGGGATTGTCACGTTTCTTCGACAAATATGGAATAAAATATGTCACTCGAATACATCTGGAATACCATCCTTTTTGGTGTTTTCGCAGTTCTATTGCGACTCGGTGATATATTATTTTCGATGGAAAATATTCTAAAGGTTTTATCCAATTTTATGGGGTGAAACCGGAATGTCCTAGAACCAAAAATTCGAAGACTTATGAAATCTACCAACCCGCAATAGGTGAGCGTGGTAGATTACAGCACAGCCATCTTGAAGAAAGGAGGCCTGTCTCCCAGCAGTGGGAACATTATAGGCTGATTATGCATTGCGAAAGGAAAGTTCCGGTGTCATGGCAGTATACTGTCCAGTCCAAAGCCTAATAACGTCTCTAGGGGATACTGACTTGCAACCATCGCAACATGTCACCACAACATGCTACCATGTTGCTTTGAGTGTGAAAACGACCTGAAAATCAAAAGCACTAAAGGGAGACCATGAGATCCTAAGATTTTTAGTCGGGCAAAGTAATTAGAAAAATCTAGCTCTTCGGAGAATTTAAGCTGGTCATAGTGGTTTTCCGTGTAATGGAGGTTAGAAAATACACCCATATAACGATGTTATTGTGGATGTATACCGAGTTAGTGTAGGTACACAAACTTTTAAATACAAACTATGTTCCCTTTCTCAGTTAGGTTAATGAACCACGAACATCGATGTTAACTTGAATCAAACGAATTGACCTCTAACAGGCTTTTAACTTGATCAAACATTTGTCCGGGAGCAGATGTATGATTATGTTAAAAGCCTCCTATTTTGTGTACTTTGTAGTGTATTTCCACGAAGTAAAGCTGCTATTTTCTTTGAGTATAAAGTGGGAGGGTGGAATACGTAGTTTGTAAGAAAAGGATAATAATTTGAATGATATTAGAAATTGTTATTTTGATACCAGCAATATAATATGATAATATAAGTATTTCCGGTAAGCTGTAACCTACACAAATAAATGGAACGTCTTTTTTAACTCACTATTAAGGAAATATTAGTAGGTTAAAATCTATTAAATCGAGTTTCAACGGGGTTAAAAACTGAAAGCTCGCCATAGATGGCAGCACAGTTTTCCGTCTACAAACCGCCATTGTTTTGTTTATGTTTACTTTTGTGTCGATCATAAAATTGAACGAAAACTAGACAAATATGTATGCGACTTGGAATGTACCACTATTAAAAGACGAGCTAAGGACAGGGGAGTACAGCCGCTTTTATCCCAGTGTAGGCTACACTGGGATAAAAGCGGCTGTAGCAATAAAGTTAATAAATTATGAATGTTTTATAATTTATAGGTTATATTTTGTGTTTGTTGACTTTAAGTCCTTTTTTTGTTGAAGACTGGAGGCGTACGACAAAAATAAACTGATCAGAGTTGAAAACCAACTCGAGGGTGATCTTCCTGACTGAAAAGCTTCTTGAGATGACAATTCTAGCACTGATCTAATATACCAAACACACATACACCTCTACTATAATTTACATAATATCACATCACAAGTGACTGTAGGTAAAGAAAACAGCCTTACTTCTCTTGGGAGCATCACTTGTATACGAATTTCTCTCTCAAAGTTTTCAGGTTTCAAAAGGATAGCACATAGACTTTTTTTTCGAGACCTTTCATACACAGTTTTCATTTTTTAACATCTTTAGCAAATACATGGCTCTCCGTATTTTTGTAGTCAACAGCTGTGCAACGGGATGTATTAATTAATTATGCGTAAAAAGTCGCTTGTTTACAAAAAAATTTGGTTGTTGACAACCAACTGCCAAATTCTTAGACGTTGGATAGTAACGACATCTGAAATGAGCTAGTGGTAGGTTTTATCCTCATTGTTTGAGAATCGTTCAGAATAATATACAGGGCAACCCACGACTTTGCCAAATGGAGGGAAAGTACCTTAAAGACTGTAGATAGAAAAAAATACTAAATGAAGACTTCATTATTATTTTAAAAACAATACGAACTGCGTTCGTAGAATTATAAATAATCGCCTGTCTAAACCAGGAGTCGAACCAACTAAATGTTAAAAAAATAATCCTGTAATTTTACTGTACTGATATGGAAACGCTCAGTCATATACTTACATTTATTGCTTCTAAATAATATAGCATCTAAAATAAAAGGAAGACCATGAAATTTAACATTAATATTTTGTTTAGAATAATGCCTTTTCTCTACGTCGTGCTTATAACAACTGACTTTATGTACTACTTTCTCCTTAATTAATGTAATTTCAAAGTATTACTAATGAGTACACCTGAGAAATTATAATTTCTCTATTATATAAGTGTATGATAAAATGTGATAGGAACATAAATCGTAGTACCTAGTAGTAAGTAACTCTTTGTATGTTCACAATTACAATGCGGCTGGCTGATTATAAAAAAATAATGTGTTCCATTTTCAAACATCTATTCTTTTGTTTTAGTGAATCCTATCGATCGGTACAGTTAAATTACAGGTTTTTTTTTACATTTAGCAGGTTCCATTCCCGGTTCAGACAGGCGATTATTTAAAATTCTTTGAATGCAGTTCATATTGTTTTTAAAATAAAAATGAAGTCTTCATTCAGTAAATTTATAAGTTCATTTGTCTGCAATCTGAATCACTGAATCTTCTATGTGACCCTTGATTTAGAATAATTTAGAAAACTTTATGCAGCGTGTATCAGAAACGTGTCGTCAAATTTAGCGGTATGGTACAGACCAACAAACTGAACACTTCTCTCCATGGGATCAACATCATAATCGAGAAAAAATAGTCAGCTGTCCCATACATTTGGTTCGAGTATTGAAATTTTGTATGGGACTTTCGATGTTTTTTTTGTTGGTGTAGTGGCGCGTGCTAGCTGACATATGTAAAATATTTTTTATTAATTTAATGTTTGGTGTTTTATGTTTTACGTTGTATAATGTAAATTATTTTACAAACTATTGTACAGAATCAAGTTTTTCTAACTGAACAGACAGCGAAGTTTGAATAAATGACTTTTGATTTTGATTTTATTTTTGGTCCCATGGAAAAAGTTTTTCTGTTTGATGGTCTGTCTGTATCACATCCGTAAATTTCAGATATACGCTGTATAAAGTTTTCTAAGTTATTCTAAAGCAAGGTTCACATAGAAGGTCAAACTCGAGACAAAGTTCGAAGCCATGCCACTAAACTAATAAGGTAATAAAAAACAATTCGTAAAAGAAAGTTACCTAAATGAGGTTCAATCCATTCAGTCGTACATAAGTAATGAAAGTTGACCTATGTCTCTCACTTTTCAACGGAAGCCTACAGACGGAAATTTACGATAGTCTATTTACTATACATATAATCCTTTTTGCGACGAAGGTAGTTTTGTAGTGAAAGTCAGGAACACTAGATTTAATCTGTAAAGACAGATTAAATCAGATGTGATGTGCAGGGATAAAGATCCCTGCACATCTAGAATCAGAGAAAATTAAGGATTTATAGCGCAGTAAGGCTAGATTAACGTTAGTCCGTATACCTTGTTCTACTTTTCCTAACAAGCGCCTGAGTTACATGAAATCACAAAAATAAAGTCAAGGAAATCTTTGTTCAGCAAATTCACCAACTGAAATTGTCCGTAGGTATTTTCAAAACACTGTGTATTTTTTAAACACTTGTGTTTTAATACCTCTCATTAAACAACAGTTTCATAAACCAATATTTCATCAAGAGTACATCATTATCAAAATCATTATAGTCTTATCTAATGAAGTCGCATCTTGCTTGACTACAACGTAAACCTAGCCTAGAGATTTAAACAGATCGTTAAACCTATGTTTACTAATCTTAGTAATTTAGTTTCACTGTAATTCGTCCAAATCTCAAGAGGATCATTAGATTAACCTTTAAGTAAATTGTTATCCAGTATAATCTGTTTACTCCTACTAACTTTGCTGATACCAAACTTGATCCAACCCTCACCTGTAAAATGTTAAAAACACAATTATGAACTGTCAACGTATTTTTGTGTAACGTTTGTATAATTAATTCCAACGCAATCTCGTAACTTTGTGATTGCTTATGATGTGTTTTGAACTCGGGGGTTGTCTTTATTAAGCGAGTATTTTTTAAAGTTTAATTTGTTTTGTTTGGACGAGAATTTCTTGCTACTTTTTATATTTTGAATTTGATGAATTTACGATAAAGAGGTAGTAAGTATGGGACAATTCCCATACTACCTCTTTATCGTAAATCAGAGTCATCAATATGACCCAAATGTGTTCCTCTTACTACCTCCATAGGTGGGAATACAATGTATGTATGTATATGTAGTTCGGACAATATTATAATTTGGTATCTTGGAGCTGATCTGACGATGGAGCCAGGAAGTGGGTAGTGGAACTCTTCAGTAGTGTATGTATGTGTATATATTCCTGCCTTTGTTGAGGAACAACGTTTTAGTCGATAAGAAGAGGGTTATAGTCTATGTCCGACCGATTTTCACTTCCACAAACTACTTTATATTTAATTTTTTATTAATATTTTACATAGATTCTTTATTACAAGATGATTATTAACATTAACTAAATTACATTAAAACTAAGTTAAGCCTCAAAAAGGCCGTCGGGGCATTGTACCGACGAGCAGCATAGCGATATCATTGCAATTCAGCGAGGAGATGCTGGCGGCATATCCTCGCTGAATTGCAATGCTATACTTATATTCAATGATTCTTTTATATTTTTTGAATGTGGGAATATTGTAGGCTTAATAGACTAGATTTGTAGACCATTTATTTTTTATTAAGTACCTGGTACTTGTTGACAGGCCTACACTGTCTTCCCATACCTATTATCACTGTACAATTTGAAAACATTATAAAAGCCAATTATTTTTAAAAGAGTAACCGTGGAGTTTCTTGCCGGCTCTTCTCCATAGAAAACGACCAACTGGTACTATGCACCTAGCTTCTGACGTTTCATAAGTGATTATTGATTAGTGAAATATTTTTTGATTTTGATTTTACTGTTACTGTTAGCCTGTATCACCCCACTGCTGGGCAAAGGCCTCTCCCCATGGATTACAGTGTTTGCGATCCAGAGCTAATGTGGACCACTGGTCGTTTTATTTGTCCAACTCTTCCCGCCATCTTCTATGGGGTCTGCCGCGATGCCTTCTGAGTGTCTCAGGGTTCTATGTAAAAATTATTTTGGCCTACAGCTTACTGGGCATGCATCAAACGTGGCCAGTCCAATCCCACTTCAACTGTGCGGCTTTTTGAGCAACGTCAAAAATATGTGATTTAGAGCGCAGAGTGGTGTTGCGAATATGGTCCACGTAATTTGACGCCTTGAATAATGCACTCCATCGCACGTTGGCAAACCTTGAGTTTGGACATTTGAATTTTTGTCAAAGACCAAGTCTAGGATCCATAAGTCAAAATGGGAGGCATGCACATGTCCATAATTTTCCGCATCAGTTACAACGGGAGGTTTCCTTTCATCAGCTCTTTCATGGACCAGTAGGTCCCCCAGGGATTTTCGGTTCGTCTTAAGACTTCCCTGTCTTGTCTGGACTGGAAAGAGACTAACTGGCCCAAATAGATGTATTCATGGACACATTGCAATTCCTCACCATTCACTCTGATCCTATGTTTAGTGGTGTTTGTCATCAGCTTGGTCTTCGATATGTTCTCAAGGCTTGCATTACTGAGTTGGTTTAACATTCGCTCTAGTTCTGCCGCCGTTGAGGACGGAATACGACACAGTCGTCAGCGAAGCGGAGGTTTGTTAACCATACCCCACCGACTTCAATACCGCTTCTCTCCCAACTTGCCGCAAGCTTTTTAAATACTTCTTTAATAGCGCTATTAAAAAGTTTGGGTGAAAGCGAGTGTCCTTGCTTTACGCCTTTTTCTATACAAAATAATGGTGCTGATGTTCGTAATTTAAAAAAATAGTGCTGTTCAAATATACGTTGCGAAGTAAGTTGACTTCCACATACAAAAAGAAATGCAGGTACTTAGTTATTTTGTTCGAATCGGTGACTGTAATTCAACACTCTCCGTAAAATGCAAGCTCTATCGCTACTTAATAGTAAGTTTTATCTATTCTCAATTTATTCATAAGTTTAAAGTATTCTGATTTATTAGAAAGAAAAAAGAAAAGAACAAAAAATGATTATTCTGCATAAATATAAAGCACATTACAAAAAAAAAATACTTAAAATACACACATCCAAAGTATCCTAAAGCCTCGTATTCAATCATTAAAAGTTTGACAAAATTGTCCATTGCTTGATGTCAGGGCCAGGGACCAAAGACAATACTAGCAATCAATATTAGATACCAGCTGATGCTTGCGTCTACGCACGCGTGGCTTTTTATAAAAATAAAAGTTACTCCTGCTATCTGCCAGTGAAAGTCCCGTCAAAATCGATACAGCCGTTTCGGAAATTAGCCGGAACGAACAGACAGACACACAGACAAGCATGAAAAAATAATGTTTTTTTGTTTTGAGTACCGTATACGAGTATACCTTCATATGCATTTAGTAATAAGCTGTTATTTTGACATTACAAAGAGATACTTCTATTTCTTTATTTGTATAAATATAAACAATTACCTACCAGACATATTCACCTACCAGATAAAGGTATTCTTTTAATATCTTAAAGCCATCTTTTTAATATGAGGCGGTGTTCTGAACACGTATTTTAATATGCTACATTTGTACAAGCCTACTATTTGTATCAAATAGAATACGAATTGCTTTTGGAACTACTGTGGACTTAATATGAAACTTAATTCAAATTCCGCTACAACAATATCTCTCGGTTCGCATAAAAAACTACATATGTGCAATAAATTCTTCAAGGGCTACTTTCGCGAAGAATGTAACGTATAGATAGGTAGGTACCTACCTAACTACCTATGCTATCTTGCGTTTACGTGAGTCCAACCACCAAATAGGATACTTGGCCCTTCATAGATTATGACGAAAAAATAAAAAACCTAGTTTATTTTTCCCACAAAAGATTTATTTTTATAGTTTTGAGCATCTGTTCGACCAACACATGACCTCCCACATAAGCCACATTAAAAAAGTAATAACTAGACGAGACGTCCCTGGGGATACGCGTGAAAACCGTCATATGTTTTAAACTAATTTTATTATAATTAGTGTATAATTTATGACGAATACTTGTTGTAGAAAATAACATACTCAAATGACGAATGTGGTACACTTAGACAGATGGTTTTTTAACTGCTTTTGACTAATGTTGCGTGCAAAATAAATAATAGACTTTATGGGTGGTAGCAGGTGGAGCCTAACCTTGACCAAGTGACGATCAATAAATACAGGAATACCTAGAATGTCTAGGACAGATAGACAAGAAGAAAGCTCTGGGTGGCGGGAGCCAAAAGCGGGAGGGTGTGTCAGACTCTTCCCGACTAAAACCCACCCGTGTTCCTTCCGTTGCCTGTGTTGCCAGGGGCCTCGGTAACCTTTTCGAACTTTCCCGCGACCCTGGCAGGCATCGGCCCTAGTAGACCCCTACACTTGTGCTGACGACATCTCTTTGAAGCGCGCGTGGAACACAACGCGCCGTCGACCCGGACCTGGTCCTTACCGGACGGTGAGCTACCCATTGCTCACCGTCCGCAAGCCCGCGCCTACGGTGGCCGGAAATCCGCCAAGGATTCCCGACGCCCAGGGCGTCTCCTGCAGCGGCTAGGGGCGAGAGGGCGCGATATTTGCCTTTCCCTCAACCATCCCGCCTCCTCCTTCGCGAGCATTACTGCTTCGCAGAAAGAGGTGACAGCTGCCCATGCCCTCTCGCTCCATACCATGGCCTGAACCAGGGCCGGACGCGAGAGGAGTGATCTCTGCTGCCGATCGCCTCCACGAGGACACTGTGGTGCTCTGCCCAAGCCTGGCAGACCTCCACCGTATGCTCCACCGTGTCCTCCGCGCGATCCACACAGATCCACACAGATGACACCCGGAATATTAAGCATTAAAGTGCTAATTTTTGTGGGGACACTTGATTGTAACAAAAAATTGCACCCTCCCTGTCAGCTAAATGTTTGTTTTTATGGAGATGTGAAAAAAATCATTGTAGTAGTACATATTGGTGCCGATTCCCTTGTACACAAACTAAACTAAATTTAAGTTCAGTGCATCTTTTTCTTTCTATTTCATTAAGAAAAGGACAGAAGATAAATTTTAGTTTAGTCCTGTCAAATTAATCAGCGCCTGTCACTACTCCGTACAAGTTTAGACGTGATTAAAAACTTGCCTACTAAAATTACGTCAATTTACGTCAAGCGCTGATTAATTTGACAGGACTGAACTAAAATTTATCTTCTGTCCTTCTCTTAATGAAATAGAAAGAAAAAGATGCACTGAACTTAAATTTAATTTAGTTTGTGAAAAAGGGAATCGGCGCCATTATGAAATTAAAAGGAAAACTATCACAGCTAAGTGGGCTTACAAGATAACGAGTAATAGTTGACCAACTTAAATTTGCAGTTGGAGAATTGACCGTGACCTATATCGATGTATGGGAGAACATGTTTTTCAACTACAATATTAAGTTTGTTTTTTGGATAAATTCATCTCAACTTCCCAACTACGATACCCTTTATTGTGCGTAGTCCGACACACACTTGGCCGATTTTTAAGGGATGACTTTTAAGAGTCTCTGTGTGGTCAATCGTGAGATTGAAGCCAATTGTGGACTTGTAAAATTGAATATGGATAAGGAGTAGATGGAAATGGCTTTATTGACTTAGTTGTAAAGGTAATCTCCTAGAAATCTACGACTGAAGCTGGTTTTGAAGGACCTTGGTTTACAGACTGTGTGTTTGCGTCTCTTGTTAAGGATTTCGACAGGATTGTATGGAAGTCGAGTATGCCTGCGAATGGTAGTGCCTAAGATGAATATTGGCGAACTGTCAGTACTTTGCACTGCTAGTATAGTAGTTCTTTAGTTGGAAAGAGAAAGGGAAGCTTACGAAAGAACAGCTCTGTGAGCTCTTCATAACCTTAGCAAATATGTCTTTGGGACTCCTCTCCATGCCTTTGTGCAATACATTGATTGAACTAGTGTCAATAGCCTTGTCTCCGCAACATGGCGTAAATTCTTGAAAACCAATTCTGTATGTGAATACCCAAATATTTGATGACAGCCGTTTTTTTAAGAGTAGGATTGTTTTGCAGGAAAGAGCATATGTGTGATGTTATTGAAAGATTTTTTTATGGAAAAGGGATTATACATAGATTAGACACGGAGTAAGTTTTAACCACTCTGCGACCATGTCCAAACCGAGTTGAGCATGTGAATTGCCTTCTTTCCATGAGTACGTGTGAAAAAGCAGAGCTATGTCGTCCGCAAAGGTGAAGATTCTGCCACCACACAATTTGAGGTTACAAAGGTCGTTGCAGTATCCTTCGCTCCACATTATTTTTGACGTATATCGATGCTGCATACGTGATTTCAAGATCATCACTGCACATATCCCCAACTCTTATTCACTGCATGCGATTTGTGAGGTAATCAGAAAATAACTTAAGTTGCGTGCCTCTCATTCCAAACCCCTCCAGCTTCTCGAAGAGGAGCGTGGCAGAGACGACGGTGTCAAAATAGTTCAGTATACGGACGTCCATGTGTTTTTCGTATTTGTCACTGTCTTTATGGCTTGTCAGAGCTTTATGTCTCTAATAGAGGCCACTTTGCTGATTTCGTATCTCTCATATTCTGCTCTTATTTTTTTTTTTAAATCACTGCAGAAATTCCGATATCTTTTGTACATCAATCATGTCTAGAGTTTTAAAGTGGGCTTTTTTTGAAGTTCTTTAAGTTTTTGATACCTATTGTCACGGTTTCTCATTCATTTTAACAAACCTCTGGTAATCCAGGGTTTTTTAATATTTTAGAGCTCTTTATCATAGAAGTATTATTTCCAATTGCTTGATTCAGGGTGCAAATAAAGTAATGACATCACCATCAGCTAAATTGGTATTGAAGAAAGGTTTACGATTAACCTCATGTCATAGTTTATTTTATTTACATAATTACTTTCGAACAAGGCTTACGGTTTCGAGAATTTAGTTCAATTGCGAAGAATATAAATTAATGGTCAATTATAGAACATTCCGCTATGTAACAATAAGCAGGTAGCCTTATCTTAAGCATGACATGGTGACATGTTACACTATATATGGGAAGTGTATGTAACAATGGGAAGCTTATAAGTTTTACTACAAAGACGAGTTGGAGTCAGTTTTATAAGGTATAATGTCGACATTAATATCTCCTTTAAGCACTCGTATTATGTTTGAATAAGCAGAATATTTACTTAAAGGGTATTTAGGGACTAAATAGTTATATAACTAGTTATATTTCTAAAACCAAACGGCCTGTATATTGCAAGAACAATGGTATTTTCGTTCATTTCTAATATGAGACAGTTGGCCTCCATGGGTACAGACTCCTCTGATTTTAATTGTATTAATGGCTTGTAGTTGACCACTCCTTCATTCTGAGTGAAATGATTAAGTGTACACACACATACTCATTTTTAATATTAAAGTAGGTACTTTAATGGTCTTAGTTAAGCTTGGAACATTAGTATATATTATTTTTATTTTATGTATGTCCCGCACTGGGCCCGCGTGGTGGATTACGGCCCACTCCCTCTCACAGAGAGGAGGCCTGTGTCCCAGCAGTGGGAACATTATAGGCTGATTAAGTGTTATGTGTGTATGTTCATCTATATTTTCGTCAATTGTGGACAGTTTAAGGAAATTATTTTTTCATTTGGTAGAACAAGCTTGCACGGTGAAGCTGTTTGAGTTAGCTTCGGTAATACGTATTTAATTCACTTTGATGATGGTAGCTTGATGATGTTATAATACTTTCTGTAACTGTTGTTTATATAGCTAGTAGTTGTATAAATACGAATGGATTTGGTAGGTACCATAACTAAAAAGTAAAAAAAAAATACAAAAATAAACATCCGACTTCCAAAATTAAAGTATTTTTCACTCTGTGGTGCTTTTTTTGAAGTAATTTGTTTTTTTTTTTTTTGTAAAAAAGTATTATTGGAACTATGAAAAATAATCTTTACATCGAAATAAAAAATCCGACTATAGGGTTTGAATCTTTGACTAGCTATAGTGACTTATAAACTATTGGACATATTGAATTTTCGTATGCAGACTAAGAGTGGAATGCCATTACACGCAGTACATAGTAGTGCGATATACGCAGTTTTATTTACAGTCATACTGTCGTCTCAACATTGTATAAGGAACTCTTGTGCAACATTTCATGCTTGTAGACCTTTCTAGGCTTAGACTGTGCGTTGTCTGTAAGTGTAGTCAATAAATTGAGAGCGTTTGTGGTACTATCATAATTTAGTAAAAATGAAATCGGAAAAGTTTTAAGTATGACATGATAATGACTGATTTTATTGTAATGTCACACGGTATTAAAACATACATACATAAACTCCCGTCTTCTTCCCATGGGGGGTAGGCAGAAACTATACAACGCCACCTGCTACGCTCCTTACGTATTACTCCTTTTGCTTCGTTTACGTTCATACATCCGGTCATACACGCAAGCCGGTTGCAAGTACTACGCACCTGACCTTTTTAAAGAACATCATTAATGAAGTCACTATATTTTGTTTGCTAATAATAATAATAAATCTTTATTGGCATAAAAACACGTTACAGAAAAATGTGAGACCCTGGCTCCAGAGCTAGGTTAGAGTACCTGTATTTCAGGAGCCAGTGACTTCTTCCGTTTAGGTTACAATTGAGCAAGTGTTATGCATCTAAAGGTGACAGAATAGTAATATGTATCTAAAATTAAGTTCAATAGTTATTATTAAACATTTACTTACTTAGTCAAAAAAAATAATACTTATAATTAGAAAATACAATTAGAATAAATATTAATTAGATTAATAATTGAATTTAAAACAATATTAATTTTAAAATTAAAAAAAATTGTAGTACAAAAATAAAAGTATGTAATAAAATTTGAATAAATTGCAATTCAGCTAGGATGAACAAAATAATATTAGAATTATGGGTGCAGGTATGTCAATGTGCATGTGGGCGTGGGTGTGAGTGGGAGTGTGTACATGTGTGTGTATTGGTGTGTGTGTGTGTGTGTGTGTGAATACCATTTTTTTGTGTTCTTATATATTTATGTTGATTGCATTAAATTTTCAGTTGCGTTGTAGTCCTGTGTCAGTAACCAGATTTTTACTTTCTTTTTTGTTTCACGAGTCGTAAGGGGATTTATGTTTAGGATTTTGTTTAATTTATTATAAAGAAAAGCGGCAAGATATACCCGCTGTCACCTAGCGGACGCCGTGTGACAGCGTAAAGGTAAACAAACGTTTTTTTATGGTGCGCTTCTTATTACTTTGTGCATTATAAGGGGTAACACTGTGCTGCTTATAAACCACTTGCAGAATATAATTCTGCCTGACTGTGAGTACTTCACACTTCTTGTATAAGACTTTGGTGGGAAATCTAAAGGGTCTAAAAGTCATGAATTTAAGCAGAGATCTTTGGGCACGTTCCAGGTGAATTATAAAAGTCTTGCACCCACCACCCCATACAGTAACGCAATATCCCACGACTGACTGCACGAACGCATAGTATACAGTGCGAAGGAGTTCGAAGTCTGCTACGTGTCTAAGTTTTTTAAATGCCCAAGTCAGTTTTCTGATCCGCGTTGAGGTGAGTTCTATGTGCTGTCGCCAGCCAAGTTTTTTTTCTACAATCACACCAAGGTATTTTACATGTGTAGACTTAGTGATTGTAGAGCATGAACATGGCGTTGAAGAAGCCAAGTTGCAGTCATGTAGTCTAATATCTAAATTGGCAGGTTTAATTTTAGAAAAAGAGAATTGGAGAAATGTGGATTTGGACAGGTTCAAAGTGAGTCGGTTAGCTCTCAGCCAGTGGCTTAGCCTATGCAGTCCCAGTTCGGCGCTTCGTCGAACTTCGTCCCAGGTCCCTCCATGAAATATGAATGCCGTATCGTCAGCATAGGAAACGATCTTGCCATTTACAAGGCAGCTGACACAGGTCATTTAAGTAAATTAAGAAGAGGCTTGGGCCAAGAATACTGCCTTGTGAGACGCCATAGGTAACCTCAGCATCAGAGCTAACGTGTTATTTTATTTTAACTCTTTGCGTACGGTCACAGAGAAAATCCTTAAAAATGTTAAGAGCGTTTCCGCGAATACCAATCTTATCTAACTTGTCCACAAGGAGAGAAATCATGACGGTGTCGAAAGCTTTGGTCAGATCGAGAAATATGCCGACGCATTTCTGTTTTTGATCTAGCTTTAGCGTGACGTGATCTACCAATTGGTTTACAGCATCTTCAGTGATTTTTCCCGACCTAAAGCCAAATTGGGCTTCTGCCAGTATCTAATTGTGTTGCAGAAAGTTAGTGAGCCTTTTGTTTAGAACCTTTTCTAATATTTTTGATAAAGTAGTAAGAACTGAGATGGGCCTGTAGTTTGCAACATCGTCCTTCTTTCCCTCCTTGTGGACAGGAGTAATAAGGGACTTCTTGAAGACTTTCGGAAAAATACCATGGGTAAGACAAATCTCAATGAGTTTAGTTAGATGAGGGACAATAATGTGTCTAGCTAATTTAAAAAACTTGGCTGAGATCGAATCCCAACCAGTAGCACAGTCATTCTTGAGATTCATAATCAACGTTTCAACTTCGACTTCGTCTGGCGGAAGTAACATTATTGAATTTGGGATAGGGGTTATGTCAAATTTATAATTATTTTGAGCTGGTGTTATTTTATCTGCTAACAGTTTACCAATATTAGAGAAGTAGGTGTTTATCTCATTTACAGCACTTGAACCACTTTTCTGTGGTACTAAAAGGAGGTCCCCAGCGGTTTTATGCATTGAGGCACTGATGATAGATTTGACAGCATTCCATTTATCTTTAGTACAGTTTGTATTTTCTAGTAAAGATTTTTCGTTATTCCTCTTTATCTTTTTCAGAAGACCGTTACAAAAGTTTCTGTATCTTTTGTATATCAGTTCAGCAGATGTGTTTTGTGGGTCTTTAGTATGAATTTTGTGCAGCTTATCTCTGTGGCGGATACATCGCAGTAACCCAGGGGTAAACCAGGGTTTAAGCAATCTTTTCCTACAGGGTCGGGAAATTATGATCGAGTGTAGTATTAATGCACTCGAAAGATGATCAGCAAAAAGAGCGGCGGCTTCATTTGCGTCTTGCAAGTGTGCAAGTGCAGCATCATAATCAACTTTCTTGTACACATTATTTTTGCTAATGTCAGGATTTCGGCAACAAAGACTTACGAGTAAGAGGACCGAGGCGTGATCAGTCACGGTTGAATCTATCACAAAGGCCGCAGCTGAATAGGATGTGTTTACCATAATATGATCCAGACAGTTTGTAAGCCTCGTTGGATAGGTGTGTGCCGGAAGTAGCCTTAGTTCTGCTGTTCGATTAAGGTAAGCCGCGCTGTTTCTGTCAGTGTTGTTCGATTTAATATCGATATTGATGTCGCTGGCAATAATTATGTGTTTAGCTTTGTTAGGACGTATGATCGAATTCTACGAAGTGACAAAGCTATTTGTGCAGTGTACAGATGGGGATCTATACACAGCTAATATGTTAATGTCAGAGTATACTTGAAGCAATAGAAAACTAGCGTCATTTGACTCAGGTTCTTCAACAGTGCATTTTATATTTTTTCTGACATAAATAACGATGCCACCATTTTGATTTTGCCTGGTCTTGGATGAAAAAGATTCATAGTTATCAATAATAGGAATAGGTTTGTGTTCATTGAGCCAGCATTCAGTAAGGATTATAACGTCGATGTCAAAGAAGAATCTGGCTAGTTGTGCCTGAAAATTATCGAAGTTCTTGTAAATACTGCGAATGTTTTGTGTTATGATTTTCAAGGACCTTGCAGTGTTATGTAACACAGAATTACAAGTTTCAGGGTCACAAAAATAGCTATTTGCCACAGAGATAGTGTCTAAATCGAATAAAATCGTATTGGAATTATTAGCCATTGGGAAAAGCATTGAAAATTATGTCACATATATTGGTGTTTCATCAAATAAATATTTGTAATAATGGAATGCTTGGAATACTAGTAGTTCAGGACTCGACTTGTCACTTGGTAAATTTGCAATTGTATTTGTGCGATGGATTAATTGGTATTTATGGTTGTGTGTGAGAAAGTGAAATGTGTAATTGTGCAGCAGTGTGCACTGAAAAAGTGTGGCTTTGAGTTGGACAGATAAAACATTATAATTAACTAACAGTAGTATGACAAACATCAGTAGATAACAGGAAATTATGTTAAAATTACAATAGAAAAAAGCTGAGATAATCGCTAGTCATTTGTCCAGACGAAGGTTGGTGATGTCAGATTCGCTCTTATTCAAAATTTGCTTACCGCCATCAGCTTTACGTAGAAAAACTTCTCCGAATGACGTCCAACAAAACTTGTAGCCGTTGTCCTTAGCATAGTTTCTAGCAAGGTTATTACCTATAGACGTTGAGCTTTAAGGGTCAGGATTTCAGTAATATATATTGGTTTTGATGGACCTTCCTTGTTAATGTGAGTAGTATTCAGTTTATTTTGGGTATTATTTTTGTTAAACTGTCGTATGTTCCTGGATAGTATAATAATACTATCCTTTGGTGATGTGCTAGTGAAGTCAACCATGATAGTGGAAACGCCATCCTTTTTCTTTAAACGGTAGACGTTTTATATCTTGGCGCTGCAGGTGTGTTTCCAGGACGCTTGCCGTTTCTGTGATTATATTACGTAAGTCTTCTTTTGTTTCGCCTTGCTTTTGTGGGATGTTCTTAACCTCAATTTTAGACGAATTCATCATGCGTTCGAGGTTTTCCACTCTCTATTCAAGCTGATTAATGTAAGAGCGGTCAGCTTTTCGTTCCGCTTCCAAATTCGCAGTTGAATTACCATGTCATCATACTGTTTAGAGATATGGTTGACAGAGTCTTTGATTCCAGCGTTTTGCACCTTGATTTCAGTCATGGCCGTTTGGATTGCCTTCAGCTTGCTATCTGTTTGAGTTGTATGAGTGTTTAATAGCTCACAAATCTCCTCCATGAAGTCTGAGCAATCGTTATTACGTTTGCGCCTGCGTGAATTCACATAATCCGGTTTGCTGGCAGGTATATTTGGGGCGGATACCGCTGTTGGGAAGGATGGGAAGTGTATGTAACATACCATGGGAAGCTTATAAGTTTTACTACAAAGACGAGTTGGAGACAGTTTTATGAGGTATAATGTCGACATTAATATCTCCTATAAGCACTCGTATTATGTTTGAATAAGCAGAATATTTACTTAAAGTGTATTTAGGGACTAAATAGTTATATAACTAGTTATATTTCTAAAACCAAACGGCCTGTATATTGCAAGAACAATGGTATTTTCGTTCATTTCTAATATGAGACAGTTGGCCTCCATGGGTACAGACTCCTCTGATTTTAATTGTATTAATGGCTTGTAGTTGACCACTCCTTCATTCTGAGTCAAATGATTAAGTGTACACACACATACTCATTTTTAATATTAAAGTAGGTACTTTAATGGTCTTGGTGAAGCTTGGAATATTAGTATATATTATTTTTATTTTATGTATGTCCCGCACTGGGCCCGCGTGGTGGATTACGGCCCACTCCCTCTCACAGAGAGGAGGCCTGTGTCCCAGCAGTGGGAACATTATAGGCTGATTATGTGTTATGTGTGTATGTTCATCGATATTTTCGTCAATTGTGGACAGTTTAAGGAAATATTTTTTTCATTTGGTAGAACAAGCTTGCACGGTGAAGCTTTTTGAGTTAGCTTCGGTAATACGTATTTAATTCACTTTGATGATGGTATCTTGATGATGTTATAATACTTTCTGTAACTGTTGTTTATATAGCTAGTAGTCGTATACGAATGGATGTGGTAGGTACCATAACTAAAAAGTAAAAAAAAAAATACAAAAATAAACATCCGACTTCCAAAATTAAAGTATTTTTCACTCTGTGGTGCTTTTTTTGAAGTAATTTGTTTTTTTTTTGTAAAAAAGTATTATTGGAACTATGAAAAATAATCTTTACATCGAAATAAAAAATCCGACTATGGGGTTTGAATCTTTGACTAGCTATAGTGACTTATAATTATTGGACATATTGAATTTTCGTATGCAGACTAAGAGTGGAATGCCATTACACGCAGTACATAGTAGAGCGATATACGCAGTTTTATTTACAGTCATACTGTCGTCTCAACATTGTATAAGGAACTCTTGTGCAACATTTCATGCTTCTAGACCTTTCTAGGCTTAGATTGTGCGTTGTCTGTAAGTGTAGTCAATAAATTGAGAGCGTTTGTGGTACTATCATAATTTAGTAAAAACGAAATCGGAAAAGTTTTAAGTATGACATGATAATGACTGATTTTATTGTAATGTCACACGGTATTAAAACATATATACATAAACTCACCTTCTTCCCATGGGGGGTAGGCAGAAACTATAGAACGCCACCTGCTACGCTCCTTACATACTCCTTTTGCTTCGTTTACGTTCATACATCCGGTCATACACGCACGCCGGTTGCAAGTACTACGCACCTGACCTTTTTAAAGAACATCATTAATGAAGTCACTATATTTTTTTTTCTAATAATAATAATAAATCTTTATTGGCATAAAAACGCGTTACAGAAAAATGTGAGACCCTGGCTCCAGAGCTAGGTTAGAGTACCTGTATTTCAGGAGCCAGTGACTTCTTCCGTTTAGGTTACAATTGAGCAAGTGTTATGCATCTAAAGGTGACAGAATAGTAATATGTATCTAAAATTAAGTTCAATAGTTATTATTAAACATTTACTTACTTAGGCACAAAAAAATAATACTTATAATTAGAAAATAAAATTAGAATAAAATCAGAATTAAAATTTAGATTAATAATTGAATTTAAAACAATAATAATTTTAAAATTAAAAAATTGTAGTACAAAAATAAAAGTATGTAATAAAATTTGAATAAATTGCAATTCAGCTAGGATGAACAAAATAATATTAGAATTATGGGTGCAGGTATGTCAATGTGCATGTGGGCGTGGGTGTAAGTGGGAGTGTGTACATGTGTGTGTATTGGTGTGTATGTGTTTGTGTGTGTGAATACCATTTTTTTGTATTCTTATATATTTATGTTGATTGCATTAAATTTTCAGTTGCGTTGTAGTCCTGTGTCAGTAACCAGATTTTTACTTTATTTTTTGTTTCACGAGTCGTAAGGGGATTTTGTTTAATTTATTATAAAGAAAAGCGGCAAGATATACCCGCTGTCACCTAGCGGACGCCGTGTGACAGCGTAAAGGTAAACAAACGTTTTTTTATAGTGCGCTTCTTATTACTTTGTGCATTATAAGGGGTAATACTGTGCTGCTTATAAACTACTTGCAGAATATAATTCTGCCTTACTGTGAGTACTTCACACTTCTCGTATAAATAAGACTTTGGTGGGAAATCTAAAGGGTCTGAAAGTCATGACTTTAAGCAGAGATCTTTGGGCACGTTCCAGGTGAATCATAAAAGTATTGCACCCACCACCCCATACAGTAACGCAATATCCCACGACTGACTGCACGAGCGCATAGTACACAGTACGAAGGAGTTCGAAGTCTGCTACGTGTCTAAGTTTTTTAAATGCCCAAATCAGTTTTCTGATCCGCGTTGAGGTGAGTTCTATGTGCTGTCGCCAGCCAAGTTTTTCATCTACAATCACACCAAGGTATTTCACAGTATTTTTTCAGTAGACTTAGTGATTGTAGAGCATGAACATGGCGTTGAAGAAGCCAAGTTGCAGTCATGTAGTCTAATATCTAAATTGGCAGGTTTAATTTTAGAAAAAGAGAATTGGAGAAATGTGGATTTGGAAAGGTTCAAAGTGAGTCGGTTAGCTCTCAGCCAGTGGCTTACCCTATGCAGTCCCAGTTCGGCGCTTCGTCGAACTTCGTCCCAGGTCCCTCCATGAAATATGAATGCCGTATCGTCAGCATAGGTAACGATCTTGCCATTTACAAGTGGCAACTGACACAGGTCATTTATGTAAATTAAGAAGAGGCTTAGGAGAAGAATACTGCCTTGTGGGATGCCATAGGTAACCTCAGCATCAGAGCTAACGTGTTATTTTATTTTAACTCTTTGCGTACGGTCACAGAGAAAATCCTTATAAATGTTATGAGCGTTTCCGCGAATACCAATCTTATCTAACTTGTCCACAAGGAGAGAAATCATGACGGTGTCGAAAGCTTTGGTCAGATCGAGAAATATGCCGACGCATTTCTGTTTTTGATCTAGCTTTAGCGTGACGTGATCTACCAATTGGTTTACAGCATCTTCAGTGATTTTTCCCCACCTAAAGCCAAATTGGGCTTCTGCCAGTATCTTATTGTGTTGCAGAAAGTTAGTGAGCCTTTTGTTTAGAACCTTTTCTAATATTTTTATAAAGTAGTAAGAACTGAGATGGGCCTGTAGTTTGCAACATCGTCCTTCTTTCCCCCCTTGTGGACAGGATCAATAAGGGACTTCTTGAAGACTTTCGGAAAAATACTTTGGATAAGACAGATTTCAAAGAGTTAGTAGTTAGATGAGGGACAATAATGTGTCTAGCTAATTTAAAAAACTTGGCTGAGATCGAATCCCAACCAGTAGCACAGTCATTCTTGAGATTCATAATCAACGTTTCAACTTCGACTTCGTCTGGCGGAAGTAACATTATTGAATTTGGGATAGGGGTTATGTCAAATTTATAATTATTTTGAGCTGGTGTTATTTTATCTGCTAACAGTTTACCAATAT
The DNA here is from genome assembly GCA_905333075.3 of Atethmia centrago. NCBI lineage: Eukaryota > Metazoa > Arthropoda > Insecta > Lepidoptera > Noctuidae > Atethmia > Atethmia centrago. The sequence goes on along the minus strand of HG995383.1, from coordinate 15,447,370 downwards.
TAGAGAAGTAGGTGTTTATCTCATTTACAGCACTTGAACCACTTTTCTGTGGTACTAAAAGGAGGTCCCCAGCGGTTTTATGCTTTGAGGCACTGATGATAGATTTGACAGCATTCCATTTATCTTTAGTACAGTTTGTATTTTCTAGTAAAGATTTTTCGTAATTCCTCTTTATCTTTTTCAGAAGACCGTTATAAAAGTTTCTGTATCTTTTGTATATCAGTTCAGCAGATGTGTTTTGTGGGTCTTTAGTATGAATTTTGTGCAGCTTATCTCTGTGGCGGATACATCGCAGTAACCCAGGGGTAAGCCAGGGTTTAAGCAATCTTTTCCTACAGGGTCGGGAAATTATGATCGAGTGTAGTATTAATGCACTCGAAAGATGATCAGCAAAAAGAGCGGCGGCTTCATTTGCGTCTTGCAAGTGTGCAAGTGCAGTATCATAATCAACTTTCTTGTACACATTATTTTTGCTAATGTCAGGATTTCGGCAACAAAGACTTAAGAGGACCGAGGCGTGATTAGTCACGGTTGAATCTATCACAAAGGCCGCAGCAAAATAGGATGTGTTTACCATAATATGATCCAGACAGTTTGTAAGCCTCGTTGAATAGGTGTGTGCCGGAAGTAGCCCTAGTTCTGCTGTTAGATTAAGGTAAGCCGCGCTGTTTCTGCCAGTGTTGTTCGATTTAATATCGATATTGATGTCGCTGGCAATAATTATGTGTTTAGCTTTGATAGGACGTATGATCGAATCTTACGAAGTGAGAAAGCTATTTGTGCAGTGTACAGATGGGGATTTATACACAGCTAATATGTTAATGTCAGGGTATACTTGAAGCAATAGAAAACTAGCGTCATTTGACTCAGGTTCTTCAATAGTGCATTTTATATTTTTTCTGACATAAATAACGATGCCACCATTTTGATTTTGCCTGATCTTGGATGAAAAGGATTCGTAGTTATCAATAATAGGAATATGTTTGTATTCATTGAGCCAGCATTCAGTAAGGATTATAACGTCGATGTCAAAGGAGAATCTGGCTAGTTGTTCCTGAAAATTATCGAAGTTCTTGTAAATACTGCGAATGTTTTGTGTTATGATTTTCAAGGACCTTGCAGTGTTATGTAACACAGAATTACAAGTTTCAGGGTCACAAAAATAGCTATTTGCCACAGAGATAGTGTCTAAATCGAATAAAATTGTATTGGAATTATTAGCCATTGGGAAAAGCATTGAAAATTATGTCACATATAATTGGTGTTTCATCAAATAAATATTTGTAATAATGGAATGCTTGGAATACTAGTAGTTCAGGACTGGACTTGTCACTTGGTAAATTTGCAATTGTATTTGTGCGATGGATTAATTGGTATTTATGGTTGTGTGTGAGAAAGTGAAATGTGTAATTGTGCAGCAGTGTGCACTGAAAAAGTGTGGCTTTGGGTTGGACAGATAAAACATTATAATTAACTAACAGTAGTATGACAAACATCAGTAGATAACAGGAAATTATGTTAAAATTACAATAGAAAAAAGCTGAGATAATCGCTAGTCATTTGTCCAGACGAAGGTTGGTGATGTCAGATTCGCTCTTATTCAAAATTTGCTTACCGCCATCAGCTTTACGTAGAAAAACTTTTCCGAATGACGTCCAACAAAACTTGTAGCCGTTGTCCTTAGCATAGTTTCTAGCAAGGTAATAAAGACGTTGTACTTTAAGGGTCAGGATTTCAGTACTATATATTGGTTTTGATGGACCTTCCTTGTTAATGTGAGTAGTATTCAGTTTATTTTGGCTATTATTTTTGTTAAACTGTCGTAGGTTCCTGGATAGTATAATAATACTATCCTTTGGTGATGTGGTAGTGAAGTCAACCATGATAGTGGAAACGCCATCCTTTTTCTTTAAACGGTAGACGTCTTTTATATCTTGGCGCTTCAGGTGTGTTTCTAGGACGCTTGCTGTTTCTGTGATTATATTACGTAAGTCTTCTTTTGTTTCGCCTTGCTTTTGTGGGATGTTCTTAACCTCAATTTTAGACGAATTCATCATGCGTTCGAGGTTTTCCACTCTCTCTTCAAGCTGATTAATGTAAGAGCGGTCAGCTTTTCGTTCTGCTTCCAAATTTTGCAGTTGAATTACCATGTCATCATACTGTTTAGAGATATGATCGACAGAGTCTTTGATTCCAGCGTTTTGCACCTTGATTTCAGTCATGGCCGTTTGGATTGCCTTCAGCTTGCTATCTGTTTGAGTTGTATGAGTGTTTAATAGCTCACGAATCTCCTCCATGAAGTCTGAGCAATCGTTATCACGTTTGCACCTGCGTGAATTCACATAATTCGGTTTGCTGGCAGGTATATTTGGGGCGGATACCGCTGTTTGTGCGATTACTTTGCATGGAGTTGATTGTGCGTCTGATTCACTGCATGTAGGCGTCTTTGGAGGTGTACGTCTTATTGGAATTATGATTTTGTTGAATAGTTATTACTTACAAGTTAACAAACAAAGCCTGTTAGTAAAGCAATAGCAATGTTTTGGTACAAAGGTGCCGTTCAAGTGGCCAAAGCGTTGTTAAAAAATGCAAAAATAATCGCAAGATGCAGAAATCGAACTCACGACACCTTTCCTGCGGATCTTAGTGGCTCGTCACACGGCTATTTTGACTCGAAGTGACAATACGTGAATTAACTGATCTATTTCTCACCAGGAGTGTCACAGCGAAGAATGAAGCACAGGTTTGTGACCATATAAGGTAGCGTTTTTCGTCGTGCGATGCGGTCTGACTCACCGACTGTTGGCGAATAGGAGCGGAGCGCGCCGTGTGACTCACTGCTAGAGTACTAGTTACTTGTTTCTTTGTTCCAATTCGTGTCCTTTGTTTTGTTCTTGTTACTAATTTATGCAATATTTTCGTTTGTTTTCAAGTATTGTATTCTTGTAGCACACACTATTATTTTTATTATATAGTATGATTCGAGTTAAAATTTAGTAAATAATAATTTTTCGGAGCGACTCGCAACACGTCTAGCTCTGAGTGCGCGCGGAAGAATCCAAACTATATGTCTTTCTGGGGCGTCCCCTCCTGGCATTTCCACTCACATCTGCCTTGTAAATACCTTTTATTAGTGTTACCTTTAGTTAAGCATGAAAGTAGTGTAAATGCTGTGGAAATGCGTTCCTTGAGAAACATATGTGGTGTGGTCACACCACACATGCTTCTCAAGGAATCAGCCTATCATTTATAGTCATAAATGATAGGCTGAAAAATGATGTGATAAGGCAACAATGTGGTTTAAAGGAAGATGTAGTGACAAAAATTGAAAAGAGTATGCTTAGATGGTTTGGTCGTGTTGAGAGGATGAATGAAAGGCGACTACCGGTATTAAAAATAATGAGTAAATAATAATAATAGAAAATTCCTCGTGAAAGCTGAGAAAGATAAAAAAAATCAAGTATCTTGAATTAGCACACGAGGTTGTGGACATGTGAGACATGGAATCTGCAATCATTTTACCGAGAATCGTAACGGTTAATGGGTTAATGGCTTAATAGTGGAGAGCCTCGACCACCACCTCAGAAGGCTATCATTGTGCGATTGGGTCAAGGGCTTGATTCATAAAGAAGTACTCCTGGACACGGCTCGCAAAGTGAGAAGGTGGGGAACCTTCTCACTTTGCGAGCCGTGTTTAGAGCCCTGACCTCCGGCAGCTTCGACCCTGTTCCTGATGCCGATGGGCCACTATTATTTATATTTTAAAAAAATGTTTTTTATTAATATTTAATAATATAGTTAATGTGTCAGTAAGATTAATAAATAAAGGGAATAAAATTGAGCATTATATTTATTCAGATTTAAAGTTTTATATTACCTACACAAATATGTTGGTTACATATTTTGCAATCATAGTTAACAAATAAGTGGTTGAACCTCAACACTTCACTGAATGAGTCAGTATTTTGATTATTATTCGATCAAGGAGTGGGTGAATTGAACTGACGGATAGCTACGGAATGAACTGTATTTTCCGATAAAATTTAATTAAATTGTACTACTTTGACGACATCTAAATGGAACTTCCAGAGAAATCAGAATTAAATATCAGAAATACTTAGGACTGCTTACTTACTACAAATTACTTTCAAAACAAAATCAAATTATAGCCTGTACCGGTACCCATTTCAGCGTACCCAGACATGGTGAGCATTTTCGGTATTTACCCAGAATATGACATTATCATTAATACAGGGTTATTTCAAGTTGTTTTTTAAATTCCGCACACGCGATGGAATACCCATCGCGTGTGCGGAATTTAGCTAGCCAATCTAATATCTTAACACGATAAAATAAAAGAATAATAAAAATCGCAGTGTAACGGGATGTAGGCCACTACAATTTGATGTTTTTTTGTGGTGTCATCAACCGCAATTATTGTAGTGACTTGAAGTACGAGTATCAGTTTAAAAAATCTGTTTTTCTTTTGTGTAAGCTTCAATGACGTCTAAACACGATAAAACATAAGTAAACAGTTTTCTCAACTCTTACTTCAAGTAAACAACAATCACAGCGAAGGTTGACCTCCCAAAAAAAAACATCAAATCTTTTTATTTCTAATTTTATATTATTACCCAACGCGTCTGCGGAATTTAGTTAGAAAATTTAAAATAACCCTGTATCATTAGACTTCTGCAAAGTAAATGAGCAATTCTTTGTGCCTATTGGTACAAAACAAATGTGTACCATAGTTTTTAATATAACACGACAATTTAAAATAAACCTGTATCATTAAACTTCTGCAAAGTAAATGATCAATTCTTTATGTCTATTGGTACAAATGTGTACCATAGTTTAAATTTGTGAAGTTATGTCATGGTATTATATAGGAGTTTTAATATATCCCTTTTATATTTATTCTATAACGTGCCTTCTCTTTACAGGATCACTCTGGGAAACTGCATGGGTCTTGGCGAGAGGCCATTCAGCCCACCATGGTGGGGTCAACTCGCTTGGTTCATGGTCTTCGCCGTCATGCTACTCCTCGCTGTACTGGGCAATAGCCTGGTCATATGGATCGTTTTGGGTGAGTAATATCCAAACTAATATTATAAATGCGAGAGTCCCTAATGCCAACGTGACACTTAAATGAATACCTAAATATTATTGTTCTGTTGGATTTTCAACTCTCGGCGCCGAGAGGAGCGTTGAAAATACAACAGAGCGCTTTTCTGTTTAGGCATTCATTTAATTAGATGTCCCATAGTGTTAGTGGAAATGGGCATTACTCAGTCTGTCTGTCTGTCTGTCCTTTTCACGCCTAAACCACTGAACCGATCATTATGAATTTTGACAGAAAGGTAGCCAGGGACCTGAAAAAGGACATAGGCTACTTTTTAACTTGGATCTTTGCATTAAAAATGATGAAATATCTACAAAAAGTTGAGGTATTAGTTTACTAAGAAATATTTCGAGCACAATATTCGAAGTTAGGACTTAATATTTGTGGCTACAATTAAGTATCCAATGTGTTATAAGTTTTGTTGCTACACATTGATGCAAAAATAATTAAATGAATCGTTGTTCGTTTAGGTCATGGTTTTTTTTTTGGGTGGGAAATCATCAAATAACTTCTCCCGCTCTGGGCGGAGCGGGAGGGTGTGTCAGACTCTTACTGACTAAAACCCACCCGTATTCCTTCCTGTTGCCTGTGTTGCGGGGGCCTCGGTGACCCATAAGTACCTTCCCGCGACCCCGGCAGGCATTGGCCCTAGTGGACCCCTACCTGTGTGCTGACGACATCTCTTTGAGGCGCGCGTGGAATACAACGCGCCGTCGACCCGGGCCTGGTCCTTACCGGACGGTGAGCTACCCATTGCTCACCGTCCGCAAGCCCGCGCCTACGGTGGCCGGAAATCCGCCGCAGGAGACGCCCAGGGCGTCTCCTGCGGCGGCTAGGGGCGAGAAAGCGCGAAACTTGCCTTTCCCTTAACCGTCCCGCCTCCTCCTTTGCGTGCATTACTGTTTCGCAGAAGGAGGTGACGGCTGCCCATGCCCTCTCGCTCCGTACCATGGCCTGAACCAGGGCCGGACGCGAGAGATCTCTGCCGCCGATCGCCTCGACGAGGACACGGCAGTGCTCTGCCCAAGCCGGGCAGACCTCCACCGTATGCTCCACCATGTCCTCCGGGCGATCCACACAGTGGTGAAACCCGGACGTTTCCTCCCGCCTTATCCGACACAGGAACCTCCCAAAACTGCCGTGTCCGGTGAGGACCTGCGTCAGGCGGAAGGTGAGGACGCCGTGGCGCCTTTCTAGCCACTCCTCAAAGAGGGGACTTATCGCCGCAATCGTGGCGTGCCCAGTACTGGGTTTCGATAACGGTACTTTCCATGACGCCATGAGATCCCGCCGGAGCTCCGTCCGCTGTGCCGCGATTTCTCGCGGCAGCGGAGTTACGCCCCGGCGTTTCGCCTCCTCGCGCCACTCCCATACGTGCGCGAGGACTTTTGCCTCCAGATCCCATGGCGGCAATCTGGCAAGGAGGCTGGCTGCCTCACAGGAGAACATTCTATTTGATAAATATGGTCTCCCATAAATTCCAACTGTAAATGTAAGTTTGTACGTACAATATTGAGAGACTTACCATGTTATTTTAAAACCATATACTTCTTATAGTTTTTATTGTAATCTATAAGTAAATAACTAATATCTGTATTTTTTTCTTAATTTTTGGCTACGTAGTTTCGAAGATAAGGGGAGAGAATGGTCAATTTTCTTAAATAACTCTCACAACAAGCACTTTCATTTGATACGAGTATGTTACACCATACAGTTTGCAAAACTATTATTTGTTATTTTCAAATTTTCCCCCAAAAGTGACCCTCATATTCAAAATGCATATTTACGTTACACTTCCATGTTTGGATCACAGAAAATCATATGTGTACCAAGCTTCAACTTAATCGGTCCAGTAGAGTCGGGCTGTGACAGACAGACAGACACACGAGTGAAGCTATAAATGTTCCGTTTTTTCCTTTTGAGGTACGGAACCCTAAAACACAGCTGTTTCTTACAAAAGTTCAATACCTACGCGTAGGTAAAATCAAAATTATGGTATGGTATAGAACAGATTTTTTTAATAAACGACGAAAGATTTCTATGGGTGTCCAGAATCCATGGTAACAGTTTGCGCGTCGATGTCCCTGCCACCCTGTATAAATCCTTTTGAGGCTAACTGTATCTACATACTTTCAACTTATATCAGTTGCCAAGCAGCAAAAACTGCCAATGTGGTCTGTAGCATTCTGTAACATTTCAATCGGAACACGGAATTCAAGGGTAAAAATAAATAGGAACCGATGAAATTAGGGGTGCATGAAACATTTCAACTGTCGTTGGAAAGATTGTGTGACACGTACCTAATTTCTGTTATAATATTATAATAACAGCTACCACATTCTATGAGGTGGTCCTATTTGCGAACTAAAAATAAAATGCACAGTCAGTTCGCAAACGCCAAGCACAGTAATTGCAGAGAGATTTTTTAATAAAAAAAGGTCTTTGTCATGAAATTCTGCAAAATTATAGGTATAACGTCCATTCTGCATATCTTTTCCTCAATTCCTCTCAGTCTCTAATAGACATAGGGTCGTCATCGTTATTTTGAAAAAGCATTAGCATAAATGGAAAGAGTGCTACTAGCCTCGACTTAACTATCCACTCCACTCGATATAAACGTCTTGGGGTTAAAATAGGTCGTTTATGCCCGAGTTATACACTCTGCTTTTCACTTTGATTGTGACAAAATGAAACGGGCATAAAAACACTTTTCACTGTTCAAAAATGTTGCAAAATTGACGAAGAGAATATTAATTCCCGGCACGAAATTTTTTTAAAGTTTTTATTTTTATTTTCAATATTGTCATTTGACTTGGGTACTTCATACTGACAAGTCATAAAAACGTTTTTTTGCATTTTTAAATAATAAATGTCAACTATTTTATCTGGTTTTATTAAATTAACGATAGAAAACACGGAAGTGATATAAATCAAAGCAAATTAAATAAAATAACGACTTTAATCTGCGACATTTTATTGTGCTGGGCCTGATTATCTTAGTCTTAGAAAAAATATTTACTTTACGCATTAGAGCATTATAAGCGACAAAAGTAAGAGAGGGGAATGTATGTTTATGCGTCACAAGATTCCTTTAATTCCCTTGGGAGTAGCGCAGTATAATCCTGGCTCAGCCTGGTGTGACGATGCCCACAGCGGGTGTGCCACGCTGCAGACGCCAGGGATGGTGATGGTCGGCGGGTGGTCTCGCAAGACTCGTAGCTAGACGTGGCCGCGAGGGTAAAATACACTCTGCTTTTCACTTTGATTGTGACAAAATGAAACGGGCATAAAAACACTTTTCACTGTTCAAAAATGTTGCAAAATTGACGAAGAGAATATTAATTCCCGGCACGAAATTTTTTTAAAGTTTTTATTTTTATTTTCAATATTGTCATTTGACTTGGGTACTTCATACTGACAAGTCATAAAAACGTTTTTTTGCATTTTTAAATAATAAATGTCAACTATTTTATCTGGTTTTATTAAATTAACGATAGAAAACACGGAAGTGATATAAATAAAAGCAAATTAAATAAAATAACGACTTTAATCTGCGACATTTTATTGTGCTGGGCCTGATTATCTTAGTCTTAGAAAAAATATTTACTTTACGCATTAGAGCATTATAAGCGACAAAAGTAAGAGAGGGGAATGTATGTTTATGCGTCACAAGATTCCTTTAATTCCCTTGGGAGTAGCGCAGTATAATCCTGGCTCAGCCTGGTGTGACGATGCCCACAGCGGGTGTGCCACGCTGCAGACGCCAGGGATGGTGATGGTCGGCGGGTGGTCTCGCAAGACTCGTAGCTAGACGTGGCCGCGAGGGTAAAATAAGTACCCGGCACGGAGCTTTGAGGTTGCCAAAAATACCGGAAGATGGTAAGTCGGAACACCGTGCTCGGATGTCACCGATGATTAATTATCGATTATAGCCCGAACTTTGGTCACCAGTATGGGGTTACGAAAACATAGAATTTAATAAGGTTAACTAATGTGAGTCAATAAAAACTGTAGCCTAGGCTTTTAAAATGGTGGAGACCACGTATGTAAGCTTCCCATACGTCTTCGCCGGAATGCTCATATCTTATTTCAGCTATACAGTATTCTGTTCAATCCTACAACCCCCTCTTATCTTAAAGAACGTTTCAAGTTCCTTCATGACACACATAATAGATACCTGAGGTCATCGGAAAACTTAAAACTAGAGATGCCGATGCATTCCACCAGCTTTTATGACAAATCTTTTACAGTTCAAGCAGTACGGTTATGGAATGCCTTACCCGTGTCGATAAGGCGTGCACAAACTTTGTCCACTTTTAAAATTCAGGTAAAAAAACACTTTCTCTCTCCCTAAATATCATCATTACTTATAGTTATATAGTTCTTGATTTTGTTTCATGTTTATGGCATATATATATAGATATATATGTATGTATGTATGTATGTATGTATGTATGTATGATATATGTTATGTATAGTATATGCTTTATGTATTTATTGTATATGTAACTGGTACACCACTGACTACCTGCAGTATTGTCTCTCCTCCCCCTTTAATCCATCCAAAGGTTGTCTGTAAAAGATCGCTTTTAGCGATAAGACCGCCCATTGTGTCACCCCTTGTAAAATTTCAACATTTGTATCTGTAATTTTTTGGTGTACATAATAAAGAGTATTCTATCTATCTATGTAAGGTCACAATAGAACATGCGTCTTCGCTCGGAGCAATATTTCGAATTTCGTCACTGTGAGCGAATGGCACACGGCGGTGTCGCTCGTAGATTATGGGGTTCATACGTTCGGATATGACAACCGCATGCATCACTAGCACAGACAACTAATTTATGTTGTTTAGTAACTTAGGACGTCCCTAATGTCTATGTCCAGCAGTGGACTGTTATAGGCTGAGTTGATTGAATCTATACATATAATAAAATAGTAACGAAGTCAAAACTGTACCTACCTTAAATCATTTTTGAGAAAAAGTAATTGTCCAGAGGTGTAAGAACCGGATGCCGAAAATATCGTATTAAAAAAAACCTGTCTGTATATTCCGGATCGGCGCAAAAACGGTTGAGCGGGTGAACTTTGGCACACAGATAGTTTAACTGGATTAACACATAAGGTACTTTTAATCTCGGTATTACGTTTCCGTGTGATGTCGCTTCGAATATAGACATACATTTTTACATAATTATAATATTTGATATTTTGATTTATAATTTAATTATTGGTTGATTTATTTGTTAAAAACTTATTTGATTAATAACCTTTTTAGGACTACTAAAAATTAAATACGTTTACCTAGTTAAAATTAAAGTATTATCTGAATATTTTTGACAGCACTGGTGTCGCGCCATTATTGCTCCGTTGCGAACTTCCGGAGCAATGCAAATGGTGGGGCACTTGCCACTCGAATATTGAAAAGAGTGATCGGCACTTGGTCGTCGGATTCAGTGCGAATAATACCTCCAGAACTGTCATAAAACAGTGGTTATATTTTAGATTAGAAAATAAAGTTATAATTATTGTTTACGTGTGTAGTTTGATTAAAATCTTACACGTGGGATATTTTCTGAACTCCATGCGGGCGAAGTCGCTGGCAAAAGCAATATCCAAAAACTTTTCGAAACAAATTTCTAAATAATGGTGAAAACCGCATCAAAATCCATTGTGTAGTTTAGAAGCACTCACGAGGTCACACACAACAACAAGGGTCAGATTCAATTAGTAAGTGAAACTCCGCACATGGGATGGGTATCGATGTCGATGCAGACCCATTACGTCTGCGGAGTTTAGACCCTCTAGTTGAAAAGTTAATAATAATCTTTATTTATCCAAAAACATACAGACTTTCAGTAATGATAATTCATGACCTTGTGAAGGCCGCAGGAATCCGCTGGATGCGGGAAGCACGAAACCGGTCGAAGTGGCGATGCTTGGGGGAGGCCTATGTCCAGCAGTGGACGTCTTTCGGCTGAAATGATGATGATGATGATGATGATACAGACTTTGAAATACAGTTAGATATTTGGTTTAAAAATATATTTATAGTTTATGTTGTAAATTCTGTACATGAATAATATTCAACCTCTTAATCATAATCTTGATCTCCACCAAAAGATGTACACAATACATGACACATAAATAAAGGGCAACATCAGGTATTGAGTAGGTGTACTCCTTCACTTATAGGAGATAATGTTAACAACTAAGCTAACAAAGTTAAAATATTAATGAAAGGTAAATTTAGGAAACAGTTAATACATATTTAAAGGACATAAAAAAAAGAAAATACAACATTTAGAGATACTTGAATTAAATTCAATCTTTTAAACAATTCTTATATTTAGACAGAGACTCGCAGATGTCTTAATTTGTAGCTTTGGCTAACATATTATATTGCCTACAAAGTCTTGGTACAGCGGCGTAATGACCGAGGTTAGTTTTTGAGCCAGGGATATAAAATAAATTGTATGTGTTATGCCTTTTAAGAGGTAGTATACGGTCAAGGTTTACAATGATCAACAAAAACTTGTCTCAAGTGGTCTGTGTCATTCTACTCTATGGATATACAAATGGATATGCAAAGAGTAAAATTGTATAAGTGTGTTGTGTGTCTGTGTATGTGACTGGTGTGTGTGGGTGTATTACACAATACACCCACACACAGTTAATATATTTTTAGATTGTCTATTGCCTAAGTACTACACAGCATTAAAATTTACATCATTCATTTGTAAATTATTTTCTTCTAATAACAGACGCAATGGGTTGCAAATCTCCTATTGAAACCTATAATTATTCTCATTCAAAGATAAAATTACACACTGTAGGTGTTCCTCAATATAGATAACCTTGCAAAGCTGGTGGTGATGGGCAAGGTAGATGGGAAAAGACATCGCGGCCGGTCGCCTAACCGCCACTGATCAGACTAAGTAACCGTCCTCACTTGACTCTCTACGTTACGACTGCACTGAGAAAAACCGAGAACCGAACGAACTGGAAGAACATCATTCATTAAGCAACGAGGGCCATTTAGGGACGCGGGCAAGAAAAGATAACGAGAAAATTGTTTGTCGTTAACTAAAAGGATTGCCTTTTAGTTACTCCAGCGGAATACGATTACTTTTAACGAGTGTGTGACATACTTTTCAGCGCTGAAGCATCAAAGTCAGAAGAGCTCCAGACCGCTAGTTTGTGGAACATATTGTCTTTATAATTTATAGTCGTGGGTAGAAGCTCGCGACTTCGTCCGCATGAATCTTGCTCCTCCGACCCATCGCATAGCATGGCGGATCGCCCGCCCACTCTAGCGTTCTTTTTGTTTTTTTTCTTTTTTTCTCGGCTCCTAAGGGTCTTTGCGTAATGTTAATCAGCCTATGTATAACATTTCTCAAGAATTGTGCTATCAAATGCAAAAATAATTTTTAAATCCGGCCGGCAGCTCCAGAGATTGGCGCGTTCAAACAAACAAACAAACTCTTCAGCTTTATTATGTTGGTATAGATTAATGGTAACAAGAAAATACACTAATTTGAATCTTAGTTCCACTTACCTACAAGCTTTATTAATAGTGGAAGCGTAACTTTAATTACTTCAGCAGACGACGCTGAAGCGACGCGACTAAGCGTCAAAAGATTTCCGCGCTTCTTTGCGGTAATTAATCTTCTTGACGATACCCTGAGTTTTAATGAGGTATAAATTCTACTTTATCTTTTTGTCTAGACAAAGAGTATATTAAAGGACATTAATACTAAAACATAATATATAAAGTGGATCAGAAATGTGTTGTCATCTTAAGGGTGCGGTACAGGCCCTCAAACTGAATATGTCTACTCGACCCGAATTTATGGGACAACTGATTATTTTATTCGCGATAACGATGTTGGTCTCATGGAAAAAGTGGTTCAGTTTGATGGTCTTTACCACACACTTAAATATACCTTTTTGATACATGTTGTATGGGGAAGATCATTTTTTTTATTATTCAAGAGAAAAGGGCTTTGACGCACATGCGATTATGCCGCTCTGGTGGGCTTAACAAAATCATACTTATCTCTATTTAACAAAACCTTAGCATGGAGCATCAAAGGACTAGTTTGTGGTGATTGATAATAATTTAATATTATTGACGATGTTCTGACATAAATTAAATCATCGATGTATGTAAAGCCAGCGAAATTAACTGCTAAGCAAATTGGCTACCAACTTAAAATGTCCGTACATTTCGATCACAACTGTTGTTCTCTGACAGTTGTATGAAATGGCTATAAGACGGCAAATTGATGTATTGATGTAGTGTTTCAATTTGATAAATAACTAATTTCCCTGATTCTACGTCATAATCTGACCCAAAAGATGAAAACCCAAACTGATTTACGACTATATTAGTGACCTTATTGGTGATATTCTTCAGAAATTTCCTTTTCACCTCAAAACCTCGGAAAGAGTCTGTTTATCATTCGAAATCTGAGTGCAAAAGTGCATTTTATCCGCTAGCGTGGAAAGATTTTTTAAAATTCGAACCATTCTATTCAATAATTTTCTTTAGCGCAAGTCCACTGAAAATGCAGTAGATACTTATTTAATATCAGTGCACCAACCTCAATTTTAGAATAATCGCACTGGTCAGCACGACGAATGCATAAAAAAAAAAAAATATTTTCTTCTTTTTATTTAACTTTCTATCATTTTGGTTTGTTTTTTGATAAAATCGTAAGAAATCATAAAATATGAGCGAGTCCGGCAGCGACGAAGTTATAAATTTAACACCTGCAGAGTTAGCGCAAGCAGTACATATTAAAGCAGATTTGAGTTTTCTTCTGAAAAAATAAATAAAAAGCGCGAAAAGTAAATAAAAGCGTACAATTTGTTCAATGCATGGAGTCATTCTCATGCCGGGGTCACGGGAAGGTACCAAAGGGTTACCGAGGCCCCTGGCAACACAGGCAATGGAAGGAATACGGGTGGGTTTTAGTCAGTAAGAGTCTGACTCACCCTCCCGCTCCGCCCTGAGCGGGAAAAGTTATTTGATGATTACCCACACAAAAAAAAATGGAGACATTCTGAAGGCACGAAAACGTTTTCAGATACTATAATGCTATCATATTTCATTGAACTATCTAAAATAACTTTCAATATTTTGAATTGTGGTAATTTTAAAATAAATAAACACGAACTTAATATAATATTTAAGCTGTTTTCTTGCACCTAGCATTTTTCTCGCTGTAGTGAGTTGAAAAGTTGTGTGTTTCGCTCGTCAGCAAAGTTATTCTGCGTCACGTACCTTTGAATCCTTTGATTGCTCAGGTTTCAATACAAGTACTCGCGCCAAAAAACATCTTTGCAGCCTTGCATAACAAATAACTATTCTAGTACTCGCAACCAGCTTGCGTTTATGACCTGATGTATGAATAAACGAGGCAAAAGGAGCATGTAAGGATCGTAGCTGGAGGCATTCTGTAGTTTCTGCCCATGGGAAGAAGTCGGGAGTTTATGGGTATGTGTGTGAAGTAAATCTTTTATTATTAAGTAAATTAAAAACCCTCAACATTTGAGCGACAAAGCTACAATTAAAGGATCCAACTCCAAACACTAGTAGGTCTGCTGAGGTCGCGGGAAAGTTCGAAAGGGTTACCGTGGCCCCTGGCAACACAGGCAACGGAAGGAACACGGGTGGGTTCTAGTCAGTAAGAGTCTGACAGGGTGTGTCAGACTCTTACTGACTAAAACCCACCCATCAAATAACTTCTCCCGCTCCGCCCAGAGCGGGAGAAGTTATTTGATAATTTAGCACCCAAAAAAACAGCACTAGTAGGTATTTAATGAATAATCTTTACCTGACGGTAGCTATAATGTTTAAAAATTTTAGTGTATTAAAATTTAATTTAAAAAATCTTATTACGAAGTTCTTGCGTGGAGTTGCGGACACCAGCCCGTTTTACCTATTACTTATTACGAAGTTCTTTGTCGAAAGAAAAAATAATGAAACAAGCATGTATTATTTAAGACTTGATTGACGCGGCTTGATGAAAAAGAGTTTTCCATAGTCTCTCATAAATTTTGAGACAGGGAGTATTTTACCCGACTACCGCTAAAGGAGGGTAATGTTTTATGTGTATGGTTTCCAAATAGGAAATGTCAGCCGTAGTTTGAGTTTGTCAGTACTTATGTATTTCCATACCAACACAAAACCACACAATTATTATATATTTCGAACTTTTAGGTCCTAAGATATTACGAGCGTTCTTATTGCTATGTTTCCACCGCAGATTGAAGCTGCAACAACCCTGTGCATTTTTATTCTCTACTTATTGCATATCATAAAGAATACATTAAGGAACCTACGCTACTTCCCATTCGTCAGAATGAAAATCGAATTTCCGAACGAGAAACGGTTATTATTCAGAAATTCATTTTTCAAATTAACGTTTCTTAACGATTTTGATTGTAAACGTTCGCTTCGAATCAATCTGGGGCTACTTAAAATGTTGATGCTGTTTTTGTTATGGGCTTTAGCGAGAATCCTTACATATTACAAAACAAAGTACGTGTGTCTGAACGCGATAAATTCAAAAACTACTCAACGGATTTCCAAACAATTTTCGCCAATGGACGGAGTAATTTATGAGAAAGGTTTGAGTGTATAATTCATTAAGGTTTTGGCATAGCTAAAATATGACGATTATTGTTGAAGATGACGGAAAAAATCATGCCGACTGGGAGCTTTACTGGCGTGTCCTTCGTTAACAGTTAGAGATAAATACAATAATGATGTACAGCATTGTACATCTTAAAAAATTCAACAAAAAGAATCCCAACAACATATGTACATCGATCTTCTATGGATGACCCACAGTAACTATTTTTATCTTTCAGAATTTGATAAGAATTTCGATGTTATTTCCGAAGCAATTTTGTTCGGTATTATATTAATCCGTATCCAATATTATGTTATTTAAATTGAACATTTAATTTCGATTAAAACTTGCCTCGACATCATATCATTTAAATGAATTCTTTAAAAGATATCACAGATTCAAAATTACGCGTAACAAAATAATTATGGTTGACGGCGGCGCGGGAGTCAATGACCTTTTCCTTTACGATAGAAAAACGGGTGAATGGATTTGGATAAAAAATGGCACACATACAGTTAATAACCTAGATTAACACAGGATACCCGAAGCCGCGGGCAAATCTAATAAAAATATAGTATTTCTTGCAACTTCCGTACCCAATCCGACCAACATTTTATGCTTGTGTGAACCAGTGTGAACAACAGGATTATTTCAGTGAAAATGACATTTTCATTTTATCGTGTGCCAGTATTCAATTCAATTGTATTTTTGGTATCTATAGTTGAGATTAAAAATAATTTCTTAAAGGTTTAATCATAATCCTACTAATATTATAAATGCGAAAGTTTGTAAGAATGGATGGATTGATGTTTGTTACTCTTTCACGCAAAAAAGTACTGAACGAATTTGGATGAAATTTGGCACAGAGATAGTGTGTTACCAGGAATAACACATAGGATACTTTTTATCCCGATATACCCAGGGGGTCAAAACTTATGCGGGTGAAAACGCGGGGCGCATCTAGTTTATTATAAAGTTTATGGTAGAATTGATTTGCCGCTTGTGATATTGGAACATTCCTAGACTGTTTGTTACCAGTTGCTGGATTAAGCTATTTGTGTACAATTTGTTCAGTAGTCCATCGAAATATTAGGTACGTACTATCTAAATGACTATGCCACCTAGTGAAATACCCTAGTTTTATGGTACAGTTCCACGTTCCTGTTTCAAGTAACTTGACCATAGATCAGCATAAAAATTAAAAGTTTCAATGCTTCGCTATCACAGCAAACTGCACTCGTTTTAGGTTTATTAAAGGAAAATCCGGATTTTGGGCGAAACAAACCGAACACACACAGACAATGTAGAAAAGGCTCGTTTGTGTTACGTGACTTCCTTCTATGTGGGTTTTGTTTCACCCTGAACATCATAAAGATAGCAGGGTTTTTGTGGCGAAACGTGTTTCACATGTGTTCCCCATAATAAAAAAAAAGGACTGAATTTATGAATGAATAAAAACTAAATGAATTTATACCATGTGAGGCCGACAATAACTGAAAAAATACTGGCCTGCGTGTCGGACAACGCACAATGAAGGGTTCCGCAGTTGGGATGAATTTATCCCAAGAACAAACTTAACATTGTAGTTGAAAAACATGTTCTCCGATATATTCCACCTGCAAATGTAAGTTTGTACGCACAATATTGAAATATTACCATGTTATTTTAAGACCATAGTCAATTCTCATAGATTTTACTGTAGGTAATCTATAAGTACTTATAGAAAATTACAAATCTAAAATTAAAAAAAAATTAGGCTTAGTAGTTTCGGAGATAAATAGATGAAAATTGACCATACCTGCGTATGGATAATTTTCATATATTTTCTTAAATAACTTTAAAGCTATTTATTTAAAATATTCGAGACCCTCACAGTACGGCCTTTCATTTGATATGTCACACGATACTTGCGAAACTTTTTAATTTTTAATTTTCTTATTTTCCGATCAAAAGTAGCCCACTTATTTACGTTACAAGCCTAAACACGGGTTTAGGCCACAGAAATTCATGTGTGCCAAAGGATAATGCCCTCATATTAGAACAAGTATGGCCTACAGTAAACTCAGATAAATAGTTTATGGAATAATAGTTTAAGTTGTTATGAACACCTAGTACTTATCAGTTAAGAAAACAAAGTCGCCGTTTGGAAATAAAACAGTTTTAATTTGATTTTATAACATTTATGTTTCTTAAGCACAGACTTATTTTATACACTTACTTTTGAATTGTAAATACATAGATTTGAACATAAATTACTGTGTGTTTGAACACGGTAATTATGCATTTCAAAGTTATTTACTCATTTTAATTCACTGCGATGACGTGCTCGAGAGAGCAGACCTGCTCAGGTCCATATTCGCGCCGGAGTAATCATTAGTAAAAGCAGGGCGAGAGTCCAAATGCGTGTGAGGGTCGTCATTAGATGCGGGGCCAACAGTTTCTTTATTCACATTAGGGTTGTCATTCAAAGTGGACCCAAGGTCCAAGTAAGCGCGAGGGTCGTCATTTGGGTGAGGGTGATTGGCATCCATTGTCGTAAAAAAGGTACAAAAGAGCACAAACCACGGCAAAAGAAAACTACGACGGCGAATCACACAAACCACGATAGCAAGCGCGCTAATGAGTATATTACAGTTTACTGTCAAATCTATCATCTGTCAAAGGATAATGTTGCCTTATTTTGAAATATAATCGATTAGTTGCATCGATTGTAGGTCTAGAATAGTCTATATCAATTTCATTTTTATCTAACTACGGCAAAGCCATAGAGAATAGTGTTTTTTTACCATTCTATGTTTATTACATCTGGTCTGAGGTGTTTATGAACATACTTAATAGTTTTGTCTTAAGGTCGAGTAGGTTTCATTCAAAGAAACTAAAATGGCCGTGACATCAGAAACATTTTTCGCCATAGAAATATATAAAATCATCTGAAGCCCGACTAATATATTCAGCAATATTATAAGCGCTTCCCGAAGTCAAGAGCATGAACACTCAAGTTTTAATTTAAATACCTAGTAGCCAACAAGTTGCTTTGTTTTTTTTTTCGCTGTCGGATTTTGGTTTTTAAGTATTTTATTTTATTTTATACCTATATTATATATTATTTTACTTTTTCTATATATTTTCTCAGCGAAGTCAAAGCTAGACAAGATGAAACTGTAAAGTGTACATGAAATGGGACTAAAGTGCACCTACACTGCTTAATCATCATCATAAACCTATATTACACCACTGCTGGGTATCCGTTTCTCCCTTCTATTGCACGCCACTGAGCACACAGCTTGATGTTTATAATTATTAATTAAACCGTAATCGATTAGATTTATTAAATGTATGAATCGACATTAAACTGAACATAATTATAATGGCAACCCTAGACTTCGCCTAAAGTGACACTCGCATTAATAATAAGTTAAATTACTTATTTATTTGTTATGATCACGTCATATTTAGAGATAGAACTTAAACGGATAATTCCTATTAAAAAAAACTAATATTTTTTTATTATCTTTCAAAATGTGTCCGAGGTGGGCCATAGCCATGGGCATTGTTCTTTCAACTTAATTCTTTTAAAAGATTCGAAGCAAATTGTCTGTGACAGACGGCCAGACATACAGACAGACAGACACACGAGTGATCCTATAAGGGTTCCGTTTTTTAATTCGGATGTACGGAGCCCTAATACGTGTACATACATAGGTGTGTTTTAAAATTATCAAATACCTAAATCCAAATCGTTATCACATGTAAAATTTCAACCAGAACGACGAAAAAACAATTTAGATTTAAAAGAGTGTCCGTGGTGTTTCCTGCCAAGGGGCAAGAAACTCTACGGACACTCTTTTAAATCCAATCTTCTTCTCCATAGAAACCTACTACGCTTTGGAATGAGCAACTAGCTTCATGTTTCTGACTGACCGACCCCTTGACAATTCAAACGTGCCTGTAATTGGTTTAATTGAAATAAATGCTTTGAGTTTGAAATAACTTTCTAAGTTAGGGATGTACCGACTAAGGTATTCAATGAGCCGACAGCTACAGTGACTAATTGGATATTATGTCTTTGATTGAATTTTTATTGGCTGTTTGAAATTTTATTCATTTTCTTACTAGCTTTAAGAGCAGTGGTGGTCCAGTGGTATCAGCCGCGACTTGGTCGTAGGTCGAACTCAAACAGGCGCTTTACTTTGTGTAAATTGTTTCATCACCACTGCTCTCAAAACGGTGAAGAAAAACATCGTGAGGAAACCGGCATGTTCTAGAACCAAAAATTCGAAGACATGCGACATCTACCTCTCCCAGAGGAGGCCTGTGTCCCAGCAGTGGAAACATTATAGACTGATTATGTTACTAGTTTTTGCCCGCGGCTTCGCCCGCATGGAGGTCGGTTATTATTCCACGGGAATGTACTACAGAGTTAAAAAAATAACAAAATAATCACAACGCAAACCACACAATCATAATTGGTAAAATAAAACTAAAGTAAAACAACAATTCTAATTCAAATTAAAACTGTCATTATTTGACATTTGTATGAAATGGCTATAACGACGTTGTGCCATATTGATGTAGTGTATCACTTTATACGGGTTGGTCAGTAAGAGTCTGACACACCCTCCCGCTCCGCCCAGAGCGCGAGAAGTTATTTGATAATATCCCACCCAAAAAATATACCCTACTATCCTACTTCCTATTTATATTATAAATGTGAAAGTTTGTATGTTTAGATGTTTGGATGTTTGTTACTCAATCCCGCAAGAACGGCTGAACAGATTTGGATGTAATCTGGCACACAGATAGTTTTTGTTTACCTGGATTAAATACTTAAGATACTTTTTATCCCGGTAATACGTTGCATGCATACAAGACAAATTATATTATATTATATTATATATTATATACCGTATATTCTGTTCATGACACATTGTGCACAGATTCTGAACAGGTAACCTACACAAAGTACTAGGCATGCATGAATTCAAGATAGTGTTTCAATCATTATTATCCCGTATTCCTTCCTGTTGCCTGTGTTGCCAGGGGCCTCGGTGACCCTTTAGTACCTTCCCGCGACCCCGGCAGGCATCGGCCCTAGTGGACCCCTACATATGTGCTGACGACATCTCTTTGAGGCGCGCGTGGAATACAACGCGCCGCCGATCCGGGCCTGGTCCTTACCGGACGGTGAGCTACCCATTGCTCACCGTCCGCAAGCCCGCGCCTACGGTGGCCGGAAATCCACCCGGGATTCCCGACGCCCAGGGCGTCTCCTGCGGCGGTTAAGGGCGAGAGAGTGCGAAACTTGCATTTCCCTCAACCGTCCCGCCTCCTCCTTCGCGAGCATTACTGCTTCGCAGAAGGAGGTGGCGGCTGCCCATGCCCTCTCGCTCCGTACCATGGCCTGAACCAGGGCCGGACGCGAGAGATCTCTGCCGCCAATCGCCTCCACGAGGACACGGCGGTGCTCTGCCCAAGCCGGGCAGACCTCCACCGTATGCTCCACCCTGTCCTCCGGGTGATCAACACAGTGGTGACACCCGGGCGTTTCCTCCCGCCTTATCCGACACAGGAACCTCCCGAAGCTGTCGTGTCCGGTGAGGACCTGCGTCAGGCAGAAGGTGAGGACGCCGTGGCGCCTCTCTAGCCACTCCTCAAAGAGGGGTCTTATCGCCGCAATCGTGGCGTGCCCAGCACTGGGTTGCGGCAACCGTACTCTCCATGTCGCCATGAGATCCCGCCGGGGCTCCGTCCGCTGTACCGCGATTTCTCGCGGCAGCGGAGTTACGCCCCGGCGCACAGTGGGCTGAAACGGGCCGGTAAAGGACTTAGCATTTAAAAAAAAAAGGTTTTTTTTTCTGAAATTTTAAATATTGTGTTGGATTTATCTATCGATTATAAGTAATTATTTCTATGAGGGTCGTACAGATAACTTAGTATTTTCGGAGTTATAAATATCCAAAATAATTTTTGTATGAAGCAAAAGAAAAAAATGTGATAATCTCGAAATTCTCAAATTTTCTCAAAGAATTGACTCTACGGATGCATAGTACGTATATTTGTCCTATTTTAGCGCCTATTCTCGGATTGCGATTTTCTGCGATTTGGTCGCAATTTCAAATTTTGTTCTCTTTTCCACACCACCATAGAGGTTAAGAACTAGGCGCGTTTTTTTTTTATGTAGTGGTCTCCCCTTTAGGCCTAATCCACTAAGGACTAATAAAATAAATAAGTAAAAATCACAATCACTACTGGCCACTGCACTGTTTTAATTTAATCACTGTCAAGGGTATCCACATTAACGAATGCAAAATTTTCGTATTCGTCATCATCAAATGTTTCCGCTTGTTCAATTACTAATAAACTTTGTGCTTCTACTGACAAAGTTTTATGTTTTCTGCGAAGTTTGTGACGTTTCGCTGAGATGAGTGGATCAGAGCTGGTCAATAAATTATTTAAAATGTCTTCATTTGTAGTTTTTCTACTGCATTTCCTGGAATGGTGTTGGCGGTACCTACGAAAGTCTTTATTTCTAGCTTCAGCAGCTTCTTCAGATAGCTGTCCAATTGGTATTAGACCAAAACTTTCAATAATAGCTGCACCATGCATAAGAACTTTATGAACACTTGAAGGCATATAATACCAGCTATATAATTCCAAATACAGTTGCATGGTCACTTGAGCATATTCGTGAAATTTCGCTGTGTCAATGTGGTAACCTGATGAAATTGCCTCTAAAATGATTGCAAATCGCCTTATTAATTCTTAACTAACACCAGTTATCTCAGCAGTCACGTTTGGATTTGCAAAAAATCTTCTAGCAGTATATCCGTCATTCGTGGAGCCGTGCCCTTGTTTAACAACATCAATCAGAAGTCCCATTCTATTTTTAAAAGCGTCTTGTATGTCTTTCTTTCTTCTTTCCATGATGCACTTGTTGTCTCCCTTTACTGTCCATGTCTGTATCGTTAATCTGAAATATATTACTGTCTTTTTCGTTAACACTTTTTCTTAAAGTATTGTATTGCCACTTGGTCAGCTTAAGTGATAAAAATAACCCTAAAGCCTCATCCGGAGAAAACACAGGTTTTGTTTCTTTAACAGATATGCACTTTTTAACTTTTTTTACATCTTGGGGATTCTTTAGTAAATGTTCTAGTATTTTAGCAACCTCCTCATTCCCATCCGCTTTCAACTGCTCAAAATATGCATATTTTATTTCGTCCGAAGATAAATGAAAGTTTTCTGCACGTCTTTTTTTCTGTTTAGGCGCTAATTCACAAAAAGGTTTTCTTGGGCTTTGTTCGGTGGAGACAGCGACAGAAACTTTTGATGGTGATACATACTGAGTTGATGTACTCGGTGCTGTTTGATCTTCATTACTGCCTATTAAACACTTAATAAAGTCTGGCCATATTATATTTTCTTGTAACCATTCACTATTTTTAGTTCTGAATATATTTTCTTTACGATAAGCGTTTTCCCATCTTCTATTTAAATTATAACAAAATTTTGCACAAAACAACTTTAAGGTCTTTTCGTGATCATCACTTAATTCGACTAAAAATTTAGACCTTATCTCACTACACAAACTGTCATTATTTTTAATACTGCCACTGTTTTTTAAAATAACGAAAAGATCAAGGTTTGTCACTAAATTTTCAAACATTTTCACAAATACAAAATAACAAATAAGTAAGTAATGAATGTGTGGGGGTAGTGCGTCTATTATGGTGGGTAATATAACACTGAAGTACGTTTGAATGCAACCGAACATTCCGTAGATTATCGTTGCACCAATCACGTTACGACACGTCATAACTTGTTGTTGCGCTCGCGCACTCTTATCCCTTGATTCCCGGAAATAAGTCTCAAAACAAATTACGTCATACCTACCTATGGTGGTGGAAAATGTCGAACATTGTTTTTTTTTTAAGAACTAAGTAGGTATTGAGGTTTTCAGGCCGTTTAGTATACATTATTTTCAATTTCAATTTAATTGGAATAAATTGCTTAAAATAACATGACTCTTCATACAAATTTGATATGGCTATATCTCTATATCAAAAAAAGTCAAAGAATAAAGACTTTTTTTAATTTAACGAGTGTTTTCGGAGATATAGCCATATCAAATTTATGCCTAGATACCAAAAAAATACATTTGATCTCTTAAGACCCAACCTTGTAATCCCAGCCCACTGTGCGGCGTTTCGCCTCCTCGCGCCACTCCCATACGTGCGCGAGGACTTTTGCAGATCCCATGGCGGCAATCCGGCAAGGAGGCTCGCCTCACAGGAGACCGTGCGGTATCCCCGGACCATCCGGACATGGCCATGACCCTTTGGGCCGCGCTCAACCGGCGGGCTGGCCGCAGCGCCAGAGAGCGCCCCCATACAGGAGCCCCGTAGAGGGCCATGGACCGCACGACCCCCGCGTAGAGCCTCCGGCAGGAGGCGTTTGAACCCCCTAGATTGGGCAGAAGCCGCTTTAATGCAGCGCCCGCTCGCTCCAGTTTGGGAGCCAATTCTTTCGGGTGGGATATTATCAAATAACTTCTCGCACTCTGGGCGGAGCGGGAGGGTGTGTCAGACTCTTACTGACCAACCCGTATTCCTTCGGTTGCCTGTGTTGCCAGGGGCCTTGGTAACCCTTTTGAACTTCCACGCGACCCCGGACGATAGTAGGGTTGACGTCTCTATCCCTGTAATTTACTTACAAGTACCTACCTATGCTACATATGTCGAAAGCAACAAGCATTGCCTATGAAAGGGGACGTTATTGCACTAGGAGATACGGTTAGCAATAGAGATTGCATTCCATTCATAGAATAATACTCCATTAGCTCAATACATATCTACGCCTCCAATGATTTGAATTGGTATTCAGAAGCTACTGAGCGCTGGCTTGCGGACGGTGAGCAATGGGTAGCTCGCCAATAAGGACAAGGGCCTGGGTCGACGGCGCTTTGTGTTCCACGCGTGCCTCAAAGAGATGTCAGCACAAGTGTAGGGGTCCACTAGGGCCGATACCTGCCGGGGTCACGGGAAAGTCCGAAAGGGATACAGTGGCCTCTGGCAACACAGACAACGGAAGGAACACGGGTGGGTTTTACTCAGTAAGAGTCTGACACATCCTCCCGCTCTGGCCGGAGCGAAGTTATTTGATAATTTCCCACCCAAAAAAAAAGTGATACGTAAGATGGCATATCTTAATGAATCTGAATTTTTCCCAAACGTTATCTTCCTGATGCAATTGTCTGTCCGGCAATTTTTTTTTGAACCAGCGGTATATTCCCAGTCGTAACAGGTACTTACAAAATATCTCGTTTTGGTCTTCGATAATTCAAAGACAAATGTTAAGTACTGCCACTGTAAGCCTGACTGTTCACCTCTGAGGCCTATTCTTATTCGGGAGCTATACAAGGAAAAACACAATACTCCGCCTGATTACAATTACCTTCACATACAAGTCGGCTCTTTATTGTCATCCTACCCTCTTATTGGCACGTTCACATTCAGTTCCAATGACGTATTATTCGGTTCCCATTCTACAACCTCTGTTTATAATCTCATTTGCCCCACATTAGGAAGGAGAATATATTTCAATGCCGTGATTGTCCTTGCATAAAATGCAGCATCCAATATTACCTTGGATCTACTAATTGGGGAAAACGCCGGGGATGTACAGCTGGGGAAATTCTTTTTTAAACAAATTGTCTCCTTCGTCAATTTGTCGTGTTAGAGCAATTTTATACAATGGTCAAGGAATGACAGTTGTGATTTGATTATACGGTCAATTTGAGGTGGTAGTCAACATTTATCTGGGTTTCTGTTCAGCTTTGTCTCTGGGGTGGCAACGCACCTGCTGTGGTTTCCTTCCAGTTTGCTTTTGGTTTTGTAGCATCTATTAGCAGATCCACTTACTATCAAGTTGGCTGTCTACTTATTTGCCTACAAAAAAATACTAATTGGCAATTGGAAAGGGTAAAATAATTAGTTCGCATAGCGATAGGTGGAAATAAATGTTCTCTTTAGTTACCCGACTGCCTCAAGAGGGTAATGTTTTTCGAGAGTATGTATGTATGTATGTATGTATGTATGTATGTATGTATGTATGTATGTATGTATGTATGCATGTATGTATGTATGTATGTATGTATGTATGTATGTATGTCTATTTCTTTGGCACGCTCTGTAGCCTAAACGGCTTGATGGATTTTAACGTATGAGATATCGTTAGATTCGTCTTAATTGTGGGAGTGACATAGGCTATATAATATTTATAAATTGCATCTGTAAATACAAAAAAAAAGGAGGGAAAGCTTTTTTTTAAATTAATTGCAACAATATTGGTATCAAATAAAAGCTAGTAATGAGTAATTTTCAAATATATATATTAATAAAACTAAAAAGCTTGAAATAAAATAAATTATTTAAAAAACAAAAAACCCGACTGCAAAACACATAACTGAAAAGGGAAAAACAAGCAATAAAATCTATATAATTTTGGTCTTGCAGGCGGGGACAGTCGAATAACCTGAAATATGGTGTAACTTTTGATTGTCCCCGCTTGCGATACCAAAATTATATAGATTTTATTGCTTGTTTTTCCCTTTTCAGTTAAGTGTTTTGCAGTCGGGTTTTTTGTTTTTTAAATAATTTATTTTATTTACTTTAATTTAATGGTTGATCCGATGTTTGCATAGATAATGCTGACCTTTAACATAGTGCGTACTTTATGTTAAGCAGTAGTATAAAAAATTGATTCCGGATCAGGGGGCAATTGCGTAACACACATAAAATTACAATTGATTGCAATTGGTTTCATTTTGACAGTTCACCTACGTCTATTGAGTTATTTACGTTGTTGAGCAGACGAACTTTTTAAACCTATGAAGCAATGGATTAGCAATAATTAAGCATTGAAACTCTAGGATTGCGATTCAAACTGTGTCACGCAATTAGGGTGCAGATCTAATTCTAGTTTGCTTCGTGTGGGTGTTTCTGAATAAAGGATTAATGGGATAATGATTCCGCAACTACTAATGAGAGATCGCTAAGCAGTTCGAGTAAAAAATCATACTTTTACGCAACACTTATTTCGTTTTGATCATGTATATTATACGAGTCTTCTGTGTTATTATATTTCTTGTGTCGCTATAAATTTCCCTCTTCCTGAAATGCTATTAAAAATTGTATGAACTAACTTTTGCCCGCAGCTTCGCGTCAATTGATTTACTTGGCTGTTTTCATCTGCCTACCAATCATAACGGCAAACGTGTTGAAAAACATAACTGTTAAGAAAATTGATCAGTTATTCAGAAACTGGGTGTAGTATGTTAATTAACACGACTTTTTAATATCTTTTTTTTTTGTCTACAGCCCATCGTCGCATGAGGACAGTTACCAACTGCTTTCTCGTGAACCTCGCCGTCGCAGACTTGCTGATGGCGACCTTGAACGGGGCTCCAAACTTCATATTCCTGGTGACTGCTGACTGGCCGTTCGGGGCAGTTACCTGTACTGCCAGCAATTTCACTGCAAACCTTACCGTGTCTGCTGGAGTGTTCACTTTAGTTGCTATCACTGTCGACAGGTGAGTTAATTTGTTTTATGACTAGCCAGCAATATGACATCGATGTTAGCCATCGAAAGGATTGATCAAAAAGACGTTTCTGGAAAAGGCCGGCCTTTATCCAGCCGGGACAACACTGGCTAAATATTATTTATTTTTTTGTTTTCAAAATCTCCCTTACAACTGTAATTACAGGTGTATACCTAATGCGATAGCGCGGTCTTAAAATTAACTTATTTACAATTTAAAACTATGAAAAAACGTAAAAAATGTACTTAATAAAAAAATCTAGTAGTACTTATAAATAAACCTAAATTATTATTTTTACTTCCCTAAATATAAAAAAGACCATATTTAAAATATATAATACCTATTGTATAATATATATTTTTTTGTATTGACGTTGTCGTGCATGAGTCTTGAGAGTTTTCTGAGTTATCTTATTACCAAGATAACAGGTGTTATTGTTGTGTAACTCGGGTACAAAACTTTTTTCTTCATAAAAAATAATCCCAAAAGCTATTATTTTGTTCATATGTAATATTCCACTCAATGTTAGAAAGGTAAAGCTGTAATTACCATGTTGTTTTTTAATAACATGCAACAGTTTACACTAAAACTGTATATGGCTTTATCGATTGTCAACGTCACGTATTTGATCGAGACTTTATAGCCAATAGCGATCGAGTAATAAACTGCACTTTCATACAATATTTGCGAGAACGAATTAATAGCTGATTCAATAGTTGCTGATTCGTGTTCTGATGAAAAACCGAATTTCAAGGTTCATTTTTACTGTAGTTCAGTTAGGGGTCACACAATCACTTTCACAGAAATGAATTCTTTAATTCATGCGAAGTTTTTAGAACGGCTTTTGTTTAAAATAAAATAATGTAATATGCACAGGCTTGTTAGTTTCGGCATGACCATCTGTTTGTCTGTCCCCGGCTTAGCTCAGAGACTCTTAGTACTAAAAAGCTGTAATTTGGCATGGGCATACATGTTAATCACGCCGACAAAGTGATAAAACAAAATCTTAAAAAAAAATGTTTGAGGGTACCTACCTCCCTTACGCGTAAAATGGGTACGATTTTCTTTTTCTCGTCTATCCCATGGTGTGGGGAAATATTTTTGAACGGTCTATCCAACAATAGTTGGATAGACAGTATCTTTCAGTATATTTTGTTTTCCATAAGAATGATTTTGAAGATCTTAGATCATCCTCGGAAACTTCTAGAACTATGATCTTCTTAAGTTTTATTTTATCTCGACTCGATTAACATTTTTATTAATGGATTCTGAAAACCTTTAAATAATAAAAAAGTTTTAACAGCTTGTGCTATTTTCTTTTATTTTTGTTTGCGTGAAATACTTACGCTCTGTTAAAAGCTTTTTGAACAGTTATTTAGATAAAATAAGCCTTAACTGGCGTTTGTGTGAAAAGAAAATAACGCTAGACCCAATTTAACAGTGAGTGAGTTTTTTTTTAAAGGCGCTATAGTTTTATTAGGGACAGATTCCCAATTCCAGAGATGTTTTCTTTAAAGACGCCAACTCCAGTGTCTTAAACTCGGACCCACTATCCCTTCTAAAACAGCCGAGAGAAAGATTTTTTCTTCACGATTTACGTTTGAGTAACTTCCTTATTTACCATAACTTTGGTTACGACTATTTACAGAAAGGGACAAGTTAAATTCGGCTAACAGTCTGGAAGTTACTTTTGGGTGAGACTTTCATCAATCAAGTCACCCGTCGTATCCTTTGCAAGATAAATAATAAATAAAATAAAGGATGACCTGGATACTAAACGGTGAATGATTGGAAGGAGTTTGTTGTTGCCTGACCCTGAATCAACTTTTAGTAATGGGTGCCAATCGGAAAAATGAGCATCCTGTAGTTTCATGACATGATTGAGACATTTCAATATTAAGTAAATGGCTCAACGAACCCCTTGGTGTTGCATGTGTAATTCTCTATGCTGACCTATCACATAAAAACTAACTTTGGTTGTTCAGTGAAATCATATAATGTATCCTCCGAACGCGATAATTTGGCAGCAATTGGAATCCACCGCTCTGTAACATTGTAACAGAATTACGTAGATATAGGTACATTTTGATAAACGTTACCGTAACGTAACTCTGGACGGTTTGCGGTCGTTAAGGCCAAAAGTTTATGTCTACTCGCTTTTGCCCGCGGTTTTGCCCGCAGCTTCATCCGCGTGGATAAATATCCCACGGAAACACACTACCGGGATTAAAAGTACTCTATGTGTTAATCCAGGTTGTAAACTACCTGTGTGCCATATAGCATCCAAATCCGTTCAGACGTTCATGCGCCAATCCGGAACATACATACGGAGAAACTTTCTAAAAACTATTATATACTCGTATTTTCGGCATCAGAGTCGTACAGCCTCGTAGCAAATACTTTTTTTTTTCAAAAATATTCAATGTACTGTTTTGACTTCGCTACTATTTTATTATGTATGTATAGATGGTCGATGACCCTACGTGATCGAATCATAAATGAAGAGATCTGCAGGCAAACCAATGTAACCGACATAACCCGAAGAATTTTCAAACTTAAGTGGCAGTGGGCAGGGCTCATTGCTCGCAAAACAGATGGCCGATGAGGCCGAAAGGTTCTAGAGTGGCGAGCGCGTACAGGAAGACGTAGCGTTAGAAAGCCTCCTACAAGGCGGACTGGTGACCTTGTGAAGGCCGCAGAAATCCGCTGGGTGCTGGAAGCACAGAACCAGTTGAAATGGCGTAGGCCTATGTCCAGCAGTGGACGTCTTTCGGTTGAAATAAGTTATGTATAGATGGTGATATCGGATGGCCGTTTACCTCCGGCATATACTATGTAATACCACGTGTGACCTTTCGGAGTTACTCCAAAAGGTTAGACACTGGTGTAGGTGTTACTTAACTAAAGTTCTAGTCTAAAACCCTTAGTAATATCACACGGTATAAAATAGTTTGAATAGATACTTATTGCACATGAGTATTAATAGACGACGCTTGTAGAGTTTTGGACCTTGGACCCTTTAGTAGCACGATTGTACGATGGCCGAGGTCCGTTTGATATCTGGCATTCATCTGTGTATTGCATAACATAATTAGCTTATAATGTTCCCACTACCCGGACACAGGCCTCCTTTCTGTGAGAGAGACTGGGTCGTAATCCACCACGCGGGCCCATTGCGGGTTGGTAGATGTCACAGTCTTCGATTTGTTTTTTAGTCCAAGGACATGCCGGTTTCCTCACGATGTTACCGTTTTGAGAGCAGTGGTGATGAAATAATTTACACAAACTAAAGCGCCTGTCTGGGTTCGAACCTACGACCTACAACTCGTAAGTCGCGGCCGTTACCACTGGGCCACCGCTGTTCTCAACTGTGTATTGCATACCGGGAACAATTCCAGAGTTAGGGCAGTTTCATAGAATCATTGATTCTCTAAGATTCTACTGAACAATAGCTTTTCATTATATACCGCCTACGATTTCGTGTTTTGTGACTGTGTGATGAGGTTTTTGTCTTTTCGGGTAGTTCTGGTTAAAGGCATAGCTGTGTTTTATGGACACACTAGCTGACCTTCGTACCGCCTCGGAATCAATAAATGTTGTGTTAACTTATTAGCAGAATTAAATTCAGTTTCTTATTAAGATAAAATGACTACACAAAATGAATTAAGTTCAATAAATGTACAAACATCAAAATTTAAAGTACATAATCAGCCTATAATGTTCCCACTGCTGGGACACAGGCCTCCTCTCTGCGAGAGGGAGTGGGCCGTAATCCACCACGCGGGCCCAGTGCGGGTTGGTAGATGTCACATGTCTTCGAATTTTTGTTCTAGGACATGCCGGTTTCCTCACGATGTTTTCCTTCACTGTTTTTAAGAGCAATGGTGATGAAATAATTTACACAAAGTAAAGCGCCTGTCCGGGTTCGAACCTACGACGTACAACTCGTAAGTCGCGGCCATTACCACTGGGCCACCACTGCTCTCAATTTAAAGTAATTATTTTAATTACATTGAAATGAATGTAATTCACGTGGTAGCAAGACGCGTAACATTCGCGTAACATTGTTGCACTACTCTCTGGATGGGTTGCACTCGGGTCGATTGCCTTCATTGAAGCACCTTGTGATATAAGACATTTTTCGTTTTGTTGTCAGGTGCGAAAACGAACAAAGCGGGTGGTTTGCATACACATGAACACGCTACGCACAATTGACCATGATAGAAACATTCATTTTCTAGATTCAGGCCTCAAACACTGAAGGATTGGCCTTGTGATTTGTTGATTGTCATGGCGAATGCAAGACGAATCGGAAATTGAATTCGTTGAAACTCTAATGGCATATCGGCTGGCTGGCAATGTACGATAACATTTGAAAATTAATCACACAATTCAAAATAACATAGTGAAGCAATTATCGATGCCCGTACAATCACAAATGTGATAACCTCA
The DNA here is from genome assembly GCA_905333075.3 of Atethmia centrago. Classification (NCBI taxonomy): domain Eukaryota; kingdom Metazoa; phylum Arthropoda; class Insecta; order Lepidoptera; family Noctuidae; genus Atethmia; species Atethmia centrago. The sequence continues at coordinate 15,415,552 of HG995383.1, read as the reverse complement.
CAAAGCGAACATCTTCGAAGGCAACTTACCGTTTGATAATCACGATCGAAAAACTTTTTTTTCCATCAACTTCCGAAATCAAAACAATGTTTCACTTTGCGGTGTTTTTCCTGGAAGTTGGTTGGTTTTTTTTTGTTTTTATTTTTCACTTTTCAGTAGTATGCCTACCCCACACAAATTCGAATTACCTGCTGTATAAATAAATGTGACAGAAAGTTATTAAAACATCATCCATATAGACTAATTGGGAAAAATACTTATTATTGAAACTAACTCCAACACTACCCATGCAAAAATATAATATTTTTTTTTATGGAACCACGGCGCAAGCTTCCTCTACCAAATGCAAAAATAACTAAAATCGGTCCACAATTGAAGAAACACTTGATGAAAATATATTAAAAGAAACTTAGTCGAATTTAGTAAAATGATTATTATATATTTATTGTAATGTCTAGTTTAATCGATTTATGTACCTAAGTGTAAAATAAATGTATTATGTATTAAGTGTAAAAATCTTGAATTCAATAATTATGACCATTTTATTACACAAAGTGACAGCTAGATGTCATTACTCCAGTGAATTAATAATTCGATTTTACCTACGAACACAGAACCTCCTCCTTTTTGAAGTCGGTTTAAAATATAATTCCACACCAGAAAGATTGATCGAAATGAAATTAGCAGCGAATTCAATTTGAATTACTAGAACGAAACCGCCTGGAAAATCAAACACACAGTCCAAAATTAGCAATTGGATTGATTGTCGATGCGCGCGCAATGACAAACTACATAACCTTTCACAAAGTGCACTTCTTCAAACTGAACTCACTTCTATCAATCCACTTTTTGCTGATGAATTTCAGAAAAAATCGTTTAGTAGAGAATTAATCGAATCGGCAATAAGGGTCGAAAACTAAATGAAAATTAGATAAAAATGCTTGCGTAATCGTGGCGCAATGAAAGGACCGCGCAACTGAATCAGCTGTCAAAGGATAACGCCATCTACGGGCATTACCGGAACCAGCATACAAGGCCATGTTCATTATTGTCAGTGTTTTGTTTCTGTCATGTATCAGAGATTGTGTTGTAAACGGTTTTTTTTTTTGTGACTTTCTTACTTTTCTAATGCGCGAGGAAACATCTCGAGGCCAAGACGAACAAAAAAAAATCATTGAAATCAATCAATCCACTCTCAAGAAATCATCGAAAAAGCAGCTCCATACAAAATGTAAGAGAAAATGAATTTTCTTCCAAATTTTTTTATTTTTTTTAATTTTGCCGATGATTTAATACTTATTCTGCTTTTCGGTGCGGAGACGAATCCAACAAATCAATGATCATAAAAATCGGTCCAGCCGTTCTTGAGTTATAAATGGTGTAACGAACCCGACATTGTTTTATTTACTTATATATACAATATAAATATATAGGTATAGATTCATGAATACCAGGAATGTATCAAAACGATATGGTCGCCTTGTAAGATCGCAAGGTAAATGTCTAGACACTTATTTACCTAGTCTCAAATTATCTAGCTGTTAGAAAGACAAACTTAGGTACAAACTAACTTTCTTCGTGAACAAACTAAGTTTAACGAAATTACTTAAACTTAGTGTTAGCCGTCGCTGACCTACAATTACACCATTATTTATACTTACAGAATTTTAAGTAGTTTCATAGAACTGTAGTTTTGGGTTTTTGTATAAAATTTTAGGCAATCCAACATGTTCAACAATTCATTCATTTCAACAATTGCTGTAGGGGTGCCAAAAAATAGAATTCTGACTACACGAATATCTGTTTGATGAAATGCAAGACTTGTTGGCCGATTTTTGTTTGGAAAGTGGGGTCAATTAAAAAGTTAAGTCTTGTTAAAATATCGATCGATACAAGAGAGCACAAAATATCGAGACTTACGTTCAGCATTAGATAAGCACTTGTGGGCTCATAATATTACAAAGCAAATAAACTTTCAATGGATTGATTAAAGGCTCAGCCTGGAGAAGGCGCGACGCGACGGTGTGACGCGATTTTGGTAGAGCAATCTCCATGATGTTTTCATAGAAATTGTTCTACTGGAGTCGCGTCGCATGCGGGAGCCTTTATTGTCTCTATCTAGGTAAATCCTACGCGGAATCTTATGAATAGAAGTTAGAAAGTTAGTTTACATAATCATTCATTTCAGGACTTTTGAAAACCGTACCGTGGCTCGTAAATTACTTTACAAACTCGCCTTATTAAACGAGATGTCATCATTTTAATTACTTGTCAAAACCAAAGGACTTATTGTGTGGATTATCACGGTCGGTAGGTATTCTTTTGTGATAGATGTTGCTAGGCACAAGTAGTATGAAATCACTTTTCTTTTTAGAATGATTTTAAGAGGGTACTCCGCCAAGTTTTCTATAAAATACATGCATACAACTCACGCCTTCTTCCAAAGGGGGTAGGCAGAAACTAAAGAATGCCACCTGCTACGCTCCTTACAAACTCCCTTTTCTTCGTTTACGTTCACACATCTGGTCATACACGCTTGCCGGTTGCGAGTACTACGCGCCTGACCTTTTTGAAGAACACCACCAATGAGGTCACTATTATGTCTTCCTGGGCATCCCATTTTTCAGCTTATCATTTATAGTCACACCACACATGCTTCGCAAGGAACGCATTTCCACAGCATTTACTCTACTTTCATGCTTCTTTTGTCACACCCTACATTCACTTCCATACATAAGCGTAGGCACCAGCAAACGGTTATGAACAGCCAGTCGAGCCTCTCTGGACATCGACTGGTTGGTCACAATCGCATGTATAGCATTCATTATTCATTATTGGTCGAGTCGTGCTCATTCGCAGTGTACAGACGTGCTCGTTAGCAATATTTAATCATTACTTTACTAATAGTGACCTTTAGTGCATTACTAATGTGATGCAACTGTAATTTTGCTAAAAATGGATAACAGCCCCTTTAATCCAAGGGGGGCAGTGCACCCCTCCGCCTCGCCGTCGAAGACGACGACGCAAAACCCAGCCCTTGATTCGGTCCAGGTTGATATTGTTTCAACGCCCGAGATTCAAAAATGGATGTCAGTCATCGAACAGCACTTAAATGAAGTTTGATCTATTGCCGCGGATGGCAAACTCAACTCAGAGCAGAACATGAAAATTTCTACGCTATGCCGTAGGATTTGGAAGGATATGGAACCTCACAAATGGCAGTCCTATATCAGTCGCTCAAGCAGAAAGCCATTCACGCGTATAACGCGATTGATGACCTTCAAGAAAAGCGCGCCCTGACGGATCATATTTTGGAGCTCAAGCAGATGATTAACCTTTTGACCGCCACAGTATCTATACTTTGGCGGTCACGTACACGTGTACACGGTACACGGAATAGTAAACACAGTGGAAGTGCCACGCAGCTATCGCGCGTGTGTCACAATTATGCGGAGCTCCGCAACACCGGCTCAGTCGCTGTTAGCTACTTGCTCTGATACGACGTCTCGAACGTAACGAAAAATATTACAAACATGCCTTATTGTGCAATTATTACATGCAAAAATGATAGCAGGACTAGAAATGTATCTTGCGGAGGTGTATCGTATCACCGGTTTGTATAAAACTATGATATATTTCAATATAATTGTTTTTATTGACAAAACCATATTTATTACTTTGTTGCGAACTAAAAACTACCTTAGCATTGACTAAAGTCTAAATCAACTTGCTCGCTGTCTTAAATATCATCGTATACATTCTAGTCTCTTCGACGCTACTCGATTAGGGATGGGACATATTCAAATAGTTCGGTATCGATAAAATAATAAAATGTGTATTCTTAAATGAACTTTACTGAACTGTGATAAATAAAATTACGAGAAATTAGTATCAAATTATGCGTAAATGAAGTCCAAAGTCCAAAGTCGAATATAGTGAACCTTACCATGACATATTATGTACTCGTCGTCGTTCTTCTCGATTAATTGAAATAAATGGTTTGAGTTTGAGTACTTATATTCTGACAAATAAACCAATCATTCATTCATTCGTGGCTGGACGTAGGCCTCAAAAATAAGTACCTAATACTAATAAAGTATGTAAATATTCAAAGATCTTTTTACCAAGGAGAAATAGATAGAAGCTACGGGAAGACAGAATTGGATGCCGTCAAAATCAAGTACAATCTGTTCAGAGCATTTTGATGAAAACAATTTACAAACTTCAAAAAAAGGCTACAGATTTTTAAATGATAACGCAATTCCTATTCATAAAATGTGGTCCATTACATAAGATAAAGGATTTCAATATTACATTGTACAAACATCCGCATTAAATTATCAATATCTTGTCCCCATCCATAGCTGAGTAGAAAAATAGATAACAGGTGCATACGAAAATGACATCTATTTCAATGACGTTAGCGTGCTAAATAGAGTAAATTGGTTACAGCGCTCTCTAGCGTTGAATAGCTGAACTCGTTAGTTACTCAAATTTGATTGTTAGATGGAAAAATGGTCTTCATTGATTTTGACAAGTAAAATAAAAACAACGTTCACGAGTTGTAATAAGACTTAATTTTGAACATTAAATAAACTTTTCGCCAAAGTTGCATTTATAATTAGTAGCCAATAATATCATCGTTTTCTGTGTATTGCAATGTACATTTTAATTTGCAACTGTGTGAGTTTGGCGATACTGGTTCCCGTACTAAGGAAGTCTAAGGGCACTTCCATTGTTTTTACTGTTCCGTGGTATAGATGACCGCCTAAAATGAGCCCAGCACGCCACGGTCACGACTACATGACAGATTTTAAGGAATCATTCGTAGCTTGACGCCGGGGACACGTTTTAGCTTTTTTGACGTGGCGGTCAATAGGTTAAGGACTCTGGTTCTGCGGGAAATGTTTCGTTTGTCGATATGGTGAAGGGAACAAATGATTTTATTCGGCCGAACAATTTAAGCTCTGTAGCTATTTATCCCAACGATAAATTAAAGTCACACACAAAAGATCTCGTGCAAAAAATCATTCAATCAAATGAAGCTGCATGTAGGTACGTGGTGTCCGCAAGACCAAACATGGAGGCGTTATTATTAGTACAGAGACGAAACATGACGCTGATAAACTTACCACCGATGAACCCAACAAGCGCAAACCACGGATCGTGGTTGTAGGTGTGCCGACTGCTTTGGCTGAAACTGAAGTCTTCAGGTGCATTTACGAACAGAACGTAGCCGACAAGTTTCCAGAAATGTTGATGAAGTCCTTTTTGAGTGTGGTTAAATTAAGCCATAAATCTGGGAAGAAGGATGCGTCGACCTGTAACTACGTTATTGAAGTTAGGTATAGCTAATATACGTATAGCCCTATTATCCCAATCAAGGATTTTTATAAACTGGACGACCTGCCCTGTCAGCGATATCACCCTGGTTACCAGATGCTACAAATGCCAATGATATGGGCATGCAGCAAAAACATGCAGAGACCTGAAATCTACGTGTGACCACTGCGGTGAAGAAGGACACTCGATGTCAGAGTGCGCAAATAAACTCGATACACCGAAATGTGCACAGAACGGGAGATGCTGAGTGTCCTGCTAGGAAAATTGCGGAATACAGGTACATCAACTCTATCGACTACGAGGGCGTCTAGAGCGTCATACTCAAGACCAGACTTCAGTATTTAATGCCTGCTGCTGACTCAACAAAACACTTCATTGGCCTAGAAACCCTCGATTTTGTTGATGTCTAAGTATATTAGTCGCACGCAGCAAAAATCCAATATACACATAGCCTCGAACGTGATATTCCCCATGATGAACCCATTGTAATACTGAATAAATATTTATTATTATTATTATTCACTTTATTTTCCGCATTTACTCTCCTTTCCACATATTCATCAATCTTCCCATCCCTTGTAAACAGACTCTCCAAATATACAAACTCACTTACTTGCTCTACACTCTTATCATTATTTTATTTTCACATCACACACCGATATATCCTCTTCTCTTTCAAACACCATGACCTCAAACTCAAACTCAAACTCAAAGCATTTATTTCAAATAAACCAATTACAGGCACTTTTTAATTATCAAGGGTCCGGTCAGTCAGTCAGAAAGATGAAGCTAGTTGCCCATTCCAAAGCGTAGTAGGTACCTATGGAGAAGAACGGGCAAGAAACACCTTCGTCTTATTCACATTTATATTCATCCCTTTCATCTTATATGCTTCATTTATCACAGTCACCATGTCTCGCAGCTGTTCTGCTGATGATGCAAGTAGAACTTGACCATCTGCGTAATGAAGGCATTTGACAGGCCACTCATTAATTTTCTATAAAAGTATGATTTATTTTGAGCTCATGGTATTTATTAGGTCGTATAAGCCAAGTTGGCACTCCCTTCCTCGTGTGTAGGTATCGTCATACTAATGTTTATAAGATATACAATTATTAGGTCATTTATTTTGATATTTAAACGGTAAAATTTAGGTAATACAGTAAAAGGTATGTACATTTATGTAACTGGTAGCATACCTTTTGCTTCATTACCTATGGTTTCTGATTAGTATGATTAAATCAACAGGTGAGTTAACTGAGATTTCAGATGATTTGTGGTAGTAGTACATTATAATTAAAATAAAATGAAAACTCTCACGGCTTTTTTTTTTGGGTGGGAAATCATCAAATAACTTCTCCCGCTCTGGGCGGACCGGGAGGGTGTGTCAGACTCTTACTGACTAAAACCCACCCGTATTCCTTCCGTTGCCTGTGCTGCCAGGGGCCTCGGTAACCCTTTAGTACTTTCCCACGACCCCGGCAGGCATCGGCCCTAGTGGACCCCTACATTTGTGCTGACGACATCTCTTTGAGGCGCGCGTGGAATACAACGCGCCGTCGACTCGCTGGTCCTTACCGGACGGTGAGCTACCCATTGCTCACCGTCCGCAAGCCCGCGCCTACGGTGGCCGGAAATCCGCCTGGGAAACTCTCACGGCTAAGTAGGCTTTACAAGATAACGAGTTATAGTCGACCAACTTAAATTTGCAGTTGGAGAATTGACCGTGGCATAGGTATATCGATGTATGGGAGAACATGTTTTTCAACTACAATGTTAAGTTTGTTTTTAGGATAAATTCATCCCAACTTCCTAACTACGGAACCCTTCATTGTGCGTGGTCCGACACGCACTTGGCCGGTTTTTTCTTTTAATTGTTCGATACGATTTAGAGGTCGCTACCAGTCATCAAACTTTAACAAAAAGCATTGTCTAGCCGCTTCAATAAGTGTCTCACTAATTGTTTTTGCGTTTATTTAGGAATATAATAAATTGATTACAACCAATAAATAACAACAGCAGTAATTGCTTTTATTGGTGAAAGAGTATAGGAATAAGTACCATTGTATCTTAAAATTAAATTATTCGAATATTTATGTACTATTTATATAATATCTTAATTTATAACAAAAACAATAATTTTGTATCTTTTATGTCCAGACTTACGAAAACAAGTAAAAAATTATGTGGTGCCGTGAAATTAATGAAAAAAAAAATTTTTTGTATGCATCTAGACGTCTGGATTAGCATCCAGACGTCTAGATGCATACACGAGAAAATAAAAAACCGGCCAAGTGCGTGTCGGACCATGCACAATTAAGGGTTCCGTAGTTGGGAAGTTGGGATGAACTTGTCCCAAAAACAAACTTAACATTGTAGTTGAAAAACTGCAGATCGTCGACTACTCCTCGTTAACTTGTAAAGCCGCAGCTGTGATAGTTTTCCTTTTAATTTCATTTTATGTATTACTGCCATGATTTTTTCACATCTCCATAAATAAACATTTAGCTGGCAGGGGGGGGGGTGACATTTGATTCTAACAAAAATTAGCACTTTAATGGTTAATATTACACAAGCCGATCCTTGAATCGAAAAGTGGTGTTCACAGACCCGCAATATTTTTTAACGGTCTATCCAACGAACGATACCCCTCACTATGAGGTAGACGAAAAAGTGGAGATCTCTGAGCCACAGTGGGGACAGACAGACAGAAAGACGGACATGGCAAAACTATAAGTGTTCCTTGTTTACTACGGAACCCTGAAAATCCTACACACATAGGGCATAACTATGTAAATACCATACAAATACATGCGTCAAAAACATAAGTAACCCTTCTAGTCAGTTGCGTCAGTCTTTGACGATTTCTATTTTATTTATAACTCTGTGGTGCTGCGTGACAGCATCATGAATGTATTGATAAGATTTCTTGTAACTTTTTACGATATTTTTTATTCTTTGCTGCAAAAATTATGTAAGCAGTTTTTCTAACATCATCATAGTCAGAAGGTTTTGACAAAACCATATATTTAAAACATCAAGAGCTTCTGAGATAATATCAGTGATGGAATCACCAAAATAAAAAAGACACAGTGCATACAGTGATATGTGTCCGGTTAGTCCAGCGTTACTAATGTTGTTAATATATACGAGGAAAAACAATGGATCCAGGACCGATCTCTGAGGTACTCCGCACTAAATATTGGTCGGGGCACTTGCAAATTTATCAAGTTTGACGATCTGTTGCCGATTAGTAAGATAAGTCCTAAACATTTTATAGGCTGAAGATGTAATTTCCTATGATTTGTAGCTTTTTCAGAATGATTAAATGGCTAATGGTATCAAATGCTTTTTTTAGGTCAATAAAAATACCTAGAACTAATTGTTTTTTTTCTATATTATCTTTTATTTTAGTAATTAAATCAACAGTAGCCGAAAGTGTATTCGGGTGTGGACAAAAGCCATATTGGCGCGAGTAAAGAAAGTTGTATTGATTAAATGTTTAGATAAGCGCGTGTATAAAACTTTTTTAAATATTTAGGAAATAACAGGCAACACTGAAATTGGTCCGCAGTTCCTGAGGTCAGGCCTAGGTCCAGACTTGTATATAGGGGTTACTTTAACTATTTTAAGACTGTCCGGAAACACGCCACTGTCAAATCAACTGTATTAGTTAGGTTAGTTAAAATTAGGTTCTTAATGCATTTTATAGATTTTGTTGTTATTCCATCAATCCCACAGCTGGTATCATTATCCGAATGATCTATTATTTTGGATATCTCATCCTCAGTGCAATTTTCTAAAGTGGTAAGTTGAAGGTCTATATCTGGCGTATTTAATGTAATTTGTGGGTTATGAAAAGTTTTTATTATAATTATTCTAGGCCAACCAAGCTAGCCAATAGTAGCAAAATAGTTATTAAACGTGTTACAGATTTCTGTGCCTTTTTTCATTTCTTAGTCGCCAAGCGTGACTATAGGAAGAGCACAGACAGCGTTTTCTTGCTAGGGTGTTTATCAATTTCCAAATTTTGGTTGGTGTTCTTACTAAATCTTGAAAATGCGTCATAAGATAATAGTAATTCTTTTTGTCTTCTATTATTTTACATTCCACTCCTTATCTAGCAGCTTTATATTTAGATTGCAGTTGTACATTTTCTTGATTTGTCAAACAACCATGCCATAATTGATTTCGTTCATTGATATAGCTAATTACTGTTTTATTGATCCAGTCCTTTTGTGATAGGTTTAGTATTTTGTATTTTATTATTTTCGAGTCTTTTATATTTTTTATTATATAGGTATTTTTCAAAAATGGCATAGTGGTTTCCCACTTCTGTCGAGTACGACTCGAAAGAAGTAGGCAAACGTTCAATATAATGATGCGATTGATTACAAAGTTCTGTATGAGTACAGAACTTTGTAATCAATCGCATTATTATATTGAACTTTTTGTTTTAGGGTCTGTTTGTATTGTTTGAGTTCTAGGTAGATTTGTTTGTAGTCTGATAGTGCTGATTCAATTATTGCCATGTGTACCTTACCGTTCCATATATTTTATGCGTGGTCAGTTATGCTTTTTGTGTGCTTGGTTTGTCGAGTGCAGTCATGTATATTGTTTAGTATATACGAGTAGTATCATGATTATTGTATAGCATCTGCGTAATGGGTTGTTTTACGCTCATTACTGAATTTTAAAAGAGTTTAACCTAAAAAAGGCCCTCGGGGCATTGTACCGAGGATGCTGGCGGCATTTCCTCGCTGAATGCTGATGCGTTGCGCGATAAAGCCGCCAGCTTTTCGGTCACCAGTTACATCAACTAGACGTTTCGCGATTTTCGCAAATAACTTGTGCGCACTGGGACCCCACGGATCGAGGGTCTCGACGCCAAAGGGCACAAAAGTTTCAGATTTTGGCATTTTCTGCCGCTGCACCCGCTTTAGAAGTAGTCCGTTGGAGATGGGATGATGCCAAAGTGTCTACACAGGTAGCGTCCCACAAAAGCATCCGTCCTAAACTCCACAGAACCAAAGACACACCATCAGGTCATTTTCCATCACCTCTGACAATGCCAGTCGGCTCAAGAAGAGCAGGCACATTGATGCTGGTAACAGACCGGCGAATTATGTCATTAAGTGTCGCATGTCTTGAAAAGCGGCCTGCACTTTTTGACAACAAAGTCCGTGGTGATCCTGTCGGTCCACGTCCGTGCCGTAAGGGCATATGTGTGGAGTGCATACCGTGACCCCAAGCCGCAGACCAGTCGCCAGTGTAGTTGGGTATATCCAGCAAATCAGCATTCATTTTAGATTTGATCCATGTTTCAGTTAACAACAAAATGTGTATGATTAAAACCTCGTAGGATACATTTTAACTCAACAAGCTTACCTGGTTTTACCAAACTACGCAAATTAGCATAAAACATTCTTAACGAGGTTAGAGATGTACATATATATTCTGGTAGGTATGTGCATATTGATAGGTTACGTTATCTAATTCTGAAGTGTCATAGTTGTTTTGTCGACGGATTTATTTTGGGGGTATTTTTTTTGCTGCATTTTTAATTATCTTTGGCATACCGTTTATGCACCTTATCTTTTTTTTTGTGTGGGATATCATCAAATAACTTCTCCCGCTCTGGACGGAGCTGGGTGTGTCAGACTCTTACTGACTAAAACCCACCCTATTCCTTCCTGTTGCCTGTGTTGCGGGGGTCTCGGTGACCCATAAGTACCTTCCCGCGACCCCGGCAGGCATCGGCCCTAATGGACCCCTAACTTTGTGCTGACGACATCTCTGTGAGGCGCGCGTGAAATACAACGCGCTGTCGACCCGGGCCTGGTACTTACCGGACGGTGAGCTACCCATTGCTCACCGTCCGCAAGCCCGCGCCTACGGTGGCCGGAAATCCGCCCGGGATTCCCGACGCCCAGGGCGTCTCCTGCGGCGGCTAGGGGCGAGAGGGCGCGAAATTTGCCTTTCCCTCAACCGTCCCGCCTCCTCCTTCGCGAGCATTACTGCTTCGCAGAAGGAAGTGATGGCTGCCCATGCCCTCTCGCTCCGTACCAAGGCCTGAACCAGGGCTGGACGCGAGAGATCTCTGCCGCCGATCGCCTCCACGAGGACACGGCGGTGCTCTGCCCAAGCCGGGCAGACCTCCACCGTATGCTCCACCGTGTCCTCCGGGCGATCCACACAGTGGTGACACCCGGGCGTTTCCTCCCGCCTTATCCGACACAGGAACCTCCCGAAGCTGCCGCGGCCGGTGAGGACCTGCGTCTGGCGGAAGGTGAGGACGCCGTGCTGCCTCTCTAGCCACTCCTCAAAGAGGGGACTTATCGCCGCAATTGTGGCGTGCCCAATGCACCTTATCTTGAGATCTGATTCACTACTTTCCGTTCGTCATTGCAATTCCGCACGATGATCCTTCGTGTATTTTATTTGCATTGGTGTTTGATCCGGTAATATGCGAACGTTATCATTTATGAGATTCGATTTGTTACGCAGAATGTGTATAACTGTTTCTTGTTGGTGGAAGGTAACCTTAAATATCTAGTTTTTTAGAGTTATACTTGCCGAGACGCATGCATTTTATAGGGGAGGGACATTCCTTGTAAATCGTTTGAATTATAATAAGCGCTTGATTTGTGTGTTTTTGACTTTTTGTCACTTATTTCACATATAACTCCAATTATGACAGTTATTATACTGTCGCTTTACATAGTCTTGGATTTCTGAGGCCATGTACTCACAATCGAACTGTGTGGCTGAATTTTGTTTTCGTCGTATGATGTTTTATTATCGGTAGATAGTTCGGTTTTGAGAAGGGTTATTCTCTTCTTGGAAAGTAGAGTTTCGGTTTTCATCTTTTTCAGTTCTTCCTTAATGTCATTTTGCTCAGATGTAAGACCTTTTTGTGTTTTTATTTAATTTTTAACTTTCCAAATCGCCCGACACCGAATGCTCGAACTTTGACATACGTCCATTTGAGACTGGCAAAGAATGGAATTTGGAGACCACCCAACTAACGCAACTCTTTAGTTTTTCCACAAGGCGAAGAAGAGGTACTCAATTTCATATCACGCCCGATATTAAGTGTTCGACGGAAAAACATATGCAACATTCTGGGGCTATGTATGCACTCGAGTAGAAAAAGTCAAAAATATTAGTAATTTTTGTGTAGAATTTCGTGATTTAATTATTTTTTTTGGCTTTTTTGCTTATTATTCAGGTAAAATTATTTGTTATTCGATAGCTACGACGTTTACCTTTACAATAAGATTATTTACACGTCTGTAGGTCACTTAGATTGAAAGATATTAGCATTTTTATTGAACATAGGGCATGATCAATAAAAATGCTAATATCTTTTTTCAGCAGATTAGAAAAATAAGATGGCTACCATTCGCGAGGTGTTGGGTTAGGAGTATAAAAAGTGCATTTGCCGATAAAAATGAGTACCTAATATGCCCTTGAAGTATCGGTAACCGTTCTCCAAACACTGTATAACAGATAAGTTAGATAAGTAGCCACATGCAACGTTATCAAACAGCCCAAAGTGATTGAAATCTAGAAATGAGAAATATAATTGTATAGTAGCGCGTAGGCCGTCATATTTGAGAACTTTACAGCAACTTTATAGTAAATAGCTGGATAAAACAAGTAAAACACCCGTTTTTATGGTTACTATAACGGCTAAACCAGGGTAAGAGTAGTTTTTACTAATCTAATTGTTTCATTGTGACTCCATTTTTCAAAAGATTATCGTGAGTTCATCATTGATAACGAAAATGCGTGGAAAATAAGAAAAAGATATGGTAGTGTGAGGAGAATAACGGCAAAAGATTTGATAATACTAGTAATCAAGTGGAACTACAAGAAAATTAAGTTTGTATTTTAAAATATTTTCATGTTGCGTCTAATAATAGCATAACAGTAAAAATAGTGCTTTAGCTGACAATATTAATCTTGATTTCAAAGAAGTTGAGATCGGTGACACTGCTTCAAATAATGTCGCCTGTATTGAAAACACTGACAATCGAATGTGTGTCGAAAATAAAGAGGGTTCCATAGTTTCAAATTCTGCGTCTAATGTAAGTTGGAGCAGTTATGTAGCTGACAATATTAACTGAGTTTTCCTAGCTACTGAAGTAGGTGTACTTTGAGGAAATAATCATACAGATTTGAGTGGAGGAGTCCAGTCAGTGCATACATTTTAATAAAATAAAACAATTGAATTAATAACGCCTTTTCAGTACGTATATTATATTCATGCACACATACAAACTTGGTATATATAGCAATATTTAACAAACTATTTAATTAGGTACTCAATATATTGAGTACCTAATTAAATAGCAGCATAGACTTTACGCTTCTTGAAGACAACCTCAGACAACAGTCAACCACACCAAACATATCCTGTTTTCCATTCGATTCTCTTAAAAAATAAAACAGTGCTTTTACGGTAACTGTCAAATAATATACTTTTAAACTTCATGACTACCCTGATATAAAAATAATTCGAAGCAAATCACATACTTTAGTTTTATATTTAGTCTTAAAAATCACTAAAAATCTTATTAATGTTTGGAAATCATGACACAAAGTATATCTTAGTCATCATCATCTGCCTAGCCTTTTCCCAAATACGTTGGGGTCGGCTTCCAGTCTAACCGAATGCAGCTGAATACCAGTATTTTTCATGAATCGATTGCCTATCTGAGCTCCACAACCCAATTACTGGGTAATGCAATACCCTTTGGGAAGACTGGTTGTCGGGTTTCTGACGACCCGTAACAACTGTGAAAGATCTACAAATGACAGCCGGGACCAACGGCTTAACGTGTTTTCCGAGGCACGAAGGGGTCTTGGTATGTTAAGTGGTCATCAATCGACAGTTTGCACTACCTGAATACATAATTAATTAGTAGAATATAAATAGAAACACAAACCGAATAATGAGAAATTATAAATGCAAGTAAACAGGGGTTTTAAGATTCTGATGACAGACCCCTAAATTAAACGACCCTTATAACATCAATAGTCCGTTTTGTTCAATCTTGGGCTCTTAAAAAGATTTGAATTACTTTAAACGAAAAATGTACAACGGTGAATCCGTTGTAGATTTTTCGTTTCTACAAGAATTTTCCAGTACCTAATTAAAATCTTTGCGACTAGCAGATTAAATCGATAGATCGGTTCTAGTAAACTGTAAATACGAGACATTGGAAGCTGAAATTTTCAGGATTTATGTTTCACTAAACGCTCATATTTTCGGTTATTGCCAAATACTTGGGTTGATTCTGTTTCTTGCATTTTGATGCCAAAGCTATGACATTGACAGTTTTGACATGAAGTGATATTATTCAATCGCTAGGATTTTTTGGTGTTCTCATAAATGCATGATTACTTTAAAACTGTAAATATTTTTGAAAACCTAATGATTGTACAAATACGCACAAATTAAGAGCTACTGATATACAATAATTCCACGGGCGCATAATAATTAGTTTCCGAGGAACAAGATTCTGCAAAACGTTACTCCAGCAGGAAATGAAACATCTCTAAAACCTTATTAAAACGTTCAAATGTCATTTTCGGCGCACATTTACGCACAAATATAGGCTATATTTGTGCGTAAACGTGCTTTTTATCTACCCATGTACTTTTCTCTCTCCGTTGTTTAGACTCTTCCTGGTGAAACAACATTAATCCAGTAGGATTCGTTTTTCCGCTGTTTTCCAAATCGTACATTTTTTTTTATTGGCGCTCATTCACAGCAGATTACGGTCTAATTATTTGTTGAACTAGAAGAGATTTTCCTGCTGTAATGACGCACAACGTTGATACTTCTCGACGCGACGGTAGCCGCCGACGCATCTAGGGCAGAGGCAACTGCAGCCGACGACGCGTCTACCTGAGCGGCGACGTGTCGATGACTGCAGTTGCGTCTGCCGTTGGCGCGTGCCGCTCGTAAATATGAGCAATAAGTAGATACACAGGCTATATCTACACTTGAACACATTAACGTATCGGTAACTTTACCGATATTTTAATATGGTGTAAGGTTCCGACCACAGAAGTTGAAGCGTTGATTAATTAAAACTTCAAGATTCATGTAAAGTTCCATGCTCCGTTTGATCGTTGGTGTAATTTTCGTTTCGTCTCAACAACTAATCCGTAGGTACTGATATGATAACTACTATCATATCATCTTAATAATACCTATGAGAATGTATGTGTATGTGAATGTATGTATTCTCGTAGTTAAAAAAGTTCAAATTCAAGTCACAATCTCGCCTCAGCGACTGTCAAAATGATGGTAAATTACCGGACTTTTTGATAAATTGATACAGAACTCGAGACAGAACCTATAGGTACATATTTTCTTCTGTTGGTGTTTCCTTACGATATTTTTTATTGCAAAATGGCCCTGCTCTTAACATCTATTTCGCTTGAAGATAATTATTAGAATTGGAAATAACTAAGAATTTGTTTCCGGACAGCAATGATAGGTAATTCCTATCATGAGGCCATGATAGGTAATTCCTATCATGGCCATTTATGGTCGGTTAAATGTACCTAATTATTATGCAGATTGACACCCATATTCTGATGATGATATTCTGATAAAAGTGTAATCATATACCAAGCCAAATCTCTTGTTTGCTGTTGTGATTAATTATATAACTAGAACCAATCAAAAGTAGCTAGCTGGATAGGTACTTAAGATTGGAATTAACAACAGATTAGGTATCGTTGAATGGGATTACAGCAATCGGGTTGATTCTAACATTAAATTAGGATAATAGGTAGGTAATACTTGTTTATGTCAATGTGCATATGGACCATAATATTACCTATCAGGTATTCATCTTCAAAACTTGTGTGTTATTTTTTGAGTCCGACCGAGCAGCCGGCGAGTGCCAAAAACGAATGCAATATATAGAAAAAAAAAATCATTATAAGGTTTAATGAACTTCGGTACTTACCTGTAAATTATTCGACAAACTTGTTAACTGTATAAAATACTGTACGCGATGTTATCAGAATGATTCACATCTACTTCGAATGTCGGTGCAATATTAGTTTTAGGTAGGTAGTTCAATAAAATTATGCACTTTGTTTAGAAAATTTATTATAAAATGATATTTAGTACAAACGTGATTTTAGCAAAATTATTAAAATTAGATGTATAATGTATAAATTGAGCGAGCCGAGCCGAGCCCACAACTTCCTACGTGTGCAATACAACAACGCCTTCAGGATGCTATTGCGGCTGCCGTGGCGTTGTAGTGCGTCGAGCATGTTTGCGGAAGCACATACGGATGGCTTTCATGCCATTATGCGTAAGAATAACAAAATGATGAATGAACGATTTTAAATACAGGTTAATTAAAAAAAAAACATAATATGGTATTAAGATTCCTCGTGCCTGAACAGATTATTTAAGTGAAAATTTGGTTACACGTACCAAATTCAAAACTTGTGCGAACGAGGTACAACTGAATGTTTAAAAAGTATTATCCTTAATGGTTGCAACCAGTTTTTCAGGAATAAGCTTGAAAGATGGGGTTATATGTTAATCCTAAAACAAAAACGTGGCGCTAAGCTCTAAACCTTGGTCGTGGGACTGACTTAATCAGAAACAGGCTAACTAACACTGACGAGCATCTACAGGTTTAAATTAAATTAACAATGAACAATATTAATAATTAAATCAATAATAATTCTACCAGGTGTACCTAATATTGTTTTGTGAAACAAATAATAATCAATACGGTGTACCGCTTTCAAACACCATAGTTATGACTTTAAACCTAATGTAATTTTAGAGCAAAGAACAATAAAACCCATATTGCCTTTTATATGCAGCTCATAAAAATAAAGTGTACATTAGGAACTGCATTTAAAAGAGTAATTTGCTAGAAATAATATTAATATTTACTGGAACTAAATTGCTATACCTACAATTGCTTTTTTATAGTTCAAGGCTCATGCAGACTAGCGCGATATCGCGTGCGCGACAGGCAGCAATATGCCTGTCGCGCCCACGTTATCGCCCCAGTCTGCACAAGCCTTCAAAGCTCCAAGATAGCTCCAAGATATCCTATCTCAGCATGATGCCGCGCCTTTTGACTCCTACAGGACTTTCTGTTTTTTTATTTTTTATTTCTATGAGTGTGTATAGTTTAATTGGTGATCTTCTTGTGCGAGTTCCAATAAATACTTTTTCTTTCTTTCATAATGTTCATGAAGGGTGAAATTCGTAGCGGAATATGGTTTCAAAATTTTAAACAGTACCCCGTGAAAGTTGAGTCTACTTTAGCCAGTTTGAAACCTTGGATGAACTAATTGGTCCCTATTTCTAGTGTTATTTATAATGTTGCCTTTACTAAAAAGATATACGTATGAAAGTATGTAAAAGATGTATGTTTTTCCTTACATACATGATGTTTTCATCGATATATTGACAAGGTACCGTCATGATGTTAATATCTTTAAACAATTCCCTTAGAGACTCGCGCCTGGGAAGGTTATTTATGGCTCTGATGGCTCTTTTTTGCAAAATAAAAATAGACTCGATATCTGCATCCCGTCCCCATAGTAAAATACCGTAAGACATGGCTAGTACCTTGAGGCGAGCGTGATACCCCGGAAAACAGTTTATTGACGAATTCTAGTTTCTCTTTATTTATTTGATGACACGGTTGGCGTAATGGCTGAGCGATCGACTGCTACGCAACGTGTCGCGGGTTCGATCCCCGCACGGAACAAGTATTTGTATGATCTGCAAGTAATTGTTCTGGGTCTGGGTGATAGTGTTTGTGAGTTTCTATGTTTTTAAACGCACCCACGATACAGGAAGAAATTCCTAGTGTGGGGCAACGTTTTAAAAAAAAAATGTGTCACAGTCACTAATTTTGACATTCATTCATGACAGTAAAAGTGTTGTCAGCAAATAACACCGTTTGTTGTTGGTTTTGAAGGTTCCGGTCCTCAAAAGGACAAAACGGAACCCATATAGGATCACTCGTGTGTCTATCTGTGTGTCTATCTGTGTGTCTGTCTGTCACAGCCGATTTGCTCCAAATCTACTGGACCGATCAAGTTAAAATTTGGTAAACATATGAATTTCTATGACCCAAACATGGGACGTGTAACGTAAATAAATGAATTTTGAATATAAGGGTCACTTTTGGGGGCAAATTAGAAAACTAAAAAAAGTTTTTTTTTATAAACAATTTTATAAACAATACAGAAAATATTTGAGGAGTGTTAGAAAGTAGAAGTAGTGTAGTGTTAGAATAACTTTGTAAACCTCTCAATATTGTGCAAAAAAAAAAACAAAAAAAAAACAAACAAACTTACATTTACAGTTGGATTGTATGAGGGGAACATGTTTTTCAACTACAATGTCAAGTTTTATTTTGGGTTAAATTCATCACAACTACGGAACCCTTTATAGTGCGTGGTTCGACACGCACTTGGCCGGTTTTTTATTAATAAATGGGATCATTATACTAAAAATGGGAAAGGACCCAATATTGAGCACTTTAAAATTCCAATTTATACTTTTAAGCCCCAAGAATTGACGTCATTTATTTGAACTTGCTGCTGTCTATCATCTAAATAAGATTTCACTGAACTGAGCGCAACTTGACCTAGTTCATAACGCTCAAGTTTCAAGTATAAAGAGTAAGGTTTCGTGATTTTTGCAGCAAATGCCTTGGAGAGGTCCCAAAGTTTTCTTTGGCATCTTAGGCCTCTTCCCAAGCTGTATATACGAGTACATATGTGTTTTAATAAGATGACACCAGTGTCAGTCGTACAACATACTTTGGTGAAACCATATTGTTGATCTTACCTATAAGATTACCTTTTCAAACACTTATAATATACAATGTCGGAAATACGTTAGTCACTAGTTTGACTAATCGGGACGCCAGTGCCACCAAGTGGCGCTCGACAGAGTCTACAACATAACGATGCGGTCAAAGAGTGAATACGTTTAGAAACTGTCGCGCGTTCCGTGTAGTTGTGTCGTGTACCTACACTGTGTGAATAGCTAATGTGATTATTTGATCGTAAATAATAATTTAATTTAAACTGCAAAAGGTATTTCTATTGTGCAATAACTAACACTTCCCATTGTACGCCCACAGTAGTTAAAATATGGCTGATGATAGCGAGAGAGACGTACCTTCTCCGTACCTATAAGATTACTTTTTCAAACACTTATAATATATATTATACTATACTTATATACTATCTACCTACTTACAAACCGTATAAACCAATCTTTTCTTCAAAAACCAATAAATGGTTTTAGAATTCTTTGAAATTGAACTCATTCCTTTCAATACATCACTTTATTGCAACGAAATCCTTTAACGCGGGTTATGGTAGGAGTAAACTGGCAGAAACCGTCAATTAACGAAAAAGCGTTTTGCCCGAAAAAGACAGTTTCAAGTGTCAAAAATTTATGTTTTTTGAAACTTGATACCACACTAGATGGCTCTGTATTAATGCATAATATACAGCGAAAGGAACTTCGTTCCAACCGGCTGTCCCATGACACCTACCTACTGTTTTTTTATTACAGTAGACCTAGTGAACGCAATTGAATTGGAAATTCAAACAAAACGAGTACTGCCAATAAGAATAAATTGTATAAAACGTGAGGCATTAGAATCGAATGGAAACGGTTATTCCAAAGATTTGTGGCTCAAAAGAACAGTGAAGCTAGATTCAGCTTATAGAAACGTCCGTCTGCAGTACGATTGACTTGTAAATTCGGATAATATAAAGATTGTGTAAAAGAGGGATTTGGAAACCGATTTAAATTTTATCTTTCCCCTTTAAATTTTTTATTTCGAAGTCCATATGTATTGATGCTTAAATAGCTTTACGAAGCGAGCGATTTATTATTGAATAGTTTTCGGTTGTGGGCTTGTAGCGATATAAAAGTCTAATGGAATGATTGATATGATTTTAAAGTGAAGTAAGGATAATGTCGAGTATAATATATTGATAGACCAATCAATCATTGTAACAGATGCCGACTTATGGATATTTTGAAGGGAACTGATTGAAAAGCGTAAAGTGGAACATTTAGTTTAATTTTCAGAACTGTTTTCGTAAAATAAAAACATCCCTAGCTGAAAATCTAGACTTTCACGTTATCGTCATAAAGCGTGAACTTTATTGCTGTTTTATTATTCAATTTAAAACATTCCATTAGTTATTTGGGGTCGATGATCTGTATAAGCCACTGAACATGGAATCGCCGTGCTGGCGGCGGCGGCGTCTAGAGAGAGTACTTATAAAATTCGTTGCGCTAAAAGTACGTTGTGCGCATATTTTCTGTCGCGGAAGCCGTCAGTTTCTATACGGCATTGCCCGACCCTTGCTCGACGAAGTGCCAGCCCGCGCCGTAGCTGAGAATGTAGCTGTAGCCCCAGATAATAATAATTATCCAGATATTATCCAACCGTACCTACCGTGCTGTCCTCCCCCAGCGAGGCCCTAAGCTGAGGTTCGTACCTTACAGGGGGTGCCCTTAGCGTGCAGTCGCTTAGTAATATTGTGGCGGCATCTACATCGCCACATGGGAACAACGTAACACACTGCCGTCACGCAAAATCCTGCACCGCGCAAGCAGAGTTTGCCGCGCAACTAGCATATATACAACATCCCGACATCAACCGTCGGGCAGTTGCCCACCAGACACGACACCCGTCTGGTCGGAGGATCCTCCCTTTTCTATGGAGCACGAGTGAACTTTATATTATACCCTGTTCCTCATGCCTCTATACTGGTGACCCCGAATATGAACGTCAGCGCAGCCTTCGTGCAACTTCTTCTGCGTGACGTCATCATCATCATTTCCTCAAACTCTCGAGCGACGAGTCATACAGCCAGCCAGCACCCACGGCTTCAACGGGTTTCCTGACCACCCACCGGCATGCAGCGACCGCGCATACCTGTTCATCACCAGCACCCTTGGCGCAGCACACTGCACTTTCGGCCGGTCCACAAACAGAGCCCTTCAACCCTCTCCTGGTCGATGCCAGCAGTCAGCATCAACTCGGCGCTGTACCACATTCGACTCACTGGAGCATAACGCAGCGCCACCCCGACTCACTGGGGAATTACCGTAGACAGTTCCGACTCACCGTGAACTATACGACAACCGTTATACCGACTCACTGGAACTACAACTGGCCCTGGCAGGCATCGCAAGATGCACGAGATGCAAGAGACGACTCAGCCCACTATCGACCTCCGGTCTGCGGAGGGGACTAACTACGCAACACACTTAAGTCACGCAAAATCCTACATCGCGCAAGCAGAGTTTACCGCGCAACTAGCATAATTATATACAATATCCCAACATCAACCGTCGGGCAGTTGCCCACCAAACACGACGCCCGTCTGGTCGAAGGACCCTTTTCTATGGAGGATGAGTGAACTTTATACCCTGTTCCTCATGCTTCTATAATATAAGTAATTCGCCCCAGGCTTTGAGTTAAGATTAAGTAGTCACGACCTCTCAAGGTCAACTATGAAATGCGCTACAAAAAAAAATGTGTCATAGTGCGAGAAAACGGTAACCCGCTTGTGCGCGCTCCGTGCTCTGTGGC
The DNA here is from genome assembly GCA_905333075.3 of Atethmia centrago. Taxonomy (NCBI): domain Eukaryota; kingdom Metazoa; phylum Arthropoda; class Insecta; order Lepidoptera; family Noctuidae; genus Atethmia; species Atethmia centrago. Next base: position 15,393,560 of record HG995383.1, on the reverse strand, counting down.
ATAAGCCCAGTCGTAACTAAAAATGTTTAATATTGCACTAAGCTGCACTGAAAATGTTTCTTAAATATTTTTCTCAGAACTTTATCTTTCTGCAGACAAATTGTATTATTGTATACAAGGCAAACAATTTAAATAAAATTGAAACTTAAACACTTTAAAAAGTGATATATTTCTAAAAGCTGCGGTACTTACATTTCACTTTGCGGTGTAATTTATCGCGTATATATTATATTTCATTGCCTTCTTCGTTGAAAAGGTATCTTGGTTGTATATTTATTGAGCGATGTTCACAATTTAGGACCAGACCAGAGAGTTTTTGAAAAATGCGGTACTACTGAATAATTTATGATACTACACTACTCAACAAAGTTTAGGGAACAAGTCTTTTTCTTGTATACAAATGTTTAATAGCTGTCATCACAGAACAGGCCAGTTGACAGTTTTTGAGAAACCAATTAATAATGTTCCTTGTGGTTTAATTACCTGAAAAAGAATATTTCAGCGAAATATCTACATAAACAGAACAAATTTTTTATTTTCATAACGTAATTTGATTTTGATTGTAAAAACGGGGGCCATACTGCCATGGCCGCTCGAGTGATTTCAATACTTTTATTCTGTCAAATCTGCGAGTTTTTTTAGTTTTGCTCGCACATAGACTTTATAAATATCTTCTGTTCGAATATTATAATATTCTTAGTCTGAATTAACAACATTTTTAAATAGGTCAAAATAATATTCAAAGCAGACAAATAATTATTAGTGTTAATGTTTTCTTTGACAGTCGTAGGTGAATGATTTCTATTTCATAAATTTGAAGGTGCCTATACTGGAAATCACTAAATGCTACTCATTTAGTAGATGAGTTATGAACACTACCACGTTGTGCGAGAGGAACACACTTCCAAGTGTTGTATCTTTCAAGACCATTCCTTTCGTAACTCTATTGTTAATGCAAAATAAAATGTGTGTCGGACGCATAAAGTATGCTTTTACAATTTGAAACACATTGGTCTACAAGAATGTAAGTATCGCGCTCTGATTCACGTTCAATGTCTCGTGACTATACATTTACAAAATTATATATTAATCTAAAATCATTTATGAAATTAACTTGATGTTTGATAGTTTTAGCTCAAGACCATTCTACAATACAAAATTCAAAATAGAAGCATGAGGAACAGGGTGTAAAGTTCACTCCATAAAAAACGGAGGTCGTGTCAGGTGGGCAACTACCCAACGGTTGATGTTGGGATGTTGTATTAATGCTAGTTGCGCGGTAAACTCTGCTTGCGTGATGCAGGATTTGGCGTGACGTGTGTGAGTGTGTTGCGTAGTTCGCATGTGGCGATGTAGATGCCGCCACAAGCCTATGCACTTCCTTCATGGGCATGATTATGATCACACTATTCATTAACCTTTTCTCTCTTGTGACTGGTGCTTTATCTAAATAGAACCTGAACTAATTCCAATAAGCCGCATCCTAGGAAATTAAAGAAAGCCTTTCAGAAATACAGGCTCAGAAAAGTTGTCATGAGTATTATACAGCCACAGAAAAAATTGATTTCTCTTGAATCAGTCGTCGGATTGCCACCTACCTATCAAAGATTCCGAAAACGAAATATTCTTTTGCTGTGATGGATTACGGGAATGGTCAAGTGATATTGGATTTCCCTTTAAACTGTTTAAATCGAAAAGATTAAACAGAAATCCAATGCGAAATGGACTACCTGATGAAATGGGACGTTATTGACTTTTTCATTTTGGCTTCTTTCGAAGAGGTTCCGTGTATCTAGACAGTCAATTTATACGGGTTTAAATGGAAAGCTCTTGGTAGAATCGTTTTTAATGGATAGTTTGAAATGGCGAGATTTTTCGAAGCAGTACGATCGATTCCACTCAAATAGTATAGCACGAACTAACACATATTATGCCACTGTGAAAATAATTCTTAATTATGTTATTAATTACTAATTTTTGCCCGCGGCTTCCCCCTTGTTGATATCGGAAGATATCCCACGGGAACCTACGTCAATCGTACGGAGTGTGTCAATGTTGATAAACAATTAATTTCCCTTACTTAAGCCAAACAAACCCCAGAAAACACGTGATTTCAATAGTATTTTTAATTCAGTGATTTTCTGTGTTTTTCCATAACGAAACAGTAGAATAACAATAACATTGTTAGGTCATGACCCACTATTCGAGCTAAACCTGAGCAAATGATGAACTGTGTTGACCTCGGCCGTTTAATAGATTGATTTCTTCCTGTGAAGCCCTGCAATGACGACAGTAAACGATGAATACGAAATTGTTTTCGAGGTTCATTGAATATTTTCAACAGTTTATTGATCTTTCTTAAAAATCATGGGTATGTGCCATAGACAAAACTGTTATTCAGTCAAAACCAGTTTTGACTGCAAAAATCAGTCAACATTACTTTTGACCGGTTAAAACTATAGACACCTTTACGAAATCGGGTAAGTTTTTTTTTAACCTTTTAAAACTATTTTTTTTTTGTTGTTATTCTAGATAATAATTAAGGCGGCCCGTAGAAACTGGAGAAATCACGTTTTAACGGTTAAAGTCAAAACTGGTTTTGACTGAACATTTATCTAAGTGTCTACACTGAAAACTCGCATGGACTTAATGACAGAGAACATCTATTAATAGAAAATATAAATTAATTCGGAATTTTTTTTCTCGAGTAATAAGAAACAACAATTAACATATAGACAGACAATACGTTTTATATTATAATCTAATATAAGCGATGATATCATGGTGGACACTGTCGTGTGTAGTAAATAAAAAAAATAAAAAATTAAATAAAAATGAAGCATTTATTTAAATTTCTGAATACGCAGGGGAATTTTATTAGAACTCATACTTGAATTATTACTCGTATCATTCAAACCGTATGAATAATTTATCGGGTAATATCTTAATATTGATAAAAAAAAATATAAAATTACGGAGCTATATAATTTATTTTTAACAGTTTTATTGTTTCTCTGTTGACCTTAATTTAATTCCCATAGGGTATAATCTAACTAATGAAGGATAACTTTTATTTTTTAAATGCCTACCTACCTTTCTATATTAAATAATGGTACTGGCTTTTGGCCCCATATATACTCTAGCCTGCAATAAAATAAGCCTATTGCTAAATTCATTAAAGAAACCTAAGCCTTCATATATCATCATTATTGTTGTTGTTTTGTCTATGTCGAAGGCAGATTGTGTGGTGCGTCATTATATACATACATACATAGTGTTGCCAATTTAGCAACGGGGTCAGGCAGCTACAATTTAATAAAACTAGTAGCCAATTTTTTTTAACATTATTACATTTATTGTAATTACCAAGTTTATATTTTCATAATAAAATGAATTACTGATTTTTAATTACTCTTGAGTTTGATTTAAAACATATAACATAACAACATAATCAGCCTATAATGTTCCCACTGCTGGGGTTGCATTGATTTAAAACATGATCGCAATCATTTAGCAATTTTTGTAACCTACCAACTAAGTAGCATTTAGCTAATTCTAGCAACTTATTTGAGTAAAAAATCTGGCAATCTAGCAACTTTTTGCAAAATGATTAATTACTGACTAAAGGTAGCAGTTGGCAACATTGCATACATACGGCGCCGTTCGTTTAAAAACGCTCGCAGCTATGAAATATGCCGAAGTCGAATTGGTGACAGTAACTGAGCCAGGACACCCGACCAAATGGGTTAGTTTAGATAGTACTGTGACCAACGCGCCTTAAGGGCTGATTTACACCGGTAAAGCAGCGGCCGGCAGCGGCGCGGTGAGTACTTTCAGTGTGAAATAATATTAAACTTTATCTACGTAATTATTTAAAAAGCCAGTACCGCTTGAAAAGTTTGAAAAGGTCGCGCGGTCGCCCGCGGTGCCGCGAGCAGCCTCGCAGCCACGCGCCTCTTGTAAGCGAACAGCCCGCGCGTCGCGTCGCTGCCGGCCGCTGCCGGCTTCTGCCGTTCCAGTGTGAATCGGCCCTTAGAAATATAGAACGAAATCCTTAAATTTTCCACGGCATTTTGTAAACGGCGTTTGAATGTCCATCACATATTGTGTCATATTACGAGTTTATATATATAGTATCTTGAGCAGTGGTGGCCCAGTGGTAACGGCCGCGACTTACAAGTTGTACATCGTGAGGAAACCGGCATGTCGTAGAACCAAAAATTCGAAGACATGTGACATCTACCAACCCGCACTGAGGCCGCGTGGTGGATTACGGCCCACTCACTCTCACAGAGAGGAGGCCTGTGTCCCAGCAGTGGAAACATTATAGGCTGATTATGTTATATATAGTGTCAAAGCAATTTACTTACACTTTGCCTTCGGCATATTTCTTTCGTTTTTAAACAGACATCGCCATTTGTAAAAAGCGGAATCATACAAATATCTTGCGACACACTGTTGACAACAATCACCAATATGGCTATAGCAATATGGCTAATAGTCATGTAGAATAACACGTAGCTCAACATCTATAGATATTTAATTATTTATTTAGGGACAACAAACAGCAGTGTAATAATAAGTAAACATAGGTTAGAACGAAGGTCAGAACTTAATAATAAAGGTAGCAAATTAAGCTTTTTGTTTAATTACTTTACGTTGTGTACGAGTAAAATAGTAAGCTATACGAATACAGTCTGCCAAGGTCGCGCGAAGGCTGCCGGGGTCGCGGGAAGGTACTAAAGGGTTACCGAGGCCCCTGGCAACACAGGCTACGGAAGGAATACGGGTGGGTTTTAGTCAGTAAGAGTCTGACACACCCTCCCGCGCCGCCCAGAGCAGGAGAAGTTATTTTGATGATTTTCCACCCAAAAAAAAAAAGACGAATACAGTAATTGCGTAACACACTCACATCCTAAAATGAAACCTATTGCTACTCAATAGGTTTCATTTTGAAAGTTCAACAACATTCATTGCATTATTTACATTGTAGAACAGATAATTTTTTCGAACATATGAAGCAATGAGTTGCAATATACTTCAAAATAATTCAGATTGTGATTCAAATGCAATTAGGGTGCTGCGCTCCTATCGGGCTCACTGGCCTAATGCACTCTACAAAGTCAAAACTATTTCTTTTCAGTAGTTCATACCTACAACCTCGTTACTCAGCACTTACATCAAGGATAAAGCATTTATTTTCCACGTTGTGTCTACTGTTTTCGTTTATCGTTTACACCTAAAACAAGTTGTAAAGACTCTGGAACAACGTTAAAATAAGATAGGGTAGGGATAGGGTTGTCGGATACAAGTCCTAAAAAGATTTGTCAAAACATGTCTGTTTTGACAAGTCTTTTCAAAAATAAATATTATAACTTGTTTAAAAGACGATATGTGATTTTAGTGCTGACTTTTAAATCTGTTGTTACGCCTTCAAATAACGCAAGCAAGTTATGCAAAAAATGTATGATAGGTATACTAGAATGCATACACATCAATTCTATATGTCAACCCAAAGCATAAAAAAGATATTACTTTCAAATTACTTAAGATATTTTAATTTTTTTTATATGAGCAGACTATTTTATTATCTATAGCATTATCAGCCTATAATGTTTCCACTGCTGAGACACAGGCCACATCTCTTCGAAAGGGGGTGGGCTGTAATCTACCACGCGGGCCCAGTGCGGGTTGCAAGAAGTCACATGTCTTCGAAATTTCGGTTCTAGAACATGGGCGTTTCCTTATGATGCATGTTTTCCTTCACCGTTTTGAGAGCAGTGGTGATGAAATAATGTATACAAAGAAAAGCGCCTTTTTTATGGGAAATCATCAAATAACTTCTCCCGTTCTGGGCGGAGCGGGAGGGTGTGTCAGACTCTTACTGACTAAGACCCATCCGTATTCCTTCCGTTGCCTGTATTGCCAGGGGCCTCGGTAACCCTTTAGTACCTTCCCGCGAGCCCGGCAGGCAATGGCCCAAGTGGACCCCTACACTTGTGCTGACATCTCTTTGAGGCGCGCGAGGAATACGCCTGTCACTACTCCATACAAGTTTAGACGTGATTAAAAACTTGCCTACTAAAATTACGTCAATTTACGTCAAGCGCTGATTAATTTGACAGGACTAAACTAAAATTTATCTTCTGTCCTTTTCTTAATGAAATAGAAAGAAAAAGATGCATCGACACCATTATTTATTTGGTAGGTAACTATTATACTTCCTATTTAAAATTTCAATAGTTGTAGACTCTGAGTATGGAGTAAGGGTTGTAAACTTGTCTTCTTTAGTATTGCTGCCTCTGGCGAGAATATACCAGGAAGTATGTGAGGGCTATACTCGTAGAGAGGGAATACATGAGGCGCAATATTGCTTGCTACCTTATCGTCATCAAAAAGCTTGTGGATACGTGCGGACGCAATTTTAGTCCGTTTTAGACGTGCTACGTTTCTCTCTGATGTATTGCGTCTGTTGTAAATATTGTTTATTTCTCCAATAAAAGAAATACACAATACTACGTAACACAAATAATGGGCAGCATCAGGTATTAAGTAGATTGTAGAAAATACTTGTATTTACTACCATTAATTAAAACAGTTTCAGTTTATTTCCATTTCAGTTTGATTCTATAACGGCCACGGCGTTGCTAAATATGTAATCATTATTACGAAGTTGAAAATGTAATAAATAATGATTTAACACACCTACCTACGTAATTTATAATAATAATATTTGTTGTTTTATTCATAATCATTTCATAAACGAACCGCAAAGCTGTCATTAATACGGAATACCTTCATTAAGCGAAATTGAGGCCCAGTACCCATAAAATTTCGGATTTTATTCAGCATCCAAGTTATTCACGAGCTATTTAAGTTATTCTAGAACTTTAATATTTATAAATGTCAAAATCGTAGGTGTATTGATTATGGGACTCAATGTAAATATGTAGTCTTTCTTAATAAATTATGTATATTATGAACGATCTGAGTCTTACATATTTAATAGGTTTTATTTGAAGACAGAAAATAACAATAATATAGAAAGGTTAACCATTTATTTCAGTACAATTTGTATCAATCAATTCAACCCTTGCGGTTGAATTGATTGATACAAATTGTACTATTATATTGGTACTATCTCTGCCTTCTATTTATATCTTAGAAAGTATTTTGTATGTTCGCAAATCACTTAGGACTTTTCAAAATAAGAAGCGATTTCTATAGTATACGTAGTCAGCAAGAGAATGGGTAGTTTTCACAAAAACTTTTTTTGATGTCAATCGATCCCTTATAAGGATACTGATTGACTGAGAAAAGAAAAGTCAGAAATCGCAAAATATGTTTTTTTCAAAATCTGTGAATGCAGATTAAAATGTCTGAAAAAGTTAAAGACAGTCTCCTAAGACCGTTTTCTTGTAGCGACAACGATTCACGTTCCTGTCCTTACTCATCTCAAAAACCCACCCTGTATACCACCCACAATCTAATTTCTACTATTTATTCGTGGTATTTGTGAACAGGACATTTATTTAGATTTGATGTTTAAATAGGTTTTTATTTTTATTATTTTATTTATCATTTTGGAGCCGGCTATGCTCGGAGTTTCTTTGAAGGATAAGATCAGAAATGAAGTTGTCCGGAAGAGAATCGGAGTGACCGACATCGCCTGCAGAGTAAGCAAGCCGAAGTGGCAGTGGGCTGGCCATATTTGTCGAAGGACCGATGTGGAGCAGACGAGTCCTGGAGTGGAGACCGCGTATCGGCAAGCGTAGTGTGGGACGCCCCCCAGCTAGATGGACTGACAACCTTAAAAAGGTGGCTGGGACAGACTGGATGCGGAAGGCGGAGGACAGGGTGTTGTGGCGCAGCCTGGGAGAGCCCTATGTCCAGCAGTGGACTGTTATAGGCTGAGTTGATTGATTGATGCTCGTATATATCATCTGCCTAGCCTTTTCCCAACTACGTTGGGGTCGGCTTCCAGTCTAACCGGATGCAGCTGAATACCAGTATTTTACATGGAGCGACTGCCTATCTGACCTCCACAACCCAGTTAAAATTTAAAACATTGTAAAAGCCAATTGTTTTTAAAAGAGTACCTACTTAACCGTGGACTTAACCGTGGAGTTTTTTGCCAGCTCTTATCGAAAGGGAACAACCAATTGGAACCGTGTACCTAGCTTCTGACGTTTCCTGACATCAAAAGTTTATCATAATAGACGCCGTGTGCCCGATGCCGATTGCCGATGGGTACAATGGAGCAATATACCCGTATTGCTCCATTGTACCCATCGGCAAAAAAAAAATCGTTTATTATAAGAAACTGTTGTACAAAATTTTATTATAAGAAACTGTTGTACAAAATTTCATACTTCTATGACGTTGTCTGTTAGTCAGGTAGATTATTAACACTCTTTGTGTCCTTGGCAGTCATACTCATTACATAATAAAGGTTAACCAGACGCTCCACTTAGATAGATAGAATTCTTTGTTTGCCTAAGTATTTAGCATAGGCGGAAAGCCTGTCGGACAGGCTTTCATTTGCAACGTTATGACGTCAATCCTAGTGACGTAATAGCCGTATTCTTATCGTAGTTCAGTTCTTGCTTCCTTTGATGCCCTTATCTGTCTCTGACACCATATCCATCTTTCAGAATATCTCGATATAATCGATGTCATCCTTCTTTTGACACACTTATCTGGCTCTTTTCCTTGTACCTGTACAAAGGAACCTATAAGGAAAAGAGCCAGATTAGTGTGTCTTCTTATGGGATGAAAAATTGCCTTTTATTAAGTTCCTTAAGTGACCCTCTGGCATGAGTTTGAAAAGAATTTGTTTGAGTAATTTATGTTATGTCGTGATGTTAATTTATTTTGGTATCATTATCATACATAGGCTTTTTTTTTGAGGGTGGGAAATCATCAAATAACTTCTCCCGCTCTGGGCGGAGCGGGAGGGTGTGTCAGACTCTTACTGACTAAAACCCACCAGTATTCCTTCCTGTTGCCTGTGTTGCGGGGGCCTCGGTGACCCATAAGTACCTTCCCGCGATCCCGGCAGGCATCGGCCCTAGTGGACCCCTACCTGTGTGCTGACGACATCTCTTTGAGGCGCGCGTGGAATACAACGCGCCGTCGACCCGGGCCTGGTCCTTACCGGACGGTGAGCTACCCATTGCTCACCGTCCGCAAGCCCGATCATACGTAGGCTTAAGACCGGATAATATCTTCCCTCTATGATATCAGTTCTACTTTATCAGTCGTGTTGGCATGAGCATCACAATAATTCATGGCGTGACTCGTGCTAAAAAGATAAGCCTGTCTGCAGATTAGTTGCCGAAGTTTGGTGCGTCTGACTATCATAATCCATACATAATCAGCCTATAATGTTCCCACTGCTGGTACACAGGCCTCATTATCCATAACGATACTTAATCTTAACTAATAATACAAATGTGAAAGTAAGTTTCTTTGTTACGCTTTCATGCTAAAACGGCTGAACGGATTTGTTTGAAATTAGTTTCATTGGTAGATCATACCTGTATTAGGACATGGAATACTTTTTATGCAGGTGAAACCGCGGGGCACAGCTAGTATTATTAAAAATGCGAAACTCTGTCTGTCTGTTACATTTTCTCGCCGTAATAACATATTTATATTAGGACATGGGATACATAATTATTACTGTGGTACGTTCCCGCGATATACTTTCGACCACAATTCATAAATTCTCACTCGCTCAGCCTCTTTTAATGATCGGTACAGTGGACAAGGAGTGTCAAAATCACACATTCTGTCATGATCGCAGTGAATTCGTTATCATAACAACTGCCCAACCTTCAAGTATTCCCTTAGTCGATTTACGACTGGCGTTGGAAAGGAGTGACGCATAGCTAGAGAACTGCAGGCTACACAAAACAAACATTAATCTAACAAGGTAAACCTACACAATTTCTAGTTTCCAACGTTAGTTATTTATCTGTCTAAACGCTTGTAGCAATTAATTACAAGTTAAAGATGAAACTCTACTATCCAAATTATGCTAAGTATAGGTCATTTGTATTTTTTTGGTTTTAAGCCAATTTCGTCGACCTAGAAAACTTTTTGGTCTTTTGGAATAGTTGATCAAAAACAAGAACATTGTAATGGTTGGAAAACTTTCTTTTATTACTTACGACCAAAGTTTGTATAGGAGAGTGCCGCGTGATGCCATCGAGGCTTATCTAGTTATGAAATAAGTAAGGCTATTACTTAATCACGCCTTATCTGTATTCCACTGGATATTAACGCCTATCTTTTTAAGATAGAATTCGATCTAACTTTTATAATTGGTATAAGTACCTCGAATTTTTAACTGTTTTTCCAGGCAAAAAGTGTCTTACGTCAATTTTTTTTCGCAGTATAAGACTTATACAAGTTTATAATTTTGGTCGAATTCACCTTCGGACACATAATAACACACAATAAGAAAATAAGAATAAATTTATTTCGCAAAGATTACATTCTAGTGTATTGAATTCCTAGACCTCACACTAGGATTCCCTGTGTTGTGAGATCTGACATATATAAACTTAGGAGTTAAAATCATTCCACAGTTTAAGAATTTAATGTCTGAACAATTTAATGAATGTAACGTTTTTGCAACGTCACCATTTGTTTTATTTTATTCAATTTTTTATTTAATTAAATATTCTTTGTGTGTGCAGGTACGTGGCGATAGTGAAGCCTCTACAACACAGACTGAGTCGTCGAGTGGCGCGCGCGGCGCTCTTCACCGTGTGGTGCGCAAGCGCATTGCTTGCGTTGCCCAGTCTCCTCTATTCAGACACATATAAGAAACAGTAAGTACCTTCATATTTTATTAAATAATAATACCAGCCTTTTATTTTCCTCCTGCAGGCTTAGCATGACACTCTCTATTTCTTCGAATAATAGACACTGCTCTTTCTTTATACAAAGTGACATTTCGTTTCTCCATTTTTGACATCTCACCGTAGAAATCCTTCTACAATCTGTAATTTTGTCTTTCGTTTCTAACGATCTTTGTAGGTCCTTTTTATGTAGAATGATTTCTACGGCGGGGTGTCAAAAAAGGAGAAACGAAATGTCACTTTGTATATAAAGAGCCGTGTCTTCGAAGAAATAGAAAGCGTCATGCTAAGCCTGCTGCGGTGCAAAAGTCTCTTCTCATACAGAAAAGGCACGAGAATTAATCACCACGCTTGTTCAAGACGGGTTGGCGATTTCAGACTTGTGTTAACTATAAGTCTAGGTTTCCCCACGATGTTTTCCTTCACCGAAGTCAGTAATGTCCAACATATGTAAACTTCAGAAAGTACAAATGAATTGAAAAAGTCACATTGGTACTTGCCCGGATGGATTTAAACCCATAACCTCGTAAATGTGAGGCCTAGGCCTTTTAATTACTGAATTTCTGATCGTTGATACATCTTCTTGAGGTTTTCTAACAAAGTTTAGCTTCGCCACCAGTGAAGTAGTTATGCCCAAGATTAGGTAAACATTCTAGGTACTTATAATACAAGTGAAATTATTATTCGTAGCCCCGTTTGGTGCGAGGCCTAAATTTTCATGCTATCTCTAACATTTCAGGGAAATATTCCACGGGTGTGAGTATTGATTTAAGTATATAAACGATTTTCAATATATGCTTAACCGATGAGGCTATTCTAGGCTTTGGGCAAATTCTCGATTTCACTCGGCTGCTTTAGGTACCTATACCATCTATAAAGGTAGATTATAAAGGTCACTAGACGGGCAAACATAGGTTTTATTTGCAGATAACCTTTGAAGAATATATATACAAATAATCGAGCCCATCTCTATTTACAAAAGAGAGTTTCATTCTTACGATATTTACAAAGTAAATCATGGTTTACTCTAAGTTCTAGTACGAGTAAATGAAAACCTCAGAATAAATAAAATAATTATATACCTACAGATAAACGTGACGGCTGATAGACTAGAAGTATAAAAAAATCTATGAAGCAACTATTATTTTTAATAAACTTGCAAAAAAAAAACGAACTAACTTATTAAAAAAAAAGCGTGATCGATACTTAATTGATACGTAAGGTACTCATCCATGCTTTTTTAATAATGTCTACTAACTTATATTTTTTTAAAGTTAAACAGAGTTACTCTATAAAATAATTACATTAGGCGCTAAACTTTCACATTGTGACAATACGCTAAGTTTACCCTACAAAATTATTTAATTACTACTTTACTTCTACGTAGGGGACCTTGGACTTTGGTAATAATCTCCTTTTTGTGGGATAGGCCAGGTCCACAATGAGATGAGAATGCTAGGAGGGATGTGTAGTGTGACAAGTAAAGATAGAATAAGAAATGAGTACGTAAGAGGAAGTCTGAAAGTGGCACCGGTGACTGAAAAGTTGTTCAGAAATCGGTTGTCATGGTATGGGCATGTGGTGCGGAGGAATGAGGAAAATGTCGTGAGGAAAGTCTAGAGTAAGAATGTAAGGCTTGGCTATAAGAGTAGGAGAAGACCAAAGAAACGATGGATGGACTGTGTGAAAGATGATATGGCTAGAAAGGGGGTGGCTACCGAGATGACAACTAATATAGAAGTATGGAAGAAAGGGACATGTTGCGCCGACCCCAAGTAAATTGGGATAATGGCAGGAGAATGATGATGATGAGCTCAGGTCCACAATGTTCTTTTTTAAAGACTGAGAACAGCCGGTCCATTCTTCAAAAATCTCACCAGAATACTTAGATGAAATGAGCCTGAAGTGCGCCGTCATTCCACTCAATATACCCGAGACACTTTTCATAGCTCACTTTCCGTGTCGACGACCTACTAGCTCGTTGCGGGTGACTGATTTGCAATCATTTTTCGACTCGGCAACACAAACTCTGGATAGCACCTAGTCGATACAATATTTCGAAACCTCTACTACCCTTCAGTGTCGCAGCCTCCTAACTCAACCGAATCTGTCCCCTGATTCTGAATATTTCGATAACGCACCGAATTGAAACGGTTCTGAGCTATTCGAACCTTAAAGAGTTTTTATGTCGTTCTGAATTAGGAGGCAGCTAGATTGGTTTCCAAATTAAGGCTCGAGCAGACTGGCGCGATATTGCGGGTGCAACAGGCAGCGCTACGCGGAGCGCGATATTTTCTATGAAAGTTCATAGAAATTGTGCTACAAGTGTCGCGTCGCGCTGTCGCATTCGCAAGGCTTTACTTTCAGAATAGAATAGAATAGAATATCTTCATTTTGCATAAAATACTATTGTATTTTATGCAAAATGAAGATATTCTATTTACGACTTTTGGTGTACCTATTGGTACACCAAAAGTCGTAAATAGAAATGGTTCCACAAATTTCGCGCACTTTATTTAAATTAAGTTACAATTACTACTATTGAGAGTACGTGATCTATACATTCTTTAAAATTCAATTACATAATTATATCAGTAGGACCTCCTAGTGATATAATTATGTAGGTAATTTATCTTAAAGAATATACATACTTTAGGTAAGGTAAGTTAACTGAAATGAAATGAAATGAAATTGTTTATTCTGTAAATAGGATATGAGAATCACTTTTACACGTCATATTAAAAAATAAGCTAGATGGAGTCGACATTTCCTGTCTGACTACCCCTGATAAGAAATGGCGAAACAAACTCAAGGGTCAAAGTCTCTTTTAAAGTCCAGACATAATCTTGGTCAGATCATATGAGGACCATGTAGATCTATATCTGAAATGGTCTTTTGAGGAAAGAACCACACAAATTTGAGTGGACCTGTCCAGTCAGTGCAAGCATTTGTCAGTAATCGTGTAGCTCAACTCAAAACTTAAGGAGCTCAACGACTCGACGAACAATACCAAGGAAAGGACAATTGGGTTGGCCGCATAAAGAACTCAAAATGCCAGACCATCATTAAAACTAAGAGAAAAAAAAAAACAACAAGAAATAAATAAAAATGACCCACATAGTGCTCACATTCACAATAATTAAAGTAATATAATACTTTTCAAGGTACATAAATATTCACTTAATTTTGCTTATAATATTCATCAATGTCAATATGTACATATAGTTGTATATAATGATGATTTTGCATAATTTAAATATCAAATTTTATGGTTTTAGCACAAAGCTTATCAGAGCGAGCAGCTCAATCCCAAGCTTTTTTGTCTTCTAAATAATCTGAAATTTTATAGTACCCTTTTTTTACAAAGTTTGGTTTTAATACAGCTTTTAAACGTTTAATGGGTAAATTTCGAATAGCAATAGGAAGTTTGTTGTAAAAGCGTATACATTGACCCATGAACGAGTTGCCTACTCTGTGGAGGCGAGTGTGAAGTACAGCAAGATTATGTTTATTCCTGGTATTTAAACTGTGGATATCGGACATTTTCTTAAAATTTGATATGTTTTTGTGTACATACATAAGATTATCAAATATATATTGAGAGGCTACTGTCAGAATATCTATTTCTTTGAATTTTTCTCGAAGGGAATCTCTTGGACCTAGGTTGTAAATGGCTCGAACAGCCCTTTTTTGTAAAACAGAGACGGTATTAATGTCCGCACAGGTTCCCCAGAGAAGAATCCCATATGACATAAGACTATGAAAATAACTAAAATAAACAATTCTGGCCATATCTACATCGGTTATCTGTCGAATTTTTTTAACAGCATAGGCGGCCGAACTTAGCCTTCCTGACAATTTTTTTATGTGTGGGCGCCATTGTAATTTAGCGTCAATAGTTATTCCAAGAAAAACTGTCGACTCAACAGGGTCCAACTCTATTCCATTAAGTTGAACATTGGTAGTTAGCTGCCTGACATTTGGCGTTGAAAATTTATTATACTATTTCCACTCAGCTTATAATTTAAGAATTTTAAGAAGACTTACTTAAGAAATGGCTCTTTAATAATGTATTCTACACTAGAAAACATTATTAAAGAGCCATTTCTTAAGTTACTTAAAAGGATATAATAATAACAGAAACTATTCAGTTCAGAAAAAACATGGTGCCTATATTATTAAAAAAAAACTAGTAACAGATTACATAGGAACCTTAGGTGCGAGATTTTTACAAATTCCCTTGACACCACACTAAGATTCCCTGTGTCGTGGGGTCCAGTTTCTTTCGAAGTAAGGCAAACATTTATTTATTTAAGTGAAGTAAATATGTACCTAGTACACCTACTCCTTCTCCTCATAAACTTGAGTGTCTTAGAAACTTAGAACTCGGTTAATTTTCAAGACAGCATCTTATATTTACGTCAAAATCCGATATTATACAGTGTACACTGAATATTTTAGAATCTCCTGGCTTACAAAACCTGTGTGTAGTCTAGGAGTCTTAAATACAATTTTGTCCGTCGGTCGGCGGATAGTCTCAAAGGTCAGTTAACTGCCACTATTATACATCACGGTTAAGGCTTGTTTAGTGAACGCAAAGCCTTAAAATTGGTCCCTTGTTAAGGCTCGTGCAGACTAGCGCGATATCGTGGGAGCGACAGGCAGCAATATGCCTGTCGATCCCGCGATATCGCCCCAGTCGGCAGAAGCTTTACTGGGCAGTAGCGTAAATTGGGAACCTAATGGACTTTTGTTGTATATTCAGATGTATTAACATTAGTCATATTTTTATTACCTCTGTTTGGACCTAAACATAAAAAGAACCTTTGCCAGATATTAGATGCCGATATTATTTCATGATACTTTGGACACTAAGGCCCCTGATAAACGTTATTTAGCTCGACCTTTGGTTCAGACAAAAATAATTAAACCACGTCATTGGGGTCAGACATGTTCCGATCTCTATAATGCACTTGTAGTTTGACAGTTGCGACAGTGACAGGAATAACGCTTAACTTTAGTACGTTCTAAGTAACGTTTTTAAATCTCAGCCTGTGATATATTTTCAAGAGTATTGCCCACTATACAATGCAAAATTCTCCAATCAACATGAAAGTTTAATAAAAGTTTGTTTATTTTAACACGGTGAGAATTATTAGTTTAAAACAAAACTATGTAAAATGATTGTATTACAGGGTACTCTGAAACTTGTTTATTTATTAGTTTATTCCTTTGAAAGGTAATTAAGCTTAAATATGAAAGCTAAATTGAAATAGCAATTACTTTACAAAGTCATATTTAAACTGATTAAATATATCTATTGAAAACGAAATGAAGCCAACAAAGATGCTAATATAAACAATAAAACTTTTAAAGTGTTTAAGGTTCGGGTAATCGATGTTGACTTTGGCCATACAAATGCGCGTCACACTCACCGCGCCGCGCCGTTCGGTTTCATAGAAAATATTTTTTTTAGTATTGAAAATATGAATATTTGAAAAAAATTCACAAATAGAATTATAGATAACAAAATAGTCTGTTTATGCAAAATAAAACATGAAAATATCTCAAGAGGTTTAAAAGTAATATCGTTTTTTATGCTTTGGGTAGACATTACTTCCTGAAATTTCATAATGTATTTTACTACGATACTTAAGTATTCACATATAGAAATGATGTGTTACGTTCTAGTTCAGCATACATTTCTGCATCGCTTACTTGCATTATATGAACAGACAGATTTATAACAGATTTAAAAGTCAATAAAATCATATATCGGCTCCTTAAGCACTAATTTTAAAACTATTCGAATAATTTTATGGTGCGGTCAAACTTGCACCGTAGTATACTATTATTATTTATTCTGTGGTTGCACCCAAAAGCTAGCTAATTGCATTGCACCGCTCAAACGCCAAGATGAGCAGAAAGTGCCAATCACAACACTACAGAAGTTATTAGGGACCATTTGCAAAATATTAGCATAATAGTGTTTTAATTTTTTTATCCAATCAATAGATTTTTTGTAAAACGATAATTGCTTCATATTTTGCAATAAATTACCAGCGTTGTGTCGTCACGCTTCTCTTTCTTTTCTATGCAGTCAGACAGTGTCCGTGCTTTAGGTGTTGTCAGCCTCTTACTAATAAAATACGGGTTATTTTAAGTTGCGCCGACTCCAAATAAACTGGGATAAGGGCAGGAGAATGATGATGATTTTAATTTAAGCGAGAACTCAATAAAAACTTTTCTTAAGTGCATGGTTGTAGGACCAAGAACTGGCTTTATTAAAATAACTTTTTACTGTTTACGGAACTTAGCTAATCTCTATACCTTCTACCCCAGGTAGCGAAAAAAAAGGAGATTTCACCACTTTAACACGTATATTAATTTAATCAAATAAAAAAACATTGAGCAAAATACAAAAAACTTCAGAAAAAAATACATAATCCTCCCTCCCTTCCGTGGCAGTCGGGTAAATCGAAAAAACAGTTGCCGTGGGAAATTTGGTCAAAAAGAAGTGAGATTGCGAGAAAACTTAAGGAACATTAAGGTGTATATAGTTACGCATTTGGTTTAGGATCCAGAATTAATTGCAATCGGTTTATGGTTTGCAACCTCGAAATACGTAAACAACACGTGAATATTATCTAATAAAGACGAACCTTAGTTATCCCGGTATATGCACTCTTATTTCAAAACAATTTATGCTAAGAAATAAGCGATAAAAGCGATCGTACACATAACCGATTATACTCGTATAAACAAACCATAAAGAGAATTTAACGATTCAAAAGTCAACATTTAATAGCTTCTGAGGAAAGTACAGCCAAGGAAATTAATTGTTTATTAAATTGACACAATATGTCAATTTGCCTTGTTGTAGCCATTTCATAGAACTGTCAAAAAATGACAATTGTGATTTGAATATAGGGACTATTTTAGTTGTAGCCAATTAGGCAAAAATAAAAATCACCTCAATATACACAAATTATAAAGTTTTTCACCCTTTCCGTTATCTGATGTTGTAAAATAAGGACATCGTACAACAATGAGTAAACTCCGAAGTTTACTCATTGTTGTAAGATGTCATAACCTTGTTAAAAGTTTTGTTTTGTTGTTTAAATATGAAAAAAAAAAACATTGGTTGAATAGATTTTGAATTTGTTACTTCTGAAGGTTTCCTTACTTATAAGTCAGCAACAAAAGTCGATAAACACTGTTATTTTTACATTCATCAATATCATACCCACCTCACGCGCAAGCGCAAAAAAAAAGATTTTATTTTACCACTTTGTCATGTCGGTGAGATTAATATGTATAGCCATGCCAAATTACAGCTTTCTAGTACGAAGCGTGTCTGAGCTAAGCCACGGACAGACATACAGACAAACGGACGTACAGAAAGACGAACATGGCGAAACTATAAAGGCTCCTACATACTGGCGCGACTTGTCGCGCGACGCGTCGCGACACAAAGGCACCGCTTGTAGCGCTACACGCGGTGTCTTTGTGTTGCGTCGCGTCGCGCGACAAGTCGCGCCAGTATGTAGGAGCCTTAAGGGTTCCTTGTTGACTACAGAATCCTAAAAAGATGCATAACAGATTACATACTTGATTTTATTGGAACAGATTACATACTTGTTTTTCATACAGTTCGATTAACCGAATAAATCGGTTTTGCCGAACACCCTTTTTTTTTTTTTGAGGGTGGGAAATCATCAAATAACTTCTCCCGCTCTGGGCGGAGCGGGAGGGTGTATCAGACTCTTACTGACTAAAACCCGGGGACAGACAGACAGACAGACAGACAGATTGGACATGGCGAAACTATAAGGGTTCCTTGTTGACTACGGAACCCTAATAAAAAACGAAATCTACCCTAATTCAATGAACTTTAGTTTCTTATTTTACACCTGAAAACTACTGAACTTTAGCAATAACTTTAATCTTTGTAAACGAACACCGTGCCTCTACTCTCCATGTCATCAAACTCGTTATCCGAAGTATACAACTATTGGAACGCCTGCAGTCGTTAACTTTCAATCTATTTTACGTCGTAGCAAAGCCTTTTAGTTTATCGTCAATTTACAGCGGGTTTACGTTGTAAAATCAAAAGTTAAAGGCACACTAGGTGAAAAGGGAACAAACAATACCACGTACGAAACTTATATCTCTTATATCCTCTCGTATCGGCACGAACTTTAATTATATATGAGAATAGCTTATGCCCGTGCCAAGCCAGTTGCCAAGATGGTAGCATAGTGTAACGTTACGATTGGCCGGAGGGCCAGTCGTAAGTCACGTTAAAAAAAAGAAAACTAAAGTAATAGTACTTACTATTAAATATTTAAAAGATTAGACTAAATATTAAAATTATTCTATGCTTCCGGTCCGAGTGCACGGGACGCTTGGACGGCAGGATGTAGCATCGGCTAGCAGCAGCTGGACAGGGTCGGCAGGTAGTTGGTCTGGATCGGCAGGCAGCAGTGGGACAGGGCTGACAGACGAGGCGGAGCACGAAGATGAGGATCTCGCCTTCACAGTCAGTCGGCAACTCTGTCCCAAGGAGTAAAATGTCCCTTGTAAGACAAGAGGTTTTGTTCTATAGTACTTAAATTAGTGGTATTGTTGGTGTGGTTGGTGGAATGATGTGTAGTCGGAGTTAGTGTCCAACGCCACATTGATAGAATGCCCTAATAATGATAGAGCTCTCCGTCTTGGAGTGGGCTAGTGAGACGGTGGCGTAGTCCGAATCTCGCCGATATGGCTGACTGCGGAGGCACTCTACAGCACCTCACGCTCCACGAGACGAGTGTCTGGACCTCCTAAGACACACAGGAGTGGTCGGCTATGGCGTCCTAAGCCACGCGACTATAACGCCTTCGGCCTTAGAAATCTCCCAAAGGTGGAAGTGAGAGGGCCGGCGGCTATGTAAGGTGAATCACAAATCACACACACTATGAGATTCTTTAGAGATTATATTTTTACACGTTACAATTATTAGTACAAGAAATAAAGTAAGCTATAGAACTGAACTGACTGAGTCGAACTGAAGTGAACTGTCTGACTGAGTGAACCCGACTGAACCCTTGTCAGGTCCGATCACCGCTTTTATAGATCCTGGCAAAGGTTCTAGAAGTTTCTGTGAAACATAATTCAAATGATTAATTTGAATGCCTGCCAGGATCAATAAAAACGGTTTACATGAGTACATAGCGAAGTAAGTCTGAAACTAGCTTTATCAAGGCCGGTACGATTCATAGAGAAAGAAAATATTAGACAGATGACAATTTATGATTGAAGATGTCAATGTATAAAAATATGCTATTTTACAACAAGAGAAAATTAATAATATAAAATACAGTCTTCAGTGTTAGAAACAGTTCATTGTGGTGTTGCTTTTCAGCTGTGGTGTTCAAACATATGTAAGAAAGTTAGAGAAATAATATGATTTCATATGTTTGAAGAAAGTAAAACAGTATAGGAATCAAAACAAAGGTAAATTTATAATTATTATAACATAAAGATGTGGCTTTGTGTAGCAAAATACCACAATAGTTGCTGTATGTGACAGACGTACCTATACAATACTGCCAGGGAAATTAATTGTTTAGCTAACTGACACATTACGTCAATTTGCTGTGGGGTTTATGTGGTAAAGCTAACAAACGTGCCCCAGTCGATAACGTGTCCCACTCGCGACTGTAACAGATGCATTTTGAATTTGGCGAAAATATGACGCGTTCTGGTAAGTGATACTAGTATAGCTCCGATGTGAATAACGCAGTGCCGGTTTTTATTTGTTATAAGTGAGAAAACGTGTTTAAAAGGACGTTGAAGGAAGGAATTTGTTTTGTTTCTGGTTTTACATCCAGTTAAAGTATTCTTGGAGATAAACACACTATTTACTTGGCGGAACATCTTTCACCCGAATGCAAGAAGCTTCACGCAGCGACGAAACAGGTACCTAAGGCACACTCTTATAAATTTGTATGGGAAAAATACGGCCGAAAAATTGTACAAGAACAGGCTATATTTATAAAAGGGGGTTACTTATCTAATTTAAACTCATACGATTGTTATTTACTTGGGTCTATTTGCCGTACCTTTTATGTTAATTTATCATCAGAATGTGAATAGAATAAGATCAAAATTGCAGGATTTATATGATATAATTTGCTTAACGACGACGAATGTTAATACTGGTATTTTTGATAAAGAGCTATTTGACCAACGGTATAACGTGTTTCGAGGAGACTCTGAATGTTCATGTCTAACAAAGGTTAACAACGAAGGGGGTTTCTTAATAGCTATTAAAAACATAAAGTGATAAGACATTCATCATGGGACGGCAGAGTGGAAGATATTTGGGTAAAAATTTTGTACAACAAGTCGCATGAAGATCAGTAAAACCTTTGTGTATGTTACCTTCCACCGGATTGACCAAATAGTGATCTTAAATCTTTTTATACGAACACAAAAGATTATAACGGATTCTTGTGACGATTGTGTCAATCTAAGTATTGGAGATTTTAATATTCCGGGTTTGTTATGGACATCCACGCCATCATGCAGTAAATTAAATAATGCTGTTGCAGCTTCTGATTATAAGTCCTCTCTCTTGCTGGATTTGTTGGCCCTTTGTAATTTTCACAGTTTATTCATATACCTAACAAAAACCTTAAATTTTTAGACCTTGTCCTTTGTACGTCCGATAGCATCCAAGTGAGGTTATACGATGAGCTACTCAGTCGTTGATCATCATCACCCACGTTTAAGTATACATATAAAAGGAAGACGGAACAAATGAAACCTAATAATATAGAATCGGACTAGTTTATATAATTTCTAAGGTATAAATACCTATTAAGGTGAGAATTTTGTATTTCTGGAAGTAAGGCTTGCAACTGTCTGTTTGTTCTATGTTTATAATTATTCGTATCATTTTTTTTTAACCTACTTCATAAAAAGGAGGAGTTTCTCAATTTGATTGTGTTTTTTTTTAATGTTTGTTACCTCAGAACTCCGTCGTTTATACTCGTGAACCGATTTGGAAAATTCTTTTTTTATTTGAATGGATAGACTTTCAGATTGGTCCCATTTTTATCAAAATCCAGTTATGATGATGGGATCCATGAGGAATTGAGACAACTCCTCAAATATTATAGTCATACATATAGCGATTTTTGTTTTTTCATCAACAAGTCAATCATTTGCATTCAGAATGTATCATTTGGTAAAGTGGAACTGATAAAGAAGACCACAGATGGCTAGCGAAACTCTTCAATGATAAGTATTTCACGGGTGGTGATAAGATATCTCGATTAAAATAGTTAAGAGTCTATGATAAAGCAAATTTAAATCGAAATCAAAAATCAAAATCGAGAGTCATTTATTCAAACTAGGCTGAGAATCAGCACTTTTCAAACGTCAAAGTTACATAAGACAGTCTCCCAAAAATGCCCGCCCTTCACTATTTTAGCTGGGAAGAAGAAGTGGCGGAACAAACTCTCCATAAGCACACCTGTCTGTTTAGTTATATAAACTTGATTCTGTACAAATTGTACGCAAAGTAATTAACATTACGAAACAAAAACATTATATTAGATTACTTGCAATACGTTAGCGAGCACACGCCAATATACCAACAAAACAATGAAAACAGTACTCAAGCTGATAAAAATTAAAACATAAAAACGTAAACAGAACTTAATACCTAAATAAAAGCCTCCAGGCATAAAGGGCGTGCCCGCTTACATAAGACTATTGCTGTAACTCAAAGTGAGAAATGATAAGCTAGCACCGTCGAAGTAAAATAAATAAACAATTACCAATAACAATTAAAACCATGATCAGTAAGACGACCAGTCACCACAAGCAGCACCCGTTCACGAGCATAACGCAAAGATCAGCCACCACCTCCCTCGCCATATTGGAGGGAAGGAGGCAACCCGACCCCCGACGCTACCGCAGGCAGTGACATCTAAGGGAGCATGACGAACTTGCTGCCGGTTGCTCAGGCAAGAATAGTATAATCAATAGGGTCTTACACCCATTTTTGAAAAGTGTCTTAATTAAATATTATAGTGCAAATATGCCCAAAAAAAAAAATCACAATATTTTTATTCAATCGATAAGTGCCATAAAAATGCATTTAAATTTTACACTTTCAAATTTCGCGCGTAGTTTGACGAAAACGCTGGATTCAGTGGACGCCATGTTGCTCTGTGGTCATGACGTCACTTGGCTATGTAAACAAATGCGCTGATCTATTAACTAACTATCAGTTGACAGTTGACACGTTTTAGTTTACATAGCCGTATGACGTAATTTCATGGTGTTTTTTAACAGATTATTGAATTGAATTTTAAAATTTATTTTGTTATTTTATGAACTAAAAGTAACATTTTCCGACTCCTTTTTGCCTAAACTATCTCAATAATATATTTATAGATTTTTTCACGTATATAGTAAAATACCCTATTGTCGAGGACGCTAGCTAACCACTTATTGCAATACAACTCATAAAAAACAGATTGTAATGATTAGATTATGTCACTAATAAATTAAAATTTAATTAAATTAAAATAGATTCACTTATACAGTCAAATAAAAAATTATCAATTATGTGAACTCATATAACCTGTAGGTAAGCTAGTTCTGGAGAAAGAACATAAACATTGTCTTGAGTTAATCACAGCGACCAACTATTCTTATCGCTTAAGTAGTCATTGATACAATAGTATGCCTTTGAACAAAGGGTGGATTTTACTTAAGTTTTAAACGCATTAAAAGGCAAATCTTGCAAAAAATAGGGTAGCATATTATAAAAAGTTATATCAAGCGCAACAAATGAGTTATGAACCTTATGAAGCCGGTGAAATGGAGCTCGTAATTTGTCCTTATTTCTGGTGTTAATATTGTGAATATCACTGTTTTTAGTGTATATTTTGCCTAATATATAAGATGTTGGCGAAGATGAATAATTGTGATGCCACCGTGACAATACCAATATCTTAAAAAAAATCTCTCAGAGAAACTCTGGCACCAAACTGGTAAATTGCTCGCACAGCTTGTTTTTGAAGAACGAATATTTTTGAATGTCAGTGTCTTTGCCCCAGAGCAGAATACCGTAGGATATAACGCTATGAAAATAACTAAAATAAACTAATCGAGCTGTATCAACTTCAGTGTACTGTCTTAATTTTCTGATGGCGTAAGCGGCTGAACTGAGCTTGCCCGCTAGGCTTAATATATGTGAAGTTTGGTATCTACTGTTATACTATACCGAGTCTACAGAGACTCGACAGTTTTTCTTGGTATAACAACAACAACAACAACAACCCTGGAAACCTGGAATCTAGGTCCCAACATCGTCTTAGATAATGGGGTGCTTGAAACTCTAGATTCCTAGAATTTGGCAAGGCGAACTTTATACATTTTGTTTTCTTGGCATTGAGAACTAGGTTATATGTCGTAAACCAATCCGTAAACATTGAGAGTGCACTGTTTACGTCTTCAAAATCTTGCTAATTCCTGTTTACTTTAAAAAGAAGAGAGGTGTCATCTGCAAACAATACAACGTCACAGATACCCTTTAAATGTAATGGTTAATCAATAATATACACTAAGAATAGGAATGGGCCCAGTATTGAGCCTTGAGGTACACCTAACTGAACTGGTAACCCGGATATTTCGCACCATTCACATCTACACATTGGAACCTATTATGTAAATAAGAATTTATTACTTTGAGAGCTTCATTTTGGACACCATAATGACGTAGTTTACGCAAAAGCGTGTCATGGTGCACGCAATCAAAGGCTTTGGAGAGATCACAGAAAACATATCACCAGTGTTTTCAGACTTAAGTGTATTAAAAAAATTAACTTAATCACGAGGTGTTACATGTTCGAAGCTAAATAAGCGACTTCATTTAGGCACACTACTATGCAAAAGGATTTCAGCTTTAGACGGGGATGAATTTCAGGAGCGAGTCGTAGTTATAGGTATGTTGGCAAAAAACTCATTGGATGCTTCAGCTACGTCAGCTGTTTTATTAACTAATTTGTTGTTGACCATAGAAAAACAACTTGAGATAAGTTGTTTTTCTTGTTTAACCGAATTACCCATTTAATTGTTAATAACTTTCCAAGTGGTTTTTACTTTATTATTGTAATTTTTAATTGTATCGGTTAAAAAATTAGATTTAGCAAAAACAAATCTTTTTAAATATTTTAGAATAATTTTTGACATACTCTAGAAAAGGAGTGACAAACCTGTATTTTTTCAAACCGTATAACTCGTATAGTCGCGCTCTACTTTTGTAAATACCTGGAGTAGCCCATTGGTTAAAGCCAGCGGAGGTGCCATTAATGTTAATGGTTTTGATCTTGAAAGTAGATTGGTACTCTTTTTGCACAACATCAAAAAGGGCTCCGTAGATATCATTAGGATCCTTGTGTTCTACTATAGATGGTGTAATTCTATATTATGCTATAGCTATATTATGTTTAAACTCGTCGGACCGACTAGCTCTATAAGGCCTGCATTCTAATTTATGCGGCTTTTTATATAATGGCATAGGGAAGCTGGCTAATAAACCACAGTGGTCAGACGTTAAGTTACTTAACACTAATTTATTTTTGGCATCACAATCACTAAAAATATTATCAAGACAAGTCGACGAGGATGCCGTGATCCTAGTAGGTTCAAAAAACAAGTTAATTAAATTACAAGACCTAAACAGATTGAGAAGCCTAATACTTAATGGAGTAACATCTAAGATATTAATATTAAAATCTCCACATAAAATTATATTTTTGTTACTACTTTTAAATATTTTGATCAGAACCGTTTATAAACGGTTTTTTTTTTTTTGTATAAACGGTTCTGATCAAATTGGTGCCATCAAACTGATGATGAACCCGGAAGGTAGGCCCCGGAACTCCGTAATAAAACAATGTATCCTAGCCGTGTTTGGACTTATTGGAATTGTCATCAACTGCACTCTGGCTATAAATGATTTTAACTGACTTCGTAGGATAGGATACACATAATATATAGATGAATTGAGAACCTCCTCCTTTTTTTGAAGTCGGTTAAAATCCTCCTCCGTCAGGTTAAATTCGGACATAGTGTGGGCAGAAGATGGATTTCGTGCAATGCGACACCTTGGGTGCGATCAATCAAACAACTCAGCCTATAACAGTCAGTGGACTGTTACAGGCTGAGTTGATTGACCAGCAGTGGCTGGACATAAGCCTCTCCCACGCTGCGCCACAACACCCTGTCCTCCGCCTTCCGCATCTAGTCTTTCCCAGCCACCTTTTTAAGGTCGTCGATTCATCTAGCTGGGGGGCGTCCCACACTACGCTTGCCATTACGCGGTCTCTACTCCAGGACTCGTCTGCTCCAACGGCCATCGGTTCTTCGACAAATTTGGCCAGCCCACTGCCACTTCAGCTTGCTTACTGTGCAGGCTATGTCGGTAACTCCAGTTCTATTCCGGATAACTTCATTTCTGATCTTATCCTTCAAAGAAACTCCGAGCATAGCCCGATCCATGGCGCGCTGAGTGACTTTGAATTTGTGGACCAGCCCGACTGTCAGTGTCCACGTTTCGGCACCGTATCTCATAACGGGCAGGACCCACTGGTTAAAGATCTTAGTCTTCAAACACATTCCATGTTCAGAAAGTGTCAGATACAAAACTCACGTTAGCAGGGACTCGAACCCATTACTACAGTAGCATATGAACTCGACAACAATCATACCATAACTTACTCAGAAAAACTTACCTACTTGTACGTGGGAAATGAACGCACTATCAGTAGCATCGGAACCAAAGCCCTACAATCAACTACATACGGGAATTGAACCCACAAGCCGTGATACAGGAATCCAAGCACTTATAAATTAATTGATCGAACCCAATATTCATCATAATGTAATCGAAGCACATCAACTAACAAAATCATGTTGGAATTGATGGATGGATTTGGGTGCGATACACAGTGTTTATTAAAATCATAAATTAAAACAATAACTACATAAACATAACATAACATAACATCACGCCTTGTTTCTCCGAAGGGTTGGGCAGAGGTGTAACCTGTAGTATACACCCACAATTTGCCAGTTATTTTTAAGTCCCATGTAATAGGGGGCGAGCCTTTTGCCATCAACCGGGCACAAATCCAGACTTCGGCTGCTACTGAGACATTCTAGATAGAAAAATTCAATAACACTGCCAGACCCGGGATTCGAACCCAGGACCTCATGCTCAGCAGTATCGTTTGCAACCACTAGACCAACGAGGCAGTTACAAATACGAGAGAATAACTACAAATTACAATTAACACAATAACTGAGCACAACGAATTGAGTACAGTTCCGTGACGTCTTAACTCCGATGCGATTAGATACTGAAAGTCCTCCTCGCTCGTGGGCTTAAAACATCACGACTCTGTAGAAGCGCCCTGTAGGTGTGGGTAGACCATCCGATGTCGCCAGTTCGCGCGATTGCGTTTCTTTTCGTGTCCGTACTAATGACGGATCGGACATAATTATATAATACATGTTTGGTTATGTTGAGAGGATGAATGAAAGGCGATTAACAAAAGATATTTACAAGGCAGATGTGAGTGGAAATGCCGGGAGCGGACGCCCCAGAAAGACATATAGTGACCTCATTAATGATGTTCTTCAAAAAGGTCAGGTGCGTAGTACTCGCAACCGGCGTGCGTGTATGACCAGATGTATGAACGTAAACGAAGCAAAAGGAGTATGTAAGGTGCGTAGCAGGTGGCGTTCTATAGTTTCTGCCTACCCCCACAGGAAGAAGGCGTGAGTTTATGTATGTATGTATGTATGTTTGGGCGTAACTGATTTGTTTTTTAACTGTTTTTTAAGGTTCCGTAGAAAACAAGGAACCCTTTTAGTTTAGCCATTTCCGTCTGTCTGTCTGTCTGTTAGTCTGCCCCCTGGCTTAGCTCAGAGACTTCTAGTACTAGAAAGCTGTAATTTAGCATGAGTATACATATTTATCACGCCAACAAATAAAATCTTGAAAACATTTTTTTTTTACGGTACCTATCTCCCTTGCACGTAATGTAGGATGATATTTTTTTTCTTGTCTATCCCATGGTATGGGGTATCGTTGGATAGGCCGTTCAAAAATATTTGGGATCTGTGAATACTATTTTTCGATTCAGGCACCCGTTTGCGTAATACGTTAAAGTACAAACTTTGTTAGAGTCAAGTGTGGGAGACACCTGACTAACAAAATTTGTACTTTACTTAAAATGTAAAATTTATATTTTTTCAGCTTTTTGTTGAGGATGAAAGTTAGTAGGTTTTGGTGAAGTTAATTTCGAGATTATGCTCGCTCATTGTTTTATTGAGAATAGTGGTAAGTTTTTCATTTAAATTAGCATTTGTTTGGCATGAGGTGAGGATCGAAATATCATCCGCAAACAGTACACGTGGCCCATCTATGGTTTTTGGGAGATCGTTTATGTATATGAAGAAAAGGAGGCCGACTATAACACTGCCCTGAGGAATTGAAGCATGTATTTGTCTGCCATCAGATCTTATGAGTTGTGTTTCTTTTGATTGTTTTACTGTAATGTTCAATTTCAACCAATTGCTTTCTACCCTTTAAGTATGATGCGAACCAGTCATGAGCTTTCCCGTGTATTCCTATTCCGTATAGCTTATTTAATAGTATTTTAAATTGCACTTTGTCGTAGGCCTTAGTCATATCAAGTAATATTCCTATTCCGTTTTGTTTGTGATTTAAAATTTTAAAGCTTCTTGGATGCATAAAAACTGCTAGCGTTGTAGATCTATTTCTGCGAAATCCGTTTTGGCGGTCATCGAAAAATATAATTTTAAAAGAATATACGCGTTCGCACATTGCATTTTCAAAGACATTAATTAGATACTGTGGGCAGAAGTGCAATTGGTCTATAATTATATATGAGGTTTTATTTTCTTTTTTAGGTTTTATAAGTGCTTTTTTTAGTTGATTGGGGAAAATGCCTTTCCCGAATTAATTCATTTATAATATGGTAACGTAAGTTCGTCGGCGCACTGTTTGAAAATAGGTGGTGGCAGTGCGACTATGCAGTGACCTTTTTGTTTTTTAAGATCTTGTTTACTTCGTAACCATCGACTGGGCTAAGAAACATGGTATTTTCACTGGGTTTATGGTGCTCTCGGTTCGTGGCCGGTGGTATTTTCTCCAATGGATGCGAAGAAGTTGTTAAATATGTTAGCTACTAGTTCAGGTTGACTTACAAGGTTTGTCGTATGTAATGCTATATTTTGTTTATCGTTTTAGATTTTCTTGTTTGTTCGTTCTTTAACTATGTTCCATGTGGTTTAACTTTATTTGTTGATTTATTTTTTCATTTATATAGCGAACTTTTTTGTCGCCGACTGATTACATTAGGATACTGATTATTTTAGGATTTTTCCATACTTTTTATAGTATTTCGTAAGTACTCGATTTTTTTGTTTTAGTGATAGAATTTTAATAGTCTTTTTGTTTTGCAGGATTTTTGTATATCGATGGTTAGCCAAGAACTACTATGTATTGTTTTTAATTTAAGTCTATGTTTCGGATTCATTTTTCTAAGATGTCAGTAAGTTATGTAACGATTGATGGGAACTATCACATCTACATTTTTTTCCGGCTGTATGATATTATTCAAGTTTAGTGCATTTAGTTTAGATTTGATTTTTTGTATGTTATTTTTATTAAATAGTATTTTATTGGCAAACCAAATCGATTGTAGTTTGTTGTTTTAGTATCGTATATGTATGTGCCACAGTGGTCTGAAAATCCTATTTTTTCTAGGGTTGTATACATTTTATTGTCGTTAAAGTTTTTGAATATCAAATCTTAACATGTTGACGTGGTTAATGTATCTTTTATATGTTGTACAAATTTATAGTCTTACATGAAATTCATCAATTGGTTTGTTTTTAAAATATTTATGTTAATATCTCCTCCTAATAAGACGTAAAATTTTGTATAATTCTTATTTATACAATGCATTATTTGTTTTAATTGACTAATAAAAAATCCTCTCTTCTATTCCAGTACATGGTAACTATTAATAGATTTCGCATTGGTAGCTTACATACACATACTTCTATACAATATTCAATAGTCATATCTCCAATATAACACCATTATATACATTCCATTTATCCTCTAATATAATACAGAAACCGCCACCACTTCGAGAGCGACGACAGTACGAGTTTTATATCCGTAAAATTGCAAAATTTCCAATTTATCTTTGGTTAGCCAGGTCTCGCACATGCATATTGCTTTGTAGGTGGATTTATCGTTGATGAAAGCCTCTTGAAGATGTTGTTTGTTAGAATTGCTTTGAATGTTTTGAAACATAATTTTAAATGTATTTATTATAGTAGCTATCTTCATTTATGTATGTAACTTTGGTTTTGTTTTGTACTTGCTTATTGTTAGAAAATGTATTGATTTGCTCCTTCTGTATCTCTATTTGTGTTACTTCTATAAACAATTGATTGTTTCGTATTATCGCATACACCCAATTTTCCCTTGCTTTCAGCATTTCCTCACGCATTTCCTTTCTGTTTAATCTTGCATTATCATCTAAGAATTCAGACAGGAACAATCTTGTTCCTTGAAGACAGTGTCTATTTTCTATCATATATTTAGCCATTCTTTTGCTAATGAGTTTAATCACTATAGGCCGGTTAGTATTATGATTTCTACCTAGTCTTTATACCATGTCTTCATTATACCATGAAAGGTCTATATTTAGTTTTTCATAACTAAGATCAATTAATCTACTTTGCTAATCATAATCTCGCTCTTTATAATATTCAGGGAAATCGTAGAGTACGATTTTCTTGCAGTTATTCTCAGTGCATATCAAGTGTTTTATTGTTTTTAGTGTTATTGTGTCTTTAATCTGTTTCTTCGGTTTCTCGTTTTCTATGGTTAAGTTTAGTATTTTATTGTACATCGTTTCTATATCTTCTCGTCTTTGTTCATTTTAAGTACTGCTTTTGAAGCTGAAATCGTACGTTACACATGGTTCTCTGTTCTGGTGGACACATTCTTACTTGAAAAAAAAAAATATTATTTCTGACTGGCGTACCCTTAATAAAATGAAATTGAACATAAATAAATGCTTCGTCGTAACTTAAAAAAAAAAAAGCGAATAAACAGCACCTATGACTACACACTACACAAGAACGAAAGCACGTAGCCAGAGATCGCGGCGTTGTGACTGTTCCTAAATTACCCTAGGCTGATTAAATTTTCGTTTTTTCCTAATTCTGTTAATATGACTGTTTAGGTAGGTTCCCCCTTTTGGGGAAGTCTCCAGACTGGTCACTCTCCCACCGACAGAGATTAAATGAATTCCAAATATAAAGAAGTCCAACGCCTTGTCTCTTGTCTTGATGTGTTAATAGAGCAAGGAAATGATTGTAATAAATAGTAAATAAGATTTAGGAATTCATAGTTATGAAGTTGGATGTGGTTTGAGAAAGACAATAAATAATAGAGGGAAGCTAAGTATATTATTATTAGATTTGTGAGTAACTCTTACGCCAGCGTAAGAGGTATTTGGTCAGGCATTACTCACACGGTACTTTACATCTGTATTTAGAGTACTCAGAGCAACACTTCCATAAAGTGACGTAAGCGGCTTTTCAGCGGCATTACGTCGGCATCATGCTCTTTTGGAGACATGGTCCCTAGCAGTTCTTTCAAACTGATAAGCGTGACCAAGCGGCTTTCTCTGCGGCAGCCGTGCGAACCGTCCTTGTCTACAACGGGGCGGCTAGTTCTAGCGGCATTGCGTCGGCATCATGCTCTTAAGGATACATGGTCCCTATCAGTCCTTGGACTGGATATGAGATAGATGTGGTTTCCCGAACCCCTGGAAGTTCACCCTTCGCACAACTAGCATATCTGCAAGACACGTGTTCATATCAGTCTAACCGAATTAATGGTTTGTGATAAAGAATACAACATTCAAGAATGACTAGATAATAAGAGTTGAGAATCGAAACTCAAGAATTATTAATTAATAGAGCTGTGGATCAACTCTCTTAAAGATCTATAGACAGCCCCAAAGCGCCCACCCTTCATGACTTCCTAGTATTTGAGCTGGGGAGAAGAAGTGACGCAACAAACTCTCCAGCAACACGTTTCTGTCTGTTTAGTTACAACAACTTTAATTACACTATCAGACTAGAATAAATATTATAGTAAGAGACTCACCCAGTCGTTGCAACAAACACACACACACACTACATTAAGTACTAAATTAATCTAATCTGGGCTTTAATCCAACTATAGCTAACTCAGCAACTAATACTCGCTATCTTGCAACAGCCCACTTGGACATGGCCCTTGGTATACATCAAGTTCTCTAACTTAACTCGCCTAGACTCGAACGTCCCTATCCTCCGTGGTCGCCTAGTCTCCTCTTGGATAGTTAGGACAAGAAGGGGTTACAAGTAACCAATGTCAATATAAAATAAGGTTGGGAATTCATAGGTAAGAACGTTAAGGAAAGGAAATCTAATTTATCTACTTTTCTTTTGATTATAATAGTTAGAAGACATGTCAGGAATACAAAAGGGTAGGTATGTGACACGTAACGCTTGAGTTGGGGAATACGAGTATATTACTCTAATTACGTTAATGGATTTTTTTACAATAACTACAGACCCACCCCGAGTGACGTGGGACTGCAGTAGCTGACAGCGTCATGCGTGTATTGTTAGACCTGAACGCGTAGGACCACTAAGGATACTGCTACGATTCTAACAAGCCACGTTCCCTAAGCTCTAGTCATGTCTTACTCAATCCTAAGGCAGTGTACTGCGAAGTTCAACTGTCATTGAGCGAGACACGTTTCAATAATCACTAACCACGTACTAATGCAATGAACCCCTTATAACGGCCTAATCACCCGTTACTAAGACAATACAAAACTTGCACAGGCGTACCGCATCGTCAGTCGGTAGTAGAATTATTTACGATTGCTCCTGCTATACGCCGAAGTGGTTATTCCAAATCGTCACTTCTCATTTCCCTAACTTTCCCCATTTAGAGGATGCTTTCAATGTAATCGGCAACCGTGCGACTGTGTCGAGCAACGGAGCGTTTCTATCTCGGCATCCAAATGTCGTGTCTCGCTAATGGTAATTTGTGAGAGGCCCGAAACCCGGATGTGGTTTAACGAGACACAATTTATTCCTAGCGTTCCTTAGAACGAACTATCAATCCAGTTTATGTAATTTTGTGAAGCCTAACCCCTTTGCCTGGAAATGTACATACATCAAGAACAATGTAAAATATCCTGCAGTTAGTCAGTCCATAGGGATAAGGTAACCATCACTAGCACTTGGTTGGTTTGTGTTCGTAGACAACTACAAAGTAGCAAATTGGCCCTAACGAGTCGCGAGTATTAATTCGGTTCAGCCATCCATAATAGGTGTGACTGCCGTGTCTTGGTTGTCTATAATCTGTTGGTAGAGTCGGCTACCGTCTCTTGGTAAATGTCACACCCAATGAAAGGATTTCTCCGAGTCCCTAGAACCTAACGCTGGTGTAGGATACCTCGATCGTCATAGAAAGGAAAAGGAGGAATAGAATAGTAAACACTCACCCAATCGTTCACAGATACACTCACTGAGATTCGCGCGCCTTACACACAACTTACGTTATACTACGGACTAATATAATCTAGTCTAAATCTACACTTATTATTCCAATTTAATTTATTAATAATAACACTCTTGCTATCGCGATCTCTCCAAACAGACACAGTGTCATTATTCCCGACCTACTTCTAACTCTCATAGCCTAGCCTAACTCGACCGCTCTTTGTCGTAGTCTTAAACCAACTCCTCTAACTTAACTCATCTAGCTATCACCTCCATCTGTCCCGGTGGCTCAATACTGACTCTCCTCAGCCCTACCCTTTCCGTTATTTGTTCCATCTCCAAAACGACCGGAGCGTGGCTTTTTCCCATACCAAAAGAATACGCAGAATAGGTTTATTGCCTTTTTTGTACCATTTCTCAATTGTTTTAAGGGCCTGTTTGGGTTTTGCCCGAGCTCTATTCATCGTAAGCAGATGTTGGCAATAGTATTGTGCTCTGCGATTAGAAATCGAATACTTTAGTCGTATCTTTAGAATTTGTTGAATTATTGATTTCGACCTGTCTGTTGTTATTTGTCTCAAGTTTCTTTCCCAAAAAATATAAATGGAATGTATTTCTAAGAGGTTTCACAATTCCAAAGAAATAGGATGTTTTCTTATTAATTACGGTAACATGTCAAGCTGTCAGACCATAAAATTGAGATTTAATGTATTTGTATGGGCCTAATATCGTAAGACAATATTAAAATAAGAATTTAGAATAATATATTTTGTTATTAATTAGGAGACATGACGTGTTGCAAACGTGTTATCAGAGATCATTACAAGAACATGACGAATAGGGCATTGAAACTTTCCTACCAAAGGATTTTAAAAACCTCACGGCTTCATATTACTTTGTAAATTCTACTAAGAAGTATATTGGAATACTGTTCGATAATTGGTCACGTGTAACGCAGTACACTGTGGCAGAATTGAGAGTATGCGAAGAAAATGTGTTAAGTGAGTCTCGTACCGTTACGGCTTCTCTAGAAAGCTACAAAGCTGTTCCGAATGCCTTATTAAGGTCAGTTGAAACCTTTTCATGTTCGTTGCAAACGGCAAGACTTAATAAACTTGCATAAGATCCTAGATTACACGCTGGACTCTTCAGCTCTGCTATCCCTCATTTAAATCATACAAGGTAAAACACCCGAAGGCCGAAAACTTTTGCAGTTCTGGTCTTTACAAATAATACAACCATGTGTCGACTTTACATTGAAATTTAAAAAGACAATGGTGCCGATTGTCTTGTTCACAAACTAAACTAAATTTAAGCTCAGTGCATCTTTTTCTTTCTATTTCATTAAGAAAAGGACAGAAGATAAATTTTACTTTAGTCCTGTCAAATTCATCAGCGCTTGACGTAAATTGAAGTAACTTTAGTAGGCAAGTTTTTAATTACATCTAACCTCGTGTGGAGTAGTGACAGGCGATGATTAATTTCACAGTACTAAACTAAAATGTATCTTCTGTCCTCTTCTTAATGACATATAAAGAAAAAGATGCACTGAACTTAAATTTAGTTTAGTTTGTGAAAAATGGAATCGGCACCAATAACAGTATTGACATCTGCGATTCTCATGCCGCTGATTTCAAAAGACTTGTATGTATATGTGTATGTATTCTTTTCTTTTCATTTTGTAACGCTTTTTATTTAATGTAACTCTGTATCCATTATGTATTTTATCTGGCGTGTTTGGTCTCCTACACATTTCCTGCCTAAATAGAGGTAGAGGGTAGACGCACAGACCTAGTAGCTGTAGTTTTGTGAACTAAGCTTTTCAGTCATGTTGTGCGATTACAGTTTGGGTGATGATAGTCAGGTCGAAACCTACGAGTATAATGTGATTCTATTGATATACTGTGATTGTTACCTGTTGTAGTTGCCTTGTGAATAAATAAATTTTATTTCTATTTCTTTTCACTTTTTTAAAGTTTAATTCTAATAATAATAGTCTATTACAAATGTCAGAATATTGTTACAGAGTTGCTACATAGTTTTATGAAAGTTCATAATATTCTGCCGTTTCTATTTTATTTTATTAATACAAATATATTTTCAGGGTTTTGGATAGTTTGTTAGATATAACAATGAATTAAACAAATTAGGATAACATTCAAATTGTAAATTCGGCAAATATTAAAAATAATAGAAATGTCAAAAAGATTAAATTAAGTCAAAGAGCTAAAAAGAAGAGAATATAAATATTTCCTAATATTTAAGTCAACGTCTCATTCCTAAAATCATTAGTCGAGTAGTAGCATTTACATAAGAGATAATTTAATAATTTACATTTATATGTCCTAAAGTTAAGAGTTTTAGTAACAAACTGGTTGTTTATTTTGGTCGCCATACAAAATGAATTATTAGAAAAATCGGATAATGTAAATCTAACCTCCGTTTTTGGTAAACTTACCACACATTACCCTGAACATTGGCTAATGTGCCCTGATTTGTTTCTGGTAATGTGTCTGTGGATTCTTTTCAAATTATATTTTTATGAATTTCTAATTTAATTATTATAGGTACTCCAGATGATAGGAATGGTTAAAGCTATAGATCCAAGAAAATGGACGGAATAAAATATAATAAAAGCGATAGAAGGTGTGATGAGCAAGAAAATGAGATTAAATGTGGCTGGACGGACATATGACATGATGACCACGAACCTTACCCTAGACACATCCTCAAGGGCTGGAAACTTTGACAACGTTTCAGGGAAATGCAAGTGCGGTGACAAACAAAGTAAAAGGAAAAGGACAAAAGACTAAAAAAATCAACTCGAGATTTTAGGAAATTGTTTATCTCGACTGTTTTAATTACAATTTAGAAGATGTTTCTAGTTATTGTTATGCAAATTGAGTCAGAGGTTAGACTTTAATAAATATGTTCTAAATAATACCATTTTTAGGGTACACAAGGAACCCTTATAATTTCGCCATTTCCGTCTGTCTGTCTGTCTGTCCCCGCTGTAGCTCAGAGATGCTTAGTGCTAGAACGCTGTAATTTGGCATACGTATACATATTAGTCACGCCGACAAAGACATGATTATTTTTTTTTTGACAGGTTTACCCTGTAGAAGATGGATTGTCGAATCCACAGATTTACGTAAACGCTAGCTGTTTTACAAACTAACTTCGTTATAAAAACAGCTGAACGACGTTAAGCGAGTTTCCATAATTGCTGAACTAACACGCAGAATTGCATAAACATTTTGCGGTCATCAATGCAGAGGGTCAACGATTAGAGGTTATGTAAAACAGCGTGAAATGAAACGTCAGATTTTAGTTCAACATTTTGCCGTTCGTGTCTCTGTGTGCCATAACAATAATAGCGTCCGAAACAAATAAAATGAGTAACAAATATCTGTGACACAGCCATTTCATGCAACTGTCAAATAAGTTGTGGTGGTATAAACAAATAATTTATGATGGTAGCCAATTTGCTTGATAATTAATTTCCCTGACTTTACAATTACGTTTACACTGCAGCTCATCATCAGCAGAAGTTGGCATGGGGCATAAAATGACGCAAAACAGGTGAACTTGAGTCATAAAAACATGGTAAAACATAATATTTTAGGCGCCACAAGGCGTACCGTTTAAAAGTTTTTTGATTGAAAACAAAGCTTGGCTCTAACAATATTAGTACTGTTCGAAACTGTAGTACTGTGAAATTTAGCGTTTTATTACGTTAGAAGTTATTAGGGTTTTATAGAACCGATCGAACTATTCAAAGGATGTTTGATGTGCTGTCCACGGGAAATGCCCATTTGATAAAAAGGTTTTGGCCAAGTGATGCCCATGAAAGAAACTAATTATAGCGATTAGGGCTGACATCATAGATAAACAAGCAACTACTATTGTTTACATAGAACTCGGTTGGATCTTTATTTCATAAAAATTCAAGGTTATCAAAAAAAGTTTCCGTTTTTTAATTTTTTATTCGTTCTCATTTAAATAAATGACAAGCACGTCATCTAGGAATTGGGCTGGCGGATTTATATTTGACCGAAACCTTACCCAGCCCTGGAAGCACACAATTCACGTGACACACACACACACGTGGCCACGTCACATCACATCGGCATAACACCCTACTGTCCTCCGGCCAGATATGCAACTAAATTGCAATATTGCTTCTAATCCAGTTTCGTCATTCTTAATAATTATATAAACGAAATACATTTTCCTACTTATATGTCGGCTTTTGCCCTCTAATTAAAATGCTGTTATTAGCTGAAGGAAATCCTTCTAGAACACTGTTATTCCTTTCTGGGCACACTTCAATATTATAAGAACCTTGTGCTCTCATAAATGCTCGCCATAATAAGGCTGGTTGCTTCGGTGTTGACAGCTTCATTATGGGATGATTCTATAGGTAGCGGCTGAGTTGAAGTAGATGCATGTTTGAATTGAGGCTCGTCTTGCTCTAGTCCAACAAGAATGGCAAACCAGATCAGTTGAAGCTAACTGAAATTAAACAAAAAAATAAAAAATAAAATCTTAAAATAAAATAATTCTTGGTATTTTATACATACAATTCCACTGAGTGCTTGCATATAAAGAATCTAATATTTATTTAACTTTAAGGCAGGCCTTATATTTTTTAAGTAATAGTTATAATATTAGAAATCCTAGGATATCTCCTATGTTCAATCACAGATAACACGTAGCACTTAATAAGATAGACCTTAAAATGTTAATAGCACTCACCTGCCGTGGTATAATACATTCGGCAAGTATAGTTCTTATTTGAATGTCTTTTGTGCGTGTATTACTTTGGTATAGATGATGAAAGCGCCTTCTTAATACAGATTGACCACAATTTACGCATATTTGACGATGCCCAATACTCCGTTCTTGTGGAACAGAATGCTGTTGTGCATTCCTTGCCTGTTGGATGTTTCCAACATTGGTGACTATTATCTGAAACCTATTTGCATACTGTCATAAAAAGAATTTATACCTATTAACATGCTATAGCATTAAAAGGTATAAAAATCCTATGCATCGAATAACACCGGTCTTGTGATACCATTTTAGATGATCTTACAATTCATCACATAAGTCACTTATATTGCAATAGGTTGAGACAAAACAAACTATAATTTTATCTCTATGGTTTCCTTGACACTAACCAACCGAATTATTCAAATCAAACCTATATTACGTAGCTATGCAATATAAGTTACTGAGTATGTACCTTGTATGTTCTTATAGTAACTTGTTGTGGTGCAATCCATTGCTGTAATATAGACCGAACTTCCACATTGCTCAAGATAAATCTCTTAAGTCATAATGTATGCACGCCGCAGTTGACACAGAGATGGCTCCGTGGTAAGCTGGTAAGTTCGCGTAAATCAGGTTCCATATTCGTGTCAGGTCCTTCGTGAGAAACGGGTACGGTATCCATTAAAAAGCCGGTGTCGTCGTGGGAGGCAGGTACAGAATCCCATGTAAAGCCAAGGTCGTCATCGGGAGCGGTTACAGGGTCCATAATCGTAATCAAAGTCGTCGGAAAATCAAATAGAAAAACGCAGGAGAAAAGAAAATCATGAGTCGCAAGAACGCACACAGCACCAAACAAAACGTCAATGTCAGTCAGTTGGCAATAACGATTATTATTGACGTAAGGATGCGATAGATATATAACAGATTTATAGATGTTTCGATAAATTGATCTCAATCAATTTATCGAAACATCTATAAATCTGTTAAAAAAAACTGGAAATACGGAATCGGTTCAATGAATCGTATTTAGAAGGCCAGAAATGGACAAACATCTTTTTTGTCTCTAAAGAAAATAAGTAACGCGAAACAACTAGGTACATAATAAAAAAATAATTCCCAAAAATCAATTACTGGCAACAAGTTTTAGTGTATCGATATTTTCAGTAAAGGTTGCCATCCCTACTTTGACAGGACCATCAACCGGAACTGTTAGATAAGATATTAAACGATTGAATATCTTGATTAAATCGGCTTTTAATTCCGAAGGTTTCATTACAAATAAGTAATAGCAATATTTTAGTTACTAAATGGGTATTTTTTTTGTATTTACCACATTGCTGGGCAAATCATGGCCAAGAATGGGCGTTTCCCCAATGTAATTTTAATTAAAGTGTTTTTATTCCACTTTCTTTGAGGAAAGTTGGTTCTATTGTCTGGTATTTCATAGGAGGACCTTTAAAAAGTTTTTTTTTTTGCCAATCACTTTACTACTTTTGTTTCATTCTTACAACAAATTCTACCCTAAATTGTTTTTTTATTTGTTTCAGGTATGTGAATGGTGACCGAGAAATATGCTTTATTAAATGGCCCGACGGCAGTTACCCCTCATCAAGAACTGATTATGTGTGAGTATTACGAGAGTATTATTATGAACAGTTTAATTCAACTAGATGTAATATATTTGCATCAGAATCAAGTACATCTGTATTCTGCACTGAAACACGTGTAAGTCCGTATTGTTTTGCTAATGAATTACAAATCTACCTATTGGTAAGTCTCCGAAAGCAATTACTATATTCCGAGTACAATTTTATGTTACCATAGAGCTAACAAGGTCGAAAATGGTAACGAGTAATCACGATAAACGTCAATTAAATCAATCAATCAACTCAGCCTATCGCAGTCCACTGCTGGACTCTCCCAGGCTGTGCCACAACACACTCCACAAGCAGTCTGTCCCAGCTAGGGTTACCATATCTCAGGCTATGTCCTGAGAGCCTAAAAACCCTGAGATCTTAGGCTCCTGACAGGATTGCGGCCGGATTTAGCTAATCTCTGGATTTTGCGACTTTTTAATAAAATACAGTAGCTAGATTTTTTTTGGGCGGTTCAGTGCGCGGCATGGCTTGTCCGCATGAAACCCAGTGCACAAAACCAATAATTATTTTGTTTGTTTTTTTTTTTTACATTATAGTAATAAGCATCACCTTTGTACGTATTTTCCTGTTCCTTTCTTCTTGTCTGTTTATATGTGTGTACATAAACTGTTAAATAAATAAATAGTTAATTACGTTTGCAATAACATCTCAGGACTATGAAAATCACTCTATGAAAATCAGGCATTTTGTCAGGACTTTGCAAACCATATTGTACCCCCCAGACACTTTTTTAAGTCTTCGGCCCAGCTAGCGGGGGGGCGTGCCGATACGCGGTCTCCACACTTCAGGACCCGGCTGCTCAAACGGCCATTGTTCCTTCGTCAATAAAATGCATCGACCCAAGAATTCTCGAAGAATGAACGAACCACTTTTTCCAAATTTAACATTCATGCATTGTATGCTATCAGAAAACGTCTACTACTCTGTGAATTAGCCTTTCTGCTCATTGATACAAAAATACATCTGAAAGAAAACCCTTTTTTTGGGAACCTAGTGAAGGTCGCCTGTTAAGTTACGAGTAGGTAGATTTCAGCTTTGACCGAACCATAAATACATCTTAGGTTCCTTGACAAAGGAGGCGGGACGGTTGAGGGAAAGGCAAATTTCGCGCCCTCTTGCCCCTAGCCGCCGCAGGAAACGCCCTGGGCGTCGGGAATCCCGGGCGGATTTCCGGCCACCGTAGGCGCGGGCTTGCGGACGGTAAGCAATGGGTAGCTCGCCGTCCGGTAAGAACCAGGCCCGGGTCGACGGCACGTTGTATTCCACGCGCGCCTCAAAGAGATGTCAGCACAAGTGCAGGGGTCCACTAGGGCCGATGCCTGCCGGGGTCGCGTCGAAGTTCGAAAGGGTGACCGAGGCCCCTGGCAACACATCCAACGGAAGGAATACGGGTGGGTTTTAATCAGTAAGAGTCTGACACACCCTCCTGGTCCACCCAGAGCGGAAGAAGTTGTTTAATAATTG
Organism: Atethmia centrago; assembly: GCA_905333075.3. Classification (NCBI taxonomy): domain Eukaryota; kingdom Metazoa; phylum Arthropoda; class Insecta; order Lepidoptera; family Noctuidae; genus Atethmia; species Atethmia centrago. The sequence goes on along the minus strand of HG995383.1, from coordinate 15,352,102 downwards.
CCCACACAAAAAAAAAGGTTCCTTAACTGTAAGAATAGAATAGGTACCCGCCCGATTACATTGAATCTTTTGTCGCAAATAAATATACCTTTTTGCACCCGAGGCTGAGGTAGGCACGTAGGAAAAGTATTCACTGAATTAAAAATGGTGCCCAGGCACCGATATATTCTAATATATTGCTGGAATTCTTGATTTCTATACGAAAACACGTTTTCTTTTATAAAGAATGTATATTGAACCTTCATCAATTTTTACTTTGAACACCCTATATTTATTAGACTCCGCAGTTGTTTTTCTCTAGAAATGCAAAAAACCTATTTCGAAATACCGTGAATTTAAATTAAAAGTATTTCAGCTATACTGTGAACAAAATTGAATTGAGAGAAACTGTTTTTTACATAAACGCGTAAAAAACAGTTTCTCTTTTTAGGGCTCCGTACCCGAAGGGTGCCAACCCTTTTACTAAGCCTACACTGTCCGTCAGTCTGTCTATCAGCGGGCAGTATCTCATGAAACGTAATAGGTAGGCAGTTGAAATTTTCACAGATTGTGTATTTCTATTGCCGCTATAACAAAAAAATAATAAAAACCAAATAAAATTAAAAATTAAAGGGTCCCCCCAAACCATAACCTTTTAATTTTGAAAAAAAAATAAATACCGTGTGTGGTGATATTGTCTAGAACCCAATAGAGTCACCCAACCCAGTAGAGTCAAGGTACAATTTTTATTTTTTTTATTTTCATACATGAAGAACTAGGGGGCCGTAAAAGTTTTCCGTTTTGACCAGACCATTTTGTACGAGCTCTATCGCAACAACTAAACAAGTTAGGAATTTTAAACTTCTGTATAACATGTACCTTAAACAGTATTTAATCAACGAATATTAAAAAGACCGATTAATAAGATATTATATTTAAATATGGGCGATTTTCTGCAACTGCAATAAATTCACAGTATAATTATGAAATACAAATTTATCTTTGCGATTTTTTAAATTTAAGATGAAAAATATTCTTTATTCAGTATTTTCATTTATTACAACTAAAAAAGAAAAGCCGGCCAAGTGCGTGTTGGTCCAGGCACAATGAGGGGTTCCTTAGTTGGGATGACTTGATCCCAAGAACAAACTTGACATTGTAGTTGATAAACATGTCCCCCAATACATTCCAACTGCAAATGTAAGTTAGTACGCACAATATTGAGTCATTTACCATGTTATTTTACTGTAATCTATAAGTATAGAACTATTCTCTGTATTTTTTATTTTAGGCTCAGCAGTTTCAGAAATAAGGGGGGACTGGTACATTTTCATCTAATTTCTTTAATAACTTTAAAACTGATCGTTTTAAATTATAAAAAAAATAATCTTTTAATTCTCATAACAAGTCCTTTCATTTGATATGTCACACACGTTACAGTTTGCAAAACATTTTTTTTTTAATTTTAAATTTTTCCCCCAAAAGTGAACCCATATTCAAAATTCATTTATTTACGTTACACGGTCGTGTTACAGAATTTATGTGTACCAATTTTTAACTGAATCGGTGCAGTAGATTCGGAGCAAATCGGCTGTGACAGACAGACAGAAACACAGACAGACACACGAGTGATCCTATAAGGGTTTCGTTATTCCTTAAGAGGTACGGAACCATAATAAGCCTCCGCTGCTCATCTGCCTGTCAGCGGGCTGTATCGCAAAAACCGTATTAGGTAGACAGTTGAAATTTTCGTAGATTGTGTATTTCTAGTGCCGCTAAGTACAACAACAATGATACAAATAAAATAAAATTCGAATTTAAAGTGGAGTTGGGCCATACAAGCATTGTGTTTTTTTTGGCGTTTTTTGCTAAATATTGTAAAGTGGTACTGAAACCTTCGTGTGCTAGCCCGACTCTTACTTGGCTGGTTTTTTCAAGAAAATGGTTGAATTTCCAGCAAATTATTTTAGGTACTTACCAAGTATTTAAAAGTAAAATAACGCTTTCACTGTCAAAAAGGTAAATTAAAGCGTTATTATTGTGTCCTGTTATGAATTCCATTTAGCTTGATGTTTGATTATCAAGTCTTAAGCGCATGTAGGTACAAAGTTTTCTAAAAGTTTTAATCGATTTTGTATTACCACCCAGTTGAAGGAGCGGATAAAACGCATCGATTTCTCCTCGACAAGTTTTGTTTTTGTTTCAATAGCTTCAGATTATTTCCTCCCACGATGTTTTCATAACGTAAAAGGTTGTTTAACACTAACTGGCGATTATAATAAACTAGCTGCGCCCCGCGGTTTCACCCGCATAAGTCTCGAACCCGTGGGAACATTGAGATAAAAATTATATTATGTCCTAACCCAGGTCATGGTCTACCCATAAGCCAAATTTCATCTAAATCCATTTAGCCGTTTTTGCGTGAAAGCGTAACAAACAAACTCACTATCGCATTTACAATATTAGTTAGGATAGGATATATAGTTCTTATTGCAACTTATCAAGTAAATACCTTATCACCGTCGTTTTTTCGATCGAAAATCATTCTCCTTTACTTACCGATCACTGCCTGGATGAGGACGACATATTTTCACATTTCTTATTATTATTATTAATTTATTTATTCAAGTAACAATGACTCAAACACAATATTACATAAATTACACATACAACAAACAATAAATTAACATTACAATACAATACTAAAGCCAAAAACACAAATACAAACAAAAAACCGGACAAGTGCATGTTGAACTCGCCTGGTGATGGTTCCGAACAATGAATATGTTATCTACCATGGTTTGTATCCCAAGATAAAGTTAACATTGTAGTTGAAAAACATGTGCAAATGTAAGTTTGTACGCACAATGTTGTGAGATTTACTATGTTATTTTAACACCATAGACTTTATATATGTTTTCCTGTAATCTATAAGTAAAGAACTATTTTCTGATTTTTTTTTCTAAATTTTAGGCTCAATGGTTTCGGAGATAAGGGGAATGGTCAATTTTCATCGATTTTCTTAAATAGCTTTAAAACCACTTTTTTTTAATGATTAAAAAAAAAACATATTTGAGATCCTCACAACGAGATATGTCACACGGTAGAGACCGCAATTTTTTTTATCTAATTGCCCTCAAAAGTGTCTCCCATATTTGAAATTAATTTATTTACGTTCCACTTTCGTATTTGGGTCATAGAACATCATAAATGTGTACCAAATTTTAACTTAATCGGTCCAGTAGATTCGGAGCAAGCAGTTTCGTTTTTCGTTTTGAGGTACGGAACCCTAAAAACCAATTACTTCTAACCAACTATTGTATGTGACGTGCAAGTCACTGCAGCGTCGTAGATCTCGCCTGTCAGCGCTCATCATCAGTACGCTGTTGGGGCTGCGGCGGACCCTGCGCATTATCTCGCTTCCGAGTAGGCTGTCAATACCCCATAGAGAAGCTAATTATCTTTGTTGCATCGGTGTATCTACAGTATCAATGGTCGGTGTGGCGACGATTCGGGGATGCCGTTGTCTAACAGTGGACATCTTTTTGGCTAAAGTGATGATGATGAACTAGTCTTACCAAGGTGTATTTATCGCGTTGCCTAGTAACTTGTATATGGTCAAATAGGCAGTCACTCAGACAGACAGGTAGATAGACAGTAACATACTGGTATTCAGCTGGATACGGATAGACTGGAAGCTAACTCCAACATATTTGGGATAAGGCTAGGCTGATGATGATCTTGTGTATTTAAATTTCTCATTTTCTTTCCAGCTATAACTTGGTTTTCCTGGCTGTGACGTACGTGGTGCCTATGTCGGTCATGGTCTGGGCATATGCGCGCATGAGTGCAGCTCTAAGAGGCCGAGCTATCGGCGAGTGCACGCATCATCAGATGCAGGTCGTCAGGGCTAAGAGAAAGGTGAGTTTTATGTGTGAAAACGTACATAAGTGGAAAATGATTTGAAGGAATATATGCACTTATAGAATACTTGCTTCTGCCCGAGACTTCGTTCGCGTGAAATTTCGTCCCCCGACCCACCGCATCGCATCGCATCGCCCGCCCGCGTTATTACTTCGTTTTCGCTTAGCGTTCTTTCTGACTTTTTTTCTTTTTGCTCGGCTCCCAACGGTTGTAGCGTGATGTTTAACCGCTTGATGTAAAATCATGAAATCAATGCGTGGTTTGATTGGCTAATTTGAACAAAAACGGTTATTATAACTATAATAGTTAGACATTTACCCCGAAGACATTTTAGGGGTGATGATGAGTACTATAAACATGTAGTACATTATTTTTATGTATCATTAATAGTTTTCGCAGCGCACGCTAAATAGTGACTTTTTTTATACCTTGGGTTACATTATTGTAATTTTCGTAGGGATCTCTATTTTTTTTTAATAAGATACTGCTCATGTTACTTTCCTTCCTTTCTATTGCTGAAAAAAATGTTAAAATCGGTCCAGTAGTTTCGGAGCTTATTTGGTACAAACAAACAAACAAACAAACAAAAAATCTTTCCTCTTTATAATATTAGTATAGATGTAGAAAGTAGAGTCGCTTTTTGTGTCTATGTATGTGTGTTTAGTTCTACTAAACAATGGTTTCATTTTTCTTATTCCGGAAGGTTTATGTGACTACCTAATATTATAAACTAGCTGTTGCCCGCGCTTCGCCCGGGTAGAGTTCGGAAATTATCCAACGGAAATATACTACCGGGATTAATTCATTCTATATGTTAATCCAGGTTATTAACTATCTGTGTACCAGACATTCAAATTGAACGGCCGTAGGTACTGAAAGACTATTTACTTTTAACGAGTAATTATTTGTATAATTCATTAATTTCACAGCAAAACCCATTAAATTTTAACTTTGTGTATTGTTTGGGTCACCAAGATAGAGGCTGTACCTAGTTTGGGACCCGCTGTTAAATCAGTCTAAGTCATCTGTTAGTGATAATTTCATACCATGTTACTTGTATAGAACTTTAAGAACGAATGAAAACATGAACAAATGTGATAGATAAATTAATTAATTTGAATTTTGAATTTAACATTTTCTTATACGATGACATACATACACTTGTCAGCTCTCTTTTCTATTTTTAATACGAATTAACCTTTGTCTCATATTTTTATGCCATCAAGTTATAAACTATTCATGAAGGGTGCATGATACAACCATGCAGGTTAAAAGCTTCTACATCAGCTACGCCCGGGCCTAATGGATAAAATAGGGTTAACGTTAAGGTCCAATTTTATCCATCTGAGACAAACACTAAATCCACCTACCTATACCTATAAGAACAAGTACCTAACGCCAGAAATAAAAATGAACAATATGAGGTGGGTACGTCTCTTACCAGAAGCAAGCTTAAGTCAGGACGGACGACTCGCGATAATCTGACATCACGACATGTGTCAGTTAAGTTAAATATTAATGTGTGCCAATGTGCACTCACCCAAACTGACGTCGTTATGTTTAAACCTCATCGCACCAAATCTGGCGAAGCAGCCTCCTACAGATCAAACAAATTGACGTGATAATTCACATCAGCCCAGAAAGAGTTAAACATACTAAAACCTCATACACCAATGGCTTAAGCGTCATCGAACGGTGGAAGATTATTACACCTAACTCATGAACTCACTCCAAAGATACAAATTTCAAAAAATCATCAACTAGAGTCAACATTAAACAACTGTGGGTCCTCGGATCGTCAGCCGAACCAATTGTGTCAATCAAACACATTTTGCGAAGGTGCCCCGTTAGCAAAGCTGGTCTCAGCCAGCTTAGATCGAGTGTCGAGTGTGTGTAAGAAAGATCACAGTTCTCAAAAAAGTTATTAAGTTATTATTAATGTTATCCGTTACTAACTCTTATAAAACCTTGGACCGTGTTCATCAACACTACGGAACAGAAACCACAATGATGTCGCTGTAGTCGACAATTTTTCTCTTCCTCCGCTCGCAATGGAAACACGAAACAAAATAAAGTGATTAATACTTCATGCCATGCCTTGCTTTTCATAAAACGAAAACAATTACCGTGACAGTTACAAAATTCTTTAAAAAAAAGTTCTCTTCACCTATACAGGGTGTCCAGTAAATAGCACGACATACTGCAGGGGGTGATAGCTTGGGTCACTACCTATCAATACAACACAATATATGTTCAGCAAAATCTTACGGATTTACAGTTTTACAAAATTTTCCGAAATATCGAAAAATCTCTAAGTACCTTGAAACAGATTTTTAAGTATCTCGTAATGAAAAAATTCTTTTCTAGAACTTTTTTTACATCAAATTATTCGTGAATAGGTTACTCTACTCATTATAAGTTTTTTTTTTATCAAAAACAAGAAAGTTTTGAAGAAATAGTTTTTTTGTTAAAATTTTCACAGAACGACTTTCTGTTCGCATAAGTTTGACCTACAGTGGTGAAAAAAAAATGTATGTGGCAGTTTTGTACAACAAACTTAAAAGATAGCCTGTTTAATGGTGATTTAGGAAAGATACAATACTAGTGCATTTTCATTAAAAAAATACAAAAAAATGCTATTTTAGTTCCAGAGAAGCTGATTTTGTTGAAAATGTAATTAACGTAATTTTGACAAAAACCACTATGAGAATAAGTAATAGCTGCTCATTTACGCGAATTATTATAAAACTAGTTGTGACACATAAAATGCGACGTGCACGCGTAATGACTAAAGGTTTTTACCTGCTCGCCGACCGACCCGACCTGACCGGTTACTGTCTAACAAAAGAAGCGCATGTGCTATCCCGCTCTTTCTTGCATTGTGATTTTGTTTCTCACTCTCAACCTTATTTGCGACACTTGTCAGTACGCTACCTTAAACCGTGCGCAACGCATCTCTGTGTTCACAAATTATTGTTTCGTACTGACGACTGTTTTGTGCCTTGGACCCCGGACTTTGTTTGCCTTACGATTTGGATTTTTTATTGTGATCACTACGTCGACTTGGCGACCACCTGGACTTTTGTGTTTTATAACATGGCCAACCGCCGCGTTTTTCCTGGTTATACGCAGCGAGAGTATGCTGAGATGCACCTTATTTACGGAGAAGCTGGCCATAGTACCCGAGCTGCTGCCACCCTCTACAGGGAAAGGTTTCCCGATAGGAGACATCCACACCATGAAATGTTTACCAGAGTGCATAACTCCTACATGGAAGGCAGACTCCCTGGTCAACGTGGCGGTGGACGGCCTCAAGTTGTTGACGAAGACATAGTGCTTCAGGAACGAGAACAAGACCCGACAACTTCGGTTAGGGCGATACAACGGCGCACAGGGATACCGAAGTCCACTGTTCATTCAATACTTAAGAGGTATGGATACCATCCATTTCACGTACGACGCGTGCAAACTCTTTTAACTAGAGACTACCTGCCGAGAGTTCAATTCTGCCGCCGCATGCTTGAAATGCATCGGGAGGACCCAAACTTTTTTAATAAGTTGTAATGGAGTGATAAGTCAGCCTGCAGAAAGGACGGCTACTTGAATTTGCATAATTTACATAGTTGGCAATTAGAAAATCCGTATGTGCCAAAAGAAGGCAGGTCCCAATACCAATTCAAAATAAATTTATTGTGTGGGATTTTTAATGGCCAGATTGTGGGTCCCGTCGAGCTTCCACCTACATTAAATGCCAATAATTACTTGGAGTTTTTACGAGAAACCCTACCCACGCTTCTTGAAAATGTTCCGAGTGAGCTAAGAGAGGTGATGTGGCTTCAAAATGATGGGTGCCCTGCTCATTATGGCCGGGAAGTAAGAGCCTACTTAGATGAAGCTTATCCAGGCAGGTGGATTGGGCGACTGGGACCGATATTATGGCCACCTAGGTCTCCGGACCTAAACCCCCTGGATTTTTTTATTGGGGTGCCATGAAGGACAAAGTCTATGAAAAACCGATCCAAAATAACAATGAATTGAGAGCAAGGGTTAACATTGCAGCAAGAAAAATATCGGAAATAAGCCTGAGAAGACTCAAAAGCTCATTTTTAAGAAGATGCCGAGCGTGTATTAGGGCACAAGGGAAGCAATTTGAGCATTTATTGTAATTTATTTAAATAAATGTTTATTAAAGTTAACTCCTCTGTTTTTTTTACTATCACCTTATCCTTCAAGATGTCATTTACAGACCGGCCGACCGGTCGGCTGTAGATTAATTATTATGTAATTCGAACCGTAGTACGACCTTACAACGATTCGAATTCAAAGTCACATTACTTGCATTTAAAATAAAATGCTCTTATTAACTAAAATAGCTTATTTTTCGTATTTTTTAAAATGAAAATGTACTAGTATTGTATCTTTCGAAAATCTACTTTAAACAAGCTATTTTTTAAGTTTGTTGTACAAAACTGCCACATACATTTTTTTTTCACCACTGTAGGTTAACCTTAAGTGATAAGAAAATAGTTCTGTGCAAATTTAAACAAAAAATAGTATTTCTTGATTGAAAACATTATTGTCTTTGATAGAAAAAAGACTTATCAATGAGTAAAGTAACTATTCACGAATAATTTTATGTAAAAAAAAGTACTAGAAAAGGATTTTTTCATTACGAGATGCTTAAAAATCTGTTTCAAGGTAGAGATTTTTCGGTATTTCGGAAAATTTTGTAAAACTGTAAATCCATAAGATTTTGCTGAACATATATTGTGTTGTATTGATAGGTAGTGACCCTAGCTATCACCCCCTGCAGTATGTCGTGCTATTTACTGGACACCCTGTATATAAAAATATATCTAAACCTCCTTTTACTCGATAACAACCGACTTTTTTGAAACGATGATTTTTTGTAATTTTTTTTAGGAGTGAGTTTGAGAGTTAGGTATTATTATAATGTTACACAGTTTTGACTTTCCCTTCCTCTGGCTAGATAACGTTCGATGAAGTTCGAAGAAGCCATTGGTGTATGAGGTTTTAGTATATTTTATCCCAATTTTGCAACATCTTCTTCGTGTTCACTCTTGAACACGAAGCGGCCTTCTCATCATTGACAGGGCTGTACTCTAGGCAGCTGCGCTTTTCATCATCATCATCATCGTCATTCCTTCTTGGCAGCTTTGCCATCATTTATCGGGTCCTCTTGTTTTTCACTACAAAATAAATCAGCATTTTCCTCTACTTTCATCGCATATTGCTATCCGCATTCCTTAATTCCTCAACTCTGGCGGCAATTAACTTGAAGTATTCTATAAAATTCTCAAGGCATATGCCGTTAATGCCTGAGAAAGCCATATCGCTCTGCTCTAAAAAAAACAAAATCATCTTAGCATTGTACTTCAGGCGACGTTTTTTGCCTAATACTCTTCTTGGTTTGCGAGGGTCTCGCCTTATCATTTATCATATCCCGGGGTGTTGCTGCTTCGAAAAATATTACGCTTTGTGTACGCGTATGCCTTTTGTGCGTTTTACAGTGAAAACGCAAATAAATCGGCCCCTACATCATTATATTAACACTTTTTTGTTCTTCATTTTTCTCACGCTCGCACGTGGGCCGTATATTTTAAGAAAAGGTAACATATGTCGCAATTGCTATCCAAACTTTAGGCTACATTTTTAGACACTTTTTTTGTTAACAAACTTTTCGTACCTCAATAGTTACCTAAACTATACCTGTAGGTATTTCAGCTTGATTTACGAACGGTGTTCTCCCGTTCAATATAAAAATGGGCGAAAATATTTGAAGAACTCAAAATATAGTATTTTACGAGCGAAAAATTACCATGGAACCATTTTTTTTTGTCCTATGCAACCACGAGTAACAAAAGAGGAATGGAAACGATAATAGTTTAATTCGCTTTGTGTAAACTGCTCAGAATAACAAGTTGTAAGCATTTAGGTAGGTACTCGGTTACCTTGGGGAAAACGTAAATAAATCTAGTGGTAGCGTTTCAAGCTAAGTTCAAGACAAGAAAAGGAACTGGTGACGCAGCAGCCAGGTTGAGGAAAAGGCAAGTTTTGCGCCCTCTAGGCCCTAGCCACCGTAGGCGCGGGCTTGCGGACGGTGAGTAATGGGTAGCTCGCCGTCCGATAAGGACCAAGCTCGGGTCGACGACGCGTTGTGTTCCACGCGCGCTTTAAAGAGTTGTCGTTAGCACAAGTGTAGGGGTCCACTAGGGCCGATGCCTGCCGTGGTCGCGAAAAAGTCCAAAAGGGTTACCGAGGCCCCTAGCAACACAGGCCCTGGGGAACACGGGTAGGTTTTAGTAAGTAAGAGTCTAACACACCCTGCCGCTCCACCCAGAGCGGGAGAACTTATTTGATAATTTCCCACCAAAAAAAAGGTTATATCACACAAGCCATTTGGAGCCACCTTTGACCCTTAATAACTCAAAATCTATTTAACATATGAAAAGGTTTAGTTATTAAAACCCCTAAGATTAACTATAACCCCAAATTTCATAAATACAGCTCAAACGGTTATTGAGATATTAACGTCTAGAAATCGGCATTTTTGTCACTGACTGACTGGCCATATAGATCAATAACCTAATTAATTTCCAGATGACCTATAAAGTTGAAATTTGGCGTCCAGCTGGGTAATTGTGTAGTGTGAGTTTAAGTTTTCAAATTTTGAGCTTCAATTTATTCTAAATTTATAATAAACTTTGTGTAAATAATTCGACTGTTCAAATTAAGAATTTATATTTTTAAATAGCAAACATTGTTGTATCAGAAAAAAAAAAGAAATTGCGATTTAAACTTATTTTAGAATGTTGTGTCTTATAAATAAATTTCAGGATTATATTCAGAACTTGGCAATCATTTAGATCTCAATTCTTTAGTCGGCGAAGTCGATTACCCCTCATATTCCTATTAATATTGAACTGGGCTCCCATTTTCACATTTATGTTTTTGATGGGTATTATTAACACGTGTGAAACGATTTATCTGCCTACACAAAAAATAAACATGAAGGTGAAACCCTGAAAACAGACTTATATAATTGGAGATTCAACCTTTTGAAATTAAATAGTCAACCCGAAACAGAAGAACGAGTTTTATACTTAATTTCTTATAAATATTTAGCTGGGAATTAAAGTAGGGTAGGAAAGCCTTTAGTAGAGCAACCAGACAAGGCAAAATGTTAGTTTTCTGTGTGCATAACATGATGTTCTCTCAATAATAAAAAGAAAAAAAGAAAGAAAATACGTTTATTTCCGGTAAACATGACGCAAAAAAGAAACTCAAATACAAAAAATAAACAAATTAGGGGAGAATATGCGTCACATCCACGAAAAACGGCCAACGCTCAGCATAATGCTGCGACCCTATGTGAGTCAGAGCCCCAGTGCTGGTTTTCAGTGATGATTTGACGTAATGACGTCGACCGGTGCAGCAGTAAGACTGTAGTAGTACGTGAGTAGTAAGTGAGACTGTAGTAAGAAAAAAAAGAATAAAATAAATACAAATAATATATTTAAAAAGGCAACATTCCGTACCGACGGGAACGACGTACGTGCCGCCGGCCTAAAGTAATATGTGCGCGCAGCTGTCAGAAAACTATTTGTTTGACGTTTTGACATGCAGGCGTTACATAATTGCTACATACTAATAATAATAATCCAACCTATCTCTACGTTGTCGTCGTGGTGGGGCTTGCGCGCTCCGAACTCTACGTCTGTGTTGGTAGAGTTTACTTTGCCGGAACAGGTCTAGGGTAAGGAGCCAAACCAAGATAGATACAGAAACCCGCACTGCTACTGCCCAACAGCTCGTTGCCCGCATGTGGGGAGCTTTTGGGCAGTAGCGACCCCAAGGACCCTATCACCTGGGAGATTTCTTGTTCCTCATCTCTGGCTTGCTTTTATTGGCCGGCTGGAGAGAACACTGACGAGGAACAGAGCTCCCACCTCATTCTTGCCATTATTGCCGGCTTGAGTGGAGGTTCGCAAGAGCAAACGTATTCGGAGGAAGGAAGTATTCCAGAAAGTGCTTGTAGGGATCTTGACCATCTTCCGGGCTCTGGGATGGATCTGAAAGCCGTGGAATACCTCTCCACTCCTCAAGCACCTCAGGAAGTGTTTCCCCCATCGCTATTTCACTATATGCTAGCGGCCGTTTTTGGGGGCCCATTATTGAGTGTGCAAGTCACCCGCTGCCATTTTATCGGTGTATTTTATATAAAACATTGGTCAGGTGGGGGCCATAGCCGTCCTTGGGTGCACTTGCATAGAGCAAACAGGGATAATCGTCGTTTGGTGCCTCATTCCATTACAATTGTCCAAGGGGCCTTTGCGAGTTGGCTTCGGCCCCTCGTACGCCTTCCAAAGGGCCGACCCCAGGGTCCCGAGATATGTTAAAAGCATAATAATAATAATTTAATTTAGTTGAGACTGTGAAAAGGGTCACTGTAATTACGTATTACAGGATTTCTTAAGATGAATAAGACTCAAAGTGAGTTAAGAAATAAAACTGTATATGTATGAAACTATAAAACAATATGGGCGAAAAATGTATCAAAATAATATAATACCCTCCGTAACGCCTGTAAGATTCTTCAAAAAATTAAAATTCATTCATTCTCAATAATTAATATAAATCCTTTATTTCAAACAATCCTAAATATCACAATATAATTTGAATAATAATATTACAGCACTAATTAATAGTTTATAATTTTCAATAGGTATACATTAATCATAATCATAAATCTTTATTTACCTCAACACCATACATATTACAGATGCTTAAATAGAGAAAGGTTTCCTAAGTTACAGATAACCCGGCTCTATTAGGTAGGATTTGTTAATTTACATAGCGGTTAGAGTCAAGATATAATAAAAGTCTAAATTTGCACTTAAGTATAAGCAGAACCTACCAAAATAAAAGGAACATTTAAAAATTTACACGTTGCTTTTGGTAGTCATGCAACTGGGGAAAATTGCTAATTATATTGACTGATATATAATTTGACTGATACATAATTATCATTTTGAAAGCAGTACTTACAGTTACTACTACTTTACAAAATTCAGAACATATTTTTTTTTTTTAAACATAACATCAAAGAAAAGCAACTCAGACATAAAATTCAAAGAAATATACAAATTATGTAATTGTATGTATGCAAATAATCTACATAAAAAAATAAAATAAGATTGAGCATAACAAAAAAATTCAATGGAAATGGAGAAATGAAGAATGTTGCGTGTCTATTTGTTTGTAAGTTTATGTGTGTGAGTATGTGTCGGATGTGTAAGACTGTTTTTAATACACGGTGGAGCATACGGTGGAGGTTTGCCCGGCTTGGGCAGAGCACCGCCGTGTCCTCGTGGAGGCGATCGGCGGCAGAGATCTCTCGCGTCCGGCCCTGGTTCAGGCCATGGTACGGAGCGAGAGGGCATGGGCAGCCGTCACCTCCTTCTGCGAAGCAGTAATGCTTGCGAAGGAGGAGGCGGGACGGTTGAGGGAAAGGCAAATTTCGCGGCCTCTCGCCCCTAGCCGCCGCAGGAGACGCCCTGGGCGTCTGGAATCCCGGGCGGATTTCCGGCCACCGCAGGCGCGGGCTTGCGGACGGTGAGCAATGGGTAGCTTACCGTCCGGTAATGACCAGGCCCGGGTCGACGGCGCGTTGTATTCCACGCGCGCCTCAAAGAGATGTCGTCTGCACAAGTGTAGGGGTCCACTAGGGCAGATGCCTGCCGGGGTCGCGGGAAGGTATGGTCACCGAGGCCCCTGGCAACACAGGCAACAAGAAGGAATACGGGTGGGTTTTAGTCAGTAAGAGTCTGACATACCCTCCCGCTCCGCCCAGAGCGGGAGAAGTTATTTGATGATTTCCCATCCAAAAAAAAACTGTTTTTAATAAGTTTTCAGTGGCACTGTAGCCAAGGTTTAACGGCCAAATGTCAAATTTATTTTGCAAATATCTTTTGTACTCATGTATATTGATATTGTGTTTATTAATAGAGTTATAAAGAAAAGTGTCAAGAAAACAACTTTTCGGAGAAACTAGTGTTAACGGATTATTGAACAAACATTTGTAGAGCGTCTATTTTGTGTTGGGAAATCGTGATCTAAGGGAAGTTCCGAGTGTTTTTTACGGTTCCGTATCTCAAAACCCGGTTTTTATTTATTTCTGTCTTTTATTTATTATAAATTGTCTTTTTATTTAATTTTTATTCCCCTAGTGGGATATAATATGTATCCGTAGATGTGTCTGTGGCATCACAGCGGGCCCTATCAGAATACCAGCGCCACGGTATTTTTTTTTAAATATTGCATCATTATGCTGAGATAGGAGCCTTTTTGGTGTCGCACAAGTCGTTTTTTTTTATTTTGTTTCTTGTTTTTTGTTTATTCGAACAAATACGTAAATTTTATTAGTTTTAAAATTTCCTTTTTTACTTTTTGTATTTCTTGTGCGTGTCCCAAATAAAATATGTTTCTTTCTTTCTTTCAAAAGGAAGGAATTTCTTTCAAAATAGAACCCTTAAAGGATCACTTCGTTGTCCGTCCGTCTGTCTGTCAGTCTGTCAAGACCCTTTTTCTCAGGAACGCGTGGAGGTATCAAGTTGAAATTTATATTAAATACGTAAATCTACGATCCCTTGTTGCTCTAAACAAATCAAGCTTCTAAGTCAACGCAATAAAAAAATACGCCCATTGGTGCGACATATTTTGATACTCGCAAATAAGCCAAAACCTATACTTCCCGTTGACCTAGAATCATGAAATTTGCAGTTGGAGAATTGACCGTGGTGTATATCAAACTATGGGAGAACATGTTTTTGAACTACGATGTTAAGTTGGAAGGACGCATTTGGCCGGTTTTTAAATACTGTCATGAGAATGAACAACTGCCGGACTGTTAGCACTGGGCAGTGTTGGTAAAGTTCGAAAGTTGGATAGAGGATTGGGAAAGCAACTAACTTTTAATATAGCTTTAGGCTTTGCTACATTTATCATGAAAGTTTAAGAGGTGCCGTCCCAAGTGGTAATACAATATACTAGCAAAGATTGGCATAGTGCAAAGTAAACTGTCTTAACATTGTGTAATGTATGTATACCAATTGCAAATTATAGACTAGGTTAATATTAAGGCTCGTGCAGACTGAGGCGATATTGCGGGCGCGACAGGCATATTACTGCCTGTCGCACACGCGACATCGCGATCTCACGATCTCGATATCGCGATCAATTTATATTTTGGACGGATATAATGACAACCTACTATTGAAAATTAACGAATCGAATTAGGTAGGTAACTTATAGTGTCGTGAGCAATGAGAAAAAATACTAAATTAACTCGCCGCAGTACAGTTAATGTCTAACGGCCTACCCTCCATTCATAATTTCCCTCTTAATTGGTCAAGGTCAGCTAATGAGACACAAGTGATTTTCTATTGTTTGACTCCGAATTGGTATCGCGCGGGGCTTAACAGGTTATTGTCTATTTTTAAAGAAAAAACATTTTTCATTTCACATACTTTTTTTTTTTGAGTGTGGGAAATCATCAAATAACTTCTCCCGCTCTGGGCGGAGCGGGAGGGTGTGTCAGACTCTTACTGACTAAAACCCACCCGTATTCCTTCCTGTTGCCTGTGTTTCGGGGGCCTCGGTGACCCATAAGTACTTTCCCGTCATTTCACATACTAGGAAAGTACATTTGAAGTTACCTGATAAGAGGGATGAAATCAGTACTTTCGTCCATGAGAAACCATTTGACTGCTGTCAAAAAAAATAAAAACTGTGCAAGCCATGTCCCAACTTTTTATCTGTATAATGTTTAGTAGCGTATATTTAATGTTAAAGACGACTTTATGTACAAAACACGATATACATTTGAAAGATTTCGCCAAACTATCATCATTTCTGAAAAAACAGTCGGATGGATTCAAAGCGAAAAATCCAAAGCTTTTACCGCACAAGAGGTCCAAACATTCTTAAATCAAATGGCAGACAAAATGTACTTAGTAATAAAGGTAAGGAAATCTTTAGTGTCATTGCATCTATGTTATTTGTCTTGAACTGTAATTAGGTATATATAGATATTATATAAGAGACCTACCCATTAAAGATTTATATTCACTTGGATTTGGTAAATTAAAGATACGCGGCTAACAGTTTTGGAATACCAGACATTTTGTTTTTGCCAATTACTTGCATCAAAGATTTCCCTTTTTTGTAATTCAGGAAAAAAACGATCAGTTTCCATATCACTAACCTCGTATCTTTCTATTATTTGTACAAATTCTTTCTTTACTACGAAGGTTCGGACAACTTTTGTTTTAGTACCTCCTTAACTTTACTAGTATTATTTCACCTTGTTTCTCTATGTCATGTACCTTCATATTTACCAGTTCAATGCTTCTGCAAGCGCCACTTATAGCCAATATCAACATGACCTGAAAAGTAAATCTTTAATTGGTAGCTCTCGTGTATAATAATTATATACACATACACAATTATTTACAGTTTAAGACAAATTACTTAGATGCGATGATACTATGAAGATTTCCTTGCTTTTATTACTGAGTATATTTCGTTTGGCGCTTGATTCAAGAATGTTTGGATGTCTTGTGCGGTAATAACTTTGTTTTTTTTTTTTAAATATTGATGAGATTGCAGTGCCCATTGTGGTCTTTTAACGATTACAAGCATTTTTCTCCTTTCCTATAAATCGCGGGACCCTGTAAATATGAAGTGTAACTGAATGAATGCAATGCATTAAATGGAAGTAGTTTTTTTAAGTAAGGGAAGGGTGCCTTAATCCCTTACTTAAAAAAAACTGAACGGAATAACAAATAACGGAACGGTCATATTTACAGGAAAGGAGAAAAAATCTTGTAATCGCAAAAAGGACCATACTTGGCACAGCTATTTCATTGATATTTAAATACTTTTTACAATGAAGATTAACAAATATTTTTCTCGGGATTTATTGAAATGATAGTTACAGAGGAAAATGGTTGCAATGTGCGTTCTGCTTGATCAGGAATGCATCCCCTTAATTTCACAATCTCGGACGGATATCGATATTTAGGGTTGGTGTAAGTACTCATCAGAATTTCAATTACTTACAAGACTTTGAACTGTCGGCGACTGCGGCAAACATAATAATGGAGGAATTATGCCGAACTTGTGGGTAGATAACTTTGGTTGTACTT
Source organism: Atethmia centrago (assembly GCA_905333075.3). Classification (NCBI taxonomy): domain Eukaryota; kingdom Metazoa; phylum Arthropoda; class Insecta; order Lepidoptera; family Noctuidae; genus Atethmia; species Atethmia centrago. The sequence goes on along the minus strand of HG995383.1, from coordinate 15,334,970 downwards.
ACTGGGAAACTATTAACGGCCGTTGTTAGTATTTGTCTCTTAATAATGTGATCTAGAGTTATAACTTTAATATGAGTTCCAACCGTAAATTGTTTTGTAAACGTGTTTATTTTTTATCTAGTCTTTGTTTTTTTTTCTGTAAGTATGAATTTATAACATAACAGGAGTTGAAACTTAGCTGTAAGCTACTAAGTTTCAACCCCTACAGCTACACATACGTACATAAACTCACGCCTTATTTCCATAGGGGTAGGCAGAAACTACAGAATACTACCGAACGTGGTATTCTTAAAATGAATCTCATTCTATAATACGAAATCTCGCGTCGAGGCTACTTTAATATAGATCAGTTTATTTTGATACCTTTTAAGTACTAAGTCTAAATCCGGCCAAGCGCTTGTTGGACCACGCATAATGAAGGGTTCGGTCCGTAGTTGGGCTGAAATTTATTTTTATTTATTTATTTAAACTTCTCGCACACAATTAGTTACCAAGGCGGACTTAATGTCTTAGGCACCTCTCTACAGTCAACCAAGGGTGGTGAAGTAATAATATGGCAGGTGTGGGGAGAGGAAATAACAATAACGAAAAATATTAAAAGATAACATAATAGATTATAAATAGAATAGGTACAGAAGTACATAAATAGGTTACAAACTTATAATACAAATACATACATATTAACTACAATATACATATACCTAGATTATATATATATATATACAAAAGGAAAACGACTCTACGCTATTCGTTTAGAAAATAACTCTGCAAATTCCGCTTAAATGCATACCGATTGGTGGCCGTCCTGATATCAAGAGGAAGCGCATTCCAGAGAAGAATGAACTGAATATGCAAGGAAGAATGAACAAAGTCAGAAGTATGAGAAGGACGGAGTAGGAAAAGATTGTTCGAAGAACGCAGACTCTTAGCGTGTGAAGGAGAGAAAAGAGAGAGGGGGAGAGTTGAGAAGAGAGGAAAGAGTGGTCAAAGCGCGCAAGCTTCTTCTTTGGCGAATGGACATCCATTTGAGCTCAGACTTGTAGCTCGACACATGGCAATATTTCCTTAGATTGAATATGATCCAGATAGCATTGTTGAGTAGTCTGTCGAGCTTATCCAGCAGAACCGCGTTCAAGTCACACGTCACCATAGTCCATGATAGGCAAAATCAAAGTCTGCACAAGCATAGTCTTCCTCTTCGTCGCGGGAAAAAAGCTTCTTAGACGATACAGGGATCGCAGAGTACAGTTGACCCTTTGACTAACACTAGACAACTGGCGTTGCCAGCCCAGCGATGAGTCAAGATGCAAACCGAGATCTTTAACAGTAGGGGTAATGGGTATGACGGTACCATTAAAAAAAGAGAAGGAAGAGAGCTAAGTGCCACCCTACCCATCTTGCGCGAGCATCCAATTATAATGGTCTGACACTTTGAAGGGTCCAAATTATCCCAACCTAAGACAAACTTAACATTGTAGTTGAAAAACATGTTCCCCTATGTATAGGGGAACATGTTTTTGTGTTTGTGTGTATGCAAACTGCAAATGTAATTTGGTCGACTATTATTCGTTTACTTGTAAAGCCTATTTAGCTGTGATAGTTTTCCTTTTAACTTTGTGATTCAGTAGAGCCTCGATAATCCGTACCCAGGTTAATCTGAACGCCGCTATAATCCGAACTGCGATATAGCCCCACCCACACGTACTCGCCTGCGCTGTAGCAATATTTTCTTTAGTTACGAAAGAACTTTCGCGCCGTATATCGACGCTTCTCTGCGCTGTAAGCACTACAACATAATCAGTCTATAATGTTCCCACTGCTGGGACACGGGCCTCCTCTCTGTGAGAGGGAGTGGGCCGTAATCCACCACGCGGGCCCAGTGCGGGTTGGCAGATGTCTTCGATTTTTTGGTTCTAGGACATGCCGGTTACCTCACGATGTTTTCCTTCACTGTTTTACCTACAACTCGTAAGTCACGGCCCTTACCACTGGGCCACCACTGCTCTCTAGAACGTACAACGCCACGTGTTTTTTCAGGTTAGAAATATGGTTCTGACACCGAAACGCTTGGTTGACTGGTAGAGAATGCCTAAGGCATTAAGTCCGCCTTTGTGCTTAATTGTGTGCGAGAAGTTTAAATAAATAAATAAATAAACGCAACCATGTGACATATAGAACAGAAGTGTGCCCTATTGGATAGCTTAAAAGCTGGATTGTCTGCAATTGCGCTTTCTCATAAATATGTTTTATTAGGAATGGCCCCCAAAATATATAAGAAGATTAATCCAATAAAAGAATTTGACATACACCAATTCAAAAAGGCTGTTCTTAATTTATTAAGACATAAAAGCATAATACACAATCAACAAGTACCTAGACGACAAACTATATTTTTATGACATTTGTGTTTTACTTTTTTTATTAAATGTTGTTTAATTTGTCAATAACTAAGTTTTTGTATTAATTTAATTTAATTTTGAATGTTTTTATTTGGTTTAACATATTGTTAAGATAATTGATCGTAATAACGGAAGTGTTTTTATGTATAAATTTGAATTGTTATAACTTAGTTTTATTTATTTATGTTGAATGTTTATTTATTTATTTATTTATTTTGGGAAAACCAACAGTTACACACATTTCTTAATTTAGTATAATAAAACTTAAAAGTATGTTTATATGTGTAGCTCACGACGTTATCCACATCTTAAATAATACAATTTTTATATGAACTATTTGCATGCGAGTGAAACTTGAAAGAGAAAAGGAAAGAAAAAATAAGTAAATATAGGAGTTTAAATTAAACTAAAGCTAATTTACATATTCTACATATCGGAGACATTAATTAATTTTTTTAAAGAGCTTCTAAAGCTATTGGCAGACAGTGAGAATAGATCCAAATCACCAAATAATGCATTGAAATTTTTTGCTATACGGCGAAGAGGTGCGCGAACACCAGCGTTAGTGCGGCAGGTAGAGACTGCGAAAAGCGGACGAGCGCGCACCTCTCGCCGATTAACAGTCCTCGGAACAACATAGCTTAACTTATTATTAAGATGCATACAGTCATATCTGTTATTACACAAGTCATAGAGAAACTTAGTTTCGAGAAATAGGCGTCTAGTTTTTAAGTTTAATAACTCAATTTTCTTATGACGTGAACTAGGGGAACTAATATTAACTCGACAACACTATCGTTGTCGAGTTAATATTAGTTAGGCTTTCAAAAATCCAAATTGTACCTTTTCTAAGCTGTCTACGTACTTTTGATATAGGGGGTTCCAAATTATTACAGCGTATTCGAGTTGTGACCTAACTAGTGATTTATATAAATGAACATAGGTCTCAATACGCTTAAAGTCTATGGTGGTTCTCATAATAAAGCCGTACATACGGTAGGCGTTACTAAGAATTTTTTGTATGTGCTGATCTAAGTGTAACTTATTGTCTAGAAGTATTCCTAGATCCTTCACCGATGTGACTTTATGCAGAGCAGCGTTGCCTAATACATATGTATTTTTAATAATGTTTTTATTTTTTGTAAAAGTTATAGATACGCATTTCGATGTACTTAATTGAATTTTATTTTCTACGCAGTAACTGGAGAATCTATGAAGATCCTCTTGAAGTAACATACAATCATGATGGTTCCGTATAGTTCTGTAAATTTTAAGGTCATCCGCATAGAGAAGGAATTTTGATTGCGTAAAACAACACCCAATATCATTAATAAAAATAATAAAAAGAAGGGGTCCTAAAATAGAGCCCTGGGGTACACCAGAAGTAACGTTTTCGGAACTGGATTGATAACCCTTAATCACAACTCTTTGTGATCTGTTTGACACATATGATGCAAACCAACGGAGCAGATCTCCACGAATGCCATTATATGCCAGTTTTTTGAGAAGCAGGTCATGATCCACCTTATCAAAAGCTTTCCGAAAGTCTGTATATACAGCATCTATTTGTACCTGTTGATCCATATTATTAAACAAATAATCTGTAAAAGTTAACAAATTAGTTACGGTTGATCTTTTTTGAACAAATCCATGTTGTTGAGTGAGAATAATATTATGTAATGCTGGATTTATTGCTTTGTGTACAAGTCTTTCGAAAATCTTAGACAAGGTAGACAGAATCGAGATAGGGTAGTTCTCAACATCATGTTTAGATCCTGTTTTGTGTACTGGCGTTATATTGGCTCGTTTCCAAATTTCCGGAAATGTACCTTCACCAATACATTTATTGTAAATAATATGTAGTGGAGCACATATCGTATAGGCTGTTTTTTTAATAAAGTATGCTGGTATCCCATCCGGACCTGGGCCTTTTGTTATATCTAATGATTTTAAAACTTGTAAAATTTGGTCAGGGCTAAAAGTGATATGGTTGAGTATGACACAATTTTCTGCATACGTATTAGGAGGCAACCATTCACTGCTATCAAAAGTGGTAGTTTCGTAGACCGACTGAAATAATTTTGAGAACAGATTACAAATAGCATTAGGGTCACTGGAACTTTCATTTTTATAGAACACAGTGGCCGGTATACCAGCATTAACTTTTTTGTTGGCAACATAAGTCCATAAATTTTTTACGTTTTTTTTTATGCTATTTTCTACATCATTTATATACTTAGTATATTTGTTTTTACATTCTGTCTGAAATCTTCGTCTTAAAAAAGAGAATTTCATAACTCGAAAGGTTATCATATGTTTTCCATTTAATCCAGGCTTTATTTTTGTTATTGAATATACGTATGAGTGATTTAGAGAACCAAACTGGGAATTTGGATGATTTGGTACGACTAATGGGAGCGTGATTTTTAATTAAACCTAAAATAATATTATAAAATGTATCTACACACTGCTCTACTGGGAGACAATTCAGGACCTCACTCCAGTCAATTTTGCTAAGTTTTAAATTAATTTGTTCATAATCTGCTTTATAATAATTGTATTTTGATGTTTTCGCTTGCAAGAGACTTTTATGTTTTGAAATGTAAGTTATAGTGGTATTAAAAGGAGGATGATGGTCATCAACAGGTAGTAATGTACATGACGGTCGGGATGTGATGCAGTCTGTGTTGCTAATTAATAAGTCTAGGGTACGATTATTATAGTTTATGATATTGTTAAACTGGGCGGCGTTCAGTAGCGACATAAAGTTAATCATATGTTCGCACAGTAATGAACTACCATCGCAATATAGAGCTACAGTATTGTGAGTACTTGGATGCCAGCTAATATCTGGCAAATTGTAATCGCCAAACAGATAAAACTGTTTGTTGTAGTTATTACTCATTAATTAAAATTATAATTAGAATATTTGTACGCCGTTGGTGGCAAAACATTGCGTTCACTTTACTAATACTGACATCTGTACTTTTTTGTTTATCTATGTTCTACAAATTATCATATATATATTTGAATTTGAATGGTGTCGGAAAATCTACAATCGCTGACTTGAAGAGAAAAGAGCAGCACATTCGGTATTTGGGTGTTCAAACAGAGAAAGGTAAAATAAATTTACGTTGGCTTTAAAATTGCCAGAAAATGAAAATCTCGAAGAAGCTCTTTTCTCATGATTTTTAGAGCAAAGAAGAATAAATATTCCTCTATAGAGTGAAATCGTAATGGAAAAGGCCACATTCTTCCATCAAAAACTAACAGGGTCTAATTTCTCTGCAAGTAGAGGATGGCTAGACAATTTTAAAAAGCGTCATGGCATACGTCAGCTGTAAATTTCAGATGAAAAAAACTCAAATGACTCTGAACCCGTTGAACCATTCCAAGTTTCTAAATGACATAAGAGAAAATGACCTTTGTCCGGAACAAATCTATAACGCAGATGAAAGTTGATTATTTTTAAAGGTCTAATTTCTACCAGATAAAACTTTAGCCTCTTTTGCTGAAACCCATGCACCAGGATCTAAAGTGTCTAAAGAAATATTAACTTTAAACCTTGTGCAAACTTTACAGGGAATCATAAATTACGTTTACTGGACGTTGGTAAGGCTAAAAATCCAAGATATTTTGAATCCACAAAATTACTGGTACATTATGAAAGGCAACGCCGCACTTGGCTGACTAGGGACCTTTTTATGGAATCGTTTAGAGGAAATTTCGTTCCAAAGGTTAAACAGCATTTGAAGCGATTGGGCTTGGCACAAAGAGCATTGTTACTCTCAGAAAACAATCCAGGACATCCAGATGAAACCATCATCTTTTTAGTTTTTCTGTACTATACATCCCACCAAACTATACCGCATTAAAATCACCCTAAGCATTAAAAAGTGATGCAAAATGTCAAAGTGAATTACAAAAATCAACTTTTGATACAGGTTTTTGCGCAGCAAAAGAGTTTAACGTTGCAAGATGTAATAAAAAATATACAATTAAAGATGTAATTTTTTCGCTGGCATAATGCGAGCACAATGTGTCTTCGTCTCTCCTAAAGATCAATTTAATTTAACGGAAGATAGTTCAGAAGAATGTGATGACTTTGAGGCTAAAGTCGATATTCCACTTCGTATTTTCCGAAACCTTTTTGCAAAACTTTTTTTTTAGTGATCCTCATATTCAAAATTAATTTATTTACGTTACACGGCCGTGTTTGGGTCATAAATTCATATGTGTACCAAATTTCAACTTAATCGGTCCAGTAGATTCGGAGCAAATCGGCTGTGACAGACGGACACACAGTGATCCTATAAGGGTGCCATTTTTCCTTTTGAAGTACGGAACGCTAAAAAAGTAAGAATATAACTCATTCAAACTCATTTTTTATCTCATTTCAAAGTCAAAGTCAAATTATTTATTTCAAATAGGCACATAAAAGGCACTTTTGAACGTCAAAATTAACAAAAAAAAATAGCATTGATTCTAGTTACCCCTTCCAAACGGTAGTTTCGTATGGAGAAGAATGGGCAAGAAACTCCACCGTTACTCTTTAAAAATGTTTTACAAAATTTTGTTTAAGTACATTTTAAAATTATATGTGAAGACGATGCACCTAGAATAAAATTACTATACCAAAATAGGTCAAAAAAGAATGAAAAATAAAGCAATGACAGATAAATGAATTATGTGATAGGTACATGATGCTCACATATTTACAAACATTGTAAAAGTATAATTTTCCTAAAAATAATAAATAAAGTCAGTGTGTGAATTAAAGTAATCACAGAAATAAAATTCAACATTGATATTGATTTATTATTTGTATCAAATAATAAATTGTACAGTTAAAATAGCAACCAGTTTGATTTTGTCTAGACTCTAGATTGTCCTATGGAGCTGGACCAGCATGTTTCCAAGCATTCTTACCTTGGATATAATCCTCTAATTTGTAATATGCTTGTTTACAAAGTGTACTTTTAACATGATTTATTATTTATCATTTATAATTAATATCAGTACCTAGAGAATTCACGCTCTTATTCACATACGTATGAGTGTTATATGGAGTAGGTTGCCTAAACCTAAAAAATACGAATCCGGAATTTTCTCCTTAGTAACGCGCTTCTTTTTTAAGTGTAATTGTGCGTCCCTTGTTTGAAGGTATCACAATAGGTGGTACAGGCATTGTTGATGATCCATTTATGATGGCCCGTATGCCAGTAATAATAGAGCCTGTATAAATGTAACAATATTATAAGTTGCTGTACCATTTACAGCCCGCATAAATTGTGTTTTCCCACCAAAGCGAAATTGACACGACGCTAAAAATAAGGTTTTCCTGTCATTTATTTTCTCGTCACATTTTCTACCGTTTTGCATTTGAAACCACAATTTCAAGGATTACGAGAACAAAAGAACATGAAAAACCGATTACCTACATTAAGTTTATTTTTGGCGCAGTCAACTTTGTTCACTCGAGTTGTCGTGGTCGTAGCAAAAAACGAATATGTAGCTTAGAATGAACAAAATTCTTGACATGTAGATGCTGTTACGTTTGATTACCTGCAGCCATTAAATCTATGTGCTTCAACTACTGATAAAACTTTCATATGAAAAGTAAACACCAATATTTACTTTTACGGGCAAACATGTATATCGTTTCTGTGTTTGTTGGAAAATGTCTCGCAGTTGGAGTTAAGCCAAACACTATGAAGTTTTGTTGAAAAGGCATTGTGTTCCCGGTATTTAAATTAGATCACCTATCTTGAAGTACACTGAAATATTGCTTTTCGTGGAAAAATCTTGTTTTTAGGGTACAATACCTTAATAGGAAAAACGGAACCCTTATAGGATCACTCGTGTGACTCACACGTGTCACACGAGTCACGTGTGTGTGTGTGTGTGGGTCACAGACGATTTGCTCCGAATCTACTTGACTGAATAAGTGGAAATTTGGTGACCCAAACACGGACGGACGTGTATCGTAAATAAATTAATTTTGAATAACAATATGAACTTTTGGAGGGTAAATTAGAAAAAAAAAAGTTTTGCAAACCGTACCGTGTGACATCAAATAAAACGCCTTACTGTGAGGGTCTCAAATATATATTTTTTTTAATATTAAAATAAATAGTCTTAAAGTTATTTAAGAAAGTAGATGAAAATTGACCATTCCTCGTAACAACTTCTCCCGCTCTGGGTGGAGCGAAAGGGTGTGTCAGACTCTTACTGACTAAGACCCAGTGGACCCCTACACTTGTGCTGACGAAATCTCTTTGAGGCGCGCGTGGAATACGACGCGCCGTCGACCCGGGCTTGGTCCTTACCGGACGGTGAGCTACCTATTGCTCACCGTCCGCAAGCCCGCGCCTACGGTGGCTGGAAATCCGCCCGGGATTCCCGACGCCCAGGGCGTCTCCTGCGGCGGCTAGGGGCGAGAGGGCGCGAAATTTGCCTTTCTCTCAACCGTCCCGCCTCCTCCTTCGCAAGCAATACTGCTTAGCAGAAGGAGGTGACGGCTGCCGGGAGACCTGGGAATTTATTCAGTAGTGGCAAATTAATCATAACACTTAAAATAACCCATTCTCTATTTAAAGCGATGTCCAACGCAGATCGTTATTAATTTCCGCCAGAAAATTTTTCAATTAACATCCATTCATACCAACGACATTCGAAAATTTCTGAATCGCATTAAATACTGTGCGATTATTGTCTACGTTGTTAATTAACTTTTGAAACACAGTAGGAAAACACCAAATATTTACGTGACAGAAATTTGCGATTTGAACACCAACCCTTTTGAGAACATCCTCTAATTTCCTTTGCAGATCGAAATAAACAGATCGCGACGTCCGTATTTTCGCTGGCATTCATAGGCGAATAAAAAGCGGTAGAACAAACAAAAATGCCGCCTACACACATACAGCCAGTGATTTTGTCATTTTGACCCTTTGATTCTCTAACACAGTATTTTTGGTCAGTGGATACGAAACGGGGCACTATGAAAAAAAGACAAAAACCATCGCCTAATCAAGCCTTCGGGACCCAGCAGGATGCGGGAGTAGTAGGGTGGGGAAATCCATGGGACACCTAGACCATGAGGTCTAATAGGAGTAATATTGGTAGAAAACGATTTCTTTTTTAAATCTTTTTTAATATTTACTAAATAATTGATAAGTCTTCAAATAGCCTTTGTAAACTTTTGAGCTCTTAAATACGGTGGTAAGATTATTCCCTTTCCCTTATAAAAGGAAAACTCTTCCCCCGCCATTCGCCTCCCGTTCTGATCCAGCCTGTCCCACCTTGCTGTCCTCCCCCCAGCGACGCCCTAAGCCGAGGTTCGTACCCCACAGGGTGCCGTTATTGTTGTTATCATTATCATTTCAATAACATTCATTTTTAAGAATGTTAAAAGTATAATTAGGTATAAGTTGTTATTTATGTACATATTATTTTAAACCCACTATTGGATTTAGATATAAATTAAAATTCCCTGTTTAAGCAAAAAAAAAAATGTTTAAGAACCATCAACATGGAATTACGTTTTAGTTCAGAATACATTTTTGTTCGCTTTTTAGTTTGTTTTGTTTGTTCGTTTTGGAGTTTACAATGATAAAATGCAATTTTATTCAGCATTATTAGCAATTATGGACTTGTGTGTAATAACGCCTAGGACAATATCAGTTTGGGCATCTAAACAAGTTTAAGTGTTCGTGGAAAACCTTTTACAGAACACATATTTATGGAGCTTTCAGATTTCCGGTTTCTTACCAACTATTTGGTGTTATCGTTTCGAAACTCGCCAAAGCTAGTTTATGGAAGAAACTTATGACTACTAGTATAAATTTCAAATTAGTTATGAGGGCAAAGACGAGATTTTGATCCGTAAATTTTCGTAGCCCAACTCATAGCTTAGAACTTTCTGTAACTTACAAGAAAGTACAAAATACGAAGTTCCTTTTCTAGTCGGTCTATTGTCCTCTAGAGAGTCTGCGAACAAGATACGGTCTTAGAATATTGTGTAGGTTCTCGGAATTATGATTCTTAATATAGATAATTATTTAGAGGCCTAGCAGAGGGATAGCAGTGTGTTTTGGGGTTTATAATTACTTATATATCCGTAATTATTCATCAAAGTCTTATTTGTTTTATCTGGCTGACTATAATATGCCCAATTGGTTGCTTATAAATGAAAGGCTGACCAAGTTTCTTATTCGTAAACGTGATTTCATGTCAATCAAAAAGTTTTTTGACCCAAAATAATCACAAGCACCACACAAGGTGGCACGAGATTTTACTACAGACCAAATGAAATATAGGCCTTCAGTAATAATACGAATGTGGGTATTTTTTGGAACTGACAAAAGTATGATATACAATGTTATTAAATCAACTCCCAAGAGTAGTTTCCTGGATAACGATAAAGTCCATAAACTTTGTAATGAAAAAGCTGCCCACTTCATATTAGGTATCTCAGTCCATAATATGATATTGATCCTTTAGTCTTATTACACCACCTTTCTCACGGGAGTAGATTACGAAAACAAGAATAGATTAAAGGAAAAAATAATCTTGTGACGGTCGGTTTAGCCTCCAGCTTCGTTGCTGTCGGATTTGTAACAAATCATACCTAACTGCAGTTCATCCGACAGTACCTAACTACGTTAGGGACACCTTGCAATCTGATTGGAATCGGCTAAATAAAGCATAACTGCAGCAGAATATCAATATTGGACATGAGGCAACGGGCGTTTTTGCCCTTCACAACCAAAACAGAAAAAAGAAACACTCATGCCAGTTCATTCCGGGCACTACCGACTGTCCACGTAAATACTTCCTATCTACCTACCTTCTACTAACTTCCCATGCGAGTCCCAATCAATTCTTTTTATTTCTTTTGTTCCAATAACATACGATATGATCTTTTATCATCGGACTAGAGCTTGATTTACTCGGTACTTACAAGTTTCTGGAAAGTTCAAGAGCAATAATCGCTTATGGCATGCGATTATTGCACGTTCAATAATTGCCTTTCAAGAATCGCATGCAAGTGTTAACACACGTGCAATTTCCATAAAATGGCATATAATAATTGAACGCAAGTTTTACCATTCAATAATTGAATGCGGCTTCTACTCGTATTTACACCAAAGGCAATTATTGCAAGGTGTTTATTGCATTCAAATTTTGCCAAGTTGTACGTGCTCCTACCATTTTATGACGAGTTAATTCAAGAATGGCCCGTATTTACGGTGCCAAATATTTCTTCCAATTTTAATGAACATAACGGGTCATCGCTATATGAAAATAAACAGGTTATTGTATCCGCAGGTGGTGAGGATGTTCGTCCTGGTGGTGATGGTATTCGCGCTTTGCTGGTTGCCCTACCACGCCTACTTCGTGCTGACGTACCACTACCAGTCGCTAGCCTCTGCGCCATTCGCCCAGCACATATACCTCTTCTTCTATTGGCTGGCCATGGCTAATTCCATGTTCAACACCTTAATATATTACTGGATGAGCAATAAGTAAGTACATAATGTTACGCCTTTTTTTTCCAAAAGTTTAGGAAGTGGTGTGCCACATTTTGCTAGTTTTGTATAAGACCCACGTAAAAGGGGACGAACCTATTGTCATCAACCAGGTACAAATCCAGACTTCGGGCTGCTACTGAAAAATACCTATTGGAAAAAACCATTAACACTTTGCCCGACCTGGGAATCGATACCATATGGACCTCATGCTCAGCCGTAGGTCTTGCGACCACTACACCAACGAAGCAGTTATTTAAACGCACAAAGCCATAGGTATAGTTTGATTCTTATCGGTGCGCTCTTAGTGTCAACTGCGGCCATCGTGCGTAAGGAAAAAGTGTTATTGGATTTTCCGGTTAGAGAATTTCCACAACGTCGTCGCGGCCTTGGATTTGGGATTTTCGCCAATAACGTTGTTAAGCTTTGCCTTTCCATGGAATTTGATACCACCATCGGCAAACCACTTGTACATAAGTAAGTACATACGGACTCTCCTGTGTAACATTTGGCAAAGGTCCATCGGGAAATTAAGACGTGAGGTTAGAAAACGAAAATTATTTGTTTTTTTACTTTGTATATTAATATGTGCCTACTTCTATTTACCTATTTATACAGGGCGATTTTTTTTCTCAAGCCACCATGGGTAGATTCTTAACAAAAAGGTATATTTAGAAAATAAATTTTCATTCATATTGAGCTCATGTTTCTTTTCAGCTTTTGTCTCTATGACCTGTATTTTTTTTCGTTAAAACTGAGTTCAAATATAGTCTGTGGCCGACTGTTTACCTTCAACTTGCGCCCAATACTTTTACTAGAGCGTTCCGCAAAGTATTTGCGTAGTGCAGCCACTCTCTACTTGAACCATGTTTGGAGTTATATCGTAGAACATTTCAACGAGAAAGTTGTGATATAATTATTTCACCTGAGCTGAAACATCTTCGTTTCTAACGAACTACCTATCTAATTCCTAAAAATTTGGCACTTTAATTCTCAAAAAGACGGGGAGACATGACTAAATAAAGTAGAATAGTTTTATTTAGACTGCGAGAGCTTTCCGAAACTCATTTCGGTCTCCTGGAATTAGCCGTACTTATGCATTCACTCAAATGAATGACGCACTAATTAATTTCCTCGGTGCGTCATTGACTCTAACGAATGTTGCGACAATCGTCGAAAGGATCCAGCAATTGGGACTCGAGGTGGCCTTGCACAAGTCCGAGGCCATGTGTTTTCATGGTCCTCGGAACGCGCCATTGTTGGGATCCCAAATAACGGTAGGAGGGGTTTCCATCGGCGTCGAGTCTACGATGAAGTACCTGGGACTCGTCCTCGACAGCCGGTTGAACTTCGTGGAGCATTTCCGACGTTTGGCTCCCAAACTGGAGCGGGTGGGCGCTGCATTGAAGCGGCTCCTGCCCAATCTAAGGGGCCCAAACGCCTCCTGCCGGAGGCTCTACGCGGGGGTCGTGCGGTCCATGGCCCTCTACGGGGCTCCTGTATGGGCGCGCTCTCTGGCGCTGCGGCCAGCCCGCCGGTTGAGCGCGGACCAAAGGGTCATGGCCATCCGGATGGTCCGGGGATACCGCACGGTCTCCTCTGAGGCAGCGAGCCTCCTTGCCGGATTGCCGCCATGGGATCTGGAGGCAAAAGTCCTCGTGCACGTATGGGAGTGGCGCGAGGAGGCGAAACGCCGGGGCGTAAGTCCGCTCCGTCTCAATTTATCAGAAACATTCGAATTTCATAGAACGTGTCATATTTTTTTCGCCAGAGTATGTGATCGTCCAATTGGGTTTATTAATTTAAGTCGGTAGCTTAGTATTCTGAGTGAATATTAATAAATGCGGTATCGCTGCTAAAATGTCAAATCAAATCAAATCAAAATATTTTATTTCACATAAACACGGTTCCAATTGGTCGTTTCCTATGGAGAAGAGCCAGCAAGAAACTCCACGGTTACTCTTTTAAAAATAATTGGCTTTTACAATGTTTTCAAATCACAGTGTTAATAGGTATGGGGAGGACAGTGTAGGCCTATCAAGAATGGGCACGCCACGATTGCGGCGATAAGTCCCCTCTTTGAGGAGTGGCTAGAGAGGCGCCACGGCGTCCTCAGCTTCCGCCTGACGCAGGTCCTCACCGGACACCGCAGTTTCGGGAGGTTCCTGTGTCGGATAAGGCGGGAGGAAACGTCCGGGTGTCACCACTGTGTGGATCGCACGGAGGACACGGTGGAGCATACGGTGGAGGTATGCCCGGCTTGGGCAGAGCACCTCCGTGTTCTCGTGGTGGCGATCGGCGGCAGAGACCTCTCGCGTCCGGCCCTGGTTCAGGCCATGGTACGGAGCGAGAGGGCATGGGCAGCCGTCACCTCCTTCTGCGAAGCAGTAATGCTCGCGAAGGAGGAGGCGGGACGGTTGGGGGAAACGCAAGTTTCGCGCCCTCTCGCCCTTAGCCGCCGCAGGAGACGCCCAGGGCGTCGGGAATCCCGGGCGGATTTCCGGCCACCGTAGGCGCGGGCTTGCGGACGGTGAGCAATGGGTAGCTCACCGTCGGGTAAGGACCAGGCCCGGGTCGACGGCGCGTTGTATTCCACGCGCGCCTCAAAGAGATGTCGTCAGCGCATAGGTAGGGGTCCACTAGGGCCGATGCCTGCCGGGGTCGCGGGAAGGTACTTAATATGGGTCACCGAGGCCCCCGCAACACAGGCAACAGGAAGGAATACGGGTGGGTTTTAGTCAGTAAGAGTCTGACACACCCGCTCCGCCCAGAGCGGGAGAAGTTATTCTCCCGCTCTGGGCGGAGCGGTAAAAACAGTATCATATTATCCAGTAACTGGGCTGTGGAGGTCAGATAGGCAGTCGCTCCATGTAAAATATTGGTATTTATCTACATCCGGTTAGACTGGAAGCCGACCCCAACATAGATCGGGAAAAGGTTAGATAGGTGACCTCTTTAAAACAAAAGATATTTTCCATGAAGTTCGCGCTGTGGCGGCGCGCTGTCACGTCGCGCTGTCACGTCCCACTGTCGCGTCGCGCTGTCGCGTTGCACTGCCACGTCGCGTTATCGCATTGCGCTGTCACGTCACACTGTCACGTCGCGCCTGTCTGCGAGGGCCTTTAATTACGGGGTTGGAGGCTCGTTTTAAATAAAACTATTTAGTAGGTATTAGTTTTTGGGTATGCTTGAAAAGAGCGTCAATTTTACGCCCATTGAAATCAGTACGTACACCTAGATGGTATGGTATATTGAGAGGTTAACTACCTTTTAATCTTCCTAGATCAGGGGTTCCCAAACTTATTTTGTCTACTGCCCACTTTGAGAATAAATTATTTTTTAGCACCCCCATTTTTCACCTACTTAAAAATCACTATAACTTGAAATTAAATTAATTATTGTGAGCTATTGATTAAACATTAATTCTAAACGAAACTTTTACTATAACCCGCAAGAGTTAACTTGAGACCTCAGCGCAGTAGGTAGTACACAACGGCGCTCAGGAATGAAAATAAAATAAATATTTCGTTGTTTAAGTAGATAACCAACGAAATATTTATTTTATTTTCATTTGCGGTTTCGCGCATAATAGATAAATCAATCCAATCCAATCCGCGCGGCAATACTATGATTGCATAAGCAGCACGCACCGATAGGAATAAGACAAACATGCATAAACTCGTTTATCTCATTCGTACTCAACAAGTAAGAACAAGTATTCTATGAACCAGCCGATTGATACAGGAATGCACAAATCGGGTTATTTGCCTGCGGTCTATTATCTACGAAAACTACCTATTTAGGAATACTAATAACTATTAAAATGCGAAAGTGTGTTTGATGCCTTTTTATTTGTTTGTTTTTGTCTACTTTCATTTCGAAACGGAGCGACCGATTGACATGATTTTTATTATATTTATTCAATAAAACAGGACAGATATATGAACTACGCGGAGAGAAATATCGAACCGAGATAGTTTGAGCAATCTTTTAATTAATATTAGTTGATGTTCTCAAGTTGTAGTCGAGAGTTGAGAGTTCAGTCGGTGTCTAAGAGTCCTCCTAGATGAAATTACAAATCGCCCCCCAAGCCTCTACACAACGCGACGCCCCCATTTTTTTCTGGGTCTCTTACCGCCTTTAGGCCTGCAGCTCCCACAAGGGGGCGTTATCGCCCACTTTGGGAAAGGCTGTCCTAGATTAATACGTAGTACGCCTCCCAATAATTCGTACCTCGATCCCAATTACTCGCTGTATAATCAAAGGACCAATTAGGACAGTAAATATTTCGAGATTTCACTGTAATATTTGGAACAATATCCCGATAGTTTTGACAAAGTGCTCTTACGAAATGGCAATGATGGATCGTGCCATTAAGATTGTTTGTTAGTTTAGCTCTCTAACGACTTAAACCACATCAATTAACGATAAAAGTCACGCGTGCTATATTTTTCCGCGTCCGCATGCGGTATCGGTAACGTTGCCGTGACTTGGGTAACCGCACTGTAAGTCACATATTGTTTTGGCTACTTACACTTACGTCACGTACCCGCATGCGGGCTCAGGAGATAAATTAGGTTAGCAACACACTAGAAGCGATAACCTTCTGATGAAAAATTTATACTTACAATGTGCAATTCAAGCGCCCAGTGTAAAAAGCCAGTGCACTAAGTAGGCGGGCGTAATGTGTTTTGAAATGGCTCGGTCGACACACAAGTTCATTTTCTAAGCATGGATGGCTTCATAAGGTGGCCTAAAATGGCTCTTTCCTAAAATTCAGCAGTCTCCCTGCAAGATTTTTTGTCCTGTCTTTTTGTCTAGTCTTAGCAAACAATACAAGCAAGCAATCGTGTGCAATTCATTGGGTCTAAGGAGAGCTCCGTTTAGGTATGCTTTGCTTATATTGGAACGTATGTCTATTTACCTAAGACGCACTTTTTTGTTACTAACAAAAGCGGTGTTTATCTTGAATTAAACCATGATAAATTGCTGCAATATTGTGCTCTACATTTTAGCAGTGGGAAAAGCGGTCGATTAATCAATACCATAACCACATAGTTTCAAGTTCGCGGATAATTCGTGACTACTATCTCTTTTATTGTTTCGCGGAAACCAAGCGTTGGTGTGATGATAAAATCGCATTCCTACCGCAATGTTTTTGTTGCAACATTTTAATCAGTGATAAGACCAGAAAATCTCTGTGCATCTGTTTTATTATCATAAACCTCGTATCATTACGAGGTTATCCCTAACCTCGCAATGGACATGACCGCAATAACAATAAGAAAACAGGAGGGGTGAGTTCTTTTATGATGCATAGATTAGAGAGGTTATTATATGACAAACATAAACGACTTTCGCCATCGTAAAATATTTAGATAGGTTTGTGCATAATCGTTTGTATGATGAAGGGCTGCGACATTCCCATATCTGTCTTGCCCAGTTGTCCTTTGTTATCATGTCCAGATTTGAACAAATTGCTGGTTACGAATCCCTTTAAATATATAATTGCTGAAACAAGCTCATCAACAAGTATTTTAAGTGAAAGTTGATTCTATTATTTAGCAAATAAATCACTATCAAATCTGAGTGACGTAAAACGGTCATTGCAATGTAACTGTTATCTCATTGTAATAAAGTATGAATTAGAATTATTAGTCATTGCAATGTAGGTAACTCCTAACTAGGTAAGTTAAAGGAGAGTTAAGAGGTTGCAATGACTTTCTTATGGTTTTACATCGATCGAGAATGTCCTACCTTAAAATATATGTATTCTAAGCGAATGGGCAAATAGTTGAATAGGTTTTCTTCTAGTTTTGAATCCGTTAGCAGCATAAGATACAAAGCACTTGAAGAAGATCACTCCGCACAACATCGTGTGGCTTTACACCCCGAAAATCAACTATTCAAGTCGGCGTGGCCTCGGATAGAGTTGTGGGCTGGCGAGTGACAATCGCTCTTAAAGCGTTTCGTATTTCTATAGCGCTTTTCAACGCGGTTGACCTAAGCTTTACTGTAGCTTATGTCAGTCCCATTATTTTTTTACTATTCCCATCATCGTTATCGCCGATAGCATGACACTTTGTCTAAGCCTTCTGGTCCAATATCGTTAATTTCTAGTATTATTCAGTGAGTCAAAGTCAAAGTAAAATGATTTATTTCAAATAGGCACATAAAAGGCACTTTTGAACGTCAAAATTTACAAAAAAATAAATAGAATTGATTCTAGTTGCCCCTTCCAAAGGTAGTTTCGTATGGAGAAGAATGGGCAAGAAACTCCAACGTTACTCTTTCAAAATGTTTTACAAAATTTTGTATAGGTACATTTTTAAATTATATGTGCATAGCGCGTTACGTCTGGTTTGTTTAATCGGATAACACGTGAAGTTTTTTAAAGGGCCACAATGTCAATTTGTAACCGGTGATTGGCATCGTTAAAATTGATTGTCTAGACCTTCTGGTCCAATATCGTTCATTTCTCGGATAACAAGTGAAGTTTTCTAGTGGGCTGCAATGTCAATTTGTAACCGGTGATTGGTATCGTTAAAATTGAAGTTGTATTAAAAATTGATAAATTTTCATTATATATATTTCTGTCTCTCTAGGCATTAAATCATAGATCATAATCACCAGCCTAGCCTTTTCCCACTATGTTGGGGTCAGCTTCCAGTCTAACCGGGAGCAGCAATACCAGTATTTTGGGATCCTGCCGTTTTGCCGAAAAGATTTTGCCAAAATTTCACTACCCAAACAAATTTTAGCAACCTTTTTTATACCAATGCAATGTTTGGAATGATTTTAGTACGCACATTTTCATTTGGTCAAATTTTTACTTGGCAGAATATTATCAAGGATAATGTCATTTAGGCATTTGGTCATTAATCAAATCATTTATTACAGCAAACAATCTTTAGACAATAAACGTTAGAGAATGTGTTGTGTGAATGAGATGTGCTTGAATTTGTCTGAAATAAGTCACATTTATGGTTACTTATGGAACTAATTAGAGTAGGTTAATTATTTAAAATAATGTTTAGGTTAGGTTAGGTTAAAACTGTGACCTCCTACGCACGAGCCGAGCGAGCGAAGCGAGCGGTGCCGCGGCAGCGGCCGGCTAGTGCCAGAAATGAATAGATTATATAGAAAAAAATATGGAAAAAAGATATTATTTTTAGCAGGTTCTCAATAGCAACCGAACTAGTTAGACAAGGTAGACATTTTATTTTGCGTAAAATGAATAAATGTAATAATAAATGAATTCCAACTGAAATATTTGACTACATAAAAATTGGTAAAAGTACTAGTTGGTAAACAAGTTATTGCTTAAACGTTTACTTGCCAAACATCAGGTTTGCGTTACAATTATTTGTGAAAAGGTTATTTGCTAAGTAATAATTTGGCAAATGAAATTATTCGGAAAATTGTTTGGGAAGTGATAATTTGGCAATTTATTTTCGATGAAACAAGAGAGACCCCAGTATTTTACATGGAGCGATTGCCTATCTAATCTCCACAACCCAGTTGCTGGATAATATGGCCGCTTTTCAGTCTGGTCAGCTTCTGACGACGCGTAACGACTGTCAAAGCTCCACGAATGACAGCCGGCATCAAAAGCTCTTAACGTGCTTGTCGAGGCACGGAGGGCTCTTGGTATTCAAAGATGGTCACCCATCTACGGACCAACCGCGGTAAGCGTAGTTTAACCTGATCGATCGACCCGTTATTACTTATCTTCACGTGCCTCATAAAATCATAGGTGACAAATTTTATTATTTTGCTGATGGGGTAATTGTTTTTTTTTATTTCTGTGCCACGTTTTCATACACATAGTTACTATCCTGTGATAGTAAAAAACCAAGTTTTCTGAAATGTCTGCCGGTGTAAAATTTCAATCCAACTGTAATACTCGTATTTTCTTGTTCTCTCTTATATTTGATTACAAAGCTCCTGACCATTATTTGTTTCGAGAAAATAAAGAAATCAAAAGAAACAATAGTATTGTTTACATTGAATTGACTGACTTCATAGCGGGATTGTAAACAATAGTACAATTTGTAAACAAATGTATACAAAATGTTCGGTTCAATTTGATTCCGTGAAACCTGTTTTGGTTATGGAATAAAGAACAATAATGGCTTGAATGAATAGTCTAGGAGCTGTGCCAATAAAATACATCTCTTTATCGGTCTCGAATATTTGTCAGTAATAAATTATGCTGAAACCTGAAACGTGTAGTTAGGACACGTAAGTTTTGGGAACTTAAGAAAGTTGAGACAGAAATTCTACGACCCAGTTCCGAACTTGGTCCGAATGTGTACATATTGATAAATATTATTAATTCATGTTATTATGTACATAGATTTGTATTGCCAACAGACTAGCCACTTATAATCTTGATAATCTTAAAAAATAACTTTTAAAACATTTTAGCAAGCTTTGTTCCGCGTAAATTTGTCTCATATGATACTATCAATAAAGGAATTCAATCAATATTTTTCGGAACTCGACATACAAAGTTGAATCTATTCGTTACCAATATTGACAATATTAATTGAATTGAGGCTTGCTTGCCACCCATACGTGATGCTTACAATTCATCACGGTTTTTAGGGTTCCGTACTAATCCTCCGCTGTCCGTCCGTCCGTCAGTGGGCCGTAATAGGTAGACAGTTGAAATCTTCAAATATTATGTAATTGTGTTGCCGCTATAACATCAAATAATAAAAATAAAATAAATTTAAAATTAGGATGTCCAATAAATAAATGTTTTTTTTTCTTTTATTGAAACGCATACCCCTTAATTATTTAGTTTTCCTAAAATATACTATTATATGTCAGCTTTTTATAAACATTAGAACCTGTGCCGACTTGACTTCAAAGTTTTGTTTTGAAATTTACTTGTAAAATTGGGTAGACAGTATAATAACCAAAAATCGACAAAATAAGGAAACAAATTATATAAACAAAATCAATAATGTTAATTAGTAATCATATTTAATAAAAATCAATAAAAATATTCAAAGATATGAAGGATATTTCCTTTTTAAAGTGGTTTTACAATCAGGATAGATATTTCTGTGCTCTTGCACGCAACGTAGAAGATTTTTTTTCTGCTCTTCATCGGCGGATATCAAACCGTGAAAGTCTTGCATTAATTTAACTGCTCTGCTATGTTATTTACAGATTTTAAGGATACAGCTTGACTTTTAGCTTTCGTATAGACTTCTTCATTTTCTTTCTACGAAGAAACGCTTTCCTGCAGGAAACTGTCGTCGATCTCTTGGCGTGAAAATAACTCCTTGCTCTTGTTTGATACTACTTAAAAGTCTTCTAACCACAGATATTGTCAGAATTTGGTCAGATCTTCTTTCGAAATAGATTTATCAATTTGCTTCGTAATTTTTTAAAGCTTTCAAAAAGGGCAAATCTTGATTTGGTGCTTTTGCTGCCAAACTACACTGAAGCCAGAGTTTAACATTGGTTGTCGCAATGAATAACGAAACATCTAGGAGGGCTTGCTTGTCTTTAGCACTGATTTTGACCTTGCAGCAAACTAATTTTCAAAGTATAAATAGCCATTGCCATCCATTTTGCTTGGTGCATCGCTCCAGGAGGTCTGATTTTTTATTTTTTTTCGTGATCTCCGCAAAAAAATATAAGAGACGGTTCAATAAGTTTTCGGTACTCATCTCTTCGTATATTGTAAAACAAAACTGCTAGGACTTGTCGCTATGAAGGTAATTTTGCAGCTGTTATTTGGTGTTTTATGTCACCAACTAAGTAAATATATTTTTTAGCACTTCGTAGTTCGACGGGCATGTTAGAAAAGCAATCTAATTGGAGTTATTTGCATGAAAACAGTCACTACAATAACTTATTGCAAGGCACGCGCGACTTGTCACGAGCAACTTGTATGAACATGATTAAGATGCAAGTCGGCACGGGTTCCCGTTCATAGAATAAGCTGTTTTTTTTACTGGGAGTATATAAACGTAATAAATGTATAATTAGAGGGTATGCATTATAAAATAAAATAAGGGACACCCTAGTCCCCATACAAGAAACGTGTTTTGTTAGGCGTTTTATGCTAAATATTGTACGGTGGTACGGAACTCATCGTGTGTGAGTCCGACTCGCACTTCGCTGGTTTTTATTTTTATCTGCACTGCTGGAACTGTGCTGAATTTTATATTCAAAGGTACTCAAAAAATTTGCAACCCAGCATTCACTTATTATACGCTCGTAGTTATTTTATAGTTCGGCTCGTAGATAAATAACAACAGCCGCACGGGTCGATCGAAGGTAGGGAAGCTACGCTTGCCGAGGTCGGTCAGTGGATGGGTGAACATCCATTACATATCAAGACCCCTCCGTGCCTCGGAAACCACGCTAAGCCATTGATCCCGGTTGTTATTTGTAGATTTTTGACAGTCGTTACGATAATATGAACGTTTTTCTTTGGCTAACTGAATAGTTGGGAATGTTTTTCCATAAGTAGGCAATCCATAGGTACAGTAAAAGGAGTTAAACTAGGTAGGTGCCTCTATCTATCATGCGCAAGCTTTGCACTTCCATTATGCGCAGGGTACGCGGCAGCCCCAATAGCGTCCTAAAAACTATAGCTGATAGTATGAATAGCCCCATACCAGGACATTGGATTTTGTGTTGTTATTCTGGTAGATGTAAGTACAAACACTAGTTTCTAAGTTATGTGTACACTAACCAAATGGACCATACCTATAACCGGAATAAAAATGTTTTATTGTTATTTTATAAGTGGATAGTGCTAGATTAGCTAGATGTTTTTTCAAACTACAACATTTAAGTTGATTATAAAAGCCATCAAAATAATTCTACAAAACAACAACAATCAGATATAGGTAGGGACATACATAGGTATATCTGATTGGATTGTTCCAAAGACAAAATGTGAAAACGGTTTTCAGGGGCATAGTTTAAAAAAATTTAGACTACTGTAAAAGTTTTCTAAACAAAGAAGCATGATCAATTACAGGAACGGACGAGTTACAGCAAAAAATACATGTTAATTACCTACCATTCAGTTTTGGATACCTAAAAAGCGCCAAAAAGTTTTCATCGTTCCATATCTAACAGACTATGTCTGTGTATCTTCGAAAATTCATCGGTCTAGCCGACGACGACGTGATAATATTATGAAAGATAAATAGGTTCAATTCAATTCAATTCAATTCAAATCTTTATTGCATAATTATCTCGTGTGTGTACAAGATCTAAATAATAGTTAGAAAGTTCACCGGACACAACAATGTAATACAGTATGAAAAGTAGCATGCTTTAAAATCATTAAGTAAATAAAAATTAATTGTACATACCTCATAATTCAAAAATAGGATACATTCAGTTATCATTAGAAAAGTAATCAATTTAAATAAATAATATCACATTTTAGTGGTATAGGTACGTTATTACAAATTCAACCAATACAAATCCAATTAATTTGTAGTAAATACATACCATAATAATAATTGGCATCAATCAAAATTCAATTCATACAAAAAATATATATTTAAAGTTTCTAATGAACTACATTTTATTTAGTGGAGAAGTTCGAAATTATAAGTTTGAAAGTTTTCTATTTAAGGCTTTTATGTGCACTTTGATACTGAAAGCAATTAGTTAGTAATGCATAAAATTTAGCGCAATAAATACTAAATGAAACTATTTAATGCGCCTAACACCTTGTAATGATCAATGCTTACTAATCGCGAAGGCTCGGTGAAATGAATTACTTCATTTTATTGTTTTGTTAAGACGTATCTTTTCAAGGTTGTATTGGAGAAAAAAAAAACGATTCAGCACTTTTAGACTTCTCTTTCTTTATCACTGTTTAATATAAATAGTTAATAAAATCTACGTATATTTTAATAAAATATCTAGTTAGTCTATCTAGTTATCTCGCCCCCCACTTTCAGTAGATTTGCGCGAACCACAGTAGAAACCTACGTTCGTCACACAATCCTCTTCTTCAATGTCCCACTCACCGAACTGACTTCATTCACTCTTCCTTCTTCGTTCAGTCTATCTCTCTGTGGAATGCGCTCCTCCAGGAAATCAGGATGGCAACCAACCGATTATCCTTTAAAGTCAAAGTTCGCGAGCATATTCGTAAGAAGCTGGCAGTATCATCACAATAGTAATGTTTTCCCATTGTTTGTCTCATCTGTTTTAGTATATTCGTGTATTTATGTGTATTTATTAGGTCTTATATTTATGCATAATTAGGTATATATATTTAAAGTTTTTAATAGGTATATGTATGTATATCCATAAATTTAAATAAATATTTATTCCACGTTTTTCGCTATTGCACCTACCACTGTTTGTCTCTGCGTCACCCAAAGGTTGACTGGTAGAAAATGCCTACGGCATTAAGCCCGCCTCTGTACATTTGTGTGCTTCAAGTATTAAATAAATAAATAATAAATAAAATATCAAACTTGATTTTATTAATTTTGTTTGTTCACAGATTTCGGATCTACTTCCAAATGGTGTTATGTTGGTGTTGGACACCAAAAACAGCAATAGCAACTGACTTGAAGAAGTTAGAAATGAACAAATCTTTTTCTGGTAAGAATCAACTGTAATTAAAATATTCAGCCATTTCCATAACAATATCTTCTGGAAAACAGTCAGTGAGTAGAATAATTAATTTTGCCAACGCTTCCTTGGTTACGTCAAGGGCACAAAACCACTGAAGTCATAATATTTTAAGTGTGTAGTGCTTAGGTAAGGTATAATTAGTTTCTTACCATCAAGTCGAGTTACTCGCTCGAGTAGATTTCAAGCTTAGTATTTCAAAGACGGCTTCAAGTTCACACGACATTCTGAAGACAGAAAGGGACATAATTATATTTATCTCGTTTCGTTTCCATATATTGCGTGCTTGCCTTTGTTTTCTGCTTGACGGTGCTTTGTTTTTTTCGTGCTGCAAATGACAGCGGTTGCGTTTGGTTTAAGTTCTGTACTCACAAAGGACGCTGATGATTACTTTCCTATGAATCCAGCTGAGGAGATAATATTAAAAAAATATTGTGTCAACAATATTGACCTTGTGTTTATTGAAAGTGTAGAGGTCCGACCATCGACAATATATTAAAGAGAGAAGGTAATCATATTTTAGTGAGAATCATCTTTCTGTCGGCAAAAATAAAGGAGGTAACTTAATACCGTAAACGATATAATATAAATACACGTAGTAAACATGAAATTGTAATACCCAAATTTAGATTAACAAAAACAAGCAAATTATTTGTTATCAACAGTATCCGCAGTTGCCAAAGTCGGTTACAGAACTTAGCGATGGAAAGTTCAAACCCACATCAAACGTGTCTTTATCAAAAACGCATATTATAAGATTAAAGACTAAGACGAGGAAGTTTGGCAATAATTCCTTCTGTACATGTGGCTTCCCTGGAACCTCATAAACGGCATAACTATGTAAATGTCTATTAACTGCTCCCAAATTACGATGTTTATTTTTTTATATATAGGTACTTTATTGACATAATATTTTCAGTATTTGACATTATATACCTACAATTTTGATATCAAACTATTTATTAGTGGCTTTTGTGGACAGGATATTAATTCAGACTTGGTACAGTTGTAATGGCAAATATGCCATTTGGTTTAAATAGGTTTTTATTTTTATTATTTTATGAATATTTACCATAGATTATTTTGAATTTTGTGAATGTGAGAACGTTGTAGGCTTAATAAACTAGAATTGTAGACCATTTATTTTTTGATAAGTACCTGGTACTTGTTGACAGGCCTACACTGTCCTCCTATAACTATTAACACTGTGATTTGAAAACATTGTAAAAGCCAATTATTTTTAAAAGAGCAACCGTGGAGTTTCTTGCTGGCTCTTCTCCATAGGAAACGAATTGGAACCGGGTTTATGTGAAATAAAATATTTTGATTTGATTTGACATTTTAGCAGCGAGAAGCTACATACTTAAATTAATAAACCCAATTGGACGATCACATACTTTGGTGAAAAAAATATGGCACGTTCTATGAAATTCGAATGTTTCTGATAAATTGAGAGCTTCCGCGACTTTATCACTCCGGGGATCGACAAATCCTATGAGCCTCATTGATTAAAAGTTAATTCCGATTTTGTTAGCTTTCAAAAGGATTCGGATCGAAATTGATGTTCCGTATAAAGTTTCAAGTCAGCAATTTCCATAGATATTGTTCCACCAGAGCCGCATCGCACCGTTGCGTCGCGCCTGTTTCTGATATTTGTATAAAGACGAAATTCGCATAAAAACGAAAACATGAAAACAAACTGTTTTAGTTAGAACCCTGGAGAATAGTAATTTCTCTTAGATTTTATGTTCCTTACTGCAAACTTCGAAGTATGTTGAAACAAAAAACGAAACACCAAATAAGTGAATGACCATAAACAAAAAAAAAAAAAAATACATACGCGGAAAAAAAAAAGGGCATTTTGAGACCGCGAAATAATTTGATAGCTTAAATCAGGTAATCTTTCGAACAGACCTATGAGTATCGTCCTTCAAATATCACTTTAAAAAAATGTGACAATCCGCGGCTAAAGGTACCTTATGGACGTTTATAGTTTCGAAGATATTGAATGTTTTGTAAATTTTGCAAGAAATATAGATTTTTTTTTATTGCTTTGTTCGAGGTGACTGAACTTAAAATGTCTGTTCCTCGAAATTGCACAATTTCGAATATAATTTAAAAAAAAATATATCTCCGTAACAAAACATCGTAGGAGGTTGATCTTTTTTGATATCTACAGCGTATTAATCGCAGATTACTAGCGTATACATAACTCCATATCGACCACAAGGTACCTTTAGCCGCGGATTGTCACAAATATTTACTAACTACTTAATCGCTGTGTGTGGCTTTTCTATCTTTATTTGTAAGACAATGAATAAACGACATACTTGTTTTTAAACTTTGCATTTTTTTTTTACTGTAAAAGCAATTTTATCTTGGGCTTTCTTCATACAACAAAGTCATTATACGGTATCTGTCGTATGTCTACCTAATACGGCATAAGCCTAAGTAAAGACTAGGATTTTGGGCTGGCAAGAGTAAATAAACCACACATGTGGGTCCCCCTTTTATTGAATGTGGCAATTTTATCCTTTTATCAAACTTTTTGGTTAAGGTTTTTTGTTACTGGGTGGTCTGTGTGACGGTTGGACCCATTTCTGCGTTATATTATGCTGTTTGGAGTGGTTTCTGTGAGACGGCTCTTTAATTCCAACGAATTATACTATTTTGCATAAAAAGACAAAACATAGAACAGCTTCAACATTATGTACATGCCTGACGTGCTTTGCTTTAATATATGTATTTATTTATTTAAACATTTAAGCACACACATATAAACAGACAAGAAGAAAGAAACAGAAAAATACGTACAAGGGTGGTGCTTATTTCTAAAGAAATCTCTTCCAGCATACCTGCGATAGGAAAGTAGACAAAGAGATGTAGACACCGAGTGTAAGAGTAGAAGAGAAAACAGAATACATAAAACAATTGACTTATTTTAATTAAAACATAAAATGTGAGAATATACTTACATACAAACCTAATGTTGGACAACTGTTTTGTTTAGATCTTTCTAAACAAAACAGTTGGCCAGGTCTTCCTGACGATTTTATTCCTGTAACAATAAAACAAGAGAGTTTTTTTAGACGCCCTGACCTTTGCTGCCTTATGTCATGTTTGTAGTTATTTTTTTAAAGATATTTACATATAAAAATTATAGCTTTGTCCTCATGGTTTTTGAATAACCAAGTTCTTAGCTCGATAACAACTTCGTGGTATCTCTTCAGATACCGGGATACAAGGCGTCCTTTGTGTAAAATCTCGTCGTAAAACGTAGCTATATAAAGCCTTAAGTAAAGCTACAATCTCTTGTGATAATAATGATGTTGTTTAGCAAGTGATATTATTCTCATCATCTTGAATTACATACAAATTTATATTTTACTTTAAAGCATCATGTTCAGACTCATTTTAATTATATGTACCTGACATTCAATGATTTCACATAATTATATATTATGTTCTCATTGTTAAGTGTCTTTCCGATATAAAATTAGGAGGAGTTCAGAACGAAGCTTAATTCGAACGAAGATTAAAATTATTTTAAAGCTAAACTCGGAATGAAAGCGATAGAAGCAAAACGTTAATGATTCTTACTCACCTATGTATTACAACTGGAAAGCTTTAACTTCGAATTAATTGGCTGCCATTAAAATGCGAACATTTATCTAACGTTCTACGTTTTCCGGAATTGTGAAATATTATGAAATACAGACACTTGTTAATAAATTATGCTGGTGAGAGAATTACCTACGTAGAAAGGTAGATTACCAGTGACTATGTAGTTGTAAATAATAATATAGTAAAATCATAAAATGTTATAATTCTGTTATCTAAGACACCTGTGTAAACATGGAGCCCGAATGAATGTAGAAGGTTGTTAAAATTGAATTGAATAGAAAGTTAAACTATTTCACGAAGTCCTGTCTTGTCGCTGTAATGGCGTTAAACATAAGCTTCGAATTGCAATAATCAACAGGACTTCGTGAAATGGTTAAACTATAGCATAATGGCGATCGAAATGATCCTCTATTCATCTTTTCAGGGACCATAAAAATAACTTAAAGAATCAAACAGACTTAAC
This sequence comes from Atethmia centrago, assembly GCA_905333075.3. Taxonomy (NCBI): domain Eukaryota; kingdom Metazoa; phylum Arthropoda; class Insecta; order Lepidoptera; family Noctuidae; genus Atethmia; species Atethmia centrago. The sequence continues at coordinate 15,306,312 of HG995383.1, read as the reverse complement.
GTAACCGCTAGCCTTTCTCTTATTATATGTTGCTTAAAGTTACGAGACGTTTAAACGTCAAAAATGTATGGTTAAATAGACGCTTAATCATTACTTAAGTTTAAGCAACGTTAACGCGAGGGCAAATGTCAACGGCTGAATATAATGGACACTACGCAAGCTTTTGTCCCTCAAGTGCTTATTGAGTTGTAATCGGAGTGTGATAGGTTGCTGATGAACACGGCTGTCTGTCCCTCTCTCAGCTATTATGAAAGTCACAATGGTATGATTTATGCTCAGCCGCTAACGCTCGTCATGACTTCACTTAGGCACAGTAAGGCCCTGCGTTAAAAAATATGTGCGGTGATTTCAATGCAATTTCTTTTATATAACTTTTATTTTCGCTGCAACAACACGCTTGACAAGCCTTTAACTAGCATTGTTTTTAAGATGTAAGATAGCCATTTAAACAGAAGGCCAGCTCCCGTATTTTAAAGAACATAAGCATTCTAGTTTCAGTCTCAATAGGACAAAAATACCTCTAATTTACACACATTTTGACAAGTTTTTGACGTTTATTGTCGCTGAGATAAGATTGCGACTAGATATTTAACGTTTTTATACTTCCGTAGTCAACTAGGAACCCTTATAGTTTCATGTTGTGTTTATTGTCGGCTAATCTGTCCATCATAAAAAAGTAAGTGTGAGTTTATTTCCTACGAAATGTATTGAAAAAGTTTTTTTGCGATTTATTACTTTTCTAGTACTCAAACTTCTGTTGGTCTAATATAATTTTTGATCCCTGCAAGAAACAGGATCGATTGGCACCAAAAAAAGTTTTTGTGAAAACTGCCCATTTTCTTGCTGACTGTACAGTTTTTTCATAATCTGTGAATGTAGATCGAATCGTCTGTAAAAGTTGAGGACGGTCTCCTAAGACCTTTTTCCTGTTAGTAGCAACAACGGTTAAGGTAGCTACCCTTACTGCCCCGTCTCTAAAATCCATCCTGTATAACGAAGTTAAACGGAAAACTATCACAGCTAAGTAGGCTTTACAACGTTAATGAGAAATAGTCATCCAACATACATTTGCTGTTGGAATGTATAGGAGAACATGTTTTTCAACTACAATCTTAAGTTTGTTCGTGGGATATATTCACCCCAACTACGGAACGCTTCCCGCTTGGTCCACGCATTTGGCTGGTTTTTAATACGAGGATTGGCCTTCAGTTCTTCGTTACGTGAATTTTTGATTAAGACACCCAGTACCCAATTTTCAGTGTGACTGCAGTAATATGTTTTTGTGTGTGTATTAACAAAGTTATTTTATTATTCGTCGTTTTTGTTGCAGCAAGCCAGAGAAACTATCGCGACATATCGTCTTTTAGCAGAGCATGACATTCAAAGAGACGGAGCAACACTTCGCGCTCGACGCCGCAGCATGGTAAAAGCATTTTAATTAATTCAGATATTTATAGAAGTTCAAGTTTTCATCAATAAACCATAACCGTAGGAGAGTCTACGGTTAAGGGGACTACAGGACCTAAGCGCAAAATTTGTAAATTTTATAATGCCTATAAGTATATGATCCGCTACAGTAAACAAAGTCTAAAAAATATATAATATTCTTCAGGACATATGCTAGGTAGATAGTGTGTTGAAAACATAATACAACTAATTTGATACGATAGAAAAAAACACGAAGATACCTCGAAAAAAATATTTTAACGATTAAAAATCATACTAATATACATGCAATCATTCTGATTTTTGTCATATTAGTCTACAACCAACATATTAGCATAACAGAGTTTTAATTTTTTCATCCAATCAATACATTTTTTGTAAATAGATAGTTGCTTCATATTTTGCAATAAATTACCAGCGTTGTGTCATCGCGCTTCTCTTTCTTTTTTATGCAGTCCGACAGTGACCGCGCTTTAGCTGTTGTCGGCCTCTTAACTAAAGTGACCGTCGCGTGAACACGCGACCGTTGTGTAGTTCATTTTGTTCGGCGAACCTGCAAGCTGCTAAGCTAGCACGAGAACCGTAGAGCGTTTGTCGACGGAAGAGTAGACAAAAATGACGTTTCCGTGTAGGCAGTTGACAGTTTTCTACTGAGAAATGTAGACAAGCGATTTCTATTCGATAGTAAAGTAGAAATAGAAAGCGTCATGCTAAGCCTGCTGAACGCGTAGTCGCGCCTTCAGAGAGCTTTTGCAAGTTTTATGAACAAATGAGAGACATAAATATGAACGCAACTATCACTTTGATTAGGACACGAGGCCAAGTCTATTACACTTCCCCTTCCCTTAAAAAAAAAAAATAAAGCCAAACGTAAGTGTCGGCTGACGAATGAGCGATTTTTTTCAAACATTTTGTTATATGTAAGACGGATGGCCTTCATTAGTTAACAATACCTAGATCATAATTAACGCTTGCCTTGATATATTTAGGGTTAGGAACCCCGTTCATCTATTTTTCCCTTATACAGCATCAAGGGCTCGTCATTGAGTACAAGACCTCCAATTAGGCAAAGGGTCTTTCTCTAAATATACCCTTCCATTGATTACGTATACATAGAAATAGGTTTATTTCTTAGAATTTCCTCGTTTCCGTAAATCAACTCTGAAACAATCTGATTTTTTTTTCAACTCCGAAACAAATAATATCTTAGAGTTCGATAAAAGTTATGTAAATGTGGGTGTAAGTACCTACCATAGGTACGCCTCTGCCTAACCCATCGGAGAAACAAGGCGGGATGTTACGAGGGTGACACTGAAAGTTCTTAAAAAATCAAAAACTGAACTAACTAGCAAGTTATTAGTTTTATTTTATCTTTTCAAAATAGTGTCCATTTACATCAATACATCGCTGCATCCGATGGAACCACTGAGAAAAGCACTTTACCCACTCGTCCTTAGGGCATTTTGAAACGCAGCCACTGCTTCCTCGGCTTCCTTAAAATGTTTTCCTCGAAGTTTTTCTTTTATTTTCGGAAATAAATAAAAATCGCAAGGTGCTAGTTCGGGGCTATAGGGCGGGTGACCCAGTAATTCCACGTATGACGTCGCCAAGTAGTCGATTGTTTGCTTGGCGGTGTACGACGAGGCGTTGTCGTGGTGAAGGAGGATCCTACTGCGAGGTCGTTTCTCCCGAACTTTTTCCAAGACAAGTGGCAAACAATTGTTAGTGTACCACTCTGGAGTAACTGTTTTTCGATCCTCTAAAACAATTGTTGCGTAATGACCTGTTCTTCCGAAGAACGAGGCCACCATCTTTTTTCCCTCGCTTCGACCTCTCTTTACTTTAGTTGGCAACTCCTCGGAAGGAAACACCCAGACAGCAGACTATTTCTTAGTTTTAGGATCATAACAATAAAATAAAATCCAGCTTTCGTTACCCGTAAGTATGTCGAACACAGCATTTGAGTCACCTCCGTTAAATCTTTGAACCATTTCACGACACCAATCAACGCGACGGAATTTTAGGGCTTATGTCAAATTATGAGGCATCCACCGGGCACAAAGCTTCCGGACCGCTAAATGTTCATGGAGGATTTTGTGCACTTGACTCATACCGATGCCTAAGCTTGTCCGAATCTGCTGATAAGTCTCTTTTTTGTCAGTCTCTATCATACGCCGCACAACACTGATGTTATCTTCAGTCGTCGCTGTAGAAGGCCGTCCCTCACGCAGATCATCGGTGAGATTAGTGCGACCATGTTTAAACTCATAAAACCATTTGTAAACAGTGGCACGAGATGGGGCTTCATCGTGAAAGGCCAATCGAAGTCTATCATAACTTTCTTGTTGACTTAAATGACATCGAAATTCATAAAAAATCATTGTACGAAAATTTTCTCGCGTTAAATTCATGCTGACGTGAATGACAAATGAATAAAATACATACACAATAGTATTGGCAAATAGTTCCATTTTCAAAATTTGAACTGTTTTTTTTATTATATCGTTTACAAGTCGCCAGTTCTAAAAACATTCAGTGTCGCCCTCGTAGGTGTTAAAAATCTGCTACTCCCGTCAAAATGAGAAACTGTAAGGTATTTTTTTTCTGTGGTGTCACAATTTGTTTTCTATTTCAACTTGGCCTGCACCCACATAAAAGCGAGTCAGCTGCGTATATAAAAGCAATTTTCACCACATTTTATTCTATCTTCACAGAAACAAATTCTTTTCATCTGACGTTAACACGTAGAAGTAGAAAACTTTCCATATGAAAACACAATAAAATATCTTTTATATGCCTCGAACGAATGGCCTAGGATTTTTTACTGACATTTGTCGCGACTTTTCTAAATGACCTCCTTCAAATGCGTTGTTATCTTAATGACCGCTTTGCCAGTCATATTGGCAGTTGTCACACGACCCAATAAGTTGAAGAGAAGCGATATTTTCTTTCTCTTTTATTTGTAATAAATACGTTTCCAGGACACCAGCTTGAAGCGATTTGTCATTTCTGCTTTCAGCTGTTATGAATGAACCGAAATGAGTTTTGTTCAAGGGCATACTCTTCTAAGTCTCCAAAGTCTGCAACATTGATCAGTGGCTCTGCAGAACGTTATTCTGGGTTCAATTCGTTATTAGTTTTGTGGCGGCATCTACTTCGCCACATCGTCGCGAACTACGCATTACACTGGCATCACGCAAAATCCTGCATCGCGGAAGCGAGTTTAACGCGCGACTCGCATATATAAATACAACGTCCCGACAACAATCGTCAGTCGGGCAGTTGCCCACCAGGCAAAACACCCGTCTGGTCGGACGATCCCCCATTTTCTATGGAGGATGAGTGAACTTTACGTGATAGGCTTAATGTAAGCGTACAATTTACATCTGCTCTGTCCTTCGGGAATTTCTCCTTCGAGAAATACGTTGAAGATGTTTTTTTTTTTCAAGTTTTCAAGATGGGTTAAGATATCAGTCTGTTCTTATCCTTCCGCAGTTCAAATACCTCAATGTTCATTCCATCCCATAAACAAAAGAAAAGTGTAAGTAGGTATAGATCCGAGCGTGGGTATTTCAGGTATTTCAGGCCATTAAGTTCAGATTCCCTAGCGAAGTTTTCCGTTAAAGTAAATTTTATCTCAGAGAGTCAACTGCGTAATTTAAGATGTATCTGTTGTTCATTAGAAAAGCTTTCATTATTTTAAATAACAACATTCGAAATTCATAGAAAGTTAGACTAAAATAAAATATAGCAACACATTTCTTGGATTTCTATGAAAGTACAGTAGATAATAACAGGTCGTCTTTCTTCTAAGTACTCGTATTTCTATTTTAAGAAAATTACTTGAAATCTGCTTTTTACTTTTTATCGTGTTCTTAGTTTTCTTAGCAAATGTCCAGGGTCCGTCTGGGTTATACATACCTACATGTTGTGATAATTGTTTTCAACAAGTTTTGCGAAAGACTCGCCAAAAACATGTCGTGTATCTTACATATATTCACGTTGTTTTAGACATCTCTTGTTAACTATTTTGTTCACATTATTGACAAATTTTGTATACAAACATTCTCAGCAATTTGTTGGCGTAAACGATATATGCAAACAGTAGACATAATATGTAAAATATATACCTACGTGTAAACGTGGGGTAATATGACATGGTTTTAAATAGGCTTAAGGTGTTCAGGTCACCTGAACACCTTAACACTACGTTTGCCAGTGAGTGTATTTCTAGCTCTAGAAAATACCTATTACATGTCATACTTGTGAAAGTACCGGTAGTCCATTTGAGTATTAAGTAAGGAAATAATGGACATAACATGTTGACGTGTAAAGGCAGGGTCACATTAACGTATGCCTGAAGTTTCGAAACCAAGAATACTATGTATGTATTTAGTTACGTAAGCAAAACATTAATTTGCATACTTTGGGGTCGCGCACCCAAGGATCAACGTTTTTACCAAGGTTGTGAAGTAAGTGACAGTTTAACTGATTGATACCTTATAAGGCTACGTTCAAATGCGTTCAAAGCCCCTTATAATAATATGTATATTGTGCCTATCTGAATGTAGCCTAAAATTGATAGATGTCAAGATGACATAAACATAAATGCCAGCCAGATGACATTTGCGCGAGTGAATTTTGTGGAAGTACGGGTAGGCAGGTACCTTATGTCACAAGAAGATATTATGAAATATTTACGAGTTTCGGTATATCTGTGGCATGAGCATTTATAATACTTAATACGTATATACCTGATTTATGATCAGCACCATTTGAAGCATTAATTTCATAGGAATAATGGCTGACATAAAAAGAATAATATACTAACCAGCCCTAAGAAAGGATGCATACCTACCTTAAATAAGTGCTCAACACAACACCGATTGGAACACTTTTAGGATCACACATGTATCTGTCTGTCTGTCTGTCCGTCCGTCACTGCCAATTTTCTACGAATCTTCTGGATCGATTAAGTTCAAATTGGGTACACATATGAATTTTGAATAAGGGGGTTACTTTTGGGGAGCAAACTAGAAAAAAACAAAAAGTTTTGCAAACTGTACCGTGTGACATATGAAATGATAAAAAGTCAATGGTCTTAAAATAACATGGTAAATCTACGTACTTACATTTGCATAAATTGTTCTTGGGATAAATTAATCCTAACTAAGGAACCCTTCAATGTGCGTAGTGCGACAAGCCCTTGGCCGGTTTATTAATCATAATGGTTCTGTTCTGGTAAATTAAAGTAGATGATTAATGTGTCAGCTAAAATAAAATGTCCACCAATACAATAGATTTAATCGAGCTGAAACCTCTCCCCTTACAGTTTTGCACAAGCCCATGATTAACTAATAGCAACATTTCAATCAACTCTGTAGAAATCTCTTCAAATCCACTCACCCGAGAGCCATCTTTACAGCATGATTAACAACTAAAATAAGTCAAGCATGAATACTCAAATTAATTAGTGCTAAACCAAAAGTTGCAGGTTCTGTGGAAATATTATTGTTATAAATGGAAATCTATTTTACCATTTGAATAACATGTTGATTCACTACAGATAAAACAAACATTACACAAATTAATCCATTCTCTCTTTAAATAACTAACTTACAAATGCTTGTAATGGATTAATTTGTGAAATCATATTCAAACCAAACCACTTATTATCATTTATTTATTTATATAAAATGTATTATTTAAAAGATTAAAACAAATAAGAATTTATTAACTTTTGTATATACATATTAATAAAATAATGAATACTTTCATTGATTTCAATTATTTTGTTTCATACCTAAATAAACTGTCCATTTAAACACATTTGCCGACCGTTCTTAAAAGAAGATAATTATACTTAGTTCCGAATCTCAGACTTCACAACACTCGAACTACACTCGATACATTGACCACTAGACCAAATTAACTTTTTATTGTGCTTGAAATTAGTTATTACTGGAGTTATTCTATCACATAAAGTTCATTATCGAACAAGCACGCTATTACAATATATCATGGAACTGGTATTTCGCACCAGCGCGACGACAGCGGCCGGCGGCTGGTTCTACATAATGAAAAGGTGTTTAATTACGGGTGCACCAAGGCCTAAATCCATTATAACTGAATTCGCTATACGGGGGTTAGGTTATGTTGATCACAGGCTGTAACATACTAACACAGTGCTGCAAACGTGGGTTGCAAAAACATTGCGGTCAGGTAAAGTTAAAGCACATTATAACCGCATCTGGCCGCAGCGCAACGCATTCCAATGCAATGCGGTGCGACCCACTGAAATATGCGCTAGCCTTTATTCTATTTATATCTCACTAGCTGCGCCCCGCGGTTTTACCCACGTAAGTTCTCGATCCCGTAAGAATATCGGGATACAAAATATCCTATACCCTAATCCAGGTCCCGGTCTACCTATGTGCTAAATTTCATCCAAATCCGTTCAGCCGTTTTAGTGTCAAAGCGTAACAAACAAACAAACTCACTTTCACATTTATAATATCGATTAGAATTAGGATTAATAACTTATTTTGTGTCTCAAATGCCTAACCCCTTAACCCTTTACAGGCCTCTGCTGCCCGTTTTTTAGGCATTCATGTCTCATCTATGCCTATCTCTTACTTTATGTTAAAATATTTTATTAATTTAGGTCTACAGGCTACCTATGGGTCGTACGGTCCATGGCCCTTTTAGGGCACCGCTGTGGACACGTTCCTTGGCGCGGCGACCAGCCCGCCGGTTGAACGCGTCCCAAAGGGTCATGGCCATCCGATTAGTCCGGGGATACCGCGCGGTCTCCGGTAAGGCGGCGAGCCGCCTTGCCGGATTGCCGCCATGGAATCTGGAGGCAACAGTCCTCACCCACATATGGGAATGGCGGGAGGAGGCGAAACGCCGGGGCGTAACTCCCCTGCCGCGAGAAATCACGGCACAGGCACACCTAGTGCTGAGCACGCCACAATTGCGGCGTTAAGACCCCTCTTTGAGGAGTGGCTAGAGTGGTACCACGGCGCTCTCACCTACATCCAGATGCACGTTCTCACCAGACACGGCTGCTTCGGGAGATTCCTGTGTTTCGACACAAGAACCTCCCGAAGCAGCCGTGTCTGAAGGCGGGAGGAAACGCCCGGGTGACCCCACTATGTGGATCGCCCGGAGGACACGGTGGAGCATACGGTGGAGGTCTGCCTGGCTTGGGCAGAGTACCGTCGTGTCTCCGTGGCGGCGATCGGCGGCGGAGATCTCTTGCATCCGGCCCTGGTCCAGGCCATGGTATGGAGCGAGAGGGCATGGGAAGCCATCACCTACTTTTGCGAAGCAGTAATGCTCGCATAGGAGGAGGCGAAACGGGTGAAGGAGAGGCAAAATTTGCGCCCTCACGCCCCTAGCCGCCGCAGGAGACGCCCTGGGCGTCGGAAACCCCAGGCCGATTCCCGGCCACCGCAGGCGCGGGCTTGCCGACGGTGAGCAATGGGTAGCTCGCCGTCCGATAAGGACCAGGCCCAGGCCGATGGCGTTGTGTTCCACGCGTGCCTCACACAGATGTCAGCACAAGTGTAGAGGTCCGTTAGGGCTGGTGTCTGAGGGGTCGCGGGAAAGTCCGAAAGGGATACCGTGGCCTCTGGCAACACAGGCAACGGAAGGAACACGGGTGGTTTTAGTCAGTAAGAGTCTGACATACCCTCCCGCTCCGCCCAGAGCAGGAGAAGTTATTTGATAATTTCCCACCCAAAAACAAAAAAAAAGGGCTACCTATGTTTATATAAATATACCTACACGTTATTGTTAAGAGCCATTTCACAAAATTATTGCGCTCGAGTTTAGGTAAAAGACGGCAGTATTGTGTATGTGTGCGCAGCTATCCACACATACACAATGCATGCAGTGTAGCGCGAGTGTTGAGATGGATTAAACAGTCTTGAGCCTTTATGATCGTAATGCACCATGTTTAGAGATTTATGAAAAAAGTTATTTTATTTATTCAGTCTACTAAAGCTTTCTAGACTAATAAAAAAAACACAAATATATGTTATGTAAAGTATGTAATAAAAATTAAGAGGGAAAAAACATATTATTTATATTATATGAATATTTGTCGTAAAGGTAAATTTATCGATCTTGCCTTTCTAGGGTCTATGATTTCTAGCAATACACAATCTTGGTAAAACTTTGGTAAAACCTTTTCAGTCGGTCCATATTTAAAAGTTTACGTTCGTTTAGAGGTATAGCTGTATCTTTTTGAAGTAGCAAGTTACAAACATACAATTTCTGTTATCGAATCTGACGTTCCACTTGTACCCGGTACGGCGGCGGCGTGTCTTCTAAAGGTACTATCCTCCTCTACTCGATTCATGCGATTTCTCATACTGAAATGAAAACGAAATAGCTGTCAAGTTTCAATATCTACGAATAATTTTTTTTTATCAATAATTGATTATTAAAAACATCAATATTTTTATATGTCGAAGTCAGTGTATACAAATCCTTAAAATTGTATTTGCGGTTTTATAGTTCATGTCGATATGTACTTATTTGATCGATTCCTGTGTACATACTCGTAATATGAATTGCAAATTATATATATCTCGCTTCTGTTGCTTTCTTTAAGGCTGCAGAATTTTTATTTTTCCTTTTTTTGACACAACCCTTATAACTTCTCCCGCTCTGGGTGGAGCGGGAGGGTGTGTCAGACTCTTACTGACTAAAACCCACCCGTATTCCTTCCTGTTGCCTGTGTTGCGGGGGCCTCGGTGACCCATAAGTACCTTCCCGCGACCCCGGCAGGATACACAACCCTTACGCTCCATTGCTAAAACTAATAAAACAAAAATATGTAATTATTCTCAAACTACTAAACTAATACTTTACTTGATAATAAATTAAACTCTTACCTTATGCAAAAAAAAAACACGAAGAGCATCAAAATTTGTAGTTGTAGTATAATAATTCGTTCACAATACGTGCGCTCGAAAATCGAGACGCGGGAAAATTTGGCACAGGTCCTACCTCGATCGGCGCTCATGCCGTACTAAACGGTGCCCGCTTAGCATCGGAATTTATTCTAATTTAGAGTGATTTTAATAACGATATTATGTCTAATTAAATGAAGGGATTTTAATAAAACTTTAGAATTCGATTTGTTAAAGAACGTAGTTTATTGCGCCAATAAAAAAAATGTAATTACGCTTTATCCAAACCAAAATATCACGATTTATTAGCGATATAAAACCTAAAAATTGGCTTAAGACTTTATTTTTTTACTTTATTAATGTTATTAATAATCGATATTCTAGTACTGTATGTGTCGATTAAATTATATTTCTGATGCTTCATGTATTTTTTTCAGTTAAATTTATAAATATTAATGATAGATATAGGTGTCTGAAATTGACTCTGCGATGATACTTCAGTAAACTAGTTGTGGGAGATTAATCACAACAAACTAAACAAATAAGTTTTTGTAAATGTGTTACATGAAGTGTCAAAACGAAGGATTAGTCTATTTTTTACATGTATTCACCAATGTCAGAGTATTAACTAAGATGGTAAATTAGGCGACTGGAATCTTCGATATTCGCGCGAAAGCGTGAAATGGCTCTTAACGTTAACGTTGAATCCAAAAGAAGTCCAATTTCAAATTCGGACTTTTTTTTTGGTTTGACTACCTTGTGATACATGTATTTTATTTTAACTGTTTTTCCATATTGTTCGTTATATATTAGATACCCAACAAAAGCTCAAACATTTTATGTTAAGAGGGGAAGCCGATCCTCAACCTTGTATAGATACACTCGCGGACAAAGAATACGGGTCAGCACGAAAAACTAAATTTACTCTTAAAATAATAGAGCTAGTGTTGTGAATAAAATTGAATGTTGTAGATAATTTACCAGTTAATAAAACAGCACCAGGTGTTGGAAACATTATTTGTTTAATTGTCAAAATGACATAAAAAAACAAATTATCAACAATTTTTACGTTGAAAAAATAATGGTTGGTACCTCACATACTACACAAAAACGAACTTTAAAACAAAATTAATACTTTTTAGTGCCTTCACTCACACTGCCAGGGAATGCTGTTTATTAAATGATAAATGATTTTATTTCTGTGAGTAGGTTTTTACAAACACTTTTACACGTCAAAACATATTTTTTTAAACTAGATGAGGCCGGCGTTTCCTACCTGACTACTCTGAGAAGAAAGGCCGAAACAAACTCAGAGGTCACAGTCTCTTTTAAAGTCCAGACATAATCTTGGTCAGATCATGTAAAGACCATGTCGATTGGTGTCTGAAATGGTCTTTTGATGAAAGAACCACACAGATTGAGTGGACCTGTCCAGTCAATGCACGCATTTGTCAGTCGTTGTGCAGCTCAACTCATAACTAAAGGAACTCAACGATTCAACGAACAATACCAAAGAAAGGACATTTGGCTAGGCCGCAAAAAATACTCAAAACTGCCAGACCATGTTAAAAACTAACTGAGAATAAAACAAAATTAAACAATGATCCACATAGTCTTCACATTTACAATAATTAAAACAATATAATACTACACTGAGTAAATATTCATGTCATTGCATAAATAAAATTCATCAATGTCAATGTGTATATTCGGACATAATCTTGGTCAGATCATTTGAGGAACATGTATGTTGGTGTCCGAAATGGTCTTTTGAGGAAAGACCACACAGATTCGAGTGGACCTGTCCAGTCAGTGCACGCATTTGTCAGTTATCATGCAGCTCAACTCAAAACTTAAGGAGCTCAATGATTTATTATGATTGATTAAGTTTCTTATGCAATGTTGCGGGATATTGCTCCATTCTTCCACTAACGCATGTTTCAGGTCTCGAAGTGTAGCTGGGGCGGGGATTCGATTTTTTACCCACCTGCCAAGCTCGTCCCAAACGTGTTCAATTGGATTCATGTCCGGGCTTCTCGTGGGCCTGTCCATGCGTAATTATGGACCGAGATGCTCATTAAGATTTTTTTCCACATATACGCACATGCGCACATGTACTCTAACTAGTGCAAGCACTAGTTAGCGTGCCATTTTCTATCAGCACTAACTTCGTGCGACTCTCTGAAAAGATATCAGCCCAAACCATAACAGATCCACCACTGAACGGCACTTTTTCCTCAAAACAAGCTGGAATAAAACGCTCTCCTGGCCGTCGGTAGATTCTTCGCCACCCATTATGTGCATACAGCATAAATCTGGATTTGGCTGAAAATATTGTTCTTGTCCATTCTTCGTCTCGCCATTGTGTGTGTTCGCGTATCGTAATCTTGCTACCTGATTTTCCCTTTTGATGTTCAGTTTTGGAACATTTGCGGAGTCAAATTAGCTTCAAGGAGCCGCCGCCCTACAGTCCGCTCGCTTACGTCGTCTCTACAGGTCTCCGAAGTTGATTTGTTACTTCAACTGCCGTGAGGTGCCGATTTCGGAGAATGGTCCTAACAATAAATCAATCCTCTCGAGCCGTAGTACATGTCGGTCTGCCGGTTCCTAGTATTCTTACGTTCTGTCCAGTTTTTGGGAAACGTTAAATGACTCGCTGCACTGTAGAAAGTTATTCGCCTATTGTTCTTGCTGTACTTCGCTGACTTCTGCCTTCTTCTATCATAGTGACGATACGTGTACATTCTTCTGGTGTTAGCGACATGATAGTGATGCAATAATGATGGTGGAAGATGGCAATAACCGCCTTTTATCATTTTGATTTGACCGTGAGAAAACAAGCAAAAGTTAAGCAACCGCGAAATGATTTTATTTCCAAATTCGAGGTTCTTAATATTTTAACTTTTTTTGACTACGTTGTAGATCATTTAAAGTTTTATTGCATACGATATTAAAATTCTCTGTAATATAAAGTTAGTTTCATGCATGTAACGTTATTATTTTGCAAGTTACAGAGATTTTCGCCATCTACCCGTATTATTTGACCGCGAGTGTACTTGGTAAATCTGATTTTCAAGTCTATTTAGTACCTAACCAGGTCCAAGTAATGCCTGTATACGATACAAATAAACACCTGCGTAGGTATATACCTACTTCTTGCGTGAAAGTGTGGTATTTGTGAACAATATTTAAACAAAGTGCATTTACTATGTACATATATTCAATTTAGTAACGGGTATCTAGTACGAGTAGTATTAGTTTCAAGGCAATTCCGTGAATTCCATACTGCGGTGGAAGTAAATTTCATTTTCTCGATATTCGTAATTTGATGTAACAGTTCAATAATTTAAAATCTGGAGGTTTTAACTGGTGAATTGGTTTTCATTTAAATTGATTGAGAGGTAGCAAAATCCCTGACGATTAAAATAAAGTCTAAAATAACTATGTAAAAAGTGGTGTAAACTAGGTAGTTTAAAGTTGAGGGTTATTCATTTATTATATAACAATTATTAGAGTCTAATTCTTTTCTAATTTCATCTTCACAAAATGTAGATGTCTAGCATTTTATTACTTTTAATTACTACCCTTATAGTTCTTATTTTCTGACTCGGTTACAGCCTTCAAAAAGGGTAGATACCTAGAAAAAACAAATTATTTAAAAAACAAAAAACCCGACTGCAAAAACACATACATATCTGAAAAGAGAAAAACAAGCACTATAAGCTATAGAATTTTGTTATCACAGGCGGAGACAAACAAAAGTTTCACCATATTTCAGGTTATTGGTATGTGTTTTTGCAGTCGGGTTTTTGTTTTTAAATAATTTGTTTTGTTTCAAGCTTTGTAGTTTTATTTATATATATATGGAATTGACTCATTAGTAGCTTTTATTTGATATCAATATTGTTGTAATTTATTTAAAAAAAAAAGTTTCCCTCCCTTTTTCTTGTATTTGCAGATGCAATATTTAAAAAATATATAACCTATGTCACTCCCACAATGAAGACGAATCTAACGACACCTCATATGTTAAAATCAATCAAGCCGTTTAGGCTACAGAGCGTGCCAAAGAAATAGACATACATACATACATACATACATACATACTCTCGAAAAACATTACCCTCCTTCTTGGGCAGTCGGGTAAAAAAGAGAAAATACCTAAACAAACTGATGTCTTTGACCTGAGGTTAACTAGCCATAGGTACCAAATTAAAACTGTCTGACAAAAGTGTTTTTTATCCTAATATCTAATTCTATTTATTATTTCAAAATTACAAAGAAGAAGCTATTTATTCAAAATACATAACGAATATTAATGACTGTGTATTGATTTCACGATAGATTGAATTTATTTTATCATAAACTAGAGGAGAACGTCCTGAAAGCTTTAAAAGCTCTTACTGAACCTATTTCACAATTAGTCGAATAGTTAAAATGTAATATAATAAAATATAATTTTAATATTATAAAATACAACTGAAAATATTGCCTTTCGAATTTTGATTCGGAGTTTGTAATCCGTTCATTGACAAATGATGGAAGTTGATAGAGTATATTCAGACATGACGACATGACGGCAATAGGATTAACATCCGAAGCGAACCAATCCCCATTGCAAAGAGCTTGTGAATTGAGCCGAAGGAGATTCACGTATTCGGCGATCTATTACGATGGTAAATGATTTTCTTTTTGTTGACAGATCACTCGAATGCTACTGAACTGATAACGAACGGCAACGCAGTGCGAATGAATCCGAGGGGAGAACCCGATGAGAGACACTTTCATATGTGCGACGATAAGTTATAAAATAAGTGTAAAATATGGACTAATTTTCTACAAAAAAAAAAAAAAACTCAATTGATTGTAAATACTATGATCTCGTTAATAATTTGTACGAGAATTTTGTTAAGACCCTAGATTTTATATTCAACTTTAATGATATGATCATAACGTTTTTCCATTCTTAATAGGATACCTATTGCATCTCTTAATTAGCGCTGTAATCGATACATCGAAATTAATCATGTTTTCGGGGAACTTATTTGGGTACCTATTGTACGAAGAGTCCATTGTTTGCTTGTTCTTTTTTGTTTGTATATAATATTTTACGAGGGGCTCGTGGCAAAGTAATAACTGCCGCACGGGTCGATCATCAAGGTTAAGCAAAACTTACCGAGGTCGGTCCGGGGATAGGTGACCATCCTCCATGCCACGGAAAGCATGCGAAACCCTTGGGCCCGGCTGTCATTCGCAGATCTTTGATAGTCGTTCGTCGAAGCCCGAAAGTCTGACAACCAGTCTTACCAAGGGGTACATTGTGTGACCTAGTAATTAACTGGGTGGTGGAGGTCAGATAGGCAGGCGCTTCATATCAAATACTGGTCTACTCAGCTGTATCCGGTTAGACTGGAAGCCAATCCCAACACGGTAGGGAAAGGGCTAGATGATGATATTGTTCATTATGAAAATTTCTTCAGCTTGACTATTACCTACAATGTTGTAAACCAATTTTTTGCGTGGAGATGGAAAATTATCAATGTATATTTCCTTTTCTTTCCTAGTAATCTTAATTACTTAATCTTAATCTGTATAATAATATTGTCAAATTAAGTTTTTCTCTTCCTGTAAGTTATAATAGCTACAAAAGCAATATGGCGCCTTTGTGTCGAGGTGTTTTCAAATCGACCTAATAAGCCTGATTTATATAATTTCCTTGTGATTTATTTGTATTACATGCAACGAATCTATTATCTTTGAATAAACTTTGAAACAGTCAGGGTCATTCATGAAACCTCATTTCTGATAAGGTCATTAGATAATAATAGAATAACTTTAAAGTACCTACTTCATAATATATGTAGAATGCGATATTTAGTGCTATATTTAAACTAAAACCCACCCGTATTCCTTCCGTTGCCTGTGTTGCGGGGGTCTCGGTGACCCATAAGTACCTTCCCGCGATCCCGGCAGGCATATGTGGCCCTGAAAGTACAGTTAGGGAATTAATTGTTTATTAACTCGATACGTTTTGTCAATTTGCGGTGATATAGCCATTTCTTACAACTAACAAAGAATGACAGTTGTGATTCAAATAAACGGACAATATAATAGTTAATAGTCAATTTGATAAACCATTGATTCCCCTGACTTTACCTACGCAACAAAACAAGCTTTTCAAGCATGGTTATATCAACGCAAAATTTCCTTTAGATGAACAAAGTGACGATGAAGTGACATCGTAGTGGAAACTTTAGTCATTTGTTTTACGTGTGATCATTTCGACTCATAATTGCTTTCGCTTGCGATAACAATTCCCAGTGAATTGAAACTTCACTAAGATTTAAACTACTCGTATTTAAGGGCGAGTGCGCACTATGACTTTTCAACGCGCGATTACTTTGTCGCAGAAATGCAACGTATTGGTTTATATGGTAGTGTATGATAAATCGCGGCGATAATACGTTGCTTTTCTGCGACAAAATAATTGCGCGATAAAAACTCGCGCACGACTTTTTATCGCACATTTATTTTGTCTCACTCGCCCTTGTTGTCACATAGACAAATAGACCTTGTCGTTTAATGACGTACACCACAAACTGACAAATTTTCGATTTTGAACTCAACCATCAACATTTTAAGGTTTAAAATCATTTGTAGAAATTTTACAGTTTGTGGTAACTTGATGTGCTGGCGACTGTACAGTACAAGAGACATTAAACCAATGGGTGGGAAAGCAATAACGACGTTGACTATACCTAGTTATGGGTAGGGATTTTGCCAACAAATTCCTGTGACTAAACCATTGAATTGAGTGCACTTGGTTAATTCTTTGATAAACTACAGTAACTTTTATGTTGTACCGTCAGCAACAGCCTAGCAGTATACCATAATATATTTTCATACCCTTTGATTATTTATCTTTGAGTCTAGATAGAGTGTCGCGCTGCAAAATAACTAAAACAAACAAGCCAACTCTGACAGGTTGGTGTGCATGACAGCTACGTCTTACACTCGCGTCTCGTGATTGTGCTGTCATTGTGTTATTCTAGCGTGCATTCATTTTGCGGCCAACAGTTGGACGCAATTGTTTTCGACGAGTTCACAGCTTTGACTGTCTATAACTAGACATATTTATATCTTTGTTCATACCCATGATTCATAGGAAGACAATACTCGTACTGTAAAATATTTTTGTAAAGTTACCCATTTTGTTATTCATAGAATATACCTATATCTTTATCAATATAACTAATAATGATAAGAACCTTAATTTCTTTTGTCAATAATAAATTGTTGTTAATACAACTATTTCATGAATAACAAAATGATTAGATTTTAAAAAGAGGTTTGTAACCTCGTTTTGAAATCTATTACATTTTGTTATTCATGAAATATTTATTTTTATCAATAGATATATCACTATAATAATAACCTTCATTTCTTTTTTCAATAAAAATGTTGTTGTTTGCAATCCTCGTTTTATTTTTCCACGGAAAGCTATTTTTGTGCGAACATAGTCACAATGACTAAATTCCTATTTAAGTATTTACCCATCAATAATCTGAGTAACTGATCGGAATTTCATTAGGAATTTCTCAGTAGCAGCCCGGAGTCTGGATTTGTGCCCGGTTGGTGGTAATATGCTCGCTCGGGGTATTACTTAAACATAACTGGCAAAATATGGGTGTAGGTACTATAGGTACACCTCTGCTTAACCCTTCGAGGATTATAGGCGTGATGTTAGGTTGCGAGTTGCTTATAATCGATTAAAGAAAGTCTAAAAATAACGATATTATTAAAAACACGATGATAATAACAATAATGTTGATATTATAGAATAATTAGAATTACTACTGAGCATGAGGTCCGGGCAAAAGTGTTATTGGATTTTTCCATCTGGAATTTCTCAGTAGCAGCCTGGAGTCGGGATTTGTGCCCGGTTGATGGCAATAGAGTCGCCCCCTATTACATGAGACTTACAAAACTGGCAAAATGTAGGTGTACTACAGGTACACCTCTGCCTTACCCTTCGGGGAAACAAGGCGTGATGTTATGTGTTAAATTTAGTTTTAAATTTAAATTTACCTCAGACTTTAAGAGTCCTGTTACCTACATACATCTTTATAAGGCACTTATTAGATCACAACTAGAATACGCCGTGTTAATATGGAATCCTTTACACAAAAGATACGAAGAAAGCTTAGAAAATGTACAGCGCAAATTTTAATTTCTCAAAGCTATGCATTACCGTTGCCGCCATGGTTTGAACCCTAATGACTCCTGTAGGGATGTTGACTTGAAGACGCCTTTTCCTAGAGAGGATGTTTCAGTATGACATATGTGGCAGCAGATATTATGACTGCTCAGATTTGGTAAATAAATTAAGTTATGTTGTACCTAGAACTGTTATGAGACGCGAGATGCGTGCACGCCCCCTATTCGCCATTCCATCTTGCCGCACTAATGCTGGAGTTCGCGCAGCTCTACGACGCATAGCATATAATTACGAGTATAGCACAAAATTTTCGGACATAGATCTATTTACACTGTCGTCTAACAAATTTCGAAATACTCTAATCCAAAAATTAACGATCTAAATTTACTTTATAAGTGTAACCTAAGCATAATTGTAATGTAAATTCACTCGCATGCCTAGTTACTTCTGATATACGAATAGGTAACATGAGGATTACGTTGTGAGTTACACATACACTGTTAACTTTAGATACTAAGGATGATTAAATATGAAACTTTTGTGTAACTGTTTGTTTTCCCAAAGAAATAAATAAATATAATGATTTATTGTGTATTTATTTTTAATTTTTATTTTATATTTATACCTCATTGTATGATGCACTGGTTGACGTCATCACGACAACGCGCTGTTGCTGAAAACCAACGCTGGGGCTTGCATAGGGTCGCAGCATTATGCTGAGTGAAGGCCGTTTTGCGTGGATGTGACGCATATTTTCCCCCAACTTGTTCTTTTTAGTGTTTATGTTCTTTCTTTGCGTCATGTTTACTGCAAATAAACGCATTTTCTTTTTTTCTTCAGAAACATTTTATATGAATAAATTAAGTATTTAAAAATTTTGTAAGACAATTTGATGAATGATTTTATTTCTGTAAGTAGGTTTGTACACAAACACTAACAAACACTATTGCACGACATGAAAGTAGGCGAGCTCGGTGTTTCCTTTCTGACTACTCTGAGTTTCTTTCGGTCTTTCAACAAGATTATGTCTAGACATAATCTTGTTCAGATCATGTGAAGACCATGTAGATTAGTATCTGAAACGGTCTTTTGAGGAAAGAGCCACACAGATTAAGTGGACCTATCCAGTCAGTGCACGCATTTGTCAGTAATCGTGCAGCTCAACTTAGAACTTAAGGAGCTCAACGATTCGACAAACAATACTAAAGAAAGGACATTTGGGTAGGCCGCATAAATTACTCAAACTGCCAGACCAAGATTAAAACTAACTGAGGGAAGAAAAAAAACAATGACCCGCATAGTAGGTTAATTAATATTAAATTCAATAACCAAATTACACAATATAGGTATAACAAAAACACACACATTAATTTCTTAGTCAATTTATATTAATATTATTGTCATTAAGAAATTCATCTACACTGTAATAATTTTATTATACTGTAGGTACATGATTTTTTGAAGAAATTAATACTTTTTGTAATGCATGAATGTTTATGCATTAGGAAAATTGATAACTTCTTCTTAAAGCTCGTGATATTTAGTTGTTTCAAGGAATAATCTACGGATACCCGAGATTCTATTGTATAGAAAATTATTTAAGCAAACATTATTATTTACTACCAACCGTATCCTACCTACTGATGATATTTAAATGTCATTGTTATTGTCATTTTATTGTGATTGAAATAAGTAAGTAACAATCACGATTCATACAAAAGAAGCAAAACAACTGAAGTAAGCAATAAAGTAATAAAAGAAAATTCGGAGAAGGACACTCCAAGTCAGTAGGAATTTTCCTGTTTTCGTTGGGGCACTGTTTGAAGCAATTACAGGACAATTTCCGACGGCCGTAAACCACATTAAAGCTACCATACCTTCTTGATGAAGCCAGAAGTCTGGGATTAATTTCTTACTAGGTCAACAAGGTTAAATCAATTTGGTTCTTGCGCGTAATCTAGGGTATTACGGGGCTGTTAATGAATGAAATAAACTAAAGGGGTACTTGTATGCTCAGTAGCAGTGGCAGTGGACATTATCCATTTAGTTCAAGACACAGCGGAACATTTCCCGCTGTATCTTGAACTAATAAATGCTATTTTGAACTTCAATGTCATAATCATCATCATTTCAGCCGAAAGACGTCCACTGCTGGACATATGCCTCCCCAGGCCAATGTCCAGCAGTGGACGCCACTTCGGCCGGTTCTGTGCTTCCGCATCCAGTGGATTCTTGCAGCATTCACCACGTCATTGGTTCATCTTGTGTGAGGTCTTCTAACGCTTCGTCTTTCTTCAGGTACGCGATCGGCACTCCAGAACCTTTCGGCCCCATCGGCCATCTGTTCTGCGAGCAATGTGCAATGTGAACTTTAAAGTGGTTGTACATATTGTAGGCATCATATTCTGTCGAGTCGAGTCAGTTGATGAGCTACACAATAATAGTTAATGTCGTGGCAAATTTAGCAGTTAGAAGGTTGGAACCGGGGCCGATTACCCAAACTGCTCTGGACGATCATTCATGTATAGTCACTAGTAATGCTCTTTGAATGCACTCAGTTGCCATGATTTTTAATGAGTTTTGGATGAGCTTGGATGAAAAACAATAGGTCCACCGGCCTACAAACATACCTACAAGAAATCTTTGAATAGGTATAAATATTTCAAGTCTTTTAGTTTATTGACGGTAGGTAAATATACTTAAAAGGTTTTTCAAATCAAATCAAATCAAAACAAATTATTTATTTGCATAATACAGGTAGGTATATACAGATGTTACAAATAAATATAACGTACTGTGTATTATTACCTAGTACGGTATGCAAATTATTATACTCAAAAATCAAAAAAATAAATAAGAATAATAAAATAAATCCAGAATACTATAAATGCCAAAGTTTAAACAAAAATAATATTAATTTGTCAGATGAATTATAATGCATGTCATAGACTTAACAATGAAATAAATTAAATTCAAAATATTGGTTTTATTTCCATTAGACCCACGCGTATTTTTTTGCCCTGAAAAACTGCGGTTGATTCACTGTGTGTAGGCATGGTCGTCAGTTTTGTATGGATTACTATAGAAGTTCGTTGACGACACGGCGCGGCGGCACTACGTCAAGGCGCCGTCGCCTTATACCATAGAACTGGTGGTTTGTCATGTCATGAAGCAACCTACGGTACGGTGCGCTAGCCGCATCTCAGACTAATAGTGTGACTTGTATATGACATGACAAACCACCGGTTCTATGGTATAAGGCGACGGTGCACTATGGAAAATCGAGGTCTGTTTCAGATAAAAAATCGATAACGTCTTTATTTTTCAAGAAAGACAGATGCTATTATATCTAAAGTATAAATATTTAAAAATAAAAGAAAAAAAATACAAATGGTCTTTAATTATATCCTTAGGGATATATCCCCTATTTATTGAATTAAATTTAAATTAATTAAAATTATGATTACAAAATATTTATCTCATAAAACATTTAAAGTTAAGAAATTTCTAAGTAAAATTAATACAAAAAAAAATGTATATTAATATATAAAGCATACACTTGCTTCATTATATTTGGTGAACTTCGAATCCAAAATGAGTTCGTTCACTTTTAAAAGATCTAGGACACTTCTGCTAAATGTTTTTCTAAGACTGGAAATATATGGATCTGATATGTAGAGAAGAGTATGAAATACATCTTCATTTGTAGCCGTACGAGAGCACGTCCTGGCATGATGTTGCCGATTTTTTTTATAATCCTTATTGCGGGATGCGCATCTTTTGAAAGTTGACCAATAGGAAGCACAGCAAAATCCTTAATGATACTTTCACCATGAATTATAATTTTATGGACTGAAGACGTCATGTAGTACCAATCATAATTGTTCACATTGATTCTGGCAGTTTCCATAGCAAAGTTGCCAAATTTTTCAGCATTTACCATTACACCAGATGAAAGAGCTTGTAAAATTATGTAATGCCGTTTAATGAAATTTATATCCACTCCTGTGATTTCAGCAGAATATTCTGCATTGTAAAAAAATATTGTAGCAGTATAACCGTCATTGGTATTACCACTTACTTGTCGTGGTTTGTCGATGATCAATCCTAGCTCCTCACAAAAACGTTGTTGAACAAGTTTTCTTTTTTTTTTTATTATCTTTAATAAAGTATTTTGAAAATATCTCAAAAACTAGCAAACTTAAAATAATTATTATTATTTTAAGTTTGTTTATTTTTAAATGATGTAGATATTTTCAAAATACTTTACGAGCGTCTCGCTCGTTATCATCAGCCATATTTTAACTACTGTGGGCGTACAATGGGAAGTGCAGGTTATTGCACAATAGAAAAACCGTTTGCAGTTTAAATCAAATTATAATTTACGATCAAATAATCACACTGGCTATTCGCACACTGTAGGTATACGACACAACTATACACAATTATATAAAAAGGGAGGGCAAAATATCGTAGGGTGTCAAACAATTCGTCCGCATCGCTGTCAACAGGAAAAGTGCCCAAAAGGCTGGCAGTATTACCACGTTGTATAGCAATGCTGATTCTTTGGCCAAAAATTAGACTAGCCTTCTGGTCACGTGAGGAGTCGACCAACCGCTTGGCGATGTCTCTAAAAACTAAGTGGGCACTCGGACCCCATGGCCCTAGTGTTTCAACCCCAAACGGCTCGAAGTCCCAATAACATTTGAGTACTTGCGCCGTTTGAGGTTTTCCGCACCTGCAGCAGCCACCCCAGCACAGCCCGCCGTGCTAGGAAGATGGGATGGCGCAAGGGTGTCGACACACTTTGCATCCCACACCAAAGGCCTACCTACCTTCCAAGGCATTATGGTCATTCCGTCTGGTCTCTTACCATCGTCGCGTGCCAAGCCATTAGGTTCTAAAACAGTTGGCACCCCGACGGTGCCAAGAGCGCGACGGATGATGTCGTTGATGCTGGCGTGCCGTGTTATCCGCCCTGCGCTTTTACTACAGGATAAGCCATGGTGTCCGAGGCAGTTGACACCTTCACCGTATTGGCAGCGATGCGGAGCCACGCAAGGAGCGCCCAGACGCAGACCAGTAGCGAGCGGGAAGGTGGTGTCACCCAGCATAGTGCCTATGTTGGGTGACGGTAGCGCCTGAAGCCAGAGGCTCGACTCCCACTCACCCACAGCCAGCAGACGGGCACGCTCAGCAGTATTGGTTGACGTATTAATAAGATTATTTCGTACCAACCTGCAGACCGGCTCATCCCACTGCCTCTGGGATGAGATGGGTTCACGGGCCAATCTGTATCCGAGCAAGACGTTTTCCAGGCGTTCACCGCGTCAGTCAAGCACAACACTTCAGAGTCAACCAGGGAGAGGGCTAATTTCCGTGGTCAGCTTTTCAGTGCTGTGGACAGAGGACAGGAACGCCAGTAAGCTAATATTGGTAATTTTACTGACACCGAGGCCACCAAAACGGATGGGTAGTGTAGATTGCAACCACGCTCGGTCGACCAAGGCCACATTTAAAATGGAAGTTAATGAATTGCGAATAATTTGGTCCAAGATGTGTGACTGCTTCCATAAAGGGGAAGAGCATAGAAAATATATAAAATTTGGGCCAAAACAACTATATCTAATCAGGGTGAATGCCAAATGTAAATTTTGGAGAATCTGTCTGTAAAGTTTTTGATTTTTTCGTCGATGAAAGAAGAAAAACTGTCTTCTAAAATTCGGAAACCTAGGAGGTGCAGTGAACTTTTTTCTATAATTTTGATTTGTGGGATATTTTCATTTAATTTCAGATGTCATGTAATGTCAGAAAGGTAATTTTCACATTTAGATGGGTTAAGCTCCAGGCCAATTTAAATTGCTGTTTGAGGAATTTTAAGTCTTTCAAAACGGGGTCTACAACTAGCCTTCCATCATCTAAATACCACACATTAAATCTTGAATTTAGTTTCTGGATAATTGGATGAATAGCCAAGCTGAAAATGACTGGTCCGAGAGGGTCACCTTGTTGGCATCCTACTGCAGATTCCAAAACATTGTCCTTGTATAATAATTTAGAAGTAACATTGCCACATAAAACCATAAATTTCGGGTAATTCCTTTTTGACTTCAGCCAACAAAGTGTCTCTGTTAATAGAGTTAAAAGCACTCTTAACGTCGACCTTGAGGATGACCTTACCTTTGTTGGAATTCAAAAAGGTGGAAAGGGCATGCACGGCAGCCTCACAGCCCCCTTTTGAGCCGAAACCAAGCTGTAGGGGCTGAAACTTAGCGGTTCGCTATACAGCTTACAGCATATTTTGGCTGCCATATGCCTGTAAGTGCAGCCTTTGGCTATGGGACGAATACCGCCGTCCCTCTTACGCAGGGCCCATAGGTTGGCCCCGTATAAGACATCGACGACGGCCTCGTTCACACCGCCGGTGAACATGAGGTTAATCAGGGCCGCAAGCTCTCTTGTAAATATGTAATATCATTTCCATACAACAAATCCAGGCATGCAATGTAGAAAGTCCGTATTGATATGAATTTTCTTTTGCAGGCCTAGCAGTCATAGTCAGATCATTCATTTGCCGGGGAGTAGCTCCACAAATTGTACATGTGGAACCAGAAGTCGTATCCGTTAATACTTGAGCTACTTTGCCATCTATCATTGTCAGAAAGACTTCGTGCTTCACATTCACTCCTTCGCCTTCTTTTTTAATCAATGATGGATCCAAGGAAATGATTTGGTTTTTTATTTCATCCACAACAGCTTTAGTTTTTTCAGGAGTTTATTTGCTAAATTCTATTGATCTATTGATATAGGTCGACAAAAACGGACTGACGAAGGCACTGGATTTTGCCAGACAATATCGCCTGTTAGCTCATTGATTAATTCGATAGGCACTAAAGATGAAATAAACAAATTTGCGTCAGAAATCAATTCAGTCTCCTCTGGGAGTTTTGGTTTGTACTGACTCTGACTAGATGAACCATCACATCCCTATTTACTGAATAAAACTAAACGACTCAATCCAGTCTTATACACCGAATTTATAGCAAAATCCTAGCTGCAGTGTGGTCCAATCAATTTTAAAAAATTCAGTATTTTTGCATTAATCAACTCAGCCTATAACAGTCCACTGCTGGACATAGGCCTCTCCCAGGCTCCGCCACAACACCCTGTCCTCAGCCTTCCGCATCCTGTCTGTCCCAGCCACCTTTTAAAGGTCGTCGGTCCATCTAGCTGGGGGCCGACCCACACTACGCTTGCCGATACGCGGTCTCCACTCCAGGACTCGTCTGCTCCATCGGACATCGGTCCTTCGACAAATATGGCCAGCCCACTACCACTTCAGCTTGCTTACTCTGCAGGCTATGTCGGTAACTCCGGTTTTCTTCCGGACTTATTTTTGCATGTCGTCGGTGATATTCTGAAACCGCGGAACTAACAGTGTTTAAAACCGCGAAAGGTAGGTGCAGTGAATTTTACAGGAACGAGGAAAAACGTAATATTTACTAAACCACTTGACTTTCTATTGTTTAACTTTTAAATTGTCAAATTCCTTTTAATATTGTAGGCATTACTTATGTAAAATATGTATTAATGAATTAGAAAATCCGAAATCTCGATTTTGCTACTTTTGTAAATACGCGGTTTTAAACGCTGTTAGTTCCGCGGTTTTAGAATATCACCGACGATGTGTATTTGTAATTTCTATTGCTGAAGATGGTGGATAACATCTCTGTTTGACTTCTTGTATTTTATAATATGGTGGAAATATAAAACAGTTTCACTCGTTAGTTAAATTCCTTAAATAAGTATTACACAAGATTTGCTTCTATTCCTTCTCATATTGAACGTAGTCTCTGAACATAGGCATTGTAGATGTGTTCAAAGCCATATTCACTAAGCAGCACAGTATTTTTTTTGGTTGATTCTGACGAGTCCCCATAAGAGACACAGGGTCGTCGTTTCCCAGAAGAAGTAGATGGAGGCAAATCAGGCGTTATTTCATCCGAGTTTGGTAAACTTACCAAATATTCCGAATTCAACCAATTGCTGTTCTTTTTTATAAATGAATCCTTTTTCCTCGACGCTTCCGCCCAATCGTATATTAAAGATGGGAATAAGATTCCTTTGAATATCACTGATAATAAAACAGATGTTGTCTTCAGAAATATGATAGTTTTATTTTAAAACTGTTGTTAAAGCTTCAAGTTTTTTTACTCCTTCTATGTATGGAAGTAATAATTTACGCTTATTCATTTATTTACATAATCAAATTACAAGATGGTTATTAACATTAACAAAATTAAATTAAAACTAAGTTAAACCAAAAAAAGACCCTCGAGGCATTGTACCGAGGATGCTGGCGGTATTTCCTCGCTGAATTGCAATGCTGATGCATTGCGCGAGAAAGCCTCCAGCTTTTCGGTCACCAGTTACATCAACTAGATGTTTCGCGATTTCCGCAAATAACTTATGCGCACTGGGATCCCATGGACCGAGGGTCTCGACGCCAAAGGGCACAAAGTTGTACACTCTGCCAAGGCCTCTATATTTAATAATATTCAGATTTTCGGCATTTTCTGCCGCTGCACCCGCTTTAGAAGTAGTCCGTTGGAGGTGGGATGGTGCCAGTGTGTTTACACAGGTAGCGTCTCACACAAGCATCCGTCCCAAACGCCACGGAACCAAAGACACACCATCAGGTCTTTTGCCATCATCTCTGACAATGCCAGTCGGCTCCTATTTTCATTAGCCGACCCTCGACTTAAAGACGCTTGACTCAAAATATTACCTAAATTTATATTAAACTTAAGAAACTCAATACGTATTATTTTGTTACTTTTTAGATGGTTTTGTTAGTGTCGGGGGTATTTTAGATTTTAAATTTAACTTTTATCACCCACTTTTTAAGCTTTATATGTTACTTGTAGATCAGACACGCTGCCATCGATACGTGTCTCGCCGAAATCTGCGCACCTGTAGGTACTTTTTCCCAAAGTGAAGGTACTTACTAATTTACCCTGTTTCCTTCTCCATCATCAGAACTGACCACCATCTAGTTATAACCTATTTATTGAGACCAGTACAATGAGCCCAAACACGATACCGGTGCTGTAAGTTGGTGAGCGAGTTAAATATTAACTAGAAAAGATCTGATAATCTTCAAACGATTGAACTGATTTTTGAACCATAGCTAAGAACACGCTCGATTATGTCACCTTTCAAACAAAAAAAACAAAATCAAAACCAGTTCATGCGTTCGGGAGCTACGATGCCACAGACAGACACACACACACAGACAGATAGACAGACAGACACGTCAAACTTATAACACCCGTCGTTTTTGCGTCGGGGGTTAAAAAGAAGTTAAACCTTTTAACCCCAACATTTAAAAGGTTTAACTTCGATTTCGAAGACTTTAGATCGCGGGAGCCGGGGTATCTTTCGAATGTAAAGCCGAAAGGGTATCAGGAGTATCAGGCGACAACACGTCGTTAGTAAAAAGAAGACATGCGGCACCTTTAAGGTCCCCGTCGCCAATTTTGCCTTCAATTAATTTGATTCTAGATAATGCTCCCCTCTTGGGAGAAGCAAACGGTGGAGATGTATTTGTCAAACAGTTATTTTTGATTTTTTGGGTTAAAAAAATAGCCTCATCGTTTTGACGTGCAAAATAGTGTAGGAAAAAAGGAATAGATTATGCCAGTATACAATTTGGTTGCTCCACACATTTTTAGAAGACTTGAAAGATGTAGTCATTTTGAAATTCAGCGAAGGTACGTAACAGTCAAAATAAGGGTAGTGTGCATTTTGTTGATTAAAGCTGTACTGCAAAATTAGTGCAAACTGTAGATAGTACGCCCTGTTATCAATAAATAATTAATATTTAAATAAAATATACCGCAAACTAATCAGTGAACTATTAGTACACATTGGAAACCGCAAAATATAGAGGTTTTCTGTTCCCTGACTTGTGTCATACTTATGTATACATTGTAAACGATATTTATGAATATCTACGCTACAAAATAACATCAAATGTAAAGCATCGGGAGACATCGGTAACTGTCAAAAGTCTCGAAGAAGTTAAAAAGCTGTATTTTTTCCCCTCACTTATTGTTAAGTTTTTTTTTTGTTATAGAAATATAATCACAAAACTTACATCATTATTTTTATTTACAATTGCTTTAAAATCAACCCACAAGGCAATAGCAATGTCGGGTTGGTCGTATTAAAAAAAATATTCCAAATTTAATTCAATAAGCAAAATTTAAAAAAAAAATTAAAGTGCGTCAGAGACGACATTACTAAAAACGATTTTTGATACATATGTTGTTCAACCATTTTCCATAGTGCGGCGCCTTGGCGTAGTACCGCCGTGCCGTCAACGAACTTCTATTTATAGTGATCCATACAAAACTGACGACATTGCCTACAGTCACACAGTGAATCAACCGTTGTTTTTCAGCCGTGCGATGTAACGGGCCGTAACATAACATAACCTAGTTAGGATGCAGTATCTTGTTTCCATTGGAATAGAGCTAGATTTCTAAGAGAATGTCCTTAAACTATTTACCTATTCCCGAAGCGGTTCTACTCTACCTTTAACTTATGGATTTCAAGATGTTGTAGAGTGTAGATATTTGCGAATTATTATTGCAATAACACAAAATGCAAATGTATAGGGTCTGTGGGCAAGAAAAGAAAATGATGATTTTTTTTTTGTCTGCAAATGTGTGTTATCTTGCTTATATGACTCGACTTGAACACTTGACTCAACGATTTGCCATAATAATATTTTATACAGTATTTTAAAGCGCCATTTTCTCGCAGGTTATTTTCGCCCCTACCCTTTCCTGTGGGTTGCTGTAAGTAGACCCTTTCAACTATGCTTAATATTTATGAAAATAACTTGAAGTCTAACTATGCATGGGGAAACTGCGACCTTCTTCTGGCAAATCTCACGCATCTTAAACATAGTGTTATTACAGCTTAGTACATAAAACATACCTCTAAAAGTAAAATATCGATCTATAATTTCCCCGAAGGCCTATTGTGGAGTCTGAAATATTTAAGCGTTATTATTTACTCTGTCAGAGAAGTTATTCGCTTGAGAGGCATTTAAAAAAAAGTATATCTAAACCGTAAAAGTTCTTATGCCTGTAGGAAAAGAAATTTTCAAAGAATTGTAAGGAAGATGAAAAGAACATCTAAGCATTGTAGTAACTTAATAAAAGGCAGATGTTTTGGCGTGGAAAGGTAAAATACTGATAAGATTTCAGTAAAAAAAAGTTTAGTTCAGTTCTGGGTCGATGAGAAATGGCGGTAGATAAAACTTTCTGATCCGTCTTCTTTTAGTGACGTGGCTGTGATTAGACGAACCCAGCCGATTTATTCAGTAAAAATCTAAATAAAAAACCATGTATTCAAACTAGGCTGAGAATCAGCACTTTTCAAACGTCAAAAATTACATAAGACAGCCCCCAAAAATACCTGCCCTTTACCACTTCCTAGTGCTTTAGCTGGGAAGAAGAAGAAGCGCAACAGACTCCCCAACAGCTCACCTGTCTGTTTAATTATATACACTTGAATCTTCTATCCAAATCGTATGCAAAGTATTAACTCTACGACACACAAAACATTAAAATAAATTACTTGCCATATGTTAGCTTGCACACGCCAATATACCATCAAAACAATGAAAACTGTACTCAAGCAGAAACAAAAATTACAACATAAAAACGTAAACAGAACTTAATACCTAAATAAATGCCTCCAGGCATAAAGAGCGTGCCCGCTTACATAAGGCTATAGCTATTACTCGAAGTGAGAAATGATAAACTAGCACCATCGAAGTAAAATAAATAAACAGTTAATTACTATGACAATAATAAAACCACGGTCAGCAAGACGACCAGTCACCACAAAAAGCACCCATTCACGAGCATACCGCAAAGATCAGCCATCACCCCCCTCACCATATTGGATGGAAGGAGGCAACCCGACCCACGACGCTACCGCAGGCAATGGCATCTAAGGGAGCATGATGAATTTGCTGCCGGTTGCTCAGGCAAGAATAGTATGATCAATTGTCGAGTTCGCTAGTTAACCACTTATTGCAATATAACTTATAAAAAACACATTGGTGCCAATTCCATTGTTCACAAACTAAACTAAATCATCTTTTTCTTTCTATTTCATTAAGAAAAGGACAGACGATAAATTATAGTTTACTCCTGTCAAATTAATCAGCGCTTGACGTAAATTGACGTAATTTTAGTAGGCTAGTTTCAAATCACGTCTAAACTTGTATGGAGTAGTGACAGGCGCTGATTAATTTGACAGGATTAAACTTAAATTTATCTTCTGTCCTCTTCTTAATGAAATAGAAAGAAAAATATGCACTGAACTTAGATTTAGTTTAGTTTGTGAACAATCCCTTGTTCGGCACCATTGTATGTCACTAATAAATTAAATTAAATTACAATACATACTTAAATACAGTCAAATAAAAAATAAACAATTATATGAACTCACATCACTGACAGGTTATCCTGTCAGTAGGTAAGCTAATTCTGGAGAAAGAACATAAACATTGTCTTGAGTTAATCACAGCGAGCAACTATTCTTATCGTTTAAGTAGTCATTGATGCAATAGTACGTACTCGTATATGCTTTTGAACAAAGCTTTGATTTCACTTTAGTTTTAAACGCATTAAAAGGCAAATTTAGCAAAGAAGAGGGTAGCATGTTATAAAAAGTTATACCAAGCCCATAAAATGACTTATGAACCTTATGAAGCCGGTGAAATGGAGCTCGTAATTTGTCCTTATTTCTGGTGTTAATATTGTGAATCTCACTGTTTTTAGTGTATGAGTGTATATTTTGCCTAATATACAGGGTGACATTGAAAACATGCGACAAATCGAAATGGGAGATTGTTCTCATCATTAAGAACAACTTTTACTAAGGGACCAAAGAAACAATCCCAAAAAAAAAACTGCTGTCCCCTACATTTATGTTTTGCAATACCTCATCAAAATGTAGGAAAAGCAGATTTTTTTTTTTGGGATTACAGCTTTGGTCCCTTAGTAAAAGTTGTTAATAATGATGTATACAATGTCCCATTTCAGTTTGTCGCAAGTTTTCAATTTCAACCTGTATAAGATGTTGGCAAAGATGAATTGTGATGCCACCGTGCTTTAAAAAAATCTCTCAGAGAAACTCTGGCACCAAGCTGGTAAATTGCTCAAACAGCTCGTTTTTGAAGAACAAATATATTTCGAACGTCAGCGGCTTTGCCCCACAGCACAATCCCGTAGGACATAACGCTATGAAAAGAACCAAAATGAACTAATCGAGCTGTATCAAAGTCAGTGTATTGTCTTACTTTTCTGACGGCGTAGGCGGCCGAACTCAGCCTGCCCGCTAGGCTTGATATATGTGGGTCCCACTGAAGTTTGGCATCTACTGTGATACCAAGAAAAACTGCCGAGTCTACAGTTTCAAGCACCCCATTATCTAAGACGATGTTGGGACCTAGATTCCTAACGAATGTTAGTAAGTAAGAATGTTTGTAAGGCGAACTTACAAACATTCATACATTTCGTTTTCTTGGCATTGAGAACTAAGTTATTAGTCGTAAACCAATCCGTAACCATTGAGAGTGCACTGTTTACGTCGTCAAAATCATGTCTATTCCGGTCTACTTTAAAAAGAAGAAGCCACCTCGCAGATGACACCTCGCCATCTGCAAACAATACACGTCTTAAATACCCTTTAAATGTATCGGCACAGCGGACGGAGCTCCAGCGGGATCTCATGGCGACATGGAGAGTACGGCTGTCGCAACCCAGTGCTGGGCACGCCACAATTGCGGCGATAAGTCCCCTCTTTAAGGAGTGGCTAGAGAGGCGCCACGGCGTCCTCACCTTCCGCCTGACGCAGGTCCTCACCGGACACGGCAGCTTCGGGAGGTTCCTGTGTCGGATAAGGCGGGAGGAAACGCCCGGGTGTCACCACTGTGTGGATCGCCCGGAGGACACGGTGGAGCATACGGTGGAAGTCTGCCCGGCTTGGGCAGAGCACCACCGTGTCCTCGTGGAGGCGATCGGCGGCAGAGATCTCTCGCGTCCGGCTCTGTTTCAGGCCATGGTACGGAGCGAGAGGGCATGGGCAGCTGTCACCTCCTTCTGCGAAGCAGTAATGCTCGCGTAGGAGGAGGCGGGACGGTTGAGAGAAAGGCAAATTTCGCGCCCTCTCGCCCCTAGCCGCCGCAGGAGACGCCCTGGGCATCGGGAATCCCGGGCGGATTTCCGGCCACCATAGACGCAGGCTTGCGGACGGTGAGCAATGGGTAGCTCACCGTCCAGTAAGGACCAGGCCCGGGTCGACGGCGCGTTGTATTCCACGTGCGCCTCTAAGAGATGTCGTCTGTACAAGTGTAGAGGTCCACTAGGGCCGATGCCTGCCGGGGTCACGTGGCAGTCCAAAAGGGTTACCGAGGCCCCTGGCAACACAGGCAACGGAAGGAATACGGGTGGGTTTTAGTCAGTAAGAGTCTGACACACCTTCCCTCTCCGCCCAGAGCGGGAGAAGTTATTTGATGATTTCCCACCCAAAAAAAAAAAATGTCATTAATATACACTAAGAATAAGAATGGACCCAGTATTAAGCCTTGAGGTATACGTAACTGAACTGGTAACTCGGAAGTTTTCACACCATTAACATCTACACATTGGAACCTATTATGTAAATAAGAATTTATTACTTTGATAGCTTCATTTTGGACATCGTAATGACGTAGTTTACGCAAAAGCGTATCATGTTACACGCAATCAAAAGCTTTGGAGAGACCACAGAAAACTCTAATAGCATTTTGCGAGTTCTCCCATGCGTCAATTATGTTTTTCAGTAGTGCAACACCCCTATCTCTAGTCGAACGACCTTGTGTAAAGCCATATTGTTTATATTTGATAATTGAAAGAAAGAAAGAAGAAAAAGATAATTGAAACAGACTCCTTCAGGAGGCTAGGTAATTACTTGAGTATTAACTTTCCTAATATTTTGCTAAATGTAGGTAAGATATAAATAGGTCTTTTTTTTTTTTTTTGAGGGTGGGAAATCATCAAATAACTTCTCCCGCTCTGGGCGGAGCGGGAGGGTGTGTCAGACTCTTACTGACTAAAACCCACCCGTATTCCTTCCTGTTGCCTGTGTTGCGGGGGCCTCGGTGACCCATAAGTACCTTCCAGCGACCCCATGTATCCATGTATGTATGCGCGATGTAGGTAAGACATAAATAGGTCTGAAATTGCCATCGTCATTTTTATTACCTGATTAAAACAAAGGTATGACCTACTCTTCATGAGGTCAGGAAAAGAGCCTAAATCAACTCATTTATTAAAAGTAACAGCTAGATAGGGGGCTACGATTTCTATTATATTGCTTAATAGTTTAGTGGAGATACCCCAAATATCTCCAGTGTTTTTAGACTTAAGTGTGTTAAAAAAATTAACTACATCACGAGGTATTACACGTTAAAGCGACTACATTTAGGCACACAAAAGGTTTTCAGCTTTAGATGGGGACGAGTCGTATTATAGGTACTCGTATGTTGGCAAAAAACTCATTGAATGTTTCAGCTACGTCAGCTGTTTTATTAACTAATTTGTTGTTGACCATAATCTCAAGTTATTTTTCTTTTTTAACTGACTTACCCGTTTCATTGTTAATTATTTTCCAAGTGGTTTTTACTTTATGATTGGAATTTTTAATTATATCGTTTAAAATTTTAGATTTACCAAAAACACAAATCTTTTTAAATATTTTTTAATAACTTTTGACTTCTTCCGTATAACTCGAATAGTCTCGCTCTACTTTTATAAATACCTGGAGTAGCCCATTGGTAAAGCAAACGGAGGTGCCATTAATGTTGGTTTTGGTCTTGAAAGTAGATTGAAACTCTTTTTGCACAACACCAAACAGTTAAAAAAAACTCACCGTGAAAACTTAGGTCAAGGGAGCTTTAAGTTAGCTTTCATTACATCTCAAGCTAAGGATTGACACTATTATTAACAGCTGATTTTAAGCTTACTTCACGGTGAGATTTTTACAGAATAGGTCGCGGCAGTTCTTACTTTGTTTCCATAAAATAAAAGATATTTAGTAAAACCCCGATAAGATCAGAAAAGGTTATTTTTAATAACATTTTTCAGCGCTTGGAAAGTGTTTCTTGAAAATTGGGTAAAGGATTACGGTTTTGTCACAATCCCAGACCATTTAAATTCGGAGGCAGAGGAATCTCGCGTCCGGCCCTGGTTCAGGCCACGGTACGGAGCGAGAGGGCATGGGCAGCCGTCACCTCCTTCTGTGAAGCAGTAATGCTCGCGAAGGAGGAGGTGGGAAGATTGAGGGAAAGGCAAATTTCGCGCCCTCTCGCCCCTAGCCGCCGCAGGAGACGCCCTGGGCGTAGGGAATCCCGGGCGGATTTCCGGCCACCGTAGGCGCGGGCTTGCGGACGGTGAGCAATAGGTAGCTCACCGTCCGGTAAGGACCAGGCCCGGGTCAACGGCGCGTTGTATTCCACGCGCGCCTCAAAGAGATGTCGTCAGCACAAATGTAGGGGTCCACTAGGGCCGATGCCTGCCGGGGTCGCGGGAAGGTACTAAAGGGTCACCGGGCCCCTGATAACACAGGCAATGGAAGGAATACGGGCGGGTTTTAGGAAGAGTCTGTAACACTCTTCCGCTCCGCCCAGAGCGGGAGAAGTTATTTGATGATTTCCCACCCAAAAAAAAAAGACCATTTAACTGTAATCTTAATGCTAAGCGGTCAGAATGTCAGAATTCTTGAGAAAATATTTTTTTGCATTCATATAACTCCGATCACTGAAGCCGTTATT
Organism: Atethmia centrago; assembly: GCA_905333075.3. Lineage (NCBI taxonomy): Eukaryota > Metazoa > Arthropoda > Insecta > Lepidoptera > Noctuidae > Atethmia > Atethmia centrago. The sequence continues at coordinate 15,270,824 of HG995383.1, read as the reverse complement.
AGGTATACCCCATATTAGGGGTAATACACAACAAGAGCGGTGTTTTTTGTTTAGGTAGTCAAGGAAACTAATTGTAAAGCAAATCGACACCCTACGTCAATTTGCTGAACAATTAATTTCCCTGACTTTACCTACTAAACAACAAACAAAGCAAAACCATATCAAACAGCCGCACCTTGCCGTGCCCGTTGTATGAGTAATGGCGATGCTCCAAATAAAAAGGGTAAAGCCACTTACATCTGGCATTTTTCCACAAACTTCTAATCGAACTCGGTCCATGATTTTACAATAGGAAATTCAATTACAGTTTGCCCCCACATTTGCAACCACTAGAGTCTAGAGTAGACTCAGTAGGCAATATACCTTTAAAAATAGTCTTTAGTAGGATAAATATGTACCTACTGTAGCGAAATAAAAATGAAAATTCACCACTTTAACACATACGTGTTAAAGTGGTGAATATTCATATGTATGTAAACTTCAATATTAATTTATTGATAGGTATTAAAAAAAAATATCAAACAAAAAATATAAAAAACTTAAATTAAATATGATCAAAATAGTTACAGAATCGAAAGATTACGAAAAAAACTTAACGTACGTACATCAGATGGTAAATCTTAGTTAGTAGCATTTGGTTTCCGAGCCAAGGAATCGATTGCAATCGGTTTTAGGCTCTTGACCCCTAAAATACATGGTAAGCTTTCAAATGAATATTATCTTACAAAAATAAACCTAAGGTATCCCGACTGAAACAGACCTGGTAAAAAAAATCAACTATTATATTAAAATTTTAACGCAGAAATAACTAATAACTAAAGTAATTAAGTGTGAAGGTGTAAGGCAAGGTGTCAAGGCGTAGCGCGCCTCGACTGAGTGCAGGTGATACGACGATCATGTGAGGCACCGCACGGACTCACCGGTCTTCGAACTTCAAGAATTCTATGCGGCTGGTAAAGACGAACCAAGAGCACGCAGGGCTAGTAGGTACTCCGGTTGAAAAAGGCTGGAAGCGGCCCTTTTCAACTGGTTCTACACCAAATTTAAGAATATCTTACACCATTTGCACCACCAATTCAATAATCAATAAACTTTGTTCAAGAATTAATCAAATTTGAAAATTGGAAAAATTAAGAATAGAAAATTGATGGCCAGCTAGAAAAACCGCATAGGTAACGCTGCACTATATACTAAAATGGTAGAACATTAAAAACAAAATAATCAATGCGGACAAAAATAATTCATTCCCGTCTTTAAATTGTAGGTTACAACCATAAACTCGTTACTACTAAACTTGCACCTACCCTGTATTTAGTTACCATTTGTAAACATAACATACGTGGGCACACGACATATCGGAATTAAACTATAATGTACATGACGTGCGGAAGCGAGCAGGAAAACGTTCCACGAATTTGTAATTGATGGTTTAGTTAGAAAATAACACAAATGATTAATGGTATAGAGGTATGAGGGACAGAGCGTAAAGTTCATTCATCCTCCATAGAAAAGGGAGAATCCACCGAACAGACGGGTGATGCATCTGGTGTGCTACTGCCCGACGATTATTATCGGGACGTCATCGACTGTAAATGTATTTATCTCGAAGAGCGTTACAATCGGTACTGCATCTAAAATCTTATCTATTCCAAACTAATGAAGCAATCGAGTTTTACCTACTTAAAAGAATCGTTCGAAGATTTGCTTGATGAGTTATTAGTGTAGTTACATTTACTGCTTAACTCCTGAGGGGGGTTTGGCGCCGTAAGGCAAGATGAAGGAGTCCTGAAGGCAGGTATTTATTTGTGGTGACGTTTTAAAAATCGTTCTGAATAAATTATTGGTAATTCTTTTTTAAATCAACGCTTCTATGTGGTAACTATATTAAGATAAATAGTCATAGATCGAGATAAATAGTCCCACCGTTCATCCTTTAATATATAATTATTCCTTTCAAACTACTTGTTATCCTTCTATGCTTCTGCCACTATTTACTTAGGGCAGTCCAGTTAGACCATAACTACTTTTATATAACCGAATACTTTCAAATTATGAATAATTCGTTAGAATTAATCTGACAAACATTAGAATAAATCAATACTGTAAGATAAGTCTTTATTTGCCTTAAACATGGTAATACAATAATAGTCATTCAGATCATATACAGGCTGGAATTTTGTAATGCCACCAGCAGGCTTAGCATGACACTCTCTATTTCTTCGAAGAATAGACACGGCTCTTTCTATACAAAGTGACATTTCGTTTCTCAGTTTTTGACATCTCACCGTAGAAATCCTTCTACAATCTGTCATCTTGTATTTCGTTTCTAACGATCTTTGTCTAGGTCCTTTTTTATGTAGAAAGATCTCTACGGTGGGATGTCAAAAAAGGAGAAACGAAATGTCACTTTGTATGGAAAGAGCCGTGTCTATTCTTCGAAGAAATAGAGAGTGTCATGCTAAGCCTGCTGGAGGGAAAGTACTCTTAATACTGCAGATAGAAAGTTTTACTCAAAGGAAACATTCCTTTATTTTTGAATAGAAAGCAAACTGCATTCAAAGATTTTCGAAAATTCTCTTCTCCCACACCCGGGAAACGAACCGGCTAAATCTGAAAAAAATATACCCTGTACTTTTATTGCATCGATCGTTAGGGTCAATTATAAGGATGAAATCTCTCTAACAAACAAAAATTAAATGAAAGGAAAACCAGGAAATCTTAAATTAATTTAATTATTTACAAAAAATGGTAAACTAACTAATTAGTTGCTCGAAATGAGCTCCATTCTCTTGGATACACAAATTTATTCTTTTAACGAATTCATTTCTAGTAACCTTTAATAAAGTGTTGTGGTGAATATTATAAATTGTATTCTGAACTTCAACTCTTAACTCGTTGTCATTCGCATAAGGTTTCATGTTGGTTATTAATGTAGGCAGTAGTGATTCTGCTGTTATGTGCTGGAGCACCATCTTGCTGTAGAATTATTTGGTTTCGCTCTTCCTCGGGGAAACCATTTAACTCGTTTCTTAAGAGATCCAGTATTTCAATATACTTGACAGTGTTTAAATGACCTTCGTACACGTGGACTAACACTACATTATTTCTCATAATTCCGCACCAAACGTTGAAAGAAAATCTTACTTGATTGTTAGTTTCATGAACACGAACAGGATTCACTCGAGACCAATAATGGTTATTGCGGCGATTGTACATGCCATTATTGCTGAAGTTGGTTTCGTCAGACCATACAATGTTACTCAAAAAATTAGGGTTTCGGTCAATTTCTCCAAACATGTTTTCACAAAATTGTAATCGTCTGTCACGATCCCCAATATGCAATTTTTGCACCAACCGACCTTCACGATAGCATTTATACTTATACTTTTTCAGCACTTTAAGTACGCGAGTGTAGGTTGTTCCTAATTCATCGGCAGCATCTCTACTTGAAGCCTTTGGAAATGATTCAAAGTATGTTAAAACATCTAGTTCAAAATCGAAATAGTTTTGCTGAATAGTTTGCCGTCTCTTCTTGAAACCACCCGTATTCTTTAAATTTTCTACCATTATTTTCAATACGAACCGAGTTGGTGCCTGTCGGTCTTGATATCTCTCTCCATACCACCGCAGAGCTAGATTCACGTTTTTGTTATTTAAAAAATAAGCTTCCATTAAATCAAACTTCTTGATAAGCCATTTTCACCGTGAGACAAAATGTGAAATGAGTTGTAAAAACAATCAAATGTGAATAACAACTATGACAATCTAATTTTCAAATTTTAATCTAACATTCCATATTTAAATTACCTCATACACGCAGCTACGAGTATGTCGCAAAGGAGTCTGCATTACAAAAGATGGATGTTAGTTAAAGAGCTTTAACTTGACTCATTGAATTTGTAACTTCAGATTTCCTGGTTTTCCTTTCATTTAATTTATCATGTTTGTTAGAGAGATTTCATCCTTATAATTGACCCTAACGATCGATGCAATAAAAGTACAGGGTATATTTTTTTCAGATTTTAGCCGGTTCGATTCCCGGGTGTGGGAGAAGAGAATTTTCGAAAATCTTTGAATGCAGTTTGCTTTCTATTCAAAAATAAAGGAATGTTTCATTTGAGTAACATTTTCTATCTGCAGTATTAAGAGTACTTTCCCTCCAGGTGGCATTACAAAATTCCACCCTGTATATCTAAAATATTTTCATGAATACCTGTAGACACATATTTTATATTTTCTATAATGTCATAGAAGTCAGAGCCTCGAATGTGAATGAATAAAAATAATGGAATCATCCACAGATTTCATTATTTTTATCAAAACGACTACAAAAATTTTGCCCTTAGGTTTTTTTGTTCTTTTCGCGTATCAGTTTTTTATAGTTTAGGTACTCACTCTAGTGAACACTGAAACGTTATGGAGAATGTATTATAAACCGATTCTCAATGTCTTCTATTTTTACTCATAACTTACAATAAAGCGTTAAAATAAAAACCAGACGCATTTTTTTTCGTGGCGATGATTTAGCTTCAAGGATCATTACAATTGGTCTTAAGCCAAAGACTTATTTTAAAATTCCGCAAGCATTTTTAATATTTTTTGCTTATATTCTTTGGAAATTTTACTTGCTGTGTCAAAATGTCTAACTTGAATATGAGCTGGTTTATCCAGGTCTGAAGATTCTTCAAATTTAACATACTTGTTAAAATCAAAAACTGTAACGTACTGTTTACATTACCGTTTGTATCCCAACTTCGAAGGCTTTCGATTTGACGCAAATAACTCCAAAAAAATAAACTCTAGTACCCAAACCTTGCAATCTTTTTACTCGACTGCGCAATGCAAAGGAGGGTAATGTTTTATCAGCCTATATGTATATACCCGACTGCGTGATGCAAAGAAGGGTAATGTGTTTATCAGCCTATATTTTACTCGTATGTATTGCAGTATTACTCCTGCGATAAAATACTTTTTGCGCGCAAAGCGGTCAATTCCTTTTTCTTAAATTTGTATATTTGCAACTAATGTGGTTCTTCCAAAGAACGTTGTCAAAATTTTCAGAGTATAATCATCAGTCGTGAGAATTTATTATTTGAGATGAGACGCAAAAATCAAATTCAAAAACAAAATTTTTATATTGTCTCCGTTACCCGATTAAATTCTGCAGTGTAATTATCCTACATGCAAGTTTTTTTTTTGTTGTATGGTATGTATTCCATACAAAGGCTTATTACTCTGATCAATCTCGCTTTGGTTTGACCAGATATTAGTCGGACACGGTATTGAAGGATCCCTGGACGTTAATAACGTTTAAAAGGATGCCAGGAAGTCCATGCATACAGTGGTGGAACAATCATGATATATGGGGGTATTTGGATCGGGGGGAAGAATCGAACTAATTTGGATCAGAGGCAATCTCAATGCACAGATTTACGCTGAAGCGATTGCATCAGATGTTGTTATTCCTTTGCGGACCAAATAACAATGGCGAAATCTTATTTGATATAAATTTAAGCGTCTAAACGTGACACATATGCGAAAGAAATTTAATTAATAATCTACGTTTTTTTTTAATTATAATATTATCCAGTTAAAGCCGAGTAAAAAATAATGTTAAAAGAAAAGTTATTTGACTATTTCCTTCTAAGAAGTATTGTTTAGTATTGCCATTTTATTTTGTTTTCCTAAATAGTGGGTACAGCATAATTGTCGTGGTGTTGTTATCAATTATCTGACATTTTTAGTTTGTTATTATTTTTACAAGGATTAAATGAATGAATAACAGATTTTTTTGCTGTATATCTAAGGTTATTCTGTGTTCTTCCTTTGACAAGAACATTGCAGTAAAGTAGGAAAAAATCACATGTTATGGCAAGTCTGAACTAAAAAGACTAGTATTCAAAATCTTAAAAAATGTAGCTTGGTCGTTGACATTGACAACCGTTGATAGTTTACAACTCTTTTTGAAGACTCTTCCAGACGCTTGCGCTCTGGACTTGTGTTGTTTTGCTCTCGATTGTATTTCCGTTTTCTTTGAATTTTCACTTTACCTGGGCTGCTTTATGGACTCGATATTTCCCGTGTGTGACCCGTGAATGCTAAAGGAACCTTTTATGATTTTTGCGTGTGATGGATATATTGTTGATTGTTATGGCTCATGTATGGCAACTACATCAGATGCTGATATTATGTCTGCCTTATTTTGCTTTGAGAATTCTACTTTAAGATCATATTTCAGAGAAGATGATGTGTTCATTCTGGTGGATGATGGTTCAACTTATATAGTCCCTAAAATCCCTGATTTTAGGGACTATATAAGTTTATTACTGAGATGTGGCTATAGAACATATATGCAAGAATCACCATTAGAAGGCGAATACCAATTAACCACAGCCCATGCTAATAGAAGTCACTGTGTCAATATTTGCTGATGGGAGGTAGAGGCTGTAAATAATTCAAGTCAATTTAAAAGAGATTTTTTTTTTTTCGGCAAGAATACTTTCATCGGTTTCCACCACGGAACAGAAAAAACAGTGGAAGTGCAAAGTAGGCGTGGCACGCGTGCCACAAATAAGCGCTGTTACGCTTACTTGATCCCAGTCGTGTTCTAACATCGCGTCGAGTCGCTAGTCTCACGATAAATTTATTTTTCCGTAGCTATGCCGCCGTATTATTCCATTCCGTAGCGGAATTTACTCGGCAATCGAATCTAGTTTGATTATAGATTACAAGACATTGTAAAGACTTTTTGCACTAAAGCAAAATAAATCCTATTTGTAGAGACTGAAGGTTTATTCCCAGATGAAGGATCTGTGACTTATACTAGTTTTGACTAAAATTAAAACGACAAATCAAACGAATTGTTTATTTGTAGTGCATTGTATGATTATCAGTTTATTTGTGTGAGTTTGGCGACAACGGTTCCTATAGCGAGTTTGTTGCATTGCACTTCCACTGTTTTTTCTGTTCCGTGGTTTCCACACATGATGCAAATGTTACAAATAGCGGCAGCTAGTTTAAACAAGTTTGAAGTTCGCTTTGAGAATAATGTGCATGCAAGTGAGATTTTAAAAATTAATAGAGAAACGATGGAATTAGCAAATATGATTGATACCTTAAATATGAATAGCAGAACATTCCAATTCCATAGTATCACTGCTGATCGTAATAATATTTTATGCTTCCCTATCCTTGAACATAAAGATTTAATTCTGTTCGCTCTAGAACGAACCAAATAAGACAAGCTAGCTCATATGGTGAGTATGTTCTTTCCACAGGGGGTGCAGAATTGAAGTTTCCAGTGAACAAATTGATTCCTCTGAATACAATCTTAGAGGTTCTGGTGTGACAATGATACGTGATAAGAGGCAAAGTTACCCCATGTTACCAGGAGACAATATTATGTTTACATATTAATACAAAATAATATTCCTGGACAGGCAGGGATCAGTGAGTACTGCTGTAGTTGCTTAGTTGGTCGGCGCACAGTAGGATGTTGCGCTCATATCATGACGCTGGTCTGGTATTTAGGATGGGCCAGATATCAGCAAAATATTTCCGCACCCGCAGAATTTCTTGATGAAATAATTATACGAGAGTATGACGAAGAATAAATCGATAAAAATAAATTATTAAAAAAACAAAAAACCCGACTGCAAAAAAACTAAACTGAAAAGAGAAAAACAAGCATTATTAATCTATAGAATTTTGGTATCGTAAGCGGGGGGACAAACAAAAGTTACACCATATTTCCGGTTATTGGTTTGTCCCCGCCTGCGATACCAAAATTCTATAGATTAATAATGCTTGTTTTTCTCTTTACAGTTTAGTTTTTTTGCAGTCGTGTTTTTTTGTTTTTTAAATAATTTATTTTATTTCAAGCTTTTTAATTGTATTAATATATATATGGAATTGACACATTACTAGCTTTTATTTGATATCAATATTGTTGTAATTTATTTAAAAAAAAACCACGCCCTCCATTTTTTTTTGTATTTGCAGATGCATTATATAAATATAATATAGCCTATGTCACTCCCACAATTAAGACGAATCTAACGACAGCTTTTATGTTAAAATCCATCAAGCCGTTTAGGCTACAGAGCGTGCCAAAGAAATAGACATACATACATACATACATACATACTCTCGAAAAACATTACCTTCCTTCTGGGGCAGTCGGGTAATAAAATAAAAAACTTGTTTTATTGGTTTACCTTTAACCTTAACAACTAGGTAGTTAATTGATCCTATTAGTTAGATTTCATCCTACTTAAAAGGAATCTTCAATGCACAGACTTAGAGTAAAGAAAAGTTAGGTTGTAGATATTTTAACAATATTCACAAGTCATGGCATGCTGAAATAACTAAGTAAGGTAAATACTAATGTGATATTTATCTTTTACTTCCTCGAAACTGAATAATAAATTCATAATTACACATCGCTAGAAGTGACATAAAGATATAACTTACAAAAGTTCAACACAATCTAATAATCGAATCTAATCAATTAATCTCCGCTTTCTCTAAAGTAAAATCTTTCACAAACTAGCTCAGAAAATGACGTTGAGTTCAATAAGATATTTTTCATTTAAAGACGTAGAAGTTATTTTCAAATAATACAATGTATGGGAAGCTGCCATTGCTTTTTGGTGCTTCATTTCTGCTTATGCATGCATGTCCACACACTGCCAGATTCGTTGCAGACATACTTGGCGCAGCTAACAACAACGTCCTACCATGGCCTGCTACAATTGCCAGACTTGAAACCCATTGAGAACGCATGGGATATGCACCAAAGAAGAGCTCTGCCAAATATGGATGCCGTAAAATCTTTTTCTTCGCCTGTTACAACGGACGTGGGCAGCTTTTCTGCAACTTGATTTGGCTCAACTCATATTGAGTACAATCGCTGCAATTGTGTTATACGCATTAACGGCGGAAATACAGACTACTTCTTGTTCATTTTATGCAATAAAAACCTTTAAAAGCTTTTATTTCCATCTTTTATCACATTTTATTTTCAGGAGGTGAAAAATCCAGCATAAGCAAAAATCGCGAATAGTCTTTATTAATGCAAAAGCAGAGAGAGAGTACTTCGTCGATCTACAAATACGAAAACATTTTATTTAATCAATCTAAACAGACATTTTTATTTTCAATAGGGCATTAAAATATATTCGAAAAATACCTTGTTCTCAAGACACTTTTGATGTGTGTTTAGTATACCAATAATTATTTCACATTTCACATGCGGTTTAAAGGAAGATGTAGTAACATAAATTGAAAAGAGTATGCTTAGATGGTTTGGTCATGTTGAGAGGATGAACGAAAGGCGACTAACAAAAGGTATTTGTGTCACAAGGCAGATGTGAGTGGAAATGCCGGGAGGGGACGCCCCAGAAAGACATATAGTGACCTCATTAATGATGTTCTTTAAAAAGGTCAGGTGCGTAGTACTCGCAACCGGCGTGCGTGTATGACCAGATGTATGAACGTAAACGAAGCAAAAGGAGTATGTAAGGAGCGTAGCAGGTGGCGTTCTATAGTTTCTGCCTACCCCCATGAGAAGAAGGCGTGAGTTTATGTATGTATGTATTTCACTTTTGTTGACTATTGGAGGGATGAAACCAGGTATATAGGTACTTAGTTATTTTTCGGTGGTTAAATTTTGATTTTTTTATTGACCATTTAGGATGCAGTTGTAGGCAATAATAAGTCTTAATTGTTAAGTTTAAGAAGATAGCTCCGACTGCATAAGATTGTTTATATAAATATAAAAATAGGTCATTTTGTTTCCATCTTTTTTAAACTTCACTTTTTACGCAGACGTGTTTTTTTTATTTTTTTTTTATTTTATATTGTTTTTGTTTTCTATTTTTCACTCGTAGGTATAATAAGAACAAATGGTACCAATTTACGAGTAAAGTTTTCAGAACTCCTAGCAAAATAAATTCAGGCTTTACGCCTCACGCTTTTCACCTGCTTATTTTTAAAATTTATTAGTACTAAGTTATAGGCGTAATTAATAAGAACCACGGACTCTTACATTTTGGTAAAGTTATTTCTGGTTAGGTAGACGTAATCAATTCTACGTATTCGCTGAATTCTTCCTCCGTATTATTAAACAATTAATCTCTTCAACATTTTGAGGAAGCACTTGAACTCTTGAAGATTGTAATAGGCGTCTATTGGTAAATTGTTCCAAGAAATATGCCGAATTCTTTTAGGCTTTACGCAGGTAGGTACCCAGATCTACACTTTGACCAAGAGGCTAATATTTTTGCGACAGAAATTAGTTCGTAAGAGGTATTCGTAGGAAACCCATCTTCAAGTTACCTAAGTACTTGTTAAGTAGGTTTTTATTTTTATTTTTTTTTTATCAAAAGCTACACTTATTTACCAATATTTTATGGTCGGTGTCGTATATTGGTTGGGAACTTATCTCCTCTAAAATTATTTAAAATTATCTCGCTAGTTTATGGCATCTCTCATGTAAATCTAGGACATTCATAGACAAAGGAGGTTGTCGGCTGTCGCGGAGGGAGTCTTACACCTCACTCCCCCCGCGGATCTGAGGTGGTCTGAAAAGGCGGACCAGCCGGGGATCGCGGAAGTCGCACTAGATCCCATGATCCCCGGTGCAAGTGTGGGAGGGGCACTTTGGGGTGGTTTTTAGTTAGTAAGATTCTGACAGACACCTCCGCCCGCCCCAGGGCGGAGGACATCCATGAGGATTTATCACCTCGGAACAAAAAAAAAAGAAAAAAAGGAGGTAGTCGGCTGCTTAACCGGGCTTGCCTATAGACGCTGTATGAATAAGACTCCAGGCAGGGCATAAAACTTAAAAACTAAGCGACTACACGCTAACGCTTACGATTCGCTTTGCAGGGGATGCCCTGTAAAGCGAATCTGTCGTAAAGCGAATCTGTCGTAAAGCGAATCTGTCTTAAAGCGAATCTGTCCTAATGCGAACAAGGGCTGTGGGGTACGGACCTCGGCTTAAGGCGTCGCTGGGGGAGGACTGGTTGGATCGGACCATTTACTCACAAGATAGATGCTGCCATTTTTATAGCAACCAATGATGACAATGACAATGATGAATAATATAGTGCATTAATTAGGTAAGTACCTACTTAAAGTAACTAATCTTGCAAGATTAGACATTTTTTTATTGTGTGAGATGTAAATATTTATTAATAGGTAGATACCTACCCATTAAAACATTATTGTTACCAGAGCTTGCATAACCCTTCATGTCATTAAACCCTCGCAAAGTATCTGTAAGAGTTTTGATTACTTTGAAATTATTACGATTACTTTGAGTTTATTGCTCTTTATTTTACCGTAATTAATAAATAATTTGGCAGCAGAATGCCAAGATGCAGGTCTTTTGATTTTGGAGTCATTTTATTAATATTTTGTATAAATTAAATGCGCAATCTCTCATTCGCAAAATGCGCCTTTGATAAAAAGTGCTTCTTCGGACGGTGCAGCTGGTTATTATAATTATAACGCTTTGGCGACTCCAACACCAGCATATTTATGGCAATTAGGTATACTGCTGTCTGTTATCGATTTCGATCGGTAGACACTGACTGACTGACTCCTTATTTTGCCCAACTACGCCTAATAATACACCACTGTGGGTGACCACTGAAAATCAGCGCTGTGCTGTGACTCCCCCATAGCACAGCATCATGCTGAGTGCATGATGATCAGCTGCCGACTATTTGTGTTCTGTGCTCGTGATTAAAATATATAGATCTATTTTGTTTTATTTTTCTGTTAATCTACTCTAGATCTTTTTGTATGCACGTTATAAACTTTTTTCTTTCTTTTCTAATAAAATTATATGTTTGTAAATGTATATACGATGGGTATGGTTACCTTTTCCTCACTGAATATGTTTTTTTGAGTTAATCTAATCTTTAGTTATAGTTTAGTATAAATGATATTTATCACTTTCAACACTTTCAACTTTCGTATGCCGTCTTATCAAATCAAGTCGCAGATATCCAAATATTACCTACTTTGATGTACAAAACCACGGAACCCTTTTCCGTATTTTCCTCATTGTAATCTAGCCCGCTGTTGTCTCATTTGTGGCGGCGGTGCTCATCTTATTTCATCCTTATTAAGTTTCTGACATTTGACACGCTGAATGGGTTTCCTTCTCCCCGATTAAAATGTTTTGCTTACATTTCTGTTTTAATAATGTTTATTGTCAGATGAGCAGTGGTGGCCCAGTGGTAACGGCCGCGACTTATGAGTTCTAAGACCTAGGTTCGAACCCAGACAGGCGCTTTACTTTGTGTAAATTATTTCCTCACCATTGCTCTCAAAACGGTGAAGGAAAACATCGTAAGGAAACCGGCATGTCCTAGAACCAAAAATTCGAAGACATGTGCCATCTACCAATACGCACTGGGCCCGCATGGTGGATTACGGCCCACTCCCTCTCACTGAGAGGAGGCCTGTGTCCCAACAGTGGGAACATTATAGTCTGATTGTATGTCAGAATGACACAGCTTTACTTTTGATCTTTTAAAATTAAGGCACCAGTATTTTTTAGGAGTTAGTAGGGACTAACTCCTAAAAAATACTGCTGCCTTCAGGCAAAAGTTGACAAAACGAGAATTGACATAAAGGGCTATGTCAATTCTCGTTTTGTCAACTTTTGCCTGAACATGCTGGATGTGAGAAGCACAGGACCGGTTGATGTGGCGACGCTTCGGAGAGGCCTATGTCCAGGAGACGTCTTTCGGCTGAAATGATTTTTACAAAAAGATTGGTCTTGGAAAGCGTCGTCTCTGTCATTTATACTTGTGTGACAGTCTGTTACTAAAACTCAATGTGTCATATTAACAGCCGGATATTGTACCTACCTATATTATTAATGTTGATAATTAGTCATCTGCCTATCCTTTCGACTAGGGTTCTAGCGGGACTCGGGCTCCGCCTCCACTAATGCAGAACTTCCGCAAGAAATCGTACCTCCGCACCCACCTCTGCAAGTTTGTAACGGAGGACTAATAAAAAAAAACGAGTCCAAGTGAGTGCAGATCCTTAAGAGGGTAATCACACCTCCGCCGCAAAACCATAGCAACGAAACCGCAGTAGCTGCGCCATGACTTGACCGTTGTACGAAAAGCGAACCAGAAGCGAAACTGCCTGTTCTAACGAACAGATTTGATTTGATTATGATATCTCTTTCCAGGTAATTTCGCCGATTTTCTAGGAAGCCATTTACACTTCCCGAGCTCAGCCCACCATGTTGTAAAGTTGCTGCGTTTCTTTCTCGTCGCGGTCGTCGTTTCTGTGGCAGTTGACAAAATAAAGCGTTTTTTTTTTGTAATGTGATCGTTGATTTTACTACTAATCTAGGAGGTCCAAAGTAGAGCTTTACATATGTATTTACTCATTTTAAAGCGACGACATTTTGCTCCGATTGTTACAATTCAACTGTTGTTCGATGATGTTCCGCTACTCGAATAGCGACGTAATGAAGTATAATGTTTCGCAGCAGAATTCATTTAGCGGTTTCGCATCATCATCATTTTCGCATCGAAGGTGTGCTAAGGCCCTAAATGTGATCGAGCTATAACTCGAAATGTAATGTTTTTGCTCTCATGTTCAATACCACCACCGCCAGGTTCAATACCAAGTGAGCACCTGTTTAGTGGAGCCGGTTTAGTTCAATTTTGAACCACTAAGAAATCGCCTAGAAGGTCACAATCCGCAAAACCATTATTTTGTGAAATATGGTTTGCCCCTAGACATTTTTATTACGAAAAAACCAGCCAAGTGCGTGTCAGACCACGCACAATGAAGGGTTCCGTAGTTGGGAAGTTGGTATGAATTTATCCCAAAAACAAAAACATTGTAATTGAAAAACAGTGTGTAATTGAAGAGCAGTGGTGGCCCAGTGGTAACGGCCGCGACTTACGAGTTGTAGGTCGTAGGTTCGAACCCAGACAGGCGCTTTACTTTGTGTAAATCATTTCATCACCACTGCTCTCAAAACGGTGAAGGAAAACATCGTGAGAAAACTAGAAAAAAAAAAAAAAAACGGAATGTCCTAGAACCAAAAATTCGAAGACATGTGACATCTGCCAACACGCACTGGGTCCGCGTGGTGGATTACGACCCACTCCCTCTCACAGAGAGGAGGCCTGTGTCCCAGCAGTGGGAACATTATAGGTAGGCTGATTATGTATGTATGTATGTATGTATGTATGTAAAAATTGAAAAACATGTTCTCCAATACATCGATATATGCCACAGTCAATTCTCCAACTGCAAATTTAAGTTAGTCGACTATTACCCGTTAACTTGTAAACTCACTTAACTGTGATAGATTTACTTTTAATTTCATTATACTGCCATGAATGTTTTACATTGTAGGAGCGCTGACACATCGTTTTGTATTCTAAATTCGTGCAGCGCCCGGCGACACCAGTTCGCCCGTAACCGCCGTAAACTATAGACGCGCTCTTAAACTGATAAGCTACTCCTTTGTAATATTTCGTAACAAGTTTAATAAGTAAAGTTACCACAGAGTTTTCGCAGCATTTAATTTCTCTCCGTACACACAACACAAAGACATTATATACACGCACACAAAAACATCTTCATAAACAACCATTTATTTAGCTGGCTGGACGACACTTGACTCTAACAAAAAATAGCATTTTAAAGCTTAATATTACGCAAACGGATCGAGAAAAAGACGAATGAATCGAAAAAAATATTCGAGAATAATATATAATATAAATATTATATATAAAATTTGCGGTGATAAGTCCCCTCTTTGAGGAGTGGCTAGAGAGGCGCCACGGCGTCTTCATCTTCTGCCTGACGCAGGTCCTCACCGGACACGGCAGCTTCGGGATATTCCTGTGTCGGATAAGGCGGGGGAAACGCTGGGGTGCCCACTGTGTGGATCGCCCGGAGGACACGGTGGAGCATACGGTGAAGGTCTACTCGGCTTGGGCTGAGCACCGCCGTGTCCTCGTGGAGGCGATTGGTGGCGGAGATCTCTCGCGTGTGGCCCTAGTCCGGAGCGAAAGGGCATGGGAAGCCCTATCGCTCCGGACTCCTTTTGCGAACCAGTAATGCTCGCGAAGGAGGAGGTGGGACGGTCAAGGGAAAGGAAAATTTCGCGCCCTCTCGCCCAGCGCCACAGGAGAGGCCCTGGGCGTCGGGAATCTTGAGCGGATTTCCGGCCACCGTAGGCGCGGGCTTGAAGATGGTGAGCAATGGGTAGCTTGCCCTCCGATAAGGACCAGGCCCGGGTCGATGGCGCGTTGTATTCCACGCGCATCTCAAAGAGATGCACAAGTGAAGGAGTCCACTGGGGCCGATGCCTGCCGGAGTCGCGTGGAAGTTCGAAAGGGTTACCGAGGCCCCTGGCAACACAGGCAACGGAAGCATTTTTTTTTCAAGCTAAACAGACAGGTGTGCTGGTGGGAAGTTTGTTGCGCCACTTCTTCTTCCCAGCTAAAGCACTAGAAACTGGTGAAGGTTGGGCGTTTTTGGGGGACTGCCTTATGTAATTTTGACGTTCAAAAAGTGCTGATTCTCAGCCTAATTTGTATGAATGACTTTTGATTTTATCGTGACCATCTTTTACCAGACCAGCTTTTAGGAGTCTAATGCTGTACATGTTGTGTTACTAATTTGTGTCTGAATTGACATTGGTAAGTAAAAAAATCTCGGTAATCACGTTAAGCCGGTGGTCCCGGCTGTCATTCGTGGATCTTTGACAGTCGTTAGGGGCCGTCAGAAGCCCAAAAGTCTGACAATCAGTCCATATCAACGTTGCCGCACTGACGAAGAATACAATAACTCGATTTTGGATGATTTTAAGTTATATATATGTTCGGAATTCGCTAAATTCGCTGATTCCGAATAATTATATAACTCAAAATCGTCCAAAATCGAGTTATTGTATTCTTTGTTAGCGCGGCAGAAGGGGTATCGTACCCGTAGTTACTGGTTTGTTGAGGTCAGATAGGCAGTCACTACATGTACTACACAAAACTATGGAATAGCAATATTAGTTGTACTTATGACTTTCTTCTGACTGTACAATGCTGGTATTCAGCTGCATTCGGTTAGACTGCAAGCCGACCTCAACATAGTTGGGAAAAGGCTAAAAAAATATGTTTTTGTATACTGCATTAGGTAAGTACTTTATCTTTGACCCAAGAGGATAATTACAAAAACGCATTTTAAATATTTCACTCACTTTAGAGTTTAAAATACAAAATCTCGTTCATTTTCAACATTAAATATAATGTTGAAAATGAACGAGATTTTGTATTTAGGAAATAAACGAATGCTGTTAAATCGAGTACCAAAGTCAATAAAAGTATTATCTGATCTTGTTCAAGCCAATGACACTTTCGTGGATTGTAAAAAATGATCCCGGCTTAACTGGGTCAAACGAGAAAAATAAGGCCTGTCATTAAGGCCTTATTTTTCTTCTTTGACCCAGTTTAGCTGGGATTAGTTTTTTATCTTTATAATACCCACCATTGTAGCTGTTTGGTTCCCTGAATAGAAAGGTCAAAGGCTACCCCTTTTTTCCTACGTAGGTTGTGTAGAAGTTCACTAACCCCTACGTTCCCCGATATCATTATATTTGACCTAAGTATTAAACGTATGTTACAAACAAGAGATGGGGCAAACAGTGACCTAATTTTCCCAATAAACGACTGTATTGTCCAACAAAAACCAAGGCATATTTTTATCTAATAAAAAAACTGAAATGAATATACTTGGTAATGAATTTGTCACATAATTCTTTATTTAATATTTGAGTTTACTTTGATTACGCTGGCTGGCTAATTTTTAGCTTGGGGTTTATTTATCAACGTTGCTTAAAGTTGAGAGACGTTAAAATGTCAATAAATGTTAAGTAATAATTATTAAGTAATTATTTAATTATTGTTAAACAGAGCATTACTTAACTTTAACTAATGTTTATAAATAATGGGGTTTACCACCAACTTCTACATATTACTTTATTAATTACTAGCTGCGCCCCGCGGTTTCACCCGCGTAAGTCTCGATCTCGTGGGTATATTGGGATAAAAGTATCCTATATCCTAATTCAGGTCATGGTGGTAGACCATGTCCCAAATTTCATCTAAATGCGTTCAGCCGTTTTAGTTTAAAAGAGAAACATATAAACAACAAACTCACATTCACATTTATTCTAAAGTAAGGACTTTTACTTTTGCCATCTACTCGAAAAGAAGAAGATCCACTTAGGTACCTTTACTTTTATTTGCGTAAAATATTATATCCCAAGAAAAACTAAGCTTAAGCTTATCTCTCTTTTAGCGAACATTAAGTATTTCTCAGTGATTACTGAAGAATGATTAGGTACTTATGTAAGTTTATGGTGACGGATGCTTTTACTATTCCAGTGATATTATCTCAGCCACTACTAACGACACCCCGAGGAAAACTAGGTAGTTTAAATTAATAGGTATAACTAAATATCGGCATTGTATGAACTTACACTCTGGAATTTAAATATTGTATCCTTTGAAAAAATGACGACTTTATCAAATTATTATTTTTAAGAAGGGATTTCTTAAAAATAATTATTTGATCATTTTGTCGTACTATCGTTCGAGAAATAAGACCACCATATTTATTTAAGCTCTGGCCATATTGAAGCAAATCCCGCGCGGGACGCGGGACGGTACTGTGCCTGCAACATAGTTGGGAAAAGGCTAGGCAGAAGAAATGATGAGTCCTAGTAAGTACTCAACACTCACTTTCGATAATACGCTTCAGTGGAA
Source organism: Atethmia centrago (assembly GCA_905333075.3). Taxonomy (NCBI): domain Eukaryota; kingdom Metazoa; phylum Arthropoda; class Insecta; order Lepidoptera; family Noctuidae; genus Atethmia; species Atethmia centrago. The sequence goes on along the minus strand of HG995383.1, from coordinate 15,253,005 downwards.
GTGTCCACACGGAAAGGATTAATTGTAAGGTCAGCGACAAAAGTCTATTATCAGTACTACTTTTACACATCATCTATATTGACACAAAATGGTTCGATAGTTGTATTTCAGAATTTCATATTAAGCTAAGAGTTAATATTCTTTTGATTTTACTTCTGTTCCGATTTCAATGAAATATTTATCTCAATAATTATATATTATATTATTTTATCTTCGACATATCTCTGGACCCTGGGGTCCTGGACCTTTGGAAGTTGTACGGTGGAAGTGTTGGCTTATGGTACGAAAAAAAAAAAACATTTATTCTCAGGTTACAAAGACCCATAGATAAATACCTTAACATACTCATAAGTATACATACAATAACATTTGTGTTAGTAAATAAAACTTATAACTATGTTAGTATCAAATAGTTGCACTAAGTCTTTGTGCGTATTTTGGGCTATGGGTTTGGGTGCCTATAGAGGGTTGGTTGCCTTCAACTATGGAAGAACTATGTCCCCTGCCTGACCAATGTTATATAATATACACGGATAAAAAGGCAGGGATGACTTGCACACTCAATAATAGGCCCCCAGAAACTGTCGCTAGCACATAGTGACGTAGTGACAAGGGGGCAACATGTCCCGAGGTGCTTGAGGAGTGGACAGGTATTCCACGGCTATCAGAACAATCCCAGAGCCCGGAAGATGGTCAAGATCCCAGCACTTACTGGAATACTTCCTTCTTCCGAGCACGTTTGCTCTTGCGAATCTCCACTCAAGCCGGCCAATAAAGGGAAGAATGAGGTGGGAGCTCTGTTTCTCGTCAGTTTTCACTACAGTCGGCCAATAAAGGTAAGCCAGAGATGAGGAACAAGACTTCTCCCTGGATATAGGGTCCGTGGGGTCGCTACTGCCCAACAGCTCGCCACTGCGCACTTTGGTCCGGCTCCTTACCCTAGACCTGTTTCGGCAAAGTAAACTCTGCCGGCACAGACCCAGAGTTCGGAGCGCGCAAGCCCCACCACGACGTCAACGTAGAGATACGGCGATGGGGTTATTATTATTATCTTTTATTACACTATTTACACATTATAATTTTATTTTTAAATATTAGGATATAAAAAATATATAAAAACATTTAAAAATATAAAAAAAATGGTAGCCCACCGGTATCGGGAACAGGGTCCAAGCTACCGTCGGTCAGGGCTCCAGAGAGAGGAACCTCCTGACAATGCGAGCCGTGTCCAGAAGTACCGCTTTCTGAATCAAGCCCTTAATCCAACCGTCCAACGTGAGCCTCTTTAGGTGTTGGTCGAGGCTCTTGGCAATTAAGCCATTGGCTGATACGACTATCGGCACAATGATTGCTGAATCCACATCCCACATGTCGACAACCTCGCGAGCCAAGTCAAGATACTTGATCTGTTTATCTTTCTCGGCTTTCACGAGATTCCCGTCATGAGGGACTGTTATGTCAACAATCATTGCGCGCCGCTCTGTTCGATCCATCACCACTATGTCAGGCTTATTGGCAACAATAGTCCTGTCAGTGATGATGGATCGATCCCAGTACAATGTGATATTTCCACTGTCGAGAACTGGGTCGGGCACATACCTGTAGTACGGCACTTCAGATTCTACAAGGCTGTATTTCAGAGCAAGTTGCTGATGGATAATCCTGGCTACAAGGTTGTGTCTATGCAAATACTCTTCGTTAGCTAGACGAGAATACCCGGTGATAATGTGTCGGATTGATTCTCCCGGACGGTGGCATGCTCGACACACGTCAACCGTGCCGTCCTTCACAATAAATCTCCGGTAATTCTTCGTCATGATAACTTCGTCCATAATTGCACAGACAAAACCTTCGGTTTCCCCAAAGAGGTCACCGAAACGTAGCCAGGCTACGGACGCTTGGAAATCTACATCGGGTTCATGTAGGGCCCCGAAAAAGCGTCCGTGAAGTTCCTTACTCTGCCATACCTCCCTGCTATCGTGAGTGTCAAGCACTACAAGCTTGCGCCAGTTCTCTTTAGCCAAGTAGAGTGGGGTGAGGCCCTTGTCCACCGCGACCACATCTCGATGCATCCCCACGTCGGCTTCTAGGAAATATTCCCTGAGACTGCATACCTCGCGATTGTGGAGGGTCTTAGCGTTTAAAAAGCCTCGACCTCCACACTTTTGCGGGATATACAGTCTCATTACCGACGACCGTGGGTGATGCATTCGATATGCAGTCAGCAGCGTACGGACCCTCCTATCCAGGGCGTCGAGTTCAGTCTGAGTCCATTTGAGTATGCTGAAAGAGTACATCAAAACGGGCATGACCCAACCGTTGAAGGCGCGCACCTTGTTTCCGCCTGATAGAAGACTATTAAATACTTTCTTCAGGCGGCCACAAAAGCGCTCCTTCAACGATTGCTTCATGTCAGTAACATTGATGCCCAACGCTTCCGACATACCCAAATACTTGTAGGTTTCGGATGCGGAGAAGGCTCTAAGGTTTATGGAATCCGAGAGTTGGGTTCCCACGGATTCCACAATCTTCCCTCGCTTTACATGCATGACCGCACATTTATCCACTCCAAATTCCATCCTGATGGCGCTACTGAAAGTTTCAGTTATTTTCAGTAGCTCCATCAGTTGCAAATTATTAGAAGCAAAGAGTTTTAGGTCATCCATGTAGAGGAGGTGAGATATAACCTGACCACCTCTCCTCAACCGATAGCCTAGACCTGAATCCTCCAGCAGTGTGCTTAGAGGATTCAAGGCTAAGCAGAACCAAAGCAAACTCAAACTATCGCCCTGAAATATGCCTCGCTCGATCCTTATCGGCTCGCTATTCCTCTGGATATTTCGACATACTGGACAGCGGAGGACCGTCCTCCATTGCCCAATACATGACATCAGGAAGGTGCGCAGAGTGGCATCTACTTTATATAACTCCAGCACCCTCATGAGCCATGTATGTGGCACCGAACTTATCTTATTATTATTATTATAAAGATTTAAAACACAAAAGTTAAACGACTTTTGTCGCCGACTGTACCTGGGCTACCTACCTATAGTAAAATGATTTCCATTTTCGGCTTCCGTTCTTCGGCTTTGTTTTTTTTATGCACGGTGTTTTCGGGTCTCCTCCTAGTTAGGAGGAGACTGAGGTACTGAGCATATTATATCGACCATACCTAGCGAAAAAATATCTAGATTATTAGTTTGCTACTCTGAAATAATAAACAAAAATAAGCTGTTCCCTGCACCTTTCCCAGTTATACAAACATAAATGTATGGAGCAGCTGAAATTTTTATTCGATTTCACGTTAGTAAAAGTTGTTCGTTTCCATGGGTACTAAACTCCCATAAAGTATGTTCCTCGTTTAACCTCTCTGTATAAACCGACATATTATTGTTAAAACTCTGAAAACTATACTAGGTTTGACAAAAATAAAACATCAAAACAGCGTTAAGTTACAGCATTTTTATTGTAATATTTTACAAAATAAAAAGTTCTCACAAAGAAAATCAAACGTCACGAAATTTGTCAGTCATTTTGAATAAAACATCTCATTAACTTTGTTCATCCAACTGCTTTATTAAAAAAAATATCGAATAAATATCTCGGATATCATAATCCAAGTTTCATATCAAAGCGATTTTTTATGGACGCGATTTTATTACAAACTCTCGGTTCCTTTTGGTTGACATCTTGCCAATATTTAAATTGGGAATCCTGTTAATTCGCCTAGTCACTGCTTCTTTACTGATCAACAGTGACTGACACTGACTGTAACAATATACAATTATTCTAAAGGGTTTAATTTGAATGGCAAATGCAAATTATTGTTCAATTTATTCTGAGGCATGTTCCAGAATATGTAGGTAGTTGTTTATGGTTATCAACAGCGATTGAATTCATTTTGATAGACATTTTCCGTAAGCTATTTAGCAAATCATCTTAGGTATAGGAATTATTTTCTGGTTAATACGCTGACAACACTTAAACCGCGGTCACTGTCAGATTGCATAGGAAAAGAAAGAGAAGCGCGATGACACAACGCTTGGAATTTATTGCAAAATATGAAGCAATTATCTATTTACTAAAAATTGAGTTGAGTTATCGAAAATAAAAAACAACCAAGTTCTGCATTCAAATAAGACGTTCTTGTTATTAATTAAATACGTAACGTATGTTGATATTTAATACAGATATTTTAGTTAGTTTAACGTTAGTTTGTATCCAGATTTTTTTTTCAAAACGTGTTTTGGTATGGTGTTGTTCAAAATTAACATATATTTTTTTCGCTACCACAAACTATACAGATTTGGCATTTTTTGTCTTGTGTAGTGAAGCCTATGTTGGTCAATTGGGTCTTGTCAGCGCCTTAATAGATTAGTTTGGCATGATCACACAAGATCACAGAAATATCTACTCACACAGTGTGATCTGGTCTAAAAAAAGTCTCTCTCAAGGTCTAAAACATTATTTATTATATTCATTCAATAATTTCATTCAAACATTGTAAATTATTTTTATTAAGCCTTTAAACCAGAACATTATCGGTAACTCCTTTACTTATTTTCGATATAGACAAGTCTGTAATAAATGCAATTTCAATTACTCACGAAGGTCCATTTAGCGATTCTGTCTATAAAGGATTCCAGGATTCGTGGTAAAGATAATAGACATTTAGTTAATCTATTTAGTCAAATGAATTATTCCCCTCACAGACCTTTCGGCTGCCCATTGAACAATTAAATTATGCCTATCAGAGGCCCACTATCTATAAATAGTAGCAGGTACTGGGCGCTTATGTTGTAACTAACTTAAGGCGCAGATATATGATTTTAGTTACTTTTAAATCTGTTATTACGCCTTCTTAATGCAAGTAAGTTATGCAAAAAAATATGTTAAACGAGAACGCATAGGTATACATCAATTCTATATGTGAATATTTAAGTATCGTAGTAAAATACTTTATTAAATAAATTCAGGAAGTAATGTCTACCCAAAGCTTAAAAAGCGATATTACTTACAACTATTTTCATGATTATTTTTGTATGAACAGACTATTTTATTATTTATAATTCTATCAGTGATTATTTTCAAACATTCATATTTTCGTTACTAAAAATAAATATTCCCCATGAAACCGAACGGGCGGCGCGGCGTGGCGCACACTGGTCCCGAATGATAAAAAAGTGGACATTAAGAAATTTTTGACAGAAGGTCAACGGATTCGGCTGATTTTTTTTTTGTAGACAGCTGATGCAATTACAAATCACTTTTATAGATTGAGTTTTTGCCAAATAAGCCGTATTTTCAGAGAAAAAAAATATTCAAATATTTTTTGTATGAAAGAAATCCTAATTTTGTCTTTATCTTCCAAGATTCAAACGTATTCAAAATAAAACTTAGCGCAGCTTGTAGAGGTGCTAATTGCTCACCACTTTGTCATAGACACTTTTCTGCGATTTTGTGCTCCTTTTGAGTTACAGGCACTTTAAATATTTTTTGTATGAAAAAATCCTAATTTTCTCTTTATCTTCCAAGATTCAAACGTATTCAAAATAAAACTTAGCGCAGCTTGTAGAAGAGCTAATTGCTCACCACTTTGTCATAGACACTCTTCTGCGATTTTGTGCTCCTTTTGAGTTACATGCACTTTAAATATTTTTTGTATGAAAAAATCCTAATTTTGTCTTTATCTTCCAAGATTCAAACGTATTCAAAATAAAACTTAAAGCAGCTTGTAGAGATGCTAATTGCTCACTACTTTGTCATAGACACTCTTCTGCGATTTTGTGCTCCTTTTGAGTTACAGGCACTTTAAATATTTTTTGTATAAAAAAATTCTAATTTTGTCTTTATCTTCCAAGATTCAAACGTATTCAAAATAAAACTTAGCGCAGCTTGTAGAGTAACTCTTACAAATATATGAAATTATCAGTATCAAATAAACAAACAAGGAAATCTCAAAACGTGTTCAGACATGTTTATGTACAGGTAAGTTATTGTGTGACTCGTATGTAAAATTTTTTTTGTATAGAGTCATTGCTTAATTACCCTATAAGTGACGATTTCGGCTCTATTTGGTCATCTAGTCGAACGCGTCGAAAACGCTGAATGATGAATAGGTATATAAATTGCAATTAAAAATTCCCTTTGTAGTTTTGCGGTATTTATGTAGGAGCACATCTTAGTATGTTTTATTTTCTCGTGACTCATCCAAATTGCAAGAATATTTGGCTCATTATCTAACTACCCCATTAAGTAATGAGGTAGTTAGGTAATGAGCCATTATCTAACTACCCCATTAAGTAACGGGATAGTTGGGTAATGAGTCATATATCAATAGTATAAGGGCAAGCGGAACCCGTTTTTGTTCATTACGCGTCTTGTGCTCGTAAAAACAACACAATTTTTTATCAACTATCACCACATTGTAACTTTTATTTATTTGCCTGTAACATTTTTGTATCAAAATGACTACATTTGTGACTAATTTAGACATTTTTTCTTTTTTGAGTAATAGTGGGTGCCTTAAAAATAGTGATTTACTGTGTCAAACCATTATAAATCGTATTTCAAGTGAAATTCCAAACGAAGAGCTCAGTATTATCAAAAAGTTTTGCCAAAATTATACGTCAAACCTAGCTAGAAGATGGGACAATTCAGGTAGAAACGAAAGATTTGGTGTTAAAAACAAGGAGTGGTTGGAGTCTAAAATTTTGTGGCCAACTTTAACTTCTGTGAATTTTCCTATGTTGTTTGATCCAGAATATACCTTAGAGGACATTTCAGTAGACGTAGAAGAGCATAATTTATCGTACGAAGAGGAAGCGGGTGCATCTACATCAGAAGCTACCACAAATACTCCCAGAACTAGAAATAAACGACCATTTGAAGATTTAACAAATAAGCAGAAGAAAAGACGTTCTTTGTCTCTTTTGGAGCATTCCGAAGAAGAGCTGTTGCTATGCTCTTATTGCTAAACTTAATGAAAACGGGCGCACTGTTTGTTCTAAAGTTATTAAGTGCCTCTCAAATAAGCCAGAAAAGGTGCAAGAAGTAAGTGACTTTTTATATAAAGCTTCTGATAAATCGATTTCCGAGGAAGACACCTTAGCTCTTGCCACAGCATTGAGTTTATCAAAATGGCAATATCTAACTTTGAGGTCCATTTTAAGTACAAATGGCACAGCGGCTTTTCCATCTTACCAGAAGTTACTGTTGAAGAAGAAAGAATGCTATCCAGCAAAAGAAGATATTGTGATATCGGAGTCAGGAGCTAAAATTAAGTTACAGGCAGTTCTAGATTTAACTGCCGAGAAGATTTTGAAAGTGACTGGTTCAAATATTAATGGTGGTGTTTTGAAGCTAGTTAGTAAATGGGGCTGTGACGGAGCTTCTTCACAAAGTTGTTACAAACAAAAACCAACTGGTGACATATTTTCAGAATCTTCTGTATTTATGGTTAGTTTTGTGCCACTTCGCCTTATGAGTGACAACGATGTGATAGTATGGGAAAATCCGCGCCCTTCTTCAACAAACTATTGCAGACCAATTATGTTCGAATTCAAACAAGAAACAAAAGATTATATTCAGCAAGTAGAAGCAACATTACAAGAAGAAATTCAGAACCTTCTACCAACAAAGTTATTTGATGGCGAATTTGAAGTATTTCATGAATTGCATATGACGATGATCGACGGCAAAGTATGCACGGCACTTTCACAGACACAGTCTGCAGCCAATTGCAACATTTGCTTAACAAATCCGAAGATATGAACAACTTGAACCTCGTTTTTAACAAACCAGAAAACCATGATATGTACAAATATGGTTTATCTTCACTTCACATGTGGTTGCGATGCATGGAATGTATTTTGCACATATCTTACAACTTAGATTTCAAAAAATGGGCGGCTCGGGGTGAGGACAAACTGCTCCGAAAATCAAGAAAAGAGTTAACGCAGCATGAGTTTTTTGTTGTAACTGGCTTAATGATTGATATCGTCAAACAAGGCTTTGGGACAACAAACGATGGCAATACAGCTCGACGGTTTTTCAAAGATTACGAAAGGTCAGCTGAGATAACAGGAGTTAATGCTAATTTGATTAAGAGATTTGCTGTAATTTTGCAGGCAATATCTTCTGGGAGAAATGTAGATATTGAAAATTTTAGAATTTATTGCAGAGAAACAGCAGAACTTTATGTCAGCGAGTACTCGTGGTATTACATGCCTTTCGAGTGTACATAAACTTTTAGTGCATGGTGCAGATATTTGCCAGCATTTTTCTTTTATTCCAATTGGTATGATGTCCGAAGAAGCCTCAGAAGCAAGAAACAAAGATTTTCGTTCAATCAGAGAAAAGCATACTAGAAAGATAGGCAGAATGCAAACAAATGAAGATATTTTACACCAGTTACTTATCAGCTCCGATCCGTACATTACGAACATAAGACCGAAGTTCACCAAAATTCAAAAGCAGCAGAGGTTTGAAGAAGCCGAAAATCTTCTAAAGGATGACGTTTCACCCAATGAACTCGATTTAGAAGTTGCTGATGAGGAAGAAGTATACGTCGACATTGAGAATAATCCCCCACAAGATCCGCTAGCATAATTCACATTGTAACATACGCACGTTCATGTTAGTTTATTTAAGTTTGTATGTTTGTAATCTAGTTTATTTAAGTTATTAAGTTTATAGGTACTGAGAAAAAATGCGCTTAAAATTAATTTATGTTCTAGTTTATTTAAATTTGTAAAATAATAGTTTAGTTATTAAGTTTACAGGTACTGAAAAAAAATGCGCTTTGTTTTATTTTTTGTGTTTGTTTTATTTATTTATTTATTCATATTATGTTGACGACAGCCCTAGCAAAGTATTACATTTGTAAACAAAGACTACCCACTGTTGGGGTAGTCAAATAAAAAGTTGTATTTTACATTTCATATGACTTATTAGGACAAAGTAGGGTAGAACAATATTGTTTATTTTTATTATACCCTGATATTTTATTGTGACAATGACTTGACATTGAATCTTGATCGCACGAACATTGCTCTGTGAATTAACCTGTGAAAATAATTGTAAAAGCGTGTGTTTTGTTGTGGAACTATAATTAAAAGACTGTTAATAGTGCAAGTGCCGTTTATTATTGAAGAAAGTGACCAAAACAGATAAGCACGCCAAGATCCCTGCCCTAAATCAAATACATATTAAGTGATAAAGTATAAAATAAATAAATAAACAAAACATGCATGTAAAGATAAATTAAGCGTTAGGGTTACAGGTAGTTCAAATTTTTTAAGTACGCCTTAATACAATACCTATATTATTATATAGGTTTGTATTTTGACGGTCCTAAGCCCGTTAAAGTACGAAGGAAAAGTTTTAATTGCAATTTATACCTTTTTATCATTCAGCGTTTCCGACGCATTCACTAGCGTTAGATGACCAAATATAGCCCAAATTGTAAGTAATCGGCTAATTAAGCAAAGACTCATTACCAAAAAATGCTTATAATCTGAATATGTAATAAGTCACACAATAAATTACCTGTACCTGAACATGTCTGTACACGTTTTGAGATATCCAAGTTGTTTATTTGATATATTTAAAATAAGACTTTTTTTAATAGAAAGACATTTATAAGAGTTACTTATTAATGAAGAAAATGTTATTACATCTTAGTCTATCTTTAACAAGATTATTTCTAATCCGCCTGAATTAATTTTTTAACTCTGAAAATACGGCTTATTTAACAAAAAATACATCTTTAAAAGTTACTTGTAATTGTATCAGCTGTCTACAAAAAACTAGTAAAGCTCATCCGACAACGAAAAATTTAAAGTGCCTGTAACTGAAAAGGAGCACAAAATCGCAATTGAGTGTCTATGGCAAAGTGATGAACAATTAACCCCTCTACAAGCTGCGCTAAGTTTTATTTTGAATACGTTTGAATCTTGGAAGATAAAGACAAAATTAGGATTTTTTCATACAAAAAATATTTAAAGTGCATGTAACTCAAAAGGAGCACAAAATCGCAGTTGAGTGTCTATGACAAAGTAGTGAGAAATTAGCCCCTCTACAAGCTGCGCTAAGTTTTATTTTGAATACGTTTGAATCTTGGAAGATAAAGACAAAATTAGGATTTCTTTCATACAAAAAATATTTGAATATTTTTTTTCTCTGAAAATACGGCTTTTTTGGCAAAAACTCAATGTACAAAAGTGATTTGTAATTGCACCAGCTGTCTACAAAAAAAAAATAAGCTGAATCGGTTGACCTTTTGTCAAAAATTTCTTAATGTCCCCTTTTTTATCATTTGGGACCAGTGTGTGGCGTGAGCGTGACGTTCATTTGTATGGCCAAGGTCAACGGCGATTACTCGACCCTTAAAGTGAGCTGACGTACTTTTCTTACATTTCAGCCTGGAATTCCTTATTCCTGGGTACATGCCTACTTTCATTTTCGAATATTTTCTACGATGTTTTACGATTTTCCGATTTATTTAACCTGACCTTGACCAGCATTCTAAACTTCAACTGAGACGAAAACAACATTCTAAGCTCGATTTTGAACGTCTCTCGTCCAGGTGTTTTTCCGAAAATCTGTCGACGTAGTCAGCCTATGAGGCCAACGTGATTTCGAACGCCCCTATTTCTTTAGCCACACAATTTGACCACTAGTCTAAACACCAAGCTTTGTCCGATTTATAAATAACCCCGCCCTCATGTGCTGCATTGACAGTGAATAAACTTATCACTACGTTAATAATATAAGTTGGACAATGAAAGTTTTGTAATAATGGCTTTCTAAGGACTTAATATTACACTGCAGGGTCGCCTTAGACCCTTCAAGTATAAGGCGGTTATTAAAATAGTTCCTGGTGGGCAGTTCAATGTCGGCCATTCAAACAAACGCACCCTGTTTCCGGCAACGGCAAGTCAACAGCTGTTGCGTAATGTTTAATTTTGAACTTCGAATACACAAATTATTGACTGTTCGAGTGTTTGAACGAGTAGATATCTTCCTGGAAAGATTGTGCGAAAGATGAGATATTACGTCAAGACTGTAAAAAAAATTTTGGCTGTCTGTAAAGTCGGTTTACGAACGATAATTTTACGTGATAACCAGAGAGAGATGCGTCACAAGCTAAACGCTTAGGCCGATCGCGCCTCTCTATCACTAGTTCCGCGCTCTCGCTTGCACGCTCTGCTCAGGCGGAACCTGACACTTTTTCGTGCGTGCAGCCGGCGTTCATCGATTTATAAGACGTTATCACGTCAAAAAAAAACACAATCCAGCGTTAGACGTTCCTATAATGGCAAAGTGAAGAGCTAAAAATAAAACTATTTTTTATTTATGGAATTATGTAGGTAATTTAACTCTCATCCTAAAATAAATATTTTAATCCATTGAGGAAACGTTGGGTGTTTATTTAATTTCATGGTACCTAAGTAGGTATACTTAATATGCTACTCCAGACACGGAATGAGTTCATTAGCAAAAAAGTATAATTCAATCTTTGAGAAGAAGTTAGGGTTATGATTTGTTATTTTCGACACGTTTCTGCAGAGTTTATTGACCTCTTGCTCCCTAGAGTTCTTTACCATCATTTTACATATTATTTTTCCTTAATATGATAGGTTCACAGGATTTCTGTTCCGTTTTATCTTCCCGCAAATATGGAAACAGATTATTTTTATTCGGTTCTTGTTGTACATAATAAGAAATCTTACAATTATTAACTGAGCAATTATTACAATTATTACTACCTTAGTATTTAGGAAGGAACTATTTCAGCCTTGGTAAACAAATTTGACATTCAAAGGCTCTCAGTATGTTTGACAGTTGTCTAAATACATCGTAAAAGCGTATGATGGTACACCACAATCCTGTCTGGCGCCTAAACCTCTGTTTAATGGCTTTCAGTACTGAATCACGGTTAATATTTTACCTGGGTTTGAGTCGAGATCAAATCAATTTGATTCTAGGAACTTGAGCTACAGTGTAATTTTCCAATTCTGAGCGATAATTAACCGACACTAATAGCAATTATTTCAATCAATTGCAATTCTTTTTCTGGAGCCTTTGATTAAAGATTGATAACTGCAAAAAAAGACTACCCCAGGAATTTTAAGGCATACCTACAATAAGTTAATAATTTACTGACCCGGTGTGAATAGACATCAAAAACATTTGAATGAAAACTAAAATAATAAAGCGTCTGTTATGAACGGTAATTAGTTCGCTGTATTTTAAGAGACACAATCAACTAAATCATTGTCTGGAGATAATGACGCTTTATGCTCAGCCATTTAAATACAAAGCTTGGGTAACAAATAAACCTAGCAACAAGTACTGGGTTTATTTCACCCTCAATGTTTTATGTTTTGTTTTTTATTCTAGGTCATCAAATGAAATAAGAGGAAAGATACTACCGACAACAAAATGAATATTTCATAACTAAGCCGTTTTAAAACACGATGAAATCTTTTGAAAAACTTAGACACATTCTATTTAGCAAAGAAAAAATAAAAAAACGGGCCAAGTGCGTGTCGGACCACGTACAATGAGGGGTTCCATAGTTGGGATGAATTTATCCCAAGAACATTGTAGTTGAAAAACATGTTCTCCCCATAAATTCCAACTGAAAATGTAAGTCGGTCGACTATTACTCATTAACTTGTAAAGCCTACATAGCTGGGATAGTTTTTCTATTAACTCCGTTCGTTCATTGCAACTAAGCAAGTAGTCAAATAAAAGCCCTTTTCCTCTTTTCTGCTTTTGCTGTGCCCGACAGTTCTTTTTTTTTTTTTGGGTGGGAACTTATCAAATAACTTTTCCCGCTCTGGGCGGAGCGGGAGGGTGTGTCAGACTCTTACTGACTAAAACCTACCCGTATTCCTTCGTTGCCTGTGTTGCCAGAAGCCTCGGTAACCCTTTCGAACTTCCACGCGACCCCGGCAGGCATAGGCCCTAGTGGGCCCCTACACTTGTGCTGACATCTCTTTGAGGCGTGCGTGGAATACAACGCGCCGTCGTCTCGGGCCTGGTCCTTATCGGACGGCAAGCTACCCATTGCTCACCGTCCGCAAGCCCGTGCCTACGGTGGCCGGAAATCCGCCCGGGATTCCCGACGCCCAGGGCGACTCCTGCGGCGGCTAGGGACGGGAGGACGCGAAATTTGCCTTTCCCTCAACCGTCCCGACAAAAAGTTCGTCCTACATTGAGAATTACCCGTTCAACACGGGTAATTCTCAATGTAGGACGAACTTTTTAGGACTTGGTGACTTTATTAATCGCCCAGATTCTAATGAAAGCTTCAGCGGAACGTAAATCCCCTCCCAAAAAAGGATATTGGTTCAAAGGTAAGCTAAGGTTCTTTTTGTTCTGAAATAACAACTTACTGTACTCATTAATCCATTGGCCAGGCCTGTTGATAACCGATTGCCTCATCCCCAACAATAGCAGCCATTTGAAGGACCATATTAAAACAGAAGGCTTGTAAGTATTTATGACAATAATGATGAATGGAAGTAGCAATTACAAAAGATTTACGAATACCTACCAATGTACGTAAGGAAATATATTGTATATCGAAGTAATCCATCACTTCACTCAATTTACCGATACAAATATATTCCAAATGTAAATGTATATTTTTCTGGGTTTATGAAATAGAATTTGTACCTGAAAAGGAAAATTTGTATACAGAATTGATCAACCGTGTTACTACTGCAATTTTATTCGCTATTGATACTTAAGTATTTGTAAGAGGTGTATTACAGAGGAACATTGAACTTTTGTATGAGATTTTAGGTTATAGTAGTTGCTAGTTGATTTTGTTATTTTTCTTCAGTTTAATTGCTATGCCAGTTTTTTTTTTTTTATTTTCCCTGAAAGGCAACATAAAGTATCCACTAGATATATTTAAAGTTCCAAACATAAAATATTTTCACAATCTGGTAGTAAAAACAAAAAAACAACTAGAGCAAACCTTTGTGGGTTACAAATTTTAAATTAGGAGTAAGTGTCCCAGATTCTAAGTCAGAGAAAAACTTATCCGCTTTACAGCATCCATAATATTCTACTGATGACTAAAATAGTTTCTGTAAGGAAGCTTTTTAAAAATATCGAGTGTAACAAAGTTAATGTACTGAAAAACGACGTGGGGTTGTAGAGACCCTTCTCCAACTATCTGTTTAGCTGTATCATTTCCTTTTACCTATGAACCCGAGTTAATACACAAATTGTCATACTCGTTTTCAACAAGACTTGTCAAAAACGTGTCGTTTGAAATGTATTAAAACATGTGTTAATAAAACATGCATACAGTATGATACATGGATTGACGTAGTTTCAGACATATTATGTTCAACTTTTTGAAATTTTTGACCAGTTTTCTACAAGGTTTAGATACGACTAGTCTTTACAACTTGTTTTGGGTGTAAATGATGAACTAAAACAGTAGGTACAACATGAAGAGTACATGTTTTATACCTTGGTATAAACGTGGGATTATATAGCGTCGCCAAGTTCACTGCCAGTTCCCTGATACTTCACCCTTCTTCAGGGAAACAGAATACGGTCCCATAGGGGTAATATTTCTTCAGATGAACAGCCGATAATAACCTCGTATTTCGAAGTTTATTTATTTGTAGTTTGGGTCATTGACACTGAGGTTGTTTGCTAAGCTGCTGAAGGGAAGAGGTATCGCGTAGTATTAGGCGATTATTTTCATAATTTGAAAGAAACAATTCGTACATTTGATTTCGCCATAATGACTAAAACACATTAATTTTCAACACTGTTCAAAATATGAATACTTAATAATTAAATCTGAGTAACAGCATAGAAAGCTGACAACAATAATATTCAAAACAAACAACAATCACCATAGCCCCGTCAGTTCAATTTCACTTGAATGAAATGCAAATAAACTTGAAAAGACAGAAAACAAATGAACTGTAGGAAAATATCATGAAAAACGGCGAAAACCTATATTTAAAACGATATACTGTATCATGAGTTTTTATTTAAAACATGCTTACGTATTTCCTGGGAGAAATTATTTGTAAAAATATAAGTAAAAGAGACTATGTTTCGCGATTAACTATTTTTGTAGGTAACTATTAGTGTTTTTAAAGAACTAAACAGACAATTCATAGGTAATAGTAGATTGTACAACTAGTGCACAAAAGAAGCCATTTTACCCCGAGTGCGGCGAGGGTGGGTAGTTAAGTCAATGGCTCGTTTATGCCCTAGTTATACACCCTGCTTTTCACTTCGGTTGCGAGAAAATGAAACGAGCATAAAGTATATAACAATATTTAATTAAATTAGTTTAATCACTTTTCACTGTCCAAAAATGTTGCAATATTTAAGAAGAGAATACCTAATTCCCGCCACGAAACGTTTTAATTTTATGTTTTTTTCATGTTTCAACATGGTTGTGTCATTCGACTTCATACTGCCAAGTCATAGAAACGTTTCTTTGAGTTCTTAAATAATATTAAATGACAACTATTTTATCTCGTTTTATTAAACTAACGATAGAAACACGGAATTGTTATCTCTCGAGTGATGTTTCTCAAAGATAAACTTTATTTACTGAAAATCCTTCGCGTACTTTTAAATACGTACTAGAGTATACGAAACCCAAATAACAAGCGGACCTCATGTTTCTAAAAAAAAAAATATCATTTTCTTTTTTTTATAAACCTTTCATTATTTATGTTAGTGGCCAACGTTGCAACGCTTTGAGTTGGAAACGTATACACAAGGAAATGTTATTATCCTTGAAATAAAGGCCGGAATTAAATAAAAAATGCGGGTGACGACGTCCACACAACTGCGAGAAATGTTTTTTTTTTAGCAGTGTATGTTTATATACCACAACATACATAACCTCCTTTTTTGAAGTCGGTAAAAAGGGTTTTGTGACGGTCTGAACCTTTTATTAAAGAATGTAGAGGTTACTTGCTATTTTTGTGAAATAAATAACTGCGTAGAGCAGTTTTGGGAAAGATATGTTTTTCTATGAAGCGACTTTTGTTCTACTTTCTCAATTAGATGCATCAGACTACCCGTAAGCACCTTTTCACATTCTCTGGCTGTCTGATATTCCTAATGGTGAAGTGGGTACTAATTCGCGGATAAGTATAAACTGCTTCACACACCCCCACACCCTTCACCCCCAGACCCTTGCTTGACGAAGCGCCAAACCGCGCCTTAGCTAAGCTTGTAGCTTTAAATTCCCTCGATAATAATAATTATCCAGTTTTTATCCAGCCTAGCCCATCTTGCTGTCCTCCCCCCAGCGACGCCCTAAGCCGAGGTTCGTACCTCACTGCACCCTTAGTGTGCAATCGCTTAGTAATTTAAGAAATTCGCCCCTGGCTGGAGGCTTAGAATTCGCTTAAGGCAGCTACAGGATAGTCCGGTTAAGTAGTGACGACCTTGCCGGGGTCGCGTGGAAGTTCAAAAGGGTTACCGAGGCCCCTGGCAGCATAGCCAACGAGTGGAATACGGGTGGTCTGACACACTCTCCCACTCCACCCAGAACGGGAGTAGTTATTTGATAATTTAACACCCAAACAAAAAAGTGGTGACGACCTCTGAAGGTCAACTACGAGATGCCAAGTAAAAAAAGCACAATTCACTTGGTTTACTCGGGAACTTAGTGACGGCAATCTGCCAGCCAAGACGTGTCAAAAGGGGCATAAGCAATTAAATGAAGGTCATTGTTGATACTAGGGATCCCAACGTAATAGCACATTCTCAGCCAACAATTTTTGAAAATTTTATTTTGGTCTACCTCAAATTTATCTCTTACCTACGACGACCTTTCTTTCCAAAGTTTCAATTACGTGAAACATTCTTGCAATTTTCGAGTTGTTGGTTTTTTGTTTCTACTTAATACATATTTGGTTTCAGGGTGGGTGTTCATAAAAGAGTTTGTTCATTTTTTATAAGAGTCGGTTACCTTTGTTTATTTTCATGCAGGGTTCGTTTGAGTGAGGTTGTATATTATGAAATAATGACAAATTAAATGTTTTGTGAGTATGATCACTGATGAATGAAACCTTACACCAAGTTTTGATCCCTTGTTTTCATACATACATACACTCTCGCCTTCTTCCCGTTGGGGTAGGCAGAAACTAAGGAACGCCACCTGCTACGCTTACATACCTTTTGCTTCGTTTACGTTTTTGTGCATACATCTGGTCAGTGGCGTGCACTTCATAGACACAAAAAGACAGTACCAAAAAATCTTAATTCATAATTCAGCGCCACCTTTCGAGTGTCGGGTAACATCGATACAGAGTAGCCAGCTCGTTCATACAATTGCGATAGCGCCGCTGAATGCCACGGGAAAGACATTCGCGGCTAAATGTGTATATCTGTGCTCTCGTGGTCATACAGATTTAATTGGTGTGCGCTCCTATAGATACGAGACACACAATGTCACAAATAACGCACACAACCACACAGAGTAGACACTGTCTTTTTTACAACACGACAAATTACGATACTTGCCGAAGTTTTCCGATCTGAAGTTAGCTATGCAACTCTGTATTTTAAAAAGTAGCATTGTTTCATTAATTTTTTTTGTCGTATTTTTTATACTGAGTCGAGCCGCCATTATTTTGTTTGTTTTGATTTGGTTGTGAGCTTTGCTATCAGTTATTAGAGATTTTAACATTGATAATCGTGTGAAAAATGAATAATATTCACTGTGAAAGTTGTTCAGGTGGTGTGTGTATAGAGAAAATAAAAAATTATGCGTTTTCAAAACTATCTTTCGGTGACAAAAAAACAAGTGATCGAGAAAGGTCGTACGATTTGCAATTAATACAAACTAAAGTTAAATTCACACACATACAGTCGTAAATTCAATACAAAACAATATGATTAATATTATTGGCTCACAGGTTGCATACACAGTAATTGGTTGATCTGCTTCCCTTGTCTACTATTGTCAAACAATAAAACCGTCTGGAACGACACCGCGTACACCGATATTCATAATTTTCCTACGGCAGCGTAAAAACACGATCAATCTGAAAAACACTTAGAAGCTTCGCTTAAATATTCACACCTTTGGAAAAAATCGTATTGAAACGCATTTAAATTCTCAGATACAAATCGACATTGATAGACATAACGCGAAAGTCGATCGGAACCGAAATATTTTTCAGCGACTTATTGACATTGTTTACTTTTTGGGGAAACAAGTGCTCGCTCTTCATGGACACAATGGATTTGCTTCGTCAGGGAATAAGGGAAATTATTTAGAGACGGTCGACTTGCTTTCCAAATACGACGGAGTTTTGGAAAACCACTTACAAAATTCCACTAGCTCATTTACGGGTTTATCAAATCGGATTCAAAATGACATAATCACCAGTGTAGCGTCTCTAATGATTCAAAAAGAAAACAACAAATCGCTTGCACTGATTTTGTTGCTGTGATGGTCAATGAAATACCAGACGTAAGCGTTAAAGAGCAACTGGTCCTGGTTTTAAGATATTTTCATAAGTCAGAAGTGTTTGATCGGTTTATAAAATATATTGACCACACCGCGAAAACTTTAAGTGCCATCATACTGCAGATTCTATCAGATTTTAACTGTTTGTCGAAATTAATAGCTCAGATATTCGACGGTGCTGCTGTGTTGTCATCTGATCTGAACGGCGTTCAGTCGTTGGTTCGCCAGCAATGTCCTCTTGCCGAATACGTTTGGTGTTCCGCCCATATCCTTAATTTGGTACTTTCCAAGTCCTGCGAACGTATTCCTGAAACTAAACCTTTTTAACAATCTCATAAAAATATTAGCCAATTTCTTTAATAATAGAACCAAAAGGCAATACCACAACAATAAAATGGCAGATATGAAAAAAATGCTTCGTGTTGCTGACACTCGGTGGAATTACAATTCGCTTACTGTAAATGTAATTTTTAATTCTTCTTCACATTTATATGATTTATTTGAGGAAATGGCTGAAAACGAAGACTTCTGGGACGGTGAAACGTTATGTCAAGTTTCGTCTTTGTTATATAATTTAAATGACTTTGAATCCCAGTTTTTACTTCATGTGTTTAACGAAATATTCACAGAAACTGATGTGCTTTACGAAATTATGCAAAAAAAGACGTCCAATGTGATATATTTCGTCAAAAAAATAAAGGATTTGAATCGTTTTTGGAATCCTTCAGATCTTGATTTGAATTTATTTTTGAAGGCGTTAAAAGAATAACAGGACCGCCAAAACGAAAACGTAATGTTGTGGACGCAAAAATCAATCATAAACGGATTTTTATTGAAATTATAGACGACATATCTAACGAATGTCGCAACCGTTTTAAAAATCTGAAAGAGATAAAAAATTTTGAACTGCTATCATGCGAAAATTTCAATAAATATAATGACAACTGTCTGGTCGAATTAGTAACGCAATTTGTAAATGTTTATAAATCACACGACTTTAACTTAGACCGCCTTATCAATACTTTTACGATTCCATATTGCAGACTTTCTTACAGAAAGATAGACGTGTAGATTTAATATATAAATAAAATAAAATCTTAAAATAAGTTTGTAGGTAGATCCATACGGAACTACCTACAAACTTTTTTTAATTATATCCTCCTCGGGCCTCGCCTCCCGGCGTTTACACTCACATCTGCCTTTTAAATACCTTTTGTTAGTCGCTTTTCACTCATCCTCTCAACATGAACAAACCATCTAAGCATACTCTTTTCAACTTTTATCACTAAATCTTCTTTTGAACCGCACCGTTGGCTTATTGCATAATTTTTCAGCGTATCATTTATAGTCACACCACACATGCTTCGCAAGGAACGTATTTCCACAGCATTTGTTCTACTTTCATGCTTCTTTTGCCACACGCAACATTCACTTCCATACATAAGCGTAGGCACCAGCACACCATTCTACTGTTTTCATTTACGCCTTAAACAAGTTGTAAAGTATGTTGTATATTTATTCCACAGTTTTCGCTATTGCACCTACCACTGTTTGTCTCTGCATCATCCAAAGGTTGACTGGTCAACCAGTTCTACCAGTCAACCTTATTCGATATTTCTTCTTGCAAGTGTAAGGATTTGAGCAAGTGTATCTGTTCTAGAGATCGCAAGTGCCTACCAAAGTGCACTGTTTCTTAATTGATCAACGTACCACAAACGTCGACATCGCTACTACGAATCAAGTTAGAAAAATCTTAAAACGTAAACATAAAAGTCAAATAACCTCATTTAAATATCAGGAAGAATGCACTATAAATAAGCCAACGACAAGCCAGCCCGTTCAAGTCGAAATATTCTACTTCCTCTGAATCCAACGAGTGTGACTGTGACAATTCACTCACGCTAGATGCAACTCCAGCTCCGCGAAAGAAGGCCGCCGTTAGCATGGATTATTCTACTCTCGCAAAAACTTGTGACAGGTACGGAGTATCAGACAGGGCAGGGGCACCTATCGCTTCTGTAGTTTTGCAAGCTACCAGCTCATCTGCACCGGTTATTGACAAAAATAAACTATGCAGAAAACGATCGCAAACAAAACAGAATATTATGGCGAAGGACAGAACTTTACAAGTACCCGCTTTATATTTCGACGGTCGGAAAGATAAAACCTTAGTTATATAAAAAAAGAAGGAAGAAATTACAGACAGATTATCCTAGAAGAACCCATTTCGTTGATAAAAGAACCAGAGTCAAAGTATTTGGGCTATGTTTCTCCAACCTCTGGGACTTCTAAGGTAATAGAAAAGGTCATTACTGATTATTTTTTAAAAGAAAATATTTCAATGAAACCTTTGCTGGCGATTGGATGCGATGGAACGAATGATATCGTTGGAAAATATAGAGGTATTATACGTTTACTAGAAAAAAAAATTAAATAAACCATTGCAATGGATTATTTGCTTGCTTCATATGAATGAATTTCCATTTCGACATTTGTTCACACATATTGATGGCGCTACATCGGGACCACAAACATTTACGGGAACGATTGGAAAACAGCTGTAAAACTGTGAAGACAAACGTGTTGTCCAGTTTCAACCGATTCTTTCGGAGTTACCGGACCTATCAACCCAAAATCTTAGAACCGATCAATTATATTTGTATCGAATTGTCTCTGCCGTCATAAGCGATGTTTTCCCTGAAGATTTAGCCAACAAATCACCAGGCAAGATGTCTCATGCCAGATGGCTCACCCGTGCTAATATAATTGTCCGTCTTTATGTGGAACCAGAAGCTCCTTCCAAAAAGCTAGTCATTTCAACAACCTATGTTGTGAAAATTTACGCTCCGACTTGGTTCGCCATTAAGACTCACCCTTCCTGTAAAGATGGAACACGACACTTATGGAAGTTGATCTCTTCGTCTAGGTACCTATCTGTTGATCTCAAACCCATCATAGATCCTGTCATCATAAGAAATAGCTATTTTCCTCACCCTGAGAATGCATTATTAGCAAAGTTGACCGACCCACAAAAACATATTCGTGAGTTAGCTGCGCGTCGGATTGTGAAAGCCCGTGCCATTACACAAACAAAAGGCAGACTTTTTCAAGTTCCTGACATAAACCTAGACGCTTCTTCTTACGTCGATGTTATTGATTGGCAGCATAATGTCACCGAACCTCCTATTCTCAATAGTATAAGTGACGAAGATTTACAATTATTTGTAGCACGAGGTGAGGGTGAATTGCCTCTACTACGTCTGCCATGTCATATGCAAGCCGTTGAAAGGGCCGTCAAGACTGTAACTGAAGCATCAAATACTTTGTGCAGCAAATCAGCAAGAGAAGGATTCATTAAGGCTCCGATTGAATCTCGCAAAGATATGCCAAAATTTGACAGCAAGAAGGATTTTTTAGTTAAATAGAATTAATAATTAACATACTTTTACCGCATTTTAAGGCGTTATTTTTTCTTTATTAAACAAAAACGTCTTATTCACTTGAGTTTTATTACAAAATAAAACATTATGAGTAGTATTTTATAGTACATAATAAGATTTTAATGCAACCATTTTTTTTTCACAAATCAGAATTTTTGACTTCAATCCGGATGCAGAACATGATAATATGCAATCTTAACTATTTTTTGCATACGAATTAAAGACGTACCATAACACCCTTTTATCGCTATTACATATTAAAATTTGACACATTTTTTGTTTTCATACATTGGTGGCCCACCCTATTGTGGAGGTCAGATAGGCCATGTAAAATACTGGTATTCAGCGGCATCCGGTTAGATTGGAAGCCAACCCCTACATAGTTGGATAAAGGCTAGGCAGATGATGATGTTGAATTCAGTATTTGTACTTATGTACGGTCAGTGATCTGCATTACTCAGGTAATACAGAGCACTGGCTGAGAGGGCTCAGCCCCTCTTAGAAAGAAGTAGAGGGAAAGAGCGGTCGGGTTATGCACGTCACTGACTGTACCCTTCATTTAGAAATGTCAACAAGTGTATCCTTTATCTCACTGACTGTACCCATCATTTAGAAATGTCAACAAGTTCTTTATCTCATGAAGCTCAATATGATTGAAACAGACAATAGAATCACTTTAAAGGGAAGGACAATACAAAAACCTTGCTCTATCGGGATCCAAGGTTATTCCAGCGTCCACGTGTATGAATTGTACAGATTCACGAGCACAATTCGCTTTAGAAAACTTAGATTCAATTAGCTAATTAAAATTATAAGGTGCACTGAGAAAAGGGATGGAGCTATTCCCCCTGTATGGCTTCATCTTATTCTCACACTGATGTAATAAAAATAATAGGCAGTGCTATAAGAGGCAGTGGTTGCCCCCAGCACTCTAACTACGTAACACATTTTCAATCATAATCCGAGAATTCAAAGGATATTTCGAATCCATTGCTTCATAGGTATGAAAAATTCGTCTGCTCAACAATGTAAATCACGCAATAAATGTTTTCAAACAGTCAAAACGAAAGGCATTGTCATTTTTAGTGTTAGAGTTACAATTTTTAGAGTTACGCAATTACCAGGAATCCGCTGGATGCGAGAAGCACAAGCGATTGAAGTGGCGGTGCTTTGTGGAGGCCTATGTCCAGCAGTGAATTATGACATAATTACTCGGCAGGACCTTATGATTTGAATTTTGCATGCTGTGTTTGTTACTCTAGTCTCCGTAAGTACGTACACATAAAGTAGGTATAAAGTTACACATAAAGTAGGTATACAGTTGTAACAAAATTAGGAAATTGAGCCCTAAGATCCCAACTTGCAAACATTGTTTGAAATAAATCAGGCGTATTTAAATAAGAGAAACTAAGCCCGTATATCTAGGGCAAAGGGATCACGGGACGTCTTTGAGAATTTGTTTTAAAGTAGGTACCTTATTGATAGATACTTACCTACCTGCCTACTGAATTCTAGAGTAAAATAAAGTAGAAAGTTAAGGAATCCTTACGAATGATACCTTTTTTGAATATGTTACTTAGAAATCACAAAAAACAAAATACTTTTATTTAAAGTTTTGAAAGTCGCTTCAGTGAAGCATTGAATAAATAATAACATTTTATAAACATTAAGTAATTTTACTATTGTTACTAATATTAATAGTCATATTTGGCTTTCACAGAACTTTAATTGTCTTTAAGTAAAGATACTTTTGAAGAGTCATTAAGAAAATATCCACTTAAGTATTCTGGAATTAATTAAATTCTCCTATCGATCATAGAATTTTCAAAAAATAACAATATAAATAAAAAGTTACTTACAGAAACTGTGAAAAGTTACATAAGTAGGTAGTTAGTGGCCAATCAATTACCTACTTATATAACTACAAGAATTCTAAACTCCAGCAATTTGCAAACTACAAAAAAATGAATAGTTATGAATGCCAGCGTCTTCGGCACCGTAACTTTTGAACTTTTGATTTTTGAACACTCAATATGGGTAACGTGGTGTAAATCCCAACGCGTGTCGCCGACATGACATGACATGACAGCTGAGCTGTACAGTAACGTGCCAAAAGATGTACATAGTAAAATTCAGCAACGATTGACTTGTGCCAAACATGAATTAAAATTCCGAAATTCGATGCAATTTGCAGTAGGTATTTGCACTTAGTAGGTATAAGCTCAAAGACACTTTTCGCTTAACTGATACTACGTCATCGTTCGTTGATCGATAATCAATTTGGTATCTTAAGCTACTACATAGACAATACACCGACGATGATACAGTCGGTTAGTCTATTTTAATTATTTTCAGACCGTCATGTCCTACGGTATTCTGATGTGGGACAAAGCCGCTGACATTCAAATTATGTTTGTTCTTAAAAAACGAGGTTTTCGAGCAATTTACCAGCTAGGTGCCAGATTTTTTCTGAGAGATTTTTTTAAAGACATTGGTATTCTCACGGTGGCATCACAATTTATCTTCAACTATCTATATACTCGTATTCTTCAATTTATCTATAAGGCAAAATATACACTAAAAACACTGATATTCATAATATTAACACCAGAAATAAGGACAAATTACGTGCTCCATTTCACCGGCTTTATAAAGTTCATAACTCATTTGTTGGGCTTGTTATAAGAAACTGGTTTTTCTTTGCTAGATTTGCCTTCTAATGGGTTTAAAGCTAAAGTAAAATCCAAACTTTGTTCTAAGGCATACTATTCTATCAACGACTACTTAAACGATCAGAATAGTTGGTTACTGTGATTAACTCAAGACAATGTTTATGTTCTTTCTCCAGAATTAGCTTGGTAAGCTAATTCTGGAGAAAGAACATAAACATTGTTGCTCCACATTGTTTCTTTTTTTTTACTGTTTAGGTGAATTTACGAGTATTTTAATTTTATTTTCATTTATTATTGACTCATTGCAATGTTTTTTTATGAGTTGTATTGCTATATGTGGTTAGTTAGCGACCTCAATAATTAATCTTATTATTCTTGCCTGTGAAACCGGCAGCAAGTTCGTCATGCTCGATTAAATGCCACAGCTTGCAGCAGCGTCTTGGGTCGGGTTGCCTCTTTCCCTCAAATATGGCGAGGGGGTAATGGCTGATCTTTGCGTTATGCTCGTGAACGGGTATTGCTTGTGGTGACTTGTCGTCTTGCTGACTATGGTTTTGTTATTGTTATTAGTAATTCACTGGTTAGTTATGCTGCAAGCTATCAGTCAATTAGTCAATAAACTACCCGTAGAATTATTTAAGTCCATTTATAATATAAATCAAATTTAAGAACCAGCTAAAGTCATTTCTGATGGGAAAGTGCTTATACACTTGATAAGTTTCTCAGTGATGTGTTTGTCTGACTGAAGACTGTTATGACTGCTAAGCTTTTTATTTTTTTTATTGAAATAATATTATGTATTTTGATTTTTTTGACATTTTTTATCGGTGTTAATTAAGATACCCAAATTTAATGACATCTTTTTTTCTTGTCTTGGTGTGGTGAGTCGAGTGCGTGTTTTTGTGTGAATTTGTGGGTGTGAGCATCTGTGTGTGCAATAAAAATGAAATAGAGTTACTTTCATTTAAGTGTTACTAAGTAGTTTTCAGTCTCGTCGTAGGTTTTATTCAGGAGAAATGCACGGAGGGCTAGTTTTCATTTGTTGTGTGGTAAATTATAGATATAAATGTACGCGTTAATTTTATTTCTCTACTATCTTGGCCCTTGCCAAGATAGTAGAGAAATCTCTTAGTGAATTTGAACTGAGTTTGTGGAACAGTACAAATCAAATCTTTCCGCCGTTTGGTAATATTAGTAAGAAGGGTTTTTAAATGTTGCAGAAGAATGGTTTGGAGAATGAAGTGTTGCCTTATGTTGAGGTTCCCTAAAATTTTTGTACAGTTCTGAGGTTGAAAACAAAATAGGTCGAAAAGTTGCAACTTTTAGTAGCTATATGGAATAGCTCTGTGGGACACTTCCAATGGTTTTAGGGCAGTTTTTGTGGCGCCATCCCAGCAGCTAATACAATAAGTGATTATTGACTGACATAAGGCGTAGTATAAATTGCGAATCACAGACTGCTTGGCGACGTGTCGAAGGGTTTTAAAAATATGTATTAGTTTTCTAACCCTGCCTAATGCTACCGTAATAATAACCAAGCTAATATGAGTTTTATAATTCAGGTATCGATCTAAAATAATACCTAGGTACCTTATATTATTGACTGTGGCAATGGGTAAACATTGACATTTTACTTTTTATTGAAATTTGTACTATCGTACAAATTTACACACATGTCAATGTTTACTCACTCTAGTGACAACTAGAGTGAGCCTTTATAGAGATGGGAATACTAGGTTGTGATGTCGAAGAGATAGAGAACGTCATCAATTTCGTTTTGGATGTATTGAAGGTTAGAGCGTGGGATCAAAGCCAGTTAAAGGCAGAATTTCTGAAGTTCTGACCACGAGTTAGCGTAAAAGGTAAGAGCTGTATCATCAGCAAAAGACACATTTTTTTCATTTGTGAAGTTGAGATTGCAGAGGTCATTTAGAAAGATGAGGAACAGCGTAGGACCGAGTATACTGCCCTGCGGTACACCGTAACAAATCGGTAGCTCGTCACTAATGTGGTCTCCAATTGTCACCATCTGCAGTCTATTCATCAGATAACTTTTAAAAAGATCAAGCTAGAGTCCTCTGACGCCTGCTCTCTCTAGTTTGAGTAAAAGGGTAGAAATGGAAACGGTGTCGAAGGCCTTAGCGAGAACAAGAAATACTGTAAGCACCTTTTTGCGAGTGTTTATTTTCTCTACTATGAAATTCGTTACTTCTTGAACTGCATCACAAGTTGACTTGTTCTTTCGGAATCCAAATTGCTGAGAATAAAACAAATTATTTTTTTCGAAAAAATCAACAATCTCTTATTGATGAGGTACTCATGAACCTTCGAAAGGCGGGGAGTACCACTATAGGGCGATAGTTACTGAAAGAGTTTCCATCGACACCCTTAAACAGGGGGTGTATAATTGCCCTTTTCAAAGCTAACGGAAATATAGCAGTCTGAAAACAGAGGTTAAATATATGGTTTAAAACTGGTGCTAGAATATTACAGTATTTCTTAAGGACCGCAGGAGAGATACCATCCCATTCAGTGGCTGCAGAGGATCTGAGGGACTGAATTACAGATTTAACCTCATCATATCTGTGTGATTAAATACAAATGATGATTAAGAAAAGTTGATATGGGAACAAGGTAAAGTAGGTGAAGTGTGGTCGTTGATTATATTATCAGCAAGTTTTTTACCTATTTCAGCATAATACTTGTTAAGCGACTGAAAGGGAGTGTCAGAGTGTGAAAGTAGTTGTGTAGGTGAATATTGTTGTTTTTGTGTTGTTGACTGATTTTGATTTTTTTTTTGTTTGTTCGAATGTTTATTAAATATATATTTTTTATGTATGTTCGCCGATTTCTTCGACAGTTATTGACCTTTTTTATTATTAACCTAATTATTAACCTCATTGACGTTTTATTTTTGTTTGAGTGGGTTCTGAGGCTCCCAAGGTGGTCCCATTGTCACCAAGTTATAATCTGATGAGGGAATCCCATGGAAATCGAGGGAAATCCTCAAATTTTAAAGGCACACGTATAGGGTATTTTTTGTAGTAACTTGTGCATTTGAAAACACCATTTGGTGAAGTGGAACTGATAATGAAGACCACAGATGGCCACCGAAACTACTTAATAAAAAGTTTAGTTTCAAATTTAACGAGTTGCGATTCGATTGGGTACTTTAATATGGTTACTGAGCAATTTATGCTCGTCACAGTGCGTATGGTGAGTGGCAGTTCTCCTAGTTCTTACCAACTGAACTCCTCAACCAGTAACGTCAATTAACGAAAAGCAATATTTTGTAAAAGATGATGAGCAGTTGTAACTAAGATAAATTACAAACTGACCTACTAATAAGTGAAAAATAAAGAACTTTTTACAAAAAAAATAAAACAACCCACTTTCAAAAAACCCTATAGAGTGAAAAATAACTTTAATTTCGGAAGTCGGTGTCTTTGAGTCTGAATTTTTGTTTTTTGAAGTCGTTTGTTTTTTTTTTTGTAAAAAAAAATAATTTTACTTCGATGGTCCTAGTTTATCATTTGTGATGAGTTACAGCTATAAATAGCTATATACGAGTATGCACGTCCTTTTGCCAACCGTCCCAGCAGTTCATGAAACTCCTCTTAAAGCATTTCCTTGACCCTGCTATAAAGCACACCAATCCCCTGATTGAGGGAGCCGCTCGAGGGATCACGCATAAGTAGGATTCGCGGACCGAGGCGTACTCTCTCGATTCCCGATAACGCCACAACCCTCCTCCATGAGAGTAGTAGGGTACAGTACTGGTTGCTGTACATAAACAAAAAACCCGACCGCCATCCTTTCGTCCTCGCCACCGAGGACCACCGCGGTGTTCCCATCTATCCCCGCCCCAACCCTTGCTTGAGCCAGGCCACGCTGTTGAGCCTGTAGTTTTAAATTCGTCCTAATTAATCTTAATCCGATCCAGCCTGCCCCTTGCTGTCCACCCCCAGCGACGATCTAAGCCGAGGTCTGTACCCGACAGCCCGACAGCCCTTAGCGTGTAATCACTTAGTTTATAAGTTTATGCCCTGCGTGGAGGCCTTAAGATGTAAGATACCCACAGGCAAGCCCGGTTAAGCAGCCGACCACCTCCTTGGTTGACCTGCGAGTAAAAGATAAAAATAAAGGGCTTTGAAGATCCGTGGCATCTGGCATTTTTTTTTTCAATTCAATCTTTTAGATACGATAATTGACAAGAAAAATCGTTAGGCTTAGGCCAAATAAATTCGTAGAGATTCGTAACAGGAGAATGTTTACCACAGTAATTAATATTTTAGCTTCATTCAGAGTGATTATTTCAAACATCTATGCAACAAGATGTTCAATAAATATGGATGTCACATGATCAACTTTGGACGTTAATATCTCGGAAACGTAACACTTTACGGGGTTTGGTCTTATTATGTTTTTTGTTTGCATTGATGTCAGATACCGCCATTTTGAAAAAAAAGTAAAATGTCGGACAGTAAGTATAAAAATCCCCAATCCCTTTTCTTTATGCCTGGAGGCTTTTATTTACTTAGGTATTAAGTTCTGTTTACATTTTTATTTTTATTTCTGCTTGAGTATAATTTTCGTTTTTTGGTATATTGAAGTGTGTTAGCTGACATATACAGGGTGGAATTTTGTAATGCCACCTGGAGGGAAAGTACTCTTAATACTGCAGATAGAAAATTTTACTCAAAGGAAACATTCCTTTATTTTTGAATAGAAAGCAAACTGCATTCAAAGATTTTCGAAAATTCTCTTCTCCCACACCCGGGAATCAAACCGGCTAAAATCTGAAAAATTATACCCTGTACTTTTATTGCATCGATCGTTAGGGTCAATTATAAGGAAAAAATCTCTCTAACAAACATGATAAATTAAATGAAAGGAAAACCAGGAAATCTGAAGTTACAAATTCAATGAGTCAAGTTAAAGCTCTTTAACTAACATCCATCTTTTGTAATGCAGACTCCTTTGCGACATACTCGTAGCTGCGTGTATGAGGTAATTTAAATATGGAATGTTAGATTAAAATTTGAAAATTAGATTGTCATAGTTGTTATTCACATTTGATTGTTTTTACAACTCATTTCACATTTTGTCTCACGGTGAAAATGGCTTATCAAGAACAGTTTGATTTAATGGAAGCTTATTTTTTAAATAACAAAAACGTGAATCTAGCTCTGCGGTGGTATGGAGAGAGATATCAAGACCGACAGCCACCAACTCGGTTCGTATTGAAAAGAATGGTAGAAAATTTAAAGAATACGGGTGGTTTCAAGAAGAGACGGCAAACTATTCAGCAAAACTATTTCGATTTTGAACTAGATGTTTTAACATACTTTGAATCATTTCCAAAGGCTTCAAGTAGAGATGCTACCGACGAATTAGGAACAACCCACACTCGCGTACTTAAAGTGCTGAAAAAGTATAAGTATAAATGCTATCGTAAAGGTCGGTTGGTGCAAAAATTGCATATTGGGGATCGTGACAGACGATTACAATTTTGTGAAAACATGCTTGGAGAAATTGACCGAAACCCTATTTTTTTGAGTAACATTGTATGGTCTGACGAAACCAAGTTCAGCAATAATGGCATGTACAATCGCCGCAATAACCATTATTGGTCTCGAGTGAATCCTGTTCGTGTTCATGAAACTAACAATCAAGTAAGATTTTCTTTCAACGTTTGGTGCGGAATTATGAGAAATAATGTAGTGTTAGTCCACGTGTACGAAGGTCATTTAAACACTGTCATACTTGACAGTGTTTAAATGAAAATATTGAAATACTGGATCTCTTAAGAAACGAGTTAAATGGTTTCCCCGAGGAAGAGCGAAACCAAATAATTCTACAGCAAGATGGTGCTCCAGCACATAACATCAGAATCACTACTGCCTACATTAATAACCATTTTAATACCTGGATTGGTACAAACGGCACAATCAGATGGCCTGCGAGATCGCCAGATCTCACCACATTAGATTTTTTTTGTCGGGATATGTAAAAAATCAAATTTACATGAAATCTTATGCGAATGACAACGAGTTGAGAGTTGAAGTTCAGAATACGATTTATAATATTCACCACAACACTTTATTAAAGGTTACTAGAAATGAATTCGTTAAAAGAATAAATTTGTGTACCCAAGAGAATGGAGCCCATTTCGAGTAACTAATTAGTTAGTTTACCATTTTTTGTAAATAATTAAATTAATTTAAGATTTCCTGGTTTTCCTTTCATTTAATTTATGTTTGTTAGAGAGATTTCATCCTTATAATTGACCCTAACGATCGATGCAATAAAAGTACAGGGTATATTTTTTTCAGATTTTAGCCGGTTCGATTCCCGGGTGTGGGAGAAGAGAATTTTCGAAAATCTTTGAATGCATTTTGCTTTCTATTCAAAAATAAAGGAATGTTTCCTTTGAGTAAAACTTTCTATCTGCAGTATTAAGAGTACTTTCCCTCCAGGTGGCATTACAAAATTCCACCCTGTATATTATGGCAAATAATTTAATTTAATTTAATGTAAATTATTTGCATACTATTGTATAGAATCAAGTTTTTCTAAAAGAACAGACAGCTGTGCTGCTGGGGAGATTATTGCGCCACTTCTTCCCAGCTAAAGTTATCATAAATAAGTTTGACGTTCGAAAAGTGCTGATTGTCAGCCTAGTTTGAATAAATTACTTTTCATTTTGATTACGAGACGTCATCGATTTTGATCAACGCATTTGCATCGATGTGACATTGATCGTATGCGTGTAGTATCACCTCAAATGAGTACATATTTTTGTGCGTGACTGTACGATGTGATGTAATGGAACTCCATTACATCGTTCCCAGAATTCCTTAATCGTACTTTCCGAGTCATGATGTCAGATGTCAGTTTTAGAGAACCAATTTAACGATAGACATGTTTTTGAAAGTAATGGTAGCATTCGTGTTTAGGTGCCTTATTTACGTGGTACTCCTTGAAGAAAAACAAAATTTTTGGTAGGTAATAATGAGGTGAACCTATTTGTGATGATGTGTAAAGTAATAATGAAGACTTTGTAGGTAATAATAATTTCTTTATTTAAAAAGTGACAACATTGTTACAGACAATTAGATTTACATTTACAACATGCAGAAGTAAAAATAGGTCTTAAACATACATGTAGTCAGGAGACCGACTCCCAAACTAGGTTTATACCTGTGACTTGGGAGACAGTGTTCCTCCATTATATAAGTCATTACGTATGTCGTTGGTTATCGAAAAAAGAAAATTGTGAAAAAAAACCAAAATGAACTTTTTTTTTTAATATATATGTATTTTTTTATAATCATCATGAAATGTGTGTGATGGTGTGATGTGTGAGAGGGGGTGTGTGTGTGTGTGTGTGTATATGTTAGTTTGTTTGTGAAATGTAAAGTGTATGTATGAAGATGAGATATGTGTGTTTGACTATTGAGTAGGAGAGAATAGAAGGTTTTCTATTTCGTCGTACTTTTTATCTATAGGGCCTCCAATACATTACTTTGAGAACAGCCCTTTCAGCTCTTTCTAATTTAAGGAAGTAAGTCTTACAGGCTCCTCCCCATGCTGGCAGGAAGTATGCAAGAATTGATTGTAGGCCAACCGGAGAGTATTTATGTCAGCTAAATAGCGAAGTTTTTTAAAAATGTAAATAAGTTTTCGCGGTCTTGAAACCAAGTTCTCTACGTGAATATACCAGTTGAAACGCCTCTCTATCACCACATCCAAGTACTTTATATTTGGAGTTATTTCCAGAGCAGGACACGTATACGAGAGAATTAGTCTTGAGAGCTCTGGGCTCTGGTGAGATTTTTTGCTTATAGAAAAGGTTACTATTTTAGTTTTTTCTGTGTTTAAAGTTAGAAGATGTATCGCGAGCCAATTCATTGCCGTGTTTAATGCCGCCTGAGCATGCTGTTCAGTTTCTCTCCAGTCCGTGCCATGTATAAGAAGTGCTGTATCATCAGCGTAGGTAAATACGGAGCAATTAGTGAGGGCTAGAGAACACAGGTCATTAATATAGATTAGGTAGAGCGTTGGACCCAGAATGCTTCATTGTGGGTCGCCGCAATCAATCCTTGCCTTATCACTCACCACTTCGCCAATATTTATATGTTCGTAACTGTTTTTGAGATAACTCGCAAAAATAGATAGATTCACCATAGTGTTGTTTTGTACATACTTAGTAACCACAATAAATTGAGTCATTAAATATCCGTCCGATAATTAACATAATTGTCGATCAAATTATTTTGGTTGTGCATACTCACTAAATCGAGAACTTTGAACATTTTAATTTTTTTAAACAGAAAAACCCTATCATACTTACTTTGTACCTAAAGTTGAATGATACTGGAAACAATCATTATATACTAATATGCTTTATTAATAATGATTACAACACGACATTCACATTGATACGATCTCCCCGTGATGCTCCACGCTTGAGGACTGACTCCCAAAATACAAGCCCTGGCTTAGTGGTGGTCAGTGACAGCTCGGCCCGAGTGAACTAGGCCCAAATAATAATACCAGATATTTTACTCCCGATTACAGTGATTTGTAAGGTCAGGTCATAAATCATTACTATAATAGATTTAGGTTTTTTATTTAAATACAAAGCAGAAATACATAATTATCTATTACGCCTATTTCAATTATGATACCTATGTATATAAGTAGCCTAAGTTAAAAAAGACAAGTGTTTCTTTGCTAAGAAATTGACACATCGGATATCTGATGATATTAGAAAAGTTTTATATCTCACTCTTGCGCATCAAATTTACAATAGTCCATCATAGAGGCGATTTCTGCGAAAAAATTGCCGCGCTCATCTGAACCGGTAAACTGATAAAAATTGTTTTTTTTTTTTGATATGGCATCTCCTAGTTGACCTTGAGAGGTCGTGACTACTTAACAGGACGTTCCTGTGGCTGCCTTAAGTGAACTCAAAGCCTCCAGCCAGGGGCGAATTTCTTATAATACTGAGACTGCACGCTAAGGCCACCCCCTGTGGGGTACGGACCTCGGCTTAGGGCGTCGCTGGGGGGAGGACAGCAAGGTGGGACAGGCTGGATCTGGTCAGTATTATTATTAATAGGGGAATTTAAAACTACAGGCTCAGCTGCGGCGCGGGCTGGCGCTTAGTCGAGCAAGGGTCGGGGGGGACAATTACGTCGGGGTTTACGCGAGCTACCTCGGCGGCGAGGTCGGAACGTAGGTCGGTGTATTTTGTACACTGTACTCGTGGCCCTACTGCTTTCCTGTAGGAGGGTAATGGGGTCATTGGGGTCGGTGAGAGTATGCCCTGGACGGCGAATAGAGCTAATGGTGGAGGGCCTATTTCTGGCGGCCTGCATAACCAGAGGGTTGCGGCAGGTGGCGGCGGAGTCGAAGAAACGCTTCGTGATGCGCTTCATGAACTGCTTGATGGTGGGGATTTTAAGATCGAGATGGAGGATCTCGTTTCGGACGAGCCAGGGGGCTCCCGTTGCCTTTCGGAGGAAATGGTTTTGGAGGCACTGCATCCTGTGAATGTGGTGGGGCCTAGCATGTGCGAAGACTGCACAGGCATATGTCATGATGGGACGGATGCACGCTGTGTAAATACGCAATTTGCCCTTAAGGGACAATTTGCTGCGCGCATTTAAGACGGAGTGTAGTCTACCGAGAGCGAAAGCGGCACGCGAACGCACCTGCTTAATGTGCTCTGAGAACGAGAGATGGTGGTCAAGGGTCATGCCTAGGTATTTGGCTCGCTTCTCCCAAGGGATAGGCTTGCCGAACATGGTGAGCGGTCGGGGGGGGGTGAGATTTCTACGCGGTTTGGTGAAAAGAACCGCCTGACTTTTGTCGGGATTGACTTTAATTCTCCACTTTCTAAACCAAGCGCCAAGCTTGTTGACTTCGGTCTGGAGAGTGCGAAATATATGGTCGTGGACTAACCCAGTGTAGTAGATGGCCGTGTCGTCTGCGAACAGAGCCAACTGCGCCTTTCTACTTTTCGGGATGTCGCTGGTGAAGAGAGTGAAAATGAGAGGGGCTAGTACAGAGCCCTGAGGGACGCCTGCACGGATAGGATGAGGGGAGGATAGCGCTCCTTCGATGCGATAGCGCAAGGTGCGGTTTGACAAGAAGTCTCGTAAGATGAGCACGAGACGATCGGGGACACCGAGTTTGTAGAGCTTACATAATAAGCCGTTGTGCCAGACCTTGTCGAACGCTTTCGCTATGTCGAAGAATACAGCACAGGTCGTAAGACCACGTTGAAAGCCGTAGCTTATGTGTTCAACGATGCGGTGGACCTGTTGGACGCAAGAGTGTTGGGATCGAAAACCGAACTGCTGGTCGGGGATGAGGCCTTTTGTTTCCGCAAAATCTCTGAGGCGCTTTAAAATAAGCCTCTCATAGACTTTTCCGAAGACATTGAGCAGACTGATGGGCCGGTAGCTGGTGGGCTCCGTTTTCGGCTTACCGGGCTTCGGTATGCCTATGACGGTGGCCTTCTTCCACTCTTGTGGAAAGATGTTATTGCTCAGGGCTCCATTGAAGATGATGGCCATGAGCATTATGAGGTGAGCGGGGAACAGTTGGAGCACCCTATTGGTGATTCCGTCTGAGCCGGGGGCTTTGCGAGGTTTTAGACCCTTGATGATATCATGTACTTCGTCTGGAGTGACGGGAGGCAGAGGATAATCAGGGTCTTCAACGGGCGGGAGGGAGGCTCTACGTTCGACTTCCGCGTCGATCTGGGACAGGTGAGCTTGGTCTACTGGTTGAGAGCTAGGTGAGCATTGAGCCTCAAGACTATCGGCTAGGCATTCCGCCTTGTCGACGTCATCGAAAGCGATGGTCTTGTCGGGGCGCACCAGGGGGGGCATAGAGACGACTTCTTCGGATTTGAGTTTCCTCTGGAGGTCCCAGAAAGCTAAGTGGGTGGGCTCTAACTCGCTCAGCATCTTGTCCCAGCCGGCGTCACGCAGCTCCGATAGGCATGTGTCACGTTCCGCCTGAGCCGAGCGTGCAAGCGAGAACAAGGAACTAGCGATAGAGAGGCACGATCGGCCTAAGCGTTCAGCTCATGACGCATCTCTCTCTCGTTATCACGTAAAATTATCGTCCGTAAACCGACTTTACGTTCTACATGATTAGGAAATACAGATACTTGTTGACAATGTCTGGCGAAGGTCCGTCTCAGGCCAGAACTTGAACTACCAATTAATAAAAAATCAGCGAGGTATAAGTTTATTTCACGCCGGTCACTTTTATTTGAAACATCGCGAAAATCTAGCTTCAGCTTGACATGTGTTCATTAAAAAAAAATCAAATTAAAATGCTCACGTGAGAGATCCACAACTCCACATTTTTCAAATTGTAAAACAAGTTTTAATTAGGTACAATAAGTGTTTGTTATTTTTGAATTAAATTTGTGATGAGATATGGCAGTGTTAAAAAATCTATCAAAAACACCTTATGAAATTAAAAAAAAATGAACGCGAAATAAGCATCTTGGTGAGACAGACTTCTTTCACAAATCCGAATGATGTTATAATTCCGTTCAGATTTAAACTTATGGCAATGAAAATAACAATCGTATAATTACTTTCGTCTCAAAACATGTCAGCAGTCATATTGAAAATGTGACGCGTTATTTCTACGATGGAACTTTTAATTACTGTTGTGCGATGCCGTTCACACAGCTCTATTCAATCCGAGATTTAGAAAACTAGTATAGTGCCTGTGTTTTATGCACTATTTTCATTTTATTCATAAAAATAAATAAATAAATAGGTACATCAATAAGATAAAAAAAATCTTCAATATTTTAAGAGGTCGATATTTTTCAAGCCGTTTTGACGCGGTAGTATCTGGTATTATTAAGGCTCATGCAGACTGGGTCGATATCGCGGACGCGACAGGCATATCTGCCTGTCGCGCCACCGATATCGCGCTAGTCTGCACGAGCCTTTATTCGGGCCTGACTCGAGCCGAGCTGTCACTGACCCAGCTTAGTTGGGGTATCAGTTTCAGTGCCTAAAGCAAAAATAAATAAATACTGTATTTATGTACCAAATACATGTGAATGCTCTCATTTGTGACAATAATCTTTTTTACTTTTACTTACTGCAATAAAATCTACTCAAACTACGAAAACATATATGCAATTTTCTAGTTAAAATAATACAACTCATCATCTAAATAATACGTGTTTTCGTATACAGTGGATACTCCGTCCAAAGACAACTGTTGTATATACCTAACAAATATGACATAATAACCGAAATAAACTAATTTTAGGATATTTACGGCGAGCTCAGGTTTATGACAAGGTTGTGTCTGTGTGGACGTGACCTGATTTTGAATTTCAGGTTATATACTGTTGGTTCACTACAACTTAACGCGTGACGCGATTGTTAGCACTGAATTTTGCAGTCATGTGATTGGTAGTTAGTTCTGTCAGTCGCCATTTTGAACTCTATTAGTACTTATTTTTTTTTTTTTTTATTTTATATTTATTTACATAACCAAATTACAAGATGATTATTAACATTAACTAAATTAAATTAAAACTAAGTTAAGCTTAAAAAAGGCCCTCGGGGCATTGTACCGAGGATGCTGGCGGCATTTCCTCGCTGAATTGCAATGCTGATGCGTTGCGCGAGAAAGCCGCCAGCTTTTCGGTCACCAGTTACATCAACTAGACGTTTCGCGATTTCCGCAAATAACTTATGCGCACTGGGACCCCACGGACCGAGGGTCTCGACGCCAAAGGGCACAAAGTTGTAAGTACTTATTAAATGATAAATTATTTTATTTCTGTAAGTAGGTTTGTACAAACACTTTTACACGTCAAATATATTTGTTTAAACTAGATGAGGTCGGCTTTTCCTATCTGACGACTCT
Source organism: Atethmia centrago (assembly GCA_905333075.3). Lineage (NCBI taxonomy): Eukaryota > Metazoa > Arthropoda > Insecta > Lepidoptera > Noctuidae > Atethmia > Atethmia centrago. The sequence continues at coordinate 15,215,473 of HG995383.1, read as the reverse complement.
GAGAAGAAAGGCCGAACCAAACTCAATGGTCACAGTCTCTTTTAAAGTCCAGACATAATCTTGGTCAGATCATGTGAAGACCATGTAGATTGGTGTCTGAAATGGTCTTTTAATGAAAGAACCACAAAGATTGAGTGGACCTGTCCAGTCAGTGCACGCATTTGTCAGTAGTTGTGCAACTCTAATCAGAACTTAAGGAGCTCAACTATTTAACGAAAAATGCCAAAGAAAGGACATTTGGCTAGGCCGCAAAAACTACTCAAACTGCCAGCTAAATTAAAACTAAGACTGCAAAATTCAGTTAAATTCAAGTTACACTGGAGGACTAAAATGTTTAACTACTTATTTTACCTTTTCGAAATGACCTTTTTATTTATTTTTAAATGAATAGAATGCTGATAGAAAGTTATAGCCCCAGCAGTTGCAGTGTTGAATGAAAGGGAAATTGTTTATGTAGTTAGTTAAAGGCCTGACCACGTAGACGCCACGAGACTTGGCAGTTATTCCTCGTACATTTTTTACAAAGTCGTCCGCGATCGTACCTTTAATTAAATTTTATATATTTATTTACTTTAGACACAAGTGTCCAATACTTTTGTTGGTTTTTTTGAGGGTGTGTCAGACTCTTAGGTACTGACTAAAACCCACCCGTATTCCTTCCGTTGCCTGTGTTGCAGGGGCCTCGGTGACCCATTAGTACCTTCCCGCGACCCCGGCAGGCATCGGCACTAGTGGACCCCTACATTTGTGCTGACGACATCTCTTTGAGGCGCGTGTGGAATACAACGCGCCATCGACCCGGGCCTGGTCCTTACCGGATTGTGAGCTACCCATTGCTCACCGTTCGCAAGCCCGCGCCTACGGATGCAAGAGATCTCTGCCGCCGATCGCTTCCACGAGGACACGGTAGTGCTCTGCCCATGCTGCCGGCAGAGCTCAACCGTATGCTCCACCGTGTCCTCCGGGCGATCCACACAGTGGTGACACCCGGGCGTTTCCTCCCGCCTTATCCAACACAGGAACCTCCCGAAGCTGCCGTGTCCGGTGAGGACCTGCGTCAGGCGGAAGGTGTGGACGTCATGGTGCCTATCTAGCCACTCCTCAAAGAGGGGACTTATCGCCGCAATTGTGGCGTGCCCAGCACTGGGTTGCGACAACCGTACACTCCATGTCGCTATGAGATCCCGCCGGAGCTCCGTCCGCTGTGCCGCGATTTCTCGCGGCAGCGGAGTTACGCCCCGGCGTTTCGCCACTCCCATACGTGCGCGAGAACTTTTGCCTCCAGATCCCATGGCGGCAATCCGGCAAGGAGGCTCGCTGCCTCACAGGAGATTTTTGGTATACTTAAGAATTATGTTAGTAACGAAAGCTTCAAATACACACCACAAATATACTATTCTAACTAAAATTATATATTGGAAGACCAACATTTACAGTATCAGCATTTCAATTATTACATAGTCATGTCTCGTGACAAAGCGATTATGTGTACGAGTATGTTACGCATGGTCAACCTTAATAGACCGCTGCATCGGCATACCTGCATATACATTGCACACGGCACCTACGGGCACGAAACGCAAGCCCAGCATAACGTGACCAATTGACGTCAATCGAACCTTTCCATAGAAACATAAAAACGTGGAGCGGCACTTTTGGATCTGACATCGACCAATTGACACTCTAGTATAATTAGTCGTAATTTCAATACTTTGTAATACAGTAATAAATTAGTTTATTAAAATAAATCTGCATTTTTTTGGATCCTCCGGTTGCACCCATCGTAATTGGCGCAGTCGGTAGGATAGTCCAGTAAATTCAGTGAATCGATCACCGACAACGGGCTATTCGAACCTACGGGTGTGCAACTACGGAGGAGTATCCGAATATCGATACCACAGAGAGATGCAGATTTGGTAAGTACCTAGATCTACTAGAGTTGCTCGCCTTCCTATATTTTAGTATCCTTCGTGTAATTTCCTTTTTTCCCCTGTGTTTCCTTTGTGTTAATTTCCTCAAGTGTTTCTATTAAACTTTCAAAATTTTTCACCCACGTATATCACGGACTCCTAAGTCGAGTATTTCTGATAGGAACTCGCAAATCGATGCGAATAGGAATTTAGATACTAAATTAGAAGATAGTGAGAGTGTAGAATCTTACTTAATTATAGAGAATAATTTAACTAACAAAATGAGTACCGATTTGGTAGATCAAGTTTACAAGGCTCTACGCCTCGTTCCCGAATTCGACGGGAACCCGAACGTGCTCACGCGGTTTGTACGTTTATGTGACCAACTTGTCGCGCAGTTTATTAAGGCGGAGCCAGGTTACGAACTAAGTAATTTATCCTTGTTGAACGGCATACTTAATAAAGTTACCGGAAATGCCGCCCGCACAATAAATTCAAACGGCATTCCCGAAACCTGGCAGGGTATTAGAAGCGCCCTGATTAATAACTTCTCGGACCAGCGGGACGAGACCGCTTTATACAATGATTTGGCCCTGTTAACGCAAAGGAATTTATCACCACCGGAATTTTACGAAAAGTGCCAAACTTTATTTAGTACAATTATGACGTATGTGACCTTGCATGAGTCCATATCTACTACCATCGAGGCCAAACGGGCACTATATAAGAAATTAACCCTACAGGCATTCGTTCGTGGCCTAAAAGAACCTTTAGGCTCGCGTATTAGGTGCATGCGACCCGACACCATCGAAAAGGCTCTCGAGTTTGTGCACGAGGAAATTAACACCATGTATTTACAGCAGCGTAATGACCATTTGCCGGAGCGGAGACCTGTGCAGTCTACGTCTTCATTTAATCCCAGTACGTATCAGATTAAGCCATTTAATTTGCATACTCCACAGCCAGTCACTTTTTCAGCGCCGTTTAATCAGCCCGGTCCCTCCAAAAGTTTTTATCAGCCACAACCGCCAAGGCCAATGCAAGCTTGGAGACCCCAAGTGCCTTTCAATCGCGGTCCCACGCGAACCCAACAAATGTTAAGCGCACCCCCGCCTAACCATAGGCCCCAGAGCAACGTGTTCCGATTGCCTCAACAAAGGCCTAGTTTCACGCCCATTAATAGTGGCCCCAAGCCCATGAGTGGTGTAAGCCACTTTGTTCCTAAACCTATGCCGGGACCCTCGACAGGACATGACTGGACTCAACAAGGAAATCCACCTCCCAGTAACTACTTTAAGACCCGGGAGATGAATGTTAACGAAGTAGACTTTTGCGACTATTATGAATACCCCGACTATGCCTATAATGACTATTACGACCAGTTCTACCCTGTACCTCACAATTACGAACCTATGTATGAGCCACTAGCTCATAGTGATTATGTTCCTGTGCACGTAGAGGAACATCAGAATGTGCCTGAAGGAACATCTGCCCAAGGAACGTCTGCTGAAGGCCAGGATTTTCATACAGCCCCGAAATCAGACAAACCAAAATAGAAATTAACTTACAAACCCAGAGGCAACTTCCATTCATTCAGATTGCTACTCCACCCATTAAACTGTTAGTAGATACCGGTGCGAACCTATCTTTTATTAGTCCGAACGTTGTAGAAAGATTTTATCATCATATCCACCGTAATTATGAGCCTTTCGAAGTCACTAACATCCACGCGACAACTCGTAGTAATTATTCCATTACTATACCGTGCTTCCCGGAATTTAAAGAAACCTGTGACATTACCCTATACATTTACAAGTTCCACAATTATTTTGACGGCTTAATAGGCTTAGACTTACTAGAAAAGTTAGAGTCTAATATAGATTTAAAGAATAAGGTTCTTGTTACACGTAATTCATCTAATCCCTTGCGAATGTATGATTCACGTAATTGTAATCTTTACGAGGACATAGTACCCGCTAATTCATCCAAATTAGCTAGAGTCCCCATTAATCTTCATGATGGTGACGTAATAATATCAGAGCAGACTATTTCCAATTGCACTATTCGCGACTGTGTTACTTCTGTTAAAAGTAACCGTGGCATCATAGAAATAATTAATCCAACTAAACATGATGTAGTTTTCTCAATGGACAAGCCGGTTACCGCGGAACTTTTTAACGAGCAAAGCGCGACTATCTATCAGCCTAGCGATCGCGTATCCGAGGTATTATCAAAACTACGCACTGACCATCTGAATCCTGAAGAACGAGCCAACTTGGAATCTCTTTGTGCACAATATGCTGACGTTTTCTATATCGATGGTGAACCTCTAACTTTCACCAATAAGATAAAGCATAGTATTCATACCACCGACGAATTACCTGTCTATACTAAGACCTATAGATATCCCTTTGTTCACAGACAGGAAGTTCAGGATCAGATTAGCAAAATGTTAGACCAAGGGATAATCCGTCCCTCGCAGTCAGCCTGGAGCTCACCCATCTGGGTAGTTCAAAAAAAATCTGATGCGTCCGGAAAGACCAAATGGCGCATAGTCATTGATTTTCGTAAAGTCAACGAGAAAACCCTCGATGACAAGTACCCAATCCCCAATATTAATGACATCTTAGATAAACTTGGTAACTGTCATTACTTCACAACTCTAGACCTTGCAAGTGGATTTTACCAGGTGGAAATGGACCCAGCCGATATTCACAAAACGGCCTTCAATGTAGAACATGGGCACTTTGAATTTTTACGCATGCCTATGGGTCTCAAAAATTCTCCATCCACGTTTCAACGCGTGATGGATAATGTCCTCAGGGACCTCCAAAATGTCATATGCCTCGTACATCTCGATGACATAATCGTTTTTAGTGTTTCCCTACAGGAACACATGGTAAATTTGGAAAGAGTATTCAAGAGGTTAAGGGAATCAAACTTTAAGATCCAGATGGATAAGTCGGAATTCTTGAAGCTTGAAACTTCATACTTAGGTCACGTAATAAGTAAGGACGGTATTAAGCCTAACCCCGATAAGATCATTGCCATCCAGAAATTCCCTATTCCTAAGACAGCTACCGAGATCAAACGCTTTTTAGGCCTGTTAGGATACTACAGGAAATTTATTCCTGACTTTGCGCGCATTACGAAACCCATGACGCAATGTCTCAAGAAAGGTTCTAAGATCACCTTCAATGACCCTAACTACATCGACTGTTTTGAAAAGTGCAAATTACTACTGACTAACGACCCTATACTGCAGTACCCTGACTTTTCTAAGGAATTTGTGCTTACGACTGACGCATCTAACTTTGCCGTAGGAGCTGTCCTTTCTCAAGGACCTATAGGACAAGATAAGCCCTTAGCATACGCGTCTAGGACATTAAACTCCAGTGAGATTAACTACAGTGTAATCGAGAAGGAGTTATTAGCCATAGTCTGGGCTACTAAATACTTTCGTCCATACTTGTTTGGGAGAAAGTTTAAGATAGTTACAGACCATAAACCCTTACAATGGGTTATGAGCCTTAAAGAACCAGGCTCCAGACTCACACGTTGGAGACTTAAGTTGAGTGAATACAATTTTACTACAGTATACAAGCAAGGCAAAAAGAACACTAACGCCGACGCATTGTCCCGCATTGAAATCAACAACGAGGACGCTATGTCTATGGCGGTAAATGTATCTGAAAAGCCTCATTCAACAGTAGGTTCTGAAACACTGACAGCCCCTACAAACAACCCTGACGTACTCGACAACTCTGACACAGCAACTGTTCACACTAGTAACGAAGCCCCTATTCTAGAAGTGCCAATATCAGACGAACCCTTGAATAAATTCAGTAGACAAATCTGTTTTGTACTTGTAGGCGATATTAAAAAACGACCGACAGTGAGTAAGCCATTTGAAACGCATACCCGTACTACCATTCAACTATCCGAGTCTAACCTGACTAACGACGTTATTAATGCAGTTAAAGAATATGTGAACCCTAAAGTCAAAACCGGTTTAATCATCCATCCTCCTCTGGCCATGTATAAAATAATCCCCATATTTCAAGACAACTTCAAAAGCTCTTCAATGAACATGGTTCTAACTAAAGTTGAATTAGAGAATGTTAAAGACTACCTGCGTCAACAAGACATCATAAAGAAATACCACGAAGGTAAAACAAATCATCGCGGTATCACTGAATGTTACTTAGCCTTATCTTCTAAACTCTACTGGCCCAAGATGAAAGAACACATCTCCAAGTACATAAATGAGTGTATTATCTGTGGTCAGGCTAAGTACGACCGTCACCCCATCAAGCAAAGATTTAACATTGTACCACCCCCTAGTAAACCTTTTGAAATTATCCATCTAGACCTGTTCACAGCTCAAACAGAGAAATTCCTTACCATTGTAGACGCTTTCTCTAAGTATGCACAAGCTTATCACCTTAGAGATAGCACCGCTTTAAGTGTAGTACAAGCTCTACTTTTATTTTGCACCCACCATGGGGTCCCATTGACGATTGTCACGGACGGAGGCCCTGAATTCACAAATCAGATTTTCTTAGAATTCAACCGAACTCATAAAATTACTCACCATAAAATATTAGCGCATTCCCCTAACGACAATGGCATAGTAGAAAGGTTCCATTCTACCATTTTAGAACATCTTAGGTTATTGAAATTAGAGAGACGAAATGAACCAGTCGTTAATCTTATGCCTTATGCCATCTTAGCGTACAATAGTTCGATCCATAGCTTCACAAAATGTAGACCCTTGGACTTGATAACTGGACACTTTGACCCTCGAGACCCAATAGATATTGACCTATCTGAACACTTACTGCAACAGTACTCACAAGACCATAGGAAACGAATGAGTCAAGTATACGACCTTATTAACCAGACATCCTTACATGACAGGACACAACTGACTGAAACCCGTAACAGGGACAGAGAACCCGAGAAGGACTATACCCCTGACCAGCAAATCTTTGTACGCAATCCCATGGCGTCTCGACAGAAGTTAGCCCCGCGTTATACGCAAGATACTGTACTCGCAGATCTTCCAATCCACATCTATACGAAGAAGAAACGCGGTCCAGTAGCAAAATCTCGCCTTAAGCGAAGTCCTAAAGATCCCACTTTGTTACAGGATAATACTATGGCTGATGACCCTACATCCGGCCCAAGGACAAGAGATAACAGTTGAATCACTTGACAATGGACCAGGAATACTTCCCTTCAGATTAGGAGCGGCAAAAATCGTTTCCCATTTCCATTCTTTCCTAAGCCATATAGATTTGGAGAATATCCATCTTCAAATTGAAGTGGTAAAAACACAGATGGCTGAATTAAGTCCCTTAGTTAACAATAAAACCTTATTCCTATTCGACCCCCATCTGAAACATCTCAATAGTAAAATCAATTTAATTACTAGTAAAATTAGTATGTTTGAATCAACTCGTAGTAAAAGAGGCCTTATCGACGGCTTGGGTTCTGTAATAAAATCAATTTCTGGTAATTTAGACTACACCGATGCACTTAAATACGAAAACGCCATAAACACCTTACGTAATAATGAGCATAAATTAGAATTAGAAATTAATAACCATGTCAGTTTAAATAGTAAATTTATTTCACGTAGCTCTCAAATAATAGATAGTATAATTTCAAACCAAGATAAGATGAGTAAAGCACTAAACTTAATTTTGGAAAGTAACGCTAATAGGGATACAGATTTAATTAAATACGCCCACCTGGCCCAACATCTGTTAATCTTAGGAGATAATGTAGAAGATCTTTATGAAGAATTACGAAGTTTAGAGAACACCCTAACATTTATTCGTGCGTCGAGTACCCCGTACTCTTTATTTAATTTAGATGAAATTAAGTATATGTTAGGTAAATTAAGGATTTTATATGCTAATGACGAAATCCTTGACGTAGAAATTAGGCATTTTTATGAAATAATTAAACTAGGTTACTTCTATTCTAATAAGCAGATAGTAGTAGTTATAAAAGTCCCGATAGTTGTTCCCTCCACATATAATTTGTATAAACTTTCCCTTGTTCCTAACAGAAACCACGAAACTCTTATACCACCCTCACCTTTCGTAGCACTCTCTAGCTCAGACTCTAGGTACATAGAGACAGAATGTCCGAAGGTAAACTCCATATATCTCTGTGAGTCAACAGCCAACCTACAAATCCAGAGCAAACCAGATTGTATCCAGCATCTCATAGTCCATCAAGAACTTCAACCCAGCTGCAAGCTGACACCCGTAGCTCTCACCACCGAAGCCCTGGAAACCCTGGACGACAAGCATTATACCTTAAGTTTTCCTGTACCAACAAAAGTGAAGATGTCTTGCGGTCAAGAACAGTACCGGACCCTACGAGGCAGCTATTTGGCAATCATCCCCCTCAACTGTAACCTGAGAACACCCGCCTTCACTATCTCCAACACTGACGACCACATCAAAGGACATGTCGTGAAGATCATTGGGATGCCCCTATACAACGAGTCGAGGCCTGAAAATTATCCGAAACTCATCCTAAATTCGCCAAATCTACAAAAACTTCACACGCTTAGCAACGAGATAGCGACGCAACTGCCTGTACATTTAGATAACGCCACCGATCCCGTCATTTACCACACTACTATACCCATGTACCTCGCACTATCCGGTACATGCGCACTCATCGCCACTCTAATCTATCGTCGGCTGCGCATAAGAAAAGCATCCAGAGAAATCACAGAAAACTTCAACAGCAACCCTGAAGTCGTCTATGCAATCCCATCACCACGCGCTATCAACCCAAGCCAAATAAGGATTGACCCTGGATGTCTACCAGCGACCATCTTGAACAAGTCCATCGATACTCGCTGTTCTACGGGGGGAGGTGTTACGCATGGTCAACCTTAATAGACCGCTGCATCGGCATACCTGCATATACATTGCACACGGCACCTACGGGCACGAAACGCAAGCCCAGCATAACGTGACCAATTGACGTCAATCGAACCTTTCCATAGAAACATAAAAACGTGGAGCGGCACTTTTGGATCTGACATCGACCAATTGACACTCTAGTATAATTAGTCGTAATTTCAATACTTTGTAATACAGTAATAAATTAGTTTATTAAAATAAATCTGCATTTTTTTGGATCCTCCGGTTGCACCCATCGTAATTAGTATACTTAAATAAAGATTTGTTTACCACTGTAGCTGACGTTGCAACGTCAGAAAGACTTTCTAAGAACGATTTAAGTTAAGTAATGGTCTAATGGTTTCAAACTGCGGGGTACTTGTATCTTGAAGCTGGTGTAGGGACCTACGCCGCAATGCGTAACTAAAAACGCTATTGTCTGCGTGTTTACGCAATAACAACGGAAATATTGTACATTACTTATTGTCGGCAATTACCACGATATCACGGTGGTCCCTCCGACGTTTATAATCATAAATGAAGAAAATCTGTTGTCAAACTTGCCAGTATTTAATTACAAGGAACCATCCAGCGATAAACAAGCTACCTGAGGATATAAATATGTCACCCATTTCACTTAATTATCATTAGTTTTTGACCTCCGAGGTGAAAGCCTCATTATATTTGCACTCGCCGTTATCAGTGACTTATCCATATCTGTTCGTGCAATTGTGATTTTTAGAATTATTTTGTTTGTGAGTTGTGTTAGCGACATGGATTACTAAGTACAAGGTATGTTTTCACAATTTAGTTGTTCTTTTTTTACTTTTATTAGATGTATTATTTGTTTATTTTTACGTGCTACGCCATACAACATTTACAGTGTATTTTTACATTATAGTTGCCTTTACGCAAAGATCTACAAAATTTTGCAAAATAATCAAGTATTCTCACCTACTTCAAACTAAACACTGAACTCTGTGTGAACCACACTGAGTTCAATGTTTAGTTTTCCTCAAAATACCATTTCAGACACCAATCTACATGGTCTTCACATGATCTACATGGTCCTCAAATGACCTGACCAAGATTATGTTCGGATTATTATATACACATTGACAATGATGAATTTTATTTATGCAATACATGAATATTTATTCTGTGAAGATATTATATTATATTGATAGATATTATGTTAATTATTGTAAATGTGAAGACTATATGGGTCATTGTTTTTTTTATCAATTTGTTTTTAACATGGCATGGCAGTTTGATTAAGTTTTGGGGCCTACCCAAATGTCCTTTGTTTTTGGTATCGTTCGTTGAATCGTTGAGCTCCTTAAGTTCTGAGTTAAACTGCACGACGCTGACACTGTATGCACTAACTGGACAGGTCTTCCCTATATATGTGGTTATTTCATCAAAAGCCCATTTCAGACACCAATCTACATGGTCTTCACATGATCTCACCAAGATTATGTGGGGACTTTAAAAGAAACTGTGACCACTGAGTTTGTTTGGGGCCTTTCTTCACAGAGTAGTCAGATAGGAAACGCCGACTTCATCTAGTTTAAAAAAATATGATTGACGTGTACAATTGTTTGTACAAACCTACATACAGAAATAAAATCATTTATCATTTAACTGTCTATTTTGAAAATGTATAGTTTTATCTGTCACGGTCTGCGGTTATGGCACACCCTCTACGAATGCGTAGGCTCGGGCGTAGCACACTCTAGGAACCATGCGTTTTCTGTTTATTTTTCAGGTTCTTTGATTAAATGTACCTTTTCTTTGAGGTTTGGTCGTGCATAATTGGAACTATTACACAGAAACATAAACACGTCTTAGAAACGATGCTAACATTAAGGGTACATTATCTGCCGGAGTCACGCGAAAGTTCGAAAGGGTTACCGAGGCTCCTGGCAACACAGGCAACGGAAGGAACACGGGTGGGTTTTAGTCAGTAAGAGCCTGACACACCCTTCCGCTCCGCCCAGAGCGGGAGAAGTTATTTGATAAATTCCCACCCAAAAAAAAAGGGTACATTATGGGTTTAGATATTAAATGCTATGTAAATATATTGAAAGAGATAATTATCTATAGAAATAAATCAAAGTTTTTGCATAAATATTGTGATCGGTTAAATATAATTCGATGTGTCAATTCAATTAGAAGTGATGTCTTGCGGACGTCCCAAGAAAGATTTTTAAGGTTTGTCTAAGCGATCGAAACGTTGACGATCGGCAGCTATATCTAAGGTAGACTCTGCTGTGAATACACTTAATTACAATACTTCTGATAAGTCGAATAAAATATTAGTGTGGACGACGTCTTATAATTTTTTGTTGAGGCTAAGTTGACGAAGGATCAGTAAGTATTAATAATTAAGAATTTTGTTAACAGTAAAACTGCATGTAATATTTTACCATCATATTTATTTATTTATTTAATACTTAAAGCACACAAATGTACAGAGGCGGACTTAATGAGATAGGCATTTTCTACCAGTCAACCTTTGGGTGATGCAGAGACAGATAGTGGTAGGTGCAATAAAGAAAACGGTGAAATAAATATTTATTAATATATAAGTATTACATACATATACCTATTAAAACATTAAATATAATACATATACCTAATTATAAATAAATATAAGACGAAAAAAATACACGAATATACTAAACAGATAAGACAAACAATGGGAAAACATTACCGTTGTGATGATACTGCCAGCTTCATACGAATGTACTCGCGAACTTTAACTTTAAAGGATATCAAAGTTTACTAACTGCAAAAAAGAAATGCTACCCCGAAAACTTGTCAATCTCAGAATCTAAAGTTGAAACTGAATTCCAAAGTTTGTTAGATCATACAACTTCTAGAATACTAGAGTCTCAAAAAGACATTTTATGTATAGATTATAGATTCCTCGGATAATTTAACTTTGATTTAATGGTAGTACGTGTCAAAGCGAATACAAACAGCGTTTCTCAGATTCTTCTAGTTTAGACGACGGCAGTAGTTTATTTGTCACGTCCTATTTCCCGCTTTAGTTAGTGGCAAACTCGTATTCGGAAAATGTTATAGTTTGGAAAAATCCCTGGGCCTTCTTCCACTAGATCCTGCAGACATATACGCTTTGAATTTATGAAAGAAAGTTTTGCAGTATATCTAAGGAAGAGGATTTCAGAAATAAAATTATTACTTTGACACCAACAACTTTTAGTTTTGTCAGCTGCGATTTATAATTCAGCACTCTTTACAGTCAACTATAGTTGATGGTAAAGTATGTGCTGCTTAGAGATAATCATCATCCTGGAAGTGTTATCCCATCAAAAACATAAATGTTAAATGAGGGCCAAGTTCAATGGTCAGTCCTGAAGTTTATTTATAACAACATAAAATATCATATCTTCTTATAACTTAGGATAATATATTGTAGCATAAAGTCTGACTTGGCTAGTTTCTACCAGCAAGCCAAATTTTCGGAATAATAAATTAAGAACCGAAAAGTAACAGGTTTAGAACTTGCGAAGGCTATAATATAATTCGTATATGAAAACTAGCCAAGTCAGACCTTAGGCTACAATATATTATCCTAAGTTATAAGAAGAAATTATATTTTATGTTGTTATAAATAAACTTCAGGACTGACCATTGAACTTGGCATCCATTTAGATCTCACTTCTTTTGTCGTTGAAGTCAACAACCAAGGCATATATCATAATATTGAACTTGGCTCTCATTTCACATTTATGTTTTTGATGGGATATCATTACTTTTTGTACATAAATTATTAGTAGGTACTCATTTATAACAAAATGAATACCAAATGGTTTTTGTTAAACCACTGTATTTTCCTACGTTTATGGGGTATAATTGTCTTTTTTTGTGTTATTTTCTATATTTTCTTGTACCTTTGAAATGTTGGAGTGAATTGCCCATTCAGTATCCAGATTTTTTTACGCGTGTTCTGTTTCGTACTTATTAAAAGAATTTTAATAATAATACACACATCAACACGGTCTAGGGATATTTTTAAAAAAGCGAATTACTATCAATGTGTTAATTATTTATATGACATGTATATATTTAAAAGATACGTTATTTAATATTCTACCATTTTTTAATAATGGTTAAGGTACTTCGATTAAAATTTCAGGATTTAATGGAAAAAAAATTAAGCATAGACGGAAACCGTATATGAATTAACTTTTAATTTATGAGTAAAAACTGAAAAAAATAGAAAAATCATTAAATTTGTGTTTATAAACTTGAAGTTAGTAGTCTGAGAAAGCGCCCATGATGTTCATAACACATCGGCAACGATTCGGCATGCTCAGAACAAGGTTGTCAATGTCTTGCTGCGGAATATTGTCCCATGTCCTTCTGAGGTGCGCAAAAAGTTGATCTTCTGTAGCCAGATTTTCAGGAACTTCCTTCAGAGCTCTTCTTTGCAGCATATCCCACGCATGCTCAATGGGATTTAGATCTGGCGATTGAGCAGGCCAGTCTAAGGCCCTAACATTGTGTGTATGTAACCAAGCTGCTACCGTTCTCGCCGTGTGTGCCCGGGCATTGTCGTGCATGAGCAGGAAATCTTGCCCCATTTGTGTTCTGTGGGGCAAGATTACGGGCCCCAGCACCTGTTGGACGTATCATTCTGCCATCATATTGCCCCGCACCCAAACGAGATCCGTCCGTCCTCCAAGACGAATTCCTGCCCAAACCATAATTGTTCCTCCTTGGTATGGGTGAACTTGCTGAGGGTTCTGAAGACGGCTCCATCGTCCAGGAACTCGCCAAACACGCGTCCTTCGTGAATCTGGATGGAAGCCGAACCTGGATTCATCCGTGAACAGCACATTGGACCATTGCTCACGGCCCCAGTCCACGTGGTTCCGAACCCATTCTAATCGTCGTCCACGATTGCCTCTCCGTAAAGGTGGGACCCGGAGTGGTCTACGAGAGCGTAGATTGCTTTCATGCAGTCGCCTTCTTACAGTTTGGTCACTCACAAGCACTTGGTGTTCCACTCGCAGCCTTTGGACCAATTGAGTCGCCGTTGCATTTGGTTGAGCTCGCGCAGTAATTTGCAAAAATCGATCTTGTCTGGGGGTAGTGATGCGACTTGGCCCCCGGTGCCTCTCCGCTACTTCACCTGTGGCATGATAGCGTGTCCACAATCTTGAAATTACATTTTGGTGGGTCCCTATGGCCTCAGCAACATTACGCTGAACAGACCCAGCTTCCAGCATTCCCACAGCTCGTAACATCTCCGCCCTCGTCAAATGTTGGCGTTGCATGGCTACAATACCTCAATTTTAACTTTATCTTTCGTTTAAAAATGAAAAAAAACTGTAACTAAACGTAATTCGTATTGTTTTCTAAATTTCGCACAAATGAAAATTCCCTCTCCTACACATCAAGACATTTTTATGCCACCGAAACAAAAGAATTTTCAAAAATTTGAATTTGGAATTAGTCTGAGATAAATTACAAACAAATCGGTGTATGAAAGATTACAATGCGGCCAGTACTTTTCGAGTTATTTAATTGAGTATGAAATATCCCTAGACCGTGTTGATGTGTGTATAACCACAAACATATAAGTATTTTTTAAGAAAACCTATGAATTTCGGTTGCGATTTATGCTAATAAATCGCAACCTTATAGGTCAGATATCGAGAGACAACCGGACAGCATTTTTTTTTCTGTATGGCTTCTCGTAGTTGACCTTCAGAGGTAGTCACTACTCATCCGGACTATCCTGTGGCTGCCTTAAGCGGACTCAAAGCCTCCAGCCTGGGGCGAATTACATTACTAAGCGACTGCACGCTAAAGGCACCCCCTGTGGGGTACGGACCTCGGCTTAGGGCGGCGCTGGGGGGAGTACAACAAGGTGGGACAGGCTGGATCAGAACTATTTTATTTCCCGTATTATACGGGGAATTTAAAACGGGCTGGCGCTTCGTCAAGCCAGGGTCGGGGGGGACAGTTACGTCGGGGTTTTCGCGAGGAACCTCGGCGGCGAGGTTGGAAGGTCGGTTTGTGCCGGACAGCAAGACGGCGCTCGCGCTTATGAGCGCGGCTGCCACTAGCTCGGACACGTTCACGTCAAGGTTTTATCACACCGCTCCCACCGAGCTGCTCCGGCGTCGCACCGCGCGCCGTGTACCGAAATGCCTATATTATTTAATGATTATTTGTAAGTAATGATCTTACACTATTGATGTGCCCTAAATATTGAAACAATAATTAATACTAAATCTCAGTTAATAACGTAATAAATACGTAAGTCGACTATACTCTTAGTTATAAGTACTAAAACGTATTTGGATTAAAAAAAAGTTAAGGGTGGTATTCAACTCGTTATATATTCACGTGAAGACCACATATGTCTTTATGTGGTCTTACATTATTACAGTTACAGGCACTAAGTATAGGTTAAGTGTTCTTAATAGAATCATTTGAGTGAAAAATTATAATAAAATGATAAAAAATTTACCAGTTTCTGATATATTCCTTTGTATTCACCTAATTACCTATCTGCATGCCAAATTTGAACTTTCTAGGTCATCTGGAACTGGGTTAGAGTATTGATCTATAGGTCAGTCAGTGATAAAAATGACTATTTTTGGACGTTTATGTTTAATAGTTTTTGAGTTATGAAGAGGTCAAAAGTGGCTCCAAATGGTTCGTGTAAAATTACACACGGTGCTGCTCGCCAGTTCTGTTACTTGAACTTGGCTTGACACGCTACCGCGTGTCTAGATATTCGTGGAGCAACTCCCAAAAGATGAACAAAATAGAAGTCTGTTTAAAAAAGACTGTAGAAAGTCGGTATGAGTTGGCCTACCTCCATTACATTCTTGGATCCGCTTTTTTTAATATTTCGTTCAACTCGCTTACAAGATGGATGTTAAGAAGTGGCAGGTTAGGTTAAATGAAGAAAAGAAGCAGATAGCAGATAGAAAATTGTATATAAAAAATCACTTTAGATTAAGATTAGGTTTAATGTTAGACAAACCGCGAAGTGGCGGAAGTGGGACATTGAACAATGGAAATATATCAAGAAAGTTTTTCAATAATTCTGTAGTCACAGCTGAATTTACAAGCTTATATAAACGTTTGATCGATTGTTGTTCTATAATTTTACACGCTTTATCATCGTGATTTAATATTAATTCAGATAAATTTAATGAATTTTGCTTTGGAAACCGCGCGTCTTTTTATTCAGGAATATCCATGGTACAATCTCCCAGCTTCCGTCCACAAAGTCCTCATTCATGGTACTGAAGTGACACCTGGTCTATTCTATATTTATCGGGGTACTATCCGAAGGGGCAGCCGTATTGAACAATAAAAACTATAAGGCCTTTAGACGAGATCATACTCCATAAAAAAATCAAGAGGACTCACGAATACGGACCTTCTAAACAGACTTTTACTTAGTTCAGAACCATTTAGTACTGGTCTTCAAAAACTTCCCCGTAAGAAAAAAAATATAATGTCGACGCAGGTTTTAGAATTGTTAGTTAAGTTTTATTTTTAGTTTATTTAGTTATTAAGTAATTTGTTGTTGTTTGTAAATAAATTGTGTTTAACTTTTTGTTTAATATTTTAAACAACACTGCTACTGTTTATTTTATACATCAAAACCCCATTATGAAAAGCTTTAATTCCTAAGTCAGAAGCATTTCTGAACAGAGGACAATAAATCTTAAATATTTATTTATTCAACAAAATGTATGTAATTTGTATCAAATTGAGTAATAGCTTTACTAAAAAACAATTCAATAAAAAAAAAAAACAATTCACAAAGTTACGGATTTATGACCGCCCTTGTTCGGCGCTTGAACCACCCACAGGGGGAGAACATAATGTTTATATTGCGGTGAAACTATTTCTGGAATATTAACATTTCCATCATAACGGTGCGATGGGAAATGCCATTACTGGCTACGGAGTTCGAACCAGTAATGTACAGTCAGATAAATTAATTGTTGAGCAAATTGACGTCAATTAGCAGGGTTATAGCTATTTTATACAACTGTCAAATAATGACAGCTGTGATTTGAATATCCGGTCAATATTATGTTAGTAGTAAAGGACATTGTCCACTTTGTATGGGCATTTGGCACCATGAGAACAGGCCCTTTAAGTATAAATATAATACAGGTTTAATAGCTAATACCAGTAGGAAAGAGAATATTGTAATGAGATTGTATCATGATGCTTGTAAGACTTGTTTTGCTTACTTGTTTTTTTTTAATAACACGCATTTTTATTTATAAATTTTGTTATTATTTTGATTCATAAGTTAACAATATCTTGTCTAGGAACTGGGCAGGTGGATATATATTATCTTGGTACCTTGCTCAGCTTAAAAGCCACTATAGTAATTACATGACCGCAGCAACCCACTGTTCTTCGGCCCACTATGCAGTTGCAGCAATACTGCTTCATTGAGTTTCGTCCCTGACTGTTATTTTAATTTTCATGTAATATATAGACAAAATACACTTTTCTACTAATATGCCTACTTTGACCCCCACTGCCTTTTAACAGATTTCACTTCCACAAGATCGAGGGTATGCCTTCTTCTTTGCGTGATATCAGTACCACAATTCGCATATCCGATCTGTCACACAGTTTCCACCACAGGCAGGAGTTGAGGGGTGCGTGCAGAAAACCTCCTCGTGTGTCCGATTGCTGCTGGTTCCCTTCGAATAAGTTCGGGGGAAAGAGCAGTCGTCGGGCCGGTGCATCCTGGGCACGGCCAATAGTCTCTCCATGTTTCGGAGAGGGTATTGACCGTGGCGAATTTCTGCGTGGCGGGGAGCTTCATGCTCGATCGTCGGTCGTCCACTCCCCTCTCTGCTTACAGAGGGCAGGTTGAGTGGGCGAAGAGTGGCGAGGCGGAAGGGAAGGTCCGCGAAGGAGGGGCCAATATGGGCCGACGTTTTTCCTCGTGTCTCTCTGATCCAAACAGAGCACATAGGGGAGAAGCAAGGGCGGTGCTCGTTGTGCACTCACCCTGCCAGCGAGCTAGCAGCGGGAGAACTGGTTCTCCTGACTGCAACCGTCGAAATCGTAATCCGTAAAGAGATCACAGTCATGTTTTGTGACTTGGAACGGGACGAGGATCTTGGCTTGGTCGCCCGGATCGCGAGGAAGATAACCTCTATAAACAATTCCTCTAATATCAAGTTTTGGTGCGTGGCGAGGATATGAATGGCTGAGGAGTAGTGTCATCTGCAACTTCGTATGAAATGAATAAAGAGCTCGGGGGTATTCAAAGCGCGAAAAGATCAGGGACAGGAAGAGAGGGTCTTTAAGAGCCCCGAAGCGCCCCAACTCGGGGTCATCCTCCGACGAAGGGGTCGGGCGGAGGACGAAGAAGATACACTCCAGCCGGCGGGGTGGAGCCCGAGGAATTAAAGGGGTGGACAGAAGGCCCTCCACTAGGGACCCCAGCAAGCCGAGCCGAGCCAGTCCAGCCGAGCCAACCAGCCCAGCTCGGCCAGCTCAGCGAGCTGAGAAGCTCGCCATGGAGGGGCCCCTCTCTGAGGTTTCCGGCGGGGGGCCGGACGCCGGTGGCTCCAATTCGGAGCGTGTGGATGGGTTTGCGGAGGTGGTGGCCGCGGCGATCAAGGCTGTATCCGTTAAGAGGCTCAGGTCCTCTAAGGATCAGGCCATAGCCGCGGCCACGGCCTCTATTGTGGCGGCAGCGGAGGCCCTCCACGTCGGGCCTCCTCCGGACGGCATGTCAGAGATGCGGGCGGAGGTCGCCCGCTTGACAGCCGCCATGGAGCTTCTCCGAAAGGATAATGAGAAGCTCCGAGTGGACCTGGCTGGGCTCCGAGGATCCGGCCCCCAGATGGAGCCGCAAGGGGGGCAGCAGCAAGGACAGGGACGGCCCTTGTCTGTGGAGGACCGGGTTCTGACCCTGGTGCGGCAGGAAATGGCTTCCTTGCGGAGTCGTTTCTCCGCCCTGGAGGCCATCGTCCTGCGCCCCCCGTTGGCGGCGAGCCAGCCGGCCTCGGGCAAGCAGAAGCCCGCCTCTTACTCGGCTGCCGCGGGTGTCACGGCCAAACCGGGGTCGTCGGGGCAGAGCAATGGCACGGCAAAAGCGCAGGCGGCGAGGGCTCCAGCCCCAGCAGCGAGAGCTCCAGTCCAGGTGAAGAGGGCTCCAGCCTTGGCGGCGAAGGCATCGGCCCTGGTGGTGAGACGGCCGCCGCCGCCTCCTGAATCTCTTCCGGCCGATGCCGAATGGCAAGTGGCCGGGGAGAAGAAGAAGGCGGGTAAGGCAGCAAGAGCGGCCAAAAAGAGGGAGAGGCGGCAGCAGCGCAAGAAGCGCACCGCCGCGGCTAGGCTCCGCGCCCCGAATTCCGCAGCCGTAGTGATTACACTACAGCCGGATGCGGAAAAGAAGGGCGTGTCCTACAGGACTGTGATGGCGAAGGTGGGTGAGGTGGTGCGCCTCGAGGAGCTCGGTGCTGCCACTGGCCTAAAAATGAAGGTAACGGCGACTGGGGCCCGAATGGTGGAGGTCCCCGGTGCGGCCAGTGGCCCGGCCGCTGACGCTCTGGCCGAAAGGCTCAGGGCGTCCCTAAATGCGGACGAGGTCCGAGTGTCCAGGCCCACCAAGTGCGCAAGCATGCGCATCATGGGCCTGGACGACTCCGTGACGGAGGAAAAGGTAGTCGCCGCAGTAGTTAGGACTGGGGGGTGCTCTGCCGAGCAGGTGAGGGTGGGCACCATCCATTCTGACTCCGCGGGGCTGCAAACCGCTATGGTGAGCTGCCCCGTGTCGGCGGCCAAAAATATTGCCAAAGAGGGCCAAAGGTTATTGGTGGGCTGGGTGTCAGCACAGGTTAAACTGCTGGAACCCAGACCTCTGAGGTGCTTCCGCTGCCAGGTGGGCAACCACGTGCAAGCGAATTGCACCTCGGAGGTGGACCGCAGCGGTCTTTGCTACCGCTGCGGTCTGCCCGGGCACAAGGCCGGCTCGTGCAATGCCACGCCGCACTGTGCCGTATGTGCGGCGGCTGGTAAGCCGGCCGAGCACCGGATGGGGGGCAAGGCCTGCGCCCCACCCACCAAAGCCAGGGCCAGAGGCAAGCCCTCCGCCACCGCCGTCACCGCCGCAGCCGTCACCATTGCCACCGCCGCTGCCGCCTCCAACACCGCCGTCGTCGCCGTCGCCACCGCGGCCGCTGCGGCAGGCCCCTCTCAGGGGGCTGGGAAGGAGGCCCAAGAGGGGGCTGACATGGAGTGCCATTAATGGCCCCATTACGCCTCCTCCAGGCGAACATCAACCACTGCGCAGCCGCTCAGGATCTGTTGCTCCAGAGCATGGCGCAGTGGTCGATTAACATCGCCGTGGTCGCTGAGCCGTACTTTGTCCCGCCCAGGGATGACTGGGTAGAGGACCTGAGCGGCTCAGTGACCCTAATTTCGTCGGCCGCCGCCGGTACCCCGTCTCTCGAGGCCGTCAAGAGAGGACGGGGCTGCGTAGCAGCACGGTTCGGGGAGATTGTCGTGGTAGGGGTCTACCTCTCTCCGAACCGAACTCTTGCCGAGTTCCACAACTCCCTTGCGGAGTTGAGAGACGTCGTCGTCGGGTTTGGTTCCCTCCCCGTGTTCGTCCTCGGGGACTTCAATGCCAAGAATTTGGCTTGGGGTTCCCGGTTAACGGACACACGGGGCAGGATGGTGGAGGACTGGGCTCTGGAGACAGGCCTGGTCGTCCTAAACCGGGGTTCTGTCCCCACGTGTGTGCGGATGCGGGGTGAATCAGTGGTGGACATCTCGTTCGCCAGCCCCGCTCTGTCGCCGCGTGTAGTTGACTGGCGTGTCATGGAGGGGGTGGAGACCTATTCTGATCACCGGTATATCCGGTTCGACGTCTCCGCCCAGACCTCGGACGCGCCGGTCCGACGGGCCCCGAGTGGTCCGCGGTGGGCGCTGAAGCAGCTGGACCGGGAGCTCCTCCTGGAAGCCTCGATCGTGCAGGCCTGGGTGTCACCACCGGACAGGCCTGCCGACATCAACGACGAGGTGGAGTGGTTCCGGGAGGCCATGTCCGACATATGTGACGTGGCAATGCCCCGGGTCCAGCCTGGACGTGCCTCGCGCCAGGTGTACTGGTGGTCGCAGGAGCTGACGGCTCTGCCCACTGCGTGCGTGGCTGCGCGACGCCGGTACACCAGGCACCGCAGGCTCCGTATCAAACCTCCGGATACGGAAGCCATTCAGGCGGAGCTGTACGAGGGGTACAGAGCGGCGAAGACCGCCCTCCAAGCGGAGATCCTGCGGGCCAGGGGGTTGGCCCGCGAGGAGTCGCTGGGGACTCTGGACAGGGACCCGTGGGGACGCCCGTACAAAGTGGTGCGGGATAAACTCCGCCCATGGGCTCCCCCGCTGACGCAGAGTCTCCGGCCCCAGCTTGTGGAGGACGTGGTGAGCGCTCTGTTCCCTTCCCGAGGGGAACACACCTCCCCGCCTATGGCTCCGCCTACTGCGGTGCCCGATGCGGACCACACCGTCAACGACGACGACGACGACGACGATGCTCCGGAGGTGACCGAGGTAGAAATGAGAGCGGCGGTACGCAGGCTTAATGCCAAAAATACCGCCCCAGGACCCGACGGCTTACCTGGGAAGGCCTGGGTCCTGGCCTTGGAGGCTCTCGGGCCTCGACTTAGGGGGCTCCTAAGCGCATGCATGGAGAGGGGCCAGTTCCCGCTTCGCTGGAAGACGGGGAAACTGGTCCTCATAAAGAAGGCAGGGCGCCCTGCGGACTCTCCGTCCGCTTATCGGCCCATGGTGCTGCTCGACGAGGTGGGCAAGCTCTTTGAAAGAGTCATTGCAGACCGCCTCGTCGGCCAGCTGGTGCAGGTGGGGCCGGATTTGGCGGAGAGCCAGTTTGGTTTCCGCAGAGGGCGCTCTACGGTGGACGCCATCATGCGTGTGCGAGCCCTGACGACGGGGAATGCTGTTGCCCAGGGTGGGGTCATCTTGGCGGTGTCTCTAGATATCGCCAATGCCTTCAATACCCTGCCCTGGAGTTGCATCAGGGAGGCACTCCGGTATCATCGGATGCCGACCTACCTCTGTCGTGTGGTCGAGGCCTATTTGACGGACAGGGCCGTCATCTACCCCGGTCACCAGGGAGTGTGGAACCGGCAAGAGATGTCGTGCGGTGTCCCACAGGGATCGGTCCTGGGGCCGCATCTGTGGGACATCGGATACGACTGGGTGCTGCGCGCCGACCTCCCTAGCGGCGTCAGCGTAGTGTGCTACGCTGACGACACGTTGGTCCTGGCGCAGGGGAGGTCGCACCAGGCGGCGGCCGAATTAGCGGCACGCGGGGTTGCGACAATCGTCGAAAGGATCCGGCAATTGGGACTCGAGGTGGCCCTGCACAAGTCCGAGGCCATGTGTTTTCATGGTCCTCGGAACGCGCCACCGTTGGGGTCCCAAATAACGGTAGGAGGGGTTTCTATCGGCGTCGAGTCGACGATGAAGTACCTGGGACTCGTCCTCGACAGCCGGTGGAACTTCGTGGAACATTTCCGACGTTTGGCTCCCAAACTGGAGCGGGCGGGCGCTGCATTGAAGCGTCTCCTGCCCAATCTAGGGGGTCCAAACGCCTCCTGCCGGAGGCTCTACGCGGGGGTCGTGCGGTCCATGGCCCTCTACGGGGCTCCTGTGTGGGCGCGCTCTCTGGCGCTGCGGCCAGCCCGCCGGTTGAGCGCGGCTCAAAGGGTCATGACCATCCGGATGGTCCGAGGATACCGCACGGTCTCCTGTGAGGCAGCGAGCCTCCTTCCTGGATTGCCGTCATGGGATCTGGAGGCAAAAGTCCTCGCGCACGTATGGGAGTGGCGCGAGGAGGCGAAACGCTGGGGCGTAAGTCCGTTACCGCGAGAAATCGTGGCACAGCGGACGGAGCTCCGGCGGGATCTCATGGCGTCATGGAAAGTACGGTTGTCGCAACCCTGTGCTGGGCACGCCACGATTGCGGCGATAAGTCCCCTCTTTGAGGAGTGGCTGGAGAGGCGCCACGGCGTCCTCACCTTCCGCGTGACGCAGGTCCTCACCGGACATGGCAGCTTCGGGAGGTTCCTGTGTCGGATAAGGCGGGAGGAAACGTCCGGGTGTTACCACTGTGTGGATCGCCCGGAGGACACGGTGGAGCATACGGTGGAGGTCTGCCCGGCTTGGGCAGAGCACCGCCGTGTCCTCGTGGAGGCGATCGGCGGCAGAGACCTCTCGCGTCCAGCCCTGGTTCAGGCCATGGTACGGAGCGAGAGGGCATGGGCAGCCGTCACCTCCTTCTGCGAAGCAGTAATGCTCGCGAAGGAGGAGGCGGGACGGTTGAGGGAAAGGCAAGTTTCGCGCCCTCTCACCCCTAGCCGCCGCAGGAGACGCCCAGGGCGTCGGGAATCCCGGGCGGATTTCCGGCCACCGTAGGCGCGGGCTTGCGGACGGTGAGCAATGGGTAGCTCACCGTCCGGTAAGGACCAGGCCCGGGTCGACGGCGCGTTGTATTCCACGCGCGCCTCAAAGAGATGTCGTCAGCACATAGTAGGGGTCCACTAGGGCCGATGCCTGCCGGGGTTGCGGGAAGGTACTTATGGGTCACCGAGGCCCCCGCAACACAGGCAACAAGAAGGAATTCCCACCCTCAAAAAAAAAAAAGGCAGGAGTTGAAATGAAATTGCCTCGTTTGTATCCGTACAATATCCATATTCAAGCTGGGGTCAACGCTGGGATTTGTGTCGGAGTTCATAGGCATGCCGGGGTCAACGTGATGGTATCAATGTCCATTGTCAAAACCAAAACAATTCTTGAAAACTAATCACAGTAAAACGAGCATAACAATATTCATGATGCAAGAAACAAAGTGAATGACAAATAACTTAAAGTGACAACTGACATTGACATAACCTTTTTTTTAATAATCGATTTAATCATTTATTAAAAATCGGAGTTCATCGACCATTTTCGATTCTTTTAAATACTTTTGTTTTCCAGATATACGAATAAAACATGTTCAAAATAATGTAAGTCATTTCAAATAAAAGCTTTAATTGCTGTAAACTTTAGACTCTTATATGAAAGAGAAGGACTTAGTAGAACTTCAAAAATAACAATTACAATCGATTTGTATATAATGATTTAAACAAATACGATTAATTGTTGGGAACACTATGCATTAATGAAGGTCGAGTACTGTCAATATGTCGAAGAATAAAACAATTTCAGTACTTATTAAATATACTATTCGTGGGAGCAAGCTGATACAGAAGTATAGAATAAATACGCGTTTAAACTAAACTTGATTATTGATTAATTTGTTTCTTTCCGAGCATCGTGTTCACCCGAAGCCGAGAACGGACAAAGTCCTTTGCTTAACAATTAATTTCCCTAACTACTTGCCTAATACCAACTTATAGTAGTTTTATTTTTTTTAATTTTCGCCTTTACCTTGGACCTTCAATCAATCTGCCTTTTCCCAACTATGTTAGGGTCGGCTTCCAGTCTAACCGGATGCAGCTGAATACCAGTATTTAATATGGAGTGATTACCTATCTGACCTCCACGTAATTGGGTAATACGATAGCCCGGGTAAGACTCGTTGTCAGATTTCAGGCTTCTAACAACTCCTAACGACTGTCAAAGATCCACGAACCTACCTTGGACCTTAAGAGATGTAATTTAGGTTAATTCTTAGTCTCTCGAAGATTAGCCACTTGCCTGGGGAGCCCCCTTCGTAGTTTAGTAGATATTGGTGCCGATTCCCTTGTTCACAAACTAAACTAAACTTAAGTTCAGTGCATCTTTTTCTTTTTATTTCATTAAGAAGAGGACAGAAGATAAATTATAGTTTTAGTCCTGTCAAATTAATCAGCGCCTGTCACTACTCCATACAAGTTTAGACGCGATTAAAAACTTGCCTACTAAAATTACGTCAATTTACGTCAAGCTCTGATTAATTTGACAGGACTAAACTAATATTTATCTTCTGTCCTTTTCTTAATGAAATAGAAAGAAAAAGATGCACTGAACTTAAATTTAGTTTAGTTTGTGAACAAGGGAATCGCCACCATTGCCACTCGGGAAGCTTGGTGGCACTTAACTGAACTACATTTGCACTCGGTTTCTGGAACGAAAATTATCAATGCGTAAAAATTAAACGCTAGTCAATTGATGCGATTCGCTGTTGATAATTCAGTCAACAAATTACAGCAGTGTACGCGCACTTGACATTTTTTTAGCTAATTAGGGTTCCGTATCTCAAAAGGAAAAAATGGAACCCATATCAGCGGAGGATCACTCGTGTGTCCGTCTGTCTGCCTGTGGATCTGTCACATGCAATTTGCTCGGAATCTAATGGACTGATTAAGTTGAACTTTGGTACAAATATTAATTATCTGTTATCTAAACACGAACCGTTATCGTAAATAAATGATTTTTAACGTAAATAAATTAATTTTCAATTGAGGGTTCACTTTGGGGGAAAATTTTGAAAATTAAAAACAAATTTGCAAACTGTACCGTGTGACATATCAAGTAAATAGACTTGTAATAACGATTTCAGTTTTTTTTATAATTTTAAAATAAAATTAAAATTCGTTTTGAACATAATAAAGAAAATAGATGAAAATTTACCATTCCTCCTTATCTCCGAAACTGCTGAGCCTAAAATTTTGATAAAAATACAGAGAATACGTATAGTTAGATTACAGGAAAACCTATAAGATGTCTATGGTCTTTATATAAAATGATAAATCATTCAATATTGTGCGTACCAACTTATATTTGCAGTTAGAATATACGTAGGTATATGGGGGAACATGTTTTGCAATTACAATATTAAGTTTGTTCTTGGGATAAATTACAAAACCCTTCATTGTACTGGGCCAGTTTTTTTCTATGTTGATTTTCGTTCCAGAAACCAGGCTTTAGTTATTTTAAATGGTGTCAGGCCACTTTGTTCTATGTAAACTGAAAGCTTATCTCATAATAGCTACAGCTATGTGAATATAATCCAGCATTGCTCATGTTAGCGGGCACGCCCTTTATGCCTTTTTTTTTTTTTTTGTGGGTGGGAAATCATCAAATAACTTCTCCCGCTCTGGGCGGAGCGGGAGGGTGTGTCAGACTCTTACTGACTAAAACCCACCCGTATTCCTTCCTGTTGCCTGTGTTGCGGGGGCCTCGGTGACCCATAAGTACCTTCCCGCGACCCTGCGGAGACTCTTATTTAGGTATTAAGTTTTGTTTACATTTTATTTTTTTGCTTGTGAACAGTTTACATTGTATTTGTTGGTACCTATATTGGCGTGTGCTAGCTGACATATGGCAAATTATTTAATTTAATTATCTGTAATGGTAATTATTTTGCATACCTACTATTGTATCAAATCATTTTTTTGTAACTGAACAGACAGCTGTGCTGTTGGGGAGTTTGTTGCGCCACTTCTTCTTAAATACATGAGATTTTGGGATTATGTAAATATGACCTCTTGAAAATATTGCAATAGAAGCATTTTTTGCAACTAATATGCAGGCTTCTATTGTGAATAATGATAGCAGATTTATTCCGTGGTCCTTTTTTATAAGTGAACGCCAAAATTTCTCTTTCTACTGATGTGAAACTCCACTTTATTACTCTTTTATTGTTTTAGTACAGTCGCAAATTCTTGACTCCAAAACAAAAGTTGGAACACTTTGGATAGCAAATAAAACAAGCTGGATAAATACTTTATGAGCGTAATTACTGCGTCAAACTATATTTGGGAGTCGATTGTGAATAGGAACGAAGCTAAGAGGAAAAACGCGCTACTGTAGTAGGTTTAATGTTTCCACTATCAGCTAAATTAGGCGCGGAAAATTCTGCCGCGTTTTTACATTCACGGCCTCGAGGGATGCGACTTGTGACGTGACGAGAGTCGCGTCGACTCGTTGCGTGCTCTAAATAACTTCTTTCACTGAGGACGGAATTTTCCTTTATCAACTCCTTTGCCAAGCGTCGTAATTATGGAAACAATTTCCTTTTTGAACGTAAACGTCTGACTTGGCGTGTTTTTTTCTTCTTATAAAGTTTTTAATAATTATTTAGGTAGATAACTTTTGAGCGACGTAAATACTGGGTCAAAACTGTTAGACGTTCACGATAACAACGTCATAGACTGCTAGTGTGTATCCTGAGACACTCACGTGTTCGGATCACATTAATTTCAAACTTGTGACTTCTTTAGTGGGCTACTGTTTACATAAACAACCTTGTTTGAACTATACGAGAACTTGTTACAGGATCATATCTACATATAGTTAATCTAAACCAATCGTATACGTCTTAGTTCTGATCGTCCTCATAATGATTATTTTAATCATGCTAACCTTTTCCCAATCATCACCCTTTTTTTTTTTTGGGTGTGAAATCTTCAAATTACTTCTCCCGCTCTGGGCGGAGCTGGCTGTCAGACTCTTACTGACTAAAACCCACCCGTATTCCTTCCATTGCCTGTGTTGCCAGAGGTCTCGGTAACCATTTTGTACCTTCCCGCGACTCTGCCGCCGATCGCCTCCACGAGGACACGGCGGTGCTCTGCCCAAGCCGGGCAGACCTCCACCGTATGCTCCACCGTGTCCTCATGTATGTACCCATTAAATGACCTTATAGGAAAAAGTCAGACCCAAATCCTATCCCAATAGTTGTACAACTTCTGCAACAAGTTCTCAAAACACAGTATCATTTGGAGTTCCAATTGGATGTTTGCCTACCGAATAAGGCACGAAGTGTCCCTGCAAATCTATTTATGTCAACAATAAACGTCAACCAAAGAATGAGTTACGACAAAAAATCTAGGGAAAATATCCATCTCATGCGTTATAGATACCTATCGTTGAAGGTTGAATCCAGTTATGCTAATACTCTGGATCCCTCACGAATTCGTAACAAATAGAAACAAAAGATTGGAAGTTTTTCAAACTACTTTTGAGCAAAAGAAAATCGAGTCCGGTGTCTTGATCTCTATAATAATAATCGATCAAAATTTTTACCATAGTAATATTACATTTGTTGAGAGCGAGTTGAACTTGCGTGGTGAGGGTTCCTTACAATGAATATGTTATCTACCATGTTTTTTATCCCAAGATAATTTATCCCAAAAACAAACTTAGTTTAAAAACATGTTCTCCCATACATTCCAACTGCAAATGTAAGTTTGTACGCACAATTGAGAGATTTACCTTGTTATTTTATCACCATACACTTCTATATAGGTTTTCCTAAAATCTATAAATAAAGGTTTCTTCTGTATTTTTTTCAAAATTCGAGACTGTAGTTTCGAAGAAAAGGAGGAATGGTTAATTTTCATCCATTTACTTATCTATTTATTTTAAAATTATAACAAAAATAATTGAGACCCTCACAACAAACCCTTTCATTTGATATAACACACGGTACAGTTTGCAAAACTTTTTAATAATTAATTATCTAATTTGCCCCCAAACTAACCCTCATATTCAAAATTAATGTAGTTGCAAATCAGCTGTTACAGTTGCACCCTTATTACGAAACAAACTATCAATCACAATTCAATCCATTGTTTCATATGTTCGAAAAAATTAAACCAAACCAAACCAAAGGAAGAACCAAATTGAAGGTTACTTCAACAAAAAAGTTTTATTTGCAAATACAAGTTTTTCTATAAGTCCCTAGATCTGTATACTTCCAACGCATCAATAGTAGGTCCCTACTCTAGCTCGTTGGAGACCATAAGTCATAAGTAATTTATTTCATAACAAAATACTTTGTGTTAAAAATATTACAGTGATGATGAATAAAATAAATAAAAAAACATTGCATTCATATTTATATTTCATTACACATTTAAAATGCATCAATTTCACTAATAAATAATTATATGTCATTATTATTTATTGTCATTATTATTAAATATTCACCAACACTGCATTTAAATTTAAAATTAATTATCCAGTATTAAAAATAAAACATGTAAACACAAAATAATAATAATTCACAAATCATTTCATTGTGGCTGTCGTTTGTCATCTATGAACTCATTGATACTGTAATAACCCTTCTCACCAAATATCTATTTAATATTTTTTTATAAGTTTATGCTTTTGAATTCTATTGTTAACTTGTGTAAAAAGACAGATTGAACTCTGGGACTGTGATGAACCACGTTCAATTTCGAACAATCCAACCTAAGATAAGTCATTCCTACGAGTACTATTTATAGCTTGACTTTCCTCATTGATCTCGTGCAAATTCTTAACAAAGTTAGTTAACAACACTAGAATAAAGACACATACACTGTTAAAATTTTAAGTGGACCCTGCATGATACTGTCTGTTTCATGACCAGCTAAACACACAACCTTTGATCAGAATTCCAACATTTTAGCCGTTGTGCTGTTGCAGCTCGTTAATCCATTCAGCCTGATTTACACGGTGCGATTTAATTGCCTGTAGCATACTATAAGTTGAAGCAACACTAAAAGTTGCATCGTCTAAACGGTGGAAAGACGATGCAAGTCATTTGTTGAATGTAACTTGCATCGTGTAAATGGAACTTAATATAATGTTTAAATGCTACCTACGAAGTGTTCATGAGGTAATTAAAAACTTTACCGATAATGCATATGCGTATATGGTTATATAGTTCGTGAATCATTCAATTTCATGGCATGTATTTTACGACGCGTTTGTACTTTATAGCCAACAGTATTATTATCGTTATGTATTTCTTGTGTTGTTTCCAGATTACTCTAAAATGAAACGCCTTTTATGTTTTGCCTGTAAGTAACAAAATATAATGCAAAAATTATAATTATATTATTAGATATAATTTCTATATTTATACATTATAAATTGATTTTCTTTATTTTCAGTGGGTTCGTTAGCCTTCTTACTTACAAATGGTAAGAAGATAAAAATACAAATAGAATCAGAGGATTTGGTGAACATTTTTGAAAGCGTGTTGTATTCAGAGGTCTTACAAAAGTTTGCAAGTCAACTTGTTCAAAGAAGTTCAAAGAAACTTACCCTCAACAACCCTTATCATCCGGAGGATGAACTATTGAACAGTTTTAATACTGACAAAGAAATTGAATTCGTAAGTTCAAGTCCTAAATTAGTTGTCTCAGATTCTTTAGAAAAACAAAACAATCAATTCCTAAATGGAAATGACGTAGCAAGTGATGATATCTTAACCGACGCCGAAGACATGAAATCAATAAACGAATTAGTTGAAAAACAGAAATTAAAGAAAATTACTTCAAATTCAACGAGAAATTCTACAAATGAAAACATTGAATTGAAAAAAAAGATCGACATTGCTGTTAACAATACCAGTATGTCATCCAAAAAAGATGGCATGAGGATATTTGGCGATGATAGAGCTTATTTTAAGCCGGTACAAAGAAGATTTGTTTTAAAAGGCTCCGATGACACTCCTACACCATAATGTTTTAAACACAATAAAATTTGTGTATAAAAAAGTATAATATGTATAGGAAAATTGCTTATAATTAAATGTATACAATACTACAAAAAGCTATTTTTACTGAAACTTTGGATAGGTAACCTGTACTGTCTTGTCTTGGATCATTGATGTAACTATTCAAGTAAAATATATCATTTTACTTTACATATATACATATACTTTACGTATTGGATGTACCTCTTTATTCTTTAACAGTCAGTGTTATTGGGGTTTTCCCATAGGAATTTCCCAGTAACAGCCCGGAGTCTGACAATAGGTTCAGACGATGGCGATGAATATACATGGTCAGCTCTGCTATGCCTTCGAAAAATACAGGCGTTATAAAATGTCATGTTCTATAATTGGATTTAGATCAATACTTTCCTTGTCATGTAGTTTTCTAGAAAACATATATTATTTGTTTGTAAAAATACCCTATGTTTATTTAATTAACCCTTTATCACCCATTATCACTAAAATGGTGCTATAACACATCCTTATTGGAGCTATAAACGTTTAGTACATAACATAAATTGTTCAATAAGGTGTAAACGACTGCGTGGGTCTGAGGGAAGATATTTTAGTTTAATACACTCACAAAATTTATGGTAATTACTTTGATGTTATCGTGGGGAAAATGTGATTCTTATCGACTGTGAATTATTTATAACTTAAAATATTTTAATGTCTTATACGACGTAAGCAATGCGCGTAGAATAGGCATAGCATAGCTCTTTCTATAAATAAATAAATAAATAAATAGGCAGTCTGGGGATTGCAGACAGAAGTGAAAACTTAAAACTTTGGAATATTGCAAATACAATTATTCTTATTTCTTTTAATTTCTCTCAAAAAATCTAATTTAGAGCAGCAAGTATATACTCGTACAGTCGAGTACCTATTCAAAATTTGTTAGTGTATATATGCGTATTTATGTACACAGGCCGCTGCACGTCGCCAGTCTGGCGCAGCACGTCACATTAACATATCGGTGACGCGAATCCATAAGTTTTGCCCGTACCAAAAATCGCTCAACGCGCCTAAAGAAGTTTTCACTTCAAAAAGTGACATTAATTGTTTATTTTTAAAATCGCGCTATAGAACTTTCTACAGTCTGTCATTCTGTATTTCGTCCCTACGATGGTCACGCTAAACGTGGTGACGAATGATATCATTGATTATGTAGGTATCTAAATCAGTTTATATGCTGCTGTAAACGCCATTACTTGTCTTATTTGTTCAAATAATGTATTTTATCATAGTGGCCATACAGACTTCCATGTTGCTATTAGTGGTTTCAATTTCTATTACTCGTATTACACAAATATCAATGTGTGTAATAATAGAAATTTAAACCAGTAATAGCAACATGGAAGCCTCTATGGCCACTATTACGGCACAAAATTAAGAACTAAAGAACAAAATTGAGCAGCTCGAAGTTCAATCTACGAAAAATAGGAACTCTATCACAATCTTAGAGGACTTGCAAAGAGGTTGCCGAAAGGCAAACAATGATATCAAAAGTGTACCAAAAATGGCAAAAGATTCCAAAGAAGACCTTATAAAAATGGCAATATGCTTATCAAACGAAGTAAGCTGTAATATCACAAAATCGGACATAAATGACATGTTTCGAGTAAAGAACAAACCAACTAACCCAAAAAATAGTCCAGTTATGGTTGAGCTGACGTCGTCTATTCTTAAAGTTGACTTTTTGAAGATGACTAAAGACTTCAATAGAAAACATAACGATAAATTATGTGCTAAGCATCTTGGATAAGGCAGAAGAGTATACACCAATGTATGTCTCGAAACAGTTAACTACAAAGGGTGCTCGACTACATTTTCTTGCGCGTGACCTGGCAAAATCCAAAGAATATAATTACTGTTGGACGTCCTACGGTAAAGTACATATTAAGAAGATTAATTCTCCTACTATTAAATTAAATGTGAGTAGTTAGAGTAAGAGTGAGTCACAGCTACATAATCTTTTGCAGCATAAATGACTAGTTGTTATCTTGTAAACTACCTATCGTCGTACTAATAACTTCTTACTGTATTCCACCCATAGATAATTCCACCTATTTGTTATGTTCTCATCGACATTTTAAATGCTTCAAATTAATTATAATTTGAAGCGTTTTAATCTAACTCTTCCGACTTTACCATTGTTTCACAAAATATCAGATCCATTTACTCTAACTTTGATGAACTTCAATTAAATTTACTAAATTTTGAAACTAACATTGATCTGTTAATCATTACTGACTGTAGGTTGAATTCAATAAAAACAATACCCCCCAAGTGGCTAACTATAACTCGTACTAAACTACAAATCATCATAGAG
Source organism: Atethmia centrago (assembly GCA_905333075.3). Classification (NCBI taxonomy): domain Eukaryota; kingdom Metazoa; phylum Arthropoda; class Insecta; order Lepidoptera; family Noctuidae; genus Atethmia; species Atethmia centrago. The sequence goes on along the minus strand of HG995383.1, from coordinate 15,182,746 downwards.
CTGACGGAGTAGTCACCTATATTCAAAACATCCCTAAAAATAAAACAAGAGAAATAAAACTAACTCACGCGCCTTGCTTAGATATTCATATCACACCTGACCATATAGCGATTTATCGGTCCCCCTCAACTGCGAACGCGGATAAAATTTATTCCTTTAAATGATAAATGATTTTATTTCTGTAAGTAGGTTGTTACAAACACTTTTACACGTCAAACATAGTTTTTTAAACTAGATGAGTTCGGCGTTACCTATCTGACTACTCTGAGAAGAAAGGCCGAAACAAACTCAGAGGTCACAGTCTCTTTTAAAGTCCAGACATAATCTTGGTCAGATCATGTAAAGACCATGTCGATTGGTCTCTGAAATGGTCTTTTTATGAAAGAACCACACAGATTGAGTGGACCTGTCCAGTCAGTGCACGCATTTGTCAGTAGTTGTGCAGCTCAACTCAGAACTAAAGGAGCTCCACGATTTGACGAACAATACCAAAGAAAAGACATTTGGGTAGGCCGCATAAAGTACTCAAACTGCCAGACCATCATTAAAACTAACTAAGAGACGAAAAAAAAACAAACAATGACCCACATAGTCCTCACATTCCTAATAATTTAAATAATATAATACTTTACAAAGTAAATATTCATGTCATTGTTTATATAAAATGTTATATATAAAAAGAAAATATAAATAGCTAGCAAAATAAAAGAGTAAAACAAAAACAACATTCACTGTACTCAATCCCAAGCCTTTTTGTCCTCAATATAATCTTTAACAGTATAAAAGGCTTTCAGGTACAGTTTCTGTTTTATAAACCATTTGAATTTATTAAGGCTTAGTTCTTGAATGTGGCTAGGAAGTTTATTATAAAAACGTATACATTGGCATCTAAACGAGCTGCCTATTTTTGAGCCTGGTAGTAGGAACAACAAAAATGTGTTTGTTCCTAGTATTTACATTATGGATATCACTGTATTTTTTAAACAAATTAATATTTTTATGTGTGTACAAAAGATTTTCATAAATATACTGAGAAGCTACAGTCATTCAAGTCAGTCAATCTCTTTGTCTCTGAGGGAGTATCTGGGACTTAATTTATAAATTGAACGGATTGCCCTTTTTTGTAAAACATAATTGTCTGAATATCGGCGGCATTTCCCCATAACAGAATACCGTAGGATATTACGCTATGAAAATAACGAAAGTAAACTAAACGGGCTGTGTCTATATCAGTTAAATCACGAATTTTTCTAACAGCATATGCTGCAGAGCTAAGCTTTTTTGACAATTTATCTATATGGGGGCCCCATTGAAGCTTGGCATCCAAAGTTATGCCTAAGAACACAGTGGTATCTTCGGGGTTCAACTCTTCATCCTTTATGAGAACACTAGTTTTTACTTGTCTAACATGAGGTATTGTAAACTTAATACATTTGGTTTTTTTCTCGTTAAGAAGTAGGTTATTAACATTAAACCAGTTAACTACTTTTTTGAGGGCACTATTTACATTGTCAGTAACCAACTGCTGACGTTTGAGTTTAAATAAAAGTGAAGTGTCGTCTGCAAACAGCACTATATCATGATTATCCTTTATGAGGCAAGGCAAGTCATTTATATAAATAAGAAACAAAAATGGGCAAGAATTGAGCCCTGGGGGACCCCCATTCTTACTACAGATCCGGGTGATCTTTTTCCGTTAACATCAACATCATCTTTTATTAAACAATCACCTAACTACCATTGCATGAATTAAAAGCGTAAAAATCACTGGTGATATGAATATAATTCTGATATACAATCAAAATGAGCAATCGCACGAACGCATAAATAGACTTAATTATCTCAATATTTTAGCAACGTACGGGTTTCTCGGCGTCACTCGCTCCCCACGAGAGACAAACATTGTCTAGACCATTTCATAATAAAACGCAAACCTGAAAGTAAAACTGCAACCATTCCAATTATTTACATAACCATTACTGATCACTTCATGACTTTTATAAAAATCACAAACCACACCAACGTAATAAGATGTCCAAAAACAAAAACAGTTTTTAATTTGGAGTTAGGGCTTGAGGACGTTAAAGCTGTTACTAGCTTTAAGGTGCTCAAACCCCTTCTCCAAATTGCTGTCAGACCTGCTAGAACTAAATAACACACCCTAATACACTTACTAATAATCTAATCGAAATACTACAAAACTGTGTCACACTTAATCTGAATCAATCAATCTGCCTAGCCTTTCCCAACTATGTTGGGGTTGGCTTCCAGTGTAACCGGACGCAGCTGAATACCAGTATTTTACATGAAGCGATTGTCTATCTGACCTCCCCAACCCAGTCACTGGTAATACGATACCCCTTGGTAAGACTGGTTTTCAGAATTTCGGGCTTCTGACGACCCGTAAAGACTGTCAAAGATCCACGAATGACAGCCGGGACCAAGGGCTTTTTTTTTTTTTGGGTGGGAAATCATCAAATAACTTCTCCCGCTCTGGGCGGAGCGGGAGGGTTTGTCAGACTCTTACTGACTAAAACCCACCCGTATTCCTTCCTGTTGCCTGTGTTGCCAGGGGCCTCGGTGACCCAAGTACCTTCCCGCGACCCCGGCAGGCATCGGCCCTAGTGGACCCCTACTTTTGTGCTGACGACATCTCTTAGAGGCGCGCGTGGAATATGACGCGCCGTCGACCCGGGCCTGGTCCTTACCGGACGGTGAGTTACCCATTGCTCACCGTCCGCAAGCCCGCGCCTACGGTGGCTGGAAATCCGCCCGAGATTCCCGACGCCCAGGGCGTCTCCTGCGGCGGCTAGGGGCGAGAGGGCGCGAAACGTGCCTTTCCCTCAACCGTCCCGCCTCCTCCTTCGCGAGCATTACTGCTTCGCAGAAGGAGGTGATGGCTGCCCATGCCCTCTCGCTCCGTACCATGGCCTGAACCAGGGCCGGACGCGAGAGGTCTCTGCCGATCGCCTCCACGAGGACACGGCGGTGATCTGCCTAAGCCGGGCAGACTTCCACCGTATGCTCCACCGTGTCCTCCGGGCGGGGACCAAGGGCTTAACATTCTTTCCGAGGCATGGAGGAGTCTCGGTATGTAAAGATGGTCATCCATCCATGGACCAACCCTGGCAAGCGTAACTTAACCCGATGGATCAACCCGTGTGGCTGCTATTACTAAGCCACGAGCTCCACCTCCTCCTAGAAATTACTCTGAATATACCGTTGAAAAATCTTAAAACCATGGATGACTATTGACTTGTTGCGCTGTATTCGCAATCGTAATCACATGCAAAAGAGACCGAAACTCGACCCATTCAACGAGGTACTAAAAATCACCTACAATTATATCGGTATCGAAATTACTGTAATAGCATTATTAAAAAAACAAAAACGAAAACATGACGGAGATGTATGACTTTCTAAAGTATACAAAAATCCTAAAAAAAACGTGGGACATCATTAACAGCATCACACAGCGCATACCTGAAAAAACAATCAATATTTTGTAACTGTTAAAGGTATCCACTAGCCCAAGAGTTCTGTTGATAAGGTTAATGATTACTTCTCTGGCATAGACAAACTTCTTGCAGATAATAGCACAACTTCTCTGTCCTCAACAAAAAATAATACCAATCCTGATTCATCCTCGACAGACTGTCCTCTGGCCTCATTTTTTGTTTTAATCGACGCAGACCCCGGCGAAGTTCGAGCTACTCTAATGAGTTAAAGGGCTTTGAAAGTAGCCCTAATAACACCTAACCCCTAGCCGCCGCAGGAGACGCCCTGGGCTTCGGGAATCCCGGGCGGATTTCCGGCCACCGTAGGCGCGGGCTTGCGGATGTTGAGCAATGGGTAGCTCACCGTCCGGTAAGGACCAGGCCCGGGTCAACGGCACGTCGTATTCCACGCGTGCCTCAAAGAGATGTCGCCAGCACAAATGTAGGGGTCTACTATGGCCGATGCCTGCCGGGGTCGCGAGAAGTTACTAATGGGTCACCGAGGTCCCTGGCAACACAGGCAACAGGAAGGAATACGAGTGGGTTTTAGTCAGTAAGAGTCTGACACACCCTCCCGCTCCGTCCAGAGCGGGAGAAGTTATTTGATGATTTCCTATCCAAAAAAAAAAACTTTTCCAACCCCCCAATCCCCAGCTGCTCATGTGTAAAATTTAACACGTTACAACATACTTAGTATGTAGGTGTTATGATTGACCAGCGCCTGTCCTGGCACATGCACGCCGAACTGATTATGAAAAGATTTAGGAAAATTATATTGACTTTTAAAACACTTCGACACGTGGCTTCAAAGAAACTTAGGAAGTAAATATACATATAATTGACCCAATCGATCCTCACGCACTATTTGCTGGGGAAGGGGCGGCAAACAAAAATAAAAAAATAGAACTTGAGAGGGTGCAAAAACTTTGCTTATGGTTATGTTCTTTAAATTCTATAGATTCCCTACCCAAAGCATATACCTATTATCTGATCTTCTGTCTGTAAGAAAATTTTATGTGCTTCAATCGATTCTAAGAAAAAATACATCCGTCGTCCCGTATGATCCACCTAAACCAAGTATCAGAAGGAGCTACTTAGTCGCTCCAACTGTCACAGTTAGATCTGCTTTTGCTAAAAGGCAGTACGAAGACAATCTTCGCACCTACACAACTTGCTAAATTAAATGCTACGTACTCGTATATACTCGCTGAAGCTCTGAGACTAAAAAAATTGTAGCTAAATGGCTCAAGACCTACGATGATGTAGAGTCTATTGTATCTTCACTTCAATGACTTAATTTACTTGTATAAGACAGACTGCTATGTGCATGGTTAGTGGAAGAAGCTGTATTTGACTTCTTCCGATCCCAGGGCATTGTCGCAGGGCTATCTTACACCTAAACTATACTCTAAAGTGGAGCTAAAAATGCAAATTTTAACTCATACACACTACACACCCTCACACTTACACACTCTCGCCCATACCCACACACATCACACCAATGCGCGCATGTTTGCCTTTTGCTCTGTATACCGCTCGTTCTCATAGTTTGTTTTTTATATAATTTAAAAGTAACCTCATAACTTATTTTTCTTTTCTTTGTATTTTTACATTCAATTGCAAATTAATCGTAGATGCTAAGTGAGAGAGCCGAATCTCCTTACACTAGCAATTCTTGCTTAAAATGTGATGTCCAAATCATATTGAAATAAACATTTTTATTATTTTTTATTTTATTTTAGTTATCTGCAATGTACCTACGTAAACACTTATCCTTGTATATTGCAAATATTTATTTTCTTGGTATGCCTTAACAAAATAAAGAAACACATCTTTGTCCACAACATCTGTAAATAAATAAATTGAAACATGACATCGGATAAACAAGGCTTTTAAACTCAAAGATGTCTGGCCAAGGATAGCTGCTGAAGATTCTTTATTTTATTTAACTTGAATTAGGTATCCCTTTCTCTCTTGAAATAAAAGCTTCTTGGTGCATAACATGAAATAAAAACAGTACCCCACACTACACAATTTATTTAATAAACCTTTGAAGTCACCAGCTCTTTGATAATGTTGGCGCATAATATGATGTTGTGGTGAGACTGTTCAATGAAATAAGAAATTGTTTCAGCTTTTAAGTGACTTTCCATAATTTCAGGATCAAAGCCCTTTAAAGGAATTTTGAGTGAAAGTAAAAAATTACATTATATCATCTTTTTATTTTTATATTCGTTGAATAAGTCATCACTTATTCAACGAATATAAAATTATAATACATATCTACTCATCAGTAGATATGTTAACAAATTAATGAAAATGTAAACTTCATATTTGCTGGTTTTATTTGATCTTTAATAGCATTGAATGATAGATTAAGGCAAAAAGCAAGCGAATAAATGCGCAAATATTTAAGCTTACGCCGTATTTTCGTTAAATGTTAGGTTTCGTTAGGTTACGTAAAACTCCGAAAAGTGTCTTAATAAATATTGTGACAAATCCTACAAACTGCCAAAGAGGTATCCTGAAAATTGTTTCTCCCCCGTGTGTGTAATAAAATCCATATAAAATAATGTTTTCACGCGTTTATATAAAAGTAGGAATGAAAATGTGGGTGAAATACACCAAGGGCACACTAAACGACTCTGGCAAAACTGATAATTTGGGCGTTGATTGCGTATAAATCATTAAGGCTTTATTCCCCTAAGTGTTGCCTGTAATACTGGTCATACAGTACCGCGATGGTATGAAATCTCACGTAAAATGTTTTGATTGAACTATCTATATGTTACTTGCCAGACATTATTTCAAGGCATTAAAGAGATTTTCTAAACAAAAGGACTCAATATCGCGTTGACTTGAATCAAGCTCAAGACCTCAAGCTTAGCTTAGGTTAATATGACAATTACCAATGTTCCAAAAAGAAAGGTTCAATGACCATTAAGGTGAATATAACAAACTTAAGTACAATGCTTCTACTTTCTTAATGTCTTTCGGCAAATTCTTGTTTCGTCAGTCGTCGGATTTCTACCAAATGCCCTTTGCAACTTTAGAAGTACGTGGAACACTCAGAAAGTTTAGCGAAAATTTAAAAAAATGTTCTATAGGTAAATATGTTTTTATTAAATCTTTCAAAGTACTCTCCACTAGCCTCTATACTAATTTTCATGCGTCTGAACCAGTTTTCGAAACACTTTTTCCAGTCCGCCGCAGACACCTCGTTTACAGCCTGTTCGAACACTGACAGCACATCTTTCGGCGACGAAAATTGTATCCAAAGGGATACAATTTTCATCGCCGAAAGATGCGCTGTGTGTGACTTTATTTATTCCCGAAAATAAAAAATCAGCTCAAAGGAGCTGATTTTTCGAAGCGAAGGCGCGTTGTCGTGGTGGAGCAGTAGCCCGCGGAGCCCTGTGTTTGGTCGCTTGTTGCTCACAACAGAGAAAAATTCTGCCAAGCATTGGTAGTATACCATTCAGCGTTGATGCTTCTTTGGTTCCGTAAAGGAATTGACACCAAGTAGCCAGTCAAATTGAACCAGATCGTGATCAAAATCTGCCCCCCGCTTCTAGATCGCTTCTCTTTGGTAGGCGTTGATTCGTTTTGAAACACCCAAACCGTCAACTAGCGCTTCGTTTCTGGATCGTATTGATAAATTCAAGACTCATCCCCCCCTGTAATCACTGCCGCGAGAAATCGCGGCACGGCGGACGGAGCTCCGTCGGAATCTCATGGCGACATGGAGATTACGGTTGTCGCAACCCAGTGCTGGGCACGCCACGATTACGGCGATAAGTCCCCTCTTTGAGGAGTGACTAGAGAGGCACCACGGGGTCCTCACCTTCCGCCTGACGCAGGACCTCACCGGACACGCCAGCTTTGGGAAGTTCCTGTGTCGGATAAGGCAGGAGAAAACGCCCGGGTGTCACAGCTGTGTGGATCGCCCGGAGGACACGGTGTAGGTCTGCCCGGCTTGGCAGAGCACCGCCGTGTCCTCATGGAGACACTGACAAAAAGCACAGATCGGCGGCAGAGATATCTCGCGTCCGGCACTGGTTCAAGCCATGGTACGGAGCGAGAGCAGTAATGCTCGCGAAGGAGGAGGCGGGACGGTTGAGGGAAAGGCAAATTTCGCGCCCTCTTGCCCCTAACCGCCGCAGGAGACATCCTGGGCGTCGGGAATCCCGGGCGGATTTCCGGCCACCGTAGGCGTGGGCTTGCGGACGGTGAGCAAAGGGTAGCTCACCGTCCGGTAAGGACCAGGCCTGGGTCGACGGTGCGTTGTATTCCACGCGCGCCTCAAAGAGATATCGTCAGCACAAATGTAGGGGTCCACTAGGGCCGATGCCTGCCGGGGTCGCTGGAAGGTACTAAAGGGTCACCGAGGCCCCTAGCAACACAGGCAACGGAAGGAACACGGGTGGGTTTTAGTCAGTAAGAGTCTGACACACCTTCCCGCTCCGCCCAGAGCGGGAGAAGTTATTTGATGATATCCCACCCAAAAAAATAAATCTACTGTAATGATGTCGTAAAACGCCGAGACGTGCGCCGTACTTCAAATTTGTTTATCATATCACAGCACCATTCCACCCGGGCCTGCTTCTGAGCATCGGTGAGGTTGTGTGGCACCCAGCGTGAAACTCCTCACGCGAAGATGCACGTGTAAAATTTCGTGAAGGCTTCCCGATCCAATCTGCAGTATGTGCTGTGCTGAATTTCTAGATACGTCGATACGTAACTCGTCTATTATCATGGATTAATTTTTTCATTCACTGCGAGCACGTTTTCTTCCGTAACAGCCGTCAAAAGATGGTCGCCTTTTTTTTTTTTTCTTCCCCAAAGTTAGTCGACCGCGCTTGAATTCGATACACGTTTGCCTTAGAAGGGCTTTCATCCATGAATGCCATTTGAAGTCTATCGTACTATTTGTCTGGTTTCAAGCAAACTAGAAATCGTAAAAAATCACAGCGCAAAATTCCCGGCGCAAATCTAATTTTCTTTAATGAGACACGATAATTTAAATTAGTGTGCAAACAACGTGGAGGGAAATTTTGAAATTGGAACGTACCTATTTTTACTTACAAATAATCATATTTTCAAAATAGATTATAACTAGTCTCTCATACATTAAAACTTTTTCTCAAACATGCTTGGAAATATTGTCATTATTTTCGAAAACAGAACACGCGAAGTATCGAATTTACGGACCAAGAAAACCAAATCCATTGCTGGAGCGTTTTTTTAATTCGGAACATTACAACGCTCCAGAAATGTATGAAACGGCGTGCTAGGGTTATTAGATACTCTTTGATTGGACCTCTTTTATCATTCTTGTGATACCAAAATAAGTCTCTTTGCTAAGAGCAAATTGCGTTCACGTGGCTGTATAGATAAAATTAATGAGTTTGCCTTTCGACACAGGTGATTAATAAAAAAATTGGTGGCAAAGCTGAAAATTCATCTTGATTTGTTATTTACATATATGTATGTGATGAATTTTCAGCTTTGGCGCCAATTTTTTAAAATGAGTTGCAACTTATATAACTATTAAATTTAATAGTTATATATGTTGAAAATTATACTAATAAATTTAATAAATTAAAATGAGTTCCAACGGTTTAGAGAGTGAAATGGAGATTGATTGTACTCCACCAGGGTTAAGATCAGAAGCCAAATTGGCAATGGAAAACCTACTTCCAGCTAAGTCAAAAACATTAATTAAATTAAATGTATAATACAAAAAGTATGTTTTATTGCCCTGCATTCTTTTGAGAAAAACACTATATATGCCTCGACGGAAATGGAAATTGACTGTCTTGTATTAGTGATGTCCTCGCCTACGGCTCGGCTTTCAAACTCATACTCGACCTGCAATTGCCTATTTCACGGCCTTTGCAATAATGTACTATTTTTCGCAATAATTTCTGAGTGGGTTCTGAATTCAAATTATCAATTCAATTATCACACGACAAATCTAATAATTGATGGATATGGAAATTAGCATTCGTTTTTTTCGGAAATGTGATGATTGCCGAGAGACATTAAGAAAATAGAAGCACTTGTAGTCTTTCTACTACCTATAAAATGCACCATGTTGAGCAAATAGCACTTGAAGTATATATTTTACATAGATACTTCAAGTGCTATTATACAATCAATCAATCAATCAATCTGCTTTTCCCAACTATTTTGGGGTCGGCTTCCAGTCTAAACGGATGCATGAATACCATTATTTTACATGGATCGACTGCCTATCTGACCTCCACAACTCAGTAACTGGGTTATACGATAACCCTTGGTATGTACTGGTTGTCACTTTTGGGCTTCTGACGACCCCTAACGACTAACTAAGATTCACGAATGACAGCCAGGACCAACGGCTTAACGTGCTTTCCGAACCACGGAAGAGTCTCAGTATGTAAAGATGGTCACCCATCCACGGACCAACCCCGGCAAGCGTAGCTTAACTTACTGGATCGACCTGTGCGGCGACTTAGCCACGAGCTCCTCACGATTTCTACAATCTACCTACCCAAACCAAATAGATTATACATATAATTATATAATATACATTTCCTAATTAATTTACTATAGGTACTATAGGCACTACTCGTTTCTTTTATACGCCCGTATCGTTCTCACTTTCAGAGCCAATAAACTCATGCGGACTAAATTGAAAACAATTTGCGCTAAGTGAATTTACAGGCGAGCCTTAACAAGAGGAAACCCTGGCGTAATTTCGAGTGCAATCGAATACATTTTCAGTACCGATGGCGATTGGTGATTTTAGCGGTATTGTTTATTGTGATTGAGTTTACTTTTTTGTATTTTAATTGGGTATACGAGTATAAGTGGTACTTACATGCAAAGAGGTCAAATACTCACTTTAGTTTTAATAGAACCATGGGTAAACAAAGAGTTTATTCGTAACAAAATTAACGAATTTTACATCGTTAGAAAACAAGTTCCTACATTGAGAACTCTGTTAGTGGAATTAAGAGAAAGCATTGGATTTAATGGATGCCGGGAAACTCTTCGCCACTTATTATTGTCCAATGGCTATGAATTTAAGAAAAATAAAAATGATCGTTCATTGTTAATTGAACGTTATGACATATCAGCCTGGAGACATCGGTTTTTAAGAACCATGGCTTTGAAACGTAGAGAAGGTAAGTCAATCGTTTATTTAGATGAGACCTATATTCATAAAAACTACAGGCCCAAGAAGTCTTGGCAAGATCCATCTACAAGTAGTGCGATTGAAAATGTTTCAACAGGGAAAAAGTATATAATTGTACATGCTGGATCGGAGAAAGGTCCTGTGCCTAACTCATTATTAGTATTTAGCACTAAATCTAAAATGGCAGACTACCACTACGACATGAATGCCGTTAACTTTAATAAATGGCTAAGAGAAAAGCTTATACCCAATTTAAATGAACCGAGTGTATTAGTTATGGATAATGCCAGTTACCATTCAATCATTGTAAAAAAAGCTCCTACATCACAAAGTCGCAAAAATGAGATAAGAGAATGGCTTACTTTGAATAATATTCCATTTGAACAATATCGCACAAAAGCAAAGCTGCCGTCTTGTGAAACGAAACACACCAGAACCAGTATATGAAGCTGATGAACTTCTGAAGCAGAATGGGCATGAGGTATTGCGACTTCTCCCGTACCATTGCGATCTAAATGCCATTGAGCTGGTATGGAGTTTGGCTAAACGAAAAGTGGCAAGTAAAAATATTGCCCTGCCTGCTGTGGAGTTCGAGAAACTTATTAAAGAGTCTTTTGAAAGCATAACTCCACAGGAATGGAAGAAAAGGACTGATCACGTAATTCACATTGAATATAAATATAAAGAAAGGGATAGAATTACAGAAGATAATTTAGAAAGTTTTATTATTCATGTTGGAGATTCATTTATTATTCATTTCAGTGGGTCAAATGAATCTTTCCACATGGAAATCCTAGATTCAAATTTTGATTATGGTAGTGAATAAACCAAAATGATTATAGAATATTTTTGTTTTTTTTTATTCAGATAATATCACTTAATATTACCTAGTCGTATTTTTATTCCAACGAAGTAAACTGATTTTCGAAATGTCACGCACGAAATGTCTTTTTGGTTTGGATCATAATGGGTACTTAGACATGATTTTACTCTCTCTCTCTCGAAACTTCAGTTTACTTCGTCTGGTAAAAAATACGACTTTACACACAACAAGTACCGTAGGTTCCCATCTTTGGACCTGTCCACATGCTGACAAGCAGTGTACAAATATTGTTTTACATAAAAAAAATAGTATCAAGTCAGGTTATTCCAGGTACTTCATACAAATTTTGGGGTTACTAGACTAAGATATTTTTAATTTGTAGCGCTTTTTCAGTCCCTTCTTTTGTTTGCCAGACTCTATTGATAGAGCTTGAATTGCCCATGATCTGATTGATAGAACCACGGAAAAGAAAAATACCCTTGGTCCTACTAATACACGGTCGAAACACGGGCAATAAACGAATAAATCTACTTACTAATAAAAATATTAAATTCACTGAGAGACTACACAGCCTAAACTGTGTAACGTTACTATTGGCCGGAGGGCCAGTCGTAAGTCACGTTAAAAAAAAAATAGAGTACTAGTATTACTAATTATTAAAAAAGGTTAGATTAGGTATTACAATAGAGAGTTTCCAGGCTTCCAGTTCGAGTGTACAGGACGCTTGGACGGCAGGATGCAGGATCGGCTAGCAGCAGCTGGACAGGGTCGGCAGGTAGTTGAGGGACTGCATCGGCAGGCAGTAGTGGGACAGGGCTGGCAGACGAGGCGGAGCACGAAGATGAGACTGTTGTTTCACACGCCGTAGTTGATTTCGCCACCGCAATCAGTAGGCAACTCTGTCCCAAGGAGTAAAACGTCGATTGTTAAACAAGAGGTTTTGTTTTATGGTACCTAATTTAGTGGTATTATTGTGTGTAGTTGGTGCGATTTGTTTCATACTAGCAAGAGAACTGGTGTTAGTGTCTAACGTCACGTTGATAGAATGCCCTAGTAAAGGAAGGGCTCTCCGTCCTAGAGTGATAAGAGGGTGGCATTGTCTGAATCTCGCTGATATGGCTGACAGCGGAGGTGCCCTACAGCACCTCACGCTCCACGGGACGAGTGTCTGGACCTCCCATGACACACAGGAGTGGTCGGCTATGGCGTCCCAAGCCGCGCGACTATAACGTCTTCGGCCTTAGAAATCTCCCAAAGGCGTAAGTGAGAGGGCCGCAGTTTATGGAGAGTGAGTCACAAATCACACACAATGAGTTTCCGTAAATGTTTATATTTTCACACTTTACAATAATTAGTATATTATAGTTTTAGACTGCACAAGACCGAGAAAAGCTAACCAAGACTGAATTAAATAGAACTGAACCGAAAAAGAAGTGAACAGACTAGACTAGACTGAACCGTAGAAGAAGTGCACAGACTGAACCGTACTAGACTGAGTCGAACTGAACCCTTGCCAGGTCCGATGACCGCTTTTATAGATTCTGGCAAAAGTTCTAGAAGTTTCTGTGAAGCATTATTCAAATTATTAGTTTGAATGCCTGCCAGGATCAATAAAAACGGTTTACATTAGTACATAGCATAAATTAAGTGTGGAACCAGCTTTATCAAGGCCGCTATGTATAGAGAAAGACAACTAGACAGATGACATTTTATGATGAAAGATGTCAATGGATAAAAATATTCTAAGATTTTACAACAAAAGAAAATTAATAATATAAAATACAGTTTTCAGTGTTAGAAACAGTTCATTGTGGTTTTGCTTTTCAGCTGTGGTGTACATATTTAAGAAAGTTAGAGACATAATATGATTTCATGTTTGAAGCAAGGAAAACAGTATAGAGATTATAACAAAGGCAAATTTATAAATATGATGAAATGAAATGAAATGATGAAATGATTGAAATGATTTTATTTTCTGTAAGTAGGTTTATACAAACACTTTTACACGTCAATCATACTTAGAAAAAAAACTAGATGAGCTCGGCGTTTCCTATCTGACTACTCTGAGAAGAAAGGCCGAAACAAACTCAGAGGTCACAGTCTCTTTTAAAGTCCAGACATAATCTTGGTCAGATCATGTGAAGGCCATGTAGATTGGTGTCTGAAATGGTCTTTTGAGGAAAAAACCACACTGATTGAGTGGACCTATCCAGTCAGTGCACGCATTTGTCAGTAATCGTGCAGCTCAACTCAGAACTTAAGGAGCTCAACGATTCGACGAACAATACCAAAGAAAGGACATTTGAGTAGGCCGCATACATGACTCAAACTGCCAGACTAAGATGAAAACTAAATGAGAGAAATAATAAAAACAATAATCCACATAGTCTTCACATTCACAATAATTTAAAAAAAGAATATAATACTTCAAAAAGTAAATATTAATGTCATAGTGTATAAGTATAACAAAATCATCAATTTCACACTTAGTATAAAAATAAAATTAGTTTGTTGCCTGGGGGTACATTGGAGTAGCTTAATTAATCCCAAGCCTTTTTGTCGTCCAAGTAGTCTTTAACTTTATAGAAACCTTTTTGACAGAGTTTCTGTTTAATAAATGATTTAAATTTATTGAGGCTCAGTTCTTTGACATGGCTTGGGAGTTTGTTGTAAAAACGTATACTTTGGCACTTAAATGAATTACTAATTTTTTGGAGCCTAGTCTTGGGCACAATAAGTAAGTCTTTGTTTCTAGTATTTATGCTATGAATGTCGCTGTGCCTAGAATATAGGTTAATATTCTTTTTGACATAAATCAGGTTCTCATATACATATTGAGATGCGACTGTCATTATGTTTATATCCATAAATGTATCCCTCAGTGAATGCCTACAACTTAGGTTATAAATTGCTCGAATGGCTCGTTTCTGCAGCACAAATATAGCCTGAATGTCGGCTGCATTTCCCCACAGCAAAATGCCGTACGACATTACACTATGGAAATAACTAAAATATACTAATCGAGCTGTTTCTACATCAGTCAAATGACGGATTTTATACACCGCGTAGGCTGCAGAGCTTAGCCGCTTCGACAATTTGGTTATATGTGGGCCCCACTGTAGCTTTGAGTCCAAAGTAATACCTAAGAACACAGTGGTGTCCACAAGATCCAACTCCGCCCCATTTACTAGTACATTGGTTTTTACCTGCTTAACGTTAGGTGTCAGAAATCTAATACATTTGGTCTTTTTCTCGTTTAAAAGTAAATTATTAACACTAAACCAATGTACTATTTTAGAGAGAGCATTATTTACATCGTCAGTAACTGTCTGTTGTCGTTTAAGCTTAAATAAAAGTGATGTGTCATCTGCAAATAACACTATTTCATGACTGTTCTTTATAAGGCAAGGTAGGTCATTAATATATACGAGAAATAAAAAAGGGCCAAGAATTGAGCCCTGCGGAACTCCCATAGTCACAATAGAACCCGGCGATCGTTTACCGTTAACGTCCACTCTTTGGATCCTATTATCCAAATAAGAAATAAGAAGATCCAAGGCAGTGTTTCTAACACCATAGTGATGCAATTTCCTGACCAATGTATCATGAGAAACACAATCGAAAGCCTTAGATAAGTCACAAAAAATACCTAGGGCATCATGTGACTTCTCCCAAGCCTCAAAAATATGTGCAAGAAGTTCCACACCAGCGTCGGTAGTCGATCGACCCTTTGTGAAACCGAATTGTTTACTGCTTAATAATTTATGTTTATTAAAATGTCTTTGCAATTGATCTAGCATCAATTTTTCAAATATTTTACTAAAGGTGGGAAGCACAGAAATTGGTCTAAAGTTTGTGGGGTCTGATGTGCTGCCCGATTTAAACAAAGGTATTATTTTACTACTCTTCATTAAGTCAGGAATTACACCACAGTCAATACATTTATTAAAAATAATTGCCAATTCAGGCGCTACAGTGTTAATTATGCTAGATCAGCTGTTTTTTTAACATTGAGTGTATTGAAATAATATCCCGAGCACTAACATAGTCGAAATTAAATTCATGGTTACAAATATCAACATTTTCATTCAATATGGACTCAGCAACAGTGGGTGATGAATTTAAAGATTTAGTGGTTGAGACTGGGATATCTGCAAAGAAATTTTCAAAAACTGTGGCAACCTCTAAATCCGTGTTAATAACTGTATTGTTAATATTAAGGCTGTATTCACAATTACGCTTCCTATCCCTTCCAGTCTCATTGTTTATAATTTCCCAAGTCGTTTTTATTTTATTTTGACTCCTTTTAATTTTTAAACTTAAATATCGACTCTTAGCTTCGCTACAAACTTGTTTAAATAATTTGGAATAGTTCTTAACATATTGATAAAATTCTTTACTTTTATTATAATTTCTTTCCTCATAAAGTTCAAAAAGTTTGATTCTACTATTAAATATCCCTTTAGTTGCCCATTCACCGAAGGTTGCAGAACCATTAACTGAGATCTGCTTGGGTATAAATGTTGAGTTAAATTCTTTACAATACATGGAAAAAAAGGAATTGTATAGTTCATTAGGATCATGACTATAAGGCAAGTAGGCTA
This sequence comes from Atethmia centrago, assembly GCA_905333075.3. Taxonomy (NCBI): domain Eukaryota; kingdom Metazoa; phylum Arthropoda; class Insecta; order Lepidoptera; family Noctuidae; genus Atethmia; species Atethmia centrago. Next base: position 15,166,639 of record HG995383.1, on the reverse strand, counting down.
ACTGACTTTTAAGTTTGTTTTTAAAGCTTTCCAAGCGACCGGCAGTTTTTGGCACTACAGTGATATCTCTCTTAGCCACTTTTCTATCTTGCTTACTAAATGTAATCAGCTGACCACAGTGGTCAGAATCCAGTTGGCTTATAATTTGCCTAGTAATAGGTAATATGTTAGTAAATATATTATCTAAACATGTAGCTGAGGTGGCGGTTATTCTAGTAGGCTCTAAAAATAAATGATCAAGATTATATGACTGAAACAAATTTTTAATTTTTAGGCACATTGATGAGTCCTCTAATAAATTGACATTAAAATCACCACATACAATTATATTTTTTCCTAATTTACCAAGTTTTTGTAGCACATCATCCATGATACTCTCAAAGCAATCATAAATCGATGACGGAGGCCGGTACACGCTCAATACAACAAGCCGCTCCAACTCCACACAAGCTATTTCAATAGTCCGCTCAACAGAGAGGCTCACTATATCCTTACGATCTTTGAATTTAAGTTGTTTAGTTAACAGTATCAATGAGCCACCATGTATTGCATTTTCTCTGCTGAAAGAACTACCAACCTGGTGATTACTGAAATTAAACATGAACTGATGGCTTTTTAACCAATGTTCTGTAATACACAAAATATCAATGTTGTTACAGTTCATGAATAATTCAATTTCAAGGTCTTTTCTCAACATACCTTGAATATTTTGGTGCACCAGGTTTACTGTGTTGGAACTTATTCTGACATTTTGATGATTTATTCTAATATTTAAATTTAAATTATCTCCATTAATTATGCAAGAGGTTTTCTCTGTTGTCTCAATTTCTAATTTAAATTAATGTCAGCTTGTGTAGCCAAGTTATTGGCTGAATCAATGAAAATGTCAGATAATTGCTCAATAGAAGCAACAGTTTTACTAGCCAATTTCTTGGCTGATAAATCAATAAACAAAAGGTATAGCGATAAGGCTATTTGTCTTTTTAAACATATTGGTAAATACAATTTGTATTTTGTCACATATAAATATTTACTAACATACTTGTTAGTGTCAATGACATGACAATTGTTATTGTTGAATGTCATATTATTTAACATTATGTTTAATTTGTGCCTAAAATTATTTTCCTTTTTTGGCAAACTGTTACTATAGGGAAATGTAAACATAACAATCTGTCTGTCTAGCTCACAAAGTTTGTTATAGTAATGAAGTAGACTGGTCTGATTCACATTTCCTCTGTCACTGATCAATAATATCAAAGTTGTATCCTGGTGGAAATTTAAACTAATAATCTTTGTCACTATCTCAACATAACTTAAGCCAGGCATACAGTAATTGGTAACTGACTTTCCCTTGCAAATATTTGATAATAACCGGCCCATGTCTTTCCCAATTTCATCACTAAATATCACAATATCATTATTTATTTGGGTTTGTACATAGTTATGAGTTTTTACACTAACTTTAGTTTTATTTGGGGAACCATCAGAGGTATAACCTTGTTGCAATGAAGTATCACATGCCGGCGTCAAACAAGCCGGTGAGGGCTGACTATTGGACAAGCCGTTGCTGGTCAATGATATAGATAATATAACAAAGATATGTGGCTTTGTGTAGCAAAATACCACAACTGCTAGGGTCTAGAAACTTCAAATTTTCCACAAGAGTACCTGATATAACGAAATGAGACGTGGGCAATAAGAAAGGATTTTTGAAAAATTCTCCCCTGATGTGATGAAATTAGAAGTTCGTCATTTTTGCGTAGTAAAAATGACTTGCACACCCAATTTCTGGAACGCAAATCAACACAAAGTTTGCTAACAAATTGTCAAACGCTCGGAAACTGTTGTGATTGGTGAATGATCAATAACCAATTGGGGTCCTTTGTCTTGCGTTTAGCAAGACAAAGGACCCAATGTCATGTCAGCTAATGATAAGCACTGTCAATGTCATGTCAGCTAATGATAAGCACTGTCAATGTCATGTCAGCTAATGATAAGCACTGGCTCTGAGTTAATACTCAGAGCCAGTGCTTATCATTAGCTGCTTGTACTTGAGATGAGAAGACAGCCCAAATTTCCGGAAATAAATGTATCACATAGAAATGTACGCGTCTACTAAAGCACGGATTCGCTCTTTTGAACAAACGGGGTAGTACAGTCGTACAAACTAGTTGGTATACAGGCAGCTCACTTGCAATTACTTTTAAACAATTTTGTGAGTATGCTGAGTATATGCTCTCTTACTTATACTCACTATATACATACTTATGCAACAACAACAACAAGTTTTTATGCAAACAATAAAAATGAATATTGGTAGTGCAGTGGAAAGATGAAAATATTTCATGAGGAAAATTTTTAGTATGAATGTAAATGTGAATGATGTGAATGTTTGTGAATGTTTTTAGTTTGAGTGTGGTGTTTTGTATGTATGTGTATATGCATGTATAAGAGCAGGGTAAGATCCATTATCAGTATTTTTGTTTTAGACATACTTTTTGACATAATATTTTCATTATTTGACATTATATACCTACAATTTTGATGTCTAACTATTTATTAGTGGCTTTTGTGGACAGGATATTAATTCAGACTTGTTAAAGTTGTAATGGCAAACATGTCATTTGGTTTAAATTGGTGTTTATTTTTATTATTTTATTAATATTTTACATAGATTCTTTTGTATTTTGTGAATGTGAGAACGTTGTAGCCTTAATAAACTAAATTTGTAAATCTTTTGTTAAATACCTGGTACTTCTTGACAGGCCTACACTGTCCTCACATACCTATTTACACTGTGATTTGAAAACTTTGTAAAAGCCCATTATTTTTGAAAGAGTAACCGTGGAGTTTCTTTCCGGCTCTTCTCCATAGGAAACGATGATAGTGGATGAATGTGATGAATATTTTTACCTGTATACCAAATACCTTGTTCGACTGTAAATTTATTCACCTTTAATGCTGCTGCCAATCATCGAGTAAAAGATAAATATAAATAAGAGCGTTTCCCTGTCACGTAACGTTCTTCCGTTATGGCGAAAATACATACAAAATCAAGGCTGAACGCTATTTCTAGTAAAACGTTTTTTCTTGTCTTTGATTTTGTATTTTCAGTCTGTTGCCGCCGACTTCCGAAATTAAAGTTATGTTTCACGTTGTGTGTTTATTTTGAAAGTCGGTGGATTTTTGCAAAACGGATTTTTATTTTTCACTTTTTTGTTGTTTTACCTACCCCACATAAGTTCGTATACCTACCACTACTTGCTATGTTATTTACAGTTACAGGAAGTTTTATATTATCAACATACACAAAGTGGAATTAAATACACATTATTGAAACTTTCTAAAAAGCTACCAAAGCAAATTCAATAAAACTTATAGTATGGCCCGCGTAAGCTTCCGCAAAAAACATGTAAATCAGCCCAGCTACTCGTAGTAATCACGGAGAAATCGATGAAGTACATACAATAAGTACATTCAAAAATCATACAGACGATCCTAAGTTCGTGTGTATGTATTTTTTAAAGGAGGTTCTATAACGTCCTCCTTTTTTTGAAGTCAGTTAAAAATTTAGACACTATTCAACTAAATCCTCATATCGTGAGCACGTGTAGCGATTCCTGTCAGCTTTCATGCTTGGATTCGAAGAAATGATGTAATTGTACAATATTACTCGTGCGAGACAATACGCGAACTAGAATCGAAATAGTTCTATCTTGAGGTAAAAGAGGTTTTTCAGTGGATAGATAGATAGACAGAATACTCTTTATTATGAAGACGATATAAATTTAGAAATTTTACATAGGGTCACATAGGGCCAAAAGCGATCTTTTAAAGACGTTTGGATGGATTAAAGGGAGAAGTAGAGACAAAACTGTAGTCGGTGTACCATTTACATATACAATAAATATAAACATACATACAACATGTACTTCTATATAAATATTATAAAAACATAACATAACATCACGTCTGTCATCCTCGAGGGGTTAGGCAGAGGTGTACCTATACACACCCGCATATACACCCGAATTATTATATATACAATAATAATCATGAAACAAAAGCAAAGAACTACTTATATTGTATAATGAACTTTTAGGAGAGAGTTAGTGTTTTTTGCTGAATACGATGACAAACTATGATCTGTTCCAAAAGTACCTAATGAAAATGTAAACAAATGGATTAGACAACTTACTTGTGGATGCCTATTTGTAGTGCCATTTACATTTCGGGTTTAAGTATTCAATAAGCTAATCAAATAAGATCACTCAAAATTGAGTGCTTTGATTTATTTAGCTTATTGAATACTTAAACCCCAATTTCTAATTAAAAACACCTTAATGATGTTTTTCATTTGACAATTTACTTTAATTTTATAACCTCAATTTTCGACGATGATTTTTCAATTCCATTGTAATAATGTTAATCAAACAATAATTGTTTGAAGAAGTAGTGAGCTACAGGTGAATGTGTTACTAAATCCTTTTGGTGAGGGCGGCCCCTACACCTGCAATAAGTCTGCGCCGTATTTATATTGCGCAATATGATTGAATTAAAATATAGTACAATAAAAATTAAACTCGCTCAAACTTTTGTTCAATCATTGCGCAATCTTCAATATTAACCCTAAAGGCTCATGCAGACTAGCGCGATATCGCGGGCGTGACAGGCAGCAATATGCCTGTGGCACCCGCGATGTCGTTCCAGTCTGTACGAGCCAAAACATTGCGCAATTCGTGATATTGTGCAATCATTATAATCGATCGATTAGGGCCCGCGTTTTAGTATTTAACCTAAACAGGGTTTGTTTACACTCTTAGCAGATACTTTTGGAACAGACTATACATATTTTGCGAACGTTGTGTTCCCTCTTTAAATCATAATTACTGCATATCATTATTCAGTAAGTATACATCAAAACTTGCTATCGTGGCACAAATTCAATTATTATTATGTACCAGAGACTGAAAGCTAAGTAAAGCCAAAACTCACTCGCGAACTTGAGAAAGTTTATCAATTCTTGTGAACTCAGGGACGGCTGGATTGCTCCAAAGTGAATGTATACGAAAGTACATCCGTGGTCCAGGCTGCCAGGCACTTCTTCTCTTGGAACCGAGCGGGTGGGCAGGTTGCGGATAGCCCAATTCCAGCTGCGGGACAACCACATTACAACATAAGATTCACAGAAGAACAGTGTGATTACTCAGGCCAGGTCTAGATGAGAGTATACACCGACGGATCGAAGACAGACTCCGGCTCCGACTCCTGAGAAAACTCAGACATAAATATATCCAGCCCGCTGGGAATTAATGATTTATATTATATCTGTTCGATTTGATTAACTTCCAAGATAGCTCTCCCTTTGTGTTAGTCGCCTTTAATTCCACCCTATTCAAGGAGCTGTTAGATTAATGTAGTTTGTAACACAACCTTCGCCCGTATATTCGTACATTTAAAACAGCGCAAGAGCTAAAAGAAAAACATTTCAACTTAATGAAATTACGAGTTGGGTGCAGATATTTGACGCCATTAAGTATAACATCTTCTTTTTGATGGAAATATATTAGAAAGACTACTTAGTTTTAAGAAAATACTTAGTAAAATGGACAAAACTTTCTTAGTGGGTAATAACTAATAACAGACGATCGCGAAGACTAATGTTTTAGTTAAAGTTTCAAAATATTCCTGAAAATTCAGCTGAAAAACAAAAAACCCGACTACAAAAAAAGCGAACTGAAAACATGGAAACAAGATGAAAAAGAAAAATGAGTATAGAAATAAATGACCAAAAACAAATAAATGCAGTCGGAGGCATTTAGGATTTAACGAATGCCTTAAAATTTGCCTCCGACTACGACTACTACTACGACTTTGATTTTTTTATTTTTCATCTTGTTTCCATGTTTTCAGTTCGTTTTTTTGCAGTCGGGTTTTTTGTTTTTTTTTATAATTTGTTTTATTTTAAGCTTTTTAGTGTTATTATTAAAGAAATTGTTTAGTTAATTGTAAGTAAATAATTTATATTAAAGTAAGGTTAGTAAGATTGAATAGGATAGGTTTTAGAAAATAAAATGTGCTTTTTTGTAGTTTGTGTCAAAATAGTAGCTAAAAAGTGTTGGAGAGTGACACGAGAATGTGCGGGTGTGGGAGTGTCTAAGAGTGTCTGGGGCAGTCTAGCAAAAACCACTCACTTTTCACACTTATTTCTATGAAACGGTATCGTTAATCCCTATTTTCTTCTACTACAAACTTGCACAATAATCAGAATAAACCTCTCAGAATATACCTCCTTTCGGTCACAAAAAACGTACTCTTTACGAAATACGAAAATCTTTTGCGAAAGAAATATTGATTCCAAAAGGTTAAAAATGTCCTCGAGACAGCTGTACAAGAGGTTTCTTACCTTTAAAGACCAATAACAGAACTGGAATCCAGATTCGATATACTTGAGCTAATATATCTTGTGCCATTTGTAACGGAGAAAGATTGAATCAGCTCCCAAGCACTAATGTTATGAAGCTCTGTAACTTTACTGAAGCATTTTACGATACTCGACTTTCGTAAAACTCGATTTTAAAGTCAAAAGTAAGGTTCCTGAACAAATTGAAAAACTTATTTTAATTCGGCACTAGATTATTTCCATACACATTATTTTCTATTTAATAACTAAAATATAGATAAAATATATAATTCAAACTTAGTACCTAGTTATTGTATCATAGCTTGGCGGAAGGTACGACATAGTGTATTTAAAGGTGAACTGCTGATTTAAAAACTGAAATGTTGACAATTATAATATGATCGATAAAAATAAACATTTATGCAAATCTGAAACTTAGTTTTGTTTGTTTTTGTCTTTATCCCGCCTACGGTGGCACATTTTGTCTGTTTTGACACTGAGGCAGTTCTTCCTCTTGCACTGGTATATACCGCTCCAGATAAGAACCTACAGCTCGCGACAGCTGCCCGTTGTTCGGCTGTCCCATTTCAAAACCTAGTAAGAGGTGTTTTTTTTACAAAAATCGTTATATTACATAATCTTGCTAACTTAGTAAGTCCCTACCAAATAACTACTTCGCATCAAAATTAAATCGTAACATTACGAGGGCGAAACTGAAAGTTTTTAGAACTGAACTGAATAAAAAAAAACAGTTCAAATTTTGAAAATGGAACTCTTGCCAATATTATTGTGTATGTACTTAATTCATTTGTCATTTGTTTACATTTTGGCGGCAAATTGAAAATTGTCTGTATCACGTCAGCATGAATTTAACGCGAGAAAATTTTCGTACAATGATTTTTTATGACTTTCGATGTCATTTAAGTCAACCAGAAAGTTATGATAGACTTCGATTAAATGATAAATGATTTATTTTCTGTAAGTAGGTTTGTACAAACACTTTTACACGTCAATCATATTTTTAAAATAAAGCTAGATGAGGTCGGCGTTTCCTATCTGACTACTCTGAGAAGAAAGGCCGAAACAAACTCAGAGGTCACAGTCTCTTTTAAAGTCCAGACATAGTCTTGGTCAGATCATGTGAAGGCCATGTAGATTGGTGTCTGAAATGGTCCTTTTGAGGAAAGAACCACACAGATTGAGTGGACCTGTCCAGTCAGTGCACGCATTTGTCAGTAATCGTGCAGCTCAACTCAGAACTTAAGGAGCTCAACGATTCGACGAACAATACCAAAGAAAGAACATTTGGGTAGGCCGCATAAATTACTCAAACTGCCAGACCATGATTAAATATTAGTATAATAACTTAGTATACTAGTTAGTTTACTATAACTTAGTAACATAACTTAGTATTAAATATTAGATATAATGACAAAATTATTAATGAGACCAATGTGACAAAATTTCTCGGACTAAATATAGAAAACACTTTAAAATGGCATACGCAGATCGATAAAGTATGTAGTAAACTTAACCAATATTCCTATGTCTTGCATATGTTAAGCAAAACGGCAAATAGAGCAACAGTCTTAACAGCATATCATGTTCTAGTTGCCTCAACATTGAGGTACAGCATTATATTTTGGGGCAATGCCACAGGCAAAGATATCGTGTTTAAGTGCCAAAAAAGATGTATAAGAGCCATTTGTAATCTGCAAACCACCGACAGTTGCAAGCCTTATTTCAAAAACATGAAAATCCTTACTATGCCCTCATTATACATGTACGAAACAGCTATGTTTGTTAAAAATAATATGAATAAATTTTCTCGAGTATCAAGTCAGCGTCGATGTGACCAGTTAAATTTAGTTGGATCTAGAACCGCATTATTTAAGAAAAGCATTTTTGTAATGGCTCCAAAAGTGAATAATAAATTACCAAAATGCATAAGAAGTGTAGAAAATGTTGGCCAATTTAAAAGTAAATTATTCTTTTTTTTTTTTTTGATATGGGCTTATTTGCAGGTATCCTTGTGGACTCTATCTGCTTCGTCTGGCTTCGGTGGGGCCAGAAGGGCCTCTCACCTAGCAAACAAAATGGAAAAATTAGGTAGTACAGCTAAGGGCGTCCCATAGTGGGACTCGAACCTAGGCTTAGAGCGCTACCGATTTTGAGCAAGTGGGGACTTGTCATATCTGAGAGTTATTATTATTAGGGATATTTAGTTTACTTGCTCCGCGCGGGCGGGTGGTTTCAAGAGACAGGGGGAGTATTATGTTACTCTACTTCGCGGAGGTAGTCGCCGTCGAGTACGGGATGTCTGTGTGGGTGTGTTCTACGGTGTGAAGTTAATGTAGAATGAAGATAGGTCGGAATATTCGGCCATAAGGGCCATATTGGCCTGTAGATTGCCCTTAGCTGCGATGAGCTTGGCATGTAATTCATTGCTTCGAGCAATGATGTTTGGATCGAAGAATCGCGCTAGCACGTCAAATGTAGGGCTGTAGGGGGCCGGCGTAGGCGCGAATGTTGGCGCGGACGCTCTTGGGGTATTGGTAACTGGCTTGGGGGCCTGTTTTAATGGCGGCGCGGGGGCGCTGAGGGGTTTTGTTTGCTGGTTTGCAGACAAAACCATTGGGGGTGGTATGGAGTAGTTCATCGCCAGGGGGATGGCTGTTGGGGCTGCCTGGGTGGGCTTAAGAGCTGGGAACGCTTGCTCGAGGTTCTGGCGGTTCCACGGCATGGGACGCTGCAGTCTTAGCTCATCGGGGAGAGCGCTACCCGGTGGGAATTTGGGTAGCTAATGGGGTTTAGCGCGCGGGGCTCGGGGGCACCCACGATAGTTCGCGGGGTGTCCGGACTGGCCGCAAAGGACGCAGCTAGGGGGCTCGGTGCACGCGGCCAAGTCCTTGGGTCGTGCACAGTCAGCTGTTGCCTAGGCACTTTACGCACCTGGCTCACGCGAAACAGTTTCGCTGTGCATGCCCGTAGAGTTGGCAGTTGTGACACTGCCCGGGTAGTCTATTTGGATACGGTTTTTCAACCTGAATCCCGGTTAAATTGCAAATCGACTCAATGTCGGCTATAGCAGTACCGGCCTTTGTATGTTCTAGTGCGACTAGAATCATGTCGTATGGGGCTCCGTTTCGACCGCGGTGCATGCGGTGAACTTCGATGATGGGGTATTTCTGGGCTCGGAGGTCCGCAGAAATTTCATCGATTGTAAGTTCTTTAGGGATGCGTTTTATGACGACCCTAAATAGGGCGTAGGTGTGGAATGCCACCTTACGCTCCTTGAGTAGTTTGGTCAGCGAACGAAAGTCCGCTGAGGTAGGTACTTGGACCTTGATTCTCACTGCCGTAGGGCGGGCGTGGGTGTAACCGATACGTTCATCGGCGCAGGCCTTGGACACTGTGATCCATAGGTCTTTGTCGTGGATGTAGAGCGGTGGTGGAATGGGGGCCTTGGGGGCCACGACGGGGGTCGGTATTGGTCCTGCCTTGGAGGAGATAGGTCGGCTCCACGCAGCGAGGGATGGTAGGGCGAGGGCCAGCTTTTTGGCGGCCTTATTTTTGGCCTTTCGGGCGGCATTGCGCTTCCTTTTTCCTTCGACTATGGTGTAGTCGTCGGAGGAAGAAGAGCGGGCAGCTTCGTGAGCTTGGGAATTACGAACCGGGGCGTCCAGTTCATTATCGGTGTTAGTAAATTATTCTTATTTCTAGTAGAGAAGGCCTATGACTCCATAGAAGATTTCATTTTAAATGATAATTTATGACATATACATTTTTTTTATTTTTTAATATTAGTAACTGACTTAAGACTTTTGAAATCATTCAAATTAATCTTCTTCAATCTAATTATTATTATTGCATGTTCCAAATCATTAGACCTACATATTAAAATGATATAACAAATTATTTGTATACCAATTGCATTGGTAGAACATAGAGATCTCGCGAAAATGTATATTTTAAGACCTTTTATGTACTATGTTCACAAATAAAGTTTGATTTGATTTGATTGGATTAATACTAAATGAGAAAAAAAAAACAATAATGACCCACATAGGCTTCACATTCACAATAATTGAAAACAATATAATACTTTACAAGTAAATATTAAGTTCCAAACAGTATATTGAACTCCACAAAGTAAATATGTCAAAATGGTATATATATAAAATAAAAGTTTCAGTATGCAATAATTGGAGCAGCTTAATCCCAAGCCTTTTTGTCCTCAATATAATCTTTAATAGTATAAAAGGCTTTCTGGCACAACTTACTTTTAATAAATGATTTGAATTTATTTACTTAGATCTTGAACGTGGCTTGGAAGTTTATTATAAAAACGTATACATTGACATCTGAATGAGCCACCTATTTTCCTATTTTCCTATTTTCTTGAGCCTTGTTGTAGGTACAACAAATTTATGTTTGTTTCTAGTATTTATATTATGGATATCACTGTATTTTTTAAACAATTTTATATTTTTATGGGCATATAAAAGATTTTCAAAAATATACTGGGAGGGCACAGTCATTACATTAATCTCCTTAAATTTCTCTCTGAGAGAGTGTCTCGGACTTAATCTATTAATTGACCGAACAACTCTTTTCTGCAAAACAAAGATAGTCTGAATGTCAGCGGCATTTCCCCACAACAGAATGCCGTACGACATTACACTATGAAAATAGCTAAAGTACACTAAACGGGCTGTCTCTATATCAGTTAAATTACGAATTTTTCTAACAGCGTATGCTGCGGAGCTTAGCTTTGTCGACAATTTATCTATATGTGGACCCGACTGAAGCTTAGCATCCAAAGTTAAGCCCAAAAATACTGTGCTATCTTCAGGGTTCAATTCTTCGCCCTTTATCAACACATTAGTTTTCACCTGCCTATCGTGAGGTAGCGTAAACTTAATGCATTTGGTTTTTTTTTTTTCAGAAGTAAATTATTAACATTGAACCAGTGAACTACTTTTGAGATCGCACTATTAACATCATCAGTAACCAGCTGCTGACGTTTAAGTTTAAACAAAAGTGAAGTGTCATCCGCAAACAACACTATATCATGATTATCCTTTATGAGGTATGGCAAATCATTAATGTAAATAAGAAACAAGAAAGGACCAAGAATTGAGCCCTGTGGGACTCCCATTGTTACTATAGATCCGGGAGATCTTTTCCCACTAACGTCAACGCTCTGAATCCTATTACTCAAGTATGAAGTAAGAAGATCCAGAGCGGTATCCGGATCCCGTAGTGGCGGAGTTTCCTGATTAACGTTTCGTGAAGAACGCAATCGGATGCCTTGGACAAATCACAAAAGATGCCCAATGCATCGCGCTTATCTTCCCATGCATTATAAATATGTCCTAAAAGTTCCACACAGTTCAGTAGTCGAACGACCCCTTGTAAAACCGAACTGTTTATTGTGCAATAATTTATGTTTACTAAAAAATTTTGTAATTGGACTAAAATTATTTTGTCAAAAATTTTACTAAAGGTAGGTAGTTCTGAAATAGGTCTATAATTGGTGGGGTCTGATGTACCTGATTTAAACAAAGGTATTATTTTACTATTTTTCATAAGGTCAGGAAACTCCCCACAGTCAATGCAATTATTAAAGATAAGAGATAAAGTAGGAGCTACAATGTCAATAATTGACTTAGCAACTTCTACAGAATTACCCCACAGATCTGCAGTCTTTTTTACATTTAAAGTGTGAAAGGTTTTAATTATATCTCTACAGGTAATATGTTCAAAATGAAATTCCGAATCGCAAACATTAACATTTTCCTTGAGCAAAAACTCAGCAACAGAAGGTTGCTGAGTCTTTGCTGGGAAGGGAGTTTAGGGATTTAGTAGTTGAAACGGGAATATCTGAACAGAAATTTTCAAAGGCCGCGGTGACTTGCGAGTCTGATTTTATTATGTTGTCATTAATTGACAGGCTATAGTCAGTATTTCGGTTACTAGACGTTTTGATTACATTACTACTATTTTTAATCTTCGAACTCAAATGACGCGACTTGGCCATACAACAAACTTTTTTAAATAATTTTGAATAGTTTCTAACATATAAATTAAATTCAGCAGTGTTTATGTATGCCCTTTCATAAAGCCGTGTTCTACTTTTATGAATACCAATGGTAGCCCCATCACTGAAAGATGCGTTATTATTAATCGAGATAGTCTTGGGAATAAAAATGGAATGAAATTGTTAACAGTATATATTAAAGAAATCATCATACAGATGATTAGGATCAGCAGGAATACACAAAAACTGGTAATTTATTAATGAGTTTAACTTTAAAAGCTTCCAAGCGACTTGCAGTTTTAGGGTTAACAATGATATCTTTTTTAGCCACTTTGACCCAATGGTCCTTTCACGATGAAGCCCCATCTCGTGACACTGTTTACAACTGGTTTAATGAGTTTAAACGTGGTCGAACGAATCTAACCGATGATCTGCGTGAGGGACGGCCTTCTACGGCGACGACTGAAGATAACATCAGTGTTGTGCGGCGTATGATAGAGACTGACAAAAGAGTGACTTATCAGCAGATTTGAACAAGCTTAGGCTTCGGTATAAAGTGCACAAAATCCTCCATGAACATTTAGCGGTCAGGAAGCTTTGTGCCCAGTGGATACTAGTCATAATTTGACATAGGACCAAAAACTCCGTCGTGTTGATTGATGTCGTGAAATGGTTCAAAGATTTAACGGAGGTGACTCAAATGCTGTATTCGACATACTTACGGGTGACGAAAGCTGGATTTCTTGTTATGATCCTGAAACTAAGAGAGTTGGGGTCGGCTTCCAGTCTTACCGGATACAGCTGAATACCAGTATTTTACATGGACCGACTGCCTATCTGACCTCCACAACCCAGTTACTGGGTAACACGATACCCCTTGGTAAGACTGGTTGTCAGACTTTCGAGCTTCTGACGACCCGTAACGACTGTCAAAGATCTACAAATGACAGCCGGGACCAACGGCTTAACGTGCTTTCTGAGGCACGCAGGGGTCTTGGTATGTAAAGATGGACACCCATCCACGGACCAACTGCGGCAAGCGTAGCATAACCTGATCGATCGACCCTTGCGGCTATTATTACCTAGCCACAAGCCCCTCATAATAATTTGGCATGGGTATACATGTTAATCACCCCGACAATGGGGTAAAATAAATTTAGCGTATAAAAATAGTCATCTATCCCATGGTATGGGTCATCGTTGGATAAGCTGTTCAAAAATATAGCAGGCTGTGACAATCACTTTTCGATTCAGTGTTAGCGTAATATTAAACTTTGAAATGCAAATTTTTGGTAGAGTATGGTTGTTTTTGGTGAAAAAAATCATGGCAGAAGTATATATAACGAAGTTAAAAGGAAAACACAGCTTTACAAGTTAACGAGTAATAGTCGACAAACTTACATTTGCAGTTGGAGAATTGACTGTGACGTATATCGATGTTGTGTGTATTTATTTTAATCCTCCATGCAAATGTTTTCCGACACAATATTGATTTAAATTATTTGTAAAGGCTCATGCAGACTAGCGCAATTTCGCCCCGGTCTGCATGACCCTTGAGATCCAGAATTTTTGCAACATTATAATTTAAACTTACCGGTACATACCTTTTATATTTAAAGTATAAAAAAGTATGTGCCGTATTTTATTTTTCTTTACAGCCCTAGTACTCAAGCGGCTTAGGTATGTTACGGACGAGAAAGGATACAAAGTAATAACAACTCTCAATCTCGGCGATTAAGTGCTATTTAGCTTGCGCGTGCGGGAGAAGTGATTTTGTAGGCTGTTATAAAAACGGGTTTCTTCAAGATCAAAGGAGTAGATCTTCTGTACGTTAGTACTGTTATTAATGCTGTGCTCTAGGCGGATCAGGCGTGATTGGTATCGATTTTTTGTAGAGAAAAGTTTTTTTTAGCCGCGTTGAGCAATTTTTCGTAGGGGCAAAACTTATGAGTCTGTGTAGGTACATGTATATGCATATACAGTGGTGGTAATATAATTAGAAACACAGAGTCACTTGGTAGTGTTAATTACTTTTTATTATATTATTAAAATTTATTGGAGGTAAAAGTTTCATTTACCACATTAAAATGTACACTCATTTTAATGTGGTAAATGTTGGTGAATCTTTTCACTACAAAATCAATACCAATCGCATGCAGTAACAATCACGACTGATCCGCCTAGAGCACAGAATTAATAATAGTACTAACTCTTTGTTTCTAAATATGACCCCCACTCTAGTTGAAAAACGATAATTACATTATGCTAACTAATAAAATATAGTAAAAGAGGGGTGTATTACTATATTTTATTTTTTACTAGATGCGCCCCGCGGTTTCACCCGCATAAGTTTTGACCCCGTGGGTATATCGGTATAAAAAGTATCCTATGTGTTATTCCTGGTTATAAACTATCTGTGTGCCAAATTTCATCCAAATCCGTTAAGTCCTTTTTGCGTGAAAGAGTAACAAACATCCATCCATCCTTACAAACTTTCCCGTTTATAATATTACTAGATTAGTTGACTGACTATTTTTTCTATTAAGCAACGTCGAATTTCATGACTGACTATCAAATAGTTTTACCATGAATAATCCTGTGTAATACGAGTATCCTAGCGATAAGTGAAAATAAATGCATTTGACAGTCACAATATGAAACATCGAAACCAAAATTGGATACGGAAGCTTCATATTGGACGTATTTATCTGCTGTCATAAAAAAATTGAAAACATAAGCTGTGTGCGAAGGAAAACCACCGGTCGCTTGTTGATGTCCTAGTACGAAGATTTTTTCATCACCACAATAAAGTTATGCTGAAGTAAATGCCAACTTAAAAACATCCCTATAAATTCTACTGTCTACTCATAATGCTTTTCGTGTTTTTAATTTTCATCCTTCATTTCACACGACCTTTGATGACAATTTCAACGGAGTTTTAGACAGGTTTATATTTAGAAGTATTTCTTATATTATCTACAAAACAGACATAATTTATATTAAAAACTTAAACATACAACTCAAACAGAACCGCAAAAGATATCTTGTATGAAAGTAACCAAGGCTAAACGGATTAAAAAGAAGCTGCATGCCCTGATACCAAGGCGTACTTAGCATAATGCACAAAGCAAAGAAACCCGCACAACATGCTTAAAATTATTTTGTGCATACCTTCTTTCAGGCTTGCATTTTAGTTTAAACAGGACTTAGCAACTAAAAAAATATTGTGAAAAAACATCGTGAGGAAACCGGCATGTCCCAGAACCAAAAATTTGAAGACATGTGACATTTACGAACCCGCACTAATCCCTCGTGGTGGATTACGGCCCACTCTCTCTCACAGAGAGGAGGCCTGTCTTCCAGCAGTGGGAACATTATAGACTGTTAATGCAAATGCTTATGCTAAAACTATAAAAGACAAAGTGATTACCCCCATGGAAAAAAGGCGTGAGTTTTATGTATGTAGCCATGATAAAGGAAAAAAAAATACAATCTGTTAAACCTTTTTTCAGATAAAATAAAGAACCATGACACTCCACATGAGCCGAATCAGAGATTGAAGAGGCTTTTGATATTAATAACAGTTTGTCCATCTACAACCCTCTAAAGAGAGCAATGTGCAACGAATACACCCGTCTATTCTGTAAAAATCTCTCCGTGAAATTTTAGGTAGATTTTGAAGTGAGCTGTCCATAGTGTCAATCACTATCATCAAGTGTAATGGTAGTTCTCTCAAGCTCACTTCAACCTAACTTCACCTAAGTTTTCGGTAGATCGGCTGAATTAGTCTGGCTTTTAATACATTCTCATGTCAAATGAATGAATCAAACATTGTTTTAACAAAAACAATGTCTTCATCATATTGTTAGTTTATGTAAGATACTAAACGCCCGTTTTCAGTAACACTAGACGCATAAGAAAGCAGTTATTAGCGCAAAAAATAACACTTCACCATCCACTAGATGACTAAGGTTATGACACCGATTTGCTGATGCGTAATGCTTAGACAACGGATTTCTAACAAAATTGACGACTTGACTTAAAAAACCATAGATAAATGTCAAAAATGTAGATTTCAAAGCTTACGAGTTAGTTACCTACTTAGGAACGAGTGGTAAAACGGGAGTGTTTGCTTAGGGATACGTTGTACATAAGATACGTTAGTGACAATGGGTAAAGGATAGGCAGAAACCTTTCAAATATAAATTGCTTTTGCAGCCAAGATCCATCATTATGATCCGTCTCCTTTGTGCCAAAGGAGCTACAACCGTTTTGTAATATGCGTCTACTGCGTAGTAGCGCAAAATACAATTATTGGATTGACTGCTAGCTAGTCAAGCAGAAAGCAATTTAAGACATCACACCGAGAATTCGCAGTCATTTTTTTAAGTAAGTTTGAAGGAAATATGTATTATTTATAGAAAAGTAAATTTTTTTTTGACAGTTATTATCTTTTGCCCGGTTTTTACTGACGTACGATTCACACCGAAAGGCGCGCGTCGGGCCGCATCGGGGAGCATTTTACAATGTGTTAAAGGAAATTGAAGCGTTTATAAAGTATTTAAACATAATTTTTCCATGGAATTTACACAGCCTCGAATCCGTCAAATCCGCGCGCATACCGCGGTCCTGATGGTCGGCTCCGTATGGTTACCGCTCTCGGGTGTCACCGCTGGCCGGCAAGTTGAATCATTCAAGTAACTACTGGTCGCTCTCATGATAGCGTGCCGGTGGATGCGCGCGCACGCGCCCAGCCTCCAGCGGATGTTACAGTCGGGCGAATGCGGTCGGCTACGTGCGCATCCACTACGACGCGCTGCAACATGCTCCAGCGTGGCCCGCGCCCGTGTTAAATCGAACTTTATAGTCAAAGTATTCTTTCTTTAAAAACCAAAAAAAAGTTCAGTACCTACCTACTTTACTCAGGTTGATTTTTTTGCAACATGACGTTCAGAAAAACTTTTCAAAGAAATAAAATCTAACGTTTTACGAAATGCTGCATGCGTTCATAAAAGAAATCCTTTTCAATTTTTATTCACATTTATATGCGAACCAAAAGTTTCATAAATTATGCACATTATTTCCACGTGGAAATTCTTATTATGTAAGTAGAATAGCGGCTATCTTCACAGTGTGGTTTTCCTTAAGTGAATACCTATCAGAGAGACCGGTTTTTTTAAATTACATAGACAATTTCACCTTTTTATTTCAGTTAACATAGGTACCAAAGATCCTGTTTTATAGACAACAACTTATTACGGCGAAAAAGTATGATATTGTTATGTAAAATAAATATTGTTCAGTATTATTCAGATGTTTAGTTTGAAAGAGTAAGTCGAAACTGAAAATATTTACTGAAAAAAAATAATTTTTATTTACATAACCAAATTCCAAGATAACATTAACTAAATTAAATTAAAACTAAGTTAAGCCTTAAAAAGGCCCTCGGGGCATTGTACCGAGGATGCTGGCGGCATTTCCTCGCTGAATTGCAATGCTGATGCAATTATTAATCATTTACTGAATAATTTTACCTGAAATCGTTTAACAAATGATAAAAACTAAAACCCGGCTATGACAAAAATGCCAACTAAAAAGTTATAAACAAGACATCTGCTCGCGCAAGTTTTAGAAATAAGTTAAATTATAATATTTCCGACCGCAGTTTTGAGCTATATTTCCTTCCCTCCCAATTCCCATACAACAGAAGGAGAGGCACGCTCGTCGCACGCCGAATCAGAGGCGCTTCCTCCGCGGCGAGGGCCAATCACCGCATAATTATATCTACTGTGGTTTGAAAAAACATTCTCGCATCAGTGTGTTGTTCTACTGCAGCCGCTCACGTTCCGCGCCCCGCTCCGCAAATAATCAGTGTGTGTGTTCTACTGCCACCGCTCACATACCGCGCCGCTCCGCAAATAATCCGCTACTATATCAAAACTCTAAACTCTCTCTATTTATAAGTGTTGGCCGACACAAGTGTAACATTTAAAAACAAGTGATAGTGCATCACAGTGAAAGGAAGAAAGTCGTGAACACGTGGGACGTCTGCTAAGGCTGCCCCTTGAGTCAACGTGCTTCGTCCAGAAGGTTCTCAAGTAAGTCCATCCATCCCTCTTTCTTACTCATAATCTCATATTCCCCTTTTGCTCAATTCTGTGTGTCGTCCAATCATCCAACCCGCAAAAAAAAAAAAAAAAATTACATCCCCGCGTATTGGTCCTTCGAAGTCGAAAAAACCGCTTCAACTTATACACCATAAGTTTTTTGGCCACTTCGAGCCGGATAAAACCACGGTACCAATTTAGTACCAATTTAGATAAAATAAATACATATTCTTTACAATTAAATCCTGATCATAAAATCGATTACAACAATCTGACATCTTACGACGGAATATATACTCGCGTAGAACGAGTGCGATCACTTATCGCCGCGAAGTGTTCCAGATCATTAGATGACTCAGCGTTTCATGATAACGCAAACCTATATAAAGGTGCGATCAAACTGCCACCGATTCAAATTCCGTTCTTTGATGGTAGGATTGACAACTGGCCTGTTTTCTATGAATCATTTAAAGCAAATATCCATAGTAATTTAAAACTTACAGATTCTCAACGTGTGCAGTATTTAATAGGTAATTTAAAAGGACACGCATTGCAAATTATCGCCGGAATTATTCCCTCGGGTGATAACTATACCGCTATTTGGAACAGTTTAGTTCAAAAATATCAAGATAAGCGAGCACTAGGCTCACATTACATGTCTAACATATTAAATATGAAACCCGCAATTAATAATTCCGCATCTTTAAATAGTTTCATTGAAAGTTTTCACGCTTCTGTTTCAGCTTTAGAACAATTAAAAATTAACGATTTAAAGGATTTCATTTTGCTAAATTTAGCTTTGAGAAAGTTAGACCCCGCAACCGTACATATATTCGAAATGAATAAGAGAGATGAGGAAATTCCTACTTATACGGATTTCGTTGAATTTATAAAATCGCAAGTTAAAATATTGGATCGCACTATTTCATCTCGAACCGCGTTAGTGAGTAACAACCCTAATAAAAATAATTCTTCTCGTAATCAGTCACGTGATAGTACAGTACATGCTTTTGTTGCTTTTGATAATAATCAAACCTGTTTGTATTGCAATAAAATTGATCATTGTAAACTTTACACTTGTCCAACCTTTCAATCACTCTCAGCCAATTCGCGTTTGGATTTTATTAAAAACAAACGTGGATGTGTAAACTGTCTTAGTGTAACGCACACTGCTTCACAGTGTAAATCTATACATACTTGTAGGACGTGTAACAAAAGACATCATTCTCTTTTACATCTAAAACACAGTTCGCAGTCGCCTAGGTCTGTCTCGACTGACGCTGTCACTAGCTCAGCGAATTCGCAACAGGTGGCGCTGTGTGCGTGCTCTCGCGTTGGTGCAAAAACACCGCGTACTACTGTACTTCTGTCAACTGCGCAAGTCTATGTTGATAACTAATATAAAAAATACGTTTCTGTGAGATGTTTAATAGATAACGCTTCGCAAAATAATATAATTACTTCCGCTTGTTGTAAAAAACTACAATTAAACATTATACCTCTTTCAAACTCAATTATAAAGGGTGTCGGATCCTCTTCGCGGCCTATCATAGGTTACGTTGAGACAATCGTTACTGCTAAAAACAAAACAAATTCTTTTAAAATTACCGCTCTTGTTGTCGATTGTATCACGGATAACTTACCATCTCACTTTGTTGACACTTCTGCAGTGCAACATTTGTTTGATTTACCGCTCGCTGACCCACTGTGGCACGTACCTGGTGAGGTTGAATTGCTTCTAGGGGCAAAACTGTTCCCGTATTTACTACTTCATAATAAAATTATCTCACCTACCGCTCCGTCCGCTATTGAAACCGTGTTTGGTTACATTCTTATGGGTGAGGTACCCGCTAGTTTATCTAATAATAATTATAGTCCCGCTGAATTAAATACCGCTTCATATTTTTCTACCGCGCTAAATATAGATAATTCACATTGTTTTCTGTCTTTAGACGAATCTTTACATACATTTTGGAACATCGAAGAAATACCTTCAAAACCTTTTATGAGCCCTGCTGAGCTGGAGTGTGAACAGCTGTACGCTTCTACTGTGTCACGTGACTCCAGTGGTAGGTATTGTACCGCGTTACCATTCTGTAAACGTCCAGATTCACTTGGAAATTCTTATGCTGTCGCTTATCGACGTCTAATTAATTTGGAAAAAACTAAGCTTCGCGACCCTGTTTTGCGCGCTAGTTATAATGAAATAATTCAAGAGTATATCGATCAAAATTATTTAACTGAAACTACACCTAGTTCTGTTGATCAGACTGTAGGTTATTACATACCGCATCTCCCTGTTATTAGGAATGATAAACAAACAACTAAAGTTCGTATCGTTCTTGACGCAAGCGCTAAGTCTCATAATGGCGTGTCATTGAATGACTTGTTACACACAGGGCCGAATTTACAGGCTGATATATTTTTATTACTTTTAAATTTCCGCTTGTTCTCTATTGCAGTTACAGCTGACATAAAACATGTATCTTCGAATTGCTGTTATTGATGAGCATCGAAAATACCAAAAAATATTGTTTCGTTTTAATATCGCTGAATCTATTCGCGAATTTCAATTTAATCGAGTTGCACCTGTTAAGGTCATATCTCTAGCTCGTCTAGAGCTCTGTGCCGCTGTTCTTTTGTCTAAATTAATTAAATTAGTTTATGACACTTACCGCTCTCGTACCGCTATCAATAATATATTTGCCTTTTCCGATTCTACAATTACGCTTTCATGGATTCATTCCTCATCGCATAAATGGAACATTTTTGTTAGTAACCGCGTCGCTAAATGTCAAGAAAATCTTGATCCTAAGCATTTTTATCATATTAACGGAAAGGAAAATCCTAGTGACTGTCTGTCTCGAGGTCTTCTACCTGAACAGTTACTAAAACACGATTTATGGTGGCATGGCCCTGAGTGGCTTCTGCGCCCAACTGCTGAGTGGCCTATCACTCCTTTTGTTTCTTCATGCAACGAACAATTGCCTGAATTTAATAATAAAACTCTAACATTGGTACTTACCGTATCAGAACCCAATTTAATATATAGTCTTTCTCAAAAATTTGCATCATTAAATAAAATTTTGCGCATAATTGTATACATTCTGAGATTTTTGCGTATTATTCCTTACATATGCTTATTCATTTGTTTCGTTACCAAAGCAGTTCATATTGAATTGGTTACCGACGTGTCATCGGACACTTTTATTTCCGCTTTTAAAAGATTCATTTCCCGCAGAGGACCTGTCTCTTATTTATATTCCGATAACGGAACCAATTTCGTTGGAGCCAAGGCTCAACTGCAAGAACTACTTGTTAACCGCTACCGCATAGAGTGGAAAATGATTCCACCCCGCGCTCCCCACTTTGGAGGGTTGTGGGAATCAAATATTAAATCTACTAAAACGCATTTATACCGTGTTATCGGTTCTCAACTCCTTACCTATGAGGAGCTTTCGACTGTTCTCACTGAAATTGAGGCAGTTCTAAATTCAGGACCGCTCTGTGTCCTGAATGAGGATCCGTACCCAGAACCGCTTACACCCGCTCATTTTATAATGGCTTCTCCGTTAACTTCGTTGCCTGTCGTGAATGTTCCCGAAACAACGAAATCTCTGACTTGCCGCAAAAAATTGCTTGACCAGATGGTTTGTAGTTTCTGGAAGAGGTGGCGTTTAGAATATTTAAATAATCTTCAAGTCAGATAAAAATGGTTGAACGCCGCAGACGATATTAAGATTGGTACAGTGGTTCTCATGCATCAGGATGATGTCCCTACTTTACGCTGGCCAATGGGTGTGATCACTGAAGTTTTTCCCGGCAAGGATGGGACAACCCGCGTTGCTATGGTGAAGACATGCAGTGGCTCTTTCAAGAGACCCGTTGTCAAACTATGTCCTTTACCTTCTCAATAACATCACCGCGTAATTACCTAATTTAGCTGTAGTTAGCATTTTAAAATATTTTCTTTTCTTAGTCCGCTTTAATATAATTTCTTTCCTTTTGAGAATATTACATATCCTCAAAGCCGGGCAGGATGCTCGCGCAAGTTTTAGAAATAAGTTAAATTATAATATTTCCGACCGCAGTTTTGAGCTATATTTCCTTCCCTCCCAATTCCCATACAACAGAACGAGAGGTACGCTCGTCGCACGCCGAATCAGAGGCGCTTCCTCCGCGGCGAGGGCCAATCACCGCATAATTATATTTACTGTGGTTTGAAAAAACATTCTCGCATCAGTGTGTTGTTCTACTGCAACCGCTCACGTTCCGCGCCCCGCTCCGCAAATAATCAGTGTGTTGTTCTACTGCAACCGCTCACGTTCCGCGCCCCGCTCCGCAAATAATAAGTGTGTGTGTTCTACTGCCACCGCTCACATACCGCGCCGCTCCGCAAATAATCCGCTACTATATCAAAACTCTAAACTCTCTCTATTTATAAGTGTTGGCCGACACAAGTGTAACATTTAAAAACAAGTGATAGTGCATCACAGTGAAAGGAAGAAAGTCGTGAACACGTGGGACGTCTGCTAAGGCTGCCCCTTGAGTCAACGTGCTTCGTCCAGAAGGTTCTCAAGTAAGTCCATCCATCCCTCTTTCTTACTCATAATCTCATATTCCCCTTTTGCTCAATTCTGTGTGTCGTCCAATCTTCCAACCCGCAAAAAAAAAAAATTACATCCCCGCGTATCATCCATCCTTCGAAGACGAAAAAACCGCTTCAACCTAGACACCAACATCGATGTCGTTTTGCCAATGAAAATTAATAAAAATAAAAATAAAATTTAAATGTTATTGAAAACAGTTAGAGTAAAATGTAATAATTTTAAACTTGATTGGGGTTTAAATTAAAAATGTATATATATACACATAACCAATATATTTTTATAAAGTACTTCTAAGACTTTTCATTTGATACCAAACACGAAATTAATATTAATCTTGAATAAAAAAAAATACAATTACGCTTTACACCCGTTATAAACTGCCTGGATGTTGGATTTTTGTGACGACATTAAGCCATGAAACAACATGACTAAGCGTCATATTGTTATGACAACGATACTTCGTTTGTCAAAATAAGACAACCGATTTAGGAGTTATGATAGGACAAATGAACTTAATGAACATCATACATACGAAGTGCATTCAATAAGTACCTAGCCTCATCGCCAGAGGGTGCTGTAGTTTCAAAAGAGTTTTACCACAGTGTAGCACATTCTTTTTTAATTATTTTTCAAATTTTCATTCCAATCCCTTCATTTGTTTTAATTTGACAACTTATGGAAGCGAACGTGTCGATCGGTTTTACAAAAATGGAAAAAGAGCAATATCGTTCGGTGATTCGATTCCTATTTTTGGAAGGGAAAACGCGCATCGAAATCAAAGAGCGCTTGGATGCTGTGTACAGTGACTCTTCTCCATCGATGGCCACCGTCAAGAATTGGTTCAACGAGTTTGCACGTGGCCGTACGTCGGTTTTTGATGAACCACGTCCAGGTGCACCGAAAACAGCTGCTACGGAGGAAAACATTAAAAAAATCCATGATTTCGTATTGGCAGATCGCCGATTGAAGGTTCGGGAGCTAGCTGAGACTGTAGGCATTTCAGAAGGAACAGTGCATTATATTCTTCACGAGGAACTCGGCATGAGAAAGCTGTCGGCGCGATGGGTGCCGCGTTTACTCACACCAGAAAACAAGCGCAACCGTGAGACCACATCGGAGACGTGTTTGGCGCTGTTTAAGCGGAATCCAGCGGAGTTTTTGCGTCGTTTTGTGACCGTCGATGAAACCTGGATCCACTGGTACACACCAGAGACCAAGGAGCAATCAAAACAATGGATCCAGACCGGGGAACGTGCTCCAAAGAAGGCGAAAACTGTAAAATCGGCCGGAAAAGTTATGGCCACCGTTTTCTGGGATTCACAAGGTGTGATCTACATCGATTACCTCGAGAAGGGTAAAACAATTACAGGGCTTTACTATGCCGATTTATTGTGCCGATTCGACGCCGAATTAAAGAAAAAACGACCCCATCTGGCGAAGAAAAAAGTGCTGTTTCACCACGACAACGCACCGGTTCACACATCTGCCGTTGCCATGGCCAAATTGGTCGAATTACGCTACGAATTGTTGCCCCATCCACCGTATTCTCCAGATTTGGCCCCTTGTGACTTTCTGTTTCCTAATCTGAAAAAATCACTCGCCGGGAATAGATATGGATCGAATGAGGAGGTCATCGCCGCCGCGGAGGCCTATTTTGCAGAGTTTGACAAAAACTATTTTTCGGACGGGTTAAAAAAGTTGGAGCATCGCTGGGCTAAGTGTATCGAACTAAAAGGAGACTTTGTTGAAAAATAAATTGCCACTTTTCCAAAATTTTCGTTTACTTTTTGTAGGCTAAGTATTTATTGAATGACCCTCGTACATAGCCTGTTAAAATCATAACCCTCCTTTGGCTTTGCTGTAGTCGAGTAAATAGCGATGGTACACAATCCAAGGGAACACAATAGCTACGCTGACAACACGTTGGTCCTGGCGCAAGGGAGGTCGCACCAGGCGGCGGCCGAAGTAGCGGCACGTGGGGTTGAGACAATCGTCGAAAGAATCAGGCAATTGGGACTCGATGTGGCCCTACACAAGTCCGAGGCAATTTGTTTTCATGGTCCTCGGAACGCGCCACCGCACTGTGGAAAATAATGGTCTGTTTCTGATTAAAAATCAATAACTTCTTTATTTCTGAATATTATGTTCTAAAATTTTGCACAAATATAGAATAGTGTATATGGCTTCAAATAGAATGTAATTTATTATGATTAAATTTAAAATAATAAATTAAAAAATAAAACAAATTAAAAATTATAAAAAATCTCCAATGTTATTTCTTAACAATGAATACTATTATTTTAATGTTTACAAAAACCAAATATCATATAGTACATCAAAATAATAATCAAATAAAATAAAAAAAGCATTGTTTTAAAGATTAAAATCGAACACAGATTAATTAATTAATTGTACTGTTTACTAAATGTTATGTTATTTATACTTGATGAACTTCGGGATCTAAAATTAATTCCTTCACTTTCAAAAGATCTAAGGTGTCTTCATCAAGTTCCTTCACGTTTTTAGTATACGGTTTTCTAATGCTGGTAATGTAAGGATCTGAAGTATAAAGAAGAGTATGAAATACATCTTCGTTTGTAGCGGATCTTGAGCATTTTCTAGCATGATGAAGACGAAATTTTTTATAATCCTTATTGCGAGATTCTTGTGCATCTTCCGAAAGTTGACCAATAGGAAGTACTGCAAAATGCTTTATGACACTTTCTCCATGAATCAAAATTTTGTCAACTGAAGATGGCATGTAATACCATTCATAATTGCTCACATAGATCCTAGCAGTCTCCATAGCATAACTGCCAAATTTTTCAGCATTTATCATTACACCCGATGAAAGAGCTTGCAGAATTATGTAAAGTCGTTTAATCAAATTTATATCCACTCCTGTAATTTCAGCAGAGCAGCTTGCATTGTGAAAAAATCTTCTGGCAGTATTACCGTCATTAGAATTACCACTTACTTGTCTTGGTTTGTCGATGATCAATCCTAGATCTTCACGGAAACGCCTTTGTACCAGGGTTTTCTTCTCTTGCTTTAGTCGTTTCTTTTCTTCACTTGTGGCTGACCATGTTTGGAAAGACAGATTTTAGGAAATATGTAAAATCATTTCCATACAACGAATCCAGGCGTGCAAAGTAGACAGTCCGTATTGATAAGAATCTTCATTTTCAGGCCTAGCTGTCACTTTTGTCAAATCGTTCATTTGGCGTGGAGTAGCTCCACATATTGTACATGTGGAACCCGAAGGCGTATCTGTTAATACCTGAGCTACTTTACCATCTATCATTGTAAGGAAGAGATCATGCTTCACTTGCACTCCCTCACCTTCTTTGTTAATTAATGATGGACTCAAGGAATTTATTTGTCCCTTTATTTCATCCACAACGGCTTTAGTTTTCTCGGGAGTTTCTTTACAAAATTCTATTAATATAGGCCGGCAAAAACGAACAGATGAAGGTACCGGATTTTGCCAGACAACATCACCTGTTAGCTCATTAATTAACTTAATAGGCACCAAAGAAGTGATAAATAAATTCGAATCAGAAATAAGTTCAGACTCTTCTGGCAGTTTCTGTTTGTACTGGCTTTGACCGGATGAGCCATCACAGCCCCATTTACTATACAGAAGTAAGTTATTCAATCCATTCCTATAGACTGAATCTATTGTCAATATTCTAGCTGCAGTGTGATCTAATAAATCTTGAAGTCTTACTATTTTTGCACTTGTGTCTGTAATTTCTATGGCTGAAGACGGTGGATAGCAAGTAGTTTTAACTTCTTGCACTTTGTAATATGGCGGAAGCACAAAACATTTTCGTTCGTTCGTTAAATTTCTCAAGTACAAATATTGCGCTTTCGTTAAATCCAAGTCAATAAATACGCTCAATGCTTTTTCATCCGTTAACATTTTGGTCTGCCTTGCGTCTTCTATGAGACTCGAAAATAAGGTCTTATTTTCACTGTCAGCAAACCTTAATGTTTCCACAAGTTTAGCTTCTGTTCCTTCTCCTATCGAACGTAACCCTTGAAGATATGCATTATAGACGTGTTCAAATCCATATTCATTAAGTAACATTGTATTTTTTCTTCTTTTACTGGATTCTGACAAGTCTGGATAAGATACGCACGGTCTTCCACGTTTCCCAGAAGAAGTAGATGGTGTGGAGATGGTTGTAACGTCTTCAGAGTCCGGTAAAGTTATTGAATATTCTGATTCCAACCACTTACTGTTCTTCATTAAAAATGCGTTTATTAAAAGCGGGAATAATATGTCTTTGAAAATCACTGAGGATGAAACATAAGTTGTCTTCAGACACATGATATTTTTCTTGCAAAACTGTTGATAATGCTTCCAACGATTTTCTTCCTTCGATATACGAAAGTATTATTTCACGTTTAGAACACTTGAAAGTAGACATTTTGAAGAGTCAACAAATGTAATTACACTTCTGTTAATTCACCACTATTTTGTTATTTACAATGGAATGAAACCACTGTTTATATACTATTTGAAATATGATGGTAGTGTGCATTTTGTTGATTTCACACGCAACATGAGTGCAAAAAAGATAAATGCCCTAATATCAATGATAAATTACAAAACTTACCGCAAACTATTGATGTAAACAGCAACATTTCAAACCGCAATAGATAGCGAGCGGTTTTCCGTTTTCTGAGTCTTATCACATTTTTATTAATTACTCCGAAACCCGCAAATATCCGCAGCTGTTATTATTTGATTATGTTTATGGATAGTTAGGCTACAAGTCAACATTAAATGTAAAGCAGGGGTAAACGTGGGTAACTGTCAAAAGTCTCGTTGAACTTTAAAAAAACTTTTTTCACCATATTTTATTTTGCAATTATTTTAAGGTGAACCTTAACATAACATTAAATACATATTAGCTGTTTCATATTCTTCAAAAGACGAGGTTTCCAGAAATATATAATACATTATACCTTTTCCTGTAACGTATAACAATAAAATCAATTTAAAAGTGATGAAGTGAACGGGCCTGACATGGACGTCCGTCAAAACTATAAAGTTTGTGGTGTTGTAAAAATATCATTTCATTTAATATTTATAATTTTTTGATATTATAGTCTAGTTTGGTCCTTAAACTATTGAGTAAAATAAAAAAAGCATGCCAGTAGCGACATTGACAAAAACCATTTTTAATCAGCAGTTGTTCTACGATTTTCCATAGTGCACCGTCGGGATCCCAAATAACGGTAGGAGGGGTTTACATCGGCGTCGAGTCGACGATGAAGTACCTGGGACTCGTCCTCGACAGCCGGTGGAACTTCGTGGCGCATTTCAGACGTTTGGCTCCCAAACTGGAACGGGCAGGGGCTGCCTTGAAGCGGCTCCTGCCCAATCTAGGGGTCCAAACGCCTCCTGCCGGAGGCTCTGCGCGGGGGTCTTGCGGTCCATGGCCCTTTACGGGGCTCCTGTGTGGGCGCGTTCTCTGGCGCTGCGGCCAGCCTGTCGGTTGAGCGCGGCCCAAAGGGTCATTGCCATCCGGATGGTCCGGGGATTCCGAACGGTCTCCTGTGAGGCAGCGAGCCTCCTTGCCGGATTGCCGCCATGGGATCTGGAGGCAAAAGCCCTCGCGCACGAATGAGAGTGGCGCGAGGAGGCGAAACGCCGGGGCGTAACTCCGATGCCGCGAGAAATCGCAGCACAGCGGACGGAGCTCCGACGGGATCTCATAGCGATATGGAGAGTACGGTTGTCGCAACCCAGGGCTGGGCACGCCACGATTGCGGCGATAAGTCCCCTCTTTGAGGAGTGGCTAGAGAGGCGCCACGGCGTCCTCACCTTCCGTCTGACACAGTTCCTCACCGGACACGGCAGCTTCGGGAGGTTCCTGTGTCGGATAAGGCGGGAGGAAACGCCCGGGTGTCACCACTATGTGGATCGCCCGGAGCGAAATTTCGCACCCTCTCGCCTGTAGCCGCTGCAGGAGACGACCTTGGCGTCGGGAATCCCGGGCGGATTTCCGGCCAACGTAGGCGCGGGCTTACGGACGGTGAGCAATGGGTAGCTCACCGTCCGCTAAGAACCAGGCCCGGGTCGACGGCGCGTTGTATTCCACGCGCGCCTCAAAGAGATGTTGTCAGCATAAGTGTAGGTGTCCACTAGGGCCGATGCCTTCCGGGGTCGTACTAAAGGGTTACCGAGGCCCCTGGCAACACAGGCAACACGGAAGGAATACAGGTGGGTTTTAGTCAGTAAGAGTCTGACACACCCCCCGCTCTGCCCAGAAAAACCCACCCAAAAAAAGGAAACACAATAAAAAAGAGTGACTTGTGGTTTATTAATAGAAAGTACCTCTTTCTAATAATGAACGCACATTCAGAGCTTTTTTGCGAATGCGATGCGACAGAAACAAAAAGCAAGTTCAAAAGGTCCCTTCAAGTTCTAATTACTTTGGCAATTTACGTTATCTAGGCGTTCTGACTTTGAAATTTGAATAGCCAGCTAAACGCGTAACACGGTTGTCTTCTGCCAATTTAGTCCGAATTTACCTTCGGATGGTCATCGTAATTAGATGTTATTTTATTTTTCTTTTCTGGTGTGTTAAATTAATATAAACAAGTAGACTGGTTCATTCGGCCTTAGTTTTGGTTTCCTCGCCTCCATTGGTCACTATTTGGTTGCTCTCTCGAACCGAATGATATTCCGAATACAATTACATTTCAGAATAACCCTGCAGGTTTAGTGAATAAGGGCCTTTTATACATCCACAAATTAATATATTATCTCTCGATCTCTTTGATATCGTTCCGTACTTCTTTCGTGTGCTTACAAATTTATTTTTATTTTAAAGTCATTTTATTTTAGCGAACTATTAAAGCTCTTTCCTAAAAGACTTTATAGCTTGAAACTGCGTCAAGTAAGTTTTAAGTATCATCTAAGTAGATAGTAAGGTTTATAACAAAATAAACTTTTTATTAAGTACAACATTTTATTTTCGTTGTAAATCTGGCATAAAATATTTTAAACCTACCGTTTCAAATTATTTCTTAAGAATAGGTTGTAAAATTACACAAAACCTGATTAAACTATTAAACTTCCAGTCTATTTTATTTTTTCAAATAAAATCAAATAGTTTATTGCAATCCATAATGTACAGTTACAGGTGGTAAATATATTTAAAAAAAAATAATAGAACCAATTATGGACCCTGTCGGGCACAGCAACTTTTTAAATAATTAGAGAGAGGAGGAGCGCTTTATTAATTTTCCTTGTTATTAAGTTAGAATTATTTTATATCCTATTACCTATGTATTTATATTATATTACCTATTTTATATGTATTTATATTTTTATTTTTGTTTACTTTATGTTTACATTTTACTTTATATTTACACATTTAAACAGAAGTTGTTCAGACGGATGGTTTGTGTATTATTATATTATTAACACACATAACATAACATCACGCCTTGTTTCCCCGAAGGTTTGGGCAGGGGCGTACCTGTTAATATATTCGGAATACGTTTGTCCAACTTTCACGTCCATTGTCAGACTTTAATCTTAGTGTATAGAAATCAAGTTATTCCTACACGTGGAGGCGACGATGGCCTGAAGTTTTCCATGGTGAATTTACCGCTTATACATATTACATTTTAGGTACCTAGTCCCTTTTGTGCCCATACCGTTTTGGAGGTACTTATTTGTAGTTGAAACTACACGTGTGTAAAATATAAACTTAATCAAGGTGGCGAAACCTTGATTACAAGATTTAGCTGTTAGTTAGTCAGGTGTGAGGGAATAAAATGGTATTTTTTTCCTTACATATTGTACACTATATATTTTTATTTACTAATAACAGTTTATAAATTCCCATCCCATTATATTTTAAGCTAAGACGAAGGAGTTTCCAAAACTACAAATCAAAACTTTTTTATCTTAGAACTTTTTACTTTAAGCTTTTAGAGAATTGTGAGATCTATCTAAACGTACGTAATTAATTAAGCAATTAGATTTATTAATCTCAACTTAACAGTTCACAAAATAACAATTCTAGCCACGAAAGTTTGTAGCGTCGAAACATTCACAGATAAACGAAGACAATTTACTTCCAAGTCTTCAGATAATTAAATATGTAGAAGTAGCTGGCTTTTCTCAAGCGGTGCTAATTAAAATTTACAACTAGAAACTACAATAAACTACATTACTTAATCAGTCCTTAGAAATCTCAGCACCTTGAAATTTTCGTTAATTTATTTGCGACAAAGTTGGAGTGTAAAGTACTATACATTATTTTGTCAACAAGAAACTCTTGCGCGAGCTGGAGCTCGTCCATTAAGGTGAACGCACACGTACTTACCTTCAGCACGGATCAGCATCGCCTCAACTCGAGCCGTTCAGGATTCTTTCTATGAAACTCCATACTTCTCTAACTCCATAACAGCATCGCCGCGGCTCGGGATCATCTAGTAAACAGCCGTCACCGAACTACCGACGGGTTGCCCACCCGCCTGAAGTCAACGCACACGTATCAGCAGGCTTAGCATGACACTCTCTATTTCTTCGAAGAATAGACACGGCTCTTACCATACAAAGTGACATTTCGTTTCTCCTTTTTTGACATTCCACCGTAGAAATCTTTCTACATAAAAAAAGAACCTAGACAAAGATCGTTAGAAACGGAAGACAAGATGACAGATTGTAGAAGGATTTATACGGTGAGATGTCAAAAACTGAGAAACGAAATGTCACTTTGTATAGAAAGAGCCGTGTCTATTCTTCGAAGAAATAGAGATTGTCATGCTAAGCCTGCAGGTAGGACATTCACGATCGACGTAAAACCATAAGTAAGTTATTGAAATGTAACTCTTATCTCGGTAAGGTAAGGTATAAATTAGAATTATTGCTGATAGTTTTATCAAAATCACGGCAATCGTTCTACTTTATACTTTATAACAATGAGATAAGAGTTACTTTGCAATGAGGTTTTACGTTATTCAAATTTGACCGTGAATGTTGCTGAACAGGGCGCGGCGGTGGCGGGCCGACCGCCCTCTTATGGCGAGCCGTCGCCTCGCTTACGTAAGCGGGTGGTCCACCCGCCGTTAGCGAGAGCGACGCTTCGAAGGTGCTGAGCCGGTCCGGCTCAAGTCAGGTTAACGACGAACCGCTGAGGTGAGATGATGTCGACCTCATGCAGAGCTAATATGGTACGTGTGCGTTGACCTTTACTCGGTGCATAGAAAACAGACTCTATAAATATAAAACGGAGCGAAAACTGTAAGTTTGTAAACCCTATTAATTCAACTGCATTTTGTACAACTTTGGCGTGAATGCAGTGCACGCTGCAAACTTTCCGTCTCACTGAATATGATCAGGTTTATTTCACTTCGCCTTCTTGTTTTGGTGTCATGAATTTTCTGTTTGAATAAAACTGCGAACAAATATTATGTATGCTGCCAACGTACATCAGCGAAACGTTTCTCTGTACGTTTTAACATACCTACTTGGGCAAAGGTTTTTAGTTACTGTGTTCGCGAACAGAAAATCAAAATCTTGCTCAACAATGCACTTTGCCTGGCATGTTGTTTTCCTTAAAAGTGTATGCGGATTCAAATTAGGTATATTTTATAAGTTGGTAACGTTGCAAATGACTGTCAAATATTTCAGTGTTTTGATTATTTTATCAATATTTTAGTGGGTTTTGTGTTCCCTAATTTTTTTTATTCATAATCTAAAGTGCCATATTTTTTTTTGTCATAATCATCATTTTTCCGAATGATAACTTGCCCGATGCTTATCATATGCCATAAAATTTAAATCCCTAAATACAAATACCCTAAATTTGTTTGTCATAAATATTACAATCAATAATATACAAAAGACTTAAAACCGTTATCAATAAAAGTTATAAGTCCTAAATTAAAATTACACCATGCATGCAAGAAAGCATGCAGCATGCAAGCGAGTATGCAACATGCAGCAGGTATTGGCAGGTTTCTGTCACGGCTCCGGCGCTGTGAGGCACCGGCGGTCACACGCGATTCTACGAGTACATTACTCTCTAGGGGTAGGGCAGACAAGACTGCGCGGAGTCGAATTTACAACGTTTCTTTTCTGCCACTAAAACCTAATTAGGACTAACAATTTTATTATAAATGAACATTCGGAATAATACACATTATATAATATAATACTTAGGACTTTATTTCATACAAAATTAGGAGATTCAATTATTATAGTACTCGATATTATAACAATATTTTTAGTAAAACAAAATTTCGAATTTTTGAACATTATGGTTACTGAAGTTTATAGCAAACGTGTTATGGATAATGATTTGCGGACAAACAATTTTAGGAGAAGAAAGGGAGTACCATTTTAGTGCACTACATGGCGATATTTAATCATTAACATGTTCGAGCACGTCTTTCTACATCGTTCTCACATGCATAATTTCAACTAAATTCATCATGATCGTCCTGCCCTGGTCTCACGTTACTTGTGGTCGGCGATACGTTTTCTTCATCCATTCTCTCCTATCAACCGTCACGCTACCATTTACTCCTTTCTTTGTCATATCATTCCTCACATTATCCATCCATTTTTTGTATAGATAGCAAATTAAACACTTAGCTTAAGAAAAAATATCGAAATTTAATTAAACAATTATAAAAGTGGAATTACAATTATGTAATACTTTGTATGATACTGAAACTCAGCACCTTCAGGGTGATTTTTTTTGTTAGGGAATATGCTCTAAAGGAAATATTTCTAGTACAATGCAGAGAGGTATGATTCTCTGACAAATAACCTTTCTTTCAGCAGTGCCTTTCCCCAGTTATATTATTATGTCATCATCATCATCATCTGCCTAGCCTTTTCCCAACTACGTCTAACCGGATGCAGCTGAATGCCAGTATTTTACATGGAACGACTGCCTATCTGACCTCCACAACCTCCGTTACTGGGTAATACAATACCCCTTGGTACTGGTTGTCAGACTTTCGGGCTTCTGACGACCAGTAACGACTGTCAAAGATCCACGAATGACAGTCGGGACCAACGGCTTAACGTACTTTCCGAGGCTCGGAGGGGTCTTGGTATGTAAAGACGGTGGTCACCCATCAACGGACCAAGCGCGGCAAGCGTAGCTTAACCTGATCGATTGACCCGTGCGGCTGTTATTACTTAGCCACAAGCCCAGTTATATTATTATGTGGGGATAGTTTATCTATTAGAAAAAAAAGACATCATTTAAATTTATAATTCCAATAATTATTAATTTATTTTCTGTGCCTGGCCTTATTCTCGCAATACTTGTCTGATGAGCAAAATAGTAGGCACATTTATAATTTATAATTTAAATATGTGAATTTATATTAAGACTAGTCGTCACAGTGATGCAATTTTATGTTTTGATTGTAATCAATTTGTTACTGATTGTCAACTGACAACTTACACAATGTATTTGCCACCTAGTTGTAGGAGACAAATTGCAAATTTACCCTTGTTTGTAGTGGTAAATAATAAATAATGATAAATGATTTCACTTCTGTAAGTAGGTTTTATAAAGCATATTAACTATAAACGTTACTAACACTACTTTTGATAGTTTAAACTATTAAATTATAGGTGCGACAACAGGTTCGCATATAATGTTAAATGTTGTACGAGTACATCAAAATATACAGGGTCTGTCCGACAAAGAAGTAGAGTTAAGTTTATTTTTGGAGAACTATGATGTTCTGGTATTATGTTTGAATAATCACTGGTTGAAAGAACTTGAAGTAGTGTTTGTGAATGATGATTATTTTACCGTGCAAAGTGCATTTGTAAGAAAAAATGCTATTCGGGGTGGATCTTTAGTTAGTGTTTCAAACAAATTGAAACATCGTTTAAACAACATTTCGATTTAATTAATCTTTCTATCGAGTGCACTACTGAGTTGTCTTGTCTGAACTCGAGCGATACGTTATAATTTACGTTAATCAACCCTCTGGTGATTTTATTCGTTTCGAATCGGTAATGGAGGATTCACTCATCGAGTTAAAATCAAGTAATACAAGTATAATTTTATGTGGATATTTTAATTTTAGATGTTACTGTAAGTATTAGGCTTCTCATTCTGTTTAGTTTTAACTTAATTAACATATTTTTTGAACCTAATAGGATCACGGCATTATCATCGACTAGTCTTGATTAATATATTTAGTGATTGGTCACCAGGGCCGAAATTAAGTCTGGAGGACTATAATTATATTATTTTGAGTTCATTTACCTAATTGCTTTTTTTTTAGCTGTATAAGCCAATTTATTTTAATTTAATTTAAATTTATTATTATATTAAAATAAATTATTATTTACATAATCTACTCATTACAATGTTTTTTTAATCAGTTGTAATGTATGGCAGTATGTGGTTAGCTAGCAACCTTGGCAATTGATCTTATTATTCTTGCCTAAGCAACCAGCAGTAAGTTCGTCATGCTCCCTTTGATGTTACTGCTTGCCTGCTTTAAAACAGGACGCAATTAGTGGCACTCGTCAAAGTAAAGTTAGCCAGTACCTAAGCAAACGTGTAAAACAGTACAATTCGTAGTCATCGGCAAGGTACTTATTATATTTTCAAAAACATCAAGTTATTTCAAGTAGTGTTCCTAAAAAGTCCCGAAAATTGCTTCCTGAAGATTCACGGAGACTTGTGTTATTATTCTGGTAAAATACTCCTCAGATGTCAAAAACGACCTTTAACAGAAAGTCAAAAACCCTTCCCCGTCAAATAAATTTATTTTCTTTTCTTTTCTTTTCTTTCTTTCTTTACGTCAAATGTTTGTTGGTCCTAGGGTGATTTACGACGATGTTTTTTGTGGTCTTTCAAGCTGCAAGACTACAAGACTACTACGACTAAATTCCGTAAGTAACACTGAGAAAATCTATGCAAAATTGACTTTGGATTTTTCTCTCACAACCCAAACAACTGAACTACAGCTCTAGTCATTTGTCGCCAGATTAGGCTTTACAACACTAATATCACATTTAGATAACAATTAAAGGTAAGTGATCAGACAAGAAAACATCCTCTATAACTTGCACCTCGACAACGGTTTGCCAGGCCGACACTGACACTACACAATATACTTATCTAAGCATGAAAAAAAAAACAGAGTTCCAAGTAGTAGTATTATAAGTATTAGTAGACACACCCTCCGGTGTGTCAGACTCTTACTGACTGGGTTTTAGTCAGTAAGAGTCTAACACACCCTCCCGCTCCGCCCAGAGCGGGAGAAGTTATTTGATAATTTCCCACCCAAAAAAAAAGTAGTAGTATTATATTTATTTAGTTAGGTAGGCTACCTAAATAAATATAATTAGTTCAAAATAAGAACAATAAATAAAATAACAAGTGCTTGAAGAGTGATTGGCAGCACATGAAAACACTTATCGTTTTCTGAAGTAGTTAAACCCATACGTCTAATTTTAGCTCAACATGGAATTATCGTTGAGAAATGTTTGTATCACAAAGGTACTCGAAATTGAGACCCAATAGCAATGTCCTTTGTAAAGAAGCAGAGGCCAAAGTGAACGTCTAAAAAGAATAAGAGTTATTCGACACACCCCACAAGGAAAAGAACAAACAAAAAATCTGTAAACGTTAAATCAATCAAGCACAAAACCTTTTCTTGTTATGTAAGGCAAGATAAATGTGCCACTGGAGCTAAGCACCCGCTTATAAAGCAAGCAATTCATACACATTTTTATTTCATTCAAATCTGCGGGGGTGACCTTTGATGCTGAGTAATCTTGTTAAGCCGAGCGTAATTAGCTACCTGCCGTTAAACGTAACTTAATAAAGATTCCGGATGTCGAATAATGTTAATTGTTAACGCCATGTTACTTTATGAGGAGAACCTGTCTCGGTTCCCTCATAAAGTAACCCGGCATTATACGTTATACCAAATTAGTAGAAGGTAGTCTTACCCACTGCTAATTTGGGCTCATGTGGATTCTAAAACTAAACATGAGCTAGATTATTTTGTAACAGTTTGTGTATAAGTAGTTTAACCACACAAACTGTTAGAAATCCAAATAAGAATCTGTCTAAAATATTAAACGTTTCTAAGACCGGATAACGGACAGACAACGCAGAGTTTGAACAGGCACTAGAGACGTACTAAGGAATGTGAAAATATCCTTCAATCACGCAAAGTCTAGAAGAAAACAATCTCCAACGAGGAAAACTGCTACCAAAGCTACATAATTAACATTTTTAGTAAATTATGTTTGTTCATCCCACGCTCATACGAATAAAGGACATCTTTATGTAATTGTTACATACTTATGTAAAATGCTGCGGGTCTTCAGAACGTTGCAAGTCAGGCGGGTTGACTGACGGACACCGGGCTCGCTTTGGTGTGTTAATGTGTTGACATCCTAAGAATACCTAACGCCCACGAATAATAAAGTAAACTGAAATAAACTGGATACATTACCTATATGATTAAAAAAAAAAATGGGTGTTACGGTGGAATTTAAAAAAGGTCAATTTCATTTGATTGAGATGGAATTAATTGATATGATTTAAATAGGCCAATGTGTGCTGGAAGCGAGAAATTGCATTTTGAAGGTTTGAAGCCGTAAGGCCGCAGCCACACAGCTAGCAGCTGTGCTTGGTACCACGCGCGCCCCTATTGGACGTCGCGGGGGGAGTTTTGTTAAACTCCCCCCGCGACGTCTATTCCCCCCGTGAGCCTGAGGTGGCCCGCAATGGCAGGCCGGCCGGGGATCGCGGAAGTCGCATTAGATCCCATGATCCCCGGTGCAAGTGTGGCAGGGGAACACCGGGGTGGTTTTTAGTCAGTAAGAGTCTGACAGACCCCTCTGGCCACCTCAAGGCGGAGGACATCCATGAGGATTTTCCACACCGGAATAAAAAAATAAAAATCTAGGATTAGAGAAAAAATAACTCTTTTTCGGGAGTTTGTAAACTATGTTCTTAGGAAAGTGGTTTCCAGATTGTTGGTACAGAGCAAATAAGTGGTTAAGTAGTTCTATAAGATATAAGTCATTAGATATAAGTTAGGTGAAATAAATGAAAATTAAGTGTCCGCACTAATAAACCCTATTTGTTCTATCCCACAGACAAACCGTGAAATCGGTTCTGAGGGGTTCTTTAGTTTAAATTTTATATAAACTTTGTTTATACCACCGGCGTGCGTGTATGACCAGATGTATGAACGTAAACGAAGCAAAAGGAGTATGTAAGGAGCGTAGCAGGTGGCGTTCTATAGTTTCTGCCTACCCCCATGGGAAGAAGGCGGGAGTTTATGTATGTATGTTTTGTTTATGATAAATATTAATAATAATGGTCTCCCTGTGCGCCAAATTTCATCAAAAGCCGTACAGCTTTTATGGCGTGAAAAGGTAAACAAGCAGACAGACAGTTACTTTCGCACTTATAATATTAGTAGGTACCTATGGATTATTATGGATATCAATAGACATTTGATTGACAGGAATTTGAAATTGCTGTGAAGATTGAATTGAAGAAGACAAAATGAGAACCTAAAATGCTCTTTTATGGGCAGAATCTTGCACGTTTGCGCCGTGAATTGTTAAAAGCTTCCAAGCGTTATTGGCGAATTTTCAGGATGGGAAACCTCTAGCAGGTATAAGAATAGTTGGTCGCTGTGATTAACTCAAGACAATGTTTATGTTCTTTCTCCAGAATTAGCTTACCTACAGACAGGTTTTATGAGTTCTTATAATTGATTATTTTTTTATTTGACTGTTTATGTCAATGTAATTTAATTTAGTTAAATTTTAATTTATTAGTGACATAATTTACTCATAATAATGTGTGTTTTATGAGTTGTATGCAATAAGTGGTTAGTTAGCGTCCTCGACTATTGACTATACTATTCTTGCCTGAGCGACCGGCAGCAAGCTCGTCATGCTCCCTTAGATGTCACTGCCTGCGGTAGCGTCGGGGGTCGGGTTGCCTCCTTCCCTCCAATATGGCGAGGGGGGTGATGGCTGATCCTTGCGTTATGCTCGTGAACGGGTGCTGCTAGTGGTGACTGGTCGTCTTGCTGATCATGGTTTTAATTGTTATTAGTTACTTATTTTATTGTTTACTTATTTTACTTCGATGGGGCTAGTTTATCATTTCTCACTTCGAGCTACAGCAATAGCCTTATGTAAGCGGGCACGCCCTTTATATATATAAATATTTTATTTCAGATAAAATCCATATTATGTTAGTAAAGATCTTAACCTAATGTTAGTAAAACTACACTAAATACAAAATTGAAACGACTGGCACCTACGTGAGCAGCCGTATCCAGTGAGCCAGCATGGGGCTGTCCCAACTATCACAAAAAACACTCAGGATACTGTGGGAGCTAGCACGCACTCTACCGAGAATGGAAGCGCACCGTTTCCGTATAATGGCATGAAAACCATCAACCCTGGCCTCGGTGAACATCCCGAAGCGCTACAAAAGCGTGGTAGACCCAACAGCATCCTGAATACATTATTATACTGGACACGCAAGGCGCTGTATGCCCTCAGCGAATACCTGACCCAGAGACTGCACGTGTAAAAAGACTGGCAGTATGCTCTGAAAAGGGTTACTTTGACTTATGTCGTACAACGTGCAAATCTGCGGATCAGCATATTACCTCGGACAGCCATCGCCCTGCATTCCCTT
This sequence comes from Atethmia centrago, assembly GCA_905333075.3. NCBI lineage: Eukaryota > Metazoa > Arthropoda > Insecta > Lepidoptera > Noctuidae > Atethmia > Atethmia centrago. The sequence continues at coordinate 15,126,764 of HG995383.1, read as the reverse complement.
TCTATGTCCAGGTCATGATTCAGGTCATGAGTGACCCAGTGACCCAGGTACTTAAAATTTGTTACTCTAGTTAATGGGGTATTATTTATGGTCACATCTGGCACGTTAGTGTAACATTTGGTGCCCGCCTTGAATACCAATAATTCACATTTTTTTGCATTGTACCTGAGTCCCTGAGTGACCGCATAGACTTCACACATCTTTACAAGACGCCTAAGTGCCCATACACATCAGACAGAGTTCCACCCCACCTGACATAGTTCGTCTGATTCTCGTACCAAAACTTAAATAAAGAAATTACAGTACAGTCAACGCTGGTTTCTTTCCGCAGCTTCTCCCATAAGGTATCGTACGACAACAGGTCTTAATGTCTGGAGGCTTTTATTTAGGTATTAAGTTCCATTTACGTTTTTTTATGTTGTAATTTTTATCTGCTTGAGTACAGTTTGTTCATTGTTTTGTTGGTATACTGGCGTGTGCTGGCTAACATATGGCAAGTATGTAATTTAATCCAATGTTTTGTGTTTCGTAATGTTAATTACTTTGCATACGATTAGTATAGAATCAAGTTTATATAACTAAACAGACAGATGTGCTGCTGGGGAGTTTGTTCAACCACTTCTTCTTCCCAGCTAAAGCACTAGGAAGTGGTGAAGGGCGGGCATTTTTGGGGGACTGTCTTATGTAACTTTGACGTTCGAAAACTGCTGATTCTCAGCCTAGTTTGAATAAATGACTTTTGATTTTGGCGTGCGTGTATAACCAGATGTATGAACGTAAACGAAGCAAAAGGGGTATGTAAGGAGCGTAGCAGGTGGCGTTCTATAGTTTTTGCCTACCCATGGGAAGAAGGCGGGAGTTTATGTATGTATATTTTGTTTATGATAAATATTAATAATAATTAAAAAAAAAACATCAAAAGCCGTACAGCCATTATGGCGTGAAAAGGTAAACAAGCAGACAGACAGTTACTTTCGCACTTATAATATTAGTAGGTACCTATGGATTATTATAGATATCAATAGACATTTGATTGACAGGAATTTTAAATTGCTGTGAAGATTGAAGAAGACAAAATGAGAACCTTAAATGCTCTTTTATGGGCAGAATCTTGCACGTTTGCGCCGTGAATTGTTAAAAGCTTCCAAGCGTTATTGGCGAATTTTCAGGATGGGAAACATCTAGCAGGTGGGTATAAGAAGTAAAATCTTCAACACCGAAGCTTTGAACATTTTGTGCTTTTATTCTTACCCTTACACTAGCTCTACCTTTGTTAAAAGGATAGGATAGGATTACATGATGCTTATGCATTCAAAACATTCGCGTGGGTAGGCAAACGTTTGCATATCAAAAGTACGTGAGCCTCTAGGTGGGTTTGCTTTCCCTAATGTAAGTAGACTTTGGAGGCAAATGAAACTAAGTAGGAACCTATCTAGTTCAAGAGTAGGTATATATAGGGTGTAAAAAGACACTTTCCGGAGCCGAAAGCCACATATTTTACCCATTATTTGGATCATTTTTTTCCACTAGAACATACCTGGGAATCCACTGGTTCTGGAGATATTGAAGGTCAAAGTCGCATTTTTTTTTTACTTTTTTACTATAACGTATTCAAAGCGATATTACAAAACTATTTTCCAAACAAATATTACCTGAATTTTCGATTTTTCTTAACAAATTTCGCATTTGAAGTTACAAAAACGCAATGAATATCAAATAACTGAACCAAAGCGAAGGGGCGGGGCTTCACTCACACAACAGCTGTGTCCGTTTGCCTAGGTTTGCGTTACATTGCGTGCAATAAAAAATAGCAATTATGCGCAAAGCTACTTAGTTAAATGTACAGTATGCGTAGTTGACGGCTTTGTGATGTGTCTTTTTACACCCTGTATACTACTAAAGTCGAATTATTAATTCACTGAAGGAGATTGAAGTGACAGCTAGCACATGTCAGATTGACATATGCTAGCTGCCACTTTGTGAATTAAATTGTCATAATTGTTGTAATCGTTGGTGATCGTTTAGTTTAATAGATTTATATAAGTGTAAAATAAATGTATAATAATAAGTGTAAAAGTCTATAATACAATAAATACTATAAATATGACCATTGTATTACACAAAGTGACAGCTGTCAAATGTCAGATTACTTGAGTGAATTAATAATAAATAATTAAGAGTTACTGAGTTTAGTTGGTTTATTGATTGAAGTTCATTTAGAGCACAGATTCAAACAAATAGTACCTACCTAACAAAACATTGTTTATTATACATTATTTTTGTATGTTAGTAACAAGTGTATCTTCCCCACAGGACAAAGATTTCGATAAAATCGCAAGTCACGATCAGGAATTAATTAACTTAGGCTATGGCTAAAGCTGTATTGTAGACTAACGTTAATAGTCCTGAGATTTGCATAATGTTCGGATCAGGAAATCCGTTAAACCATAGTTAATCCATACACTTAAGGCAGATGAGAATTTCCATTGTAAATAACTTTTAATCTTTGTTTGTTTATTTCACGTCCTTGACTTCATTATACACATACCATACACCATGATAATGTACTGAAAAGTGAACTAGCAAGTTGCCTAGGCTACTAAATGAACGGACATGAACTGTTTCATGTCCATGTAAAGATTTCATCAATTGCGGATGGATAATATAAATACCACCTTCGACCGCACAAGTGACACCGACCATTCACCCAGGTCCGGTGATATGAGTGTCGATGGGTCATTTATAGAAAAAGAATCCCCACCACCCTATGTAATATTCCGCAAAGGTATATCACACATCAGCGATGCTAACCCGCGTTAGACCTATCGCGATAATTTCAAAAAGCTGCAGAAGGACATAGGCATGCTCGACAGCTGGTTCACAAAACAAGATGAGAAATTCACCGTGCTCCTCTCCGAATTCGAAGGTGTGAAGTCCTCCATTCAGTTCATGAGCAACAAATATGACGACCTGGAGAACAAATCGCGGGACGTTGCCTCACGCGTATCCGCGCTTGAAGAGAAACTTTCCTCACCTCTGGTCAGTGACCATCGCTGTGCTCGAAGCTGAACTAGAAGCCATGGAGTAAAGATCCCGCAGTTGCAACATTGAAATTAGCAATCTGCCAGAGAAAAGCGGTGAGAACCTTATGGTCATTATTGAGAGTATCTCGAATGTCATCAAACAGCCGTTATCGCTTCGTGATATTATTACAATTCACCGGGTTCCGCAAATGAATGCTAATACCAACCGGCCTAAAAACATCATAGTAAAACTCACAAGCCAAGTATTGCGCGATACCTTCTTAGCAGCGGCACGGCTAAGGAAGGGCATCACGTCCGAAGAGCTACAGATTAACGGAACATCGAAGAAAGTATACATCAATGAGCATTTCACATTTAGGACTTTTTTTTTTTAAGACTAAAACATTGTTTCGTCAAGCCAGAAAAGCTGCCAAGCGGCATGGATATCGCTTCGTTTGGATCAAGCATGGAGTTGTCCTTGTTCGGGCAGATTTTCCAGAGCCCGCATTCACCATTACATCCGAACATGATTTATCGAAAATCAAACCATATTCCAAACCCGGGAATTAAGAATATTTCTCTAAACATCATACAAAATATTCTAAGGTTTGTTCCAGCAGTGCTATTCTGTAACATTCTCACCATGAAAACTTAAGTGAAGTAAACGTGGAGTGAACTGACAGTGTCATCCCATCTGATACTAGGGATGGACCAAGGATTACATTTACAATCATTATCGAGATTTTAATCATATTTTTATGCTAATTCTATTGATTATAATCAGTTAACTGATTAAATAAACGCAATCCCGTGACCCAACCGCGATGTGTTTTGAAGAAGCGATAGTGGATTGAGTCGACTAAAGACTGTGCGACGTTATTCAGCGTTGTTATTAACCCAAATCTATTCAATAAGAAGAGATAACCGAGTGTATCAAGTGATCGAGGGCTAAAAGTGTGCCTGGCTGACGGACCATAGAATTTATCCCCTCTCAAACTATGTGGAAACCTAACTAAACGATGTGTGTGTCTGTGTACATGAACCATACGAATAAAAAACGTGCGGATTATTTAATAAGTACCTTTCTAATATTTTATTTTAGGTAGGTGAATTTATACCGACCAACGCGTTGCCAATAATAAAATAATATTCATAAAATCACCGTCATCAATACTATAACAAAATTCAACAGTTCAACACTGAAACTCGCGCAGCGCGCGCACCGGCCGGCGGGCGGCTAGGCTCACTTCATCCAGCCCAAGTGAAGTGATGTTTTCATGGCAACGAGAACAGTGGCGTGCCTAGGGTTTCAAAATAACGCAAGCCCAATAAAATTTTAACCGATTTCAAAAAAAGAAAGTTCAGTTTTCGACTGAGTATGTAGGTACCTACGTATCTACGTATGTATCATCGCAATTTTCTCATAAACTACTGGTTAGGTACAATAAATTCTCTATCGAGCTATTTAGTAAGGCTTTTGGGCTTATACGAAGGTACCGCCACTGAACGAGAATCGGGTGAAGTGATAAGATCACGCCGCGCTTGCGCGTGATGTGCTGTTATTTAATATCAAGTTGAGTTTCTTTTTTTTAATTTCCCGTTTTTTATTTTAAAATGCGCGACAAACAAAAATTTGGTTTTACCACCTCTATACCAAAATCCAAAATGGCGGCTACAAACATTTTTCATCATGTGTGTCGTTTTCATGGTTTTCGGGGGTGTTAAAGCCGATAGTGAGGTCAAATCTAAAAAACAAGATGGCGGCTGCGAAAATATTCAGATTTTCCATCATGGGTATCGTTTTCGTGGTTTTCGGGGGTGTTAAACCCGATAGTGAGGTCAAAATTAAAAAGCAAGATGGTGGCTGCGAAAATGTTCAGATTTTTCATCATGGGTGTCGTGTTCATGGTTTTCGGGGGTGTTAAAGTCGATAGTGAGGTCAAATCTAAAAAGCAAGATGGCGGCTGCGAAAATATTCAGATTTTTCATCATGGGTGTCGTTTTCATTGTTTTCGGGGGTGTTAAAGCCGATAGTGTGGTCAAATCCAAAAAGCAAGATGGCGGCTGCGAAAATTACCAAACCTTTTGGAATAAAAAAACCAAACTGGGTGTCTGACTGAATTTTTGTTTTGCTATTTTATTTTTAAAAAACCCTAAATAGTAACGTTTCAACACTTAAATACTAGTTTTGAAATAATATAAAATAATCAATAGAATTAGCATAAAAATATAATTAAAATATCGATTATGATTATAAATGTAATGCTTGGTCACTCCCTAGCATCAGTGAGATGACACTGACAGCTCATTCCACGCGAGCTTTCACGGTGAGATCTTTGCAGAATCGACATGCAGGTAACGATATTAGTCAAAACATGTACTTATAATTTAACGTTACAACACACTACTTTTTGGGTCTACCTTATTTATAATGAAGTCAATTACGCTTTTTGTTTACCACTATCTCACATAATATCGCAAGTTATTGTTAATTATTTACCTATAGCTGGATTCCAAGTCTGTGTTAATTATATGTCATCTTACTTGTTATATTTTACTAGTTATTTCCTACGGTTATACCCGCGTTCTCGTAGGAATTCACCCCACTGGTGGTCCCTGCGTTTGGCTGTTTAAATAATAAATATCAACAAAGAAAACAATAATAAACGGTTTGGCCTCTAACATTAGTATATACTTACAGTATAAAAATGGATAAATACAATCTATCTTCCTATTATCAGAATTGTCGCGGGCTGCGTACAAAACTGCATACACTATTCATGAATATTTCGTATGACGTCATCGTATTAACCGAGACCTGGCTAACACCTAACATATTAGACAGTGAATTCTCGACGACCGCTACATAGTTTTTAGATGTGATTGCGACCGTTGTGCCACAGGTAAGCGCGAGGTTGTAGGTGTACTAATTGCCGTTCTACGCTCACAACGCCCTTCGAACGTATTTATGCGAACCGGTAGCAGAGATATCGAGCACGTCATGGTGCAGTTGCCCGCATAGTTTTCTAATAAACGATTTATTATAAGTGCGGCGTACATACCACCTCGCTCACGGGACGACTTATACACCGCACATATTGATTTGTTAGCGGACGCCATTAAAGACGCGAGTACTGACGCATTCTTTGTGGTAGGCGACTACAACCTGCCCGGCCTTGACTGGTCCAACGCGAACGGTGGTTTGTTATTCCTCAACCTACTACCTCAATAAGTCATTATTTATACAACTTGATGTCTCTTACAAACGCCCTTCAATTTAATACATTAAGAAATGTGTTGACACGTTTGTTCCGCCTCTCTCTTAAAAAAGGCACGGTACCAAAATCCTGGAAGCTTGCTAATGTACAACCAGTGCCCAAAAAGGGCGACCGTGCTGACCCTGCCCATTACCGTCCGATCGCCATTACCTCCATTCTATGCAAAGTTATGGAAAGGGTACTGAACAGTAAGTTGCTGACCTACCTCGAAGACAATGATCTCCTCAGTGACCGTCAATATGGCTTTCGCCGGGGACGGTCAACTGGTGATCTTCTTGTGTATGTCACGCACCGCTGGGGCGAAGCCATCGAGAAACATGGCGAAGCACTTGCTGTATCGCTTGATATCTCGAAGGCTTTCGACAGGGTCTGGCACGCTGGTCTGCTCAGCAAGCTTCCTGCTTATGGCATCCCAGCTGATTTTTGTAGCTGGATATCAGACTTCCTTAGTGAACGGTCGATCAGAGTAGTCGTTGACGGCTGCTCCTCTGACCTTATGGCTATTGATGCCGGAGTTCCTCAGGGGTCTGTTCTCTCTGCAACTCTTTTCCTGCTGCACATCAATGACCTACTACAGACTGGTATTGTTGGGTACGCGGACGACAGTACTGTTTCAGAGAGATACTTGTCCAGCGCAAAAACCAACGGGGCCGCAGTTCGTTCCTTGAGAGAGGCCTTGGTAGAGCGGACAGAGTTGACGTTAAGCCTTGTCTCCCAGTGGGGTGATGATAATCTGGTCACTTTTAACGCCACCAAAACACAAGCGTGTCTTTTTACCGCAAAAAGGAGTCGTTTCGACCTGACTCCTACTTTTCGGGGTACATCGGTTCCTGTAACTGATCGGCTCGAGCTCCTAGGCATGGAGTTGACATCTAACCTCAACTTCGGCGCCACCATCGAGTACAAAGCCCAGACTGTAAGAGTCTAACACACCCTCCCGCTCCGCCCAGAGCGGGAGAAGTTATTTGATAATTTCCCACCCAAAAAAAAAGTAGTAGTATTATATTTATTTAGTTAGGTAGGCTACCTAAATAAATATAATTAGTTCAAAATAAGAACAATAAATAAAATAACAAGTGCTTGAAGAGTGATTGGCAGCACATGAAAACACTTATCGTTTTCTGAAGTAGTTAAACCCATACGTCTAATTTTAGCTCAACATGGAATTATCGTTGAGAAATGTTTGTATCACAAAGGTACTCGAAATTGAGACCCAATAGCAATGTCCTTTGTAAAGAAGCAGAGGCCAAAGTGAACGTCTAAAAAGAATAAGAGTTATTCGACACACCCCACAAGGAAAAGAACAAACAAAAAATCTGTAAACGTTAAATCAATCAAGCACAAAACCTTTTCTTGTTATGTAAGGCAAGATAAATGTGCCACTGGAGCTAAGCACCCGCTTATAAAGCAAGCAATTCATACACATTTTTATTTCATTCAAATCTGCGGGGGTGACCTTTGATGCTGAGTAATCTTGTTAAGCCGAGCGTAATTAGCTACCTGCCGTTAAACGTAACTTAATAAAGATTCCGGATGTCGAATAATGTTAATTGTTAACGCCATGTTACTTTATGAGGAGAACCTGTCTCGGTTCCCTCATAAAGTAACCCGGCATTATACGTTATACCAAATTAGTAGAAGGTAGTCTTACCCACTGCTAATTTGGGCTCATGTGGATTCTAAAACTAAACATGAGCTAGATTATTTTGTAACAGTTTGTGTATAAGTAGTTTAACCACACAAACTGTTAGAAATCCAAATAAGAATCTGTCTAAAATATTAAACGTTTCTAAGACCGGATAACGGACAGACAACGCAGAGTTTGAACAGGCACTAGAGACGTACTAAGGAATGTGAAAATATCCTTCAATCACGCAAAGTCTAGAAGAAAACAATCTCCAACGAGGAAAACTGCTACCAAAGCTACATAATTAACATTTTTAGTAAATTATGTTTGTTCATCCCACGCTCATACGAATAAAGGACATCTTTATGTAATTGTTACATACTTATGTAAAATGCTGCGGGTCTTCAGAACGTTGCAAGTCAGGCGGGTTGACTGACGGACACCGGGCTCGCTTTGGTGTGTTAATGTGTTGACATCCTAAGAATACCTAACGCCCACGAATAATAAAGTAAACTGAAATAAACTGGATACATTACCTATATGATTAAAAAAAAAAATGGGTGTTACGGTGGAATTTAAAAAAGGTCAATTTCATTTGATTGAGATGGAATTAATTGATATGATTTAAATAGGCCAATGTGTGCTGGAAGCGAGAAATTGCATTTTGAAGGTTTGAAGCCGTAAGGCCGCAGCCACACAGCTAGCAGCTGTGCTTGGTACCACGCGCGCCCCTATTGGACGTCGCGGGGGGAGTTTTGTTAAACTCCCCCCGCGACGTCTATTCCCCCCGTGAGCCTGAGGTGGCCCGCAATGGCAGGCCGGCCGGGGATCGCGGAAGTCGCATTAGATCCCATGATCCCCGGTGCAAGTGTGGCAGGGGAACACCGGGGTGGTTTTTAGTCAGTAAGAGTCTGACAGACCCCTCTGGCCACCTCAAGGCGGAGGACATCCATGAGGATTTTCCACACCGGAATAAAAAAATAAAAATCTAGGATTAGAGAAAAAATAACTCTTTTTCGGGAGTTTGTAAACTATGTTCTTAGGAAAGTGGTTTCCAGATTGTTGGTACAGAGCAAATAAGTGGTTAAGTAGTTCTATAAGATATAAGTCATTAGATATAAGTTAGGTGAAATAAATGAAAATTAAGTGTCCGCACTAATAAACCCTATTTGTTCTATCCCACAGACAAACCGTGAAATCGGTTCTGAGGGGTTCTTTAGTTTAAATTTTATATAAACTTTGTTTATACCACCGGCGTGCGTGTATGACCAGATGTATGAACGTAAACGAAGCAAAAGGAGTATGTAAGGAGCGTAGCAGGTGGCGTTCTATAGTTTCTGCCTACCCCCATGGGAAGAAGGCGGGAGTTTATGTATGTATGTTTTGTTTATGATAAATATTAATAATAATGGTCTCCCTGTGCGCCAAATTTCATCAAAAGCCGTACAGCTTTTATGGCGTGAAAAGGTAAACAAGCAGACAGACAGTTACTTTCGCACTTATAATATTAGTAGGTACCTATGGATTATTATGGATATCAATAGACATTTGATTGACAGGAATTTGAAATTGCTGTGAAGATTGAATTGAAGAAGACAAAATGAGAACCTAAAATGCTCTTTTATGGGCAGAATCTTGCACGTTTGCGCCGTGAATTGTTAAAAGCTTCCAAGCGTTATTGGCGAATTTTCAGGATGGGAAACCTCTAGCAGGTATAAGAATAGTTGGTCGCTGTGATTAACTCAAGACAATGTTTATGTTCTTTCTCCAGAATTAGCTTACCTACAGACAGGTTTTATGAGTTCTTATAATTGATTATTTTTTTATTTGACTGTTTATGTCAATGTAATTTAATTTAGTTAAATTTTAATTTATTAGTGACATAATCTACTCATAATAATGTGTGTTTTATGAGTTGTATGCAATAAGTGGTTAGTTAGCGTCCTCGACTATTGACTATACTATTCTTGCCTGAGCGACCGGCAGCAAGCTCGTCATGCTCCCTTAGATGTCACTGCCTGCGGTAGCGTCGGGGGTCGGGTTGCCTCCTTCCCTCCAATATGGCGAGGGGGGTGATGGCTGATCCTTGCGTTATGCTCGTGAACGGGTGCTGCTAGTGGTGACTGGTCGTCTTGCTGATCATGGTTTTAATTGTTATTAGTTACTTATTTTATTGTTTACTTATTTTACTTCGATGGGGCTAGTTTATCATTTCTCACTTCGAGCTACAGCAATAGCCTTATGTAAGCGGGCACGCCCTTTATATATATAAATATTTTATTTCAGATAAAATCCATATTATGTTAGTAAAGATCTTAACCTAATGTTAGTAAAACTACACTAAATACAAAATTGAAACGACTGGCACCTACGTGGGCAGCCGTATCCAGTGAGCCAGCATGGGGCTGTCCCAACTATCACAAAAAACACTCAGGATACTGTGGGAGCTAGCACGCACTCTACCGAGAATGGAAGCGCACCGTTTCCGTATAATGGCATGAAAACCATCAACCCTGGCCTCGGTGAACATCCCGAAGCGCTACAAAAGCGTGGTAGACCCAACAGCATCCTGAATACATTATTATACTGGACACGCAAGGCGCTGTATGCCCTCAGCGAATACCTGACCCAGAGACTGCACGTGTAAAAAGACTGGCAGTATGCTCTGAAAAGGGTTACTTTGACTTATGTCGTACAACGTGCAAATCTGCGGATCAGCATATTACCTCGGACAGCCATCGCCCTGCATTCCCTTTCTATGTCCAGGTCATGATTCAGGTCATGAGTGACCCAGTGACCCAGGTACTTAAAATGTGTTACTCTAGTTAATGGGGTATTATTTATGGTCACATCTGGCACGTTAGTGTAACATTTGGTGCCCGCCTTGAATACCAATAATTCACATTTTTTTGCATTGTACCTGAGTCCCTGAGTGACCGCATAGACTTCACACATCTTTACAAGACGCCTGAGTGCCCATACACATCAGACAGAGTTCCACCCCACCTGACATAGTTCGTCTGATTCTCGTACCAAAACTTAAATAAAGAAATTACAGTACAGTCAACGCTGGTTTCTTTCCGCAGCTTCTCCCATAAGGTATCGTACGACAACAGGTCTTAATGTCTGGAGGCTTTTATTTAGGTATTAAGTTCCATTTACGTTTTTTTATGTTGTAATTTTTATCTGCTTGAGTACAGTTTGTTCATTGTTTTGTTGGTATACTGGCGTGTGCTGGCTAACATATGGCAAGTATGTAATTTAATCCAATGTTTTGTGTTTCGTAATGTTAATTACTTTGCATACGATTAGTATAGAATCAAGTTTATATAACTAAACAGACAGATGTGCTGCTGGGGAGTTTGTTCAACCACTTCTTCTTCCCAGCTAAAGCACTAGGAAGTGGTGAAGGGCGGGCATTTTTGGGGGACTGTCTTATGTAACTTTGACGTTCGAAAACTGCTGATTCTCAGCCTAGTTTGAATAAATGACTTTTGATTTTGGCGTGCGTGTATAACCAGATGTATGAACGTAAACGAAGCAAAAGGGGTATGTAAGGAGCGTAGCAGGTGGCGTTCTATAGTTTTTGCCTACCCATGGGAAGAAGGCGGGAGTTTATGTATGTATATTTTGTTTATGATAAATATTAATAATAATTAAAAAAAAAACATCGAAAGCCGTACAGCCATTATGGCGTGAAAAGGTAAACAAGCAGACAGACAGTTACTTTCGCACTTATAATATTAGTAGGTACCTATGGATTATTATAGATATCAATAGACATTTGATTGACAGGAATTTTAAATTGCTGTGAAGATTGAAGAAGACAAAATGAGAACCTTAAATGCTCTTTTATGGGCAGAATCTTGCACGTTTGCGCCGTGAATTGTTAAAAGCTTCCAAGCGTTATTGGCGAATTTTCAGGATGGGAAACATCTAGCAGGTGGGTATAAGAAGTAAAATCTTCAACACCGAAGCTTTGAACATTTTGTGCTTTTATTCTTACCCTTACACTAGCTCTACCTTTGTTAAAAGGATAGGATAGGATTACATGATGCTTATGCATTCAAAACATTCGCGTGGGTAGGCAAACGTTTGCATATCAAAAGTACGTGAGCCTCTAGGTGGGTTTGCTTTCCCTAATGTAAGTAGACTTTGGAGGCAAATGAAACTAAGTAGGAACCTATCTAGTTCAAGAGTAGGTATATATAGGGTGTAAAAAGACACTTTCCGGAGCCGAAAGCCACATATTTTACCCATTATTTGGATCATTTTTTTCCACTAGAACATACCTGGGAATCCACTGGTTCTGGAGATATTGAAGGTCAAAGTCGCATTTTTTTTTTACTTTTTTACTATAACGTATTCAAAGCGATATTACAAAACTATTTTCCAAACAAATATTACCTGAATTTTCGATTTTTCTTAACAAATTTCGCATTTGAAGTTACAAAAACGCAATGAATATCAAATAACTGAACCAAAGCGAAGGGGCGGGGCTTCACTCACACAACAGCTGTGTCCGTTTGCCTAGGTTTGCGTTACATTGCGTGCAATAAAAAATAGCAATTATGCGCAAAGCTACTTAGTTAAATGTACAGTATGCGTAGTTGACGGCTTTGTGATGTGTCTTTTTACACCCTGTATACTACTAAAGTCGAATTATTAATTCACTGAAGGAGATTGAAGTGACAGCTAGCACATGTCAGATTGACATATGCTAGCTGCCACTTTGTGAATTAAATTGTCATAATTGTTGTAATCGTTGGTGATCGTTTAGTTTAATAGATTTATATAAGTGTAAAATAAATGTATAATAATAAGTGTAAAAGTCTATAATACAATAAATACTATAAATATGACCATTGTATTACACAAAGTGACAGCTGTCAAATGTCAGATTACTTGAGTGAATTAATAATAAATAATTAAGAGTTACTGAGTTTAGTTGGTTTATTGATTGAAGTTCATTTAGAGCACAGATTCAAACAAATAGTACCTACCTAACAAAACATTGTTTATTATACATTATTTTTGTATGTTAGTAACAAGTGTATCTTCCCCACAGGACAAAGATTTCGATAAAATCGCAAGTCACGATCAGGAATTAATTAACTTAGGCTATGGCTAAAGCTGTATTGTAGACTAACGTTAATAGTCCTGAGATTTGCATAATGTTCGGATCAGGAAATCCGTTAAACCATAGTTAATCCATACACTTAAGGCAGATGAGAATTTCCATTGTAAATAACTTTTAATCTTTGTTTGTTTATTTCACGTCCTTGACTTCATTATACACATACCATACACCATGATAATGTACTGAAAAGTGAACTAGCAAGTTGCCTAGGCTACTAAATGAACGGACATGAACTGTTTCATGTCCATGTAAAGATTTCATCAATTGCGGATGGATAATATAAATACCACCTTCGACCGCACAAGTGACACCGACCATTCACCCAGGTCCGGTGATATGAGTGTCGATGGGTCATTTATAGAAAAAGAATCCCCACCACCCTATGTAATATTCCGCAAAGGTATATCACACATCAGCGATGCTAACCCGCGTTAGACCTATCGCGATAATTTCAAAAAGCTGCAGAAGGACATAGGCATGCTCGACAGCTGGTTCACAAAACAAGATGAGAAATTCACCGTGCTCCTCTCCGAATTCGAAGGTGTGAAGTCCTCCATTCAGTTCATGAGCAACAAATATGACGACCTGGAGAACAAATCGCGGGACGTTGCCTCACGCGTATCCGCGCTTGAAGAGAAACTTTCCTCACCTCTGGTCAGTGACCATCGCTGTGCTCGAAGCTGAACTAGAAGCCATGGAGTAAAGATCCCGCAGTTGCAACATTGAAATTAGCAATCTGCCAGAGAAAAGCGGTGAGAACCTTATGGTCATTATTGAGAGTATCTCGAATGTCATCAAACAGCCGTTATCGCTTCGTGATATTATTACAATTCACCGGGTTCCGCAAATGAATGCTAATACCAACCGGCCTAAAAACATCATAGTAAAACTCACAAGCCAAGTATTGCGCGATACCTTCTTAGCAGCGGCACGGCTAAGGAAGGGCATCACGTCCGAAGAGCTACAGATTAACGGAACATCGAAGAAAGTATACATCAATGAGCATTTCACATTTAGGACTTTTTTTTTTTAAGACTAAAACATTGTTTCGTCAAGCCAGAAAAGCTGCCAAGCGGCATGGATATCGCTTCGTTTGGATCAAGCATGGAGTTGTCCTTGTTCGGGCAGATTTTCCAGAGCCCGCATTCACCATTACATCCGAACATGATTTATCGAAAATCAAACCATATTCCAAACCCGGGAATTAAGAATATTTCTCTAAACATCATACAAAATATTCTAAGGTTTGTTCCAGCAGTGCTATTCTGTAACATTCTCACCATGAAAACTTAAGTGAAGTAAACGTGGAGTGAACTGACAGTGTCATCCCATCTGATACTAGGGATGGACCAAGGATTACATTTACAATCATTATCGAGATTTTAATCATATTTTTATGCTAATTCTATTGATTATAATCAGTTAACTGATTAAATAAACGCAATCCCGTGACCCAACCGCGATGTGTTTTGAAGAAGCGATAGTGGATTGAGTCGACTAAAGACTGTGCGACGTTATTCAGCGTTGTTATTAACCCAAATCTATTCAATAAGAAGAGATAACCGAGTGTATCAAGTGATCGAGGGCTAAAAGTGTGCCTGGCTGACGGACCATAGAATTTATCCCCTCTCAAACTATGTGGAAACCTAACTAAACGATGTGTGTGTCTGTGTACATGAACCATACGAATAAAAAACGTGCGGATTATTTAATAAGTACCTTTCTAATATTTTATTTTAGGTAGGTGAATTTATACCGACCAACGCGTTGCCAATAATAAAATAATATTCATAAAATCACCGTCATCAATACTATAACAAAATTCAACAGTTCAACACTGAAACTCGCGCAGCGCGCGCACCGGCCGGCGGGCGGCTAGGCTCACTTCATCCAGCCCAAGTGAAGTGATGTTTTCATGGCAACGAGAACAGTGGCGTGCCTAGGGTTTCAAAATAACGCAAGCCCAATAAAATTTTAACCGATTTCAAAAAAAGAAAGTTCAGTTTTCGACTGAGTATGTAGGTACCTACGTATCTACGTATGTATCATCGCAATTTTCTCATAAACTACTGGTTAGGTACAATAAATTCTCTATCGAGCTATTTAGTAAGGCTTTTGGGCTTATACGAAGGTACCGCCACTGAACGAGAATCGGGTGAAGTGATAAGATCACGCCGCGCTTGCGCGTGATGTGCTGTTATTTAATATCAAGTTGAGTTTCTTTTTTTTAATTTCCCGTTTTTTATTTTAAAATGCGCGACAAACAAAAATTTGGTTTTACCACCTCTATACCAAAATCCAAAATGGCGGCTACAAACATTTTTCATCATGTGTGTCGTTTTCATGGTTTTCGGGGGTGTTAAAGCCGATAGTGAGGTCAAATCTAAAAAACAAGATGGCGGCTGCGAAAATATTCAGATTTTCCATCATGGGTATCGTTTTCGTGGTTTTCGGGGGTGTTAAACCCGATAGTGAGGTCAAAATTAAAAAGCAAGATGGTGGCTGCGAAAATGTTCAGATTTTTCATCATGGGTGTCGTGTTCATGGTTTTCGGGGGTGTTAAAGTCGATAGTGAGGTCAAATCTAAAAAGCAAGATGGCGGCTGCGAAAATATTCAGATTTTTCATCATGGGTGTCGTTTTCATTGTTTTCGGGGGTGTTAAAGCCGATAGTGTGGTCAAATCCAAAAAGCAAGATGGCGGCTGCGAAAATTACCAAACCTTTTGGAATAAAAAAACCAAACTGGGTGTCTGACTGAATTTTTGTTTTGCTATTTTATTTTTAAAAAACCCTAAATAGTAACGTTTCAACACTTAAATACTAGTTTTGAAATAATATAAAATAATCAATAGAATTAGCATAAAAATATAATTAAAATATCGATTATGATTATAAATGTAATGCTTGGTCACTCCCTAGCATCAGTGAGATGACACTGACAGCTCATTCCACGCGAGCTTTCACGGTGAGATCTTTGCAGAATCGACATGCAGGTAACGATATTAGTCAAAACATGTACTTATAATTTAACGTTACAACACACTACTTTTTGGGTCTACCTTATTTATAATGAAGTCAATTACGCTTTTTGTTTACCACTATCTCACATAATATCGCAAGTTATTGTTAATTATTTACCTATAGCTGGATTCCAAGTCTGTGTTAATTATATGTCATCTTACTTGTTATATTTTACTAGTTATTTCCTACGGTTATACCCGCGTTCTCGTAGGAATTCACCCCACTGGTGGTCCCTGCGTTTGGCTGTTTAAATAATAAATATCAACAAAGAAAACAATAATAAACGGTTTGGCCTCTAACATTAGTATATACTTACAGTATAAAAATGGATAAATACAATCTATCTTCCTATTATCAGAATTGTCGCGGGCTGCGTACAAAACTGCATACACTATTCATGAATATTTCGTATGACGTCATCGTATTAACCGAGACCTGGCTAACACCTAACATATTAGACAGTGAATTCTCGACGACCGCTACATAGTTTTTAGATGTGATTGCGACCGTTGTGCCACAGGTAAGCGCGAGGTTGTAGGTGTACTAATTGCCGTTCTACGCTCACAACGCCCTTCGAACGTATTTATGCGAACCGGTAGCAGAGATATCGAGCACGTCATGGTGCAGTTGCCCGCATAGTTTTCTAATAAACGATTTATTATAAGTGCGGCGTACATACCACCTCGCTCACGGGACGACTTATACACCGCACATATTGATTTGTTAGCGGACGCCATTAAAGACGCGAGTACTGACGCATTCTTTGTGGTAGGCGACTACAACCTGCCCGGCCTTGACTGGTCCAACGCGAACGGTGGTTTGTTATTCCTCAACCTACTACCTCAATAAGTCATTATTTATACAACTTGATGTCTCTTACAAACGCCCTTCAATTTAATACATTAAGAAATGTGTTGACACGTTTGTTCCGCCTCTCTCTTAAAAAAGGCACGGTACCAAAATCCTGGAAGCTTGCTAATGTACAACCAGTGCCCAAAAAGGGCGACCGTGCTGACCCTGCCCATTACCGTCCGATCGCCATTACCTCCATTCTATGCAAAGTTATGGAAAGGGTACTGAACAGTAAGTTGCTGACCTACCTCGAAGACAATGATCTCCTCAGTGACCGTCAATATGGCTTTCGCCGGGGACGGTCAACTGGTGATCTTCTTGTGTATGTCACGCACCGCTGGGGCGAAGCCATCGAGAAACATGGCGAAGCACTTGCTGTATCGCTTGATATCTCGAAGGCTTTCGACAGGGTCTGGCACGCTGGTCTGCTCAGCAAGCTTCCTGCTTATGGCATCCCAGCTGATTTTTGTAGCTGGATATCAGACTTCCTTAGTGAACGGTCGATCAGAGTAGTCGTTGACGGCTGCTCCTCTGACCTTATGGCTATTGATGCCGGAGTTCCTCAGGGGTCTGTTCTCTCTGCAACTCTTTTCCTGCTGCACATCAATGACCTACTACAGACTGGTATTGTTGGGTACGCGGACGACAGTACTGTTTCAGAGAGATACTTGTCCAGCGCAAAAACCAACGGGGCCGCAGTTCGTTCCTTGAGAGAGGCCTTGGTAGAGCGGACAGAGTTGACGTTAAGCCTTGTCTCCCAGTGGGGTGATGATAATCTGGTCACTTTTAACGCCACCAAAACACAAGCGTGTCTTTTTACCGCAAAAAGGAGTCGTTTCGACCTGACTCCTACTTTTCGGGGTACATCGGTTCCTGTAACTGATCGGCTCGAGCTCCTAGGCATGGAGTTGACATCTAACCTCAACTTCGGCGCCACCATCGAGTACAAAGCCCAGACTGCGGCCAAGAAACTGGGCATCCTAAATAAGGTGAAGCGATACTTTACGCCTGGACAGCTTTTGACCCTTTATAAAGCGCAGGTCCGATCCTGCATGGAGTATTGTAGCCACCTTTGGGATGGCTCGGCTAAATACCAACTTGCCGCGCTTGACTCGGTGGAACGCAGAGCTAAGAGGCTCATTGGCGACGTAAATCTGGTGGATGCCAAGCTTCACAGTTTGGCCCATCGTCGCAAGGTTGCCTGCTTGTCGGTCTTCTATAGATTGTACTTCGGAGAGTGTGCTCAGGAACTCCACGACCTCATTCCACCGGCCCCCTTCTATTATCGGTCATCTAGGCGCACTTCAGGTTACCATCCCTTCCTGGTGGCTATCCCACCAACTCGCACTAAGCGTTTCCAAACTTCTTTTATAATGCGCACAGCAAAGGAATGGAACTCTCTGCCTGCGTCTGTGTTTCCGAACGCATATAACCCTAATCTCTTCAAAGTGAGAGTGAACAGGCTTCTTCTGGATAAGCTCGCTCCATCGTCGACTTTGTTTCTGTCGCCTCTGGCATAGACTAAAGTCAAGAGCAAACCCATCACAAATAAAAAAAAAAAAAAAAATAACCTGACCCGTATACTGGACCTGTTTTTGTCTAATGTAGGCTGTCAATGACGTGCGTGCCACTACTTCCACTCAATACCCACCACTCTCCTTTCTGCGTTTCATCACCAATAAACACTAAAATCACTCCCTTGAGACGCCACTCAACTATGAAATACAACTTTTATAAAACAAAATATGGAACAATTAATAATAATAATAATATTTTTTTTTTTTTTTTCGGACTCTTCGCTCAGCTCCGCCTCGCCGCCGCCGGTACCCAGCCCCACCGTGTGCGCTGTGAGTACACCGACCGCGGCAGTTGCGTCGAGCTCGAGCGACGAGTATTTGTCTCCGCCCACGACGCCACCATCTGTTCGTCGACGGGGAGGACGCCGGCCGCCGGACGGCTTAGGATCTCGAGGCCCACCGGCCTCTGATAGGGTCCCAGCTCCCGGCGGAAGTGTGAAGCGCATGAGATGGACACAATCTGTCAATGAGAACGTCATGCGCTCATACTATGGGGCTACAGAGGTGGGAAACAATCTGACTGCTTACCGTGTTCGGATGCTCTCTCTTTTTCAGGTGCTTGAGCCAGCTGTCAACGTTTCGGCACAACGACTGTCGGATCAGGTACGGGTTATCCAGCGTAATCATATGTTGGATGACACTGTACTTGATCGCCTACGAAGTGAAATGCAGCGTAGCCATGTCATCGCCCCCCCGTCGCAGACTGTTGTACTTTCACCTCAATTAAGCACGAAACAAGCTGACGAGGGGAGTGATGACAGGACTACAAATGTAAGTACCCAGTGCAATGTGGAATTGAGGAGTGCTTTGGAAGATGCGATTCGAGAATATCGGCTCATGTCGCCCGAAGTAAGACCACGCTTACCTCGTTTGCCCATGCATAAGAAAAACAGGGCGCTGGTGGCAGCTCTGGATTCGCAGTTGTCAAATTATTTTGATGACTGCGAAGACCTCACTGATACTCATTCGATTCTGTACTGCGCGGCTGTAGCGGTATGTCATGTAGCTCACGTGAAATTTGCTAAAGACTATAGAACTACACGACCGAAACCAACCGTACCAGCTTGGCAGTGCAGAATTGAAAGCCGTATTGGTGGAGCCAGAGCGCTCATTGGCAAATTAATCTGCTTCAGGGAGGGCAATACTCGCCCTAGAGTGATGCGCTTTGTGAGGCGAGCGTTCTCAGGGACTGATATCGGCCCTCAGGACTAAATGACCCGTGTCACAGAGCGCATCGACTTCCTGAAGCAGAAAGTGTATGCATGGGCGAACCGTATTCGTAGGTATAAGCGGCGAGTAGAGCGATACACTCAGAATCGTACCTTCCAGAGCGATGAAAGGTGGGTTTATAGGGGTTGGGAGCGACCGGACCAAGATGTGACTGACACGTGCCTACCGGATGATGATGTCATGTGTTCTTTCTGGCGCAGTATCTGGTCGGTGCCTGTCAGTCACACCGAAGGTGATTGGGCTCGAAAAGTCGAGCGAGCCTGCGATCCAATACCAGAAATGGGGGCTATTACCATCTGCCCCCAAGATGTAGCTCGTGCAGTCCGTCCTTTACCTAACTGGAAGTCCCCAGGGCCGGACGGACTGCACAACTTCTGGCTCAAATGGTTTTTAAGGTCGCACGCTCGCTTGGCAGCTCAGTACCAGACTGCTTTGGAGTCTGGATCGCTACCCCAATTCCTAACGACAGGAGTTACCCACCTGCTCCATAAATCAGGTAGCACCGCGGAACCCAAAAATTATAGGCCGATCACGTGTTTACCGACGGTCTATAAACTTCTTACATCTATTTTGAGAGCTAAAATTAACAAACATATAGACACCAACTCCATCATGTCTGCCTCTCAAAATGGATGTAGGAACGGATCCCGCGGTACTAAGGAGTTACTCCTCATTGATATGACCATTGATATGACCATTAGCCAACAAGTTCGTCGTTCCCGAAAGGATCTGTCGACATGTTGGATAGATTATAAGAAGGCCTATGACTCGGTGCCACATACATGGCTCATGAGGGTGCTGGAGTTGTATAAAGTAGATGCAACTCTGCGCACCATTCTGATGTCGTGTCCATACACGACATCAGAAAGGTGCGCCATTGCCCCATGGCAATGGAGGACATTCCTTCGCTATCCAGGATGTCGAAATATCCAGAGGAATAGCGAATCGATAAGGATCGAGCGGGGCATATTTCAGGGCGATAGTTTGAGTCCGCTTTGGTTCTGCTTAGCCTTGAAACCTCTAAGCACACTGCTGGAAGATTCAGGTCTAGGCTATCGTATGAGGAGAGGTGGTCAGGTTATATCTCACCTCCTCTACATGGATGACCTAAAACTCTTTGCCTCCAATAATTTGCAACTGATGGAGCTACTGAAAATAACTGAAAGTTTCAGTAGCGCCATCAGGATGGAATTTGGAGTGGATAAATGTGCGGTCATGCATGTAAAGCGAGGGAAGATTGTGGAATCCGTGGGAACCCAACTCTCGGATTCCATAAACCTTAGAACCCTCTCTGCATCCGAAACCTACAAGTATTTGGGTATGTCGGAAGCGTTGGGCATCAATGTTACTGACATGAAGCAATCGTTGAAGGAGCGCTTTTTTGGCCGCCTGAAGAAAGTATTTAATAGTCTTCTATCAGGCAGAAACAAGGTGCGCGCCTTCAACGGTTGGGTCATGCCCGTTTTGATGTACTCTTTCGGCATACTCAAATGGACTCAGACCGAACTCGACGCCCTGGATAGGAGGGTCCGTACGCTGCTGACTGCATATCGAATGCATCACCCACGGTCGTCGGTAATGAGACTGTATATCCCGCGAAAGTGTGGAGGTCGAGGCTTTTTAAACGCTAAGACCCTCCACAATCGCGAGGTATGCAGTCTCAGGGAATATTTCCTAGAAGCCGACGTGGGGATGCATCGAGATGTGGTCGCGGTGGACAAGGACCTCACCCCACTCTCCTTGGCTAAAGAGAACTGGCGCAAGCTTGTAGTGCTTGACACTAACGATCGCAGGGAGGTATGGCAGAGTAAGGAGCTTCACGGACGCTTTTTCCGGGCCCTACATGAACCCGATGTAGATTTCCAAGCGTCCATAGCCTGGCTACGTTTTGGTGACCTCTTTGGGGAAACCGAAGGTTTTGTCTGTGCAATTATGGACGAAGTTATCATGACGAAGAATTACCGGAGATTTATTGTGAAGGACGGCACGGTTGACGTGTGTCGGGCATGCCACCGTCCGGGAGAATCAATCCGACACATTATCTCCGGGTGTTCTCGTCTAGCTAACGAAGAGTATTTGCATAGACACAACCTTGTAGCCAGGATTATCCATCAGCAACTTGCTCTGAAATACAGCCTTGTAGAATCTGAAGTGCCGTACTACAGGTATGTGCCCGACCCAGTTCTCGACAATGGAAATATCACATTGTACTGGGACCGATCCATCATCACTGACAGGACTATTGTTGCCAATAAGCCTGATATAGTGGTGGTGGATCGAACAGAGCGCCGCGCAATGATTGTTGACATAACAGTCCCTCATGACGGGAATCTCGTGAAAGCCGAGAAAGATAAACAGATCAAGTATCTTGACTTGGCTCGCGAGGTTGTCGACATGTGGGATGTGGATTCAGCAATCATTGTGCCGATAGTCGTATCAGCCAATGGCTTAATTGCCAAGAGCCTCGACCAACACCTAAAGAGGCTCACGTTGGACGGCTGGATTAAGGGCTTGATTCAGAAAGCGGTACTTCTGGACACGGCTCGCATTGTCAGGAGGTTCCTCTCTCTGGACCCTGTTCCCGATACCGGTGGGCTACCATTTTTTTATATTTTTAAATGTTTTTATATATTTTTTGTATCCTAATATTTAAAAATAAAATTATAATGTGTAAATAAGGAAATAAAAGAAAATAATAATAATAATAATACCATTTATTTCAGGCGTCACAGGCCCATAGAAAAAATACCTTATCCTAAAACATACATATTTTAATATACTTGAAAAGTATGTTAATAAATAGCTTAAAACTATGTTAGTAGCACTTCACTTCACTAGCTTGTACTTGTGCTGTCTTGTGGCACTTGTCCGCGGAAGCGACGGAACACCACGTCCTGCGGCCAAAAGTCCTCTTCCATGACGATGGACAGATAACAATTCGGTACTCGCACCACAAACGCCTTGAAATTGACGTTGCGGTGTGACTCCAGCAACTGCACCCTCGGCGAGTACCTGGTCTTCTGGCGCACGTACTCCACGATGTCCTCCGCCTTAGTGATGTAGTGTAGGCGGGAGATGTACACCGGTGTGTTCGGCTTTGCGGCACGCAAGCTAATTTCTGGTTGTGTAGGTGCTTTGCCACAGCGGTTCTTGGTTGGTATTAATAGCGAAATTAACAAAATAGACTGGCACAACTTACTCAGTAATCTTCCCGCCGAACAATCTGTTAAGGCTTTTTATTATACTATCTACAGCACAATAAAATCACATGTTCCTCTTACTCATCCCAGGAATGCCCAGTTTCTGCCGTGGTTCAGCCCGGCCCTTATTCGCATTTTTAAAAATAAAGAGAATGCTTCGCAACAATGGAAAAAATATAACAATATATCTGACTACGAAATATTCTCAATATACCGCAAACTGTTCGGATCCGAGTCTAGCAAGTGCTTTCTCATGTACATAAAGTCAGTTGAAGATAGCATTCCATTGAACGTCAAGCACTTCTGGACATATGTCTCCAAGCGGAAGGGGCGACCTAATATCCCAGCGAGCATGTACCTTGACAACAAAAACTCTAACGATCCCACTGAAATATGCAACATGTTTTCAGCCTTCTTCACCTCTGTCTACGAAACTTTTTTCCTCGACCCCGAACTTTAGCAGACACCTACCACATACGCGGATAACTCATTGTGTATTTCGGACATATATTTAGATACGGACGATATAATCAATGTATTGAAGACACCGGACTCAAATGGAGAAAAATGGGGGCACACCATCAGGACCAGACCCTTTGTCTAGTCCTGATGGTGTGCCTCCATTTTTTATAAAAACATCGCAGATGGCATTTGCATCCCGCTTTACATAGTATTTAATAATTGCCTACGTGAAGGTACATTCCCTGATATATGGAAGCGCGCATACATCACGCCCATACACAAAAATGGCGACATAAACAACATACAGAATTACCGTCCCATCTCATTGTTGCCCGTCTTGTCAAAGCTCTTTGAGAGACTAGTGCACGGCAAATTATACTCTCATAGTTACCACCATATAATACCCGAACAACACGGATTCGTTAAACGCCGCTCAACTACTACTAACCTTATGTTATTTACAAACCATTTATTCGAAAATATGGATAACCAAACCCAAGTTGACACTGTGTACACCGACTTTCAAAAAGCTTTTTACAAGATGGACCACAAGCTGCTTCTGGTCAAGATCGCCAATAATGGCATTCGGGGTAATTTATTGCGGTGGTTCATGTCCTATATTTACAACAGAACCCAAAAAGTGGCTATCAACGGCTTTGATTCGGATTCCGTTGTCGTTACTTCTGGGGTGCCTCAGGGCTCTATTTTGGGCCCTGTGCTTTTCATTTTGTTCGTGAACGACATAAAACGCCACTTTATTAACTCCTATTTTATAATGTATGCCGACGACATTTAAATCTATAAGTCGTGCAAAAACACACAAGACTGCTTGCTGCTTTAGGAAGACCTCAATAGACTTTCCAATTATTGTTCACATAGTAAACTTCACGTTAGCTTACCTAAGTGCAATGTAATATCATTCACAAAAAATAAAAATCTAATTAAATACTGTTACACTTTACAAGGCACTACTCTTAAAAAAATTGATCATATTCGTGATTTAGGAGTTTCAAGCTTCACATTGATAACATTATTAACAAAGCCGATCCTCAATTGATTTCAAACGACCGCATACGTTTATAATTTTGTATACAACCTTAATACGCTCCCAATTGGAATACGCAGCCCCAATATGGTGTCCTCTATATGATAAATACAAGCAAAGGCTTAAAATAGTCCAAAAAAAATTCTACGCTCCATTCACTATAAATGCTACTTTTGAAAACTATCGTACGCACAACTTCTAAAACAATACATACACCTAGGCTTGGAGCCCAGGCGCACCCTACTTATGGCTGTGATGCTGCATGGCATATGTAATAACAACTTTGACTGCTCTGATATCACCAATAAACTTTGTTATATTGTACCCAGAACTGTAAACGGCGAGAGGCGCGCGTGCCCCGGCTGTTCCACACGGTAAAGTGCAGAACCAATGCTGGCGCAAGGGCGCTCCTCCGTCGTCTCTTAGAAATATATACCACACACTTTTTCGATCTTGATATATTTTCACTATCTCAAACAAAATTTAAAAGAATGGCTATTCAATTGCTTGCACAATAACTATGAATTCTTTCTAACCAAAATCGCCTCCATTAGATACATGGTTTTGTTTTATTTCTCCATAATAGATTATTCCGCGGACATTGGTGTGGGTTACATGTTTACCTCTATTACCCTTGTTTGTTATTAACAAAAATTGTAACGTGTAACTGTTTTATGTCCCAATAAAATAAAAGAAAATAAAATAACCTCTTTTCTAGTTGATGAAGAGATATAAATAACTTCCACAGGTCTGATCGATTCGAAATTTGAAATTCTGTCAATGGGACAGGATGTCAATGATATTACAAAAGTATGATAACCTTGGCCTGATGGGCAGGCATCGCCAAGATCCTGCAGGATACCCAACCCTCCAGCAGAACTCCTAAACGGTGTACGACATCTACCTTGTGTTCGGGCTCATACGATGCGTTTTGACGAGCACATGCTAATACAAGTTAAGCGGTTAGGGTCATAATGGTACAGGTAACTCTAAATGTATTTTTATTTATTAAATATTGAAGTTAACAATCGATAAAATTGACCCGCATTTTCAATTGTCTACTAGAATTTTCAATTGTATACAAAGTTTAAAATAACAGGAAATAAAAGTTAAATTTAAAATGTAATAACCCCGACAACCAAAAACTAAAAAAAAAATAATAATAATAATAATATGTATTGGCCCTTTAAGTTTAATATAAGTTGAAGGTTATAAAAGTCCTGACAAAAAGCCGGACACTTGCAAACAAATCCGGACATTTTACTTTAAAATCTTTGTTTATTCAGTAGGTAGTTTCTATTTTTTTTTAACCCACTTAAGACGAAAAGTCCTGACATATGGCCGGACAAGTCTGGACGGCGGGCCAAAAAGCCAGACATATCCGGACGCATGATAACCCTAATTGCAGGGCACATTTAAAGCTGCTAGGTCCATACTTTCCAGGAATATGCCGTCCACAGTTGTAAGCCAACTACTATAGGTACACTTTTAGAAGGGAGAGTTCAGAAACTGGGTCAATGGAACGTGGAAACTCCACGTGCTTGCTTTCTCTTAACTTTCGCAAGGATATGAATATCAAAATTATAAATATCTATATGAAACTGCTCACAGTATATATCAAACCATACATTGTCCACTATTCCCATCACTGGAAATACCCATCATTGGAACCATATGGTGAGAAAGACTTACTTTTACAACAGGTAAAAGAATTCAACGCAGTGATAGGACACCAACACAGTGCTAAACACCTACAAACCTTCAAAAAAATTTACTCTATCTTCTATATAATCTACGACAAAAATGGGTTTCTGGCTCCTTTAGGCGTTTGACCATTGCTGTATTTAAGTCAAAACTTAGAGGCTTGTTTGGCGAAGCGTGAAAACTGCTTTCAGTTTTCGCGCTTCGCCAAACAAGCCACTGAACAGCAATTCCGACTGTACCTACCTACCCACAAAACGCGACGCCGCAGAATCACTGCGGTTATGGTTCTCGTAAAACTTACCGTGTGCGGTCGTTTGTAATGCCCTCTGTATTATAATAAACAAACATTTATAATACCAATCAAATTAGAGAAATTTAAGGTAAGGTAAGGTAAGGCTTACGCAAGTGATCACACTGCACTGTGGATAAACAAGTATCCTCATCTTGTTTAGAAGGTTGAAAGCCATGCAGCAGAAGGATCTGATCACATGATACAAAATAGCTTACCAGGATAGCATTGAACTACTACTTACAAGCTAAATGCGCCTTACCAGGTTTGTAGGTATGTTGACCTAACACACTACACAGAGAACTGAACTACCAGAGTTCTTTATTAGGATTAGTGCCAAAGCAGGCCGCCAGGGGAGTAGGTAATAAACAACCTTCTGAATAAAAATCTTATACCTCAGCCCGTGTGTTCCTAGTTTCCTACACACGGGCGCCGCTAAAAGTAGGAATCCATCCCTAAAACGACACGGTACTTATTGAATGTAGGTAGACCAACAATATATGGTTCGAAGCAAAACGTTTTGGCGATCAACTGTACCTAACGTAGATTAATTAACGGGTTTTATTCGACATCATATCCAGAGCGAACTTTACACCTATTAACTGTATCGCGATAGCCACAAATATTAAGCTGATTTCAGCAGTGTTATCTTCTGAAAATGTCAATTCCGTGTTAAGCTTAATTTTACGGAATTCTATTAAATAATAATGTTTGACTTTGGTAGGTACGTTGATCCTTATCGACGTTTTGTGCGACCTCCTAGATGTCGGTAACAAAAGAAAACTAATTGTGTCTCATTACATGACGGTTGAGCCCTAATGTGGGTTTTTTCTTTGACCTCCCTACATGGTAAGTAAGCGTGCTAAGTAATTTGTAGTTTGTAAGTAGTAACGACAAATATTTTCCTACAAGTCTGTAGGTAGTGTACCTACGTCCGTAGTGGATACCATAATCCGTGCTACCCGCGTTGAGCCAAAAGCTAATCACTTAACCAATCGTGCCATTGATATTATGTAAGTAGGTACGTAGGTACCTAAACCTAGAAAAAAAAGGTTTTATGAAAATCAGCTCATTTTCTTGCTGACTGTAATTTTTTTCAAAATCTGGGAATGCAGAACAAAGTTTCTCAAAAAGTTAAGGACGGTCTCTTAAGACCGTTTTCCTACAAGAAATCACAATTGCTCCGTCTCAAAAATACACCATGTATATGACTGTATTATTGAGTTTACTTTATTTTCATTTAATGTATTATTGACAAAATCTACTCATTACAATGTTTTTTTAATGTGTATTGCAATATGTGGTTAGCTAGCAACTTCGACATTTGATCATAATTATTATTCTTGCCTGAGCATTCGGCAGCAAATTAGTCATGCTCCCTTAGATGTCACAGCTTGCGCTAGCGCGCGTAGGAGTTCAAGTGTCTCTTTCCTTAAAATATGGGTTATGCTCGTCCACGGGTCGCCTTGTGGTGACTGGTCGTCTTGCTGACCATGGTTTTATTGTTATTAGTAACTAACTGTTCATTTATTTTACTTTGAAGGTCCTAGTTTATCATTTTTGACTTTAAGTTACAGCTATATGAATTAATCCAAAATAATTTTAATAATTTTTTTTTGTGTTTCGTAATGTTAATTACAGTAAGTAGGTAATTAACATTACGAACTTTAGTTTATAT
The DNA here is from genome assembly GCA_905333075.3 of Atethmia centrago. Taxonomy (NCBI): domain Eukaryota; kingdom Metazoa; phylum Arthropoda; class Insecta; order Lepidoptera; family Noctuidae; genus Atethmia; species Atethmia centrago. The sequence continues at coordinate 15,098,638 of HG995383.1, read as the reverse complement.
AGAAGGACTTCAAGTTACAGCTATATGACTTAATCCATAATATTTTTTATTATTTTTTTTGTATTTCGTAATGTTAATTACCGTAAGTAGGTAATTAACATTACGAAGTTTAGTTTATATAGAAGGACTTCAAGTTACAGCTATATGAACTAATCCATAATAATAATAGAATCATGTTCTCTGAACAGACAGTTGTGCTGCTGAGGAGTTTTTTGCGTCACTTCTTCTTCCCAAAAAGGACGGGCGTTTTGGGGACTGTCTCATGTAATTTGACATTCAAAAAGTGCTGATTCTCAGCCTAGCTTGAATTATTTATTTTCTTTAGCCTTCCTCTCCCTCTCCATCCATCAACATTTACACTCATCACTCTTTTAGTTACATCATTTCAACTTGAATATACCAATAATCTGTAACAATATTTTTATTTAAAAGAGTATCCGTGGAGTAACACTCTGTGCTTTCTTATCTATAGGAACCTACTACGCTTTGGAATGGGCAACTAGCTTCATCTTTCTGACAAACCGACTCCTTGACAATTCAAAAGTACCTGGAATTGCTTTAATTGAAATAAATGCTTCGAGTTCGAGTTTTGAGTTTAACCTAGTATTATTGATATATTAATCAAAACAGCGAAATATTTGACACTCGTTTGCGACGTTTACTATTTTCTAAATGTACGCTCTTAAATAAAATAGGGCAGTACACCAACCTAAAGCCGCGCTAGCTAGTGAAATATTTGCACCGGAAAGCTTTCTTGAAAGTAGTTGCTAGCTGATACACATTTACACATCAATAGCATAATATATAAACGGTAAAGGGGAAATTGACCGTATGATGCTGCCTTTCAACGAAGAATCTTTGTGTAAACTGAATCAGCTTTTAAAAGAAGAGCGCTTTGTCCTGTAAATGTGACCTTTACGTTTTTTAAGTCTTCTAGCAATGTGGATAAGTAATTTTTAATACGATTTTTTTTTAGGAACGAGATAGACTTCATTATGACGGATAAGAGGCACATATTTAGAGATGTCTCCGTGATCAGCAGGTATAATACCGGAAGCGATCACAGGCTTGTCCGAGGCACTCTAAATATCAAATTTCGTGCTGAGAGAATCCGCATGATGTGACCTACTCTCCGACCTACGCAGCTTCAAGCCGCTCTAGGATCCGAAAAGTTCCAACTGGAACTTCAAAATCGATTCGCCCTATTGGAAACCACAGGCACTGCCAATGAGAAGGCCGACGATGTGGTCAAAGCACTACGCGTCGTGTCCCGCAGACTTTTCTCGTCGCAACGAAAAGTAAGGTGTCCCAACTTTCCTCAGAGACTCTCGGACTTATGAGGAAAAGACGATAGTTGTCATCTACACCACCGCCTTCGTCAGATAAGAGTGCCTTAAACCTAAAAATTAGAAAGCTGATGTGACGCGACCTTCGGTGCTCTAACACTCGTGGCATTATGGTCGCGATTGAGCAGAACCGAGGGTCGAAAGTGTTCGCTCAGGAATTAAGGAGAACCCATCAGACGAAACTGAGAACTGCGGATGGAAGGATCGTGACTTCGAAATCCAAGATACTTGAGAAAGTCAAGGATTTCTACGAGCACTTATACTCAACGCGGATGGCGATACCAGCGGTGCATAGTGAAATGACCATCGAGCTGAACTAACGTGCCACTACACGGAAGACATCCCAGATGTCAACCAGTGCGAGGGTACAACGCCGGAGGCGTGGAGCAGAGGTGCGGTGGTTCTGTTCTTCAAAAAGGCGACAAAACCTTGCTGAAGAACTATAGACCCATCTCACTTCTGAGCCACGTTTACAAGCTTTTCTCGAGGGTCGTCGCTAACCGTCTTGCCAGGAGACTTGACGAGTTCCAGCCACCAGAACAAACCAGTTTTCGAAAAGGCTTCAGTACCGTGGACCACATCCATACTGTTCGGCAGATTGTACAGAAGACCGAAGAGTACAACCAGCCGCTGTGTATGGCATTTGTGGACTACGAGAAAGACTTTGATTCCATCGAAATATGGGCAGTTCTGGCCCCTCATCGAAGTGTTTGAGGTGTTTGTATGACGCTGAAACGATGATTGTCCAGATCCAGGATAAAAAAACAGCCCTATCCAACTGCTCAGGGGGGTGAGACAAGGGGATGTGATATCTCCGAAACTTTTTACCAATGCGTTTAAGACGCTGTACTGGACAGGGTATCAACGTAAACGGCGAGTACATCACACACCTTCGTTTTGCCGATGACATCATCATAATGGTAGAGACGCTGGAACAGTAAGACCAGATGCTGCACAGCCTAAATGGAGCCTTTGGGGGGTTGGCCTCGGCATGAATTTGGACAAGACGAAAGTCATGTACAATTCGCACGTCTTGCCGAGTCCAATCCACATCGAAGGGTCGCTTCTCAAGGTCGTGAAGGAGTACGTGTACCTAGGACAAGATATCCAGCTCGGTAGACACAACTTTAAGAAAGAAGCTGACAAGAGGATTCGATTGGGTCTGGCAGCGTTTGGAAAACTTCGACAAGTCTTCTCGTCACCAATCCCGCAGTGTTTGAAGACTAAGGTCTTCAACCAGTGCGTCCTGCCCGTTATGACATACGGTGCCGAAACGTGGACACTGACAGTCGGGCTGGTCCACAATTCAAGGTCGCTCAGCGCGCCATGGAGCGGGCTATGCTCGGAATTTCTTAGAAGGATAAGATCAGAAATTAAGTTATCCGGAAGAGAACCGGAGTTACCGACATAGCCTGTAGAGTAAGCAAGCTGAAGTGGCAGTGGGCTGGCTGGATATTTGTCGAAAGACCGATGGCCGGTGGAGCAGACGAGTCCTTTTTTTTTTTTTTTTTGAGTGGCAAATCATCAAATAACTTCTCCCGCTCTGGGAGGAGGGGGAGGGTGTGTCAGACTCTTACTGACTAAAACCCACCCGTATTCCTTCCGTTGCCTGTGTTGCCAGGGGCCTCGGTAACCCTTTGGTACCCTCCCGCGACCCCGGCAGGCATCGGACCTAGTGGACCGCTACATTTGTGCTGACATCTCTTTGAGGCGCGAGTGGAATACGACGCGCCATCGACCCGGGCCTGGTCCTTACCGGACGGTGAGCTACCCATTGCTCACCGTCCGCAAGCCCGCGCCTACGGTGGCCAGCAGACGAGTCCTGGAGTGGAGACCGCGTATCGGCAAGCGTAGTGTGGGACGCCCCCCAGCTAGATGGACCGACGACCTTAAAAAGATGGCTGGGACAGACTGGATGCGGAAGGCGGAGGACAGAGTGTTGTGGCGCAGCCTGGGAGAGCCCTATGTCCAGCAGTGGACTGTTATAGGCTGAGTTGATTGATTTTAATTGAATTTATTAAATTCTTTCATATATAAAATTAAGCTAAATATAGACCTACTCGTACTTGTCTGCGTTTTAGCTGTTCGGTTAATGCCACTACACATTCTTTTATATAACGTAAGTAATATAATTTTAATGTGCAGTTTCTTAAGAGTCTAGGGGCCATTTTTGTACCTACCTATATTAAAGTCCAATTTGACTGGAAATTGATAACCTGAATCGGTACCTAATTTATATTTTCTACTGCAGTAGTTTTCCAATATATTCTGTTTTGATGCTTAGGGACAGCTCGAGGGAATATCTAAACACAATTTCACAGGCGAATTAATCTGAATTTGAAAGGTGTTATTGTATTTACAAACACGATATTTATAAGTGAAATCTCAGATAAGTTTCTCCAAATCTGAATGTTGCCCTTAATACCTGAATACTGGCTTCCCCTCTCTTAAATAAGGCATGGTACTAAGTGAGTGAGGTACATTCGTCCTTACCTGATGGCCATACTCGACATAGTTCAATTTACACGTAGATACGTGTAAATTGAACTATGTCGAGGACCAGGTGGTCGTTAACATCAATTCCATTGACATCCGATTCAGGTAAATGGCCAAGTGTAATTGCGCTATAACATAAGCAATCGACATAAACAAGGCTGACTTTATTTCAAGACTTTTGATTGAATCATTTCATTTGGACTCATGATCATTGTCTTGGCGATTTTATTGTTTGATGGTCCAATCATTTCTACTTAAAGAAGTTTCACTGTTGGTAATAATGATCTTATTCAAATATCTTATTCATATTCATTTTTTAATTCATCGATTCGGGTCATCCATGACACCATTTTCATTAATTGTTTATAAAATAGAATGAAGGCCTTGCAACTATTTGTTGCAACAAGTTTAAAAATAATATAGCTCATAGAATTACACCTCTACCTCCCTGTGAGAGGGAGCGGGTCGTAATCCACCACGCGAGCCCAATGCAGGTTGGTAGATGTCACATTTCTTCGAATTTAAGGTTCTAGGACATGCCGGTTTCCTCACGATGTTTTCCTTCACCGTCTGGAAAGCAGTGGTGATGAATAATTTACACAAAAATAAACACCTGTCCGGGTTTGAACCTACGACCTAAAACTCGTAAAGTCGCTGCCATTACCACTGGGCTACCACTGCACTCCCATATATTATAGTAGAACACGAGAATCCTAATGAAATATATGGAGCCCTTTTTGATGTTGTGCAAAAAGAGTACCAATCTACTTTCAAAACAAGGTATGATACTCCTTTCGTAAAAAAAAAATAAAAATGATTTCAAAAGATTAGTGTTTTTGCTAAATCTAAATTTTTTTGGGATATAATTAATAATTACAAGTAGTAGAAACCACTTCGAAAATTTATAACAATGAAACGGGTAAGTCGGTTATACAAGAAAAACAACTTGAGATTATGGTCGACAACAAATTAGTTAATAAAGCAGCTGACGTAGCTAAAGCATTCAATGAGTTTTGGCCAAGATACCTATATCTACGACTCGCTCCTTAAATTCGGTCCCGTCTAAAGCTGAAAATCTTTTGCATAGTAATGTACCTAAATGTAGTCACTTATTTAGTTTCGAAAATGTAACACCTGGTGATGTAGTTAATGTTTTTATTTTTACTTTTAATAAATGTGTTGATTTAGGAACTTCCTGACCCCATGAAGAGTAGTAAAGCCATACCATTATTTAAATCAGGTAATAAAAATTACGTTGGCCATTTCAGGCCTATTTATAGTAGCAAAATATTTGAAAAGTTAATACTCAAGCAGTTGCTAAGACATTTTAATTTAAACAGCTTCCTTCATAATGAACATTATGGTTTACAAAAGGTCGTTCGACTACAGATGCGAATGTTGCACTGCTGAAACACATACCGTAAAATGGGGTGAATAGAAATGCAGGGGTGAATGGGGACGAAACTTTAAAATGGATTTTAACGTTGAAATAATACAGTTTGCTGCCAATAAGGAAACTTAGTCGTTAATTATTATACAATACACACATTGGAGCCCTTTTTGGCAACAAATTGTATTATTTCAACGTTAAAATCCATTTTAAAGTTTCGTTGCGATTCACCCCTGCATTCCTATTCACCCCGTTTTACTGTATTTAACGCATGAGAGAACTCGCAAAATGTTATTAGAGTTTTCTGACTCTGCACCTTAATCAAAATAAGTGCCTTGGCCGTTTCGTTACTACAAGAACTATTGTATAACAGAAAAGTACTGAACAGATTTAAATAAATTTTTCGCCTTACACCCATGTGAATGTGGCGAAATGGCCAAGCCATATATTTTGACTAAGGTGTAGAGTTTGTGAAGTTAGGGCCTGTAGAGTTAGGGCGTGTAGAGTTGGAAGCTTGGCTCTACATGAGATTTGATAACTTTTTGACAGTGCGAGCCATGTGGTCTCATCTTGGCAACATTTTACATGAAAATGTTTTTGGTGAGATTTATTTTACTTTGATGGTCTTCGAGTTACAGCTATAGCTATATGTAAGCACACCCTTTATGCCTGGAGGTTTTTTTTAGGTATTAAGTTCTGTTTACGTTTTATTTTTTGTTTCTGCATGAGTATAGTTTTCGATGTTTTTAGGGTTCCGAACCTCAAAAGGAAAATATAAACCCTTATAGGATCACTTTGCTGTCCGTCTGTCTGTTAAGACCCTTTATCTTGGGAACGTGTGGAGGTATCGAGTGGAAATTAAAACAATAAACTCAAGTTTACAGATCCTTGAAGCCGTGAAAAATCAAACTTCTTACTGAATGTAAAAAAGAGATACGGCCGTTTATGCCGCAAAAAACGTATATTTCGACACTCTCAAGGGAATGAAAATGTACAGGGTACTTTCCGTTGACCTACAACTATGAAATTGGGCAAGTAATATCGTCTTATACTACAAGTTCAGGGAAAAATCTAAAAAATATACATTTGTAATTAAATTATATTAAATAAATTATTAAAAAAAACTGAAAAGAGAAAAACAAGCATTATAATCTATAGAATTTTGGTATCGCAGGTGGGGACAATCAGAAGTTACACCATATTTCAGATTATTCTTATAGGGGCCTGAGATACCAAAATTCTATAGATTATAATGCTTGTTTTTCCCTTTTCAGTTGTGTTTTTGCAGTCGGGTCTTTTTGTTTTTTTTTTTAATAATTTATTTTATTACAAGCTTTAAATTACTCATTACTTGCTTTTATTTGATACCAATATTGTTGCAATTAATTAAAAAAAAAACACTTTCCTTCCTTTTATTGTATTTGCAGATGCAATTTATAAATATTATATAGCCTATGTCACTTCCACAATTACAATTACATACATACTCTCGAAAAACATTACCCTCCTGGGGCAGTCGGGTAAAAATATAGTCTTTATTTAAAGTACCATTCTTTTTTCAGTCACCACTTACAAATCTGGATTAAATTTGATATTTAAGTAAAAAACAACTTTGTTAAGGTTACCTAACCAATTTAGGTATGAACTGTTATTATAACAATAATATAAGTAATTATAGGTTTTGGAAAATGAATTTCAGGAAAAGCTCGGAAAAAACTGCGGGGCTCGATTCCTGAACTATTTATAATATTATGCAACTACAAATATGGAACCTAGGGAGGGTTCCATATTTGTAGTTGCATAATATTTTCCCCCTTTTGGAACCCTCGGTGGGCGAGTCTGACTCGCACTTGACCGGTTTTTATGTTTGTTGATTTAGTGGCGTGTGCTAGCTGACATGTGGCTCATTTCACTAACTTGAATTGAATATTCTTTGAATAAAGGATTCTGAATACAAAACTCATTTTGAATAGAGGATTCTGAATACAACATTCATTTTGAAAAGAGGATTCTGAACGCAACACTCATTTTAAGTAGAGTATTGGGGTGCCTGGATCTTTTTTCCAGGTACCCCAATACTCTACCACTAACCTGAGGTAAGTTTCTGTTACAGAAATGTTAATATTCGGTTAATGAATATTTTGGAGATACCCTGGTATCTACCAGGGTGTCTGTAAAATATTACACACTCGTAGATTTATGTGTATTTCTATCTCATATTTCTATACAGTAGTGGTCTAAAAATGATTATCATTTGATTCTTTATCACACTGCGTGCAGTAAGTCTAAAATGCTATATCTAGATACACTTTAGGGTTCCGTACCTCAAAAAGAAAAATATAGGATTACTCGTTTGTCTGTAAGTCTGTCTCTCCGTCTGTCACAGCCGATTTGCCCCGTATCTACTGGACCGATTAAGTTGAAATTTGGTACACATAATATGGATTACTGTGACCTAAATACGGACGTGTAACGTAAATAAATGAATTTTGAATATGAGGGTCACATTTGGGGCCAAACTAGAAAATTAAAAAAAAAACGTTTTGCAAACCGCACTGCGTGACATATCAAATGAAAGCACGTGTTATGAAGACTTTAAATATATGTTTTCATCATTTTAAAACAAATACTTTTAAAGTTATTTATTAAGAAAATGGATGAAAATTTACCATTGGGCCCTTCAGGGCTAACATGACAAGCGCGAGAACGCTCTCTTTCTGGATTGGTCGAAATTTGTCTACGATTCTGACGTCATCCTAATGCCTAACATGACCGCTAAGCTTGAGTAAACTCGAGAAAGGCACTTTGACAGTTCTTTATCTTGCGATGAGAGACCGATGTAGCAAATTATTAAAAACAAATCATATTTATTTTAGCAACATCGACTCATTCATGAAATTTTACGCATGGAATTAGTATGTACTATAATGATTTTACATCCACCTCTTTTAATTTATGTTGTAATTTTTTGTGAAACCGACTTTTTTTACTAAACTTTAATATTTTTCTTTGGCATGCCGAAATTAAAATACAAAATGACGGAAATGAAAATGAGTGAGCCATTTTTGGTAAGGGAAAACCCTGTGGGTTCGCGTCACCAATATGTTAACCGCGTCACTGACATACTAGCCTCGTCATCGACATACGAACAGCATCCCTTGAATATGCAATCTGCGTCACCAACATGCTAACCGAAATGCGTCATCAACATGCTCAATGCGTCACCAACACGCTAACCGAGTCACCGACATGCTAGCGAGCCCAACCTGCTAGCAGCGTCACCGACATTCTAACCGCGTCACCGAAATGCTAGCAAATTTACGAAATGGTAATCGACTTACGCCGTGATAACCGCGTCACCGACATCCTAGCCGCGTCACCGACATCCTAGCCACGTCACCAACATGCTACCCAAGTCACCGACATGCTTACTGCGTCACCAACATGCTAATGTAACGTGTGCATCAGACAGGCGTCGCGCAACTGCCTGTGTACGTACATGTATACGCATATATATACTTATATATGTTATTCCAAAGTTTTAAGTTTTCATTTCTGTCACCAGTCCCCGTGAATGCCATATTTTTTTGTATTATAATTTTGTCTGCTCTTCTCGTCGTCAAAATCGAGTACGACTAAATGACAGAAGAATCGAAGATTATCTCGTGTTGAATTGTCAAAATTCGAGATTTCTTAGGTGCCATGTTAGGGTGTGTCGAGATAACATCAAATTTGACAGAACGAGTCGAGTATTTTGTATGGCAGCGCTGTCAGAAAACGAAAAATTGACAGAAATAGACAAGAATTACTCACGCGAGAGTGAGTAATTGTCACGTGTGTCATGTTAGCCCTGCGTACCTCTAAAACTACTGAGCCTAAAATGTAAAAAAAAATGCAGAAAATAGTTCTTTATTTATAGATTACAGGAAAACCTATGAGCAATCCATGGTGTTAAAATAACCTGATAAATCTTTATATATTGTGCGTAGATGTTTTTCAACTACAACGTTAAGTTTGTTCTTGGGATACATTATCTTGGGATATGAAACATGGTAGATAATACATTCACTGTACGGTCCCACGCGAGTTCAACTCGCACTTGTCCGGTTTTTAATAGTTGTGAAGCATCTATTTTAACAACAAATTAATGACTTTTTGATGATGAAACTCCTTTCCTAATTTTAAAGTTGACATAGTTGTATTTGTTACAATGACATTTACCAAAAATATTAGGTGTGAAATGTAATAAAAAAATTGATTGATTGAAATAACCCTGTAATAACGAGCTGGAATATTATTTCTCCATGAAAATTACTTGAATGCCGTGCTATATCACGAGAACTCAATGTATCCCGATTCACCGTGAGATTATGGATTCGGTGTCATGGCGAAGAAGGACAAATAACTGATCTTAGAAGCAATTCAGGACAACGCCGACGGCCGATACTAACCGCCGCGCAAATAACTGATAAGGTTCGACATTGGGAAGAGCACGGCACCAACTAGTCATTTTGCTGCTATATATGATGTGAGTCCTCGGATGGTTCGATATCAAAGTGGAACTCACCACAAAACTGCCCAACTTTCGACTTACCATCATAGCTACTGATGGAGACTATACTAGTTATATTATTATATTAAAACAAGACATTGTTGATAAAATTTAAATAATAAATTTCCTAAAAAAAATTTGAATTAATTTCTTCCTATTTTTTTCATTTGTAGTAACAAGTTCGACCTCGCTTGGTTAATTTCCGTACATGCCAGTTAATATTTTATCGTTTTTATTACCAATAAGGTTTTCTATATCTATTATATACGATGTGTAAATAAAAAAAATCTATGCTCTCTACCGAATCAAATCACATATATTATTATCATCGACATTGTGACATATGCAGATGTGTTGCATGCAATTATATATGCCAAAAAATGTTTTTTTTTATTGATTGATATAGAGCTTTTTCTGACATTTTTTATTGTAAAATTTTACTAAGGTTATTAAACACTGGATCACACGGTGATGGAAGATAATTTTATCATCACGGTTGTGAATATTGTGTGTAGTTTTAAATTAAAATAATCGAAGATGTCATTGAATGATTGTCAAATATTGTGTCATAATTTTATCAAGATCAATTTAATAAATTCCCAAGTTCACACATACTTATACTTCTAAGACTAAATGCGATATGTAAATAATTAATTAATTTTGCGCACAGCTAGGGACTGAGAGGAAGGGGGACCTGATTGAAGTTGAAACCCTGGGAGTGGGAGTGAGTTTGACAACCGGCGCGGACACAAGGCCGCGGCGCGGGAGCTGCTATTGACGCTGGCATGGTGATATCCATAAACGCTGCGATAGCAGATGATTGGGAGGGTACCGAAGCTGCGGGAGCTTTTTGGTGATTAAGGTTTAACCAGGCGAAAGTCCTCTGAGGACAGGGACGCTTAAGAAATGATTTTTTCAAGATTTAATTTTACCACTTTGTTGGCATGGTTAATATCATGCTAACAAATTGATAAAATAAAATATATTTTAAAATAGTATACATATACCCATGCCAAACAGCATTGCAGCTTTCTAGTACTAAGAGTCACTGAGCTAAGCCGCGGACAGACAGACAGACGGAAATGGCGAAACTATAAGGGTTCCTTGTTGACTACGGCACCCTAAAAACTGATATTAAAACAGCTATATGACTGATATCTTTGATTACAACAGGTAAACCTGCTGATTGTCTGACGTATACACGGACTAATGGTGTATGTCCGTGTCTACTTCGTCACTTAGTGAAAAATAGGTGTAGTTGTCTTTTTAAATGTGACTTAACATTAGTAAATATTTAGAATGTAACAGAAAAAAGTCTATTAAAAAATAAAGAATTCTGAGTCGAATTATGTAGAAAAGTGCCAGGTCACTCTTGTGTAAATTATTTCATCACCACTGCTCTCAAAACGGTAAAGTAAAACATCGTGAGGAAACCGGCATGTCCTAGAACCAAAAGTGACAGTAATTGTTTTAACTGAAATAAATGCTTTGAGTTTGAGTTTGAGCTTAAAATGTGGCAACACTAAAGGTTGCCTATAGTTTATACTATATATGGTATATTATGAGCAGTGGTGGCCCAGTGGTAACGGCCGCGATTTACGGATTGTAGGTCGTAGGTTCGAACCCGGACAGGCGCTTTACCTACTTTGTGTAAATAAATTATTGTATCACCACTGCTCTCAAACGGTACCTAAAGGAAACGGGCCTGTCCTAGGACCAAAAATTCGATGACATGTGACATCTACCAACCGGCACAGGGCCAGCGTGGTGGATTACATCTCCCTCTCACAGAGAGGAGGCCTGTGTCCCAGCAGTGGGAACATTAAAGACTAATTATGCAGCTGACTCTTTGTACTTTGCCACCGTCGAATTATAATACGAGTGCTGTGTCTATATTGTGACATCAAATACATCTGTTTACTTTGAACTGAGGAAAACGGAACGTTAACCGCATCTTGAGAATAGCTTTGTGCTATTAGTTCTGTCTTTGGTTCTACAAGATTATCTATTGAGATAAACTAGTAATAATGTAATTATTAGTATGCATAATTATAATATACAATTACTTCTAAATCAATATCATTTGTCAGTGTATTGATATATTGATATTGATATATGAATTAATTACAGTGTTCTGACAAATTCTCGTGGCGTCAACGTTATTATTCAATCAGCCAAAAATGATCAGCTGATGCAGTTGTAAGAAGTACGACACACCATAAATAAAATAATATACAGGGTTACTGGTAACTCGACGTATTCCTTGCAGGACGTCATAGTAGGGTTAAAATGCAACAAATTAAGCCACCAAATGTTCTACCGAAATTCAGTAGTTTTTGAATTAGTTAAGAGTTTTAGTTTTTTTATGAAAAATCCCAGATTAAATCATTTGAAACCAATTTAAAAACTATTTACGGCGCGACTGTACTGAAATTTAAGTTATTATCATAGTTGACGCCGTAGCAGACCTTTGTTAATAATTAAAAGTTCAATAATGCCTAAAACTTTGGCAAATATCACTAACCAAACATTTAATTTTTTTGTAATTTTTGCTATTACTTCATAAAAAATGTAGTCAAGTGCAAAACAAAATACTACACCTGGTGTACAAATTACTAAGAAAATATCCTTGTCTTATCAGTTATTCAGAAAGGTATGATTGTCAATACTTTTGCATGTGTGCCAGGGAAGAGAAGAGTTTTATGGGGGGCAGGTAAAATTGCGAGACGGTCAACCTATTGTTTCGTATTCGTATTATTCGTAGTTTTTACCTGCGCTTGAACTCCAACCACTCGGGGAGCTTTGTGATTGGTCGCTATTGTTCTCTCGGCATGACAGGGGGTGCGATTTTGCTAAATTTGGTCGTCAGCGTTAGTTAGTTTCAACTCTACGTCGCGCAAGCTCGTGTTTTGTTACTGGCTATTTCCCTAACTGTTGCTGCGTATCTTGCTCTTGTGCTGTGCTGTGCCTTCATAAACGCTGACTATGGCTGCATATTCTAATCCTGAATACGCTGACATAATGTACTGTTACGGACTTTGTGACGGTAACGCTGCTGAGGCGCGGCGAGAATATCAACTTCGCTTTCCCAACCGCCGACTCCCCCACGTTAGTGTCTTCGGATCGACTTATCGGCGAATATCTGAAACTGGCAGCGTCCAAAGAAGCAGGCAAGTTGACACTGGTCGTTCCCGGCGATACACGGCTAAGGACGAGGAGCTTATTCTTCAACGTTTTATTGACGATCCTAACACATCGACAAACATCGTAGCGCGTGAGCTTGGTATGTCACAGTGGAAAGTCTGGTCTGTAGTTCACTTGTCAGGCCGACATCCATACCATTACCAACCAGTCCAGTCATTAGAAGAAGGAGATCCGCCGAGACGGCTTGAATTTTGTCGTTTTATGCTAAGTGCCGACGCCGACAGCGAAAACTTTTTAAAAAGCATTCTGTGGACCGATGAGTCATGTTTTGATCGTGATGGTATCACAAATTACCACAACTTACATTACTGGGCACCGAAAGCAGAAGCAAACCCTAAAAAACTGAAACCAACCGCAGCCCAGCGAAGGTTCTCGCTTAATGTTTGGATGGGTATTATTGACGACAAATTAATTGGCCCACATTTTTTACCCCGAACACTAAATGGGGAACTTTATGAAGATTTCCTCAGAAATCATTTATCAGCACTGCTCACGGATGTACCGGAAGAAAGAAGAGCAAACATGATTTACGAACATGACGGATGTCCAGCCCACTTCCGAATCACAATTCGACAATTGCTGGATGAAAACTATCCAAACCGATGGATAGGGCGCGGTGGGCCGATTCCGTGGCCTGCACGAAGCCCTGATCTGACGCCGCTAGACTTTTACGTCTGGGGTCATATGAAAGATCTAGTTTATGTGACCCCAGTAAATTCAATTGAAGAACTAAGGGAGAGAATTACAAATGCGGCCGACCAGATGAGGGCAACAATCACCTCAAGAATAACAAAAACCGAAGTAAGGAAGCGAATAAGAACATGTATTCGAAACCGAGGGCAGCACATCGAACAAGACGTGTGAAATGTGTGTAATTAAAGTTTTTAATATTGATTAAAAAGAATAATAATGTTCACGATTTTGTTTTTGATTTTTCGAATAATCACCTTTTTGTGAAACGCACGCCTGTACTAAATCAAAAACGATTTTCATAATGTAGTCCACGATTTTGTATTAACTTTCATACCTTTTTGGATAGCTGATAAGACAAGGATATTTTCTTAGTAATTTGTACACCAGGTATAGTATTTTTTTTTGCACTAGACTACATTTTTTATGAAGTAATAGCAAAAATTACAAAAAATTAAATGTTTTGTTAGTGATATTTGCCAAAGTTTTAGGCATTATTGAACTTTTAATTATTAACAAAGGTCTGCTATGGCGTCAACTATGATAATAACTTAAATTTCAGTACAGTCGCGCCGTAAATCATTTTTAAATTGGTTTCAAATGGTTTAATCTGGTATTTTTCATTAAAAAACTAAAACTCTTAACTAATTCAAAAACTACTGAATTTCGATAGAACATTTGGTGGCTTAATTTGTTGCATTTTAACCCTACTATGACGTCCTGCAAGTAATACGTCGAGTTACCAGTAACCCTGTATATGTACCTAACTAGGTGAATCATTTTCGCAGAGGAAAGATACTGATTTATCTTACAATAGCTGGTCCTAGTTGTCATACGAATATGTATGACAGGCAATAGGGCAGTCTGAAGTTGGAAAAATTCAGTCTAACTGAATACCAGTTTTATTTTTTCATGCAGCGACTGCTTATCTGGCCTCTACAGCCCAGTTACTGGGTAATACGATATCCCTTGGTAAGACTGGATGTCAGACTATTGGGCTTCTGACTCCCCGTAACAATTGTCAAAGATATACAAATGATAGTCGGGAGCAACGGTTTTTCGAGGCACGAAGGGGTCTCGATATGTAATTGACGACCGCCCATCCACCGACTGACCTCGGCAAGCGTAGCATAACCTGCGATCGACCCGTGCGGCTGTTATTATTTAGCCACGAAATATGTTGATATTACCCAGTAATTAGGTTGTGAAGGTCAGATCGGTGTCGATTCATGTAGGGTAAAATATTAATATCCAGCCGTAACTAATCAGACTGGAAACCGAGTCCTACCTTGTATAGGTGGGCGAGCGGCTTTCAACCACCAAAAAGACCAACCATGTCGCACAATTTTTCTGTTAAATTAATTCCATAGGTGGCAAAAAAGGTGATAAAATACTGGTATTCAGCTACTTCCTGATAGACTGGTAGCCGACCATAGTTAGGAAAAGGCTCGAGATGATGAGGTGACAATCTGAATCTGAGCTAGTCATGATCTCTGTCTAAAGTAGGATATTCCGGTACAGCACCCTAATAGGGTATTTTAAAATATGTGTACGAGAAAAATCTATAAATATATTATTGAGATAGTTAAGGCAAAAATGAGTCGGAAAATGTTACTTTTAGTTCATAAAATAACAAAATAAATTTTAAAATTCAATTCAACGTTTTCAGTTTTTCTAATCTGTTAAAAAATACCATGAAATAGTAGCCGCCATGTTATTACGTCATACCGCTATGTAAACTAAAACGTGTCAACTGTCAACTGATAGTTAGATAATAGATCAGCGCATTTGTTTACATAGCCAAGTGACGTCATGACCACAGAGCAACATGGCGTCCACTGCGTCCAGCGTTTTCGTCAAACTACGCGCGAAATTTGAAAATGTAAAATTTAAATGCATTTTTATGGCACCTAGCAATTAAATAAAAAAAATGTGATTTTTTTGGGGCATATTAGCACTATAGAATTGAATTAAGACACTTTTCAAAAACGGGTGTAAGACCCTATTGCGTAACACAAACACAATCATAATGATTTTGAAGGATATTGCTAATCCATTACTTCATATGTTTGAAAAACTTGTCTGCTCAACGACGTATATTATGCAATGAATGATGTTTAACTGTCAAAATGAAAGCCATTGCAATTGTGTTACACAATTACCCCGCAGGCTTATCTAAAGCGAAGCGAATAGAGTTGCTAGTTTATCATTTCTCACTTCGAGTTACAGCAATAGCCTTGTGTAAGCGGGCACGCCCTTTATGCCTGGATACTTTTATTTAGGTATTAAGTTCTGTTTACGTTTTTTTATGTTGTAATTTTTATCTGCTTGAGTACAGTTTTCATTGTTTTGTTGGTATATTGGCGTGTGCTAGCTAACATATGTCAAGTAATTTATTTTAATGTTTTGTGTTTCGTAATGTTAATTACTTTGCTTACGATTTGTAGAGAATCAAGTTTAAATAACTAAACAGACAGGTGTGCTGCTGGCGGGGTCGCGGGAAGGTACTTATGGGTCACCGAGGCCCCCGCAACACAGGCAACAGGAAGGAATACGGGTGGGATTTAGTCAGTAAGAGTCTGACACACCCTCCCGCTCCGCCCAGAGAGGGAGAAGTTATTTGAAGATTTCCCACCCTCAAAAACAAAAAAAAAAAAGGTATGCTGCTGGGGAGTTTGTTCCACCACTTCTTCTTCCCAGCTAAAGCACTAGAAAGTGGTGAAGGGCGGGCATTTTTGGAGGGCTGTCTTATGTAACTTTGACGTTTGAAAAGTGCTGATTCACAGCCTAGAATGAATGACTTTTGATTTTGGTAAAAAAAAACGTAAAACGCGTTTGATAAGAAACCAAAATTTTAGAAAAGCTTTCCATAAAAACCTAATGGAACATTAAATAACAGACATTTCAACCTTTATTTGTATAGTTTTGACTATTTATTTAACTTAACAAACTTAATACATTTTTCAGTGTTACCAAGGGCGCATGGAGTAAGTTTTGTTTTGAATGAAACTTTTCATTATTGTAAGGACTAATTTAGCTAGGCATTGAATAATACAATAATAATAATCCAATACAATAATGGCTTTAGGATGTTGTTGGGGCTACCGCGTTTCTGTAGTGCTTCGAACATGTTTGCGGAAGCAAGGGTTGATGGCTTACACGACATCATACGTAAAAGAACGGCTTCATTATTAAGCAGATTGCGCGGTAGTTCCAGCAGCATCTTGCGGGTTATTGCGGAGAAATACGATTCTCCAATTATGATGGCCTTCATCCGAGTTTTGATCGAATAACCTCTTAGTAGGATATTCGGTCAAGGCCAAAATGAATCATCCTATTTCCTATTTCAATTTACATGTAATTTATTTGTTACTAACAAAGTGGACTATATGTCTGAAAATAAAGAATTATTATTATTATTGAATCACCTGCACCCCTGAAGAGGTGAACAACGCCTCTGACGCCGCAATAAATGTGGCCACCTACTGGGCCCAAACAGTACAGATGTACCGTCAGAACGAAAAGAATAAGCTTGGTTTTGATAAAAGCTTTTTTTAAAAAAGGCAACGTCATTGGATATTTTGCTGTATCTTGAATGAGCTTTTAGATTCTATGAATTGCTAGCAAAAAGATTTTCTTGATAAAAATCACGACCGTCTATATAACTAGTATTTCCAAGTTTTTTGTCATCAAAATTCCATTTATTGGCATGTTGCTCGCGCATTTTGCGTACCGAACTGCCCACGCCTCCGGATTCTTGGGAAAAATACGAAATAAAATGAAAGTTACGAATTGAAGTACCTTTTATACCTACACAGTAAAATGAGGCGCATTTGGAATAGTTTTTCATGAAACAATTCTAAGCAGGCATATTTTTACAGAAACCTTAAATTACAACCACGGTATCAAGCTTATGCTTGATACCAGACTAGCACTTAATAGCAGACTATAACTTGTTATGTTAAATCACGAATAGATACAGATGATGGAACTTTTCCTTCATCTATCGTGTCGACACGAATTAGAATAATAACCCATACCGTGGTTTTTTCAAAATTTCCACAAGTGTAGGGGTCCACTAGGGCCGATGCCTGCCGGGGTCACGGGAAAGTTCGAAAGGTTTACCGAGGCTGAAGGAACACGGGTGGGTTTTAGTCAGTAAGAGTCTGACACACCCTCCCGCTCCGCCCAAAGAGAAGAAAAAAAAAGAAGAAGAAGAAAAGAAGAAGAAGAAGTGGAGAAGTTATTTGATAATCTCCCAAGCAAAAAAAAAAGCCTGTCAGCAAAGTGGTAGTGCGACTTACTGCCCATTTTGCGCCGACATTTTTCAAGTATCGCCATTCATAATTCGCTGTTCCATTGCTTTGCATTTGTAATCGCAAGTAAGAATGTTAAAATATCAATTTCTTGTCGTCCATCTATATAATAGAATAGAATAGAATAGAATAGAATAAACTTTATTTCCAAATTTACAAATTACACACAGGCGATGGTTAGTACTATGACAATATTGTAACAAAAATTACTGATTATTACCTCCGGCACCCAAGCTAACATTAAACTTGTATTATGGATGCCAGGGCTCTCTCTATTAATACAATTTTCCAAGTTATACGAACTAGCACGGAGTTGCGTTGGGTTGGAGTACAAAATGAAAATAAAGTTATAAAATTAAATTAAAGAAATACTCGCAGTTTCTTTTTTATGTATAGCCTCTCTCCAGTGTGAATTTGGATGTGTAAGTATCATGTGCGTGTGTGTAATGTATGTGTGTGGTGTATGTTTGATTTGTCAATATAGGTACAATAGCTACATTGTGTAAATTATACCCATGTCATCATCATCATGATTTCAGCCGAAAGACGTCCACTGCTGGACATAAGCCTCCCCCAAGCATCGCCCCATCGACCGGCTATGTGCTTCTCACATCCAGCGGATTCCTGCGGCCTTCACAAAGTCATTGGCCCACCTTGTGGGAGGCCTTCCAACGCTACGCCTTCCGGTATGCGGTCACAACTCCACAACCTTTCAGCCCTATCGGCCATCTATTTTGCGAACAATGTGCCCTGCCCACCCATACAATATATACCTATGCACCTAAATAACTTAACTATATACTTGGGCAAAAAGTAGACAAACATAACTAAAATAACAACAAACTAAAATATTGCATCTTTACCTATTTTAATAATTGAACAAAAGATTATAAAATTCGGCCCTGCAGTCGTTTTTCTTTGATCGAATAAATTTCAAACTAAGTTCCCTTCTCTTCTTCTTCTTTATTTCATTAAACATGACACGAGACACGACAAGCCAGATATGGCACAAGCCACAGACGTGACGTGTTTGTGACATGTCTGAGTTATGGCGTGTCTGCAGTAGCTGCGGTATTAGACGTTTGTTATGACATTCACAACATGCAACGGTCTTAATTCTGGATGTTGTAGAGCAAAACTGTGAATTCAGGAACTTGGGTAAAAATCTTGGAAAAGCGGTCTCTGGCGATCACCATTTTTGATTTCCCCTCGGAACGACCCATAGTCAAGTGTACGCATACTGCCAGAAGTCATACAGTTATTTCTCTTGCTTGAGTCTTGTACGCAGCAAATCGAAAGTAGTGAGTGATAAACTGGTAAATTTATAGACAATTGATGAATTTCAACCACTGCTTGTAGAAACCAGAAAATTGGCAACGTTTTAAATAGCGGTCAAATATTTGGCTGTTTTGATTAAGTCAATTTGCTATACTGAATGTAATTATAAAATTTCGCTCTGTAGTGCACTAAAATATTGATTAAGAATTGCAACAATATCGTAACACTGAATATTTAGGTTTGGTGTTTTTACACCTAAAACTGTTACAACACCATAATCTGTGTTTTTTTGCAATTCAAAATCAATATTTTAGTGCCTACAGAGCGATATTTCGTAGTTTCACTAATAATTATTGACTAATTAATCAAAACAGCGAAACATTTGACAGCTATTTGCGACGTTGCTAACTTTTTGATTGTACCGCGACTGCCTACGCGCACGTGCCTAGCGTGCAACGACACTTACTCCCTTCAAATGTCGTAACTGTCTCAAGTGGCTCCTAAGCTGCATGCACACTTTTGGCTACTGTTGACTTTTACTACGTAAAGGTTCATCGCCCAATCTACAATGCTCCAAACAACTGCATAAGGATCACTTAGGGCTGGAATCTCAGCTTAGGATACGTCCTAAGCTGAGATTCCAGCCCTAAGTACTTCGGTAAAGTATACGGTAAGTATTTCGACTTTACTACGGTAAAGTCGAAATTAATTCACTGGAGTAATCTGACATGTGCTAGCTGTAACTTTGTGTAATAAAATGTGTTTGTGTAAAAATATGTCACAATTTTCTATTTCTATAAAGTAAGAACTCGACTTTCGACATATTTTTAGTTTCCCTTTTTGCTATAACAGATAGTCAGACAGATAGTCAGAGAGCAGTGGTGGCCCAGTGGTAACGGCCGTGACTTACGAATTGTAGGGCGTAGGTTCGAACCCGGACAGGCGCTTTAGTTTGTGTAAATTATTTCATCACCACTGCTCTCAAAAACGGCTAAGGAAAACATCGTGAGGAAAGCGGCATGTCCTAGAACCAAAAATTGCGAAGACGTGACATCTACCAACCCGCACTGGGCCCGCGTGGTGGATTACGGCCCACTCCCTCTCACAGAGAGGAGGCCTGTGTCCCAGCAGTGGAAACATTATAGGCTGATTATGATGATGATGAGATAGTCAGACGATACGCCCTATTTAAGCAGATTTTTTTATATCTGTATTTATTCGTCATCAAAGAAATTCCAGTCTTTGATCTTTTATTGTTTTTTTTTATTTATATTGGTATACAAATTACAATGGTGTAACCTAAAAACGGATTTAAGATATCACGATATCTTTGATATTTTGTTTACTTTCCTGTTAAATAAATAAGAACAAAATTATAAACAAATACTTTATTAATACTTTTACTTACAGACACACAACTTTCTTACGTATCATTCATTTCAAATAAAGTATATCAAAAGTTTCTTTAGACAGTCAGTATTATCATAACAAATACTTTTGTAAATTCTAAAATAGCACATAAAATATATACAAACATCTATAAATGGCCATGATCACACATTTACAACTTAGCATCATAATCTGTACAAATAAATAAAAAAGATGTTTCTACACAATTTTTACAAAGAAAATGGAATTCAATATTAGATTCACAAATAAAGAAAAGTTTTCGGGCTAATAGTTGAAACATAATAAGTAGGGTAGGTATTATTGGTTTAGTCAAGTTAATTGAAAGCTTATGAAACTAATATATCTGGTAACTTATATAACTTTGTCATGACACCTAGCAAAACTCGGGCCCTATCAGAATAACATGCTGAGATAGGAGCCTTTTGGCCTCCTACAGGACTTTCTGTTTTTATTTTCATTCCCAGTCCCAATAAATACTTTTTCTTTATTTCTTTATTTACTGTTTTGTAGTGAAAAATAAAGTCCTCCTAATTGCCGGGAAATTCTCATTTTGCAAGTTGTACAGTTTTTTTTTACAAAATTATCTTGTTGATAATTGGCGGTAACTTTTTATTTATCATAATTTTTACTTAAGTTAACTACTTCTTAGATTTTATCAGGCATAATTTATATTATTATTGCCATAATGTTAAATCCACAAACGGAAGTTGATCGCACGGGACCACCTTGTTCCTGTAAAAAAAAATATTTAAAAAATTAGTACATACTCGTAAGTAGGGATTTACATGTTTCTTGTGTTCTTATACGTAAGTAGGTGTACAGAAAAAAAACAGTTTCAGTACAGTCTGGTTAGACACAGACGTACAATAATAATATAATATTGTCTTTGCTATAATATCTCAGTTTTCTTGCTTTTTCGTAGGAAGATAGGCAATGTGTATGATTGGATCACTATAAACTGCCGTGCAGTATCTTCTCTCAATCAAGTTAAATAAATTGACCTTTCTGCAACTAAGAAGGCTTGACGAAGACAGTATTGAGATAATTGTCCCATAAAATCACCATCAAACCAACTTCCGCTTGCGAACACTGAATATTTTATCACGATAAGTCTTCATCGCTATGGGACTGTAAGTAATGTCGGTAATTACCCTTGTGATATCTGCTGGAAGGCTCTAGGCTGCATGACTCGAATCCCGTCACCGTTATCGCAGAGTAGACGCGCCATAGATGAGCCTTTTCGTATCGTATCGAGCTGACCTGTTTATAAAAGTACAGTATTATCTATCTATAAAATACGCTCGTTCATCATAAAATCTACGGAATTGCACGCCAATATAGAACCTGACTTGAATCAAAACGACGCTAATCAGTAACGAATTTATAGTAGATTGTTACAAAAGGGATGAAAGGGACCTATTTAGGCACGAGTTGGTTTGGCGCACGAGCGTAGCGAGGTTGCCAATAGTTCGAGTACCTAAACAGGTCTTTCACTCGAGGTAAAAACGACTTTTCATTTCGAATATGAGGAAAGTTAATAAAAACCTGATTAGTTAAACAAACAATATTTTATTAGAAACATAAATAAACAATGGTGCCGATTCCCTTGTTCACAAACTAAACTAAATTTATGTTCAGTGCATCTTTTTCTTTCTATTTCATTAAGAAAAGGACAGAGGATAAATTTTAGTTTAGTCCTGTCAAATTAATCAGCGCTTGACGTAAATTGACGTAATTTTAGTAGGCAAGTTTTTAATCACGTCTAAACTTGTATGGAGTAGTGACAGGCGCTGATTAATTTGACAGGACTAAACTAAAATTTATCTTCTGTCCTTTTCTTAATGAAATAGAAAGAAAAAGATGCACTGAACTTAAATTTAGTTTAGTTTGTGAACAAGGGAATCGGCGCCAATGTCGATAAGTTAGTATCTATTTAAGTATCTTTCTTTTGATTTTGCCGGTAAAAGGTTTTCCACTGCCTCTTCTCTTATGAAATCAGGCATTAAATCCATATCTGAATCTACGTTAATAATTAGCACTCGACAAAACAACTGCAGATGAAATTGCCACTTTCCCGTATTTTTATTTTTCACTTCTCATGCTCTAGTTCGTCTTTATGTTGTGCGTAGGCGACATAAAATCGTTTTTTCTAAGACTAAGGGATAATCAGGCCCGCACAGCCACACGCACAATAAAACCTCGCAGATTAAAGTCGTTATTTTATTTAATTTGCTTTCTGTTATATCACTGGGGTGTTTTCTATCGTTAATTTAATAAAACCAGATATAACAACTGTCATTGTTTAAAAACGCAAATAAAAACGTGTTTATGACTTGGCAGTATGAAGTACCCCAAGTATAAAATTAAAAAAAAAACTTTTAAAAAGTTTCGTGGCGGGAATTAGCTATTTTCTTCTTCAATTTTGCAACATTTTTGAACAGTGGAATTTAATTATACTAAAATGATATAAAATCGAAGTGACAAGCAGAGTGGGATAAACGAGCCATTTTATGAACTAGTTGTACAATCTACAATTTTAATATAAACAATGAAAACACACATGGTTTTCTTATTCTTTGGTTTTATACAGCAAATATGATTTCAAAAGTAAATTATTCGTGAAGGGAAATTGTTGTCATTTTTCCATCTGCCACAATTATGGAGTACCTTGATTAGCTTAGCTAACATTATTTGTGGGATGTAGCATTTATTTACTGCTGCATTAAACATACAGATTAACAAGATTTGTTGAGGAAAATAAGGTTCTGTGTACACGGAAAGTGTTTTGAACCTTGCGCCACGTGCTCTGAATCTGGTGAATAATTGCCTTTATCCCCATTTTATTGCGTGCTTTGCTGAAAAATATGATGGGGAATGCTATTCATTCGCAGAAACGGTATTATTAGTGAAAGACGTGAAGTTATAAAGGCCAGACATGGGTTTACAGCATTGAAATGTTTTATATCGAAAGAATGATTAACAATCACGCAGTTTGACATACCCTGATAAAATATTATCAGAATCATCAGCCTAGCCTTTTCCCAATTACGTTAGGGTCGGCTTCCAGTCTAATCGGATGCAGCTGAATACCAGTATTTTACATGGAGCGACTGTCTATCTGACCTCCACAACCCAGTTACCTACTGGGTACAACGATACCTCTTGGTAAGACTGGTTGTCAGACTTTCGGGCTTCTGACTACCCGTAACGACTGTAAAGATCTACAAATAACAGCCGGGACCAACGGCTTAACGTGCTTTCCAAGGCACGGAGGGGTCTTGGTATGTAAAGATGGTCACCCATCCACGGACCAAGCGCGGCATGCGTAGCTTAACCTCATCGATCGATCCGTGCGGCTGTTATTACTTAGCCACAAGCCCCACATATTATCAGAATATTGGTTTTATAAACGTAGATTCATTCGACAGCATAAAATAATGGAAGATATATTTACTTACTGTTCTTTTTTATTAATACCCACAATAAATAAATATGACAGTTTTGTTTGCTAGGAATTCAGGCAATCTACGAACTAAACTAATTGACACAAATCCATCAACTAATGGATAGCTTATTTGATCTATATTGTCAATAGGAATATACGAGTTATAAATCCTACGCACTTCCCTGGCTAGAATATTATTTCATCTTTCTTTTCTACCAGAGTTTGACTTTTGGACCTTAGTAGATAAACACATTAGATGAACACAACAATCCCTGCATGGATGCATGTGGTGTTCAAATACTTACTGTTTTTCCAGGTTTTATTATAGTAAAAACCTAGATCATAGTTTTTAAGGCCAAAAAGATTTTTCCGTGAGCGAATCGGACCCGTGATCCTCAAAAGCTCTCACAGATCTCTCCAATTATTCCACCAGACAGTCAAGTTTTCTATGCAAAAATAAATTCTACATTCTATACTTTTTCTTCGAATTTTCGCAGGCAGATATTTTGTAAACTATATCTTTATAATTCGACTCAAAATAATGAATTTTTGTTTAGGAAATAAATAACTTGAACATATAAAAAGGGTACTTACTAGGCGTAAAAGCAGTGTCAGGATCAGCTCCATTTTCATAGAAGTATCTGTCTCCCACTCGTGTCCTATAGAACTGTTCAGTCAGAATGCACAGGAACGTAGGCCCGGACTGCGCTCCCGGCACGTTGCGCTCCAGGGAGCCTGCTACCACCAGCTCGACATCTTGAGGAGTCTCGTATAGGTGTTGGAGGACATTCACGTTCTGGTGGGGAAAGAAAATGATTCAGAAATGGTATCCTTGGTCAATTATATATTTTATTGTTTTGAATTTCGATCTCAGTTAAATGCCACTTGCACATCATAAAATGACAAGGTTGGGACACTATACCACAAAGCTTTACAACACAGAAATTACAAAAATTTATGAGTTACAATATTTGTAGACTTGTCACTACAATTTACATATTTATAAGGTTATTTTATTTTTATTTTTAATTATTAATTTTTATTTTTATTTTTAATTATTAATCTACGTTCATGAAATTGCAATTTACTGGGAATTGTTGTCAAAAATGGTAGTGCAATTACGAGGTCGACTTAGTCCATACAGTGCTCTCTTAGAGCGAATTACACCAATGAAACTGATCGCGGTCACCACACAACCCTGTTCCAGCTGTCAGTGTCACTTAATATGCTACCGTCTTCGATCTTCTTTTTGTATCGACGGTACACAATATCATATTGTTTGTGTACAGTAAGTGGCCACGTAAGATGGCATTGGTGGTGATGGTCACTTACTATCGTATAAAGTAATTGCTGGTAAGATCCACTCAAATATGAGTAAAAACGTGAAAACTCCGATAAAATTTTCCCTAGTAGTCGTGGGACTACCGACAGATATGGAATCATTGGTAGACTTGTGCTTTGGGAAGGAATGAAGGGTTATTTCAATAGACTACATTTAGCGGCACACCGGATGATCGGAGATACGGGCCGATTGGGCGCTAACGGTGTTTCGTAAATCTTCAAATGGTTGCGATTTTGTAAGTTCTTGGCCGATTTCTTGATTTTAGTCTCAAACAACAGGCCTGTTGACGCTCTGCATTGAATTTGCCGGATTCCGGTTTGAAATTTTTGGTTTGAGTTTTATCGCGATTTTTAGGTTAGCGTTGAAAGAAAGAAAGAAAGATATTTATTTGGGACACGCACAGGAAATACAACAATAAAAACGAAAAAGAAGACCTGTGAGGGGCCAAGAAAAGCTCCTATCTCAGCGTGATGCTGCGATATTTAAGAAAAACAAATACCACAGCGCTGGTATTCTGATAGGGCCCAATTAGCCCTATAGTTAAGGAGTTCAAATGTCGTTACTGTTTTCTGTGAGTGCTTCTGATACTCAGAATTTGTGTTATTGAAGAGATTTAGTTCTGAGGATTTTGTATTTTCGACGATCGAACTTGTAATTCCAGAGATATTTAAGTTTTAGTGGAGCCACTTAGAAATTTTCGGCGCAACAACACCCTCACGCAGATAAAGCCTTTTTTTGTCTGCGTGAGGCGACTGAAGTCAGTTTTCAAAATTCTCAGAACTATTGGTGAAAGGGGGCCGAGAGACTCGATCACCTATCACCTGGTTTGCTGTAATTGGTTGAGCGGTTCGTGAGATAGTGGTATGCTGAAAGTACATTTGAAACGTAACAGTCGAATGTCACTTATACACACGCTACATTTTGTACATACTCGTACTTATGGATTCCATGTCAAAATATATTATCAGTATTGAATGGACTTTTGACCGCCACAGTCATGTATAGATGACAAACCAAAATGTGCCCAGCACGCCATGGTCACGACTACACAACAGATTTTAAGGAATAATTCGTAGCTTGACGTCGAGGGCACGTTTTTGCTTTTTTGACGTGGCGGTCAAAGGGTACATAGATTCATTGTTCCTAAATATTAAAAATCCTCCTATGTTTACGGCAAAATACCATAATTTTCTTGCCTTTTAGGATTTAGGGCATTAGTAGGTATTAGAAAGTGTAGACACAATAGAATCTTTATGTACCAATGCATGGGATGGGGTATCTCACATTCCCGCTACAATAGCCTCTATTCATAATAATAGATAGCAAAATTAATATTTATGTCCTAACACGAACTTCGTCTAAGTTATTTCCGCCGCAAGTGCTTCTACGCCTACACTCCGTGTAATAACGGATTGTTATTACAAAGCTTGCCATTACTTACTCTTAACAAGTAAGCTACTAAATCGATTTGCATAGATGGATAGATAGAAAGATGAACCATTTATTCAGTTAAACTTAAACCCACTAAAGTTTGTGAACCGTACTTTAAAAATTACAAAATATTAACATTCCCTTGTCTGTACATATTAGAAGTAGCTGTGTTTGTAAAGACTTATAAGAGTTGTTTTAGACGTCTATCAGATGTAGTACCCCGCAATAGACGCGATAATAGTGTGCTATGTCTGGAGTCAACCAAGACAGCACTTATGCGCAAAAGTGTCTACTGCATGGCCCCAATCATTTATAACAAATTGCCAAAGACATGGGAAGAGCTTCCGCTGTCATTATTTAAAAAGAGACTCCAAAGCTTTTTAGTGGTGAAAGCATATTATAATATTAAGAAGTTCCTAATTGAGAAATAATTTTTAAGCTAGTGTAGAGATATATTATTTTTTGTACTTAGTTGATCGTGTAATATTTTAAAATTGTATTTAATTATTTAGTGATAAGGTGTATATGTTAAATCTCTTGCATGCCTACGTGGTTAAATATGGCTGAACTCTTATATTGTTTGTCATCATCTTCCGTTACCCATATATGCAAAATAAAATTATCTGAAAGTATCTTTAGACTTCTTATAGATTACAAGGTAACCTATAAGAAGTCTATAGTTTTAAAATAACATGGTAAATCTCTCAATGTTGTGCGTACAAACATACATTTGCAGTTGGAATGTATGGGAGAACATGTTTATAACTACAATGTTAAGTTTGTTCTTGAGATAAATTCATCCTAACTACGGAAACATGCATTGCGCGTGGTTTTGGCTGGATTTTTTTAACTATTTTAACTATTTTCTGTATTTTTTTCAAAATTTTTGGTACAGAAGTTTCTGAGATAAGTGGGAATGGTTCATTTTCATATATTTTCTTAAATAACTTTGTAGTGTTCTTAGCTATTATTCAATAAAATCGGTTCCGCCGTTTGAAGATTATCAGCTCTTTTCTAGTTGATGAGTGGATGTGAGCATCTTCCGTATGTCTGTCAATGATAGGAACATTGAACTGATAATCAGGGTCTGATAATAGAGTAGGAAAAAAAACGAGGATAAATTAGTAACTAGCTTCACTGTACGAAAAATACGTACAGTTGCGCCGATGTAATCGAGGCACGTGTCGATCGTAGACTAGTAATTATAAAGTTTAAAAAACAGGAAATAAAAAAAAAACCCCTGACACAATCAAAAACCTCTAAAAGTAAAAAAATATGTGTAAGGCCCTTTAAGTCCGGCTAATGAAAACACAAAACAGACGGTGTTTATACCCAGCAAAAATGAATAAAAAAGAAAAGAGACTTTCATTAGCCGTCCTCTGACTCAACGACGACCGCGACGCTTAGATCAAAATATTACCTAAAATTTATTGAACTTAAGGGGCTAATACATATTATTTTTTAACCTTTTGGAGGTTTTTGTTTGTGTCGGAGACTTTTTTATGTAATGACAATATGTTGCTGTTCTTTTCACAAAACACTTTTCACTAAAATATGATTTTTTAAAGGTAATTCCTGTTAAGCCCCGCGCGACACCGATTCGGAGTCAAACAATAGAAAATCAATTGTCTCATCAGCTATCCTTGACCAATTAAGTAAATTAACACCCTACGTCAACGTGCCGTGTTACAGCTATTTTATACAACTATCAAAAAATTACGGTTGTGATTTAAATATACGGACAATTTAAGGTGGTAGTTTAGCTAGACAGTTAATTTCCCTGACTTTTGTAAATTTCTAGAAAAGTAAGAAAACAAAGCTAACACAGCGTAACATTATAATAATTCTAGCAGTTTGCCCTACAAGACTTTTTCCCGTATTCTAAAAATGTTTAAAGGTGTGGTAACTTGTAAGAGTCATTTTATTATGCAAATTATATTACAACAAATAGGCTATCGCTCGGGGTGCTTGTTTTAATTTTTATTTTATAAAAAGCGTTTTATTTTTTAACAAGTATAAAGAAGAGCTTAAATGAAATTCCAGTGCGGCGTGAGATGCTTGTCCGTGTCAATACACACACAGCGTAAAATATTATACTTCTGTGTATTGTGAACATTATTTTGCCCCGCAATTATTTAACAAAATAAATAACATTTCAAAAGATATCCAGTTATCCACATTCATACATTTGTCTCTTTAGTACTCATGGAATATCTTATAGAAACACCCACCGCACCACTGCGCGCTGTGAGTACTGCGATTTTAGGCACCGCGCCCTGGTAAAGTCAAGTACGGCTCTATCTATACTGTGCATGACGCATGGAACGTATTTTAAGTAGATACACAAAATCATATTTTTTTTTACTGACCATGTAAAGAAGTTATGTTTGTTTTATTATTCAATATTATTATTTTAAAACCTTTCAAGTATTTCCCTTTTCATAATATTTTGAGGTAGAACCATGTGAGTAGATGTAGAACTAAAGCGTAAATGTACTTTTTATATGAATACATTGACCCCACTGGTTGAACCACTAATGATTTTAACAGGTTCTCTGAAGGAAGTGATACCAAATTGCCGTGGTAACAATTTTCTGTTTACACGTGCACGACAAACCCATCATCTCTGACCTTAATTATAACCAGTCAGAAGATAACAATTGAGAAAATCACGACGTTAATCTTTGACAACACCGGGCTGTAACGAAAGTCAGATAGATTCTAAGAATAGCCGGTCTTTGGTTCACAAATTGACTTACAAAAGTTTCGAGAATTTTGGAGCCGTTCAAGATTGTGAATCATATAATTTGAATAGGATCGTAATATTCAAAATTAGTTTTAGTTAGACCAAGACAAAGATGTAGGCCGAACTTGAACTTTACCTAAAGGTATGGTACTTATACCTTCTACCCGCAATGATAGAGGACAGTCGTGTCTCTAAAACGGAAAACGAATAAAAGAGTCACGTTGGAGTTTCTTGCCCATTCTTCTCCATACGAAACTACCTTTTGGAAGGGGTAACTAGAATCACTTATATTTTTCTGTAAATTTTGGCGTACAAAAGTGCGTTTTATGTGCTTATTTGAAACAAATGTCTTGACTTTGACTTTAAAAGGGCCTTTGCCCAGCAGTGGGACCTTACGTGCTTAATAGAGATAGTGCAACAACTGTTACCTACGAAGAGCAACAAAATGTAGGACTGATAAAATAATGAGTCGTATACGGTTCTATATAAGAACAAATCTACACAAAATAGCCCGTGGCAAATACAAAATGACTTAACTACTCGTATACATATTATACAGTTTTTTTTTTGGGTGGGAAATCATCAAATAACTTCTCCCGCTCTGGGCGGAGCGGGAGGGTGTGTCAGACTCTTACTGACTAAAACCCACCCGTATTCCTTCCGTTGCCTGTGTTGCCAGGGGCCTCGGTGACCCTTTAGTACTCGTACCTTCCCGCGACCCCGGCAGGATACAGTATTATTATAGTTGCTTTTCATGATTGTCTGTGTGATCGAGTTATTATTTTAAACTATGTACCGGATTTTGATACAGTTTACGCCATCATTTACGAAATGTATGTGTTTAAACCATTTATATTACACAACATTACGCCTTGTTTCCCCGAAGAGTTGGGCAGAGGTGTACCTGTAGTACCTACATCCACATTTCGCTAGTTATGTTTTTAAGTCCCATGTAATAGGGGGCGAGCCTAATGCTATCAAACGGGCACAAATCCAGACTCCGGTCATTTACGAGTATATTATAATAATATAATATAATACAAATATATTTATTTGCGAAAAATATGATATACAAAGGAGGTATAATTATTACAGTGACTTTTTGTATGCCGGTAATTACTAAAAGCCATTGTGTCTCGCATCGATCTACGTTAAGAGATCATACATGTATTGCTTAGAAACTAAAGCATGCAAACTTACAGATGTTATACTTATAATTTATGTTCAAGAAACTCCTCAATGGAGTAAACTAGCTTCTGCCCGCAACTTCGTCTGCCTGAAATTTCTTGCCCCCCGACCCAACCCGTCGCATCGCATCGCCTGCCCGCGCTATTACTTCGTTTTCGTTTAGCGTTCTTTCAGACTTTTTTATTTTTGCTCAGCTCCTTAAGTCCTAGTGTGATTTTAAATCCGCCATTGACCGAAAAAGCATGGCTTTCGTTTGCTAACGCCATGCCTCGGTGCATGCCGTTTGCAAACGGCCGCCATCGCAATTCCCATGGTGTATCTCACCATAATTTCATAGATGAAGACTTCATTATTTTATTAAGGAGTATTTTTAGTGTATCGAAATTATAGTTACTAAAATAGCATAAATAGGAAAACACATCACACTACACAGCATCTACAGTAATTACTTAGTATTTTTTTTTATGTATTTATAGGGTTCCGTACCTCAAAAAGAAAAAACGGAACACTTATAGGATCACTCATTTGTCGGTCTGTCCGTCTGTCACAGCCGATTTGCTCCGAATCTACTGGGCCGATTAAGTTGAAATTTGGTACAAATATGAATTAATATCTTTGACCCAAATACGATGCGTAAATAAATGAATTTTAATTAATTGTGACCCTCATGGTCACAATTAGTTTTTTTTTTAAGTTTTCCAAACTGTAACTTTATGACGTATCAAGGGCTTGTTGTGTCTCATAAATATTTTTTAATCATTTTAAAATAAACAGTTTTAAGGTTATTTACGAAAATAGTTGAAAATTGAACATTCCCCTTATATCCTAAAATTTTGATAAAAATACAGGAAGTATTTCTTTACCGAAAGTTTACAGGCAAATCCATAAGAAGTACATGGTGTTAAAATTACATGGTAACAGGGGCGTGCCGTCCGTAGAGGCAATTAGGCCTAGCCTACCCTACAAACAACGCCAAATGCATTTATTTTAACTATCTAATACAATAATACAAAATATTAAAAAAAAGTTAAACTCCTGTTAAAACTCTTATAGCAACTTGTCGCAGACGCCACGTGACTCACAGTTCGACGGAGCTTGGTACGGTAGGTATGCGCAGGCAAGCATTCGGCTAGCCTACATACCGTTCATAAATTTACGCACACTCGTGTATATTTTCGTGTGTATGAACGGCACACAATAGTGACATGGTTTAAATTAGGGGCGTAACTCCTGCGGCAGGAGCTCGATACCTATTGGCTGTGTGTAAAGTCAAGATTTAATGAATGAAAAGTATTGAAGACCAGGGTTCCCAATTTTTAGACAATTCCCCGAATTGCGGGGAAGTTTCCTTCACGACTACTAGAGACAATTAAAAAAACAGGGTGGTATTGTCGAATTTATACCTTCCAAAAAATTATAAATTGTAAGGAATAGCAAAAGCCCTATAAAAATAATTAAAAACTTCATAATTTTATATTTTTCTTCTCATATTTGGGAAATTTCGCTTGGTTTTTGGGGAGTTAGGAAAATAAGTTTCGGCAACCCTGGACTGTGTTATCCGGCAAAATATGGTAGTCCCTTTTGTGGAAGAACACGGTATGACAGTGATACAATTTTAATTGGTAGTGTTTTTTTATCAACAAGCCATCTTGTTTCATGTGACACGCAAATTATATCCGAACTTAAATGTTTGCTTTTTTATATCTTACTATGTTATAAGTAATTCGTTTTGAAACGTAAAGTAGTGTAAATATTATTTGTTGTGTTATTATTTGTTTATTTACCTAAGAATGGTGTTCTGTTGTGAAGTTTGCGCCGATAATGTGTGTTTGTTAGAAGTCAAAAGCAGTAAGCTTTCGCAATTGTCGTTTAATGA
The DNA here is from genome assembly GCA_905333075.3 of Atethmia centrago. Taxonomy (NCBI): domain Eukaryota; kingdom Metazoa; phylum Arthropoda; class Insecta; order Lepidoptera; family Noctuidae; genus Atethmia; species Atethmia centrago. The sequence goes on along the minus strand of HG995383.1, from coordinate 15,065,928 downwards.
GAAGATTCAAGTTGTGTCTAAAGGTTGATGTGTGCCCGAATTACGAGAATTAATCCAAAAATATGATAATTCATCTCGTACTCGTCATTTCAATCCTCAAAATTATGCAACATACAACTGGCTGTGTGGATCACACAAATAAATTATTTTGTTTTCCGTGCATTTTGTTTAATACTACCAGTAAGTGGAGTGAGGGATATATTGATTTGCATAATTTTCATTCCTCGGTAAAAAAGCACGACCTATCAGAAAAAACATCTAGAGGCTTGCTTAAAGTTAAATACATTTGGTAAATCACGTATTGAAACAAGTATTAAAGGCCACTTCGGATATCTTGCAAGTGACGTGTTCTGTAATTATCACCCACCCACTTGGTTGTGATATTTGAGGTGGCCGAATCGTTCTTCTGTTTGCGTCGTCAGAAAATCGTGTTTTGAACCAAGGTGTTTTGAATGTGGTGAGTTCTTGTATTTATAACTTTTGTTTTTACAGGATTATTTTCAATGTTTTTTTTTTCAAATATTTTAAACCAATGATGACTACTTTGAGGGTCACCATATTATGTTGAGCGACGCTGGGATCTTGCGCGAATTTGTTTTTTTTTTTTGGTGTCAATATGCGTGGCCTACCCTCCGTGGAGAACCACTGCACGCCACTGCATGGTAAATCTCTCAATATTGTGCGTACAAACTTACATTTGCAGCTGGAATGTATGGGAGAACATATTTTTGAACTTGAACGTTAAATTTGTTCTTGGGATAAAAAACAAGGTATATAACACATTCATTGTACGGAACCCTCACCACGCGAGATCAACTTGTCTGGTTTTTTTATTTGTAAAAGTTACGCATAAATACAGAATTGTACAGATGACCGAGGAGTATAACCAGCCGCTGTGTATGGCATTTGTGGACTACAAGAAAGCCTTCGACTCCATCAAATATGGGCAGTTCTGGCCTCTCTGCAACGATGTCGAATTGACTGGCGTTACAAAGAAGTGTTGAAATGTTTATATGACGCTGCCACGATGACTGTCCAGATCCAGGATCAGAAAACCAGCCCCGTTCAAATGCACAGAGGGCTGAGACAGAGGATTGTGATATCCTCGAAACTGTTCACCAATGCGTTGGAGGACGTCTTCAAGACGCTGGACTGAACTGGACAGGGTATCAACTTGAACCGCGAGTACATCTCACACCTTCGCTTGCAGATGACATCGTCATAATCGCAGAGACGCTGGATCAGATGCTGCACAGCCTACATGGAGCCTTTCGGCGGGTTGGCCTCGGCATGAATTTGGACAAGACAAAACTCATGTACAATTCGCACGTCTTGCTGAGTCCAAACCACATCGAAGTTGTTAAGGAATATGTCTGCCTAGGGCAAGTCACCCAGCTTGATAGACGTTTCTTTGAGAAAGATGCCAACAGAAGGATCCAGTTCGGTTGAGCAGCGTTTGGAAAACTTCGTCAATTCTTCTCGTCACCTATCCCGCAGTGTCTGAAGACTAAGGTCTTGTAAATCAGTGTGTAAATCAGTGCGTCTTGCCCGTCATGACATACGGTGCCGAAACGTGGACACTGGTCCACAAATTCAAGGTCACCCTGCGCGCTATGGAGCAGGCTATGCTCGGAGTCTCTTTGAAGGATACAATCAGGATTGAAATTATCGGCTGAATTGATTGACACAAAAATACTTTTTTTATTTTATTTATAAGTACATATGTACTATGTTCAGCTAGAATTACAGTTATATCTGTGGAAAATTTTACTTCCCAGATTTATTATGTCACACAAGGAAACGTCATTATAACAATCGAGAGGTAGTTGCTGAAAATCAGTGCTGTTGACGATAGGTTCGCCAGAAGTCACAGTATTTTGCTGAGCAACGACCTGTTCTTGCACAAATGCGACGCACGGCTTAATGTTCTTGTTATTGTTGTTTGTTTGTTACAAAAGTAGTTATTTTTACACCCTGCAATCGTTATTTTATTTTTGTTTTCATTATTTGTTTGTTGTCATAGTAATTTATTACGCAATGTAAATTGTCTTTGGTCCCTGGCCCTGAAAAAATTCAAACTTTTATTGCTTGAATATGAAACGTTTGGCGACTGTATGTGTGTATTTTATGTATTTTTTTTTTTTGTAATGTGCGTTTTGTTTGTGCAGATAAAAAAAATGTTTGTTTCTTTCTTTTTAAATAGCCTTCCTCCAGAATTGGGCTTTCGATTCTTTCAAACCCGACGGGTAGTTTCAGAAATTAGCGCGTTCAAAGAAACAAAAAATCTTCAGCATTATTAGTAGTATAGATATATTTAAAAATAATAAATAAATCTCGAATTTTGTTGGGTTGTAATAACCGTGCGAAGCGGGGGCGGGTCGCTTGTATAAATGAATAAAGTCCTCTCGCCTATTTTTGAATAAACTCCTAACATAACCAAAAATAGCACAAGGAATCGACAAGTCTCCTTTATTCTCATGTCACACGTCATAAATAAAAAAACATTTTTTCCAAGCCAGTTTTCTTTTTTAGGAAATATATCACCCGCCGGCTGAAATTCAACTGAAATAAACAAATAAAACGTCGTTTCGCATTGTTTTTACTATGTGGACATAAATAATAAAATAAAAACATATATATTTTTTTATTTTGTTTTCACGCAATTATTAGGCTGGATGCGACATTGTGGAAATATAGCAAGATGGCCAACTTCTCAACTTATTGTTGTTATTCGGGATTTATTGTTGTTCCTTACTTCTTTTACATGCCTAGATATAATCCAGGACATGAAGAATACAGTTTGATAAATATTGTACCGTCTGGCGTCACGTACCTAGTACAGTCACGAGCACTAGTATGTAATTGCTTAGCAACTTTACAACTGATTTTCTTTTACTGTAGGTATCGATTGTGAGTTTATGCTGTTAGAAACACATTTTTGAAACCATACTATTAAATTAGTCTTATCTCAAATTTACCATCGGGATTCTACACGAAAGTCGCTTTTAAAAAGTGTTTCCTTACATATTTTTCCTCGTGACTGTACTTTACATGTCTCATTTCATATGTAAGGAACATTACGTGGTTGTAATCAATTTAATTAAGTGTATCGCAACCCTGTACCACGAGTTTTACTTGGAAGTCACAAATTATATTATATACTAAGGTCAATATTTTTACACAAATTATCTATATACTAGATGCGCCCCGCGGTTTCACTAGCATAAGTTTTAACCGCGTGGGTATATCGGGATAAAAAGTATCCTATGTGTTATTCCCGGTTATAAACTATCTGTGTGCCAAATTTCATCCAAATCCGTTCCGTAATTTTAGCGTGAATGAGTAACAAACATCCATCAATCCATATATACAAACTCCTGCCGGGGTCGCGGGAAGGTACTTATGGGTCACCGAGGCCCCCGCAACACAGGCAACAGGAAGGAATACGGGTGGGTTTTAATCAGTAAGAGTCTGACACACCCTCCCGCTCCGCCCAGAGCGGGAAAAGTTATTTGATGATTTCCCACCCTCAAAAAAAAAAAAAAACTACAACAACTACAAGTATGTCACTCGCAAGTCTCCACTTAAGGCGCTGACAAGACCCAATTAATCAAGATTGGCTTCTCTTAAGAAAAAAAAAATGCCAAATCTGTATAGTTTGTGGTAGCGGAAGAAATATATGTTAATTATGAATATATTTCCCAGAACTTGGTTGTTACCAAAACACGTTTTGAAAAAAAATCTCGATACAAACTAACGTTAAACTAACCTCTTACCTTGAGTTCTAATCCAAAATATGTATCTGCATCAAATATCAACATACGTTACCTATTTAATTAATAACAAGAACGTCTTATTTGAATGCAGAACTTGGTTGTTTTTTATTTTCGATTACTCAACACAATTTTGAGTAAATAAATAATTGCTCCATATTTTGCAATAAATTATGTCAGCGTCTTAAGAGGCCGACAACACCTAAAGCGCGGTCACTGTCGGACTGCATAGAAAAGAAAGAGAAGCGCGATGACACAACGCTAGTCATTTATTGCAAAATATGAAGCAATTATCGATTAACAAAAAAGCTATAGATTGTTTAAAAAAAATAAAACACTATTATGCTAATATGTTGCTTGTAGAATAATCTGACAAAAAATCAGAATGATTGCATGTATATTAGTATGGTTTTCAATCGTTAAAAGAAATTTTTAGAGGTATCTTCGTGATTTTTTTCTATCGTATCAAATTAGTTACATTATGTTTTCAATACACTATTTACCTAGCATATATCCTTAAAAATATCATATATTTTTCTGATTTTATTTACTGCAGTGGATCATATACTTTAAGGCATTATAAAATTTGCGTTTAGGTCCTGTAGTCCCCTTAAAATGAAGTTATATTTAGACTGCACTTAAGGGTCGAGAAATCACCGTTCACCATGACAGCGGCGCGGCGTGAGCGCGACGCGTTCGGTTTCATGGGGAATATTTATTTTTAGTAACGAAAATATGAATATTTCAAAAAAATCTCAGATAGAATTATAGATAATAAAATAGTCTGTTCATACAAAAAAAAAATATGAAAATATCTTAAGTAGTTTGAAATTAATATCGCTTTTATGCTTTGGGTAGACATTACTTCCTGAATTTATTTCACAAAGTTGTTCTATAAAAACAACACTTAAATATTCACATATAGAATTGATGTCAATGCATTATGGTTTAAGATACAATTTGGATTCACTAAAATCATATATCTGCGCCATAACGGCCTCACTCACTCTTAATTTATTGTTGAGTCAAACGAAAACAGGTACAAAGTCAGTGGCATGTTAGATGAGAAATCTCTATTCGGTCTGTCCCAGCCACATTTTCGAGTTCGTCGATCCGTCTTAACAGGGAGCATCCTACGTTCGTTTTTCGGTTGGCGGTTTTCACTCAAGGATTGGTCTGCTCGAACGATCATCGGCCCTTTTCAGACAAGGCTAAGTCCATTTCCACTTCAGTTTGCTAACTCTGCAGGCTATGAGAGTAACCACACTCATCGACGCGGTAACGGTTTTAGCCAAGAGCCGGTCACATATCACCACACCTTATCGTATTAAGTTCGACGTGGTTTTTCGCTTTTATTGCATTGAAATAAACCTTTTTTGTGACCGGCTCAAGCCGATTCTGCGTCGATAAGTGTGGTCACTCTCTATGTCGGTGACTCCAGTTCTTTGCCGGATTATTCCATTCCATAAACGTGTTATAATAGTAAAGAAAGAAAGAAAGAAATCATTTATTTGCTGATAATGTAGGTATACATATAAGTTGGAATATTTATAAGTGTCCCGATACATTTTACCTTACGGCATGCAAAATATTAGATTGAATCAGTAGTAATAAAGATACAGCTATTACGTTTATTATTAGCCATAGTCGAATTTAATAGGTTGTTACGGATCAGACTACAATAAATAAATCAAAATAATTAATTAATTAAATATAAATCTCTCGCATATCATACAATGAAGAATATATGTCGTAATGTGTAATGTCAAAAAGCTTAATGTTAAAATATTCAAAAACATTAACAACAATCACAATTATTATTTGGTATAGAACTTAGATAATCTGGTAATGTCAAAATCTGTTAAGAAAAACAAAAAATCTGTGAAAGATAAACATACCTCTTCCGAGATAAAGTCCAGCATATCTTGGAAGGTCTTGGGCACAGACATGCCGCAAGCAGCTCGGGTGGCAGTATAAGACCCCAGGCCGTGGTCACGACCTCTTTGAATGTCCATAGCTCGCAGGTCACCTCCGAATGTATTGTTGCGCCTGTAGAAAACAAGTTTAATGTTTAATAAAGTTAAATAGGTCATCAAATCACTTGTTTTTTACAAAGCTTTTATTATCAGCACCCTAATTGCGTAACACAGTTTGAATCACAGTACGAGAGTTTTGAAGCATATTGCTAATCCATTGCGTCACAGGTTTGAAAAATTCGTCAGCTCAACAACGCAATGAACGTGGGTGAGCTGTCAAAATGAAACCGATTATCATCAATTGTCATTTTATGAATCACGATCAGCGCGGCAATTGCGTACAATTGCCGCGCTGATCGCGATTATGTAATATCTCGATTAAACATGAAAAAAAATATGCTATCCAGCTTTCTTATTTTATTCTAAAGCATTTTAAATGTGTTATACATTTTATTTTAAATTGTATTGCGAAATTTATTTTAGTAAAAACGAAAGCAAACGTGATCTAACGTTTTATAAAAAAATAAGTATACCTAACACCAAATAACTGAAAAGTTAAAAAGTAACTTTATAATCTGTAATTAGCTTCACGTTCAAAATTAGAAGTTATAATCATTTCTGAGAGATAATCCAAACAACTTTTTGAATTCAAGAGTACGATCCGCACAAGACAAACAATGGTAACTAATATTGTAATTTGAAATTTTCGGTATCTTAATTTTGTTATTAAATTTTTAGTACAAACAATTAACTACGGTAAATAGATTTATGATAAATAATATAAGGATTATTACTTTCAACAAGACGAAAATAACACAGACTTTCAGCTCTCAAATCCCTCCGGTTCAGAGGCTTAGGCCCGGCCTCCACCAAAGCGGAGACGAGACGAGTGGAGAGGAGATGAGAGGAGATGTTTTTTAAACAACCAATAGAATTTCGTTATTCAGATACACCCGAGCAGAAAATCATCTCTTCTCGTCTCCGCTTTGGACTTCTCCGCTCATCTCCGCTTTGGTGGAGACCCGGAGCCTTACTCTTGAAATCAATCCCAACCTCGATCCTATTCCAATCCTATTCAGTTTCAATTCCGATCTTCAGTAAATTGACACTCTTGAATGAAATGAGATTGAGATTGTAATCGACTGCATATTCGACTACACTGATTGATATGGGGTGGCCATACAAATAAAAACGTTAATTACTAAATTTCAAAATATTTAATTACTCGTTAAATCTATAAATAAGTTTGTTTTCATATTTATTTTAACATAAATAATCATTTAAGTGTTCTTTGCTTGAATTTATATGTATTTTAACACTAAGTACTTAGGCAGCAATAGCTCATTGTGTTTGTCATTGCCTACGTTACATAAAAAAAACTTCACGCGCATTTGTCATTCACTTAAAAATCTTAAAACAGGTTCCTTGATTAAAAACTGTGAATATAATATTAGTGTAAATATAAACAAAAGTTTTGAAGTGACGCCATGTTATCTAAAAGTTTTGTAGTGTTTAGTTTAGAATGTATTAAAGTACGTTTGTGGTCTAGTGGTCGCAAGCCCTACTGCTTAGCATGAGGTCCTAGGTTTAATTCCCGGGTCGGTCAAAGTGCTATTGGATTTTTCCATCTGGAATTTCTCAGTAGCAGCCTGGAGTTTGGATTTATGCCCGGTTAATGGCAATAAGCTCGCCCACTATTACATGGGACTTAAACATAACTGGCGAAATGTGGGTGTACTACAGGTTCACCTCTGCCCAACCCTTCGGGGAAACAAGGCGTGATGTTATGTTAAAGTACGTTTATATGCACAAGTTCAAGTTAGTTGTACTTTAAGTACGAACTGTAGCAAATTCTCTCAATAACATTGCTGATGCCCAAAAACAAACAAAAAAGATAAAATAGAACAAATGAGTTTAAGCTATTATTAAGATATATTTATTTACATAACCAAATTACAAGATGATTATTAACATTAACTAAATTATTTCTTTTTTAAAACGTTGCGCCACACTAGGAATTTCTTCCTGTATCGTGGTTGCGTTACAAACATAGAAACTCACAAACAACCCAGACCCGGAACAATTACTTGCAGATTATACAAACATTTGTTTCGTGCGGGGATCGAACCCGCGACACGCTGCGCAGCAGTCGATCGCACAGCCATTACGCCAACCGTGTCGTCAAATTAAATTGAAACTAAGTTAATCCTAAAAAAGGCCCTTGGGGCACTGTACCGAGGATGCTGGCGGCATTTCCTCGCTGAATTGCAATGCTGATGCGTCGCGCGAGAAAGTCGCCAGCTTTTCGGTCACTAGACTCAACTAGACGTTTCGCAATTTCCGCAAATAACTTATGCGCACTGGGACCCCACGGACCGAGGGTCTCGACGCCAAAGGGCACAAAGTTGTACTCTCTGCCAAGGCCTCCATATTTAATAACTTTTATTACTTTAGGGTTTTTAGTTGGTACTACTTTAGAGTTAAACATAATGGAAGTTACATGATATTATTGTTTAATACTTTCTAGCTTATACTCATTTTATTTTCTGTTATAATTCCATATTATGTAAGCTTATTATTATTTATCGACGGCGAGCAGTAGTGGCCCAGTGGTAACGTCGCGACTTACGAGTTATAACTCGTAAGTTCGAACCCTGACAGACGTTTTACTTTGTGTAAATTATTATATCACCACTGCCCTCAAAACGGTGAAGGAAATCATCGTGAGGAAACCGGCATGTCCTAGAACCAAAAATTCAAAAACATGTGACATCTAGCAATCCGCACTGGGCCCGCGTGGTCGATAACTGCTCACTCTCTCTCACCGAGAGGAGGCCTGTGTCCCAGCAGTGGGAATATTATAGGCTGATTACGCTGAGTAGGATTTTTAAGGATTTGGAACCTTTGATGTCCCAACATCGAAGGTTCCAAATCCTTCAAAATCACTTCGAAAAGCTCCTTCTCTCAGTCATTTTTCCTAAATTCATCGTCAGTCGTGACAGTCGCGTTGTCTGCATAGCGCGCCCTTCGTCTCAAATTCCGCCTTTGTCTCATATCTAACTAATGATCAGAGATCGGAATAGATAGAGTATATTTACTTAAACTTCGAGAAAGGAATTAACATAGACTGGATAATACTGAATTTTAGAGGAGGTATTTTCCAGTCTATGTCAGTATGTGTATCCTTCCTCGAAGTTTAGGTAAATATTCTCTACCTATTCCGATCTCTGCTTATGAGCATTGTCTAAAATATCAAAAATAAGTTCTAAACGTGTCTAATGACACTTTTAGAACTTATTTTTTATACATCACAATAAAAACTTCACAAGTCAGTCACAATAAAAAACTCGATCCTGAAAAGTATACTTTTGTAATCGTTCAACTTTGATCATAAGCACGACTTCAATCTCGATAAGTCAACGTCAAGAATACCGAAAAAATGCATTGTTCGAGAAAAGTCGATTTCATTTAGTTCCAAAAAAATCCACCTATTACGATTGCAATCGCGAGCTAGTGTAACGTTCAAGAGTGCCAAATGACAAGATCTCGATCCCAATTACCAATTTCGATTGAGATCGAGTGTCGAGAGTAAGCCTACTGTTCTTTCTTTGTTTTGTAGCAAAATTGTTTTGTTATCTTCTAGGTAATAAAATTGAGAGTAAAATAATTAACCTTTTCATTAATCCGTAAATACCTGATGAGTACAACCTATGCAACTTTATAAAATGCTTTTAATTAAATTAATCTACATGCAAAGTTCATTTATATTGGGCGTAAAATACAAACACGGATCAAAAGCTATTGGTAAAACATTTTGATTGACCATTAATTAATTATCATCAACACCTACCCTACCTACGTGAACAACAATAAGCCATTCTCTATCTAATACGCTCCCATATTTTCAACGGGTAATTTCGCATGATTTCCGTCTCTGTATAACAGTTGTTGTGTAATAACAGTTGAATCAAATCAGCATAAAATTACGTCGACTATGAGACTACTTCCAAGAATTGTGACATCAAAGACATGTCAGATAAAATCCGGATATGTAATTCAGTCACACGTGTACACAACTGAAAATTATCTAGGCACTAAATTTCCTTTGATGTGACGTCATAATACCTTGATTGCCAACCAAAGCGTTATTATAATAATCTAATCATTATTCACAGACCTTGACAGTTCATCCATAATAACTACAAGTTTATAGACATCAATTTGAAGGCGTAATATCATCTCAGATTGGTTTTAATATTAATGAGGCAATAAATCTCCCTCGTATCTTCCATACAGTAAAACTTCAGTACAATTTTGGCGACTGTTTTCATCGTAAATCATCGTCATTTCGACCCTTCTTTTCTGATTGCAGAGTCTTATTTTGAATATTTATTCTGAAAGTCAGCAGCAATTTTGTCTCATCTGCATCCGCTGTGAAGTACTTTCAATATTGAATGTTGGAGTTTCTTGTTGCATTAGTTTGAAGCTCAAAGTTTTTATTAGTTTTCAAAGTAGGAATGGCTTACTTGAAAAGGAATTGGGTCATTTCCGAATCCCAGAACTGGTCGCTGAAGTCTTGTTCCTGCGTTGCGAGTCCTCTCGCCAAGTGATCAAAGGCGTTATCAAGTTCCAGGAGAAGAGGTCTGTTGAACCAGTCACTCATACGCACGGTGCTGACTACATGACGGTTCTCCGAGATAAGTCTGTGAAAAATCAAAGAAGGATATTTTTTATTTTCTGTCTTTTACGATAGACAAAAAGAATTTCATATAAAAATATTGTTAATATTATGGTAAGTATGGCCTTCATAATAAACCCAGATGGGATCGGAATTGCAATTTCCTGTTTAATTAACATTAATAGTCAACAAATACATATGTATATGGCATGATTACACTAGAGCCAATTTTGTAAAAACATTATACAAATTGATATAGAGCACAGTGTTGACCCTAATGCCCAGTATTGTAATGACCATATTGTAGTGACGAATTTTGTGAGAAGGTGAAAAAAATACATTACCGGAATCCAATTTAGAAACTGGTCAACTAAAGATTAAGGGCATCAAACAATGGATTCTAATGATCGAACAGTACAATGATGATTGCTAGTATCTACAGTGTGAAGAAAAAAAATGTTTACAATGCTACAAACGACATTCTTTTGGCGTGTGGCCAAAATTGGATCTAACTAATAAATCAAACTTTTGTTCAAAACAATTTGTTTCAATTTCAGAAATGTTTTCCAACAACGCCGCCTGACAATGTCATTCAAGCGCCAAATCTTTGTAGCACAGTAAACTGCTGTGATTCGATTATGAAGCCTTTAGAATTCGTGGTTAAGATTGCCCAAAAGTAAAGAGACAATCAAGATTATAATTTTGGCTACAATACGTACTTCAAGTAACCTCTGATCAAGGAGTGGAAGTGTCTGAAGGCGGCTGTGGCATGCTCATCAAGCACAGAAGGATCCACTCCAGGATTGTAGTCGTTCACGTAGCCACGAGCCCCCGGGTAGATCAGCTTGTTCTTCACCATGTTCTCAAAGCCTGGATGTGAAATAAATACGTTTAAATAAGGGTCGTGATCCTCTGCATTTAAAAGGGTTCTTATCCTCTCAGACAATATGTAAAAACTGGCATGTGGCAAATTAGATGAGCATTGAGCGTATGTTTAGCACAGGCATCACGTTAGCATGCGTTGCGTTTAAGTAGCGGAAATGCCGCGTAAACGCACGCGTGTTGTTAACGGAGTATTTGCAAACAACTTAAGCTGCGTTTTGGATCAATACCGGAAGCGAAAGCAGCTTAACAAGAAAAATCTAACAAAATATTAACAGAATGGTAAGAAGCCAAAAAAAAATAAAAAATATTAGGAAATTCGTCTTCACACTTATCACAAAAGGTCGACCAAGGTTAAGCTGGTGATTTTCCATTTTATTTATCTTTTGAGGCACAAAGCACCTTCTATAATGTTCACTAGATCGTGCGGTTTCCGGCAAGTAATTTTGCGCAGGGAAGACTGCTTCTCTTTGCGTTAGCGATTAAAAGACGTCAATATAATGAACTGATTGATGAATGATGATGAGCCCTTCGACTGGCGTGACGACTAACGCAATACGTCCCATGGATCAATTAAAAGACGCTCATTGTATATATGAAACATAACAGTTTTCTGATTTTAAAAAGGTTCTTTACGGCAATCGTCGATTATGTCAACAAAAACAACATTTCGAGCTCACTTGCAGTCAGGGAAGTACCTATAGCAGATACACCGAGTTGTATTATAGCTTTTCTAGAATGACAGTAATGATTTGATATAGGTATATCAAATCTACCTATATCAAATCATTACCGTCATTCTTTGTCAAATACTAACATCAACATACATTGTTTTTAGATACACATACATACATATCTAAAGACAATGTATGTTGATGTAAGTATTTTTAAGGTTTTTAACCCATAACGCAGATATTTTAACTAAAATTATATTTCAAAATTCTTACCTAAAAGAATAGGAAGATATTCATAATAGTTGATGTGTTGTATCTCAGCGATGTGGATGCGTCTCGCTTCTTGGTAGATAGTCTCGTCATTCCAATGAGGGTTGAGTTGAGCCAGATTGTCGGCGATGCGGTTGTGTTCACGCATTAGGATTACTTGGAGGACCGTCAGTTGAGGGTTCTGGTTCACACGGATGTCACCTGTTGAAGAAAAGAACATTTTAAACCTAATAAAAAAAACATTACGGTCCATTTGGGCTTCGCTCAAGTTGGGTACAGGACAAGATGGTTATTGGTAGCGTTTAGACTTGCTTGTACAGGGTGGCCGATTTGGAAGTATATAATTTTAAATCAAGATTATTTTATTACAAACGAAAATTACCAGATATGTTTCCATAATTATATAATTCAAGGTTAGCAATGTTATATGATAAATAACAGATGCCTTTTTGATACATAAAAATGCGACCAGTTTCAAGCAAGTCTTTTTCATAAAAGTTTCTTATATTTTATTAGGTATCTAGCTAAAGAAGTCTTGAATATTCTGCTATTCGCAGAAAAAAATCAGGACGTGTCGTGAAATCCTGATTGATCAAATTGATATTCGTTACGCGTAAAGATTTATCAGAAAAATTGGGTCGTTATTCAATCGGTCATGGTCTTACAAACTGTGCACAGTAAATTTGCCACATTTTAACTAAATATATACTAAAATAGATATCATACAACTGCAAAATATGGCGCCAAATCAGATTGGTAGCTAAAAAAAGTTGTGGACGTTTGAACTGGCCACTCTATAAAAGAACTTACAAAATAAAATTAGTACTTAGATACATAATATTTTCAAGATCATGAAAATCACTCTATTTAGCTAACAAAAAATCAATCTGCCTAGCTTTTTCCTAACTATGTTGAGGTCGGCTTCTAGTCTACCCGAATGCAGCTGAATACCACTATTTTACATGGAACAACTGCCTATCTGACACAGTAATTGGGTAATATGATACCCCTTGGTAAGACTGGTTGTTGGCTGGACCAAAGGCTAACGTGCTTTCCGAGGCATGGAAAAGTCTCGGTATGTAAAGATGGTCACGCATCCACGGGCCAACCCAGGCAAGCGTAGCTTAACCAGATGGATCGAACCGTGCGGCTGTTATTACTTAGCCGAGGTCCTCTATTGAGCTAACAATAAAACAATTTATTGTAGATATCTAGCCTTCAATGTTTTTCCAGCTATTTCACAATTGCTCTACCTACAATAAGGTCACTCGTTCCGTGTGGTTACACGTGCAAAACTATTTTAAAACAACACAAATATCACTCGTTTACTACCCACTGACCTGAAAGTGGTTTTATATGAACGATAACGTCCTTCCTAATACTGCGAACTTCTTGTTTTTATGGGAGGCCAACTTTAATTGGAACAACCCCTACAGCGGAACAACCCCTACTATTCGACAGAAATTGCCCTCAAGGGAGTTATAATTATAAGCAAAGATCAAGAGGATCTTCCTATGGTTGTGTAAACATTCGCTAAGAATGATCTGTTTCCTTTGCTAAACTCTGTCAATATACTTATGTAAGTGGATTATTGCGAACCCTCTCAGCATAGATAGCCAGTTTTCCCGAAAAATATTTCAAGGTTGAGTTATTCACAGTGCCAACAATTTTTTTTTTAAGTACATCGTTTAGTGTTATCGCAATATTTTGCCATCTACATGTGTGTTTAATAATATAAGTAAGATTGGCGGAAATTATGGGAACCTAAATCATTTCTAGTGTTGTCAGTCGTAATCTACGCACAAGCGGACGGCCAACTACAAAAAAAATCCTCAAAGTAGAAGCTTGGCCATGTTCCAGAGAAATAATACTATTATTTGGATACCGCAAACCAAGTACATTTTATTTAGATGACCCTTTCTCTTAGAAAACAATTGCTGCTGGGGAGGAGTTGGTGTCCATGGTTGGCGAAATTCATTAAGTAAAGTTGATTACCACAGTAACCAATACAAACATGACCCACAACAGCAAAAAAACATGGTCTACAATACAGAGACTCACTGCTGACCTACCGGAAAGTGACCAAGGGTTCGTCCGTGCCAATCAAATAGCCCATCAGCTGTTACTTAACGGTAAACCCCCCCATAAGCTGCCAAAAGTGAAGAAAGTTGTTAAAGTTCCTGGCAATTCCACCGAAATCAGTGCGCTTTTCACACTTACCGATATCATTCTGGCCATAAAGGCACTAAAAATGGGAAGGCGCCGTTGATGACCTAACAGTGGAACAAATAAAACACCTGGATGCGTGTATTGGGGCTCCTGGAATTTTATAACACCTGTCTGGCCACCGCGAAAATTCTCAAACTTTGGAGAAAGACCAAAATCGTAGCATTGCCGAAACCAGGAAAACTCTCGGATGATCCCAAATGCTACCGGCCTATATCCCTATTATGCCACACCTATAAGTTATTCGAAAGACTAATGCCAAACCTTACAGCAGTAATTGAGCCAAAATTAAAATCTAAGCAGGCTGGTTTTAGACCAGGCAAATCCTACTCCAGCCAAATTCTTCGAACTCAATATTTACACCGACCGATATATAAGAGACATGACTCACCACCCACAGAGTCACTGGGCATGGATTTGTTGGCCTCTCAGCAGGTTACGACAACATTAACATCAAAAGACTACTTGCCAACGAGCCTTTACCAACGACCAGGGTTTCGCTATTTTTTTTTTATTTAGAAGTTTATCAACTTAGGTGAAGTGTGCTGTCATTGACCCTGATGTTAGGGAATGACGCTATTGACACTGTAAGCTCACTTCACCTAAGTTTTAACGATGAGATTTTTACAAAATCGATCGACAAATTCCACTTTTAACTTACCAGTCAAGTAGCAAGGTTCAGTAGACGATTGCGCAGATTCGCAGGTAACAGTAACGTTAGGGTCTTGTGGAGGCCACTCCCGACCTCCCCTCACATTCGTCAGCAGGCGGCCTCCTTGACCAGCTCGGATGGGGTTGGCCTGGCCAAGGCTGCTGCCGTAGACCAGCGATAAGTCCATGTAGGCTGTGACTGTTGATATCTGGTTACAAAAAAAAAAGTATTATACTGGAGAGTTTATAATTTTGGGATTTCTGTGACAGCGTATCGTCGGTTTGGTGTGACCGAAAAGATGATTTTTTGTGGAAGGCCATGATGGATGGATGCGTTACGTTACATTTACGTTGCGGGTTCATGCTAACATGAACCCGCAACGTAAGTGTAACAATCAATCAATCAACTCAGCCTATAACAGTCCACTGCTGAACATAGGCCTCTCCCAGGCTGCGCCACAACACCCTGTCCTCCGCTTTCCGCATATTACCCGCATATTCCGCCTTACGAATATTTTCAATTGTAAAATCAGTCATTTATGATTATGACATGATTTTAAAATTGAAAATATTCGTTCCGCACATACCTAATATTTACTTAATGTTAAGACTTTATTGATATCTATGGGTGATACTAATTGCGCTTATCGCAAAAAAAATAAACCAAACGTCGAACAGTTGGTTTAAATTAGCTAGGGCCTAGGACTTCTGCAAACTGGGTAACGTTCGCTAACAGTTGACGGCTGACATTATTATGGTTGGCGTGAAAGCGGCCTTATTTCGTAAAATTATCTATAAATCTCACGAAAAAGGATCACATTTGTTTTTTAATTATTATCACAGCTCCTCACTCATACCTTTAAAGTTACGAAAATATATTAAGAGAACAGTAGGTACTCCAAACTCTGAGCAGAATAATCCCAGTTTTGTTGTTTATTAGATAAGTCGGCTTACTCGTAAAACTTTAAGCCAAATTCAATTAGTTGTTCTCAAATACCGAAAAAAAAGTTCCTTTAAGTAGCGAAAAAAAAAGTTCCTTTAAGTAGCAAGTATTTCCAAACTTTGAAATCCAATTCCCAGGTCAAGTAATGTTCAACCTAAGGTAGGTACTTATTTGAAAAAGTGTTTTTTTCTTCGGATAGACGAAGTCGGGTTTTTTAATTCGCTCTCCTTACCTTGAAATCTTATACTGTTATCGGAGAACTAAAACTGAAATAGTATGTATGCATCTCTGGGGACCTTTTCAAATAAAAAACTGGCCAAGTGCATGTCGGACCACGCACAATTAAGGTGTAGTTGGGAAGTTGGGATGAATTTACCCCAAAAACAAAATTAACATTGTATTTGAAAAACATGTTCTACATCGATATATGCCACGGTCAATTGTACAACTGCAAGTTTAAGTAGGTCGACTATTACTCGTTAACTTGTGTTTTTACATCTCCATAAACAACCATTTAGCTGGCAGGGGGGGGGGGGGGGGACCCATTTGACTCTAACAAAAATTAGTACTTTAATGCTTAATATTACGCAAGCCGATCCTTGAATCGAAAATTGGTGTGTATAGACCTGCAATATTTTTAAACGGCCAATCCAACGATACCCCACACGGTGGGGTAGACGAGCAAAAACCAAATACCATCACCACATTAAAAAAAAAAAATTCTATATTTTATTTCAGCACTTTATCGGCGTGATTAATTATGTATACCTATGCCAAATTACAGCTTTCTAGTACTAAGCTTCTCTGAGCTACAGTGGGGATGGACAGACAGACAGACAGATATGGCGAAACTATAAGGGTTTCTTATGGAACCCTAAAAACTGAGATGCTTGCATTCAATGGCCAATTTCAGATGAGATTTCTTTAGGTCACAAGAATGGTGGTTGCAACTGGAACTATAAAAATCCTTAAAAAGTTTTATTTTTAGTAGGTAATTTTAAGATTTTGTAACCTTTAAGATAAGGGGGATATAGATAAGATATAGATTTAGATAGGCGGATATAGATAAATCTTGGGACTTGCGGCTAAGTAATAACAGGCGCACGGGTCGATCAATCAGGTATAAGCTACGCTTGTCACGGTTGGACCGTGGATGGGTGACCATCTTTACATACCAAGACCCCTGCGTGCCTCGGACACCACGTTAAAGCCGTTGTTCCCGGCTGACATTTGTAGATCTTTGACAGTTGTTACGGGTCGTCAGGAGCCAAAAAGTATGACAACCAGTCTTACCAAGGGGTACCGTGTTACCCAGTAACTGCGCTGTGGGGGTCAGATATGCAGACGCTCCATGTAAAATACTGGTATTCAGCTGCATCCGATTAGTTTGGAAGCTGACCCCAACATAGTTGGGAAGATGTTTGTAACCTTTGAGATTAAATACGATAGAGACCTTACAAAATTATTAAAGTGTCTCCCTGTCGCGTACCTACATTATTTTAAAATAAACACTGACACAAGCGCGTGTACAGTAATAATATTGTGAGTACCTACCTACATTATCTATCATTATTTATCTCTTAAAGGCTCGTGCAGACTAGCGCGATATCATGGACGCGACATGCAGCCATATGCCTGTCGCGCCCGCGATATCGTCCAAGTCTGCAGGAGCCTCAAAACCCTTCATGATTCCCTTATGTTTAACATTACTTTTTCACGGAATTTGTAGCCACCGGGGTGTACTAAATCAGTTTACTGTTTATTTTTCTCGGAAAAAAAATAATGCGGTCAAAATTGTATAAAACTTTTTCGATCTTTCTCAATATAAATGATTGATTTTATTTTATAAATACGGCCCGTAGAAATTGAGCTACTAATGTCACGTCGCGCCTGTCTGCTGGGTTTTTAAAATATAATAAATTGTCTGTGAAATAAGTACGTGATGTAAATTGTATTGTCATTGACAAAGCCGATATAGGATTTATTTGAAATAAAGTAAAAACTATTGGCAAAGAACTTAAGACTCTGACTATAAAATATTGACTTTTAAATTAATAATAATAATGCGAAAGTATCTCTGTCCGCTTGTCTATCACATTTTCACGCCTCCCTTTAAGACCTGGCGTTCACAATTGAGGATATAAGATATAAAAGTATTATACATAATACATAATCAGCCTATAATGTTCCCACTGGCCTAAAAATAAGTATTACTTTCGTTCATTCGTACAGACAAACGGTCGTATTCATTTGTTCACATAATTATTATTATTTATTATTTATTTATTTATAGTAATAATAATAATTTAAATTATACCTACTTTTTTTTTATTTCATAAGCCAACGAAAACACTAAACGTAGTGTGTTAACTAAGATTTTGCGAAAAAAATGCATGTATATAAATATGTATCTATTACTAAGATTATGTATGATTTATTTTATGCGTCATTTACTGTTTTTATAACAAGATTTTTCGATTTGTCCTCAAATGTGCCCATCAGGTGTACATTTGTCTTTTCTGTGTAATATTACAATAGTTTAAAGATATTAGAAGATAAATATGTTTATTTTATAAAATGTAATTTTAAGTTTGTTATTGCAACATATTTTTATAAGGAAAACATTATCTAACATTTCTCTATATTCTTAAACTTTTGCAGAATAAGTCTTTGACGAATAATGTTTACACGAAATGCCTTGGATCTTCTACGTGATGGAAATCTCTCAGACTTGGAGTGATCTTCAGATGTCGACGATGGGACTGAAGGTAGTTTTGCTCGAGAATCGCGATCTGTTCGATTCGGTGCAGATGTAGTTAACCAAAATCAAAGGAAGATCTTCCCCCAGACTCCGATGAAGAAGAAACCAACAAGAAACCGAATTCGCTCATGAAATCTAGTCATGATGGCAATGTTACAGTAGTCAAGTGGTTGGATAATAAAATTACCCATTTGGCTTTCAGTTTTATTGGTATTCAGCAAAAGGATTTAGTGAGAATATGGTGTAAAAAGGAGAGGCGATGTTGAAGTTGAAAGGTAAGAAATCGTGAAGAAGTACAATCACGCGATGGGATGAGTAGACTTGCTTGATCAACACACGAGCTATTACAGAAAATAAAATAAAAAAATGGCCCGTACACGATATTTCATGCATCAGTTCTTGCAGTTGTACAGGCTTTCCGAAAATACCAGACTGACAACGAATTACTCGGAGTCCCGATAAACAAACGACTCACTTTGGTTCACTTTCGTCGCAGATTAGCAGAAAGCCTATTTTTGCGAAATAAACAGATAGAGAGACAGTTGGTATAAGAGGCCGTCCAAATGGCAGTAGCCCAACGCCATCCGTAATTATCCCCCGAAGACCAGGAGAAGTTCACTCTACGAGTTAAATAGCTCATGACGCGATTGGACACCTTCCTGCATATGATAAAGGGGCTGGAACACGTTGCAAAATGGTAGGATGCAAGGGAAAATCCGTGTAAAGTGAACTTATGCCTAACAAAGGATAAAAATTGCTTTTATTTCACACTTAGGTTTTTCTTTTTCTAGTACTTTTTTTTACTAAACGTTTAATTTTACATTTAAATAATAACGATGCCAATGGAAAATCTGATTTAATATTTATTTACTCGTACGTTATTACTTTTTTCTAATAATAAAATAATATTATAATAACAGTGTATAAAAATTAAGAAAAATTCCCTAAACATGAATCGTAATTATAATTAAAGCCGGATGGCCACATTACATAAAGAAAAACAAGTTTTTCTCAAAAAGTTGCTTCCGTTTGTTTTTTATTTATTTTTTCCTAGTTCTTAATGCTTATTATAACACTGTGAATTTACTTATATCCGTAAGAGAAAAGAAAAAAGTCAGGTCAGAAAGGGTTAACGGCTGAACGGATTGCCTTGTGTACCTTTCAATGAAAGGCGCACAAGCAGGCCGTGGTCCCCAAGTCACGGCCGGCTTGTGTACATGCTAGGACATAGGATTTTTTTTTTGCCCGATAGTCCTTTCCCGTGAAATAATTTCCGATCTCAACGCGAGCGAAAAAGCGGGCAGTAGCTAATTTATAAATATTTTATTTCTATTCGGCCACAATTTAGTTAGATTAGATGTTGACCCTAGGCAAGTTGAGAAAAGCCTAGCTTTGCAAAAAAAGTCTACGTTTTGCACATGATATGAATTAATTATATTTATTTATTTAGTCATTTATGCACACACATAAGCAGACAAGAAGATAAGAACAGAAAAATACATGCAAAGGTGATGCTTATTTCTATAAAAATCTCTTCCAGCTTACCTGCGATAGGAAATTAGATAAAGAGATGTAGACACCGTGTTTAGGAGTAGAGTAGAAAATAGAATACATAAAATCAAAAACAAATCACTTACTAAAATAAAACAAATAATATGAGAATTAACTAACAAACATACATATTTCTAAAATAAACATCACTAGATGTTACCCAATAACCCCAAAGCCATAAGCCCTAAGCCCTAAGCCCTAAGCCCTAAGCCCTAAGCCCTATTAAACAAGAATACAAAGCGTATTTTTTATATGCGAATAATATAATATAATGAGTAAATATTTGCCATCAGACCCTTAGCTAAAAAAAGCCGGTTCACATTTTCCCGGGGGCATTGTGAGTGTCTAGTAACAACCACTTTTGCATGTCAATGAAATAATATTTCACAAAAGAAGGAAAAAGACAATTTATGCTAGACTTTTAAGCTCTGTAAGTCGCTTATACCGGTGACCTCTGAGTTTATTTTGGCCTTTCTTCTCAGAGTAATCACATAGGAAATGCCGACCTCATCTAGTTTTAAAAATATGATTGCCGTGTAAAAGAGTTTGTACAAACTAATTACAGAGATAAAAATCATTTATCATTAAAAGTAAAACTAAGAAACCCATCAATCTAGACATAAATGATGATAGTTATCAGTAGCTGATGATCCAAACACATCCTTGCAATAGGGTCTTACACCCATTTTTGAAAAGTGTCTTAATTAAATTCTATAGAGCTAATATGCCCCAAAAAGAAATCACAAAATTTTTATTCAATCGATAAGTGCCATAAAAATGCATTTAAATTTTACATTTTCAAATTTCGCGCGTAGTTTGACGAAAACGCTGGACGCAGTGGACGCCATGTTGCTCTGTGGTAATGACGTCACTTGGCTATGTAAACAAATGCGCTGATCTATTATCTAACTATCAGTTGACACGTTTTAGTTTACACAGCGGTATGACGTAATAACATGGCGGCTACTATTTCGTGGTGTTTTTTTAACAGATTAGAAAAACTGAAAACGTTGAATTGAATTTTAAAATTTATTTTGTTATTTTATGAACTAAAAGTAACATTTTCCGACTCCTTTTTGCCTAAACTATCTCAATAATCTATTTATGGATTTTTTATCGTTTATAGTAATATACCCTATTGCTATCTATTGCAAATATTTGATATCCATAGTACCTCGTGATACTATTATCACGGGATAGTATGATTATCGATGTCAATTGTTTTCTTAATTTTTGTTCAATATTCATTGAAGGAAGGCAACGCTTTTTTCACATCGCGACTTGTTAGCGCCATTTTCACGTTCACACGCCTACCTACAGCAATAATAATGACCCAGCTGTAGAGCGGGCTCTAAGTGTACTTTTTAAAAGGTTTTATTCCTTACCGGTTGAGCAGGAGCATAAGGAGAAGTGCATCCTCTGTCCCTTGTAGTGCCAGTTCTCACAAAGTTCATGCACTGGGTTCCTTGCGGGGAGTGCACGGGGTCATTGGGTGGAATCAGCACGGGCGCACACACTGGGTTCGAAGTCACATCAGGAGCCAGTCGTCCATTGTCGTCGCAGCACGTCACCGAGTCCTTATCTGTACAAAACGTTTTATAGATTGTAGTGGATGATACTAGGGCTCAGAACAGCTAAAGCTTGAATCGGTCGGAACGATTTTCAAGCTTTTCTGCAACCGTGCACTTCTTTTAAGGCACGTGCTAGTGTTAAGCTACAACGTAATGAGGTGTTGCGTTACCAGATTAAACACAAATATAAGTCTAAATCATCTAAAAAAATACAAAATTCGTAATCTGTTACAAATAATTAGATTTTTTTTTTTAAGAAGCATTAATCTTAAATCCAGAAAAAACTTAGTCAAAAATAAATCCTGTGTGGATTTTTCTTTTCTGTTGGTTGTCACATTTTTTGAAGATAAAGTAAAGCTTTACAAACATTCTGACAACACACTTTTGGCAACGGAAATTCTTCTTAACAAACTACAAAACGGAACAAGGAAAATGTGTGAAATATTTTTGTGGAACCATTTTTCTTTCCGGATATTACATGTTCTCTACAATAGATAACGTTTTATTAAGTCGCGTCCATCGTTTTCAACAACGTCTACTTGAGCAGGCAATCCTAAAAGACTCGCTTTAAGTGATACAGAAAATTGTCTCTTTTCATCGATATTCGAACAATTTTGTTTTTTGTCTGGCTGTCGAGAGTAGTCGTAATAATAGTAGGTATTTCTTCCCCGTAATAATTTCTTCTCTCCTCGATTCCAAAATTATTTTTTTACTGACAACTTTGAGAATATAAATCAAATAAATAGTACCTAGTACATATATGTTTACAAATGTTAGCAAACGTGTAAACGCTCTACTTGATGATTTAGGTACTTTTTTATTCCAGTTTACCCAATAATTGCAAATCTACACACAAAATCTATACATACAGGCTTTTTCATAAGTCAATTATGAGCTATGACATTCTTCTAATAATCATGCGAAATTGATTACATAGGTACATATATAAAATTATTATTATGTACTTATATAACATTTTGACACATATAGTAATGTTATAAACTGATGAAATAGGCACAAAATAATTATATTTTTAGTAACACATTTACACACACATTAAAACTTACTCTCAGCTTCAGTAGAAAAGGCTGTTGAAAAACAAAAATTATAATTATTAGGGTCTAGCTGAGCCCCACGGTTTCACCCGCATAAGTCTCGATTCCGTGGGAAAATCGGGATAAAAAGTATTCTTTGTCCTAATACAGGTTATGGTCTACCCATGCGCAAAATTTCATCCAAATCCGTTCAGCCGTTTTAGCGGGAAAGCATAACAAAGAAACGAATAAACTCACTTTCGTATTTATAATATGTAGTTAGGATAACAATAATTGCAGGGCAAACTTCTCCCTTCCCTTTTTCCACTCATCTCGATCGTGAGCCAATTATTATTGAAGAAGATTAAAGTTCAAAGAGGGTACAACCTACTCTAGTTATTTTAGGACTCCTAATAAGAATAGAAGAGACTTATATAACCACACTTTTAACTATTTAGACTGAACAACTAGTCTTCGATCAAAAATCTGTGGTCAATTCTCCAATCATATAAGTTCACATAATATTCGACAACAGATTCAACGGAATAGAGATTATTTATTTATTTATTATTTATTTATTTTTAAAATTTACACACACTATCTTTACAGGATGAGCCCGATGCAATAGTGGGTTTGCAACCACACACTATTATAGATCTCGGTGGGATCATAGACGTTAAACAAACATAGAAGAAAGATTGTAAGAGCCATTGTAGTTTCTTCTCAATACAAGCATGATAAAAAAACCTACAAACCCCACGACCTTTCTTATTTATTGGATACAGTTTATTATCCGATCAGTAACACTTTGCTAATGTCACAAAAGATCAGGACAAGAAACATTGTTTGGACGAAATCCGATAATTCTGGCGTAAATCTACACCTACACCCGTTTTGTACGCCCCTAATGTACAGTCAACAAAAGACATAAGTATGCGGGCAGATTGACAACTAGTTTCTGAGGGTGTTTTTACTATCATGCAAATAGTTCGTTACGCACGTAGATAAGGCGGCCCTACCCCTAGATTCAATAATGTTTCTTACCACCAACATTAAAGGAAATAAATGTCGTATCATATTCAAATAAACACGAATCATCACACGACAATGGGCCAATCCAGCGGTCATGAGCAAGCATATCAAAGAAAAAATGAAATAGATATTTATATATATATAAATATGCCAGCACGGGATGATTTAGTTGATTTATTGTAACACTTTTTAAAACTTGTAATCTCTCTGTGGTTTAGATTTTGAGATTTTTATTATTTTACTAAATAAATCCGCCGCCATGACACTCACAACCCCATTCGGTGTTCCGAATGTTATTGTGAATGTCATGGCGGTGGAGAGGATTACTTTTTGATGCGATCGCTACGCGCGGTGCACACGCATAAATCCATTGACTCTAAATTCAAGTTGAAAAATTATTGTAAGTTGATTTAATCAGTAAAAATAATTATAACGATTACTTTTATGGTTATGTTTGTAGGTAAATTAAGTGCGTTATTTTGCGAGTATAATTTATTTTACACCTGCACGTACACGCCCGCGATGGAGAACTAAAAGATGACGGATCAGCAGCAACACGTGGTGTCTCACCCGCTCGAACATCCGTCATATATATATTTAATACATAGGTATAAATATTTATTTAGGGGCTACGGAATAACAGCCGCATGAATCGATTGATCAGCAGCTTAAGCTACGCCTGCCGCGGTTGGTCCGTGGAAGAGTGACCATCCAAGACCAAGACCTCCGTGCTTCGGAAAGCACGTTAAGCCGTTGGACCCGGCTTTCATTCGTGGATCTCTGACTGTCGATCGTCAGTAGTTCGAAAGTCTAACAACCAGTCTTACCAAGAGGTATCCTATTACACAGTAACTGATTGTGGATGTCAGGTCAGATAGGCAGTCGCTCCATGCAAAATACTGGTATTCAGCTGCATCCGGTTAGACTGGAAGCCGACACCAAAATAGTTTGGGAAAAGTCTAGGCAGATGATGATATATATAAATATTTATTTACACACACAATATAAATATTGATTTATATATATAAATTATATCCAATTATTTACTAATTGACGAAAAAAAAGGACCACATTAAAAATATTCGCACTAATTACGTCTAGGCACGTACGTTTATTTCTAGCCTGCAAATCAAACTCTTTCGTCAAGTGTACAATTAGGTAACAAAACAAAAGTTTTTCTTCCTACGAAATAGAACTTCTAATAAATTAATGTAAAAACTTACGGGACTGTGCTACGCCGGCTGTGAGTGACATGTCGTGGGTTACAATTTGCCCCCACTGTTGTGTGTTGAGGTTCCAAATAGGGTCGACCAGTTGTCGGTCGGGGAACAGCCGAAGACTGATAACTCGAGGGTTCGGGAGTGGACGGCCGGAGGTTGATAGTGGCATGACGCTTACACCTGGAAAAGAAAGCTCTAATAAATCTCATGACGATTTTGGTACAACAAATCAGGTAAGGACCTTTAAAGGAGCTTGTGGCCAAGTAATAACAGCCGCACGGGCTGATGGATCAGGTTAAGCTACGCTAATTACGGTCGGTCCTTGGATCTGTGACCATCTTTAAATACCGAGACCGCCCAGTGCCTCGGAAAGCACGTTAAGCCGTTTGTCCCTGCTGTCGTTCGTTGATTATTGACAGTCGTTACGGATCATCAGAAGCCCGAAAATGAAACAACAAGTCTTACCAAAGGGTATCGTATTCCCCAGTAACAGCAGTAGCTATATGTAAAATATTGGTATCCGTTTCGACTAGATGGCCGACCCCAATATAGATGGGATAAAGACTCTTACAAACAAGCGCGACACGCGACGCGACACAAAGGCACCGCTTGTAGTGCTACACGCGGTGCCTTTGTGTCGCGTCGCGTGTCGTGCCTGTTTGAAGGAGCCTTAAAGCTAAGCAGACTGATTGAAATCAGATAAGTATATATTTGTTTTCCGCCTTCCTTAAGGTCTACAAACGAATTATTCAAATTAACACTATAGAAGTTACATATACTCGAACTTGAAGCAAATCATCCAAACAAACGGGATCAGCTACTTAAACAATCTGCGAACATAATCTATCTCGCTTCACTTGCTACCTTATGGGAATATTTCACCCCCATAAATCCCTACATCCCTTCACCCTGTCCAATTCCTGCGTCATTACGGCTAAATTAACTTATCCTCATACATATACTAGCAATACATTAATTGCTAAGCGTCACAATCATTCATCAAAACGTCGCCAACTAAAGGAAAATGGTGGCAATCCCCTATGACAGAAAGTAAATGATAAATAGGAGAAAATTATCTTATTGGAAATGGAACCAGCGGAAATGACTGATTGCAGAGGGAAGGGACTTACAATACTGCGATAAATACGGAATAAAATGGTAGATAGAATTGCAGTCAGTATCTATAAAGTTTATTATTATTCCTGGATTTAATAATAAAGAGATAATGCACAGATATTTATCTAAGTTTTTCTTTTTAGTCTTTAAATTAAACAACAGCAACAGCTCTTTGAATTATGTGTGCTACGCGTACGTACTACTTACTACTCACGCACGCTACGCGCGTAGTGCGCGTGGCTACGGGCTACGAACCGTCCCTAATACGAAGCATCTCTGCTACGCGCGTATTACCTACGCTCGTGTAATTTTCAATGCGTGTGCTTACTACAAAAATCCATAGTGAAGCTATAGATAAACATTTCATATATATTTTGTTACGATGTGAAGGCATTATTATCTCAGAGTAGATGTTTCGATTAAAAGAAAATTCCTCTGTTCCTGCATCTTGATTTTTGCTTTAATAAACAGTTTCAATTAACTCAAGTTTAATGAAAGACAGTGATTACTTTTCTCGTTATTACGTAGTCTCTTATCATTTTATCTTTGGTTTACTACACGATATAACATGTAGTTTATTGTAAACAAAAGAATCTATAGTAAATAACTATAGGTACGGCTCGACTAATACCCTAATCCACGTGGATAGTAATCGAGGCTTAGACATTGGCAACAGGCCGAGACAAAGCAATAAAACGATTTAAAGAAGAATGTTTATCCCGAATGCAAATAAAATACTCTATATTAAATTGATTCAACCATAAAAAGGCCAAAGAACTTGAACTTGGGAGCACACTTAGAAATTCAATAAAAGATGCCAATAGTCTTACAAAGATCGTGAACAATTTAAGACTAAATCCCATTTAAAATGGCTCTTGCGCTCAATTAATGCAACTACGTCAATGACGAGTGAAATGGCATGCAAATGTCTGGAACGTGGGCATTTTAGATATTTGCATAAACGGAGTACCGACCCGGAGCCCGTTCTCGGGCATTCGTAAATCATTTGTTACGTTGAGCCGACGCGACGTTGCATAATATGATATAGGTACATTCGTTTAGTTAACCTATTTTCTTATCACTATATTTTTGGGATTGTCTGGGTACATTCTACGGTGGAAACTGAAATCTTTAGCTTTCTTAAAATAATTTTATAGATACTATTTAATTGTTGTAAATCTGAAGACATTTTATAGATAAAGTTATTGAAGTACAGTATCTGGGCCTTAATATGACACATGTAGCCGGGTACTTTGAAAATGCCAGAAATAAGAGAACCCTATTAAAACTGGCCAAGTATGTGTCGGACCACGTACAGTGAAGGGTCCCGTAGTTGGGATGAATTTATCCCAAAAACAAACTTAACATTGTAGTTGAAAAACATGTTCTCCCATACATCGTTAAACGCCACGGTCAGTTCTCCAACTGCAAGTGTAAGTTGGACGACTATTACTTGTAAAGCCTACTTAGCTGTGCTAGTTTTCCTTTTGACTTCGTTATATATACTACACTTTTAAGCTTAATATTACGCAAATGGATCCTTGAATCGAAAAATGTTTGTCACTGACCCGCAATATTTTGGACGGCCTATCCAACGATACCCCACACCATGGGAACGACAAGAAAAAAGAAATCATCCCCACTTTACGTGCAAGGGAGGTACCCATGGTTTTATTTCACCACTTTGCTGGCGTGATTAATATGTAGTACACCCATGCCAAATAACAGTTTTCTAGTACTAAGAGTCTCAGAGCTACGCCGCTGACAGACAGACGGACATGGCGAAACTATTATGGTTCCTTGTGGACTACGGAGAAAATGACGATCTTTTATAGTAATGTACCAAAATTAACTGTACTTACCATCAGCATAATTATATGGTGTCAACCTTCCATAGGGCGTCTGGGGTATGCCCCACGCTGGTCTCTGGAGGTTGTTGCAGGAGCCATCAATAGCCCTGTACCGGGACTTAGCGCAGAATGGGGGCGAAAGACCACAAGTCTGCGTGGCTGGGTCCACTGTAGATCCTAATGGAGGTGGTGGGTTGCTGAAACTATACCAATAAGAAGGGTTTTAGATATTTTTTTTTTTATGGTTGACGAAGCGGCTTGCAGATAGTTAATACATAGGTAAATAAATAAACAGTCATATGCATGCATACTTAGTTGCTAGACTAGTATTATAATTATTTACGGGGATACAGTTTTTGTAGGTAAATAGTTAGAAAAACATGCAGTTTTTTTTTATACGCGATTCTAAAGATGATAAGGAATATTCACATAGGAAAATAAAATATCTATTCACAACTCTTTCCTACGGAAAAACTTTTGTATAAAAGCAGTTCCATTTCTACAATTTAATAACACACACACCTACTACCTACAAGTTTATCATGCATTTAACTTTAAGAGGCTGATAACAGCTAAAGCGCGATCACTGTCGGACTGCCTAGAAACGAAAGAGAAGCGCGGTGCCACAACGCTGGTAATTTATTGCAAAATATGAAGCAATTATCTATTTACAAAAAATCTACTGATCGGATAAAAAAATAAAATACTATTATACTAATATGTTGCTTGTACAATAATGTATATTATGAGAGTTTTAGAGATATCTTCGTGTTTTTTTTTTCCATCGTATCAAATTAGTTGTACTTATTATATTTATAGTACCTACACTATCTGCCTAGTTTATATCCTGAAGAATATGGTATATTTTTGTGATTTTGTTTACTGCAGTGGCACTTTAGCCACTATAAAACTTTTAAACTTGCGTTTAGCTCCTGTTGTCCTCGTAAGTTAAGAATTCTATTTCCAACTTCACTTTTCCTGGAAAATGTACCACTACATTCACTTGTTTCTAGTTATACCCAGCGGGAGTGTAAAGCAGATCGTCATCGCACACATATTATCACTGCAATGCATCAACTCCAGCGCGGCTTTGAAGTGCTGAGTTGGTTCGGTTACACGCTTACCTACGTCTGGTTGACGACGAGTCGATGAGGTGTGTGCAAATCTAGTGCAGTGCTTATATGTGTGCGATGACCTTCACATGTCAAGTTTGTTCATTTACAGCTCTAAAATCGTTTAAACAAAATTCCCGGGGGAATCTTAGAGTTCGTAAAATACGCGTGGTAACACGTGTTGGTGACATCAATTGATTTAGAACGTGAGTAATATCGGCGTTGTAGCGTTCAGTTTAGAGGTAGCTTTATTTATATTCCAAACTAGCTGCTGCTCGTAGCCTTACCCGCGTGGCTTTTTGTAAAATAAAAATCTTTAAATTCTTATAACATCAGCTATCTGCCAGTGAAAGTCCCGTCAAAATCGGTCTATCCGTTTCGGAGATTAGCCGAAACAAACAAACAGATAGACAGGCAACAATTCAAACAGACATATTTTTTTTATAAGTACCGTATATACTTTCATATGTAATTACGACTATATAAAAAGCTGTTATTTTGACATTACAAAGAGTCAGTTCAATTGTATTTATTTGTATTTGTATAGATATTTTACAAAATGTTTAAAGCGTGTTTTAACAACGTATAACTTACATGCAATCTTTATCACAGTGCTGCCACATTTAAAGCTCAAACTCAAACTCAAACCAATTACGGGCACTTTTGAGTTGTCAAGGGGCCGGTCGCGATCTCTCGCGTCTGGTTCAGGCCATGGTACGAAGCGAGAGGGCATGGGCAGTCGTCACTACCTTCGGCGAAGCAGTAATGTTCGCGAAGGAGGAGGCGGGACTGTTGAGGGAAAGGCAAACTTCGTGCCCTCTCGCCCCTAGCTGCCGCAGGAGACGCCCTGGGCGTCGGGAATCCCTGGTGGATTTCCGGCCACCGTAGGCGCGGGCTTGCGGACGGTGAGCAATGGGTACCTCACCGCCCGGTAAGAACCAGGCCCGGATCGACGGCGCGTTGTATTTCACGTGCGCCTCAGAGATGTCGTCAGCACAATTGTAGAGGTCCACTAGGGCCGATGCCTGCTGGGGTCGCGGGAAAGTACTAAAGGGTTACCGAGGCCCCTGGCAACATAGCGACGGAAGGAATACGGGTGGGTTTTAGTCAGTAAGAGACTGACACACCCTCCCGCTCCGCCCTGAGAGGGAGAAGATATTTGAAGATTCCCCACACAAAAAATAAAAAAAAGGGGCCGGTCAGCCAGAAAGATGAAGTTAATTGCCTATTCCAAACCTTAATAGGTTCCTAAGGAAAAAAACGGGCAGAAACTCCACGGACACCATTTTAATCAAATTATTGTTTAGGACATTCGGAATATCTGTCAATATTTAGGTACGTTACTGCGGAAAAAAAGGGACTGTTTGTGATTATGTAGCTTGTAAGCTTATTGTATTTCCGGTCTTGCCTGTGTCAAATAGGCCTACAATAATCTACAGAAGGTCATTAGAGGCTGTCATTGTTAATTTAATTAAGCGCAACTCAATGATAAAAAAGATAGAGTGGAGCCGAACTCGATATTTTCCAGCCATATTAAACCTCTCGATTAAAGTCACATCGTAAAGACATTTGGAATATGTCGCCCTAGCTCCATTAAGGCTCACGCGGACAGGCGCGAGGTAGCACAATTTCTATGAAAACTTCGTGGAAAATGTCGCGCTGCGCGTCGTGCTGCCTGTCGCGCCCGCGATATTGCACCAGTCTGTACGACCAGTACGCGGTGCTAAAT
The DNA here is from genome assembly GCA_905333075.3 of Atethmia centrago. Lineage (NCBI taxonomy): Eukaryota > Metazoa > Arthropoda > Insecta > Lepidoptera > Noctuidae > Atethmia > Atethmia centrago. The sequence continues at coordinate 15,034,879 of HG995383.1, read as the reverse complement.
GTGCTTATACGCACAGTACGCACACGCACTGTTCAATTGTTCTAGTTATAGTTGTTTATTTGCTATAATAGTAGTTATTTCCTCTCTCTGCAATCGTTATTCTGTTTTTGTTTTGATTGTATGTTATGTTGTCATTGGTTGTCATCTGCCAGTGTCGCAACACAGAGTAAATATTACGTAATCGACAGGATTGTCAAACTTAAATGGATTGATTACGAGGCTTTTAGCTACTTTGTAAATGTGTGTATTTTACGTAAATTTTTGTAATGTGCGTTTTGTTTGTGCAGAATAAACATTTTTTTCTTTCTTTTCTTTTCTTTCTTATACGACACTGAAAAATTTCTTCACTTTTCCGAGAGCGAATTCTAAATAACACACGAATGTGGGTAGGTACCTACTTATCAAAACGAGAGTAGATACCGTATCATGAAGTGATACTTCATATTATTTTATTTGAGGCTACGTTGTACATAAAAAACCTGCCAAGTGCGTGTCGGACTACGCACAATGAAAAGTTCCGTAGTTGGAATGAATTTATCCCCAAAATCAAACTTAACATTGCAGTTGAAAAACATGTTCTCCCATATATCGGTATACGTCACGGTCAATTCTCCAACTACAAATGTAAGTTTGTAATCGCAATTTTTTTGTATGCATTAAAACTATCAATTAATGATTTTCGGACTTTTTTCTTTACTTGTGCTGTGAGACCTTACTTCTTGCCAAATTTAATGATTCTAGGTCAACGGGAAGCACCTTATATAGGTTTTGATTTATTGGCGAGCATCAAAATATGTCGCATACATGACGGTATTTTTTTTTTTGTTTTGACTTCTAAGTCAAAACAATAAAAAATACCGGAGCTAAATGAAGCTCCATTTTAGAGCTCCAAGGGACCGTAGTGTTACGTATTTGATATTAAATTCAACTTGATACCTTCACGCGTTCCTGAGCAAAAAGGTATTGACAGACTGACAGACAGACGGACAACGAAGTGATCCTTCCATTTTTCCTTTTGAGATACGGAACCCTAAAAAGATATTCACACCCTCTGTAAAAGTATTCATACGTAAGCATTAAATATTTATGATATATGAAAATAGTGTCGAGGTAAAAAGAGCCGTTAAAACAGGGTGATTTATGAACAGGATTTTTTCTCAGTGGCAATCATTTTCACAGTGTGTGATTTTTTAGGTCTAGCAATATTACTAAATCACTACATTATTTATTTTGTGTGAGGTTTAGACGTGGCAAAATAAAACGAATGTAGACTTAAAGTCTTTATAATATACATATTTTTACTCCACCTGCTCGCTTATGTCAAATTATATCTCGTAGTCGTAGGCTCTAGCCGGGCCCTTACTGGATTTTACCGCTGGTGCACAATACACCAACTCAACTAAAAAATTCGTACGAAAACTTTTACCACAAAAAAAAACTTTATTACTGATAAAGTACAGCTCGACCAAAGAGTTCTCACAATTAAATAATGAAATTACGCAATTTAATAGGGGAATAATAAGCAACATTCATGTATTATATATTAATTAAATAGACAAAACAAAAATAATTACAACAATAAAAACAATAATTTTCTGTTTATGGGCAAGTCCTAAATTATTAAATAATCTGCATAGACTCGGCCAACCACTTATTCTACATTATCTGTGGCGATAATGGCGGCATGTCATCGCAACAGCTGTTCAGTTGCTGTGGCGCGTAATGCAGTAGAATGTTGGATATTTGTGTCTTATTCACTATAATATTTTTTTGTGTTTTTAATGAAATTGCATAAGTTTTGACAAAACTGTGTATGAATTTAGATAAAATTGTGCACATAATTAGATATTCCCCGGTTATTTAACAGTTTCATAAGCTACTAATTCGAAATCGAATTGGTTCTTATTACCTCGCTGTAGGTTCGAAAAGTGCCCGTGACGTTAAGACACTGATTTATCCCTTAGTGGCAAAAAAATAGTAGGTTATTACTATTTTTTCACCCTTTTCAATTATATCTAGCATACAATTAGATTAAATAAATCATACTCTACTAATATTACATACAATATATAACTGAAATAATGCACATTATGAAAGTAATTTGCTCAGAATCGTTTACTGAATCGATTACTGTCATTTTGAATCCCAAAAATAATTAAAACTACGTAAATTACAGTCACACTTCCACTGTACATTCAAAACAAACCAAAATGGACGAAGTACCTACGACACTAGACTCTTATACGTGAGTGTGTGCGACTGTGTCCGTGCGTAGATTTGTGTTGTGACCACAATTTTTTCCTAAAATCAGTTCAGCTAATTTAATAAATAATCACTGTTTTATACATAATCATAATAAATCAGTGTATGTATTTTGATTATAACATAATGTTCTAATTGGGCTGTTTTGTGCCTTAATTCCGGGACATGTTGGACATAAATGCGAAATTATATTTGTTGATTTGTCCTTCTTTCACGTAGCAACGAAGCAACGAATTGGCGTCATTTTTACATAGTAATTTAGTCATTAAAGTACCGAAATATTTATTACCTCAGAACGATATAGTTAGTTTAGTAATTACTGTGTTTTTATTTATTAGTCGTTAGTTAGTTTTGTTACCAAACCTTATAGTAAGTTAATTAATCGTTATTCGGTTAATAGTGTTAGTCAAACACATAAACAAGTAACCTTATCGTGGGTCCAAGGTGGGCGGGGTCAATCGTCGGGCTGTAGACAGAATCAGTGCATTTTACAACAGGTACATGCGACACAAAGACAAATTAGCAACCAGTGCATAATGTGCAAACAGAGAATAATAATTGTAGGTACAGATTTCAGGCTGTCCGTAACAGTCGAGTGAAAATTATTCACAGATAATACTAAACTCCGGCCGACGAGAGAATGCGTTGCTGACACCTGTCAGCTGAGTGACGTGAAAAATTGTTTTACGAATTTAAACTTTATTCGTTCCAACTCCTGCCGGGGCCGCGGGAAGGTTCTAATGGGTCACCGAGGGCCCTGGCAACACAGGCAACAGGAAGGAATACGGGTGGGTTTTAGTCAGCAAGAGTCTGACACACCCTCCCGCTCCGCCCAAAGCGGGAGAAGTTATTTGATAATATCCCATAAAAAAAAATGAAAAAAAATCGTTCCAACTGACAGATGTCAGGAACACATTCTCTCGGCGGTGCCGCAGGGGCCAAAATATAGGTAAGTACATATAAATTGTGCAGACGATAATCATGGTACTGAAATAAGAAGGATTAAATACGTAGGTACAGTCTCAGAATGAAAGTATTATGCACCTTTATGCCAATTTATACATTTGTTTTATAATTTTTTCGATCACACACTCATTATTAAGAATGAAAATGACAGTGTGACAAGGTGTTTTTTCATTCCGCGACTGTACGGTGTATAATTTCACTTTTTGCAAGTTATTGTACGCTTATAAAATATCAAACGTGACGATATTATCGTGGACGTCCACGTCGTGGCCGTCATCATGATAACACAGAGAAGTACAATGTATGGAAATATATGAAGACGCTTTTAAATTTCCGTCCACGATAATGTTATAACGAGCACGTACTTCCATACATTTTATGGACATGGACGTAGACGTCCAAGATAACATCGTCATATTAGGAATTTTAAAAGCGCACAATAAGTTACATAAAAATATCACAAAGCAACAATGCAAGAATCCAGCATTCTGCTGTGAAATGAAAATCATAAACTCATACTTCGTATTCTCGTAACACACATTTAGAACAGTGAATTTCAATTACACTATGTACAAGAAAATAATTTAACACATTTCACGTTTCACTTTAATTTGCGTTCCAAAAGCAACATTCAAATAGAAATAAACTATTTGAATGTTGCTTTACGCTGTAAAATATAAACACAATAACTAAACACGGTGAAGTCCTAGTAAGTGCTTGTAAGTTAGTTCCAATTTTGACAGAACTCTTGTACGTTTACATTTTAATTTACAGTGTGATAACTGTAACAAATCCAAAAAAAAAATCATAAATCTCATCAATTCAAAAAAATAATAATCATCTTTGAAAATCTTGATAGGTATTTATTATTCTCACCCAAATCCATTGACAGGTAATCTAGCTGGTTGTGGTCCAAAAGCTACAACTCTTGCGAAGGCGGCCCCAGGGCCAGAGAGATGCAAACTTGGGTTCTCCAGGAAGAGTTTCGTTGGGTTCGGGTGGAAGTTGAGGTGAATGCCCTCTGTGGCAAAACACAATGCCAGCGCCAGGTATATTGTCTCCATGGTGGCCATTGTATCTGCAAAGAAAGAGAATTGCGTAAGTTTATTAACTGATTAAAGTACATCGTGATACTTCGATTATTGTGCCGGAACCATAAGAAATGATGGGAAATTCGCCAGGTATAGTTCAGGAAGTTAATTGTTAAGGAAATGGACACCCTACGACAATTTGCCGTGTCGTAGGCATCTCAAACAATTGTCAATGAATGACTATTATATTCTATTTTTCTCTATGGCAATGGTGCCGATGTCGACAATTCTGCCGATGTCAACTTGTTGACGAGTATTAATGCACTGAAAAAAACAGATAAATATATTGTTAGTTATATCATTAAATGATCACTAACACACAAAAATCATCGTAATTTAAGGTCATTGACGCGGATAAAAAACATCACAGCCTCAAAGAGCTTTGGGGAAGAGTATGTTAGGATATGGAGTCAATGAATGCCAGTTGTGATTTGAATAAGTAAAATTTACTATCAACTTAAAATATCCGTATATAATTGAAGCTGGTAGTCAATTTCCTTTACAATTAGGTAATCTCTCCGAATTTACCTACGAGACAACAGACTGTTAAGATGGCTGTAATTAGGGTACCGTTCCCTGATAACAGCCCTGAACATTTTGTCGTTAACAGACAATTCGCAGTTCACTGAAAACAGAAACCAAGATGTTGCTGCTGATTATTTCAAATATTTATTATTTAATGTATGTATGTATTGTATACCATAAAAATACATAACATAACATAAATCAAGCACTACAAAATATACAATGGGCGGCCTGGTCGCTTTCTGCTATCTCTTCCAGGCAACCTTAGAATGGACAGTGATTTGCCTGGACATAAAATGGGCTGTCATTGGTGAAATAATAAGAATTGCATATCTATGTAATAAAAATAACAACGAAATGAAAAAAAAATAAAATTAAATATAATCTTTTATTTTTAAATATAAATCCATATACATACAACTTTCATTAAAAATTAAAATATAAAATGTAATGCTGTTCGTTGGTAAGCATATCACTTGGGAATGGCTGGATCGATTTGACTATTTTTTGTTTTAAAATGTTCGTAATAGTTCGAATCAGATTTTTATGGAAAGAAAAATTGAAAGTTTCCCGGAAAATCTTAAAATTCGGGAAAAACTAAATGTCGTTTTTCGTATGCATTATTAAAATTTAGACCGACGACGTCAGTCAGTTCAGCTAGCAGGTAGTAAATATTTATTATTTTAAATCATCTCTTAGCCAGAAAACAACCGCAGGCTTCATTGTCTCTCATAAAAGTAATGATCATTAACATCCAAAACCCTTAACATAATACCTACTAAATCCTTCGATTTTCAGGAAGACATTCTAACGTTTGTATTCCTACATAATGGGATTAAGCTAAATGCTTCCATTTTAATCCCAAATCGAATTCGAATCAATGAGGCAAACACAAAGAGGCATTTAGATGCCGAGGGTCCTCACGGACATCGAAGACCTAAAGATCATTATTATAGAACGTGATGCTGATTTCCTAACGACGTGACGACGGGAGAATTCTTGGGTTGTAATACTTTGACAACTGGGTACCAATAATTTGGAGGAAGATTAAATAGTTTTTAGACTTTTAAATTGATCTAAATGTCACAATTTTTCACAATGACTTCGAACGACACTTTTAAATATAGTAAACTAGCTACGCCCCGCGGTTTCACACGCATAAGTCTCAATCCCGGGGTAGTATCGGGATAAAAAGTATTATATATCCTAATCCAGGTCATGGTCTACCCATGTGCCAAATTTCATCTAAATCCGTTCAGCCGATTTAGCGTGAAAGCGTAACAAACAAACACTCACTTTCGCATTTATAATATTAGTTAGAATAACTAGCACTTTTTCGGAAAAAGCGTACTGAAATAATGTATCATGATGAAACGAAAAATGAAACCAAAATTATTGTTAGAGTATTTCTTGACTTTCTCCGTTCGATTCGATTCTTTCTGACTGTTTGATCTTGTTAATGCCGTTGCAATATGTCTCATATTGCTAATAGTTTCCGACATGAAACAGGTTGCTACGATATTCTTGCCAGGCACTCGTGACTTAATTAAGTTCCTTAACTTTATCGGGGCTTTTATGGTTGGCTAGGATAGTCGTAGTTTTTTCTTTTGCTGTATTTAGCGTAACTGCATGGTATTATTAAAAAGGAAGCTGCAAACCAGGATTGGGAGATGGTAGGACCATCTACCAATTCGGGGGTAACACTGGCACAGATATATGATTTTAGTGACTTTTAAATCTGTTATTACGCCTTCTTATGCAATTAAGTTACGCAAAAATGTATGTTAAATTCAAATTCAAAATCTTTATTTCGAGCGAAGACTCGTATAGGGTTAATAACATTGCTCTTAAAACTAACTGTTAGTAAACAACACGATACGACGGCACATGTAACTGACAGCAGTGAATAACATAAGGACAGTCCACTCTGTCAGCAATCATTTTCAGAACCCTGTTAGGGCTGGCCATGACTCGAGCGACCATGGATGCTGCGCGCTTGCGCATTATTGTGTAAAAGCAATCTACACGCGCCGCTGCAAACATTCCTGATGCACTGCAACGCCATGGCAACCCCATCAGTTTTCTGAACGCATTATTAAATTAGACACGAGGGGCTCCATACGACGCCCGCGAATATGTATCCCACAAGCTGCATGTGTAGAAGGTGGTACAGAATGCTCTAAATAGCGTCACCTTTACGTCTGCAGTACAACGTGCAAACCTGCGAGCTATCATATTCGCACGCACAAAAAGACCCTCCGTTCCCTTTCAATGTCAGCATTGTCTCTGACCACGTGACCAAGATATTTAAATTGTTCCACTCGCTCAAGAGGAATACCGAACTAGAACAAACTAGAACGAATACACATTAATTCTACAGGTTGAAATTGAAAACTTGCGACAAACTGAAATGGGACATTGTATACATCATTATTAACAACTTTTACTAAGGGACCAAAGCTGTAATCCCAAAAAAAAAATCTGCTTTTCCTACATTTTGATGAGGTATTGCGAACATAAATGTAGGGGACAGCAGTTTTTTTTTTTGGGATTGTAGCTTTGGTCCCTTAGTAAAAGTTGTTCATAATGATGAGTACAATCTCCCATTTCGATTTGTCGCATGTTTTCAATGTCACCCTGTATATGTGAATATTTAAGTATTGTACGAGAATACTTTATGAAATAATTTCAGGAAGTAATGTCTACCCAAAGCATAAAAAACGATATTACTTTCAAACTACTTGAGATATTTCATGTTTTTTTTTTGTATGAACAGACTATTCTATTACCTACAATTATATCTGTGTTTTTTTTTTTTCAAATATTCATATTTTCGTTAGGTACTAAAAATATATATTCTCTATGAAACCGAACGGCGCGGTGGCACGGCGTGTGCCCGACGCACATTATGGCCAAGGTCAACGGCGGTTACCCGATGCTTAAGAGATATAACTTTTAACAATGATAATTATGTGGCCGTGAATCATAATCATAAAATCTTTATTTATCTCAACATCATATTACAACTGGCCCAGCGCCAGTTTAAATCATCATCTGCCTAGCCTTTTCCCAACTATGTTGGGGTCGGCTTCCAGTCTTACCGCTTAGTCTTACAGCTGAATACCAGTATTTTACATGGAGCGACTGCCTATCTGACCTCCACAACCCAGTTACTGGGTAACACGATACCCTTGGTAAGACTGGTTGTCAGACTTTCGAGCTTCTGACGACCCGTGACGACTGTCGATGTCTACAAATGACAGCCGGGACCAACGGCTTAACGTGCTTTCCAAGGCACGGAGGGATCTTGGTATGTAAAGATGGTCACCCATCTACGGACCAACCGCGGCAAGCGTAACTTAACCTGATCGATCGAAAATTCACAATCTTAAATAGAGAAAGGTGTCTGAGGTAGGAGGGTCCTGAGTTACAGATCACCCGGCTCTCTTTGTTAGGTAGGACACGTTAATTTACAAAACAGAGTCAAGATATCATAGATGAACTAAAAGTCTGAAGCTATAAAACTAAAAGATACAGTTAAAAATTATTACCGTATTTCAGATATTTTTTTTAATAATCGCGGAAAAAGATAAAATTAATGAAATATCTATTATGTTAACTTCGTTCTAATTTGTACTTACTTAACATTTTTCCGCCCACGTCATTTCAAAGATGTTTATTGACTGCATGTAACTTATAACCTCCGATATTTTTTTTATTGTTACGAACAGCTATTTAATTAATTACTTTGCTTTTGGTAGGTAATATAAATTATTGAGTAAAGAAGATTACGTACTTATAGGTAAAATTACGGATCGCTAGGGACATCTAATTAAAACCATACATTCAATCATATCAATTTATATTGGATATACTCGTATCTTGTGTGATATTTGCTGTGTGTATTTTCCTTAAATATGTACCAATATTTTGTTAAAAATTTAGAGCAGTATCTTTTACTTAACTGTTTATATATTTTTTCATGTAGGTACTATTTTACCCATGCATCCCCGTAATTCATCATGAGACTAGTGCCTAGCGCACTGAGGATCTCTAGACTAAGTAATAACAGCAGCACGGGTCGATCCATCAGGTTAAGCCACGTTTGCCGGGGTTGGTTCGGGGATGGGTCACCATCTTTACATACCGAGACATCTCTGTGCCTCGTAATGCACCAACCCCGGCGATCGTAGCGTAACCTGATGGATCAACCCATGCGGCTAATATCACTTAGCCACGAGCTCCTCCTCCACTTAAAGTATTTAAATAAGTCCTTGATTTACCTAACATCTGTCTGTATAACCATATGCTCACTATAAAAAGATTTGATTTAATTTGAAATATTTTTGCCATTTATTGTAAGCTCAATTTTCTCCTGTATATCAAAAGAGTCCTTCACCCTGCAGTGAGCGATTTACAAAGCACCGAAATGGCAGATATATAAACGAACGGCTGTTCTAAAAAAGAACTAAGTATTTTATTTACGACCAACAGTTCCATCTATTCCAGTTTATCGATTAATTATCGGACACCCTGTATACAAAGAGTTTGTGTGTGTGAGTGTGATTATCACACTGCACCGCGCTCCATTGCATAGCGCGGGGCGGGCGGTCATTGAAAACACAATCTGCGCGCTCAGCGCGTTCCGCGCGCAGATTGTGTGAAGAAAAATCAGTGCAAGCGCTTTCTGCCGTTTAATTATAAGTATTTCCTAGAAGTCCCTGATGCCATTGTTTTACGATTTACGACCAATCATTTTGTGTTGATCATCAAGGTTTTGTAGAGCATCAAATTATTATTTCTCATATTATTCTGGAAACAAAACGTAACATTCACAATGATTTGTTTTGAGGGTTCCGTATCAAAAGGTGCCAAAGGGACCTTATTACTAAGGCTCCGCTGTCCGTTTGTCCGTCCGTCTGTCACGGGGCTGTATCTTTTGAACCGTAATAGGTAGACACTTGAAGTTAACAGAGAGTGACATACTACTATGACTGTTATTACAAAAAAATAATAAAAATAAAGTAAAGTTTAAAATTAAACGCGGTCCCCATATAAGAAACGTGTTAGAGAAATATGTAGTTATAAATGTTGTACAATGGCACGGAACCCTTCGTGTGCGAGCCCGACTCGCTCTTGGCCGCCTTTTATTTTCATTTCCTGTGATGAAAACGTTAATTAACCTTTGGCGTTAATTCGTTATTTCCATTCATAAAACTCAAAGGTGGGTTCAATATACACATTAGCTGAATTTTAATGACTTTTCATTAAGCCTCAATTATTATGAACAAAAGAAACGACTAGTACTTATCACGCGAGATAATAAAGCATTTGAATGTAGGAGAATTCATAGGAATCTAGGCAGTTACAAATGTAACTGCCATTGGTTAATCAGTGGTTGATCACGACCACCAAACATGAAGTCCTAATTTTAAGCCTTGAGCCGTTTATTATATGTATGTTATTATGATGTGTGTTTGACTTATAAGAACATGACAGTTAATGGTTACGGTTACGTCACGCTTACTCAAATGTTTCGCTGATGGTGGCGCGTACTTGGATCATGAAATTCGGTTCCTTTCAAAATAGTTGAGCTGGATGATACTGATCCACGCGTCATTGTTCGTGAAAGGGAGCCGCCACTTGCCAGGGCTTATTAAATTGTTTCATATTGTTTTTTTTTTTTGCTTTGTTCTCACATATAGAAGCAACGAGAATAATGTCCCCAGGATTTTGTAATATCTTGATTCAAAAGATTGTCCTTGCTCCATAGAGTGTTGGAATGGGCAACTACACTTCTGGACACATCTATTGGCCCACCTTGTATTTTCAGTTTCGTTTGGTCCTAGCTAAAATTTTATATTAGGTCGAGCAAAAAGTTTTTATGCAGTTTTGAACCTGGCACATTCACAATTTCATTCAATAGTCTTTTTTTGAATTTCGAACACAGAATTTAAAGAAACAAAAGACAATTTGGAGCCTGTTTGTTGATATCAAACAATCGAATACTAAGAAAACTTGGTTTTATTGGTTTACTTGGATTTAATTCTTGAAAAAGTGATTGATATCTTTGGTTTTGCAACAATCATTACTTATTCTTAACATTAAGGTGAGGTTCTATCAATAATCTATGGATACTTCACCTGAAGTCGCCGCCCAAGCTGTGGCACTTATTCAGGCTGGACACAGCCAAAGAAACGTGAGTGCTCAACTTAATTTAAGTCGATTTGCGGTCCGAAATGTTTATCGGAGGTACCTAGAGACTGGCGGCTTTGTTCGTCGCCAAGGAAGGCCACGATCTCGGGTCACAACTGAAAGGCAAGATCGATTCATCGTGACGACCAGCTTGAGAAATCGTCACCTTACCTCCATTGAGATACAAAACCAACTTCGCGACTTCCACGGAGTATCTGTGAGCGCTCGAACTGTTCGGAGAAGGTTAAAAGAACGCGATATGGTACCACACAAGCCAGCTAATGGGCCCAAACTAACGCGAGCCCACCGAAAAGCGCGCCTTCATTTCGCACGCAGTCATTTAAATTGGACACAGCAAGATTGGAGCCGTGTACTCTTTTCTGATGAGTCTAAAATTGTGTTACATGGCAATGATGGAAGGAAGAAGGTCTACCGACGTAAGGGAGAGCGTTTCGCACAATGCTGCTTTGAAGAGAGGGTTGCTTATGGCGGTGGCTCATGGACTGTCTGGGGCGGTATATCCGCGAGCGGCAAAACTCAACTTGAGGTTGTTACAGGACCACGGCTGCCAACATTAAATGCTGAAAGGTACATTCGTGAGTGCTTAGAACCTCACGTGATACCATACGCGGACTATGTGGGTTAAAATTTCCTTTTTATGCATGATAATGCAAGAGCCCATGCGGCCGGCATCGTCAGGGAATATCTTCGGGATGTGAACATCACAGTTATGGACTGGCCAGCCAGAAGCCCAGACATGAACCCCATTGAGCACATGTGGGACGAGCTAAAAAGACGTGTTAGGGCTCGTCAGCCAGTTGCCCAGACGATGCAGGAGTTGAAAACTGCCATAGAAGAGGAATGGGAGATGATCCCTCAAAATTTCATAGAGCGGTTGATAAAATCTATGCCTAATCGTATGAGAGCTGTGGTAGATGCCCATGGAGGCAACACGCGTTATTAAATTAAACCTTTATTTGATAAAACATGTTTTTTATTCAAAAATCAATTGCCTTTAACAAGGCGCATATCCGACTTGTTAGGCGTAGCTCCATGTCGTATGGTATTCTGAATTCAAATTTAAAACAATACGATCGAAAAAGATGGTAAAATGTATCAGGTTTAAAACTGCATCAACAGTTTTTGTTCAATCTAGCAATCATATTTCGGTAGGGGCCATCGAAACCTAAACTCTAAGGTGGGCCAATAGATGTGTCCAGAAGTGTAGTTTCAACTTTCTGAGAACTAACTACACGACTCTTTGACACTTCAAAAGTGCCCGTAAATGGTTAATTGAAATAAATGCTTTAGATTTTGAGTCTGAGTGTTTGTCGGAGAATTTACAGTGTTTTATTCAGTCACTTTTCTTAAGTGACGTTAATAAAGTTTAGCAACTCTATTTATTCCTGGAAAGTTCGCCTACTTTGCTTATCACAAGGGATATAAATGGCATAGCTAGATAATTTCAGCATCATACTTTAATTTGGCTAGACAGATTGCAGATTGACTTCGACCGTCACATAATCAGCCTATAATGTTCCCGCTTCTGGGACACAGGCCTCCTCTCTGTTAGAGGGAGTGGGCCGTAATCCACGCACATGTCTTCGAATTTTTGGTTCTAGGACATGCCGGTTTCCTCACGATGTTTTCCTTCACGGTTTTGAGAGCGGTGGTAATGAAATAATTTACACAAAGTAAAGCGCCAGTCCGGGTTCGAACCTACGACCTGCAACTCGTAAGTCGCGGCCGTTAACACTGGGGCACCACTTCTCTCACCGGCACATGCCTACATTAATAATTATGTCAAGCAAAACCATACAAAAAATATCTCAACCGACCCCTTTTAATGTTAACATAGCGTGACGAAAATGAGTAGGTACTTAACCCGCAATACTTGTAATAAAATATTTCACGGTACATACTCGCCTAATAAACTGCTGAGATTTGATACTCCATAATTACATTCAGACTATGTGTTAAGCGTGTGCGGCGCTGACACGATAATTTGTTATAACACAATAAATGATTGATGTTTGACTGTCGAAATTTTAAAGTGAATTATTTCGTTCATCAGTTGTTAGGTAATGATTTTGATATTTAACTTCTTAACTGTCTCTTAAGATACAGGTCACCCTAGTCTAAGAGGCAGGGCTCACCAACTATTGTTTACAGATTTCTGCAGCCTAGATTATTAATTTGCTCTGTAGATACCTCCTACAACTAGCTAATAATACCTCCTTGTTAACCAAGTTAATTAAGTCTGTAACATTTTTTTTTTTAATAAATAAATTTATTATTATAATTTATTTTTATTATTAATTTAAAGTCTTATGTAGTAAAATCAGGGAAATTTACCGTTTATTTGACAGTTGTATGAAATGGCTATAACGCGGCAAATTGACGTAGGGTGTCAATTTGCTTAATAATTAATTTCCCCGGCTGTACCTATAGGTACTGACCCAATGCTATCATCATGGTAGTTTTTTGTGGTCTGCCTTCGGGATGAAATAGTTTCCATTATGGAGATTCACATACTATAGAAAGAAAAGTTAGAAAGAAAATACGTTAATTTGCGGTAAACATAACGCAAAAAAGATCACAAATACGAAATAATAAGTTGGAGGAAAATATGCATCACATCCACGAAATACGGCCATCGCTCAGCCAATGCTGCGACTTTATGCGAGACAGAGCCCCAGCGCTGGTTGGTGGTTTTCAGCGACAGCCAGCGTTGGCGCGATGACGTCAACCGGGTATCCGGGTCAGCCTATAGGGTCCTATAAGCTGCTTTTATCATTTCAATGCCAAAGGAAGCAACGGCTTCAAATAAGCACACCAGCAGGCTTAGCATGACTCGTTCTATTTCTTCGAAGAAGTAGAAAACGTCATGCTAAGCCTGCAGGTAGGCCACATTACATATATATAATAAAATAAATTATTTAAAAAACAAAAAACCCGACTGCTAAAACACATAACTGAAAAGGGAAAAACAAGAATTATAATCTATAGAATTTTGGTATCGCAGGTGGGGACAATCAAAAGTTACACCATATTTCAGGTTATTCGACTGTCCCCGCCTGCAAGACCAAAATTATATAGATTATAATGCTTGTTTTTCCCTTTTCAGTTACTTATGTGTTTTTGCAGTCTGGTTTTTTGTTTTTTAAATAATTTATTTTATTTCAAGCTTTTTAGTTTTATTAACATATATATTTGAAAATTACTCATTACTAGCTTTTATTTGATACCAATATTGATGCAATTAATTAAAAAAAAACCCTTCCCTTCTTTTTTTTTGTATTTGCAGATGCAATTTATAAATATTATATAGCCTATGTCATTCCCACAATTAAGACGAATCTAAGGACACCTCATATGTTAAAATCCATCAAGCCGTTTAGGCTACAGAGCGTGTCAAAGAAATAGACATACATACATACATACATACATACATACTCTCGAAAAACATTACCCTCCTGAGGCAGTCGGGTAAAAAAAAACAACTGACCCTTTTACATGGCCTTAATATTCAAAGAAATTAAACATCTTCAAGCGATTGACGTTAAAGAAATGAAGCATGGAAGGTTTTAATAGCTCTTCAAGCTTCCTTTATGAAACTCTAATATTACGAAACTATCTATACTAATTTAAAAATAAAGAGTTTGTTTCTTTGTTTGAAAGCGCTAATCTCTGGAACGACCAGTTGGGTTTGAAAAAATGTTTTTGCTCTTGATAGCCCAATTCTTGAGGAAGGTTTATAGGCTATTTAACATCACGCCACAACCCTTAAGCGCCGAGCAAAAATAAGAAAGTCAGAAAAACGCTTGGCGAAAACAAAGTAATTGCGCGGGCGGGAGATGTTATGCGACGCAGTGGGACGGGGGCCGAGGGAGTTTTATAAAAATGTGGCTGTTATTTTAGTATATGAGGGGTATAGATAACAATTCAGTTGCTAAATTGCAAAACCGCCGTTTCGACCAATCACCGAACAGCAGCCATCATGGCCATCCTAGTGTTTTTATGCTTATTACGTGCAAACCGGCCTCTGATCCTATGAATGAAGTCCAAAACCGCCTCTATCCAGGGTTGTGGTGCAAAATCGCCTCTATCCAGTTTTCAATTGAATTGTATGCATGCATTGAGAGATGCATTTTTGTTTTTATTTAATTTGAAGGTTACAAAGCCACGTAATGTTTTTTAACTGCTGTGAACATTTTCAGAAACTGAATAGAGGTGGATTTGCATCCATACCACTCATATATTGTGTATCTTACGAGTTCCATGCAAACGAAGTCGCTGGCAGAAGCTAGTATTTCATATAATGGCCGTGCTTACCATTCACTTGATTATGCCCCATAGTTCTTCTGTGTCATGAAAATTAAAGAGGACGCGTACCTAGGTCTCCTCTTTAATATACATTTAATTTGGGTTGGTAAATAAATTATTCAAAATGACGTAAAGTTAATGTATTTAATGTATTTACATTAACTTTACATACATTATTTTTTAACGTTTATCAAGTTACTTGGGTCCTTAGACAAATCGTTAAACCAATTAATTACTTGTTTTAAATTGTAAATAATGGCCTTAATAATGAATGACGTAACAATTTAATATCAATTAAAATGGTGCTCCTTTGCATTGTATAATAAACAATAATTGATTATAACATTATAACAGTAGTATCAAATTTAAAAAACCGTAACTGTTTGAAGACTTTCGGCCAGTTATAAATAATTTGAATTTTAAACTCTGTTTAGTGCAAAAAAAAATCTTATTTTTCTATTTAGTACAACCAGCTTTCAGCCAACCATTTAGTACAAAAGTAAATTGTCAAATTTCTCCAAATGATTTTAAACCTTAAAATGTTGATATTAAGTTCAAAATCGAATGAGAAAATTTGACAGTTTGTGGTAACTTGATATGCTGGCGACTGTACATGAATAAAATAAGGAAAGATTAAACTGATCATCTAAAAACTTTTTGCATTTCTAATGATGCACACTTTTAATAACTGAGCATTTTTTAACCTTTCTGCCCTTTTTTTCAAAGTTGGTCGCAGTAACTAAGCTAGGAGACTCTGCCCATATAGGTTAGGTTAGAACTGTGATCAAGGACGCGCGAGCCGAGTGAGCGAAGCGAGCGGTGCACGGTACCGCGGCAGAGGCCCGGCGAGCGCTAAATCCAAGTTGGCCGCAATTACTTGCCTATTTAGTATTTTTAGGACCCCAAAATAGGAATTATTTGAGGTCACGTAAAGAGGCACAATTATTAATTAGAGAGCTAATAATATGTTTTGGAGTATAAAGTGAGAAGAAGTATTAGAGGTTCGATTAAATACATGCCAATAAAAAATTGTGACTGAACTTAATATATAGACGGTTAGCTAGTAATTATGCGTTGATGCAGAGCGTGTTAATTTATTATAAGTACGAGTAATGGCTAACTGTTAAACATTCACACATGTTCAAATGACGGTCAATTAGAGAAGTAATGGTGCATAAATAGTTACCAATTATCGTAGACATGTACCAAGTTTTAATGATGTTTACAATGATTAGGATTTATTATTAATTTGTGGTATTATTTTCACAATATTATATTTCTGTTTTGTAATTGGTATTTTATACAATGATAATAATTTAATATCAGTTTCAGAAACAAAAGATCATCACAATAATAATTTTAATAGGCATTATTTTATGCACAGAACACGGAGATGTACTCTGCAAACTAATGCATCAATTCTGACCATCCCAGCCACATTGAAAACTACGTCAACCCACACACAACCAATCACAACCGTCAATCGTCACGCCTGTAAACTTTGACTATAACATCATCAGCATATTATAACGTTCCCACTGCTGGGACACAGGCCTCCTCTCTGTGAGAGGGAGTGGGCCTGTGATGGATGTCACAAGTCTTCGAATTTTTGGTTCTAAGACATGCCGGTGACTTTGTCTGTGTCGGGTGACTTTGACTGTACCAACGGAAAATTGGCATGTTTTTGACGTTTATCAACTTTTCTCTCGCTTTCTGTGCGAGTGATATCGTGAAAAGGGACGGATGTGTGTAGACAGAAAGTGACAGCTCGAGCATGGAATAAGTAAGTACTTTTTAATAGCATGGAATTAGTGTACTCATGGAATTAGTAGCTACTACATAGATTGTAAGGAGAAAGCGTCATATTTCGACCAGTGGGCGACCACTAGTAATGAAAAATTATTGGAATAAATATTATAGTAGCATTTAGCTTTTCTTTTTTAATTCTGAGTTTAATTTCTGTCGCTGCTATGTTGCTTATTACCAAGGTGAGATGTCAGATGTTACACATCATATGCGACTACGTAAGGCTCGCTCATTTTTTTTTTATCAGCCCAAAAAGGTTCAAAAATCCTTCTCAAACTTACAGTATCAATACCAAACCTATTAACTTTCGCAGTTGATTTTCCGACATAGCATCTTCGGCTGCTAGTAAATAAATTAATAGGTTACCGATATGAAAGTTCTCACATGTTTCCAAAACAAATAAGTAAAAAGATTTTCAAACAAATAGTTTTCTGACAGCTGCGCGCACAGATTAATTTAGGCCGGCGGCGCGTACGTCGTTCTCGTCGGTACGAAATGTTGCCATTTTAAATATTTGTATTTATGTAATTTAAATTACAATCTCACTGTATGCTGCACCGGTCGACGTCTTAACGTCAACGCCGGCTATCGCTGAAAACCAGCGCTGGGGCTCTGTCTCGCATAGGGTCGCAGCATTATGCTGAGCGTTGGCCGTTTTGCGTGGACGTGACGCATATTCTCCCCCAAATTGCTTCTTTTCTGTATTTGTGTTCCTTCCTTGCGTCATGTTTACCGCAAATAAATGTATTTTCTTTCTTTCTTTCAAAAGAAAAGAAACAAGAATATTTCAGGATTCTTAGAACACTCACGAAGTTAATTCGCGCATGACGCACGAAGAAATGGGCTGGAAGACGGTTCGGATCAACCCAATATTCTGAAGTAAATTGGGTGACATTTAATACAATATTATGTAGTATAGTGTAGAATGTAGAGCTGGTACGCCGAGGGTTCGAACCCCGGCGTGATGAAGCAAAATCAAACACTTGTTCACCATACACGTAGGTATAATTATTTATTTTGATTGATTATAAAATACACGAATAACGTAAAAAACAGGACAAGTGCGAGTTGAACTCACGTGGTAAGGTGTCCGTACGTAAGTAATATGTTATCTACTATATTTTTCATCTCAAGAACAAACTTAACATTAAAGTTGAAAATCATGTTATTTTCTAAACATTCCAACTGCAAATGTAAATTTGTACGCATTATATTGAGTTTTTACCATGTTATTTTAACACCATAGAATGGACTTCTCATAGTTTTCCTGTAATCTATAAGTAAAGAATTGTTTTGTGTATTTTTTTCAAAATTTTTGGCTCAGTAGTTTCGAAGTTAAGGAGGAATGGTAATTTTTCATCTATTTATTTTAAAATTATTAAAAATATATATTTAAGACCCACATAACAAGTCCTTTCATTTAATCTGTCACACAGTACAGTTTGCAAAACTATTATTTATAATTTTCTAATTTTCCTCCTAAAAGTGACCTTCGTATTCAAAATTAATTAATGTAAATAAATGAATTTTGAAGTCACAAAAATTCATATGTGTACCAAATTTCATCATTAAGATGAAATTTGGTCCAGTAGATTCGGAGCAAATCAGCTGCAAAGGAAGTAGAAAAAAAATCTGATGTAAAGTAGAGAAGTCGAGTCGATGATAAAGGGGAGAAAAACTTAAGGTAAATTTTAATTTAGATTTTATAGTCAATACGCTCCAAGAAGTCCCTAGTCCGATTGAATCGCATCGATCCGCGTCGCTATTTACGTAATTATCCCAAAAGATACGGAATAGGTTTAATTTTTCAGTACATCAAGTATTTTAAAATGGTCTATGCAGAATTAGAGGGAAATTAATACCTAGATAAAACAATTGAAACTAAGATAGTCGAAATTTAAAAAAAGGGAATGGGGAATGGGTTCCTAGCGACGCGACGTAGCACTCCAGGCCTCGTCTGACGGTGATCGGCAGGTTACAGTGCCACGGGGGTCCGCAGATGTAAACCACACGAGCTGCCTCACGGGCGACGTGCCCCACTCGTCGGCGTCAAATAGCGCCAGATGTTACTGGTGACAAAGAACTAGTCGGTATAGTCGGTAGTTTGGGCCAAAATTCGATCTTATCCCTAAGACAAATACAAGGAGTTTTTCTTAGATCTGGGAACAAGGCGGGAATTAAATAAAAAAGGAGTACCGAATAATATATACTAACTACTTTGCGCGCTAAAAGTATTTATGTGTGCACCTGCCATGTTTCTTCTCTGCATCACCCTAAGGTTGACTGGCAGAAAATGCCCGCCTTTGTACGGTGTCTTTTCACTTGTGCATAAAGTTTTAATATAAATAATAAAATAAATAATACCGCAGCAGGTACCTATGTTTTGCATATCGCAGAAAAAAAGAGCTAGAGAAGATAGAAGTCGGTTTAAAATACTCTTGACTTTTTAGGGTACCATAGTCAACAAGGAACCCTTATAGTTTCGCCATGTCCGTCTGTCTGTATTTCCGTGACTTAGTTAAGAGACTCTTATTACTAGATTGTATTTTGGCATGGGTATACATATTAATCACGCCGATAAAGTAGCAAAATAAAATGTGAAAAAAAAAATTGTAGGTTGATTTTTTAATCATTGGATAGGCCTTTTCAAAAATATTGCGAGTTAGTGAAAACCATTTTTCTATTCAGGGATCCATTTGCGTAATAATAAGCTTTAAAGTGCTAATTTTTGGTAGAGTCAAGTATCCCCCCACTTTTTTTTGTGTGGGAAATTATCAAATAATTTTGGGGGGTGTGTCAGACTCTTACTGACTAAAACCCACCCGTATTCCTTCCGTTGCATGTGTTGCCAGGGGCCTCGGTACCGCTTTAGTACCTTGCCGCTACCTCGGTAGGCATCGGCCATAGCGGACCCCTACACTTGTGCTGACATCTCTTTGAGGCGCGCGTGGAACACAACGCGCCGTCGACCCGGGCCTGGTCCTTATGGGATGGCGAGCTACCCATTGCTCACCGTCCGCAAGCCCGCGCCTGCAGTGGTCGGCCTGGGATTCACGACGCCCAGAGCGTCTCCTGCGGCGGCTAGAGGCGTGAGGGCCCAAAATTTGCCGCTCTCTCACCCGTTCCTGCCACCTCCTTCGCGAGTTTTACTATTTCGCAAAAGGAGGTGACGGCTTCCCATGCCCTCTCGCTCCGCACCATGGCCGGACGCGAGAGATCACCGCCGCTGATCACCTCCACGAGGACTCAGCGGTGCCCCGCCCAAGTCGAGCAGACCTCCACTGATTGCTCCACCATGTCCACCGGGTGATCCACGCAAGGAATGATGCGAAACAGGAACCTCCCGAAGCAGCCGTGTCCGGTGAGGACCTGTGCCAGACGGAAGGTGACGACGCTGTGGCGCCTCTCTAGCCACTCCTCAAATAGGGGACTTATCAATTGTGGCGTGCCCAGCTCTGGGTTGCGACAATAGCACTCTCCATGTTATATGTATGGTATGTGTATGTTTTTGTTAAAATCAAGTGATTCTAAAAAAAATAACAGAGTCCCCCCTGGCTTAAGGCCAGCTAAATGATTGTTTTTGGATATCTGAAAAAAATCATGGCAGTTATAACGAAGTTAAAAGGAAAAGTATCACAACTAAGTAGGGTTTACAAATTAACGAGTAATAGTCGAACAACATATATTTGCAGTTGAAGAATTGACCGTGACGTATATCGTGAGTGTATGGGAGAACACGTTTTTCAAATACAATGTTAAGTTTGTTTTTGAGATAAATTCATCCCAACTACGGAACCCTTCATTGTGCGTGGTCCGACACGGACTTGACCGGTTTTTGAGCATTCATTATTTAATTTACACTCGAGTAGTCGCAAAGAACTGCGATAGTTCGGAAAGTTCAAGTTTCTTGGCTTGTAAACTTAAAAGCTATCTCGACTCCATTTTTGGAATACTTTTTTTCTTAAGTTTTAGTCTTTCCAGTACATTTTCACTTACTTTCAAAATGAATCTGAAGTGGATTATTTAACATGAGTACCTACTTACCTAACGTTTATAGAACCAACGTACTGGAACGTTGCTGATTGGCTAATCTTGTTTTCAGATGTTAGGCAAACCAATTTTTCAAGCATTTCCGGCAAATAACTCAAACCTCCTTAAACTGTTTACGCCTTGCAATAAAAATGATGTAAACACACCAGCAACGTGCTTCATAGCCACATAAGCGAGAAACTAGAGGCAGTAAGTACTTACGTAATGCTTTTCAACGACCCACAACTGGGTCATAGACGGATTTGGGGATACTCGATGAATTCAGAAAATGTGGTGTAATATAGTGACAAGGAACATTAACACCCCTAGATTTATAGACTAGGGTCTAGGGGTGCTGGAACTGTAACACTACCTAGGTTAGGTGGTAGATTTTAGCCATTCACGAAAGCCTTGACTAACACTCTACTAGGCAAAAGTATTACCTACAATATAATTCTAAAAGCCTAGAGTGACTTTGTACGTTTTTCAAGATTAAGGCGCAGATATATGTTATTACTCCTTCATATAATCCAAGTAAGTTATGCAAAAAAAATATGTTAAACTAGATCGCGTACACATCAATTATATATGTGAATAGTAAGTATTGTAGTAAAAATGCTTTATAGAATAAATTCAGGAAGTAATGTCTTTTTTTTTTTGGGTGGGAAATCGTCAAATAACTTCTCCCGCTCTGGGCGGAGCGGGAGGGTGTGTCAGACTCTTACTGACTAAAACCCACCCGTATTCCTTCCGTTGCCTTTGTTGCCAGGGGCCTCGGTAACCCTTTTGTAACTGCCCGCGACCCCGGAAGGCATCGGCCTTAGTGGACCCCTACACTTATGCTGACGACATCTCTTTGAGGCGCGCGTGGAATACAACGCACCGTCGACCCGGGCAGGAAATAATGTCTACCCAATGCATAAAAAGCAATATTACTTTCAAACTACTTCAAATATTTTCATTTTTTTTTTTTGTATGAATAGACTATTTTATTGTCTATAAATGTCTGTGATTTTTTTTTCTTAAATATTCATATTTCCGTTACTAAAAATAAATATTCACTTTGAAACCGAACGGCAGCGCGGCGTGAACGCGACGCGCATTTGTACGGCCAATGTCAACGGCATTTACCCGACCTTTAATAGACGGCGGTATAAAGCTACGTAAACCCTCATCAATTACTAGTATAAAGTTAGCACTTAATCAGTTTTCCAGGTCGTTACTGCAGAGGCTGTAACCTGACGTGCTATTAGCATGAAACCTCCGCGATTTTAAGTTGATCGCATGAATCTCATATTCACAAACACAAACATTTTGTCAGTGGAAAGGAGAAAATGCTAAAGCGCCAAAATGGTAGTTTCGGGAAATGAGATTTAAAGTAAAAACTTTAAACCTTTGTACCGAAAAGTACGTTCATTTATATTAAGATGAATCCGCAGTGGTAGCCCGCGAAATTCGAATTGTCAAATTTACTATTAGATTTATTTATTTATTTAATACTTTAAGCACACAAATGTACAGAGGCAGACTTAATGTCATAGGCATTTTCTACCAGTCAACCTGTGGGTGATGCAGAGACAGACAGTGGTAGAGCAATAACAAAAACTGTGGAATAAATATTTATTAAAATATAAGTATATACATACATATACTTATTAAAAAAACATTAAATATAATACATATACCTAATTATACATAAATATAAGACCAAATAAATACATATAAATACTTCATAAGAACAAATTTCTTATGGAAAAGTTGTTAAAGAACAAACCTAACTTAGAGATATGTATTCATCATCTGCCTAGCCTTTTCCCAACTATGTTGGGGTCGGCTTCCAGTCTAACCGGATGCAGCTGAATACCAGTATTTTACACGGAGCGACTGCCTATCTGACCTCCACAATCCATTTACTGGGCAACACGATACTCCTTGGTAAGACTGGTTGTCAGACTTTCACGCTTCTGACGACCCGTAACGACTATCAAAAATCTACAAATGACAGCCGGGACCAACGGCTTAACGTGCTTTCCGAGGCACGACGGGGTCTTGGTATGTCCCATCCCATGGATAACCCATCCACGGACCAACTGCGGCAAGCGTAGCTTAACCTGATCGATCAACTCGTGCGGCTGTTATTACTTAGTCACAAGCCCCTTACGTAGAGATATGTATTAATGATTTTAATTATTATATTTCTGTAAATACATATTTGGTTATGGTCGCGGAGCATATTTTGATCAAGATACAACCTGACACTGACCTGCAAATTGCAAAAAAACGTAAGAACATTTGAATTTCGCAGGTTACCACTGCGGATCCAACTTAAGAATAGAAGAAAAGAGTTGACAGTCAGCTCACACCGAGCTGACAAACGCATACATAATCTGCCTATAATGTTCCCACTGCTGGGACACAGGCCTCCTCTCTGTGAGAGGGAGTGGGCTGTAATCCACCACGCGAGCCCAGTGCGGGTTGGTGGATGTCACATGTTGTGTGTCACATGATGTTCGAATTTTTGGTTCTAGGACATGCCGGTTTCCTCACGATGTTTTCCTTCGCCGTTTTGAGAGCAGTGGTGATGCAATAATTTACACAAAGTAAAGCGCCTGTCCGGGTTCGAACCTACGACCTACAATTCTTAAGTCGCGGTCGTTACCTCTGAGTCACCACTGCTCTACGCAAGCTCATGTCATAAGACAATAAAAATATTCAAAGATCCAAATATAATTATTTGGATCTTTGAATATTTTTATTAATATTTAAAACGTCTGTGTGTAGTACCTACAGCTAGGTTAATTCCTAGCTGTAGGTACTACACACAGGCGTTTTATATTGCGGTACCGTCAGCGATCCTCCAGCGCTGACAGTACACTAGCCGTGTGTACTGTCAGCGCTGGAGGATCGCTGCTGGTATACTTTTCCAGTATAAGCTGATCTCGCATTGTATACAATTTCCGTACAATGAAAGGTCAGCTTATACTGGAAATTGAATATATGGAAATTACTTATTACTGCTTTAGCTTGATATGTAGCAGTGTGTGTCTATTCATTCTTTTATTATTATTGCCTAAGCCTATGTGGCTGAGAGCTAATGTGGGTAAGAAAAAATCTTTGATTAAGTCCCGCATTGCTTCCATGGACAAGCTACACTACCTTATTTAGGGCTTACCTACCTACCCCCTTCATAAAACCTATATCTATGCGTATTGTAAAATTAATATCGCTTTTCGTGTCTGTCTGTGTGACCATGTAGTTCTTCTAAACTTCGCAATTGACAAGTCATAAAAATCGTTCGTAGCACGGACGACTCGTTACTCTTAAAGTAAAGAAATTCATGTCCTTTTTTATGTGAATGGTGCCTTTAAACCAAATATATCTTGAATGACAAACATCATACCTACGTGGATGAATACTTTAGTGAATAATAATAATTATAATCTTTATTATGAAACACACAAGATTCATGATACACAAGAGAGAGAATGGATCGTTTATCGGTAAGTAAACATCTGTGACAACCTTATTTCTCGTCGTAAAGTAGATAATAATATTAATAATGTGATATGTTTGTTTTTCTTTTCTCAGAGTATTTCTACTTCAAGATTTTGTTATAGATACCTGTCAGAGTCGTTCATTAGCGCGTGCATTACCACGCCAATGTTTTACTTTTGTAACGATAGACCATTAGTAGTTCTAAATTAGATTCCAACACATTTTTTTTTTTAGGGTTGGAATTCATCAAATAATTTCTCCCGCTTTGGGCGGAGCGGGAGGGTGTGTCAGACTCTTACTGACTAAAACCCATCCGTATTCCTTCCGTTGTCTGTGTTGCCAGGGGCCTCGGTAACCCTTTGGTACCTTCCTGAGGGGTAATTGCGTACCACACTATAAGTAGCATTGGGTTTAATTTTGACAGTAAAACAACATTAATCGCGTTATTTACGTTGCTAAGCAGAAGAAGAAGCAGAAGTGTTGTCGGAATAATTGAATTAAGATGAATGATGAAAAGAATTTTATATATTTTATAAATACAGTAAATTACAGTCTGGGAATACTGTGAAGGAAATTGACTATAAACTGATATTGTCCGTATATTCAAATCACAACTGTAATTTTTTGGCAGTTGAAAAATGGCTAATGGCAAATTGACGTAGGGTATCAATTTTCTTAACAATTAATTTCCATGACTGTACGTAACGGTTCTGCAGTCACTATAGTGATACAATAATTATCATAAAATTTATAATTTAATATTTATAATTTATTATTTATATGTACCTATATTGATTAGCAGCACGTAAGTTTTCGTACAGCGAATAATTCCCGTTTTCACTAACTAACACGACACTACACTTTCCACGCTCAGCTCAGCGCCGAAAGTTGAATGTCCAACAGCGCGCTTTTATTTTTCAACTTTCGTTCAACCTTCTGCCCACCGTTCCTACTTCTTCACCCTACACTGCTTTAGCTCATTAGCAATACCTAAGCTAGTTACTTCGATAATGATCGCAATTTTTTACATCTAGACGATTCTTCCAATTAGTTTTTTTTTTTTTTCTTAAATCTGCAATGCGTAAAGAACTTTTCTTGTACTGGTAGGTGGCACTTATTTTTACGATTATTTCATTTTTGTCGTTATTGCTAAGAGTGTGTTTTTCGACGACCCGAAATAGTTTTTGGGGACTTTTCCAAACACATATTTTAACGACGGCTACACTTATCTCAGAGTAAACGTAAAATTTAGACCTCATAAATTCTCTTTTAATATATTCCAAAGGTGTAAAAACTGGTCAGACTTCCAACTGGGGCAAATATGGACACAACCAAAAATGGTTTGGATTACTAGCCTCATTTGCTAAAGACGAAATTTAGTCAAATCAAAATTCTAGCAAAGACCAATCAAATATGACTAATAAGTCATTAATACCTTAACGTCATCAGACCTCTGCCCCAGAGCCATTTTTCTCCTCAAAACATTAACATTGTCTGATGTGCTACCATAAAATTGAAATTACTTCGTCGCCCTTCGTAATATTACGCCCCCATTTTAAATATGAAGTTTGTACGGGAATTTTGTAAGTAATAACTACGGACCAAAATAGCTTGAATTTCGCCGACCTAAGCGCCAGGTGTGCTAAATGGTCAACAATTTAACTTTGACCATCGACTTTTTTTTAAAATAGGGGTCTGGTTTGAGACTATGTTATAACACGTGTATTTCTGAGTTATGTAAAGTCAAGGAAAATAATTGTTTATCAAAACTACTACTAGCTTAAATTGACCGTATGTTGAAATCACAACAGACTGTCATTATTTGACAGTTGTACCTATTAAATGGCTATAACGCGGCAAATTGAAGTAGTATGTCAATTTAAATTTGATAAACAATTAATTTCTATGACTGTACATCCATCTATCTTTAACCATTGAGTTGACATTTATCCCATTAATATTTAGGCATCATTTATATTCATGCATGAGAGCAGTGGTGGCCCAGTGGTAACGACCGCGACTTGCGAGTTGTACGTCGTAGGTTCGAACCCGGACAGGTGCTTTACTTTATGTAAATTATTTCATCACCACTGCTCTCAAAAACGGTGAAGGAAAACATTGAACCAAAAAATTCGAAGACATGCGACATCTACCAACCCGTACTGGGCCCGCGTGGTGGATTACGGCCCACTCCCTCTCGCAGAGAGGAGGCCTGTGTCCCAGCAGTGGGAACATTATAGGCTGATTATGTATATTCATGCCATTATTTATAAGTCGCAAGATCGAAAAAAGAGCCGAAGTAAAGCAAAACCATTAGGTACTAATATTGTTAAAAAGAATCTCAATGCCAACTAAATTAAAGATTTAACCATAATGACAATAAACCACGACAAAGGTACAATAAAACAACTATTCGATGTCTATAACCGTTGTTGCGTAGGTAGTGTCTCGGATCAACAATGAATAATGCATTTTATGTAAGTGCTCTGTTTCCAGGGCTTTCATTCATCGTAGAGAAGTATTACCGAGCTCAGAAAACTAAAGGAAAAACTATTCTTGCAACTTCCTTGAAAGCATTCATAACTTTTGGACAAAGGATAACGGCCCAACAAATAGAAAACGTATTCAAATCTTTTTATTTTTATTGACTTTTAGGGTCGGTTATATCCCAATTTGACTACTAAAATTGCTCATTTAAGGCTTATGAGGGCCTCAAGTCTGCTATTACAATAGCGTCATAATGGTCTGTTCCGATCCTCATTAATGACGCCATTATATTAGTAGATTACCAAACTTGTCAAAATTAACAATTATGAAATCAATAATAGACCATTCTGACACTATTGTAATAGCAGACTTGAGGCCCTGGTTCAATGCTAATAACAGTAAAACATCAATTGTTCACCTATATTAAGCACTGGCCACACTGAAGTGAATCCCGCGTGGAATGCGGGATTGGTTTAAGGCGCAAACAGGTGCCACGCGCGACAGTCTGGTGGAACTATTTCTATGAAAACATCATGGAAGCCGTTAATGATTAAGAAGTCACTCTACTATTCGTACCAGTTTGAACACAATAATCAGCCTATAATGTTCCCACTGCTGGGACACAGGCCTCGTCTAGGTGAGAGGGAGTGGGCTGTAATCCACCACGTGGGTCCAGTGTGGGTTGGTAGAGATCACAAATGTCTTCGAATTTTTGGTTCTAAGACATGCTGGTTTCCTGACGATGTCTCCCTTCACCGTTTTCGGAGCAGTGATGATGAAATTAAATACACAAAGTAAAGTGCCTGCCAGGGTTCGAACTCACGACCTACAACTCGTAAGTCGTGGTCTATACCACTGGGCCACCACTGCTCTCCACACCCACAAAACACAATACATGGTACAAATTAGTTGACACAATCGCAGTTGGCGCGAGCCAATTTAGTCCTGCATCCCGCACGGGATACGTCTCAATTTGGCCAGAGCTTTATACCGAGCAAATTTTATCGACCCTATCTCCTTCTATCCTATCGTGGGAAAATTCCCTTTAACTTGATTCCATTTTTACTTTAAACTGTCTCTTTTTATCGCCACTAGTTTATAGCAACTAATAATTAAATTACCCACCCCATAAGATTATTGATGGCTTAGATATTTATTCATAAATGCCTTAAATATCTCGTATGTAAATTAATAGCTTTTCTTTTTCTTCAATTACTAATTTAGGGTGAATACTTTCATCTATAATGAGAGAAACTTTAAAGAATAGAATATAATAGAATATATTTATTGTAAAACACGAGTATAATCAAATAGTATATGCAAGGTCTTAAAATAAAAGGTAGATCTGCATGTTTTGCCATTGATGACGTACAAAACAACATACTTTTGATTTAGAATAACCCATAAAACATTTAGGTCGACACAACAAACTATGAAATTAATAACTTAATGCTAATGCCATTGTTTTTACAGATTTGAGGGTCAAATTATGAAAATTTCGTAATTATTCTTTTATATTTTTATATATTCATTTATAATTAAAATTATTTGCTTTTTATTTTATATTTTAAATAAATATTTTATTGATCAATTATTAATTAATAATATATTTATTTTATTTTAAATTAATATTTTCATTAATTTTCTTTCTTTAAGGGGATTTCCATTTAATGAAGTAATTTCAATCCATATAAAGTTCAAGGTCGTGGTTAAATAATAACTGCCGCACGGGCCGATCGAAGGTTAAAGTACGCTTGCCGCGGTCGGTTCGTGGATGGGTGACCATACTGACCGTCCATCCATTATATCGGGGCCCCTCCGTGCCTCGAAAAGCACGTTAAGCCGATGATCCCGGCTGTCATTTGTAGATAGACAGTCGTTACGGGTCGCTAGAAGTTCAAAAATCTGACAACCAGTTGTACCAAGGGGTGTCGTGTAATCGAGTAGGTAACTGGGTTATGGATTTCAGATAGGCAGTCGCTCCATGTGTAATACTGATATTCAGCTGTATCAGGTGAGATTGGAACCCGACCGCAACACATCAGTTGGGAAAAGGCTAGGCAGATTTATAGTTCAAGTTCACGATGCAACTATTATAAGCTTATTCTGTGGTTGTAAGTGTTGTCACCCACATACATTAGAAGTTATTTCTAAGATATTTTCTGTATACAACAGTTTTTTGAGAAATGGTTAGCTAGTCCAAAATTTTGTAATACATACCTACTAAGATTGTATATTATGATATCATAAATTAAATATCTCAAATGCTTTTAATTTTGTTTGATTGATATTCAGAATGATTCCCGTCTAGACTGTATAGATAATGAAAACCAATGATTTGAAGCGAGCCGTTTGTTACCTTCGTCGATTCCATGAACGATTGCTTTTGTCAACGACAACTCAGCAACATTAATTTTTCAGCAGCTTTCATTAATCATAACACAGTTATCGTCTGTTGAGGCCATATGTATGTGCGTGACAACCATACGAATGGTTGTCACGCACATACATGAAAGGCCCTGTCTATAATATTTTACTTTTAGAGAGCCTCAATTTTCACGCTCGCCCTTTTTCCCATCGCTTCCCGTTGTTAACACCAACCATTGTACTCAATGCACACTGGACCCTCATCACTTTCAATTTTTCGTAATATCCGTAGAACATCGTCACTTCAATACACACGCTCGTAAATGTTATACGTCGGTGTTGCCAGTTATTCG
This sequence comes from Atethmia centrago, assembly GCA_905333075.3. Taxonomy (NCBI): domain Eukaryota; kingdom Metazoa; phylum Arthropoda; class Insecta; order Lepidoptera; family Noctuidae; genus Atethmia; species Atethmia centrago. Next base: position 15,004,977 of record HG995383.1, on the reverse strand, counting down.
ATATCAATCAATAGTAATAACTAGAGTTATTTTCTGTTGGAAGTTTATCATCCATTTCTATAGAACTGAAGCTTATAATTTCGAAGAAGCAGTTTCGATTATTGATTCAGGCTACTGATTGAACATGGAGATTGGAGTTATAGAGAATAGATTATAGTAAACTAGCTCCGCCCCTCAGTTTCACCCGCATAAGTCTCGATCCCTTACGAATATCGGGATAAAAAGTAGCATATGTCCTAATCCAGGTCATGGTCTACCCATGTGCTAAGTTTCATCTAAATCCGTTCAGCCGTGTTAGCGTAAAAAACAAATAAACAAACAAACTCACTTTCGCATTTATAATATTAGTTAGGAATTTAGTACTAGCTGTTGTCCGCGACTTGCAGACGACGATCCAGGATGAGTAATAGCCTATGTAAGGACATAGGCTACTTACATCCTGCATCGTTATCTGCAGCATACAGACTATGACAGGGTCATGAGTTCATGACCCAGGTCATGGTTTATCTGTGTGCCAAATGTCATCTAAATCCGTTCAGCCGCTTTAGCGTGAAAGCGTAACAAACAAACAAACTCAATTTCGCATTTATAATATTAGATTAGGATAATGATACGTGTGGACCATACAAACGTGGTTTAAAAACAACATAATATTGTTTGCAGTTGAGAAGTGACTTTCCACGTACCGATTCTAATACACGTGCATTTAATGGCGAGCCAGTTGGCAAATATGCATCCAAAGATAATTAATATTCTGTGTAATTTTCACTTTAAGAGTTGGTTGAAAGTGTGCATTGAAAAGCACGGCAACAGCCTGGATACCTGGAACTGACCACCTCACTGTAACACCGTCGATTGAAAAGACAGCACATATGAGACATAGCTTGATCTAGTCAAGAAACAAGAGGGACGGCGCTCAATGGAGGACCAGTACGGTCCTCCAGTGAGCGCCGTCCCTCATCTAAAGTTTGAAATGCCAACAAACAGAACGCATCTGCAAAAGCCTTTTTACGGGTGTGAAATTATCAAATAACTTCTCCCGCTCTGGGCGGAGCAGGAGGTTGTGTCAGACTCTTACTAACTAAAATCCACCCGTATTCCTTCCGTTGCCTGTGTTGCCAGGGGCCTCAGTAATCCTTTTAACTTCCACACGACCCCGGCATCTGCTAAAGGCTTGGGAAGCCGATTGCAAGATATATTTTTTTTAATAAAAATAAATAAAAAAGAGCTGCTGCTCGAGACGTTTAAAATTTTCCAGTAAACCTTAATATAGGATTTACCCAATTGCTCTTGAAAAGACGCGTCATCGTAACGTTTAGTGTATTCGTATCAGTTAAGTCAATACCTACCCACATAATAACTTTTCAAATGGGAATTGGATAGATACTAAAGTACCAACCAAATTACCTATTGAAAAGTTATAAAGCACGACCAAAAAAATTCTCATTAGCCCACTTCATGCCTGATTTGCTGACAGAAGGATATGAACACACTTTTAAATCGACGTCGATATAGTTACTGAGGTATAATTCCCCCATGACAATTTGGACACACGAACTGTTAAAACGTTTTATATTATTTAACGATCAACAGTTTTCCAAGACATACTTTTTGTTATGCTTACATTCTGACTGGATGCACTTGAATCATCATTCATCATCAGCTGAACTTTATCTTAAACATTAAAATAATTATTAAATTACACAAATGATTTTTGGGGCAAAAAAGGAATTCAATGTGGGGCGAAAACGTAAAATCAAATGTGGGGCAAACTTTGTGAGGCGAAAGTGGAACAAATCATTTATTAGTCTGAACAGAAGATGCTCTGTTGTTTTGCGCTAGTCAGTTTTCGTATTTATTTTCTTAGTAGGTACTGTAGGTATGTTGTGAAAAATGAGATCAACTTTATTTGTTAACGACCTGCCGCACGAAAAATCTCAAAACGGTGAAGGAAAACAACGATGTCTTAGACCCATACAATTCGAAGACATGTGACATCTACCAACCCGCACTGGGCCCGCGTGGTGAATTACGGCCCACTCCCTCTCACAGAGAGGAGGCCTGTGTCCCATCAGTCGGAACATTATAGGCTGTTTATAATATGTATGTTATGACCTGCCGCAACAATAATGAATTGGTCAAGGACAGCTATAGAGACACAATTGATTTTCTATTGTTTGACTCCGAATCGGTGTCGCGCGGGGCTTAACAGGTTAATATTCGTATTCTAATATTTCTAGGAAAACTTCTAAAGAAATGAACATCATTTTGTCGTTTAAAACGTAGCGTTTGGAACGCCCGTTTGCATCGTCAAGAGTCAGTAGGGCATGAAACTATGTGGGACAGCCTTGAAGTTGTGTCACAGCACAATTACTGCACAAACAAATAGATATACTGTTATAAAATACACTATTGTGACCATATTGTGACACCGAGCACCAAGAATTCAGTAATGGAATTTCAATGTGAAGTTACTCGAAATATATAGCTACTGATATAATAATGAAAATGTTGCTTTTACAATAATAGAGAAAAATGGTAAAATATTATTATCAACTATTTTGTCTGAGAATAGGCCTCACAGTCACATAATTTGGAGGTAAGGGCGGATTATGGATAGATAGAACTGTTGGACTGGACCAGTTGGTTTCAAAATATCACTTTGATTAGCTTGTAAAATATGGTACTACATTTCATGAAACAAATTATGTTTTTTTTTATTGGGGATCTTTAAAAATACCACTTGAAAGTTTCACAATAAGTTCCATTAGACAAGCTTAAGAAACATATAAAATAACATTAAATTTCATGTGTAAGATCAATTGAACTTTGAATGTAAGTTTATAATATCATTTATTTACATAACCAAATTACAAGATGATTATTAACATTAACTAAATTAAATTAAAACTAAGTTAGGCTTAAAAAAGGCCCTCGGGGCATTGTACCGAGGATGCTGGCGGCATTTCCTCGCTGAATTGCAATGCTGATGCGTTGCGCGAGAAAGCCGCCAGCTTTTCGGTCACCAGTTACATCAACTAGACGTTTCGCGATTTCCGCAAATAACTTATGCGCACTGGGACCCCACGGACCGAGGGTCTCGACGCCAAAGGGCACAAAGTTGTACTCTCTGCCAAGGCCTCCATATTTAATAACTTTCAGATTTTCGGCATTTTCTGCCGCTGCACCCGCTTTAGAAGTAGTCCGTTGGAGGTGGGACGGTGCCAGTGTGTCTACACAGGTAGCGTCCCACACAAGCATCCGTCCCAAACTCCACGGGACCAAAGACACACCATCAGGTCTTTTGCCATCATCTCTGACAATGCCAGTCGGCTCAAGAAGAGCAGGCACATTGATGCTGGCAAGAGACCGGCGGATTATGTCATTAAGTGTTGCATGTCTTGAAAAGCGGCCTGCACTTTTTTGACAACAAAGTCCGTGGTGACCCAGTCGGTCCACGTCCGTGCCACAAGGGCATGTGTGTGGAGTGCATACCGTGACCCCAAGCCGCAGACCAGTCGCCAGACGAAGCGAGGTCGGATCCAGGAAGGTACCGGTATATGGAGAAGGATGGGCATGTAGCCAATGACCGGCCTCTCTGGTTCCGACCGCCAAAAGTCTTGCGCGATCCGGACCTGAACTGCGGCTCAGAATCGATTTGTATGTTAAATCGCAATAAATATCGTCCCAGCTCCTCTGAGATTTTAGGTTGTCTGGAAATTCTTTACCCGGGCAAGCAATTTGAAAAGCAAGTAAGTTTACGATTCCGTAATCGAAAGAAAATGGGACTTTATGTAGGTATACTATCATAAATTTGTTTCCGAACCGGCAGAGTGTGGAAATCGTAAAATAGAATAAAGGGTCGTGCAGACTAGCGCGTTATCGTGGACGCGACAGGCAGAAATATACCTGTCGCGCCCGCGATATCTGATGTCTGCACGAGCCTTAAGCCGACTAGTAACGTAACATATTATTTGTACCAAACGTTTTAATAGTTTGGGTTAAGATTCCTAACATTAGTACCACGTCTTAATTACAGATCGCCGACCGATTGCCGGAAACATTATCCTGTATAACGAACATTCCCCGATATTCTTGTTGGATGACCTCGTTAAGCTATCTGGGGCCTGTTTTGTAAGTGAATCCTGAATTCGGCGTTGTTCATAACACATGTGAGATCATACAACTAGGGATCCGGCAAAAGTATCGATACTTGTGTAGTATCGATACTTCTGTCACGATACATAGATACCTATAGTTATCGATATTTTCAGCTTACCCTGAGAGCGATATCAGCGATACTATGCTGGAAAAGTCAATAATGCAGATATTGGATTGACATAAGCTACCGAAAAGCTCATGTCAATTCTGTTGAAAGTCATTTTAGAAAACGCTATCGTTTTGCAAACGACTGTCACTTGTCTTGGCCCACCAATGAAATTGAACGCCATCAGCACATCTTAACCTTGTTCAAGAGCTGTTAGTGTCAATATTCAAATAAAATAATGACACTGACAGTTCATAAACGTGGTTTATGCGCCGTTCGCGTTCAGTTTCTTTGGTGAAATTCGCCCTTAGCAGTCAAGCCACGCTACCACCTTGATGACTGGCTAATACTTTACCACGAGAGAAGAAGAAGAAGCGAGACTTAAGTACTTAGTAGAACAGAACACACACACAATATTAACGCTTAAAAAACTCGACAGGCTTAAAGAGTTTCGATATCTAAACATAATACTTAAAACACAAAAAAAGATTGTGATATTTTTTGGGTGTAACCGACCGCTGGTAGGTATTGTATTTACTTGAAGTACGCGTTGAGAAAATCATTTTCTTTTTGTTTTATGAAGTTTCGATATCGATATCCATCCGTCTGCGAAGTTTCAATGACTAATTCAATTTGACCTACAGAGTATTTTTTTTTACCCTGTAGGTACAATTTTATCCAGTTCTCAATACTATAAATTAATTGGTCAAGGACAGCTAATGAGACACAATTGATTTTGTAACTAGTATGCTGCAACAAGGGGGTCTGTTTACTCCAAAACAACTTTTTAAATGCTAATAAAAATCAAGTTAAAAGAATATCTTATTGAATTCCAGTGAGCTCTTTCACAATAATCGTGAATAAGTTGACTTTTAACAGTTAAAGATATCATAAGTCACCTTGCAGATTTAATGAAGGTTAGTCGGTTAAACAACCCTTTAACTGCTAAATAACATACCCTTATTAAAGTTCATCAGCCTAGCATTTGATCTCATATGCGTAGCATTTGTGACTGTAACTTAGGGCTTTATCACACTGGCGATTTACGAGCGAGTTATCAGCGCAGCGAGGCGACTGTTCAGTGCGCACACCACGTGTACGCAACGTTTACGCCACATTTGCGTAAAGGCTCCTACATACTGGCGCGACTTGTCGCGCGACGCGTCGCGACACAAAGGCACCGCTTGTAGCGCTACACGCGGTGTCTTTGTGTCGCGTCGCGTCACGCGACAAGTCGTGCCAGTATGTAGAAGCCTTTACGAGAACGATCGACGTAAGTACAAGAGAGAGCGTGACAAGGAGTGTACAATATTGTAGAAACCGCGGAGAACACGTCGCGTACTCGTAGTTAGCTCGCTTGGCACCCGCGGAGAGCACGTTCCCACATCGCCTCGCTAGAAACACGCTGTTAAATCGTCAGTGTGACACCGCTCTTTCTAAGAAGCTACATTAGTAAACATTTATTCGTATTGGTAGATTCATTATCACACCCAGTATTTACATTTGAATCAAGAATTTAATAACATTGGCATTATTGATTAGTTCTAATGAATCAAGGGATTCCGTGTTTTACATTGTAAACATTAAGTTATCTTTAAATACTTCATAATCAAATGAATTACGCTCATCAATCAGATTTGTAAACAGTACATATAGTCCCAGTTTTCAAAAGCTTATATTTTCATGACCTAACCAATAATTGCAGGTATAGTTGCCGGCATTTAACTTGAGCTCTCGGCGGAATGGTGGGGGTTAGTGTGCGCGTCGTATTATCTCAGAAGTAAGGTCCTAAATCGCTTAAAGTAATTAAGGATCAGAGCTCAAGATAAATGCCGGCAGTTATAGGTACTACTTCATAGTCTCATTTTCATCTATTCAATCAATCAATCAACTCAGCCTATAACAGTCCACTGCTGGACATAGGACTCTCCCAGGCTGCACCACAACACTCTGTCCTCCGCCTTCCGCATCCAGTCTGTCCCAGGCACCTTTTTAAGGTCGTCGGTCCATATAGCTGGGTGGCGTCCCACACTAAGCTTGCCGATACGCGGTCTCCACTCCAGGACTCGTCTGCTCCACCGGCCATCGGTCCTTCGACACACATGGCCAGCCCACTGCCACTTCAGCTTGCTGACTCTGCAGGCTATGTCGGTAACACCGGTTCTCTTCCGGATAACTTCATTTCTGTTCTTATCCTTCAAAGAAACTCCGAGCATAGCCCGCTCGATGGCGCTCTGAGCGCCCTTTAATTTGCATCTGTTGATGTGCAGCAACTAAAGAATCGTTTTACTAACAATCGTAACTTTTTTATTTCATTTATAAACTTGGTTCGTTTTCTCTCATTAATTGACATGTCAATTTATAAAAGAACGTCATTTCCCGCTGTTTGAACGCCGCTTTACGGCCATTCAACTTTTTCAAACAACAAACGTTCCAAATTCCCACGGACCCATACCTGCAACCCACACTTCGATTTTCACACAAAATAATTGTTCGCAATGTAATTAAGACAATGCTTATAACCTTATAGTATGTGCATTGCCTCATATGCAAAGGTATGCAAGTTCACGCACACCAATGAAAAAACTTGGCTTGAAAACGAATGAATACGACTACATAAGAGCAAATTACGTTTGTGTTCGAAATAAAAATGGCCTGTAACACAGGTATCGTGTTTCAAGGGAAAAATAATATCTCACATTTCCTTATTTCATATATGGAGTACCCATTAATGGACAACCCATAACCGAAATGTGAGGTAGGACTTGTTCGGACGTTGACCTCTCGAATAAGGCATTTTGACATTTCGGTATCAGAAGTGTTTCTACACTTCTGACACCGAAATGTCAAAATGCCTTATTCCTCCAAGTGCAACTGCCCTGCTGTATGCAAAGTTTAGCTAACCAAAAACAAGAAGTACCTTAAAAGCCAATACATCTGTAGGGAGGAATTCAGTAAGTAGATAGAGGTAGGTAGCTCTACCCTTGCAATAAGGTAAATAAAAACAAAGGGAAAATCTTTGGGCGTTGAACTGCAGTCAATTTTCTATAACATAATGAGCGAAAGAAAATATTTCATTCCGAAAAAAGCAACTGTCATTTTGGAAAGTTTTATGGCTGCAAGATAAAGTCTATTCTACTTTAATAAATATTATATAATGCCTAAGAACAAAGAAAAGCTCTACTATCACTTACTTTACTCTCATTTTTATAGAAACAAACAAATTGTTTCACCCGAGAGAATTCTTATAAAAATAAAGTAAAAAGATTGAGATACTAAAGCGCCTAAAAAAGTATTCGCAACAAGTCGGTATCATAATATCTAACCTCAAAAGAAATTTGAGGTTAGAAAGTTCTTTTTATAACTTTTACTCTCTCGGTTATCAAAGAATATGTAAGATACGATAGAAGATAGCTTCTGAATTAACTTTTACAAATTAAATGAGCTGACAGACGACATTCTGGAATGATAGTTAACAGTAATTTTATGAAAATTTTTCATACTCTTTCTAGTTGGAAAAATTTACTGGTGGCCAGCCTGATTTAGTTAAGTGGTCATCGCTACCTATGGACATCTGAAAAATCAGAGGCATCGCCGATCTTTTCAATCCTAGAGACACAGCTGAAATGTATCTTGTGCCTGTGATTAGAGCGCCCGCTACTGAACACAGCAACGTTGCATCGTTTTACGGTAACAGTTTATGGCTTGGTAACGTAATTATAATTTATTGTACGACTGTTTATATCAGTCATGAAAAACATACGTTGGTAATACAAATTGTTAGAAATAAAACGTAATAAAAATCCGTAGTTAGTTTTTCCTTTTAGCCTTTTTTTTGTGTGGGAAATTATTACATAACTTCTCCCAATCTGGGCGGAACGGGAGGGTGTGTCAGACTCTTACTGACTCAAACCCACCCGTGTTCCCTCCGTTGCCTGTGTTGCCTGGTAACCCTTTTGGACTTTCCCGCGTTCCTTTTGGCCTAGTTCTTAAGAAATGGAGACGAATATTTTTAGACGTCTGAGGTCTAAATGTTTTACAAGGAAACTTATCAAGTGAAATCGTTTTATCAATGTTCATTGTTCCTAACTTAAAATACGCGTATGAAGATATTTCTATCCACATTTAATACAAAACTCTTCTTAGAATTCTGTCTACACCTGGACATTATAATTTTAAAAAAAACAACCTTCTGAGTGTGTGATTCTCACGAATCTCATGAATGATCAAATTGGCTACAACATTTATTGATAAAAAGCTTTATAAAACTGATAGGATAATGTAGGTAAGGTATTTATTACAATCCCTAAGAGGGAAAAAAGTAACAAGAAAAAGGTCGAATACGCAATTATTGTAAATGATTTTATTCAGTTTCAAACCTGACTCTTCATTCAGGTGATAGATTTTTCTCTCATTTCCCCTTAATTCGACTGAGTCTGGAGTTTGACAGTTCTGATAATATGGTCAATGGTCGATACAATATAATAGTTATAACTTTTACACAGATCTGTATTATAAAGTTGTAATGCCATCATAATTCCAATGCGAGAGAGACGGAGCTATACATAACCGATAGCACCATTCCTTTTGTACATACTGTAATCATGATGGTGTAACTTACTTACGCCTTATTAAGTACTTCATAAATAGATGATAGAGGTGAAACATATTCCGTTCGATGTACAACTATTTTCTTTAAATTAAATCTTCTTTACGCGTGTTGAGCGATTTTTGGTAGGGGAAAAACTTATGGGTTCGCGTCATCGACATGCTAACCGCGACATGCTAATGTGACGACGCGCAGCGGCCTAGGTAAACTCTTTGGAATAACACATATATATAACGTATATGCGTATACATGTGCATATACATGTACATGTATACGCATATACATTATATATATGTGTTATTCCAAAGAGTTTTCACTTATGTCTTTTTTTATTAATTTATCTTAGCAGACCAGTACCAGTAATTAAGACAAAACTTTAAAAAATCTACATCCAGTAGATTTTTCATAAGTTTTGCCTTAACAGCCTTTTCAGTACACTTTACGCAATTTGGTTTACACATATATAACGTATATGCGTATAAATGTACGTTATATATATGTGTTATTCCAAAGAGTTTTCACGTCTGTCGGCAGTCCCTATGACTGCCTTTTTTTTTATTAATTTATCTTAGCAGACCAGTACCAGTAATTAAGACAAAACTTTAAAAAATCTACATCCAGTAGATTTTTCATAAGTTTTGCCTTAACAGCCTTTTGAGTACAGTTTACGCAATTTGATTTCTCACATCATCGGTTGATCTGGCTGATATGAGTCTATCATAAGCTTTAGGTAATATTTACCGGTACCGCTAGTTGATCGAAATAAATAAAATTAATTTGAAAACACCATACAATACAGCTTTTACTACAACCCAGTTTCAAACTGTACCTTTCCAATTTTCGATGAACTTCGAATTTTCGATGTTTATTTTCGACTTCGTTCACTTTTTAATACATTTCCAATAAAATATCAACAGAAAGATTCGCCAATTTGGACCAACGTTACTTTAGTTGTAATTCTCTACGAAAGAGAACACGGTTAACGATTAGTATCTTGGTGAAACTTGTATTGCAAACTGCGTTGGAGCTGACAAGTTGGGTATTGCTTAAGAACCGCGAAAACTGACCAATATTTCAGGTACATATTTGGTAGTAGGAACTTAGTATGCCAACGAGTGAACTCGACAACAACTTATTATAGTATAAATAAGAATATTTGCCATCTTAAATTTAAAAAATCGCAAAGATACATTTGTAATTCATAATGATACCGTGAATTACAAATTTATTTTACGTAGTTGCAGAAAACTGCCTATATTTACATAAACCATATGAATCGGCGCTTTTAATAAAATTTCTGTATAGCATCTACCATATACTGCATACAGTTGGTAGATGCTATACCTACAGAAATTTCAAATTCCTGACATCTTTAGTTATTGCAATAGAACTCGTACAAAAATGGTCTAAACTGACAACTTTTACGGGCCCCCTATTTTACACTTTTGTTTCTTCTTTTGTTCTTTTATTTTATTTTTTGCGGCTATTTTTATTGTAATAGCGGCAATACAAATACATAATCTGTGAAACCTTCAACTGTCTACCTATTACGGTTCATGAGTTAACAGCCCGCTGACAGACAGACGAACGGACGGACGGATAGCGGAAGCATAATAATAGTTCCGTTTGGCACCTTTCGGATACGGAACCCTAAAAACGAATGATCGTTTCGATATTTCTACAAAATTATGATGTAATACATAGTAATTTTGTAGAAATAACCATCTGTTTTCGTGTACTTTACATATCGTAAAGGCTCCTGCATACAGAGGCAGAAATATGCCTGTCGCGCCCGCGATATCGCCTCAGTATGTAGGAGCCTTTAAACGTATTCATTAGATACATATGTGAGAAAAACAAAAAGTTAAGTACCTAGTCACACAACATCACGATGAACTTTTTTGTAAACTTTTATGCAATCAAATGTTAAATAACTTGTTATTTTTCTTGCAACTATTATTGCAAACAATTGCAGTCGTAACGCATCGGCATGCTATCTCAAGATAAATAAACAAGGTAATTGAGTTTTATGCATTTATTATTATTGGTGCAATATCTTACGTTTGTTGAACAGTCACTTTGCCTGTTATGAAACCTTATGTGTCGGCGGCAAACAATTAGCTTGTAATAGGTAAAAAAGTGTACGAATTACTTCCGTATTAAGGCTCCCGCAGACAGGCGCGACGCGACTTTTTAGAACAAAATCTATGAAAACTTAATGAAAATTGTTCTTCCAAAATCGAGTCGCACCGTCGCGTTGCGCCTGTCTGCGGGAGCCTTTAGGGACCAACTGTGGTTTACAAATTTAGACAGTCATTTTTGCATTTAATGCCAGCAACAGATATTGTTTTAAAAATATTCCATCACGTTAGTCGTATTTATGTATAGTAGGTACGCGTGAAACTTAATGGGGGCTCTGAAGTGCGCTACTCACTGCGTTATTACAATTACTTCCGTATTTAGGCTTTCGCAGACAGGCGTGACGCGACTTTTTAGAACAAAATCTATGAAAACTTCATGAAAATTGTTCTTCCAAAATCGTGTCGCACCGTCGCGTCGCGCCTGTCTGCGGGGGCCTTTAGGGACCAACTGTGGTTTACAAATTTAGACAGTCATTTTTGCATTTAATGCCAGCAACAGACATTGTTTTAAAATATTCCGTCGCATTAGTCGTATTTATGTATAGTACGCGTCAAACTTAATGGGGGCTCTGAAGTGCGCTACTCGCTGTGCAGTACCCCCCCAAACCCATCCCCCACCAGCACCCCCCCACCCCCCCACCCCTCACCCCCGCTGACACATGAATTCGTTACTGCCCAGTGACTCGCCATACGTTCCGAGTCCCAATACAGTTTGAATCGGACTGTACGTGGCAATGCTGCCAGTCCTCTGCAGGAAACATTTCCTGGCTGCAGGGACAGCGATGTCGACGAGTACTTCGACGCCTATAGTAAATAGTTGAAGCTAGTTTTTACAAGTCCAGACGGACTAATCAATTTTGTTCTTGTGGTCAGTGGGTCGTCTTAGGTATTTTAGCTTAGAATGAGATTTATGATCTTTTATACCTCATAATTTTTACTCCACAACACCACAACTATCATACTCTGAAACCAATAAATAACTCATCAACCACCAAGAATTTGGAATAATTTAAGGCCTTTTGTTTGTGTTTTTGTATTTATTTGTATTGTTAATTAGTTAGTCATTTAAATAGTAAGTTGTGTAATCATTGTATACACGGTCAAATTAAATAGACAGAGAAACTCTGCAGATGTGATGGGTATCGACTAGTGATGCAACGATACGGCTATCTCAATACCAATACGAATGATAATACATCGTAATGGCCAAGTACGATAACGAATTACGATACGAATGCATTACGATTTTTATTTAATAGCATTTTATTGAATTTATTTGAAGCTTTGTTTGTATTGTTTTATAGAGAAACAGAAACTGCGCCTGCAAGCCTTTTATACTGTTAAAGATTATATTGAGGACAAAAAGGCTTGGGATTGAGCTGTTCCAATAAATTTACAGTGAATGTTGTTTTGTACTCTTTTTATTTTGCTAGCAATTTATATTTTCTTATTCTATATAACATTTTATATAAATAATGTCATGAATATTTACTTTGTAAAGTATTATATTATTTTAATTATTAGGAATGTGAGGACTATGTGGGTCATTGTTTTTTTTGTCTCTTAGTTTGAGCACTTTATGCGGCCTACCCAAATGTCTTTTCTTTGGTATTGTTCGTCAAATCATTGAGCTCCTTAAGTTTTGAGTTGAGCTGCATGATAACTGACAAATGCGTGCACTGACTGTACAGGTCCACTCAAATCTGTGTATTTCTTACCTCAAAAGACATTTTCGGACACCAACCTACGTGGTCCTCAAATGATCTGAAAACATTATGTCCGGATATACACATTGACATTGATAAATTTTATTTATACAACGACATGAATATTTGAATATTTGTGACATCTAACAACACGCACTGGGCCCGCGTGGTGGATTACGGCCCACTCCCTGTCACAGAGAGGAGGCCTGTGTCCCAGCAGTGGGAACATTATAGGCTGATTATGTATGAATATTTACTCTGTGAAGTATTATATTTTTTTAATTATTGTAAATGTGAAGAGTATGTGGGTCATTGTTGAATTTTGTTTTATTCTCAGTTAGTTTTTAACATGGTCTGACAGTTTGAGTATTTTTGCGGCCTAGCCAAATGTTCTTTCTTTGGTATTGTTCGTTGAATCGTTGAGTTCCTTAAGTTCTGAGTTGAGCTGCACAACTACTGACAAATGCGTGCACTCACTGGACAGGCCCACTCAATATGTGTGGTTCTTTCATCAAAAGACCATTTCAGACAACAATCGATGTAGATTGGTGTCTGAAATGCGCGAAGACCATGTGTGTGAAGACCATGTGGTCTTCACATGATCTGACCAAGATTATGTCTCGACTTTAAAAGAGACTGAGTCCTCTGAGTTTGCTTCGGCCTTTCTTCTCAGAGTAGTCAGCTAGGAAACGCCGACCTCATTTAGTTTTAAAAACTATGATTGACGTGTAAAAGTGTTTGTACAAACCTACTAACAGAAATAAAATCATTTATCATGTATATTACTTTGTATGTTATTTTATCAATATTAATACTTACTAAAATAATAAATAATTTACGCATTTTTAATGGTTTTATTTACTTTAATTAACCAAAAAATTAATCTTTATCTATATAAATAAAAACAAAAGTCCTGACTGACTGACTGACTGACTCAACAACGCCCACAGGAAACTCCAGAAGCAGATGACAACATCCTCCCATGACCAGCGAGATGCCATTTATGAAAAAAACACGGGCCGACTCATTATAAATGCAACATTATTGTCGAGATAACATGTTTTGAGCAAGCGCCGCGATCGTTTATGATACAACTGAACTGTACTTTTTAGTGCAAAACTATCTTTTAATTGTTATTCTAATATTGTCTTTACCTCGACTTAGTTAAACACAAAACAATAGATACGTTTTGTTATCTATCACAATGGCTGTTGAATCATTAAAAATTGATAGGGTTATGGGGCCTCATACCATAGTTCCTATAATTTATAATTGGGGATGGAGATCCCGATAGTACGTTCCCGTGGGATATTTTCCTACATCCACGCGGGCCAAGCCGCGGGCAAAAGCTAGTCTTATGTAAATTTCATTTCGTCGTAGTTTATTAAAGGCAAATTCTATTCCAAAAACACAACGTCCCTTTAGTTAGTTTCTCTCATCACGATGTATCGGCCCTTTTTTTTTGGGTGGTAAATTATCAAATAACTTCTCCCGCTCTGGGCGGAGCGGGAAGGTGTGTCAGACTCTTATTGACTAAAACCCACCCGTATTCCTTCCGTTGCCTGTGTTGCCAGTGGCTTCGGTAACCCTTTCCAACTTCCACGCGACCCCAGCAGACATCGGCCTTAGTGCACCCCTACACTTGTGCTGACATCTCTTGGAGGCGCGCGTGGAATACAACGCCGTCTACCCGGGACTGGTCTTTCCCTCAACCGTCCCGCCTCCTCCTTCGCGAGCATTACTGCTTCGCAGAAGGAGGTGACGGCTGCCCATGCCCTCTCGGTCCAACCAGGGCCGGACGCGAGAAATCTCTGCCGCCGATCGCCTACACGAGGACACGGCGGTGCTCCACCGTATGCTCCACCGTGTCCTCCGGGCGATCCACACAGTGGTGACAACCGAGCGTTTCCTCCCGCCTTATCCGACACAGGAACCTCCCGAAGCTGCCATGTCCGGTGAGGACCCGCGTCAGGCGGAAGGTGAGGATGCCGTGGCGCCTCTCTAGCCACTCCTCAAAGAGGGGACTTATCGCCGCAATTGTGGCGTGCCCAGAATTGGGTTGCGACAATCGCACTCTCCATGTCGCCATGAGATCCCGCTGGAGCTCTGTCTACTGTGCCGCGATTTCTCGCAGCAGTGGAGTTAATGACATTAAATGCCCTAGTATTCCTGCCCTCACCGGAGACCGTGCGGTATCCCCGGATCATCCAGATGGCCATGACCCTTTGGGCCGCGCTCAACCGGCGGGCTGGCCGCAGATCACTTCTGCTGTGGAGATTAGTCTTTCAGATGGCACCGTTGCAGGTCATGGGGTTAAATTTTAAATGCTTTTTTTGTTTGTATATTCTGAAGCTTTATTGTGCCAAAATCAGTAGTCTTCAGATAGTTTTTAATTTCATCTTGAATAAAGTAATGTTAACGATAAGGAATTATCGTAAAATCTTACGGTAATCGCCGATAAACGATTGTATCGGTATCGTTGCATCACTAGTACGGTTATCTAAACACGATAAAATAAAAATAATAAATATTTGAATTTTTTTTTTGGGTTCAACGACTGCTTGTGTTATTTTGCATGTTACTTAAAATAAGAGTTGAGAAAATCAGTTTTTTTTTGTTTTACCTTTTTTAGATATCGAAACCCATCACGTCTGTGAAGGTTGTGTAACACATAAAATAAACTAATATTAAAAGACTACACCACCTGCAGTTGACGACCCCGAAATAGACTCATCAAGTTTATTTATTTTTATTCTATCATGTCGTCCATCACGTCTGCGTCTGCGTTTGGCTAGCTAATTCAATTTGCCCTGTATAGGTAAGCAATTTAATGACAGCCGTAACGGGTCGTCAGAAGCCTGAAAGTCTGACTACCAGTCTTACCAAGGGGTATCGTGTTACCCAGTAACTGGGTTGTGGAGGTCAGATAGGCAGTCGCTCCATGTAAAATATTGGTGTTCAGCTACATCCGGTTAGACTAGAAGCGGACCCCAACATAATTGGAAAAAGGCAGGCAGATGATGATGTTGATCAAAATATAATTCGTGACCGTAACAAATGTTTACAGAATTAAAATCTCTCTATTAGTTCAAATTACCCTATAGAATAGAGCAGTGGTGGCCCAGCGGTAACGGCCCGGACTTACGTATTGTAAGGTCGTGGGTTCGAACCCAGACAGGCGCTTTACTTTGTGTAAATAATTTCATCACCACTGCTCTCAAAACGGTGAAGTAAAACATCGTGAGGAAACCGGCATGTCCTATAACCAAAAATTCGAAGACATTGACATCTACCAACCCGCACTGGGCCCGCGTGGTGGATTACGGCCCACTCCCACTCCTCTCACATAGAGAAGGACTGTGTCCCAGCAGTGGGAATTATATAGGCCCTATAGAATCACTTTTTCATGAAATCATGACATTTGAGGCCAATTGTAACTAAGAGAGTTGTATTGATGATTCTAATATTATAATTCTACACATATGACCTACAAATTGCATTAAAAGTAATAAAAAATCAATTTCGCGGGCTACCCTAGCACATTCCCGTTAATACTCAAGCAGATATATTTTAATTAAAAGGCTCATATTTAAATAGGAATGAGATACTCTAATTTTAGAGATTGAGTGAGGCTGAGTACGCGTCGTTGCACGTCGCGTCGTACTGACTTCGCTAAACCGCTTAGCTCTTGTAGACAAAGACACATCGCTTCACATTGTTTTCCCACAAGTGCTGCAGATACGTCCCTATCTCCTTTGCAGACGCTTCCTTCACTGCACAGCTTTCTTACATCGCACATTGCTACACTACGTCGCCTGCCTGTGTATGATGCCTTCGGAGCCAGAACACTAACAGAATTATGTAAAACCTATTTGTTGGTCCTTTGTCATAATTAAGAATACCTACGTAGACATTCGCTTGACAAAGGACCAATTTTATACAGACACACAAATAAACTCACGCCTTCTTTCTATGGGGTTAGGCCAGAAACTACAGAACGCCACCTGCTATGATCGTTACCTACTCCTTTTGCTTCGTTTACGTTCATACATCTGGTCAATTCTGGTCATAACACACACTTGCGCCGGTTGTGAGTACTACGCACCTGACCCTTCTGAAGAACATCATCAATATCCTTCTAGGGCAACCCCTGCCGGTGGTTCCACTCACATCTGTATTGTAAATACCAATTTTACGCTGACCTAAAGTAAAATTTTGTTACCTCCATTAATTCAACTTAGAAACACAGTGCCGTTTGGCCGTATAGTAGCTAGAAGGTGACCCTAACAGCCTTATTAAGCGAGAAAATGCTTGAATTTGAGCTAAAATATAAATATTTTAAAAGGTTTATTCATCGAGAGGAAGCTTAGGTAATTTGCGTTGAAGGCTTATTTCTAATCCTTCTCCGTTTTCACTCTATGATTTCCACTGGGGCTCATTTTAAGGTATTAGTAATTTGGGTTTAACTTTATATTAAACAAAATTTTAATAAAACGAAAATTCCTACGTTAATGTCATCTTTTTAGAGCCTATTAATTTAGCTGTACCTAAATTCTAAAATAAATCCGTAAACCAATTGTGCGGTAGAAAACAGTATTGTTGAACTTAATTGTATGTAAATCATTGGTTATAGTTAGATACAGGTCAATATGTCACCGCGATATTTCCCACAGTATATGAAAGGTCACAATGTCTGACTAACCTTATATGAACTACTACGAAAATACTAGGGCATTTAATGTCATTACAGTTTTATAAAAATTCACAACTTGTTCATTATAAATGAATGAATGAAATGCACCGACCCCAGCGTGGTTTGACCAGACTCCAGACAGATTAGGTACTCGAATGAACCCAAAGATACACACTAGCCCCTGGAGCCTCATGTTTTATGGGACTATAGAGAACATTGCATATCAAAGAGCAAATCGAGGGTGCGATAATGGTAGGGGGAAGACGTGCCCTTAGTATATGAAAGGATTATTAGAGCCGTACCGGATGTGCATCCCAGAGTTTGCAATGGAATAGTGGAGAGACGGTTGATATTTCTGGTTGGGCGGGCGGCATCTTTTAATGACGTCGCCACCAGGTTGGTTCAGGTCCAGCTTCACCGAATCCTGCATGGTGAATCTTTTGCGGGGTTAAACTGCTTTCTCGACGCTATTCAATTTCACTGCTATGCTGTGTTACACGTTGCTGTTTCCAATGTCTTCGTCTGAAGTCTTGTGTAATCCGTTTCAGGTTTTTGGAATGAAGTTCTTTAATGGTGCTTGCGGTAGGAGTTGACTGGTAGACATCAGCACGTAACGGAAAGTGCGTTTATACTTCCGTGGAATCTGCGATCCTGCCGCGAAATATCGCCAAATTGCAATCCTCAGTAAGAAGAAAAAAATGCGTAGACTTCGCATGCCGATGTAGCAAAATATAATAACGTCTTACTCGGAATTCACCGAACCCAAAAGGAATGTCTGTCGCCTTTGTTCTATCTTGACCCTTCACGACCCTTTTTAACCGACTTCAAAAAGGAAGTTTCTCAATTCGACCGTATATATATTTTTTTTATGTGTGGTCGCCGATTTCTCCGTCAATTGTGGACCAATTCAATTTTTTTTTTTGTTTGAAAGTGTGTGTTTCCGAGGTGGTCCCATTGTCACCAAGTTATAATCTGATGAGGGGATCCCATGGAAATCGAGGGAAATCCTCAAATTTTAAAGGCACACCTATTTTAAACGCACACCTATAGCGATTTAGGTATTTTTTATAGCAACTTGTGCCGGTGTATATGGCGGTGGAGTGGAATTGATGATGAAGACCGCAGATGGCCACCGGAACTACTTAATAAGATGTATTTAACGAGTTGTCATTCGATTAGGTACTTTAATATGGTTGCTAAGCTATTTATGCTCTTCATAATGCATATGGTGAGTGGCAGTCCTCCTGGTTTTTACCAGGAGAACTCCTCAACTATTAACGTCCCTGCATCAAGAAAAGCAATATTTTGTAAAAGGTGATGAGCAGTTGACATTAGGCTTTTGTAACTTAGAAAAATTACTAACTGACCCGCTTGAAAAATAATAAACTTTTTACAAAAAAAAAAAAAACAACCGACTTCCAAAAACACTACAAAGTGAAAAATAACTTTAATTTCGGAAGTCGGTGGCAAAAAACTAAAATACAGATCCAAAGACACCGACTTCCAAGATTAAAGTTATTTTTCAAGTTTTTTTTTTTTGGAAGTCGGTTGTTTTTTTTTTTGTAAAAAGTTTTTTATTTTGCAGTGGCTTGGATGCTACGGCACTTGAAGCTCGTCTATGACGAAGTCTAAAAATAGAATGCGCTTTCACAAAAAAACAAACGATTTTAGGACACTATAACACAAGACGTATGCCTTGCAGAGAGGATCAAATCCCTGAAAGCTATAGAAAGATCTCACAAGATTAGTCTGCACAGGGCTAAGCCATGTCGCACCGAAACACCTCTGCACCACACACACATAATACATTATCAGCCTATAATGTTCCCACTGCTGGGACACAGGCCCCCTCTCTGTGAGAGGGAGTGGGCCGTAATCCACCACGCGGGCCCAGTGCAGATTGGTAGATGTCACAAGTCTTCGAATTTTTGGTTCTAGGACATGCCGGTTTCCTCACGATGTTTTCTTTCACCGTTTTGAGAGAAGTGGTGATGAAATAATTTACACAAAGTAAAACCGGTCGACGTCATCACGTCAACGCCGGCTATCGCTGAAAATCAGCGCTGGGACTCTGTCTCGCATAGGGTCGCAGCATTATGCTGAGCGTTGGCCGATTTGCGTGGATGTGACGCATATTCTCCCCCAAATTGTTTCTTTTTTGTATTTGTGTTCCTTCTTTGCGTCATGTTTACCGCAAATAAACGTATTTTCTTTCTTTTCTTTCTTCAAAGTCAAACTCAAACTCAAAGCATTTATTTCAAATAAACCAATTACAGGCACTTTTGAAATGTCAAGGGGTCGGTCGGTCAGTCAGAAAGATGAAGCTAGTTGCCCATTCTAAAGTAAAGCGCCTGTCCGGGCTCGAACCTACGACCTACAATTCGTAAGTCACGGCCGTTACCACTGGGCCACCACTGCTCACACCGCTTTGCACCACTTTAATGTAATTCACTTAGGAGTCACCACCACAACAAAACAAAAGAAACAATCCACAGCACTTGTCCATTATGTAATGTAAACCATTTGTCCCATTTTGTTGGCACACTTTGCCCGTTTTATAGTTTTTACGACAAGGTAATTACAATATGAATAAAGGCCGGTCTGAACATAGGCTCATCGAAATTTCGCGCATGTTCACTTACTCATGTCACCCTTTGGTTCCTAAAAAAAATTACTGCGCAGCCTTCTGCGCAAAGTTCGGACCGGCCATGATTCATAGGCCGTCTTGTACGACACGAAATAATAATTAAAGCAATCTATTATTTTAATGTTGATGAAGTTTGATGGTCGTAACGTTACAATAGTTTTAATATCAAGTATTTAAGCAAATGAGATCAAGGCTGGTCGAAGGCAATAATTGTTTTTGTTCGAAAGGTAAATCTTTAATGGTAAAAAGTGGCTCGCTAAAAACTGTAAGGTAGAATTGATTATGACTTTGACTAATTAATTTATAGCTAATGCAATGCATAGGGATCACTTTATGCACAAGAAATGAACTAATGATCAATTCAAGATATTTAGAATTCAATTAACTTTTTTATTTAAACTACATATGAAAGTTAACCTAATTGAAACAATAAACTCTACTCTAGAAAATTAATTCTCATTCTCTGAAACCTTAATAAGGTTTCTTAAGTACAAAGCTTTAGAGACAAAAAGTAGGTGTAGTGTTCAATGAGTCTAATTAATTACCACAAAAACCAACCATTTGAATGGAGACGTTTAAACCTCTCGCTTTTTAAGGCTCGTGCAGACTAGCACGATATCGTGGGCGCGACAGGCAGCAATATGCCTGTCACGCCCGCGATATCACCCCAGTGTGCACGAACCTTTAGTTCCAACTACCATGTCACATAAGGTACCGAGAATCTTATACAGTCAGGGAAATTTATTAATAATAAAATTGACACACTACGTCAATTTGCCGTATTATAGCTATTTTATACAACTTTCAAAGAATAACGGTTCTGATTTAAATTTACGGACAATTTAAGGTGGTAAGTAGTCAATTTGATAAACAAGTTATTTATTTATTTAATAAAACATAATGCACAAGTAAAAAAACGGTACAAAGGCGGCCTGAGGCATTTTCTACCAGTCAACCTTAAGAAGAAACATGGCAGGTGCGACATAAGGGATAGCTAACACAAAAATAACTATACAATACAAGAATAAATACGTAGATACATACATATGAAAGCCCAATAATTCCCCTCCTAATAATTTCCCTTTACGCTTTCGGTAACTTCCTTAATAGCGATAAAAATTGTACCTAATTAAAACATAAAGGCATAAAGGACCACGTGATAATTTGATATCCGTCAAATAATTGGAGTTCAAAGAATCGATACCTATCATCTTAATTTGGAGTAAATGGTGAGGAAAAATATGGTTGTAATTTATTGCGCTTTCGCTTTCGCCTTTAACTTTTATTCTAAGTTATTTTGAGCTTGGAGATTGAAAACATGTGACTAAGTATGATGTAGTGACTCAATAAATCACTAGTCTAAACTGAAAGTTAGGTTGCATCGAAACTTTTAAAGAAAGAAAATATACGTACATATATTTAGTACAGATAGCACATAACATATTCTGCAAAATTTAAAAAAAATAAAAGTGTATTCGTTGAAAAAACGGGAACGTATGCACCAACAGGCTTAGTTCGGCAAAAATACCAAACAATATCGACGAAAATCAGAGCCAGGCACTAGGCCTGGCACTGATTTTCGGCTGGATCTGAAGTTGAGAGGTGTCAGATGAGAAGTAAACCAGTTTTATACTTAGTGTCATCGTGTGCAGTGTAGTGGAATTCTTGCTGATACGCCGGGGAAACGAACCCCGGACGCAATATCCCAAAAAATTAAACGCAGAAATCCAAATGTTGGTGTCTTGACTACAACCATAAATTCTCACGACTGACAAGCCCCTCTGAATTTTTTGACAACGTCCTTGGAAAAGTTAATCTATTTGAATATTTAAAATTTAAGAAAAATAAACTGACCGTTTTGCGCGCAAAAAGTACATATTTACAGCAGAGTTATGCATACCAACGCTGCATTAGGTACATAATCAGCCTATATTGTTCCCACTTTTGGGGCCTTCTCTCTGTGAGAAGGAGTGGGCCGTAATCCACCACGCGGGCCCAGTGCGGGTTGGTGGATGTCACATGTCTTCAAATTTTTGGTTCTAGGACATGCCGGTTTCCTTCACCGTTTTGACAGCAGTGGTGATGAAATAATTTTCACAAAGTAAGGCGCCTGTCTGGGTTCAAACCTATGACCTAAAACATCTAACACGCCTCTGCGAGTAAGCTTCGACCTCAGGTACACCTTCGAAAGGTCCAGAACATCAGGATCCCGAAAAATGTCAAAGACGAAAATATGAATAACTAGCTTTTACCCGGAGGTCGGAAATTATCCCACGGAAACTTACTATTGAGATAAAAAGTGTCCTACATCCTACACCCAGTTTTATCCATGTGCCAAATCCGTTCAACCGTTCTAGCGTGAAAGCATAACAAACTTACTTTCACATTTATAATATTAGGATGAATATGTATATTTATTAGTGTGATCTAGATACATAATATTTAATAAAATCGTAGCTAAGTCATTGATACGTGGTCTGGGATCGAATCTAATGCTGAAAATATAGTTTAGAGAATTGTCTGTTTGTCTGAATGTATGTGCCAGCATCACGCAAATTCTACCGGATAAATTCTGCTCAAATTATATATGCATAGATATTCTTTATAAGACTGGTTAGTCGGTAGACTATAATTTATAATCACGCTATTTGCTATGGGGGATGAGCAATATTGCATCATGTTTGTATTCCTCTATAGTTTACAGCAAATTGTAAAAAAACGAGCCATACGATTAGAACATGGCAGATAGTTACAGATTTAACCTTTTAAATGATTATCATCACGCTATATCTTGATGGGGCTAAGTAGTCAATCATCATGACATATACAGAGTGAATTTTGGTACCTTAACCGTTGTAAGTAACTACACAAATTCGGTCTTAGGAGATTGTCCTTAAAATTTTGATCTGCTTACGCAGATTTTGAAAAAAGATGTAGTCATGAACAAAATGGGCAATTTTCACAAAAAAAAATTGATGTCAATAGATCCTGTTTCTTATGATGATCAAAAAACTCTATCGGACCAACTGTGGTTTGAATACTAGAAGTGTCAAAAATCGCAAAAAAAAAAACGTTTCCCATACATTTCGTGGGAAATGTCTCATTTCCCACGAAATGTATGTGAAACGTTTTTTTTTGCGATTTTTGGAGTTGGAGTTGGAGTCTCTCCAACTTATTTTTTACCTAACTGTTTACCTTATTTGATATTAAGCTTTGGAGCTCAAAAAAACAAGCTTCTAAGTGAAACAATAAAAAAATACGGCCATTTAAGTGACTTCGCAATAAATCAAGATTTATACTCGCAAATAAATCAAAACTTCCCGTTGACCTAGAATCATGAAATTTGGCAAGAGCAAGGTCTCACAGCACAAGTAAAGGTAAAAGTCTGAAAATCGTTAATTTTTAGTTTTATCACACTGTATTTTTTTTCGATTACCTACAACCTTACATTTGCAGTTGGAGAATTGACCGTGACGTATGTATGGGAGAACATTTTTTCAACAACAGTTTAAGTTATGTTTAAACAGACAGACGTGCTGCTGGGGAGTTTGTTCCACCACTTCTTCTTCCCAGCTAAAGCACTAGGAAGTGGTGAAGGGCGGGTATTTTTGGGGGACTGTCTTATGTAACTTTGACGTTCGAAAAGTGATGATTTTCAGCCTAGTTTGAATAAATGACTAATTCATCCCAACTACGAAACCCTTCATTGTGCGTAGTCCGACACGCACTTGGCCGGTTTTTTATGATGAATAGACTGGCCGCTAGAAAAGTCAGAAATCGCAAAAACACTTTTCCCACAAAAATCGCTTATTTGCATAAAATGTGGTGGCCACAAAAGATGTCACACAATTTTTTTTTAACAGTTTTCCCATTAAAAAGCACATTCCGCCATGCACTTATGGCATGAAAATATTTAATGGATGTTAGTCAGTTAAACAGTAACATACAACTATAGCGAAAAAAATGGGTTTGAAATTCGAGTTTTAACGTTAAGAATTAAATGAACAACTGGAACAAATTATAATAACTTTATACCCATACAAGTAAGTATACCTAAACGTTCCAAATTATTTGAGGTCGTAATATTTTTCTTCAATTATTTCAGAAATCACAAGCTAACATACTATAAAAATTCTATTCTCAAAGCAAATAAAATTATCATGCGTATTCGTTCGAGCTTTTCAGCCAAAAATTTTGGTCATTTTCGGCCAGTGTTCATTATAGCGGCCAGTCTAATTACTTAAAGCGACTGTTAATAAGAAATCCCGTGTGTTTACATCATCATCATCTGCCTAGCCTTTTCCCAACTATGTTGGAGTCGGCTTCCAGTACGGCGGCGGATACAGCTGAATACCAGTATTTTACATGGAGCGACTGCCTATCTGACCTCCAAAACCTAGTTACTGGGTAACACGATACCCCTTGGCAAGACTGGTTGTCAGACTTTCGAGCTTCTGACGACCCGTAACGACTGTCATAGATGACAGCCGGGACCAACGGCTTAACGTGCTTTCCGAGGCACGGAGGGGTCTTGGTATGTAAAGATGGTCACCCATCCACGGACTAACTGCGGCCAGCGAAGCTTAACCTGATCGATCGACCCGTTCGGCTGTTATTACTTAGCCACAATCCTGTGTGTTTACAATCTACCAAAATATAATTTTATAGCCGTTCGTCGGAAATAATTTGTAAGAATGCATCAGTCAGTGTATCAGTGTTGTGACATTAGGTAGTATATGCAGGAACGCAGGCAGTCATTAACTCACTAAAAACGAAATACTTCGCAAGCAATGGGAAATTGCTACTGAAGACTGCGGAGTCGAGCTCAGGGGGTAACCATCACCTCTTATAGCAGTATTATTATAATATTACTTCACAGTGGGAAAGTGATGGAGCTATACAGGACTTATAGCTCCATCTCTTTCTCACGCTGAAGTAATATTGAAATAATACTGCTATAAGAGGTGATGGTTACCCCCCAGGACTAACTGCTTCTCACACGGACTACTGTACGTTGCTTGTCTCTGTATATTTTGGCTGCTGAGACCAAAACTACAAACATAGTAGGTATACAGGGAAGTTATATAAAAATAATATAACATCACGCCAGTATTCCCCGAAGAGTTAGGCAGAGGTTTTAGTGCATCCACATTTCGCCAGTTATGTTTACGTCCCATGTAATATGGAGCTAGCCTATTATTCCATAAACCGGGCACCATCCAACCTTCGGCCTGTTACTGTAAAATTCCAGATGGAAAACTCAATAACACTTATAAATATATATAAATAGTTTAATATGTGTGTATAGCATCGTCTTGGGAAACTGTAAGATGTTATACTTATTGGTGTTAATAAATAAATAAACTTTGCCTGGTTGGGGATCGAACCAAGGACCTCTCGCGCGACCTCTCTCAAGCTTACGACCACTAGACCAACAAGTTTTTTTTTAATAAAAATATGGCTGTTATTTTAGTATATTACGGTGTTTTACGACTTCCACGCGAACAAAGTCGCGGTCAGAAGCTAGTATCAAATAAAATTGCAAAACATATGCATATTATGTCTGAGTCTCATCTACCACACCCGTCTACAATAGCTGCCAGGTCATCGATCCTAAATTCTTGACGAGTTATTTCACACTGCGTTTGCCAATTTACTGACGAAAATCATAAAGGCTCCCGCATACCGGCGTGCCGCGACGTGACGCGATTCTGGTAGAACAATTTCCATGAAGTTTTCATAGAAATTGTTCTACTAGAGTCGGGTCACGCTGTCGCGTCGCGCCTGTCTGAGAGAGACTTGAGTCTCAATGGCTACCGGTATTTTTGAAAGCACGACGTAGTCAGAGAAATAACATTTTCACGCGTACCTACTTACGAACGCCAACAAAAAAGAGACAATATTTTGTTTTTATCACTATAACTAGCTGCGCCCCGCGATCCCGTGAGAACATCGGGATAAAAGTATCCTTTGTCCTAATCCAGGTCATGGTCTACACATATGCCAAATTTCATCCAAATCCGTTCAGCCGTTTTAGCGTGAAAGCGTAAAGGCTCGTGCAGAGTGGCGCGACTTGTCGCGCGACGCGACACAAGTAGAACAATTTCTATGAATACTTCATTGAAATTATTCTACCGGTGTCGCGTCGCGCGATAAGTCGCGCTAGTTTGCAGGAGCCTTAACAAACAAACTCACTTTCCCATTTATAATATTAGTAAGAACAACAGACAACTACTTATGTCTGTTATTATAGTATAGTGGTATGTAACCCACTTATGCTCACATACTTGTGAACTCACGTTCCACGTCGGCAGTTAGAATCATATATGTTCTGTGGTTCAATTACAGACGACACACTAGTCGGTCGCTAGCCGTTGCTCGCGTCATTCGCGTCATTTTATAATAATTCTGACCTTAGTTGTTGTTTATAAAGGCTTGTGCAGACTGGGGCACCCACGATATCGCGCTAGTCTGCACGAGCCTTAAAGCGTGTTTAGTTGTAGTAACTTTATTATTTCATTCATTGTGTAACACTAGATGAACATTTAATTTCATAACTCTATTAGATATAACTTATACCACAACTTAGCAAAAGTTCTATAATAGCAATAAAAACTAAATATTATGTATCGTTAACTTGATGACATCTTCGCTTCCTTACTATATCGGCATGCTAATTTTGGCATACATTCTCTTTTATTCACTTATTAACTTTCTAACCGATCTATCGAGTAGAGTTCCTACAGTCAGTAGACATCAAAAGTACCACCGACGAAGCATTTCTGAAATTAATGGCTGATTGCTTTGAAATGTCTCAAATTAACTTCTGAATAGGAAGCTTCGCTCTCCTGATTAATTAATTGAATATCTTCTTAATATTGAAATAATCTTATTAATTTCACCATTAATAAACGGTGATGGAGGTGCCAGATCGTTAACAGCCTTATCACAAAGTTAGCTTTTAAATTGTAGAGTTATTTGTGTTTTTTTACTGATTACCATAGGTACTGCTTTCATGAATTGATGTTTGTGTGTGTAACTGGCGTAATGTGGTATACTATAGGTACACCTCTGTCTAATCTTTCTAGTATTAAAGGCGTGATATTATGTTTCTTTCATAAATAAAGTATTATTACTTTTACACCAATACATCTATTTAGATAGAGCAGTGGTGGCCCAAAGGCAATAGCCCCGACTTACGAGTTGTAGATCGTGGGATCGAACCAGGCAGGCGTTTACATTGAAATGAAATAAAATGAAATGAAATGATTTTATTTTCTGTAAGTAGGTTTGTACAAACACTTTTACACGTCAATCATATTTAGAAAAAAACTAGATGAGTTCGGCGTTTCCTATCTGACTACTCTGAGAAGAAAGGCCGAAACAAACTCAGAGGTCACAGTCTCTTTTAAAGTCCAGACATAATCTTGGTCAGATCATGTGAAGACCATGTAGATTGGTGTCCGAAATGGTCTTTTGAGGAAAGAACCACACAGATTGAGTGGACCTATCCAGTCAGTGCACGCATTTGTCAGTAATTGTGTAAATTATTTTATCACCACAGCTCTCGAAAAGGTAAAGGAAAACATCGTGAGGAAAAAGAACATGTCCTAGAACCAAATTTTCGAAGACATGTAACATCTACCAACCCGCACTGGCGCGCCCGCGTGTTATAATTACAGCTCTTGATGAAAAGTTCTGAGTCCCAGCAGTGGGAACAATCTAGATTGATTATGCTACAACTATTTTGGGTCTAAAAAATCTAACAGCTTTTATCACCGCCTGTACTTCGTGATTGGTTCAATTATTATGCAAGTTCTTTAAAATAACCATGTTCGTTGTATACTGAGTCTGATTGAATGCAATGCAGTGTAGCTAGCCCTACACGCACACAGGGCAATTACACGTGTTGCATAATTATGTACAATAATGCATTCGAGTGATAGATTGAAAGCGTTATGTGGTGAAATCATGTGTAAATCTTTAAATATGCAGTTTTTCAACATAACAATCAACCATTAGCAAGATACTTAAAAACGTTAACAAGTCTGTTTTTTCATTGTTTTTTATAGGTTTGATCATTCAATCTGCCTGCCTTTTCCCAACTATGCTGGGGTCAGCTTCTAGTCTAACCAGATACAGCTGAATACCAGTTGTTTTTTATAGGTTTGATCATTCAATCTGCCTGCCTTTTCCCAACTATGCTGGGGTCAGCTTCTAGTCTAACCGGATACAGCTGAATACCAGTATTTTACATGCAGCGACTGCCTATCTGACCTCCACAACCTAGTTACTTGGTCACACGGTACCCCTTGGTACGTAAGACTGTCAAAGATCTACAAATGACAGCCAGGACTATTAAAATAGGCTTCGCTTAAGAAAAAAAATTGCCAAATCTATATAGTTTGTGGTAGCGGAAAAAATATATGTTAATTTTGAACATATTTCCCAAAACCTGGTTGTTACCAAAACACGTTTTAAAAACAAAATCTCGATACAAACTAACGTTAAACTAACCTCTTACTTTGAGTTCTAATCCAAAATATCTGTATCAAATATCAACATACATTACGTATTTAATTAATAACTAGAACGTCTTATTTGAATGCAGAACTTGGTTGTTTTTTATTTTCGATTACTCAACTCAATTTTGAGTAAATAGATAATTACTTCATATTTTGCAATAAATTAGAAGCGTTGTGTCATCGCGCTTCTCTTTCTTTTCTATGGAATTTGACAGTGACCGCGGTTTAGGTGTTGTCAGCATCTTAACGTGCTTGCCGAGGCATGCCTTGGAATGGATGATCACGCATCCACGAACCGACCGCGACAACCTATCCTATCAATGCAAGCGTAATATTGAAAATGATAAAGGTGTTGTATAATAAAAGCTTACGTACAGTTTACACCCGGTTTCTGAAAAGCAAATCGTAACAAAAATGAGCTTAATGATAAGTATCATCTATAATATATAACTTATTATACTATGATATAACCCACATCTTGAAAAAACTCAACCTGTCCGAAAGATCTGAGGTAGGACTAAAACAGTGTTACAAAAATAACACATTACCCTCAGTTACAGCCACTCCTCTTTACTATCACATTATCCTCTTCACTGTTATAAAGTAAATATAAAAATCCATTTAGAGGCCATTTTTCTTTATTCTGTTTTATAACAAAGAGTTCTTCGCACTCTGCGTATAAAATTAATATATTTTTATTATCGTTTAACGTTTTTATTTTCCTCTTTCTCTTTCCCGCTTTGATAAATGGAAAAAATAAACTGAAATCGCGGTTCAAAAGAATCACATTTTGAATTTTATGCAAATATGTTACGAAAAGTGCACTGCACGTTTAACAATTATTTTTGTACAAGTTTATATTTTATTTAGCAAATTTTTATGAAAACATAATTATAAAAGAAAATATTTTTTGTACCAATTGCCTAAAATACGTTTTTGTGGAGTTGTGAATTCGCCCACAAATAAATTACCATCGTGCGAATCACCTCAGACAAAACAATTTTCATTAAAAATGTTGATTCGCCCGTTTCGGGTGAGTAAATTCGTGCATTTCGATCGACCAACAAGCCCTTCTAACACATTGGATCAAAGGCAAGGTATATAAACGTAGTAAGTTTGGTATTTTGAGAATTATATTATAAGATGAAAATAATTTATGTTAAACGAAATGACTTAACAATCGGTAAGAGACATGACGACTTTTTTTTTGTGTGGGAGGTCATCAAATAACTTCCGCCGCTCTGGGCGGAGCGGGAGGGTGTCTCAGACTCTTACTGACTAAAACCCACCCGCATTCCTTCCGTTGCCTGTATTGCGGGGGCCTCTGTGACCCATTAGTACCTTCACGCGACCCCGGCAGGGAGATATGACGACTTGAACCTAAAAGTTGAACCAAAGCTTGTTCGCAAAGCTTTTGTTTAATTTTTAGGTTCCTGAAAATACTAATTTATGAATATAAATAATTCAAACATAAAATAACTGCCTCGTGGTCTAGTGGTCGCAAGCGCTTGTGCTGAGCATGAGGTCCTGGTTTTTGGATGAAGGATCCAACATAAAAAAATACCATTGAAAACATTTCTCATTGCTCTAAAATATTAATTGGAAAATTGACGTGATGTGAATACATCATATCACTAATGTATTCAGCACCCAGATAATTAATAACATTTTTTCCATAAGGCAAAAGTTTTTTACAAAACGTAGACAGAACAGAATAAACAACTTTATCGAGTCCATAAAAAGAAAAACAGAAAGTTGTTGTTGAATTATTTTCCCACAAACTCCATAGAATAGTAGATCACATCATAGATATGCTAGAATCATCACATTAGTTTTAGTTTTTAATGAAAACCACAGACTGAAAATAATTCTAATTCCATAAAACTTTTCGAACATTTTATAAATATATGTATAGGCAACAGTCGTAAAAACTTATTTATTTTTAAATAAGATGAAGATGACTGACCAGAAATGGGTTTTTTTTTATAACCCATGAACTCCATAAGCTGTAAGCTGTTGATCACAATATTTAAAAAGTCTTACCGGTACCAAATATCATAATATGAGCTGCTTTTGGTGATTCGTTTCAAGTAATTACATGATTGACTGCCTAGTGGTTTGCTTCCCGGGTTGGGCAAAGTGTTATTTAGTTTTTCCATCTGGAATTTCTCAGTAGCAGCCCGGAGTCTGGATTTGTGACTGGTTGATGGCTAGGCTCGCCCCTATTACATGGAAACCTTTAAACCTCTGCCTAGCCCTTCAGGGAATATGGGAATATAGGCGTAATGTTTAGTTATGTTATGTTAAAATAAATAGTTATTGTTTCAACTTTTTACATTTCAACGAGTAAGTATCCAAATACCAATATAAATAAGTTATACACTAGATTTATTTTAGACATGTTTAATATTTTTTACTAATATTAATATTATGTAAATTTGTAATGATGTAACAACTTCTAGGTAATTTCTATGTGAACTTATGAATAAAATTATTATTATTATTGACGTGATAACGTCTTATAAATCGATGAACGCCGGCTGCACGCACGAAAAAGTGTCACGTTCCGCCTGAGCCGAGCATATAAGCGAGAGCGCGGAACTAGCGATAGAGAGGCACGATCGGCCTAAACGTTTGGCTTGTGACGCATCTCTCTCTCGTTATCACATAAAATTATCGTCCGTAAATCGACTTTACAGACAACCATTTTTTTGTAGGTATTATTATGCCTACCTACTTTAAAAAAAATGCTCATTAATGTCACATAGGACACAACACGATTAGTAAAGTCGTTTTGTGCATAATTATTATGTAGGTACATAATAATTAAAACCCCTCGTCATAGTAGCATTTACCATACCTATTAGATATTTATCTACTCCATTTCAACGAAAACTAACCAAGGTAAATGCCATAACAAAACATAAAATACCAAAAATACCATAACCTTTAAAAAATAAACATTGGGTCACCTTGGCAGTTCAATAACGCCATACGTGGCCTCTCCTTTTACGTAAAAAAAGATAAAACTTATTTTCTCACAAAAGAGAATACGGGGAAGTAATGGACAATAAAGATGGCGAACAAAAGGTTTCTTTTATAAGTATAATACGGTGGGATAGGATATGCTTTCGAAACAAAACATTTCGAAAGCATATCCTTCGATGGAATGAAACTGCAAATAAATCTTATTTCTCGGCAGAATATGGAGGTGCTGAGTTCTTTTGAACGTAAATCTTGAAAGCATGCACGAGTTCGTGTTTCTTATATTTCTCTTGACTCAGGTGTGAATGCGAGCTATGAACTCAAACATTTAAGTACCTAATATGTAGTTTGAAAGTGTAAACTTCAAGAGTCATCCTGCCCCTCCTTCTGCAAAGCAGAAATGCTCGCGAAGGAGGAGGCAGGACGGTTGAGGGAGAGGCAAATTTCGCACCCTCTCGCCCCTAGCCGCCGCAGGAGACGCCCTGGGCGTCGGGGATCCCGGGCGGATTCCCGGCCACCGTAGGCGCGGGCTTGCGGACGGTGAGCAATGGGTAGCTCAGCGATCGGTAAGGACCAGGCCCGGGTCGACGGCGCGTCGTTTTACACGCGCGCCTCAAAGAGATGTCGTCAGCACAAATGTAGGGGTCCACTAGGGCCGATGCCCGCCGGGGTCGCGGGAAGGTACTAATGGGTCACCGAGGCCCCTGGCAACACAGGCAACAGGAAGGAATACGGGTGGGTTTTAGTCAATAAGAGTCTGACACATCCTCCCGCTAAGCCCAGAGTGGGAGAAGTTATTTGATGATTTCCCATCCATAAAAAAAAGAGTAATCCTGCCAGCAAGCATGCTCTATTTCACTTATATGCACGTATTTTACGCTCATTTAAGTATACATAACATAACATAACATAACATAACATCACGCCTTGTTTCCCCGAAGGGTTGGGCAGAGGTGTACCATTTCGCTAGTTATGTTTTTTAAGTTCCATCTAATAGGGGGCGAGCCTATTGACATCAACCGGGCACAAATCCAGACCCCGGGCTGCTTCTGAGAAATTCCAGATAGAAAACCTAATATCACTTTGCCCGACCCGGGAATCAAGTAAACAAATAGTTAATAATTTAAGTATACGTGTTAAAACATTCCATAGAGCATAAGCTGCCATGATTTATGACAAAAACTAATCTTGTGTAGTGACGAGTTTACTTATTTATAGTGAAACAAAACCTAACCACCTAAAGGCTCATAAAGACTGGGACAATATCGCGGGCGCGACAGGCAGAAATATGGCTGTCGTGCTAGTCTGCACGAGCCTTTATACTACACCTGAAAACGATTTGTACGTAGCCAATTAGGTAACATCATAACATCACGCTTGTTATCTCCGTAGGTTTGAGCAGAGGTAACTAACTACCTATACGAGTAGTACACCTACATTTCGCCAGTTATATCTAAGTCACATGAACTCCCATGTAACAGGGGCGACCCTATTGCCATCAACCGAGCGCATATCCAGACTCCGGGCTGCTACTAAGAAATTCCTGATAGAGAAACCGGCCAAGTGCGTGTTTGACCGCGCACAATGAAGGTTTCCGGAGTTGCGATAAGTTTGTTCTTGCGAATTTATCCCAAGAAAAAACTTAACATTGTAGTTGAAAAGCATGTTCCATACTATCCAACTGCAAACGTAAGTTTGTACGCACAATATAGAGATTTACCAAGTTATTTTACACCATAGACTTCTTATAGGTTTTTCTGTAATCTATAAGTAAAGAACTATTTTCTGTATTTTTTTATTTTTATTTTAGGCTCTGCAGTTCCGGAGAAAAGGGGAGAATGGTCAATTTCCATCTATTTTAGTTATTTCTTAAATAACTTTAAAACTTTATCCAAAAATTAAAAAAAAATATATTTGAAACCCCCAAATAAAAGGACTTGTTGTCTTTTTATTTGATACGTCACATGGTTATAGTTTGCAACACTTTTTTTTTCTAGTTTGCCCTTCAAAAGTGACCCCCTCATATTAAAAATTCATATATTTACGATACACCTCCGTATTTGGGTCATAAAAATTCATATCTGTATCAAATTTCAACTTAATTAGTCCAGTAGATTCGGAGCAAATCGGCTGTGATAGACATACAGACAAACAGACAGACAGGCAGACACACGAGTGATCCTATAAGGGTTCCGTTTTACTCCTTTTGAGTTGCGGAAACCTAAAAACCGATTATATAATAGCCAATAGGTATTTGGAGTAAATAATAAGGAACTGATTACTATAATCACAAACCCAAGTTTGTCGCTTATAAAGCATGCGATCATTGCCGTAACAAAAAAAAATGTTGGTCCCAAGCTTTGTTACGACATAATCTACCTAAAAACCCCTAACAACTGTCTCGGTTTTAATTAACGAATAAATACCGAGGAATTAATTTGTAAAGACTACTTATATTCCGTATTTTTTACGTCAAAGGGTCATTTTTTTGACGCACATACCTACCTAGTTGGTTCTTGAAAAAATGAAACGAATTTACAAAATAGTTCGTGTCAGTTTCAAGGCTCGTGCAGACTAGCGCGATATCGCGGGCGCGACAGGCAGCAATGTGCCTGTCGTATCCGCGATATCACCCAGTCTGCACGAGCCTTTACGTGGGTGTTATTTTACCTACTTACTTTTGGAAAGTGGGAACAATGAGGTGCCTGGAATATTGTTGTTTAATGGAGAACGGCCTCAAAGGCAATAATTAAATATTTAAAAATATCGTGTTTGTTCTGCTTGAAGGATTTTTGAACAAGAAAGGTATTTTTTCTATCTCAGGAAAAAATAACATTGAGATACCTACATTTTATTTTTGTTCGCCTATAAAACAAAAAAGATAAATAATAGCTACCTATTATTTAACTTTT
The DNA here is from genome assembly GCA_905333075.3 of Atethmia centrago. Classification (NCBI taxonomy): domain Eukaryota; kingdom Metazoa; phylum Arthropoda; class Insecta; order Lepidoptera; family Noctuidae; genus Atethmia; species Atethmia centrago. The sequence continues at coordinate 14,970,492 of HG995383.1, read as the reverse complement.
TTGTTTTTAGGCATTAATTTGAAATAGTTAAAAGTCATATTTCACATTTTACAAAACGTAATTAGTAGTAGGTACACAAAGCTACATATCAAGCTATAACTCCAGTATAAGCTACCCTCTCATTGTACGGAAGTCCTATACAATGCGAGATCAGGAAATTTGTTTTAGTTAGTTTCCGGCCGGCGGTACTGAAACTATTCACACAACATCAAAGAGGAAAACAATGTGCTTATAAATGATTGATTCCAATTTTAGATAAAGTTCCAATACAACCTCCATTCAACCAATCAAAAAACAATAATTAGTCCCGTGATCACAATAGCCACATACATGCATTTGTGTCGCGTGAAAATTAGTTTTATTGCTAAAAATAAAACTAATTTTCACGCGACCAAATTGCCTAGATACAAAGCAATAGGTATTGTTTACAAACATTTTGAACGCCAACCTTCACGTCTGACAGGAAGGCGTTCAATTCGACGCGGCTTTTTTGTAAACCGTTCAAAAAAGTCTTGACCGAACTATTGAATGAACTAATTACACGGTCGCTTTTGGTCGCTTTAGAGCGTTTTAAAGTGATTGTCCATAAATGATAAATGGTTTTATTTATGTAAGTAGGTTTGTACAAACACTTTTAAACGTCAATCATATTTTTTTAAACTAGATGAGGTCGGCATTTCTTCTCTGACTACTCTGAGAAGAAAGGCCGAACAAAAACTCAGAGGTCACAGTCTCTTTTAAAGTCCAGACATAATCTTGGTCAGGCCTCATGAGGACCGTGTAAGTGAATGTCTGAGATGGTATTTTGAGGAAAGAACCACTTAATTAATACGCATACATACAAACTCACGCCTCCTTCCCATGGGGGTAGGCAGAAACTATAGAACGCCACCTGCCACGCTCCTTACATACTCCTTTTGCTTCCATACATCTGCAGGATTAACATGACGCTCTCTATTTCTTCGAAGAATAGACACGCCTCTTTCTATACAAAGTGACATTTTCGTTTCTCCTTTTTTGACATCCCACCGTAGAAATCCTTCTACATAAAAAAGGACCTAGACAAAGATCGTTAGAAACGAAAGACAAAATGACAGATTGTAGAAGGATTTCTACGGTGAGATGTCAAAAATAGAGAAACGAAATGTCACTTTGTATAGAAAGAGCCGTGTCTATTCTTCGAAGAAATAGAGAGTGTCATGCTAAGCCGGTAGGTCATACACGTTGCGAGTACTGCGCACCTGACCTTTTTGAAGACCAATGAGGTATGTCACCAATATGTCGTACTAGGGCGTCCCCTCCCGGCGTTTCCACTCACATCTGCCTTGTAAATACCTTTTGTTAGTCGTCTTTCATTCTTCCTCTCAATGTAATCAAACCATCTATGCAAACCACTCTTTTCAATTTTTGTTACTACGTCTTCTTTTAAACCGCACCGTTGCCTTGTCACATCATTTTTCAGCCTAACATTTATAATTACACCACACATGCTTCCACAGCATTTACTCTACTCTCATGCTTCTTTTGCCACACCCAACATTCACTTCCATACATAAGCGTAGTCACCAGCACGTCGTTATGAACAGCCAGTCGAGCCTCTTTGGGCATCTACTGGTTGGTCTCAATCGCATGTATAGCACCATTCACTTTATTTCCCGCATTCACTCTCCTTTCCACATCTTCTTCAATCTTTCCATCCCTTGTAAACTGACTCCCCAAATATACAAACTCACTGACTTGCTCTACACTCTTATCATTTATTTTCACATCACACACCGATATATCCGCTTCTGTTTCATACAACATGCCCTTCGTCTTATTCACATTTATATTCATCCCTTCCATCCATCACAGTCACCATTTCTTGCAGCTATTCTGCTGACGATGCAAGTAGAACCTGATCATCTGCGTAAAGAAGCCATTTGGCAGGCAAACTTGTATAATGATTTCAGTGCCCGTACCAAGCGCCAGTTGACACCATGCCTGGATAATGTCGACCACAGTTCTTCCCTCCACATACTGTTATGGGCCTTCTCCAAGTCAACGAAAGCACATTAGACTTTCTTGTGCTTTGCCAGATGTTTTTCGGCTATGCACCATACAGAAGATCTGATCCATAAAGCCCATTCCCTCTGTAAATCCTGTCTGTGAATCTCATATTTTCTCATCTGTCACTCTTATTACTCTATATACGAGTAGTATTAGTTAATCAATAGGTACGAAATAATAACAGTTACCCAAGTATGTTTTTGTTTGTAGTTATAATTAAATGAGGCCTACTCGTTACGAAAACAGTAGGTTAATCTAATAAGAAAATTACAAAATCAATGATAAAGTGGTGTGGTGTCTTACGCAAGTCATCATTTGACGGAAATTGGGTAATGCGATGTTGTGGTGGTAATTATGTGATTTGTCACACGACGTGCCTTAAGTAACCATGGCTGTAGAACAGAATGTATTGGGAGTTACAGCTCGATTCAAACTTGATGGCGGCTCTGAAGTGCGCTACTCGCTGCGCAGTACCGCACCCCTCACCCCTGCTGACACGTGCATTTGTTACGCAGTGACTCGCCTCATGTTCCGAGCCCCCATAAAGTTTGAATCGGGCGGTACTACTTATATCACCAAGAAACTGGCTTTTAAGTAGTGACCTCTGGCGATTTTTTACGAGCTAGTAACAAATTCACGCATGAATGAGACTATGAGAACAGCGACCAGAATCTTACACCTTTAATTTTTAAAGCTTTGACAATCTATACGCAGTACTTAGGTACAGTCCCGAGCCTCACTTATGAAATATTAAAAAGCGTTTAATAAAAGTATTTATAAAAATGCTATGGTGTTACGAACATAGGATTTTCAAACCATAGAATAGAAAACTTTTTATTATGTACACCATAAAAATTCCAGATATAAATGTAGAAATTTAAAGCCGTCATCAAGAATATAGGCCTTCACTAAGCTAATAATCTGGCAGGTTGTTAAAAGGGATCCAGATTTAATGATCACAATATAATTGGAGAAAAAGTGTTCACGATTTTAATGACATGTATAAAGGCTTCGCGCGACGCGTCGCGACACAAAGGCACCGCATGTAGCGCTACACGCGGTGTCTTTGTGTCGCGTGGCGTCGCGCGACAAGTCGCGCCAGTATGTAGGAGCCTTAATGTCAAAAAAATTCTTCGTTTGTAATTTCAAAGGAAATTTTATAGGGTTTCCCAGAAATTACGATGTTTTTATATTGCTGAGTGTCTTTTGTAACACTATTACAAAGAACACTGCTGAGTGTTACTTTCAAGAATAGGTACCATTCCGGCAAGATATTTCGGCATTTCGGTCCTACTGACTAAAACCGCGTGTTCGTCGTTAGCAATCGGTACATAAGGAGACCCTCCTGGAAAACACAGATCCTATGTAGCATTATGCAACGCTCCAACAAACCAAATCATTATCAATGTCACAATAAGAACAAACATGGCCATGCTGACGTAACAAGAACACGTTCAAAATTTGCATTACGCAGACCTGCGCACGCGACTCTTGTTACGACATTACACGATCACTACTGATCGACGCTGTAATGGGATAATTTATGCAACACAACTGTAATCATTGGAATGAGGCAAGTTCCGTTATTGTACTGCATTACTCTGCATGAAAGGTGATTATAACCAAATTAATTGTAGTTGTGCTAAAACCCATGCTTTGCCAATTAAGGCAAATATTTACAATCTCATTGCTGTAAGAAGCTGTATAAAAAGTGTTAAGTAGATGAGAGATAAAGAATTTGTGTGATCAAGTCTATGGCGCAAAAAAAGTATGCGCTGGTAAACACTTTGTGTGTCCGACTACTGTTTGTCCTGTTCCTTCATTATATTTCATGTTGTCCATTATTTTTAGGGTTCCATAGTAAACAAGGAACCCTTATAGTTTCGCCATGTCCGTCTGTCTGTCTGTCTGTCTGTCCCCGCTGTAGTTCAGAGACGCTTAGTACTAGAAAGCTGTAATTTGGCATAGGTATACATATTAATCACGTTGACAATGTGCTAAAATAAAATCTTGAAAAAAAATCTTTTTTTAGCGTACCTCTCTTGCACTTAATGTGGGGATGATATTTTTTTATCTCGTCTACCCCATGGTGTTGGGTATCGTTGGACAGGCCGTTCAAAATATTGCAGGTCTTGGTCGTGGTCAGGACACCACTTTTCGATTCAAGGATCCACTTGCGTAATATTAAGCATTAACGAGTTATAGTCGACCAACTTAAATTTGCAGTTCGAGAATTGACCGTGGCATATATCGATGTATAGGAGAACAGGTTTTTCAACTACAATGTTAAGTTTGTTTTTTAACCCTTCATTGTGCGTGGTCCGACACGCACATTGCCTGTTTTTTAAGGATAAACTGGCGCGCCGTGGTTTTTCCGTCTGACAAAAGTTAAATATACCTAATAGATACCTTTTTAAAAACAGATTCATCTCCAAAAGATAATTTCAGATGAACCTTGTTTATAATTTAAACATAAATCCAGAACGTATCAAAGACAGACGGTTCTAAGTAGCTAGGTATGGCATGCATCTATGCATGAAGGAAGCTAATGAATACTAAACAAGAAAAGGGAAAACAAACTCAACCTTCCCATCTTTGCCTTCATTTAATAACCTCGTTGAAAGTAGTAGTTATTGATTTTTACTTTCGCATACATTACTTCCTTCAGAATTACCGCATTGTTATTTAGTTATAACAGGAAATGTGAAAATGACTGCCTCGTTGGTCTAGTGGTCGCAAGCGCTACTGCTGAGCATGAGGTCCGGGGGTCGGGGTCCTGCCGGGGTCGCGGGAAGGTACTAAACGGGTCACCGAGGCCGCCGCAACACAGGCAACGGAAGGAATACGGGTGGGTTTTAGTCAGTAAGAGTCTGACACACCCTCCCGCTCCGCCCAGAGCGGGAGAAGTTATTTGATGATTTCCCAACCAAAAAAAAAAAAAAGGTCGGTTAAAGTGTTATTGGGTTTTTCTATCTGCAATTTCTCAGTAGCAGCCCGGAGTCTGGATTTGTGCCCGGTCGATGGCAATAGGCTCGCCCCCTATTACATGGGACTTAAAAACATAACTGGCGAAATGGGGCTACAGGTAAACCTCTGCCCAACCTTTCGGGGAAACTACGCGTGATATTATGTTATGTATAACAGGAAAGGCTACATTGTGCCTTCGCGTAGGTAATTAAGATACAATACGCAATCAATCAAAATAGTTATTTCATGAACCATTACGACGTGAGTTGCACTAACTACTCACGAGTAGTTAGTGCACTTTAATTATGCTGTATGAACTAACCACCACTAACTAACTGTTGTTATTTAACTTAATAGAAATCTAAAACGAAAACTATCCGGATATACGCGTCACAATGATTGTGACGCGTATATCCGGATAGTTTTCATTTAATTAAACCAAACCAATAATACTAGCATCTTTTAACACAACGTAAACAATACTCTGCTTAAACCCTCCATATAAAAATAAACCTGCAACTCAAATTTTCACCCCGACCCTTGCTCGACGAAGTGCCAGCCCGCGCCGTAGGTTTAAATTCCCCAGATAATAATAATTATCCAGTTCTGATCCAGCCTGTCCCACCTTGCTGTCCTCCCCCAGCGACGCTTTATAGAATAGAATAGAATAGAATACAAATCTTTATTTCAAGCTTAGAGCTCATAAATAGTGTTATAACAACAAATAGCTCATGTTAGTAACAACTTTCTTATACAACTAGTGTTAGTAAAACATATAAATTTAAAGTGCTAATTCTTCTTAGAGTCAAGTGTCCCCCACCCCCCTGCCAGCTAAATGGTTGTTTATGGAGATGTGAAAAAAATCATGGCAGTAGTACATACCTATAACGGAATTAAAGGGAAAACTATCACGGCTAAGTAGGCTTTACAAGTTAACGAGTAATAGTCGACTAACTGACATTTGCAGTTGGAGAATTGACCGTGACGTATATCGATGTATGGGAAAACATGTTTTTCAACTACAATGTTAATTTTGTTTTTGGGATAAACTCATCCTAATTATCCGACACGCACTTAGCCGGTTTTTTTTTCTGTTCTGAAGGATTCCGTCTTGTTTCTCGCTGCATTACGTAGTTCACAATGAAATAATTAACGATGAGGTGTACTCGAAAGTGTCAATAGCTAAGTAGAGGGGCGTTTTAATGTTAGCCAAACTCACCTGATTTCCGATGTTCGTTGTAACCTGAAAAATAAAAACAAACATTTAAACTTTTTTGTACCTTATTAAGTTATAACAGACGATAGATCTTATTGTCCCAGTGGAAAAATAGGGTAGGAGTACTTTTTCAGAGATTTTTATACTAAAGTCTAGACTTGAGAATATTTCCATTTAATCTAGAACTTTCTAAGTTATTCAAATTAGTTTTAAAGATCGCTGTATCAAAAGAGATAGGTCAAAGCTTTTTGTTTCTCCAGGGATTTTGAATTTTGGTCGTTTGATGATAAAGGTAATCAGAATAAGAAAATTAAATCTACTTGAAACGTGTTGAAAACAGTAGCAAATAAAAACAAACCCAAAGACTTTAGGCCGTTAGCCATTTTTATTTTTCTTAATCTCCATTTTTCTATGAAAATCTTAAAAGAAATGCTCCTGAAAAGGTAGTATTATAAATTTGACGACTGCTCGAACACAAAGATGAACAGACTTTTCAAGGCGCGAGCATCGATGTTTGTTACGAATACCGATCCGATTCGCTGCTACATTTCATTGATAAAATCTCGATTGAATTGTTCAATGAAAGAAGAAAACGAAGCACCTACATATTATAACATGAAATACGGTTTCTCGTTTTTCCAAACATTAAGCTAAATAGAATTTGTTGAGAATAAACCTTAACATTTTGGTGGTTTCACGATTAACTAGAACATACACGAAATATTTTTGGAATTCTAGGTCACACGTAGAAAAACCTCTTCCACTAACATCATCTATTACAATGACACATATTTTTTATGATTTCGGATCTCAGGTAAATGTGCCACGTACCGTCCATATCACAGACAGTCCTTACGATCGCAATAAAAAATGTAGGTGGGTAGATATTTTTCAGGCGAATGATTCTGAATTCTTATCGTACGTGACTTGATTCAGATTTCTATAATCACAGGTACCCTCCTCACGGTGCCCTAAGCCCAAATATTGAGGATTCGAGCATGATGGATTTACCTAGCAATGGAGACATGACGAGCGAATTTGACGAGGAAGAATTTAATCGAGGACCACATCCATCCGTTATACCTGTACCTAGGCTAACTGTCTACACTATTATAAAAGCATGGCACATACAGAATGATGATTTTTGAAATAGAGCAGTAAGGATAAGTACCTTAGCCATTATAACTACGGATTTCCGGCCACCGTAGGCGCGGGCGGTGAGCAAATGGGTAGCTCGCCGTCCGATAAGGATCAGGCCAGAGTCGACGGCGCGTTGCATTCCACGCGCGCCTTAAAGAGATGTCAGCGCAAGTGTAGGGGTCCACTAGGGCCGATGACTGCGTGGAAGTTCTAAAGGGTTACTGAGGCCCCTGGTAACACAGGCAACGGAAGGAATACGGGTGGGTTTTAGTCAATAAGAGTCTGACACACCCTCCCTCTCCGGCCAGAGTGGGAGAAGTAATTTGATAATTACCCACCCAAAAAAAAAAGGCTTAGATAGCCTTCTTTTTTGCTTGCTGACTAAAACCCACCCGTGTTCCTTCCGTTGCCTGTGCGTTGCCAGATGCCACGGTATCCCTTTCGGACTCTCCCGCGTCCCCGGCAGAGCATAGATAGCCTGGATGGCGGATGAAACTCGGAACAGATGACTCTACCCTCAATCTGTTAACAGATGGAACCCTAATCTCTTCAAAGTGAGAGTGAACAGGCTTCTTCTGGGTAAGCTCGCTCCATCGTCGACTTTGTTTCTGTCGCCTCTGGCATAGACTAAAGTCAAGAGCAAACCCATCACAAATAAAAAAAAAAAAAAAAAAATGGGTCGTTCAACGTTTTCATTTATACGGTTTTTTATTTTATTTTATGTATACCAAGTGCATTATTGTGTATTTATTATTTTTGAATAAATATTAAGTATTAGTGATAAAAGTAGGTTGGTTGTCTCTTCATCACCCTAAGATTAACACAAAAATGCCAGAGATATTAATTCCGCTTCTGTACCCTACATGGTGTGTTTAAGAGATAAATAAATAAATAGGCAGTCATCGGGACTGCCGACAGAAGCGAAAACTTAAATCTTAAATATAACATATAATTATATACATATCAACGGTTAATAGGTAATAAGGCATAAGAAACATTTTGGTTGAAAATGAGTTATGAATGCCATCCTACTTAAAAATAGAGATTAAGTATTCTCAACAACTCATTTTCGACCAAAATGTCGCTTATGCCTTATTACCTTTTAACCGTCGATATGTATGCGTATACCTAGACAGGCCGCAGCGCGTCACCTGCTTTTTTTTTGTGTGGGAAATTATCAAATAACTTCTCCTGCTCTGGGCGGAGCGGGAGAGTGTGTCAGACTCTTACTGACTCAAACCCACCCGTGTCCCTTCCGTTGCCTGTGTTGCCAGGGGCCTCGGTAACCCTTTTGTACCTTACCTCGACCCCGGCGCGCATCGCCAGTCTGGCTCAGCCCACATTAGCATGTCGGTGACGCGGTCACATTAGCATTTCGATAACGCAAACTCATAAGTTTTGCCCCTACCAAATATCACTGAACGCGGCTAAATAAGTTTTCACTTCAATAAAACTATGAATTACGTGCCAAAATACTACAAGATGTTTCCAAACTCTCAAATTCTAACAAATTATAGGAAAGCGCCCGCTTTGCTGCTTTGAATATAAACATCTTGTAGTATTTTGGCACGTATTTCATAGTTTTATTGAAGTCTATGGTAGACTGCTCTCTGAATTTCTATTAGGCTACTTGATATTCAAAAGGCAAAGATAAAATAACTTCAACAATTCTTCGACATTTAACTAAAATGTGACAGCTAAGAATTATCATTCGGTGAATTTTAAAATTCAGGACTGTAATAAAGCTATATACTGCTGACTGCCTACTTAATTGTGATAATTAATATATTAATATTATAATAGAGCATGAGCAGTGTGGATGAGCAGTGGTGGCCCAGTGGTAACGGCCACGGCTTACGGGTTGTAGGTTATAGGTTCGAACCCAGTCAGGCGCTTTACTTTGTGTAAACACTGCTCTCAAAACATCGTAAGGAAACCGGCACGTCCTAGAACCAAAAATTCGAAGACATCTACCGACCCGCACTGGGCCCGCGTGGTGGATTACGGCCCAGAGCTGAGAAGGACTCACAGAGAGGAGGCGCGTGTCCCAGCAAGGGGAAAATTATGGACTGATTATGCTATGCACTGAAGCATTTTTTGATAAGCTTGTCATTCAAAAAAATGCATAGAGATGTCTGTTCTTTCATTGAGTATTGTAAAGAAGTGTGGTTTTAAGAAAGTAACGTAATAACTTTTGGACTTATTGCTTTTGTTTGATAAATATGACGATATTTGTACGAAAAAGTCGCTCACGCTACTTTCAACTTCGAATTAGCAATATATTACATAATAAAACTGCACTAAACCGTGTATTATCTGGTAGCTTATTTCATAAAAATTTCAATGACATGGGGTTTGTAGAGCTACGATGCGTATTTTCTGAGATATCGTAGTTTTAGTGAACGCTCTCGTTTTTCGGCCCGTTACTCTACGACCGAGGCGCGGAATGGTGGCGTGGGAGGCGTGACGACTGAGGGGTTAAATGCTAATATAATTAAATTCATATTTTTTTCTAAATCTCAGGTTGTACATACAGCAGATATTTTTAATATTTGCAAGGTTTTCTGTAAGGTTCTGCAACAAAGATGTAAGATTCTAGTACTTTTCTACGGGAAAGTATTAAACGGGGTAGAGTTCTTATTGGAAAAGTCTATTCGTGAAGCACGTTCCGCCTCCTGATTGAGGAAGGCGCTTTTCAAAAGGCATTTATATATTTTATGAAGGCACGTTTAATGAGCTTAGGAACACGTGGGGCACAGATTTCCTCTTTAAGGTACATTTTGCTGTCTTTTGATAATCTTGTAAGTAAAATTGAATTACCTATCATCATAAGCAAAAGAGACAACTGGGTAAACTGAAATCCTAACACATGATATAATAAAATATTATATAATATTATATTATATATGCGAAAGTGAGTTTGTTTGTTTGTATGTCTCACGCTAAAACGGCTGGACGGATTTGGTTAAAATTTGGCACATAGATATACCATGACCTGGGTAAGTGGCACATAGACTATTTTCCATCCTGAATCACAGACAAAGTCGCAGGCGACAGCTAGTATTTAATATTTCATTTGAGATTTAGGGGAATTAAGTAAACTTACATAATATTATTATTATTATATTATTATTATTATTATTACAGGTAGAGTTTTTATGCGTTATCTTAAGCTTTTTAGCCAAACTATTTAATAAAAAGTAATACAGGATTTTTATTATTATATACTCCTTATTACATTCCAACATTTCATCGAAATATTTTCCGATCTTATAAAGATAAAGTGGATTTATAAAACAACTTAACATTTTGAACGACCTTGTCAATTTCATGTTTTTACACCATTCCACTAATTATAATTTATATATTTATTTCTCACATCACAAAAGTTGTTTTTATTTTTATCTTTACATAGATAAAAGGCCCCAGGGCCTAAAGCTGGTTCTCCCTACCGACATCACTGAAACCTTGTTGTTTTTCTGGACAAAGTATTAATATAGCTCAAGCATGCTTGCTGTACTCTGTGTAGCCACCTTATCAGACCTAACAATTAAGGGCTGGGTAATCGCTGAACTTGACCATACAAATGCGCGTCACGCTCACGCCACACCGGAATTTTATATAGGGAATATTTATTATTAGTACCGAATATAAAAATATTAAAAAAATATTAAAAAAATACAGATACAATTATAGATTATAAAATAGTATGTTCATACAAAAAAAAAAAACATGAATATATCTTAATCATTTTGAAAGTAATATTGTTTTTTATGCTTTGGGTTGACTTGCTTCCTGAATTTATTTCATAAAGTATTTTACTACAATACTGAAATGAACACGCCTTGTCAGTACGAATATTTCTGTATTTATATTCTTGCACACATACAAACTCGGTATTTAGCAATATTTAACAAACTATTTAATTAGGTACTCAATATAATATCAGTATAGACTTTAGACTTCTTGAAGACAACCTTTAGATTCCGAGGCTCGAAGAGAACTAACTTAACAAACTATTTAATTAGGTATTCAATATAATATCAGTATAGACTTTAGACTTCTTGAAGACAACCTTTAGATTCTATAGAAGATGACTGTATAAACTGTATACCGTACCCTGTATCGTAGATTATATTAGATTATAACCTTTAGATTATATAGAAGATGACTGTATAAACTGTATACCGTACCCTGTATCGTAGATTATATTAATAAAATGTTAAAAAAGGTCTCTGATCATACACGTCAGAGGAAACACGCAACGCCCTGTGATCACGGGTGAATATAAAAAAAAAAAAAAAAAAAAAAAAAACCTTTAGATTCCGAGGCTCGAAGAGAACTAACTTAGCAACTACGCGGCACACCAAATATAATGTTTTCCATTCGGTTGTGTTAAAAAACCAGTACTTTTACGGTAACTGTCAAATTAGATCCTTTTAAATTTCATGACTAACCCTGATACAAAAATCATTTGAAGCAAATCTACTTTTAAAATCACTACAAATCTTATTAATATTTGGAAATCATGACAATACTTAAATATTCACATATATAATTGATGTGAATGCGTTCTAGTTTAACATAATTTTTTTGCATAACTTACTTGCATTAAATGAAGGCGTAATAACAGAATTAAAAGTCACTAAAATCATATATCTGCGCCTTAAATGGCATCGCATTATTAAAGTATCAACATTCAACATTTTTTCATGTAATCCCTAAACAGCTCTCAAGGAGGTCGTCCCACATGACCAGTTGGTAAGGTGTGGTGCCTTGCCAGCTAAGTTTTTCAGCAAAACGAACTAAGCCACTAACTAGGTGTAACAAGTAGTGTACTTACTGTACTAACGCCAAGTTTTTGCGCTATTGTTATGTAGAATACGAGGCCGACAATGAGGCAATGTGATTCAATGGATAATAGAGCATTTTTAGTTTTGTTCCTCGTTTTTCCTGGTGTTAGGTAAGTTGGTAGCTGTACTGTGCTGTAGCTGTAATTAATTTTAAGATTTGATTTAAAATATTGATTACAATTTTATTGTCACTGGCAATTACCTAGGGAATTTATAAGATAATTACGTAGTAACTTTCTCAGCTTTTATTAATAGATATTTTTTTGCACCTGACCTACGTGACTGAAGAATTCTGATTTGAAAGTCTACGTTACTCTTGAAAGTAGATGATAAGTAAATCAATCAATCAACAATTCAATCAATATATATATACAGGGTCAAATTAAATTAGCGAAACTCCGCTTACGTGAGTATGGATATCTAAACACGACTAATTAAAAAGATTTGATGATAATTTTTGGGGTTAACGACCGCTTGTGATCCTTGAAGTGTGAGTTGAAAAAATCTGTTTATTCTTTGTTTTATCGTGTGTAAATATCGATAACCACCAGGTCTGTGAAGGTTGCAAAAGTCTGTTTTTTTTTTGTTAACTGACTGCACTTGAAGACCCCAAAAAAATTCATTAAATTAATTTATTTTGTGTTTTATCATATTTAAATCGATACCCATCACGTCTGCGGACTGGAGTTTCGCTAGCTAATTTGATTTGACCCTGTATATAATGTATATTATTATTATTTATATATATTGTTTAGTCAATTGTATATTTGTCTTAAGATATCACAGGTATTGGAGCAGTGGTGGCCCAGTGGTAACGGCCGTGACTTGTAGTTGCCGTGACCGAGTTGTAGGACGTAGGTTCGAACCCTGACAGGCGTTTTACTTTGTGTAAATTATTTCATTACCACTGCTCTCAAAACGTGAAGGAAAACATCGTGAGAAAACCGGCATGTCCTAGAACCAAAAATTCGAAAACGTGTCATCTACCAACCCGTATTGGGCCCGCGTGGTGGATTACGGCCCACCCCCTCTCACCGAGAGGAGGCCTGTGTCCCAGCATTGCGAACATTATCGGCTGATTATGATCACAGATATTCCCAATGTCTACCAGATTAGAGAGTCTTTACCTAAAAACATAGGTACTGAGCAACCAAGTACTACGTCACGCAAATCATAAAATCATAACCTGGGTATTGTTTTGATTAGCAATTTTTTGTAAGATATAATTACCTGAGTAATAAGGACAATATTGCAATGACAAGGACTTTACTATTCATTGAAAAAACAATTACCTAGAGTAAATGTACCAACTATTAAATGTTTCTGGTTTTTTAATTGAATCTAGCTAAATCCCGCGGTTTGACCAACATAAGTCTCACTCCCGTGGGAATATCGGCATAAAAAGTATCCTATGTCCTAATCCAGGTCTACCCATGTGCCAAATTTTATTCAAATCTGTTCAGCCGTTTTAGCGTGACCTCGCGGGAAGGTATTTATGGGCCACCGAGGCCCCCGCAACACAGGTAACAGGAAGGAATACGGGTGGGTTTTAGTCAGTAAGAGTCTGACACACCCTCCCGCTCCGCCCAGAGCGGGAGAAGTTATTTGATGATTGGGACCCTAAAAAAAAAAGCTTGACCTAAAAAGTTGTAAAACTATTGAGAGGAGATGAAAGGGAAAATTAAAGTGTCGCGATGAAAGCGCTTTATAAAAACTTGTATGTTGGATGTTCAATCAGGTGAGCGCTGCATTGAAAAAGGAAAAAGACTTCTGAATGGGTATGTGTGTAACCTTTAGTAAAGAGAAACTTTTAACTGTTTTTTTTTCTGAATACTTATACCATCATCTGCCTAGCCCATTTCCCAACTACGTTGGGGTCAGCTTCCAGTCTAACCGGATGCAGCTGTATACCAGTATTTTGTATGGAGCGACTGCCTATCTGACCTCCACAACCCAGTTAGTGGGCAACACGATACCCCTTGGTAAGACTGGTTGTCAGACTTTCGGGCTTCTGACGACCGACGACTGTCAAAGATCTACAAATGACAGCCGGGACCAACGGCTTAACGTGCTTTCCGAGGCACGAAGGGGTCTTGGTATGTAAAGATGGTCGCCCATCCACGGACCAACCGCGGTAAGCGTAGCTTAACCTGATCGATCGACCCGTGCGGCTGTTATAACCTAGCCACAAGCCCCTCAATACTTATATATTTAACAAAAATAATGAACAGGCATATTGCTGCCTGTCGCGCCCGCGATATCGCCCCAGTATGTAGAAGCCTTTATTGTAGAACCTACCATACACGATGCCATTCAAAAGTAACGTGTTACAGTCTTAAATCACCAATAAGTTAGTAGCCAGAACGTCAAAGCACTAGCATTTCAATGGCGGTCTGTCTTAAGTAGCGTCGTACGATAGGCCTGAGTTAGGTCACGCACATGAACCAGTTTTGCTGTTGAAGCAACTCAGATATCGAATAGAATATCGGTACTTAATATAACATAACATAACATAATATAACATTACACCACGCCGGTATTCCTCAAAGGGTTAGGCAGAGGTGTATCCTATGGTACACCCACATTTCGTCAGTTAAGTACCAGTTACTACTTACTAGACAGTACTTATCTTGTGCTAAACATAGTCCTTATTAAGGGGATTACAGGACCTAAACGCAAATTTTGTAAGTTTTATAATGCCTAAAAGTATATGATCCACTGCAGTAAACAAAATCAGAAAAATATATGACATTCTTCAGGATATATGCTTGGCAGATAGTGTGTTGAAAACATAATACAACTAATTTTATACTATAGAAAAACATCACGAAGATACCTCTAAAAATTTCTTTTAACGATTAAAAACCATACTAATATACATGCAATCATTATGATTTTTTGTCAGATTATTCTACAAGCAACATATTAGCATAATAGTGTTTTATTTTTTTTATACAATCTATAGCTTTTTTGTAAATCGATAATTGCTTCATATTTTGCAAAAAAATACCAGCGTTGTGTCATCGCGCTTCTCTTTCTTTTCTATGCAGTCCGACAGTGACCACGCTTTAGGTGTTGTCGGCCTCTTAAACAAAGTTTTATAAGTAAACCCAATTCTCTTTTAAATTTTGGCAAGTACATAAAAGGAACAATAAAATATTCTATTACAGCACAGTTTTGTACCGACAAAACTGTGCAATACATAAATCTTGTGAAGAGAATCCTGAAACATCTATCTTCGCTGCGACTGCCTGGCCGCAGTGATTTATGTAAATGCTGCAGATTCTGCTCCCTGGAATATTTCAGCACTATATTTTGCTCGCGACATCGTCCGCGTGGAGGTCGGAAATATCCCATGGGAACGTACTACCGGGATGAGAAGTGTCCTATGTCCTAACCCAGGCCAGGGTCATCCAAATGCATTCAGCCGTTTTAGGGTGAAAGCGTAACAAACAAACTCACTTTTGCAACTATAAAAATATATAACATCACGCATGAGTAAGTCCCATGTAATAGGGAGCGAGGCTATTGCCATCAATCGGGCACAAATCCAGACTCCGGGCTGATACTGAGAAATTTCTAAAAAACCCAATTACACTTTGCCCGACTTGGGAATCGAACCCAGGACCTCATTCTCAGCAGTAGCGCTTACAACCACTAGACCCACGAGGCATTTATATTAGGATTACTGGCTAAGTATATACATGTACCTATCTATGTATGTATTGGACGAAAACTAGTTTCATTCAAGAATTGTAAATTTGCAAGAAGCATAAATATAACAGTTTGCCCGACGATCGAACCCAGGGGCCAATGACCACCACACGGAAAAAGCTGAAAGTATCGTACATATTACGTAACGTATGTCGTGTTATAACAGCATTATTAATTAATAATAACACATAAATAAGCGTGGGAAACGTATCCTGCGATATCTCCAACTTCCTGTTCTGATGTTACTGTTTATCTAGCAGATAATTATCTACTCAATAAAACGTCAAGCCACGCTGTCTGACTATAATTCCTGCCTCGGTACGCCGCGTTCCGTCCGGTATTGGATAACGACGTTAAATAATACATTGTAAATATTTACTGTATGATAATTGATTCAGTTAGATCATCGATAATGTGTATAGGAAATTGATTAAATTGGATGCCACTCAAGTATTCAGTTTCATCATCATTCTCCTGCCCCTACCCCAATTTACGAGTATTTGAGGTCGCCGCAGATTACTCGGCATTTCAGTAGTATCTAGCCATACCACCTTTCACACAATCGACTCATCGTGTCTTGTTTATTAAATGTCTCAATAATTACTTGATTATTATTAGTATTCTCGAAAATTAAACTAATTAAAAAAACAAAACACATACATAGCTTCTCTTAAAAAGAAACTTTACAAAAACAACAACTTATCAATGCTTGTGCAGGCTGGTGCGATATCGCGGGTGCTACAGGTAACGCGACGCGCAGCGCGATACTTTCCATGAGGTTTTCATAGAAATTGTGACACTAGTGTCGCATCACGCCTGTCTGAGGGAAGCCTTCAGGCTGGCTCAAAACATATGTAAAATGATTTTCAATACAATACATTATGTATGGAGCGATATGCTTCTGGCAAAAGAAGAACACACACAAACATGGTATAGGTACTTATAAGTCTACCAAATTCGTTCAGCGTGTTTGAGTATTATACATACTTCCTAATTTATAATCATTCAAACTCTCACATTACAATGTTATGGGAAGTTAAATTGAAATGAAATGTAAATTTTGTTTTATGTCAGTCAGGGAAATTATTTGTTTAATCAAATTGTTACACTGCTTCAATTTTCCGCGTTATAATGAATTCTTTCAATGAATGACAGTTGTAATTTGGAAATACGTACAACTTAAACTGGTATTCAATTTGCTAAATAATTAATTTACAATCGCTTATACAAGGTGAAATTGAATTCATGGGCATCCTCTTAAGGGGTCATTGTACTCATCATTATGAACAACTTTTACTATGGGACTAAACCTGAAATCGCGTTAAAAAAATCAGCTGTTCCGCGTTAAATAATGATTTTTATTTGCAAATTTTTGATACCTTGTGTTACGATATTGCAATTTTTGTAGTTATCTCTGTTTTTTTTTTTTATATAATATACCCCATGTTACTCGCTGATAATGTAGCTTTCTATGGATAAAATGTTTTTTTTTTAATCCGGTAAGGTATTTTTTGAGTTTAGCCATTATAGGAGGACAAAGAGTGACCCTATTTATGATGTTCTTCAGAAAGGTCAGGTGCTCGTAGTACTCGCAACCGGCGTGCGTGTATGACCAGATTTATAAACGTAAACGAAGCAAAAAGAGTATGTAAGGATCGTAGCAGGTGGAGTTCTGTAGTTCTGTCTACCCCCATGGGAAGAAGGCATGAGTTTATGTATGTAAGTAATTCATAAAAGGTATTTACGAAGGAAGTTTTGCTTTAACAATCGAGTAATTCTATCAATGTGAACGTACTACGTAGGATGAAGTATTTTATTACTCAAATTAATTTGCTCTTTTGTTGGTTCCTGATGTGAAAGTTCGTGTAGAAAAGTTTGTTTTATTTATTTATTAAAACTGTGTGCACAAGTAATGATAATAAAACAGTACAAAAGCGGGCTCAATCCCCGAGGCATTTACTACCAGTCCACCGTGTGTGGAGGGTGATGCAGAGAGAAAAGATGGCAGGTGCAACATAAGGGATAGCTAACACGAAAATAACTATAAATTACAAGGATAAATACATAAATATATACGAGTACATACATATTGTACTGTAGTATCGAAACACAGTCTTGTTATTGACTACAAACTGTCACTTTTGACAGCTCGCCCTGCTACTCAACCTCTTGCAGCGAACACACGTAAAATTATATTAAAATATTAAGAATACTTATTATTATATAAATAAACCACTGAAGACTTGAAGACCATCTTTTATTAAGGAACAATACACATATAAACAGAAGAGAAATAACGATCGGTAGAGGAGAAACAACGATAAATAGATAAGAAAACGATGTCTCTGCCAACTTCTTACGTATATGTTCACGTGCCTTCACTTTAAAAGACAAACGACTGATTGCCGTCCTGATGTTCAGGGTGTCCCCCCTTTTTTTTTTTTTTTGATGGTGGGAAATCATCAAGTAACTTCTCCCGCTCTGGGCGGAGCGGGAGGGTGTGTCAGACTCTTACTGACTAAAACCCACCCGTATTCCTTCCTGTTGCCTGTGTTGCGGGGGCCTCGGTGACCCATAAGTACCTTCCCGCGACCCCAGCAGGCATCAGCCCTAGTGGACCCCTACTATATGTGCTGACGACATCTCTTTGAGGCGCGCGTGGAAAACGACGCGCCGTCGACCCGGGCCTGGACCTTACCGGACGGTGAGCTACCCATTGCTCACCGTCCGCAAGCCCGCGCCTACGGTGGCCGGAAATCCGCCCGGGATTCCCGACGCCCTGGGCGTCTCCTGCGGCGGCCCTCAACCGTCCCGCCTCCTCCTTCGCGAGCATTACTGCTTCGCAGAAGGAGGTGACGGCTGCCCATGCCCTCTCGCTCCGTACCATGGCCTGAACCAGGGCCGGACGCGAGAGGTCTCTGCCGCCGATCGCCTCCACGAGAGGGTGTCCCCCCTGAGAAGGTCATTCCACAGAAACAAGAGAAGAAAAAAAAAAGAGTGAATGAAACCAGAGCAGCAACCATTTTAAAAGCAATCGGTGCGCGGATACATGGTCATACTTAAGAAGATTGAAAAGAAATTGAATGCAATTATTCAGAAGGCGGTCAAGTTTATTGAGGAGGACTGCATTTGGGCCACACCTTAACACACATCACCATAATCAATTATGGGAAATATTAGGAACTGTACAAGTATTGCCTTTATGTGTGATGGGAGAAGATTTTTCGATCGATAGAGCGACCGCAACGTTCCGGTGACTCTTTTAGTTACAGTCGTGAACTGCTTTCGCCAGTCAAGACAAGTGTCGACACAGCAAGATCCTTAATATCGTAGCTAAACGGAATCACTGAGTTGTCAAAGATTACAGGTGGCACAGATAAGCTATTCAACTTCCTTATGCTCTGGGGGCTCTCTATTATGATAGCCTGACACTTATCGGATATAGGTAGGGTTATCACTTTCTTTAAAAAGTTTCCCATGTCTGTAATAAGGTGTTTAAAACAGTAAAGTTTTGGGAAGTTCAGTATATTATTTTTTCACCAAAATCCGATATAATACCAGCTTATTTTCAAGATAAGTCCAAGATAAACTCAGAAAGTACATTTGAATTGAAAAAGTCGCATAGGTGCTTACCAGGAGTTGAACCAACATCCTCGTGCATGACTGGCGAGGTCAATAAGCTTCTTCCTATAGACTTATTGGTTTACAAATGCACCTATAAAGCTTATTTTTCGTTCGTTATAAGTTTGAACCAGATTTCAACCTCAGTTTGAGTTTAGTTAGGTGAAACAGAGCATGCCAAGAGCAGTTAAAGTTCAGACGGAATGGATGCTTATTCGCTTGAAAATTCCAGCGGAAATTCTGGATATGCTAAATAAAAGTACGAGTACCGCTTCTATGAAAAACTCATCTCCACTAAGACAGTTATGCAAAAAAATCCTTTTTAAATGAAATGATAATTAATAGAAACAAATAAAATGGTTATATTATAATTAGACATCGGTTAGACCAGCACCCTAATTGCATTAATCACAATCCAAGGGTTTTGAAGGAAATATCTAACGCATAGCTTCATAGGTTTGAAAAATTAGTCTGCTCAGCAACGTAAATAATGTAATGAACAAGGCTGTACTGTCAAAATGAAGGACAATGCGATCAATTGTAAATGTATGTGTTACGTAATTGGCCCACCGATGACCATTGACTATGAAGGTGGACGAAACAAAAGGAAGAAATGTAACAGGTGGCCTTCTACCGCCAAGGGAAAAGGCGGGAGCTTATATGCAATTATATATTTTTATCTCTGTGAAATTTCCCAACAAATTAAAAATAACGTTATGCCAGCGTACCTATGTACTCTGGGGTCATCTGTTATACACATAACAATAGAACCTTTCAGAAATCATGAAACGGACACACGTAATGAAAAATATTGTAACAAAAGGGATTTTAACAGGAACCGCGGCGGACACAAAGCAATTTTTTGGAGCGTAGAAATTTAAAAAAGTCTTGTATTAAGCATACATGCTTCCAGCGGGGCAATTGGGTAACATACATAAAATGACAATTGATCGTGATCGGTTTTATTTTGACAGTTCACCCACGTTCAATGCGTTATTTACGTTGCTAAGCAGACGAATTTTTAAAACCCATGAAGCAATGGATTAGCAATTTCCTTCAAACTTGCGGATTCAAAGTGTGTTACGCAATTAGTAATCTTTAAACCTTTTTCTCATTTATATAATTTTTTACATCGTATTATGCAGGAAGAACCATGGAATTATTTTTGTTTTAAAACATCATTATCTTCCTTCCCCTCGTCTCATTTTAGGGGGGGGGTCGGCGCAACACGTTTACTTTAAAACCAATAAGGAAATAGCATAAGAATATTGAGCCTATAATTTTCCCACTGCTGGAACACAGGCCTCCTCTGTGAGAGGGAGTGGGCCGTAATCCACCACGTGGGCCCAGTGCGGGTTGGTAGATGTCACATGTCTTCGAATTTTTTGATTCCGGGACTTGCCAAGATAAGGTCATGCCATGATAAGGTAATAGTTTACCATTATTTGGCTTTCAGGTATCAGGGGCTGCAGTCTCGACATAGATAGCGATCGCTTTACAACCGAATTCGGTCGCAAAGTCCTAATGGGGTCCCTAGGCGGCCAAAATTGCTTGTGAAGAATGTGATTTGTTCATGCTTGTCAAGCAGATTTGACTGTTTAAGGACCCCATTAGGACTATGCGACCGAATTCGGTAGTAAAGCGATCGCTATCTATGTCGAGACTACAGCCCCAGCTCTCATCACAAGCTGTTGCTGATACTGGCCAGTAAAGGCTTTGAAAAATTTACGAACCATGTATAATAGTGACTGTTGCGTGCTTTGCACTTAGTCTCTTCACAAGCATTTGGTAAAAAACGATGGAGACATTTTCTAGACCCTGAACAACAGTGCAGCATGTTTAAAATACAGTCAGAAAAAATATTGTTTAAAAAATTGACACCCTACTTCAATTTACCGTGTTATAACCATTTCATACAATTGTCAAGGATACAACAACTGTGATTTGAATATACGACGGACAATTTAATTAGGTAGTCAATTTGCTTAACAATTAATTGCCCTGATTTTACTATTCATCATAATTTTTATTGAATATATTACAACGTTAATGGTTCTCAAGAGATACTTAAAAACTTGTTCAAGTTTTAGGTGCAGCCAAGTTTAAAACTAAAGTCCTGGGGGATAATTGCGCAGATTTTGACTGAAAGTGTTTTACGCAATTAAAGTGCTGTACAAACTGCAGAGGCAAAACTTCTTAATTACTTATAACAGATGTTCAGACCGCTATAATTTCACTGAATCTTGTTTAGTACAAGTGGCTAATTAAGCGAATGCAAATTGGAAAATCATATTTACAAAAATGTTTTGATGCTAGATCTGCCTGCGTTTCCAATTTAAAGCTTTTGTTTCATAAAAGTCCATGGTACCTCAGCACCACCTCACTCTTTATCTCGCTCGTACACTACTGCTTGCAGTCACGCTAGCGAGACTAAGTGGGCGGCAGGAAGAAGGCTCCAAGGTGCCGATAGTTTGGTAATTTCTTATTATGGTGAAAATAATGATAATAAAAAATTATAAAAAACATGATATCTGCTTTATATTTAGTTCATGTATTATACTTATTATGCAAAGTTTCATGATCTAATCCGAAGTATTTTTTTATTAGTATCGGTTTATTGTTCGATTTGGAGGTAACTTTCCAATTTTTTCTGTCAATAAATTATATAGAATCGTGTTTTCGTCAAAAATAGTACTTACCATTAATCCTCAACTTTAGTACAAAATGAATGCTGCAGTAATTTCGGATCATGCTAATAAGCAATTTGAGGTACCTATTGTAGACTCGTTTTTTTATTAAAAACGGATCAATGAGAAACAAATCTTTTTTGTATACAGGTTCAAATTCAATTTAAACCCGCTGAAAAAAAAATCAGATGATGATTTTCTAAATCAATCTTCAAGGTACTAGTTACATGCGGTCGTTGTCCTAAAAAAACATCAAATCATATTTTCTATCGTTTAGATATCCGATAACCGTGACATCTGCAGTTTCTTTGGCTAATTTAATTTGACCCTGTATCATTTTAGGTTACTATAAGAACATGGTTCTTACTGCTTGTTGCCAATAATTCGTTAAGGCGCTGACAAGAACCAATTGACCAAAATAGGATTCTCTTAAGAAAAAAAATTGCCAAATCTGTATAGTTTGTGGTAGCGGAAAAAATATATGTTAATATTGAATATATTTCCCAGAACTTGGTTGTTACCAAAACACGTTTTGAAAAAAAAATTCTCGATACAAACTAACGTTAAACTAACTGCTTATTTTGGGTTCTAATCCAAAATATCTGTATTAAATATCAACATACGTTACGTACTTAATTAATAACAAGAATGTCTTATTTGAATGCCGAACTTGGTTGTTTTTTTTATTTTCGATTACTCAACTCAATTTTGAGTAAGTAATAGATAATTACTTCATATTTTGCAATAAATTACAAGCGTTGTGTCATCGCGCTTCTCTTTCTTTTCTATGCAATCTGACAGTGACCGCGGTTTAGGTGTTATCAGCGTCTTAAAAAGGGCAAACCGTTTGGACATAATTCACGCAAACTGGTTTAAAATTAAGAACACTCAATTGACATTGACACGCATTATTTCTCTGTGAAAGCTGTCATTCATACATTATTTCTTTACGTACGTAATTAATAACTTGACAGTGTTTATTATTGCCAACAATTTTATGTTTACTGATAAAAGATAGGTAAAAGCTCCGGATAATAAGACATTTTCCTCCTTCTTTAGAATAATCCAACCTAAGATTCTCTTTTTCTTCTTCTTCGTTTCGCTCTTGACAATACGGTTCGTGGTCACAATGAGTTTTGTCCAATCGCAGGTGTAGTCGTAGGTCACCTCACAACCTCCCTCCACCTGGTTCTGTTTGATGTCAGTATGGCGCATTCATTAACAGCACCTCCAACCGCTGATTCAATTTGATTTGTTAAGTCAAGATTAGAAATTAAAAATACTATGTGAAAAGTCCATTGGAATAACATGTGCGAAAAAAATTATTGACTGTCAAAAAAAACCCAAGTTCGTGTCGGTCCTCGCACAATGAAGGGTTCCGTTGTTGGGATGAACTAATCTTAAAAAACTAAACCTTGTAGTTGGAAAAATGTTCCCTCATACATCGATATACGTCACAGTTAATTCTCCAACTGCAAATGTACGTTTGTAACACCAAAAAAAATGTGATTAAACTTCAAATTACCAATTTTAGGACGTTTTCCTGTAATTGTGCTGTGAGACCTTACTTCTTGCCAAATTTCATGATTCTAGGTCAACGGGAGGTACCTCATAGGTTTTGATTATTTTCGAACATCAAAATATGTCGCATCAAAATATGGCCGTGTTTTTTGATGTGTAACATCTTTCCTTTCGCCTTATAAGAAGTGTGTGGAACAGGAGACAGCTTGAGCATAGAATAATTAAGTACTTTTTAATAGCATGGAATTAGTAAGTACTATACAAAGGTGAGATGTCAGATATTACATGTCATATGCAACTACTGTAAGCCCCACTGGTTTTTTTTTATGTCGTTGACATGGAGGCTTGCAGAGCACCAAAGGACCGTAAACCTACGTATTTGATATTTATTTCAACTTGATACCTTCATGCGTTCCTGAAAAAGGGTATTGACAGACAAAGATACAGAAACGGACGGCCGGACAACGAAGTGATCTTAGAAAGGTTTCAGTTTTCCTTTTGATGTACGATCGTAAGATCTCAAAAAGTATTAGTTTTACGTCAATGCTACCACAAGCCTTCAATAACTTCCCAGGGCGTCGGGAATCCCGGGCGGATTTCCGGCCACCGTAGGCGCGGGCTTGCGGACGGTGAGCAATGGGTAGCTCACCGTCCGGTAAGGACCAGGCCTGGGTCGACGGCTCGTTGTATTCCACGCGCGCCTCAAAGAGATGTTGTCAGCACATAGGTAGGGGTCCACTAGGGCCAATGCCTGCTGGGTTCGCGGGAAGGTACTTATGGGTCACCGAGGCCCCCGCAACACAGGCAACAGGAAGGAATACGGGTGGGTTTTAGTCAGTAAGGGTCTGACACACCCTCCCACTCCGCCCAGAGCGGGAGAAGTTATTTGTTGATTTCCCAACCTCAAAAAAAAAAAAAGCCTTCAATAACTTACTGTCCTGGGCTATAAAATATTTATTTGATTCCAAATAATTTGATGACTTTATTTGCCTAAAGCATTTCGTCTACTTTCTCGTGGATTTTTAAAGGCAATGTTTTAATCAAGACGCTTCTGGGAAAAAAATGGTACATCTAGTTATCACGTCTACATCTTCGTGGAAAATCGTCTTAACAAAAGAGTTGTCGGAAGCAGAGCGTGGCGGTACAGGTGAGCATAGCGCTGTCCCCGCGTCTTCCATGGGATCACACGGCTATCTCATAAAAATACTGCACTCATTGCATAACAACGTCGTCCGTCGAGCGTAATAATTTCGCAAGTTATGTTTTGATAAAAAAAAATATTTTTGTGTTCAATATAGATTGCATCCGCAAACAGCTTTAGTTATTTACAGTAAAAAATAACACGTCAATCAATCAAAAACAAATAAAATTGACCAAAAGTACACTGTGAGGGTGAAACAAAAGGAGGAAAAAGTAACAATCTCAAGATAAAAAAAATACCTAGTGCCTAAGGCCTTTCACTAGTTTTTTTTTTATTAATATTGTATCGTGTTTTCCGAATGAAGTTTATACTATTTTTTTTTTGTTTAGGAAAAAAGAACTACTAAGTAAATAAACTTACGAATAAAACCGATTAAATCAATTTCTAAATAAATTCTAACACTAATAAAACATGTGTGTTTCTAATTAATTCAGTGTCTATTTACTTTGATATAATGACGCTATAATGTTTGGTTGCTATTAATTACAATTATGTTCGCATAAACTCCATATATCAGACATTTTGTATGTCAACAGACATAATTAACATGCTGATTGATTGAGTGATCGATAGCTTTACTATTTGACAGATAACAGGCTTATCTTGTAAGGTATTTGTATTGATTTTAATTAAGGCTAACTATATGTATTTTAACCTGATTGAGAATTTCCTGATTTATAAAATTGATTTTTCACAGCTCCAAGCCCACGCTTTATCGATCGGTTTCAGCGATAAGACCGTCCATTGTGTTACCCCTTGTAAAATTTCTACATTCATATCTGTCATTTTCATTGTCTACACAATAAAAGGTATCCTATATATCTTTCATATGAATAAAATTACACAAAACACAGCCTATCAAATAAAATGTATGCCCTTGAGACATAATCGAGTAATTCAGAATATTTCTTACTGTAAAAGAGAAAGTTTGATTAAAATTGAACCATTTTAGTCACATGGACCAAACTGTCGAAAATAGATTATTTCATTTAGTTTTAAACTTTTTAACATGCATGTTATTTTCTTTTTACCTACACTTTTTAGAGACAACCTTGAATTTTACTTTTAAAGTCGTAGTGTTGCATTATTTACCCGTACCAGCTGCAGCAAAAACTATCATATTACCGATTTCAAACAAGATACAGGTTTGTATTAAAAATAATTGAATCGTACCTTGTTGTTTTCCAATGGACAATGAAGTTTTATTGTATCGGTTTGACCTGCGGAGTAACCTCTCTGAGTAAACACATGTCTTATTGGCTATTGGATACGATGTTTATCTGTGTGCGACTGTACCTACCTACTTGAAGATATATTTGCTTTTATGAGGTAGTCACTAAAGAAAAATTTGACACAATTTGAAACAAGTTTTATTGCTCAGCTCGCGAGCAATAAAACTTGTGAAACTTTAGATTAGATTAGATTTTCTTTCTTATTGTTATAGGAGAATACACACAGCAAAATATCAGAGGACACCGAAGGATGACACATAATTATATAATCATAGGTGAAAACTGCCAATGGATAAAAGTAACTTTAAAATAAAACAAAATATCTTTCATATTCCAAAATTCCGAAATTTTTTCTCACACTTATCATAAATTTTCAAGCAAATCTTTGTCAGGTTGCTGGCCCAGTACGTACTCAGGCAGAAATAGTAACAAAAATAGTTAGTCTAAAAAGTGTAGATAAACCGATTAAGTACTACGTTTACTTAAAGTGGACTTACTGAATAAAATTTATACTGACAGTGGGCGGTCTACAAACTTTCCAAGTGATTGATGAGTATTTTTATTGATCTTGAAACTAGATTGTAGTGAACATATGTTCAGTTCCCACATTTTCAAAGCAATGCACGTCTGCTTCTAAAACATTAGCTTTGCAATTACACACATTTCTAAGCCTGATTCGTATTTTAATGAAAAGATGATTGTGTCCATGTCCAATAAATTGTGGTAACAATATATTGCTTTCATGAGGATATTAATCTTGATAGGATAGCTACTTTATATTAAAGTCGATACTATGATATTTATTGGATTTACGCTCTGACGCATGAACTGCAAAGAGAAAATTACTAACTTTTGAGACAGATATAAAATCTGTAATCTCCTCTCTCTGGCTTAATAATAAATAACTAGAATGAAGGTTTTAGTATTTTTTCAGTCTTACATACTAAACATACATATAACTTTTTACCCACTTCGTCAAACTAGGAATAACACGGCAAAAGTGTCACGACAAATCTTGGTTATTTCTGTCTACGAGTAGGTATAAACTTCATTACAATTTTCAGAAATCCCCATAAAATATAGAAGATAGCAGTAGGTAGTACTTACCTAGACAAGGTGTCGTTTTGCATCCTCGTCAAATTCAAGGAGGTAACTATGCTAATGATTCTCGACAATAATCAATAATAAAATAAGTAGTTCCTTTTTTTCTAAATTTTCAGAAATCGGTATGTGTGAGACACGCATGTTAAAACGCGGTCCGTGTTATACCGCACTGTAACTGCACTTTTACACACACACTACCGCATACGCAACGGGGTGATTCTGTTCTGTGAAACTGGGGTAGGTATTCTAAAATACTTTCAAACTTAAGTAACTAAAAAAACAAGTAAGTATTAATTATTGAGTAGGTATCGTAATTTTATTTGATTATGTATGTCTTTCATAGCAGCGAGGATGCAAAACGACACCTTGTATATGACTATTGATGCGTCCTAGCCAAAACTGTTAAAACCATCCCATACAGTTTATCACTTTATGGCTGAGATAAAGATCTCAATTAATTATCACGCACAAGCACCTAATGAACTTTTCTAGAACTCCGTACACATCACAATCAATCGTCGTGACTAAATCGCTATAATTAGTTCATTGCAATACATTGAACGATACACAATACTTTACTATACATCTTCACTTCTCAACGGTCGATGGAAAAGCTACAATTACTTTTACTCGGTACAATCACAAAAAATTGTAGCAATGTATGTAGCAGGCAAGGATTCCAATAACGGGCTTCTCGTTTCATAAAGCCAGATCGTAAATAAAGTTTTAACGAACTAAACAGTCTGTATTATTGTCCCGAGTGTTTCAAGATTACTATTTTACTGTATGGTTCAGGAACTTTATGTACTCAAACTCAGGTGGTACAGGTTTTGGTCTACCTGCTAAATGGATCTATATGCAATGCAAACTAGTAGAATATTGTTGATAAGCTTTTAGATACATATCATGAACATTCATCCCAAAATCTAAGGAACTTTTTTAGTTGATTTACCACCTATAACATCGGAGAAACTGCTCGAGGAATCGACTATCATTGGGACACAAAGGTACTCGATACTCCATGGGACAACGGGAAGCGGCAAGGCAGCAATTATAAGGTACTTCGTGAGATTCCTAATAATCTATTGAAGGAAGGGTCAACTATGTTGTATGGTTCGCATGGCATATAACCTTTGATAGTCGAAACATTGCTGTAATTAATATAATCAAACAAAGATACTGCCATACACATCTTGCTTGTCAGATGGACGATGGCCTTTTGTTATCATTATCCAGATAGACAGGCAGAATGCTGATAATATTAATTAGTGACCTTTCAAAACTGGGGGAAGACAGTAAGTATCCTGTATTTATAACGTCACGGCTGTGGTCCCGAAATTGGTAGCTTTTGATTAGTTCAGTTTAGCACAGGTGAACACACTTCAATTTGCTGATGCAAAAAAGTGTTACCCATCCAATTTGTTTCGTGTTTTTATGCTCGTAGGTGTTGAATGAAATTAAAATAACCCTCGCGTTAGAGTGTACAGTGAAATTAGTTTTAGGAAAATTAGAACCGCTGAAAGAAAAATGTGAAAAACACAAATTGTAAATTAATGTAAAGACAACAAAAAGGTCTCTTAAAAACTTCAAAGATTGTAATTCATTAGCCGTGAAGTTGCTAATTACAGTTTCAGACCATAATTTGTTTCATATCAGAGTAAACTTGTTTATTTATCACCAAGAACAATTTCATTTGGTCTGTGTCCCTAAAATCATTCGCCTGGAGAAAGCAAAACAACTCGAACTCGAATCGATTTAGATTTATTTCTGTAACTCTCTTGGGCATAAATTAGAGATCTCTCCTCGATTGCGGCTATTTTGGGAATAGGCAGAGCCGTAAGGTTACTACCGAAAATAACTCCCTATATAATTAGATCTCTATATACAACCACGAGTTATATAATATGTACATAATTAATAAATAAATAAGTTATTGTTTCAAATGCTGACATACAAAACACGACGTGTACTTACGACATAAATACAGTAATAAGACAAATAAATAATACATATTTTACAAAATATTTTGCGTAGGTGTTCGCATACCACGCACTCGCATATTCAAATTTATGATTGAATATCATATTCTGGTGATTAACTTCGTTCGATGACATTTTCCCTGTGGGCTTGATACGTGTAAGTTAAAAATATCCTGGACCCTTTTATTTTTTGTCTATTGATAAAGAAAGGACATAAAATCAAAATCTAAATCTAAATCAACATATTTTTATTTCACATAAACCTACATGGGCACTGTAGCCAACAAGCATTATAAGCTATAGAAATTTGTATCGCAGGCGGGGACAAACCAATAACCTGAAATATGGTGTAACTTTTGTTTGTCCCCGCCTGCGATACAAATTTCTATAGCTTATAATGCTTGTTTTTCTCTTTTCAGGTAGGTATGTGTTTTTGCAGTCAGGGTTTTTGTTTTTTAAATAATTTGTTTTATTTATGCTTATTAGTTGTATTAATATATACAATTGACTCATTACTAGCTTTTATTTGATATCAATATTGTTGTAATTTATTTAAAAAAAAACGTTTCCCTCCCTTTTTATTGTATTAGCAGATGCAATATATAAAAATTATATAGCCTATGTCACTTCCACAATAAAGACGAATCTAACGACACCTCTTATGTTAAAATCCATCAAGCCGTTTAGGCTACAGAGCGTGCCAAAGAAATAGACATACATACATACATACATACATACTCTCGAAAAACATTACCCTCCTGAGGCAGTCGGGTAAAAAACAGAAAACACAATGTTCAATGGACGGATGGATGACATGTGTGAAACATCATATGGCTGGAAAGGGAGTGACTACCGAGATGACGACTGATAGAGAACTATTTTTTTTTTTTTGTATGGGAAGTCATCAAATAACTTCTCCCGCTCTGGGCGGAGCGGGAGGGTGTGTCAGACTCTTACTGACTAAAACCCACCCGTATTCCTTCGTGTTGCCTGTATTGCCAGGGGCCTCGGTGACCCTTTAGTAAATTCCCGCGAACCCGGCAGGCATCGGCCCTAGTGGACCCCTACATTTGTGCTGACGACATCTCTTTGAGGCGCGCGTGGAATACAACGCATCGTCGACCCGGGCCTAGTCCTTACCGGACGGTGAGCTACCCATTGCTCACCGTCCGCAAGCCCGCGCCTACGGTGCACGGTGGCCGGAAATCCGCCCGGGATTCGCGACGCCCGGGGCATCTCCTGCGGCGGCTAGGGGCGAGAGGGCGCGAAGTTTGCCTTTCCCTCAACCGTCCCGCGAGCATTACTGCTTCGCAGAAGGAGGTGACGGCTGCCCATGTCCTCTCGCTCCGTACCATGACCTGAACCAGGGCCGGACGCGTGAGATCTCTGCCGCCGATCGCCTCCACGAGGACACGGCGGTGCTCTGCCCAAGCCGGGCAGACCTCCACCGTATGCTCCACCGTGTCCTCCGGGCGATCCACACAGTGGTGACACCCGGGCGAAGTATGGGAGAAAAATACATGTTGCGCCGACCACAAATAAATTGAGATAACGGCAGAAGAATAACGAGTGCTTCCTATAATTGGGAAAACTGATCTTCAGTTTTCCCAATTATAGGAAGCATCGGGATAAATTTATTCAGGAGTATATTTTTTTGTTTTCCTTACTTATTCTTTCTAAGTACAACAGCAACGTATTTTATTCCATACAAACTACACCAAAAAAAAAAGGTCTATTATGGTTTGTTGCCAACCTCTTTAATAGCAACTGAAATGAGTTTATTAACTAAACTGCAACACATTAATAACTTACAATTTATAACAAAAAAAAGGTATAGGTAACCGAAAAGCTATAATTAGGATAGTCCGACACTAAAAATAAACGTGTTTCGTAACTATTTAAATTGTCTGTCAGACATAATGGTCGGGTTTCTTAACAGT
Source organism: Atethmia centrago (assembly GCA_905333075.3). Lineage (NCBI taxonomy): Eukaryota > Metazoa > Arthropoda > Insecta > Lepidoptera > Noctuidae > Atethmia > Atethmia centrago. The sequence goes on along the minus strand of HG995383.1, from coordinate 14,939,268 downwards.
GTGTTTCATTGAAAGCAAGACAATGACCCCGTCTGGGGGTCAAAAACTTTTTGATGGCTAATATTTGCGTTTTTATTGACAGACATTCTGCGTTCCGCCGTTTACTTAGTAACCAAATCAAATCAAAGGTAATTTATTCACTCTAGGCTGAGAATCAGCACTTTTCGAACGTTAAAATTACATAAGACAGTCCCCCAAAAACGCCCACCCTTCACCACTTCCTGGTGCTTTAGCTGGGAAGAAAAAGTGGCGCAACAAACTCCCCAGCAGCACACCTGTCTGTTTAGTTATATGAACTTGATTCTATACAAATCGTATGCAAAGTAATTAACACTACGAAACACAACACATTAAATTAAATTACTTGCCATATGTCAGCTAGCACACGCCAATATACCAACACGTGTCCAAGCAAATGTCAATCTAAGAAATTAGTAGAATCGCCTCTTACGTACGCTACTGAGTGTCAGTGGATAAGTAGTACGAGCTGATGGTGCAATATTTTCTATTTTAATGTAAAGCATGATTTTTCTTCAGTTATTTTGAGGAGAATGTGTGGGAAATTCCTAATTGTAATTATACAGGAAGTACCGTTCCTTCTTTGCGCAGGAAACCCACAAAGGCTTTTATATAAGTCAAGCTAAAAAATCGTCGCTCAGATTTAATAAAACCCTAAAAAGGACTCCGGAATTTCCCTAATTAAAGAGCCCGTATTTTTGTGTCCTCTACTTGTGGTATGAAGGTCCTGCTAATTAAAAACTTTGCTCTCAAAGTATCTACTTATGTATCAACCACCGCTCTCGCTCTTGCTAGCGACGGAAGACTGCAGTAGCTAAAACTAATTAAATTATACATTGCGTGTGGTCCTCAGTAACATTATAGAGGTGAGTTTTGGGTAGTTTAGTTTAGATGTTGTTTTGTTGTAAGTTTGTAACTCAATCACTCTGTAACGGATGAATGAATTGCGGTGAAATCTTGTGTGGAGGTAAAATGGATTATGGATCGAAACATGAGGTACTAACAGGGCCGCGGCCACAGCTAATACCTACGTAATCATCCTCACTTAACCTAACTTTCATAATAATCTATTAAGCGAAGGCGAGTTTCTTTGTTTTTTCGTTCGTTACGCGTTCACGCTAAAACGGCTGAACGCATTTGGATTAAATTTAGCAGATGGGTAGACCATAACCTGGATTAGGTCATAGAATACTTTTTAACGTGATATTCCCTCGGGATCGAGACGTATGCGGGTGAAACCGCGTGGCTCAGCCAGTTAACCATAAATTATTACACAATCTGCTCAAATACTCATGTTTTAAGCTGTGATATAGCACCTTTTCCTTATTGACATAATAATATACCATACAATGTACAGGTGTTAAAACTACATCAATTAATACCTAACTACTCGTAAGTGGGTACTTAAGTGTGATCATAAAATATTATGTGCTAATGTTATATAAAACCAGCAAAATGTTAAAGTACGGTCTGAAGCACCGTCAATTCCAGGGTCGCGGGAAAGTTCTTATGGGTTACCGAGGCCCCTGGCAACACAGGCAACGGAAGGAACACGGATGGGTTTTAGTCAGTAAGAGTCTGACACACCTTCTCGCTCCGCCCAGAGCAGGAGAAGTTATTTGATAATTTCCCAACCAAAAAAAAAGCACCGTAAATTACCTTATACAAGGTGTCGTTTTGCATCCTCGTTAAATTTCAAGAGGCTGCTGTGAAAGTCATTTATAATCAAATAAAATTACGATACCTGCTCAATAATTAATACATACTTGTTTTTTTAGTTATAATATTTAAGTTTGGCAGTATTTAAGAATACACCACTTTCACATAATATAAACACCCCGTTGCGTATGCGGTAGTGTGTGTGTTAAAGGGCAGTTACAGTGCGGTATCACACGGGCCGCGTTTTATCATGCGTTTCCCACATATGCCGATTTCCAAAATTTTGAAAAAAATATTAAAAAATGATCTACTTTTATTATTGATTCGTGTCGAGAACAATTAGCATAGTTACCTCCTTGAATTCGACGAGGATGCAAAAGGACACCTTGTATAAGGTGACCGGTAATTAGTGACCGATACTTAAACACGTGACTTTACTCATCACTATGAACAACTTTTACTATGGGACCAAATCAGAAATCGCGAAAAAAATCTGCTGTTCCGCTAAAAATCTGCTACATTTTGACGAGTTTTTTTTTCCAATTTCAGGTATAGTCCCAAAGTAAAAGTTGTTAATAACGATGAGTAAAGTCACGTGTTTACGTATCGGTCACTAATTACCAGTCACCCTGTATACCTAGAACCTATAATTTAGACGTAGTCAAAATATCATTTTCAAACTAATTAGCAGTGTAAATGCTTGTATATTTTATGATTAATTGATGACACTATTATCACTTTCAACCTTTAGGGTCACTATATCTGCCCTTCATTATTCAATCTAAGGAATATTACTTGGCAACTCAAAATTAAACAGCAAAAATAAACGTTTAAACACTAAGAACATTTTTATTTCTCAGGCTTGGAGATCCCGAAAACAGGAAGATGTTAATTCTTCCAGAAAAGTCATTTTGATGAGAAATAAGAAAGAACATAGTTTCTCCTAAGTTTGCATTAAGTCAGTGGGGAAATTGTGTAACACACATAAAATGCCAATTGATCGCAATGAATTTCATTTTGAAAGAAAGAAAGAAAAATATTTTATTTGGGACACGCACAAGAAATACAAAAAGTAAAAAAGGAGCATTTAAAACTAACAAAATTTACATATTTTTCGATTAAAAACAAAAAACAACAATAATAAAAACGACTTGTGCGACGCCAAAAAGGCTCCTATCTCAGCATAATGCTGCGATATTTAAAAAATAAATACGTTGCGCTGGTATTTTGACAGTTCACCCACGTCAATTGAGTTATTTAGCAGACGATTTTTTAAAACCTATGAAGCAATGGATTAGCAATATCCTTCAAAACTCTCGGATTGTGATTTTAAGTGTTTTACGCAATTAGGGCGCTGGCATATTGCTAGCTGTCGCTGGTGTCGTTTTAACGAGCCGCCAAATAATTCACCGTCGTGCCATTTTTCACTGCCTTCTGGGAAATCAGTGTTTAAAATAAACTCCGAATTTTGAAAGATCCAAAAGATGGTACAAATAATGAGATTACATTTTTGGTAAACTTCAATTTCCGAGATTAAAAATAAATGATTTATTGTTTCTGTCCGAACTATTTATTATACGATTATTAAAAAAATCTTGTTCGCTTTTTAGGGTTCCGTAGTAAGGGTTCCTCCCTTATAGTTTCGCTATGTCCGTCTGTTTGTCTGTCCCTGCTGTAGCTCAGAGACGCTTAGTACTAGAAAGCTGTAATTTGGCATAGGTATACATTAATCACGCCAACAAATTGCTAATAAAGAAAAACATTGTTTTTTAGACAAAAAGGGAGCCTTGCACGTAATGTGGGGATGGTATTTTTTTTCTCGTCTGCTCCTTGCCGTGGGGTATTGATGGATAGGTCGTTCAAAAATATTGCGGATCTGTGAACACCACTTTTCGATTCAAGGATTCGCTTGCGTAATATTAAGCGTTAAAGTGCTAATTTTTGTTAGAGTCAAATGCCCCCCCCCCCCCCCCCCCCCCTGCCAGTCAAATGGTTGTAGGAGATGTTAAAAAATTAATGGCAGTAGTACATATAATAAAATTAAAAGAAAACTATTACAGCAAAGTGGGCTTTACAAGTTAACGAGTAATAGTCGAACAACTTAAATTTGCAGTTGGAAAATTGATTGTAGCATATATCGATATATGGGAGAACATGTTTTTCAACTACAATGTTAAGTTTGTTTTTGGGATAAATTCATCCCAACTTCCCAACTACGGAACCCTTCATTGAACTTGGAAAGAAACAAAAGATTGTATAAGCAAAGATTTTATTAATGAAAAAAAATGTCAGAAATACAAGAAAAAATCAAGAAATTTCAGTGTTTAGCGCATTTGGAAAGTAGAGGCAAAACTTTTAATCCGAAAAAATAATCTTAAATGGTTCCATTGAAAATAATTATATAACCCAAGAAAGACATCGTGTAAGAGTATTAATGAGCGTTACAAAGTTAAATACAATTTCCTTTAAAACATCAACCAAGAGATAGTGAACGGAAATCGTAAAATATCCTAGCGTAATACAATTTGTATGCACATATTGCAAAACTCGACTTTCGACAAGCTATTGCACAACTTGACTGCGAAGCACGTGGGTGTTAGAAAAAGTAACTGTTTATAACAACAAGAATACCTATTAAAGTTAGGAATAGCACCAATATAGGCAGACTTTTTAAGCCTTATTAATTTTCATGCAAGGTCAATCCCAAATCTTCTTTAGGTACCTACTCGTACCTACTTTATAATCTAACCAAGATTATGTCTGGACTTTAAAAGACACTTTGACCCTTGAGTTTGTTTCGCCATTTCTTCTCAGGGGTAGTCTGATAGGAAATGTCGACTCCATCTAGCTTATTTTTCTTTTTTTTTTTAATATGACTGTAAAAGTGATTCTGATATTCTATTTACAGAATAAACAATTTCATTTCATTTCAATTTCATTTCATTTCAATTTTAATTCATTTCAGTTTCATTTCATTAATAATATAAAGTTTTGTTGTTCTCTGAGTACTAATTTATCTCTTATTCCTTCTCTGTAATTGGGCCCGAGCTTGTCGCCCAACGAACACGAAAAGGTTTTTTTTTACATAGCCACCATACCTCAAAGACAACGAAAACTCAAATTCAAATTTTTCAAATTCATTCAAAATAATTTATTCATTTTGTGAATATAGGGCAAAAAATTTGCCATTGTAAATTATTAAGAATCGTGTTCAATTGTTTTTTTATACTTAATTCTTTTTATAAAGAGGTAAAATTCATGGGAAATATTTTATGTTACAACGAGAAATTTCACGCGGGCGAAGTCGGTAGGTGAACATAAATCAACAAAGAATTTAATTTAATACATAGTTTATTCGTGTCTATGATAAATCTATCCATCACTATAATTGAGTATTTGATTAATGAACTCAAAACAAGTATCGAAATTATTATTGACGACTATGGCTACTATATTTAATAGGCCTGAAAGTCGATTGCAGAACATCCAAGGACAAATAATTTGGGGTATGATCGAAAGCAAAGCACATGACTCAACATGTGGTGCCAAGGTAAAGTGCGGTCAAAGAAAGGTACATACTCAAGCACTCATGTAACTAAGAGCCTCACATACCGGCTTGTAAATTGCCTCAGGTCAGTTTGTGTGACAAGGCCGGGTGCCAGTGTTTTGTTTTACGCCTACTGCTTATGCAACCCTAGTACAGTCAGGAGCACAAATATTAATACAGTTATACAGTTAGCAAACATCAAAAGCGATTTACTCGTGGAATAAGGATGTCAACTTTCAGATAAGCATAAGCTGAATTTTTAAATTATATATATATATATATTTTTTTTTTGGCGGGAAATCATCAAATAACTTCTCCCGCTCTGGGCGGAGCGGGAGGGTGTGTCACACTCTTACTGACTAAAACCCACCCGTATTCCTTCCTGTTGCCTGTGTTGCCAGGGGCCTCGGTGACCCTTTAGTACCTTCCCGCGACATAAGCTGATGCTTAAGCTTGCTTGATAAATCAGCCTATAATATTCCCACTGCCCTCCAAACAGGCCACCTCTCTGTGAAAGAGAGTGGGCCGTAATCCACCACGTGGGCCCAGTGCGGGTTGGCAGATGTCACATGTCCTCGAATTCTTGGTTCTAGGACATGTTGGTTTCCTCACGATTTCGAGATAAGACCTGTTTCATAATAACATAGGTTTCTTAACTACAATGTTCATAACAACATAAAATTACAATAAATATAGTAGGAGAAAATAACTTTAAAAAGTTGCTAAGGTGTGCCTGTGACTGTACCTGCATGATTAATAAAGTTTGACAGATAATTAGTAAGTGCGCACGAAACAATACGTATAAGGAGTCATTATTTATTCAGTTATGTAATTATTTACTGGGTATGTTAAAGTTTTATGTATTTAAATAGCATAATCAGCCTGTTAGAAGCCAATATAGGTACCTATTACAGAATGGTAGTTACAATACAGCTTTACTTAGGAAAAGTGTTTTCGACATGGGTCATCATATTTAACAAAATACCAGACATCATAAAAAATGTTCCAATAGTAATGTTTAAAAAAACTGACAGCCTTATTACTTGATAAGTGTTATTACTCAATTAACGATTTTTTAAATGACACTAAACTTTAGATTTATTATTTGACATTGTGTATTTCCTTATTATAGTTCTGGACGCTTTAAATTTATTCTATCTTTTATCATTTTTTCAAGATATCGTGTGTTACATAGAGATAAAAGATTATTATTGAAAAAAAAAACGAATAATCATAATTTTTACCGTTTATTAAAGTTAAAATGCTTCTCATTTGAATTACACATGAAGCATTTTGCAATAAATAAGTTGAACTGAAACAGCTCTACGGCTGCAAAAGCGTACTTTACAAACCAGTAATTATGAATGGTGTGGAGAGTGTAATTAACTTTTTTGATAGAGCTTTCAATGTAAATAGTGTTGACCATTTTATGTTGATTATACATGGTGCTTTGAGTGGTAATGATAACTTACAGGCCCCGTATTCGTAACGATGATCAAGTAAGTATCTCGATTTTGATCCCTATACACAATTTTTTTTCGTTATTCTGTACTACCGTCAAGATTCATAATTTCTACAATACGGGCCTCAAATATGTACCTATCACACAGTCGTTATTACAAATACAGCCAGCAGCTATTTACAACTGCTAAGAAAAATAAAAACAACCGGCCAAGTGCGTGTCGGACCACGCACAATGAAAGGATGAATTTATACCAAAAACAAACTTAACATTGTAGTTGAAAAACATGTTCTCCCATACATCGATATACGCCACGGTCCATTCTCCAAATGCAAATGTAAGTTGGTCGACTATTACCCGTTAACTTTTAAAGCCTACTCAGCTATGATAGTTTTTAAAGGAAAACTATCATAGCTAATTAGGCTTTACAAGGTAACGAGGTTTTTCGTTTCGAATTTCGTTATGTGTACTACTGCCATGAATTTTTTCACACATCCAAAAACAGCTATTTAACTGGCAGAGGGGGCAATTGACTCTAACAAAAATCTGTACTTACAGGCAAGCATTAATAATTAGTACTTTAAAGCTTAATATTACGCAAACGGATCCCTGAAACGAAAAATGGTTTTCACAGACCCAATATTTTTGAACGGCCTATCCAACTATACCCCACACCAAATGATGGACGAGAAAAACAAATATCATCCCCACTTTACGTGAAACCCTACAAAATTTACCACTTTGTCGACGTGATTAATATGTATACCCATGCCAAATTACAGATTTCTAGTACTTAGAGTTTCTGAGCTAAGCCACAGACAGACAGACAAACGGACATGGCGAAACTATAAGGGTGAAGGTTGAATACAGAACCCTAAAAAAGGAACGGTTTTATCCCTCAAAACAAACTAACCTGTAAATTCGGTAAACGAGTTTACACAGAAGATTCATTTTTATTACTGTTGAAATTTTTATTGTAAATCTATTTTGTACACATAACGTCATCACGTCAACGCCGGCTATCGCTGAAAATCAGCGCTGGGGCTCTGTCTCGCATAGGGCATTATGCTGAGCGTTGGCCGTTTTGCGTGGATGTGACGCATATTCTCCCCCAAATTGTTTCTTTTTTGTATTTGTGTTCCTTCTTTGTGTCATGTTTTCCGCAAAAAAAAACGTAGTTTCTTTCTTCTTTGTTTTATTTTCTTTATAACATAACAACACGCCAGTAATCCCCGAAGGGTTAAGCAGGGGGTACCTATATATGGGTAGTACACCCATAATAGGGTCTTACACCCATTTTTGAAAAGTGTCTTAATTAAATTCTATAGTGCTAATATGCCCCAAAAAAAATCACAAAATGTTTATTCAATCGATAAGTGCCATAAAATGCATTTAAAATTGTACATTTTCAAATTTCGCGCGTAGGTTGACGAAAACGCTGGATGCAGTGGACGCCATGTTGCTCTGTGGTCATGACGTCACTGGGCTATGAAAACAAATGCGCTGATCTTTGTATGATAATTGACACGTTTTTGTTAACATAGCCGTATGACGTAATAACATGGCGGCCACTATTTCATGGTGTTTTTTAACAGATTAGAAAAACTGAACACTTTGAATTGAATTTTAAAATTTATTTTATTATTTTATGAACTAAAACTATCATTTTCCAACTCCTTTTTGCCTAAACTTCTCAATAATATATTTATAGTTTTTTTCTCGTTTAAAGTAAAATACCTATTATGGATGTACTATAGGTACAACTTTGCCTCTGCTCAGGCGAAATCGCCTGATATGTTTAAGTCTCAAGTAATACCATCAAATCCATCCAGTGTCCAAGTAATGCCCAATTTGTACTTTGGAATAAAAGCCTCGTTGGTCTAGTGATCGCAAGCGCTACTGCTGAGCATGAGGGCCTGGGTTCGATTCCCGGGTCGGGCAAATTGTTATTGGGTTTTTCTTTCTGGAATTTCTCAGTAGCAGCACGGAGTCTGAATTTGTGCCCGGTTGATGGCTTGAGGCTCGCCCCCTATTACAATTACATGGAACTTAAACATAACTGGCGAAATGTGGGTGTTACTACAGGTACACCTGCCCAACCCTTCGGGGAAACAAGGAGTGATGTTATGTTTATGTTATGTGAATAAAACCGTTCAGTGATGGGCAGACTGAAAGAAACATGAAATTTGCGACCAATGTTCTTCAGAAAAGCCTTAATTAGTGCAATTCAGGGCTTTAAATACCGGTAAATTTTTCGTAACGTTATCTCTATTTGACAGCGTTACCGTTAAAATTAAAATAACGGTAATAAATTTAACGTTATTTATGCTACATTTTATCGTTAATTTTTATTAACGTTAATTTTATATTAACGTTACTTTTATCGTTATTTTTAAACGGGTAAGGTGGAAGTAGCGGGGCCTGAGGCGCGTGGGGGGCCGCCCGCCACGCGCCCTCGCACCGCGCTGATATCGTGCCGATCAAAACATTGCCTTGCCTGATTCTTACGCGTGAGAAGTTTTGATAGTATAGTGAGCTGATTTAGTCAGTGATAACTGATCAAATCAATTCAATATCAATGAGTGAAGTGAAGACAATAGTCAATGTAATTAATGATTCTTATTTATATTTATTACAATAGTCGTTTTACACATGCAGGATTTAATTGACTATCGTGCCGCCGCACTATGGTAAAGCCCCATACAAAGCCGCCTCAACCACCGTTTCACGTGAATGTCGTTGTTATGGAATAAAAATAATAAATTAATATGGTCTAATAAATAAGCTTTCTATACGCAATTTTTTTTTTTGTTAATCATTGCTTGCGCGCTGATCGACTGAAATTATGTTTTGTCATTTCCTTAGTTTTTTGATGTTGGTATAACTAATTAATGGGATTAGGTTGGTTTTACTGCACTCCTCTCCCCCTATCCCATTCCTGCACATTGCCTTTCACCCGCGTGTGAGCGAGACCGCTACACCAATCAGCGCCAACCCGCGGAATGTCGTCGAAATTCAAGAGGGATTCGGTTTTCGTGCGTCGTCGCGTGTGCATCCCATTGCACCCAAAATTCATTTAACCAAGTGAAAATTTGTGGAAATCGCTTGTATATTAGGGACAGTGCATCATCATCGTATCAAATAAGGTATCGTGCTACCTTCCTTTCGCCAACTACTGATTTGCGACCTAATTTCTTTCCTAACAGTGGTTGTGCATTCGTCCATACTTTTGTCGTAAAACCAATTCCAAAATATCGATTATGTGTTGCCCCGCGCATCCAATCATAATGTATTGTAAATAGGCTTAAAAACTAACTCTTGTTCAATTACGTAATTTTGACGCAATACGTTACTGCAATTCAATGCCACATAACTCGAAAGTTTTTCATATAAATGTACCCGTATTATACATTTTTGGAATGCGTATAATCTCCTCATAACGTTTCATAATTAATTATATATATTACTTTGATAAAATAAAATTAACTAATATAGTTTAAGATGGTATGTTTATAAGATATTTTTTTTAATGAGACATTTACCCTTTACCGCTGCTTGCTGCTGTCGAGATATTTATTGTATTAAGATCTTTATACATTAGTTTACGCAAGGAGAACAAAAAATTGCTCATACTTGCTCTTTTTCTGACACGGTGCTAAAACATATCGCGAGATAAAAATTATATTTTTTTTTTATTTCTTTTTATTTCTCATAAAATCATTTGTTATCTATTAAGGTCAAATTGATAAAAAGTTCATTACAGTGATGATTATTATTAATAGTTCTTTGTAGCTTTGATACAGTTTTGACCACCTTACATATAAAATATGGTCACTATCTATTAGGGTCGAAATAAAAACAGGTTTCTTATGGGAAGAGTGCAAATTACTCGTATTCGTATCTTATCTTTTTGCACATAGCACTATTTCATATGCATATAAAAGGATGGTGAGCCCTGTAATATTCACATTTGTTGGTCAAATATTCAGTTGCCCTAAAAACCAGTTAATATCTTTTTTCGACTATTTGCAAAGTTGACTGATTTGAAAAACGGGTGAATTTGTTTGTAGTAAACGAGAGTTGTGCAATTTGTTGGTAAATAGGAATAATATAGAAGACTACTTACAAGAAAATTTCAATTTGTCACCAGAGGATATGGCTACTGTGGTCTTCTTCGGACATTTTTTTACTAAGACCTTAACAAAGAACAGTATGAGAAACTTCGACTTTGTTTAGCGGAAAAAAACTGCTCAGTGTTTCCTTCTTATCCAACTTTAGTTGAAGCGAAAACGATGTGTTACCCACCAGATTCGAGCATAATCATTACTAACATAAGTGCAAAAGTCAATCTGCAGGACTTGTTGGATCATACTGTGGCACGTAAATTACTAATTGGTTCAGTTTACAAAAATGGTTTAAGAAAGTTGAAACTATTCTGTAAATGGGGTTGTGACGGGTCATCCGGGCAGAGTGAGTACAAACAAAACTTGCAGACTTATATTGTTAGAATACGCCAAAGAAACTCCTGTAAAAACCGCGTCTGTTGTGGCTAATATCAACAATCAAAAACATAATCTGTCTCCTTCCCTGATAAATAAGAATGGCGAGGTAATCGAAATAAGTCATGACCTATATTTAACCATGATTGATGGTAATGTGGCGATTGTTCGAGCGCTTGTACAGTTTGTAGTGCTAGTCCTCGGCAAATGAATAACTTAGAGGCAGTTAGGACACGAGATGTGAACGAAAGTTCATTTCAATAGGGACTGTCAACACTACATGCTAGGTTTAGGAGTATGGAGATGATCTTACACATTTCTTATAACTTGTCTTTTGAAAAGTAGTCAGCTACTACACCTGAAAATTAAATAAAACCAAACACGAAAAGAAAAAATTGGTACAAAAGCGGTTTAGGGAGGAAATGGGACTATAGCATGTCGATAAACCTCGACAAGGCACTGGAAATAGTAATAAAAGAAACACAGCTCGGAGATTCTTTCAGAATTACTTTTGCTCTGCAGACGATACAGTTGTAGACGTAGAACTTATAAAACGAATGTACATAATAATGTATGTCATCTGGAAGGGCTATTAATTCCAAAAAGCAGCAGGCTTTGGCGAAGAGCCAGTTTGATTTCCGCAGGGGGCACCCTACCGTGGACGCCATCATGCGCGTACGAGCCCTCACGACGAAGAATGCTGTAGCCCAGGGTGGTTTCGTCTTGGCGGTGTCTCTAGACATCGCCAATGCCTTCAATACCCTGCCTTGGAGTTGCATCAAGGAGGCACTCCGGTACTACCGCGGTCACCAGGGAGTGTGGAACCGGCAAGAGATGTCGTGTGGTGTCCCACAGGGTCCTAGGGCCCCATCTGTGGGACATAGGATACGACTGGGTGCTGCGGGCCGACCTCCCTAGCGGCGTCAGCGTAGTGTGTTACGCTGACGACACGTTGGTCCTGGCGCAAGGGAGGTTGCACCAGGTTGCGGCCAAAGTAGCGGCACGCGGGGTTGCGACAATCATCGAAATGATCCGACACTTGGGACTCGAGGTGGCCCTGCACAAGTCCGAGGCCATGTGTTTTATGGCCCTCGGAACAAGCCACCGTTGGGATCCCAAATAACGGTAGGAGGGGTTTACCTGGGACTCGTCCTCGACAGCCGGTGGAACTTCGTGGAGCATTTCTGACGTTTGGCTCCCAAACTGGAGTGGGCAGGGGCTGCTTTGAAGCGGCTCCTGCCCAATCTCCCCTAGATTGGGCAGGAGCCGCTTCAAAGCAGCCCCTGCCCAAACGCCTCCTGCCGGAGGCTCTACGCGGGGGTCGTGCGGTCCATGGCCCTTTACGGGGCTCCTGTGTGGGCGCGTTCCCTGGCGCTGCGGCCAGACCACCGGTTGAGCGCGGCCCAAAGGGTCATGGCCATCCGGCTGGTCCGGGGATACCGCACGGTCTCCTGTGAGGCAGCGAGCCTCCTTGCTGGATTGCCGCCATGGGATCTGAAGGCAAAGTCCTCGCGCACGTATGGGAGTGGCGCGAGGAGGCGAAACGCCGGGGCGTAACTACGCTGCCGCAAGAAATCGCGGCACAGCGGACGGAGCACCGGCGGGATCTCATGGCGACATGGAGAGTACGGTTGTCGCAACCCAATGCTGGGCATGCCACGATTGTGGCGATAATTGCTTCGCTTTGAGGAGTGGCTAGAGAGGCACCACAGTGTCCTCACCTTCCACCTGACGCAGGTCCTGACCGGACACGGCAGCTTCGGGAGGTTCCTGTGTCGGATAAGGTGGGAGGAAACGCCCGGGTGTCAACACAGTGTGGATCGCCCGGAGGACACGGTGGAGCATACGGTGGAGGTCTGCCCGGCTTGGGCAGAACGCCGCCGTGTCCTCGTGGAGGCGATCGGCGGCAGAGATCTCTCGCGTCCAGCCCTGGTTCAGGTCATGGTACGAAGCGAGAGGGCATGGGCAGCTGTCACTTCCTTCTGCGAAGCAGTAATGCTCGCAAAGGAGGAAACGGGACGGTTGAGGGAAAGGCAAATTTTGAGCCCTCTCGCCCCTAGCTACCGCAGGAGATGCCCTGGGCGTTGGGAATCCCGGGGTCGCGTGAAGGTATTAAAGGGTTACCGAGGCCCCTGGCAACACAGGCAACACGGAAGGAATACGGGTGGGTTTTAGTCAGTAAGAGTCTGACACACCCTCCCGCTCCGCCCGGAGCGGGAGAAGTTATTTGATGATTTCCCACCAAAAAATAAAAACAAAAAATATAGTACAGCCCAAATGTACGTAAATATTTATAATTGGTATTATGCCTTCCTACGTGCATACAATACTATTTTACCTATAGGACAATTGTCCAAAGACGCGCAAGAATCCCAAAATAAGGATTACAAAAAGTTTAGACTTCATCATTCTAGAAAGTGTTCAAGAGCGGCTACAAATGAAGACACCATACCTTATTGTACACTTCTGATCCATATAATATATATCAAGTTTGAGAAATAACTCGGAAACAATATCGAAAGAACTTTTAGATGAAGCCAAGGCCCTTCTTGCTATCAACGAAAATCTGTAGGAGCTTCCTGAATTTTGTGCTTTATTTTTCTCGTTTGCTTCAATTATTCCATTTTAAGTAAATAAAAATAAAAAGACAAATTTTGTTTTTTTTTTTCTTATAGAATGCATGTATTTTTTCAAGTTTTATTTTTTTAATTAATTAATAAACAGAATTTTCAAAATCGTAATTATTTATATTACATTTTATACATCCAAAAATACGTGTGCAAAATTACAGCTCATTTAGTTTTGAAACAACTGAGATACGGAGTATTGAGACGAAACACGCGATTTTCCCATAGTGCGGCGGCGGAGTGGCAACAGTGTAGCTAAGCGAGCGCACAAAATGTAAACCTACGGAACGGCAACGTAGCAAAATTAACGGTAAAATTAACGTTATTATCATATTTTACGTTAATGTTAATTAACGTTATATTACTGGTAATGTTATCAAGTAACGTTAAATTTTTTGTAACGTTAGTAAGGTATCACATTAAAATTAACGTTACTTAACGGTTATTATTTTGTTATTTGGTAACGTTAACAAGCCCTGGTGCAATTTTAGTGCTCTAATTTATTTATTCACATGGCAACTACAACTACCTATTCTGTACAAATCTCACCGTGAAACCTTAGGTGAAGTGAACGTGAAGTGAGCAGAATTCCGCCTTATGCATAGATGACACTATTGACAGCTTACTTAACTTAAGTTTTCACGGTGTTATTATTACAGAATAGCACTGCGGTATATTCACCGTGAAGTGAGCTTGAAGTATACTGTCATCCAATTTGATGCTCGTTAGTGCTTTCCGAGGCACGGAGGGGTCTTGGTATGTAAAGATGGTCACCCATCCACGAACCAACCGCGGCAAGCGTAGCTTAACCTGATCGATCGACCCGTGCGGCTGTTATTACTTAGCCACAAGCCCCTCTATAACCCCACAACTACCTGTATATTCCGTAAAAATGTCACCGTGAAGTGAGCTTGAAGTATACTGTCATCCAATTGTTGCTCTATGGATTGACAGTTCTCTTCAAGCTTACTTCACTTAAGTATTCACGGTGACATTTTCACAGAATACCACTACTGGTAACATTCACGGTATATCATTAGATTGACATTATACAGGGTCAAAATAAATTAGTTAGTCAAACTCCGCAGACGTGATAAGTATTGATATCTAAACACGATAAAATAAAAATAATAAAGATTTAATAATATTTTTGGGGTCAACAACCGCTTGCAATTATGTCACTTGAAGTCATCATCATCATTTGCCTAGCCTTTTCCCAACTACGTTGAAGTCGGCTTCGGATGCAGCTGAATACCAGTATTTTACATGGAGCAACTGCCTATCTGACCTCCACAACCCAGTTACTGGGTAACACGATACCCCTTGGTAAGACTGGTTGTCAAACTTTCGTGCTTCTGACGACCCGTAACGACTGTCAAAGATCTACAAATGACAGCCGGGACCAATGGCTTAACGTGCTTTCCGAGGCACGGAGGGGTCTTGGTATGTAAAGATGGTCACCCATCCACGGACCAGCCGCGGCAAGCGTAACTTAACCTGATCGATTGACCCGTGCTGCTGTTTTTATTTAGCCTCAAGTCCCTTACGTTATGCCACTTGAAGTATGAGTTGATAAAATCTGTTTTTTTTTAGTTTTTTCGTGTTTATTTATATCGATACCCATCACGTCTGTGAAGTTTACAAAAAAAAAAAAAAAGTGATATTTCAAGTGACTACATTACCAGCGGTTAATGACCCAAAAAAACCTTATCAAATTGATTTCTTATATTTTATGTTACAACAAGGAATGTCATATTCCGACGGAAACCGCAGTCTACAAGTACCTTAAGTTGCGCTTACTCGACTTAACCCAATCGTTGCATAACTGACCGCATTTCAGCAGAAAGCAGGTTCACATAAGGTCTGAGACTCTCGAGCCTATTTCAATGGTAATAAAAGTAAATACAAGCAATCAATGGCGTCGTAATATTAATATTAAACTCGTTTCACGATTAACTGGTGCGCTTTCATTATTGCACGGAGGTTTTTTTTAATTCATTAATTCGCATCGGATTGATATCACGTGAGTTTTGTTCGTAACACGTACAAGACTTAACAACTCGACTAATAATAATAGTTATTATTGCAGACACGTACAAAAAGTATTATTCATTTGGTGTCGAAAAGCGATTTTCTCGTAGTTATCGGCAATTATTTTTCAATTATGTACAAATGTACAGAGCTATATAATATAACTAAATGCTATAATTTCTATTAAATTCCTTGATTATTCTAGATTCCCTCATTTTCGCACCATGCTCTGATGGACTGTGTTCTGATGTATGAGGAGCCCGTGGCTAAGTAATAACAGCGGCACGGGTCGATCCATCACGTTAAGCTTCGCTTGCGGGGGTTTGTCCGTGGATGGGTGAGCATCTTTACATACCGAGACTCCTCCGTGCCTCCGAAAGCACTTTATGCCGTTGGACCCGGCTGTCATTCGTGGATGGGCAGTCGTTTGGAGTAGTTAGAAGCCCAAAAGTCTGACAACCAGTCTTACCAGGGGCATCGTATTCCCGGGTCGACGGCGCGTTGTATTCCGAAGAGATGTCGTCCAAAGAGATGTCGTCAGCACAAATGTAGGGGTCCACTAGGGCCGATGCCTGCCGGGGTCGCGGGAAGGTACTAAAGGGTCACCGAGGCCCCTGGCAACACAGGCAACACGAAGGAATACGGGTGGGTTTTAGTCAGTAAGAGTCTGACACACCCTGCCGCTCCACCCAGAGCGGGAGAAGTTATTTGATGATTTCCCATCCGAAAAAAAAGGGGGTATCGTATTACCCAGGTACTGGGTTGTGGAGGTCATATCATAAGCCGTCGCTGCATTTAAAATACAGGTATTCAGCTGCATCCGGTTAGACTGGAAGTCGACCCCAACATAGTTGGGAAAAGGCTAGGCAGATGGTTGGTTGCTCTGATGGACTTTGAAAAAGATGATATAATAATAATAATAATAATTTATTTGTCGGAATATGGTACAATGGTGCCGATTCCCTTGTTCACAAACTAAACTAAATTTAAATAGTTTAGTCCTGTCAAATTAATCCGCGCTTGACGTAAATTGACGTAATGTTAGTAGGCAAGTTTTTAATCACGTCTAAACTTGTATGGAGTAGTGACAGTTGTTGATTAATTTCACAGGACTAAACTAAAATTTCTTCTGTCTTTTCTTAATGAAATAGAAAGAAAAAGATGCACTGAACTTAAATTTAGTTTAGTTTGTGAACAAGGGAATCGGCACCATTATATATTATGGTCTTAGGTTTAGTCGATGGTATCATCACATTCTGCCAAGTGTGGCGTGCAAATATTAGGTACATATAATTATTACAGGATAGAGATTACGTTAGTATTAACATTATTTATTGCATAATTAAGAATTAAAATTACAATTAATGGTGATATATGACAAAATATGGCTAGAAAGGGGGTGACTATTAAGATGAGGATTAATAGAGAAGTACGGGTTACGGGCAGGAGAATAATGATGGTGCTCTGTGTCTGCTTAGAGCCCAAGACCTCAAATCTTTGCAGACATAAAAGAAAATCTATTTGGGTAAGAAAAAAAATCTAGTTTAAAAGGTAACCTATACCTTATTATAATCACGTGTTTAATTTCCACAGTATTAAGTTTCTATTAATCGTGATTTGTTACTTTGTAGATGATTACTTTGTTTTGTAATTGCATCTATAAGTTATTAGCTGCGCCACGCGGTTTCACCCACATAATGGCTCGTACAGACTAAGGCGATATGGCAGGTGCGACAGGCATGTTGCTGCCTGTGGGTCCCGTGGAAGTATCGGGATTAAAAGTATCCATTCAGCCGTTTTAGCGTGAAACCGTAACAAACAAACAAACAAACTCACTTTCGAATTTATAATATTAGTTAGGATTATAAATGCGAAAGTGAGTTTGTTCTTCGCTTTCACACTAAAACGACTGAATGGATTTGGATGACATTTGTCACATGGGTAGACCATGATCTCTGAAAGTCCTCGCGCCCGTATGGGAGTGGCGCGAAGAGGCGAAACGCCGGGGCGTAACTCCGCTGCCGCGAGAAATCGCAGCACAGCGGAGGGAGCTCCGGCGGGTTCTCCGTCCCCTCTTTGAGGAGTGGCTAGAAAGGGCCACGGCGTTCTCACCTTCCGCCTGACGCAGGTCACCGGACACGGCAGCTTCGGGAGCTTCGTGTCGGATAAGGCGGGAGGAAACGCCCGGGTGTCACCACTGTGTGGATCACCCGGAGGACACGGTGGAGGTCTGCCCGGCTTGGGCAGAGCACCGCCATGTCCTCGTGGAGGCGTTTGGCAGCGGAGATCTCTCGCGTCCGGCCCTGGTCCAGGCCATAGTACGGAGCGAGAGGGCATGGGCAGCCGTCACCTCCTTCTGCGAAGCAGTAATGCTCGCGAAGGAGGAGGCGGGACGGTTGAGGGAGAGGCAAATTTCGTGCCCTCTCGCCCCTAGCCGCCGCAGGAGAGGCCCTGGGCGTCAGGAATCCCGGGCGGATTTCCGGCCACCGTAGGCGTGGGCTTGCGGACAGTGAGCAATGGGTAGCTCACCGTCCGGTAAGGTCCAGGCCCGGGTCGACGGCGCGTCGTATTCCACGCGCGCCTCAAAGAGATGTCATCAGCACAAATGTAGGGGTCCACTAGGGCCGACGCCTGCCGGGGTCGCGGGAAAGTACTAATGGGTCACCGAGGCCCCTGGCAACACAGGCAACAGGAAGGAATACGGGTGGGTTTTAGTCAGTAAGAGTCTGACACACCCTCCCGCTCCGCCCAGAGCGGGAGAAGTAATTCGATGATTTCCCATCCAAAAAAAAAAGACCATGATCTGCGTTAGGACATAGGATAATTTTTATCCCTGTATTCTAACGGGATCGAGACTTATGCAGGTAAAACCGCGGGGCGCAGATAGTATACGGTAAAGTAGTAATAGGAATAAACTGCACTACTTCTACACGCTAAGAAGATGGCAAAAATAACACAAAATATATACGTTTTTTTTTAATTTGTTTGGTCCAAAACTCAGCAACGCGAATACCAAAAACACGTTATTAACATCCTTTCAATGAAATTAAGAGAAAACTAGTTTGATTCATAAAAAAAGCTATAATCAGAAATGTGTGTCGGTATGATTTAAACATATCTACCATTCCTATTAGAACAGATTGCATCTTATCGTTTTTAAATATTTCTTGGAATGTGAATAGAAATTCTACTCAAAGTTAAAAATATATATTCAGAATGCTTCAATTTGAAATATGCTGATACCATAAATAAACTTTTGAATATTTAAGTATCATTTGAAACAAAATTTGAAAGTTTTGTACGATAATTTGAATTCTCCAACTAACATTCCGAATTTCATTTGTTTCAGCTGAATGCCTCTTCTTGTTCTAAATTAAAAAAAAAATAATGAGGAAATATCTCTTGAATCGGTAACAAGACTTTATTTCGTCAATCCGACGGGAACAGAAATATTATAATTATTTTTTTGTCATGTCAACGACAAAAACCTTGGCCCGCTCCAACGATTGTTAATTTCTGAAAGCGAATTGCAAAATGGAGTGTCGCAGTTATTTTAATTGTTATTAATATCATACCTACACGTGATTGGAGCCTATTAAATTAAATGTTGGTTCGTACAAAGTTTAAGCATTATTTATTACATATGTAGTAGGTACTTACATATATTTACCTGCTGCTTCACGAGCAGAATTAATTTATTATTGTAAAACAATAGTAAATTCAATTAGCCCAAAATATACCTGGAATATACCTGGAGAGCAGTGGTGGCCCAGTAGTAACGGCCCTGACTAACGAGTTGCATGTCGTGAGTTTGAACCCAAGCAGGCACATTTATTTGTGTAAACAATTTCATCACCACTGCTCTCAAAACGGTGAAGGAAAACATCGTGAGGAAACCGGCATGTCCTAGAACCAAAAATTCGAAGATAGGTGACATCTACCGACCCGCACTGGGGCCGCGTTGTAGATAACATCCCACTCCCTCTCGATGAGAGGAGGCCTGTGTCCCAGCAGTGGGAACATTATAGGCTGATTATGTATACCTAGAATAATATACACTAAGTCTGTTGATAGTCTTTTATTTCATGTATGTATAAACAGTTGTTTCATTTCCATTCTCAGACATAAAGAAAATACTCAACAATGTTAAAATAAATTTATAGCGGACAGCGGTATATTATGGTTCTTTTGGCTAAATTCGGAACTAACGGCGCCATCTTGGTTTTTCAATACATTTCACAAAGCAATATTTGCACAAATGTTTACCTACATCGCCACCCTGTTAACGTCATTCGAGCGTCAAAATCCGTGTTGCTGTGTAAGTATATATGTTCACGAGTAAATAAAAATGCATAGGTACTGTAGAGGTTCTATGATAATGCATCATCCTAGCCACTAGTTGACACTGGCAACTTAATAAAAATAAATATTTAAAATCAGAAGATGGATTTGAAATCATGAGTTGTCACAGAGACAGTCTTTAATGAACTTACAAAGAAATATGTATTGTTTTTTTTAAATATATTAACAGTTATCAAAAAGGAATATTATTTGTTAATGTAGTACGTCCCGCACACTACAGTAACCACCATAAACTACAGTGTACACTGTAAAACCAGCATAAAGTTACACCATTTTCATAACAAACCATTAAAAATAAACAATAGATATAGACCCGTAGTGGTTATTATATTACTAGCTTACGCCCGCGACTTCTTTCGCGTGGAAGTCGTCAGACACCACAATATACTAAACTAAAAGCCACATTTTTTTATAAAACTTCTCTATATACTACATTTGTAATTTTGGTTTCACCAGCCAAAACATAAAGAGAGTCAGGACTGGTGACGCTGGAGCAAGGGACATACAGTTATCCATGTGAGAAGCAGCTCGTCCTGAGATCGACACCAGCCGTCTGTAGCAATTTCCCATTGCTTGCGAAGTTTTTCGTTTTTAGTGAATTAATGAACGCCTGCGTTCCTGCATATACTACCTCCTAATGGTACAACACTGATAAACTGACTGATGATACGTAGTATATCTATGTATTCTGAGGATTGATGCATTCTAACAGATTGTTCCTGAAAAACGGCTATAGCTAAACTAATATCCCACCAATATATTTCATGTAAAGTATGTTGCCAAGACTAAAGCCTTCGCTGTTTGCTAACCTAACTTTACAAGGCCTAAATTACTGACCCATGGTTTGTGAAATAGATTGTTTTGTTGCTAGTTGTACGGTTTTGTCCGGTTGTAGCATATTGGGAGGGTAATAGACTGTCTTCTCGTTTCAAATGCATAATACTCTATAACATAATACTCTATATCTATGTATAACACACTCACACGCAACTCCTCTTGCACACTTCTTAACATATCACGCGAGTTTTCAAGTATTATTTTTTGTTATTCTAAGTTTTTGTTGAAAAAAAAGAAAGTAAATTGTAAATGCGTAATTGGTTGTAATAGTAGTACAATAATTGCGTTAAGGTATTTTTAAGAGCTGTGGATATATAAATAAATAAATGATCGCTACAAACCTCGCATCGTGATCAAAATATACGGCTTGGCCGCTTCGCGGCCGTCTCACAGGGCTTATGGTAATAAATTAAGTCCCTGGTCTTTAATAATATATAATGGAATAGTACAATGGAACTTTTTAACAGAGAAAGCTTGGCAACCTAAGAAATCTGCAACTTTCACCCTCCAACCTTCATAATGGGGGGCCATTGCGAGGGTTGGAAACGCACTCTAGAAGTTACAGATCTCTTAACATTTTTTTTTGTTTGTGTAATAATGGCTTCGGGAAGTGCCCTAGAGGATTTGATAAGTGAGTGAGTCAGTCAGTCAGAGTGACGAAATTAGAAGTTAAGTTCCATTCAAAATGGTTGAGCTGAATGATGCTGATCCATGTATAATGTTCGTGAACGGGAGTTGTCAGTAGGGTCTGGTCATTTCTTAGCTGCTTATTTTAATTTTTCAATTGTTTTTTTGTTTTTATCTTTTTATTACGGACAGTTTTAACGTGCACGTGTATAATTTCAACATGAATGATGTAGACAATATTTAGTAACAATAATTTAATTTAAAAGAGTGTCCGTGGAGTTGCTTGCCCGTTCTTCTCCATAGGAACCTACTACGCTTTGGAATGGGCAACTAGCTTTATCTTTCTGACTGACCGATCCCTTGACAATTCAAAAGTGCATGTGCTTGGTTTATTTGAAATAAATGTTTTGAGTTTGAGTTTTATTATAAAAAAAAACAATGTACTGTTTTGTCTTCGCTACGATTTTATTATATGTATTGATATTGACTAGCAACGAGTTAACGCTTCGAGCTATATAAAACAATAACGGTCGGGTTTATTATCCATAAACAGTTTAAGTTGGGGAACAGAGCCTACAGGCTATATAGGACCGATTTACCTAATGGTATTTTATGTGACGTCATACTTGAAACCTCCTACTCAATTCTTATATTAATCCACATTTCGGATGTAACTGCATTCTTGGCATCAGAAATGAATCATAATTATCACCTGCCTAGCCTTTTCCCAATTATGTTGGGGCGCCTTCCAATCTAAGCGGACGCAGCTGAATACCAGTATTTTACATGGACGCGACTGCCTATGTGACCTCCACAACCCAGTTTACTGGGTAACACGGTACCAATTGCTAAGACTGGTTGTCAAACTTTTGGGCTTCTCAATACCCGTAACGACTGACAAACTTCTATGAATAACAGCAGGGAACAACAGCGTGCTTTCCGAGGAACGGAAAGCACGCTGTTGTTCCCCTTCGATCGACCCGTGCGGCTGTTATACTTAAGCCACGAGCTCCTCATTTACGATTATTGTAATAATCAGAAATTAATCATAATAATCTATTTAGCCATAGCTTATAGCCTACACAGCACACTAATTGAAAAACTCGAATGATTATAGGCGTATACACTCCCATCAATATCAATACAACGCTTTGCAAACGGGTGGGTGATAGGAATTTATGGTGACTGATGTGCTCTTTCCATATTTTAGTAACCAACACATACTCGTAGCTAGATAGAAACAACCATTGAAAATTATAGACAAAATGCGATCCATCCAAAATAGTGTTTAAAAATGAAAGCAATCAGTGAATACGCTCTTTGCTTTTCATTCAATTAATCTTCATATATTATGATGTCCCATCAAAAAGAACATGCAAAATAAATTGCCACAAAAGGTGCTCAAGCAGTTGTGAAACTAAACAAATAGAAACAGCTCGAATGATTGATTGAAGCACTATCTATTGCGTTCATTCAGTCGTTAGTGCATTTGAACCATTCATGCATACGTGTGTTAATGGCACTGTCAATTTAAACTAGGTACGATTTACATTGTAATTCGACTATAGAATAGGGGTGGTATGCGATGGCTTAATTTTATCTGTATTAGATAACAATTGAGCTTATATTATGCCCAACAGTAGATTACTTTAAGATTAGGACTGATGGGGTTAATCCTACTATCCTCACGAATATGACAGCGAGTTTGTTTGTTTGTTTGTTTGTTACGCTTTCACGCTAAAACGGCCGAACGGATTTGGATGAAATTTGGGACATGGGTAGACCATGACCTGGGTAAGAAAAATGGATACTTTTTTTCCGATATTCCCACAGGATCGAGACTTATGCGGGTGAAACTGCGGGGCGCAGCTAGTAATATTATAAATGTGAAATTTTGTTCATAATATATGTTTGGATGTTTGTTACGCAATCTCGCAAAAACGGCTTAAAGGATTTCGATGACATTTGGCACACGGGTAGACCACGAGCTGGATTAAAACAAAGGATACTTTTCATCCCGGTAACACATTTCTGTGGGATAATTCCCGACCTTCACGTCGGCGAAACCGCTGGTAAAAGCTATAGTGGTTATATAACAGATTCTTGTCTTTCATGTCTGCTCATTCTATTGCGAAAAACATGTGTTTTTATTATGTAGGTAAATATAAGGAACTTTTCCTGTTACTACCATATTTTGTCCGAAACAGATTTTCATAAATGTCTATTGTAAATCATAATGGAACATCTGACCATAAGCGTAACTGCGAACAACATCATAAAGCCATAAAAATATATAAACATTTTTCGTGACATAAATAATAGATACTACCCATGAGACAATATTATATATTATTTATTATAGTAGGTAAAACCATGACAAAACATAACTGTGATACAATTTTATTGTAACATCTTGCATGCCATGTATGTGTATACCCATATTTGGACAAATAAATGATCTGTCTTTATCTTTCTAATAACTATAACCGGGAATGTGTGGTCATATTTAAGAGTGCGGTACAGACTATCAAACTAAACAACTTTCCATGGGACCAACATCGTAATCGCAGAAAAATTATCAGATGTCCCATACAAAACTTGAATACCTACTCGACACAAATGTATGGGACGGCTGATTATTTTTTCGCCCTTGAGGCTGACAAGAGGCAAATGACCAAAGTAGGCTTGTCTTCAGAAAAAAAACCCCAAATCTGTATCGTTTGTGGTAGCGGGAAAATATGCATAATTATGTTAATTTCGAACATATTTCTCAGAACTTGGTTGTTACCAAAACACGTTTTCCAAAAAATCTCGATACAAATTATTAAACTAATCTTTTACCTTGAGTTCCAATCCAAAATATCTGTCAATTAATACAAAAAACTTGTTTGTTTTTTTTTTATTTTCGATTACTCAACTAAATATTGAGAAAATTATTATTAGTTTATTTACATAACCAAATTAAAAGATGATTATTAACATTAACTAAATTAAATTAAAACTAAGTTAAGCTTAAAAAAGGCCCTCGGGACATTGTACCGAGGATACTGGCGGCATTTCCTCGCTGAATTGCAATGCTGATGCGTTGCGCGAGAAAGCCGCCAGCTTTTCGGTCACCAGTTACATCAACTTGAGAAAATTGTATTTTTTTGCAAAATATTCATAGTTTACAATAAATTACAAGATTTGTGTCCTCGTGCTTCTCTTTCTTTTCTATGCAGTCTGACAGTGTCTGCGGTTTACCTGTTGTCAGCGCAGCGTCTTAATATGACCACATCTTTCGAATACACGCTGTATATATGATCAAATAGACCGTAATTAAGATAAATAAATAAGTAATTAAATGTTTGTATTTTAATTGTGGTTTATAATGTAACTAAGTAAATAAAATAATAATAACACAAAAAATGGAATGTGTATCTCACATGAGACGGATACGTCTTGTTGCTGCAATTTGTTCACGAAGATACGACGATCAACTACGATATTGTATTGTATCGCTAACACAGGTCTAGACTATTGCATAACGCTTTAAAGCGTATCTAACGTACGAAAAAAGCGTAACTTTCACAATATAGGCGACACGCGTCGGATACGTCTAAAGGTCGATAGTGCAGCACTGAAACATCATTGTATTGTATTTGGTGACGTCGGTGTATTTGACCCCAATATAGTTGAGAAAAGACTACGCAGATTATGATTTGGCGGTGCACGGTCACACCCGTCAGAACTAACATTACACAGCGTCAAATTAAAATTGTTTGCGAAACTGCAGATGTGACGGGTATCGATATCTAAGCATGACACGTGTCCTGATAAGTCATCTTATAAGATCAAAAGAGCATATTATAAGATTAGAGACTACGTTGAAGACAAGGAAGTTTGGCAATAATTCTTTCTGCACATGTGGCTTACTGCTCCCAAATTACGTTTTTATTTTTCTACATACTTTTTTTTTCTGACATACCTAATCTTTTAATTATTTGACATTTATATACCTACAATTTTTTTTCAACTATATAAAAGTGGCTATTGTGGACAGTATATTAATTCAGAGTTGTTACAGTAAGTTGTCTAATGGCAATCATGTAATTTGGTTTAAATAGGTTTTTATTAATTTATTAATATTTTACATAGATTCTTTTATATTTTGTGAATGTGAGAACGTTGAAGACTGTAGATTTGTAGACCGTTTATTTTGTGTTAAGTACCTGGTACTTGTTGACAGGCCTATACTGTCCTCCCATACTTATAAACACTGTAATTTAAAAACATTGTAAAAGCCAATTATTTTTAAAAGTGGAGTTTCTTGCCGACTCTTCTCCATAGGAAACGACCTATAGGAACCGTGCACCTAGCTTCTGACGTTTCATAAGTGCCCATGCAGGTTTATGTGAAATAAAATATTTTGATATTTTGATTAATGACAAAAAAAAATATGTTTAGATATTGCATGCTATTACGCCCAACAAAGATGAGGCTAGGCAGATGATGATTATGTTTAAATATCGATACCCATCACACGCGAAGTTTCGCTAACTAGTTTTAATTTGACCCTGTACCTGTACAGTTTAGTTCGAAGGACCATCATTAAGCCTTTGGAACCTAATTTTAGTAAAATAGTGTGGAGTGTTGATGAGACAAGAAAAGCTTATTCGAGCATTGTTAATATCAACAAGATAGCTGCAATTTAAAAAAAAAATACGTGTACACAATCACTTTACATATTATTATAAAACAAAGTCCCCCCGCCACAGCCGCTTCTGTTTATCTGTCTGAACGCGATAAACTCAAAAACTACCAAACAGATTTTGATACGGTTTTCAATAACCTGTTAAGCCCTACGCGACACCGATTCGGAGTCAAACAATAGAAAATAAATTGTGCCTCATTAGCTGTCTTTGACCAATTAATGGACGGAGTGATTCATGAGGAAGGTTTATGATTGTGTATAATTTATTAAGGTTTTGTGTAAATTGGAAGAAATATGACGATGTAAAATAGTCCAAGTAGGATGAACATCAGTTACATTTTAATCTAACCCACATGCTCGACGCAACAGCCTTAATACGACACTACGACAAAAAAGGAGACATATTTATGCTCTGCTACCCGTGCGGCCGGGGCGGGTTGTTAGTTTATAATAAAAGTCACTTACCAAATAAAGGTTTTATTAAATCATTCATGATATATCTATCGACAATTTTGTATTTATATTTACGCTTATTCGCTAAAGGTATCTTGTGAATTTCTCTACCATGCTATATTTTAATTAGAGCAGAGAGTATGACAACGGAATACCTGTGAAAATGTCCTCGTTGCTCGGCACAATGAATCTGTGCCTGTTATCGAATACGTAAAATTATTTTAAAAATATGAAAATTTTTAAAGCTTACTTTAAAATAAATGTGAATCAATTTGATGAATAGTTTTAAAGCTATCTTTAAAATGAAGGTAAATCAATTTAATGAAAAGTTTTAAAGCTATCTTTAAAATGAAGGTGAATCAATATGATGAAAAGTTGTAAAGCTATCTTTAAAATGAAGGTAAATCAATTTAATTAAAAGTTTTAAAGCTATCTTTAAAATGAAGGTAAAAAAAAAATGAAAATCAATATGATGAAAAGTTTTAAATCAATTTGGTGAAAGTTTTAAAGCTATCTTGAAAATTAAAGTAAATAAAAGCTGTAAATTGATTTGTTTAAGCCTTAACACATGTATAGTGTAACTTATTGGATACCTTTCCTTCAAATAACATAATAAAACGTACTTTTTCAAGGCTTTATAAATGGACAATCGTGGAGTTCCAGTTCTACCTTTCGCAGAAACGGTAACAATTTATCGTCGCCCTCAAAGGACTTGTTATAAAAAGGCAAGATTACCGTTAAGTAAGTGCTCTGTGGTCAACGGCGGGTGTCACTAACAAAACTTACTGCTATTAAGCCTGTGATAAATGCGGTAAATTCCTTATTACTCGCAAAAACTGTTATTTGTAAAAAAATATACAGGCTGAAATTGAATTCATAGACATCCTTTTAAGGGGTGATTGTACTCATTATTATGAACAACTTTTACTATCGGACCAAACCTTAAATTGCGAAAAAAAATCAGCTGTTCCCTACATTTACTTTCACTTAACTCGTCAAAATGTAGGGAACAGCAGATTTTTTTTTCATAGTGAAAGTTGTTTATAATGATGAGTACAATGACTCCTTAAGAGGATGCCCATGAATACAATTTCAGCCTGTACATTTTTTTACAAATAACAGTTTTTGCGAGTAATAAGGAAATTACCGCATTTATCACAGTAAGAAAGAAATAGTGTACAATAAGAAAGAAAAACTAACCATTTTATTCCCTTACACACCTGGCTAACTACCAGCTGAAGTGAGTTTTCGCCAGCTTGATTGAATTGATATTTTACACACGTGTAGTTTCAACTACAAAACTAGGTATAAAACGGTATGAGCACAAAAGAGAGTAGGTACCTAAAATGTTATATGTATAAGAGGGAAATCGACTGTGGAAAACTTGAGGCCATCGCTGCCTCCACGTGTAGGAATAACTTGATTTCTATAGGTACACTAAGGTCAAAGTCTGACAATAGACGTCAAAGTCAGACAAACGTATTCGGAATAAATTAATACGTCTGCCCAACCCTTCGGGGAAACGAGGCGTGATGTCATATTAGATGTGTTAATAAAACAATACAAAAACCATCCGTCTGAATAACTTTCTGTTTAAGAAACTTATTTTATAGAAATAAATGTACACATAAACTAAACAAATAAAATAGACTAAAACTTTAATGGTTCAACCCTATTTTTTATAATTTTATTCCCTATTCTTAAGAAATTATTTGAAACGCTAAGTTTAAAATAATTGGTTCCAGATTTAAAACAAAAATAAAATGGTTTTACTTAAAAAAAATATATTTATTTTGTTAAAAACCTTATTACCTACTTAGATGATACTTAAAACTTACTTAACGCAGTTAAAAGCTATAAAGACCGACAGTCTTTTATGAAAGAGCTAAAAAATAAAAATACTTTAAAATTAAAATAAATTCGTGAGGACACGAAAGAAATACGAATCGATATCAAAGAGATCAAGAGATAAGATATTAATTCATTGGTGTACCAAAAGCCCTTTATTCACTTAACCTGCAGGGGTTATTCTAAAACAATTATATTCGGAATGTCATTCGGTTTCGATGGGAAAGCCAGCGTACTACGGTACACGATCAAGAAGTGACCAAAGTTGCTAAGAAACTAAAACTAAGTCCTAATGAAACAGTCTACTTAGATATATTAATTTAACACCTGAAAAAAGAAAAAAATATCTCATCTAATTGCGATGACCATCCGAAGGTAAATTCGGGCTAAATTGGCATCGATTTCAGAAAACAACCGTGTTCCGCAATTAGCTGGCTATTCACATTTCAAAGATAGAACGCCTAGATAATGTAAATTCCCAAAGTAATTAGAACTTGACGGATCTTTGAACTTGCTTTTTGTTCCTCTCGCATCGCAGTCGCAAAAAAAGCTCTAAATTGCGTTCGAAAAAAGGAAGGTCCTTTCTAATAAACTACAAGTCACTCTTTTTAATTGTGTTCCCTTGGATTGTGTACCATCACTATTTTAAGCCTTACATTATTATTCATCTGTACTTTTTCAGGTAAAATTTTCGGTTTCCGACTTGCTCTTTTGACATAAAATCTGTTTTTGTAAACCGTGGGAGTCTATTGCATAATACTGAAGAATATTTATTCTAGACCGGACGAGTTATGCACGGTTTGATATTACCGCGTGCATCTAATTCCGTACGTAATGTTTGCATCAATATGAGAACCGGTGAACTGAAGATTGAATTTGTGTTTTTTTTCTTTTGTTTACTTAGGTACTGGTAATTTAATTACTTTCAATGCGGAAATCAAATTGATTTGGTGCAAGTTACAAAAAAGAACAAGTTGATATTGACAGTTGACAGGTTTTAAAATTAATGATAACTTTGACAGGATCCGATCTTATTATCTTTAGAGTAAGTAAGTCTATCAATCCTTTATATTAAGTATAGTAAAATTTATTAAAAATAGGTGGTTTATTTCGTTTGCTCCAAACCAGGTTCACTGGTCGCTTTGGAAACAGTCATTACAAGACTGGTTTATGGCGGGACAAGAGGAAAAACCAGAGTATAAACACAAAATAAAATAATAAAAAGAACTGCATCAAAAAGATACAATCAAAATTGTCACTATTTCTCATTTCTCTCTCGCAAAATACTCGACGACAAAGTAAGTGAAGACGTTTCTTGCAAATTTTCACATAATTTGCATAAAGAGTTACTGCGTGGCTGTCTTAATTAATTAACGAGTTCTCCAACTCGATCGGGTGCGAAATCGTGGGAAATATGTAACGTGCGTGTTGCATGATACTTTATTCAGCATCACTTTGTAACGCCTCGTTGGCAAGCGCGACTGTGGAGCATGGGGTCATTTTTTTTTTCTCTTTTTTGGGTGGAAAATATCAAATAACGTCTCCCGCTCTGGGCGGAGCGTGAGGGTATGTCAGACCCTTACTGACTACAACCCACCCGTGTTCCTTCTGTTGCCTGTGTTGCCAGGGGCCACGGTATCCCTTTCGGACTTTCCCGCGACCCCAGCAGGAGCATGGGGTCCTGCGGGGCAATTGCGTAACAAACATACGAGTATAATGACAATTGATCGTACTCGGTTCCATTTTGACAGTTCAGCACGTGCCAATGCACGTGCTGAACTGTCAAAATAAAACCGAGTACCGAGAACCGTTATTTACGTTGTTGAGCTGACGAATTTTTCAAACCTATGAAGCAATAACATAACATAATCAGCATATAAGGTTTCCACTGCTGGGACACAGGCCTCCTCTCTGTGAGAGGGAGTGGGCCGTAATCCACCACGCGGGCCCAGTGCGGGTTGGTAGATGTCACATGTCTTCGAATTTTTTGGTTCTAGGACATGCCGGTTTCCTCACGATGTTTCCTTCACCGTTTTGAGAGCAGCAAAACGTAAATCAACGTAAATCATGTAGCAGTGGATTAGCAATATGCTTCAAAACTGTCGGATTGTGATTTAAACTGTGTTACGCGATCCCAAGGTCCGATAGTATTATTGGGTTTATTCAACGCGATTTTTTCAGTAGATTCCCGGCCACCGTAGGCGCGGGCTTGCGGACGGTGAGCAATGGGTAGCTCACCGTCCGGTAAGGACCAGACCCGGGTCGACGGCGCGTCGTATTCCACGCGCGCCTCAAAGAGATGTCGTCAGCACAAAAGTAGGGGTCCACTAGGGCCGATGCCTGCCGGGGTCGCGGGAAGGTACTTATGGGTCACCGAGGCCCCCGCAACACAGGCAACAGGAAGGAATACGGGTGGGTTTTAGTCAGTAAGAGTCTGACACACCCTCCCGCTCCGCCCAGAGCGAGAGAAGTTATTTGAGGATTTCCCACCCTCAAAAAAAAAAAAAAGCCCAGAGCCTGGATTTATGCCCAATTTGATGGGTAGAGGCTAGTCGTTTATTAGGATGTGAGTTAAACACAATTGACGATACGTTGGCTAAACCCTTGTGCCCTTAAAAAAATACAAGCGTTATATTAAGCACGTATGTTGCTACAGTCAGCGTCAAAAATATCGGGTCGAACCGACTGTTCAAAATGATCTCAACAACTAAGAAAATTAAACTTTATCTCGATTTCATAAAATTCTTGTCAGGTCGTGTACTTTCTTCATTTTGAAATAGTTCTTGTGTCATTGAGTTAATATTTAATTTTAATAGTTGTTTAGATGATTTTGAACAGTCTGTTCGTCCCGACATTATTGACGCTGACTGTACCTACTTTTTTTCAACTTCGTATCAAGTTAAGGCTCGTGCAGACGCGATGCAACACCGGTAGAACAATATCCGCGATGTTTTCATAGAAATGACTGATTTTGATGAACATTATTCTTACTTTTATCACTGTAGTTTTTAACTTTATCATTTGTATTTATTACCTTTATTTTTAGCTAATCTAAATTTAATAATATTAATAACACTAACATTAACTTTATCTAAATAACTATAACTATTAATATCTACGTATTTTATAAGTTCACATATAAGAATAAGAATACTATAAGAATTATATTTTTTTTAATTTTTAATTTTAAGTTTTCCTATGTTGCTGTGCCCTAACAGGGTCCATAACTGTTCTTTAGCTTTAAGCCTTATGTAACATCTTTTATACACATTATGTTATGCAAATAAATGAAATGAAATGAAGTTGTTCCACTAGAGTTGCGTCGCGTAGTCGCGTCGCGCCTTTAACCACTTCTATTGAAAACGAACCGTTACAAAATCAGTATTATTGAGAACCGCGCACTACTTGTAACAATAAACACCCCGTTTCCGCAAAATCAATCTTCCGGGATAACAGTAACTTACTCACGCAAAGAATCCCTATGAATTTCAACCACATCCATCGTCCGCCCGTCATCATCCCGCATCCGCGGGTCTTGAAGCGAGAAAAGATTCAAAGTCGAGGAAGTTAAACAAGAAAACGTTATTTTATTTATCTACATGGTTTCAGCAAAAACGTGGACAATATCAATGTTTATAAAACATTAAAGGAAGATGCACATTTTACAAATAAAATATTATGTAAAAGAAATATTATTATTATTTAATACCTATCCCCTTAAAAATGGTAGCTATTATTTAATATTACATCTAATAGAAACGCGGAAACAATAAAAAAACAGTATAATTTCATAAATTATAATGTATAATATCATAATGACAAATTAAAGTCGCTCTTCCTATCTGTCTGTGTGACCGCGCTGTTCTTTTAAACTACGTACCGGATTTTGAAGCAGTTTTTACTAACATTTAGAGAATTTAATCCGGAATTTAATTGTATAATATATTTATACTAGCTACGCCCCGCGGTTTAACCCACGTAAGTCTCGATCCCGTGGGAATATCGGGATGAAATATACTTTACGGCCTATTCTCATACCTACCAAATAAACATTTAAAAAAAAATCGGTCGAGTCATTTCGAAGGAGTGCGACCACAAAACCGTGATACAAGATTGTTATAACATTAGATTAAACGTACATATAATGAAGATATCTCGATTTTTTATTAAGTCGTAAAATTAAACGAAGCAGGGGCGGGTCGTTAGTTTAAAAAATAATACAATTAACATAATTTATGGCACTTATGAGTTGTGATTATAACAAATGTTAAGTAATATCATAATCGTTAAATTACTTTAATGGTCATCACTTCCTAATCTTAAAACACTTTCATTGGACCATCGTGTTTTGAATTTATTCTTCTGAACTTTATGTAACTTAAGAGCCTGACAACAGCTATAACGCGGTGATTGCATAGAAAAGAAAGAGAAGCGCGATGGCACAACGCTAGTAATTTATTGCAAAATATGAAGCAATTTTACAAAAAAATCTATTGATTGGTTAAAAAAAATAAAACACTATGTTACTTGTAGAATAATCTGACAAAACATCAGAATGATTGGATTGCATGTTATATTAGTTTGGTTTTTAAAGGCATCTTCGTGATTTTTTTCTATCGTATCAATTAGTCGTATTATGTTTTGAACACACTATTTACCTAGCATATATCCTGAAGAATATCATATATTTTTCTGATTTTGTTTACTGCAGTGGATCATATACTTTTAGGCATTATAAAACGAATAAAAGGAAGATGTAGTGACAAAAATTAAAAAAGAGTATGCTTAGATAGTTTGGTGATGTTGAGAGGATGAATGAAAGGCGGCTAACAAAAGGTAAGCGGTAAACAAAGCAGATGTGAGTGGAAATGTCGGGAGGGGACGTCCCAGAAAGACATATAGTGACCTCATTAATGATGTTCTTCAAAAAGGTCAAGTGCGTAGTACTCGCAACCGGTGTATGACCAGATGTATGAACGTAAACGAAGCAAAAGGAGTATGTAAGGAGCGTAGCAGGTGGCGTTCTATAGTTTCTGCCTACCCGCATGGGAAGAAATTCACGCCTTCCTCCAATGTAAGTAAAAATAATAAAACTTGTGTTGAGCTCCTGTAGTCCCCTTCCACTTACCGACTACTTATGATTACTTACATAATGTCTAAATTGCATGTGTGCGGCATCCGACATTTTATAACATTAAACGTTTATGTAGTTATTCATCATCAAGATAACATCACGCTTGTAATCCCCGAAGCGATAGACAGAGGTGTAGCTATAGTACACCCACATTTCGCCAGTTATGTGTTTAAGTCCCAAGTAATAGGGGGCGAGCCTAATGCCATCTTCAGGCACAAATCCAGACTCCTTGGTTCGTGATGGGAAAACTTGGGGCATTCTATAATGTTATAATATTTATGTAAGCTACCTATGTACCTGCCGGGGTCGCGGGAAGGTACTTATGGGTCACAGAGGCCCCCGCAACACAGGCAACAGGAAGGAATACGGGTGGGTTTTAGTCAGTAAGAGTCTGACACACCCTCCCGCTCCGCCCAGAGCGGGAGAAGTTATTTGATGATGTCCCACCCTCAAAAAAAAAAAAAAAGCTACCTATGTAGTATGTACTATTGCATTGTTGTGAGGGAACATAGAAGTAAGGTATTTTTATCACTGTAATACGTACTTACACAGTGAGTATGAGGGGCTTGTGGCTAAGTAATAACAGCCGCACGAGTCGATCGATCAGGTTAAGCTACGCCTGCCGTGGTTAGTCCGTGGATGGGTGACCATCTTTACATACCAAGACCCCTCCGTGCCTCGGAAAGCACGTTAAGCCGTTGGTCCCGGCTGTTATTTGTAGATCTTTACAGTCGTTACGGGTAGTCAGAAGCTCGGAAGTCTGACAACCAGTCTTGCCAAGGGGTATCGTGTTACCCAGTACCTAACTGGGTTGTGGAGGTCACGCAGTCGCTCTATGTATAATACTGGTATTAAGATGCATCCGGGTAGACTGGAAGCTGACCCCAACATAGTTGGGAAAAGGCTAGGCAGATGATGATGACGTACTTACATAGCGACTATCTGACCCACATAGACAATAATTATTATTATTACTTGAATGCAAATCAGTAAAAAATAGAAGATAAAAAATTTACTGTTCCTGAATGTAGGTTTTATGTAAATTATGTTATCTTGCAGACGAGTTTTATATTTAATCTATTTCGAAATTGTATAATTTAAATTCTGTCACACTCTAGCCTGTGTCTGCCTTTAGTAACGGTACGATACTTACTCGTATAAGATAAAATAAACTTGATAAACTACAATAATTGGTTTACCTACATTTTGTTTATTTAGATTTTCTACATAAATATTTGTTTAGGATACACAGGTACCATGTAATACAAACAATGAAGTTACCAATTAAGGCCATACTAAATCACTTTGTACAATAATTAATATAAATTCAAGCAGTGTGGTAATACGGTTTTTCTCTGTAAAAGGCATTTTCGAGTCCTTCACCTTCAACACAGTTAATTAAACCAAGATTAAAATAAAATGGTATAAAAGTACAAAAAAACTGCACCTTCATTTTTTACGTAACCTCGAGTATTGATTGTATCTAACTGAAAATTCCCAGATAACCTAAACATAACTAATCGATTTTCATTAATACTCTTTGTACCTATAAATCTAAATCGATAATGAAAATCGAATCCATGACAATCGTAGCTGTACCTACCGATCTATTCTATAAAATCTTATATTCGTGAAACCGTAGGTGAAGTGAGCTATCAATAATGACAATCATCAGGTGGAGGGACAGCTCACTTCAAACTCTCTTCACCTATGTTTTCACGGTGAGATTTTTTACATAATAGGTCGGCTGTACCTAGATACCGTCTTTCACAACAGTCAATGGTTTTTAACCGTCACTAACCGAGTCGAGGAAAAACGTGCGATAGAGAAAAATAATAAGTCATTGTAACCGGTGAATAATAGAGGTATCATAATGACATTGTCTTTGCCGGTAAGTGAACAAACTGAATAATTAAAAACTACCAATTTAATTGTTTCATTGATTTTTTTTACAATCTAACAGTAAACTTAGGCGAGGGCCTTTTTTAGGCTTAACTTAGTTTTAATTTAATTTAGTTAATGTTAATAATCATCTTGTAATTTGGTTATGTAAATAAATATGTTCTTTACAGTAAACTGGTTTAGTTCGCGTGCTATTATAATATCATTAAGGTATTTTATTGTTTCGTACGCAATACGCTGCTACGTTACATTGCCCATGCGCATACAAAACCGGTGCAGTATGGACCAGTCTTTACAATCTTATTATATTTCGTAATACGCTAATTATGGTGTTACAATTACTGATGGCGCTGGTTATCAGAAAGTGTAATGAAATAATAACTTAAACACAATTATATTTAAGTATTTTTAAGCATCTACTAAGTTCTACTTATTTATCTCAACGTATCAATCGAATAATTAAATTACACGAAAGTATTTATTTATCATCAACAGAAATAATTTATCAATCAAAGCGAGATATAATTACTATTACAAACAAAGTGTAATTAATACCTAGACTCCTTACGGGTATTTAGTTATTTTTCCCACCCTCGGATAAATATCTGAGACAACACTGTTAAGGAATGAATCATAACGGACAATATTTATGTGTAAGCGATAACTTCTTATTTCGCAATTATTGTTAGGTAAATACAGTTATTAAGATTTAATTAAAGTTATCTCTTGTTTTATTTTTCATTTCCTTATTTAATGGTACTTAGTTCCTACATACGGCTACTTTTGATACCTACTTATTTAGTACCTACTCGTACCTAAGGCATGATGAACCTACCTTTCGTTAAAAAATAATGATTCTTTAATTTAATTTAAAAATAAAGACATCAAACTTTCCAAATTCGCCAATAATTTAATAATTATTCATTCACAAAACTCACCTGTTCACATAAATCAACGTATCTCAAAATCACTCCACTTTACACCTGCGTACAATTTAATTGTAACAGCTTTCCGAACGTGAAACTCGCGCGTGCTCATGCGCAGGCATTAGACGGTGCTGCCAATGCGCCAACCACAAACAACTAAGCCGCGGGAAGGGCGCACTCGCGAATATATATACAGCCAACAAGCGGGGATACAAAATTGAAATCAGTACCTACTGTTTTCTTTAAAAATAAGCAATCAGTTTGGGAAGCTAATTAAGTATTCTAGGGAAGTAACAATGATTGATTAATTTTTATAAATTGAAATACTTATACATTAATAATTATCTTTAATTATTTTTGGCCACTTCTTTGGTAACGTGAGAAATTAGGTAGGTAATTCAGACAATCAATATTGTGAAATATAGCAAAGACTATTAAGTAGACTAGATACAAAGAAAAAATAAATTAGAGTTACATAAACTAAGTATTCAAAACCTTCTTAAAATAAAATTAAAACATAGGTTTATGTGCAAGATCCAATCAAAATATATACACGACACAACACGACATGTTTTATATAATCATTTAGACCGGGTGATGTGGAAACTATTTTCACGAAATGAGAAGTGATTGTCTATTGTCACTACTTTACCTCACACACTGGTGGCGATTCCCTTGTTCACAAACTAAACTAAATTTAAATTCAGTGCATCTTTTTCTTT
Organism: Atethmia centrago; assembly: GCA_905333075.3. NCBI lineage: Eukaryota > Metazoa > Arthropoda > Insecta > Lepidoptera > Noctuidae > Atethmia > Atethmia centrago. Next base: position 14,901,921 of record HG995383.1, on the reverse strand, counting down.
CTATTTCATTAAGAAAAGGACAGAAGATAAATTTTAGTTTAGTCCTGTCAAATTAATCAACGCCTGTCACTACTCCATACAAGTTTAGACGTGATTAAAAACTTGCCTACTAAAATTACGCCAATTTACGTCAAGCGCTGATTAATTTGACAGGACTAAACTAAAACTTATCTTCTTTCCTTTTCTTAATGAAATAGAAAGAAAAAGATGCACTGAACTTTAATTTAGTTTAGTTTGTGAACAAGGGAATCGGTACCACTGACTTATTACTTGTTAAAACGTTATAAAAACTGTCTACTACTTTGTAAATATGTGAGCACCATGTAATCTATCACATAATTAATCTATCTGTCATTGCTTCATTTTTAATCCTTTTTACCTATTGTGGTATGTGGTCATTTTATTGTAGGTGCATCATCTTCACATATAATTATATAATTAATGTATACAAAATATTGTTAAACATGTTAAAGCAGTAACGGTGGAGTTTCTTGCCCATTCTTCTCCATTTGAAAGTACCTTTTAGAAGGTGCAACTAGAAGGAATCAGTTCTATTTTTCTGTAAATTTTGTCGTACAAAAGTACCTTTTTTATGTGCCTATTTGAAATAAATAACTTAACTTTGACTTTGACGTTTCACTACGGCTAGATGAAAAGGTCCATAATGCCTCAATGATTACCAAGGGACATCATAAAGATAAGTATTATTGGGCTTTCTATAGTTTCTTTTAAAACACCAGGCTCCATTCCAGATTTTGTTTTTGTCTTTGGTTCGATTTGGTACAACAAAATTTTCTTTAATCCAAATTAGACCATAACCAATTGAAAAGCAATAAAATCTAACAAGTTAAAAACTTCCCGGGAATGTAATCATCAATGTTTAACATCCCATTAAAAAACAGCCTGTTTAGGTGAATCCGCACATCAAATTGACAAAATGGCTCCTAAAGTGTTTTATAGTATTAAGGAATTTATGGAACATAAAAATTGAAAACTGGTATAATTATAAGAATATTAACAATATTAACAACATAAGTTAAAAAAAATTAATTAATGCATGGTAATTGTATATACAAGAATAATAGTAATATGATAAGAATGTATGTAAACTTAATAACAATTTGCACGGTTGCCAGCCAGAATACAATGACACATAAAAATGTTATATGATCTCACTTTTACCAAACAAAATCTTTTTAGCAAATAAGCGTTTGATGTGATGATTTGATTGATTTCAAATTTGTAATTTCAAATATGGAATACCCGGACTCATAGCTCCGTTGTTTCTAAAGATGGTGATGACAACACCAACATAATCACAAGAAAGAGGTTAAATAAATAAAGCGATATTATTTTCTGAGAATTAGGTAATGAATATAATGAGCAATTTAGTATCGTGTTCTTCTGTTCTACAGGTTATTGTTTTCCTCAATCAAGACTGTAGGTGACAAATATTCCGTCTAAATATTAATAAGGCCGCCCATTGTATATTTTGTAGTGTATTTATATTTTTTATATTTTTGTAATGTATAAATCTGGTGTAAAATAAAGTATATATAAATAAAATAAGTAAAAAAAATAAGGCATGCAAATAGAAAATATTTTACTGTTTTTAAACTATCCTGCGTTCAATCAGACTGGAATAATCGTAATAAAAGTTTGGAATCTTTTACTGCTAATCACATCATCAGATTATCCTGACTAATGTTATAAATGCGAAAGTGAGTTTGTTTGTTAATTTGTTTGTTTGTTTCGCTTTCACGCTTAAAGGGCTGAACGGATTTGGATGAAATTTGGCACATGGGTAGACCATGACCTGGATTGGGTCATAGGATACTTTTATCCCGATATTCCTACGGTATCCAGACTTATGCGGGTGAAACCGCGGGGCGGAGCTAGTTAGTCAGTAAACGACGATTGCTGAACTTTGCCCGACATTTTGTTTTATTTTATGTTTTGTTAATTTATCATCTTTATTAACTCCATAATTACGACAACCTATTATTACCTACCTCATCAAAATACTCGATTATACGGTAGGTATTTTTATGTGGTACCTATTACCAGTTTAGTTCCAACATAAAATAAGTATTTTATTAGGAATCTCAGAAGCTGCGTCTAACACTAGGTTGGTAATCGTATAAGTATACACTATTGTTATTACTTTTGGCTTACCTGTTTAGCCCCGCGCGACACCGATTGGGAGTCAAACGAAAGTAAATCAATTGTGTCTCATTAGCTGTCCTTGACCAATTAAATAGGTTTTTATTTTTATTATTTTATTAATATATTACATATATGTATTATATTATATTATATTATTATATTATATTATTATATTCTTTTATATTTTGTGAATGTGAAAACGTTGTAGACTGTAGATTTGTAGACCATTTTCTATTTTGTTAAGTACCTACCTGGTACTTGATGACAGGCCTACCCTGTCCTCGCATACCTACTCGTATAACACTAATTTGAAAACATTGTAAAAGCCAATTATTTTTAAAAGAGTAACCGTGGAGTTTCTTGCCGGCTCTTCTCCATAGGAAACGACCAATAGGAACCGTGCACATAGCTTCTGACGTTTCATAAGTGCCCATGTTTGTGTTTATGTGAAATAAAATATTTTGATTTTATTACCTCTTTAAGTTTTGCATCATATTAGTTACGTAAACCACCTTTGAATATGGACTTTATTATAATTATATTGCTTAACCCTCGTAACATTGACGCATGCGTTAGCGAAATTTATTCTAAACTAGCTTTTGCCAGCGAATTCGTTCGCGTGGAAGTACCAAAACAACGGGGTATTCCTCGAAGCGCACCTACTTAGAAACTCACCAAATGAAGCGCACCAAAAGTATTCCTCGAAACGCACCATTCAGGTGCGCTAACAAAATCAAATGAAAAATATTAAGTAAAATGAAAAATATTAAATATACCTCGAAACGCACCAACGATGAAACATAGAGAAGAGCATGAAGGATTCGTAATAAATGATGTCCTATACGTATAACTATCAGACAATCAGAAATGAACTGGAAGTAGTTGCGGGCCCTATCAGAATACCAGCGCTGCGGTATTTGTTTTTTTTTTAAATAAATATCGCAGCATCATGCTGAGATAGGAGCCTTTTTGGCCTCGCACAGGTCTTCTATTTTGTTTTGTTTTCACTATTATATTATTATTTTTTTTATGTTTTCATGCTTTTGTTAGTTTTATGTCCTTTTTTTATTGTTGTATTTCCTGTGCGTGACCCAAATAAATATTTTTCTTTATTTACTTTTAGTTCAACAAATTTGTTTTTTAAAGCGTGTACTTCATTCATTTGTGAGTTAAGTAGTATCGCTTAAGCAACTGTAATTTGACTGCTGAGACCAAAACTACAAAGTTTTGGTTTCAGCAGCCAGAATATAAAGAGAGTCAGGACTGGTGACGCATGAGCAACGCCGTACCGTCGTCCTTGTGAGAACCAGCTCATCCTGAGGTTGACAGCCGCTGCCTTGAGTAAAAATTTTCCACTGTTTACGAAGTTTTTGGGGATTCCTCATAAACAGTCATCTAACCATAGATATTAATGTTTATTATAACCATAGATGCCAGAAGTTGCCTAAACTTTAACTGTTTTTCTGTGTACGTTCAACAAACTATCACATAATAGAATTACAAAATGTAAAAAAAAGCACAAAATATATAAACTGTTGGGAATCGAACTTATGTAGGTTTGCAAAGCAGTCGACGAATCGCTAAGCTGGCTCGCTGGCTCGCTGGCTTTGTTGAAAATAGCCATTCTTACATACTTCATGATTGACTGCTTAGCTTCATAAAGGTATACTCATTTAAAAGGTTAAGTCTATAACTATCTGCTATGATCGTTATTCACCCCGGCTCGGCTCGTCTTTTACAATTTGCGGTAAACTATAGAACAATACGAACATAAAGCAATATTGCTCACCCCATAGTGATAATTTATAGCCTAACTATAGACTGACCAGACTCATAGAGATATATCTATGCAAAATTTGAACAAAATCTATCTGGACAAACAGACAAAAATTCTAAAAACTATAATTTCGGCATTAGGATCGTTCCCAGACTTCATAGCAACAATTTTTTTCAAAAATATTCAATGTTAACACGGCTAAATGTCAAGCTATACATTTCCAATATAAGCGAACCACTCATTGTACGGAAGTCATAAACAATGCGAGATCAGCTTAAACTGGAAATGTACAGCTTGATATGTAACCGTGGGTTCAGTTTTGACTTCATTGCAATTCACTCGTAGTGGGTCTTGGACATCTCAGTGGTGACGCACCCTTGTTGCGTAACATACCTACACACATTCAACCACAATCTGAATGATTTTGAAGGATATTGCTACGCTTCATAGGTATGTTCGAAAACCCACACCCTGCATGCCATGTCCCGTAACTTAGGTGAGACTAACCAATTTTGAAATATTACAACCGTGAGTCAAAATGTCACATCTTTAACATGACTTTTATGACTTTGGACCTCTCTTACTTTTATATGTTTGTATTCTAACTAATATTATAAATGCGAAAGTGAGTTTGTATTTTTGTTACGATTTCACGTTAAAACGGGCCCATAATCCAAAATAAAGGCCAATTAGAAAAAGTATGTCACCTAAGTCGGGGAAGTCCTCCCAAGCATTTTTCACTATGGCACCAAATCTCTACGACCTTTCCTGTAGCTGTTTTTACGCACGCCACGTAAGCCAAGGTCTGTAACCCACAGGGGTACCCTTAGCGTGTTTCTGGCTGATAACCTCTTTGGTTGAAAGGCGAGATGCCAATAAAAAAATAATAAAAAGTGCACGTGCGCCTCGATCACGCCCAAACCATGTTATCCATGTGACTTTTTGTAACATCGGACGGCTGGTATACGTTATCAGATTTATTTTGTACTAGATGCGCCCCGCAGTTTCACCCGCATAAGTTTTGACCCCGTGGGTATATCGGGATAAAAAGTATCCTATGTGTTATACATAACACATAGGATAGGTTATAAACTATCTGTGTGCCCATCCAAATCCGTTCAGTACTTTTTCCGTGAAAGAGTAACAAACATCCATCCATCCATCCATCCTTACAAACTTTCGCATTTTTAATATTAGTAGGGTAGTAGGATTATTTATTTATATATACTTTATTGTACACCACAAAAATACATGACAAAAAATAAATCAAACACTACAAAATATACAATGGGCGGCCTTATCGCGTTCTGCGATCTGTTCCAGGCAACCATGGGATGGACAGTGTGGAATAGTAGGATTGTCACTCTGGTTTTGTTAGGTTTTTAACAAAATGGGTGAACGACTACACAGTCGTTCACCCATTTTGTTAAAAATATTCGATTCGCGGCACCGAGTACACACTCGTTGCCGCGAATCCATTGGAAGCAGGAGGAGCTATACTTGGGCTTCCAGATAAGAGCAATACATATATCGGTATAATTTTATACTTTTTGATTAAAGTGTATAAAATTAGATTTCTTAACTCCGAAGGGATGGTCATAGAGATTCGGCGCTATAGTAAAAACCGGCCAAGTGCGTGTCGGACCACGCACAGTGAAGGGTTCTGTAGTTGGGTCTTGGGGTGAATTTATTCCAATAACAAACTTAACATTGTAGTTGAAAAACATGTTTTCCCATACATCGTTATACGTCCCTGTCAATTCTCCAACTGCAAATTTAAGTTGGTCGACTATTACTCGTTAACTTGTCTTGCCTAGCTGTGAGAGTTTTCCTTTTCATTTCGTTATACATATATACTACTGCCATGAATGTTTTCACATATCGAAATCAACAATTAAACTGGCAGGCCTATTACTTTTTTTTTGTAAATATGTGTGAGCACCATGTATCTAAGTATGAAACGTGACCGTGACCTTTTTTTTTGTAATCATCAAATAACTTCTCCCGCTCCGGGCGGAGCGGGAGGGTGTGTCAGACTCTTACTGACTAAAACCCACCCGTATTCCCTCCGTTGCCTGTGTTGCCTCGGTAACCCTTTAGTAGGTACCTACCCGCGACCCCGGCAGTTAGAACATAATATTTTTTATCCCAATATTCCCACAGGATCGAGACTTATAAGGGTGAAACCGCTGGGCGCAGCTAGTAATTTATAAATTCAATTACAAAAATGTAATCATGGGGAGCCGAAATTTGGAGGAAGACCATAATTATCCGCTCTTTTAGGGAGTGATGCACTTTGTTGTTGAGGACACCGAAAGCGAAGTGGAAGACCATAAGAGCGAAGATGACGTGCTGAGTTATTTGGTGAGATACGCCTGTACCTAAAAAGCGTACTTACTTTACATATTGCCCTCCAAAATAAGAACAAGGAGTACATACAAATGCATCATGCAGTATGGAAAAAATGAGATCATAATGACTTGTGCCGAAGCGGTTTCAGATGGATTCAAAATAAAATGACAGATTATATTATAATAAATTGTAAGTATTTTTTCAATTACTTAATACATGCATGTATTAAGTAATTGAAAAAACGACCGATTAATTATTGAAATACTTAATTTGTGATAAATAAAAAACTTATGCAAGATTCGTAGATTTTTATAAGTTTATATAGTTTTAGCGTTGTGACTGTAACATTTGTTTTTTCATTAACATAACAAAAAATATTAATACCTACTCATTTAACTAATATACATATATTTACTTATTTAGGTGTATAAAATAACAAAATTAAATCATGTGTAATTTCTATGCATGATTTATTTACTTATTTATTTAACAGTTGTTCAATTTTTATTTTTTTTTTTACAGAGGCGGACTTAATGCCATAAGAATTTTCTACCAGTCAACCTTTCTTCCGTTCACTCCTCTTAGATTATCTTTAACGTACTTCTCAATATGATTATCTTTCTAGGCCTAATTAACTAAAGGCTGTACTAAATAAATAATGTAATGTTTGTAATTTCCATAATTAAATTACCCATGTTATTATTGCGTACCTTCTTGAAAGACTCCTTATAAAGTCCTTGTGAACATTGAAGACACATATTTTAAGCTATTCTATAATGATAACCAGATATTGGCGCCGATTCCCTTGTTCACAAACTAAATTCAATTTAAGTTCAGTGCATCTTTTTCTTTCTATTTCATTAAGAAAAGGACAGAAGATAAATTTTAGTTTAGTCCTGTCAAATTAATCAGCGCCTGTCATTACTCCATACAAGTTTAGACGTGACTAAAATCTTGTCTACTAAAATTACGTCAATTTACGTCAAGCGCTGATTAATTTGACAGGACTAAACTATAATTTATCTTCTGTCCTTTTCTTAATGAAATAGAAAGAAAAAGATGCACTGAACTTAAATTTAGTTTAGTTTGTGAACAAGGGAATCGGCACCATTATTATACCCTTTTACTTAAAGTTTTTAAAACAAAACCGCTATTTCGAAAGGTCTATTCAGAATCTCGTAGCGAAATAACCAACAATTTTACGAGACCATACAAGTGAAACTTCGTTATGCTTTTAAAGTTATTTACTTTAGGAACTGTTAAAATAAGCACCTACTCGAAACTTCTTAAGAGTTTAAATGATGTTTCACGCAAAACTGCTCCATGTCTATTATCATTAACGAAGTTTTCTCCCATATTTATTTGGTTTTTTTTAAAGAAACTCGTTTCGAAGATAAACGGGGAATAAATCTTCATAGTTACCTAACTATGAAGATTTATTCCCCGTTAACGTAAAGAATCTCAGCTCTGCTAAAATCAATGTTTAAACTAAATATTTCACTAGATTTACGGCAATTTTTCAGCGGAAAATGTTCCTGAAAAGATCCCCCCACATCTCAGCATTTTATTATTCCACAAGGCAAGGACTTCGAAAGAGCAGTTTTATTTTATAAATAGCACAACTTTAAAGATTTATTCACTCTGTTGGGACTCTTTAAAACGCCTTACAATTTAGATGCAATTCTTTTTTTTTTATTATACTGAAGTCCTATTCAGGTATCTGACTTTGAACATATGAGTAAACTTCTAACCAGACATGTACTTACGTACAAAAACTATTCATTTTCAAGGCACATTGCACCCCGTAAACAAAGATAAGAACATGTTTTATTACCTTAACGTAAATAGTTTCTGGAACGAATTAAGTATACCTATTGGCGCTTTATTTCAGTTCAAAATTCTTTTAAAGAAACAAAGGTTTAGATTTCAGAACCCTTATTGGTTTAATGGATTGAAACACCATGAGATAAAATGTATTTGTTTTAAGAAAAGTTCACTGATCGCTGTGGAATAAAACAAGAGCTTGGTTAATGTTATAGGTACTCCTAAACAGAATTATTCACGTTATGGATGCGGTCTCAATAGATTTTAAGTAAGCAAAGTCCGTCCAAGTTGTCCAATGACGTCGAGACTCGATACTACTTAATTGGTCAAGGACAGCTAATGAGACACAATTGATTTTCTATTGTTTGACACCGAATCGGTGTCGCGCGGGGCTAATCAGGATACTACTTAAGTACCAAAAATAGTTTTTTTTTAATATAAAATGCTGCTCTATGGAATGAATTGTAATTTTAAGTTTATCAAATCAAATCAAACCAAATCAAAAGTCATTTATTCAAACTAGGCTAAGAATCAGCACTTTTCGAACGTCAAAATTACATAAGACAGTCCCCCAAAAACGCCCGCCCTTCACCACTTCCTAGTGCTTTAGCCGGGAAGAAGAAGTGGCGCAACAAACTCCCCAGCAGCACACCTGTCTGTTTAGTTAGATAAACTTGATTCTATACAAATCGTATGCAAAGTAATCAACACTGCGAAACACAAAACATTAAATTAAATTACTTGTCATATGTTAGCTAGCACACGCCAATATACCAACAAAACAATAAAAACTGTACTCAAGCAGAAATAAAAATTACAACATAAAAGCGTAAACAAAACTTAACCTAAATAAAAGCCTCCAAACATAAAGGGCGTGCCCGCTTACATAAGGCAATAGTTATAACTCGGAAGTGAGAAATGATAAACTAGCACCATTGAAGTAAAATAAATAAACAGTTAATTACTAATAACAATAACAAAACCATGGTCAGCAAGACGACCAGTCACCACAAGCAGCACCCGTTCACAAAAAATCAAAATCGAGTAACAGATGACCCATGAGGTAATTTTCGAGAGACTAATCAGGGAATAAACTGTAAAAGTCTGACACCATCTTTAAGAATGCCTAGTTATTTTAGAAGTTTCAGATAAGCAGGATAAACAATTCCTCGAGCTAACATATTTTTACTTCCCTGGCCTTGAGTAACTTGCTTACAGGTAGAGTTAGTTAGGATTATGATAAAGATAAGAACCAGCTTGTTACAATTTAGAAATAGGGCTTTGTGTGAGTAACCGCCTCTAATATACCTTAATCCGTGACTGTGATCGGTAAGGTCCAGACTTAAATGTCCTAAGCACTAAATTCCAAAGCAATATAATAATTTCAATGCATTGCCTAAATATTATTGCACCGTTGGATTTTCAACTCTTGGCGCTAAGCTGAGCGTTGAAAATCGAACAGCGCAGTTTTATTTAGGCATTCGTTTAGGTGTTGTCGGCTAGCGTAAGTCTTAGTGTCGCCTAGCGTTAGTGTTAGTGTTGCCTAGCGTAGTTCATGGAATAAAGTCCATTACTATCTTTTATATGTCAGTCTAAGAAGCTACATTTTTTCAGCTCGGTTGACTACGGGTTATCATTGTTATCAATGAATACTTAGGTATACGAAACTTTATATTCTTATGACTCCGTCTTCAATCTTGATCGTCTCCGATCCGAGTTTGAAGAGCTTTTCCACGGAGTACGCAGGGTAAAATAACCCGGATAATCCAGACGCAAATGCAAGTGTATTATTTGTAGTTTCAAAGGATGAAATTTTGCATTTGCTGACAGGGTAGTTTTAGATGCACAACTTACGTCGATCTTGTCAACTAAAACAGAAAACTTCGAGGGGTAGTAGTTTATTTTGAAGTTTTGCTCGAACGAAATAAAACTTACCTACTAACTTACTGCAAGTACTTAGACATAAATCTGAAAATAAATATACATACATAAAATCTCGCCACGCTTCTTCCCATGGGGGCAGGCAGAACTACAGAACGCCACCTGCTACGATCCTTACATACTCTTTTTACTTCGTTTACGTTAATTATACACACACGCAGGTTGCGAGTACTACGCACCTGACCTTTCTGAAGAACATAACCAATGAGGTCACTATATCTCTTCCTAGGGCGTCCCCTCCCGGCGTTTCCACTCACAACTACCTTGTGAATACCTTTTGTTAGTCACCTTTCATTCATCCTCTCAACATGACCAAACCAACTAAGCATACTCTTAAAATAAATATGATCCCATAATATTTCAGTAATTTTCAATTAGTCAAAAATTTTCCAGTGGCCTCATTATTTTATTAACATAAATTAAGTTGCCTGTCAATCATCAAGATAATTTTGTTAATCAGTGCGTGCTCTGATAAAAACATTTTTCGTTTACTTCATAAACTCTTGGAAGGCGAAGAGTTCCTATAAACATAAAAAAACCATTCCCATCACTTTCAAGCTTTTAATATCTAATAAAGTATGAAAAAACACGAAGTAACGTAAAGAATCCGAACATTAAAGGAAGCCCCCGTAACGTTATGTAACCCTTTTTATGTTTATATACAAGCATTATTACTACGCGAAGTTAGGGTGATTTTCTTGTCAATATACAAGTCTCCATAAATAATGTACATACATGAATAAAATAACAAACGATCAGCTCACATCGTGTCGTACAAATTAGGCTCCAATAACGTACCTGCGTTAACCATACCTTAATAAGACTTTAACATATTGCTCAGTGATCAAAATAATGAAAGAAGTCGCCTTTTTAGGGTTCCGTAGTAAACAAGGAACCATTATAGTTTCGCCATGTCCGTCTGTCTGTCTGTCTGTCCCAGCTGTAGCTCAGAGACGCTTAGTACTAGAAAGCTGTTATTTGGCAGAGGTACACAAATTAAACACGCCTACAAAGTGCTAAAATAAAATCTCGAAAAAAATTTTTTTAGGGTCCTCCTTTGCACGTAACGTGGGTATTATGTGTGTAGGTATTATCTCGTCTACCCCATGGTGTGGGGTATCGTTGGATAGGCCTTTCAAAAATATTGTTGGTCTGTGTACACCACTTTTCGATTCAAGGATCCACATGCGTAATATTAAGCATTAAAATACAAATTTTTGTTAGAGTCAAGTGACCCCCCCCCCCCCCCCCCCGGCCAGCTAAATGGTTGTTTATGGAGATGTGAAAAAAATCATGGTCGTAGTACGTATAATGAAATTAAAAGGAAAACTGTCACAGCTAAGTAGGCTTTACAAGTTAACGAGTAATAGTCGACCAACTTAAATTTGCAGTTGGTTAATTGACCGTGACATATATCTATCGATGTATGGGAGAACATGTTTTTCAACTACAATGTCCTATAGCAGGGCAAAGCCCTCTTCTCACACAGAGAAGGCACCAGCATTGATCACCACGCTTGCTCATGACGGGTTGGCGATTTCAGACTGACACTGATTTAAAAGTCCAGGTTTCTTCTTGATGAGAGATGTCACTGATGTCCAAGATAAACTTTCAAATTGTAACAACAAAGAAAAAGTCATAATTTCAGCCAGCATCCCTTTAGATCCACAATGCAAGGGTCTGAAGGAAATACCTAATGCATTGTTTCATACGTTTTAAAAATTCGTCAGCTCAACCACGTAAATGCTGAACTGTCAAATTGCGATCCATTGCCATTTTATGTGTTACGCAATTACCTCTCTGGTCAGTCTCTCAGTGGTCAGATCCAATGTAGCAGGTGCAATCAAGAGACAATAAACCTAGAATAATGTATGTTTGTGAGAAACACGTGAGAACAAACGATAAAACGATAAATTCTCGGTAGTAATCTTAATAAAATATGAACCTTTATATTTATTTGTTTATTTATCACATTATAACGGCTTTCAGGAAATGTCTCATATTTTATGTCAGCCTCGTATAAAATGTAAACGTTTAACATCATAAGTGGACCGAGAGAAGAGTTCATGTTTCGGTGTTAGTAACTCTAAACGACATTAAGTTTAACTCTTACACCCACATCTTTGAAGTGATGCTTATAAACTGATATTCTAATTAAACGTTTTATGTATTTAATTTACCCTTTAAATTAATTCTCCCGTCGAATAACATTAGGTTGGATCGATTGGATCTTTTAGTAAAAACTTTCGATCTCCGGCTGCTCTTGGCTCGGCTTGTTTTCTATCGATCAAAGTTGTTCGACTGAGTGGTTCGACACCCTAAATCCTCTGATCCGATTTTCTCAGATATTACGGCAGAGTCAGCAACCTTTAGTATTTATCTAAAGATATTTATTTATATATATTAAATGATTTAATTGGTCAAGGAAAGCTAAAGAGACACAATGGATTTTCTATTGTTTGACTCCGAATCGGTGTCGCGCGGGGCTTAACAGGTTAATAAGGCAACGATGCAGTTTAAAAAAAGATGTACTTAGTTGCAAAAAATTAAAAGAATATGCTTAGATGGTTTGGTCATGGAGAGGATAAATGAAAGGCGACTAACAAAAGGTATTTACAAAGCAGAGGTGAGTGAACACGCCGGGAGGGGACGCCCTAGGAGAACATAAATAGTGACCTAATTGGTGATGATCCGAAAGTTCAGGTGCGTAGTACTCGCAAGCGGCGTGCGTGTATGACCAGATGTATGAACGTAGGCGAAGCAAAAAGAGTATGTAAGGAGCGAGCGGAGTAGGTGGCGTTCTATAGTTTCTGCCTACCCGCATGGAAAGAAGGCGTGAATTTATGTATGTATGTATGTATAACATAGTAGGTATCATTATTAACGTACTTCAAAGAATTTGGTATTTAGAGTAAGAGGATGTAATTAAGTGCATTTGCTCACTTTATCTTTGAACTGTGCAAGGAGCTGAATGATTTTTATCTATGTTGCGAACGACAGGAAATAGCGTTTTTATTGTAGTACACTTTATGCGACAGTAATTATTTAGAACGTCTAAAGGACGATGGGCAATCTACTATGGACCCCGTACCCAATATTTTTTTTGATCCAACCGACTTCATTTTTGTTGTCCCATATTTTTCGTTACGGGCTACAAAATAACAAACCGTTTTTTTTCAGTCTTAAATACAAGGTGTCGTTTTGCATCCTCGTCAAATTTCAGAAGGCTGCTATGAAAGACATATATAATTAAATAAAATTACGATACCTGCTCAATAATTAATACATACTTGTTTTTTTAGTTATTTAAGTTTAACTGTATTTTAGAATACACCACTTTCACATAACATAATCACCCCGTTGCGTATGCGGTAGTATGGGCCGCGTTTTATCATGCGTGTCCCACACATGCCGATATCCGAAATTTAGAAAAAAAAAAGAAAAAAGGTCTACTAATTTTATTATTGATTCGTGTCGAGAATCAATAGCATAGTTACCTCCTAATTTGACGAGGATGCAAAACGACACCTTGTATATCCTTGGGTTTCCTGAAAAAATCATCTTTCAATTTCATTTATCTAAGGAAAAATAAATACATACATACATACATAAACTCACGCCTTCTTTCCATGGTGGTAGGCAGAAACTATAGAACGCCACCTGCTCCGCTCCTTACATACTCCTTTTGCTTCGTTTACGTTCATACATCGGCGGGCCAACCATCATCTCTTATAATAATATTACATCACAGTGGAAAGGGAAAGTGATGGAGCTGTACAGAACTCATAGCTCCATCTCTTTCTCACGCTGAAGTAATATTGAAATACTACTGCTTTAAGAGGTCTGGTCATACACGCACGCCGGTTGCGAGTACTGCGCACCTGACCTTTCTGAAGAACATCACCAATTAGGTCGTGCTATATGTCCTCCGTTATTATTGTTTAGAGTTGATAAGTATATTTTTACGACAGATATAAAAAGTATGTTCAGACAAGTTTCTTTAGAACATAAATATAGGTCATTACAAAACATCCTTTGGAGGAATAACCCCAAAGAAAACATTCAATGTATCCAATTAAATACTGTAACATACGGCCTAAAGTGCTTCTCTTATTTAGCTACACGTTGTTTAAGAGAATTAGCACAAATATATAAGGAAGAGTATCCTCTGGCCGCAGAAATACTTGCAAATTACACATATATTGATGATGCACTTGTTTCAGAAAAATCTCTAAGTCTCCTATTGGAGTCAAAGAGACAACTTTGCGAGCTTTCAAAATCAGTGTTGCAAAACAGAAAAATATAAAAATAAAATTTTGGGGATGCCAACAGGCGTCCTCCTGGCGTTTCCACTCACCTCTGCTTTCTAAATACGAAAATATATATGTTTGTTTTTTATTTTTCACCACAATAAAAGAGATAAAACTAACAGATACAAAACATCACGCCTATATTCCACGAAGGAGTAGGCCGAAGCGTGTGGAATATCCGTGTTTCGCAATTTATGTCATATTTCGCGGTGTAATCTATTATTTTCATTTTACTTACTTGACATCACAATACAATATGAATAACACATTCGATTTTGATTTTTTAATAATCAAACTTATTGTCTACTTCAAAATATGACCACATTTTATTGTTTTCCCTTAAAACCCCATATATTTGACAGCCATCGCCATAGTAAAACATGATCAGTAAGCCAAGACCTTTTAAATGAGACATGTCTCAAGCCTGTTGACTAAGTTTTGATATCGTGTTGTAGGTACACAATATCTACCTACACCTACGGGGTATACAAGCGAGAATATATTATGTCATGGAAAATAAAAAAAATATGAAGTACCTCAAGTAAAAACCAATACGATTTTCAAACAATTTTATTTATTTTACAATACAATTTTACATTACATTCCCTTCTTTTCCCTAAAAATACTTTTGACGGTCGGCGCCATAGTAAAAAACCAGCCAAGTGCGTGTCGGACCACGCACAATGAAGGGTCCCGTAGTTGGAAAGTTGGGATAAATTTATCCCAAAAACAAACTTAACATTGTAGTTGAAAAACATGGTCTCCCATACATCGATATATGCCACGGTCAATTCTCCAACTGCAAATTTAAGTTGGTCGACTATTACTCGTTAACTTGTAAAGCCCACTTAGCTGTGATAGTTTTCCTTTTAATTTCATTATATGAACTACTGCCATGAAATTTTTCACATCTCCTTATACAACCATTTAGTTGGCAGGACACTTAACTCTTACAAAAATTTGCACTTTATGATTAACATTACACAAACGGATCCTTGAATCGAAAATTCGTGTTCACAGACTCGCAATATTTTTGAATGGCCTATCCAACGATACCCCATACCATGGGATAGACGAGAAAAAAATATCATCCCCACGTTACGTGCAAGATTTTATTTTAGCACTTTGTCGGCGTAATTAATATGTATACCTATGCCAAATTACAGCTTTCTAGTACTAAGAGTCTCTGAACTACAGCGGGGACAGACAGACAGACAGACGAACATGGCGAAACTATAAGGGTTCCTTGTTTACTACGGCACCCTAACAATGATCAGCAAGCCAAGACCTTTTAAATGACATACATATGTCTCAAGTCTGTTGACTAAGTTTAAATTTTGGGGACGCCAGTGCCCAAATAACTCTCTAGATTTAAAAATATCTTCTAATTTCAAAGCTGGAAGATGTTCATATTATAAGTACTTTTAAGGCTTATTATCTGGCAACTTAAACGAACCTCGAATCAGAAGCTACAAATTCTCATGTAGTACCTGAGTAGGTACTGACTACATGAAAATTAATAGCTTCTGATATCGACGAGGTAACTATATGAGTAGATAAATAAATAAATAAATACATTTATTTTAGGTAAATAACACTTTGGCACCTATTGCCAAACATAAATTGATAGAAATCATTAGGTAATACCAAATAAGATCAAATTCAGATAAAATCAAATGAAAGTCAAACAATCTTATAGTGTCTACGAAGATAAAAAATCTTTAAGGTATTTATTAAAGCCGTAAAAGACGCTGAAGGGCACAAAGTATACATGAAGAACAGTTACTTAAAAATTTAACAATAACCACAAATCTTCAACCTCACAAACAACAATTCTGCATTAAACATTCCGAATCCAAAACTTCCAATAGATTGTTAACAATCTTTGGCATAAACTCAAACTAGGTGAAGTTAAAGTTACATTAAGTAAATTGCTTACGCAACCTTTGCTCGGTCGAAGACATTTGTTTCTTCGAATGTTAGGAAGGGAAACTGAAATAACCATTAAATGTATCAACCACTTATCTTGTGAAGAAATTGTAAAAGATTGTGTTGCGAAGGTGCTCGGGAAAGATCTATGGCTTTCGTGAACTGAGGCGACGATGGAACTTAAGACTTGTTTTAACGTTATGCTAAAAGTAGGTACCGCTAACTGAGATATAGTGGAGGCCAAATTATATTTCTTAGTCAATAATTATACATCATGTCAAGGCTTCTGCACACTGATGGAGCGATATCACTGCTGACAACAAAGTGTGATCAATAATTTAAAAAAGTTAGTTACTATTAGAAAAAAGTTATAGTATTAACGAGTTTATGGAAGATAAGAAGCTAAAATAAAGGATAAAGTATAAATGTGTGTGTGTGTGTGTATCTACGAATAAAAATATTTTATTAATGTTACTATACAGTTCAAATTACTTTATTTAATGTAAATAAATAAGAGAATAAGCGATTATAATATTAGTAATAATAATTAATGTTGTGTTATTACTATCTAGTAGGTATGCAATGTAATGTTAACTACTAATATTTAACCTAGGTATAAGTTAAATGTAATACTTGCTGCACCCTAACACGGTCATGTACTCATATGTTTTAGCCTAGCCTGTAACTGAGTGTACATTATGCAAATGAATAAATAAAAATTCAAGTCTATACTTTAGGAAGGTACAGTCAGGAAATGCAGATTGACATGCTATGTAAATTTTCCGAGATATAGCTATTTATTGCAATAAAAAAAAGCCATTTGAATACAGACAATTTAAGTCGGTAGTCAATTTACTTAACTATTAATTTCCCTGAATATATCGAATACGACACAGCATTCATCGCTTGTACGAAGTCAGTACAGACTCTTGGCACTTCACAATCATGGCAAATGTATAAAAATATTGAAATCCATATACTTATTGAAAAAAAAACTTCACATAGCGATACTACTAATACAGTCACTGAACCGCACACAGAAACAATAAAGATTTTACGATGTATACTTTAGAAACGTATTCAAGACAGTTCAAAGGAAAGGAAAAAAGAAGTACGGCAAAATGGAAAACAAATTCCTTGGAAGTAACAAACTTTCCGTTTCATAATAAGAAGAAACTCAGTGTCTAGGTGCTGGTTTGGAAATTGGGTTTTATCTTGTCTACATTTCTTGAAGATCACGTCTTGACCAAAGAAATTAAATTTCCATCTTTAGTAGGCTGAATTGTGAAATTGTGAAGCTTCCTGTAATTTGGTTCTGTTTCAACTAAATTATACCTACTCGTACATTGCGCCTGTATTTTGTCCTTTATCAATCTTTAAGATATTGCTCATTCAGATCTCATTTTTGTGATTAATGAAATTGATCGTAACAATAGTTACTCCAAGCCATTCTTGGCGCCGTGTCCTCGTGGAGGCGATCGGCGGCAGAGACCTCTCGCGTCCGGCCCTGGTTCAGGCCATGGTACGGAGCGAGAGGGCATGGGCAGCCGTCACCTCCTTCTGCGAAGCAGTAATGCTCGCGAAGGAGGAGGCGCGACGGTTGAGGGAAAGGCACGTTTCGCGACCTCTCGCCCATAGCCGCCGCAGGAGACGCCCTGGGCGTCGGGAATCTCGGGCGGATTTCCAGCCACCGTAGGCGCGGGCTTGCGGACGGTGAGCAATGGGTAGCTCACCGTCCGGTAAGGACCAGGCCCGGGTCGACGGCGCGTCGTATTCCACGCGCGCCTCAAAGAGATGTCGTCAGCACAAAAGTAGGGGTCCACTAGGGCCGATGCCTGCCGGGGTCGCGGGAAGGTACTTATGGGTCACCGAGGCCCCCGCAACACAGGCAACAGGAAGGAATACGGGTGGGTTTTAGTCAGTAAGAGTCTGACACACCCTCCCGCTCCGCCCAGAGCGGGAGAAGTTATCTGATGATTTCCCACCATCAAAAAAAAAAAAAAGCCATTCTTGGCCCTCGCGCGGCCCCCGGCGTTTCGCCACCTCACGCCAGTCCCATACGTGAGTGGCGCGAGGAGGCGAAACGCCAGGGCGTAACCCCGCTGCCGCGAGAAATCGCGGCACAGCGGACGGAGCTCCGGCGGGATCTCATGGCGTCATGGAAAGTACGGTTGTCGCAACCCAGTGCTGGGCACGCCACGATTGCGGCGATAAGTCCCCTCTTTGAGAAGTGGCTAGAGAGGCGCCACGGCGTCCTCACCTTCCGCCTGACGCAGGTCCTCACCGGACACGGCAGCTTCAGGAGGTTCCTGTGTCAGATAAGGCGGGAGGAAACGCCCGGGTGTCACCACTGTGTGGATCGCCCGGAGGACACGGTGGAGCATACGGTGAAGGTCTGCCCGGCTTGGGCAGAGCACCGCCGTGTCCTCGTGGAGGCGATCGGCGGCAGAGATCTCTCGCGTCCGGCCCTGTTTCCATGGTACGGAGCGAGAGGGCAAGGGCAGCCGACACCTCCTTCTGCGAAGCAGTACCTAATGCTCGCGAAGGAGGAGGCGGGACGGTTGAGGAAAAGGCAAATTTCGCGCCCTCTCGCCCCTAGCCGGCGCAGGAGACGCCCTGGGCGTCGGGTATCACGGGCGGATTTCCGGCCACCGTAGGCGCGGTCTTGCGGACGGTGAGCAATGGGTAGCTCACCGTCCGGTAAGGACCAGGCCCGGGTCGACGGCGCGTTGTATTCCACGCGCGCCTCATAGAGATGTCGTCAGCGCAAGTGTAGGAGTCCATTAGGGCCGATGCCTGCCGGGGCCGCGGGAAGGTACCAAAGGGTTACCGTAGCCCCTGGCAACACAGGCAACGGAAGGAATACGGGTGGGTTTTAGTCAGTAAGAGTCTGACACACCTTCCCGCTCCGCCCAGAGCGGGAGAAGTTATTTGATGATTTCCCACCCAAAAAAAAAAATAAAAAAAAAAGCTATTCTTGGCAGTGTCCATTTCAAAGGATAATTATGTTGTTTTGCGCCCTGGTACCTCATGAATACATGACTTTTTATGGGCAATTAAAAATTACATAAGATGGGTAGCACCATCTTTTCATCTTCGAATAACAAATGAATTGCAATCGCTCAGTCTGCCCAGCACGTTGATTACAGTAATTTCCATTAAGACCAACCAATTTTGCAGTCATTGAGGCTATGCCGAGTAGTAGACATCCACTGGCTGATATTATGACATTATTCAAACGAAAATATACAGCAATCAACATAACATAACATAACATAACATAACATCACATCACATCACATCACATCACATCACATCACATCACATCACATCACATCACATCACATCACATCACATCACATCACATCACATCACATTACATTACGCCTATAATCCCCGAAGTGTTAGGCAGAGGTGTACCTACCTATACACACAGTGTATGGGTGTACACTGTGTGTATAGATAGGTACACCTCGTTTCGCCAGTTATGTTTAAGTCCCATGTAATAGGGGGCAAGCCTATTGCCGTCAACCGGGCACAAATCCAGACTCCGGGCTGCTACTGAGAAATTCCTGATGGAAAAACCCAATGACACACAGCAATCAAGATTAACTTTAAGAAACCAAGAAAAAGAAAAAAAATACTATACCGTCGTTATATAATACCATATGAAGGTGAACTCAGTTGCTGGTAAAAGCAGAGCACTGGACTATTTCCTTGGAACTCTTTGCTAGCTTTAAGTAATTACTACCAGACACAAAACATACTACAAAGCTCCGTATCTCTGTCAAACACAGCTACGTTAGGTTTAATCGTCTTTAATCAACTGAAGACAGGGTGGCCTGTTATGGGGTCGCGGGAAAGTCAGGGTTGCGGGAAAGTCCGAAAGGGATACCGTGGCGCTGGCAACACACAGGCAACGGAAGGAACATGGGTGGGATTTAGTCCCCTCCCGCTCCGCCCAGAGTCGGAGAAGTTATTTGATAATTCCCACCCATAAAAAAAAGGGTGGCACGTTAAATTAACATAACATCACGCCTGTATTCCCCGAAGGGTAAGGCAGAGGTGTACCTATAGTTACACCCACTTTTCGCCAGTTATGTTAATCAAATCAATCAATTAATCAATATGTATGCGAGCCTACTGAAAAGGCCCGTTAATAGTGGTCCAAAACGAGTTCTTAGAAGCCCTTCTCCAAGGGCTTTCCGAAATACCCTTATGTAGGTATGTTAAAGATTACATATGTTTGACAGTGAGCAATAGGTAGCTCGCCGTCCGATAACGACGGTGCGGCGCGTTGTGATCCACACACGCCTCAAGTAGATGTCGTCAGCACAAGTGTAGGGGTCCACTAGGGCTGATGCCTGCCGGGGTCGCGGAAAAGAAAGGGATACCGAGGCCCCTGGCAACACAGGCAACGGAAGGAACACGGGTGGGTTTGAGTCAGTAAGAGTCTGCAGGCCCTCCCGATCCGCCCAGAGCGGGAGAAGTTATTTGATAATTACCCGTTATGTTATGTTTACTGGCGAAATATGGTGTAGGTAAATCATTTTCAAACATCTAAATATTTTTTAAACATTAATTTTGTCGGCCACGCTCTTTTCCTACATAGTGTAACATAATTATGATCAAAGTAACGCCTATTTTCCCCGAAAAGTTAGACAGAAGCGTCCTTATGTATCTACTTAAGGACACTTCTGTCTAACTTTTAAAAATTAAAAATAAAAATATTTAGGCGTTTGAAAATGATAATAATAGTGGTTCAGAATACACACATCCATGCTTTATTATCAATACGGTGTCGAGACTCCTCCATTGCTGTAATCGCATAAATATAAATTTTATATTACGTTTATGTTCGACGGGTATGTGTAGTTTTTTACACACGTCTTACGGCCAGCGCACATAGGTGAACGATGAGGCAGGGTATTTTAAATTTACCAGCGAAAATTCATACGTATCTAATGGTACGAGATATAAATTTCAAAGCTCAGAGACCGACCACGGAGCAAAGGGGATTTCTCTATGCGGTATTGAAGAGCGCACTGAACGATACCGCGGTAGGACGCGAAGGTATGCGCCGGAGTCCGCTAGCATACGATCACGGGGGAGAGGCAATCAAGCATAGGGGTGCATTCCACTATACTCCTGTGGCATGCCGCGGGATGCTGCTACCAAGCCGCAGCATGAGTAGTGCAGCGGCAGCCGCTGGCGGCATCGCAAACCATCAGTGTGCGCTGGCCGGCGGCAAATCCTCCTCGATGCCTTCCCTCGCCGTCCGCCGGTGTGCGCTGGCCTAAGCTTCATCAACACCCAAACTCTTTTTTTCAGGTTAGCATCGGGCGACTGTGAAGGCCAGTCTAACAGACCTAGATGATTTCATGGCCATGATATTTTTGTGTCTTTAAAGTGTCTCGGTAAAGCACAGTGTTTGATGAGGCTTCTATATTTGGCTCGACTTACGATAAGCGTCTCGTATTACGACCCTTTTTCATCAATAGTTACTGGCCACAATAAATAAAAAAAACCGTTGTATCCTTTTATAGTTGTAAGTTGCTTTTTTTCGGCGGAACAGCTCTTCAACTCAATTTATCGCGGTTTGGTCGATTATTGACAGTTATAGTTTGCAGTTCTGTATATCTTTTCTTCAGTCCCTTTGTAAGGAAGTGTGGCAAAGACTTCCCAGTGGTTTTAAATACTCTTATGGGCCGTTTTAAGGACTAAAAATCTGGAACGAATTTTTTCGAACAAAATGTTTCTATTTATGCTCTGTTTTCTCCAAAACTATAAATAATTGCTGAATATAGTACATAGGCGTATTTTCGAAAGCCCTTGGCGAAAGGCTGCAAAAAAATCGTCTTGAACCACTGTAAACGGGTTTATAAAACTACATTTTATTGACTAGAAACATCTCATATTAGCAGAATTTACGACTTTTATAATACTTAATAGGAGTAATCAAGTCACTTAATGGTCGCTATATAAAATACCTCTGGGATGCATTATAGTAATAACAAATCTTTTATTTGACGGTCTATAAATGTTATTTTTATAGTGGGATCTAATCAAATTACTTAGCTTTTAATAGGTCTTGGTCAACAGCCAGTCAGCACACCTAAACAGCGCTATTATATTTTTACTAGACCGTACCTAAACTCGAATTATTAATTCACTGGAGTAAACTGGCATGGTGTTTAAGGTGTCCAAACTTTCCTCGGAGACTCTCGGACTTATGAGGGAAATACGAGAGTTGCCATCCACGCGGCGCGACCTTCGGTGCTCCAATACTCGTGACACTATGGTCGCGATTGAGCAGAACCGAGAGTTGGATGTGTTCGCTCAGCAATTAGGGAGGTCCCATTTGACGAAACTGAGAACTGCGGATGGGAAGATCGTGCCTTCGAATTCCGAGATACTCGAAGAAGTCGAAGATTTTTACGGACACTTCTACTCAACGCGTACGGCGCAACCAGCGGAGCATAGTGAAGATTACCTCTCGAGCAGCTAAAGAACAAGGCACCTGGTGATGATGGCATAACGACAGAGTTCTACGCGACATTTAAGAGAGTACAGATACACCATTGGTGCATAAGAACTTAGGAATCCGGAGTCTGGCGTTCAAAGGGGCAAAGCGGGCAGGACTCCGGTTCTGAGAGAGCTAGCAAGTCTCTTCAACTCCGTCATCCAAGAGAGTACAACGCCCGAGGCGCGGAGTATAGGTATGGTGGTTCTGTTCTTCAAAAAAGTCGATAAAACCTTGCTGAAGAACTATAGACCCATCTCACTTCTGAGCCACGTATACAAGCTATTCTCGAAGGTCGTCACGAACCGTCTCGCCAGGAGACTCGACGAGTTCCAAGCCGATTTTCGAAAAGGCTTCAGTACCGTAGACCACATCCATACTGTTTGGCAGATTGTGCAGCAGACCGAAGAGTACAACGAGCCGCTGTGTATGGCATTTGTGGACTAAGAGTAAGCCTTCGACTTCATCGAAATATAAGCAGTTCTGGCCTCTGCAACGATGTCGAATTGATTGGCGCTACATCGAAGTGTTGAGGTGTTTGTATGACGCTGCAACAATGACTGTCCAGATCCAGGACGAAAAAACCAGAGTGGTAAGATGAGGGGATGTAATATCCCCGAAACTGTTAACCAATGGGTTGAAGGACGTCTTTAAGCTGGACTGGACTGGACAGGGTATCAACGTAAACGGTGAGTACATCTCACCCCTTCGTTTTGCCGATGACATCGTCATAATGGCAGATACGCTGGAACAGTTAGACTAAGTGCTGCACAGCCTCGAGGTGGCGGCGCGTGGTGTTCCACACGCGCCCCTATTAGACGTCGCGGGAGGAGTCTTACACTGAGACCTGAGATGGCCCGCAAGGCGGGTCGGCACCAGCCGGGGATCGTGGAAGTCGCATAAGATCCCATGATCCCCGGCTTAAGTGTGGGAGGGGAACACCGGGGTGGTTTTTATTCCGTAAGAGTCTGACAGCACCGCACACCCTAGGGCGGAGGATATCAATGAGGATTTTCCACCCCGGACCAAATAAATAAAATAAAAGGTGCTGCACAGCCTATTTGGAGCCTCTCCACGGGTTGGACTCGGCCTGAATTTGGACAAGACGAAAGTCATGTACAATTCGCAAGTCTTGCCAAGTTCAGTCCAGAACGAAGGGTCACTTATCGAAGTTATGAAAGAGTACGTCTACCTAGGGCAAGTTATCCAGCTCGATAGGCACAACTCTGAGAAAGAAGCCGACAAAAGTATTTGGTTGGGTTGGGCAGCGTTTGGAAAACTTCGTCGAGTCTTCTCGTCGCCAATCCCGCATTTTTTGAAGACTACGGTCTTCAAACGGACAGGACGCACTGCGTCCTGTCCGTTGTCATAACGGACAGGAAACGGTGCCGAAACGTCGACACTGAGAGTCGGGCTGATCCACAAATTCAAGGTCACTCTGCGCGCTATGGAGCGGGCTATGCTCGGAGTTTCTTTGAAGGATAAGATCAGAAATGAAGTTATCCGGAAGAGAACCGGAGTTACCGACATAACCTGCAGAGTAAGCAAGCTGAAGTGGCAGTGGGCTGGCCATTGTTGTCAAAGGACCGATGGCCGGTAGAGCAGACGGGTCCTGGAGTGGAGACCGCGTATCGACAAGCGTAGTATGGAACGCCCCCCCCGCTAGATGGACCGACGCCCTTAAAAAGGTGGCTGGGACAGACTGGACGCGGAGGCCGTAGGTGTTATTCCGAGGGTGTTATGGCGCAGACTGGGAGAGGCCTACCTATGTCCAGCAGTGGACTGTTATAAGCTGAGCTAATTCAAACTTACATGTGCTAGCTGTCACTTAGTGTAATAAAATGGTCATATTTATTGTAATGGTGATCGTTTAGTTTAATCGATTTAGATAAGTGTGAAATAAATGTATAATAATAAATGTAAAAGTCTAGAATACAATAAATATGACCATTTTTAACACACAAAGTGACAGCTAGCACATGTCAGATTACTCCAGTGAATTAAAAACACAATTTTAAAAGTCACCTTTACACTAAGTTTGTAGGTATCTAAGGTAACACACCTATTCAGATTCCTATTAGAAAAAGTATTTTAAAATAAAGCGCAGTAATACCTATTACTGATCATTCCTAACTATAAAATGGTAAGAACTTAATTTGCAAGCAATTATATTTGCTCGTGCACCAAACATTTAGAATATTGAAATGCTATTCTTTTAAAAATAATGCGAACAGGGCGCCAACCATCACCTCTTATAATATTACTTCACAGTGCGAAAGTGATGGAGCTGTACAGGATTTATAACTCCATCTCTTTCTCACGCTGAAGTAATATTGAAATAATACTGCTATACGAGGTGATGGTTGCCCCCCAGCTCCTTGCTTGCGTAACACGCTATCAATCACAATCAGAATGATTTTGAAGTATTTTACTAATCCATTGCTTTATACATTCAAAAAATGTGTGTACTCAACAGCGTAAATAACGCAATGAATGTTGTTGAACTGTCAAAATGAAAACCGTTGCTACTGATAGTGTTACGCAATTACCCCGCTGGTTTTGGACAAACGGATAAACTCTAAATTAGAAATTCCTTGGCTCTGAATAAAGTCCATATCGACGGTTAAAAGTTAATAAAGCAGAAGCGACATTTTCGTCGAAAATTAGTTATGAATTGATGGGATTCATAACTAAAATTCATAATCTCTATTTTCAAATAGAGATTAAGAATTTTTAAAACATAAAAAGAAAGCATTCATAACTCATTAAAAAAAAACATAAACATAATCAGCCTATAATGTTCCCACTGCTGGGACACAGGACTCCTCTCCGTGAGAGGGAGTGGGCCGTAATCCACCACGCGGGCCCAGTGCGGGTTGGTAGATGTCACATGTCTTCGTATTTTTGGTTCTAGGACATGCCGGTTTCCTCACGTGTTTTCCTTCACCGTTTTGAGGGCAGTGGTGATGAAATAATTTACACAAAGTTAAGCGCTCGTCTGGGTTCAAACCTACGACCCACAACTCGTAAGTCGCGGCCGTTACCACTGGGCCACCACTGCTCATAACTCATGTTCAACCAAAATGTCGTTTTTACCGTCGATATGTTGTCAGTGTTATCAACGTCTGCTCTACAATATCTTAATTTAGTTAACGACAGCCTATCACTGCTCTTCAATTCGAATTTCTGCCAACATGGCGTAACATCTGGGGCAATGCGGTTCCAAAGCGTATATCCTCTTCACATCAGCTAACAATAACTCGTAAGCAGAGAGAAGACACGTTATTAACGTTAAGTACCTCTTAGTACAGTTTATCCTCGTAGCTATTCGTCTGAGAGTAATGATGCTCGCAAGTGAATGCTACATGGGATTAGGACTGCAAGTAATATGTAACCGTCTGTCTGGTCTAAGCAGTTTGCATTGTAGGAAGATAAATTGTTATATGTTAGAGGTGGTAGATCTGTATTGTTAACTGGCTTCTGCCCGCGAATTCGTTTGCGTGGTAGTCGAGAGACCACAATACCTATACTAAAATACAGCCCCCCAAACCTAGTTGAGCTGTGGAGAAATACCTAATGAGATATGGAGGGGAAAAATTAAATGTTAATATCTAGGTACTTTTTATGTGTTGTTTCACTGTGATTAAAACCCTTAGGGAACCCGCTACCCTTTTTTTGTGTGGGAAATTATCAAACAACTTCTCCCGCTCTGGGCGGAGCGGGAGGGTGTGTCTCTTGCTGACTAAAACCCACCCGTATTCCTTCCGTTGCCTGTGTTGCCAGGGGCCTCGGTAACCCTTTTGGACGGCCACGCGACCCCGGCAGGCATCGACCCTAGTGGACCCCTGCACTTGTGCTGACATCTCTTTGAGGCGCGCGTGGAACACAACGTGTCGTCGACCCGGGCCTGGTCCTTATCGGACGGCTAGCTAACTATTGCTCACCGTCCGCCAGCCCGTGCCTACGGTGGCCGGAAATCCGCATAATATAAAAAAAAAATACAGCCTCATTTTTTAAACTTCCCTGTATACTACGTGTGTAATTTTGGTCTCAGCAGCCCTCGGCCCCTGACCGACCGTGTCGCATTGCATCACCCCGCCCGCGATATTTCTTCGCTTAGCGTTCTTTAAGAGTCTCGGTTAAGAGTCGTCGCGTGATGTTAAATAGCCTATAACCTCCCTCAAGAATAAATTGAGCTATATTTTTTCAAATCCATCCGACACTTCCAGAGATAAGCGTGTTCAAACAAGAAACAAACAAACTCTTCAAACAAAGTTTAATTATATCAGTTAATGTGCAATTTAGAATGCAGGATTATGATCTGTGGCAGGATTCTCTCTGGTTAACAGCAGAGAAATCGAGCTATCTGTTATCTGGGTTCAAACCTATCCGAATCATGGAATTTCTTGTTTTAGATTTTTTTTTTGTTCACCTACAATTTTTTACACAGTTTCTATGCGAAAGTGTGCATACAACAGTGCAACAATCACTTACAGGCAAACTCCTCAGGCATAAAGAAGTTGTAAAAAAAATATTATTAGTCTAATTTTAAATTACTTATCTAAATATATAATGAAGACTGATGCTCTACATTTAGACGCAATTCTTTAAACCTTGTACCGAATTTTGCTGAATGCAGATTAGTTATTTCAACAAGATTTATGGAGATATTTCTACTTCTTACCATGTACAGTCGCCAGCACCACCACCTGTCAAATATTCCCATTCGATTTTGAACTAAATCATCAACATTTTAAGGTTTAAAATCATTTGGAGAAATTTGACAGTTTGTGTTAACTTGATGTGCTGGCGACTGTACCTATAATAGGGTCTTACACCCATTTTTGAAAAGTGTCTTAATTAAATCCTATAGTGCTAATATGCCCCAAAAAAAAAACACAAAAATTTTTATTCAATCGATAAGTGCCATAAAAATGCATTTAAATTTTACATTTTCAAATTTCGCGCGTAGTTTGACGAAAACGCTGGACGTAGCAGTGGGAATATTATAGGCTGATTATGTATGTGTATGTGCTGGACGCAGTGGACGCCATGTTGCTCTGTGGTCATGACGTCACTTGGCTACGTAAACAAATGCGCTGATCTATTATCTAACTATCAGTTGACAGTTGACACGTTTTAGTTTACATAGCGGTATGACGTAATAACATGGCGGCTACTATTTCATGGTGTTTTTTTAACAGATTATAAAAACTGAAAACGTCGAATTGAATTTTAAAATTTATTTTGTTATTTTATGAACTAAAAGTAACATTTTCCGACTCCTTTTTGCCTAAACTATCTCAATAATCTATTTATAGATTTTTTTCTCGTATCTATATAGTAAAATACCCTATTGCAATGGTGTTATTTTTCTTTTTCTTTAAAAAAGTGCAGTGCCTCAGGAAAAGAAGAAATTGCACAACTTTCAACTTCCCTAAACATTGACGTCATTGCAAGCGGTGCACCTTGCAGCTCGGAGACGTGGCTATGAAACAGATGTTGGAAAATTCAAGAGGCAAGGTTCAATACCCGTGACGTGTGCATTAATGCTTAGCTTAGTGACTAAACCTCTTCCAACAACAACAACTACAATAACACACAATAACTTGCATACAATAACTTCACTCTTTAAAGGAGGTTTGTTCCAGAGAAAGACGTGCCAACTTGAAATGACTCTTCTAAAGTATGGTTATATCACTAGAAATTAAGTATTCATTTGCGTCATTTACACACATTGTGATTTCTTAATGTGGTGTGATGCTGTGACTAAGAAATTAAGGGAAAACTCAACTGCATCTACGTAGTTAACTGATTCACAATATTATAATTCCTACTTCAAGTTGCACACAATGTTAAATGCTAATAGTAAACTAACCAATTTCAGGTATTATGTTCTGTTTACGTTTTTAATTTTTATATTTCGGCTTGAGTATAGTTTTCGGTGTTTTTTTTTTTTTGTGGTTTAATGTCATGTGCTAGCTCACATGGCAAATAATTCAATCAATGTTTTCGAACTGAACCGACACCTGTGCTGCTGGGGAGTTTGTTGCGCCACTTCTTCTTCCCAGCTTAATCACTAGGAAGTGGTGAAGAGCGGGCATTTTAAGGGACTGTCTTAAGTAATTTTGACGTTTGAAAAGTGCTGATTCTCAGCCTCGTTTGAATAAATGACTTTTGATTTGATTTGATTTTTGATGGCTGTCTTCCGTTATAGCTTTTCACTTTTCAGTGCGTGAGCAAAACATGTTAAAAATACGAGTACAACATGCGTATTTTCCCATTTACAAGTTTAATTATTTCCGAACTAAGCGGAATGGATTAAAAATAAATAGGTAAGAATAAATGGATTTTGATTTTTGAAATCGAATCTGTTTCTGTCTGACCCATAATCTAACGAAAAGCCAGACTATAAAAACCAAGATTCCGAACTCCACCCTTGTCAGTTAAAATATCTACTGTTTTTGGTTGCTTATTAAAATATGACAGCGTTTGCTAAATTATTATATTACAGTTGTGTTTATTCAGTTTAATTAATTAGTCTTACGCGTGTTTTACGGGTCACGTGTAGGAGTTCTTAATTAGGTACCTACGTTACGCAAGGAGGAACTGAGTAGGCGGCTCCTTACACATATGACTAACAATAAGAGAATATCCGATGGCGTACAAAAACATGCAAATCCTGAATAAAAGGTGAAAGGTCCACCCTGTAAACACAAGAACATAGAAAAAGTGTAAAGCTATTTTGTACTAACATAACCGATACTCTATAAGACAGTTCAAGACACGAATTAGGGTCTGCAAGATAGGAAGTGATTTGGTACCACCACTCGTGCACATTGTGCCCTTCGAGAGACATGGCCAGATTACCGACCGACACTGGCTTACCAAATCCGCACGTCGTCAGTGGGAACAAAACCAGTATAAGCTGCTCCGCATTCTTTTGTAACTCGCGTTCTACGGTAGACCAGCTCAAGGTCAAAGTGTTACCACTGACGTGCATCTACTATACAATGATAAATTAACCAAAACTGGGTTAAATTAGACTTGATTGATTGACCATAGAAAACATGCTGCCTTCATTAAATTAGTTCAATGATACAATCATAAATCGATACAAACGGAAGTCATGCCATAACATTATATGTAGACACATAACCCCCGATTCTATGGTAATTGTTAGGCATAAATTATTTTGTTTCGCCTCGTTTCGAGTTGCCATAAAATCTCGCCTTGAACAATTCGTGTATTGGACCGGAGGCGACCTTACTTATATTGCGTAAGTAAACCAATTTATTGGTACGAGTGCGTAGGGTAAAGTACCAAAACTGCGAGATTTAATTTCGTAACTCGTGTACGAAGTCGTGATTAAGCGTGAGAAAGTCCCGAAGTTTTATTTCATTGCATTTTATCAAGCAGAATCATTTCACTTTTGCTAATAGCGGCGTCTGCTATAAAAGTAAGTGAAAAACCGATTTTTTACAGCCTAAGTGCCTTAGTTTTTCAATTAACGCTACCACAATGCTCATTTTTACCTTTAGGTACTCCTTTGAGGCTGAGCCAAATACTTTAATAAAGTGTCAGTACCTACATATAGTCTAGACTTAACTTAAAAAATATTGAAAGTACCCTTGTAGAAATAGAGCTTGAGGAATTTAATGAAAGCGAGAAGTTAACTACGCGTAAAATCTTGATAATTATACGTTAGGACGACGAAACAGCTAAAAGGAACTGGTTTAAATATATTTATATTAAAGATGTACCTACTGAATTAGTAGGTACTTTACTCTTTGCACACCGAAATTCCTTCCACTTCCATGCTCGCGCGTGTATGGTGACATATTTCGACCTAATAATCCTAACTAATACTTATATACAACATTAGTTTTTGTTTACCCTAAACCCGAAAAGGGGTCATTGTACTCATCATTTTGAACAACTTTTTCTATGGGAATAACCTTGAAATCGCGAAAAAAAAATCAGCTGTTCCATACATTTTGTCGATTTAGGTGAACACAAATGTATGGAACAGCTGATTTTTTTTTCGCGATTTCAAGGTTGGTCCCATAGAAAATATTGTTCAAAATGATGAGTGCAATGACCCCTTTTCGGGTTTAGGGTAAACAAAAACTAATGTTGTATACATATATATTATTATAAATGCGAATGTAAGTTTGTTTGTTACACTTTCACGTTAAAACGGTTGAACGGATTTGGATGAAATTTGGCACACGGGTAGAACATGACCTGGATTAGGACATAGGATACTTTTTGTCCCGGTAGTAGGTAGGTACGTTCCCGTGGGCTAATTTCCGACATGCATGCGGGCAAAAGCTAGTATACACATCAAAATTGCAATAACTTTTAAAGTACACAAAATATATTTTCGAAATAAAAAAGATAACAAAAATAATTTTGATAGGCATAGGATTTTTTTGATAGGCTGAAAAATTATGTGATAAGCCAATGGTGCAGTTTAAAAAAGGTTTAGTGACACAAATTGAAAAGAGTACGCTTAGATTGTTTGGTCAAGTTGAGCGGATGAATGAAAGGCGACTGAGAAAAGGTATTTAAAAGCAGAGGTGAGTGGAAACGCCGGGAGGGGCGCCCTAGGATCGCATATAGTGACCTCATTGGTGATGTTCTTCAGTAAGGTCAGGTGCGTAGTACTCGCTACCGGCGTGCGTGTATGACCAGATGTATAGACGTAGGGTAAGCAAAATGAGTATGAAAGGCGCTCCTTACATACTCATTTTGCTCCGCTGAGCTGGTGGCGTTCTATAGTTTTCTGCCTACCCCCATGGAAAGAAGGCGTGAGTTTATGTGTGTAGTTATATGTATATATGTACAACAAAAATAATGTAATGTTAATTAATCTTAATTAATATACAAACTTCATAGTCGATAACCTTCTGTTAAGGAATGGCTGAAGACAACTTTATAAACAGTAACACTCATTTTCAAATTGCTGTCTTACTTTGACTTTTTGGTTCTGTTTTTGTTTTCACATTTATTTCTTAATCGATGAATTTGATTCAAAAGCCAAGGTGTCTACAGCACGTTATTTTTACTAATCATGCCTCTTTCACCTCAAAAATGTGCAAGAATCATGGCTAACTAGGCATCAGTATGCGTCGTACTGCAAGAATGGTGGGTGTAACATTAAGAACGGTCGGGCAAGTGAAGCGAAGGTACGAAGAAACTGGAAACCATCTGAGGAGACCTTGTAATGGAAAACCCAAGTTCACCAGTACCCGAGAAGGCCGCTATATTGTCTCCACTGTGTTGAGAAATTACCACCTCAATGCAATTGAAGACCAGCAACAGCTTCTTCAGACCCTACATTAGTGACAGTACAGTGAGATGAAGACTTGCTAAAGCATACCTGAAGTCCAGCAAAGGGCCCCAAACTCGAGAGAGGGCATCGAGTAGCAAGACTGCGCCCGTGAACACATACAGTGGAGTGAAGAAGAATGGGCAAGAGTTTTGTACACTGATGAGTCTCAATTCTCACTATTCACTTCCAATGGAAGGCGAAGAGTATACAGGCGACCTGGTGAGCGATAAATTCAAGCCTGCTTCAAAATAGTGTGGAGTATAGAGTGTTCTTCACAAGGCGACTCCATTGTGAAGAACACTGTACTCCAATACGGTGGAGGCATCTCTTCAGCAGGTCGCACAGAGCTAGTGGCCATAATAAATGGCACCCTGACTGGGGAAAGATATGCTCAAGAGATCCTCAATGAGTATGCAGGGCCTTATTTAGTAAATATGGGTGATGGATCGATAATGATGCAGGATAACGCCTGCTGGCCACACGCCGCTCGGGTCGTACAAGAGTACATTCAGGAGATTGGTGTCAACTTGATGGCTTGGCCATCAAGAAGTCGTGACCTCAACCCCACCAAGCACGACTGGGATGAGGTCGGGAGGCTGGTCAGAAGCCGCAGACCACCTCCTATCACCCTCAGGGCCCTAAAACAGGCGCTGATGGAAGAATGGGTGATTATTTAGGTTACTAATGTATAATAAACTATAATTTCAAAGAAAGTTGATGAAATTTGCTATAAAACATTATTTATTTCTAAACTCTGACTTCTATAGTTAGGAGAAATTGCAATTTTAAAAGTTTGATACTTATTAGTTTTGAAAGTCAATGTATTATAATTCCAAACTACGACGGTTAGCGTCAGGTTAGGCCAGTTACAAAGGTAGGACCAGTCGATAGTTTGTACCTGGCCGAGATGTCGTATAAGTAAGGAATTACACAGGGATGATTTTGCGTATAAGTATCATTTCTTCCTAACTAATATTATAAATGTGAAAGTGTGTTTGTTTTTTACGCTTTCACAGTAAAACGGCTGACCGGTTATGAATGAAATTTGGCACATGGGTAGACCACGACCTGAATTAGGACATAGAATATTTTTATCCTGATATTCCCACGGGATCAAGACTTGTGAAACCGCGGGGCGCAGCTAGTGATGTAATAATTGCAATTGACTATGCCGGTGAAACCGCGGGGCGCAGCTAGTGATATAATAATTGCAATTGACTAAGAGTATATGACATAGGTACAGTCGCCACCACATGAGGTTATACGAAACTGTCAAAATTCTCCAAACGATTTTAAACCTTAAGGCTGGTTTCACTGCTGTACGGACGATCCGTACTTGCTGTCAGTACGGGCGCCCGGAGCGGGAGCACATGTTAGGCGCTAGAACATAGTTTCACAGCGACGCGGATTGGTGCGCACGCGACCCGCTCCGGGTAGAGCCCGTACAACTTATCGTACTTTTTTTTTTGAGGGTGGGTAATCATCAAATAACTTCTCCCGCTCTGGGCGGAGCGGGAGGGTATGTCAGACTCTTACTGACCCACCCGTATTCCTTCCTGTTGCCTGTGTTGCAGGGGCCTCGGTGACCCATAAGTACCTTCCCGCGACCCCGGCAGGCATCGGCCCTAGTGGACCCCTACCTATGTGCTGACGACATCTCTTTGAGGCGCGCGTGGAATACAACGCGCCGTCGACCCGGGCCTAGTTCTTACCGGACGGTGAGCTACCCATTGCTCACCGTCCGCAAGCCCGCGCCTACGGTGGCCGGAAATCCGCCCGGGATTCCCGACGCCCTGGGCGTCTCCTGCAGCGGTTAGGGGCGAGAGGGCGCGAAACTTGCCTTTTCCTCAACCGTCCCGCCTCCTCCTTCGCGAGCATTACTGCTTCGCAGAAGGAGGTGACGGCTGCCCATGCCCTCTCGCTCCGTACCATGGCCTGAACCAGGGCCGGACGCGAGAGATCTCTGCCACCAATCGCCTCCACGAGGACACGGCGGTGCTGTGCCCAAGCCGGGCAGACCTCCACCGTATGCTCCACCGTGTCCTCCGGGCGAACTTATCGTACTACTCCCTCGTTTCAGAGCACTGCGGGCGCTCCCGTGTACGGACGGCCCGTACTGGTCTCACGGATAGCTGTGACCGTGTGTGAACCAGCCTAAAATGTTGATGAAAAATCGAATAAGGAAATTTGACAGTTTGTGGTAACTTGATGTGACTGTACAATCGTGCCCTCGAGAGAATGAGTTCTTGACACCTGTCAGTTTCATACTAACGAATTATGTTTTGCAAATTAATTGATCCTTAAAGCTACTAGAAATTGTCAAATTGACTTGTGTCAGGAACACATTCTCTCGACGGCCGTACTGTAGATAAACTTAAAAGTCGCCTCTTAGCATTTTATTACAAGTTTTTAATTTTATGATTATTTTCTATCAGAGTCAAAGTAGAAGGCGTTTGGCAGAATTTGGATATACGTAGGTAGATCTGTTGAGATCAATGCAAGCATCGGTTGTCATGAAATATAAAGCTAAAATTTCCAAATACCTTGACGAGAAAACGAGCAGACTTGATATATCTCGGAACTGAATACAGCTACCTGCAGGCTTAGCACGAGAACCGTAGAGAAGCGTTTTATCGACGGAAGAGTAGACAAAAATGACATTTCCGTGTAGACAGTTGACAGTTTTGTATTGTCTATAGCATGGCGATTATAAAATCAAATGTGAAGAGACTTGTCTTCTCTACCATAGACAATTGTCTACAACGTCAAGCATGAGGTACAATTTTTCTCCGACTGACAGTTTGAGATAGAAAACTGTCTTCCGAAATAGTCTACATAAAAAAGGACGTAGACAAAGATTCGTTAGTTGATTTTCGTTAAGGCGGGTAATTTTAGGCGGTGCTTTGTTGCTTTTACCATATAATAGGCTGAAATTAGGTAACATGTTGTGTTGAAATCGCCGTCATTATTTAAGTTTTTATATAGAAAAACTTGAGCGAAGATGGGAAAGAAATACTATTAGAGCTCGCTCAGCCTTCGGTCTCCCGGAAAGTGAGTGTCTGCGGAATTATAAGATAAGCAAGGAGATGGTGCAATATGATGGACGAAGACCACGGCAAAAACTAATAAATAGTAAATAATAGATTTTTGATATTAACAATAAACTAACTAAGAGCAACAAAAGATCCTACAGTTTTTACACTATGTTGTCCTTTAACTTTGATCTATTAAATATTAATCTTAAATCTTCTCATTGAACACTGACCACATTTTGTTAAAATGGAGATTTTAGCATTATATAAAATATCTAAAATCAAATGATATTGTTTTACATACGAGGGTCATTCAATAAATACTTAGCCTACAAAAAGTAAACGAAAATTTTGGAAAAGTGGCAATTTATTTTTCAACAAATTCTCCTTTTAGTTCGATACACTTAGCCCAGCGATGCTCCAACTTTTTTAACCCGTCCGAAAAATAGTTTTTGTCAAACTCTGCAAAATAGGCCTCCGTGGCGGCGATGACCTCCTCATTCGATCCATATCTATTCCCGGCGAGTGATTTTTTCAGATTAGGAAACAGAAGTCACAAGGGGCCAAATCTGGAGAATACGGTGGATGGGGCAACAATTCGTAGCGTAATTCGACCAATTTGGCCATGGCAACGGCAGACGTATGAACCGGTGCGTTGTCGTGGTGAAACAGCACTTTTTTCTTCGCCAGATGGGATCGTTTTTTCTTTAATTCGGCGTCGAATCGGCCCAATAAATCGGCATAGTAAAGCCCTGTAATTGTTTTACCCTTCTCGAGGTAATCGATGTAGGTCACACCTTGTGAATCCCAGAAAATCCCAGTCGGCGTAGTCCTCAAGCAGCCCGTGGTGGCCATGCAGGCAAGTCACAAACTACAACGCATGCCGTTGTAGTTTGTTGGAGGCTGTGACTAGCTTGGTGCGCGGCCACCAGACCACGGCCCTTTAGGTTATAAAGGGACGGATCACCGCAGTGTACGTAGTGTGTATAGTATAATTTTGGGGGATAGGCCCCACTTCTTATACATATCTTTTTTGCACTGCCAAAAGGTGATGCAATGTTTAGTTTGTTGTCTAAGTGACTACTCCAGTTTAACTTACTGTCTAGAATAACCCTGCGGGAGCCATACCGGATACTTACTTTTGCGTGACGCCGCGCCATCAAAATAGTACACTCTATTTAAATAATGGCTGTAAATTATAACGTGTAGATGTAGGTTTTATCTTTTACGCGCAACAGCCATAAATCAAAATTATAAAATAACAAATAGACCATTTGCATTTTGTTATTGAAGAAAGAATATGTTCAAAACACGTTGCTTCATATGTTTGTTTAAGAACAAAACGCAAAAATACGGTAAAATTGGATATTAAGTAATACTTACACATCACTAACGATAACGACTACTCCGTTGCTATGGAAGTCTGTCTACGAAGAGAATCGAGTCTAGGTGTGACCTCGTGCTCGGGAAGAAGAGATTTCGAGTAGGGGAGACAAGCGATTTCTATTCTACAATAGAGAAGAAATAGAAAGCGTCATGCCAGGCCTGCTGCGGTTAAGTGTTAAAACTATCGGAGAATCTTGGTGTGGAACACTAAAACTGAATCCAATCTTTTGAATACAAAATACAATCAATGGAACACAACTTACCTACTGAGCTGCTAAACAAAGTGCCTACTTCAGTGGAATTATTCTCGAGTGGGTATCGGGCAGACTGAACGCTCGGCCAGACCAAAAGCTTCCCAAGTGTTGAACTTTTAACTTTCATATAAATCCCACTACATCAACACCGACTTTATGGTTATCGCCTGTTTCACCACTTGGTGGACTTACTGGTCTGATGACTCTTTTGTGCTTTTAATGTACAAATTATTTTTTATTGCCATTTTTTTAATTTAGCTTTTATACTCACAGACAGTGTAAGGGCAAGATCTATAAACGTTACATAACACGTGCTTTGACTAAGACATGTTCCCGTCTCTATCTTACACTTTTGGTTTGACAGTTGTGCGACAGCGACGGGAAAAACGCTTAGTCAAAGAATTTACGTACTATATAGCGTTTACAAATCTTGGACGAAGAAATAGGCCTTTAGGCAACCTTGGATCACGTAAATTCACGTAGGTACCACTTGAGCAAATAAAAAAATGAAAATAACCTGTTCCAGACCGCTGACAAATCTTGTTTGCAGACAAAATATTACCTGTCCACAGTTCCCCACCTAAGATGTAAAATTGTGATATTATGTGAATGTGCAGTTTTATGTTGTTTATGAAACTTGATTTAGTGCTTGATAAAGCACATCCTGTCCATCCAATTAAGGTAGGTTTACTACATATTTATTAGATATTTAAATTAAACAGTATTGTTGTAGGTAATGGACACAATAAGTATACACAGGTAGGTACACTGTTTATAATTAAGTTACTTGATGAGTAACGGGTGCTAGAAAAAAAACAAATCGAGACACTAGCATATCCGGTGCATCACAGAAATCTAAATAGTAATTTAATTTCTGTGGGGTGCATTGTTCCAAAGGTTAGGAATTTAAAACTGCATCATGTTTTGCTTCTACTAAAAATCTTATTTCTTTAACGTGCACAAAATAAATACCTACTTCGCACCGCCGAATAATTTTAAAAGCATTTACAAAGGCGAGCTTAACTCAAAATTCAGTTTTTCCAACAAAAACCTAGTTGAGCTGCAGAGATAATATAATGCCTAATGAGAAATGGAGGGAAAAAATTAAATGTTAATATCTACTTTTTAGAGTTCCGTACTAAACAAGGAACCCTTAGTTTCGCCAAGTCCGTCTGTCTGTCTGTCTGTCCCCGCTGTAGTGCAGAGACGCTTAGTACTAGAAAGCTGTAATTTGGCATAGGTATATATTCATAATCACGCTGACAAAGTGCTGAAATAAAATCATGAAAAAAAAATCTTTTAGGGTCATCCCCACGTTACCTGCAAGGGTACCTCTCTTGCAGGTAATGTGGGGGATGATATTTTTTTTTCTATGACGAGAAAAAAAAATATGAATAGGCCGTTCAAAAATATTGCGGGGTTGTGAACACCACTTTTCGATTCAAGGATCCGCTTGCGGAATATTAAGCATTAACCTTTTGAACGCCACGGTCGGATATAGCCGACAAACGAAAACGTCCAAACACGCCACCGTCGTCTACAGTCGACAAGAAAACTACATTTTTTAAGTACAAAATAAATATAAGTACGAAAATAAGTTTTCTGTGTTTCTTTTTCATATTATCAAAAATTGCTAATCGAAATCCGTAAAAAAGTGTTCTTCCTCACGCCAGTCGTCAAGACACGCCAGCTAGTGATGGGTAAGTAAGGTAACTTTTATTTCAAATTTATTAAATATTAAAAGTAGCTCACTATTAGTTCGACAATTATTTTTAATGACAACTATTCGTATCATAATATTCCTGCATAATATTTATAAAATTGTGGAAAAAAATCATAATTGATATCCATAGATCGATAGTTTACTGTCTACTCTCGCGCATCCCTACGCAAAAGCGCAACAACAGTAACCTGTACGCCACAGCCGGAAATAGACGTCAACCGGTGACGTCATTAGCGCTACGGGAGACTGCTAGTGATTTCCTACATTTATTATTATGATTTTTATAATTATATTACGGTGGTTTTTTTTTATAATTATATTTAGTACTTGCGAGAATAACGCAATTAAGACTAATTCTAAAATTGTTTTTTTTTTGTTTACCAAATAGTTTTATTAGGTATTTTAGTTTAATTTCAGATGTCACGAAAATCTTAATTGAATGAAATATATTGCATAGTTCAGTAACTTATGTCAATATACTGAACGTTACGTTAGAAAAGTACGACAGCAAAAGGACTTAGATGACATAAGTTTGCCAATTTACGAAGAATCAGAGTAATAATTATAAGTAAATTGATTAAATTGTTTAAAATACTATATGATTATTATTTATTATGTCCCACAATAACACATCCCTACTCGCATGGGAGGAAGTTGTCAAAAGTCGTGCCAGCCACGCCAGAGTCGTGTCTTCCCGACAGCGGATGACGTCACGAACGAGATTAGTGATGTACCTTATTATTATTTGATTTATTCGTTTGTAGTTCTAATGTGTGCTTTTAGGTTGTTTAGAACTTTGTAACTGGTGTTTAATAATAGTATTATACTAAATAGGGTCAAATAACAAAAAAAAAATAATGCAACAAGTAATATTTTATTTAAAAAATATGGAATGAAAAGCAATGATTAATTGGTTATCGATAACTTATCGATAAGATGTTGGAATCCCTATTTTTTTTAGGTATTAGTTTGTGGCTTGGCGTAGCAGTGGCGCCGATGCGTTTACGCTCTGACGTTCAAAAGGTTAAAGTGCTAATTTTCGTATAGTCCCAG
The DNA here is from genome assembly GCA_905333075.3 of Atethmia centrago. Taxonomy (NCBI): domain Eukaryota; kingdom Metazoa; phylum Arthropoda; class Insecta; order Lepidoptera; family Noctuidae; genus Atethmia; species Atethmia centrago. The sequence continues at coordinate 14,862,314 of HG995383.1, read as the reverse complement.
TCGCCCCCACATGGATTGCCCCCAGGTGGCAATTGGAAAAAAAATTCAGTTGCCCCCGAGTCAAGTGTCTCCCCCCCTGCCAGCTAAATGGTTGTTTATGGAGATGTGAAACAAATCATGGCAATAGTAAATATAATGAAATTAAAAGGAAAACTATCACAGCTAAGTGGGCTTTACATGTTAACGAGTCGACCAACTTCAAAAATTAAAAGTATTCAAATCAATGAATCTTTTCTATTTCACTGTGATTAAAACCCTTAGGGAACCCGCTATCCTTTTTTTTTTGGGTGGTAAATTATCAAATAACTTGCTCTGGGCGGAGCGGGAGGCTGTGTCAGACTCTTACTGACTAAAACCCTCCCGTGTTCCTTCCGTTGCCTGTGTTGCCAGAGGCTGCGGTATCCCTTTCGGACTTTCGAACCCGCTACCCTGACGTAAATCGTATTTCAGGCCAGCTCGTAGGTATCATATCACCGCTGAAACTATGTTACAAAAGAAAGCATCGTCGAAAAATCTTCAAATGAAAGCCATATATACATAGTAAATAGATTTATTGACGTATAAAAATAACTTAAGGATAAGAATAAGGCATTCTGGTTTAAAAATTAAATTAATTTCAATACATTCATTTTGTTCGCAAATGACAATTAAATTAACAATAAATTCTTTAACATAATAACATTATATTAAATACAATAAGGATGATATTGTTTTGGCAGTTTTATAAATGTGAATATTATTTTGTGACAAAAACAGATATTAAAAGCAAAACACATTGTGCTAGATCAGTGTGCAACCTTTTTTCTTTTCGAAAATTATTTGTTACACCCGAAAATACCGATCGACTCGATCTTATAAGATATCTCTTGAGCAAAACAACTAATTTAACGAAAGTAACGGTATTATAGGGGGCATAATGTTTTCGAGAATTAATTAAGACATAATTAAATTAAAATTAAAAATATATTACAAATTCATTGACATGTTTTTGCATTATACTCGACAGTTCCTAAACCTTAAAAAGTAATAAAATCGTCGTCAGTGAAGCTAGCGTTCACACTCTATTTGTAATTATTAATTAATAATTTAGATAATGTCGACGTAATTTAAACAAAAAAATAACAAAAAAAGTTAAAAATCGGTAGCCGCTATCACTTGAATTCCAATCTTTGGTATTAATTTTCGCTATCGCTTCTAAATTTCGTTGTCAATAAGAAAAAAAAAACACCTATTTAGAACAATATATATGCCCATAAACTTAAAACTATCAACATAAGTAATTCATAAGAGAAAATAAAGAACTCGAAAACAAGACGAGATAACAACGGGAAACAATGAAAAGAAAGCGACCAATATATTTGAGTTTCTACGTCTAGACAGTCCTCACTTGGATGCACCATAAATTATTACACACGATAACGATCAAAATAATGTCCATGTTGCTCAAGATATCATACATTTCAGTGAAAACTGGTTAGCCTCGTTATGTCAGCAAAAGCCAGAATCCTTATTTGGATCGCATCGTGTGTCACGCGAAAGAAATCTCTGGTCACCCTTACGAGATTTCGTCATCAGTATACACGGCAATCCATAAGATGTTTTGGACAATCTAAAGTCTACAGAAAAACTGTGTTGCTTTTATAAAACCACAACCCACTAACAACCCTTCACCAGGGTAGGCTAGAAATTTTATGTTTACTTTTTTTTCTATAATATTCTATCTTCTTTTTTCCATTGTAAAATACCCTGGCTTTGCAGTCTAAGTACGTTAAACATTATCAAATTCCTCTTAATACATCGAGTGTTTAGATGTTTTTTTTTTTTTGTTTTTGTTATTAGTAACAATCCTCGGATCTTTTAACATATGGATCTCAAGAATCATAAACTCACGTCCCGAACTCGAGACTGTTTTCTCTATGCAGTGGACTTGACGTCCACATATCACAGCCACTGTACGACACGGTACAATCACACGACAGGCAGATACGACCAAACCTATCTTCAATATAAATGAAATCTCAAATTCTCAGAAGACACTCGAATGATCTCCACACTAAAATCGTATGACTTAAAGTTCAGTTTCGCTTAAGCATCGAGGAACGTGGTTTTAAAAACTACGACTAACTAAATAAGCACACACAATGAAACAAAATACTGAATCTCTCGACTACAATTATTTACTTAAGGTCTACAATGCAAGCTGGAACAGTCTTAATACATTCTCTATTAACAAAACTACGTAGGTGTTCGGTTTCACACTTAGAACTTACAAGTAAGTGCCAAACATCAAGATTTATTAAGTACTCGATGGTCCAAAATAACGTAATAACAAACAATAAAAACTAATTACATTGGCCTAACTTGCACTGCAGATTAACAGAAGATGCTTATGCTAAGGGCGAGAATTTACTTGGTGGAGTTTCCCGAGCTGCCGACTTTGTTTTTGAGCCAGTTATTGGTGCGGGTCAGAATGTCAGGCTGTACTGCTGAAGCCTGCCACGCTTCCAGATTCACCTTCTTGATTTCTTCGCACGGTACGATAGAATTGCTGCAAAGACAAAATATAATAATTCAAGTATATTGAATGCAAATGCTATAATGAAGGCAAATGTCACAATAAGAAGGAAAACCACTTTCAATAAAGTGATGAAAATATTTACAAATAAACAAGTGGAGCAGGAAGCATCACAATGAAGGTCTTTATTGTCTGTAATGATTCAACATCTATCTGCATCCTACTTTCCATCAGTAATTCAATGTTGTCATCCACCACAAATGCCACATTACCTTCAGTGACTGCCGTAAACAATGGTCAAGCAAATTTTTATTGGCTTTAACCTCGTACTGCAATCACCAATCTCTTTTACTCTAAGTTGCGCCATGTTGGCCCAAGGGTGTACCTTGTGGCATCCCCATTCATGCTAATATTTAAAAAAAAACGGCCAAGTGCGAGTCGGACTCGCGCACAAAGGGTTCCGTACCATTATCTATAAAAACGGCAAAAATAATCATGTCTATTGTATGGGAGCCCCCTTAAATATTTATTTTATTCTGTTTTTTTCTGCAACAGAAATACATCATCTGTGAAAATTTCAACTGTCTAACTATCACGGTTCATGAGATACAGCCTGGTGACAGACGAACAGATAGACGGACGGCGGAGTCTTAGTAATAGGGTCCCGTTTTACCCTTAGGGTATGGAACCCTAAAAATGACCCTCCAAAGGCAGAGTAAATGTTCTTTCTTACTAACAAGTCAATTCCAATACGTAAGCACAATTAAAAGTAGTGCATAGTATTTTTTAGGAAAGACGCGCTTTGTTGTACAAACCTATGTCAGTCAAATGCTTACATGGTGACTGTTTGATAATAAGACCACGTTTGTTTGCTCTGGTACTAAGAATTATGAGAAATACTCTATGAAATTATTTTATTTACCTTTCAGAAGCTGGCTGGAAGACATCCTTCTGTATTCTGTCAAAGGGTGTGTTATCACACAACAGTCTCGCGAGAGATGAGCGTCTTATTTCAGTGAGTTGTTTCTTGGTAAATCTGCCGGATTCGTCTTGGTTGCTGTAGAAGTATCTGTCGCCTGCCTTTGTGCGCCATAGTTGTTCCTCTGTGGGTAGGTAGAGCAAACCATTAATTTAAATCGGTAAGGATATCCTAACTATATATGTATACAGATAAATACAATTGGGGTGTCTGTTTGTAATATTAAAATAACCGCTTTTAACTAAATGCATAAAATATGGATGTATAAACGGTACATATACCAAAATAACATTTTTTACAATTTTTGTGTCTGTCTGTATGTCTGTTTGTTCCGGCTAATCTCCGAAACGGCTGGACCGATTTTGACGGGACTTTCACTGACAGCTAGCTGATGTAATAAGGAGTAACTAAGGCTACTTTTATTTTAGAAAATTTATTTATTTTTATTAATATATTATCTACACAAAAAAAATAAAATGAATGTGTGCCACTGTGTTTGTAATGCCAAAATAACAACTTTTTATTAGATGCACATGAAAATATATACGGTACTTATAACAACAAACATTTTTTTTTTAATTTTTGTCTGTCAGTCTGTCTGTTTGTTCTGACTAATCTCCAAAACAACTGGACCGATTTTGACGGCACTTTCACTGGTACGTAGTTGATGTAATAAGGAGTAACTTAGGCTACTTTTAGAAAAAGCCACGCGGGCGAAGCCACGGGCAACAGTTAGTCCTAACTAATATTATAAATGCGAAAGTAAGTTTGTTTGTTTGTTACGCTTGCACGTTAAAACGGCTGAACGGATTTGGATGTAATTTGACACATAGGTAGATCATGACATGGGTTAAATATAATTTGGGTTACATAGGATACTTTTTATTCCGATATTCCCACGGGATCGAGACTCATGCGGGTGAAACCGCGGGGTGCAGCTAGTATTATTATAAATGCGAAAGTGAGATTGTTTGTTACGCTTTCACGCTATAACGGCTGAACGGATTTAGATGAAATTTGGCATATGGATAGGCCATAAACTGGAAAAGGAGAAAGGCTAGTTTTCATCCTGGATCGTAGACGAAGTCGCGGGCAACAGCTAGTTTCCTATAGTTTGCAGCCTAGAACGCCTCGACAAGTGGCAATCGCTTTCAAAGCGTTTCGTATTTCTAGGATATTTTTCAACGGCATTGGCATAAGCTTATCAGTAGCTTATATCAGTCCCATATATTTTTGACTTGCCGTCTACATTACCACTGCCTAAATAAATTAAGGCCTCCAGCCAGGGTATAAACTTATAAACAAAGCAACTAAATGCTATGGCCACCCCCTGGTACGGACCTCGGCTTGTGGCGTCGCTGGGGGCGTACAGCAAGGCACAGGGTGGATCAACATTAATTAGGGACGAATTTAAAGCTACAGGCTCAGCGGCGCAGGCTGGCTCGAGCAAGGGTCGGGACGTGTGTAGAATATACTACATGATACTTACTTATAACACAAATAGCCGTGGGTCCAAGTAGTGATCCGGAGACAGGTGTCTCCGCCATCAGACCGATCACCAGATCGATGTCACCAGGCTGCTCGTACAGTTTTGACAGTTTGTCAACCGTCTGCAAGCAAAAAGGAAATGGTGTTGAAAATTTAAATATAAATTTTGATGCTAGGTGTTATTGAACTTGAATAGACTTTCAGAACTTGGGGTCATATAAACATTACTGTCATGTTATGATTACTGTTTTCTGGATTGTCTTATGCTCTTGTGCCTTTTCACTACGTGTTTTATTATGTAGGCATTTGATCTCGATTACCCTCACTATATTTAAGCATAATAATCATCTTCGAGACCTCTTATATCATTTTATAAATAGGTAGGTAAGTATATTTAGTAGGTAAGTAAGAAATTAAATTTCGAAATAGACATACCTCTTCTGGAATAACATCAGCAAGTTGTTGGAAGCTGGTAGGAGCAGGCAAACCACAGAGAGTACGGTACTGAGTGTATCCAGGCAGACCATGGTCACGACCACGCTGAACATCCACTGCCAACACGTCAAGACCGCCCAACCATTGGTGACGGAGCTGTTAAGGAAAATAAGACTTTAGTCATCCAGTGATAGAACTTATAATTGAGCATAGGCTTGCTACTCCTTGGTGTCATTCTACCATGATGTATGGTGAGAATCAGGTTATTCAATTATTAAGAAACTGCTAAATAACATAAACTCCATGATCTGTTATTAAATTGAGAACGGAAACTAACATTGTTTCTACACTATTTCAAGTCGTCAATAACGTACGAGTACGTACTGCAATACTGATTTAATTGCCACGTCAATCAATCTATCTAACCTTTTCCCGACTATGTTGGGGTCGGCTTCCAGTCCAGACTGCTTATCTGACCTTCAAAACACAGTTACTGGGTAATACGATACCCCTTGGTAAGACTGGTTGTCAGACTTTTCGGTGACGACCCATAACGGCTGTCAAAGATCCACGAATGACAGTCGGGACCAACGGCTTAACGTGCTTTCCGAGGCACGGAGGAGTCTCGGTATGTAAAAATGGTCACCCATCCACGGACCAACCCCGGCAAGCGTAGCTTAACCTGATGGATCGACCCGTGCGGCTGTTATTACTTAGCCACGAGTTCCTCGCCATTTAATTGCCATGTAAATATTTTAATTTGCATAAAGGAACTTAGCAGAAGTAATTAAATACAGCTAATGAAGTCAAAATGCGGAGAGCGATACTGTAAGCATTAATAATACGAATTATTGTACAATTATTATTGGTTCTACCCGACTTTACTTGCATGTTTACATAATTAATTTATGCTGATAACTAACGCCAATGGCCCGTAATTGATGATAAGGTTAATAATAGCCATAATTATATACTTCTAGAATACTAGGTCAATATTAAACCGGTTTTCAAGAAGTCACCCAAACGTGACAACAATATGTTTTCTAATAAGTTCAGGGGGTAACCATCACCTCTTATAGCAGTATTATTATAATATTACTTCACAGTGGGAAAGTGATGGAGCTGTACAGGACTTATAGCTCCATCTCTTTCTCACGCTAAAGTAATATTGAAATAATACTGCTGTAAGAGGTGATGGTTACCCCCCAGGTGATTAAGTTAATACAATAGAATCGCCGAACGGGACAAAGTAAACATAATGATTTGTCGTTTAGAAGTCATAAAGGACACCGGTCAAAACTGCTTATATGTAGATTAGTTTTAACAATATTTATCTAATACACAAATAGATAAAAGAGAAAATAGGGCGGCATTGGATTCATAATTTTGTCGTACATCTATTTAAACATGCGTTCATTCTACCAAGTAGAAGATAATCCTCCTCGCTCAACTTCTGAATTGATGCCATGGTTCTTACTTCGTACGAATTATGGTTAGAAGCAGCCACAGGTATATTTCGCTGATGAGTGATTCAATCAGTTTGGCTATGGATCTTTGTAAATGCTAGCATAAGCATAATCAGCCTATAATGTTCCCACTGCTGGGACACAGGCCTCCTCTCTGTGAGAGGGAGTGTGCCGTAATCCACCACGCGGGCCCAATGCTGGTTGGTGGATGAGACACATGTCTTCGATTTTTTTGGTTTTAGGACATGTCGGTTTCCTCACGATGTTTTCCTTCACTGTTTTTAGAGCAGTGGTGACGAAATCATTTACACAATTAAAGCGCCTGTTTGGGTTCGAACCTATGACCTACAACTCGTAAGTCGCGGCCGTTACAACTAGGCCACCACTGATCTGCTAGGCCACCACTGCTCTGCGTAAATGCTATATTGTTGATTCGTTTCTGGATACAGAATACCAGCGTGATTATAATGCTGTTTAACCCTATCATTATCAATGTCATTTGAATAAGTATGCTCATCAGACATTATCACATAATGTAAATATACCTGTGTCTGCGTGTATGCAGTGCTACACGTCCAATGTGACATCCATCCATTGTTCAAGGCGAGAACAAACGTTGAATGAAAATTCATAACATATAACTCGTCGCTTTGTTATTTTCCTCAGTTACATTTGACTCATACTCGGGAAGTCATTTGAAATGAATTTCCAAACATTATATTGGATATTTTTATTGTTTTTACAACCGAATTATATGTATATTAATTCTTTTATATACCTACATAAAGTAAGTACTTTGTCAATATACTCCGGTATGTTTTCAAGGTGAAGTGCCTGCTATGGTTAGGAAAAGTAAATATTTTTCATCAGTCAGATCGTTGGGTACGAGTTTTGTTAGCACAAATGTGTGAATTGTATATACTTCACTTATCTATGTGTATGAATCGTACCTTTTGTACTCATTACTGGAAAACCCAGTCAATACGATCTATCTACTTTAGCGACATTTCGACATTCATAATTTTAATTATGTTATTCGACATTGATTCTCGACTCATGATTAACGTCTGCTTACGTCATAACTACGTACTTATTACCTTCGACATTTAAGTAAACACTCTCATTCAAAGGTTAATCTTCCTTATGGTACGTAAGGAAGATGTGTTTGTCATTCATTCATCATCCGGGTTCCTACGACACTGCTACTCTGTACATGCGAGTGACTTTTGTGTCATTGAAATTGGTTTTTCTGCATTCTTCCCTTTTCTTTAAACAGAAATGTTACAAAAACTTACATCATCATCATAGTTGAAGTCCAACCCCTGGCTCTTCTGGCTGATCATTCCTCTCAAGATCTTTTCCAATCCTCCCTTCTGTGAGACCAGCTCAGGTTTGAAGTAGTTGTTCATGAGACGGTGTGACGCCATTTTGTTGTTCTCATCAATCAGCTGGATATCTTGGTCCAAGAGACTGTTGACAAAGTGGAAACCGGCAGTAGCGAAGGAGTTCGTGACAGTAGGGTCAGTGTCTGGGTTGTAGCCAGTGTCGTAGCTCTCATACAGCTCATCGAATGCCTTTCCTGTGAAAATAACAATTTACATTAATTAGCAACGGTTGTTGAAACACCAGTATTGTATTTATGTTGACTCTAAATGATTTTGTTTAACATCTTGTTTTTTCATCTTCATTATTCATATCTTTTGTGCCTTTAGAAAATCGGTAAATCAAAGTCATTTGTATATTGTAACAATTGTCCAATGAGCATAGGTGTTTGAAAAAACATGTGTGGCTACAATGAATTCTGTTAGTGTGTCACTAGCTTTTACGTAATCAAATGTTTTATTTTCAAACAAAGTAGTTTGTACAGATTGACTTCTTTTGGTCATTTAGGAGACAAAATCCATTGGTGTTTATGAACTTATACCTTGTGTTAATTCAAAGTTCTTACCAGTCAGTGCAGGTAGCCAGGTTTTGTAGGTTATATGCTGAATTTCAGCGATGACAATCCTCCTAGCTTCGTGGTACAGTCGGTCAGAGTTCCAGCCAGGGTTGAGGGTAGCCAAGGACCGAGCGATACGGTTGTGTTCCCTCACCCAAATGGAGTACATGCTAGCCAACCAGGGGTGGGTGTTGGCACGTGCATCTCCTGTTGAAAAAGAGATAATGCAATCAATAATATAATTCGGACATTTTGTGGAGGCTGAGTAGCGGAAAATGTTAAAAGACAAGCAGTCATGAGAGTCATGTCTTTATTTTTTTTTATTTCTCTTTAAATATTCTTCATAAAAACATTTCGTGAGTCATTTGTTTCTATTATAATCAGTAGGTAATCAATCTACCAACTATTTGGTTGACCCAGTTTGGGTCTTATAACGTATCTTTCTTTATTTTTCGTGTGGTTAGTGACTGACCTGGTGTCAACGTTTTTATGGCTTTGCATGCCGTCGGGATGTTTACTTTCACCGTTTTTTAACCAAGTCATAATTATACAACACGTACATGAATCCGAAAAGTCAGAGACGTGTGCTTTGGGTCCGAGCCCAAAGCACGCGCCTCTGCCTCTGACCTAGGACTTGGCAGTTCGGCGGTCACACCACTAGGAGAAGATGAATCATATCAATATCATCATCTGCCTAGCCTTTTCCCAACTATGTTGGGGTCGGCTTCCAGTCTTACCGGATACAGCTGAATACCAGTATTTTACATGGAGCGACTGCCTATCTGACCTCCACAACCCAGTTAATGGGTCACACGATACCCCTTGGTAAGACTGGTTGTCAGACTTTCGATCTTCTGACGACCAGTAACGACAGTCAAAGATCTACAAATGACAGCCGGGACCAACGGCTTAACGTGCTCTCCGAGGCACGGGGTCTTGGTATGTAAAGATGGTCATCCATCCACGGACCAACCGCGACAATGAATCATATCAATATCTGTGTCAAAAATTCGTGAAAGTTCTAGAATGAGGTGAAGAGGTTAAAACTGTTTTTGCAATGACGCAGTTAATTAATAATTGAATAGCAAGCTCACGACATCAGTTTTGTCAAAACTAAAATTAAGAATCTATTTTAATCAGGCAGAGAGGTCAAGGAAACTGAAATCGAAAGTTGGTACTATCTCATGTCTAATCGAAAGCATTCAGTTAATGCCCGCAGATTTTCTCGATGTACAGACGCAACAAAAATAATAACCTTTTATAAGGCATATTGCACAGCACTGTACTCGGGAGTCCTGTGGATCACATATACCCAAAAGGCTCACAATGCTCTGCGTATCTGCGCTTCTGTCACTACAGAGGCACTCCTTGGCAATGTTTGCAGACGCACGCACTGACGGCTTTGATGCACACGCACACTGGCGTAAGAAATCTGCTACTCCGTAGGCTCCGTCGCAGTCCCAACACTATCCTGCAATACATAGCCGCCCGGGCAGATAGCCCGCTAGTGTGGGCGCTTGCAAACCGCACCCGATCTGTTTTAGTTATTAAGGCGCTGACAAGGCCGAATTGACCAAAATAGGCTTCTCTTAAGAAAAAAAATTGCCAAATCTGTATAGTTTGCGGTAGCGGAAAAAATATATGTTAATTTTGAACATATTTCCCAGAACTTGGTTGTTACCAAAACACGTTTTGAGAATAAATCTCGATACAAATTAACGTTAAACTAACCTCTTACCTTGAGTTCTAATCCAAAATATCTGCATTAAATATCAACATACGTTACGTATTTAATCATAACAAGAACATCTTATTTCAATGCAGAACTTGGTTGTTTTTATTTTCGATTATTCAACTCAATTTTGAGTGAATAGATAATTTCTTCATATTTTGCAATAAATTACAAGCGTTGTGTCATCGCGCTTCTCTTTCTTTTCTATGCAATCTGACAGTGACCGCGGTTTAGGTGTTATCAGCGTCTTAAGTACTAACATAGGCTAAGCTATTTTGTTACTAACACTGTAGACCGCATTGTAGTCTGGATAAATAAATATGAATTCTTACTAATATTGTAAATGCGAAAGTGAGTTTGTTTGTTTGTTTATTTGTTTGATTGTTTGTTACGCTTTCACGCTTAAGCAACTGAACGGATTTGAACGAAATTTGGCACATGGGTAGAGCATGGTAGACCTGGATTAGGACGTAGGTTAATTTTTATCCCGATATTCCCACGGGATCGAGACTTGCACGGGTGAAACCGAGGGGCAGAGCTAGTAATTAATAATGTGGCCTCTTGGATCCTTAATCGGTAACGGGCCATGGTCAATCAAATCAAATCAAAATATTTTTATTTCACATAAACCTGCATGGGCACTTATGAAACGTCAGAAGCTAGGTGCACGGTTCCAATTGGTCGTTTCCTATGGAGAAGAGCCGGCAAGAAACTACACGGTTACTCTTTTAAAAATAATTGGCTTTTACAATGTTTTCAAATTACAGTGTTAATAGGTATGGGAGGACAGTGTAGGCCTGTCGAGATGTATCATGTACTTAATAAAAAAAAAAAAGGTACAAAATATCTAGTCTATTAGGGCTACCACGTTCTCACATTCACAAGGTACATAAGAATCTATGTAAAATATTAATAAAATAATAAAAATAAAAACCTATTTAAACCAAATGACATGTTTGCCATTACAACAAGTCTGAAATCAAAATTGTAGGTAGGTATATTGAATGACAGACTTTGATTAATCGATTCTGAAACTGGATTATTGTACTGTGTATAATTGCCTAAGTTAATGAACTTATTAATTAACACAATTAGAGTCTTGATTGATGATGTCATAAAATACTTCATCAAAATAATTGAATGTTTAAAATGAAATGAGGTTGACAGTGTGTTTTTCCTCTTTTCCCTAAATCCGTAGTGCACTTTTCATCCCATTCAAAATAAAGAATCAGAACATTTTAGTCTAAGATGTGATGGAATTTACCAACAACCCTTTTTTTATATTATCTTATCTAATGACACAATCGTTAAAGGAATTGTTATCTTAATAACATAATCTTTTTATCTACCTCGTTATCAGTGTCAGTATTGCCACAAGGCACTTATCAAGTTTGTAAATAATGGTTTATTTAATACCTACCTAAAGTTCTCGGGTTTATTTGAACTTCATTTTAATGTTTGCAATATCCATATTTAAGGGTAATATCATCTAAAGTGTGAACTGCATTAACTTATTAGGAACTTAAAGGTGGTCACTTTGTTGCCACTACATAAAAGCCACTACATAAAAAGGGCTCCCAATCTAACGTTGACAACTATAGACCTATAGCACTAACTCCCATACTTTCAAAAATATTTGAAAAAGTGATGTACAGGCGGTTGTTAAGGTTCCTAGATAAATATAACATTCTAGTCAGTCAGCAATATGGATTTAGACAAAATAAATCCACTACCGTAGCAATTTATACGTTAAAGGCTCCTACATACTGGCGCGACTTGTCGCGCGACGCGACGCGACACAAAGACACCGCGTGTAGCGCTACAAGCGGTGCCTTTGTGTCGCGACGCGTCGCGCGACAAGTCGCGCCAGTATGTAGGAGCCTTAATAAAACAAATCATGAACAATATCAATAAAAGAATACCTTCCTGTGCATTATTTTTAGATTTAAGCAAGGCGTTTGACCTCGTTGACCATGCTAGGCTATTGGATAAAATGGAAAGATACGGAATAAGGGGTCCCGCTATAAAATGGTTTGAGTCATATTTACGCGATAGGAAGCAGATAACACGAATAGCAAAGTTGAACCATATGGCAAATAGTATGGATAATTTCGAATCCGAACCAAGAATTAACCATTGCGGTGTTCTCGGGCCGTTATTGTTCCTTATCTATATAAACGACTTACCGAAATCAATAAAACATCAGTGTGTTCTGTTTGCTGATGACACCACAATTATTATTAAATGTAAAGATGAACAAAACTATGACAATGAAATTAATCAAACATTGAATGATATTATAAAATGGTTAGATATTAACAAACTAAAATTAAATATTGCAAAAACGAACGTACTCCACTTTAAAACATGGAAAAGTAAACCTGTCCATCTTCATATCGCGTATAATAATATTAGCGTAAAGCAGGTGCATAACACAAGGTTTCTAGGGGTAACACTTGATGAGCACTTAACATGGAAGAATCATATCGAGATACTCTGCAAGAAAATCAACCAATTTGTATTTGCGCTAAAAAGGTCAAAAATTTAACGTCGAGAGAAACCTCCATAATGGTGTATCATGCCTATGTCTGTTCAGTAATTCGCTACGGCATAGTTGTGTGGGGAAACTCCTCAGAAATTGATCGAATTTTCATTGATCAAAAAAAGTGTATCCACGCAATTTTTAATATGGAATGGTCTGATTCGTGTAGGCCTATATTTAAGTCACATAACCTTCTGACTGTACCCTGCATATATATCTTCGAAGTTGCTAAGTTTCTGAGATCCAATCTTGCATTATTTGAACGAAGGGATAATACAAATAAAAGGAAAGCTGCACATTTAGATTTCGAGATACCTGTTCCTAAATTGCAACTCTTCCGAAAGAGTTGTATCTACATGGCTCCCCTAATTTATAATGCTTTGCCGAATACAATTACCCAACTACCCTTCCAAAAATTTTGTTCGGCACTACGAAAGTGGTTGTTGCAGGAATGTTTTTACTCAATTCACGAGTTTTTTGTAAAATGTCCCTGTAAATTTTTTTCTCTTGATCTGGCATCAAAATACAGGTATAAGTAATTATTTAAGTTAATTAAGTGATATTATGACAAGCTTATTGTTTTATTTAACAACATGGGAAAAATAGAAGTGTGTAGTTTATATAATATAATAATTGAAATAATGATAAAAAATTTAATATTAATATAATGTGAATAATGTTAACTAATAATTAATATTTTTATGTAATAATAATTGTAAATTGATTTGCATACCGTTAAAACGGTGAGACATGTAGCACTATGTAATGATACGAACACCTCTTGTAAACATACCATGTTTCTGGCTAATAAATAAATAAATAAATAAATAAATAAATTGTTGATTTATCAATTTGCAACCAGGGGGCCAACCACCGCCTCATATAGCAGTATTATTTTAATATTACATCAGTGTGAGAATAAGATGAAGCTATACAGGGGGTATAGCTCCAGCTCTTTCCCACTGTGAAGCAATATTAAAATAATACTGCTATACGAGGCGGGGTGGGGCCAACCACCGCCTCATAAAGCAGTATTATTTTAATATTACATCAGTGTGAGAATAAGATGAAGCTATACAGGGGTATAGCTCCATCTCTTTCCCACTGTGAAGCAATATTAAAATAATACTGCTATAAGAGCGGTGGTTGTCCCCCAGAAGAATCAACTTCTGGTTGCATTTCCCATGAGATCATTACACACCTTCTTTTCAATACCTGATTGGCCATATTAACGAACTGCTTACCTACGTTGATCCTCATATTTCATCAATTCATCATCCTATTAGTGTTTTTCAATATTTTATTTTTATTTTTTCAGCAAATTGAAAAGAGATTGTTTCACGAATGTGTTTCCCGTAGATTTTACCTCATAAGACAATGAACCACACGAGACTCAAAACAATATCACTGTGCCAAACAAAACGTCTAGGATTCAAATATAATTATTTATTTTTAATGGAACTTACCCGTATTAAAGCAAGTAGCAGAGCTGCTATCTACAAGGCACTTCTCAGAAGGATTGGCAGCCAAAGGCAGGTGTTCCTCATCATCAATGGTGGAAGTCTTCAGCAGACCCCCCGTTCTCTCGCGTAAGGCTGCAGCATCCCAGCTGTTGGTACCGTAGATGTTGGATCCATCTAGGAAATGAGTCGCTTGGTTCATCTGGGAGAAAAGAACAACTTACATACATAAATTCAGTCTGATTGTGTAAGTTTTTTTGTAATTTCCAACGACTTCAGCGTAAATACGTCATAATTTTTAATTAGGTATCATTTATTGCTCGTCTACGATTGATATGAAACCTATTTACGTGGTGTATTGATGTAAGTATCTACATGCAGTGTCCACTGGTAATAAGTTCCGGAGATCTTATTTATTAGAAAAAAATATCTTACCTACGCGGTAATGCAATTAATCCTAAATACATAATATTATAAATGCGAAAGTGAGTTTGTTTGTTACGCTTTTACGCTAAAACGGCTGAACGGATTTGGATAAAATTTCGCACATGGGTAGACCATGGCCTATATTTTACTTTTAGATACTATTCATCCTGGATCGCAGATAAAGTCGCGGGAAACAGCTAGTGATTAATAAAGTTAAGAGACATCCATGTATTACCTATGAGTCAGATATGGATGTTGAAAATATACCACCTTATAAATAGATTTTGGTTTGGGCAATATTTTATCGCCAAAAACTACAACGAACAAAATAATGTCCAGCAGAATCAGGTCAACTGACGACGCATATAAATTATGTAGGTATAATATTCCATGTTACCTACAATTTTATGATAACCGGCCCAGTGAAATTCGAGATTATACCTACTAGAATCTAATAAACTCAAGGCTGTTTTACGTAACATTGGTAACTTTATACAAATAGTAATTAAAATTATTGAAAACAGCTGTAAAACCGGTCCACAGTCAGTTAACATCCGGGATATGAAAATAAGTACAATTAAAATGTTTGTCACTATAATACGACGACGTGGACTGTATTTCTGGCAAAAAAAAATTGTCCATACCTACATACTTTCTTTGGACAGATTTTTCATAACAATTCTATAACAAGAGACATCTCATTACCTACGTATTTCTGCGCTAAGTTGGTGCATGCCTTTGTGTAAACATGTCAAAGACCTTTCATTTTATAGGAATGTTGTTTGTTTACAGAGAGAGGTGCATGAAACTAATGAGGAATTCCAGAAATTAACTGGTAGATAGATAGAATAACACTATTACAGTTGCCGGCATTTATCTTGAGCTCTGATCCTTAATTACTTTAAGCGATTTTGGAACTTACTCCTGAGACAATACGACGTGCACACAAACCTCCACCACTCCGCCGTGAGCTCAAGTTAAATGCCGGCAACTATACCCACATGCAGAACACAAAAGTACGTTTCAAGTGATTTATCTACCCTCATTTCACTCATGCTAACGGCACATTACGAGAACATACATTACCTACAAGTAAAAACAAAAATATATTTTGCAATGTTTATAATAACAATTCCAGTAAACCTGCATAATAAGTGGGTTAGTGCCTAGATTGTGTTTATTGTTTAATGTAGTTTAACGCAATCATCAGGAAAATTGCATTCATTTATGCAAGGCAAACGAACTGCAATGAATCAATCAAGTTCGTCAATCATAATAACATTCATCCATTGTATGTATTGTATTGGTAGGTCTTGCAAAAACATGTTTTTATACGGGTCGCATCGTCAGTCCTTATCCGTATGTTTGTGAACTACTCCGGATATTTCTAATATTACTCAAGTGACGTATGCACTCTCGCAGGAAAATTGTTTAACATAATTGTATTCAGATTCTCATGCCCGTTTCGATTTGAAGGCGAACCGTAAAGTCTATTTTAATCCTTGTTTCCAATTGATGTTATTTTCACTGAGATGAATATCTACTTCATATTAGGGTAAATTAAGTTGATTTCAGAATGAATAAAACTATTGAAAAAGTCATAAAAGTGTTTGAAGTTTATGTGTGGGTGTTAAAGTTGTTTTTCCAAAAATACATTTCATTTTTTTACATGTTTGAAAACTTTCCAAAAATAGAAATTTTATTACATGTTGGAAAACTAATTCGCGAACGCGGTTTATCTTGTTCACGAGCAGTAGCCAAAACAATGAAAACGAGGGATCAAAAATTAATTCAATTAAAGCTGCGGTGACCATCTGAAGGTGAATGCAACCTACATTGGCATGTCTTTCTGAACTGAATTGTGTTACACAATCAGTCTGCCGGTTCTTTATGTAAGACTAGCTGCTGCTTGCGACTTCGCCCACGTGGCTTTTTCAAAAATAAAAGTAGCCTAAGTTACTCCTTATAACATCAACTATCTGCCCAGCCGTTTCAGAGATTAGCCGGAACAAACAGACAGACAGACAAAATATATAAAAATGATTTTTTTTGTTATAAGTACCGTATATACTTTCATAATATATGCAATTAGTAAAAAGCTATTATTTTGACATTATAAACAGATAGGTACTTAAATTTTATTTATTTGTATAGAACACGTTGTCAATAGAAGCACCTACACTAGACTATCATTCGTCCCACTATAAGAACCTGTGGCTCGTGTACATTATTAGTCCGTATTTGCTATCAATTGAACCCACTCAATGCGAGTACGAATCGATAAGGCAAATCTATTAGCATTGCAAATAAATTGACTCTTGGACCCATTCATAACACGATCAACCTTCTAAATAAAAGATATTGTTATTACACCATACTGTGAGGAAAATGTTCTGATGTCAATTTAAAGTCGTTAGCGTAATAGGTACCTAACCTTCAAGATTCGTCTCTCCATCGAGAATACATACATACAAATTAATAAAATTGAAGTGTTTGTTTGTAATGTGAAAATAACAGCTTTTTACTAAAAGCATAGGTTTTCATAACAACATTATTTTTTTAATATTTTTATATGTCTGTTTGACCCAGGCTCCCAGCTAATCTCCGAAACGGCTGGATCAATATTGACGGGACTTCCACTGGCAGATAACTGTTATAAGGTACTCCTTATAACCGTTATCTGCCAGTGGAAGTAAAGTACCCTAAGTTACTACTTAGGGTACTTTTATTTTAGAGAAGCCACGCGGGCAAAGCCACGCGTTGCAGCTAGTTAGAACTAAAACTGAAACACTCATACCTACCTCATTACAAAACGATATAATGTTGTTGCTTTTATATCTAAATAGTTTGATTCATAATCTAAGTACTAATAAGTAGATTTATCAAAAGCAATACTTTTGCTTAGTAATCGGTATTGTAAAACAACAAATACTTAGGCAATGTTTGCATTTTATAAAAAAATCGTTTAGGTCGGTATACTTGCAAATTATAGTTTCGCAACAAAAACGCAGGTAATGTATCAAGGAGATCTCGAAAAATCCCCATCAAATTGGGTGATAAAAAATATTCCAAATCATTAACGATTCCGAAAAGCGGTCAAAGGCACACGTGTTATGAAAAGTAATGAAAACATCTATAATTACGAACGTCTCTATTTATAAAATACAAAGACACAGAATTATACAAACTAAGTAACACGACATCGACACATGATCGATGACGTGTCGTTATATACAAAGTCTTTGAACATGATCGTAATGTATCACAGAAATAGTTTTGCCTTTCTTGATATGGAATGACGCGCGTCTCACTGTACAAGAGTTCAAGGAACCGATGATTGTTATTAAGGCTAAGAAAAAAAGATGCGCCTTCATATAATGCAAGTAAGTTACGCAAAAATGTATATTAAACAAGAACGCATACAAGTCAATTCTATATGTAAATATTTAAGTATTGTAGTAAAATACTTAATTTAATAAATGCAGACAGTAATGTCTAACCAAAGCTTAAAAAACGATATTACTTTCAAACTGCTTAAGATATTTTGATGATATTTTTTGTATGAACAGACTATTTTATTATCTATAATTTTATCTATGTTTTTATATCAAATATTCATGTTTTCGTTACGAAAAATAAATACTCCCTATGACATCGAACGGCGGCGCGGGCGCGGTCGGCGGAGCGCGACACACTTTTGTATGGTTCTATTCTTCAATTCTATTAAGGTCAATGGCGATTACCCGACCCTTAACTCACTAAAATATATAACCCATCGTAAATTGTACTTTAATAAGGGCGTGGTATACCTATGCCCATTTGGCTAGTTAGTTATTTTCAAGGGTTCGGTAACCATCCCTAAAAACTAGTGTCTACAACTCAACTATGAGATTATTATCATAATGAATGAGAAAACACTCTGGTTAGTGTCAAAGAATTCCAACAAACGGGACACCAGCTTTGAAAGCACGTCTTTCAGAAACCTGCTACAGTATACGTCTGATCATAGCCTGTCCCAGAGAAAACCTATTGCAGATAAGCCTAAAAACCGCCAGCTAGAAAAGACAACGGCTTGTCATCTCTAAAACTCATCAGACCCAGCACTACCTCCCTCCGACAGGCTCATATTTTTACCACCGAAGAAGTAAACAAATGGGGCTGTCTTACCTGTTCAGCAGCTCCAAAAGTACAGTCTCCTCTATAGGTAGTTACGGAGCGGGTATAATCCATGCAGCTGACGTACTTCTCCTTGTAAAAGGGGTCATCGTAGGGCACGGTGATGGGCATACAGCTTGGGTGGATGTACCTCGGAGTGAGGGGGAAGCCGTCATTTCCACAGCACCGGATAACCTGGTTTGTGTAGACTGGTGACAAAATAGTGGTGAGAATGGCTTTGACGGGTAAGAAATAAAGTGTGTAAATTGTAAATATTTATGTAGATATCAATGGTACTGCATTTGTTAACCAAATTGATCCATAAAACGTGGACTGTAGGTATTGTGAGCTGTATGCTAAATTAAAATTGCAAATGTAACATGTTGTTACGAGTATCAGATGGTGACTCAAGGATTATCTTCAATTACTACAGCACAATTTTAATTTCAATTATTTTAATAGACTTACTAGTTTTGCGAACTGGAGTATGAACCAGATCATGATAGATGAATTGACTCCAGATAGCCAAAGTCATGGTCTTGCCGTTGTTAGGCACATCGAGGTTGTTGGTAAGTTTAGTGCTGACAGACCGAGCTGAAGGCAGAGCATTATGGCTTATAGCACGACGAGGCTGCAAAAAAATAAAAAGAATTATACAACTAATCCAACTCGTGCATATTTAGTTGACTGACTACGAAACTGTGACTCAATAAATATTGATAAGTTATCTCAAAAAATCCATACCAACGTGAAACGTCATAACAATCCAGTTGTTTACTAATAGGTAAGCCTAAAGGTCATTAAAACATTTAAGGCGCTGACAAGAGGCAAATGACCAAAATAGGCGTCTTAAGAAAAAAAATTGCCAAATCTGTATAGTTTGAGGTAGCGGAAAAAATATATGTTAATTTTGAACATATTTTTAGAACTTGTTTGTTACCAAAACATGTTTTAAAAAAATCTCAATACAAACTAACGTTAAACTAACCTCTTACTTTGAGTTCCAAACCAAAATATATGTATTAAATATCAACATACGTTACGTATTTAATTAATAACAAGAACGTTTTATTTGAATGCAGAACTTGGTTGTTTTTTATTTTCGATTACTCAACTCAATTTTGAGTAAATAGATAATTGCTTCATATTTTGCAATAAATTACAAGCGTTGTGTCATCGCGCTTCTCTATCATGTCTGTGCAGTCTGACAGTGACCGCGGTTTAGGTGTTGTCAGCGTCTTAAGTAGCTTGATGAGTATTGTTCGAGAAAAACCCAGATTCAAGATTTAATAAAAACCAACCTCTTCAATGCCGTCAGCGTATCTGGGGTGCAGGAGACGTTTGTAGCCAGTCAGCGCCTGTCCCCAAGACGAACGCACTTTGTTGTTGCAGGAAGCATCAAAAGAACGATACTTTGACGACATCATATTCGTACGACACCCGAAGCGTTCAAGAGCAGCACACTCCCCACCGAACTCGCTATCGCGCAAATTTAATGTGCTGACGAAACTCGCACACTCATCATTTTGCAAACCGTATCTGAATGTGGACAAACAAAACAGCTATTAAACCCAAACCTACAAACGAGGACTTTATGTAAATAACAGTAAACTTAGTCAGTCACGTACCTTCGGCACCTCGTGTAGACTAGGTTCTGAGACGCCTTCGTTATGGTCAACGAAGACTTCTCATATTGCATGGCGTTGTCTGAGACGGAACCGTCAATCGCAAGTCCATGTGCCGGAGAGCCAGTTCTAGGAGAGATCCCAGCAGACTGCAAGTTCATTTCTAGTCTTTGCAACATTGACACTTCTAGCTTGCTAATCCTTATTGATCTATTCGTGTGTAATGTAGTGACAGGTGGTAACCTCCTCAACATTTCAGCACTCGGGAACGGAAAATCATACATAGGTGGAGGATGACTGAAATCTGTAAAAGTAAAAAACGGTTAAGGAACGAGTTCCTATAAACAATAGTTATTGGATGAAAATGAAGTAAGAACTTACCCGTAGATAATATTAGATTTAGCGGGTACGGAGCAATCTGGCCCCCGAAGGTGACTCCCGCCCAGAGCATCACACCAAGCAACACCATCTTCGTCATTTCTTCCAATATTATACTGCAACAAAGGATCCAAGTATGATTCACCGCCTCACCATACGAATAATAACACTATTTAAATGCCAAGAGACCAACCGATGACAAATTTTAACTATTAACATACTTCGTTCTTTTATCTGAGACGTTTGGAGTCCAACTGATCAACAAACGGGTGGATAAACAGTTTTATGAAGACCTATACGAGAAGGGGCATGGCCTGTGATAACCTGTGAATGGGCTGATACTGTGGAAACATATGTATGTACGTTCGTCACAATTATTCTCCATTTTTAGCTATCATACGATAAGTAGACGAGCCTCCTGAACTACAAGATAAAAACAAGCACATCCGGCTAAAGATATATTTAATTATAATCGTGTACACATACCTCATTATAATTAATTGTTACAAGCTTGTCTAGTTCAGAGAATCCGTATTACAGAATATAAACAAGTGACGATTCAATGTTTGGTCTTGAATAATGATTGTAAACTAATCTGAATATTACTGTTTTTATTTTAGTAGAACGCACAAACTTACTACGCAGAAGTTGGACCTCAATCACAAATTTTATTCACGTTAACCTTTTCCAAGTCGCAGGATTGTTTTTTTTAAGTAAATAAAATTAAAACTTAATTTCACAGTTGTTGATTTACTAAAACACTAGAAATCTGACGTGCGTGACACTAACTAAGAAGTTTGAAAGAGGTGGGTAGTTGTTAAAATGCATATTGTTATGGTTGTCATTAACCGTTTCTGTTATTATTGAAAATTTATTTATTTATCTGTAAGATGTAATTTTGTTGTTACTTTTTTTGTGCAATTTTGATTTAGCTTTTTGTGCTTGCCTTTAGTATTTTACATGATTGACAGCTCATACAAATGAATTATTTCAAGGGATTTAAACTGCACGTTTTTTCAATTTCGAACTTAAAAACTTCCTTTCCATGTTATACCTTGCGTCTGACGTCAGGCCATTCTTTCACCTACAGAAAAGTGATGTGGAACTTAGTAAGTAAACTTATGTAGCTAAGTTAGTTCATAAATAGTTATTATTTGCGGAACTTATATGTAAAATAGGTATATATAAACAAAATAGGTAGGAACTGATTTTTTTACTTAATAATATGTAAGTTGATTGTTATTGGTGATGACGTTTCTGGAGGCCTTCACCTAAAGAACTTATCAAGATAACCGAGAATCGGGCAGTCCTTATTGTTTTTCCTTATGCAGAGCATAGAGCATGCTGAACTCAGCTGAATTGCTTCTTGCTCTTGTTTTCAACGCTAGGCACTGTGCATCACAGCGTGCAGCGTGATTAGTTTAGGTACTTACAGGTAAATGCTGGCTAACCGTTTCTTATGTAATCTTACTCACTTTTGTCATTTTATCGTCTAGATTACAATTTTACGGTCTCACTATCGGTAAAATCAGGTAAAATGTAATCTCACCAAAAACATTTTCATGTAAAATGTTGCCAAGATGAACCCACATGGCTCGCACTGTCAAACAATTATCAAATTTCATGTAGAGTCAAGCTTCTAACTCTACACGCCCTAACTCTACAAGCCCTAACTTCACAAACTCTACACCTTTTTTTTTTTTTTTTTTTGGGTGGGAAATCATCAAATAACTTCTCCCGCTCTGGGCGGAGCGGGAGGGTGTGTCAGACTCTTACTGACTAAAACCCACCCGTATTCCTTCTTGTTGCCTGTGTTGCGGGGGCCTCGGTGACCCATAAGTACCTTCCCGCGACCCCGGCAGGCATCGGCCCTAGTGGACCCCTACTATGTGCTGAAAACTCTACACCTTAGCCTAAATATATGGCTCTGTATGACCCAAGTGCACTGCGAAAGCGGTGATCAAACTTGTAGGTACCTATGAGCTATGGTCTCGTAAAGGTACCTATATTCTCGTAAGTCCAGTAAAATACAGTTTGAATCTTATCGATACTGATTACAAACGAGTTTACTCGTTTACCAAATAAGGTGAGGGAATCGATACAATTTTTTTTTACCTTAAGTACATGCTTAATACTTAAGTAAGGGAACTAAGCACCTAAGTGAGTACTTTGGGACTTAACCTATAGTCACTTTGAACACATTAGATTAGCGAGTTAATTATAATTGTTTATACAACGCTATGCAGCTACTGATTAAATAATTAATTAATTAGATAATCAATTGGTAATACCAAAACAAAAACACTAGTCTACTTAGATAATGATAAAATCTGTTTACTTATAAACCTTTGCGGATGCTACTTTCTTAGAAAATAGCAAATAACTACCTAATACTCAATACAAGTATGTTAGATTACCAAATTACTCGTAGATAGAAATGGTCTAGAAGTTTGATACAGTTTATAAAGTTTTATTTTTTTCGGTCCCAGCTTTGCGTGCACCAAAACTTTACGAAAAAGTGAGCGCTTTTTAAATTATTTTGGTGTTTAGTGAGTTGTCTTTTAGAATATAATATGTTTTGTATATTTTATGTTTTCAAACAAATCGAATTTATACATAAAATAAAATCGTAGCGTAGTCAAAACTGTATCATCATTCATTCATCATCAATTCAGCCGAAAGACATCCACTGCTCGACCTCCCCCAAGCATCGCCACTTCGACCGGTTTCCCGCATCCAGCGGATTCCTGCGGCGTTCACAAGGTCATCGGTCAACCTTGTAGGAGGCCTTCCAACGCTACGTCTTCCGGTACGCGGTCGCCACTCCAGAACCTTTCAGGCCCATCGGCCATCTGTTCTGCGAGCAATGTGCCCTGCCCACTGCCACTTAAGTTTGGCAATTCTTCGGGCTATGTCGGTAACCTTGGTTTGCCTGCGGATGTCTTCATTTCTGATTCGATCACGTAGGGAAACTCCAAGCATAGCCCTCTCCATTGCCCTTTGAGTGACTTTTAATAAGGCCCACTGTAAGCGACCACGTTTCAGTGCCATAGGTCATCACATCACTGGCAACACGCACTGGTCAAAGACTTTCGTCTTGAGACACTGCGGTATGTGGGACGAGAAGATATTGCGTAGCTTCCCGAACGCTGGCCAGCCGAGTCGGATTCGATGATTGACCTCTTTCTCGAAGTTGGACCTACCTAACTGGACAGTTTGTCCTAGGTAAACATACTCGTCCAAAACTTCGAGCGTAGCGTCTCCGATCTTCATGAGTGGGTGTACCATGGGCATTTGACATGACCATGTCTTGTCCATGTTCATTTTAATACCCACTCTTTTCATTTTTCACCGATAGAACGAGTCATCGCTACGAGTTCTGGGAACGATTTTATTGCAGAAAATTTTATTTTATAGAATTTTTGTGTCTTTTTATCTGTTTGTCTGAATGTATGTTCCAGCATCATGCAAATACTACCGGATGGATTGTATTCAAATAGGGGCTTGTGGCTAAGTTATAACAGCCGCACGGGTCGATCGACCAAGTTAAGCTACGCTTGCCGCAGTTGGTCCGTGGATGGGTGACCATCTTTACATACTAAGACCCCTCCGTGTCTCAGAATGCACGTTAAGCCGTTGGTCCCGGCTGTCGTTCGTGGATCTTTGACAGTCGTTACGGGTCGTCAGAAGCCCGAAAGTCTGACAACCAATCGTACCAAGGGATATCGTATTACCCAGTAACTGGGTTGTGGAGGTCATATAGGCAGTCGCTCCATGTAAAATTCTGGTATTCAGCTGCATCCGGTTAGACCGGAAGCCGACCCCAACGAAGTTGGGAAAAGGCTAGGCAGATGATGATGGATTGTATTAAAATTTTGCATGAATATTCCCTTTAAGTATGGTCAATTCGTAGGCTATAAATTATTACGCTATTTGCTGAGGGGTTGAGCAATATTGCATTATCTTTATCATTAAGGCTCCTACATACTGGAGCGAATTGTCGCGCGACGCGTCGCGACACAAAGGCACCGCTTGTAGCGCTACACGCGGTGTCTTTGTGTCGTGTCGCGTCGCGCGACAAGTCGCGCCAGTATGTAGGAGCCTTTATTCTTCATAATTTACCGCAAATTGTAGAAAGCCGAGCGACGAAATAGGTTAGAATATTGCATTTAGTTACAGATTTAACAAGAAAACGGTCTTAGGTAACTGTCCCTAACTTTTTGAAACATTTTGATATACATTCACAGATTTTGAAAAAATGTACGACGAGCAAGAAAATGGACAATTTTCACAAAAACTTTATTTGATGCCAATCGATTGTTTCTTTTGTGGATAAAAAACTTAAGACCAACTGAGCTTTGAGTGCTAGAAAAGTCAAAAAGCTTTTCCCATACTTTATGTGTTGAAATGATACCGAGATGAGAGATAACACAATATACCGGTGTAGGTATGACAACAGTCGAATTATTACATTGGTTCACTAGGCTGAACAAGGAACGAATATAGAAGATAATTACAGATTTAACTTTTTAAATTAGGTAGTGGTCCCGATTCCCTTGTTCACAAACTAAACTAAATTTAAGTCAGTGCATCTTTTTCTTTCTATTTCAATAAGAAAAGGACAGAAGATACATTTTAGTTTAGTCCTGTCAGATTAATCAGCGCCTGTCACTACTTTATACAAGTTTAGACGTGATTAAAAACTTGCCTACTAAAATTACGTCAATTTACGTCAACCGCTGATTAATTTGACAGGACTAAACTAAAATGTATCTTCTGTCCTTTTCTTATTGAAATAGAAAGAAAAAGATGCACTGAACTTAAATTTAGTATAGTTTGTGAACAAGGGAATCGGCACCACTATCTTCCAGCTTTACCATTAAGGCTCTTACAGACTGGTACGCTATCGCGGGCGCGACAGGCAGTTTGCTGCCTGTCGCGCCCGCGACATTGCCTCAGTATGAAGCTAAGCAGTCAATCATGACTATTCATTACATAAATATAAGAACGGCTATGTCAACTTGCAGTAATAGCTTAGTGGTTCGACGACTGCTTTACAAACTTGTGTTTATAAGTTCAATTCCCAGTATTGACATATTTTGTGTTTTTTTTAATGTTTGTTATATTATTATTTGATAGTTCGTATGGTCGTTCGTGTGTCGTAGAACGTACACAGAAAAACATGAAGTTTCAGCCTCTTCTGTCATCCATGGTTATAAATATCCATGTTTAGGTGACTGTTACTAAAAAATCCCATCCTAACTATTATTATAAATGCGAGGGTAAGTTTGTTTGTTTGTTTGTTACCTTTTCACGCCTAAACCACTGAACCCATCATCTTGAAATTTGGCATATACGTTGTCAGGTGTACAGAAACGGACATAGGGTACTTTTCATCCCGAAAAAAAGTACTGTTGCTGAGGAAAATCACAATAACGTTCTTATGATAATAGATGGCGCCACGTGTCTTTCGAATTATGATTGAATTATCTCTGATATATAAAATTTTCGTGTCACAGTGTTTGTAACAAAACTCCTTCGAAACGGCTTGACCGATTCTTATGTAATTTTGTGTGTATATTCAGTAGGTAGGTCTGAGAATAGGTCATAAAGTATTATATTTTCATCTCGATATTCCCAAGGGATCGCGACTTACGCGCGTGAAACCGCGGGGCGCAGCTAGCTGAAATTTGGGATGGAATTTTGGCACAAAAAGTACAAGGCTTGCATGAATACTATTTGTATTTTGTATAGTATATACAATTAACTGAAATTTGGCAGTAGGTAGGATAGGTAGGGTAGATAGGGTGTGTAGGGTAAGTAGGGTACTTAGTGCTACCTGTGCCAAGCCGGGCCGGTTAAAGCTAGTTTGTTTATAATCAACTGTTATATTATTTTAGTAATCGCCGTTCGTCAGGAATAACCTGTATGAATGTATCAGACAGTGTACCAGTGTTGTGCCCTTAAGTAGTATATGCAGGAACGCAGGCGTTCATTAACTCACTAAAAACTTCGCAAGCAATGGGGAATTGCTACTGAAGGCTACGCAACGGGTTTCTACCTCGGGACGAGCTGCTTGTCACACGGAAAGCTTGCTCCCGCGTCACCAGTCCTGACTCTGTATTTGGCTGCCGAAACCAAAACTACAAATGTAGTACTTATAACAGGGAAGTTTTATTAAAATGTGGCTGTTATTTTAGTATATCGTGGTGTCTTACGCCTTCCACGCGAATAGTCTCGGGCAGAAGCTAGTTATGAATAAGTTGGTACCTACCTACCTAAGCAGCTGATCAATGTAAGTCTTGTCTTAACTTTATTTCGCGCTTATTATGTGCCTATTAAGAAAGTCTACTTAGCTATTAAACTAGTGAAATTATTAAAATTCAAGCTCATTAAAAAATCTAAATAATACAAAAATAAACTGGAGGCCGAATACAGTGTAACGCCGGAAACGACAATCATAAGTGCAGTCCAATTAATTAGGTAATTAATTTAGCATTAAGTACTTACTTATTTCTAAGTAGGTACCTAATATACTATTTGAAGAGTTCTAAGGTCCCAAAGCATGCAACCCACACATTCCAAGATTCATTCTGTTAGTATGTAGATGTTGCTTGCAACCTCTGTAGCTAATTTCTATGTCTTTTATATTTCTGTTTATATAATTATGTAGTTTGTTACACTTCATTTTTCGCATTTCATTTTTACCTTAGGTTATCCTTTATCACTGTATTTGAGATAGATAGAATACTCTTTATTATGAAGAAAAAAAATCTCTATTCAAGACCGATTTGAGATTCTATTCTCTTTTCAAGTCTTTATTTTTTGTTCTCTCTATTGAGAATGTTGGCTCACCTGTTATTGGCGACTGTATAAGCCCATGGCTGTTAGCTACTGTTATTTAATATTTTGTATAGGTACAGAAGCTGTTGGTGTACCTTTATAAATAAATAGACGTAATAATTTTATTTATTCCCATCATTAATTCACGGGAGAAAACGCCATTATTAAAATTATAATATATATTATTATTTAATAATTATAAATATTTTGATATTTATCATATAAGTTTGTTACACTTCATTTTTCGCATTTCATTTTTACCTTAGGTTATCCTTCATCACTGTATTTGAGATAGATAGAATACTCTTTATTATGAAGAAAAAAAAATCTCTATTCAAGACCGATTTGAGATTCTATTCTCTTTTCAAGTCTTTATTTTTTGTTCTCTCTATTGAGAATGTTGGCTCACCTGTTATTGGCGACTGTATAAGCCCATGGCTGTTAGCTACTGTTATTTGATATTTTGTATACAGAAGCTGTTGGTATACCTTTATGAATAAATAGACATAATAATTTTATTTATTCCCATCATCAATTCACAGGAGAAAACGCCATTATTAAAATTATAATATATATTATTATTTACTTAATAAGTAATTATAAATATTTTGATATTTATCATATTATTATACTATTATAGCTTAGTGGTGGAATAAAATCTAACAAACAACACTTACCTGCCTACCGCAACCAACGAAACCGAAAATGTGTTTAAAAAAATGATATATTCATGGTTTTATATACCATTATTCATTTATTGTCAATAAAAAATTCATTTGTTTAGGTAATTAAATAGGTCATTCATTAACACTAACAAGATGCTATCTATATACCAACTGATACTAGAAACATGTTTATTACATTATTTAAGTAAATAAAGTTGATTCATTCTGTCAAGATCATTGATCCTTTCTGAACCCATATGGTCAATAATGACCCTTTTTGACCGCTGTCCGGTTAACGTAAACAAACATTAGGATAATACGCGCTGCGCTGTTTTAACTCCAACAGTTTGTTAAAGTCGGCCAAGAATGAACATCGATGGCATTGATGTAAACTGGCGTTAAAAATAAATGTCCGTTCGGTCCACGGCCTGAACTAGTGCGTGCCTTGGTCTGTCTGTTGTGTTCCTTTTTGTAAATTGAAAGTGTTTGTTAGCAACGTTTACGTCGTTAATAATTACGTTAGCGTCTAATAATAGGTAATTAGTATAATTACATAGTTGTATTTTATATCCATATGTTTAGTGAACTTACTTAGATGAAAGTTAATTAAGTAGGGACTTAATTAACTAAGTAAAACCTAGATAGGAGTACAGGGATCCAGACTTACGTGGAATGTTCACTACATCCATCGCATTCCGGCCTCCTTCTAGAACATTTTTGTGGCGAAATATTCTTGGCATCCGCATTCAACATGGACTTTCCTTCAATGATCCGTTTAAACAACATAATAGTAACAGCAGGATTTGTTGTTTACGACAATTGTCGCGCCTTAGGCGAATGTTTGATTTGTTTAACACGATTGCAGATGACACTTTCTCAAAGGAGCGATTTTCCATTAGATTGGCAGAGAAGCCAATTTCACCGCTACAGCCAAACTCGTACTGGAACTGGTAAACTTGTAGCAAGCCAACGGGCGTCCGATCGAATCAACAATGCTAAACCCTCCCCCCTCTCCCCCGGCGTGAGATGTCAGAAAATAAACCTTCACCATAGCCTAAAAAATTGCTTGTAACAATTCGATGGTGTTGATGTAAATATGGATCATTTGGATTGTTTATAAGTGCAGGACGAAAGAAAAACCTAGTCAGTTTACTCATTTATTTCAAATTACTTTCTTGTCAGAAAGTTACACGTTATTATTAACCAAACACATCGTTTTAACCAACTGGTTCAGATAGGCTGTGTGCATTGCTGCCTTTATTAGTGTGCGAATGGAAGAGCCGTGGTAATTTTTTAGGACTCCAAAAATTATGATTTGTTCTTAATATTAAAAGATTTTGAAAAGTTTTTAAATACTCCATAACATGAACTACCGATCAGACCACAGTACATATATTTTTGTCGAATAATTTATTTAAATAAAAAAAATTACATGCATGCTAGACGTGATCATGTTTACAACGTTACTAAACATGATCAGTGAATTATACAAATGGTGTAATATTGATAATTAAAATAATTTCGAAAAAAAACCGCAGACGCATAGAAAGTGCATTTTCTTTTATATACGGTGACGCACAGTAATAAAGGTTCACGAGCACGTGGAGTGCGCATGTTCACAGCGTGGTCGTCCCTCTCCCCCTTATACTTCTCCAGCCCCCCCTCTGTCCACATTCCCCTCGCCATCAGCTGATCACGCAGCAACCGCGTGCACAAAAGCTGGTTCGCGTGAATCACATAATAATATGACTATGTATACAAACAGAAACCAAGGTAAGTACTTAAGTACAGAGTAGTTACCTATACGTTTCCGTTCCCTGCACGTACGCGAATATGACTCGCTGTGTAAGCAATATGAATGTAATTGTTATACACAGTACGTAAGGATCAAGTTATTAAAACACCTACCTTTAAATAAAGACCGACAAATCCTACTGCCTGCGTGAAAGTGCGTAGTTATTGGTAAATGTAGGTATTTCAATATTGCACTAAACTGCGTGCAGTCAAAATTAGTCGAATCCATTTAAATTCGCAGTGCAGCTGCATTTGCTGTTTAGTAAAGTAGGTAGGTCTTTTAACGTAAGCATCTGGTCAACAAACAGATTGCTTCATTGCGTGCGCTCCATCATCATAGAAACATAGTCAAAATAAGTACCAGGCTGCAGAAGTCTCATGAGAGAATATTGACTGTTGGCAACTTGCTATTTGCAGTAGCTCTGTCTCTAAACCAACCATACAGTGTTGCCAGACGCCGAAGGCGTGTCCTCGTACAGATATGGTCTGAAATCTCGTATTTTGTCAACACAACCTCGTACATACCATTTATTTAATAAATTCCTTAAAATCTATTGATTTTCTTGTCAACTATCTAATAACCAAGCACTCTACAAAGCAGTTTCGTCAAAAAGTGTCCAGGTGGTCGCTGGTGGCAGGTCGTACAACCGGAATTTTGCATTGGATACTGTATGTAGTATCCGAACTGTACCTACTATAGTGGACGTTTAGTAGAGTGGAATTAACATAAACATATTTTTTACGTTAACTTAGGCGCTGACAAGACCCAATTGGCCAAAATAGGCTTCTCTTAAGAACAAAAATTGCCAAAACTGTATAGTTTGTGGTAGCGGAAAAAATATATGTTAATTTTGAACATATTTCCCAGAACTTGGTTGTTACCAAAACACGTTTAGAAAAAAAATCTCGATACAAACTAACGTTATACTAACCTCTTACCTTGAGTTCTAATCCAAAATATCTGCATTAAATATCAACATACGTTACGTATTTAACTAATAACAAGAACGTCTTATATGAATGCAGAACTTGGTTGTTTTTTATTTTCGATTACTCAACTCAATTTTGAGTAAATAGATAATTGCTTCTTATTTTGCAATAAATTACAAGCGTTGTGTCATCGCGCTTCTCTTTCTTTTCTATGCAATCTGACAGTGACCGCGGTTTAGGTGTTGTCAGCGTCTTAAAGAAACAATACAAGTAAAATGAATGAAATGAAACCTTTCGTTCGTACATGCCATTCATTAATTTCCTTGATGATTGATTCCTCAATGACTTGTATCAACGAATCTCGTACAAAATCGTACGAGGATGGATGTAAACTCGTACCTCGTACCAGGACCACTAAATCTCGTACATGTACGAGAAATCTCGTATGGATGGCAACACTGCAACCATATTTCGCGCGTCGCAAGTTCCTATCCCGTACCGGTAATAGAATAAATTGTTAGATAGTAGGTAGGTACGTATACATAGAATCTTTCAAAAGAGAAGTAATTAATTATTTAACTACCTACATAGCTAATCGAAGCAAAAAAATTACAAGGATTGAATTTTCTGGAGTTTTCACGTTTTCAGCTTTCAGTAATTTTGTGTAAAACTAAAGAGTTGTTTTTTAAATTGAATGTTGCCAGATTAAAGCCGAAAAAATCTATCACCAGATGACGCTGTTTATTTTATTTCTATGTGGTTTGCAAGAAGTATTCAAATTAATGTACACGGTTTTGTTGATTTTTCTAACAACGATAATTAATCTAAAAAAAAATCATTTAAAAAAAACTTGACTACTTCGAAATGTCAATGTGAAGTTATGAACGATGAAGATTTGCTGTCATTTTTTTACTGTCAAATTCTGTAAATAGGGCAGCCCGATTCCCGGTTCTACTAGTTAAAATAAAACAATAACCTTCTTTCTGTGTTATACAAAGCTATCTAGTAAGTGGGACACTATGGCATCTCATTTGAGCACTAAAGATCGACTACTGGCATTGATTGACGACATCGAGTTAATTTCAAAGTGAGTAAAGTTGTTTCGCCAAAAGAATAAGAAGAAAGTGTTTTATTAATGGTAAATCTCATAATACAGGGAAATGATAGAAGTGTCGATAGCTCCGAAACCTCAAAAACTTTCTGCAGCAGACCATGCACAGCTAACAGATTTGCTGCTTTCAAAAGATTCAGAATTGAAGAAAACGCTGGAGTTAGCTGATGAACAAGCTAAGATTCAACAGAAAATGAACGATTTGAAGGCGGAAGTGGAAAATAAGGTGAATTATACATTCAAATTTTTAACTAATGCCAAAAAATTGTTTAAATAAACACTAACATATTGTATTGTTTATGTAGGATCAAGACATCTTCCTCTTACAAAGACAACTCAAAGATGCAGAACAAATTCTTGCAACTTCATTATATCAAGCTAGACAGAAGCTAGCATCAATAGTAAAGTCTAGAAAACGGCCAGTACCATCAGAAGATTTGATCAAGTTTGCACACAGGCAAGTGTTTCACAATCTCCAATTTCCCTAAAGTATTCCTGTGTTGCAGTAGTTTTGCAATTATCTGTAAACTCTTGATTTTTTCTTGTCTATAAAAAATACTAATTTGTGTGCCATAAAAAATAAATTGTACTTACTGTTCCTTTTTGTAACAAAAATAATAAATCCACAGAATCAGTGCCTCCAATGCAGTGAGTGCACCACTTTCGTGGCAACCTGGAGACCCGCGCAGACCGTACCCCACAGATCTTGAGATGAGGTTGGGAATGCTTGGCCGGCTCTGCGATCTGCCACTCAATGGCCACACACCATCTACACTAAACGAACTACACAGAATGACTACAGGCGGAGGTGAATCATCTTATTCATACATTTCCTAAGAAGTTTATTCTAGCTCATTTGTACATTAAAAGTTTCTATAAACCAATTATGGGTATTTCCATGCTTGAATAAGCTTTATGGCTCATTTTATTGTACATTTCCTCATCTAGTCATAAATTATAATCAAGTTACTACTTGAATCATGTGGGATGTAACAGTGCTAAATATAATTTATAAACGGTCTATCAGTTCATAATAGAAAATACCCATATCATCGCACCTGTATTCCCCGAAGGGTTAAGCATGGGGGGTTTGGGGAGGGGATCATCTATATATATAAAAATGAAACCCTATTTCCTTGGTCACGGCATCACGTTTGAACAGCTGGACTGATTTCGCTAATAATTTTTTTGTTTTTATTATATTAATAAAGACTTTTTAAATAAGAAAAAAAAAACCTCCACGCGGGTGAAGCTGCGGGCAAAAGCTATAATATATAGAATGAAATCTGTATAACTACCTATGTTGCAAAACTAATTATACCCAGTGATGGAATATGAAAGTTATTGGAATAAAAGATTGGCAACATAAAAAGTAAAGCATGTTTGTTAATGTTTGGATTTCATCTAGTTTTTATTTGGTCACAGTGCCAGCATCAGCATCAAACCAGTTCACATGGCATCCATCAGGCGAGCTCCACATGTCAGTTGGAGGCGGTAACTCTGTCGCCATTGACGGCCGCGGCAAGGACGCACCCAACCAAGAAGACGTAGAAGTTATGTCCACCGACTCGAGTTCAAGTTCCAGCAGTGATTCTCAATGAATAAGGAAGAAACAGTGTTTAAAACACAATCAAACATTATGATAATTATGTGATGGATTAATTTGAATAGACAGCTATGTGGAAAGAAGTGTGAAGAATGGTTTTTTGTTGGACATTGCAATATCAGATTAAAAGACTGTTTTATATAATCTGTAATGTAATTCATGTACTATTAATTTAAGACATAATTTGCTGTTTAAAATAGTATTCAAACTCATTATCTCCAAGAAACTGTTTTTTATTTGTTGACTATGCAATGTTGCAATGCAATGTTGTTTCTACTGCATATGCAATGTTGTTTCTACTGATAATATTATTTCACTGTAGGGTCATAGGTTTCCAACGGCTATTGGTGGGCTGGGTTTCTGCACAGGTGAAACTGCTGGAACCCAGACCACTTAGGTGCTTCCGCTGCCAGATGGGCAACCACGTGGTAGCTAATTGCACCTCGGAGGTGGACCGCAGCGGTCTTTGCTACTGCTGTGGTCTGCCCGTGCACAAGGCCGGCTCGTGCAATGCCACGCCGCACTGTGCCGTATGTGCGGCGGCTGGCAAGCCGGCCGAGCACCGGATGGGGGGCAAGGCCTGCGACTAATAGGTCGGCACGTATAGCAAAGTAGGTAGGTATCGCAGAACGCGCGATGGTTCAGTGGTCCGCACGCGCCGCTCGCCCACCGAAAAGTGAGCTAAGACTCGCTGGAGTCGCTGGCGCGGCGCGCCCCACTAACTCCATCGAGCGCCACCGGGTGGCGCTGGCGTCCCGGATACGACACCCGCTAAAGCCAGGGCCAGAGGCAAGCCCGCCGCCACCGCCGTCACCACCGCATCCGCCACCACTGCCACCGCCGCTGCCGCCTCCACCACCGTAGCCGCTGCGGCAGGACCCTCTCAGGGGGCTGAGAAGGCGGCTCAAGAAGGGGCTGACATGGAGTGCCAATAATGGCCCCATTACGCCTCCTCCAGGCGAACATCAACCACTGCGCCACCGCTCAGGATCTGTTGCTCCAGAGCATGGCGCAGTGGTCGATTAACATCGCCGTGGTCGCTGAGCCGTACTTTGTCCCGCCCAGGGATGACTGGGTGGAGGACCTGGGCGGCTCAGTGACCCTAATTTCGTCGGCCGCCGCCGGTACTCCGTCCCTCGAGGCCGTCAAGAGAGGACGGGGCTGCGTAGCGGCACGGTTCGGGGAGATTGTCGTGGTAGGGGTCTACTTCTCTCCGAACCGAACTCGTGCCGATTTCCACAACTCCCTTGCGGAATTGAGAGACGTCGTCGTCGGGTTCGGTTCCCTCCCCGTGTTCGTACTGGGGGACTTCAATGCCAAGAATTTGGCTTGGGGTTCCCGGTTAACGGACACATGGGGCAGGATGGTGGAGGACTGGGCTCTGGAGAGAGGCCTGGTCGTCCTAAACCGGGGTTCTGTCCCCACGTGTTTGCGGATGCGAGGTGAATCAGTGGTGGACATCTCGTTCGCTAGCCCCGCTCTGTCGCAGCGTGTAGTTGACTGGCGCGTCATGGAGGGGGTGGAGACCTATTCCGATCACCGGTATATCCGGTTTGACGTCTCCCCCCAGACCTCGAACGCGCCGGTCCGACGGGCCCCGAGTGGTCCGCGGTGGGCGCTGAAGCAGCTGAACCGGGAACTCCTCCTGGAAGCCTCGATCGTGCAGGCTGGGTTTCACCACCGGACAGGCCTGCTGACATCAACGACGAGGCGGAGTGGTTCCGGGAGGCCAAATCCGACATATGTGGCAATGTCCGACATATGGTCGCAGGAGCTGACGACTCTCCGCCTGAAGACCGCCCTCTAAGTGGAGATTCTGCGGGCCAGGGGATCGGCCCGCGAGGAGTCGCTGGGGACTCTGAACAGGAACCCGTGGGGACGCCCGTACAAAGTGGTACGGGATAAACTCCGCCTATGGGCTCCCCCGCTGACGCAGTCTCCGGTCCCCAGCTTGTAGAGGACGTGGTGAGCGCTCTGTTCCCTTCGCGAGGGGAACACACCGCCCCGCCCATGGCTCCGCCTACTGCGGTGCCCGATGCGGACCACACCGCCGACGACGATGACGCTCCGGGGGTGACCGAGGTAAAGATGAGAGTGGCGGTACGTAGGCTGAATGCCCAAAATACCGCCCCAGGACCCGACGGCTTACCTGGGAAAGCCTGGGTCCTGGCCTTGGAGGCTCTCGGGCCTCGACTTAGGGGGCTCCTAAACGCATGCTTGGAGAGGGGCCAGTTCCCGCTTCCTTGGAAGACGGGGAAACTGGTCCTCATAAAGAAGGCAGGGCGCCCTGCGGACTCTCCGTCCGCTTATCGGCCCATCGTGCTGCTCGACGAGGTGGGCAAGCTCTTTGAAAGAGTCATTGCAGACCGCCTCGTTGTCGGCCAGCTGGTGCGGGTGGGGCCGGATTTGGCGGAGAGCCAGTTTGGTTTCTGCAGGGGGCGCTCTACGGTGGACGCCATCATGCGCGTGCGAGCCCTGACGACGGGGAATGCTGTTGCCCTGGGTGGGGTCGTCTTGGCGGTGTCTCTAGACATCGCCAATGCCTTTAATACCCTGCCCTGGAGTTGCATCAGGGAGGCACTCCGGTACCACCGGATGCCGACCTACCTCTGTCGTGTGGTCGAGGCCTATCTGACGGACAGGGCCGTCATCTACCCCGGTCACCAGGGAGTGTGGAACCGGCAAGAGATGTCGTGCGGTGTCCCACAGGGATCGGTCGTGGGGCCGCATCTGTGGGACATCAGATACGACTGGGTGCTGCGCGCCGATCTCCCTAGCGGCATGTGTTTTCATGGTCCCCGGAACGCGCCACCGTCGGGATCCCAAATAACGGTAGGAGGGGTTTACATCGGCGTCGAGTCGACGATGAAGTACCTGGGACTCGTCCTCGACAGCCGGTGGAACTTCGTGGAGCATTTCCGATGTTTGGCTCCCAAACTGGAGCGGGCAGGGGCTGCCTTGAAGCGGCTCCTGCCCAATCTAGGGGGTCCAAACGCCTCCTGCCGGAGGCTCTACGCGGGGGTCGTGCGGTCCATGGCCCTTTACGGGGCTCCTGTGTAAGCGCGTTCCCTGGCGCTGCGGCCAGCCCGCCGGTTGAGCGCGGCCCAAAGGGTCATGGCCATCCGGATGGTCCGGGGATACCGCACGGTCTCCTGTGAGGCTGCGAGCCTCCTAGCCGGATTGCCGCCATGGGATCTGGAGGCAAAAGCCCTCATGCACGTATGGGCGTGGCGCGAGGAGGCGAAACGCCGGGCCGTAACTCCGCTGCCGCGAGAAATCGCAGCACAGCGGACGGAGCTCCGGCGGGATCTCAAGGCGACATGAAGAGTACCTACGGTGGTCGCGACCCAGTGCTGGGCACGCTACAATTGCGAAGATAAGTCCCCTCTTTAGGGAGTGGCTAAAAAGGCACCACGGCGTCCTCACCTTCCACCTAACGCAGGTCCTTACCGGACACGGCAGCTTCGTGAGGTTCCTGTATCGGATACGGTGGAGGTCTGCCCGGCTTGGGCAGAATTGCAGCACCGCCGTGTCCTCATGGAGGCGATCGGCGGCAGAGATCTCTCGCGTCCGGCCCTGGTTCAGGCCATGGTACGGAGCGAGAGCCCATGGGCAGCTGTCACGAGTAATGCTTGCGAAGGAGGACGCGGGACGGTTGAGGGAAAAGAAAATTTCGCGCCCTCTCGCCCCTAGCCGCCGCAGGAGACGCCCTGGGCGTCGGGAATTCCGGGCGGATTTCCGGCCACCGTAGGCGCGAGCTTGCGGACGGTGAGCAATGGGTAGCTCATCGTCCGGTAAGGGCCAGGCCCGGGTCGACGGCGCGTTGTATTCCACGCGCGCCTCACAGAGATGTCGTCAGCACAAGTGTAGAGGTCCACTAGGGCCGACGCCTGCCGGGGTCGCGGGAAGGTACTAAATGGTCACCGAGGCCCCTGGCAACACAGGCAACAGGAAGGAATACGGGTGGGTTTTAGGCAGTAAGAGTCTGACACACCCTCCCGCTCTGCCCAGAGCGGGAGAAGTTATTTGATGAATTCCCACCCCAAAAAAAAAAAAAGGATCATAGGTTTAAAAAGTGTCATTAGTGAATGATAACGATAAATCACACGAATTTCTCGTCAATGCATCTTGCAAGGCATTCCAGTTTAATATATGGGAGAAATATTTAATGAACTATTGTACACTACATAACACAAAACGCACAAACATTTAAAACTACTGTACTTGTGTACGTTGTCTGTTCTATTATTACATTAGGGCCAGGACCAATTTTTTTCCTGTGAATCCTCATGGATGCCCTCCTTCTGGGAAAAACGGAGGGTTATGTCAGACTCCTACCGACTAAAACCCCACTGTTCCTGCTAGTACCATGAGTCGGGGGCCCGGGAGATACGTGTACATTCGCCGCCCCCCCGACTGGTATCAACCCACCATGCCTAGCGGGCCCCATCACCGAGTGCGGCCGATCGCACGTTCTCCCATTAAAGCGCGCATATAATACTGCGTCCCACCTCTTTGAAGCCCGACTGCTCGAGCGACGACACAGCCCCAATTTCGCCGCCCGCAGACCTATCCTTACGGTGGCCGGAGATCGAAGGCCAGGCTCTGCAGACCATACCTATGCACTATGCAGCATCAGCGTGTTACACCACCAGTGTGATCCTCGTCGTCCAAGGATTCTTGCAGCCGACAACCAACGAGATTGGACTCAACGTAGGAACTTTTTACTGATGACCTATGTACCTACCTTTATTGATATCTATACATAAATGAAAACATTAACATGGTGACTGCAACAGGCAGTCACCATGGAGACGAAACTCTGTGTACAATACACGACGTATCGTTGTTCGACATTGACAATTCTAGTCACATAATTAATCTAATTTTATTATATAAATAGTTTTAGAAATGGCTGAGAGAGCTCCCGTCTCCGCAGAAGAAACATTAGTTCGCTATGACAATCCTGTATTAGTGACTAAGCGGGTGGAAAAAGTCGTAAGCTATCGTAATCTTGTTTCAAACAGGCTGATTTGTCAAACAATCAAGTTGGTGCGTGCTTATTTACTTCTTATTGCAGGCACCAGCTCTCGCTGGAGCTTCCATACAGCCATGTGTGCCAACAGAAGCCAAAAAGGAAACAGAAGAAATTCTAAATGCCATTTTGCCACCAAAAGAATGGGAAGAAGACGGCCAAATATGGACTCAGAAGGTGCTGTAGTGTCTTTTTACGACTTTGTCCGGTTCAGCCCTTACTTAAGTAGCAATGATTCCCATTAGATCGCATCGTGTTCCTTAGGTCTGGCAGGAGTAACTTCTAAGGTTTCAACTTAGTGTGGTTTTGTAGTCAGTCGTTTTCAAATAAGCCAAAAATTCAATGGCGCCGCCAGTACGTTAGTTCTTTCATAATAAGCGTAGGTACTAACCACAGATAAATATTGAAGTTACGTTTAAAAATAATGTAAGAAATCAACTTCTTATTTTAGCTTTTAATAAACGTGCCTAAACACGCGACAAAGTACTTAATTGAACCTAGAAAAAGTTATTCGAAGACACTTTGTTAAGTTTGTTTGGAAATATTTATGATTAGATGTGTTTGTTTAGATTTCATCGACTCCAGCAACTCGGCTGGATGTGATAAACCTACAAGAAATGCTAGACACGCGCCTGCAACAGAGGCAAGCCAGAGAAACAGGCATTTGTCCCGTGCGCCGACAGCTCTACACGCAGTGTTTCGACGAGCTTATACGACAGGTTCACAATTTTAAGATTGATCCTAAGACGTGTCGATTAGGTAA
The DNA here is from genome assembly GCA_905333075.3 of Atethmia centrago. Lineage (NCBI taxonomy): Eukaryota > Metazoa > Arthropoda > Insecta > Lepidoptera > Noctuidae > Atethmia > Atethmia centrago. The sequence continues at coordinate 14,822,427 of HG995383.1, read as the reverse complement.
CACCTAAAACATTACTACAATAGTACCGGCTATCGCACTACAGACTAGAGGTACCCTATCAGCACTCTGATGTACCTACCTTTACCTATAGGTAACAGAGAGAGTAGGTCCTGGAGTACCTATAGGTAAGTAGGTACGTGCACCGTTCGATGCATCGCGACACCAGTTTCTCTGCTTGACTTACATACAAGCTAGTAGCGATAGTCCTTATAAGATGGGACTCTTTCAATTGTCTGAAGTTAGCTTGCTCAATCCAGATAATCTTGAGAGCTGGCTTCGTTATTACGCCCAGTTAAGCCCCGCGCGACACCGATTCGGAGTCAAACAATAGAAAATCAATTGTGTCTCATTAGCTATCCTTCACCAATTAAATTCATAAAATATTGTACAAATATTGTCAAAAGTTCAACTTCTGCAGGTAACAATAAACTGTGGTGAAAGAGGCCTCCTATTACTGAGGGTTCGCGATGAAGCGAAAATCACGATGGAAGCTTACCAAACGCTCTACTGTAGTTCCATCGCTTTCGGTATGAGGAAAGCTTTACAGGTGTGTAGTTACAATTAAGTTTTTATTATTTAGGACTGACTTGTAATGGTCTCCTGACCTCAAACGCGGCTGCTTCACGTCCTGGGTTTAATTCTCAGATCAGGGTGTGTTTGTGTGTGCAGGTCTGGATTTGCGCTCATGGTGGCAATAGGTTCGCCCTAAGCCCTTTACATGGGACTAGACATAAGTGAGGAAACGTTATGTAGAGGAACGCAGATAATTGAATAATTGTATTCCAGTCAGAGCAAGGAAAATCAGACTTGATGGATCAAGTAGCAAAGCTGGAAGCTGAACGTTCTGCATTGGAGAAACAATGTCTGGAATTGAAACAAAAGACTGAGCAACTGGAGCGGCGCGCGGCTGAACTGCGAGCAGCTGAGGAGAAACGTCACCAAGAAGAATTACTCGCTTTGAAGAAGACCAACGCTCAACTCAAGGTGACACAGCTTAATCCTTTGTATACCTATTTTATTTTTTTTATTTTTGAATCTGAGATAATTTACATTCATTGCCTCTTAACGATTTAACTTTAGCGTTATGTCGTCTTGTTGATATTTGTGTAACCATTTGTAATAAAAAGTTCCTTAAAAAAGTAAATTTCAGCTGCAATCAAATTTGAATTTTGCAATGTATGACATTGAGTTTCTTGTTCTAAAACCTGACCTGAATTGAAGTTTAATTAATAAATATTTATTTACTAACTGACCAGACAGACGTTGTCCCAATAATTCATAACAGAAATCCCACAGAACATTCTATTCTGTGAAAATTCCCATAGAAAAAGCACCTACTATTTTTTTTTTAATTCTGTAAAACCCTGATTACCCTATTACGAACATTTTAAAACAAAAAAATAGCCAAATCGGTCCAGCCGTTCTCAAGTGATGCGCTTATCAACGAACAGCGTTTCATTTTTATTATATAGAATATATTACCATTAAACAAATTATTTTACCCGGGCGTTAATAAGACACATTGAGCTCCAGCAGGCTTAGCACGACAACCATACAGAAGAGTTTTGTCGGCGGAAGAGTAGACAAAAATGACGTTTCCGTGTAGACAGTTGACAGTTTTCTACCGAGAAATGTAGACAAGCGATTTCTATTCTACAGTAGAGTAGAAATAGAAAGATTTATGCTAAGCCTGCTTGCAGTCTTTCACAGAGGTGACGCACTACAAAAACGAACTTTTTCCTGAACTCGATGGACGTGTCATATTTACGGCCGCGTACCGTACTTCTTAATGCAAACTTGTGACCGTTTACAATTTCCTAATTGCTATTATTTGCTTTCAGGCGCAACTGGAAGGCATTATTGCACCAAAGAAGTAAAACTGTTTTACTCATTACTATTAATTATTTTTAAGATGTTTTTGTTGTTCTTACTAGATTATCGACATTTAAATTGTATTCCTCAAATATATTATAATTATAAAATAAACTAGCATAAATCTAATTGTGTTTTATTAAAGTAAAACCACATAATAATTTTATTAAAATATATATTAAAACATTTAATTGGGACAAACATACAATGTTTTCAATAGTTTACAATGCACATATCACTAGAAAGGTATAAAGGACACACATTCTTCCATTCAACTCTTCAATTTATTTACCGTAATACATATTTTATCAAACTCAAATATTACATTTCATACAGTCGGAAATGTACACTTTGTTGTTACTTCTGGACATATACAGCAAATCTTAATAATAAACACTACGCTCATACTGATGCAAACGCGTAATTCATCACCTGTAGGATTACAATCTTTATATTATAACTTAATGTAAAACTATTTTTCGAATCAAAATTACAAGAATAATAAAATAAAATATAATGAAGTTTTAATAATAAAATCGTATAATTATAATAAAATTGATTCCAAGAAATCAAGGCACCACATATAAAATTAAATTAATATTACATTAAATTAAAATATTAATACATCATCAAACACAAAATACTGAATGAAACAACAATGCGCAAAGAAAATAAGTAATTGTATAATGCAAGTATAGGTTGATATAACTTATATCGTCAAATGTGATGCCACTTGCGTCCCATTCCATTGCGTGTTGTTGATGGTATGTACACCTTTAATATCATCTTACACTCCGTCTATATTCACATTCTGGTTGATCAACCAGTCACATTCCTCAGCAGGTACAGCATCAACATTCAGTCAAAATAAAGACTTGCACGGAATGAAAATTATTTAAAATTAAATACGTAAAGTATTCAAAGAATAATAACTATTAATATTTTCAAAAATATATGTATAGTAACACCTATCTTTAATCTAAAATCTCCGTCGCAAAACTAAAATAAAAAAATAAAAATTGTGATCAAAATTAAAATGCCACAAAACGCATCTCGCTAGTGGATTTCTTCAAGCGCATTTAAGTAACATAACAAGTCGGTGGAATCTAAATTTATTATCACAGTTACAATACAAAATTAAGATGGAAACTCGTTTCACGAACGTTCGTTTCGTTGAAGAAATCTACAATCGAGTTCGATTCTCGACGGCAGTCGAGTCGTGTCTATTACAACTGTGGTTATAGCCGATGTGTTGTCATGGGGTCGGTTGTTCAGGTAGGGTAGGGAGCGGAGATTTACGCGTGTTGGGAAAGAGATCTAAGTGAATGTGTCTACTGAGGTTGTTCTGTGTAGGCGGTGACGCGATGCGTGGGCCCAACGGGGATGGCCGTGACGCGGCCGGCGCCGCCGTCCAGCAAAGGGTTCACGACCTGCACGATATCAGGCTGCAGCGAGTCCCCCCCCTCTGTTTCTCCCTCCCCCAAGCTAATACCGGCCTCCTCAAGGTCGGTAGGCGCGGTTTCGCTACTCGGGCTAGTTGTTAATTCCAGAGAAATTATTTTTTCCTGCGTCGTTTCCACCTGTATAGATAAATAGAATTAAAACCAAAGTTCTAGACTTTTGTATAACTTTTCGCCAAACAATGAGAAATGACGTTCAATTACGTTTGAGATAATAATGCAAATGCTATGAAATCTAGTGGTTTTAGAAAGTTATCAAGTTCTTTAAATATATGAAGTTCTTTTAGTATTTTGTTCCAGAACGGGAAATAATGAAAGTATTTTTTAAATTCGATAACAAAGTAAAGTTAATGTCATCGAACTGTGTGCTCAAAATTGTGATTACATTACATAAACAACATCAAACACAAAAGAATTCTACAACAAATAAGTCACAATTTTGAGCACTTTGTTGGTAAACATCTGATGTTGGTTACCTATGGGAAATGACATGCACTAAATACTGTTAATATTCCAATATACAGGCGTTAGTGGTTTAGTTTTGCTTCTGCTGCTAAAGCAATGAAATAAGCTTTAGTATATATATTTCTGTAGAGTAATAAACACAACAAACCATTGTTTTCGTTGAAGCTTGCCGTGTCTAGAATCCAGGTATCGTCTGACAAATTACACAATAAATTAAGTTAGCATGCCATGCCAAAATATCATGCAACACTCGTGAAAACATTAAATAGATAAGAAGAAATAAAAGAAAATAAAGGGGAAACCTTGGGATTCGGGATACTGTCAAATGGGGCAAATAAATTGTACATAAAGTCTTGTTATTGCCACGTCGATTTTAGTTCTATATTAACATGAGTGTAATTAGGTACTAAAGGTGATCTACATTTAATTAATTTCGTAGAAAAGTTGCGTAATCAGTTATTTTATCATATTCTTCATTATTTTCTTAAATTCCACAAGCTTGCAATCATCGTTTGTGAACATACCAGATTTATTTAATTAGTTTTGATATTCTGAATGAATTTACTGTAAGTAAATATTTATAGATGTGATTCAAATCTATTTTTTAAACCTCTTTTATTAAGTTTCAGGGTTTGTTAGTCAGACACCTAATAGTTTAAAGCTAGTCAAAGGAAAAAATAAAAAAATCTGAATCATAAGTACCTAAGATTTTCGTGCCTTTGTGGAATTTAGTGCAATAACTTTAAATAGATGTCTTAACTGATTAGTAAGTTTTCCTAAAAACATATCTACTGCAATTGTGGTGTTTCAAGTATGTGTTGTGCTAAATAGTGTATTTCGTTATGTGCACATAAAAGGCCCCGTTAACATCTTAGTGTTTGTACACGTCAACTACGTGTCTGTCAGTCCATCTGTTTCATTGTCTAGATCGTTTAAAGTTGGTTCGTTTCGTCAGTCTCGAGTAAGGTCTTTTATCATCTGTCATAATAGTTGCACGGTAAAAGCTAAGCGTAGTTTTAAAGATATACAAAAGATAATAAAAACCACACGATACGGCATTGCTTGTGTACAGCGTCTTACGTAGCACAATGTACAAGTCGCGGCGTTATACGCGTACCTCTTTCTCAATGACTTTCTCAATGTACTCGACGGTTCGCACTTTAGTCTCGCCGGTTGCCGGGCACACGAACTCCTCGGTGCGGAGAGTAATGCGCTCGTCTAACAACTTTTCTTTCTCCTTGACGGCCAGTATTTGGCCCGGTTTTGTACGTAACGCGATACGTGGCAGGGGCCATTTCTATAATTTGTAAAGCCATTTTTGACATTCGCAGCCCAATGTGAACGAACAATAATATGCCAGCCAAGCGACATTGATCCCCACCCATGATAAGACATATTAACCACACTGTGTTAGTTAAAGTTAAATCATAAGTACTGTTACAGGTACTTGCAACAAGACATCGAAGGTATAAATTCAAACATTCAAATTGAATACAGACAGGACTAGGACAGACTTTAACATTGCTTACTGGACAAAGACAATATTCTATCCGTGTTAATCACAATGTTAACAGTTATAGACAAACAAATTAATATATGGAATATTATTGGATTATGTGACAAAACATTCTAAATCTGAAATGGAAACAAGATGACGTTGGCTTTGAATGGGCAGTGACGATGACCATGGCCATGTGATGTGATATTTGATGCGACATTGGATAATTGTTTAACAGGTTTTTGAAAAAAAAAAACGTGATCTTTCTTCCATTTACAGAATCGGTTGCTTTAGTATTTTAATTTGGACAACATTCAACTGATTCATCAAGACAAGTAGCTATTATTTGGAGTAATTACCTCGTTCGAAGAGTGCTCTCTATGTGGATCTTCTAAGATGTCACTCGCTGGCCCCACCATACTTTTTATCACTTTCTGTGATTCAAGAGCCTCCTATATAACAAACACACGGTTAATCACATGTTGGCATACTACGCCAACTGAATGACACATCAATCAACCCTCCTCCCAATTTATTTGAGGTATACGATTCCGGCGGAAGTGTACGTCTAACTGCCGTCTCAGTAGTAGGGTCATTCCGCTAGTCATTGGTGGGTAACAAGAGGGTTCTCGTAACCCACCAAAGACCAGAAGGTAGTATTATCAATCTTCTTCTTAAGTAGAACCTCATACATACTGACATGTCAATGTCACATCGATATTCTACACACCTATGCATATAGGTTTTGTGCTTCAAGATTATGACCTTTATTTAGGTCATCCATTTTCTTTGAGAAGGTAAAGTGGTTTGTATTTGCGAATTTTATCATTGGTCATTATCATGAGGATCTATAGCTCTGTTTAAGAGTGTGCTTACTAAAAGTTGGCAACGTCGCAAATTGCTGTCTGCAGTGCCGGATTAACCACGTAGCGAGCGTAGCAATTGCTACGGGCCCCGCGCAAAAGGGGGCCCCGCGTATCCAAATACGCCCACCTCCGCCTGAGCGTAATTTTTGGAGTGAAACTTATTAAGACGTGGTATATTGATTTTAACTGATGTCACAAAAACGTCAAACGTAACACCTTTTCCGACTAAGACGGTCCAAGTCAGTAATCTATTATTTCGCTGGCGAAAATAAAATTTGAATCGGTCCGATAATCGGGTTATTAAAAGTCTGACGTGTGTGCCGCACCCTTACTCAGTGAGGATGTGTAGCAGAATTGAAATGGCTCGATTCAAAATGTTGAAATTGTGTATATTTGCAAGAGTTATAGTCTACATTACTTTTATTAGGTAATATTTAGTAATCATATACCAAAACAATATTTTCTTTTACCTTATTTTTTTACCACTTTATACCTAAGAACCCATAGCAGATCAAGGGCCCCTCGATAGAATTTGCTACGGGCCCCGAGCTTGATTAATCCGGCACTGGCTGTCTGATGTTTATACTGTTTACATTGATTTGGTAATATTACTCTAAGTAAATATGAAATATCGCTCTATAGTGCAATTCAGTGCAGTTAATTACATTAATAACTTTTAGGTGTAAAACGGGCATTACTAATGCTTTAAAAAAATCTAAAACTATATATCCGGTTTCGATATTAATTGTTGCATTTAATAAAATATTGATATATTTTGACATATTGTCGTCTGTATGACGTATCAGTACTCAGTCTCTATTTCAAATTAAATTAAATTGGGACTACATTGTTGTATTGGGTTTCCACCTGTAAAACAAATGCAAGTGGTAATAATAAATAAATAAAATAAATAAATACAATTTAGTGCAATATGAAGCGATATTTCCATTCAGGAATATTAACAAATTAATCGAAATACGAGCATTCTGCGACGTTGCCAACGTTCAGAACGCACAGCCTTAAGGCCACTGACCTGTTCGAGCGAGCGCAGCCTGGCGGCCCGCCAGGCGGCGCGATGCGCGGCTCTCGCGGCCGCGTCCTCCACCTCACCGTCCCGCCCCGCGCGTCTGCGTTGTGACTTCGCTGACGGACTCACGCCTCCAGACATACTATGCAAAAACAAAAGAAAAAATATTCATAACCTTTTCCACTGAGTTTCTTTTCACCTGCTTTAATCTGTCTAATTAGCCTGCGCTCGTCTATATTTCGCATTCGCATATGGCGTGGCCAACGCCTCGGGCAATAATTTGTCTTCCTCGTAAAGATTTCACAACTTTTTCGAATTTTCAACAAACTTAGATTGAATGCGTAGATAACGGCTATTTGACGGATGTTTTTACAACCTGTATTTTTTCACAGGCATCAATATATTTTCCCTCTTTTTTAAAACCCAAACTCAAAGCATTTATTTCAATTAAACCAACTATAGGCACGTTTAAATTGTCAAAGACTCGGTAAGTTAGTCAGAAAGTTGAAGCTAGTTGCCCATTCCAAAACGTAGATCTCTATGGACAAGAACGGGCAAAAACCCTTTTAAATCTAAATATTACAAAATCCTGGGTACATTATTCTTAAAGAAACTAGATACTATTGTGTCACGATCAGCCTCTAATCATAAGAAAACTATGCCGTACATACCTATGGCCATTCTCATAAGGTTCGTCGTCGGAATGTGAGCTATATCCACTCTGCCGGTCCTCGCCTGGGGACCACGAGCCGAGCTCTGATCGCGACAGAGATGCCATCTTCCTTTCCTCTTCTTGCTTCAATTTCTCCACCTCATCCGCTGATAGGAATGTGAAAACTTTTTCTGAAAACATTAGTAAACTATTATTGATACCCAATTTTTCTATTCTCTCTCCACCTGCCTGTGACTGGTGATCACAGAGTACATATGTAATTATTGTATAGCCTAGTGTTTAAATAGGACTTGAAGTAATAGTTGCATGTAGAATGGAGTGCAAAGTTGAAGTAATAGTTGCTTAACCTTTTGACCGCCACAGTCATGTATAGATGACAAACCAAAATGTGACAAGCACGCCACGGTCACCACTACACAACAGATTTTAAGGAATAATTCGTAGCATGGCGCCGGCGCCGTGGGCACATTTTTGCTTTTTGTCGTGGTGGTCACAGGGTTAAATAAATAATTAGAAAACTCGTGACAAATCAGTTTTAACATAGTGCGTATACTGATATTATTTTTTAATTCTATATTAAAGTTGTTATTAAGAAATTTCTACAGGTAAAAACTCCAAATTATCTATATTATTTACCTGGCTTGGGCGATGGTTTGTGACTTTCTTCCATAGCATTTTCGAAGAACTTCTTCTTATCGCTGACAGACGCTTTCACAAAATTACCAGAATGAGGTGGGGAAGCCTGAGGACATTCGGTTTGATTAGCTAAACTTACAAGCAAGTTGACACACACATTAAATAAAAAATGAGTTAAAAAGCTTATGATATTTACAAGCATTGAAATTCCCTTCTCCAGCCTTCACACCCATGCAGTCAATGTTTTAATAATAAACAATAATAAAATAAGGTTATTGCGGTTAGTAAATCAAACATGCAAAATATAAGTAATTGCAAGTTAAAAACAATAATTCAATGTGGGTAAGTAACAAAATGGGATATGGAGGGATGACAGACTATGTGGTTTTTAGTCAAGAATCCAGGTTGGGTTGTCGACGAACACAATCAAAAGAAGCTGAGTGTGTGTGTGCGAGGATAAGATTCCGTACATTGATGTTTACCTCGCCGATGGCGAAGGATTTGATTTTGCTGCTCCATGCGGGTTTCAAGGCAGATGCGGGCGTTGGGCTCCCTTCCCTCAAGGGATCCGAACTGTTCGACATTCTATCGGTTTCGGCCACTGTCGTCACCTCACCGAAACGAACTCTTCTCTCTGATTGAACACTTTTAGGCGCATCATCGTTATTAGTGGGGACAGATGAAGTGATGTTTGCATTTATATCTTGTCCTAAAGTACTGACTAGAGCGGTATGTGATTTGTGATTCAAGAAACCAGTTTGATTGGAAGAACATACTGGAACTGTGCATGTGTATGGGTTGTATGTTCCAGCTACAGTCGTTAGAGATGGGTACGGGTTAATTGGAGGGTAAGGGTTGATAGGAGGGTACGTGTTAGAGTGGACCATACCCGGCGTACTATTATCTGTCCTCAAATCACGTAATGAATGGTGCACTGGTACATACATTGTTCGTTGATCGATATAAGTTTGATCTGGATGTAAACTACATGGAGAGTTAGGGACGTGTGACACAGTAGGTAGAGTTTTATATTGTGCGTGTAGCAATGCAGGGGAATCGGGGTCTCCAATAGGACTTACAGAAAGTTCTTTATAGTATCCATCATTGGCTACAGGAAGTTCTGGTGTACGGAAGACTTGACTTGAAGGCACTGCTGATACTATAACCGAGCGAAATGGAGCATCTGAAACGACCGGCCCCGAAACCAAATGAGGAAAGCCGTCGTAATTTACAAGGGGAGGGACTTCGGTTTCAGGAGAATTTGTGGAATTTGAGGACTGCATGGATGTTTCGGCCACCGCAGGCTCAGGCAGCAAAATCCGTTCAGGAATTACGGTGATTGGTGGTAGACTTGCCTCAATATCTTCATCTTCAATTAATTTACTATCACTAACGTAAGTGTCGAACAAAGGCGGAGGCGGGATGATGAGGTCGGCGTGAAGTACCCGACTCGCTTTAGGGACCGGTCTCGAAACTTCCAATTCGGTAGTCGTTTGGTTTCGGATTAGTAAGGAGCTGAACCCCTCGCATGCATCGTTAGTGTCAATGATCGTAGGCCCTGTTCGTTCATCATCGTGCTCGTCATGCAATGAGTATCGAAATATGTTCGTATCGTTCGTCGACAAGGGGTAATGTTCGGGTTCATCCATCGGTTCTTGTGTGAAACTAACTCGCTTTGTCTGTGGTTTGCGAGGCACTTGAGGTTTATGTTTGACGGGAGACGCAGGGGTCGCAGGAGTCGCAGGGGTCGCAGGAGGCGCGGGTGGTGGCCTGGTGGGGCGCTGCAGGCGCGGCAGGTCGCCAGGCGAGCCGCCTGCGGGCGTGGGCGGGGGGGGCGGTGCGGAGGGGGGCGGCGTCCTTGCCTTCTGCTGCGCGAACACCGCAAGCGGCGAGGGGGGCGCCACTTGCGAACTAGACGACTAACCAAACCAACAAAATATACTGCACCACTCGGTACTTACGCAACTCATTACTTTGGCTACATACGGCTAAAAGAAAGACCAAAACAAAATGCTAGGATGCTCGAGCGTAATCACGAATTGAGCCAAATATAATATTTTTTTTATTTCATACATCGAACAATAGCGAAGCTACTTGCACGAAAATATGAATACGAAAATCATGAATAATTAACCAATATCATTATATTGCATAAAACTCAAAAGCTTATTTCAGCGACGAACAAAAATCTTCCAAAATAAATGTCATTGAAAACATGGTAACATAAAAACAAAAGAAAAAAAACGTCATCTGAAACATCATGTATTTTAATGCAACACTAAACATAATGTCAATTAGAACAATTTTGTACATTAAAAGTAAATAAAGTAAATGCACAACAGTTTTATCAAATGTAAAATAATTGGCAGTTGAGAATAGTAATTTGGCCAAAACCTTAACAATAAGTCTTACATAGCTTAAATCAATTGAGAATATTTTAACAAATATCTGGTGCTCAACAAAGGTCCGCTTCATCAGAAAAATAAATTCATCAACACTGTCAAAAATTTGGAAGCGAATTATATAAACATTTCAAAATTTTATTTCGACGTTACTTTGTCGTGTATGTTTTATGTATATTTATAGAATTGTTATAGTTAGACAAACAGGGATATAAAATTGGTCTTTAGGATTGAAGATTACATAGAATACAAAGTGTTACAAATATATATCAGTATTTAGGTGTAAGTTATATATTGTAGTTGTAGGCTAAATATGTTACTACATAGGTATTATAATGATATAAATTGGTCGTATCGGGCTGATTAATAATGTAAAAAATTGATTGGTCAATTGGTTGGATTAAATAAATACGTAATTTTTCCAAATTTGAAACATTTATCTATGATAACGTTTTGATTAAATAAAATAGTAAGGTAGGATAAAGAACAAAAAACTCATAAGGTATAAGGTCGGGTTGCATGGAGTTGTCCATATTTTATGGATGTATATTAACACTCGATTTGGAAATCCAATAGTTCAAACTAAAATATTGTTTTGTATGTCATGTTATCTTAACTAGATATACCCTTCTCCTTACTTACTAAATACAATGATAAATTTTGCTATTATATACATTTACCACTTTATGATTTTTCATAATGAACATTTTCATGTTTTACAGGTGGTTGATTACATAGAAAGTAAATAAAGTAATGTTAAACAGCGCGAAGCTGAACGACACATAGAAAAAGTGTGTTTGGATATCTACTCGCAAAACATCATTGTAAACGCACGGACAAGATCATCAATGCAACTAAATAGCATTGCATTGGCACCTAAAGCTATTCTGAATTAAAAACATTTATTTAATTAATTTTATTATAACACTCATTATACTGGTTAACCAAAATTATAAATGCGTTATTATTATATTTCATTTAGATTTCCCGTTCAATAACACAGTTCACAGATAGTTTAACACATTAGTTAAATAAGTTTACTGGACATGTCGTGTGTATCCGTTAAGTTTATTGAACATTATTTATTTACAAAGTATTTGGACAGAAGTTAACATTGCTGTACTATGTGTTTTCTTCCTTTTCCTCAATGGATGCATTCTGCAATGGACGTAATACGCTTTGTCATTAATTTTATTATAAACTGCACCAGTTAGGGTCGTCCTCTAGGCAGAACCCATTTACAAGCTAACACGTGACGACATTGAGCTAAGCTACAGTAAATTAAAATAAGAACTGAACAACATCGTCTTGCTATAAGGTTTAGGTTTTCTAATAGTACTAGGGTACACTTAGAAGTTCTATTACATTTCCATAAATTATTACGTAGACGTCCCAACAGAGAGAAATTGAGGATACATGCAAAACAGTCCTTTAAAGTCAATATCAATACTGTAATAGTTAATCAATTTACAGACAATAGACAGAAAGTTCGCCGTCAAGAGAGAGGTTTACTGAAGTTTTCTGTAAAGTGCCACCCTTCCATTTCATCACAACCAACTACATATTAAAGGCTTATGTAGATATACTAAACAACATTTATTTTGGAAGACAAGGAGTTAAAACATACGAATAGTATACTTAAAGTACTCAATACAAATATTTACGAATATTTTCATGCAAGCAATATTTATACTACAAAATATACATAGTGCATGCTATCAATATCAGGAAGATGCTAACCGTGCAAAAAGTTATACAGCAGAGTTGTTTCGGCCTTTATATGCGATAAAGTTATAATAGTATAATACAAAGCCAAATCTTATGTATCACATGCTGTAATAGAAACTTTCCAATTATCAAAATATAAAGCTTAAAATTTTCAAGAAATAAATTGTTAATATCAAACTGGAAAATACGATATAGACTACATGCATACAAAGTAATATTTTTTTTACAGTTAGACACAGAAGAAGATAAAAAATATCATACATCAGTATAATTGTAATAGAATAGTTTTTTTTTATAACAATCTTTATTGCCTTATTCTGTGACCGTCTGTGGGGATTCATATTTAGTCAGGGGATCGTTAAGAACAATGCGGCTATTAGTAAAGAATAATTTTAAAATTTCATTTTCGATCTATTAGGCGCATTTTTCGTAAACTAGAAAAAGTAATTGATTTTTTCTGGCATTTTTAAAAATGTTTAGGCTTAAAGAGCTGTATAGCTTCTATTCAAGAGAATTTTATGTCAGTATATACAGTTAAGCACTAACCTGAGGTTGGAGTGTATGTTTGGACATTACGACCGTGGTCGTCTTGTGTTGCAGTTCGGGCGATATCGGTGGCGCGGGTTCGAGAGCCATGCTCTCTACGGCGTGAACGATATCTAGCACCTGAAACGTTGTTACGAAATATATTCTAGTGCACCTAGTTTAGTAATTTTTAAGTCATCATTCTCTTGTCCTTATAATTTATTTGGAGCCGGTGCAACATTTCCTTTGCTTCCTTACAACTATTACTCATCATCTCGGTAGTCACCCCTTATCCAGCCATATCTTATTTGACATTTTTATGCACCTAGTACTCAGTACGAAATAAAACAAAGGAGGTTGAGTTTGAATTAAACTGGCCATGGGAGGGTAATGGTTTTGCCGGGTACCCGGCAACGCTGACATGCTATGACGCGTGTGTGATCAATTTTGAAAAAAAGTGCTGTTAATGCTAATAATGGATCAAGCAGTGGTGAACCAGATGATGGTTAAAAATTTTCTGCCGCATCGGAATTTGATCATTATTTAAGCTCGACAAGGGTTGAAAAAATACGAATGCCTACACATAGTAGGCTTCTAAAAAGGAACACTACCTATCCAATATTACAAAAAGTGGCGCCTAAAAATGTATCGACATCTGCAAGTTCTATTCACAGCTAGCGTGTGTTTTCGGAAGCAGGATTAATTTATGAGAAGAAAAGAAGTCGACTTGTTCCCAAATGTGCTGAAAAACTGATGTTTTTACACCATCATTTACCAATTTTAAATTACAAATATTAAATAAAATAATACAACCGTTTATTATTAGTCATTATTATTCCTTCACTAAATTACCCAGCACTGGCAGTAATACCCGTTACCCGGCCGGATCCTAAAAAAGTACCGGAACTGCCGGGTAGCGGATCCGAACTGGGTACCCGTCCCATGTCTATATTAAACTATCAAGTTGCTTGAATATTTCTGTAAGTTAGCTTTGATGGAGTATGTTGAACCGTGAAGGAGATATCTGCTAGTATTCTCAACTGATGCCACAACAGTATCATTTGCCTTAATAAAAACGATGACATAATAAAATAAACAAAACAACAGAATGATTAAGTACCATATTTCATGTGATAGCTAAAATACAGTTAAATGATTACCAACCTTTTCGGGTGTAGATTTTTCCCTCATTTCTGCGACTTGTTTCTCGTGTTCAAACTCAACAAGGTCCTGTTGGAATTGTTGCTCCTGTGGTAACCAAATTCATTGCTTAATTTTATTTATCTTTAAAATAAAAACATAATGTAGTCATTTAGGTACTTATATCTCTACTGCTGGTCTTCTAATACAAAATATCGATTTATTGAAAAAGGTTTGTAGTTGAAGTAGTTAGTCAGGAACTGCTGCTTATTACTCTTTTGACATAGGCATCAGTCTCCTTTAACGAATTAAGTAAGAGAAAAGAATAGATCTTCTGAAGGATTTCTTACTTACCTTGTCCCACGGTATCATATGTTTATAAAAAAAAACCTTAATGTATGTCTTGAAATTCAAAGCTTAGGGTGAATGCTTGTGTTTAAGCGTAATAAATCAATGAAAAAAGAAAAACCATACCACAATTTTGAATGCAACAAAACGAATATTAGGAAGCGCTTATTATACTGACCTGTTGCTGTTGGTGCAACGTATTATCATCTCTGTCCAGGCTTGACGTTGAGTGAGACAGAGAGCCGCCCGTTTCCGCCGTCCCGCTCTCGCTACCAGTCTGTGCAAATATTCGTTTTGTCTATCTCTTTCTAACAAGCGCTCGCCAAAACGAACTCACACTTATTTTGGTTGTGACAGACAAAACACACTCGAGAGCGTGCCAAATGAAATTAGTGTCAAAATAATCGTATTCCGATGTGTATTTATAAAAGCGTAAATACTGGAAGCATTGTAAAAGCATTCATGTTTATTTGATAAGAGAAAATGAATCCTTATTTGTTTTTACTGGATTGTGTAGGTATAAAGAACAATGAAATAAAAAATATACAACACTGGACAGAAATGTTTGCAACCCTTAGGACAAGCTCTGCTTCCCAGTCACCCGACGTCTGCACGCGGCATGGCTCGGTGACTATGGGGAGTCCACAAACATTTCCGCCGAGCTATGAGTAAATGATATTCTTACAGTGATCTTCTCTGGCCTGGTGTATCCGTAGCATACAATGAGGTGTAAAGGTGCATTGGTGGCTGAACGCAGTGCGTTCACGGCTTCGTTGTGCGTCGCGCCGAGCAGCGACACACCGTTCACTTCTAATAGACGCATGCCAACCTGTCACGAGTAACGCATAATCAGAAACAATTTTATTTGGTCTAAATGTAGGTACAGTATGACATTAATAACATAAATGAATTAGGAACGCATACGCATTCTTACTAGTTTGAGTTCTTTAAAACCTGCTCGAAATCGGTTTCCTATGTACAGACAGGTAAGTGTCTGTAAAAGTAGTTAGGCGCTACAAAACATCATTTTCATGTAATTGTACTGTACCCACCTTCAGTCTAGCGTCTCTCCTGGCGGCTCCGCCGCTATTTATCTTCGATATAAAGACTCCCTCGTCATTAGGGTCGTTAGGGTTGCCACGCTGACCGTTCAAACCGCCCTTTATGTGCATTCCTAGCTTCTCACCTTCTTGTTTGATTATGGTTAGATCCTGGAGAGTAAACAAAGTTGAAACCGCGGAAAAAAAAAACAATTAAAAATCTATAGGCATTGATTTAAAATATTAAAGGCTAAAATTGAGTACCTGCTATAGATTTGCTATTTAAATCGAGTAACTTCGAATAACTACATTCACAAACACTTGTAACATGCGAAGCCACAACACAATACCTCATGCACTCAAAGTAACAGAAGCTTTCATACTAAATATTTACAAAAACATTCTAGATAATAAAAAACCTAGCACATGACAGACAAAATTGTAAAGGGTGTAAGTTTCAGTGTAACTGGCATGACAGTAGAAAGAGCTATAAGCAAAAAGGTTTCATATTAAAGATGAAAAGTCGCGTTCTAATAAGGAAAAGCTGTATTACGAAATAACCATTCCGAATACGACGATAGCTGGGCACACGGACTGACTGGATGAGGGGTTGGAGACTGACATATATATTTGGTAAAGTAACACACATAAGTTCGAGATCGCCGAGCGACTTTCACACTTACAGTTGCGTCAACAATCTCAACTTGTATGAGACCCTGAACGTGTGGCGGTGGCCGTGTTGCGAACGTGTGGAACAAAACAATTGTTTGCGTTTTATAACGACCAAATAAAACTTGTATCAATGTACTGTTCAAGACTCAAAAGATTTCGTCACTGAACAAGAAACACGCTGGTAGATAAGCGACAGAATTCTTAGCAAAGACATACTAGATGCTTTTGTCAGTATAAATGTTCAACAATCATGTGCATCAATGCATAAGCGTTATGCTTACTTTTTATTATTGTATACCGCCAAAGTCTACTGTAAGCGAAAATACTCAAATCATTCTACTCGTGAATTCACATTATGCTTTCAACTTCTCACCATTATATCCACAAATTCGGTTACTTGCATAACATGCAAAACATTGCGCGCTTACGTATGTGTCTGTATGTACACACAGATTACGAATATTCATAACAAGACGTACCCAATGGTGGGGACTGTATTTTGTCAAATTAAGAGTATTTGTCACAGTTATATATTTTTTTTTTGTATTTCATTTGATTTACAGTGTGACACAGGATTATATAAAAAACTATTGACAAACGATTGATTGAGGACATTATAAATATTACTTAGTATTTTATATAGTATGTTCTGAATTATTATGATATTCCCTTATTTCAGATAATTTAATAATTCAAATGAAAAATAGTAAATATTTTTATTGTTACTAGATTCTTTTACACAGACAACAATTTTAAACTGCTTACTAATACTAATAGCAAAACGTAATGTTTGCATTTCGTAACACTTTTCAAACTTACAATAAATTAATAAAAAAAATATTCAATCCCGTGTCACGGTGTTTGGTGTATAGTGTGATGATATCACAAACCTGGAATCCATTCGGCAGCGGGTCGTGTCGTACGGTGAGTGTGAGTGTTGCACCCGGTTGCAATAACAGTTGCACGGCGTCGCGATGCGTTGCGCCGGGCAGTTCTACGCCGTTCACTTTCAGAAGACGGTCGCCCATTCGCAACTTGCCAGAACGAGCGGCCACTCCGCCAGGCACCACCTGTTTATGGTCATCAGAAATCAATCTTTTGTTTTACACAACGAGAGTTTCACGACCTTCGAGGCAAACGAGTCTTGCATCGATATTCTTGCCTTTCGGTTGCCGAAAAAGTCTCATCCTGCAAATGAGGTTTTAGGGCCATGAAGTGGCCATGGCCGAGGTTAGCTTCCCAAATCCTTGTTTCCAATGATGTTATTTAAACAAAAACAAATATAAACTTTATGCTAGTGTAAATTAAGTTGATTTTGGAATGACTGGTAAAATTGAAATAGTTATAAAAAAAATTCAAGTTGTAGCACTAACTGAAGTTTATGTGTAGGTTTTAAAGTTGTTTTTCCAAAAAACTAATATTTGAAAACTAAATTACGAACGCAGATTACATATTATGTCATAAGGAAAGTATGTTTCAACAATACTGACATGCGATATAAATATTCCGGGTTCCTTTCCACCGAAGGGCACGCAAGAATGATCAGTTCCACCGATAATACTGAATCCAAGAGATCCTCCTTCTTTGACTAAGGTGACTTCCTGTAACAAAAAAAAATAACAAGTTTTAATATTTCCATTTAGTTGCAATTATTGTTCTGTTCCACTTTATTACTGGCCTTCGTAGATCACTTGTTGAGGTAACATTCCAAACCGTGCGATGACATAATAAGTGTTTCTACTACAAAATAACTTCATCGGATAGTAGCTCTCTATCCGAGAAATTATGTTTGTTGATTACTAATCATATGGGAATGTTATATTATTGCTCTGCTTTCGGATGGTTTTAATAGTTATGTATATTTGTTTGACTGCCACCAAGCGTTTCCCAACATTGGTCATTTCAGTAGACAAAATTCCATTGTTTCTTATATTCCCAGCGGGCTTAGCATGACGCTTTATATTTCTAGTCTACTGTAGAATAGAAATCTCTTGTCTACATTTCTCGGTAGAAAACTGTGAACTGTCTACACGGAAACGTCATTTTTGTCTACTCTTCCGTCGTTAAAACGCTTCTCTACGGTTCTCGTGCTAAGCCAGGTGGAACATTATATCACTAATCCGTGTAGGTGTAAGGTGAACAATGTGAGCACAATGCATCTTGAGCAAACTTCCCCCGCCCACCCCTTAGTAGCCTTTTATGGTTTAAAATTTAGCTGATATCAAGAAGGAGAAATGAGAATCACCTCTTCTTCAGAAGATCAAGTTATAATACGACAATACTGCGTGCTAACTACGAAGATTGAAAGGTGGTATGCAATGATATGTCATGCAGTGTTTGCCCAATTTTCTATGCACAACTTAGAATAATGATTTTGCTGTTTACTTTCCGCATTAAAAAGAAAATACGCATGTTATATGATTTAGTTCTTCTAGTTTCTATTTTCATGGCATTTAGTATTTAGTCACAACGCTCATTATTAGGAGCATCTATACCTCTTCTGCCAGAACATTTACTGAAGTCATCTGCCTAGCCTTTTCCCAACTATATTGGGGTTGGCTTCCAGTCTAACCGGATGCAGCTGAATACCAGTATTTTACACGGAGCGACTGGCTATCTGACCACCACAACCCAGTTACTGGGTCACACGATACCCATTGGTAAGACTGGTTGTCAGACTGTCAAATATCTATAATAACAGCTTGCCGAGGTACGGAGGGGTCTTGGTATGTAGATGGTCACCCATCCACGGACCGCAACCGCGGCAAGCGTAGTTTAACCTGATCGATCGACCCGTGCGGCTGTTATTACTTAGCCACAAGCCCCTCACAAATAATATTTATCATCGTTACCATTTCCTACAGCCCTACTACTGTGTCATGGTACATACGATCATGTGGATATTACAATTCAACACATTTGGGACATGTTCAGTTTTTATTCTGTGTCGTCTCCGAGTCAGTGTATGTGGCTCTCTCACTTGAGAAAAATCTCATATTTTTAATACAAAAATAAATATAGTTTATCATACCCTAAGGACATACCAGTATATTCCAATTTGTTTGGTGTTTAGTTTAAATACAAACTTAACCGAGTCCAGCCTAAAGATCAGTTGCTATAAAATCCGATGGCTGTCTTCCGTTATAGCTTTTCACTTTTCAGTGCGTGAGCAAAACATGTTAAAAATACTACATGAGTATTTTCCCCTTTACAAGTTTAATCATATCCGAAATTAAGTGGAATGGATTAAATAGAATTTTCGTACATTTGGCACATTACTGTGCCGAAATACTTACACAGAAGTAGATAAAAAAAGAACTGGAAGACAGGTTGATTTTAATTATGTTGTAAAAGATTAAGATTGAAAACTGACCGACGTTACCACCGTTACTTAATTTTCAATAAAAAAATATATATCAACTTAATCCATTTCATACCAGAAAACGTGCATATTACCTTTCACCTGTTTCTAAAAATACTTGATTCTTCTAATAAATAAGTGATGGTGCTTCCACCACTTCTGGATTTCGCAAAACCTCGAGATTTAAAAATTGCCATTGCGAAACCGTGGCTTCATATTTATGAACGAGTCGTAACTTGTGTTGTTGTCGTCGTTCGGCGTTCTTACTTCGATGATGAGTGGTTCCACGAGTTGGTTGTCGGTGATGCGGGTGACGGTGGTCTCGGTGAAGGTGGACTTGGTGATGGTCTCGGTGACGCGGCCGAGCGCGGCGGGCGGCGGCGGCAGCACGACGGCGGGCGCGCGCTCCACCGTGACGCGCACGCCGCGCTCGGGCGGCTCGTGCGCCGGCCGCGCGCGCGCCCCGCCCAGGAAGTGCGCCGGGATCATCGCTTGGAAGTCCTCGTTGGTAATCGGCCGCGACGGCTGCGCGTTTAACACGTTCACATCGAATCAGTCTAAATTTATTAGTGCAGGAAACAGGAGTTGATTCGGCCATGGTAGCGTATCATTATCACCCCGAAAAAATGTCAGAAGTCTAAACATGTTTTGAAAATAAATTATACGTAAGCAAAGTAATACAAGCCTCGTGTACAAGTGAAAAAAATAAACGACCGTCAGTTGCAGCTTTATGTTTTACTCGAGCAAGCTAGAACATTTAGTGTTACCCGACTAAGATTAGACCCTTATAAGTAATTGAAACAGCGGGACTGATTCTCTTTCACACAAACTTATCTATGGCTATTACCAATATCATTAAACCCCTATTCGGTCAACGCGAATGTTTTCGCCGGGCACTGTGTAGAGAAGTAAACAAGCTTTGTACCCTTACTAACATAACTCACACAGTATGTTCGAGGCTCCGTTTAATTAGTTATTATTCAACACACTTGCTTGTAAAGTGACTCTTATGGCAACGCATTTAGGTTCATAATTCAGCTTATTATACACTCGTGTTTTTTTACTGTACATTACCAAACTAGTGTTTTTATTTTTACTATATATTACCAAAGTAGTGTTTTTTTACTTTACATTACCACACTAGTGTTTTTTTTACTTTACTTTACCGCACTAGTGTTTTAACTTTACATTTTTTTTCAATTTCCGCAGAGTTTTTTCCTCTAAAAACAATTAATATTAGTACCTAAACCATTTTAGGTTACATGTGATAAATCAATCATCATAATTATCAACATTGCATCAAATTGTACATTTTTCACTACGTAATAATAAACAAAATAATGTTTTTAATACGCAAATTAAGGTTATCCTTAATTTGCGTATTAAAAACATTATTTTGTTTATTATTTTTTTTATATAAGCTGTTCAGCGGTTTTGCCTTTATTTACACCTGCGCGTGCATCGCTGGCGCGGCGCGCGTAGAAATCAAAATCAGCGAGCCCTTTTTCCATAAACATTTGTTAACGTTTTCGTTGTGTGGTTATAATATTATCAAAAATTTAGACTTCACGTAGGAAAAAAGTCAATAACAATACCGTCTGTTTTTTTTTCTCGCAAGTGTGTTGAAAAACTTCATATGAAACGCGTGTGCATTGATAATTACACACTCGGCTCCCGCGAATAATACCCGCGAATATGTCTCGTGTGTGATAACCAACATAGCACACTTGTATCATAATGTATGTATAGAGCCTTCACATTATAATTTCGACTGTGGCTAAAATGGCAACGGAACGATAGAAGTCGCTTCAAAAATCCAAGATGGGGGCTTTTGAGGGTTATCTTGACGAAAATAATTTCAATTTGAACATAATTCTTGTGAAAGCCTCGCACACATTATTTTGAAATGTCGTAATTTTTCAAACTCCAGCCAAATGTATTGGCGATGAACAACTGCTGAAGGAGTGAGAGCTACAAAATACGGTTATTTTTTCTATACAGCATGTTCTAACGTGTACTCTTAGGAGTCCTTGTACCCCAAATCACTAAATGCGTTAAGCGAATTTAACACATCGTTTAGTTTCAGTCAATCGTTTGAAGATAACAGAGACAGAATGATGTTTTAAACATGTTTAGCTTTAATAGCATTTAGTGATGTGCAAGTGGGCAGTAAAGTTTGTGAGGAAGTTTAGTACTTTCATGTTTTATTATTTACTTTCATTTCTTCCTCGTTTAGTTTGGTATCCCATAACGGAATCAGGCCAATTGTTTTGTCTAAAAACTAGTATTTTAAAGGAAATCTAAAACCAAGGATTTACAAGAAATTTGTCTTTTTGAAAATCCTCTGGTTTTTATTTCAAATTGTTTACATTGGTACTCATAAATTGATTTATTAGCAGCACCTTGTGCGTTCTGAGACCTAAAAAATATATTGGTGTGTTTTCTTTTTTTCGTTTAGACCAGTTGAATATGTGCTTATAGGAAGAGGCTTGTAGTTCTTTGCCAAACATAACTGTTCGATGCATAAAGAAATTCAAATAAAACATTTTACAGTTTCTTTACTTTAATTGATAAACCCCGTAGCTTTCCAGCTTTAAAGATCTGAAAAATTAAAAATACTGTTTTATAGATGTTTACGAGAAATCTAAATGCTACCATAACTCGTTGGTTACGTTATTCATCTAAAATTGTGACTAAAGATATTTTCCATTTAGTTGGTCTATTTTTAGCAATACATACATCTGTCTGTAGCTGTGAAATCCTACATACATAAGTTTTTACATACATATTTGTATAATGATTTATTATATTTTATATGATAACAATAAATAGTTAATAATTGTGTAATATGGCAAAGTTATTAAAAATGTAGCGTTGACATTGTTTATTGGCGATAGTGCTATTATACAAGATCAAGCTGAAGCCTTTAAATTATGCTGAAACTAGTGAATACAATAAAATGTGCATAATTACTAAAATACATAAAGATAATACACCGTTCAACTTTAAAATAAATGTAATGATACGTTAGCATGTTTTTTGTTTACTTACAATCGTTTGAACCAGGATTTAATAAATATGACTTATACTCTTACCCATGAGGTTTTAATAACAGTATCTAAGGTCTGAAATGTTGAATGTTTTATAGGATAGTGAAGCAGATAAATGCAAATACAGTACAGAGATCGCATTTAACCAAAAATGAATAGTTGTGACCGATATCAAATCCGAACATCACGAAATATGAGCTCTATATTTCGGAATGCATCGGACGTAATACCATTCGCAGCTATTGGAGGCTAAATGTCATCGCCGACTTTCCACTAATCTACATAGTGAAGTGAAACAGATAAGGCGCCGCACACAATTGTGGTATAGCTATGACGTAAAAGCTCTGATGTGAACGTGTTAAACCAAAACCATCACCTGCGAATCGGGGTAAGTTAATATATGAGTAAGTGAATCTTACCTGAATATCGTCGAAGACATCGTCGTTAGATCCGTGCACGTTATTGGCGCCGGGAGTTAGGGGCGTGCTCGTACTGTTAGTTGTCGGTTTGGCCTGGAGTGAACGGGGTTTAATTTTGAATTTATTTGCATACTAATGTGCTCATAAAGCATATTATTGAATATAATTCTCAAAGAATCTTGTTGTTATTTTTTTAAATTTTAACACATCATTATTAGTCCATCAAACCAGCATTTTCAAATCTAAATGTTATTTTTGTAAAACTAATGTGCAAAAATGGAAGTCAATTAAACTAATCAACGTCTATATTAATGCTACGTTCCCAAAATGAAATCTAAACCGAGATATCCATAGAAAGCGATCACTAAGCCTCACCTGTCCGTTCGGTTGACTCAGTTTTCGCGGTGCGGGTTGTGGTGCGACGGTGGGAGCGAAAGTTGCTTGTTTGTGTACCGGCGCGGGCGGCTGCGATGACGGTGCGGGCGCGTGTGCCGGTGTGTGTGTCGGTGCGGGCATGGGTGTCGGTGCAGGCGTGTATGTCGGTGCGGGCGCGTGTGTCGGTGCGGACTGTGCATCCGGTGCCGTGTGAGTGGGATTCCCGATAGGAGTGCTTATGTGATTCGTCGTGGGTTTCTGTGTCGGAGTGACGTTCACATTCTGCAGGCTGGTCTTGTGTTCTCTCACTTCGTCTGATGTCGATTTCCGCTGCATCAACTCGCCTAAACGAGGAAAAAAAAATATTTTAATGAGCGAGAATAAAGCTAAGCGGTTTCTAAACTACGGTCAGACTTTTTGCGTCATTATAAATAATATTGTATCTGAAAAATATGTTTGTAAACAAAATAGCATCATTTCCTTTTTGCCAATACCAAAGCCTTTGATCTGGCAAGCTTTCAATACTCTTCACAGAATCAAGTAATTAAGCAGTATATTTACCCTGTTCCGTTGTGATAGTCCGCTGTAAAACGAGCCTTACAAATCTCTCGTGTCCGGTGAGCAGGGAAACGGCGGCTTCGTGAGGAGCACTCTCCATATCTACGCCGTTTATCTAAGGAAATAAATCTATATTAAGTCTTTGGGTTAGCAGGCTGTAGTACTTAGATGTTCACGGCATTAATATAATTAATGTCAACAAAATCCTTTCTCTTGTAAAACACCTTCTAGCTACATTATCTTGACTAGGCCCAAATAATAGATTTCAATATTTATATAAATTTATTTTTAATTACTTATTTATTCATGATACTTCACGATTTCTTACTTATTATACAAGTTTTCTTTTGAAGAGTAACCAAGTCATATTAGCTAATCTTAAAAGTAAAAGCGTGTTTACTTCATTCAATGGCATTAAAATGTATTTGAAAGCATTACTTTACTCTTTCATCCCATGATGTTATGATTAAATTATTATTCAACGTGTGTTGAACTTGTACAATCATCTTACAAAAACGTTGCTCGCTGTTGTACTTTGTCTCCTTACTATAGTTGCAAAACTTCTGAAAAATTCTGAATAATTCCGGAATACTTCTGGGAAAGTTTCTTTAAATCAGAATTATTCAAAATGAATTTTATTGAAATTTTTGTTTTTTTTGCTGAAATATCGTATTTTGCATCGATACCAGCATACAGATGCCTCATCCCATACAAAGAAATGTCCCGACGTAAAGAGCAGATTTCATCTGGCAATTCTAGCTATTTTTGTACATCAATCGCGTTCGTTCCCAATAGATGGTGTTAGTAGCGACTTTGCAAGAAGGGTTACATTATACTTTTATTCCGAATAGATGACGTTAAAAGCACACTGTACTTTTTTACTGCTGCTACGTACTCCTTACTCCTATTATCAGTGATATTATTAAACAAAACAAAATTTAAAAAATCGAGATGTTAACCTTTGAAATTAAATACAGCGCCATCTACTGGTATAAATATTAATTGTGCATTCCAATCATCTTTGAAATTTGTACTAAGAGCTTATTGTTACATAATTTGGTGTGATTATGATTATTATTTGTTGATTATGTATGAATAAACCTTATAAAAGTCAACAAAAACTTTGAAATTACACTTCAATCATAGATCAATAAATGTCGTGCCATCTAGTGACATTTATTTGAAACTCTTTGTTAGCGGTGATGCAGGCGATGGCGGTGCGGGGTGCGGTAAGAGGGGAGATGCTCCCCGGAAGTTTTCGCCCGCGGAGAAAGATTCCCCCGCAATCGAATGTTTCCGCGGAATATTTCGACCGAATTATTCAGGAATAAACGTGTTTATTTTGTTGTATGGTGGGTGAATTTATTTTTCAGTGGCACATAAGTAAGTAAAATATAAATGTATATTTTGTTATAAATATGATTGATTAAGTATAATATATTATGTTGATATTTTTATAGGTAAATATGTTATCCTGCGATTAACAGGATTTTTATTTCTTTGTGCTATTTTTGCAAATGCTCTTTGTCTAAATGTTAGGTACTTAGTTGTGGAATAAAAAACCACCGAGCATATTTGATTTGTTTTTTGAAAAAGGGATACCTATGTTTTTGATTAGTTTGTATATAGCTCTTCTGTTCGCATCCCGAGTATTCGCGAGTCACATAGATATGTATTAATCATTACCTACTTATCTACATATCGCGTATAAAAGTCAATAAAAACAAATAAAGGCAAACCTTGCAAGCAAACACGTTTTGATGCGGTTTTCAGAAAAGTACCTATTTGCTATACTTAGGAGTAGGTTTTGATATATATTAACTGACTTCAATAAGAAGGAGGTTATGAGTTTGAACCGTATGTAGGTGTGTATGTTTGTCCGCGATTATCTCGCGTTAAACCGCTTTTGATGCAGTTTTTAGAACAATATTACTAGGGTGCGTCTAATGAAAGCGCGAATGGAGTTTTTTTTATTAATTTAATTGGCAACATTATTCAGCCGCAATTGTAGGAAACAAAAAAAATTTAAGTGTCAAGAAATAATTCTCCTACTAGTTAGTAATACCACATACAAAATTTTTGTTTTTAACCTCTTTTTCTCAGGTCGCGCTTTCATAAGACGGACTATAGTCACTATATGTATACGTGACATAAACAAATGTTGAGATAAAAATATTTAAGTAAAAAGATAGAACCAACTTCAATGAAGCCGGAGCACCTCAAACCAACCTCTTCAATAAAATCTTAGAACATAGAACAAACTTCAATAAAGACGGAACTTTATTGAAATCCGTTCTGTTTTTATTACTGTTAACCCATTAAAGTATGTTGTACTCAATTGAGTACAGCCTTATCCCGAAGTGTAAATTACAGATCTTGTAAATTTTAAGTGATACACCTTATTATTTTACTTCGTTACGCTGTACTCAATCGAGTACAGTGACTTTTAATAGGTTAATACAATTTTCCCGGTTTTTTTTTGACAATTAAAATATTCCCAAAGTTTCAGAATATTTCGGAATACTTCCGAAGTATTCGACGGGAATGATTCGGAATTTTTCCCGCCAGCATCTATACTCCTTACATGTCAATTTGTCACTTGTGTATAACGTCGCAATTTGCATCATTTTCGCATTAAGGGTGGGTTTAGACCAAACGAAAATATAGATAGAACAAGAGCATGTTTTTCTTGATATTCTTGACATTTTAGTTAGCATTGATATACGAAATAATACTCTGTAACAGTTTACATGAAAAATAATTTGTTAGAGTGGAAATAGAATGTAAACGAGCGGAAACGTTTGGTGTAAGCCGACCTTAACATGAGAAGGTAAGCATGTGCGCATAATCAAAGTTGTCATATGACAGTATGTGTGCACAACTTACAGAAACCACTTTATCGCCGACCAGCATCTTGCCATCTTTAGCGGCAGCACCTTGAGGCGAGATACGGGAGATATAGATGGCGTCACTGTCGTCTCGGTAAGGCGGGGAGCCCTTCCCGCCAGCTATGCTAAACCCGAGGCCTGCGCCGTCTCGGATTAGAGTTGTATGGACTAGCACCTTTTGTTGATATACTAGAAATAATGGAATGTTTAGTTAGTACCGTGTGGTTCATAGGCGTTGTGTAAAACTATGGTCTTAGTCCGTTTGTACGCGTTAGATTTTACCGGTTAATGGACCGTCTTTCCGTGGTGTTCGTGTTAGAATACTCGCACCGGACCAGTAACCAACTCAGAGAAAGTTAAAAAAAAATACGGTCCGACCGTGTGGTGGAATAAACAGACGTCTACAATCGCCCATAAATCACGAGTTTAGGAGTTAAAACACTATCACTACGATTGGGTTTAGAATGTCAGATATAAATGGCACCAATTTAAACGTCCACTATATTTCGGCTGACGGTGTATTTAATTGATTCAATTTGATTGTATGCCACAGGCATGCATCGTGTAAATGGGGCTTTAAAATGACTGTTACTTTAAAGTTCAAAGTGTCTACCGGTATCGCTATGAATGTACTTAATTTACATAATCTCATCTCTTAGGTAAATAGGCAAGCCTGCCCTTTTCCCACGAGCATCGAGTTTGGCTTCCAATCCAACCAGATGCGTACACTAACTGTATTTTAGACGGTGAACTGACGTCTGACCTCCGCAACCCGACTGAGGAAATACCTGTATCTAAAGGTTAGACCGGTAATCAGGTTTTATTGAGCTTTTCGATTGCCTCTGACAACTTTCATAGAATAATTTACGATGTCTGAAATTGACAGATTAACGTGCCCTCTGAGACGCTGAAAACTCTCTGTTTGTAAACAACGATTATTCATTAAACCGGCTTTTAGTTTGTGTATTTTCACGGAAGCTGTTTAGCGACGCGACAGGCGGGATGCGGAAGGCGGGAAACCAGTCACTTTGGTCACTTGGGATAATTTACTTATAACTTGTTTTAATCAGTTTCAAATGTTTTCAAACTTACCGGGCGGTATGTAAGGCTCAGTAACCGGAGGCGGCGGCGACGCTTGCAGTCGCTGGTAGGTATCCGTGGTGAGCTGCCCCGTGGGGGAGGGGCTGTAGTTCGTCACATTAGTCACCACAGTCGGCACCGTTTGATTCATCGCTTGCTCCTTATACTCCGGCTCAAACTCTTGCGCATACTGGTTGCTGATGATAAGCGGTTTAGTTGGTATACCGCGACCCGTTGGAACCTGTTCAAAGAATGACTCGCGCGTTTATCGATACAGTTGTTGCAATAAAAACACTACGAACTGCGTTGCATATGTGTTGTGATTTACATAATACATACATTGCGATGTGAATATTGAATGAGATGTTTACCTGTCCATTTTCTAGGGTTGATACTGTGTCGGTAGTGCTTGATATGGAATGATGGCTCGCCCCGCTCGGCGCCCGACTGTGAGTTCTGAATAAAAATTTTTTTTTTTTTTTATTATTAGCAGAAAGTTGAGTAAGTACATCAATTAGGTACACATTCTGAAAACCTATCTGCTACGAAATATTTAACTTGAGAATCGGTCCCGGAACTCCCGGATTTTATGCTCTCGAATTTAAATCAATGAATGTTGCACAGAAACACTTAAGTAACTGCACTCAAACTTCCATAATCTGTTCTAAATAATTTAGGTGCTCGCAATCTGTATTGCAACAGTGGTGATGAAACATTAAGATAAGGAACAAACGGTGCTTACCTGGTCGAATTGGGTGAATCTCTGGTCACGACAAGTGTGAGCGTTGGCCCGCTTGCTTTAAGTACTTCCACTGCATAATAATGATCCACTTCTACGACAGACGTTCCGTTCACCGAGAGCACCTTGTCGCCAACCTGAAACAATATAAACATTAGGCAAACAAAGGTAGCAACAAAAGTCGATTAACACTTCAGCTTTTTTAATCTTAATTATTGAGCAAAAAAAGTTCAGCTCGCATTTGTCCTGTGTTTTTAATGCAAACACAGGACAAGTGCGAACTGAACTCGCGTGGTGAGTGTACCGTACAATGAATATGTTATCTACCATATTTTTATCCCAAGAACAAACTTAACTACAATGTTGAAAAACTTGTTCTCCCATACATTCCAACTGCAAATGTAAGTTCAGTTCGCACAATATTGAGATTTACCATGTTATTTTAACACCATAGACTTCTTATAGGTTTTTCTGTAATCTATAAGTAAATAACTATTTAATGTATTTTTATTTTTTTCATTTTAGGCTTATTATTTTCGGAGACAAGGGTTTGATAAATTTACATCTATTTTATTAAATAACTTTAAAAATATTAATTTTAAAATTATAAAAAAATGAGACCCCTCACAACAAGCCCTTTCATTTGTTATGTCACACGGTATAGTTTGCAAAACTTTTTTAATTTTCTAGTTTTCCCCCCAAAAGTGAACCAGATTCAAAATTCATTATGTGTACACACGGCTACACATCAAGCTATACATTTCCAGTTTACGCTGACCTCGCATTGTACGGAAATCCTATTCAATGCGAGATCAGCTTATACTGGAAATGTATAGCTTGATGTGTAGCCGTGTGTACCAAATTTCAACTTAACCGGTCCAGTAGATTCGGAACAAATGGGCTGTGATAGACGGACAGACAGACACACGAGTAAGCCTATAAGGGTTACGTTTTTCCTTTTGAAGTATGGAACACAAAAAATCTGTACGTGACCTAAAATTTTAAGAGTATTTCCTCTTAGCTATTACATGAAATGCAGAAAATCGATGTATCAAACAATTTTGTATCAATTTGAAATGTAAAAGTCACAGTAGGTATTAATCGACTTATTGCTGACTGTACCTCATTAAAATATTTCGAAAATAGGAAGGCGGTTACATGATTGTCAGTACCCAAATAAGACAAAAGAGAAGAAAGTCATTCAACGGATACAATAACAATTTAACGACGACATTAATACTTCCATGCAGTGATTCATACTATATTAGAAACGGAAATCAACACTATCTCACACTTGTGAATTTATACGCCATTTGAATGAATAGCTTTGTGATATAGTAGCGGTACCTAGAGCTCTTTAAGGGGCTCGTCAGGGGAAGCACTGCCATAATCTATTTCTGAAGCAAAGCGTTGTTAACTTGCTGTCCTGTCTTTCTTAGCTTTGACTCTGGGATGACAATGCACCTACGATGTCTCCCCCAGTATTGCAGATCTGCATAGGTGGCGGTGAAGACTTATCTTCAGCGTCAAGCACTATTTGCCTGGGATTTATGCTGAACTGGGCTATTCGGCGCAACCGTGAGGTACGCTAATATTTATTATAACTGAATAACATTTTATTTATTTTGCTGAATATTTTGTGTCTTTTAATATGTGCTAAATAAATGTATTTTCTTTCAGGTCGGCTGATAACTTTTTTTGGCGCTTATTAACATTAAAAAGTTATAAAAAAAAAGTATATTTTTATTCAGACAAAGTCCATTTGGTTAGCACAACACACAACTTAGAAACTAGTGTTAGTACTTATATCTACCCGATGAACAAAAACAAAACAATTATTAATTATGCGCCATAGTGGCATGTAGGCGCATCCAATGCCCAATGTTATAGTGGACTTACCCTAAGTCCAGCCATATACGCGGGTCCATTTGATGTGACTCGAGAGATGAAGATGCCGTCATCATCGCCGACATAAGGCGTGGAGCCTCGTCCCCCGGCTATGCTGAGCCCCAGGCCGCCTGCGGTGCGCGCTATACGGACCTCGATGCATCGCTGATCGCTGACCACGCGGGCTTCACTCTCCGCTCGTTCGGATATGGTTTCACCTGTTATAAAATAAAATCATGTTAAACTGATACTACACACATTGCATCACGCCTGTGTGGACACCTTTTGGAGATTCCCAAAAGGTCTACACCCACATTTCGCCAGTTATTTTTAAGTCCCATCTATTGCCATTAAGCGGGCACAAATTGACTCCGGGCTGCTACTGAGAGATTCCTGATGGAAAACTCTAATAACACTTTACCCGACCTGGGAATTGTACCCTTTTTTTTTGGATGGGAAATCATCAAATGACTTCTCCCGCTCTGGGCGGAGCGGGAGGGTGTGTCAGACTCTTACTGACTAAAACCCACCCGTATTCCTTCATGTTGCCTGTGTTGCCAGGGGCCTCGGTGACCCTTTAGTACCTTCCCGCGAACCCGGCAGGCATCGGCCCTAGTGGCCCCTACACTTGTGCTGACGACATCTCTTTGAGGCGCGCGTGGAATACAACGCGTCGTCGACCCGGGCCTGGTCCTTACCGGACGGTGAGCTACCCATTGCTCACCATCCGCAAGCCCGCGCCTACGGTGGCCGGAAATCCGCCCGGGATTCCCGACGCCCAGAGCGTCTCCTGCGGCGGCTAGGGGCGAGAGGGCGCGAAATTTGCCTTTCCCTCAACCGTCCCGCCTCCTCCTTCGCGAGCATTACAGCAGTAATGGTCGCAAAGGAGGTGACGGCTGCCCATGCCCTCTCGCTGCGTACCATGGCCTGAACCAGGGCCGGACGCGAGAGATCTCTGCCGCCGATCGCCTCAACGAGAACACGGCGGTGCTCTGCCCAAGCCGGGCAGACCTCCACCGTATGCTACACCGTGTCCTCCGGGCGATCCACACAGTGGTGACACAGGAACCTCCCGAAGCTGCCGTGTCGGGTGAAGACCTGCGTCAGGCAGAAGGTGAGGACGCCGTGGCGCCTCTCTAGCCAGGGAATTGTACCCTGGACGTCAAACTCGGCAGTAGCGCTTGCGGCCACTAGACCAACCAGGCAGGCAAGCTTATATTGTTACCATTAATGCACAATATCCATGTCCTTGCCCTATAAACCCATCCTGGTATTTGGTTATCAGAGCACAGATGCTACTGATAGCACTAGGTCTAACCGCACCCTATTCCCTTGGGCCTACCAAAGTTATAAAGATAATGCTTTCAGTCGATAATGGTGCCGATTCCCTTGTTCACAAACTAAACTAAATTTAAGTTCAGTGTATCTTTTTCTTTCTATTTCATTAAGAAAAGGACAGAAGATAAATTTTAGTTTAGTCCTGTCAAATTAATCAGCGTTTGACGTAAATTGACGTAATTTTAGTAGGCAAGTTTTTAATCACGTCTAAACTTGTATGGAGTAGTAACAGGCGCTGATTAATTTGACAGGACTAAACTAAAATTTATCTTCCGTCCTCTTCTTAGTGAAAAAGAAAGAAAAAGATGCACTGAACTTAAATTTAGTTTAGTTTGTGAACAAGGGAATCGGCGCCACTGTTTACAAATATCGTTGCTAAATACATTTATTACCAGAATTGTATTCATTATGTCATCCATCAACATTCATATCGCCGGGTTAAAGGCAAAACCGACTATCTGAGATTTTTTTCAGTTTTTTACTTTAGTATACCAATCGAATCGGTATTTGATTCTTTATCTAATGGTAACACCAACTAAACCGCAGGACTTACCGTTCCCGAGTTACCGAATGTAAAAACCGATTATATAGTTATTAGACTGAAATAAGAAAAAAATAAATCGAGAAAGTGTATCTCTAAAGAATTAAAAACCAATAATTCGTAATAATTTGTCCGAAATATTTCGAAATATAGATGCAAAAAATACCAAACTTTTTTAGTGGGTTTTAGTTCTACAATAATATCAAAGGAAGGTCTTACTCACGAATGGTACAAAATAATATATTTGATTAGCACCTTTTTGTTTTTAAACATTCAGACTAAATAAATATTATATAAATATAGTCGATTTTGGCATTCGGTTTTTCGGTTTATGTTTAGCGTATTGCCTAGAAGCAAAACCGATTAAATTATTATAGTCGGTACATCCCCGCGCTGCCGCTGTCCCCCTCCCGCGATACGGGGATTTAGTCGAATCTTGCGCAGCGAACGACGAGGTCTTTATAGTAGGTACATTATTCGGATTTTTGCGTATTTTTACTGTGTGTTTTGTGTGTTTGCTGAGGAAAATTATTGTTGAAGAATCAGAACCGTAGTCGTCGTCGTCTGATGCTTCTCTTATTGCTACACAAATTTTAATGGAAATATTCGATAACAGCCTGGAATGTCATTGCTAATAAACTACCACAAAAATATTCTGTTATAGCCGCCACTACCGCTATAAACGAAATCTTTGAGAGAGCTTGGAAAATTATCAAACCCAAAAGTCGCTGGCGTATGCCTGACCTACCAGCTGGAAGGGAAATGTAGAAATAAAAGGAGAGCTGATGGTATCCCTTACATAACTGCAAATAAATATAGACCAGCCAAAATACCGAAGGCTGTAGACTGCTCAAAAGGTAGATTCAAATGCACCGTAAACTTTCAGAGAAACTGATCGTGAGAGATGTTGTAGGAAATACTGGGCTCAAAGCTATACTGCAAAGAAAAGCATGATTTTGAACTTGATAGAAGTAAAACCAATCAAAACAACTGTGCTTGATAGAAAACGAACTACAACGAGATCAAATTCAAATCAGAACTTCTTCTACAAACAAGGCGTAAAATCTCAGATATGCCAAAACTTCTGCAAAACTTTGTGCATTTCTGCTTCAGTTATTACAGGAACAGTAGAAAGCCGAGATGCGATGGGATTTTATTCTCAAGATTGTGATCCGCGAGGACATGAGCCCCAAAACAAAACGCCACCAGAAAAAGCTGAAGAAATCCGGCGTCAAATCAAATCTTTCCCTACGATGGAAAGCCGGTATGTGCGCAAAGATATTAAACGGCAATATCTGGACTGTAGTCTGTCAATTACAAAAATGTACGCATTGAATGTGGAGGAGTGTGAGAAGGAGAACGTTACACCCATGCCGGAAGCTACATATCGAAATGTATTTTGCACCGAATTCAACTTAGGGGTTTTTGTTCCCAAAAAAGACCAGTGTCTTTTGTGCACCAAGTATCGTCGTTTGGATACCATAGAGAAAACTAAAATTGAAGAAGAGTATAAACAGCACATTCAAAGAAAATATACATGCAATAGCAAGAAACAAAGGGACAAAGAGAGAGCAGAAAAAGAAACGAACTTCATTTCGGCATCCTTTGATTTGCAGACAATTTTACAAATACCTAGTGGAGAGGTCTTTTGTATTATTGCAGGAAACTTACACTATACAACTTGACGATTTATGAGAGCGCTATACCAAATGAAGCATTTCGTTATGCTTGGAAGGAAATTAATAGCATGAAAGGAAGCTCTGAGATTGGATCGATACTTTTACATTCCTTAAGTGAAATCCCCGATCATATCGACGAGGATTCTTTATTTTCAGACACATTTGGTGGACAAAACAGGAACCAATATGTGGCCGTTGTTTTGTTTTGGGCTGTCCATAAAATCGACCACCTAAACTGATTGAACACAATTGTATAGAATCGGGCCACTTACACATGGAGGTCGATTCTATGCACAGCAGCATAGAATCGGCCCAAGAACACTCAAACATTTACTCAATTACAGAGTGGTTGAATATTTTTCGACGGGCCCGATCATCACGGCAAGGGAAAAAGTAAGGGTCAAACTAAAAAACCCTATCATGTAATAGAAATGAAGTACACGGACTTCAAAGATCTTATG
This sequence comes from Atethmia centrago, assembly GCA_905333075.3. Lineage (NCBI taxonomy): Eukaryota > Metazoa > Arthropoda > Insecta > Lepidoptera > Noctuidae > Atethmia > Atethmia centrago. The sequence goes on along the minus strand of HG995383.1, from coordinate 14,787,699 downwards.
AGACTAGCCAAAAGTATGATGATTGCTAAAGCAAAAACCAGTAATGGACAAACGTCTCGGCTTAAAATAAAAAGAATGCGCTACATTAAAAGTGAATTAAAAATATTTTTTAATTACGACATGTCTGAAACTTTTTTTTATATAGATCTCGGAAATGAAGATCCCTCTTTGGAATCACCGTCAAAAACACAAGACCAAAGCGCCTCAGAGAATTGTCATCGTTACGGTACGCGACTCCAATCTGAGCACGTCAAGCCAGTCCAAAAAGTTGTCACTGAACCACCACCACAAGACACAAATGACCCACGTTTTCCACAGATACTATACCCGTTAAAAAAGAACCATTATGCATTTCAAAAGCCAAAAAAGCCGATTTATTAAAACTTTGTGAAAAAGGAGTCATTCCCGACGAATATCATGGATGGTTCCAAAGTTTGAGATCTGATGGCCAAAAAGTGGATCGTATACTTGATGTGACCATTTCTTAAGAATCAGAGGACCCAGAAGACTGAGTGATATTTTTATTCATTTTTAAAGGCCAATTATTGTCTGTTTAGATTACGAAACTTTTATGTTCATACAAGGTAATAAAACAATAAAATAAATGCTTGTTCTTGTTACCCGTTAGTTTTATTTTCTGAGTGTTTTCTTGTATTGACAGGGATGCTATAGGTAAACAATTTGAATGATTTAAGCAATGCTTATCAGTAATTTGTAATGTTAGTACAATTTTGTATTCTACATTCAAAGGCATCTATTAAGAAGTAGAAAGTCAAAACCAACTATTTTTTCGTATTTTTTAAAATTGTTTCAAAACGAATGTTTCGACAATCAGCATTAGGAGCTAATTTTCAAAACAATACTATAAGTCACGTAAATGCGAAGTCTGTTAGAAGCAGGACAATTACTTTTTCAGATATGCTTTTATTTGTACTATAGAGGCAAAACCAACTAAAAGGGGGGCTTATAATTATTTTTTTTTTTTTTTGTACAAATGAAGCAAACTTTTGTGTTTAGTATGTAACTGTTTCAAACTTAGATAATTATAGAACACGCTTTTACATTTGCGACTGACATAATTTTATTACTAAGGACTTAATTTTAATAGCAAACTTTCCAAATGCGCTTACGGAAAATTTTATATTAACTTTTTTGGACTAAATAATTGGTTTTGCCTTTAACCCGGCGATATCATTGTAAAATCCTTTATACTTTATTTATCTGCAATTTTAAGTCATTACTGAAATTGGAATTGATAAGCGAATATAGAACATTCAGCTAAATGACACGTATGATTCAATATTAATTAATACGTACTGACTAAATACATGTCTGTTACCTGAACCATTCATTATGTAATGCGCATTGTTCCGGATTACTGAGTTCCGCCACTTGCGCAATTCTCATGTATCTATTGTCAGCAAGTGTAAGGTCAAGCACTAATATGAAAATGGATATTCGTGAGAGATTACAACGTTATATGCATAGACCAATTAACCTACTTGTCAGGTTACATAGATAATTAAAGATGAGTACCAGACTTCCCTTTAAGCAAGTAAACAAATTATCCTAAACAAGGTCTTCTTTGAGTTAATAGGATAGTGGGCGTTTAAAAGTGCCGCACTGAACTAATTATTGACCCTCCTGTGAATAGGAACAATGCGCTGTATGCAATGTGGTGCATATGCTTGCAAGGTCGGCGCTCAAACGATCATGAGCTCAAAAATAAACCATCACGACATAGACATTATGACTAAGTGACGTATCAACTGCGCTTGCAGCCGTCACGATTGTGAACTATCAGTCGCTAAATGTAAAGCCTGCGACCACTATCGCTAAGAGAAATGCTTTGTTCCAAAGACCAATGACAAACGATGCGCTGCGACAATTATTGATGATACGTTTCTACGCAACCCGATTTCTAATACCACAGATCTTCAATGTAAACAGTGCGGAATTGAATAACAAATGATCGCGCGTCATTCTGTAACGTTCGCACGACAATCAACATGTCGAGACGAATGAATGGCCCACAGTGAAATCATGATCCCGAATGGTCGGTCCCGCGTCCTGTCTTGTGCATTACAATAACCAATCAGCTGCAATACTTTCACCCCCGGATAAGCTTAATAGAATAACTACACAACTATTGTACCCCAGAACGAGTCGTGATAGTTTACAGAGGGATTCGTGACTCTCATTTTACAGTAGTCTTATTGGAAAATGCTCTTTTCTAGGAATGATGGTAATTTAGTTCCAATCTAAACGTAACGGACAGGTGAAAGTCAATGTTGTGAAATGATTCAGTGAGTAACTTAACGAAAAAGCATGTCACTAATAAATAATTGCTGCAGGTACTTTATGAAAGTAATTTAAGTAAGAGCAGTGAAGCAATTTTCATCGAGTATGTAGCTAAGACAGTTTTTGTTGGCGACTGCGCTTAAGGCGCTGACAAGGGGCAAATGAAAATAATAGGCTTGCCTTAAAAAAAAAATGCTAAATCTGTTTAGTTTGTGGTAGCGGAAAAAATATATGTTAATTTTGAATATATTTCTCAGAACCTGGTTGTTACCAAAACACGATTTGAAAAAAAAAATCTCGATACAAACTAACGTTAAACCTTGAGTTTCAATCTAAAATATCTGTATTAAATATCAACATACGTTATGTATTAAATTAATAACAAAAACGTCTTATTTGAATGCAGAACTTGGTTGTTTTTTTTATTTTCGATTACTCAACTCAATTTTGAGTAAATAGATAATTGCTTCATATTTTGCAATAAATTACAAGCGTTGTGTCATCGCGCTTCTCTTTCTTTTCTATGCAGTCTGACAGTGACCGCGGTTTAGGTGTTGTCGTCTTAAACACGGTCAAAACAAAAACTTAGAAGCAATGTAAGAAATTGCAGCTTTGATGACAGTAATAAATCCTGAGCTTGATAGCGGTCCGTTAATGTTAAATTAAGAGTGGCAATTTGATTTAATGGCTGTACTGGGCTATGTACACTTTGTGGTATAGGTAATGGGTGTAAACAAATGCCTGTGTACCCCGAGAACATTACGCCGTAAATATACGAAACGTATGACTTCATACATTCATCATTTACAACGGTATATCACCATTATGCTAAGTATATGCATGAACTTTATCCATATAGGTACGCTTTACTAACACTTTCTTATATTTTATAGCAGTATTATGCATTTGTGCTGATAAATAAAATTTCCCACTTTATGTGTACCTCGATTTATCAGTACAAGGTCGGTATAAGGCGTGCATATACATATTTTGGATTTTATGACAAAAGTTTACTTTTTGCAATAATACTTTCGAGAAGCAATAATATTATATTTTAATTTTTCCACCACACAGTGCCCAGCAATCAAAATTTATAGTGGCTGCAAATGACATGTCAGAATAAGCACAATAATCTTCTTAAATAAAAATAAACCTTAGCAAACTATCTTCGTTCTAGGTAGTAAGACTAACTTTTCCTTTTAGCAAATACTTATGCTAATGCAGAATTTGAAAACGGGTGGTACACAAGGCTATATATATATCAAGCTATACATTACCATCCAGTATAAGCTGACCTCTCATTGTACGGAAATCCTATAAATTACGAGATCAGCTTATACTGGATATGTATAGCTTGATATGTAGCCGTGTGTATCAATATATTGAAAAAAAAAAATACATCTGATTCGTGAGTTTCTGAAAAATACTGAACACACTGAAGATGATTTTTTGTGGGAAATTATGGACGTTCTAAGGGTGATCTGGTTTTGAAAGCTGTTTGGTGTTACAAACTGCAGACTATACGGTACTCTGTGCACGATCGAGTATGCGCTGCAAGCACTAATCACAGTTATGAAAGATAATTCCAACGGAGGCTAGCAATTTACACGAAAAACACGTAATTATGGTGTAAAAGCTTTATGAAAGGCAGGAGAACAGAAATGGTTTATAGATGAATGACGGAGTTGGAATTACAATGAAGTAAGTAGGAAGAAGGCTTGTTTAAAACAAATGACGACAAAGTTAAAGGTCAACCTTAAAAGGGCAACCTATTAAAAAATAACGCAATAACTAGAGATACTCTGTCAATAATGACCAAAACAACTTAACAGATACTTTTGGAGGTACCCACAACTACGCACTTACGAAACACATCTAAGTAGGTATATATAAGTACAATGGCGAGTGTAACTTAGGAGGACCCACCCAAATACGTGAGCTAAGCGATGACCGCATAGCGTAACCATTACTGTTTCACCTTCACACTAGGATATTTACAAAGCACGTAAAATATGTTACGTACGGCCTATTGAACAGAAGCGGTTGCCGATTAATGTTATTGATTGCAAGTGCGCCTGCGCTGTAGCCGGTACGCAATAGTATGTGCATTGTTTTGCGGTCTGTCGGCAAGGATTATGTTCATTTTATGTACATACGCACCTATAAAGTGAAGATGAACATTTTGCGCAGATTATCATTGAATGTTGAGTTAGCGATCAATGCCATTTTATTGATTTTTTTACTGACGATGATCTATTCATATCGGAATTCGGAAATAACAATATCGTATGAGAAGAAAACATTAAAACTCAACAGTTACAAAATATGAATTTAAAAGAAACGTGCCGTAAAATTTGACTGCTAACATTTGGTTATAAAACATTGTTTTTCCTTATTTTTACGTATGGAATTCATGTAGAGTTACTATCCAATTACTTGCCGTGTCAGATCTTAATTAAAATCTGATATACATATAACAATATTTTAGATACGTTCTAATTCACGTTTGTTCACCTAATTAATCTAAACAATGCTTATTTTATAAACATTGTTTAGATTAATGTTTGTGGTAAATAAACCGAATCGCGGATGCGTTATGTCGTTACTCGATGCAGGTAAGTTAGATGAACTGGATGAACGTGAATTCAACACATATGGCGCGTCCTTATACGGCTGCACTCTTAGACGTAGGGTTAGTTGACTTTACAATCAGCTTAACATAACTTTTATAGCCGATACAAGTACTAATCTTACAAGAGAACAAGAAGCACCTAATTAAGGATTAAATTTATATCACGCCAGAGAAAGAATAAAAAGACATCAAAGTATCTCCCACATAAAATATTAAGCTAGTAATTAACTTTAGAATGAGAACTTGTATGAAAAATTTCCCATAGAATGTGAACGTTATTTTCTATATAAAAACTATAATGAACCTTGACTCGCTTGTCGCAGAATATTGTAGAGTTGTAGAGCACGATATCCGTACGTCCAGCAGTTTTCCATAACCATAACAAAGTCAACAGTCCATAGAATTTTGTAGCATGCTGTTATTTTTGTTCGAAACATTACACATTCAACAATACGAAATGTTAATTTGGGTGAATTGCATCAGAGATTTCGCAAACAAAATATATTGTGTGTGTCACAGGTTTCAGTCTAATCGAAATCGTGCATGTAAAGTTAAAACAACAAAAAAATATTATCACATAGGTAATTTAAAACCAATTAAAACAACATAGGAAGGTACTCTTATAGCGTTTCCTCCCACAATCGAAGAGAAAGTAAACTTACGCTTTTTTCTCCTGATCACACCCATTTCCTTGTCTAAAACTAGTCCCGGGCTACTTCCTGAGTAGGGGCAGCTATGTCCGTAGGCGGAGGTTGATTTACCGGCTCTCGTTACGATACTATCTGGTTAGTATCGTACGTCAATCAAACCGAAGCACCGGCCGGCTGTTCGCCCTAATGCATTCCGACTAGGTCATTGTCCAATTTGATGATAAAATAAATTGTCCATAATTTTATAAGCTGTTAAGTTAATCTTAAATGCTTATACAATTGTAATGTTGTTTATAGATGCAATGAGAGTAACCGGCTTCGGATTTGGTACGGCAAATCAAAACAAACAAATCGTGAACACCAAACTGGGTATAGCGCGTGTAGTGCGCGCAGCCCGGGGCGCACGCGGTGACGGAATGCGCGCGCAACCACCACAAGTTCTGGCGGAGGCTGTGGCGCCGGCGCCCGCGCCTGCGACCTCTCCGCCCGATTAAAAATAGAAAGTCTCAACCTGGCGCATACCGATTCCTTTATTTTTACCCTAGCGTTACCTACCCATTATCTGTATCGATCGATCGCATCTACATCCGATCTCGTTACCGACACTTTCGATTCTTTATGAGTAAGTATCGATATGATCGATTGTATACCTAGTTATTATTGCTTTTATCACTACCATATTGTTGATTCAAATGTGTGTGAATAATCAATTCCAACTTTAGTATTAATTGTACAGGCTATACATAAGTTGGTCGAGACGGTACATAAGTTGGTATGAAACCTTAAAGTATTTTTAATAGAAGGTACTTGAATTGACTATGGGGATAAAATATACAGGATGAAGTAAAAGGCAATCCTTCACTTGATCCTGTATATTTCCTTATCTGGTGGGAAAGATAGGTCATTATTTAATTAGCATCGTAACATTCGATCACTAACAAAGATCTTCTTTATTCGGGAGTTATTTATTAGTGATCGAAGGTTGTGGCCATGAAATATATTTTACAAACACACCCGGTTTGCCAAATACTGTCTAAAAATACTTAGATAGCAGGCCCAATTACTTTAAAACTTAAAAAAAAACCAGTCAAGTGCGTGTCGGACCACGCACAAAGAAGGGTTCCGTAGTTGGGAAATTAGAATGAATTAACTCAACATAATAGTTGAAAAAGAGACAGTAGTTCCATACATCGATATATGACACGGTCAATTCTCCAACTGCAAATTTAAGTTGGTCGACTATTGCTCATTAACTTGTAAAGCCCACTTAGCTGTGATAGCTTTCTTTTTAATTTCATTATACGAGTGTGTACTACTACCATGATTTTTTTCACATCTCCATAAACTACCATTTAGCTGGCAGGGTGGGTGGTGTCGTCGTCCCCCCCCCCCCCTGCCAGCTAAATAGTAGTTTATGGAGATGTGAAAAAAATCATGGTAGTAGTACACACTCGTATAATGACTTGACTCTAACAAAAATTAGCACTTTAATGCTTAATATTACGCGAACGGAACCTTGAATCGAAAAGTGGTATTGACAAAACGCAATATTTTTGAACGGCCTCCTCCAACGAAATCCCAGACCATGGGATAGACAAAAAAGAAAACATCCCCTACATTACGTGCAAGGGAGGTACCCTAAAAATATTTTCTTTTTTACCCGACTGCCTCAGGAGGGTAATGTTTTTCGAGAGCATGTATGTATGTATGTATGTATGTCTATTTCTTTGGCACGCTCTGTAGCCTAAACGGCTTGATGGATTTTAACATATGAGGTGTCCTTAGATTCGTCTTAGTTGTGGGAGTGACATAGGCTATATAATATTTATAAATTGCATCTGCAAATACAAAAAAAGGAGGGGAAGGGTTTTTTTTTAAATTGATGCAACAATATTGGTATCAAATAAAAGCTAGTAATTAGTAATTTTCAAATATATATATGTTAATAAAACTAAAAAACTTGAAATAAATTATTAAATAATAATTATTATATACTTTAAAATAAATTATTCAAAAAACAAAAAACCCGACTGCAAAAACACAACTGAAAAGGGAAAAACAAGCATTATAATCTATATAATTTTGGTCTTGCAGGCGGGGACAGTCTAATAACCTGAAATATGGTGTAACTTTTGATTGTCCCCGCCTGCGATACCAAAATTATATAGATTATAATGCTTGTTTTTCCCTTTTCAGTTGTGTTTTTGCAGTCGGGTTTTTTGTTTTTTTTTATATTTTATTTTAGCACTTTGTCGGCGTGATTAATATGTAAGTACACCTATGCCAATTACATCTTTCTAATACTAAGCGCCTCTGAGCTACAGCGAAGACAGACAGACAGACGGACGGACATGGCGAAACTATAAAGGTTCCTTGTTTACTACAGAACCCTAAAAAACAAGGAATAAGTAAGTTTACATAAACCGGAAAAAATATTGCTTGTGTTTACTTAACCCTTTATAAGGCACAGAAAACTGCTAAGGGTATGGAAATAAAAAATTGATAAATATGATAACTAGGACCTCTTTATTAAGAATATGAGGTTTTTTTTTTAATGTTTTTTTTAAACATGGTGTCCATTATTTGGCCAGAGCCTTACTAGGGCTTATGGAATTTGGCAAAGCATGGAACCACACACAAGGTTATTGCTAACAAACTGTCAAATCACAGAGTACAAAAACTGAATTTGACTGACGTTTCATTCAGCCGCAAAAGTTTAAAAAGTATGGTGTCCAAAATATGGACAGAGCCTTATAAAGGGTTAAACGTTATGGTAAAGACAGACCAAACACCGTAACCATCCAATCAATACTACTTTGAATTGCAAAATCAAGGTGAAGCATGCAATGTATGTACATAATGAGAAATTGAACATCCATAGCAAAGTACATAAAATAAACTGTAGAATTAAACTGCTGCTGCCAATATTAATTTACTTAATTATATAAAATATGTTAAGATGACACTTAATTACACTACGAAACGATATAATATTACCCGCTATCGGAGAAAATTAGAAATCGCGTAGCAGCCGGGATATGGCTTTCAGTTAACCGTAGATTATTGAACAGGACTTCAGCTTTCGAAAAGCAGTCCAACCGGTGATCTACATACAGGCAATGCACACCTTGCAGGGTGATTAATGTATGCAAGGATGCCAATTAGATACAGCACGCGTCACAGAAATAATGGACGTTCAGACCTACTTAATATAGCACTAACAAACTTGTTCTCGAAAGGACACTTTTCTCACCGAACGTTTATGCGTCTACGTTTCGAGTAACGGTCTTGGTGACATAGCTCTGTAAGAATTTGTTACTGTTTCTCCGTAGGTGGAGTTGACGATAAAACGTGTTAATCCGTAAGATTGCAGCGACCTCTCCTTAATTCCATTAAATTTTGTTGTATCTAGGATTAAGCAGAAGTTAATATTAAATAATAGATTGTCATCCATTTGTAATAAGTATAAGTAACTAACTAATTTTATGGATTTACACCTTCATTACAAATTTTGCATTAGACTGATGAATAACATCTCAAATACAAGCGAACAAAAGTAAATACAATTAATGATAGGGGATCATGTTCTCAGGGTATCATGTTATTGATGCGCTTCAATAACTCATTTCACAGGTTCGCTTTCGAGATCTGCCCGCAGCACGGATGTTAACCGCAACGCAAGGTTTCCTGTCCACATTGCAGATTCTATACGAGCACAGCCAACAGGTATCTTAGATCTGACACGCTGCGGTCAAATACGATATTAGAGAAACTTCGACAGGTATAAGACATATTCACGTGCACATCCATTGAAATAAATGTCCCTATAATACAAAATAAAAGATAAGATTGAGTCAGTACTCCGATAAAATTCCAACGTCAAGTGGCGATCGCAAACGCGCTCTTTTCGTGCACGAGATTAATAGTCAGAGAAATCAGAAAAGGTTACGTATCTGTGCTAAACGCCATTGTAACAGCAATAACAATTAATAAGTTCACCGGGCCGGAATACACAATAACAAGGACTTTCACGGCGTTGAATAAGACGCGGATGCACGAAGATTGATAATGGAAAAGAAAAACATGAGTGCACTACCTACAGTAATTACTGCTACAGAGAAAGGTGTTTTGTATCCAACATTATAATAACATGTACCAAATTACAATCTATGACATTTATTTATTAAGATTCGAAAGTAAAACACGGTAATTTACGTTCGTGTGACGTGACTGATAGATCCCTAGCTTGGTAACAGTTAATAATATATTTTCGTTATTACCCAAATTATCTTTCATATTTGATTTACATTCATAATATTCCAAGTTCCAAATTCCAAACATAACATTCCAAACTTAGTCACTGTTTACTTGATTTATTTACATCCGGTGATAATCTCCATATCCGTATTTTCTCTGTTATTGATCCAAGGTTCAGGATTTAATTTGCTTGTATAATTAATTAATTGCTTAATTTTTCATAACGTCTTTTACGTTATGAAAGATTAAGCAATTAATTAAATACAGTTTTATTGTTTTTTGTTCTATTTTGTAAGTAAAACTAACAGTATGGTGCGGTCTAGTAAAATCGAAATGCGGTGTTATTTGAGTGAGGCTGTGAGTTCACGAATGTCAATCGTGTTCGTCTCCTTTTCTATCAGGCATCGGTGCACGAACTCGGCTCAGACACGCGCACCCTGCCTGGTACCAATCCGCCTTCTCCACTGTACTCGCAACGAAAGCTCATCCGTTATTATTTGTTAGGGTCAAATAACCTCCAACTTTATATACTGCCTGTATTGTACTTTCTATCGGATATCGCCAACCATTACACAACTCTGAGATATAGATTATGGTTTACGAACCATTTGTTATTAGATTTTATACCGTAACAGTCCATTACATAAACCCCGTATCTAACTACACTGCACAAAACGAACTCGAAGATTAGAACGCAAACTTTCAAATAAGGCTATCCTACATAAACTTGAAAACATAAAAGAAGCTTTGTGAGTCACACGATGTATAATGAGAAGATAATATGGCGACTAATAATGTTCTTTATAAGGAATAAAAATTAGAAACGCGTCTTCACGGCTGTATTTGGTATAACTTTAGTAAACATAAAATACAATAAATAGTCGGCGACCTTCTAACTGAACCAGTGTGCCTTTTGTGCAAATGCTAAAACGGTGACACGCAAATATCAAAACGTACCGATTATAACGGCACCGACTGTTATTCTATCGAGGTGATCAAGATTAAAAGAAATTCGAAAAACAATGTTTAACATAATCTCTTCATAACTTTAACTTAGTCTGCAGAATCTATTAAATATTAAAAACAGTGGGGCCAGTTTAATTTTTATCTATTAATCTTATAGATTGATTTTTAATAAGTCCGTCTAATCAATGTTTAATTCCATCAACTTGGACATCTTACTTGCTTTGAACGTAAACTCCATGAGTGAACACATAATGCCACGAACCGCTGACTTCGTGACCGCCATCACAAAGATTTCCTTTTGAAAAATAATTAAACACCACTGAATTTTAAAGTATGGGTACTTATGGTAGAGGCATATGAAGTACTGAGAGCTAACACAACGGTCTGGCTGGCTCATTAGAGCGCACCAGTAAACGCGGGGAGAGTGCCCTGCTGCAGCTATTGTTGTCCGTCCCGAGGGAGGGTTGGCCCAGATGTCGTCCTATTTACGCACACACGCATAATAAACCTTTTGTTTATATATAGAAGTGACGGCAAAATATTGTTTGATATAACAACAATAAAAATCGTATTAAATAAGAAATAGCCAGGTATATGCACTGTAAAGTTTAATGGATCGGTAGAAATCTGTAGCGTTATAAATAACCTCGATGAATTTAATTGTCGCGAGCTAATAAACAGATAAACAGGTTCTCGGTGAGCTTAATGGGTAGTTGGAATATCGATGCTTACCAAGTCAAAACACTATGGTGGTTGAGCTGAAAGCAGAACATTTTATGGTAGTTTTATACCTTGATATAACGTGATATATTGCAGGTTAACGACTAGATTAGTTTCTATTCAAAACGACTTTCTACCGTGGATTTCTCTCCCGAGTTCACTGTACAAAATGTATATATAATAATATACTTACCAATAAAACATTTCTTGAAATACATTTAAGAAATATAGGAACACTACTGCCTTTTAAAGGATTTCAGTATATCACTTCACTTCATTTGAAGTTCAATTATCAGACGTTATGCACTTTTCCAACATTCACAGGAACCGACCAAACAGTTTTTCTGGATTTGCAATGGGTGAAAACTGAAAAACGACTAGGCTACCTCACCTAGTTTTAGTAAAACAGACCACTCTCAGGGACAACTAACATGAGACTAATATTAGGGTAGATAGCAAGTCCCGTCAACCGACATCAAAACTATTGTATGCATTTCAGGATGTGCGCTTTGTTGTACCGAGTTCTAACCGGCTACATATAGCTGTGGGCGCTCTTCGGGATCCTATTTCTAATATACATATACCTAAGATATAACTTCCGTGCCTTTTAGCCGTAATAGATATCATAAAATGGCCAAGCCAAGCTTGAATTATATTTGGTTACTTACCATTATATCCGTGTACAATTGGCTCCAGTTCGCTTATCCGTACTCGTCTTGGTCCATACTTTGCAGGCAACGTGTAATGTGTATTGGGATAAATAGGAGTACCCCTTTGCGGATCCTGACCGCTTACTGATCGAGGTAAAGTGCCGTGCAGTCGAACTGAAGGGTCATTGTAGCTCAGATTGCCTCTTTGGTCATCAATGCGGTTTAGTCGTGGCATTGATCCATGTAGTCTATTTGACTCTTCGTTATAAATGGGGTTGTTTCTTGGTTGATCATTACGGCTTATTGACCGTGGCAAATATCCCTGCATTGACCCATCATTATAATTCAAATTGTCCCTTTGCTGATCTTGACGACTCACTGACCGAGGCAACGTTGAACGAAAGTGCTCCTCATTATATACAGGATTGTTTCTTTGTTGTTCATTACGGCTTATTGACCGTGGTAACGATCCATGCATTGTCTGATTAATATAAATCGGATTGTCTCGTTGCTGATCTTGGCGACTCGCTGACCGAGGCAATGTTGAACGAAAAGACTCATCATACACGGGATTGTCCCTTTGTTGGTCTTGGCGACTGACTGATCGTGGCAACGTTCCTTGCAGGATCGATTGATCATTATAGACAGGCTGATACTGTTGTTGACCCACATTATACAGCTGTTGTGGCTGTTGCTGATGGTAATATGGCTTCGACGAGTCTGTGTAATCAATATACGGGTTATTTCTCCCCCTTATACCGTATCCATTATTTTCTGATTGTTGGTAATGATTTATTGCTTGCAAGCTTTGTGCTGGATATCCATATTGATTCGGTTGCCTGCGGTACTTGTCGAGTATATCAAAAGATCTGTTGTGAGGTGCGGAGAAACGATCGGTGGCGAATATCTCGCTCACGGGCAGCGTGCTGCTATTGTTACTTGTATTACTGCGGTTACTCCTGTTACTACTCCTTAGGTTGTTTCGACTCAGTGAACCGTCACCACGAACACTTAAAGTCACTTCCAGTCTCTTTTTGTCTTTCATTATGTCCTCTTTTTACACTTTCGTGAGAACCCCCTTGCTATCACCATTTGTTACTTAATGTGTTCGCATTAGAAACGTTGTCAGGCTAAATAATGGATTAATTATAGTTTACGGTGTTATACAACGAAGCAACATATCACGCTGAAGAAAGTAAATTGCAACTACAACGGCGAACATCATGAACGATGAGTAATGATGATCGTCGATGTATAAGTAAATGATCACAAGCCCGAGAACAAGACCGCCGTTGTTGAAGTTAATTGAGGTTAAAATAGTTTGGACGAAACATAGACACGACTTTCGGACAAAGGTACTGTCAATTCCGTGGCAGGCAATTTGACGTATAGACAGAGAGGAACAATAAAAACTTGTAAAGAGAAAATTCATAGATCCGTTTAACGATTAGCTCTATCAATCATAGCGACCTTTGATTCAGCTAGCTAGACAGTTGTTTTTCTTTTATCACTATTTTCTACGGAGATTCAAAACTCTAGGATAATTAAAACAATACTTAGGTTGATCAAAATTTTGCTCGTGCACTTTAAACGAATTAGTGAACACGCTTATTCCGAAGAGATAGTAAAAAAAAAATCATTAACAAATATAAAACAGCGATTGAAAATATAAATAATTGCAAAATAAGATATACGGACAACGATGTTGCTTGATAAACAACATCTTGACATGCAATATCCGCGCAGACGGAGTAGTTCCGTTTTAATAAAATTTCCAAGAATACATTTTTATTTCACGATAAGACACTAACGAAACGTAACCAATTACCAGAGATTACTGTCTGGCAAACTATTTAAACTGAGTCGATGTTGAAGAAACTAATATTGATATTATTATATTATCACAATTTAATTAACGACTTCCCTCTACTTGAGTGCAATGTTCAGCAACGACTGACAATGAGTTTGGAACGAATAATAATTTATTGTTATAGCTGATAAGATAATGCTTTCAGTTCAATAACTCGTATCAACAAACATGTACATATCTCCCTAGGGGCCTAAAGGCACATAACACCTATGCATCCTTAGCCAAGTTATTGTTTGCTAATGTAAAACGTATTTTTATCAACTTGGTATGCCGGCCACGCGAATCATGTGAAGTACACTTACTAATACGTGAAGCAGGAAAATATTAAGCCTTGAGTAAATGGAAAATACGTCCACTGGGTCAAGGTCACAGGTGCTGTCTATGCATTGTTTTTGGTACATCCGAACAAATGGTTTTAATTTGAAGCCAGTTATAATATTGCTGGGGCACCGATTTTATAATGACTACTACTATCCGATTTTATAATGAATCTACGAGAAAATAAAGCAGGATTTTGAATATTAGTGCAAATTATTTAAAAGGAGTTAGAATTTAGATTCAAAGTGAAAGTTTTACTTCGGCGAAGAAAATGGTGTTCAATACAGAAAAAAAACCCTAAAATATATTCGGCGTGTTGCGTATTAGATAAGCGTGTAATGTAAACGTTACAACACGCCACAGGTCGAAGTGTTAAGAAACAAGTTGGTGTTTTGTTTGTAAATCAAACAGACCACTATTATCAACTGTGTGCCGACACGGTGCGCGACCGTGCACTTGTTAAGTGTTTACTTAGGACTACCAAAAATAAGGAATCAGTTACTGTGGACACGTTACAATTATTTCGTAATTATACAACTCATCATCAGGTGGCGAAGCAACAAAGAAGCGGTTTGCTTACTGTGATACGACACAGGGAAAGTGGGTACGTGTGCAACTGTGCACGTAAGTGCAAGGTATATAACCCGCAATTTTGAAGTAAATGGAGCAAAGCGTATTACCGCGAAGTTCCGTAGAACATTGAGATGTTTTCGAAACAAAAACATAGAAGCATGAGTAAGTGACGAGTATGTAACGATGGAACAATAACTGAGCTTGACCTTCATACATTGCTTGAGCACACTAGTTTCTAGAATATCATACATACGTGCTCAACAATAGATAATGTTATTTACTCATGATCGAATCAATAACTCTATCATATTAAGCCATTAAGCAACACTGTTATTAAATTACGTTATCACTACAACACAAATTCCGGCACTAAATATTTTGACAACTTAATAACACATATGAAGGAACTGGGATATTAAAGGGGATTGCGTCAACGCAAACCGTTTTATGAGTCGAATGTGATCAGCTTGTGATTCTGACTCATACAATGCCTAACGCAGGTATCACACGAATTCGGCACAGATCAAGAATTTCTGTATCTTTTAGTTTGTAGTGTGTCACGCGACTAGAACACACTGTTATTAATTTTCACTGAAGGAGGTGGAATAACCGACAAACTCGGCACAGGCAAGCGAAACACTGCGGGGCTTCGTTCAACGGAACGAAATGGCACGCCGAGTGTAGGAGATAAGCTGATAACGAAGCGATACCGATTTTATACAACGCTAACATTGCGTATTACAGGCATGTTGCTTCATACGTTGTACTTAAGGAAGAGCACGTCTAACTAAGTTATTTCCCTGACCTGGCCGTCCTGATTAGGGAAACAACTTAGTTTAGGCTCTAAGAATTTGTTTGTAACTAGGGCCGTCCCTAGTTACAAGCGAATTCTTAAAGCCTGCATATTCGCATGATCTCTAGTTAACAAGCGATATGACAATCAACGAGCACACGTTTTCAAGTCGGGAAAATTATTAGCCATAGTTAGATGTTTCCCACATAAAAATAAAGGCGAGACGATGCGTTTGTGAGACGCGAGAGTGACAGACGGGCTCCGTTCGGTTCACGTTCGTGATCGCAAGACGACAGACTATGGTCACGAACGTGTGAAATAATGTCGCAACTATCGAATATCTCAGGGGAACATCGTGAACCACCTAAGTTGTGCACCGTAATAACAACTAATGAATCGCTTAATTTGCTGGTAATAAATAAAGCGTATTTTATGTGCAACTCACCGTCATGGACGTCTTCAACAGTCTCTTCGTCATCAGTCTTCGGTTCCTCAGTTTGTTCTCGTTTTTTAATTGCCTGCAAAGGAAAACATGCTTTATACGCCAGAAAAAAAATCGCCACAGACAATCACGGGAGAAGGTAAACAGGCAGTAACAAAAGACATAAGCCACACTGATTACAGCTAGTAGGGAAGTAACTTAATGTCGCATTACACTACATGCCAGTGAAATGGTATGATCGTGACACGACAATACACAAGCGAAGCAAGCCAAACAAAATGCAGTCGAATCTAAATTGAAATCTTTCGCTAAATGTCTTTCTATCTTGCATACGCATCTCACCCGGGCGAGCCATCCTCCTGCCGCTTTCAAGCACCTCATTTTAATATATACCGATAAGGAGCACTTTGGAAATTGCCCGGTGTTTGTTGGTGATTTATTGAACACTACACTTGTATTGAGAAAGCGGCACTTCACTTATCGATTAATCGCGGTACACGAAGCATTGTTAGTCGCGGCGCGGTGGAAGGCACTCATTTCTGCGAGCCTCGCGGAGGGTCTACCGAGAGCGTTGTGGTCGAGGGCCCGCGCGCATCAGCCCGTAACAGCCGCGGTATTCCAACAATTACCCACGGTTGGGTCGTGCTTACAGAAACGGAGCGATTCACCAAGAGATTTATTACTTATTTACACACTCATTGCGATGTTACCAGATTCTTCACTTAGATTCCAAACTGGTATTTAGAAATTATTTTAGAGCAGGATAAAATGTCAGTGAAGTGTGAATACTCGGCCCGATGATCGCTTTATGGTAATATGTTCACAGAGTACAGGTGCAAGGCGAAAGAGATCTCACGACGCTATTGTTTCTGCTATTCTCTGGTGAACAAGAAATTTCGACGCGGACCGTGCGTCAGCTTTTACCCTTTCGCGTTACTGTATAAGTCCGCAATTTAGATGCCATTGTGATGCGCAGCACGATTGCACGATAGCAGTGTATTTAATTGATGAACGATCAAGTACAAGATACCGTCTACAAAAAATATCATCAGTCGATAATAGAATCATGGTAAATGTAGCAAGCATAACAATAAACCAAGCATTTTTTATCCAAAATATTTTTGCTCAAATTATTTTAGTTATCAAGGCTTTCACTTACATTATTCTTTCAAATTATTATCATTGGACACGTTTGTCAGATAAAACGAAATTGATAATTCTGTAAGGCAATAATCTCAATGAAAGATTCGTAGTTTCCGAAAATATTTTGTACATGTCGTAAAACATTTATCGTTGCTTAAAACATGAGGTTTATAAGTTTAATTCTTTAGAAGACGATGCTCGCTCAACCTTTATAATTAGGTTTCGTGTTTCAGTATTATAATGAAAATGAAAGACGGCGTAAAAGGGAGGCTCCGCTGAACGCTTTTCAAGATAAAAATAACTTTATCGTAAACTCCAACGAAACAATACTGCATTCTTTGGAAGAGCTTTGAATACACTGAGAATAGTAAAGAAAGTAATTTTTTAAATCAGACTGTATGGCCAAAACTGAAACTAATAGAAATACAGAAAAGGAAGCGTGAGATATGACCTCTTTTCTCTATTTCTGGTAAAGGTTCGGTTTTGGTCATCTTAAACTTTTTCTAAATGATCATACCTTCATACTAAACATACGAAGGACATAAAAGGAAAACTGTCGAAATGAAAAATTCAACATTCACGAATATGGTTTTATACTGAACAAGTACATCATGCATTCATGAATGAATTTACACTGCTTTGTGAATCTAATTAGAACGACGGTAGGAGATAACCAAACATCGATAGTACAAATACTACGAAACGAAGCAAGGTCCTGATATTAACAACAGTACACATGGAGGACAAGTACCATAAACTACTTAAAGGCTCGTGCAGACTGGCGCAATATCACGGACGCGGCAGGCATATCGCTAACTGTCGCGCCATTCTGCACGAGCCTTAAGTCTTGTCCGCACTGACAGGAGCGAAACATTTTTTCTTGAGAATATCTTGTGCCATCGGATTTGTACTTGACTTGCACAAGCTTTGATGCACGGACAGTATTAGTATATTAGGGATGGAACAATTTTTTTCTCAGACACCTGTACCTAACTCAAGTTATGCAACATGTGTCGTCGTGCGGACCAGACCTCATAATTGTTCGCGATTCATCGAAACAAGAAGCAGTTATAATTAAAAATACACAATACACACACGATATTATGTTAAAACAATTTAATTAAAATATGAACCCCAATAAACCACAAGTTAATGAATAAATAGGAAAACAGAATGTTTGTGATTTATAGAAAGTTAGAGATAGAGACCCATAGAAATTACCACTATGATGCAAAGAAAACTCGACTTTAAAATTTGTAATCGAAAATGGTCAGCAAAACTAGATAGGAAGACGTGTTATTGAACTTATGAAGTCATTAATAATAAGGTTTATTTTTCTAATGTAGTAAAACTAGGCTCCAATTACAATTTTTAAAGTCCAAGTAAGGTCCTTTCACACCTGCCTGCATCAATCAACAATTTGGTCATAAAGAATAAAAACTGCGTTTGAGCAACTCGAAACACAGCTTCATGCTAAGGTGAGTTTTTGTTGGTTAAAGCTGACAGCTATGATAAAGACCCTCAGCATGAATGTACCTAGCTCCATTTGAGCAAGCAAGACCAAGGTCTATTTCAGTATAATTCAATAGAGATGAAAACATGTGTCAAAAGTTTCCGTGAAAGGTAAATTGCAGAGCCATTTACCTAATTTAATAATTTGGTTACTTATTTTAATCCTTAAACCATAATTTTATATCACTTAAAGATAGTTTTCTATTGAATAGTGAGTTTATTTTATAACCTCATATTTCGTTGAAGATTAATAAAATTTATTGTTAAAAAGTTTCATTTTACATTTTTATCAAATTATATCGAAAAAGGCAACACAAACTGAGTAACAGGCTGTAAGTAAGTACATAAAACACGATGCATTAAGAAGACGGTAGCAGCACCTGCGCAATAAGGTCTCGCGCACGACGTGCGTCGATCTGATTGACGCGTTTGTTCTTGAGGTGGTGGGGTGTGTCGCGGCGGTGCAGCCGGCCGGCCTGCGGGGGCGCGCCGCGCTCCTCCACCGTCGCGCGCCACGCAACCCGCCGAGGACGCTACCCGCACCACCACCGGGGAACACCCGTGATACCAATGAACAGTCATATCCCGAACGAAGCTTATCAAGTGCCATGAAGTCATGATTTTATGGTTAAGGTGGGTGGGTAATGGTAATCGATAGCCAAACGATCACCGATATCGATGTCGATATAATAATCACCTCTATATCGATATCTTATAAAATAGACTTCCAAAAAAAAATAATAATAATGCCTATGTTCAAAAATAACCCATAACGATGATGATAAATAAGGATTTAATGAATAGACACATTTTACACGATCGATATCGGTGATCATTTGGAGGAACCTTAATCCTCCCACTTATGTCCCCTTTACACTGATTAAAAAAAAAAAAAAAAAGCAGAAAATAAAAAGTTCTTTGTAAAGAGTAGGTACCTACTTCAGATTTTCGCATTCGAGTTATGACTGTTTAAAATCCAAATCCAAATTTAAATCCATCTTCCAGTGTAAATGTATAGGAATATGAAAGAATGCTTATGAAAATCAATGTTGACTTAAAATATAATGAGGGATAAAGTTTATCTGCAAGTAGTTGAAAAGTCCATTCGAAATATTGTAAATAAGTTTTCATTGGCATATTTTCATAATTTCACGTTAGTCTCATCATATAAAAGTGGTTTTAAAATTAATAATATAGCTACCGGGTTCCAAAGAAGTTAAGTTGTTATTTTATTAAAATATAATGTTAATACAAGATAGTTTCCTTTCCTGTTAATTGAAATTCTAAGTCATTAGAAAGTCATTTTCTTCTATAACAAGCAGAAACCCAACCCTTGGGTTAACTTCTACTTTTTGGTACATGTTAATACCAGGTAAATTTAGAAAAGTCAAATTAGTATGTCCCAAATACAGTTTAATCTAGTTCAGTCACTTTTTACAAGCCTTAATTATAAGGGCCTAGTTCCCATGACAAAAATCTACCGCGTCTAGGCGTGTGAACGCGCGGTAACGTGCGCTGCATGTGAACGCCTACAGTTTTTAAAGCGTGCGTCAACGCGCGCATATTCAAACAGTTGTGTAGCTGTAAAACGATCTCATAGGCGCATCTCAGCTTGCGTTGTCATGGAAACCGAGCCTACAGTGACGTAGATTACTCCTATATGGATTAAAGCTTGTAGAAAATGACATTGTAAGCTGTCTACAAATCTGCTCGAATTCTGTCAAAGTTGCGTGCAATCGCCACAAAACGAGCAGTGTGTAGGCAGCTATATGTATATCACACTAGTAATGTATTCAATAAACTTACCTCCAGTTCGTCAGAATCATCATTGTCGTCGTTTTCACCTTCAGACGATTCACGATCGGCCGCCGTCTGGGTGTCGCTTTCCTCTTCTTTCGTCAATTCGGGAAGAGGCTGTGGTGTGTGCACCGGCTGTAAATGGAACTTTATTTAGTATATATTTGACTTAGGACTTTGATTTTGACTGAAATTAGAACGCGAACGTGCTTTAAATTACGAGAATTGCCCTCCCGTTTTTTTAAGAACTTATTTTTCTATTTTCTTTCTCTTTCATTATAATTCCGGTCTCAATCTGTCAAAAAAACCTCAAATTATAACAAGTTTTCGACATTGATTGTCACTGAGATGAGAGTGCGTCTCGAATTTGAACGTTTAGTAAGTACGAGAATTGGCGTTCCGATTAAAAACTCAACTCTGTCACAATTTAGGTTATTTGGGTACGGGTAGGTACCAACAGTAACAAAGTTAAGTTTTATTAAATCAATCAGGCGTAGCTAAGGAAATGAAATAACAATTCTACGTTTATAACTTTTCACATGAAACAAAAACAGATGGTGTTCACTATCCAAATCAACAGCACATAAGAAGCAGGCGTTTTAACTTTAGAGTGTGCTTCGAAACTCGGCTTTATTTACAAGGGCAGGAAGGTGATGCTGAATAGCAATACGGTTAACTTGCTCCTATGTATACTCATCGCTAGTTAAGAAATCCCACTAACTCTCGCTGCTCACTAATTTAAAAAAAGAAAGTAACATTTGAAAATTATGTTTTCCTTGGATTAGCTTCATGATTACCAAGTTGGCTATACGAGGGCTGCACTAAAAGTATGAATGAATAAGAGTATGAAAGTATGAATGAATAGTAAGAATGGAATATTTCCACTGTTCCTGCCATATTAAAATCTTTTTAATTGAAAACTCCTTGGTTTTAAAAATCGAATACCATATATTTATTTAAAAAAAGATTCATGGTCTTGTCACAAGGTTTTGTCAAACTTGTTTAGTCGTTGAGAAAATGGAATTGACTCGAGAAAATTCCAGAGCGATGATTTATTATGACTTTCGAAGTGGTTTAACACAAAAACAGTGTGTTGACCGGATGAATTCTGCATTTGGTGATGAAACCCCATCCAAAACCACAATTTATCGCTGGTTTGCTGAATTTCAACGTGGGCGTGTCAAGCTCAGTGATGATCCCCGTCAAGGTGTCCAACTGCAGTCACCCAAGAAAACGTTGATGCTGTGCGTAAGCTGATTGAGGAAGATCGACATGTGACATACCGCGAAATTCAGGCAACTTTAGACATTGGCATGAGTCAAATACAAATAATCTTGGATGAACAATTAGGTGTAAAAAAGTTGTTTTCCCGATGGATACCGCATTCGCTCTGTGAAGAGCAAAAAGCGGCTCGCGTTACTCGGTGCGTCAGAACTCTCGAAAGATTCCACGCAGGATCCTCAAATGCTGTATACAACATCGTATCAGGTGACGAATCCTGGATATACGCGTACGAACCCGAAACAAAAAACCAGTCACGAGTTTGGGTGTTCGAAAATGAGTTAAAGCCAACAAAAATTGTTCGTTCACGGAGTGTTGCAAAAAAAAATGGTGGCCACGTTTGTCTCCAAAACCGGCCATGTTACGACTATTCCTCTTGAGGGACAAAGAACGGTTAATGCAGAATGGTATGCTAGCATTTGTTTGCCACAGGTCGTTTCTGAACTCCGTAAAGAGAACTGCAACCGCCGCATCATCCTCCATCACGACAATGCGAGTTCTCACACCGCGCACAGAACAAAAGAGTTTTTAGAACAAGAAAACATAGAATTATTAGACCATCCGCCGTACAGCCCCGACCTAAGCCCTGATTTCTATACTTTCCCTATTTTTTCTATAATTAAAAATTAATTGCGTGGACAGAGATTTTCATCACCTGAAGAAGCTGTGGACGCCTACAAAACGGCCATTTTGGAGACCCTAACTTCCGAATAAAATGGTTGCTTCAATGATTGTTTCCATCGTATGGAAAAATGTATCAAATTTCGCGGAGAATACTTCGAAAAGCAATAAATACATTATTAAATATTAATGTTGTGTCACTTCCTTGATTCCCGAAATTTTCAGTGCCGCCCTCGTAAAAGTAAGATCATAAACTCAAATAGCTGCTAGTCAATCCTGGTTATTAATAGGAAGTAGCACGCCACCAGCTTTTCTTCCGCCTTTCAGAAACCTCCACCCTAACTGCGTAACACACTTTAGATCACAATCCGAAGGATTTGGAAGGAAATTGCTAATCCATTGCTTGTCTGTTCAACAGTGTAAATTATGCAATGAATGTTGTTGAACTGTCAAAATTAAAGGCATTGATGTGTTACTTTTAACGCCAAGTTCCTGAAACTCTGATCAAGTTTCTGAACAGATAATTGCAGTCAAATATATGATAACAATAGATAATACTTGACACGATTTAATATTGCAGTCTTTCAGAACTAACATTACAACCCTTGACAATTACTTCCAGATTTAATGGTATCAAACTGACACAAGGAAAGATAGGTGCGAGTTCTCCTAATTATATAAAAAATTAATCTTGCCACTGTATGTTGCTGTAAACAAATGTTATAGATTTAAAAACAAAATAAACCAGTAATAAACTTACTTCTATAGTTTCCACTGGCACTTCAACGTGTTCGGGTGGCGGCATGGTAATCCCGTTACTGGTTGGTAGCTCTTGTTGTTGTTTCGCCGCCAGCAGGGCAGCAGCTTCGGGTGACCGACCAGCGAGAAGCCTCTGTGCTTTCGCCTTCAAATCCTTCGGGTGAGGTGTATTTTGTCGGACAAACGGAGTCTGTGAAAATGACAATATATTAGACGGAGTAGCAGGCCAATAAGAAGAGAGAATAACTTACTGCATCACAGCGTTTGAAATTGAGAAAATAAACATGCTCATGCTTAGTATTTGAAAAATAAGTGTATTTAAATAAAAGCTTGTGCCCGTTATTTTGAAAATTCAAAAGAAACAGTTTAGTTGTAAAAAGAAAAAATATGTCGCTATAGATTATTGTAATAATAAAAAATTTGCAAAATAAATTATTTTTGTTAGTAGTAAAAACATATTTTGCAAACTGCAACATTCAAAATAACGCTGTGCATTTATTTTAGTGCGTTAAAGATAAAAGATAAGTGTCTACGAAG
This sequence comes from Atethmia centrago, assembly GCA_905333075.3. NCBI lineage: Eukaryota > Metazoa > Arthropoda > Insecta > Lepidoptera > Noctuidae > Atethmia > Atethmia centrago. The sequence goes on along the minus strand of HG995383.1, from coordinate 14,763,877 downwards.
CAAGCGAGTGTGTAATCGTATTAAGTTAATTATAATAAAGATAAAAGAATCTTCCGTATAAATGGTACCTAATGAAATGCGACATAAGTATTTCGGTACCTATTAGAATAGTGGTCACACAAAAAACACAAGAAAATGTTTAATACAAAAATGACTTGAATCAATCCATGTCGAGTAGAAACTCAATGGCTTATCCCAGTAATGTTCAGATTCCTGACTAAACTACCGAAATATGATAATTGTCACTTAACCTATTAACTGCATAATGTCGCAATGTGTGAGACGAATCGAATGATTCACAGGATATGATATCATATGTAGTCTCTTCTTCGTGACACTACGACGTCTCTTGCTGATGAAGTTAATCTACGTTAAGTGCAGTTCAAACATTGTGCGCAATATGGAATTAGTTGCGAGGAATATTTTAAAATAGGTGGTATGGTTTTTAATGTACTGTGTGAAATAAAGACTTTTGAGGGTGGCTGGGAATTCAGAACTTTGATAAGTGTCATTCCGTGCCAGGTCAACAGGTGTGGTTAGAGTTACGTAATGTTTGATTGTTGATATGTGTTTAAGTTCCAAATCGCAGAAAAAATAGCAAATGGTTTTGCAAAAAACAACACTAATTTTGTCTATGCATTAGTCTACTTCCAAAGAAAACAAACTATTAAACTAAATACCAATATTGCAAGAGGCTTAATGGCGGACAGCGCATACTCAACTCGGTGGTAGTGCATTCACAATATTTGTAACTATTTTGAGTGTATTTTTGTTGCAGGTTCCACTGCGGGTTTCAACAAGACGGTAATTAATAACTGTGTTTACATTATGAAAAAGAAATGATTTTCAGACTAAAATATGAATAGGTTGTAAAAGTAAATTGACGAGTCTTTATGCTCATTCATTGTTTAAGAGATAATGCAGGTAATGTAAGAAAGATTAGTTCCGAATAATAAATAATAGAAATTATATTTGAACAACTCGACTGTGTAGTAAATACCTAATTGAAAATTTTACTGTGTCAATGGTATAATTATTTGTGAATGCACCCCGCAAGACGCTTTGCCGCATACCTCCGTGAGGTTAGTTATAGAGGAGGATAGTCGTTGCAGGGAACTCCTCCGCTGTGTAGTGACTAGCTTGCGAACTACGTTAATAGGCCGCCTGAAGGCAAGCATCGACTGTGGTGCGAAGAACGAGTCAGAAGGCATCACGTCATCGCTCTCCTCCTGAATCGTAGTAACCTTAAAATTAAAATTTGTTTGTTCCAGGAACAGATCACAACCAATGAGGTTCTACGTACAATTAAATATTCCTTTATGTTACATCATACCCATGTATAAATAAACGATTAAATATATTTTTAAACAATTCAATAAAAATAGACATTTGCGCTGTGTTTATTTACTTTCCTTCCTATACTTATAAAAAACATACACAATAATACAACAACGTATGCAGCATATAACGACGTTTAATTATAATCTATCAAAGTATTTGATAGATAATTATTAATACATTATGGTTCATACTTAATGTACTGTTTATTGTTAACTACCGAAAAATAAAAAAAATAAAGCTAAGTACCTCATTCTAATCAATTGTATATTAACAAGTGAGCCGGTTGCAATTTTGTGTCTGTAATGCTCTATGTTAGAAAGTCTAGTACAATAATTACGGTTTGAAAATATACAAACTTAGGTATTTACATGACAAACAGATGTGTTTTCGTATCTGTTATATAATCAATATACAGAAAGAAAATATATTTGAACAGATTATACAAAATGGTAATAAGGAAATCAAAGAAATCGGCTTGTCATTTCATTGGAAGGTCTTATGGATATGTATACCCAATTATATAATTCTTTCTCTCCAACAACCATAATTCTTATATACGTCAAAACATCTGACAGAGGTGTAACAAAATAAAACATGCAAATAAAACATAAATAATAATGAAAACTAAAAGTTTATTGCATAAATAAACATAAAAAATGTTAGTATTCAGCTTACTCTTAATAATACTGAGGTTCTGTTAAGGTGTGGATCCGCAGAGGTAGCCCGCGAAATTCAAATTTTTTCACTTTTTGCAATTTGCCGATCAGTGTCTGGTTGTATGTTGATCAAAATATGATTCGCGACCATAACAAATATGTGTTTATAGAATTATAATTATTAGAATAATTAGTACATCTCTCTTATACAGGGTGACATTGAAAACATGCGACAAATCGAAATGGGAGATTGTACTCATCATTATGAACAACTTTTACTAAGGTACCAAAGCTACAATCCAAAAAAAAAACTGCTGTCCCCTACATTTATGTTCGCAATACCTCATCAAAATGTAGGAAAAGCAGATATTTTTTTTTTTGGGATTACAGCTTTGGTCCCTTAGTAAAAGTTGTTAATAATGATGTATACTATGTCCCATTTCAGTTTGTCGCAAGTTTTCAATTTCAACCTGTAGAGTTCAGCTTAGAGAGATATATTAATGATTATAATTCTGTAAATACATATTTGTTATAGTCGCCAATCATATTTTGATCAACATACATCCTGACACTCATCATCTGCCTAGCCTTTTTCCCAACTATGTTGGGGTCGGCTTCCAGTCTTACCGGATACAGCTAAATACCAGTATTTTACATGGAGCGACTGCCTATCTGACCTCCACAACCCAGTTTCTGGGTAACACGATACCCCTTGGTAAGACTGGTTGTCAGACTTTCGAGCTTCTGACGACCCGTAACGACTGTCATAGATCTACAAATGACAGCCTGGACCAACGGCTTAACGTGCTTTCGAGGGGTCTTGGTATGTAAAGATGGTCACCCATCCACGGACCAACCGCGGCAAGCGTAGCTTAACCTGATCGATCGACAAGCCCAACATACAACCTGACAATGACCTGCAAAATGCTTAAAACGTAAGAAAACTGTCTTTCGTGGGCTACCACCGCGGATCCACCTTGGGCCACCTAAAATTATATGCAAATCGTTTATCACCAAACATTTGTAACTTTACAACCTTTATACAAGTCGAGAATTGCAATTTTTGTATTAAACGAACAAAAAAAATGCTAAATATAAGCGTTAATAACATTTTTACAAGTATATAATAGTATGTTGTTTACTGAGATTATTCTAAAGCCACAAGTATTGTACTCAGTGCTAAGTAAGCTCTGTGCCTCGATAAATTTTCGCGTACATTTATTCTGAACCAAGATCCTACGTTCCTCCACCTCTCTCTAAGCGTGTCACCAGCATGGTGGAAGCAAGAAGATACATTATATTGGAAGTGTTTGTGAGCGTACCTAGTATTAAACTTCGTTGTCCGTTTATTTTTATACCATCCCTTAGTATTGTTGAATAAGTTACTACAACAGCATAGGCTCACCTCTTTGATTTCGGGCATATCTTCGGTGAACTTCACTGAGTGCGTACGTGAGTTCTCCTTTTGTTCCCAGTTCTCGTCGTCCGAGTCCCGGTCGCGAGACATGCTCGATTCTGTAGAACCAATTCGGTTAGTGGAATTTTGGGAAGCATGTTTCAGTACTTGAATTGTTGAAGTACACCTGACTAATGAGATAATTAATTAGGCGAGAAATTTTCATGTAATCACTGCGCAGATATCCGTCATTATTACAGTGTGTGGTCCACAAGGCATTATCAGACGGACATTGACAAATACTTTACCACTTAATAGATGAACAAATCTGTTAAAAGGTAGATGTAGTTAGTTAGCTACTTTTATACTTATCTCATCTGTCAGCAGTACTCAATAATTCAATGATAAATTAAAATGTATAAATATTCGATATCTCCATTGATACCACGGATCCCTGGCAGATTTACTGGAAAATTATAGTCAAAACTGAAAGATTTTCCCGTTTAGTAAAACTAAAACATAAATGAACATAGACAATCACAACACAGCAGCGCTACGTCACAAACCAAACAAACATTGAAAGCCAAAATGATATAACGTTATCTTGTGTTGTGTAAAATTATATCAATGATGATTGATTAATGGTTGTACGATAAGTGTCCATTGTAAATCCTCTAATCATACTAAACCTAGCCTGCACCCTAATTTTAAGTAACACACCCAACATGACAAACTCTCTCATTTTGACATTACGACAAATTCCACTCGCTTCGCTCGCTTTTCGATTCATTTGTTTGAAAAATTCGTCAAAATTCATTGCTTTAAATCTCTGAAAAAATCGTTTTCTCGGCGGAAAAAATAACATTTAAAATGAAAGGGATTGCCATTCCGAGAGCGTTACGACTGTAGGGTGCAGAATGTTTAATATGCATGTACAAAAGGTTTAAAAAAAAAGTTACAACTGTTAATAAGTACTAAACAACACTAGTTCTATTCAGTGCAGTGCTATAGCAAGATGACCATGAATTGCGTTGTGTCGTAAAAAATAATAACAGTGCGAAATTGTCATAACAATAGAGTATCTTCATTTCAACCTTGATAAAGTCGCGCTTCCATCTGATAGTAAAAACAAGCACGAGGTTTTTTATTTGTTCAGTACAAATAACACCACCATTTAGTTTGAATAGAAAACTCATATACAGTCTACTACTAGTCTACTTAATATGTTGGTACATTTAAACAACATTCCTATGTTATCTTTTATTGAGATAATCACAATGGGACGTTACATCAGCATGGAAATATTGCATTTGAGTACTTAACTTTACTTTTCATTGAACAAATGGCAGTTATTATCAACCCAGGCACTCACATTTTACAATCAAATGGACGCGGAAAAATGTCCATAGTAGATACTTTGGCCCAAAAAGGTTTCAATTCGTAACTGTATTGGGTTGATACTTTTGTGAACCCTTACCTCTTCGATCTAGCTCTTGCGATTGTGAATTAAATCTGTGTTCCCTGTACCAGTGTCCACTGCCGACCTCTGACGTGTGTTCCAACTCTATTCGTGTGTGACAAGTGCATTTAGTATATTTACACAGCAAAAACAAAACAAGAACAGCTCAGAGACAGTTCACGACACATAAAACCGCTAAGTTGATTTAACAGGAAATGCAACCGTGAATCATTCAATTATGGCAAAGAATTAAGCAATAACTTCGAAATTCGATGTCCGATTAAATATTTTCGTGTTGCGTAAAAGGATGTTCATTTAGTTTACAATGGTCCATTATATTTATTGAAAACCGATTCATTGGTATCTGGTATGGGTACTGGCCTCAGGTTGAATATGTTCAAAACACATTGAGACGCCCAAAACAAACGGTTATGTGTATGATAACCATTGACTTTTACTCTTGTGCACAAATAACTCCTGGGAAGGCTTCCCAAAGATCCCCTATCTATCTTTTAAACAAGAGTTAAATTAAAGTCTCGTATGAAGGGGTTAAGAGAAGCTCGTTAGATCAATGCCGAGATTATAACACCAATATAATATTGTGAACTGTCCCTGATTTTGCATAATTAAATAAAAGCACGAAAAGCTTTGGCAAAGACGACATAAATTACGTACCAAAACGTACAATGGCAGTAATATTCTTTACTATGCTATATTGATAGGAATATTATTGCTTGACAATGCGATTTCCTTATCACTATCAGACAAAAATAACAAAAGGAAATAAATCGAAATCAAATATGAATTTGAATCAAAACATATTCATTATGCAAAGTAAATACTTTTAACTATCAGCAGATCAAAATGTTCTAATAGATCAAATAAATCACAAGCTAATGAAATTGACAATAACCAGTGTTGATAGGCAAAGATGAAAATTGTATATGAACCATCTAAACATGAATTCAGAATCTTAGATAATTATCAAGTTTTGGGACCACAAACTCTATGTCATAAATGACAAAGTTCAAATTCTATTGCAACCAAAATTTATTTATGACATTTTTGTTGCAAGTAGTCACTCAAAAATAAACATGTAATTCTCTAAGTTTCTGAATTCAAGTATAAATACGGAGATAGAACCAAAGTTAAACCACCAAACCATTTTTTTATTTTGAAGTTACTCCGCCAATGTTAAAGATCTAATTAGAAAAACTAATGTTTAGACCTGAGTCTAAATTGACAATTTTGTATTAAATACTTTATCTTTGTCATAATAAAGTTCGAAATATATTTATTGGCTCGAAGGTTTGGGTTGGCTAAAGTTCGATCTCGTTTTATAATAAGGCAGTAAGGGTTTTTCTACGAGCAGGACACCAAAAGCGTGATAATAATTGAAGAGCACATTCATACCTGGTTGTTGGCTATAACTAAGCTGAGGTAGTAAGAAGCAAGTAAGAACATTTTCCCCTGTGGTCTCATCCCTGTCCGTTTGAAAAGTCAACAAAGGTTGCGCCTGATTTTCCGATAACCACACCGCTTTCAGTTCCAAATTCACTAATGTATAGGGTAAGTACTGTAGCCTGGAACATTAAACATATAAATATATTATTTTCTTTTCTCAATATTCTCAAAACTACATGATAAATCATATAGAATTAAGCAAGATCTTCTTTGAGATATGTAAAGTTTCATTTTATGTAATTATTGTAGTAGGTACCAATTACAATTTACATTTGCATCACGTAATCTGTCTGGTTACATTATCATATTATTTAAGTACTAAAAGTTAAATACGCAATTCAATGTCATAATTTTTATCAGCAACAAAAATCACCTCCGGATGCTTAAAACGTGTTTAGTTGTTGCTATTCAGCGAAATGCATCAATGCATCAGTTATTCATAGCTTATCAATAATATAAACAATTATTTAATCTTCGTAATAAAACTTACCTATTGCCGCTCACATCCAATACATGCAACGATTTACAATTTCCCAGCTCGTTCGGTAATCTCGTAAGTTTGTTATCTCTTAGGCACAACACACCAAGCAAAGTCATATTCCCGATCTCTAAAGGTATTTCAGCCAAAGTATTTCTATCTACATTCAGTACAGTCAACTCATTGAGATTCCCTATCGACTTAGGCAGCTCCATTAAAAAATTTTCCGTTAATATAAGCTCTTGGAGATTTGTACACCTGGAAGAGAAATACGGAATCATTAGCGTTATAAATAGCTCAAGATAAACTAACAAAATGAAATATATGTTAAACAGTGCGATATACTAACCTTCCTACATTTTCGTTTAATGTATGTAATCTATTTTGGTCCAACTTCAGTATAGCTAACTTGGATAAATCTCCTGTACCATTTGGTACAGTTTCCAGCATGTTTTGGGAGAGATGTAAGTCGGTTAAGGAGCACAGGCCTCCAATCTCTTCAGGAATTTTCTCTAGTTTATTTTCACTCACATCTAGACATATTAGTGCCTTCAAATTGCCGATTTCTGGCGGCAGATACTGGAGTTTATTGTGATCCAACCATAACTCTTCCAGAGCGGGCAACTCTCCGATGAAACCCGGCTGTAATTGAAAACGCGGCATGGTTATTTTAATTGGAAAATTGATGTAAAATCCAAACAAAATTGTTGAATAACATACCAGTTCCTCAATGTCATTGTCACCAAGATCCAGCCTTTGTAATCTAGTAAGATTTTTCAGTGACTCTGGCAGCGACTTTAGTAAATTTTCTCTCAGCTCGAGCGACTGAAGTGAGATCAAACTGGAAAGATAAAAGATGTATATTAAAACGATTATAGAGAGCAGATAAAAGGCAAGGCATTAATTTAATAGTATTTAACCTTCGCTACCCAACAATTGTGACATAATAATTTGATGAGACAATTCAGCGAGGTGGAAACACAATAGAACGACAACCGCTGTAACAACGTCTCAACGACTCCCACTGCATCGCTGCAAGGTTAATTTAACACAATTTTTTTATCTGAGACAAAACACCTTAGAAGTCACTCAGACGTTATTTCCAGGGTATATTCGTGCCTTATGAGCCCAATTGTATATAATGAATGAGATTGAAGAATAACGATATTTCGCACTTATTTCAGTTTTATGTTTATATTAATTCCAGAAATATACACGGAAACAAACAAAAAGTCGCTTTGTTGAACATTGATTTGATTTAAGTTTATTACTGCAAAAGATGGCAACTAATTCAAAGAATTGAGAAATGGATCGTGAGAAACAAATACGGAAATGTAACTAACAACTCATTTCACTTTATGTAGGAAACTTAAAATGATTTTAATAACAAAATGAAATAACAGTAAGGAAGTAATTATTATTCTGTAATATCCGTCCCGATAAATATAAGGAGTTCTTACATCACAGGGAAAATGAAATTTTCTCGCCAAAAGAGTCCTCGCAATGGCAATAAAAAGTTAATTAAATTAAGACTGAATTTTTTGTCGAAGTCAGAACTTGGGAATACGAATTTATAAGAAGTTCCATTTTCAACTCATTGTTGAGCAAAATATTGAACAGTAGCTATGACAGCGGTTGCGTCCGTGGTTAGTTTTTATTTTCCTGTATGTGAAAATATTCCACTATACCACGGCACTAGGCCGTGCAATCTCGCTGTAGTCTCGATATCTCGTCCATATTTTACGAGACAGTCTCGTACAACTTTGTACGAGATCTCGCGAGATTGCGAGATTGAGCGGGGCAGCATAATCCGTGTGTATCATAGCGCGGCCACAGGGTACTTGGCTGCAAAATAAGGAGTCGTCTGTCAGATGAAAGCCTTGATATGTTGTGTTTTTCGAGAAGCTATTTTCAAGAATTTCTTTTTCCATTTAAAACACAGCATAACAAAAGTTTCATCTAACTGACTTTAAACCTCCTATTTATTTGATTACTAAAGCAATTCTTATTTTTTTAATTACTTCATTATTTATTTATTTTTTGAGATCTTGAGAAGTTCAATTTTATTAGTTCCTTTTATTTATACCTACTAACTAATAAAGGCTCATTCAAACTATCGCGATATCGCATGCGCGACAGGCAGCAATATGCCTGTCGCGCACGAGCCTTCAATACTAATTCTTAAAACGAATTATTGCTGCGGAAGGTTTATTTAACAAGGTTACCAAGAGAAAGTGATTATAATATAATAAGATTTTAAAACTGAAATTATAACCAGATGGTAAAATATATAGTTTAGTATAGTGTTTTATTTTGAAATAAAACGGATACATATACCACACATCATAGCACCAGCACATAACATGCATGTTTTATTTTTATCTTACATGTAGATAATCAGAAAATGGAATTGATAGCATTTGCATAAGTTTTCAGTAAAAAATACCCAATCTCGCGAGATCTCGTAAAGCTCGAGATCTCAGGAGACTGGCTCTAGTCTCACGAGATCACGGTTAGGTAAACTCTCACGAGATTACATGCCCTACACGGCACGGTAGTTTCTTAGCAATAGAACAAGATTCAATTGTAGAAGAAATTTTTATCGAGGACCGTTTCTATTTCTACGAAGAATAGACGCAGCTCTTTCTATACAAAGTGACATTTCGTTTCACCATTTTTGACATCGCACTGTAGAAATCCTTCTACATAAAAAAGTACCTAGACAAAGATCGTTAGAAACGAACGACAAAATGACAGATTGTAGAAGTATTTCTACGGTGCGGTGTCAAAAATGGAGAAACGAAATATCACTTTGTATAGAAAAAGCTGTGTCTATTCTTCGTAGAAATAGAGAGCGTCATGCTAAGCCTGCAGTAGAAGAGAACACTCTAAAATTGTAAAATGGAAGTTTTTATACTTTCCTATCGTCTTAAGTTGTTAGTAAAAATGATAAATGATTTTATTTCTGTAAGTAGGTTTATACAAACACTATTACACGTCAATCATATTTTAAAAACTAGATGAGGTCGCCGTTTCCTATCTGATTATTCTGAGAAGAAAGGCCGAAACAAACTCAGAGATAACGCATCAAAATAACGGAGTTCTCTCATCAACAGAAATAGTAGAAGTGTGTAGCATATTATCAGATTCTAGCCTCGCTCAGACGAGACCGATTGCAAAAACAAGTTAGACATGCACGTAAGATACTTAGTCGAAGCAACGGAATTCATATCGGATGCGGCACGTAAAACCGCGACAGAGTTAACTGGCTAGACACGTACGAGTTAAGTAGATAAATCTAGCCGGTTTTATAAAAGCATTTAACACATACATTTTTAAGTTCAAGTCTCTCCAACTGACAGAAAATTACCCTGTTAGGAATGTGGAAGAAACCCTTTTGCGAAGTGGCATGTTATTAAAGTTTGAAACAGGTTTTAAATTACATTTTATCCTCCAATAAGGCGCGTGTTTATTTTCAAACTTTAGTGTACACACGGCTACGTATCAAGCTATACATTTCCAGTATAAGCTGATCTCTCATTGTACGGAAATCCTAGACAATGCGGGATCAGCTTATACTGGAAATGTATAGCTTCATGTGTAGCCGTGTGTACGAGTAAACAAACAGCGTTTAGCGTTAACAGAATGCTCTTTTTTCGTATGAAGGAAGAGTGATATGTTCCAAAGATATCTCAAAAATAGTATGATTGTTTTAAGCGCAGTTTGGCACATTACATTCACGTAAGTTTAACTAGCTTAAAGTGGACCTGAATGCTTTTTTCTCTTAGGACAAGACTTTAAAACAATAAATACAACAGCGTGAGAAAGAGATGGAGTTAGAAGTCCTGTATAGCTCCATCACTTTCCCACTGTGAAGTAATATTATAATAATACTGCTATAAGAGGTGATGGTTACCTACCCCCAGACTTAGCTAACACCAGCTTGACGTAGGTACGTCATCTGTGTACTAGGTTCTATAATTAAATGGAGATAAATATTTTCGAACATGCTGACATAATAAAAGTTATTAGTATAATAAGGTCCATAGTTTTATTCAAATAAGTACATATTTCTTGTGATGAAATACTTAAAGCGAAACAAAAACCCCAATGAACATTTGCCACATTCGCCACTATATCTTCTTCTACATTAAAATGTAGGTAGGTACACGACCGTCTTAAAACTTTAGTATTCTGCTTGGTCAGTCGTGAATTTCCAGAAAACTGTTGCATCGCGCCGACACACTATTCCGGGAAATTAACAGTCACATAAAGTTGTATTTGGATATTACGTACTGGAAGTCAGAAGTATTTTAAACGTTAATTAAGAAGCTAACAACACCTAAACCGCGGTCACTGTCAGATTGCATAGAAAAGAAAGAGAAGCGCGATGACACAACGCTTGTAATTTATTGCAAAATATGAAGCAATTATCTATTTACTCAAAATTGAGTTGAGTAATCGAAAATAAAAAACAACCAAGTTCTGCATTCAAATAAGACGTTCTTGTTATTAATTAAATACGTAACGTATGTTGATATTTAATACAGATATTTTGGATTAGAACTAAAGGTAAGAGGTTAGTTTACGTTACTCAGTATCGAGATTTTTTTTAAAACGTGTTTTGGTAACAACCAAGTTCTGGGAAATATGTTCAAAATTAACATATATTTTTTCCGCTACCACAAACTATACAGATTTGGATTTTTTTTTTCTTAAGAGAAGCCCTATTTTGGTTAATTGGGTCTTGTCAGCGCCTTAACTTCCTTTGCGAGTCTTGGCAATGATTAAGCATTTTTCTAAAGTTATGGTGTTATGAAAAAGCCCTATTGTTTACTGATAATACGTGAGCAGTGTGAGCACACGTCATGTTTGTTTAGAGCCTTGAGCCCACATTCCGTAGTCGATGTCATAGTACTTAGCGTTGGTTTTGTACTTGTACTACAGCGTGTTCTGACTCACTTTAAGTCTACTTATGAACTCAAGTAATTAGAATTATGGAGTAAACATCACCGATGTACGTGTTCCAGTAAGCATGGATCAATGTTCGTGACCCAAATCCAGGAATAGAACGTTACTAAAGTTTTATTCTTGTTAATTATGCTATGTTAAACCGCAACAATTACAAAAATGTTTTATGATGTCCGAAAATTAGGTTTTTAAAAGAATAAACGCAAGACGTCTTAAAACGGCTCTGGCTTCAACGAGAAGTATTGTGTCAATTAAATCGTAAAGGAAAATATTAATCAGTGTGCAGTAAAGCAACAGGTTATAGCAACGACGTGTAAATCGTAACGTTACATTACACGCCTCCTACATTATAACGGATCTCTACAACTGAGATGATCGCACAAAGTTTATTGTTTGTTTTAAATTTTTAATGAGTAGATTGTATGTTTTAATGACATGACATGACATATCCTCAGTGAAATTGCTTTAATTTGCATAACTAAATTACAAGATGATTATTAACATTAACTAAATTAAATTAAAACTAAGTTAAGAGGCCGACAACACCTAAAGCGCGGCCACTGTCGGACTGCATATAAAAGAAAGAGAAGCGCGATGACACAACGCCGGTAATTTATTGCAAAATATGAAGCAAGTATTAGAACAACTGTGCATGTATTTTTAAATAATTAATCTGTTAATGTAGTTAATAATTCTAGGAATGACAATTCAAATAATTTATTATTTTATTACTTAAATAAATAATCATTCTGTTTTTAATATAACTTTAATAAGAACATTCCATTAATTGAATATCTTAAAATATTTTAATCTAATTTTAAGTATATACTAGGTCAATCTTGATTGTATACAATTTGCATGCCTTACGGTCGAATCACTTGAAACATGTACTTTTAATACCACCATTGTAACAGTGTTTTCTGCAAAAATAAATGATTTGATCTGATTTGACGCAATTATCGATTTACAAAAAAGCTATAGATTGTATAAAAAAATAAAACAACACAACATAAAACATGCTAATATGTTGCTTGTAGAATAATCTGACAAAATATCAGAATGATTGCATGTAATGAGTATGGTTTTAATCGTTAAAATATTTTTTTAGAGGTATCTTCGTGATTTTTTTCTATCATATCAAATTAGTTACATTATGTTTTCAACACACTATCTACCTAGCACATATCCTTAAAAATATCATATATTTTTCTGATTTTGTTTACTGCAGTGGATCATATACTTTAAGGCATTAAAAAACTTATAAAAGTTGCGTTTAGGTCCTGTAGTCCCCTTAAACCTAAAAAAGGCCGGCCCTCGGGGCATTGTACCGAGGATGCTGGCGGCATTTCCTCGCTGAATTATAATGCTGATGCGTTGCGCGAGAAAGCCGCCAGCTTTTCGGTCACCAGTTACATCAACTAGACGATTCAGTTACAGCATTAACCAGTGTGACAACACAATTCATAAATCATATAATAAAAGTGTTAAATTTAATGCTGATGAGTGATGAGCTTATGAGTAGGTAATGCATTTATGCTCTTTAGAAACTTCCTTAAAAATATTATATTTCTTAATATTTTCTATTATATTTTCAGTCATGCCCTGAGCGATAAGTATAATACTGATTACAATACAATATGTATTGTTATCGGTTTTTTCTGAAAACCCGATAACAGGCAACTATCCGGTATCCAGCTTATTTTACTATCCGGCCGGATACTTACCAGATCCAGATCCGGCCGATTTTTTCATTCCAATTTCAATTACAATTTTCTGTAAGAATCCGGGCAAACAACTATAAGATAATCACTAAAAAACAGTGTGTTTCTAAACTCTTTTTAACACTAGGTACCTAGGAGGGAGTCTACCAATAAATTTATTCATAATATTCTATTCACATTCAAATGAGTCCAGAAAATATTCAATAAACCGAACGACAAAGTGATCTGATCTCAAACGCCTGGAAATGGGGTCCTTGTTATAGTACCTAATTTACTTTTCGCAGAAAATTCATTTTGATAAACCTGAGGTTTTTATCGCAATTAATGTAAAATACCAACTTATGAATAGTTGTTCGCGGCTTTATGTGCTAATGGATTGGATTGAATATCAATAATTAATCAATCAATGCAAGATACTTGTAACCCGACGAGTTCTAATTGAAACATCATGCTAACTGCATACACATGGAGTAATCCGTCAAGACACGGCATTAATAGTCATCGACATCACACGTGCGGTACAGCCACTGGACGATGACGATCTGTCTATATCTTGTTGCTAATAGGGTAGGTATCAACTTACAAGGTACTCGCAAACTAGTACAAAGTGGAAGTTCACGTTGCCAACCGTTGATCTAAGTTATCGTACAGAAATACTATAAAAGTTCTACTAAAGTCTGTTTTTTAATCTCGAAGACTAAATTGACACATGCAAATGTCAAACTCCAAATTGAAAAAAAAAAACGAACAACAATCATTTGAAATGTCAAATTAGTCTCTGGGATTAAAAAACGAACTATAATTTATTCCTATTTAGCTAAATATGTTTTCCGGAACCATTACCTACTAATAGCTGTCTAGTTTTATGTGTACATCGGTAGTGACAAACAGCTTCAAATGATACAAAAAAGAAGAATCGGTAAAGCTTTTCTCTTCGTAATCCCCGTACAATGGCCTCTAAGCGTTACACAATAGAGCGTACTTATAGAGAACAGAAAGAATGTACTTCTGACAAAATGAACGTGAAACAAGTTTAACAATCGTATTATTTCTTTGTATACTTGTATAGACGTCAATAGGAGGTTAGTATAAGAGAAGACCATAGCTTTCCAGTTCAACTTTCGCTTTTGCCTTGTACTCAAACAAAGCTTGGTCATACAATTTGTAAGTGCAACTATGGACTTCATAATTTTTTTAACTTTCACAACAAGCTACAACAGAAATAATAAATTAGAAGAAACAACCTTTGATCTACATGCAAATATAAGTAAACCTTATTTACTTTTTTAACAGACTTCCAAAAAGGAGGAGGGGTACTCAATTCGGATGTTTTTATACCATATATTTTTTTTAAATGTATGTTCACCGATTTCTCCGTCAATTGTGGACCGATTTTGAAAATTTCTGAACTTTTTTTGTTTGAAAGGCTATGCTCCCGAGGTGGTCCCATTGTCACCAAGTCATAATCTGATGAAGGGATTCCATGGAAATCGAGGGAAATCGTCAAATATAGGCACACCTATAGCAATTTGGATATTTTTTATAGTAACTTGTGCATTTGCTCTCGGAAAGGACCATTTGGTGAAGTGGAACTTATGATGAAGACCACAGATGGCCACCAGAACTACTTAATAATAAGTATTTAACGGGTTGCGATTTGATTAGGTACATTAATATGGTTGCTAAGCTATTTGTGCTCGCCACAATGCATAAAATATGGTGAGTGGCAGTCTCAACAATTAACGTCCCGTCGAGGAAAACTGTATTTTGTAAAAGGTGATGTTAGCAGTTGACATTAGGCTATTGTAACTTAGATAAATTACAAACTGACCCACTATAAAGTAAAAATAAAAAAACTTTTACAAAAAAAAAACAAGCGACTTCCAAAAAACACTACAAAGTGAAAAATTACTTTAATTTCGGAAGTCGGTGGCAAAAACCTAAAATACGGATCCAAAGAAACCGACTTCCGGAATTTTCTTTGGCGGATCCAAATTCAAAATCGATTTATTTAAGTTATTTTTCACTTTGTAGTGTGTTTTTTATTGGATCATATTTGTAACGCGATGATGTAACCTGTTAAGGATTTATTTTGTGGAATAAGAACAGTAACGCGAAGAGTCACTGACTTGAATAATAAATGTATTTCATCCATTTTTGCGAAAGGAACGTCCCAGGTTGCTAAAATCTGCTGAAATGTAAGCTGACTATTCCCTACCTACGAATGTTTAAACAGGTTACCTACTACTTAAAAGGCCTCACCACCCAGGTATCAATGTAGTTAAACTTGAACGTTTTGTTCCAAAATTACATGATCTTTTATATCTACGTAGTCGGGCCATAAGTTTTGTCACATAGGTAAAATTTCGAATTTAGAATGCAAGCCGAGGAAAATGAGGCGAAACGCCGGGGCGTAACTCCGCTGCCGCGAGAAATCGCGGCAAAGCGGACAGAGCTCCGGCGGGATCTCATGGCGACATGGAAAGTGCGATTGTCGCAACCCAGTGCTGGGCACGCCACAATTGCAGTGATATGTCCCCTCATTGAGTGGCTAGAGAGGCGCCACGGCGTCCTCACCTTCCGCCTGACGGTCCTCACCGGACACGGCAGCTTCGGGAGGTTCCTGTGTCAGATAAGGCGGGAGGAAACGCCCGGATGTCACTATTGTGTGGATCGCCCGGAGGACACGGTGGAGCAAACGGTGGAGGTCTGCCCGGCTTGGGCAGAGCACCGCCGTGTCCTCGTGGAGGCGATCAGCGGCAGCACAAGTGTAGGGTTCCACTAGGGCGGATGCCTGCCGGGTTCGCGGGAAGGTACCAAAGGGTTACCGAGGCCCATGACAACACGGGCAACTGAAGAAATACGGGTGGGTTTTAGTCAGGAGTCTGACTCACCTTCCCGCTCCGCCCAGAGCGGGAGAAGTTATTTGATAATTTTCCACCCAAAAAAAAAAATATTATGGGTATTCGAAATTTGAATATTTCAAGAAACTAAAAACAAAGGGTTTCTGGAATTTTGTTCATTTTCTAAAATGTAGTGGACGCGCAAAGAAGACAGAGTCGCAGTAATTGCATTGCATCGTAGCGGGCACGCGCCACCTGAGTTTTTCAAACTGCTCAAAAATGACTCTGAGATTTATTTATCGTACTATCAAACGATTCAGGGAAGATTCAAGATTAGAAGATAAACAAAGGAGCGGTCGACCTCGTACTGTTCGGACTCCAGCGCGGCGGTCATCAAAGCAGTGAAGGCGCGAATCCGACGAAATCCTGTCCGCAAGCAAAAAATGTTGGCTCTGCAGATGAGACTAAGCTAACTACTGTTAAAAGAGTGTTAAATGAAGACCTAGGACTGCGTGCTTATAGAAAAAAAACAGCACATCTTAACGCACGGCTGAAGAAAATCAGACTCGAAAGAAGCCGGGATTTGCTAAGGCGGTACGCGGGAAAAAATACAGCGAAATACTTTTATCGGACGAAAAAAAAATTATGTTGAGGAGAGTTTCAACAAACAAAATGATAAAGTGTATGCACACTCTATTGAAGAAGCGAGCAGACGTGTGCCACGTATTCAGCGTGGTCATCACCATTCGGCATTCATGGTTTGGCTTGGGGTGTCCTATTTGGGTCCAACGGAGGTGTTTTTTTTTGTGAAAAAGGAGTGAAAACCAGTGCCCTCGTATATCAAAACACAGTCCTATCAAACATTGTGGAACCTCTTTCACAGTGTTCGAAAACAGGCACGGGTATTCCAGCAGGATTCTGCCGGCTCATAAGGCGAAAAGTACCCAAAACTGACTCACGACCCGTGGAATCGACTTTATCAGGTATGAGGGCCCTCATCCAGTCCAGACTTGGATCCCTTGGATTACAAAATATGGCAGCACTTAGAGAAGGTCTTCCCTAAACCCCATTGCAACTTGGAGTCACTAAAAGCATCCTTGATTAAAGCAATCGCCGATATTGACATGAACGTCATGCGTGCTTCGATTGATGACTGGCCTTGCAGATTGAAGGCTTGTATCGAAGCAAGAGGAGGGCATTTCGAATAATTTTAATGTGGTTTAAATCTGTATTTTATACCCTTTCATTTAATATATAAATGGTTGTAGTGCGTAACTCATTGTGTCATTTATTTAACTTTCCATATCGTCGCCTTAGAGTGAAAACCTCGTATAAGCGAAAAAGCAACTTTACTGGAATAATTATTAAATTCTAAGTGTTGGTAAATTCAAAACCTCATCTGTTCTTTTGCGAGAATTCGAACTCGCCATAGATGGCGCTACAGGTGACTAAACTTTTTTTGTGGGAACTAGGCGTGCGTTGCGAGGTTTAGCTTTCCAAAAATGTAATAAATAAAAATGACCAAATAACATTCCCGAGGTTTTCACTCTAAGGCGACGATATGTGACAAAGCTTATGACCAGACTACGTATAGTAATATTATAAAGAGAAAAGTTTTAATTTTTTTTTGTTTGATTGTTTGTTTGTTTGTAATGGATAAACTCAAAAACTTCACTTATTAAAAGCTACATTATCAGCGAGTAACATGGCCTGTATTTTATTTTCCAACAATTTAAAGATCCCTACGAAAATTGCATTAATATAACCTAAGGTATCAAAAATTGGCCTAAAAAAGTTATTATTTGGCGTACGCTGTATGTACTTAGTACTCATTATTACCCACAAAATACTCCGGCTATATGTATAGTTAAGTCACAATAACAATTTTTTGTTCAAATTAGTCTATCAAAACACGGGTAGAATCGAAAGACGATGATTCGTATCATTATATTAATCCTTATCCAACTAAATAATCATGGTTGTTTATATACATATAAATTCCTCTTTAAATTATTCGAATCGGACCTTTCGTTTTGAAGTTACGACGGACCTATAAAAATGCTAAAAGTAAGAAAAATTGTATCTTTTAGAGACCTACACATTTTATTTTTGTGGTTTAACACATAGGAATTTTAATCCCGGTAGTACACACGGCTACATATTAAGCTATAAATTTTCAGTATAAGCTGATCTTGCATCGTATAGGATTTCTGTACAATGAGAGGGCAGCTTATACTGGAAATGTGTCGGTTGATATGTAGCCATTTGTACTACCGGGATTAAAATTCCTATGCTATTCGTAGGATATTTTCCGACATCCAGGCGGGCGCAGCGCGGGCAAAAGCTAGTTCATTATAAATGGATTGTAGGCTAGCGTATTACCTACTCTTTTTACATTCTGATTAACAATCACTATAAGAAGGAATGGCTCAGAGATGGAATCTGAACACGAAAAGATACTGATCAATATCGAACTTAAATCAATTTCCCGCAGGAAATTAGTACCAAGTCAATCAGAAGCAAAGTAACCATATTATCTGGAAGCTAAATTGAAAAAAAAAACCGGCTAAGTGCGTGTCCGACCATGCACAAGGGTTCCGTAGTTGGGATGAATTTATCCTAAGGACAAACAACATTGTAGTTGAAAAACATGTTCCCTCAATTCCCTCAAACATCCAACTTCAAATAAAGTTTGTACGCACAATATTGAGAGATTTAGCATTATATTTTAAGACCATGGACTTTCTTAAAGGTTTTCCTTTTTTTTTTTAATGTTGGGCACAGTGGTTTCGGAGATAAGGTCAATTTTCATCTATTTTCTTAAATAATTTAAAAAGTATTTGTTTCAAAATTATAAAAAATATATATCTGAAATCCTTACACAACAAGTCCTTTCATTTGGTCACACGGTATTTTGCAAAACCTTTTTTTTTCTAATTTGCCCCCAAAAGTGATTCCCATATTCTAAATTCATTTATAACACGTCCGTGTTTGGGTCACAGAAATCCATGTGTACCAAATTTCAACTTAATCGGCCCAGTAGATTCGGAGCAAATTGGCTGTGACAGCCGGACAGACAGATAGACACACGAGTATATGAATAAGGATCGCTGGGCAACGACGCAGCTGACGAACTAGCCAGGAGAGCATTCGGCACGTCAGTCTGCGGACCGGAGCCGACCGTGCCTATCCCTTTCAATCAACTACGCAGGTGGCTACAGGAGCTCACCCACACACAAGCGGAGAGCTGGTGGTCCTCGGCACAGGGGTGCAGACAGTCCAAGGAGGCTATGCCATCCGCTTGTTACGCCTGGACAGGACCGGCCTGCGCCTGTTGACGGGGACCATCACGGGCCACTGCTCGCTAAACAAACACATCCACACAATAGGCATAACGGACAGAGGGACTGTGCAGAGCTTGCATGGAGGCAGAGGAAACCGTTGCGCATGTGCTCTTCGAATGCACAGGCGTCACCCACATTAGAACAGAAACCCTCGGGGCACCCAGATCCTACACAGAAATTCTAAACAGACCAGGAGACGTTATCAACTTCTGGAGGGAGGTAGGCTGGTTGGAATAACCACCAAAAAACGGCCGCCATGGCCCACGCACAATGGTCCACCTGAAGGACTAAGTGCGGAAACCAAACCCTCTAACATAGAACCCTGTGACCACACACAAATACGCCTATTAAGCTTATTAATGAAAATGATTTGGTGCGTAGCTTTAGCATGCTAACATAGCTCCTATGTGGATAATATGGCTAAAGACTCTTCAAGGACCAAAACAATTCAAAATCGACATGTTAAGAAAGAATGGATATGATAAGGTTACAGCAAAACTAGGTACTGCAAGGTTTATTATAGGGTTTGAGAGACGAAATCACAATTATTTCTTTGACACCGACGATCATAATCCTGCAAATAAACATACATTCTTCTAGCTAAATTCAAGTTACCTTTTTCCTTTGTAAACAGGTCGAAAAATAATTATTTCAGTCTTATCAAAGCCACATTCACAATATTTTGACTGCATAACAATCACAAACAACGAGTTTCATCTATGGAATTAGCAGACGTTAAAAATGATCATAAGATATATATATATATTTATATAAATATATTATTAATTTTGTTCTACTTATTATAGTATAACAAAGAGCGAAAAGTCACATATAAAAGTGTACAATCCGTTTTCATGTCGTGACTAAGGACAATTTTTCATTGTTATAAATCTTTAGTCATGTCCCACAAAGCCTCATTGCTAACAACAGGATCTAGCTTGAGGTAATGAAAGTACAAATCAAATATTGCTTTAATTTTGCGAAAAATTGTATTACCATCCTTGAACATTATTATCTTGCTCACTAATTAAATATTGTGTTCCAGTTCTTTTAATTTAATTTTTTTTTGTTGAATACTAATGATAAGAGTAGAAAAGCAATGTGGAAATTATTTATGTGCAAATCCATAAACGACGTTTCCAACCAGATAATTACGTGTAACTGTGGACAAAGGACATCGCAGAATACTGTTAAGGTTATGTCGAATGGTCAGCAGCAGTGAATAGTTTTGTGTCAAGATGCCAATTTAACATCCACAAAGAATGTTACTCGTTCAGTATTTTACAATGTGTATGTCTCACCTGCCAAAGTCGCTGGGCAGACTGGTAAGGGACATATCGTTGAGGCCGAGCACGGTGAGTGCCCGCAGCTGGCTGAACCCGGCTGGTAGCCGCGGGATCGGGTTGCTGCTAAAGTCAGCGATCTGCAGCGCCCGCAGCTTCTTGATATCCTCCGGGATATCGGGAATGTCTGTAAAATAAATACGTTGTGTAATTAACAGTTTACACACCGATGTTTACGAAAGTGGCTGGGTTGTATCGTTATGCGGTGTACAGCTGTTTTCTGTTGCTACATGCTACGTTGGCGCTTTATAAATTAAACCGGTTCTTCTTGTCAAACTTGAATATAAAAATTCGTGCCCTTTGTTTGTGTAAACCCAACTTACAAAGGTGTGCCCTTTGTTAGTTGGATTTACACAAACGAAGGGCACGATTCAGTTTGCCTTTGAAATAATTATAACTTTGTTGTAAATTAAAATAGCACATACAAATTGTTTTGTTTCATAAGATTACAAAACTTAAAGCGTGAGAAATGTAAATTCAACAATATAAAGTCACGTAGCATTCAAAAAGTTTATATTATACTAATATGTGCCAGAAACGAAAATAGTATAGTGTACTTTCAAAACCTTTCAAGAAAGCACTTCATGTAGGTTACTGCAACATTGAACATCCAAATACGGCACTGGTAACAGATCGCAGTTTCGGCATATGGCACAGTTAACGCCACACAAGGACCTATTGCATCGCACGCATTCAGTGAAGCTAAGGGCCGTCGAAGGTCGACATGAGAGTAATTGGCACATGGACATAAACATTGCGGTCATCAAAATAATTTGCGATTGTTCCACGTTTCCAGACGTTAAACAAAACATTGTAAACGACGTCGAGACAAGGTCGAACCAAGATGTGAATACGAAAAACATTTTTAATTTTATCGATGATTTTTATAAAATGAAAATTACGTTCTTCTGTATTTGAAATGTTAGTTATTTCGATAGCATCATCGGGCAAGGCGATGACGGCAAACGTCAAAGTTGAGCAATGGTAGGTAATTATTTGATTTCACTTTCAATTTAATCTTTCTTTACACGTAACATCAGAACATGACATGCCAACAGAGAGAGATTCTTTGAGAGCATGTTGTTTCTCAGTAATAGCCTCCGGACCTTAATTCTTTAGACTCATCAAAGGTCAACGGAGCGGCAAATTATACAGTGGTTCCTATTAAGTATAACTTACATACAGTAGATGAGAAGAGTTACAGTACTAAGAGGGATGTGTGGTGTTACCCGAATGGATAGAATAAGAAATGAGTATATAAGAGGAAGTCTGAAAGTGACACCGGTGACTGAAAAGTTCTGTGGCAAAGGTAAGTGTGTGGAAAGGTATGGGCATGTGATGAGCAGGAATGAGCGAAATGTCGCTAGGAAAGTGTTGAGTAAGCATGTGGATGGCTAAACTAGTAGCGAAAAACGAACGCAATGATGGACGGACTGTAAGAATGATGATTTGGCTAGAAAGAGAGTGACTACCGCGATGACAAGTAATAGAGAAGTAAGAAAGAAACACATGTTGCGCCAACCCCCAATAAATTGAGATAAGGGCAGGAGAATGATGATGAGATGAGAAGAGTTATAGTACTGTATCCACCTTCGCAATTTATAAGTCTCATCTCATTTGGATTGTCAAATTGGAAGTTCTTTAGTCAGTGATAAAGCTCTTACTCTTAAATTGTTTATACTTTGGTTTTATTGATTCAAATTTTAATTATTTAATCGATAACTTAATCTTCTGATTGCCACATAGCATGGGTTCAGCCTGAGGTTCCGATGAGCTAGTAAGGTTGTGATGACACACAAATATAGAGCAAAATCTGAACCCGATATTGATAAAAAATTGGTCGAACTGATTACATTCTATTAGCTTCAATTGAAACCAACATGTCGAAGACAAAAATAAAATTGCTAGACAAATCGTGCGTCACGCAAGTGTTAAACGTTTTATTGTTTAATTTTAACACTAGAATATGTCGAGGATGATTGAATACCAGTATCATCTGTCTCGTATTTTCATCAAACAATGATTGTATTAACTGTATAATTTGTCCAACATTATATATTATATTAAACACATTCATTCATAAAGCATTTCTTAGCAGAAGTTTATTAGCTAATAAGCTACTGGGCTCTGGCTGTAATTAATTGGTATATAAGATAAAACAATTAGTCTCGTTTACAAAGGGCATATTATTGTAACTCAGAATAATTAAACTGGCTCAATGTTCTTGGAATAACCGAGTTCACAAGATTGAAACATCTCCTTAACAATTTGGCTCCTTATTTTAGGAATCAGTGAGGAAATTGCATGCAGCTGAGATAAGAATGCTAAGAGGGATATGTGGTGTGACCCGAATGTATAGAATAAGAAATGAGTACATAAGAGGAAGTCTTTTTTTTTTTTTGAGGGTGGGAAATCATCAAATAACTTCTCCCGCTCTGGGCGGAGCGGGAGAGTGTGTCAGACTCTTACTGACTAAAACCCACCCGTATTCCTTCCTGTTGCCTGTGTTGCCAGGGGCCTCGGTGACCCATAAGTACCTTCCCGCGACCCCGGCAGGATAAGAGGAAGTCTGAAAGTGGCATCGGTGATTCAAAAGTTGTGCGGAAATCGGTTGTCATGGTATGGGCATGTGATGCGGAGGAATGAGGAAAATGTCGTGAGGAAAGTCGTGAGGAAAGTCTTGAGTATGAATGTCGATGCCTCTAAGAGTAGGGGAAGACCAAAGAAATTATAGATGGACTGTGTGAAAGATAATATGGCTGGAAAGAGGGTGACTACCGAGATGACCACTAATAGAGAAGTGTGGAAGAAAGCGACATGTTGCGCCGACCCCAAATAAATTGGGAAAAGGGCAGGAGAATGATGATGAGTGAGGAACTGAGGACCGTAAGTAAGCACCTTCAGTAATTAAAGTGTTATTGCTGAGTTCACACTTAAACTAGTCTTTCCTTCCAATTAAGTTCCTAAAATTATAACAAATTAATAAAGAAGCAAAGACGAATTGTACTATATCAAACGAATCATTTACAAAACGTGTTTACTAGAGCAGGTTAATCGTAACAGTCCCGTAACCCGTAGTTAATCGACCAACGGATACTAAGGTAGGTCGAGTAGCGTGCACAACTTTACTGATATGCATATCAAGAGTTATAATAGCATAACTGTTACATTCCACCATTTATAATACAACATCGCCCTATTGTATAACGAAACGTATTTTCTCTACCAAGCTACTTTCATAACTGAATGAAGCAAAAAGGGGACATTCACAAATTACGTCACACGAATTTCATGATTTTTGGAAATCACTGCAATTTTTAACCGACTTCCAAAACGGAGGAGGTTTCCAATTCGGATGTTTATATATATATTTTTTTTATGTATATTCGCCGATTTCTCCGTCAACTGAGGACCGATTATGAAAAATCTTTTTTTTTTTGTTTGAAAGGGTATGCTCCCGAAGTGATCCAATCCTCATCAGATTATGTCACCAAGTCATAATCTGATGAGGAGATCCCATGGAAATCGAGGAAAATCTTCAAATTTTATAGGCACACCTATAGCGATTTGGGTATTCTTTATAGTAACTTGTGCATTTTCTCTCGGAAAGGACAATTTGGTGAAGCGAAACTTATAATGAAGACCACAGATGGCCACCAGAACGACTTAATAATAAGTATTTAACGGGTTGCGATTCCATTAGGTACATTAATATGGTTGTTAAGCTATTTGGCTCGTCATAATGCATAAGGAGAGTGGCAGACGGCAGACTCAACAATTACCGTCCCTGCATTGGGAAAAGAAATATTTTGTAAAAGGTGATGAGCAGTTGACATGAGGCTATTGTAACTTAGATAAATAACAAACTGATCCCACTGAAAATTTAAAAATAACGACTTTTTACAAAAAAAAAAAACACCCGGCTTCCAAAAAAAATAACTTTATTTCGGAAGTCGGTAGCAAAAAACTAAAATACAGATTCAAAGTTTTTTTATAAATTAAACCTTATTATAATACTAATACAGTTGGTGATATTGTAAAGTTTTTCATTAGAGTTGAACCTTCGAGTTATAATTCATTAGATTTATACATGTGCCGAAGCTTATGATATGACTCGTCGCTCTCCTTGTCACACTTTTTTGAGCCCCTCCCTCCCCCTTAACGTGTGACGTAATTTAAGGATTGCCCCAAAGGTATATTCAATTGTTTCACAATTTCAAGAAACTTTTCGATGTCGATAACAAAAAAGTCTTAAACAACGTAACTAAAATTAAATTCAAGTTTGGATAGATTTTAGCAAAAATAATCACCATTACGAAGGCAGTATACAAACTGGTTTTCTAATTTCACGATGTTAACGGTAGTGCGCCCCGGTTTCCGGTTGGCGGGCGGGCATTCCGACGGGCGTGTCGTCATCAATTTATTTGTCAAGCCATGAGCTGTGCTTATTTTATGGATGAACCCAAACGATAACACAGGTCAGTAACTTTTAACCAGAAACGTAATATTTTAATACTATTTAGTGGTTATGTCAAGTCGTTAGTTTTGCCCTGGAGATGGAATTGTACAATATATCAATAAAAGGAAAGAGAAAGTTAGATCTGTTTCCTGAAAACGCTTGCAATCCATTTCACACACTGCACCTACGTAGATTTTATCTATAGGTACCTAAACAAATAAATAAAAGTGTCTGTTTGTAATGTCAAAATAACAGCTTTTACTAAAAGCATATATTATGAAAATATATACAGTACATATAACAAAACAAAAAAAAATTGGGTTCCGAACCTCAAAAGGAAAAATAAAATAAATTATTTAAAAATGTGTTTTTGCAGTCGGGTCTTTTGTTTTTTAAATAATTTATTTTATTTCATGCTTTTTATTTTTATTAATATATATATTTGAAAATTACTTATTACTAGCTTTTATTTGACACCAAAATTGTTGCGATTAATTTAAAATAAAAACTTCCCCTCCTTTTTTTGTATTTGCAGATGCAATTTATAAATATTATATAGCCTATGTCACTCCCACAATTAAGACGAATCTAAAGACCCCTCATATGTTAAAATCCATCAAGCCGTTTAGGCTACAGAGCGTGCCAAAGAAATAGACATACATACATACATACTCTCGAAAAACATTACCCTCCTGAGGCAGTCGGGTAAAAACGGAACCCAAAGTCTGTCCGTCTATATCTGTCACAGCACTCACAACCAATTTGCTTCGAATCTACTGGATCAATAAGTGGAAATTTGGTACACATGAATTTCTGTGGCCCAAGCACGGACGTGTAACGTAAATAAACGATTTTTTAATATGACGTTAGGAGCATTAAAAAAAAAAAGTTTTGCAAACTCTACCATGTGAAATATCAAATGAAAGGGCTTGTTGTGAGGATTTTAGATATTTATTTTTATAATTTAAAAATAAATACTTTTAAAGTTACAGAAAATATTATGAAAATTTACCATTCCCAAGAAAATATAGAAAATAGTTCTTTACTTAAGTATAGATTACAGTAAAACCTATAAGAAGAAATAGTCTTAAAACAACATGGTAAATCGTACAAACTTACATTTGCAGTTGGAATGTATGAGGGAACACGTTTTTCAACTACAATGTTAAGTTTGTTCTTAGGATAAATCAATCCTAACTACGGAACCCTTCATTGTGGTTTTTATTTTTTGTCCGTCTAGCTGTCTCTTTGTTTTGGCTAATCTCCGAAACTGCTGAACCGATTTTGATGCGACTTACCCTAGCAGATATCTGAACTATGATAAATCCACGAGGGCGAAGCCGCGGACAGAAGCTAGTATTCTATATATTCTACGAATATACTTTAAAGTTACTCCATGGTTAAACAGTATTTTAGTCTTTTCAGTATAAAACTTCCTGCACGTTCTAAAACAAAATCATCAATTTACGTAACAGGTGTTCAAAGCGGAGATAAATCATTCATTGAATAATGTTTAAATAAAACATATTTTTAAAAGGGAGGCAGGGAAATGCTCTTTTTGAGTGCGAGTGTGGCTATTTTGAGAAAGGTATGTTGTGAGTACTTATGAGGATTCGAAGGCCGAGATCTACAAACGTTACGTAGCTCGTACTTTGGCTAAGCGTTTCTCTATCACTGTCGAACAACTGTCAAACTACTAGTGCAAGAGATGAGAACATGTCTAAGTCAAAGCACGAGCTAAGTAACGTTTATAGATCTCGGCCTTAGTGAGCCTCTTTGTTTATCTGAAGGGTGCGGGAAGATGTTCACTTCAGGTCTACGGTAATGGCACTTCCGTTGTAATTTGGAACCCGTTCTAAAGATGTTTATTTAAGTGGTAAGTACTACAAAATCTCGAATGTTTCCGTATGTCAGTGCTCCCAATAAGTTTGAAGTTCACTTCAATCAAATGCAGCATGCTCAAAGACCACTTTCATATAATCATTCCATTAAATTAGATCGAGAACCGTTTAAATTAACTATCTACTATTCTAAGAGTAGGTCAAATGGAAAGTATAACAACCGAACGATTAACAAAGTGGTGACGTACTATAATTTGCGCAGAATCATTCTAAGCAAGGGTTGTCCAACAACTCTTTTCATTACTCATTGTTATAAACTTCATTAGATCATTATATTTACAAAAAATAAATAATTAAAAAATTGGTTTTTAGTTTTCCTCTTTTAAGCTTGTTTTTAATTATTTAGTTCAATCATTGTAATTCACTTTTTGACAAGGCAGGCGTGTTTTTTAATTTATTAATTATTTATTTTTTATTTCATACCTTTTAGTAATACAACGATATTTTGCAAACGCAGTGCCACAAAAGATAACTTTATTTTTTTAAGAAATCGAATATCGCGCAAATAACGCGAAACTATTTTTATTTTGGTTTTTAATTGTGATTAAGATCTCTGAGGCGATTTAGTTCTTGCCTGGTATATATGATTGTTATGTACCAAGCAATCTCTAGGTCTAGATGATAGCATACGTAGGTAGTCAAATTAATATTAAAAAAAAAACGTTTTTTTATGAACCATGGCCCCCCATTATATTTTTTTAAATGTTAGCAGCCTATGTTAGCCGGGATAACGCAGCGCATTGAACGATACCACATACATTGGTATCGGTTAAGCCATGTTATGTATGTAAAGAAACTCACAAACATACATGAACCCTGAAAACATAACACTCCTTTTTTGGGCAGTCGTGTACAAACAAAACGAAGATGATTGACAGTACAAGTGACATATGGCCGGAACCACGTAATATCCGTAGCAAAGCACAAACCATCGGTAAATCGAATGGGGGACCTAGAAACGGCGACTGGAAGGAAATTAATCTTTATCTTGCGGCGGAATCTCTATTACTACGATTGTCTTATCATATACGAAGATTAACTAGCCTTGCATAAACGCATCTAAGACTAAACACAATACACATTGGTGCCGATTCCCTTGTTCACAAACTAAACTAAATTTAAGTACAGAAGATAAATTTTAGTTTAGACCTGTCAAATTAATCACGTCTAAACTTGTATGGAGTAGTGACAGGCGCTGATTAATTTGACAGGACTAAACTAAAATTTATCGTCTGTCCTTTTCTTAATGAAATAGAAAGAAAAAGATGCACTGAGCTTAAATTTAGTTTAGTTTGTGAGCAAGGGAATCGGCACCATTGTTCATTGTAGGAATTTATTAGATATGTGAAAACCTTTTTTGAAGAGATGGGATATGAAATCACCGACTCCGATACGCCAAATTCGATAAAGCCGTTTGAAAGGAATATATAAACAAAAATATAATTCGTAATATAAAGTAAGCAGGTGAATGAATCAGGCTCATTCTGAATTCTATTTGCGCATTGTTTTCAAGGATTTGTGCGTCTGTCGTCCCACTATCTTGTCCCACATTCCAAAGAATTCCTCGTTCGTCCCACTTGAGTTTTAAAGTCACCACTCGTCCCACATTCCTGGCAAATTCAAAGTACAGTTGACAAAAAATATTGTACTATATCTTCCAATAAATTGAAATAATAGTTTTTTCTAATAACATAAAGATATTAAATACTTCCAGTTCTAGGTATGCATCCGCGATGCATGTTTTTAATTTTAATAATTAAAAGATCTATTGCAATTTAGGAAAATCTTTATTATTTAGTATCACAATCAAATCCAAATCACAGTACTATTAGTTACACCTATCAATATACACATTTGTATTTATCTTATAGAAGTACCACGTTAAGATATATATATGTATTACACATGTAATATTTATCTGAGATACTTCAACATAATTAGAACTACTTATTTAAAAAAACCTTTATTACGTGACTAATATCACAATCAAATCACAATCACAGTATTTTAATTAACCTCCTATTTATGAAAAAGTGGTATTTTAACAATTAAATTTCCAAAAAATCAACATTTGTATATAAGTAACAGTCAAATAATTATAGACCGTATACACATTTGTATTTACCTATATGTACCTTATAGAAGTACCACGTTATGTTATTTATGTTAATGTGGTATTTCAACATAAATTGAAATATTTATATTTAAAAATCTTTATTACGTAACTAATATCACAATCAAATTACAATCACAGTATTTTAATCAACCTACTATTTATGAGAAAGTAGTATTTTAACAATTAAATCTCCAAAAAATCAACATTTTTAAACTTATAATTAATATAGACACACTAATATCATTAATAAACAAAAGGGCTGATTTTTTCCAGGCAATGGCCCAGTGATATAGTGCCATTCAACATTGCCGTTACAGAATCAAATATATATTTGTCATGAGCTATATCATCAGCACGCCGAGGTTTACCTTGGCGAGCTAAAGAAAGAACAGCGTCGTTTTTGATCACATTCAAAAAGCTAATGATGTTCAGCTTTCCCGAATATGTTCTGTTTAATTTAGCGTTACTGCCTTCCACTGGGTTATTTGTTCTGTAGATATCCCCCCAAAAATCCCATTTGCCTCGATAATATTCGTTGTCAAGCCATGCCGATACAAAATAGTCATTGAATTTCTCAATATTGAGAGTTTTCGGACAATCCTCCATTATAATATAGCCATCCATCGCATTTAAGTTCAGGTGGTAGCAAAGCTAACGCTGTGCATAGAGCTATATGCTTTTTGAACATTCTCTTTTTATTTAACTTTAACGCCTTTGCTCTCTTCCAAAGTGCTTGACTAAAATGGAAGTAACAGCCTTTGCATATTACATCCGGAAAGATGTTACGGATTGCGTTCATGGCTGCTTTCTCATAATCTGTTCTGAATGAAATCGGATGCCATTCTGGAATTTGCGATTTGATAAGAGCAAACGCAGTCTCATATGTGAACTCTTTTTTGTCCATTAATAAGATGTATATTAAGGGCACGACGTGAATTTTCTCACTTGTGCTGCCAAGGTCACCGTAAATCACATATAATTGTCTGAATGGTTTCACTACACACTTAAATGTACCATCTGCAAGGTAATGTTTCACGTGTTGATGAAGTCCTTTACTATTTACATCAGCGAAAGCTAATATCCTTGTTTTTCTGTACTCATAATCAAATAAAACAAAACTCATGTAACTTACTGGAATTTTTACTTCAAACGGCGTTTTAAATGTAGCTTTCTTTATTTGCTGGGCTTTGTTTCGAGCACTATACAAGCTGTTCTTAACATTCGATAATTCAGGTAATTTTTCTATCTTGTCAGTACCTTTGTCCAATAATTTTTTTATGCTTGAATTGAAGACAGAAGGAATCGATTTTCCTTCAGAAGATTTTGCTTCTTGCTTGCAGCGATGTATTTCTTCTTTGATGTCATTTCTTGCTATGCTGGGCGTACAAATGTCATGACGAAGAATTTTCGTCACATTATTATTTGAAGTCACCATTCCTCCATGACACCTTCTGTTCACACATCTCCAGACGATTGAGCTATTTTTGTTCTCTCGCTTTTTCGTATATTCGTAACCGGCATGCAAAATAATAGGCACACCTCTTTGTGATTCAATAAAGGTTATCTCTTGGGATGTAGAAGCCAGACTGCAGCCAGTCTGAAGATCAGCTCGGGATGATGAAGCCACTGGCTCCATGTTTCAGGATGAAGAAGCCACGGCTCTATATCTGATCACCTGCAAATACAACGTGAATTAGTTCTGTGCCTCCTGTAAAAAGGGGTACCAAGTCCAATATACCCTTTTCGTTTTTAAATGAATATAAGAGAGCAAAAAATTAGCTTTCATCTGTCTAAGAAAGGTATTCCGAACGAAACTATGTACAATAGTTTCGTTTCGTAGATACGAATCGTGAATAGCTATAATGATTAAAAATCATAGCTGAAAACCGACTTCAACGTGTTGAATATGGTTTTATCATACATGCTATTGTCAGAACTGAGCCAAATTGAAATGAGACTACACGGGAAGCACCAGCTTTCGAATCAAAAGAGTCATCAAAACTGATTCACCCAGAAAACACTTTGTAGTTGAGAACATCCTCATTTTATGAAGGAGGTTAACTAAATTAAAATGCGACCATATGGGAAGCACCAGCTTTTACATAAAAAAGAAGATTTATCAAAATTGGTTAACCTAAAAAATACAGTATAACCGAGAACATCCTCTTTTTTTGAAGTTTGTTAAAATGGGTAAACAAAATTAATGTGAATTAGGGCTCAAATCAAATTATTATTTGTTCAAATTTCTAGTTAATGTGAAAAAGGGTTACTCATTTAAAAAAAAAATACTAGACGATTTCGTGAAACAGGGCCATAGATAAAGAACTCCATGACAGGACCTAGGAAACAGGAAAAAAAATATTTTTCAAAATTTTATTTGCGTCTCCTAAAAAGTAGCGATGTACTCTTTTTCACAGGAGGCACAGAGTTAAGTATGCATATAATAAAAGACCATAATCCTTAGACAGCAACTAATATAAAAGTAAATAATTACCACAATAGTGATATAAGTCAAATCATTTATCATGACTTCACAAAATATGAAAAAATCGACAAAATTATAATTATTACTTACCCTTTAAAACTTCACAAATATTGAACCTCACTCTATGAATACACCACGCTTAATGTAAACACCTCATATTTAAAATTAGCAGATGCACTTTGTAACCGCATTTGCTCCGATTGCGCTGATAACGCAAAGCCACGTCATTGGTCAATTGATTAATACAAAGAAAGCAGAGCGAGAGAGCAAGCTCTAATCCGGTCGCACAAAAATACCGAAGCTATAAACATTCAAAAACTTGTTCTAGGTTAATAATAATAGTAGTGGTCTAAGCAGTGGGGTGCACAGGGTTTGTACTTAGGGTCGGCTATGTGTACTTTATTAATGCCTTCAATCTAAACCTAAAGTTTGATCAGAAAAAAACTGTCATGGTGGCGTAACTTGTAATTTTATAATTTATATTATAGTGGAGTCTCGGATTGAATTAGTTCATCAAATTTTCCGCAACATGAGGTTATTTATCTTTCTGGTCAGTCAGGTTTTTAGGCTGACTGTACAATTAAATCAAATTTAACTCATATGAAAAAAATGTGGGACGAGCCAGGCATACGAATTGGGACGAGCGGGGAATAAAATATTGAAAATTAAGTTTTGGGACGAGCGAGGCATACAAATTGGGACAAGTGGGGAATTTTTTATGTGGGACGAGACTCTGTGGGACGACCGAGGCACAAATCTTTTCAAGATACTATGCATGTGTCGTCGCAAAACGGTTCACGTGTGCGTGTAAACAGTTAACAAATCAGTTTTTTTAGCTGTCGCAGTTGAGGAATATTTGGATTTGCAGATTATGGAACTACTGCCTAGGTACTGGATAACTGGACTTATCATGTTAACTTCTTTCTATTAAGACGCTGACAACACCTAAACCGCGGTCACTGTCAGATTACATACAAAAGGAATGAGAAGCGCGATGACACAACGCTTATTGCAAAATATGAAACGATTATCTATTTACTCAAAATCGAGTTGAGTAATCGAAAATAAAAAACAACCAAGTTCTGCATTAAAATAAGACGCTCTTGTTAATAACTAAACACGTAACGTATGTTGATATTTAATACAGATATTTTGGATTGGAACTCAAGGTCAGAGGTTAGTTTAACGTTAGTTTGTATCGAGATTTTTTTTCAAAACGTGTTTTGGTAACAACCAAGTTCTGGGAAATATGTTCAAAATTAACATATATTTTTTCCGCTACCGCAAACTATACAGATTTTGGCAATTTTTTTTTCTTAATGGAAGTCTATTTTGGTCAATTGGGTCTTGTCAGCGCCTTAATCATAACATAACCCATGATTGCAAACGTTTGAAAAAAAAAATGTAATGGGAGTTAATGGTATCCTTGAGCAATAATGCACATTTGGTTGATAGCAAAATATCAACGTAATTACTCTCGTTAACCTTCCTGTTAAATACGCACAAGATCCAGTTTATTAATTGAACAAGCTACCAATTTATTTTTAAGAGATGATGTAACAAGGCAGACAACCACAGATTTTCATTAGGTCTCGGACGCACCTATTTCTCATCTCGCATAGTTTGGTTAGCAGATGTTTGATTCGCGTGTTACAATAATGTCAGCTGACCTTGCAGTACCTGCCTTTATGGCGAGCAAAAAATAAAACAAACGTACGGTTTAAGTTTTATAGGTCGCGAGACTCTACATTTATAAACAATGCAGGTTCGATAAATGAACAGTAAAAGTTATAGTCACCGGTCGAGTGGCGGTCTCGCGTGGCTTACCACCACTAGAATCCCATTAGAACGTTATTGAGTTGTTCGTTGTACAAAACAACGAACGAGTAGTCTATACCGACCCAACGCTCTCTATAATTGATGTTGTCGATTCAACCAGTGGGACTCAGGGCACAATAGACACCCCGAGGGCAAAATCCTATTTGTTTTGCGCGCCTCGCATCAACGAGTCTTTCGGACACTGAAGTAAAACTTATTGCAGTTATTAATATGGCTCACAATGTTATGAGGAAAATGTAGATTTAGTTGTGAGTAATTTTCAGTAATATGTACACTTCTGTTTTCCAAAGAGATACATATACAAGTTGTCGTTTTGCATCCTCGTAAAATTTCAGGAGGCTGCTATGAAAGACATATATAATATAATCAAATAAAATTACGATGCCTGCTCAATAATTAATACATACTTGTTTTTTAGTTTTTTTTTAAGTTTGACAGTATTTTAGAATACACCACTTTCACAGAACAGAATCACACCGTTGCCTATGCGGTAGTGTGTGTGTAAAAGGGCAGTCACAGTGAGGTATCACACGGGCCGCGTTTTAACATGCGTGTCCCACACATGCCAATTTCCGAATGTTAGAAAAAAAGATCTACTTATTTTATTATTGATTCGTGTCGAGAATCATTAGCATAGTTACCTCCTTGAATTTGACGAGGATGCAAAACGACACCTTGTATATATGACGCAAAATCAAAGAGATTATAATCATTTTAGCTTCGTAATAGGTTAAGGCGCTGACAAGACCCAATTGAGCAAAATAGGCTCCTCATAAGAAAAAAAAATTGACAAATCTGTATAGTTTGTGGCAGCGCAAAAAATATATGTTAATTTAGAACATATTTCCCAGAACTTGGTTGTTACCAAAACACGTTTTGAAAAAAAATCTCGATACAAACTAACGTCAAACTAACCTCTTACCTTAAGTTCTAATCCAAAATATCTGTATTAAATATCAACATACGTTACGTATTTAATTAATAACAAGAACTTCTTAATTGAATCCAGAAATTGGTTGTTTTTTATTTGCGATTACTCAACTCAATTTTGGGTACATAGATAATTGCTTCATATTTTGCAATAAATTACAAGCGTTGTGTCATCGCGCTTCTCTTTCTTTTCTATGCAATCTGACAGTGACCACAGTTTAGGTGTTGTCAGCGTCTTAAGTAAGACAAAACTGCGGGGTAATTGTATAACACACTATCAGTAACAAAGGTTTTCATTTTGACAGTTCAACAACATTCATTGCGTTATTAACGTTGTTGAGCAGACAAATTTTCGAACATATGAAGCAATGGATTAGCAATTTACTTCAAAATCATTCGGATTGTGATTGATGGTGTCTTATGCAATTAGGGTGCTGCTCGCGCTTCTGAGCGGTTCGCATCAACAAATATGTACAGACGATTGAATAATCGGTTATACGTGAAAAAACCTAGCACACATTTTGCAGTCAAATAATACGAATATTACACGTAAACTAGGTTTTGCAAGCAGTTTCTGGGAGAAGCATTTGAAACTCGGTAAACTAAGACCGTTAAACATCCATCCCCTATAAACAAACGATATGATATATGAATTTTGTTTCTGGGCTGTCTGAACGATACTAATGACGGAAATTCACGCTCAAATAGCTTTGTAGAGCATCGTCGGTGGTTGGCGCTGTTCATTTTTATACAATTAATTTTATAATTATGATATCTATGAATTTAACAGGTAGATTATTGGCAAAGCTAAAATTAAAAGAACTAAAACAAAAGTGTTCATTGAGGTTAATAAATATCCAAATAAAGAAGGCTTACAAACAAACAGTCACTGTTTTGATAGCGTTGATATGTAACACATAGTTGCTGCATATGGATGTCTTCAAACGCAACAAATATAAACGTGGGAATTAATGTTACGTATATTGCATCATACATATTCATAATAGTATAGATTTAACATGCACAATTCAATTATTTTAAACGTATCTTTATTTTAAACATCTCGTTCTAAGTACTTGCGCGCACGGAAGAATTAGCCACACCTACGACAGTAAACGTGCCATTGCTCCCAACTTGGATATTTCCTGACGCTTTGATTTTATTACTGTACAGTTGAATATTTAATGTAACGACATGTGTAAAGTTACAACTTAAAAAGTTACAGGTTAATTGTAAACGTAAACGACGTTCCCCATTGCGAGCGATTTGATCCGCACTGTGCTGTTCTCAGCGAATTTTAATTCGGTCTGAAATGTAGAATCAAACAACGACATCATCGACCAAAATCATATAAGAAATATCCTCTCTTTTGTGCGTCTGCGAGATGTGGGTCGTGGGAATTGAACCAGACTGAAATTGAATGTAGTATCAGAGAGAAAATATATTTTACCAAGAATACAATGCCATTCTTAAATTAAACTTACACTTCTAGCAATTTATATTTTAGATCCGAGGCCGTGATTTGTGTTTCACAAAAACGACCACAAATCTTAAAATTCTCAGCCCATAACATATTATTCGATTTATTGTAACCAAACCGGTCCAGAAGTGACCTCACTTCGGTGATCCAATACTTGTATAACGAAAATCCGCCTTGTGTGATAAACGTATACATATTTAGTTTATAAATGAAGAATTAGGTTCAAATGGTGTCTAAATAGACTAGAAAAATAATTTGTTATATAGAAGTGCGATGGAATTTGTAATAACGACTATATGGGGCAGACAAGCGAAAAGCGTGAGCGGTGCAAACGCGTGGGAGTATAGAGGACAATACTATGTTCGGTAGCACGCTCTGTAAGTTCAGCAGCCCCGTGAGCACTCATTGAAACACTGCTCGCTCCACCTTTTGACCTCTCACCAAAAAACGAATAAAACGTCTAGACAGCTCGTGATTAAAAGTTCGCAAGTTGTTTGCAAACGAATCTCACCACTAACATAAGCTGAGGATTAGAATGTAAGTTTTTCTTAGAATGCCATATCAATAAATATGTGATGATGAATTCCATTGTGTTGCAAATAAAAAGAACGTTACATAGCGATTCGCATTCATTTCACAACATATTTATACCATCATCATACTTTTGACGTCAAACCAAAATCTAAGTATTAAGTAATTGGCAATTAAGACGCTGACAACACCTAAACCGCGGTCACTGTCAAATTCCATAGAAAAGAAAGAGAAGCGTGATGACACAAAGCTTGTAATTTATTGCAAAATATGAAGTAATTATCTATTTACTCAAAATTGAGTTGAGTAATCGAAAATATAAAACAACCAAGTTCTGCATTCAAATAAGACGTTTTTGTTATTAATTAAATACGTAACGTATGTTGATATTTGATACAGATATTTTGGATTAGAACTCAAAGTAAGAGGTTAGTTTAACTTTACTTTGTATCGAGATTTTTTTTTCAAAACGTGTTTCGGTAACAACCAAGTTTTGGGAAATATGTTCAAAATTAACATATATTTTTTTCACTACCACAAGCTATACAGATTTTGCAAATTTGTTTCTTAAGAGAAGCCTATTTTGGCCAATTTGGTCTTGTCAGCGCCTTAAAATGGAATTCTCATTATTTCTAAGTACAGCATAATCGGATTATTGCAAGCAACGATAATGAACCCATTGAGAATCCGAATTGTTTGTTTATTGTGAAGGGCAGTGCAACTATCTTTGAATTGATAACATCAAACTATGATAATATCCTCGTAAAAGCACTAACACTAACGTATATAATTACGGCAGTTCTTTTAGTTTTAGTAGGTATTAATAGTCGCCCCAGTAACTGGTTTAACACCCTAAGGTTGAAAGTCACGTGCACGTCATAAAACAAGGTCTATTTGTCTATTCAGTCAGTTAAATCTTAGTGAAATTTGAATTTAGTGGGAATTGTTGTCAAAAGTGATGACGCAATTACGAGGTCGACTATACATTACTTATACCATGGCTATATTTGTCGAAAGTAGACACAGAGCTGCCCATATTTTAGCTACATAAAAGAAGAATGTAGGACCTAGTTTTAGGACGGCTATTTCCTTCTTTCTCCATGTCACGGACATGTTATGTGTTTGTTATGTAATTTGTGACAGCCAGATTTAAGTGGTTCCAATCCACTACTTATCGTGTTTATCATTGTTGATAATTATAATTTCATACATACAAATAAATATATCTATAGCTAACATTATAATGATGTTGTAAAAAAACATTTCCTTTTCGAGTCCAACTCGGTAGTCAGAGAGGAGTTTCCAACTATTCTAGATTAAGCTTTTATCTCGTTCCACTAGAAAGCTTACTAAGTTACTCCAGCAGAGAATCTAAGTCACGTAGCTGATAGGTCATGCTAAGATTGAATAAAGATAGCGCAAGCGGGGAACCGTGGCAACAAGGAAGGCATATTTTATGCAAACTAGACTAGACTTGAAGAAATAACTCAAACAGATTTGCATCTGGCGTCAGTAAAGTCAAATAGAATTAGTTTTTAGAATTTCTTCTGTTCGATGCTGTGATGAATATTTCTCATGGTTTACTTCAAGGCACTTTTTTTCGGTTAAATTACAAGCGACGACTTCTTTTTCCGTTTGTAACGATGGGTGTCGCAGATACAATGGGACAGAGGAATTCATGTGAAAAGAATGCGTTACAGTTACTATGGAAATGGAAATATATATTAATTAACAAATTAATTTCAAACACTTATTCAAGTAAGTTGCTTGTTCTAAAATTTAGAGCACATCAAACATCTCGAGTCTCGACAGTTAGTACGTTTAAACGAAATTTCGCTGAATATTTACACAGAGAAAATGTGAAACATCAGGTTTATTATTAAACTCTAAATGAAGCACCTCGCTAAAGTAATTGCTGGTCTGAAGTAATGTTATTACTACAAAGGTAATTTAATTACAGCTGTCAGGATCGAATTAATTAAGTACCCAGATTCACGATGTCATCAACAGACGTGTCTCTTTGCAATAACAAACAAATTGCTAATTAGAGCCTATTAACAACGTTTTGCGCCCAAATTATTTACCAAGCTAACAAGTACTGTTTAGTATGATAAGGATTCAGCATGAAATTGCAATACCTTGTTGCATTGTTTTAATATTCATGGCGGAGCAGTTAACTGTGAATAATACACAGAGGTTGCTATAGTATACAACATAACACTAACCGCTTGATGGCGAGTAACAGGAAATCTAGTTCATCTACACGGGTCGTTCGTAACGTACTCGAATCCGCGAACTTGCCATCTATACAGATACACGTTGATAAAATACTATACATACATATACCCAAACGTATCATGATGTACGTAAGCTGAGGTAGTATGTAACCGTAAAAGCCTTAAAAACTGTAAACTAGAAAGTTCTTAATTTGCATCAACATTCGACACAGACAGCAGATGTTGACTAAGCAAGCTGGAGTTCCAATATTTTGCACAACAAAGAAGTGCGCTTGGGACCCTCGTCAAATTAGTTAATGAAGTGAAACACAAAAGGCTAACATCACACTAGATAACCGCTACCGGGTCAAAATTTGGACAAGATATTGCTACTGAATGGTTACACATTGGAGTAATCTGTCAACTTTATTTTCGATTACGTCCTCAAGGCAATTTTGAGTTGGCTTGAACCTTAGGATATACGAGGGCGGGTCAATAAGTCCGTGACTTTTTGAATTTCTGACCTCTTTACTGAAACAGCAACACTGCTCCTGTCAACAGGCATCTGTCAGTTGACTCCTGTCAAAATTTAAACTTGCTGCGTCAGTTAGTTTGTGTTTGACAGCTATTTTTATCAGACTACTCACTAATTTGAGGAGAAAATGGAAAAAAGTGAATTTCGTGTGCTTATTAAGCATTATTTCTTGCGAAAAAAAACCATTACCGAGACCAAGGCTAAGCTTGATAAATACTATGGGGACTCTGCACCATCGATTTCAATGGTAAAAAAGTGGTTTACTGAATTTCGTTGTGGCCGTACAAGCACTGAAGATGCCGAACGTCCTGGACGCCCAGTTGAGGTCTCTACACCCGAAACAATCGAAAAAATTCACGATATGGTGTTGGCCGACCGAAGATTGAAAGTGCGAGAGATTGTGGAAGGATTCGTAGGGATCTCGCATGGCTCAGTGGTTTAAATTTTGAATGATCACTTGGGCATGAGAAAGCTTTCCGCAAGATGGGTGCCGCGTTTGCTCACAGTCGACCACAAACGCAATCGTGTAACAACTTCACAGGAAGGTTTGGCGTTGTTTAATCGCAATATGGAGGAGTTTTTGCGCCGTTTTGTAACCGTGGACGAAACATGGATCCATCACAACACACCAGAGACCAAACAACAGTCAAAACAGTGGGTTTCTAAGGGTGAATCGGCGCCGAAGAAGGCCAAGGTGGGTTTGTCAGCCAATAAAGTTACGGCGACTGTTTTTTGGGATGCACGCGGGATAATCCACATTGACTACCTTCAAAAGGGAAGAACAATCAATGAGGAATATTATGCCAATTTATTGGACCGATTCAATGACGATTTAAAAAAAAAACCGACCTCATTTGGCCAAGAAAAAAGTTCTTTTCCACCAAGACAATGCAAGGGTGCACACATGTGCAGTTGCCATGGCAAAAATCCATGAATTGGACTATGAATTGCTCCCTCATCCGCCCTATTCTCCAGATTTGGCTCCGAGCGACTACTTCTTGTTCCCAAACCTGAAGAAATGGCTTGGTGGAAAAAGATTTGACTCCAATGATGAAGTCATCTCGCAAACAAAGGCCTATTTTGAGGACCTCGACAAATCATTTTTTTTGGAAGGGATAAAAAAATTGGAGAAGCGTTGGACAAAGTGTATAGAGCTCAAGGGAGACTACGTTGAAAAATAAAATTATTTTTTTATCAATAAATCTGTGTTTTATTCCAAAAGTCACGGACTTATTGACCCGCCCTCGTATTATTAACATCCTCCTGATTAATTGCTTGTAACCCAATTCATTTGAGGTTGGTGCAGCACTTCTTTTCTGCCTTCGTTCATCCTAGTCCAAGGAAGGATGGAATACTGGATACTGCGAAATATGATACGAATTAGATCACATTTTTTTTGCTTTCTGACTGCGGATGTCTGTATCGTAAAACCTTGTCTGCAATAAGCGAACACCTTTTTTTTGGCTGGGAAATCATCATATAACTTCTCCCGCTCTGGGCGGAGCGGGAGGGTGTGTCAGACTCTTACTGACTAAAACCCACCCGTATTCCTTCCGTTGCCTGTGTTGCGGGGGCCTCGGTGACCCATTAGTACCTTCCCGCGACAATAAGCGAACACTTACCGTTTCTGATTTAATTAAGCTCTGTTTACACTACACAAACAACAAGAAAAAGCTTTCTGCGTGGTTAGAAACGGTAATGGTGTCGCCAGCTCAAGCCGCTAAGTACGGTTACAAAGTACTTAGCGGTTTTGGCTGGCGACAGTGACGTTTCAATAGCTCAGATTTTCCTCTTGACCCCTGACTGTGAGCGGTATGAAAGGCTTGAAATCGAGCGACATTCAGAATATTTGTTATAAAAGTAAGCCGTATCATAATACTACATTCAATGCAAGTAACCCATTAAGCCCAGAATACAGGTAGATTTCAATCAACTGATACAACGATAAGGTTATCTTTGCCAAACAAAAGATGATATCGATGATAGAAAAAATTTAGCGACCTAAAAAAGAAAATTGCCAACAGAAACAATATCATATGTAACATAACGTGCAACGATTACGTGTAGTTTGTTGCTGAACTAGTTCGCAAATGGCAAATTCTTGGTGATCGTCTAATGTGGGAACGCATTTGTTTAATAACAAAGCCTCAATACTTGGTGACGTCATGTAGCGGTAAAAATAATATGTAGTTGTGCGATTTAAATTGTAACGTTGAGCGGACAAGGCCGACTGTAGATGGTAAATTGTACAAAGGTCTTTTAAAAACATCACTCTTACTAAGTAACCATCTTTATGTTTTACTAGAATTGCCAGATGTCCGGGACTATGGTTAAGTGTCTGGTTTGCATCCTTATAGTCGTCGCCTGTAGCCTTTTTCATCCCACTACACCTTGCAGTAGGACTAAATAAGCCTCTTTCATAGAATCATCTTTTACGCCAGGTTTCTCTATTTTGTGCCAATTTTATCCAGATCTTTGTCTTGGCATCGATCTTCCTACACTTGTTGAACCCCACCGAGGTTCCATTCTGACAGAATCTGCTCCGTGCTATCACTGTCTAGTCGAGTGTCCTACCACTTCAGTTGGGTTTAAATACGGATACCGATATCGTCCACTTTGCTATTTTTCGATAAACCATATTTTGAATCAATCCTTCAATATAATAGCCTGTTTTGGGACTCTCATATTTTGATATATATGTAGTTTCTTTAGTGAGCTTCCTTGTTTTGTCAGCGATATCTTTTGTAGGTAAGACACCTTGGTTAATAGGGAAGGGTCTTC
This sequence comes from Atethmia centrago, assembly GCA_905333075.3. Lineage (NCBI taxonomy): Eukaryota > Metazoa > Arthropoda > Insecta > Lepidoptera > Noctuidae > Atethmia > Atethmia centrago. The sequence goes on along the minus strand of HG995383.1, from coordinate 14,721,588 downwards.
AGGCCTTGTAGCATTTTTGTATCCCTAAATACAGTCAAGTTTGCCGAGCAGTTGGTTCTCAAACTTATATTATTTACAATATAAACACTTATTAGCCGCTCTAATAGACTACAAGGAAAACATAATAAGGAAACTTTGTAGTTTCAATAAAACAGGTAAGTAAATACAATTAACAAGAGGTCTCAATATTATTTACCATGATCATTCGTAGTACATTAGCGTTTTCTATTTACGTAACAGATAAATACGGAAGAGCATAAAAGTCGATACCAATTATATATAATGTCAAATTCGTATTATATATGTAACACTATCATCAAGTAAATTACTGGAAAACTAGGCATTTACCAACTAGGTTTCTTATTCAGCCACAATCAACAAAATTGCTGTCTAGCGGTTCATAATTGAATACTGGTCTGGCCAAGTTAACACAACGTTCACTTTTTCTGACGAATTTTCCCGATACAGCACTTTAGTTTTCATAAGTTTCTGCCAGTTTAAAAAAGGTTTTTGGTAGAATAAATGTGAGCGCGGAAGAGTTTATAATCGCATTTAAACGAAGTAAAATTGCACATTATTTATTACTTAGTGGAGCTGCCGTTCGAGACCTTGCCGCCGTCAGCATTGGAACGGTATCCATACCGTAAGTAAACATTTTATAATAGAGCAACTTTAATTTAACGCATCGCGTTAAGTTTAACGAGATTGGTGTCAATTTGATGCAAATGTGAAACAGAACTTAAAGTTACTTAGTGAGAATTTAAAAATAGAGGTTGAAGATTTGCACGGTCTTGTTGTGCATTTCATACGAGATTTCTTTATAGCTCGACATAATACAGACACATAGAGGATAACTGTGGTGAGATAATTATGTTCATCTTATATCGATGAAACCGAATAGGGAATGAAGGGGAAGATACAATGGATAGATTGTGCGACTACTAAGATGACTGCTGATAGAGATGATGGAAGATGAAGACATGCTTCGTCGACCCCAAAATAAATTAGGACAGATGCAGGAGAATTATGAAATGATGACGATCGATGAAAATGAATAAGTATTGCATTTGTTTAGTGCAATGGTCATGCGGCAATCGCGACTACTAATCATGGGGTTTGATCTCCAAAATATACTGTGTTAGTCCAAGTTTCTCAGTAGCAGCCCGGAGTCCCGGAGAGTGGGTTTGTGCTTGGTTGCATTAAGCTCACAAAGTCACAGCTATTGGGACATAGGACTCAAACATAACTGGCGCAATGTGGTGTACCATGCGTACAACTCTGTCTGCCTGGGTTATATTATCAAGTGAATATTAGAATACAATAGAAAATAATAATATTTATTTGCTTAAAAGCATGGTAAGTATAAAAAGATGGTGAAATACAAAAAATAACAAGAGCATACATGTTTTTGTTTAACAGTGATGATAAGCGTACAAATTTTCACAAGCATTTTTAACATTTATTGTCAAAGAAGTCTGACGCTATAAAAACTATGACTATACTTGTGATTCTTGATGCAGATACAGTAGGTACTAGGTCTTGCCGTACTGAAAAGAGAGGTAGTCACCTATTATGTACCTACGTCCGTCATCACTAAATGACGTTGTGGTTTGTGTCGCGTTGTTAGTTGCAGTATTGTCGATACGCTATTCACTACCATTTAATTTTACCACGCGAATAATTAGGAACGCGGGTGAGCTCGGTTACTTTATACAGAATTCATAGTAGATAATGTTCAACTGGAAGTACAACCAGGGCCTCAAGTCTGCTATTACAATAGTGTCAGAATGGTCTGTTCCGATCCTTATTAATGACGCCATTATATTAGTAGATTACCAAACTTGTCAAAATCAACAATTATAAAATCAATGATAGACCATTCTGACACTATTGCAATAGCAGACTTGAGGCCCAGGTTGTTGAAATATTGTTCGATTATGTTACTTTGTTGGTAAAAAATAATTAATATTGATCTGGCACACTTCGGATCAAATAAAAACCAAGACAGCGTTGCTAACAATATATTTATTTTCTTATTTATTTATTCATCAACAAATTTACATTTGTGTCGAACAGTCGTTTTAACAATAGAGATGTAATACAAAAATTAAATAAAAATCTTAAAAAAAACTATAGTGAACTTATGCCAAAACTACACCTCGCTCTGTGAATACACGCTCAAACGCACTCAATTACAACCCATTTCAACCAAACTACACCTCACTAAGTGCACACATTAAACATGCCATGCATGCATGTTTACGAAACCGGCCTCACGTCACTGTTGACAGCGCTATGTTTTGGTTTTTTATTTGGTCTGAGGTATGCACTATGTCTCATACGGAAAATAAAAGAACTTCAGCATTCCAGGAATACATTTTGTATTTAATAAAGGTGATTTGAAAGTCTGTAAAGTAGGATATAAATAAGCCACAAGCCATGTTGGAACATTTTTATTCGTAGTAGGTATCATTGCTAGAACTTTTCACATGAGACACGATTAATTTAACCTCAGCCGGAGACAGTCGCTTTAAGTTTACAACTTATTCGTGCCAGCTTACGACCTCCGTTGCAAATAGGTTACGATTAAAGGTAGAAATTCCCACCTGATACTGTACTAGACAAGAATGAAATATTTTCCCATTGAATTCACAATAGGGAAAGACGCTTAGTGGAGATTTGCAGCCGCGCGTGGCATTTGTGCAAGGCGAGGTCACTGGAAACCTCATGTGAGCAAGTCGACGTAAATCGTTATTATTTATGTTGTTATCAACTAGGTGCTGTGATTATTTGACCATCTTTTAGCTAAGAAACTAAACAGAACAAGTGGTTTTTAGAAGGATTTTTAATTCTGCATTGTTTTTGAATTGCGACTTTTGGGTAGCCTTTTAAGGAACAATGCTAGTGCCTTAAAAGGATTTCTGAAAAGCTGATTAGCACAAACGTTAGCTTAGAACAGTCTCTAAAACTCATATCAAGTGATTTGATTAGTTATTTCAGTCGGCCACAGCAGTTCTCATAAGTTTGAGTCTGTTATAGCAGCTAACTTTAGCAGCATTTCAAAAATCGGTAGCTAAAACTTAAAATAATGTGCAATTTGTACGACTACATTCAATAAAGCTTCTAAGCTTAATTAACTCTGAATCATCGCGCATTACCTTAATGTTAGCTAAACAAGACATTTATTGCTGCCATTGCTTGAATTGAGCGACCATAACAATGATAGTTTCGATAATGGCCTCAAATTAAGTAGGTATTTCTAGATTATTTTCCTAATAGGTATAATTTAAAACATTTCACAGAGCGTTATCATCAGGTTTTGAAATCTTTAGCTACCTACCTGGATACCATCTACTTAATAAAAATCTAGACTAAACCGACTAGAGCAGCGGTGGCCCAATGGTATCGTAAGTCGTTGGTTCGAACCCATACAGGCGCTTTACTTTATGTAAATAATTTCATCACCACTGCTCAAAACGGTGAAGAAAACATCGTGAAAAATTCGAAGATATGTGACATCTACCAACCCGCACCGGGCCCGCGTGGTGGATTACGGCCCACTCACTCTCACAGAGAGGAAGCCTGTGTCCCAGCAGGGGGAAGCTTTTATGCTGATTATGTATATTATGCTATGTACTGACAGACAACACACTGCCTGAACCGCTGGGTCCAGAAGCATGAAACTGCACAAGAGTTCCTTATCTAACGAAAGTGAGCAAGGAAGGACTTTCTTAATCCGATCCAGCCTGTCCCTTGCTGTCCTCCCCCAGCGACGCCCTAAGCCGAGGTCCTTACCCTACAGGGGATGCTCTTAGCGTGTTGTCGCTTACGTTGCAAGTTTATGTCCTGGTTTAATTTATTGAGGCACCACTGGAAAGTCCGGTTAAGCAGACGACATCCTCCTAGGTTAACCTGCGAGATGCCATTAAAAAAGGAAGGACTTTTGAAAATTTATCCCGCAAAGGGGATAAAAGTATTTAAGGAAGTTCGTTATTTTGGCCGATAGAAAATCCCATCGAGCACATGGGTTTTTTCTAAATAACTTAAAATTACGTTAGGAAATCCATCCGTTTCAGACAGACTTGTTGCTAGCAGACTATATATGTATAGTAAGATGAATTTATTGTTATTTTTTTGTCAAATGATATTTCATTCACGAGTATTTCGCACCTGCTTCGTACGTGAAGTTATGCGCTAGATGGAAAGGACGCGACGTGCATACTGATAACGGGAAGTACCTACATTACCTACACCCATAAAAGTTTTCAGCCTGTTTATTTTGGCTACAAATACTTGAGAAAGTTTTGTACGTAACCGAATTTTACACCCGATTATGTTCTGTGTTTTTATGATTACAGAGAAGCGATCGCTATGATTTTCAGGAATACTACCAAAAGTATTGTAAACAAAGAACGAGTTTAACAAAAAGTAAATAGTCTCTTAAACGTTTCGAACATTCAAACTTTCTCTGAAAGGTAAATCGAACAGTCATAAGAACGTGACATAATCTGTTGTAAAAGTATTAAACTTCCTTTCTTTGAACGATGAAAGTGTAATCGACTAGAATGTTGCAATTTTGTCCAAAAATGTTTCAAAATTTAGTTTTTTTTTAAGTGAAATCTTCTTTAGGCGCCTTGAGCGATTTTTGGTCGGGCAAAAACTTATGGATTCGCGTCACCGACATGCCCGCGCCGAAATGCTGCAGTAGCAGTAAGAGAAGTTAAACTGACCGCGATACAAGTTTAATTTGTTTATACTGTGCATTGTTTAAATTGTCTTTTAGATAATCATTATTTTATTGAAGAGAAAACTTCTATATATAGGCGCGTTGAGCGATAAGTTTTCTCTTCTGTCGGCAGTCCCTGTGACTGCCTGTTTTTTATCATTGACGTTCAGTTGCAAAATGTTTACTTTTATGTTTAGTGAATGTAAGTAGCTATCCAGGGACATGATAGGAACATTTCACTAAAAATAAATAGAAGGATAAAGAATAGATCTAAGGAAAATTGACTGTCGCAATAATGTTTTGATGATTTTGTACAGAATTCGGACGCTTTTTTTTGCTCTCAAGATTCCACTAAATGATATTTAATTTATTGCTGTAAATTGGTTTGACAAACACTTTTTGAAGTCAACAAAATAAAGTATTTTAAAACTAGATGATGAGTTTTATATTGGAATTTAAGTAAGTAAATGTAAAGTGCTAGTTATAATACCTGAAATAATAATCCAAGTCGACTACGATAGGTAGGTACTTTGAAAAAATAATTTGATATAAAACTTACCATTTCGAGATACATCAAGCTCAACTAGATTTTCAAAATTCTGTATGTCTGCAGGAAGTTTGTGGATTTCATTATCACTGAGACCTAATCTTCTTAGTCTATGAAGTCTGAAGAAATTCTGTAAATAAAACATACAGTACATAAGATCAAAGTGCCAAGAGTTGCCAAGAGGCAATAATATAGGGAAAAAAAACCATTGTTTTTGGTATTTTTGCAAACCTTGTTTGACTATGGAAAATATAAAAAAATAAGACATGGTTGGGCACATTGAGTTCCAACACAAGTAGTCTTTTAGTTTTGATCATTCTGAATATTTTGATCTAAATATTTGATGAGTAATCTGAAATAAATACCAGTGTTTTCTCTTAAGCCTTTATTGCTTCTAATAAAAATATTAGAAGCAATATTTAATCATCAGTTCAAGTCCACAAAATGTACTGTTGTACTTCTGTACAACAGTACATTTTTTTTTAATTAAAAGGTTACAGAAGCAACCACTGAGAGTTTTTAATTTGCCACCCCTCCATGCTTTTTGCAGCCTCAAGCTACTTCGGACTAACTTTTTAACAACTTGACAATGAGACTGACAAACTAACATTTATATTAAAATAATGAGAATATAAGTAGTAAGTTAGGTGAGACCAATGACGGACTAAGCATGCAGGGGGCCCGGGGCGGAAAAACTAAATGGGGGGCCCTTCTCCTGTATGCAAAAAACTTGGACAACTAAGAGAATGTAGGATATACGAGTGAGCTAAAAAGCTCGAAATGCTAAGCATACTGCCTCAAACAGGTTAGGTTTTTTTTTTGACCATTCATATAAAAATAGGAGATACTTTGTCAACTTATACACAAATATTTGATCATTAGACAAATATAGGATGCCAGAGCAAGCAAAGGAAGCTCGAAAATTTTAGCACCCCGCCCTAATTTTAGCGGTAGCAAAGCGTTTTGTTTGCACTATTCATACATAAATAGGAGTTACTTTGTCGGCTAACACAGAAATGCCTGAGAAAAAGAGATAGTAGGATGCAACATAGGTGCCAGTGGGTGAGGCTGCAGCAGCAGAAACAGTATTGTAATACTGTCATTGTTTATTATAATTAACTGAAAAACCTTTGTTATGATTGAATGATTACTAAGGCCTACCTTAGTAATCATTCAATCATAACAAAGGCTAGGCAGATGATGGTAGTATGCCAGTGTTCAACATGTTATTATACCTAAATAACATGTTGAACACTGGCATACTACCATCATCTGCCTAGCCTTTTCCCAACTTTGCTGGGGACAGCTTCCAGTCTTACCAGATTCAGCAGAATACCAATATTTTGTATGCACAGTGGCATACCGAATAAGGAAATAATATTAAAAAATTGGAAATAATACAACTCAAAATAAAAATTAAATAAACTTATATTTTAGTACAGGAGATTCTCGGGTATTAATAAATTAAATTATATTACCCTGTTTTGAAATATTTTTAATCTTCCATCCAATTTTTACCTGTCATTCCTGTCATTTAGAATCAACAATTTTTGCCTGTCTGCCTTATGCCTGTCTATCCTAACTAATATTATAAATGCAAAAATGAGTTTGTTTGTTTCACTTTCACATTAAATCGGCTGAATGGATTTGGATGAAATTTGGCACACGGGTAGATCATGACTTGGATTAGGACATAGGATACTTTTTATCCCGGTAGTATGTTCCCGTGGGATTATTTCCGACACGCACTCGGGCGAAGCCGCTGGCAAAAGCTAGTAATTTCTTTGTTTTTTCTTGTGGCATTTTTTATTTTTGCATGCACAAGACTTGAGTGATTAGAGTGATTCTGCCTGTTTTTAGATCTCAGTTATTACGACTAGCAAGACGCTGTTTGCATAAGGCATTAGGTATTTGGGCAAACTCAAGTTGAGCCTGAATTAATTACAAATGTTTATCAAACTAAATACACGTCATAATAATAAGAATTTGTAAATCCCATCAGACAGAGCAATGTTTAATGTATGGAGCTGTATGAAATGTTTAGGAATCTGTAAAACTCAAACATAATTGTATTCAGATACGACTGTGTATCTACCTATTTACAATAACGATTTCGTTAAAAGAAAACGATTGTATGAAATATTCTTAGCAGTACTGTACTAATGATTTCAAAGCATGAGAATTGGGTTGAAGAATTGATACTCATTGCGCACCAATAACAACATAAGACGCATTGATATTATTTACACATAATCAGTGATAAGGTAAACGCCCACGAGTGAGACGAATCCTCTTAATTAGGTTACAAATTCACTCACCTTAGGCAGATCTCTTATATGGTTTGCATCCAAAAAGAGTTCCTCTAAACTCCTGGAATATCGTAAAATGTCTTCGGGTATTGTTGGCAACGAGCAATGCCGCTTGTCTACACATTCCACTTGGCGATTACATTTGAACAAAGGTATACATCGAAACATGTTGGACACTACACTTCATACAAACTATAATTGAATGAATCACTACAACGACACATATTTGAGCACTTTCAACAATATAACACTATTTCAGCATTGTAAAATTGATAAGGATATCAAAATAATCCAAAAAACACAACTTACACCTCACCCTACAAAATGAAGCCACAAACTGTCAGAGTTGCCATAACTCTTGGCGCATTAAAATTCCATTATTTTTCTTGGCAGCATCATCGAAAGCTGTTCGATACATTGACATAAAAATTATAGTTCGATACGAATAACATATCGCCTCTTTGCTTCAATAACGTGATAAGTCCGAAATTATATTTTTTTTAATTTGATGATTGAAACCGCCGTTACCGATTTTATTTTTTCGAAAAACGTGGTATCTTTTGTGCGTGTAATAGCGAATCTATGAGTGAAAGAGACAGCGCAACTGTGTCAGATCGCGATATCACGTTGTCTCTTTCTGCGCGGAGATTTGTTTCGTTGCATATGTAATTTATTTGTCGGACTTATCACGTTATTGAAGCAAAGAGGCGAATTATTTTTACAATATACAATTATGTTTTTATCTAAACAAAATCTCAAATTATATAATTTGCCATTTTCCAAATTAAAATGGGTATCTAGCAGATACTCTTCTCACAGTAAATCCATATAAAATAAATCTTAGTTTATAGTCACAGAGTCTGTGGTCCATCATACATTTTTACTAAAGTAAACTAGTAAACAATAATCATGCCTTCTTTTCTTCTTAAAGATGCTGACAGTCATAAGCTAGGCCTATAGGTAAGACTTTAACCACCGGCGACTCACTGGCGATTTCAAAATCTGTGTTCGGACATGAGATTTTCCTTTTGAAGTAGTGAGCGAGCCACTGGCGACTGAAGTCGCTGCGTGTGTATCTAGCATTAGTGTAAGGCCGCACTACGGTTTTAGACACGCGGTAACCCCGAAACTAATACGGCGCACAGTGGAACGAATGTATGGGAGCGGTTGGACGTAGACATGTCCGAAAAAAAAGAGTAAAATTATGCCAAACTAATGATGCCATCTTATTCGATTACTTAATGCCTTCATAACTTGTGGTGATGAATTTCTTCATAACTCCCATATTTCGGGAGTAATTTGAGAAAATGTGAAATTTTACTATGAAAATGAGTGTATCGAGCTCTCTCCCTCCTGATTCCGGGCTTGTTTCAAGTAGCGGTCTCTAATATCATAATGCTAATACTAAGAGCTATATTTAATACTAAGACACATAGTGCGCCAAATGTGCACTTTCTGGGATAAAGAGTGATGTTTATTTTATAACACAATTTTTTTATTTTTTGTTTGTTTTGTTGATTAAAACCGTTTTTCTAAAGGTTTACCTTATTACAATAACATTTCTGAGCAGCCAATTAGAGAAGATATAAGCTAATTAGGATATATAATTAGGGACTTAAGGTTTACATATAAAACTGATGCACTAATGATTACTGATAAGAACATTGCTATTATTTAATTACTAAATGGCTCTTAATACACTAATTTAGCATGCATCATTTACTAATTATCACAATAACTAATTACCTTGCAATATTTAACAAAGGATACCTGGGATACCTGGATTTTATATAAATAGGTCACTATTAGTAACTTTAAAATCAGTGTTGATTTACACCTCGTTGTATCCAAGCTAATCTCGCAATGTATTTTCCAAATTTTAATACAAATCTTGATATTCACGTTGCTTTATGCGCACGCGCACATAAAGATTTACGCGACTTTAACTATTTGTTCAGTGTTTTAAAAGATAACAGTTGTGTTCAGTTATGTGAAAGTGCTGAAACAAGTTTAAAAGACTGGTGTCGTCGATTTTGCTACCGCATTTATGCAAAATGGACACAGTCTGGAAGAAGCACAGATAAGTTTCGGAAGAAACATGAGATTTGGCTACAGGCTGCAATTCAATGGCCGGAATTACAGAATGAAAATATGGAACCTTCTACAGAAAATATAAGTGACGTCATCGAGCCCATAATTTCTCCTGCTAAATCTGATGCTTCAACTTGTACACATCCTAGTCCTCGTAAATCTTTTGAGGACCTTAGTAACCGGCAAAAAAGAAGACGCACTGAAGATAGTCTTTCATGCAGCAGTAGCAGCGCTGAAATTATGTTTTCGGCCGAAAGGGCGCTTCAAAAGGCAGGACAAAGCGATACAGCTTATGTTATGAAATACTTGACGGAGAATCCAGAAGAGGCCTCAAAAATCAAAGCCTTCATTGAAGGTAAATCAATTCAGGTACGGGAAATATCCCCTTTGAAGGCATTGGCTCTTTATGTATCGATGAACTTATCGAAATGGCGCTATAACACTCTTCGGGATTTCAACACTCAAGAAGGAGCTCTTCAATACCCGAGTTACTACATGTTGGTTAAAGAAAAAATTAAGTGCTATCCGGCCAAAGAAGATCTCACAGTTACAGAGAGCTCTGCAAAAATCAAATTACAAGCCTTGATGGATTTAACCTCAAGAAGACTTATTTGGTCGTTAGAAACCCCTGTTGATCCCAATCAACAGCTCGTATTGACCAGCAAATGGGGTTTTGACGGATCATCTAGCCAAAGCATTTATCATCAAAGGACGAGTGAAGATGAGCAAATCGATCTTGCTAGTAATTTTATGATTAGTCTTGTACCACTGCGGCTCGTCTCAAAAGGTGTAACAATTTGGGAAAACGAGCTACCATCTTCCACTTCATTTTGCCGGCCAATATTGTTTAAGTTTATAAAGGAAACCAAAGAAAATGTGCAGAGAGAGATGGCTGAAATCGAAGCAGAGATTGAAGCCTTAACTCCATCCACCATCACTGATGGAATTAGTGTCAAACACCAACTGCTGTTGACAATGATTGATGGTAAAATTCATTCCATTATATCCAATACAGCAGCTTCAGTGTGTGACATATGCAAGGCTTGTCCTAAAGAAATGAATAATTTAGAGTTAATCAAAGATAAACACGCAAACGAGGACATGTATAAATATAGCTTAAGCACCCTTCACGCTTGGATTCGCTCAATGGAATGCTTATTACACATTTCCTACAAATTAGACATAAAATCATGGCAAGTAAGGGGTGATATAGCAAAAAGGCAAGTTGATGACAGGAAGAAAAGAGTTCAAGAGGCTGTAAGAAGAGAAACGGGCTTACTTCTCGATGTTGTGAAACAAGGCAGTGGATCCACCAACAATGGCAACTCGGCAAGGAGATTTTTTGAAAACTACACTAAATCTGCTGAACTGACCGGAATAGATGCTATGCTTTTAAGAAAAATCTGTGTGATCTTGCAGTGTATTTCATCAGGAGAGAAGATCAACGTAACTAAATTCCGAGAGTTCTGCTTTGATACTGCTAAGCTTTACGTGGAGTTATACCCATGGTATTATATGCCTTCTTCACTTCATAAAATTTTAATGCATGGGCCAGACATAGTTCAGAACATGTCAATTGTGCCCATTGGTTTTCTATCCGAAGAGGCATCTGAGGCTAGAAATAAAGATTTTAGAAAATATAGAGAGGGGCATTCTCGAAAGCATAGCAGTATCTCATGCAATGAAGATATTATGCACAATCTTTTACTGTCTTCTGATCCACTTGTTACAAGTATCCGTCCAAAAGGAAATAAGTTTGTAAAAAAATCTTCTTTTAAGGAATTTTATGAGCTTACGGATTCTGAGAAAAGTGATATCGAATTTGTTAACATAAATGATTTAGCGGACATCGATTCTGAATTTGAATTAATTGATGATGATGATGATGACGAAGATAATTAAATGATGTTATTGTTTTAAAATGTGTAACTTAGTAAATTAGAGCTTACATCTTAATTATTTATTGTACTTTTAATGAAACTAGGTAATTTATTATCAACTTACTTAAAAGTCATACTCTCATCAGTTCTTGTGAATATTTTTGTTAATATATATTTCTGTATATATATAATATATTTATAGACCTCTTAATAAGTCTGTCTGCGGTTTAAAGTAAATACAAATGGGGAAAAAACGTTTTTTTTTTTAAATTTTCATTTCCTTTTATCCCAGAAAGTGCACATTTGGCGCACTATGTGTCTTAGTATTAAATATAGCTCTTAGTAATAGCATTACGATATTAGAGACCGCTACTTGAAACAAGCCCGGAATCAGGAGGGAGAGAGCTCGATACACTCATTTTCATAGTAAAATTTCACATTTTCTCAAATTACTCCCGAAATATGGGAGTTATGAAGAAATTCATCACCACAATTTATGAAGGCATTAAGTAATCGAATAAGATGGCATCATTAGTTTGTCATAATTTTACTCTTATTTTTCGGACATGTCTACGTCCAACCGCTCCCATACATTCGTTCCACTGTGCGGCGCACAGTGGGTCGAAACGATGATTTTAGTGACTTAGGGATCAACTTAGTTTTTTTACTTTTTTCTTTATGCGGATCGATAGAACTCATTAACCTCAATAATAATTGTTCTGATGCTTTTTTTCCTAAACTTGCTCCTTTAGGTGGAAAAATGCATTTTGTGATATTATTGTATGGAGCAGATCAAATTAAATTAAATTCCTGCTAAGTGGTGAGTGATCCCGCTTTGAAACTATATTTTTCTCAAAGCTTGCCCAGTCTACTATCATTTGATGCTATGAACATTTGCATAAAGTTGCAACACTGCCAAATAAATGAATCGAAAAAAATGAAAAAATACATTGAATAATTTTTATTTTCTCAAGTTCTTTTAAGTTAAAATTGATGTGGAATAGTAAGTAAAAGCACTTAATAATTCACATAATTAATTAACAACTAACGACAATATATTAAGGTTCGTTATTAGCATAAATTTACTAATTACGTATTACTTAAAAATGTGGATATCGTTTATCTATAAATTTCTATTGACTGTAATTAGCTTGACTTTTTACTTTATAAAAAACAATGTTTTTCACTTTTAGTCATTACTTTAAATGAACTTATAAAATCTTTTAAATTAGATTTAATACTGAATAGTAAGTAAAGATACATGCAAATACAAGTTTACTAAAGGTAAAAACTTATAACTAACTATATACAACAACAAATTTACTATTTCCTTTCAGTCATGACATACAAACTAATTAAAAAAAAATCAAGAAACTTACAATCTGTAGGGACACAATGTAAACATGAAAGGCAGAACACTTGATAAGCAAAAGGTATACAAGCGAGAAGTATGAATGGGCGCCAGTGACTCTACATTGGTCCGCGTAGAAGGTTGTCTTATAGGGTTTTCAATGTAATAAATACAAACATTATTAACTTGACGAAAGACTTTAATTAATGGACCCGTAACCTTCTACGACCAGACGAGGCAGTCTTGTTTAGGGGCTTACACATCGCGAAACGAGAGAGACCCCTAAAAATCTATCAATAATGTTATCCACTATCTTGTAAATTATCTACATCAATAAAATCTAAATCGGATTCTGAAGGAAAACACAGCAGAAGCTCTTTGACTTTTGGAGAGAGAACCATTCTGTTTTGTTTCGCCAATCGAGGCCGTAGACTTGTGATCTTTGGATCAGACGACAAAAGAAGATTGTGTAAAACATCCTCATTTGTCGCCGTTCTACTTACCTTTCTAGAATGACTCTCTCTATATTTCCTAAAATCTTTATTACGAGCTTCCGCTGCCTCTTCCGACAGTTTCCCTATAGGTATGACACAAAAGTTCTTTATTATGTCACTCCCATGTACCAACAATTTATGTACACTGGAAGGCATATAATACCAGGGATACAAGGTGCATTCCCTCTTAAATGCTTGCTGTATAGCACTCTTTCTAAGGGACAGTTTTTCTTTGTCTTCGCCTCTGCAACTCCATTTTTTGAAGTCCAAACGATAAGCTGCAAAAAAAAAGAAATGTCACTTAAAAATAATCTCACAGGAAACTACAAACATGAAAAAATATGAAGTAACAAAATTATATTTACCGATATGAAGTAAGCACTCCATGCATCTTATCCAGGCATGTAAGGATGACATACCATACTGGTACATTTCCTCGTTTTTTTCTCTTTGAGAAAATGCCTCTAAATTGTTCATCTCTGACGGTTTTGCCTTGCAAATATCACAGACAGCTGCAGATGTATTCGACAAATATGATGTTATTCTGCCGTCTATCATCGTCAGGTACAATTGATGCTTAACTTAACTTGGTGGATTCTTGTTGGCAGACGTCTTTCTATTTCTTCTGTTATGTTACCCTTTATAGTTGCCACTGTTGTCTGGGTTTCTTTGGTAAATTTAAACATTATCGGACGACAATAGAAAGTCGATGATGGTCGGTCGTTTTCCCAAACAATTGTTCCATCAGATTGTTGAAGCCTTATAGGAACTAGACTGGCCATCAATATAGTAAAGTCATCAAACTCTTTCTCAGTCTTTTGTTTGTAATTGCTTTGACCTGAGGCTCCACCAAAGCCCCATTTGCTTATAAGTAGTAACTCTGTTGCCGAGTCCAAATCCAAAGCAATTACATCTAAAAGCCTAGAAACCGTCAAGTTGAGTAATGCTTGCAGTTTAATAGCAGCTCCTTCTTCAGTTATGGTTATGTCTTCTTTCCCTGGATAACATTTTGACTTTGCTTGCTTAATTTGACGACATGGTTGGCGTAATGGCTGAGCGATCGACTGCTGCGCAGCGTGTCGCGGGTTCGATCCCCGCACGGAACAAATATTTGTATGATCTGCAAGTAATTGTTCCGGGTCTGGGTGTTTGTGTTTGTGAGTTTCTATGTTTGTAAACGATTGCACCCACGATACAGGAAGAAATTCCTAGTGTGGGGTAACGTTAATTAAAAAAAAAAAAAAAAAAAAAAAAAAAAATTATAATAAGAAGGGTATAAATCAGACCCATTTTCACTGGCTGCTTCTCTTAGGCTTATATATTGCCACTTACTTAATTTAAGTGAAACTAATAAAGCCAGTGCCTTATCGGGTGTATATGTACTACTGTTTGCTTTATTTGCACTTAAACACTGCTTAACTTTTTCTAGATCTTCGGGGTGATTTAGCAAATGGTTCATTATTTTTCCTACATCCTCATTTCCAGTGTTTCTTAAACTAGCAATTGTAGTAGCTTTCAGTTCATCCGGAGATAACAAAAGCGATTGGTTTATTTGATCAACGCGTCTTCGTTTTTGCCTGGAGCCCAATTCTTCGAAAGGTTTTCGAGGTGTAAATGTAGATGTTGATTGAAGCTTCTGTAGCAGATGGTGGTAGATTTTCAACATCTTCAATATCACAAATCTCGAGCTTTTCCTGTTCAGTGTTCACAGTTTCAGGTATTACTCCTTCGGGCCAGTTTATTGCACTTTCTAACCAATCACCATTTCTTCTTAAAAACGGTGCTAACGTGCGACTACTTCGTCCCATCTTGCACTTAAATTTGAACAAAAGCGCGTACAGAATTTTTGGAGCTTAGCACTGTTCTCTTGTGTCACATTTATTTTATTTTGTAGGTATTGGAAGAGTTTTTTACTATCTGACAGCGACTTAAGCTGCTCTCTTAAAATCATAAATAAATCTAAATTGTTAACTAAATTTTCCATTATAACGAAAAGGGACGAATAAACGAACACTAGTAAATATATAATCAATATGGTAATTTTATACTTCCAGTGACAATCAAATGTTTACTAATATTTCTACTACCCTCATTAACATTAAATAAACAAATAGAAATGAATAGTACCACATTTTTAAATAATACGTACTTAGTAAATTCAAGCAAATCAGGGGCCTTTAAATGTATTGTCGTTAGTCTTTAAGTAATTATGTGAATTATTAAGTGCTTTTACTTACTATTCCATATCAATTATAACTTAAAAGAACATCCGAAAATAAAAAATGAAGCTTTTTATTCAAAGTATTTTTTTCATTTTTTCGATCCATTTATTTAGCAGTGTTGCAACTTTATGCAAATGTTCAAATCATCAAATGATAGTAGACTGGACAACCCCTAAGAAAAATATAGTTTTAAAGCGGGATCACACGCCACTGGGCAGAAATTTAATTTAATTTGGTCCGCTCCATACAAAAAAATATCAAAATGCATTTTTCCACCCAAAGGAGCAAGTTTAGGAAAAAAAATATCAGAACAATTATTATTGAGGTTAATGAGCGCTATCGATCCGCATAAAGAAAAAATTGAAAAAACTAAGTTGATCCCTAAGTCGCTAAAATCATCGTTTCGACCCACTGTGCGGCGGCGTGGCGGGCGCTGCGCCCTATAGGCTTAACACAAGAACCGTAGAGAAGCGTTTTGCCAACGGAAGAGTAGACAAACATGACGTTTCCATATTAGTAGTTTCCATAGTTGACAGTTTTCTACCGAGAAATGTAGACAAGCGATTTATATTCTGCAGTACAGTATGATTGGAAAGCGTCGTACTAAGCTTGCTGCACCACAAAAATAAGCAAAATCACATGATTTCGAATAATTATGAGAAACAGAAAAAAGAAATAAATATAAAGATTATTAAAGGGATTTCCGCCTCACCTAAAATACAGGCAGATTCCAGCGAAGTAGTCGATAAATTACCGACTTTTTTTGTAAGCAAGCCGCTTAGGTTTTTGAAATGATGTATTAAGGCTCCTACATACTGGCGCGACTTGTCGCGCGACGCGACGCGACACAAAGACACCGCGTGTAGCGCTAAAAGCGGTGCCTTTGTGTCGCGACGCGTCGCGCGACAAGTCGCGCCAGTATGTAGGAGCCTTTATAATCCTTTTTGATCAAAATGTTTGTATTATTTATTTATTTATTTATTTATATATACTTTATTGTACACCACAAAAATACACTACAAAATATACAATGGGCGGCCTTATCGCTTTCTGCGATCTCTTCCAGGCAACCATGGGATGGACAGTGATTTGCCTGGACAAAAGTGAGGCTGTCGTTGGTGTAAAAAAATAAATAAATACAATATACTAAAATTGATACACAGATATATATATATCTTACATAAATAATTAATCTATCTATATATCTATCTATCTATCTATCTACCTATGTATCTTGAATTAATCATATTATTTTATGTCTGAAAGAACATTTGCATAACAATGAAAATTGCAAAAAAAGGATGTCTAAAAGCCGTTTAAAAATAAAATTATTTTTTTAGCGATTCTCATAAAATATTCAAGAAATAAAAAAAATATATTAAAACTCGAAAACTATCAAGAATCGTGGAACACACATGGATTATTTCCATGCATTACCCCTGGGCACAAGGAATCTAATTTTTGATGTGTAACATCTTCCTTCTCGCGTTCTGTGGGAATAACTTCGTGAAAAGGGACGGAAGTGTATAACAGGAAATGACAGCTTGAGCATGGAATACTTTAAAAGTAAGTACTTTACAATAGCCTAGAATTAGTGTACTAATGAAATTAGTAAGTACTTTACAGGTGGTGAGTCGAATTTTGACCAGTGGGCGACCAGTAGTAATGAATAATTATTCGAATAAATATTTCAGTACCTAAATAGCTTTTTAAATTTTGAGACTAATTTCTGTCGCTGCTCTGTTGCTTATTACCAAGGTAAAATGTCAGATGTTACACGTCATATGCGACTACTGTAAGGTTCGCTCGTGCTTTCTTTTTCATAACGGCATTATTTGGGCCACCTGTATATTCGATTACAATTTGAAGTAAAATATAGGTCAAATTAAATTAGTTATCGTCACTCCGCAGGCGTGATTGGTATCGATGTCTAAGATACGATTTTTGGGATCGCAACAGAGGGGTATCCCTCTGTCAAGATCTTTTATTTAAAAATCTAAGGTGTTTAAAAAAACTGTTTAGGAATCGATTTTTATCATAGTCATAATCGTTTTCTCAGTAAAGTGCTACGTGAAAAATATTAACCGCATGTAATAATATGAGGTTACATTCCATATGTGAAATAAACGCCTTATTTCTAGTAAAACCAATTCAAATATTTTTTAAATAATGCATCGAGAACTTTACCGATTTAGGAATTGGAAGAAAATAATTAGTAAACATTTAAACCTCGTGACCATGATTCCCCCTGTTAAGCCCCGCGCGACTCCGATTCGGAATCAAACAATAGAAAATCAATTGTGTCTCATTAGCTGTCCTTGAATATTTAAAAATCCTTCATCCTTCCACCCAACGGTTTAGGCTGTGCGTTGTTTGTCAGTGAATTCGTGAAGTTAAGATTACTACATTTTTCGGAAAGCGGGTGATTTACGATTTTAGTTTAGTTTTATTAATTTTATGTCCAATTGTCTGTCTACTTTTTTTACTTTGTACATACTGATTCCATAGTTGATTAGAAGTAACAGCTAGAACCTACCTGTTAGTTTTAGCCATTCTCTATCTACGGCTAGTCATAGATTAATATACGGCTAGTTTTCTCCACTGTTTAATAATACAGTCTCAAAGGCGGTGTGGATCGTGATAAACATTAAGGTAACTCTTAACTTCGCGACTCGCTTTTATATCAAAGTCCACACACAGATTTTGATAACAGATTTGTTGCAATTTCTATATTGCTGTTGCTGGCGACTAAAGTTGCTGCGTGTGCATCTAGCATAAGGAAGCCGCAGATGACCGGAAATAAGTCAACACAGTGCTACCGGAAATAGTTAAATGTCAAAAGTGAAGGAAGACCTGACTGACAGACAATTCAATATTTCAGTCAAATTCTGAAATTCTAGCATTCAAGGCTGTTTCTAATTTTCTATGATCCAATTGATTTTTTTTAAACTGGTACAATAATACCATTTTCGTTTTGTTACTACTCATAGTTTATCAACTTACCAAGTGGGCCGCTGTTTATTTTTACTGTATCCATTATCTCATATCTCCAATTATAATTTACTTAATTATTTTTTGCCCAGGGTAGGAAGAAAGAAGAAACTATATCAAACACCATGGAAATCAATTTGGGATTTATCGGTGGTGGGAATATGTCTACAGCAATTGTAAAAGGAATCCTAAAAAGTGGTAAGTCTGTTTATTTTTAAATAAAAAATTGGCAATCCAATACATTTCTAAAACGTAGTCCACTACAGCAAAAATCTATGATTATTGTTTCAGGTGTCCATACAGCATCAAAGATTTGGGTAGCAGGTCCCCACATAGAAAATCTCATACATTGGAGTGTTATGGGCACTAATGTTACTTCTGAAAATGGAGTAGTATTTGATAACTGCGATATGATATTCTTGGGAGTGAAGGTCAATAAACTGCAGGATGCTATCCAAGGTATTAAATTGACTGCGAAGAGCACAGCAAAAGAAGTATTGTTTGTCTCTATGTTAGCTGGGATTCAAATAGAAGAACTTCATAAGGTGTGTACCTATTATGTTTTAAGGTTCCTTCATCCAACCTCATAGTGGGCGTTGACAAAAGTATTTTAAAAAGTCCACATATTATCATAGATATTTTTTTTTAATTAGTTTTTATTTACATAACCAAATTACAAGATGATTTTTAACATTAACTAAATTAAATTAAAACTAAGTTAAGCCTAAAGCAGTGGTGGCCCAGTGGTAACGGCCGCGACTTACGGTCGAGGGTTCGATCCCAGACAGTCGCTTTACTTTGTGTAAATAATTTCATCACCACTGCTCTCAAAACGGTGAAGGAAAACGTCGTGAGGAAACCGGCATGTCCTAGAACCAAAAATTCGAAGACATGTGACATCTACCAACGCGCACTGGGCCCGCGTGGTGGATTATGGCCCACACCCTCTCACAGAGAGGAGGCCTGTGTCCCAGCAGTAGGAACATTATAGGCTGATTATGATTATGATGAAACTATCTTCGTTCTAGGTAGTAAGACTAACTTTTCTTTTTAGCAAATACTTATGCATGCTTATTAATTTAATATTTTATATTTACCAACTTCCTATAACTTATTTTGTAACTTACTTATTTTTTGAATCAACATAATATTCCAATGAGCAGCTCATGCTGTGTATAAAATATTTCTCAGGCAGTTGAGAGGTTGACTACACAGGGCTCATAAGTCATATTAGTATTTCTGTAAACATTCAAATGTATTTTAATAGGGTATTTTACTATATACGAGAAAAATCTATAAATAGATTATTGAGATAGTTTAGGCAAAAAGGAGTCGGAAAATGTTACTTTTAGTTCATAAAATAACAAAATAAATTTTAAAATTCAATTCAACGTTTCCAGTTTTTCTAATCTGTTAAAAAACACCATGAAATAGTAGCCGCCATGTACGTCATACCGCTAGTAAACTAAAACGTTTCAACTGTCAACTGATAGTTAAATAATAGATCAGCGCATAGTCAAGTATCGTCATGACCACACAGCAACATGGCGTCCACTGCGTCCAGCGTTTTCGTAAAACTACGCGCGAAATTTGAAAATGTAAAATTTATATGCATTTTTATGGCACTTATCGATTGAATAAAAATTTTGTGATTTTTTTTGGGGCATATTAGCACTATAGAATTTAATTAAGACACTTTTCAAAAATGGGTGTAAGACTCTATTGGTCAAGGACTGCTAGACACAATAGATTTTCTATTGTTTGACTCCGAATTGGTGTCACGCGAGGCTTAACAGGTTAAGTTAAAATACATCCATCATCATCATTCTCTTGCCCTTATTCCAGTTTATTAGGGGTTAAGACGCTGACAACACCTAAACCGCGATCACTGTCAAATTCCATAGAAAAGAAAGAGAAGCGCGATGACACAACGCTTCTAATTTATTGCAAAATATGAAGTAATTATCTATTTACTCAAAATTGAGTTGAGTAATCGAAAATAAAAATCAACCAAGTTCTGCATTCAAATAAGACGTTCTAGTTTTTAATTAAATACGTAATGTATGTTGATATTTGATACAGATATTTTGGATTAGAACTCAAAGTAAGAGGTTAGTTTAACGTTAGTTTGTATCGAGATTTTGTTTTCAAAACGTGTTTTGGTAACAACCAGGTTCTGGGAAATATGTTCAAAATTAACATATATTTTTTCCGCTACCACAAACTATACAGATTTGGCAATTTTTTTTCTTAAGCGAAGCCTATTTTGGTCAATTGGGTGTTGTCAGCGCCTTAACACAATATTTTTTTCCAAATTTCTAGTTAATTTTTTTATTAGTCAAAATCAATGTAGCTACAACTATGTTGGGGTTGGCGTCCAGTCTAACTTGGATGCAGCTGAATACCAGTATCTTACATGTAGCAACTGCCTATCTGACTTCCACAACCTAGCAACTGGGACATAGAATACCCCTTGGTAAGACTTTGTCAGACTTTCGGGTGTTCTGATGACCCCTAACGACTGTCAAAGATCCATGAGTGAAAGCTGGGACCAATGGCTTTATATGCTTTCTGAGGCACAGAGGAGTCTCAGTATGTAACAATAGACAGATTAAATTCTCAAACCCATTATACCTGTCTGTGGTTTTAATTAGTCATTAAACATGAATTGCTATTTACTCTGGTAATGGGCTGCACACAGGCAGTGTATGTAAGATAACATGCAATACCTATTTAATACTATTGTTTTAACACCTGGCTCGAAATATAAATGACTAAAATCGTAATTATAGAGCCCATAATGATACATTAAAATTGGTTTTAACTACACTTCTTACAATACACTTTAAAGGAAAGTATACTTATTTGATATTATTTGAAAATATACTTAAGTAAAGTTCGAAATGCATCCTGAACAAAAAAAACTTTGGTTGTCTGTAAAGTCGGTTTACGGGCGATCATTTTACATGATAACGAGAGAGAGATGCGTCACAAGCCGAACGCTTAGGGGAAAGTATACTTATTTGATATTATTTGAAAATATACTTAAGTAAAGTTCGAAATGCATCCTGAACAAAAAAACTTTGGTTGTCTGTAGTCGGTTTACGGACGATAATTTTACATGATAACGAGAGAGAGATGCGTCACAAGCCGAACGCTTAGGCCGATCATGCCTCTCTATCGCAAGTTCCGCGCTCTCGCTTGCACGTTCAGCTCAGGCGGAACGTGACACTTTTTCGTGCGTGCAACCGGCGTTCATCGATTTATAAGACGTTAACACGTCAAAAAAAAAAACATTGATTTAAGTAGCTTCCATTTATAAACTTCCATATTTAACAGTATTCTTTCTATATTCTGAGGGTACATTATTGTTTTAGGGTACAATATTAACAAAAATTCTCAAATACATTATTTTTATGAGAGCTTAGACGCCTTCTGACACGATATAACAGACCGGGAAACACAGAAGAAATTTAAAAATAAAAATATAAAAAGTTGTAGCTAAAAGATTGTGCTACTAATGTATATTATCCCAAAAAGTACAAGCTTAAAACAACATGGAACGTAATCCTCTTACTTCACCGTAATAAAAAAACCCAGCCAAGTGCGTGTCGAACCATGCACAATGAAGGGTTCCGTAGTTGGAATGAATTATTTAATTATGCCAAGAACAAACTTAATTACATAGTAGTTGAAAAACATGTTCTTCCATACATTTCAACTGTAAATGTAAGTTTTTACGCACAATATTGAGTGATTTACCATGTCATTTTAGAACCATAGACTTCGTCTAGGTTTTCCTGTAATCTTTACAGATTACAGAAAAACATAGAAGTCTGTATTTTTTTTTAAATTATATTTTATATATAATTTCAAAATAATTAGTTTTAAAGTTATTAAAGAAAATTGACCACTCCCATATCTCCGAAACTGCTGAGCTTAAAATTTCTCATCAAGTCCTTTCATTTGATATGTGACACGGTACAGAGTGAAAAACTTTTCATTTTAATTTGTTTTTCCCCATAAGTGAACCCCATTTTAAAATTCATTTATTTACGCTACACATTCGTGTTTCGGTCATAGAAATCTGTGATAGACGGACAGACAGACACACTAGTGATCCTATAAGAGTTCCGTTTTTTTCTTTTGAGGTACGGAACCCTAAAAAACCAGGCCAGGGTTATTCACCAGCAACTTGCTTTGAAATATAAACTTGTGGATTAAGTATGTGCCTGACCCAGCTCTCCAAAATGACCATGTCACGTTGTACTGGGATCCTAAGCCTGATATAGTGGTGATAGATCGATTAGCGCACCGCGCAATGATTGTCGATGTTACCATTCCACATGACGAGAACCTCATGAAAGCTGAGAAAGAGAAACAAATAAAATATCTCGACTTAGGACATGAGGTTGTTGACGTGTGGAATGTGAGTTCGGCTTTTATTGTGCCGATTGTCGTAACGGCCAATGGCCGAAAGCTTCGATCAAAATCTCGAGAGATGTTCTCAAATTCTCTAACGAAAGCCTCGAGAGGCTTTCGTTAGGCGGTTGGATCAAGGGCCTGATTCAGAAGGCAGTACTACTCGATGCGGCCCGCGTTGACCTCAAACCCGCATCTTAAGACTGCATTGGCCGCATTGAGCTGCAAATACCTCAATCTTTGCAGCTATATCCACTGGTAGCTTCGACCCTGCTCCCGACACCGACGGACCTCTTTATATATTTTTTAAAGTTTTTTTTATATCTTTTTATTTTAAATATTTAAAAATGTATTATGATAAAGAAATATAATAAACAACATACTAATAACCTCATCGTTAAATAATAACCCACACATTGCAGTATAGTATACTTTGCGAAAACAGGTCTAGGGCCAGGAGCCAGACCAAGAGAGGTACATAAACCCGCAGGGAAGCATTTGGCGAGCTGTTGGGCAGTAGCGACCTCTCTCCCGAGAAAGTCTTGCACCTCACCTCTGGCTTGCAGGAGTCAGGCTTTATTGGCCGGCAGGAGTGAACACTGACGATGAACAGAGCTCCCACCTCTTTCTTGCCATTATTTTAAGATGCTGGTAGGGATCTTGACCGTACTTACGGGATTGTACAGATTGGCGTGAAATACCAATCCAGTCCACATAAGCACCTCAAGACATGTTGTCCCATTGTCGCTACGACAATATGCTAGCGACCGTTTTCGGAGGCCATTATTGAGTGTGCATGTCACCCCCTGACATTTTATCTATGTATTGTATATAACACATTGGTCAGGCAGGGGCCATAGTATTTCCATAGTACGAGGGGGCGTTTTTAAGTTAGCGGAATGGAGGGTGAGAAGTGAAAATAAAAATACTAAATTATTATTCTTTTTCAATATATTCACCTGCCACCCTTATACATTTTTCAGATTTTTCAATTAGCTTATGTATACCTTCATAAAAAAAGTTTTGTCTTTGTCCGAAAAATAAGCTGAAACCGCGTCCTTCACTTCTTCAACAGTTGAAAATTTCTTCCCACGAAGTTCTTTTTTCAGTTATGGGAAGAGGTAATAATCACTGGGAGCCAGGTCTGGGGTGTAGGGTGGATGGTCTAAAATATCGAAGCCCACCTTATGCAGGGCAGCCAACGCAACACGGCTCTTGTGAACAGGCGCGTTGTCGTGAAGAAGGACACCTTTGGTCAATTTACACCTCCTTTTTTCTTTAATGCTTTCTTTCAACCTCTCGAGGATAGAAGCATAGTATTCTCCGGTTATAGAAACGCCTTTATCTTTATAATCGGTCAACAGGATTCCTTCTGAATCCCAAAACACTGTTGCCTGGTGGCCAAACTTCTTGGGTGGTGGTGTGCCTTTTTTGTGCCATTGCATAGAGTCCTGTTTTGACTCAGGTTCATAATGATGAACCCAAGTTTCATCTCCAGTAACAATTCGGCTTAATAGTCCATCCTTATCTTCGTTACAGAGGTCCAAAAACGTGCGAGAACACTCCACGCGGTGTTGTTTTTGAGGCGGCGTGAGCATTCTTGGCACCCATCTTGCACTGACCTTTGTCATGCCAAGATGATCGTGTAGAATTTTGAAAATTGTCGTATCCGATACTCCAACCATTTCTGCAAGCTGTTTCTTCTTTAGTCTGGCATCTTTCAATATTATTTTTTCGACATTTTTAATGATTTCCGGAGTAGACACCTCGATCGACCGTCCGGGCCGTGGGTCGTCTTCAAGTGAGGTCCTGCCTTGTTTAAAGAGACTGTGCCATTTGTAAACCATGGTTTTACCCGGGCAAGAGTCCCCGTAAACGGATTCCATCTCTTCCAGTATGTTTTGAACTGACTTTCCTTGCTTGGTAAGGAACTTTATTACGGCACGGTACTCGATCTTTGTTTGACGATAGTTCAAAGACTAATGATCCAATTAAGATAAAACCTGGTATTTATACTAATATTGAGTGGCTGAAGTTGTGGCCATCCCGATAATGACCTATTGTTATCCCCTCCCCCCAAAACGCACCCTCGTATTTCCATAGTTCTAGGTAACTAGTCCACTTTAGCCACCCAAACCCATAATCCAATATCTTTGTTTCCACATCTTGCAATAGCCCTACAGCAACTGGGCGGGGGCAAATATCGCGCCCTCTAGCCCCTATCCGCCGCAGGAGACGCCCTGGGCATCGGGAATCCCGGGTGGATTCCCGGCCACCGTAGGCGCGGGCTTGCGGGCGGTGAGCAATGGGTAGCTCACCGTCCGGTAAGGACCAGACCCGGGTCGACGGCGCGTTGTATTCCACGCACGCCTCAAAGAGATGTCGTCAGCACAAATGTAGGGGTCGTCACTGACTGAATGACCCATTCCGGCGCACTTAATACATAAGTGCGCCGGAATTACCCATTTTGCTCGCACTTACCGAGGAACCCGAGAAGGGTGTTTTTGAATAGATAGGATGAAAAATGTTTTTTTCAATGATGACGTCTAAGATCCGTCATTAAGTTTTTTTTTTTTTTTACAATACCTAGCCTATAACCACCGAGCACGGTTTAGATTTATTTATTTAGATCAGAGATTCTCAAACTATTTTGGCCAAGAGACCCCTTTTCCAAAATGATCTGATACCTCAGACCCCCATAGCCGTCGCGGGAAGGTACTAATGGGTCACCGAGGCCCCCTGGCAACACAGGCAACAGGAAGGAATACGGGTGGGTTTTAGTCAGTAAGAGTCTGACACACCCTCCCGCTCCGCCCAGAGCGGGAGAAGTTATTAGATGATATCCCATCCAAAAAAAAAATTGCATGAAGGGATTGACAATGGCGTTGTCCTTGAGACCATTGCATAGTGCAGGGATAATTGTCGGTTGGTGTCTTATTTAATTAAACACGTCTAACGGGCGGGCCTTTGCGAGTTGGCTTCGGCCCCTCGTAGGCCTTCCAAAGGTGCGGGGCCCCAGGTCTGGAGAAATGTCAAGAACACGTAAAAATAATAATAATAAAACATTTATTTCAGGCTACAATGGCCCATAGTCCTTACCTTACCCATATACCTTACGAACTAACATAAATAAAGTAAGTAAGTGTAATGGTCCCTTAACATGAATCTTATTTTCTGCTTATTATTTTTTACAGACCATAAAATCGCATTTAAGCGGTGTTAATGCAAGCGTGATACGGATAATGCCCAACACTCCAATGACGGTGGGCGCAGGCATTTGTCTATACACTCCGGACTCCACAGTGACGCAAAATAAATGTTTAATATTGGAAAAACTTGTAAGCAATTCTGCGCTTTGTGAGAAAGTTCCTGAAGAGCTAATGGATTCCTTGGGCGCACTAACTGCTTGTGGACCAGCTTATGTAAGTTCTGAAATTAGTAAACATTAACAGACAACTGAGTCTAGCTGCATATGTATCTAGAGATTAAGAATAGATTGATGATCCTAAAATTTTACTAACATAGAAACGGACATATTATTAAATAGCTATTATGTTTTATACATCTAAAATATTTCACTGTTTCTAAAAAAAATTGTTTGAAAACTAGATAAAAAAACGGCCACGCACAATGAAGGGTTCCGTAGTTGGGAAGTTGGGATGAATTTATCCCAAAACATTGTAGTTGATAAACCTGTTCTCCCATACATCGATATAATTATGCCACGGGCAATTTTCCAACCGCAAAATTTAGTTCGTCGAATATTACTCGTTAACTAGTTTTCCTTTTAATTTCATTATATGTACTACTGCCACGAATTGCTGCTTGGGGGGGCTGCCCTTGAGCAACACTTGACTTTAACACTTTAATGCTTAATAAACGCACAAACAGACGGACATAGTGAAGCTATAAGGGTTCCTTGTTTAGTACGGAACCCTAAAAAGGCTGCCAAATAAAAAAACAAACTTATTTAAAAAAACGAAAATGATTTATTCAAGTACCTCTCACACAGGGAAAGGCCTGCGTCCCAGCAGTAGGAACGTTATAGGCTGATAATCTACACTTTTTGAATTGAATGAACACAGATTGAGGCACCAAAATTTTGGAACATTAATCAATTCCTAGTGCTTGACTGGGGCCAAGCGCCGCCACAAGTTCCAAAGCTAATACCAGTATTAAAACATTACAGATATATGTGGTGATTGAAGCATTGGCAGATGGAGCCGTGAAGCAAGGTGTGCCAAGAGCGATGGCGATGCGTCACGCGGCGCAAATGGTGGTCGGAAGTGGACAAATGGTGCTGCAGTCAGGGAAACACCCTGGTCTACTGAAGGATGAAGTTTGTTCTCCTGGTGGCTCCACTATCTGTGGTATCAATGCACTTGAGAATGGCAAACTAAGGTAAGCTGTTAGGAAAAAACCGGCTATGTGCGTGTCGGACTTCGCACATTTGGGTTTCCGTACAAAATGTAGAATATAAGCTGTCCGAATGGCAGAATTATTCATAAGCAGTACGTGAGTGACCTTAGTAAGACTTTTTGTGAGGAATCTCTGGAGCTTGGTTATAGATGACTTCTTGTGAGTGAAATTCAAAGAAAAATCTGATTTATCAATATATTGGTATTTTTTAGTAAAATATACGTAAGTAATAATTAAACATTAAGAAAAAAATCGGAACAGAATTTTGTAAAAAAGGATGACTGGTGGCTTCTCATTCCTTTGTTTTCCAATATTTTTAAAAGAAAAAATACAGTATTTATCTACTCAACGAGCTCTAAACAACGATACCCCACTCGATAGGGTAGGTCATTTTTTTTTTTGCTGTCTCGGAGCCCCTTAAAAACATTAAAAAATATTTTTTTGACAATTTGTATGGCTTTGGGTCAACAAGATGTTTAAACGTTGAAAATTTGAAGACTAGCTGCAACCGTTTGGCTATAAAACCTGTGTGACAGGAGACGGAAAGACGAACACGTGAGTGACAGCAATAGGGCTCCGTTTGGACCCTTCGAGTACGGAACCCTAAAAAGAAATACGTAGTCGGGCCATAAGTTCTTTCACATAGGTAAAATTTAGAATGCAAAAAAAAAAAAAAAAAGCCGAGGAAAATATTATAGGCATTCGAAATTTGAATATTTAAAGAAAAAAAAAAAAAGGGTTTCTTTAATTTTGTTCATTTTCTAAAATGGAGTGG
The DNA here is from genome assembly GCA_905333075.3 of Atethmia centrago. NCBI lineage: Eukaryota > Metazoa > Arthropoda > Insecta > Lepidoptera > Noctuidae > Atethmia > Atethmia centrago. The sequence continues at coordinate 14,693,361 of HG995383.1, read as the reverse complement.
ACGCGCAAAGAAGACAGACTCGCAGTAATTGCATTGCATCATTGCGGTCACGCGCCAACTGAGATTTTCAAACTGCTGAAAAATTTGAAAATTCCACTGAGATTTATTTATCGTACTATCAAACGATTCAGGGAAGATTCAACATTAGAAGATAAACAAAGGAGCGGTCGACCTCCTACTGTTCGGACTCCAGCGGTCATCAAAGCAGTGAAGGCGCGAATCCAACGAAATCCTGTCCGCAATCAAAAAATGTTGGCTCTGCAGATGGGACTAAGCAAAACTACTGTTAAAGGGGTGTTAAATGAAGACCTAGGACTGCGTGCTTATAGAAAAAAAAAAAACAGCAAATCTTCTTAACGCACGCCTGAAGAAAATCAGACTCGGAAGAAGCCAGGTTTTGTTAGGGCGGTACGCGGGAAAAAAATAGCGCGAACTACTTTTTTCGAACGAAAAAAAATTTAATGTTGAGGAGAGTTTCAACAAAAAAAATGATGAAGTGTATGCACACTCTAGTGAAGAAGCGAGCAGACGTGTGCCACGTGTTCAGCGTGGTTATCACCCTTCGGCATTCATGGTTTGGCTTGGGGTGTCCTATTTGGGTCCAACGGAGGTGTTTTTTTTGTGAAAAAGGAATGAAAACCAGTGCCCTCGTATATCAAAACAGTCCTAACAAACATTGTGGAACCTCTTTCACAAACAATGCTCGAGAACAGACATTGGGTATTCCAGCAGGATTCTGCGCCGGCTCATAAGGCGAAAAGTACCCAAAACTGGCTCAGAATCGACTTTATCGGGCATGAGGATTAGCTCTCATCCAGTCCAGACTTGAATCCCTTGGATTACACAATATGGCAGCAATTAGAGGAGAAGGTCTGCGCTAAACCCCATCGCAACTTGGATTCACTAAAAGCATCCCTGATTAAAGCAGTCGCCGATATTGACATGAACGTCGTGCGTCCTTTGGCCTTGCAGATTGAGGCTTGTATCGAAGCAAGAGGTGGATATTTCGAATAATTTTAATGTGGTTTAATTCTGTATTTTATACCCTTTCATTTGATAAATATATGGTTCTAGTGCGTAACTCATTGTGTTATTTATTTAAATTTCCTTATGTGACAAAACTTATGACCAGACTACGTAATTGAATGATATTCAGAAAGTTCATTCTCTCTGTTCATTTTACCAATTTTACAACTCTATCAGATTGAGTAGATCTGAGTGAGAGATGTCTCAGTTTGGGCCAGCTTGACTGATACTGATTTTTTGACAACCTACATAATATGTAGATATATAATATCCATTTATCCCGTTAAGTCCTGAAGGGCAAAGGCCTCTCCCTCTCGCTTTGCCAGAAAAATGTTTAATGTAAATAACTTTTTGTTACAGAGCTACATTGATCAATGCAATTGAAGCGTCAACCATTAGAAATAAGGAACTTGGAAAGAAATAATTATTTTTGATCTGCTGTTTTCGTAAATTCTATAAAATATTTAGGAGTACTTGTAACAAATTCACCAAAATGAATCTCAATTCAATACTCGCTGAATATTTACACTAAGTATACCATTTTTTTAAATCTCAATTTATTTTTGTATACATTTATTTATATTTTTTATGAAATTGTGAAGAGATTCAATTAGCTGTTCGGCTTTGTTACTAAAGTGTGGAAACTGGATTTTAAAGGAAACTGCTTGAAAAATCGTAGAGGCCATATTTTTTTTATGAGTTATGTAGTCTAAATAATTCGAGATACCTATTGAAAGGCGGGTTCAATGGAAGTGAATGGTTATATTCGTTTGAGTTATCCACTTTCAAATTGTTTGTTTTGGGACTAAGAATTAAAGATGGCTCAGTATAATATTATCACAAATAACCTGTTCATCTCCATACATTAAATGTATTAGGTTTTTCTTGTAATTATCTATTTTTATGGTGAAATGTTGCACACTGCATACTTCCAAAGGACTTAAATTGTTATTATTATCATTATAAGTATTACTTCAGCCTTATGTTATGCAATAAGGCTTCACGTGCATCCTCTGTTTGTGATATCTCGTGTATAATCTGAATTAGATCTGCGCATAATTATTTGTAGATATTAGAGAAACCCTAATGAGTATTTGTATGTTATTTTATTTTTAATATTTATTTAACGAGACACTATAGAAGTCTTATTGTTAATACATCTGGGGGCGTTTAGTGGCCAGCAAAGGCGCATTGTTCACAATATTACGAGCTGGAATTCAGGATACCTACTCACTTTATTGAATGGTATAGATAATCACAAGCCCACGTCATGTGACTAAGAATCACATAATGATTAAATTGAAATGATTAACGCGCGTTCGTGAAATGCAACAAAAACAAGTATCCTTGCTGTAACTTCATTACTTTGCACAGATCGTTGTTATTTTTCGCTGTCAGTTCATTTCGCTCTCTCTCTCTCTCTCTCTCTCTCTCTCGTGCAACAATGTTTAAGAGTCCATAATACGTCAAGCGCCATCTCCTCTCTATGTCGCTCGCACACTATTGCTCGCGGTTACGCGGGCAAACAAGATAGTACGCCAGGGAGAAGTTTCTAAGGCGCCGATAGTTTAGGTAATTTATTTTTGCAGTGAAAATAATGGTAATTTAAACAACATAAAAACGTAGTATCTGCTTTATATTTAGTTCAGTTATTATGCAAAGTTTCCTGATCTAATTTGAACTTTTTTTTTAATACTAACGGTTTTTGTTCGGTTTGGAGGTAACTTGTATTTTTTTTTATCGAGAACATTAATTTTATGGAACCATTTTTTCGTCAAACATAGGACTTAACATTAATCTTCAACTTTACCATATATGTATTTAACAATGAATTCTGCAGTATTTTCGATAGAACGGAAGATCATGCAGCAATTTGAGGTATTGTAGACTCACTTTATTTTGTGGTGCTTTTTAGGGTTAGCGCAGACAGCAGCATTTCAAAACTTTGATAATGAACCGTATTTTAACTTGTATAGAGTTCAAAATCGCGTGCAAGATGTTGATTCCCTTTGGCGTGTGTGCAGCATGGTCCGCCATATTTTCACTCAACATTTGACAGTAAAGAACAAACTGCTCCTGTTTCCGCTGCCCCTTATCCGAAAACATGATGTTGTTCTCACGTATACGAGTGAACTCAAAAAGTATGTTATTTCATGAATGTCAACTTATGTTAGCAACACATCGCTTAAATCAATATGATTGAATTTGGTAAAACTGAAGAAGACCAATACAATAGCTAAATATTACTCATTACTCATTAGTACTAATCTATACGTATTATAAATTTAAGTCGCTTTTTGTGTCTGTATGTGTGACCGTTCGGCTTTTAAACTAGGACCAAATAGGGATGATGGCTCGGTAAAAAAACCCTGTTTAGTCCGTCAGTCAAATAAAAAAATATTAGACACGTATTTGCTTTATCATATTAACAAAAAATGACTTAGGTAGATAAAACACATTAAGACGCTGACAACACCTAAACCGCGGTCACTGTCAGATTGCATAGAAAAGAAAGAGATGTGCGATGACACAACGCTTGTAGTTTATTGCAAAATATGAAACAATTATCTATTTACTCAAAATTGAGTTGAGTAATCGAAAATAAAAAACAACCAAGTTCTGCATTCAAATAATATGTTCTTATTATTAATTAAATACGTAACGTATGTTGATATTTAATACAGATATTTTGAAATTATAACTCAAAGTAAGTGGTTAGTGTAACGTTAGTTTGTATCTAGATTTTTTTTCAAAACGGGGTTTGGTAACAACCAAGTTTTGGGAAATATGTTCAAAATTAACATATATTTTTTCCGCTACCACAAACTATACAGATTTGGCTTTTTTTTTTACTTAAGAGAAGCCTATTTTGGTCAATTAGGTCTTGTCAGCGCCTTAAAATTGGGGAGTGGGGGCTTGCTACGTCACAGTTCAGTATAAAATGTAGCAAGGCGTGACGTCATGTCACATTTTAACTTACCGTGGAGTTTCTTGCCGGCTCTTCTCCATAGGAAACGACCAATTGGAACCGTGCACCTAGCTTTTGACGTTTCATAAGTACCCATGTAGGTTTATGTGAAATAAAATATTTTGATTTTGAACTCAATGTATGGCCGTAATCTCTTGATTACGTAAAACAAGAAGAAACACGTGTACAATATTTTTTAACAATCGTTACCTAATATTTTTTAATCAAATCGGTACCTGACGGGCAAAAAAAATTGTCATCATCCGTATTCTCTATATGATGGTGAAAGCTGCATTGAAATTCGTTATTTTTATGTGATTTTTAACATCACTTAGAGGATTTATTACGGAAGGTTTATGTGTGTATTACATTAGTATTAAACTTACAGTATTAAAGAAATCTTGATGTTTTGTCTGACTGTGACTTTCCAAAGCTTGTATTAATTTAGGTATTAGCACAATGTAGATTGCAATACGATTGTAGTAGTTGACTATTTAACTTTTAATAAAGGCTTTATCAAAAATGAGTTCTTTTATTACCCGACTGCGCGACAGCAAAGACAGGGTTGTGATTTTCACGCTTAACTGGGCCGTATTCTTAATACCCTCGAAGCAGCCCAACAGCTGGCTGGATTTTAATAAATGAGGTGTCTATCGATTCATCTAAACCAGGGATTCCCAAAGCGGTGAACCGATATCGACCCCTTGAGGTCGATATCGCTTTCCGAGGGGTCGACATAAACGAAAACTGATTTTGGAGGTCGCGAGGTCTAAAAATCGACCCGTAATAATTAACACAATTTCTTATTTGAATCTTTCAAGATACTGTATAAGTTGTGTTACGTGTACCAACTTGTTATAAAAATGACTAATATGTTAGCAGAAACTTTCATTGTTGTACTTTTAAAAAACTCAAACAAATCCATAAGCGAGCACAAGTTCGTCCAAGATGAAAAACTGGCTATGGGAGTCTAACTTCTCCCGCTCTGGGCGGAGCGGGAGGGTGTGTCAGACTCTTACTGACTAAAACCCATCCATATTCCGTCCGTTGCCTGTGTTGCAGGGGGCCTCGGTGACCCATTAGTACCTTCCCGCGACGGCTATGGGGGTCTGAGGTATCAGATCATTTTGGAAAAGGGGTCTCTTGGCCAAAATAGTTTGAGAATCTCTGATCTAAATAAATAAATCTAAACCGTGCTCGGTGGTTATAGGCTAGGTATTGTAAAAAAAAAAAAACTTAATGACGGATCTTAGACGTCATCATTGAAAAAAACATTTTTCATCCCATCTATTCAAAAACACCCTTCTCGGGTTCCTCGGTAAGTGCGAGCAAAATGGGTAATTCCGGCGCACTTATGTATTAAGTGCGCCGGAATGGGTCATTCAGTCAGTGACGAAATTACTTTTGAATTTGGAACACTATTTAATTAAAAAGTTTGAACGCAATTCGCTTCGATAAAGTCCCAGCCGGTAATAAAAAAGCGCGCCTGCTGACGCGGCTTTGAACACACAAATAAACAAAAATACACGGGAACTACTTATTCGTGTTTCATTACTTTTTGTTAAAATATTACAATTTTAATTTGATATTAACATAAATTTGTAATTTGGTTATGTAAATATAAATAGGTCCGATCCTGCATGGAGTATTGTAGCCACCTTTGGGATGGCTCGGCTAAATACCAACTTGCCGCGCTTGACTCGGTGGAACGCAGAGCTAAGAGGCTCATTGGCGACGTAAATCTGGTGGATGCCAAGCTTCACAGTTTGGCCCATCGTCGCAAGGTTACCTGCTTGTCGGTCTTCTATAGATTGTACTTCGGAGAGTGTGCTCAGGAACTCCACGACCTCATTCCACCGGCCCCCTTCTATTATCGGTCATCTAGGCGCACTTCAGGTTACCATCCCTTCCTGGTGGCTATCCCACCAACTCGCACTAAGCGTTTCCAAACTCCTTTTATAATGCGCACAGCAAAGGAATGGAACTCTCTGCCTGCGTCGGTGTTTCCGAACGCATATAACACTAATCTCTTCAAAGTGAGAGTGAACAGGCTTCTTCTGGGTAAGCTCGCTCCATCGTCGACTTTGTTTCTGTCGCCTCTGGCATAGACTAAGGTCAAGAGCAAACCCATCACAAATAAATAAAAAAATAAATAAATAAATATTCGTCACTTCTAAAAGCATCTCTTATTTTTTTTCTTATAGAGGGGGATGGAAAGCAGAGTGTGCCACACGGTACCAAAATTATTTAACCTCGAGCGACGTACTTTGAATCTCTCGGTACGCTTATGATTCTACTCTAGAATCCTTCGCTTCGATCTGGATTCAAACAATCGCTCTCGCCCTCAATACATTATTTTGGTCCCTTGTGACACAATCTACTATACTTCTTTTCTCATACTCGGAAAGTAGTGTTTGTTTGATCCGAGTAGCGGATGGACGATGCTCCCCCCCCCCACCTTTAGGCGGGAAAGACTCATAGCAATTGCTTCTCTCTAGGACGTGAATGAATTTAAAAAATAGAACAATTTTCGGTTAGGTAATCGGTTACGAAAATTTATACGTAAAGAGAAATATCGATTAAAATAAAATAAAAATGCTGCGGTCTTGTGAGACAGTCATCATCATCTGCCTAGCCTTTTTCGGGTCGGCTTCCAATCTTACCGGATACAGCTGAATACCAGTATTTTACATGGAGCGACTGCCTATCTGACCTCCACAACCCAGCTACTGGGTAACACGATACCCCTTGGTAAGATTGGTTGTCAGACTTTCGAGCTTCTGACGACCCGTAACGACTGTCAAAGATCTACAAATGACAGCCGGGACCAACGGCTTAACGTGCTTTCCGAGGCACGGAGGGATCTTGGTATGTAAAGATGGTCACCCATCCAAGGACCAACCGCGGCAAGCGTAGCTTAACCTGATCGATCGACCCGTGCGGCTGTTATTACTTAGCCACAAGCCCCTCTAAGGTCTTGTGAGACAGTGGCGCCGATTCCCTTGTTCACAAACTAAATTAAATTTAAGTTCAGTGCATCTTTTTCTTTCTATTTCATTAAGAAAAGGACAGAAGATAAATTTTAGTTCAGTCCTGTCAAATTAATCAGTGCTTGACGTAAATTGACGTAATTTTAGTAGGCAAGTTTTTAATCACGTCTAAACTTGTATGGAGTAGTGATAGGCGCTGATTAATTTGACAGGACTAAACTAAAATTTATCTTCTGTCCTTTTCTTAATGAAATAGAAAGAAAAAGATGCACTGAACTTAAATTTAGTTTAGTTTGTGAACAAGGGAATCGGCACCATTGTGAATTAAAAAAATACCTATTAAGCGACACGGCGCGCGGTGACGCGGTGTGTGCCATATTTAAATCAAAATAAAACGACTACCTATAGGTATAATTTGGCGGGATACTAACTCTGTAAGCTGTACCGAAATTCAAAATATCGGTTTTATAGTCCAATATTTGATTAAAAATGATTTCAAGCTATTCTGAAATGTTGACCAAACTACCATTTTTACTTTCCTAATATTCGCAATGAAAAGTAGAGTGTTTAACACGGGTGAAAGTCACTATTTCCTACTCGGACTATGTCTAAATATGTCGTATGGGCATAGATTCCTTTCGACCCTTGTATAACAATCTACTATGTCTGTACGATGACCATGTAGAGTAGCAAATATAAGGCTTTGCGGAGACAATTCCAAAAATATAACATACTGTGTGTAGGAACACCTCTGTTGGGTTTTAAAAAAAAACTAAAAAAATATAAATCAAAACCCGACTGGCCGACGACTAAAAGGTTCTAAATAACCTCACTTTTCAAGTGGTCTCATGCAGTTTTTTTTTTAATTTGGTTTTTTCTGTATTCCTACTCGTCTTGCTTTGTTCTTATTCCGGCGATAATTATATTTAGAGACTGCGTCTGTGTGTTTTGGAGTATATCTTGGGCATTGTAAGGATCGGCCGAGTGAAGAAAAATGCTGAGGATTTTCCAATGTCACTTTTTTTCGAGTGTCAAAGTGCAAAGTACCTACTGACGCTACAGATTATCGTGACTCGAAAAGCTTGTATTAATTTAGGTTATTTGCTCACTGTAGATGGTAATGCGATTGTAGTACTAAATATTTTACTTTTAATAAATGCTTTACTTATAATGATTTCTTATATTTTAGTTATACATATTCCAAGACATCGTCTCTGTGTAAGGCTTTGCAGACCGAGAGCAGGGAAAAGATGAGGATTTTCTTATGTGACTGAATAATACACTTTAATACCGAGGCAAGGTTGATGGTAATAGGCTCGCAGGGGGTGAGCCTATTGCCAATAACCGGGACGGGGTGTGGTGGATTACATGGGACTTAAATTGGGATGGGACATGGGATTTAATCCTTCGTGATGTTATGTATGTGTACCACAGCCATAAAGTTGTATGTACACACCATGTTATTTCTTACTCTTACGGGTACAGATACTAAAAAAAAACAAGCACAGACCAAAGTATAAATAACTAAAGTAAGAATTTTATTAAAAAAAATGGATTTTAACTAAAATTATACTAATTTACTGAGATACATAAAAAAGCACGAGTTAGTAAGTATGCGTAAGTACCTACCTATTTTTTATCATTGTAGGTGTAGGTACATGGATTAAAAATTATGTAGATAATTGTTAAATACATAGTAATTGTCACTGCTGCACCAATGGCCACGAGTTGTATTTTATTAACATTCCAAACAGTTTTACATTTTTTCTTATCTAACTATAAAATTATCAAATAAAAACTAAGGATACACCATAACATTTTAATTAAATTATAAATGCTTTTAAAGATGATTAAATTTTACAGTTTTACTCTTTACAAGTTAAAATAAGTAGTCAAACAGAAGTCGTGAAAAGTGCGTGTAAAACTGAAAACTATCTTCAATTTAAAATCTAAGATAAAAGTGGAAACATGGGTCATACAGAGTTAACAGTGAATGTCTGGTAGCTGACGCCCCTTGCATTTGTTCACCCATCCGTACCATGCTTCGAAGCCATGGACACCGAAGATGGTCTTGGTGCACTGGGATGCTTTTGAGATGTCATCCAGCAGGAGTTCTGTAATAAAAAGTCAAACGTAATTAAAGGATTGTATGAATTCATGGATGAGAGAAGCTGAGGATCGAGTTATGTGGCGTTTAATTCATTCGAGCAACAAGACTCATAAACATAACATTACACCTGTATTCCCCAAAAGGTTAGGCAGATGTGTAGGTACCTACACCCACATTTAAAGTCCCATGTAATAAGGGGCGAGCCTATTGCCATCAACCGGGCACACATCCAGATGGAAAAAACCCATTAACGCTGGCCGACCTGGGAATTGAACCCAGAACCTCATGCTCACCAGTAGCGCTGTGACCATTAGACCAAGGAGGCAGTCGAAGCAACTGAGCTGCTAACAAAAAAAAAATTAGCTGTACTGTGTGTACCTATGTTGCCTATGAGCCTCTGTCTGCCTGTGTCTATACATGAAGCAGTCGACTGCTGCCACAGGCAGACAGAGGGTTTCAGGATAACTGATTGGGGCCGAAGTTAAGCAATAGCCAGCAGTAATTTGTTTTAAAGTCAGCAGAACTGCTGGCTTTAAAACAAATTTAAAAAAGCTATACAATAATAATTCAGCTGTTCCATACATTTATGTTCGCATAACTCGTCAAAATATAGGGAACAGCTTAGTCCCATAGTAAAAGTTGTTCATAATGATGAGTACAACGACCCTATATGAGGTTTTCAGGTTTTGCATTTTCATCTTGTAGGTACATATATTTTTTTCGTGTTATTTTTTCTATCGACACGCTAAGAAGGAGAATACGGGCGAGCCTATTGCCACTAACCGGGTACAAATCCAGACTTCGGGTTATTGAGAAGATCCCAATGGAAAAACCTAATATAATTTTGCTCAGCCTGGGAATCGAACTCAGGACACCACGCTGACGAGGCAGTAGACTATTTAATCATACCTGCCTAGACTAGAAAAAACTCTTTCCGTATGGTTATAATAATAATTTACCTTTGCATCGTACGTTGCAGGCCTTGCCAGGTCTGTCGCTAGCGCTGCACCAATAACGATCATTTATTTGAAATAGTCCGTAGTCGTGGGACCCATCTGAGTTGGGACCACCAACTACGTCAGTCCGTCTGGAACTCTCCGCATTCACCAGGCACACCCCTGTAATAAAAAATAAACAAAACATAACAACATGGTTGTTTGTTTTTTTTTTCTTTTATGGGGTGTAAAATTATGAAATAACTTCTCCCGCTTTAGGCGGAGCGGGAGGGTGTGTCAGACTCTTACTGACTAAAACCAACCCGTGTTCCTTCCGTTGCCTGTGTTGCCAGGGGCCTCGGTATCCCTTTCGGACTTTCCCGCGACCCGGGCATGGTTGTATGACTAACATTACACCAATATTTTTTTATCCCTGTAAAATGCGGCGAGAAAGCCTATCAATCTAGAACACGACCTGCTACAGTGAAGTTCTTAATGGTAAAACTCAATAACTCTGAGTGATCAGGGGATCGAACTCTGGACTTCTTACAACAGACGCAGATGCGACCACTAAACCAACGACGCAGCAATATGCAAAAGAGGGAAGAAAATGTTTAATTGTTGTTTGAAACTACGAGGGAAATAGGATAAAACTACGGGGGAAATAGGATAAAACTACGGGGGAATTAGGATAAAACTACGGGGGAAATAGGATAAAACTACGGGGGAAATATGATAAAACTACGGGGGAAATATGATAAAACTACCCGTAGTTTTATTTCCCCCGGGAAATAGGATAAAACTACGGGGGAAATAGGATAAAACTATGGGGATATAGGATAAAACTACGGGGGAAATAGGATAAACCCAGCTAGATGTGAAAAAATGGGCTATGGTGCCAGACATTTTTACCGGTTTTTTTAAATATTTTAAACAAATGATTCGATTTGATTTGATTTTATAATTGAAACTTTAGCTGTGGATGGACAGTTTAACTCTGTTAACTACGAATCTTGTTAATGTTCTGTTGTCCTCCTAAAATGATTGGAGTGACATGGATTTTACAGATGTAAGATACGTGAGACTTATGAAGAGTTATAATTACATTACATCAATATTCCCAGAGGGGTTAGAAAGGTGTACAGATCACCCAAATATTGCCATTTGTATTGAATAAATTATTGAAAAAAAAAAAAAAAACAATTGATCTTATCAATCCCGAACCATTGATAAATTAATAATATAAATAAATAAAGTACTTACAATCTTTGAGTTGATGCTCTGGAAAACCATGCTTCCGAAGTTCACGGACCAATTCACATTCCGAGAGTGTTTTGCCAAAAGTTTTTGACATAAAACATAAAAGGACCACAAATAGAATGGCTCGCGACATGTCGGCACGTTATCTCCTCAAGAATCAAGCAGAGTAACCAATTATAGTGTGTGTCAAGGGTAACAGTATTCCGAGCTTTTATAATACCGACGAGGAAAACGACTAATTGGTTGGCAAAACCTGTTGAAAGGTATCAGAAAAAATAACTTTACGTGGGACGATGAAAGCAGCACAAGCGAATGCTTCAGTGTTATTAAGGATCATGTAAGTATTCGCTTATATACTGTTTTGTGCACAGCCACTTTTCCTTATGACACACGGGGAATGCTATAATTTCCTTATGCGCAAAATCCCATAAACAATAGGTTCTGTTAAGGGCAGTAAATACCGATCATAACAGGTTCTGCGGTTTTAAGAGTCAATAACCAGACCGATCATACAATAATAGGTATCTAATATAATAAACTGATTATTGTCTTTAATAAATAGTTAGGCTTACAATTCGATACACACGCATTGATTAAAAGTTAGATCAGCAGTATTAAATTACTTTAATTATTGTGAATGTGAGCACTAGGTATGTGGGTTATTTTTATTTATTTCTTGTTTTTTTTTTTCTCTTAGTTTTAATGATGGTCTGGTATTTTGAGTACTTTATGCGGCCAACCCAAATGTCCTTTCCTTGGTATTGTTCGTCGAGTCGTTGAGCTCCTTAAGTTTTGAGTTGAGCTACACGATTACTGACAAATGCTGGCACTGACTGGACAGGTCCACTGAAAGGACATTGCTCTGCGTCCATACATTGTTGGCCCTGGAGCCAAGAGCATCGGATAATTATGTATTGTATTCTCTATCATTAGTAGATTCTTAAAAGATCTTGTATTTGTAGCGGACTAGCTGCAAAAAAGGTATATTTCAAAACAAGTATCAGATTTTGAGGTTATAATCTAACCATAACAACGAATATTAAATGTAGGTACCTACGATTTTTCATAGCTCTGAGTGATTTTTAAGAAACTGAAAGGTAGGTAATATCATAATACCTACCTATATAATTAGGTACCTATGCAGTTGTTTTTCTAAAAAGTGGATGCAAGCGCAAAATTAAAATGCATTTAAACTAATTAACATAGGTAGGTAACTGAATTCTTAGCATTCGTTTGATGAATTAGAATGAATTAGATAATCAAAATAAAAAGTTTTGATTACTGTATAATATTATTCTTACTACCTATTTAAAAATTGGAGTATGACTGCATACATAAAGTATTCTTATTAGGTTTTTAAAAATACACTTTAGAAAAGAAAACACAATCGATCGATTAATAATTCAATCAATCGATTATAATTGATTGGACATCCCTATTTCACTTCTGACACGACATGACATTATGCGAAGATGGCGATCTAATGTTATTAGTCGCGTTAAATTCTATTAAAAGTACATTTTGGAATACAGCTAGTCCGTGATACAGAAGTATTTGCAACTTAAATAATAAAATAGGCGATTAATTATCGTTTAATCTGATACTCTTTATTGCACAGGGCCAATTTGGACATTGTCTTTTGTGTGGTTCTTTCCTCAAAAGACCATTTCAGACATGGATCTACATGGTCCTCACATGATCTGACCAAGATTATGTCTGGACTTTAAAAGAGACTTTGACCCTTGAGTTTGTTTCGCCATTTCTTCTCAGGGGTAGTCAGATAGGAAATGTCGACTCCATCTACCTTATTTTTTAATATGACGTGTAAAAGTGATTCTCATATCCTATTTACAGAATAAACAATTTCATTTCATTTCATAGCGGCGTTTTCACCATTTTTCACCTTTTTTAAAAACCAGCCCAGTGCGTGTTGGACCACGCAGAATGAAGGGTTCCGTAATTGGGAAGTTGGCATTAATTTATCCCAAAAACAAACTTAACATTAGAGTTGAAAAATATGTTCTCCCATACATCGATATATTATGCCACAATAAATTCTCCAACTGTAAAGGCTCCTTCAAACAGCCGCAACACGCGACGCGACACAGACACCGCGTGTAGCGCTAAAAGCGGTGCCTTTGTGTCGCGTCGCGTGTCGCGCTTGTTTGTAAGAGTCTTAAATTTAATTTGGTCGACTATTACTCGTTAACTTGTAAGTAGGCTACTTAGCAGTGATAGTTTTCCTTTTAATTTCATTACATGTATTACTGCCATGATTTTTCACATCTCCATAAACAACCATTTAGCTGGCGGGCCCCACACTTGACTCTAACAAAAATTGCTTAATATTACGCAAGCGGCTCCTTGAATCGAAAAGTGGTGTTCACAGACCCGCAATATTTTTGAACGGCCTAACCAACGATATCCCACATAATAGGGTGGACGACAAAAAAAAATCATCCCCACTTTACGTGCAAGGGAGGTGGGACGTGCCCTAAAAAAAATGTTTTTCATGATTTTATTAAAAGCACTTGTAGCACTTTGTCGACGAGATTAATATGTATACCTATGCCAAATTACAGCTTTCTAGTACTGTCTCTGAGCTACAGCGGGGACAGACAGACAGACAGACAGACGGACATGGCGAAACTATAAGGGTAAATTGTTTTGTTTACTACGGAACCTTAAAAATAGTCCAGATGTGAGTTATGTTTTGCTAATTATATGGAATTTATCGTAGTATCCGTAGAATTTATGGAACTGCGGTGATTCTCCCTAACTGCTGAATGTAGGTAAGTGCAAATAGAACCAACATTATGTTTAGTTTTTACGCAGTTGAATTTGATGTAGTTGAATATGACCTACATCAAATTTAACTGCGAAGGTGAAAAATGCAGGATAATGTTTTGTAGGAAAACGATTAGGCCGTAGGCCCGTAGGCAATTTTAGTCATAGAATTTCCCAAGTGCCAGTCGTCAAGCAGATAGGATACTCAGTTCTATCTGCATGACCGTTGTGAAGATGGAAAACACAGGATAATGTTTTGGAGGATAATGTTTAGGCCGTAGGCAATTTTAGTCACAGAATTTCCCAAGTGCCAACCTTCCGTCAGTTTTGTTTCGGACTCTTCGAAGTCTAGGTGCCTAAAGCAAGGTCGTCTAATAATTATAGAAAGTGTTGTGTTAGTGGAGAGAAAAGCTGGTCATTTGAGTAGAGGTTGAAAAGCACCGGGGTTTAGCATGCTGTCTTGTGAGTCGAAAGCAGCAAATATTAAAAAATAATATATGCACAAAACAATTATGCATCTTTTCAACATCAAACGACTCCAATTAAAGGTCAGACACCACACGTGTCTGACCTTCAATTGGAGTCGTTTGATGTTAGCTGTGTCATAACAAGATGCTGATAGATCAACGAATACAACACCTGTGATCTTTTAAATAAAATATAACCAGTTTAGAATTAAAATATTGTATTATTATTTCAAAAATAATTTTTATGTCATTTTATTCATTTCACATTATGGACTATGGTAATTAAAATCATAAACACAAGCAAGAGTCTCAGTAGGGTGCACAAAAAAAGAACTTAACAGTATTTTGATGCATTACATTAGAATTAGAAAAATAATTTAGATTCTTAACCAATTGGAAAAAAAATCGTCTTTGGATTCATTTATGTATGTAAACGCCAGGAAAGACGCCAGGAGTTTAGGACTATTTTTTTTGTGCAAAATAACTTGTTAGGAACAGTTTTATTACTGTCTCATATAAAAATATTTTACTTAAAACTACTTATAAATAAATTGCATATACTAATAAATAATACAATTAGGAAATAAACTACATCGTAAATATCTAACAACGTAAATTCACTAAATGTTTATTTTAAGCTCTCTTACACGATAACGTCTGTCTTATTGGTGACAGTGATATCTAAACAATCACAAGAAACGGTTATAGATATTATCACTATTCTATAACATCGTGAGTAACTGCTCAGTAAGGAAAGTAGTTTATTTGTCTTCATGAAACACGTAGATTTTCCTTGTTGTTTGCGGCGGTGTGTAAGGATGATAAGGATGCACGCACACTGTCCTCCTTGTGAAAAGAAATAGGGATACCCGTCGAGCTAGCCCCACACCGATGTCTATACTCTTATGTCGTGGTATGTCCATCATTGGTATTTCTTCTTCGTCCTGCTTCTTTAAACAATTCAATTTTCGGAAACTGTTGCGAAACCTGCCAAATGCTGGTATCACCGCTCTTCGTACGCTCGGCAGTCGACGCAGTAAAGTCTTCTTCGCTTTTTTATCATCTTTCGTTTCTCTGTCACTGAATCTATTCGTCCAGGGTTGAGTTTCATTAACTTTCACTGATTTCTTATATTTCCTAGCAGGTACCGCCGGTGCGATCACAGATATGTCTTCATCAGACATCACTATATTGTTTTATTTTCCACATTTTGTATATACGTTGTTCACTTATCGGACTAGAGTGAGCTCCTGTCTAAATTTTTGGCATTGATTGAGTGTGACGCAGTTTCATGATAAGATATTATCCAGATTACTGTGATTACTGCGACTTGGGTTTATAGTGATTAGGTTTACGCTGTATAAATCTCGTAGCAAACAAATGAAATGAAGCACGTTCTTAATGGTGGCAACAACTACATCTTATGATTTTTATTTGACAATAGGTACAATTAGACTATGGGATCTTAGATATTTTTAGTGGATAGTAACCGCCAATGTCTCTGAAATTATCGTTAAAAAACACAATGCAATACAAAAAAAAAAGATTAAAACCGTAGCCTTGTGTTCAGTAACCGTGAGGCTAAACAACTCTTCCGCCATGAGAACTACTCTAAACTTCACTTCACTGATACTAGGGACAAATATGATAAACTAAAAACCGGCCAAGTGCGTGTCGGACCACGCACAATGAAGGGTTCCGTAGTTGGGAAGTTGGGATGAATTTATCCAAAAAACAAACTTAACATTGTAGTTGAAAAACATATTCTCCCTTACATCATATATCCCACAATCAATTCTCAAACTGCAAATTTAAGTTGATCACCCATTTAGCTGTGATAGTTTTTCTTTTAATTTCATCTAGACACGCGGCAGCGTGTCAAGCCAAGTTCAAGTAACAGAACTGGCGAGCAGCTCCGTGTGTAATATTACAAGAACCACTTGGAGCCACTTTTGACCCCCTCATAACTCAAAAACTATTTCACATAAACGTGTCAAATTTGGCACATATATTGAGACTTGCGAGATACATGTGTGCTCCAAATTTCATAAACACATCTCAAACGGTTATTTAGATATTAACGTCCAAAAATCGAATTTTTTTTCACTGACTGACCTATAGATCGAAACTGGTAATTTTTCATTATTTTATTATAATTTTTCAGTTTACTGATTCTATTAAGAGCACTTAACTTATACTTAGTGCCTGTAACTGTAATAATGTAGGAATCAGCAATCAGCAATCAAAACTTATGACAGCCTGTCATCAAAAGTGTAAGATCATTACTTCATCGTCTGCCTAGCCTTTTCTCAACTATGTTGGGGTCGGCTTCCAGTGATCTTATATTTAGTCGATTTATATTATAGCCTTCGCAAGTTCTAAACCTGTTACTTGTCGGTTCTTATTTTATTATTCCGAAAATTTGGCTAGCTGGTAGAATCTAGCCATCGAACATAATTATTCGTATATGAGAACTAGCCAAGTCAGACCTTAGGCTACAATATATTATCCTAAGTTATAAGAAGAAATGATATTTTATGTTGTTATAAATAAATTTCAGGACTGACCATTGAACTTATCACCCATTTAGATCTCACTTCTTTTGTAGTTGAAGTCAACAACCAAAGTATATATCATAATATTGAACTTGGCTCTCATTTCACATTTATGTTTTTGATGGGTTATATGTACTACTGCCATGAATTTTTTCACATCCATAAAAAAACATTTAGCTGTCAGGAGGGCGGGACATGACTCTAACAAAAATTAGCAGTTTAATGCTTAATATTACGCAAGCGGATCCTTGAATCGAAAAGTGGTGTTCACAGACCCGCAATATATTTGAACGGCCTATCCAACTATACCCCACACCATGGGGTAGACGAGAAAAAAATATCATCCCCACGTTATGTGCAAAATTTTATTTTAGCATTTTGTCGGCGTAATTAATATGTAGGTATACCTATGCCAAATTACAGCTTTCTAGTACTAAGCGTCTCTGAGCTACAGAGGGGACAGACAGACAGGCGGACATGGCGAAACTTTGAGGATTCCTTGTTTACTACGGAACTCTAAAAATGGCAATTATGTCATACTACGCAGATATGACAAAATGGAAGGAGCACAGCTCTCCGCATGTTTGAACAATTATGTAAGAATCGCGACCATACGTTAAATAAATGATAAATGATTTTATTTCTGTAAGTACGTTTTTACAAATACTTTTACACGTCAAACATATTTTTACATATATACTATATCCTATACTTTCGCAAACTATATAAACGAACAACATAATCAAAATTAAAATATGTTATTTCACATAAACCTACATGGCACTTATGAAACGTCAAAAGCTAGCACGGTTCCTATTGGTCGTTTCCTATGGAGAAGAGCCGGCAAGAAACTCCACGGTTAAGTACTCTTTTAAAAATAATTGGCTTTTACAATGTTTTCAAATTACAGTGTTAATAGATATGGGAGGACAATGTAGGCCTGGCAACAAGTACCAGGTACTTAACAAAAAATAAATGGTCTACAAATATACAACATACTTCGATCAAATGCCAACAGGATACACTAGCTACATTAGGTATATTTGGTACCTATTGTAACAGCGTTTTCGTCCGCTTAAGGTATACTGAGACGATATGCCAGGCAACAATATGCCTGTCGCGCCCGCGATATCGCCTCAGTCTGTAAAAGCCTTTATTTAACTTATTAAAATTGTTACGTTTCAAGGTTTCAGGGTAATACTCTTCCTATCAGTACCTAATAGCATTCAAAACGTCCAATTTTGCGTTTAAAAGGTAGTTAAGATAAGTAGGTACTCAAATTATGTTCTAAGATAGACACTATTGTCTGTTGACTCTTACCTGCAGGTAATGAGGTTCATTAAAATTCATGGCCGTCAGTGACAAGTAATGAACAGTATGGTTTTATAGAATCCTATCATCAATTAATTAGACGAGGGTAATTAGATAGATAGCTTGATAGATCCATTGTAGTTCCTAAGTGTCCATAGTTCATAATAAAACAAGCAAACAAAACCAATATAGGTCACCTATTCGACCATTTGTGACCTAGTCGGGGGTGCGGCAAGTGTACAAGTGTCTCCCGGGCCCCCGACTCATGGTAGTATTAGGAACAGGGGTTTTAGTTGGTAGGAGTCCGACATAACCCTCCGTTCTCCCAAGAAGGAAGGTACCTATCCATTAAGATTTCCCCACGCAAAAGGTAAATAGGTCAAAAGTGATTAGCCCTTTTCTGGATGCGCTCATTCCATCGTAGCCGATACCTACATCATCCATTCACCCAGTTACTCATAAAAAACCCTTGTGCCTTGTTTCATACTGTGAGGGGGGAAATAAAATTGAGTAAATTATGTACTTGCGATACCCGCATAAATATGACTTTAAAGGTGACAGGACTGTACATTCTGGTATTGAATTACCTCAAAATAAAATTTTGATTTTGCATTTTAATTGTTTTTAATTAAGGAGACTACAGGACCTAAACGCAAATTTTGTTAGTTTTATAATGCCTAAAAGTATATGATCCACTGCAGTAAACACAAACAGAAAAATATATGATATTCTTCAGGATATATGATAGGTAGATAGTGTGTTAAAAACATAATACAACTAATTTGATATGATAGAAAAAAATCAGGAAGATACCTCTAAAAATTTCTTTTAACGATTAAAAACCATACTAATATAGACATGCAATCATTCTGATTTTTTGTCAGATTATTCTACAAGCAACATATTAGCATAATAGTGTTTTATTTTTTTTATACAATCTATAGCTTTTTTGTAAATCGATAATTGCTTCATATTTTGCAATAAATTACCAGCGTTCTGTCATCGCGCTTCTCTTTCTTTTCTATGCACTCCGACAGTGACCGCGCTTTAGGTGTTGTCGGCCTCTTAAGTATAAGGAAAAGTCAGCCCAGTACGTGTGTGCAATAAAAGAAATACTTGATAGGTACATTTTGTCGTGTGCCATAATTTAGAGGTGTTTCACCTCTTTAGATACATTTATGACGATTATTTGGTACTTTTTTTGCTTCACGTTAAAGGCTCCTACATACTGGCGCGACTTGTCGCGCGACGCGTCGCGACACAAAGGCACCGCTTGTAGCGCTACAAGCGGTGCCTTTGTGTCGCGTCGCGTCGCGCGACAAGTCGCGCCAGTATGTAGGAGCCTTAATGCTTTGTTCGTTTTCACTACGTGCAACTTGACAAGGTTGAATCGACATTGCTCTCATTTTCACAACCATTTCATATTAAAGCCGTAGTTTTGAGTCTTTCGTCTTCGTCATCCGTATCGTTTTTCACATAGGAAGGAAAGAGATAAAGAGTTTTGTTTATTTCGAAGCGTTGTGCGCAGACGTTGGCGTCATCGTACTATTTCCCCGCCAGTGTGACGAACCACCTGCAACCTACGAACAACTGATTCATTCACTTTTGTTTCTTTACCGTTGTGTTTGTGTTGGTATTGTGGTAGGAAAGGGACTGTGTTGTTATTATAATTAAATATAAAATATCAGGTAAGACTTTTAATTAGGTTTTGGTTTAATTAATAAACATGGGTTGCACTGGTTACTAACAAAACATTAAAATTGGTCGTCCACTTACCTATTAAATATCAGCTGCTCTTGCAATGTGATAATAATATTCTTATTGTTTATTTACCTACAGTCTTTGTGTGTCAATATAATATATGCTAAATTAAATCACTGCAATAGATATCATATCTTATTTCCATATTTTAATAACGGAAACTGACACATGTTAGACATTTTATTCAACATTTGACTAACAAGTGTACTTAACTTAATTCTAATATATTTTTGTTAGTTCAAAAATTTAAAACTAATTCAACGTTAATGTACCGCTGCTGTGACGTATCATTGTGTGTTAATCACATGCTTATTAGTTTTTACATAAATTACTTATACAAGAATTTACTTAGATAGATTACAATAGTGGGTAGGTACCTACTTTCTATTCAATAGTAAATCTGTATTTCTAGGTACATCGCTGTAGGCAGGGCAAGAATATACCAAAACAAAGACAATCTATTTAGCCAAAAATAGATACTTATACATACATTTACCATATTTATGATTAGGTATTGTACCTAGCTCTTTTGGAAAATTACCCTACATCAAGTTTCAATTCTGCCCTATGATATTATATTGCTAAATATGGTACCTACCTACAACTACAATGAACATTGTAGACTAGGGATTACTCAAATCGCAATACTTAGGCATGTTGGTCGTTGTTAGACATAAGCAAACAAATAATGAAAATCGTAAAATATTTATTTAATTTTGTGCATACATGAGATGTATACAGGTTGAAATTGAAAACTTGCGACAAACTGAAATGGGACATTGTATACATCATTATTAACAACTTTTACTAAGGGACCAAAGCTGTAATCCAAAAAAAAAAAATCTGCTTTTCCTACATTTTGATGAGGTATAGCGAACATAAATGTAGGGGACAGCAGTTTTTTTTTTGGGATTGTAGCTTTGGTCCCTTAGTAAAAGTTGTTCATAATGATGAGTACAATCTCCCATTTCGATTTGTCGCATGTTTTCAATGTCACCCTGTAGAATTGAAGTAAAAAAACAAAAGATGTACAACATTACAAATTAAAAATAATAATGATGATTTTTGATTTCATGTAGGTATTCTATTTTCTCTTCTACTCATACACACGGTGTCTACATCTCTTTGTCTACTTTCGTATCGCTGGTATGCTGGAAGAGCTTTCTTTAGAAATAAGCATCACCTTTGTACGTATTCTTCTGTTCTTTACTTCTTGTCTGTTAATATATGTGTATACATAAATGGTTAAATAAATAAATAAATATAAAAAGAGGTTTTATATCTACCTTCTTGTTGGCTCTAACAATTGGTAAGGCTATACCTACTTAGTTATGTACTACCTATGTCGGTCCCCTAGGCATTTTTTCCAAATCCTTAACCCTTTTCTACGTTAAGATAGCACACGATTCTATATTTGTATTATTTTAATTATTTATAGCCGTTCGTGTCTTCCTACCATTTAGTGGGACAGTGAAACTTTTAATATACTTATAATACGTACCAGCAATTAGACTAATGGGTATGAGTATTATTCTAATGAAGAGGCCAACACGTGAGCCTTATCTACATATAGCTATATATATATATATATAATTACGTTATCAAAATTTTGGGAAACTTCATAGCAGCTGTCTGCCTGCCTCAAATTATATAATTAAATACTTAGCAAATGTCGTAAACCGTTGAGTAGTTCTGATATAATTTAAGATTATCATATCCTAACTTATATAAGTTCCAAAACAAACGAACAACGAATAAACAAATGTATATATATATATATATACATACATAAAAGAAAAAGTGAGTTCGTATAATAATATTATATATACATAATATATAATATTATAAAAGCGAGTTCGTTTGTTTATTTATTACGCCTTCACGCTAATACGGCTGAACGGATTTGGATGAAATTTGGCACGAGGGTAGACCATAACCTGGATTAGGACATAGGATACTTTTTATCCAGATATTCCCATGGCATCGAGACTTATGCGGGTGAAACCGCGTGGCGCAGCTAGTGTTATATAATTTTGTAAGAAACATTATTTATTATATCAAGTTAAAGACGTGCACAGCTGATCATGAAGATATGAGGTTTTCCTCAACAGATCGACACGAGAATTACCGTAGATAACCTACCGTCCTATTGATTCAGCAAACTTATTCTATCTTAAGACAGATACCTGCTTACTAAAGATATTTTTATGTAACAAAGAGATGGACAAACATACATTTTTGGTGAAGTTTCATCCAGTTTGGTTTGTTTTTATTTGGTAGTACGGGATATATACAAGGTGTCGTTTTGCATCCTCGTCAAATTTCAGGAGGCTGCTATGAAAGATACATAATCAAATAAGATTACGATACCTACTCAATACTTGTTTTTTTAGTTATTTAATTTTGACAGTATTTTAGAATACATCCCTTTCACAGAACAGAATCACCCGTTGCGTATGCGTTAGTGTGTGTGTAAAAGGGCAGTTACAGTGCGGTGTGTGCACTCATCCCAATTTCCGAAAATAAGAAAAAAAAAGGAGAAAAAATTCTTTTATTATTGATTCGTGTCGAGAATCATTATTCATTAGCATAGTTACCTCCTTGAATTTGACGAGGATGCAAAACGACACCTTGTATAGATGATTTTTCTGCACTTGCCAATTACAAATCCCTCTGCCTTGTCTGTTTTCTTTAATTAGAATATAACCCATTGCTGCCGTGATTCTTATACTTCTTTTTATGCCATCCCAAATACCTACTTTTTAGGAAGGTAACTATAACAAGTAGGTGTTAATGCATAGTTAGCTCCCAGATTGTATAGATACATACAATCTGGGGGCTGACTACGAGTATGCCCTATATCGTTTTCTGTTTTAATGTTCACCACAACTTAATGTTAATAATGTTATGCACTAAATTAGAAGGTACCCAACCGATTTCATTTCATGGTGTAACTCACACCATGAAATGAAATCATGAAGTAAAACTTGGAAAGGAATAGAAAATGCTAATCAGTCGAAAAACACTTTATAGCTTGACTTTGAATTAGTAGGTATTCATGAAATGTTAGCAAGTTTTACTAAAATGGGAACCAACTCTGAATAGCAAAAAATAAAGGTAGAAGTCTAGATACTTTAATAAAATATTGAACGTTTAACTGATATTTAAAGATGCTACGGCTAAATTGTCGTAATAATGCGAACTACACTTCGCGCGCTCTCTCTCGCACACCACTCGACGTTTCGCTAAACAACAGAGAGCGTGCGAAGCGAAGTTTGCGTTATCGCGACAATGTAGCCGTAGCATTAGGAAATTACTCTGAATCTCGGAGTAAAGGCTCCTACATACTGGCGCGACTTGTCGCGCGACGCGACGCGACACAAAGACACCGCGTGTAGCGCTACAAGCGGTGCCTTTGTGTCGCGACGCGTCGCGCGACAAGTCGCGCCAGTATGTAGGAGCCTTAACACTACAGCTACACTGTAGCAATAACGCGAACTAAATTTCGGCGCTCTCTTTTGTACACCGAGTCTCACCGTCGACCGGTGTGCGAGGAGAGCGCGCGAAGTGGAGATCGCGTTATCGCGACAATGTAGCCGGAGGGTAATAGTGTTCTGTGCTCTGAATCCATGACACAGGGTTTTTAATTTGGTAATAGCGTGACCCTTTTTTTTGGATGGGAAATCATCAAATAACTTCTCCCGTTCTGGGCGGATCGGAAGGGTGTGTCAGACTAAAACCCACCCGTATTCCTTCCGTTGCCTGTGTTGCCAGGGGCCTCGGTAACCCTTTAGTACCCGCGACCCCGGCAGGCATCGGCGCTAGTGGACCCCTACACTTGTGTTGACGACATCTCTTTGAGGCGCGCGTGGAATACAACGCGCCGTCGACCCGGGCCTGGTCTTTACCGGTCTGTCAGCTACCCATTGCTCACCGTCCGCAAGCCCGCGCCTACGGTGGCCGGAAATCCGCCCGGGATTCCCGACGCCCGGTCTCCTGCGGCGGCTAGGGGCAAGAGGGCGCGAAACATGCCTTTCCTTAAACCGTCCCGCCTCCTCCTTCGCGAGCATTACTGCTTCGCAGAAGGAGGTGACGGCTGCCCATGCCCTCTCGCTCCGTACCATGGCCTGAACCAGGGCCGGACGCGAGAGGTCTCTGCCACCGATCGCCTCCATGAGGACACGGCGGTGCTCTGCCCAAGCCGGGCAGACCTCCACCGTATGCTCCACCGTGTCCTCCGGGCGATCCACACAGTGGTGACACCCGGGCGTTTCCTCCCGCCTTATCCGACACAGGAACCTCCCGAAGCTGCCGTGTCCAGTGAGGACCTGCGTCAGGCGGAAATAGCGTGACCCTAAGGCTACATTGTCGCGATAAGGCGAACTACACTTCGCGCGCTCTCTCTCGCACACCGGTCGACGTCTTGCTGCACAACAGAGTGCGCGCGAAATGTAGTTCGCGTTATCGCGACAGTGTAGCCGTAGGGGAATAAAACATATTTGACTAGTGACTATGTGTATCTTTACGTAGATATATCCTTTTGAATTTCCAAGACACGGCAGTCATTTTCCTCATAAGTAGTGTGAGCAATGGCCGACCTTATCACTAGATAATAATGATAACAGTGTTAACAACGATAACACTCCGCCATTTTGTCATTCCACAATAAGAACTCTGGTACTTATTCCACTTTGTTTAAAATTCAGATTATATTTTTTAAATTTTTTGCTGTTATCTTGTATGAAGGTGTTTGACGAGTGGAGTAAGTAACTGATTGGTATTAATTTTAGTTGACAACGGTGCGTGAGGATGGGTTTATGTCTTTCGTTCGACTGTGGGGACTGTGACGTCTGCTGCAACCCTTGTTGTTTGGCGCTGGGTGCGTGCTGCCTGGTGCCCTGCCTGTGTCCTAACGCGTGTGGGCAGCAACAACCCCCACCACAGCAAGTGACCGTGATACAGCAGCCGCCAGTCGTCTACGACCAGCCACCTCCGCCGCCAGGGTACCCGTACCCGCCCCCACCAGGAGGATACCCACCTCCCGGTGGTTATCCAGGTTACCCTCCACCGCAAGGCTACCACGGATACGGTCCTGATCCCAATCAAATGTACAGATGAAAAGCTTTTAGTTAAGGTAAGAGTAGTGGACGACCTTTTCTAGTTATTGGTGCTTACTTTTAATTAATTAATTATACCCGGTTTCTGGAACGAACATTATCGATCTATCAAATCCTTGCAACAAGCAAACTAAACGGTGAATCGCTGAAACGCTGATCAGGGCCTCAAGTCTGCTATTACAATAGTGTCAGAATGGTCTATCATTGATTTTATAATTGTTGATTTTGACAAGTTTAGTAATCTACTAATACTCGTATAATGGCGTCATTAATGAGGATTGGAACAGACCATTCTGACACTATTGTAATAGCAGACTTGAGGCCCTGATTGGCGTTTGATAATTCAGTCATCCAATCACAGAAGTTTACGGGACAATATATTTGCATTTTTTTTTATTTGTTGATTTTCATTCCTGAAATTGCGTTTATAGTAGTTTTAGAGTGAATTGAGCATGCCTAGATTTACTTGTGTGTGAGTGAAGAGGTGGAGGTTATGGATAAGCAGCATTAATCGATACCAACGTTTGATAACAAAAATCATAGATAAGTTATTGATAACACCTGATATCTTTATACCTTGATGGCAGTAATAAACACAGTTACTTTCGGATTGTTAGCAGTTCCCTAATAAATTTTGAGTCATTATACAAATAACTGGCGAGAATTTAGTTTAGCAATCTCGGATTAATAGTGAACGGTACAACAGCTAAATAAGTGAGTAAACCAGACATTTGTAATGTGTTTGCAGTACAATATTTTTGATCTATGATGAATACGAAAAGGGGCGCTTAATTTATATAAATTGAATTAACCGTACTTACTACAGATATTCTTTTCAAATGCTAAGATTATACTGGACATAATTCTAATACCTTTTGCTAATTGAATTGACATCGACACAATAAGTGACAAACAATTCTCACAATAGTATTTTTTCTCAGAAAATCTTAATCAATTACTTTTTCAGGCCAAGTAATGGCAGAAACGATACAAATTGTCGTCAGTCGTCAGTAACAGACCTTCGAATCTATTAGCGTCAAGACTGCGTCACCTAATTATATATTCCTAATATAGTGTTAGCTAAGTAGGTACCTATATTGGAACTAATCAGTAACGACCGCTATGACAGTACCAATTGAGACAATAGTCATACGTAAGTAGAAAGATGACTAGCCATCTTGAGTAGAATTTCCCAACCATAAAGTACTTTGTTTGAGCAGAAAGGAAAAAGTACGACGTTATTACAAAACATCATGACTATACAAACGTGATGATCAGATAACATCATTAGTGTAAATATTGACTACGATATCATGGCCTGCCCCTCCAATATTCAAATCGTTTGAAAGTATTTGTGAAAGTATTTAAAAAAGCCACTAAGACTCACAACGCATGTGTGCGTACTGAGACGGCCGTCAAACAAAAACAAATAAATTAAATTAAATAAATTCGTAAGGATGTGTGACTACACACCAGCGCGTGTTACTACATTTTTTTTTCGGGCAAAGCAAGATTTTGATACCTTTTGAGCAAAAAATGCGGGATTCTTTCATCGAAAGCGGTCCCGCTTTCGATGAAAAAAAAAACGTAAACAATCAGTAGTATATCGTTTATTACTACTTATCCTTTTAATTGAGTTTCAAATGAAGTTTACATTTTTTTAGATAGCCATAATGCTACTTTATTATACTAATAACAATGATTATCTGGTTTGCTCTGTAAGACAAGTCTTTAGAGGGATATAATATAAATAGGTAATACATTACTTATTTGTGTCCCAGCAGTGGGAACGATGTGCGCTTTAGAGGGTGAGTCAGACTCTTACTGACTAAAACCCACCCGTTTTCCTTCCGTTGCCTATGTTGCCAGGGGCCTCGGTAACCCTTTAGGACTTTCCCGCGACCGGCAGAACGTTATACGCTGATTATGCAAATACATTATTTACAAATTACTTTTTTTTACTCGAAAAGCGAGGCTGAACCTGTCCCACGCGGTTCATTTAAATTTGGGTTAAAAACGGAACGTCTCGCCGAAAACGGGTCGTCTGGCAACTATGTTACTCATTTTGAAACAGTAATTTCGAGGGGCGCGCCATGTTATCATAGTTTAAAACGCTTGTTAAATAAATGAAAATACTAATCCTTATTATCCATTAGTCACATGCACATAAGTATCTCAATAAAATATGACTAATAGTTACCTAGGGATGTCTCAACTCGAAGGATTTGAAGAAGCCATTGTTGATATTTTTAAGCCTTTAAAAATGTACAACCCTGATGGTACATCATGATTCATGTATCAACAACTACTGCATTGCTACTTTAATGCCCTTTCAGTGGTCATTGGAGGCTCAGCAGATGAATTTGTGATCGCAGTATTAACTAATAAAACAGGTCAGGTGCGTGTCGGACAACGCACAATGCAGGGTTCCGTAGTTGGGATGAATTTTACATTCAAACTCAAACTCAAACTCAAACTCAAAGCATTTATTTCAATTAAACCATTTACAGGCACTTTTGAATTGTCAAGGAGTCGGTCAGTTAGAAATATGAAGCTAGTTGCCCATTACAAAGCGTAGTAGGTACCTATGGAGAAGAACGGACAAGAAACTCCATGGAGACTCTTTTAAATTAAATTGATACATAAAGATTAGTACAAAAATAATGTTGAAATTATAACTAAATGTGAGGACGATGTAAAATAAAAAACGCGTCCATAGTAGAAAAAGAAACAAAAACAATTTCTAAATAAAATAATTACAAATAAGCCGAGGACTGTAGTTGTAGTAGTAGGAGGATTGTAGTTGAAATACATGTTCTCCCATACATCAATGTATGTACGTCGCGGTCAATTCTCCAACTGCAAATGTAAGATGGTCGACTATTACTCGTTAACTTGTAAAGCCGACTTAGCTATGATAGTTCTCCTTTTCACTTCGTTAATTACATACTACTGCCATGATTTTTTTCACATGTCCAAAAACAACCATGCAAACTGGCAGGGGGACACCTTGACTCAAACAAAAATTAGTACTTTTTAAAGCTTAATATTACGGAAATGGATCTCTGGATCGATTTTTTTTTTTGCACAGACCCACAATATTTTTGAATGGCCTATACAACGATACCCCACGCCATGGGATAGACGAGAAAAAAAAATATCATCCCCATTTTCGGCTTTCAATGTCAAAGTCTTGAATAACTTATTTTTGGCCGCAAAACACACGGTGCAAAAATCTTGTCCTTTTGTCTCTTTTTCCTGACACGTGAATGTTCTTGTTCGTTTGTGCCAATTCTTGACAAGATGTACTGGGGTGTAACCATCACCTCTTATAGGGTTATTATTTCAATATTACTTCAGCGTGAGAAAGAGATGGAGCTATAAGTCCTGTATAGCTCCATCACTTCCCACTGTGAAATAATATTATAATAATACTGCTATAAAAGGTGATGGTTACCCCCCTAAACTGAAAGTTTCTTATCAGATATTGTTGTAAATATCATTTAGGATTTTCTTTAATTTAATATTGTTGTGTTCCAGAATGTGCTGTAACTGGTCATGTCGCCCGTGTTGCTGCTGCTTTATCCCCTGTTGTTGCTGCGACTGTTGTAAAGACCCCCCACAACGCACCGTGGTTGTCAACCATGTTGTAGTCCAACAACCAACTGCAAGACCCCTCGTTGTGCAACAACAACCACCACCCTACCGGAAATACTAAATAGCACTATGATAGTACCTACTTCAAAAAAATGCAACTATGTTTTGGGGATCGTTTTTAAATTTGATCAAAATCGGATTGATACCAACACCGCTATCAAAATGTACAGTCATAAAATCTTCTGTAGTTTTTAAAATTCTGTTTATATAGAAAAGACAAGAAACGTTTGTTTTTTTTTATAATGTTCATCAAGTGATTCAATATTATACTTTTTTTGTTATTCTGAATTGTTTTTTTTTTTCGTCAATGTAAGTAATAATGTAATTGTTGTGAAATTTCGTTTGCTGTCAAAGTTCAACCTAACCTAAAGATTTCTTGTTTTCTATTCCTCAAGGTATGATGGTGTAACATTATGTCCTCAGCATAATTTTATTACCCCATTGTTTTAAATGCGTATAACACTATTTTTAGTACATACATAATATTTACATTTTAAAATAATTCTTACAAAATTAATGTAAAAGAAAAGTTGCCTACTTATCGGGAACAGTATCTGGTCTCCAGAGAGAGGAATCCTTTCCGAATCAGAACTTTTTCATACGAAATTAATGAAATTAAATTTCAGTTTTTAATGTGTTCATTATCCTATTTTACAACTGGTGCTTGGGGACCTATGTCCAGCAGTGGACGTCTTTCGGCTGAAATGACGATGATGACCACGGTAATGATTTGATACGGTGAGACGGTTCCTCTCTCGGAAAGCATCTAAATAAATCATGGTATGCAGCAGCACTTATTTCTACTAAATGTTGACTTAATATTATACCTATTGTTATAAATATTTTGAATTATTATTTTAGCACATAATTATCAAATATTTGATGGTTCTTTATTTATTGAATGCAGCTGTTAATACTATTATGAAAACAAGTTATCACTTATCCTCCGTAAATTAAATTGAATAAGGCAGATGTGATAATACATGTCTTATTTGATTAGAGACAAATAAGACATGAATATTGTTTTGAGAAAGAGCTCGTATATGATAATGTTGAATCCTACAGTTTTCTCCAAGTGTTATTTTTCTTACTTCTTCCTTAACTTTTTATTAAGATACAAATGTACCTAAAACTAATTATAATGCTATCTTTTAATTGAGTATGAGAGTACGTGAGTTCTTGGTTTTTCCTTATGTCTTAGTTCGAGATAGGAGATATCAGTAATTGTGATAATATTGGTATTTCAAATACCCTGTTTTACCTCAGTTGTAAATAAATAATAATAACATACCTTTAAGCCGTTTTCATTTGAATTCTGAAAGCATACATTGTCTCTGTCTGAAATATAGTGACTAATTATAATGTACACTTACTTATTTAACAAGTTCGTTACGTACTACATTATGTGAGCTAAACACGTAAAATAATGAGGGATATTTGCAAAAATAAGTCTATGTGATGTATTTATATAATTATAATAGTGTCATATTATAATAGATATATAATTATGTTTTAGGCTCATTAAAGGATAGTTCATGAAATATATTTTATACACAAATAATATTACTTAGTTTATTTTAATATGGAAATGTGTATAATATATGAATTAGATGCGATACAAGTAGAGCTCACTCACTGCACGATACCTAAGGAATTTGTTTTTATTAAGTTATTTATCATATTTTGTATTTATTATGAGATAAAAGTTCCATTAATGTGTTAATCCATTGTTTTTTTTTTATTATAACGCTTAAGTTACGAGAACATAATAATATACTATTGACAAGGAACGCCATAAATAAATAACAAAATTTACAAGTGAATTTCTCAATGATGATAAAATACCCTGAA
The DNA here is from genome assembly GCA_905333075.3 of Atethmia centrago. Lineage (NCBI taxonomy): Eukaryota > Metazoa > Arthropoda > Insecta > Lepidoptera > Noctuidae > Atethmia > Atethmia centrago. The sequence goes on along the minus strand of HG995383.1, from coordinate 14,662,566 downwards.
TAAATGTTTTATCTATCTATCTATCTATCTATTATAATTAAAATGAATGTTTCCCAAATGTTCTATGTGATGATTGACGCAGAGATCTGTCATTGTGAGTGACACATCATGCTACACATGTTGCTAAAATACATAATTAACGTATAACTGAAGAAATGGACGAATCCTCAGCTGATGTGTTTGAAGTCTCCCAGAGCTTTCTACCTTAAGGCGCTGACAAGACCCAAATGACCAAAATAGGCTTCTCTTAAGAAAGAAAATTGCCAAATCCGTATAGTTTGTGGTAACGGAAAAAGTATATGTTAATTTTGAACATATTTCCCAGAACTTGGTTGTTACCAAAACGCGTTTAAAAAAAATCTCGATACAAACTAACGTTCTCTCTCGTTATCAGGTAAAATTATAGTCCGTAAACCGACTTTACTGACAACCAACTTTTATTTTTTTATTTTGTTCGATGACGTCATGTTTTAAAGAACAATGTGGAGCTACCGCTATTTCCGAAGTACCTACCTATTTATTTTGAATTTATATACACTTTTACGGTAGGCGCGTTAATCATACACGGAAAAAACATAACGGCTACAAATAAACAAGTTGTTGCTATTTACTACCGAGCGACTTGGTTCGGATGGAGCCTGAAAAGTTTGTTACTAGAATTGAACAAGTACAATACTTGCTCTAAGTCTTGGTTATTTGTAGCCGTATTTATTTTAGCCAAGCCAAATCGGTACTTTGCTAAAGACTCTTACAAACAAGCGCGACACGCGACGCGACACGCGACGCGACACAAAGGCACCGCTTGTAGCGCTACACGCGGTGTCTTTGTGTCGCGTCGCGTGTTGCGCCTGTTTGAAGGAGCCTTAAATCTTTATTTTTTTCCGTGTATTATAAAAACTTTAACCTAATGTTGGGAGTTTAGAAAGAAAATATGCCCAGCGCGAGGCTTTTTCAAACGAACATTGTTGGTTGACTCTTTCTCTGAAGGCGCAGTTCCCTGTACACGGCTACGCTACGCATAAGTGTTTAGCTTGGCTTTGTATGAACAACATCCACTGCGTGCGACCCCAGGGGCCCACACGCACGGATGCGTGGCTGGCAAACAAATTAACCCGGTAACGTGCGTAACCTCTTCATGCACATATTACTGCAGTAGAATTGCGCCATTATTCTTTTCTCTAAACAAAAATTCGACTAAAGTTTAACCCATTTTATTACACCCATTATTTTTATGAGGTATCAGATTATTTACAAATTATCGAATTACTCGTACAAATAATTCATCGTTTTATAAGTCACTCTGCATACTTACAGGATTTAAAAAAAAAACTGTTTTTTTATGACTATGTAGTTATGTACATATTAACATTATTTAGAAATCAATAAGATTAGAAATTTTTTTCTAGCTAAAATGGACAAAGATGCCTAATTGGTGATGCTGGTATTTTATGATTACTAAAGTCCACGTTATAAAAACGTTTTCAAAGACATCGAGAAGGTTGCGGTAGATTAAATGGATAAAATCATAAGAGAACCTACTGCGATCACAAAATCTGTCAGTCGAGGGTGATTTTTTGTGAACATCTATCTACATACAGAACTGATCTATTATTTTAGCTGATAAATGATAAATGATAAATGATTTTATTTCTGTAAGTAGGTTTTTACAAACACTTTTACACGTCAAAACATATTTTTTTTAAACTAGATGAGGCCGGCATTTCCTGTCTGACTACTCTGAGAAGAAAGGCCGAAACAAACTCAGAGGTCACAGTCTCTTTTAAAGTCCAGACATAATCTTGGTCAGATCATGTGAAGACCATGTCGATTGGTGTCTGAAATGGTCTTTTGATGAAAGAACCACACAGATTGAGTGGACCTGTCCAGTCAGTGCACGCATTTGTCAGTCGTTGTGCAGCTCAACTCATAACTAAAGGAGCTCAACGATTCAACGAACAATACCAAAGAAAGGACATTTGGCTAGGCCGCAAAAAATACTCAAAACTGCCAGACCATATTAAAAACTAACTGAGAATAAAACAAAATGAAACAATGATCCACATAGTCTTCACATTTACAATAATTAAAACAATATAATACTACACAGAGTAAATATTCATGTCATTGCATAAATAAAATTCATCAATGTCAATGTGTATATTCGGACATAATCTTGAACAGATCATTTGAGGACCATGTAGGTTGGTGTCCGAAATGGTCTTTTGAGGAAAGACCACACAGATTTGAGTGGACCTGTCCAGTCAGTGCACGCATTTGTCAGTTATCATGCAGCTCAACTCAAAACTTAAGGAGCTCAATGATTTGACGAACAATACCAAAGAAAAGACATTTGGGTAGGCCGCATAAAGTACTCAAACTGCCAGACCATCATTAAAAGTATGAGACAAAAAATAAAAAAAAAAATAAACAAATTATGACCCACATAGTCCTCACATTCCCAATAATTAAAATAATATAATATAATACTATACAAAGTAAATATTCATGTCATTGTTTATATAGAATGTTATATAGAATAAGAAAATATAAATAGCTAGCAAAATAAAAAGAGTAAAAAAACAACATTCACTGTAAGTTTATTGGAGCAGCTCAATCCCAAGCCTTTTTGTCCTCAATATAATCTTTAACAGTATAAAAGGCTTTTAGGCACAGTTTCTGTTTTATAAAACATTTGAATTTATTAAGGCTTAGTTCTTGAATGTGGCTAGGAAGTTTATTATAAAAACGTATACATTGGCATCTAAACGAGCTGCCTATTTTTTTGAGCCTGGTTGTAGGAACAACAAATTTGTGTTTGTTCCTAGTATTTACATTATGGATATCACTGTATTTTTTAAACAAATTGATATTTTTATGTGCGTACAAAAGATTTTCATAAATATACTGAGAAGCTACAGTCATTATATTAATCTCTTTAAATTTTTCTCTGAGGGAGTATCTGGGACTTAATTTATAAATTGAACGGATTGCCCTTTTTTGTAAAACAAAAATTGTCTGAATATCGGCGGCATTTCCCCATAACAGAATACCGTACGACATTACGCTATGAAAATAACTAAAGTATACTAAACGGGCTGTGTCTAAATCCGTTAAATCACGAATTTTTCTAACGGCGTATGCTGCTGAAAATGAGAGGCTCATGTTAAGGAGAGAACGTTACGAAGTACTGCGGTACATAATTATGTTCTGCAATTCATCATTACGTCCATTTCAGTCAAGGACAATAATGCAATAATGCAATGCAAGTTGTGATAGGTACCTACGACGAAAGTATTCTGTAATCCGTCGCTCATTATGGCCTTGTCGATCAACTGCGAAATGCTACGCGCACTGAGGAGATTTGCGTTTGGGGAGAGGTAGGTAAGTGTCCATTGACAGTTTTTACGTCATTCTAAACATTATCGATTCCTGTTTGTGACAATATTTGATACCTACTTCACAACAATAAGGGCCTTATCATACTAGCGGATTGCGAGCGTCCTCAAAGCGGAGCGGGCGCGCAACGAACACGCGACGCATGCGCAGCGAATTCGTTGCAGACGCGCAACGAGATCGCCGCGAATAGTGGAGTCGTCGACGCTTTTGTTTTCGTCTCCAGCGTCTTCGAATTAACAAAACCAACAGCAGTGTCTCCTCATCGGAATCCATTTTGTTACTGAGTGTATTGTATGTCGTTAACTTGTTACAAACACGCGACGAAAACGTTGCGAATTTGCCACGCGGCCGCGACGTCTTCGCAGTGCAGCCGCGGCGTGTTCGCGACGCATTCGTTGCGCGCCCGCCCCGCCCCGCAGCCGCTCGCAAACCGCTAGTGTGATAAGGCCCTTAGTGACCTCTGATTAGACTGTTTAGTCACCTCTAGTTACACCCGAACCTTTTTAGGGTTCCGTACTCAACAATGAGGGCCGGTTTTTTGATCCGTTGTTAAGTCGTTAGTTGCGCCATGTCCGTGTCTGTCTGTCTGTCCGCACCTTAGCTCAAAGACTCTTAGTACTAGAAAGCTGTAATTGTGCATGGGTATACGTATTAATCATGCCGACAAATTGGTAAAATAAAATGTTGAAAAAAAAAGGTATTTTAGGGTACCTCCCTTGCTCGAAAAGAGGGGATGATATTCTTTTTTCTCGACCATCCCATGATGTGGGATATCATTGGATAGGCCGTTCAAATATTGCAGGTCTGTGAAAATCATTATTGGATCCAGGAATGTGTATCCGTAATATTAAGCTTTAAAATTCTAATTTTTGTTGGAGTCAAGTGTAGCTGGCTGGGGTTCATCCACGCGGGAAAGTCCGAAAGGGATACCGTGGCCTCTGACAACACACAAACAACGGAAGGAACACGAGTCTGACACGCCGTCCCGCTCCGCCCAGAGCGGGAGAAGTTATTTGATAATTTTCCGCCCAAAAAAAAAAAGGGAGGTTTGCCAGCTAAATGGCTGTTTATGGATATGTGAAAAAATCATGACAGTGGTATATACAACTAAGTTAAAAGAAAAACTATCACAGCTAAGTATAGGATTTACAAGTTAACAAGTAATAGACGTAAACGGTGAAGGAAAACATCGTGAGGAAACTGGCATGTCCTAGAACCAAAAATTCAAAGACATGTGACATCTACCAACCCGCACTGGGCCCGCGTGGTGGATTACGGCCCGCTCCCTCTCACAGAGAGGAGGCCTGTGTCCCAGCAGTGGGAACATTATAGGCTAATTATGAGTTATGAGAAGACCAACGACGTAATAGACGACCAACTTAAATTTTCAGTTGGAATATATGGGAGAACATGTTTTTCAACTACAATGTTAAGTTCGTTCTTGGGAAAAATTCATCCCAACTATGGGACCCTTCATTGTGCGTGGTCAGTTTTTATACCTTTTTTAAGCCAGTCAGGGCAAAAAACTTATAAACTAAGCGACTACACGCTGGGCAACTCGCTGTGGGGTACGAACCTCAGCTTAGGGCGTCGCTGGGGGTCGGCAACAAGCGACAGCCTGGATCGGATCTAGATTATTTACGGACGCTGAGCCCAGCGGCGTGGGCTGGCTCGAGCAAGGGTCATCTTCTTATTTCGTGCCCATGGTTTCTTAAATGTGTTAGAGTAAAATGTGGCAACGTGAACAGCACTAGTGTGACCACATTAAAACCGTCTGTGTGCAGATGCGCCATCAATATGAACATCTGTTCAGGTACATTAGACAAGCCAGCAAGTATGACATCGACAGGGCCAGGCAACCATCACCTCTTATAGCAGTATTATTTCAAAATTACTTCACAGTGGGAAAGTGATGGAGCTGTACAGGAATACTAGGGTATTCGACACCAACGAAACTAATCAATGCGTCCCACATTAGATTGAAAGAATGAGGCACTTGAAGGTGACTAATATCCTGTGCTAATATCAATCCGGTACGTATACATACACACAATGAGGTAGGTTAAATACTAATAAAAACAAATGATTCACTAGGTATTTACATAACATTCGGATTATAGAATATCGATCGTATAGATTTTATGGTCTGTTATCGATATTACATGGCAGTTTGAGTATTTTATGTCCTTTCTTTGGTGTTGTTCGTCGAATCTTTGAGCTCCTTAAGTTCTAAGTCGGACTGCACGATTACTGACGTGCTGACTGGACAGGTCAACTCAATCTGTGTGGTTTTTTCGTCAAAATACCATTTTAGGCACCGATCTACATGGTCCTAAAATAACCTGACCTGAGTGGACCCGTCCAGATCATGTGAAGACCCACACACACAGTGGCGGATTTACACATTTTCCAAGTAGGTATAGGCTGTCAAATTTTTTCCGCCTAAGGGCGGCAAAAACTGACACTTGTAGAGGTAAGCCTCTACAATTGTCAGTTTCAGATTGTTTACAATACAACAATTTGGTTGTAACACAAGAAATAGTTTTTGGGTATATTTCTGAGAGGGTATAGATCAAAGCTCAATCATATACCTACGACTATTAAGGCGGGGGGTAATGTAAGACGGCAAAACAAAATGAGGCCGCCCCCAGTCTTCTGAGCATTTCTAGTAACATTTTGCAGAAATTGAATAATGTCAATAAAAAAATGCTATTTACTGACATTTTCATCGAAAAGCAAGTTTGTGGGATGCAAGAGCGAGTGAGTCGAGCTCGAAATTTTTTACGGACCGTCTCGTAGTTTCCAGTTAGGTTTCTTTTGAACATTCATACGGAGTTGCTTTGTTGACTTATTTAAAAAGTTTGAGAATTAGAACGAAAATCATGCACGCCGTGGCCACTTTATAACAGTATAAAAGGGCCACGGCGTGCATGATTTTCGTTCTAATTCTGTAACTTAATTCTCTTGGTTTCTTTATAAGTCGATAAAGTAACTGTTATATTATACAGATATAACAGTGACTTTATCGATTTATAAAAGAACCATGAGAATGAAGAGAATGTAGGAAGCCAGAGCGAGCGAAGCGAGCTCGAAAATTGTAGCACAACAACTTGTGTAGGTTAGGTTTTGGAAACAGAAATTAGGTACTTGTTGACTAAGATATGCAGAAAAGCCTGACAATTAAAAGAATGTCTAGAAGAGCGAACGAATTGAACATTTTAGCACCCTGCAATTAAATGCTTTAAATCAAATCTCAAACAAGGCCAAAATATGTTCAGTAGAACATATTTTGGCCTTGTTTGAGATTTGATTAAAAGTACTTCTGAAGATTACGGCCCTAGTATGCTACTTACACCATAATGTTACATTCGGTAAACGTAATTAAATAAATTGTATTGCGCTTACAAACAGTAAAATAATAATAATTTTTTTACTGTTTGTAAGATTAAACTAGAAATGTTTAATCGGTTTTTGTAAAAATGAACTGCTTTTCCATCAATTTTGGTCAAAGTAAGTGGTGTAAGTATTGCCATTTTGTATGCAGCAGCATTTTGTTTTTAATAAACTCGAAAAAAACTTTAGAAACATTTCTACTCTGGAAATCTAGAATCATGGTAACAGTTTGCGCGTCGATGTCACTTCCACCCTGCAATTTCGCTCTCTTGTCACTCATACAAAGTGTGGGCAGAGGTCGATTACTGGTTGGGGACCGGGAACTGGATGTTTTACCATAGAATATAGAATTTCAGTACCATTGAAGGTACTATATGAAGGTACTATGAAAGGGAAGAGGAAAAAGATATCAGAAAGATGTCATGTAGACTTCTTTCTGCAAGACATCAGAAAAGCGTCTTACAAAAAAATGGGCCCAAATTTGCCGCCCCTAAAATCTGCCGCCCTAGGCTCAAGCCTACTCAGCCTGCTAGTAAATCCGCCACTGCACACACACAACAATCTACATAGATTGGAGTCTGAAATGGTTTTTTGATGAAAGAACCACACAGATTGAGTGGACCTGTCCAGTGAGTGCACGCATTTGCCAGTAGTTGTGCAGCTCAACTCAGAACTTAAGGAGCTTAACGATTCAACGAACCACTACCTATACTACACACTAATACACTATACTATACACTATACCAGCGAAAAAAAAATCAGCTGTTCCATACATTTTGTCGATTAAATCGACAAAAAAACACAAAACAGCTGATTTTTTTTTCGCGGTTTCAAGGTTGGTCCCATAGAAAAAGTTGTTCAAAATGATGAGTACAATGACCCGTTTTCGGGCTTAGCGTAAACAAAAACTAATGTTGTATAACTTCGTTGGAGCAATAACTTGAAACTTGATTAGGAATCCAGGAAAAGTAGAATCAATAAAATTCACTTGGTTCGATTTAAAATTAAAATCCTAGTCCTAAATAATATCTAGTGTTCTATGACTTTTCTGCAACTGAAGTTTTTTTATAAAAAATTGTTTATGAATAAAAAAAATATGGCCAGTTATATGAACTAAAAAAATAAATACATAGGTTGAAACCAAAGAGGTCACGCTGTACTATGTAAGATTTCCGTCAGAGAGAAGACCTGAGTCTGAGTTATTTGCAGTGGGAACAAACATTAAGGGCAGCATAATGCTTCTTACTTTTTAGGATTGCTGAACATTTTGTTTTAATATGAGGGTATCGTTTCCTTACCTAGTGTTTTTTTTTTAGCATGGAGCCTACTGCTGTTGCCTATTTGATGCATTCGGTACAGTCGCCAGCACAGCAAGTTACCGCAAACTATCTATGTTGATTGTCAAGTTAAAAATCGAATGAGAAAATTTGACAGTTTGTGGTAACTGTGCTGGCGACTGTACTTACCTACCTACATCTTAAATCAAATCAAACGTTTATTTGCTAGAAATACATTGTTGTTGTATATCTGAGCTATGTGATTTAACTGCCTGTCAAGGTATCATTATTATCAATCTGTCCGAAACGCACTTGGCCGATTTTTTGACAAGTGTCGTAGGCAATGTTTGCTATTGTATTTGACACAATGACACTTATTACATTCGTAGGTGCATCAATTAAGTCATTTCTTTGAAGTTACATAATTAGGTATTTGGTAACTGTTTAAAAATATAGGTGGCGATCGTAATTTATTATCTGAAAGTTTTAAATTCGCAGTAAGAATGGATAGCTAGATATCAAATCAGTTTTTTGAAGACTGATAAGTGATATCAGACACATTACCTAAGGCAATTAACACATTGTCATGCTTCAAAATCAACCGACATTTTCCTTAACAACTATCTAAATGTGAAAAATGCCTTAAGTGATTCATAGAATTCGTATGATAAATAAATATTTCTTTTTGGTAGAAAATTATCGAGAATTTATCTTATCATACTGGACGCAGCCATCGCTTTAACTAGCAAGTGGGCTACATAATAAGTCGCTTTGCAAACTAAAAAACATTTTTGTATTCGTTGTGGATCAACAGTTGGATAAACTCAAATAAAAGTAAGTTTTATTATATTATATTCTATTTCATTAAACTTGAATAGGTATGTACCTACTCACTTTAAAATGTATTATATAATTAACGTCATATTTAATCTGAAAGGTTATTTTGGTGTTTCTTTAGTGGAAACGCACCATACATTTATTCTAGAAACGGTAATACTTTACTGTTAGATATAAGTTCTTTCTTCATCGTCTCAAATTAATAATTATAACTAATGCTAAAACAATTATAGTAGCACATAACTGTGAAATTATTATTTTTGAATCTAAGAATGTTCTTATAGACGTGCAGTGGCCCTGGAATGCTGTCTTGATAAAAAGGGATTCGATTCAAGGTGATATAAAACGGTATCTAAGTTATACAGGTTGTTGATGTAGTGCATGCATCCGTAGGGGGTTATATAAAACGGATAAAACCTATAAATAATTCGTGAAAAATCAACTTCTTTTACAAAAGTGCCTAAACTTGCAACCAACACGGTGCTGTGTATGGAAGTTGGTGATTCAGGCAGATGCGGTAACGGGTAGAAACTCACTGCTCTTATACGCTTTTAGCAATGTACAGTTACCATAATCTGTCAAATTTCTCCAAATGATTTTACACCTTAAAATGTTGATGATTAAGTCCAAAATCGAATAAGAAAATTTGACAGTGAGTGGTAACTTGATGTATGCAGTATGTGATGGCAGTAGGTACAGTCACCAACAGCGACTGTACCTACTGCCATATGATATATTCAGGGTCAAATTGAATTAGCTTACGAAACTCCGCAGACGTGATGGGTGTCGATATTTGAACATGATAAAACAAAAAGAAATTAATTTGATGAGTTTTTTTTTTTGGGTGTGGTCAGACGCCGCGCCGCGCGCCGTTATTATAGTCACTTGAATAGTGTAGTCACTTGAAATATCAGTTTTTAAAAAAAATGAGTTTTCATTTAAAAAAAACCCTTTAGCCACGTTGGGCACTTTTGGGAAGGGGAAAAAAGCACTGAACTTGAGTGACCGTCACGCTCAGATACTTAATTGGTCAAGGACAGCTAATGAGAAACTTTTAATTTTCTATTGTTTGACTCCGAATCGGTGTCGCGCGGGGCTTAACAGGTTAAATACAGATGTTTACAAGTTTGTGAAGCTTTGGTTTTTTGTGCTTCAACTAAACGCGATAAAAAAAAACTGATTTTCGCAACTCATACTCCCAGTAAAAAACCAAAGTACTTGACGCCAAAAATCATCAAATCCTTTTAATTTTATTTTTTTTCGTGTTTAGTTATCGATAACCATCTCATCTGCGGAGCTTTGATAGCTAATTTAATTTGACCCTGTATATCGTATATGTGATTTGACAGTCGTAACGGGTCGTCAGAAGCCCGAAAGTCTGACAACCAGTCTTACCAAGGGGTATCGGTTTGCCCAGTAACTGGGTTGTGGAGGTCAGATAGGCAGTCGCTCCATGTAAAATACTGGTATTCAACTGCATCCGGTTAGACTGGAAGCCAACCCCAACATAGTTGGGAAAAGGCTAGGCAGATGATGATATCGTATATGTGATATGATATGACAACAACCATTACATTAAGGCGCTGACAAGACCCAATTGACCAAAATAGGCTTCTCTTAAGAAAAAAAATGACCAAATCTGTATAGTTTGTGGTAGCGGTAAAAAATATATGTTAATTTTGAACATATTTCCCAGAACTTGGTTGTTACCAAAACACGTTTTGAAAAAGAATCTAGATACAAACTAACATTATACTAACCTCTTACCTTGAGTTCTAATCCAAAATATCTGTATTAAATATCAACATACGTTACGTATTTAATGAATAACAAGAACGTCTTATTTGAATGCAGAACTTGGTTGTTTTTATTTTCGATTACTCAACTCAATTTTGAGTAAATAGATAATGGCTTCATATTTTGCAATAAATTACAAGCGTTGTGTCATCGCGCTTTACTTTCATTTCTATGCAGTCTGACAGTGACCGCGGTTTAGGTGTTGTCAGCATCTTAACATTCTGGGTTCGCAATGCGACTGCGTTTTCCTGATGTTGCTTACTGTGCTGTCTATAAGAAATTCACATTAAGTGGGCCGACGCGATGGCTGGTTTACCAGACAATAACACAAAAAAAAACGTAGGTTCTGACACCCATAGCAGTCGGAGTTTGCGGATTTTTATTGATAAAAATATATAATTATATCATTAGCCTTGTGGCTCTAGCCCTCATTACCTCCATTTACCGTTTCAGTATTTTCGGTTACCTTGTTACTTTGGTTCAAAATAAGTTAAGAGCTACTTTAGGGCAGTATTTTCGACATCGATAGATATGAATGGCATACCTATTACCAGTTCTGCAATCGACAATGGATGGCCTTCCAATAATGTTATCTTTGCAAACATAATTATTTGTCATAGATTCGGAACGATGATATTTTGTTTTGAATTGTACGGTCGGTGGACTGAGATAAGTGTGTCGATTAGAATCAAATATGGTTATCTCCATCGGGTATATTTTGTGAATATTGCCAAATTTTAATATATGAATCCTTGCATAGACAAATAAATAAGTATGTTAGTATTGCTAAAAAAATGGTTATAATTGGCAACACTGTTCTATAAAACTAAAACTATGCCCCTAGAACAAAATACTAGAGTAATTCAAGTTTAAAGTCTGGATCTGGCTATTTCTGATACCAATGTATGGATTTGACTATTATTGTTGACAGTCAGTTGGATCTAGCCACTTTTGATTTTTAACACTTAGGAGTTGACTGATTCTGAAACATCCTATCCTATTAATATTATAAATGCGAAAGTTTGTAAGGATGGATCGATGGATGTTTGTGACTCTTTCACGCAAAAAGTACTGAACGGAAATCAGTTTCATCCAAATGGATTAAATTTGGCACACAGATAGTTTATAACCAGGAATAACACATAGGATATTTTTATCCCGATGTACCCACGGGGTCAAAACTTATGCGCGTGAAACCGCGGGGCGCATCTAGTACAACATAAAGGCTCCTACATACTGGCGCGACTTGTTGCGCGACGCGACGCGACACAAAGACACCGCGTGTAGCGCTACAAGCGGTGCCTTTGTGTCGCGACGCGTCGCGCGACAAGTCGCGCCAGTATGTAGGAGCCTTTAAGCTAGGACAGAGATCATCAACTGTGGAATACAGTTGGTAAGAAGAAAATGAAATCAGTGATGATAATAATAAACAAGATAACAGAGTGGTTGTTTCTTTGACTAAAATGTTACATTACCCATTTTTAAAATAGTAAATCAATTAAAATTCGCCACGAAATAAGTAGGTACGGATACGGACTCAACACTTTACCAACACTGAAAAAGATGGTAATTTTAAACTTCTGTCAGTTGAAACAAACTCGGGGTCCTGATTGGCTGACAGGATTTTACGTCTCGCTCCTGATTGTCTGAAAGGATTTGACTAAATTTGTTAATAAACATCGAAGGATTTGACTGATTTAGATAATGACGTGTATTTTAAAACCGGTTTTTGCCTTAGTTTCAAGTGGATTTGACTACTTTTGTAAATGACAACCGATAAAAGACTTTTTGTTGTTTAAAATAACGTTCATACTCGTAACTTATTTTCTTTATTTTTTGGAGATGACCAAATTTGATTCCAATCGACACAAGTATTCAACTTACCAAGTAAACTAACGGCCATCATATATATATGGTATCTAAATATCTACCTTACCTAGTAGTTTACTTGGTCAGGTATACATAAAGTGACCATACTTCCCGTTTTGAACGGGACTGGCCCTTTTCTCGCTCACCTGTCCCGTTGTCTGCAGACACAAAATAGTCCCGTTTTTAGAAACCTCCCGGCAATTCCTGTGACAAATATAAATATAAGTAGGTAATTTAAAAAAAATGTTGCATTGAATTGAATAATTAAGTATTTTCAGAGGAACTTTATTATTTTTATTGAGCTGGTGAACCGGTGATTGATTTGTTTTTTCACAATTTGTTATAATAAAAACAATTATAATTAATCTGAATATAATTATAGTAAACATTAATTGTATTAAGTTACACTTTTTCTAAATAAAGAACATTAAAAAGTTGTGTTTATTTTCAATGTTAACCTGCTAACTGACGTATAATAAACCTATGTCCCGTTTTGAGTTAAAAAACAAAGTGTCAGTTAAGGTACAAATCATTGTCCACCAATGACCGACTTATTCCAGAATACTTAGAATTTATGCCACTTAGATCAATCAGTAACTAAAAATCAAAACTACTGTACAGATAGAAGCTTTTCGAAAGATACATGTACCTATTACCTACCTACGTAATATAGGTATACATGTTTAAGAGAGAGTGTTAACTTAAAAATACATCTACTATTCCAGGATACAATCATGGGTTTATGCTGTAGTTGCTGTGGTGATGACGGTGGTGGCGTGAACGTTGTGGACAATGCATTCAACAATGATGGAGGCGGTTGGGTCCCCCCTCCAGATGGCGGAGACATGGGCAACCACCCCATGGACATGCAGAGATGACCCTCAAAAACACACATTGCGTGATAAAGATCCCTATATCTAATAAATAATTATGGATTTAATAAAATATATTTACATATATTTGATACTACTTAAAATTATTGGTTTTATTTTTGTACTTAGCTTTAAGTTTGAATAAAACACTAGGAATTAAGAAAATTAGACCAAACGAACGAGCTTTAATCGGAAGGGCCCTCAGCCGAAGATCGAATAAATCGTGCCTGATAAAAGATAGCGAAAAGATGTTGCGGATTTATTTACCCTTTCCACATCACCACTTTTGTAAAAAGAAAACGTCAATCATCGAAGAACGAACTATGATATCAATACCTGCGCCTGTAACATCGACAGGCGATGCTTGGGAAGGCCTACGAGTGTGTCCTGCAGAGGAAGTCCTTCGGCTGAAATGATAATGGTGAAATCGAGATTATTATGACTCCAAAATTGGTGTAATTATAAATAACACGTACGATCGTCAGCTAGGAAATGCCAGTCAAACTAAAAAAAAAGTCAAAAAGTCAAAGTTTTTATTAATGCGATTTTTGGTGATAAAACAGGGTCTTTAAAATATTTTATAGTACCTCAAAAATCTATCCATTAAGGCATGCATTGTTAAATTACAATATTAAAAATTAAGTTAAACATTACATGAAAAAATAAAAATACATAAAATGGTCAGTCACATGAAATTTTGTCAACTAGGATTCGTCAATGGTATTGCATTTGTGATGGCATTTGTCTATTAAAATGTATTTAGTTTGCGATTAAATTAAATTAAATTAAAGTTTAAATCTTTTATGTCATTTGGCAGCTTATTAAAATTTTTTGGAGCCATGCAAAGTATGCTCTTGTGCATAAGGGCGGTTTTTGAACCAAATCCGACTGTAACAAAATATTTCAAAAGAAGATAACTTTTCAAGCAGTTGATCCAGCTGGTGGCATCAAATCTAAGAATGAAGTAAAGTTACATGTAGCCACCTACTGCATCAGGCTGCTTGAAAAGTAATCTTGTTTTAACTTTTTTGTTGGTTTTGACAATTTCTTTTTTTTTACTTTTCATTTTTTTTGTGTTTTATTTAGGTCCAAAAACAAAACTTCTCGTATGTGCTAAAGGAAATCATATAAACAAAATAAACGGTATGAAAACAATATCAAACAAAATAATTATTTTATTTAGAAATCTCAAAACTGGAATGTAGATGAAAAAGTTTCCTACAAATTTTAACTGACGAGTGACCTAAAATAATAGATTGATCGAAAATTTTGTAAATGGATGGACGGATGGAAAAATGTATAATATCGGGTGTTATATTGTGTTTGTGATAAATAAATAAATAAATATTTAATAGTTTACTCGTATTCAACCGACTATACTGCACAACACTTCGTAAGATTTGAGTGCAATTTCAGACCCGCCGAACGAAATGTAGCAACATCCGTGACTGGGGTGCACCTGAAATAGAAAAATGCATGTAATTTAATTAAATACTTATTCAAAACTATAAAACTCCAGTAATCCAACTGAAGTTATCGGTAACTTCAGTGAGTTGAATGGGGAAAGTTAGGCTCTACAGTTGATGCAACATTGGAAGTTTGTTATTAAGGAAACAGGACTTTGTTTAGCATTGATTCACGTTTCAACGATGATGAAGCAAATGATGGTGAAGTGTTAAGTGATTAGGCACGCCACAATTGAGGCAATAAGTCCCTTCTTTGAGGAGTGGCTAGAGAGGGGCCACGGCGTCCTCACCTTCTGCCTGACGCATGTCCTCACCGGACACGACAGCTTTGGGAGGTTCCTGAGTTGGATAAGGGCGGGAGGAAACGCCCGGGTGTCACCACTGTGTGGATCACCCGGAGGACACGGTGGAGGTCTGCCTGGCTTGGGCAGAGCACCGCCGTGTCCTCGTGGAGGCGATCGGCGGCGGAGATCTCTCGCGTCCGGCCCTGGTCCAGGTCATGGTATGGAGCGAGAGGGCATGGGCAGCCGTCACCTCCTTCTGCAAAGGCGGCGAGGCGGAGGAGGCGGGACGGTTGAGGGAAAGGTAAATTTCGCGCCCTTTCGTCCCGAGCCGCCGCAGGAGACGCCCTGGGGTCGGGAATCCCAGGTGGATTTCCGGCCACCGTAGGCGCGGGCTTGCGGACGGTGAGCGATGGGTAGCTCGCCGTCCGATAAGGACCTAAGGCCTGGGTCGACGGCGTGCTATATTCCACGCGCGCCGTAGACCCAAGAGATGGTAGCAAAAGTGTAGGGGTCCACTAGGGCCGATGCCTGCCGCGGTCGCGGGAAGGTATGAATGGGTTACCGAGGCCCCTGGCAACACAGGCAACGGAAGGAATACGGCTAGGTTTTAGTCAGTAAGAGTCTAACACACCTTCCCGCTCCGCCCAGAGCGCGAGAAGATATTTGATAATTTCCCATACAATAAAAAAAAAGTGTCAAATGATTTTGAACCATGTGCTAATAATAATAATGTCATTTGCCCTGCGCTTGAAGTACCTAGAAAACGTTAATAAACATTAATAAACGCACAACAGTGCGTTGAAGTCAACGCACTATTGTGCGGACCCAGATAGCTGAAATATTCAGGGGCTCTATTTAAAGTTTTGACATTCTTAGATTGAATTGTAATTAATGAAAGTATTATCGCAAATCCTCTTGAACTTAAACAGAGGAAGGAAGTTTAGCACGTTAAGTGTAAACGAACCGTGTAATGTCCTTTGTCTTCAAAACTTGTCAGTTTGTGGTTGCTGGTCCCACAAATTAAATTAATTAAAGTCATTATTAAAACCCGAGCGTCATGTTATTTTGCAAGTAATTTCCTCAAGTGTAATAAAGATTTTAAATTATGGGACAGTTAATTAAACAAGTAGTGTTATTTAGTTATTGATGTTAAAACAACAAAAAGTTAATAAAATAAATTAATACTTGAAAATGAGACAGTCGCTAGTCGGTGACTCAGTTACATATTTTATGTTCTTTGTTTTTCTTCTTATTATAAGCTAGAAGTAGAATTATCAGGAATGAAAGAGGATGTAGGATGTAATTAGATTGAAAAGTCCCTGTTTGTAAAATCAATAGTTGCGTTGCGACAAGCCGACTGTGGTGACGAGAGCTATAATTAAATAATAGTATTATGGGTGAAGACGCCTGGGGGCGGCCTGCTTACAGTAGTGAACGTCAATCGACTGATCATATGTGATGATGAAGATAAAAGATGAGTCTATAAAATAACTTACTTTGCCGGGTGTCAGAGATTGCATGTACCTAACACGTCCAATATAAAGCGGTTCACCATTGTGGCTGTTGCCAGCTGCTATGGCTCCTACTGGGACCTGGCCATTACTGCTGTGCACCCAACGTACTGCGTGAGGTGAGCAGCACAGCACCTGGGTATAATAAACACTTTGTAATAAAATAACATAGCATTATGCTGATATTACCTGATGGAATAATTATAGGAAGGGGAGGATTATAGCTGCATAGGGCAGATACCAAAATACTTCAACAGGAGATGTTAAGAACAAACAATCATACTTAACATTTTGAATTCTTAAAACGACTTTATTGGGCATTTAATTACATGGGTACGCAACTGGAAAAAATACACTGCGACTTGAATTTACTATGATACTGAATCATAGATAAGTCCTTACTAGAATTCCTAGAGCGCAGATTATTTTTAAGCACGGCCAACCCTTTGCCAACTGATGCCAGTCCCTTTTCGGCTCCCTCTTTCAATAAGTTACTCCAATGATTTCTTGGCGGAGGTGATGAACATGGACTTCTGCAATATAATAGACCAAGAGCCTGTGAACCTTCGTTATTTTATAAAAGCTGAAAGTTTGGCAGTGCATGTTCCCAACACAGGTAAGAACGATGAACCATTATGAAGTTTGGGTTACCGTGGCTTTGGCAGGTAAACGGTACTAAAGGTGTGTAAAATACCGATCTAAATTCATCAAATAATAAAGTGTGGTTTTTTGGTATTACCTTCAGAATATTATTAAAACTCACGTCATTCATTGCCAGACACTTAACATCGGTGCAACCCCTTGCCAGACACTCTTAATGTTCATGAAATTATAATTCTACTTCAATTATAGTATAAAAGCTGATTTATGTTCAGCTCGATGCTTTTCTACTGGTACTCCTTATAGTCTAAGAGCCCGTGAACCCCAGTCACGGGCTCTTAGACTATAAGGAGTACCAGTAGAAAAGCATCGAGCTGAACGTTTTACTCTGTGGAACTCCTATTTTTGGTAAATTACTAGTAATAAAATGCTCTTTACAAATCCCAAAATAATCATATCATCATCATCGTCATTCTCCTGCCCTTATCCCAATTTATTTGGGATCGGCGCAACATGTCCCTTTCTCCCATAATTCTCTATTAGTTATCATCTCCCCTTTCATGCCATATCATCTTTCACACAGTCCATCCATCGTTTCTTTGGTCTTCCCCTACTCCTATAGACATCGACATTCATACTCAAGACTTTCCTCACGACATTTTCCTCATTCCTCCACATCACATGCCCATACCATTACAACCCATTCGCCATCGCTTTGCACGAGTGAACCGAGATACCGAAAGTCAGAACAGACTGGGAGAAGCGCGCCATCAAGCGCTATGGCTCCAGAACTGGAGAGACCGCCGAAATCCCAGAACATATATTCAGTTTTGGTTCTGCTGATTTTCAAGCTAACATTCTTCAGCTTCTGTTGCCATTTCTCCAATCTGCTCTGGATTTCAGGTCCATCTTCACCGACAAGAACAATGTCATCGGCGAACAGCATGCACCAGGGTGCCTCTTCCTGTATATCCGACGTCAGAGCGTCCATAATCAACAGGCAGGGGTACGGACTTAACGCCGACCCTTGGTGGAAGCCTACAGTCAAATTAAACCCGTTGGTATTACCAACAGCCGACCGGACGTAGGTACAAGATTGGCTGTACATAGCACGAATTAACTCCACATACTTCCCGGGCAAACCTTACTATTTAAAGGCCCACCAAAACACATCCCGAGGGGTATCATACGCTGTCTCCAAATCAACGAACACCATGTGCAAGTTCATGTGTGCACGTCTGCACTTCTCGCACAATGGGGCATTAGCGAACTATTGCACTATTCTTGTGGGATTTCTCCTTCATGCAACAACTTATTGAAGAATAAAATCAGCCACATACATCCATCTTCTTTTAAACCCTTCCATACTTCTACTGGTATATCACCTGGGCCCATGGTCTTTCCATTTTTCATACTTCGAACTGCCTTCCTTACTTCATCCATGCTAATTTCCCTCACTAAACCCATATTTACCTGTACCTCTTTGAACACACCATTATATTTATAATCTTCGTCTCTTCGTTAGCTTTTTAAAATAAACCTTCCATTGATCTTTTATTTCGTCATCTTTGAACAGAACTTTACCAGCGTCGTCTTTCATACATTTAATGTGAATTATATCTCTCATTCTCCTTTCTCTTGCTTTTGTAATCCGAAGGAGCTCCTTTTGGCCTCTAGAGCTGTCCAGGGAGTCAAACTTTTGAAACGCCTTACCCCTCGAAACTGCTACCGCCTTTTTCTTTCATTCTTTATAAACCCTTTTCTTATCAAACTATCATTCCCGTTTTCTACACCCTGCCATTCTTTAAACGTAATTTTCTTGCATCTTTTGCACGTCTTCATTTCACCACCATATATCCGTTTCTATCATACCTGTCCTTTTCGATTCTCCAAACACATCTTTTGCTACTCTCCTTATACAATCCGCCATCTCTTTCCAACATTAATTCACAGATTTTGTTTCCATATCCTTCATTTCAATTATTTTATCTACTACTTTACTCTTAAACATACTGGCACATTCCTCTTCTTCTATCATATGCCATCTGGTTTTGGGTGGGGGCCGTTCCTTGTTCCTACTGGACGAGACACTGACTTTTAGCTTTATTATTAGGATTCTACGTTGTGAGACTGAATCTTCACCTGGGAGCACTTTACAGTCTTTGACTCTTCTAAAGCTGTTCCGTCTTACCAGCAAGTAGTCAATTTGTGTCGCGTGGCGAGCACTTTTTTAGGTTACAAGTTGCTTATTTTGTTTTTAGAACCACTTATTTATTATTGCCAGGTCGAAGGCCGAAGCAGCTTGCAGGAGAGTCTCACCATCAGTGTTACGATCTCCGTATCCCCAACCACCATACACTCTCTCATACCCATCCTTCTGTCTTGCTACATGCCCGTTAAAATCTCCCCCCACATACACTTCTTCACTATCTTGCACATCCATCATCACCCGATCAAAGTCTTTCCAAAACACACCACTACTTACTTACTTTTACAGTATCCTCACACCCTGACTGGGCTGCATACACACTAACTATATTAACCACCAGAATCTCCACAGTCACTTTAACAGCTATCAGTATTCGCTTGGCATCGCTTCCACAGTAATAAAACTTATATCCTTCTATCTCTCTAGCCTTTGCACCCTTCCACTTCGTCTCTTGCAGACACGCTATGTTCAGTCGTCGCCTTTTTAAAACGTCTGCTAGTCCCATTCCTCTTCCAGTCATCGTACCTACATTCCAGCTCGCACAGCTCAATCTAACTTCTCTCACTCTTCAAGCTGTCGTCTTACGTCGCACCCGCCCGTTCTGGTGCGACAACCCTTGTCCATTTCCCTCAGAAGCCTGGTGTTGCCCCTGCGCGTCGCCATCTAGATCTAGTTGGGACATATCATAGCGACTTAAAATCGAGTTTGGTACACTCAGCTTTAAAAATTAGGAATCTAACCCACTGTACAGAAATCTAAGAATATTTTCTTTTTGGCCAATGTTATTCCCATATTTCGGATTAGTACACAGAGTACTTTTTTTTATACGAGTATGTTTAGTAGGCCGACTGATTATGTTTCAAATAATAAAAGTTTAAGTGGTTCTCTACGGAGGGTAGGCCACGCATACTGACACCAAAAAAAAAAAACTAATTCGCGCAACATCACGGCGTCGCTCTACATAAGATGACCCTTTTTTTTTTTTTGGGTGGGAAATCATCAAATAACTTCTGCCGCTCTGGGTGGAGCGGGAGGGTGTGTCAGATTCTTACTGACTAAAACCCACCCGTATTCTTTCCGTTGCCTGTGTTACCAGGAGCTTCGGTAACCCTAGTGGACCTCTACACTTGTGCTGACGACATCTCCTTGAAGCGCGCGTGGAATACAACGCGCCGTCGACCCGGGCCTGGTCCTTATCGGATGGTGAGCTACCAATTACTCACCGTCCGCAAGCCCGCGCCTACGATGGCCGGAAATCCACGCGGCGTCTCCTGTCGCGGGAAGGTACCAAAGGGTTACCGAGGCCCCTGGCAACACAGGCAACGGAAGGAATACGGGTCGGTTTTAGTCAGTAAGAGTCTGACACACCCTCCCGCTCCGCCCAGAGCGGGAGAAGTTATTTGATGAATTCCCACCCAAAAAAAAAAGGGTCTTCTTTACGAGGCTCCCGTATGGGCGCGTTCCCTAGCGCTGCGGGCAGCCCGCCGGTTGAGCGGGGCCCAAAGGGTCATGGCCATTACGCTGGTCCGGGGATACAGCACGGTCACCTCACGGTCACGGTCACGAGAACCTCAAACGGCGTAAGTATAATAAACCTAGTTGGTAATTATATTTTCGAGCTGTTTGGGATTGAAACTCTCGGGCCGTGGGGTCCGAGTGTTCATGGCCTTTTTAAGGAAATATCCAGACGGCTGGTTGACACTTCCCGTGACCCAAAGGCTGGGTTTTACCTTGGCCAGAGGCTAAGCATTGCCATACAACGTGGCAATGCCGCCAGTCTCTTGGGTACATTACCAGTCGACAGCGATGTGGATGAATTTTTCGACGCCCTATTTTAGTTTGTGTATAGTTTTAGTTATTTTTATTAATTAATTAGATATATTTGTTTTTTTTTTATGTCTACCGGGAATTGAATTTATTTTCACCAACTAAAACTTGATTAAATAAAAATAAACGATACCTTTTACTTCCACGTTTTTCAATCAAAGTGAATCAATTTGGTTGAACCGTATACTCGTAATATTGTCCGATATGGTATTGTTCCGAATGTTTAGAAAACTACTGAAAAAAGTTTCTAGAATTGTGTATAGTACCTTTAACCATATTGACAACTGGCGGCGGCTGCGGTGGCTGCTGGTAGATGTAGTTGGTGACGAAGGTAGGCTGTGTGGGTTCTGGTGGTGGTTGCGGCGGCGGGGGCTGGTACATCGGCATCATCACTGGGGTCGGCACGTATGTGTATGACCCGCCGGGTGGCGGAGGATGACCATAACCAGTGTAGTACGGCGGAGGCTGACCATAACCAGTGTAGTACGGCTGAGGTGGCCCGTGCGCCCCCGCATCTAATTAAGAGTGAAGAAAAAAATGAATTGGTTGCATAAAAGAAGATATCGTTGATTCAAAAGATTTCTTAAAAAAAGTTGGCTGATGATTCATAAAGCATTTCAAGACACATTTTTTTGTGTGTGTCTGTGTGTGTGTTTATCAAATAACTTCTCCCGCTCTGGATGGAGCGGGAGGCTGTGTCAGACTCTTACTGACTATAACCCACCAGTGTTCCTCCGCTGCCTGTGTTGCCTTGAGGGGCTTCGGTATCCCTTACGGGCTTTACCACGACCCCGGCAGGCATCGGCCCTAGTGGACCCCTACTCTTGTGCCGCCGACATCTCTTTGAGGCGCGCGTGGAACACAACGCGCCGTCGATCAGGGCCTGGTCCGTTTCGGACGGCGAGCTACCCATTGCTCACCGTCCGCAAGCCCGCGCCTACGGTGGCCGGAAATCCGCCCGGGATTCCCGACGCCCAGGGCATCTCCTGCGGTGGCTAGGGGCGAGAGGGCACGAAATTTGCCTTTCCCTCAACCGTCCCGCCTCCTCCTTCGCGAGCTTCGCAGAAGGAAGTGACGGCTGCTCATGCCCTCTCGCTCCGTACCATGGCCTGAACCAGGGCCGGACGCGAGAGATCTCCGCCGCCGATCGCCTCCACGAGGACACGGCGGTGCTCTACCCAAGCCGGGCAGACCTCCACCGTATGCTCCACCGTGTCCTCCGGGCGATCCACACAGTGGTGACACCCGGGCGTTTCCTCCCGCCTTATCCGACACAGGAACCTCCCGAAGCTGACGTCTGACGCCCGAAAGCCGGACGCCCGAAGCTGACGTCTGACACCCGAGCGCCTGACGCCCGAAGCTGTCCTCACCGGACACGGCAGCTTCGGGCGTCAGGCGGAAGGTGAGGACGCCGTGGCGTCTCTCTAGCCACTCCACAATGAGGGGACTTATCGCCGCAATAGGGTATTTTACTATATACGAGAAAAAATCTATAAATATATTATTGAAATAGTTTAGGCAAAAAGGAGTCGGAAAATGTTAGTTTTAGTTCATAAAATAACAAAATAAATTGTAAAATTCAATTCAACGTTTTCAGTTTTTCTTATCTGTTAAAAAACACCATGAAATAGTAGCCGCCATGTTATTACGTCATACGACTAGAAAACAAAAACGTGTCAATTATCATTTTGTATGATAATTGAGATCAGCACATTTGTTTTTATAGCCCAGTGACGTCATGACCACAGAGCAACATGGCGTCCACTGCGTCCAGCGTTTTCGTCAACCTACGCGCGAAATTTGAAAATGTAAATTTTTTAATGCATTTTTATGGCACTTATCGATTGAATAAAAATTTTGTGATTTTTTTGGGGCATATTAGCACTATAGAATTGAATTAAGACACTTTTCAAAAATGGGTGTAAGACCCTATTGTGGCGTACCCAATTTCAAGACACTGGACTACGATGTTTGCTACTAAGACAGGTGTCATCAAAGTTTAAAAAAAATTGTTTGCAGAAAACATTAATCATTAGTTCAACGGTAAT
Organism: Atethmia centrago; assembly: GCA_905333075.3. NCBI lineage: Eukaryota > Metazoa > Arthropoda > Insecta > Lepidoptera > Noctuidae > Atethmia > Atethmia centrago. The sequence goes on along the minus strand of HG995383.1, from coordinate 14,639,180 downwards.
GTTTTCCCATTGTTTGTCTTATTTGTTTTAGAATATTTATGTGTATGTATTTATATTTCAAGAATTATTTATTCCTCAATTCTTGCTATTGCGCCTACCACTGTTTGTCTATGCATCACCCAAAGGTTGACTGGTAGAAAATGCTTATGGCATTAAGTCCGCCTCTGTACACTTATGTGCTTAAAGTATTAAATAAATTAGTAGTTCGATTTGCTCCGATCTAGAATCTACGTTTCGGAATAGAAATGGTTCATACTTTATAATAATATAAAAGTATCACCCATACTCGTAGCTAAATATCAATCAATAAATACCTACCCGAAAGCAGTTTTTACTTTTCAACTAAATAAAGACTCGAAGCCTTCTTAGCTAGGATTACTTACTGTGGACTGTGGGACATGGTGGTGATTACTTTATACTTTACAAAATAAACAATATTCAGAACCGTTTGATTCACAGGTGTTCAAAACATCACTGAAGACTTCGGTTGTTTATCATTTATTTGTTACATTTACTTATCATATCGGTTAGAACTTCAACGCATTTCATGATTAGATAAAGTACTTCGACTTCGACACAATATAGAACTGTACCAATTTGTATTGTACTCGGACCAGATATCGATATTCGATATATAATCATAGATTTTGAAATATATATTTTATAGATTTTAACATTCATCATATACGTTTTCGACTATATTTGAAATCTTCTTTACTATAGCTTCTTCATTAACTCATTCTCTCTCTCCACCCAACCTTTTCTCATTATTTGAGGTCGGCTCTCCTCGTCATTCTACGCCAGACATGTTTGTACTGGGTCGACTTCTTGTTATATCCATAAAGTAAAATTAATGACTAGGTACCGGTCATCGGTTGCAGTTCTACCTACATGCTAAAGCCTTAATATCTGACTTGGTCCAGAAATCTTGATGCTCACCAATTGAGGGCGATATTTTTACAAGAACGAGCGAAAACAAAAAGGTTGAAAATAAAAATGGAAAAATCAGAAACTTTTCAAGCAATCGGATGCATTTAGTGGCAGTTACTTTAGTTCAGTATCAATTTGACGCCACCAACTGCATCAGATTGATTGAAAAGTGATCTCATATTGAGCTTTTTAATAAATTACAGTCGTTTATTTATATTTTGTAAAAAAAAAAATCAGTGTTCTTGTTTAGGTCCAAAGTCAAACTTTTCGTAAGTAGGTACTTATGTGTGTGTGTGTGCAAAAATAAATTATATAAACAAAACAAACACTATTGAAATAATATCAAACTTGAATGTAGATGAACAAGTTTGCAAAAAAATTTAATTGACGAGTGCAAATAAAAATATTGATCAGGGCATGACATGGAAAATTGTATAATATTGGGTGTTATATTTAATAAATTTCTGGTAGTTAACCAACAATTCTGCACAGCACTTCGTAAGATTTGTGTGAAATTTCAGACCCGCCGAACGAAATGTAGCAGCATCCGTGACTGGGGTGCACCTGAAAGAGAAATATACATGGATGGCATTTAATTAAATATTCAAAACTATAAACCCACAGCATCCAGCTGAAGTTATTGGTAATTTCAGTGAGTTCAATGGAAAGTAATGTTCTTTTCTACAGTTGATGCAACAATGGAGGTCTGTTATTACGGAAATACAAATTTCGTTTCAACGATGATGAAGCAAATTAATGTAAAGTGTCAAGTGATTTTAAACCATGTGCGGTGCAAATATTACTGTCATGTTTATCTGCCCTGCGCCTGAACTGCATAGCAAACATTAATGGTACGGACCCAGATAGCCGAAATATTCAAGGGCACATTTTTAGGGTTCCGTAGTAAACAAAGAATCCTTATAGTTTCGCCATGTCCGTCTTTCTGTCTGTCTGTCCCCACTGTAGCTGAGAGACGTTTAGTATTAGAAAGCTGTAATTTGGCATAGGTATACATATTAATCACGTTGACAATGTGGGGATGATATTTTTTTTTCTCGTTCACCTCATGGTGTGGGGTATCGTTGGATAGGCAAAAATAGTGTGGGTATGTGAACACCACTATTCGTTCAAGGATCCCCTTGCATACAAGTGTCCACCCCTGCCAGATAAATGGTTGTTTATGGAGATGTGAAAAAATTCATGGCAGTAGTACTTATAATAAAATTAAAAGTTAACGAACTTGTAAAGCCTACTTAGCTGTGATAGTTTACGATACGTCACTGTCAATTCTCCAACTGCAAATTTCAGTTGGTCGACTATTACTCGTTAATCGACCAACTTAAATTTGCAGTTGGAGAATTGACCGTGACGTATATCGATGTATGGGAGAACATGTTTTTCAACTACACTGTTAAGTTTGTTTTTGGTATAACTTCATCCCATGTAATCCCAACTACGGAACCCTTCATTGTGCGTGGTCCGACATGCTCTTGGCCGGTTTTGTTTTGTTTTTTTTTCACACTTTAGTGTTGTTTTGCAAATAACTTCCTCAACTGTAATAAATATTTAGAAATTATGGGACAAGTAATGTTATTCAGATTCATAAGGATACTGAACAGATAAAATTAAAAAAAAAAACTAAAACAAATTAATACTTGAAAATGAGACAGTCGGTGATTAAGTTACATAATTTATGGTTGTCGTTTTACCTTTTATTATGGTTTAGCTTTAGATTTGTTGATTAGCTTTAGTACGTATGTACCTACGTATGATCATCAGAATGTGAAATATATCTTTTTTAATGTGCCGTCATAATTTATTGACATATTTATCATTAACTACATATTACTGTTTGGCATGCTATTGTGACATCTACCTACTTATTGACTTATATATTGTCTTTGTTCTCATTATGTTAATGTGATATTCGATTACCTGAGCTTTTTAATTTTATATGCCTTCTGGCGGGACGTAGTATGAAAATCAATAAATTAATTTGAATTTGAATTTAAAGGTCTCTATTAGTAAAAGAAAAAAATACACATAATAGGGTAGTTAAGTCTAAATCAAAAGTCATTTATTCAAACTAGGCTGAGAATCAGCACTTTTCGAACGTCAAAATTACATAAGACAGTCCCCCAAAACGCCCACCCTTCACCACTTCCTAGTGCTTTAGCTGGGAAGAAGAAGTGGTCAACAAACTCCCCAGCAACACAGCTGTCTGTTCAATTAGAGGGAAAAAAAATGGATTCTATACAACAGTATGCAACACAATTTACATTACGTGGAACATAAAACATTAAATTATTAGCCATATGTCAGCTAGCACACCACTATACCAACAAAAAAAAAGAAAAGCAAAACACCGAAAACTATTAATTCTCAAGCAGAGATAAAAACGTAAACAGAACTTAATGCCCAAATAAAAGCCTCCAAGCATAAAAGGCGTGCCCGCTTACATATAGCTATAGCTGTAACAGTCACAAATGATGAACTAGGACCATCAAAGTAAAATAAATAAACAATTAATTACTAATAACAAAACAAAACAAAGGTCAGCAAGACGACCAGTCACCAAAAGCAGCACCCGTTCACGAGCATAACGCAAAAATCAGCCATCACCCCCCTCGCCATATTAGAGGGAAGGAGGTAACCCGACCCCCGACGCTACCGCAAGCAGTGACAACTAAGGGAGCATGACGAACTTGCTGCCGGTTGTAAGAATAATATAATCAGTTATCGAGGTCGCTAGCTAACCACATATTGTAATACAACTCAACAAAAAACATTGTAATGAGAAGATTATGTCAATAATAAACGAAAATAAAATTTAAAATAAATTGACTTATACAGTCAAATAAAATAAACAATTATATGAACTCATATAACCTGTCACTAGGTAGGCTAATTCTGGAGAAAGAACATAAACATTGTCTTGAGTTAATCACAGCGACCAACAATTCTTATCATTTAAATAGTCGTTGATAGAATAGTATGCCCTTGAACAAAGTTTGGATTTTACTTTAGTTTTAAACGCATTAAAAGGCAAATCTAGCAAAGAAGAGGGTAACTTGTTATAAAAAGTAATACCAAGCCCAACAAACGAATTATGAACCTTGTGAAGCCGGTGAAATGGAGCACGTAATTTGTCCTTATTTCTGGTGTTAATATTGTGAATATCACTGTTTTTGATGTATAAGTGTATATTTTGCCTAATATATAAGATGTTGGCGAAGATGAATTGTGATGCCACCGTGAGAATACCAATATCTTTAAAAAAGTCTCTCAGAGAAACTCTGGCACCTAGCTGGTAAATTGCTCGAACAGCTCGTTTTTGAAGAACAAATATATTTTGAATGTCAGCGGCTTTGCCCCACAGCAGAATACCGTAGGACATAACGCTATGAAAATAACTAAAATATACTAACCGAGCTGTATTAACGTCAGTGTATTGTCTTACTTTCCTGACGGCGTAAGCGGCCGAACTGAGCCTTCCCGCTAGGCTTGATATATGAGGGCCCCACTGAAGTTTGGCATCTACTGTTATGCCCAGAAAAACTGCCGAGTCTACAGTTCCAAGAACCTCTTTATCCAAGACGATGTTGGGTCCTAGATTTCTAACATTTGGTAAAGCGAACTTTATACATTTTGTTTTCTTAGCATTGAGAACTAAGTTATTTATCGTAAACCAATCCGTCACAATTGAGAGTGCACTGTTTACGTCGTCAAAATCTTGTCTATTCCTTTCTACTTTAAAAATAAGAGAGGTATCATCTGCAAACAGTACAACGTCACAGATACCCTTTAAATAGAATGGTAAGTCATTAATATATACTAAGAATAAGAATGGACCCAGTATTGAGCCTTGTGGTACACCTAACTGTACTAGAAGCTCGGAAGATTTCACACCATTAACATCTACACATTGCAACCTATTATGTAAATATGAACTTATTACTTTAGGCCTGAAATTGCCAACGTCTTTTTTATTACCTGATTTAAATAATGGTATGACTTTACTACTCTTCATGAGGTCAGGAAAAGTTCCTAAATCAACACATTTATTAAAAGTAACAGCTAGATAGGGGGCTACAATGTTTATTATATTGCTTAATAGTTTAATGGAGATTGAAATGGCTTGATTGGCTTGAATGGCTTCTGATTGCTTGAAATGGCGCCCGGGGATGGCCTATCTTCAGCTGTGGACATCAATCGACTGATGATAAAGAATAATGAAAATAAAAGAAAAGTCTATAAAATAACTTACTTTCCCGGGTGTCAGAGATTGCATGTGCTTAACGCGTCCAATATAAAGCGGTTCACCATTGTGGGTGTTGCCAGCCGCCATGGCTCCTACTGGGACCTGGCCGTTGCTGCTGTGCAGCCAACGTACTGCGTGAGGTGGGCAACACAGCACCTGAAGATAACAGTCACATTGCAAATTAATAAGCATTGTGGTTATATTACCCGAACCAATAATCATAGGAACAAGCAGCTGCATAGAGCGGATTTCGTCAGTGATTCTCATTTTGTAATATTCAAATAAATAACAGCTTTGTCCTTATTACTCTTGATATTATGAAAACTGAGTTGAGCTGCACTACTACTGAAAAATGCGTGCACTGACTGGACAGGTCCACTCAACCTGTGTGGTCCTTTCATCAAAAGACCATTTCAGATACCAATCGACATGGTCTTCACATGGTCTGACCAAGATTATGTCTGGACTTTAAAAGAGACTTTAAAAGAAACCTCTGAGTTAGTTTCGGCCTTTCTTCTCAGAGTCGTCAGATAGGAAACGCAGACCTCATCTAGTTTTAAAAAATATGAGTGACATGTAAAAGTGTTTGTGCAAATCTACTTACAGAAATAAAATCATTTATCATTCTATCATTTATCAAACTCTCGAATCCTCAAAGACTAGGAGGACTTTGCTCTTATCTGTTTATGCATGTATCTATTGTTACAATTCAAGGGCTATATCTTTATTTATCATTATGTGAAGTATATTTGCTGCCATTTTAGTAACAATTACATGTGAGTTACGTACTTCAAAATTATGTACGGGGATTTCTTTTCCTCCATGCGGCACATAAGCGGAGCGATGTTTGATGGCCAGTTTCCCCGGAATGAACTCTCCGCTGTGGTGCGACCTGATGACGCAGAGGGGACTACCATCCCAACCTTCCCTGCCAGCTACGTAAGCTTTGTGTGTCAGTGAAGTAACGTCCGATGTTGTAGCTGGTATCCATGCAATAGGATCTGTAACGAAAAATTAAAATTTGTTCATGTCATCACCAAATCGTGTTAAAAATTTCAATATACTAGAAAAGGCTTACACAGCAGAAGTTAAAACAAATAATTATACTTAACATTTTGAGTTCTTAAAACGTCTTTAGTGTGCATTCAATCACATAGGTAGGCATTTACAGGAGGAAATACACTGCGAGTCTGCGACTTGAATTTACTATGGTACTGAATCATAGATAAGTTCTTACTAAAATTCCTAGAGCGCAGATTATTTTCGAGGACTGCCAACCCTTTGCCAACTGACGCCAGTCCCTTCTCGGCTCCCTCTCTTAATACGTTACTCCAATGATTATTTGATGGGGGTGGGGGCGGGGGTTGAACATGGACTTCTGCAAATATAAGGAGTACCATGCTTCCTGAGTCTATTATGTCATAAGTGAAGAGCATAGGGTTGAACCCCCCTTTTTGGTATATACAAGGTGAATTTTTGAGGGCAGTACCTAAGGGCCGCTACCTTAACCGTTGTAGCTACAGGAAAACGGTCTTAAGAGACCGTCCTTAACTTTTTGAAACATTTAGATCTGCATTCACAGATTTTGAAAAAAATGTAGTCTGCAAGGAAATGGTCAGTTTTCACAAAAACTTTTTTTGAGGGCAAACGATCCTGTTTCTTACAGGCATCAAAAAACTCTATTAGACCAACAGAGGTTTGAGTACTAGAAAAGACAGAAATTACAATAAAATATTCCTATACATTTTGTAGGAAATGAGGCTCTAACTTACTTTTCTACGATGGATAGGCTGGCGGATAATGAACAAAAAAAGACGACCTTCAAATTTCGAATGAATACGCGTTATAGTTTAATTTGGTTTGAGAACAATATTTACATAGTTTGTTGCTTTTGAAAAAACTTTTCCCATACAGAGGTATTTTGAGATTTCTGGCTTTTGTACCGGACAGGCATTTTAACGTTTCCCATACAAATCTGGAAGTTCTAAATTATTTTAGGTCATTTGTCTCGGAAATCACAAACAACAAACTATCTTGTTCTTCAAGCAAATTAAATTATAACGCGTATTCATTCGAAATTTGAAGTTCATCATTTTTCGTTTATTTTCGGCCAGTCTATCCATCGTAAAAAAGTAAGTTGTAGTCTCATTTCCTACCAAATGTATGGGAATAGTTTTTTTGCAATTTCTGACTTTTCTATTACTCAAACCTCTGTTGGTCTAATAGAGTTTTTTGGTCCCTGTAAGAAACAGGATCGATTGGTATCAAAAAAAGTTTTTGTGAAAACTGCCCATTTTCTTGCTGACTACATTTTTTTCAAAATCTGTGAATGCAGATCTAAAGGTCTCAAAAAATTAAGGACGGTCTTTTAAGACCATTTTCCTGTAGCTACAGCGGTAGCTGCCCTTACTGCCCCGTCTCAAAAATCCATCCTGTATACAAATTGTACATTAACAAAAACAAATTGGTATATGTATAAATTGTACAATAATTGCTCTTTGTAGAAAAAACATCACACATCTTGATTTGTCACAGGTACTTCAGCAGTTAATATAGTGGTTTGAAAGTTAGGTCATACAAAAGCGGCTGAAAAATGAGTAGATGTCTCCATTAAGCTTTCAGAATCAGGAATCATTCCAGCAGTATGTTTTCTTTGTTATTTAATGGTAACTTAAGTGTCGAATGATATTGTTTTGTCACTTTTGATTACGTCTTATCATCATATTGGCATGTTATTCCCATATTTCAGATTAGAAGGCTCACTGATTGTGTTGCAGATAAGTTTGCGTGCACAATAAGTAATAAGATTTAATAACTCTTGAATTGTGTAAATATACGAGTGAATCATCCAATGTGGTACCTAAAGTGACCATACGTTCCGTTTTGAACGGGACTGTCCTTTTTCTCGGTCACCAGACAAAGGTCCGGGACACAAAATAGTCCCGTTTTCCGTTAAACCGCGCGACAATTCCTCTGACAAATATAAATATAATTTAAAAAAATATGTTGCATATAATTTAGTAATTACTGTCGGAGGAACTTTGCTTTATTATTTTTATTAAGCTGGTGAACCGGTGATTGATTTGGTGTTTCACAATTTGTTATCCATCGAGCCGAACTAACGCGCCACTACACGGAAGACATCCCAGATGTCGACCAGTGCGAGATTAGGGCGGCTCTCGAGCAGCTAAAGAACAACAAGGCACCTGGTGATGACGGCATAACGACAGAGCTCCTTAAAGCGGGCGGGGCTCCAGTCCTGATAGAGCTAGCGAGTCTCTTCAACTCCGTCATCCAAGAGGGTAAAACGCCGGAGGCGTGGAGCAGAGGTGCGGTGGTTCTGTTCTTCAAAAAAGGCAACAAAACCTTGCTGAAGAACTATAGACCCATCTCGCTTCTGAGCCACGTTTACAAGCTGTTCTCGAGAGTCGTCACGAACCGTCTCACCAGAAGACTTGACGAGTTCCAGCCACCAGAACAAGCTGGCTTTCGAAAAGGCTTCAGTACCGTGGACCACATCCATACTGTTCGGCAGATTGTACAGAAGACCGAAGAGTACAACCAGCCGCTGTGTATGGCATTTGTGGACTACGAGAAAGCCTTCGACTCCATCGAAATATGGGCAGTTCTGGCCTCTCTGCAACGATGTCGAATTGACTGGCGTTATATCGAAGTGTTGAGGTGTTTGTATGACGCTGCAACGATGACTGTCCAGATCCAGGATAAAAAAACCGGCCCTATCCAACTGCTTAGGGGGGTGAGACAAGGGGATGTGATATCCCCGAAACTTTTCACCAATGCGTTAGAGGACGTTTTTAAGACGCTGGACTGGACTGGACAGGGTATCAACGTAAACGGCGAGTACATCTCACATCTTCGTTTTGCCGATGACATCGTCATAATGGCAGAGACACTGGAACAGTTAGACCAGATGCTGCACAGCCTAAATGGAGCCTCTCGGCGGGTTGGCCTCGGCATGAATTTGGACAAGACGAAAGTCATGTACAATTCGCACGTCTTGCCGAGTCCAATCCATATCGAAGGGTCGCTTCTCGAAGTTGTGAAGGAGTACGTCTATCTAGGACAAGTTATCCAGCTCGGTAGACACAACTTTGAGAAAGAAGCCGACAGGAGGATCCGATTGGGTTGGGCAGCGTTTGGAAAACTTCGTCAAGTCTTCTCGTCGCCAATCCCGCAGTGTTTGAAGACTAAGGTCTTTAACCAGTGCGTCCTGCCCGTTATGACATACGGTGCCGAAACGTGGACACTGACAGTCGGGCTGGTCCACAAATTCAAGGTCGCTCAGCGCGCCATGGAGCGGGCTATGCTTGGAGTTTCTTTGAAGGATAAGATCAGAAATGAAGTTATCCGGAAGAGAACCGGAGTTACCGACATAGCCTGCAGAGTAAGCAAGCTGAAGTGGCAGTGGGCTGGCCATATTTGTCGAAGGACCGATGGCCGGTGGAGCAGACGAGTCCTAGAGTGGAGACCGCGTATCGGCAAGCGTAGTGTGGGACGCCCCCCAGCTAGATGGACCGACGACCTTAAAAAGGTGGCTGGGACAGATTGGATGCGGAAAGCGGAGGACAGGGTGTTGTGGCGCAGCCTGGGAGAGGCCTATGTCCAGCAGTGGACTGTTATAGGCTGAGTTGGTTGATTGATTGAATTTGTTATAATAACAATAATTGTAATTAATCTGAATATAATTATAGTGAACATTAATTGTATTAAGCTACACTTTTTATAAATAAAGAACATTAAAAAGTTGTGCTTATTTTTAATGTTAACCTGCTAACTGACGTACTATCGGCCAATCTTCCGCATGCTCACCTCTAAGGCGATAATCGTATAGCACGGCTCACGACTCGATCGCCCGATGCAAGCGTTTTGGCCAATGGGATGCATGAAGCGTATTTTAGCCGTGTTTGTATTAATGTAATTATGTATAGTGTGTGTGACAGTCACACTAGGCGCGTGCTATGCTCACTTGTTTGTAAGACATTTTTTTAATGGGCACGGCCAGCGAGAGCGCTTTATGAATTGTTATTGTTGACAAGAAGTAATTTCGTACTAATATCTTCCGTTTGGTTTAGAAAATGTATTATTGGTATTGCTATACCTACGCGTACCCTAAAAAAACTTTATTTAACATTTTTGTTTACCACTTTGCCAAATTACAGCTTTCTAGTAAGAGTCTGTGAGCTAAGCCGGGGACAGACAGACAGACAGACGGTCATGGCGAAACTATAAGAGTTCCTTGTTGACTACGGAACCCTAAAACGAAGCAAGTTACGTAGTTTTGTTAGAAATTGTCATTTGCTATCTCTTTCTTTTATTGCTGTTTTGATTAAAATAGCAAAATTACTTACAGTAGTATTTGAACCATTACTTGGCGCAGTTTATACAATGTTATCAGATTTTTTTATTATTGCTGTCGCAACTTTTGCAACTGCAATAAAAATAAGTTCATTATCTAAGCACCAATGTTATTCAGTGGGAACGTCAGAACATCTGGTTAAACAATAGATCGGCTTTATAGAACGGCCATAAAATACGGTCGCAAAAAATTACGAAATATTTCTTCAACACACTTGCTTGTAAAGTGACTCAGAAATTCAGCTTATTATATAGAAGTATTTTTACTTTACATTTCTTTTTTCAATATACCCAGTTTTTGTCCAAAAACAATGAATATTTTTGAGAAAAAAAAATTCGTTACATCAGATAAATCAATCATCAAAATTATCATCATTTCATAAAATTATATATTTTTCACTACATATTAACCTTAATTTGCTTATTCAAAACATTATTTTGTTTATTATATTTTTTATATAGGCTGTTTAGCGGTTTTTCCAGCGCCTTTATTTACACGTGCGGCGCGCGGGATAAACAAAACAAGCGCGGTATTTTCCAGAAATACTTGTTAACGTTTTCATTGTGTGGTTAATTATTATCAAAAATGTTGACTTCAATTAGGAAAGAAGAGCGAAGAGCAACGCGTAGATTTAACCCCCCGGAAATACTAATCTAGGCACGAAACGCTAGTGACAGCCTGTTGCCTGCAAAATCTAGAGAGAAATACCTAGCGGCGTACGAAACTAATAACAATACCAGTCTCTTTTTTTCCTCTCAAGTTGAAAACCGTCGTATGAAACGCGCACACACTCGACTCCCTTATCGCGCTCGCTCGCCCTCGGCTCGCGCGAATAATACCGGCTCGTGCAGTGAGTAACCAACATACCACACATATTTATATTTTTTGTTACACGCCCTATACTCACACAAATTCATATTGTCTCTAATTGGACGAAACCAGGAAGGGGTGTGGTTTGTCACTAGCTGCGCTTGCCGCAGAAATATTTTCTAAAGTGAGCATGCTTAAGTTTTGCCAATAGTACATAAACCCATGTCCCGTTTTGAGTTTCAAAATAAATGGTCAGTTTAGGTATACCTAGCTTTCACTTCTACGCCTTTCAATCTAAGTGAATCAATTTGGTTAAATCTTTTCATATAACCATAACCGTATGCTTTGAAAACTACTTAGATAAGTTTATAGAATGAGTGTGTACCTTCAACAATAGTGACAACTGGTGGCGGCTGCGGTGGCTGTTGATAGATGTAGTTGGTGACGTAGGTAGGTTGCTGCGTGGGTTCTGGTGGCGGTTGTGGCGCTGGGGGTTGGTACACCGGCATCATCACTGGAGTCGGCACGTACGCGTAAGACCCGCCGGGTGGTGGTGGGGGGTGGCCGTGACCAGTATAGTAAGGCGGAGGAGGCCCGTGCGGAGGATCTAATAAATAGTTAAGAAAAAACCGACATAAGGATGTAACTGTTTGCCTAAAAGAAGATATAGATGGTTCAAAAGAAGATATCGTTGGTTTAAAAGAAGATATCGTTAGTTTAAAACATCGCATATAGAAAAGTTTACTGATGAGTCATAATGAATTTCAAGACACTAGACTACGATGTAATATTTGCTACTAAGATAGGTATAGGATCATCAAAGTCATTGTTGATTGCATTGATAATAAATTAGCCTAATTGGATAAGAAATATGAAAAGAAGTTTTGATTTGCATCGTTCTAGAATTTACGTTTCAAAATAGAAATGTTATTCATTCTTTATCGCAAATAGTCGTATCCGTAGGTAGATATTAATAAGTGTACAAAAGCAGGTTTTACTTTTAACTAAATAAATGTAGTCAAACTTGAAAAGGTAGTAGGGATTTAAAAGATTACTTACTGTGGGACATGCTGGTAATTACTTTATATTTTACGAAATAAACAATTTATAAAGAACTGTTTGTTTCACAGGTGTTCAAAACATCACTGGACACTTCGGTTGTTTATCATTTATTTGTACCTATCATCTGATTCACGCCCTTATCATATCGATTACAACTTCAACGCATTTCATGATTAGATAAAATGTTTTTCGAATTCAGTATAATAACGAACTGAAATATTTGTTTTATTGTAGGTAACGGACCTTCAAAAGAAAAGTATTTGAGGTTGATTCACTGCATCAGGTTTCGTGGTTTCACCTGAAGCATGACAGTAAAAAAAAATACTGTTACTGAATTTGACTGCAGGTAAATGCCCGTTTTTGCCAAAAAAAAGAGACAGCTTTGAATTTAGACTATTAAACACCTTATAGTAAACTAATATCAACAGGACCAACGAAAGATACCTGTAGCACTCCACTACATTATACACTCATTTTCTAGACAAAACCCCAGAAAAGGAAATTCAAGTAATTTGTATTTTTATTTAAAATTTAAATTCTTAACATAAAGCATGTTCTTTTGAGTTAACAAGAGTCTATTTTAGTATATTTTTCAGAACTTTTATTTCTATATGCTTCTTGAATGCCAGTGTGAAAACGTTATTCCTAAGAAACTAAGGGAGGTTTATCCAGATCCTGAAATGCCTCGTCTATCCATATATTTAATATATACACTGGCCTACAAAACTAAGTACCTACTACACTTTAATTTATTTTTTTCTAAACTGTAGAAGTTAGAGATTTAAAATAAAAAACGTTTTATGGAATTTTTTATCAGCTTTCTTTGAAACTATAGTAAATTATACATTAGTAACATTTTAAAATCTAAAACAAGATAAAACAATAAAAATGGCAATTTTTAGCTTAGTGTCATAAAACTCAATTAACATTTACAAGTATGTTTTACATGTTATTTATTTTTTAATAACTGGTATTGCCACCTCAGGCTCTGCTTACAGCTTCGAGTCGATTTCTGAACACGAGGTTTCGGAGCCGATGTTGGGGAATATTCTCCCATTCTTCTATCAGGGCCTGTTTTAGTGCCCTGAGGGTGGTTGGTGGTGGTCTGCGGCTTCTGACTAGCCTCCCTAGCTCATCCCAGACTTGCTCAATCGGGTTGAGATCAGGACTTCTTGATGGCCAAGCCATCACGCTGATACCAACCTCCTGAATATACTCTTGCACGACCAGAGCCGTGTGTGGCCGGGCATTATCATGCATCAGCATCGATCCATCACCCATATTTACTAAATACGGCCCTGCATACTAATTGAGAATCTCCTGAACATATCTTTCCCCAGCAGGCATGTAATATCGGAAGGTTTTCAATTCCGATACTGATTTCCGATATTCAATCTCAATATCGGAATTCCGATATTAATATCGGAATTTTCTTATTTCATTAGAAATTGCACATTTTTTTAATACATTGCACAAATTCGGTATGAGGTTGGATTGAGTACAATAAAAAAACATTTGACTTGTTCGGTACCTATATAATGGGGTTTTACACCCATTTTTGAAAAGTGTCTTAATTAAATTCTATAGTTCTAATATGCCCCAAAAAAATTATTAATTTGTTATTCAATCGATAAGTGCCATAAAAATGCATTTAAAATTTTACATTTTCAAATTTCACGCGTAGTCTGACGAAAACGCTGGACGCAGTGGACGCCATGTTGCTTTGTGGTCATGACGTCACTGGGCTATGAAAACAAATGTGCTGATCTTTTGTATGATAATTGACACGTTTTTGTTAACTTAGCCGTATGACGTAATAACATGGCGGCTATCAATAATAAAAATAAATAAATTCATGGCGTTTTTTAACACATTAGAAAAACTGAAAACGTTGAATTGAATTTAAAGATTTATTTTGTTATTTTATGAACTAAATCTAACATTTTCCTACTCCATTTTGCCTAAACTATCTCAATAATATATTTATAGATTTTTTCTCGTATATAGTAAAATACCCTATTCAAGAACCATTTTTGCAATAGTATTTAGCGTTTTCGATACGTCGTATTCACTTTTTTAAAGAGTTGCCGGAGATCTTGACTTTCAGAAAAGAATCTGTAACTTGCACCATTTATAGCGGTCATTCCAGAAACAATAGCTTCCGTTGATTCTGAAGTATTCAGTCATTAGTTTCCGTTTCTTGAGCTTTGTCGTCTGCTCTTGTGATGTTGATGTGCTTGGAGTACCTACTCTCCTATGAAGGGGGTCCCGCTGCAGTGATGTTTGAGTGCATAGTTCGTTAATGTGTGTGCAAACCTACGGGTTTTACACCCAACAGTAGTTTTTTTTTTACATTACTGACACGATTTTTTTCCCATGTTCCTTCCGTTGCCAGAGAGGCTATATAGAGAGAGGCACTTAGTGGTTTGTCCGTCATCCAATCGATGAAAATTATCCCATACATTTGATGACAGTTTGTTGAGAAATTCTGTCTTTTTGATGAAGTCCTGCAAAGAAAATAATTGTTTTATGTAATGCAAATATGTAATTGTACGTAAACTTTGACTAGTAATTTTAATAGGTACCTAACTTAGGCACCCGGGCCTGGAACGAACAAGCAAACAAGCAAACGTAATATTAAATATTACCTGCTATAGGTAGGTTTTGTGACTCTCTCTCTACATAACCTAATATTAGTTTTCTGCTTTATTTAATCAATTATGAACTTCTGGTTACAAATTTATTTAACGAAATGAAAATGGAGAAACCTTTGTTTTACGATCCAATACAAACTAGTGTCATAAAAGTCTACGAATGAAAGAATCATTTTCGGTGTTTCTTGTTTTATTTTGAGCTAGCACAATTATAAAACCATTTAAACACAGATATTTATATTGAATTGGAAAACAACAATTAGATAATAATTTGTACTTACATCTTTTAATGCGACGTTGCATGTAGCCACATAAAACACGTCTTAACTTACACATTTTACGAGCGCAACTAATTGGCAGGATATTTTGTTGTTTGTGCGAATAAGCAACACGTACACCCAGTGGCGTAGCGTGTATTTCTGCCGCCCGGGGCAAATCCTAAATTTGCCGCCCCCCCATTTTCGAAACTAAGGATTATTACAATGTAAGGTTAGGACATGAAAATTGAAGTTTGAATTTATAAATAAATAAACTTCAATAAACCGGAAATGGGCCGGAATCATTAAAATTGCCTTCGTACGATACACCAACATCCCTACTTTCGTCGCCAAAAATCTGCTTTCTTATTGACGAATATTGGAGGTTCGATTTCAGTTTCTGTTAATAGTTTCATAATTTGAATAATATACTTTACAAGCATAGTTAACTTCACATGATATGGAATACTAATGTATACCTAGTGTACCTACCTATTTTTTTACTTCAAATCTATTTTTAACAACTTCCTTTTGTCCCAGTGCTGTGTCTCGAAATTCTTCGTAAATAAGTAGGTACATTTTCTCATTCTTTTTTTAAATTAAACATCAAAATTTGAAGGTTTAATCACTTGGAGAAATTTGACAGCTGGTGGTAACATGACGTGCTGGCAACTGTACCTATGTAGTCCTCTGAATACAGTTAGGTGACCTGACGTCGCCGCCCTCTGAATTAGCGCCGCCCGGGGCCATGGCCCCCTCTGCCCCCCCTACGCTACGCCACTGCGTACACCAACACTATTAAAGCTCTTGTATCGCATGCGTAGCGAGCTGGCAACGGAATACGTGATAATAAGTGCGCTATCGCACTCGGCGCTACACAAGGAGCTAAAATATAGGTTTAATTTAAAACTCAAATAGTAAAATTTGTCTGATTCCGATATTGGATCATTCAGTATCGGAATTGTATTATTGCGTTCCGAGATTCCGGTATTGCGATATTCCGAGATTCCGAGATTCATGCCCTAGTGCCATTTTCTATGGCCACTAACTCTGTGCGACCATCTGAAGATATGCCAGCCCATACATGTACACTGCCTCCACCGTACTGGACTCTTTCTGAGAAGCAGGCTTGAAGGTATCGCTCACCAGGTCGCATGTAGACACTTCGCCTTCCATCAGAAGTGTAAAGTGAGAATCGAGACTCATCTGTAAACAAAATTCTTGACCATTGTTCTTGATTACACTGTTTGTGTTTACGGGCGTATCGCAGTCTCGCTACACGATGCTCTCTCTCGAGTTTGGGGCCACTCGCTGGTCTTCATGGTTTCAGGTTTGCTTCAGTCTCCTTCTCACTGTAGTAGTCACTAATGTAGACCCTTCGGGTCTGAAGAAGCTGTTGCTGGACTTCAACTGCATTTAGGTGGCGATTTCTCAACACAGTGGAAACAATGTAACGGTCTTTTCGGGCACTAGTACACCTGGGTCTGCCATTACCAGTCTCTTCGTACCTTCCCTTCACCTTCTGGACCGTTCGTAACGTCACACCCACCATTCTTGCAGTACGACGCATACTGATGCCTAGTTCCAGAAAGTCATGATCCTAGCACATTCTTCAGGTGAAAGAGGCATGTTAAATAAGTTTGTGTGCTGTTGTCTAACTTAGCTTTTGTATCAAGACACATCGATCAAGAAAAAAAAATTAAAACAAAAATGGAAACAAAAAATGAATGGTAAAATTGTTATAAGAAAAGGATTATTTTTGATTTTAAAGTTTTTTTAGCCATTTCTTAAAAGAAGGTTAGGTTAGGTAAGGACTATGCAGTTTTTTGTACAAAATTAAACTATTTTTCGAATCCTTTTTGTTTCGAAAGTATATCTTGAGTACCTAAAAAGTTATTGCAATTTTAAAAGTGTGATACTTAGTTTTGCAGGCCAATGTATATCGCAGATGGATTTTCGAATCCGCTGTTTTACAAAATAACTCCGTTATGTAAAACCGCTGAACGACGTTTAGCAGTTTTCCATAATTACTGAACGTGTTAACACCAAGAATTGCATATTGTGACTGCAGATATACTTGTATGGACAGTATTATTTAAAGTTATTAAGTTTGAAAACGCCGTACGCTGCGACCAAGTGAAGTTTTTCCTCCTTATTTGTAGGTGTAATTATTTTAAATTTCGAATAAATATTTAATGCATATTCAACAAACATTTACAAGTGTTTGTGGCCAGTACTTTTTGTAAAGAGTTTTCTTAAAGAGTTCGCTCTTTGCTACGAGATTTAATTAGACAAGAACAATTATAAAATATTGCAGATACATACGAATTTAACCTTAAATGAATTTCATCGCACTATACTACTAGGAGCTAAACGACTTGATGTGAACGGCTATTTTAGTCAAATTGCCAACCATTGTCCCACTTTTGCTCTAAGTATGTGAGGTCTGAAAAACAAATTCAGGAGCACATCCTTGCTGCAAATGAGTTAGTGGACAAGTGCAACTGTAATGCAGACAAAGTGGACCCGCTGACTCTCAGCAGTCCTCAATCTTCAATGCAAAGGGAATCTAATCTTGGCACTCCCCAACCTGAAGCAACGGAGGACCCGTACCAGTCAGGAAGTGCTCAGGTCTCTATTGTCAATCAAGATACAGCAGAAATTGAGCAAGGTCCATTGCAAGTAGTTCAGACAGAAGCTAGTTCTCTCACTTGTAGTAGTAAGGTTTGTAACTGCTCCATTATGTTTTCTGATAGTTTTGGAAAAGGGTTAGGAAAATTACTTAGTAACCACCTGAGTCATTCTTCTCAAAACTATTGTATGCCTCAGACATCCTACAAACAAATAATGTATTCAATAACTAGGAATGAATATGATTCTAATGCCATTATTACTGTGTTTATAGGTAATAGTTTTAATGTTAAAAAAGATGATATCACTGATAGTGTCACCAATCTAATGAAGATAAATTGTAAGAAAATAATTTTGTGTGCTTTCCCATACTTTGAGCACATGTCAAACAGGCAAAACAACTACATTCACATGTTAAATAATTACATGCATTTCTTAGTTAGTCACCATAGTGACAAGTTTATATTTTTTGACACCAACATTTTTGTTGATAAGCTAAGGTCGACTAGGGATACTGTGTATCTGCCCATTAGTTTTAGACGTCAAATAGCTAGGCTATTAGCTTTTAATATTAACCCAGACATAAACAGTATGTCGAAGTCATATTTAATTAGCACCACAATTAGTAATAGTACTAATGTTAAGGTGGTTAGCTCAAATAGTTTAAACTAGTTTGTAAGACAACAGAAGGTACCACTAACAGTATAGTTACACTTAATAACAAAAAGGTATTTTCTGGCACTAACATAGTTACCTGTAGAAAAGAGGCTAAGCAGAAATCCTTGAAGTTATTTCATCAAAATATTCAAGGTTTCTCTTCCAAACAATTGGAAATCGAATTATTTTTAGAAAAAACAATGTTTGACATTGTCTGTATAACTGAGCATTGATTAAAAGATTATGAAATGTTAATTAACTATGAGAATTATAGTGTGGCCAGTTGTTTTAACCGAAAATCGATGCTGCGTGGTGGTTCACTAATCCTAATTAAAAGTTGTATCAAATCAAAAACTCGTAAAGACATAGTGGAACTTTCGGTTGAACATAGCATTGAACTGTCTTGTGTTGAGCTAGATAAGCATGTCATAGTGTGCGTTTACAGACCCCCTAATTATCAAAACTACTCGATATTTGAGTCAGTTATGGAAGATGTTTTGGCTAAACTAGCAAATGGAAATAAATCAGTGATTATCTGTGGTGACTTTAACATTAATATTTTAGAAAATAATTCAAACACCAGTAGATTATTAAATTTGTTTAAATCATTTAATCTGTCAAATGTGTTTGTGGAACCAACACGAATAACTACGACTTCTGCTACGTGTATTGATAACGTTTTTTGTTGTTGCGACTATTTAGATAAAGCCATCGTTAATTATCTCCCGTCTGACCACAGTGGTCAAACCGTAACTTTCGAGTCCAACCTAACAATAGAAAAAATGCAAATACAATTCAGACCAATAACATCTGTTAATTTAAATAAATTTAATAGCACTTTAATTTGTAAGTTAAGCGACCAGGATCTTACAATGAACAATGTAAATATCTTGTACAAAGATTTTTTTTTCGGTAGTCCAGACCGAGTTCAATAATTATTTTAAGAAGAACACTAAAACTATCAGCCCTAGGTTTTTATTTAGTGACTGGGCCACTAGAGGACTCAGGAAAAGTAGGGAAAGACTTTTCAAGCTGTATGGCCTTAAGCCTTACATAAACACTGAAACTTTTAATAGGTATGTTGCTACTTACTCTAGAATTTTTAAGAACACTTGTAAGGCAGCTAAAGCCTTGTACATTAGCAACAAAGTTAAATCAGCAGACAATAAAATAAAGACAGTTTGGAAAATTATCAATAATGAAACGAATAGGAACAAAAAGCATGATTCTGATTACACACTGGAGACGTCATGTGGTCTCATTTGCGATAGCAAAGAAGTTGCTCAAGAATTTGTAAATTTTTTTACCAGTGTCCCGCTTAAAACTACTGAAACCTTAAATTCCTCGCCCTCGCTCGCTTTTGATTTGGTAAAGGAAAACGTTTCAGCTTGCACGATTGAATTTAACTTTAAGCATATTAATCCCATAGTAGTAATAAAAGCTTTTAAGCAAATCAAGATCAAATTGTCTGAAGATCTTTGGGGAATGTCTATTAAAGTCTGTACCTCTATAATTGAGACTATAGCGCCCTACTTAGCCTTAATATTTAATTTGTGTGTGGATCAAGGAGTCTTCCCGGATTTAATGAAATACAGTAAGGTAATACCACTTTTCAAATCCGGGGACAGTAAAGACACCAATAATTATAGACCCGTATCTGTGTTGCCGGTTTTCAGCAAGGTGTTTGAAAGGGTAATGCTTAATCAAATGCTCAATCATTTTAACTCGAATAAAATCCTTCACGATCAACAGTATGGTTTCACTAAAGGACGGTGTACGACCGACGCCGGTGTAACCTTGCTAAGACACATTTTTAACGCGTGGGAAGAAGCGCAAGACGCCATAGGAATCTTTTGTGACCTCTCCAAGGCATTTGATTGCGTCGACCACGAAACCTTACTCTTGAAACTTGAGCATTACGGACTTGGAAAACATGCGCTCAGCTTAGTAAAATCTTATTTAAATGATAGACAACAGCAAGTACAAATTAATGGTATCAATTCACTGGGTTTAAAAGTAAAAATGGGTGTTCCACAAGGCTCGATATTGGGACCTTTCCTCTTTTTAGTGTATATTAACGATCTACTCCATTTATTAAATAATCAACCACAAATGGTGTTATTTTCTGATGATACTTCTTTAATTTTTAAGGTAGATAGACGTGCTACGAATGTTGACGACGTAAATAACGCCCTATTGCAGGTACAGAACTGGTTCACTGCCAATAATTTAGTATTAAATGGGAAAAAAACTAAGTGCATTCGATTTTCTTTACCAAATGTCGAAAGTGGTGATTATGAGATAGTATTGAATCAAGAGAAACTAGAATTCGTCGATAAAACTGTTTTCCTGGGGATCACGCTCGACTCAAGGCTACAATGGGGTCCTCATTTAACATCTCTTGCAGGACGGCTAAGTTCAGCGGCATATGCTGTCAGAAAAATCCGTCAATTTACTGATGTAGATACCGCGAGGCTAGTCTATTTTAGTTACTTTCATAGTATCATGTCTTACGGTATTTTACTTTGGGGACGGGCTGCAGACATCGAGTCAATTTTTATTCTGCAGAAAAGAGCTATCAGAGCCATTTATAATTTCCGCAGGCGCGATTCTCTAAGGGACCGGTTTAAGGACATTAACATCATGACGGTACCTTGTCAATATATCTACGAAAACATCATGTACGTAAGAAAAAATTTACATCATTTTAGTAAAAGAGGTGAAAGACATAATTATAGTACTAGAAATAGGGACCTATTATCTCAGCCAGGTTTCAGACTGGCTAAAGTAGACTCATCTTTCATGGGGTACTGTATAAAATGTTACAATAAAATTCCACCCCACATACTTCAACTGAATGAAATGAAATTCAAATCTTGTATCAAACGCACACTATGCAGGCAGGCATATTATAAGTTGGGTGATTACATCGCTGATAAAAATGCTTGGCTCAATGCTGGTCCCGCTCCACAACCACAACCAATTGAATAATTAACATTTGAAAATACTGTTGGAGCAGCTGAACATTGTAAGACTATCTTTGCATTGTATAAATTCAACCTACGTTGTATTGTATAATTGCATTGCACAGGTGTGAGTACTATGTATAATAGAGCTACCATTTGCCGGTTATGTAATTGACTTGAATGGGTCCTGGCGGCTGAGAGTATGTCATGCTCACTCAGATGTCTCGCTGATGGTGGCGCGTGTGTTGGATCATTTAGCTCCCTTCAAAATGGTTGAGCTGAATGGTGCTAATCCATGCGTCATGCTCGTGAACGGGCGCCGTTAGTTGGGACTGGTCACCTCTTAGCGTCCTCGGCTTATTTGTAATTATTTTATTTAGTAATTGTTTTTGTTTCTCTTTTTACTATGGGCGCGTTTTTTTTTATTTTACATCGTCCTCACATTTAGTTATAATTTCAACATTATTTTTGTACTAATCTTTATGTATCAATTTAATTTAAAAGAGTGTCCATGGAGTTTCTTGCCCGTTCTTCTCCATAGGTACCTACTACGCTTTGGAATGGGCAACTAGCTTCATATTTCTAACTGACCGACTCCTTGACAATTCAAAAGTGCCTGTAAATGGTTTAATTGAAATAAATGCTTTGAGTTTGAGTTTGAGTTTTTGCCCTGTAAGCCACCGTTCGTGAATCCAATCCTGAAAAGTAGCTTAACATGAGTTTACACAACCAAAAATCGCTGGCATCTCCGCAAATGGTGTATATGAAATATTTTACAGTGCCCCTAGTGGTCACAAAATTCGTACCATGAGCACTATATAATAGATTTCGATAGGTAAGAAACCTAACGTAATCTATTCGATAGTCACTAACGTTTTTCAGCTGTCACCATAGAAAACGGCACCATGAGTCATTAATTTGATAGAAGCTCTCGATAAATACGTTTGCAACAGTAGTTACGTAGCTCACTAGTATTGGCTGTTTTCACATCGGATGATAACCATAACGACACGATATCCTCGGACTGATATTTTCATAAGATTACTACTAAATGCTTTCACACTGAGTCGTTGTAGTCAACGGCATAGCCACCGACATTGATTGTCGTGCCGATATCGGTGGATGACAGTGCGGGGTGAAGCATCTCGACTCTGCCTCTCTGCCACTTTTACACTTTTAGAATCGCGCGGCGATGTAAGCTTTTGCTAGCGTAACGCGACTATTCGAGACTTCTGTAGCATACTGCATGAGAATAAGCTGTTGGTTAGATCATGTCACATCCCAACATCGTCTCGATATCGTCGGACGATATCGCTGTCGTACAAGCTGACGATACGATATAGACGTGTCAGAGTCGTTATCGTCGCAGTGATAAAACGGCCATTTTGTTAATTTTTTTTTATTGTTTTTTTTTAATATTTTATGAAAGACTAGCTTTCTTCGAAGCTTAGCTTTTAGCGAAGTCGGTTTATCCCACGGAAACGTACCGTACCGCTCACGCCAGTAAAGCAGTCGGCATTAATTTTTTCCGACATTTTCAACAATCATCGTCACATTTCAGCCAATTTACACAATACCTTAATTAATTAATTAATTATACACCTAAACCTTCCTCATGAATCACTCCGTCTATTGCTGAATACCGTATGAAAATCCGTTTGAAAGTTTTTGAGTTTATCGTTTAGACAGATAGACGCACAGAGCAGCCGCCCCATACGTGGAAGCGGTCAAAATTATTTTTAACAAATTGATTATATAGAATCAATAGAATCGTCCTAATTTATTTAATTGTCTTTACATTAGTGCATGGGTATATAAATGCCTCGTTGGTCTAGTGGTCGCAGGCGCTACTGCTGAGCATGAGGTCCTGGGTTCAATTCCCGGGTCGGGCACAAGTGTCATTGGATTTTCCATCTGGAATTTCTCAGTAGCTGCCCGGAGTCTAGATTTGAGCCCGGTTGACGGCAATAGGCTTCAATGTTACCGTGTCGTCCCGAATTAAGAATATGGCCACCCCATCTCATCCCGTGGGTGTCGTGGGTGTCGTAGCACCTTGGGTCACCCGCATGGTGGTGGGTAAACCATCAACAAAAGCATTCCCAAGGAGGGTTGATGTCCGGTAGGCGGCCGACTGTAAAACTATGGCCAAAACCCTAAACAACATGAGTGGAAATAATATGATGCGTGATAGGGCTAGGGCGTACCCTACAGGCGACGCGCAGGAGCAGCACCCAGCTCCTGAGGGAAATGGACAAGGGTTGTCGCAACAGGACGGGCGGGTGCGACGTAAGATGCAAGCTCGGAGAGTGAGAGAAGTTAGATTGTGGTGTATGAGCTGGAAAGTAGGTACGATGACTGGAAGAGGAAGGGAACTAGCAGATATTTTAAAAAGGCGACGACTGAACATAGTGTGATCTTGAGCTACAGAATCCGTGTTTAAGAACCACAATTACTTTTGTCGTTTTGTAATTATAAAGCAATAGCGAACTGCAATGTTTAATGCACGAATCCGATCAACCGATTAAACTGTTGTTAATCCTACATTTTGTCATAAACCTAATTTTGACACAAATGTTGTGGTGTGAAATTAATGAAACGGTGTACGTGGCATGAAAAAAATATAATTTGAAAATAAAAATGACAATGTGATTCCATTAAATAAAATATCAGATTCAGGTGCGTTAAAAAAAAGGTTGGGTGATGGTAACGACTTAAACAGGATGATTGCAACCAACCACGTACTTTCAAGACGCCCATAAATTTAGCTTAAAAATAAAATGTTTATCTGGAAAATCCTGTCTTGGTAGCCGGAACAGCAGGATCCAGCAGTACGGCTTTTCCGTCGCGGAATCACAGGCCACCAAAATGATGCTCCGCTTATTCACAGTAGCGAAGTGGTGTTGAGGCCGCTGTGTTGTGGTATTCGGCCTGGGCGTATAAGGTAGGAACTGCCCAGAACCGAACCCTAAGTATTTTCCTTAGATGAAGGATTGTGGTTAGAACATGGAATTATGAACGACTAAGTGGTATGTAATCCCTCTTTATTTGTGGCAAAGTCCCGGTGACTTTTGCCACAAATAAAGAGGGATTACATACCACTTAGTCGTGGGACTCAATTTTTAAACTCCTGACGAGTCTATGTGTCGGCAGTAGGATAAAACGGCTATAAAACTGAATGAAAATTACATAAGAAATAAAAAAAACAAATATTATTAAAGTTTTTGAGTTTATCGTTTAGACAGATAGACGCACAGAGCAGCCGCCCCATACGTGGAAGCGGTCAAAATTATTTTTAACAAATTGATTATATAGAATCAATAGAATCGTCCTAATTTATTTAATTGTCTTTACATTAGTGCATGGGTATATAAATGCCTCGTTGGTCTAGTGGTCGCAGGCGCTACTGCTGAGCATGAGGTCCTGGGTTCAATTCCCGGGTCGGGCACAAGTGTCATTGGATTTTCCATCTGGAATTTCTCAGTAGCTGCCCGGAGTCTAGATTTGAGCCCGGTTGACGGCAATAGGCTTCAATGTTACCGTGTCGTCCCGAATTAAGAATATGGCCACCCCATCTCATCCCGTGGGTGTCGTGGGTGTCGTAGCACTTTGGGTCACCCGCATGGTGGTGGGTAAACCATCAACAAAAGCATTCCCAAGGAGGGTTGATGTCCGGTAGGCGGCCGACTGTAAAACTATGGCCAAAACCCTAAACAACATGAGTGGAAATAATATGATGCGTGATAGGGCTAGGGCGTACCCTACAGGCGACGCGCAGGAGCAGCACCCAGCTCCTGAGGGAAATGGACAAGGGTTGTCGCAACAGGACGGGCGGGTGCGACGTAAGATGCAAGCTCGGAGAGTGAGAGAAGTTAGATTGTGGTGTATGAGCTGGAAAGTAGGTACGATGACTGGAAGAGGAAGGGAACTAGCAGATATTTTAAAAAGGCGACGACTGAACATAGTGTGTCTGCAAGAGACAAAGTGGAAGGGTGCGAAGGCTAGAGAGATAAAAGAAGGATAGAAGTTTTATTACTGTGGAAGCGATGGCAAGCGAAATGGTGTGGGTATAGTTTTGGATAATCATTTGAAGGAATGTGTGTTGGATGTTAAAAAATTAAGTGATAGAGTGATAGCTGTTAAAGTGATTATGAAGAGTCGGGTGGTTAATATAGTTAGAGTGTATGCACCCCAGTCTGGGTGTGAGGATACTGTAAAAGAGAAGTATTGGAAGGACTTCGATCGGGTGATGATGGATGTGCAAGATAGTGGATAAGTGTATGTGGGAGGTGATTTTAACGGGCATGTAGGAAGACAGAAGGGTGGGTATGAGAGAGTGCATGGTGGTTGGGGATACAGAGACCGTAACACTGATAGCGAGACATTCCTGCAAGCTGCTTCGGCCTTCGACCTAGCAATAATAAATAAGTGGTTCAAAAAACAAAATGAGCATCTTATAACCTACAAAAGTGGTCGCCACGCGACACAAATGAACTACTTGCTCGTAAGACGGAACAGCCTTAATAGAGTCAAAGACTGTAAGGTGCTCCCAGGTGAAGATTTAGTCTCACAACATAGACTCCTAATAATGGAGGTAAAAGTTAGTGTCTCGTCCAGTAGGAACAAGGAACGGCCCCGACCTAAAACCAGATGGCGTATGATAGAAGAAGAGGAATGTGCCAGTGTGTTTAAGAGTCAAGTGGTAGATACAATGATTGAAATGAAGGATTTGGAAAGAAAATCTGTGAATGAATGTTGGGAAGAGATGGCGGATTGTATAAGGGGAGTAGCAAAAGATGTGTTTGGAGAATCGGAAGGGACAGGTGTGATAGAAAGGGATACATGGTGGTGGAATGAAGACGTGCAAAAGATGCTTAAAGGCAGGGTGTAGAAAACGGGAATGATAGTTTGAAAGCTGATAAGAAAAAGGTTTATAAAGAATGGAATAAAAAGGCAAAAAGGCGGTAGCAGTTTCGAGGGTTAAAGCGCAGGAAAAGTTGTATGACTCACTGGATAGCCCTAGAGGCCAGAAGGAGTTCTATCGGAGGAAAAAGCAGGAGAAAGGAGAATGAGAGAAACTTCATTCACATTCAATGTATGAAAGACGACGCCGGTAAGGTTCTCTCCAAAGATGACGAAATAAAAGAACGATGGAAGGTTTATTTTGAAAAACTAATGAATGAAGAGAATACGTGGAATGGTGTGCTCAAAGAGGTACAGGTAAATATGGGTTTAGTGAGGGAAATTAGCATGGATGAAGTAAGGGAAGGCAGTTCGAAGTATGAAAAATGAAAACGCCATGGGCCCAGATGATACACCAGTAGAAGTATGGAAGTGTTTAAAAGTAGATGGATGTATGTTTGTGCCTGACTTTATTCTTCAATAAGTTGTTGCATGAAGGAGGGATCCCACAAGAATGGTGCAATAGTTTGCTAGTGCCCATCTTCAAAAATAAAGGTAATGTTCAGGACTGCAACAACTATAGAGGGATAAAGCTCATGTCACATAGTATGAAGCTATGGGAGAAAGTAATATAGAAAAGACTGCGAGAGGAGAGTGAGATTACCCAAAACCAGTTTCGGTTTATGCCAGGTCGAGGAACAGTGGACGCCACTTTTGCACTCAGCCAATTGTGCGAGAAGTACAGACGTGCACACAAGAACTTGCACATGGTGTTCATTGATCTGGAAAAAGCATTTTCCTCATGCCAATAGGCATTTGATGCAGAGGAATGAGGAAAATGTCGTGAGGAAAGTCTTGAGTATGAATGTCGATGGCTATAAGAGTAAGGGAAGACCAAAGAAACGATGGATGGACTGTGGGAAAAATGATATGGCTAGAAAGGGGGTGACTACCGAGAAGACAACTAATAGAGAAGTATGGAAGAAAGCGACATGTTGCGCCGACCCCAAATAAATCGGGATAAGGGCAGGAGAATGATGACTTAAATATAACTGGCGAAACGTTTGTGTACTATAGGTACACCTCTGCCTAACCCTTCGGGGAATACAGGCGTGATGATATGTATGTACGAGTATACTTTAAATAGCGTTGTATTATTAATATTATGATTGAACAGATTATAAAAACTGTTAAGACAGATTATAATAACAGTAGGTACTTCAGTACCTACTGTTATCTACTCTGTACTCTATACTAAAATGAAAAAATTAAGTATTTTTTTTTCACATATATTTTACTATTCATTTAGAAAGACAATTATTAAAAACTACAGTTCATTCAGTTTCATTCCGATTCTTCTTAACTTGGTAAGCTTTTGTCTTCTAAATATTGTACTTTCCGAACGTTTCTGCAGCAACTTTTATGCGAGTATTACCAAAATATATTTTTAACAAAATAATTTTGTAGGTCAATTACGTACTACTCAGTATAATTCATTCTTAAAAATGATCTCTCTTACAAACACAAACTTTTAGCAGGATCTTCAAATATCACCATTACACAATATCAGCCTACAATTAAAAAAAAACTAACGTCAAATTAGCAAACTTTAGCAAGATTTTTATTCATGTCAGAGTTAAAGAAGGTTTGAGGTATATTTTTCCTATAATTTTTGTAGCGAACGTTTACTCTAGTGAAACAAATTTAATTTGTAAAACTAGAGCTTTTTAAATTCTCCACTATTATCATATTAAGTAAATGCTTAATGTAAAAATCTATAGTGTCATAAGAAATTACATATCTTGAGCTACAGAATCCGTGTTTAAGAACCACAATTACTTTTGTCGTTTTGTAATTATAAAGCAATAGCGAACTGCAATGTTTAATGCACGAATCCGATCAACCGATTAAACTGTTGTTAATCCTACATTTTGTCATAAACCTAATTTTGACACAAATGTTGTGGTGTGAAATTAATGAAACGGTGTACGTGGCATGAAAAAAATATAATTTGAAAATAAAAATGACAATGTGATTCCATTAAATAAAATATCAGATTCAGGTGCGTTAAAAAAAAGGTTGGGTGATGATAACGACTTAAACAGGATGATTGCAACCAACCACGTACTTTCAAGACGCCCATAAATTTAGCTTAAAAATAAAATGTTTATCTGGAAAATCCTGTCTTGGTAGCCGGAACAGCAGGATCCAGCAGTACGGCTTTTCCGTCGCGGAATCACAGGCCACCAAAATGATGCTCCGCTTATTCACAGTAGCGAAGTGGTGTTGAGGCCGCTGTGTTGTGGTATTCGGCCTGGGCGTATAAGGTAGGAACTGCCCAGAACCGAACCCTAAGTATTTTCCTTAGATGAAGGATTGTGGTTAGAACATGGAATTATGAACGACTAAGTGGTATGTAATCCCTCTTTATTTGTGGCAAAGTCCCGGTGACTTTTGCCACAAATAAAGAGGGATTACATACCACTTAGTCGTGGGACTCAATTTTTAAACTCCTGACGAGTCTATGTGTCGGCAGTAGGATAAAACGGCTATAAAACTGAATGAAAATTACATAAGAAATAAAAAAAACAAATATTATAATATCCGAAGTTACGAAAAAAATAGGAAATAAATACTAAATAATATATTATAATAATATATTGTCAGAATTATGAGAATGCCTTTAACACATAAAAAAATAGGTGTAACAATTCCGATTCAGTATTGGTATTCAGTATATATTATAAAATTTATAAACAAATACTTCAAAATGACACGGCCTGACCTGATATACGAGTATCAGCAAGAATTTTTTGACGTTCCACTATTGTAATTGTAATTTTTGAAAGAATTTTCGTACTAATATGCAAACGATAGAAAACATGAGAGCCAGTAGGAATCCAAATGAGAGGTTGAATATGTAGTGTTAAGAATGAAGAACACATACAAAAAAAAAAATGTAGAATGATAATTCTACATTGTGTCCTCCACACAATTCTCACCTTTGAAACTTAAAATCAATTATTTTCATTAAAAGTTTACTTGGAAGTTTAACATACTTCTGCATAGTAAACCAGGTCGAAATTATCATGGTTGGAGACGACTATTTCTTGACTATTTCTTGGCACCAAATTCAAACTCAAAAACGTAAGCGTTCCGCGGTAATCAGGTGAGGATTGTGGCGAGAAAGGCTCACCACGTAATCCTCACCAGGACACTTTTATATCTTTGGAATCCCTTAATGACTATTTTCGAAATTTGGCATAGTGTTACGACTATTACTTGACTATTTTTTGGAATTGATTCTAAGTCGATAGTCCCAGCCGTTTTCTTGCACTGAGATGTGGATTGTGTGGAGAATTTCACCCCACAATCCTCATTAACTTATAGTTATAACTTCGGAGTCATAATGCAGAGAAGAGCAGCCTGTGGGTCTCATACACGCGCAGCCAGTACAAAGCCTTGCGTGTGCAATATAATAATGCATTCAGGGTGCTGATGGGGCTGCCCCGATTCTGTAGCGCATCAGGTATGTTCGCCGAGTCGCAAGTAGACTGTTTTTATACTACTATGCGAAAACGATGCACATCTCTGGTGCGCAGGGTTCGGGCTAGCTCCAGCGGCATCCTGGGGGCATTCGCGCAGAGGTTCGATTGCCAGTACCTTAATCATTGCTGTATGGTTCACATACTAGACAATCGAGATATGTAATATGTTTTGTCTTTTTAATATTGTATGTGTTTTTATTTAGTGTGTTTTTTATTTTGTTTTATTTTGAAATTTTGTTTTTTTGTATATGATCCACTGTTGGTCGAAATAAAATATTATTATTATTATTATTATAATGCGACAATTTTTTAATCTTAGTGACTATTTATGACTATTTCTTGACCATATTTTGGCGTTTTCAAAAGTGAGGATTGTGTGGTGAAGGACACATCTACTTTCATATTCACGCATTTTGATGGAGCAACTATTCAAATATTTTTTTTATATAATTAGCCATAGCTTTTTTTGACCTATCTTCAACTTTTTGAAATTGGTTTTTGACCGACTCTGGCCGCTCTGTGGGACGCGACAAAGGGACTTTGTGATTGATATATTTAATCAATAAGGTAGTCTTTGTCCATGAAGAAAGAACCAAATCTTCTAATGAAATGGCTCGAAGGACCGATTGGTAAGTGGTGTTATCTATTAAGTGGAACCAGTATTATCAAAAAAGTATAAAATCCAGCTCGATAGGTACCTACGATTTTCGTGATAAGAATGGAACGTCAGTCAAAACAATAACATTAATGCATTGATATACAAAAACCCAAGATGCACACTCAACGTCTAAAAAACGTCCGCAAAAAATGAGCGCAACCTTCTAAATTGTGCACTCATTTCAAATAGTCTCGCGTCACTCGCGTCTGGGAGCAGTCGTTAAAAATGCCGAAGTATACTGTGAGAAATTGTAAAAATATTACGTCAAGAAGGTTAAAAAAGAATGGGATATCGTATTTTCGGTAAGTAAAAAAGTTTATTAATTAGTTTTTGTTGTTTTTATGACTGATTATAGTAAGCAATATGTGATTTTGATTTATTTTTTCTAAAAACTTCATTCATCGCTCATTCGCATTCAAGTACAATACGAGTACGGCCAACTTCAATGGCCGCTTGTTCAGTATTAGAACAACGCATTACAGCCTCCTTTTTATTTTAGTCGCATTATAAAAATGATCCTGTTCTAATAAGTGGAGTCGATTTTTTTTATTTGTGTTTAATTTTTTTTATAAATAAATTTATGTACTTTTGAACTTTTTTGTATGTCGTTTCTGACGATTATATTTACGTTATATAAAGTATAGGTCAGGAATTTAACATTTTTTTAAATGTTTCTAAATATTATGATGTATAACGATTAATTAATGGGCCAACTTATGAGTTCACGACATGCGGCATGCTAAGGATAGAAGTGTCGCGTGGTATGTAGTCTGTATGTGTCACATTATAAACTTCATGGAACCTTCTAATTTTTATATTTTAGTTTTCCTCGTCACCCAATACGATGTGGAGAATGGGCATCAATCGTCAGTCAACAAAGGCGAGAAGATTTTTTAAGCCGAATAATTCAGGCGTCGTTTGTTCCGAGCATTTTTTGGAGGAAGATATGAATGTCACTTCAAAAGGCGTAAAACGTCTTCGTAAAACGGCTGTTTCTAATGTAGTGGTACTTTATTTTAGAGTTACTTAAACTCTAAAATAAAGTGGTAAGTAATATTTGAATAAACAATTTTAACATTTATTATTTGTTTTTTTGATATACCCATAGGCTACCCAAAAACATGTTTATGCACAAATAAAAGTATATTTATGTGTTTAAAATACTATTTAACAAACTCTTAAAATACTGACTAATTATGTGTAATGAAAAAAAAAGTCATGTTCGACTCCACTCAATGCCTTGTCCTACCGACCACAGTCGGTCGTAAAATTTGTACACTGCATTGTAATAACAACTTTAAACAATTCGCGTAAGGTTGAACTTGCAATAATATATGCATGTAGCGTATAGAAAGAGCCAGACATAGTGTTTGGGGACACTTTCGAGCGTTACTTTTATTCGAGACTGTGCATCTTGGGTTTTTTGTATATCAATGCATTAATGGGAAAAATTAAAAGACAGAATAACTACTGAAAACAGCATGAAGCGGCTATGGAATGTAAAACTACTAGCTGTTGCCCGCGACTTCATCTACGATCCAATATAAAAAGTAGCCTATGTCCTTCTCCAGGTCCATGGTCTACCCATGTGCCAAATTTATTCCAAATCCGTTCTGCCGTTTTGGCATGAAAGCGTAACAAACAAATGAACTCACTTTCGCATTTATAATATTAGTTAGGATTATAGATACTTTTCGAAGTAATAACCAATTTTGCTTAAGTGAAAACTCATGTCAAACTGTTGAGTTATCTGAAAATGGAATTCTAATTACATTTTGATTTCTTTTCAATAGCTGTTCGAGTCTCATTCCATATGTTTGTGAACATTGGTTGTTATTGTAGTGTGTCTTGTGACTGAAAAATGTTCTACGGTTATTTCCGCCCGTTTAACTTAATTTGCAATTTTTTTGGGTTACCCAAACCAATAATAACGGCTGAAGGAGAATCGCTCAAGATACATTTGTGGCTAAAATTCTGGTCCTTGATAGTTGCTGCAGCTTTGATTAGCAGCTACTCATTTGCAATAAATAAAATAATTGATTTTGACGTAAAAAAACAAATGGAATTAATACCTGACATTATAGATTTAGTTGTAAATATCCTAATTTTAGTCATAAACCTTATTAACAGTGGAAGTATATGCATGAGTATGCACGAAAGTATGGATAACATTTTCAAAGATTTAAATATTAATGGCAATGTTATAAAGTTGTTCGCTTACAAAATGTATTTGTGGTATTTTACACCGATGGTGATATTCATTATTCTAATTGCTATGGAAATTGTAAGTAATTATCCACCATTTATTCTTGTGATAAGAATACCAACGTTTTTATCAATTATGCATTTAATCATGCACTTGTATTTATTATTAGCACTTATAAAAGTGATAAATCATCAATTGTCTAGAATATTAATTTATAATGACAATGCACGAGAACCTAAAATTATTTTCAAGGAGAATATGGGAATGGGACGCATTTTTCAGTACGTTTTTAGCCCTAGTATAGAATTTATCGAGGTAGATGATCTTACACAATTTGATTTGAAATTTTTATGTAAACTGTATGACGATTTGAGCACTTGCGTTCATCTTTTGGAAAAATGCTACGGTTTACAGGTAAGTTTGATTGACTACCTATTTGAATGAGAATTTACATCCAGGTCTTAATCAGATTTATGCTTATTGTAATTTAAAGAATTTAATATTTTTTAATTAATTGAATACCGTTAAGCTACCTATATAATTATGGGACAAAATAATTTATAAAGAGATAAAATACAAATTAAAACAATTTTTTTTATAAAATACATAAGATATAAATTAATCAGTCGGAAGACTGTAAGTCAGAAGTGAAAACATCTTCGTAGCTTCACAAACTTCTAAACATCGGTATATATATGTATCTGAGCGTGACGGTCACGCGAGTTCAGTGCTTTTTCCCCATCCCAAAAGTGCCCAACGCGCCTAAAGAAGTTTGCACTTCAAAAATAAATGTTATAAATGAATAAAGTGAAATAGTCAAAAACATACTTACATAATTGAACAAAATTACATAATACAAACAAAAAATTAGGAAAATTAACTACGACTAAAACAGACTTAAAGGAACAACCTGTATCAATCCAATCACTAATTCCTCCAACATTTTTGTTTTAGGGACAGATCGGTCGCCGATGTTCGGTCGTTACTAATACTATTTCGCTTATACCCTCGTTGTAATTTCTTTGTTGTTTAATGTTAATTAAGAAGTTACTAAAATTGTTTTATTCGCTGAACGATGTAGTCGATGATTATGGTGCAGGGTTAAGCTCCAATGAGTTTATGATTGCATTATCTAAAATTTATGTATACTGCAGAATCCTAACTATCCTAATTCTAACTAATATCAAAAATGCGAAAGTGAGTTTGTTAATTTGTTTATTACGCTTTCACGCTTAAACGGCTGAACGGATTTGGATGAAATTTGGCACATAGGTAGACCATTACCTGGATTAAGACATAGGATACTTTTTATCCCGATTTTCCCACGGGATCGAGACTGATGCGGCTGAAACCGCGGGGCGCAGCTAGTAAATATATAAATAGTAATAAAAATATAATCAGTAAATAGTAAATAACAATCGCAGAGATAATTTAATAATTGATGCGATCCCATGACAAGATTTGCCATTACCGTGGACAGCGGCACACAACACCCTGCAATGATACTTATAGCGATGAGTTTCTTTTAGAATGTTTGTATCAAGCAGCGTTCACTATTATACTCACCTTCATATTTGATTACAGATTTTCTTATCGATCTGGTTGATGTTCACAAGTGGAGTGGTTGGAGTAACAGTGATTGTATCCAATCAGGTACTAGTATAGGTTTTGATATTGTACTTATGAACTGGCCTAGACATGTAACTATACTTTTTTTTTGGGTGGGAAATCGTCAAATAACTGCTCCCGCTCTGGGCGGAGCTCCTGTGTCAGACTCTTACTGACTAAAACCCACCCGTATTCCCTCCGTTGCCTGTGTAGCCACGGGGCTCGGTATCCCTTTGGTACCTTCCCGCGACCCCGGCAGGCATCGGCCCTAGTGGACCCCTACGATGTAACTATACTTAGTTACATGTCTAGTCTAGTTCATAACTTCCTTTACTTCAAAAAGCCCTTAGGCACCTCAAGAAACGTACATAGATTGCGTCCCGTGGTAGTAAAAGATATACAGGTTTTTTTTTTAAATTGGATAGCTAAACTCATCAAGCATGTTTGCTGAAGCGAGAATGGACGACTTTAATGCCATCATGCGCAAGCGAAGTGCATCTATGCTGCGGCGATTCCGAGGTAGTCGAACAATATTTTAGGTACACTGGCGGACAAAATTGATGGGCCGTTTATTAGGCACTGGGGCTGGGAGACATGTGCGTACAGACGTACATGTGCAAAATTAATTGTTTTTATTTGTGATGTCACTTTTGTTTTAATTTATTTTTCATTAACAATAGGTTAAGGCAATACTAACACATTATGGATCCTGTAATCTGAAATAAAGAGTTATTATTATTATTATTATTATTATTATTATTAAACTCCGCAGACGCGATGGAAATCGATATCTAAACACGATAAAGAAATAAAATAAAAGATTTGATGTTTTTTTGGGAGGTCTACGACCGCTGTTAGTCATGTCACATCAAACTAATTATTTTTTTGATATCCATCAAATTCATTATTTCTTTGATATTTGGTACCCATCGCGTTTGCGGAGTTTAGCTAGCCAATTTTAAATTACCCTGTATACGTACATAGTTGATCGCTGACCGTTCATACCACCGCGCACCGGCGAGAATTCTGTCAAACAAACAACTCATTAATAGTTGCTACTGTTACTAGCTCTACTCTCTTCTCGTCTCACTAATCGTCGGCAGTGGGACAGGTGCCTAAGGTTAAGGCCACACAGCTAGGGGCTTCACTTAGTTCGCTCCAAGCGATCCAGCGGTTTTACTATGGCAATAGCCACACTTACGCATGACTAATTTGTCACTTTTTTGAGCTATTCTATTCTCCAAGGATGCTCCTAGCAGTGTGGCTACGGCTTTAGGAAAACAACAATTAGGTACATCTGTGTTTTTTACACTAAGGGCCGCTTGCACCACAAATGACTAATGAGTTTAACGCTAAACATACGTATGTAATAAAAAAAAAATCTTTTATTTACAGACTACATAGGCCCACATTGTGTTAGTGTCTAAATTATCTTAATAAACTATGATAGTATATAATTAAAACACAAAAAAATAAAAAGGTGATTATATATCGACCACCGATAGCTTGGTCAAGCCCCACGTAATACATGAAGCTTGCACCTCAGCAAACACCCTCAAGATACTGTTGGTACTTCCTCCCACTCTGCGTGTCATCGACGCCACCTTCTTACGCATTATTGCAAAATAGTCGTCAGTATGCGCATCGGCGAACATACCTGACGCACTACAATATGGTGGAAGCCTCAACAGCACCCTAAACGTGTTATTATATTGTATTCGCAGGGCATTGTTTGCTTTTTGGGTATGATTAGCCCAAAGGCTGCTGGTGTAAAATGTTTGGCAGTAAGCCTTGAATAGTGTAATTTTCACTGGTACTGAGCAACCAGCAAACCTTCGAGCCACCATATTTCCCCTCACAGCCAATGCCCTGCGCTCTATTTCCATATCTGTGCCGTCTTTCAGGTCTTCGGTAACAATATGGTCCAGATATATCAAATTC
Source organism: Atethmia centrago (assembly GCA_905333075.3). Taxonomy (NCBI): domain Eukaryota; kingdom Metazoa; phylum Arthropoda; class Insecta; order Lepidoptera; family Noctuidae; genus Atethmia; species Atethmia centrago. The sequence continues at coordinate 14,602,715 of HG995383.1, read as the reverse complement.
AAATTCAAATTCATTTATTTCGTGAACACAGGGTACATAAAGAAGGTGTTATAATACAAAAGATCTGAGCTGTGTCCCGCCAAAAGGCATACAAAATATCAAAGGTTTTTTTTTTAAACAAATGCATTTTAGAAAATCAAAAATCAATCACTTAAAATGTCAAATTAAATAAAGTAAAAACAACCAAAAAAAAAATACAAAATAAAAAAATAATGTCACTAATTCATTAATACAATAATAATCAAAATTAACAAAATTATTTAGAATGTCACATAGCATGAACGGATTGGACTTAGTTATCAGGTATTATAATTAAAATTTGTCATTTAAATATTCGGCAACAGAATAATACACCTTGTTATTTAACAATTTGAATAGATTTCTTTTAAATTCGTTAATGTTAATATTTGAGATAACTTGTCCTGGTAACTTATTATATAGTTTTGGAGCCATTGCATAAAAGCTGTTGCTATAAAATTGTGTTTTTGTTGCTAACATCTGCAACTTTTTTGAGCGCCGTTTACTTTCTACAAATCTATATAAATTCATGTTGTGTTTTATAAAAATGCAGGCTTCATAGATACGAGTATAGAGTGACGGTAAAGTTAATATTTTTAGCTCATGAAAATGTGGCTTGCATGATTCTTTTTGTTTTATTTTACAAATCGCTCGGATACATTTTTTCTGTGCTATAAGTACTTCTTGAATCTTAGGGGCATTTCCCCAGAATATAAGGCCATACCGCAGTGCCGAGGCGACATAACCATGATAAGCTGCGAGTAAAGCGGTCTTATTCGCAATTTTACCCAGCTGAAAATCTACTAAGTTTTCCACAAACATTTTCAATTTGAGTCCTCCATGTCATGTCATTGTCAATATGTAGTCCAAGAAATTTTGTAACATTAGCTTCAAGTATTTCAATCCCTCTATAGTTTATTTGAAGCTGTGATTGTTCTTTGTGTCTTATCTTAAAATTCATAACTTTAGTTTTGGTTAGATTTATTTTAAGGTTATTAGCATTTAACCAGTCAATAATAGGAATAAGGCTATTGTTTACATGCTCTTCTATTTCTTTTACGGTGCCAGTATCATAAATAACAGTGCTGTCGTCGGCAAATAGTGACATGGATGTTCGACTACTTTGGGAAAGTCATTAATGTAGCAAATAAAAAGTAAGGGTCCTAACACCGAACCCTGCGGCACACCACATGACAATATTATAGAGCTAGAGGAGTAATCCACCTCAGTTTTGGTTTTTATGTTTACTCTATTAATTTTTGTAATTTGACTTCTATTCTCCAAATAAGATTTTATCAGATTAAGCACGTTACCTCTGATACCATATCTTTCGAGTTTAGTTAATAGCCTTTTATGGTCTACAAAGTCAAACGCCCTGGTCATGTCCATAAACATCGCCATCACTGGTTGTCTGTTATCCATGTTAAGATCAATTTTTTCTAAAAAGTTATAAATAGCCCTATTAATGGTTCTATTTTTTCTAAAGCCCATTTGTTCCTTACAAAAAATATGATTTTTTTTCTAAATAGGTGTTCATGCTGTTATATAAAACCTTCTCAATTTTTTTTGAAAAGATTGGTATCAGTGCAACTGGCCTATAATTGGTAACTTTTGTTTTATCGTCCTTTTTGTGTAATGGCTTTGTTATTGAAATTTTAAGCTTATCGGGAAAAATGCCTTTCTGAATACTTTTATTTATTATGTCACTTAATATGGGAGCTATAATAAGAGCAACTGATTTGACTACTCCGGTGTTAATATCATCATAGCCCTGTACTGTTGGTGTTTTTAAGGGTATTTATTATTGTAGTTATGTCTTTAGGTACGGTTGGTGACATAAACATGGATTTGTGCGATCCTGGCATGTTAAAAATATTTAACTTTGAGTTTAGAAATTTAAACTGTGTTACTCTCTGTAAAAGTGAACCGCACAGCGTTACCGGGGGAATATATGATGGACTTTTATTTCTACCTCTAAACACCAACAGTTCACTTTTTTAGGGTTGTACTTTAGCCCATACTGCTCAGCATACACCTAACAAATAGAAAGCAACTTTCTCATTCCACAGATAGATGGGCTCAGCAACACCATGTCGTCTGCGTAACTCAAGTTATTTAAACTAACTCCATCTATGTGACATCCGACATGTGTGTTGCTGAGCTCCACCAGTAATTTATTAACATAAATGTTAAAAAGTCTTGGGGAGGTAAGACCTCCCTGTCTAACACCACACTCTAATTTGTAGGGGTCAGACAGCGCATTTGACCATTTCACAAAGTTTCTATGCTTATCATACCACCTATATAACGTGGACACCAACGCAGTAGGAACGCCCGCCTCTCGAAGTTATCCCCACATGGCATTATAGGAAACCAGGTCGAATGCTTTTGACAGGTCCAATAAACATGCATACACAGGTGTTTTTCTATCTGTATAATATTTGACAGTATGCTTCAACGCAAAAATGGCACTCTCAGTAGACAACCCAGCACGAAAACCAAACTGAGAGTCGTGTAACTGGGTATATTCACTGAGATGGGCGTCCAGCACACTGTCAAGTACTTTAGCTATAACGGTTGCCAGTGAGATAGGCCTATAGTTACCCTTGTCTGCTATGTCCCCTGTCCTGTCCTTCACAATAGGTATGACTACTGTATCCAGTAGCTCTTGTGGTAAGTGAGAATTTCCCAAGCATACCTAGATTGAAGAACATAGTCAACACTCGGGGCAGATGTATACCAGCGTTTTGAAGATGCTCGATGCTGAGCCCATCATGACCAGGAGATTTACCCCTCTTCATACATTTAATAATAGATTTTATTTCTTTACATGAAAATCGAAGGGGTGATCCTGAACGACAGTGCTCAGCATCGTTCCTCCTCGACACTGTCTCGAGAGGTGAACTCACTTTTTAGTGTTCTTTGAAGATACGAGTATCCGCTATCCCAGTGCAGTCATTCCTTCCCTCCACGCTAGCCGAAACACTTGCGGTATTATTAATTCGTTTTTTAGTAGGTACCTTTCCAAAATGACGTGAAACTTTTTTTTTAATGTAATGAGGCTAGAATGACCATTTCAATTTTGTCTTGGTTTTTAATACACCATTTTAATTTAGATTTAAATATTTTCCGCGTTAATTTCATATCTTCAAAAATAGGCCCGCTACTGGGTTGACCGTGCCACATCCAAATCTAAAAAATAATCTTTGATTGGGTGTGAACTTCTTTTATATGCTTGTTCCAGTCCTTTATACCTTTATTTTTTCCTAGAATGCCCCTTGAGGTCCTACAACTACTGGCAGCCTCACTTAATACATATACAATTTTGCTATACATTTCATCCTACAGAATTTTATGGTCGAGCTTATCACAATATTTTATCCGCACACAGTTTAAAGTTTTCAGGAAAGTCTAAGCTCTTTAATTTATTATTACACTGCAACAAGTATTTATCTATTTATTTTGAGCTTCTTTCACCCCAACGTATGTCATTACATTTTTTTTTTTAACAAATTTTTTTTCTCTAATTATATTAATATCACATTCCAATTTCAATGGAAAGTGATCTGACCAAAAAGAGTCATAAATCACCTCAATGTTTACTATTGTTTTGGACGCCGACCGTGTTACAAGACAGTGGTCTAGCCAACGTTTACACCCATGTGAGTCACTAATAAATGTAAAAGTAGGCGACAACATGCCGAGACAATTGACATCCGCACATAATCATTCTTGCTCGTTACAAAAATCAAGAAGTTCATTATAGAATGATTCACCTGGGTGCGCGTACAAACACTGATTCAATATTATTATTATTCACATTTAAACATATCATTCACATTTAAAAGATTAACAGAAACAAGAATGTTTCAAACACGTTTAGGGCTAAACGTACTTATTTAGTGATTTTTGGTGCAAGCGGGCCTAAAAGAGCAACTCCTTAAGTTTTAGAAGACAACCTTATGTTATGTTCCTTCTTTTTTTGCATGGGAAATTACGGAGCGGGAGGGTGTGTCAGACTGTTACTGACTAAAACCCACCCGTGTTCCTTCCGTAGCCTGTGTTACCAGGGTCCGCGGTATACTATTCGGACTTTCCCGAGACCCCGGCAGATGTTAAGCTACTTATAGGTTGTCTTCGTTTAAGGATTTAACAAAGAATATTCTTAGGTACCTAAAGTTACCAGCGATTTTTAACTATTTTTACTGGAATGGGTACATCCAAAGCTCTCCAAAATTTTGTATTTAAGTCCATCTGAGCAGCTTCAACTGTCATTTCGAACTGCTCTGCAAACGGGTATGGTACGGGCCCTGGTTTTCTTTCGAAAATATGTTTGGTATGTCAGTTTTAATTTACAATATACAATCAAATTAGAGGATGACACTAGCTCCTGTAAAACAGTGTACACTAGCGCAGGAGCTAAGGAATTCATAAAAATGTTTCCTTAATTTATGTCAATAAAGATTATTAAATATTAAAGAATTAGAGAGGCTATGAGTAATAATAGACGCACGGGTCGATCCATCAGGTTAAGCTACGCTTGCCGGGGTTGGTCTGTGGAAGAGTGACCATCTTTACATACCGTAACTCCTCCATGCCTTGGAAAGTACGTTAAGCCGTTGGTCCCGGCTGTCATTCGTGGATCTTTGAAAGTCGTTACGGGTCGTCAGAAGCCCGAAAGTTTCAACCAGTCTTAACAAGAGGTATCGTATTATCCAGTAACTGGGTTGTGGAGGTCAGATAGGCAGTCGCTCCATGTAAAATACTGGTATTGAGCTGCATTAGTTTGGACTGGAAGCCGATCCCAACCTAGTTAGGAAAAGGCAGGCAGATTGATGTCAGTTTTAATTAAATTGACGTTTTTATTTCAGGCGTCTCTTAAATGGCTGGTGATTGTTAAGAGCATTTTGCCTTTCTTCTGGTGTTTCATCGGATGTTACATTAACGACCAAATGAGTAAAGAAGTTAACCAGACCATTACTCTTATTATCAAGTGCTTGATAGACTTCAGATGTGGTATGTATATTATTGTCAATTTCAATAATTTTAGTAAGGTGAGAACTTGGAGTTTGTCGAAGCTGCTTTCCAACACTAGGTACAGTAGTTACTTACGCGGCCGTTAAGAAGACATTTCATCTGAGGTTATAGAAAAAGTTCGGCTTTGAAGAGCTTGGTCTCTGTCACTCATACGTACAGTACTTACCCGTGAAGTAAATCTGACCACTGTGAACACAAATTCTGGTGCACACGATGACCATATCTATTTACCGCCCCTTTGTGCATCGATCAATAGAAAAAATACATAGTAATATTTTCTATTGTCAAAATTAATTTCTCAGGCTCTGTGACAATGATCACAGAATGATGTCTGACCACCCTTTACTCGGTTTTTGTACGGTCTTTTTTCTTCATTTAGAAAAACAAAGGACTCTGCAAAAATCTGATGATGTGTGTTGATGAGCGTAGGTAAGCGTTACCATAGCGGCCGAGCGTTGACGGTACGGTACGGAGCTTACGGTTACGTAGTATGTAACTATTAACGAATCTGTGCTTACGGTAGTTAGGTGTACGAGCTGGTGACTGTACATATATTTTGGATACATTTTGCGTCATCATTGATCATCTTCATCATTATGTTCTTCCAGTATGTCATGATTTCTAAATATTAATAAGATTTGTAGTGATTTTAAATTGTAAATATAAAATTGAAACTATGTGATTTGCTTCAAATGATTTTTGTATCGGGTAGTCATGAAGTTTAAAAGTATCTAATTTGACAGTTACCGTAAAAGTACTGGTTTTTTAACACAACCGAATGGAAAAGATAATATTTCGTGTGCGGTGTAGTTGCTAAGTTAGTTCTCTTCGAGCCTCGGAATCTAGAGGTTGTCTTCAAGTAGTGTAAAGTCTATACTGATGTTATATTGAGTACCTAATTAAATAGTTGGTTAAATATTGCTAAATACCAAGTTTGTATGTGTGCAAGAATATAAATACAGTAATATTCGTACTGACAAGGCGTGTTCATTTCAGTATCAAGAGATTTTTTTCTGGAGATCGACCTAATATCACAAAGTCAATTAACAGTTTTGGTTTCTATTTAAGACTCTGACTTCTATCTAATTCAAAATTTAATTTCAGTTCAGTCAAGGAAGCCCGTTTTGGAAACGTTTAAAGAACTGGTCAGCAATGATCGTCTTCAATTCACTGCGTGCAGTTTGTTCGAGTTAAGTTACTCGATGTTACTTGGCACTTTGCTTAACGTCATTACTTATAGTATCATTTTAATTCAGATGTTCTAGAACCTAAATTCATATTTGTACGTTTGCACAGATTTATGTACCCTCACTAGATTTTATATCTCAGCAGCCCAGAGTCCGCTCAGGTTCGTTCCTGGGACTTAAAAGTAACTGGCGAAATGTTGTTGTTGTTACTATACAGTCTGTAATTTTAAACACCCTCAACCTCTTAAGGGGTACTCATCATTATGAAAATCCTTTTAGTATGGAAAAAACCTTAAGTCGCGAAAAAAATCTGTTGGTCCCTCTATTTTACTTAACTAGTCAAATGATAGGGAACAGCAGCTGATTTTTTTCGCGATTTCAGGTTTAGTCCCGTAGTAACGAAGTTCGAAAGGGTTACCGAGGCCCCTGGCAACACAGGCAACGGAAGGAATACGGATGGGTTTTAGTCAGTAAGAGTCTGACACACCCGGGAGGAAGATAGCTCCGTAGAAGGTAGCGGGAGAAGTTATTTGATAACCGTAGTAAAAGTTGTTCATAATGATGAGTACAATGACCCCTTAAGAGAATATAAGCATGTTTCTGCGTGTGTATTGTGTGACGTTATTAAACAGTTTAAACCATCAACTCTTTCATTTTTTTTAGCATAAACTGGTCTTTTATTTTGAAAATATTCATATAATTTAAAAACTATCAGACTTAAAATAATAATAATGTTTCGTAATCAGCCTATAATGTTCCCACTGTTGGGACACAGGCCTCCTCTATTTAGAAGGGTAGCTGTAACATTGCCACATAAAAACATACATTTCGGATAGTTCCTTTTTGACTTCCAGCCAAAAAAGTGTCCCGGCAGTTAAAGGCATTGATTGAATTTGTTTTGGTTTGAATAATAGTTACCTTGCCAAGAAAATGGGAGCGGATAATAGAAATAACACAAATTCTATCTTATTAAAAAAAATACCATAATTTATTGGAGATTCTACAATTAAACTTAAAGCAAGACACATAATTTAACAATAAAAGTAATTAATATTAATCTCTCATTCAATTAATCAGTTTCACTAGTTATCCACCTACACTCAATTTAATAATAAACATGTTTTTGGTTTTCAAGTATTTAGGACAGTAGCACTTGGTTGACATCTATATCTGATTGATGCGTTGATTAACACACTATAAATATTTTCACATCTCGAGCTTATCTCGTTAGGGATTTCCCTAAATTTCACGTTGTGTTGTGTTTTTCCAACTATTGACAGATATCAGTAATATTTCCTTAGTTGTTGTTTTGGTCTTTGAGGTCAGCAATATAGGTACGTTGCGTATCTTCATGGTGACTAAACTATTGCAAATGGTTTGCTATATCCATGGTGGATATAATTTCTACAGCACTTGAAGTTCCTGTTACATAACTTTTGTATCACTTGTAGTTTGTCATTAAACACTATTAATCCATCGATCAACTCAGCCTATCAACATATGCATTTTCCAAATTGGACCCCAATGACCGCTTTTTTTCCTTTCGCATCAAGACTACCTGCGCCATCTCTTTCAGGTCGCCTTGCCCATCAAGCCGGGTGTCCTACACTATGTTTGTTGATTCACCGTCTCCATTTGAAGACTTGGCTCCTCCAGTGGCTCGATCCAACGACATAATATATATTGCCAGCTGCTCGCTTGCAGCACATCAGTTTACAACTATGTTGGTGCCTCCGGTTCATTAGCAACGTGAAAATATTTCGCCTGTTTTACTCCCGATGTTATTTAATGAATAGCTTAGCTTAACTTGAATACCTTAGATAAATAAATTATAATTCTGGATTTTAGAGCTCTGTTTCGTTATGCTCTTGGACGATCCTTCGGGTTATCAGGTGGTCCGTAAGGTCTCTCATATGGAGGAGGACGATACGGCTTTTGTTCTTTCTTTTCACCTGGGCCGGACATAACTGAAACAAAATTAAAATAAGGTTATTGATTTATCAAAATATAATCGTATGTTAACATATCAAAGCACATGTTACTATTTTTCTAACAAATAAATTCTGATTTAACAGGTTACCAACGTGCAACGTGTATAAAGTCTGACTTTTACAGTTCAATGATGTACATGAGAACCACTATATTCTATATAGTGTACTACAATATACACAACTTAATTTGAACTTGCTTCTGAAAATATATTTCCAAATATAAAGTCAAAGGATTGCTTGATTACGAAAGTTCTCTCTCAGGGGCGTGTGTTGGGCTATTTCAATTATTCGAATGCAAGTTTAAAACACGTTCCGCTAAATTATTGAGGTTAAAAGCAATGAACATGTATAAATCTCTAAAAAATAGGGTTCTCAAGCAACGAAATCATGACATGAGAATAATCCCATAAAATCTTAGAATTTGCTGCTTACCTGGTTATGATTTCCTTCTCGGTAGCAAACTCCACGTTAAACAGTTATTTGGTAACTAAATCTTACGTGATGTTTGTAGTTTATAAATACAGCAATAACTAGATAACAGGTGTCCGCACTTTATCTTGAAATAGTTATCTGTGAAGAAAAAGCTTCATACACTTGGGTTTCCCTGATCTTCAAATGTCGTAAGTTGAATGATTACTCATCCTTGGGTTTCTTTGTGATATGTGTCTATTTTGATGATTTCATCAAAACATTAATGTCGCAGTAATATTGCTAAAACAGGTATATTATAAGAGCCCTGGCTTTTTAATTTATGAATTGCTATTAATATTTAATTTTCTCTGAATTAAGGGGTGAATTAAGGGGGTCTTGGGTAGTCAGGAGCCCGAAAGTCTGACAATCAAGGGGTATCGTGTTACCCACTGAGTTGTGGAGGACAAACAATCGTTGCGTGTAAAATATTGGTATGCAATTGCTTAGGTTTGACTGGAAGCCGGCCACAACATAGTTGGAGTAGGAAAGGGCTAGGCATCTGCCTAGCCCTCATCATCTGATAAGGAAATAAAATGATGCTATAGATGCATTGTAATATATAGTTGCGGAATTATAGTCCATAATTTACTAGCGTCGTTGGCTCTTCGATCGACTCTGTTTTGCTGTTTTTATTGAAAATCTGGCCATCTGAATAACACTTGATGTGGCCACATTGAGATCGTCCCTTGTGCTGGTGTTCGGGCATCAAACTCAAACTCAAAGCATTTATTTCAATTAAACCATTTACATGCACTTTTGAATTGTCAAGGAGTCGGTCAGTTAGAAATATGAAGCTAGTTGCCCATTCCAAAGCGTAGTAGGTACCCATGGAGAAGAACGGGCAAGAAACTCCATGGACACTCTTTTAAATTAAATTGATACATAAAGATTAGTACAAAAATAATGTTGAAATTATAACTACACTTGAGAAAAATAAAATCGCACACGTTGACTTTTTGTTGTTAAACCCTTTTTTTATGAATGTGAATACATATTAAAATAAAACTTACACTATTTGAATGTTTACTTCAGTACCTTTCTAATGATATCAAATACAGTGTAAAAAAAACCCCGGGGTTTTAGGGCACAAAACCCAACATACGGATAAAATTACCCAATTTCGCTTAAGAAAGAATAAAAATAAAACTCAAAATGCTTGATCAAATTGTTTTTTAATAAGGTGTATTCCCTCCCCTAGCCTTGATTACAGCTCTTAATCGGTTTTTCATGGACCGTATTAATTTCACCATGAAATCTTGTGGTATGGCGTTCCACTCCTCTTCAATGGCAAGTTGAAGCTCTTGGAGGCGCGTAGGAGCAGGGCTTCTTGTTCGAACTCTTCTTTTTAGCTCATCCCAGACATGCTCAATCGGATTGAGATCAGGACTACGAGCTGGCCACTCCATCGCGGTGATTCCAACGTCTTCCATGTAGTCTGTTCTAGCGACATGCGGTCTGGCGTTGTCGTGCATTAAGAGAAAATCTTCTCCCATAAGCCACGCAAGCGGCCTCACATGTTCTTCGAGCACTTCTTCGACGTATCGTGCAGCCGTCAAACTTCTCGATTTCGGGCCGGTATTCGCCGTAGTAATGAATACAATGTCAGTTTTAGTGTCCAACATTATGCCACCCAAAAACATACACGATCCACCTCCAAAAGCCACACGTTCGCTTATGCAGCATTGTGAAAATCGCTCTGATGACCTTCTGTAGACCCTAGAGCGTTCATCATGACCATGTAAAGTCATTCTGCACTCATCAGAGAACATAACAGCCCGCCATTGGTCATACATCCAATTTAAATGTTCCCTAGCAAATTGTAGCCGGGCTTGTCGGTGAGCTGTGGTTAATTTGGGACCATTTGCTGGGCGATGTGAACTCATTCCTGCTTCACCTAGTCTTCTTCGAACTGTCCACCGACTTACATTGCGAACTTCTCGAAGCTGTTGTCCCAGTTGAACCGCGTTCAGTTGCCGATTTCTCAAAGAGCTTGTCACAAGAAAGCGGTCATCACGCTCTGATGTTGTGCGTCGCCGGCCAGATCTTGGTCGCCGAATGTAGCCACCGGTCTCTTGGAACCTCTGTTATACACGACGAACAGAGTAGCGGCTCAAATTTAGCCGTCGAGCAACTTCACTTTGGTTATGGCCTGCTTCGAGCAAGGCAATAACTTGAGCGGCTTCTGCGGGCGTGGTATCCATATTTTTCCAGTAAATCCGTATGCTTCCGGTAGAGATGTTATCACGTTGACCTTCGGTATGCAACTTTTTAAAATTCCTTTTTTTTTTTTTTTATGCATGGCATCTCGTAGTTGACCTTGAGAGGTCGTGACTACTTAACCGGACTTTCCTGTGGCTGCCTTAAGCGAACTCAAAGCCTCCAGCCAGGGGCGAATTTCTTATAGTACTAAGCGACTGCACGCTAAGGGCACCCCCTGTGGGGTACGGACCTCGGCTTAGGGCGTCGCTGGGGGGAGGACAGCAAGATGGGACAGGCTGGATCTGGTTAATATTATTATTATTAATCGGGGAATTTAAAGCTACAGGCTCAGCTGCGGCGCGGGCTGGCACTTCGTCGAGCAAGGGTCGGGGGGGACAATTACGTCGGGGTTTACGCGAGGGACCTCGGCGGCGAGGTCGGAACGTAGGTCGGTGTGATTTGTGCACTGTACTCGTTGCCCTACTGCTTTCCTGGAGGAGGGTAATGGGGTCATCGGGGTCGGTGAGGGTATGCCTTGGACGGCGAATAGAGCTAATGGTGGAGGGCCTATAACTGGCGGCCTGCACAACCAGAGGGTTGCGGTGGGAGGTGGCTGGGTGGTGGGGATTTTGAGATCGAGATGGAGGATCTCGTTTCGGACGAACCAGGGGGCTCCCGTTGCCTTTCGGAGGAAACTGTTTTGGAGGGAAGTGCGTGTGCGAAGACTGCACAGGCATACGTCATGATGGGACGGATGCACGCTGTGTAAATACGCAATTTGCCCTTAAGGGACAATTTGCTGCGCGCATTTAGGACGGAGTGAAGTCTACCGAGAGCGAAAGCGGCACGCGAACGCACCTGCTTGATGTGCTCTGAGAACGAGAGATGGTGGTCAAGGGTCACGCCTAGGTATTTGGCTCGCTTCTCCCAAGGGATAGGCTTGCCGAACATGGTGAGCGGTCGGGGGGCTATGAGGTTTCTACGCTGTTTGGTGAAGAGAACAGCCTGACTTTTGTCGGGATTGACCTCGATTCTCCACTTTCTAAACCAAGCGCCAAGCTTGTTGACTTCGGTCTGGAGAGTGCGAGATATGTGGTCGTGGACTAACCCGGTGTAGTAGATGGCCGTGTCGTCTGCGAACAGAGCCAACTGCGCCTTTCTACTTTTCGGGATGTCGCTGGTGAAGAGAGTAAAAATGAGAGGGGATAGTACAGAGCCCTGAGGGACGCCTGCACGGATAGGGTGAGGGGAGGATAGCGCTCCTTCGATGCGATAGCGGAAGGTGCGGTTTGACAAGAAGTCTCGTAAGATGAGCACGAGACGATCGGGCACACCGAGTTTGTAGAGCTTATATAATAAGCCGTTGTGCCAGACCTTGTCGAACGCTTTCGCTGTGTCGAAGAATACAGCACCGGTCGTAAGACCACGTTGAAAGCCGTAGCTTATATGTTCAACGATGCGGTGGACCTGTTGGACGCATGAATGTTGGGCTCTAAAGCCGAAATGCTGGTCGGGGATGAGGCCCTTTGTTTCCGCAAAATCTCTGAGGCGCTTTAAGATAAGCCTCTCATAGATTTTGCCGAAGACATTGAGCAGACTGATGGGCCGGTAACTGGTGGGCTTCGTTTTCGGCTTACCGGGCTTCGGTATGCCGATGACGGTGGCCTTCTTCCACTCTTGTGGGAAGATGTTATTGCTCAGGGCTCCATTGAAGATGGTGGCCATGAGCATTATGAGGTGAGCGGGGAACAGTTGGAGCACCCTATTGGTGATTCCGTCTGAGCCGGGGGCTTTGCGAGGTTTTAGACCCTTGATGATATCATGCACTTCGTCTGGAGTGACGGGAGGCAGAGGATAGTCAGGGTCTTCAACGGGCGGGAGGGAGGCTCTACGTTCGACTTCCGCGTCGACCTGGGACAGGTGAGCTTGGTCTACTGGTTGAGAGCTAGGTGAGCATTTAGCCTCAAGACTATCGGCTAGGCATTCCGCCTTGTCGACGTCATCGAAAGCGATGGTCTTGTCGGGGCGCACCAGGGGGGGCATTGAGACGACTTCATCGGATTTGAGTTTCCTCTGAAGGTCCCAGAACGCTCGGTGAGTGGGCACTAACTCGCTCAGCATCTTGTCCCATCCAGCGTCACGCAGCTCCGATAGGCGTGTCTTTACAGATCTCTGTAAATAGCGCATATGGGCTTTGTTCGCGTGGTTGGGAAAGTTACTGTACGCACGGACAGCCGCGTTCTTCTCATTCAACAGCAGCAACATCGCGCACATCGTCCGGGAGCTTCCAGCGATGGTCGTCCATCGCCGGAACCTCCCTTGAACAGTCGTTCAGGACTGATTGTACGTGTACTGTGAATGAGTCGATCGCGGCTGTCGTGTCAGCGATAGAGTCGAAGTGGTCGGGAATGGAGTCTAGTGGTGGATTTCAGGCAGTCGCTTACTTTCCTCCAGTCTGTAACTAACTTGGTGAGAGGGGGTCTGTCAGGGTCGTGGAGACCTAGGCGTGGTGCCAGCTTTACAACAACTGGACGGTGGTCAGAGGAGAGTTCGTCAAGCGCCTCTATAGAATCCAACCGTAGGTTGATACTCTTCAGAAGCGCTATGTCAAGTACGTCGGGGGTATGGCTAGGGTCGTGGGGAAAGTGAGTGGGAGTCATCGGGGCGATGATGTCGAAGTTGAGGATGGGACATAGGTCAAACAGGTGTTTGCCTCTGGTGGAGGTCCCGGTATCAATTTGGTGGTCGCGGAGGAAAGCAGCGATTTCATCGCGTTGATTAATCATGCCATTGGCATTAAAGAAACCTAACTTTAGGGATCGGGGTTTGGTACGTGCTTTGGGTTGTATATCCATTACTGGGGTTTCGCGAAGTTTTCAAGGGCTTGCGTAATCTCGGGATACGCGTGGAATATACGCTGGATCTGGGCGAGATCGCAGGAGTTACGGGCGGCAACGAGCTCGTTGGCCATTTTACGCGCGCGGGGCGTGAAGAATAACGCGAAGGTCCCAGAGATCACGCTGAACGGATCTACTGGGATGGACGGACGGATTAAAAATTCCAATAAACCGACCTTTTTATACCTGCGGCTAAGGGTGCAAGTAGTGACAACGCAAACGCGTGAATTTGGGGAATTCGGTGTACGGTCGGTTTTTGTAAGTTACGTGAAGGTCAATGATTTTAATTTTATGTTTTTGTAAAGCTAAGCTTGTATGCTTTAATTTTGTCTAAAGATTTTTACTCAATATCTTTAGATTTTAGAAAACAATCAGTAATAAACCAAATTACAAGGGGTGTGCGATTTTATTGCTCTCAAGTGTAAATGTGAGGACGATGTAAAATAAGAAACGCATCCATAGTAGCAAAAGAAACAAAAACAATTTCTAAACAAAATAATTACAAATAAGCCGAGGAAGCTAAGAGGTGACCAACTGACCAGTCCTAACTAACGGCGCCCGTTCACGAGCATGACGCATGGATCAGCATTTTGAAGGGAGCTAAATGATCCAACACACGCGCCACCATCAGCGAGACATCTGAGTGAGCATGACATACTCTCGCCACCAGGGCCCATTCAAGTCAATTACATAACCGGTAAATGGTAGCTCCATTATACATAGTACTCACACCTGTACAATGCAATTATATAATACAAAGTAGATTGAATTTATACAATGCAGAGATAGTCTTATAATGTTTAGCTGCTCCAACAGTATTTTCAAATGTTAATTATTCAATTGGTTGTGGTTGTGGAGCAGGACCAGCATTGAGCCAAGAATTTTTATCAGCAATGTAATCACCCAACTTATAAGATGCCTGCCTGCATAGTGTGCGTTTGATACAAGATTTGAATTTCATCTCATTCAGTTGAAGTATGTGGGGTGGAATTTTATTGTAACGTTTTAAACAGTACCCCATGAAAGATGAGTCTACTTTAGCCAGTCTGAAACCTGGCTGAGATAATAGGTCCCTATTTCTAGTACTATAATTATGTCTTTCACCTCTTTTACTAAAAAGATGTAGATTTTTCCTTACGTACATGATGTTTTCGTAGATATATTGACAAGGTACCGTCATGATGTTAATGTCCTTAAGACGCTGACAACACCTAAACCGCGGTCACTGTCAGATTGCATAGAAAAGAAAGAGAAGCTCGATGACCCAACGCTTGTAATTTATTGCAAAATATGAAGCAATTATCTATTTACTCAAAATAAAGTTGAGTAATCGAAAATAAAAAACAACCAAGTTCTGCATTCGAGTAAGATGTTCTTGTTATTAATTAAATACGTAACGTATGTTGATATTTAATGCAGATATTTTGGATTAGAACTCAAGGTAAGAGATTAGTTTAACGTTAATTTGTATCGAGATTTTCTTTAAAACGTGTTTTGGTAACAACCAAGTTCTGGGAAATATGTTCAAAATTAACATAGGTATATTTTTTCCGCTGCCACAAACTATAAGATTTGGCAATTTTTTTTCTTAAGAGAAGCCTATTTTGGTCAATTGGGTCTTGTCAGCGCCTTAAACAGTTCCCTTAGAGAATCGCGCCTGCGAAGATTATAAATGGCTCTGATAGCTCTTTTCTGCAGAATAAATATTGACTCGATGTCTGCAGCCCGTACCCAAAGTAAAATACCGTAAGACATGATACTATGAAAGTAACTCAAAATAGACTAGCCTCGCAGTATCTGCATCAGTAAATTGACGGATTTTTCTGACAGCATATGCCGCTGAACTTAGCCGTCCTGCAAGAGATGTTAAATGAGGACCCCATTGTAGCCTTGAATCGAGCGTGATCCCCAGGAAAACAGTTTTATCGATGCATTCTAGTTTCTCTTGATTCAATACTATCTCATAATCACCACTTTCGACATTTGGTAAAGAAAATCGAATGCACTTAGCCAGCAAGGTGGTATCGACTTGTAATTTATCTATCTTCCCCGTATAGCATGCTACATCCCGTTATGCTGAGTACACAAGCAGACACCGTCCACACAGAGACTTTGTCAGCCAATTTGGCGCTAGCGATATCAAAATCTGTGTGTCATGATATTTTGAAATTGTCAACGACACCCAATGAACTGAACTAATAAAAAAACAAAATGATTTATTTTAATGAATAAGGTACATAAAGTTCTTAAGATAATACATCTATCTCTTATTATGCCTTTAATGCGGGCGTGCAAATTCTACATGTTTAATTACTATTTTAAGAAATTAATTAATTAACTTGGTTACTACATGTGGTTAGTAAATTATATTATATAATGATTTAAATAAACAAAAGGCGTAACTTTTTAACCGTATGATATGTATGTTACCGTGTGTTATTTTATGATATCCACAAAAGTTCTCAAGTACCTACAATCGAAGAAATGAATGAATTCTCGTTTGGGCAGCGTTTAGCTAATATCCACAGCCCGACTTTACCCACTGTCGGGCATAGGCCTTTCTTTTTTGTGCCAATCCCCACGCTCCTGTGCCAGCCTCATCCAGGTGATACCCGTCATGGTAACAATGTCAATGCCTTACCAAAGCGTTGGACACCGTTGCAATACCCATACTTCTAAATACTGAAGGTCATTGGATTCAGAGGATTGTCATTAGATTGGTTGAAAACCTACCCAACTAACAAATGCCAGTGTGTGAAAGTCCGCCGGGGTCGCGGGAAGGTACTTATGGGTCACCGAGTCCCCTGGCAACACAGGCAACAGGAAGGAATACGGGTGGGTTTTAGTCAGTAAGAGTCTGACACACCCTCCCGCTCCGCCCAGAGCGGGAGAAGTTATTTGATGATTTCCCACGCTCAAAAAAAAAAAAAAAAAAGTGTGTGAAAGTGGGTTAGCAGTAAAAAAACAATATTTGTAGTTCTACAGGGTAGTGTTCTCGGCCCGACATTATTCCTCTTGCCTGCATGCTGACGAGATGGTCATTCTCTTTCATGGCGAATCCTGGGAATGAGTGCATAAGGAAGCTCATTACAACCTGACCAGTATCAAACGACGGCTTAACTACAATCTTCATTAATATATTGATAAAACCAACTACTTGTGTTTCTACAAAACCCAGGCCTCAGCGCCAAAATTACCACTTGGCATCAAAATCTACTGTACAACCTGGAACCCACTCCTATGTACCTGCCAGAATATAAAAGTGGTAGATTGGATTAAATATCTGGGGGTTTTCCTATCAAGCCCCATTTCGACCTGATGGCCAAACGCACCAGAAAATTTATTCACATAATGAAACTCTTGCGTAACTCTGCCAATAAAAAGACTATGTATAACAGTATGGGGTCGAGTTGGCGCGACTCCAACGCTATCCCATATCAACCATGATCCAAAGCGAACGAGCCTAACGATCGGTTTTGAAAATCATGCTCAAAAAACCTTTTAGATACCCGTCAGCCCTTTTGTACAAAGAAGCCCGCATTACTCAATGTCCGACAGTAATGTATCTTGAAAATTGTACTGAATTACCATCAAATCGTAACACAGTCCACGGAATACTAGCATCTTTTCGAACGTCGAGTTTTTAAGCTTCGATTAGGACGCCTACAACTTTCGCACAACACAATTCTTGCTCAGTCACATATGCAACAAAGCCGTAGGAATGTATGGCATCAGTAACTCTAGAACAAGCCAAGTCAAAAAGATTGTTCGCAAATGGCTTCTAGCCCAATCATGCAGTGAATCCGAATTTCTTTTAAAGTAATTTCATAACACACCAACACGTACCTACATGCACCCTCATACATACCTGCATACTTACTCATAGTGCACATTGCGCTCAAAATATTCCTTTAAACTATTTAATTTCACTTTTTAAATCCAAACACTGTTCCAATGTTTTAATTACTTTAACATATAACACTTTTTCATGTGCATCTCGTCTGTAACAATCTATCAGTATTAATGTAATGCTCATTTTCATTATACGGTAATACCACCCATGGACTCCACAGGACAGGCTCGACCTAGCGTCGAGTCCGTAAGCAAAATGCTTCCTTTGCGTCTTGTATTTTTATGTAAACCTAGCTATTAATGTAGATTTTATGGAAATGTAAAGCAATGTTTTTGCCACATTATCTATCTATGTATGTTATTTAACTTTCTGAGCAACTCTCAGCCAGTGCACAGACTCCTACTTACAACCCACGGGTCTGCACCGTGCGACATGGTGGGCAGAGCACACTGGTTGGAACTGGCGGAACTTCAGACTTCTTTGTGGAATTTTTGAACGAACGAATTCAGAACGTTTTACTTCGTGTGGCCCACCCAAGCTGCATTCTTCTCGATGTCTCAATTTGATGCTCTTTGAAATGAAAGAATTAAAAATATGAATGTATTGGACATACCAGTCATCCATCTCAAACTTTTCGTTTCTGATTTTGGAAACTTCGTTTTCCTTCGTTGGAATTCTATGGAGAGACTTTTGTCTAAAAATGGATGTGTTCCGACAGATGTTATGATGATAAAGCTTCTAGTAAAAAAAAGTAATTGAAAACCAACTGGTCAGCCCTCGAGCATGACCACTTCTATTTCTACTTTACGAAGACAGGTGTCTTTTCTCAATTTTTGACATTACGTCGTAGAAATCTTTCTACTATCTGTAATTTTGTCTTTGGTGTATTTAATTTCCATGGTAGTCATCTTGGTGATCTCGAATCAGCAGAATTTAGTTTAGCTTGTTCCAAATCCTAAAATTGAAACACCTAAATTACCCATACCTACACGAAGGCCAGGCTATTTTCATTTATGTCTTCGATTACTACGAGAGCTCAATTTTTTTTACAGATAAGCAAACCTAAAACCTAATTTATATGCTATTTTGCGTACCTACGCATATACGATATTTTTATTGTTTTGTTTGGGATTTAATGTAATTTATTTGTACATTTTTTAAATACTAAAACCATAGCAAGAAAAAATTCAATCAATTGAAGTAATAAATACCTAAAAAGCGGTTTTTCTGGAGTTATAAGCACACTAATGGACAGATTGACAGACGGACGTTACAATAACATGATCATAATATGAAAGGATGTAAAATAATGAAGAAATCCGTGTTTTTTGATAAAGCTGAAACCTGTCACTTCAGTTTTATCTTTTAAGGTTACATGTAGTAGAGTGAGTACCAAAAAATCCGTTCAAAAAAGAAACGTTCTCCGATGAATAAATTAACACATAATCTTTTTCTAATTTCTAGTTGTGACCATGATAGATTATGGCCGTCTAAGCCACGGTCCACATCAGTTTTTATTAAGGCACTGACAAGACCCAATTGACCAAAATAGGCTTCTCTTAAGAAAGAAAATTGCCAAATCTGTATAGTTTGTGGTAGCGGAAAAATATATGTTAATTTTGAACATATTTCCCAGAACTTGGTTGTCACCAAAACACGTTTTGAAAAAAAAAATCTCGATACAAACTAACGTTAAACTAACCTCTTACCTTGAGTTCTAATCCAAAATATCTGTATTAAATATCAACATAAATTACGTATTTAATTAATAACAAGTACGTCTTATTCTAATGCAGAACTTGGTTGTTTTTTATTTTCGATTACTCAACTCAATTCTGAGTAAATAGATAATTACTTCATATTTTGCAATAAATTACAAGCGTTTTGTCGTCGCGCTTCTCTTTCTTTTCTATCAATCTGACAGTGACCGCGGTTTAGGTGTTGTCAGCGTCTTAAATGATTCGTTTCAGGGTGAGTACTCCTCCAACGTCGTCGTATAGATGATCATGAGCCACACAGGGTATCGCTTTCGACAAAGCAGATTTCAGGTAGAACTTATATTATAATTATGGTAGTCTTCATCTTACAGTCTTTCGTGTCATGAAAGCATTGGATGTATTTTTCTTTGCTGTGATTAAATCGAAAAAAAAGTTTATAAGTAGATGGATTAAAACTGTACGAGCTTCGGATCATTGGCATCACGCCTGATTCACTAAAGGGGTTGAGTAAAGTAATTAAAGTTAATAACTAAGTAATTAAATAAAAAGTAAGTAAGTACCCTAAATATGAGTAGGGGTCATTGTATTCAAAGTTATTAAACACTTTTACTACGGGAAAAAAACATGAAATCGAAAAAAAAATCAGCTACGCTTTCCGCTTTACGCTACGCGTGACATATGGTCACGGAGGACTTATCTGATGATGCAGAATTGGACAGGGAGCGTAGGGCGTTGGCGGTTCGGTGCAATATGTTAGCCCGCAGGTTTGCGCGCTGTAGTAGGGATGTGAAGGTGTATCTTTTTAAGGCCTACTGTCAAACCTTCTACACGTGCAGCTTGTGGGTGAAGTATACGCAGAGGGCCTACAACGTCCTACGCGTTCAGTATAATAATTGTTTTAGGATGTTAAGGGGGCTTCCGCGCTTCTGCAGCGCTTCGCAGATGTTATGATACAAAATACAATACAATACAAAATAGTTTATTGTGACAAATAGAAAATTACATTTCGCTTAAACGTGTTTGGAGCCCTTTTAAGCAAAAAATGCCTGTATTAGAAGGCTCCGCTCTTTCACATCGTTGTAATACACTTATACTAACTAGAGTTAATAAAGTGTGCTATGACCTTAAGGGTAAATATGGAATGTACGTACATTTTTCTATATTTAGCTTATATTTACTAATCTTAAGAAAAAAAAAAACAAATAAAAGTAAAATATAAAAGTAAAGTTGAAAGTTTAAATATATAATAAAGTTTACAGTAATAAAGTTAACAGTAAGAATAAAACTTATTCCCAGTTAGTGCATGTGATGTAGTGTATATGTGATGTGTGGTGTAGTAAGTAGTGCGGTATTATGTGTAGTATACGGTGAGGCGCGCAATGTGGTAGGATGTGTGGCGAGGTGTAGTGTGAGGTGTGTGGTGTGATGTGAGGTGTGTGGTATAGTGTGTGGTGTGGTGTGGTGTGGTGTGGTGTGGTGTGGTGTGGTGTGGTGTGGTGTGGTGTGGTGTGGTGTGGTGTGGTGTGGTGTGGTGTGTGTGGTGTGTGTGGTGTGTGTGATGAGGTGTGTGATGAGTTTTGGTGTGTGGTGTTTTAATTTATGGTATATATATATGATATATTTCGGCTACTCAACATGTTCCAGAAGTGCCCCTGTTTCCTCATAGGTAAGTGGTTTTATCCAGTCTATTATACTTTTTTTACAGTCGTGGTAAATTTTATTATATACTTACATAAATATGTTTGTTAATTTTGTTATAGAGCTGAGCAGAGCGTTTATTGAATTGCTTGTACGCAAATCTCGTTTTAGTTTGGGGAACTTGGACCACTAAATCTTTTCTCCTTTTAGATTTTTTGTTATCATTATATGGTAGGGTTTTATGTTTTTTTAGTATAGCTTGTGTTACATACAGTTTACTAACAGAGTAATCTAAAAGGTAGTAATCTAACCAATTAATAGGCTGTGTTCGGTTACTGATAAGATACTAAAGCATACGTAGTTTGTTTTATTATTTTATAGATTTTTTATGATATATGTTATGTATGCGTCAATTATGTGTAGGTTTCGCGGATTCGCCAACAGCATCCTATGAACATTATATGGCAAGGTGGAGAGCCCCTTTATTAGGCACCGGGTACGGAGGCACGTGCCAACATGTGTTGCTATTAGTTATTGTTGGGTTGGTTTTTAGGTTTTACTAACATAGTTTTTTTAAGTCGTGGTTACTAATACTTTATGGAATATGTGTATTTTTATGTGTTCCGCAATAAATGAGATTATTATTATTAATATAATGTTTTTTTTTTAACCAAACTTGCATTACTTTGTAAAATATAGAGGTAACTTTGTATGTACCTATGTTTGTAAAAAGTAATCTCTGGAAAGACTCTTTACGATTGTGAAAATGATTGTGCTATGAAATTTAAACTTGCTCCAACTTTTTTTCAATCATTGCGCAAACTCAAACTCAAATTCAAAGCATTTGATTCAAATAAACCAAAAACAGGTACTGTTGAGTTTTCAAGGGGTCGGTTAGTCAAAAAGAAAGAAAAGAAAGATCGGAAAGATGAAGCTAGTTGCCCACTCCAAAGCGTAGTAGGTTGCTACGGAGAAGAACGGGCAAGAAACTCCACGGACACTCTTTTAAATAAAAAATAGCAAATTTCAATACCTACCTAGTTACCTACTAATCCTAAACGGTCAAAATTATTGCGCAAAGTCTAGGGCCCTGCTGTGAAAAACGCAGGTAAAAACGTTCATGAACTGCTTGATGGTGGGGATTTTGAGATCGAGATGGAGGATCTCGTTTCAGACGAACCAGGGGGCTCCCGTTGCCTTTCGGAGGAAACGGTTTTGGAGGGACTGCATCCTGTGGATGTGGTGGGGCCTAGCATGTGCGAAGACTGCACAGGCATACATCATGATGGGACGGATGCACGCAGTGTAAATACGCAATTTGCCCTTAAGGGACAATTTGCTGCGCGCATTTAGGACGGAGTGAAGTCTACCGAGAGCGAAAGCGGCACGCGAACGCACCTGCTTGATGTGCTCTGAGAACGAGAGATGGTGGTCAAGGGTCACGCCTAGGTATTTGGCTCGCTTCTCCCAAGGGATAGGCTTGCCGAACATGGTGAGCGGTCGGGGGGCGATGAGGTTTCTACGCTGTTTGGTGAAGAGAACAGCCTGACTTTTGTCGGGATTGACCTCGATTCTCCACTTTCTAAACCAAGCGCCAAGCTTGTTGACTTCGGTCTGGAGAGTGCGAGATATGTGGTCGTGGACTAACCCGGTGTAGTAGATGGCCGTGTCGTCTGCGAACAGAGCCAGCTGCGCCTTTCTACTTTTCGGGATGTCACTGGTGAAGAGAGTAAAAATGAGAGGGGATAGTACAGAGCCCTGAGGGACGCCTGCACGGATAGGGTGAGGGGAGGATAGCGCTCCTTCGATGCGATAGCGGAAGGTGCGGTTTGACAAGAAGTCTCGTAAGATGAGCACGAGACGATCGGGCACACCGAGTTTGTAGAGCTTATATAATAAGCCGTTGTGCCAGACCTTGTCGAACGCTTTCGCTATGTCGAAGAATACAGCACCGGTCGTAAGACCACGTTGAAAGCCGTAGCTTATGTGTTCAACGATGCGGTGGACCTGTTGGACGCAAGAATGTTGGGCTCTAAAGCCGAACTGCTGGTCGGGGATGAGGCCCTTTGTTTCCACAAAATCTCTGAGGCGCTTTAAGATAAGCCACTCATAGATTTTCTCGAAGACATTGAGCAGACTGATGGGATTAAAAATTCCAATAAACCGACCTTTTTATACCTGCGGCTAAGGGTGCAAGTAGTGACAACGCAAACGCGTGAATTTGGGGAATTCGGTGTACGGTCGGTTTTTGTAAGTTACGTGAAGGTCAATGATTTTAATTTTATGTTTTTGTAAAGCTAAGCTTGTATGCTTTAATTTTGTCTAATGATTTTTACTCAATATCTTTAGATTTTAGAAAACAATCAGTAATAAACCAAATTACAAGGGGTGTGCGATTTTATTGCTCTCAAGTTTAAATGTGAGGACGATGTAAAATAAGCGCATCCATAGTAGCAAAAGAAACAAAAACAATTTCTAAACAAAATAATTACAAAAAAGCCGAGGAAGCTAAGAGGTGACCAACTGACCAGTCCTAACTAACGGCGCCGGTTCACGAGCATGACGCATGGATCAGAATTTTGAAGGGAGCTAAATGATCCAACACACGCGCCACCATCAGCGAGACATCTGAGTAAGCATGACATACTCTCAGCCGCCAGGGCCCATTCAAGTCAATTACATAACCGGTAAATGGTAGCTCCATTATACATAGTACTCACACCTGTACAATGCAATTATATAATACAAAGTAGATTGAATTTATACAATGCAGAGATAGTCTTATAATGTTTAGCTGCTCCAACAGTATTTTCAAATGTTAATTATTCAATTGGTTGTGGTTGTGGAGCAGGACCAGCATTGAGCCAAGCATTTTTATCAGCAATGTAATCACCCAACTTATAAGATGCCTGCCTGCATAGTGTGCGTTTGATACAAGATTTGAATTTCATCTCATTCAGTTGAAGTATGTGGGGTGGAATTTTATTGTAACATTTTAAACAGTACCCCATGAAAGATGAGTCTACTTTAGCCAGTCTGAAACCTGGCTGAGATAATATGTCCCTATTTCTAGTACTATAATTATGTCTTTCACCTCTTTACTAAAAAGATGTACATTTTTTCTTACGTACATGATGTTTTCGTAGATATATTGACAAGGTACCGTCATGACGTTAATGTCCTTAAGACGCTGACAACACCTAAACCGCGGTCACTGTCAGATTGCATAGAAAAGAAAGAGAAGCTCGATGACACAACGCTTGTAATTTATTGCAAAATATGAAGCAATTATCTATTTACTCAAAATTGAGTTGAGTAATCGAAAATAAAAAACAACCAAGTTCTGCATTCAAATAAGATGTTCTTGTTATTAATTAAATACGTAACGTATGTTGATATTTAATGCAGATATTTTGGATTAGAACTCATGGTAAGAGGTTAGTTTAACGTTAATTTGTATCGAGATTTTCTTTCAAAACGTGTTTTGGTAACAACCAAGTTCTGGGAAATATGTTCAAAATTAACATATATTTTTTCCGCTGCCACAAACTATAAGATTTGGCAATTTTTTTTCTTAAGAGAAGCCTATTTTGGTCAATTGGGTCTTGTCAGCGCCATAAACAGTTCCCTTAGAGAATCGCGCCTGCGGAGATTATAAATGGCTCTGATAGCTCTTTTCTGCAGAATAAATATTGACTCGATGTCTGCAGCCCGTACCCAAAGTAAAATACCGTAAGACATGATACTATGAAAGTAACTCAAAATAGACTAGCCTCGCAGTATCTGCATCAGTAAATTGACGGATTTTTCTGACAGCATATGCCGCTGAACTTAGCCGTCCTGCAAGAGATGTTATATGAGGACCCCATTGTAGCCTTGAATCGAGTGTGATCCCCAGGAAAACATCGATGAATTCTAGTTTCTCTTGATTCAATACTATCTCATAATCACCACTTTCGACATTTGGTAAAGAAAATCGAATGCACTTAGCCAGCAAGGTGGTATCGACTTGTAATTTATCTATCTTCCCCGTATAGCATGCTACATCACGTTATGCTGAGTACACAAGCAGACACCGTCCACACGGAGACTTAGTCAGCCAATTTGGCGCTAGCGATATCAAAATCTGTGTGTCATGATATTTTGAAATTGTCAGCGACACCCAATGAACTGAACTAATAAAAAAACAAAATGATTTATTTTAATGAATAAGGTACAGAAAGTTCTTAAGATAATACATCTATCTCTTATTATGCCTTTAATGCTGGCGTGCAAATTTTACATGTTTAATTATTATTTTAAGAAATTAATTAATTAATTTGGTTACTGCATGTGGTTAGTAAATTATATTATATTATATAATGATTTAAATAAACAAAAGGCGTAACTTTTTAACCGTTTGATATGTATGTTACCGTGTGTTATTTTATGATATCCACAAAAGTTCTCAAGTACCTACTCGTACAATCGAAGAAATGAATGAATTCTCGTTTGGGCAGCGTTTAGCTAATATCCACAGCCCGACTTTACCCACTGTCGGGCATAGGCCTTTCTTTTTTGTGCCAATCCCCAGGCTCCTGTGCCAGCCTCATCCAGGTGATACCCGTGATGGTAACAATGTCAATGCCTTACCAAAGCGTTGGACACCGTTGCAATACCCATACTTCTAAATACTGAAGGTCATTGGATTCAGAGGATTGTCATTAGATTGGTTGAAAACCTACCCAACTAACAAATGCCAGTGTGTGAAAGTGGGTTAGCTGTAAAAAAAAAAATATTTGTAGTTCTACAGGGTAGTGTTCTCGGCCCGACATTATTCCTCTTGCCTGCATGCTGACGAGATGGTCATTCTCTTTCATGGCGAATCCTGGGAATCAGTGCATAAGGAAGCTCATTACAGCCTGACCAGTATCAATCGACGGCTTAACTACAATCTTCATTAATATATTGATAAAACCAACTACTTGTGTTTCTACAAAACCCAGGCCTCAGCGCCAAAATTACCACGTGGCATCAAAATCTACTGTACAACCTGGAACCCACTCCTATGTACCTGCCAGAATATAAAAGTGGAAGATTGGATTAAATATCTGGGGGTTTTCCTATCAAGCCCCATTTCGACCTGATGGCCAAACGCACCAGAAAATGTATTCACATAATGAAACTCTTGCGTAACTCTGCCAATAAAAAGACTATGTATAACAGTATGGGGTCGAGTTGGCGTGACTCCATCGCTATCATATCAACCATGATCCAAAGCGAACGAGCCTAACGATCGGTTTTGAAAATCATGCTCAAAAACCTTTTAGATACCCGTCAGCCCTTTTGTACAAAGAAGCCCGCATTACTCAATGTCCGACAGTAATGTATCTTGAAAATTGTACTGAATTACCATAAATTCGTAACACAGTCCACGGAATACTAGCATCTTTTCGAACGTCGAGTTTTTAAGCTTCGATTAGGACGCACAACACAATTCTTGCTCAGTCACATATACAACAAAGCCGTAGGAATGTATGTCATCAGTAACTCTAGAACAAGCCAAGTCAAAAAGATTGTTCGCAAATGGCTGCTAGCCCAATCGTGCAGTGAATCCGAATTTCTTTTAAAGTAATTTCATAACACACCAACACGTACCTACATGCACCTTCATACATACGTACATACTTACACATAGTGCACATTGGGCTCAAAATATCCCTTTAAACTATTTAATTTCACTTTTTAAATCCAAACACTGTTACAATGTTTTAATTACTTTAACATATAACACTTTTTCATGTGCATCTCGTCTGTAACAATCTATCAGTATTAATGTAATGCTCATTTTCATTATACGGTAATACCACCCATGGACTCCACAGGACAGGCTCGACCTAGCGTCGAGTCCGTAAGCAAAATGCTTCCTTTGCGTCTTGTATTTTTATGTAAACCTAGCTATTAATGTAGATTTTATGGAAATGTAAAGCAATGTTTTTTGCCAAATAAACATTGTCTGTCTATGTATGTTATTTAACTTTCTGAGCAACTCTCAGCCAGTGCACAGACTCCTACTTAAAACCCACGGGTCTGCACCGTACGACATGGTGGGCAGAGCACACTGGTTGGAACTGGCGGAACTTCAGACTTCTTTGTGGAATTTTTGAACGAACGAATTCAGAACGTTTTACTTCGTGTGGCCCACCCAAGCTGCATTCTTCTCGATGTCTCCATTTGATGCTCTTTGCAATGAAAGAATTAAAAATATGAATGTATTGGACATACCAGTCATCCATCTCAAACTTTTCGTTACTGATTTTGGAAACTTCGTTTTCCTTCGTTGGAATTCTATGGAGAGACTTTTGTCTAAAAGTGGATGTGTTCCGACAGATGTTATGATGATAAAGCTTCTAGTAAAAAAAAGTAATGGAAAACCAACTGGTCAGCCCTCGAGCATGACCACTTCTATTTCTACTTTACGAAGACAGTGTCTTTTCTCAATTTTTGACATTACGTCGTAGAAATCTTTCTACAATCTGTAATTTTGTCATTGGTGTATTTAATTTCCATGGTAGTCATCTTGGTGATCTTGAATCAGCAGAATTTAGTTTAGCTTGTTCCAAATCCTGAAATTGAAACACCTAAATTACCCATACCTACACGAAGGCCAGGCTATTTTCATTTATGTCTTCGATTACTACGAGAGCTCAATTTTTTTTACAGATAAGCAAACCTAAAAACCAATTTGTATGCTATTTTGCGTACCTACGCATATACGATATTTTTATTGTTTTGTTTGTTTGTTTGTTTGTTTGTTTGGGATTTAATGTAATTTATTTGTACATTTTTTAAATACTAAAACCGTAGCAAGAAAAAATTCAATCAATTGAAGTAATAAATACCTAAAAAGCGGTTTTTCTGGAGTTATAAGCACACTAATGGACAGATTGACAGACGGACGTTACAATAACATGATCATAATATGAAAGGATGTAAAATAATGAAGAAATCCGTGTTTTCTGATAAAGCTGAAACCTGTCACTTCAGTTTTATCTTTTAAGGTTACATGTAGTAGAGTGAGTACCAAAAAATCCGTTCAAAAAAGAAACGTTCTCCGATGAATAAATTAACACATAATCTTTTTTCTTCTAATTTCTAGTTGTGACCATGCTAGATTATGGCCGTCTAAGCCACGGTCCACATCAGTTTTTATTAAATGATTCGTTTCAGGGTGAGTACTCCTCCAACGTCGTCGTATAGATGATCATGAGCCACACACGGTATCGCTTTCGACAAAGCAGATTTCAGGTAGAACTTATATTATAATTATGGTAGTCTTCATCTTACAGTCTTTCGCGCCATGAAAGCATTGGATGTATTTTTCTTTGCTGTGATTAAATCGAAAAAAAAAAAATATAAGTAGATGGATTAAAACTATATGAGCTTCGGATCATTGGCATCACGCCTGATTCACTAAAGGGGTTGAGTAAAGTAATTAAAGTCAATACCTAAGTAATTAAATAAAAAGTAAGTAAGTACCCTAAATCCATTGTATTCATAGTTATTAAACACTTTTACTACGGAAAAAAACATTAAATGCTAGGTAAGCTACGCTTTCCGCTTTAAGGCTCCTACATACTGGCGCGACTTGTCGCGCGACGCGTCGCGACACAAAGGCACCGCTTGTAGCGCTACAAGCGGTGCCTTTGTGTCGCGACGCGTCGCGCGACAAGTCGCGCCAGTATGTGAAATGCCTTTCTCTACGCGTGACATATGGTCACGGAGGACTTATCTGATGATGCAGATTTGGACAGGGAGCGTAGGGCGTTGGCGGTTCGGTGCAATATGTTAGCCCGCAGATTTGCGCGCTGTAGTAGGGATGTGAAGGTGTATCTTTTTAAGGCCTACTGTCAAACCTTCTACACGTGCAGCTTGTGGGTGAAGTATACGCAGAGGGCCTACAACGTCCTACGCGTTCAGTATAATAATGGTTTTAGGATGTTAATGGGGCTTCCGCGCTTCTGCAGCGCTTCGCAGATGTTATGATACAAAATACAATACAATACAAAATAGTTTATTGTGACAAATAGAAAATTACATTTCGCTAAAACGTGTTTGGAGCCCTTTTAAGCAAAAAATGCCTGTATTAGAAGGCTCCGCTCTTTCACATCGTTGTAGTACACTTATACTAACTAGAGTTAATAAAGTGTGCTATGACCTTAAGGGTAAATATGGAATGTACGTACATTTTTCTATATTTAGCTTATATTTACTAATCTTAAGAAAAAAAAAAACAAATAAAAGTAAAATATAAAAGTAAAGTTGAAAGTTTAAATATATAATAAAGTTTACAGTAGTAAAGTTAACAGTAAGAATAAAACTTATTCCCAGTTAGTGCATGTGATGTAGTGTATATGTGATGTGTGGTGTAGTAAGTAGTGCGGTATTATGTGTGGTGTGGTGTGTGTGGTGTGTGTGATGAGGTGTGTGATGAGTTTTGGTGTGTGGTGTTTTAATTTATGGTATATATATATGATATATTTCGGCTACTCAACATGTTCCAGAAGTGCCCCTGTTTCCTCATAGGTAAGTGGTTTTATCCAGTCTATTATACTTTTTTTACAGTCGTGGTAAATTTTATTATATACTTACATAAATATGTTTGTTAATTTTGTTATAGAGCTGAGCAGAGCGTTTATTGAATTGCTTGTACGCAAATCTCGTTTTAGTTTGGGGAACTTGAACCACTAATTCTTTTCTCCTTTTAGATTTTTTGTTATCATTATATGGTAGGGTTTTATGTTTTTTTAGTATAGCTTGTGTTACATACAGTTTACTAACAGAGAGTAAATCACTTATTTGGTATAAGCTTGCAGTGGCGAATCTTTTATTTTTTAAATACATTATTTTTATTAGTGCACGCTGCGCTCGTTCTATGTTTATAAATTTTGTTTTTGCTGCACCGCCCTAAATTGGGATACAATATAATAGTACAGACTGGGCCAGTGCTACATATATTTCATTTAGGAGATTTCTGGGACGTTTCTTACAGCTCTCCATTTTAGTTGGAACAATATGTCTGAGAGTTTTAAAGATCGAACTGAGTTTCCTTATTCTCGCAGAAATTTGCTCAAGTTGAGGGTACCAGGATAGTGCTTGATCTACCACAGCACCAAGATATTTAGCTTTAGCGACCTTCTCAATACATGGACAGTTACAGCTTATAGTAGGCATGTCTCCACATATGTGTAACTTTTTAATCTAACCAATTAATAGGCTGTGTTCGGTTACTGATACGATACTAAAGCATACGTAGTTTGTTTTATTATTTTATTGAGTTTTTATGATATATGTTATGTATGCGTCAATTATGTGTAGGTTTCGCGGATTCGCCAACAGCATCCTATGAACATTATATGGCAAGGTGGAGAGCCCCTTTATTAGGCACCGGGTACGGAGGCACGTGCCAACATGTGTTGCTATTAGTTATTGTTGGGTTGGTTTTTAGGTTTTACTAACATAGTTTTTTTAAGTCGTGGTTACTAATACTTTATGGAATATGTGTATTTTTATGTGTTCCGCAATAAATGAGATTATTATTATTAATATAATGTTTTTTTTTTAACCAAACTTGCATTACTTTGTAAAATATAGAGGTAACTTTGTATGTACCTATGTTTGTAAAAAGTAATCTCTGGAAAGACTCTTTACGATTGTGAAAATGATTGTGCTATGAAATTTAAACTTGCTCCAACTTTTTTTCAATCATTGCGCAAACTCAAACTCAAATTCAAAGCATTTGATTCAAATAAACCAAAAACAGGTACTGTTGAGTTTTCAAGGGGTCGGTTAGTCAAAAAGAAAGAAAAGAAAGATCGGAAAGATGAAGCTAGTTGCCCACTCCAAAGCGTAGTAGGTTGCTACGGAGAAGAACGGGCAAGAAACTCCACGGACACTCTTTTAAATAAAAAATAGCAAATTTCAATACCTACCTAGTTACCTACTAATCCTAAACGGTCAAAATTATTGCGCAAAGTCTAGGGCCCTGCTGTGAAAAACGCAGGTAAAAACGTGGGGTGCATCATGAAAAACGCAGGTAAATAATAATATATTGAAATAAAATACCCATCATCCCGGGATTAAGTACTACTTCAATTTTTTGTGCGAACTGAAATCTCGATGATATTATGAATCAATGACAAGTCGCAGAATCTACCAATCGTATAAAAGGAAAAATCAGAAGAGGAGTTGGGGGCGTCAATGTTTGTCACATCACTGATAACCGCCCTAGAAACTATAAGAAGCTGTGATCCATAATCGGGGAAAATACAAATACGTGTCTAAGGCGGACAAACCCAAGGAAGTTGGAAAGACGAGATAATAGATTTCATTCTGATTGTAAAACTGTTATCTTAACTTAGTAATTTGATATTGGGGTATACTTTTTGGGAAATACCTTTGGTCACGTTGAGATATATTGACTAAAAAAAACAGAAAACTTACAATAAAGTAGTAGTAATGTTCTCTTCGAGAGGAAAGGCAACGCACTCGGTGCCTTTGGTAGGTATTGTAGACGACCACAGGCGACGGCGATGGTGACAGCATCCTAATTGCGTAATACACTAGCAATTACAATCTGAATGATAATGGTGACGATATTATTCACAAACTAAACTAAATTTAAGTTCAGTGCATCTTTTTCTTTCTATTTCATTAAGAAAAGGACAGAACATACATTTTAGTTTAGTCCTGTCAAATTAATCAGCGCTTGACGTAAATTGACGTAATTTTAGTAGGCAAGTTTTTAATCACGTCTAAACTTGTATGGAGGAGTGACAGGCGCTGATTAATTTGACAAGACTAAACTAAAATGTATCTTCTGTCCTCTTTTTAATGAAATAGAAAGAAAAAGATGCACTGAGCTTAAATTTAGTTTAGTTTGTGAACAAGGGAATCGGCACCATTGAAGTATATTGCTAATGCATTGCTTCATATGTAAATCATTATGATAACGTAAATAACGCAATGAATGTTGTTGGACTGTCAAAATGAAACCCATTGCTGCTGATAGTGTTACGCCATTACCCCGCACTTTACCATCAGCCACTTTATGACATGACAAGTAACGCAGCAAGCTACTACTTTTCGAGTCGATGGTACTTTAGTAAATTATTTTGGCCCAGTGGCGGCCACGCTTGGTGCCACCTACTGGATGTCTGATACATCTATGATCCTACCTTTAGTCAAATAGTGCTTGCAAATGCCATGTATACTTATGTTGAAAATAAATATGTATATATTCCTAGGTAGGTAATCATATTTATTTTAATAGATATTCGGTAAATCCGGGTAAATCTAAGTTTACTCTTTCCTATATAGGGGTATGAGGAACAGGGAAGTTCACTCATACCCCATAGAAAAGGGAGGATCCTCCGACCAGACGGGTGGTGTGTCTGATGAGCTACTGCCCGACAGTTGATGTCGAGATATTGTGTATATGCCAGTTGCGTGGAAACTCTGCTTGCGCAATGCAGGATTTGTGCCGGCCACACCTTTATTATTACCAGTAACACGCGATTGTTCATTTTATAGATTTTACTATGCGTAAGGTTCCAATTTTGGGAGCTACAGATCGAATGAGAGGTAGGTAAGTACCTAAAACCATTTTTTATAAGATAATGCGCTTGAGTTGAAGAAGTCCATATAGGTAGATTACGAGCACATTTGATTACTACAGCATTGGTTTAGTGGTCGCAAGCGCTACTACTGACCATGAGGTCCTGGGTCGATTCCCAGGTCCGGAAAAGTGTAATTGGGTTTTTCCATCAGGAATATTTTGTCAGCAGTAGCCGAAGTCTGGATTTGTGCTTGGTTGATGGCAATAGGCTCGCTCCCGATTACATGGGACTTAAACATAACTGGCGAAATGTGGGTACACCTCTGCTTAACCCTCCGGAGATTACAGGCGTGATGTTATGTAATGTTGATGCAATGGTACTATGCCTCCGAACAACTTGAACTCTGGCAGATTCCACCTGGCAGACTCTGTCAGATCTGCGTTTTTGGCTACCGACAACAGGATCGAATGGAAGGTCTGAGTGTTTACGCAGCACTACAGCAAGAAGAAACGCGTGTCTGACTGTTGGTAACTCGCAAAGAGCGTACAGTTCAGCAGTTGGAAATTGAACAGGTTTGTGAGTCATGACTTTTAGCACTGCCCTCTGTGCCCTTTCCA
Source organism: Atethmia centrago (assembly GCA_905333075.3). NCBI lineage: Eukaryota > Metazoa > Arthropoda > Insecta > Lepidoptera > Noctuidae > Atethmia > Atethmia centrago. Next base: position 14,569,492 of record HG995383.1, on the reverse strand, counting down.
AACGGAGCATTAAGCACTTCCCAGCCCCACCCCAAGCGGCAACACAATAGTTTAGGATAGAATGCGCCAGAGCGAAGTAGGTATACTGTTCGTAGTGTTGCAAAATCAGCAGATGTTCGCAGATTTTTAAAAACAAATATTAGTTTTCTGAACCTGGAAACCAGAGCCTCAATTTGCTTCTTCCATGTCAGCGTACTATTTATTAAAACACCCAGATATTTAATACTATGGGTGCGCGTAATCTGAGCACAACCGCTGCAATCAATCGATATTAACCCGCATTTATGCGCCGTCAGAGTATAGGGAAAAGTAGGTTGAGAGACTTTACTTGGAGCAAATGTAATGAACTTGGTTTTTTCTACATTGAGGGTTAGCAGGTTTTTATTCAACCATTTCATTGCAATAAGCAGAGTGGACTCTGCATATGAGCGGGTTTCCAACCAATCCTTACCATGAATGAGCATGACGGTATCGTCCGCGTAGGTTTTAGCGTTAGTTAGAGCCAGATTACATAGGTCATTTATGTAAATAAGGAACAGGGTAGGTCCAAGGACACTACCCTGCGGAACTCTTCACGCATATTTTCACCGAAAAGCGTAATAATAATGTGAGATGCGAGAGCGAGGGAGGCGAGCTAGAATTGTTGATGTGTAACTCTTTCCTCTCGCTTTCTGTGGGAGTGATTTCGTGAAAAGGGACCGAAGTGTGTAGACAGGACGTGACAGCTTGAGCATGGATTAAGTAAGTATTTTTTAATAGCATTGAATTAATATTATTATTATTATAATTACGACGAGTGGACGACCATTAGTAATGAATAATTATTCGATTAAATATTTCAGTACTTATTTAGCACTTTTAAATTCTGAGGTTAATTTCTGACGCTACTCAGTTGCTTATTACCAAAGTGAGATGTCAGACGTTACACATCATATGCGACTACTGACTCGCTCGTTTTTTTTTTTACAGCCCGTCTTTGAATTCTTGGTGAGGTCTTTTTTGCTTCGGAAAGGTTAAGTTTTCTTTTGAACATTTTTACAGAAATATTGTCGGCTTATGCAGAAACCATGAAAATAAAGACAAAGCGAGCAACGCGAGTGACAAAACCGAGGCTGCCAAAGCGAGCAACGCGAGCTCGAAAATTTTGGCACACCAGCTTGGGCAGGTTAGGATTAGGTTTTCTTTTGACTATTCATACAGAAGTAGGAGTTACTTTGTCGACATAGGTATGCAGAAAAACTTGACAATTAAGAGAATATTGACAGCGCGAGCGAAACAAGCTCGAAAATTTTATCACCGACTTAATTTTTCGACAAAAAGCAAGCACGGCGAACTCGATAATTTTGTAAGTACGTAATGGGTACAGTCTGGGGTGGACCGCCCCTGCCGTCCCTACCTTAGTCCGCCAGTGCTTGTGTTTCCTGTATATCGTTGTGAGAAAAGTATTTAATTTGGAGGATTCGTTGTGCATCAAAAATTTGATGAAAATTGATGTGTTACATGTTTTCACAATTACATGATCAGGACTTACAAGTGAAAAGGAAGAGCTTGAATGAAATAAGTTGAGGAGGGTGAATCTAACATCTTAACTATATGATGATTTTGATTCTCCTACGTTTCTCCTACTATTGTTTAGCGCTAGCATAATTTAATGGTGCAAGACGAGTGTTTGCTGTAGAGAAATGGCAATTCAAAGGCACTAACTAACAATTTCTAACGGCGTAAAGCATTACTAACTTAAGCCTCGCTGCACTGTAGAGAACATATAAAAAAAAGAAATATAATAATAATCGAATCGATTAGAAAAAAAATTAAAAAAATTAATCGATAATAAATCGATTCTGAGCCGCAGTTCAGGTCCGGATCGCGCAAGACTTTTGGCGGTCGGAGCCAGAGAGGCTGGTCATTGGCTACATGCCCATCCTTCTTCATGTACCGGTACCTTCCTGGATCCGACCTCGCTTCGTATGGCGACTGGTCTGCGGCTTTGGCACGGCACACCTTGTGGCACGGACGTGGACCGACTGGGACGACACCACGGACTTTGTTGTCAAAAAAGTGCAGGCCGCTTTTCAAGACATGCGACACTTAATGACATAATCCCGGTCTCTTGCCAGCATGAATGTGCCTGCTCTTCTTGAGCCGACTGGCATTGTCAGAGATGATGGCAAAAGACCTGATGGTGTATCTTTGGTTCTGTGGAGTTTGGGACGGATGTGTGGCGGCATCTACGTCGCCACATGCGAACTACGCATCACACTGACGTCACGCAAAATCCTGCATCGCGCAAGCAGAGTTTACCGCGCAAGTAGCATATATACAACATCCCGACATCAACCGTCGGGCAGTTACCCACCAGACAAGACACCCGTCTGGTCGGAGGATCCTCCCTTTTCTATGGAGGATGAGTGAACTTTAGAACCTGTTCCTCATGCCTCTATACTGGTGACCCCGAATATGAATGTCAGCGCAGCCTTCGTGCAACTACTTCAGCGTGACGTCATCATCAACACTTCCTCAAGCTTTCGAGCGGCGAGTTACACAGCCAGCTAGCACCCACGGCTTCAACGGGTATCCTGACCACCAGCATGCAGCGACCTTGGCACATCAGCAACCTTGGCACAGCACACTGCACTTTCGGCCGGTCAACAAGCAGAGCTCTTCAACCCTCTCCTGGTCGACGCCTCTATAGATGCTTGTGCGGGACGCAACCTGTGTAAACACACTGGCACCGTTCCACCTCTAACGGACTACTTCTAAAGCGGGTGCAGCTGCAGAAAATGCCGAAATTCTGAAACTAATTAAATACAGAGGCCTTAGCAAGGAGTATAACTTTGTGCCCTTTGGCGTCGAGACCCTCGGTCCGTGGGGTCCCAGTAAGCTTAAATTATTTGCGGAAATCGCGAAACGTCTAGTTGATGTAGGTAAGTGGTAAGTGGTAAGTAGTGGTAGTAAGTATGTAGGTAAGTGGCAGACCGCCTCGTCGGCCAGCTGGTGCGGGTAGTGCCGGATTTGGCGGAGAGTCAGTTTGGTTTCCGCAGGGGGCCCTCTACCGTGGACGCCATCATGCGCGTGCGAGCCCTCACGACGGGAAATGCTGTTGCCCAGGGTGGGGTCGTCTTGGCGGTGTCTCTAGACATCTCCAATGCCTTCAATACCCTGCCCTGGAGTTGCATCAGTTGCATCAGGGAGGCACTCCGGTACCACCGGATGCCAACCTACCTCTGTCGTGTGGTCGAGGCCTATCTGACGTACAGGGCCGTCATTTACCCCGGTCACCAGGGAGTGTCGAACCGGCAAGAGGTTTTGTGCAGTGTCCCACAGGGATTGGTACTGTGGCCGCATCTGTGGGACATCGGATACGATTGGGTGCTGTGCGCCGACCTCCCTAGCGGCGTCAGCGTAGTGTGCTACGCTGACGAGCATACGGTGGAGTATACGGTGGAGGTCTGCCCGGCTTGGGCAGAGCACCGCCGTGTCCTCGTGGAGGCGTTCGGTGGCAGAGATCTCTCGCGTCCGGCCCTGGTCCAGGCTATGGTACGCAGCGATAGGGTATTGGCAGCCATCACCTCCTTCTGCGAAGCAGTAATGCTCGCGAAGGAGGAGGCGGGACGGTTGAGGGAAAGGCAAATTTCACGCACTGAAACTGACCTGGGCGTTGGGATAGAAAATTCATGGCAGTAGTACATACAATATCAATGCCAAGAAAATTAAATGTATAAAGTTTGCCTTGCCAAATGTCTAGGTCCCAACATCGTCTTAGATAATGGGGTGCTTGAAACTTGGACTTCTGTGGGGCCCTCATATGAGGGCCCCACTGAAGTCTGGCATATACTGTCTTGATATATATCAAGCCTAGCGGGCAGGCTCAGTTTGGCCGCCTACGCCGTCAGAAAAGTAAGACAATACACTGACGTTAATACAGCTCGATTAGTTTATTTTAGTTATTTTCATAGCGTTATGTCCTACGGTATTCTGCTGTGGGGCAAATCCGCTGACATTCAAAATATATTCGTTAGCTTGGTGCCAGAGTATCTCTGAGAGATTTTTTTAAAGGTGTTGGTATTCTCACGGTGGCATCACAATTCATCTTCGCCAACATCTTATATATTAGGCAAAATATACACTTATACACTAAAAATAGTGATATTCACAATATTAACACCAGAAATAAGGACAAATTACGAGCGCCATTTCACCGGCTTCATAAGGTACATAACTCATTTGTTGGGCTTGGTATAACTTTTTATAACGTGCTCTTCTTTGCTAGATTTGCCTTTTAATGCGTTTAAAACTAAAGTAAAATCCACCCTTTCAAACGATAAAGATAGTTGGTCGCTGTGATTAACTCAAGACAATGTGTATGTTCTTTCTCCAGAATTAGCTTACCTACTGACAGGTTATATGAGTTCATATAATTGATTATTTTTAGAATTGACTGTATAAGTCAATGTAATTTAATTTAGTTAAATTTTAATTTATTAGTGACATAATCTACTCATTACAATGTGTGTTTTATGAGTTGTATTGCAATAAGTGGTTAGCTAGCGACCATGACTATTAATTATACTATTCTTGCCTGAGCAACCGGCAGCAAGTTCGTCATGCTCCCTTAGATGTCACTGCCTGCGGTAGCGTCGGGGGTCGGGTTGCTGATCTTTGCGTTATGCTCGTGAACGGGTGCTGCTTGTGGTGACTGGTCGTCTTGCTGATTATGGTTTTAATTGTTATTAGTAATTGTTTACTTATTTTACTTCGATGGGGCTAGTTTATTATTTCTCACTTCGACCTACAGCAATAGCCACTACAGCATTATTTACATAAGGCTATTGCTGGAGGTCGGGGGCACGCCCTTTATGCCTGGAGGCTTTTATTTAGGTATTAAGTTCTATTTACGTTTTTTTATGTTGTAATTTTTATCTGCTTGAGTACAGTTTGTTCATTGTTTTGTTGGTATACTGGCGTGTGCTAGCTAACATATGACAAGTGTGTAATTTAATCCAATATTTGTGTTTCGTAATGTTAATTACTTTGCATACGATCTGTATATAATCAAGTTTATATAACTAAACAGACTGTGTCTTATGTAACTTTGACGTTCGAAAAGTGCTGATTTTCAGCCTAGTTTGAATAAATGACTTTTGATTTTGATCTTGAATGAAATTAAAAGGAAAACTATCACGGCTAAGTAGGCTTTACAAGTTAACGAGTTATAGTCGACCAACTTAAATTTGCAGTTCGAGAATTGACCGTGGCATATATCGATGTATGGGAGAACAGGTTTTTCAACTACAATGTTAAGTTTGTTTTTGGAATAAATTTGTCCCAAGTAATCCCAAATACAACTACGGAACCCTTCATTGTGCGTGATCCGACACGCACTTGGCCGGTTTTCTTTTCAGGTTTAACTAAACGATAATCGTTTTTTTATTGGTTATCTGTTTTATAAATGTATTATGGAATGCAAGAATAGTTTTAACCTGCGAAAAATGTGATTATAAAAGTCAAGTTAATATGTACAAAAAAAAAAAACAATGGAGCTACGTCTGCCAACAAACTGCTTTGTAAAAGTATTTCAATGAATAAAAACTTTTTATATCATTTTTTTCTCACTGTCGTATATTCTGACACGAAAATAAACTTAATAGAATAGGTACTACAGAACTGCGTCAGATTACTGAAAAAACTATGTTTTATTTCTTGCTTGATTTAATTGCTATTGAATTCGTAAAGTTAGATACAAATGTCTTTGACAATATTTCAACTTATAATGATCTGCCTAGTCGAGCTTAGACTATCACATCGGAAGTATTTAAATTTGGGTTTTTGTATTTAATTACCCTAATAAAATAACAAAAACATTGTATTACCACTAGTTTCCTGTAGCTTTTGTAAACTGTACGTAACTCTAGAAACTATATTGCGGAAAGCAATGGTGAAGGCGCTTCAGAAATAATCCTATACAGAAGCCAAATTCAAATTGTAAAGATTCTGAACAGACTCGGTTGATAATCGTAAAGTTATTAAATCATTTCTAATTAATTTACCATATTGAGTTTGAATATAAAGATTTGATTGTTTGATTTCTATGTAGGTATGTATATTCGTGGTTCAAGCTGCGACAACTGTCGAATTAACCAAATCCTAATTAATATTATAAATTCGAAAGTGAGTTTGTTTGTTTGTTACGATTTCACGATAAAACGGCTGAACGCATTTAGATGAAATTTGGCACATGGGTAGACCATGACCTGGGTTAGAACATAGGAAATTTTTTATCTCGGTAGTATGTTCCCGTGGGATAGTTTCCGACCACCACGCGGGTGAAGCCGCACGGGTCGATCGATCAGGTTAAGCTATGCTTGAAGCGGTTGGTCCGTGGATGGGTGACCATTTTTACATACCAAGACCCTCCGTGCTTCGGAAAGTACGTTAAGCTGTCATTCGTGGATCTTTGACAGTCGTTACGGGTCGTCAGAAGCCTGAAAGTCTGACAACTAGTCTTACCAAGGGGTATCGTATTACCCAATAACTGGGTTGTGGAGGTCAGATAGGCAGTGGCTCCATGTAAAATGCTGGTATTCAGCTGCATCCGGTTAGACTGGCAGCCGACCCCAAAAAAGTTGGGAAAACGTTAGGCAGAAAGCTAGGATGTGCTATGCAGCATATGCTGTATGTGAAAGCTAAGCTATGAAACAATGTGATCGTTTCCACTAATGCTAAGCTGTGTATCGGAGCGAGAAGATGTGCTATGAAGATGCGCCGCCGCGAGGTAGCGGTGCGAGGAAGATGCGCAGCTTGAGCTATGCGATGCATCGTCAGCAGGGAAGGCACGGAGAGCAGCTGCGGCGCGGTGAGGGAAGAGGCGCCGGCGCCGCCTTGCCGCCGCGCGTCCTGCCGCTACTTGGCCAGTTCATTTCGTATCTTACCGTAGGTACTCTGCTCTGCACATCGCCACACCTCTCGCGTCTCGATTCATAGCTCTCATCCATAACACGCATCCGCAGCACGCATCCATAGCACGCATTCATAGCACGCATCCATACCACGCATTCATAGCACGCATCCATAGCACGCATCTGCAGCACGCATCCATAACTCGCACCCATCCATAGCATGCATCCATAGCACGCATCTAAAAGTCTAGAATACAATAAATATGACCATTTTATTACACAAAGTGACAGACACATGTCAGATTACTCCAGTGAATTAATAATTTGACTTTAGTTGAGGTAGGTACTGTATCCTGCAGGCGTTTGTCCGTGGGGATCGTACCATCTATGTGCCTGTATGGGGCCCCGGTGTGACCAGCTGACCAGACGGCCCGCAGTATCACAGTGTTGCGAGTACCGCAGAGGGTGATGGCTGTCAGAGTCATCAGAGAGTATAGTACGATCTCCTACGAGGCGGCGCACTGGCCGGATCTCCGCCGTGAGACCTGGAAGCGAGAGCTCTCGCGTCACTGCGTCTGTGGCGTGAGTGTGCTTTTTGGTAGGAGCCGCGCCGTTTGGGAATCCAGGGATGGCGACTCGGTACGTCGGCTGCCCCCTATTATATAAGTCCCGAGGTGGTGGCGCGTACTATTCCACGCGCGCTCCTCTTAGACGTTGCGGTGCGGTCAAACATCTCACTTCCCCCGCTTGACCAGACTGAGCCGAAAGGGGCAGGCCAGCATCAGCCGGGGGCTGCGTTGAAGAGTACTTAAATGCTCCCGTAGCCCGGGCCGGTGCAAGTGTGCGGGGTGGTTTTAGCCAGTAGAAGTCTGACAGACCCTCCGTTCGCCCCAGGGCGGAGGACATTCAAGAGGATTTCCACAACTGTACCAAAAAAAAGGGAACTGTATCATCTTTATATTCTGCCGAGGATTCAAACAATATAAAAATTCAAGGAAACGATTTATGGCAGCACATCATTCGACTATTACTCAAAATCGCTGAGGTGGATGTCCTTCTGCATATATCATGAACCCCCCTTCCTACATACCCTTTCATTTGGCATATGTTTTAATCGTGGCCGCTCTCGGACCAACTGCCATACAAACTCGCCCACCGCATTTAGCCGCCAAATGGTAAAAAAAGCAGAATGCAGAAATTAAATATTCCTAGTAAACAAATTGACCTTGAAGTCTTTTGCAAATGGCCAGTACTTAAAGTAATGTAAGTAATGAAAAAAATCAGCCAAGCCTTTTCCCAACAATTTTAGAGTCAGCTTCTAGTTTAAACGGATGCAGCTGAATACCAGTATTTTACAGGGAGTGACTGCCTATCTGACCTCCACAACCCAGTTACTGGGTAACACGATAACCCTTGGTAAGACTGGTTGTCAGACTTGGGCTTCTGACAACCCGTAACGACTGTCAAAGATCCACGAATGCTTTCCGAAACACAGAGGTGTCTCGATATGTAATGGGTGGTCACTCATCCACCAACCGACCGCGACAACCGTAGATTGATCTTCGATCGACCCCTACGGCTGTTATCATTTAGCCACGAGCTTTAAAGTAATGCTAATAAACGTAAAATATCCCTTGATAGTATGTGTGTGTGTACTTTAGCCAAAACCGAATACTTTAAAAATCTTTTTGCATTTTCCTGAGACTGTCCAAAGCTTTGACATTATTTCTGATTCTACACCGCTTTGGACTAATAATATCCTCCCGACCGAATTCCAGCTACAGCAGCCAATTTCAACGGAGATTATCCAAGTAAAGAGATATTATAATAATACACAAGTGTGTGCGCAAACACATGTGCACTCTCTATTCCTTAACTCTTATAGTCCGACGCTATAGGGATGGCAATCCAACACGACCGGAGAGAGATCAGGCACAGGACCAACTGCGTTACGTGCCTTCCGACGCACGGTGGTGTCACACCACCAACTCCCAAACTTAGGGCTGCTACTGGAAAATTCCTATTGAAAAACTCAATAACACACTGAGCGACCCAGCAATCGAACCCAGGACCCCACGCTCAGCAGTCGCGTTTCATACTACCAATGGGGAACACTGGATTACACAGTAGGCACATCTCAGAACAAGATTTCTTCGATTATTAACATAATATCATTAATTAGCCTATAATGTTCCCACTGCTAGGATACAGGCCTCCTCTCTGTGAGAGGGAGTGGGCCGTAATCCACCACGCCGACCCAGTGCGGATTGGTAGATGTCACATGTCTTCGAATGATTGGTTGTAGGAAATGCCGGTTTCCTCACGATGTTTTTCTTCACCGGTTTGAGAGCAGTGGTGTTGAAATTATTTACACAAAGTAAAGCGCCTGCTTGGGTTCGAACCCACGACCTACAACTCGTAAGTCGAGGCCGTTACCACTGGGCCACCACTGCCCCCTCACACTACTCCTACACAATATACAAACGTTTAACTTTATGAGAGTGAAGTAATGAACAACTAACGTCAAGGGTGCCACAGGGGCGTATACCGGGTCCTTAAATTTATCCTCGTGGATCACCTTTATAATAAAGGTGTAGGAATGAAATAGAAATAAAAGGTATTAAAAAAATCTACCGCACGGTGACATTTACTGGTGATATTTAACATAAGTTTTTTACTGATAAACCGTGGAATGGTGGAATATAATCCAAGCATTACTTACATTGTTATTTGTAAGTAATGCTTGGATTTATATTCCACTCTAAATAAGGCAACCAATTATGAGAAGAAAATAAACAACAATTTGATTATACTTACTTCTTTTTTAGTTTTAATTAAGTTAGGAGATTTTATTTTGATTTTGTTAATTAATTAAATATAAGTTCTTATTTATGTACATCTAATTTTACTTCTTTTGTTTAGCGTTATATTTAAGGTACTAGGGAATATGATGTTTAGGGCTAAATAGCTACACATCTGCCGTGGTCTTAGTCCTCTTGTAAGTGCATACAAGTGATGAATTAACATTTAATTTCAATCGATCTGGCAATACTTTGGTATGATTGTTTGGACCAGCCAAGATGATTTTGATGACGTGTTGAAGAAGAAGTAATGAGGGTTTTAACCGTCGCCACTTCTTCTTCACAATTTTACAATGGTAAACTTTTACCTCAGGCACTTGTTGTCTGAGGTATATTATTATGTACCACTGTAAGTAATACCTAGTTTACTACTTACGTACTCTTTAAGGGTCGGGTAAACGCCGTTGACCTTAGCCATACAAATGTGCGTCGCGCTTTAAAAGGAATATTTATTTTTAGTAAAGAAAATATGAATATTAAAAAAGAATCACAGATATAATAATATATAAGTAATAAAATAGTTCTATTCTTACAAAAAAAATCGTATTAATATCTTAAGTAGTTTGAAAGTAATATCGTTTTTTATGCGTTCTAGTTTGACATATATATATAAATATTTTTTGCATTATTTGAAGGCGTAGGTAATAGCAGATTTAAAAGTCAATAAAATCTGCGATATACTATATCTGTGCTTTAAGTAGGAAATTAATGTTTGACTAGGGAGTAAGGAATTGTGGAAATAAAGTTTAGTATTTTTTAAATAATTTATTGATAAAAAAACGTATGACCAAATATTGTTACTTACTTATAAACCAGCTTACAAAAAAAATTGTCATAACAATTTACTGGAAAAAAGAAATTGTAACGATTCGAATCCCTTAACAATATTATAAATAGGTTCACTTAACATGTTTAAACTTATTAAATAAATATCGTGAGATTACTTAACCTAAACTAGCAGTAAACGGTAACCAAAACGAATTACTACTCGAGATTCCATCAAAAACGCTTGAGAATTTCTTTTGTTTAAAAGTTACGGCCGAAACCTTTCGGCGGCGTGGCTTGCTTATTACACGTATTGCTCATTTTTCGGATGACATTTGCGGTCATGAAGCATGTGTTTGGCTGGAAGGGCTGTGCTGCAGGGGCTGCGTAGCTTCCATTAGGGTGGTACTGGTTTCTGGGTGGCCCGAAGCAAGGGCTGGGCGAATAGCTCTGGTAGCCGTTGTTCATGCTGGAAGAGAAGGCTGAGTTGCTTTGCATTCTGACAAAGAAAAGAAAATGTTAGTATCATCGAAGCGTTTATACATTAAAAGTAGTCAGACCTTTGGCGTTTTGGAAGGTATTAAGAGGTAAAGAGAACATTAGACTGAGTGCTGGGATTCACCAATATCTTAGTAAATTATTGTAGGTAAATCAATGAAATAAGCAGAAATACTCTTAAAGTGCAAAAGTGATAATATGAAAACACTTACTTGAATTATATATTTGGCGAAATATTTTGGAAATTAATATAAAATTTCACTTGGAATGCAAGTCGACTTGTTTGTCTATCACTCGAATTTGTTATTATATTAAGGCAGCCACTACGTGTATTTATATAGATGATACATGTTTTATCAGATTATTATCACTACGCATTTATAATGCGATTGAACCATTCCCTGGCCTCCTTTGTGATTGTGTCGATGCCATCAGTAAAGTAGGTCAACTGAAGGCACCTCTGCGTAGTGTTGTTTGGTTCCGTATTCCCTAGACCTCATTTATAAAGCTAAGAATGTATTTTTGCCTGAAACTAACAATGATAAGATTTTAATTTAGAATAGAAAACCATTAGTGTTCTGTCCCTAGAAGCATCGGTTAAAGGGAGAGAATTCTAATTATTGGAGGAGAAATAGTGATAGAAACTTTGTGACAGAAAGAATAACTGCCTTTTCGGTATTTTTCAATTTTTTGGAAAACACAATTTTTAAAAGTCAACTTACCAAACGTGTAGGAAAATGATGTCACTGTCCTCGGTTTGGTTTTTCCTACACACGGATCACAACAATTTCCGCAGAGTTCTAATCAAGCTATTTTTAATTTGTACGAGTATAACTGATAAAAATATTTATATTAACCTACTTTCGAGTTACTTAATTATTTGTTTCTAAAAATAAATGACTTTCATAATTATTGATCATCATCGCATTCCTTAAATATTATTTTCGCCATTTTTTGTCGTTGGTGTAGCAATTGCCTAATGCCTATAATAATTTGCCGTGCTAGCCACCATATCCTGCTAATCGTTTGTGGCATACCTACGTTAAAGAAATACTTCTCTAATTAATAACACGTGTGTTGTGACCATTTCAAATCCGGCCAGAGAAAGAGCATCCCTCTGGTAACGCGAAGCATCGACCTGTCTCCGAGAATTTCATTGAAAAGAGTTGAGACTGCTAAGCTATAATTTACTATAAGGTGCAGCAGCAGTGTTAGCACAGCCCAACATGCTTGAAAGTACCTAACAACATATCATCTCCAACAGCTGACAGAGCTGACAGAGCTTCGACAAATATTCCATGGCAACAACATCATTCCGTCTGGTCTCTGCACATAGTCACGTAGCAAGCCGTTATTTAAGTAAACCCAGCACCGCCGTAGCCGCAGCAGTAGCCGTTATTTGAGCGCAGAACTGTATTATAAATTTTCATATAAGACCCACAGCGTCAATCTAAGCATTTATACTTAATAGACTACTACTTACTAGACTTAGATAGATAGATTTTTACTTAATAGAGTTCACTCAGGCTGCAACAGATGCATAAAAAACGAGGCTCCTTATAGCGCTTTTTTCTGTACTATGGTTCTAATAAGCACCACACACACGCCGTAATGTCACTGTTATTCAGCGTTTAGTAGTGCAGTACTCTAACAGCTGCAAGAGCGCATGTTTGTGTTTTTTTGTGAACACAAATAATGTTTTCTGAATAAAAGACCACGCGAGTATTTTAAAACTGTGGCATTTTAATAGGGAACATATGAACTACTATAATGTAAGCAGTTACTTTGTGAAGTTATATAACAAAGATTTAATGCTGCATACAGATACAACTTTTACGCTATTAGTTCGAATAACAGCATTTATCTAAGCCAAGACAGAACTTAAAGTGAACTTTTATGCAGTTACATAGCAGAGAACATGTCAGCTATTCTGTCTTGGACTGAATAATTCAACTTGCGTGGGGCATTTAATCTGCTGATTGAATTATATGCAACTATCCAATGAAGGTTTCTTCACCAGGCCATTTCAACAGCTTGTTGACGCATTTAGTGTTGTTTTACAAAATGTGGAAAGCCAAAGAATATTTGATGAGACGGGTTCCGTATGCAACATTTATGATGACGAACTTACTCTTACAGATTGTCCCAACGATTTCAGTTTACAGTTCAGACACGACTGACTGTGATATATTTACTACATAATAAATGGAATTTCGATCAAAAAAATGGTCAATTTCAAAATAAAAAGAAAATCGTTTATGAATTTCAAGGGGTATTTAGTATATTTCGGTGGTCGCCGTAGAAGACCCGTAGCTTCCCACAGTGCCTGAACGATACCACCCTCTATACTCTGAAAAATTGTGTAAGGCATGATGTGTAAAAAAAAAACAACAAATCATACTTATAGGTATTATACATCTGCATTCGTTTTGTTTTTAACCTTAAAAAGAGCGATCATGTTTCTAACTTTCGCAAGATTCCCAAGTGGCTCCCGATTCGTCTTCGCAGGAACTCTCGGATATTGTGTCTGCTATTTAACATCCTTCATAATCCTAGAACGCCATCCTATCTGCGGGAACGTTTTCCTTCGCCCGTCCTTCTGATGCACTTTGCAGGTCGCATCTTCCGACTGGCTTCCGATCGGCGTGGTGGCGGCGCGGTGGCGGCGCGGCGGCGGTGCCGTGTACACGAGCCCTAATATAATGCAATTAGTTACAGTTATTCAGCTAATAGCTGCTGTTTAATTTGTGCCCAAATCAGAGTTATATCATATGGAAACAGCGTTGCTAACGTTCTTATTCAGCAGGCTTGTGCAGCTGGTAGACAGTGATTCAGCTGATATACAGTGTTTCGGTGTTACTTGGGAAGTAATACAATTATGATATAGTAGTATTGCTATGTTTATTATGACGCGATCATAAACGTTTATATGCTCAAAGGATTAAGTTTTCTGGTTATAAAATTAAATAAAAGTTAGATACTAACGCCAATTTGATGTTGAAATATGTAGATAGTTGATAGGACACTTCCAGCGGACTCTTTTATCGATGTTTTTTATTTCTAAATCTGATAGTGTCTATATTTAGCTTAATATTGCGTCAGTCGAATTCTTTATTTTTTTCTAAAAATAAAATCATTTGATGTTCTCTACGTATTTTTAATAATATCACGCTCGTATCACGCTACTGGCTTCCAGAGTGTAGTGATTACGCTCGACTCACAATCGGTGTGTACGGGGCGCGGTCTGTACTAAGATTAATCATAACCTTCCATAATAGGATAAACATTAAAGGACATAAGGCAATTTTGAAACAGTATTTTGTTGGGTAAAAGTCCATTGTTCGGTAGCAACTTACGTCACTATAATATGGAACAATCCTTACTCTTCATTATATCCACACTTCACTCCAGCAGTAGGTCTTCCACCTGTACACGAACTGCAGTGGCCAATTTATAAATCTCTTAACCAATTGCGGGCTCAGGTTGGCTGCTGTAGAAATAATCTGGCCAAATGGTTTACTCGACCCCTCCCAAACAGAGTGCTAGTGTGGAGGACCACCACAGGATATGCTTCACCTCCTTTCCTGCTCATCACGCACCTGCACCTTTCAGGATTTAAACGAAGCCAGAGAGAGCTGCCCAAGTGGCTACACACTTACTGGTCAGACAACATTTTGATTCGAATAGACTCGTAAAGAAGATTATGTCATCATTCTCCTGCCCTTATCCCAATTTATTTGGGGTTTCTTCCATAGTTCTCATCGTCTTACTCGTATTAGTTGTCATCTCGGTAGTCACAGCCTTTCTAGCCATATCATCTTACACACAGTCCATCCATCGTTTCTTTGGTCTTCCCGTACTGGTATAGCCATCCAAATTCGTACTCAAAACTTTCCTAGCGACATTTCCCTCATTCCTCCGCATACATACCATGACAATCGATTTCCACACAACTTTTCAGTCACCGGTGCCACTTTCAGGCTTCGTCTTATAAATACTCATTTCTTATTTTATCCATTCACATAACACCACATATCTGCTGGGGAGTTTGTTCCGCCACTTCTTCTTCCCAGCTAAAACACTAGAAAGTGGTGAAGGGCGGGCGCTTTTGGGGGACTGTCTTATGTAATTTTGTCGTTAAGTGATGATTCTCAGCCTAGTTTGAATAAATTACTTAATTTTTATTTTGTTCCCTCTTAGGCGCAGCACAGACGACAGACTTTTTGTGCGAAGGAGTGATCAATGAAAGCTTTTGAGCTAATAAAATGTAATCACATTGGTGTGTGTCGCAGACTCCTTCGCACAAAAAGTCTGTCGTCTGCGCTGCACCTTAATATTCTTAACTCAGCTGCTTGCAATTGCCTTTCATTCGTACCTTTTGTGGCCCAACATTCTGATTCATCAGAAGACAGGAGGTCTAACCATCGTTTTATAAATCTTCCCTTTAAGTCTAAGGGGAATGCGGGAGTCACAGATTGTTCCTGTGACCTGCCGCCATTTCATTCAACCAGTGTTTATTCTGTGCTTAATAGTCCGATCTACTTCGTCATCACTTTGCACGAGTGAACCGAGATACCGAAAGTCGAAACGGACCGGGAGAAGCACGCTAAAGAAGATTACTGTGTACTTCTACTTTTTGCGTCGATTGACAATCTAGCTAGAGTATTAACATACTTGGCTGAATTGAAATAGGCTTTGAATTTTCTTCTGTTATCAGCTGTTCATATTGCCAAACACTGATCGTATTTTTCCTTTCCTATTAGTTCTTAACGTCATGATACTCGTAGTTTATTTACTTGACGTAGGTACTTATTTCAAAGTATTGTTTATTAGTTCTCAGTGATTTCATTTTATCAGAAAAATTGCGTTGTTTTTCCTTGTTCTGTATCTTGATTGTTTTTGGTGCTACCTAGAACTACTATGTTTACTAATCCGTATATTATTAATCTCTTAGCTATTGACTGGCTTTCGTGATTCATCAGTACTTATGTTGATTAATACCTTTGTGCTCATCATAATAGCGCACGTGATATGAGACAATATTGTGTAATTAAATCGTAAATTCGGAATCGACACGATATTTACATGAATCATAAAATCATACCACATTACATCAAAAACCATTTCCACTCGACCTGTCCCGTCCTGCTGTCCACATGACAACAATCTTTTTTTTTTTTTGGTGGGAAATCATCTAATACCTTCTCCCGCTCTGGGCGGAGCGGGAGGGTGTGTCAGACTCTTACTGACTAAAACCCACCCGTATTCCTTCCGTTGCCTGTGTTGCGGGGGTCTGGGTGACCCTTCAGTACCTTCCCGCGATCCCAGCAGGCATCGGCCCTAGTGGACCCCTACATTTGTGCTGACATCTCTTGGGTCTTCAAGAATTACTAGATAATAAGAGTTGAGAATCGAAACTCAAGAATTATTAATTAATAGAGCTGTGGATCAACTCTCTTAAAGATCTATAGACAGCCCCAAAGCGCCCACCCTTCATCACTTCCTAGTGTTTGAGCTGGGGAGAAGAAGTGACGCAACAAACTCCCCAGCAACACGTCTCTGTCTGTTTAGTTACAACAACTTTAATTACACTATCAGCCTAGGATAAATATTATAATGAAAGGCTCATCCAGTCGTAGCAACAAACTCACACACACTATATTAAGTACTAAATTAGTCTAATCGGGGCTTTAACCCAACTATAACTCATACTCGCTATCTAGCGACAGCCCACTCGGACATGGCCCTTGGTATTCACCAAGCCTCCTAACTTAACTAGCCTAGACTCGAGCGTCTGTATCTTTCAGTGGTCTTAAATCGCCTTGTTGCATTCGTCTTGGATAGTTAGGACAAGGAAAGGTTACAAGTAAACAATGTCAATATAAAATAAGGTTAGGAATTCATAGGTAAGAACATTAAGGAAAGGAAGTCTAATTTATTATTTTTCCTTTGATTATAATAGTAAGAAGACATGTCAGGAAAACAAAAGGGTTGATATGTGACACGTAACGCTTGCGTTGGGGAATACGATTATATTACTCTAAGTTACGTTAATGGATTTCTTTACAATAACTACAGACCCACCCCAAGTGACGTGGGACTGCTTTACAGCAGCTGACAGCGTCGTGCGTGTATTATTAGACCTGAACGCACCACTTTCACCACCACCACTTTTTTTTTTTTTTTTGGGAAATCATCAAATAACTTCTCCCGCTCTAGGCGGAGCGGGAGGGTGTGTCAGACTCTTACTGACTAAAACCCACCCGTATTCCTTCCTGTTGCCTGTGTTGCCAGGGGACTCGGTGACCCATTAGTCCCGCGACCCCGGCAGGCATCGGCCCTAGTGGACCCCTACATTTGTGCTGACATCTCTTCGAGGCGCGCGTGGGATACGACGCGCCGTCGACCCGGGCCCGATCCTTACCGGACGGTGAGCTACCCATTGCTCACCTTCCGTAAGCCCGCGCCTACGGTGGCCGGAAATCCGCCCGAGATTCCCGAAGTCCAGGGCATAGGACCACTAAGGACACTGCTACGATTCTAACAAGCCACGTTCCCTAAGCTCTAGTCATGTCTTACTCAATCCTAAGGCAGAGTACTGCGAAGTTCAACTGTCATTGAGCGAGACACGTTCCAGTAATCACTGGGCGCGTACTAATGTAATGAACCCCTTATAACGGCCTAATCACCCGTTACAAAGACAATACAAAACTTGCACAAGGGTACCGCATCGTCAGTCGGTAGTAGAATTCTTTATTAAGTGGTTATTCCAAATCGTCACTTCTCACTCTCTTAATCTCCCCCATTTAGAGGATGCTTTCAATGTAATCGGCAACCGTGCGACTGTGTCGAGCAACGGAGCGTTTCTATCTCGGCAAGTCGGCATCCAAATATCGTGTCTCACTAATGATAATTTGTGAGAGGCCCGAAAGCCGGATGTGGTTTAACGAAACACAATCCCTAGCTTTCCTTATAACGAACTATCAATCCAGTTTATATAACTTGGTGAAGCCTAACGCCTTTTCCCGGAGAATGTGCACACATCAAGGGCAATGTAAAATATCCTGCAGTTAGTCAGTCCATAGGGATAAAGTAACCATCACTAGCATTTGGTTGGTTTGTGTTCGTAGCTCAAATTGGCCCTAACGAGTTGCGAGTATTAATTCGGTTCAGCCATCCATAAGCGGTGTGACTGCCGTAAGTGTCATGTCTTGGTTGTGGTTGTCTATGGTCTGTTGGTAGAGTAGTCTACCGTCTCTTGTTAAATGTCACACCCAATGGAAGGCTATCTCCGAATCCCTAAAACCAAACGCTGGTGTATGTGTGTACGCCTCGATCGTCATAGAAAGGAATAAGGAGGAATAGAATAGTAAACACTCAACCTATCGTTCACAGATACACTCACTGAGATTCGCGCGCCTTACACACAACTTATATTATACTTGACTAATATAGCCTAGTCTAAGCCTACACTTATTATTACAATTTAACGTATTAATTAAACTGATAACACTCTCAGTATCGCGATCTCTCCAAAGTGACATTGTGTCATTATTATCGACCTAGTTCTATCTCTCCTAGTCAAGCCTAATTCAACAGCTCTTTCTCGTGGTCTTTTCACGAACTCCCCTAACTTAACTAGCCTAGTTATCACGTCCGTCTCCTGTCGCGGCTTATCACCGACACCCCTCAGCCCTACCCTTTTCGTCATCCGTTCCATCTCCAAAACGACGGAAGCATGGCTTTTTTCCCATGCCAACCAAATATTCAGAATAGGTTTATTGACTTTTTTGTACCATTTCTCAATTGTTTTCAGGGCCTGTTTGGGTTTTACCCGAGCTCAATCCATCCTAAGCAGATGTTGGGCACTAGTATTGTGCTCTGCGATAAGAAATCAAATACTTTAGTCGTATCTTTAGAATTTGTTGAATTATTGCTTTCGACCTGTCCGTTATTAATTGTCTCAAGTTTGTTTCCCATAAAATATAAATTGAATGTATTTCTAAAAGGTTCAATATTGTTTTACAATTCCAAAGAAATAGGATGTTTTGTTATTAATTACGGTAACACGTCGAGCTGTCAGCCCATAAAATAGAGATTTAATGTATTTGTAAGAGCCTAATATCGTGAGACAATGTTAAAATAAGAATTTAGAATAAAATATTTTGTTATTAATTAGAAGACATGACAGACAGTCACAGTATCATTCATTTGAAACAACTGAAAATAAATTATCAATATCCTCCTTAATTAACCTGTTAAGCCCCGCGCGAAACTGATTTGGAGTCAAACAATAGAAAATCAATTGTGTCTCATTAGCTGTCCTTGACCAATTAATGAAAAAGTGGGAATTCCCAAAGTGAAATTTAATCTGAAGTAGACATCAAAATTATTTTATCTGTTTACGTTCAAACATTTTAGATTACATCAAAATAAGCGTAAATAACCTTTGTGGTAGTGGCAAACCAAACCAGCCAGCCAAGTCACCAGTCAAGTTGTCAGTCTTACCAAGGGTTATTGTGATACCCAGTAATTAGTTTGTGGAGTGCAGACAGGCAGTCGCTCCATATAAAATACTCGTATTCAACTGCAACCGGTTAGATTACAAGCCAACCCCAACATTTTTGTGAAAAAGCTAGACAGATTTTGATGAAATGGCACTAGCTTTAACCTCACAAGACCCGTCGCCGTAAGTATATCTCATTAATGGGAGCTTGATACGTTGACCAACACCAACAAAATGCTTTATAAGTCGTCTTATCTGGTGTCTTCTCCTCTAATTTCCCATCTGTATTCTTTATTGACTGTTTTCAAAACTCTTTATTTTTCCTTTCTCATTCTTCTTTTCTTTTTTCTATCTTTTCAATACTTGTTGAAGGTGTCCCAGATACATACATGACGTATGATCTTTTGTAACGTCTTCTTCTGTTTATGAGGGAATAAAAATGATCTCAACCCATTGGATACCATTTTTAATTTGTGTTGGGGGCGCGTTTGAGCTGCGACTGTCATTTGATCCTAACATGTTGTCCTTTTGTAAATGATATGAATGGATTTGTGAAATATTAAGAAAAACAATAAGTTTTGTTGTATTATCATGAATCATGAGTATTCATGAGTTCATAACCTAATTCGTAAATACAAATGTGCAGTGACGGCGCCGGCGTTAGGCTTCGCACTATGGATTATCGTAGGACAAGTGCTGATCATAAATACTTTATTGAAATGTTGCAAATTGTATACTTTTTTGGTTTAATTTTTTTCTTAAGGAGTCGTACTATTATATGAAATTCGTTTTTTATCCATTTAGTACACAAAACAAAAATCACGTGACAAAATCGCATTAGAACTCGGCAGTATGGAAATTCAACGAATTGTATTCCGAAAATTACATATTTTCAGAGTTAGATATTGAACACTGGTTAAAAAAGAAGCATATAGTGTGGTGTATATTTAGAAAGAATATTTTATGAAGAATAAGAAAAAATATTTTAATTATAATATGGGTTAAAATAAAACTGTCAATTTTTTTTACGTAAAACGAAGAACAAAACATGGTTGTTTCATCTTCAACGAGACTTCTATTAGTTTGCGAAGCTTGCCGAAGTTCTAAATTTACTCTTATTTGGAGCACAAGGTATCTACGTAACATATCCATTAAAAAAAAAACTTGCGGATTTTTGCGGTTTTTGGTGTTATGAAGCATCATGTGATAAAACGTCCCAAATGCTTTATCATGAGAGCTGAATAGTTTGTATTTGTATGTTGTATTGTAAATGGTTTTTGTGGTAAGTAAAACTATATCAACACCTAGAATATATATTCTAGGTTTTGATATAGTTTTGCACACGTGTTATGTGAGTATAAGGTCACCTAAGATAAGAATAATATATAATGCACACGGGTTTATTAGATTTTTCTATAAAAAGCTTGGCCATAGAACACATTTTACCACAATTGTTCTTAAATCACAATACTTAAAATTTTCTTAATGAGTTCTTTTAATTGCTCTGGACGTGAATTGATACTTTTTTATATTGAAAACGGTAAAAATGTGTCGGCCCTGTCAACATTTTTACGTGAAAATTATCAAATGTCAGGAGATAACATACAAGTAGTAATAAGTGATTTTCAAAAGACATTATTACGACAATTCAATAATCGGTGGGCTCAAGCTTCACGCAAGTAGGACCAATTTCTTGAAACCAGTAACAGTTGGCTTAATACTCTGTAACTCTGCCTGCTTCAGGAACAGATGATGGATCGTCTCTCTGCTCGCCTCAAACTTCTAACGCGAAGCGAGGTAGACCTTGTATTCCTTATGAAGACTCTTCTGAATCAAGTAAGAGGCGTAAAAATACTACATTTCTCAATGAATATGGATTCCAACACATTTATGACGCATATTTGCAAGGATTACGATCAATGAGTGAAGGAATTGAGACAAACCTTATTGAAGTTATTAGATCTGCAGACAAACAATATAAGAAAATAATTTTGGACTCGATTGGTTCGGAAAACATTAGAATGTTAACTGACGACGATGCTTTAAGTGTCTACATTGACTTGGGTCTTACCAAAGCACAGTATTTTTACCTAAATATCTAACTATAAATAATCTAACTAATGAAAGGAACTGTTTTTTCTGCCACCACATTACAAAATACAGAACTGTAAAGAAAGTTGCTATCCACCTATTACATCGATGGAAATTACCAATACATATGCAAAAATTATTTCTTTACAAGACATGTTGGATCATACAGCAGCTAGAATTTTATTGATTGATATTGTCAATGTTACTGGATTAAAACGCCTAATTTTATCCAGCACGTGGGGATGTGATGTCACATCTGGTCAAAGTGAGTACAAACAAATTCTTCCAGAGGAATCTGGACTCGTTTCAGATGCCAATCTGTTTATTACTTCTTTTGTTCCTATAAGGTTAGTGGATGAAGCATCATCGTAAGGTTCGTCATCGTCATCTGTAAGGTTTTGTCGGCCTATTTCAATCGAATATTCAAAAGAAACTCCCAACAAAACAAGAGCTGTTGTTAATAATGTTCAAAGCCAAATTAACAATTTAAACCCATCATTGATCAATAAACATAGGGAAGTAATACAGTTAAAACATCAACTTTTCCTTCCAATGATAGATAGAAAAGTAGCTCAAGTATTGACTAACACTTCTTCAAGTTTCACATGTACTATATGTGGTGCTACTCCCCGGTTAATGAATGATTTAGAAAAAGTCACTGTCAGACCAGAAAACTAAAATTCTTTCCAGTATGGTTTATCTACATTACATGCTTGGATTCGTTGCATGGAGATGATATTACATATATCATATAATCTTTCATTTGAAAAATTGTCAGCGAGCAATGATGAAACAGGAAAAAAAAGTTTTAGTCCAAAAACGGTTTCGCGAAAAGCTGGGCTTAATAATTGATAAACCAAGACAAGTTAGT
The DNA here is from genome assembly GCA_905333075.3 of Atethmia centrago. Classification (NCBI taxonomy): domain Eukaryota; kingdom Metazoa; phylum Arthropoda; class Insecta; order Lepidoptera; family Noctuidae; genus Atethmia; species Atethmia centrago. Next base: position 14,547,004 of record HG995383.1, on the reverse strand, counting down.
GGCAACTCTAATGATGGTAACACAGCGAGAAGATTTTATTGATGAAGTCTTGATACGTAGATTACCTACACATAATTCTACAAGCTTTATCGTCAGGAATTATGATTGATGCTAAAAAGTTTGGTGACTATGAAACGAAACGAACTTTAAAACGAACTTTAGAAACGGCAAGAATATATGTTACTAAAAACAATTGGTATTATATGCCATCATCAGTACACAAGTTATTGATTCATGGAGAGAGTATCATAAATCACTTTGGTGTATTACCAATTGGACAACTTTCAGAAGACGTGCAAGAGTCTCGCAATAAAGACTACAAAACATCACGCGAGAAAATGTTCAAGATCGGCAACAAACGAAGATGTTTTCCATACATTATTATATACATCAGATCAATCATCATCAGTACAAGACAAGTATCAGATCATTACAAGTATTCACAAAACTTATGAAAATAATGTTAAAGAACTGGACGAAGATACTCTGCATCTCTTGAAAGTGAATCAACTAATCTCGGATCCTGAGGTTGTTCAGGTGTGATACCTACCTATATGTATTTATTTATATTTTATTTATTATTATAATGTTAAGAGTTATATTGTATAATAATTGAATTTGGCAATTAAGGTTATATTTACTATACCATAATTTCGTTTTTAAAAAGTGTACTTACGAAATAATATTAGTTTATTTAAAAGTGTGTTTTATTGTGTTTGTATTCCTTTTTAGTTATTAGGGTTTTAAGAAGAGACAACAACTGCTTTCAAGTGGAATTACAAAATACGTACGACTTTTTGAGAGCATTGCAAATTAAAATGCAAGTAAAACCGCGAGCAAACCCTAGTGCTTATTAAATTTATACTTAGATATGTATAGTATGTACTATGTTGCTGAAAAATTTCAACTCATTATCTTGAAAAATAAAGAAGATATAGATTTTTAATCAGCAAACGACCCATATTTTCCATAGTGCGTCGGTGACGTCGGCGACCGCCGACGGACTCGCGCCTGAGCGGTGCGGCGGCGGCGGCGTCGCAAAAAAGTTTTACAAGTTATTTAAAGTTTAGTTATTCCTATTTATTTCTCCCAACTCGAGAAGTACTTTATAATTCAATCGCAAACAAGACCAAAATAATATATGTTCAGTAACAAGGAGGCAATTTGTAGTTGGAAGACACCCTACGTACGCAAAATATAAACGTAGCATGCTAAAATTTTCGAGCTTGCTTCCCTCGCTCTAGCATCTTATATTCTTCTTGTACTCAAACCTTCCTGCAAGTCAACAACGACAAAGTATCTCCTATTTCTGCATGTATGGTCATAAGAATACCTTACCTTTCCGAGGCCGGGTGCTAAACTTTTGTGCTGTGCTTTTGTGGGGTGATAACTACGGCCTAATCTAAAAAAAAATCAGTGCGGCTAAAAGCCGAATACTTCGTCTATTTTAATTTGGGTTAGTTTATGTAATTTTTGTGATCATTTGATTAGCAATAAAACTCATATACCTACTCATATATTATTGCATCATTCAGCTCATTAATTTAAACGTTTTCTTTCGACTGGGAAATGAAAGACCGCCGCCGACGTTCACGTTTGGTCTAGCGCCACCACTGCAAATGTGTTTGACATTACCTTCGGATTAATCAATGGAATTTGTTTTAAGCCGGTGTGGTCCTCAATACCTATTTAATTTATTATACCTTATTAAATTTGTTGTTAACACTGTGATAAGGAAGGTACTTGTTTATTCGTTTATCAAACGAGACAAATTTTCCATAATCGAAGCACAGTTACTTGTGTGCCTGCCGGGGTCGCGGGAAGGTACTAATGGGTCACCGAGGCCCCCGCAACACAGGCAACGGAAGGAATACGGGTGGGTTTTAGTCAGTAAGAGTCTGACACACCCTCCCGCTCTCACCCAGAGCGGGAGAAGTTATTTGAAGATTTCACATCCAAAAAAAAAAAATTACTTGAGTGACAATATTTGTGTTAAAACTTAGACATTATACTAAATGTTATAAGTATATCAAGCAAATATGAGATGACCACAGAACACATATACGGAGATGACGAGGGAGGTCTTCTAAGCGCTGTTTACAACACTTTTTAAGCAGATCAGAAGGTGAGGACTTTCTTGTCTAGTTTACCTAATATAGAAAAAATCTACCTATTTAATTAACATTATCGAGTATTCTTAGCTTTTTATTCTAGCAATTTGCGAGAAATAGCACAACGCATTGCAAAGTTGATAATGATGACACAGGTGACCTCTGAAAACTAGCGTTGAATCGCTAATTGAGGTGCGAGGGAAGGTTTACGCGGTGACAACGGTATGGCTCTTTTCATCCAAGTTCACACGTCATGCTACAAATTCGCACTACCTTTCTTTATGTCACAGATAATTTCTTTAGAAGAATTTAAAGGTTTACTTGTCCTGTTATTTCTTTGGGTTGTAATCTGCTGCCCTTCATTAACTTAGACTAATTTGAGTTTATCATATAATTTTGCTATTTAGCCCAGCCACTGATTAAGTAAGTAGATGAAGCCACTGTCTCTTTCCTTACCTACATTAACAATAATGCAATCAATCAATCTAAATATCTGCATGATAGCGTTGGCAACTTTTTCTAGATAGCCATTTCTTTGATAAGCCACTGAATCAACAACAACAAAAATGTAGGGCATAGGTTTTGCAAATTGCACATTAAAGGTCGTATGCAAGTAGTTATATACCTGTCTAGCCAACATATCGAGTTATGGCGTTTCGAATGTGCCCCATCAAAAACGAGTTCAATAACAATGTTGACCAGATCAAGGGCATGCCCACAGCAAATTCAGCTAGTTTCTACCGGTATTTTAGAGTACAACCGGTCTACTGTATCTTCTACTAAGCAAGCCAGGATCCGAGGCCTCGGGTGTAATATCTATGTGTCTTAGACGGTGTCTTACTATGGATTCTGTACAAAATGAACTGGAGTCATATAAGAGCCTAATTCATACCTACTTAGGTTTTCACCGATCATCATTATTGGATTCAATCATTTCTGTATAGTTTAGGCTTACAGAAATTGCAGCTGCAATATAAGTGTATAGTGCGTAAGTTAACTGTATGCACATCAGAGTCAAACAGTAAATTTCTCAAAACAATTTCAGATAGAATTTAGATTTATATAACTATAACCATGATAGGTATATACATTACCTACATTGCAAGTGTGCGCGGCATTAAATGGTTTAAGGCGCACCAAAGTCAAAGTCAAATTATTTATTTAAAATAGGCACATAAAAGGCACTTTTGAACGTCAAAAATTGCCAAAAAAATAGAATTGATTCTAGTCGCCCCTTCCAAAATGTAGTTTCGTATGGAGAAGAATGGGCAAGAAATTCCACCGTTACTCTTTTAAAATGTTTTACAATATTATGTATAGGTACATTAATTATATAATTATATGTGAAGACGATGCACCTACAATAAAATTACTATACCACAATAGGTAAAAAGAATTAAAAATGAAGCAATGACAGATACATTAATTATATGATAGATACATGGTACTCCCATAATTATTTACAAACATTGTAAAAGTATACGTTTTCCTAAAAAAAAAAGTAATAGGTCAGTGTGATAAGGTAATCACAGAATGTAAGATCAACATTGATTTATTATCATTATGACATCATAAAAACAATAAATTATACAATTAAAATAGCAACCAGTTTAATTTTGTCTAGACTCTAGATTGTCCTATGGAGCTGGACCACCATGTTTCCAAGCATTCTTATCTTGGATATACTTCTCTAATTTGTAATATGATTGTTTAAAAAGTGTACTTTTAATGAGTTTTAAATTTTCTTTCATTGATTGTAATATATCACCAGGTATTTTGTTTTAACATTTAACACAGTTCCCCCTAAAAGATGTATGTACTTTAGATAACCTGAAAAATGGTTGATATATTTTATCTTTATTTCTAGTGTAGGGACACAATGTAAACATGAAAGGCAGAACACTTGATAAGCAAAAGGTATACAAGCGAGAAGTATGAACGGGCGCCAGTGACTCTACATCGGCCCGCGTAGAAGGTTGTCTTAAAGGGTTTTCCATGCAATAAATACAATCATTATTAACTTGACGAAAGACTTTAATTAATGGACCCGTAACCTTCTACAACCAGGCGAGGCAGTCTTGTTTAGGGGGCTTACACATCGCGATACCAGAGAGACCCCTAAAGTGGTGACCCGCGTTCAAAGTTACACGTGAACAATAGTGAAACAGTTAGTGCAATACGTATTAACTTCGTGAGTGCCGCGTACATACGCGTACGCGTACCATATTTTTACGCTAACAATCAGTAAAAGTTACGGGTAAACATGGGTCTAGAGCAGCAGTCAGGTCAAGAACCGGCACCGGAATGCAAGGAGGGAGACAGTGAGATAGCACAAATCACGTTTAAGACGCAAATTCCTGATTTCTGGACAGACCAACCACGACTATGGTTCGGTCAATTAGAAGCGATAATGGCGAATCAAAAGCAAGGGCAACGCACAAAGTTTAATATGGCAAAACTTAGCAAAGACAACGTACAACAGGTCGCCGATCTAATCCTACACCCACCAGAAGAAAAAGCGTACACAACATTAAAGGAAAGGCTCTTGACCGTGTACGAAGAGTCGGAAATTCGTAAGGTACAAAAATTACTCAGTGAAATAGAACTTGGGGAACAGAAACCATCACAAATGCTACGAAAAATGCAGGATCTTGCACAAGACAAATTTCCAGAGGACACACTACGGATACTATGGATCGGACACTTACCAGCTTCAGTACGGGCGGTACTGACCGTAAGTGAAATCACAGATATCAATAAATTAGCACAGATGGCTGACAAGGTGATGGAAATGGCGAAACCCGATGTATCAATAGCTGGAGTGAGCACGACCACGCCAAGTAACAACGATCTAATTATTGCGGAAATAGCAAAACTACGCAAAACAATTGAGGAGATACAGAGAGGTAGATCGACGTGGAGGCAGCAGCATGGCGCTAGGCAACGATCGCAATCGGGAAACAGACGGTACAATGTTTCAGCGCAAAGACGTAACCCGCAGACACCAGACTGGGCCTGTTACTACCATTTCCGTTTTGGCGACAAGGCGAACAAATGCGTACAGCCCTGCAACTGGAAACAGGAGAAACCATCATCGTCAGCACAGATATCGGGAAATTAGGAGCGGTGCAGTCAGCGACGGAAAACTGCATCGACACATCAAATCACCGCCTATGTGTAACGGACATTACTTCAGGCATACGTTTCCTCATCGACACAGGTGCGAACGTCAGTGTAATACCAGTGACCAAAAGACAAAGGTGCGTAACAGATAATTCTAATTATAAGTACAAGTTATATGCAGCAAATGGTTCTGAAATTCAGACATACGGCACAAAAACATTAGAATTAAATCTTAGTTTAAGAAGGCCATTGAGATGGACATTTATAGTTGCAAATGTAACACAACCGATAATCGGAGCTGATTTTTTAAAATATCACACTTTATTGGTAGATCTGAATGCTCATAAGTTAATAGATAAGCGAACCGATTTGAATACGATAGGTTGCATAGTAAAATGCACAGAACCCACAGTTAGCATCGTAGACAGTAATCATAAGTATCACGATTTATTATCGGAGCATGCAGACGTTACTAAACCTAGGCCATTCAAGGATGATGAGACAGACAATAATAGTTGTAACATTTTCCATCACATTGAAACTACTGGACCTCCAGTACATGCACGGGCTAGGCCACTTCCTCCCAACAGGTATCACCAGGTAAAGGAAGAATTTAGGCGCATGCAGGAGATGGGCATTTGCAGGCCGTCCAAAAGCGAGTGGGCGACACCTCTGCATGTAGTAGCAAAGAAAAATGGGGACATCCGACCATGTGGTGGACTACAGGCGTCTAAACGCCATCACCAAGCCGGACCGATACCCCGTTCCACGCCTACATGACTTCACTTACGTGCTCTCAAGTAAAAAAATCTTCACCAAACTAGATATCAACAAATCATACCATTGCATTAGGGTAGCTAAGGAAGACATAGAAAAAACAGCAATTATCACACCATTTGGATTGTTCGAATTCCCGCGTATGACCTTCGGACTACGAAACGCGTATCAAACATTCCAACGGTTCATGAACAATAATGTATTATATGGCCTAGATTTCTTATTCAGCTACGTCGATGACGTAATCATAGCAAGCGATAGTATAGCCGAGAATAAAATGCAGTTACGTAAAGTATTCGAGAGATTTAGACAGTTCGGTATCACCATAAATTTGGCAAAATGCGAATTTGGTAAATCTAAAATTGACTTTTTAGGTTACGAAGTTTCAACAGAGGGTATCAAACCGCTAGAAAGTAAAGTTAAGGCTATTCTAGACTATCCACGACCGGAAACGGTAGAAAAGCTCAGACAATTTTTAGGTATGGTAAACTTCTATAGGGCGAGTATACCCAACGCTGCTAGTCACCAAGCAAGCTTAAATGAATTCCTGATAGGCGCTAAACGAAAGGATAAGACTATTATCGATTGGAACGACAAGGCGACTAAGGACTTCGAACAGTGTAAAGTAGGTTTAAAGAATGCTGTCATGATATCTCATCCGAAGTCCAATGTGCCTGTAGCTCTTATGACCGATGCTTCAGACACATGCGCAGGCGCGGTATTGCAACAAAAAATTAACGGCTCCTGGCAACCATTAGGCTACTTTTCAAAGAGGTTCACAAAAGCCCAACAAAAGTTCTCTACGTACGATAGGGAGTTGTTAGCAATCTACTTGGCAGTTAAGCATTTTCGATATCTACTTGAAGGTAATAATCCGACTATATTCACGGATCACAAGCCGTTAATATACGCATTTAGCAAACTACAAAGTGACTCCGAAACACCTAGACGTACAAGACAACTTTTATTCATTAGCAAATTCACTACAACAATCAGGTACATAGAAGGCGAGAAAAACGCAGGCGCAGATTTCTTATCGCGCATTCAAACAATCGACTGCCCGACTGTACTTGATTTTGCGGAATTAGGACGAACTCAGGTGAATGACACCGAGCTCACACAGCTATTGAAAGGATCAAACCATAATTTATGTATAAAGAAATACTTTATGCCAAATTGCGAAACAGCTGTATATTGCGAAAATTCAACTAATTCATGTAGACCGTATTTAACACCAAGATATAGGAAAATTGCATTCGACTCGATACATAATGTTAGTCATCCCGGTATTAGGGCAACACGCAAGTTAGTTGCACAAAGGTTCTTTTGGCCCGGGCTCAATAAAGACGTCACCCGGTGGGCAAAGTATTGCATAGCTTGCCAAAAGTGCAAAATAATAAGACATACTGTTTCAGACTTACAGCAATATTCAGAAAGTAAACGTTTTGAACATGTAAATATCGACATAGTCGGACCTCTAAAATTATCACATGATGGAAATAGGTACTTAATAACTATAATTGACCGATGTACACGCTGGCCTGAGGCGATAGCAGTCAAATAAATCACAGCAGAAGTAGTAGCTAAGGTATTCTACGACACATGGATTAGCAGATTTGGCTGTCCCGAAAGAATTACAAGCGACCAAGGTCGTCAATTCGAGAGTGCGTTATTTAAACAATTAATGAAACTAATGGGTATTAAGAAACTGCGTACTACACCATACCACCCACAGAGTAATGGTATTGTAGAACGCTGGCATAGACAATTGAAATCAGCATTAACGGCACGACTAGAAAACAACCATTACTGGTGTAATGAACTGCCTACAGTATTATTAGGACTACGCGCAGTAGGAAGAAGCGACAATGGCACGAGTCCCGCAGAATACGTATACGGGCAAACGCTTTGCTTACCAGGAGATTTCTACAATATCTCTGACATGCAACAGTACGACAACCATACGCTATTGAAAAACATTAAAAATACCATTAGTAAACTCAAACCTGTACCCCGTATTTCACGAGACACGCGCACTGTTTGTGCATAACGACTTAAAAAATTGTGAGTATGTATTTGTTCGCAATGACGCGATACGCCCACCATTAACGCCTACGTACAATGGTCCCTATCGCGTTATAGAAAGAACACCCAAAGTATACGTAATTCAGCTACCAAACAGGAAAAGTAGTATATCAATAGATAGGTTAAAGCCTGCATATGTACTTAATGAGCATTCAGAAACTAGCAATGTTTGCACAAATCCAGACCATAGCATAGTACCTCCAGATAAGAATAATGAGAAGTCTATATTATACAAGAAAACCAGCAGTGGACGTACTGTTAAGCCGCCAGTCAGATTTAACCTGTAAACACTATCCTAACGTACGATGTTGTAATAAACAACAGTGACCATTGTTCTTTCTTTTAAATAAATAAATCAAGGACCGATAATGTAACAAACAACAGTGACTATTATTGTTAAAATAAATAAATGAATGACGAATAAAGCCCGCACAATAACTAGTATTGATCAAACTAAATATAACAAAGAATAACTTGTGCATTATTACCAAATTAATCAACGGTCACACGTACTCATTTGTAGATAAGCAATTTCTTTGTAAATACTAAGAACAAAGATATAAATATAAGATAACAATGAAACAATTCATATGAAACAAATTTCTATTATATCAACAATGTTAACAAAGGGACCATAGTTGTAAGGTAACCTAAATATTCGTTGTTCTCTGTCCCTACAGGATGTAACAGTATACGTTATTTATAAATAACACTACGATACAAATTCCCAGTACCTTACCTTACCATTCATAAGTATAAATTGTATTATGTTTTAGTACCTACTTTTAAGATAATAGTATTTAAATAAAATTTTATTTTTACAAATTTTGGGGGGATGTAGTGTAGGGACACAATGTAAACATGAAAGGCAGAACACTTGATAAGCAAAAGGTATACAAGCGAGAAGTATGAACGGGCGCCAGTGACTCTACATCGGCCCGCGTAGAAGGTTGTCTTAAAGGGTTTTCCATGCAATAAATACAATCATTATTAACTTGACGAAAGACTTTAATTAATGGACCCGTAACCTTCTACAACCAGGCGAGGCAGTCTTGTTTAGGGGGCTTACACATCGCGATACCAGAGAGACCCCTAAACTAGTATTAAATGTCTATCACTTAGTTTATTATAAAAATGTAAATTTTTTCTTATACACATAATATTTTTATAAGTGAATTGGCAAGTCATAACCAAGATGGTTTTCATAGTTTCAGTAGGTAATTATTGCCTTGATTCAGACAGCAAGCGGAAGCCTCTAAAGATACCTATCTACTAAGTACAAGTGATCTAATTTAAACGTGTCTACAATAAAAAATGAGATGGCGCTGTCCATAAAACAACTGCCTCTTTTCCAAGAGGCAGTTGTTTTATGGACAGCGCCATCTCATTTTTTATTGTAGATGATATTATATTATATTATATTGCTAGATGGCGCCGTAATACGCGTATACAGTTTTAATGTTTTGATACTCCATGATTAAAATAAAGAAATCTTCCTTAGTCTAATCTTCTTTGATTTGGAAAACACAACAAATCAATAATATTTATTTTGATCTATAGAGGATATATTTTTAAATGGCTCATTTATTTTACCTTCTTACCTGCTTGCTACCAAGCGACATCTTTAGTAGTTTTATCAAACAAATTTATATTGTTTATAGATTATTATAATTATATACACCGGACTTGGACATGTCCGATATCAAGTACCACTATAACGACTGTATTGTCCTAAAATCAATAGCTTCAAAGAAGAGCAATTAAATATGCGTACAACATTTTTGATATTGCCGTCTGTCTTATAATCTTTGGTACCTGCTATCATGGCATTATCTTTGTTGTTACATCTGCAGGTATTATCAAAGATTGTACTGGTACACACGGCTACATATCAAGCTATATATTTCCAGTATAAGCTGACCTCTCATCGTACGGATATCCTTTACAAAGTGAGATCAGCTTATACTGGAACTAAATAGCTTGATATGTAGCCGCGTGTACATGATTTTGTTAGTCTATCAGTAATCTGGGCTATCGCTATAAGTATCTCTTCATACTTAACATTCACTTGCACATCAATAATCTGGTTGTAAACGTATTGTTGTATTCAACACCCAGCTTTTTTTTTTGGGTTGGAAATCATCAAATAACTTCTCCCGCTCTGGGCGGAGCGGGAGGGATTGTCAGACTCTTACTAAAACCCAACCGTAATCCTTCCGTTCCCTCGGTAACCCTTTTGGACTGCCACGCGGCCCTGTAGACCCCTACACTTGTGCTGACGACATCTCCTAATCGGACGGTGAGCTACCCATTGCTCACCGTCCGCAAGCCCGCGCCTACGGTGGCTGGAAATCCGCCCGGGATTCCCGACGCCCAGGGCGTCTCCTGCGGCGGCTAGGGGCGAGAGAGCGCGAAATTTGCCTTTCCCTCAACCATCCCGCCTCCTCCTTCGCGAGCATTACTGCTTCGCAGAAGGTGACGGCTGCCCATGCCCTCTCGCTCCGTACCATGGTCAACTCCTAGCTTGCACCAGAAATCACAAAATGCCTTATTTTTGCCATATTTTAAACGTCATTCTGTGTCTGTCAGAGTTTTATAATATGTTTAGCGGTAAAAGTATTTAGCGATTTGTGGTGTAAGCGGGCTGTACTCTAGTGTAACAGGAAAGCGTATCTACTTTGCAACAAAACCTTTAATCTCATGAATGGAAATACTTAAAAAAACTCTTAAAACCGCTATAACCATCACAAGATCTAGACTGTGTATGTGTGTGTGTGTGTGTGTGTGTGTGATTTAATGCATTGTTGATATGTGAAGATCATAAGAAACTGGAGAATTTGAAAACAACTTCCCAAAACTCCAAAGAAAATGTTTGGTATGTGGTTGTACATCCGTTTATTTTAGACTTATCTATGTAATTTAACAATAACTTAAGCTAGCTTTATGGGATAATATACAGGCAGAGATTCAGACGGGTCAACATTAATGGAAGGAGGGGTCAAATCGTTGTGGTTGTGGCGGCGTGGTGTTGCTGATCTTGCGGATGGTGGCAGCGGGCATGAAGCAGCCAGCGTTCGGTTGGAAGTTCTGCTGGGGGTGCTGTGGGCGCTGTGGGCCTCCCATGGGCTGGCCGTACCCAGGAGCGTAGACTGGACCTCCTGGGTTGTTGAACCTATTAGGACCACCGGGCGCACCTGGGTGCATCGGCATACCGTTGTTCATGCCGGGGCCACCGGGGCCACCGGGGCCTGGGTAGCCTTGATTAAATCCTGGACCTGGGCGTTGCATTCTGGAAACGGAATAACTAAAATTAATTAGGACCGATGTTTTTGGTAACTTACTTTCGGTCACAAAACTATTCTTGGAACACTATATTGAAACACGTCAACATTATTATACCTCACAAAAGCACTGATTAACAAAACTTCTTGATCAATTTGCGATAGAGTTATATTTTAAAAGTAAATACTTACATTGTATTTTTTCCAGTACTTAAAGAATAACTCACTTGTTGAAATATCGACTGATTTTCACAATCTGTTCTTGAGATTGGGCAGCGGCATCTATTTATACGTTCTTTGTTATCGGATCATTCGTTAAAGTTATGCTATCGCCTCAAATCACAACCGTTGCCCCTTTGTTTTTGTATATTGCACAGTCTCATGCAATTTGTCAAAATAATAGATACTTACATCGTTTTCAAAATTTGATTGTCATCGCTAGTTCAGGTAGTTTTTAGGGTTCCGTGCCTTAAAAGGAAAAAAACGGAAACCTTATAGGATTACTTTGTTGTCCGTCTGTCTGTCTGTCAAGACCCTTTATCTCGGGAACACGTGAAGGTATCGAGTTGAAATTGAAACCATATACTTAGGTCTACAGTCCCTTGAACCTGTGAAAAAATCAATCTTCTAAGTTAACGTAAAAAACGATACGTCCGTTTATGCCGCTAAAAACGTATATTTCGACACTCTCAAGGGAATCAAAATGTATATGGTTCCTTCCGTTGACCTAGAACTATGGAATTTGGCAAGTAATATCGTCTTATACTACAAGTAGGTACAGGAAAAAAACTTAAAACTATACATTTGTAATTAAATTATAAAAAATATAGTCTTTATTTAATACCATAAAATTTGTACGGAACCCTCGGTGGGCGGGTCCGACTCGCACATTGAAAGTTGGTCTCCTTTTGAACTGAAGGAGCAACAAGCAATGCAACAGCTGGTTCAAGGGAACTTGCTGTTGCATTTCTTGTGGCTTTGTTCTTATCATTTTTATCGTTATTATATCATATATATATATAGCCCTTCTTAAGCTTACCTTGTAATTGGCTGATGTGTCCAAGCACAATAGGTGTCTTGTTTAATTATATTATTTTGTTATTATAATTTTTGTGATGTGTAATGTGCATTTCGAAAGTCGAAACATGTGCCAACTGGTTTTTCAAATAGTTGAAAATTATCGCTTGGTTAAACAGCCTTCGATTCTATCATTTATCCTGTAGGTATTCATTTTATTACTCGTGCCACACATTTTGTTCTTTTTTAGAAGAGACGTTAAGTTACTCATAACAACAGGTAGGTATTAAGATAGCGATAAAATATTTGGAAATCATTATACATGTAGATAACTACCCTAATTGATTGCTATACTTATGGAAAGTTTCATGGAATAGTCTTTTTTTTTCGAGCCTAGACAGGACTTCAGGGTCTGACTCTATGCGATGAAGATGAACAGGATCAATGAAATCACAGTGTTTATTGAAATTGTTGAAAAATAAACAAATTTGAAATATAAAATCATGAATAAAGTACCGAAGAACTAAAGTCTCAGTGAAGGTTATGCAATCAATCGTACACCTAACTGAATTAAGATTATCATAGTGATAGAGCCGTCTATTAAGATTTCTTGTTGACGATAATAGTGATTCATTAGGTTGTTGAATTAAGATAATAATAAAATATGTAGAATAGCAGAGTAATGGCGCAATAGCGAATCGCAAGGGTCGTGTGATCACTCCGGTACCACCGGATGCCAACCTACCTCTGTCGTGTGGTCGAGGCTTATCTGACAGACAGGGCCGTCATTTACCCCGGTCACCAGCAGGCTTAGCATGACACTCTCATTTTCTTCGAAGAATAGACACGGCTCTTTCTATACAAAGTGACATTTCGTTTCTCAGTTTTTGACATCTCACCGTAGAAATCCTTCTACAATCTATCATCTTGTCTTTCGTTTCTAACGATCTTTGTCTAGGTCCTTTTTTATGTAGAAGGATTTCTACGGTGGGATGTCAAAAAAGAAGAAACGAAATGCCACTTTGTATGGAAAAAGCTGTGTCTATTCTTCGAAGAAATAGAGAGTGTCATGCTAAGCCTGCAGGGAGTGTGGAACCGGCAAGAGATGTTGTGCGGTGTCCAACAGGGATCGGTCTTGGGGCCGCATCTGTGGGACATCGGATACGAATGGGTGCTGCGCGCCGACCTCCCTAGCGGCGTCAGCGTAGTGTGCTACGCTGACGACACGTTGGTCTTGGCGCAAGTGAGGTCGCACCGGGCGGCGGCCAAAGTAGCGGCACGCGGGGTTGCGACAATCGTCGAAAGGATCCGGCAATTAGGACTCGAGGTGGCCCTGCACAAGTCCGAGGCCATGTGTTTTCATGGCCCTTGGAACGTGCCACCGTCGGGATCTCAAATAACGGTGTAAACCCCTCCTGGTTTACATCGGCGTCGAGTCGATGAAGTACCTGGGACTGGTCCTCGAGAGCCGGTGGAACTTCATAGAGCATTTCCGACGTTTGGCTCCCAAACTGGAGCGGGCAAGGGCTGCCTTGAAGCGGCTCCTGCCCAATCTAGGGGGTCCAAACGCCTCCTGCCGGAGGCTCTGTGCGGGGGTACTGCGGTCCATGGCCCGTGTGGGCGCGTTCCCTAGCGCTGTGGCCAGCCCGCCGGTTGAGAGCTAGCAGCCCAAAGGGTCATGGCCAACCCGCTGGTCCGGGGATACCGCACGGTCTCCTGTGAGGCAGCGAGCCTCCTTGCCGGATTGCCGCCATGGGATCTGGAGGCAAAAGTCCTCGCGCACGTATGGGAGTGGCGCGAGGAGGCGAAACGCCGGGGCGTAACTCCGCTACCGCGAGAAATCGCGGCACAGCGGACGGAGCTCCGGCGGGATCTCATGGCGACATGGAGAGTACGGTTGTCGCAACCCAGTGCTGGGCGCGCCACGATTGCGGCGATAAGTCCCTTCTTTGAGGAGTGGCTAGAGAGGCGGCACGGCGTCCTCAGCTTCCGCTTGACACAGGTCCTCACCGGACACGCTTCGGGAGGTTCCTCTGTCGGATAAGGCGGGAGGAAACGCCCGGGTGTCACCACTGTGTGAATCGCCCGGAGGACACGGTGGAGCATACGGTGGAGGTCTGCCCGGCTTGGGCAGAGCACCGCCGTGTCCTCGTAGAGGCGGTTGACAGCAGATATCTCTCGCATCCGGCCCTGGTTCAGCCTATGGTATGGAGTGAGAGGGCATGGGCAGCCGTCACCTCCGTCTGCGAAGCAATAATGCTCCCGAAGGAGGAGGCGGGATGGTTGAGGGAAAGGCAAATTTCGCGCCCTCTCGCCCCTAGCCGCCGCAGGAGACGCCCTGGGCGTCGGGAATCCCGGGCGGATTTCCGGCCACCGTAGGCGCGGGCTTGCAGACGGTGAGCAATGGGTAGCTCACCGTCCGGTGAGGACCAGGCCCGGGTCAACGGCGCGTTGTATTCCACGCGCGCCTCAAAGAGATGTCGTCAGCACAAGTGTAGGGGTCCACTAGGGCCGATGCCTGCCGGGGTCGCGAGATGGTACTAAAGGGTTACCGACGCCCCTGGCAACACAGGCAATGGAAGGTATACGGGTGGGTTTTAGTCAGTTTGAGTCTGACACACCCATCCGCTCCGCCCAGAGCGGGACAAGTTATTTGCTGATTTCCCACCCAAAAAAAAAAGGGTCGTGTGACGATACGTCAATGTTCAGTGATTATATGAACTGATAAATCAATCCCGACTTATTGGTGCAATGTTCCAAGCTAGTCTAGTCGTAATACAACATAATTTTCTAATATAAGTAAGTACACTATGATTCAAATCCCACACCGCGCCAATGACATTTTGTGGGTCATTGGCTATGGCAGTGTTTTTTTGTATGAGGACCAGAGGGTTATCGATATTTTTCAAAATAAGCATCACTAACTTATGTAATTGTTCTTGGCCTGAGTTGGTTTTGAAGTATTTTTAAGGTCCGTGTTTTTCTTTGTCTGTGTCATAAACATCTGTAACATTTGCCTACTGCGGTCACACCAGCCTTAGGCTTAACTCAGAATACATCGTTTATCTTTTTATATTTCCAAAAAACCGATGTAGAAAATCAGTTCTGAGGACCCATTTACCATATGATAAATGGGTCCTGAGAACTATAATAATATTTAAATAATCCCTGTACTATGATGAAGTGGATTTGTATAATTAGAGTTAGGTACTAGACTATTGAAAACCCTTACTCGTAGACAATGCTTTTGAACGTAGGTAATTCAAGATTCTTCTTCGCTGAAGTTTGAACTGAACCACCGCCAATGAGGAAGCTACTAGCTATCACCGATTTTCTCGCTCAAGAAACGTACAAAAGATTGTAGGTCCCGTGTAAGTAAAAGAAAAGAGATACAAATATATTGTTGATATAGTTGATTGCTGACTGTTCACACTGCCGGCGAGTACTCGTTCTCACTCAGCGGCTTTTGCTTGGTGGGCAGAATACTCGCTTAGAGACTCCCGTTAAGAACATACGCATACCAGCGAGTAATCGCTAGTCGCCGACAGGCACTCGCTACTCGTTGTTCGTCAACTCGTTTTTAGTTGCTAACTGTACTAGCTACTCGTTAATCGCCGGGGTTCGGACTGATGCCTTTGGAGATCCAAAGGCATCAGTCAATAAGATTATTGAGACTTGTTCAATGACAATATGAATATTAGGTAATCATAAACAAACACAAGACTGATATGGGTTATCAATTGAAAGCAATGAGTTCTTTCATTTCGGTGAGAAATAGGATAACCGATAGTGTACGGTAGGATACAATATAAGGAAATCACTTTCAATCAAGTTTTTAGTAGTTTACTGCATATCATAAGTATTTTTTGATAGGAGTATTATTTCCAAATACAACTTTGTTACAAAGGTTGATAATGAAAAAAAAACCAACATGCATTATTCTAAAAAATGTATTTTCCTTAAATAAAAGTTACCTCTTCGTTTACAATATTTTCTAATAACTTCTTGAGATATATTTATTTAACGGAGTCTTTAGGGTGTAACGGTGTTTTATTTTCCGAGTTCTTTTCAGCATCACCGAGATCCATTGCATTAGTTTTTGAAGCTGTTGATTGGCTTAGTCTCCTTGTTATTAAGTAAGAAAGTAATTGGAAGAAAGCTAAAGTAATTCCGGGTAGCAACCACGCATCTGGCATATTTGCAACAGTCTTTGTGTAAAGTAAGGAGTATAGAGGCGAAGATATAGTTTGCATCGATGATTCTAAAGCACCCATCACACTATAGATTTTACCTGAAATAGAAATTATTAAACTATAATTTCGATTTTGATGTTAGAGATCATATTAATCGTCGTATGATCAAGAACATTTTGGACGATTAATAAAAAGAATACTCTTTTATTTGACGATGTATGATTGTTTAAACCTGCATTTGGCGATTACTTTGACGTTTCTACGTAAAATCACCATATTTTATATATTTTTGAAGGATAGCTGTCTTTAAAAACGAACTATGTGATAACATACAAATAACGACGTAGCCTTTGAGTCCATACAGTGGTGGACTTAGAAAACAGGAACAAGCCGCAAGAGATTTAAATCAGTACAACAATGAAATTAATAGTTTACCTTGTTCAGTAGGTAGTATCTGCTTATTCAGTATAGGTCTTTGTACCACCTGAGAGCCTTGTGAGATTATACCGACCAAGGGCACTGTAACAAATAACATATTTTTTTTAAACAATATAGCAAACAATCTTTGAGGGTTTCCGAACTTCACATAACTTCAAACCGCTCTCATACGTTGCGGCTCGTGCGATGAAAACTGAACTGTAAAAAACTGAAACTGTTAGAAGGTATGAGAGCGGTTCGAAGTTATGTGAAGTTAGGAAACCCTCAAAGATTGTTTAATTTCAAGGGGTATTTTATAGTAGTCCATCAAAGTTCAAAAACTTTGAATAATGATAGGTCTGATTACCGGAATCTCTTCACTGTCACTTCTGAACAAAGGCATCTTAATAGTTTTAGGCATCATTTCTTGGCGTTAAGATATTCCAGATCTAGACTTTTACAAAGTTAGGTATCCAACTCGTGATACGAACTCGTCATGTTACTGTCCAATTTATCTTAACGTTATCATTAGATAAAACAATGATTGACGAATCAAGCCAGATATAATTCGTAATTTTGTGGATCGCCTCACGAACTATTTTATATTGATTAAAATCGTGAAAAACACGTTTCAAATTATGATAAGCCGAGTTACTATTGGTTGGATTACCTAATTAATACAAAATGAGTACGATCTAATGTAGAAAACGATTTCAATAAAAATCTACGAGTATAAAGATAACGAAGAACGTGCAGCGACACGTGATTATTGATTTTTCTAACTAGATACGTGTACGAGTACTATAAATTGATTTTTGCGATTTTCAAATTGCAATATAAATTGATCTCAGCATCATCGGACCGTATATTAGTTTAAGTGCCATTTCAATCTAATCTTAACTCAAACCTAGTTTGTAATAGAGATGGTCATTATGACCATTGGTTGAATCATTCGAAATCTAGAGTATTTCTATATTAATGTAATTTTATATAGAATGATACTGTTGTACAATAAATAGCCAGTTCGATGAAAAGTGGGATGGTGTATTTAGATACACTTTTACATGCACCAAACGGCCTTCTTCAGAAATACTGTCATCGTATAGCACGGCCTAAATACTTCAAGTCATGTATTTATCACCTTCCTGTTTTGTCGTGTCGTCGTAACAAAAGGAAAATGTGATAAAATCACAGTGGAAAAACATTATAGTAAACAAACAATGATTTGTTAACTTTTTATCTATATAACTGATAACGCCCTTTTAAGTATTTTAAAGGGACATGAGTCACCATAAAACTATCATGTTTGTTGTTGGCCAAGGCAAACATTTAAAAAAGTAATTCCATAAATCTATGTATTTCTAAGTTTTTAAATATCCGCAAACGAACTGTTCTTTAGTACACGTTGAACCATTGCAGCATTGGTGCTAAACTCTCTGCATTTAAATATTTATTTATTAAAACTCATTGCACAAGTAAAAAAAAATACTGTACAAAGGCGAACTTAATACCTGAGGCATTTTCTACCAGTCAACTTTAGGGTGATGCAGAGAAGAAACATGGCAGGTGCAACATATAGCATAGATAACAAGAAAATAATTATACCATACAAGAATAAATACATAGATATACATACATATAAACACAATAAACTTTGTCAGGAGAAATAACGATCGGTAGAGGCGAAATTACGATCAGTAGAGGAGAAAACGAATCCAGCAAATCAGCGCTGGGATGTTTCTGCCAACTTCTTACATATATGTTCACGTGCCTTCACTTTAATAGACAACCGACTGGTTGCCGTCCTGATGTTCAGAGGGAGTTCATTCCAAAGAACACCTGGACAAAAAAATAATAGTGAATGAAACCAGAGCGGTGAGAAGGACATCGAAGAAGACGATTGTTGGTGGAAAGAAGATTTTTACTATGGGCAGAGCACAAGTATTGAATATGGGAAGTCAGGTAAGAAGGAAAAATGGGTTGGTCGAGAATAGAGAACAACAAACGGTGCGTGGCTACATAGTCATACTTACAAAGATTGAAAACGAATCGAATGCAATTAATGAGAAAAAAAAAGTTTATTGAGGAAATCTGTATTCAGGTAACACACATCACCGTAGTCAATTATTAAAGATTAAAGATTTGAAGACATGTGACATCTACCAACACGCACTGGGCCCGCGTGGTAGATTACTGCCCACTCCCTCTCGAAGAGAGGAGGTCTGTGTCCTAGCAGTGGGAACAATATATCTTTGACATTATATTTAAAACTGTTCGACATGATACTTAAAACTGTTTGACATTACATTTGAAACTGTTTGACACTTTATTTGAACTTTGTTTTAATTAATAATTCATAGATTTATTTTGTTTTGATTCAACATAATGTGAATTGTTTATGAATAAATAAAATGAAAAAAAATGAAATTAAAAATGGCTGATTATGCATGTATGCGGGCTGGAAAAAGTCAACTTAGGGCTGGTGTTCCATAGGGTTCCATACTGGGACCCGCGTTCTATAGATTTAATAATTGTTTTACTATCGCGACAGATATTGCAAGATTGGCGCAGGAACCATGCACCTACGCTCGGTGCACTCTGGAAAGTCAGCTGGTTGACTGGCAGTCTGGCTAACTGACATATATTTTTACCACGGCATGAGCTGATGAGCTTTTATACTTCTGTGAAAAGAATAGCTCATGTGCTGATACTAGAGAGCAAAATTCATAAGCATCTGTATACAGATGTCAAGCTAACAAAAGTCAGTTATGAAAGGAAATAATGTTTTTGTCTTCGAATTGGTTATTCGTCCTGACTCCTGGTGCTGACTAATGGGACGAAAAAGCAAACAATAATCTATAATGGACTACGGGTCGGCTGTATAGCTAACAACCAAAAGTTACGAAACCATATACCCTCCTTTATCATCTGCCTAGCCTTTTCCCAACTATGTTGGTGTCGGCTTCTAGTCTTACCCGACACAGCTGAATACCAGTATTTTACATGGAGCGACTGCCTATCTGACCTCCACAACCCTGTTACTGGGTAACACGATACCCCTTGGTAAGACTGGTTGTCTGACTTTCGAGCTTTTGACGACCCGTAACGACTGTCAAAGATCTCCAAATGACAGCCGGGACCAACAGCTCAACGTGCTTTCCGTGGGTCTTGGTATGTAAAGATGGTCACCCATCCACGGACCAACCGCGGCAAGCGTAGCTTAACCTGAGCGATCGACCCGTGCGGCTGTTATTACTTAGCCACAAGCTTCTTATACCTAGTCCTTATAGGCCTTTATTTGATAAAAGGTATTGCTGTGTCATAAACACTCGACTTGAATAAATACTGCTCTGTTAAGCCTACATAAAATTCGCGGGAAGGTACTTATGGGTCACCGAGGCCCCCGCAACACAGGCAGCAGGAAGGAATACGGGTGGGTTTTAGTCAGTAAGAGTCTGACACACCCTCCCGCTCCGCCCAGAGCGGGAGAAGTTATTTGATGATTTCCCACCCAAAAAAAAAAAAAAGCTAAAAAGAAAAAAATCTCAAAGATACCTTAATACTTACACATAAACACGCACCAAGTCGTAGTAGAAGTTATAAGGCCCGAAGTGGCAAGGATATAGGAGCTGCAGCTGAGCATACCCACTGTTTCATCAGATAGCCGTAACCGACGCTTTAACACTGAAAGGATTAGTAATGTGCCTGAAACAAGACAATAGTAATGAAAATACACATTAATTTCTTCAGAAAAGTTACAGCTAGAATCCTAACTAATATTATACAGGTTGAAATTGAAAACTGAAATGGGGCATTGTATACATCATTATTAACAACTTTTACTAAGGGACCAAAGCTGTAATCCCAAAAAAAATCTGCTTTTCCTACATTTTGATGAGGTATTGCGAACATAAATGTAGGGGACAGCAGTTTTTTTTTTGGGATTGTAGCCTTGGTCCCTTAGTAAAAGTTGTTAATAATGATGAGTACAATCTCCCATTTCGATTTGTCGCATGTTTTCAATGTCACCCTGTATATGTGAAAGTGAGTTTGCTTGTTTATTTGTATGTTACGCTTTCAGGCTAAAACGGCTGAACGAATTTAAATAAAATTTGACACATGGATAGATCATGACCTGGATACTTTTTATCCCGATATTCCTACGGGAGAGAGACTTAAGCGGGTGAAACCGCGGGGCGCAGCGAGTAGAGACATAATTACTGCAGTCTTTCAACTATGCTAGGCAATTGTGATATGCAAAATCGCTGTATTTGTGGAGCTGCAGTGCTTGCAGTAAACAAATAAACGTCTTTTTTATTTTCTTCAGTTTATAAATAGATGACTAGTAAAGCGGGTTACGGTTTTATTGCATTCCTAAATGTCGCGTGATACACCATTGGTGCATAAGAACTTAGGTATCTGGAGTCTGGCGTTCAACGGGCCATTAAAACTAAACCAAATAATATTTGTGATCCAAAATTTGGTTTCCCAACAAAAGTGCTATGGAAACCCGAAAGGAGATAGATAGATAGAAGATAGATAGATAGATAAAAGAATACTCTTTACTATGTACATATGGGCGGTCTTATCGCTAAAAACGATCTTTTAAAGACAACCTTTAGCAGGTAAATCGTCGTGCGTCGCATAGACCTTCCTTTGGAATTCTTACCAAAGATACTTGGCTACACATAATAACTATAATTTATTTACATAATCAAATTACAAGATGATTATTAACATTAACTAAATTTAATTAAAACTAAGTAAACCTAAAAAAGGCCCTTGTGTCGGCGCTTTTCAGTCACCAGTTACATCAACTAGACGTTTCGCGATCTCCGCAAATAACTTATGCGCACTGGGTCGCCACGGACCGAGGATCTTGATGCCAAAGGGCACAAAGTTGTACTCTCTGTCAAGGCCTCTATATTTAATAAGTTTCTTGGCTACTAAGATAGTTGTTGCATGGCTCAGCATCGGTAATTCAGCAGTTTAGTAAACCTACCCACTAAAACCTTAATAAATACCGAGGATGCTGATCTACTTCTTGTAACACACATTAATTCTATATAAAGTTTATCAATTGCGAAACTTTACCCAGTCCTATTATTCCTGATATTAATTATTAGATGTGAATCGACCGATAAACAGTGACTGATATCGAAAGGTAACTTCCCTACCTACGTTTAATAATCGTCATTATGTTAGTCCTGGGGTTTTCAGCAATATTTTACAATTGTTTATATATATACGTACCAACAAAACTGACAATATTTCTGTATGCGAGGTAGGATCCGAACACCACGTCATTCCAGTGGAACTTGTACCTATAGTACATGTAAGCGATTAGCACCTCCGCTGTAACAAAGTATCCATTATTAACTCTATGAAGAAAAGTATACATCAATCAGTTTGAGGTTTACCGGGACTATTTTGCGAGAAGTTCCTGATCCTTGTGAATCATATTTTTGCAACGAGTGAGTTTGCCATCCAAAATTCTATTATTATATTCATTTAAAGACATACCTATGTATATAAGTTAGAACCCATATTACTATACCAATAGTGTTATAGTACCACGGCTTTTCAAGAATGTATAAACATCAAACATAAAAAAAAAATGTTTTTGGAATTGTATCCACTGTAGTCTAAGAATATGGTTGCAAATTTTTCGTTCCATTAAAATCAACGCCATCTTGTGTTATAACTCCGAACTTACGCCTGAAGCGTAGCAGCGTAGTCAAGTGTAGCACATGAAAACTGTTACGCTGCTTTTATCTATTTGTACTGAAATGCCCTCTAGCGACAATATTTAACTTAAGACTAGATACGTACAAGTTAGTACCAACATTGTGTGCATTTTTTCTCATGGGAGTCGGCAGGAACAATAGATTGTCATGTGCTACGATTCGGACACACAAAGGTACTCCTTTTGTTTCGTCCTTGTTGTTTATACTTGCATTGGTGCTTCACTGATAAAACTACGCACCTTTAAACGATGTGGTACTATAAGTTAAGTAGATAGTCCTTCTTGGCCATATGAAGGTATGAATTCCTTAAGTTATTTGTAGTGCATCATTAGATTGATGATGAGCTATACTTGTCTTACCACGTACCGCATCTACCTAATTTGAATTTGGAACAATGTTACATCACGATTGCTGCTATAGATCATAAATGTAAAGCAGCATTTTCTCAACTAGTGCCTACTGTCCTAAACACACAGGCTGTTTAATAAAGCATATACTAACCAGATAACAACATCCTATCGCCGAGGGTGACGACCAACATAAGGAATATGATCATTCTCTTTCGGCCTTCCCGCGGCTTTATCAAACAATGCACCGCGTTGAAAGGCAGTTTCCAATTGCACACCGACACTTTGTTCTCTCTGTTCACACTAACGTCTTTGACTGCGAAGATCACATAAACCAGGGATGATATCTGGAAGATTATGGTGAAATAGGTTAGTCTTGACGCCTTATAAATAGTTAGGATATAGTAAATTGTGGTAGGGAAGGATATGGATGTGTGTTGGGCTCGAGTATTTAGGTAAGCAAAGAAAAAATTAAGTAAAAAGATGATAATGGTGCCGATTCCCTTGTTCACACACTAAACTAAATTTAAGTTCAGTGCATCTTTTTCTTTCTATTTCATTAAGAAAAGGACAGAAGATAAATTTTAGTTTAGTCCTGTCAAATTAATCAGCGCTTGACGTAAATTCACGTAATTTTAGTAGGCAAGTTTTTAATCACGTCTAAACTTGTATGGAGTAGTGACACGCGCTGATTAATTTGACAGGACTAAACTAAAATTTATCTTCTGTCCTTTTCTTAATGAAATAGAAAGAAAAAGATGCACTGAACTTAAATTTAGTTTAGTTTGTGAACAAGGGAATCGGCGCCATTGGCAATGAAACATTAGCGGGCCCTTTGGTTTTTTTCTCGTTTATAACCGTGTTCATCTTACTCCAAGAAAAAGGGCCTTGCACCTAAACTGAAAAAAATGAAACGATTTTACTGTTGTTGTACAGTAAAAAAAAAACGGTTCAGGAAACTTACTTTTATGTTAAAATAATTGATTACTGACAGTGCACTGAAATGGGCAAAAACAGTAAAGAGCTAAACAGTTATTTCAATTGGATGAACATTAAAGTTTACTGAAACAAACAGTTTCTTTTAAGTATTGCCTTTTCAGAGTTTAAGAGATGCACAGTAAAATCTACTGTTATAACTCAACTGTTTTTTCTTCAGTTACTTTTACTTCTTTGGACAATAGGCTCTATTTTTACTGACCAAAGCGGTGAATATTGCCGAAAAATCGATTGGGTTTACCGATTTTTTTTTTCAGTGTAAGCGCGAAAATTTTGGGTATCTAAGATACCGAAAATTGTATGATAAGTACCGGTCTTCAGACATCAGGATACGATATACCTAAGTGAATTTTAGACACCGCAAGAAATAGGTACGTAGGTATATGCTGTACCTAAAGTCGAATTATTAATTCACTGGTAATCTGACATGTGCTGTGTGTATGTGTGTATTATTATTATTTGATACAAATAATAAATCAATGTTGAATTTTAATTCTGTGATTACTTTAACTCACACACTGACTTTATTTATTATTTTTAGGAAAACGTATAGTTTTACAATGTTTGTAAATATGTGAGCATCATGTACCTATCACATAATTAATTTATCTTTCATTGCTTTATTTTTCATTCTTTTTTTACCTATTTTGGTAAAGTAATTTTATTCTAAGTGCATCGTCTTCACATATAATTTTAAAATGTACCTATACAAAATTTTATAAAACATTTTAAAAGAGTAACGGTGCATTTCTTTCCCATTCTTCTCCATACGAAACTTCCTTTTGGGAGGGGCAACTAGAATCAATTCTATTTTTTTTTTTAATTTTGACGTTCAAAAGTGCCTTTTATGTGCCTATTTGAAATAAATAATTTGACTTTGACTTTGATTTTGCTAGCTGTCACTTTGAGTAATAAAATGGTCATGTTTATTGTAATGGTGATTGTTTAGTTTAATAGATTAATGGTGTAAAAAATGTACGTAAAAGTCTAAAATACAATAAATACAACAAATATGACCATTTTATTACACAAAGTGACTGCTAGCACTGTCAGATTACTCCAATGAATTAATAAATGAGATTCTTCAGGGGTCATTGAAGAATTAATGATATTTTTTGAGCCCTAGTGTAATAAGTTTTACATAAAACTAAATTTCGTTTTATGGTCGAATAACGATAGGAAACACTCCGCCAGATGTAAATGCAAGGAAAATGTTTTCGCGATATCGATCCAGCAGTTTGGCTTGCGGTGTTAGTCGCGAATGCCTGCATACATAGCTAGATGTAAGATAGCTTCAGCTTGCCTTTTCAGTTACTTTTTTTGCATTTTTCGGTTTCCGCCTAACGCAAACATGGCCGTTTACGGTTTACCGAACGGTTACAAAAATGGTATTTGATTGTATTTGGAGTTTCTAGCTAGTATGCCATGTGACTTTGGGTGTTTGGTGAAATGCACCTTTCTATTATCTTATAATAAATAATTTTGGTTAGATTGGCAAAAGAAAAAAAAATGTTTAGTATTTGTCATGTCAGGACACAAAGGAGTAAAGTAGATGTGGATTTATATACCTGTAGAAATAAAACAAGTGGGAACACACCGAAGAATCCGAGGTAGCGGTACAGAAGAGGACCGCCCACGGCGCCCACCACGTGGGCTATTTGTATGGCGGCTCGGTGAGTGCCCATGGTGCGAGTGACGTCACGGCCCGTCGCGAAGCATACCTATAAAGATTTCAACACTCAGTTTTATAAGGATTCATGATTCACCATAGTAGGTAAGGCAGTACCTTAGATGTGCTGTCAAACGGTTGCTTGCTTTCTCTCTTGCATTCGCAGTTACAACCCTATGAAATCCGCCATCTTAAGACGCTGACAACACCTAAACCGCGGTCATTGTCAGATTGCATAGAAAAGAAAGAGAAGCGCGATGACACAACGCTTGTAATTTATTGCAAAATATGAAGCAATTCTCTATTTACTCAAAACTGAGTTGAGTAATCGAAAATAAAAAACAACCAAGTTCTGCATTCAAATAAAACGTTCTTGTTATTAATTAAATACGTAACGTATGTTGATATTTAATGCAGATATTTTGGATTAGAACTCAAGGTAAGAGGTTAGTTTAACGTTAGTTTGTATCGAGATTTTTTTTTTAAAACGTGTTTCGGTAACAACCAAGTTCTGGGAAATACGAGTATGTTCAAAATTAACATCTATTTTTTCACTATCACAAGCTATACAGTTTTTGCAAATTTGTTTCTTAAGAGAAGCCTATTTTGGTTTTGGTCAATTTGGTCTTGTCAGTTCCTTATGTGCCAGTTTTTGTAGGCATGCACGATTATTTTGTAGGTATGGCAAGTCCATGTATATAAGTCATTGTGCAAACCTAACCTAAAGCAAGTCATTAAAGTCCTAGGCTCAAGCCGAGCTATAATATTGTACAGAATTTTATTATAAATCGCTGGTTATTAATGTGATTTGAATTTGGAATCTCAACTGAGAAAATCGTATGGAATATTTTATTTAAAAAGAAAAACTTTTTTCTATTAATGAATCTACAGTTCGAACAAAGAGGTCTCAACTACTTAGGTTTTAGTAGCCGTTGACGAACAAAATAATTAAATTTCGAAACATAACAGATATTTATTTCAGTAACAATAATAGGTATCTACCTAATAATCAAATAGATAAAAGTAAAATAATTACAACAATAAAAACGATTGTGTTCTATATATGGCCAAGTCCAAAATTATTTAATAATGTGCAAATGAGACTCGCTCAACCGCTGTTTCTACGTTATCTGTCGCGGTAAAGGCGATGGCGGCATGTCATCGCAACAGCTGATCGGTTGCTGTGGCGCGTTAGAATGTTGGATATGGGCGTCTTATTTGCAATATTGTGTATTTCATGAAATTGCATGACTTTATTTATTTATTGAATCCGGTTGAATTTGGTTCTCATTACCTCGCAGTAGGTGCGAAAAGTAGAGTATTCTCCTCTTGGATAGAGGTGTCTTCGTCTTGGTGGAGCTTGAATCCCAAGGGATTCAAGCTGCACTCAGGATTCTATTCTTAACTCCCTCGCTTCGCTCAGGAATTAACTCAGAGCCCTAGAATCCTTCACTGCGTACTGGATTTAAAGTAGCGCCCGTAACAAAAGTCCTATATCCCCTTAGTGAATAATAATCTTCGATTACCTATATTATTTAGATATTATGGACTGAATGACTTACGATACTTCCCTTCGATATTGTTATGATGCAAAAGTGCGTTATTTGTTAAGACATGAACTAACAATTAATTTAAGTAGATAGTTGAATAGTGTTTTGTAGTTCAGTTTTCATTGTCATTTTCATTGCTGTTTTGTATTTAAAAGTTTCTACGTAGTTTTGTATCATTCGCTTCATGATGTTGGAACATGTTTGCATACATTTATGCTCTATTGTGCTTTGAGGTGCAAACAAAGGGCACAGAGAGCGGGTAAAGTATAATTTTACCCAGTTTCAGTTCCAATAGAACATGTAGGAATTTTCATGACACATAAACTGGACCGCAGTTGCGATTTAAGTCTATGCCTATTAAATTAGCTAACCTACGGATTGTGGGAGCTAAATAAACTGGAAATTGGTTGCCTAAAATTTACGTGGCCAATGATTTAAAAGTTAATCAACGTTTTTTTAATTTTTATTATGTTTTGTCCAGTTTTAACTATATCTAGTCGCGGTTTTTTATTTGATGTCACAGTCAGAATCATGTCAATGTAATATTTTCCCCATACCTATAATTCTTATTAATTCTGAACTAAATATTCGAGCCGATCCATCTGTTTTCCCGGTTTCGGTGCCCGGTTAAAAGGTTCGCCCTTATTCCATGGGACTTAAACATAAATTCTGGCGAAATGCCTAACCCTTCGGGGAATAGGTACAGGCGTGATGGTATGTTTAAGTATGTGTTATCTGTTATTGAAATCACATGTCGCATGTTATCAGAAGTTTTACTGCCGTTTCATATTAATATTTACAAATTGTTAAATAATCGTAATCTCACTACAAGCAGCTCTCGTATGCCCTTCAAATGTTTTACTGTTTACTGCTTGATCACTATCGAAACGCCATCCTTATTCCAAATTATAGAATTATAGTTTCCATACGCAGATTAAATTTGGTAGAAATGATACAAGTTTGCACACCTATATATCTCATAGTACTTATTTTGAATTCAATTAGTCAACTCATTATTTTAGACGTAGGCAATAGTAGATTGTTAAACAAGGGTCGAAAGGAATCAATTCCCATACGAGGCATTTTAACGCCCGAGCGCAGCGAGGGCAGCTATATTCCGAGTATGGTGATTTTCACCCGTGTTACTCTACATTTCATTTCGAATATAAGGAAAGTAAAAAAATAGTAGTTTGGTCAACATTTTAGAGTCCCTTGAACTCTTTTTAAATCAAATATTAGTCTATAAAACCGGGATTTTGAATTTCGGTACAGCTTACAGAGTTAGTGTCCCGCCAAATTATATAGTCTGGTAGTAGTTCACTAGAACACACCGCGTCACCGCCGCGGGCCGTCCAGCTTAATAGGTATTTTTTTAAATTCACACTGGCTGTTTACGCTCAAAAAACCGCAGTATTTTATTTTTATATCAATCGATAGTTTTCTTAATAAGTAACGTAGCCAACTATTTTTAAAATTTATTACCGCCCTAGATAGGGAAGCAATTACTATGAGTCTTTCCCGCCCAAAGATGGGGAGCAGCGTCTTCCACCCGCTACTCGGATCAAACAAACATTACTTTTCGAGTATGAGAAATGAAAAATATTATTCAAATGTAATCTCATAAAAACAAAAATATTCATAAAATCAAATGTAAGTTAAACTTTTACTTACATCACCTATATGACTAAATGCTGCTGCTAATAACAATCCAAAATTCCCGCCTAGAGACATGGGAAGCTGAACTGCATACAGAACTTGTGTAGTTGACGCTCCAGGGAAGACCAACATTAGTAAGATTCCCGTCGTCATGACGCTCATGCCAACCAACGGCAGTATAAGCAGTGGTTTCCGTCGCCCACTGCAATCGCTCCATGGACCCACGAAAAGCAGGACCACGGTAGATATGAGAGATCCAATGAAACTCCGACTGACGTTCACACCTGATACTACTATTTGACTCTCTGCCTGAAATTAAAACAATTATTATTAATTAATTAATTAATTATATTGTGTAGTAAAATTATGTATGATTTTTTTTCTTTAAAGGCTGACAGAATTCCTTGTCAGGCTAGCATAACAAGAGGTCTGAAGAAGCGGAAAACCTGAAAAGCGTAGTTGTTTAACATCCCCATTTTGTCTTCTACTTTCAAAAGCTGAGCTATACTATACATCTTCTCAACGTTAACAACAAGAAAGCATGATTTAAAACAATTGGTAGAAGGAAAGTAATTTCAAGATGGCCCAAAAAGACAAGAGAGTAGGTAATTTTATACCGTCTCATTGGGATTCTCTGAAGTCATTACTTTAATTACACTAACACATATACAAGCTATTGTTGCTAACGTAAATAATAATAAGTAAATAAAGGCAGACGTTTGTATATGATGTCACTGTATTATCATCCATCTTTACGGTCTCATTCCTTTCAGACATATAGTTAGACTAATAGTTTTGGAGAATAAATACCAAGTATTAATAAAGGACACACGTAGATTAAATTTATTTGAAGATATGGTGAAGGATATCATCGTGAGAAAGGAGGATAAAGTGAATAAGGGCGGCGATCAATGTCCGTTCCTACTTTGTATCAAAAGAGGCTTTTCTTCGGCAGTGATAATCTAGGATGGTATTATTTAAACTGTAAGCCAGATGAAACAGGATGCAGGACCAGTTTAGTCGTCCGGACCTTTACTAGACGATACAAATGTCTAAAGACTAGTCTAGTCTTTAACATATAGTTTACTTTATGTATATCATCAGTCTTTTCCAGATTGTCTGATTCTTGCGTAGATTTCAATCTTGTTGCATCTGGGGCTGTTCTATGTTCAGTCTGAGTACGCCATCAATAGGTATAATTATCAGGTGTATCAACTGTATTGAATGTTAAACATTAGATAAACTGGACAGGCCATAGGTCACTTATAGATAATGCCATTAGTGCTACGTCTTGTTGAGATAATTAATCACTATGGATTGGTTGACAGTTAACTCTCCGCTATTTGTTTACAAAACATTCGTGTATTTGGTATTAGAGTCGTAAAGTAAGTTTTGTATTTTTTTACAATGGCCTTCACAAACATTTTTTATTACCTTTATTATTCATTTTGGAACTTTAATCTTCTCTTACCCCAATTAAAAGTCTGCCTCTACCATATCTATAATATCTATAATATCAGCCGTCATCTCCTATGTCTATGTCTTTTATCGTGGTTCTTTGACCTTCCCCTACTCACCCGTGGTTTTTATTTTTGTTATATTAAAACTTTATGCACAAGTAAAAAAATACTGTACAAAGGCAGACTTAATATCTGAGGCATTTTCTACCAGTCAACCTTAGGGTGATGCAGAGACAAAACATGGTACCTACATACATCTAAACAGAATAGACTTTGTCAGGAAAAAAACCCATTCGTACTCAAGCTTCACATTAGCCCGTATATAGAATCTGACTCAAAACTCAAGCATTTGCTTAAAATTAGTTTAACCTGTTAAACCCCGCGCGACACCGATTCGGAGTCAAACAATAGAAAATCAATTATGTCTCATTAGCTGTCTTTGTCCTTGAGTCATTTGATTGGTTGAAACTTGCGGCAAGTAATGCTAGTCTTGAGTTCTGTAATACGGGCATGACAACCGATGTCCACACAGAACCTTGATAGGCTCAACATGACTTCTAATTCCCAAGAACATAGATCGTTGGATATCATATCGATATTTCCTCTATGTTTGACATTTGTAAAAATTGAGATAGGCTTAGTTTATCAAAGGTCTGATAAAAATCACGGTCACCGTGTGAATACAGTCTGTCCTAGACTTAGTATCGAAGTTATAATAAGATAATGAAAATATTGATGAAGTGTATTATTTTGGAAGCATATTACCGTTGCCTTGCTCATGTATTTTCGATAAATTAAGATACCCATCTGTGAAAGATAAGATGTCACACAACGATATAAATAGCCAAAGCAAACTGAAAGTAAGAAATTAATTTAAAATGTTGATTACCTCCATCTCTCCTTTTTCGCAAACATCTAAATCCACCCCTAGGTCAATTGTACAGGCTGTTTGCAAATAGAAGTTCTGAAGCGAAGTCTGACCTAGATTGATAGCGATCATAGCACCCACGAGGGCTGGCTCGAGTAGAATACGGTACTTTTGTGGTCGATTCTCAAATGATGGTGATTTATTTTCTTCCTTTTCTTCGGGCGGCCCTCTATTCAAAGAGAATTCATTCAAGTTATGTTCATTGAATATAAAGTACCTATGGCTTAGTAACGTGACTTCGGTGACACTTTCTAATCTAATACAAGTACCAGTAGGTACTTAGTCCTTATGTGAAATTAATTAGTTCTGTGTTTGATGGATGACAGTGTGGTGGACAGGACTGTTTCTGACAGGTTGTAACTGATTACATACTGAATATCGTTACTGTTTGCAGGGAATATAAATCAATGATAACTTTTATAAAACTGGTATATCAGTGCAATATAATAATATATAATAACAATGCAAGTGGCACAAGTGCTGTGTGCATTATTAAAAAAAACTGTGTAAGAAGAAAATCAGAACGAATCTTTCATGTAAAGATAAAATGATTATTATACACAAATTACAATTAAAATGATACAAAAACCTTAATTTCTCCAGTTCACTTTGGATATCAACCGTGCCTTCATTCATTGTCACTAAACTTTTTTTCAACACGATCTAAATAAAAGTTAAAAAAAACAACACAGAGATCACAGACACACTGAGAGTTCACATCACAGTTTTAGCTCGGAGTCACCAACGCGTGTGCCCCTGTACAATTCCTACTAATGTGAGCCGATAAGATAGCCGTCTGTTTGCAAATTCGAAACAAAGTGCCTAGTCAAATAGAATGATAACTTTCTGAACTGAATGCGATGCATTATTGTAAATACACAATGCCTGTTTAACTGTCTGAGGGTACCAACCGGCGCGGGTAACCGGTGTGGTATCAGACCAAATTGGTTCGATTAAATCAATTGGCCGACGCACTCTCTGATACCAATAGGGTTACGATAACGTTAAAAACTATGTTGGCTACCAAGAAAAGAAGGAGGCTGCTTTTTGGAAGTCGGTTAAAAATGAAATCTGATAAAGAAAACCTAGATATTTTGTGAAATTTCAGTTTATGAAATTGTGTTTTTTCTTTCGAAATAACTGCCTATAAAAATAAGATAATTTTTAAGATAAACGTTTATTACTGTTGTCGAGTAAAAATAAATGTAAATAAGTCACTTATTATTGTTTTTTTTTCTTGTAGGTATAGTTGTTTCTCTGAACTTATTAGACGTCTATCTATTTTATGATTACTTGGCTGTCTTCTCTGTCCGATTACCTTTTTTGTAAAATTAGTTCAAGGTCCGAACAGCCAAACTGCGACCACACGCATGTAATGAAGTTATTCATATCGCACGTTATACGTTGATTCGCAAATTTATATAAATAATCTTTCGTATCTTTCCTCATATCATTAAATTCGTGATCTACGTGATAGAGTCCACATACGCAACTTCGTTAGTTGAAAGTACAGACACAGTTTGTTAGTTGCATAATTAGATGCAGATACCATTTTCTTGTTTATTCTAGTTTTAGATAACGATCTTAAGGTTTCAACGGAAAATGTGTCATGAGTTCATTCATGGCGCAATCAAGCGTCTGTATAGGACGCAATCCATATTCTGTTTAAGGCGCTGACGCGACCCAATTGAACAAAATAGGCTTCTCTTAAGAAAAAAAAATGGCCAAATCTGTATAGTTTGTGGTAGCGGAAAAAATATATGTTAATTTCGAACGTATTTCCCAGAACTTGGTTGTTACCAAAACACGTATTGAAAAAAAAAGTCTATACAAACTAATGTTAAACTAACCTCTTACCTTGAGTTCTAATCCAAAATATCTGTATTAAATTTTAATATCAACATACGTTACGTATTTAATTAATAACAAGAACGTCTTATTTGAATGCAGAACTTGGTTGTTTTTTTATTTTCGATTGCTCATCTCAATTTTGAGTAAATAGATAATTGCTTCATATTTTGCAATAAATTAAAAACGTTGTGTCATCGCGTTTCTCTTTCTTTTCTATGCAATCTGACAGTGACAGCGGATTAGGTGTTGTCAGCGTCTTAAGAGAGAATCATTAACATTTTCCAAAGGCCTCAAATGGAGACGTACCGTGTAAAACGATTTCATGCTTCGATTGTTCAAAAAAATAAATAGCTTTGGCAATTAATAATGCACGAGACAGCTCTCTTGTTTCACAGTCAATGAACGACATTGTCTATTGCTCATCAGTTTTGCACTGAGCTACACTACACCTTTGCAATATTTTTCACGGCCAAACTGTGAGGAGCCAGCTTTAAAATAAAACAGTTGAGAATCTCGCTCGGCGGTCGGCACGCGTTCCTACGACGGTTACGCGATCATTACGTGTACAATTACAACTCATATAGAATAGAGCGGAGGTCAATTCCGCTAGGTGATCGAAATAGTAAGCAAACGCATAGATCAACCACTAAAGCAACTACGTTTTGTGTTTTCCATTTCAAGTGGCATGAACCCAAGTGCTCCCGATTTACAGTGTGTTAATCTTTTTATGGCATTAGAACCACTAATGCCATAAAATTAAGGCTTTTTATGTTTATGAAGTTGCAAAATCAGTGTGCCTAAGGTCAAAAACGTGTTAGTTGTATGTAGTTACCAGAATCTTTCACGTTAATTCTACCTTAACTTGCTTGGAATGGAATTTCAGTGAAATGAAGTGAATTGAGACCTGAAAATTAAACAATGGATGACGACTAA
Organism: Atethmia centrago; assembly: GCA_905333075.3. Lineage (NCBI taxonomy): Eukaryota > Metazoa > Arthropoda > Insecta > Lepidoptera > Noctuidae > Atethmia > Atethmia centrago. The sequence continues at coordinate 14,512,863 of HG995383.1, read as the reverse complement.
AACGATCTTACAGCTAATTATTTCGATAACCTACTAATTTTAACATCCAATAATAATAATAATAACATCAAATTTACACCCGGATCCTAATGAAGTGGATATTTACAATACTTTTACATTAAATGTGTTAAATATTAGGTATGCATTTGTGGAAATATGGCATAACTTGGATCATTAAAATAACTAGTAATAATAGGTAGGTGAAGGTACTCGCAAAGGAATAAATAAGTAGGTAATGCACTTGATCGGAATGTACAAAGTCTGTAGAATTAACGAATTCTAGTTGATGTTAATTAAATGCTATCTGTTTCGGCTAAACAAGTTTGGAATCACCTACGTTTCAGGCGGAAGCTAATGTGTGAGGCAAATTCACTTTTAACTGGATGATATTACGAAACATTTTACTTTGAAAGTTTAAGTTATTTCAAAGTCTTACAAAACGTCCTTAATCAGTCAGTTAGTTGGAATTGTTCGTTGTTATACACGGTAGCTATTTTGTTAATAAAAGTTTACAATTTAACATAAAGGTAAAGATATTATTGTGCATCATCAGTCAGTGGCTAAAAACAATTGAATAATCGTGAAAACCACAATTGCAAGTCACGTTACCAGTGCATTCAACTGTTATTGTAATTTCTTCATAAAATGGCAAGTTTTGCTTTGGGTGGATGAGTATGTTCTTTTTAATACTTGTTGCATTTAAACAGACAAAATCAGCTTGCTTTTCTGCACTGTAATTCTTTTAGGGCGAATTGCACCAATCCAATGCGATCACCCCATCTAAACCGCGTTCAAGAGCTGTCAGGTTCATCATTGATATGGAATATTGACACTGAGGGGAGCAGTGTTGGCCCAGTGGTAACGGCCGCCCGACCGCGACTTCCAACCCGGACAGGCGCTTTACTTTGTGTAAATTGTTTCATCGCCACTGCTCTCAAAACGGTGAAGGAAAACATCGTGAGGAAACAGGCATGTCCTAGACCCAAAAATTCGAAGACATGTGACATCTACCAACCCGCACTAGGCTCGCGTGGTTGATTAGGGCCCGCGAGGTGCATTAGGGCCCCCTCGCTCTCACAGAGCCCCAGCAGTGGAAAAATTATAGGCTGATTATGTGTGACATTGACAGCTCTTAAACGCAGTTTAGATGTGCTGATCCCTATCAGTTTCATTGGTGTTATTCGCCCTTAATGCCACAAAACATATAAGATGGTAAAAAGGAATTCTGTGCATCTATTCGAATGCTAGCCTGAGCATGAACTGCTTCGACCATATTTCATGTAAAAATAGGGCATAACAGGAACCTTACTGACAAGGTAAAAGGCATTAAATACATAAAAAAAATAAGTGTACAATCAAGTGCAATGCAAACGTGCTATGTAACGATCACTAAACATGTTTTGTTTTTGATTTCTGGCTTTAATCAGTCATTTATCAATTTAGGCAAACGAATAATTTCATAAAGTCTGCTCTAACATTAATTGTAATCTAATCAAACGCCCAATAAAATCCACTGGGATTTATTTGTGGACCTTTAGAAAACAATATTTGATGATAAAGTAGGTCGATTTCAGTACATTCAGACCTAAAGTAATAGCTTGATTAGATAATAATTATACAAAGGGAATTAGACCAGAAAGCTTAGATACCTGCATATATTGTTAACGTGTATTGTGTGTATTGTTGATGGTATAAGAATGTTTCTATATCTACGATTTCTATAACAGCGTACATTGCTTTCGAGCTGTTATCAGTCGATGTTACCGATTGATTGACACCGTTAACGAGAATCTAGAACATGATCCGGGTGGAATTATAAAGCGGGTGTAACACCGTCGTCAACCTGACTAGTGACACCAACGACGTGAAAAACACATGACCTATAAAAACGACACCGTTTCATTTTATGAACTAACCAGTAAGCTTCTCAACCACGAAGAAAATGTTGATGAGTATTGAGTGTTTTGAGTATTTTTTCAGTATTTTCAGATGATTCATAAGTTGTGTCATACAAATATTACAAATAAATAATACGAATAAATATATGGAATATCGATAACGAGCAGATTGTTGATACAGAATCATGTAAGCAACAGATTGTCCTGTAAATACTTTGTAAACAACTGAATCATTGCAATAAGTCAACATTTTGTTAAGATACAAAAAATACCTAAGGAGTGGCAAATAGAGACAGACTCCGTAATGTATTCTTTTATATTGTATCAAATAAGTCTACTACAAGGTCTAATCCTCCCGGGCCATTTGTTCGGAACCCCAGTCCCGTAGTCGTTGATTGTACAGTCAGCCTCAACGAGATGTATACATCGACAAGAATTCATTTCCATGTCAGTGCATCTATGTGCAGCTACAATTACGTACCCATGCGCGCTTTTATAATTGCTTATATACGACTATATTGTCGTGGACGTCCACGTCACGGCGTCGGCATCAGGATAACACAGGGAAGTAAAATGTATATAAATAGGTATATATGAAGACGCTTTTAAATTTCCGTCCACGATAACGTTATAACGTGCACGTTTTTCCATAAATGTTATGGACGTAGATAGACGGGGACGTCCTCGATAATATCGTGACGGATGAAATTATAAAAACGCACAATGTGTTATCATTATGTTGTATAGCTACACATTGATACAATACAATATTAAGGAACAAAGATTTTATACATCTTTTTGAGGCTGATTGTACTTGATTGAATGACGATGAAATCCTTATGTGGAGGCTGACTGACCTTGAAGAAACCTTCAATGCTTAGCGATTGAAACGCGCCTCCATTAGACGTAAACTTGCTTGAGATTCGAGCATTGTTTGACGCCTACACAAAAACGTCTAGCTCTCAGAGTTTTATGTTTTGTTTTAGAGTACTAGATCAGTCAGGAGCACTGGGGTGTAACTTCTATTTAGATGTCTGAAATCAACTTTGATTAATGTTCGTAGTTCTCTAACAACGTTTCGTTTATACCTTATGTGTCCATTTAGATTTACGCGCTTTCGTGCGCGCCTTTTGCGAACAAGGGGCATTATGGGTGTAGAGGTGGGATTGCACGAGTAAGAGAGGAATAATATTATTGCGCGAGTGAAAGAGTAAAAAATATTATCCCGCACGATTGCGCGAAGGAAAGCTTGTGTGTCTAAATTAAGTCTAAGTCCATTTACACAATTATTAACGAAATACTTAAATAGGCTAGATGAATAACAACGACATTTTAATTAGGTACCTACATCATTAACTCGTAATTATGATGCTTATTTTTTTTAGTTGACAGTAGTTCACACCATCGAATAGAAGAAGTGAACAGGAGAAAATCATCTAGATAAGCTAAAGGTTGACTGGTAGAAAATACCTATGGCATTAAGTCCGCCTCTGTACATTTGTGTGCTTAAAGTATTCAATAAATAAGCCAAACGAAAATGATTTTTTTATGCCTATGTATCGTACTTATTTCTAGCCATTACAGGCCCCTCCCGCGTCGCTATGGTGCACTGACAATTATTATACCTGACTTCTCAATGGTGTGACGTCACTTTATCGATCTCCTCGCCTGCAAGTACTTCTGTCAATGCGCCATGAGCGTACGTCATGTCTTTGTAACATAGAACATAGGTAACGGAAAGGTGTATCATATATATTTATTTTGTCATCAAAATAATGCAAGATAAATTTTTAAATGTAAAAAATCTCGTGTTATTTTGAAAAATCAGTTTTTTTTACTGGCAATACTCTTAATACGTAATACGGTATTTAGTGATTACCCCTTAGGGTGCCATGGCGCATGCGTGGAAAATATGGCGAAGCGGCGACGACCTCTCTGCAGGACGGTAGTTGCCGTTCTGTGCAGGCACGAACTGAGCGATCCCGTGCTATTATTTTTTTTATATCTGAAATTCTTAAGTATTCTGTAACGTGATAAACAAATAAATATCATAGTTTTGGTTTCAGTTGTTGTAACTATCACTATAGCTTTTAAACTCAGTTTGTGTCTGTTTAAAATTATCATTTCTAAAGGGGTCAGTGCCGCTTAGATTCTTCCCTGTACAATATTTGCATTCGGGTACCATCGTAGAAGTTCGTGCATTTCCGTCAGATTCGCCTTCCAACCCTCGGCGACATGGCTCTATCGCAATCTGAAAAATCTTTACAACATTTCCTTCTGTTTTCCCAAAAATATTAAGTTTTAAGTGAAAATGTGGTTTAATATACATAGTATAAATAAAGTTGATGTAGTATATTGTTAAATAGTGAGTTTATATTGTTTTGTTTGGTGACAGTGATAGTTAATAGTTGTGCGTACACATTGTGTTATAAGGGGTGAACGCAGTTCGATACTAAGGTAAAGATTGCAGCGAATTTCAACGCTTTTTATTATCGACTCGCCAAAGAAAAGTTTGTCTGTTCCTTTGAGTTACTTCTAAAATATTCCACTATATAAAGAGTACCCTTGTAAGATTTTACCCTATTAACAAGAATACATTGAACAATTTTTAAGTGCTTAACTTAAAATATTTTCTACTTACAGTTTCGAAGCCATGAAAGACGTTGACGACGATTATGACTGAAAGAGGAGACGTCAATAGGATGCTGGGTAAGTCTAGTTTGTTCACAATATTATACTTAGATTAAAACAAGTGCTCACAATCCTTGAACAGTATTCTAAATGCGCTAATAGGGATGTGATTGAATCAGAAGGTACGAACGCAAACACTAATACTGAAACATAGTTATATCAACGGTTTAGTATATTGTTCTAGTAGGCACATAGTAGATATTTTCCTATATTTAGTAGTAAAACATACTTTCCGTATTAATATTTTATTTCGACCAGTGATGACTCATAGTCTTGGCGTTAGGTACTTACTTACCTACATGTTACGAGTAGCGAAGGGTCTTCCTTCATAACATGATTCTTTTCGACTTTCCTTTCTAAATATGACGTTTCTTACTTACAGTCTAATTTGGACTGAATACATTTGCAAAAACTGTTGCCTTACGTCACTGAAGCAAGTACATAGGTACTTAGGTATAAGGAAAATATTCAGCCTCCACGGAAAAGTGTTGGAAAAACAACTGAATGCTGCCGTATTTTTCATTAATTATTGGGACTACTCTTGACCTCGATATCGCTTCATGGTAAGCGATGGATGAGTTCTTAAATGGGACGAACTAAACAGGCTGTCGAAAATCTTTATTTTACGTACATGCGGTCTTTGCACGATGTACAAATGCTTTACTTTCACGCAATAGGTACATTGACAGTTTATAAACAACGATAAATACCGTAAGAATTACACGGATATTCAATTATCAACTGTCAGGGGGCCTACCATGAACTCTTATAGCAGGTCAATTTTCGACGGAAAGTGAACTGTCAGGCTATTCTGTACCATGAACACGTCAAATAACAGGCGAGCCAGCGATCACGTGACTAAAGCCGGTCAGAGGTCACGTGACAGCATTTCACCGGTCTGACCTGCAACAAGCTGTAACATCAAGTCCTTTTTGACATATAAACACTTGAAAACTGAACTGCCCTGCTGTCATATCAAGCAGCCGTGTAAAACTAACTTTTATTGAACTGTTTTCTTTAATTTAAAATAATAAACGTAAGTACATGTTAATTTGTGAATACAATACTATTGTGGCGTTATTTAAAATTATAAACAACAAAAAAAACATTCTCTTTGCCGTTTATTTTAGATGTGTGACGAAGATGAAATTTTTGAGTTTCTTGAGGAAGATAGTGAGAAAAACAGTGTGAAACAAATTGCTAAAATCCAAAGGAAAGTATTCAGAAGCACGATAAAACCTTTTGACTTGCAGGATGGCATGTTTGTCAAACGATATAGGCTCTCTAAAGAACTCGTACTTGAGCTTTGCAATGAGCTACGAGCTTTCATGCCACGCCCCAAAAAATCAACAGATTTGTCAATAGAGGTTAAGGTTTGTACTAAGTGAATAAATCTATCTGTCGCACTAATTATCATAAGAACATTTAAATGCAGTATGGTCACAAATCCCTTTATTTCAGGTTCTAATAGCATTATCATTTTTTGCTACTGGTTCATACCAAAGGCCAATTGGTGACATTGCTGCACATTTAGTTGCACAACAAACTGTGTCAGCAGTTATAGGGCAGGTAACTCGGTGCTTGAATCACCGATATTTCCGGCGAAAATTCATTAAATTCCCACATAGCAATCATGAACGGAGAGTCAATGTAGTTGGGTAAGTAGTTAAGCATTATGATTCTTTAAATTTTATATTAAAATCTAGATGTTGTAACAGGTGTATTTTTTTTTTCAGATTTTATAACAAATTTGGTATGCCTGGGGTTTTAGGGTGTATTGATGGAACTCATGTGGCAATAAAACGACCAGTGGAAAATGAAGAGAGATATTATTGCAGAAAACATTATCATTCTCTGAATGTGCAATTGGTAAATAATCATAGTACATTTAACAAAAAAATGTCCAATTGCTGGACAAATTATTTTTAAATACATAGGTACAGGTACATTCATTAATAAACATACAATAATCGTTTTTTTAATACTTGTATAAAATTAGGTCCAACTAGGTGGTGCATTACATCCCTTCTTCTTAAGATTATTAATCCATCAAGATGTTTTTGGGTACCTGAAAGGAAAAATGTTGCAAATGTTAAACTTATTGTTTAAATTTTAGGTATGCAATTCGGACATGGAAATTATTAGTGTGGATGCCAGCAATGGAGGAGCCACTCACGATTCCTTCATATGGGCTAATCACCCACTAAAAGCTCATATGGAGCATTTAAATAATATGTGGTTTTTAGGTTGGTATTGATTTTTGCTGATAAAAGTTGCAGTCTATTTAAAAGTGATAATACGATTATGTACTTATTGTGGTACTATATTATGATTAGTTTAAACATACTAACTAGGTACCTTCCTTGTACAAGAATTTTGAACATTACTTGCATTATCATGCAAGCAAGTAACAATAATATCCTAATAAGATCCTTATAAGTATATTCAATTTTGTAATATTTTGATTTCTTTTAGGTGATTCTGGCTATCCATTAAGAAAAAGTATGATGACTCCAATCATAAATGCTCCTCTAGATTCACCTGAGGCTTATTACACTAGAGTACATGTGAAAACCAGGAACATGGTAGAAAGAACCATTGGGCTTCTCAAAGCACGCTTTAGATGTCTTCTTGTACATAGAGTTCTACATTATGAACCTCGTGTAGCAGCATCTATTGTAAATGCTTGTGTGATTTTACACAATATTTGCGTTAGAGCTAATATCCCTGCGCAAGATATGACATCTGAAGAAGAGTTACGAGAAGCACAATTGCAACCAACTCACCATGTAGTAGACAGCGAGGGGCATTCTTCTAGTACTCAAAATGTCGAACTGCAACATGGAGTTACAGCAAGAAGACTGCTCATCGCTCATTTGTGGGCAAGCCGGCCAATCTAGAAATAGTTTATTCTTATTTTTATTATTGTTTGAGTTTGTGTGATTTATAAGATTATATACTAAGTATTTTTAATTGTGTCAATTTTGTAATAATTGTGTGTTATTATGGAATATTAAATTGTATACAAGTGTTTTGATTACGCACCTATTGTTTATATTTTCTAATATAGTTGCAATTCGGGAAAGTTCATTAAGTATTCCTTTTAAGGTTATGCTGCCGTCCTGTGTTGCCTCGGCTCGCATACGACTAGACTCAGCAAGAGTTCTTCTGACTGTGTCTTGAGACATAGGTGCTGTCCTACGCCTTCGCCTCTGAGGCTGCGTAGAGCTCATTGGTTCAGGCTGAATTGGTGGCGTTATGGTGGATAGTTGTGCCTCTGAGCCTGGTACAGAAAATACTTGAAGAGCAGGGCAAGCATATATATTTTCTTCAACAGCTTCTGATGTCCCAGGCATAACTAATATTGACTGTGACGTCTGTGACAGTGTAGAAACATTTGAAATTGGTGATGCCTGCAAAATACAGAAAAAAGCTCTACATATGTAATGTATATATACTATTAATTACAGTTTAAAGTTTATTATGTCTATGTTAATTATTCCTATTGTAAAAAAATATAATGTTAGAAACCTAGTATTTTAAACTGACACAAGAACACAATATATTATATTGTAAAAATATAATAATTAGAACATAATCTTATTTTTATTATCAAAGATTTTACTTAATAACGTCATACCCGTATCCCCCGAAGGGGTAGGCAGAAAAGTACATCCACAGTTCGCCTGAAACGTTGTTCGGTCCCATGTAATAGGGGGCGAGCCTATTGCCATTTACCGGGCACAATTCCAAACTCCGGGATGCTTCTAGGAATTTCCATATAGAAAAACCCAATACTTAACACTATGCCTGACCCGGGAATCGAACCCAGGACGGCGATGCTCGGCAGTCGCGCTTGCGATTACTTGCTGTACCAACGATGCAAAAATTGTACTTACAAGAGTAATTTCCACATCAAATGGGTCTATTTGGATTTCTGGCAATCCTAAACCGTAGTCTTCACCAAGGATTGACAAATATTTCTTTTCTATTTCCGTTAGGACAATTGTTGTTTCGGCTGGTCCTCCACCGGTGCGTGACTGTGATGATTTAACAGCTGCACATTTTTTTTTTAACTTTCCCTTGTAATCTATCCAGTACTGAAATTTTGAAATTGGAGAACAAATAATTAAATATGAAATAAATACATTTACACCATATTATTTATATTGTCCCATAGGGGTATGGGTTAAGAATATAATTCCCCTTCGTCACCAGAAAAGCGAGTAGTAGGAACCAATGAACCCCGTCTGTGCCCGATGAATAACACTAGGCTTGCACACTTATAACATGTGACTTATTACCTACGGCGTAACGTGGGTGTACAAACTTTTTTAACAGGGGAACACCTCTGCCTACCCCTTCAGGAATCATAGGCGTCATAATATTTATGTACCTATGTATTATTTAATTGCATAAAAAGTAAACAAACGTGTATGTTCTAGAAATGGTAAGTAGATGTGCCAGGAAAGAAATACAAAAAACCAATACAGCATAATAATCAGCCTATAATGTTCCCACTGCTGGGACACAGGCCTCCTCTCGGTGAGAGGGAGTGGGCCGTAATCCACCACGCGGGCCCAGTGCGGGTTGGCAGATGTCACAATATGTCTTCGAATTTTTGGTTCTAGGACATGCCGGTTTCCTCACGATGTTTCCCTTAACCGTTTTGAGAGCAGTGGTGATGAAATAATTTACAAAAAGTAAAGCGCCTGTCAGGATTCGAACCTACGACCTACAACTCGTATGTTGCGGTCGTTACCACTGGGCCACCACTGCACCAATACAATACAACTGCATACAATACATTAATGTTTAAAAATACTTAGTAATATAAAAATCAACTTACAGCTGCCCAGCCTTTAAAATCTTTGATAGCACCACCAACAATGGAATTCAAATTTTGCGTCACCTCCGTCCACAATCTGCGGGACATTTCTCGAGCTTGAGCACTTTTATTGTAGCCCATTGCAATGTCCTTGTGTTTATTTAAAAAATCCCACAGTGTTTCCAATTGTTCATATGAAACTCTCCTTGAAATCATTATTACCAAAAATCTGCACTTTGTTACCACTCGCAACTACGAACACGATACAAATGCATACAAATGTGTGCTTTTCTGATTTATTTACAGAAACTATTTCTTCTGTTAAAAAAACCAGCCAAGTCCTTGTCGGACTACAAACAATGAAGGGTTCCGTAGTTGGGATGAATTTATCCCAAGAACAAACTTAGCATTGTAGTTGAAAAACACTTTCTCCCATACATTCCAACTGCAAATGTAAGTTGGTCGACTATTACTTTAACTTGTAAAGCCTACTTAGCTGTGATAGTTTTCCGTTTAACTTCTTTGTATATATGTACTACTGCCGTAAATTTTTCAAAATCCAAAATCAACCATTTACATGAGGGACACACTTGACTAAGAAAAATGAGCACTTTAAAGTTTAATATTACGCAAATCACGCAGAACCCAGAATCGCAAAATGGTTTTCACAGACCCGCAATACTTATGTATGAACGGACATGCGAAAGTATATGGGTTCCTTTTTAACTACGGAATCCTAAAAACCCACTTGAATCTGTAAAATTCAAAATGACCTCGTAAGTGTTTGTGGTGTTGACAATATATTGGACTCTTTATGGCTATAGTCGTTCGAGAACAGCAAAAACTTTGGTAAGTTTTTCAAGCAGGTACTTACCTTTCTTAAGTATCTAAAAGGGTCTCCAACGTCATAATCGTGTTAAATAAGATTGTTTGCTACGAAACATCGTTTTTTTAGAATTTTCTATATCATAATAAACTGTTATTAAATAATTTTATCTACTTCTTTAAAACCGTAAAACCGGTAATATTGCGATAAAGTATTTCCGAACGTTTGTTTATAATATGGCGTACCGGCCAGCGATAACGCAGCAGGTCTGAAGTTGATACATTGCAGGTCAGACGGAAATGTTCATGGTACAAATAGAAAACCTGTCAGGTTAACCTGCTAAGTTGACCTGTCATGTACTTGGCAAGTTTCTTTAATGTTCATGGTAGGGCCCCAGGATAGCACTCATCATTATTTTCATCAGTATCGAATCTACTTTAAATGACGCTGGCATATCCAGTGCGGATATCACGACAATCATTTCCGCGTCGCCATTGAACGTGGTCAGCATTACACGTTTTACGTTAATTTTTGTCTTTCTAAAAAGGATTCTGTTTAAGTACGAAGAATGAGCTGGTTGATTCATTGTTTTGTTTATTTCTTATGTTTTGGAATGATTTTATCATGACTCATGCACGTACCCTACGTAACGTAATGCTATGACATATTTGTATCTTGGGTGGGCAGATTTTTTGGCACGTTTTTCTAAAAAGCATGTTGCATTCTTTACTAAAGTCTGTTCGTCTCCAATAAAAAGAGTATTTACATATTATTTGAAAAATACCAGCAATCTACCCTAAGAATTATTCGAACATTATCTTATATCTTCATTATCTGCGTTTCAAAATACTTTTCTTTTTTCTTTAATAGTTAACGAATTTTTATACTTTTTATTTTATTTTTGAGTATTCCAATAACTCTAGACAAACGTTTGAAAGTACAGTCGCCAGCTCATCAAGTTACCACAAACTGTCAAATTTCTTCAAAACATTTTAAACCTTAAAATGTTGATGGTTACGTTCAAAATCGAATGAGAACCATTCGATTTTGAACGTAACCATCAACATTTTAAGGTTTAAAATGTTTTGAAGAAATTTGACAGTTTGTGGTAACTTGATGAGCTGGCGACTGTATATTACTATAGGTAGTAACTTTACTAAAAATGTAAGCAATAGATTCTTCTTTAAAGACGCTGGAGGGAAAGTGTTTAAGTTTCTGGTAAAAACTGCAAAGAATCTCTTCAGATGAATTTAAAATAAATGTTCTAAGAAGTCCTGTAAAATAAACTTCATTGCAAAAATCTCCTCTTCGTAGGAATTTTGTAAACGAAATCGCAATTGTATCAGGTTGTAACGGAAAAACGTGATTTTCTTCTGAAGCTACAAATGAAAGCGATGTTTTTACGTTACTGACATTTTATACCTTCTAAATTAGAATGCCAATTTTTGTACCCACTGAAATAAAATGGTTCCCCAATTTCAACGTAACTGAATCCACACATTTATTTCGCGGTGGCTTAATGTAAAAGTGATGTTATTACTATTATTAGGCACTCCGGGAATTAGGGCGAATTGATCTGCGGGAAAATAACCACGGCTTGTAATTTTAATCAAGTTATCCTCAATTCAAGTTTGGTTGCTAACTCTGTCTTGTGGTTCAATATTTATATACTTCCCGGCAATTATTTGATTCACAAATATTAATTTACCAGCGTTAGACTTTGCTAGAGTGGTTCCAGTCTTCAGAGTAATGACGTAACGCCTAGTTGAACGTAGTTAATTGTTCTTCTCTGTAGAATAAATCTTTACAGCGAGCAGTGAAGTTTGAAGGACTAGTAATAAGTTAGAACGTCCAAATGAAGTGTTTTTCACGGCAATACGAAATCATTTGCAAATTTAAGCGGGAAGCCTTGTTTGTTGCGAGAACTGTTATCATTATTTTGGGTGGGAAATCATCAAATAAATTCTCACGCTCTGGGTGGAGCGGGAGGGTGTGTCAGACTCTTACTGACTAAAACCCACCCGTTTTCCTTCCGTTGCCTGTGTTGCCAGGGGCCTCGGTAACCCTTTTGCACCTTCCCGCGACTCTGGCAGGTATCGGCCCTAGTGGACCCCTACACTTGTGTCGACGACATCTGTTTGAGGCGCGCGTGGAATACAACGCGCCGTCGACCCCCGGGATAATGCGTTGAATTGTCCTAAGTATTCATAGAAAAGTTTGTTTGTTCCATTTTCACATGGATGTGCATGATATCTGTCTCCATATTTTTCATTCTCATGCATTTTAGTAGCTTGTTTCATGTTAAAGAAGAGGGAATATTTTCGCAGCAGATTAATTTGAAAAACTACGCTAGCAAAAGTTGAATAATTAAAGTAAGTAAAGCTTGTGGTGCTAAAATCTTAGAACTGACACCATTAAAAACATAAAGCTTTTCATAAAACTACAAAACTGTTTCAGCTAAAGTTGTTTAAAAATACTCTAAAGTAGTTAGAAAGCTTTTTGCTAATAGGTTGTCTGCTCTGCCCGACGTTATCGTTGTAATATCTCTTATAATTACATGCTGACGCCGTTATATCAATGTTTATTGTAATTGAATACGCAAAGCACATCTGAATAGAAAGCACGTAGCTATATGGCGTGCAGTGATTACCGCTACGCCACGACATCCTGGTGCATAGCAGCATTTCACAATAATCCTTCGATAGAACAAGTTGTAATACTGATCCATTGCAACAAACGTCCCAAATTCTTTTCACACGGAAAAATATATCGGAGGTCTATGAAAAATACTATATCTATTTTATTTATTTTCTCTAAACAATATAGTGGAGTGCACACGGCGACAACGGATTAAAAATGATTGAACGTGTGTGGCGTGTATTTTTAGCCTTATATAGAAATCACGCCAAGGCTCCCGGAGTGTCGCGAGATGCAACCAAACAGTCATAAATGTTGTTTGTGTCTTGTCATTGTAGAACACTGATAACCTCTCGATAAAGCATTTCACTCCCACAGAAGAGATAAACCTGGAGAGCATTCAAGAACTATCAACATTAGTGCAGTGTTAAGGACGCGAGTAGCTAAGGTTATGTGTTATTCAACAAAAACCGTACAAAAAATTAAATCAGAACTTGTTTTAAAAAACAATAACAGCGAACGGCAAAGTAATAAAGAACTTGTGCATGAATTGAAGATTAGAAAAAGAAAGAAAAAACAGTGCCTCAAAGATAACGTTTAGTAAAGGTTGTAGATAAAGATAAACTAGTCTAAAGTTTTTAGTAAGTGTGCAAAATGATCGCCTTGATGCTGTGCTTGGTTGGCAAAATAATTGAAGTGGCAAAAAGTGCTTACGGTAACTGTGAATTAGAACAGTTTGAACCGAGGAAGAGGAAAACTCGGAAGCGTAGAAAAAGGGCCCGGAAGCGAAGGAGACGGGGAGGTAAAGTTTTCTGTTCTGTAATTAAATGCTCTTCTACATCTAACTTCAGGTTTACTCGTGAAAATTGACTGTAATTTAATTCATTGGTTTAATCGAATCCTGGTCGAGACGTAGGTACCTATTATGTCTTCTAAAGTAATCGTTTCAGTTATTATGGTCGCGTTAATTGCTCTAGTGATTTTCTCATTAGCTCATTGTTTATTCTAAACGCCCTCGTTACCCTGTACCTACATTAATTACACCTATTTACGTTTCTAAGTAGCCAAGGTCATCAGTTTATAAATGATGTAACCACACGTGGGATGCCAAGTGGTACAACAGTGTCAAGTTTCAAAACAAAAAGAAAATCCTATTCAACGACATCTGTGTGATCGTGTGGCAACTAACTGGTAGTGCATCGTTCGAGTGTGATACAAATAACAATAGTATCGATTGAAGGCAAGTTGTTGATGTAACATTCTGTACCATTAAATCTGCTAGGTGGCACTACTGGCTATATAAAGTTGATCAACAATAAGATCCCACTAGAGTTCCATTGACTATGTGTCAGAAAATGTTGTTTGATGAACTTTTAATAAATGTGCAAGACTTAACTTGAAAGCGAAGTTGACTGACAGTATAATGAAAGATTATTATTCTTTTCACTACATGCAAATCTCTTTCGCAATTTATTTGCTGTGTCCGGCTTCATGCCTTTGTCTGTAACAAGAAGTTCGTATGACGAATACTTGACCGAATGAGCTAAGTGTAGGCGAAATATTTGCCGGTACGTGGTGCCACTAAACCATCTGGGTCGTTTTGAAAATTTACTTGTTGATGTCATTCGATAACCTCAAAATGCGCTGGGTTTTTATTAAGTTCAACATTTTTGCCAAGATCATATTTTATAGGTCTTTTAGTTACGTTTTCAGCTTTATTTCTTTTTACTAGTTTTGATTGGTTTTAACTAAACTTCCTTAATGAATGTTTGCTTGGTCAACTACTTAATCCGGTTCTCATAGGCACGTAGTTTTGTTTCGTCTTATATCTTCTAATTTACAATATGAAACATTTTGGTAATAGCGTCGGAGACTGTTTTACTTACAATTAACTGTATAATGGATAGTCGTAGACGAAGCATGGGAATGAGGAACCAGCAATCTGCATTAACGTCTCGATTTGTGAGGTCATTCACTTAGCTTCGTGTTATGACTGATTTGGCAAACATACCGTTACATTTTTAGCCATCCGGTGTTACTCTGTCTAGTACAAACATAAGCCTACTATGTACCTTATTTATGTCTTATTTGTAGAAATTTTCAAGGTATGCAGATAGTGGTGTTTATTTTAGAATGTATGTTTTATGAAACTCCTCAGTAATTTAAGGTTGCTTGAAGAGTTAACAAGGATACAGTCCGTTGAATACATACGTTGTTCAAGAAAGTTTCATTCAGAATCTGAAAAATTAGTTAAATAAATTATTTTCGAACACGTAAATATTGTTAATAGCTAAAGTGCATTTTTTATTAATGAGAACTAACAGAGCACCCTACTATTCATTATAATACGGATAAAGAGTCGAACATAAACAAACAAACATATAAAATACCTATTGTATCACATTGCAGTTAATAATTAATTACTACGCACTCAGTTAATTAACTACATTTTTATCATTTCACTTAATGCTACATACATGTGCCTGATGTGCGGCTGATCGCTGTAACATCTGCTTAACATTTATTTATACAAGAGCACAATAACAATGTTTGACCATTATTACGATTAGTTATGCACCCTACTACCTTTTGAGAGGCTGGTTGTGAATAGTGACGTATCTTTAGTATGAAGTTGGCGCGAATACGTACGTCAGTTACGGGCTCTGCGCCTGCGCGTTTGACGCTTTACACGGCGGTGCTGTAGTCGTGATCCGATTAACAACGTCAGTTTTATTTTAATTCTACCTTACTATACTATTACTATTATATTAACTTGTGCACTGTACTGCTTGATCTGATTAATGCGAGCGTTATCTCTGAATTCAATTTGTTTCTTATCGAAATTCAATGTAGCGTAATCAGCTAAAGTTTCACTCATTGCGAGTGTATAAAAATGAATATTTGTGATACGATTACACATTCATTAATACCTGCAATAATTTTCCTGTTTGCATTTTGTTATAATTAACGTTCCAAGTGTTAAAACTCGTCGGTCGTAGTATACTCCAATTAATCCTGATCTATTTGTATCCCGTCCCGTTCCCGACGTGTTCCTGTCTCTTGTGGCTGTGTTCACTCCATTCGCCGTCTCGTTCCCGCGCCCCGCGCTCATTCACGCGATTCATCCAATATTCCGACCGGGAATTTGGGATAGCACGCTCGCAGCTGTCAAATCAAGCGATACGCGGCACAACATAGTATAGTAACCAATAATAATCTTGTTTTTTTTTCACTTGCAGTGTCTTTACTTGTGTTTGTCACGTGCAAAAACAATGTGAAAAGTGGTTGTTAAATATAATTTTCTAAGTAACTTGTATCCTTTCTGACTGTAATATAAAATCGATTGTAGACGCGAAATATGAGGTGTTTTAACCCTCGATGTGTCGAAGTGTATAGTGATGAAGGTGCCTGAATTACGATAGTGTACCTCACTCGAACACTACATAAAGGATACATTGAGAAAAGAAAATGCGGATCAAGACACACTCAGATTTTCGCCCGAATGGTAAATATTAGAAACCTAAGAAGTATTAATTAGTCCAATAAAATTAACATACTAACTGATGACACCTGTATCAATGAGTACTTGCAGTGTATCAATTAACTCTTACAATTTGCCTAATCTATAAAAAAAAAAAAATGTTATTGTTTGTCTTTGAGTATACTCGTACCTAGACACGTTATCAATGTATCAAATGCCCACCTTTTGAATTGATAATCATCAATACGAGTATGAGTAGGTAACTGAATAACATGTTAACAATAATTATACATTTGGGTTGAATGAAACTGAAGCAATTTTGCATCAATACATGCGGGTAGATGTGCTGAGACAATGATATCTGCGTCGTTGGTCACTGATGTAGCCACATTGGGCACGGTTAATAATTGTAATGAAAATGTTCTAACACGCTATTGTTATTAGCTGAGAAAGTAAAATTTCACTAGCTTACGGTTTGTTCTTTTAGAAAACTATGCAACTTTCGTTAGAATTGTTCTACACTAATGTCAAATTTAGCGAATTGTCGTCTGTGAATTAGTAATTTGTTATATTGTCTGACTTTGCTATTTCACATACTTTATTTTAATTTTATTCTTTTTGTTGCATAAATACGTTTTTTTACCTCTGCTTGTGAGCATACACCCTCGTATTTGTGTTGCAATCACCGTCATGCGAAAAGAATTCAAAGAACGCGAAATGCACTTAAAGGTTCTTAACAAACATGAAGACAACGCAAACAAACGTTTTCATAACACACACTTTACTCAGACATAAGTATTTCTGAAAACAGGCTGATTTGGATTGAATGAAAAATATATGAGGCCCGTAGAAAGTTCCAGCTACTTGCAACCGCTTATCATTCCATGCAAGTCAGCAAGAGATACTCTATCACCACTGTCTCTGTAGCCATCTTTCAACTAGCACGTTACTGCCACAACGTACGTGGCAGACAACTTTATTGATGCTAAAAATCTCACCAAGAATGCTAACACATAATACTTTCATTCCTAATTCAAAGAATTTTACACATATGAAAACGGAAGAATGAAGTTAGACGGAAACTCTAAAGACAATAAAGCGCACACTAAGTACACATAAAGTAAGTATATAGGTACATTGTGATTGGTGAAGGTTATGGGGCATATACCAGAACCAAGTTTGATGGCATGATGCATGAGGAATAGGGTGTAAAGTTCTCTCATCCTCCATAGAAAAGGGAGGATCCTCCAAACAGACGGGTGTTGTGTCTGGTGGGCAACTGCCCGACGATTGATGTCGTGATTAATGCTAGTCGCGCGGTAAACTTTGCCTGCGCGATGCAGGATTTTGCGTAACGTCATGATTCGTATATAGTTCGTATGTGGCGATGTAGACGATGCCGCCAAAGGTACATGTTAGACGAAGAAACTTTCGTCTCGTGAAAAAGGGGATTCCTATGTACACATGGCTACACATCAAGCTATACATTTACAGTTTACGCTGACCTCGCACTGTACGGAAATCCTATACAATGCGAGATCAGCTTATACTGGAGATTTAAAGGTTGATGTGTAGCCGTGTGTACATGGGTAGTTCCATACGCCATAATCAATTTGGTGCAACAGAACAGAACCAAGTTTGTTTTTCATAAAATGTATGTAACATCAAGAGAGTCTTCTAACTGCGGGGCGTTATTGCGTGACACACAATCAGTAGCAATGGGTTTCAGTTTGACAGCTCGACAACATTCATTGCATTATTAACGTTTTTGAGCAGACAAAATTTCTCGAACATATGAAGCAATGGATTAGCAATATACATCAAAATCATACAGATTGTGATTTAAACTGTGTAATATGTAAGCCTGAGACTTACACCCTAATTGCGTAATTAGGGTGTAAGTGTCAGGCTCAGGATTTTGCCTCATGAAAAAGAAATTGAAAGTAAACAGAAAAATAAGTTTATTTGTCACAGAAACACGTGCGTACAAAAAGATCTAGATTAGGTAAACAGACAAATACAATAAAATATATCTACATATAATCACAAAATACAAATAGTCGGCAGCTGCAAGTCATGACTGTGACAAGAAGGCTTCCACTCAGCATGTTTTTCAGTGGTCACCCGAAACAGACAACCGGTACGGAATCCAAGTTAGATTTAATGAGTTGTACATATGTAGGTAACAAAATAGAATAAAATAAATAGTACTTAGAATATAATGCAACTATAATAACCAATTATAAGAATAAATATTATTGAATAACAAAAACAAATGCGTTTATCATGCTTATAGTTTCACACGCCATTGGCAAGGGTACAGCAGAACAGAACTAAGTTTCATGGTTATAACAATTTTGTAGGAATCACCTAGATATATATTCCATAAGTGCTCTCGTTTCAATATTCGCAAAATTAAACAGAACATATATATTGGTAGCTTTATACGTGATATGCAAAGGTACAGCAAAACAGAACCAAGTTTAATGGTACCTTATACTTTACGTAATATCAAGAAATTTTCTATGTGCTCTCTGGTTAAAAATGTTCGCAACTTGATAAAGAAAATGTGTAAGGTATAGGTAGTTTTATACATCATTGAAATAGATACAGTAGAACACAACCAAGTTTGATTGTAATACAATTTTGTGGTAACCACCTAAAAAGATTTCTTAAGATCCCACAGGTTTTCAGCTTTCGTTACATAGAAAACCAAAATTCGTATGCTACGAGTATATGTAGTTTCATGCGTCATAGGCAAGGGTAAACTAAAACAAAACCAAGTTTGACGGTAATTAATACAACAAAACACCAAGAAATATTTTAAGTGCTGTCTGCTTTTCAGTTTTTGTTACATGAATAAGATGCGTATGCTGTAGGTGGTTTCATACATCAAGGGTTCTGCAGTACAGAACTAAGTTTGAAACTAAAACAATTTATAAAACATCAAGAAATTTAACTGATTTTCAATTTTCGCTACATGAAAAAGAAAATGCCTTTGCTGTGGTAGTTTCATTCGTCAAAGGTGCAGAACACCGCACCGGTTCGCTGTAAACGTGTTCAGATTAGCACAGTCATTATTACACTCGTCGCATTATAGCTCAGAATTCAGGCTCAAAGCGTTCTAATGATTTAAATTACGATGACTTGTCCTGTCCTCTCGTTGGCGCAATTGTCGGACGAGGTCGGGCGCCGTTTCATCACGAACACAAATACTTATAATAAAACATCTTCCATATGGCGCATCTATAGCGGTCCGTATGGGAGCCGAATGAAGTATTTACCATGTGAAACTGAATGCATTGACTTTTGTATGCATATGTTTTGTCCCTTCTCGTTTAGCACTGGTCGCAACGAGTGAAGCCCAAATCATGTTTATTTGAAAATAGTGTTTGTTATTTCAACAATATGAATGTTATATTGTCTCGCTGAGACGGTTTAAAGGGTTATGGTTATTAGGTGCATTGTTCTTGTCCCTGCCAAAATGTTGATTTTACATACGTACGAGTAACTACATATTATTGTTTTGTGGTTGACCCGCGCCGAACCCCAGTCAATTACTGAAATTGCATTCGAGTCGATTTTAGACATGTAATGGGCAGCCTTAGTTTTTGTCTTTTTATTTCTTTTAACTTAATTGGTCATTGTCAGTCAACCGTTGTAAACTCAACAATCTTGCAATTCGTACACAAGTCCATTTGGGGTATTTTATTTAGATTGTTCCCTAAGACTTTGACTATAAAAGTAGAGGAAGACCAAAGAAACGATGGATGGACTGTGTGAAAGATGACATGGCTAGAAAGGGGGTGACTACCGAGATGACAACTAATAGAGAAGTATGGAAGAAAGCGACATGTTGCGCCGACCCCAAATAAATTGGGATAAGGGCAGGAGAATGATGATGATGTTCCTTAAGACTTTGATGATATGGCTAGAAAGGGAGTGACTACAGAGATGACAATTAATAGAGAAGTATGGAAGAAAAGACATGTTGCGCCGACCACTTAGAAGTTGTGATAAGGGCATGAGAATGATGATGTTCCTTAAGACATTGGTATAGTTATCAGAGAACTCAGGTTTTCCTACAGCAGATTTCTAGTTAACCCATCAGGAAATAAAAACTTGAACGAATCAGTAGTAGTAGTTAATATTCAGATACCTCTTGTGTGTAGCTATGTATATTAACATAACAAATAACCAAATCATGCCTCGACATTGTGTAGTACAACAATACCAAGAAACGATTCATAATGTATACCCCAGAGTGTAGTACCTACTGATGCCATTAGAAATGTGAATATTACACGAACAATATTGACAGTAAAATTAAATATAACTACTTACTACGACGAAGGTTTTTTAAACTTTTTTCAACAACCTCCCATTGTTCTTTTAATAGGCAGTTACCACGATTCTGTTCATTATGGCGTTATATTGTTATGGTTAACATGTTCATAACAATAATTCTCTTTTGTAATCTTTAATGATACGGGTAATTCAGGCTACTGTTAAACAATCAATCGCTCCGAAAAAGTAAGCAAAAAGCACGCGAACAACTCTTGAAAACTTATTTTTTTTTATAAAGTATCTAAACGTGTGAGTAAACCATCGATTATTAAAAAAAAATATAATAAAACATTGTGTCACCTACTTTTAATATAGTCAAACATTAGCATATGATCATGCAAAATAATATGAATATAAAGCAGCAAAAGGTCGAGAAAAGCAAATATTTTTAACTTGCCCTACGTGTGATATTAAGAAACTTATCTTAACAAACAAAAAAATTCATAAATTTTCCTAAAACATTGACCTTGTGACACGCGACCGTGAGATTTAGCAAAGAAAATTATAGTTTTTCTTTGTACGGCAATGACAAGTATTTGATCAACGATAAGGCTTACATTCTTCATTAAGATGGGTGAGATAACAAACGTCAGCCCACTCGAGGCTGTCTGCGAAGCTACCCTTGACACCCTCGAGGGGAAGTAGCTTCCTTATTCAATCGATGGGCGAACCACCCTCGCCGTCGAACGCGACACAAATAAGTATTGACTCAGGTGACTCGACCCCATCGAGACTTAACAAACTGATATACTATAGAACTTACTTATATGACATCTTTGTTTTTTTACATTTTGATTCTAGTTACAAGATTTTTTTTTAAGGAAACGTGATTAATTCGTTGTGAAACCAATATATTTCACGTTAGAATCTATTGTCAGTCGACACGTCCAGTTTCACGTTACAATAAATCCGTTTCTATTGAACTAAATCCATCATTCCTTTCCAGAACTAGACCGACGTTCTATTGAATACAATGAATGTAGGTGATGTTTCCTTAGATAGCTTCGACATATTTATAATAAAAGCGCGTTTCCAGTACGTGTATCTTTGCTGTATATATGGCGGGGTGTATCGCAGCGGATTAACAAAAGAGTCTGAACCTGTTTCACCCTTGCTAATGACGCGTGTATTCTCGATACTATGTTTTATATGTGCGTAAATTTTCGCATCAATCGAGCACAAGATAATCATCTTAATGGGAACCAGCTCGTCAAGTCGCGTGAGATACGCAATTGGAGATGTATGTACGTATAAGTACCTTTACCAGGGAAAGTGCTCACTTTATCTATTTTCACTAACACTATTGTTACGTCATCATCTTATGGTAGTATTATTACGTGCTGTTAAGTGTTTGATGGTAGCTCGTTGTGTAAGTGTAAATAAATAATATTGAATTGTATACTGAGGAGTAACAGGAAAATTATCGGTTTTAAAAATAACGTGAATGCATTGGGTTAATCTGGGTTAATCTTGGGATTATCCTGTTTGCTATTCTAAATAGCTATATACAGGTTTGAAGTTTCTGCTTTCAACTGCCTGAGTTTATGTGCGTACTGTGTAAAAGAAGGAGCATCGAGCGAGCTAGCGTTTGCAATCGTTTATAATTTTACAACAGAGATAGAAGTGTTAATGTTCCCAGGGGGGTAACCATCACCTCTTATAGCAGTATTATTTCAATATTACTTCAGCGTGAGAAAGAGATGGAGCTATAAGTCCTGTATAGCTCCATCACTTTCCCACTGTGAAGTAATATTATAATAATACTGCTATAAGAGGTGATGGTTACCCCCCAGGGCCTCAAGTCTGCTATTACAATAGTGTCAGAATGGTATAACATTGATTTTATAATTGTTGATTTTGACAAGTTTGGTAATCTACTAATTTAATGGCGTCATAAATGGGGCGGAACAGACCATTCTGACACTATTGTAATAGGTAGCAGACTTGAGTCCCAGATGATATGCGCAAATATAATTTAGCGCATACCAAATAACACATCATTTTAATTTCTGGTTTCCCGTACACGGTTAGTTCTCCACATCGTGGTTACGGGCTGGTGAATTGAATAATAATTTTAGTTTCCTTATTATGTTTACAGCAGTTCTACGCTCTTGATGTGAACATATTCTATTCTCAGTTACATTTGCAGACGTTAGCTAGACGTTCCATAGTTAAACGGAGCTGCGTTTGGCCAGAATTATCACCTTCGTCATTTTGTTGGAAGCACTGCAGGTGCATTTCACTACGACCCTGTTATATTGCCATTCATTGTAACACAATAGTATTTTTATAATAAGAAGTAGTATAATAATACGATCGCCACCTTGTAAGTGATATGTCAATTTGTACCAAAACTTCCTGACAAATCGATCAACCACATGTCGGAAAAAGATTGTGAGTATTGTGACCCCTTTTAAAGATGGTGAACTAGAACACTTCCTTTAGAGGAATCATTAAACTTTTTTTCCTTAAAAGGCAACGGATATACAGAAGTTACAAAGGACATCCTTATTTTGCAGAATTCGAAATAAATAACATCAGGTAATTCCTTATTTAGTATAAGTACAATAATGATGCACAGATTTCGCGGAGTTTCGCTATATTTGAAGCTCTATAGCTATGAACCTCACCGACTTTTAAAGGTGAAGTTCAGGCAAAAGTTCACGTGTATAAAGTACGTTGTTTTATGGCTGAGTGGTTATAATTGTTTGGCAGAACTATGCTAAATGATCCATACGATGCAAAAGAGCTAACCTTTTACAAAAACATGAAAATGTTATAGAAGAATGAGGATTATTTAAGTGGGACAAATTGTTGTCAATTTTGTTTGAGCATAGGTACTTAGAGTAGCGAAATAAATAAATATATTTGGTCAATGCTATAACTAGATTCAGTTTTATGAAGCATTACAAGCATTTTTATAAAAGTTCCTCAAACATTTTTAACAAAAAACTAGTCAAAAAGAATTAAAGTAATTAAATTATCTCACGCATTCTTAATCGTATGAAATGTCAGGGATCAAGATAAGGCAAACATGAAATGTGTCCAGTACCAAAAATGGTTTCGTAAGAGATGCATTCACCTTACACAAGGTGCGTTCAGAACAAGGTGAAAAATGATACGATTATCGCATCTGCCGTGTTTGCTTAATTTATTGAGTCGTTTAAATGAAATACAAGAGATTATTCGGTTACAATGGAATCACAGAGCGAAACTGCACTTTGTACATTATTTAGCAACGCCTCTGAATTTCTGATTCCAATTTTCCTCATTGTTTTTGAATTACAAGTACAACAAAAGCGTTCTTGTGATTGGCAGATGTTTATTTTCATTTTCCTCCACCCGATAACCATTTATTAGATCAAATATAAATTCAACAGGTTTAATAATTATTCAAGAATGCAAATCTAATTTAGATTACGAATGTAGTCAATTCGTTTTGATCATCGTTTTAATCGGATTTCACTGTATGCATTAAGCATTCATATTATGGTTAACATATAAATCAAGTTACGGACATGCATTGCGTAATGTTTCTGTCTGATCTAATTTAATTTTAATTTATATAAAAATACTAGACATGTCAAAAACTGGAATTATTAACACCAGGTAGAAGGACAACAAAAACATTTCGTCCCTTAGCTTACAACACCGCTCAAGTCGAAAATTGGCGGTTTTCACATTTGAATGCCTTTAGTTAGATGGAGCTGCTCATTGCGCGTCTAACCATTGGTCACATGATATAGATTTCAGCCAATCAGAAGCTGTAATTCGAAAAGTAGTGACAGCAAGCAAGTCGGTTGGCGTCTACCAACCAACCAACCAACACCGCACAAGTTTTTCGTCTCCTGTAAAGTTGGTAAAAATGACTTGCGCGGTGTTGGTAGCTAAGGGACGATTGCAAGCTAAAATCCTAACTAATATTATAAATGCGAAAGTGAGTTTGTTAAGCTTTCGCGCTAAACTGGATGAACGGATTTGGATGAAATTTGGCACATGGGTAGACCATCACCGGAATTAGAACATAGGATACTTTTTATCACGATATTCCCATGGGATCGACATTTATGCGGATGAAACCACGGGGCGCAGCTAGTATTTTATAAAATCAAGTAGCAACGTAATTATTTACATTGCTACTTTACTTTATTTATAAACGCCCCATGTATACACTCATTTAGCTGAAATTAACGAAACATTATGCAAATGTGAACGTAAGTTTACAAGTTTTAGAAGGAGTTCACTCAAACAATTTTTACAGATGGTTTTGATTGAATCCTAGCTAACCCGACAGACGTTGTGATTTTCAATCATTCATACAAAAATCCCATAAAAAAAGCACTTTCAGTTATTCCTGAATTTGAATACTGTCCAGGAAATTTCCCAATTGAATTAATTCTTGATTAATAGGAACATTTTAAAACACAAATAGCCAAATCGGTCCAGCCGTTCTCAAGTGATGCGCTTACCAACGAACAGCATTCCATTTTTATTTGTATACATATATTATTTTTATGTATTACACAATATAATTAAATCCGGCTTAATAATATTAATAATAATAAATCTTTATTTCAGACATAAACACATACATGAACAGTCCATAAATGTTGTTTAGTGATGGGTTAGTAACAGAAAATACTTATAGTCTATATTAGTATTGTTAGTAAGGACACAAACACAGTTAAATTGCTTAAGCCCGCCCTCGAAGCTCAGTGCGGTAGCACCATAGGTATATCTACTAATCGTTTATTTTTGTGTACCTATAGCTAATTCCACCCAGCGCCATTGGACAGTCTGGCCTGTTAATAATCATTTAATACATTCTTGTATAACTTTTTCCACAAATCCTAACCTGCAACTTTAAATAATGCTGGAACTTAGTCTACATTTGTACAAAGGTATGTAAGTATGTAGTTCCTACCCTTTTTTAGGGTTCCGTACCTCAAAAGGAAAAAATGGAACCCTTATAGGATCACTCGTGTGTCTGTCTGTATGTCCGTCTGTCACACCCGAATTGCTCCGAATCTACTGGAGTAGATCGGGTGTGACCGACGGAGTTAGTTGAAATGACAGGAAGAGTTAAGTTGAAATTTGGTAAACATATGAATTTCTGTGACCCAAACACAGACATGTAACGTAAATAAATGAATTTTAAATATGGAGTCACTTTTGAAGGGAAAATCAGAATATTTAAAAAAATAGTTTTGCAATCGTGCCGTGCGACATATGAAATGAAAGGGCTTGTTGTAAGGATTTTAGATACATTTTTTTAAAATATAAATACTGTTACAATTATGCAAGAAAATAGATGAAAATTGACCATTCCCCCCATATCTCCAAAACCACTGAGTCTACAATCTTGAAAAAATTACAGAAAATATTTCTTTACTTACTGATTACAGGAAAACATAAGAAGTCTACAGTCTTAAAACAACATGGTAAATCTCTCAATATTGTGCGTGCAAACTTACATTTGCAGTTGGAATGTATGAGGGAACATGTTTTTCAACTACAATGTTAATTTTCTTTTTAGGATAAATTCATACCAACTACGGAACTCTTCATTGTGCGTGGTCCGACACTTTTCCGGTTTTCTTATGAGGTTGATTCAGCTCAAGTCCCCCTTTGCTTTAACACCTCTTGTCACTCAGGTACATGTTCATACATTTAAGTGTCTAGCACACCCCTAATGGATATCAAGTCACGAGACGTAGCGTTTTTAGTACGAAATGATATTACGTGTGATAACGGTTTTCGTATCATGTAGAATAGAACCAATTATTGAGAAAAATACTCACGAACAATTATCTGCAGATAGACGATTAATTGAGACGTGAGTACGTTTTGTCGATGACTGAAACTCACGCCTTTTATGTAAGGAAAACCACAAAACGTATTCCGAAGGAGGAAGTCGAAGGGTAACTTAGTGGGGGCGAGCCTAAGGGTCAGTTTCTATCAAGCGGGAAAATTCCCGTGCGTGATCGGGCATCCTCCTCGCCGCTCATTCACACAAAGGATAAAGGTGTGCTTCGGACGTGGACACACCGCGGAGGATCAACAGAATGCTCGAGGATGTTCGAGGCTGCGCGAGGATGCTCGAGGTTATGCGCTGAAACTCTCTGGGGTTGCCGCATTCGGAATTGTAAACTGTTACGAAAATCCCCTTGAACAAAGACTACTTTCCAAAATCGTGAACCAACCCACACAAGATTCTAGAACTGATTGGCTCCACCGAGGTCAATGAGACGATTTTACAAGAAAAGAAGTCATAAAGATGATATTAATATTGCAAATATGGTCTCCTTCAATATAAGAATAGAGCCAACCAACATAAACTCACTCGATGAATCACGCTGCGCGTGTTTTGCCAGAAAAACTCAGTTACGAGTTGGAAGGATTAACAGCCAAAGGGGCTTGGGGGCACGACGTATAATATTGTGCGAGGACTTTATTAGATTGCTTTTCCCTCGCTTATTTATAGACACATATAACTACTTACATGACCTTTTTCACTTTCAATCGATCTAGACTCAGAACCCTTTGCATAAATCATTTCTAATTTCAAAGTTGTCCACTTTAGCTGCTTATTTGTGCTTTGAGAAGGTTGCGTGTGGATTAGGTCTTGTTTTCACCATTATAGCAACAGTTCAAGGCTATGCTTATTTAGCCATGCCTGGTATGATCGTTAGGTAAATGTTGGCATCAAGCAGCCAAGGCCAGGCGCTTTGATTTATTAACGTGAGTCATGGTTATCTGGAAGAGAGACGCAGTAAGTTTTCCAAGTGTTAGTTTTGCCACCGATTTTCCAGGAATTCGTCGGGGTGAGGGTAGTTCAGTGCGGCGACCCCTCTATCCCTCGCCGTCTGCAACGTAGATGCCTATCTACGTGTAGATATGGTTAGCGAAGTAAAACTTTTCGGGGTACATAACTAACGAATGTTTATTGCTTACCATTGCAGGAAAGCCATAAAAAATGGGGCTGCTCTCTAGATTTCGTATTCAAAATCTTTTGCAAAGTTTGCTAACGTAGTACGCGCAATACTGTATAAGCTCTCTGAAGTTGCATGCGAGTGGCCTAAAATTAAATTAATGTTATGTTATGCTTTTAGGCCACTCGCGTGCAACTTCAGAGAGCTCATAAAGTTTGACGCGTACTGTCTTGCTTCGTTTTCTAACAAGATCACGAAAATGATGCCCAAAAACAGTTCATCCCAAAGTAATTGAACTTAAAATACCATTTTGAAATGAATACGAACGATATATTAAATTTTAACTCGGCTGTCGGGAATATTGGAGGTGGGTTCACTGATGAGTTGGGCAGGCAGCCGTCACGCCAGCGCGGGGGCGAGAGGGGCCCGCGCGTGCCCGAGCAGCGAAATTAATTTCATTCCCTTCCTACACCCATTAAAACGTCTAAGTAATGAGTAATGACGCATTAACTTGAATTACTACAGTTTTTGAAATGAAACTCCCGTCGATTTCGGTATTAGAACATTTTGTGCAACGATGCTTTTGGCTTTCGCTAAGCTTTTCACTTCAATTTTAGGGATGAGTCGATTTTTGCGTAGAATTAAAAGAGTCTAGAGCATACAATCGATACCTTTCTTTATTTCTCGCTGAATCCTGCATCCTATATGAGAAGTACTCGTAATTAGTACCTATGTTTAGAAATCAATTGTTTGTCTGCCACATCATCAAATAATTATCTACAAAGTGTCATCATTGTTCCTCTACCTGCTTAACTCGTTACAGTCCGTAAACATAGTACTGTATGTGTACAAACTAACACACAACACACAGAACTTGATGGTGTTATTTTCCAATTTCCTTTCCACCGTTCATCAAACCACTGTCAATGTTATCTTCACAGATTGAAACACAACAATGAAGCGTATGTTTGCACTAACACGAACGAGATACGAGTCCGATATCACTTTCAATCGAAGTGTTATCCACATGAATAAGAAATAAGAGTTTCCTTTCTGCAGACAATAAATCGCGCTCGGCGCGGGCGCGATGTACGCACGGCTGGCGTGACGCCAACTTTTCCTTGCAATTTTACTGCTCGCCCGGCTCGATACACGGACATTTTGCAGTCGGCATTCTAGACGAAGATGGCAATAACCTATCAGTTTTATTGCTTCTACCACTAACTGAGATTTACTCGTCCTTTATACGAGTCGTTACTTCTTCCTCAGCTGATCCTTTGAAGTTGACGTTAGAATAAAAAGACGTTTCTAATAGCTATTCAAATGCCGTTTGATTGATGACTTATTTGCGTCCATGAGAGTACTTTGCATATAAAGTTCATAGACAGACTTCCTCCTAACACATGGAATTGAATGTTTATTCAAAACGTGATATAAAAGTTAGAATCTGCATATTGTTACTCCGAATTAATAATAAACGCGCTTGGAGTTCACGACCTAGTTCGCTTCTACAAAAGCCTTTTAAAATGTGTTGAATGTGGAGCAAGGCTTAATTAATATACGAACATAACCATATGTAAGCATATTAATATTGTGGGAAGAACTGAAGACCAGTGAGTGTTGTTAATACTGATGGTGATGAAGTTCGATGCCTTCGGGGAACGCACTTACCTATGTATATGGAAACTGATCGTTCTGATGACTGATAAGTCGACTACTTCGTAAAAACAAAGACATTGTGATGTCAACGTTCTGCATCGTAATGGGCACTGGAGCGCAAACACAATGCTATGTAAATGACTTTATTATTTACTGTACCCACAATTACTATCTCATTTATAGATCAAAATCTTAGTTAAAAATAATTGTTAATAAATAAGGCATACAATTTTCATTGTTAAAGTATGATAAATAACGGTAGCTTAAAGTCTGAAACATAATCTGCTTAAGTTACAGTGATTTAGTCTAAGTTATTCATTGTACTTAGTAAGTTAACTGGATAAAGGCTCCTACATACTGGCGCGACTTGTCGCGCGACGCGTCGCGACACAAGGGCACCGCGTGTAGCGCTACACGCGGTGCCTTTGTGTCGCGTCGCGTCGCGCGACAAGTCGCGCCAGTATGCAGGAGCCTTTATACGTAGTGCTGCGGCCTTTACAGTTTAAACGTTAATGGTTGCCTATTGAATTCCAGTAACTGTATAAAATTGTAGAAGCAAAAATGCGAGTCAAAAAAAATAAGCAAACATTGAAAAATAATATTTATAACGAGACTAGGTATGTAGTCAAAGAACTAGTCTAATAATATCGCAGAAGAATTCGATGCCGCTCTTTCAGGTTCAGTGTAATGATAGAAAACAGATCGTGTCGGTGTTGAGTGTCTGACAGCTCATATTATTAGGTGCGAACCTCTCGAGTCGGTTCAGAAACCGTAATACGAGAAGCAAAAAATATATGGATACAAGTTGCCCAGAGGCCCACCGGGCTATGTTGTAAGTTTGTAACTATCCGATATACGCGAGAACTGAGCAATCTGTAGCAACTTTTAATTTGATTCAATGCCTGTTGACAACCACTTGAAGGCTTGAGACACATTTGTTTATTTGAAGATAATAATGCAGTAATATTTGCAAGTGTTGTATGCGTAGATATCTTTAGGTTATTAACACCTTTCCTGGCATTAAATTTTATGTTTGATGACATTAATAACTTTGTATTTTAAACATATAACAGATTCTGCATTCCAGCTATAACACTCCTAATTGTGTCAACTGAATGTCTAGCAGTCACAAAGTGCAGACAATTTTCTACGTGAAACTGGTACCTACAGATGTTAAATGATGTTACAGTAAGGCGGTAGCTCACAGCTACATTTGTTAATACGGTGTCAGGGACGGACAAACGCCAACGAATAAAGATTGATTCATACATCAACGGACATTAGCAGGCCGGGAATAAAAGTTGCTAAGCTAATTTACAATAACATGCAAGCTGTGGAATGGAAACAACTCTACATAAAAGTCATTGGATATAAATTTCGACGGACGTTGGAAGTGGAGAAAACAAGTTGTGCCTTGTATTTTTCTGTTCCTTTCTTCTTGTCTGTTTATATGTGTGTACAAAAACTGTAAAAAAAATAATAAGAGAGGATGAGAACAGTCTCTTCTCATGCTTAACAAGAAGCAATAGTCAGCCTATAATGTTCCCACTGCTGGGACAAGCCTGAGTGGGCGATACCGTATCTGACACGCAAGTCCAGTGCGTGTTGGTGAATGAGCAACAAGTATAACTGAAAGTCCCTGAAACAATGATAATCCATCTAACATCATATTTGAAGCTGCGACCAATATAACAAATAATATGTCTAAGAAAGCTGCCAACATAAATAAAGGAAAACAACATCTGATATTCTTTATTTCCGCTGCAACACATCCTTCCCCAGTTCAAGAGCATTACATCGGTAAAGCTTGAGAAGTGGGACCTCTATGTCAGCTCTCTTCAATAATAAAATATCCGTCGGTGCTATCAGTTCCGTCTTCAATGCGATTTATCTGCCGCTGCAGTGAGCACTGAGCCTAACTTATTTTCCTGCCTGTGGATTATAAGAGAACAATACTGGTTTCAGGGTTGATCCGCATCACATTGGATGAGATACGATCGATGCGGATGTTGAAACTGTTGGCAGTTGCGGAAACGGTCGGTAAATGGACATCAGAGAAAATAAGAATTTAATTTTTGTTATATGATGGAGCTATACAGGAGTTATAGCTCCATCTCTTTCTCACGCTGAAGTAATATCGAAATAATACTGCTATAAGAGGTGATGGTTGCCCCATTTGTTATTATATTTTTAAACGTTTTCATAGATTGCTGCTATTGAAAAATCGCCAAACAGACATTGGACCAACGTATGAATTTATTTTCAACAGGATTTCAATTAGTGCCAACGCAGTTCTCGAAACCAGTTAACGAAATTCGCAGCTGCAGTTCTTTTTAATTATTGCATCACTGTCAAAGCGTTCCATTTAAAAGAGCAATGAAATAAATTTGATTGCTACTTCCTAGAACTGGCACTACGCTATGTTCTAGTACGAACTACAAAGAGTATCGTAATACACCTGGTCCTTGTACAATGGTCGCGGATGCCAAGCGGTGGCAGGGTGGTCTGCCAAGCGGTGACGCCGCGGGGCGCCAATGAGCCATGCTTATTATAGCACACAATAGCTGCCCAATGTTAGAAAATGTGTGTCAGGAGCATTGTTGTTGTTTAGGGAAAAACAATATCGAGTATACGGGAATACCGTGCGGTAATAAAGGTTTAATTTTATGTAGATTTCTAATCAGTGTTGTTGTGAGTATATTAATATTATTGGATGAATAGTAGATTGTGTCATAAAGGACAAAATAATGTATTGAGGGCGAGAGGGATTTAAAGTACGTCGCTCGAGGTTAAATAATTTTGGTACCGTGTGGCACACTCTGCTTTTCATCCCCCTCTATGAGAAAAATAAATATGAGATGCTTTTAGTAGTGACGAATATTTATATTCTCATACATCAATCTCATCCTTTCACATATTTCTATTAATATCAAATTAAAATTGTCTGTAATATTTTGACAAAAAGTAATGAAAAAACTTTTTTTTATTTGTGCCTAATGCACCGTTGGCAGGCGCGCTTTTTTTTTACCGGCTAGGACTTTATCGATGTGAATTGCGTTCAAACTTTTTAATTAAATAGTGTACCAAATTCAAAAATCATTTCGTCACTGTTATTAAGTGCGCCGGAATGACCCATTTTGGTCGCACTTATCGAGGAACCCTTCGCCTCTTTTCGAATAGATGGGATGTAAAATATTTTATAACTCTGCTGATTGAAATTGTCGTCAACGCTATAATAATTATACTCGTATGTAAAAATGTATAGAGGTTACTGAAAACATTAACACGTTTACAGCGCTCTTCAGTCCTAACAACATTGTACCACATTCCCAAAATATTCCACATGTGAAATATGTCTGCCGGTCTATTTATAAATCCAATTTGCAGAAATTTGGCACTCCAGACCGACAGAGGAGTGCGTATCCAAAACTGTTTTTTTTTTGTGACATGTAGCTGTAACATACTATATTCCATTAAATTAATAGTGGAATACTCGTATGCCATATATGCCATATGGTCGTGTCATAAATAAGTTGACATACCATTTATGACGGGACGTTATTCAGATGCTATATGCGGACAGCTGAATCATCCGAAATGAGATCAGTGTCTAATCACAGACTTATCATAAATTAAAACTTACTTTTAGGGCAATTTCCTTATAAGTAAACAAGATTATAATCAAAGGGGAAGAAATGTGTGTTTTTCACTCACTGTTGAGTGCTTGGTTTTCTTCAAGTATGAGAAGGCAGTGTATTCGAAATATAACATCTCTTCTATAGATATAGAACTAAACATAGTATTTAATAAAACAAAGTCGCCTATCGTGTCTTTTTGGGTGACCACTTAAATCTTCTAAACTGGATTTTGGTATTTATTATTCTCATATAATAAATACGATTTTGGTACGATTTTTTTTCAATCATGTAGAGCAATTTATTATTTTGGAAGGTTTATGAGTAATAATAAATTGCTATTTAAGATTTGACATCTCATAAAATCTTGATGGTTTGACGATGACGTCATTGCACCCGTGCGAATCAGGGACGGGTCCGTCATTTAATACAAAAAAACCTATATGAAAATTGGATGAGACGATAAATCGTTGCAATACGTTGCTGGTAAAGGTAAATCACAATCTGCTCGTGTGACTAAAGAGTTAGCTTCAAAAAGTGGAACAATGATCCCGAACTCGTTCGTCCGACTTCGAGTATGTTCGAGCAAATCTCCACCTTACTACTAAATTTCTCTTATCCGAAACCACTTAAAGTGTTGAAAAGCTTTTCGGTGCATTAATTCTACCGTATGAACCCGCTAACACACAGCTATTGTGTAAAGTAGCATTTAGGTGCGATGAGCAATTAATCTCACTTATGCATTACATATTGCAGGTCTACTTACACAGTAGATTTAGATTACCGCAGTAAGCGGGATCAAGTGGCTTGATACGATTAGTATTAACACCATTCTCAGCACTAATTGCTTAACAGAAAAACACACTTTTCCGTACCTGGTACGTCGAATTAGATAAATACGCGGCTGCAATTTTATTACATCTAATAGTAAAAAGGCGATGTTAATCTAACTTTGGAAGGAAATTGACAAAGTAAAGACCTACATACTTTACCTACTCGTACAAATATATACATTGGAGCAGTAGCTTGTCCATTTTACGAGTTATTTTCATCATCAACATATACCAATCACTTTTGATTTATTGTATCCAACGGCAAAACCAAAAATACACAAATAAATTACGAAATGCATTAAAAATCTCCATTTATAATTAGCGATGAAGATTTTATTGACACATGTAATATCTAATTCACATTACGGCAGCGGAAATACAAATTGCTTTCGAAACCTGCTGGATAAGTCAATCAGCGTCTTTGGCGAACGCATAGATACTCGTTAGACTAGTAATACATTTTCTATGCTCACTTCTTTCTTTTGCCTTGTAGGATTAACACATCACTCGTCTCGCACTGGAAATAACTGGCCACCACAGTTATATAAAATTAAAATTTCAAAATGACGCAGCGTTTAGACAAATTAATAATGCTTAACCAGTGGTTTTTCCTTTTCTTAGAGCAAGATAAATGTTATTAACTTATTACACATATATTATGTTTCTTACAGACTGCATTTTTATACTAAAAGCATCTGCTGGATGAGTCAATCAGCGTCTTTGACTGAATTTGTTGATTTAAAGCACTCTATCGTAAAACCAATCCACAAGAAAGGTGACAGCAATGATATGAACAACTATCCTCCCATAACGCTCATACAGATAATTTCAAAAGATTTGAGAAAGTTGTTATATATTTATTTAACAGTAAATATATTATATACTATAAATATGTCGTGAAAATAAACGTAAATTCTAATAATAAATAAGTTTTCGATTGTGTATATCTCGCCCTTTTTCAGTGCATATTTAAATGCATATTTTGGCATTTTGATAGTGTATATAATCTGATGTCTACTAATGACTTAGCTAGCGTAACGTTCCACAACTGCATACTATATGCTGACAATTAACTGAAGTAACAGAGTGTTTCGAGCTCAAAAGAAATGCATTCGCTCAATATGTGAAGCACACCCACTGGACAGCTGTGTTCCATTATTAAAAAATTTAAATATTACAACTTCAGGCACTACAATATTTGACATTTGTATTTTTGTGTACCAAAATAAACATGCATTTCATCTGCATAATGATGATATTGTCCAGACCTAGCCGCAAAGTTCAAATGCTTCGTGTACTTAGATGAAATAATAAACTATTTTCCAGTAATGTATTTTGTATGGCGACCAAAGTTTATAATAACCTACCACTGTTTTAAAACTCTTAACTTTAGGACATTTAAATGTAAATTATTCAATTACCTCTTAAGTAAATACTTTTCAACTAATGCTTTTATGAATGAAAAGTTGAGTTATTATTAGAAAATGCTGATATTTTCTTCTTATTATCTCTTTCACTTAATTTAATCTTCTTAACATTTACATACTTAACATTTGACTAATTTGCAATTTGAATGGTATATTAATTTATTTAATTCAATGTATATGTGTCTGTGTTTGTAAGCCGGTTTCCGGCAGAATATTATGATCTTTTAAAATAAATGGACTTGTAAGTGAATAATGAACAGTAAAACATTTTCTGTACTCAGTCTTTTCTTTTGCCCTGTAGGATTCGTCTTGCACTGGAAATACCTGTATAATAATCACACCTCGCATTTATATGTTGCTCTTATTTAATAACATGTAAATGTCATCTTAACTTGCTGTCAGAAGCTAAAAAGCGGTTTAACTTCATATATATACTCATATGTTATCTTGGTCTAACTATCGATATATCAATTTGATACCAATTTTTTTATCATATTATCAGAACTTTTGAACGCCCTACCGTCTCTCAACCAAGCAAAGTCCATCTTAGAATTGCTTTACCTTGACAGGAAATATCTCAAGTTTTCAAACGTATGATTAATCGCCGAAAGCCCACAATAAGATACGAGAAATAAAATTCCAAAATGGCGCTGCGTTTAGACAAGTCAATAATGCGTAACCAGTGGTTTTTCCTTTTCTAAGAGCAAGATGTGGTTGAATTTATAACACTTTTTCTTACAGACTGCATTTCAAACAATGTTTAAAGAAAGTAAAATACCATTCAATATGTATTAGTAGTTTCTTATCAATAAGATGACGTTATTAAACCTCTATGTCGGTTGACAAAGTATAAAAAGTACGGCATAAACGTGGACTAGGTATTACAAGCTAGTATCAACGTTCGAGATAAAACCTTATTGTTCATAGACATTCCTGGCAGATGAGTAAGTAGTGTTCTAGGTAAGAATAATTATGAATACTTATATTGTATAGCTAGCTTATGTTGCCAAGTAATAACAGCCACACGTGTCAATCGATCAGGTTAAGCTACGCTTGCCGCGGTTAACCTGTAGATGGGTGATTTTTACATACCAAGTCCTTGCCTAGAAAGTACGGTAAGCCGTTGGTCCCGGCTGTCATTCGTGGGTCCTTGACAGTCGTTCCGCGTCGTCACAAGCCCGAAAGTCTGACAACTAGTCTTGCCAAGGGGTATCGTAATACCCAGTAAAAGGGGTGTGGAGTTCAGACAGGCAGTCGCTCCATATCTTCAGCTGCCTCCGGTTAGACTGGAAGCCGACCCTTGATATTTGGGAAAAGGCTGGCAGATGATGGCAGATGATGGCAGATGACTTATTATCGCTGTTTAATGTTATACCTACATAGTTTCGCGGGAAGGTACTTATGGGTCACCGAGGCCCCTGGCAACACAGGCAACAGGAAGGAATACGGGTGGGTTTTAGTCAGTAAGAGTCTGACACACCCTCCCGCTCCGCCCAGAGCGGGAGAAGTTATTTGATGATTTCCCACCCTCAAAAAAAAAAAAATACCTACATAGTTACTACCAAGGAATTTGTTAACGATAGGTCTTGGGAATTAGACAGCATATTATTTTATAAAGGATTTCGTTTGATTTTGTTTGAAGTTGCTAATTGGCTTCGCTTAAAAACTCCTAAACTTCTCTAAAATGTTTTAGACAAACGATAAAACTTTTTAATTGTGTATCTGTCTGTATTTTCACTTGCCACTTGCACCAGCTGCCCAAATGATAACAAATGAGATGTCAAATCAGTCGGGATGAGTCAGCGTTGGGTGAAAAATAAGGCAAAAACAACACATGTCGAAATATTAAGTAGTTCTATTGAGCTCGCGTTTGTTTCGTTTTCTTTTGAATTTTTTATTCTTTACAATACATTTTGATAAAGAATACGGTCGGAATTCCCAAGGTAGTGTGAGAAAATTCTAATGAATGTCTCGCTTCGCCGGTTCCGATACCCAAATAGTATCGTTTGGTGACCAAGAGAATGTGTAGCTGCATTAATAAAACTGTACACAAAGCCAATGCTTATGCTGCTAAATTGAAATGGGGCCGTATTACTATTAGTAATGGCCAC
This sequence comes from Atethmia centrago, assembly GCA_905333075.3. Classification (NCBI taxonomy): domain Eukaryota; kingdom Metazoa; phylum Arthropoda; class Insecta; order Lepidoptera; family Noctuidae; genus Atethmia; species Atethmia centrago. The sequence continues at coordinate 14,475,558 of HG995383.1, read as the reverse complement.
AACTTAGTTTTAATAGATCAATTAGAATCCGTGCAATCGAATACTCCAAATTGTATAAAAAATGTATAGGACAAACATTATTTTCCGATTAGAAACTACAGCTACAGCCAAAAATCACGCTGTCTTCACTACAGTTTTATTTTTCTCCACTAATTGCACTCCATTCTTTATCGTGTGTGAACGGATGACATTTTGAACGTTTGATGTAAAAAACCAAGCTTAATTATCTCTAATGGATGTGTTTCAACACTGTCCCGCACCCTAATTGCGTAACACACCATCAATCGATCATCAATTTTGAAATTTTAATATATTGCTAATCCATTGCTTCATATGTTCGAAAAATTTGTCTGCTCAAGAACGTAAAAAACGCAATGAATTTTGTTGAACTGTCAAAATGAAACCCTTAAAGCGTGTTATGCGATTACCCCGCTGGTCCGGCTCTCTTTGGCGTCGCGGTGCAAACCATGTCAGTCAATGTAATCACTATTAATGACGCCACGTCACCACCACACTGTATTTTAATTGACACCAAAACCGTTTTATTAACGCCATCTTTAGGTACATCGGAAATCGATAAGTGTGTGGGCCAAATTCGTACACGGAAGTGTTTCGAACGTTCTGCATACATTGTTTTCGTTTCTTTTTTGTTTTTAATGTTTTTCTTTTGTATCCTTTAAATCCAAAAGGTTGCTAAGCGGTCACCATTTCCAAGAAATTATGAAGTCATCAACTCATCACGGTTAATCAAAACCTATTGAAACATAAAACAAGCCATGATAGTAGTATATTTAGCTGGCGAGTGGTCGTTAGACAAAAATTCAAAAATGTTGAAAAAATATCCATCCCTCTATTCTCAACGATAAAACGTTCAGAAAAGTGCTTTATCATCATAACTACATATACCGTTAGAAACAATACAAGTATCTCCGTTGTACTGTATGTATGTAAAGGATGTTCAGAAACAAATACAAGACAAATCTGTTAAAGCCGTGTATGGTAAACTCCATTTATCATTATTGTCTGGCTGTACCCATTTTTCAGCGTTAACACTTACAACTTAAATTTCAAGATAACGAAATAAGTACTTACATGATGTACGTATTTTTAACAAGACAGAGAAAGGAAAATAATTGCAAATTCATCTTCACTTTCAATATTGACTTCACTCATGTTTTTATTTCTCTTACAATCGCAATTATATGCTTTAATTCTGGCAATTCTGCACCTACATACGTAACAGTAGATATATATTAATATGGCATTTTTATGTCGTAAAATTAGTTACATTTCTCTTACAATCGCAATTTATGCTTTAATTTTGGCAATTCTGCGGTACCTACAAACGTTACAGTAGGTAAGTACTAATAAGGCATTTTTGTGTCGGGAAATTAGTTCTTTTGACACCTGAAAAACGAGTGTTATACGCAAATAAATTTAAGCAAGAATGATGTGACTAAAAAGGAAGTGTATTCTAAGATGACGGCTAATTTAGCAAGATTTATGGAAGATAAAGGAATTGTTGCGCGGACCTCAAATAAATTGGGCTCTAAATAAGGGCAGTAGAATTATGATGATGATGATGTTTGAAACTGCAGTATATATACCACTTACAACGCTACCATGGTGGATGATCCATCATATCTCTACCACACCTAGTTATCAAGCTTGATTGGATTACATACTTGGGTAGGTATTGGTTTTGTTCTTAGTCTCTCTCTCTACCCAAGCAAATGAAGAAAGTTTTATAGAACGCGTATCGGATGTTTGCCGTTCATATACGTAACATCCACTTGACTCAATCAATCGCACTTACCTACATAAAATAAACATTACAGTAAAATCATAAAATTATGATTTACCTACGCTTTAGTAGAAAGTTACGTGTCAATCACAGCTTGAATAGGAGTCATTACTTACTTATAATTATTTTAATGTACAATATTTTTATTTAAAAGTCTCTGGAAGTCTCTAGTTGTCTTTGGAATTTCTTGGTCGTTCTGCTCCATAGGAACTTAATACGCTTAAGAATGGGCAACATCATCATCTTTCTGACTGACCGAACCCTTGACAATTCAAAAGTGCCTGAAATTTGTTAAATTGAAATATTATATAATCAATATATGTATATTTGTACAACTTTGTGTCCTTTGGCGTCGAGACTCTCGGTCGGTGGGGTCCAAGTGCGCATAAATTATTTGCGGAAATCGCGAAACGTCTGGTTGATGAAACTGGTGACCGAAAAGCTGGCGGCTTTCTCGCGCAACGCATCAGCATTGCAATTCAGCGAGGAAATGCCGCGAGCACCCTCGGTAGGTACAATGCCTCGAAGGCCTTTTTTATGTTTACGTAACTTAGTTTTAATTTAATTTTGTTAATCTTAAATCATCTTGTAATTTGGTTATGTACCTAAATAAAAGTATTGAAATAAATGGTTTGAGTTTGTAAAATTACGGTCTCTGTTCAACGTCACTACTGGACATACTATTCTTGCTGTCTGTACGATTAAACCGTTTTTCAAGGAAACCATTTTGATCTTTATAGCTAAAATTTAGCACAGCTATTTTTGGTTGCTTACCGCATCTGAAAAAGTTGATCTAGATAAAGAAAATTATAACAGACCAAAAGAATTGAAGCAGAATGAAATTAACAGACGGGTTTGATGAAGGAAATAAAGATGAGCTTAACTCCGAACATTCTCGAGAGAATCATAAACAGTAATATTATGCGAACAAAATGAAGTCATAAAAAGCTGTACATAGCAATTTATCTAATACAAGTGAATGTCGGATACTAGGAAAATAAATAAGGAAGCATAAGACCTTACACTTCCTACTAATTATCTCTAAGGCAGTAAACCATAATGAGTTATGGTATCCGACTAAGTATTAAACGCATATTATTACTATCTAGATTTTTAACTTAATTACTTACTCGGATCTGGCATAGATATAAAATAAGCGTATTAGATACGGTTTCGATCGTGTGGTTATTTAAAAAGTATGCATTGAAACAATATATCCGAGAATTGGGCCAACAATTTTATTTTGCGCAGACATTTAGTTATGAATTGTTGGTTTCGCGTTAGCCTTCTGTAACAAAAAGACGGAGAGATCGTTTCAATATCATGTCAGAAATATAATACTTGATTAAAATGATCCAAAATGTCCATCTTTCCAAATGTAACCAACACCATTCTCATATGTGTGGGTACATCGACCGACGGTTCCCACAGTACAATGATACCTGTAACCAAACAATATATATTTGCTTGTGTGGAAATGATTATTACCGTGACCTAACAATTGAGCAGTTTGTGAGTTGTGAATAACATTCAGCTCCGTGAGGCAAAAACTGAGCGGCCATGAGGCGTTTGTTTCCGAGTGTTTTTGCTCTGGCCGACCGCCGGCCGACCGACGACCGCGGTTATACCGCACTCGACCGGGGGGCGTATCGATTTGGATGCACGCCTCGCAAAGTTTCATATTTAGTTAACTTACATATCCTTAGGGTAGGTACATTATTTGTATTCTGGTTTAGACGAAAACTGGATAACCCTTCGGCTTTTTTCCAACGAACACATTATTGTTTGAATAACATACTTTTTGTAATCCAGTTCTTTCTGATCTAGTTGAATATGGTTCCGTGATTATGGATGTTGTTGTATGTGATGCAGTATTAAATCTGAAAGAGAATCTCTGCTTGGCTGCGTGCCCCATGCTTTCTGAAGCAAATCGTTTTAAGTGCCAAGGCTAAGACACTTTGTTATTAATAAATCTTATGACGACACGAAGACATCCGTAATAAAGTGCTTTTGTTGTTAAGTTATTGACACTACAGACATATAAAATTCGCGGGAAGGTACTTATGGGTCACCGAGGCCCCCGCAACACAGGCAACAAGAAGGAATACGGGTGGGTTTTAGTCAGTAAGAGTCTGACACACCCTCCCGCTCCGCCCAGAGCGGGAGAAGTTATTTGATGATTTCCCACCCTAAAAAAAAAAAAAAAAAAGACATATAAAATATCAATACATAGATAATCCAAGCACCTGTCTTTCTTGGAAAGTCATTAAAAGGAGAGAGCTAGCCGCCGCGACACGTCAAAGATCATTCTATAAGGGGAGACAGGTGATAACGTAAGTCTGGTTCTAGCCAGCGAGCTATCGACATCATGTGTCGATAAAAAGTTATCCATACGACTTTCTAGTGACATTGATGCAACACCAATCGCACGTCTCTAATTCATACTAAAGCAGTTAATCATAACAACAATGGCAGCAGCTATGGCAATTTCTATTTCGAAAAATATTCTCGCCATTTACTTTAAGAAACACACTTACAAAAAAAGTAACGAATCGCTTGAGTTTCAACGCTATCTAAACATGGGTTTCCGATTGCTTTGTAGGTCGCTTATAAACAAGTTTTACTATTTGCAAAAAAACCATCGAGAAATTCATCCGGACGCTGACGTAACTAACTGTACCTTGAACGATGTCCTCAATCAACGGGGAAAGCGGTTTCTATCCATAAATCAACGTAAAGTAAATAAATAACGACGTTTTGTGTCTCAAATACATTATATATGATATCAATATCCGGAAACATAAGTTTGCAATTAAAAAGAGAGTATTTAAAGTCTAGGTCGTCTATTCTTATTCGAGTAGAACTACCTACACTGTATGTCAACAAGTGCGTGTGAGTCATATCGGGTCACATGTTAGAGGAAATAAACCAATAGAAACGCCGTCTTTCGCCGAATTGAAGTGGTTCAAGTCGGTCAAAGACGGCGTTTCTATTAGACTGATAAGTGTACCAGTCATAATTCCACTGGGGGTCAAAATAACATGAGCTCCCATACGGAATAACCTTTTGTTTTTATTCGGCTTTCGCTGAAACACAATGGGCGACCAGTGACACCCACAGTGGAAAGTGTCTACTGTCACCAGTCTAGCATATGTATGACAAGGCGAAAGTTAAACTTTTTGTTTGCAGTTTCCTTCAAAGGCCTCCGGGTCGATATTTACATAGGACGCAACATAGCTCGGGTCGTTCGTGATTTTTATCTGCTACTTTATGTGGGTCGAGATCTCATTATAGTTTTCCCAGGACCGCTAAATTCATATGAAAACTTTATGTCGCACCTATTTTGAATCTGAATGTTGTCTTTCTCCATTATTTAGACCTAGTTCTGTTTCGACCTTCAATACAAGCATGACATATTATTTGCAATACAGGTCTGCAATTCTACGTCTATATAATATTGTTGTCGAATTAATTGCATTACAAATGAGGTGTTCATTATTATTTCAATCATATTTCGCACATGATATTCTTGCTCAATAGTACAAAAACGGCCTATTGTCAAAAGTGACTGGATGTGGGTTGAACAATGGTGTTGCAGATCATTACAATTGACAAGTATTGTGCAGGGAAGTCGATAGCCTTATTACAGCACTTTGCAAACTATTGATACTCAATCTAAGAATACGGTAATGGATGCAGCAAATTTATGATAGCTGGACGTGACATAAGAAGGAACTCAGGACTTAGGAGTTGTATCAGTAAATAATAATTGAGCAATCGAGACTACTTCAAGTTTTGCAAGGATTAGTAGAGTAATTATTAATTTCACAATCAACAAACATATATTTATAGATCCATGATTGTTTAACCAAGGTTGTCAGTATTTTGCAAACGCATCACGATTCACGAGTATGATATTATAATGCTATTATTGAAAACAATTTGCGCATTACGTCACCGAGGAACTTTCGATTCGTCATAACCATTTGCATCGCTGGAATGGCTTTGATAACCACATAATTTGTAGTGGTTGAAATTGAAAGAAACCGCTAATATTTGGAAGATCAGTATCAAATTTGCAAACCAAGATACGCTAATGGTCTTGGATTATGCTCCAGGTCCATTGGTAAACCTAACTGTAGGCAACATACTGGTTTTTATAAGATGTATTGGTTCCAGATTCTGACTTACGTCGTCTTTTATTCGTATCGTTATCATCTTCAACCATATCACTTGTTTGTATCTCTCACGATAAACAATCGACCGGTAACATGGAACCCATTTCTTGCTCAAGATTCAGAGCATGCAATAAGTATGCCGACTCAGTATCTATGACTGTATCAATGAATATAAAGCTGTGTACACTGTCTGTCCGGATGGCGAGGCGACGTCCTCGGCGCCCGCGTCATCACACAATAGCCCCCTGTTCATCTGCAGCCCGCATCATGCATGCGCCACCATTTTAATCGCTGATAGCTCTTAAATTACTTGTGTCAATACTACCATTGATAACATCAGTGTTTTATTGAACAGCTGTCGTTTATGGGCAAAGTTTAGAGCTAGTTGATTCTTTATGCTGTGAATAAAAAATTGTAGTTGATTCTCTATGATGGTTAGACACGCAAGTAAACGTTGTCATCAATTGGATGTGTTTTTTCCGGTATACGCGTCCATCTAATATTTAACATAATTTGTTTGGTTATCAAAACACCTACGACGAGTAAAAAAACCCAGAAAGAAAACTCAATTTTTCGCGTTGTAATTTGAAGATTGTTTTTATTGAACGTCCTTTTGTAAGCAATTTCGTTTAAAGCCCTTTTTAAACGAGCTTATGTCCGGATTTTCTTATCTGTGCCATGTTATGGCCCTATTTTCATTATTTCAAAACTGGGACACGAGCAGGAACGTAAGCTTATCATTTTGTTTACACTACCAATTCTTATCAAGAGCTTGATCACCTAATCGTTGTATAAAGCATCAACAAGTATGTACATTATACTGCTATCAAATAAGGGACAAAGGCGTTAAGACGTGGTACTAAAGCCTGATTATAGCAACAAGTACAAACAAACTTCCTTAGTCTTTGGTGTCGAGTTAAGTACACCTTTACATGGTTCATGCTCTGCTGCGGGTCACATTCAGAATCTTCTTGCGTCATATCTATAATTCCGGATGGAACTTCAGCCCTTTTGTGTAAAGGATTTAGTTCTATAATTGCGTAACAAGGTGTTGGAATTGCGATGTACGAGCGAGGTGAGCAAGTAGGACATAAAGGAGAGTGTCCTTCAACGTTAGTAGTTTCCAGAGGAAGGATATGCTTCGTGACTTTTCATTTCAGTCGTTATCCAGACTGTCACCGCGGTCGTATGTTAATTACTTAATTTTCCTCGTTTTGTGCTAGTTTGTAACAATTTAGCTAATTAACGTTTTTAGTAATAAGTTTTTATTAGAAAAGTTTTTGTAAAGTGAAATTATTTTTCATATTTTCCAAGCAAATCGCGTTTATTTCGCACGTGAGTATCTAGATTTTTTTCATGAAGGATAATAAGCGCGTAATGTTATAAAAAGTAACATAATTATTCGAAACAAATACTTAGTAATAAACTTAGTTTTGAAACTACAGTTTTTTCGCATACTTAAATATAAACTTGATTCAGACAGTTGGTTTTCCTAATTTAGATTACTTAGTGATAAGTCTGGCGTAATTGCTGTTTGTTCGCAATTCAGTTTATTTAATCTTAGTAGCTTTGTTATTAAGTTTACCTAATATTATTTATGTAGAATTAAATAAGCGACATAATAACGCGAAACAAAATGTAAATAAATGAACACTGTTTATTAATGTAACTTAAAATATCAGAAAGCCGACTTAATGGTTGGGCTAACGAGAGACTTATGGCTAAGTAATAACAGCCGTACGGGTCGATCGATCAGGTTAAGCTACGCTTGCCGCGGTTACTCCATGGATGGGTGACCATCTTTACATACCAAGACCCGTGCCTTGGAAAGCACGTTAAGCTGTTGGTCCCTGCCGTCATTCGTGGATCTTTAACAGTCGTTACGGGTTGTCAGAAACAACCAGTCTTACCAAGGGATATCGTATTACCCAGTAACTGGGTTGTGGAGGTCAGATAGGCAGTCGTTCAATGTAATATACTGGTATTCAGCTGCTACCGGTAAGACTGGAAGCCAACCCCAACATAGTTGAGAAAAGGCTAGGCAGATGATGATAGCCGAATTAAAGGTGCTTCAAACATTAATAACTAATTTTACATCACTATTCCAACTTATTAGCATAACAAAGTAAAGATTATAATAATTGATTAGTGCTAAAGTGCTAATTTAGCTGTCGGCGGTTATTATGTAAGGTCCGTAAATGATGTTATATAAGAAACGGAAGCCTACTCGTGCGCACGACGCCGATGGTTCCGAATATCCACGACATTATCAATTCGACAACGGTTGGATTAACATATTTGATGCCAAATCATTGCATAACATTTCTATCTTATATCTGTATACCTTTCTTTGCTTGCGCTTTCGAGATTATGTAACAAAAATCATGAATATTATGTCTCGCGTTTAGGATATTGATCAGTTTAATTCATTAACTTAGAATATGGAAAGATTTTAATCATGATACTTGATTAAGTTTGTTATGTTTTACGCATTGTTTAATTTTTTGTCTTCTTTCTTTCAGGTAAGTTCGATGTCTCGGATTATTCAATGTATGGTACAGTAGAGATATCTTACTCGTATGTATATGTATAGATGTACAGTATTAACATCATTTATAACGGAAAAAAATTGTCTTGGTGTCGAACACAAAAAGGTTTTCTTCATTCACAAAAGCAGTCACAGTTAGTGAAGACAATCTTTTGTTTCAACACAATGATAACGTGACGGCTCGTTGTTGTAACATTTGTAATCTAAAGAGGCCTGTTCACAACACAACCTATCTTGGCTAAATTTGTAGTTTTATATACTGCTTAATTTAGCACAGAGCCTACATAACTAAAATACCAACAAGTAAACGAAACTCTTAATGACGTAGGTCTTCACCTACGTCATTCTAAAATTAGGGTTTTTTTTTTTCAATTTAACCAACTAACTTTTACGTCACGTACAAAGCCTTTCAGTTCAGGAAACTCCCCACAAAAATAAACTACACTTAAACAAAATAATGTGTAAATATACAAGGTGTCGTTTTGATTCCTCGTCAAATTCAAAGAGGTAACTATGCTAATGATTCTTGACACGAATCAATAATAAAATATGTAGGTCTTTTTTTTTTCTAAGTTTCGGAAATCGGGATGTGTGTGACACTTAAGTTAAAACGCGGCCCGTGTCATACCGCACTGTAACTGCCAATTTTAAATACACACACTACCGCATGCGCAACAGGATGATTCTGTTCTGTAAAAGTGGTGCTAAAATACTGTCAAACTTAAATAACTAAAAAAACAAGTACCTATGTATTTATTATTGAGCAGTTATCGTAATTTTATTTGATTATATGTATATGTCTTTCTTAGCAGCCTCCTGAAATTTGACGAGGATGCAAAACGACACCTTATATACTTACACAACAAACATACCTATGACTGTGTGAGTAAGCAGGTAAATTATATAGGCTAACATTATTTACCCACATTGCTGCATTTCATTTAACTCGTTATATTTAATGTAGAGACAAATGAATTGTAGCGTGTTTCACTGGACATGTTAATTAGTCACGAACCGATGCAACCAACTTGATAGCACTAACATCACATCTGTTTATACATTCAATTTCTATCGGAATCAGTATTTCGAATTTTAAGTCCAACCTCATTACCTATTAAAATATTCAGTATAATTTAATAATTAATAAATGTTTTGTTTAAGTTACTCTGTTCTATAAATTATTCTGTCGATCTCATTATACAATTATAACAGACTTCATGTCGCCATCTTTATAAAATTAGAACCGTATTTTGATGGCTATTACAGTGACCTAAATGGTAGGTCACTACAAGTTGCAGGTCGTAGGTTCGAACCCTGACAGGCACTTTATTTTATGTAAATTATTTCATCACCATTGTTCTCAAAACGATGAAGGAAAACATCGTGAGGAAACCGGCATGACCTAGAACGAAAATTCAAAGACATGTGACATCTACCAACCCGTACTGGGCCCGCGTGGTGGATTACAGCCCACTCTTTCTCACAGAGAGGAGGCATGTGTCCCAGCAGTGGAAACATTACAAGCTGATTATGATTATCTGATACTCTTGCCTAACCTAACCTAACCTAACCAAATAATGGGCTTAGAAACATCTAGATGTTTGCGTTAAATAATAATTTTTCACAAAAACAACATTCATAATCAGCCTATAATGTTCCCACTGCTGGGACACAGGACTCTGTGAGAAGGAGTGGACTTTATTTAATCCACCAGGCGTGCCCAGTGCGGAATGGCGGATGTCACATTTTTGTTTCTAGGACTCGCGGGTTTCCTCAAGATGTTTTCCTTCACCGTTTTGAGAGCAGTGGTGATGGAATAATTCACACAAAGTAAAGTGCCTGCTTGAGTTTGAATCCACGACCTACAACTCGTAAGTCACCGTTACCACCAAAACTGCTCTTTCACTAAAACCACTCAAAAACACAAAGACACTATTATCCTAATTTATTTAGGGTCGGCGTAGCATAACTTCTTTGTACCCAAATCTCTGTTACCCGTCATTTCGGTGGTAACCCTTTTTCTAGTCATATAGCTATTTGTAGCCTTTTTAAAACAATTAAGTCATTGTTTCGCTAGCCTATAAACTTACTACTTCTTAAGTCATTTACATCATTTCATATTCAAAACTTTTCACAGGAATTACTCGTATCACTCGTTCCTCCGTATCAAATATCCATATGGCTGCCGATTCCAAGCCACTAAATGTACAAATTTAATAAAAATTGAACTTAACCAAGAACTTGCAACTAAACGATGTTTAGAAAGGAAAGTTTTAGCAAGAAGCTGTCACCAACCATATTGCGGGTTTATTAGTTCCCAAGTTGCTCCAACTGGTCGGGACCTCGATTTACGAGAGGAGCTACAAACTTGTCGGCGCAATATTTGCTTGAAATGTAAATGAACTTGCAAACAAATTGCATATTATTAGTTAATTAATTCGTTAATTGCAATTTACAGACTTTATTAAAGTTTATTCAGCCTCTCGCATTTCATTTGCTCGGTCCTGTGAGATCTTTCCGGTCATTGTTAAAAAGAGCAACTTTAAATATATGCACTTAGCTCTTCATTGTTTTATTAATTATTCGATCTCTGTATTCAACTAATGGCCATTTTCTCGAACGATATAATTATTGCAAAATTATTGTGACAAATTGTCAAGCGAACATGAACTGCTGCTATTGGCTGTTAAAAACCATTCAACCAATCACAGCAGTTTACGCGCGCTTGACAATTTGAACTTTACTACGTGTTTAAGGGTATGTTTATAAGATCAGTTTAGTATTAGCAAAGTCAATAGTGCACTTTTTGCGAGGTACAGTCGCCAGCACACCAATTTACATTCGATTTTGAACTTAACCATCAACATTTTATGGTTCAAAATCATTTGGAGAAATTTGACAGTCTGTGGTAACTTGACGTGCTGGCGACTGTACCTAACGATAGAATTACTTTACGACATGTGTGCCGCCTACTTTGCGACGCAACTTCTCTTTTACGATCGCACAGCCCACACGACTTCATATTTCTATCTATATACAGATCAACACTAGAAATGCACACGGTTTCACTTACGATTTGTTATTAAAATGATAGTGCAGTAGGCGTATAAAAGATGGACCCAGAACCATCACCCACGTGATTTAAAACCGTATCTAATAACTGTTCGACCACCGCTGCCACCGCTTGCCACCGACCATATTAAGTACATGTTAAATGAATTGTTAAAACTGGAACACCAATATTGAACATAATTTAACCAATTATTTTAATAGTACTGTATGTACGGGTTGTACTGACAGTGAACTACGAATCTCGTTCATGATTATTTGATTTGGTCTAGAAAAGAGGTGGATCAATAAGTATAAAGGCAGTATGACGCGACTCTAGTAGAACAATTTCTATAAAAACTTCATGGAAACTGTTCTACCAGAATCGCGTCGCACCGTCGCGTCATGCCTGTCTGCGGGAGCTTAAAGACTTGTAGATATTTATGAAGTTAGCCTTCAATAAAGACTTCTTGTACAGCAATTTCCTTGTCAGATATTTATTTTATTTTTAACAGAAAACTGTCCAATAACACATAAGAAGCCTTGTAGATCTTTATGAAGTAAGCCTTCAATATAGACTTCTTGTACAGCAATTTTCTTGTCAGATATTTATTTTATTTTTAACAGAAAACTGTCCAATAACACATAAGATAATCACGCCTGTAATCTCTGAAAGGTTAGGCAGAGGTGTACCTATAGTACCCAAATTTCGCCAGTTACACTTAATAAGGGGCGAGCTTATTGGCATCAACCGGGCACAAATCCGGGGCGAAATTCCTGATTGAAAACTGTCCAATATTAAGGCTCCCGCAGACTTTGGCGATATCACGGGCGCGACAGGCATATTGCTGCCTGTCGCGCCCGCGATATCGCCAAAGTCTGCGGGAGCCTTTATTCTGTTATTATGATATAAAATACTATAAGTACCGCTGAATAAGGATAAAAATAAAGCCATAGACACAAATAAAAGGCCTGAAAGTAACCAAAGGATGTGTTGTAACACGTTGTATAGGTAATAAACAAGAATTGTTATATCAAACGGTCGCGCTTTCGCCAATTATACACATAATTGGAATCAATTTAATTTATTACCAGAGCTTGATAAACAAATAGTAAAAGTCGCAGTCTGGCGCGCCCACCGCCCACGTGTTCGATGCAAAAACAGGGGTCTACACATTCACTGTGAAATCCTGATTCTGCATTCCTTGGAACCAGTTGTGGTTCATATGGCCCCTTAGGAACGAAACATCTTTTATTGCATTATATACAATTTATTGCCCAATGATTTCAGCTAGGTATAAAATCTACAAACGCTAAAAACTAAGACCCGACTGCAAAAACAACTAAAAAGAGAAAAACAAGCATTATAATCTATAGAATTTTGGTATCGCCGGGGGTGGAGGGGGGGGGGGGACACAAACAAAAGGTACACCATATTTCAGGTTATTGATTTGTGCCCGCCTGCAATACTAAAATTTATACATATATGGAATTTACTCATTATTAGCTTTTATTTGATATCAATACTGTTGTAATTTATTTAAAAAAAAACCTTCCCTTCCTTTTCTTTTTGTATTTTCAAATGCAATATATAAATATTATATAGACTATGTCTCTCCCACAATTAAGACGAATCTAACGACACCTCTCATGTTAAAATCCATCAAGCCGTTTAGGCAGAGAGCGACATACTCGTACATACATACTCTCGAAAAACATTACCCTCCTTCTGGGGTAGTCGGGTAGAAAGTTCACGACCATGTCCATTATAGGCTGTAATTATAATAATGTATATGTACATAATTACTATGACTGCCGTTTAAAACTCGTCTGTATAGACACGCAAAAAAATTTAGTTGAAGTCGTGATCAATTTTAGTTTGTCATTTAGATAGCTATCTAACATAAGTTAAGCCGCGGCATAATTGACAGGCTCCATTATTGAAATGTAAATTATAACATCGACATTGTTTAAAGAGGAATAACCTCATTAGAATTAAACTTTATTCAAATAGGTATCTAACGCTGCAAACAAAGATAATGTTATGTTTTTTGTACTTTATTTAAAACCAAATTACAAGATGATTATTAACATAAATTAAATTAAAACTAAGTTAAACCTAAAAAAGGCCCTCGAGGCATTGTACCGAGGATGCTGGCGGCGGCGGGCGTTTCCTCGCTGAATTGAAATGCTGTCTGTCGCACAATTTCGTAGTTATATTATTTGAGAGAGCTCACTCATTCTATCCATGTCTCACAAAAGCTTATTCAAAGACCAGACCAATCTATTTTCGAAGCCACCAATCAAACCACTTGGATCGTATTAGTAATTTAAAAACTGGTTCACACTTTCAGCGTCATGTTAACTTAGATTAATTGCTGTTGGAAGATATGAAACCGGGATTCAATTGAAAATTAATGAAGACAACAGGAGTCAATAGATTAACGAGATATCAGTTTCCTGTTGATAGAGATAGAGTGCCTGCATCGTGATTAAATTCAATTTGTGTCTGCAATGGCTTCAATTTAGATTCAAGTCATCTAGTGGTAGAAAAATAGAAAGTCCTAAAATCCACTAAATTTTCAAGCAAAGTGATTGATATTTTTTAAAGGAATTAAACAATATAGCCCTTGGTCAGGGTTTCAAATTGAGGACGAAGGGTAGTCTTAGGAGCTTTATCTTAAAAATCATCATCAGAAACATGTTGATAAGCAAACGATACATCTGTGTTTACACCTTATGGAAAAGTAGGCGTCACTTATTTTTTATTACGTTTTATCATCTCCTGCTACAATTACAGGCCTGTTCTTAAACACGCTATTTACCCCTATGTGGTGCCAGTCCTCTCGACGACTCAATGTTAATTGATCCGACTCGATAATAGAGCCAATGATTAAAAGATTTACAGTAACGCCTCGAAACGTACTCCTACATACTAACTTCTCAGTTAAACACTCTTTAGTAACGGAGTTTACTATACGTTATGTTATTTTAACCCGCTGTTAATCATAAATCCTATGAGTTATATTAAGGATAGTGATTGATTTATGGGCTAGTTTAAAACTTATGTACTATAAACTATTTTTTTTTGGTACGATAGTGAAATAACAGGCGTAAATAAACCTGATTATTTTATGAGATGGATTACATAGCTTGAATACTCGTTAATGTATTCGACTTAAATCACTACGATCGTCTGAACTTACATGCAGATTTTACAGCAAATATCTATTTTCAGATTGTTTATATTTACCCCTTTATTTGTAAACGTTTCTTAAAGTAAAGAGGCGTTAAAACGTCAAACATGTATGGTTAAACAGTCGCTTATCATTACTTTACTTTAAGCAATGTTTATAAATATACTTACTCCATTATGTTTGAGCACCAGTTTTTGTCCAGCGTACGCTTATTTCAGACGTATAGCGTAGCAGCCGCGTAGCAGTCGAGTCGTAGCCGCGTAAATGTCGCGTCGACACGACGCTGACGTAGCATTGAAGTCAGGTAGACGCATTGTAGCCGCGTAGGCTTAGACCTAGAACAAACTAAGTAAAGCATTCAATTCAAGACATTACTGATTTAGAAAGAAAAAACAGTTTAAATCAAATCAAAATATTTCTTTCACATAAACCTACATGGGCACTTATGAAACGTCAGAACCTTTGTGCACGGTTCCAATTGGTCGTTTCCCATGGAGAAGAGCTGGCAAGAAACTCCACGTTTACTCTTTTAAAATAATTGGCTTTTACAATTTTTTTCAAATCACAGTTTTAATATGTATGGCAGGACAGTGTAGGCATGTCAAGAAGTACCAGGTACTTAACAAAAAATAAATGGTCTACAAATATAGTCTATTAAGCCTACAACGTTCTCACATTCACATAATACAAAAGAATCTATGTAAAATATCAACATAAAATAAAAACCTATTTAAACCAAATGCCATGTTTGCCATTACAACTGTAAGTTGTAAGTTAACTTATTTATTACTCAGAAATTTTTGTAAGTCTTAAAATGTTAGTAAGCATGTACGCACTTATTCTACATAAGTTGGAGTCGTTCTAATGGGCGTTTTTTAACGTTATGAAACTTAGTTTAGTTCCGAACGTGATTTTTTACCACGGACGAGTACGCGTGTTGCAAAAACATTTGATAAAATGCTTACACACGGTCTAGCTAGATTTAATTATTTCCTGGTTATCTACTAAAACTGGTTTCATTACAATAGTTTGTTACACGGTACAGTTCCGAGAATTAGACAAGTTCCAATAAGTTTTTAATGTGTAGAATGGAGGATGCTTTTTGTACTTACTAAATAATGGAAAAATACATATTTCTTATACATAGGTTTATCATGAGAAATTCTTTCACACAAGGCTTCGAGTAAACTACGTAATAAGACAAAGCTATGTTTATTAGAAATGTCTGGATCAAACGGCGTGAGTGTTCTATGTTCTATGTTAGAGGGTTTGGTTTCCGCACTTAGTCGTTCAGGTGGACTATTGTGCGTGGGCCATGGCGGCCGTTCGGTGGTTATTCCAACCAGTCCATCTCCCTCCAGAAGTTGATCACATCTCCTGGTCTGTTTAGAACATCTGTGTAGGATCTGGGTGCCCCGAGGGTTTCTGTTCTAATGTGGGTGACGCCTGTGCAAACGGCGTGAATAAAAGACATTTGAATTGACGTCCTTTTGACTCGTTATGTACTACACAAAGGCCTAGTTCGGAGCTAAACATGCCTAATACATTAGTAGGTATTCGTCAGGAATTCAGAACTCATCTCCAGCATAATTAAAACGTATTCGATAGTAAATTAATAACCGCTCCTTAAATAATAATGTCTGTTTTGAAAATTTGTGATCAACGGTTGTCCGTGGCCGTGCCTTAAAATCAGTTCGCTCTTTCATTTCAAGGTTGGGAGCATCGTGGAATTCCATGTTCTTATTTTAGATCCGCTGATGTTTACGAGTTCTCGTAACGCACCTACGCTTTAAAAAACATGTATTCAGGAAAATAATCTCGAGAAAATTGAGAATTTTCTTTCTTCTGTTAGAATATAGGGCTTTTAGTCGACTTTTCTTTATGATTGTCTATAAAAACGACAATTTTCACGGTCATGAATATTAGGTATGCACGAATTCGATAATTTATCGACTATCCGCAGTAAAATTAATCCATTCTTTTCCTGCACACTTTTAGTACCAATAGTTGACACGACATTTATCGTATTTTCGCCAATTGCAATTTATTTTCACTATGCAGACTTTGCATGCACAGTATAACTAAGCGCACAATACATGTGTTGGCTGAGACATGCTGCCATGCTTAGCTATAAGCCTATAACCACTGTGTATACGACGTGGTCCAACTACCAACACGCGACGCCATTGCGGGGACCGGCGCGCGGCGACGCCTCTGCCTAGATAACAGGTCTGGGCCCACAAGCCGGGTATTAGCATATCTTCTCAGCTCCCTTCAACACTTGGCGCTATCTTAACTTGGCACTCTGTTTTCTTTTTTTGGAAAGAACTTAAATAAACAACTGCCATCTGCCACTCTAATTTGTTCATAAGAATGTTAACGATGAATCGTGTGAAAACGAGTCTTCTTTTTTCAAATATCGTTTTGTCGATGCTCTTTTATGTCTCCATATATTTTTTTTATGAATGAATATGCTCGTTTGAATAAAATATAGCAAAGTTAATTTATAGGTCGTAGTCATTCTTAATCCTAATGGCTATTCGTTTTATGGCTCTTTTCTCACACAGGATCGCTTTATCTTCCTTTCTGAGCGGATAAAATAAATGGGTACTAAAATAATTATTGATTTTTTCAAGTTAATCTCAATTAACCGTTTAACGAATCAAACACATGTGACTTTATTTTATTTTATTAATGGATTAAATATGAACAGGCATTTTTACTCTTTCGTTGGCTCTTGAAGAAATATGAAGTGATCAATTTCAAGCTTTGTTAAAATGTAGTTTTCTGAGTTTAGCTAATTTTCGAAAGATGTTTTTGATTACTTATCAATAATGTTTTATACTGATTTATGATATTTTGAAAACAAAGAACGCTTATGACCATTCATTCAATCATAACTGTTTTCTTATAAGCAGAAAATTTTAAAATAGAAGTTTGATTCTGTTAACAGCATGCTCAATGGCTCAATGTTTTTTCCTCCAAAACAATAAGCAATTCATTTGTTAGGAATTTCATTTAAAATGAATGAGCTAGCATTTAGAACGCGATCGTGTATGCCCTTTAGCAGTTCATCCATATGGAACGCGTCTCGTCTACGGAATCCATTGTCCACGCCGCCGCGCCGGCCCCGGCTCCGGCTTGGATGCCGGCCGGCTATTTATACGCCCCAATCAACTCCCACATCGGGAAATTTACCTCTACAACTTTTTGCTAACACCACTTTACATAATATATATAGGTAATACTGATTGAGCAGTGGTGGCCCAGTGGTAAAAGCCGCGACTTACGAGTTGTATGTCGTAGGTTCGAACCCAGACAGGCGCTTTACTTTGTGTAAATTATTACATCACCACTGCTCTCAAAACGGTGAAGGAAAACATCGTGAGGAAACCGGCATGTCCTAGAACCAAGAATTCGAAGACATATGACATCTACCAACGCGCACTGGGCCCGCGTGGTTGATTACAGCCCACTCCCTCTCGCAGAGAAGAGGCCTGTGCCCCAGCAGTGGGAACATTATAGCCTCGTAAGGCCCAACGACCTAATTTGATGACAAAAAAATGTTGACACTTAGGCCCAAAACACTTTTTAAAATCATTAAATTACGGCCCAGCGACCTAAAACTATGACATGATATTTAAACGTATTTTTTGGTGTAAATAATCCCTCCAATTTAAATCTGCCATCAACAAATTATTAACTTACTAACGCATCTCTAATTTTGACAATGTCAACTTGACATTTTAGAACCAATAATGTCTTTTTAAAGTTTCATCTCGTGTGAAAGGAAGCCTCGTGGAGGTAGGTAAGTAAATCTATTCATATCTTTATAATCATTACATGGTGAGGTCTTAACTGATTGCAAACAGTTGCGGAAATGTCATATTTTGTTCCACCGCATTTTTTTCAATACAAAGTCATTTTAATTCAGTATTATACGAACGATAAAAACTATGTCCCAAAATAGGGTCAGTGGGTTTTTATTGTAAAAGTTAGCCTAACTTCTATGTCATTATTTTAGGACATAGGGTGTTTACTTTAATTTTCCTTTGTTTAAGCCATGCACTGCGAAGCTATCGAAAATCAGTTTAATCTGGACATATCCGAGTTTGAAAATGATGAAGACAACGATGATATCGATGATGTGGATTATCGACCACATTTTTTTTTTTTTTTGAGGGTGGGAAATCATCAAATAATTTCTCCCGCTCTGGGCGGAGCGGGAGGGTGTGTCAGACTCTTACTGACTAAAACCCACCCGTATTCCTTCTTGTTGCCTGTGTTGCGGGGGCCTCGGTGACCCATAAGTACCTTCCCGCGACCCCGGCAGGGATCGACCACCTTAGGGCCGAAATCGTCAGTTCTATAATTCAGCAGAATCGTTTTCGGATTCTGAAGGCGAGCTTTCAATTTCAAGTCCTGCCATTTCTAATTCTTCTGTTACGCGAGGGAGGAGCTTACAAGAAGACTATTGTGATTGCTTTAACCTGTTAAGCCCCGCGCGACTCCGATTCGGAGTCAAACAATAGAAAATCAATTGTGTCTCATTAGTTGTCCTTGACCAATTAAGTTCAATTGTGATTGATATACCTAAAGATTTTAGACCAGTTTAGCATTTTTATGTGTAACATCTTTATTTTATAATATATCTAAAAATATTATAATTTGAAATGTTACCATTGATTAGTATGTAAGAAAAAAAAGGAGTATGTAAGGCGCGTAGCAGGTGGTGTTCTATAGTTTCTGCCTACCCCCATAGGAAAAAGGCGTGAGTTTATTTATGTATGTATGTATGATTGGTAAATAAGTACATTATTTTGTTAATTATGATTAACGAGTGTTATGCGAATGATACATTGTTTTCTAAAAATGAGACTGTATTAGAGAATTTTGTTACATATAATGATTAATAAATAAGATTTAAAATAAAAGAAGAAGTAATATTTTTTTTCAGTTTCTTTTTATTTCTGGTATAATTTGTAATTCCATGATAAATAACTGCATAGATTCGCTTTATTCAAACTAATATTATACCTAAAACTATGGCCCAGTGACCTAAAAAAAGAACAAATAATTTCAAAATATGTTTTGCATGAAATAGCTAACTTTAGGTATAAGAAATACTTACCCCATAAAAGAATTTAGCCAAAAGCATTACATTTTAACACTTTTTTACTAAATCATAGTTCTGGGTCGCAACTACTTGCACCTATTTTTAGTCCATTGGGTCTTAATGTATATCGACCTAAATTTAGGTTGGGCCTTACGAGGATAGGCTGATTATGTATAATGATTAGATCTAAACTTCGTAAAAGTCTGAATATCTTTGTGCCAATTCCAAATCATTTCGAACTGCGATTCGTGCGTGTCAGTGGTACCAATTACTCAAAAACATTTTTGTGAAATATCCCCCAAAATCTCAATATCGGTGTCTCAGTTGACAATCGACTGAAAATAGCGTTTACGTTTGAAAAATTGAGATTAATTGCAGGTTGACACGACAAACATTTCGGCATCGCGCAACAAAGTGCACAGCGCACGCTATACACGTGATCCATATTTTAAACCACAGAATATACGTTCAAGTGATTAAAATAATATAAGGAACAATCCTTGACACTCAGGAAATGGTATTGGTGATCGAATTTGCATCGATTAAGTTTAAGGCTGCAGTTTTTTCGGCAATACATAGCTATTACAATAAGATAATATTTCAATGGCTTATTTAACTGCTAGTTCTGAAACTGGTTTTATCTTAAAGTAGGAATTTATAACTGAAGCGTAGGTACCTATGTCTACTTCATATGCTGACAAGATTGTCCTAAATTCAGCGTTACTAACGTGACTCTATTAAGACAGTCATTACGGTATTCGTGGTTCGTGACATGTTGCATTTGTGGTCAATGACTTGTATTTACCGTTCAACCACGATGGGACTATACCCCAAACTATTGTTTAGTAAAAAGCAGTAAGTAATCGGTTTGTACTTCAACTGAAAAAACTGAATGCTGTCGCATGACCAACTCGTGCATTAAAAAGTATAATATGTCTATGTACAGCTATGCATACATTAGCACTTCTTGTTTATGGTTTCCTTTATGTTGAAGTGCTGTTATAATAAAATGAGGCTTTTTAAATTTCATGTTATCACTTGCAATTTAATAAATGGTCTTAATAATAGAGTCTGCTCAAATAGAAATGTTCACACGTTCACGCTTGTATTCGATTACAGATAGAATCTACATTAGTTCAATCTAAGCGATGAGGTAATTGAGAGTGTTGACAATCAAACAAATATGGACGATGAGTTAGCGGCTGGAACTTGACCAATGCAAGCGAGGATTTAAATATAATACTATTTATTATGTACACCATAAAAATTACAGATATAATTGTTGAAAATGTACAAGGGGTGACACAATGGGCGGTCTTATCGCTAAATGCGATCTTTTACGGACAACCTAACCAAATTAGTACTGAAATATCTAATCGTGACCCTTTACATGGTGATTTGCAATCTATAAATTACTGTTGGCGTTGGAGCTTGAAAACAGCTCTAAATATAAGTAGTAGAAAACAAGCGACTGTGCTCGTACCACGGTCGGCAAAATGTTCGCGGTTTTCGCGAGCGAGTAGGCCGGCGTTACACTTAGTCAGCAACCTTTCTCTTTCGGTACAAAATAGGCAACAGGCTTAAGAAATCGTGGTAGAGGCTCAGAAAGCAGTGTCGGCGCTTACTGGCGCCAACTCGCCAGTCAAGGACGACAACAGCCACGCTCATGTCGTATTGTTAGCGATTTCACCGAGATTTAACATAAGGCACATTCACACGGGTCTGTGTGTTCTGTACACATTGTCTCTGTTGACAAAACATCGATACCTGAACGATACATGAATCTTAACTATGCTAATTAAATATTATACCAACGGACCAACCCAGAATAACGATTTGGGCAATCATCTCTGTAACAATGAGTCACGCTTGGGATAACGAATGCGGTAGTAAACATTAGATTATCCGATTCTGATTCACGACCACGCGCGTTTTAGAATACTTTGTTAAAAGGTGCGTTGTTTAATATTGCTCCAGCTCTATTTATTATATCCGTATATCCGTGAACTATTCTCAAAGTAAACATTGCCGCTCAGTTCACAACTTTCGTTTACTGTTTATATTGCGGATAAATATTAACAAAAATGTTGTCATAGTTTACGTTCTTAGAACTTCATAGGTGCAAGAGTTCAAGCGTTAATGAGACAAAAATCATTAGTTACACAGTAAACAATAGAAATCAGTTAATGTTTTTTAATTAAAACTTAAATAATGCGCTAATTATAAGACAAATAAAATTATTACACTGAATTATAAATCAGTTTTATGTTCATGGGAATTAGGTGTAAGTAAAATAAATACTGTTATTTGTTTTTAGAAAAACAAACAGTAGTTAATTAAGTCATTTGAAGAAGCTGAATAAAAGATAATTAAGATATAAAAGACAATTGTGCATAATTCCTACTAAGCCATCTTAGCTTAGTAAATAAGAACTGAAATAGAAAAACCGACCAAGTCCGTGTTGAACCACGCACCATGAGGGTTGGGTGGGTTCCACTATGGGTTCCATAGTTAGGATGAATAACAAAGAACAAACTTAACATTGTAGTTGGAGAACATGTTCCCACACACATTCCAACTACAAATGTAAGTTTGTATGCACAATATTGGGAGAGTTACCATGATATTTTAAGACCATAGACTTCTTATAGGTATTTATATAATGAATAGAACTATTTTTCTTTTTTTTTTCATAATTTTAGGCTTAGTAGTATTGTAGATAAGGGGGCAATGGTCAAATTTCTTAAATTTTTCTAATTAACTTTAAAACTATTTATATTACAATCATAAAAAATATATACTTGAGAACTTCATAATACTTCCCTTTCATTTGATATGAATTTCTAAACATTTTTTTTTATTTTCTTATTTGTCTTCCGAAAGCGACCCACATATTCAAAATTCACTTATTTACGTAACATGTCCGTGTTTGAGTCACAGAAACTAATATGTGTACCAAATTTCAACTTAATCGGTCCATTAGGTTCGGAGCAAATTGGCTGTGACAGACGAACAGACAGAGAGACACACGAGCGATCCTATAAGGGTTCAGTTTTTTCATACGGAACCCTAATGATTAAGTTTCTAGAGGCACAAAAGGACATATCCCTCACAGGACACGACGCATTCGAAATGAATAAATAAAAGTTATTACATATGGTAATTCGCTAATCAACGAGCTCCGATACTAAACAATAGAATATGCAGTGTCATTGACTCATTACATTATGCAGGAGAATATCACGCCTAATGTGATTCGTACGCACAATAACGCCAATCCGATAGGCTCTTTGTATTCTAACGAAGGTAGGGCATGCATTAGTGCGTGTAATTGATGCATCGCACGCTGTAAGTGCTGCGTTGGCACCCTTAATGACGTTCGTCTCGACTTTCGATCAATTTGCAATGATAATGAAAGTACCCACATAATCTAAGCTCATGCCATCTTAGTACATCCTTTTGTATGCTGACGTAAACAGCATGTTTTTCCAATCCATAATTTCGAGTGGGCGGTGCCGCGGTGCAGCGAACGCAGCTGAAATATTCGAGGTTATTCTCTGTCGTGTTGTAACTGCTTACCAAACAGTTTTATACATAATATATCGTGTAGAGCTGTAGCCTAGATTCTAGACAATAATAAAACTCATATGAGCTACGTAACACGTTATGACAGAGAATGAATAAACCAGGAACTGCCTCGATCCAGCTGCGTAGCTCATCATGTACTTTATGAACTCATTGCTTGATATTTTTCGGGATTATCTGCAATTTTGGAGTATCTACTTGACGCTTATAAGAAGAATTTGTCCATATTGGCTCAGGGACCGAGTGGAAAAAGGAAAGGAGGCTTTTGCCTGCAGTGGGACATCACGGGCTGATAACTCTACATTCCTAAATGTTTCCCTTCGTATTCATATTTTTCGCTCAACTCAACAACGGAACACAGGCGTTTTCAATTTGCCATTTGAAAAAGGAAGTTGTCGTTTGCACAGCATCTAAATTGCCTTTTCAACGGTCTCGTCATATCGTTGATGTGGCCCTGACTCGCGCTACGTACAAATTGGTACCGCTCGATTAGTCATACATGTTTTGTCTATCAGTGCAATGACGTATTATATATATCATTGTATCAGTGTGTCATTTACTCATGCACATGTCCGCCCATCACATTAGTTTCTCTTATAATATCGACAGTGGAATTTTAAAATGTCGGGTTTCAATGGGACATTTTTTCGTAAGGGAAACATTTAAATACCGTTGGATGGCAAATTTCATTCTCTATCGATCTGTAAGTATACTTCATGACACTTTCTTTTTATTGGCTGGTAACATCTTTCTTTTCGTCTTCTGTGGGAGGGATTCCGTGAAAAGGGACGGAAATGTAGGTATAACAGGAACTGACAGCTTGAGTATGTAATGTAATAAGTAAGTACTTTTTAATAGCATGGAATTAGTAAGTACTTTATGATAGCATGGAATTAGTAAGTACTATAGATTATAAGTAGAGGAAGTCATATTTCAGTATTTAGCTTTGCAACATTTTGAGGTTAATTTCTGTCGCTGCTCAGTTGCTTATTACCAAGGTAAGATGTCAGATGTTACACATCTAATGCGATATCTCTATCTGATATCTCTTTACACTAAGCAAAATTGGTTTTCTATTTAGTTTCATGGAGACCATTTTAGTTATTGTGACTTACTTGATTAACCTGATTAATATTAGATTTACAACAATACATTTCATGGTAACAATACCTTGCTGGCAGTTACAACAAATTGATTTCTATTAAGCTTAGGGTGTAAAACTAACGTTTTTGATGCCGTAAGTGACATCTCTTCAAAAATTGCAGTGTCTAAAGGACACCATTTTCTGAATTATTGTGTTTATCAAGGTTTGATCAATTTCAAGCTATAGATAAAGTAATTTTAAAACAATTGGTTCAAATATCATCAAAATAGGTAGGTTTTTAGTTTTTGTTGTCTGCATTTATATCTGTAATTTTTATGGTGTAGGTACATATGGTGTACATAATTTAGCGTATTGTATTCTATTCTAATTTTGTGGTTTTGGTCGTCCCGAAAAGTCAGGGTTTGTCCCTTACGACGTTTGAAATTTCCACCGTCAATATTGGTCTGGTACACACGGCTACATATCAAGCTTTACATTTCCAGTATATTATTGTATAGGATTTCCGTACAATGAGAGGTCAGCTTATACTGGAAATGTATAGCTTGATATGTAGCCGTGTCTACCACAGAGTTTCTGTTTCATTAATTCTCGCAATATAAAGAAAATATTCTTGTAGACACTTGATATTTTCATGTACTCAGTCAATCATGCGCTATGTCACTGGTTCACCTGTATGAGCAAAAGTCGCTTTCAAGGTTCCTTCGACCTTATAACGGTCGTTGTTCTGATTTTGCGTAGGATGCTCGATGATTTAAAAACAGTCAACACTAGGTATAAACCCGTATATCATTATACAGCGGTATCTGTTTGTGATGTAACTCGAGTAGGTGTTTTTGTCCCACGCTGACATTTATAAAATAATATATTTTACTGCAAGCGAACTAAATTGATCACTGACTCATTTATTGACTAATCACTTGTTCTAAACTTGTTGCACAGCTTGTTTTAAGCTTCAACACTGTCGTGTTCAACTGTCTTTACATAAGTTAAAATACTGTACTTACCATTAAATCACCAATAAAGGCCTGCGCAGACGACGGATTCTTGTCCGCGGACTTTTTTGTCCGCGGCGATAAAACGAATGGAAATCTATGTAATAAAATAACGCACACGTAGAACAAAATAGACTGTCAGGATTTCCATACGTTTTATCGTCGCGGACAAAAGTCCCTCGTCTGCGCAGGCCTTAAAGATGAGATCTATTTATAAGATTTAGACGCTTTATTCGCCAGTAACTGGTTACAAAATTAGAGAATTGGTCATGCAGTGTGCGAGGAGTAATTCTATTTATAAGGGTATGGTTTTCTTCCATTTTGAGCTGAACTCATGTCGCGGAGTCGCTGTGAAATTAACCGGCGCCTCGTGGGCTGTTTTCTTTTATTCTCATCTCTTTGGTTTTGCAATCTGTTTTTCATATGACTCACTTACCATGCTTAAAATATCGTCGCGCGAGTTACTTATGGCCTTGTTTATTACTTTACTAGTTTCAACCCGCGATTTTGTCTTCGTGGCCTTTATAATTCGGTTCCCGCCATTTACCTACCGTGATAAAAAGTATCTACCCTATGTGTTAATCTAGGTTATAAACTATCTGTGTGTCCATTCAAATCCGTTCAGTCGTTTTAAGTCGTATAAGCTTTCACATAAATATTGCTAGCTGTGCCCCGCGGTTTCTCCTGTATGTCCCGTATTATCTTATGTCCTAATTCAGGTCATGGTCTACCCTTGTGCCAAATTTCTTCCAAATCCGTTCAGCCATTTTAGCGTGAAAGCGTAACAAACAAACAAACTCACTTTCGCATTTATTAAAATTAAGATATAGTAGGTTTATTGCCAATAAACTCTGGAGCACCATGTACATAATGGGTCGCTCCCTAGAGATTGATTAAGTTACGAAATCCAATATGTTTGTTTAACTAAATTCGTTGGTTTAATGTATTTCGTGTTAGGTGGTGCACTGAGTAGGATTTGAATAAAATATTCGAGAGAATACTGATTTCACATTTAGCTTTACAACCACGTTTACGCTACGTTATAAATATTTACACTGTAAGGTAACTAACCCGTTCTTAAAGAACGTTTTTACTTTTTTTCTAAAATCCAATAATCAGCCGACCATATGAGGAGAAGTATGGAGCGACATTCCATAAAAACTTCCCCTCGTATCACTCCCTATTCATAAAAACTTGACATTTGTAATGCCCCTTAAGTCTCATCTGTCACTGTCTGAGACGACAAAGTTGGAACTTTTGTCCTCAAACATTTAGACAGAAATAATGTCCTTTAGAATGTTGAGGAAAAAAGTTTTAAGGTGCAAGTCTCGCTTATTAAATTATGAACTAAAAAATACAGCATTATTCCCTTGAAAGCCAGATCTCTTATTTTATTACAACGTCATAATCGGATTGAAACGGCCTTATTTTTTAATATCACGAAAAAACTTGAAGGTGCGGACAATGGTTGCTGTGGGTCCGTCATTATAAGCCAGCTTAGTGACAACCAGCTGATATATATATGTATCAATTTGTTTACGAAAGGTATTAAGGTAACAGTAATAACTATAAGAGATAGTTTTTTTATCATCTGTTTACCTACTTTTTGTGTTATTGAGGAAGATAAAGAAGGAGATTAAAAACGGCCCGAATAGGATTTTTAGATCTGATTAAATTCGTATTGTAGGCTTTGTAAAGAAATAATCGAAATCGAATTACAATTAAAATTCTAACAATTAAAATAAAAGGCAAGCATAAAAGAAACGCCCATTCCTGCTTCCAGCTGAAATAACAAAAAACATAAACAAATCGTAATCACACGGCGTTGAAGGTAATGCATTGAATACCAATTAATTACAACTAAACAAAATTAACTGCATACTAAATGACATTCAACTATAAACAATTTAGTTATGGCAACTGTTATGCTGCCAATGCGTGTCCTAGATTTCTTACAATGTTCAGCACTTTTACAGTGGTCGTTCGGTTTAACCCTTTTTTTTTTTTTGGGTGTGAAATCATCAAATAACTTCTCCCGCTCTGGACGGAGCGGGAGGGTGTGTCAGACTGTTACTGACTAAAACCCACCCGTATTCCTTCCTGTTGTCTGTGTTGCGGGGGCCTCGGTGACCCATAAGTACCTTCCCGCGATCGGTTTTACCCTTAAGGTGCCATTACACTGGCAAATTAAATTGTTCACCTCTGAGCAATCGTTATCATCTGCCTAGCCTTTTCCCAACTGTGTTGGGGTCGGCTTCCAGTCTAACCGGACTCAGCTGGATATCACCTCAATGAGCAATATTTGTCAAAAATAGATGTCACTAGTCTCGACAGCATCAAGCAATGTACTGCGATCAGTCATTGCTTGAGGCACCGCCTGACTATATAAGTGATATAGAGCTACTTAATAAAGTAGCCAATTTATTATTAGCACAGAATATACGGAGCAACGAGAGGTGACATTGGCGCCGATTCCCTTGTTCACAAACTAAACTAAATTTAAGTTCAGTGCATCTTTTTCTTTCTATTTCATTAAGAAGAGGACAGAAGATAAATTTTAGTTTAGTCCTGTCAAATTAATCAGCGCCTGTCACTACTCCATACAAGTTTAGACGTGATTAAAAACTTGCCTGCTAAAATTATGTCAATTTACGTCAAGCGCTGATTAATATGACAGGACTAAACTAAAATTGGTCATCTGTCCTTTTCTTTATGAAATAGTAAGAAAAGGATGCACTGAACTTAAATTTAGTTTAGTTTGTGAACAAGGGAATCGGCACCATTGCCGTACTTAAAGTATTTTTTAGAAATCAGTCTAGATTGCTCCACTGCCAGCTACTTACTTACTTGCTTACTTTAATTTTTGAATTGTTTTTCTTTTTGTTATTTTTTTTATTACGGACGCTTTTACGTTTTGCATCGGTCTCACGTGTATAATTCCAATATTAATGATGTAAACAATATTTTGTAACCTTATTACGTTGATTTAAAAGAGTGTCCTTGGAGTTTCTAGTCTGTTCTTCTCCATAGGTACCTACTACGCTTTGGAATGGGCAACTAGCTTCATCTGTCTGACTGACCGACCGACCCCTTGACAATTCAAAAGTGCTTGTAATTGGTTTATTTGAAATAAATGCTTTTGAGTTTGAGTTTGAGCCTCCGAGCATCTGTTGCCGGGCAACAATTGCTGAAAAATTGCCCGTGTAACCGTAGCTTTATTGTTTGTGTTCGCCCACGACGTATTTTCTTGGAACATGGCCGCGGTTTGTAGAGCGCATGTTTCTGTGTGGTCTCCGAGCGCCAGCGTGTCGTCGTCTGCCGTATAAGGATTGTCGAGATCCAAAGAGGTGAAAGGTTACCTAGCACTGTGTTACCATTCTCACGCTTGAAGGTTACTGCTTCGGCTTTTCGCTATTTCAGTAAAGGCCGCTGCTGAATATGGGTCTCAATATGCCTCTTCGATGAGCATAACATAGCAATTTTTTTTTTTTGTTTATTCATCAATGGATTCAATATTATCAGCCAGCAAACTGCCTCTTATTTATTTTGTCAAGTCATGCAGTGCATGAGAAAGCATCGGAATTCGTATACCTCTACTACTGTTATAAAAATATATTCAGAGAAAGTAAATCATGCAGTCGTCATATATTTAAAAAAAAATGTATTAAGGTGACGGGAAATGAAAAAGCTGTCCTGCCAAAATAGACTGGCATTTTGACTTCTTTCACGTTCCTACATGAATCGTTTTTCTGGCACGAGCATCTATAATACAGTACCCGTTAGCAGACTTTTAATACGACTACATACTGGTACTAGCCGTATCGCAATAACTTAATTACTAAATGATTGCAATAGCCGCCATCCGTCCGCCAAGCAATGAGAAGCTAACGCCCCCCTACCACGATACGATGTCATCCAACTGTAATATTTTTTCTCGCCCCAAATGTAACACTTTCTGAAATGTTTTAGTGTATCGTGGTAGGTGCTCGTCGACCTCTATCGGTCGCTCAGGCTCACGGCCAATTTGTCTGGCGATCACGGGCAATTTTCATTGTCTCTCTGATGTTGCAAAAACTGACTGCAAAATCTGAATTGTCAATTGTGAAAATGCAATTAAGACTTAACTCTCCGATACCAGTTACAATAATTAAGGCGCAGATATGTATATGATTTAAGTGACTTTTAAATCTGTTATTACGCCTTCATATAATGCAAGTAAGTTATGCAAAAAATGTATGTTAAACGAAAATGCATACACATCAATTATATATGTGAATAGGTATTTAAGTATTGTAGTAAAATACTTTATGAAATAAATTCAGAAAGTAATGTCTATCCAAACCATAAAAAACGATATTACTAAGATATTTTTCAAATATTCATATTTTCGATACAAAAAAAATATTTCCTAAGAAACTGAATGGCGGCGCGGCCGCGGCGTGCGCGCGATGCACATTTGTATGTCCAAGGTTAACGGCGATTACCCGACTCTTAACTGCTTAATTATTATTCTGTGCAAAGTGCAACTATTCTCACGGTTGTTTGATTCTTATACCACGATTATAATTGATTTCACGTTCTTTTGTTTACGATGGCGTTGGTATTAGAAATGTAATTTTATTTAGCTAAACCCAGCACTCATTATGGAAATACATTTAAAGCTCCGTGACTTCCGCTGCATTAATCATAAACGGATTAGCTGTGTACTTGCTCTTGACTTAATCCCTCTTGAAAAATGACACTTGCATCCTCAGCGAGTCAAAATGTAGCGACTCAGAAGAATTCCCACTGTCCGCGACACGAATAGCTGCTCACACATAAAATGGTGTAGTAAACACAGTTAATACAACATTACTGCGCGTTTTTTCGCGGTGATACGCCTCATTGCTAAATATAACAAGCACAGTTTCGATAATACAGCCGCTGTAGGGAAAATTCTCTTTGGCACTGTGCCGCTATTTGGGAGTTGGGAGTTGTATTATCAAAACAACAGCCAAGTAAATGCTTTCTCCGGCACGCGTTCCACGAAATTGGGAAACCTCACACATTCCTATTAATTACTCCGTGAACCGTTAATTCAAACGAACTTTTTAATGTGTGAGTCTTTGCTCCTTGTTCGTTTGTGGCATTCCTGAAGATAAATTTATTTGACTGTGAAGAATGTTGTGTTGTCTCGAATATCTCGGCGCCAAATAACTCTTCATCAAATATTTTGGAGTTACTCTAATCCCGGGTAAAATAGGAAGTGTAAACAAAATTCAGTTTATAATTGTATAAAGCATCGCCAAGATTCCTTTCATTTAAACCCATAAATTGCAAGAATGAAGTAATGCAGTGTGTCCGCCCACTGCAGGCGTCTGCCCGAGGCACATGCAATGAAGCCATACATTTGATTCTCCAACACTTTTCAATTCTATCTTTGGTGAGTCGTCCGTGTGATCAAAGTTAGACCATTACATCAATTTGTCTATGTCGTAAAGGCGAGACGCTATTGTACCCACGTGACTGTGTAATTTAAATGGCTCTGCTACGTCTACCCATATGACACCCACGGATTTCTGTTCTAGTGAGTAAAACATAACCAATGGCTATAGTTTTATTGAGTTATTTGATAGGTCAAATTATATTGCGTTTCCTCCTCTCTCGATATGCCTTATGAGTCAAACTATGTTCTGCAGAAACCAGTGAATCAATCCTCTATAGGTTCTTATTTTATAGCTCTAAGTTTGAATTAACATAGCATGGTTACAAAAACAATTGAGTGGCCAGTCATAGCCGCTACTTAGCGATGTATCACTGATGATGAGTCAGTTTTGCTTGCGTCACATTCTCTGTACCTGACACAGGAGTTCACAGCCGTGCTTACATTATAATGTGTGACGATTATTGACCCCGTTTCTGGATCACTTATGATTAATTAGGTACTAAGGGAAACACCTATTGTAATATTACCTTGATTGAAAATGTTTGATGTTGTAAAGTTAAGCGGCGTGTTACGCAGTTTTCCTTATAGCTTGGATGCACACCAACATTCCCTAGAAGGCATGTTGTCCAGCCAGCCTGCCCACCCACGCCCCTCTCCGCTCGATAAACTACCTTCACCACTGCGTTTTAGTATTTCAATACCTTGCTCGTGACGGCCTAATGTGGCGCCATGGGGCGATTGTTTTTATGGTTATTAGGTAAAGCCGTTTTATAGAAACTTGTAATGTTGAATGGTTTGTTTTGACAGAACTGGGAGATGGTCCTCCTCTTGAAGGAGATTGCTCTCAAACCTACACAAACAAATGATAAACTGCGGAGTGTAAATCATCGAAAGACTACTGTCACAAAACAAATCCAACAATAATTAATGACATTCAATTTGCAAATAGATTCTTAACAAATGACAAACGTGTTTGTTGGGAAATTTCCCAGAAAAATAGTCACCTTTTTGCAGCTTTGCTCCCAGCAAATGAAATTCTCGTTAACTACAACCCCCGATAGGAATGATTGCCCTTCGGGCGTTATCTCCCTCGTGACTTCCCGTCACACAATTTCCACCGTATCTACAGTAATCAACCGATTTAATGGAGGTCCGACTGAAATAGTCACTAAGTCGACTCAAACTAACCCAATTTATTTTAAACTAGTTACTTAAAAGAATTTTGAAACAAAAAAACACCAGAAAGTTAATTTAAATAGGTGGATTCGCAGTGGTAGCCCGCGAAATTTTCAAGTTTTCTTACGTTTCTCCTAATTTGCAGATCAGTGTCAGGTTGTATCTTGATCAGAATATGATTCGCGACCATAACGAATATGTATTTACAGAATTCTAATCATTAAAATTATTCATACATCTCTCTAAGTTAGATTTGTTCCATAAGAATACATTTCTTATGGGAAAGTTCTTTTTCGTTAAACACACTAGCTAGTTAACTTAAAAATAACCAGACGTAACTTTGAAATAATCTTGACATACCTACAAATTTACATAAGGTATAAAATATAAATCACTTAGTTAAAAATTCAAAACATAATCTGGAAACTTCAAAAGTGAGACAGTTGCTAAACGTGAGCCTATCAGCCAAATGACTACATAAAACAATCCAACGAACGTGTTATTACGAGCTTTGCCACTATTTTGGTACACAAAATGCATATTATTTTCTGTTATAAATAAACGCTGCTCCAATATTGGCCAACCTAGTCCTGCCAGGTGTTAAATTAAATAATTATTTACCCCTGAACATACTCGTAACTTCTTTGCCTACATCAACTACCACATCTAACAGAACCTCCTTCTCCAAATTCCAGGGCCACCGCCACGGCTGGGGCTGAAGGCGGCGAGCCCCGGGGTGGCAGGCGCCGACGAGGACTGCAACAGCAACACCAGCCTTACCGGGAGCCAGCACTCGCACGATGACATCGATGCGCACTGCGACAACTCCGGGTATCTCTGGTTCCTCGACTATAAGTGAGTAATAAATCTTTCTGTCTTTATTTATTTCTATACTGTATAAGAAGGGTTACAATGTGGTGGAAGCTTCTTGATAAACCTGAGTTACAGGAGCCAATATCTTCCCTCTCTGGATACTTGGATACCACTGCTCAATCAATTCATAATTGTTAACCATTATACCAGGGGGGTAAACATCACCTCTTATAGCAGTATTATTATAATATTACTTTACAGTGGGAAAGTGATGGAGCTATACAGTACTTATAGCTCCATCTCTTTCTCACGCTAAAGTAATATTGAAATAATACTGCTATAAGAGGTGATGGTTACCCCCCAGGAGTAATCAAAATAACTGAAAACCTCTTTAGAGGTCTTTGTGCTCATCATTATCAACAACTTTTTACTATGGGACCAACTACAAAACAGCCTGCTGTTCTGTACATTTTGCCAACATAAATGTATGACGCATCTATTTCTTTTTTCTTTGAGTAACGATGGTATCTTTAAATAGCTGCCCTGCTTTTAACAGCAAGCATAAGGCTGTCTGATTATTGGTGCAAAAAGGAGAGGAAAAGTGTAAACAAATAGAAATATAATATTGGTTATTGTTCACTTCTCCACTCTTATGGATAGGCAGACTATTCAACTCTTGTAAGGTATCCTAATTCCGTGACAGCGACTAAAGTAGTATCAATGAGGCTGGCCGCGGCTGCCTACAATTTTATTATAACAACAAACATTCTGTAAAATATACCAACCAATGATTGTACACCAACTAGTAATGTATAGCAGAATTAACAACAACAAACAACGCTACCGTGACATTTACAAGCTTGTAAGCGTAGCAATACATTCCAGTCTTTTTCGCAACACAAACTGTTTGGTAGACACCTAAAATTCCATGTTGGAAATGTTGTTTTCTGATTATTATTTTGTTTAACTTAAACAAAAATCAAATAAATTGATTGACCCAATTCATTGATACCAGATAGTTAATTAAAGTCACTGGGAATGTCAAACAATCCGATTTGGGTTACTAGAGATTTAAATCCGTAACCGCTTTCGAGCGAAATGGGATTTATTCGCTTGTTTAGAATAGTTATTAATTGAAAACTTGTTCAAATAGAGCTATTTGAACAAGTTTTCAATTAATAGCTAAGTATTCTTTTTTTCTATTGCCTGACCTTGTTCAAATAACTAAAGTTTTAATTTAAAGTTCTCTATGTTTCAGCCCAATTTTTCGAGACGGCTCCTGCCACCACACCTCAGTGCTGTCCTCCGTGTCGGCCTCCTACAAAGGCATAAGCGACCTAACATCACGATTCGAGTTCACGTCCCGCTATAACGACCTTGCGCGGGATCTCGACGCGAACCTCGCTGAGGCCGACATGGAGAGCTTTAGGACCGAAGACATCCACGCACTGTTGATGACCGCCAACTTGCCTCACGACACCGTCATTAACGACAGGACTCATGATGTGAGTAAACTACATGTGAGCTCTTGAGTGTACGTACGCACGTAGACATAAATCAGAATTAGGGCACCGGGCATGAAGAGAACTCTTAAGTACGGCTAAAACAGCTGCTAAATGAAACACGAAACTGCTTAGTGAGCCTGACTTAATTAATAATAATATTATTTGAGTATAAAACATATTTGATATGCCATGTTCTCATTAACTTAATAGGAGGCAATTTGTGACATTGATGATATGGTGGTGCACCTTATTAATATTCTCGACGTAGCTATGTTGCTTATCCATTAAGTTGTGCAAACGATAAGTGGTACCCCAGTACGTAAACTTATTAGTGTATTGAGTTACGTTGTTTAAAATTATATATTTTTAGCTGAACGATGTAGGGATATACGAAGTTATCCATAATTTGTTATTACGTTGATCAAATGCATCAGGTTGGAGATAATCAATAACTTGTCTGTCCTATTGGTGCATCGATTACGACCTTGTAACGTCGATAAATATTTTAGTCGCTGTTTTGTACGTAATTAATGGTTGATATGGGTGCCTTTTGATATGATTACGGGCTATAGCAACATTAGAGTTATTATGTAAAATGTAAAGCCAGATTATTATGCTATAGTAAAACTAGAGAACCGTGTTGTTTTTATAAAGTACAAAAAATATTAAAATTATGAGTTTTGGTAAACACACCGTCTAATGTTTATAATTCCAAGAAACATTGCTGAGCAAAATACTTCTTGAAAACTTTATAGCTCATACAAATATAGATAACAATAACTAAAGTGATGATGAAATTAATATTCTTTAGAAGGTAATAATAAATCTAGCCTCAGTACCACTTTTAATTAGAGTTGGAGCACCACTCACCCAGAAAAAGGAAATTGAGAAAGCCAAGCATAATGCCCACATGTCTGTTACTGAACTGCAATAAATCATGGCATATTTCTCTGTAACATTTATAGTCTAAAATAATATCCTGCAGTATCATTAAGTTTATTTACATAAATTATTTCAGTAACTTAAATAATTATATTCTTGTGAACCCTACCTTCAAACTTTCGTACATAAATCTTTGTATTTTGACCGCACAAAGATCAAGGCACATTGCACATTTATATACAGATCAAGGATTTTAGTAGGCAGTTAACAGAATCTTAAGCCGCAAAATGTAAAACGAAAATCGTCTCGCAAATGCACTTACTGCGGTTTGCTGTGAATTCATTAACTTGCTGTGTTGCAATGATAAAGTCATAAAAGGACAAGTCTCGAGAGGTGAACATAACGAATAATATTTATTTTTATTCTCATATTACATACCTTTTTACATTTTAAATTAAATAATAAGACGCTATCGTTCACCTCTGGTGTGTAATCACAGGTGCATCTTGCACATATTTGTCTTCAAGGAGAAAATAAAAATTATGACTAATTCGCAGTAGATGATATTATTAAGTGACGAATAATTTAAACACTAAAAGCAAATTCATTCGCAACAACAAAAGATTTAATCAGACTGCTAGCAATTTTGCCGCTTCGTAGACCACCGTTCCTAAAAACATACATAGGCATTACCAAACTCAACATTTCTAGCACGAGGATCGTCGATTACATGATGATGTTAAAATGCAGAGGTGCTGCTAGGTACATGATTTTTTAAATACTGCTCTTAATTTTTTACAATTTCATTAAGAACTGGTGGTCTAGACAAGACAGCGTTAAAAACAAAATAAACCGGCCAAGTGTATGTCAGACCACGCACAATGAAGGGTTGCGTAGTTGGGACGAATTTATCTCAAAAAATAACTTAACATTGTTGTTGAAAAACATGTTCTCCCATACATACTATACGTCACGGTCAATTCTCCAACTGCAAATATAAGTTGGTCGACCATTACTCGTTAACTTGTAAAGTTTACTTAGCTGTGATAGTTTTCTTGTTAATTTCGTTACATGTGCTACTGCCATGAATTTTATCACATATCCAAAAACAACAATTTAGCTGACAGGGGAAGGGGACACTTGACAAAAACTTGCACTAAAAAAAAATGTGTAAGCTTAATATTACGCAAACGGATCCCTGAATCGGAGTGGTGTTCACAGACCCGCAACATTTTGGAACGGCCTATCCAACGATATCCCACACCATGGTAAAGACGATAAAAAATATATCATCCCCACATTACATGCAAGGGAGGAGAAAAAAAGGGATCCAAAAAAAAAATTTCACAGTTTTTGACCATTTTCTCGGCGTGATTAATATGTATACTCATGCTAAATTACAGCTTTGTAATATTAAGCGTCTCTGAGCTAAAGTGGGGACAGACTGACAGACGTACATGGCGGAACTCCTAGGTTCACTGTTGACTAAGGAACCCTAAAAATAGGTGTCCAAAATTTTACCATGTTCAACATCAACGACAAATTCTAGGAAATATAATAGGGATCCGTCGTAGAAATTTTGCAAACATTAGAAGCAATCTAAGGCCGTCTAACTCTTGTGTGTATTTACGGAAGACGGAAGCTATGGCGATGAAATCGACCGTTTATGTTCATGAAACGTTTGTTACACATATGCAGTGTTGTAATTACTTGCAAAATGGCCGTTGCAACAGAAAATGGTGCTTTCTATGTATCACTGTATGTAAGAAATATATATCTTCTCTATTATCTGATGAAGGAAATTTCTACAGAGATGATCTAAAATGAGAATTCAAAGTGGTATGTTTTATTTTTTAACCTCACCGTTTTCATTTTTGACCGTCTAGTCACTTGTCTGTCTTTTAGCTTCACCTTATTATTTCTACTACCTATTTCTACTAACTGCAATGATGTTAGTCTTGATAATTAATTACTTTCCTTTATTTATGTACTTCATATAATTTTCTACTGTATCTGTATCTATTACGTTTATTTTATATATGTTTAATTTTTCAGTACTTACCATTACCCTTATTTTATTTATGGATGACGTGTTATGGTGTATTGCAGAGTAATCCCCGAGGCGAGATGTACGCGAGCATCTCTAGCTCTCTCATGGAAAGGTTTCGATTCGACAGCAGTGTCAGTGCCGACAGTAGTTTCCAGGTTCGCCTCGCATTGGTGTTCAATGTTTCATTTCGTTCATTTCCTGAAAAGTTTTAAAAGCCATAGGATTTTTTTCATCTCATTTTTATCACTAAGCATTCACAATTTTAAATACTTCTTAGCACTTTAAGTACACTGCATATTTCAACTTCCAGTACTGGTACAATTTCAGACTGGTCTACGTCAAAACGCCATCTAGTGTTACACAACGTCACTACCATACGTTTCATACTCTTAATTACGATAGATGTCGCTATGATGCTAGCATTATCCTATTCTAGATGTTACACTATATTGTAAACGTTTATCTATAAATTAATTGTTATTTAACTTATAGCATTATTTTTTTATTTGAAAAGAAAGTTAATCATGATTACTTTATAGTAAGTAAATTATTTATCAGTGATCCCCCATTTGCTAATGAGCTGATAATCTTCAAGGATAAGATTCTTTTGTTAAATTAAAATTCCGAATAGCTTTTAGGATCTTCCATGTTTATCGATACTTTTTCCGTGATGAAAAAGCTGGATAGTTTCGGTATTAAAAACTGAAATGTACACGACAGGTACCTACCATCCAACTCTCCATAAGCCTTTGCTTTTAAAAAAAACATATTCATTTAATCGCTCCCTATGATTACAAACCGTCACGCTTGCCAATTAACAGTAATTGACTCCCTAGTGTACTCACACATCATAACAATACTTGGAAAGTCCAGACGCTTGGCTAGCATTCTCAACTAGTGTTCCCA
Source organism: Atethmia centrago (assembly GCA_905333075.3). Lineage (NCBI taxonomy): Eukaryota > Metazoa > Arthropoda > Insecta > Lepidoptera > Noctuidae > Atethmia > Atethmia centrago. The sequence goes on along the minus strand of HG995383.1, from coordinate 14,437,228 downwards.
GTGTGAAGTGCGTTGGTCCCACGGGATGTACCAGTAGTAAAGACGGAATAAGACCGGCAACACTGTGTGCGTGACTCAACTCACACACAAATATTTTTACACCAACTACACGCTGAATTGCGTCAATCAGTTTAACCACACTCGTAATTCCCCCAGTCATAGTCTTTCCCTCTTTGACTACGTATGTGAGCGTGTGCTATATTTAATCATCCTTATGTGTAGCCCTGTTCATACTGCCACCATCTGTGTGCGTTGCCAATGAAGTCTATCCTCTAGGCCAGACGTTCTCAAACTGTTCATGGCGTGCACTATAACGTCACGCCACCAGCGCCGTCGGTTTTGTAATTTAGCAATTCACAAGGGCCTGTAAAGCGAAGGAAACGTAGTGCTCTGTTCCGTAGTACTTCAAACCTTGAAGAGTTACTAATTGAAACTTGCTAATCAATAATTACTGCTCGGCTAATGAGCATCTGTTGCCCTCATTAATCTTATTTTTAGCGTGTGCTGCGCTTTGATCTCAGTAGGGTTCAAAGCTTGTAGTGGACAGCGCGCGCGTTTAATTCATTTGCTGTAAAGTTTGAGAACCACATGTTGTGTCTAATATTAAAATTAATATTCCCGCTGCCCCAGTCGCGCCCAGGGCTCTCGGGAGTGCTGTGCTGTGGTCTGTGCACTTTCTTGAAATGATTTCGATCACATGTTGCTTTACCAATATATGTGATAGTTCCGAGAACCTTATAGATAATTGTGTTTGTGTTAGATAACGCATTACAGCGGACGTTGTGGACATATAAATTTCGATAGTGAGTGTGAATGTGAAGCATGATGGCAGAGACATTTTGCTACAAGTACATGGTGAACGATTTATTGGTATAGTGATCCCGTTCTATTAGAGACAGTGGGAATAGACGAGACTGTTGTTAAAATGGGTGTGAAGGACTATGATTGGGATACTTACAATGGATACTATTCAGTAAGTTTACTACTATAGTTTACAATGAATGTGTTTATAATCTTCCGTAGAAATACTATACGCTAGACCACCTACGACGAGCTTTAATTAGATTAATTGGAACTTGTCTTATTTTGAATAAACAGCATTAAGTATCTTATCACAATACAGGAACATACTCTGCAATGACACTTATAACAACTTCATCATTATTATAAATTACATCATCGCTTTCTTTAATAATTTATCACTCATCTTTATCAATAAATACTTTAAGTCACACAATAACTTGTCTATTCGAACGTTCTATATAATTTCTGTTCACTTACCACATTTCCTTTTATTCTTATCTAACTACCCTCATTACGGACTGGTGAACAATCATTTAGCGGTACTCATTCAATTACAATAAAATATATGTAAAACAATATCATTGTTATGAGTGGTTGTTTGATTTGTGACCTCATTTGTAGCAGGAAAAGGAATTAAATTAATGATAACGCTCCTGGCAGCCATGTTGTTTGTCACTTTAAACGACCCGCCTGCTGTGGGCTCTGACTGTACCACAGATGCGTTACGTAGGGCGTGTCATGGAAAAAATAATGGGCCGTTTTCACACACATAAATATTTTGATTTTGAAACGATAAAGAATCTTCAAAGTTGTTAGTTGTATGATAGGTATTGTGTCGGAAAAATACATTTTTGCCCAGCTGTGGGCAGGGCTTAAATACACGTTTACTGTTTCCTCCACTGCTGTAATCTTTAATGGAATAATACAATAAACAACAGGAAAACATAACATCTGTTTTTGAGGAAAAATATATAGGTATTATACGGATGTGGGAGCTTATCTGCATTCCAAATTGTAAACAAATCACCGGTAGTATGAAAAATTTAATACATATACCTACATATAGGTAGGTAATGAGAAACCACTATGGCCCCTATGGATATCGGTCATTAACCCTCACTAGTTAATTTAGCCCCCTCAGTTCAAAATTATATCTGCCAATAAAAGTATCGTCGTTCTCAAAAGCTCCCAAACATATCGAAAAACATTATCGATCAACCCATTTTTTGTGTGTGTTTTGATAAAAAGCTTTTTAATCACTGCCTTACTTAGATAATAACTAGACCGAGTTAGATAAACCACAAAACATATACCCAGATCTACACCGCTACGGTTTATTTGATAATGGACATTGTACCTGTAAGTAACCGTAACCATTATTTTTAGCCGCGACTTGCATCCGCGTCAGTTTTAACTACACGTAAATGTTTATGTTCCAACTAACACGCGTTACAGTTTCGAAATCTTCTGAGAACATTCACATGTTGTAGTGTGCAACATGTTGCTTTCATCGTTATGAACGCTCTGTATTACATTTGTTTTATTATGGTGCGTTTCTGGTCCCTGTTTTATGTAGGATTTCTGTATTTTGTAATTATACTAACACGTAGGAATTTGCATATTATACAACCCTGTTATATCAATAAAAAGTAATGTTTAATTGTTAAAATAATGTTTAGGTTCGTAACTTCTCCTTAAAAAACTACCGTACTAGCTGGACATACCTATCACAAAATTCTGAACAGCTTAACAACGCTGAAGATACAGGCTACCTTAAAATAATTTTTAATTCTTCCACTAGGGTGAAGAATCCGTCGGTTCGATCAACACAATGTCGATATGCAAGTCGGAACTTCTGTTCTCCCCCGTAAAAGAGGGTGGCCATGGCGTTCACTTCAGTGTGGACAGCCTGGACTGCGAGCTGCCCTCCGAACAGGACCTCATCCTCACCTGCCAGGCCAACAAGGACAACTACACCATCGCCTTCGAGGGCAGTCTCACCACATACTCTGAGGACAGTGAGTGCATCGAACTGGCCGTCAATCAAATACATGGTACGCAACATTGATTCCCTTCCTCGAACCACTGATGCATACCGCGATACTGATATAATGTTTACCCAGTTTACAATGACGCTAATTTACCCACCTGTACTGATTCACCGCTATGTTAATTACTCATGATAGCTTGCCAACTCATACACTTGATATTTTTCAGACAAATTGGGCGAGGAAGAAACCTTAGTTTTAGATAACGATGAAAGAACGCGCAGGAATTTAGAATTATTAGAGAGATGTAAGAAATTAACTAATAAGTTAACGACGTCTATGGCTAGGAGCGATTTAGGATTAACTACTTGGAGTAAGCTTAAGAAACAAACCAGTCAGTCACCCTTAAGGAGGTAAATAAAACCAATATTATTGCATTCATTGTATACATTTTGCAATGTCCAATATTCATTATTTTAATGTGGTTTTAGGCACCCCTCTGGAAATAACAATGAAGGTTCAAATGAAGGGAGTGATGCAACAGACGACAACATGAGTAATTCAGTCATCAAAAGCCAAAGTTTGCCAAATCTGTACAGGAGGAAACTTATGAATAGTTCCATTAATTCGGCTGCTCTGAGTAATTCAACGGTATGTTTTAGAGATGATTGCCAAGAAACTAACTATCACCGAATTTCCCGTCTATTTATATTCTAACAATGTGCTTTATTCACAGGTCGATTCTTTCACCGTTAATCAAAGGCTAATGGGCACTCCTATATGCATGAAAGTTTACGATGTGTCCCAACATCGGTCACAGGGAAGTCAACACTCGGAACCTATGAGCACGTCTTCTACTGATAATCAAACTTCATCAGATAAAAGTCAACCAAAACAAGCATTTAGCTTAGTAAAGTTATTTATGAAACAAAAGAGTATGAGCAACGATGGGATCGTTAGCATGGATCAGCTGGACAGATCGGAGTGCTGGCCCTCGAGCTCTGGAGGTGAAAGTGGAGAATCCATGGGAGAACAAAAACTAGTCGATTCGAAAATTGCAATATCAGATCGCCCTCAAATTGATTTGCCAAGTACTGCAGTGGAAGAAGTCTCATCACTCGTATACGAGGAGATAAACCCTGTACATCCGTTCAGTAACAGAGTATACGATGAAGTTTTGATTGAAGAAGAAGAAACAGGTGATGGAACTAAATTGAGTGATAGTGAATCTAATCTTTATGCAACAGTTAACAAACCACATATTAAGAGAACTAATTTAAATATTGTGAACAGTCCATCTAGAATGAGAAGTAACAGAAAATCCTGTTCTTCCCAATCTTCGGCTACTAGTGTAAGCATTTCAAGCTGTTCTGAATCTGATGGAACTCAGATCACTAGAATGAATAGGCTCCTGCAGCGTGAGCAATGCGACCACAAATCAACGTCAACTCACCTTGAAACAAACACGACAGATAAGAGTATACAAACATCTAGCATGAATGTATCAACCATGTCTCAACGAGAACTATTCAAGGTCGTCGAGCCTTCATTCTTACAAAAGCTAAAAGAAGGAGATTGCGAAAAACCTGTTTTTGTCTTATATCCTAGCTATACTCTGCCAGATATTAGTTTCCTGAATGGGAGGCCAAATATTTATTTAAATCCATTAAAAATAAATGTATCGCCCAGATCGAGTGAAAGCAAGAGAAACAGAATGCAAGTGAAAGGTAAACGACCGTTTTCATGCAATGATCTTGAAATGCTAAAGAAAAAAGGTGTCAGTCATATAAAAGACTGGGATTCCCTTAACTTTTTGCTGCCAATGGAATGCAGGCAATTATTATCTGAAGTGCCGGAACTTATGCAACATATCAAAGAAAAAGAAGGTATGCAAAAATGTGGGGATAAGTATTGTAATGCTTCGCCTGCCTCAAGATCCAAAAACCGACCGATGAGTTGCGATTGTAATCATTTCGCTGGCAATACTACCGCAGTATCTTCTAGCTCAAGCACAGCTACTCAGCCTTCTTCAGGATATCGTGGTTCTTCCACAATGCTAACAGATTCTTCAGCACAAAATAGCCCTGCGCCAGCTGGAAATTTCAATCCTTTGTTTGTGTATCGTTACGATAGCGCCACAAGCTCAGAGGCGAGTGGTGTCAATAATGATGGTCACAGAATAAATCCCAATATCCCGAAACGATCACTCTCATTGGCTGATCAAAATCGCATTCCCAAACAAGGTGAATTAGCGCCTCCAAGGCCACCATTACCAAAGAGCATATTGCGTAAGTCAATGGATAAGACACGCAAATCTAGCACACATACTAAACGATACAGTATGTTCGAAATGGATGATCTTTTACAAGATCCAGTTGTTTGCATGACGGCAGCGACGGAACATAAAACTAAGAGGAGATCTTTACAAGAACCATATTATCTTCAGAATCAAACTGTCGATTATAGAAAGAATAACGATATAGCTGCTAAAAGGTTATCACAACAATTCCTCGATGCAGCCGAGAAAGACGCCGATTATAACGAGTATTATCCAGATGAAGGAGTTGGAACGGAGAGTAGTCTTGAATCAGGAAAATCTAACGAATTAAAGTTCCATAGGCCGCACACTCCACCGTTACCTAAACCAAGAACAAAGAACATGGAATATACCGAATTCCCACCTCCTGGTGCACTCATCAGCAGCGCCGATTTACAACAACTTGAAGAGTTTCTGAAACACAGTGGATTCAATTGTCTAAACATGGATGAGTGGGACCAAAATCAAGTTCAAAAGGTAAGGAACCAGGTGTCCAAATTCCTACAGATGAAGCGATCTCAGGAGGAAAACCAAAGGTCCACAGATTCAAGTGGCAGTAGTTGTAATAGTAAGAAGTCAGTGAGTTTTGCGCAGAAGTCTGAGGTAACGAAGGCCGATAGCCAACAGTCCCAACTAAAACCTATGGAGGACATAAAGGGTGTCAATCTTACAACGCCGCCTAACTCACCAAATATTTCCGCTGTGATAGCGCAGAGGCTTTATCAGGTAACGTTTCATTTGCTAATGCTACTTATGCTCACACACATCATTGCCCGTTATTTTCTGTGAGTACCTTCGTTTCTTTATTTGCTGTTATGTTTTCTTTTTATGTTATGTTCTCGATGTTTTTTGGATTATTTTAAAAATTATCTGCTTGGACGGATGTGCTATTATTTTACGCTGTAGCATTTTAATTTTGCACCCACATTTTTATTAGCAAGTTGAACACGTTACCTGCGCTTGTCACCCATTAACCACAATGTGACATATATTATGAAATGTGTGATTTTTTTTCTTGCATGCCCGATATTAGATAAAGTTACATGATTCTAGGGCAAGAATTTAGCTGAAATACCGATTTGCGAAGAAGCTGAAGTGAGCCCTGATGAATTTGGAAGTCCCATCCACCATGATGCGAGAGGGAAATATGATGTAATTGATGTTTCGCAAAAGAGAGGTAAATTTATTATAAATATTGCAGAAAATATATTCAAAAGTAATGTTGTACTTTGGCTAACGTAAAAGTTACTTACCGTATTCTTCTATTTTTGCAGCCTTAGTGTCAAATGTGACCGATGCTGTTGAAATGTTGATTCAACATTTCTCGCCTGCTACGGACCAAGCTGAGTTAGCCTTCTTAGGAGACTCCAAAGAATCCCCGGCCTGCGCAAAAATAGCACTAAATGCATTGTGTCCAGCTTTGTATGCAATCTTCAGGGATGGCCTTAAAGAGAATATTGAAACTTCTTTCGGAGCAGTAAATAATTCTGTTTGGCAAATGGTTGAAGCTACTGCAAGACAAGGTAAGAAAATAGCAGCCTTTGCTAACCTGAATCATAGTATATTATCGTAATTTGATCATTGTTGATGATGCTTATGTTACCTACTTCTTTTAGGACCGATCACAAAATCTCTCAATGAGTTGGTGCTGAGAATTAACAGCGAAGATGCAGTCACAGAGGGATTGGTCAAATTCAATGCATTCATCCTTGGTTTGCTCAAGTAAGTAAATCATAAAAAAAACAAATGAGTACGAATGAAAGATCCATTTATAAAAATCTCGTGTTTCCTTACAGTGCACAGTCCGTAGATGCATGGGTGTCATACATACGTACACGGGAATCTATATTAGCGAAACACTACAGTCCTGATTCTCTGATCCTCGCCGGCTGTGTTGGTGAACCGCGATGCCGGGCTCTTCTGGACACGTTACTCGCCAGTCTAGAACCACTTAAACTCCTACCCTTCTCCCTGGACCTCATGTTCGAAATGCGAGAACTACACAGAAGTTTCAAGAAGATTGAAAGTGACATGCGTGCTGCTAGTCGGGTAAGTTTAGATAACATTCACAAAATAACATCTAATAACTATACTATATCTAAATGCTACTTTCCCATGAAATATACGCAATCAATATTCCGTGTCTTTCGTGTTCCGAACCCACTATCGCATTGTATCAAACAGCCGCCTGCCGGAGCAACATCGCTTTATTTGCATTTTATTGTTTACTGCATGTGCTTAAATCACAGTTCACGGCGTACGAATGCGATATTTTAGCATTTACTTTCATGCACAGCTTACATAAAATGCAAATAAAGGTTTTGCCGAGCGATCGAACTTTATCGACGACCTTGTCGAGGACTCTAACTTAATACCTACTAAACTAACTTTGGATGGCATGATGCATGATGCTAAAAACATTTGGTGTATTTAACAGCCCACTTCGATTAACACTCCACCACTAACCCTGAACCAGCGGAATTTGCTGAAGCTGGTGCGTTCGATGCAGTCGAGCGGTCTCTCCAGCGACGACTGTCAGACCAGTGTCATAATGAGACACAAAGAGCCCAAACACAAAGAGCCTTCCACACCCGACCTGCTGAATGATTCGGCAAATGTAAAGACTACAATTGAAAAGAATAGACCACGCTCATGCGTTAATCCGACGACTATTGGTTATGATATTTGTCCGAATAACAGCAGGATAGAGATAGAAAATAACCGCAGATGGTCCGGGGTGCACTTGGGCTCCAAGTTAATGCAGGCGTTCGATAGGCTCGTGTTCGACGACAGTGACGATTACACTGATAGTCTAGAGAACAATAAGCCTCCCTCCTCTAAGCCCTCCAGCAATGAAGTGAAGGTAACTCGGCGGTGCTTTGTGTGGACATTACTTAAATGTTATGTGCTTTGACAATATTTTGTTGCGGTCTACGTCGCGTTGTTATTAATTTGCAGACTGTTCTTAGTACCTTGCTTGCTGCTTCTAACAATTATTTTGTGTGCTTACTTTTCTTTGTTTTTCACGTCATCGTTTAGAATGGTTTGCAATATGTTTGTTGTCCACTTTTTATGTTATTTACTTGTTGTCCCATAATTGTTTTTTTTTTTTTAATTTTGTATATTTAAACTTTCCAATAACATTAGTGATTTTACTGTATCAAAAGTTGTAGTTTTTATTGTCTTAAAAGTTGTATATTTTACTGTCTTAAAAGTTGTAGGTTTTATTGTCGTAAAAGTTTAGACGTTATTGTCTTTTTATCCAATTTTTCAATCTCTAGAATCCAGTAGAAAATTACAAGTTGCAAATATATAACCACATTCGTACGTTTTGTTTAGCTGGAGTGCAGCGGTGAGGAGAATTGGCGGCCAGGGTCTGCCAGCAGTGGCGCCAGTGGCAACACAGGCAATGGTAGCGGCAACTCGGGTGGCGGCAAGTTCCGACGTCTGCAACTCAAGTGGGAAATGCTCAGCAATGCCGAAAGTCCCGTAACGCCTTCAGGTTTGTCCAATAGTTTATAATAATCTTGCTTCTACTTCGAAAAACCCTGCATAGTTAAAACACTAGAACTTTTTCATTCATCGATGACTCAAAATAATTCGTAGATAGCAAAAGTTAAGATTATGAAATTCACGTCACTTGTGTATAAGAATATCTGAATGGAACTAGTCAATAAAAAACGATTTTACCTAAAAATTCGACTACTTGTAAATCTAGTTAATTGTAGTAACGTATGCATTCGAAAATAAAACTTGAAATAAATTGGCAAAACATCAATGCAAAAAAAGTTGACACCGTGAGAACAAGGAACAGCTGTGTAAACCGTGCATCGGATGAATGACGTCACCTTTACAAAATATCTATGTCTTACAGTCATTTTCTCGAATATAACGAGACAAAGTTGTCAAGCGCGCTTAAACTTTTGCGTTTGGTTGAATGATTTATCAACAGCCAGTCGCAGCGGTTTAGACGAGCTCGACAATTGTCGCATTCATTTTCCGACAATTTTCGTTCGAGAAAGTGGCCTCATATGTGTTGTATATTTATGTGTTCAGGAGAGACGTCCCCGGCAGCGGCGCGTGGCTCGAAGATCCCCAGGCCGGTGTCATCGCCCGTGCGGCCAGTGGCACCGGCGCTGCAGTCTCCAGCCAAGAATACGGCCCATCGGTAATGAATGACACAAGAATTTTCTTTTGATACATACCTATCAATTTCGTTTTTGGACCTACCGACCGGTATAGTCAATGCGTTGTGTATCTTGGCAACATGGTAGTCTGTAGAGGAAATGCGGTTGTTTTGTTAAGGGAAACCATTACAAAGGACACTAATTTATCCTTTAGAAGTGTTGACAGGACAAAAAACTTTTAGACTGGTTTCAGTGGACACTCATAGACAAATTAGTCATTTCTGTTTCTATTACTAAGCATTGTTGCAGTATAAATCTGAAGTATTGTAGTATTGTAAGTATTGTATAGTAGAAAAAAACATTTTTTTTCGCAAATCTTTTAGCATTCCTAGAGATGACTTCAGTTCTAGATTATTTAGATCGACCTTGACGCTAACATTTGCGTAATCATCACAAATCATCCGTTAACGCAATAATATTGTCATAATTTGTCGGTCTCGTTCACAATGACGAACCAATTGAGTAGGTTGAGGTCATTGTGCCAATTCCCCCAGGACGCATTATTACTTTGTGCCAAATATGGTCAAACGGTTTCTATAAACACTGTCAGCGCACAATAGATAATTTATGATTGAAGCTATCATAGTTGGTGTTTTGATTTTTCTCGGACAGAATGATATGCCCTGTTCTCTTGATTTTGGTTATCGACACTATATAGTTTTTTTTACAATATGCATAGCACTAAACAATCCCTACTCTAATAGGCACCTGAAACTGAAACTTCGGAATTGTACCTACAATGGCTCTCTATAAGATTGTCTTGATCTTTATATCAAAAAAACTATTCCGAAGTATCAAGCGAGTCATGGCGATGTCATGACGAAATTTCGTTCAAGCAAATGCATAATTATTGCCATAAGTCAAGAAAACTGGCCTGAAGACTCAAATAATAACAGTGTTTTTCTTATGAACAGGGGTATCCCGGTGCCGGTACGCAAGGGAACTTCTCCTACTACCTCGACACCATGTAGACCGACTACGGCGAGAGCTGGCACTGCCAACAAGAAACCACCTCAGCCTGCTAACAGGTAATGTAGAATTTAATAACAGCCATAGACCCGCCCATAAATGTCCAGCGTCGTAAATAGGATCTCTAAACATATTATCTATCGTGAGAGATATTGCCATAATCACGTCGAAAAGAAGAATTGGGATCAAAGAGTAATTAAATCTTGGCCCTCCGAAAAAAAAAACAAAATTTGATCAACAAGAAAATTTTCGAGCACAAACAAAACGTTACTGTATAAATAGCTACTTTATTTTATTTTTATTGAGCACAAAATTATATTTATGCTACACTTACTTTCAAGGTTAAATGGGATATCACAGGTGGCGGTATATTTATTCATGTCTCCCTACTGAAACACTGAAAAACATTTCTATTTTGTAATATTATGCTTTCCTAAAAAATATGATCAGCACCGCAATAAATTCTTATGCTTATACCGCACATATCTTCAGAATTTTACCCGAGATGACAGCGAAGAGGCCTGATGTGAAGCTACGAGTGCAAAACGTAGCTGTTGTTAACACTACAATTGTTAAGAAAACAACGTATGTACTATAGATGGGAATAACTTATGACTAACATCGTTGTGACGACAGTTTGATGCTAACAGCATGTTATGCATGTAGGCTTAAGGAAAATAACACCGTAACCGCAAATGATATATCTAAGTGAAAACGCGAATGAAGAACCATGACATGGTTTTACTAACGATTCACTAATTAATTAATAAGAACGCAAATTACATAATAACCAGCGTTTTATTAATGCATATTTGGTTTTTTAATGATCGAAATGTAATATTTTTTTACGAAATGTTATATCTAATCGGGAAACTGACCCTTTTCGTCTTCTACAGTTAAGTTCCTTGACATTCAAAATCTATTTTTAAATGGTAGGTTGATAAATTAATTAATGATTCTTAACTACTTTCTGCTCAGTCCAAGTTTCTCAAATAGGCACCTGCTTTTGGACATTTGCATAACCAGATAGATTTACTACATTTAATTATTGAAAGCAACGAAATCAGCGCCATACCGCCAAACCTATAGCGCCACTATGTTCCAAACATGGCTCATAACAGGAACAGTTCAAACTTGTACATGACCCACACTAACGCAGTGTATTGTAATGCTCCAATCGTGGCCCACCTCACCCAACTCTGTGCGCAGGACGTCCCGCGTGGACGGCGCGGCGCACGGCGGCGCGGCGCCGCGGCCGGCGTCGCTGCCGTACGGGCGCTCGGCGCCGCCCGCCGCGCCGCGCCGCGCCGCGTCCTCGTCTGCCGCGCGCGCGCATCACTCCACCAATCAGCAGAAGCAACACAAGTATGTACTTAACCTTCGTTAGTTAAATTGCCCTTTTATCATCACCTACCTAAAATTTACCCAACTATATTAGGATCTTCCAATCTATCAGCGTGTAGCTGAATACCAGTATCTTACATGGAGCGACTGACCAATCTGATCTGACCTCCACAACCCAGTTATTGGGCAATGCCATACAATCAAAAATCAAAAGTCATTTATACAAACTAGGCTGAGAATCAGCACTTTTCGAACGTCAAAGTTACATAAGACAGTCCCCCAAAAATGCCCACCCTTCACCACTTCCTAGTGCTTTAGCTGGGAAGATGAAGTGGCGGAACAATCTTTCCAGCAGCACACCTGTCTGTTTAGTTATAAAAACTTGATTCTATACAAATCGTATGCAAAGTAATTAAAATTACGAAACACAAAACATTAAATTAAATTACTTGCCATATGTTAGCTAGCACACGCCAATATACCAACAAAACAATGAAAAAATACAACATAAAAACGTAAACAGAACTTAATACCTAAATAAAAGCCTCCAGGCGTAAAGGGCGTGCCCGCTTACTAAGCCCCCTTGGTAAAACTGGTTGTCGGTCTTTCGGGATGCCCTTTTGCAAGCAGTTTGCATTCTACTCATCTTCATCATCGTTCTCTTCTTCATCATCTCCACGTATTCCAATTTGTTTGGGATCAGTACAGCACGTCTTGTTCTTATTATTAGACGTAACCTCAGAATTCACTTCCTTTTAGCTTTAATTATCATCTTCTTTCACACAATCCACCCATATTTTTTGGTCTTTCGATACGTAATAGTCGTAAACAATCATACTTATTAATTTGTATGCCACACCCTTCTAGTTTCTCCGCATCACATATTGTGTCCATACCACGAACATCAGTTGTTGCTCATCTTTACAAATCAAATCAATTTTGTATATTTGTAAATACTGTTACTAGTTCAGTCCTACAACTAACTTAAAATATCTGGTTTTGTCCTCATAAATAGTTCAAGTCCATAAGGAAGTCTAAACTAAGCAACCACACATTTTGTTGTAAATAGGCAACAAAAAGATGGCTTAAGCTTTGTCCCTAAATTCAGGTCATATCCTAATTGACCCTACTATGAAGATTACGGATACGTCAATTTATTTCCAGCGTTTAATTAACTGTGTACTATGTAATTCCAGGTACGTGAGGACGCTGTGGCACCGGCTGCCTTCTGACTCGGGCCATCTCGCGTTCAACGAAGGTGAGCGTCTCCGACTTATACTGGAGGTAGACGACCAGTACCTGCTGTGTTGTCGCGGCGAACATAAAGGGCTTGTCCCACGCGATGCCGTGCTGCTCGAGGACTTCTGATATTGGCAGCCCTAGCACGACTGGCAGCCAGCCTGGCGCCCGTTACGCTTGAACGGCAAACGTTGAAGAGAAACGTTCAGAATAACATCGCTTTTCAGTCTATACTTTCCAATCCCTGTGAGTTTTTTATGCTGAATCTACGCATCTAGCTTAGATTCGTCATATCACATTTCTAGACCATGGAAAATATAAACATGAAATGTTCGAGAAAATGTGCAATAGGTTTCGGAGTGAGCAAACTTTAAGGAACTTATGGAACTATACCTCGTTTCGTCTGGAATGTGTTTGAACCCTTGTGTCTAGTTCGATTCGGTATGACAATGAATGTGATCGTGAACTATGCTGTTCAAAGACTATGTGAATATAACTTGTAATGTAATTCTATGTTTCATACTCTACTCCACTCGCTTGGAGCGCTATTTGTATGTCTTAATCATTATTTAACATTATTTTATTTTAGATGTTGCCTTACTCAGCAATATTCATTACTTCTTCGCAGAATCTTAACATCATTAAATATCTCTCACATTTCTAATTATTGTAGTAAAATCTAGTCTTACGTTATAAGGCACGACAAGGTCTTGGACTGTATATAAATCTATTTTAAGTAACACAAATTGTGGGGATATTTACTGGGAATGACAGCGCGTAATGAAAAACCTTTGATGACGCATTATCAGTAAATATTTATCTCAATAATATGTGATATATAGAATACTATTTACTTTTATGGTAGGATCAAAATCTCATACCTTAAGAGCAAACTCCATCGTATCCTAAAATCATGGAAATCCATGACTGCCGAGAGAAACACGCCCCAATGTACTTCGGTGTTTAGATAAATTACGTAAATGTGAATTTGATGTCTAAAATTACCCTCGATATTAACGATATGTGTATAATATACTAATTACGACCTATTGGTATTAGTGGTGTAACATGTAGGTAAAAATTATAACAAAATTTTATAGTACATCGATGACTAAGTATAACTTGTGAATGTTTCACTAAGTTTTAAAACATCGGGTACGGTGAACCTGAATAATATTGACCAATCTTTGACAGAAAAGCTACCCACAGATTGTGTTTAACTTCTGGCTACATTAACTGCATGCACCCTTTCCTAAGCACCTTCCTTGGCGGTCTGTGGTGAAGGGTTCATTACTTATAACGGTGTAGGTGAACTAACTGGTGTACATGACTAACTGCATGGCCTTTACCGATACTACCCTTCCCTAAAATGACCTATATTTTAAAAGTTCCATTTGACAGTTTATAACAAGGTGTTGGTGCGTAACTACCAGGTATAACTAACTGCATGCGCCTCTCCTGACGTCACACATCCCAAAACCAGCACTCTCATCTCATGTTACGTTTTATTGAAATACTGTGTAACAACCGTACCTGACTCAATGTACATTATCAGCGGTATTAAATCAATTATGATATCGATATTGGTATTCAAGATGGACTCGTCATCTTAAACAAATGTCTGCTTGACAGTCACGAATATTATTGTGATATAATGGTCATATCACTGCTATTATGATGCGGAAAGAAATGATATTTTTGGTATGTAATGTATTTTATTGCTCAAGTTGGAAGCGCAACATTATCGGATGATATGATTGATATTAATATTCGAGACGTAATACTCTAATATATTATACCTATTATAAATTTCAATATTCGTTAATTGGTGTAAAGTGATTGTACATATTATGGAGTTATTCTTATTAGTGATTTTAGAGGTCAAAATTTGTAACAAAACTTTTGAATGCACGATACAGTTCCTCTCGTAGTCCGTCGTGCTATCGAGTCACAACATTGGTGAAATGTAGTTGATATACTCGTAGTGAGCTAAATTATGATAACTTTGCGTATGACCGAGGTGTGTTTCTCGAGGCAGTCGTGAGGTATCGACTCTTGCCAGCTACGTTCAGTGAACAAGATGAAGAGGCTCGTCGACACGATAATCTCATTAACTAGAGTGGACGTAAGTTGACACAAATTAGTACTCTACAATAGAAATAATCTATACAATAATTAGGTTAGTAATGTTATCTAAATTATAGTTGAATTATTTAGATGATCATAACCTCCATGCTGTGCGAACGGCCAGCGTTTGTAAAATACACATTTCATTACAGTGTTAGGTTAATTCGCGCTTTGTGACTGAATGATGTGTTGTGGCCTTTGTATGTATTAAAGTTATATAGTGTTACTGTGTCGTGTGTGTGCGCTTGTTGCATCAGTCGAAGTATCCATTGTATCGTCTACTTAACATTAAATAGCATGGGGAATGCTTCCACAAATTATTTATTATAGTAATCAAAACTCCTAACTAGCCGTTAAAGTATTAGTCGAACAAACATGCCTTAAGTAATGAAAGTAATATCTACTGATGGAGCAGATCAGACCGTGTTGTTCGCCTCGCGACAGCTTCAACAAGTAATCGCTTTGCAGTTAGTCTCTGTTTGCAGTACATAGAGGAGTTTGTTAGTCGTAAGTTTTTATCAACAGTTTGTATTATTGAATGATGTTGAACTGGTTTTTTATAAAATGACATCCTGCGCGTTCGTTTTAAGGTATTGTTGGATACATGTGGTGAGTCAGTTGTCCTCATGGGTACAAAAGGTTAAGTTATTGTACTATTTAATGAGTAAGTTTTTTATTTATAATTTTTACGATTGGGATCAATAAGTTGAATTTTGTGTTGAAAATTTTATTTTCTTATAAAAATAAAAAAAAGCAAATCAAAAAGGCTTTCGTTACAATACGAAAAGTCAACGAACGACTGAGAAATTATTCCGAATATTATTATTAAGTTTATTTCGAAAAATGAATACTAATTAAATTATGTATATATTATCAATTGTTTTCCGGCGTGACATTATCTCATTCAATGTATGTATCTATTTGTTTAAAGATATTTTTATTTGTGTTAAGTGCCATAATTTAATGAATTAACAATTGATAAATATTATTATAATGCATAACCATGTACACCAATTAAACAATATATAAAAGATATTGTTGTTTTATTAAAATTTAGTTACCAACAGCAACGACTCTACGACCTTTATGATATTACAAGATTTGAATATGTGGGCTTAGGGAAAATTTCTGATGAATTTAATATTAATCCAAAGGGCATCTCCATTATTTTAATTCATGTGTGTACTTTCCGCGTAGGAAAGCCAGACTCCCACTGATTTAAACCAAATATAACATCTTGCACATTAGTACCTACTACGTACATTAGTACCGATTCCCTTGTTCACAAACTAAACTAAATTTAAGTTCAGTGCGTCTTTTTCTTTGTATGTCATTAAGAAGAGGACAGAAGATAAATTTTAGTTTAGTCCTGTCAAATTAATCATCGCCTGTCACTACTCCATACAAGTTTAGACGTGATTAAAAACTTGCCTATTAAAATTACGTCAATTTACGTCAAGCGCTGATTAATTTGACAGGACTAAACTAAAATTTACCCTTTGTCCTTACCTTCTGTCCAGAGAATGGAGCCGGGAATCGGCACCATTCTCTATTTTGCGCCAAGGCTGCCTCTGAAGTTTATTCTACGATCTAATAGTACGTAGGTACTAGTAGTTACATCTCGCAGGACGTTGGTAGTAACTCTGGAACGATTGAACAACGCTGCCAGTCGATGACATTAAAATTCCATTATTCTTATTTTGTTTTACACGGTGCGTTTTAATTGCCTGTGGCATACCATAGCCATATATAAGCAACAATGGAAGTCTCACCGCCATCTAAACAGTGTATAGGAGATGCATTGCCATTTGATGCTTCAATTCTATTGTAGACTAGCTTCTGCCTTTTCTTGTCCCCCGTCCCACCCCGTCGCATCACATTGCCTGTCCGCGCTAATATTTCATTTTCGCTGCGTTCTTTCAGACTTTTTCTTTTTGCTCGGCTCTTAAGGGCTAGGACCCTTAGTAGCCGAGTAAAAAATAAAAAGTCTGAAAGAACGCTAAGCATTAAAATTCTATTATTCTTATTTTGTTTTACACGGCGTTTTAATTGCCTGTGGCATACCATAGGTTAAAGCAACAATGGAAGTCTCACCGCCATCTAAACAGTGTCTAGGAGATGCATTGCCATTTGATGCTTCAATTTTATTGTAGACCAGCTTCTGCCTTTTCTTGTGCCCCGTCCCACCCCGTCGCATCACTTTGGCTGTCCGCGCTATTACTTCATTTTCGCTTAGCGTTCTTTCAGACCGTTTTTTTTTTCTTAAAAGAAAAAAAAACTGATGTTAAGTACCTTATAGCCTTCTTCAAGAATTGGGCTATCAAATGCAAAAAGAACTTTTCAAATCCGACTGGTAGTTCCAGAGATTACAAAGAGGTCGTTTTTGAGTTGGTATGTAGAAGACATACGAACTCACAAACTACGAGTACCGCTTTAGTCTGCAAGCGTTCTCCGACAGTCATTTCTCCTTTGGACTGATCACCGACAGGAGGTTTCGTTTTTGAGAGATTTATCGATAGAACGTTTCACCTATGCTATGCTAAGCTTTGTGCTAAAACCATTAAATTTGATATTTAAATTATGCAAAATCATCATTATGTACAACTATATGTACATATTGACATTGATGAATATTATAAGCAAAATTAAGTGAATATTTATGTATGTACCTTGAAAAGTATTATATTACTTTAATTATTGTGAATGTGAGCACTATGTGGGTCATCTTTATTTATTTCGTTGTTTTTTTTTTTTTTTTTTTTTTTTTTCTCTTAGTTTTAATTATGGTCTGGCATTTTGAGTTCTTTATGCGGCCAAACCAATTGTCCTTTCCTTGGTATTGTTCGTCGAGTCGTTGAGCTCCTTAAGTTTTGAGTTGAGCTACACGATTACTGACAAATGCTTGCACTGACTGGACAGGTCCACTCAAATTTGTGTGGTTCTTTCCTCAAAAGACCATTTCAGACATAGATCTACATGGTCCTCACATGATCTGACCAAGATTATGTCTGGACTTTAAAAGAGACTTTGACCCTTGAGTTTGTTTCGCCATTTCTTCTCAGGGGTAGTCAGATAGGAAATGTCGACTCCATCTAGCTTATTTTTTAATATGACGTGTAAAAGTGATTCTCATATCCTATTTACAGAATAAACAATTTCATTTCATTTCATTTCATTATGGACATTTCGCCGACAGAACCTTTCATATGCGTCACTTTCGACGACAGCCCTTGGTAGCAAATATAGTAGGTTGGCAGCTACAGCGAAGGATAATGTTGGGTTAGGTTAGGTTAGAACAGTGACCATTAACGTTCTATCGACGAATCTCTCAAAAACGAAACGTCCGGTCGGTGATCAGATTAGTCCAAAGGAGAAATGACTGTCGGAGAACGCTTGCAGACTCCTACCTCTTTATAATATTAATATAGATATACCACAGGCATGTTTTTAACGTGTAAATGGGTGCCCCAATTCGAAAAATCCCCAAGTCCTAGTTAGGGATTTTTTACACTAATAACACAGGTTGATCAGCCGTTTTTTCTCTATCGATAGGTCCAACAATTTTTTTGTTATGATATCCCTAAGTGGGTTTTTGAAAACTATAAAAATTAAAATTGACGATATTTTCAGTTCCAAAAATCCCCAAGTCCTATAAATCTCTAAGTCCGTAAGTTTTTACCGAAAAAGGACTAAATTAAAATCAAAATTAATATTTCAAAATCTTGCAACATTATGATGCAGGTTTAAACTTGTTGATCGTTTTTTTTTCTCTCTGAGGTGTTAAGTGAAATCTTTTGAACTATTACCCTCTTTCCGTGTTGCAAAGTTATTATTGGTGCCAAAGTGTTACGAATAATAGTGAACCATAATTATTATTATGGATCCTGAGGACAAATTATCAAGGTAAGTTCGTAATATGCGCGAAAAACATTATGGGTTTGGCTTTCTATTGCAAATTTCTTTAAATAAGTAATAATATTTCAGACTTATACAAGAGTCTGGATTGTTTAACGAGGTTTCTTCTGATGAGGAATGGACTCCAGAAAATTTTAGGATTAATGATGCGGACAAGAAATTAAAATTGTCAGGAGCATGTTCAGCCACAAATATAGATATATATACAGACCCTTTGCCGTCGTGTTCTTATAGTACGCCACACATGGAAGAAGATCAAATTGGAGCATCGGATGTCGAACTTAATTCCCTATCTCAGTCTAGACCTTCTGAAAGCCTTGTTGAACCGTTGCAAATGATTGAAGAGGACCTAGTTACTGACTCTAATATCTCCGTTAAAAATATAACTGATAGAAAAAAAATAAGATTGAACTGCGAAACTGGAAATTTTAAAACAGATTCAGAAGAATCAGAGGTAGAAGAAAAAGAACATATCAAGAAAGGAAAGAAAAGAGTTGCAAAGCCAGAAAAGTGGGAAAAAAATATATCAAGAAAAAAAAAATTACAGGACCACACATTACGTGAAATAAATGACTGTCGCTGTAAATGTAAAAATAAGTAAACGAGAAAAACCATGGTGGCAATAAATAAAAAAATTGTTAACTTTGAAAATCACTCGCAACAAAATATATATTTACAGGGCTGTCTTGAAGAAATAGTACCAACTAGATTCCGACCTCGTACCGAAGTCAAAAGCGAAGCTAGAAATCGGCGAGTATTTAAGTACTATGTTACTTTAAAGGGTAAGAAGATCGAATTATGTCAGCAGGCCTTTTTAGCTGTACATGGAATAAAGAGAGACCGATTAAAATGCAAAGTACAGCATTTTGAAAAAGACATTACTGATGGTCGAGGACGTGGCCCAAGCAAGATAATATACACTGAGGCAGTAATTAAAAGAATTCATTCATTTATAGAAAATATCCCCGCAAGAGCGTCGCACTACTCTCGATCTTCTAGCAAACATAGGGTCTATGTTGATTCTCATCTTAATATTGCTACACTTCACCGCGATTTTCTAAAACAGAATACCGACTTAGATGTCATCAGTCACTTATGAAAAATTTCGAGAAATTTTTAATACAGATTTTAATATTTCGTTCGCAGTTCCTCGTAAAGATATATGTAGCACTTGTGAAAAATTTCAAGTAGATATTCAATCTGCAGAAATTATGAAAGACAAGGATAAAGTTGCAAGTTTAAAATCTGCACGTGAGTTGCACTTGCGCAAAGCCGAAGTATTTTTGCAAAAGTATAGTAGTTCAGAAAAGGAAGACAAAAATATTAACAAAAACAAATTATCTATTTGCTTTGATTTTCAAAAGAATCTGCCATTGCCGGTCACTAATGTAACTGATGAATATTATCTCAGGCAATTATGGCTTCATAATTTTGGTATACATAACTTAAAAGAAAACTCAGCAATTATGTACTTGTTTACGGAAAATTATGCCCATAAAGGGCCGAACGAAGTAATAACTGCTTTGGATGATTATTTTTTACACCATAAAAACCCAGATCAGACCCATTTAGAAATATTTTGTGATAATTGTTTCAGTCAAAATAAAAACAGATTTATTTTTACGTATTTCGATCAGTTGTGTGTGAAAGACTTGTTTGAAACAATTTCTGTACATTATCCAATTCCTGGGCATTCAATGATGCCCATCGATAGAGATTTTGCTCTCATAGAAAGACAAAAATTAAAACATGAAAAAATATATGAACCTGAAAGTTATGTTAATTTTGTAGTAAACAGTAGAAATGCCAAAAAAATTGAAGTTGTATTTTTAGAAAAGAACCTGATAGGACGAGGGCAAATAGATAGGACAGGAGGAGAGCGAGAAGAACAACGAGGTAACGAAAGAGTATTAAAAGTTAAAGATTATAAAACTTACTATAATGATAATATTAAACAAACAATACCGGGAATTTCAGGTTGTCGTCGAGTTTTATTTAAAAGACATGCAAAGCCAGCCTTTTCTGATTCAATGACTTGCGATAACTTTAAAGTTTTTTTTTTATATAGAGTAGGTATATCTAGGTATCTTCGAGATGTTCCTGCTGATTGTTATCAAGATACTATTAAAATAAAAGAAGCTAAAATTAATGACATTAAAAAACTTATTCGATTTGTACCACAAGAAAAAAGAAAATTCTATGAAACTTTGATTATGGAACAGGCTAACTTAAATGAAAGTCAAATTGTTGAGGAATTGGATGACGAAATAGAGTAACTAGCCTAGTTATTTTTAAAGGCTAATAGATTTTACTCATTTTTGATTAATAGAATACTGTTAAAGAAGCTAATTTTGTTTTGTTAAATTCCTTAGTCCTTAAAAAGAGGGAAAGATAACCCTAAGTCCTGTTGATTTATGATAAGTCCAAAACTATTTTCTTTTAATTAAAGTTATTATAAATGCTTTTTATGTTTTGTTTTATATACTAAAATAAAGAGTACATTGTGTACTATAACTGAATGGAATTTTAATTTCAACATGTCCTGTGGTTTGTTTTCAAAAAAATTAAATATGTTTATTTTTTTTATTACCGAAAAACTGAAAAGTGGACTTAGCCATTTCTCGTTTTGGAGCACCCAAATAGGGCTTAACACAAGCTGCTATGGGCGGATTTGGGATAGAAGATCTAAAATTAAAAGCAATATGAGGGTGTATAGTTTAATCAATGTAAATAAACTCGGACATTCGGATAACGACTAAAGCTGTTTTCTACCTGTATTTAAGAACTTGTGTCGAATAAACTACTTGTGAGGTTGTGAAACTACATACTAACATACCTAATAATACTTATAAGGAATCATAACGACGACTAAATCCATCAATATTGAATATATAATATAACAAGAATTTGCTATGCAAATCATAAAACAGTTACACAATGCGAAAATCGAAATTGCTAAAGACAAAGACATTTTTTTTTTCATCTTTTCTAACGTTTATTTTTGTGCACGCTTATGCGGTACAAATATTTTTGTGCGTATTCTAGACCTACCACTACAAAGTCCAACATTTAGAACTCAAATTACATGTCTGACTTCCTACAACATTTAGACAACACTGAAAGCCTAGGGCCCTTTTAATAAACTCTTTTTTATCAAAGTTTTCCACATCAATATATGGAAAAAGCTGGACGTTGTGTGAGCGAGGTTCGTCTGGACAATGTAGAACGAGGAACCTCGCGAGCACTTAGGGGTCTGGCTACCGAAGTCCGTCGGTTCCTCTCGTTGTTGCGCATGACCAGGTCCTCTTCATCCATGGTTGGGACCCTTCGGCGGGGAGACAGCGCCCGTGGGGTGCGGGGGGTGCGGGGCAAGCGTGGAGCCCGAGCTGACAGGCACCGGGACTTCGGACGGGCCTCCTCGGTCCACTCGTGGACGGACATATTGTAATATTGATCCTGCGTAAATAGGGAAAGTTAATATTATTGAATCACAATATCTTCATAGCTCGGCAAAATTGACTATGCATACAAATGTCGAACTCTTAGAAGTGTGTTTTCTGAACTTTCCCCTTCTTAGTGGTGAAAATGTTGTAGGTCTTTAGATCTCCCATCGGAATTCGATGCTGACGAATGATTGATATCAGTACCTTCACCACTGAGAGAGGATTTGCAAACACTAATCATTAGTGTGTAGACCGGTTTCGTCGGACAGTACCGAATAGGTACATTTTCCATAAAAATTGGGTTTGTTTGACAAACATACCTGCACAGTAATGTACAAGGAAAAATTTGAACACAGATATTTTGTGGTTTTATCTTTCCGGCTTTTTTGTACAACAAAACAGATTACAAAAACTGAAAGAAATCCCTCGTAGCTGGAAATTTCTACCAAACCTTATTCTTATTTTCATCAACAATTAATCAAATCAATAATTACACACATCCCTGGTATGATTACAGGGTTTAATTACAAACTAATTAATAATCATGTTTACTTTACAGTACATTCACTACATCTGAAGTAGATACTCGTACTACCTTAAAACTAGGAAAAAGAAGATAGATAGTTGAAATAGTGAAAACTTACCAAGTAGGTATGAGGTAGGTATCATCCAATACATGAATCTGCCCTTATCTAAAGACAGTTTAAGTGCAAGTGATAAGTAATGGCAACAGTTGACTACTTAAACAGTTCATTCTATATGTCTGGTGATCTGTGAACTAGTGTAAGTACAAAATAAAACGAACTCGTATAGTGTTAAACTGTATTAAACGATTACCTAATAGGTATACAATACGTCCTGCTCTTCTTAAAACATCGGTCTCAAAACTTGGAGTTAAGTTGGTGTCTACTGGTATAGTAAGTATCTATTAGTTTAGTTAAAACTTATCTAGACATTTTACCTTAAAAAGCTTGCGTAAAAATTAACGAATAATTTTTTATAAAAAATTTTAGTAAGATAAACGCGTCCCAATTTAAATAATATAGAAAGAATCAATTGAACCGCTCAAATGCAAAACATCCTTCTTATAATATAAATGACAACGCAAGAAAGTTTTGTGACTCAAGCTTCAAACATGAATACACACTATCTAAACCTATTCATCTCTTATATTCAGTTACATATAAAACATTTATATAATAATCTGGTCAGTCAATCTCGAGCCCGCACATGTTCTCGCCACAGCAGTGTCGTGTTATCATAGAACTTTCAGTGACAATTTCGTGAAAACTGGCTTGTCGACATTACGCGAATGCGAAAAAAAGCTACAAGTTTCTACATCAGTGTAGGATCGCTAAACTTTGATGAATGCTGTGCCAAGAACTCCTCCTACCTTTTATGTTTACATTCCAAATAATAAAACATTGAAATAATCAGTGCATATAATATAATACTATGAATACGTAGTGGAAACAACAAAACACAGTGATAACGAAGCCTATATAACTAGGAGTAGTATAAACAAATATACACATTTAGATATAGTTGCACAATATATGAATATCACTTGATTACCAATACAATATACTAACACATCCCATGAGAAAATGTACGTTAGTGCAGCTAATGAAAATAATGTGGAATAGTGCAATGTACAAAATTGTATCTTTCAAGCACTGTTACCAGAAATGGTAGAGACTACTAAATCATGCTTGCTGAAACAATAGCGTCGTTATAGGTAAAGACTACTTGCCACAATGTTACTGTATACACCACAACGGATACTTCTAAGGTACTAGTATGAATTGGCACTCATGATACTATAACATCACTCGGGTTATAATGATGATAAAAAAAAGGAATTCACATGTCAAATTATTCATGAACTATAACGCTACAAATACAACATTCAAAGTTATAATTACGTATAACAATATAATTCAAATTTTAATGATTTTAATACACTTATAATATAACGCACTCAACATATTGTCCGAAAAGATATGCAATAAATCATTGACATTGATTATGACAAATTTTAATAATCCATTTTGTCTACACAAACGTACCTTAATAAAGTCACTCAAACTGGGTATCAATATCGAACAAAATTAACAAATATAAAAATGTTATACAATAAGTTTGGACTCTTGATTATAAAAATTAGAGTGGTTCGCTGAGAAGTCGAAGATTCTCAGTGTAAGCTCTTAACACTGCTGCTGATTCAAATTCTCGTCGGACTTTGGAGGTTCCGATGTCGCTGGCACTGGACTCTACGATGAAAAAAAATGCATTAATCTCCACTCTATTCATAAAATTTAAAAGACACGCAAATTATAAGAAAACAATGGTTAAGAAAAACGAAAAACAAAAAAAAACAAAACAGACGCGTTAGAAAGTTGTTATTCACAATAGCCAATCCCTCACACACTGCAACCCAATGAGTTACCTACTCAATAAAACGTGTACAAATATCCTGGCTGAAACAAAAATGAGTGATTGCGATTTAAATGACCTCCACCGAAAAACCAAAAATTAAAAAGCGAACACGACATGTATGCAATGGCCCGTCAAGCGGCTGGAAAGGGCCTCACCTCCTGTCGGGAATGGCCGTGACTGTCGGGCACCGGGGACTGTCCCGTCATCTGCTTGATGTAGTCTTTGTCATCGAATATTTTGATGTCACCGCCTCCAGGTTTATGCTTTACGTTATCCATGGAGCCCACTTTACTTTGTGCTTTGAATTCCAATTTTTGATTTTCGATCTGTTTCAAAGAAGTGAGTGTGCACATAAAATAAAAATACATACAATATAAATAATAATCTGGAGGTTCCGTAGATATTATAAAGAAGATAGTATATTTTCCAAATGATTATGTTATCAATACATTCCTGCCAGTATCTCAATCAGTCTTAATGTCGCAAGAATGAAACGATGAAAAGTGAGACATTGCCAACAACCGACGCGCGGCGCCGGCGGCACGGGCCGCGCCACGCGGTATAAAGTCACCATTGGTGCCGATTCCCTTGTTCACAAACTAAACTAAATTTAAGTTCAGTGCATCTTTTTCTTTCCATTTCATTAAGAAAAGGACAGAAGACAAATTTTAGTTTAGTCCTGTCAAATTAATCAGCGTCTGTCACTACTCCATACAAGTTTAGACGTGATTAAAAACTTGCCTACTAAAGTTACGTCAATTTACGTCAAGAGCTGATTAATTCGACAGGACTAAACTAAAATTTGTCTTCTGTCCTTTTCTTAAGAGGCCGACAACACCTAAAGCGCGGTCACTGTCGGACTGCATAGAAAAGCAAGAGAAGCGCGATGACGCTGGTAATTTATTGCAAAATAAGAAACAATTATCGATTTACAAAAAAGCTATAGATTATATAAAAAAACACTATTATGCTAATATGTTGCTTGTAGAATAAACTGACAAAAATCAGAATGATTGCATGTATATTAGTAGGGTTTTTAATCGTTAAAAGAATTTTTTAGAGGTATCTTCATGATTTTTTTCTATCGTATCAAATTAGTTATAGTATGTTTTCGACACACTATCTAACTAGCATATCCTTCTGATTTTGTTTACTGCAGTGGATCATACACTTTAAGGCATTATAAAACTTATAAAATTTGCGTTTAGGTCCTGTAGTCGCCTTAATGAAATAGAAAGAAAAAGATGCACTGAACTTAAATTTAGTTTAGTTAGTTTAGCTTAGTTTAGTTTGTGGACAAGGGAATCGGCACCATTGTCAACAGGGTCAAATTAAATCAGCTAGCAAAACTACGCAGTCGCGATGAGTATCGATATCTAAACACGACAAAATAAATACAAAAAAGATTTGATGATTTTTTTTGGGGTGTTGACCGCTGTTAGTGTTGTTACTTGAAGTGCAAATTGATAAAATCTGTTTCATCGTGTGAGATATCCCACCCATCACGTTTGTGAAGTTTACACTAAAAAAACTGATTTTTAAACTGATATTTTAAATGACTAAACTACGCAACGGTTGATGACCCAAAAAAAAACACATCATCAAACTAATTTATTTTTTGTTTTAGCATGTTTAGATACCCATCATATCTGCGGAGTTTTGTAATTTGATCCTGTATGTATAAGAACAATTACAACTTCACTATTCTGATGAGAAGAAAATTGCAACCTCACAAATGAATAAATTCTATCTTATGTAAGTAATACAAAAAAATATTAATGGTAAGTACTTCACAGGCTGGTTCACAGAACTCATGTAGATCTAGGCAATGATAATTGATTTGACTGATTATGTAATCAGAAAATACCACTACTAATCGGCAGACAAATCATGATTTAGTTCTATTTTTACGAGAAATACAGTGATTTGTAAGGGTGCTCGCACACGTCAGACTTTTTGTAGAGCCGATTATCGGGCTGATTCAAATTCTATACAGTTATACGAGCGACTTTTTGTAGGACGTGTGCATTACACTATTGCCATCATTATCAGTACGTTCAATTTATATCCAACGAAAATCGGTCACCGATATCAGTCGTGGGCCCAGCCGTGTGCAAATCAATGTATGTTTTGTTTTACGGTTACTCATATTCTTTATAACGATGTATTCAATCATTACGATGTGAATGAATATTCTTATCAAAATTAGCAAAATGATAAATCCGATCGTGTATACCGTAACCGAGAAGTCAGAATCATTTATGAAGATTAGAAAAGCATTTAGCATAGTTAATATTTTTTTTATATCTATGGGATCATATTAAAAATGCTATTGTAATACTCCTATCATACATACATGATTATGTAGGTGCATCAATATGTACCTATGGAGACAGTGGTTCAGACGTGAGATTTTATTTCATAATTCGTTAAAAATTATAGTCTTCAGCTAATATCTCCTTCAGCTGAACCTTGTCTAGATCATTTGAACTACGTTTCCCATTAGATATAACTAGTTTTATTTCTAGAAATTCTTTTGCCTTAGGAATTTTGCTGTGGGTTACAATTTTGTTCTAATTACGCGGAGACTTATAAAGTGGACAATTGGACATGGCTAATTAAACAATGGAAAATTGTGTTTGCCAATTATATCTACGGAACCTTCATGTATAGATAAATATATACGGTCATATCAGTGCGGTTGCTAAGTTATAATTTCATAAACATGTGGTGTGTGTACGTGTACACATTTGTTTGTGTTTGTTTCATAGTACAATGCATAATCGTTATTGATTTCCATGGCGTGCTTGTCGATGATATTCGTGTAGGTCGTGTGTACAGGTAACAGTCGTATGTTAGTTCTCTACGTTATGTAATCATCATATTAATATTTTATGTAGAAATTTAGCAGTCTGTGTAAAAATAAAACGTATATGGTGTAACGACACTTTTTCTACTATCATTCGCATTTCTCAATCCGGCAAGACCTTATTTATGTTGTTTCATTTTTATGTGAACGACACAGTTATTTTTATGTTGAAAGCAAAACACCTAGCGTGAAAAGTACAGCCACAGCCCGTCCTAGAAATACCTTAGGTAGACACTAGAACGTTTCTATCAAGTCAAATATCTCACGTATGGTACAAAATATGTACCGCCCAACCAACCTTACTCCATAAAGAGTGGTAGGCAAAATGTTTGTGAGATGCCCTCCATCGCGGTAACGCCCATTTAACATTCTAGAAAATAATAACCATACAATCCCATAATTACGTATTATACATTTCATTCCATACTGCGATTGTAGGTATTGACGTCACCTCGAAAAACTTAAACCTATGAAAACATTTTACATAAAAATTGTGCAATAAAGTGACTGTGTTTACACAAACTTAGATATTGATTTTTACTCACTGCTCTCGTTCCGTCTTTTGCAACTGTAGACTAAAGAAGAACAGCATTATTTTCAATATTGTACTTAAACATACAATGCAGACCTAATGACTTCGATTATTCTATTTTTACATTGAGTGCGTCTATAATACGAATTGTGAACTGCGCTACCATATTTGCTCAATGATGATACTTGATCGTGTTGCCATCTTTTTATCTAAGTGCTTTACCAAATATTTAAGCTCTACTCGAATGTTACTTTTACCAGCTGTGCTGACAAACTAGGCAAAAAGAGTACTCACTGAAAGTTGTTACCTAATATTTCGCCTATAACCGCATCCCTATGACCTATTCAATTGATATCTTAAAAATCATTATCTTTCATAAACTTACCTTAATGGCACCACCACCGGGCTTATGAGTGATGTTAACTGTCGAAGCAACTTTTGGTTTTGCTTTCTCGTTAAAGTTCAATTTCACGGTTTCAATCTTCTTGTCACCGCCACCTGGTTTGTACGCAGTATTCTGGAGCGAGCCTACCTTCGATTTAGCGTTCCATTCTAATTTCGTGGATACAATCTGAAAAACACCACGATGTAAATTTAATAAAGATATCCAAGGCATCCAATGCTCGGGTTTTATAAAATTGAGGTGTATTTACCTTTTTAACCCCACCACTTGGAGTATAAGCATCATTTTTAGCCGCAATTTTAGGAGTTACGTTACCGAACTCTAATTTCCGGTTTTCAATCTTAACTTTTCCACCACCAGGCTTGTACGTCGCATTATCTAATGAGCCAATTTTCGATTTCACCGATTTAATGTTGGGCGACGGAGCATTGCCAACTTGCACTTTGTTCATTGGCACTTCTGAAATGTAATTTACAACAAGTTTATAATATACGCCTTTAACTATGTTGAGCAGGTACCTGCTCATTCATTTATTGAGTAGTATTAACAAGACATCGTGAATTTTACAATTATAAGCCACTGTTTCCTTTTCCTTGCTTTATTTTTAGCAAACTCATAAACATTCCCATTTAATACTGTGCAAATTTATATTCATAGTGGTTTTGATTTAACTTGGCTTTCTGTATAAATAGGCAGCCATTGTTTAATATTCTTTATTAAGCAATACAATGAAGCTAAAAGAAGAATAATTTCAATGAATAATGGTTGTAAAGTCCGATTTAATGAAGGTTAAGGGCAAAAAAATACTATCACAATAAAAACTGAAGTATAAAAACTTTGCTTCAACAAAAATACTCACTCTTCTTATCATTTGGTAGAGGGTTTTCCGGTGTCTTAGCAGTAGCACTTTTGCTCGATGATCGAGAAAGACTCATTTTCAGGCTGTTACTTGATTTCTCCTTCATGGGTAACTTACTCGGAATCTTTTTGTTCGGTGAACTGGGAGACCCGTTGACATCCTTCAAATAAATAAGAATTTTATGTAGAGTTGAGTTCTGTTTACAAATAATGAAAATATTTAAATACAGATGCATACATTTCCCTGTGTAGATTCATCGACGCCGCTATCGTTGTCACCATCTAAAGAAAGGAAGTGTAAATGTAATGACACTGTTGATTTGTGCTATTAATCTATGCATTTAAATCAAATGCGTTTGGCTCATTTTAAATCGAATATTCCTTTTAATACGAGTTTCCTAAATATTACCTTTCGGTCGAGATTTAGGCGCAGACGCTGTTTTTCGAGGTGTTGATTTCTTTGAATCTGCAGAAGCAATAGGTGTGCTTAAATCATTTGGTTTTCTCGGAACTTGTAGAGGTGGCTTAGCATCCGGTAAAGGTGACTTTGAAGGGGTCTTATTTGGCGTTGGTACAGGTTTCACATCTTTGTTAGAATCAATCCCCCTTGTTGATTCCAATTTTGGTTCTACTTTTGGTGTTTTTGGACGCGCTAGTTCTGGGGTTACACTCTGAGGCTTGTTAGGTGCAGTTGGGGTCAGTATTGGTTTCGTTTTAGGCTCCGGAGAATCATCACTGCGCGTTAACGATGGAGAGCGATCAGAAAACTCTTCTTTCGGTTTAGCAGTTTCATTAACCTTTCGCGGTGCCGTCAAATTATTTTGCAAAATCACATCATCATCGTCGTCCGATTTCTTTTTTGGAGCTGGTGTTGGTAAAGCCCCAATAAAAGATTCTGTCATTTTAGACCCAGATATGCGGGATTCAGGACGTTCTGGAATTTCTTTCGCACCTTCGTTCGAGCCTTCCGATCGAACGCTTTCTTTAGATTCACGTACATTTTCTTTGCTTTCTATTTTCCCTTCTTGTATTAACCCAAGTCCTGGACTGCGACTGATAAATTCATCAATTCTGCCTCCTATAGCACTGACAGATTTGCGACGATCATCTTCTACTTTTAAAGGACTTGGAGCTCCGGGGGCAGCTGCAATACTGTAGCTTCTACCTTTAGCCGCCGTAGGCCCTTCAATACCGTTTTCTGTTTTGTTGACATTTTGGTTGTCACTTGAAATACTTTGGTTATCCAGGTTGACTGGTTTCGTCTGATAAGTATTGGATGGATCGAGACCCTTCAAAGAGCCTTGCGATGGTTGTCTTAGGAAACCAGGCACGGGTGCTCCGTTTTTAGCTGCCCCGTTAGGCTGTTGCAGAGGAATCTGTGGTCTGCCTCCTTCGGGTGTGGTTGCACTGACAATTGGTGGCTGCCTCGGACCGAACTGCAAATTGTTCGGTGGAGGAGCTCGTTGTAGTGGCTGTCCTGTCGGTGACTGTACCGGCCTAGGTCCTTGTTGAGGTGCAATGGATTGCGGACCAAAAGGTCGTAAGGTAGGAGGAACAGGCCGAACTTGCTGGGCTCCTAGGGGTCCGGGTGGGGCTGGACCTCTTGGTAATGGGGTGCCTACTCTTGGCACAAATTGCGGAGGTGTGGTAACGGGTCCCCCAGGTTGAAATTGTGGTCTTGGTTGAGACGGTGGTACTGCTGGCCTCGGCGATTGTGGTGGAAAGGCTGACCGTGAATCAACCCTATTAAGAGGACGAATTGGTGGTGGTGGCTGAGATGAATCTTGACCAGCCAACCCAGTACTCAGGGGGCGAGTCTCCGTTGGGGCCTTTCAAAAATAAACAAATATCTATAATAGCAGAAAACAATTCCATGATACGAGTACCTACGGTCTACACTAATTGCAGGTTTATGAACACGAAAGTTTTAATGAATAAGATTTTAATTTAGATATAGGAAAACTTTGACGTGTTATTCCCAAAATCTACATTACCAAAGTTTTACAAGTAAGTAAGCTACTTACTTCGCTCTTAACGCGTTACAAAATTTTAGGTAATCACGAAATAAAATATTGTTTACATGGAGCAGACACGATCGATGAAGTATACCCCAGATTATAGACTAGTATCCTCGTAAGTCATAATATCATGAATAATATTGCAAACACTCAATATTTTGCGAGTCTGGATAATAATCCACAAAATGTAGAGTGATTGAACACGGTATCTGACTGGTGCGGGGCGGAGACGATCGCGCTGTCGCCGGCCGCGCTCCCTCCCACTCCACCGGAATCAACAAACTAGATCTTCAGCAGAAACAAAATCTATCAAAATATTGAATATGTTGGATAGAATAATAAAAATACATGTGGCGTCAATTATGGCTGAATACAACATACTCGTTCATTCCTATCATAACTGGTTGTAAGTTTTCGAAAGGACGAACCTAACGCATAACACTACATGATAGGTTTATCCTATAACGTGCCTTGAAATTAAATCAATCCAAACAACAATTTCAATTACTCGTCTGTTATCAAGGCCGTTTACCTCAATTAATTCCGCGCACAGTTAAGATAACCTATGATTGCATAAATTAACGTATGGTCTATGTAGAATTAAGAAATGCACTAATATGCTTATATCCTTGTTCCTGTACCCTATTCGTGGATCCAGTAGAACCGCGTGATCCAAGCGAGCAACGCCCGTTAGTTAAAAGTTGTCACGAACTCGGCTACTGGGTCAACGAGCTATTGCCGGATAAAAAATAAACTGCACGTCCTCTGAACCAGTTTCAGTGAATAGTTTTGTCGAAAAAAAAACATATAGCTTTGTCAAATTCCTACCATCGCGGAAGAATTTCGTCTGAACATGAGAGATAATAACAAACTGTTTATTTAAAGGAAATTCCTGGTTAATGGCTTGTATGCGAATTAATTTTAGCTGCCAAATATTATTAACATGAAGCATATCTAACTGCATCTATTCGTAGATGATTGTAGCGAGGGCACGCTGATGTCTACGAGCTTTTCAACGAGTAAGAAACTACCAAGTTCCTTTTTTCTCAAAACTGGGTTTATTCGCTCAAAGCGTAATCCTGTCTACTCTTTGCAACACTTCAAAATATTCTTGCTACAGTTTATAATGACAATCATGCCATTATAAACAAGCTATAACGTAAATGGACATATCTCGTTTCTTTGTACTGATTATTTCCAAATACGTGGCTAAAATATTAACTCATCCATACGAAAAGTTTTGACCTACGTAATTTCTAAAACTGCACAATCATAGATTAATTTAAAGTTTGAAATAAACTTTGCCAAACATGTCAAATTAGGACAATATAAGAACATCGCTAAAGGCACGACTTCTAAATTGACTTTGAACGTTGAACGCATCGTAAAATGATGCCTGCTTAGGGCCTATCCCAACTGAAATAGAAATACGTCACGCGAAATGTCTTTTCTTTTCAAATGAATACAAGAGATCAAATTACCAAACAGTTATTTTTTATTTAAATCTTGCTGCTAGGTTCATTGTTTTATGGGGGATGTTTTAAGGTAGCCAGCTAAATTCAAAATGTTCAAGTTGTATATTAATTAAAATATGATTAGCGACCGTAACAAATATGCCTTTACAGAATTATAATCATTAGAATAAAAAATCAACAACTCAACTTAGAATTGGGCTCAAATATCATGATTTCATGTAATAGTCATGCAATTGGGTAATATGAACTTAGAGAGTAGTATTGATGATTTTTATCATTATAATTCTATATCGAAATAAATATTTGATACAGCCACGAATCATATTTAGATCAACATACAACCTGATACTGACCTGAAAATTTGAATTTCGCGGGCTACCCTGACACTTTTGCCTTAAAGGAGGGTTGAACTTCTGACCTCTTTAAACGAAAACTCCTCATAACCATATGGTATAGGTGAATACGTAGACCGTGCAGTTTGGAATACTTAATAGAATGCATCCCCATAAACATGTCTGTGATCGTCTGTGACAAAAGGTAGACGTCCCCGATCGCGTGATTTTGCTATAATATTTTATTGCGCTCGTCAACGAATTCTCTCAAATTTACATGAAAAGACTGTAAAATTTCGCGAATATTACGGTTAACTTTGGCATAACATTGCATGGCAGTACCTCCACTGATTTATATTCATAAACACTTGTATCTGTTTCTTGCAAAATACGTTGATATTCACGCAGAACAAGGCAACAACTTTGCAAATCTCAAAGAAAAAATGAGAAAAGTTTGCGAAGTTGGAACGAATTCAATCCGTTCATTACGTTTTAGTGCCGTGATGTTCAATGCCGAAGTTTTCATGAGCTAGTCATTTTTGGGCAGGTTTCATAGTGGTATCGTTTAAGTAATCACGAAAATCCGCGATTCGATTTATTACATAATAAGCTTAAACGGCCCTTGTACTTTTATTGAATGTGTAGAGCGCTTCACGGTCGTTTTTGCACCTTTTTCGTGGAGGAAAAACTGACGCGAAACTAATGAATTAGTAAACCTTTCGCTAGATACAGCAGCGTAGGTCGACGTTTGTAATTAAACCGGATCAGCGGTTCATGTTCAGAACTTCATAATGTATTTGTGATGATGCCATGAAGTGCATTAGTGCAGCATGTAGTTCGGTGCTCTCGTGAAACCACGAGGCTTACCCGGTTAGCGTCCATACTGCTTACTACAATTATTAAAGTTTTACAATCTTCAAACTTTGACAGTAGTCCCTATGTCATATTTCTTCGCTCGACGAGGCGATCGCGTATTTGCGATGTCTCCTTGAAACTATAAAAGACAATAAACATTTTATTAGGCATCAAGCCTTCACGCACAACTACCTGATGCTATAAAGGTGACGGGGTGCTTTGCTGACGCATTTAAACAGTGGAAACTACACAATTATGCTCAAGTGTTATGGTGGAAGACTATCTAAGGCACCAGTGACTTAGGTAAGATTATTCCTATCGACGTGACTCACTACTTTGCGACTTTATTACGACGGCATACAGTTCATATTAGTGCCAAGATACTCGAACGGATGTCAGATCGATTATAGGCGTTACGAGGTTTATGTACAATCGATAAGTAGACATTCAGCCTTACAGAAGTACCTACGTAGGTACACGCAGATGTGAGGGTACGGTATGAGTCGAGGAGAATTTCTTATTACAACAATCTTGATACCTATCTTGTGCGGTAAAATGACACGTGCCCAGATGCTTGCCAAAAAATAAATTGTAACTACTGAATACGAATAATAACATCAATCATTTTTACTTTGAGAATCAATAACAGCGTTTTCAAATGAAATTGAACGCTCTCTGTGTTTATCTACCTACCTACGTGTTAACGTCACATACTTAAATGACACTTACAAGCCGCAATTAACTCATGAGTCACTTTGTCGACGTCTCGTCTGTGAAACTTTAAACAAAAGAAAAACCAATTTTATTTGAAATACGTCATAGGCATGACTATTTCAGTCGCCTAAACAAATTGTAAAAATAATATAATAATAATAATATATGCAATATAATAATATATACAATAAATAACATTATTAAGGTTGTTACGACTACACTTTAGTTTAAGTGTCCCAGTGACCTTTAAAATCCTATTGTCTTAAGAGCACTTGTGACCAATCACAATGATGAATTGATGTTCAAGTTGCTATGAGTAAGATATCGATGTGTTTAAAATGTTGAATCATTTTTCCTGAACCTCTTAAAGATAGGAAGCACATAAAATTATTAATAAGGCTTATGTCACTAATATAGCTTGTGAATCACCCAATACCGTTTCTTTCGGTCATTAGAACATTTGTTTTGAACTATCTACGTAAATATTTACCTTTTAAATAACTGATTATTAAAATCAATAAGAGTCTTCTAGGGATTTTTTTATTGTCAAAATTAGGTGTTAAATTTTCCTTTTTATTTCTATTTCGTGTGTAAAATCTGTGTTTTCGATGAATTCCAACAACACTTTATCTCTTTAATTCGCGTCATCGGTTTTAATATTTTAAAACCAACCATTTTGCCATCCAACGTAGCAATGCTACCAGCCTTTTCCCATTGACAGCGATGCGGACGAATTTATTGATTCCCAATGAGCTATCCCGCTTTTTTATTTTTTATTATATACTTGTGTGTACTATATATATTTTAGTGTTAGCTTGTGTATTTTAATTAAGGATCAATTGTTAAGTAAGTACTAGGTACTCAGAAGAACCTGAACAATAGGAAAAATCGCTGAATACATGACTTCTAAATGAATACAGCGCTAATTATAGCACGGGTTCTGGCTATAGTGCACAGTACAATAAAGTGAGTTATTATACTGTGGTTATGGTAAAATGACCACTACTAGTACAAAAGTAATTATTGTGCAATTCCAGAAAACAGTTTCATTCGGAAACTCTATAAATTGTACAATGTAACTAATGACGGCTGTGACACAAATAAACTACAAAATGTACCATTTTCCATAACTAGGTTCAGCGTCAGTGCTGAAGAATCTATTTATAACATAACATCACGCCATGTTTCCCGGAAGAGTTAGCCAGAGGTCCAAATTTTACCAGTTATGTTATATATAGGGGGCGAGCCTAATGCCATCACAAATCCAGACGGGCTGCTACTGAGAAATTCCAGATAGAAAAACCCATAAAACGGGAATTATACCCAGGACCTCATGCTCAGCAGTAGTGCTTGCTACCACTAGACCGACGAGGCAGTTTCAATCTACTAATACATCGTAAATACTCGTAAACGTTGTTATTCTTATTATAAACAAATTCCGGTTATTTAGAACATTTCCATCAACGACTGACGTCAGTCACGTCTATCATAGCTGATATGAGTTTGATGAGTTTCACAAATTTGCAAACTGACAAGTGATAAATAAGTATAAATATAGACTAAATTGATATTTCATTATGACTTAGGTATCAGTGAAGTCAATAGACCGTAAAACAAGCAAACAAATGTGTGTACATGTGCTGTGATGTATTCAAGTGTAATCACCTAATCACACACCCACCATACTTGACCATATCTACAGGAAAAATTCTAGATTGAGGAAATGTTTTTTAAGAAAAATATTTAGGTGCACTTGATTTTTACAATGTTGGCTTGATTTAGAAGAAAACTGTGCAATAGTGCTTACTAATGCATCAGTTATTATTCCAAACCAATTAAAGCATGAAGCAAGCTCTTGTTGGATTGCAAAAAATTGTGAGATTAGATAGTAAAATACGATGTCTATGTACATAATACAAAATGCAAATAGGTACCTGGCAACAGATACAAAGATAGCAAATGGATAAAAATATGAACGATCATGTACCACAATACTTTACAATCCCACTTAAAACGCAATATTTTTATACTGTGTATTCATTGCGCTCAAAATAAATGCTGAGCTGTAAAAAATACCAGATCCACGCAACAGAATCTACGAGCCAAATGCTCGTAAATAAACTATCTTCGGAATGGGATAGCATCACCGTCGTCACGCAGTGTACACGTGGTGGGCCACTGGGATGGAAGTGATTAGCCATGCTCGGCCATGCCGTCACTCCGGTACTCTGCCACTCTGTCACTCCGGCACTCCCATGGGAGTTACCTGCTTTGGGAGGGCCCGACCTTGATAGGTAGTTACCGGTGATTATGCTTTCTCACTAAGTAATATTACCCTTTGTTCTTTACATTGAAGGTGACCCAACTTTAAATGACGTATGACGTCCTCTAAATAAGAAGGTACCTACTGTGTAATACGCGTTAGTATGCGTGCTTGCTTGCTAAATATTATATTAACTTAACTAAATAAACCTCTTGTTTAATTACTGCTAAGTATTTCGATTTAACACGCGACTTATTAACAGAAGTCGTTTACTTGGAAATGGTGCTATTTTTTATTTGATTTATTACGTCTAGTTGCACAAGGAAAATTTAACTAAGCGAACATGCAAATAAAAATGGCAGGACTTATTATGGATAATGCGAACCACTAAAAAGATAATGCTCTAATCGCTAGGCTATTTCGCAATAAAGAGGCTGGATTCGGGCGTAGCATAATGGCGTTATTAGCACAGGTGGACTCGCCTTTTAATAAATGACCTTCTACATCCTGAGATGGCATCCTGATAGAATGTTATTGCCTCGGGTTATTACGTTCCAGGATACCTATTTTTTTAGGAAAACGAATAATTTTAAAAGTTTAAAAAATATATGATTACAGATTTCGTCATTTTTAGACCTACGAATGGATCGAAAATGAATCCTTAGTAAAGGTGAGAGGGAAACTTGAATAACTCTTCAAACCCTTTGGGAAACCAAAGAAATTAAAAAAAATAAACAATATTATTTTGAAGAAATTATCAATAGAGACTTCTTCAACAACGTTTAATTAATGAAGTCTAATTACACAGAAAACCTTCATGTAAAGTGAAACCTTCATGTGTGAAGACGAGAGAAAGATTTGTTCAAATATTTGTCTAGAAACTCTATACCATCCAACAAAAGAGAATAGGGACAATATTTAAGAAATACATTCTGAAGACTGAACAATTTAATAAAGAACCAAAATACAAATGCAAATAGCGTGGTGAACAAGTCATAGACGTAAATGAAATTCGTCATCAATTCTGTTTCATTATATGAAGCGAAACGTGAAGAGGACAAAGCAACAAAGTGAAATGAAAATACAGTTATCTAGACCATCAACAGTACCTACAAAAGACTTATTTCCCACAATTGAAAACTTTGCGCTCTAGTTCATCATATTCTAATTCAGCTATATTTTGTATTTTGTACCACTTTAAAAATCCAGCCAGAACACTTGCTTTGACTGCCTCTTTGGTCTAGTGGTTGCAAGCGCTATTGCTGAGCATGAGGTCCTGGGTTCGATTCCCGGATCGGGCAAAGTGTTATTGGGTTTTTCTGTTTGGAATATCTCAGTAGCAGCCCGGAGTCTGGATGTGTGCCCGGTTGATGGCAATAGGCTCGCCCCCTATTACATGGGACTTAAATATAACTGGTGAAATGTGGGTGTACTACAGGTACACCTCTGCCCAACCTTTCGGGGAAACAAGGTGTGATGTTATGTTATATTGTTAAGTTATGTTATCTTAAATACATCTACTGTATGAAAATTCTCATGGCTCGTGTTTGTACCCATAAAAAAAACTGCATCCTAATTGTGTAACATAGTTTTAATCACAATCCGAGAGTTTTGGAGGTTAATGCTAGTCTATTACTTCATAGGTTTGAAAACTTCGTCTGCTCTACAAAGTAAATAGCGTAATGGACGTTGGTGAACTGCAAAATGAAACCCATTGCGATCGATTGTCATTTTATGTATGTTCCGCAATTATCTCGCGGATATCTTCATATTTACGAATGACTGACGAATGAATGTATGTATGGGATATTTCACGATTTTTCCATTCATAAAGATAACTAGAATTACATCAACGGTGATATAGTTTTTAACGATACCAATGAAAGTTT
Organism: Atethmia centrago; assembly: GCA_905333075.3. NCBI lineage: Eukaryota > Metazoa > Arthropoda > Insecta > Lepidoptera > Noctuidae > Atethmia > Atethmia centrago. The sequence goes on along the minus strand of HG995383.1, from coordinate 14,398,248 downwards.
CACCATTAAACGAGATTAAACTATTATGGTTAATCTTCAGGAGATTAACCATACCTAATAGTTTAATCTCGTTTTGGGAAATACGTTTTAGGAAATACGAAAACTTTTTGTTCACTGTTATCAGTAGTGTTATTATGGTTAGGATGTATCTCGTTTGTTGACATCAAAGGATATGCACGGATACCTATCCGTGCATATCCTTTGATGTCACTTTGAGTAGCGACTTTAGAGCACATTGTTCACAAGTGCACCTGCACTTGTGAACAATATGCTCTAAAGTCGCTACTCCATGAAAACTGAACAAAACGATAACCACGACCGTGACATACTTCTATTAAGCCGTCTCTACTTTATATTTTTATTATCGTAAATAAGAACGCGACTGATGATGCCGATTAAGCTGAATTTATGAGAGTAATTACGGGTAACGTACAGTCGTACATTCAACATCTAAAGTACCTACCTAATCAATGGTCATGAAAAAACAACCTTAAACCTTCCGTATTCTACTTACGTTCACCAATTTAAATTCAGTAGCATGTTTTGAGTACCGTTTGCAATACATAAAATAATTGAATCAGCTGTTTCCACAATATTTTGTATGAAATTACCAATCAGAATCGTGGTACTCGATTCTGATTGGTAATTTCATACAAAATAGGCACGGCAGTGACGTAAAAAAATATTTCCTAGTATGAGCCATTGTTTTAAAATTATTCTGGATAAAACATGTTACTAATAATGTGCGACTGCATAACGTTTATTCATCTGCAGACGTATTGATTGTACGAAGGTGGCGATCACTTCTGAGCGAGGAAAACGCGCTGCCGTCACAACATCGCGTCAGAGTCCATGTGACGTGGTCTTAGGCAGAGAGTTCTCTTGCCAAATGTGAGTCAGTGGCGATATAAAACCGCGCGGCCAATGTAAGCACCGCACTTCGTATAATACCGTCGGTCCACGCTGTGCTCTGATAAAACATATTCAAAATCATTAATGTTTGTAAACGGTGAACGTCTTATCACTTCGCAATTCGAAAGAATCAGTTTAAACGTAGACAGTAAGTACCTATTCAACCAAGTGTTATTGTTTTGAACAGTTAATCAGTGATTTGTGTTAGCCGTGAAAAATAAGTGTGGAAAATCTTTTCATGACTTCATGATAAAAACAAAGAATTTTCCTCAAGTGTAAAGTCTCACAAAAAAATAACAGCTGTATTTCAGTGACAACATAACTTATGAATGCCTTTTGTTTTTTCAGAAAACATGCAGCCGAAATCTGACAGACCGCCAGTGGGCGCTACAAGCCAGCTACCTCAACTACACCTGACTCCATCGGGTGGTGGACAAAAGCGAGCTGATGGGTCACCTCAGAGCGGGAGTAACCCTTGGCTGCTGAAGCCTCAGCACGAGATCCCGCCCACTCCGCCACCACAAGCCAACCCCCAGCCCCTCGAATTCTTTCCGCAAAGAATAGGGTAGATTCGCATAATGGACACTCGAATAAAAATATTGAAATATAAATGGCAAGTTGCCATTTTGTCGTTCTGGCTTTCCAGTAAAGTCGAATAAAAATACGCCTCGTTACGTTAAGCAGAATCTACGTAAATGTCGGAGACACACTGAGGGAAACTTCAGTCAGGCATAACGTGAAGTGCGTCAGTGGCAAGTGCGGTCAATCTATGATTTAGCGATAAGTTTTATTATTTGTTAATTGTGATATTTTGTGGAAAACCGCACGACAACGTAACATTTCCGTGACAAGTATGGAACTATGGACATGTTTTGAGTGAACTATGTTTTATTTTTAATAGTGTTTTAGTCGCAGTGAAAGCAATAATAAGTCAATATTATGAAATTGAATTAAGAAATAACATTTGTATAGTATAACATAAGATATTATAACGCTAAATTCTATAAAAAGCACGTACCTACGCATTGTAAAACTAAATTAAGTAATATCAAAAACTTAAGCAATAAATTAAACATGAAATACATATATATCAATTAAATAACTTGTGTTTATTTCTCTTCAGATGACAACGTGTAATTGTTAAATAAACTATTTAAGGGGTTATAGTAACATATACCATTTCGCCTGTCGCCGAAGGGAATGGCAGAGATGCCCTTACACATTTCGCCAGTTATACGCGTAGTCTTGAGTATGAAAATGGACATATTTTACTATAGGACGAGTTCTGAAATATCGTAAAAGAATCCGTGAAATATTTCAGATCAGATACACAGATGTCCTATTTAACTGTGGTCCCATACTTAACTAACAATTGTTCCCATTATGGGAACAGTTTTAAAGTATGTTACACTATTACTGTTAGATGTTATACTATCTATATTTCAATATTATCTTTTCAGTAGAGTGCACTGACGTCAATGCTTGAGTACTTATTTTTTGTGCGGTAATATGATTTGAGCCGCAGATGAAGTACTTATGCTACCTACCTACATCTCTACATATATAGGTACCTACCTAGTTTTATACCATACAGAAATTATTATGTACGGAGCGGTTAATAGTTCAATAGCCTTTGACTTACAAGTGACAATTAACTTTCAAGAATTATAAGTACCCGACTTTTAAATTGAAAGTTTTAGACTTGCATCTAATACATAAGTCAATGTTTACACCAGATTTTAAAAAATTAACACACGTGCAACCTATACCTTCCACGTGTACCGTCTCGTAAATTCTTTATCAAAGCGGTTTCTAACTGGTTTCTGATCAAATTAAAACTCATTCTAATGTTTATCAAGAACATGTGTCAGGAACTGAATAAACAGTTGTCATAACTTAAAGATATTAAGAAGTTGCTTAAGGCGCTGACAAGACCCAATTGACCAAAATAGGCTTCTCTTAAGAAAAAAAATTGCCAAATCTGTATAGTTTGCGGTAGCGGAAAAAATATATGTTAATTTTGAACATATTTCCCAGAACTTGGTTGTTACCAAAACACGTTTTGAAAAAAAATCTCGAAAAAAACTAACGCTAAACTAACCTCTTACCTTGAGTTCTAATCCAAAATATCTGTATTAAATATCAACATACCTTACGTATTTAATTAATAACAAAAACTTCTTATTTGAATGCAGAACTTGGTTGTTTTTTATTTTCCATTACTCAACTCAATTTTGAGTAAATAGATAATTGCTTCATATTTTGCAATAAATTACAAGCGTTGTGTCATCGCGCTTCTCTTTCTTTTCTATGCAATCTTACAGTGACCGCGGTTTAGGTGTTGTCAGCGTCTTAAGGCGAACAGGAAATAGGATTTCATGAGATAATCCGATAACTCGATAAAACACAATATTTGGTTAGGAGCTAACAGCTATAACGTTTTTACGAGTATCAGCACGGAATCCCCTCTGACTCATCGGGTGAGGCTGAGGACTCATAATAAAAATTCAATGGTTACTTTTCCGAAAATTGTGAATCAAGGCTTCTACATACTGGCGCGACTTGTCGCGCGACGGGTCGCGACACAAAGGCACCGCTTGTAGCGCTACACACGGTGTCTTTGTGTCGCGTCGCGTCGCGCGACAAGTCGCGCCAGTATGTAGGAGCCTTCAGGCACTGATCAAACATATCTAAGTACCTACTCCTCCATCCTCAATTACGTACGTAATAATTAGGCATTGTCAATTCTAACCGCAAGCACATTGAATTAACGAAATTGTACCTAAAATACAATTTAATTAATGTTTTAAACAATACAATAATCAGTAGCTGGTTTTTAGAGTCCCGTAGTAAACAAGGAACCCTTATAGTTTCGCCGTGTCCGTCTGTCTGTCTGTCTGTCTGTCCCAGCTGTAGCTCGCTCAGAGACGCTTAGTACTAGAAAGCTGTAATTTGGCATAGGTACCTATACATATTAACCACGCCGACAAAGTGCTAAAATAAAACCTTGAGAAAAAAAATTTTTACCCTTGCACGTAATGTGGGGATGATATTTTTTTTCCTCGGCTATCTCATGGTGTGGGATATCGTTGGATAGGCCGTTCAAAAATACTACGGGACTGTGAACACCACTTTTCGATTCAAAGATCCGCTTGCGTAATATTTTTGTTAGAGTCAAGTGTCCCCCCCAGTGTACAAATACGAACATAAAGCAATATTGCTCATCCCCAATAGCAAATAGCGTGACAATTTATAGCCTATAGACAGACCAGATTTATAGGGAACAAAATCTATCCGGTAGTATTTGCGTAATGTTGAAACATACATTCAGACAAACAGACAAAAAATTCTAATAACTATATTTCGGCAATAGAATTGTTCCCAGCACTCGTAGCAATTACTATTTTTCAAAAATATTAAATGTACATTTTTGACTTCGCTATGATTTTGTTATTACAACTTTTGCTCCCTCCCCCCCCCTGCCAACGAAATGGTTGTTTATGAGATTGTAAAAAAATCATGGCAGTAGTACATATAACGAAAGTTAACTACCCAACTACGGAACCCTTCATTGTGCGTGGTCTGACACGCACATGGCCGGTTTTTTTTTTGTTGTTCGTTTTGGGAACAAGTAGCAATCAGCGGTGGGCGTCGGAGCGGCGACGGATCTCTCAAATGGACCAAATTGTACGCATGTGTCCCTACATGACTTGAGGTTGATTGACGTTTTCGCGAAATTAACGTTCCGAGTTTATAAATTCTACTGAACTTTAGAGAGAGCCCAGAAATAAGCCATAATATGTAGGTATATTTTAGCTGGCGAAAATTTTAGCTTACGTTATGTAAACAAAGATAAAGGTGTTTTGATAATATATATTCGCCACGCCATCTGGCAGACGGCATCTACAATTTAAACGAATCGATATATAATACGAATGATATACATAGGTTGTACCGATGCAATTACCTTGTAATTTTACAGCGAAATCAAAGATCAAACAAGGAACCCCGCCAATAAATATTCCTATCAGGCAAATCAACAAGCTAGCCTTCGGAATCAATCGTCTTAATTGAACCTAATATCTTATCAGATAATTAGTGCAATTGACGAGGGAAAACACTAATTGCTTTGATATGTATGACGCGGTATGAACGTCGTCACGAGTTCCTGCTAGGTACAGTGCAAGTGGTGCTTCAATTGAAAAGCCTTTTAGCGGTGCCTTTTATGCATTAGTTAATTGCACGAATCTAGATTCACAGCACGAGTAAAAAAAACCTTTTGTCGCGTAATCGGATCACTATAATTCGTTTTACCCGTTCCGTTTGTCCGTGTCGAGTGCTTCAAACGTGAGAGTAACAACACTAAGCGGCGTTTACTTATTATTACATCAATAAATGATTAGTTCGTCCACGATCGATATTCAGAACATATCTAGATATTGGATGACTACTTCGTATACAGTCGACAACGTTAAGTGATATTATTGAACAGGAATATTAGAACGTTCGTGGTGCAATCGCGGGAAGCCGTGGCAGTGCGCACTTGGTTTTCAGACTTATTTTACAACTCACCTCGCCGGAGACGAACGGGAAACACTTTGATTTACGTTGAAATATGACTGAGGTACTTTGTGATTAGATTGAGGGCTCCAAGTAAGGGGGTGCGTTCCGCAATGGACGCCGGCAAAACCTGAAGTGTCGTGATACGTGCGGCCTCTATCGGCAACCGAAGAACGTGAAGACTGCCTAAATGTTCAGAGAAGGCACAGGGCAAGAAAGAAATCTATAAATTTATTTAAAATTCAAAGTGTCATGTTTCATTTAGATTTCATTTACACTTAGGTTGAGTCTGCTATCCTAATCTCGTTTTCCGAACTTTAAAATTAATTAATAATTGGTAATAAAACAAAGACCTCAATATTCAATTCTGACTTATACGCGAGTGTGAAAATATGCATAAGTTGAACGGCATTATTTAAATGCGAATACTGGTCTAAGCATTCATAGTTCTAGGGAAAAGGCGTCCTGCGCCCTGAACATTGTGCGCGCGCAACCACCACCGGCCAATTCCCTACAGAGGAACACTACGAAAGATCAGTACAACCTTCATTGAGAATGAAACATACGCGTCCCTCTCATATTTGGAATGAGTAAAAAGAATGACAGCTAAGTCTCGTAATTGTTTCGACAGAAGGTAATAGGCACCCCGGGTTGTGTCGCTAGAACCGCGGCATGTTTATTTTTTCCAAATTCCAATTTACATGAATCGTTTTAGAAAATTGAAATGGAATCGTAGAACATTAAGGTGGACAAAATCAATAAAGATAAAATAATGTCCATATCAGTAACCTAATTATCACGTTCTACAAAATGGTATGATAGGTACATTGATAACACATAATATACTTAAATAAGACGTAGGTAATTCGCATTATCTATCTTTATGATTGCAAATATTACTATGATATCGTTTATCGTATACGTACACTTAATAGGGATAATTCCTGTACGTAATTTATATAAAAACTTTCCATTCGATAGTAAAATGAGCCAAACGTTGTTTTGTAGCGGATTCTGAACCATTCTCACCATTCTCCCATTTTTAATTACCTGAAACAATACAAAATCATTTGTTAAAGTCAAAGTAAGGTTACAAACATGAAAACAACTGGACAAACTAATTACTTATTAATTCAGCGACGTTATTTCTATTGACAATGAATTGCTGAACTTAATAAGCAGTCTTATTTAGAAAATTATAGAACGATTGTTTGGAACGAAGACAGATAGGTAACCCACAAAATAACCCACGGACGTAAGCAGAGCGTAGGTGCGTACGACACACTAAATATACCATCATAAATATTCATCTAAATATACCAAACAAGTCGTTGTCCTACTGATTTGAACTGGTTAATAAAGAAACGCTAATGAAGTTTAAGAATTAATAATAAGTGTGCGTCAAAAAATTTGGATTTTATACTGACTGACATCCAGAAATATTACATCTGGATGTAATATTTTTATATGATAACGTATTCAGTACGTTGTTGTTGTTTTAGTTGATTTGTAGGTTGATCTATGACAGTCTTTACGGGTAAGCAGAAAACCCGAAAGTATAACAACCAGTCTTATCAAGGGGTATCGTGTTATTACAGTGATTGGGTTTCTAAGATCAGATAGGCAATCGCTCCATGTGAGATACTGGTATTCACTGTTGAGATGCGTCCAGTTAGACTGGAAGCCGACCTGAACATAGTTGGGTAAAGGCTAGGCAGATGATGATGTTGTTTTGTTATAGTTGATAATGTTTTCGTATGAAAAGGGTCTGTGTCAGAATCGTAGATGACCCAATTTCTATATCTTCGTTAGAAAGAATGAGAACATAGTTAGCAATCGCTTTACGATCAAATTCGGTCGCAAAGTCCTAACGGGGTCCTTAACGGTCAAATTTTTTTGACAACCGTCTAGGATACCCCATTAGGACTTTGCGACCGAATTCGGTCGTAAAGCGATCACTATATTTAAGTCGAGACTGCAGCTCCTGGAAAAAGTCGTTGAATTTAATCGGTAACACTCTTTGAATTTAATCGGTAAAAGTCCGGCTCTTCCCCCGCTTTCTTAAAACACAGAAAGTCCTCATGGGTGGGGGACCCATGAGGACTTTCTGTGTTTCGGTAACACTCTTTGAATTTAATCGATAAAAGTCCGGCTCTTCCCCCGCCTTCTTAAAACACAGAAAGTCCTCATGGGTCCCCCGATGAGGGCTTTCTGTGTTTTAAGAAGGCGGGGGCTTTGCCGAGACAAAAATGGATGGCTCCTATTTAAAACGGCCGTAATCAGGATGATGGCGACAATGGTATTTCCCGCGAGCACAGATAAAAACGTGCCAAGAATTGTTTCGCAGATAGAAATAACTATGGACATAAACTACTAATAGAATAATAGCTACAATCACATATCCGCCTGCCACGGCTGATGATTACCTATGATTGATTGATTGGCTGCGGCGATGAAGCACGATTATACATCCAATATCGTTAGCTCCAACGATCCATAGAGGAAGCCTACATCGATTTTGAGCGAATTATGTTTACCATCAATATAACAGACTTTTAGGATAGGCAATGGAGCCGAGAGTGCAATGACACTATATAATATCAAAACACACGTTTTTCAACTCATTTATCAGGAAATAAATAAAAAAAGTCAAGAGGCCTCTTGACTTTTTTTGGGTTTTGGGTGACACCGGGTTGGAAAGAAGTCCAATTAATTCATTTTACGATTAATATGTACAAGTATATTTTTGGCTACTTTGTATTAGAGTGTGTATTTTGTCTATTTTTTTTAATGTGTGTCTTGTTTGTGCAGAATAAACAATGTTTATTTCTTTCTTTCTTCTTTTGCTAACTAATTGCATTTCATTGCTTCGCTCACTAATTGGCTATTGAGAGCTAGACCGCAAAAAATGTAACATTTTGACCATCGTATCAAAAGTATCATGACGGTCAAAATGTTACACTTTCACGGAGTATAACGTGTGATAAGGAACTTCGTTCCATAAAGTTTTTTAAAGCTTTATAGTCGATAAGGAAAAAATATGGGCCTCCTACCGGTCTATAGCAAAATCTTTCTATACATATAATAACAATATCGTAGCGCAGTCAAAACTGTACATTTAATATTTCTGAAAAAATAGTAATTTTTACGTGGTCTGGGAATGATTCTAATATATAGTTAGTACATACATAGTTTTTAGAATTTTTGTCCATAGATAATCCCTATAAGTCTGGTCAGTCTATAGGCTATAAATGACCACCAAAAAAAACTGTGTTTTTCCGAGTTTACAATCTACTGTTATATTATTTCGTTCGTCAGGAATAATCTGTAAGACTGCAACAGTCAGTGTATCAGTGTTGTGCCATTAGGTAGTAGGTATAGGTATGCAGCAACGCACGCGTTCATCATTTCACTAAAAACATAAAACTTCGCAAGCAATGTTGAAGACTGCGGGTGCCGACCATAGGACTGTACGTGCGTCACTTGCTCCCGCGTCACCAGTCCCGACTCTCTTTATAGTTCGGCTGCTGACACCAAATTACTACAAACGAAGTTTACAGGAAGTTTTATGACTAGTTTTGCGACTTCCACGTGAATGAAGTCGCGGGCAGAAGCTAGTTAAATAATAATCCTATCCTCATCCTAACTAATATTATAAATGCGAAAATGAGTTTGTTTGATTATTTGTTTGTTACTCTTTCACGCCAAAACGGCTGATCGGATTTGGACGAAATTTGGCACATGAGTAGACGGTGACCTGGATTAGGACAAAGGATACTTTTTATCCCGATATTCCCATGGGATCGAGATTTATGCTGGTGAAACCACGAGGCGCAGCTACTAAGGAAATATTTGCTATAGCTATTACGTTTGGCAGACGAACAGGTGACGGCCGTATGGTAAATTAGCACAGGATGATGACGCTCTAGACCGCTTTTTATGTAATTAGTGGGGGATAGAACGGTAGTCAAATTATTTTCCGTAAACCTAGATGCCATAAGTCATTACTGGCAACACGCACTGGTCAAAGACTTTCGTCTTGAAACACTGGCGACCGCGTACCGGAAAACGTAGCGTTGGAAGGCCTCCTACAAGGTGGACCGATGACCTCGTGAAGGCTGCAGGAATCTGCTGGATGCGGAAAGCACAGAACCTGTCGAAGTGGCGGTGCTGAGGAGCGCCTACGTCCAGCAGTGGACGTCTTTCGGCTGAAATTATGATGACGAAACCTAGAGACGAAACGTTCTTTTTTTATTTTGATTCCTTCCTTGTAAACAAATTAGATTCATAATACTTTCCTCATGTCCGAGTGTCTGGCTTGGTCCCAAGTTACTTAAGGTGGCACAAAAGTGTTGTATTTTTTTTCAATTTCATCGTTTTCATTCTTACAAAATGGAAGAATGAAAACGATGATAAGGACGATTTTTGTTTTTCAAAATCATCATTCATTCATTCATTCATTTATTAACCATCATCATCATCCTTCATCCTTAGTCTATTCTTCAAATCACATTTACTACGCGTGCATTTGTTACAAAGCAAAATCTCATAAATACTTTCAAGTTATTGATGGTGGGTAGTCCTTGAATATTATGGGTTTTGTCCCAACCAGGAAGTGAGTTCGCGATCGCGTGTCTCTATACATTACGAGCCATGGGTGCGTGTCCCATGCGTTCGGCTGAAAAATGTGTGTCTCTAGTAATCTGTGCTGTCTTTTATCGGTCAATCGATAACTCTTTCATTCCATATTTTTTATTAAAATGTACCTAGTATTTAATTTTCCCAACTTAGATATTTTCAGCAAGACCTACGCAAAAAAAGTCGAAATTGCAAAATCTTTGTCAATCTTAAACTTTACTGCAAATTAAGTGTTGGGTAAAATAATTATAGCTATGGCGGTAGCTTTCTGGTCAACAACCACAGTTGAACTATGAATATTGACCTTACATATATTACTGTGATCGTTAAAATGAGAAAATGCTGAAAGTCATGAAAATGGACAAGAATTGTCATATTAAAATGGATAAGTTTACTTAGGGCCAGTTTTTCAATCTTCAGATAACTTTTATCTTTTTAAAAGCTTTTATATAGAAAATGTCATACTATAAACCGCCGTATTTATTCATCAGCTAAAAGTTACCAATCTGACGATTGAAAAATCGGCCCTTAGAGAAATAAAATTAAAAGAGGAATCTTGATTAAAAAGGACAAAATTGTTGATTTTGGAAACGATGCCAGCTAGTGCTGCCATCTATGAAAGTTCAAGACTAGCTGTATCAAGGAAGTTTTCCGCATAGCGCCATCTATGAACATTTTCACTTACTTTGAAGCGGCATGTGCTACGTGTCGTAGCGCGGCGTAGTCGCGTAGCCACGAACGCTTGTAAGCATTGCACAACTTTTCCAGTAGATGGCGTTGTTGTCGGAACCACTTATCTCGTTTGATTTTGTTGTGCTTCTTACAAGTTATTTTCGCAGCGTATTTATAAAACTGTTTCATAAAAAATTGGTTTATACAGAAATACATAAATCAGCATAGTTATATTTTTATCAGGAAACCTTGGGAGTTCGATGCCCTGTACATATATGTATATCTACTCTGCTTTATCTGAAGTGTAGTAAAATAACTAAAATTGTTTACTACTTAAATTGAAAACTTCATTAACAAGTTCACACGACTTATGTAATTAAATAATTACATATCATTCGCACTATCGTATAAACGCGAGAACTCTTCAATCGATGCTTTCTATTATTAACTTGTGATACTCCTCTTTAGAGATCATTTCATTCATATTCACACGTAAAGAGTAGTAATCAAACACAACAATGATTGTTTACTAGTTACTACACCGCGACAGGGTAACGGGAGTCTAGGCGTAATGACCCGCAAGTGTGGAGGTTCACTAACAATAGGGTTCCTGCATGAGTGCTTTGAAACCCTACCCATTGCTAATAGCCCGGGAAGGGGTGAAACGTCCCCAGTTTCACCCTCGGATGCATTAGAACGATGATATATTTCTGATTGGAGCTATTATTTCGGTTATTTCACTTAAAATCTTAACTTGAGACTGTTTATTCCGCCAGAACTCGTACCTCCTTACAAATATCGGTAGTTATAGGTTGTAAGCTCGCAATTCATAGCTACTGTACAATTAGTTAATACAAACAAAGGAATTCATTGATAAACAAAATATTATTTTGCTTATCATTTTTATTTCTCCAACATACCTCTACGATAATGCTTAATTAAATAAGTTATAACTGTAAACCCTATCGGTTGGTGCCAGAACAATTAAAATGCTAATAAGCACACAACATGTGGGCACTAATATCTAATCGACTAACGTAAGTACTTGTATATGTGACTAAAAGTATTGATTGCTCTGTGGCTACCCACAACCAGTGGGTTTCTAGTATTTCATCTGACTGGCATCCTGAAGATGTCCTAGACTATAGCCTACAATCGTTTATGTAGTAATTAAATGCTATTATTTTAACCACGGTATGAACTTCTCTCATAAATACTAACTGCATCTATGATGACAGCGAGTTTTTCCCTTCGACCGATCGAACATAATAAAATCATGGTTCCTTCCCAGAGGTTTTAGTTCTTCGCTGGATATATAGGATGAAGGGATAAAATATAGGTGACCGCATTTGAAGCAAAATTCCACAGCGTGTGCATCGGGCGAAAAGATCTCGCACGTAAGATAACCACAGTGGAGAATTTAATAAATTAGTGAAAACTACATTGATTATAAATTTCACAAGCTCATCAGTAGGTACACTGCATTACAGACTTCAATAAATTAGCATTTCATATCATATCAAAAAAATTATGACCTATTACAAGCAGTAATTCTCCACGACTGCTAGTCCCTAGAAAAACCAGTGACTATAGTGACAACTTTGTTTGGAAACCTCCTTATCATATTTTGAATTACCCAAAAAATTAAGAATAAAAATCGTTGACTGGCTGGCGGCTTGCAAGCAAAAAGTTATCATCAGTCTCAACGCTGCAGTATGTGATGTAGGAAATCAAAGGAGGTGCAACGTTTAATTAAGAAATGCACTGAGACAGGAAAGGGAGGTAGTGGTAATGAGAAAGCAGAACACACAGCCTTGGTGTTAGATTCGTCGTAAAGTGTTCTTGTAAGTCCCTGTAGGCAGCAGGTTTGAGTATAGTCTGAAGATGGCGACCTTACACCTTGACTTTAGTAATAAGGTAGGGGAGACTGCGTACCTAGCTATAGGTATTATGTGTCGGCCTTGCTAAACAATATTCTGACGCGTTCAAAGATTGATTGCTTGCCCGTCTCACGGACATTATAAATTGACTAAGTTTTAGCAGTTCTCTACAGCATAAGCGGAAAATAAACAGTTTAAGTTTGCCTTATTGATGTAACTAAAGGACACGAAATAATTAAGAATTGCTGCAGTCTGAATGTCTTCTTGGTAGGTGATAAGTATACCGAGCCCAATTTTGATTACTAATTCTAAGCGTGGACAATATCCCTCGAATAAAGGTTTCAAAAAGACGCTTAACGAAACCGAGATCTTTTTTGTTTTGTGATATTTTTTTGTAGTGGACCACACCTGCTTTTGGAGATATTGAAGTCAAAGTTCCAACTTTTTCTGACGTTTAAAACAAATCTTAAATGTTTACTATAACATAACTTTAAATACCTCTACGACCCCTGTACTATTTGCATGCATGCATGCACCCATAAGCACAATATCTTCTTGCGTTACATTGCGCACTGCCGTAAATAGTATTTTTTTTACACTAAAAATAAAAGACGATTCCCAGCAATCATGTTTGTGCAATGTTACTTAGTTTGATGTACTGAACGTGTTCGTGATGGGTCTTTTTACACCCTGTGAATTCCAGTTTTAACACGAAAATTCTGATTCGGATAGCTAGGAGACCGCCGACCGCCATCCTATTTCTCTCGCATGATTGGTCAACACTGCGCGCGTTAAGAATTCCGAACCCCAACTCCCTCGACGATGCCGGGCAGAAAAGGGTAAAATGGTTGGGGCAAAATGGACGGATGAAATCCCAACGGCTATCATACATAATACTAATACTTAATAATAAAAAGGAAAGGGATTGCCATCAGTGAGGGATTGTGGCCGAAATGGCTTATCAACATGGAGGTCGTCTGTTGATAAACGAATTCGGATGGGAGTAAACAGAGATTGAAAAACCTTCAAACTAAATGTGTATTTAATTTGAACTTTTCAATAATAGGAATAGGTATTAAACGATTTGTCTACATCGATGGTTTTCACTTCCACGTACCAAATTTGATTAATTTAATATAAGCGACCTAATGCAGAAGTAATTTCCTTTTTTATTTGTACCTATCAATTAAAAACCGGCCAAGTGGGTGTCGGACCACGCACAATGAACGAGTTCCGTAGTTGGGATGAATTTATCCTAAAAACAAACTTTTCATTGTAGTTGAAAAACATGTTCTCCCATACATCGATATACGGTCACGGTCAATTCTCCAACTGCAAATTTAAGTTGGTCGACTATTACTCGTAAAGGCTTTACGAGTAATAGTCGACAGTCGAACAAATCATGGCATAGTTTTCTCTTAATTTCGTTATAATTATCTAGGTGCCATGATTTTCTTCACAAATCCAAAAACAACCATTTAGCTGGCAGGGGGACACAGACGGCGGTCTCACCTTCTGCCTGACGCAGGTCCTCACCGGACACGGCAGCTTCGGGAAGTTCCTGTGTCGGATAAGGCGGGAGGAAGCGCCCGGGTGTCACCACTGTGTGGATCGCCCGGAGGACACGGTGGAGGTCTGCCCGGCTTGGGCAGAGCACCGCCGTATCCTCATGGAGGCGATCGGCGGCGTAGATCTTTCGCGTCTGGCCCTGGTCCAGGCCATGGTACGGAGCGAGAGGGCTTCGGGAATCCCAGGCGGATCTCCGGCCACCGTAGGCGCGGGTTTGCGGACTGCGAGCAATGGGTAGCTCGCCGTCCGATAAGGACCAGGGCCGGGTCGACGGCGCGTTATGTTTCACGCGTGCCTCAAAGAGAGTCAGCACAAGTGTAGGGGTCCACTAGGGCCGATGCCTGCCAGGGTCGCGGGAAGGTACTAATGGGTCACCGAGGCCCCCGCAACACAGGCAACAGGAAAGAATACGGGTGGGTTTTAGTCAGTAAGAGTCTGACACACCCTCCCGCTCCGCCCAGAGCGGGAGAAGTTACTTGATCCAACAAAAAAAAAAAACTAAAAAAAATGTTTTTTCTACATTTTATTTTACCACTTTGTCGGCGTGATTAATATGTATACCAAATTACAGCTTTCTAGTACTAAGCGTCTCTGATCTAAAGAGGGGACAGACAGACAAACCGACAGACAGACCGACAGACGGACATGGCGAAACTATAAGAGTTCCTTGTTCACTACGGAACCCTAAAAACTTATCTTATCTTCAACCACTAGACATGGATAAAAAGGCATTTTGACAATCGTCACAATTAGCAGATAGAAAAGCGTTTCTGTCCAACCTTTTCACGTGCATATTTAATTTAAACCGAGTTCTTTGTCGCTAATCATTATTTATTTATTTAACACCACACTTCTATCATTACTGGATCTCCCAAAGCGATAGGGTCTTACTTAGTTTATACTTATTTTACAAATTGTAAAACAAGAATAAATGCATACCATTTGGTATGCATTTATTCTTGCGAATTCATTCAATGAACAGGAAAAAATGTCAATCCTTTCGGCGACTTTTTTGCCCTTATCCATACTGAGGGTCACGCAGCTTAGCTTTTTCTTTCATACATCTCTATTAGCCATCTTATCGGCATTAGCTCCCCTTCTGTCCATATCATCAATCACACAAATTCACACAATCCATTCATTATTCGTGGAGAACAACACGTCCACTAACTAACAGGTATACCTTCTCAATGCCTTCTAATCTTTCGCATTAATGTTATTGTCAGTGTACATTTCTTTATCTTACTTGTGTAATCAGGTTCCCACGCCAGGAAACAAGAAAAGCAATCAGTATTCTGACATTGTAAAGTAACGCTGTTTTTCGTCCCCACTTGTAATAGAAGCTTTTATGTACTTAACAAAGCGTTTTGTAAGTATCTACTTTCTATTGTATCGATTTAATGAGTTTTCTTAAATAATTTTCTACCTAATATTAGATATTGGGATGATTATTCATGCAAACAAAATAATTAGGTAATCGTATTTTGTATCAATTTAGTAGTTGGTAAAGGTATCATAAGTACATTGAATATTTAATGTGCTAAGTTAGCGTGACTTTGGATACCTAATTGGATAAACCATTATTTGAGGCTGATTTTCGCCAATTGCCAAATAAACATAAAGGTAATAAAGGAGGCATCTAATTACTATAATTGTTGAACCTTGTGAACATTAAAATCGCTTTAGTATAAACTACAGATGTCATATTTCACTTTATTTCATAACTACTGAAATAGCGTGACTGATGGAAGTCTTTAGACAAACCCTGAAAGTCTGAAAACCACATTCAAAATGAAGAAGATTATTTTTTGCGATGTACCTACTTTCAAAACTTTTCATTGCACTCAACTTAAATTTAAATGACTTTGCTTTTAGACAATAATAAAGTACTACCTACACATAAATGGTCTACTGAAATACTGCTGTTTCATGAGATTGCCCACAGAAAGTTACAACAAGTAATTCTTAGCTGATGCCATCATACGATCTTTTTAACTGTAGTCTAAGCGTTTTTGTCAATAATTAAAAAAGTTTGCCTAGCTTTACCAGAATCACAATATCCGGGGACTTTTGGTTATAGATATACACGACACAAATATGTATATGCTACGGTAATCTTGCTGTAGATTAATCCAGCAAGTGCATTTTACGACACCTACGCATGGCGAGGTTAATCTTGTTACCACAATTAATTAATTACCTTACGGCAAATTACGCCTTCCTCCGTATTGACCTGAGACGTATTTTATTTACAAATAGCTGCTAACCGTGGCTTCGCTCGCATGGCTTTTTCTAAAATTAAAGTAGCCTAAGTTACTCCTTATAACATCAGCTATCAGTCAGTAAAGTCCCGTCAAAATGGGTCCAGCCGTTTCGGAAATTAACCGGAATAAACAGACAAACAATTTTTTTTTTTTTAATGTTCTTTGTTATAAGTACTATACTTTCATAGCTATGCATTTAGTAAAAAGCTGTTATTTTGACATTAGAAAGAGACAATTCAATTTTAATTATTTGTATTGTATAGATAGTTTCTTCTATCCATCGATACCGTAATGCCACTCTCTACTCTTCAACTAAATTAAAACATCAAGTTTATCAACATTTGCATAGACCGTCGACATGATATCTAACTGTTGGGCTGACATAGCGTGACTTAGGGCACCTGTTTAGACAAACTCTACAAAATAACATTCAAAGTTTTGATTTTACTTTTCGCGTGCTCAGTTATATATTTAAGCATTTCCCAGTTTGGTATTTATAGACCTTGGTGCTGAATGCCATATACCTACCTTGCCATATTATTGAAAATGAAACCGAAAATGATCAGGAATCTAACAAAATTGATTAACAGTGATGAATTTGCAATCTCTTACTTAAATAAATGAACGCGAGCAGCAATAATCACATGATTCCATGATTGAAGTGATACCAAACAATGTTTCAAAGAAGTTAAAACAATGGTAATAAAGAATATGTAAACAATCACTATTTCTTACGACTTTAGTAATTTACTAGCAACTCAATCTATAGCGCAAACAATACAACACATGCGGGGTCGCGGGAAGCCTGCCGGGGTCGCGGGAAGGTATTTATGGGTCACCGAGTCCCCCGCAACACAGGCAACAGGAAAGAATACGGGTGGGTTTTAGTCAGTAAGAGTCTGACACACCCTCCCGCTCCGCCCAGAGCGGGAGAAGTTATTTGATGATTTCCCACCCTCAAAAAAAAAAAAACCCACATGGGAAATAAACTAAAGGTTATACAAACTATGAATTTGTAAGAGATACCTGTTTAGAGACAATCTTCAAAATATCGGAACAAGCATAATATCTTCAAGATAAATTTAACCAAAAACAACCGACTTCCAAAAAAACACTACAAAAAAAAGTGAAAAAATAACTTTAATTTCGGAAGTCGGTGTCTTTGGATCTGTATTTTAGTTTTTTGCCACCGACTTCCGAAATTAAAGTTATTTTTCACTTTGTAGTGTTTTTTTGGAAGACGGTTGTTTTTTTTTTGTAAAAAGTTTTTAATTTTAACTTTTTAGCGGGTCAATTTGTAATTTATCTAAGTTACAATAGCCTAATGTCAACTGCTCATCACCTTTTATAAAATATTGCTTCTCTTGATGCAGGGACGTTAATTGTTGAGGAGTTCTCCTGGTAAGAACTGCCACTCACCATATGCATTGTGAAGAGCATAAATGGCTTAGCAACGATATTAAAGTACCTAATCGAATCGCAACTCGTTAAATACTGCAAAAGTTACTATAAAAAATACTTAAATCGCTATAGGTGTGCCTTTAAAATTTGAGGATTTCCCTCGATTTCCATGGGATCCCCTCATCATTATTATGACTTGGTGACAATGGGACCACCTCGGGAACATACCCTTTCAAACAAAAAAATATTTTTTACAATCGGTCTACAATTGACGGAATAATCGGCGAACACACATAAAAAAATATATATATATATGGTCGAATAGACAAACCTCCTTTTTAAAAGTCGGTTAAAAATAAGAGAGAATTTTTAAGGAATTATCGGAACGGTCACCGGAACTTATCTGTAGATGCCAATACAGGCCATTAAGGTAGGCAACAATACCCTAAACTTAACTGTAAAACCTGAAGTGGACATGCAAAAACCAATCACAGATGATGACGGCCATTTTGACCTTCGGGTGTCGTAATTATTAAAGTCTAGCTAGCGGTTTCTTACATCATCACTAGAAATATTAAATGACCTACTAGCCACATCAAGTTGTGGGTCATCGGCGCAAACACCTTCGGCTTCGCAATGTTGTCGTTTTGTCGGTATCTGATAATCTTATCTATGTCGGATTTGGGTCCCTTGCAGCCGTTGCTGTTTCGTAAACACGCACGTGCTGTAAATTTTCTTAATCTTAGAAGATTCTTCCTTCAATCTTGTGTTGTGTTTGGATTAGAAGATTTATGGTTAAGGATTATTCGTGTTTTATAACTTTTAGAAGCCCCCTAGTGGTTTCTCAAACAAAGCGTTATCAAACTAGGTACTTATGACTTCCTGAAACTCTACTTACTTGTCATGTGATACATAGTTTTTTTTATGTTTTATTTCATCAGTTATTGAAATAAAATCGTTAGTTGGTATGTTAGATTAACCAATATGGATATTCGTTTTACGAGATAGTCGTCATTCGCAAGATGTTTATGCATTATAATGAGAGATTTTTTTAGTGACTAAGCCGTTCAAAGACCAAAGTGACTAATATCGCATGCATTTTCTAGAAAATTCGTCGCGTCCTCGCTTATATGCATTAAAACGTAGCATAATGTTCTATATGTAATTGAATACTCGTTGCGTAGTGTTATGAAACCAGCGCGCGCGCACACCGCTACGCTAATTTGTATGCGACCTCACGCGTCGAGCGACACTGTCGGGGCCAAATCTTTTGCGTCTCTTCTGTATCTTTTATTTACATGTTACTGTGTTGTATGTACTCAATTATAGCTGTCGAATTAGTGCTGCCCTGTTTTTTTTAGATTTGATTTTTTTTTTTTTTTTTTAAGAATACTATCATTTATTTACATAACCAAATTACAAGATGATTATTAACATTAACTAAATTAAATTAAAACTAAGTTAAGCTTAAAAAAGGCCCTCTTAAGATTTGATTGTTTGATGTTGTTATGATTTTAATTTTTAGGCGAAAATCATTTCATAAACCAAAACGAGCACAAGAAGCTTTATTGGCTTCCGTGCTTGTATTGTTTTTACAAACCCAAACAACTTTATCAAAACATTTTCAAAGCAATAAAAGAGCAGCCAAGGAACGGATGCAATGGAAAAAGGAGTTGGAGTAACATTAAGTAATTTATTTTTGTAGACCAGCTTTAATTGGTGGTTCCACCTAATTGGCGAACCGCACGCAATGTCGCGACTAAATTGTACTAATCGTTACAATTATATTGACGTAATGGTTAAAATTCGCTCGTGGGCGACATTAACTGCCTTCATTTAAAACCGATTCAGGGTGAAACAAATGGAGTTTATCCTTAATTCCAAATAAAGAATGGTAAAATACCGCCGATACTACTTCGAGCAATTTAAATTGTGTTTGTATATTGTCATTTAAATGTAACGACAAATACCGATCCGTTTTGTCTTTAGTAGAATCTTTGACCAAGTATTATTTACAAAGTCCATGAAACCATTAAATTATAATATAAATTTATTATTTAATATTAATTTATTAATAATTTCATTGAACTAGTTGGTGTCCCAGTAGGTGGGAAATGACGCGATGCGCTTGCCCCGAACTCGTCCGGCAATTTACCAATCACGAGGCAAGATGCTGGCTAAATGTAATTGTCCCCTGATGTTGGAACAGGCATTAGCTAGCTTTTAACTAAAACTGATGCCATGGGTCCATGAGCGGATGATGCAAATGCAACCCAGAAAGTATGGGATCATGATTTTCAAACTCAAACTCAAAGCATTTATTAAACCAATTACAGGCACTTTTGAATTGTCAAGGGGTCGGTCGGTCACTAAAAAAGATAAAGCTAGTTGCCCATTCCAAAGCGTAGTAGGTACCTATGGAGAAGAACGGGCAAGAAACTCCACGGAAACTCTTTTAAATCAACGTATTATGGTTACAAAATATTGTTTATATCATTCATTTTGAAATTATATAAAAACCAATTTAGCAATTAAAATAAGCCGTGGCAGCTAAGAGATGACCAGTTATTAGTTAACTGATTGTGTTAATTAGTTAACTAATAAAACTGTTGTACAGTGCTTCTATTTTCTTAATGTCTCTCGGCAATCATCACATTTCCGAATACAAATGAATGCTAATTTCCATGTTCATCAATTATTTGATTTATCGCGTACAATAATTTGAATTCAGTCGATTCCAAGTCGATTGAGAGCGTCGGACCTACAACAAGTGCAAAGGGCAACTGATAGAAATCCGACGACTGACGAAACACGAAGTTTGCCGAGAGACATTAAGAAAATAGAAGCACTGTAACCACTGTAAATAGAACGCAGGATCATTTAAATAAATCTATACACGCAAAGGGCCATAACCAGATAGATGTGTGGCTGTTGTACTAAACAATGATAAATCATTTCGGGTTCAAGTGCTCGAGATCTTTCTCACAACTTATAATAAATTTAATAAACGTTTAACTGAACGAGTTCACCCGTCACCCGCAGCTCCCATTTTGTCCTTTCAAAAGTGCTCTCATAAATCTGACATCATAAAAAACCCTAATTCAAAGTTTATTTTCGACTAGAACCACGGAGCAAAAGCCACAAAATATGTATGTGTAAAATTGCGGTGCTTGGATACTGATATCCTTTATATTAAATAGAAACTTCAGAAGTTTGTATCTTGTAGCTGTTGCAGAAAGTTGGTGGTGTACCTTCCAAGACGCCATTGTTCGGTTCACAGTTCATTAATCAGCGACATTGAGTAAAGTTTCAGGATGAGCTCAGCCGCGCCCGAGAGCCCCGCCTTAATTTAACAAAAACATATTTTGTTAACAAATTCTCTGATTAATTTGAATGATCCATGACCAGGGTTAAGGTTCCAAATTGTTTTTTAAGGGTCAATTATAAGTAGCGGAAAATGCCCAGGATTATATTAAACAAAGTTTTTTTTTTTACCAGTCACTATTATAATAAGTAGCAGAACACCTCATAACTGTCATTGATGCAGCTAAAACCCTAGATGTGAAAGAAAACACAGGGGAATCATGATCTCTGTTCCAATTTAAAACATAATTGGAAGAAGACACCAATTAAACGCCCAAAGCGGTTAAATTTACAAAGCTTGGTCATCAACAGCTGCTACTCATAAGACAATAGATGACTTACTCTTGTAACACGACAATAGTTCCTATCATCATCATCATCTGCCTAGCCTTTTCCCAACTATGTTGGGGTCGGCTTCCAGTCTTACCCATTGCATTTGAATACTAGCATTTTGCATGGAGCGACTGCCTATCTGACCTCCACAACCCAGTCACTGGCCTTTGGTAAGACTGGTTGTCAGACTTTCGGGCTTCTGACGACCCGTAACGACTGTTAACCTTTTGACCACCACAGTCATGATGACAAACCAAAATGTGCCCAGCACGCCACGGTCACGACTACATGACAGATTTTAAGGAATAATTCGTAGCTTGGCGCCGTGGGCACGTTTTTGCTTTATTGACGTGGCGGTCAAATGACAGGCGGGACCAACGGCTTACCAAGGCACGGAGGGGTCTGGGTATGTAAAGATGGTCACCCATTAAGGCGCTGACAAGACCCAATTGACCAAAATAGGCTTCTCTTAAGAAAGAAAATTGCCAAATCTGTATAGTTTGTGGTAGCGGAAAAAATATATGTTAATTTTGAACATATTTCCCAGAACTTGGTTGTCACCAAAACACGTTTTGAAAAAAAAATCTCGATACAAACTAACGTTAAACTAACCTCTTACCTTGAGTTCTAATCCAAAATATCTGTATTAAATATCAACATACATTACGTATTTAATTAATAACAAGTACGTCTTATTCTAATGCAGAACTTGGTTGTTTTTTATTTTCGATTACTCAACTTAATTCTGAGTAAATAGATAATTACTTCATATTTTGCAATAAATTACAAGCGTTTTGTCGTCGCGCTTCTCTTTCTTTTCTATGCAATCTGACAGTGACCGCGGTTTAGGTGTTGTCAGCGTCTTAACGGACCAACCGCAGCAAGCGTAGCTTAACCTGATCGATCGACCCGAGCGGCTGTTATTACTTAGCCACAGGCCCTTCATAATAGTTCTCTTAAAGGAGATAAACGGCCTCAAAATCTTGTAACTATCTAAAATATTTGTTGTAGATTGATGAATTTGGGCCCTAAAACAATAAAATTAGTTAGGAGTCGCCGGTGGCAGAACTCAGTTATAAAATAAAAGTTGGATAACCTCGGGAATATATAAATACTTCGAATACTCTTTCCCTCCATAGGAGAAGATCCTTTGAAGCTACGGATATGGGGCATTAGAATGGGGATATAAATCTTCGTGATCGACTGCTCGCTGTCAACCAGGGCGCAATAAAGAAACTATATAAAACAAAGACGACTAATAAGCTGTGGGTAAGTTAATTGTTTAAAATAATTAATTAAAATCCATAATTTGTTAATACAGTTTATTGTACAGACAAAGGCAAACGTAATATACAGGGTGTTCTGTTGAAATGGGCCAGTACGGACAAAAGTATATATTTTTACCCCTAACACACAGAAACACACACAGCCCTGAAGAATGTTCCCACTGCTGGGGCACATGCCTCCTCTCTGTGAGAGGGCCATAATCCACCACGCGGGCCCAGTGCGGGTTGGTAGATGTCACATGTCTTCGAAAGTTTGGTTCTAGGACATGCCGGTTTCTTCACGATGTTTTCCTTGAAGGTTTTGAGAGCAGTGGTGATAAAATAATATATACAAAGTAAAGCGCCTGTCTGGGTTCGAACCTACGACCTAAAACTCGTAAGTCGTCGCAGTTGTTACCACTGGGCCACCACTGCTCTCAACAACACATAAAGACTACACTATACTATACATAAGGATATAAAAATTAAATGAATATAATGGAGACCGCCCGGTCTCCATTATCTGTGACTCAACTATGTATGAAAGACACTGACATAATGCTAAATTCCTCGCCGTTTCTTAGGCGATAGACATTTGCCTACATTTGACCTAATTGTTCACTTAACTACCACCGCGTCATTACTTGCGGACAGCGCACTACTATGATTATTTAGAACATTGTTTCATTGCAAAATTGACTTTAAATATTACTTCGAAAACTTCTATAAACTAATTTGTTTTACTTTGGGAATTTGCTTCATATAAATTGCTTATGTCGCGGATATACAGGTTCAAATTTTCTGGAGAAACTTCGCAGGATATCGATATCTAATGTCGATAAAATAACGAAAAAAGATTTCTTCTAAACTAAAGTACTTTTTTTGTGTGGAAATTTATCAATTAAAGTCATTCGATTGGTTGAACTAGTTTCAACCAATCGAATGACTTTAATTGATAAATTTCCACACAAAAAAAAGTACTTTAGTTTAGAAGAAATTCTTGAGTAAGGTTCTGTAATACGACCCTTAGTCTGTCTCAATATATTTTATATGTGTGTGTGCGTGCGGAACTTCATTCCAGGAGGTACTCCCTCCCTGGGCGTCGGGAATCCCGGGCGGATTTCCGGCCACCGTAGGCGCGGGCTTGCGGACGGTGAGCAATGGCTAGCTCACCGTCCGGTAAGGACCAGGCCCGGGTCGACGGCGCGTTGTATTCCACGCGCGCCTCAAAGAGATGTCGTCAGCACAAATGTAGGGGTCTACTAGGACCGATGCCTGCCGGGGTCGCGGGAAGGTACTAATGGGTCACCGAGGCCCCCGCAACACAGGCAACGGAAGGAATACGGGTGGGTTTTAGTCAGTAAGAGTCTGACACACGCTCCCGCTCCGCCCAGAGCGGGAGAAGTTATTTGATGACATCCTATCCAAAAAAAAAGGGATACTCCCTAAGCTCTAAATCCGCAGTTTCGGCCGAAGTTACGGGCGTGTCCTACTCTGTATCACCTACGGACAAGATTACTTCGGAGTCCGAACTGAGAATTAATGACAACAGGATTTGACAGCTGTCCCTACTCGCAATGTATTTGTGCACGTTCGAAAAAATGAATTTTTCACTTATTTTGACGGATCAACTACTTTCGGACGGGCCCATATCTTCGTTGACGGACTTAAAGAGCACACGTTTTGTTTTTGTTTTTTGTCATTCATTAGGTACCCCAATAGGGTATTTTACTATATACGAGAAAAAATCTATAAATATATTATTGAGATAGTTTAGGCAAAAAGGAGTCGGAAAATGTTACTTTGAGTTCATAAAATAACAAAATAAATTTTAAAATCATATCAACGTTTTCAGTTTTTCTAATCTGTTAAAAAACACCCTGAAATAGTAGCCGCCATGCTATTACATCATGCCGCTATGTAAAACTAAAACGTGTCAACTGTCAACTGATAGTTAGTTAATAGATCAGCGCATTTGTTTACATAGCCAAGTGACGTCATGACCACAGAGCAACATGGCGACCACTGCGTCCAGCGTTTTCGTCAAACTACGCGCGAAATTTGAAAATGTAAATTTTAAATGCATTTTTATGGCACTTATCGATTGAATAAAAAAATTGTGATTTTTTGGGGCATATTAGCACTATAGAATTTAATTAAGACACTTTTCAAAAATGGGTGTAAGACCCTATTGGCCAGCGAAGTTTCTCCAGAAAGTTTTATTTGCCCCTGTCTGCAGGAGACTATTGCATCTAACAATAACGTTGAAAAACAAACCAGACCTAAAGTAGGTATATTTATGTGTTTGCACAACCCATTGTTACAATTTATCATTTATGAATGAGTTGCAATGCCCTGTTGAACTCTCGGGCCAGGTTCCTCCAGACAATAGGCTGTGAGCTCAGCATAATACAATAAGTCTTACGGCCATGCTGCCTGAGGCCAAAGACACTGCATTATCACACTAACGAGAGTAAAGTGAGTTTAATTGTATTTATGGCATCACTTAACACAATAGACGCCGTCGCAAGTCGCCCTGTCCAGGCCTACACTGATTTAATCAGTGGTTCGTGTTAGATCTGACCGATAAACTACAGAGGTAGTTTATAACATAAATTGTAACTAAACTACAGGGAAATTAATAAAGGAAAAGTTCACAGAGCCTCAATTTTGGAAAACTTGGGTGCGAATTCAACCGTGGTGTTTTCATTCCTATTTCGAGATAATCATCTCCAAATAAGATTTTTTATATCACAATTAATAAACTCAACTCAAACGCAAAGCATTTATTTCAAATAAACCAATACAGGCACTTTTAAATATTGTCAAGGGGTCGGTCAGTTAGAAAAATGAAGCTAGTTGCCCATTTCAAAGCGTAGTAGGTTCCTAAAAAGAAGAATGGGCAAGAAACTCCACGGACACTCTTTTAAATTAAAATATCGTTGTCATTCATGTTGAAATTATACATGGGAAAACAATGAAGAAAGACGTGCAAGTTAAAAGTGTCCGTAATAAAAATAAAAACAATTGAAAATTTAAAATAAGCCATGGCAGCTAAGAAATGACCAGTCCCTCCCTACTGACGTTGCCCGTTCACGAACATGACGCATGGATCAGCATCATTCAGCTCAACCATTTTGAAGGGAACTTAATGATCCAACACACACGCCACCACCAGCGAGACATTCGAGTGAGCATGACATACTCTCAGCCGCCAGGGCACATTCAAGTCAATTAAAGACGTACCCAATAAATGGTAGCTTTATAGTAGGTACCAAGTGCTCACTCATCATGTGCCATGCAATGCAAATCTAGGTTATGAAACAAATAAGAGATAGCTCATTAAAACCCGCGAGCTAATCAGCCTACAATGGTAAACATTAGAAATGATTACATTAGTGCAATAAAACAATTATTTGCGAGGCATAGTAATTACAAAACAATGAAGCACGAGTGCACTTGTAGCCCCACCCACACAAGCCACGAGAAAATATTAATATTCCATTACAAACGTATACTTTCGTTGTTTTCAATAACTCTGGGAAATCGCTCCTCATTAGAATTTTTATGGCTTTTACTGATGACGTGTTAACTTTTTGTTTAGGCTTATTTAAATAAATTCTCTCACTTATAAACAAAAAAGTGGAAACCTGCCAGTAAGTAAGTAATTATTTTCACAAATGTCGTGATTTAAAATCCTAAAGAATTAACAAAGAAACTATTTTATCGTTGAAAGAATTTCAAAAAGAAAAAAAAAATACACATGCTATTAATTTGCAAAAATCAGCATCAAATTGTGTTAGAAAGCGTTTAACTTTAACCCATCAGCATTCAGCACGCCCATTAATCAAATTGGACCATATACAAAACCGCAAATCATTGCTCATCACTTAACGAGCACAGGAGCCGAACAAAAACGAAATATTTTATTTCTTTTAGTAGCTAATATAAAATAAACCGAACCGTGGGCTGGACTTTGATCACATCTTTAAATAATCACAACATTATTAATTTTGATTGGCAATATTTGCATAAAAGATGCAACGATTTGTGGGTAAAGGGCCTACCTAATTAAATGTTCATGAACTCGGAAATATAATACTTACTTAATTGTGTTGAATAAAGCCATGAAAGCAACAGCGCTAGCGGCTGCATGCAAGCTTGCAAAAAATAAAGAAATTACTAATAACAAAATGGGTCATAAATCCAACTAATTAAAATTCAGTGATTACTAGTATCGCACGACATGAGACCTAAGCGCGACTGGTATCAGGCACGGAGCGAATTCTTGTAATAACTTGGGAAGTCATTACGCCCTTCACACCCCGACCAATCCCCATACACAATTATCGTGACTGTCAACTATCACAATCAATACTATTCAGCCTTAAAAGTTCTTTATTAAACGAAGAACCAATTAGGATAGTCTTAGAAAATTTTACAAAGGTCTCGGTAACAAAGAACTAAAGTTTAAAGTCTCAAGAATTGTTCGAAAATTGACACAAATGTAGCTTCAATTTACTCCGGAAAAATATGCATTACCTCAACCTTTGCACAATAAGAATGATAAAGACAAAACATCCTTATCTTTCTACGCTGCAAAACAGAGGTCCGATAGGAAATAGCTAAATTAAATAATGGGAGCTCCAGATAAATGAAGTCAAGGCCCCAGGCACTGCATCAAGGGGATCCATACGTATGTGTCAATTTATTGTAAGTATTATTAGAAATGCCACCTACTCCTAATCTATTTGTAGGAACTCTGGGCGGCGGTCATCGTGCCGGATCCGTTTGCCGAACTTAAATTGTACGTACAAAAAATATACCAGAGGGCAGAGGCCCTTTTTTTACGACATTTTGCTCAGCGTTCTAGATTGATTACCGAATTCTCATTCCAGAATAATCCCTTTTGTGTTGGGGCTCGTATCATACATTATGTATGTAACTAGGTGCTCCTTCAATGTCAGTATACATAATATACACATCGTCTCATATAGAACTTTCAATAAATCATGACCCTTGCCAAATTGATATCTAAAATATTTGCATATTCTACAATGTCAAACTCGGTTACTTGAGTAATCTTCACACACTACTAGCCAACCAATCGGATTAAGAATTCAAATAAGTATAAAAACCAAGAATTAACATAAACAACTAATCTAGTCGATAAGATTAAAATTAATGAAGAAATCGATCAAGATACTATTATGATAAAAACTTTGTACCTGAATATGATAACCATTACGAATCCTATATCGGTTTTATTTTCTATTCCCCAACTTGATTCAATAAAACACTTGTGGTACTAATTTAGCATCATCATCTGCCTAGCCTTTTCCCAACTATGTTGAGGTCGGCTTCCAGTCTAACCGGATGCAGCTGAATAACAGTATTTCACATGGAGCGACAACCTATCTGACCTCCACAACCCAGTTACTGGGTAACACGATACCCCTTGGAGAGACTGGTTGTCAGAATTTCGGGCTTCTGACGACCCGTAACGACTGTAAAGATCTACAAATAACAGCTGGGACCAAAGGCTTAACGTGCTTTCCGAGGCACGGAGGGGTCTTGGTATGTAAAGATGGTCACCCATCCACGGATCAACCGCGGCAAACGTAGCTTAACTGATCGATCGACCCGTGCGGCTGTTATTAAATAGCCATGCACAAGCCCCTCTTCTACTACTAATTTAGCATGAGGCTCTAGAAATCTTAATTAACAAATATGTCACACCAATGTTTAATAAATTGCCCTGGGCGTCGGGAATCTCGGGCGGATTTCCAGCCACCGTAGGCGCGGGCTTGCGGACGGTGAGCAATGGGTTGCAAACAGCTCACCGTCCGGTAAGGACCAGGCCCGGGTCGACGGCGCGTCTTATTCCACGCACGCCTCAAAGAGATGTCGTCAGCACAAAGTAGGGGTCCTCTAGGGCCGATGCCTGCCGGGGTCGCGGGAAGGTACTTATGGGTCACCGAGGCCCCCGCAACACAGGCAACGGGAAGGAATACGGGTGGGTTTTAGTCAGTAAGAGTCTGACACACCCTCCCGCTCCGCCCAGAGCGGGAGAAGTTATTTGATGATTTCCCACCCTCAAAAAAAAAAAAAATGTTTAATAAATTAGGGTGTAAGGACGTATGATAAATAGATGTAAGTCAAAGCCCGATTGTGCAAGAGCAGAACCAATCATATACCGTATGCCTGTAGTATCAACAAATCATAATATTCTCGTAAACTAGGACGATTCTATTAGGATGATAGTTGCTTATTCACAGTAATAGGTATAGCGGAATGGTGATGATTGTCCCAAGAAAGTGGATTGACGTTGATGTGCCGTCGCCTACGTAATGCGTGATAATCGTCAACGGGATGAGGAGACTAATTTACAGGTTTATGACCACCAATTTGTAACTTCCTATCTCAAAATGCAAGTAGGTGTGCTTCTGAATTCTTGGATATGAAATCTAGCCTAAAAAATGTCCTCTTGTGAAGTATGAAGTTATCTTCTTAATTTATGCCTTTTTATTCTCATCAAAACATCATTTTAAATTTCCATGTTTTCTTGCGACAAAATATTAAATTGATTTTAAAATGAAGCATAACAAAAAATCTTTATCTCTTTTACATAGGTACTGCCACGCCACCGCTAACAATAAAATGATTAGGTACAGATTATAAATATGACGAATTGGCCGTCTATATATAGACATATTTTTATAAAGATGACATAATCTTTTATTGTTTAACTGTCGTCATTTACATCGGCGTTAAAGAAGAAGCCTGAAAAAAATGCATGAAATAGCAAAAATAATTTCCCGTACCGGGAATCGAACCCGAGCCTCCTGGGTGAAAGCCAGGTATCCTAGCCACTAGACCATACGGGAGATAGAAATATAGTTGAAAAGTACATACTTGTTATAACGGTTGTGTATAACAACTTATTTACACCTACCAATAGCTGCCATTAATTTAGTATTATTCTTGACGGACACAGGTGAAACCAACACGCCATTTAACATTAAATGATTTGCGCTTCAATGTGAAAGTATTAAAAGTAAGGGTAATCGCTCACCGATACATCGCATGCTTAATAGAATAAGTACTGGCTTAACTCAAAAACGTAGATTTCTGGAAATCACCGTTAAATGTTTTGCGATTGGGGTGGGGTCTAGTCAGCTTATTAGCCAATTTTGTAAATATGTTACTTACCTACAGTTAAATATAATACCTACTTTTCAAAAACCATTGATTAAATCTGTGCAAACATAAATTGCAGAAATCCTAACTTTGACTCAAGCTCTAATAGGTCAGTATTCTATTATATTAAGCATGCGACATGGTAAACCATGTTTATTATTATTTTTTACTACTAAGGTAGCAAGTACCGCTATTAAGTGGTATTTGTATTAACAAATATATGACATGTGTACATTGTTCGAAGTCACGGGAGCTTCCGGCAATTATCTAGATGCATTTATAGAATCATTAAATGGATCAGTGTATCAATCAGATGTCTCGATAGGGAATGATTAATCTTCTCTGTAATTCATCTTAATTACCTTTATTGATATAGTTAAAGCCCACATTGACAACTGTCAATGATTTTCAATGGTCCGAAATTCTCTAAACACGATAAAATAAAATAAAACAAGATTTGATGTTTTCTTTTGGAGATCAACGACCGCTGGTAGATTTGTTGCTTGAGAAAATCTGTGTTCTTATGTTTGGTCGTGTTTAGATACCAAAGCCAATCACGTCTGTGAAGGTTACACAAAAAAAAACATCAATATTATTTGTTTTTTATCATGTTTACATATCGAATTATCGATAGGTACCCATCACGTCGGCGGAGTTTCGGTAGCTAATTTATACAAGAATATATAATTTATACAAGAACTATTAAATAATGTAGACTTAGTTACTTAAATACTTCTCTTTGGGATTCAACTGTTCAATTCATTAAGTGCATCGTAGGAAGAGCATCGTTCAGCACTTAACAATTGCATGTTGGTTCAAACATTACAATGGAAAGCCACATCGACTGCTACAACTACAATTAGCTGTTTTTCTCAGGGCGCTATCTTGGGACCTCTACTGACAAGCTTAATAGAAACACATCTAATTGGTGTGTAGCTGTTGATACTTCACTATTTCTGATTCTTTACTGATTCAGATCGGAGAGAAATGGATTTCAGAATGAAGAGATATAGGTAGGTTAATCTTTATATTGAAGCAACAAGAATAATGTAGGTGCCCAGGATTAGGTAATATCTTGATTTAAAAGAGTGTCTTTGGAGTTTCTTGCTCGTTCTTCTCCATAGAGATCTACGTTTTGGAATGAACAACAACCTTCAACTTTCTTACTAACTGGCGGACTCTTTGACGATTCAAAATTGCCTGTAAATGGTTTGATTTTGAGTTTATTAATTATTATAATTAATCTGCGAATGATTCATGATTATGTGGCAGGTGGCAGTATCTGCCACTAATGCACAAAGTAATGTGCTACACTCGTAATAGTACTCGTAATTTTAATCATGAATGATAATGAAGATAGCTTCATAAACATAACTGATGGTAATACTCGTATCTTAGCGCTGGGGGATAACCATCACAGCAGTATTATTTCAATATTACTTCAGCGTGAGAAAGAGATGGAGCTATAAGTCCTGTATAGCTCCAACACTTTCCCACTGTGAAGTAATATTATAATAATATTGCTATATGAGGTGATGGTTACCCCCCCCCCCCCCCCCCCCAGATATCTGATTTTAGTGACTTTTAAATCTTCAAATGATGAAAGTTAGTTATGCCAAAAATGTATGTTAAACTAGAACGCATCAATTCTACATAATATGTGAATATTTAAGTATCATAGAAAAATACTTTATGAAATAAATTCAGGAAGTAATATCTACCCAAAGCATAAAAAACGATATTACTTTCAAACTGCTCAAGATATTTTCATGTTTTTTTTTTTTGTATGAACAGACTAGGTATTTTATCCTACTAATATTATAAATGTGAAAGTGAGTTTGTTTGTTTCTTACGCTTTCACACTAAACGGCTGAACGGATTTGGATGAAATTTGGTACATGGCATGGGTAGACCAAGACCTGGATTAGGATACAGGGTACTTTTTATTCCGTTATTCCCACTTATGCGAGTGAAACCGCGGGGTGCAGCTAGTTATCTATGATTCTATGTGATTTTTTTTCAAATATTCATATTTTCGTTACTAAAAATAAATATTCCCGTTTGAAACAGAACGGCAGCGCAGCATGTTTTTAGGGCCAAGGTCTACGGCGTTTACCCGACCCTTAAGAATTGCTCCCGAAAAATTATTCATTCATAAGTTTTACCACTCATTACCAGAGATCGGAATAGATCGAGTATATTTAAGTACCTAAAGTTCGAGGAAGTATATAAGTAACATATATGTAGAGTGGATAATACCTGCTCTAAAATCCTGGAATCATAAACATGAAGATTAAGTACCGGGATTTAATAATTTGCAAATTATTTATTGCACTTGGAATACATTCGTAACAAATTATTATTTCGAAGAATCTTATTACGTTTATAGGGCTCCGTACTAAAACTGTTTAATTAAAGTGCTTCGTTTTACATATAGGCAATTAAATTCTTGAAAAGTTGGCTGGTTATTGTGTGTGTGTGTATTGATATGACTATATTGCGATACAAACTTAATTTATAATTTTACCAACTTGAAACAAAACTTTTGATTTTTATACAATTTTAGTACGGGACCCTAAAAAAACATACAATCGAATTGAGAACCTCGTCCTTTTGATGAAGTCGGTTAAAAATGTAACATGATTTTTAAAATCTTATAACATTTTCATAACTATTTGTAACTATATAAAAAGTCCAATGGGATTAAAACGTCATTATCATCATTCCGGGATTTTAGAGGAGGTATTATCCACTCCATGTTACTTACTCCCTAGACGTTTAGGTAAATACCTATACTCTACGTATTCCGATCTCTGCTGATTACTCATACCGTTCATAAGGCTTCGCATACGTAAGCTTCGATAGAACTTGACTATATGAATGAGGAATCTGCAATCACTTTATTGTAATATTAGGAATATTACAATCTGAGCTTACTTAAAAAATACCAAAACAACTAAAAGAAACATGATTGAAAAACACTTGCCATAAATTGATGTTTGAATGCAACTCGTTTAGACGTTTTCAATCTATTTATTTGTAAGTTGCCGATGGAACTTATTTTAATACGAGGAAGACATAAACACCTTTTTCCTTAGCTCCCAAACCTGAGCTTAATTAAAAAAACACCAAAAAAACGAACAAAAGAAACATGATTGATAAATACTTGTCCCAAATTGAATTTTGAATGCAAATCGTTTAGAGGTTTTCCATCTATTTATTTTCTCATCAAATGATTAGTGAATGTTAATGTTAATTTGTCTTCCATAAAAACTTAGCAGGGATTACCAAAGCAACCATTTATCAAGTTTTGTTTGTGACAGAGTTTGCGAAATCGTTTACATGTTACATTTCGAAAGATCTGGAAATCTCTGGCTGCTAACCGTATTAGCTTTGTCTCGTGACAACATGTATCAATATGCATTTAGTTCATATTATTATGTGTTTATTGGTGACCACATGTTTGTAAAACTGTAACCGGTATTCGATGTTGTGTTAGTAAACGATCTCCGCACGTCTTTATGGTAATTAATTCCAAAAGAATAGAGGGGACTTGTGGCTAAGTAATAATAATAGCCGCACGGGTCGATTGCGCTACGCTTGCCGCAGTTGGTCCGTGGATGGGTGGCCATCTTTACATACCCCTGCAATGACATGAATATTTACTCTGTGTAGTATTATATTGTTTTAATTATTGTAAATGTGAAGACTATGTGGATCATTGTTTAATTTTGTTTTATTCTCAGTTAGTTTTTAACATGGTCTGGCAGTTTTTAGTATTTTTTGCGGCCTAGCCAAATGTCCCTTCTTTGGTATTGTTCGTTGAATCGTTGATCTCCTTTAGTTATGAGTTGAGCTGCACAACGACTGACAAATGCGTGCACTGACTGGACAGGTCCACTCAATCTGTGTGGTTCTTTCATCAAAAGACCATTTCAGACACCAATCGACATGGTCTTCACATGATCTGACCAAGATTATGCCTGGACTTTAAAAGAGACTGTGACCTCTGTCTGAGTTTGTTTCGGCCTTTCGTCTCAGAGTAGTCAGATAGGAAACGCCGGCCTCATCTAGTTTAAAAAAATATGTTTAACGTGTAAAAGTGTTTGTAAAAACCTACTTACAGAAATAAAATCATTTATCATTTATTTATCATTTATCCCTCCGTGCCTCGGAAAGCACGTTAAGCCGTTGGCCCCGGCTGTTATTCGTGGATCTTTGTCAGTTGTTACGGGTCGTCAGAAGCCCGAAAGTCTGACAAACAGTCCTATCAAGGGCTATTACCCAACAACTGGGTTGTGGAGGTCAGATAGGCAGTCGCTCCATTTAAAATATTGATATTCAGCTGCATCCTGTTAGACTTGAAGCCGACCCCGACATAGTTAGGAAAAGGCAGATGATGCATTTCAAAAGAACAGACCAAAGTTTCAAAATTGAATTTTAAAATTATATAAAGTAGTAAAATTCCTAAAATGTTCCTAATGCACGTTATTAATCAATTAAATCGTCAATTTACTAAAAAAAATATAGCCGATAATAACACTTCAATTCCTATTGTTTGCAATGTAACGGAATTTAATACAAATACAAAATACAAATTCGCAATCATGATACTCGTTACTCGTAATTTCGATCCAAATCAGGACCCCAACAATTCAATAGGGGGCCATCCAGTCAAACAACTCTTGACTAAAAAGCCGTAGTAGCAATTCATGAACGCTATTTTCAACTAGCAAGCAGTAGATGAAGTGTGGAGTAAAAAGGCAGACGGGATTTTATATACGGCATGGTTGAATTTTTTCAGCTCGTTTCAAGTTCCTCTCTGTGAGTGATCCATTGTCTCCGCGGAACTGCGCATCCTTTAGAAGTGGAACGTTGCTTATACAGAAAAAATGTTTCATTTATTCTAGTGTTTGTTTACCTGTGTTATGTTTGTCCGCAAGTTTGCCGCCAGCGTCTACGTTCTCTTTAACATCAGCCATTCTGACTTCACAGACACCGACACCTGTAATTTTATAGTTAGACTTATGTAGAAGTTATTTTAGGCCTATATTGTTATCTAGGGTGCGTTAATTAAGAGCGTTCTGCATAATTATTGCATCCGCTACCACATGCTTAATGCGTGTTACCCAATAAGCGAACTAGGAAATGCGTATACGCACATATAATGTATAGAAATGTATCCGAATATTTTGTCAACGTATTATTTTTTTCGCAAAGTAGGTATATTGTTTATACTTTCGTTATAAAGATTAAATTCAGGTACAGACTTAATGAATTCAGTGTAATAAAGAGACTGGTTTCCATATCACTGTTAATTGATTGAGTGTTCGATAACAGCTATAAAATACTTTGTTTAATCTACGCATACATATAATGTAGCTATGTGTCTACCTCGTACATTATGTACAGTGATAAATGGCTGAGTGACGAGGGGATAGGTGTAAACAGTCCCACCGGCACCAAATAATAGCCAGCAATCATAGCTCATGAATATGACTCTCAAACAAATACATTTACTTAATAAATAGAACAACGTATTAAAATTTGCGTCAACTTCAAAACTTTTTGGCAAAGACACCAATTTTAAATTTTCTTTATTTAGATTTTTTTTTGTAAAAGTGTTTGTTTCTTACTTGATAAGATGTTGTGTACACCGGCACTCGTCACGTTATCACTGAGCAATTGGTCACACACACAACGTAAACACTGCGGAGGCACGGGGCGCGGGGCTTACTCGCCTTCGAGATAAACACTGAACGCTGCCTTACTTTGTGGAGCTGAGGAGCGAGCCCGGAGTGGGGCTGCCACACTTAAAAAACTAAAGTCCCCGAGCAAATCTCTGAACCCAAAATCTTTGTTGTAGGGGCGTACAGACGTACTGTTTATGCAGCATGGAGAGGAAGTGCGCTTAAATATTTTTAGGTCTCGATTAATCCGATTATAAATAATCTTATCAATACCTACTTAAGTATTTAGTAACTAAATACTTAAGTTGTTGTATTGATGTTATTATTATATTGTAAACCTATAAATCTTCGAAAATGTATGATGTCATTCAGTGAATCATTCCCACCTTAACCAGCATTAATTATGCTTAAGTAGGTACCGATATTACGTTTACCTACTGGATAAGAAGGTGCTACCTCAGTTAGCGTGTGTATGTGTGATTCATTGTTTAACTTATCGTCTACTTTTCTGTGTTCTTTATTTTTACCTTGTAAATCGGCAGTAGTTTCAGGCTGGCCACACTATATTGCAGCTTCGCTCTCGACATTTTCCGAACGTATCCGAACGCCCACCGATAACAGCCGAACGCTTGTATTGATGCCGGGAAAACATTTTCCGCGCCATTTTCTCTGGCGCAAGTGCGAGGGAGTATTTTGGCAAACAAAGCCGATAGGTGCCCCTGGTTTTAAATGGGTGCCCGTTGGTAAGGAACAAAGGAGTATAAATCACTATCGATTATTATTTTAGTAAGCATTGCCATAAGTAACGCAAAATAGTTTTTTTTTTTAGAACGTTTTTGTTTTTAGGACAATTTTATTATTCGTCTATATATATATCATACAGGACGCATGTGAAGATTTGCGTGAGTTTGTCAGTCTCTTTGGTCAGCTGAGTTCCATAATTATCTATAAATTTTATTCAATTGAGAGCTGTGCAAGTTCTAGTTCTTTATAAAAACATACTTCAGACCGTAGCTCGTAGATAATATATATTTTACTGGTATATGTAACATTAAAGTATGTATATACAGTATATAATAGTCAGCCCCGATTACTGACAAATGCGTGCACTGACTGGACAGGTCCACTCAATCTGTGTGGTTCTTTCATCAAAAGACCATTTCAGACACCAATCGATATGGTCTTCACATGATCTGACCAAGATTATGTCTAGACTTTAAAAGAGACTGTGACGAGTTTGTTTCGGCCTTTCTTCTCAGAGTAGTCAGATAGGAAACGCCGACCACATCTAGTTTTAAAAAATATGGTTGACGTGTAAAAGTGTTTGTAAAAACCTACTTACAGAAATAAAATCATTTGTCATTTATCACTTACGAGTTGTAGGTCGTGAGTTCGAACCCAGGCAGGTACTTTGTGTAAATAATAAATAATTACATCACCACTGCACTCAAAACGGTGAAGGCTCTGCTGTCAACATCGTGAGGAAACCGGCATGTCCTAGAACCGAAAATTCAAAGACATGTGACATCCACCAACCCACTCTGGGACCGCGTGGTGGATTATGGCCCACTCCCTTTCACAGAGAGGAGGCCTGTGTCCCAGCAGTGGGAACATTATAGGCTGATTCTGCAAAGTCGAGTTGCGGGGGAAAAACACCTTGGGTCTTTGTGAGCCAGTTATAAGTTTTTTGAACTAATTATTTATTGAATCACTGTTGTGATTAAGTAATTTATATTTTCACTAACAAACAAACACGTGAACATAACATCACGCCCGTTTTCCCCGAAGGGTTTGGCAGAGAACCTACGCAAACAAAAACCAATTTATTTTTAGTAGTTGCTGTGTAAACTGCTTATCCTGCAAACTGCCTTGCACCACTTTCCTGGGTGGGAATTTCGTGTTCTACACAGTGAGGTATACTAGTATACTCGTAGTTGAGCTATTTCAAAATTATTTCTGAAAATATTTGTGTTATCTACCAGTGTTATATAGGTTAGGAAAAAACATTACCGACCCTCCTTCTGGGGCAGTCGGGTAAAAACAATGAAAACACCGGTTTTTATGAAGGTTTTAACACCTAACTTAGGTACACTCAATAACGTTAAATGTGGAGTTCTAATCAGAGGTTCATGTTCATTAGAAAATCTAACGTGTAGGTACCTGACATCACTTGATCAAGTATATCATTGAAATACGATCTAATAAGCAACCAGACTATATTTTCTAACTTCAAATTATATTTTAGACGAACCCCAAGAAAATGAGTATCCTTTATTAAGACTCTTACAAACAAGCGCGACACGCAACGCGACACAAAGGCACCGCTTGTAGTGCTACACGCGGTGCCTTTCTTTATAAAGCTTTAGATCTTTCGGAGGTATCTGGAAACTTTTCTTCGTAACCAGAGCGGTAAGCCTCATCCTATCTTACTTCTCTTATTGTTAACTTTTACGATATTTTTTTTTATATTTTTTATTCATGCACATTTCTAGGCAAGCGCAAAGTTACAAGTGTTGCTTTTACTATGTATTTAGGACGACCATGAAAAGTAGCTAGCGATTTTCTTTCACTGTGGATAGTGTCTAATACTGGTATTCGGCAGCATCTGGTAAGACTTGAAGCCGACCCCAACATAGTTGGGAATAGGCTAGGCAGATGATGTAGAACAGTGATGAAGTGTCTTCTTCGTAATCTTTGGATAAGTTGCAGTTTGCAAGGTACCTTTTGAGTGGCTTCATGGCCAAGACATTACAGACTTCACTAACTTTTAATTACTTTCTCCAAACATGGAAGGATAGGTAATGGCTGACTTGCAATTATTATAACGAGGTCTAACAAAAATAGAGTAAAATGTTATTTCAAATAACTAATGTTATTTCAAATATCAAAATTTTCCAAGTTAATATTCACCTGTCTATTTTATTTACCATGATTTTATTTCATATAATATCAAACGATACAGTGAACTAATTGAAGATAACACCATACTGAACTTTTAATAGTTTATTATAAAATTATTTACGGTTTTTTGTATTTTTGTCATTATAAACGTACTTAATAAATAATAATAAATTTAAAAGACACGTACAACGTGTGTTTACAGTATTTAATTTAATCTTACTTTAGTATGTACAGTCATAGGTAGAAAGTTGTACAAAACGATAGTGCATAGATGTTATATTCGTATAAAAAGGGGGTAGTCCGTATCTAAGATGGCGTATATACGGGGTGTCGATGTCACTGAGGTTGGGGCGAGGGCGGCGCGCGGCGGGCGACGGCGGCGCAGGCGTGCGCCCGCGCTGGCGACGTCCGCCGAGCGGGCGCCGGTGCAGGCTCCGGCCACTTAGCCCTCCGCAGGTGCTTCTCCTTCTCCCTCCGCCCCCTCCGCCGTCGCCCCCTTAGGCTTAGATCCCTGCCAGCCATCGCACATTTTTCGGAGGAACGCTGAAAACATAGACCGACAACATTAGAAAAATCTTAAGGGATCTTCGGCACTTGTTATTTGCAGATTTATGGGTTATAAA
This sequence comes from Atethmia centrago, assembly GCA_905333075.3. Lineage (NCBI taxonomy): Eukaryota > Metazoa > Arthropoda > Insecta > Lepidoptera > Noctuidae > Atethmia > Atethmia centrago. Next base: position 14,358,977 of record HG995383.1, on the reverse strand, counting down.
CTGATGAAGAGTCGAACATGATGAAGTCAACATTGATAGAATTGTATAAATATTGGTTATCTCTTAAGAAACAGTTAAGTATATATTAAATAATATGTCAAGCAGTTAAACTGATAAGTAGTAATAACAATAGAAATATAGAAGAGCTGTAAAATTATAAAGCCTTAGATCAACAGTTAGAAGAAACGGAGCACAGTGATAGCTACAGTGTGTACGGCGGCGGTCCACTTACGATCTTATAGCTAAAGATATGACGTGAAGTGTTGCCTCTACGCCATCACCTTCTTCAGGAATGCTGTAAACGGAAAATCGGTAAGACAAGGGGGCACACACAAAACCAGGAAATATACCCTCATGCTTCGTACACTTGGGTTAGGAAATGACAAAAGTATCTACTGAATTCTTACTTGTAAAAATCAAGTTTTTGCATTTATATACGAGGTTTATACTTTTGGAAAAGGGCCAATTAATGATTTATTTTCTCATGCAGTCAAATGGTAATGTGCATAACTAAGGAATTCATGGGTGAATCTGTGCATTTTCTGGACTACGTTACACTTAGTCCAGACATAAGGTATGTAATTTAGATACTTTAGGAAGGATTCAAACTCATCAAATGTAACACAAATTATACATTTTATATACTGGGTTTCTACCACATTAAATACCATGTATCATGATCATATTCCTCAAAAAATGTAAACATTAATTGGATATTTTACAGAACAAACGAAGAATAGATACTTACGTGCGTAAGGGATCATGCCATCGTCATCCTCAGTGTCCATGCAGTCTTTTACGACTTCAGCGACTTCATTATCTTCCAGTTTCTCACCTAAGAATTCAAAAACTGGGTATTAATATTCGGAAACAAGCATTCATTATTTTACATTCTCTAATAAAAGGATCTTTAAGGAAACTATCGTATGGTACCTACAAATACGAGTTCCGTTGCGTAGAAACAAAATCTAAATCAGCTGAGTCACAGAAATCATTATTTCGAAACAACGATCATGGCTTCTAGCCAAGTGATTTCAGTTCACGTCCAACTGGAAATGAAGTCGATGCCAACTTGTCTTATTGACATGTTAAAGCCTCAGAAAAAATAAAAATAGCTTGGCTAATAGGAATAAACAACATGTACGTTTGTGATTCATATAAGTAGCTTCATATTGACAAATAAAAATTGAGTATTTTCTAATGCAGATGTGGTTTGTTAAAGTTCACGAGACTTGGACACATAAATTAGGCTATTAAAGGAAGGTGTACCTGGAAAAGATTGTTAATATTTGTATACTCTTACCTAACGCAAGGAGAGTGTGCGTAAGCTCGGCGCCAAGCATCAGACCATTCTCGTTCTTGTCGTACAGTTTCAGACATTCCAAGAAGTCCTCGTACTGTCCCTGGTCTTTGTCTTTCTTTGCTTGGCTGTAGATGGGAAGGAACTCTTCAACCTGAAACAACATAACAGATTTCATACAGTCACAACATTGATTACTTCAAGACTTTAGTGGTCGACATATTTTCTGTTTTTTAGCGAGTAAAACATCATCTAGTCAAAACCAATTGTTATCTTTGTTACCATTTCATACAGTCACAACATTGATTACTTCAAGACTTTAGTGGTTGACATATTTTCTGATTTTTAGCGAGTAAAACATCATCTAGTCAAATCCAATTGTTATCCTTGTTACCATGTTTGGGGTCGCTTACTTCAGTAACTCTTCTCAGTGAATTGTAGCTTAATTTTAACCATCTGAAAGCTACAAGTTTTGCTGCAGATCCTGAAAATATTTATAGTTCTTTCCTCTGTTTAGATAATAATCTTCAATTTGATTACTACTTACGGAGAGCTGTTTCTCGCCCTTCTTCTTGGTACCACCGAGTTTCTCGATGGTGGCCATTGTGGGGTTGGAGTTGAGTGCCCTCAGGACATCTCCAACGTTGAAGGCGTCAATCTTGCCGGAGCCATCGAAGTCGTAAATGGAGAAGGCGAAGGATGCCCCTGCACAACAAATACAGTCATAAGTCATGGCTATAAAATAGCACATTACACAAACTAGTGCTTCTTTTAGAACTACTTAGTACCTTACACGCGGTTTTTTCACTACGGCCTAAAAACATAGGGCTCATAGCTCTAATGTCTTAAATAATTGTTTCACAAAACCATGCATTATGTATTAAATGCACCTTATGTGCCAATCGGTAAGAACTGGATACTCAATACTCAATACGTTTATTGCATTCCACAATGTGAACTAGGTACATAAAGACATACGTTCGTTTTGGAGCATTGTGGGCCCTGTCGGATCTTTGTAAGTTTAGCATCCTTTCTTTGTTTATGTAGATTTAATTAAATTAATGTTAATTTTCATTTTGGATCTCCAATCCGTCCTTTTTCAATCAACAGTTAAAAGATACTTAATTATTTTAATTATCCATTGTTACGCAGTGTGTTACAATTTAGACATAAATAGAAATAATTAATTTCATATTTAATAAAAATCCATGATTTCAAATGTCGTTGCAGATTCATATAAAATTCATGCGGGTTCTGGAAAATACTATTTGTTTAAGTCAGGTAACGTGCGGAACGGGGCGTGGGCGGACATTCTTCGCTCAGAATAATACTTTTCCACGATACGTCTCTATATATTCGGTGGTAACTACTGAGTCACGTTCTAATTATAGCCCGATTGAAATAGTAACCGACTGAAGAGTTCCGTCACAAAATGATTTGTAATCTTTTTCAAATATTCCGATTTAATATTTTATTAAAAAAAAAAAATTATTGTATATATTTTCAAAGCTGCTTCAGTTAAATTTCGATTATTAAAAATAATAAAGTATTTTTTTTATTAAATTATTTCAGCCATATCATGACAATTTTCTCGAAGATTTATTAGATTGCTCTTCATTACTCGGCGCATGCGTAAAGTGCTTAAGGATCAGCTGATTCAAGATCATTTACCGACCTTGATAATGACAGTTGATTTATCGTTGCAAATGCAAATGCAGTGACAGATATCCGTTGCATAAAATATACATAGTCCATGTACGTAGGTTTTGATTCCCACGCTAAAACATACGTAGCACGCTTGCAGTGAAATCTGAGCGGAGTTTCTCTGTTTGGGCGGGCGGCGATTCGGGATCACGTGACGCACGAGTTTAATTTTGGAACGCAGGGCGCTCGCAGCATGGCCGTGCCACTGGCGCTGCCGCCCGGCATCTCTTAGTAACGCGCACCTTTTATGAGAAACGATGCTAAACTTAGATGTTATGATCCTCACTCCCGTTTCATTTATTGTTTCGTTTCTTTACGTAAATGTTAAACATGCTCACGCAATCATCTCCGTTGAAGAGTATTAGGTTTGACAAAGACAACTTAAATTAATCCTGTTATCAATGTTAGTTGTCCCTATAGTTTCACACCACAACATCCACACACATCTGACTCAGCTTGTGTCTCCTCAGTTAATGTTCTCAATCGTTAGGTAAACAAAATTAAAGGTATTATTTTTTACATTTATCACATGTAATATTGTTTAGTTTTGTAACTTTTTTTAAAAGTACTTACTTTCAACGTCGTTCTTGCTGAGGTCGCTCTGAAAATTATCAAAAATATTTCGTTATTTCCTTGTATATAACAGTTGCCATGCATGGTTGGTATTAGTCGGTGTGTATGCACAGTTTTGCAGCTCGGTTTGTGTAGAAGCTTTCAGGTTATACGATACCATCTTCTTTCACTGGTTTATAAGCACAACACTAATTTAAATGATGGATAGTGAAGTGGACACAACCGAATCGCTGGCGAGCATCCGGTCAGCGGAATAACTTGCACGAGGAAAAAACGCGTTTACTTTTACGGATTGCTTTTTGTATTTATCACTTGCCAAGCTAACAGTCCATTTTCTCACTTAACACCTTGCCACATTTTCACTGACGTCAGTGACTCACCATTTTGTGTGGTGTTAGTTGGTTCCCTCCCGGTCTTCACTGGCAGACGGTCAGACAAGAAGTGGGGCTCGGTAACTTTTCGCGGGACTGTTTTAACTGGCTTAGATGGCGCACCCGTCTGGATATTTGAGATTTAGCCCAGGAATCCGCGACCGTTCTATTTTCGGCGAAGTCGGTCCGTTTCTATAGCGTCTTCGGATACACACTACTCGTACAAGTGTAAAAGAGATGAAAAGGTTTTCCACTTTCCCTGTGTGTGGATACGTGCTAACGCCAATTGTAATGTTAAATCTACATTTATGCTAAACTATTTCGATCAGATCTTTGTGGTATAGGTACGTTCTGTGGAATGAAGGTGTTTAAAATATGCTTGAAATTAACAGAATATGAAGATATATATATGTGTTCTAGTTAATATAATATAATAGGTAATATGATATAATATCCAATAACATGGACGAAACTTCACATGAAAATCAAACATTATAATGCGGTCACTTAAACCTTTATTGACATGAAATAAATCAAATAGGAATAAACATATAAATCGTGGTGGATTTTTGCGGTTGAACAATCAGTACTCGCCACATTCGTTAGGTTTTACGTCGAATGTATAGTCCTTCCAACGTGAGGAATGCACGAGCGCTTCGTTGACCGTGTTGAACTTCCATACAACTGAACGATTAGGTGAGGGGGACCGCAGAAGACGTTGATCTAAAAGACTGGCAGCTCGACGTCTTGCGTCTGGAGATAAGGGGCATAGTCCGCGAGCAACAAACGGAATTCGGTTCTCCTATAAAATAATACAGATTACGAATCAGCAGTTAATAAAACATTGAATTAAACAAACGAAGACGTAGAACAAACACGACTACTTAATATTAGTTTGTAGCGCCAATAAATGTTCCGTGTAAGAGATTCAGGACTATGATACATATTCCTTCACATGCTCACATATCCCTAGGCTCGTGTTATGAGTTGGTGGTGGTGCATTGAGGTTATAATGAGTAGTCACTATCTGATGGGTATACTTAATTTAGTAGCGAATATTTAGCTAGGTCAAACATGCAACTTGCTGTTTGATTAAAAATAAGTATAATAATTTACTGCCTCGTTGGTCTAGTGGACGCAAACGCTACTGCTGAGCATGAGGTCCTGGGTTCGATTCCCGGGTCTGGCAAAGTGTTATTGGGTTTTTCTATCTGGAATGTCTCAGGATTGTGCCCGGTTGATGGCAATAGGCTCGCCCCTATTACATGGGACTTAAACATAACTGGCGAAATGTGGGTGTACTACAGGTACACCTCTGCCCAACCCTTCGGGGAAAACAAGGCGTGATGTTATGTATGATGTTTATGTATTATAATAATTTAGAAACGTGTTACTATAGATAGGAAACAATTGTAGAAGAGGCCGAGTCCAAATTTACAGGCTTATTGATTTTATTTAACTAAATGCTATAATCGACCGCCATAAAACATCGCGCGCATCGCAAAATGGTTCTGTGTAGGTAGATGTAACTTTAATCCGGTGACTCATCAATAAAGAGCGTTTATTCTCGCACCTTGCGTCTCCCAGGTGTCCTACGTCGCCACCATCCTCGGAGACAAGCCAAGAGCCTGGCGCCTTGAGAGCGACACTTACTGACCAACGTGCTTTTCTTTGACCCACTTGGGTTAACAGACACTCCGGATGTTGCTGCTAGCTCCTTCGTTTTTGGCTATACAAAAGTTGATTTAAGGAAAATAAACAAAAATTAATAGGTACTGTTTCATGGTACTTCCATGGTATTTCCACGGTATTTTATTATATTACTTACACAAACACAAGGTTCTGGGTCAACATGAGTTGCTAAGTTTTCATCGGATGTGTTCGCTGTCATTAACTCAATTTCTTGAAGAGTCATGCCTTTTGGGTCTTCTAAAATTGGATCGACTTCATCTTCAGAGTTTTGATCATAATCACCTAAATTGAGGACAACATTATTTTAACTACCTTCAAGAAAGCTAGATACCATTTCACTGTCTTGAAATTTAACTCACGATTTAAAGTAAGATAGGCATTTTCATATCGGGTGACATCAAGGCTCTCAACCAATTTTTCAGGGATTTCATCACAAATCTAATGAAATTCAAAAGCATTATTGGATGCTGGGTACTTTTTGATTATTAAAACAATGAGCTATCGAAATGATTATACTTTTGCTGACTAAAACCCACCCGTGTTCCTTTCATTGCCTGTGTTTCTCGGTAACCCTTTCGTACCTTCCCGCGACCCCGGTAGGCATCGGCCCTAGTGGACCCCTACACTTGTGCTGACATCTCTAAGGCGCGCGTGGAACACAACGCGCCGTCGACCCGCGCCTGGTCCTTATCGGACGGCGAGCTACCCATTGCTCACCGTCCGCAAGCCCGCGCCTACGGTGGCCGGAAATCCGCCCGGGATTCCCGACGCCCAGGGCGTCTCCTGCGGCGGCTAGGGGCGAGAGGGCGTGAAATTTGCCTCAACCGTCCCGCCACCTCCTTCGCGAGCATTACTGCTTCGCAGAAGGAGGATGATTATACTTGAGTTTTCAGAAAAGTAGCGAATAATTACAAGAAGAGCTTTCAAGATAAATTTTACTGAATGTTAAAAATTAAATCAGAAAAGACAGAAGTACTAACCTCTCTAATTTTAACAGCAGGAACTATATGAGAAACCCCACAGCTCCTACCAATATCACCAGCTCCATCATCACGTATGTAAAACGCTATATCTCTGCTGATATCCTCAGCATAAGCGTCAGTTAAAAACGAATACTCAGAATGTTCAGAATTTGATGACCTCTCCGACGTCATGATACCAGCTACTGATTGAGATTGTTCTGCTTGGATTGGCTGTTCAACTGTCATCCCCAACGCAGTATTCACAAAAGACTCCATAATTTTGCTCATCGCTTCAGTGAGTAATTCATTGGGCTCTGGATTACTTTGTACGATTTCAGTGTCATCACATATTACTACTCTTTCAACATCACTCATATCAAAAAGATGATTGATAAACATTGAAGTTGATTTTGTTAACTCGTTCTGACGCTAAAAATATTTGCTTCAGTTACAGAAAAACAAATTGTTACTTGTTTTCATCATAGTAACAGAATATTTAGTTCATAATATTGAAAATTAATCGTAATCAAAGCTTACCAAATCAAGTTCTTCGTCTCCCTGACCAATAAAGCTAGCCTCGGGCTTATTTTTTTGTACATCATCTGAAATGTATGCTACATTAGGAAATATAAAGTGTGTTGAATGTTTTGAATTTCTAAACAATGTTCAGTCTGATGTGCGCTTGATCTATACTTAAAGTTCGAAAAAAATTCTTTCCCAGTTCCAGTTCTTGTCCCAGTTTTCAGTTGGTAATACTGATCTAAAACTATAATTGAAGAACAGTTTGTTGCTCCTAGAAAACCAATATTTTAACCAGCGGCATTGTTTCAGTCACTTTAAATATTTGGCAGGCATCTGAAATGTTACCTGACTAACAACTACCTGTAACTTTTTCCGGCGTCGATGTAGCAACTACATTGGCAACATGTTCCATCTTATTTTCATTCACGATGTCACTGTCGCCCTTTGATGCCTCGAACGATGTGTCTTCATCATCGGCATCACACAGTTTCTCATTCTCAAGTCTTTTCAACATTGAGTGATAACGCCACGGACGACCTATTATCATAATTGAAGTTTATAATTACGCATTCCTTTTTAGACGCGGCTAGCCAAGCTTGATGTAGGGAAATATGGCGGAACTATATGGACGAAGTTGCTATCCTATGTGTATTCAGATTTATAACAAGATTCCTAACCAAATTAAAGAACTTCATGGTCCGCTTCAGAAGGGCTTTACGCAATTGGCTAATTGAGAATTCCTTCTATACTATAAAATAATTCCTTCAGTTTAAATTAAAATGATTTAATTGTACACCAAAAATGTGCATGTCATTATGAAGAATAAATATGTAAATTTATATGCTACTATTATACTACCACTGTAAGAACTTTTGTAACCATATTTATCTGCAAATAAATCTTTGTATTTTTGTTCGTAGGAGCTTTTCATGCCGCAATCGTATTTAAAAGGAGATGACTTAATATCGTAATGTCGAAAAAAATAGCAACAGTTTTATTTATAAAGATTCCACAAAAACGCCAGGACACAAAATTCGCATATACTCGTAGATGAGACGATGGGCACGAAACTATTAATTCAGCGGAGAATTTGCTTCTTCAATGAATGAAGATCAAAACCGATCATGTATCTTCACAACCTTAGTTACTATGATAACCTATCTTACCTGTTTCGGTAGCAGCATTTGCTATGACAGAAGCTTCATCTAAAACCTGGCTGACAAGATGGACTGCCAACAAGGCCGCAAGGCGCGGGTCACAGGCTTGCTCACCGTCGACTGTACGCAAAAAGTGCAGTTTTGATTTTACTAACAATTCTTTATCCATTTTTACGTTACATACCTAAAAATACATATCTAGAAACATAAATAGTAAATCTGCATCAAACACACCTTCCTTGCACAACATCTTGACGGTTTTTGATGACAGTTAATCAGGTTTTTTTGTTTGTTTTAGTCTTCCAGCCAGTAGGTAGGTACTGATACTGATAATTATTATCTTCTCATAAAAACAAAAAGTTTTTATGCTTGTCTTTTTTAATCATTTAATTTCGTTTTATTTAGGTATGACAGTGAGGATGTGAATTGGACAGCGTTTGAAAAAGGATGTCATCTCCTTGCATAAGAGTTGAAAAAACTTTGTAGCTACATGTCACGAGCGGAATTATGATATCCTGACATATTATAAAACAAATTCCCCCGCTGCGTCTGTCTTTCTGAACGCGATAAACTCAGAAACTACCAAACGGATTTTCAAACGAGTAACAGTTTACCAACTTACATTTTCAATTGGACAATTGACCGTGACGTATGTATATCGATATGTTAGAACATGTTGTTCAACTACAACATTAAGTTTGTTTTTGAGATAAATATTCATCCCACTCTTCATTGTGCGTGGTCCGACACGAACTTGGGCGGTTTTTTTTTTATTATGAAACCCACCATGCAGGCTGGTGCTTCAGATTTTGTTGTTATCTTTGACGTCATTCAGGATACTCCCAACGTTCCTCTTTATTTTTGACCAAGATTAATAGGTTCTGTATCAAATCAGTATATTTCAACTGAATAAATCTTTATCAATACGATGATGACAGTAGGTATAATTGTAAGCTTGCTAAAACATAACATTCAAGATCAACATAAGACATACTTTCATTAATTCTCCACGATATATATTCTACCTGCTAGTTTCAATATTATTCTTAAAGTAGGTATTTCTGTGTCCTATAATAATGTTACTCAAATACGTAAAAAGCATTTTCCATTCAAAACACAACGTCGCTATTTCGGTAGGTAACGCCTAGCCAATAGATAGTATGTTGCATATATTCTAAAACTTCAACCTCGTTCTATTTGTGGCGAAGTTTCGTGATTGTATCGTAGAATAATTTGTTATGAACCAGAAATATGGTATACATCAGCAAAAAAATTGTTTAACTTCTAGCTTGTACGAAGACAAACATGAATTAATGACCTATTATCGAGGTTGTCCATAGATAAAGAAAGGAAACGAGGTGTGTCACAAGGTGCGCAGTGAAATTCTATAGGGTTAAGACGATATGGTTTCAAGAAAATGCCGTGACATCATTCCGCTAACTTTTAGTTAGGTAAGTCTTTTCTGGATGATGAATATTAGGACACCTAATTACCTATTATCTACCTAGGTACTCAACCCGGTAACGGTATTGGAAACGACAAAACACTATCTGAAGACTAGCAAGAATATGTATGATTTTCCAATGACTGTAAATCAAAAATATTGCTAAATTCTTCGGTTTTACTTGTAAGTAAATCTTAGGATTCACCTACACGAGTTAGTAAATGTAAGGTTTGGTATGAAATAAGACGATTTTTCGTGGTTTTATAATTAAAGTTTGGCTCATGCTAATTTTATCAATGACGATCGGTACATCTTAGGTTTTCCTGTTTTTTTTTTAGGATTTACCGTAGTTTGAGCTTTTACAGTAACACTTACATTATTATAATGCAAAATAAGTATTTGCCTCCTCCGTGTATTTCGCATAGAATTGTTGCAATTCTCAAGAAAAAAAAATAAAGTTAGTTCGTGATTCATTACAATGACGTAAGACAGGGTGATGTCTTCAATATTATTTTAACTTCCTTCACCCAGTGTGGGCGGGAATAAACAGAGTCTGTATGTAATATGTATGTAGGTACTAGGTAGGTACATACGTAACATTTGGATTGACCATAAAGCTATTTTCATCTCGTTGAATAATAAGCTCATTGGGCCCGGGTTTATAGTGGACCAAGTTTAGTTAGAGGTCGAAATACATGTGACGCTTATTTTCCTCATTTGTTTTATTCTTTTTGTTTGTGGTACCTACTTTATTTCAATCTGTATGCCTCATATTAGGCGGAAATATAGGGTCTTGTAGCAAGGGAGTCGCCAAGGGGATGCAGGGAGGGGCAGCTGCTCCCCCCCCCCCCCCTAGAGATAAAAAAGTACCCGAAAGCAAAACAACCAAAGCACCCGCTCACTTGAATTCGTCCAATTTGGTGATTTACCGAACATAACAAATTAATTCGTTTGGCAGCAATTGTATATAAATCTAACCGTTGTTGATGTCCTAAAAGGGACAAACACCTATCTGGAAACGGGAAAAAATTAAAAAATTTTGATCGCTCTGCCGTAAACAACGTGTACAATTCATACTTTTCCCATCCTCTATATATCAACTTGCCCTACACTGGTTCATCAGCTGGCGACGCCCTTGTCTTGTAGCTAAGTAATAACAGCCGCACGGGACAATCGATCAGGTTGAGCTACGGTTGCCGCGGTTGGTCCGTGAATGGGTGACCATCTTTACGTACCAGGTGCCTCCGTGCCTCGGAAAGCAAGTTAAGCCGTTGGTCCGGCTATCACTTGTAATCTTTGACAGTTGTTACGGGTCGTCAGAAGCCCGAAAATCTGACAACCAGTCTTACCGGGGGGTATCGTGTTACCCAGTAACTAGGTTGTGGAGTCGTAGGTCGATAGGCCGTTCGTTGGGGTCGTTCCATGTAAAATAGATTCAGCTGCATCCGTTTAGACTGTAAGCCGAGAGCAGCGAAGGCTAGGCAGATGAAAGCGGAAATAAACTTTTTTTGTTAGATTTTTTCTTTCTTTTATATAGGTATTGTAGGGAAACCTTGGAGAGTCTTATCCACTCTTACTTGAATCCAGCAGTGGACAATAACTGAAGAATAATTTCCTCGACTACAAGCTAGGCTTAGGTTAAAAGGCATTATTACTTCGCTAACATAATTCGGTGAAGGAAAACATCGTGAGGAAACGCCCTAGAACCAAAAAATCGAAGACATGTGACATCTACCAACCAGCACTGGGCCCGCGTGGTGGATTACGGCACACTCCCTCTCACAGAGAGGAGGCCTGTGTCCCAGCAGTGGGAACATTACCTATAGGCTGATTATATAACAAAATTCCGTTGCTTTAGTCACATTTAGGTATTATTATACCTTAACTAAAATTAAAGATTTAAGGCTCATGCAGACTAGCGCGATATCGCGGGCGCGCCAGGCAGTAATATGCCTGTCACGCCCGCGACATACCTCAATCTGCGCGAGCCTTTAAATCAATTGAATACATAAATTTTCAAGCACCTATTAACGTCTTACTTGCTTATGGGAAATTTCATTAAGTAGATAACTAAGAAACAATGTAGGTAGGTACTCTTATGCCAATTAACAATACTTGCGTACAATGAGTGATTATCCAAAGATGACAGTAGTCTAATTACGTGAGTAACAAGCCACGACATAGATGATAATAATCGTTGCTGACAAGCGAATCACTCATTGCCTACGAAACATGCCGCTGCTATTACTACATGTGTGTAGGTGGGTCAGCTCACTTATTTATCAGCCCAAAGTAAAGTAACATTGTTTTAAATATATAGGGTCAAATTAAGTTAGCTAGCAGAACTCCGCAGACGTGATGGCTATCGATATCTAAACAGGATAAAACAAAAAAAAAAATTAAGATTTGGCACTCAATATGACCTCATCCAAATCACGTTGTGGAATGGCCGCCCACGTCCGTTGCAAGGCGAAAAGATTTTCTGGGGTTGTGTGCCATCCATATTTGGCAGAGCTCTTTTTTTAAACATATCCCATGCGTGCTCAATCGGGGTCGCGAGAAGGTACCAAAGGGTTACCGAGGCCCCTGGCAACACAGGCAACGGAAGGAATACGGGTGGGTTTTATTCAGTAAGAGTCTGACTGAGTTATTTGATGAATTCCCAACCAAAAAAAAAAAATGCGCGCTCAATGGGATTCAAGTCTGACGATTGAGCAGGCCATGGTAGCCTAGGACATTAATATTAGCTGCGGCAAGTGTGTTTTCAACGATTCTGGCAGTGTGTGGACGTGCATTAAGTATCTTGCCGCACAGCAGGACAAATTGGGTCCTGATTCAATCATTTCAGCGTAAATATGTGCATTGAGATTGCCTCTGATCCAAATCAGTTCGGTTCTTCCGCCGATCCAAATTATAACACTGCGCAGTGCCCAGAGCGATTGCCACAGCACGTTGCCGAGAACCAGCTTACAAAATTCCCACAGCTCTAATCATTTCTTCTCGGCTCAAATGACGTCTTCTCCCCATAATAACGTTCTTCACTCAGAAGTATGGCTGAAATTTTACTAAATTGGCCTCAAACCCGTTGCAGGATTATAAAGAAATACGACTTGACAAAAGATTTTCATCTTTTAACCGAAATTCTAAAATTATTCCCTTTTCAAATGATACTATTTACTAAAATAATAATAAATAATTTACTAATTTACTTTTTTTATAGGAGTTACCAAAAATATAATAATTAAAAAACCCGATTTTTAGTCAATAGAAAAAACGTGCTTGATCCCTAGATACTTTTGACGTGTGTGTATGGTTTAAGACATTTATTTCTCAAAAACCGACAACACAATTTATTCACTTTAGAATAAGATACACAGGTTGCATACAAATAAACATTCCTTGGAACGAGTACCTACTGTATGGTAGTACGGTATATTTGAAGTTAAAAGTAAGTACAATATTGTCAGTCATTGACTTATCATTATAGAATAGAATATAATAGAATAGAATAAACTTTATTTCCAAATGCACAATTTTCACAAAGGCGACAGGTTAGTACTATGAAAATGTTGTCTTTTTTATTGCATAAATCTCTGATTATTAAACTGTCTTGTGTTATGGGTGGTCAGAGCTCACAGTATTATTTTTTTTTTTCAATTTATACAAACTTGTGTTGAGTTAGTAGCTATCGTTTGAGTACAAAAAGAAAATAAAGTTATTAAATTAATAAAAGAAATTATAAAAAATGCCTTTCTCCAGTGTGAATTTGGGTGTATAAGTGTATGTGTCATGTGCATGTATCATGTGCGTGTGTGTGGTGTATGTGTGCGTGAGGTGTACGTTTGTGTTAGGTTAAAATAAAATAAAAAAATCAGGAACTGTTAAAAAAGCTTTCCGAGCAACTTATCTATCTCTTCGTAGGTCGAGTCGTGAGCAATTGACTCACTTTCCTTTTACATTTGAATTTATTTAATCGATAAATGTTACATTGTTTGTTAAATGCATCATAAATTCAACTACCTAATACTCGAAAGTGTCCTTCAGCCATTTTAATCCTATAACGTAATACAGGACAGACATATTTTGATCTTTTATTTGCCAGACGAGTACTACATTTCGGAGAACCATGTCTGCGCAAAATGGTCTTGAGCACAAAGAGCTATCTAACGGTCATAACATTGCAGTCTTTAATTGTATGGTGCTATACCGGACTCCTATATACCCAAATCGTTATCCCAAATGAGAGTACCTATTGACTGTCGGCGGAGTGAAAAGTAGACCGTCCGAAGTGTATCTGCATTATGGCGGAGATTCTTGACAATGTAACTGCTCATTACAATTATGGGCTCTGATAACAAACGAGTCATCCGGCTGCGTAGAAGATTTAATTGAGAACGGAATATACGTATTTCGTTATATCAACGTTTAATGTTAGATTATGTTAGTAAGATAAAATATTCTAAAAGACATCGAGTTTAAAAGGTTTTATTAATATTTAGTTAAAGACAACACAAAAGTAAATTAATCAAAAATGAATCATGGCGTAGCTTCAAGAATGATTCAAGTAGAGATCCAGAAAAGAAAAGTGTCCTCGTGGTTTGATGGCTGTGCGCAGAACCATCGATCCGTGAGATGAGTATCATTGCGCGGTCAAGTGTTGGGTGAAAAACAGTGTTTAGAGCATCGAGATTCGAGACTCTTGTTGAAACATATTTTTTATGCCCTTGTGTTTAGGATATCACCATCATTCATATCATTGTCTAACGTCCTCCTCGTCTCATTCTCATTTGTAGTCTGAAGAAATAACTGATTATTATTATATTGATTTCTTTATTTTTCTTCTCTTTTGAGAGAGTTTACGACCTTACACACGGGCCAAGTGTGTAAGGGGAAATTTAAATTGAAAAGGTAGATGATAATGTAGGTACTCGTAGAAGAAGTCAGGAAATTTCGGGTGATGCGACAGGTGTTGAGAATGGTGGCTTTTTGGAGCATGTAAAGTGTGTGACAGCCTCATGTGTAGAGTGTTATTATTATTATTATAAGTAGGTACTGAAAATTTTAATTCACATAGGTACTTCGAATTTCCGACCTATCCAAGGAACCATAGTTGATGATGACCAAGTTAATAGGTACTGATTAGGTATAACTACCCTAACTACCCCTCATTCCAACATATAGAAACCAAATGAACATCAGCTAATTGGCCATAAAATCTGATGGCTGCATAAAACAATGACAATGTATGTGGACACAACTAACGGAAACAATCTACAAAATGGGTACTGTTAGTGCCGCCGCTCCCTGACCGTCTCTATTTATAAAGTAAATTGCCTGCCGCAAAGTGAACATTGATATCTATGCCAATCTTGTTAATTCAATGTCTTTATGTTTACCATTTTATTTGGGGACCGTATCAAATAAATTACATGGACGAGGCTTGATAAAGAACGTTCCTGAAAGCACGTTATTTTTTCACGTGATTTATTGGGTTTGGGAAATTGTGAGCCAGTGGATACTTAGTTTGGTAGATACAGGTTTGGTTACTTACTACGTTTACTTGGTTGAGTGGCATGAAATCAATATGACTAAGCATCAGCACCTTCTGAATTTCTGTCAGCCCCAAAAACCTTCCAAGTAACACGTTCTAAGTTTTGGTTGGGAAGATGGGCGCTCAACTCCCCGCCATCAACATTTGCGGATAAACTGCTGTACTTATACTATTAGTGCAAGATTTTGTTAAATATACTGACAAAGTCTAAAAAAGTACTCTCTTTTATAAGCGCTATACCTATGGATTTTATATTGCCAATAAAAAATCAGTGTACATACCTAACAAAATTTCCTATATTTTTCAAACCTAGACCATATCAATGTAAAAGCGTTGAATAAAAATCTGGCCTACATTTTCAGCTGCTCGGGAAGCAGCCATGTTGCCGTTTCTATAGCAACCGGAGGCTGCCTCTCCGCCTCTCGACCCGCGCGCACAGATCAATGCTGAAAATTTTCCAGGGTTGCTGCCGACGCGATGTACAGGTCGTCTACCGTTTGTTTTGTATAATGATGTTGTATCCAGACCCAGCCGCAAAGTGCATATGCTTAATGTTCCTAGGCGTAGAATTATTTTTTTTTTCTAACAATGTATACTGCATGTCCATAACAAACAAACACTCTTATCAAAACTCTTAGCCTCAGAATATTTAAATGTAAATTACTTAACTTTCTTATAAGCAAATGTTATTATTAAACAGAAGGTTTTATGAATGAAAAATGTACCTAAATATTGGACATTATTGCCTATAAAAATCATATATTATATCCTTGACCTTATTGAATTTTGACCTATATATTAATCTCTTTTACAACTTACTATTGTTCAATTTATTTAAATTATCTGTAATTAGAATAATAATTTAATTTGAATGTAATGATGACCCGCAATTACACTATATTTGTACGCCGGAAACGGCAGAATATTCTGATCGTAATATACATATAACAACTTTGTACAATATTCTGACAAATAAATGCATTCTATTCTATTCTATCCTATACAAAATAATGAGGATGTTTCCTCAAAGAAAATTATGGATGAAGATTACATTAATATTTATTTCTTATTTCATTACCTCTATCTAGATTGGTGGCGATTATATCAACTAGTCTATTGTAGATACCCATATACTATATAATTTTCCCAGTAGTATAGAAATATTAACTAGTTGGTTTTCTAGGAAAATAAGTATTCCTAAGTACGTGTCAAAGTAGTTAACATTTTTCTACTGAAAATGACGAGTGTATAAATTAAGAATAACTTAGCTACGCCAACCCTACGTGTCCGTCTCGTCACAATTGCGCGGAACCTCATTCCCAGTCTCGCGTCCCGTGGAAGAGGTCCTCGTTTCCTCCCTAACTTCCTCATTGTGACACCATAGGATGTAAACAGTGGTGCTTTCCATGAGTTTAGAACTATGTGTTAATTACTGCAAGTGAGGTATGTTTGCACGCTGTAGGTACCTATAATGGAACGGTTTCCCTTATTTTAATTATATAATACCTTTGTCAAGTAAATTAGTTTTGCGAAGGTAAGATAGTATCTTAATTATTTTATTCCTAGTACTGTACCATTAATTATTCTGCCATTGAAATTTTGATTTTAGCTTTATAAGCTAGGTAAAAGTTTAGCCATCTAATATCATCCGAAAAAGATTTCTTTCATTTGATGTGTTTTTTTTTGGAATCTAAAGTGCTTCCTTCACAAATAAAGTACTTAGGTAAGTAATCATCACAATAAGATTATGTTGGTAGAACAGGTAGCTAGAGGTACCTACCCCGGATCGTAAAAAGCCGGCACGTTGTGTCCCAAACCAAATCAATCAATGTGTTTTATCAGGGATCCTCGCTTGCTATGAAAGCAAAAGATATGTCCGAAGAAGATCCCAATTCCGAGGAGGTAGTCCCCATTCCGGTCCAGATATTCCTGTGGCGACAAACCACCCCGTTTGTGAGACCGCGCCTAGGAAAAGTCCACGATGCCGCCTGCATGGTGAGTAAATCTTTATGAAGATCATAAAATTGTAATATATTGATAACGCCTACACCTAAATGTTTGCAAAATGTGTGTACATACGCTCAAAACACTGGCTGATTTTTATGTTTCCGTACACTTATTGTTCTTTTTGGAAGAATCATTGCGTTTGAGGAAATAAATGTGTGTACAGCACATGTTGTAATGGCCCATCAAAGAGTCCTGATGGAGTTCTGTGGTAATTATAAATCCTACACTTGATGCGATTTGTACCTACGTGACTACTTATCGAAAACGGATCAGTCTTAGAGCATTAAAAATGCCATATGACCGTCATGACCTTCATTTTACTTGAACATGTGCTAAGATAATTGTATTATTGTAAGTAAGAACCTGTGTTGTACAGCTAAGAGGTTACAAAATGTATTCTGCACATTGTGTATTAAATATATTGCCATTACAAGTATCTCCCGTATGGTCTAGTGGCTAGGATACCTGGCTTTCACCCAGGAGGCTCGGGTTCGATTCCCGGTACGGGAAATCTTTTTGCAATGTCTTGAATTTTGTGTGTTTGTAGTTTTGTTGATGATTGTAAAGTGTCACTTATTTGTTGATATCACGCAGTTCTGTCAACGTGCTCCTGGACACCATGTAAGTAATCACATATGATTGTGCTTTTAGCTTTAATTATGCTTCATTTGATTTATTCGTTTTACTGTTCATATTGTCTGTATTTTGTACTTTATTTTGTATTGTTACTGTGCTTCTTCCTTTTTATAATTATGACGTTCTTGTTCACTGATTTATATTTCACACTTTGTGTGCCTCTTTGTTATTATTTCTATAAAATTAATAAATGGGAGATGTGAGTGTATATTAGAAGCAACGATTCTTTTTATCTTTTAACTTGCTTTTAACAGCGTCATGGATTACTTTTTACAAAATGACAAAAACCCGCTGATATTTTTTTTAGCCAAAACAGGTTTTATTTTAACTATGCAACATTTTACAAAGTAACTTCAAAAAATGACATTAACGCTTTGACAGTTACTTTACTGTTTGACATGTTTACCATTGTCTTGAATTTTCTCAAATGTTTGTTTACATCAAAACAAAACTTATCACAGTATTTAATAATTAAACAATCTCTATTTCAATCGCACACCTCATAGGAAGTTAAAGAAGCTTGCAAGGTAAAATTTCTTTGTTACTAAAATATATTGTATTATTGATAATTCATTAAATCCTATTTATAACGAATGGATACTCATTTCACTTTCGTTTTCTTCAACCGTTTCCATAGAAAGTTAAAACTTTGATCTGTAATAAAGAATGGGTTTTACTATTATATGTATTTACCTATAATAATAAAACCCATTCTTTGGTCAGACAGTGGTCTAATTCCGAATCTTGTAAATATGTGAACTTTTTAATCTGTTCTAAACCTTCCTGTAAATTACAGTCATTTGAGAAAGTGCTGGTACAAAATCTACGGTTTGGCCTGTCGATCAGCCTAGCGGATGCTATAGAATCCATTCCACGATGGCGGCTCATACAAGCATCATTGCCTCATGTGATGCATGCATTAGCAGCTCTGTTGCACAACAGGTAAAGTTTAATTTTATTAAATTTGGATATTATTTGTTTATAAACCAATCAAATGATTGCAACTTGACAAATAATTATGGTTTATTTTATACAAAACTTTTAAAGACACATTTAAATTTATTTTCATGTTTTGTTTGACTTCCTTTGGAATCAGCTAAATGCAATCTGTAAATAAAATCCTGAACTCACCATTCTGTAATCATCCGTGGATAAACAAAGTTGTCCAAATACAAGAAAATAAATTAAATACCTAAGATACAAATTATTATAATGTAAATGCATTTTTTTAAGGGTAAAAGACAACATGCAATCACTGGGCAATGTAGAAACAAAACTGCTGTACACACTACATTGGATCCTCCTTGATGCATCCGATGAATGTATTGAGAGCGACTATGAAAACGGAGTCTTCTACTCAAACCCGTTCCATTATTTGTTCTCCATACCTGCTTTGACGGTAAATATTTAAATTTCTTTCTATATAAATTAAAGAGAATGTATAATTATAGTCCCCATAAGGCTCTAAAACAACTTTCGACTACTCGTTTGTACGAAAATTTACCCTAGTTTTCACACAAAAACATCCACCACATCTTTGTATGGTGGTGGATGTTTGTGTGGTGTACTCAAATAGTTCGTTTTATGTCAACGAACTATTTGTGTACTATTTATGTTACAGTTTTCAATCATTTTTTTCAGCTGTTTGTGTTCCTGTTTGCACCACTGTCTCACCACCTGAAAGAGTCGGACTTCACAAACAACTATCGGTTAGAGAATGGCCTAAAGATGTGGCAAGCGATGTGGGAGTTCAGACATCCAGAAGCGCCATGCTTCACCACTCTCGTCAAACCAAAGCCCAAGCCTCTAGGTGGCAAGTATTCCAAGAGACACCAACCAGGCGACGTGTTTATGGGACGTATGTAGAGAAACCTATCATACTTTTACTCTTTAGTAATTTTATTACTAACGACTATAATTTATGGTACTTTTCCTTAACATAATTTCTTGCAATTGCATCCCTTGGACTGACCCCGCTGGAGTTTCTTTATTTACCACTGTAACCTGATTTCTTTATGTATTTAGCAACCTTGGGCGTATGCGTGTAAACCTTTTTTATACCTAAATTAATATATATAGCTTGGTTTCGATTTTATTATTAAATAAATTTCTAATTATTATGGCATAAAAAATGGGCATAACTAATTAATAGCTAACAACTTTTGATCTTACAGGCAAATCGTCTAAGGAGGAAGGTGGAGGTGCTAATGTGAGTGGAAGTCCACCCAGCCAGAACGTGTCGATGTCGCAGTCGGAAGTGACGTCAAAACAGGCCAGTACCGAAGAGGAACCATGGCTGTCGTCACCCAAAGACACCATATTCCCTGAAACTATTCCTGAAGAGAGTTCTAGTACTGAGGAAGAACATGTGGTAAGATAAGATGTAGGATTTATGCTTATTATCATTACATAAGGCTTTTAATTTCATTTTTTATAAAGCCTTTATTTTGAATATCTGCCTAAACCTAAATAATCGGCATGAACCGAAAAAAAAAATCATCCCATCTATTCGAAAATAGGCGAAGGGTACCTACCTCAATAAGTGCGAGCAAAATGGGTCAATCCGGCGCACTTAATAACAGTGACAAAATTACTTTTGAATTTGGAACACTTTTTCATTAAAAAGTTTGAACGCAATTCGCTTCGATAAAGTCCTGGCCGGTAATAAAAAAGCAAGCCTGCCGACGCGGCATTGGTTAACAAAATGACAAAAAAAATACGCGTGTAACTTCTCGTTTTTCATTACTTTTGGTCTACTCTAGAATCCTCGGGATTCTACTCTAGAATCTTTCGCTTCGCTCTGGATTCAAACAATCTCGCCCTCAATACATCATTTTGGTCCCTTGTGACACAATCTACTATTAGATGGCACCCAAAAATACATTATCATAATAGGGTTTTAAACTTGTAACAATCTCAAAATCAGCTCTAAAAGGCAATGCAACACCTCAAGTCTTTTTCCGTCACTTTCAGTTTATTTACCGACTGCCTTCGGAACAAAATTTCGGAGGAACTGTGAAGGAGGCATACACGGTGTATGCAGCCGACCCCAGTATATTTCAACCACGTAAGACCGACGGCGCGAAGCCGGGACTACCAGGCATTAAACCTTTGCCACAAATCACCAAAATGAGGTAATGTTTCGGAGCTGTAATTGAATGCAATTGCAAATGCGATTGCTGTGATGATATTAGACATTTAATACACACAAATGTGTTAAATGTGTTATAAAATGTTATTCTTTTTTTTCTTTATTATTATACAGGCTGGATTTTGAGATGGGGCAGTAAGGACAGGTACCTTAATCGTTATCTACATAAAAGATACATGAACACGGTCTTAGGAGACTGTACATAACTTTTTGAGACATTTTGATCTGGATTTACAGATTTTGAAAAAAAATATAGTCAGCAAAAATATGTGCCCATATTTTTGCTGACTATATTTTTTTTTTGTTTTCACAAAAACTTTTAATGATGGCAATCGATCCTGCTTCTTATAAGGATCAAAACAATCTATTGGAGCAACTGATGTATGAGTACCTACTAGAAAAGTCAGAAATCGCAATAATCTTTTTCCATACTTGTCATAGGAAAGAAACCCGTACTTACTTTTTATGATGGACAGACAAGCCGAAAATAAACAAAAAACGCGTTACGATCTTATTTGCTTTTTCTTAAAGCAAATAAAATCGTAACGCGTAGATAGCTTGTGGTATCTAAATTTTGTTCTCAAAGTAAATAACATTTTAACGTGCATTCGTTCGACATTTGAAGTTCAATGTTTTTGTTTATAAATCGAGTCTCATTTCCTACGAAATGTATGGGAGTAGTTTTTTTTGCGATTTCTGATTTTTCTAGTACTCAAAGCTCAGTTGGTCCAATACAGTTTTTTGATCCTTATAAGAAACAGGAATGATTGACATCAAAAAAAGTTTTTATGAAACCTTCCCATTTTCTTGCTGATTGTACATTTTTTTTTCAAAATTTGTGAATACAGATGAAAAAGTTAAGGACAGTCTCCTAAGACCATTTTCCTGTAGCTAAAACGACTAAGGTACCTACCCTTACTGCCTTGTCTCAAAGATACACCCTTTATATGTAATAACATTGAATGTTTGCAGTTCCTCAGATAAAGAGTCTCTGTCAGACAGTGGCGGTGGTGGGGGAGGCCCCACCAAGGGTACTCCAACATCCACAGAAAAACCACCCACTGCAAAACAAGGAAATGTAAGTATAGTTTATTCCAAAGGTCTCTAATGAAAGTGTAAACAAACCCTGTTTGGTTATATTCTTACGCAATCATTTACTAAAGGGAATTAGTTACAATACATCTGTATTACGAAGGTTTCAACTGTATATCTCACCACATATAACATTATTAAATTGTAATTCAAAAATCATCGACGCAAATTGAGGTTATACAATTATCCTCAATTGTCAAATGAAAAACATCTTAGGGTTATTAGGGCTCGCTTGCACTACAAAACACGCTCGCGCTCGCGCTTTAAACGTTTTTAAAACATTGTTTTGTTTCTGTCTATCGTTTAAAGATGATAGAAACAGAATGATATTTTAAATTTGTTGTGCTCTAAGCGCATTTAGTAATATGTGGTGCAATCGGGCCTTAAAATTTAATTTCGGCTTTAAGATTTCATATAATCAAATCAAAGCACTCGATTTGTAAGTGGCACCACAAATTGCCCTTCACAGGTACGTTTTCTGATCCATTTGCTTACATTTTCATCAGATAATGTAATTGGTATTGTTGGCCTACGTTTTTCTTTTCTTATCTTTCTTGTTCTCTATTTATTTGTTACATTTTTACAGTGTAAATAATCCATTACGCAAAATGTTACCAAAATAGAATAGAAACCAGTTTAATTAATTTAATAATGTAATTTCAGGTGTCTGCTGCCACTTTCCTAGATGTTGCTACTCTGAGGTGCTTATTTACATCGCAATGGCAAGAAGAGGGCGTGTATTGGGCCCTACACTACTTATATAACAGGTATGACTTACTACATATTCCAGCTGTGCTATTCTGTAGAAATAAAGTAAAGTGAGCTGTCATTGCACGTGATTGACACTATTATCAGCTCACTTAAAGCTCACTTCACCTAAGTTCACCCACATAATAGATCGGCAGGTCTATTCTTTAACAATTTCACCTTATTCTAGTTCTCCCTATTCTATTTCTTCATTCCATCTAATTCTATGGATGGACACTATTGCCAGCTAAGTTATTACGTTGATATTTTTACAGAACAGATCGACTGTTAGGTTCCCACAAAAAAATATATGATGACATCACTAAAACAACACTAAATTACAGGTTACGAGACATATGCGACGATATGTCAAAACAAACACAACCGAGAAAGAGAAGCAATTCCTTGCCTATACCCAAAATAGAAGTATCTGTCTACCAGAGCCCAGATATAAAAGACCGCGACTCACTGAAGAACTTTATCGAAATTCCAGAAGTTAAAGACATGTCTCCAATAACAGAAATGCCTTTCACGTCACCAACGAAAGTAGTGGAAGAAGAAAACCTCATGACGCGACGATCCAGCGAGAAGATAAAACGAAAAATGAAAATGGCTGATCTAAAAGCGTTCGTGGAAACAAAGCTGCTATCGAAGTCAGAAAAAGCGCTGGAAAAAATAGGCCATGATGACCACAAGTTCTCCTTCCACTCTGCAGTTAGGATGCTATCTGTAGCTATATTTTTTCGCTTATTTTAAACCTGTATCAAATATAGATCCCTAATTAAAATACTTTTGCAGGAATATCACAGGAGTTTGGACAATACTGATGATCGTCCCAATTCTGCGTTGGCGAGTAATTTCCCGCCCTTGGCTCCGAGGCTAACTGGCGATTTATTCCACTGCAACCTAATCAAAGGGAAAAGTATGCCCAGTCTTAGGTAAATATCATATTCCAATAAATATTTTTTTCTTTCTCATGGCATTTTCCATTTTAACTTTTATAGCTATGGTAATTTTTAATAACATCTTAAGTATAGTACATTGAAAAGGCGTAGACATTCTTTTTTATTTACTTGAAAATATGCAGTAGGTACTTACCTATATTTAATTCCATTTCTTGCAGATTATTATAGATGATTTAGGTTTATTAATAGATGTAGAATATTATTATTATTAATTCAATAGATTTATAAGGAGGGGGGAAATATGACTGATAAGTACCAATAAATTGCATCTTTTAAGAATAAGTTCTGAAACAGTCATTGTAAATAGTTCAGCAGCCTTATTCTATAGAATAAGGCAGCTGAACTATTTAGAGGGACTGTTATAACACTCTCCATAAGATAATAGGATTCATTCTGACTGTTCAACGTTCCCACTTGTGTACCGTAAGCGAATATCGCTTCGCTATCGCGGAATCGCTGACAACACCTAAACCGCGGTCACTGTCAGACTGCATAGAAAAGAACGAGAAGCGCGATGACACAACGTTTGTGATTTATTGCAAAATATGAAGCAATTATCTATTTACACAAAATCGAGTTGAGTAATCGAAAATAAAGAACAACCAAGTTCTGCATTCAAATAAGACTTTCTTGTTATTAATTAAATACGTAACGTACGTTGATATGTAAGACAGATATTTTGGATTGGAACTCAAAGTAAAAGGTTAATTTAAACGTTAGTTTGTCGACTTTTTTTTTAAACGTGTTTTGGTAACAACCAAGTTCTGAGAAATATGTTCAAAATTAACATATATTTTTTCCGCTACCACAAACTATACAGATTTGGCAAATTTTTTTCTTAAGACAAGCCTATTTTGGTCATTTGCCAGGAGTTTGTTACGCAATAAAGCTTTTGTTCTTCCTCTCATAAATCTGTTTCAAAGATCTCATAAGCTGAAGTAAAACGCTAAGCAAATATTGAAGCAACAGCATATAATTTGCTGTGAGATTTATTAATATTTACAAAATCGAACTCCAAATACGTTCTATCACAATCGCAAAATTGTCATATTATTTCATTATCAAGGCACAGCATGTTTATTTTATCAACACAAATTCTGGGTGAAAATTCTATTTAAAAATTATATTTATTCTCTTTCTCCCATCTTGTTGACGCTTGTACCCGTACTATTGTAATGGACGAACGATTCGGTCGCTAGCTGTCTGATTGATGAGCTAGCCTCCAATGGGTAAGTGAGCTAATTAACAAAGAAATTAGAGGCTTCGTAACTTAGACGCTAGTCATGCGATTGGTAACACAAACTAGTATTACGACATACACTAGGCGTAGAGGTTTTGCTTCAGATTTTTACAAGCACTCCCGAAATGAGACCTTGTTGCTACATACAGTAGGCTTATTTCAGCATATCAAACAATTACTTTGATCTAGTAACGACAACACTCAGACACACTGTCACAATGTCACAATTAAATAGAACATCAAAGTAGTTGTATGCACGCACAATGCTCATTAGATTCCGATACACAATCCATAATTACAAATTAATGCATTAGAAAAATAGAAAGATTCCGTAGTTAGATGAAAAAAATTCCTTCATTTAGTTTGAGGCCATTATCGCATCCAATGATGCGATAATGGGTACATCCATGCAAACATCACTTATTTACTTAAAGTAAAATTTGACGCATACAATTTTGAACTTTAATGCTTCACGTTAAGGATACTGTTCAATTGCAAGTTATTAGAAGTTTTCATGATAGTCACCAACGTAATACGACCTAACAGCATGAATGAACACGAAATATTTAGCATGAAAAAATACACGACAAAACACAGGTATGATGTGGAGCGTTTGTGATAATAAAACGAAATATAAATTTACGTTTCGATTGTATTTACCACAAATAAATAAAAACCTTTAAAAAAGCCCTAATGAATTAACCCCTCTGATCTTTTGAACAATATGGTAAGTATGACAAAAGATTCTGAAAGAAACCTGTTATTTTAAAGACAGTTATTGCAGGTACATCGATGAGGTGAGGACGGAGAGAACACAAGGCCCGTCTAACACGATGCCTACAAACGCACAGAAGAAGAAAAATCCTATTATTACTGTGACTGAACACACTCCTACACCGTCACCCGATTATTTGTCTAAGACTAGACAGGTGAGTAAAAATACTAAAATATTTAAAATTAATACAGTTGGATCCTGTTATTATGTTTTACACGTAGCTTACTTAAAAGCAAGTCAAAATCAGCCTAAAATGTGCTGACACACGTGGCTCTTCTTTGTAAGAGGAAGTGTCATAATCCGTTAAGTGTGGATTGGTGGATATCACATACCTTGGATTTCTTTACAAGAGTCTAGGACAGCGATGCACAGACCGCGGGCCGCATGCGGCCCGCTGCCGGCAAGCGTGCGGCCCGCCAACAAATTAAAAAAATGCGGAAAATCAAAGAAAATTATAAAATAATTGTTGACAATGTTGTATACCTAATTATGCATGTGTTGCGAGCTTGCGATCGGAACTATTCGGGTAGCACTTCGGTAATTTCGGGCGAGAGGGTTGGGGCGCGTCGTGCAAAAATATTCTCACGGCAATGCAATGTCATGCATCAAACTAAATATTGTAAGTCTTACAATAAAAGGTACCTAATTCAGTTCTTTTAAAACGATTACCTAGTTATGGCTCGCCTTTGGCTCATAATGTGCCCGAGTGGCCCCCCTATTGTCTATAAATCTGTGCATCCCTGGTCTAGGACATAGCAGTTTCGTCGCGATATTTTCCTTCACCGTACTTTGCTGAGCATTGTGACTATTAGCAATTTTTGTTATTAGGAAACTACTGTATCCAAGAACTGCCTCTGATAAGTTAGAATAGGGAATGTATGAAATTACTATATTACCTATGCTTTTGTTTACAGGGTTCACTGGAATCCCAAATAGACTCAGTCAGCATGCAAGGCTCTCAACACATACCCACACCAGAACGTAAGCCTAGCCTGACACGATCACAGACTGACTCAAACATTACTTACGTCGTTGAAGAAATACAGGAGGCTCCTGGTTCCTTGCATTATATTACAAAGGATGGTGATATTGATTTCCAAGTTGTTCTCAAGGTAAATTATTTTTCTTTTTACTGAAAGGCTTAGATTTTTGAGTCCTAAAGTTACCTATTTTGGAAATATGTATGTTGTTTGTTGTTGTGTATTTGTGCTGCCTATATCGAATGTCTCTTATGTAAGTTTCCAGGCCAGGTTTTATGCCTGCCTTTTTCATGTAGCCCGTATTAAGAAAAAATATGTCTGTAAAATACTGAGTCATAGCATTTCGCAGGGTAATCAAAATCAAAAGTCATTTATTCAAATTAGGCTGAGAATCAGCAATTTTCGAACGTCAAAATTACATAAGACAGTCCCCCAAAACGCCCACCCTTCACCACTTCCTAGTACTTTAGCTGGGAAGAATAAGTGGCGGAACAAACTCTCCAGCAGCACAGCTGTCTGTTCAATTAGAAAAAAATAATTACTAATAATACAATAGTATGCAAAAATAATTTACACAACGCTAAAACATTAAATTATTAGGCATATGTCAGCTAGCACACCAGAATACAAACAACAAAAAAAAAACATCGAAAACTATACTCAAGCAGAAATTTAATAAAAATGGAAACATAAATTAATACCTAAATAAAAGCCTCCAGGCATAAATGGCATGCCATACATACATAAAGCTATAGCTGTAACTTAGTCACAAATGATAAACTAAGACCATCGAAGTTAAATAAAAGAACCGAGTTACAACTAATAACAAAACCATGGTCAGCAATAATTCATGCTGGCAAAATTACCCTAAATAAACGAATGCTTATTAAAATTACAGGCAGTGTATTCAGTATCGACGATGGACAGTTTCTACATAACCCTTCGGGTTATGGAAGTGATGTTGAACTTAGTGGACACGCTGATGGAAATGGGTGTCCACAAGAATTGGCAAAATATCAAGAATGAAGAAGCAATGCCCGGAAACGTTGATCCTATGGCGGAATTTAACAAAGATAAGGAAAATAAAGTAAGTGATTGCTCTCATGACAAGCTATTGAATAATTATTGCTCTCTTGTTAGAGCTTAGTTGTCATATATATCGTTTTCAAACACATTGTTCATATGAATCAAATGTTCCTAAAACAGAATGTATTAGCTGATCAAATGCCATAATGTTTTTATAGGAAAGAGATTCAGGCATACCATGTGCACAAAGCCAGGAGTCAACAAACATAGAATATGGCGACAGCACGAAGGAGAGAACAAGAGAGGAAGACAACTTGGATTGTCCTTATTACATGGTCATGCATGTTATACTCAGGTATGTCTGTGTCCTATTAAGGGTGAGCTATGCTGAATCTTCCACGTCTAAATAGTGCTGATTCCCAGCCACTTTTAAACAAATGATTATTAATTCCTCAGTGAGAATCTTTTCAGGAAATCGTTCCGGATATGCCTATTTTTTTTTTTTCATTATTGTTTAATAGTCTAGCCGTTTTCGGTTTCGTCTAAAATAAATTGGATCTCAGACATAATCTAAAGGCTATTTCACGATGCCTGAATAAATAAAAAATCAGGCCCTTGTTAATATTAAATGAAATAAATTTTCATTTCAGATATAGGTAATATTTAATTCAGATAATGAAATACATTTTTATTTCAGATAGGTTAGTATTTTTAGTTTTCATAAATTAATTATTTATTTAGACCTATGACTATCCCCACCCAGTATCCCTGAAAGGGACAGTCCGCTCTGGCAGTGATCATTTTCAGAATGCTGTTGTCACTACCATGCAGGCGTCTTAGCATGATACAATTTTTCCGAATTTGATATGAAATGAAATGTATTTATTTGCCAGAATATAGGTACTTACATAATAACATGGTAATATAATTTTGGTTTCACTATATTCGACTTGTCCGTGAAGAATTGCCAAACTTAAATGGCAGTGGGCAGGGCACATTGCTCGCAGAACAGATGACCGATGGGGCCAAAAGGTTCTGGATTGGCGACCGCGTACCGGAAGACGTAGCGTTGGAAGGCCTCCTACAAGGTGGACCGATGACGTTGTGAAGGCCGCAGGAATCCGCTGCATGCGGGAAGCACAAAACCGGTCGAAGTGGCAGTGCTTATGTCCAGCAGTGGACGTCTTTCGGCTGAAATGATATATTCGACTTATCAGTCGTGCAAATATTTCTAGTACATGCATGAAATTACATCAATGTCATTTGTCATACACATCACAATCATAACAAAATATTAATAGGCATATTACATTATAAAATATATTAAGTGAATGTTATATTATATTTGTTGACTAGACTACTCCGTCAACTCGGCTGTTCGCACGGTTGCACCACAGCCCTCCGTGGGCCTC
Source organism: Atethmia centrago (assembly GCA_905333075.3). Lineage (NCBI taxonomy): Eukaryota > Metazoa > Arthropoda > Insecta > Lepidoptera > Noctuidae > Atethmia > Atethmia centrago. The sequence continues at coordinate 14,329,670 of HG995383.1, read as the reverse complement.
AAGCAGAATGCCTGCGTGTGCAAGCGCGGAACTCCTTACGCCAACTGCGATCAGCTTCCATACCCAAGTTTACCTTACGCTTGAAGGAAATGACCAAGTATTCACCGATACGAGAGGTGCTGGATAACTTGCATGCGGCTGTTGGGTTTTGTGCTGAACCTGCTGCGATGGTATCGCCTATGAGTAAGTGCTGATATTATCTTGAGTTTGATTTTCATGTGTTAAAGATAGACTTTCTAGCTCATTAACTAAAAGGTTCTTCATCCATACGTGTCCATACGTATTTAATGTGCCAGTGTATTTCAACAGCTCATTCCGAAAACAATAACAGATAACCACGAATTATTGCAAAACAGTTAATTGCAGTCGTAGAACATAATTAAAGCTAAAGCTAGCTATTCAAGCTTAATTTAATTTATCTAATTATTTTTTAATAAGTATTTATTATTTGTTATATTTAAAGTTTTTAATAGGTATATGTATGTATATCCATATATTTATATAAATTTATTTCACAGTTTTCGCTATTGCACCTACCACTACTTGTCTCTGCATCACCCAAAGGTTGACTGGTAGAAAATGCCTACGGCATTAAGTCCGCCTCTGTACATTTGTGTGCTTAAAGTATTAAATAAATAAATAATTATTATCATATATGTCTCTAATATCCTAGGTCTGGTAATCTGCCCTATATTATACTAGCAGCTGCCCGCGGCTTCGTCCGCGTACCTTTTTCTAAAATAAAAGCCTGAGCCTTTCAGAGATTAGCCAAAACAAACACAAACAGACAAAAAATTTAAAAATAGTATTTTTTTTGTAAGTACCGTTTACACGTTCATGTGCTTTTAGTAAAAAGCTGTTATTTTGACATTACAAACAGACACTTAAATTTTATTTATTTACATAGATTCCATTTCAGCATACTCCTAATGTACATGCATGCATAATCAGCCTACCACCACTGTTCCCACTGCTGGGATACAGGCCTTCACATAATAATTGTGGCACTACTTTTTATCGCTGTCGTAGTGCTTATCATTTTCTGTCAGATATCTTAGGTCTGGTAATCTATCCCTATATAATATTCCATTTCAGCATACACTAAATATATTTTGGTCAAAATGCACAAAATTAATGTCAAACAAAATCTTTCCAGACCAGCAGAAACGCAGCTTCACAAAATCTCCAGATATAAGTAACCTTCAAACAGGTTACGCTACTAACTTTGGTAACGGTCAGGGTCCGAACGCGAGCCGGGCAATAGAGACGTTTATCATTGAAACCACGTTCAGAGTACTGGTTACCAGATTCGCTTTAATGCACAAGGAACTGAAGATGCTTGATAATTCTGTAAGTATTTTAATACTTTAACCTGATAAGCCTCGCGCGACACCGATTCGGAGTCAAGCAATAGAAAATTTCTCAATCAATTGTGTTTCATTAGCTGTCCTTGACCAATTAAACTGTGCATACCTCTTTTTTGCCATCATTATTTTGATGGCCTTATTGAACAGATAACTTTGCTTGTACGATTTTTTGGGGAGCTTGTAGTCTTCCTTATACGATTTCGTCTGTAACATATAAGTTGCCTATATAGGAAGCAAATACGATTGTATACTCTTCATAAGCTATCGCAAAGTTCATTAAACCGCGGTCCGTACTACGACGTGCTATTTTTTTAATATTATTTTTTTATTTGGCAACCAACAGCGATACCGTAAAACGGGGTGAATAAGGATGCAGGGGTGAATCGGGACGCAACTTTAAATGGATTTTAACGTTGAAATAATACATCTGCATCCCTATTCATCCCGTTTTACGGTACGTGATACAGAGCATGTGTATTACAGTATTGTATGGCTAATAATAGGTTTCCCTGTGTAACTAGGATACGTATAAAACTGCGAACGGACTACTAAGAAATATTTAAGTTCAAAAGGTGCAATTTAAGGTATAAGTCATATAGTTGAGTTCAAATAAAAAATAAAATAGTTTGATAACTAAGAAAAAAATGTTTGAATATTAGGAAATTAGTAGTTTGTCATTTACCTTCGTTTATGTAGTAAAGTACAGTAAGTAAGTAAACATTTATTTGGGTAAAATAAATTATATGTTACAGTTAAAATATGGGTGATCCTTGTACAATCTACCTTATATTAGGCATGCAACATTATTGTAAAAATGAGTGAATTGATATAAAAAGAAATGCAATGATGGTTTTTATTATTTAAAGCCATATTTTTTCCGTTGTGAAATAAGGATAGTGCTATTCGTCTTGTAGATATAGCTCCACCATCTTTCTCACACTGGAACAATGGTGGCTTGAAGTCATAGTACAGCCCTCACGGGCAAAGCACAAGTTAGCTATTGTGATTGGTTAATCAAGTTATAATTCTCCCTTTAGACTTTGTACATGGAAGTACGCCTGCTACTAAGTTACGTGCGAGAAGCCCACGGAGGGGAGTTCCGAGCGGTAGCGTTTAGCGCTCTTCTGGACACCGCAGAAAGACCTGACAGCCAACAGAAAGAATCTAACATGCAAACTACTAGAGTTATCAGGTTTGTTTATATTTTAAAACTATGTTGAAATTACTTCTTCCTGTTTTACCTCTTTAAGACCTTTTTCTAGAACGATCCGCAAGTGTTTCCATTGTTGATAAGTGCGATTTAATTGGTCAGTTACCCAATGATATTAACTGCTAACTTAATTAGCATTGATCCCTTATTCATAAAACTTAGCATGCCTATCTTAGTTAAAATAGGTTTTGTCACTTTCTAACAAACACAAAGAACAATGGTCACTCGGCTAACATGCTTGGACTAGTAAAATCTAACAAAACGTAACTTGATGAAACATAATATATCATTTCTGTTACGGACGACGAAGCTTAGACACTAATGTTAGTTAAGGTTTAGATTTAAGCTTAAACAATAAAAACGATTTTAAATTAGGAATTAATTAGGAACCTATGTACATGTAAAATAAGGCACGTGGTATTATGCTCTAGTCATAAGTACGGTGCGGGTGCAGTTTGCGCGTGGTATTATTCCCTAGCAATAAGTATGGGTACGGGTGCGGGTGCAGTTTGCACGTGGTATTATTGTAAGGTGGTAGGGAACACGATTCCGACAAGTATAAACCTGTCGACAGCGCCCGACACAACCACGAGTAAATACGCGCTCTGATTGGCGAGACGTGCTCCCCACCGCCGCACCCCACCCGCTACCTACGCCCGCTCACATTGGGATGTCGCTGCGTCCCCGTAAGGGGGCGCGGCTAGCGGATCCGGGGCATAGCCCCCCGGCCGCGGAAGCCATACGTTGGCCCGTAAATACGGGCCCCTCGTGGTGTTGGTCATTTCAAGACTCCTAGATGATTGGGCGCGTTTAATAATAACGCGCCCATGTGAGTGATTGCTATTGTGATTACTGTAGGCGCATCACGACGCTAATACTGTTAGCGCCGCTTTCTTCACGACACCACGGCGGTCAACCCCCGCCAGGTGAGACCCCCGGTTACCCGGGGGAGGCCCAGTGAAGGCGACCAGCGACGTAGGTGCCGACTCGACGCTCCTACAGTATAGGTGTATAGTCCCCGCCCGTCCCGCTTTCAGATCGAGCCGATTACGGTCCGGGCTAAGGAACTGTCGTGTGTGTGTGAGCGGCATTGTATTGCGTAACGCCGCCCAGTGTCTACACATACCGCACAGCCCGCGCTATGCGTATGTGTGTGAGTTAAATGCCTGTTGAGTAGTGAATGTCTGTGTTAATTACGTGACGTGCCTATATTAACTTAGCACACGCCACGCAATAGATGTATTTTATCTGTAGAGTACTATTGAGTCGAGTAAGCCGCGTGTAACCTGGATGCAGCTTACTCGAGGCGTCCAGTCCGGTGCGATGGGGTCAGTCGTCCGCTACCAGGTCGCGGGGTAGGGGTCTCGCGTCAGGGGGGCGCGCGTGCAATGGCGCTATCTGCTTGACGTGGGGCCAAGCAGATGCGTCGGCACGCGCGAACATTCCCTTCGCGAGGCGCCTCACAAACTCGTCCAGGCTCTCAATCCCGAGGTCCCTTTGGATTATGTCGTTCCTCACGAAACGAGGGGCGTCCACAATGGTCCGCAACGCCAGGTTTTGTTGCGTGCGGAGCAGCTTTCGGTTCGTCTCGCTCGTGAGGGCGAACCATGCAGGGGCGGCGTACGTCAAAATGGGGCGTACGTACAGCTTGTACACACCCATTTTGACGCGCACCGGGATTCGGGACGAGAGCACCGGTCTAAGGAGGTTGCGGGCGACCCTACCTCGTGCGGCGACCTCGCGGACGTGCGTCCCCATCGTGAGCCGACGGTCGATAGTGACACCCAGGTACTTGACCCGGGGCGACCATACGACGTCGGCTCCTTGTAGTTTCAAGGGTGGTGGGAGGGGCGCGGAACCGGTGACCAGCGCCTGCGTCTTACCCACGTTAACCGAGAGCCGCCACTTCGACAGCCACTCAGGGAGCATGTCGAGGGCGCGCTGCATCTTGACCGCCGCGTACTTTGCATTTAGCGAGGTGGTAATGTACGCGGCGTCGTCAGCATACAGCGCGAGCGTCGCATCTGGAGTGGTGGGGATGTCGTCGGTGTAACGTGAGTAACACGCCGGCGATACGCAGCTGCCCTGCGGCACACCGGCCAGCACCGGTCGGGCGCTGGATAGCGCTCCGTCGACCACCACCCTGAAAGTCCTGTGGGATAGAAAAGTAGAGACCACCCGCACGATGCGACGGGGCGCATCTGAGGTGGCCAGCTTATATATTAGGCCGTCGTGCCACACACGGTCGAAGGCCTTCTCCATGTCGAGGAATACTGCCACCGAGTATTCCTTCCTGTTCATCGTGGCTGCGAGGTGGTGCAGTACCCTCGACAGCTGGAGCGTCGTACTGTGCTCCGCCCGGAACCCGAACTGTTCGGGACGCGGCGCGATGTGGGGTTGGAGATGTCGCAGCAGGAGTGCTTCAAACACCTTGGAGACTGTCGGCAGCAGAGTGATCGGCCGATAGCTCTCCGGCTTCAGGATGTTCTTCCCCGCCTTGGGCAGCATTATGACGCGCCCTTCCTTCCACGAAGCGGGAAAGGCCCCCGTGCGCAGTATCGCCGTGTACAGGCGCGCCAGCGCCGCTACCATACGGTGCGGCAGGTGGCGCAGCGCTGTGTTGGTGATACCGTCGGCACCGGGGGCCTTCCTAGGCCTCGTTCTAAGGATGGCGCGTCTGACTGCGCCCGGCGGGAAGAAGATCGGGTCCTCATCGGGAGCTATCGGCGTAGCGAAGTAGTCTCCCAGGTGTCTCTCGACCGCTGCGACATGCTCGGTGTCGTCGGTCGGGTTGGGGCGGAACTGACGCTCCAGGTGTTCGGCGAAGACCTCCGCCCGGTCCTCCGCTACATATCTGAGCGCCCCGTCGCTATTTATCAGCGGACGCACCGGGGCTGGGGCATTCGTCAGCTGGCGGCATAACTTATGGACCGACGGCCAACTGTCTGTTGTGGCGTCGATCCGTTCCTCCCAGCCCGCGGCGGTGTGTGCCTGTAACTCGGCCTTCACCTTTTCCGCGAGACGGTTTAGCTGCGTTTTAAGATGCGGGCATCGTAGTTGTTGCCACTGCTTGCGTAGGCGCCTCTTCGCGGCGATCATTGCGCTAATACGAGCCGGCAGGGGCGGCAGTAGCCCTCTCCCCTGCGGCTGCGTTGTTGTCGCCGCTTCCATGGCGCTTTGTATGCAAGCAGTGACATCATCCGCCATTTGGTCTACGTCCGCGGAGGTGACGATAGGCCGAGTTGGCGTGGTGGTCTCTACTTTGTCCTGGAACACGTCCCAGTCCGTGCATCGACGTGGCGCAATTGGCTTCAGTCGGGTCGGCATACCCGATAGGACGACGAGTACAGGTTGGTGGTCCGACTGTAACTCGTCGTCTATAACTTGCTGCGTGGTCTGGCAATGTAGCCCTCGGTGGACTACGATGTCCAGTACGTCCGGCATGTGCGTTACGGCACCTGGGTAGTGGGTCGGCGTCTCTGGTCCGGACACCGTATAGCCGAAGGCTTCCGCGTCCGCGAAGAGTCGTCTCCCCTCGGTATTCGTTATGTAAGAGTTCCACGCTGGGTGTTTACAATTTAAATCACCGGCGAGGAGGGTGGCGTGCGATGACTGGGTTAACAAGGCCCGCAGCTCTGTATGGTCCAAGCGGGCCGCGGGCGGCTTGTAACACGCATAGATGTTGATGTCCTCGCCGGCTACATGTAGCTGGACACCCAGCGCGTAGAAGCTACTGAGTGACGGCAAGGGGATTTCCTGATGGACGACCCTTCGCTTCACTAGTACCGCCAGACCACGGTACCTCGAGTGATGTGCCGACCGTTCATCCTTTCTATAAGCGAGGTATCCCGGGAACCTAATCCTATCTTCGGGTCCCAGTAGCGTCTCGCTTATGAGCGCCACGTCGATGTTTTGTTCCCTGAGGAGGTGGCGGAGGGGGGCGACCTTATCCCGGAGGCCGCGGGCATTCCAGTGTAATATCCTCAATGACTCAGCCATGGTACAGCGTTAATAAGGTGGCCCGCTCACACTGCGCGCGGACGGGAATAAAAAGAGGGCGGTTAGCTGCAAAGTCGTCAGTCGTCACTCAGCCAAGCAGCTAACCAGTCCTGGGAAGAAAATAAAACAAGAAACAAGAAGCCTGAAGTTTAATTCAAGATACCTATACAGTCCACCTTGTCTACACGACATCGGAAAAGGAGGAAGAAAGAAAGCAAGAGTGTTTATGTTGTGGTGGTGACCACGAAGTACCTAAATGCGCAAAGTTCCTGAAGATGAGTGTCGATGAAAGATGGGAGTGGGCACGTACTGGAAAAGTATGCTTCAAGTGTGTGACGAGACGCCATCGACGCGAGCATTGCCGAGCAAAACGATGTGGTAAAGAGACATGCAGCCGTCCACATCACGCGTTGCTGCACAAAGAACGAGAGACGTCACAGAAGGAAACACCAGAAAAAGCAACCGACGCCGAGAATCAACACTTAAAAGAATCAGTGATGACTGTCTCCGCGCCAAGCAATGCGTCGCAACGTGTATTATTAAAGATGTGTCCCGTGATATTAAAAGGGCCCGGCGGACAAGTGTCGACATTCGCATTAATGGACGAAGGCTCAACAACATCGCTCGTCGACGAAGAGTTGATACGCCGTATACGAGTAAATGGGCCAGTCTCCACTCTACGTATACAAGGCGTGACCTCGCAACAACACGAGGAATGTAGCCTCTTGGCTACATTCCTCGCTTGACCTCTTGGTCAAGCTACAGATATGTGGCCAGAATGGCGAATTTCAGGAGCTGCGCGCACGAACAATGAAGGACTTGCGACTTCATGGTCAAACGGTGGATAGATCAACACTAACGAACTATCCGCACCTCCAAGACATCCAAAAAGACGCGTTCTTTGAGGAAGCCACACCGAAGGTACTAATAGGTGCTGATAATTGGCACTTGATAGTCACACGTGAACTACGCACGGGCAAGAAGAATGAACCCGCGGCTTCGTACACTCAGTTGGGATGGGTGATCCACGGGACTGCACCGCGCGCAACGCTGAAGAAACAAAAGGGACAAGTTGTGCTACACCTATACGATGTGTCTACAGCAAGACAGACGGATGATGTACGTCGTGTAGAAGAACTAGTGAAATCGCACTTCAACATTGACGCCCTAGGAGTTTCTTTGGCAAAGAAGGTCAAACCGGAAGATCAGAAAGCGATTGACATGGTTCAAGGCACCATGAGAAAAGTCGGTGATCACTTCGAAGTCGGGTTACCATGGCGTGATGAAGACGCTTCGATGCCCAACAACTACAACTGTGCCTTTAGAAGATTGAAGACAATAGAAAAGAAGATGGATTCATCGTCACACTTTACCACACAGTACAGTGCTCTGGTCAAAAACCTACTCGACAAAGGATACGCCCACGAGTGCAATGGAACGGAAGACCAAAGTAAGAGAGTGTGGTACCTGCCGCATTTTCTGGTTATGAACCCAAATAAGCCGGGGAAGATGCGTCTAGTGTTTGACGCCGCACACCGATACAGTGGAGTGTGCCTGAACGACTACCTACTGGAAGGACCTGATCTCTTGAAGTCACTACCAGGGATCCTGTTCAGATTCAGAGAGCGTCCGGTAGCCGTCACAGCAGATATTCAAGAAATGTTTCTCCAAGTGATATTGAAGGAGCACCGAGACAAGCCCAGTAACGTGACTTATTGGACGGACTCACAAACCGTTCTACGTTGGATCCAAAAGGACGCCGCGAAGTACACAGCATTCGTAGCGCATCGCCTGGGCGAGATTGCGGAGCTAACTAACCCCAGCCAGTGGAGATGGGTACCCACCGAGCATAACGTGGCAGACGACGCTACGCGCCCTAATTACGCCATGCACATGAAACCAGAAGATAGATGGTTCACCGGCCCCATGTTCCTGTACAACGACGAAGAGTCCTGGCCGAAGGAAAAGATCAAAGAAGACATAATCAAAGATGAAGCAACATACGTAATAGTAGAAGAAAAAAGAGAACGCCCTTCTCACCTGCCCGACATAAGTAGATTCTCTTCATATGAAAAATTGTTACGAGCAACAGCAGTGCCCTTCCTTTTCAAGGAAAAGTGCAAGGACAAGACCAGCCAGATGACCGTCGACCTGATAGAGAAGGCCGAGAAATTATGGCTAAAACAAGCACAGCTCGAAGATTACGCTGAAGAGATACGGCTGCTCGAAAAAGGAAAGCCGGTGACCAAGTCCAGCAATCTATACAAACTGGACCCTTATCTAGAAGACCAAGTCCTTAAGGTTAGAGGAAGGATCGGGCACGCGGCAGTCATGGAAACAAAGAAGACGCCGGTGATTCTACACGGCAAGCATCCATTTACGCGACTACTAGTAGAAGACGCACATCGCAGAGCTGGTCACGTCAATAATGAACGTGTGATCAATGATTTAAGACAGCGATACTGGGTGGTCAACCTACGACCTACGGTGCGAGCTATTGCACGGCGATGCCAGATCTGCCGCATAAGGAAGGCTACGCCAGTAAAACCAACTACGGGGGACTTACCCATGGAACGGCTAATGGAGACTCAGCGGCCCTTCGCCCACTGCGGGACCGATTACTTTGGACCAATGACGGTGGTCATAGGGAGAAGACATGAAAAACGCTGGAGAGCCCTATTTACCTGCCTAGTCACGAGGGCAGTGCACCTGGAATTGGTCTCAAGTCTGTCTACTGACTCGGCACTGATGGCGATACGAAGAATGGCGGCGCGACGAGGTTGGCCCAGAATTATGTATTCAGACAACGGTACCAACTTTAGAGGAGCGGACAACGAACTACGCGTGGCTTACAAGGAATGGGCAAAAGGCTTCATCCCCTTTGGACTTGAGCACCGAATGAAGTGGAAGTTCATACCACCAGGAGCGCCGCATATGGGGGGAGCGTGGGAGCGACTAGTGCGCTCCGTCAAGACGGCACTAGGGGCGACATTACATCAGAGAGCGCTGAAAGAAGAAATGCTGCTGACGCTGCTCACAGAGGCCGAGCACTCTATAAACTCTCGGCCTCTGACCCATGTCTCTGTTGATCCCAAGGATCCGGAGGCCCTGACACCGAATCATTTCCTCATCGGAACCTCCTCGGGCCTTCCCCGCACTGGGCCTTGTGAGGAGATCAGCCGCAAGCAATGGAGAGCTACCCAAGCGCTCGCCGACCATTTCTGGCGGCGCTGGGTGGACGAATACCTACCTACGCTGGTGCCCCGAGGGGCGTCAGATGACCAACGGCGGCCCCTTCAAGTTGGCAGCCTGGTCGTCGTCATCGACTCCACGCTACCGAGAGGAACGTGGCCCCGAGGCGTCGTGGAAGCAGTCTACACTGGTCCAGACGGCAAGGTGCGATCAGCCGACGTCAGAACTACAGCGGGCATCCTACGGCGTCCAGTTACCAAGCTCGCCGTCCTCTGCGTGGAAGATTAGGCTACGGTAGCCCTGCGCCGGGGGGAGGATGTTACGGACGACGAAGCTTAGACACTAATGTTAGTTAAGGTTTAGATTTAAGCTTAAACAATAAAAACGATTTTAAATTAGGAATTAATTAGGAACCTATGTACATGTAAAATAAGGCACGTGGTATTATGCTCTAGTCATAAGTTCGGTGCGGGTGCAGTTTGCGCGTGGTATTATTCCCTAGCAATAAGTACGGGTACGGGTGCGGGTGCAGTTTGCACGTGGTATTATTGTAAGGTGGTGGGGAACACGATTCCGACAAGTATAAACCTGTCGACAGCGCCCGACACAACCACGAGTAAATACGCGCTCTGATTGGCGAGACGTGCTCCCCACCGCCGCACCCCACCCGCTACCTACGCCCGCTCACACTGCGCGCGGACGGGAATAAAAAGAGGGCGGTTAGCTGCAAAGTCGTCAGTCGTCACTCAGCCAAGCAGCTAACCAGTCCTGGGAAGAAAATAAAACAAGAAACAAGAAGCCTGAAATTTAATTCAAGATACCTATACAGTCCACCTTGACAATTTCATTCGCCTATATAAATATAACTTAGTACGGCCATCAAAATATTTTTATAAGGTCGGAGAATCAAGTAATTATGAAATATGTTTTTTAAGGTTATGTTGATATTTTAATAATCTGTGGCATTCAGGTTAAGTCTATTCTCTATGTCTACATATAGAGAATGGAGCATTATCTGAAATTGACCATACCCTCTAGAAAGAGAGAAAACAATATTGGTCCAACTAACTAAGAGTGATGGATATGAATGTCGAATGTCGATGGATGGAGAGGGAGAGGAAGGCCAAAGAAAAGATGGATGGGTTAGGTAGGCAGACGCCCGATAAGTCTGCGTGTGGCTAATATTGGAACTAACTGTGGTGTACCACATACGGTGCATACCTATTTATTTATTTAAATATTTAAGTACTTTGAATTTTCACTCGTTGATATCATAATAGGCATGGACAAAAAACGTATATTTTACTCGTACACGACTGAAAACAGCTCTACATATACCTCTCTACTTGCAAGATTAGATATTATTTTAAAATACGACAAATAAAAACACATTGACTTTTATATATTTTTTATTATAATTCTCTTATGAATACCTCATCAAGGAAAGCAGCAGGAGCAGCTACATTTTGTTCATGTCTGGCCCAGCCGAGATACCAAACTATGGTCATGACATGAGTACAGCATCCAAGTGTGCGTCGACCAACAAGACAATTACAGCAATATTCTCTAATGCCAGATACCCCAGATGTATTATTATTAATTAAAATGTATACATACTACTTTTTCCTCCCAATATGTCTTGACTTTATTCTACCTCTTATGATAGAGACTTCATTTACATTTATGTCTGAGTCAGCCTCGATTCTGTACTACCCATGGAATCTTACATGCTCTCCATAATAAGAACGCGCTTGACGAAGTTGATAAGTCCCAAGAGAGAATAAAATAAGGTCTTCATATTCAAGACGTGGAAATAATAAATTATCTATCCTATCTGCAGTCATATTCATGAAATTGGAAAATCGTCTATTTAAATTATTGCTTTCAACTATGTCAGCTAAATGATTGAGCAAATGCATTCTTTGGTGAATGCTGCTTAATATTTGGGGTGCATTATCGCGGTTTTTTAGCCGCACCCCAAAGCGGTTTAATAGTGCTGCTGCGATTTGAAAATCTTGCATAATGTGAGGTAAAGATTTGTGAAAAAATTCTTGGCTAAATAATTTAAAATCACGCTTAAAATGCCCGTTAACCACTTCCACCACCCATCTGCATAATGTTACACATCGAGATCGGTTCGCTTGTGCTGTGGTTAATTGTCTTTCCCCCTCTAAGAGTGATTCCGGCATATATGGTCTATAATGACAATCTTCCAATAAATTAATGCAGTCACGAAAACCTCGGTCTAGAATAAAAATATCGTTTTCTCAGAAATACTGTCTCAGAGGCAAGTTTTCTTCGTTAAATAAGGAGGTCATTATTTCAGCATCTGAGGTAGTGGCTTTATATGGACCAAAACAATCTAAAATGTAACCATCACATAGCACTAGAGTCTTTTTGGAACATATAATTAGCACTCTTATGGGCATAAATGTATGTTCCATCACAAATAACAATGGGATGGTCTGTGACCGCTTCAGTATTACCATAAATTCCATTGGGAATTAATAAATTGTGATTTAATACATTTTGTCTGCTTATTTGTCCGATACCCAAGTTAATGGGGGCAAAATATTGGATAAGTTTTTCTCTGACATTGTTCATCCATCGTTCTAGAGATCTTCAACGAACAACTATTAGGCTAGCTATCCTCTCATCTGAATCTCCATTTCTCAATTTCATTAAATATGCTACTACACCGGTTACTCCTCGATGCAAAGCTTCAATTTGAGGAACTTCAGTCAGTAAATTCCTGATTTTTTCTTTTGTTAATCCAAGCCAGTATTGAAACAGATGATCATCTATGTTCAAAGGATCATTAAAATCAATAACATTGTTACTGTTGTAATTAATAAAAGAAAACATATGTTCAACTTGTTCCACTGTGAACACTGCATTATTATTCTCCGAGTTGTACAAAGTGACCCAGATATTGCTCATTAAATGGTCTGTATAGACCCTGGCATCTACAGGCAAGTAAAAATGATGATCAATAATTACTTTGATACGCAAATCATCAGAAATCCTATGTAGCTCCCGATTGGTGTAATTTGAAAATATGCACTGAGCAGCAGTATTGGGAGCTCGTCTGTAGTTATCAAGTGTTATAGTTACACCTTGTGCAGGAACATTTTGTGTAACCACTGACGGCACATTAGGAATCCATTCAGATGAAGTTGATGATACGCTGGGATTGGGCACCTCAATATCCACTTCATCAGATCTTTGTTCTGGTATATCTTCACTGTCAGCTATTTCTAACTGCTCAATCGCTGTAGGTGGTTGTTCAGGTGTCACAATATTTTGTTCTACTCGAGGCTCTCCGACTACCATACTTGTTGAAGATGACGGTACTGAATTCCCTCTCTGTTTGGTCTACCTGCATGCGCAAAGCAGTTCTTCTTGCTTTCATCCAGCATAAATGACAAACTCTATAGAAAATCGAACGAGAGGAAATCCTTTCAGCAATAAAAGATATCACTCTTACGTTTTGCTCTAGGACAATGTGTCACACAATGCGGTTTACACATAATCCACAGTTAACACAAAGAATGCATGAAGACATTTTGCCACTTCCAATATCAGATCCAAAACGTAATGCCAAGTCAAGAGAAGAAAACTAATCGGAGTCCGTAAGCAAAGCAAAATCTCAAATAAAAAACAGGAAAATCGCACAGAACACAAAATCGTCGCCGAAACTACTCCCAAACTACAACGGTTTGCGGAAAACTTTTTTAATTTCTATTTACTTGTCAACAAAAATAGGGAGGGACGTAATCAATCGATTTATGGCAGTATCGATTTTAGACGTTAAATTATTAGATTATTATTTAATTCATTGCTATTTACCACGAAGTAACATCAGATTCTATTAGTGGCTGACTGTAGTTTAATAATCAACGTGAGTTTATACGGTTCATAATGCCTGCGATTTAAATTCGATTAAAAAATAAAATCGCTTAAGAAAAAGTTGGACTTCTCTAGCAACGTAAGTAATTACGGATGCGTTCAAAGTTAGATATTTTAAACTGCGTTCTATTATTTAAAGTAGTTTTTTTTAAACGATTATCTCTATATTCCCTGCTTTTAAAAATAAACTGATAGTATCCAATAATTACATTAACAATGCACTACATATTGGTGACAGTCTCATCTCGGGACCAATTTCTATTTTTTCTTAGTCCACGGTGACCATTGTTCTTTCAAAGTGACAGATAAGGACAAACGAACGTTAGCAGCATTTGAACTAAAATATGTTTGATGGACGTTTATGAATAAGAGCCTGACTGATTAAGCTTGTGCCTTAAGATTCAAATTGATACAACCATTCGAAGGTTCGAGAACATCAAAAAGGGGTGGAGTTTATCTAAGTCCCTAAGCACACAGTACCGATTCATGGCTTGATTTCTCTTTCATTCGACTTTGCTCCTAAAAGATCGGATCTTAACATTGCATTTTCACTCTCATTGTCATACTTTTTAGGCATATTCCTCGGCAAAGCGAAGAGGAGCGTTCAGACACGGGTGCCGACTCCGGCTGTGCGCCCGACGAGCGATCACATAAGAAGTTTACCTTCAAGAAGCGAAGCACTTCGTCTACTGGGGCACATGTAAGTGAACGAAATTCGCCTATTTTAGAAATGTTTATATTAGACTTATAATTAATTATCCTGGTAATAGCCTAGAGTCTCAACCTCCAACTTTAACCAAGAATCTTTTGACCGAGTGATCTACAAGATGAAATAGCTTTAAAGTGATGCAAGTTGTAAGACGAAATATGCTTAAGTGGTGACAAAAGGGAATGAGAGCCAGTAGCTGCCACCACCAACTAGGAGAAACAAGGCCGTGTTTCCTAAGCAGATTGGTAGCCGTCATAACCGTGACGTAAATTCTCTATCCCTCAGAGCCTCTTAGAAACAGAAGGTGGCGAGGAATCAGCGAGCCAGTCCCCTCTATCAGTGCGTACACGCCGCTACCAACTGACGCCGCGCCAGTCAGAGCGCACCATCCCGTCAGCCTCGTCAGCCGACATCACGCCTCACCACAAGATCTCGCATTCCAAGTCCATTCCCTCAAAGTTCCACATCGCTGGCATTGGTAAAATAAAACATTGTTGTGCTGATCTGCGAATAAGAAAGTGTATGTATAATACCAGATTTGGTTCGTTTGTCACCGCGATTAGTTTCGAGAATCATGATTAACAGAACACATTTACATGGTGCAACATTATTAGGTGCAAATATGGTAGTTGGTTTACATCTTAAAATTTATTTTGCATGAACATTAAGGAACATTTAAAAATGTTATCCTTAGCAGCAAAACTGTCGTTGGGTAGTACAGGTACAATTTTTTTTACGAAAAATCGGGATCGATTCCTGGCTAAACTAGGAGCTTTTTAGAAATACTAAAAACTAGCTTATGGTTCTTTTTGCTCTTGCTTCTCTTCTGCTCTTATTAAAAACTCAACCTGCACAATATCACATCTATCCCAATCTCGACACTGGGAGTGCTAATACTATTTAACGTTTCAGTTCATAGACGTTAAAATAACGACAACATTTCAAATTAGTTTAGTTCATTCCGTTAGTGAAATAGCATGCATGTCTTTTCGAACCTCCCATTCCATTCATCAACTCCATAAATCGTCAATTATTTTCTTCTAGTGAACTGGTTTCGTCAGAAACCGCATCATTCTCAGTCGTTGATCCGCAACGGAGGTGGTTCGGGGGAGTCTTTGCCGATCTCTGGTAGTATGATATCGCTAGCTCGGCCGCCGCACATGCCGCCGCCGCATACGTCACGACCCGTACATGTTAAAAGAAGGGTTGGATATACTCTGAATAGGTAACTAATATTATAAATGCGAAAGTGAGTTTGTTTGTTTGTTACGCTTTCATGCTAAAACGGCTGAACGGATTTGGACGTAATTTAGCACATGGGTAGACTATAACCTAGATTACGACATAGGATACTTTTTATCCAGATTTTCTCACTGGATCGAGACTTATGCGGGTGAAACCGCGGGGCGCAGCTAGTACATACATATTTGAAAGATTTAACATTGAGATTATTAACATTTATTGTGACATTCGTGTTCCAGGGCTAGAAAGAGGGTAGAAGACAGACTGAATAGATTTGGTCTTAGAAAGATGGGGAAAAAGAGAGATGGCAGTATAGAAGATACCAGTGGCGGTTGTGAGTATATTTTTTTACTATTTCTTTGTTCACCCCCCTAGTATCCGCATAGACCACAAATCAAACCCCCGCAACTCTACGCCAAAATACCCTAAAGGTTTAGAGTGAGTATCGATTTATCCTGCCTTCAAGGCCAAGATGTTAAAAATTGACAGTCGTTTCGGGCTTCGAAATGAACTATCAGTTCCTTTAGTAAAATAACTCTTTTCCATAGATATGTCACGGCGTGGCTCCGCAGAGGGCGGTTCGGGCGGTGGCGAATCCGAAGTAGTAATACTAAAACGCCGTCGCCTAGTGGCCGCGGCGCCTCTGTACGCGGGACTCGCTCGGTTCAACTTCTTATTAGACGCGACACAGCCTGGCGGTACGCCCGACGCGCTTTTCATGGCCGCAATCCTAGATTTGGTGAGTAAATGCAATCATACAAAACGTTTAAATTCTTGTAGGGTAGGTAAACTACCTACACTATAAATAGGCCATATTTCCTAGGAGAAAACTGTGCCTTACAGAAGTATATTTACTACAACTTTTATTTTGTACTTATATAGGTTAACACTACTGCTCTGCACTGGTACTGCATGCAATTGAATGAAAGGCAATTGCATGCAGCTGAGATGAGAATGCTAAGAGCGATGTGTGGTGTGACACGAATGGATAGAATAAGAAATGAGTACATAAGAGGAAGTCTGAAAGTGGCACCGGTGACTGAAAAGTCGTGCGGAAATCGGTTGTCATGGTATGGGCATGTGATGAGGAGGAATGAGGAAAATGTCGTGAGGAAAGTCTTGAGTATGAATGTCGATGGCTATAAGAGTAGGGGAAGACCAAAGAAACGATGGATGGGCTGTGTGAAAGTTGATATGGCTAGAAATGGGGTGACTAGCGAGATGACAACTAATAGAGAAGTATGGAAGAAAGCGACATGTAAATTGGGATAAGGGCAGGAGAATGATGATGATGATAGGTAGTGTTCCTAATTGGAGCTTTGATTGACGTACAGTCACGAGCACAAATATATTACTAAGAACAGGAGCTGCAGTCTCGACATGGATAGCGGTGGCTTTACGACTGAATTCGGTCGCAAAGTCCTAATGCTCAAATTGCTTGACAAGATTGTGACTTTTTCATGCTTGTCAAAAAAATGTTGACTGTCTAAGTACCCCATTATGACTTTACGACCGAATTCGGTCGTAAAGCGATCGCTATCTAAGTCGAGACTGCAGCCCCTGCTCGGCAATAATATCTGATTGCATGATTCATCCAGCAAATATAATTTATGGAAGGCACACAAATATGTGTCATCGAAGGAACACCAAAACTATCTGGCAAGACAAGCGACGCAAAAATATAGGATGCTGCGGTTTCAAAAATATGTGTCAATACAATATTAACGGACATAGGTACTTGCGTCATA
Organism: Atethmia centrago; assembly: GCA_905333075.3. Lineage (NCBI taxonomy): Eukaryota > Metazoa > Arthropoda > Insecta > Lepidoptera > Noctuidae > Atethmia > Atethmia centrago. Next base: position 14,312,294 of record HG995383.1, on the reverse strand, counting down.
AATATCTGCCTACTCACTTAAATTCAGAAGATTGTGATACCTCTTTGTGATCGAAAAGTTCTGACATCACTTTGGCACTTATTTGTGCTACCTCTTGTGCGTTGACACGATTGGTAGCACTGAATTTTGAAGTCATGTGATTGGTAGTACTTTTCTGTCAGTCACCATTTTGAACTCTATTAGTATTGCAACTAAGACTGCAAAATTCAGTGCTATTAATCGCGTCACGCGTCAAGTTATAATGAAAGCACAATATATGTCTTCCACAAAATATCACATATATTTGCTGTCTTAAATAAATGGATGAATCATGTAATCAGATATTATTGCCGAGCTCTTCATCTATCTAAATATATTAGTAAATAAATATGAATGAATTCCTATTTCCCTTGGTCACGGCATCACGCTAAAATGACTGAACGGATTTGGATGAAATTTGGCACATCGGTAGACCATGACCTGAATTAGGACATAGGGTACTTTTTATCCCGATATTCTCACGGGATCGAGACTTATGCTGGTGAAACCGCGGGGCGCAGCTAGTAGTAATATATTTATGCTCATGACTGTACACTGTGTTTTACCAGTATCAAAAATTAAGTATATCAAGTCCATAACGATATTGTTTCAGCCACACACTGTTGTTGTTGGAAGAGCAGCGATACTTTTAGAATGTGCACACTTGGTGCATAACTGCAATAAGGGCCAATGGCCTTATTGGCTGAAATCGAATACGTCCAAAGCTGCTGGTAAGGCATTTCTAAATCCTCCATTATAATTTTGACGTATCAAATTAAGATTTTTATTAAAAAAAAACAATTATTTTGCAGTATCCATAAATCCTCAACTGAAAAGGCAGCGTTTGGCGGGCAAATTATTTTACCAATGGGCTGAGGTAACTTTTATATTGAAGCATATTTGAACCATTTTATATCGATTTTATACATCCACCAACCTGCACTGGGCCTGCGTAGTGGATTAAGGCCCGCTCCCTTTCACAGAGAGGAGGCCTGATTATGCATGTCGAGTTAAGAAAACTTATACTTACAAAACCATGAGGTACTTACTAACGATCTCTCAATGCCCTAGGCAATAGGAAACAGACTGGAAGAAATGTTGATCGAAGACAAAAAGCACGTCGATACTGTGATCAACTTAGTAAATGATCCGGATGGACAACGCGAACTTTTGCAGCAAGACGAAGAAGAGGATTTCCTAGACGAAGGTAAGCCTTTATCATAATCATCATCTTCTGCCCTTTTTTTTGTTCCGGGGTGGAGAAACCTCATGGATGTCCTCCGCCCTGGGGTGGGCGGAGGGGTCTGTCAGACACTTACATAATCAGCCTATAATGTGCCCACTGCTGGGACACAGGACTGACTAAAACCACCCCGGTGTTCCCCTCCCACACTTGCACCGGGGATCATGGATCTTTCTGCCCCTGGCCCATGTTACTTGGAGTCGGTGAAACACGTTTTGTTCTTCCGGAAGCCTTTATCAATGTTTTAAATACAGGCTCAAATTAAATTAGCTAGCGAAACTCTGCAGACGATATAAAACGAAAATAAAATATTTTTTATTTAAATTTTATCATAATTAAAATAAAATACATTTGGTGTTTCCTTTTTGGGGTCAACGACCACTTTTAGTGTTGTTACCTCAAGTATTAGTTGAGATAATCAGTTTTATCGTGTTAAGATATCTCATACTCATCACGTCTATGAAGTTTACACAAAAAAAAAACCGGCCAAGTGCGTGTCAGACCGCGCACAATGAAGGGTTCCGTAGCTGGAAAGTTGGGATGAATTTATCCCAAAAACAAACTTAACATTGTAGTTGAATAAGATGTTCTCCCATACATCGATATACGTCACGGTCAGTTCTCCAACTGCAAATTTAAGTTGGTCTTTTATTACTCGTTAACTTGTAAAGCCTATTTAGATGTGATAGTTTTCCTTTTAATTCAATTATATGAACTACTGCCATGATTTTTTCACATCTCCATAAACAACCATTTAGCTGACAGGGGGGACACTTGACGCTAACAAAAATTAGCACTTTAAAGCTTAATATTACGCAAACGCATCCTTGAATAGAAAAATAGTGATTACAGACCCGCAATATTTTTGAACGGCTTATCTAACGACACCCCACATCTTGGGATAGATGAGAAAAAAATATCATCCCCGCATTACGTGCAAGGGCTACCCTAAAAACTCTAAACTCTAACTACCCTACTCTAATTACCCTGATTTTATTTGATATTAATTACGCCGACAAAGTGGTAACTTTGTCGGCGTAATTAATATACCTATGCCTACAGCTTTGTGTCTCTAAGCTAAACAGACAGACAGACAGACGGACATGGCGAAACTATAAGGGTTCCTTGTTAACTACGGAACCCTAAAAAACGATATTTCAAAATTCAAAAAAAAATGTTGAATTAATTTCTGTTTTGTTTTATCATGTTTAGATATCGATACTCATAACTTCTGCGGAGTTTCGCTGGCTAATTTAATTTGACCCTGTATACAAGGTGTCATTTTGCATCCTCGTCAAATTCAAGGAGGTAACTATGCTGTTGATTCTCGTCACGAATCAATAATAAAATAAGTAGGTGCTTTCTTTTTAATTTTCGGAATTTGGCCATGCATGTTAAAACGCGGCCCGTGTGATACCGCACTGTGACTGCCCTTTTACACACACACTACCGCATACGCAATAGGATGATTCTGTTCTGTGAAATTGGTGTATTCTAAAATACTGTCAAACTTAAATAACTAAAAAAACAAGTATGTATTAATTATTGAGCAGGTATAGTAATTTTATTTGATTATATATATACGTCTTTCATAGCAGCCTCCTGAAATTTGACGAGGATGCAAAACGACACCTTGTATTATGGAAAATATGAAAACTCACAACACATCTCCTTTGTTAAAGTAACATAGGAAACATGAACTAACACATTTTGAAAATACTTTACAGCGTTGCTATTACTCCCATAGTTTTACACCCTATTGGGCTGAACCTAGGATTCCTTTTTGCTGCTTTTACAATATGAAGCCTTACCATTCCTACAGCTAGTATTCGCCTGCCTGGAAAACCCGTTGGTGCCGAGTGTCCCCGAGCCCTTAGAATAATTGCTTGTGTACTGCTATTTGAAATAACTGCGTTCCTGCGCGAAACCTACCAGAACCTACCGAAAACATGTCGATCCTCGCTAAAGGAAAGAGGACCTTGGGACAGAGTTTACAGGTACCAAATTCTCTTGCATTCTATTATTAGAAGATTATTTTTGGTAAGTAGCTTGTTAATTCTTTGGTGTAAAACGTTTTATTTTTTTGTCATTATATTATGCGAAGATGGATGGAAAAACGACGTATTGTGTGTAAGACTAAGTGAGTTCATTATGTTCAGTTCATTTGAGATGTATTAAGAAGAGTGCATAATTATATTTGACAATACTTTTATTTTAACAGGGCTCTTAGCAGTCAACACACATTAATGCCAGTCGAGTATGTTTTCAAAAAAATAATGCATGTTTCCTTGCATACGGCACTAAGCGTGCATGCGTATGTAGAATGTACATAATATTGAATAACGTACACTTTTAAAATGGAAGTATTTTGTGCAAATTTCACTTGGACCGATGTGACTCTTAGCGAATATTGTTCACTTATTGGCAAATTTTGGCACTCGAGATTCACAACTGTTGCTACATCTAACGCTAAGTTTCATAAAACAAACTTTAATATTCCGTGCAAGTTCTTTACTTGTTACATGCAGCTACATTTGTGACGATCATCTCCACGATCTTTTTTATAATAAAATAAATTCAAATCTACACTATAATGTGCATAAGCACATTTAAATGCATGGAATGTTGTAAAAAAAACACACGTAAATTGCTATCGATTAAAATTATTCTAAAATTTTACACGAATATTAAATTTGTTTTGTGAAATACACCCTTTCGAAATTTTATACAATAGTTTTATTAAGTGATAAAATAGTTTAGATGAAATTAGAAAAAAGTACAAACGCTTTTGCTACATTGGCATGTGAGATCAAACAGTAAGAATTCAAAGGAAATTGTATAGTAAAGAGTATAGAAGCTAAAGTAAAATAGCTGGTAAATGCAAGCTAACTCGTACGTGGACTTGAAAGTCCATTGACGCGTTGAAATGTGAATAACTTGGACCACAGGGAAGCTAACCGTCGATGGAGTATGGCTCTGTCGAGCATGGGACATTCACAGGCGTCTGCGCAAAGCTTACAATCGATTGCGGGAGCAGAGACTGAGAGAAAAATATCGTTTGTTCTGCACGAACCTGAGAACGTGTCTGGTGGAAGTAATGTAACTGTAAGCACACTTAATTTAAAAATATATATATTGCGCTTATTATCGCGTAGAAAAGTCGAAGCTTTTAGCTAAAGCTTAGCTAGTTTATCAGAAGGAAAGTAAAAGTGCCCTGGTAATAACCAATTTTTATAGTTAGCAGATGCCATACCTCCGGCAGTGGACGACAAGAAGGGTCGTTTAGGATCTCGTGGTAAAGGAGGCATGCATCGTCGTAATACACAACAAACACATTCCGCTTATGGTTCTTTCAAGCGACGGTCTATTAAACTTAGGCAAAAGGACACCAGAGATGTAGTTGATGAATGTAAGTTCCAATTTATTTTTCTTTAAATTTTCTGAAATATCACCAATCCCTCTTCTTTTAATAATATTATTGTTTAAACGTGTTTGTGGAAAATAAAAATCAAAGAGAGTAAAGATCTCTTAAAAGTCTGTGGAAATGATCCGTGTTTGAACTACCTATAGTGTAGGACTTAAAAAAGGTAGTTTCCCTTCCAGTTGTTACAAGAAGGTCCGATTCAATACAAAGTAGACGGAAAGTGTCTTCGCTATCTGATAGAAGTGACACATCAGAGGTGTATCCAGGTGCAGGTAAGATCTATGAAACCTATGATCTTTAAGACGCGTTAAACGACTACCAAGCTTTTGATTTTGACTTTGATATTTTTTTCACGTACGACAAGCCCTCTTTATACATTGGCAACCAAAACAACACCATTGGTTACCAATTCATGCAGGCGTCCGTATGTAGACCTTATAACGTGTTCTACGAACAGGTGGTACGGTAATAATGTCAAATGAGGTGGACAGCGGTGGCGAAGAAAGTCCTGGTGTACTGTCTGATGATCACGATCACCCACCGGATAGCCCTGATAGTAACTCTACAGACCCACCTGATACTAATAAAGGATTCCCATGGCTTAAGGTAAGTTAAACTGCAGATTTATAAAAAAATACAATGGAAGTTCGTTACAAAAACATCGTTCCAATCAGATGTCAGCTGATCAGCTTCTTTATGTTGCCTTAATCCTATTTTTCTAGGAATCGGTGCAATATGTTACGATCTTCCATTGTCCCTGGTTTTTCTTTGTAATGAGTCATTAACTGCCGAGAATCGTGACTTAATTTCTAAAATTTCAAAGGTTTTGTAATTGCAGGTGATGGTGAAATTCCTTAACTCGTTCAACTATGTATGCTGTCATCAGAACTTCTGCCACCCCTACTGCTTCCGAAGAAATATGAGAGCCAGCGTAAGACTCATGAAGTCTGTACAAAAGGTAACCTAATCTTTCTTTATTTATTTTTTTTCCCACCTACCCAAACAAATGTGTGTACTATAATCTCGGAGACATCAGTGCACTGCAGATACGTGAATGAAAAAACAAATGCAAAACCTCCTCCTTTTTTAATGTCGGTTAATAAATAAGACATTGGCTTCTTCTTGCAGATATATGGGGAAAAGTTTGGCCCCGAAATTAACACGACAAGCTCCGATGAAGGAAACGGTGGGACTCGCCGCGGACGACGCTCACGCAAGTCTTCAGAACATTCTACTGATAGGTATGCTCAGTATGAGTCCAATTTTAATATAATTATTTCATGTTAGTTAGTGTTTTAATTCTGACAACCAGTCTTACCAAGGGGTATCGTGTTAACCAGTCACTGGGTCGTGAAGGTCAGATAGGCAGTCGATCCGTGTACGATACTGGTATTCAGTTGCATCCTTTGCAGTTGCATTCAGCCCATCAAATCCTTGGATGCAATTAATAATAATAGGGCTTCCGTTTCAGAAAGCTAATTTACATGGAGAGATTCTCTCGACTCAAAGATACGATGAGAGTTTACATTCTCGCAAAATTTACATAAAACTCTCTTCGCGTGAATGGGCCTTAACTTTATTGGTATTTTCATTCATGTTTTTGTCGATTTTTTATTCAATGCACCCCCAGAATCGAGCGTTCAGTGATCGAGAGTGCGGGCCTTGCATACCGGGCCGCGGGCGGGGAACAGGCCAATATAGCCGCTGAAGGAATACCTTTGAAACCTGGTGCGGTGCCCTACCCCCCGTTAGACCCTCCACCTATACTCAAATACCTCAAGGGACAGGTCTGATTTCTTTTTAAACTACTTTTAAGTACTTACGCAGAATTATTTTTAACAAAAAAAAAAAATATGATTTTTGTACGGTTTATTCCAGTGTTTGGATTTGACCCAATTATTTCTGCACTTAAATTGAATCTTTTATTAATGAACCTATCTCGCGATGAGGTCGAGAAGTTTTCACTAACGTGCATTTGGGATTGTCAGGCCATCCCCAATGCACGTCTTTAAAAAAATCATAAGCCCCAATTTGCAACAAAAACTGGGCACTTTAGCTCCTCTTTGCTAAACCACTGCACTCGCAATTTAAAAAATGTAAATAATAATAAATTGCGATATTGCTGCAATTTTGTAACATTTTGATTGTAAACGACATAATAAACATATTTCAAACCACTCCAAAAGGCAAAATACTACCTCATTATAATATTTATTCTAGGTTCGCGACGCCTACCACACTCCTCTTGCGACCCTAATCAAAGGAGCCACAACCATGGGTGAAGACATGTTCGCAGAATGCGCTCCTGTTGCGTGGCAATTGCTATTGGAATCAGATCGCGAACTTAGTTCGTGTGCCGCTGCGTTGTTCATACTGGCTGCTGTAAAGGCGCCGAACACTGCCACTGAAATCATGCATAATGATTTGAAACATGCTGAGCCGAGTACCAGGTGTGTATGAATTGTTAGGGATCTCAATAAAGATCTGTACTAAGGACTCGTACGTATAGTCTATTTTCTTTAACGAACGGGTACTGTCTGTATGTCTCTCGCACATTTCCGATATTGACAGAGTGAGATGGGTCATTGGTCGGAGTGGGGCCAATGCCTTTGTTCTTGTTTTTTTCTTTGTCCTTTGACTTTATGTTGATTACGTGAACCAATAGAAACGCAGTCAAAAATTTTGGTACTCGTTTGTTAAAAAAAACAGACTGTAGTAATGAAAGCCATCTAGTTTTGACGCACGCGTTGGATTTCTTCTTCTTCGTCGTTCCCTCAATGTGTTTTTTTTTTTGGGTGGGAAATTATCAAATAACTTCTCCCGCTCTGGGCGGAGCGGGAGAGTGTGTCAGACTCTTACTGACTAAAACCTACCCGTGTCTCTTTCGTGACCCCGGTAGGAGATCACGACCACATACAACGCGTCTCCAAGGTATGCGATCTTCTGCAGTGTGGGCCGCTCGGTAAATGCGGCCTCCAACAGCCTTCTTGATTGCGTTGGATTTGGCCACCTGTATAAACTGTACAAAGATTAATGTACCACCTGGCTCCGTAGTACTCCAGAATAATGTTACAGTAATTTAACAATGATGATTCTATGATTCTAATTTCTTTATGTGCCCCCACAAACCCAGTACAATAGTTACCAGTTTCGAAATAATAGAATCCCGAAACGATACGCAATAAAACAATATTATTGCAATTTTAAAATTTTCAGAATAAACGCAATCCTGAGATTCCAAGTAATGTGGAAGCTAAGATATCAAGTATGGCCGCGCATGGAGGAAGGGGCGTCAGTGACTTTCAAAGTGCCGCCTCCGGGAATAGAGTTCACACTGCCGTCTCCAAAGATCGGAATCGAGTCGCTAGCGGTCGTTGACCCTCCGTGGAGCCCACAGGTTAAGGATAAGGATATGGAGATGACTTTAAATCAGGAGAGACATGTAAGAATGAAGCCCAGCTTGTGCCTAGTGTGTGTTGTGCTGTGTCGGTGTTTCTTTTCTTTGAAAATCACTAGTCGGTCCGACGACAGAAACAAATAATAATATTATTCCTCTATCTATTATAGCCCTGAACACCTCTAGCATGGACCCTGTTGTTTTATGTATTATTTTTTGCTTATGTCTGATTGTGTTGTATCCAAAAATGTAAGTAACAATTAAATATTTAATCTTACTTCAAAAAACAGTTTTTTTATATGCTTACAATTTTATCCACAGCGTTCCCTAGTAACAGCAACAAAGACACGCAAGAAACAGCAAACGGAGGCGATAAAGAGGGCGCTTCAACAGCGGAATGATAAGAAACGTGCAGAACGAGAGAGTTTCCTAATCACTACTATACCTATTACGAGGCAAGCGGCGCGCGAACCTGCGCTTGACCATGCAGCTGACGACCATGTTGAACGTTAGTTATCTTATGGATTTAATAAAATAGTACAGCAATTTATTTCAGCTTTTTTTAGAATTAACCTGACAAGGAAAGCTTAAACAATAAAATACTAAAAAAACCTACCTTTTAACTTCGATAAATATACTACTGCCATGATTTTTCTCACATATCCAAATACAACAATTTAGCTAGCAAGGGGACACTTGACTCCAACAACAATTTGCAATTTAAAGCTTAATATTACGCAAACGAATCCTTGAATCGAAAAATGATGTTTACAGATCCGCAATAGTTTTGAACGGCCTATCCAACCATACCCCACACCATGGGGCAGACGAGAAAAAAAAATATCATCCCCATTTCATGAGTAAAAGAAGCACTCTAAAAAAAAATGTACCACTTTGCCGGCGTGATTAATATGTATACCTATGCCAAATTACAGCTTTCTAGTACTAAGCGTCTCTGAGCTACAGCTGGGATAGACAGACAGACAGACAGACGCACATGGTGAAACTATAAGGGTTCCTTGTTTACTACGAAACCCTAAATAAGGGCCTTAAACACATGTTTTTTTTTTATTTTGTCGTTCAAAAAACGTCAAAATAAAAGTAAGAAATGTTGAATTTCGCCTTAAAAACACTTGAAATCCGCATCCGCCGATGTGAGCCACCAAAAATCAGCAACCGCGTTATGTCATCCATGTTAAAAAATCGGTATCCGCAACATCACTGGTTAAGATTACATCAGAATACCTTTGTTCAGCTTCAACATGTATTAGGTACGTGTCTTCATCTTCGATCGGCACGAGCTATTTAAGAACTTCCCGTGCCATGCCATGACAATCATCAATCCTTCTACTAAGCATCTGGAACTGACATTCTTTTGTTTCCTCGCAGCACCAGCCGATGAAGAATTAGTTGAAGGAGTACGCGGATCGCATCACACACAAGTGGCATCAGCATTATTCCCTTCAACATTATGCTCGGCTGTGGCTGAGATTGTTTCACTATTGGATGATGCGGCTGTTTCCAGAGACGGGTGTTCTGTCTACGAAGTCGCTTATCAGGTAACGTTTTTATGTTGTTACCAATAAAACGTAATACATATTTTACATAATGTGTATGCTTTTCGGCACGACATGATAAAAGATTCAACGCTATATGATTAATTTGCTACAAAAACAGGTATATCACTGTTTGAGCGCTAATAGCCAAGATATTTGATTCAAGATCCTAAGTATCCTAATCCTAACTAATATTATAAATGCGCGAGTGGGTTTTGTTTGTTTGTTACGCTTTCACGCTAAAACAGCTGAACGGATTTGGATGAAATTTAGCACATGGGTAGACCCTGACCTGGAATAGGATTATACTTTTTATTCCGATATTCCCACTGGATCAAGACTTAAGCGGGTGAAACCGCGGGGCGCAGCTAGTTTATTATATTAAAGCCTTTTTCGAATATAGCGACAGTTTTATTTCCTCCAATCCAGTTGTCTACGTGTTTACTACAGGCACAACAACACCAGCCTTTCTTGTTACCAAAAAGATTTCGTTAAGATTCCAAAATAAATACGCGAAAGCCACAGAAGTTTCTAAAAACGTACATAGTATATTCATTTACACCATGCATTTTCTCTAGGTTATATGGTGTTGCCTCGTAGAAGACTCAGCACTATTCCTCCGGCATGTTCTCGAACGTTTAACCCGAGACCATCAAGATGAGATGTTCAAACTACTGCGTCATTTGATCCGGTTCATACCGAGATTACCTCAACAGGTATGAATATTAGTTACTGGACGGTACCTCATACTCATATTGAATAAAAGTATAAACAGGCCCAACACCAAACCGAGCACATTCTATAATAATTTCTAAGTAACATTGAGCAAAATAATTTCTCAGCCTGATGATTTTTACATAAATTGTTTATTTTTTCAGGCTGCCTTTGCGCTGTACAACTATATCATAGGATACGTTATGTTTTATGTGAGAAGTCCTCATGAGGAGGGCCAGAGGCTTGTTGGTGCGGCGCTGTCTATATTGTGGATGGTGAGATAAATTTCTAAGCTATTTTCGATCGCAATTCCAAAGTATCACTTGACAGGATTATGTTTTAAGAACTTTATTATTCCACATTAAGATTTAACAATAATCCACTTATAGTGCTAATATGCCCCAAAAAATCACAAAATTGTATTCAATCGATAAGTGCCAAATGTATTTAAAATTTTACATTTTCAAATTTCGCGCGTACGTTGACGAAAACGCTGGATGCAGTGGACGCCATGTTGCTCTGTGGTCATGACGTCACTGGGCTATGAAAACAAATGTGCTGATCTTTGTATGATAATTGACACGTTTTTTTTAACATAGCCGTATGACTTAATAACATGGCGGCTACTATTTCATGGTGTTTTTTAACAGATTAGAAAAACTGAAAACGTTGAATTGAATTTTAAAATTTATTTTGTTATTTTATGAACTAAAACTAACATTTTCCGACTCCTTTTTGCCTAAACTATCTCAATAATATATTTATAGATTTTTTCTCGTATATAGTAAAATCATCAAAATCCATCCATCTTTTGTTCAACCTCACAAAATCCATCCATCTTTTGTTTGGCCTTCCTCTCCCCCCTCCATCAATTAACATTTATATTCACCACTCTTTTAGTCACATTTCCTTCCTTCTCATCACCTGCCCATACCAAGCCAAACGATTCCCTTTTAACTTTTCTGTCACTGGCGCCACTTTCAAACTCATCCGCAAGAAATTTCTCCTAAGGGCCCACCTCAAAACTTCGCGAGGCACTGGATCATATGCGTTTTCGACGTCAACCAATATCATGTTATCATGTTGTTATGTTATTATGTGCGATTTTTATGCGCACCTCTGTATTTCTCGCACAGCTGGCGGAAGCGAAGATGGCGTCCGTTGTCCCCCGACCAAGCATAAAACCGAATTGGTTTTACGAAATTTCACTTTCTTCTCTCAGTCGCCTTTCAATTACTTTCTCCCAAGCTTTCATAATATGTGACATTAGCTTTATTCCTCTATATTTGTTACACTCCAGCACATCACCTATGTTTTTAGAGATTCGTCACCTATGGCTTTTTCCAGTAACAACTTATGGAAGAATAAAGCTAACCACGTCCGTCCATCTATCCGTAATAACTTCCATACTTCAACTGGTATTTCGTCCCGACCTATTGCTTTACCTTTCTTCATTCCATTTACTGCTATTCTCTTTTCATCTATACTAATCATTCTCACTAACCCCTCATTTACTGGTATATTCTCAAGCACACCACTCCAGTAATTCTCCTCATTCATCAGTATTTCAAAATAGCTCTTCCACCTATCCTTTATTTTCTCATCATTCGAAAGAACTATCCCAGTCTCATCCCTTATACATTTTACCTAACAAACATCCCTCGTCTTCCTGTCTCTAGCTCTAGCAAGTCGGTATAGATTGTTTGGCCTGGTGGACTATCCAGTGTGTCATAAAGCTTGTTCTTGGCTTTTGCTCTCGCTATGCCTACCACAGTTTTATTGGCGTTCAAACTAACATTCTAATATTCAACACTGCCAATCCTTGAACTTTCTCTGCTTATCCTTCAACCCATTCTGTTCACGACAAACCACTAAATATAATTCGCGTTAAAATTATTTGAAAACATCGTTCTATTTCTGCCAATCATTCGAAGTTAACGAAGACGTGGAAGATGTTTAAATGATGTTTAGTGTTAGCAGTCGTATAGAATTCCAACTAAGAATTTCAACTTGAAAGACATAAAAGAACGAGCCAGAATGTAGTGTGTATATGCTAGTAAGAGAAGTATCTTGAATTGCAACAGTATTAACCTCGTTTCGATTTTCAGGTGGTTCACAGTGTTCACGGTATAATGTTCAAAGATCTGAAGCAGATATTGCGAAAAGAGCAATGTGATGCATCTATTCTGCTTACGGCTAATGTGCCTGCCGCCAAAAAGATTATTGTCCATGGGCCACGTAAGTACACAAATCTACAAAATGCTTTAAGACGCCGACAACACCTAAACCGCGGTCACTGTCAGATTGCATAGAAAAGAAAGAGAAGCGCGATGACACAACGCTTGTAATTTATTGCAAAATATGAAGCAATTATGTATTTACTCAAAATTGAGTTGAGTAATCGAAAATGAAAAACAACCGAGTTCTGCATTAAAATAAGACATGCTTGTTATTAATTAAATACGTAATGTATTTATGTTGATATTTAATACAGATATTATCGATTAGAACTCAAGGTAAGAGGTTAGTTTAACGTTAGTTTGTATTAAGATTTTTTTTCAAATCGTGTTTTGGTAACAACTAAGTTCTGGGAAATATGTTCAAAATTAACATATATTTTTTCCGCTTCCACAAACTATACAGATTTGGCAATTTTTTTTCTTAAGAGAAGCCTATTTTGGTCAATTGGGTCTTGTCAGCGCCTTAACCATAAGATATAAATAAAACACCATTTCCTTTTAAACAAAGTGTCACTTACACTTGAATACACAATCTTAGATATTTTACATGTATTGCCACTTAATCAACTATCTACTTTAACGTTATATAGTCTAAGTTGATTTTTGATTGACCTTTTGTGATAAAAAGGACCTAAATAAATTTCAGCTGCAATAGAATTTAAACTTTCTCATGTAACATTGTTCTGTGTTATCACTTATTTTTGAGATTGCTGTTTAACCTATAATTAGCGACTGTGTAAATCCGAAGCAAATTGTTACCAATACATAACATCAGGCCTTGTTTCCCCGAAAGGTTGGGCAGAGGTGTACCTGTAGTACACACACATTTCGCCAGTTATGTTCAAGTCCCATGTAATAGGCAGCGAGCCTATTGCCATCAACCGGGCACAAATCCAGACTCCAGGCTGCTATCGAGAATTCCAGACAGAAAAACCCAATAAACACTTTGCCCGACCCGGGAGTCGAACCCAGGACCTCATGCTCAGCAGTAGCGCTTGCAACCACTAAACCAACGAGGCAGTTGTTACCAATACTTATGATATATTGTATACAGAAGCTGTTGGTAAACCTTTATAATAAAATAAAGAAAATACACTGAAAAAAATGAAACGATACTTTTTACCCGACTGCCTCAAGAGGGTAATGTTTTTACTGTTGTTGTACAGTAAAAAAAAAACGGTTCAGGAAACTTATTTTTATGTTAAAATAATTTATTACTGACAGTGCACTGAAATGGGCAAAAACAGTAAAGAGCTAAACAGTTATTTCAATTTTTTTTTTTTTTTTTTTTTTTTTTTTTTCATTTAATATCATTTATTTACATAACCAAATTACAAGATGATTATTAACATTAACTAAATTAAATTAAAACTAAGTTAGGCTTAAAAAAGGCCCTCGGGGCATTGTACCGAGGATGCTGGCGGCATTTCCTCGCTGAATATTTCAATTGGATGAACATTAAAGTTTACTGAAACAAACAGTTTCTTTTAAGTATTGCCGTTTTCGGAGCTTAAGAGATGCACAGTAAAATCTACTGTTATATCTCAACTGTTTTTTTTTTCAGTTAGTTTTACTTCTTTGGACAAAAGGCTCTATTTTTACTGACCAAAGCGATGAATATCACCGAAAAATCTACCGAAAAAAAGATTGGGTTTACCGATTTTTGTTTTAGTGTATATGCAGCGTAAAATTAAACTAGCTGGCGAAACTACCAAGACGTATCGATACTATCATATCTAAACATAATGGAACAAAAAAAAAAGATTTGACGATATTTTTACGACTGCATGTAGTCTAGTTATTTGAAATATCAGTTTAACCTTTTGACCGCCACAGTCATGTATAGATGACAGACCAAAATGTGCCCAGCACGCCACGGTCACGACTACATGATAGATTTTAAGGAATAATTAGTAGCTTGGCGCCGAGGGCACGTTTTTGCTTTTTTTACGTGGCGGTCAATAGGTTAAAAATCAGTATTTAATTGTGTAAACTTTACAGACGTGATAGATATCTGACAACGAAAAAATATATTTTATCAATTCATACATTAAGTAACTACACAAATCTATTTTTGATTTATTCTATCAAGTTTAGATATAGATACCAATCACGTCTGCGGAGTTTCGTTTACTAATTTTAATTTGACCTTATAAGTATATACTTACAAGGTCAAATTAAATTTTGAAGTTTCGGGAACACAAACTTAATATCTTATCCTAATTAATATTATAAATGTGAGTTTGTTTGTTTGTTACGCTTTCACGCTAAAACGGCTGAACGGATTTGTATGAAATTTGGCACATGGTTAGACCATGACCTGGATTAGGACATAGGATACTTTCATCCCGATATTCCCACGGGATCGAGACTTATGCCGGTAAAACCGCGGGGCGCATCTAGTATGTATATACATAAAAAATATTGAATTTGTGTTCCCGAAACTTAATAATTATCTGAGATTCTGATTTCAAATATAATTTATTTTATTTTATTCCAGCTGACAATGAAGGTTACATACCGTCTCAGTTTCCCGTCCAAGAAGACACAGTGTTTGCACAAATCCTGAAAGAGTCCCTCG
Organism: Atethmia centrago; assembly: GCA_905333075.3. NCBI lineage: Eukaryota > Metazoa > Arthropoda > Insecta > Lepidoptera > Noctuidae > Atethmia > Atethmia centrago. The sequence continues at coordinate 14,297,121 of HG995383.1, read as the reverse complement.
ATTTCTTCGGTATCCCAGAAAAGTTACATCGAGAACATTTTCTTGTTGACTTCAAAACTCGTAAGTTGCATTATCGTATTACTCATTCAAAACATGGTCGTGTTTGCAACAATACTTACAATAAGGTAAATCGTGTTTAAACCACAAGGAGTCCATTTAACCTGTTAAGCCCCGCGCGACACCGATTTGGAGTCAAACAATAGAAAATCAATTGTGTCTCATTAGTTGTCCTTGACCTATTAAAATAGCCTCCTCGAGAAACGATTTTAAATTGCATTGGTGGACCCTGGGGAGCTAGTTCCTCTATCAAAATTTAGCTATCTATCTAAATTTTGACTAAAACATGACTATATGAGCAGTCCATTCTTATAGTATAAATCTTGCTCATACACGAGTAGAAGAAGGACCGCAATCATCAATTCAATAGGACATTTTTGACCGCTGTCCCAAATGCATGGTGCAAAGTTACCGGCTAATGCCAAGCTGACTTCCCCGTAAACTCGAGTTTCCCGCGGCAGTATTCTAGTTCGTGGGAGAACACATCTTATCTAAAAAATCATACAATATCTCGCAAAACGACGCTTGGATACGGGAATGTGAGGTTTTTGTGTATTTGAACTTCCCTAACTTTTCTTTTAAACTTGGTTATTCTTTCGAAGGTCAAATCCACAACCCGCAAGGTTATGTCCGCGACCACTACTTCTTCAAACGCTCGCAGTATCCACAATTAGGATTGGTGCACATGGAACCTGATGAGGCATTCCAAAAACTACAGGAACAAGAACTCTTGCAGAAATTCGTTGAAATCGGAAAAGTGTTGCTGACTTGGGCTATTTTGAAAAATGTTGATATGGTATGTAATCCTTGCTTAATCTTGTTTAATTTTTTTTTTAACAAAAAGATCAAATGAGTAATTTAATAGTTAATTAGGACAGGTCAACAACTGTCGTATTATTAGTTTTCAAAGCTATTATTATATTTATGTTGCTACTAGCTGTTGCCCGCAACTTCGTCTGCGATCCAGGATGAAAAGTAGCCTATGTCCTTACCCAGCCCATGGTCTATCTGTGTGCCAAATTTCATCCAAATCCGTTCAGCCGTTTTAGCATGAAAACGTAACAAACAAACAAACTCACTTTCGCATTTATAATATTAGTTAGTTCTGTATAGATCCATCTCTTTCTCCCACTAGAACAGTTATGATGGCTCCATCACTTAGAAACATTTTTGAACCTGACTTGAATTTACAAAGATGTTTAATATTGTTTTAGGTGGTCCAACGCGTAGTATTTCTACACGATGAGCTCATGAAACTGCCTTCATTCCCTCGTAAAGCCCTTGAGGCCGATCTGGTGTTGTATAGTCGGGGAGCTCTCGGTTCTACACTATTGGGATTGGATGTGTTGCATAAGTTTATGTAAGTTTTTCTTATGGCCACGCTCACTATGGTCTAATACTATAAAATTAGTAAAAATCTAAGGTACAATAAAAAATACTGCATTATTAAGTTATGAATTTAATTTTCGATAAAAAATAGAGTTGACATATTCTTATCTATATGCTGATACATTATTTCAGGTGGGTACGCCTTATAGCTCGTATGTTCGAAGCGATGGCCGGTAACTTCACATCATCGCGCGATATTCACTTGTTTCTCAATGTACTCAATGGGGCCCTGATGTTACATAGCGAAGATTCTTTGATCCTTCGATACGTTATTGCCACGTACGTCAATGCTGCTTTCAATTTTAAAAGCATTTTCTCTACAAATGGGTATGTATATTACGAAAATACATAGTTTTTTACCAATAATGTGTACAGTCAACTACACGTCATAGTAACACTTGAATTACGAAACCGCACTTACTGCTTGCGAAATAAAACCGCTGTCACTGTCAAATCCACGACAGCCAATGCAATTGCATGAATTGACGTGCGGTTGACTTTACAAGTAAACCTTTATCTTTTATCGAATGATTCTCTTCCAGGTATTTACTGATCATGCCAACATTACTGCAAATATACTCAAACTTCCAAACAAATAAATTGGTGACGACGACAATAGAATATGCTGTGAAACAGTTTTACTTACTGAACCGCAAGCCTTTCATACTCCAAATGTTTGGTTCCGTATCCGCCATTTTAGATACGGATGAAGAATCAACTTATGGGGATGCTAGCAAGGTCAGTATCGTTTTTTTTTACCGTGTGCCACAGTGCTGCACCTCCAAATCTAGTTCTAAACATGTCATATTTTCCTAATTTAATCTTTAAAAGTGCTTTAGAATACACGTAGCGTATAGTGCACCATTCAGGAGCTCGTGGCTAAGTAATAACAGCCGCACGGGTCGATCAATCAGTTTAAGCAACGCTTGCAGGGGTTGGTCCCTATACAAGGTGTCGTTTTGCATCCTCGTCAAATTTCAGGAGGCTGCTATGAAAGACATATATAATCAAATAAAATTACTATACCTACTCAATAATTAAGACAGACTTGGTTTTTTAGTTATTTAAGTTTGATAGTATTTTAGAATACACCACTTTCACAGAGCAGAATCACCCGGTTGCGTATGCGGTAGTGTGTGTGTAAAAGGGCAATCACAGTGCGGCGATCACAGCGCGGCAATCACACGGGCCGCGTTTTAAAATGCGTGTCCCACACTTGCCGATTTCCAAAAATTTAAAAAAAAATGACCTACTTATTTTATTATTGATTCGTGTCGAGAATCATTAGCATAGTTACCTCCTTGAATTTGACGAGGATGCAATACGACACCTTGTATAGGTGACCATCTTTTCATACCGAGACTTCTCCGTGCCTCGGAAACACGTTAAGCCGTTGGTCCCGGCTGTTATTCGTGGATCTTTGACAGTCATTAGGGGTCGTCAGAAGCCTGAAAGTCGGACAACCAGTCTTACCAAGGGGTATCTATCGTATGACCGAGTTACTGGGTTTTGGAGGTCAGTCCCTCCATGTAAAATACTGGTAATACTTCATCCGGCTAGAATGGAAGCCCCAACATAGTTGGGAACAGGCTAGGCAGATTGATTGATAGTTCACCATACATTTCAACAGACTATCGCAGTCTATATCTCTACGTATAATAAAATAGTAACGAAATCAAAACTATACATTGAATATTTTTTTAAGTAATTGCTAGTAGGCGTGGGGAACAAATCTGATGCAGAAATTTCAAGAACATTTTTTTACCAGTGCGCAAATTTTAACAAAATAAATAATAATAACAAAATAATTAAAACTTAAGCGAGTTTTATTAAACATATATTTTTTATTTTGATATGTCTTAGTACAGTCGCCAGCACATCAAGTTATCAAGTTACCATAAACTGTCAAATTTTGTCATTCGATATTGAACTTAACCATCAACAGTTTAACGTTTAAAATCATTTGGAGAAATTTGGCAGTTTGTGGTAACTTGATGACTGTATAAAAAAATAAAGTTATCGTTAGCGAAAGATATGTTTACTTTGAAATATTTAATTTTGAAACTAAAATATTTATGATGACTTGCCGGCCAGCGCGGGCGCGCGGTGTAGCGGAACACGTGAAGGTACCTACAACTGTGCGCTCACTCGATTTGCGATTCGCGTAGGTTTTTTAGGTATTTTATTAGGAGTTCAAGTCGTAAAAAAAACGATTGAACAAATTACTGATACAGAACCACCAAAAAAAACACACTTGCGCACTTGTATTTTTTTTTCCTGTAGGTATAGTTTTTAGAAATTTTGTTAGTTTTTTTTTTTTTTTTTTACTTGTGATGGGTTTGCTCTTGACCTTAGTCTATGTCAGAGGTGACAGAAACAAAGTCGACGATGGAGCGAGCTTACCCAGAAGAAGCCTGTTCACTCTCACTTTGAAGAGACTTTTTTAGTTTGTCTGAATGTACAGCCTTGGCCAAAAGTATTGAGCACCTTACAAATTTCACTCGTTCACGGTAAGTATGGGAGAAAACCAAATCTACTGTTGAAATATTCTTTTGTCGGTCATCTACAAAGATTTAAAAACAATGACCCACGCCGCAGCTAGTAATAAAACACCTGGGTGCAATAAAATGTGTCTTTATCAATTTTTGTATTTATTTATCAGTTCGCTACCATAGCTCGTTGTGAACACATCCAGTGATCTAGTGCGCATATGGTATTTTATTTCAAAGTTTTAAGTGTTATCGTTGCAATATGCCAAAACGAAACGAACTTTCTTTAGAAAAACGTGTGCAGATACAGCTTCTGCATGAGCAAGGGAAATCACAAGTAGAGATTTCCAAAACTGTGAAATGTTCGTGCCGATCCGTGCAATATGCTATTAAGCGATTCTCTGCTACCGGATCACATCAAAATAGACCGCACCAGGCGCAAACGCATCACCACAGACCGTCAGGATCGTCAGTAACTGAGAGAGTCGTTAAGAAATAGGAAAAAAACATCTTCAGAGCTCGCTGCTGAGTTCTCAGAACAAATTAAGAAATCTATTTCTGCTCGAACTACTCGTAGAAGACTTCAGGAAGCTGGTCTGAAAGGCTGTAAAGCTAGGAAGAAGCCATGGCTCTCCGACAACAACAAAAAAGCTCGGTATAAATGGGCCTTAAAACACCGAACTTTCACCGCTGAAGAGTGGTCAAATATTGTGTGGTCAGACGAATCAAACTTTCAGGTGAATAAGTCAATTTAATGCCCTAATAAAATTATATAAAATGGTTTAAAAACCAAACGCATAGATGAAGTTATTTTTTTTTCCGGAACTCAATATTTTTCTCTTTATTGCAGATTTTTGGTACACCTGGTGTGACCTTTGTGCCAAGAATTTAAGCCAGAGTGTGTGATCCCAACCGTAAAACACTGCAGCGGCAGCATAATGGTCTGGGGTTGCATGACCGATTCTGGAGTTGGCGAATTGTTCGTGTGTGAGGACCGCATGGACTCTACTAATTACATAAATCTACTAGAAACTGCGTTGCTGCCTTCATTCACGAAACTTTTCGGCGACACGAACATGGATGGTGTTAAATTCCAGCAGGATAACGCGCCATGCCACAAATCTGCCCGCACTATGACATGGTTTCGGGAAAATAACACAGAGCTTCTTGACTAGCCTGCCCAGTCGCCAGATCTGAACCCTATAGAACATTTACGGGGTTTATTAAAGCGTAGAGTTAGGCACCACACAATTAACAACAGAGAAGATTGGAAACGCTACCTGCGCCTAGAATGGAACGCGATTACTGCTGAAAACTGTAAAAATCTTGTTAGCTCTTTACCAAAAAGAATTTCTGCCGTAATTAAGGCAAAGGGTAAATACACCACAAAATAATAATTTTCAATTAATAAATACTAAAATAAACCTATATAAAACGTTTTGTTTTATTTCTATTTGATACTCCTCATAAAACTGAAAGATGTCATGGGTGCTCAATACTTTTGGCCAAGGCTGTATGTTCCGGACTGGCGAAAAACGGCTGAACGGTTTCGAATGAAATTTGGCACACAGATATTTTAAGACTTGGATTAACACATAGGATACTTGTAATCAGTGGCGTGCCTAGGGTTTCAAAATAACGCAAGCCCAATAAAATTTTAACCGATTTCAAAAAAAGAAAGTTCTGTTTTCGACTGAGTATGTAGGTACCTACGTATGTATCATCGCAATTTTCTCATAAACTACTGGTTTGGTACAATAAATTAAAAGTGAATTCATCCATCCATTTTAGTAAGGCATGCCGCAAGGCTTTTGGGCTTATATGAAGGTACCGCCACTGCTTGTAATCCCGCTAGTACGTTCCCGTGGGATATTTTCCGACATCCGACATAAAAGAGATAACTTATGTGAGTTATTTCGAAGATAGTTGCGAAGTGTCTATGTAGACACTTTGCAAAACAAAAAGGTAATTGCAAAGCCAAAAGCAGTCTTCTCATCCCATTTTTTTTACACAAAAACACCGCTGTAACTAGTGCAAAAGTAAAAATCAAGAAACAATGCCAAGTAAACAAAACATGTTACGACACGTGGGCGCGAATCAGCTGCAAACGAAGCGCCACGAAAATTGCCGAATACCCCCGAAACCGTGATCAGTTTGGCCGATTAGTCGGCTTCTTTACAACCGACTAATCGGCTAGTCGGCCAAAGTCATAGTTGGCACATCTCTATTATGAATACATGATATTTACAGGTACAATCCAGCTGCCTCTTCAATCTACTCCTAAGCTTGGAGACGCCATCTCCCGACCCCCTCCACATAGCCGAACTGATCAAAGAGGAGAAGCCATTAAAACCTATCGACTTCTGCTACCGAGATGAAGAGGAAATGGTCAATGTGTTAGATTGTATCAGCCTCTGTGTCATGGTCGTGTCTTACTCTGCCGAGAGCATGAGGGGTTATCAGATGCTGGTAAGTATTGTTTAAGTAATTTGATAATATTTCTCCACTTTCGAGGCCGTAACGGAAGTGTTGAACTTAACCATGCTCGATGACATCAATTACCTCAACAAATTGCAGTACAATATCGGATACAGACCTTCCGAAATATCGTTCAATTATAACACTCGGTGCTACACAGAGTTTTGACCTACTTCTGTACATAGTTTCATGTAGTATGCTACTGCTAATGTTAAACCCTTGATTTGTACCCACGCATAGACAGATCCCCATTAGTAGATTAACTTAAAAGTTTCCAAAGTTACGCTTCTGCGCTGTTTTGATACAGCCACATCCAATCAATCCGGCCACTTTCTTTATTACGTACTTTAGGCGAGAAACTAAACTCATAATGGTGAAACTTTTACAGATAATATTAGAGGCAATACTTCCATGCTACGTAAAACAAATACAACTACCGAGTTACAACCGCGAGGGCAAAACGGAGAAGGAAATCATTCAACAACTAGCTATTGCTATCAAAACGCTGGTGAACAACTGCGAAGGCCTTTCTAAGTACGTGTTTGCAATCAGTTTATCCTACTAATATTATAAATGTGAAAGTTTGTATGTTTGGATGTTTGTTATTCAATCGCGCATAAACGGCTGAATGGTTTTGGATGAAATTTGGCACACAGATAGTTACAGAAAGTTACACACATATTTTTTTATCCCGGTAGTACGTTCCCGTGGGATAATTTCTGACATCCGCGCGGGTGAAACCGCTAGCAAAGTTTCAAATACAGATCAAGCTGACACAAACATCTTTAGTGATTTTGACTTGCCGCCTCTTTGGACTAGTGGTAAACTTTGATTAGGCTATAGGAGTTAACTGAAGTGTTACCACCATTTTAAAAACAAAGAACATTTGAAAGACTACCTACTGGTTTCAAGCCTCTACAATATTATTCGTCAGCTTTTATTATTGATTTATTGATTTTTACATACATACATACGCTACCATTACAGTGTCCAAATTCGGTAGTGTAGTTAACAGTTCATGAAATAATTTACAATATATTAATATCCATGTCATACAAGAACGAGTACAAATTAAAAATATAACACGTGTAACGTTACCCTTGCGAACTCGCTCAGTGAACGTAATAAAAGATCAATTTTGTCGGCAACCAAGTGTGCGCATTGTTCGTGCCAAGGGGACGTTGTCCAACAGTTCAGTTCGACCGCGAACAAGTTGGGCCGTCGTCGTCGCTGCAGGTACCTATCTGACACACAAGCTTATTTCCGCTTACAGGTCGTACAACGGTCCATATAGAACGTCCCCAGAACATAAAGGCTCGTCTCAAAGGACCGGACCTCGTACTGCCGCCGCCACAATAATCGCCTTTGAGGAGTCACACTCTAAGTACGATAACTCTAAGATGCCTGTGCCTGAATATACTGGAGCTGAAGACTCTGAGGTAAACAAATCACAAATACTTTAAATACACTTTAGGTACTTGTTTCTTTTTTATTCTGATACTTCTGCTTTTAAGAAATAGACGAATTATATTCTGCAACGTCATAATTATATTTTTTGGTGAAATCGACATAATAACATAATCAGCCTATAATGTTGCCACTGCTGGGACACAGGCCTCCTCTTTGTGAGAGGGAGTGGGCTAAAATCCATCACGCGGGCCCAGTGTGAGTCGGTAGACGCCACATGTCTTCGAATTTTTGCTTCTACTTATAAAAATTTTTAATTCATTCACTGTCAGACAGCACACAGCCTAAACCGCTGGGGAGAACCATGAAATTTTGCACAAGCATTCTTTATAATACGAAAGTGATGCCGATGGTGAGTCCCATCGAGCACAAGGCTTGGACTCCACTAATTTAAATACCAATATATTTTATACTGAAGGTGGACGGAGAGGGGCAGCTCATTCCTTCGCTTCCGCAAGCTCGAAATATTCTGCAATCATTAAGCAGAATGAATTATGCTCATCCCTTTTATGTTTGACTAGTCATTTCTACTGCCTTCTCATTTCTTGTAAAAATTACATTTAAAACAAACATATTTTTGTGTATCAACAGTTAGTACGAGCAGAATATCGTAGACCTCGCGATGTATTACTCTCGCTCGTCGGCGAATTCATCGGACGCGCTACTACCCGCTTGTTGGAAATCAATGGTTCTAACCGAAGTGGCGGTACTGACGGAAAACCAGTCGAACTGCTGGATTCTAAGTCACATGCTGTAAGTCAAGTCAATCATAATTAATAACCTGCCTTTTGGAGCTTACATAAGCTCTGTTGAAAAGAAAATATTATGCCCCCCTTGTCACCACGCTACGTTCCTGGCAGAACTGCAGTATAAAGGCCTGTTCAGATATAAGCGATATCGCTGTCGCGTTCGGTAGCGATACCAATTCGGTACGCGATATCGCCGTCGCACTCGGTAGGTCATATCGCATGAGAGCGCGGCGTGGCGGCGGCGCGCGGCATTCAACGCCCTCCCCCACTCCCCGTGAGTCGCATCGCACGCGCACGCAACGTTATTAATTAAACCATTGTGTTTGCATGGACGAGTTCGTTTAAGATTGTGGCGAACTCACTTACTGTGTACAAGTACACAGTAACTATGACTTCTTCCATTACTGACGTCCAGAAGGCGGACCAGTATCGCTACCGAGCGCGACAGCGATATCGCGTACCGATTTGCTATCGCGTATCGATTCGGTGTTGCTACTGAGCGCGACAGCGATATCGCTTATATCTGAATAGGCCTTTAGTGTGATAACATCCCTGCCGAGGTCGCGGGAAGGTACTAATGGGTCACCGAGGCCCCCACAACACTGGCAACGGAAGGAATACGGGTGGGTTTTAGTCAGTAAGAGTCTGACACACCCTCCCGCTCCACCCAGAGCGGGAGAAGTTATTTGATGATTTCACATCCACAAAAAAAAAAGTGTGATAACATTTCCAGTGTACCCTCTAGATAACTAAGATTTTACCCAAATGGCCCTTGAAGTTAAATCTGGATTAAATGGAGTTTTTGCTGAACTTGGATAAATATTTCTCACAGCGTCTCGCAGAAATAGCACACTCCCTACTAAAGGTATCGCCCTACGATCCGGAGTCGATGGGTTGTCGCGGTCTACAGCGGTACATGACGCAAGTCCTACCTGCAGCTGATTGGGCAGACGATGCGTTGAGACCGGCCCTCATTATGATTTTGAGGAGGTTGGATAAAGTGTTCCTCAAAATTGCTAAGAAGCCTAGCATCAGGGTAAGATTTTGAAGTTGTTATACCCATAGATAAACTTATCAATTCATAACTGCTTAAAAAGATCTTCTTTCAGATTTCGCAAGAATTCTTCGTTTCCCGCCTTCATCTACTTCGACGTTTTTGGGTCGTTTTCTAACAAAATGGATTTTTTTCAGAGAAACACCGATTGGGATTCAGCTGCAGTGCTTTTGAAAGGAGTGTATGAAACAATGATTCGATGCCCATACATAATGCATTGGCAGCACGTGAAAACTCTGCTCAATACAATTCAAGTGAGTTGTATTTCATATTTTCATTTCAATCTATTGCCGTTCACTACAAATTGGTTTTCAAGACTTAGTCCTATGTTTTTTGGAAAAAACAACTTTAATACTCAAACATAAAGTACTGTTTGCGCTACAACTTCAAACATTTTTATGACTCAATGGTTCTAGTAATTCTGAAATCAACTTAATTTAAACTGTCATAAAGCTGATATTAGTTCAAGTGGAAATAACATCAATTGGAAGCAAGGACTTTAATAGACTTGGCATGAAGTTAATAGTTAATAGTTAGATAATGTTTTGTTTTGCTGATCTTTAAAGTCTGGGTAAATAATCGTTTCTAAAACAAGAGTCGTAAGTTCCTAACCAACTTTGCAGGCCTTGATAGTATCAGACAACAACTGTGGAGAGAACTTATCGTCGGCGACCGCAGCGCTCATGTCGCAACCACCACCTCCGCATTTCTGCAGTACAGTCGTGCGACTAATCGCGCTGCAAATTATCAATACAGGGGTAAAATACATATAACTATTTCATACGTATGTGAGCTTGATAACATTTTTAAAATTTCCCTATATTTTTATTTTGGCTTACAGGATAGTTATTCACTGGAACAAATGTGTGGGGGCAGTGCTTCATTCCCAACTGGCGAGAAAACTGAAAACATGCTGATGAATCTATTCATGCCACTTTGTTTACGTGTCGGGAGTGGTAGAAAGGGTAAGACTTGAGCTATCAAAGAATCAAAACAACATTGATTTAATTTATCAAGCAGCATATTTAATTACAAGACTTTAAGTTACAGTTAGCTAAAAAAAGTAAATCATTACGGAATTTTGATTGTTTAATATCTTTAACATTGTTTTCTCTGGCTGTTTTGTTCTAAATAAACTATGTGTATGTGTTCTCTTCGAATACGTTTTTTTTTTTTACTAATTCGCAAGTTTACATTTAGTAAATCTATTCTAAAACTTTGGATAGTATTAACCTAGTAGTGTTCCTGAATGTACCGTGATTTAAACAATATTATATCCTTCTAGATGTGCCACCACTCCGTCAATCAGACGTAAGCTACCTAGTATCAGTGGTGTTAAACGCACTCTGTCCGCCCGCGCCGCCCGGACAGCTGGCGGCCGTGAACGCCAAGCTCAACGCCTCGGACAACCGCGCCAACTCACTCACGTTCACTGGCAGTCGCGACACTAGGAACACTACGAGACTGTCCAATCAACTGTATCGGATTGCTTTCTTAGGTGTGGAATACTATTTTTTTTGTGGCCTTTGAAAAACATGACAAATATATTTTTTTTTTCATCGTCTAGATCCAGAATTAGTGCTCATTCTAGTATTATTTGTGCAAGATGTACACATTATCTCTGAAAAAAAATATTTAGGGTTTTGCACGTAAAGAGGGGATGATGAGCTTCGAATGATTTAATTTGATTCGCTAGTTTTATTATTTCAAAATTATCCATGTAAATAATAAAATATATCTTGACTATAGACTCTCTTATTATTTTTTGGTTTTTATGATTTGGTTTCTGTAACATATCACATTCAGGTGCAATGTGCATCCTGCATCTATGCGCAAGGTGATGATGAAAAACCAAATTTTGTGACATCTTCTAAATAACAAAATGAAGATCGCGAAGACCTTGAAGACTATTGCCTCATATCTAAAAACTGTGCTTATCACAAATTAGCAATAATTAGTCATTTTATACTTGCAGCGTTAAAAGTGATGTGCGCATGCTTCACAAGCGAGCTATGCACAGAATGGGGCCGCATAGCCCGCGCGATGCGAGACCTCGGCAGACGGAACGAAGCAGCGCATCATCTGTGGGACTTCCTCGAACATGTCGTCACGTATCGAACGCCGCTTTATATTCTGTTGCAGCCGTTTATTGTGCATAAGGTGGGTAGATGTTAGTGTAGTAGAGAAACAAAAAGATATCATACTTTTACTTCGTATCGTAGCGAAAAATATACATGCCCCGAAGCTGTAATATTCTTTTTTTATTTTTTTTTTATTGGGGCTTTTATAACCACAATGGAGGAGCTCGTGGCTAAGTAATAACAGCCGCACGGGTCGATCCATCAAGTTAAGCTTCGCTTGCCGGGGTTGGTCCATGGATGGGTGACCATCTTTACATACCGAGACTCCTCCGTGCCTCGGAAAGCACGTTACGCTGGTCCCGGCTGTCATTCGTGGATCTTTGACGGTCGCTATGGGTCGACAGAAGCCCGAAAGTCTGGCAACCAGTCTTACCAAGGGGTATCGTTTTACCCACTGGGTTGTGGAGGTCAGATAGGCAGTCGCTCCATGTAAAACATTGATATTGGTGCATCCGGTTTGAATGGAACCAGACCTCAACATGTTGGAAAAAGGCAGATTGATTGACTTTTATAACCGCTTTGCGTATGACAGTCCCATCATACTCTAAACAAATAATAATAAAATACACGCTGCTATGGAATACATTTGGGCCACGAACCTGAGCCGACTCTTTGCATCATGGCCATTTGGTTGAGACAGAATTCCTAAATCAAGTTGGTTCAACCTCAAGACCCCAAACGTATCATTTCTATGTGACTCATATCGAACACAGTCCAGTAAGTGATGTATAGAGGCATGAGGAACAGGGTGTAAAGTTCACTCATCCTCCATAGAAAAGGGAGGATCCTCCGACCAGACGGGTGTCGTGTCTGGTGGGCAACTGCCCGACGGTTGAAGTCGGGATGTTGTATATAATATCCCAGTTGCGCGGTAAACTCTGCTTGCGCGATGCAGGATTTTGGTGTGACGTCAGTGTTGCGTAGTTCACGTGTGGTGATGTAGATGCCGCCACAGACGTAAGTCTTCCACAACTCCATCCTCAGTTGTATATTAATACAGCGATTAAGAACGCGTTCAGAGCATATGTTGCGTTCAACTGGGCTTGATGCGTACAAATGACTAGATGTTATTTTATTAGGGTTAAAGTTATTAGAAGATTTGTACAGTGGTGGAGTTTTTTTAAAGGATCTAGAGTGTTTCACATAAAGCCCGAAATTTGTGTGATATGCTTTCGGGCTTCGTGCAAATGTAATTTTTTTTTGCTGGCATCATTAGCGTGCACCACAGTTAGTCTCAGCTGCACTTCGAGACATTTACAGTGCAACTATATTTCTTTCAACAGTTATCACAACCACCAATCGGCGACAACGAGCGTCACATGCAGTTCGTGGTTCGTGAGCGCGTTAGAGGACTGAAGTTACCGGCCGCGAGGGCACGCGGAGCGTTGTTAGCGGAGCTCGCGAGAGAACTACGACACATGCGCGATACACACGACCAGTACAAGTTTGGTGAGTACATATATTGATAAAATATATAATACTTAGAATACACACCACTGTGCTAGTAGTGTACTGTATACCTCTGCCCAACGCTACAGAAATATAGACTGTGTTATGTTTCTAGGAGTAGAATCGAAAGAAACAGTAAACTAAACAGTTTTGCCCCAAAACTGTTTAGAGCGCATTCTGGATGGACGGACTATGTTTGAGTGTGATAATTCCAATTGCCAAATCTAGGCCACGTAGTAATAAACGAAGACCATTTCACATGATCATCTGTAATTAAATTGCGGACGTGCGTTAAATTGATGGAATGAACTGAAAACTAGATCTTAATTTCTTAATCGATTCTATTTTATTTTGTGTGTGTAGAACAAATAGCCGAGAACCTCGGCCAAGCAGCGGGCAAACGAGCCTCCGAAGTGTTCCCCCGCACGTCCACAGTGCCGGACAAGCACCAGCAGCACCGGCCGTCGCTGATCTCCATGCTGGTGGGCCGCGCCGGCGCCGGCCTGCCGCGCACGCCCGACCACCCCGCCGCGCCGCTGGCGGCGCAGAGGGGTGCGGGTCACTGATATAACGCTTTAATTGTACAGGGCGTAAAAAGATCCATCTCATAGTCGCTATCTACCTAAAACTATCTAAAACTAAATAACATTTAGGATAAAATATGGCAGGAAAACGACGATTATGGCGTTTATTTTTGGTGTATAAAATAGTTGTTTACGGCAGCGCGCAATGTGATCTACGCAAAATATTGTGCTTTTGAGTGCATGCAACGTACAGGAGTTGTGGGGTTTTTAAAGTTAAGGTGCCTCATCATCTGCCTAGCCTTTTCCAAATATGTTGGAGTCGACTTCCAGTCTAAGCGAATGCCACTGCTTATCCGACCTCCACAACCCAGCTACTGGGTAATACGATAACCTTGTAGTCCCCATTGACTCCGAATGGGAGTTTCACTCCTCCAACCGTCAGTCCCCACTGACACCTATTCGGAGTCTTTGAGGCGCGCGGTTTGCAACTCTATTATAACGGATGAGCACCTTATTGCAATATAATAGAGTTGCAAACCGCGTGGCCCAAGACTCCTATTCGGTGTCAGTGGGGACTGACGGTTGGAGGAGTGAAACTCCTATTCGGAGTCAATGGGGAGTGCGACTCCTATTCGGAAGTCAATGGGGAGTTACCGGTTAAGATTGATTGTCAGACTTTCTGGCTTCTGACGGGACCAACGGCTTATCGTGCTTTCCCGGCTCGGAGGGGTCTTGGTATGTAAAGATGGTCACCCATCCACAGACCAACCGCGGCAAGCGTAGCTTAACGTGATCGATCCACCCGAGCGGCCGTTATTACTTAGCCAAAAGCCCAAATTAACGTACCTATAACATTTAAAACTTGTTTTCGTAAAAAATAAGGAAAATAAGTTGGAATTTTAACTTTTAATACCTCCGTAACCAGAAGGTTCCTAGATATGGTATAGTACAAAAACAAAATGACGGGAAGTATAAGCGACTCTGCTTCACTCCCGTTACTGACGCGCGCTCATGAAATACAACAACTACTTTGATAGCCCTGAATATACTCCATTCGATGCTCTGGTGAACGCATACGTAGGTCTCGAAACAATGTCAGCGTCTTTGCGGCAGCACGACCTCGTGAGCAACACAATCTCGGTTCATTTTTGTGTGCACAGAAAATACCACTAGTGGCCGCCATTTAGCAACGCTTCAAAAGTATCTGATGAAGATGTAAACAAATGAATCAGAAAGCGTACCTGTGGATGCCAATTTTTAGTGCCACTTACAAATTGAGTCCTTTGATTTGATTATTTGAACTCTAAACCCGAAATTGTAATTTTAAACGTGCTTAAAGATGTTTTTCATTAGAAAATTGAGGTTAATAATTGAATGAAAAACAACCTCAATTTTCGTCGATAATTTTTGAAACAATGTTAGACAAAGAATAATTGTTGGAAAAAGTGGTGACATAGGTTTAAAGATATTTATTTCTCATAAGAACTTATGAATAACAGTTCACTTATAATGGGATACTAAGTACTTCTTAATAATAATTATACTATAATGTTTGCCTCTGGGGCGATGGTGACGTATAACGTCATAGAGTACATACGTGTTTTTTCAATTTTCTCTTAAATATATTAATACTATTGCACATTTTTATGTCTTCTGGTAAATCATTGAACAGTTGTGCTCCCTCCACTAATACTGTTTTTTTGCCGTAATTAGTCCGTGCACGTGCAGTCATTAGTTGGAATTTGTTTTTACTTCTTGTGTTGTATGTTATTGTTTTTTTATGTAGTTGTATGTTTGATTGTACAGAATTCGTGGTGATTTTTTTAATGAGAATGCAGGTGTAATATTTGTAAAGTTGTGTGAGATTTAGTAGTTTAGTTTTTTCGTATAGTTGTTTTGTTGGATATAGATAGTGGTAGTGAAATAGTACTTTAATGATTTTGTTTTGTATTCTTTGTAGTGGATTTAGATTACATTTAGCAGCTGATCCCCACACTTCGATTAAGTATTCAAGGTTCGACTTTACTAGTGAGTTATATATAATTAGGCGTACTTTTTTCGGGATACATGTTCGAATTTTTCGTAACGCTCCTAATAGTGATATTAATTTTGTTTTGACATGATCGATGTGCAGCTTCCACGTAAGTTTGTCATCTACCCACAGTCCGAGATATTTTTCGTGACTAGACCGTTTGACGGTATCTCCGTTGATAGTAAGAGGTGGGAGCTCCGGTAATGGCTTATTTTTCGCGGCGAAAATCATAAATGATGTTTTTGAGGTGTTAATAGACAATAAGTTATATTTTAACCATTCACTGAGCAGGTCAAGGTCCTTTTGCGCATGGGTTATAATGTTCTGTAAAGATTTATCGAAATAAAAAAGGCATGTGTCATCCGCGTATAACGTTAGGTGTCCTGTCAGCCCTATTTTATCAATGTTATTTATGTAAATTAGAAATAGTAATGAGCTAATAATTGAACCTTGTGGACAGCCGTATGTTATATTTTGTATCGAGCTGGTGAAGTTATCTATCTTAACGATTTGTTGCCTATTTTGCAAATATGAATTGAACATACTGAGGGCGCTGCCTGAAATACCTATGTTATTTAATTTCTGTAATAGCTTTTGATGGCTTACCGTATCGTACGCTTTTTTTAAATCAATAAAAATACCTACAACAATGTTTTTTTGATCAATATGAGTTTTTATTTTTGTTATTAAATCTACTGAGGCGGTGAGAGTACTTGATTTAGGGCGGAAGCCATATTGTTGATCGATTAGGAATTTTTTCTTAGTCAAATACTCGTTTAGACGGTTGTATAACACTCGCTCAAAAATTTTCGAAATAACGGGCAAGACCGATACAGGTCGATAGTTGCCGGGGTCAGTTCTACTTCCAGATTTGTAAATTGGACTGACCCTTGCAACTTTAAGAGAGTCGGGGAAAGTGCCGTGTGTTAAACAAATATTAATGCAGTTTGTTAATCGTTCTAAAATTATATTTTTAAGGCATTTAATAGCTTTTGTGCTGATGCCGTCCAAGCCTGTACTAGTGTTGGAGTCAAGCTGGTCAATTATTTTTGATATTTCTTCTGTGTTACATGGGGAAAGTTCGTCCAAAGTTATGACATGTGTGTAATTACTGTTGTACATGAGAATATTACCTGTGTTTATGTGGTACATTATAGGTATTTCGTTAGCTAAGTCCGCGCCTATTGATGCAAAGAATGAGTTAAGTACGTTACAAATTTCGTTACCGTTTGTTATACATTCGGAGTTCGAGATTAGTTTGGGGGGAGCATTGCTGTTTTTGATTTTATTCGCTGCTAAGTTATTAATGATTTCCCACTTTTTTTTAGGTTTTTTGTAGCTGTTACGGAATAAGTTGTGGTAGTAGGTTTTCTTCTCTGTCTTGATTAGGTGTTTTACTCTGTCCTGTTCTTCATTAAAATTCCTCCGTAGATTGTTGTCTGTTGGGTAAGATTTTGTTTGTTGCCATAAGTGATTTCGTAAGTTGATTGAGTCTATAATATTTCGGTTTATCCAGTCTTCTTGAGGTAGGTTTAGAATTTTGGTCTTATCTTCTTTGTTTTTCTTTATTTGTTGTGATATAAATCTTTCTAAATAATAGTAGTCGTTTTCGTTATTAGTGTAGTTTGCTATTAGGGTACTGTTGTATAATTTATCATAGTTAAGTGCTTTGTATTGGATCCTTTTGTTTATTTTTGGTGCCAGGCTGCCTATCTCAAGGAATATCTGCTTGTGATCTGATAGGCATGAGTCAATTATAGTTATGCTGAACGCGTGATTTTTTATGTTCGTGCATATGTGATCAATTATAGTGTTTGTAGTGCTGGTTTCCCGGGTACTGTACAGTTTATGTATTTTGTTTAATATTTCGTATCCTGTTCCTTTAATCTCATTTAGGTATCTTATGATGTGACTGTCCTTACTTAGTAAATCGATGTTAAAGTCTCCGAAAACAACCGCCCTCTTTCGCCGTTCCAATTGTGAGATGTACGTTTCTAAGAAGTTGCTTATATTTGATTCACCTGGTTTGTAAATAGCTCCGATGTCCAATGAGAGTTTATCTATGTGTATCCATAGGTAGTGGTTACCAAATTCGCATATTTCTTCTGTTATTTCGTGTTTGATACTTTCGTGTACATAAATTGATACGCCGCCGCCTTTGCGATCTTGCCTGTAGTTATAAACATGTTTATAGTGTGGTAGCTGATATAATTTTGCGTCCGCTTCCGAAGTAATCCACGTGACATATGAAATTGAACTTCTAATTACAGATCAATGTATTACTAATTACCTTAGTTATTGATTGCGTAACAATTTGACCTGAACAGGGTTTGTTTACACTTTCAAAAGATACTTTTGAAACAGACTATAAATATTCTCATAACATTAGCGCCCAATTTCATAAAGCGACAAATGGACGTTATAAACAGGCCCTTGGCCCTGCTGGGGATTCTTGGATACTGCCGTGACTGCTTTCCAATAATGGCTTAATATTATTCCAACCTTTTTATTACAGAATCACTATCAAGTAGCTCAACCACGAGCCAGCACATGCCAGTATTTGAGGCGCAGTTGAATAGCGGCCGTATGAGCGAAAACAGCAATAATAATGTCAGCAGTGGCAATTCTCATATAGGTAGGTAACCAATATCTACAATAAGTACATGTATGTAAAATAATTGGTTTTCCCCGTGAAGTTATTCTTTGGATAAGTTTAACATATAAAAAAACCGGCCAAGTGCGTGTCGGACCACGCACAATGAAGGGTTCCGTAGTTGGGATGAATTTATCCCAAAAACAAACACCACTTTTGCCCACGATTGTTAAAATATGGTGATAATTTTTATGCCCTACGATTGCATGCCTTACAACGCTTCAGCGTGTGAGAATTTTTTCTAACATAAAATCGTTTCTATACTCTCAAATACTCTCAATTATACATGAAATTCATATTAGCAGGGAAGTTTTAAAATCTAGAGACTTGACATAAGATAAATATATTTTTAGATAGATATACGAGGACTGCACTAAAAGTATCGGGAATGGAATATTTCCACTGTTCCTGTCATACTAAAATCTTTTTCATTGAAAACTCCTTGGTTTTAAAAATCGAATACCATTTATTTATTTAAAAAAAGATTCTCAGTCTTGTCACAAGGTTTTGTCAAACTTGTTTAGTCGTTGAGAAAATGGAATGGAGTCGAGAAAATTCAAGAGCGATGATTTATTATGACTTTCGAAGTGGTTTAACACAAAAACAGTGTGTTGACCGGATGATTTCTGCATTTGGTGATGAAGCCCCATCCAAAACCACAATTTATCGATGGTTTGCTGAATTTCAACGTGGACGTGTCAAGCTCAGTGATGATCCCCGTCAAGGTCGTCCAAAAACTGCAGTCACCCAAGAAAACGTTGATGATGTGCGTAAGCTGATTGAGGAAGAGCGACATGTGACATACCGCGAAATTCAGGCAACTTTAGACATTGGCATGAGTCAAATACAAATAATCTTGCATGAACAATTAGGTGTAAAAAAGTTGTTTTCCCGATGGATACCGCATTCTCTCTGTGAAGAGCAAAAAGCGGCTCGCGTTACTTGGTGCGTCAGAACTCTCGAAAGATTCCACGCAGGATCCTCAAATGCTGTATACAACATCGTATCAGGTGACGAATCCTGGATATACGCGTACGAACCCGAAACAAAAAACCAGTCACGAGTTTGGGTGTTCGAAAATGAGTTAAAGCCAACAAAAATTGTTCGTTCACGGAGTGTTGCAAAAAAAATAGTGGCCACGTTTGTCTCCAAAACCGGCCATGTTACGACTATTCCTCTTGATGGACAAAGAACGTTTAATGCAGAATGGTATGCTAGCATTTGTTTGCCACAGGTCGTTTCTGAACTCCGTAAAGAGAACTGCAACCGCCGCATCATCCTCCATCACGACAATGCGAGTTCTCACACCGCGCACAGAACAAAAGAGTTTTTAGAGCAAGAAAACATAGAATTATTAGACCATCCGCCGTACAGCCCCGACCTAAGCCCTAATGATTTCTATACTTTCCCTAAAATAAAGAATAAATTGCGGGGACAGAGATTTTCATCACCTGAAGAAGCTGTGGACGCCTACAAAACGGCCATTTTGGAGACCCCAACTTCCGAATGGAATGGTTGCTTCAATGAATGGTTCCATCGTATGGAAAAATGTGTCAAATTTCGCGGAGAATACTTCGAAAAGCAATAAATACATTTTAAATAGTAATGTTTTGTCACTTCCTTGATTCCCGAAATTTTCAGTGCCGCCCTCGTAACTTGATATACATAATATATAACAAAAAATGTAATTAAAGAATTACGTGTAGTTATTAACAAAAATCTATGAATTTTCTTAGATTCTTTCCGCAAATTTTATCGTCAACATGTTTCTGTCTGTGAAGCGAGCACTTTTTGGTTTACCAAATTTTTGTTTTTTACAGTTTCTTCACTTGTGTCTGCTATTTTTCCCACAGGTTCACTGAACAACTATGGCAGTGACAAGCCAACCGCCAGTACTCCATCATACACAAGCACGCAGACTAAACTGCGATTTGTACCGTCCGTAGAACTAAAGTTCACATCTGGTAAGGCCCGATTTACGTATTTTACTTTAGGACAATAATGGAAATAGTATATCGGACGACCTCGTGGCTAAGTAATAACAGCCACACGGGTCGATCCATCTGGTTAAGCTACGCTTACCGGGGTTGGTCCGTGGTGACCATCTTTAAATACCGAGACTCCTCTGTGCCTAAGAAAGCACGTTGAGCCGTTGCTCCCGGCTGTCATTCGTGGTTCTTTGACAGCCGCTAGGGAACGTCAGAAGCCCGAATGTCTGACAACCAGTCTTACCAAGGGGTATTACCCAGTTACTGGGTTATGGAGGTCAGATAGGTAGTCGCTCCATGTATAATACTGGTATTCTGCTGCATCCAGTTAGACTGGAAGCCGACCGCAACATAGTTGGGAAAAGGCTTGGCAGACTGATTAAATAGCATAATTTTTATTATGTATACATGTAATAAAATAGTAACGAAGTCAAAACTGTACATTGATATTTTGAAAAAAAAAACAATTTCTGCAGAACGAGTCTGATGCCAAAAATATAGTTTTTAAAATTTTTGTCCGTCTATGTTTGTCTTTTTTTTTTGGGTGGGATATTATCAAATTACTTCTCCCGCTCTGGGCGGAGCGGGAGGGTGTGTCAGACTCTTACTGACTAAAACCCACCCGTGTTTCTTCCGTTGCCTGTTTTGCCAGGGGCCTCGGTATCATACTTTTCGGACTTTACCACGACCCCGGCAGGCATCGGCCCTAGTGGACCCCTACACTTATTCTGACGACATCTCTTTGAGACGCGCGTGGAACACAATGCGCCGTCGACCCGGACCTGGTCCTTACCGGACGGTGAGCTACCCATTGCTCACCGTCCGCAAGCCCGCGCCTTATTTTTTTTTTTGGATGGGAAATCATCAAATAACGTCTCCCGCTCTGGGCGGAGCGGGAGGGTGTGTCAGACTCTTACTGGCTAAAACCCATCCGTATTCCTTCCTGTTGTCGCGGGAAGGTACTAATGGGTCACCGAGGCCCCTGGCAACACAGGCAACAGGAAGGAATACGGGTGGGTTTTAGTCAGTAAGAGTCTGACACACCCTCCCTCTCCGCCCAGAGCGGGAGAAGCTAGTTGATGATTTCCCATCCAAAAAAAAAATCCTTCTTGTTGCCTGTGTTGCCAGGGGCCTCGGTGACCCTTTAGTATCTTCCCGCAACCCCGGCAGGCATCGGCCCTAGTGGACCCCTACACTTATGCTGACGACATTTCTTTGAGGCGCGCGTGGAACACGACGCGCCGTCGACCCAGGCCTGGTCCTTATCCGACGGTGAGCTACCCATTGCTTACCGTCCGCAAGCCCGCGCCTACGGTGGCCGGAAATCCGCCCGGGATTCCCAACGCCCAAGGCGTCTCCTGCGGCGGCTAGGGGCGAGAGGACCCGAAATTTGCCTTTCCCTCAACCGTCCCGCCTCCTCCTTCGCGAGCATTACTGTTTCGCAGAATGAGGTGACAGCTGCCCATGCCCTCTCGCTCCGTACCATGGCCTGAACCAGGGCCGGACGCGAGAGATCTCCGTCGCCGATCGCCTCCACGAGGACACGTCGGTGCTCTGCCCAAGCCGGGCAAACCTCCACCGTATGCTCCACCGTGTCCTCCGGGCGATCCACACAGTGGTGACACCCGGGCGTTTCCTCCCGCCTTACCCGACACAGGAAACTCCCGAAGCTGCCGTGTCCGGTGAAGACCTGCGTCAGGCGGAAGGTGAGCACGCCGTGGCGCCGATTACGGCGATTGCGATTGCAATTGCGGCGATAAGTCCTCTCTTTGAGAAGTGGCTCGAGAGGTCTAGCCACTTCTCAAAGAGGGGACTTACCGCAGCGCTGGGTTGCGACAATCGCACTCCCCATGTCGCCATGCGATCCCGCCGGAGCTCTATTCGCTGTACCGTGATTCCTCGCGGCAGCGGAGTTACGCCCCGGCGTTTAGCCTCCTCGCGCCTCTCCCATACGTGCGCGAGGACTTTTGCCTCCAGATCCCATGGCGGCAAGCAGGGTCGCCGCCTCACCGGAGACCGTGCGGTATCCCCGGACCAGCCTGATGGCCATGACCCGCGCGCCGGGTGGGGCCGCGGTCAACGGTCGGGCTGGCCGCAGCGCCAGGGAACGCGCCCACACAGGTGCCCCGTAAAAGATCATGGACCGCACGAGCCCCGCGTAGAGCCTCAGGGAGGAGGCGTTTGGACCTTCTAGATTGCAAGCCGCTTCAAAGCAGCCCCGGCCCGCTCCAGTTTCGGAGCCAAACGTCGAAAATGCCTGTGAAAACCGGCTGTCGAGGACGAATCCCAGGTACTTCATCGTCGACTCGACGCCGATGTGAACCCCTCCTACCGTTATTTGGGGTTGGCGAAAGAGATGTCCGCCACTGATTCACCTCGCATCCGCACACACGGGGACAGAACCCCGGTTTAGGACGACCAGGCCTGTCTCCAGAGCCCAGTCCTCCACCATCCTGCCCCGTGTGTCCGTATACCGGGAACCCCAAGCCAAATTCTTGGCATTGAAGTCCCCGAGGACGAAGACGGGGAGGTAACTGAACCCGACGACGACTCTCAACTCCGCAAGGGAGTTGTGGAACTCGGCAAGAGTTCGGTTCGGAGAGAAGTATACCCCTACCACGACAATCTCTCCGAACCGTGCTGCTACGTAACCTCGTCCTCTCTTGACGGCCTCGAGGGTTGGAGTACCGGCGGCGGCCGACAAAATTAGGGTCACTGAGCCGCTCAGGTCCTCCACCCAGTCATCCCTAGGCGGGACAAAGTACGGCTCAGCGACCATGGTGATTTTAATCGACCACTGCGCCAGGCTCTGGAGCAACAGATCCGCGGAGGCGCAGTGGTTGATGTTCGCCTGGAGGACGCGTATTGGGGCCATTATTGGCACTCCATGTCGTCCCCCTCTCGAACCCCCTGTCAGGGTCATGCCACGGCGGCGACGACGGCGGTGGTGGAGGCGGCAGTTGCGGCGGCTGCGGCGATGACGGCGGTGGCGGAGGGTTTGCCCCTGACCTTGGCTTTGGTGGGTGAGGCGCAGGCCTTGTCCCCCATCCGGTGCTCGGCCGGCTTGCCACCCGCCGCACATACGGCACAGTGAGGCGTGGCATTGCACGAGCCGGCCTTGTGCCCGGGCAGACCACAGCGGTAGCAGAGACGTCTATGTTTGTCTGGATGTTTGTTCCGGATTGGCGCAAAAATAGCTGAACTGACTTGAACAACGGATGCAATTTAACACACAGATAGCTTATAACCTGGATTAACACAGAGGGTACTTTTAATCCCGGTAGTATTTTCCCGTGGGATATTTTCCGATATCCAAAAGAGAAATATGGAGCTATGACTACTTTAACACTATCTGCGGTATGTTAGTGGACCAGTTGAAAATCGTTACTTAGCTAATACCACTAAGTTTACTGAAACAAATACTTGTTTCAAATAAGGAGAAACATCATTGAGCCCTCTGTCCCCGATGTCCCCGGGCGAGGCGTCGTGCGGCGAGTGCGGGCCGCGCGCCGAGCGCTGCGCCACGCCGGACGCGGGCGAGCGGCCGCGCCTGCAGCGGGCGCACGGCCCTTCCAAGAAGACCTTCAAGTTCCGACGCAGTAGGCATGCGAAGCCTGATGTAAGATTTAGTTAATTATTATTTTATATTCGTTATTTATATTTGCTTGGCTTGGAGGGGCTTGTGGCTAAGTAATAACAGCCGCTCGGGTCGATCGATAAGGTTAAGCTACGCTTGCCGCGGTTGGTCCGTGGATGGGTGACCATCTTTACATACCAAGACCTCTCTGTGCCTCGGAAAGCACATTAAGCCGTTGGTCCCGGCTGTCATTTGTAGATCTTTGACAGTCGTTACGGGTAGTCAGAAGCCCGAAAGTCTGACAACCAGTCTTACCAAAGGGTATCGTGTTACCCAGTAAATGGGTTGTGGAGGTCAGATAGGCAGTCGCTCCTTATAAAATACTGGTATTCAGCTGCATCCGGTTAGACTGGAAGCCGACCCCAACATAGTTGTGAAAAGGCTATGCAGATGATGATTCGTTATTTATATTTACTACCCATGGGGGACAATGCACCTGCTACGATCCTTACATACTCCTTTTGCTTCGTTTACGTTCATATATCTGGTCATATAGGCACGCCGGTTGGAAGTACTACGCACCTGACTTTTCTGAAGAACGTCACCAATACGGTCCTTCTAAAACAGGGATGCCCAAAGTGGTCGATATCGACCCCTTGGGGTCGAAATCGGTTTCCTAGGGGTCGACATAAATGAAAACTGATTTCGGGGATCGACGAGGTCTAAAAATCGACTCCCATTAAATAACATAAATTCTATTTGAAACTTTCAAGATACTTTATAAGTTGTGTTAAGTGTACCAACTTGCTATAAGAATGACGAATATTTTAGTAGAAAGTATCATTGTTGTACTTTTAAAAAACTCAACAAGTCGATAAGCGTGCAAAAGTTCATAGAAGATGAAAAAAAATGGCTATATTTGGGTCTGAGGTAACAGTTAATTTTGGAAAAGGGGTCTCTTGCCCAAAATAGTTTGGGAATCCCTGTTCTAGTGCGTTCCCTTTCCGACATTGCCACTCACATCTGCCTTGTAAATACGTTTTGTTACTCGCCTTTCATTCATCCTCTCAATGTGACCAAACTATGTAAGCCTACTCTTTTCAATTGAATTAATTGTTGCTCTAAAATACCTTGCACAAACTTTCCTACGTAATGGATGTTTTTATTGATTTATTGATTCTAAAGCCTCGTTTACACAATATTTTCTCACATGAAACTTCTCTTCGTGTTAGAATTTGATTAACTTTAGAAATGAGTAAAATGCTCATTATAGACTAAATTTGTTTATTGAAACTTTTCTCAGCACAGATATATATTTACCAAAAAAACATACAACGTGATTCTACTGTGACTTTCTTTATTTTGTCTCATAAATAAAATTTTTATGTTTTTGATACAGGTGAGCCACGTACGCCTGGAGTCGGACGACGGTTCATCTCCGGGCCCGGAGTCAACGCCGCTACGTCGTGCCTGGTCCCAGCCGCCATTCTTACAGCCTTCCTACATCAACACGGACACGTCCTACGACAGTGAAATCTCGCAGACCTCGTCCACGTCCGGATACAGGCTAGCATTACCCAAACTTCAGTAAATAGACGACCAATACTAAGTGTGGTCCGCATGCCGTGTCGATGTGCGAACACCTTTCGAAACGGGTTTTATGTGCGGCATGATCGTCAGCCAACTTGTTATGTCATGTGTGCACGGAATACGGAATATTATAATATATCTCTTATGTATCTAGTTATAAATCACTCATAAATTCATTTGTTCAATGTTTTGTGCAACTGCTATGCAGGATTCGCGGCCTACACCTAAGCCAATATTTGGTATTGTGGAAAGATTGAGTAGCAGCTTAGTGTTACAATTTCTCCCGATAGATGGCGTAAGATCGCCCATTGATTCATATTATCTATCTCTATACTCCAAATGCGACCTGTTTACTCCTATTGACGATCAAAATATTTTTATTTCATATAAACCTACATTTCCCATTTCTTCCCGTGGGTGTCGTAAAAGGCGACTAAGGGACTTACTAGAGAATGGGCAGCAGCGTTCTCTATGCAATTTAACACCATGCTGCTGCGATCGCCAACCCGCCTGCCAAGCGTGGCGATTATGGCAACTCCCCCCATTGGGGGAGGCCTATGTCCAGCAGTGGACGTCTTTCGGCTGGAATGATGATGATGAAACCTACATGGGCACTTATGAAACGTCAGAGGCTAGGTGCACAGTTCCAATTGGTTGTTTTCTATGGAGAAGTCTTTTAAAAATAATTGGCTCTTACAATGTTTTCAAATTACAGTGTCAATAGGTATGGGAGGACAGTGTAGGCCTGTCAAGAAGTGCCAGGTACTTAACAAATAAAAAGAAAAAGGTTACAAAATATCTAGTCTATTAACCCTACAACGTTCTCACATTCACAAGGTACATAAGAATCTATGTAAAATATTAATAAAATAATAAAAATAAAAACCTATTTAAACCAAATGACATGTTTGCCATTACAACAATTAAAATTACAACGCCTTTGCTACCCTAGGATCATGAGCATGATGGTTAAATGAGTTAAATACATAAGGAAAATAGTTTACTGTTTAGTAGTAAACAAGTTTAGTTGAAGAGTAGCAGGACGCGATGTCCAGCGATGCCGTGTTACAGGGAGAGCTACAGCCTGCAGGCGTCCATGACGGAGTCGCCGGGCGGCAGCGCGCGCGCGGCGCTGGCGTCGCCCGAGGGCGGCGCGCGCACCGGCAGCGCCACGCCGCACGCCAGCCCCGACGGTAAACAGCCCTTCGTATGTACCGCTCTACTTATACGCAACCCCCCGCACTCTCGTCTTCTCTCTTTCCGCCTGTCGCCTTCCGAGCAGTCTCCTTTGTCGTGAGTTATCGTTCCGTCTTCGCTTTATCATTTCCAGGTTGTTTTGCGATGTAGTTTGACAATTTTGTAGACACAATTACAGAAGGTCCTTCAATCGCAACGTGTGAGGTTCTTTTGGCGCGTTAGCAAAGTCGGAACTAACGCCGCCATCTTGTTTTTGTTTTCAACAAATGTTTACCAACAGCGGCAGCGCGCCTCTGTCAACGTGATTCGAGCGCAAAAATATCCTTATAAGTAGCAGTGTATGTCATAAAATATTCAGGAATACTTGTAGAATTTAAAAATATACAGTCATAAATCATTTTGGGCTTCTAGTCTTACAGGAAATAAAATTGTTGCAAGTATATCGCATAATGATCCTTCTGTTTAATGTTGCTGCTTTTGTGTATTTGATCAACTTGCAATTTTGTAGGAAATTTATTCTAATGCAACATTTTTTTCCTGCCTAGCTTCTTTGAGCTGCGAATCGGGGACATCGTCTGCGGAGCGAACTGCTTTACTCGGTGCCGCTAGCCAGCGCTCTCTGTTGCTAAGTAGCGACTTGCGAGATGAAGATACCCTCCTTTGAATTATTTCTACGCCACTACTATATTGAACTTGGATAGCGATGATGGCAACTGCGGGTAGCCAATCTCTGGGTGAAGAAAGAAGAAAACAAGAGTCACTTAACATTACCATTTACCAAGTGTTTTTTATCTGTTAGTACATCTGTGGCAAAAAATATCAGTCAAAACAATTAGACTGATATTTTGAAATGGCTGTAATTTCGTAGTATAGTTACATAATTATAGATTGTTGGTAAATGTTAAATATTTAAGAGTATAAGATTTTTCAGGCACTAGTGTTTTCAACCAACAAAAAATATGGTTTTGAATTTTGACTTTCACTTTGCATAAAGTACCCATTACTTAAGTATGTATAAAATGTATCACCAAATAAAAGATAAAATCTATTTGTAGTAGATCTTTTTCATATTATTATGCAACCTAAGTCAAATTGTGGTCCTTTAGTACTCAACAACCTTATATCCTCAGATATTATAATACCTACATTATAACGATTTATAATAAATTCATACTTAAACGATGGTATGATAGTTGGAATGTTAAACAAAGTTTAGTTTATATGTTACATTTTTAGAGAATTTTAATAGAAATTTTGTTTTTATAACATTGTTTTATTTATGGTTCTAATAAAAAACACAGATACTAAAAAAAGTTTATTATCACAAATCATGCTTCTTTACACATCAAAAATGGTTGTAATGCAACTTGAATATCCGGATCCAAAGGTATTTCACAAATGTACTTAGAGAATGTGATAGCAATCTTATAGATACTTCTTTTAACCGAGGAGATTAGGGCAGTCTTCATTTTTATGGCAATAGTATCGTTTAAAATATGCTTCCTGGGCACCAGGCCTGGCTTTGTCAATTTATCTAAGTTTTGTTTGAGATTAATTAAAGTAGATATCACAACAGGCAAGTCATTCTGGACCACTCCATATTTATCTTCATTCAAGGAAGCAGCAGCGATACAAGCTATACCTTCACAAGCCCACATCACTGGCTGGGCTTGCATCAACAGAAACTTTAATTTTGTGTCAGTCAGTTCTCCAAAAAGGTAACTAATGCCAGGTTTTTGACACAGCTTCTGAAGGAAAAGATTAAATTCTTCTTTAACAACATTAGCAAATGTGTCTTCCACTTTATTCTTGTAGTGATCCTTCAGCTCTTGTAGTTTAGGAGACTGAACCATGTTTCTTAAATTTCCGGAATAAGTAAACCCATTGCTTGTTGCTGGCTTCCCGTTTCTGAGTGCAGAATTCTCTCTTTCACTTGATCTACTATCTCCATTTACAGCATCTAATTCTTTGCTGAAGTCATTAATAATACTTATACACTGTTCCAACAAGTTGTTCCAATTTCGTGGATGACCTCCAGGTTGAGAAAGAGTGAATATTTGCTGCCTCCTTCCAGTATCTGTCATCGACATAATTCTTAGATCTTGAGCTCCTAAATATCCATTAAATTGTGACCTCAGAGCCAAAGCATTGTGGAGCACTAAACTTCCTGAAGATTCAATAGGGAATTGCATTGGTTCTGTAAGTATTATATTGAAAATAGTTCTCATTGTGTAAACAGACACAAAGAACAAACTAGTGTAGAACCAAAGTCCAATCCAAATCCCAGAGCTCATCAAGTTAACAACATTATCTAAAGGTGGATCTTCCAGGTATATACTATACACATCAGACACTACACTTCTAGGTTTGTTTCCCCATAAATAGTAGAAAGTGCAGTAATAAACCACTGGCATAATTGAATTCTTGAATCCCATTGAGAGGATATTATTGACAGCAAGTTTAATTTGCTGAAACTTATCTTGATATACATGGGGGAACATGAGCATTGTAGTTCCAAAGATGTGAATATTCAGAAAATAATACAATCCCATCCACATGCCACCAAATTGTAGAAAAAGGCTTTGTTCAACCAGACATTGACCATCATAAAAAGCACACTTTTTCTTCAGAATGTTATAATTGCTCTTTGCCAATGATGAATATAAACCCATAGTAAAATATCCACTGAGCGCATACAGTATACTGAACATGGTGTTTTGTACTGAAAACATGTTCAAGAACATGGAGAACCTTGTAAAATATTTAGGCAGCGGCATCATATAGTAGCTTCCATAAACGTATGCTTGAAAAAAAGATACCAGTCCGAGAAGGATGATATTGATGCCCATCTTCCAGCCGAAGATTTCGTGAAGAGTTGAAGTGACCCATGACACTGGGTGTAGGAAGTCGACTTGTATTAGAAACACTAGCGCAACAGCGAGAATCGTCTGGAGTCCAATGTTCCATAACACTGCAATAACCAGTCTCTTGGAGAATATTTCACTTTTTGTTTCCATAGTTTGTTTTTAGTTACTTTAAAATAAATCGAACATTTATGGAACTGACATAGTTAGGTATTGTGCTTTGTAGTTAGCCTTAGTATTCTTTTTTGAAGTTTAACAGGTCGTGCGGTATTCATTAAAAATAACCTCCAACAAGAACGAATTCAAAATCTTTGTAACCGCAACACAACACCGCAAGCAAGCAACCGAAAACTCATTCACACTTGACAATGACAATCGTGACAGACGAGACGCGGACGCTGAGCCACACAGATAATAAAAAACCAGCCAAAAAGTATCGGACCATACACAATGAAGGGTTCCGTAGTTGGGTTGGATGAATGAATCCCAAGAACAAACTTAACATTACGGGTTTTTCAAAAAGAACTTTGTTTTTCAAAATAAAATAATAATTTAGATGAAAATGATTAAGATTTTTATTGTATTAGAAATAGTAAGGTTTAGCAATTAAGAATGAAAAATGATATCGGACAAATGTCCACAACGACCACGCTCACAGGACGGACAAGTCTCACAGCCAACGAAACAATGAATATAATGCAAACCAAATTATATCGCATAATTTCACGAAATTCAGATGATAAGTGGCCGGCCCGATCATGAGATTTAACACCACTGGATTGTTTTTTGTGAGGCTATGTTAAAGACAGAGTCTATACAGAGCGACTCGAATCGATTGCACCCTAAAAACTCAAAATCCGTGGCGCGATGAACGAAATAGACCCGCCATTTTGCCAAGAAGTGAAAATTTTGATGAAAGAATCGACGTCTGTGAGCGTGGTCGTGGTGGAAATTTGTTCGATATCATTTTTCATGTTTAATTGCCAAACCTTACTCTTTCTAATACAATACAAATTTGAATCATTTTCATCGAAATTATTATTTTTATTTTATTTTGAAAAACAAAGTTCTTGTTGAAAAACTAAATGTTGCTCGTAAATGAGATAATTAGCTATGGCTAATTATCTCATTTACGGGCAGCATTTATGTGTCATTTTGGATTGATTATACGTATTTTGTCTATGGGTCCCATAGGGATCACTTTAGTAATGGGAAACTCATGTCGATAAAATGAACAAGTTAAACCGCTGTGCCCGCAACACTTTTGATAAGGGCAAAGTCTGTTTCTAACGTTAGCTGACCGCTTAGGTGCATTGAGTAATATCGTATTTAAACCTTAACGGCTATCGTGAGTTTGAAATACTCCTTTGGGCATTTCAATAAATCATGTTGATAGAGCGATTTTAAAAGATCAGCTTGCGCAGACGAGGGACTTTTATCCGCGGACAATTTGTCCGTGACGATAAAACGTATGGACATCTATGCAATAACGCATACATAGGACAAATTGTCAGGATTTGCATGCCATGTCCGTCTGTCTGTCTGTCTGTCAGTCTGTCAGTCCCCGCTGCTGTAGCTCAGTGACGCTTAGTACTAGAAAGCTGTAATTTGGCATAGGTATACATATTAATCAAGCCGGCAAAGTGCCAAAATAAATGTTGAAAAAAAAAGGTATCTCCCTTGCACGTAATGTGTGGATGATATTTTTTTTCTCGTCGACCCCATGGTTTGGAGTATCGTTGGATAGGTCGTTCAAAAATATTGCCAGTCTGTGAACACCACTTTTCGATTCAAGGATCCGCTTGTGTAATATTAAGTATTAAAGTGCTAATTTTTGTTAGAGGAGACGAGACACTCGACAATGATTGTATACCGTAGCAGTTATTTTTGATGAGGCGTTAATATTAAACAAGAATGCATACTATGGGCAAGCTGATAACGTCAACAAAAGAAATAATTTATGAGCTCGAGTAAAGTCACAATTCCATTTTATCGACATTGACAATTTGATTATCGAAATAAACGTGACACCACTATTATTGTAATTTTGCATCTGTGTCCATGGATGTGCTTTGCTTTCGCTTCTACTATTTTTAAATGTTATCGAAATAATCTAAGTTAAAGATTATTGGCCAACGAAATATCGTGCACATTTCTTTTGTTAAAATAGTTGCAATTAATTTGTTTCCATTTTAGTTTAACTCAGTCTATGTGGTCGTGTAGTCAAGTGCCCTACATTTCAACACATTATTCAAATGGAAGAGAGTTGTGTACATATAGTGTTTCTGTTTAAGGGGGTGACTTAATGTTATATCTGTGATGGAATATTGCTTCAGAATATCGTCAGGTCGGATAGGCATTGATTGAAAAACTCTTGTTATGTATACACTACTAGAGATAGCTTTAAGTGTGGGGGTGCTAGTCACTCTCGTTACTGCACTTTCAGTATGTGTCTGTGGCTGTAAGAACTCCAACCAGAAGTAAGTGTCTGTTTATTTACTTAAACTATACCATATATTTTTTAAGGCATTTATGAACTAAGTAGTAAACCTAAGTTGTATGGCTCTGAGTTAGCTGAATAAACTTTCACCTTATTGATTTAAAATAGGGACTCAGACAGTAGTCTTATTAGAATCAAATACTAGTGTTGTGTTAACTTATAAAAACTGTAATCAATAGACTTCCTCTAATTTTTATAAAATAAATGTAAAGTAAATATTGTTATATTATTGTTTCATTTGAAGTAGGTACTATTTTTTAAATCATTTTTGCATATAATAAATATAATATAAACTCACTAAGTAATAGATATGCTACTTAATAATTTATGGCGCATTCCAGTACTGCAGCAATAATTACAAACAAACATTGTGTTTAAAACACTAAAGTCTTTTTATTGCTTTTCTCTTAATTATTTTAAAATACTCCTTTGCGGGTTGTAAACATTCTCTGATTGTTTCAAATTGTATTTTTAGTTTAGCTATTTTGATTTTATACTACATTGTAAAGTGCAAATATTATTTTGTCTAATTAATGAGTGCAACGCATACTTAATTAATATTGTAATGGAATGCAATCAAGAGCTATTAAGCTCTTGATTTAAAACACACCGTGAAGTGTGACTCAGTAAACATATGTTACAGATGTACTTTATAATATTATAAATAAAATATATTTTTATATTTAACAGAAGTGAGTTGGTTGGTACGGCCGGTGTGGTCAAAATACGATTTGATGAGGAGGCACCGTCCCCAACGCCTACCACTCCGTCCTCTATCAAGCGGTTTGTTATAGATCTAGCATGACCTAGACTAGACATACCTAACTCAAGGGCTAACAAAATGGTCTAGATACTTAACAATGGAACAGATAACTTAATCTGAATTTTCACCTAATTTTAATTGTTGTATATATTTATTTTAAACCTTTAATCAGTATCATTGAATGGGGATATTATTATTAACCATCTAACAAATGATGTCTGGGCTGCCTAACAAATTACCCTTAGATAATTCTATCAGTTTCCCTCTATTTTCATATTATTTTATTTTAAATTAGATTTCTCTGAAACCAAATTCCTTGTAATTGGTGCTATTATAGGTAGCTAATATTATCTATGTTGTGTATTGTGCTATGATTTAAGTGAAAAACAGAATGTGTATCACTTTTTGTTCTAAAATACTCATAAAAATTATCCATACATTTCCACCTAATATATAGTATTAACAATATAAATGACAAAACTGTTGTTTAAAACTAACATAGCTGTTGTTTACTGTTTAAAATGATTTGTGTTTGTTATTATTAAAATGCCATACATTTGTAAATTCAATAGGATACCCATTATTACTCACCTTAGAATGTAATGTTTACTTACTTTGCTAAGCACTTACATACCTTTTTATAAATGCTAATTTACCATATAAAAACCACAATGCATGAATGATAAAATAGGTTAATTGCATGTATCATTTTATCAACAGTTAATGTTTCTTGTTAGAAGTTGTTAGTCATTTTCTGATTCAGCAGTACCTTAATTGAATAGATTGCTGTGTTCTCAATGTTTCATTCATTTAATGTTTCTGCTGGAAATTAATACCATTTACGACTTCGTGTAATAAGAAGTAAAAAACCATTGCCTTACACTATTTTAAAATTTTGGGTACACAAATTGGAAAGTTACGAAAAATGAGTCTCGCGAACGATTTAGATGACTCACAGTAGTTTTTTGTAATAAAAAATGATCTACGACAAGTTTACAGCAATAAAACTCTCGCTTCTAGAGTTAATCTTGTCTGGACGGCACCTAGACTTGGATTTTAGTGTAAATGTAACTGCGACTTCAGTGTAAGTGCAGCCGAATAAACTGATTTCGGGAAGGGGTACACAGGAGATAGAAGAGAACCGTGCAAACACAGTGTTTGCACGGTTCTCTCCTATCTCTTACACGCTCTTATCTGCTTACACGAAAAATCCTGGACAACCAAAAATTTAAATGAGTCGAAATTTTTGTATCTGATCATTTCAACCCATCGCAGTTGCACAAAGACCCTCTCCGAAGTTATGCCGAGATACTCCCTATACATTTATCGTAACCAGTCCTGCAGGTTATCCGGCTAACTGACTAGGAGACCGCGTCATTCGTTCGAAAGTTCTGCCCCTGCGGCCATGCCGGCCAGCACCCATCCATCAGTCTTAAGACAGACGATGGCCAGTGTAGGTACCTACTGTCACTTACTAATGTGGCATGATAGTTTTATGTCGCACAGTCGCTCTCCACTTTTTCTCTCGGCATAGATTGCCAAAAACGGCTAGCCTTCATTCTTAACATTGCGTATATCGTGCCGAATAAAATTCTGAAGGAATACTGAAAATTACAAAGCCAGCCTGTAGGCTAGTTTAGTCTGATTACTAGGCCTAGATCTCTTCATGCTCACGGTCTTGCCTAGGCCGTCGAAAAGCTCAATTTGAGGCTACACAGCATTTCTTCCAGCTTTACCAACGACTAAGTTGATAAAACGATGCGATTCATGCAATTGAATAATTTCGGACAAAAACCTCGTTGAACCCCTCTGTAAAAAATCTCGTTTTATGGAACGATACTATGTCATTCGGGCTCCCTAACATAATCTCAAGTTTCACTTGTACGATCCGGAAATTGTGAAGAACCCCTTAAAAATATTAGAAGCTAGAACACAACACCACTACTATTTAGGATGTAGCCAGATTACATCCTAAGAAGTAGTTGTACTAAATACCTTCATATCGTTTAAGTATTTATGTCCTGAGGTGACGAAACCACGGATTCCTAGAAATTACGGAATCCTATTCGTCACTAGCCCTAAACTGATCGATGTTCGAATACTCCTCATAATTATCTAGACGTTTAGGATTTACCAACATTTAAATCAACATTTTCCTTAATGTACCTACACGTTAATGGAACTCATATCCTTATTTATTATTTCTATAGGTACCTACGTATTGATTTCTAAATATAAATTCATAACAAGTATGTGTACATGCACATGCAAGTAATAGAATTATTGAGTTAGTAAAGGCAATTATAATATTATTATTTATTATAATATTCTGTTCTATGGTTTAATTAAGGTACTGCTAAATTGTAATACTGCTGCCATGCCATGTTTACCTAAACGCATCGATACGCATAGGATCGAGCATAACTTTTTTATTTTGTACCCTAGACCTTTATAAAGTTCCGAAATGATATAGTGGGTATCGGAGGCAGTGGTATAGCGGCATTGTGGTATTTACAACAGTTGACTTGCGTGATGCACGCAAGTATTCTGATTTGTTTTGGGTCGGTACGGGAACAGTCTCGTTTTTGTTGCGGACGTAACGATAGTAAGCATGCGATAACTTGAACCCTTTGTATAAACCCTTCTGAATCTCCTGTCCAAAACTGAACTGTGCTCTACGGTACAAAATGAAGTCGGTGCGTAGTATTATACTGAATTCGGATAGATCAGGACTTCGGCTGCACAAAATCTAACTGACGAAAGTTTATTTCGGCTTTTACTCAACAGAACTGCTACTCGATTATTTGTAATGTCTGCTCATGTTTTCATGCTTTAGTTGATCACTGATATCAGAGATCCAACCCAATAGTAACCATTCTAAAAATGATGCGTCATCTCAGTATTTTTTCCTCGCGTCGAATCATTGCCTTTAGTCCTTATACTACGAGGGCTGCACTAAAAGTATCGGGAATGGAATATTTCCACTGTTCCTGTCATATTAAAATATTTTTAATCGAAAACTCCTTGGTTTTAAAAATCGAATACCATTTATTTATTTAAAAAAAGATTCTCGGTCTTGTCACAAGGTTTTGTCAAACTTATTTAGTCGTTGAGAAAATGGAATTGACTCGAGAAAATTCAAGAGCGATGATTTATGACTGATGATTGATGACTTTCGAAGTGGTTTAACACAAAAACAGTGTGTTGACCGGATGATTTCTGCATTTGGTGATGAAGCCCCATCAAAAACCACAATTTATCGCTGGTTTGCTGAATTTCAACGTGGACGTGTCAAGCTCAGTGATGATCCCCGTCAAGGTCGTCCAAAAACTGCAGTCACCCAAGAAAACGTTGATGCTGTGCGTAAGCTGATTGAGGAAGTTCGACATGTGACATACCGCGAAATTCAGGCAACTTTAGACATTGGCATGAGTCAAATACAAATAATCTTGCATGAACAATTAGGTGTAAAAAAGTTGTTTTCCCGATGGATACCGCATTCGCTCTGTGAAGAGCAAAAAGCGGCTCGCGTTACTTGGTGCGTCAGAACTCTCGAAAGATTCCACGCAGGATTCTCAAATGCTGTATACAACATCGTATCAAGTGACGAATCCTGGATATACGCGTACGAACCCGAAACAAAAAACCAGTCACGAGTTTGGGTGTTCGAAAATGAGTTAGCCAACAAAAATTGTTCGTTCACGGAGTGTTGCAAAAAAAATGGTGGCCACGTTTGTCTCCAAAACCGGCCATGTTACGACTATTCCTCTTGAGGGACAAAGAACGGTTAATGCAGAATGGTATGCTAGCATTTGTTTGCCACAGGTCGTTTCTGAACTCCGTAAAGAGAACTGCAACCGCCGCATCGTCCTCCATCACGACAATGCGAGTTCTCACACCGCGCACAGAACAAAAGAGTTTTTAGAGCAAGAAAAAATAGAATTATTAGACCATCCGCCGTACAGCCCCGAC
The DNA here is from genome assembly GCA_905333075.3 of Atethmia centrago. Classification (NCBI taxonomy): domain Eukaryota; kingdom Metazoa; phylum Arthropoda; class Insecta; order Lepidoptera; family Noctuidae; genus Atethmia; species Atethmia centrago. The sequence continues at coordinate 14,260,188 of HG995383.1, read as the reverse complement.
CTAAGCCCTAATGATTTCTATACTTTCCCTAAAATAAAGAATAAATTGCGTGGACAGAGATTTTGATCACCTGAAGAAGCTGTGGACGCCTACAAAACGGCCATTTTGGAGACCCCAACTTCCGAATGGAATGGTTGCTTCAATGATTGGTTCCATCGTATGAAAAAATGTGTCAAATTTCGCGGAGAATACTTCGAAAAGCAATAAATACATTTTTAAATAGTAATGTTGTGTCACTTCCTTGATTCCCGAAATTTTCAGTGCCGCCCTCGTATCTCTGTCGTCTCAAGGAAAAGTCCTTGCCTCCGACCAAAGTATCTTTTTCTTTGTATCTTTCATTAATTATTTTACACGTTTCATTGACAGGGCGTCTACACAGAACAGTCAACGGAGTTTGCCAGAAATACCGCATCCAGTTGGAAGGCCCGACAGCGGAGATACAGCTTCCGAAATATATGCCACCGTGAATTTAGATGAAGGTAATTATTAGAAGGTCTAGAATGGCTAGTAATTGGCTTTCAATTACATTGCAAGACACTGCATACGATTAATCGATATTTATGTGAATCGATTAATGCTGCTTCAGTGATTCAGAAATTAAGTGGGTAATATAACCGGTGTCGATATTTCTTGCCGAGTGAAAATCCTGCCTTGGCAAAGTTTGTCTATGAAGTTAAAATCAACTGTCATAAGTTATTAGATAAACATGTTGCGGTGTGACCTACGAAGCCTCGACACGTACCTTGTTCTTCAAAGGTCGCGGGCGAAAGTGTGCGCAACGAGATTTACTTGATATTCCATTTTAGAATCTATGTCTATTATCTTAGGTGTCACCTGCATGAGGTGTTAAGGTCTTTTGTTGTTCTCGTCTGCAAACTATCTAAATAGTTTCATTCCTCCGTGACGTGTTACATTAATGTAGTTTATAGCCATGTATATTGTATGACATGTTAAAATGTTAGCTCGTTGCGTCTACACCATGAAGTGTTTTATTTATTGTGTAGGTACTAAAAGTACATGCAATTACAAAGTATACTATAAATTGTTTATTACTTATTGTTGGTAGATTTATTGCTCATGTTTACGGTAAATAATAAATTTTAATGAACAAATAAATACTTTACTTAGCCAGAACCGAAGGATATCACTCAGAGACAGAAATAAGACAACATTACCGAGTCAGTAGATACATGTCATACATAACTGATGGAAAAATGTAAATCTAATTTCTGAGAGTCACATTTGGCAGAGAAAAACAAATTAAGATGATTAACACTCTCTCGGTCCCAAGTCCCAGTAGACTCAAAAAGGTAAAATACCATTTTATGCCTAAACAGCTGAACGAATTCCGATAAAATTTAGCACACAGGTAGATCATGACCTGGGTTAATCCTTTATCCCAGCAGTAGGTACGTCCCCATGGGATAATTTCCGACCCCCCCCGTGGGTAAAACCGCGGGAAAAGCTAGTGAATTAATAGACCGTTGTCTATCAGGATCACCCTGAACAAGTAGATATGTGTAGTCGGAAACTTTTATAAATTCTAAAACGAGTAGTGCAACCTAAATAATTTATTCACTAATGCAGGCTTGATTAGGAGTGGCGCAGTAGACTTAATGTACCTATTGCAGTCCTCTATAAACCTCAGACCATTACGTTATTATAAGTACAAATTAATAAGAGATCTTTGAGGTTTTATAGATGTATAGATTCAGCTAGGTACCTGTAGCAAATACAAGAACAATGAAAAAATTCTAACTGAATTAATAAAGAAAGGATTATTTTATATAAAAAACCCAAAATACACAATTCATTTAAAACTGTCTTCGATTACCAAAACAAAGACTATAGATACAAACTTAAACTTTAAAACAGCAGACATAAAGCGGCTTTTTAAACACCGGAATGTGTGTGGCTACAAAGGAGCGTAATGTGAATGTGTTTATCAGCCTATGTATGTATGTTTGTTACTTTGTGGCGCTCTAGAGACCAAACGCGTGAGCCGATTTTGATGACTCTTACGTCAATCGTTCAATAAGGCGACAACCAGACGACGAACTATGTCAAGTAAGGGTTTCATTGAATAGGTCTTAGGTTTCTGTAATCATTTTTCATTTTGAATGACCATTTAGGATCTACGGGTATAACGGTTTAAAGTTGGTTAGAAACCATTCTCACTTAAATTTTCAAAATGTATAATAACATTGTGATAAAGTTCTTTTATAATCGCATAATAGGTCTTATTACCGTGAAGAATAATTATTAAATAAGTGTAAAATAAAAAAAGGCAATTTAAAAAATCTAAAATCCCGACTTTAGGTCCCGTCACGTAAAAAGAACGCTGGCCTTGAACCTGCGCACTGAGCTATTTATCGATCAAATTGGTGGTAAGAAGGGGGCGCGCGGGGGAATGCTCCGCCCGTATTTCTGTGCGCGCACGCTATTGGTTCGTCATTAAGAAATTCGCCCCTGGCTGGAGGCTTTGAGTTCGTTTAAGGCAGCCACAGGAAAGTCCGGTTAAGTAGTCACGACCTCTCAAGGTCAACTACGAGATGCCATACACAAAAAAAAAAAAATTGGTTCGTCAGTTGACACATGCTTCCCGCGCTGAGATCACGCTTCGTTCGCTCCCAAAATACAGTCGCGCACACCGCGCACACAACTTTCTTTGCAAGACGCGACTTTGGTTTTGAAAAGGAAGGAAAGAAAAATGATTTATAGTGTTTATTGTTTAATGAAGAAAGAAGCTGAAAAAGGAGCAGTTGATAATTTAAAACAATGCATCAAACGGACCGCAGAAGCTACGAAAGTTTCTGAGACTACAGTGAGACGTATCGTAAAAGATGCGAAAAGTTCAGAATTACTCGCTGTTTTTCGAACTCCCGGCAAAAACAAAAGAATAAAAAATAAACTTATAACGGGCATTGATAACTTCGACCAGGGTGTTGTAAAGAGGACTATTCACAATTTTCATGTCACCGAGAAAGAATTGCCGACCTTGGGAACATTACGAAGAAAATTACTGAACGACATCAATTTTCAAGGATCTGAAGCAAGTTTGAAGAGAATTATAAAAGATTTGGGTTTTATGTGGAAAAAAACTGAAAATAATAGAAAACTTTTAATAGAACAATCACAATTCAGATTACAGAGAATTGAATACCTTAAAAAAATTCGAAACTACAGAGAAAAAGGAAGACCACTGACGAATCTTATGTTGATAGCTCCCATGCGTCACACCACTCTTGGTCTGACAGTTCTACCAAAGGCCTCAAAAAACCTATATCAAAAGGCAGCCGCTTGGTTATAGTGCACGCTGGTGGTGAAACTGGATTTTTGCCAAATGCTTTACTTACGTTCAAAGATGGCTCAAAATCAGGAGACTATCACGATAATATGAATTTTGAAAATTACTCTAAATGGCTACAAAATCAATTAATACCAAATTTACCTCCTAACGCCGTAGTCGTAGTAGACAATGCGTCTTACCACAACAAGCAACTTGATGCTGCTCCAACATCAAACAGTCGAAAAACAGACATGCAAACTTGGTTGACCCAAAAAGGTGTTTCATTCGACGAAACAATGCTGAAACCGCAATTGTATGCCTTAATCAAATAACATAAAGATCAATTCAAAACATTTAGCATTGATAAGGTTCTATACGAAAAACGGCCACACTGTTCTCCGCTTGCCCCCCTACCACCCGGATCTCAACCCGATTAAAATGGCATGGTCACAGTTCAAAGGTCACGTAGCAAGTAAAAACGTTACTTGGAATATCACCCGCGTGAGTGAACTAGTGAACGAAAACATTATATCCCTAAAATTTTGATTTCAGACTTGTAATGGCAAACTTCATTTGGTTTAAATGTGTTTTTATTTTTATTATTTTATTAATATTTTACACAGATTTGTGTGTAGCTTGTGAATGTGAGAACGTTGTAGGCTTAATAGACTAGATATTTTGTAGAACTTTTTCTTTTTTTTTTTTTTGTTATATACCTGGTACGTCTCGACAGGCCTACACTGTCCTCCCATACCTATTAACACTGTAATTTGAAAACATTGTAAAAGCCAATTATTTTTAAAAGAGTAACCGTGAAGTTTCTTGCCGGCTCTTCTCCATAGGAAACGACCCATTGGAACCGTGCACCTAGCTTCTGACATTTCATAAGTAGGTTTATGTGAAATAAAAATATTTTGATTTTTTGAAAAGGTAAATATGATGGGAGAAAGTGAGTGGGAGAAATTGTGCAGTAAAGTTAAAAGTATTGAGGAAGAATACCGAAAAAATGACCATGTGTACGACCTGATGACGGAAACATTTATCATTTGCGTTGATGATGATGATGATTCTAATGACGGAAGCTCAAGCGAGGATGAAAGTGATGATGAAGTGGCATCCAGAACCAACGCAGCATCGACATCTGTTTTCCATTTGACCCAAGACGATTTAATGGACGGCGTGTCACCCTTAGCTTAAATTTTATTGTTAAGTACAACCTACTTTATATTTTAAGATCAAAATAAAAAATAATGCTCAAGAGAATTTTAGCATTATCTATTTTTTATTCCAGCCTCTTTCAAAGTATAATGTAGCTAGTAAAGTACCTCTAATGATTCTACAATAAAATAATTATTTGTATATTACAAAACAATAGCCTAGAAATTTAGAACGCGACTGTACCCGTGCGCAGAAACATCCCCTCCACTATCGCTCAGCGTTATTTTTACGTGACGGGTCCTAAACATAGGTATAAAGAAATAGGTAGGTCATCTTGATTCCCTTTTTTTTAAAGTTAACTTTTTACGCAGTCGGGCTTTTAGATTTTTTTTATTTGCTTTTTGGGGTTCCGTAGTAAACAAGGAACCCTTATAGTTTCGCCATCTCCGTCTGACTGTCTCTGTCTGTGCCGACTATTGCTTAGAGACGCTTAGTACTAGAAAGCTGTTATTTGGCATAGGTATACATGTTAATCACGCCGACATGGGCTAAAATATTTTTTTTTAGCTTACTTGCCTTGCTTGTAATGTGGGGATGATATTTTTTTTATCGTCTATCACATGGTGTGGTATCATTGGATAGGCCATTCAAAAATATTGCGGGTCTGTGAACACCATTTTTCGATTCAAGGATCCGTTTGCATAATATTAAGCTTTAAATTGCTAACTTTTGTTAGAATCAAGTGTCCCTCCCCCTGCCAGCTAAAGGGTTGTTAATGGAGATGTGAAAAAAATCATGGCAGTAGTAGATATAATGAAATTAAAAGGAAAACTATCACAGCTAAGTAGGCTTTAAAGTTCACGAGTAATAGTCGACCAACTTAAATTTGCAGTTGGAGAATTGATCGTGACGTATATGGGAGAACATGTTTTTCAACTACAATGTTAAGTTTGTTTTTGGGTTAAATTCATCTCAAGTAATCCCAACTACGGAACCCTTCATTGTGCGTGATCTGACACGCACTTGGCCGGTTTTTTATATTTTATCAATGATTAAAAGATAATTAATTGAATATTACGAAAACAGAGTTTAAATTAAATGCATATTAAAGGAATTTTGCCTATAAGTAAAACCATCATACGGCTTAGAGGCGAACTATAGAATTAATCCAAATAATATGTTCTGAGTATTTTATATTTTATTTTCCTGTTGTGGGTTATGTAAAAGCAGCACATTCTAATCACACTAGGCATATTTTTATTATAATAATTATCACTGAAACAATTGTTTGTGCGGTAGAACCGTAATTAAAGGGCCTTATCACACTAGCGGTTTGCGAGCGGCTGCGGGGCGGGGCGGGCGCGCAGCGAATGCGTCTCGGACACGCCGCGGCTGCACTGCGAAGACGTCGCGGCCGCGTGGCAAATTCGCATCGTTTTCGTCGCGTGTTTATAGGAAGTTAACGACATACAATACACTCAGTAACAAAATGGATTCCGATGAGGATACACTGCTGTTGGTTTTGTTACTTCGAAGACGCCGGAGACGAAAACGAAAGCGTCGACGACTTTACTGTTCGCGGCGATTTCGTTGCGCGTCTGCAACGAATTCACTGCGCAGGCGCCGCGTGTTCGTTGCGCGCCCGCTCCGCTTTGAGGACGCTCGCAATCCGCTAGCATGATAAGGCCCAAAATTGAATTATTTTTGTGCCTTTGGTGTTCCCTTAAAGGGTAAAAGTCTGCTTTAGTATATAAGGACTTTGTTTTATAAGGCTAAAGCGCCAAATGTTACAGAAATAAAAAGTAAAAATATCTCTAAAAGTAGTATTAATTAACGGATTATGAATGCAGAAATATTTTACTCAAGGCTGTTCAATTGATAAAAACACCCGCATAATTGCGCGATTATCGAACGTAAAAACAATGCGGTTTCAACAATGGCCAGTGGCTACCGTATGGCATGGTTCATTCATCAGATTACAGATAAAATCACTACATTATCGGCGCCAAGATCCGGTAGTATCGTATAAAAGTGCCGCTACTCGGAACTGTCGATAATTAAATTGTAATCAGTACTTGTTTTGACTAATCGCCGTTGTTTATCTGCAGGTAACAAGACAGTAGCGACCGCATCTACAAGCCGAGACTACCCCTACGAACACGCATACGCCAAAGTACAGAATGAAAGCCATAATATGTTAGTATGACCTTAGACCTAACTTTAAAGTAGGTATACGGTCAACCGCACTTCACTAGAAACACTTTGAACTACAAAAACCGCATTTACTGATACAAAATAAAGTGCGTTAAAGTCAAAAGGTTATCATTGACGTCCGGTTAACTGTACAAGCAAAAGTTGAATACTTGGTAAACGTATTTTGACCCTTTGCTAATCAGCCAGCGTTCAATGCGCCTATTTGTGAATGGGCATCGATGGTTGGCTCATCCGCTGTCCAAAATACATCAAGTAGGCGTTTCAAAGTGCAATTGAAATTAGTTTTCTTTATCTTTAATATCTGACTAATTTGTAATTTAATTGATTAAATAATTATGCCGTGTCGTCATCTGGGGTGTATGGCGAATAGGGTGATTAACAACTTGTTGCATAAAGGCTCGCGCAGACTGGAGCGATAGCGCGGGCGTGACAGACAGGCTTCAAATGCCTATCGCGCCCGCTAGTCTGCACGAGCCTTTATTCCGATAATCAAACTTTGTTCTATCACACTGATCTAGAATATACCTACACAAAATACATCAGTTAATAAATCATAATAATTATGAGTAATATTTTTTAAGAGTATGTGGGGGACATAAAGTGTTGTTTTATGTATTCCCTGAAATTGTTGTTATTTATTAGTAACTAACCTACCTACATTATTTTACTAAAATCGATTTAGTAAGGAATTCTGAACAAAGTACAAGTTTTATTTATTTCAAATATTACACGTTTTATATACCTAAGCTGAATAAATTATTGCTTCTGATTTGTTATTTGGTTATTGCAGTCTGGTTGAAGTAACTGATGAAACATCTGAACGAGAAATTATACAAATTGATGAGAGGGAAGTTGGACAAAATCCTGCAGGTTTGTATGTACTTGAAAACATACGGTTTATTTAGTGTTGGCTACCGCGTTTAAGTAAACGCGGGAGTTTAAATGTTTCGTTAAAAAAATCACCTACAACCAAGTTTTTGTAGGTGTTGTTGTCACAGTTGTTGTAGGTGATTTTTGTAATGAAACATTATTAATTTGTAAAAACACTTATAGTTACTCAAAGTCACTACCACTTAGTTACCTAAATTGTTAAGACTCATACTGAGAATCAACTATATTATCGTTAGTGATGATCAAAAACAAGATCAAATCGTACATTCCGATCTCGATTTTTATCGTTAGTGGAATAAATAGCTGTAGATTATAATTGTGAAATTCTGAAAATAAGTTACTTTTTTAGAATCGGTGGTAATATCGGCGTCGGTGGCGATAAGTGGGCAACTGCCTTCAAGTCAGGAGCTGCCTTACATCACGCCACCCTCGCCTCGGCCCAACACAGATAACACCACACACTTCAGCGGGGATTCTACTGACTCTGCAAGTAAGTCCTTCAGGTCCTTCAACACACGCCAAGGCAGTCGCGGTCATAAAACGTGCAAGTAGGACGATGAATATTTAGTGCGGGATTTCTAAACACTCTATACTGAGTCTCGTGTCGTCGCTCTCGCGGTTTATGACGTTAGCTACTATAGTGAGTGTTTTATTTATATTTATTGAGAACAGATGAACTTAAGTCAATCCAGCTCAGTTATGTCCCATGTTTAATAGTGCATTTTAACACACACAATGTAATACATTTATTGACACTCACAATGGCCCACCTGAAGCAGCGGCGCTGACGGCAGTGGTTAGATGCGGTCAGAAATAGCATATAATTATTATTTATTTGTTTGCATAAAAATTCGATGACGATTTTGTACTCGCTTTATCAGTTCTAAATTTTAAAGCTACTTCCTTCGCATATTTTAAAAATTGCTTAGTACGAAGTAAAACTAAGCGTAGAAAGAAATCAGCTTGAAAATTGAATGTCATCGATCAATATTCCGTCCTCCTCCAGTTACTTGAAGATGTCCATGTAGATTTTAAATTACACCCAAATTCCATTAAACATTGATTAGATTCTGAAACGGATTACCCAAAATATCTTTCAAAACAATTTTCAACATCTTTACATGAAAATACACCTTACGCTTAAGGATTAAAGTTCATTTTCTGATAGTCTATTAGTGACTGTACACTTTTGCTATTGAAATTAATGTGATTTTTGGTCAGCAATTCCGCGAAATCGTAAAATGCATCTGATTTGATTATATTATTAGCGATGACAAGGATATTATATCATAAATTGTGATCTATTGTTGTAGGTAGTTTATATTTAATCTCATTGTTCACGAAGCACTATAAACTTTTTTTTTTAAGTTGCGGTGATTATAATAATTATTTTGATTATAATAATTATTATAAAAATCAAACGTCCATATACATATATAAAATATTAATGCAGGCTTGAAATTGAAAGATTTTTAGATACATTCCTTGATAAGTTTAAATTTCTTCATAAATTAAAATGAGGTAAGTACCTAATTATTTCGTGTACAGGGTAGATTTTGAGATGGGGCAATAAGGGCAGATATTTTAAACACTGTAGCTGCAGGAAAACGGTCTTAGGAGTCCTTAACTTTTTGAGACATTTTTGAACATTAAGATAATTTGAGAAAAAGTACAGTCAGCAAAAAAATTGGAATACTTCCCAATTATTTTTTTATGGTAATCTCTCCTGTTTCTTTTAAGCATCAAAACACTCTTTCGGACCAACTGAGGTTTGAGTACTAGAAAAAACAAATATCGCAAAAAAAAATAACTTTTCCCATACATTTCGTAGGAAATGAGACTACAACTTACTTTTTTTATGATGGATAACTGCAGACAGGTTAGATAACGAAACATTTCAAGATTTTACGTTACTTTATATCTGCACTCTACAACTCCATAACCACAATGACTATCTATCAGTTATTGACCCTCAATTGCTTATTCCAACAATGCTATCTTTCTTATATGTATTACAAAGATAGCATTGTTGGAGTTATGAGCCGGTTTAACCTTTTGACCGCCACAGTCATGTATAGATGACAGAGCAAAATGTGCCCAGCACGCTACGGTCACCACTACATGACAGATTTTAAGGAATAATTTGTAGCTTGGCGCCGAGGGCACGTCTTTGCTTTTTTGACGTGGCGGTCAATAGGTTAACTCATTTGGGCTTGGTATAAGTTTATATAACAAGCTACAAAGGGTAGGGTAGCTTGTTCTCCTTTCTATGCTAGATTTGCCTTTTAATGCGTTTCAAGCTAAATTAAAATCCAACCTTTGTTCAAAGGCATACTATTCTATCAACAACTACTTAAAAACGATAAGAATAGTTGGTTACTGTGATTAATTCAAGACAATGTTTATGTACTTTCTCCAAAATTTGCTTACCTACTGACACGTTATATGAGTTCATATAATTGTTTTTTTTTATTTGTCTGTACAAGTGAATTTATTTTAATTTACATAATCAGCCTATAATGTTCCTACTGCTGGGAAACAGGCCTCCTCTCTGTGAGAGTTTATGTATGGTTAGCTAGCGACCTCGACGATTGATCATATTATTCTTGCCTGAGCAACCGGCAGCAAGTTTGTGATGCTCCCTTAGATGTCACTGCTTGCGTTATGCTCATGAACGGGAGCTGCTTGTGGTGACTGGTCGTCTTGCTGACCATGGTTTTGTTATTAGTAATTAACTGTTTATTTATTTTACTTCCATGGTCCTAGTTTTATCATTTGTGACTTCTATAACTATAAGTAAGCGGGCAATCCTTTTACGCCTGGCAAAGAATTTAATTTAGTGTTTTGTGTTGCGTAATGTAAATTATTTTGCATACTATTGTTTACAAATCAAGTTTTTCTAGCTGAAGAGACAGCTGTGCTGCCGGGGAGTTTGTTGCGCCACTTCTTCGCCAAATGGTGAAGGGCGGGTGGTATGGAGGACTGTGTTGTTTAATTTCGACGTTTGAAAAGTGCTGATTCTCAGTCTAGTTCAAACTAGGCTGAGAATCAGCAATTCAAAAGCAAATGGAAATCAATCATTCAAATTAATGACTTTGATTTGATTATTGTTATCCAAAACAGTATTATGATATGATCCGATGTTATTTATGTGGCCTCTGTAACACAGTTAGTGGGATAACAAAGTCTGAGTGAAGATATTATTTACCTAAAGCAATAAAAGTGTAAATTAAGAAATAATTCTATGGGTACAAGTGAAAAATGCAACACTTAACTATAATCTACCTCGTAATTAAAACTCAAAGCGTTTATTTCAAATAAACTAAATACACTTTTGAATTGTCAAGGGGTCGGTCAGTCAGAAAGATGAAGCTACTTCCCCACTCCAAAGCGTAGTAGGTTCCTATGGAGAATAACGGGCAAGAAACTCCACGGACACTTTTTTAAATTAAAATACCTATAATGTTCCCACTGCTGAGACACAGGCCTCTTCTCTGTGAGAGAGAGTGGGCCATAATCCACCACGCGGGCCCAGTGCGTGCGTGCGTGCAGTTTTCGAATTTTTGGTTCTAGGACATGCCGCATGCATTTTGAGAGCAGTGGTGATGAAATAATTTACACAAAGTAAAGCGCCTGACTGGGTTCGAACCTACGACCTACAACTCGTAAAGGCTCCTACATACTGGCGCGACTTGTCGCGCGACGCAACGCAACACAAAGACACCGCGTGTAGCGTTACAAGCGGTGCCTAAGGCTCCTAGCCTTAAATCGCGGCCGTTACCACTATAAAAAGATAAAAACAAAACACAATTGAAAAATTATAATAAGCCGTGGCAGCCAAGAAATTACCAGTCCCTGATGGCTCGCTTCTGCAGAATAAAAATAGACTCGATATCTGCTATCTATTTAAATATCATATTGGTCTTTAGGGAAAAAGTAGACCTTGACATTTTATGACGTGCAAATGACATTCAACCTTAGGGTGGCAAAGTCCTGCCGGGGTCGCGGGAAGGTACAAAAGGGTTACCGAGGCCTCTGGCAACACAGGCAACGGAAGGGACACGGGTGGGTTGTAGTCAGTAAGAGTCTGACACACCCTCCCGCTTCGCCCAGAGCGGGAGAAGTTATTTGATAATTTCCCACCCAAAAAAAAAAGTATGACAAAGTACACGGTGGAGGTCTGCCCGGCTTGGGCAGGGCACCGCCTTGTCCTCGTGGAAGCGATCTGTGGCGGCAATCTCGCGTCCGGCCCTGGTCCAGGCCATGGTACGGAGCAAGAGGGTATGGGCAGCCGTCACCTCCTTTTGCGAAGCATTAATGATCGCGAAGGAGGAAGCGAAACGGGTGAGAGCCTTATTTCGCGCCTTCACGCCGCAGTTGCCGCAGAAGACGTTCTGGGCGTCGGGAATCCCAAGCCGATTCCCGGCCACCGTAGGCGCGGGCTTGCGGCCGGTGAGCAATGGGTAGCTCTCCGTCGGATAAGGACCAGGCCCGGGTCGAGGGCGTGTTGTGTTCCACGCGCGCCTTAAAGACATGTCAGCCCAACTGAAGGGGTCCGCTAGGGCCGAAGCCTCCCGGGGTCGCGGGAAAGTCCAAAAGGGATACCGTGGCCTCTGGCAACACACAGGCAACAGAAGGAACACGAGTGGGTTTTAGTCAGTAAGAGTCTGACACGCCCTCCCTGCTCCGCCCAGAGCGGGAGAAGTTATTTGATAATTTTCCACCCAAAAACAAAATAAAGGGTGGCAAAGTAATACGATTTAGACTGTACCTAGCTAATCAAGCTGTATGAAACAGATAAATTTTGCTTGCCATTTCAGCGATGGTCTGTACTAAAATTTCTTCATCAATTACATAGATGCAAGTTACACAAAAAATACAAGTTTACTGAACCTTGTATTTTTTTTTTTAATGTTACTTGGACTCATTATATATATGTATTAAGTGATCCCTTATTTACAGAGGGCTACACGAGCATATCGGTGCGCGAGCCACTGAGTAACATCCGTGCTCAGAGCAATAAGCCGCCGTCGCAACCACACTATGCCACGGTATCAGACGACTCCGGTAAGTTCACTACGAACCTTTATTCTGTTAACGTCTACAGGGTTAAATTAAATTATTAGGCTTCGGGCCCTCGTGCCTACCAGAGGCACGAGACCATATAATAAGGAAGAATCTATTTATATGTGAACACGTTGAACTTCTTACATTCACTTCCAAAATATTCCCTATTGCACATTAAATTACCTGTTTTCTAACGAAGCATGCAAGTGCTTATCGCACTGTCAATTATCTAAAACACCTTCTGTTTTAATCTCCTAAAAGAAATGCTCGTGGCCTTACGCTACCTTACGCTAATCTGCACTTTAATGTTTCATTTGCTCGTTTCCGGCTAGACATTTTCCAACAATATGTTCGAGTTTTCCTCAGTTTATCTTGATGTTCTATCAAATTAAGCTGAAGAATGTTTCAATTTTTTTATTATCTACACTTTTTTTTTTGAGGGTGGGTTATCATCAAATAACTTCTCCCGCTCTGGGCGGGCGGGAGAGCTTCTTGTTGCCTGTGTTGCGGGGGCCTCGGTGACCCATAAGTACCATCCCGCGACCCCGGCAGGCATCGGCCCTAGTGGACCCCTACTATGTGCTGACGACATCTCTTTGAGGCGCGCGTGGAATACAACGCGCCGTCGACCCGGGCCTGGTCCTTACCGGACGGTGAGCTACCCATTGCTCACCGTCCGCAAGCCCGCGCCTACGGTGGCCGGAAATCCGCCCGGGATTCCCGACGCCCTGGGCGTCTCCTGCGGCGGCTAGGGGCGAGAGGGCGCGAAACTTGCCTTTCCCTCAACCGTCCCGCCTCCTCCTTCGCGAGCATTACTGCTTCGCAGAAGGAGGTGACGGCTGCCCATGCCCTCTCGCTCCGTACCATGGCCTGAACCAGGGCCGGACGCGAGAGATCTCTGCCGCCGATCGCCTCCAAGAGGACACGGCGGTGCTCTGCCCAAGCCGGGCAGACCTCCACCGTATGCTCCACCGTGTCCTCCGGGCGATCCACACAGTGGTGACACCCGGACGTTTCCTCCCGCCTTATCCGACACAGGAACCTCCCGAAGCTGCCGTGTCCGGTGAGGACCTGCGTCAGGCGGAAGGTGAGGATGCCGTGGCGCCTCTCCAGCCACTCCTCAAAGAGGGGACTTATCGACGCAATCGTGGCGTGCCCAGCACTGGGTTGCGACAACCGTACTTTCCATGACGCAATGAGATCCCGCCGGAGCTCCGTCCGCTGTGCCGCGATTTCTCGCGGCAACGGACTTACGCCCCGGCGTTTCGCCTCCTCGCGCCACTCCCATACGTGTGCGAGGACTTTTGCCTCCAGATCCCATGACGGCAATCCGGCAAGGAGGCTCGCTGCCTTACATGAGACCGTGCGGTATCCTCGGACCATCCGGATGGCCATGACCCTTTGGGCCGCGCTCAACCGGCGGGCTGGCCGCAGCGCCAGAGAGCGCGCCCATACAGGAGCCCCGTAGAGGGCCATGGACCGCACGACCCCCGCGTAGAGCCTCCGGCAGGAGGCGTTTGGACCCCCTAGATTGGGCAGGAGCCGCTTCAATGCAGCGCCCGCCCGCTCAAGTTTGGGAGCCAAACGTCGGAAATTATCTACACTTAAGTTATAGATAAATTACTATTGGCATGTAATCTATCTCGCGCTAATACCGATAAGCTAAGGCGCCTACCATTCAACTATCTTGATGTAAGTGTCAGATTTAAAACATCAATAATTCCTCTATTATGATCCTTATCATGGCAATATGTACAACATAAAACATGGACCGCCACCATAAATAGATAAATGTAATTATATTTAACTTACATCGAATATGAAACTATAGCAGGAAATTCGTGACCACAAAAATCCACTATTCATTTGAATTTCCTTAAAAGCCTGCTACCTACATTATGTTGTATCGCCACACTAAAGTAAACAAGCAAGAAGAACTCATTTTAAATCATTAATTAAAAATGATACTTAAGTGACAAAGTTACAAATATTGACGATAATGAAGTGACATAGTTAAAAATATTGACGATACTGTAGTGACAAAGTTACAAACAAAATAGTGTCGATTCTTAACTACGTCCCAGGCAACCTTTTTTTTTTGGTGGGAAATTATCAAATAACTTCTCCCGCTCTGGGCGGAGCGGGAGGTGTGTCAGACTCTTGCTGACTGAAACCCACCCGTGTTCCTTCCGTTGCCTGTGTTGCCAGGGGCCTCGGTAACCCTTTTGGACTTTCCCGCGACCCCGGCAGGCATCAGCCCCAGTGGACCCCTACACTTGTGTTGACGACATCTCAACCGTCCCGCCTCCTCCTTCGCGAGCATTACTGCTTCGCAGAAGGAGGTGAAGGCTGCCCATGCCCTCTCGCTCCGTACCATGGCCTGGACCAGGGCCGGACGCGAGAGATCTCTGCCGCCGATCGCCTCCACGAGGACACGGCGGTGCTCTACCCAAGCCGGGCAGACCTCCACCGTAAGCTCCTCCGTGTCCTCCGGGCGATCCACACAGTGGTGACACCCGGGCGTCCTAGGCACCCTGGGCCTGCCAAGGGTACAGCATGTCTGCAAAGTAGTCAGTAGTTAGCCCTACCCAAGTACCCACACCGTATGCCTTGCGCCATAAACACGACTACGAGTATTTTTTGTCTCGGTTCTTCAAGATGTGAACTAATTATTTTACTTACAGATGAGATGTACGCAGCGATCGAAGAGGCAAGTGTGGGTGAAGGGTCCGACACGTACGCGCAGATCGCAACCGAGCCTCGACGCCGCGACCCAACGCCCGACCTACTGCATACTGACCCCACTCATGCCTCTAGGTAAACGTTTTATAATCTATAATCTTCTGATTACTCTGATATGACACGTGCTATAAGTCAGCCGTTTATAACGGGGATCGGAACTGTTTCTTCTAGATACAGGTAATTTCGTAACCTATCTAGGATAACGGTACGGGACCCATTTGCTAGATTAAGAAACTTTTTGCCTGTGCTACCTTGTCATGTAATCTAGTCCTGTTTGGACAATAAATCTTTATTATTATTATTTCTTTGATCTGTGATCATCTTGAATTTGTTATCAAGACTGCATTTACGCATAAGGAGGACTCGGGACTAAGAGTAAGACACAGTGACGAAACTTAGCGTAAAGTTACTCTTTGATCTGTCAAAATGCCAAAAACCACTGATTTACTCTAAGTTTCGTCTCTGTATCTTACCCAGAGTTTCGTATCAGTTCAAAACTAGTTGGGAAAACGTTAACGAAGAAAACAAAAGGAAAGATTTCCCAAAAAATATCAACTGTCCCATACAAAACTTCAATACCTACTCGACCCAAATGTATGGGACGCTGATGGTTTTTTCGCGATTAAGATGTTGATCCCATGGAGAAAGTTCAGTTTGGTGGTCTGTCTACCCCCTTAAATTTGACTAGACCTTTCTGATACATGCTTTATAGAACATACATGACGTTACTAATGACGTCATCTGTGATAACCACAAATATTCCAATAGCGTCGTATACATATTTGTATTGTCAGTAGCTTGTTGGTGTCCACAAGGACAGTAAACGTGTGTCGTAAATATTTTTTATAAAATACCTTTTACAAAAATGGTGAATGTTAATTGTTTTTGTAATTTGTTTAGAAGAAGTGCTCCACCAGACGTCGGTGCATCAACATCTAACGCTACACACTCCAGACAAGGTATGGTCACATCACATAATCATTACAGTCTAAAAATACATGAAGAACAAAGACATGGGAAAACTTAAATATTTTTCCCATTGTCTTGGTTTTCAATTAACTTGGTCTTTATTTCATGTTTTTTTTTTCTGTTTTATTTAAATTTTATTAATATTCAATATTTTTAATATAATTGGCGAAACTACGCTGTAGGATGGGTATCTAATAACTAAGGAAACAGCAAAATAATGTTTCCATGATATCATAATTTTAAGTAAAAAGCTGGCCGCGGAAGCCCTCGAGTCGCGCGCTGTCTATACTTGACATTTTATTTTATTTATTAAGGGATAATAAGCAACTACAGCATATTTAATACATAAGGTTAACAAAACTTTAAGTACCTAGTAATGTTGCAGCCCACTGAAATATCCGCAAATAAGACAGATTTAAAGATCAGTGGTTGCGACTAGACGAGAATTACCAAAATTAACAAATGTATTGAAATAAATAAATAAGTTACCATAAAGCTAGCTATAGCTACAAAACCAAATCCGATCAGAAACAATTTCATTTACTTAAATTATGCAGTAAATAAATAATAACAATATTTTATTATATTAGATTTAAATTTATATTTCGAGCATGCAAATATATCAAAAACAAAAAAAAACCTAAAATCATAATATCAATAAAATTTGAATTATAGGATATCAACAATATCTATAGGGCCTAAGCCAGAGTTCGTACGACAAGAATTTAGCGCGAACAGAGTACGTGCGCGACATTATCATTTAATAAAAATAATATTTTTTCTGTTGGGTGCCAACCCATCATGTCTGTGAATTCTCGCCAGTAAATTAAAAAGGCCTTGTGCTATATACAGAAAATTGTAATCCGTCACTGGACAGAAGTTGTTCCCAAAAGGGATGATCTGAGGTCGATTACATTGTAATGCCATAATTAACGCATTGCCTAAGCCAGCGCCCCTACTGCGTAACTCGTTTACAATGCCCATCATACAATATAATTCATTCCTTCATATGTTTAACAAATTGGTTTGACAAAATTTAATTAGTATTGCGATTGGAGTGTATATAATAAATATTACGGTTGTGAGTGTGTTACTCAAAGAGCCTGCTGTTTTGTGGCCTATAACTTTAAGACATAAGACAATTTACACTCTAACTAATATCCACCAGCATCGTCCTCATCCTGTTCGAACTCTACGGGCGCGCTCGGCTCTCCGAAGCCAGAGAAGCGACAGGCCAACTCGCCGCTGCCACCGCCGCCGCACGCCACAGCCCACGCCGCGTCACACACTGCGTCACACGCCAGCTCCCACGCCGCGACACTCGCGAGCTCCCACGCCGCGTCACACGCGGGCTCCCACGCCGCGACACACGTGAGCTCCCACGTCAGCTCTCACGCCACGTCTCACGTCACGTCACACGTGACAGTGCACGCCTCAGCGCATTCATCGTCACACAATATGGCGCACGTGACGTCACATCCTCCGGCGCATGCGACGTCCCACGCGCCGCCCCGCCAGCCTGCCATAGAACAGGCGCTTGCACAGCGACACCAGCGGATGTCAAGTACAGGTACTGATTTTGTTAATTAAAGATATTTTGTAGAGATACGGTCAGCTTTATCGAGTTGTCACAAATTTGTATTTTTTTAATATGTGAGTAGAATTTTCTGTATACCTTACTTGCATTTTCAGGGGATCTTCATTTTAATCACGACAAGCGACGGAGTCTGAACGAGAAACACCAACGAAACAACAGTTGCGTCAACTCGTCTGATTTCTATGGTTGCAATTACCCCATCGAGAAACATCGGTTTAGTTCTGGAGATTTAATCAGACCGCTCGTCGCCAGAGAAGTTAACATTGATATCGATCAACGCGATAGTCAAACTGACAACCTGTATAATTCTATCGACGGACCCGGTTACAGCGACTATTCATCGGCGGATGCCAACACTAGTTTGAATTCCGATCATCGTGTAACTGACAGTCCTTCGCGTAATCTCGAGGAAATGTACGCTAAAGTAAGCAAAAAACCTAAAGGAAGAACGGAAGAAACTACAAGACGTTCAAAAGAGTTTACCGGAGCCGACGGTGAGCCTCACACATCCAAATATCGCAGTGATGATCCAGGGTATGAGACAATAGACCGTAAAAAATCTATGAATCACGGATATGAAACAATTGCCCATAAAGAGCGGAAGTCATCCCAAAACCAAGATCCAGGATACGAAACAGTGAAAGATATCAACAAGTCAGGACCAAACTCTAATTTCACAAACAATAACTTATTGAAACTTAATCATCTGGTTGTTGACAGTGGCCCTAACAGCACTGTAAGCAGTGACGCTGGGTATGAGCATATCTGTAAGACTGACAACAATGCCTCAGATTCCGATCCGAATTATGAAGTGTTGAGGAATCAGCCACCCACACCGCCTTACGCCACAATCGCGCCGAACTACAAAGTACAGCCTACTTATTCTACAGTCAATAAAAAGCCCGGCAAATACAACAATTGGCCTGCGAACAATAACGAAGAACCCACCTTAGAACCAAATTACGAGTCAATGCCGCATGACCCCCTCTACAATACAGGAAGCGAATCTGATCCCAACTATGAATCAGTTCGCCCCAAAGACCCTAACTATGAAAGTGTAAGTACACAAGATCCTAATTACGAGTCGTTGAGATGTAAAGATCCCAAATATGAGTCAGTTCGATCGAAGGACTCAAAGTATGACTCGGTACGCTCCAAAAAAGACCCGAATTACGAAAGCGTTAAATATTTTGAACTATCCAAGAAAGAACCGCCTTATGAAAAGGTTAACAACGAGGCTTCGGGGAGTTCGAGTGTGGAGAGGTCAGACTCGGCAGCGGGCTATGAAAAAATTAATGTACCAAACAGAAGCGAGACGAAAAGCAGTATTAATAACGGAGGTGAAGCCCCCGTCAGTGATTACTTTCAAGTGTAAATGTGTAACAGAAGAATATTATATTTGACTTTGTTTATGAACAATGAAACAGGAAATTGAGCTATTAACATGAATATTTTATTAACAGTATTCACATAGGATTTTGAGATTGAGTGCTTTTTAGTTATTTATTAAAATATTTTAGGGACTGTTTACAGCACCTCAACGTTAGATATAATAAGTAATATCTTCCTTAGGTATCTGTGATATAATATGTGTTATAAAAATTTTGATTTTTGTTTTTATTTCCATAAGATTTTTATATGAGCATTGATAGACATTGTTATTCTGAAGACAAGAATAATTTATTACGAAATCTCCATTTATTAGTGTGTTAATAAGTGTGATTATTTTTTACACTTTGATATTATGCTGATGAAAATGTATGCGTGTATTGTATATTGCATGTACAAAATGTAGATTGTACATATATTTTTATTTTAGGTAATTTATGACTTTATTATGAACTCTTTTTTTATTGAAAACGGATTGACTTAGCGTTGGTCATGGATGTCATTGAGAACTACTCGTTTTACGTGAGTGAGCATGTGAACAGGGTGATAAAATAGGTGCAGTTCTTGGGATCTTAGCATGAATTCATTTAATTAAGCTTTTTTGATTCCAAGTAAGTTATATTTTTAAATCTACACGAGCTCGTAGCTTTTATCGTGCTTTCGTAATGATCAACTTGTACCAACTTACTAAGGGTACTTTTGTAAAAATACTTTAAAAAACTTGTAAAAGTTCTTTTTAATATTTTTTTTGTAAAAACTAAATGAAATTCTACCCCAACACCTTATTATCACACCTGTTTAAAAAGAAGGTTATCAAGTTAATGGAGCCTGCATTTTAGCTTAAGACTGCCTTATGAGTTTGATTATATTATTACTTTTTATAAATTCTAATATACTTGAATGAAATTGGTAAATCTTAGAAGAAATCCTGTGGGTAAGTCTATAGAAAATTATTTGAATTGTAACATAAGTTTAAAACATTTTTAAAAGACTTTGTTGTTAAGTAGTTATGTTATTAACGTTCTGTTGTAATAAAAATGGATTAGGCATCATTAATGTCCTTTGTCCATGTTAAAACATAGCAAACTGAAGACAACAGACAAGTACGAAGTTTATTAATAATTCCAAGATACAAAAATGGGTATTTATTGTAGTTTGTTCGCTGTTTGATATATATGTATAAGTACCTGAAATTATTATTTTACGACCATGCTCTGTCCAACGAAAGTTATAATATTTAATATATGTGAATGCACCAAAAATAATCGTTATTACATATTTACATTCACGCATGGTACGGCTGGTACTTATGTCTTCGTAAGATTATTTCAATCACTGGTGGATCATGCATGATTCACCTGCGGATTTACTTTGGTGCATTCCAGTATTGTCATAATATACATTTAATATAACCCAGTGTGCCCAAATTCGAGCTTTCCAAACACAAAACGTTCCACTGTAGTAAAAATTTATATTTTTTTTATGCACTGTGGTATCACTCAATTTCAACTACAGACTTATTACTAATACAAAACATTGTATCTAAATATTATATTATCAGTAATCTGAAATAGGTACCGTAAGTATAAAGTATATAAAATAATATATAACAGCATATTATTTATGAATTACTTTACATGTAGATTATTTTACTGTGCTTAAATCTACTTGTATTTAATTTAAATGGTTATAAAACACAATTTACAATGTATTTTCACGTATTGATTGACTGTAATATTATTGTACTTATCCCTACTTACTAAAAACTTGTATGTATTATTAAATAAATAAGTATGTATCTGTAATATTCAAACAAACTCGAAAACATTCCATCATACTAATAGAACCAGTGACTAAAACTACCTAAATTTAATGGAATAAAGTATGCCATATACAGAAAAGTTTTATTAAAACCCTTATTAAAGTACAGTCGACTGCATGTCGGTGGTAACACTGTCATTGAGCTTTTTTTTTGAGTGGGAAATTATTAAATAACTTCTCCCGCTCTGGACGGAGCGGGAGAGGTTGTGTCAGACTCTTACTGACTAAAACCCACCCGTGTTCCTTCCGTTGCCTGTGTTCCCAGGGTCCACGGTGTCCCTTTCGGACTTTCCCGCGACACCGGCAGGGAAACACTGACATTGAGCTGGCCTAGCATAGTACGTACTTTCAATAGAATAAGCCGTGGGCTGCGATAATATCAGCTGCCAGACGATCGTAACGGCTCTTGATCAACTCCTTCATAAACAGTTCTCCCACTTTGTTCACCACAACTCCCTCATCAATCCCTTTCAGTCTGGTTTCAGGTTCGGGCACAGTACCCTTTCTGCTCTCCTTAAAGTGACTGACGATGTAAGGCGGGCAATGGAAGACACTAAAGTTACAGTCCTAATTGACTTCTCCTTCGCCTTCTCCGGCTTTTAACGCCGTCAGTCACGATGTCCTAGTTTTATCCATCCTTTCTTATCATAAGGTCTCTCTAGAGCAGGGATTCCGAAACTATTTTGGGCAAGGGACCCGTGTTCCAAAATGAACTGATGCCTCAGACCCCCATAGCAAAATTTTTTCATCTTGTACGAACTTGTGCACGCTCGTCGACTTGTTGAGTTTTTTAAAAATACAACAAAGATACTTCCTACTAAAATATTAGTCATTTTTATAACAAATTGGTACACATAACACAACTTATACAGTATCTTGAAAGTTTTAAATAAGAACTTGTGTGAATTAATAGGGGTCGATTTCTAGACCTCGTCGACCCCTAAAATTAGTTTTCGTTTATGTCGACCCCTGGGAAATCGATTTCGACCCCAAGGGGTCGATATTGACCACTTTGGGAATCTCTGCTCTAGAGGTATTGGAATGGTTTTCCTCTTATCTTCGGGGGCGATAGTAGTCTGTTCACGCTGGAGACTCTTCGTCGAGTTGGTGTGATCTTGCGAAAATGGTTACCCATTCGTCAGCGTAGAGAGGTGAGGGCTCGGTCTTTGTTGTTCTCTATTCTCAACAAACCCACTTCTTACCCGACTTCCCATAATTAATACTTGTGCTCTGCCCGGCCCATAATAAAAATCTTCGTTCCACCAAAAATCGTCTTCTTCGATGTCCCTCTCACCGCTCTGGTTTCATCAGTGGCGGCGTAGGGGGGGGTCCGCCCCGGGTGCCATGCACCAAGGGTGACAACGTAGTTGTCAACTCACTCGCGCACATTGATTTAAAAACGAAAGATACGGTCGAGTCAAGGATATGATAACGCTGCTTACGCTGTAACCGTGGCAGGAGTGTTGTACATGCACAAATCAAAGAACACAATCCAAAGCATTGTTTATGCCTTATGCTAATCATTGACTAAATCTATCTGGAGTGCTGCGTGTGTTCTTTCGGGAGTGTTAGTTCAAGTGTAACTTCTTTCAGAACAGTAGAAAGAGTTAACACGTTCTTTTCGCCATCCACGCATCGATGGGAAATTCTAATAAAAGTGTAGTCGTAGGTAGGTATCAGTCAAAAGCCTAGTAGAAACAAGATGCGAGTGCACATCGGGACGCTATTAAACCAATGAAAAACAATTTTGAGAAACTTGTATGAACACTCGAAGACATGTGTGATCCCAGCAGCAGCAGAGAAAACATAGATACAAGAGAAGCAGCATCCACACTCCTACCAGCTTTGTGTGACTTCAGTTTTTTATGCTACCTTTTTTCGGTGTAAAGCCCTAGAAGACGTTAGTTAACCACACATAAAAGTATATACAAACATTTGGCCTAACGCTGGAAAAGTGTGGCATAAAAATCAAAGCCCTAAAAGTTAATTTAAAGCCCACGTATCCAAATAGTGGAAACTTAGAATATAGGCTCCTACATACTGGCGCGACTTGTCGCGCGACGCGACGCGACACAAAGACACCGCGTGTAGCGCTACAAGCGGTGCCTTTGTGTCGCGACAAGTCGCGCCAGTATGTAGGAGCCTTATAGAAAAAAAGAGCTATTTCTTACGCAACTGAAAAATGTGAGGACTTGGATATTTCTGCTGAGCTGCAGAGAGCTATGTTAGAATGTCTTGATTGATTTTACTGAGAACTAGACAATCTTTACAGGGCAATGGATGAAATTCAAATAACATAACAAACTAATGTTAAACTAACCTCTTACCTTGAGTTCCAATCCAAAATATCTGTACTAAATATCAACATACGTTACGTGTATTTAATTAATAACAAGAACGTCTTATTTGAATGCAGAACTTGGTTGTTTTTTATTTTTGATTACTCAACTCAATTTTGAGTAAATAGATAATTGCTTCATATTTTGCAATAAATTACAAGCGTTGTTTCACCGCTCTTCTCTCTCTTTTCTATGTAATCTGCAAGGAACATATTTACTCTAGGGAGAAGAATGACAACTACGAACAAATAAGTAATCTGACAGTGCTCAATCATTTTAACACCAATAGAATCTTACACGATCAACAGTATGGCTTCACCAAGGGACGTTGTACGACTGACGCCGGTGTCACCTTATTAAAACATATTTACGGCGTGGGAAGAGGCCCAAGACGCAATAGGAATATTTTGTGACCTCTCCAAGGCATTTGATTGCGTCGACCACGAAACATTACTCTTGAAACTTAAGCATTACGGACTTGGAGACCTTGCGCTCAGTTTAGTAAAATCTTATTTATGATAGACAGCAGCAAGTTCAAATAAATGGTGTCAATTCACTCGGCTTAAAAGTAGAAATGGGTGTACCACAAGGTTCGATATTGGGTCCTTTCCTCTTTTTAGTATATATTAATGATCTACCCCACTTGTTAAAAACCCAACCACAAATGGTGTTATTTGCTGACGATCCTTCCTTAATTTTTAAAATTAATAGACGTGCCTCAAATTTTGACGACGTAAATAACGCCCTATTGCAGGTCCAAAATTGGTTCACTGCTAATAATTTAGTATTAAATGGGAAAAAAACTAAGTGCATAAGATTTTCTTTACCAAATGTCAAAAGTAGTATTTGTGAGATAGTATTGAATCAAGAGAAATTAGAATTCGTCGATAAAACTGTTTTCCTGGGGATTACGCTCGACTCTTGAGTCGAGCGTAATCCCCAGGAAAACAGTCAATGAGGCCCCCATTGAAGCCTTGGCTTCGATGGCAGCATATGCTGTGAGAAAAATCCGTCAATTTACTGATGTAGATACCGCACGGCTAGTATATTTTAGTTACTTTCATAGTATTATGTCGTACGGTATTTTACTATGGGGACGGGCTGCAGACATCGAGTCTATTTTGATTCTGCAGAAAAGAGCCATCAGAGCCATATATGGCTTCCGCAGGTGCGACTCTCTAAGGGAACTGTTTAAAGAAATTAACATCATGACGGTACCTTGTCAATATATCTATGAAAACATCATGTACGTAAGGAAAAATCTACATCTTTTTAGTAAAAGAGGTGAAAGACACAATTATATCACTAGAAATAGGGACCAATTAGTTCAACCAGGTTTCAGGCTGGCTAAAGTAGACTCATCTTTCATGGGGTACTGTTTAAAATGTTACAATAAAATACCTCCCCACATACTTCAACTGAATGAAACAAAATTTAAATCTAGTATAAAACGCACACTATGTAGGCAAGCATGTTATAAATTGGGGGATAACATTGCTGATAAAAATGCTTGGCTCAACGCTGGTCCTGCTCCACAAGGGCGCAAAAACTAATTGATCAGGTATTGAAAATAGTGTTGGAGCTGCTGAAGATTTTAAAAACTCTCTTTGCATTGTATAAATTCAATCTCTTAGTATTGTATAGCTGCACAGCACATTGTTATGTGAGTATTATGTACTATAAAGCTGCCATTTACTGGGTACGTCTTTCATTGACTTGAATGTGCCCTGGTGGCTGGGAGTATGTCGTGCTCACTCTAATGTCTCGCTGATGGTGGCGCGTGTGTTGGATCATTTAGCTCCCTTCAAAATGGTTGAGCTGAATGGTGCTGATCCACGCGTCATGTTCGTGAACGGGCGCCGTCAGTAGAGACTGGTCATCTCTTAGCTGCCACGGCTTATTTTAACTTTAATTTTTGAATTGCTTTTGTTTTTGTTGTAATCTTTTTATTACGGACGCTTTTACGTTTTGCATCGTTCTCACATGTATAATTTCAAAATGAATGATGTAAACAATATTTTGTAACCATAATACGTTGATTTAAAAGAGTGTCCTTGGAGTTTCTTGCCCGTTCTTCTCCATAGGTACCTACTACGCTTTGGAATGGGCAACTAGCTTCATCTTTCTGACTGACTGACCGAACCCTTGACAATTCAAAAGTGCCTGTAATTGGTTTATTTGAAATAAATTCTTTGAGTTTTTTTGAGTTTTTTTTTGAGTGACCGCGGTTTAGGTGTTGTGATGTTGTCAGCGTCTTAATCAACATAGGTACAACTTTAATATTTCATGTAAAACCTCTCATAAATTGTAAGATATGTTGATGAGCAAAGTTACATGCGTGTTTTTGGTGCATGGTTGGCGACATTGCCCTCCATTTCTTTTCCCGTAGGGTTGTCACCTGTACCTTTTTAATTTATTATAATTTTATTATGTTGTGCTCATGACACGAATTGCAAAATGGAAGGTACTGACTCCTTGCAAATAGTGTTCGTGACAATTTTTGATTGAGAATAGTAATTTACTATAAGTATAATGTGGTGGCTGTTATTTTTTGATAGATGATAGGTCATCTATTAAATACAAGTACCATATATGGTACTCTTCGAGTCTGTGCAATGTAGACATATTACAGTATAATGCTGAATTTTGTAACGTATTTATTATTAAATTTGTTTTTATAGTTTTTCAAACATATAGGTATATTTTTGTGCTTATAGAATGAACAATATTAACAAGTTGAATGCTTGTACAGCAAGCAGAAAGAAAAATAGAAAAAAACTAGGATCCAGAAATGATTGGAACTACTCTGGGGAAATGTTACATAATATGGAAACCAGTAGGGGGACCAAAGAAAATAACAGACAATGAAGAAGAGAAACTTGTAAATGTTCTGCTTGCTGCCGGTAAACATGGTTGTCCAATGACTAAGTTGGATTGTAATTATTTAGAAAAAAAATAATTGGTTGTCTGTAAAGTCGGTTTACGGACGATAATTTTACGTGATAACGAGAGAGAGATGCGTCACAAGCCGAATGCTTAGGCCGATCTCGGCCGGTCCGGCCGCTCGGCCGGTCTTATCGCTAGTTCCGCGCTCTCGCTTGCACACTTGGCTCAGGCGGAACCTGACAACGAGTCATGCTTTTTCGTGCGTGCAGCCGGCGTTCAATGATTTATAAGACGTTATCTCGTCAAAATTCCCGCAATAACATTTTTAATGGAAAAGTTCCGGACAAAACATGGGTAGAGCAATTTACGTGTATAATATTGGAAATATTCAAAGTTGGCAAAGTTGCCAGAAGCCTATGATTTTTTGCCCAACACATAGAATTGTTTTTTTTACCAACACACATACATTTTCTGGATATTTCTAGCAATAAAATGGAGACATGAACATATAGTATTGTGTGGTACAAACATAATATGACATAAACTACCGCTTTCGAAAATAACTCGTACAATGCAAAAAAAATCTGAGGTTTAGGGCAAAGTTGCCAGGTTTTACGGCACGCTTAGACACACACAATCACAGCGTGTTTGTACACTTGGTAAAGCGGGCGTCGCATCGTGAGATAAAAATACCATACATCATAACTGAATAGGTTCTGGCACCGCTCATAAAACTCCTGTGGAGTCTTCATTATAAAGTGCGGTTTCGTCGCGCTGGCCAGATAAATTACGTATTACCAAAGGAATAGGTATCGTTTAAATCAATAGGTAATCAATCAGGCTTCAGCTCCTGCCACCTTGGTTGCAGCGTGTTAGCCTTTACAATAAATTCATCTACAAGTTGATCACATAAAAGGAACACACCGGGTCAACACATTCTGATCAAACTCAGGAACTAGTCTACCTACGTGATTTCAAAATACCGAAACATCTACCATCCTGACCTCTGTGATATCCGAATTAAAACTGGTGGGTGGATCCGCAATCGTAGCCCGCGAAATTAAAATTTTCTTATGTTTTTGCAATTTGCTAGTCAGTTTAAGGCTATCTTATTAATTTCAAACATATTAACGGTGGCAAAAAAACTATTCACCAGGGTGTAACCGCAACTACTACTTTTTGGTAAAGTTTTTGTAACGGTTTTTGCCCGCGAAAAACACTACCAACTTCAACGAGTTCTGACAGACAGCTGAAGTAACATCGGTGACATTGTGTCACTTAGTGTTGCCATGAAAATGATGAGTTTTTAACCACAGCTAAAAAAATACTTCTAACTATTGACAAATTTGCTATGGATCGAGTTTTTCAAAAAATACACAACTGGGCAAAGTCGAACCTCAAGGGCAAAGTTGCCAGGTTTTACGGTAGGAGCTCTCGGTACCGTCCGAGACAATGGCAAAGTCAGAAGTGTGTTTGTGTGTGTGTGTTATGTGCTGACGCTACTCTCCTAATCTTGACCTTTCAATATGGCTGGATCTCAAGGCCTAAAATCAAAATCAAAATATTTTATTTCACATAAACCTACATGAGCACTTATGAAACGTCAGAAGCTAGATGCACGGTTCCAATTGTCGTTTCCTTTAAAGAAGAGCCGGCAAGAAACTCCACGGTTTCTCTTTTAAAAATAATTGGCTTTACAATGTTTTCAAATTATAGTGTTAATAGGTAGGGGAGGACAGTGTAGGCCTGTCAAGAAGTACCAGACGTTTGACAAAAAATAAATGGTCTACAAATCTAGTCTAATCACCAACCTACCTACCTACTAACCTACGATGTTCTCACATTTACAAAATATAAAAGAATCTATGTAACATATTAATACTCAAAGTGTGGGCAGAGGCTGATTACTGGTTGTGGACTGGGAACTAGATTACCATAGAATATAGAAATAACATTGAATGTACTATGAAAGGGAAGAGGAACAATATATTGGAAAGATGTCATGTAGACTTCTTTCTGCAAGACATCAGAAAAGCGTCTTACAAAAAAATCTCAGGCCTACTCAGCCTGCTGGTAAATCCGCCACTGATGGCATGTTTAATGCTCATCCCGCATTATGTTCGTATTCTTCTATAGTTTACCGCGGCATTATAATAAGACGAAACAAAATGTTACAATATTGCAGTCGTTTTAGATTTAACCCATGAACCTCTATACATTTACCAAGTTCCTACAGTTCTAATGAGGATCCAAATAACTAAAGAATAACCTAACCTAATTTGTACCAGCATTGATTCCTTCAAGTAATTTAGATTTATTGGCATTTCAATGTTTTTTTTGCATGTGTAATCCTTCCATTGCCATTGCTAGTACTTTTTCGATGACGTTTCCGAAACGATAGTCGATTTTTCTGACATCACTATGGACAATAAAAAAAGGACATGTCATACCAAGTTGTCATGTTTGTTTGACAGTCACAATGACATTGAGTATTGACAAGTAGTGACATGGAACTGGTCATTTTGGTCAAATATTTTTAATTATTTAGATGAAATAAATTGTTTTATTCTGAAATCTGAAGCAGAAACATCAAAAATGGCAAATTTCAACAATCCTAACGATTTTTCATGGCAGCAAAATAATAGCCAAAATTACTCTTTCAACGCTTCCAACACCTTTGCTGATCCAGCACAAACGCTAGGTGAGCTGCCACTTTCAGATTTATCTTTTTTGTTATAATAATAATTATACTTGCCACCCGCCCATGCTTTGCAATATACTGATGTGGCGACAACAAAACATCGAAGTTTCTGTGCCATATCTATGTTAAAATAAACATATAAACTTCTGGTGAAAACTGCCATTGTATAGTTTAGAAGATCGAAGTGGTCACACAAATAGACACGACTTTGTTTTATAATAATATGAATAGATTTAGTAGCATTATTTGAGACTACCTAATGGTATTTCTGTTTTAGATTTTCAGACCTTTCCAACTGAGCAACAAAACTACTCATTCGACCAAAACCAGGGTAATATGACTGCCAATAACAATCAGTACTACAACTCAAACATATTCACGCCAGCACCAGTTCCCGGGGATCCCGTTGTAGAACCAACAGACTTCGATGAACCACCGCTATTAGATGAACTTGAAATATACCCTGACAGAATACTGGAAAAAACTTTAGCTGTCATGAATCCATTCCATGGTCAATCAAAAGCTGATGATGCAAACTTTCTTTTGAGAGATACAGATATTGCTGGTCCGATAGCATTTTGTTTAGCTCTTGCTGTATGTCTGTTTCTTGCAGGGAACAAAGCTCACTTTGGATATGTTTACGGCTTATCAGTAATGTCAGTCATTTTGATGTACTGCCTACTATCTTTAATGAGTCGTTCGGAAGGAGTTTTTACTCTGTTAAGTGTGGCTAGTGTGCTGGGTTATTGTATGTTACCCATGGTTGTCTTGGCAGGGCTTGGTATATTTATATCTCTTGAAGGATCAATAGGATTAAGTTTATCAGCTGTTGCAGTGATTTGGTCAGCTCTTTCTGCTAGCAGACTTTTTGTAACCATGTCTGGTGACTCTGAACAAAGACCACTGATTGCCTATCCCTGTGCCTTAGTTAATGGAGTCTTTGCTCTTTTAGTGCTCTTTTGATTACAAATCTTATGTAAAAGTAAAGTGAGCAGATAATAAAACATCATTTTGTAAGTTTATACAGCAACAAGATGAATAAACCTACACCAACAATTTCTTAGCCTGGAGTTAATTTAGGTTTCTTGTTGATTTATGTTCTAAAGGCAATTAACTTAAAACGTTATTCCAAGTTGTTTAACCATGTGAAATGTATATTATTTAACAGTGTAATATTTAACAATAATTAATTACTTTTCAGTTCTAAGTTGCAATATAATGATTTTAATATTAGATCTTAACATATACATTATTACAAATAAAACTATGATAAAATAAACCCCAAAGATGTTTTAATAAATAAACTATATATTTAACTAGGTATTACATTCTGTTGTATAATGTTGGTCGGTCACTGAAGAAGTTCTTAAGGACCATGACTTGTGCGAATGCTACACATACAATTGCTAGAGATTCACCCATAGACCACCAGAACACTCGCTCGTTAAGGTCCTCTGCTCTCTTGCGGCCCTGAGCTTCCCTTAGCCTGTGATGAGTTTGATGGTCAATGATTCTATTGAGGGCTGAGTGAATTTCTTCTGCAGAAGTTTCCAGCTGAAATTAACATGTTTATTATTAGATAACAGTTTTCATTTATTCAAAAGTTTAATTATTTTGTCTATTTAACATTGTAGACATAATGGTAATTTGACATAATGGATTGCCAAATTATGAAGCCAACAATACAATTTAAAAGTAGTATGGCCACTAATTTACCATCTTATTGTTATGAGTTAGAGATAAGAAATCTCCCAAGTTCAGTTGATTTCTTATACTTATTTCAACACTATTACTAGGTGAAAAGCTTTGATAAAAAAAAAAGCCTATTGGCATGTTTTTGTTTCCTTATCAGGTGCTGTGTATGCTGTGTGATTGGCTTCTATGATCACTGTCAGAGCATTCTATCCTCAAATCCAGTGATGGTTGGTAACACTCAAGATTATTATTAATTAATTAACCTGTGTTAGAACAGTTGCATGGTCTCCAACACCAGGCAATGGTTTCTCAGGACCCACGTTAAGTTCCATGTAGACAAGTTTGTGGGAGAATGTGCTGAATTCGTTGCTAAAACAAACTTTGTATACACCTGAAACAAAACAGTTAAAATGAGTCTCTGAATATAAGTAACAAAAGTTATGATGTTCTAACAAGAATCATCCAAGAGAATTACTGTAGCGATTAAAATTCCTTTAGAAGTCACACAACAAAATTATCACAATGTTTTTATATAGGTAATAGGTAAGTATTACTAATTGTCAGTATCGACTGAAACATTGCTTCATTCGTATTATGTTAATTACAAAAGTAAATAGTTCTTCAACATAAAATACCTGTTATTTGTGCAGTAAACTGGTGGGAATCATATTGCATTTTTTGTTGCTGGTAAATAATTTGTTTGTTGGGACCTTCTATTTTTACATCAACGTCATATTGTCCCCCGGTGATAACCTGAAACATTAAACAGTAGTTATAACGCCTTTGAACAGGAAAATTATTCGAGAAGTGGAACTAATCTTAGGAGGTTAGGATTCAGTTTATTCCACTGTGTACAGTGTTAAAACTGTTATTTAACTACAAAAATATTGTTAAATTGTTCTCTAAGAAATGTGAATTACCTGATATTCTAATGCCGCTGAAGTATTCTTTTCTATTTCTTGATAAAAACATTCTACTGCACTATCGGGTAACTCGAAGGTAAGTTCAACGCTTTTAGAAAGTATGCCGTTAATTAATATCATAAATATTGTAACGAATATAGGTGTGGACATTTTGTTATGAATAATTTTCGAAATAGCGTAAATACAAAAATAATTGGAATCGTATCGAAAAATTCACAACTAGCATCGATTGACAACTGACATTTCACCACGTAATAGGCTGCGTTCCAAGAAATGCGTCAGTTACCAAAGCGTTCAGTTCACCCCAAATGAGTAAATTGTTGTCTATGGTTGCACTAGCTACATAGAATAACGTTTTGGCTTAGAGCAAGTTTTGCTGTAAGCCAAAAAGACTAAAAGGCTTAGAGCACTTTGCTTTAAGCTTTTGGTCATTTTCAATCGATTGGTTGGGTTGACATTTCGGCACACAGACTACATAGATATGAAACGTATAATAATGATTTTCAGAATTTGTAATGGTTTGTCGAAGTTTGCAATTACACCCACGTGTTTGTTGCGATTACTCTTTTTTCAAACTGTTCTTTCGTTCATAGTCACGCATCGTTCAACCACGCACTGGTAGGCCACGCAGACTGTTTTTCCTTTTTTTGGTAAGGTATCTCGCAGGCCAACCTAGACTGTCAGTTGTCATTTGCTTATCTGGGCCATCTGCTGCTTATCTGTGGATGCCTTTTAATAAATTAAGACCTCCAGCCAGGGCATGAAAATTATAAACAAAAAAGTACTCTGTGTTATAAACTCAGTGACTACACGCTATGGACCTGTCGTCGGCTTAGGGCGTCGCCGGGAGAGGGCAGCAAAGGACAGGCTTGATCGAGTCGTGATTACTTAAAGTTTGTTTTTTAATCCCAGAGACTAATTTGACATTTCAAATGATTGTTGTTTGGTTTTTCAATATGGAGTTTGACATTTGCACCTATCCAAATAGTCTCCGAGAATAAAAAACAGACTTTAGTTATAGAATTTAAAGTTACAGGCTCGAGATTCAATCAAGAGGCTCTAAGATTAATCATTATCAGATCGTTGCTGTCTATACATGCAACGCACAACCAGTAGTGCGGTTGACTGTACTAGCTTGCTATTAATTCAGACAAGTGTTAATTATGTTGCATCCTAGAATCCCCTTTTCGAGTTTTTTACTCCCCCCCCCCCTCTCGTGTAGTTGTAGTTTGCCGCTCTGTCACACCTCTCCCCGCCTCATCTCGGCGTTTACAAGTGCGGCGCAGCACCGCAGCGTACCTACTATGTGGGTGTGATATACCATCTAAATATTTGTGACGTCGCAGCGGCACCACGCCCGCCGCATCGTGTAGATCGGCTCTTATACCTTTAGAGGAACCAAAACGATTGTCTCGTGATCACGCGACGGTCGCGTTCATTTTGTAATTTCGTGTCCTAACCAAAAAGATCGGTGTGACTGTGACTGACACTGGTGCCGATTCCCTTGTTCACAAACTAAACTAAATTTAGTTCATCGCATCTTTTTCTTTCTATTTCATTAAGAAAAGGACAAAGATAAATTTTAGTTTAGTCCTGTCAAATTAATCAGCGCCAGTCACTACTCCATACAAGTTTAGACGTGATTAAAAAATTGCCTACTAAAACTACGTCAATTTACGTCAAGCGCTGATTAATTTGACAGGACTAAACTAAAATTTATCTTCTGTCCTTTTTTTAATGAAATGGAAAGAATAAGATGCACTGAACTTAAATTTAGTTTAGTTTGTGAACAAGGGAATCGGCACCACTGGCATGGCCACCACCAGGGATTTTAATTTTGGTAACACAAAAAGTTAGTCGGAATCAGTTGCCAAATATCAGAATAATTCGGTCACTGGTTCAAAAGTTATAAGCATTTCTAGGTGCCCGACCTAGAGAAAATCTCCCCAGCTTGGCCACATTTATATCTCAAAAACTAGGGCACCTAGCGAAGACCTCTTTTCTCCCAAATTTAGTCGCAATTTTTCGCCAAGTCACAGATTTTGTCAGTGTGTAATTAAAAAGATAAAACAACAATCTCTCCATACCTACATTGGTAGAAGCAAGTACAAAATACTATAAGTACGAGTAGTTTCTAGATAACGTCTACAGTGGCGCCGATTCCCTTGTTCACAAACTAATCTAAATTTAAGTTCAGTGCATCTTTTTCTTTCTATTACATTAAGAAAAGGACAGAAGATAAATTTTAGTTTAGTCCTGTCAAATTAATCAGCGCTTGACGTAAATTGACGTAATTTTAGTAGGCAAGTTTTTAATCACGTCTACACTTGTATGGAGTAGTGACAGGCGCTGATTAATTTGACAGGACTAAACTAAAATTTATCTTCTGTCCTTTTCTTAATGAAATAGAAAGAAAAAGATGCACTGAACTTAAATTTAGTTTAGTTTGTGAACAAGGGAATCGGCACCAATATCTAGAAATTACTCGTATTTTTAGTTTCTAGAGAAACTACTCGTAAATCTATAATTTCATAAGGTGGAAATGGAATGTTTGTTTTAAAATATATAAATTTAAAGTTACTCTGTAATTTGAACCCACCAAAAGAAAGCTATATTCATTACCTTTATACAGATCTACGATAAATATATAATTATTTATCAAACAAAAATGTGCACTTCCTCGCTGGCAGATAGATCGCTGCGCTCGGTTTCATTTACGGTAAGTAAAAAAGAGATAGATACAGACGAGCTACTTATAGTGAGTTGCCCGTGATGTAAGTTAAAGGTAGCCAGTTTACAATGGAACTTATGAATAGTTAGGAACTCGAGTTCGGTTTTGTAATAAATTAGTGTGCGTTTATATATTTTTACATAAAGATATGTCTGTGTAAAGACACCATAAACAGAAGAGAAGTCTTTGGTTAAGGTTGAAATGTTAAATTCAGAACGCAAAAAACATCTAATGTTCATTACTTAAAGATAACTTTTATACATTTTTGATATACGGTTATTAGGTATGTACTCTTTTTTGTAACGTATTGTAGTATATTTCAAGCATTAGCAACTTACATACTTGCAATATGTTTTCAACGTTTAGGTATTTTAAACATTTTACTGAAGGTACGATAATTTTAACGTATTTATTAGGTAAATCATATATTCTTATTTCGGTAACAGAAGTTTTATTATTCTAACGTAAATTAGAGCCTAACGTTATAATTTGATAAAACAGTTGCATGCGACTGTACATGTTTTTTTTTTTTTTTTGAGTGGGAATCATCAAATAACTTCTTCCGCTCTGGGCGGAGCGGGAGGGTGTGTCAGACTCTTACTGACTAAAACCTACCCGTATTCCTTCCTGTTACCTGTGTTGCCAGGGGCCTCGGTGACCCTTTAGTACCTTCCCGCGACCCCGGCAGGCATCGGCCCTAGTGGACCCCTACATATGTGCTGACGACATCTCTTTGAGGCGCGCGTGGAATATAACGCGCCGTCGACCCGGGCCTGGTCCCTACCGGACGGTGAGCTACCCATTGCTCACCGTCCGCAAGCCCGCGCTTACGGTGGCCGGAAATCTGCCCGGGATTCCCGACGATCAGGGCGTCTCCTGCGGCGGCTAGGGGCGAGGGCGCGAAACTTGCCTTTCCCTCAACCGTCCCGCCTCCTCCTTCGCGAGCATTACTGCTTCGCAGAAGGTGGTGACGGCTGCCCATGCCCTCTCGCTCCGTACCATGGCCTGTACCAGGGCCGGACGCGAGAGATCTCTGCCGCCGATCGCCTCCACGAGGACACGGCGGTGCTCTGCCCAAGCCGGGCAGACCTCCACCGTATGCTCCACCGTGTCCTCCGGGTGATCCACACAGTGGTGACACCCGCGCGTTTCCTCCCGCGCGACTGTACTTCTTGACACCACATAGACCAAGAGCAACGTTTAATCTTTTCAAAGAAGTTTAAGCAACTCTAACCTAGTAATTTAAAATATAAAAACATGTATTTAATTGAGAATTTATCTCTCTCTGACATTTCTAAGGGCTTTAGACCGATAAAACTAGTTCTAGAAGTATATTACACATATAGAGTCATGAGGAACAGGGTGTAAAGTTCACTCATCCTCCATAGAAAAGGGAGGATCTTCCGACCAGACGGGTGTCGTGTCTGGTGGGCAACTGCCCCACGGTGGATGTCCCTGCCGAGGTCGCGGGAAGCTACTTATGGGTCACCGAGGCCCCGCAACACATGCAACAGGAAGGAATACGGGTGGGTTTAAGTCAGTAAGAGTCTGACACACCCTGCCGCTCCGCCCAGAGCGGGAGAAGTTATTTGATGATTTCCCACCCTAGAAAAAAAAAACGGTTGATGTCGGGATGTTGTATGTATGCTAGTTGCGCGGTGAACTTTGCTTGCGCGGTGAACTTTGCTTGCGCGATGCAGGATTTTACGTGACGTCAGTGTGTTGCGTAGTTCGCATATGGCGATGTAGATGCCGCCACACACATATTAATAGAAATATTTTTCATGGCTATTTTTCGTACTCTTCGATCTAGC
Organism: Atethmia centrago; assembly: GCA_905333075.3. Lineage (NCBI taxonomy): Eukaryota > Metazoa > Arthropoda > Insecta > Lepidoptera > Noctuidae > Atethmia > Atethmia centrago. The sequence goes on along the minus strand of HG995383.1, from coordinate 14,223,962 downwards.
TCTTGGACTATACCTTAAAAATTTAACTCATTATATTTTCTAAACTAAGACTCGACTAAATCTGTGTCTTGGCGAAAAATTGCGACTAAATATGGGAGAAAACAGATCTTCGCTAGGTGCCCAAGCTTTTGAGATTCACATGGGCCAATCTGGGGGCTAGGGCTAGGGCTAGGCAGATCAAAATTAAAATCGCTGATGGTGGCCATGCCAGTGTCAGTCACACAAAAGATCGTTCGCGCGAATACGCGTTCGTCGCGTTCATACTATGTCACTTATTTGTTAGGAAAACCGAAAGGCGCCCCCCGTACAAATTTGTGACATATGCACGCCACGATCGCGTATTCTCGCGAACGATTATCACATCGTCAGAAACGACGGTACGGTTTGGTTTACAGGAATTTTAACCTCAGTATAAAATATCGTTAACGACGTACTTATTATAAAGGTTTTGCTTAAAGTATTAAAAAAACAGGTAAGGAATAACAGTAAAACAATTTTATTAAAAAATTCAAGACGATACAATGTTGGAAAATTAAATTTTCACTTTAAAAGTTCAACGATTCGCTTAACATTAAAGTAAAAAAGCCATGATTCCAACAAACAAAAATACTGTGATAATAATGTCTTAAAAGTTACACTTATGTGCATAGGGACTAAAATGGAGTCTATAAAATGCAGACAATACTTAAATTTATTTAGTGAGTGTTTAGAATGCAAGACCGGCGTCGGCGTATGTAGTGAAGATCTTTTCGATGGAGTTGGCGTACGCCGCTGTCCTCAGATCTAAGCCCAAGTTGAACTTCACGGCAGTCTTCATGATGGCCTGTGGAGCAACATCAATAAAGTACTAACATTCACAACATCATTATCATTAAACGCAGAGCATAAGTTCACACCTCGTACATTTTTTGTGGTAAATCTGAAGTTAGTATAATGGTTGAACTTTATTTCGCGATTATTGGTAATATATTATCTAGTATATATAATTATCTAGTATACATATCGCCATGACAATAATTTATATATTTTGGAGCAATTTTTTTTGTTGCAGCTTTATTTCCAAGCATCTTATTTTAGATCGGAGCTGTCACACTTTTCAAACAAGTTATTATTTTGGTTGATGCTTACCCTAGCCGACCTCTCCATGGTGTAGTCGAGACCGGAGTGGACGATGTCTTTCTCGGAGGCACCAGAGATCCTCTTCTGGAAGGACTCTGAGGGTGTGACTGGAATGCGACCTCCGACGCGGCCGAAACGCCTCTCTAGCGACTCTTGTACGGATTCTGAAAAAAAAAATACAAGTTTATAATCCACTTACAAGTAGGCCGTTTGTATACACACATTGCTTGAAAACATTCTTGCCATGAAAAACTAGGGTTTATTCACCGTGTGTAGGCACGGTCGTCAGTGTTGTATGGATCACTATGGAAGCTTGTTGACAGACATGTTTTTTGTACGGCGCGGTTTATACGCCGTACCGTAGAGAAACCGTGTCGGGGCCTCACAGTTACATTATTATAGTAGTGACCTAGTTGATGATAGCTGATGGATGATGGTCGAGGTGTCAAAAATAGTGATGCAAAATGTCGTTGGGAGATCGAATGTCGTTATTTTTATTTTACGTTCAACCATACGTTCCATACGTATGGTTGAACGTAACGGTAACGTACGGTTATTTTTGGAAACATCAAGTAATCTCATTAGAATTCACAGAAATGTTATCGGGGCCCGATAAAACTTGCAGATCTAATGGCGTAACACGGTATCAATCACAGTCTGAATGATTTTGAAGTATATAGCTTATCGATTGCTTCATATGTTCGAAAAAAAAAATCTGCTCAACAACGCAATGAATCTTGTTGAACTGTCAAAACGAAACGCATTGTGTTTTATGGGGAGCTGACCTTCTATTCTCATAAAACAAACAGATAACGAGCCTGCAACGTTTGCGGTCCTTCGTTTGCATCGATACACGATATTGTGTAAATAAAGTTATGTAATCGTAAGATATGAGAAAGGAACAACTTCCTATAAAACAAGAAAATATTGTAATTATATAATAATAATAATAATATAATAATAAATATTTATTTTATACGGAATATAGCAAAAGTACAGAGAAGTGTCTTAAGAGTAAGTTGTACAACAGTGGCAAAAGTTCAAAGTCGAACGTCTGACTTCTAAACTAGGCAATAAGCCTGTATCTTAGAAGCCAATGTTCCCCAAAATAACAATGACATACAACTATTTATATGATACACGTGCAAGTACTTCTATACAACATTCTATACAACAAGAAAGAAAACAACCTATGCGCATACAGCATTTAACTATTTAGGTATTAATTTTGAGAAGATTTTCAGTTTCATCGTATGATAACTTTTGCAACCACTTGGTGAGAATGTTCTGAATAATGAATAACTGAAAGTTCAGCTAAAAAACACGTGATTACCCTATTTTCGGGGCTTGATACTTTCAACCAGTCGGCGTTGCACCAGGTACAATTTTGGCTTGTTGAACGCTACAAAAGCAACGCAACGTAAAAAACGCAAGCTATAATTATGTAGAAGTGAAGCAAGTTCGATTTTATTACTAGTATTTTTACTGGCGGGACGGATTCATATCTACAGTTACTTGAAATAATAGTTAAAAACCGGTTTTAGACGATACGAGGAAACGATAAAAAAAAATCTAAACCCACTATAATTATACTTCAAGTTTAATTACACTACCTGCGGACGTTGACCCCAAAAATTCATCAGATCTTTTTTTTTAATTACCTATCATGTTTAGGGCCTGACAAGTAGACAGAGGGAAGAGAGGTCTTTCCCGTGCAGTGGAACGTTATCGCTTAAATAATAATAATGAACTTACCCAATAGGTGGTAGTTGGACTCGCGCTCATACTTAAAGGTAAGACGTCCATAGGACACATGGTTGAGGTTCTTGAGCCACTCGAAGAAGGAGACGGTGACACCACCGGCGTTGATGTACAGGTCGGGGATGACCAGGATGTTGCGCTCGATGAGGATCTTGTCGGCCGCCGGGGTCGTGGGCCCGTTGGCGGCTTCGGCGATGATCTGGAGTGAAGGTATTTGAGCGTGAGTTTGGTATTGTTTATTTAATGCCAGAGATTACTTATGAAATGATTTTCGTCATTAGTGTAGATTTGTAGAAGAACTGTCTGATTCTTTGGTAGGAATGTTTTTGTAATATAGGTACATGTATTTAATAGTAATAAAAGTAGTCGGCAAAACAACGTACGTTTCTATTTCCTTCTTTAATAAAAAGTTTTGTCGAATTCGTTAAAGGCTCGTGCAGACTAGCGCGATATCGCGGGCCCGACAAGCAACAATATGCCTGTTGCGCCCGCTATATCGTCCCAGTCTGCACGAGCCTTAACAGTAGAAAACCTATCTCATTATAACATTATTCTTATCAGTAAATGAGAGTACATACGTACTTGAGTTAATACTCACGTTATGTAATTGGAATGATAACACCGAATAAGAAATTACAAGGTCTTTGACAAAATACTTACCAACATTATTTTGTTGAGAGGTATAGCACGTCATTATAGATTGGGTGACTGAATTCATTCCAGCGGATCAAATTACTCAAGAATGTAACAACTTTTTGGTCAGGTCAACTCTGAATTGCGAAAGAAGCGTCTGATGCATATTTTTTTATTGTATTGCATTTTTGTATGGAACAACAGCTTTTTCGACATGTCCGACTATTTTCATCCTCTCAAAGGGCAGTATCCAGCAAAGCAATTTAAATGTTCGTGAGTTCGCAATCATTCAATATTAGCTACCTTAGCGTTGATCTTGTGTGCGTTCTCCTTGTGGATGACCTGTTCAACGGCGGCGGGGACGAGAATGTCGCACTTCTCGTACAACATGTTCTCTCCCTCGTACGCCTTGGCTCCGGGGAAGCCGACGATTGTGCCAGTATCAATTCTGTAGTTTTCGAGGGCCTAGAACAAAGCATATTCCAATTATTAGTGGAGATTAAAAAGACAACAATTTAGAATCTTATAAAATTGACATATTTTGGAACATAAACTCAATGTCATTCCTAACAAAGTTCAAATTCCATTACAGCGAAAAATGTTTTAGGACGTTTTTTTTTAGCTACATAACGCTAAAGAAAATAGTTGAGAAAATGGCATATTCATATAATGTTCCCACTGCTGGGACACAGGCCTCCTCTCCGTGAGAGGGAGAGGGCCGTAATCCACCACGCGGGCCCAGTGCGGGTTGGTATATGTCACATTTCTTTGAATTTTTGGTTTTAGCATATGCCGGTTTCCTCACGATGTTTTCCTTTACCGTTTCGAGAGCAGTGTTGATGAAATAATTTACACAAAGTAAAGCGCCTGTCTGGGTTTGAACCTACGACCTACAACTCGTAAGTCGCGGCCTTTGCCACTGGACCACCACTGCTCTAATGATAGAATGAGAAAATGGCAATTAATGTAAATTATCTAAGATTCCAGCTTGAGAGGCCTAAGACCTGCAGTAGACTGCGATAAGCCGAGTTGGTTGATTGATCTAAGATTCTGTAATGAAGTATAGGGGTTTAGCAGTACAGCTGGGTGATGAATAAAGAATACTGTGCACAATGTTGGGGCGTTCATGAATGAAACACGCAAACAAATTGTCTGTGTTGCTTAAAAATGTGTAAGTCTTGAAAATAGAGATCTCGGTAAGGCCCTCATCACACGTTCAGCCTAGGGTCTACAGATTACAAATAAATCTCTATAATATTATGCGGTCTATATTTCTTGAGCTTCAACTGTCTAGCAAAGTCGGCTCGTTGTATTTGTTTCTGTATATGTATGTGAAATCCGCTTAAAAAAATAATCCCTACGAGTACTTATTATGTGCTGATTAAGTTATCTATTAATACCAACTTGGAAATCAATAAGTCATGCGTATCGTACATTAAGATAACAAAAACATTTGATTAATTGAATCATAATGTCATGGTGACTTATTGTCATAACAGTATTAATGATTTTTGTTATTCATGATCATGACCAAAGGTTTTATTGTTTACATAAGGTATATACTTCTCTTATAGGAAGGCCAAAGAAAAGATGGATGGATCGTGTGATGGGATAAGGACAGACAAAAAAAAACTTACTTAAATTGGTACAGTAAGGGCGAGCGCTGGCAGTGCGCGCATAGGTACATGAGAAAAATGTTGCCGCGATTTACCATACAATCAATCAACTCAGCCTACGTAGTCTAGTCATAAGTTTTGTCACATATGGAAAGTGAAAAAATAAATGACGCAATGAGTTACGCACTACAACCATTTATGTATCAAATGAAAGGGTATAAAATACAGATTTAAACCACATTATTTTTTTTCGAAATGTCCTCCTCTTGCTTCGATACAAGCTTTCAATCTGCAAGGCCAGTCATCAATCGATGCTCTCACGACGTTCATGTCAATATCGGCGGCTGCTTTAATCAGGGATGCTTTTAGTGACTCCAAGTTGAGATGGGGTTTAGCTCAGATCTTCTCCTTCATTAGAGTGTGCATATACTTTATCATTTGGTTTGTTGAAACTCTCCTCAACAATAATTTTTTTTCGTCCGAAATATGTATTTAGCGGTATTTTTTTCCCGCGTACCTCCTTAACAAAATCCGGCTTCTTTCGAGTCTGATTTTCTTCAGCCGTTAAGAAGATGTACTGTTTTTTTTTCTATAAGCACGCAGTCCTAGGTCTTCATTTAACACCCTCTTAACAATGTTGGGTCTGCAGACCCAACATTTTTTGCTTGCGGACAGGATTTCGTTTGATTCGCGCCTTCACTGCTTTGATGACCGCTGGAGTCCGAACAGTACGAGGTCGACCGCTCCTTTGTTTATCTTCTAATTTTGAATCTTCCTTGAATCGTTTGATAGTACGATAAATAAAACTCAGTGGAATTTCAAATTTTTCAGCAGTTTGAAAATCTCAGTTGGCGCGTGACCGCAACGATGCAATACAATTACTGCGACTGTCTTCTTTACGCGTCGACTCCATTTTAGAAAATGAACAAAATTCCAGAAACCCTTTGTTTTTATTTTCTTAAAATATTCAAATTCCCATAATATTTTGCTCGGCTTGCATTCTAAATTCGAAATTTTACCTATGTGACAAAACTTATGGCCCGACTACGTATAACAGTCCTCTGCCGGACATAGGCCTCTCCCAGGCTGCGCCATAACACCGTGTCCGCCGACCTCCGCATCCAGTCTGTCCCAGCCACCATTTTAAGGTCGTTGATCAATCTAGCTGGGGGCGACCAACACCGCTTGCCGATACGCTTTACCATACGCTACCATATAAACCAATACGTTGGTAGTAATCACGCGATAAAAAGACCTAGTGCGCGCTCGCCCTAAGCGCTTAAATCTGTATGCTTTATCTAGACACGTAGGTATATTATCTGACATTAGTAGGTGTAACAAACAAATGAAAATCATTCGATGTCTCGTCATTTTACGTAGTGTTTTCTGGAAACAATAATACAGATTTGGCGGTCGGCAAGGCAAGATACTGTGATACCTGTGACCTTGCTGATAATGACTATTTTTGTAACGCTCTGTGATTTTAATATTTATGTTTTTAAGATACGATATAGTAGGTATTTGGATAGGTAGAGTACCTGATGACCAGGGATCGGATATTCGGATGCATATTTACCTAAAGTTAATTTTTAGCTATGAAAATAAAATATTTTTTATTAATAAAAATCCCGGGATGCCAGGAACTCCGGGAATGCATAACTAGTCGGGTGTATAGTATGGAAGCGACTTCTAAGAAAATATTTATTACAAAAAGCCTCGGGATTCTTGGATTGCATATTTATTTAAAACTAATGTTTCTGCCTACTTTAAATTACAATATTAGGCAGGTAGATAGGTATGCATCCAATTCTCTAGAGTCAGAAAAAAACACAAAATTTGTTGATTCCGGAATGGCGGGTGGGATTTTTACGATCGATACAAAAGTGCATTCCATATAAATTACATTTGAAAGTAAGTTAATACACATTCGATTCTATAATATTATATAATTCAGAAACCTAAATTTGTATTTCCGGAACCGCGGGATTTTTTCGATACAATAGTGCATTCCATATTAGCCAACATCTCAACTTTAGGTGAATTTTCATCCGAATATCCGATCTCTACTGACGACATATCCGCTACATGATAATTGATTTAACAACATGCATTTGAATGATTGATATTGCATTGTTGCCATCTTGGTCTAGAGCTGAGCGTGGGGTCCTGGGTTCGACCCCCGGGTCAGGCAAAGTATGGGGATCATACCCAGGACCTGATATATAGTGGGTTTGAATGAATGAATGAATGAATTCTTTATTTGCCAGAATATAGGTACATTGTATATGGTAAATTTTTATATGGTTTCACTATATTCGACTTTCTAGTCGTGAAAATTTTTAAATAGACATAGTCAAAGCTTTAAAAAAAAATATTATATCAAATTTTTGTCTTCCTACATTAATAACACAAAAAATAATATTAACAATAATATAAAATAAAAATAACAAAATATAATAAAGTTTTATAAGTATATACATGTATAGCAGTCAGGAGTGTCAAGTTAAGGGCTCGCCCGCTATTACATGGACCTTAAACGAAATATAAGTGCACTTAATCTACCTCTGCCTATCACTTTGAGAGAAACAGGCGTAATTGTATGTAAGATAAAATATGTCGTCACTGAGAACTAATTCTCCTCTCAGATACGAGTCACTGGACAAAAGCGAGATTATTACGTTAATCGTCTTGTTAATTATTATAGCTATGAAAATTAAGTAAAAAATAAAGGCTCTAATAATAATAATTAGTCGCGGTAGGTCACCGATGAGATGCACTGATCAAATTATATCTACAGTCTTGCAAATGTATGCACCAGACTGGTATCCTAACAAAGAAAGAGAGATCGTGAGGCAAGTTGCCAGTACTAAGCGGACAAAAACAACTAATGTCCCAGGAAAGTAACATGTCCGGTTGCTGTGGTTTTCTCAACCGGAATTTATTTATTCGAAATTGCTATTTTTTCGACATTTAGAAGCAATGCGTTTCTTAAGATGCATTTGAAGTAGAAATAGACCAACAGATCATTTTGTCGAATCGATACGGTTACTGAGGTTCTCTGAAACCGGGAAACAAAAGGAACTCGCTTATCAATAAACCTATGGACTAACTAGGTACTTAGGTACGTTTTTTTTATTAGTAATAATAAGCGAGTACGTCAGTTTTTATTGTGATTACATTTCCGCTGATTGTCATTTGATGCCTACAAAAAGTCACATGGATTTTCAGCATTTTTTTGTCAAGATAGCGCTTTTTTTTCTGGCAATGAAAAAGTTTAGGTCATATAGACCTGGGACATTCAACCACGTTGCCTTTATAAATTAAATGCGCTCAAATAACCTCCACCTTTGGAGGTAAGCAATGGTGTTACTCGTTGATTGAGTATTTTATTAGAGAAGTATAATTTCCATGCTCTTGCTAAGATTTCTGCACAAAAGTGCATATGAGCTTACCTTGGGGTCAATGCCGTCAGGGTTGTAGATGGATCCGTCGTGCTCGATGATACCTATGCAGGTGGCGCCAGCGCGGACGAGGTAGCGGCACGTGTGCAGACCCACGTTACCGAAACCTTGTACGATGAAAGTCTTGCCGCCCCAGCCGGGGGTTGTGCCTGGGGAACAAAATAGAAAAATAACACTTAGAAACGATGTAGCGACTGCATGAAAGATGATATGGCTGGAAATGGGCGGACTACCGATAGGACGACTAAAAGAGAAGTATGGAAGATAAATACATGTTGCGCTGAGCACAAATAAATTGGGATAAGGGCAGGAGAATGATGACGTAAACGAATAATGAAGACTCTGTTCTACGTACTTACGTATCCAAATCTAATAGGTTTTCACTATTTATCATGTGGTATGTTAGCGTGGTTTTGGTCCTACATATAGCCTGCTTTGACATTTTGATTCTTATATCTAGAGGTGCTAGGCCCACAAGATGACTAATGACCTGATTATAGTCGCGAGAATTCACGTGATGGGTCACCGCAGGACCGGTTGTGGCAGTCTTTAGAGTAGGTATATGTATATGTCTAATAGTAGACGTCATTTGTTTGTGATGATTCTGAATTTAGGTAGGTATGAGTAGGTAACAGGTAAACCAAGGTATTATTATTTGAATAAATGAATATCGAATCCAACTTTATGTTTTCGTAAGCCTTAATTACACGATGCAATTTAAAAGCAACAACAAAAGCTGCAACAACAAAAGCTGCAACGTCTTAAAAGTGTTTAGACGATGCAAGTCATTTGTTGCTTTAATTTTACTGTATGCAACAGACAAGAAACTTATATCGTGTAAATGGGGCTTTATTTTTTAGAGGGTAATCAATCAATTTAAAAATAGAACTGACATAACACCTATTGATACAACACAGACGGAGATATGAATGACGGATATTTTATCTGGTAAATTTTGTGACAGGAAGGAAACTGCATTTCATAGCGCGTGACAATTGCGAAATTGACATAAAATCAAGGTTTAATCAATTGCTTCTACATAAGGTAACAGAAGTAGCTTCCTTAATAAAGATTTTGAAATATTTATAAACCTTCAATAAATTATTCTATTTTAAATATAATAGCGTTGTTAGAAGTTTGAAGAACAATTTTTTAAGAATCAAAATACGACGATGTCGGTTGTACCCAAATGCAAAATCTTATGATTATGAACAAAACATGTTTACAGTTACGTATGAATGCAATTAAAAAATAACAATAAAAAGAACTAACATTAGCATGACGCTCATGTTAGTTCTTTTTATTGTTATTTTTTGAAAATACATAGTTAATACAATTATGTGATGTGAGATAAAAAATATAAAGATATACGGCCCCAGCGCCGTATCTATGTTTGCGTTTTAGTTACAAACTACAATTTATCTCAAACCGAGGAATGCTATTGTGTTTGAATTAAAATTATTATATTTACTATGTGGGTAAGACTTGGTGAACATCATTCTAGTCAATGACTCTGCGTGACGTTATTGGAGAAGGTGGTTTTTATGATGAACAATAATATGGATAATTATACTTTACAAAGACAGGGATTGTGTTTTAGATAATTGAATTTATTTCGTCCAATTCAAACACAAAGCATTTATTTAAAATTAACCAATTACAGGCACTTTTGAATTGTCAAGGAGTCGGTCAGTCAGAAAGATGAAGTTAGTTGCCCATTCCAAAACCTAGTAGGTTCCTATCCAGAAGAAAGGGTAAGAGACTCCACGGCAACTCTTTTAAATCAAAATATTATTACAAAACTGCAACGTCTTAAAAGTGTTTAGACGATGCAAGTCATTTGTTGCTTTAATTTTACTGTATGCAACAGGCAAGAAACTTATATCGTGTAAATGGGGCTTTATTTTTTAGAGGGTAATCAATCAATTTAAAAATAGAACTGACATAACACCTATTGATACAACACAGACGGAGATATGAATGACGGATATTTTATCTGGTAAATTTTGTGACAGGAAGGAAACTGCATTTCATAGCGCGTGACAATTGCGAAATTGACATAAAATCAAGGTTTAATCAATTGCTTCTACATAAGGTAACAGAAGTAGCTTCCTTAATAAAGATTTTGAAATATTTATAAACCTTCAATAAATTATTCTATTTTAAATATAATAGCGTTGTTAGAAGTTTGAAGAACAATTTTTTAAGAATCAAAATACGACGATGTCGGTTGTACCCAAATGCAAAATCTTATGATTATGAACAAAACATGTTTACAGTTACGTATGAATGCAATTAAAAAATAACAATAAAAAGAACTAACATTAGCATGACGCTCATGTTAGTTCTTTTTATTGTTATTTTTTGAAAATACATAGTTAATACAATTATGTGATGTGAGATAAAAAATATAAAGATATACGGCCCCAGCGCCGTATCTATGTTTGCGTTTTAGTTACAAACTACAATTTATCTCAAACCGAGGAATGCACTGAGTGAACATCATTCTAGTCAATGACTCTGCGTGACGTTATTGGAGAAGGTGGTTTTTATGATGAACAATAATATGGATAATTATACTTTACAAAGACAGGGATTGTGTTTTAGATAATTGAATTTATTTCGTCCAATTCAAACACAAAGCATTTATTTAAAATTAACCAATTACAGGCACTTTTGAATTGTCAAGGAGTCGGTCAGTCAGAAAGATGAAGTTAGTTGCCCATTCCAAAACCTAGTAGGTTCCTATCCAGAAGAAAGGGTAAGAGACTCCACGGCAACTCTTTTAAATCAAAATATTATTACAAAACGTATACCGAACGTTTCGTTTCGTAAATAACTAAACTGCCTAAAGAATAAATTATGAAGAAAGTTCGCTATAAGGAATGTTCTTAATTCTAGAATGATATCTTGTTTCAAATCTCCGCAGACTTCATGCTGTAAGTACTCAAAACTAGTTTTAAATCGAGAATCAAGCTGTATCGTTCTAGAACAATGCTTAGTATGCGAGTCCTACAACAGTCCTAGTCAATAGTAACTTGCTTTTCAAATGTCAGAATTATCACGTGAGCAGCATGATCGTAACAACAAATGAAGTCATAGCCTCGACTGCTACACCGGTTTTATGTTGTGCACTTAACGCCAGATTATATCCTACATACATAATGAATAGGGCTAAAGCTTATGATGACCACACGACAACACATCAAGCTATAATTACCATTCTAAGCTGACCTCGCATTGTACAAAAATTTTGCTTGGCTTTCGGTAAAATGAGAGGACCCCTTATACTGGAAATCGAGCTTGATGTGTCGTTGTCACTAACTCTCACAGATTGGAGGTCTGAGTCTAAGTAATCGGAACATTATGGGCTGATTATGTTATGGTGGATGTACGTTAGTGCAAAACCAGGCGCTGTGGCGATGCTTGGGGGAGCGCTATGTCCAACAAAGATGAAAATAGTTTAAATTTCAGATTATGTCCTCATACATGTTTCTTAAGAACGTTGAGCCGTTGGTCACGGCTGTCATTCGTGATCTACGAATGACAACCGTGACCAACGGCTCTTGACGGGCTTTGACAGTCGTTACGGAGTCAGAAGCCGAAAAGTCTGACAACCAGTCTTACCAAGTGGGTATCGTCGTGGTACTCAGTACCCGGGTTGTGGAGGTAAGATAGGCAGTCACTCCATGTAAAATACTGGTAAACAGCTGCAGTTAGACTGGAATTCAACCCTAACATAGTTGGGAATAGGATAGGATAGACAGATTGATTTGTACATGGGACTAGGTTCGTAATTTATGGTTTACAGGTATTGTAATACTGGTCGCTGTGACGATGCTTAGGGGAGACCAATGTCCAGCAGTGATGAAGATGATAGTGTATAGCTTACCGATCATGCTCATGTAGTTGGCCTCGTTGATGAAGTTCTCCAGGCCGTGGAAGACTCCTCTGCCAGTAGCGGATACTCTGCCGTGGATACCTCCCTGTTACGAACAACAAATATATGTCATTCATTTTAGGTGTATGGTAAGTACACACAAGATTGGACTAATAGCACATTAGCACTGTTCAATAAAAAAAACTACGCTCGTTTTGTGGAAATCCCCAGAAAATACTTTGCACGCTTTGTTGGCTGATGTATGCAAAATCAGCAATTAAGACGCTGACAACAGCTAAAGCGTATTCACTGTCGGACTGCATAGAAAAGAAAGAGAAACAATGACACAAATGAGTAATCGAAAAAAAAAAACAACCTAGTTCTGCATTCAAATTATACTTTCTTGTTAGTAATTAAATACCAACGTACGTTGACATTTAATACAGATATTTTGGATTGGAACTCAACGTTAAGGTTAGTTTATCGTTAATTTATATCGAGATTTTTTTTCAAAACGTTTTGGTAACCACCAAGTTCTGAGAAATATGTTCAAGAATAACTTATATTTTTTCCGCTACAACAAACTATTTAGATTTGCTTGTCAGCGCTTTAAGGGTCCGATTGTTTTTTTATTTATTCAATGATTTATTTATTCAATTCAAGTAAAAATTGCAAAGATGGACTTAATGCCTGAATTACGTATTTTTAGGTGCATTACAACAGACGTATGATGAAGTGTATACCCGACGCATCTTGAATTCACCCTTTTACCAACTTAGTCATAGAAGAAATAACTTATTCATGTTAACTGGTAGGTAAAGCCAGGGAAATTAATTGTTAATCAAATTAACTAAACCCAAATCACTTTAGTGTGGCAATAGCGGTTATTGCCCTTTCCATATTATCTCTCCGTAGCAACCCAAACAATAAACTATGTATGGAATTTTCATTATTGGAACATGTTGAAGATCACAATAGATATTGATTCAGGACGTTAACGGACTTCATTTCAGTATTTGAAATAAATAATGCTAGAAAACGGAGGTAGGTCAATGACCGCTATTGCCACGCTAAAGCCATTCGGGTATATTAACTTAAATACTTCGAATATTCAAATCACGACTGTCATTCTTTGACAGTTGTTTGAAATGTCACACACCAAATTGCTTTAACAACAATTAATTTCCCTGTCTGTATAACAGAAGATGAATTACGGTTACGATATCCTAAAAACACCAATCCGTCTGCCATAACTACAGAAGCCATTAGAGATAATGTCATTGTATCTATTTGCCTGCAGCTGTGAATCATGATTGAGTGATCAAGATTTAGGTATTTAAGTGTTGATTCAGATATACTACTACCTTCCATTCTGATTGATTTAGTTTCCTATATTTGAATTCAGAATTTGAGATAATTATGTAATTTTGGAACAACAAACTCTATGTTCAAATTCCATAGGATGTTTTTGTTACAAATGGTCACACAAAATTAACTTGTAAGTGGCGATGGAATGTAAGTTCTCTGAATTAATTCAAGAATGAAGATTTTGATAGAAGTTCTTACCTGGTTGATAGGCTTTCCAGTGACACAAGCGTGTGCGTTGATGTCCTGGTAGCCGATAGTCTTGGCGTAGGTGTCGGCGATCCACGACATCTCGCGCTCACCGGTACCCATGTCAGGGGCGGGTACGTCTACACCGGGCCCTGGGAGAGAAAACACAATGTTAGAAATGTCAAAACTTTATTTTACAATAACAGCATTTAGGTAGGTAGGTGATCTAAGTAGGTACAGATCTTCCAGGAAAGTATGCACATCGGCAATCATCGTCTATCTTCGAAGACACTAACGCGCGATGATGAATTATAATAATAGAGAGCTGTTACAACTATGGTAGTATTTACTTATTTTATAGCACTGTGTGACCTAAACCCACACTAAGTCACGCTTCTCCGTGACTTAACTAGTCCATTTTTACACCGTGCGAAAATAAATCTATCATTTTATTCCCGCATCTAGTTTGCCTGAATTATCGCGGCGTTTTTAAACTATGAAGTTTTTTAACAATGTGGCCAATATAGTTCTTGGTAGATCGAACATGTAGTTTTATTGCAAAAACGCGACACGAATCTTTGCACCGCAATGTCGCCGTAGCAACATTGTGTTTTGACAAAACCGGGCGGCAGCCCTAGTTCCGATTTTGGTCATGCGACTAAATAAACTTGTAGCGTTGACCCTTGTCAAAATATTGTTAGGTGTACAGTTCCCGTTACGAATTTTGTCATCTATGTATTCAGACATGTGAAATCGTAAGTTGCGCCGTAAACTGGATAGCTTCGAATCCCCTTTCTGAGTTTTTATCAAATATCTCAAAGATCAAACCTCGATCGTCCTAGATCAAAAATAATGAAATTTTCATCCCCCTTGTGTCACACACCTCGGGATTCTTGAGTACTAATTAATGGATGACCTCTAATTAATCTTGACCGTGGTCTTTTTCAAAATCTTTTCGAGTATTTGACCTGCGGCGTTTATTGAGATTGTAATTGTGTGTGATTGCGTTATACTAACGTGACTTTTAACACCTAAAAGTATCTTCAGGGCATTGCTCCGGAACCCCCTAGCCCAGGTTTGAATACATAGCATACGTGGTGACCGCGTGCTTGTCACGCGGTTTGAAATGGTTTACGGGAAGTAGTTCCAGTTCCATAATATACTATTTTAATTAAATCTTTCAACAAATTAAAAGTATGGCGGGTTTATGGCACACGAGCTTTAGAATAGTATAATACTCGTGACAATTATTTAAGTCTATTAATGCACGGCGTGAAGTTAGCGCCTGAGCGTGGCGAGGGTGCTAAACGCCCGGATACGTGTGACTGTTAAATAAGTCACACGTATCGTAATGTACTATTGTATTACCATGGTTACAAAATAAGAGATCAACAATTCTATGCAATACTATTTCAAAAAACTTCAATACTTTTGAGTGACCGATGACGATTTGCGACCAGAGAGAAGGTAACCCAACAGAGAGAAAGCCTCATACAATCGCACAATGATAAGTGCAATAACACAAAGCGCGGCAGTACAAAAAATAGAAGCTTTGCCTCTGTGGGGTTAACTCTGTGGCGCGAATTTCGTGCTAATTCGGAAACGCGAAGATTACCGAAGCGCGTTTTTTTTCTGGTTCACCTGTATGTGTTCTTATAGGTATAGGTATTTATTATCATAATCTTAAATACCTACCAAATAACGAAATAATTTCATCGTTATTTCGATGTTGAGCCTGTAATAAGCTCTGTTATTTTACGATAAACACAAAGAAATGCAACCTGCATACCATTCATTTACAATACAATTTGAAGAATACAATGCAGTAACTATTATTTTTTAACAACGTTTGAGATACCGGTGTATGTCGCCCTCAGGCGTCGGAAAAATTACGCCTTAGGGCTTCACTGGGATCTAGATAAAACACGCAATAAAAAATTTACGTTCGTTATTTCGATGTTGAGCCTCTAATAAGCTCCGTAATTTTACGATAAATACAAAGAAATGCAATCTGTATACCATTTACACTAAAATTTGAAGAATACTTTGCAATAACTATTGTTTTTTTATCAACGTTTCAGATCCCGGTGTCGCTCTCAGGCGTCGGAAAAATGACGTCTTAGGGCGTCACTGGGATCTAGATAAAACACGCAACAAAAAAACGCAAATGCTGCTCGACGGTGCGGAGATGTTACTGGAGTAGGTAATCAAAATACCACATTGATAGGCAGTCATGTAAAGAAAACTTTAATTAACTATGTACCTATACATACCTACGTTTTATTACGTATTACATGATCATGACTTATATTTTCGAATTCATTATCTGTAAATTGATTGAATTTTTATTATTCACTGAGTTTATCCACACTCTTTTATCGGTTGCTATGTAATTCTGCTGGAACGAAAGGATATTACACTTATCGGTCTTTTAATTAAATCCATCTATGATAAGTTGATAGACGATAATTAAATTATGTTAAATGAAATCTGCAAGTGAGCACTAGAATGTTGGTGAAAAAGATTCCGAAGAATTGAGAAACTCTTCCTTTATTTGATGTCGGTTATAAACAATCTTTCTATCTTTTGTTAGAAGCTCGTTGTGGAGATAAGTTTCGGGGGTGGGGCTTCGTTTCTCGCTTATCGGGTTTCCTAGAGGTCGCCTCACGGCGAGACTACTACGTGTTATCAAGTGGCTTTAAAAATAACATCACGCTGCACGAAGTTTCAAGTACAGTCTTTAGTGTAGGTAATGTAATATGCTCTTCATTTTGCCATCATCCGGATACCCCAGCAGGCTTGGCATGACACTTTCTATTTCTTCGAAGAATTGACATAGCCCTTTTACAAAGTGACATTTCATTTCTCCATTTATGACACCGCACTGTAGAAATCCTTCTGCAATTTGTCATTTTATCTTTCGTTTCTAACGATCCTTGTCTAGGGCTTTTGTTAGGTAGACTATTTCAAAAGAAACTTTCTATCCCAAACTGTCAAAATCACGCTGGCAACTAAAAGTTGTCTAAGGTAGTGAAGACAATTTGCGTTTTTCTACCCGACGGCCACAAGGTATTACGGTTATCTACAAAATCATGATTTTACAGGAGAGCGTTTTGAACGCAAAACTGTGATAACTAATAGAAGAACAAGGCTATCTTCTATTTTACATAATTTAGTTAATAGGGCATGACCAAGGAAATGGTGAAGGCTAATATTACTTACTATAATATTTTTTTGTTCCAAAATACGGTACTTCCGACACTTTGAGAAAAATTGATGTAGTTGTCTTTCTATATAATATACGTGACTTAATATCAGTAAAAATTGAGAATCAAACAGAAAAAAAATCGTATGACAATACAAAGAATTATGACTCGAATTATTTAAACAATAGAAGAGTGAATTTCGTAAAAAGTGCAGTTGACTCTTTCTACTTTGCTGTCGTCGTACTTTCTACACGGCACGTCGTTTTTGTCTATTCTTCCGTAGACAAAACGGTGCTCGTGCAAAGCTTGCTGGCTGCTATGCTACTTGGCAACTCGTAATGGAAAAACCCAATATCACTTTTCCCGACCCCCGGATCGAGTCCAGGACCCGACCCTCAGCAGCGTACTTGTGATAACCAGACTATCTTCGGTCTTTAGTGGCTTTTAAAGCTTAAAAGATAGAACTCATATCTATAAAATCGCAATATTTCACTTAGTACAAATTGTCGCTGGACATTTATCACGCGACAGTAATTTCCATCGTCGGTTATCGACCTAGGTAAGTGGTCTGTGACAGTCGATGAACTGAGCAAAACAAGGTCAAAACGAGACGTTGCAGTTTACATAAAACATCGTTCCTTGTGAGTAAATAGTTATTTAACAAACTACAAAGTAAATAAACATTTTGGTGGGAAAAACAAGTTTTATTTTGATCCCTGTCAGGTATTAAAAGAGAGTGTAAGAGAATGTCATTGGTGGCCCAGGGGTAATGGCCACGACTTACGAGTTTGTAGGTCGTGAGTTCGAACCCAGACAGGCGGTTTACTTTGTGTAAATAATTTCATCACCACTGCTCTCAAAATGGTGAAGGAAAACATCGTGAGCAAACCGGCATGCTCCTGAATCAAATATTCGAAGACATGTGACATCTACCAACCCGCATTGGGCCCTTGTGGTAGATTACAGTCCACTCCCTCTCCAAGAGAGGAGGCCAGAATTGGGAGCATTATAGGCTGATCATGCATCTATTATATAGTATGATAAGGTAGGTAGCCCAGTGTATAATTTTGAAGTACTTAATCAACTTACAAGCTGCCAGCTGTATCATACAGCAACACAAAAGTGATACATACAGCCTGGATATATGTATCACCTTTATCGTGACATTGTCAGTCAAACGTTATCATTTCAATTAACTTTTCAATGGTTGTGTAAACTTGTTTACTCCCTATCGCCACTAATGAAATAATTTTCAAACTCCACTCCAATTTCTTTATTTTTCAAAAAACGTTTTTATAACCGAGTGCATTATTAATTATTAAATTCAGGGGAATCCTAAACTTACACTGAGTTTCTGGACTAAAAAACAAAAGAATTTTGCGCCAGTGTGATATCGGTGGCAGCACAGAACTTGGACGTTATGTCGCTTCAAAACCTACGTGGCCAGTAGAGGACCTCTTTTGGCTGAATGATGAAAATTTCATTAGAAATCCAGCCTAATACTTAGTTTTCGCATTATCACTTTTTATAAATATTTATTTTGTGTTTCATGAACTGTTCTGCACCTGAACTGACCAAATAAAATAAATAGTATTGTTGTTACTTTCAATAAAACTTGGTATCTAAGACTCAACTCACCAATGAAGCCCTTCTTGGCGAGCTCGAGGGTGAAACGACGGGTGATCTTCTCCAGCTCATGCTCGGAGTATTCCTTGGGGTTGATCTTAATTCCGGCCTTGGCGCCACCGAATGGTACATCAACGCACGCGCACTTGAAGGTCATCAGGGCGGAAAGAGCCTTGACTTCGTCCCTGGACACATCGGTTGAGAATCTGATACCTGTGGGAGAGAAAGAAGAAATAAATTAGATATTGTTGTAATTAACAATAACTTACTTAGTTGAAAGCTAAGCTATTTTTATGTATATTAGTTAGAAGATTTCAACGCAGAGAAACGAAACTAAAGTCTATTTTATTTACATCCTTGTTTCCACATAAACAAATACCAACTTTATGTCAGAGTTATACATTTGATTTTAGAATCAGAATCAGAATAAGAATTTTATTTGCTATGAATGCAGGTACAGGTATAAGATGTTGTACATAAATTAATGAGATCAGCTACAGTCTACCTTACGGCGTGCAAATTATGACATAAATGGAAATAACTAGTCTATTGAAAAGCCCTAAAATTTGTTAATATATTCTGCAAACTGAACCTTATATGTAGTAATTAAAGTCAATATTCCAAAGCTGGCGGCTTTCTCGCGCAACGCATCAGCATTGCAATTCAGCGAGGAAATGCCGCCAGCTTCCTCGGTACAATGCCCAGAGGGCCTTTTTTAAGCTTAACTTAGTTTTAATTTAATTTAGTTAATGTTAATAATCATCTTGTAATTTGGTTACGATTAAAAAAAAAAAAATTGCTGAAAATATTCCAAATACATATATTTGTTAACATTTTTGGAGACAAAGTTGCGAACGAGGATTAAATGAAAAGCGCGGTTCCACTTTATCAACTGCACTTTTTCTTACACAACATTATACAGGACTTAGTAACAGGTATTAGGTACCATAACCGTGTTTGTTAACTACATCGAGTTAATTGTTGTTAATGGTTCATTAAAAAACAGCACCAATTAATTCGAGGAAGTTGCAGTTAGAACTTGCTATCTTCATAAACGTGGTATTGCGAACAATACTGAATATTCCATAAACATAGTAACTGTTTTGTTTATATTTATCTACCGACTTGTTTTCTCTATTTTGCAGTGGTTAGAATGTATTTAGGTAATGCTGTCAATCAGAGACTATCTACGACGTAACATTTATCTATAAAAGACTGTTTTCGACTGATCAATAGATATAAAATTACCTACTGCATAATTCGTGTTAAAGGCTCCTGCATACTGAGGCGATATCGCGAGCGCCACAGGCAGCAATATGTCTGTCACGCGACGCGACGTCGGTGGAGCAATTTCAATGAAGTTTTCATAGAAATTGTCCTACTGGTGTCGCGTCGCGCGACTAGTCGCGCCACTCTGCACGAGCCTTTACTTCGCAGAATAGTTATTTTAGTTATCCGTAACTGGGTTATTTTTTGTTTCTTTTAGTACCAACGGTAGGTAGGTACTAAATAGAAATCTATCGGTATTATTTCCGTTAGATTATTAACTGTCAACTGGGTACAGTGGCTTAGGTTAGGTTAGGACTGTGTGGGAGGAGCCACGCCGTGCCCTCATCTCAGAAGTAGGCAGTGACCTGTCGCTGCCGGCCGTGGTCGAGTCGATGGCCGGCAGCGAGGAGTCCTGGGACGCGGTGGTATCCTTCTGCGAAACAGTCGTGTCGCAGAAGGAGGCTGCGGAAAGGGAGCGGGAGATCTCGTCCGCTCACCCGGCCCGCAGCAGGCGCACCGGGCGTCGGCAGAGGGCAGATAATGCCCTCTTCCGACCCCCCTAAATGGGTCCAGGGACGGCGGACTCGGGGACGTCCGCCGCCCCCTATCACGGAAGTAATACTAGCTCCCAAGATCCCTGGTGCAAGTGTGGGAAGGGAACACCGGGGTGGTTTTTAGTCAGTAAGAGTCTGACAGACCCCTCCGCCCACCCCAGGGCGGAGGACATCCATGAGGATTTTCCACCCCGGCAACAAAAAAAAAAAAAAGGACTGTGTTCATGATCAACCACGCGCGAGCGCTACTTCCATATTGCTCGCAGCTAGTATTAGGGCAAGGTGCGTTAAGTCGCAAGCAAGTTTGATACCTGCAGTCTAATTGTGTATCTAGTATATTACAATCTGAATGATTTTGAAGAATATTGCTAATATATTGCTTCATATGTTCGAAAAATTTGTCTGCATAACAACGTAAATAACGCGATGAATGTTGTTGAACTGTCAAAATGAAACCCTTTTTTTATTACAGTACTGTAAGTGTGTTACACAATTACCCCGCAGTTCACAATTTGTCGGGTTCACAATATGTTATAAACTATCGAAAAATAATGCGTAAAATTGTAAATGGTTTGTTGCAGTTCACAATTTTTCGACAGTTTAGGTATATCTAACGGAAATAATACCGATAGATTATAAAACAACGACGTTCTAAATTATACAGTGGCGTCGATTCCCTTGTTCACAAACTAAAGTAAATTTAAGTTCAGTGCATCTTTTTCTTTCTATTTCATTAGGAAAAGGACAGAAGATACATTTTAGTTTAGTCCTGTCAAATTAGTCAGCGCTTGACGTAAATTGACGTAATTTTAGTAGGCAAGTTTTTAATCACGTCTAAACTTGTATAGAGTAGTGACAGGAGCTGATTAATTTGACAGGACTAAACTAAAATTTATCTTCTGTCCTTTTCTTAATGAAATAGAAAGAAAAAGATGCACTGAACTTAAATTTAGTTTAGTTTGTGAACAAGGGAATCGGCGCCAGTGACAAATACATAAAAATAGAAGTGAAATAATGTTCGTTGGTAAGTCCATCACTTGAGAAAGACTGGACCGATTTGGCAATAAGGTTCGTATTAGTCCGAATTAACGTCGTTTTTGTATGAATTATTGAAATTTGGGCAGGACAACGTCTGTCGGGTCAGCTAGTAAAAGATATAAATAAGTAGGTAGGTACTGTAGATGTCACATCAATGTAATGCATCATGCCATCTCAAGTATGTATCCAGGTGAGATGTATGTCTGTATGTTCTGAGTTGAGCTGCACTTGGACAGGTCCACTCAATCTGTGTGGTTCTTTCATCAAAATACGATTTTAGACACCAATCTACATGGTCTTCACATGATCTGACCAAGATTATTTCTAGACTTTAAAAGAGACTGTGATCTCTGAGTTTGTTTCACCCTTTCTCCTCAGAGTAAACATATAGGAAACGCCAACCTCATCTAGTTTTAAAAGTATGATTAACGTGTAAAAACCTACTTACAGAAATAAAATCTTTTATCATTTATAATCTTGCAATAAAATCAATTTTGATGAATGTTTATTTTATACTAAAAGAGGTTATCCGCAGCAAGTGCTATGATAAGCGCAATCTCGACATTTATATAAATGATGTAATATTTTGTTTCTTTTAGTGCCTGGTGACACCTCAACTGATTAACAGAATACCTACCTATTCAGTCTTAATTCCTCATGAAATAATTCTCACTGGATTTCATCATTATTTATATAAAATGATTAGGTACTAGATATGAACCTATATCTTTATAAGTTAAATTCTGTAAGCCATGAAAAAGACTTCCACGATTTTTCTGGCACGTTTCACAAAAAATATGCTGAAAAGTGCATCTACGTGTAGGAACTTATGAGGGTGTTGTTCACAATATTAACACCAGAAATAAGGACAAATTACGTGCTCCATTTCACCGGCTTCACAAGGTTCATAACTCGTTTGTTTGGCTTGGTCTTACTTTTTATAACAAGCTACCCTCTTCTTTGTTGGATTTGCCTTTTAATGCGTTTGAAACTAAAGTAAAATCCAAACTTTGTTCAAGGGCATACTTTTCTATCAACGACTACTTACACGATAAGAATTGTTGGTGGCTGTGATTAACTCAAGACAATGTTTATGTTCTTTTTCTAGAATTAGCTTACCTAGTGACAGATTATATGAGTTCATATAATTGTTTATTTTATTTGACTGTATAAGTCAATTAATTTTTAATTTTATTTTCGTTTATTATTGTACGTAGATAATCTTCTCATTACAATGTTTTTTGTTGAGTTGTATTGCAATATGTGGTTAGCTAGCGACCTCGATAACTGATTATATTATTCTTACAACCGGCAGCAAGTTCGTCATGCTCCCTTAGATGTCACTGCTTGCGGTAGCGTCGGGTTGCCTCCTTCCCTCAAATATGGCGAGGGAATGGCTGATTTTTGCGTTATGCTCGTGAACGGGTGCTGCTTGTGGTGACTGGTCGTCTTGCTGACCATTGTTTTGTTTTGTTATTAATAATTAATTGTTTATTTATTTTACTTTGATGATCCTAGCTCATTATTTGTGAGTGTTACAGCTATAGCTATATGTAAGCGGGCACGCCCTTTATGCTTGGAGGCTTTTATTTGGGCATTAAGTTCTGTTTACGTTTTTATGTCTGCTTGAGAATTTATACCTTTTCTTTTTTTTTATTGGTATAGTGGTGTGCTAGCTGACATATGGCTAATAATTTAATGTTTTGTGTTGCACGTAATGCAAATTGTTTTGCATACTGTTGTATAGAATCCATTTTTTTTCTCTAACTGAACAGGCAGCTGTGCTGCTAGGGAGTTTGTTGACCACTTCTTCTTCCCAGCTAAAGCAGTAGGAAGTGGTGAAGGGTGGGCATTCTGGGGAACTGTCTTATGTACTTACTAAAATTGACGTTCGAAAAGTGCTGATTCTCAGCCTTGTTTGAATAAATGACTTTTGATTTTGATTTTGGTGAATTCTGAAAGTTGTCAACGTCGCAAATAAAATTATGAAATATCGATGTGTTTTACTAAGATATTGATTATGAATTGCATTAATAATGGATGGGGTGAGTTTTAGGTGTAAAAACGGGCTCCCAGGTGCTTTTTTGTCGCCTAAAACTAAATATTCAATGTCACGATAATAATTATTGCGATTCAGAATCATAATTTTTTATTTTTCATAACTGTAAAGTTATGAAAAATAAAATATTATGATTAAGTGAAGTAATTCACTCTTTGTTTTCCCGAAGACTTAGGCAGTTGTACCTATAGTGCAACCACATTTCGCCAGTTATGTTTGTAAGTCCCTTGTAATAGGGACCATCCCAAATGTAGGAGGTGTATTTTTCAAAAACTTATTAATACTATTGATTAATAAAATTACTAAAAACAGCGAAATATTTGATGGCTATTTGCGACGTTGCCAACTTTCAGGATGCAGAGCTTTTAAAAGGGACGATGTTTCCTATTCTCGACCACATAAGCAGCCAAGAATCGGTCGTAAAATTTAAACTCCATAGTTTGGCAAATTTGTTTTGGAGGCGCGGAAGGAAAAACAGCTTTGTAAATGACTAAATAGGTTATATTTTTATCCTTTAACCTCATCATTTTGTATTCGTTAAAGACAAATACACAAAAGTAGGTAAGGTAGGTAGTTGGCGACACAAACATCCAAACCCGTCAATACATTCTGTGGTTTTAATTTACACCTACGTCGGTAGGTATGTGGTGAATCTTTAATTTCCGTTGCTTTTAAAGACCCCTATAGGAGCACCTTTTGTTTAAGTACTTCCAAGGACATAAGTGCCGAAACGGGAAGAACAGAAACCGGCCATGTGCGTGTCGGAGCACGCACAATGAAGGGTTCCGTAGTTGGGAAGTTGGTATGAATTTATCCCAAAAACAAACTTAACGTTGTAGTTGAAAAACATGTTCTCCCATACATAGCCTATGCCATAATCAATTCTCCAACTGCAAATTTAAGTTGGTCAACTATTACTCGTTAACTTGTAAAGCCCACTGAGCTGTGATGGTTTTCCTTTTAAATTCATTATAAGTACTACTGCCACGACTTTTTTCACATCTCCATAAACAACCATTTAGCTAGCAGGGGTCGACGACCCTTGACTCTAACAAAAATTAGCATAATATTTTTGAACGGCCTATCCAACGATACCCCACACCATGGGGTAGACGAGAAAAAAAATATCATCCCCACATTACGTGCAAGGTACCGCCACAATTTTTTTTAGGGTTCCCCACATTACGTGCAAGGGAGGTACCTTGCACGTAATGTAACTATAAGGGTTCCTTGTTTACTACGGAACCCTAAAAATAAGTTCACCGGTTAACCTACACAATTTGTAATTCAATAATCAATTTATATAATCTATCTACCTACCTTCATGAAAACATCCGAAGCTGTTTTTAACGGCATGTATTTTGGTTATAAATAGCTTCGAACGAAAAGTGACTGAAATAAAATTGGGCCTTGTTCGAGACACATTTCAGTTATTTTACAGAAGTTTCGTTGCGTTGAAGTGAAGATGACCATTTTTTAAAAATTAATTACCTCATCATAACTTATTGCTAATGTCAGATCACCTACACGTTATCAGTTTAATAGGATTAAGTAAGTATGTACGTACACACGGCTAGGTACATATCAAGCTATAAATTTCCTGTATAAGCTGACCTCTCATTGTACGGAAATCCTATACAATGTGAGATCAGTTTATACTGGAAAAGTATATCTTGATATGTAGCCATGTGTACCTATTTGAGTAGTTATCTAAGTAGGTCTATGCACCTATTGTTTATCAATAAAGAAGATTATCGCGTGGGTAGTACTTAATCACACTACTAGAGAGGCAATTACTTTTATTTTATACGATCTTTCGTCCGCGTAGAGGTCAGAAATTATCCCATGGGAACGTACTACCGGGATTAAAAGTATACTATGTCCTAACCTAGATCATGGTCTACCCATGTGCCAAATTTCATCCAAATCCGTTCAGTCGTTTTAGCGTGAAAGCGTAACAAACAAACAAACTCACGTTTATAATATTAGTTAGGATTTCAGAAAACATGCGTAGGTGCAACAAGAAAAATCTTTTGGGAAAGCTTCAATATGAATGTCGCCTGACAACATTGTTTTCTAGCTCTCGGTGCCATTTTTACAATTCAATAGTCGCGTGCTAAATACATTTCATTCGCTGGCCCTGAATATAGCATGTATCGAAAGAATAATGACTTCAGCTTCATTGAGCAGTTCTGATTGAAAATAAATTTTTGTTTGTCGAAGACTGTAAGCATGAATTATATTTGATTGTTTACGTTCGTCGATAAATCGATTGCTTCTAAGGTGATATAGCATTCGTTTCTTTTATGATGTCAAAGCCGGGACAGACATCATCGTATCAAAGAGTTACATTCGTCTCGGTCTTTCCAGAAGAAACGTTTTAATAACTTTTGTTGTAAACAAGAGTTGCATACCTAGAGACGAATAGGGGGCATGCCATGGGCAGTTACCACTTAGGATGAGTACCTAAATACTTAGCAATACGTGACTCTTTAATAAAGCTGTTGTCAAGCCGTGTGTGCTTTTCTAATAATCTCAAATAGGTTGATAATACACGCTCCTGCATGGCTAGGTGTCGACTATGAAATGAAAACAAGTCTGGTTTAATTTTAGCTGTTGCGCAATACAAAATGACGCGAAAAACTGCGTCACGACCACGCCTCCCGTTGCCAACCTGCTAAAACCTCTAAAAATGTTATCTTGTTATGTCAAGTGTCTAATCTCACTACCTACATTAAAGCCTGTGACAAGAATCAACGTGATGTATCACGTTCCTAATCGACTTCGGTGATTTTAACTGCACGATGATGCTGTTGCCAACCGACTGCTAGTGTTTTAAGAAATGAAACACACCTCCAACGGATCCAAATCTTCAGGCCCCCCTGTGTGCTCGTTTTATCGCGCCTATCATCACTTGTTTGCTAGTGTGTGTTTCAGAACGTTTCATTCTTCAATGGTTTCGACAAATGGCATTACATTAAAATTTACTTGTGATAAAATTAAACTACTTATGTTTGCGATCGCAATCACAAAAACAATTCCGTGAAGCTAATTTGCTGGAGATAGGTAGGTACGTCAGTTATCAACTTAGATTATTTCAGATACGGGGTTTCTGATTCCCAAGAGGCCAATTTGCTAATTAATATGTTTGATGATTTGATTGTGGGTCAATTTAATTTTTCAGATTTAATAGATTCGTGCTCTTGGTTTTCATATTTCTGTGGAGTGTTCGTGTCTAAGCACATTGTACCTGCTTGACCTTCTATTACTTATACCGATTTACTCAGGGTTTGCTTGTTTGTTGTTTTCTACTTATTTGACTTTCCCTTCAATTCTTATTTTGTCAATGAAGCAGATTAGCCGTTCAGGCGAAAATTATGCCAAAAGAGGCACTTTATGCGCGGTTGAGGAAGGCCCAGGCCGAAAATGGCGCCAATGGCTTTGCGACATAGGTCTGGAAAACATAGATGTTGGCTAGACGAATTTTAGAGGGAGGGACTAAATAAACGGAACTAATTCACAGTCTAGCAATTTCTAAGTTTTGTGAGGCTGGCTCGACCTCAGGCCACTACATATTCTATGGATGAGGGATCGATCGTAGTTCGGAAGAAGGCAGGAGTACTCATGAGCCATTAGTAAATTAATTGCAGTACCTATTTAGACATAGTAACAGGACAGGTAACCGAAAACAATGTTTTAATAATTTACGGAGTTCGTAAAATTGTAATCCATGGGCACGTGGAAGCATTATGTTCCACTTACGAACAGTGAAACAATGAAAATATCCTCTCCTTATAACCGTTAATGACGACTCCATACTATTACAAAAAACTTAAAAACAATCGTAATAATATAAAGGCTCAGCGCTCCGAAAAAGGTGTGAAGAGCCATGCATGGAAATTAATTATATGAACAGATCAATGGGTTAACAATATTGACATCAATGGAAAGCACCAAGGTTGGTTTGGCTCGTGCGTCATAGTGCAAGAAAACAACATAAAAAGAGTTGGGCGGCTCGCAAAAGCCGCGGCAGGACTATTATTGTCAGGTGAGGAAGGAAGGTTCTAGAATAGAGTACAATGACCGGACGCTGGCGGATTTTTTCTGTCGACAGATGACGGCCAGGCAGAAAAACTGATCGAGGTAGGCGAAACCTCTAGAATAATGTAGGAATGGGGGTCAACGTAGGATGTCTACACTTGGCATTGAGACAGAATGTAGAAGATTCGTGATAGCACAGGTAACGAAGGACAACACTTACAGGTAGGGTTGCCAACTTTTTAATATCTAATATAGTATTTTCGAAGCCAGTGCCTGTAAAAATATAGATGGCGAAAACATAAAATAATAGTATTTGTTACATAAATATTTCATTTTTTTAATGCATATTTTTTGCTACTACGAGTATGAGCTTGATTTTAAAAAGTATTCTTTTTAAATGAAGGTTACAAAATACCAGCCTTTGTGACCCTATTGCACTCATCTCGACTTTTTGTATTCATCACTGAAAATATACACTCGTAAAAGCTGAAGTTGCTGGTATAGAAATATGAAATTATACCCGCTATTTTTAAAATATAAGAAAAGTCTGAACCACTGAGCAACGCTTGTTTTCAGCAGTAGATTTAGCAACCAATTTTTGTTCAGAGTTAGGCCTTAATATAGCAGAATACTACCTATATTATATAGTTGGGTTGGCAACCCTACTTACAGGAGGTAACTAGTTGAGTGTATTGTTAATGAGACGTGAGAACTAAGATTGCCGTTTTCGTTTTTCTCCCACGAGTAACAATATTGTCTTGATATGTTTCCGGCTACTCACTGCCCTGTTAAACCTACTTGGTAACATTATAGTACTTGGTAGCCTATATTCTCCGAAGAGTCCGGCAGAGCCGAAAAGTACACCCACATTAGGAACGCCAGGTTTAGGTTCCATACAATAGGGGTCAAGCCATTGGTATTAACAGACTTCGGAGTCTGAATTTGTGTCCGGTTAATACCAACTCCTAACCCTACTTGATAATTCTTATAAAATGAGATTCAGGTAGAGGGAGCAAAAAAAAGGGGCGTTTATCATGAGCGAGCGATGTTTATACAGCGTCAGTTTTTGTAACATATTTAACATCTGGTAGCCGACTTTAGTTCCTGTTGCAAACAAAACGAGACCCTTGTAAACAGGTTACGAACAATTACAGTACCTCGAACAGCTGTTTTTGTTCGGGACAAATTGAAAGGGAGAGGGTGCAATTTTATACTTCACTGGCAAATGCAATAAACAGTAACGCAGTTATTATGTAATAGGTAAATTGCTGCGCAATGCAGTGCGTTTCATTGATCTTCTAATGTCTCTCTTAGCATAAGGCGCTGTTTTGTCCGATTGGATAGAACCAATAGATAGTTTGCTAATATTGCTATTATTTTTGAAGCAGATCTTGCGCTAGTAAGTAGAGTAGTAGTTGTCGTGTTAGTCATTTTGAACAGTATATCTACTTAAAAAAGGGTGCAATATGCACCAAATTATCTACTTTTGATTAAAATTTTACAAAAAAAAATTTTCGAGAGCCAATCGATAATATAATTAGAATTGAATTTTTGGTTTTGTTTTTTTAAAAGTGACAATGTTACAAAACGCTTGTTGCTATTCGTGATAATATCGGTTACGATGAATTATGTAACGCAAATATTTTGCATATTATGCATATTCAATGATCGCTTCTTTAGGCGTAAGCCCAGTGGAATTTCTTATTGTTAGAGCAACTATAGAATTAAGATTAACAACAAACAAGTCGAGTTCCGCCCCGTGTCGACATCGAAATGAATGTTCATATGGATAACAAAGGTACATTTTGTCATACAGCTATCTTTTTATTAGTGGTACGATTATTGAATATGAATGCAGTAATCACAATCACCCACTTTATTAGAAATCACATTTCCCTTGTCTATTGGGTTCATTCATTGCTACCTCAAAAGTAATAATAGGAAAGAACGAACTTATTTTTAGGTTAAATGCGGCTCGATGAGCTAAATCAAATCGTACAATCAAGGTGAATGGCATAATCAGCTAGGTTAAATCAACATGTGATCAGAAAATCAGGTTATAGTTTACTTTCCTAAAACTAAACTTTTTAGGCAACTCCTAGACTAAAGCAACATACTAAAATGGCTACTACTAAATACATTTTTCTTAATTTTGCGAGTTGTTAAGGTTTATTTTAAGCATAGAAAGCACAAATTCTACGTCCACATATTTTAGCTAATATAACATTACGGACACTAACATCACGTGTCTCTGGAGCTATAAATAAAACTTCCTATTAACAATAAGTATTACGTGGATGATGTAAGCACAGCTAAATGAAAATCGAGTAAATATGGCACCCACCTCCTTTGGTTGGAGTCCTGTGTGAGGAATGTTGCGCTCTGTAGCCTCGGATCATTTCGTAATCGCCAGAATCGC
This sequence comes from Atethmia centrago, assembly GCA_905333075.3. Lineage (NCBI taxonomy): Eukaryota > Metazoa > Arthropoda > Insecta > Lepidoptera > Noctuidae > Atethmia > Atethmia centrago. The sequence goes on along the minus strand of HG995383.1, from coordinate 14,193,726 downwards.
GCCTTAGTGGAAATTGGATTTCAAGGATGCTGTCGCATGGCTGCATCAGCTTCAGGATACCGGCTACCTTCTTTTTCTTATCTTCAATGGAAGTTCTTGACTTCATGTCGTCTACCAGTTGGTCTTCGACCACTTGGCAGGCTCTGTGGAAGAAGTATTCCACCATGTCGAAGAATCTTGGGTTTGCATGATTCGGGATGTCTTTAAGCTTCTCTGGGATTTGATGGCTTGCGTATGTACGGCAGCATACGTTCACACCAGCAGGCGTAAGTTTGAGCATTGTATTGACTCCCTCATTCTGGATGCTATTTTTCAATGGTGGAACCGCCGCCTTGGCGATGTTCTTTAGGTGCAGCATTGTGGTTGTTTTAATTAAGTACGTTACTCGGGTTAATAATTGGGCCGCCCTACTCTACACTAAATGTATAATACACAATTCTATGTAATGCTATTATAGACTGTAGTGACGACCCGCCCCGACGGAATTCGACTCACTGAGTAAAGTAGCGTACGGCAAAAAATAAAAAGGCCCCCAAGTCGTGATGCGGATATTTGGTCTCGCTCCCACTTAGGCACACGATAAGAATAGCGATATCACTTCGCTGCGAAGTTGGTCACACTCACAAGGCAAAATCGAATCGGTGGTGTGAATCGACTAAAATGTTTGTATTGGTTAGTTGACGCTTTGAAAAGTTAAGATTTCACAAATTACTCTAAACGAATGAATATCAAATCGTTTAATTGTTTGCAGTTTTCGATTAATTTGACCAACAAAAAGTTTAGAGATGATCAATATTTGAGGTCGCGATTATTTAAGAGCTATTTGATTATTAAATTGCCCTAGATAGATATATATAATGGATTTGGTCATTCTGTTATTGCAGGACTGCCTCAGAAGGATGTTTTATCTGACAAGTAAAATGTTTAAAGAACGCGTAAGTAGCTAGGTTTTGTATCTGAGTGGATATTGAATAAATATTATGGTTTACTGTTTAAAATATCACGGTTGTTTCATTTTCGAACGTAGATGTCTGAGGCGATGTTCATTTTATCATACTATCTACCAAACTAGTCGGAATTAGCCCATACCTAGGACTGGACCAAAACGGGAGCAACCAGAAGTATTTTTTTTATGGCGCGGACGGCTTGAGGTTACAGTTATGTATTTACAACTCGATATTTTTGTCTATGAGCACTCCGTCGACTATCGACGCGACTCCACTCGACTAAAGTGAGCAACAACATCACTACAAAGCTAGAAGCAGCTGTCTCGGGTGTCATAATGCAGGTTCGATTAGGTATTTGATAGGAACTTAATTCACCAGTCAACGTTCAAAGCAACCAAAAGATAGTGTTAATTTGATAACAGTTACTTTATTTAATTAAGACAAAAATAAAATCATTCTGATGGTGTTACATTTTGGTATTGATCCAATATACTTTGTATATCATTTCTGTAGATTTTATGTATAGTTATCAAAGATGACATTAATTTCTTGTATTCTGTAAATAAAAGTATGCGTAAGCATCCCCTCTCCGCCCTTACACGTGTGGTGGGAGAATGTTAACTAACAAAATACGCAAAATAATTACAATTGGAGCCAAATTTAGAAATTGAAATGATTTGCATTTTGAACATTGACGTAGTCTAACACTAGATATTAAATCTATTGTTCTTATATTTTGTTCTCAAGACTAAACGAAAATCCAGGTAAGTTTCGTATGTTTTGCGCGTAATATTTTTAAGAAAACGCGTAATAATTTGTTTTTGTTATGTTTTTACTATAAATAAAATATTTTGTACTCACTTTCTAGCTCCCCAACAATGACGGTCCCCACAGACGTAGTTGCTGCAAACCAAATTGATGTTCTACCAGATGAGTTAATGATTAGCATTTTTAAATACCTGCCGTTGGAGACAATACTTGAGTGTGAAAATGTATGCAGTCGATGGAAGAAACTGTCTCGAGACACCACGCTTTGGAGGGGAATCGTTTTTGTCTACTCCGGGAAACCAGGACAAAGCGAAGTAAGCGAGAAAAACCTGGAAATCATAGAAACTCATAGTGAATGTATACGATGTCTTAAGATACAGTACGTTTATAGTTACTCTACGATCAAGTCAATAATAGAGCAGTGCCAGAATATTATCTCACTTGAACTTGTAATGTGTCGCATCTCCAAAGAGTTCGAAGACGATATTGCAAGGTGGCCGAATTTAAGGAAAATTAACTTGAAAAATTCTCTCGTGTTGATGAATAACGTAGATGTTTTGGTTCCGTACGATAATTTTAAATACTTGAACTATTTGGCTTTGTCTGATTTTGGTCTACCGGCTGTGACACGCGACAGCTTACTCCGATGTAATTATTTAAGTCACATTTTTATAGAAAAAGTAAAAAATCTTGACTTGCAATATGTTAAAAATTTGATAACATCAAAAATGGGAATTCTTAGCGCCCTACATATTTATGGGGGCGACGCTGTAAATGACGAATGTTTGTTTATGTTGTCACAATGTCAGTTACTAAAAGATCTCGCTATAGTACGTTGTGAAAATCTCACAGATGCAGGACTAATCAAATTAGCAGATTTAAAACAAATACAACATTTACAAATTTGGAATAACGTAATCTTCACCGAAACTAATTTGCATAGAACTTTATCAAGTCCGAATTTAGTTAAACTGGAAAGCTTAAGTTTATCAAGAATAGGAAATATTTCACCTGTGATAGTAGATGTGATCTCTGAATATTATAAAAATCTTAAGTTTCTCGCTGTTTACCAATGCCCTAGAATCATTAACACAGATTACGAAAAGCAGCTAAAGTCAAAATTTAGAAATATTGACGTAGTTTTATATTGACCTCCTTCACGCCCGAAAAATAAATAAGAAATAGCACTAGAGAACACAATCCCAAGTTTAATGATTCATTCCATCTCCAATGAACGCTGTCTTTACACTTCAGGCCGAAACTACGTTAGTAGGAATTATTGGATATGATTGTATTAAGTCTATAATATTGTGCCTTTTTTTTTGGATGGGAAATCATCAAATAATTTCTCCCGCTCTGGGCGGAGCGGGAGGGTGTGTCAGACTCTTACTGACTAAAACCCACCCGTATTCCTTCCTGTTGCCTGTGTTGCTAGGGGGCTCGGTAACCCTTTTGTACCTTCCCGCGACCCCGGCAGGCATCGGCCCTAGTGGACCCCTACACTTGTGCTGACGACATCACTTTGAGGCGCGCGTGGAACACAACGCGGCGTCGACCCGGGCCTGGTCCTTACCGGACGGTGAGCTACCCATTGCTCACCGTCCGCAAGCCCGCGCCTATAATATATATATACTAATATTGTACCCTAAAGTCATGGTTTCGGGCTGACGTTATTACAGATATAGCGTTTTTTACAGGTACCTACCGTGGTTTGGGTATGGGGTGTAAGCAATAGCTTCAAAAGCATATTCTCCGTTTCCTTTATTAGTCACGATTAAAAAAATACATTAAATCCACATAAGTATATTTCACTGTTTAAATAATGGCATATTTATGAGTCAAATAATTAAAAATTTTCATTTATTCCAGACGAAAAATAAGACAAAACCTATTAGATATACACTACTAGTCTTTTGTTAAGAGAATCGATTTCCTCTAACTTGAAACATGCTTAATTTATCAACAAATAAAAAAATACAAGAAAGTGACCTTAATGTGCTCATATACAGATATTTTTTCTAGTTCTTCTTAAATGATCATGATTACAACGTAAACTATTCATTCTGCTTTTAATATCTATGGAATTTAATTGTGTCTCTTAAATATTACTTTATTACAAAGATTTGTGTGTTATTTGTGATGATATTATAACAATACATTACTTCCGAAAAACAAACTAAGTGTTATTTTTTCCTTTACCATGGTGTTTTGGGGGCACATTTAAAGATTTTTAATTTAATACTTTATAAAGTAAGAGTGCACGTAAAATGTTTCTAAAACATCGTTAAAATACCATAACACAGAAAAACATACATATCGTCGAGTCACTCATCGCGCGTCTTACAAAAAAACACTACATCACAATTTATGTTTTATTTCAAACATCACAGCATCCTGAATCATTTGGTACTTTTCTGACATTCCATTGTATTAATGACTACATTAAAAATTTTGGTTGAAAGTTCTAATGACACGAGCAAACGCGATAGTTTCACATTTGTGTACAATATGATTATAGTGCCGATAATTACGCTTAATACACTAACTTACCAACTACAAATGTTTGATAAGCTCAAAATTTGTTTGTTCTAGGTATTTTACATGATTTTCCTTTGTACACTGTCTATTTTTGGTTTCAAGCAGGAACAAGAAATGAATGAGACCAGATAAGTGAATGTGTGACAGTGCTTTTAATTTATTTTAAAGAAAACGTTAAAATATTTTGAAATAAATATGTAAAGTAAGTTTATTGTAAGAAGTTTACGAATGTTACGAAAGAAACTGTAATTAAAGTAGTTAAATATTTTAATTGTATTTGGCTACGAGGTAGTATTACAATGTGATGTTGAATCCAAAATAAATAAGTTTAAACATTGTATTTTTTACAAATTGTTTAAAAATCTACGATTCGTAAGACGTATACAGTGTTACAGTGAGGAGCTATGATCAAAAGAAAATCTAGAAGAATAATTTTATTGAAAACGCAAAACACGTTAGCAGCTCTGCAAATTTAAAACGAAGCAGTATTAAAGTGCTTAGAGGTTTGCTTATTTGACGATCGACACGCGTGATCAAACAAAATCGATTAAATGAGCAAGAGACGATCGCAATAGTATTTCTTATCTATCGCCCCTGTGTATCGTTTTTGTCGATCGATAAATCAACAAGTAATGCTCGATTTAACATAACATCAGGCCTTTTGCTCCGAAGGATTGGGCAGAGGTACTTCTATAGTACACCCACAGTCATACCGGACAGAAATCCAGACTCCGGTCTGCTACTGAGCAATTCCAGATAAAAAAAACCCAATAACAATTTGATGCTCGATTTTAACCTTGATATACATATATGGGTCGTTAACACGCGAATGTAATAATCGAGTAAATCCGTAAGAAGCTGACATATCTTATTGATCGTCAAAACACAGCATATCGAGCGATAACGAAAGCTAAAAATCAATCAAATCTGTAGGCACCTTAAGTAATGATAATTGTATGCATGCACAAAACATCGAAAGTAAAAGTTACAACTTAAGTTGAAACGTCTTGTCTTTTGAAGTTAAAAGATAAACACAAAATATTCTTCACGAGAAATCCCACGGTACATTATAAATATATTTACAGACATAGATGGCCATTATCAGCATTCTACAGTAGTTATACAGGCAACGACTCGACGAGGGAAAGCCTCAACGCCAACGCCCGTAACATAACATGTAAAGGTCTTGAAATTCTTAAAGTTGGGAACGAATTTTGCTGGATCTCAACACAAAATCACTAGATCATCGACCAAGGGGGGTTAACTTACAAACAAAAATCACATAGGATACTTGGGACGGGGGGTAAAGTGGAGTCGATCATCGCTTGCGTCCGCGCATGATCTGTAGCGCCTTGGCCATGAGTGGCGCTTTCTTGGGCTTGAAGGAGGAGCCGCCCGAGCTGGGCAGCGGCGCCACGGCGCGCGCGCCCGCGCCGCCGCGCAGCACGTTGGGCGCCGCCAGCGCCGCCACGCGCGCCGCCGGGCTGCCCGTGGCCTGGCGCGCCGTGCCGTGCTGCGCCTGCGCACAGTGCCGTGAGCGTCGCGTTACGTGTTACATCGCGGATATTTGTATAGGATATCCCGAGAAAGGATTCATTCAATTAATTATTAATAACTATCAAGGTTGAATCGACTCTGTTTTTGTACGCATCAGATTTTCAGGAACTGATTACCGGAATCGACCGCCTCAAGAAATGTAATAAATTCTCTGTTTCAAAGATACCAAACAAGAAGTTGACTTACTTTTAGATTTGCCGACGTGGAAATAGTATCCAAGTCATTCTTTTTTTACGTTTCCTTGAGCGACGCTTCTGGACAATAATAATTATATTCTCTAAATTGTGGTTTATAAATAAAAATAATTATTTAGTTGATAATTACCTGTTTCTTGGCGATGTTGCGCGGAGGTTTTGCAACGGAGTCGACATACGCCATTTTGGTTTGTTTGATGGGCGCCTTTTTCGCTTCTTGAGCTATTCTTATGTTATTCGTGAGCGATTTCAATCTGATTTCTTGTTCTTCTTGGCACCTCTAAAGTTGGGAGATACAATATAAATAAAAACCGGCCAAGTGCGTGTCGGACCACGCAAAATGAAGGGTTCCGTAGTTGGGATGAATTTATCCTACGAATAAACTTAACACTGACTTTAAAATCATGTGCCCTCATACATTCCAACTGCAAATGTAAGTTTGTACGCACAATATTGTAAGTACCCAATTTCAACTTAATCGGTCCAGTAGATTCGGAGCAAATTGGCTGTGACAGATGGACAGACAGACACACGAGTGATCCTATAAGGGTTCCATTTTTCCTTTTGAGGTACGAACCCTAAAAACGAGAAAAAACTGGGACGGGAAGCTTCAGTAAAAATGTTACACAAAAAGTGTAACATTTTTACTGAAGCTTAAAGTCAAAATTACATTACGAAATTAGTGACATGAAATGACATAAAATTATAGGGCGACTTCTTCAGTGGACAGTGGTGGCAGTCCCATGGTTCACACGAGCGAGCGACTGACGCTCCCGCCACTCGCACACTTGTAAGAAATAAATTAATAGTAAAAAATATTTTTTATAAACACGCTTTCATTTAAATGCTTTAAAAAGAAGAAAATACACTTTAAATTAAATCAAACCCATCAATTGATACAATTTATACTCGTATGATGTAAAAGCTTGTCACGAGATTTACTTATGTGATGATCAAGTTACATTATTATTGTATTCTTGTTTATCTACACAAGTATATTTCGCGACAAGCTTATATCATACGCACTTTTTTAGGGTTTCGTACCCTAAGGGTAAAACGGGACCCTATTACTATGACTCCAATGTCCGTCTGTCACCAGGCTGTATCTCATGAACCGTGATAGTTAGACAGTTAAAATTTTCACAGATGATGTATTTCTGTTGCCGCTATAACAACAAATACTAAAATACAGAATGAAATAAATAATTAAGGGGGCTCCCATACAACAGACATAATTTATTGCCGTTTTTATAGATGAGTCATATCCAAAAAAGTTGTACATTTTCATTAGTGGGAGTGTGCCATGAAGTTATCTCGATCATTTTTGCAAGAACAATATTGATTTTTGGTAGAATAGTTTAACAGAATATTAAACTAAATAATTCATATATAAACAGAGGTATAACTCAATAAAATCAAGAAAAAAAAAAATATTTTATTGTATAAAAATGGCGAAATTTATGAAAAAAAGTTAGTGTCTTCCCTTGTAACTTTTATAAAGTCAATTTCAGCACTATTCATAGCTATTAATAGATTTGTCTAAACGAAATATGCAAACCAAGAACTGTGAACTCATGATTATATGCTTTTGAATTGATAAATTAAATAAATAACTATAAAAAACCTGTATAAAAGAAATGTTCGAATTAATCGAGCCATTTACTGACACTACTTAATGACGCAGATTTTTACTCTTACAATTCATTGAGCCATGGTGTCGTTATGAATATCAATTATGGAAAAACCGATGCGTTTCACAAATAAGGTCGCCATCTTGTTTTCTTGACAGTTCTCTTAGAAAATTAAAATTTTGTGTGTGCTGCATGTGATGGGACAAAAAACGTACCGGCTTACTGACGCTGTTTGAACTGCGAAAAAAGTGAGTTAAAAACATGTTTCACATTGTAGACCTATGGAATTTAACATTTCTTGAGATATAACTGTGTAGAAGTGAGTATATTAAACAATCTGCAAAATTATAAGAAAAGTTCGGTTATGACGCTCCAACTTCGTGACACAATTTCATGACTTTCCTGACGTCAGTAAATTGTAACTCAGTATTAGGCCTAGGTCACATAACAAGAATATTGTTTCCATACAGATTTAAATATTATTTTAAATTTATGCATCGTTGTTTTTGTTTTATAAACCTATTCAAAAAAGGGGGTGCTGAACTCGTCTTTCTATACTTTTTGATTCACTGAATGAATATATTTATTTTCATGAAATAGTTATTATTTTTTTTTGGTTATTTTAGATGCCGTTAACTGGTGCACAGCGACAAAAGCGTTATATAGAACGCTTGAAAATAGGTAAGCCTACAAAATATGAAGAAAAAAGAAAAACACATATGGAAAAGGTAGAAAAGAGACAAAAAAAATTAAAAACTTATCAGAAACAGAGAAAAATATTCAAAGAAAGAAAAATTAAAAAAACTGATAAAATAATATAAAAATGATAAATTATTTCGTATTTTTATTCATTAATCAGTACACACCTTTACATTTACCATTTCCTAACATTTCTTGACAAAACCATTTCTTGACGTACTCTTTTTTGGATACGACTCAGATAATAGAACGGGACCCATCGTGCGCGAGTCCGACTCGCACTTGGCCGGTTTTTTATTACCGGACAGGACATTTTTATTTTTTTTCAGACAATTCTAGTCCATTTTGCAAAAATACATTTAAATTAGACAAAATAAAAAATATAAAATCGCAAAATTACGATTAATTCAATTTAAATATTATAAAATGTCAAAATAAAATTGTAAAATGTTACACTTGGTGTCTTGTTGTTATGTTGTACTTTATCGAAGCGAATTGCGTTCAAACTTTTTAATTAGAAAGTATTCCATATTCATAAGTCATTTCGTCACTGTTATTAAGTTCGCCGGAATGACCCATTTTGCTCGCACTTATCGAGGAACCCTTCGCCTCTTTTCGAATAGATGGGATGTAAATGATAAATCGCCATTTTGTATTAAAAGTGGCGGCATTTAAGTAATCGTGCGCTGTCACGAGAACCAAACGTGTGTGCCTTATTTCAGCCCAATAGCTTCAGTAGAAATGGGTGAAATATTTATTACAAACTACCAGGACACACCTACAAGTGAAGTTATAAAAGCTTTAAAAAAGTCGCCCTATAAATATGTCACTAATTTCGTAATGTAATATTGGCTTAAAGGTTCAACCACACTGCCGCTGATCGACATTTTTAGCTAAACTTGCTTACGAAGGTTACTTTCATTCAACAGGTTCATACAATAATAATTATGTAAAAAGAAAACAAGAATGACGAATAAATATTTACTCACCGTATACATTTCCCTCCATGCCTCATTTTCCTGACGCTGTTTGTTGCGGAAGTTTTTCTGGCAGAACTTCTGCCAGAGATGGTCAGTGTCCTCCATCAGGTAAGGATTGTAATGCTCCAGTATAAACATCTGTTGCGGGGTCGCCCTGTCTACAACGGGCTTTAGAATTTCATATGGCACGCCTCCGGTGTATTCAAGTGCTGAAATGTAAATAGAATGTTGAACAATGAAATTATTTGAGCTATAAAAAATGTAATGGATATATTTTAAATAGTTATTTAAAATATATCCATTACATTTTTTATAGCTTTAGCTAGCGGAAGTTTCCGGCAATTTGTTTTTTTTTTAAGTCCTTGTAGTAAGACATAATATCTATTGTTTGTTTTTAATACTTGGGGTGGAGATAATCTACTGTATCGAATTTCTTAAGAACTCACCATCAATGTGTTCTTGAAGGACATTTACGCACATTTCGTATAGCGACGGTATTTTTCCTCCTATGACTTTGTTGCCTGAATAAACTTTGGTTCTGGAAAAAAAGACAATTTACTTTATAAAAGTCGGCAACGGGTAACGATAAAACGTCGTGGCAGAGTTTTGAATAACCTGAATCATGAGAACAAAAAAAAGAATTGGAAAGAAAAATCACAGAATACAGCAGGCTTAGCACGAACCGTAGAGAAGGGTTTTGTCGACGGAAGAGTAGACAAAAATTACGTTTCCGTGTAGACAGTAGAAAGTATTCTACTGTCTTTAGCACAGCGACTACAAAATCAAATGTGAAGAGATTTGTCTTCTCTACCCTAGACAATTGTCTACAACGTCAAGCGTGACGTACAATTTTTCTCCGATTTTGAGTTTGGGATAGAGAACTGTCTTCCGTAATAGTCTATACAAAAGAGGACAGATATTCGTTGGTTGTTTTTTCGTTAGGGTGAGTAATTTTAGGCGGTGCTTTTTTGCTTTTATCTTATGACTGATATTAACAGGCTTCTTTTTTTTTTTTTGTGTGAGAAATCATCAAATAACTTCTCCCGCTCTGGGCGGAGCGGGAGGGTGTGTCAGACTCTTACTGACTAAAACCCACCCGTATTCCTTCCTGTTGCCTGTGTTGCGGGGGCCTCGGTGACCCATAAGTACCTTCCCGCGACTCGGCAGGATATTAACAGGCTGGGTTAAAATCGCCGATATTATTTAAGTTTTTATATATAAAACCGCCCGAGTGCGTTTCGGACCACGCACAATGAAGGGTTCCGTAGTTGGGATTACTTGGGACGAATTTAGTCGAAAAACCAACTTAACATTGGTTGTTCCATTTAGCTGGCGGGGGGCGCTTGACTCTTAACAAAAATTAGCACTTTAACGCTTAATATTACGCAAGTGGATCCTTGAATCGAAAAGTGGTGTTCACAGACCTGCACTATTTTTGAACGGCCTATCCAACGACCATTAGGTAGACGATAAAAAAAATCATCCTCTCACTACGTGCACGCTAAAAAATGTTTTGCAACATTTTATTTTAGCACTTTGTCGGCGTGATTAATATATTATGTATACCTATGCCAAATTACAGTTTTCTAGTACTGAGCGTCTCTGAGCTACAGTGGGGTCAGACAGACCGACAGACAGGCGGACATGGCGAAACTAAAGGGTTCCTTGTTTACTACGGAACCCTAAAAACGAGAGTTCACGGGGAGCCTTCGACCTCCCGGAAAGTGAGTTTCTGCAGAATTATAAAATAAGCAAGGAGATGGTGCAATATTTATGCAAGGAACTTTGCCAAAACTTAGAAGTAAAATATTAGATTTTCTGTAATAACAATGAACTAAGAACAACAAAAGATCCTACAGTTTTTACACTACGTTGTACCTTCACTTTGATCTATTAAATCTTATCATTGAACACTGACTACATTCAGTTTTAAATGGAGATTAGGTATACCATTATATAAAATATCAAACCTCAAATGATATTATTGTACATAAATGGATACAACAATAAATAACAATTTACCTAGTAAAAACATAACGTTAACGTTTTTATACTTACTTACTTTTGCGTGACGCCATCAAAATACTATAATTATGGCTCTCTATTTAAATAATGGCTGTAAATTATATGCAATACACACAAATGAGTTTTAAAACTTAGTTGGTGGTTGTATCTTTTACGCGCACCAGACATAAATCAGAGTTATTGAAAAAAGATTCGTTCAACACACTGCTTCATATATTGTCATAGCTGTCATTGTATCATAGCTGCAGGAATGTATAAGGCAGGTAGACGGGATCGCGAAGTTTTGAGTAAGAATGTGGATGGCTATACGAGTAAAGAAAGTCCAAAGAAACAATGAGCTGTGTGAAAGATGGTATGGCTAGACAGTGGGTGACTACAGAACTGACGACTAATGGAGAAGTCTGGAAGGAAAGTACATGTTGCGCCGACCCCAAATAAATTAGAATAATGACAGGAGAATGATGACGTAGACGGGATCGCTAGAACCACGCTGTACATGATACACGATGGCGTGATGGCTGTAGTAACTTTATTAATGATGATAACTATACCATAATTCAATAAATATTACTCTCGTATTATGCTATGGTACTTACATTTTATTCCTGCAATTGCAAACAAAGCATAAAACAATTTCGATAATGTCCCTGAAAGGAGTGTTGCAAAGCCCTAGCGTCACTCGTGATTTTAAAGTAAATGACAAATAGACATATTTATTTAGGGTCAAATTAAATGAACTGGCGAACTATGAATTTATAACATATTTTTCCGGGTTCCGTATCTCAAAAGGAAAAAACGGAACCCGTAAAGGATCACTTGTGTATCTGTCTGTCACAGTCGATTTGCTCCGAATGTACTGGACCGAGTAAGTAGAAATTTAGTAAACATGAATTTCTGTGACCCAAACACGGACGTGTAACGGAAATAAATGAATTTTGATTACGGGTAACCTTTGGTGGAAAAATTATACCGTGTGAAATATCAAACGAAAGGGTTTGTTGTGAGTCTCAAATATATATTTTTTTATAATTTTAAAATAAATAGTTTTAAAATAATTTAAGAAAATAGATGAAAATTTACCATCCCTTATTTCCGAGACAAAATTTAAATAAAATACAGAAAATTGTTCTTTACTTAATACTTATAGATTACAGGAAAATCTCTAATATTGTGCATACAAACTACATTTGCAGTTGGAATGTATGGGAAAACATGTTTTTTTAACTACAATGTTAAGTTTGTTCTTGGGATAAAAAACATTATGTATTCATTGTACGGAACCCTCACCACGCGAGTTCAACTCGCACTTGTCCGGTTTTTTAGTGTTTTCGGTATCATGATTTGATGACTGTGAAGTTTTACCAGTTAATTTAATTTGTCTAGATCAGTGGTTCTCAATCTTTTTTGGGGAAATATTTCTTTTTCCAAAAGGGTTCCGCCTTTTGGAAAAATAAATATTTGACGTAGCCCTAAAATGATCAAAAATGGTTTTGTCTGTATTCTTTATTAATAATCATATTACTTGACATTAACATTTGTATATGTTTTTACTTTGTTGGAATTTTAGATAGATTTTATCTTACTCAGGTTACAGAAATACAGAGTAAAATAAAATATAGTAGGTACCCCTTTAGATTTTTTTGTTTTTAATTATGACCAATATTTTCACGGCCCCCGCAGACGCTATTTTTGTCCCACTGCAGGGCTAAGGCCTCTTCTAGTACCGATAATGCACAAGTATTTATCACCATGCTTGCTCAAGACGTGTTGGCGATTGCACTCTTATATTAACTAAGTCGACGTTTTCTTACGATGTTTTTTCTTCCTCGATGTTAGTAACGTCCAAGATAAACTTAGAAAGTACAAGTGAATTGCTTTGCTGGCTTACCTTTGGTTTTTGGATGAAATCACGCAGCTCATAGCGTCTTCATCGTTGAAATGTGGCATTGCTCGAGGTGGTGGCCGCGGCTTGTAGTTGGGCGATATTTCTGGTAGCGCCGAGATCTCAAGCGTAGGCAGCGGCGCTAGTTTCGCAGTAGGAGCCAATAGCGCAGCAGGGCTATACTGGTGGAAAGTAAAGAGTATACAGAGTGTACAATTATTGCTGGGAAAATACTTCTATTTTTGGCGTAAAAAATCGCTGTTTACGCCAGCGCGCACTGTAACGCACGCAAAACATTGTGCTTATGGGTGCATGCAACGGTACGGTCGTAGGGGTATTTAACCCTTTACCAGGCCTCGGACAAATCCTGCAGTATTCATGTTTTTTTGGTAGATTTAGATGAATGATAAAATTTGGTATGAGATTTTATCAATTATATTTAGAAAATTAATCTGAAAACCTGAAAGAAAACATGTGGGAAAACATAATCCCATTGCCTGTCTAGACGACGACTTTTTATCTATATATAAAATAAAAAACGATTGTTATTTTGATAGCATATTTTACTGTTTGTTGTTCAAATGTAAAATGTAATGTAAGCACTTATTCTTTATTAAAAAAAAAAACATAAATACACAATAAACTATTAAAAGGGATTGAGTATGAACTTAAAAGTTTTTATTCTTCGTCTGGATTTTATTACAATACAAGAAAAAAGAAAATTTCGTTCAATCTTGCATCAAATGGTTTTGGGACATAATATAAATATGGGTCTTCAACTTCATCATTTTCTTCCTCTGATGAAAACATTTCATTTACTTTGTATATTTTCGAGCTGTAGATCGTTTATTACCAGAATAACAAAAAATACACTAAAGTAGACTGACAAATAATGACGACAAAAGTTTACCACTACCCACATTTCATATTTCGATAAATGAGATGTGTGAGTAAATCCTAAATAAAACCCGTGGCAAAAACCTAGTATAAAATAAAGATTTTAATTTACCGGGCAATGGACATAATAACTCCCGCAATAATTAGGCATTCACAGGCTTAGGTCATATGGTTCCCCACATGTTTTATTTAGTTATATCATGATATTTTAGAAGTTTTTACTTATAATTAATACACAAATCACTAGAAAAACTCAAATTCTACAACATATCAAAAAATTTTACGACTTATCTTTCTCCGATTCGCCATAATGATTAAAAATTCGGTGCACTTGTCACAAAAATGTTCGTTTAGCGGCCGACCACAGATGAAAAGGCTGCAAAAGTGACATTTGCATTCCGTTTCAATTTATTTTTTGTGTTACTATAAATAATATTTCTATGTTGGCGTTTTTGACAGATTGTGGTAGATTCTTTACCAAAACCTGGTAAAAACTCTTAAAAATCTAGGTGGGAAATGCTCAATCCATAGCCTGGTTAAGGGTTAAAGGTAAGTAACAACATTTAAAACTTGTTTTAGTAAAAAAAAAAAGTCGGTACTTAGACTTTCCAGAAGGTTCCAGTACAAAAAATAATCACAATGACGGGAAGAACAAGTGATTATCGGGTTCGTTAAGCGTCTTTTACACCGGTTATTGATATCCTAAAGTGCTACAAACTACCCTCTAGCAAAATCAATCAGATCTGAATAATTAATAAAAATTTTACTTACGTCAGTGTTTGGTGAGGCTCCGTCCCTTAACAGTTTTTTTTTAGATTTGACGGGACTGATCATGCCAAGCGCTTCAGCAAAACTGGCACCTAAATATATACAAAATATTGTTAAAACATTTAAAACAGTAACTATTATTGAGTATCTTGCCCATTCATCTCCATACGAAACTACCATTTGGAAGAGGCAACTAGAATCAATTCTATTTTTATGCAAATTTAGACGTTCAAAAGAGCCTTTTATGTGATTAATTGAAATAAACGATTACACATTGAATAAAAAAAAAAGTAAAATAATTATATGCATGATAGCCTTATAGTAATGGTTTCGTTAAATTGTTTACCTGAACCACAGTCGATTCCATCGTCTGTATCATGATCCTCAATTATTTGTATTTGAACTTTTTTCTTTGGTACTTCTTCATTCTTGCTGCTGCTTGACTTACTGCTTTTATGAGACGAGGAACTTGATCTATGCTTTGACTTCTTGTCACTCTTTTCATCATTCTTCTCAGAATGGCCCTTACTGCTACTACTATTCGATTTATTGTCACTCGACGACGAATGTTTTTTCTCACTACTCAACTTCTCCTTGGAAGAACTACTATCTTTTGACTTGTCCTTGCTAGAGGAACCATGTTTTTCCTTAGAACTATTACTATTACTAGTGCTTTCTTTAACTTTGTGTTTAGATCTTTCAGAGTCCTTCTCTGATGAACTCTTGAGCTTTTCTTTTTCTGAAGCATGCTGGTGACTGGAAGATTTATGTTTGTCTGACTTGCTGTGTTTATCAGAACTTGTTTTGTTTTTGTCAGACCCACTGTCTGACTTGTGGGAGCTACTTGACCTGTGTTTGTCAGAACTACCGTGTTTATCAGAGCTACTGTGCTTGTCTGAACTGTAATGCTTGTCTGAGCTACTCTGCTTATCTAAACTATGTCTAGCAGATGACTTTGATTCTTTATGACTTTTCTCTGCATCTGATTTGTGTTTCTTCTCAGAATTTGATTCTTTTTCCTTTGAACTTTTGTGTTTGTCGGAACTGTAACTTTTCCCTTTTGTTGAAGATGTTTCAGATGAATGCCTCTCTTTTGAGTGTGAGCTATGATGTCTGGAGTGCTTCTCAGGCTCGTAGGGCCTGCTTGAACTGGATGATTTATGATCTGCATGCTCATTGTGAGAGGAGTGCTTAGATGAAGACGACTTATGGCTACCGTGTTCTACTCGTTTTATTTCTTGTTTGACTTCTACCTCTTCCTGTGAGGAGTCAGACTCCTCTGAGTCACTTTCGTCACTCTGTGAGCCATCACTTTCACTTTCCGTCTCAGGTTTCTTATCCCTACCATGAGACTTTCTTTTGTAGTCATCCTCACTGGAACTAGAATGTTTTGAACGTTTGGTGTTTGGTTCCTCATCCTGGAAAATGTTTTTATAATAATCATAATCATCAGTTTCTAATAACTCGCTGGTATTATTATTTGTTATTATAAGAAGAGAAGAATATGTAAGTTCTTGTATGTTAGGCGCTCTTTTAAGGACCTGATTCCGCATACCAAAGTTAGACACTCTTATGATTCTCCTAAGGTCCAATTTTATCAATAATGCTACTTAAAAAACTTTCTCTCCAATCTATATATAGCCTCCTGTAAATATTTCAATGATCTAATTCCATAACTTGACTAACCACGAGTCACTGAAACTAAAGCAGTAGATTCGCCAGTAAATTCTAGGAATTCAAAACCGGCAATATTTTTAACGGCCTATCCATCGATACAACACAATATGGGATAGACGAAAAAAAGAAATATCATCCCCATTTTACGTGAACGAGAGAAAATATATTTTTCAAGATTCTATTTTACCACTTTGTCGGCGTGATTAACATGTATACCCATGCCAAATTACAGCTTTCTAGTCATTCTAGTACATACTAAGAGTCATTTGGTCTAAGGAAACAAAAATACAACAACAATAGATCGGAAAAAAGTTTCTATCAGCATTAAAATGCTGCATAGGTTTTGTGGTTGCACAAGTGATAGTGTAACCACAGATAAAGGGAATAATCAAATAAACATGATAAAGCTTCACCTCACTACTGTGGTATCTTTTTTTGCTCCCACTGTAGTTTCCATTTATTTCTCGGTGGTCTTTTGGTTTCGATGAAGAGTGTGAGCTCTCATATCTATCAGACTTGGTCCTGGATTGAGCATTATCATCGGAATCTTTTCCACTACCGTGTCCGTTGTGTGTTGAACCTGAAATAAAATTAGGAATGCTTAGAGGTTTTATTTTTACACTCATATTAATACCTCATGTACCATGATTGCCATTATGATTATCACTCACACTTACACCAAATCTAAGACTAAATATCTGCACATATTTGTGAACTACTTGTATTGTGCTAGGATCAGACCCACAAACTTTACCATCATAAAGACTAGTAATGCCACATTGGCAGAACAGCGTTTGGCTGAAAATTTGAATGCAAATTCGAAGTGATATCATTTTGAATGGTAAGCATTACCCACTGTGGGTAATGCTTACCTAAAGAACTTATGTAATGATGTAAGACTCGAAAGCATAATGTTACATGTAAATGTAGAAATGGTCCAATTAGCACAATGACTAAGCGATTGGTAGCTGCTTTGGGTTGCATTCTCGCGTAGCAAATATTGTATAAACTATAGATATTTGTTCTGGCCCTGGGTGGTTTTGTATCTAAATGCATCAACAGAACAACAACAAACCCAAAAGAGCCATTGTTTTTTTTTTAAACAACAAAACGATCTTTATCGTCTGTGTTAGATCTGACGTCTTGTAGACCAAATAAGTAAATTGCGAATAGAGGCCTGATCAATCTAACTTCAGATTGTAATGTTTCACCGAAATTAACAACAAGTATATGGTGCTTAATCAAATCTTATCGTTATTATGCTGTACTTTCTATGTCATCTCCTAGTCCCACTCTTTTTATCTTCCTGTTACAAATTACATTACTGGGTGGGCCCAGAAATGTGAAAGTGGTAGTAATTTGTGAGGTTCCAAGAGGAACCCTATGATCAGTGTTACTTAGGAACTATGTTCCAGTGATAACCTTCTACAAACATACAAAGAAACAACTTTGTCTCTTTATTTATAAAAATAAATTATTAGTGTAGACTGGGATAAAAAATATTAGTCACACAAAAGTAATTCAGTCTACTTCAATTCATGCACAATCAGCAATATGAAACCAATAACTGAGCTATCTGAGTACCCAGGGTGGGTCCACTGTTGTTAGTTCAACAAGATAATAAGTGTTGAATAATTTCAAAATATTATTGATTTAAATAATTTATTAAGTCTCACTTAGTGAGACACTCAATGCGGTATGAATGTACTATCATGTGCATAGTGTGTGCATTTAATTTATATACATTTAAAAGGTTTTAGCAAAGGATCAATAATGAAAATTAAGGAGAATTTAAAAATATGTGTATTTTATTAAGTATTTTTATTATCTATTAAATAATTAAGTAGGTATAATAAAAATTGCCCCAATAGTAAATATCATAACACAACTTAAGATATAACATAAAATATTTAAGTCATACAACAAACTACTGCTTAAACAACAATCAATATAAATAAGTATGTTATTAAGAATTGACATAGTTAAGTGATGTACAAGGTTATTGGACAGTTATTTTTTTTTAATTAATTTCATTAAGACAACATGCACTTATAAGTACAAGAAGCTCATTAAAAAAAAGTGGTCCTATGGTGTAGTGGTCCTGTCACCCTGCATATTAGTTGTATATTGGACTCTCAAACTTTGTAGCTGCCACCTTATAAAACACTTGTTTATAATAAAAAAAATATTTATAATTGTGAATGATTATTTAGGTTTTTTTAATTATTTATCTTATCTTTTCAGAATTGAATACATTCCCTGAAAGTTTAAGGCAGGAGAATAGATATATCCAAACAAATTGTTATAGGTAGTTACTCTTTTAAAATAACAGATTACATCTTCTCAAATTAAGCAATGCACAATGCGTCTAATTGTAAGAGGAAAAGTGAGATAAAAACAATCACAGTATTTGAGCTGGCCTGTCCTAATGAACAGCACACATGCACAAGCTTGGTATACACATAAACATTGCTATGCTCAATCATGAAGCCAGGAACTCAACAAGTGGTATGGAATGCTCTACTATCTGCAAAATGGAGTTTTTTTTTAAATGACTCATTGTACTTTTTCCTCATGTTTTTAATATCTAACTAGCTTCCTGTGACCATGCAGTGCCATGCTTTATAAGTACAAGAGCATCATTTGAATCAGTTTATATTAAAAAAGCACTATTGTTTTTTCATGCTTCCACAAAAATATTTCAATCAAAACAAAAAAAATGCTATGCTTTCTACCCAAAGTGTATGAAAACAAAAAGAACACATAAAATTAGGCAGTAACATGTAGATGGTTCTTAAATTGAAGCACAATACTATGTCACTAAATACATAAAGGTTTAAAATGTAGTTGGCTCACTGTCATTGTTCTGGTCAGTTTCCTGGTCGCTTTCCTCTGCTGCGACCATCAGCTTCCACTTGTACACAAGGGCGCGGGCCGCCTGCCCCACGTCACCCGCCTCCTTGCGTAGAGCATTCACCGTGCGACCCACCCCTGTCTCCTGAAGATGCTGGACTGTCACTGCCAAGTTGTACAACTTGTCTATACATTTTAAAACCTGGAAATAATAAGCATTTGATAAGTACTATACCGTAAATGTTACTGTGCATATTTCAATTCATTAGTTGTCACTGGTGGGTGATGGGGGATGTGAAATTAAATTACCATACATATGTTCACACTCACAGCAATAACGTGTTTTAAAAATCATCAAACAATGCATATCTGGCGACATTTTTTGCCAAGTTGAGACATGTCGTTTTGTAATTTTTGGGTCTCATTAATACGACAATGTCGCAAAGCAAAACTGTGCAGGAATTATCTAATTTATGTGGGAATTACACCAAATGGAAGATAAGTAAAATGAAAACTCACTTTATGCTCGTCGGTAGGATATTTCTCTATTGTATGCTGGTAATGTTTGACTGAATCAAGAACAGACGCCATGCTACACGATTTTTATCATCACAATGTCAATTCTTTAACAATAAAGACTAGATGCCAGCTGGTAAACGGGCACCATTTTTATCATACACATAGACGTCAATGATGTTCGTTCATATCCTTCATATCACTTAGGTTGGGATTTTCGGATACACACAGCAAAGATGACATTCTATTCTATTTCACTAAATCGTGCATCGGCCACTCTTGTTTATGGCGTAGTGCATAGCCATTTTGTACTGCGCATTTGAATTTGATAAGTTATTGTTCATACAGTGGTACTGTTTACCAATTCCACATGATACTCTCCAAGTGTAGTTCCCGACTGTATTGACCATTTAACCTCGAATTAGGCATTTTTCCACTGGTGGCGATGGAGAAAAATGTACAACCACCCATAGACTAATATATACATAATGAGAGTACAACCCGATCGAGGTACAGGGAACTTATCAAAATCCTCAGAGCGAGAGGTGTGTCCTTCCACACCTACTCACTTCCTGAGGACCGTCAGACCCGAGTGGTGATCCGTAGGATCCCCAAGGAGTTCCCCACCTCCGACATCAAGGCCGACCTAGAGGCCCAAAACGTCCCGAACAACGATGTTCACCGAATGCACCGCGCCAGAGGCGGGGAAGCATTCGAAATGATCCTCGTTGTCTGTCCCGAGAGGCATCACCCTATTATTTAAATCACTTATATCAGTTATATCTGTAGACTTATGGGCCTCGTAATCGAGAAGAAGGAACGGCATCGTTGGCCAATGCCACCGCTGCTAAATCTCCAGGCATGCGCAATAGAACTGCCATGCTAAAACCCAGGTGCGTCAAGTGCCTGGGTGAGTACGGCACTTTCGAGTGCCCCCACCCAAAGGATCGCAACCTCTGCACCGAACCATCTAGCTGCGTGCTATGTGGTGAGTCAGGTCACCCAGCCAACTACCGTGGCTGCTCCAAGGCCCCCAAATCTTCTTCCTCAAAGCTGGCGAAGCGTGCAGACGCCCGTCAGCAACGAGGATGCCCATCATATGGGTTTTTTCCCCATTCCCAGACTTTCTCCCAGCTTCTCCAAAGACTAAGCCCCCGATGGCCTAGTCCCTGGAGTTACTTAAATCACCAGCAGGCTTTCCATGCTATGGGTCAACAGAGGCCCATTCCACAACCCATCCGAGCGTTGATGGATCCCCGTACCCGCGTCCCCGCGCCCATTCCCGCCCAACCCTCGAAACCCGCGCCCTTTCCTAAGGCCGTTGCCGCTACCGTTGCGGCACGTCCTATCGTTTCAACCACTCCAGTGGTCGGTCAAAACCCAGTCTACAATGGCGTATCTTCCCCCCACTTAAACATCAGACTTATCTCAACCCCTCTCTGAAGACCTCTCTGCTCTACTTGGCCCGAGTGACTCCGTTTTCATAGCGGGTGATCTCAACGCCAAACATCCTGCCTGGAACAGCACTAGGATCTCCACCAGAGGCAAACACCTGTATGATCTCTGCCCCATCTTTAATTTCGACGACATCGCCCCGATGACTCCCACTCACTTTCCCCATGACCCCAACCATACCCCTGACGTACTTGACATAGCGCTTCTTAAGAATATAAACCTACGGTTGGATTCCATAGAAGCACTTGACGAACTTTCCTCAGACCACCGTCCAGTTGTCTAAAAACTGGCCCCCCGCTTAGGTCTCCACGACACTGACCAATCCCCTCTCACCAAGGTAGTTACAGACTGGAGGAAAGTAAGCGAATGCCTGAAATCCACCACGTTAGACTCCATCCCTGACCAGTTTGAATCTATCGCGGACACGACAGCCGCGATCGACTCACTCGCGGAACATGTACAATCAGTCCTGAACGATTATTCAAGGGAGGTTCCTGCGATGGACGACCATCGCTGCAAGCTTCCGGACGATGTGCGTGAACTGTTGAATGAGAAGAACGCGGCTGTCCGTGCATACAGCAATTTTCACTGCCACGCGAACGAAGCCCATATGCGCTAATTACAGCGATCTGTAAAGACACACCGATCAGAGCTGTGTAACGCGGGCTGGGACAAGATGCTGAGCGAGTTAGAACCCACTCATCTAGCCATCTGGGAACTTCAGAGGAAACTCAAATCCCAAAAAGTCGTCTCCATGCCCCCCCTGGTGAGCCCCGACAAGACCATCTCTTTCGATGACGTCGACAAGGCTGAATATCTAGCCGATAGTCTCGAGGCTCAATGCACACCCAGCTCTCAACCAGTAGACCAAGCTCACCTGTTCCAGGTCGACGCGGAAATCGAACGTAGAGCCTCCCTCCCGACCGTTAAATACCCTGATTATCCTTTGCCCCCCGTCACTCCAGACAAAGTGCACGATATCATCAAGGGTCTAAAACCCCGTAAAGGCCCCGGCTCAGACGGAATCACCAATAGGGTGCTCCAGGTGCGTCCAGGGGTCGATTGGGGGACCAATGTTTTGGAACCTCTTGCTGGACCCACTCCTTAAAGAGCTGGAAGCAAGAGGCAACTACTGCCAAGCATTCGCCGACGACGTTGTTATGGTCTTCGACGGCGAAACGGCGGTAGAAATCGAGGGACGGGCCAATGCCGCTCTCGAACATATTCGGGCGTGGGGTGTAAGAAATAAGCTCAAATTCGCACCGCATAAAACGTGTGCGATGGTTTTAACGCGGAGGCTCAAGTACGACACACCACTCTTGAGCATGGGGGGATCGACATTGGCATGTCCCAAGATGTCAAAATATTGGGTCTCACAATCGACTCCAAACTGACCTTCAACAAACACATAGCCATCGACTGTAAGAAGGCGATAGCTATGTACAAGCAGCTGGCTCGAGCGGCCTGAGTAAGTTGTGGTTTGCACCAAGAAGTAATCCGGACCATCTACACAGCCGCAGTGGAGCCCACGCTGCTGTACGCCGCAAGCGCATGGGCACCAGCCGCCAACAAAATAGGGGTCATTAAACAGCTAAACGTGGTGCAGAGAGGGTTTGCCCAGAAGCTGTGCAGAGCCTACCGCACAATCTCCCTCAACTCGGCACTGGTGCTGGCTGGGATACTCCCTCTTGACCTTCGGATAAGGGAAGTTGCTTCGCTTTACGAAGCCAGGAGGGGTGTGCCCCAGCCCGTACTAGGAGACAGGGAGGTTGAGCGGATAGCTCCAGCGATCGAGGCCCCGCACCCCGCGGAGCAGGCCACTCTGCAGTACGGCAGCCTGATGGACGAGGAACAATATAACCACCACAGCGATTTCACCGTGCGTATTTTCACTGACGGCAGTAAGATTGAGGGCAGGGTCGGAGCAGCGCTATCCTTGTGGAATAGCGCCACCGAAACAAAGGCCATCAAACTTACCTTGCCGTCTTACTGTACCGTCTATCAGGCTGAACTGCTGGCCCTGCAAAGAGCTGCTGCATAGGCGCTAAAGCGCAGGGAAAGCACGTTCGGCATCTTCAGTGACTCTATGGCGGCCCTCCAGACGATCACCAACACCAGCGCCCCCCATCCCCTGGCAGTGGAAACAAGAGACACTCTAAGACGCTGCAAGTTCCAAAACAAGAGTGTCTCGTTGTTTTGGATCAAAGCCCACGCAGGGCTGGAGCAACGAACAGGCAACGAGCGAGCCGACCAACTCGCGAAGGAGGCTGCCCTGGGGTCAAAGAAGACTACGATCTGTGCCCCGTTTCATTCGTCAAGCGGCAGATCCGTATGGGGTCGCTCGACGAATGGAATGGGAGGTATAAATCGGGGGCAACAGCCTCCGGCATAAAATTATTCTTCCCTGACGCGATCGCAGCATACAGTGTTGTAAGAAAAATGGAGCTCACAAGTGTGACAACCCAAATCCTCACAGGCCACGGTGGATTCTCTGCATACCTGAAACGCTTCAAGTGTAAAGAGAATGCATCGTGCGCCTGTGAGCCTGGAATAGATGAAACGGTTGCTCATGTTCTGCTTGAATGCCCAATCACAGCAAAAGCTCGATATGAGGCGGAGCAAGAACTGGGCACCAAACTAACAACCGACACCTTACCAAACGTAATGAGAGGCCGAAATAGAAATAAATTTTTAAAATATTGTATAGAAATAGGAATAGCATTAATAAATAGGAATAAAATAGTTTAGGTAAGTAGGATACTTAATTATATAATTGGTATATAAGATATGTACCTAACCAAAGATGAAAAAAAAAGGAAGAACAATATCGGGAAAGAAAAAGGAAGCAAAAAAAAAAAGAAAAACTATTTCTTCCATGAAAATATAGTAGGCATGTCTCCGTTTTTATGAGTTTTTGTAGATGACAGTGCCCTGAGCAATAACATCTTTCCAAGAGTGGAAAAAGGCCACCGTCATCGACATACCCAAGCCCGGTAAGCCGAAAACTGAGCCTACGAGCTACTGCCCCATTGGTATGTTCTCGGCAAAGGCTTATTTATAAGCATCTCAGAGATTATGCCGAAACAAAGGGCCTCATCCCCGACCAGCAGTTCGGTTTTAGAACCCAACATTCTTGCGTCCACCGCATCGTAGAACACATAAACGTTGGCTTCCAATGTAGTTTTATGACTGGTGCTGTATTCTTCGACATAGCGAAAGCGTTCTACAAGGTCTGGCACAACGGCTTATTATATAAGCTTAGCAAACTCGGCGTGCCCGATCGTCTCGTGCTTATCTTACGAGACTTGTCAAACCGCACCTTCTTCTATCGCATCGAAGGAGCGCTATTCTCCCCCCACCTTATCAGCGCAGGCGTCCCTCAGTTCAGGCTCCGTGTTAGCTCCCCTAATTTTCACTCTGTTCAAAAGCGATATCCCAAGAAGTAAAAAGGCGCAGTTGGCTCGGTTCTTAGACGGCCATTTACTATACCGGCTTAAAGCAAGACCAGGTATCTCGCACTCTTCAAACTGAAGTCGATAAACTCGGTGCATAGTTTAGAAAGTGGAGAATCGAAGTTAATCCTGACAAGAGTCTTCTTTTGGTTCTTTTCTCGAAACCGTGACAAAACCCCGTCTCTCCTGACCGCTCACCATGTTCGGCAAGCCTATCCCTTGGGAAGAGCGAGCTAAATATCTAAACGTGACTCTCGACGAGCACCTTTCCTTCTCAGAGCATATAAAGAAGGCGCGTTCGCGTGCCGCTTTTGCTCTCGGTAGACTCCATTCCCTTTTAAATGCACGCAGCAAATTGTCCCATAAGTGCAAATTACGTATTTACACAGCGTGCATCCACCCCATCAGCACATGTGCTTGTACAGTCTTCGCACACGCTAAGGCCCACCACGTCATCCGGATGCATTGCCTTCAAAACCGTTTCGTCCGTAAGGCAACAGAACCCCCTGGTTTGTTCGTAACGAGATCCTCCATCTCGACCTCAAAATTCGCACTATCCAGAAGTATATGAAACGATTTACCAAGCGTTTCTTTGACTCAGCCGTCATTCATCGCAACCTCGCCCTGGTTGTGAAGGCCGTCAGTTATTGGCCCTCTACTATTAGCTCAGTTCGCCGTCCAAAGCAGGAAAGCAGTAGGGCCACGAGTACAGTGCACAAACACAAACCGATAATCTGACCTCGCCGCCGAGGTCCCTCGCGAAGAATACGACGTAACCGTCCCCCCCGACCCTTCCCACCTTGCTGTCTTCCCCCCAGCGATGCCCTAAGCCAAGGTTCGTATCCTTAGCGTGCGCGGGTGCCCTTAGCGTGCAGTCGCTTAGTAGCCGTTTTTGGTTGTGTCGGGGGTTTTTTAATAAATTTTATCTAAACGGCGGATTTAGGCCTAAAATTTCAACAGAAGATGCCATTCACCATCTGACTGACTATCTAGCACAAGAACTTTATAAAGATAACCACACGGTAGGAATCTTCCTGGGCCCTATTTCTCGAAACTTATTAGACTAATAATATCCATGAACGAATATTTTTTACAAGTTTGTTAGTGTGTGTCTCTCGAAGCTACGGTAGTAAAATATTAGTTACTAGTTGCCAACAAATAAATATTAGCTAAAATTACCTGAGTAAAATCAATTTGGTTTCATAAAAAAATGTGTTATTAAATACTCTTGCAAATAACACTGATAAAGCCCAGTCTCAGAAGGCTTGTAAAAAGATTTGCCAAAATTATTAGGCTTAAAACCAAACAAATTTAAAATAATAATAATTATATAAAAAGGGAGCATAAAAAAAATTGTCCGCATCGGTCAACAGGAAAAGTGCCCAAAAGGCTGGCAGCATTGCCACTTTGTATAGCAATGCTGATTTTTTGGCCAAAAAATAGACCAGCCCTCTGGTCACGCGAGGAGTCGACCAACCGCTTGGCGATGTCTCTAAAAACGAAGTGGGCACTCGGACCCTAGTGTTTCAACCCCAAATGGCTCGAACATATAAGTCCCAATAAGATTGGAGTACTTGCGCCGTTTGAGGTTTTACGCACCTGCAGCAGCCGCCCCAGCACAGCCCGCCGTGCTAGGAAGATGGGATGGCGCAAGGGTGTCGACACACGTTGCATCCCACATTTTATAAATGTGGTCAGATTCGGACACTTCCGACAGTGAAGGAGATGTACAATACTAATTCGCCGTCGGTTTTTAACCAGAAACACTTACGAAATATTCGAATCTACATTCCAGTTTAATAAAAAAAAATTCGGAAGTCGGTTTATTAAATATGGAGGCCTTGGCAGAGAGTACAACTTTGTGCCCTTTGGCGTCGAGACCCTCGGTCCGTGGGGTCCCAGTGCGCATAAGTTATTTGCGGAAATCGCGAAACGTCTAGTTGATGTAACTGGTGACCGAAAAGCTGGCGGCTTTCTCGCGCAACGCATCAGCATTGCAATTCAGCGAGGAAATGCCGCCAGCATCCTCGGTACAATGCCCCGAGGGCCTTTTTTAAGCTTAACTTAGTTTTAATTTAATTTAGTTAATGTTAATAATCATCTTGTAATTTGGTTATGTAAATAAATGATAGTATATTGCACAAGTTACTATAAAAATTACCGAAATGGCTATAGGTGTGCCTTTTAAATTTGAGGATTTCCCTCGATTTCCATATGGGATCCCCTCATCAGATTATGACTTGGTGACAATGGGACCATTTCGGGAGCATACCCTTTCAAACAAAAAATATTTTTTAAAATCGTCCACAATTGACGGAGAAATGGGCGAAAACACATTAAAAAAAAAACGGTCGAATTGTGTAACCTCCTTCTCTTTTGAAGTCAGTTAAAAAGATATAGAGAATAAAATTGCTTGAGATAGGTATTTAAATTGGATACTGAATTATTCTATGTTCACTTACCATTGTGGCTTTTTAGGGTTCCGTAGTAAAAAAGGAACCCTTATAGTTTCGCCATGTCCGTCTGTCTGTCTGTCTGTGCCCGCTGTAGCTCACAGACGCTTAGTACTAGAAAGCTGGAATTTGGCATAGGTATACATATTAATCACGCCAACGAATTGCTAAAATAAAATCTTGAAAAAAAATTTTTTGGGTAGGTACCTATCTTGCACGTAATGTGGAGAGATATATTTTTTTCTCGTCTTCCCCATGGTGTGGGGTGTCGTTGGATAGGCCCTTCAAAAGTATTGCGGGTCTGTAAACACCACTTTTCGATTCAAGGATCCGCTTGCGTGATATTACCCCCTCCTGCCAGCTAAATGGTTGTTTTACGGAGATGTAAAAAAATTCATGGCAGTAGTACATATAATGATATTAGAAGGAAAACTATCACAGCTAAGTGGGATTTACAAGTTAACGAGTAATAGTCGACCAACTTAAATTAGGAGTTGGAGAATTGATCGTGACGTATATCGATGTGTGGGAGAACATATTTTTCAACTACAATGTTATGTTTTGTTTTTGGGATAAATTCATCCCAAGTAATCCCAACTACAGAACCCTTCATTGTGCGTGGTCCGACACGCACTTGGCCAACACTTGTACGGCAGTATAGCTGCAAATCGTCGACATAGAGATGATACACAGGCCAAAGCACGGTGGTAATGAGAGTAATAAAAATGGAGAACCAAAGAGGGGATTATACCGTCTTGAGGGACACCAGCTGCAAGATTACAACAACTCGACGAAGAGTCTTCAGCATGAACAGACTGCTGACGCCTATTTCTTACGGTTTGGTGGCCAACAACAACACCGCTTGAGAATTGTAGCATTAAACCTTAGAACATAGAAAGAACCAGAAGCCGCGAACAAGCCTAATACTGAAGCGTCAAAAACTACTCCTAAATAGAGTAGTTTGTCGCGCAGCCGATCAGTTACTCTGTGAACGTCATATCGCGTAACGTGTTTTACCGGTGTGCAATTTTATTTAATTATGCCGTCTAGTGTCGTTCATACCTGTAAAAATGCAGCGGGGCTAAAGAATAAACAGGATGGGATCACATTTCACCTGTAAATAGCGCATTCAAATATCGTCTTATTTAATTATTGAATAAATTGTTCAGTTTGTAATTGTCATAGAGAATGATGCATCCATCTTGTTAGTGTTGCCAGTATAAGAGTTTTGATTTTCCCTTATTTTTATTACCTACTGAGGGCATTTATTCGTTGTAGTGCTAAATTAATAAAAACTTACACAAAAAATCCGACATGAAAAAGAAAGGTTATCAATGCAACCCGTATGTATATATGATTTTGTTAGAATTGCATAACATTCATAATAGGTACTATGTATCTATGAAAAGACCAATTATGATTTTATTATTTATATTATCTTACCAATACTCTCAACGTTTACCCCAAAACAGGTTCATAATATCCGAGCTAGCAACATTACGCGGGTGGAAAGTGTATGAAAGTAATTTTGGAAACAGCGTGCGGCTTGCAATAAAAGTTGAACGCGGATTCTGGTTCTTTCTATATTCTAAGCATTAAACCTATCTCCCGGGCGGTTAACATCGGCTGACTTCTTGCTGTATGTATCGGTCCTGTAGAGCAGTTGTACTCCTTCCACGTCCTGGGTGTTGTTCAGCAGGATCTCCTGTATTAACGTAACGCTGCCAAAGACGACAAATCACGCTCCTATTGACACCAAAATGCCGAGATACCTGGGACGGATTTCTTCCTGCTTGTAGCATTCCTACAGCTCTCTGCATTTCATCAGCAGTCAAATGGCGTCGCTGCATGACATAATGAATGACACCATCACCACTCAATTTTTTCAAAAACTATTTGTTATAATGACATATAATGATATATATCTCATAATGACAAAAGTGAGATAAATACCAAATTTATCAAACAACGAAAACACATGAAATCGGGAAAAAATAATTAGCTTTTATTTTAATGAAAACAAAACACAATAGAAAAGTTTCTTTTTTTAAACCAGCTAGTAGAAATCGTACGATCACTACCAACTACGAGTTATATGTAGTAGGAACTTTGGCAGGAGCTATTCTGGCTATTACAGAATTTATACGGATGGATCTAAAGTTCGAGATAATGTTGGAGCGGCGTTTTTTGATCCGCAAAGTAATACCTCCTTTAAGTTCAAGTTAAATTCAAAAATTTCTATCATATATTCCGAGTTAATCGCTATCTTTGAAGCCATTTCATACCTTGAATCGGTGGATTTTCAAGATTCCGTAATCTATTCTGACTGTAAAAGTGCACTCAAACATTTGACGAAGTGTATGGGAAATTTTCGTGGTTATCCGGTAGCATACAAAATAATAGATTCTTTAAGCAGATTAAGAGAAAAATATTGTTTTACAATGGGTGCCTTCCCATATCGGCATTGAAGAAAACGAGGAAGTTGATCATTTAGCCAAAGAAGCGTGCTTAGAGGGTGTTCCGTTGTCATATAAACCTTACTGGAAAGATATTCTAAGTGTAATTCGATTGAAATGTTATAAAATGTGGAAAGAATACTTCGACGAGAAGTCATTGACAAAGGGTATTTGGTATCGGACGATACAGCCAACCATTCAGAATATTATCCTTGGTTTGATAACGCCGATATGAGTTGACAAGAAATCGTGACAAGTTTGAGACTTCGTTCCGGACACATCCCATTGAATAGTTTTGCTGCATTGATGGGCAAAGTTACATCTCCAAATTGCACGGAGTGCAATGTGGTTGAAGACGTTGTTCATATTATGGTGGAGTGTGTCCGGAACAGTGCGGAAAGATATTTGATTAGAGACCAACTTAATATAAATATGTGTCAATTAGGAGAATGTAACATTATTTTAGCGTTTCCAGCATCCAAAGCCGCTAGAATATTATATAAATTAGTTAATTTAGGGGTTAAACGTAGATGTTAAGTTTTGCATGTAACAAAGGTTTTCCTATGAGGGTGGCATGTTCACTATGTGATCAAACCCTCGTTAATAAATAAAGATAAAAAAAAAAAAAATCAGCTAGTATATGTTTCCGAGAGCAAAAAGATTGTTTGTAAGAAAAAAATAAAGTATCAAATTAATAAAACATGCAGTTTCTGTAAATGATGCGTGTTGCTAGACTTTTGTGATGTGTGTATTTTACATAGATTCTTTTATATTTTGTGAATGTGAGAATGTTGTAGGGTTAATAGACTGTAGATTTGTAGACCATTTATTTTTTGTTAAGGACCTGGTACTTGTTGACAGGCTTACTAACACTGTCCTCCCATTCCTATTAACACTGTACTTTAAAACATTGTAAAAGCCAATTATTTTTAAAAGAGCAACCGTGGAGTTTCTTTCCGGCTCTTCTCCATAGGAAACGACCAATTGGAACCGTGCACCTAGCTTCTGACGTTTCATAAGTGCCCATGTAGGTTTATGTGGAATAAAATATTTTTATTTTAGGGTCAAATTAAATTAGCTAGCGGAACTCCACAGAAGTGATGGGTATCGATATCTCACGTCTTTGTAATTAGATATTTAAACTACACTTCGGTTGATGACGCCAAAAATATCAAAATCAAAAAATCAAATTAATTTATTTTTTGCTTTGTCATGTTTAGATACCCATCACGTCTGCGGAGTTTCGCTAGCAGTTAGCTAGCTAATTTGACCCTAGGTAGGTCCTACTTAATCCACTTTGTTGCAACAACCGAGTTCACAATAATGAACACAGTTGTTATAAAATATTTACTTGAAGTTACATCCAGAATGGCCTAACTGCAGTTAAATACATTTAGGAGTATATGATCTTAGTTATAAGTATGGGCGGACGCTAGTTAGTTGTCATCTCCGACGATTTATGGAGCTGGTTGCGCTGTGGGTCAACGGGGCATGGGTGAGCCCCACAGCCGCCGGCGGACTAACGTGACCTCTGTCAACTACTATCTGCCTTCCCT
This sequence comes from Atethmia centrago, assembly GCA_905333075.3. Taxonomy (NCBI): domain Eukaryota; kingdom Metazoa; phylum Arthropoda; class Insecta; order Lepidoptera; family Noctuidae; genus Atethmia; species Atethmia centrago. Next base: position 14,162,422 of record HG995383.1, on the reverse strand, counting down.
TACGCTTTATTTACCCACAATAGCCGCGCCCACCCTCTATATTTAACCTAATACTCATCCTTGGTCTTTAACCTTCGACATAGCTTTTCATAAGTGCAAGCCGACATCAATTACCTACTTTCGCGATATTGGAAACTTTATTGTTCCACTATACCTACATTTGAGTATTAACCTTTGTCTCATGTTGAGTTCGATCATGGACGTATTCGCTTTCATTTAAGTCTAGCAAAACATATTTCTACATAGTTAGGGTCGAACCGCAGCTGTAGCCCGCCAAATTCAAATCTTCTTACGTTTTTTTTTTTTTCAGGTATGTTTCAGGATGTATGTTGATCAAAATATGATTCGCGACTATAACAGATATGTAATAAGTATATTAATACATCTCTCTAGGTTAGATTTGTTCCCCAAATGTCATGATTTCATGAAAAAGTCATTCAATGGAACAAAACTAACTTAGTGAGATGTATTAATGATTCTAATGATTATAATTCTGTAAATACATATATGTTATATGTCACTACTCATATTTTGATGAAGATACAACCTGACACTGACCTGCAAATTGCAAAAACGTAAGAAAATTTGAATTTCGCGGGCTACAGCTGCGGATTCACCTTAACTGGTTCTGAATGGCGGTATAATCGAATATAGAACTCAAAGAACACATTATGCTAACTAGCAATCAATGTGTAAGTGCATGTAAGTAGTAAGTGCCCGTTACCTCGTCTGGCTTTCAAGTTGCCACTTACAAGGTAGCAAAATGCGTGTTGTAGTTACAGGAAGCTCATCGAATTCTGTGCAATTGAAGCCACTATCTGAACGACGTGTAGCATGACAAGAGCGGATACGTATTATTATATACTAATTATATATGGGTATATAGTAATGTATCAGGTGTGTGGTGGCTGGCGCTCGCTTCCCACGCATTTGCCGTTGACCCTACTACCTCTGCTTCCCCTACACACTGTACATGGCGAATCCTGTGTACTTCGGGTTAGTACACGTCTAGCGCTAATGTCCCCGTTATCTGTACGCTCCCGCCTCCCTTCGTGCCGTTTTGTAGCCCAAACTGCTTCGACTAAGAAGAGCTAATAATTTAGTTTCAATTTCAATGAGATTTGAATGCGCCTTAGCTTTTGTATGAGCAATATTTTTTAACCATTGGGAGTGAAGTGCCTGCGCGGTGCTTGTCTTTTAATTTAAACATCTTGCTAGCGCTTTCAACGTAGGCGTTAATGTGCTTTGTTATGGAGTTGAGTGGTAACGTAGATAAAGCTTAGACTTTAATTACACAAGTGACCAATTTCCAGTGTGTGTACTTTATTATATACCTACCCAGATATTCAAATGCTTAACGAGCATTAGAATATCTAAGGTTCTTGTCATGTTCCTTAGAACTATATTGGCCATATCTTTAGTCCAACCATTCCGACATAACGACTGTGTACAGTTACGAATTATTAACTTAGGTGTGTGTGTTACAAACATTTGTCCAAGCAATCCATTAGGTACTCTCTGAATGTATTCTGGACAAGCATCACTTTTTTTTTCATGGCATTTCGTTGTTGACCTTGAGAGGTGATGGCTACTTAACCGGACTATCCTGTGGCTGCCTTAGGCGAACTCAAAGCGCAGGGGCGAATTTCTTAAATTACTTAAGGGCCCTCGGCTTAGGGCGTCACTGGGGGGAGGACAGGAAGGTGGGATAGGCTGGATCAGAACTGGATAATTATTATTATCAGGGAAATTTAAAGCTACTGGCTCAGCTGTGGCACGGGCTGCCATTTCCTCGAGCAAGGGTCGGGGGGGATGATTACGTCGGGGTCTTCGCGAGGGACCTCGGCGGCGAGATTGGAATGTCGGTTTGTGTTTTCTGTGCACTGCACTCGTGGCCCTACTGCTTTCCTGGAGAAGGGTAATGGGGTCATCGGGGTCGGTGAGAACATGCCTCGGACGGCGACTGAGCTAATTTTAGAGGGCCTATGACTGGCGCCCTTGACAACCAGAGGGTTGCGATGATTGTCGGCTGAGCCGAAGAAACGCTTGGCATGGCGTTTCATGAACTGTTGGATAGTGGGAATTTTGAAGTCGAGATTGAGAATCTCGTTTTGAACGAACCAGGGGGATCGCGTTGCCCTACGGAGGAAACGGTTTTGAAGGCACTGCATCCTATGGATGTGGTGGGGCATAGCGTGTGCGAAGACTGCACAGGCGTAGGTACGTCATGATGGGGACAACTACAAGAGTTTGCCTTTATATTATAGTGCCACTATCTCCCTCATTATTTTCATAGATCATTATTTGCAAGGATAGCTGAACTTATTCCTGGTTGTTATTATGCTCGGCCCACAACCAGGGCGATTGTTATCATTTGAGAATCACACTAACAAGTAAACGTGAACTGGTAATGGGAGTCGGGACCGTTGGTACCGAATTCAATACAGTGTGCGGAAGCATTGCGACGGTAATCTGCCCGCACAGCGCCCGTAGATCGAGATATTTGCTTGTATGCAAATGGAGGCCCTTACCGTGCGACCGCGCCGGGTACAAGCTGATGTGATAATACCCAACGGTCTCCATATAGAGTGATACTAACACAAGATACACGTGTAGATAAGGACGATGGCCGACAACCCGTAATAGAGACAAAGGGACAAGGGCCCATTGCCGTACCGCTACACTGAAATAGGCGCTCATAACAATAATTTTGTAATCATATTATTTATAGCATCAAATAACGTTATGCAACAGATTAGCATAGCAGTTTCTTATCTCTGTATAAGTCAGCAGGAAGACTCATTATGTAAACAGGATGGTAAGAAAAAGTAAAAATATCTCAACAGTCCGGTTCGTCTACCTGCACGACTTCCTGCGCGTAGCGCCTACGGCTAGGAAGTATGTCCTGATTGGCGAGGTAGCGCGTGCGCTAAAGCTTGTTACCTGTAATTTCCCAGCAGACAAGATTAATATAGTGTTAAAGGGATCATCAGTTGAAGTTATTAAGGTGTTGTTCAGAACTTGAGGCGTTTGTCCAAAGGTTAAACCATAATCAAAGTACGTCGTAGGTACTCGCATAATATTAAACCTATCTAAATATTGTGCTTCACACCAGCGCAGCGTCATGTATCATCGTAATTTTCTTGTTATTATGTATGTCATGAAATTCATTTCTGGTTAACCTTTCAGCACCTCAGTCAGACAAACTCAGGAGAAACTTAGTAGTAGATAGATCATAGATGAGAATTCTCATTAGGAGACGTTAAGTCGCAAGAACTTAGCGACATTAGCGAAAGTTACAATAAACCCTTTATTTTATTTTTGTTTCAAATAATGTTCCTACCACTGAATATAATACCTACGGTAAGTGATTAGATAGGTGACATTATTTTATGTTGTAAGTAGAAACCAGGCGGCGGCGCCTCGGCGTGTTGTGTACAGCCTAACTAATAAGGTGTCCGATTTAAAACTGCAATATTGCTCAGATGGTGACAGGCGGATAGCTCATTGCTCGCAAGCCGCTAATCCTGCAGTTTCCCTAGTTGACTTTTGCAAATTGCACAGCGAGATACGGGGCTTCTGAGATGTTTTCTTTCATTTTTAGATCGTCAACATTTATATATTTATGTTCATAGTCACCTTTCTTAGAAATAGAAATAAGATTTATTTGCATAAAGGCTCCTTCCTGCATACTGAGGCGATATCGCGGGCGCGACAGGCAGCAATATGCCTGGAATACCTAATGGTTGGCATCGTATCTATTTGAGAAAGCTTGAAAATATACTATCTAACAGGACCTTTTTGGACAAAATCTCAATAGGAATTACACACCTTCCCACCCGGTCTAGTCTTAGAATATTCCATTGTCAATCAAAAGATTACCCCTGGGGTCCACCGCGCTTAACCTAATAATGTTCTTGAGAGTAACATCGACCTAAAAATTTCGCTATATCCTTGTAAGATCAGAATCGTAAGAATAAGACAAAACAGGAAAACGAAGAACGTCATCCTATGCGTCAGAATCTAATACATACAATATAACACCTCATCACAGTTGACAAATTTCACACTGAATCACACCAGCAGGGAAATAAAACCATGCACGGAGTTGATAGTGCGATCAAATTACAGGCGAGCGAATAGGGCAAGCACAGCGATTACTAGTGCCCGTATAAGGAGCTAATTTAGATAAGTTAGATCTTCCATAATTTGCATGGCTATCTGGCGAGAAGAACCACCTTAAACCATGTAAAATCTGTATAAACCTAATTTCATGCAAATAAACCTTTTTATTTTTTCGTATCGCAGTTAATCCAGTTTATACTTGCCGTGAAAATAGCAAGATTAACTTAGTATTCTTACAAGTTCGTGTGAAACACATACGTTCCAATAACTTTTATTGCTGGCAACGAACAGAATCATATTAAAACTGTCGGTTATAGGAAACCGACAGTTTTATTGAATAATAAGTATCGTAAACTGTTCTCGAGGCGAATTAATACAGCGACCGATCTCTCTGACCTTTTATGATTTAACAATATTGTCTGTATCTGAAAGTAAATATAACGGTAGCGATAAATTATCAGTACTTTACCTGTTCTATCGCATAGCCATACAGAGATAGGTGCATGTATGGAGTTCTGAGCGAATTCTACTTTGTATGGTTCCGTACATCTTCAAACTTGATATCATGATACAGTTATTGTGCTGGGTGCGTCCGGTCACTTATCGAATAAAAATGCAATAAATTACTTTTTTTTTCTTTTCCCACGCTACTCGAGAGTTATTTTAAGTTGAATGTGCTGATGTAGTTGTTATACGATTTTTCCTCTTATAAAATGTAATTTTCAAAGAAATACTGGAAGATGTTTTTTATAAGATCTCTAGGTAAATAAGGTAAATTGCGAGCTTTTTAGGGAATTACTAATTTAAAAGTTTGAATTTGGAACAAGTTCATTCTTTTGGCACTTACAAATCAAAACAAATGAATGAACTTGTTCCGAATTCAAACTTTTTCAAATTCATATTCGCGAAGTAGGTGCCCTGCCTACTTCGCGAAGTTTCACCCTATGTCCCGTACATCTCTCCTTTCTTGCTCTCATGGCTAATTTAAAACCTTTATATTTTGAGAGTATCTATCTTATAATGACGATACCATGCATACTGGGTATATCCACTGTTACAGGATGGGATATAGGTATTTTCATTCGTTATCGATATTCATCACATCTGTGAAATTTCGCCAGCTAATTTAGTTTGAACCTGTAACCTGGATTGCGCAGAACTAATTACAATCTAAGTATAAAAATAAATAAAATTGAAGTGTCTGTTTATAATGACAAAATAATAGCTTTTTACAAAATGCGTATGAAAGTATAACAAAAAGACTATTTTAAAATTCTGTTTGTTCCGGCTAATCATAGAAACCGCTGGACAGATTTTGACTGGACTCTCACTGATTAAGGAGTAACTAAGGCTACTTTTATTTTAGAAAAACCACGCGGGCGAAGCCGCGGGCAGCAGCTAGTTATATTAATAAGTAGACTGTGTTTAAAACAGTGATTACAATAAAATCCGAGATCCTACTAGTTAAATAGTTACTGATTTATTTTCATTCTCAAGTTACTGAGGGACAAGTCAAATCAAGGATCAAGTCAAATAAGTAGATAGCTTCTCATTTGTAGTGCGGAAAAAGAATGCATCTCTTCTCAGCAGATTGCGGGACAGTAGCAACAGCCTGAAAGTTATTGCGGATGGGCCTGATGAAAGCCCCATAATGAGGCATCTTATAAACACCACCCTGTCAGTATTAGAATTTAAGTACTAACATAGCAAATAAGTTAAATGACATCTAGAATTGTAAGTATTTTTTGGAGTGTAATTGGATCCAGTTGTCTTTATAAATAAATAAAATATATAAGATCACAAGTCCCTAGAAATCCAGTGTTTTTCTAAGGAACATAGGAATATATTTACTCGTATAGATAATAATTGCAGTATCGTGGCGGGTTGACAACCAGTGACTCGAGAGCCTCTGGCAATGTCGACGGAATGCCACGCCAAGTGCAATTTTCCACCGCAACCAGGTTCAATTGTGATTTTCATTACCGGTCCCAAGAGTTCGCGACCTACTCTAATTAGCTTAGATGCTTATGATTAAACGACTCGGTCACGATTCTTCGATTTACCTCAAATCCGTCGAGCTTTTGTCTTGCGAGGTCGAGCCATCCGTCAAGACGGACACTGCCTGGAAGCAATGTTGATCTATCTATGTTATATGTTCAGAAACAATTGCTACCTCAATGAGGAACTTAAGATAATCACTGTAACTTTGACTACTGAAGTTTGGCATTTATCATGTTGTCTGCAGGAATATGAGTTAGGAGATGCTTTACGTCTGACGTCTAACCAGTTGACGAAAAGGCCTCACTACTCAGACCGCTTCAGGGCCTAATGTTTGTTTATACATACATAAACGCCTTCTTCCCATGGGGGTAGGCAGAAACTATAGAACGCCACTTGCTACGCTCTACTGCTACGTGTATGACCCAGATGTATGAACGCAAACGAAGCAAAAGGAGTATGTTTGTTTATAAGTTACAAATATTGTTGTTTGTTGTTCCACTTAAACAGATGCAGTTTTAGGCCGTTCATCTATCAAAGTTTTGTATGAGTATGATAGATATGGTAGGTACGGTGGGCAGGTCACTAAGTCCGCAGTCAGCGTCCGTTAAGTCTATGATGGATGTTTGGATGTCAAAACGACGCCGTAGTCGTATAACAGAGGGTGTACCTTTGAACCCACGAAAGTTTGAATAAAACCGGATTTACCTACACCCGGTAGGCAAATCCGGTTCAGGGGGCCTACTCCCTGGGCACTAAATCCGTAGTTTCGGCCGTAGTCACGGGCGTTTCCTACTCCGAATCACCTACGGACATAAGATTACTTCGGAGCCCGAACTGAGAATTAATGACAACACGATTTGACAGCTGTCCCTACACGCAATGTGATTTTTTGTGAGTTTGTCACTTGTTTTGACGGATCAACTACTTTCGGTTACTTTCTGTTTAATTTTGGAATTGAATAATGGTGCCGATTCCCTTGTTCACAAAATAACCTAAATTTAAGTTCAGTGCATCTTTTTCTTTCTATTTCATTAAGAAAAGTACAGAAGATAAATTTTAGTTTAGTCCTGTCAAATTAATCAGCGCTTGCCGTAAATTGACGTAATTTTAGTAGGCAAGTTTTTAATCACGCCTAAACTTATATAGAGTAGTGACAGGCGCTGATTAATTTGACAGGACTAAACTAAAATTTGTTTTCTATCCTTTTCTTAATGAAATAGAAAGAAAAAGATGCACTGAACTTAAATTTAGTTTAGTTTGGGAACAAGGGAATCGGCACCATTATTTGCATGCCCATGAGACGGTAGAATATGGAGGACTACTTTTTACCCGACTGCCCCAGGAGGGTAATGTTTTTCGAGAGTATGTATGTATGTATGTATGTATGTATGTATGTATGTATGTATGTATGTATGTATGTATGTATGTATGTATGTATGTATGTATGTCTATTTCTTTGGCACGCTCTGTAGCCTAAACGGCTTGATGGATTTTAACATAAGAGGTGTCCTTAGATTTGTCTTAATTGTGGGAGTGACATAGGCTATATAATATTTATAAATTGGATCTGCAAATACAAAAAAAGGAGGTAAAAGGTTTTTTTTTAAATAAATTGCTACAATATTGGTATCAAATAAAAGCTAGTAATGAGTAATTTTCAAATATATACTATATCAATAAAACTAGAAAGCTTGAAATAAATTAAATTATTTAAAAAAACAAAAAATCCGACTGCATAAACACATGACTGAAAAGGGAAAAACAAGCATTATAAATCTATTAAATATTGGTCTTGCAGGCGGGGACAAACGAATCACCTGAAATATGGTGTAACTTTTGATTGTCCCCGCCTGCGATACCAAAATTTCATAGATTTATAATGCTTGTTTATCCCTTTTCAGTCATGTGTTTATGCAGTCGGATTTTTTGTTTTTTAAAATAATTTAATTTATTTAAGAGAACATACAACAACAACAAACATACATGGGTACCAATTACCCATGTTTGCAAAAATAAATGATTTGATTTGATTTGATTCGGAAAGGCCCGTATCTTCATTGACGGACTTAGAGAGTAGTCCTCTGAATCGTTATCTTACCTGCGAAGAAATTAACCCGGCTTTACATTACGAAACTAGTTGCGCAAACTTCGTTATTCATTGATAGTTTCACGTGTAAATAGGTAAGTAATTATTTACATCGTGAAACTATTAATGAATAACTAAGTTTACATTACGAAACTAAGTTTGCGCAACTAGTTTTGTAATGTAAATCCGGCTTAACCGTATAAAGTTGTATGAAATTCTGCAAGGGAGGCAGAAACACTTGCAAATCACTAAAAACTGATAGGTAGGTAAAAAAAAGAGATCAAGTAATCACGACCGCGTGTCGGGAGGTTGTGACCGACTTTTCTCCAATTAACCTTACATCGTACATAGGTCTGAAACTAGAACTTGCCTGAAGACACCTTTACTTTCACACAGTTTTTGTGTAATTACATCCGGCTACTTGGTTGATTGGCTCAAAAAAAAGCTCTTGACGAAATACTAGTTTGGAGAGAGATAATTTGTAGGCAATTTTATTTGAAACAAGTTGCGTAGAGGACTTTAGCAAAGCTAATTAATAAAAATAAAAGAAAATAATAGCCCATACTATCTATCATGTGACAAGCGATATGTAAAAAAAGTTGTTTTCGTTAGAGTCAAAAAAATATAACTGACAGTCGTCTCGAGTTCTGTTGTAGAGGTTTTTTTTATCTTATATAAGTAGGTACATGTTAAATCAGCCGTTCGATTTGAAAGCAAGTGTGTCTAATAAGTAGACCGTTATCCCGGGCCCACGCCTGCTACGTAAGCATTCTAATTAAGCAGGATTTTTGTCATATACACACTAGCTTCTGCCAACGACTTCGTTTGCGTAGAAGGCAACTATTCCATAAAAGCCTCAGGGATAATATAGCTTCCCATTAGTGAAAGAGTGAAAGAATTTTCAGAATCGGATCAGGAGTTCCGAAGATTACCCCCTGCATACAAAGACAAACTTACAAACAAATTTCACCTCTTAATAATATTAGTATATAAAGTATAGATTTCGTAAAGTTTCCGAGTTTCGTGTCTCTTAAGGCCAAAACCAATAAATTGTGAAATAATTTTACTTATAGCATCAACTTAGTAATTGTAGTCCACTGCTCTGTGTACCATCCCGTTTTCCGGTCATTGGCTATCGAACTGGGGAGGTGTCTCCGTGTGGAAATTAGCTGATGACAGAAGTGAGTTAAGTTTTTTTACCACGGGTAAAATCAAAAATAAAAGTCATTTATTCAAACTAGGCTGAAAATCAGCACTTTTCGAACGTCAAAGTTACATAAGACAGTCCCCCAAAAATGCCCGCCCTTCATCACTTCCTAGTGCTTTAGCTGGGAAGAAGAAGTGGTGGAACAAACTCCCCAGCAGCACGTCTGTCTGTTTAGTTATATAAACTTGATTCTATACAAATTGTATGCAAAGTAATTAACATTACGAAACACAAAACATTGGATTAAACTACACACTTGCCATACGTTAGCTAGCACGCGCCAGTATACCAACAAAACAATGAACAAACTGTACTCAAGCAGATAAAAATTACAACATAAAAAAACGTAAATAGAACTTAATACCTAAATAAAAGCCTCCAGGCATAAAGGGCGTGCCCGCTTACATAAAGCAATTGCTGTAGCTCGAAGTGAGAAATGATAAACTAGCCCCATCGAAGTAAAATAAGTAAACAATTACTAATAACAATTAAAACCATGATCAGCAAGACGACCAGTAGCCACAAGCAGCACCCGTTCACGAGCATAACGCAAAGATCAGCCATTACCCCCCTCGCCATATTAGAGGGTAGGAGGCAACCCGACCCCCGACGCTACTGCAGGCAGTGACATCTAAGGGAGCATGACGAGCTTGCTGCCGGTTGCTCAGGCAAGAATCGTATAATCAATAGTCGAGGACGCTAGCTAACCACTTATTGCAATACAACTCATAAAACACACATTGTAATGAGTAGATTATGTCACTAATAAATTAAAATTTAACTAAATTAAATAACATTGACTTATAAAGTCAAATAAAAAAATAATCAATTATATGAACTCATATAACCTGTCAGTAGGTAAGCTAATGCTGGAGAAAGAACATAAACATTGTCTTGAGTTAATCACAGCGAACAACTATTCTTATCGTTTAAGTAGTCATTGATACAATAGTATGCCTTTGAACAAAGGGTGGATTTTACTTTAGTTTTAAAGGCATTAAAAGGCAAATCTAGCAAAGCAGAGGGTAGCATGTTATAAAAAGTTATACCAAGCCCAACAAATGAGTTATGTACCTTATGAAGCCGGTGAAATGGAGCTCGTAATTTCTGGTGTTAATATTATGAATATCACTATTTTTAGTGTATAAGTGTATATTTTGCCTAATATATAAGATGTTGGCGAAGATGAATTGTGATGCCACCGTGAGAATACCAACATCTTTAAAAAAATCTCTCAGAGAAACTCTGGCACCAAGCTGGTAAATAGCTCGAAGAGCTCGTTTTTGAAGAACGAATATATTTCGAATGTCAGCGGCTTTGCCCCACAGCAGAATACCGTAGGACATGACGCTATGAAAATAACTAAAATAAACTAATCGAGCTGTATCAAAGTCAGCGTATTGTCTTACTTTTCTGACGGCGTAGGCGGCCGAACTGAGCCTGCCCGCTAGGCTTGATATATGAGGGCCCCACTGAAGTTTGGCATCTACTGTTATACCAAGAAAAACTGCCGAGTCTACAGTTTCAAGCAACCCATTATCTAAGACGATATTGGGACCTAGATTCCTAACATTTGGCAAGGCAAACTTTATACATTTCGTTTTCTTGGCATTGAGAACTAGGTTATTCGTCGTAAACCAATCCGTAACCATTGAGAATGCACTGTTTACGTCATCAAAATCTTGTCTATTCCTGTTTGCTTTAAAAAGAAGTGAGGTGTCATCTGCAAACAATACAACGTCACAGATACCCTTTAAATAAAATGGTAAGTCATTAATATACACTAAGAATAAGAATAGACCCAGTATTGAGCCTTGAGGTATACCTAACTGAACTGGTAACCCGGAAGATTTTACACCATTCACATCTACACATTGGAACCCATTATGTAAATAAGAATTTATTACTTTGAGAGCTTCATTTTGGACACCATAATGACACAGTTTACGCAAAAGCGTGTCATGGTCCACGCAATCAAAGGCTTTGGAGAGATCACAGAAAACTCCAATAGCATTTTGCGAGTTCTCCCATGCGTCAAATATGTGTTTCAGCAGTGCAACACCCGCATCTGTAGTCGACCTTTTGTAAAGCCATATTGTTCATTATGAAGGAGGCTGTTTAAATTAAAATGTCTTAGCAATTGCTTGAGTATTAACTTTTCAAATATTTTGCTAAATGCAGGTAAGATAGAAATATGTCTGAAATTGCCAACGTCATTTTTATTACCTGATTTAACCGATAAAGCCCCAATGGCTCCGAATAGGAGCCCTCGCGGCGCGCGATTTGAAAGTAGTTATCGAATAAAAATGTTTTTTTTTGAGATTGAGAGATGACGTTATTGAGCCACGGGCCTGAGCGGTTAAATAAAGGTATGACTTTACTACTCTTCATGAGGTCAGGAAAAGAGCCCAAATCAACACATTTATTAAAAGTAACAGCTAGATAGGGGGCTACGATTTCTATTATATTGCTTTATAGTTTAATGGAGATACCCCAGATATCACCAGTGTTTTTAGACTTAAGTGTGTTAAAAATATTAACTACATCACGAGGTGTTATATGTTCGAAGCTAAATAAGCGACTACATTTAGACACACTACTATGCAAAAGGTTTTCAGCTTTAGACGGGGACGAATTCAAGGAGCGAGTCGTAGTTATAGGGTATGTTGGCAAAAAACTCATTGAATGGTTCAGCTACGTCAGCTGCTTTATTAACTAATTTGTGGTCGACCATAATCTCAAGTTGTTTTTCTTGTTTAACCGACTTACCCGTTTCATTGTTAATAATTTTCCAAGTGGTTTTTACTTTATTATTGGAATTTTTAATTGTATCGCGTAAAAATTTAGATTTAGAAAAAACATAAATCGTTTTAAATAGTTTTGAATAATTTTTGACATACTCTAAGAAAGGAGTGTCAAACCTGAGTTTTTCAAACACTAATTTGTTTTTGGCATCACAATCACTAAAAATATTATCAATACAAGTCGACGAGGACGCCGTGATCCTAGTAGGTTCAAAAAACAAGTTAATTAAATTATAAGACCTAAACAGATTGAGAAGCAGAAAAAGATGTTACTCCATTAAGTATTAGTACTTAATGGAGTAACATCTAAAATATTAATATTAAAAATCTCCACATAAAATTATACTTTTGTTACTACTTTTTAACCTATTGAGTGAATCTTCCATTACCGATTCGAAAAGAATAAAATCTCCAGGGGGGTCGATAAACGCAAATTATAACGTATCGCTCGAGTTCAACACAAGAAAACTCAATAGTGCGCTCGATAGAAAGATTAACTAAGTCTAAACGTTGTTTACACTTCAACTTGTTTGCAGCAAGAACTAAAGATCCACCGCGAATAGCACTTTTTCTTATAAAAGCACTTTGTACAGTAAAATGATCACTATTCATAAACACTACCGTGAAACCGGCCAACATTGCCCTTAGCGGATATCTTTGCCCGAACACGAAAAATAACTAAAATCTTGAATTGTAAATAAATTTATGTAGCTGACAACTTTATTTAATCTTTAGGGTAAATTTAAATATTTTTCTGGTAACACTAAATATTAGTTACGTTGCTAAGTTTACCGTGAAACCGGCCATCATTGCCCGCATTTTTAATAATTTTTGTGATTTTGCAAAAAATGTTCACCGGAAACGCGTAATAAAGTCGACTATGGTAGCAATTACTATTAAGGCTTTAAATTGCAAAATGTGGTGCTTCTAGCTTTAACAGAATCCTAGAAAAAGGCGCTTAAATAGCCGGGCAAAATAATACGCACAACCGTCCAACATTGCTCACCCTTATTTTCTCTAAAACTATCAGTTCTATGGCTTTGATAATAAGGTATGTTTCAGTGAATTATGCAAAGTTGCCATCCTTCATGATCAATATGTCAAACACACTTATTTATTTATTTTTCTGAGGTGGGCAATGTTTCACTACACACCAGCTACTTTTTCATACAAACTAAAACGGTGGGTTAGGGTTGATACACATTAATATGATAAATAATAATCTGTTTAAATATAAACTCTTTTATTATTAAAAATCAGTCAACAATTACAATATTAATAATTGCAGGTATGAGACTATGAGCGTAAATTAAGGGTTCTAAAACAAAATAAATCTTACAACGAAATCTCTCAAAAATGGTAAAACAAATCTTACAAAAAAAGAAGCATTGCAACGCATGCCAGCCACCTTGTAACGAAAAGATATAATATTTACTTTTTTTCGGTCGAGAAAACTTGTAACCCAGTCCTTGCCAGGTGGTTTTCCATTAAATAAATTTTCACGATTATTTTTCTTTACATAATCAAAAACAGTCAAACGTAAATCAAGTTTCGTTAGTAGGCAACCATATTCACCAGCTGCAATCAATGCTTGAACAATACTCTTTACCTCTTCCAAAGAGAGCCGAGTAGGAGTTCCAACATTTTTGTTATGGTACTCTTTCACTTTGTTAAGTATGGTGCGCCTAGGTATACCAAATGTTTTTTCTGCTGATCTTGAGGACATCCTATTTTCTTTAACATTTTCTACCGCGAGGTGTTACATCTCCTATGAATAATTTTTATAGGGCCGAGACTCGAGGACTCTCCGATTTCTTCTTTTCAAAGGCTTTCCCATACTGCAAACAAACAGACTAAATGTATCTAAGTATCTAAATGTAGTTTTTGTTTGTCAAATAAGTGACTACTTGTCTAGACAACAAAATACAGAAACGAAACACAGGATTATCATTTTTTTGCCCTTATCCCAATTTATTTGAAGTCGGCGCAGCATGTCCTCTTCCAAAACTTGGTATCAGCCATCATCTTAGTATTTACTCCCTTTCTATTCTAGTCATATACTCGTAATCATTTGCACAATCCCTCCATCGGTTATTTGGTCTTTTCCTACCTAGGTACTCATATAGCCATCCGCATTTATACTCATACCTACTTAGAATTTTGCCCTTAACATGTTTCTCAGTCATCTGCATCATTTATAAGAAATTAGTTATCATGAACCAATAACTAATAAATTAGGTAGGTAGATATGAATTATAAATCTACAATACTATAATGGGTGCCAACCCTAACACTGTTTTTGCAATGGGCAATGTTGTCACTCCTATGTTCACGCAAGTTCGGGAATCATTGCCCATTTCATTATCTTGAAGATTTGATGTTCTAATAGTCTCAAAATAGGATAGAAATGAAGCGTGGTACTTATTATTACTCTAATATTGAAATAACTTACCTGAGTGATGTCGTACGCTGACAATGTGTAAAAACGTAAAACAAGATTTTGGCACCACCTCACACTAGTCCTGCTTCCAACATGTCTCGCCGACAACTCAGTAAACTTAGCAACGTAACTAATATTTAGTGTTACCAGAAAAATATTTAAATTTACCCTAAAGATTAAATAAAGTTGTCAGCTACATAAATTTATTTACAATTCAAGATTTTAGTTATTTTTCGTGTTCGGGCAAAGATATCCGCTAAGGGCAAAGTTGGCCGGTTTCACGGTACTGAGTTGTCGGCGAGACATGTTGGAAGCAGGACTAGTGTGAGGTGGTGCCAAAATCTTGTTTTACGTTTTTACACATTGTCAGCGTACGACATCACTCAGGTAAGTTATTTCAATATTAGAGTAATAATAAGTACCACGCTTCATTTCTATGCTATTTTGAGACTATTAGAACATCAAATCTTCAAGATAATGAAATGGGCAATGATTCCCGAACTTGCGTGAACATAGGAGTGACAACATTGCCCATTGCAAAAACAGTGTTAGGGTTGGCACCCATTAAAGTATTGTAGATTTATAATTCATATCTACCTACCTAATTTATTAGTTATTGGTTCATGATAACTAATTTCTTATAAATGATGCAGATGACTGAGAAACATGTTAAGGGCAAAATTCTAAGTAGGTATGAGTATAAATGCGGATGGCTATATGAGTACCTAGGTAGGAAAAGACCAAATAACCGATGGAGGGATTGTGCAAATGATTACGAGTATATGACTAGAATAGAAAGGGAGTAAATACTAAGATGATGGCTGATACCAAGTTTTGGAAGAGGACATGCTGCGCCGACTTCAAATAAATTGGGATAAGGGCAAAAAAATGATAATCCTGTGTTTCGTTTCTGTATTTTGTTGTCTAGACAAGTAGTCACTTATTTGACAAACAAAAACTACATTTAGATACTTAGATACATTTAGTCTGTTTGTTTGCAGTATGGGAAAGCCTTTGAAAAGAAGAAATCGGAGAGTCCTCGAGTCTCGGCCCTATAAAAATTATTCATAGGAGATGTAACACCTCGCGGTAGAAAATGTTAAAGAAAATAGGATGTCCTCAAGATCAGCAGAAAAAACATTTGGTATACCTAGGCGCACCATACTTAACAAAGTGAAAGAGTACCATAACAAAAATGTTGGAACTCCTACTCGGCTCTCTTTGGAAGAGGTAAAGAGTATTGTTCAAGCATTGATTGCAGCTGGTGAATATGGTTGCCTACTAACGAAACTTGATTTACGTTTGACTGTTTTTGATTATGTAAAGAAAAATAATCGTGAAAATTTATTTAATGGAAAACCACCTGGCAAGGACTGGGTTACAAGTTTTCTCGACCGAAAAAAAGTAAATATTATATCTTTTCGTTACAAGGTGGCTGGCATGCGTTGCAATGCTTCTTTTTTTGTAAGATTTGTTTTACCATTTTTGAGAGATTTCGTTGTAAGTTTTATTTTGTTTTAGAACCCTTAATTTACGCTCATAGTCTCATACCTGCAATTATTAATATTGTAATTGTTGACTGATTTTTAATAATAAAAGAGTTTATATTTAAACAGATTATTATTTATCATATTAATGTGTATCAACCCTAACCCACCGTTTTAGTTTGTATGAAAAAGTAGCTGGTGTGTAGTGAAACATTGCCCACCTCAGAAAAATAAATAAATAAGTGTGTTTGACATATTGATCATGAAGGATGGCAACTTTGCATAATTCACTGAAACATACCTTATTATCAAAGCCATAGAACTGATAGTTTTAGAGATAATAAGGGTGAGCAATGTTGGACGGTTGTGCGTATTATTTTGCCCGGCTATTTAAGCGCCTTTTTCTAGGATTCTGTTAAAGCTAGAAGCACCACATTTTGCAATTTAAAGCCTTAATAGTAATTGCTACCATAGTCGACTTTATTACGCGTTTCCGGTGAACATTTTTTGCAAAATCACAAAAATTATTAAAAATGCGGGCAATGATGGCCGGTTTCACGGTACTTCATGTTCTTTCAACCAGTGTTCAGTCAAACATAACACCTGAACATCATAGTTCTCCATAAATAAACTTAACTCTAGCTCTTTGCCGGACAGACCCTACATATTTTGATGTACAACATTCAACATATGCGGCTGACCCGTTGTCGCACCTAATAGTTTAAACTACAAGGCGTATCAAAAGTAGTGTTAGTATCACTACTAACAGTAATCGATGGTACCTACACTACAGGTACCAGTGTCACGGTGTATATTGTATGCTAAAAGTTTAGCAATATGTCTCCTACAACTAGGTGGCAAATACATTGTATAATTTGTCAGTTTGTAATCAGTAATAAATTGATTACAATGAAAATATAAAATAGCGTCACTGTGACGACAGGTCCTATTATAAATTAACATATTTAAATTAAAAATGTGCCTATTTTGCTCAACAGACAAATATCGAGAATAAGGCAAGGCGCAGAAAATAAATTTACAACTATTGGTCTCATTGAGATGTAACATCAAATGGACACATTCAATTATGTCCTTTTTTCTTACAGCTAGACTATATATATAGCCAAACTATATAGCTAAATTGGCAGATAAACCTACCTAGGTTTATCTGCCAATTTGCATATCTGAAAGTCAAGATTAACGAGCAAAATGAGCCAATTGAAGTGGATTTTTGGGGACACGTCCTCGATAAGATTTACCGCAAACAAAAATACTTACTGTAAGGTGTAAATATGACAGAGTAACTGATGACATTAATTTACAATCGATTTTGCACGTAGCAGATGCAGTTGGTTAAACTTGTTTCCATTCGGTTCCAAAAATGTTTTTAATTAGTGAGCGTATCGAGGTGTCTGCCTGGTTGATGTAGGTTGTGGTCTCCGGTTGTTATTGGCCGTGAAGCGTCGAGTCCTCTTGAATCTTGACGCCCGGTTACCGGTCGCCGCAAGTGTTTGCTCACAACTCTGGGTCACGGTCAACGTTCGCTTTGTCATGCGAGCGTATTCGCCCCTCAAACCTAGTAATCACTACCTGAATATTGCACCATATTTGCTGTACCTAATTATCTACGACCGACGTCTAATTTGTTCTCAGTAATAAGTTCGCGCCGAACGCTTTTTGGTCGGTAAAAAACTTAACACAAATGATGTGCCAATACTGTTATTTTTGTTTTGCATATCTGTTTCGTGATACATCAATAGGTGTCGAACAACGTCGGTACATACAGTTCGCTCTAAACGCTAGTGTGTACGTGTTGGTTTGTCCATTACAGAACACATCCCGCCTATTGTAATGTATTGTGCGTACATCCGTCAAGATCCTATCTCGATGAAAGAAACTAATGACTGAAACACACCTGTTGTTCGCGTAGGAGGGACTTGTAATAACGATGAAGATAGCTCCCAGCAGTTTGATGGTCGCACAATAGACCTGAAGCTCGTATCGCATTCATTTTGAATCAGTTTTTGTAGTAGTTAATAAATATTTATTTATCTTGTTTCATCCTATGACGTGACGCCATGCACTTTATCAATGTTCGGTTCAATCGCTACTCGTACCTATGCGAAAGTACTTACCTACAGCCTTAGACAATACCTACCTACTTGATACATCACTTTTAAATTTTCCATTGAATCTTACCTTAAAATCATTAATACATCTCTGTAAGTTCGATTTGTTCCATTAGAACTTTTCCTTAAGAGATTTGTTCATAAGGAACAAATGTAACTTAGAGATGATTATAAATCTGTAAATAAATATTTGTTATGGTCGCGAATCATAGTTTGATCAAGATACTGACACTGACCTGCAAATTGTAAAAAAGGTAAGAAAATTTGAATTTCGCAGGTTACAACTGCGGATCCACCTTCATAATCAGTCTATAATTTTCCCACTGCTGGGACAGGCCTGTCTGTGAGAGGGAGGGGGCCGTAATCCACCGCGCGGGCCCAGTGCGGGTTGGTGGATGTCACATGTCTTCGAATTTTCGGTTCTAGGACATTTCAGTTTCCTCACGATGTTTTATTTCACCGTTGTGAGAGCAGTGGTGATGAAATAAATTACTCAAAGTAAAACGCCTGTCTGGGTTCGAACCTACGACTTACAACACGTAAGTCGCGGTCGTTACCACTGGGCCACCACCGGTAACAGTGGGCCTTAAACCGTTTTAATTAGGTAATTACCAAACCAAACCAATTCGCCACATTAGTGGCCAACATTACATAGGTAGATACCTACATAACTTACCTTCAGCAAACTATTAGGGTCGACTTTTCTGTACTTATTTACAATGTAGTTTTCTGTTATAAAAATAAGATTACGAAATTAATAATGAACTTGTGTAAAACAGAGGTAATTGTACGAGTAATGCGGTTGACGCAATGTGGTTTGTTCTGGTGGTGTTAAATCTTGGCTGCTTGGACTAATTGGCCATATTGTGCTATTACCGGCGTAATGGTGGAGAGGCCATTAGGCAGGCACGAGTCGCGGTGACTATACCACGAGCACAGCCAACGACCCGTGCGCCCACCAATCCACAGACACAGACACACAGATTTGCATATGACCAATCAGACAAATGAGAAACTATTTTTATGTAAACGTGATACACGATTTGAGGTCTAAGTTCAAAATTGATGATTTTTCAAAAATATTTTCTCTTAATACGGTGGTGTCAAATACTGAGTAAACAGTAACGGGATTGTACAAAAGTTTGCTGAGCTGTTTAACTCGCATTATAATAAACCCACAGACACATGGATCGCAAATGACTATGAGTTATTGTTGAGTGTCGGCAGCTCCCCTCGGGTGCTGATTTAATTGGAGGAGCGGCTGGGTCAATGGGTGATGACCGCAGTTCGCAGGTAATGGCAGACTTAATAACTTCACCTAAATAAATCACGCGTCACCGTTACTATTTCTTAGCCAAATGATTGTTAATTTGACAAGACACGAATGGATGTGCGAACTAATAATACAGTAATGTCGAACAATGAAGTGCTCAGGAAAGTAAGTAAAAAATTAATTCGATTAGAATATAAAAACTGTCTGTAATAATAACACATTTATTTTCACATTGAATAGGTATAGGTACAATTCGAAGAATAAAAGTGACGAAAGTAGATACAATTTAATTTAATGCGGTCGACCAAATTGGCTTTAGATTGTTAATAAACGTTTCAACTGTACAACGTTCAGTATAAAAATATTGTTACAAACATATATCAAGCCAGTATGTTCTACATTTACAAAACGTTATTATGCGTTAACATACTTTCTCCATAACAATTTTGAGAAAATTTCAAAACATTGCGTTGAAAATGTAATCAAGGAAAGCTTTCAACGCTATGACTATTTAAATGACGTCATTTCGTCATTGTGATGTAACGTTTATCTAAAATAAGGACAACAGTCTTGTAAAGCCATATAATAACCTATCCTACTATGTACAATTAAACTGATGCGAGGGTATACAGACGTGGAATAAAGCCGTATGCTATCAATGATTAAATTGTTATTCTATGACATCTGCTTTAACAGAAATAATTATACCATATATATATAAGTTCTCGCTTAGTAGGTAATAAAAGGCACATTATTCTCGATAATACAAGCTAGATGTCTGAAGTTCAGCAACGTAAAACTTTAAGCGATAGCATAGTATCGGCGCGGGCGCATAGCGTCGTCGTCGTACGGGAATAATTCGAATGACTATGAATACCCTCCTACAGCAAATTGGTTATTTGATACCAAAGAGTTGTAGTCACCTACTCCTGTTCCTATGGAAACAGATACGAATACTGGAATTCTTCAGATAATGTTTAGCGGTTTTTGATGTTTGTGCACTTAGGTATAAATATATTTTATATAATATTTTTCGGTAAAAAATCTAGTGATATCATGTCGTCTAATGTTTTCATAGACATTGGCCAAAAGTCCATAACAGATATTCGCTAACCATCAGTTTAATTTAGCTACGTTAAATATATATTATATATTTCCAAAAATAACAAGAAATAAATCAATAATATATTTATAATATATTACAATCATTTAAAACGTAGGTGCCATTTCTTGTGCTCATTTTCTTACGACTGTGAACCAAACACAACCTCTTGACTCAACTAATAAATTCAAACAGTTAACACACATAGTTTTGGCTTAATCTACATCTAAAGAACGTCTTCCTTTATGTGCATAATGTGTTTAACTTACCTACATTTGACAATTCATTTACATTTTTATATTCCGAAGTTATCCTTTAAAATACACCATAAAAATATACCGCTAAATGCAAATAATGTTTATCAAAAAGAATTTATCACATATACATAAAAAATAAAAGTGAAAAATCTTAAACATCGAAGTTAAGTGACTAGTTATAAAAATGGCCGGCGAAAAGTTGTTTGAATGACAGAAACTTCCATAGCTTACTGGCGACTATAATTTACGAGTATAATATGGTTGAAGAGTATGACATGTTTTTGGCAAGAAAAAGTGTACATGTAGAGAGACATGGCGCATTCGAGTCCTATGCAAAGTGGGTGTTGTAACCTATTATTATCCGAGACGAAGGTTAACGAAGCGTAATTTAAGAGCGGCGCCGGATTAGGTTTTTTCTGATCGGATTCCGGGTTCGGACATCGCAGCAGTTTGGAGTAATTAAGCGGTCGGTTATGAGGTGTAATTACATGTAAAAATAACACTTATGTGAGGCACGGGGTCGTTGAACTGTACGGCAAAAAATGTGGTAAAAATTGACGATGAAAAAGTTGCCCAGCCTGGTTGTCAAAACACACGTCACAGGAATATGGATGTGTCGCCCGCGGCGCGCGCGCTTGCGAGGTAGGGCTGCCGCGCGAGCTGTTGACGTCAAGTGAATAAATTCAATAGCAATAACAATCCTATGCCAACTTCGCAAATGAAATTCAAAGAATACAGTCAGCCATATAAATATGAGAAAATCAAAATTGTAGCATCATATTCTCTAGGCGTGTAAGACGTATTGCAAACTGATAAAATTATGCGATTTAAAACTTATATACATAATGGCAGCCCTAGACGTGGTCGCCGACGCGCTGTTATCGGCTCAACAGTTTATTGATCGCGAGAGGCTTCGGTAGTCGCCGCCGCCCGATCATTGTTTGCTAATGAGACTTCGGGGAGCACAGGTGGTCCACCGCGATCTAACTCAGTAAACTAAAACAAATATGATGTCATGTTGACAATAATGAATGACCCCCATTAATTTATCCCAAACGTAGGAATATAAAACGTCGCAGGAGGTACATGGAATTAAATTATACGCTATGGTTTAGTTAGATCATCTAGCGAGTTACACGGCTATTGTTCTCTTTGAAGCTCTTATTGTTACTTCTAGAGACGTAACAACTCTATGCTAACTTATTTAACACTATCTAGTACAAAGTTCACATAATTAAATACAACATAAACGTAGAAATTTAGCATCGCAGTGAAAGCTTCAAACGCACATTCAGAGCTTGCAATATAACATATCGTTTTACTTTGTCCGGTGCAAGATTTCCAGTTTTAAAAATGCACAGAACAATGCACACGATTTTATACAGGAATGGAAAACAAACTATAGGTACAATTGACGGAAGACAGCTTACATTCTAAATTGGTGAAGGTTGGCAGGTTCGCCACCAGACTGCACATCAGTTCACTCAACACTTAAACGTTGAAGCTCAAATCATGCATGCATGGGAAAACTCACGGGATGAATTTTGATAGGCCTTTGAGGTCATTTGTATTCTGGTTTGGAGCTCCAACGCATTGTCGCTATAACAAGATCTGAAACATGTACATATGTAGCACCTCTTCATAATTACAAATTTTAATAAAATTTATTCACAAAATATATGAAAACTTTTGACATTAATTTGCTGCCATCGATACGTTTTTCCATTTGTTAGAAGCGTGTCGATCATGCTTCAATTTGGAAGTGCATATTGGTTGTTCTTGCTACGTGAATCGATGAAATATGTCTGTGGTGATACCTAGCAAGAAGTCAAACATTTCTCCGGGGTCGTTTTCGGCTCCCGTGTTATCGTCATCTGTGAAAACCTGCGAACAAAATTTTATACAAATTATACATTTAAAATGTGATGAGCAATCGTGTCGGTCATGTGGATTATTAAGATAAAGCGAATTGAGATAATAATACGTAATACGTAACGTAAAACATTTTATGACAGCTACAAATCGGTAAATTTTGCTCTTATTTTCAGCAAGAAAGGAACGACATTAAGTGTAAGTAAATAGCACCATTGCTTTGCACAGCGCAGTACACTTTAATATCTGAGACTGTCTGATAACATCAATTAAGGTTTTAGTTACAGTGAAATATGTTGAGATTAACAGGTTAAGTGTGGAACGACCGTTATTTTGTAGTTCTCGTACATTTGTATTTCACGGTTGTGTTTCAAATTGAATCGGTATTCGTGATTTATGCAAGTCGTTTAGACGATTGTTGATATGTGTGTAAAGATTAATTTAATTAACTACGATACTGGATAGTGTATTTGCATCGGTTTCTGGTTATTTATTTATACCTGTTCTTTAGTAAAGCCTCGAGCAATGTTCTAAATATGCGCGCTATAAATGTTAAAGTGTCTTACAGCTTAAAGTAATGATAGATTACTAACAGATCGCCTACAAACAGTGATCTATTTTTCTTAGTTGTTTCGTAGAACCTGCGCGGTAGATAGTGAAGGTTGCTGCTTTTACATTTATTTCTAGTGAAATAATAGATTATATTAATTGTATAATGTCAATTATTTGTGGCACAAGCAATCAGGTCACTTCAAACATTCAATTAGAGAGATCTCTTTACAGAGTTAGCAATGTGTGTGTGAGTACCTAATTGCATTTTGCAAAATCTAATGTGAGAATCATACCCAGTTTTTTTTCCCACTGTGAAATGAAAAAAGGTAATAGTTGCAAATCACTGGAGGTTCACAAGCAAATGATACAATGATAGCACATAAACGCGCCAAGATAATAATTTAATCATGATATTAGCCACGCTCGAGGGCAAATCGCTCCGTTTATTTAGAGGCGAAAAAGAAAAAGAGTGTGACACACATTTAAAACAGGAGAGATAGTATCGCAAAAAGTTTAATGAATGGGACACGGCAATGAGCATATTTCGTGTTCATTGTTGCCGATTTCTCAGAGCGATTTGCTAATAGCCGCAATTAGCGCGCCTCCGGTCACCTCGTGACGTTGCGTGCCGACTACCGGCCTTACTAACGTACACAAAAAACATAATTATTCCTAAAACGGTAACACTTAATTGATCCTCCATGTGTAGATAGTCTTACGGTAAAATCGGTGTCACGTTTTTTCGAGTGCCGACATTCGGTCGTCGCTCGAGTATCCGTTCCAAAGTAGAGAATTTATCGATATGTTATTAACTTTAATTTTACAAGGTGTCGTTTTGCATCCTCGTCAAATTTCAGGAGGCTGCTATGAAAGACATATATAATCAAATAAAATTACGATACCTGCTCAATAATTGAAACATACATACTTGTTTTTTAGTTATTTAAGTTTGACAGTATTTTAGAATACACCACTTTCACAGAACAGAATCACCCCGTTGCGTATGCGGTAGTGTGTGTGTGTAAAAGCGCAGTTACAGTGCGATATCAAAGGGGCCGCGTTTTAACATGCGTGTCCCACACATGCCGATTTTCGAAAATTAGAAACAAAAAGAAAAAAAAAGACCTAATCATTTTATTATTAATTCGTGTCGAGAATCATTAGCATAGTTACCTCCTGGAATTTGTCGAGGATGCAAAACGACGCCTTGTACGAGTATATGCGAAAGCGTAATTATCAGTAAAGATAATGTACTTTACGGTTAGCAAGTTTTAAAGTTGATTTACTCATGTTTACCGAATCTCTGCCGCACTATAATTAGTTTTATCAGATTTCAAACACTGTGTTTGAACAAAATTGAAATAAGCATAAAATGTTTGAAACTATGTTATTACATTTCAATCATTTCGTAATACCATACTTTTTGATGTTTTTGTTCGTAGTTGCGCTTAGTTTGAATCAAACAAAAGTTACAGACCGTAAAATTGCGGCGCGATCGCTGTAGCTTCCACTAAACTAATGTGAATGTTGGAACTAAGTGCGGAGACCACAGGCAGTCCGCGCTAACGAAACATAGGTATTAGAACGGTGGGAATGTTCTAATATCGGAACAATCAAAATTATATTTACATGTCTACATCTTCACGGATGAGTCATTGAGGTGTAGTGAAAGCCACAAAACTGTGGATATTGCCAAAATATTCACGACATATTGTTTGATCAATTTAAAAATAAAGAATGTTGGTGTCAGTGCGTTGTTGCGGAAATTTGCGAGGCTGCAGTTAGCGAGCGTGGATGATTCAGATCTGCGACATTCATGGGGCAGCGCCTGCGCAGGTCATTACGCCGAAACTTCAGGCTCGGCGCGCAACGGTACCGAGACGAGCAGCTGAGATGTTTTGGGACAAATTTAACGACATAACGCCAATACTTACTCAGCTCATTGAGTTTTTATGTACCTAAAGCAGCTTCACATCAAAAGTCCTTACTTTTAATGAAATAGAAGTGGCGCTGTGTAAATTTATTTTTGAATTTTGATAGACATTTTGAGAACTCGGTTTAACTTTTTAAAACGATTTGTAGATGAAAGTACTAATGGATGTCGATCAGTAATCTATAGACGCTAAGAATAGTTCAGATTTTCTTATTGGTAACCCGATAATCATACATTCATTTTGATTGACGACTGAAGTTCCTATGAATAGATCTGTGTCAGCCTTCAAAAACTATAAAGCCTGGCATCGAAAGCTTAAATATAATTTAATTCTGTGTACACCAGTCAATTATAATTAACACAATATTAATGTGTAAAAAAAGTTAGTTGGTTGATGAAGATAAACGCTCTGCCGATGGGAAACGAAAGTGTGCCATCACAGTTTGGTTACAAAAAGAATGATACTGATCACGTAAAGAGATAGAGTATTAAATTCTCCGCTTCGTTTTGGCGACAAACGGTTAGTGAACGGTCCAGCGCGCGTGTTGCGCGCGCGACCACCTCAATTTAGCAAGTAACGCCACCCGACCGGACACTATGCAGACTTTTCTACCACCTTTTTAATTCTTTTCACGGAATTAATTTCCATAGCATGACGAAACATGGCCTTTTCCTGGAAAACGATTAACATGTTTATCTTACAATTGATCTACGATACGCCAATGGAACAAAAATAAACAAGTTTGTTTTCAACACAGACACGAAAACAGATCTTGTTTAATTATTCTATTTTCTCTAGGAACGGATGTTTAATTCCATTAAAATAGTTTTCTTTCAATCAAGCAACTAAAATGTTATCAGATTCTGTTAGTCGATTTATACGGTTAACACCACTAGTGTTGCGTCGATCGACAAGCTCCACACAATGATGGATGACTGTCCGGTCCACACACACGCCAATCATGATTCGCGTCGATCGCCTGCAGCGACAACATCCAATACATGATACGGTAAGGATCTACATCGGCATCGCTAACACCCACTTATTTATCCGACCTGCTTTTATTTTTCCTGTATTTGTTTTTGTGCCTATTTAAATACACTATTTTTAGTAGTCGAACCAATACTAAAATAAATAGTATTATTGCTCGTTAGGCGCCCGGGGTTTGCATTCACTTTTTATCGTATTTTAATTAGTTCTTTCTCGCGTACCTTTTGTTTTACATTACATACTTTTATTTGTGTCATTTCTTATGCACAGTTTTCTCAAGATACCACTACAGCATATTCAATTTATATTTAACAGAAACAAGAATAAAAAAGTTATTTATTGTCTAATTATAATTCATCACGTTCGACGTTCATTTGAAAGTAAAAATCGGGCAAATACCTACGCGGACCTCTTTATTCAGAATAGTACTGAAGATTTATGTCGCAAGACAATATGGACCGGCCGTTCGAGACCCATACATACTCTTACACAAAAACTTAATGAAAGTCGAAAGTACGCTTTCACTTGTCGACGGTATTGTATTGTGCGTCAATTGTATACAACACCATTTCAATTGTATTTCTTAAAGTTTTTTAAAACAAGGGTGGCTTACTCCCAGACGATCCATTTGCAGTCTAGCCGGTCATCGGCACAGAATTAGCCACAGCATAAATTTTAACCAGGTATCGCACACAATGCGACATGTTCTAGATAGCATTATTATTTTTGAGTGAAGTCATGGTAGCTTGGCCAGTTTTGAATAGAATGCGTTTTCAGATTTGAATAAAATCTACGGGTGTTATTCAGTAGACGTTGAGTGACGCTTTGTGTGAGGATAACGAACAGGAGCCCGAAGCTTTTGTGGCATCGGATAGACTGGCTATTGAGAAGTGTGTTCTAATATAAAATGACGAAAAACAACTTGGTAATGGAACCTATGCAGTGGTAATAATAAATGCTCGTAATGCTGTAAGAAAGGCGACAGGTAGCACCTGTGTGTTGAACATGAGCTACCAGCGCGGCGCGGCGGCGGCGTGCATTGTGAAAACGTCGAGTGACAAGCATTCATCGCAATGACCGACACTAAATTAAATTAAGGACAGGTTTATATACGCTTAGCCTAGTTTAACCGATCAAAATTATAATTATTTTTAGTAATAGACTTAAATTACCCATTCATGATTTTATACTTGTGAAAATATTTAACATACTTAATTAAAAGCTGCAGAATGGGCCTGAACTCCTGAATGTAAGTGGATCCATTAGTCGTAAATTTTAAAGCTCGTGTGAAATCATTATTAACACCTATTTTATTTGTATTGCGCACGAGGTTAGTTTCTAAGGGGCAATTAGTGGTCTTAACGTTTTGACAGCGCTATTTATATTGAGCACACAAAAACCGTGGACTCGTCTGTAAATTGTAAAGATTTATTAATAAAGCTGCAACACAATGTTACAGACGGAACAAGATTGTGTTTTATTATCATAATTTGTGTAGTATATAATTATCAATTAAAATCATTCTGTACCTACTTAAATCTCGTTTTTCCAAGATATACAGGATAATACTTTCAATTGAGACGTCCTTACGGTACTTTATAACTTTATTAAAGCTATCGGTATATTAACATTAACCGGTAAATCTCCGAGGTACCGGTGTTTAGGTTCCACATAAATACCATTCTGGTCATATTCAAGATTTTAATGAGTTTGAAGGCACTTAATGTCTGCATAATAAACAGACTATCAGGGTTCGCTCGTGTACTTGAGAACTTATAGTAAATAATACACTATAGTGCTTAGTACTACAGCTTAAGATCTTCATTATAACTTTTGCCCGCGACTTTGACTGCGTGTATTTAAGAATTATATGTCTATTTTAGGGTTTCGAGCTCAGTGTCAAAGGAATCATTTTGCTGAGCTCAATGTCAACGGAATCATTTTACTGAGCTCAGTGTCAACGGGATCATTTTACTGAGCTCAGTGTCAACGGGATCATTTTACTGAGCTCAGTGTCAACGGAATCATTTTACTGAGCTCAGTGTCAACAGAATCATTTTACTGAGCTCGGTGTCAACGGAATTATTTTACTGAGCTCAGTGTCAACGGAATCATTTTACTAAGTCCATCACCGCGTCTGTCTGACTGTCTGTATGCCACAGGCAATAGATATCTTTTTGTGAAATATTGCCTGTTCATCCCTAGGATTAAGCCTATCTCTACAAAGAGCCATGAAAACGAAATAGACAGACGGAGGCCAATTTTGCTTTTATAATAAAATAGCATGGATTATGATTTCATGTTAGCTATCATGAACTTATAATAATATTTAAGCTTGTTCATGCTTTGAATATTTTATGGATATATCACATAATTAATAATTGCTTTATGTGCTTATGGTCGTTAAAATCACGACAACTGAATTAAGTTACGTGTGAGATAGTCGATGGAAAAACTGTTCCTAGATATAGTATAGATATACAGCATACATTGAAGAAAGGTCCTGGTCTAACAACAATGTAAGCTTTACATTACTCGAAAAACCGGTCAAGTGCCTGTCGGACCACGCACAATGAAACGTTCCGTAGTTAGGATGAAATTATCCCAAAAACAAACTTAACAGGGTAGTTGGAAACATGCCGCATGCCGTCGCATGGCCACCGCAGGAGACGCCCTGGGCGTCGGGAATCCCGGGCGGAGTTCCGGCCACCGTAGGCGCGGGCTTGCGGACGGTGAGCAATGCGTAGCTCGCCGTCCGGTAAGGACCAGGCCCGGGTCGTCGGCGCGTTGTTTCCACGCGCGCCTCAAAGAGATGTCGTCAGCACAAGTGTAGGGGTCCACTAGGGCCGATGCCTGCCGGGGTCCACCCCGGGGGGGTGGGTTTTAGTCAGTAAGAGTCTGAAACACCCTCCCGCTCCGCCCAGAGCGGGAGAAGTTATTTTATAATTTCCACCCAAAAACAAAAGGGGGGGGGTCAACCCTATAGGTTTTAATTTATTTGCGAGTGTCAAAATATGTCGCATAAATGGCCGTATTTTTTATTGCGTTGACTTAGAGGTCCAAGCGAGCGTAGACCTACGTATTTGATATGAATTACGACTTGATACCTCCACGGGTTCCCGAAAAAACGGTCTTGGCAGACTGACAGACAGACGGACAACCTCCTCGAACGAAGGGCCCATTTTTCCTTTTGGGGTACGAAACCCTAAAAATGACCATGATGATAGTGAAAATGAATGAAGGTGTTCACTCTTTTAAGCAGTTTGTCATGGCATACTTAGGGTTACTTTATAATAAAAATTAATGTATAAAAAAAATACGTTAAAAAGCTCAGTAACGATGAAGTCATGAAAAGATTCAGATATAACAGACCACCATGATTAAACATGAACATCAAATATGGATAGAAAGTCATTAGTCATATATATCTGACAGCGGAAAGAGCAATGACAACACATTTACAGCGCAGCTCTACGTGATTAAAATGAATGAGAAATGTGTCGAAAATATTTAGTCGAAAACGTGAAACTTCATTTAAATTTATATTCAGAGGTGATATAAAAACGTCAACTAACATGTGTACAGTGTCGTTACTAAGTTGTAACGTCAATATTTATGCTGACGACGTGTGTAGTTAAATGTGGGCTACTCTTAACACTAGCTCACTCGAAAACAGAACCAGACAATGATGTCAAGAATTCACAGCGTTATAAACCTTTTAACCCCCCACGTTGGTGTCAGAATGTCTGTGAGAGTTAGTCACCGATGTAATTAAACCTGAGCTGGGGGCATTGGGAACTAGTATCTAGGCACTAGCTATTCATCCAGAATCATAGGAAGAACAGTTAAATGGAAATTATTCTTGTGATGATCATTAATAAAGAAAACCATAAAAGGTTGCTATTAGCTTTTTATGATGTCACTATAGTATTAAGAATGGCTGTAGGGCTCGAGCAATATACAACTTGTTTAGTTGTATGTTGCTCGAGTGATGGGCAGACAACCTGTTAGGCGGTAACTAATTGTGCGCTACTGCGGTATTTATGAGTTACTTTTACAACACAGCTTGCAATACCGCTACGACTAGTTAAGCCTTAAGAGTCTTTAATACCTTAAATTTCTTAGTATGATCCACCGTTATATCGAAAATAGTATAGTTAAGGATTAATGTTAAGTACCTACTATGTTTGACGATAATACGAATCTATAAATTTTTTCGACGGAAAATAATTACAAAGTTACCTTCTAACCGAACAATAAACCGCTAGTACGTAGTGCGTAGTATTAAAAACATACTTCGAATTAGATCACGAAACTTTGCATGATAACTGAACTAAATATAAAACAGGTACGTTTTTTTTATTATTACCATTATTTTCACCGTAAGAAGAAATCACCCTATAGGCACTTTGCAGCTTCTTCCTACCGCCCAGCATCCCACTCAGTCTCGCTTGCTCGCCTGACCGCGAGCCTTAGTGTGCGAGCGAGATAAAGGGTGAGATGGCGCTGAGGTTTTATGGATTCTTAAGCTAAATGAACGTGGAAGTACACAATGTTGTACACACATTGTTAGAAGTTACCGAGGAACGTTATGAAAATATTACAGATTTAATTAGTGACGGGCAGATTGCTGTGCTTCCCGTTTGCATTTAACGGTTTATTAAGAAGCCAGTTATGCTTATAAAATTTAGTGCACCTACATTATAGAATCACGTAATATCACTACTGTATTACCCGAACAGGTAGACAGGGATGTACGAGTATAGTACCTACCTTGCGCACACATTGCCAGTTATGTTTAGGTTAGTATGTGTAATAGGGGCGAGTCTATTGTCATCAACCGGGCACATAATATCCAGACTACGAGCTGCTTCTGTGAAAGTCCTGATAGACCCCATAATACTTTTGCTGACCTTGGCTTGGAGATCGAATTCAGGAGAAGTTAAGCAGTCACTAGACTAACATGGCAGTCATATGGTAGAATAATGAGATATTTACTTGTACGGCTGGTGGCGACGGCTCGGGCGCCTCCCAGCCATGTCACAAATCTCCCCAGATGATGGCGCGCTTGCTGCGGTCGACTGACGCTAGCAATCCAGACTGAGGGTGCCATGACACCGCCGTTACTGCTGACCTGCAAACAACAAATAGACAAAGTATAAATATAGATAACTTCTCTGCTTATTTCCTTCTGGCAAGATATTAATGGCTATAGGTATTTTTGCCAAAAACACGCGGCAGTGCAAAAGGATTACCTATGATTTGTTCGTAAAAGTATGTGATGAAAGCATAAACAAACCCCGTTCAGGTCAAATTCTTACGCAATCATTGACTAAAGGGAATTAGTAACACATTCATCTCTATTTGTCCACTTTTTCCAACAATATTTTTTGTAAACATTATGTGGTATGTGTAGCCGCCGCAGGAGACGCCCTGGGCGTCGGGAATCGCGGGCGGATTTCCGGCCACCGTAGGCGCGAGCTTGCGGACGGTGAGCAATGGGTAGCTCACCGTCCGGTAAAGACCAGGCCCGGGTCGACGGCGCGTTGTATTCCACGCGCGCCTCAAAGAGATGTCGTCAGCACAAAGGTAGGGGTCCACTAGGGCCGATGCCTGCCGGGGTTGCGGGAAGGTACTTATGGGTCACCGAGGCCCCCGCAACACAGGCAACAGGAAGGAATACGGGTGGGTTTTAGTCAGTAAGAGTCTGACACACCCTCCCGCTCCGCCCAGAGCGGGAGAAGTTATTTGATGATTACCCACCCTGAAAAAAAAGTGGTATGTGTAGTGGTACGTGTTTTACATGTTTACATGTTTATTATACGCGTCGATTAATGTACGAACGGAATCACAGAATTGTAGAAATTGAACGAAAATTGAGGTTATAAATATTAACCTCAACAAATGAAAAACACCAAAGGTACTCGTAATTAAAAAATTATGTAAGATTACGGAATTTAAGTACTCAAATAATCAAAGCACTCCCACCACAGGTAGGTTTTATCCATTTGTTTACATTTTTATCGGTTACTTTTGGAACAGAATATACATGTAACGGTCAACTTCGCAGAAAACTCTACACTTTAAAGTTAATAAGACACAAATGTTTTATGGACTAAGACGTCTGAAGATGATTATGATGATTGAAACAAATTAAGCTTTAGCCAGAAAATGTAAGCAAAACTGTTTAAAGTGACCATCATCAGGGTTATCTCCATTTAAAAGCGAGCTTCTTTTTCGGTCATAGTAATTGAAAGTTGAAAGTAATCTAGGAATTCCGACCAAATCTAAGTTCGTCCGGTCATAAAATAAAACAATTGCACAGTGCTTGGTTTATCATAAAACTGGAGCGTTTTTGTGTGAAGTCGCTTGAACCGTTACGTTTCTCAGAATATTATATGAGGGGACTATGAACGGTACCCCGCGTTATATGACCGTATATTACGAATATTATGTCGGCGCTTAAATCTGTGTCACTAGCACTTAAAGATACTCATCGCCCTCTATTAATACACAAACTTTTAATAAAACCAATAAAAAACATACCCACTGACTTTCTTGACCATTTACCGAAGATGATCGTAAGAATGGAGCGGTCACGACGTTTGAAATACATTTCAGTTCGCGGTGTCCATTTAACGAATAAGGAAGGATTGTGACCGAACTAGTCCATAGTGGTACAATTTCGAATATAGAAACGTTGTACGAAGCTTTGATTGTCGGTGGCCGCTTAAAGGCTTTACATCGTATCTATGCGGGGCGAGGCTTCTCATAAACAAGAATTAGCGTCGGGTTTGTTCGGCTCGTTTACACATACCGCTCCCGGTCGCGTATAACGAGCCTGGCCAGGTAGAGCCAATACGGGGACTAGGAAGCGCCATAACACGAACAGATCTGGTAACCAGAACCACCTGCGATTGTTTCCTTATTGCATTTCGTCCCGATATCATGATTGTTTTTATTGAATCATATCATACGAGTACGTGCACCAAGATGTTGTTCCGATTGCTCCGATTGCTGTACCACATCAAAAACTTAATAACCGTTAATTTATTCAATTTCATATATTGGAATATCCGCAGTTAATTAAGTGATTGATGGCTTTAATGGTTCCGCCTACAGGGCAACGTTTGGAAAATGCTGTAAATAATAATTAACGCAAAAGGAAAGTAATAAACTGCGAGCCTGGCCAGGAGAGCCAATACGGGGGGGACTAGGAAGCGCCATAACACGAACAAATCTGGTAACCAGAACCTGCGATTGTTTCCTTATTGCATTCCGCCCCGATATCATGATTGTTTTTATTGAATCATATCATACGAGTACGTGCGCGAAGATGTTGTTCCGACTGCTCCGATTGCTGTACCTCATCAGAAACTTAATAACCGTTAATTTATTCAATTTCATATATTGAAATATGAGCAGTTAATTAAGAGATGGCTTTAATGGTTCCGCCTACAGGGCAACATTTGGAAAATGCTGTGAATAATAATTAAAGCAAAATGAAAGTAATCAAATGTTATGAACCGGATTTGTTGATCGATTTATTCTGTACATGAAAATGTAATTAGTCCGTGGCCGATATTTACATGATAGGTTTTATATTGCTACAAATGGTTGTTTATAAATATGTATGTAGATATCGTATATCTTACTCCCGTTTTGCTTGATTCATAACCAAGTAACACGCCTTCGGTGTTCGGAAACAGGTTACCCAATAAAGTAATTTCAAGAACCTATCTCTGGCGGTCGTTAGCCTTTCCGCTACAAAAAGCATGCACAGCGATTACTCGGGACCAATGTCCGTCATACACTACACACCGTACACATTGACGTTTGTGATCTAGTTTAGTTAAGAACTGATCATTCGAAGAATTGCAACAAAAGGTGCTTGCTTTAAGCACAGCTAAAAAAAACTTAATTTGAACGTTAACCACGGCCTGCACATAGTTAGCTTAAATATTACCCGTCGCTGTAAGAATATCACGCATCATATAATGGAAATCAAAATCAAAAGTCATTTATTCAAACTAGGCTCAGAATCAGCACTTTTCGAACGTCAAAATTACATAAGACAGTCCCCCAAAAACGCCCACCCTTCTCCACTTTCTAGTGCTTTTGGGAAGAAGTGGCGCAACAAACTCATTTATATTGTATTTTCATATTTTCTTTACTCCACATAGGAAAATGATCGCCTGTTAATAATCTCCAACGTTTATTAGGCAATAACTTCTTTACTGAACGAATAAACTATGCGCTGCGGAAATTATTAAGCGCATGCACGCGAGGTAGTAGTTATCAGCAATTTTCAAGTTTACAACTTCCACAGTAAAAATAAGTTATCATAACAAAGAATAAAACTACGAACTGACTGACTGAATTATTTTTATTTCCAAGGCACATTCCGCGCATAGTTAATTAGATAATCTCTCGATCGCAAGCAATCTGTATCGTCCTTAATCGATAGCCATACGAAGACGATTAATTGCCCATAATGTATTCTGTTCCTAGTCTAAATGATAAGATTCAACGATTGTGCGTCGCGGAGATAAATCATGGTAATCGTCGACGACAACAATAATGTGTGTCGCACCGCACATGTTCGAGCTAATTTTGTGCGACGGCCGCCTGCTGAGCGCGAGGCTCGAACAGCCCTGATACAACGTACGCCAAGTACTCGCAGATAGCGTACAAAAGCGCAAACGCAGACCATTTCACTAACATCTCGGTTCTATTGTACGAACCATTCCGGAAACGTCCGCCCTGATGTTCAGTCAAGTTCAGTCAGTACAATACTGCGGCTGGTTTGGTCACATTTAATTTTGTAATATTCGACTCTAGAATCACACACGTATGTCGTATCTAGAATAAAATAGCATGTGACAAGTTCTGTCGTCCACAAACGTTATTCCTATAGTGTTAATATAAACAAACAACAAATATGTAACCTTTTAAACAATACAATGTATTACGTGTTACTGTTATATGCTCACCACATTGCCAGTCTAATTTTACACGCGAAGACGTGTAATTGGCATTCTGTCGGCTATGGTTTTCTTTTTATTTAGTTTTTAAGCTGTAAGTCTTCCATGTTTCTTTAAATAAATAAATATTTGTGGAAGCTATATTCCGCAGGCCATCTTCAGAATGCATAAACCCATATATAGTAAGCTTCGTGAGAGTCTGAAATATTTTATTACAGAAAACGACGACGCTTTGATACATCCAATAACATACAAGTCAATGTTTATAGATGCAATATTGGGAAGTAATCTAAGTGTTTGCAATGACACACAATAGTTACGACCCCTTCGCGGTTAAAAGCGTATAAGTATGAAATAGAAAACAATGGCTGGGCCTAAGAAAAGCAATCTTTATTGCTCATCTCTGTTTATTTCGATATTGTTGTGCTCAAATTGATTTTGGCCGGAGATGATAAGAGTTATATGTCGCAACGGTATATTGTAGGAAACCGTAGTAATGTTAGTTTCAATATTGAATCAGACTCGACAATACAGCAATAAAGTGGGCGAGCAACTTAACTGTTCAAACTCAAATCGAAGACTGTACAAACTAACATCAGTATGGTACGTATTACTAAGCAAAAATATGCATGTCGAGGTGCAGAGGAATGTTTCCGCGTTACTTTTGTCCTTGTTACGGTAAAATTGTTTACACTATTGTGTGTGGTGTGTCGGCGCGAATTAAGTGCGATTGCATCGCGCCATGCACTTGTGGTGGACAGCGCGCGGGAACAATATGTCCCATTTGCGGCGATCTGCGAGAGAATGGACCCCAGCGACGGGTTGCGCGGGTGTCTTGACAAAGATTCGATCAAGTCCTATTGCAGCGAGCGCTGGCGATAAGACTGGACGCGACACTCGACAGGACCTAAGGGGAAAACAGTCCTTTGACTGCCGCGCTTGTCTACGACCAGGAAGTGCTATCGCAAATATGTGCTATTTAAATGTACGATACGTCTTAAATATTCAACTTATTAAATTTGAAAGTCTGACGTGAACAAATACATTTGCAATTTTCAGGAAATGCTAGATTACTTGTTGGATTCCGGAAAACCACATTACAATGTTTTGGCATTTGCTATTCAAATGAATTCAAATGTCATTCTTTACTTAAATCGCGTCGAGCAGGTGTGACGATAGCTTAATGCCAAATAAATATGCAGTGTACGGTATGGGAAAGAGAAATTTGCAATTGTGAGACAGTCGAGCCAATGTTGACCTCACGATTTCAATTGTCCATGCGAAATGTTACGGGGATAGCGAATGCGATGTCGCGACTAAAACAATTCCAGTTTAAAATTCAAGGTCAGAAATGTGTCTGCTGAAAATTTATTACGAATCTCAAAGGTCACATCTTCCGTGAGCTATGGTTACAGTTAGAAAGAAACGAATTGAAAACAAATTGCGCCGCGGTCTGCAAACGCTATAGGTGAGCTATTGTTTAGGACGTTCGTAGATTATATCAATAGTTATTGAAAATAACTCTAGATATAAATTACGAATTGTATTATTAAAGTGATGGATTTATTGTGTAGTGGTAGCAAATAGGTTTTTCAGTAGGATTATTTTTAATGCAAAATATAATATCGGATAATTAGCGATAGGGTTGCCTTCCTCTTTTGAAAAGTCCTGACAGAAACTAGTGGCAATCACTAGTGACTAGTACATTTCTGCCCATTCTTCCGGTTGAGTGTATGACAGTTACGTACAACAGGTAGGAGGTATAATTAATTAGCATCCTGATCTATTAAGTAAGGTGAGTTGTAAAAGTCCACGGAGGGAAACTGGTTGCATTGGTCGCAGTAAATCAGTTACTTATCCGCCTCTTATGCACCTTGCTATCTTTTAGAATAAACTTGGTATTTATTCCCGCAGTTCAAGGAATCATGCTAAAGATAAGCGCAGTGATATCAAAGTTTTATTTAATATTCTAATGCGAGGACATAATCATAATTGAGCAGATACAGGAGTCAATAAACTAATTAGCGAAACGAGATCGGGCAACAAGATGTCTTAATCAGAAAGCGGTTTATGATAATATAATCATAGTGCTAGAAGACATTTGTTGTTGAACATTAAAAGGTGCTGTGGAAAGATGTGGATCTTGTTAGACGTATAGATTAATGGTTATTGTATGTTTCAGGTTATTTATGAGTATATGATGTTTAAATCACTTTTAAGTCTAATTTCACTGAACTATCTCAAATATGGAGTACTGGCACCTGAGACCACAGGATTAGGTAAAGAGTAGATGCAGAAAATTTGAAGTCTATTTATGAATGTCATTTTTATATATTTTTTTTTATTTTTTCTATAACTAGCAACCCGCCTCTGCTTCGCACGGATTTTACGACTAGACAACACATCGATATTTAAGTTTAATACACATAAACATTTGGAATCAATTCTCAAAATGATGCGTGTAAACTGCACCAAAATACATTGTGCAGTTTAGAACTACAAGAACAAAGCTGTAATACAGTCAAGACACAAAAACCGACTTTATACTATTTACAGCTGAAATATGATTGTGCTAACAACACCTTACTCCAAATGCTGAATTTTCGTGAATAAAAGGCTTTGTTCAGTACTTACGTGTGATCCTTGAGTATCGTCTCCAGTCGTCCAGAATGCGTGTTCCACACATAGGCTGCTCCGTCCGCCGCGCCGACCGACAATAAGCGGCCGCCCGGGCCAAACGCGGCCCGCGACCAGTCGCACCCCACCTTGAACGACTCGTGACTGAAATGGAATTCATTAACAGGTCTCACACTCTATGAAAGGTCGCCAGCAACAAGTTTCCGAAAACATAAAAATATAATGCGAAAACAATGAGATTTATTTATAAAGTTGCTTAAAATTAAGCGACGTTTAATCGTCAAAATTTCTATGGTTAAACAGACGTCAATCATTACAAAACTTTAAGCAACGTTTTTAAATAACCCAGTGTGCAACTTTTATTTAGCACATGGGGATTAAGGATGAGTTCTCAATATTAAGTTATGCTGCGCTGAGCTGTGTTGCGCACTATATAGCGAATTCAAGCCATATTTAAACACAACGTGCTGCACTACAAACCACACAAATGTGGCTTCCCTTTGTTGTTAACACAGCATGAATATATTTCCCTAGCACAGCATTAGCTTAATGTTGACTAGTTACCCTTAGGTCGTGTTCACACCAAGCGTTCAGTCTGCCACCGACTGTTAGTTTGTACTGGATACTCAAAGTAGCAGTGATGGCCAATGGTCGTAGGTTCGAACCCAGACAGGCGCTTTATTTTGTGTAATTCATTCATAATCCACTGCTCTCAAAACGGTGAAAGAAAACATCGTAAGGAAACCGGCATGTCCTAGAACCAAAAATTTGGAAGAAGACATGTGACATCTACCAACCCGCACTGGGCCCGCGTGGTAGATTACGGCTCACTCCCTCTCACAGAGAGGAGGCCTGTGTCCCAGCAGTGGGAACATTATAGGCTAATTATGCTACTCAAAGTAGGCGGTCGGTCATAGGTTACAATGGTGATCCAATATTTGATAACGAAGTCTATCCAACAACTTTCAAACGGACAGTATTTTAATTTTCTACTTCTATCGACTTTCCTCTGGAGGCATTTATGTTATTATCAGCCGCGACTAGTCGCACCACACCTTGAGAGCCTCGTAACTGAAATGCAATTAGTAGCCCGTACAATTTGTCACGTCCACACTAATAAGTCTATTCTCGTACTTAGTTAACGTACAGGTGTCTAGAAGCCTTCTGTAATACTTTAACTTGGAATGTGCAGTTTTGCCAAGGAATTCCGCATATTTTCAAGCTGTTTTTAATTTACATTAGTCTCCTTTAAACCATTGTATGCCGACGAAGGGTTAAAGGAGACTGAAGTAAAACGTGGATCCACGCGAGAAACAATGGCTTTTTAATTGTTTCTTTAATTACGGCATTCAAGTTGTCGAGAGTCAACTTTCTTTGAAAGCATTTCTTGTTTTGATTTAAGGTTAGTTCAAAACTTTTAATGGAAATGTAAGCGAAATACGAAAGACTTATGATACAATCTTGATTACCTACAGTGAATATTAAACCAAATTATCGTTCATAAGAATTTTATACTTTCAACAATCTTATTGAATTAATTAATACAGTGTTCAAAATACTTCGTTTAAATGCAAATAATCTTTAACGATCTTTTTACGCTTGGCACAATTATCTACATACTCGCTCATCAAGATGTTACGAGTATAAAGGCTTGATTACGAACATTTTCAGCGATTTGAATAAACAGATTTGACCTCTATTCACATATAAAAGCATATTTGAAGAAATAGCTGTATCAATGAAATAATGTATTATTAATGTGTATTTAGACAGTAGGTGAGAAATCTACCTATTTCTAGAGGAAAAGACATCAACGCGCTTGAATAATTTCGATGCATTAAAAAAAAGGAGAATGTTAAATGCTCTTCGAATATTATGATAATACTTAACAAAACGAGCTCTAAACGATACTTTTGGCCATAAATATAAAGAGAAAGCATATTTCGCTTCAGATACTGTTGTTTAAATTGTCTAAAATTTCACTTGTTTTTATTGCCATGTGCAGTATATTAAGTGCAGTATATCAACAATGTTCAGCTATAAAACAACAAAAGAACTTTCCACGCTTAAAACGACGCATATTTTCCCCCAACTTGTTGTTTTTTGTGCTCGTGTCTTTTCTTTGCGTCATGTTTTATCGCAAATAAGCGTATTTTTTTTCTTTTCTTATGTCTACTGGATATTCTGTGCAATAAAATTTCTCTAATTCTTTACGATGATATAGAATCTAATTGATTCATTTATTGGCTTGCATGAAAATATAACTGAGAACTTAAAGTATCTAGTCTATTATTTTGTATGTCTATTTCAATTTTGAAGCAATAATTATTTGTTTTACCACTATTGTTCTAGCTAGAGTGAGTCATAAAAACCAGAATATCTAACTGTAAACATTTCTTAGGTAGGTCTTAGACTATTACATCGCAGGAAAAGACATAAAACTTTATACTAGCGCAGCAGAGTTACAAGTAATAATAATAAATTATAGGTTACGTACCTGAAAGAACGTACGATCGTGGTCATCCTCAGATCTATTAGTTGTATTGTGTCGTCGCGGACGCACGCCAGCAGGTAATTGTTGTCTGAAACGACAGTTCCCGTAAAAAAAAATAGCAATAAAAATCACACCGTATCATCATACAGTATCTTAACACATCATAACTTCACAGTTACAAAAAAAACCAGCCAAGCGCGTGTCGGAACACGCATAGTGAAGGGTTGCGCGGTTAGGATGAATATTTACGCAAGCACAGCATTGATTTTATCGACCTCAAAAATAAGTTTGTATTTCATAGTATTTCTCGAAAACTATGAAAAACAATGATTTATAAGTTATTTCTATGATTGTGACCGAAAAAAATCCGGATCTCAAAAACTATTGACTTAAATAGGAAAGTCACTTATCACATGAACGATCACGAAACATCATGATCTTTTTAATTATGGGATTCAACGATACCCAACAAGCTTATGTGCATTGAAATATTTTTATATAACTCGGATACGAAATCAGTTAGTGAAAAATTACAAAAAAAAAAAAATATAATTAAGGGTGACACTCCCCATACATGTTTACGTATGGGGAGGTGCACAGTATTATGTGCACCTCCTTTCCAATTTTCAATCGATATAGTGCTAATAGAAAAGAGAGGAGGTCCTCTCTCTCAAAGAGAGGAGGCCTGTGTCCCAGCAGTGGGAACATTATAGGCTGATTATGCTTAGGCTAGTGCCAATAGTCTCCGAATACAATGGCTGTTTTATCCAAACCGGGTTCCGTTTTTGTCATTTGGCTACAGTACCCTAAAAACACATTCATACCTATTAATTGTGATATTATGAGCTTTATAACGGACGTATCCCCATAAGAAGAATTACTTACTATTATAACAAGGAGACATATTACAGCTTGTGCTTAATTTAGACGATTTGTTATCGTGAGTCCGCTAGGTTCTTTATTGCCTTTTCGATAATCGTTGCGAAGGTAATGTTTAACCTTAAACCTTTCAATTGGCGCTTAATAGTTTCAATGTAAGGTAAAGAGCTTGGCTTCATGAAACTGGCACACCGCTTTATTAAATAAGATGATTTAAGTGTGCGATACCATCATTGTTTCATTAGCTAGCAGTCGGTATGAAGAGCGATCAAATGTCTTGAGGTCAACAATAAGTTCTCATGTGGTTTGCGCGCCATTAGCTATTACTAGTTCAAACGTGAGATTTGCGTCATCAGCTTAGTACTAGGAAAGCATTGCTCGTATCGTGCTAACGCAATTTGTACAATGATCTGCAATTTACATATTAAATACATAATACACGACATTTTCTTTCATTCATTAGTTAGAACTTACGAAGTGCTACTAATGAATTATTTCACACCTCTTTTACGTCTCAAAATAAACTTCTAAATCCATACGCGTTAAGTGTGAATAAAACACTAAACATGAATAAAACTATCACTAAGTATTCATTTCTTGTAAATTATGTTCAAACAAGTCTCATATATCTTTTACAACCATCTTCCTGAACATCAACAAATATATTTTAGCAAATTGTTTCTCTTCTCAATCGAAGTGCGCGGTTTAACAACTCTATTATACTTTCAAGCACTTTAAGTATTGCCATCAATAAAGTGATAAGTGAAACTGAAATCTAATAAACAAGTGCTTAAAAAGCTTTCGAACATGTCATATTTGCGATTCCGCTCAGTATCAGCGCATGATAGATCGTCGATAGCGCGATGGATCTGGATCGAACGTGATCGCTAACTGTGAACTGTGTCCCTATTCATTTGTCCGATGAAATCGACGTGATTTAATCAGTTTCCGAAGCAGTGACGTCCCGACACCGCGATTGATTGAAGGTATCAATCTGAGCGTTTCGTGCGATGCACAGACCGTTACTGACAAAAAAGGGATCGATCGAGAAACGCGTAACGGAAATGGGCATTGCGCACCCGTCACGTTATAGTGCTGACAC
Organism: Atethmia centrago; assembly: GCA_905333075.3. Classification (NCBI taxonomy): domain Eukaryota; kingdom Metazoa; phylum Arthropoda; class Insecta; order Lepidoptera; family Noctuidae; genus Atethmia; species Atethmia centrago. Next base: position 14,120,067 of record HG995383.1, on the reverse strand, counting down.
GAATACCGATACTAATATGCGATGCACTCAATTACAGAAAATTTACAAGTACTTTATCGAATAAACAGCTATTTAACTTTTGATGTTATGTGCTTGTCTTTCAGTGTAGCAGTAGTTGCGATGTTAATCTTAACTAGTCAACTACTGAGTTCATTTGTTGCATTTGAACATTAAGTATGGATGCGTAAGATTAATACTGTCATTTAAATTGCTGCTTGTCCATAAAACTATACTTTGAGTATTACTGGACGGGCCAGCATGCTGGTTAACTTTCCTTGCATTTATGTGTTAGAAATTGACAGATGGGTTGATGTAATAAACACACATACCTCTACTAAGATCAAGCGACGTGACCTTCCCTTGTAGCATGATATCGTTGGCAGACATCTCGGTGCGAATGTCCCAAAACCTGATCCTCTTGTCGAAGTGTCCCGAGATGATGGTGGAGCCCGCCCCGTCTGACGTCACCAGGTCGTTACACGATGACCCCGCGAACTTCGTCTCCGTACCTGTTGAAGCGTGCATTATAAAATTTGTGTCACGCAACGGTTGATAATAACAATAAAATTTCCTGAAGGCCTATTAATGTACGCGGTAAATTGCATAAGTGTGTAATTGCATTCATTAGTTAAGATTCCTAGCTGTGTGGCCGAAATGCGAATGTTAAATTTTACGACTGATACGAGTGTTTTAAGTGGCCGTTGCTCCGTTAGATAATAACGTCATTATGAGTCAACATTACCAGTTTATTACGGTCAATATATTATTAAGTCATTTGTAGTGATTATTATAAAATACAATTTTCAAGATATATCGCTTTGTTCAGCGACTAAGCTAGATAGATATTCAAGGAATTGTATATTAGGCATAGGTTGCTTTTTTATACTGCAATAAACTGTACCTTATTAACAGTAAGGAAGTAAATTAAGCAATTAAAACACTGCTACGAGAACCAACTTCGTAGCAATATTTCGTAGCAAGTCTACGGTGCACCAATTTTTACGTAGACGGCGAAAAGATTCTGTATGCATCGTAGCATTCAATTAGTAGTTGATAATCTATAATTTGCTTAATAGATGTCCAGAACTAGTGAAACGAGAAAATGAACATTGAACAGGGACACGTTATAATTTATCCTTGGTAAAAAAAGTTTGACGGTAACTTATTTGGATATATCGCTAGCGCAGAAAAAGTACTTGTACTCGCAGTGTTCACTTGATTGCGGCTAACCGCACCGAGCAAGTCTCTCCAGGTTCACGGATCGATGCACAACAATGCCTATGATATGCATTATGTAGGTACAACGTCTGGAATGAGCTTGACTACTTTGTCATATTGCGTGAATGTTCTATGATGTGAATATGACGATCATGTCTGTTAAAATTGCTGCTCACAAAAATTGACAAGCCCACAGCTGCAAAAACTTTTGATATTTGCCTATGTATAAGTTAGTAGCCAAGATACCAATGTAACTATAAGACAATGGATGGCTATATTATATTTAAGATAATGGTTTATTGTCATTTAATTGACGTTTCTCTGTTTAATAGTGTATCTTGAAGTGCAGAGATTGTTCAGTACAATAGAGAGAAAGTCAAAGGTTTTGAAGTTTAATATTAGATATTTGATTATTGTATAGATAGAGCCAGTACAAAATTACAAATCCAAGGTGAGATATAAACAGTTGATAGTCTGTTGACATATTTACAACTATGACTTCTAAGTACTATAAATCCAGATATGAAATATAAATCAAACTGATTGAAAGTCTTATTGAATTTAAAGTAGGTAGATTGCTTTTCATGTTTTAGATATTGGCAAAAGTGCAGTACAGGTTCACATTACAACGAGAGATAAGAAAACTCAGTCACTTTCTTAGTCTGAATGATATCGTACGTAATATCGGATTTCTCCACCGTCCGGATGCAATTCAAGTACTAAATAATATCATCATCGTTAAATGTCATTAAGCCATTATAGAGATAAATTAATATTATGATGAGTACATATCAGAGGTTAAAACAGTCCTTTCACATTAAGGCGCTGACAAGACCCAATTGACCAAAATAGGCTTCACTTAAGAAAAAAAAATTGAAAAATCTGTATAGTTTGTGGTAGCGAAAAAAATATATGTTCATTTTGAACATATTTCCCAGAACCTGGTTGTTACCAAAACACGTTTTGAAAACAAAATCTCGATACAAACTAACGTTAAACTAACCTCTTACTTTGAGTTCTAATCCAAAATATCTGTATTAAATATCAACATACGTTACGTATTTAATTAATAACTAGAGCGTCTTATTGGAATGCAGAACTTGGTTGTTTTTCATTTTCGATTACTCAACTCAATTTTGAGTAAATAGATAATTACTTCATATTTTGCTATAAATTGCAAGCGTTGTGTCATCGCGCTTCTCTTTCTTTTCTATGGAATTTAACAGTGACCGCGGTTTAGGTGTTGTCAGCGTCTTAACTAGCTAATATGCATTTAAAGATGAGTATAAGTTTCAACCTCGTCCTTAACTTGCCGTCATCTGTCCATAATAGCCGGGTATTTTATAATAAAGCAGTAAAGTTATATACATTTATATTATATACACTCGTTGGGCAGGTATCACGTGTATCATAATAGGCTGATTTAAAATAGGTATTAAATAATCCGTCAATACTTATCGATGTCCGATGTTTATCAGTGACGATACAAGTCTCAATATTAAGTAGTGTCACTGTTTTTTTTATAAATGCAATAAATTAGACCGTGTGTCGGCTCCACGGGACGTCGTAGTAATTCACACTCGATCGAGAATCAACTCATAAGCAGCTGATTGGTTATGAAATATGAGTAACAGAATGGTGGTTACTTGCTCGCGTTACTATTGTTTTTGCTTTAGCCAATCATGATGATTTATCAAAACATCGGCCAATCACAGTCCAAAGTAGGTGCTTCTGCCGGGGTCGCGGGAAGGTACTTATGGGTCACCGAGTCCCCTGGCAACACTGGCATCAGGAAGGAATACGGGTGGGTTTTAGTCAGTAAGAGTCTGACACACCCTCCCGCTCCGCCCAGAGCGGGAGAAGTTATTTGATGATTACCCACCCTCAAAAAAAAAAAAGTAGGTGCTTAAATAAGGAGGATCAATTTGAACATGTGACTTGAATAGGTACGGCCAGTGACACAAGGTCGATTAACATATACACATCATCTTAACTGACACAAAATTATTCGATACATTGTATTTCAGCATTTCATATGATAGCTTAGAGTTAATATTCTTTCATTTTATTTCTACTCCGATTTAAATTAAAAATTTTGCTAAATAATTAAGATATAACAAACTGAAGTGTTAACAGACTTCTGTCATTATCTATATTTCCAGCGCTTTCTGGCATTTAAAATTAGCGTTAGAAAAATGACTAGATAAATCAAAATTCATTTATTCAAACTAGACTGAGAATCAGCCCTTAACGAACGTCAAAATTACATAAGACAGTCCCCCAAAATGCCCACCCTTCACACATATAGAAGAACATATAAGTATTATTAATTTTCTAACCGAACATATTATAAATTGCAACGTTTCTGTCTGTCAGTATGTCCGTTACGTCTGCGCTTATAACTAGAGATCCACTTATCCGTTTTAGGTATTTTCTTTTTAAATTCGTAGTTATGTTCTGTGGTTTGGATTTAGTATTTTGCTGCGGGCACGGGTAATTTATTCATATTGAAAATCCCAGAACATCATATTGGAAAATTCTACGATACTAAAAAATATAGCTTGTTACTTCCAGGACTTCATTTCATTTTACAATATTAGTTGAGGCATTTAATTTAAATAAGACAGTCGTAAAACGACTGATGACTGCTTTTGCTGCAGTCAGTAGTAATTGTAAATCAGATGTGCTCTAATTAGTTCCTAGATTCAGCTCTGGGAAAAAGGATGCACTAAAACAGATAATTGCGTTACACGTCCCGATTAGATTTCAATCAGTTCTGAGAACTGCTCGCTGTTAATATTACAATCTAAGTTATAAATGGCGTTATCTATCAAGATCCAATAATTGTAATATGTTTATGAGGACGAGTTTCCCGACATTTATAGCCTGAGAACACCCGCACTTGCGCATCGTATCGTGTGTAGGCAATAAGTTATCGAGACTCAGTTATAAGTTATAGCTTAACCATGGCAGGAAGCAAGCCTATCATAAATCAGAGAAAAATCTTCAGCTCATGTTGTATTTGGAAACCAACTATTATTTTCAGAATGGCTAAACGTTTACATGCTCAGGTCCTCTTGAAGTCAACAGAGACTAATGACAAATGTTAAGTGAAACAGCTCTAAACGCCACTAAGTGTTGGTTCGCAAGCTCAGGGGAAACAAACGGTTGCCAGATAAATTACACGAACGTATCAAATAAATGCATTGCCGCTCTTTAGATAAAATGCAAATTTTTAGCAGACGGTAAAATAGGAAGAGTTTCTCAGTTGGAATTCTAGATAATCCTCAGTACTTTCGCAGGTTAGATTAAATGTTCCATTATGAATATAATCTTGAATCCCTAACGGCAGTTAAGAAGGGAAAATCGAGCACTAACACCTACGAATTCTGTTGTACTTATAGGTTGCCTAGATTTTGGTGAACAACGATTATATTTAAGTTCTAATTCATCATGGTAATTTAATTTTAATAAGTCACATAATGCATAACTTGTTTATAAATAATTTCTATAACAAACCACGCGTCGTAGAGCGCGCAAGCTACGTGAATAGTCTAAATGCGCAATCGCTTGAACACATCAGCCCCATCGCGCGTGCCTCATACTGGTCTTTAATTCCAGCTGCATTAGTCTTTCTTTTATGTTTTAATTTTCACATGACGTTCCAAACTGCAGTTGTTATCCGGTTTGCACTTGCAGTCAGGTGGCATTAATCTGCAGCAGCCCAACATTTAATGGTTGCTCGTATATCAGGTGCGTTTATTTTATTGTGCTTTTGTTATTTCTATTAGTATTAATATGTGAAACTTTAGTCTACCTGCACTCTGTAGCCTAACAACTTGTAAAAAAATATTACACTTAGAAGTAATGATTTACAACACAGGAGGGTTCAGGAGGATTCAGGGAAACAGAAATATATTCTTGAGTTTTCCCGGGATTAGTAGCAACCCTACTTGCAAAGTACACTTTGCTTTTGAACGGCTATTTCCTACTATTTGATTTCTGCAATTTGCTCTTCTACATTAACTGCGTACATTCAGTTATCCGACTTTAGTTTTACATCTGATAGCTGCTGCAATCATTTAAAAAATTGTTCCCACCTCACCAACCATAACTTTAATTTAATATTTATGTTAGGTTGTATACTATCGTTATACTGCGAGTCTAAATCTAAGATGTTAGTACTTGTCCGAGTTATAAAAGACGACTGCGAGAAGGGTTTCCATACAATAGAATATTATGAATTATTGTGCAATATATTTCTCTCTGTAGTAACATAGAATACTATTTTGTTATTAAAATCGTTACCAATAAACAAGACCGTCCTATAAAGCAAATGAGTTGGTACATACTTACACATTTTACTTCTAAGGTCCCATATTTTGAGCGTCCGGTCGTGGCTTCCCGTGATCACTTTGGTCGGCTCCCCGAGGAATTTAGCGGCCATTACTTTGCCGCTGTGACCCGTCAATGTGTGCTGTAACAAGTAATGACACATGAACATATAAATACACATTCATAAAGAGGTTTACATTTATTAATGCTTAAAATGAACACACGTTCAGACTAGAACCACAAAAATACAGTCATTACGGTTTCTAGCGTATATATGCATGAAATTCAAAGTAAGCTTATTAATAAGCTGTATAAGATGGATAATATAAAAAATATTATGTACGGGATTGATTAAAATATTGGTAAGGAGGTAGAAGGCGAGTGGTGTAATAAAATGCAAATGCTGCTACTGCCAGCTCCCGGCGGAATTGGACAGGAGTTTACACGAGACCGTGGCTCCCGGGCTGCGGCGCGGGTGCAACACGAACAACGATTATTGTCTTCTGTTTATAGCATCGTGATCTCTTCACACAGTTTCACTTAGCACTACACCAAATCGATGTCTCACGAGGGAAATTGTTGAGGCCTATTTGCATCTAAAGTGCCTATTAATTGCTTGAATGTCACAGTTTGTAAACGACTTGCTGAGTTTACGATAATGTTGCATAGTTTAATGAGTTTTGAATAATACAGTGTGTTTGCAAATTTATTTACTGGATTTACAAAAAATGGGTCTAATCTACTCTAAGTTACACCTGAATGATACAGGAGCATGTTCACTCCGATTAGCTTTTATATACGTTTTGATATTTAAAAACTGTCGAAGTGCGTGTCGGACACGCACAATGAAGGATTTCGTAGTTGGGAAGTTGGTATGAATTTATCCCAAAAAAAATCCTAACATTGTAGTTGAAAAATATTTTCTCCCAAACATGGATATATACCACGGTCTCTTCTCTCTATTTTCCAACTGCACATTTAAGTTGGTTGACTATTACTCGTTACTTGTAAAGCCAAAGCTGTGATAGATTTCCTTTTAATTAACAACCATTTAGCTGGCAGGGGGGGTGGGGGGCACTTGACTCTAACAAAAATTAGCACTTAAATGCTTAATATTACGCAAATGGATCCTTGAATCGAATAGTGGTGTTCACAGACCCACAATATTTTTGACAGCTTATCCAACGATACCCCACACCATGGGATAGACGAGAAAAAAAAAGCAAGGGCGGTAGTACCTTAAAAAACATTTTTTTCAAGATTTTATTGTAGCACTATGTCGGCGTAATTAATATGTATACCTATGTCAAATTACAGCCTTCTAGTACTAAACGTCTCTGAGCTACAGTGGGGACAGACAGACAGACCAAGTATAGGTAATTATGTACTAGAGCTTATAAGCTCAATTTCACATTACGTAACGAAGGTATGTGATAGTTAAACATAATAATTGTGGGCATAATAATATCCGTCCTTGTTTACAACAACAATACTCCGCGTACTTCCATAATGTAGGTGCTCAAGCTTTAAGTCCGCAGCTGGTTCATTAGAGAGTAATGTATTACCTACAATTAACAAACAATCTCACTGGAATCATGACGTTATGGCAGATTTATAACACAAGTTCATTCTAAACATGACAGGCTTGTAGTTAAACAATCTGGACACGCTCAAAATGTCTCCATAACTTTGTGGTAATGCCGGGTAGACGGCTGACCCGCTCTCGCCGTTCTTAATTACAGACAAAACGCTCCGTTATCGGACGGCACAGTCGACAAGTTTCATTCCATTTATGTACGGTAAACAGTAACATAAACAAAGGCGAGAGACGCATAGTGCGGCTAACAACGCTCTGCACTCGTCCGCCACACGCTCATGTAAATTAAACACACGACGCGGAGGCTTATTGGTCGATTCGCACGAATTTAGTCGCCCAAAACAGGCGAATCGACACTTTTAAATATTATATTTTTTTTCTGTAGGCGATTTGCACGAAAAATAAATATTTCTGGGCGAATCGACAACTCCAGAAATACGTATTTGGCAATTGGCACACAAAATATTTTATTTTATATTTACTCATAAACATTTGCTGAAAATAAAAACTTGTACAAATATCATTGGTATATGTAGTTTCTAGTGTATTTTTTTAAATAACTTTATTGCATAAAATTCAAAAATGTGAAATGATATATAGATAAACGATATATCGAAATGCGAATGCGACTCAACCGATAAGCCACGCGGACGCTACGCCACACGTTTTTCCGCCCGCCTAGGAACCACGTAAGCTAAGTAATTGAAATAGTTTCGCCACAATATTCAAGAATCCTTCGCTCTTTTTAAGATAGCGATGACATGTTAAGTCATTAGCGCTCTTACTGTTATTGCGCCGACACTCATTTTGAGGACATAAATTGCAGCACGTTCTGCAAATTTAGATATCATTACAAAATATTTAAAACGGTATGATACTCTGAAAAAAGATAATGTTAGTAATAAAAGACGTAAGTGATGTTACGAGGAGGAATTGACCCCGGTGTATCTCGATAAATAGGAATTTAAAAGCAATCATACAGATAAGTACCTACTATTATCACTTGTGCATCTTTTATATTGGCGGCGCCGACGAACGGTCGGATTCTTTTGATTGACTAGACTAGTTTCCTAATTTATTTAGAACTAGCGACCGTCGCATCTAGCGTTGCCAGGCGTCCGGATAAAGCCGGACGGTCTTTTTGGTTGCGTGTACGACCAAATTAGACTATGTTCGGCCTGTCCAGCTTTTGTGAGGCTTTTAAAATGTGATATTTTTTTGAATCATGTATTTTATTTATTATTATGAAATTAATATTGTAATTAATGTTGAAAGATTAATAATAAAGAAGACTGATTCATTCAATTTTATTGTTGTTTCATTAGAATTTAAGAAGATTTTGTGGTAAATGATAAAAAAATCATTATTTTACTTTATAAAAAAAAAATTATAATACTAAGACTAAAAAATTAAGGGTGTCCGGTCTTTTTATCCAAATGTCCGGCAAAACTAGCAGGTATGTCCGGTTTTTCGTTTTTAAGACCTCGCAACCCTAGTTGCATCGCATCGCCCGCCCGCGCTATTGCTACCTTTCGCTTAAAGATCTTTCTGTTTTTTTTTTCTTATTGCTCGGCTCGTAAGGGTCGTAACGTGATATTATATTAGCGATAATAAGCTTTAACCTCCTCAAGAATTGGGCTATCAAACGCAAAAATAATCTTTTAAATCCGACTTGCAGCTCCAGAAATTAGCGCGTTCAAACAAAGAAACAACAAAGTCTACAGTTTTATTATACTAGTATATACATATATTATTATTAATTTTTTACTATAGCTCATATACCTACCTGGAGAACCATACATTTTCTTTCAACCTTAACTTCCGGAAAATAACCCTGCCGAGTTGACAGCCCTAGCCCTAGCTTCTTCCAAGGTGGATGCACTTCTCCTTTCTCTTTCCTTCTTTCCGAGACATTCATTTCTAAGCCAAATTCGATCCAGTAAGCACGTTTGGCGAGGAGGAATTAATTAAATTTAATTCTCAAGCCACCATTAGCCGCCGGGTAGTGTTCCCGGAGAGCGCGCATGCGCCCAACGGGACCTTATCATCGCTCTTAAAATTTATAGTATAACGGCTAATTAAGAGTACATTCATTTGGTTCGTTCGGCGCGTCACGAGTGCGGGGAGCTTATATGCTGTTTCGGGTTATTGCCACGCGATAGTCAGGGCACACTAATTGAGGAGGTTAAGAGATATCATCCGGACAACGCCCGCCGACTCTTAACGAGCTAATATAACCTGCCGTAGTACATGCAAAGCCAGCAGACCTCCCAATGTTCACAATTCGATATTCAAAATTACGCTACATAAAATTTATATCCCATATGAAATTTTAATGGACCCACTGACGAAAGAAAAGTAATTTCCGATCGCAGTTGTTTGGTAATTAGTTTTTGCCAATAAACATCAGAGTGCAATTGTAAGTCTTATTATTACGTTACATTATTTCGTCGGGAATAAATGACAAAGAATAATACTACGAGTTAGTATGGCATAAACTTATAATGCATATCAGGTATGCATTATACTTATCGCAATAATGGACTACAGTATCTATGTGGCCGTTAGAATATAAGTAAATATTGTACGCGCAGTCGGCGAAATAACTTACTCCTTATAAATCAGTTGATTTGAATTGCGCTCTCATTAGTGATTCCAGCTGCGGTGCGTGGCACAGAAATACACAACTTATTACTTTGGCTACACGGCTAAATCCATTTATAAAGTATCCACATTTAGCTTCTGAATACGCGACTTATCTCTTGTTGATATCCAAACGAGTTCACCAAATAAGAGATAACAGAAAAAAATTGCGGCGTCGGTTTCATTCATGTGGACATTTGAATTCACACAATGCAGCTAGAGTAGCTTATAAAGAGCCTTATTTTATGATATCAAAAAGTTTATCAGTATCATGCACCATCACGGAAACGTAGGTATGTTGCAAAAATAATCTCAGTTAATTTATTATGAGGAGCACGGTGGCGCCAGTTTACAGCATCCGTTTCCAGATAATCTTTTTTATCTCATCGTATTAGCATTTTTTGAGAAACTGTCAAAAAATACGAGCAGAATAATATGCGGAGGACCATTTGTTGTGTGTAGGTAGCTAGTGTATGTGACGCCTCGTTTCTAGGTCCCTGTACTTCCTCGTGTGCGGGTATCGCAGGACATAAACCACGACAGGTGGTTGTTAAATCACAGCAGTGTGCGCGATATGAAGAGCGACAACAGATGCAATCAAGTAGTAGTCGCCGAGGGGGCGCTGCCATTAGTTATTTACAGAGCTGAGTAACTAGGTGTGCGAGTTATATCTGCTTCCCTTGCCAGTGATAAGGATACTATGAGTGTTCATTTATGATGTCAGGTTTCGGATATTCTGCAATTTAAACTAGATTAAAACTGTGAAAAATGATATCAAGGAAGACTTATTTCAAGAAGTCTGTTAGAAATATGAGTTTCAAGTATGAAAATATAAAGCATATGTCTGCATACTTATGTAGTGGGAAATGTTATCTATTATTAAATTCAGGCTCTCATTTTGCTGAATCAGCAAATTAATATCTGACGGTGTTTTAATATAATGGAAACGTAAAAGTAATTATGTAGTAAGCAATGAAACGAAAATATAAAATGTTTGAAATGAATTTTACGGTAATTTCGTATTTGAGTAAGACAGGTCTGATTGTTATCCTCGGTGTAATTACGTGGATATCTGTTAATTTGCATACAGCAGAAGAATAGCCTTTAATGAAAATAACAGAACTACCGCGGTCAACGTGCTCCTGAGAACTGTTTTGTTTAGGTCATGAGCATAATTCCACTTGGGAATGATTCTTCATTTTCGTACTTTGTTTAAGTTATATTTAATTGAAATAATCACAATAGGAAAATATCTCATTCTTTTTTATTGCTGACTGTTAAATTGTCGTTCCTATTACTACAGTTAAGACACGTAAATTACTAGAGATTGTCAAGCATTATAATTGTATGTTACCATAGCTTGTCTCATATAAAAAAAATAGACCGCGCTTTTAATTAGTTCTTTTGCAGAGAAGTTAATGAAAAAATTCCAAGCTTAGTACTGAATAGTGCAATTAAATCCAGTTTATAAAATGCTAAATCAGTATTTTCTAGAAAGATCTTAAAGGAAATATAAAGGCAAGCAAAATTAAGAATAGTCTTCTATGAATGTTTATTGGTATTTATTTTTTTATCTAAAAATCTTCTATGAATGTTTATTTGTATTTATTTTTTTATCTAAAAATAAATACAAATAAACATTCATAGAAGACTATTCCTAATTTTGTTTTGCCTATATATTGCCTTTAAGATCTTTCTAGAAAATACGGAATTAGCATTTCCTAAGGTGTGCGTGCGAGCAAAGCTAGCAGCTTTACATGTCATGTCCCTACATTATTTATAGCTAATTCAAGAAAGTATTTTAATTAATGATATTAAAAGCATACAGTACAACAAAGGCTACTGGGAACGCCAATTTTATTAAATAAACAAATATATTTGAGAAAACAAAACAAATATTGGGATGGGTGCGGACAGTTAAGAATAATTTTATGTAAAAACTATTAGAAAATATCTATAAATGGATAGAGCATAATTGTTTTGGTATTCCTATAAGTACAATTATCTACATTTATATTAAAATTTGATTAAACTACAATCAAAGCGTGGTTAAATTCCTTCAAACCGACTCCGTATTATAAGAAACGCTGCTGTCTTAACGCGCTCGAACAATTAAAGTTAAGGTATGTTATTATAACAATTTAAAAGAATGATATATTTTTTATTAAACTATAGCAAAGCACACGTATTTCAATGAACTACATGTGCAATAATTTATAACTATCTTGGATTGTCCTCGGGACAATTTGAACTTAAAAGTTATGGAGATAGGAATCAAAGTATGTTGCTTGTGACGTTTATAACGATGTACTCGTACAATAAGCGTTCAGAAGTATTTCACCAATTCGACATGAGATAATTAGGACCCCGTGTGGGGGAGTTTACTAGCGGTTAAAAATAGACAAATAAAAAACTATTTTGTAAGTATCTACTATACAATTTTTCTGTCATGTCTCTTAGTCTTAATAGTTTCTAGAGGCATGAAAATGATGAAGTTAAAGATGACATAAGTCTAGATCTTGTAGATCTTATTGACCGAGCGAGCGATGCGTTTCTGCTTCAAGTCTACATAAAAAGGACCTAGACAAAGATCGTTAGAAACGAAGACAAGATGACAGATTGTAGAAGGATTTCTACGGTGAGATGTCAAAAATGGAGAAACGAAATGTCACTTTGTATAGAAAGAGCCGTGTCTATTCTTCGGAGAAATACAAAACGTCATGATAAGCCTGCTGGTCGTATTTCACAACCGATCTGGACAAAACTTGGTATACAGGTTTAACAACTTAATTTTTTTTTGTCGGCGGTGTTTTTTTTGGTCTCCAAAAAGGGGTAAAAAGGGGCCTACTGGATATCTCCGATTTCGATGGTTCTATATTTATTTGTAAGGTAGTACTTTAAGTTGGTCTCATAGAAATTTCAGGTAAAGATCTGATGAGGATCTTCGGCGTGATGAGCAGAATAGCTCCTCAAACTGAAATAATTTGCTCACTTTTAGATTTCTACCAGTGGGAGTAGGAAGTAGGCTGGAGTGTCCTCATTATTTTTTGGGTGGGAAATTATCAAATCACTTCGGAACGGAGCGGGAGGGTGTGTCAGACTCTTACCGACGTAAACCCACCCGTATTCCTTCCGTTGCCTGTGTTTCCAGGGGCCTCGGTTACCATTTTGGACTGCCACGCGACCCCGGCAAGGAGTGTTACCTCTGCCAATTAAAACCTATAAGTGAATTTTTCTATCTGACCTACAATTTTTTTCTCATACTTTTAAATAACTAACGTTTAAATAACTTTTATGGTATATTAATTGTTGCAAACAAGTTAATGCTCATGAGGTCTACTGTTCGCAAAACTACTAGTAGTACATACATACATAAACTCACGCCGTCTTCCCATAGGGGTAGGCAGAAACTATGGAACACCATCTGCTACGATCCTTTCATACTCTACGTTCATAAACCTGATCATACGCCGCCGACCATAGCCGCATCTTATAAACCTTGTGAAATGAAAATAATTGATTAAAAGTTAAAGAATGTTCAGCAAAATGTTGCTAGAGTACTTGATCCCATCCCCATTAACTTATTCTCACACTGTTTGTTGATTGGTGCGTGATTGTCTCGCGTTAGTGTCGATTGTTACCATCTATCCGAAGTAAGCTAATAAATCTTAGCAATTTTTTGTGAAGTATCATGTTCCTTTTTGTTAGCTGACACACTCCCCTAACACGATTTATTTATCTTTCTATCAAATAAAATACTTATTTGCGGCAATTTAAGAGTCATTAGCATCGGTTAGCAGATTAATAACAATTTAGAGGCTAATAACTGAATTCACGCTTAAGGCGAGTATATTAATCACGTAATATTTCAAACAACCGTATAAAATAAGATAAATTCTTTATTAATTGACTCACCGAGCGAATTAACGTTAATTTGTACTGTAGTTGTAATTAAACTAAATTCATTTTATGTTAAGATTCGCCATATTTACCAACTACTAATTAAGTTCTAAAATCTTTTTGATTAAAACTTATCATAGCCACGGTTCAAGACTTTATTGGAAGTAACTGTGTCGCATATAAAAGGAGTTTATTTGTACTAAATGTACAAATACGTCGATTTTAATGCGGACGTTAACCGATTTTACTTAATTGTTAAATTCTGTAATCTTAACGCTAATAACTTTATTTAAATGGGAAGGTTTTTTAGTGTCTGAACTGATTTACTTGGACTTTATACCGTTAGGAAACTACGGAGAAAACTGTTACCAATTACTTGCGCTAATTAACATGAAAACGAATTAACTTTTCATAAAAGTCTTATTGTTCATACACAATATATTATGAACAGGCAATCAAAATTGAGTTCAATTTCACTAATTCACAATCTTGATTATTATTTATAGGGTCCTATTCTATGGTTTACGCATTCCGTAGAAAGATATAAATTGCCGGCGATCATTAACCGTATATTTTAGCATAGAAGATGTAAATTCTGGTGATCAATATCAGTTTTAACGGCTCGTTTTATCGATTACTAAATTAAGGAAAGCAAAATTAATGTAATGAGGGTTTTGTCAATTTATAAAATGTTCGAATAAATCAATTTACGAATGATAAAATATATACGTAACTGTACTTTGCCAACAACGGGGAACAGTTAATCAATTAACGAAATATGTGGTGTACCGTGCCGGGGACCGTTGCAAACTGTACGTATGAGGTACACACCTATTTGTCACAATCGCGGCCGCCGTTCAATATCAAGGCAAAACCAGTTGATTTGTTAATTTATCTTGTACTAGCTTTTGCCCGTGGCTTAGCCCGCGTAGAGGTCGGAAATTATCCCACGGGAACGTACTTCCGGGATGAAAATTATTATATGTTCTAACCTAGATCATGTTCTACCTATGTGCCAAAGTTCATCTAAATCCGTTCTGCTATTTGAGCGTGAAAGCTTAACAAACAAACAAACTCACTTTCACATTTGTATTATTAGTTAGGATTTCATGTTGCGAATCGCGCTGTCCACCTGTCTGTCTGTTTATTGGATTTCCTCTCGGTTTGCTAACAAGCTAATATTAGAATAGAAGACAACGTCTTTTGTTTCAGGACATAATAAATTTTGCGCGAACATCATACTTTATTAAGGAAACAAGTGCGTGTCGGACCATTCACAATGAAGGGTTCCGTAGTTGGGATCAATTTATCCCAAGAACTAACTTAACTTTGTAGTTAAAAAAATCATTCCCATACATCAATATACGTCACGGTTAATTCTACAACTGCAAATGTAAGTTTGTTATCGCAAAAAAAGTTATATGATAAAACTACAAACTAACAATTTTCACTTGTGCTGTGAGACCTTGCTTCTTGGCAAATTATAGTTCAACGGGAAGTAAATTAAGTAACCCGGAAAGTAACGGTTTTGATATATTTGTGAGTATAAAAAAAGAAAGAAAAATTGTTAAATAATAATAATTGTTAATTGTTGTAGTAATTAAAAAAAAAAAAAAAAATAGTAATTGTTATTTAGTATCAAAATATGTCGCTTCAATGGCCGTATATTTTAATTGCGTTGACTTAGAAGCTTGATTTAGAGCTTAAGGGACCGTAGTCGCCGTGTAGTAGCCGTAGTATTTGATATTAATTTCAACTTGATACTTCCACGCGTTCCTGAGAAAAAGGTTCTTGATAGACTGACAGACGGACGGACGGACAACGAAGTGATCCTATAAGGGTTCTGTTTTCTCCTTTTGAGGTACGGAACCCTAAAAATTGCATTTTCTTTTTTACGAAATGACTAGACCGCTGGTAGAGTCGTAGAAAAAGCGTTAGGACTAATGATGAGCTACAACAAGGAAGTGTTTGTTACATGCAATAATGTCAATGGAAAGTACATAAGAACACTCGCAGTTGTCATTGGTCGTTTACATTTCGCGCGTCTAATTGAAAAGATATGTTTCTTAACTAAGTCTCAAGAGTAAAACAACATTAAACATTGCTTTTTACTGAAACGTGTCAATAGTTCTGCTTGTTGGAAAATAACTGTAGGTTTATGACTGTGTCTCTAATTGAATATGCTGGATACATTTAAATACCAACACTGAAATGCGAAATTGGAATACTGTAAATAATGTTTAGGTATTTGTAATTTTGTACCTAATGAATTAAAATTTTAAACTTATAAAAGCTGCAGCACATTCGGAATGTTTTAATTTTCGACACAACTTGATTTCTTGATGATTGATGCTTTAAGTATTGGAGTGATGTAACCATTGGACGATTATATTGATTGTAAGAATATTCGAGAAGCGATAGCCAAGCAGGTTGGTAATATTAATTACTGCAACACAGTCCGGTAGCTGCGCAGGCGCGGTGCGGTGGCGACGCGGGCGCTATGCGCTCGTAACGGCGGCAGCGCGGTGCGCTCACGACGCGACATCCACCGCCGATTTATGTGTGGGAGCGCTAGGTCGTGACCCTACCACATGAAAATGTTAATTCGTCTTATATCGCAAGTATTACAACCGCACCACATTCAAATACAAGACCTTAATTTCGTCATTACAATAATTGCTCCATTAGAAAGCAGGAAAAGGCCTAGGTTACAGCTACGTCCAAATAATATCACTACGTCAACTTAGATGCTGTTGTACACTAGCGTGTCTAGCCAGATATTATTTACATGAAGTCGATCCATGTTACAAGAATTGGGATGCAAATTGTGTCTAATCAGTTTGTCTTGCATTTCATAAGGCACCCAGATTTTCTTGATTGAAAACGGTAAATTAAATTACGGATATAGTAAATTTCGTAACTGGATAAATCGGAAATCTACAACCGAATCGTTCGAACTTGTTTTCGCACGCTCGTGTAAAAATTGTTTGGAAACTATAAAAGTGTGCAGTAAAACCAAAATTGGGCAGCCAAGAAATGATGTGACCGTGTTACAGATGCTAGTAATGCCGGTATGGCGTGACCGCGCCATCTCTAATGTTGTTATAATGGCGATATCGGGCGGGATCGTGTGAGTAAGTAATTGATAGAGCAACTTGCAATTCTCTTCGCTATTAGCTGTGTTAATACACTTAACTTATTATGGTTCAAATGTCGGGGTGTTTTTACGACGCTTCATTACAATATGTGAACTTTTGACAATAGTGTAACTTATAACAGTAAACGTTATAATGACAACGGGACAAAATATCTTAGTAGAGTTCTTATAATGCAAGTTATTCATTTGAAGTTGTTTCGTATAATGTGACTGTTTAACTGCTAGTGATTAAGGTCCACTAGTAATGTAAATTTATTACAGAAAGACAATTATCTATGTGCAAACAGTATTGTCTGCAGTAATTTGTGACAATTTATCCCTAATTAGTGAGAAATATGATGCGTACGATACTGTATTTTAGTTCATGCGTATAAAAGTACATCAACTGGTTGAAGTAAAATGCTCTACTGCAGGCGAACACAATTTCCTGAAGAATTTCTATTTATATGTTGGATGTTAGCTAGCCACTCGACTGCCAATTTTGTTCCGCCATTATAACTGATTATATTTCACGATAACATTTAAGTAATTGATACACATCCGACGTCAGACGTTAAATCACTAGGGCTATGAACTTAGTGGCTTCGGAGATTCCACCACATTAGAGGTGTTAAGAACAAAACGGAAGATATAATTTTACCAGTTTTTGTTGGTCTTTATTGTACCATTTAGACACCTCTTTTTATACGAATATAATAATATTTTCCCAACAGTTTTTGACGTAAATAAAATTATGTACTGTGATATAATTGATGTGTATCTCGAGACGTTACGAGTTACGAGAGTTACGAGTGTTAGTAGTTCATTATACATTATTTTTTTAATGTAATAGCTCCAAATAGTTTGATTATACACATTAGAGACTTAACATGTAATCCACGTCGTTTGAAACAGATTGTATCGAGACTTGTAAAGCTTAACGGCGTTTAAAACATTGTGTAATTAAAGCTTTCAAGAAAATGTTATAACCATTGGGTAAGGGCTTTATAAATCATAAGCACAGTGATGATTCACTTGAATGATGGCATTCTGTGGTATTGATGGATGATGTCCAATCTTGATTACTTACTTGAATAATATGTACCGCTATTTATCAATCTTATGTAATGCAGTTGAGCAATTATCAAGACACTTCATAAAGTGTTGTCATCTTGATACGATCATATTTTGCGTTAAATATTATCGTACGTCGAATAATATAAAAAAAAAAACATGTTTAATAGATAGCTTTTACAAGTTCATCAACACTCGATATTTATCTGGTATATGCCTACGTGATGGTCTGATTTAGTAAAGCTCAATTTCATGTCTGGAGATTGGATCACACTGGATCGGACAATGGTGCCGATTCCCTTGTTCACAAACTAAACTAAATTTAAGTTCAGTGCATCTTTTTCTTTCTATTTCGTTAAGAAAAGGACAGAAGATACATTTTAGTTTAGTCCTGTCAAATTAATCAGCGCTTGACGTAAATTGACGTAATTTTAGTTGGAAAGTTTTTAATCACGTCTAAACTTGTATGGACTAGTGATAGGCGCGGATTAATTTGACAGGACTAAACTAAAATTTATCTTCTGTCCTTTTCTTAATGAAATAGAAAGAAAAGATGCACTGAACTTAAATTTAGTTTACTTTGTGAACAAGGGAATCGGCACCATTGTCACAAACGTATCCTAATCTCTTTATCTTTGAATAGAATACTCTTTATTATGTACACCATAAAAACACAGATGTAAATGTTGAAATTGACGATGTTGTTGAATTGCTGATGTTTATTAATTGTTGTTTGATTGTTGTTGATTGCACTATGAAAGCTCAAGAGATCGCTAACACCACTTGATTTATCTGTTGTACGAAAAAATAACAATAAACAGTAAGTGAAGAGAAGGCTTTCTACTCTGAAATGTTGAACGAGTGCGTGCGTTCATAACACGCACTACACTAGTAAAAGCAAGTTTTATGCATTATTACAATTACTGTAATCCGTGAAGATCGATGATTGAAAGTTTGTATGAAGAAAAACGATAAACCACGAGTGTTTGGTAAAGTTTCGTGCATAAGTAATTTAAATCTTTTATCCATTAAATTGCAGGTTAGTTACGAGAAAGTAACAATTGGGATAACAAAATATGAACTGCAAATTCGGCATTTCCTCTTCTGAGTGAAAGTTCAAACGCTTAGTTTTTTATACGTATTTATGTAATGGTGAAGAACCGGAAATTACACATCATTATTGTTCCTCGGACGCAGGACCCATTAAATGCATTATACCGGGAGAATACAGTACGTATCAGTTGGAGAGCTATCAATGTCAGAACAGTACACGTATTGTTATTTCAGAGTAAATATCGTTAAGTCAGGAATGGGTCTCGAGCGTGAGCTGGGGCGCGTGAATGTTACGTTTAGAGGTGGGCGCTAAAGTGTTCCGCTATTGGTTTGGGTTACAGTGTAGGTAAAGTGTAACGAACAAAGGATCATTCGCAGTTCGTGCGCCGTGTGAGACAATGCGCAGTCCAGGCACCCAGCTAGCGTAACGCGGGGTGAATGAATCCTAAATCAGTTCACGCTCATGCCAATGCTCAGCACTCGCAATTTTAAACTTTAATAACTTGCGCGCATCAAGTCTCTTAGGTCCGTATTACAGAACCTTACTCAAGACTCAAGCATTTCTTAAAACTAGTTTCAACCAATCAAATGGCTTTAAACGACTTTTAAGTATTGCTTTTTTCAGTGAGGTAGTACGGGCCTTAGTTACAGTAGACGCACATCATTAAAATACGACAAGGAAAAATATGAACGAAATACACTAACGGCCGTACGCTGCTCGATGGGAACAGCCGAAGCGAATTTCGATACCCACAACTATTATCACGTGCATGGCCGTGTCTGATGTGACTTACGTTGCTGGCATCTTATAACTCCTTTATACAGACGGTCTTTGACTTCTTGTACCCGGAATAACAGAATACTGATTGACTATTTCCTGGCGTTTTAAGTATAATTACGTATCCACTCAAATACAGAATGATACATACCAATTTGTAAAGTTACCATTTTATTACGGTTTTTAATTACTCTTTCCAGAATTGCTGGCCTCATGAGAACTTGTGACTATGATAAAATCAAATAGTTGTAGGTTAGTATGCCAACATTTGTGTTCAACATTGTAATGTTGCAACCTTATAAGGTTTGTGTGTGGAGTTCGAAAGAAGTGGTTGATGAACGGCACCGACACATTTGGGATAGTTGATCTGAGGAGAGATCTACAGCATTACAGTGTTATCTCGCAGCCCGTTACTGGATCAAAATGCAAATTAACACTCAACCCCACACCTGACTTTCATACTGTTTTGGAGTCCAAGTTATAATTAAGCGCAGCAGTTTTTTGTACGGCATATTTTATATTTGATTTTAAAATTGGTCACTTTCTTGTGTAGCTAACTGCTACCTAGGTATTTTTAGAAAACCTATTATCTATGTGTTTCGCTCCATGATTGAGTTGAAGCAAACAGCGCTTTTCGATTATTTTTTCAGTATTCTGCACCTCAATTAAAAGTGGCGTCAGTGTTGCCGAAGAAATCTCTTGATATTTTTTAAACATTTCTTTTAGTTTTGTTTGGTATGGTAGCGTGAAAACAGCCAGTCGCCTATTTTTCGCGGGAAAGCGCAGAAGGCGCATGAGCCGCGTGCTATCGGCGAGAGGCCATCTGCCTCCGTATATCAAATTAACGGTGCGGAACTGGGAACCGTGGCAGCAGGCAGGCAGGGCAAGCGACGTACCAAAATTCGCACCTGTACGCGTGTGTCACACATATGTATTTCTACAGATTCATAATATACAGAGGAACGAGTACATGTGAAAAATTGGCCGACCGTATCTAAATGTCTTTGTTTTGGCCAAATCCAAAAAACTCCGTATAAAGAATGCCGTTAATATAAAGTATCTTGATGTTTATATATTGCTGAGAAATATTAAACGCAACAGGGTAGGTATTATGGTTGCTCTACGAAGTTACTTTAAAATTGTACAAACAAATGCAACGCCGTCATGATAAGTCTCTAATATATTGTCAATAAATATTGTGATGGTATTTATATTAGTACGTCGGCAAAGTATATACGACAGTTTGTTGCTCAAAAATTATTACATTCAGATATTTCTCTTTCACCAGGAACGGGTTTACCCTGTGAGTACGATTCGCATTTCGTTGCCTGAAATTATTAGTACTTAACTTACTTATGTTAAGGTGTCCTAGAGAGTTGTTCATTGAGTTTAAATATTTGTTAAAATATGGCAAGTTATAAGATACTTAACATTTTATGCATGTCTGTCAGAAAAAATCTATTTTGTGAAAAAAAAAAAGACACGGAATGACCACTTCTTTTAACTGTCCTTATAGTTTTCACGTTATACTTTCTCGTTTGGTTTAGTTAAAATTGAGGAGGCTGCTTTACCTAGTTAGAACTTAAACGAGAGCTTCCAAAGGCACAAAATAGTATGTATAGGCTTAGGCTTAAGCTTCGCGACACCTTTCTGCGTGTGCTTGTGTAGGTAAACATAAATCTGCAAACTTGGTTCGCTCCGACGATGCTATCGTGGGAAGAAAGACGTTAAAGTGCTATATAATTGTTTGAAGACATGAATAGTCAGTGAATGAACGCGTCAACTATGCATATGTATGTGAAAGGCAAGTACCCCTGTGGTTAGCATGTTACCATGTAGGCACATAGAAAATTCAATCATACAACTTATTATAATACGGTTTTTGCAACCACAAAAAAATTGCTATAAAATAAATAGCCTATCTAGAGTACTAAAGTAAAAACATCATTTGTCAAGAGACAAGGAGCGTGAAACCGGACACAATGATGTTTGACCAATCGGTCACGCGCCGGAAAATAACAAAAAAATTGTAAATAGACACCTATTTTTGTCTTCGATTATTTTATACGAAAACATGTATTGATACATACTTACCCGGTAACTGTATACTGCGCGAGTTTTAATATTTTTTATTCGTCTGTTGTTCAAACGAAATTAATACTAGTCTAGGTAATTTGAAACTGACTATGATGCCAGTGTATTCTTAAAGGAATTAATCACCGTTATCTTTCTTTGAAAGTATATCGTTATAGATAATTTGAATAGAGTTAATCAGGATACTACCGCAAAAAAGATACTTATAATGATTAATTTCTGCACGAGACAATAGTTTGATCGATAATAATATTATATGTAACAAAATATCGATAATATTTGTTTATTAGGAGCTAGTCTATTAAGTTTGCACGTTAAAGAACTATACAGGATCAAGACAGTAATTTATCATAGTTTTTGTCGCGCAAAATGAATATACCTGCTTGTGTATTCAGAAATTATAACTGTAAATTATAAAGTTTACATCTTTTTGGTAGCCTACATAGATTTATCATAGTTAATAGAAACATAAAATGGAAGTATAAAATACTAAAATATGTTTATAATATAGTTAAGTCTAACTTGGAAAATGTTTTTTTTTAAGTACAATTTCTATGAAGAACTGAAATGTATCCTAGATCTTTGTTATTTATAGATTGTTTGATCAAGCCACAGGTCTGACAGCAACACAAGCGGGTTCGGTCAACACCAAAGGCCGTCTGCTTGGGTGGTCCACTGTCCAGCCAGACTGCCAGACTAAGTTTACACGCACTCGCCTAATTACGCTCCGTGTTATAACGCACCGAGTACAAAGTGTACCAACTCTCTCAATTTCTAATCAACT
Organism: Atethmia centrago; assembly: GCA_905333075.3. NCBI lineage: Eukaryota > Metazoa > Arthropoda > Insecta > Lepidoptera > Noctuidae > Atethmia > Atethmia centrago. The sequence continues at coordinate 14,097,455 of HG995383.1, read as the reverse complement.
TCGTGATTAGGTGCCTTTGACGTTGTGATTAAATTGTAACAACTCTGTATTGGTTAAATGATACGTGGACAAATTGTTAGGAAGAAACGAGGGCAGATCATAGAGAGGCCGTCAACAAGTTTGTGCGTATCGGAATTTCAATCTGTAAATACTTTTCATTTGTATCAAAAATATTCGAAATCTAACTAAGTACTTACAAACAAGGGCCTACTACTTCAAAATTGACGATAAAAGCTAACAGTTACTTGGTTATCTGGTAAGTATACGTCTGGGCCTGGGATACAGATTAAGATCGTGGACAAGTTCACCGGAAGGACTCGGTCGGAGTGCAGACAATACGCGGGTATTCGTACAGCGCGCACATCCTCAGTACTGAGATAGTGTTTGTAATTAGAGAAGAGTCGGGCGCGGGTGTCGGCGCGCGGCGGCAGGGTTAACGCGACGCTATCGCACCATCCGGCGCCTGCGCACCTCCTATCATGTGAGAGATCAAGCGAGGCGCGCGTACCTCTTCGCTGCTAGTTTCAACTAACGTGATATTAACAAATACAAATATGTACAAGTGTACATATTTGTTTTTGTTATTTTCATACTGAAAGTGCATCCAAAACAAGTGCACTGGATGCACTTTCAGTATGAATTTACGATGCATACTAACATATTTATAAAATTCGATGGTCCAAAAATGTTATAGGTATTTGCAGCAAAACCACAATAGCAATCACCTACATAGTTTCCGAAGCCTGATATTGGTACTAAAACGCTAGCACTAACCCGTTCAGATGCTAATCACAGCCGCGATAATTAGCCTAACGTGATAGATAACCGGTGCATATAGATCGCTCGCCCGAGGGTGGTTCGTCAGTTACGGTGCGGGGTTTCGCGATGCGGCCGAGTGGTATCAATGCTGTGTGCGGTAACTGTTGATAATTAAGAGTGGTCGCTTAATGGCCGTTGACGGTAACGGCGCGTGCGGCGGTCCGCGCTGCTTCCGCGCTACGCCCACTGCCAAGCGACGCGCGTCCTCCGGCGACGTCGTTGATGTGTGATCATGTCACATTGTATTAGTTATTATGACTTCATTTGTGTGTTAAGATGCGGAAATTAGTACACTGGCATCTAATGCATACACAATCAAAGCCTTACGAGTATATTTTCGCTTTAAAATATCTAACGTTGAGGTGAGGATACATTGGTAACTAAAGGTCAATAGCTGATACTGCAAAATCAGGTTCACGTATTTTACATATTTTCAAAGTTCTGACGCTGAAAAATGTCTCTGTATTGAAGTAAGCATGTCAGGTTATTTATTTATATAATAATTTATGTACACACAAATAATCAGACAAAGATAAAGGAACAGAAAAATAAGTACAAAGGTGATGCTTATTTCTAAAGAAATCTCTTCCAGCATACCTGCGATAGGACAGTAGACAAAGAGATGTGATGTTATGTATAGAAGCGGGCTTGCGGACGGTGAGCAATGGGTAGCTCACCGTCCGGTAAGGACCAGGTCCGGGCCGACGGCGCGTCGTATTCCACGCGCGCCTTAAAGAGATTTCATCAGCACAATGTAGGGGTCCACTAGGGCCAATGCCTGCCGGGGTCGCGGGAAGGTAGTAATGGGTCACCGAGGCCCCCGCAACACAGGCAACGGAAGGAATACGGGTGGGTTTTAGTCAGTAAGTCTGACACACCCTCCCGCTCCGCCCAGAGCGGGAGAAGTTATTTGATGATTTCCCACCCATAAAAAAAAAATGTATAGAAACTATGTTTAGAACGAAACATTCTGATTGTTGTGTGCCTCAATCAACGCTGGATATTGTAGTCATCATAGCCTGATCACAATTTGTCCCGTTTTAGTATTCAATCGACTTCTATTTATAAATATCCAGTTAATATTTACACATGCGTATAAATACCTACAAGATAATACTTGTATGAAAACAGGAAACAAAAGGCATATATAGTGTTGGCGGCCCACGCCTGCTAGGGTCCGCGGCACCACGGCTCCGCGGCATGGTATCCACACGATTGTATTTCAGGTATGTTGAGTTGAGTTATCGCCGCTCGTCTGTCGGGGCCTTTGCCTTCACGCGGCGCTTCCGCGACCGTCGCGTGTCGCCGCCGATATGACCATGACGCCTGCGGCCCTTTTGATAATGCTAATGTTTCTACGATAGCCTCATGATACCAGGATCACATACAATGACCGCACCGGCTAAATGGGCATCAACCGAAGTCTGCGGATTCCGACGCGCTTGAATATTTTGCGTCGATAGGAAGATATTCATTGCAAAAGATTAACAGTTATGGTAAGATCTTGCGATCCTTTATGCGGAATTTGATGTTATAAATTAATGTGCAGATAAACATTGTATGTGCGCAAAATATTCATAAAAATCAATTTCCAATCTTTAAATAATAAGTTAGCACTTATCGTTTAGCCAGTGAGTGGTGAATTCTTCCCAATAGCATTGGGTTGCCAGCGGCTCTGCGTCGAGGAACAATCGGTCGTAAAGTGACAATTCAACGTTTTACGTATGCGTTTGCAGTCAAAGAATCTTAAGTGGGCGTGTTGTGTCGTAAACAAGCATTTGTACGATTGTGTATTAGCGAAATGGTCCGAAAGTCGATAATTATACGCTAGCTGCTAGCTGTGCGCTGGGCGTTGTTGGCGTTGCAAGTTTGGTGCCAGCTTTAATTAACACCCGCGCCAGCGCTTCCTTAGGAGAAGCAGCGTGAGATACAACGAGGATTTATCTGCAATATTATTAAATAGAAGTCATCCTAGCATTAATATTGTGATTATTAAACGCAGCTTCTAAATCTTTCAATTTCGCATTGTTTTAAAAACCTTTTGTTATCAATTTTCGACAAAACCTCATAAATGCAAATCAGCTATAGTCTTTTCTCATATAATTTTATTTATGTCAGAAAAACCGGTCTCACACAAAACTCTCGATCGTTATGAGTGTTTATTTAGTTGCAGTATCCGCATTCCATCTCCAGCATTTTTGTAATCATCCGTAAAATTAGATGCCAAAAGATTGATGAGAACGATGCCATCACGAAATGTAATTATAATTATCGGGAAAGCAACAGGAGAAGCTTCAGGCGCCACATTAAGGCGTGATTGTCCATGTCCATAACTTTCGCAAATTATGGATCACGATAAACCAATTTAGACCTCTGTTTACTTTGCAGGAATGATTGATTTTACATAGCAATCACAGGGAATTGTATTTAGGATAGTCGTTTTACGAATTGAAATAAGTGTAGATCGTCCTAGTTATAACAGTTTTCAGGGGAAAACATTACAGCAGGAAACAGTTGCGATTTTTGAAATTAAAGAAAATTAAATTTTCAAAACGACTGAAGTTGTACCTACCTACATGACAGCTTGTTAGGTATTTGCCTACAACTGTTTCCTGTTTGTAATCTATCTTTATTTTATAAGTAGGTAAGCGTTGGTCGTAATTAAGTTTTGGAAACGTGACCGTTGTTGTAATGTGGTGCATTAGGTACTACAATGGACACGTTTCCAAAACGTCGTCTTTGCACCTATTCACAACAACTTTTATTTGATTATGTTTTTTAATCAAAAATCTTTTTCTCCTAGGCTAAGATAGTAGCATAGTAGGACAGTCGGTCGTCGAGACCGACTGTCGGACGTGATAAAATTATGAAGGTCGCTGGTAACAACAAAGTGTTAAAGGGGTTTCAATTCCATGGTAGATTACCGCAGACGATACACGGCTATGAAAACCGTTAGCTACCGTTTTATTTTATTATGTGATAAGAAGATTTTTTGCATATTTATGGTGTATATGTATGTTTTATGCGAAATAAATGACGAATGGCGGAGAAGATGATCATAGAACCGGAAGTCGGCGGTGACAACATTGCGTCGAGACGAACAATTGACCGGGAGCGCGGCGCTACGTGATCGACCGCGATCACTTGCTCGATTTTAATCACATTAATTGACACAACCGTTAGCACATAATGACCATGTATTGTACCGGTAATTTGATAATATTTAAAGCATAGCGTGCGTTGCGTGCAGAAAAAATCACCTACATACGAACATATATATACCGCAATAGACAGGAAAGTTAACGTAGGCAGAGCTTGAGGTATTTGACTCATGATGCACATTCGCGAACAATGCCATCAATGTTGCTAATATAATTTGCTCTCCCGCTCTATAATCTAAGGCGCATTACACATAATAACCAACCTTTTTTCGACGAATTTGAGTCTGCCTTAGGTACATGAACCATCGATGACTACATGAAATATGGTTCTTATTTAAGTTTTTTATTTGCGTGGGGACTATATGGACGCACAGCGACGGTCGAGTAATCTTTTTTATCCCTCTCGCATCAGGAATTATGTTTAGTACGTGGATATGATTGCGAGCAAATGTTATGGCTTAGAATAAAATAATGAGGCCGACAAACTGCGTGACTTTTGAAAATATTAAATTATGAAACAACTAGTCATAATGACAGGTTAGAACTGGGATAGAGATAGCAAGTAATATGTAACGGTACAAATCAACCAAATTCCTACATGCATCGATCTAGCGGTAGTTATACAGCGGTCACGATTACTCGCCGAAGTGAAAACATTAGGTGTGTGAACCCATAATTTACAACAAATTTCATAGACCATTGAACTTTGAGTAATTTAGTAAGTGGCCAAAATACGCACTTAAGTAACAAATTTTGGTAACATTATCAAAGTGTGAAAACAGCACTTGCGGTTACTGATCACAGAGGCTTGATTACCGACAAGGCCTACCAAGCACAATATACTTATTGTAGTCACGATTTTCTTGTTAAGTGATACGACATCTTCTTTTCTAATTGAGAACTTTATATCCAAATTAAAAGAGCTCGCCCTTGACAATTAGACGTGATCTTCTTCCTTACTATATGCATGTGATTCATATCGGCGCTTCAAATTTCTCCAGCCTATATATGAGCAGACCGCTACACGAACGGTCTTAGTATGTAAGTAGAGCCATAATTACCGTACTTGGTAATATGAAGTGATCGCAGATGCTGTTAATAGTACACAGGTTGCTGTTAGCTTTCCTCCTATAGGATTAATTCCGTGGTCGCAAATACACAGCAAAGAAAGTTATGATGCCCTGTTGAGAGCCGTGCGTGTGGTCTCTGCAATGTACATGCCTGACCACAGCTTTGCCTTTTATATTACAGCGACAATATTGCATAAAGGATAATGTAGTGTCCTATTACTTTGTTACAAAGAAGAGGAAGTGAAAATTGAAATTTATTGTAATCATAATAGGGAGAGACGTGCTGTTGGCTGACAGTTAGGCGTTTAGATGTGGGTGCGGGGCGGGACTCCGGGGTCCGGAGTGCCGACGTCCAGAGGGAACAGTCCTCCACGAAAATTTATTTATCAAGTATCGGTTGGTACATCAGCGCCTAAGGACAAGCGGCTGGAAATTGCGGGCGGGCGAGGCGCGCGCGATGCGCTCGTCGATACGGGACACTGGTTACTTCCTAACATAAATTCGGTGCACGGGAATCGGATATTATTATTCAATCGTACGATCGAGGTTCGCGCGGGGGCCATAAGTCACGGCGACGCGAGCGCCGGCGGCTGCCGTGAGCGGTGGCGCACGACCGCGATGCCATCGCGTCTGCAAGCACCGCTAGGCGCTAGCGCTGTGTGCCCGGGTGCCCGCCATCGCCACCGCCGCAGAGCCCGCACCGACGCCGCGCCTAAGCAGAAGCCTGCACACTTCCGATACGCACATGTTGCTGATTACGCATCTTTCAGGACCAAAAAAATCCAAGTCTCTACAATAGCTCTAGTTCTTGTCTTGACAATAGATAAATGATAGATGATGATATATAAAAAAAAGCTTTCAGACGTAAAAAGTATGTAAGGTAAGCTTTGAAAGATTTGTTCGGATATTATGACAAAAAAATACTGAGTCTTTGCAAATAGTTTTATAATCATATTCTGGTTGTATATAGTGGTTTTTTTCAGCGTCGTATCACTTTGCTACGCGTAGGTATAGAAAAATACGCCTAAGTAATAACTATCCAACCTATTATTTTTTTATTACATGTCGCTATTTAAATCACAGTAAACTACGCACAATATAATATAAACTTATAACTCACACAGTATTAACTAGGTGCCTACCTAATAAAAGTAAATAAAAAAGGTAATTAAATTGCGAACTCTGGAAAGTAACTGTGTTACGCAAGAAATACTTTAATACGTTTAACATAAAGAATTGATATTATAACTGAAGTGTTCACTTCACTGATGGAGCCCAGCTTCTTCTGACATATAGCGGCATTTTTTTACCAGATTCTAGGTGTTATTAAGGAAGAGGAAGCAAGTCATTAATCATTCCATCCCAGCTATCCACTGCCTCTGGACTTATCATTCAAATAGTTATTTTTTCTTCGAATTAATACGGCGTTTATATGCAAATGCTTCGTTATTAATTTTTTGGTACACAAAAAATTGCCAAATAAGTCTTAAACGATGAAGCAAAAAACTTTCAAGTTACTGGTCAATAACCCTGCATTAAATGCTGCATTATTTTTTGTTTTAAATAGATAACGCATCGTAAGTATACGAGTAAGACATAACGTAATGTTGGGTCATACTCGTAAAGCATGAAAATGATTATTAACGAATTATTCCCAAGCTGATGTGGGAATCAAAGAAAAACTTAATTGGTAGGTCTTCATTCCGCTTATTGTAAGACTTAATTGAGGGAAAAGGATATGCGCTGGGTAAGCCACGATAACTGAACATTATAAGCGAGGAATTCTTGTGCATTTCTCGAAGCGCAACCCGTGTTCCCCGGAGCCGTGTCGTGTAAAGTTCAGTTCCTGGTAAGCGATTCAGGTGGTGTGGTTCAGGTATGGCACAAGGGCAAGAACTATCCCAAGCTCATTTTGGATACAACAGGTGCACATATACGACCCAAAAGAAGCAGTTCATTCTTAAACGAAAACCGAGACCGAATGGATACTGTTACTTCTAAATGCAAGGCTTTGTGTTGGCAAAATTGTAATGAGACTTATAGGTTTAATCATGTTGTTGTCACTAGTGTTCGTCTAGAATTTAAGATTATTTCATTCAAAAAAATTAAAAATAGTTTTGCTTTTATTAATCTTTTGATAGCAAAGGCTTTCAATTCAACAAGTTTTACAGAATGATACGATAGAAATAAATATGTATACGTAAACTGTAAATATGTGTAAACCTCTGCTAATGGACATGGGAAACTCTACTTTTTGTTAGTGATATGAACTGACTTGACGACTCGTCCGGTTGTCCGTTCGACATCGTCCGCGTCGCTCACTGCATCACGCACCGCATAATCTTAATTTATATTAAAATATGCGTAGTAAGCTTTAACTTATAACATGTCGAACTACCACAACATGAATAATATTAATAAATCAATACTGACCGTATACATTTTCCAGAAATCACTAGATTAATTTTACCAATGTGGCGTTTACCAAGACTATGATTCGAAGAGATTACACATGAAAGACTCTTGGTAATTATTTTCTAAACCTGATGAAATAAACGACTACCTGTCCACTAATTAATCGCTGACTTGGAAGAAACGGATATTCTTGATATGACAAATTTACATCGATGCAAATAACAAACAATGCCTGATTCTATGCATCTAATTAGCACTGTAAAAACTGCAACAGTGAGCACTGAGCACTAAACAGACATTAGACACGTGTCACTTTTCGCATTGACTTCCTGTACAAAGAAAACGACAAACAGACTATGCTTATACCTAGCAATAATGAATGTATGCTATTATAGAAAGAATAGCCGCTGTTAACTTCCTATTTTCATAAGACGTTCCCCGACTCGACGACGCTTGGCTCAAAATATTACCTAAATTTATATTAAACTGAAAGGGCCCAATATGTATTATTTTGTTTTTTTTTTTAGATGTTTTTGTTAATGTCAGGGGTTTTTTAAATTTTAAATTTAACTTTTATTATAAGATGCAAGCGGGACGACATGAGTTCTAGATTTACCAAATTAGCCGCTGATCAAGAAGCCTCTGACGTCATTAAAGTTACAGCCCAGACCTTGAGCTTTACGGGTGCCAGTTTGCTTAATTGTTTTTCAAAGCGAATGAAAATATGGAGGTTGGTAGCGGCTTACGTCAAGCTGTGAACTGTGGGAGGTTTAGAGTAGTACGATGGATGTCACGGATAAAAATAGAATTATTTATTGGGTAAATGATGACTAGAATTCAATTAGTCTTGGAACCTAAATGTAGTAGAACGATGAGGGGAAAAAGCACGAATTTTACTGAAAACTAATCATATTATGCGCCAGGTTTTACTGCCAGAACTATGAGAACCAATCTTTTACAACGGTAATACCCAAACACATTTATATTTTAGCAGTACGCTACTAAAACAATTTCCTGTCGGAAATCGCAAATAGATCGCAGAATTCAGGTCTAGAATAATATTTCCTTATAAGTTTACTGTCAGATATAACTGATTAAAATTCTCAATCTACCGACAAAATACTTATTATTTGCAACAGCATAATAATTTTAAGTAGGTACCTATTTCCGTATTTAACTTGATGAACGAAATGCTGATGAAGATTTCAAGAGAAGAGATCTACGCTACACAGCTCAAGTAATTAACATAAGTAATTAAGTACCATTTGCTTTAATCGGTTACATAAAGGTCTGTATTCCTGGAACGAGAAAATGTGTCCTTTTTTATCTCTCCCGTTTTTCTGTCATTGCCTTAGACGACACTGGCAATAAGTACTTGTCGCAAACGTATGCATGGATCTAATCTAAGTACATACTAATTAAGGTCTAGCTAAGAACATTAAATCTTAACAATTAACGCATATTCATTTTGCAGCTCATTTGAGTTAATTACTTGTTTTTATTATCATCCATAACTCTGTGGTATTAACATCTTAGCTTTACGTTGTTTAACGATTTTGCCCCGAATTTCCCAGATGTTTGCGATAATCTTAGTAAATATCAAGTCTGTAATACAAATAAGTCATTAACGGTCATTTGATACGCTGAAGTTAGTCTGGTTATTTCGCTCAAGGAAATGTATTTCTACAATGATAGATTCGCACCATGTATCGAGAGAACAACGTCATTAAGTAACCAGTTTACACTAGATAATTATAGAGACGTTGATAAATCTTGTTACATGAATAACTTAATGTACTGGATTATGTTGAAATTTTATCATCACTAGTACATTTTTATGTAGTGTCGGAATTAAAGGGATAGGAGTATAAAGCTGTTTATTACTCGATAGAGCCGTAAGCAATTAATAGGAATGTGTTGTGACGCACTAAATGTGGTTTTAGTAGTTAATTATAAAAGTATTAAGTTGCATTATTTAAATTAGATTATCAAGATAAAAGTGATAGATAACGGTGTGCTATATTAACTTTATCTACGTGTGCGGCATCACAAATTCTTCATCTGAAGACCGTTAAATACTTGTCGCATATTTAGATTAAGAATCTACATTTTAGAATTCCGGATTTGTAAAAATTGACTTTAATGATGATAAAGCAAGATAAAGAAAGAAAAAAAAATGTTAAGGATTGTTATCTTTTTTTTTTGGGTGGGAAATTATCAAATAACTTCTCCCGCTCTGGGCGGAGCGGGAGGGTGTGTCAGACTCTTACTGACTAAAACCCACCCGTGTTCCTTCCGTTGCCTGTGTTGTCAGGGGCCTCGGTAACCATTTCGAACTTTCCCGCGACCCCGGCAGGCATCGGCCTTAGTGAACCCCTACACTTGTGCTGACGACATCTCTTTGCGGCGCGCGTGGGACACAACGCGCTTTCGACCCGGGCCTGGTCCTTACCGGATGGTGAGCTACCCATTGCTCATCGTCCGCAAGCCCGCGCCTACGGTGGCCGGAAATCCGCCCTAGATTCCCGACGCCCAGGGCCGTCTCCTGCGGCGGCTAGGTGCGAGAGAGCGAGAAATTGGCCTTTCTCTCAACCGTTCCGCCTCTTCTTTCGCGAGCATTACTGCTTCGCAGAAGGAGGTGATAAGATGGTTATCCTGATAAGGATAAGGATTGTTATCCTTAACATTAGTATGAGATGTGAAAATCTATCTAAGGACCTTTGGCCAAATGAGGAACAGTAAAGGTTATAAAAAAAGCCTTACGTACGCCCTACGTAATTCACAGCATCCTCACTCCTTATAAATTACGCCAAAATTCCTACAAACAAATTACCTAACACACCAATAAAACGTTCGCCAAGAATGTTTACGTTTTAAAGGAAGCAGTTACAGGGAACGTTGCAATAGGAAGTTACGAGTAGGCAGTCGCGTCAGTTACGCATACTGTCGGACTTAGGGCCTTAGCAGACGTGCTAGTTTTAGCATCGGCGATCAGCGATTTTTTACTTTTTGAAAGCTTGATACAGCGGTTGATCTCTTAACCTCGAAAACTTTTAGCGTCAGAGACCAGCGATTTATTCACTTTTCGGAAGTTTGATACTGCGACTGAACGCTAATCTCGGAATTTGAGTCGCAACGATTTAGTGAAGATTTGGCATCTGTACAACCCGGCGCAGCGCGGTGCTTAATTACTGTTCTGTTGGTTCACGTGAACGCGATGCACCGTCGAAAAAGTCACTGAAATGCCCGATTTTGCTAACCGAAAATACTGAATCACCAAAATACGATGCAGTTTTGACGAAGTCGCAAAATCGCCGATGGTAAAAGTAGCATGTTTGCTAAGGCCCTTAGTGCGGTGCGCGGCTAACGTGGCTGGCCGCTGGATGCGCACGGGCAAGTCGTAGACGACTTCATGGAACACGCTACATGAGAATGTCTTGCGTGCTGTCTACATACAATAGTGACCGCCGCGGCTTTGCACCCTGCTCAAGTTAAAAGCGACTGCTTCGACAAATCATGATAAAGGTCCGGAGAGTCTGGCACCTCAAATACGAGTAAGAGTATGCAAGACAATGGGAGACAGCAATTTATGAACTTCAACATTACAAATACAGCCCTCAATAAGCTCCCTTTTCACGTCTTGCTTAGTATGTTCTTAACATGTTCTACTAAGTGAGGTTTTTATCGGAAGATCTATTTATAAGATTCTTGACATACATCTTTAAAGTTTATGAAATAATGGTGGAGTATTTTTGATTTTCCAAAATTAATGCTCACTTTTGCAGCATATTATAACTTGACTAAATCAATACATTACAACTTATCTGTTTGCTTACAAAAAGCTCTTTGAATCACCAACATAGCTTTATACAACAATGTCTGCTTCATAAGTTGAATAAGCATTATCCCAGTACCCTTTTGTACATTGTTAGTTAGCTATAAAATTAAGTAGCAACGTTATTAAAGTATCAAAACGACAAGCGTCCGCAACTTACGCCCTGACCTCAAAGGTCATGGGACAAAGCTCGCTTTGTGTTTAATCTACTAAAAGAAATTACTGCCGCTTCGCTTCTAATTGATAGCACTACTGTATTATAAGCATCATCATTAAATAATGGCCTTATGAAATATTCATTTGGCTATTGTCTTTTATCCCTTAGGGCTTGCAATTTTATTTACTGTCTGAAATGACGTCTTGCAGTTGGTTAAGTATTACTGTACAATGTTTATTAAGTCTTGATACACGGGAGTTATTTAATATTTATCCATTATTGTTTTTATTACCTAGTAGTTCTTGTTTGTAATCATAGCAATTGGTTTGACCATATGCGCATTTCAGGTGTGGTGCCCATAGCTTCGAATCGAGGTCACCATTAACACGGCTGGCATCAAATCACCCGTTATCAATGCACCATGCAATTAACGACACTTACGCCGAATGTTTCGTCGAACATGTATTTTAGTAGTGAAAAATGATCGACCGACCTCGACTCTTAACGATCTCGAGATTCGTGTAATTATGAACTTAACATCGCATGTTTATTTCGGTATGCATCATTACTGTACTAACATAGTAAATTCTTGGGGATATTACAAAACGGTTTTCTGTAAACTGGTTAAAAACTAGTTTGTGCTTAAGTGTTGATCTATGTGACTATAGGTATCTGTGATGGGTTAGGAAGAAAATAAAAAAGTCTTGAACAGGGGCAACGTGCTGACACAGCCATTAGACAAGAGGAGGCGGTGATGGCGAGAGCGTGCAATGGCCGCGGGTAGCGTGAGAAATACGCCGCGAGACGATACTGAAGCGTGCGCACCCAATTCCTTATGCAAATGCGAGGGCACATCCACCGCTGCCGACGCCATCTAGTAACAGCGGACGCCAACCGCGTGCGCTACCTAGTTTTATTAACAGCCGATAATAGAGTTCAGACTTAGATTGCTAGGGTTGGTCGCTCGGAAAGGTCAAATGGTCAAACGATATTGTTTTCTGTGAAGCTTTTATGATTATATTATTACAATTGCGATCTCTTAACTTGGATGGTTCTCGCACAAGTGAATCATCACAGTTCTTTTAAATAAAGAGGTGATTATGTTTGAGTAAGATGCTACATTTTGGGTGGCAGGGATACACCGTCACATCCAGATACAACGCAATGCAGATGATTTCCAGGAGTGGATTGCCGTAAATTCTGGGCCTTATGCAAATGCTCCTTTTTACCATCAAAAAAAGGCTTATTTTACAATTTGCATATCAAACTGTATCCCTTTCAACTACCGAGAGATGTCAGCCCTATTCTGTCGCACTCACATCGTGCATACTCGCGTAACCACCCTAGAGAGTTAATCGTATTGCAAATGCACTTTCAGTGCTTTATTGGCAGCATTAGAAAGGGACTAGGCTGCGTTAGGCTTTATACGGCGCATCACAACAATGGGGTTTAATAACGACAACAGCCCGCTCGTTACCATCCGCCGATCTCATGTCGCGAGAAATTGCCCCCCCTATTATTGTTCAGTGCAGCCAAGTGTGCAATAAGAACAAAAATTCGCGAACAGCCTCCTTTATCTGATATACGTTTACAAAAAAAGGCGCATTTCACTCGAAGGAGTAGAGATTGACGTGTTCAACGACGGACAGATAAAATCGCTTTAAATTATAAGCGCATCTTCTGATATAATTTACTGACAAGTACCTTACTTTAAATTAGATGTGTTTCAATCTCGTTAAGATATATCGAAGGTATTTGCATCAAACCAACCGCTAACTCTATTAGACTAAATCAACGAGGCGTTGATATCTGGTTAATTATAACATAAATCACGTGAGCGAAATAATAAATCAAGACATTATTGCTGCAGGAGATTCGTATCTACTGAGAGCATTTCGCTATTCTCTTTTATAACATGAGCCAGGACGTTTCCAGGGCACGAGGTCTTAATGTTAACTGACTTATTACATACAAGTGGTCTGTGCTGTTAGGTCGGCTCGCGGGGAGATGACATGAGATGAGCGGCGCTCAGCGTGTGCAGATTGAATCCGACAGTCGGGATGATATTGTTGGAATTACAAGCGTTTAATCACGGAGAATGCGCGCGAGCCGCCGTCGGCTCCGACAATGGCGGCACTGTCACGGCGAACGTTGAATCCCGCGCCCGATCACGACCGCGACATCGGAAATCAATAATCGGATGATTTAGCCACTGCGCCGCGTGCGAACCTGATTAGACACGATAATGCCTGCCGCGTCTCTACCGAACGCTATGAGGTTGCGGGGCGATAGGTTATCGTAGCAACGAACAACATACAACTGTATTACTACGGACATCGTCTAACGGAATGACATATTTTTCATTGATACACATCTCATAAAACCGCGCACGACAGTCTGATTTACAGTAACATATTCGGTATCAATGGCAATAAGTTTGTCTTAAACAGCTAAGTGCTCCAAGTAGATACCGTTTGGATAAGTAAGTAATATTAATGTGCAAATGCAGCCTTACATTGTACAGTCAGGAGACTTGATTGTTGACTAGATTGACATACTACGTCAATTTGCCACGTTGTAGCCATTTCATGCAACTGTCAGAGAATGACAGTTGTGATTTCAATTTACGGACAATTCAACTGCAACTTGATTGATAAGCAAATTGACTTAAGGTCATGTAGTCCCCCTACATGACCTAAACGCAAATTTTGTAAGTGTTATAATGCCTAAAAGTATAAGATCCACAACAGTAAAAAAAAAATCAGAAAAATATATGATATTCTTCAGGATATATGCTAGGTATATAGCGTGTTGAAAACATAATACAACTAATTAGATACGATAGAAAAAAATCACGAAGATACCTCTAAAAATTTCTTTTAACGATTAAAAACCATACTAATATATACATGCAATCATTCTGATTTTTTGTCAGATTATTCTACAAGCAACATATTAGCATAATAGGGTTTTATTTTTTTTTATACAATCTATAGCTTTTTGTAAATCGATAATTGCTTCATATTTTGCAATAAATTACCAGCGTTGTGTCATCGCGCTTCTCTTTCTTTTCTATGAAGTCCGACAGTGACCGCGCTTTAGGTGTTGTCGGCCTCTTAACATGTTCGAGATGATTAGTTCTACAGACGAGGCTACACCACAACTAAACACGCACAGATGAATACATTGATCTTTGCCTGCATTCAATATTTACATAACATAACACAGCATCACGCAGGTATTCCCTGAACGGTTAGGCAGAGGTGTACCTATAGTACACCCACATTTCGCCAGTTATGTTTAAGTCCCATGTAATAGGGGGCGAGCCAATTGCCATCAATCGGGCACAAATCAGACTCCGGGCTGCTACTAAGAAAATCCAGATGGAAAAATCCAATAATACTTTTGCCCGACCCGGGAATTGAACCCAGGACCTCCTACTCTGCACCACTAGACCAACGAGGCAGTCAAATATTTAAGACTACCAAAACACGAATGTTAATTAACAAATTTAAAGTTTAAAGATTATTGATATGTTTATTTTATTGAATTGCTGTAAGATGTACGTACCTAATGACAAAACAATAACTGAGTAATTTTATATATGCCATTAACTTTTTTGTGTTAAATAACAGTAGGTACATGCAAGGGGGTCCTACTAAAAGTAGGTGTAATTATTTGTTACTATAAAATAAACCCAAACAAGAAAAAGTTTTTTTCAGGTTATCTGGAAACTGCCAATGTTCTACGTTTAAACCACATTTAAAACACCTTAAGTACTTTATGCGGCCTACCCAAATGTCTTTTCTTTGGTATTGTTCGACGAGTCGTTGAGCTCCTTAGGCTTTGAGTTGAGCTTCACGATTACTCACAAATGCGTGCACTGACTGGACAGGTCCAATCAAATCTGTGTGGTTATTTCCTCAAATGACCATTTCAGACACCAAACTACATGGTTCTCTATACACTACGGCATTGATGAATTCTATATATAAAACGACATGAATATTTACTTGTGAAGTATTATATTGTTTTCAATTATTGTGAATGTGAAGACTATGTGGGTCATTGTTGTTTCTTTTTTTTTCTCATTTAGTATTAATCATGGTCTGGCAGTTTGAGTAGTTTATGCGGCCTACCCAAATGTTCTTTCTTTGGTATTGTTCGTCGCCGCGTCGAAGCCCCGCGCGACACCGATTCGGTGTAAAACAATAGAAAATCAATTGTGTATCATTAGCTGCCTTTAACAATTAAGTTCTGAGTTGAGCTGCACGATTACTGAAAAATGCGTGCACTGACAGATCCACTCAATCTGTGTGGTTTTTTTCTCAAAAGACAATTTCAGACACCGATCTATATGGCTTTTACATGATCTAAAAGAGACTGATGTCTGAGTTTGTTTCGGCCTTTCTTCTCAGTAGTCAGATAGGAAACGCCGACCTCATCTAGCTTTATTTTAAAATATGATTGACGTGTAAAAGTGTTTGTACAAACCTACTTACAGAAATAAAAATCATTTATCATTTACCGCAATAAAAATATATGTTTATGCGGAAGAATTACCATTTTATATGAAAGATCTTATCTAACTGTATCTTTAAGTTACTTTACATCTATTTTCGATAATAAATCCCTGAGAACAGATACATAGGTACGTTAACTACGTTGAGATTAACCCACTTCATGAGGATGGATAGGCTCAAGGTAAGCTAGTGACCTGCATTTTAGCATAGCAAGTAAACACAATCTATTTAAAATATTTTTACATCGAAAACAGAAAGTATCTTTTATTTAAATAAAAAACATATATTTTTTCCTCTATGGACCCCCAAACTCCAATGTTTACATTAGTCAAAATCTGATATTTAAGACAGTAATCCCATCAAAGCGTTATAATGGCACCTTACGGTAAAATGCACGTACCGATCAATTAATCGATTCCACCCGTTGATATCCGTGACAGGTGTCAAATGATGTCAAAATCGTCGCATGCGCACTGCCCGCACGACTGGTTTCTGCTAAAAAGAGACAGAAATAACACGAGCATAGAATAATATGTTGTTTCCTCACAGTCCGAAGAAAACAATTGATCAGATCAAGGATAATTATTCCAACCGGGTCCGCGACAGTTATTGAATTATTCAGGATTGAGTAGGTTTTAATTTTTTTAGGTATCTACTGTCAGTTAATACAGTCATGACAAATTCTTAAGAGCAGAGGTGGCCCAGTGGAAACGGCCGCGACAAGTTGTAGGTTTAGGTTCGAACCCAGGCAGGCACGCCGCGAGAAATCGCGGCACAGCGGATGGAGCTCCGGCGACATGGAGAGTGCGGTTGTCGCAACACAGTGCTGGGCACGCCACGATTGCGGCGATAAGTCCCCTCTTTCAGAAGTGGCAAGAGAGGCACCACGGCATTCTCACCTTCCGCATGACGCAGGTCCTCACCAGACACGGCAGCTTCGGGAGGTTCCTGTGTCGGATAAGGCGGGAGGAAACTCCCCGGTGTCAGCACTGTGGATCGCCCGGAGGACACGGTGGAGCATACGGTGGAGGTCTGTCCGGTTTGGGCAGAGCACCACCGTGTCCTCGAGGAGGCGATCGGCGGCAGAGATCTCTCGCGTCCGGCCCTGGTTCAGGTCATGGTACGGAGCGAGAGGGCATGGGCAGCCCGCACCTCCTTCTGCGAAGCAGTAATGCTCTAGAAGGAGGAGGCGGGACGTTTGAGGGAAAGGCAAATTTCGCGCCCTCTCGCCCCTAATCGCCGCAGGAGACGCCCTAGGCGTCGGGAATCCCGGGCGGATTTCCGGCCACCGTAGGCGCGGGCTTGCGGACGGTGAGCAATGTGTAGCTCACCGTCCGGTAATGACCGTCGCGGCAAGGTACTTAAGGGTCACCGAAGCCTCTGGCAACACAGGCAACGGAAGGAATACGGGTGGGTTTTAGTCAGTAAGAGTCTGACACAACCTCCCGCTCCGCCCAGAGCGGGTGAAGTTATTTGATGATTTCCCACCCAAAAAAAAAGGCAGGCACTTTACTTTGTGTAAATATTTAATCACCACTGCTCTCAAAACGATGAAGGAAAACATCGTGATGAAACCGGCATGTCCTAGAACCAATAATTCGAAGACATGTTACATCCACTAACCCGCACTGGCCCCGTGTGGTGGATTACGGCCAGTTCCCTCTCACCCTCTCACAGAGAGGAGGCCTGTGTCCCAGCAGTGGGAACATTATAGGCTGATTACCTACGCTATGCTATTATGCTAAATTCTTATGTGAGTCAAAATCAAAACCCTCCAAAATTGTTTTTAGGTCAGCATATTGTCACGTCCTCAGATATTGGTCGAATGATTGCTCACAGTCTCAAAACATTACATTACAATTTTATTACATACTAAAAGCATACAGAATCCACCTGTAAAACGCTCACTACTCATCATTTAGTTAATGCTACAATAAAATTGCACAATGAGGGCGAATACTCGGGCAGCACTTAGCTGGAACAAAGCCTAATTACATTTCGTGAGGTATCAATGAGCGGTGCAATTACGTCAGTGGGCTCTATATAATCGGTGCTACGAGCGCATTTCCCGGGTGTTCCGCCGATGTATCTAGAATAATCTACCATTACCATGATTTATATCTGACCGATCATGGACTGGGTGGCTTAATGACAGACTGGAGCCCTCCCAGCCTGGCACATATGAGTCCGAAGTGCAGGTAATGAGCGCGCGGTGAGCCACCCCGGAGTAAAGACAGCGCGGCTTATATTAGTGTGCGACTGCGCGGGCGCTGCGACACGCGACTTCTCTCTACTGGGTCTACCCTTTATAGCACAACAGCGGATAGCATAAACTTCATTTTGCAGAAAATCGTTTGGCAAACACTCATTTATCATACATTTAAAACTCATAATTTTGTAAGTCAGAATCATCTTTACGTGGCATAAATTTGATATCCATAATAATTAAAAAGTAGAATCATATCTCAGAAAGTTTTCAGTTAGAATCATCTTTTGGCATACCTTTCATATCAAAATAATTTAAAGACTCGTTTATCACATCATCATTCATGCAGCAAGCCTGCAGCATGCAAGCAAGCATGCACCATGCAAGCGAGCATGCTACATGCAGCAGGCATGGTTTCTGTCACGGCTCCGCACGGCGCGGCGCTGCGGGGCTCCGGCGGTCCCACGAGAGCTTATCATGGCAGATGGTTTTAACGCTCACCACTGCAGCTTCGGCTTGCTGGCCGGCGCCAGCCAGCCTCAGCTCGCGGGCCGCCTCGCCCCTCGCATAAGATTATGTCAAGTGTGTTATGCCAAATAAATGTCGGAGCATCAAAATTCTGCTAGATAGAGGGAACCCCTCTCTACTCAGTCACGAGCTTTAAGCATCTGCACTGAATAATGCGTGCCACAGACGACATCGTTAAGGTGTGAACTAATTTGAATTAGACAGCTTAATTTACAATTCAAATCATATTTATTCATTTTTTATAGCGGTAAAGAAAATATATTAAGTGGTTAGGAAATTGAGATATAATTATGGCCATACATTATTAAATGTCGAATTAAGTAGGCTAATAATTTACCGATATTGGTGACACATCAGTTTTTATAGTCATTAGCATCCGCAATACCTATCGTATAACATTTCATAGTAATAAGTCGATGTGGTTATTGTAGATTAATGGTGCGAGTTTGTTTATTGGCATTGTTCTACGCCTGATTTATCAATATTTTCTATTCTGTTAGATATTTCTTGCACAGCGAACACAATACTACTAGCATTGGCTCGATTGGTAGCAAATTGCTTTTCGAAAGCAGTTAGCGAAGTCTTAACCCCGCATATTTCGCGACCGGCGGTATCTAATAAATGTAAAACACTGAAAGTATCGTATTCCCGGGTACTATGGTTATGGCAAACACCTTTTATCCTTAGCTTTCTAGGAAAAGTACAATTTTCCTTTGTTTATATCTTAGAGTACTAGAGACGCAAAATAAATTATTAAAAAATTAAAAACACGACTGCCCTATAAAAAAACGAATCGTTGACTCTTTTAAAAGAGTAACGGTGGAGTTTCTTGCCCATTCTTCTCCATACGAAACTACCTTTTGGAAGGGGCAACTAGAATCAATTTTATTTTTTTTGTTAATTTTGACGTTCAAAAGTGCCTTTTATGTGCCTATTTGAAATAAATAATTTGACTTTGACTTTGACTTAGATTAAAATGAGTTCCACAGAACGGTCCTCCGACAGTAATGACAATTTATTTATTTGTTTTGTCAGCGAGTGAATGAGTGACCTTTCGCTTTGCATATACAGATTAACTAATACAATTTGTTTTTTGTTTTTAATTTACTACTATTATATTACTAGTTTTTTGGCAGTCGTGTTTTTTTTATGTTTATTCCTATTAGTCACAAGTTTTATTTTAAAACATGTAATGCAAAATTTTGGTATTTGTATTTTACTAAAGGTGGTTCTCGGCGAGGCGAGGTGCGGATGGCGTGGGGATGCAATGTTTGTTATGCATGTACACCCTACCTATGTAGAATGTATGCCAATACATTTTATGGTTTTGGCATATACTCATCAAGGCCTTCAATTTGATACCCATATAAATAAAATTTAAGATTTTTTTCATATTTGATAATGGAGCCATATTGCCGGCATGTTATTTTTTTTTTCAAACATCTAAAGCCTATGTCACTCGGGATGATGTAAGGATTCTGACGATACTCCATAAATCTAAACCTGTTCAGGCATTAAAAAGTTATGGCGGCACAAAGAAACTCACATAGATACATACATACATGAACCCTAAACACATTACACTCCTTTTTAGGCAGTCATGTATAAATAAAAGTGCTTTTGAATGTAATTACTTTACGAGAACAGATGTTACATAGTTAACACTGTACCTACATCACATAAAACTCTATGGAATGATATACTGTCCACACAATACGAACGTGATGATTACGTCAAGTTTCTTATTTATATGACCAACCTAGACAGATTGAGTTTACACGAGACGTAAGGTAATAGCAGCCTGCTTTAAGTAATCCTCCCATGTAGCTTTTTATTGTTTTACAACAAAATTGAATTATGTAAATACCGCTGTAGGTAATTAATTCCAGGTGTAGCCAGTTGTTCGAATTTCATTACAATTTTGTACGATTAAGACCCTATTATTTTGTAGACGTTGCAAAATAAACTAAAAAAAAATGTCTTCAAATTGCGCGATGTCTACAGGCGTATCATTACACTACTTGTAATTATCCAATTCGATGGTGGTTAAATGTCTGTAATTTTCGAACAAGCTGCTCGACAGCTAGTCGTATTTTAAAGTAAAATAATAAGTGCGATTTTAGTTCAACACTTTAGTCGATAGATTGCCGCTTATGCTCGGTGTAAGCTACAATAAAAACTATTAAACGTTCAGCGAAACAAAAATAAGAAGACGAGTTGGGTAGAATGTGGAGCAACAAAAAGAAAAGTGGTAGAGGCATCAACGTCTGGATGGCGGGCGCAGAGCCGAAGTGTGGCCTGTTCGACGGGTAGATTCTAGCCTGTCACACTCAATCACAGTGGTCATTACACAATTAGTGGAAGTAATGTCACATCGCTCAGAAAATATGGCCGCACTGACGGCCTGCCATTAAATAAACTATCGATACATTCTGAGAAATTCTAACAATATAGGCACACATGCGAAGGGAATTTATTTCATGTCTGAAGATGTTAATTTTGTTTATTTGTTTTGTTTTGAACATTTTAGGGTTGTAATTTTAGGTTTAGGGCTTCGTGCCCGAAGAAAAACCCTCTTTTTGTAATTTTCTTATCTAATTGTGAAAAAGCTCCAAATAATTGAAAATAAAGTAAAAAAAAAATAAGGTACAGTGTGACTATAAAATTACAGGTTTCCTGGCGTAAAACCGTTCTTGTCAGTCACATCACCTATTAATAGTTTCATCTAGTGATGAAACTATTAATAGGTGATGTGACTGACGAGTAAATCAAAAGCGAAATTAACAATTTTTTGAGAGCGCTGTAGTCAGCGCTCTCAAAAAATTGTTAATTTCGCTTTTGATTTACTTAATAAAGATATTATTTTAACTAATTAACATAAAATATTTTTCACTTCTCATGCTCTAAAAGTTCGTATTTATATTATGCGTAGGCGACATAAAATCGCTTTTTATGCTCTAGTGCATAAATTTTTTTTTAAGACTAAAATTATTAAGCCCAACAGCCACAGGCACAATAAAACGTCGCAGATTAAAGTCGTTATTTTATTTAATTTGCTTTAATTTATATCACTTCCGTGTTTTCTATAGTTAATTTAATAAAACCAGATAAAATAGCTGTCATTTATTATTTAAAAACGCAAAGAAACGTTTTTATGACTTGGCAGTATGAAGTACGAATGACACATGTTGAAAATAAAAAAAAAAAAAACTTATAAAAGGTTTCGGGGCGGGAATTAGCTACTCTCTTCTTCAATTTTGCAACATTTTTGAACAGTGAAAAATGATTAAACTAAAACAATGGAATATTCATGTGACGAAAAAAAATACACTTTTGCCTGACACGCTAATGGAGCAGAATGCGAAAAACGTGGTTGAAGAAATATTACCGCCGAAACCCAAACAACTTTATCTCAACGCGTACAACAATTTCATGAGGAGATCAAACAAACAAGTAAATACATGTTATATACTTTATGCCTGTTTAATTTTCATGCAATCGAAGTGAAAAGCAGAGTCGGGCATAAACGAGCCATTTTAAAATGAAAATGTAAAATGGCTTCTTTCATGCACTAGTTGTACAATCTATTATTATTTTCTTTTAATTTAATTTTATTCAAGTATAGCTGAAACTAAAGTGTTGTTTTTATATTTCTATAAAGTCTTGCTAAATAATATGATAAAATAAATTATTCACAGGGTTTCTTAAAAAAAAAGGTTTTATCAAAATTATTTTTTTTTGCTATATTTTGTATGGAATTTAAAAAAACCTGGTCCAGTCACGTGCAAGTAGACCATGTATAGAACGATGTTGATGATATTTTTTTATCTTCAAAATTACAAGTAGTTTCATGTAAAACGATGACCAAACGTCAGTCTCGCGTAATTTTTGGAAACTAGTTGCGATTATTATTGATTTTCCAGTAATACTATGATTAATTTAAAAATCCCTTTCAGCCACATGCAAAACTAAGAACCCGACTTTTCAAATTACAAACAATTTTATATTATTTATCCCTTTCTCATATAAAGAGAACAAAATTGATCAAAATCAGTGGATTTCGATCCGTTCTGTTTGCATTCCCTACCCTTAACACAGACAGAAAAGCAGGCCAACTCATCTAAATGTAGTCGTTAGTTGCTAAATAAGTTTCAATTAGTTATGTGATGAATTAATGTTTAATCGTAGTTGATCCTAGTTACCACTTTCGATCCCATCAAAAGTTTGGATAATATTTAATTGATCTTCAATTTTTTTTACCTTTTTCTATTTTAAGTTTTCAAAGATTGTTCCTTTGCCAAAATGCCGCCTAACTTACTTGAATGGCAAATGGTAATTACGAGATATAGTTTGTAGAACAAATCACAGTTACCTTTTAGTACCTGCATTTTGGGATACGAACGTGACCAATGTATGAAACTTTGGCCAATAAAAATTATGAAAATGCACTATTCAAACCATTATTTATGACTTTGCTTATTAAGCGAGTTGATGGAGATATGAATTTCCATTTATTGCTGCGACAACCTACTAAGAACTGGCCAACCTAGAATTTGCGATTGTCTTTCTTAAGTTAGTGTTCTGTATGCAGTGTCATAAAGTACTATTACACTTTAAAGGATTTCATTAATAACTGTACTTAGAGCTAGAGCTAAGAGTTAGTCATAAAAAGTATATAAAACTAATGTAGCTTTTCCGAGTAAGCTTTTATAATAATTATGTTTTCCAGGGAGGCAATGACGTTTTTATTTGTTCTTATATTATTGTAGTTAGTCTCGGTAATAAACACAGACGTGATATTATACTCGTCATTTTAGTTACTACGCGCAGAAATTATTATATGGATAAGTACCGTAAGTACTATTTCTGTCACAACTGTCATCCAAATTAGTGGGGTGACATGTCAAGGGATGTAACAGTTTGGCGCTGTAGTAAATTAAAAGGCGCCTGCGCGCCGCGCCGCGACCTACGCCAGCGGGTAAAGGTGCGGGCACTGCAGCCTCGCCCGCTGATGGCTGGCGGTGGGTATAGCGGAATGTCATCCAACGCAACCAATGAGTTCATTTTATTTTTGTTTGCAACCTTATTGACTGTTCCCAACGGTACCCCTAGATAGTCATAAACAATAATTTAAGTAGGATTCGCCCATTACGCGAAAGAATGACCCTGTAATGAAAAAACAAACCCGTATTGTATTTTTAAAACCCTATTCTTTGAGAGTTGATTTAACTACCCAATAATATTGTTTTGTTCTTACTTTATGCAACCAAGTTCAAATAATGACTATATGTGTAATTTACCTTTTATATGTTTTATCCGAAGATTGCTACTGGAATCGCTCCGCTCGTGACTAGAGGCTATATATCAGGGTAACACGCGCAGTAGCCTTAAATGGTTTGCATCGAGACGCGTGATCGTAAAAGGGGCTTCGGCATCGTATTAAGGAGTCTGGCAACGCATGTTGATGAGCATCCCGGTTAACTCTACCGACAATCGGACGCGATACCTTCCACTATCGACATATATCCGCTGGCAAAACGATTGAAAAAGAACCTCAGCCATTCATTTCGAATTTAAATTTTATTGTATTGCTTCGGAGTAAGATTTCTATCAAATGGGATCATCTATCATTTGTATAAAATGACGATATATGCATAGATAGTGGGATTTCAACATTGATATAAGAATATTAAACATTTAACTGGTGCCCTGCTGATTAACCTTTCTTTTGAGAAGCTGTTTTTCATTTATATATCTTACTTTTGATAATGCTAAAGCATAAAAGTAATTTGATTGTAAATGAACATTATATACAGACTATGACGATGACGATAACGTATAAGATGATATTCGTATCTATGTGCTTGTATAATTATGTATTTGCAGCAAAGAGATCGAAAAAGGACCAAAAGTTTAGTAAAAAGTCATGTCTCGATTAGCCTAGATCGGCGATTCATTATTCAGTGAGGCGCCAATAATCAGCTCTCGAGGCATGCGGTCCACTTGCCGTGAATAGGCGCATTATCGTGAGGCTGCCCGCTGGCCGCCAGCCAGGCCTGGCCAGTAGACACTCACCAACTAACCTATAAACCCTGAGGGCATCGGTAAATATTCATATAAAAATATTGAAGCTTTCATATCGTCCTTTTTCTCAATCTACGACACTGTAATTCAATTTTTTATTATGTAAAACTATTAAGCAGGTTCTATATAAATATTAATACAGCGAAAGTAAAAGCGAAGTATTAATATAATTACCACCGTCCATAAATTACACAACTTTGTACAGAAGAAGCACACGATGTCAACACTGCACTTTAAAAGTCTCTTCAGTTTCTCATTGATTTATGTACGCAGCTACCTACAGTTTCAACTTACGATTCAATCAATGTAAAGCCTGTAACCTATTTATGTAAATAACTTTAAAAAGTGCGAAAGACGATTTATTTTACATTTTATCATACTGGATTACTCCACATTCTTTGGCGTACAGCTTTACATGACTTTAAAAGATAATGGTATGCTAATGTCCATGAATAGATGTTTCTCCAACGAAGTCGTTAGTGCGAAGTGAAAAAGATATTTAAAAATATTTATGTAGTGTAAAAGACGGTAAAAGTTTACATGACGACACAAAACATGTCTCCGTATATGGTACTCATTAATCGGACGCATATCTATATATCTTAATGTAGCTATCCTGGTACAAAATACATATAATTATCGAGTTAACAAGAAAACCACAAACTTTACGTTCTTAAACCAATAATAAGCGGTTAAGTATGTACAGGTGCGAAGCTTGTTTAATTGGACGTACAAGTACGTGTTTCGAATTTCAACGACATAGTTACGTACAATTAGGGATTTTCTAACACGGTCGGGCCCCATAAGGGTCTTCCTCATTAGGCGGCTACACGGCTGTGGTCAGCGCATCGTAGCCCAGCGCCCTACACGCCCGCCCTACTAAATATTCATCAGCTAGCAAATTGTAAAGAATCGCTTTTATGGTATATTTCAATATTGAATACCGTTAAAATTTATTGTATATGTCCTGTAACAATGTAGTTTAACCGATCTTGTCGGCCTTGCGCGTCTAACTGTATACGAGAGCATAACTAAACAAAAAAAAAAAACATGGAATCCAGCACCGTTTGCGAGATATGAAAACATACATACTAAAAAAAGATTCAGTGATTAAACTTTATACACATGAGGCGCTTCCATACGGTTGTAAATAAAATGGTACAAGCTCGGGCAAACTCGTCCCGTAAAACTGCGATGCGAGGGCTGTCGTTGAGAGCGATTTATCACTTGGCAGATCGAGCGTGGGGCTTTGTGGACGACAGTGCCTGAGTGTGTGGAGCGAGACGGGTAGATTAGTGCAGAAGTGGACTAAAGAGTACGGAGTCGCGAGGGTATTACGGTCGGTGCAAGGACGCCGCGCAAGGTCGCTTACGTGTCGTTACCCTGCCGCTAACGTTGCACCATGAATTTCGTTACATACGAGGTGCATTCAATAAGTACCTAGCCTCATCGCCAGAGGGCGCTGTAGTTTCAAAAGAGTTTTACCACAGTGTAGCACATTCTTTTTTAATTCTTTTTTCAAATTTTCATTCCAATCCCTTCATTTGTTTTAATTTGACAACTTATGGAAGCGAACGTGTCGATCGGTTTTACAAAAATGGAAAAAGAGCAATATCGTTCGGTGATTCGATTCCTATTTTTGGAAGGGAAAACGCGCATCGAAATCAAAGAGCGCTTGGATGCTGTGTATGGTGACTCTTCTCCATCGATGGCCACCGTCAAGAATTGGTTCAACGAGTTTGCACGTGGCCGTACGTCGGTTTTTGATGAACCACGTCCAGGTGCACCGAAAACAGCTGCTACGGAGGAAAACATTAAAAAAATCCATGATTTCGTATTGGCAGATCGCCGATTGAAGGTTCGGGAGCTAGCTGAGACTGTAGGCATTTCAGAAGGAACAGTGCATCATATTCTTCACGAGGAACTCGGCATGAGAAAGCTGTCGGCGCGATGGGTGCCGCGTTTACTCACACCAGAAAACAAGCGCAACCGTGAGACCACATCGGAGACGTGTTTGGCGCTGTTTAAGCGGAATCCAGCGGAGTTTTTGCGTCGTTTTGTGACCGTCGATGAAACCTGGATCCACTGGTACACACCAGAGACCAAGGAGCAATCAAAACAATGGATCCAGACCGGGGAACGTGCTCCAAAGAAGGCGAAATCTGTAAAATCGGCCGGAAAAGTTATGGCCACCGTTTTCTGGGATTCACAAGGTGTGATCTACATCGATTACCTCGAGAAGGGTAAAACAATTACAGGGCTTTACTATGCCGATTTATTGGGCCGATTCGACGCCGAATTAAAGAAAAAACGACCCCATCTGGCGAAGAAAAAAGTGCTGTTTCACCACGACAACGCACCGGTTCACACGTCTGCCGTTGCCATGGCCAAATTGGTCGAATTACGCTACGAATTGTTGCCCCATCCACCGTATTCTCCAGATTTGGCCCGTTGTGACTTCTTTCTGTTTCCTAATCTGAAAAAATCACTCGCCGGGAATAGATATGGATCGAATGAGGAGGTCATCGCCGCCACGGAGGCCTATTTTGCAGAGTTTGACAAAAACTATTTTTCGGACGGGTTAAAAAAGTTGGAGCATCGCTGGGCTAAGTGTATCGAACTAAAAGGAGACTTTGTTGAAAAATAAATTGCCACTTTTCCAAAATTGTCGTTTACTTTTTGTAGGCTAAGTATTTATTGAATGACCCTCGTATGTTTTCCGGGTTTCAACCATTCAAATTAATAAGAATGCACGATGTTCATATTTCTTGAAATGCGTGTTTCATGGACTGAAGTAAATTCTAACTGTTCAATTACAATGCGAGGCGTGCCTGCCTTTGTCTATAAGCATGTCAATAACTCGTGCCTATGAGTATATAATAACAATATTACAACTATTAACAACCAGTTATGCGTTTCATGCGATAACTTTATGACCTCTAATAGCAACAGAACAACTAGCTTCATTTATGAAATTTAATTTGAGATCCTAAAAACAAGATATTCGAACGATCAAGTTCTTGAAGTTATGATGGTTGATCTCAATTAAAGTTCAAACATTCGCTACGATTATTAAAATTGAGGATATATCTACATATTTTAAATTTTTACACATCTTAGTTTTTTTGCAGGCAAATCGACGATGTAATGAAACTAAAACAAGTTATATTCGTGAACGATTACAAAGTTATGTAAGCTCCCTAAACGGAGCTTAATAAACACAATTTACAACATTTAAACTGCCAAGAACGTTATTAATAGGCACCTCAGCAATGAAAGCAATGAAATTCAAACTAAGTCGACTGCAATCCGTGTCTAGTGTTTAATGAAACAATCGATTGCGACGTCACGAACGTAAAATAAAACAGTTTGAACAACATGAAAATGAAGACTGCGCCTAAGCGGCAATAATTCATTTCCATTCAGTATTTAGTCGGCATGTAGTCAATGTTCCGTTAACAATAAAACAAAACTTCCTGGGAGGGTGCAATGGCTGCAATCGTAGTGCACTTGCCGGCCAGCTCAGCACGGGTGTCGGTGTCTAAATAAAGTCTTGGCCACAAGTTCCATAACTCTAAGCTCCTGGTACCTCTTGGCGCCTGATATAAATTGGTTCGATTATAAAGCGACAAGTTTAGTTGCGCGCTGGTCGGTCGCTACCGAGACAGCATTTCAGTACACAAACTAAAACGCAGCCGCCATGTTTGGCTTCTTGTGGACTTGTCAGGTTATCTTATCTCTTGAAATCAATACGCAGTGCTGAAATTTTCGTTGTGTTCCGAAGATCTACATACAGTTTATAAGTTCGATCGTAAATGACTAAGTAAGTTAAGGAAATTGCGTAAATTCTAAACTTAAATCATATTACAATATAGGTATCCTTACTAATATTATAAATGCAAAAGTGAGTTTGTATATTTATTTGTTTGTTACGTTTTCACGGTAAAACGGCTGAACGGGTTTAGATGAAATTTGGCACATGGGTAAACCATTACCTGGATTAGGACATAGGATGCTTTTTATCCCTATATTCCCACGGGATCGATACTTATGTGGGTCAAACCGCGGGGCGCAGCTAGTTTTTGTAATAAAAAACATAAAAATATTATGCAGTTGTCCGTTTTTTTTTCGTTTTGTTCCGAAGATCTACATACAATTTATAAGTTCGATCGTAAATGACTAAGTAAGTTACGGAAATTGCGTAAATTCTAAACTTCAAAACTTATATAATTAGTAGAACTGCGATCAGCGCGATCACAAACTTTTTTGCAATAATGAATATACCACATAGGTTATTTAAAACTGGGTATTTACCATGTTTTTTGTTTTTAAACATGGAATTCTAGGACAATAAACCGGCGACAAACAAAAATAAGATACAAGCGAATGAACCCAAGTTTCAGTCTCAATTGAGAGGAAAAATAGGAGAGATTCCAGTTAAGAGGAAAAGTAAGGGATTGTAATAAACGTACCATTCGGTGGAAACTCAATACCAAATTAATATTTCAGTATCAGGAACACACCATGAACGATAACTTGTAATTGTAACTTGTAATTTTAGCGTTTGGTTCCGAAAATATTTGATGACAACCCATGATTTGACGGTGACTGACCTACTTTTTTCTTGTAAAAAAAAAACATGACAACGTTTAA
This sequence comes from Atethmia centrago, assembly GCA_905333075.3. Taxonomy (NCBI): domain Eukaryota; kingdom Metazoa; phylum Arthropoda; class Insecta; order Lepidoptera; family Noctuidae; genus Atethmia; species Atethmia centrago. Next base: position 14,068,004 of record HG995383.1, on the reverse strand, counting down.
TAAGTCAAATTCAAATTTAAAAACCAGAATAACTATGGGTAAAAATTTGTAGGCTAAATAGAAAATAACTAATAGGTTTTAATTGGCAGAGGTAACGCTGAAGCCTAGTATTGTTATGACAAGGTGGTCCTAGGTGCTCTATCAAGGAGTTATTCTGCTCATCACGCCGAAGATCTTCATCAGATCTTCACCAAATTTCTATGAGACAAACTTAAAATTACTTATAGGTACACGGAAAAAAGGATCTCTTCAGCGAAGGTATCAATATTCACAGAAAAATTGTTTCAATCCAAGTAAATATTTTCTTAACGTAAGTAAATGTACTAAGTCCAAGAAAACCTGTTTACTCAAATTAAGAATAATAAATACTTGGTTTTTATTCTTGACTTAAGCAAATATTTTTAAATCAAGACTATAATAATCTTAATTGAAGAAAATATCTAGTTTTTACTGAAGACTTTGAAAACTTTTCTTAAATAAAACTAAGACAAAATTTTACTTCATTCAAGAATATATAATTTTTATATGAATCAATAAGGATATTGTCTTAATATAAGTCATCCTTTTTTTTCCGTGTAGTAAGTAATTTTAAGTTTGTCTCATAGAATTTTTTTATTACAAAGTTTGTGATGATATAGATTGTAAGTAGAGTGGTTCGAATTTTGATCACTGGGCGACCACTAGTAATAAATAATTATTCGAATAAATATTTCAGTATTTAGAGTTTTTCAGTTTTGAGGTTAATTTCTGTCGCTGTTCAGTTGCTTTTTACCAAGTTGAGATGTCAGATGTTACACATCATATGCGATTACTGTAAGGCTCACTCGTTTTTTTTTGTGTATTTTAATTAGGTCTCAAATGATACTTTTCGTTTATAAATTCTAGATACAAACCGAAAACAAATTAACAACATGAAGTGTAATAATGTTTCTATTAACTGGATCACAAGTTAGAAGAAATTATTTAGTTTTTTTGATGTACCAACGAAATTTTATACGAGCACGTATCTTTCCGTCAGCTAGTGGGGTTTTTTATAGAATCAGTGGGCTTTTTGCGAGGATGTTTAGAGTACGAACCTCGGACTTTTCAATAGGTATATTAATGTATACGACAGTTACTAATTGTCTTTTTTTTTCAGTTGCAGTCGCCCGAAAGCGTCAAATCAAAGTGAGTTAATTTTTTTTTCAACTCCGAAAAAACGTGTTACGTGACGTAATTTTAACTCTTACGCCTTTTGCGTTCAGAATGTTCTTTTTACTTCAAAAGCGTACGAAACGAGAGACTTGCAGTTGAAATAAATATGAATAAGTTTCCCTTGTCCAGGACTTAAGACGTTTAAAAGTAAAGTTTATCTGGTGGCTACATTCTTTGCACGTAGTGTTCATATTTATCCTTGCTAATATTACAAATGCGAAAGTGAGTTTGTGTATTTATTTGTTTGTTTTCACGCTAAAACGGCTGAACGGGTTTAGATGAAGTTTGGCACATGGGTAAACCATTACCCTAGGATGCTTTTTATCCCGATATTCACAGGATCGATACTTATGTGGGTGAAACCGCGGGGCGCAGCTAGTATTTATAATAAAATACATTAAAATATTATGCAGTTGTCTGTTTTCACTTGAATATTTTAAATAGATTAAGTAAGTATCATATGTTCCTGTCATTGCATGATAGCTTGATGACTCAGAGCCGCCCCATGTGACAAGTTTGCTTGTTTTGTCATCCATTATTTATAAATTCATGTCGTTTAGTAATAATTGACTCCTGCGCAGACACACATTATAGTCGACGACAAGCTATCATCGATACTAGTTGTTTTATCATCCTCTCAACTGTTAATAAGGGAGAAGAGCTGAATAACAATATGCATTAATTTAATACTCAAGATATTTATCGTAAACAAAATTCCTACATAATGATTTTAAGTGTCTATGATTATTCAAAATATAGTTTGTGTCGTAGACATCGTGTTATTGTTGATCTCTAAATTAAGATGTTGATCTCTAAATTGCTTGACTGTTTATTTTAAGAAGACCTATTGGTAAAAGTTTCATTGGTAATTGCAGTCCAGACTGCTGCTATATTTAGCCGAATATATGAATTATTCAGTAGCGCGTATTTACATAAACAAAAGAAGCATGAGCGAAAAATAGAACAACTCCAGTGATACAATAACATTCCCATACGTGTGAATTATCCACGGAACCAGTTTGATAAAAAATCAATATGCACGTACATATTTAATCAAGTTTACGAAAGATATTGACCTCAGTTGGAGGTGGATGACAGATGAACGATGATCGAATTAAAAGGCCATCTTAATTGATATGTATGATGGCGCTACGACAAATCACCAGGAGTAGAAATGGCGATTAGAATCTAGAGCGCCTGTGAAACGGCTTCAGTTAATTATCGCTGATTTATGAACTAATTTACGAACGTGATTTATCGCTTTTTTATGCACAGTATCAAAAGCTACAAGATAAAATTAACTCGCTAAATGCTTCCGGCAAACACCTATAAATTGCATAGATTTAAATAAGTTTAATGACACATTGAAGAAAATACAGATCCTATCAAACAAGCTATAATAATTAAATAAAAAGGCTATAGTGCACAAAATGACTAAGACTAGCAGAGTAAGTGTGTGAGATATAAATCAGAACGCAGACAAGGCATCGCGATCGATGTAAGTAAAAGTGTGGCGCCCGATGGGCGATCCACAGCCATCAAATATTTTTATTTATAAAGATGAGTGCTAACTAGGAAAAAAACGCGTTTTTTGTGCTTTTTGCGCCCCAACGAGCCATGCAAATGGTATTTAACGCATAGCAGCATGAGGTCTCAGACAAGTCAGTAGATTAACGAGCATTCACTGATAAAAATTTAAAAGATGTATATTATTGAAATGTAGAGCCTTCTCATTAATGACGGCTTTCAGCTCCAGTTATCAATATCAATGAGTTGTTATGTACATCACTTCTGAATTAATACGAGGCGCACAGCTTTGTATGCGGCCAGTTGTTTTGGTGTCTTTGACCGTGATGATCTCTACAGTTAGACAATGAGAGTAATAACATTTTTTTTGTGGTATGAATAATGACAGGCTTATTTGATTTAGTGGTACGCGATGCGAGTAGGATGTAGAGGGCTTCGGGATAAGATGTCCGATAACGGAGTCGGGTGCTACAGCAACAAGTTACTAATTAAGTTATTCTATGTAGGAATCAATCGTTGTATGGATTTCCATTGGCGAATTAATTCGGCGGACGCGAGATCAAGTAACGGTGCCGGCGTGCCATTGACATTCGTCAGCCGCGGTCGCAGTGGACGGAGGACGCAGTTCGTTGTTCGATGTCCACCGCCCCGAGACGCGGCGGCCGTCACTCTTCACCTTGACCAAGGCTTATGCGTTCAGTTTTCTTACGATATTAATAAAAATTACGTAAGATTCCATGAATATGATGCGACAAATACCGAAGTAGATAGATAGTAATTTGCTTTCATTGGAAGTAAATATTTGCGGCTTCAAAATGTAAATTAAAGGCAAGGTTCTAATTCCAAAACATAATGCGGTTGATGCGTGCTGTTCTTGATGTGGTCTGTCAGTGTCGAAGTAACGTTTCATTAAATAACTAAACCGCACGGCTTCCCAGTAATGAATGAGTCGACGTTCTACCACTAAGTTCGGTTAGCGGTTTTTTTGCCCACTGCTCTCCTTATACTAGATTGATTTCTATTATTACCTGCCATTGAACTGTGAACACTATCGAAATGGAGTAATTGGCACCTGCGCAAATGTTATACCTACATCAAAAATATTTGCACTTTACTTTCTTCAGCATAAATGTAATGTAATTTGCATAGCGTGCAAATCGACGAACAATAAAGAGATTTCGAAATCGATAAAACTGTTTGATAGCTCACACGTTTTGTTTTTTTTTTGGCGTTTTCTACTATTTGATGCCTAATTTTGAGTCGCTCCTTGTAGAATAGAATAGAATAGAATAGAATACTCTTTATTATGTACACCATAAAAATTACAGATATAAATGTAGAAATTTTACAATAGGGTCACACAATGGGCGGTCTTATCGCTTAAAGCGATCTTCTATTGACAACCTTTTGATGAATTAGGGGGGAAAGGAGAGATAGTACTGCAGGTAGTCTACGGTGTACCATTTACATAAATACTATAAATACATACATACGTACATAAAACATATTAAAATAATCTATATAATATATTCAATAATAATCATGAAACAAGTGTTAAGAACAAAAACAGGTACAAAGAACAAAGAAAATAAAAAATATGTTTAAGGAGAGGAGAGATAGTGTTATACTACCATATTTTTAAAAATGGACAGAGATTGAGCACGCCTTCCACTGTCCTGGATTTACATAGAGAGATACACTAATAGCATCGCCTAATGCTAACCGTCACGTAACTCATTTGCATATTGTTAATTTGCAGTCTTAGAAAAAGTGTTCAGCACCTAAATATATCACTCTCAGATATCGTTGATTTATGCTCAAGTTATTAATTTATTATGACACGGATGCTAAATACGCGGGATCATATTACATTTGGTTACTTTGTCCTTTTCTGCAGTAGCTACGATGTTAGCTGTACATTTTTAAACTACTCAATGCCAATTGCACATAGACGTCCATTTTACACGTTTGTAATTTGTGATTATCGCAAATTTGGTGGACTATTATTATAAATACTCTTAGTGTAAGCTCGCAAACGGGGTACCGTTCTAAAGTGATGCTGTTTTACTTGTTACTTATATCAATAACGGTGTTAGTTCGTAAATGTAATTGAATAGTAAATTACTTTAGATACTTGAGCTAGTCGTTGCTGTAGTCTAACTACAGCAATAAAATATTTCTAACTATGATATGCTTGTCACGGGAGGAGAGTAGGGAAGCTTACACATAAATTACAGGTGGTGAAGCCTCATAAAAAGTTTATCTACAGTTTAAAGGCGGTAGTCACAAATCCTAATGGTAACAACACTAACTGCATTGGCTTGCTATCACATGAAGCAAAGTTCAGCCTTATTTCCAACGGAATAACGACTACAATTGTCCACCGGCAGACTCAGGATGCAAGACTAGTTTACAAGCACTACAACAGCCCACTTCCTTAATTGAGCCTTTCAACTTAGGTCAGATGATAAGCCACTGATACACACGTTATATTCATTTAATTTCTAGATTTGCATAGAACACATAATATGGAGAGAAATCTTAATAAGATTATCATCGATTCCTTAATGGCAATTCGATATTAGAAATTTAGTAAATAACAGTAAAAAGGCAATTCACGGTCTTTCACTAGTTCAGAACAACGGCGACTTTTATTATTATTGCCTTCGTATATGAGCATTCATTTAAATATTTTTGATGGAGCAAGCGTAGCGTCTCTGATTCAAGTCTGGCAAAATTTGCTTTCCTGTGTCAGTTTGTTGCTACTCCTCTACTGGTCGTATTTTACAACCGATCTGGACGAAACTTGGTATACTGGTTAAACGATTTTATATATTTTTTTGTTGTCGGTAATTTTTGATTGGAGGGGTACTTCCTCTAAAAAGGGCAAAAAGGTGGCTACTGGATATCACCGCCTTCTGAGATCCGATTTCAGTGTTTTTTTTTATTTGAAAGTTAGTATGTGACTTTAAGTTTGTCTCATAGAAATTTGGTGAAGATCTGATGATGATCTTCGGCGTGATAAGCAGAAAAGCTTCTCAAATTGCAGTAAATTGCTCACTTTTAAGATTTCTACCAGTGCAATCGGACCTTTAACTACTAGGTAGGGATTGATGGAGCACCTGGGACCACCTAACCTAAGAGACTAAATTGGTTAACGTTGAGCTCACAACAGAACTACTATTCTAAACTGGCAATGCTGCTGTCAAACTATCACGGCCGTTCCAAGAGGAAAATTCTTGGAGGTCCTTCCCCGCGAAATCTCAGATCAGAATTCCATATAAAAATTTAACCCCTGGAATTCATAAAATATGTGGTGCTGTAACCCTGCCAACCAACTCCGTCCCACCCGCCAGCTGTAAACTTTCTTAGACCTGGTCGCGGGAAAGTACGAATGGGTTACCGAGGCCCCTGGCAACACAGGCAACGGAAGGAACACGTTTTTGTCAGTAAGAGTCTGACACACCCTCCCGCTCCGCCCAGCGCGGGAGAAGTTATTTGATAATCTCACAACCAAAAAAAAAAGTACTACTTACTTGAGCTTATTTTATGCTTTTTAGTAACCTACAGCTGCAGTCGAGTTTTTTTAATAAGTTGGATAGGTATTTTAATTTTAAACTGACATGGTATTTTCACTACTGAAGTAATTTAATACGGAATATTTACCATGTTTTTAAAAACAAAAAGCACCGTAAATATCCCGATTAAATAACTTTAGTGGTATATTAATTGTTGCAACAAAAATTGTGCTCGCGAGGCCTACTGTTCGCAGAACTACTAGTTTTATTATCTTTGAACTTTTATCCATAGATTAAGCATACATTGAGGAGATACTAAAAGCTGCTCGTTAACTAGCTGTATCTAGGGAAACAAAGTAACCTAAATGAAGTTAAAAACGTGCGTTAATTATAACGTGCTTATTAAAACTGAAGATAGTATTGAGAATGTAAATGTAAAATGACTTGTATATGATTGCAAACAATTAAATTTATCAGGTTAAGTTTGTGAATAAATACGCATATACCGGTTTGTCCCAGTTTAATTAAAAAACACAAATAGTGGCGTGGTCAGTCCTATTACTGGCATAACGGGTGGCAGACGTGACAGTTCTTTATTCCGCTGCATGTATAAATTGTATTTACACAATTTATATCGACGATTGATGGTTTGTTTTGTGAAGCGCGTTAATAACACGTTAATGAAGATAAACGTAATAAGAAACTAACACATTCATAAAGTTTATTCGTTGTGTCGATTTCATATGAAGCTCTTGGTGCTAATTTTCTCTTTATTTAGTCCGTTGCGATTTATATGCCATATTTCGCATTCCTAAAATAAGTTATGCTGATATTATTAGTTTAAGTTCTTTTTACTGTTACGAGTATATTTAAAACTGCCGTTATTTTACATTTTCGTACTTTAATTAAGGCTAAAACATATGAATTCCGATCGACTAAAATGTACAAAACTTTTAAACATAATGTAATTATGTACGCCACTCAAAATTAATTTAATTTCCGAAATGCCAGGATTGAACAACTTGCTTTAAAAATCAGCTAACTGCTGAATAACAATTCGATTGATTTCGTGAATGAGTCATAAAGTTGTTTGGGAGCGCCGGCGACATCTCAAGCTTTCTTTTATTTCGGTGCCATGTCGAGGAGCAGCCGGATTAATGTCGACACTCGGACACTGGCACTATCGTCCCACAAGCGACGTCCCTGCGATTCAACCCCAAGTAAGGCGAGTGAGGCAGAAACGCGCGATTTGAGGCAGCTTGTAAAGCGATAAAAAGGCAAACGCACGGATGCGTAAGGAGGTGATAAACTGACTGACGTTGATATTGACAATAAATATCCTCTAACTGCTCCTATCTAGTTTGGGTATCTTTATTTTGCATTCGTATAAAGTTATTTTATCAATGCCGCCACAACTCAGAGTCCGGATTGTTTCAGTTTTCAAACGGTAATTTCCGTAAGTAGGCAAGTGTATGTCGAGAGTTTCGTAGAATGTTATGTTACACGACGTGTGAAGGTTTATTTTATATCAACAAGCTTTATAACGAGTAAAAAGTGGGTGATCTGGAAGGCAGCCTTGGCGCTCTACATCTTGTTCCGCGAACCACCTGCACTCACATCGTCTGCGTGTACAAGAAAATAACCTGTGAAAAATGGAAAGTGGAGTGAATTTGTCTGGCTCAGTGTGTTAGTGTCCGAAGTATAACGGTGCACGTTACTCAGATAAAAGCGTGTGTACACCCGTAGGAAGTGATACTCCAATGTAATGCTGATAGCGTGAGAATCGCAACCGCCCGTTAATATCGCACTCCGGATAGTATCTCTCTCGTTATAATCGTGACAAACTATTAACCGCGCACTTGAGTTCCGACTTTATTATTATAGCGTTTAAATGGCGTAATTAATTTGTACACGTGATGTCAGGCACGCTGTGACTTAATGTAAGACATAATGCTTGTTTCATAATAGTCTTATTTAACTAGAAACTCGAGTTATTTCGAAGAATGCAACATAGACTTGTGCTGACTTAGTTAAAATACGGTATTTTAAGCTCGAAATATTTATTGTTAAAGTAAGCTTTTAAGCCTTGTTACTTTAATTTTATGAAGGGTAGACGACCAAGCTATTTGAGCGTATAATCAAATTCAATACTAAATGATAATCGAATATACAAATATGTAAAAAAAAGATGGAGACTTACGAGAAAGCATTGCGGCATAATATTGTACCCGTCGATCGAGACTTTAAAACTGCTTCAGGAACGCTGAACTTACCTGAGGGAAAAAAGTATATTAAGACATATTAATGGGTATGCTACTGTATAAGATGCGCATTATTAGCTATAAAATGATAAATTTATGAACGGCGATGGGGGATTACGTTAAAATGTATGGAGCGGAAGTCCCTGGTAAGAAGCGCGTCATGTACCTATAATATACATTATTTGTCACGTTTATTTTCTAATCAGCTTTGAAAGAATTTTCAATAAAGTTCAGAATTGATTATTGATATAAATATTAACCGAGAAGTCTTTTATGACTGTTTACCAGAATAGGTGACAAAATAAAATTTGATATGTAAGAATATTTCTTATTGTAGAAAGTATCAAAAGAATTTGCTTATATATCGAATGGTGGAAAGCTTACCTACAGCTATGCGATTAGTGCAATTACATACATTTTTTTGTTTTAACTTGTCTTACTTAGGCAGACTATATTTATTAGTCAGGCAAGAATCAGATGCCAGACTATGTTATGTTAGAGGGTTTGGTTTCCGCACTTAGTCCTTCAGGTGGACCATTGTGCGTGGGCCATGGCGGCCATTTTTGGTGGTTATTCCAACCAGCCCACCTCCCTCCAGAAGTTGATAACATCTCCTGGTCTGTTTAGAATCTCTGTGTAGATGCCACAGTAATAGATACAAATAACGATAGAATTAATAATTAAAAAATTCGTTGGCTATTTAAACGCACCGCACACAGTGGCCGCGTGATATATGGTTTGTATAATGGTAATTCAGCTCCATGCCTCTACTTACAAAGCATGGAAATGCCGCGGTAGGTTTCTATTCCGCCCGTGTTGAAATTAATGAGAAATTATTCTACAACACTACTAATTAATTCCTATACTTAAACAGCCACGACTAATATCCGCCGCTTTAATTTTAATTCTAAAGCAATATGCCGTTAAAATACTTTAACTGCCAATTGGACATACATCTTGGCTCGTAAAGCTTAGTCCGTTTTCCCGTCGTTTATTCTGTTCCTACTGTTTGAATAACCACCGTAGAACTAGTGAATAGAACACCGTCGGGCGATAGCATTAATTATCTTTATAACGACTTATCTGCAGAGCCCGGTATATATTTTCATGATATTATTATTTCAGCAACTGGCCCTATGATATAAATTTATATTCTTGTTTATGTTTGATTGCACAAAAAAGAAGAAGAGAAGAAAGTATAACTCCTCCCTGAGCCCTGAGGGGTATTTTCATATAATATAGTGTAACATAGTTAGAGAGAGTATTATTTTTCAGTAGCCAGCGGGGAAAATCAGTTTAGCCCACATGTCGAGACAGTTAGCACGCGCGACCCCAATCGTGATACGAATATCACCATTTATAGATGAGGGAAAAGTGAAACTGATATGTATTTCCACAGTCGTATCAAGTAAAAGACTTTCAACAGGATTCTCTGAGTCAGCTTTTGAGACAGTAAATATTTATGTCGCGTAGTGTAATAAAATTACCGCAAATTTTACTATGTTTACGGTAATAACTTCCTACGACTGTCCAAAAATTGATGATGATGATGTTGAAAATAACGGTGTGACATTTCTAAAAGTAGATCAAAATGACAAACATTTAAATTACGAGAGAGATGTGAACTAGCTGTTTGAAGATTTTATTTCTGATTTGGGGATATTCAGCTATGCTAACGATACGCCTTATTCATTCAACTGTCTGCATGCAATGAGGGTGCCAAAGAAACACCGTGAAAATTGACTCTGAAACGCGTATTGTACGAACAAAAATACATTTACATATACAAACTAGTATGTCGATGTCTATCGACAAATATAGTTGGCAAGTTGACAATAGTCGTAAAATAAGAATGGGCGCAATAATAATATGTGCATTTAAATTGTGTCCCAGCTCTCACACCGCGATTTTCACGGTAATATACTCCTCTGAAATAAATAGTTGTATTATGTCAATTTACTTCGGTTTACGAGGTGGCACAAATAACATGGGCAGTATTTATGACACGAAACGATTCCTTCCCTCACTTAACTACGTTGGAGGAAAATAAAGCCTTGCACTTACATGAAAACTGGATTCATATCTAGAAGCACTCAGCGTACAAACACATAATATTATGTCAGAAATTGAATACAGTCATATTTCCCGAATACAGGTACATTTGCGGCTTCATCACAAAATCATGTTTATTAATATATTGAAAAGAAACCGTCTCTAAAAGAACTTGAGTACATACTAATAACTGATGTAACATTAATTTTATAGCACGTAACTGTTTAAAAGTGCAGTAAAATAATATGATGCATGATTATTTAACATGCGCAATAAAGTCAGCTTCTGCAGCTACTGGTCCCCGCATTATCTTTAAAACAAACAAAGTCTCGTGGCCATAAGTTTAACGCGTCCTGGGGCCTACCCCAGCTGGCTAATTACCAGTGTAATGGTTGACTACTGACTGGACGTGGATTTACAACTCTGGAGCACGACAGGACACGGCGGCACTTTGAAAAACGAATTCATTTACTGTCTTTCATAAATACGTGAGGAAATTGCAACCATTAAATTGTTTGTTTAGCCTAGAAAATAAGATTCCAGTTATGGTTTACGAATCCGTCGTAAGTAACGTGGATTTATTGAAGTAAGCGTTCCTATGTGAGCTTAACACTGGCGTATGTTTAGAAGTTATTGTTTAATATAAATAATTGTTAAATAAATATTATCTCATTATAGACCTAAGAAATAGTACCTAATAAAGAATATTTAGGAACACCAACTATGGTCTTCAACCTATGTGTTATGTTTAACAGTAGCCGATTATGGGCTGAGGTGAAAATATTGTTGAACAATTGAACAGGATGTAACATACTTTTACATGATTGATTTCATGATGAATCACTTCTGATTCATCATGAAATCAATCAAAATTTTGTTTGAGACAAGCCGGTGATAGCTATCGGACTTTAGGGCTGTTTATGTGTAGCTATATGATGTGCGCATTAGATGTTTTAGGTCGTAAAACCAGTTATCATAGTTGATACAAAAGAAGCTCTTGGAAGCGGCGACGACACACAGTATGGCGGCAATAAGGGGTTTTAAATTACCGATGTCGTTTGCTCCATTCCCGCTAAGTATCAAAGGCGGAATGAAGTTCAGTATTGACCACGGTCATCGAAAATACTTAAAAGGAAAATTTATTACTGAAGGATGATCTTACACGAAGAGAAATTGATGAAACTTGTTAAGAGGCCGACAACACCTAAAGCGCGGTCACTGTCGGACAGCATAGAAAAGAAAGAGAAGCGCGATGACACAACGCTGGTAATTTATTGCAAAATATGAAGCAATTATCGATTTACAAAAAAAGCTATAGATTGTATTAAAAAAGTAAAACACTATTATGCTAATATGTTGCTTGAAGAATAATCTGACAAAAAAATCAGACTGATTGCATTTATATTAGTACTCGTATGGTTTTTAATCGTTAAAAGAAATCGTTAGAGGTATCTTCGTGATTTTTTTCCATCGTATCAAATTAGTTATATTTTCAACACACTATCTACCTAGCATATATCCTTAAGAATATCATATATTTTCTGATTTTTTTTACTGCAGTGGATCATATACTTTAAGGCATTATAAAACTTATAAAAATTGCGTTTAGGTCCTGTAGTCCCCTTAATTTGGTTCGGTTAGGTTCAACTCATGCCTTCATCGTAGATACTTTAGGAAAAGTCTTAAGCTATATGTGGTGAGCTGTGTGTGGTGGTAATTCAAATAAACGCGCTCTAAGAAAACGATAAATACAGTTGTTATTGGTAATTTAGGTGAATCATATTGAACAAAAACAAACATGGTTTAATTAGCACATAGCTGTAAATAGGTACGTCTACGTTTTCACAAAGCTTTCATTAAATCATTAAAGATTTTCAGTTCGATGGCAGCATCCTGACAAAGTGAAATGAAAACATTGGCGCCGATTCCCTTGTTCACAAACTGAACTAAATTTAAGTTCAGTGCATCTTTTTATTTCTATTTCAATAAGAAAAGGACAGAAGATACATTTTAGTTTAGTCCTGTCAGATTAATCAGCGCCTGTCACTACTCTATACTAGTTTAGACGTGATTAAAAACTTGCCTACTAAAATTACGTCAATTTACGTCAACCGCTGATTAATTTGACAAAACATATTTTCATAGATATAAATCCTACTAGTCTAACTGAAATACCTACACGAGGAGAGTATCTCGACCGCCAAGTCGCGAAAATGTTCAGAAGCTCGTCGGACGAGCAGCATAAACTCTTACACGATTATGTTATTCGAGATCCGCCAGGCGATATTTAGGAATTGTGATTTGATAACACAAAATAAGATTTTGCCACTGACTGCCTCGTTGGTCTAGTGGACGCAAGCGTTACTGCTGAGCATGACGTCCTGGGTTCGATTCTCAGGTCGGGTTTTTTTTCTGGAATTTCGCAGTAGCAGCCCGGAGTCTGGATTTGTGCCCAGTTGATGGCTCGCCCCTATTAAATGGGACTTAAACATAACTGGCGAAATGTGGGTGTACTACAGGTACACCTCTGCCCAACCCTTCGGGGAAACAAGGCGTGATGTTATGTTAAATAAGATTTTTTTTTAAATAAATTTTGACAGGCAATGCGGTTGTCGCCTTCCGACATGTGAGTATCACCTACTAGTAACACAAAATGGGGAAAAACTCCCCAAGTACCTTTGTAGGACGTCAAAATTTTCAAGTAAATTCCTGGGAAAATTGTGCTGAACAACAATAATTAGAATTATTAGGAATCATGATGTCGGGTTTTTGCCGTTGCACTCCCATGAGGACGGGCGTCGAGCAAAAGCTATTATGAAAGACCACTGAAGTAATTATGTAAGATATTAAATGTAATGCGAGTGTTTTAGAGCTTTTGTGTGTCGGCAATTTCCATGATCTGCAGGAAGTTTGAGATGTATTTTGCACTGAATAGGTAGATGTAAGTACCTCATTCGTTATGTTAGTAATAAAACATCGGTGAGATAACTTAATGTTCGGAAATAAACAGGAGAAGCAAATTGTAGACTAGTGAATATTTGTCTACAAAACCACGTACGCCTTTTCTAGGTTGAAAACGAAAGTTCACTACAAATTATTCCATGATTTTTTTGTGTAAACTGCAAATCACAGGTGTCAGTAAGGTGTCGGACTCTAACAGTCATTACTTTTACTTTTTTGCAGATCTGTCCCAGAATATTGGGTCAAAATATTTATTTTACTTACAGCCATACAGAGTAATACGTCATGCAGTTTCAAAAATTGCAGATATATTCTAATGAATATGGTAAATTATGATAAATCATTATACATTACTGTAGAGTGTAGACCAATGGAAGGTTCAGGATCGGGGTTCCAGTGTTTAAACATAGGCACGGTAACATTTTCTATATTGACTCAGTTCTCGTAAAACAGATTTAATAGCCGATAATACCATTTGGCATAACGTGTAATATGAGTGCAATAAATGCGGTTACTCTTTGTGTATAATGCTTGCGTTTAGGAAAACTGCTTTGAGTCTTATTAAATAGTCTATTCCATGTGGGCATTAGAGAAGTGGAATCCTAACTAATATTATGAATGCGAAAGTGAGTTTGTTTATTACGATTTCACGCTATAACGGCTAAGCAGATTTGGATGAAATTTGGCACATAGGTAGACCATGACCTAGGTTAGGACATAGGACATCCCTTTTTATTCTGGGAGTACGTTCCCATGCGATAATTTCCGACCTCCACGCGGGCGAAGCTGCGGGCAAAAGCTAGTGGTTCATATGGCTTTAATTGTATGAACAGTTTGTTTTTTGTTTTTTATTTAACTATTTATGTACACACATAAACAAAAAAGAACAGAAAAATACGTACTAAGGTGATGCTTATTTCTAAAGAAATCTCTTTCAGCATACCTGCGATAGGAAAGTAGATAGAGAGATGTAGACACCGTGTGTAAGAGTAGAAGAGAAAACAGAATACATAAAATCGAAACAATTCATAAAACAAATAATATGGGAACAAACAACAACAACGAACAACAATTTTTTCATTGTACTCCAACCTTACCAACAGTAAATCGATTAAAGAAATGTACCTAACTAATTCGTTATCAAATATCAATTCATCTTGAATAAACAAGTAATTATGTCCACTACGGACAGTGGAAGATTGATGTGTTCGTGAATTAATACCACGTTTCGTATCCAAACACTTCGTGAACACAAAAAAAGATTTAATATGGACCTCTAAAAGCAGTCATATTTCAAAGGTATACTTATTATTAATTAGCTTTCAAAGAAATGTATTCCATTTTGTTCAACATACGTATGTGATTACTGTTGATATAAAAAGATGCGTTCTACATTTTATATCGTATACTTTAGAGCCTAGAATATTTCCTGGTTCATAAAGCAGTCATAAAAAAATCTGCGTCTGTTGATTAAAATCAGACTCGGTGTAATCTCGGAGCGTGTGAAAAGAGACTCCATCAAGGAAAAGGTATGCATAAATTAAAAAGAAAATGACGATAAGAAAAAGTTGTGAAGGATACGAGACGCTCGCATTTAGTTTCATAAATAATACGAGTTTCTGGGTAAAGATTTCTAACTGTCGGCCGTGGAACGATTGTGAATGTTTTAAACAACACACAAAATGTAAAGCAGGACTGTACACCCGATGAACCGGTGAGATTGTCGCAGAGTTATGGGAATATGTTCTAGCTGAAAATGTTGGAGGTGCGAATTTTGAAAATGTTGTCAATACCGGTTTATAAGTCTGAGCAAAATATCACATGTTTCAGAGAATATTGAACCAGCAAGAAATGATGACCTCGAAGGGTCATTGCCAAATTGCACTTGGAATTCTGAATGAATAAACGTTATGGTAGGCTCTAATAACTCCTGCCGGGTTCGTGGGAAAGTCCAAAAGGGATACCGAGGCCCCAGACAACACAGGCAACGGAAGGAACACGGGTGGGTTTCAGTCAGTAAGAGTCTGACTCACCCTCCTGTTCCGCCCAGAGCGGGAAAAGTTATTTGATAATTACCCACCCTAAAAAAAAAAGGCTCTGATAACTGAACTTTACCAACGAAACGCTCTATGTACCTATATCTCTTTTTACCAAGATGTAATTCAGAATTAATGACACTTACAACAACGACAATAAAGCTCCAAGGAAAAAAGGTTAAGCTTCTGTTATAAACTGTATCATTCTATTGTGTTCTATAACATAGAGACACTTGCTGGGCGAAGGTTTTCCAAATAGCCTTGTTTTGCGCTAACGATTTCCACCTGATATTAAACCTATCAAGCTAGTCCCATTAATAGATAAAGTATAAACACCAAAGCATTCTATAAAATTTTAGATGATGGGCCATGTTTATTGAAAATTTATATGATACAATATCAAACCGCGTTGTAACAGCATAATTCATAAGGAATTTCTCATTTTCATGATTCTTGGAGGCTGTTATGCAAAAGAGCCACCGTACAATGGGAACAAATATGTAGCAACATTGTTGAGCTAGTGCATAATAACGCTAAGATTCAGCAAGGATGTAACAATTCGCATAACAGCTCGGTACACCGTTCAACTCAATAGGGACACTTAATTTTACTCCACAAAACTGCTAGGTTGTTAGTTATGATTATAAAGCATTAACATCTACATTGTAATCAGTTAATCCAACCGGTTGGCGTGCAGTGCAATTTATATTATATGCACATTAAAAGCGTGTCTATAGCTTCTACGACGCCAATGTTGCAAACTAATAGAAAAGTAGCTAGTAGTATTTTAATTGTTTAATGCTAATATACATAAAAGGTAAGTGCATGACTTAAGTGTAGGATTAATAAGTGGTCCCAACTTGACCAATAGTCATGTTATATTTCCTTCTTTTAAGAATGATCGCAAAATTATCGGAATTTTGGAAAATAAATAGCTTCTTAATAATATTATTTTTCACAATATAAGACACGTTTTAAATGTATGTCACACTTAAATAAGAATTGGCAAATAGCTGTAAAATGTGTCATTTCCGCAATGTTAAACAATATCTTTATATTATGTTAAATAAAATTTAACGCGAAATGTCATTGGATGAGTAATATTTATAAGTGGAAATAATATATTAAAATAGACAGATAATTTGAATAAATAATACTGAATGTTAGAATGTCAAGAAATTAAGTATATTCAATACATTGAATGTATCTTTTTACGGTCGAGCACAAAATGACACAATAATGACATACCGATTACACAGATAACTAATTTATCAGAAACGAGAGGACAAAGGCGCTTTTCGGACGATTTGACGAACGTTTCAATACAATTTAAAATATATAATGAAACGTTCATCGAATCGACCAAGTAAGTATTTATGCAAATAAATACTTACTTACTTACTTACTTACAAGACCACGGTAATATATCGTTAGCAAGGAAATGGATGGAAAATACAAGAGTTACTGAAAGAAAATTCGTTTATACAGTTGAGTTTTCATACTTCTACGACACCGTGCTCAGTTTCCGTAGGGTACGTATCGTATCCCACTCAAAATATAAAAAAAAAACTCTTTTTCTAGCATTTTTTGGTTGGACTTTACACGAAAAAATGATAATAAATAGTTATATAAATGTATTTGAACAATAAAAGCACCTACCCGCCGTACAATTGTACTTATCTTAATCAATTCCGTCTCGAAAGGCATATGGCACTTTATTTAGAGTGCAGCTCTAAATAGGTTTAATGCTTTCAACGCTACCAAGAGAAATATTAAGGGAATAAAAGCGGAGAGTAAAACATTAGCACGGCATCGGTTCTACAGGCGTGTCTAATATGAAATAGTGAACTTAATATAGCAGCTGACACAAGCAACGAGGAACAATAAAAACGATCCACTAATTAACTTACGTGTTAATAATAATATGTAAGTCAGCTTTGTTTTTCTATATGAAAATATATAAGGATGGTGTAAATTTTACAGTTTCTTTTATGAGCTGATAGATTAAACGAGTGATGAGATCATATATTTTAAAATATAAAACGATGGAGCGATGATTAGGTTTTTATTGTAAGGGCTATTATTTAATTGTTAATAGGTCATAAGTAACATTCATTAAGTTACGAATAGTTTCTATGAAAGAACAACGAAGGTGTAAAATTTTGTTTTTGTGGAGTTTTTCTCTCCAAGGTTGTAACTTACATTTCTTTTTCAGTTCACTAACTGGACTAGGCCCCAGTTTTTACTGACTAGACAATTATAAATAAAAATATATAGTGCATGGACTTCCGGTATCATTAAATCAGAGATTTATAGCATAACGCATGTGTATTCATAGCTGTTCTTAATTATTTGTAGTTATCTCATCTAACATGTAAAATTGCATATCGTAAATAAACAATAAGATACGTATCATCGGCCAATAAATGAGTGAGAGGCATCATATCCCGGAGCGTAATAGGCACTCAGACGGGAAATATGATGTGAAGCATAACAAACTACGGATAGTCTTGGGAACATTCTTTTATGATGGAATAATTGACAAAGAGGAAACTTGATGAATTGATATGAAACCATGATGAATCGACCACACTAATGAAGATTATGAGCCCACGATTACGGTAAAAAGAATGATCATGTGGACACACATCAATTGATAGATAGACCGCAATGACCCCAGCACGCTAAATACCTACGAGTTGTAGATGACGTCAAATACAAATGGTTTGTGACATGAACTTGACTTTATCACAATATGGAACACTAAATCGCTTTGTAAGTAAGCACTCATATCTAGATTACTCATCTCTAAGTTATCTAAGACATTTATCTAAATATAGTGTTTCACAGCGAGGTTTTGACAAAAGTAGGCTCGCTCTGATTTATTGGTATAATCACGTGTGTGGGTGTTAACTTGCTACCATAACTATACCCTGCCGACATACTTTTGTTCCATGACCATATTTTAAAATTGTTTTATTTAACTAATTTCAACAATTTTCGAGGCTATGTTAGGATAACTTCGCGACCGCAATTGCGTTGAGTGTTATTCTTCTTTTTACCTATAATCTAGTTTCAGGTTCACAGAAAGTTGCCGTAATCGTCACGCTTGGCAGGCCGGTTGGCGATCGCAGTGTGGTGTTAAAAAAATTTAAGCTGTAGGAATCCGCTGGATGCGTGAAGCACAGGAACGGTCGAAGTGGCGGTGCTTGGGGGAGGCCTATGTCCAGCAGTGGACGTCTTTCGGCTGAAATGATGATGATGATGATGATGATAATACATTCATTGGCGAATTAGAAAAACAAATTATTATTTAACACACAAATGATAATAAACGATTCTCTACCACCTTCGCTAGCTCTGAGATTTGCGATTTAGCCGCAGTTGTCTTAGTTAGGTACGTCATAAAAGGAACGTTTATTTCAAACGTGTTTCTAGGATCATTATTTGACTTGAGCCTGGGCGTTGTTATGCCAGTCAATCATATTTCTCTTCTGCATTTATATTTATAAATAGAATAAAACATATTCCCATATATGCAGAAACCGTTGTTGTTTTGTATAAACACCCACACTTAGAGTTTTTTAAATTTAATGGATCCAATATCTGTAAAGCAAATCATGTGAAAGTTGTATTTCAAAAAAGAAATCAATGAAACTGAAAAGTCAAGAGAAAAGTAAATAAAAAATTTAAATAACAATTTTCAAGTTCAGCCGTCTTAGAAAGCGGAGGTTGTCGACATAATCTTTTCTTTGGCACATGTCATTAGGCAAAACGTCGCAATTGTTCCATTTCAAAGCGAAATGCTTTTACATTTTCATTCACGAATGTGAAGACGAGAGTAAAAGATTGAGCAATTTGAGTAACAATTGAATTCTTTATATTATATATTCAACAAGCATCATTGTAATTCATAAAGCTGCGGAGGTAAAGTTCTGTGGAATATGACAATATCACTTAGTTTATTCACCTGTATCTATTAAAGAGCATGCAGTAATAAAATATGAGTTATGTAATGTTAGAATAAATATACTGAGAATGGAGCTTCTACTGTGCAACAATTTTTTAATGATTCCTTTCTCATAAAAAATTAGATTATCTTGATCGAAAGTTACGTGGCGTGTGGTTCTCTTCCCATGGGATTTATAAAATGATCTCAGTGTCTTCCTCTTTTCTTCAATAATAATTATAAAACCAGTTAGTATACCGAAACGATTATTGTTGTATTGGTCTTTATGATCTGCATTGTTATAACATATAGCTACAAGCTGTGGACATCTTCGACCAATTATGATGATTAAAATTAAATCTACTACGCAGACGGTAGAATGACAGATCTCGGCGACAAATGACGGTCCAGGAATGGGAGGCCTGCTTTAGGTGGAATCCCGGTGGGTCTCTTAGACATATAAGATGTCGCAATGGGTCTTGCGGGTTAATTCAGATACACTTTTCTCTCTCCGACATAACCCTTCAATGTTGACCTAAAAGCTGCGTCAGCAAACGGTATTCGCGTTGCTGAATGTTGGGCCGGACAAATTAAAAAATATAAATATATTTTTTCGTGTTATTTTTCCCATCGACACACTAAGAAGAAGACGGTGGAATCAACTTATTGCTATTAATTGAATAGATTGGAAATATTAAAATCTTTTCAGTCACCCGTCTGGCCGGACCTTTAGGATTAGGTAAATGAAAGTTGATACTCTACAATCCTAATGGTTAATCCATTAGGATAGAAGAGTATCGACTTTCCTTTAACCAACTATGTTGCCTATAGCACTCGTATAATCAACTGACGGAAATGGGATCATATGCGGTCCATAAGAAATTGGTTCAGTGCCACTATTTACGCATGTTCTGTTCATTGCTTTTGTGGTTATTGAACTAGTTGGGTGGCTCATAATTCGATTTTGTTGGTGTGAAGTGAAGTGTTATTGGGATTTTACATTTTAAATAACGGTTTTCCCATCGTTTCATTCGTCATGATCATTCACATTCTTTTTAATCCGCGGCATGAAATTAGTCGATGGCAGCCCTTCACGAGATTTCATTTTAGCTGCGGGGTTGGCATTATGCTTAATAACTATGTATATAGGCTCATTTCGTCGCATCACCATTGGTCTACATTGTAAAGAGAGATTACAGGCGACTTTTATATTTCCAAGTATGTATATTATCTTCTTAAACCTAGCCTTCATTCGGCCTAAGGCTACTGCATGTGCTTACTCGCTCGTCCCTTATAATTAGACACGCTACGCTTTGTCTTTGTAACTTTTCGGATGAGACTCATTCGTGGTAATGCAAAACTAGTCTCCTAACCTAGGGATAGCTCCATTACTATTATTTAGTGGCGCAGTAATCCTGTCTTTCGCTGATAATTCCAAAGACACAAGTGGTATATAAATATGCACTTAACTAAGTATAGAAATATGATTCAGATTACCGTTACGATTCGGGGACCTTTGCCTACAGATAGATGTGACCGAGTGATCCTTGGCTGGTTATCGACAAGTATGAATAATAGATTCGTGGTATACTGTCTTGGATGCATATTAACGGATGTTTTAATGTTATCTCTGGAAAGTTGTGTTTGATTTTCGAGTTTCGAGTCGAGTTTTGTTTGCAGGGTTGCCTTCAAGGATTGTACTAGTTTTCTTTCTCTCTTCCAAGTCTTACCCACATTCTGTGTAGGTTTCATCTTTATCATAACGTGTATAGAAATCAACTAAATTCTTATACTCGAGTGTAGATTTCTTAAAACTTGCTAGGAATGAAGTCCAGTTGCTCCAATTATAACCAGAACTGTTAGTACCATGGGTGATCCACAAACCGTGCGGTTGGTAATGGACGCGCGACTTGTTTTTAGTATGTAAATTGCAAAGTGGACCTTGATAATAAGCGGCAATTATGGAATGATAGGATGTCTTTATCACAGTTAGTTCCCATCATTTTAAGTAATTATGATTCACAAGCATCAAACATCACGTTTCGAATAAAATTTTGGAGGTGTGTCTGTTTACTTTTGGGCCCATCAACGCTTTCCACACCTCAAACACAAGGCTTTGAAGATTGCTTAGTGAAATTTCGTAAATTTCCCAATTTGTTAAAATGCGTGTAATCAAACAGTAGTGTGTAAGATAAACATTATCAGCGCAGTGTATGGGAAGCAGGATGGGGTCTGACGGCGGGCGGCCGGGGCGGCGCGCGATTCGGTCGCTGCGTCCGCGCGTCCGGCGACCGCCATATCTCCCTTTCTCTCGAAACTATCGCTCTCTCTCTCCGTCCTTCGGCGGCTCGTTCCTCTTCTTCTTGCAAGGTTAAGGTTACGTCAGACGTGTTATGTTATAACCGTTGGGGCGCACTCTGGCAAGTTCAGTGTCTCGTCGAGAGTGGCCGCGACACTACTCGCGACTAACGTGCGCGCTCACCCCGAGGATTGTGCGACCGCCTGTGATATACGAACAGTGAAAAGTTCATGAACTGCGTGTTGAATTTTGTTTGAACTATAACTTCACGTGACGATTACCTATCAAATATACTTCCCGTGGCCCTTACAAGGTACGTCCCTAATTATATTTAACAATAATTATTTTCCTTTACTAAAGTATGTTTTTAAAATATTTTAAAAATGTAGTTGAAAATATTTTTCCAAGCTCGCAGTCCTGGACAACTGAGTGTAATCAGGTGATCTTGTTCAATAAACTGGTTTATTAAATATTTTATGGTGGTTGTTCGCTGGACCCACTGATACGCCTGCAACAACTTATAATTAAAAATATTTTATGAACATAGTTTTCAAAATAAATTACTGAAATAAATGACGAAAGTATGATAGCCAACGTTTATATTTGTGTATCTATTTCTAAGTCTTTAATTATAGTAAAAAAGTAAGCTTAAAATGTATAACATCATAAATGTTTTCTACTTAACCTTTGTTTACAACTAACTTATGAAAGCTTACCCGAAAAAAGGTAGGAAACTAAATAAAAGATGATCTAAAAACGTTTCCAGGAAACCTCAGGAAAAATAAATCAATGATAACGTAGAAAAATGAGTAGTGTGTATTGCGTACCGTTAGGGTATGTGTAGGAAGGTTTTTGCGCTCATGCGCGCGAGCTTGTCTTCAATCGTGTATAGAGCGATAAGCTCCGATGCGCATATAGCAATAATGGCACTGCGCTATATTTAGAGTCGCTTCGTTTGGCTCCCTTCGCGAGAAGATTTATCATTTATTCCATCGTTTTTAAGTTCTAGCCATAAACTTTAACTTTAACTTTTGCAAACTACGTTTAATAAATCTGCAAAAAAAGACCAGTGCCATGTCAAAACAAATGAGATTTACGAACAAAATGGCGCTTAAAAGGTTTTTCAGAATTAAAGCTAGTTAAGAAATACTTTAAATTGTCATAATGAAAGACACTTAAGCTGGAAACAAGAAAAAAAGATTTGCAAAATAAGAGCAAATGACATGAAGCGAAATGAGTCGGAAAATGCTTCGCGATCAGCGCTAGTAAAAGACATCAACGCGAGACGCGGAAGTGTTGATGAACTTTTTTAAAGATTATGATAAAATTATATTGTTAACCATCGATATTCTAATGGCCATATCCAAATGCCACCGTTTTCTTTTTCGTTTTATTCTTTGTGGGTAGAATTCTTAAATTAATTACACAGTTAAATAAATCGTAGAAAACATATTTTTTTAATGTTATTTCAAAGGTGGTTGCAAATTAAAATAGCCTGTTTATTATTTACAATTATGTCTCGAGTCTCAATGTGTATTGTGTGCAACCATTAACTGTATTAAACAACGTGTGCATATTTTCAAATATATTTAAATAGGGTTTCGAAGGCACTGTAATACGCTTTCAATTTAGCGAACAGAGGGCACTTACATTGAGTTAATGTTATGTGCGTAATGTATTGAATGGTGACTGAATAATTGATACAAGCTAACAAACGATATTGTTAGCTGAACACGAAGATATAAAATATGAATAATAAAATAATGAGTTAATTATGAAAACCAGTCGATTGGATGTGGATAATTGGACATACGCGCCACATAATTGTAGTAATCTCATAGGAATTTTACAACGAAGTTTTTATCCATAGATACATAAATCTTTGCAAAATGTTCTACATAAAAGCAGCTAAAATGAAGCAAGATTTTTCCCACGAACTTGAACATTATTAAGGTCCTAGCTACCTACGGTATCTAGGTCCGCAATTGCACACGGAACAACTGGTAGCGTTGGTGAACCGCAAAAGTATAACAAACGATCTGGAGAGCACGACCGGGGTTCAGGTCATGTTGGTACCCCGGTACCAACTGTGTGGAATTGGATCACGAACCTACAACTTACGACCGTACTGCTGCTCATGATACTAAAGTTTGGCGGACTTCTTTGAGGTTAGAAACAGTTTACGAGCCTTAATTTGTAAACTGTCCCAGCGAACTCATAAACTTCTATGTTCTCATATAGTTTATGGAGGTTCGCATACATTAGAAGAGCAATAAATTACGAAAATCCGACAGATTTACTTTCCCATAAAATAGTGTAGAGCTTTGTCAAAATATGTAAAAAGTTGTGTTTATGGGCGCTTCAGAATTATGATTTTCTTATTTCTTTAACAGTTAATGAATTATAAAATTTAACAATAAAAAAGAAACATTATAGTAATATAAATTAGGAAAGTTATTGAGTGCTTACGACTTTTTGTCGACACTATATTCTACTAACAAAAACAGTGGTTCCGTGAGTACTTTCTTAGCTACAGTATGATGTTTACAAGATGCATCAGAAAATATATTTAACTAAAAGTTATTTCCTTTTAATTTCTATCAAGATTATACAAAATTAACGCTATGTTCATAGTTAAATAAGATAAAACTTTTAAAGGGAAACCGCGATGAATCTGTTAATTAAATGAAATCATGTTAAATTGATTATGTAGAAAAGTAAGAGTTATCTTTAAAAAACCGGCCAAGTGCGTGTCAGATCACGCACAATGAAGGGTCCCATAGTTGTGATGAATTTATCCCAAGAACAAGCTTAACATTTTACGTTCCGTCGTACATTCCAACCGCAAACGTAAGTTTGTACGCACAATATGGAGAGATTTACCATGTTATTTTAAGACCATAGACTTCTTATAGATTTTCCTATCCTATGACATCAAATAAAAGGGCTTGTTGCAAGGATTTCAGTTTTTTTTTTGTAATTTTTTGATAAATACTTTTAAGGTTACTTAAGAAAATAGATGAAAGTTGACCTTTCCCCACCCCTCTTATCTCGAAAACTACTGAGCCTAAAATGTTGCTTATAGATTTCCTATCTATTAAGTATTTATCAAAAAATTACAAAAAAAAAACTGAAATCCTTGCAACAAGCCCTTTTATTTGATGTCACACGGTACAGTTACCAAACCTTTTTTTTATTTACTAATTTGCCCTCCAAAAGTGTATTCCATATTCAAAATTCATTTATTTACGTTACACGTCCGTGTTTGCGTCACAGAAATTCATTTGTGTACCAAATTTCAACTTAATCGGTCCAGATGATTCAGAGCAAATTGGCTGTGACAGACAGACACACGCGGGATCCTAGAAGGGTTCCGTTTTTTCTTTTTGAGGTACGGCACCCTAAAAACATTTTTGAATGCCTATATTCCGTGGGGATTTTTCGTCTTTAGCTTTACCGGGGAAGCTGATTTTCCTTTTTGGAATTAACATTTTTGGAATAATTTCGTTGCTGTGGCTAATTACCCTGGTTTTCATTGGTAGCTTTAACAGTTCCCATGGTAACAAGAATAACAGGGGCGATAATAAAATTATTTAATTTGCAATGTTTCCCAGGTCCGAAATTATACAAAAAAATTCACCAAAAACACGATCCAAATACCATAATTCGATGCACAAATCAACATATCCAGTTGACCCGATTGCCGCCCTGAGATTATAATTAAGAGGGTCACGTGAGAACAGCGATCCACCGAGCAGTTCGTGACTGAGCGCGCGTATACCCGGCGACACGCCATCTACATCGATTATTGGGCACAAGGCGATAATAATCCCGATTTCCTGATTATTTTGATATCATACTAAAGTTTATGAAGGAACTTAGCGGAGGAGAGACGACAGTGTGATCTTTTCGATAATTGGGGAAACAGAGTTAAAGAACAGAGTTAAACAACACTATGGCGAAAGTGAATTTATATATGAACGTAGGTATTTGATTTGAATTAATATATTGTAATTGAACGAATGCAATTCTTTATATATATAAGTACCAATTAATTCACGTGAACTTTTAATGTTCCAATTGAAGGGCAATAAATGTGAAATTGATTTTTTGAATTTGATAGGTTTTTCAATTTCAATTAATTCTGAGAGGAATTGAATTGTTTTATTAACATAAGATTCGTAATTGAATCTTTATACCTACCGCAGCTATTAATTAGTGTAATCAATTTCGAGATGTACCTTTAGGTCAAATTGATTGGTAATAAATCAATTATATAGACCACCATGACTAAATCGTTACATGTTTCGTAGAATTGTAGTTACCTGTTCCAAGTAAATTACAATTATAAAAACCTTTTAACTTCATGTTTTTTTTCTCTATAATTACAATTCATAGACAATCCGCGAGCGTTCTAAAGCTGTCAGATTTTTAAATACATTCAGATACACACAAGAATTCAATAAAACGAAAGTTAAGACTTTAAAACCGCGGAATAATTAAGGTTATTTTTTTAGTAGCTCCCGTATCGCATAGCAGTGGAGGGACGTGAAGCTGGGTTGCTCCTATTTATAAAGTAACGTTTAAAGGGCGGTGCTAGTCGGTCGTGCGCGGGGTCAGGATGGATTCCATCAGGCGTGCTTTCCTTGAAGGATTTTAATTACGTCGTGTCGGGGTGAACGACCAGCGGCCGCGGTGCGGGTGCGCGCACTTTTGACGGCCCCTTTAACAGGTGTCCCGTAACTTAATTTATTTTTATCTACTATTACTTATTATTGACGCTGATTTTGACTCCAATTTTATATTCGATTTGAGGCTTGGGGACTTTTTGCTCTAATTTATATCGTTTCGTATTTATATTCCTTGTTAAATCCTAATATTTATTTTTATCTACTATTACTTATTATTGACGCTGATTTTGACTTCAATTTTATATTCGATTTAAGGCTTGGGGACTTTCTGCTCTAATTTATATTGTATCGTATTTATATTCCTTGTTAAAGCCTAATACCAATACCTAATAAAAATACAAGTTTTAAATTATATTTAAAAGTAACTGAACTCAATGATGTCACGATAGAATCTCACGTCCATGAATATTAAGTGGTAGTATAATTTTAAAAACAAATAAAGAAATGCAAAACTGTGAAGTGAAACTAATATTTTGGCAACATCGTAAACATCCGTCAGGAGAAAAAAATAATGTCACTTATGTTTATTTATGGTGAGATGGGTATGCAAATGAGGGAACCTGCGCCTGCGACTAACAATAGGCGTGGGTGTGAGCGGTCACCGCTGACTCATCGTCGACACAGATACCACGCCATACCCAAATATTGATACTCTCATAAATAATCCAAAATCCGTAAACCAGTTTCCGTGTTCGTACTATAAATCGAAACATTATGGCTTTAGTCTACTTAATCTGCTACAAAAAATGAGGGCATTGCTTTCAGCCGCTGAATAGATGGAAAGTAACCAAATAAATCACACTGAAAAGTTGACAGTACCGTTGTTCGTTCGCGGTCAATTTTAATAATTTTACCAAAAGTCCCAAGCAAAAACCAAAAAATAATATTTCAATTAAAAAAAAACCATAGAGACCAGTCTATTTTATTTTCGTAATGTGTAATTTTACGTAGATTGTGCGAACGACGAAAACGAATGATCAGAATTGATCCAACTGGCTGCATACTAAAATCAAGATATAAATTAAGTTACAGCTTTTCAGTTGTAACCAATAATATCGCCTTAGATGAAATCGGCAAGGGTAATACCAGACATTAAGAACATTAATGCATCAGCACCAAAACCTGAAATCGAAACATAGATACAATCATTTCTCATAGCAATGCATCGATTTATCTGCAAAATTCGTGATATACTGTTGCGTCCCAGATAAAGCGGACAAAACAAAATTATACACAGCAAGCTTTACATTAGCCCGGAATGAAACACCGTGTGAGCTTAAATGGAGAACGTGGCTGTAAAGCGTTTTATGCTCTATAATACGTTACAAGTAGGGCGACTTACAACGCCTGCAATGTGCTCAAATTGATTACGGGCGATACACGCGAATCGTCTAATAAAATCACTAATGGAACGGTACCAGTGGCGTGCGTCGCATAACGGGGCGCCTCTGTAGTCGCTCCCACGACTGACACATTATGCAAGCGGTCGGGCGTCGACGAGCACAATGTGAGCTATTGATCGCGGTCGCGATCGCGTTCCCGACGAAAAACTGCGTGCACCGTAAGTGAAACTAGATGCAATGCTAAGCGACATTCGCGTGTCTCTTGATTGACTACTCGCAGCTAATGTTTTGTTTGTTCTTCTCAGCGTTATCCAGGCCTGACGCTACAGTTACAATACAATACGTTCTGTTGTAGGAAATACCGATGGCGCCAATTTACTTTTATCTTTTTGCAGTGCATTATTAAACTATTTTGGTATTTCTTTCGATTCCGTGTCTCATAATTATTATTTAACAAACTATTTTGACCTTTAAAACTGCACGTGTTTATAATTATGGACTGATCGAAGTAAAATGAATGCAGTAGTTAATTACACCTCAACGTCTAGTTCATTATATGATTATGTCATACACAAATCTTCATAGAACATGCAGACGTTATTAATTTGTAAGACCACAGAGCAGAACGTGCCATTAAAAAATGTGATCTAATTATAATAGAGATGATTAGCTACACAAATTTGTAATCACAATGTGTTGCTAATAACAGAAAAATTACATGCCGGCGAAATTAATGGTGCTTGCAATGAAGGGGTTGTGGGATCCGTAGTCGGTACAAATGCGTAGTAATGACACGAGTAAAAAATTATATAACACAGTGAATATATCGTTACATCGTAAAACATAATTCAATTTCTAAATTCCAAAGTCACGCAAATTGTTTACTCGAAATCAGTCCTCATTATGCTCTTATAATTCTAAAGTTTTGCCTTTTTGTCCCTAAATTTACTTATGTGCTTCGCTGTAGCCCTTTTTGGAAACATCCAAATTTGCTTTCACCAATAGACGATTTAGTCAAAACTAGTTTAGAAACGATTTTAAATATTCAGCTCAATGAACCATCTTGGTTACAAGCATCCCTCCCTATTCGGTTTGGCGGTTTAGGAATCCGCAAAATTTCGAGTGTTGCTTCCCCAGCCTTTTTGTCGTCCACCCATAGCACGTCACGTCTCATAGGTAATGTCCTAAGGGCTTTGCCCACAAACTATGAGACTGCGGGCTTGGAGGATGCCAAGAATGCTTTTCAAATTGCTTGCCCGGGTAAAGAATTTCCAGACAACCTAAAATCTCAGAGGAGCTGGGACGATATTTATTGCGATTTAACATACAAATCGATTCTGAGCCGCAGTTCAGGTCCGGATCGCGCAAGACTTTTGGCGGTCGGAACCAGAGAGGCCGGTCATTGGCTACATGCCCATCCTTCTCCATATACCGGTACCTTCCTGGATCCGACCTCGCTTCGTCTGGCGACTGGTCTGCGGCTTGGGGTCACGGTATGCACTCCACACACATGCCCTTGTGGCACGGACGTGGACCGACTGGGTCACCACGGACTTTGTCAAAAAAGTGCAGGCCGCTTTTCAAGACATGCAACACTTAATGACATAATCCGCCGGTCTCTTGCCAGCATCAATGTGCCTGCTCTTCTTGAGCCGACTGGCATTGTCAGAGATGATGGCAAAAGACCTGATGGTGTGTCTTTGGTCCCGTGGAGTTTGGGACGGATGCTTGTGTGGGACGCTACCTGTGTAGACACACTGGCACCGTCCCACCTCCAACGGACTACTTCTAAAGCGGGTGCAGCGGCAGAAAATGCCGAAAATCTGAAAGTTATTAAATATGGAGGCCTTGGCAGAGAGTACAACTTTGTGCCCTTTGGCGTCGAGACCCTCGGTCCGTGGGGTCCCAGTGCGCATAAGTTATTTGCGGAAATCGCGAAACGTCTAGTTGATGTAACTGGTGACCGAAAAGCTGGCGGCTTTCTCGCGCAACGCATCAGCATTGCAATTCAGCGAGGAAATGCCGCCAGCATCCTCGGTACAATGCCCCGAGGGCCTTTTTTAAGCCTAACTTAGTTTTAATTTAATTTAGTTAATGTTAATAATCATCTTGTAATTTGGTTATGTAAATAAATGATATTAAAAAATTCAATGACCATTCGACTTTGTAACATGTGATTAACATTGCTATTTAACTTATCAAACCGATTTCACTCGCAATCAGCAATGAACGAAAAAATCTAGAATCGTTTACTATTGTTTTAATTTGCATCAAATTATCCATAATACCGTCATATCCCTATTAGAGTCAATTCTCACATTCATTAGAACTCGGAATGCGCAACAGATCGTTTAGCTGAGTGCTGCATTGTGTACACGCTGTGTGAATACGATGATAAAACGTAAAAATACATATGTAGTTTGAACTAATCAGCGAAATCTTAATAGTTAACATATTAGGTATTATGGTAACATCTTAATGAAATCTCAAAGATAAATAACAAAGAAAGTGTTTCCAGGTATATCAGAAAAGATGACAATGACTATAATAATAAAGATAACAGCTTACAAGATATTGGTTACTCTAAGGTGCTGTTCGATAAGTTTCGTCTTCGTCGGCGTGGCACGTTCCAGTAGTGGAATTCGGCTGCGGTCGGCAAGCGAATGACCGCAGGCCGAAACGCACGGTCCGTAAATTAGCAAGGAACTCTGAAACCACTGTCAGATTACTTGCGGTGAAACTCCACAGCTTTACACTCCACACTTCTATTACCGAGAATCAGTGTGTGACCCAAATCCGCTCCACGTTCCGCACTTATTTGGCGTGGTATGAATGTGGAATGTCATTTGCTGCGCGCGCCGCTATTTTACACCGCAAAGGATATGTGTCTGTGCGGTCGTTTACTGCTGTCTTTCGTTAATTTTATTTGCGTTTTGAGTAAAGTACTAACTGTAAATGTGCATGCGTACACAATGTACACGATTTTATCTACAGCCGTATTTTCCTACATCCGTACTGGGCTTTGCAGAAACATGTTAACCGCCACCGAACAGTGGTTTCTATCACAGCATTAAATTACAACTTGCAGAATTGTGTTTACGTTTTACCAATGTGGTCATGACAAATGTAGTAATTTCTATAAGTTTAGCCTCTATCCGAGTCATTTATTATTGCATGTTAAGATTGGTCGCGAACTAGGTCAGGTACCTGGATATCTCTGATAAAACATCTCAGAACGGAGTGTTGATTTGTGAAACTAGGAATATGTAAATGTTCGCAGTCGATAAATCTTTAGTGCAGTGGCGAACTTGGTGAAGTGTGCGCATAAAAAAATAAGAGATAACACATTCCTCGTTTTAGTCGTGACGATTGGTCTGTGGCCAGTATGTCGAAGTCGGCGACGATCGCGGTAACGAGTGCTCGAGTGGGAGCTTTACATAGATCCAATGCAAATTGAGTAGCGATTTGCGCGCGTATAAATCAGCCGTCGCAAACACCACCACTTCGCATTTCGTCAATTAACGTCAATATATTGTGGTTGATACGTGCGTGCGATGTTGCCCTGAGATTTATTAACCCTAGCGACCACGATGCATTGAGCTGATAGTTAAAACGATAGTAACCAGCATATAGAAGTAGGTATAGCGCATAAACCACTAGGAGTAAACAAAAACTAACTCATGAGACGTAATATCCTTTAAAAATCCTGTTCTATTTGTTACGCTAACTAGAAAGTGAATTAGCTATAATCATAATTTGTCTGGAGTGGTTTGAGTAGCGAGCCGGGTTTAAATTATAGGGAGCTTCTTAGAAAGAACCGCGTGCGCAATTCAAGAACTTGACGTAAATCATTATCATTCCTTATATTTATGAATGGAATTCTAGAACCGCCCAGGATGTCATTCACTGCAATTTTTGACAGCAGGATCACGTCGTTTAAAACTTTCCAATTATTCAAAAAAAAAACCAACTTATTTGATGAGTAATAAAAAAGTTTTCGACAAAATCTGCTGTAATCATTGTTTGTAAGACCAAAGAGGGGCGGAACCGACGTGCTAAATCAACTTAACGGTCTTTACGTTTATCTGTTTATCCTAGCGGCATAAACGCGCACGCCTATCATCGATGCTTCCGATTAATTTATGCCTGTACATATATTCAATTTTATTAGCCATGGCCATACAAGAGAATCTTGCATGGCTGTAGCGGTCACGTAGTGGCCGGAAATAAGAACGTTGTGAGATCACTTGGACGATTTACTAGATGTGATCGCCGGTCAGGGCTTCGACAATACGCAATTAATGAACCGTCTGCTGAGCATCTCGTCTTGCGTAACGGGCGAGCCGATGCCACTTCTTATCGCTAATAAGGGTTAGCTGAGAAACTTATTGTCCCATAACTTTTGTGAGATATATTAGCTTATTAAGGATAATGGTTTTAGTTAAAAAAAGAAGGCAGAGAAGCTGGAAGTTTCGCCAGCAGATTGGTTTATTATTTTATACGGAATGAATCAAGTGCAAACTACCGAATACAATAAATTTGCTGTTTATTGACAATTGGCTTGCGCGTGCGGTGTAAAGTGTGTAAGTAACGAGACTGCTTTATGAGTTTCGCGATCGCGTCAGGAGATGATCCCAGTGAGCGGGGTGCGTCGGTACCTCGGTGCCGGCAGCCGGTAGGTGTTGCCCGGGTCGGGGTGTCGGGGGCCGAGCTATCTAATCGGGCGTCGCCTCGTCGCTGGTGGGCGGCGATCGGGATAACGCGCCACCACCGCCGCGCCCACACGCCAATTATGTGGGAAGAGGTTACGATTGCGCGCGCGATACCGCGAAATAACGCAAACGGACCCACCTAGAGACGATCGCGTGCATTAATCGGGAAACTATTACCAATGCCACTCCAATTAATGTTGGCTGATAAATATGTAGATTGTTCAACTCCTTTGTTGGGTAAATCCATCCGTAAATCGAAATCTTCACTATTTGACATTCCTGCTCTAGGTACAGGCAATAGTTATTGTATTGGATCTTCAAAAACACTTCCGTGTATCCCTCAAAATTATCAAATTCGTTCAAATGAAATAAAAGTTAATCGATTACAATTAAATAACTTTTATTTAATTTTGAACGATTTTGATAATTTGACGATTTTTATCTATGCGGCATTCGCTGCATTCAAGTAATTATACGTGAATGCAGCGAATGCCGCATAGATCAGGTCGATGTTATCGTTTCATACCGACGTTTTCCCGTCGCATCGATCGATAGGAGTCAGCATCCGAGAGTCGTAATTACAATAAATACGGTTCACATGCGAACCGGACCGTCCGACGTCCGACACGTCGCCGAGGCACATGCCGCCGCATTCTTGCAATTACGTAACACCTCACAGACGTAGCGCGGAATTAATAAGTGCCCCAAGCAAAAATGCCGAGGAAGGATGCACCAACCGTTATCGTCACTAATAATAAATTATTAAAAACTTAAAACATGAATTTCACATAAAAGACAGTCTCTTTCTATTTTTATCATCCCCGCCAGCAGTTTTGATGATTTCCATAAGTAAAATTCATAATTTAAACAATATTCAACATAAATGTGTTGCATTTATATGGAGGCTTACAGTTTCGCCATCCGCCAGTAAGAGATATCAAGTTTATTACTGCTGTCGACGCTCCACGTAGAGTTCCCTTTTTTCAATATCATATTTACATAATTATGTTACGGTAACTCAAAGTTTTCTATGGATGTTCAATATAACCATAAACACCAAATGAGATTCTGCTTCCGTACCAATCAAGTGATCATTTTCTTTTATGACATCATATTTATAACATGATACTAACAAGGAATACTAATAGTGTTCAATAACTTGCCCCGTACCGGTTTGCAAAGTAAAATTTATATATCGATGTAAGTGTTGCATGCATGATGTTCTTTCTGAACTGTTTGACGTGTACGTGATTGTGATCCGATGGCCGACACCTTTTTCATATCATTATTCAATTCAAAAGTTATTAAACCTTATTGGTTAAATAACTTTTCGCTATTATTAAATAAATATGTCTTTGAAATTCTGTAATTTCCATCTATTACAGAGAAAACGTAGGAATATGTGTTAATATGTAATTTTATAATAACCTGATTTTAAGCGCAATTATGCTCATATAATGAGGCGGTAGAGGTTGCCTAGGTTGTAATCAAACATGTAATAATCGTAGGGTATCTCGCATGACGCGGTGACCACGCTAAGGCCTCATCTCCTACTGTTAGACCAGTTCTGTCACGCACTGCTGTCTCTGTCGACGCATTCATAACAAATCTTAATCAAAGGAAGTCTTAATCCAACATAATCCGTGCCACTTAATCAGGTGGTAACACGGTCTATCCGGTAACTAATTAAAATTACATTTGTATGCAATTATGTGCCTTGACTGACAAGAAATGATTCCTAACTAACACAACCATAGTGCTTTATTTAGAAGTTGGTTGCCTATAGCAAAAGGAGAACATAGACTATAATGCAATTGTAATGAACATGCACTCGAAAAATAAGAAGCATTTCATGTTTAGTTACCCGAGGAAAGTGTACAGAATAATGACAGAAGGGCGGTTCAGCGTTATTACTGTAATGTCAGGTTGCTTCGTCTGCGTTCGCGAGCGTTACATAGCATTTCTCCTCAGCGTCAGCGAAACTAAAAAATAACACAAATAACCGGCTTGCCACAAACTCTATTAGATTTCCAACTTACTTTTTGCAGAGGTTGTCGTCGCCTAACTCGATCTCGATGCGGACGTGAGAAAATTGTTAATCTTATTTTGTAATAGTAGTTTGCAAGGAGAGATGATGAAGCGGCTTTTGAATTGAAAACTTATTCAAAAAGATGACATCGTTCGGTACCACTCAAAGGATTTAATTATCAGGCGACGTAGTATAAAAAGTACCTTCTGATTATAACGTTAAATGCTTATTACTAACTTTACCGTATCTCCATTTGTTCATTCGCCGCGCGTCTACGTGTTACGGTTATGTGAAATGTAATGCAAATTAAAATCGAAATTCATTTCCAACAATGGCTGTAATAACGACTTCATATAGGTTAGTTCAAATGCAATAACAGTTAATAGAGATGGTATTATCGTTCCACTAGTGAGTGTAATGTAGAAAGGAAGAGTGCAAGTGTCAGAGCACAGAGTTGCGACAGGGAAAGCGCTTTGCCATATCACGAAAGGGAACTTCAAATCCACACTCGGTACGTCAGGTTCACTAACAACTTACCTCATTCGATCTAAGATAGGATCGAATACAGGAACTTGCAAGGGCACTTTCTTCGACTCATTCAAGTTTTTTGACGTTGAGCTGCGGGGTACTCTGCTATACTTGTCTGAGGTTAAAGCGTGGTGTAAGCATTTGGCTTTACATAGATGTAGCGTCTGACTGGATGCTCCCCGTGGAACCTGTCCCGGCCGCCGCTGGGCGCCCTCGGCGTGATCGGATTTCCCGTTTGCGATTATTGCCTTTCTTTATTTCACGGGGCGGTTCGTTACCGTCGGTATCGGTATGTAACGGTACAGCATGGGCACAGGCATTTGCATGGTGATCCCATTACGGCGACTGGCGGGTGGAAGTTATTAAAATACGTTTAAGATCGTACAGCATTCGGCGGAGGCGATAAAGAGTAGACATTGCAGAGTCGTGAGTTTGCTCCGAGCTTTATTGCGTTCGGGATGAGATCGGGCTCCGCGGGCGAGTACGATGCCAACGTAAACAAAGAACGAATTGAGGTGTTGGGCAAGCGACGGCCTGACGGACCGGTGCGGACCGGTGCTGCCCGCCGTATCTCGTTAGCGGCACATTGTTCGCTCTCAGACACCGACGCCGACATTCACCCTACTGTAATTGGCTACACGAAATATTGCCTTATCGCTTTTATTGTCTAACCATTCACTGTTATAAATTGACTTAATTTGTTCACATATCACATACCCGCTTCACCGGAAGTCATCACAAAGTCTTTTAGATACATTACAGCGATAAGAGGAAATAAGCTATTCAAAACATACAACGTAAACACACCTATGGTTCAAGGACACAAGGTTAGAAAGTGGGTCTCTGAATGCGTGCGGCTGTGACAGGGCAGTGCAATCGCGTGACAAGTCTCGCTCTGAACATTATCATTCCACGTACGATGCTAAACCACTTATTCGGCTCGTGGTGACCGTTACCGGCGCACGCACGCCGCCTGCATCAATGGCATATTTTTCCCCGGCGAAACTCCGCGCACATTTACCATTCAAGGTTAACCCGGTCAGTGTAACGCTTTGTTTACACGAGTGTCGCGACGTCCGACATCACACAGCGGACGTTCACACTTTATACCCGCACTGCTTGCCAACAAACGACCTATTGTCTCCTCGAGATTTCTAGATTAATTTACAACTAAAATAATGTTCTCATTTAAACATAGCATGTGTCCGGATGTGGCCTACAAAATTGATAACGACCGCTTTTGATCGTAAAATGCAAATATGTACGTTAAATACATCAAAACCT
Organism: Atethmia centrago; assembly: GCA_905333075.3. NCBI lineage: Eukaryota > Metazoa > Arthropoda > Insecta > Lepidoptera > Noctuidae > Atethmia > Atethmia centrago. Next base: position 14,031,620 of record HG995383.1, on the reverse strand, counting down.
TCCGCCTTGGGCGTGAACTTGCACACTATCCGACGCCGACTCCATCTAGAAATCTAGATAAGGACATGCGTGCTCGAGGTCTATAATCCAGTCGCCCTATGGCGAATCTAAACTATTATGTCAATAAAGTAACAGCGTCAGTTAATTGAATGGGCATTCTGTAAATGAAGTCCATATATGTTCCTGGCCAGGGTAAAATTTATAGGTTTAGGCTCTAGACAAAGATACGCGCAGTTGCTTAATGAGATATAGCTAAATGACTTTATTCATACATAAAGCCATACTGGCAATTTACAAAGCAGTTGCATACCTAGTTGTAAATATTTTCGTTTTATATGTATAAAATATTCTATTCAAAATCTTTTTAATGCAATTGAATAATTAGACCCTCTAAAGTGTAAAAGAAACATAACCATGCGAAACTAACATGTACCCATACCAATTGACGTAATACTAATGCATGTTTGTCCGATTGTTGCAGGTGCTCCAGACAACTGACATCGCTCAAAGTACGCGTTGACAAGGTAATTAAAATAGCGCAGTTATTATTGAGCTTGCTCGACTGTGATGTGACGGTTCCCAGTAATGGCTGATGCCAGCATCAATTAAAACTCGAAGACATTGTTGGATATAAATAATATTTAGTAGAAGCGATTAATCGGTCTATTTTCATGTAAATATTCAGTACAGTGCATATGAAGTTACTAAAAAGACAGTCAAGAAACCCCATATTTTTTAAGCATTTAATGGAAAATGTCACACATGATATATACGTCCCATAAAATTAATTTGTTCCACGTTGCACGTGAGCTGCAGAAGGTGGCAATTTATTTAGGGCGACGCATGCGGGATGTGTTCTCATTAATATCGAAAGTATACCACATCCGCGAGTTTGTATCATGTGTGGGGTTGTTAAACCTGTCCTTACGCACCAGTTTCTTTCAAACTGGTCGAGCTACACATTTAATAGTCCTCTTCGCTAATTGCATTTCTTCAATGCGTTCAAAGAATTTCGATGCGATAACCACATGTGCGCGTTTGGATAAACAATTATAATGTACGATTACGAGTTGCAGGCGCACATATCTACGAAATCATTGTGTGCATGCAGTTTAGCTCTTTCATCATGGGAAATTTTCAAACAAGAACTCTGAACAGTTGTAAGATTTAATCTAGACGGCTCTACCTTGCCTAATAGCGCGCGCAATTAACGTTTTGTACTATGAAGTCTTATTTATTTACGGACAGCAATCAGAATAGTCTCTTGAAATGAAACAACGGCACTTTGGCCAGGAAAATGTCTCCTTCACTTCAAGTAGTGGATTCAAATACAGATTGACGTGTGTCACGAAGCGAGGCGACAGAAAATGCGAAACTGCAAATGAGTTTTTCAGTGATTTGAATTTGAGCCGCGATAGGGTTGACTCGCGTGCCCGTCCAATACGAGCACCCGTCATGCCATCCGTACATTTTAACGAGAGCGCGATCGCCCGCGCCGATAGCGACAGTCTAATGAAAACCCCGCTGAATAATGCATTAATACCAGCGTTAAATCGTGAGCACACACTATCGAACTGGCGACGAGAAAATACTACCGAGATGCAAATTTAAGTCAACACCGACGCCGATAAGCTTCTGTAGGTAATTCGAGAAATTCAACTATAAAGTTAAAATTAATACCACTCTGCTGCAGTGCCGTTGGATGTCAATTTAGAAACTGGTATCCATGTTTCTGGACTTATCGAAATGATGAAACGTTCGCTTTGTTCGTCCGATAGTTGTGATTTACGTGTAGGGGTTGGTGGGGACATGACAGTGTTTATTAATAACGGCAATCATACGAAATAAGTGTGGTGTTGACAGTAGACGGTGCAGCGGTGTGTAGGTGGTGGTGGGCTATGCTGGGCGTCGTGCTGTGCGTCACGCCGCGACCTGCGCTCACCTTCTCTATTGAAATGTCAGTGCGCGGACCGGTGACGAGACAATCGTAAAACACAATGTTAAGGTCACATCATGGCATCAATAAACTATTCCCAACATGGGAAACGTGACGTCGCCGCTGTAACCGAGACCTCCTGAAAGTGTGCCAAACATGTACCCAGCCGAAGAGACAACGTGATCCCTTGTTTGATCCCAGGCTGTTAAGTTGTAGCTATTTTTCTTTCTCACAGATGTGTAAACATAGTGGAACATCAGCGCATTTATAGAGAAAATGCTATACAGATGAATTAAATTTGAACGCAACAGTTACCTTCGGATTAAGCCGAATAAAATCTATACCAAACTTTAGATCATTGGACCAGAACATTCAATCGCTGGAAAATAAAAGATGGATCAAAGTGAAAACCAATCAAATGAAGCGTCTTTTTAATTTGTCATGGTGCGATAGTCGGACATTGCTTATTTATATTCAGATCAGTATTTCAAGTAACAGGAAGTATCAAAGTTGTGTGATATATTAGAAACGCAAAGCCATAACTCCGGGTAAGCAAGATATATGGAAAGCGCGGTATAATATCAAGTGTATAGTTGTCTGAGGCCAAGTGTCAGGGCAGGACGGGGCAAGATGCCATACCGTCCACAGTCGCACTACCGTTCCCGCGTTCCAGATATACGAGCATGCGAGAACATACTTAGATAGACAGGATTGAGGTCATTCGTGGTGTCACTACAGGCCATTACATATACATTTTGATTTAAAGAGATATTTTCAGTTTTCGTCTTGTAAATATTTTATTTATGAAACATTCCGATAGGATGTAGGTAGCAAAAAGTGCACCTTCTAATTGTTCTCAAGTAAATTGTACTTGTTTTAAAAACTTGACCGAAGTATTTTCGGATTTTTCAGAACCTTCACGGGAAACTCAACTAGCTCATTTGAAATTTAGTTATGAATTTCACATTTGGAAACTGGCATTTTAATTTTAAACCATGCTCTTTGTCACAAAATTACCTAAAAATACACAATGAGAGTGTCATAGAAATCAGTATTCCAGAATAATTTATCATAGCAATTTGTGTGTCAACAGGACACGGGGCGAGCGCCAACATAGCGGGGTTTTACTTTCTTATAGTGGCCTCAAGAAACTAGTTAAGAGAAAGTAGGATTAGTATCTTCAATGTATTTATCGTTATATAACCGTATGTGAACGCTAAATAATTAATTTGTCGCATCAATACGAAGAGAAATTAAGGAGGACGTTATAAATGCGAGGGTGTATCGGCAAGGAAGTAAAATTTCGCTATTATAAATTGCTTTCTGACACAAATAAGGAATTCCCCTCAGAGTGAAACAAATTCGCGCCTACAGACATCCAATTAGGCCGGCGGTATCGTGCGTATCCACCGACCCACGTGTGTAGAAAATAGGCACTTACTCATAAATATTTATGGCGGGTACAAAGCCGTCTTTGTATACTTCCACATTCACTCGGAATTATAATGGCTGTCACACTAGGATCGCGAACAAGAGCCGAAACAGCTCGCATTAAGAAGAATAAAAGATTCTCGCGACGGTTTCACTTAGCAACCGACACGGCGAATATCTCAAATAGAGATGACACAGAAACAGTTTGCTGGTGGAATTTTTAATATGGAAAGCCATGAGAGACCAGGCGACGATATCACAGTTTACGTCGACGGTAACACACCGCAGTTGACCTCAGTGTACTGTGAGAATGGCGAGCAGACTCGAGTTCCAGTTTTTATTAGTCGAAAGTTTTTGTTTGTTGTGGTTTTATTAAGTGCGGTTCCTGGAGGAAATGAGTGTGGCGACAAAGAGAAGGTTGCCGTGGTTGAGGACGGCGACGCCCGACATTTCCCGTTGCGGTGGTGGTACGAGCAACCAAGCGGCAGGCGGTCCGTGTCGTACGGTAGTGGTACAGTTAGCCTGGATAAAGGCGGTTACCGTGTCCGCTGCCGTCGTTGTGATCTGTCAATTAGAACCCCATAACCTTGTTCACATCGCTGATCGCTTCGTCCAGCCCTAACGATTACAATTACCGTCAGTCCCTAACAATGAGTTACATTGCATTTCCGCCAGCAAGTCTGCCAAGTTACGACGCAGCTGATGGTAAATGTTAAGCTACATGGTCAAAAATAAGAACAAAAGTGTTTTTATTGAGAAAAAGCAAAAACGCTCCGTTTCGTAGTAATTCAATAGCAAAGCAGAACATTTCACGGTCGTCTTTAAAAACTCTAGCAGTACTCGCAATTTTTATACTTTTTGATTTAGATGTTTTCTTTTTTGCTTTCATTTAATCTCTCAAAAAAATCTGCCATAATTCGCAACCATTGTTCTAGGTTATTTCGTCAACTAGTAACGCTATATTTTCACATTAAAACTCAGTCGCCACCTCATATTTCCTTTGTATACAGATTTTTAAGTCTTGGACTTTTTGGGTTAGCAAAAACATCTAAAATGTTTAGTTTTCAGCCAGTGTCACAGTTCACCATATTACAAAGAAAATCTGCATTTCCATCACCGGTGCCATCTTCTTGTTCCTTGTCTTCCGACCAACTTGTAGCGAATAACTCAATGTAATTTTCTCAACTCAGGATCGGATTTATGGCCAACTGCCGATATGATCGCTCGATGTCACATAATTTAAATTTAATATTCCGAATAGCAAACAGTTACTCGTACATCAGATATTCTTATGCCAGTCTGAACACCTTAATAAATAAACTGACACTTGGTTTGAAAAGAGACGCCCATAAACTTGATTTGATGAACTTAATTCAATTAATAATTTTCATCTATCTAACGGTTTCAATGTACAAGTTTCTTGCGCGAAGTAAGTACCATCAGTGGGAGCGCTAAAGGTATTTCCAAGTTACGTATTATCGTCATCGAGCCAAAACCGTTCCATGAAATTTTGAATCAGAATGGCTCGAGACACAATCACGTTTTCCATCACTGTGAAATCTACCAATAGTAATGCAGTCCACTGGAACGGTGGCTGTAAGAGATGCGTGGCATCACGTAGACATAGCTCCAAAATAGCGTCGTGCTCAGCGCCCGCGCAGGTCGACGGCCGACTTACGAAATTTAATCGAATTATACAAAACTCATTGCCAAACAAATATTCCGATTCAACGGTGTCTTTTTACATTACGTTCGTTCACCTCAAAAATAAGTCGAGTTGAAGTCTCTTAGATTTTATAGTGTCCAATATACGGACAGCTCGCGAGATATATAAGTAAACTGTCTATGGGTGAAGTGAAGAATGTTTTAGGTCGAGTTTAGCGGAGGTGGCAAATGGAACATGGTTTATTTCTCTATTGTTTTGAACGTGGTTTGTATGAACAACACTATCTAATGTTTTGTGGACTGAGGACCGTTTAGCCGCTTTCAAGTTATCGAGTTTTCAGCGACAAGAACTGCGGGCTATATTTATGCGCTAGTTCGCGACACGGTTGCGTTGCGTGGGTGCTGCAGTGACGTACTGGAGGTCTGTCGAAAAGGAGGATATCAGGACGTGGCCATCACCTATTGTATTTATTATTTATTAAAAATTTATGCACAAGTAAAAAAAAATACTGTACAAAGGCGGACTTGATGCCTGAGGCATTTTCTACCAGTCAACCTTAGGGTGATGCAGACACAACATGGAAGGTGCAACATAAGGGTTGGATAACTCGAAAAACAAAAATATATACTAATACACACATATAAACTAAATAAAAAGTGTCAGGACAAATAACGATTGGTAGAGGAGAAAACGAGTAAGCGCTGGGATGATTCTGCCAACTTCTTACGAATTCCCGTGCTTTCACTTTAAAATAATTATCTGTCGAATTAAAGATGCGAACCTATTTAAGTAGCACTCGTAATGTGATTCGTTTATTCGTAAGCTTACTGCGTTTCCTCACGTTTATCCTTTCCACTACAATGTTGGTAAATCTAAATATCAAATTCAAATTCAAAAATCATTTATTTTCAAATATGGGTTCATTACATGAAGTTGTTAAAAATAGAGTATAGTTCAACCATATTACGCCTTGAGGCATGCAAATCTCAAGTTTTGACTGTATCACAACACTATTAGGCAATTACATGCAACAACAATATATAATTAACAACACAATTTTGGTAATTTCACCGTGGCAATTAATAATGAGAAACTTCATAAATAAAAAATGTCACTAGAATAATATTAAAAATTAAAAAATCATGTATTAAAATGAGAATGTCAAGATTGATTAGTGCATTAATCACATGTCACAACAACAACAATATTACAGACAACAATATGTCCTTACATCCTCTATTAAATAATCCTGAATACTTTAATTACATTTAAACAGCAAGAATCATTTTAATTTCTTTTTAAATTCATCAATGGATGGAGTCCTAGTATAGACTTTGGTAAGTGATTGTATATACGCGGTGCAATACTGAAAATACTTTTGGTATATAAGGCCGTCTTGCTAGATTTACAACAAATTGTATCACTATGCCGCTTACATCTGTACTTAACAAAAATATGTTTATTAGTTCTTGCGAAGCTAGCAATCTCATAAATGTAGACACACGGCAATGTCAATATATTATATTTGATAAAATATGGTCTGCAGCTATCAGTCTTGTTGATATTAAACATGCCCCTAATACACCGCTTTTGTGCCTTGAATGCGATGTCCTTATTGTTGGAATTACCCCAGAATACAATACCATACTTTATCAAGGATCCCACGTAGCCATGGTATGCTGCAAGTACAGCGGAAGTGTCTACCGTTTTTGCCAGCATATGTAGGGCGTATGATTGCTTATTTAATTTTTGATTTAAAGTGTCAACATGTGTCTTCCAATTCAAATTATAATCAATTGTCAATTGTCATGCCTAAGAATTTAGTAGTTGCTATCTCATATATTTTGTTCCCTGCATAATGTATATTAATGTCAGTAAATTGGGCTTTACGATTGCGAAATATCATAATTTTAGTTTTGTCAAAGTTCATTTTTAAATTGTTATTTGTTAGCCATTTTAGAATATCACTTAGAGTGCTGTTTATATCTTGTTCTAGGGATAATTTGTCCTTACTTGTAAAAACGACAGTACTGTCATTAGCAAAAAGTATAGTGGGATGATTAGTTACTTTGGGAAGGTCATATAAATATAAATATATCTATATAATTATATCATATATCTTTTGTGTAGGTTTCTGCACTGACATACATAATAGGGTCAAGTAAGTCACGCATAAAAATGCTTTAAACGCGATTTTTGGTGCTTCTCGCTTTCGGTATTTACGGGGCTTTAATTTGTGAATTTTAGCCGTTATCAAAACATTGCCTCTTTTTTCACGGTCCGCTCACACGCACACGCAATTTATGACAATAACTGTTAAGCAAATCGGCACTAAACGATAAATGTGCACAATTCATGTCAGAAATGTGCAAATGTAGGTGAGTTTTATTTATTTAGCGTAGCGTTACTAAGTTGATTTCTCACATCACATAAGTAAGTATCTAGACAAATATCTGTTATAATAATTGACACAATAAATGTTTACTTTTATATACTGTATAGTTTTTAGTTCACCATACAGTAAATAGTTAAGTGGAAATAGTGACTAATAATAAAATACAGTGACTAAATTCTTAAACACAACAATTTACCTAGAAGGAACACATGGCACAAGCCTGTCTGTGTGTTTAGGCGCGTGCCTTCCCGAGATGCGTCAATATTTACAGGTTGTCGACCTGACTTCCTTTCTTTCAATAGTTCGAAAGGATATTGGTAAAAGTAGACAATTGTTGATAATTTAACAAGTGATAGTAGGCCTTATAGACCATCAGTTGTAAACATTTTAAGCACGCACTAATGTGAATATGTATGTGCTAGTAGCAACGCGGAATCGTGAATTGAATGTATCTGATTAAACCCTGATATAAGAAGGGCACGAATTCATGAGCAACAATCCGTGTTCTTAGTTCGATTTCCGTTATCTAATGTGAATTTACTACGTTAGATTACAATGGTTGGCCGGAGGCATCTTCAGTAGTGATCTTTACGTAATGGAAGTAAAAATACTTCCTAGTGTTATTCACATGAGAACAGCGTTGGTGCGACGTTGACAAATGGCTGGCTGGCGTGCACCGTGCGCAGTGTGTGCACCGTGCAGGGCGCTGGACGGCGACGGGCAAACCGTGTCGCCGTTCACCGCAACATCGACAAGCAAACACCACAATTTATGCCTCAGACTAATCGAAACTAAAACTTAGAGGGGCTTAACTTGGATGGGTGACCATCTTTACATACCAAGACCCCTCCGTGCTTCGGAAAGCACGTTAAGCCGTTGGTCCCGGCTGTTATTTGTAGATCTTTACTGTCGTTACGGGTAGTCAGAAGCCCGGAAGTCTGACAACCAGTCTTACTAAGTGGTGTCGTGTTACCCAGTACCTAACTGGGTTGTGGAGGTCAGATAGGCAGTCGCTCTATGTAAAATACTGGTATTCAGCTGCATCCGGTTAGTCTTGAAACCGACCCCAACATAGTTGGGAAAAGGCTAGGCAGATGACTAATCGAAACTAAAACATTACCTATAGATTTGCAAACCTTGAACATCCACTATCCAAACATAACGGTAACCTCCACACAATTCAGATACTTTAATAACTACTGCACAAATGAATACTTCACGCCCAAACCAACAACCAAAATGAAATGTTAGCTGTAATTTTGAGAAGATCAATCATGACATACAACATTTTGCTATCACACTATATCACATATTATTCATCGATTGATCTCGATAATGAGGCCAAATTAAAAATAACGTCTGTTACGATGCATAAATGTATTAGCTTGATAAAAAAAGTGCTGCTGATACATATCAGTTTGTCTGTCTAAACAAATAACTACAGTGTTCGACAAAAAATATATATTTAACTAGTGTTAGTATTCGCTACCGAAGTTGAGATGTGATTAAAAAACCCACAAAAAATACACAAGATTGATACAAAAAAACTGTTCGTTAAATATCATTGCACTGTGATATTAGAGACATAATTATATTATGAGATGTGTAAATTTAATAATAAAACGAGCGTTTTAATATTTTCATTTATAACTTTTCAAGAAACAGAAAACGTGTAAGAATCGCGAGTTATTTTCTTTGCTCTACGTCTTTTGTAAATATGCATGGTGCATGTAATAAGACTCGTAAAGTCAATGCGATGAAATTACTTGTTGAAAGTTCTAAAGATATGTTGACATTAGATTTATAACAGCAATCTAAATACTTGTATAACCCTTATTTCATTGCATATGTATGTATACGATAAATCAACAAACTATCGCATATGTAAACCTAGTTACTGGAAATAGTATCGTTTACGTCGAAATAAAAGCCGTGACTTGTAACTGTAGATATAATTGTATTTGTTCCAAGACAACTGGGAATGTTTTTTGATGAGTTGAAAAAACTAGCAAGTACTCTCGGTTTCTTCGTGTAGGTTGGTTTTGTGTGGCTGTTTCTGGTATTTGACTGTGAAATTGCGATTGTAAGCCAGTCGAGCGTGTTTACTTAGCTATAAAACAATCTATGGGAGTCAGAGTGCCGTTTAAGGTTCAATGATCACTAGGATCAGTCAAGACTACTTCTGACTGATCGGTAACTTTTTCTAGCGATACGATTCGTCCGGCTTGCTCAAGCGTGGGATCGCGATGAGTCTGCCCAGTGCCCAGTGACGTAACGTATGTAGAGGTGCTGTGATTTGATTAATGGAACAGATTGAGAAAATTGAGTTGGCATAAGATAAGTGGCATGTGTTTCATCTAAAAGACGTGCGGTCGATGCAAAGTGACGCGTATAAATCAGTTTTTTTCTATCGCTTACTGTACTTTAATTAGAGTTGAAGCGGAAGCAGGTACACTGTTTATTTCATCCTTGTCATAATTATATTCAAATACTTTAGTTTTTTTGCAATATGGAACGAACCACACACATCTATCAGAAACACTATATGTCTAACTATTATTAAGCGATAAATCAAGATTATTCTGTCCTAAGACCGAATATGGTCGTAGCCAAATTGGATTTTATTGTGGAAATATTAACTTCTCGGAATATCTATGATTATTGATTAGACACTAGAGTACATACCAAATATGTGCTGCTTTAAACATTGAGGTGGTATATAAAAATATATTAACCTCACTCTGTAACAAAAGCAGAGGAAGTTTTTAGTCAACTTTCGAAGAACAACTTAATTCAAGTATCGTACCAGTGCAGGTCAAGGAAGATACAGTTAATATTTAAATCGGGCGATTCTCTCCCATGTCGCTACGGAATACAAAAGTGAAGAGTTCCGACAAACAAGCAGAATGGTTTCTCAAGTGAAACTATGTTGAATTTAAATAATTTCCAGCAACTTTGAATCCAGTAAGCGGCACTCTACATAATTCATAGCCTACAGATAGATATTTAACGACGACGACCATGTATTTTAAATTTAGGCTAGTATCTAAAATGTTTACATAATTAGTTTATGTTAACACTATTTTCCAACATTGCCTCAATACTTATAAAGGTAAACAGATAACTATTTCATTTGCATAATTTATGTAAAGTCCGATGGCCATTGCCACCTCCTGGATAACTGAAGGGGCAGTCCTACAAACAAAGCCTGAATAATTTAATTAACAACATTGTAGGCGCGACAGAAAACGTTAAATAAACATGGTTTCACCACATTAAGGTAACATAAACACTAAGTAATGTGCACTTTACATTCAGGCGAATATCTGTTACAAAACGTGTTACATAATACGCCGCGGTTATCTGCTATTACCATCACTGACATGTCGTAAACAACTGCATCCGTGGCGCAAGGTCTAGTTCAAAACTAATGGCTTTACTTAATGTAAATAGACAACAGAATTATGGGTGCAGCCAACATTCCGGGAAATTCTTTAGCGCAAAATGCTCGTAATTACAAGTCGATACATACGGGGAAGTGGCCCTGCTCTGGTCCTGAACCGAATGAGGGAATCACGAGCGTGCGCCTGCGCTCGCACAGAATGCTGCGCGCGAGTGTGTCATTAAAGTTACTTGTCTATAATCCAACATGTCATAATTGAGATACACTCATGTGTATACTGCGTAATTAACAATGGCATTTTTCTTTTGATCGCAGCACGGCGGCGGTGGCGGACTGCGGGTAGCGGTTGCGAACCTGCAAGGTTAGTAACCCCGGTGTACTATACTCTTCTACGATCGGAATTCGTGAATCTTCAGAAATAACACGTCATTATGTCTTATTAGCCGTAGAGGAAGCACTTAGAGCAAATGTAAGTAAAATAACACCTTTCGTCTCGAGAGATTGTTCTACTATCCGTTATTGCACCCATTATAAAAATTAGTGTAGCCTTATATTTAATAAATAACGAGTAATATATAATTTGAAATTATTAGCACTGATTATGATAGTTTCAGTTGGCTTGTAACGGTAATGAATAAGATATTATTGTATGGCAACTTGTAATAATGCTGTCAAACTATCCAGAAACAAATCAAAAAGAAATAACAGAGGCACCGAAGTGCAAACAGATATACAGTTAGTTTTTCTGGTGTTACTAAATGACTCGCCGATATAGTCCGGTAAGTGCGCGTGTATCGTTATTAATGCAGTGCCCATTACCAGAATTGATGTACGGATATTACGAAACCATTCGTCGTGATGAGTAGACGGTGTACCGTTGTTTACAAATAAAAAACTGCCCTAATGATTGATTACCTCGAATTAATACACCGTTGATATAAATGAGATATAAAATTCTGTAAATCGTTTTATTCGATTTTGCTTTTAGATATAACCTTTATACGAACTTTATTAATAAAAGAATGTACACATTTAACGAAACATTTAAGTCTTAATGAATTAATTGAAACAATTTTCCTGAGGACTATTGAAATAATAAAAAAATGAATTGTCAATAAAATGAAATCGCGGCATTCTCAGAATAAGCAGGAAGGCACCAAGTTCCAAGGAACATAAATCGATCGAGGATTTAAAAAAAAACTCAAGTGTTTGTCCAGTACCTCGATTTCCGAATTATATAAACCGGTTTGTGTATAACATTATCCTGTTACTTTTTACCGTTTTACAGCAGTGAAAATACCTCGTACTTCCATTGAAACCTCAGCGTCCCACATAGCGTGCACATATGCAAGCATGTAGGTACGTCAATTTCGCTCCTTTATCAAGTAATTACTCCTCATTTACAATCATTAACAGTTTTCTTAAATTCTTTCCCGGATGATTATTTCCGAGATAAAATAATTTAGGTAAATGGTTAGGTATATAACAAGCTCACGAAATACTAAATGTGTGGACGCGTGTATCTCAGATTATTTGCGCGAATAATTTCATTCATAATCAAAATTAAACACGGTGTTTATTGCCACACGGTAGCAAATTATTATTTTAACATTAACATCGCGCCTAGAGCACTTTTCATTACGATTTGGAACTTGACAGTTATTACAGGTACCGAAACGTGTAAACGGCTAAATTGATAATTCATTAATAAGACTGCTGATTTAATTATCTCCGTTGTCAGATATCTGATTTATTATCACGAAATCACTTTCGCGGCGCAGGCGGCGCGGTCACCTAGCGCGAGCCTACACGTGACGTTCTTGTGTTAATTCAATTACGATAGTCTCGTTACCAACGCCTAGACACTGTTAATCTTAGAGCTGCGTCTGCGCACCGCCGCAATACGTTATCTCAATAGGTAATCATCGTTTGATTGTTTTTGTTCAGAAGCTTCTATTAACTAGTTTATTTACGGTACCGTACCGTAATGCTTATTTAATTTAATTTAACTATGATAGTAGCGAAGGTTGTGATGTTTATTTTATTTAGTTATTAAAGAAAATACGGATTTAAGAAGCTGTAAAATAAAAATATGTGCGAATAATAGGTACTGATGGTACTTAGATTTAATGATCTCCAACTTAGGATTTATGTAATTAAAGTAATACGTTTTCCTCCATTTTCTGTCTATAAGATTAAGTGTTTGTTTACAGCACCTCTCTTATCGCATTTTAAAAATCTCATATCGATTTTAAAAGCTGGTTAGCATAGTCCACATAAAAATAACGCGGATATATTCAAGTTGATTGTAGATATAATCTTTATTATGCCTATATGTGCTGGAAGCAACAACCAACTTATTCAGTTGTAAATGTAGTAAAGCAATAACTCTTGGGAATAGCAGTAATTTCATAATAACAAGTCATTGCTTAGCCACTATATCAAAGAGGCGGAGCTTCGAGCAAAGCCAGCAAAATATAAAGCAAACCTATTTTAAAGCAGCCGTCATGTACCTTTATTGTTTCCTGATTGAACAAGAATCAAGAGACCATTCAAATCGAAACTTAAATAGATTTTATGTTAATTTATAGAACAATCAGAATAGAGATTAGTTCAATGCAGGTACACAAGTAGTAATACAGGAAATGTCCGAGCAATATCCACCCTGAGGCGTAGGGTATGCATCGGGAAGCAATCGTGTACATCCTATAGAACAAGCAAAAGGCGGTCGAGATCTCTGCCACAGGGTTTTAATTGACAATAGATAGCGACCGACCTGTATAGATATGCCACACGATAGCGTTTACCTTTAGCTCTCTTACGGTATGTGATAGTGGGTAATGTTCAACGATCGGTTATGGCTCCCGCGTACCTCAATTAACATACACCAAGCTAATGCATTATTAGTCGTATCTTGTGATATCTGCAAATCGTGCGTTACCTTCTAAGTTAGATGCTCCGTTAAAGCAAACATGGCTGTATAAGGCAAGGGGCAGTTATTGTAAAGTCATTACACATTACACACACGGAAGACAAAGTTGACAGAAGAGTTACAGCGCTTGTAATCGTTATGCTGATTGCCAATCTCTAAGAAACATAATACTGGGAGAAAAGCTGGAGTGACATTAGCTAAAGCGCACTCAAGACTTACATTATATAGTGCGGACCACCCACTGTCGAGCAGCCAGGTTGATCATTAACTGAACAATTAGTTTTACTACTTAGCTAATTGTTTATTTCATGTGCTCTACAATAAATAGCTTTCGAGTCATGTATACTGAGATGTGAGAACGCAGAGTATTTATTTATTATTTCGACTTTAATAGTTACTCAGTAATTGACTACTTAAAAAACACTTCGTAAGTTGCTAGGTGGAGTATTATTTTTCTCTTTTGTCCGATAATTCGCGACGGTTATAATGCCCACGCGTACAAGGTCGTAGACTCGTTGCAAAAGCTTCTGTTTGATAAATGAGCGATGCTTATATTGTCGATGTGCAGTCTACGTGAGGAAATTGCGACACAATAGCTGGAAAGGTCGGAAGAATGTCTATTCTTTCGAAAGTTTTCACCAAACCGGGATACACATCATGAGTATGCATCCAGATATTATCAAACTGGTCTTAACGTATTAACGGTGCTTATAATGTCGCATTAAAATGTACATAACGTATTTTTTCTGGTTTGTGTAAAAGTAGCCGCCTCACAGCTTTTCACGTTCTTGTTTGTTTTACGAGCGTTTTTAGAAACCTACGATGTCTCTCCGGCGCGGTGTGAGGCGCCTTGCATGCAAAGATGTTGGGATACACCGCACAATACATATGATCGCGTTGCGGGATCTGTGTGAACATAATTGGATATTCGCGGTAAGGCTGCGATTCCAAAGATAAACATGTCGAGGTCGGCTTGGAGGCGGCGTTGTCAAGTGTCCATCCAGTGTTATCTGCGCGCGACATCTTTATACCGAGGTCGGTTTTTCTACGCGTGCGCAGTGCGGTGGGCGGTAATGGCGTCCGCCCCAACGGGATTCGCGCGCCGACGTCGTTTCGCGTCTCATCGTGCGGCCGCAATACATCGCTCCACTTAAATTACGTGCGAGCTTGTTCCGGTAAACTATCGCGATACCTACACTATAAAAACGTTCTTACTTTTGCACCTGACCAGCTTCGAGCAAGGAATGTTTCGAGTAAAGTGCTTGTAGAACACTATTACACTTGTATGGACATTCGACCAGGGCCTCACGTCTGCTATTACAATAGTGTCAGAATGGTCTGTTCCGATCCTCATTAATGACGCCATTATATTAGTAGATTACCAAACTTGTCAAAATCAACGATTATAAAATCAATGATAGACCATTCTGACACTATTGTAATAGCAGACTTGAGGCCCAGGTTCCTAGACTTCACCATCTAGACACGTAAAGATTAAGAGATTAGTGTCAAGTATGTCGGTCAACGACAGGTGAATTCAGTATTGTCGGTAGAAATCATTTACCTAGTTTATTGGGTAATAATACAGCATCACGATGAATGGCGCAATGATGTGCTTAAACGAGCCTCGTAAACGTTCGATCAATCGCCGATAACGGTAGGCAAGATGACGTGACACTAGTATAAGTGTATTGACCCTTTATAAATTCTATCTAAATGCGCTATTACGAAGCTAGTGATTTAAAAGAAATCTAAATGCGAATCAACATGCAAATAGATCACTAGTCTACTCTAATGGAGTAACCATTAGTATTCAAGCAGCTCTATCCAAGTCAGTATAAATATACTTACCTAAATACCTTGCAGGTTGTTTCCAAAAGATAACTTTACGTGATAAAGTTTTGTGAAACGATGAAACAATGGTAATCCTCAATGAGAGCCTCCCACGTGCAACGGAACCTTTTCCGCCGTTTAAATTGTAGAGCATCAAAAATAATGGGCGCAAACAAAACCTAGTAAAAGACCATTAAAAAATTTATAACACAATGTGTACCGTTACTCGTAATCAGATGAAGCATGTGTTTAGCTATACACGCCGTCGTTGATTGTTATGTATTAGTAACATTAATCATTTAACAAAAAAAAAAGATTCTTAATTTTTTGGTGGCCAGTTAATTGTTTTTGGGCGGCACCAATTCGGTTTTGTCAGAGGCGTGACCGCTATTAATAGGTGGCATTATAATTAAACACTCGAGCGAGCTGATGGACAGTCCGTAGTATAAACAGATATAAACATTATTATAATTAATAGGCTTTTAATTTCAATGGTAATGTTTTCACTTGAATGATCAGTGACCATGTAACGGTCTGTGTTTATCTCGAGTGGATACGATGAATAATTATCTGGTGATCTCGTCCTACTTTAAATGTTCACTTTTAACACTTTTAACTTGTCCGAGTGTTCTCATTCCGGAGTTTTTATCTCTAATGGAGGTCGAAATCTTAAGTTGATTAATATCGTGTATGCACATAGCTGTCTTGTCGGTGTATCGACATTGCAAGGAATGAATTTAGGCCACATGAGCGCTGTCTCTTCGACGAAAGCGGCCGTTCAATTTGTAAAGATTTAAAAGAGTAGCTATAAGCACCTAGGGGCATATTGCTTGCCGGAAGAGGTGGTTCACCGTTATAACATTAGTGTTTTTGCATCCGCCATCAGTGGGACAGGAGTGTGTCGCCGCTCCCGTGCACCGGGAACCAATCAATTACATATTAGCTTAATGTGACGTAGCCCGCAGTTCGCGCCTGGACATTTGCATAGTGCGTGCAAAACGTATGACCGTTGACGGCGCCCAACTATAACGGGCATTCGTCCGAGACAATCACAATGTGATGCTTCTTATATAAAATGGTAGCATTTTTATAAGCAATCACAATGGCATAGGACGTGGACAAAACAATGGCAACAAACATTAGATGCTCTGTAAATCCAAAGATACTGTTAGGCAAATCAATTCAAACAGCTGAAAATAACGTGCAGCTAATATCGTGATTTCCTGGATGTAATTGTATTACGAATGCAAGTCGGAACAATGTTCTTACCATCATAAAGCACGGTCGTGTACTGTATTGCAATGGGATTTATGTGGTATAAAATATTTTCATTAGAAGAGAGTTTAGAGTAGGATCGTAAAGTAAGTTTTAATTGGTGGTGCATGGTGTATCGTGTGCGGGTGCGATGGAGCCGCGAGGAGTAACAATGGCAACGTGCTCGGGAGGCGGAGGCAGCGCCGTGTTTGCCGCCGGCGCAGGCACACCCGCCCGGCGAGGAACAGCGCCGCCAACAAACGCCGACCCGCCTAGCTTGCTCATCATAATCAGCCTATAATGTTCCCACTGCTGGGACACAGGTCTTCTCTCTCTGAGAGGTAGTGGGCCGTACGGCCCAGTGCGGGTTGGTAGATGTCACATGTCTTCGATTTTTTGGTTCTAGTACATGCCGTTTTCCTCACGATGTTTTCCTTCACCGTTTTGAGAGCAGTGGCGATGAAATAATTTACACAAAGTAAAGCGTCTGTCTGGGTTCCAACCTACGACCTACAACTCGTAAGTCGCAGTCGTTACCACTGGGCCATCTAGCTTGCTCATAGTGCCCGAACTTTACTAGATACAACTACAACTTTTATTACCTAAATACTAGGTTGTAAGTTTTAATGAATTCTACTTCAATAACTGTAAAAACAACAAAATGGTTCTTACTCCGTATGGAAGGAAATAATAGAACTGATAGATGCTATCCATATGTCTCGTACCCCACGGTTCTTAACACGTGTAAAACTAAGCTCGTTCATAAACAACTTAAGGGAAATAGTTGCAGCAGCAAATAAAATTTAAATTTAATAAAAGAAAAGAAGACTAGACGAGATAGACGCATAAAACGCGCGAGGCTAGTAATAAATATGCCACTGCAGACACGAACTCAATACCCGTGCCTCCTTAGGTGTGGCAAAAAGTCCGCATTCATTACTGGAGCGCATGTAAACAGATTTTAAACGCACAAATTACAAATAAAATATATATTACGACCAGACAATTTATTAGCTGCCTCTAATGAAAGTCATTACTCATTCGCGCTACCGCCTATGTACCGACATATTATTACGAGCATAACAGCACTTTTTGACCCTAGGTCTTTAGTGATATTTGTGAGTTATTTATCCGAGTGGTTTCAGGCTTTGCATTCTCATAATGATTACAGTTTGAAATCAGTTTGAGAATTCCTGAAACTATGATCATATAGACCTGAAACTATGTCCATAATCATGGGCCTGAAACCATGAGCATGAGATACATGCAGGTCTAGAATTCAGATTTACATGGTCAGAGAATCATCAGTAGGTTTATTTAATCTTCAGTTATATGTTTTTATCAAACAGATGAAATGTCATGCATGACAGAAATATAAGGATTCCTAATAGGATAGGAACGTATTTATCGAGAACAATTCACTTATTAGGAATGGCATGTAGACGCCGCGCCGCCTCCGTAATATTTTTACAGCTAGCAGAATTCTATTTTGATGGCTCATTAAATTTTGGAACCACCAAACAACTCGATGGTTATACTTTAATGGAGTTATCATCATCTTAATTTAAATCACTTTGTATTGAGTACAGTCATTTATTTACGACAGGCTTCTGATTTATGATGCCCATTCGATAATTACATGTTTTTAAAACGTTATTGCCATGTCTATGAATATGTTCGGTAACGAGTTTAATAAAGGTCCGTTAGTCTTGGACCGGTATGTGCAGAGTACAGGTGGCGTCCACTTACCAATTAGTAACTACCGATGTCTTACGTAATTTCGTCATTGCGTTCGTCGACGCGAGCGCAGGGAAGGAATGCACAGATTTCATCTACATATATTATGTATTCTACTTCCTAATTGCAGTTGCAAGACTAACGGTCGTCTCCATAGCGATCCAATTGAATACGACAGCGAAATAAAAGTGATAAATGCACCTTAATCGAACTGAAACATTATTGTGTAATGATCGGCGAGAATTGAAAACATATGAAAGAGAATTCAATGCATAATTTTATAGAAGCTATCATTAATCATATTTGTTGTTCATTACTGCATTGTGTATGTGGGGTTACGGATAGCTGATAACAACAACTGTTTGTTATAAGCCAAATTGTAGATAAATAATACTTTATAAAGATGTGACATAAAGTGCATATATTCGTATATGTAGTTGCATTTTATGTCATATATTCACAAGCTACAAGCAATAATGTGACAGTACATGTTAGTTTGGTTACAAAATACAAAGCAACAGAAATTACTATTAGCAGATATATTGAAGCTATTAAAGCACAGACCATTGTGTCATAAATCTTAGAAGTTCAATGACAACTAGCATACCACAACACAATAGCCAACACTAAACTTGCTCGTACAAATTGTGAGCACGCGCCTAATGCGATTCAATCCCACTAGCTATTGAGGTGTTAACTATCATTACCTTGCAAACGAGTCCAATAAGTGAAATCGAGATTTGTACCAAGTATTTGAAGTTTTGAATGTGCGCAATCACTATCGCGAATTCGATCCTGCAGACACCCGTAAAGCCGCAATGCAATTTTCCATGCGCACCTACTGCTGTGAAGATTGAAGTGAACCTGTAAATCGAATCTATCACGTACGTGTTGCTGTCATTACAGTGCGCTGTGTGATTTCCTTGTGGTCGACAATTCTCTACAATACTCGAAAAGACAAAATCAGCAGACAGTCATTCATCATAAAAATACTAAGGTCAAAAAGCTCTACAGTAAGATTGATAAGGTAGATTAATATACATATCTAAAGCACAAGTACAGTACTTACCATACCAAGATTAACTGCACCTAGGCTATTACTTGGATACCAATTTGCATCCAATTCGTTTCTATAGCTCATTATCATACATCATAACTCTTGAGGGTTTACTGATTCATATTTCATCTGGTATCGAAGGATGTATCACTGACGCGATACGAGATTGTATGTACGAGACCGGGTCGCGAGCTGCCGTATGCGGATAATATGAAATCGATCTTTTCATCATTATTGCAGTCCTAATATGCACACAATATGGTACAGTCTCGGTCGATCTTACACATACCCTATGAATTCTCATTACTGGTAACAGCTCTGACGGAGAACGCAACTGGGTATCATGATTCGTTTAGAAATTAATGAACAGTGTTTTGAAATTTACAATGGCATTTAGTCGTATGTCGTAAATACTTTTAAATTTTCTAGACTTTTACTGAAAACATGGACGTTAACCTAAACAAAACAAACATTAATGATGCCGCTTTATTTATGTTTCATTGTTTGTCTCTGTGACCTCAGCTTTAAGTTTAACTAATTTCCGTTTATAGCTTTGCAAGTAGGTACCTATTTGATATTTACCTAGTATTCATCAGTTGTTCAGAGAAATTTAATTTCGTTTTATAGTATTTCTGTATTAGTACAGCTTTGTGTTTTGAAGAGATTTTGAAGAGTTTTGAATAGGTATATTCCAAGAGTAAGATATTCTTTAATGCAATCTGGAAATATGGCGATCTGCTTTGCATCAGACGAATTTCTAAAATAACAGTACAGCTTGGTGTTAGAACATATCTAGGCGAAGAGATTGGTAGTATATTATTATGTCGTTTATTACACTTTTTGTCTTATAAAATACATTTTTAAATATTTCTTAGAAAAAATATAAAAGAAAAAAACATTTAAAAATATATTAAATAGTGGTCCGCCGGTATCGGGATCAGGGTCCAAGCTACCGGTGGTTAGGGCTCCACGATGCGAGCCGTATCGAGGAGTACTGCCTTCTGAATCAGGCCCTTAATCCAGCCGTCTAACGAGAGCCTCGAGAGATGATGGTTGAGGCTTCTGGCCATCAGGCCATTGGCCGTTACGACAATCGGCACAATGACAGCCGAGTTCACATTCCACATGTCAACAACCTCGTGTGCTAAGTCGAGATATTTTATTTGTTTCTCTTTCTCAGCTTTCACGAGGTTATCGTCATGTGGAATGGTAACATCGACTATCATTGCGCGGCGCGCTAATCGATCTATCACCACTATATCAGGCTTATTGGCGACAATAGTCCTGTCAGTGGGTGAACTGGGTCGGGCACATACTTGTAATACGGTACTTCAGAGTTCACAAGTTTATATTTCAAAGCAAGTTGCTGGTGAATAATCCTAGCTACTTGGTTATGTCTGTGCAAGTACTCGCCGTTAGCCAGACGAGAACAACCAGAGATAATATGTCTGACAGACTCACCCGGACGGTGGCATGCCCGACACACGTCAACCGTCCCGTCCTTCATAATATGTCTCCGGTAGTTATTCGTCAAGATAACTTCGTCCATAATTGCACAGACAAAACCTTCAGTTTCCCCGAAAAGGTCCCCAAAACGTAGCCAGGATACGGACGCTAAGAAATCTACATCGGGCTCATGAAGAGCCCGATAGAAGCGCCCGTGTAGCTCCTTGTTTTGCCATATCTCCTTGCGGTCATACGTGGTAAGTACTACAGGTTTGCACCAGTTCTCTTTAGCCATGGAAAGTGGGGTGAGCCCCTTGTCCACTGCGACCACATCACTGTGCATACCCATTTCGGTTTTCGAAAAATATTCCCTGAGACTGCATATCTCGCGATTGTGGAGGGTCTTCGCATTTAAAAAGCCTCAACCCCCGCACTTCCGCGGGATGTACAGTCTCATCACCGATGATCGTGGGTGATGCATCTGGTTTGCGGTCAACAGTGTACGGACCCTCCTATCCAGGGCGTCTAGTTCGGTCTGAGTCCATTTAATAATAATAATAATCATTTAATTCGGACATAATTAAAAATCCATAATGAGTTAGTCACAGAAAAAACTTACAACTATGTTAGTAACCTTAAGCAAAAATCAATTAATTAATTACAAAATCACAAAAGTTTAATTCAAAAACTTTCCCTCTGCACCGGGCCTGTCGGCATGCCTACGGGACCAGTGCGCAAGGAAAGGGCAGTCGGGTCTTTCAGCAATAACGCTTAGGATGCTGTTGGAACTCCCACGTATCCTACGCATCAAGGAGGCCGCCCGTTTACGCATGATAGCCTCAAAACTATCTGTGCCTGCCTCAGCAAACATGCCCGACGCGCTACAGAACCGAGGAAGCCCCAGCAGCACCCGGAAGGCGTTATTATATTGAATTCAAAGAGCGTTGTAGGCCTTCTGCGTATACTTGATCCACAGGCTGCAGGTGTAGAAAGTCTGGCAGTAGGCCTTAAACAGTGTAATTTTCACTTCTTTAGTACACCTAGCAAACCTGCG
Source organism: Atethmia centrago (assembly GCA_905333075.3). Lineage (NCBI taxonomy): Eukaryota > Metazoa > Arthropoda > Insecta > Lepidoptera > Noctuidae > Atethmia > Atethmia centrago. Next base: position 14,009,476 of record HG995383.1, on the reverse strand, counting down.
GGCCAACATATTACATCGAACCGACAACGCTCTTCTCTCTCTCTCCAAATCATCATCATCACTCAGATCCTCATTCAAAACGTGTCCAAGGTATTTAAATTGAGACACTCTCTTAAGTGCTTCCCCATACAGAAAGACTGGAGGAACCGACTTAGGTTTTCTGGAACCAACACGAAAAACCATGACCTCACTCTTCCTAACGTTGTACAGGAGTCCATGGGCCGTGGCGTATTGTTTACACACCCCAAGCAACCGTCTGAGTGCATCAATCGAAGGACTCAGCAGCACCATGTCATCAGCATAACTTATACTATTAATGACCATGCCATCAATAGAGCATCCGACACCAGTGCTGCCGAGCTTTTCGACCAGCTGATTGATGTATAGGCTGAAAAGCCCTGGGGAGGTCAAGCCACCTTGCCTCACGCCACACTCCAGCCCATACTCACCAGACAATGCACCCGACCATCTGACCTGGTTAATTTGGTGGTTATACCAAAACTCGAGGAGGTTAACCAACTCATGAGGTATGGTGTTCTGTGTCAGTTTTGACCACAGGATATTATAATTAACCAGGTCAAACGCCTTGGAGAGATCCAGAAAAGCAGCATACACAGGAGTATTCCTATCAGTATAGTACCTAACCGTGTGCTTAAGCGCCAGAATAGCAGTTTCACAACCCGGCTCTAAAACCGAACTGAGCAGCATGTGGTTTGAGCTGGGCACTTATCCTACGCTCAAACACACGGTCAAGCACCTTAGCTGTTACAGTTACATTTGAGTATGCCGAAAGAGTACATCAAAACCGGCATGACCCAACCGTTGAAAGCGCGCACCTTCTTTCCACCTGAAAGAAGACTAATCAATACCTTCTTCAGGCGGCCAAAAAAGCGCTCCTTCAACGATTGCTTTATGTCAGTAACGTTGATGCCTAACGCTTCCGACATTCCCAAATACTTATAGCTTTCGGGATCTAAGGTGTATGGAATCCGAAAGTTGAATTCCCTCAGATTCCGTTATCTCCCCTCGTATCACATGCATGACTGCACATTTGTCCACACCAAAATCCATTCTGATGGCGCTACTGAAAGTTTCAGTTACCTTCAGTAGCTCCATCAGTTGCAATTTGTTGGGGGCAAAGATTTTCAAGTCATCCATGTAGAGGAGGTGAGATATGACCTGACCACCTCTCCTCAACCGATAGCCTAGACCTGAATCCTCCAGCTGCATGCTTAGAGGATTCAGGGCTAAGCAGAACCAAAGTGGACTTAAACTGTCGCCCTGAAATATTCCCCGTTTAATCCATACAGGCTCATCATTCCCCTGGATCTGTTGACACCCCGGATAGCGAAGGACTGTCCTCCATTGCTCCATACACGATTCAAGGAAGGTGCGTAGAGTCGTATCTATTTTGTACAACTCCAGCACCCTCCTCCATATTATTATTATTATTGATATATGAATATATTTCAACTAAAAATATGGCAAATCAGCTTTGAATTTGAAGAGTCGCAAGTTTTTATTAAAATGATAGTAACGAATTGGATTTTACAGAGTATTGACGAATTCTGAGAATTATGAGTAGTGAAAGGGTCGTCGCAGGCGCAAGCTCGGACGCGGCGAGTGCTCGTGCGCAACCCGGCGCGCTGCCTACCGTTACATTGCACCACTTTGCTGGACAGTTAACTTCAAACGCGCTGTACCGATACTACTAACATCATAACAACAAGGAAACTAAAAATATATCAACATCCCACAAACATACACTCGTACAACGTCCGACGTCCGACGTACAGCGCCCCTACTATAAAACAGCAATAAGCATGATTGTACCATTTAACACAGCCAATGAGTATGTCGTTAGCGCTGTCCTACTATGTTGTTAAATAAGAGGACGTGTTCTCGATGCCGGTTGTAAGCAGTGCACCCGTCATCGTCTGTCACGGCGTCATGATAGATGGCGGCATAAACAAGTGATATTACCTAGTTTGGCGAGTGGGTACAAAGATGTTTATCTGAAAGGTCGCCGCGTGTGAGCGTATCGGTAAGTCTCGGCAGACTTGGTAGTATCACCCGGGGCGGAGACGCAGCGGCGACGTCGTGACCGACGCGCGTGCGCCGCGCTTGTCATGCGCTACTTGTGATTATCATGTCTAGCGCCTGCGTCACGGCACTCCATTGTGTTGTACCCGAGACACGACGGTGACTTTTTGCTTGTTGAGACTTCAAAACTCAAGTAGTTCAGACGCAAAATAAGGTTAATTAATAAAAAACAAAATGAGATAGTTTGTAAAAACTGAATTGTTATTTGATGACAATGGACGGACAACATTTTTCAAAAACGATACTGTCAGCCGTTTGCAGTGCAATTTTATTTTGCATCAGTTTCAATGATTGCAAAGTGGCCTTATGATATTGAAATAACTTCTATTTATCTGCACTTTTCGACTTATGTGTTACAAAGTATGTATCTATACGTTTTCAAACAAAGCTTAGCTACTGATATTTATGTAATTCCGTAGTACGTATCTCGGGAACGAAGTGCACGGGTACGTGGAAGAGGAGTGTGCGGCCGCCTCGACCTCCGCGAACGCAATAATTGAGCATAGAAATCAAATTACAGATGATTGATGATGCCGTTACCGCACGACCGAAGCCGCAATGACGCCCGCCGAGCGAACCGTATCATTTGCGTTATAGGAATTCGACAAAATATGTTATAAATACCTGCTAAAATAATAGAAAATACACACACATACTAAATTATTTAAATTGTTAAATCATTTCCTAAAACATTTTCATAACACTGTTCTGATTCTGATTAATTCATCTATTAAGCTGGCCCAATAATACTTTCAGCAGCAGCAGCAGCAGCGAGGAGAAGTCGTGGCCCAGTGGTAACGGCCGCGACTTACGACTTGTAGGTCGCAGGTCCGAACCCAGACAGGCGCTTTACTTTGTGTAAATTATTTCATCACCACTGCTCTCAAAACGGTAAAGGATCATGCGGCATCATGAGGAAACCGGCATGTCCTAGAACCAAAAATTCGAAGACATGTGACAACTACCAACCTGCACTGGGCCCGCGTGGTGGATTACGGCCCACTCTCTCTCCCAGAGAGGAGGCCTGTGTCCCAGCATTACGAACATTATAGGTTTTATGTAATAATATTTTTTTTACAATACAATGCTATAAATAGTTCCACTTCTCAGTCGTGTCGCGCCAATCAATCCTTTAGGTACAAGTACGAGGTAGTAAGATGCAGAATGACAACTGTTATGTGATTTTACGAGATAGGCCATATAAAACCATTAGAGGCAATAAATGCTCGATCGACTCACGAGTGTGATGCTTTACAACGCCGCCGCTTGAAATATCGTTTAGTTCGCACTTGTACGTCACCACATACAAGTTGTGGAAACAGGCCGCGATTGACATGCCAGCCAATGCTTTAATGCTACACATAATTAAATCAAAGAGATATATGTTATGGACATGGGGATAAATAAATCATTTCTTGAGTTATTTGTATGAACTGTGTTTACAAATTTATATCAGATGTAGGTAGGTAGTCTGAGCATAAAACGGACCGGCGAATGTGCAGGCGCAATGTGTGTGCTAGAGTTTCGCCGCCAAGCAGCCCGCGGCGCGCGGCACCGCGGTGCGAGTCTCTTCTATTATAAACATTTATTGCTTTATTTAATTTAGAGCACAATACGAATCTGAATTATCTCCCACTACTCAGTACTCTAGCAAAAACTAGCAACAGCCGAGATAGATATCAATCAAAAACTTATTTCTTTGGTGTCCGTAAAATAAAAAGAAACTGTACCTATTCGTTTTTTTTGTTGCGACCTTTAATAGTAATTGAATAAAACGATAGAATCTGAGAGAAATAGACCGCAACCCATTCGAAAGATGATATAGTATTTTTAGAAATAATTGTGCTTTCACTGTACTTCATAAATACTAAATATATTATAAGCAAAACAGGAAAATCTTTGATTTAATAATATTATATAGCAGGTAGTTGAGATAGAGATAATCTCGCGAAATGGCAACAAAATAAGCAATATTTACAAAACATAAAAAGAATACGGCACTAGGTTGAATAGTTAAATGAGGGGAAAGGATCAAACCGGTTGAGTGGGTGCCCGGGGAACAGGTGCGAATACGGCCATAGCCCTACATGGATGTGACAGGACACAAACCTGTATTAGACAAAATTTACTGACCACCTCCTGGCTACATAGACGATACAGTAAGCTTTAATGGCTCAAATCGATGCTATCAAACAGATGAATCGTCCGATGTAGAGTTTAAATAAATTGAATGCAAGCCACAGCGTTTCATGTAAACTAAGGGATCTCGCCCACTCAATGCTCCCGCATCGAGCCAACATCGCTTCATTCCGAGTCGTCATAGCGTTTATTGCTTTTCGTAAACGCCTTTCTGATAGCTTGGTGTCAAGTAGAATTTTATTGCCTCGCTGATTGATAGTAAGATTTCTAGTTTCTGGTTTAAGTTGCTGTTTCCAGCACACAATTTAATTGATCGAAAAGATCTACGTATTAAGAAATGCAGTACTTTGTCAAGTGTGTGATAAAAAGAAATGGAATAAAACTTTGTCATAGAAATTTTGTTTAAGAAAACGAGAGCGATAGAGGTGAGCCGACGTGAACCCCGGGGCGTTGAATGGGCGACGTACTTTACTTTATTTGTAAAGTATGTATCTTTGTGACAATATCTGGAATATGAACATTATAGGGGAAAACAAGAGTCCTAGAATACAGTTAAATTGTTGCACATAGTAGGTAATAAGACCACTTTCGTTGTATAATGTACAAACTCTACCGACACAGCAAAACAAAATGTTCTCAGATAATTGATGTTTTCTTTTATGAAAATGTTTGTATAGATCAAGAAAAACATAAATATGATTTATACATAGGGTGGATAAAAATTCGCAAGACGTCATTAAAAATATTGTACCAGAAAAACGACCCCAAAAACCAAGATATGCAAAAATTAAGGACAAGAATGATATTTTAAGCTCAGCTATTGAATGACCGTCAGCACAAGTGTAGGGGTCCACTAGAGCCGATGCTTGCCGGGGTCGCGGGAAGGTATTAAAGGGTTACCGAGGCCCCTGGCAACACAGGTAACGGAAGGAATACGGGTGGGTTTTAGTCAGTAAGAGTCTGACGCACCCTCCCGCTCCGCCCAGAGCGGGAGAAGTTATTTGATGATTTCCCACCAAAATGAAAAAAAACTATTGAATGACAGAAAATAGGTGGGCAGTAGGTATCTCAAAAATAACATGTTATTAAAAAACCAACCACGATTGAACATTGAATATTTTGTAGTTCCTAATGGCCGGTGAATGCATACGTACAATGTAGTAAGCGAAAACGTTGAATAAATGTATCATTAAGTTATAAAAATAAATGACAATAAAAAAATAGTGAAACCACCTCGAAAGTAATCAAAGGCAAGAGGAGATGTATGTAATTGCACACAACACCACAAAAGATGATGTGGGCAGAAATAGAAACAAATTGCGATGTCGCAGTCGATAATACAGCGGGTGACCACAGTACACTCTCATCCAATAGCCGACATTACAATGTCGTCTTACCCGCAACACGTAGCTTGAAATTAACTTTATTATGGTAGTTCTTAAGCGTTATCATTGTTTACATTAAGTCAGTACAAACAAAGGCAGCCAAGGAAGACGCGGATGTAACGAGTGCACTGCAAACCTACTTCCGATTGCTTCGAGACCATGCTGCCGTGAACAATGTTACAAAATTATAGGATTTAGACTCTCGTCCCTCATTGGGTTAGCATGATTAATCGCGGAGAAAACTAGGCGGGATTATACGTTCGTAATTTAAGATCGCACGTTTTACACAGTACTGATCATTAGTAGAGTAATTCCGAACACGATCGAATGATTTTTTCAAACAAAATTTTGTTAGAAAATCATGTAGGTAAGCGCATGATGTGTTTAAATTACACGTATTATACTTTTGATTCGCGTGAGCTTGATATATTGCCTTTCAGATAGCACGTTCTTGCCATTGTTTAAAGCTACTATTGAACTCCAACGACAGTGTAAAAGCGGGTACTGGTTTTTGTTGCTTATAATTTCACTACCAAAGCGTTTAGTCATCTAAAATTGGATAGCTTATGTCTCATTATCAGGGAATTACTCATTACTGATAATAGCACTACGACCACAAAATTCTCGAATACTGCTGGCGTTGAGCTGGGACCACAGCTTTGTAAATGGAATATTTTCGATAAAAATTTATTACAAGTAATTGTATCTATTTATTTAAATAGCCTATACAATCGTTGTAAGACCACGAGTTGTAACGAATAATAAAACGATGCAATTTCCACCTGCCCACTGGAATGTGAAGCCCTGAGCTACATCAAGGAAAGTGGTCCAATATTTCAAATACTTTCAACGAGTGCTGTTCGGTCAAATGCTCTGGGTATGCGCACGGGTAAATCTATGAAGATATAGTGTTCATCTTCAAACTGAAAATGTATTTATTCATTAAGGATAAGTTTATTATACTTTTTTAATGAAAAGTAAATGAACGAAAAACATTTTGAATATGTAAAGACAAACATTTTACAAGTTGATTAAGATATGCTAACGAGCTTTCGAGTCTTGGAAACCACAACAAGCTTTCGATTCGCGACAGAAAGACGAATTACGGAGGTATGCTTGTTGGTTACCCCGTGTCTTAATTTAACAATTTTAGAATTAACATTGTAGCAAGATAAGTGTAGTCACGTAGGCGGAGGTAGCTGGTTGTGTTGTACTGATCGGGATCAGAGAAATCGAGATTCTCTCATTAATGTAAATCGCACGGGCATCCCGCAGCCAGCGCGGGCCATCAACCCACTAACCTCTCCGATGAGGACATTTAACATATATCTGCGTTACAGAACCCTTGATGTGCGCTCTGTTCACTTAGACCCGTTTACCTTGCGAGCTAATGGTTTCTAATGTTTAATTATTATAATGAAAATTGTTCAGCCCACGCAGACGTTCCTCTGTAAGTAATATGCCAATTATGTGTGTTGCGGCGTCAGCCATGCGAAGTTACGCGGATCTTAAGCGGTAACGTTATTCAAATGATGACATGACGTTGAATAACCTGATTTTATAATGACACCAACACTGCATGACTACTTATTTAATTTCTGCGCAAAATTATATATCTTTTTAAATAAGTATGCACGTTTGCAAAGAGTTTGGTCCTATTTGTTCCAGTAGTTCGGTTAACAAAACGATTGAAAGAACAAATAAATGGCGCCAGACAGTTTATTTCAGCATTGTGTTCATAAATATACAGTAGAGGCATAATAAAAAATGTTCATTGCTGTCTTCGGCGAGTTAATAAATTTCGCAACCGTGAGTCAGATTATCTGCGAGTTATTCATTTGCCTGCCATGCACGTGTAATCATTAGAGCCTATGCGTTGCCTAAAGGAGTAAAATTTCATTGTAAATGATCGCTAGTTTGTCGTTACGACTAATACAAATTGACCTGAGTGCCAACATCATTGTTTTTATTTGTAAACAAGCGTTCTCCGTGTCGACTGTTGCCAGAGGGCCATTTATTTCACGCACATTGTTACCTGTAGAAAAAGAAGAGGAACTAATTTCAAGTAATACTTAAATGTTACTTGACTTTCTAGATGTCTACGACGTAAAGTTGATAGATAAGATATACCGACTCAAGTTTCTTCATACAATGTAACCTTACTGAGAAGTTATTCTTAGAGTTTGTTTAAAAATAGATCATTTTATATGAGTAGAAAACGTTTCTTTCCATAAAATTAGGTGTTTGGTTAAAACTGTGCTCATTTAAGGTCATTTATATGTCTCGGACGTGTTTCGTTTCAAATATAGGCATTGAACAATGAGCGACATTGACGCCCGGTTGTGGATTGGCGCCATCTAAGGGCGGCGCGTCACAATCCCAGCTGTCAGCCGCGGCACATAAGGAAATGCCACCCCATTAGAGAGAGACACAACAAATTACAATTTCATTCAATGTAAATCCGCGGAACGTTCTCTTAGCGATGCTAATGGCTGAACTTAGACACGCCTAATAGTTTACAGACAAGCGGATTAAGCCGTTCAGCTTCCCCATTGTGTTCTGACAGGCACGTCAGTCTATATCGCGCACTGGCGTCGAAGATATATTCAAATAGCTTCTGTAATTAGCTTTAACGGGAGTCCGCTTTTATTACCGCTACGAAGATAAGCTATGCGAACTACGTGGAACATATCATCAACTAAGTTGCGTTGCATATTGCAACATAAAAGTTAGCGTTTTCAATTTACGATTCATAATCTCTGGTTTAAATTGAAAATTAAAATGTAGTGTTTACTTTATAAAATCAAATACCTACTTACAAGTGAGTAGCAAATACTTGTGAGAACTTTGCTAACCACTTCAACTCTACAGAAAGGTTCACTATTTTGTCTTAATAAAATAAATAAATTACGTTAACTGACTCTTCAGCCAAAATATTTATGGCTACTGAACGCTATGTGTTATAGACAACACATAGCGTTCAGTAGCCATAAATATTTTACAGACAGTGCACTCTAATGTTCACGAAACAAAAAAAAAAAACAATTAATTAACTTACAATTGGTCAAAGCGGTGAATCTTTTAATAAACCTATTTAAAGCTGCATTCAAGTGCAGATAAGATTGACTACCGAGATATAATTCTACAGACTAAATGTCCAGTAGCTTTGGATCTAGTTTATGTAGATGAGATTGTAAAATTTATGAATATCACAAATTACAGGCGTAATTTAAGCTGAATAAACAATATGTTACTAAGATATATTAAGTTTTATTCAAAGTCTACCTACTGCTCTTTTTCTTTGGAGATGTTTTTTAACCTTCGACTATTATTAAGATATCAGTTTTTGCCTGGTCACAATTATTCAAGAGAGCTTATGTATGACAAGCATTTAAGCATTTATTAACATTAACTAAATTAAAACTAAGTTAAACCTAAAAAAGGCCCTTGAGGCATTGTACCGAGGATGCTGGCGGCATTTCCTCGCTGAATTGCAATGCTGATGCGTTGCGCGAGAAAGCCGCCAGCTTTTCGGTCACCAGTTACCTACATCAACCAGACGTTTCGCGATTTTCGCAAATAACTTATGCTTAGTATTTATTTATACTATTTACGAATAAATTAGCCATTCTAATTAACAAGAAGATACAAACAATAGTATTATAAATAGACGTATTAATTAACGAGCTAATTCAAACACAATCACTTTGTTCATTAATTAAATTATAAACCAACAAAACAAGTGTAAAAATAAATACAATCGCAGTTTCCTTTTATGTCGAACGTAGATGTAGCTAAAGCAAAGATCGGTGCGACAGATTACTTATATAGGCGTATCACTTGTAAAGCGTACAAGAAAACGAAGACGCTACCCATAGTGTGCCAACCAGTACTGGTATGGTGAAACGTAAATAGCAGGTTGAAGGCATCCGGCTCATTGAATACGCTGACCCCATCTGATCGGTGCTGCAGCGAACCGAGCGTGGCCGCACATTCGCACTGCCAATGTCCGGCGCGACAATTTATCGACTGTATCACTATCTTTTTATGATAAGAAACGTAACACTTTTTCTGATAGTGTTAAATGTCCGACACAATGTCTTTTATTGCAGATCTTGAGGATTTTTTTGACATTTCCTCGAAAATTTTCACGAAAAAAATAAAGCAGAAATGTAATTGTCGTGATTTTATATAGAACACTAAAATTATTTCCGTAGTTTTTGTCCAAAATCTAATCAAATGACCCAAACTTGTCCTATAGAAATTGCAGACAATTTTTAGATCCATCTTTAACGTATCCTTTTATCAAAAGTCGCGAAAGCAATGATACTTGGACTCTGCACCTGCATTTTCTTCAGAAATGTTATCTTAATGAAGACCAAGAATTTTATTGCAGAACCGTTCTGTTTGTGGAATAAGAGCTCTGACCAATATTTATTTATTTAATCGTAAGTATTGTTGAAAGTATTTAAGAGTCGAGTAGATTATATTTCTGCTATTTAAGTATTATTTTAGTCACGTGAAGTTAATTGGGAGTGAGTAGTGTTAGCGAGTGGTTCGTAGTAAGAGGCGCGACCTACTTGGCGAAAGTTGCGCTCTACGCCATGCTTCTGGCTCACGACCTCCGAAGGTATACGGGTCAGCGCGTTGTTGTGAGGAACCTCCGTGTTCATTGAAACGACACATATTTACCTACATTCAGAATGAAAAGTGATATTATTATTGAGGTTTTGTCAAGGCTATTTTCCGAACATGAAAATAGAAAATCCCGCATTTTATCATTTTGAATTAAAGTGACTGTCAGATGTATGTTACACAGTCACATTACTTCAAAATTGTATATCTCTTCGTTAATAAATGAACCGTTAGCTTAGTAATGTACCTAACACCGTAGTGCAAAATTAGTGACAGTTTATATCCGTCACTTTATTTATAGCTCTTTTGAGTTAGAGGTATTAACAGAAAGCTGTTGTATAGAACATAACGTCGCATGCTTTGTGATATTAGTGAGCAATGCCAACTTTCTAGGTGAGCCGGGGCAAGCAGGAAGGGCGTGTAAAACACTTGCATGAAACATTAAAATCTTAATGAATATGAACGAAGAGACTATATTGCAAAATTTATTTACCCGTAAAGTTGTTAAGACCCGTTGGTGAATAATTGTAATTAATTACAATTCCTACATTCAAAGAATGGAGCTCTGTGACATTTTACATTTATCTTACGTACTTACTTTAAATAAATGATGATCTACACGCAGGGGTTTAACTTTCCGTCATTTATATTTCCGTCGTTATTTTCGAGGTTACCTGACAAGATTGTATAACAGTGTAACATGCGAAAGCTTTTTACATAAATCGGAATCGATCAAGCCGGAGCCCAGGCGGTTGAGAACTACTACAGCTCACCACGATCCACTCCTGTTATTTCACGCTATTGACGCCGACGCCCGTCCCTATTTATTAATACTTTGCTGTTTGAACTTTGCCTGGGAAGACCATGACAAATAACCCTTGACTAGCCTGCGCCCCGTTGTAATGTTTATTCTAGGAAATTGTTAGATACTGAGCACGAAATCATTTTTAACAGTGTCATATCTGATATGGTATTTACTTTCGAGTCACGTCTCTAAATTTCGCGCTTATTCCGGTTTTCCACAAATGTGTAAAGGGAAGTCTATTAGCTTTGGAAATAAAACAAAAACATATGTAGCGGTATGACACAGTAAGCGTTTATAGGCGAGTAATTTAATTTTCATAATGGACGGGCAGATCAAATTACTATCAGGCCGTGAGCGACACGAGACACGACGCATGAAATGAATTAGGTTTCCTTGGGCGGTATCATTCAAGCGTGCGTATGCGCAGATTTGCAACGTGCTGGCAGCGCCAGCGCCGCTGTAATAACTTGAATAATTACTATTCAATAAAATGTGGATCCAATTAAAAATAAATCATAAAAAATAAGCATGTAAGTAATAGTACATTTGGAACATAAATGGTACATTGCCATAAGTTTACAACGAATTTTAAGAACTCGTTTCGTATCTGTTCCCACAATATCCATGTAGACGGTTTATTAGTATAAAATTGCTTTGATATCCGTGTTAAAGACCTCTAACAGAATAAAAGCTGAGGTTGTATTCAAAGATATTACACGTCATTCATTTAGAAATACGCTTTACAGCAAGAAGTTAAAAGAATTATATTCCATTAAGAGCTCTGTGGTGCTTAAGACATAATGCTTGAGCTTAGCTGTCCACACTTGGACGAAGTCTGTAATTTTGTTTAATACAGTTTATAATTTCTGGAAAATATGTTAGCTAGAGAATCTAGTGTATATAGAAGGAGACTAAGAGGTTAAATGTTAATGTTTAATGTTGTTTCACAAGACAATTACTTCACTTAAATGTTTTGTATTGACGTTATTTGAAGTCAGGTGCATCCATTTCGTTTTTTGTCACAAATAGAACAAAAATAAATAAGTGGTGATACCGCTGAGTCAGTTGAGTGAATGTTAGTAGATTATAACCGTTACAAATATTGCGCGTGCAACATGGGTATAAGTAGTAAAAACTTCCATAATTTCTTTACATGATGCTGCAAATGATGAAGATAATTTTATGAACACGAACATGCACCGGGACCAGGTGTGAATGTACTGAAGGCAAAAGTTTTAGCTAAGCGAGCAGATCATTCTTAAAACCTCTGGGAGATAAATGAAAATAAAAAAAAAATCTATAAAAAATATAAATGTCAAATGAAAAGTAGACCGAATTCAAAAAGTAATTGAAAGTAGGTGCGCAAATTGAAAACGGTGCCATAAACATTTTTCTCACTACCATGAGAAAGCGCATCAAATTTTTTCCCATGACTCATTCATACAAACTATACACTTTTCAAAAAAATATGACTAGAGTTTATGATTGTGTAATGATACGTCTAACGCGGTTCACTCTGATGTAGCTACGTGTCTTATGTTACCATACGCCGCTGTTGTAGCTTAATTACAAAGAGACGGCATTCATTAAGCTAATGCCCTTAGACAGCGAACATAATTGTTTCGCCTTTTATTTTCTCGTGTGCATCACTCCGAGCTGAACACATTTACGTGTAATCCACTTGACTATAAAACACCCGTAAAAAATGAATCTTCAGGAACTTTAATTAAAAGTCAGTTTCATTAGAATCTTCCGCCACGTAGTAAGAACATTGCTTTAACTATATCTCTACATAAATAACAGGTATTATTGAATGGAATTCATAGATAATATCGAATGTATCTATCGGTAAAAGCCATACTTCATATCGTTTCCAATATGGTCGGAGGCACGGGTTCAGTTGTCGCACTAAGTCCACAAATTGTATACAAGTACGTATCAATAGAACACATCTCATCGATAGTTACGGCAAACGATGCTCGATATGGCCGTAAGATATTGAACGATTTACCCTATCTAGGAAGAATGGTTGCGTGCATAAGCTGAACGACTTTATATACGATAATTCTAGAGCTTCCCATGCAATTACGTACTTTTAAATTGCCATAAAAGTTTTTAACCAACACTTTTCTTTTGTTACAGATAACGAATGTTGCCACGGCCCCTCTCAGAGAGTACAATGCGGTTGCTACTCAGTATAGTGTTATTGGCTTACGCAGCTGAGGCTGCAAAAAAATTTGAAGGGACTTTAAGATCAGCAGCTGACGCGCCACCTCAAGACAATCTTGCCATAGAATCGGGGTCACCAGAGCCAGCCGTAGTGGCTGCTCCTGAAGGTTATCAGAATCCAGGAGCACCGCCACCCGATCAAGACGATCCTGTGTCTGAAGAGCCATCTGAACCAGCTGAGCCAGCTGAACCATCTGAGTCAGCTGAAATGCCATCCGCCGCTGCCGTGCCCGAGACTGCTTCGGGAGGTGTCCCACCTTCTGCTCCCAGTGGAGTATCAGCTCCGTCAGCACCTGCAAACTCTTTAGAAGAATGCGACCCCGAGATGATTGGATTTGAACTTGTCACCGGGTAAGCGAATACGCTCATGTTTTTTAATTGCCCTGTTATAAAGTCTGCTCCTGGCAGAGGTGGAGGAGTGACCGATAATTACACGTAATTAAGATTATTAAGTCGATGTAACTAGCCGACAAGTGAAGTTATCAAGATCCGACTTCGCTCATAAGCTATCTTGGGAAAGTATACTTCAAGTAACATTGCACTAACCGGATTAAAAAGCTTATCCTATTAAAATAACTATTTCCATTTTAATCCTGGTGTGCATCAATCATGTGGTTATTAAAGTCTCATGTTATCATTGTGCAGGTACGTATTCTCGGCGCCGTCTCACATCCTAGACGACATCCCCGGCACACTTATGTTGACCGACTGCCTTGAGCAGTGCCAGGCCAACGATACCTGTCGTGCTGTCAACTACGAGACGGGGCTCTGTGTTCTCTTCGGTTCCGATGCTGACCAACTACCTGGTGAGTACCAAACAATACGAACACTACATTCTATTTTTGACTAGGTAGACGATTTATACGTCAGTCACACAACACCGATTCATTAGCTTCTATTTACAAATGGTCAGAAAATAGTAGTTCTAATGCTACGAGAAGAAATCCTCACATAAATACAGACATTTCAAATATCATAAACTTACATCCACTATAGACGAATAATAACGACGTGAAAACGTTTCCGCCATAAATCTTAAATACCGCTATTTCGAACGATTAATATCGGAACACAAAACCCAACATTTCTTGCCAACGAATATTGACACGATCGTTAACGAGTATACAACAATCACAGATAAGTCAATAGCAGCTTTTAATAAACCGCATTCAAATATCTCTAGCAAGATCATGAATGCGTTAATAAGCGCCAAGTATAAGAAAAAATACGAGTAACAATAACGGCACAAATGGATGCGTATGACTATGGTATAATCGGGACACATACAGCAGGTGGCTGTGTAATGGCGCCAGCCAGTTCGTACTCTCATTTGGCCGACATAGAGGTGTGAGCTCACAAACAAGCGAAGCGTTCCGATTTTTTGCTTGAACACATCATTTGAATGCCAATAACGGCATGACTATGCTCGCTCATCACGCCTTATTGGGAAAAAATACTCTCACCGCGAAAAGGAAAACATGACAGAGTGTATTTTAACAAGAGTTAATGGAACGCGCTTTGACCTCATAACCGTGAATAGACGTTCTATACACAGAAATTTTTGCTAATAACAAAAAACTGTTCATCAATATGAACGTGCTTGTTTTTTTTATCGAAAGTTATTCGTAGAGGTTTATTTTAACAAATACGCAACTGTAATTAGGTTCCTAATATAATATATGTGAAAGTGTCGACATGGTTGTGTAGCTCGGCATTAAATTTCAGTACGGAATCCATATATTGTGACCGCATTGGAAATTATAATAGACTTTTATTCAATGCTTGCGAAGATGCTATAAAGTGTCAAAGGCAACTATAAAAAGGCAAGCTAAAGAACAGAGCGTACCGGAATGTGTTGCCTTTTTTATTTTGACCACAAAAGCACGACAGGGATGTAAAAATGAAGTTACCTTGATTTTAATATTATAATAAATAAAACCGTGACTAAGAAACATGCTAACAAACTTTTAACAAATGCATTCTTATTGTGTTTAAGCAAATGTGGTTTTGTGGAATAAACTGAGTTTTTCTCGAAACGCGTATGTTCATAACGATGTCGGTAGATATGATAATAGCAGTGAAAATGAGATACCGATTAAAGGTCATATTGAATTAAGCCGTACTGAAATTGCCGCCAAGCCGTCAGTTCAAGGAACTAAGCGATGAGATCCAATTATGGAAGCACAAATCGCTCCGGTCGACTCGGTGTGCGGATTTTCAAATTCGCTAAGGTTGAACGCCTCTTCGTCCAGAACACGTGCGTGAGCATGAAGAATTTAATGATGACACGAGCGCCTCTTTTCTCATATTTCTTGCATAGGAGTTAGGTGTTCTTTTTTTAACTACAAGCAATAGAAAAAGTTTGTATTCTGCACAGGAAAAAATCTAAGCACTAGCGAGTAATACAGAGTTGTTCTTTATTTATTCATTATTTTTATTATTTGCAGGTGCATTAACGAAGTCACAATTCCCTGTGTTCACGATATACGCACAAAAGTCGTGTCTGGGCGTGCGTCCTTGTGAAAGGGCCTGGTGCTTCGACCGCGTGCGCGGCTACCACCTCAAAGGGCGAGGCAAGAAGACACACACAGTCAGCTCCAGGCAGATGTGCCTTGACCTGTGCCTCGGCGAAAACGAGTTTGTTTGCAGGTTAGTTAAATACCAGACTCAACACATAAATAACATCACATGGTCTCGACTCCAGACACATTTAAGTTCCCAACAAATCAATTGGATGAGCCTACAACCGCTTTGAAAGATATAAAAATGTTAGAGAAAGCCATTATTTAAGAGTTTCATAGGCATTTCTAATAAATCTCTTGTGAAGTGCCAATACAAATAACCGCACATCCGAAGTCAATAAACGCATTTATTCTTCTTAAGATATAAATGAACACAAAAATATGAATCTGTTTTCTATAACCTATGGTGGGTTATAGAAAACAGATTTATATTTTTGTCGCGGACATAAACGTGAAATTTATGTAGCTTCTCAAAACCACAATAGGATGCGGTAAATTTATTGAAATCACATTCATCTTGCTGAAGCTAGCGATAGACAATCCTGTTCCACACAAAGTTTATAGAAATGACAGAGTAATCATTTGTTATTGTATTTTCGTGTTTCACTTAAATGCAATAAGAGAATAATTTTCTTTTCCAAATTTTTTATCAATTAATACTATAATTGGAATGTACGCATTCATTTATTTTTGCTTCATGCTTCTAACATAATTGATTAATTACCAAAGCAGGCTTAATGATTTTCCTAATTTTTACGTAGTCTGGTCATAAGTTTTGTCACATATGGAAAGTTAAATAAATGACACAATGAGTTACGCACTATAACCATTTATATATCAAATGAAAGGGTATAAAATACAGATTTAAACCACATTAAAATTATTCGAAATGTCCTCCTCTTGCTTCGATAAAAGCCTTCAATCTGCAAGTTTTCGGTACTTTTCGCCTTATGAGCCGGCGCAGAATGTTGCTGGAATACCCAGTGCCTGACAATTTAAAATTATTTATGAAAGAGGTTCCACAATGTTTGTTAGGACTGTGTTTTGATATACGAGGGCACTGGTTTTCATTCCTTTTTCACAAAAAAACACTTCCGTTGGACCCAAATAGGACACCCCAAGCCAAACCATGAATGCCGAAGGATGATGACCACGAACATGTGACACACGTCTGCTCGCTTCTTCACTAAAGTGTGCATACACTTTATCATATCATTTGTTGAACTCTCCTCAACATAAAAAAAACGAAATCGTCCGAAAAAATCAGCCTATAATGTTCCCACTGCTGGGACACAGGCCTCATCTCTCTGACAGGGAGTGGCAGTAATCCACCACGAGGGCCCAGTGCGGGATAGTAGATGTCACATGTCTTTGATTTTTTGGTTCCAGGACGTGCCGGTTTCCTCACGATGTTTTCCTTCACCGTTTTGAGAGCAGTGGTGATGGAATAATTTATACAAAGTAAAGCGCCTGCCTGGGTTCGAACTTACGACCTACAACTCGTAAGTCGCGGACTTTACCACTGGGCCACCACACTACCGAAAAAAGTATTTCGCAGTATTTTTTCCCGCGGACCGCCTTAACAAAACCCGGCTTCTTTCGAGTCTGATTTTCTTCAGCCATGCGTTAAGAAGATGTGCTGTTTTTTTTTCTATAAGCACGCAGTCCTAGACCACCCTTTTAACAGTAGTTCTGCTTAGTCCCATCTGCAGACCCAACATTTTTTGCTTGCGGACAGGATTTCGTTTGATTCGCGCCTTCACTGCTTTGATGACTGCTGGAGTCCGAACAGTACGAGTTCGACCGCTCCTTTGTTTATCTTTTAATCTTGAATCTTTCCTGAATCGTTTGATAGTACGATAAATAAATCTCAGTGGAATTTTCAAATTTTTCAGCTGTTTGAAAATCTCAGTCGGCGCGTGACCGCAACGATGCAATGCAATTACTGCGACTCTGTCTTCTTTGCGCGTCCACTCCATTTTAGAAAATGAACAAATTTCCAGAAACCCTTTTTTATTTTCTTTACATTTTCAAATTTCGAATGCCGAATACTTTCATCGACTTGCATTCTAAATTCGAAATTTTATATAAGTGACAGAACTTATGGCCCGACTACGTATAAAAGGTTTAACGAGTCAAACATTTTCAATAGGTTACATTTATGCAAAGTTACATTATTAACTTCATTAAACGTTTTAAAGAAAACAAAGTAGAGCGGTGCATGGGCGGAGTGAAACATGAATGACCCGCGAGCACTTCTTGCCCTCGACACGACCTATGCGCGATTGTACAGACACTTACAATAGTATTACTGCAAATAATCTACCTACCATAATAAATACCACGATTTGTACTATACTCAGGTACTCATTAACGCGTTCATAGAAAGTATAAAAAAAAATAATACTTGCTTCTACAACACACTTTTTTACTCGAGTACCTACGCAACAAGCACGAGTTGAAGACTTTGATGATTTTTTATTATTTCATTGTGTGTGATTCCAACCAAAATTGCCATACTTAGAAAATATTTCAATGGATAGAATAGCGAACAGCAATCTAAGAGTTAATTAACGATCCGATGGCATCAAGCCGTAATTGTTGATGCAATTAAAATTACACAAGGGATTTTCAGAAATTGGAGATACGTTAATTGCTATCGAAGTTTGTTGCAATTAAAATAGTCAAGGCACTATGATTTATTATTAGTTGAAAGATTATACTGATGGTTTATTAAGATAGTAAAATTCAAGCGCTAGAAAATAAGCCACCAG
This sequence comes from Atethmia centrago, assembly GCA_905333075.3. Classification (NCBI taxonomy): domain Eukaryota; kingdom Metazoa; phylum Arthropoda; class Insecta; order Lepidoptera; family Noctuidae; genus Atethmia; species Atethmia centrago. The sequence goes on along the minus strand of HG995383.1, from coordinate 13,990,884 downwards.
ATTAGTCCGAAGTAAAATAATGAACATACTTAAACAATTACCCACTTTCCACTTTATTGCAATATGGAAGCCATCTATCGCAGGATGTAGGTTTCCGTTACAGACTAGAAAACTAAATACTTTGGGGTTATAACATTTTCTTAATGGTGATTGCAATCAAATATTTTCGCACGTAGGTAGTTGCAGCCATTCTCTGTCCTTAATCCCTTAATCGTATTCGACACAAGTGGGAAACTATACATTACAAACAAGAAAAGTAAATATTTAATGTAAAACAGGTTCACAGCATAAATTAGTAAGTTGTTTCGTGTCAAATATTACAAGTGCTAACTCCGATCATAAGTACATTACTGACGTTCATATTGTCCACCACAATTGCACTAACAAGACGTGAAAATAAACGGAGGAGGTCATGACTCTATTCCCTTCAATCAGATGCTATCATATGCTGACTGATTCAACATTGTGCCTAACGAAGACAGTTATGTATGTAAATACATCCTTAACCAGTGAATGGAGTCAACACAACAAATTCCTCGTATAGTTAATATTATACAAATATTTATCATCAAAGTCGGCTCATTAGATATCCATACGAGTATAAGCTAATTTATAGATAAGCCCGATAACGAAGTCAATCAGCCTTCACCAAGTTGCCATAGATGGCGTGCAGCGCGGTACATCTTTGCGGCTCAGTTCAGTGGATAAGTCACAGCCTCTTCCTGGTAGCCGTTCCGTTTCTGAATTCTACAAACGAGCATTATATACAAAGCAGGGAGGCCAATTGAACGGCCTACGTCTCAGGCGTCTAATGTAGCAAGACACGACTGTCCTATTGTGTTTATTTCCTTGTACGGTTTTTGATATCATTAACATAAATAGTGTACTGCGTCAGACGCTCACATTCGATACACGTATTTCCGTTGGCGTGTTCAGGTCAAGCTGTGCTGCTCAGTAACGATTGCGGATTGTAGCGCTAATTTGCTTCTGAACGCGTGCACTACGTGTGTCCCCTAGTATAGGCCAAGAATATTACAAATCAAAACGCATTTCTTCTCTTCGACTAGAAAGCTGTTTATATCTATACACTTATTTTCTAAGCATCATCTCTGTAATGCGTATATAGTATTGCCACTTAACACAGTTCGGTTATTTGCACCTATTTCTGAAGAGTGAAGACCGTTAACTGAAAGTGCAATAAAAACTTGCCAATTTACCTGAATCTATGACCTACTGCTCGACATATTTCTGAATGAAAGCGTCTGAAGAGTCTGAATCTACTCTGTCTGGATACTTTTGAGCTATGGTGCAATCTCCTGGAAATATTTATTTTAGTTTCTATGTAGACATACAAAGGCCCAGCTTTAATAAATTCCACGATTTCACGCCATCATCTCGGAATTCTTAACTAGGGTTGGGGTTAGACAGCGATTAGAGAATTAAATGTTGGATTTTACGTAGTCAAGCTTGGTTCGACACGTGTACCGTTGGATACAAATGGTCGTATCTCCATTGAGGCGAACAGGCGGCGCGGGCGCACCCCGGGCGGCGCGCATCGCGATCGTCGACAGTCACGACATTTGGCAAATATTCCCCGGACGTGGCGGGCGGAGTGCCGCGCGGTGTGGGAGCGGCCTGGCCTATCGCTTCCTCCTTCCACGATACAATAACCGATAAGGCACATATTGTTTTCTCCTTCGAGTCCTTTCCGCACTTACATAATTACCGTCGATACTTTGTTAGAGGTGCTCCACATTGGTCGCCAAGATTTTTTTTTTGTCGATATTGGTGTAGTAAGTAATTACAGGTTATGCCATTCAGTCAAGGTTATTTCAATCTTTGAATACTTACAAATAATAAAAACATAAAACAGATAGTAGTAATTAAATAAAGTACTGCGGATATTCCTGTTTTTATTTAGCCACGCTTCAGATCGAGACATCGGGGTACAAATTACGAACAATCGAAATTATGGCCTATCAATAAATTATACATAATATTTTTTTATAAGACTGACCACCAACGTCGCTTTATCGTTGTAAATGTAATGAATACCTATATACCGTATGCCAATATAAAGTTATAAATTAAGTCGATTATAATTTTCGTACGCAGGTAGGTATATCTACACTTATTTTACTAACGTTCATAAAACAAAACTCATAAAGAACCCGGTGATTTAATTGAAATTTTCCATTAGCTGGTATCAAAATTATAATATACAGCAATAGTTAATACTTAGAAAGTCTGAGATAAACTTTAGGATAAAATGAAATGTATTAAGCATTAGCGGTAAGCATCAAAACTAAATTTGATTTTATGATGTAAGGAAGATACAGTTGAACAAATTGCAGGCAGTCAGTGTAATTATTATGCGATGAGGTAGAGGCATCCGAGCACCCGTTCGGTTAAATGAACAACGGCTACCGGTAGCGGGACATTCGCAATCATCAACTTCAAACATACAAAATTAATGTCTTCTCGTAATAGACCGAGAGCCGTTACATAAGATCGAGATAATAACTACAAAATCAAAGTAAATAACCACACTAAACCAATTAATTTTATAAATATCTATCCATCTATTGAAGAACGAAACCGAAAGTTCTCATGGTGCACACAACAAAGAAATGCGCCCATCTCATGTGAAAATCACACAGGTTAGCGAAGGGTCATCTGATCGGGTTCGATTGTACATCAAGAGAAAATATTGAGCTAGATGAACAAGATAATATTATACGGGTGGGCACTAAGCACAAAGTAACATTATACATTGAAACGTCACAGTTTTATACAGATATAATTTTAATGAACACGGAGCGTATTATTCATAAGTATAATAAGATATACATTATTTATATCAATGAAATCGAACACAAGAAAAGGAAAAACTGCATAATAAGACATTTGAAAAGCGTTGACTTGAAAATACCGAGATATAGTCATGCAATTTTTATAGGGATGCATGATGGGAAATTAAATCGACGAATAAGTAAATATCGTTGCGAGCCAGACTTATTCAAGCGGTATACAAACAAAAGAGCTCATTGAATATGAAGCTATTATGATTATGACAACTCGCGTAGACATTGAAAGTAAAAGTAGCCTTGTAACTGAGCGGTTTAATTGAAAGAGCATTGCGCACGCCACGATACGCGAACATACTACACCTGTACTGTTATCGAGGACGTTAAAGTCAGCCTCAATGACCCACATCAGATTATTACTACAAGACTTGCATACAAACAGCTGTATCATCTCCTTAGTAGTGTCCATCGGTTTACAGCGTTAACCATGCGCTACATAAAACCAGTCATAAGAGTAACTTCTAGTAAGATTCGAGAAATAGAAACTAGCTGCCAGGTCATCGTGTCAACAATGTATTATAATTATAAATGAATACATAAAGAAGCCTCATTGGAATTAATAATTACCATATTAATCATGATAGATAATTGACAATTAAACGGTGCAAGCAAAATAGCGTCATTCGCACTATGCATGCGGTTAACTACTTGGGAAAATTCACACAATAAAAAAGCTAACAAAAACATAGCTGCTGTTAAACCGCGTGAAACATTGTTGCAGATCGGCGAACTACAACAATAAAACTGGGGAGTGCGTGCTGTCGAACATGGACCGTATCACACTGGCGGGAACCAACGCTTTCCAAGCGAACGAAGGTACAGACCATCATACTTTTTTTTAACTTCTTTCACATAATTTAAAATAGTGCATTCTTAACTCATGCCCATTTTTTCTACAGACACCGATTATTTAGAAAACAACTGTGTGGAGGAGCCTACGAAACTCTGTGAGTTCAAGAAAATGGGTGGTCGTATACTAAAAACTGTGGACTCTGTATATCAAGATGTTCAAACAGTTGAGGAATGCCGGGAACTTTGCTTAAACTCTCCGTTCCGCTGCCATTCTTACGATCATGGAGACACTGGCGACCATGTCTGTCGTCTGTCTCATCACTCTCGCGCCACGCTTGCCGATATTCAGGTACGCAATATGATTTACATTTAAAATATGTATCGTGAACTCTATGTTATTTAATCTATGGAACATTTGATTGACTTTATTTATATTTTAGGACCCTTACTTGGAAGTTCCTGAAGCAGCCACCTACGAACTGTCTTCTTGCTACAACGTGTCTATCGATTGCCGTGCCGGAGACATGGTTGCCAAAATCCAGACTTCCAAACTTTTCGACGGCAAGATCTACGCTAAGGGCAGTCCCAACTCCTGCGTCGTGGATGTCAAACAGAGTCTTGAATTCGAATTGCACATGGGATATAACAATCTTGAGTGTAATGTTAAGCAGAACGGCCTTGGCAGGTAAAATATTATCTTTCAATACCATCAATAATTCAATAGAAATCTCAGTTTGATTAACTCATTCATTTTCTTTTCAGATATCTAAATGATGTCGTTATTCAGCATCACGATACCATCGTTACATCCTCTGATCTCGGTTTGGCTGTGACTTGCCAGTACGATCTCACCAATAAGACTGTTGCCAACGAAGTCGACCTCGGTATCCACGGAGACATCCAGACCGGTCTGTCGGAGGAGGTCATTGTCGACTCTCCCAATGTAGCTATGAGAATTACCGACAGGAACGGAGACGATACTATTGCATCTGCTGAAGTCGGAGATCCCCTGGTAAGTTTTATTCCATTTATAAGCACATTGACATTACTTTTTCATAGTTCTCTCAAATAACCAATTACATTCATTTTTTAGGCACTTCGCTTCGAGATCATGGACCCGAACTCGCCTTTCGAAATCTTTGTACGCGAGCTTGTTGCTATGGATGGCGTCGACTCCAGCGAGATTACCCTCATCGACAGCCGTGGTTGTCCCACCGAGCACTTCATCATGGGACCCGTGTTCAAATCAGTTAACAGCGGAAAGGTAAGACTAGGATTAAAAATTAAATATATTTTGTTTAAATCAATGTTCTTTCATATAAAAGTAACGTCAACCTTTAATTATGAATAGGTTTAATTAGAGAGTGAAAACCAGAATATTCGATATTAAAACTTAATGAAGTGGGACAGGTCCATTTAAGTCATATTATTTTTAAGTAGTTGTTTTTGTAACTCGGCAAAGCAATAAAAAAGAGTTCAACGCGTGTGAAGGCGGACAGAAACTCGTAATGAAAATAATTGACTCATTTATCTACAGCCTCAATGAGAAAGATTATAACGAGCGATTTGTTTCTTACAGATGCTGTTGTCTCACTTCGATGCCTTCAAGTTCCCATCTTCGGAAGTTGTCCAGTTCCGTGCCTTGGTGACTCCTTGCATGCCAACGTGTGAGCCGGTGCAGTGCGACGGCGGCCCGAACGAACTTCGCTCCGTCATGTCTTACGGACGTAGGAAGAGGCGTTCTACCCCGGCGGCACCCACCGATGACATGCTCCTCGTGCAGACCATTCAAATCACCGACAAGTTTGGCTTCGACAAACAACGAGCGAAGAATGTCACTGAGGATTCTGTGTACGTCAGAGAGACCGACGTCACTTGTGTAAACGCAGCAGGAGCAATGCTCGCGGCAGCTGCTTTCCTAGCAGCCCAACTAGTCGTACTAGCAGCGTGGACCTGCAGTTGGCAGCGAAGACGTGCTGCCGCTAAAGCTGCGGAGTTGCTTCCAGGACCTAATGCCCCCTCCGCCCTTTGCAAAGTCTATGATGCCAGTTTTTCCCGTGCGCACCAGAGGCATTTTTAGATAACCGTAGACGTGTCGACGTGATCAGCGTCCGCAATAGTAGTATATTTCGTTAGTTTAAAAACCCCCGTCCTGTTCTGGCTCGTGAGGACGATCAACGCAGAGCGACACGTTGTCCGCGAGCGCAGAGCAGTGATAGCGGTTATTTAATGGTTAGTGGCCGAGCACTTCCACAGCACAGCACGCGAGTGGTGCGGGCTGCGGGGGCGCGCGACACGGAGGTGGGGACGACCAGTAGAGCGTGCGCGAATGTGGACGGATGCGAGTGCGGCGCAGAGTGACCATTGTTGAGTGCGTCTTGTGTGTGAGGACGCTCGCTTGTCCCCGTCTCCGGCGTCGTCGGCGGGACCGCGGCCGTGAGTCGTTATCAAGATCACGTCGCTCATTCGTTGACTTTACGCTCGGACATCCATTCGAGGAAGTCCGATTACGTATTGTACCATATTTTTTTTAAAGTAGCATAAGCCTGATTTTAATGATACGTAGTGATAAGTAAAAAGTAACATTTCAGTACCTTAAGTAGATAACCGAACGTGCGACCTAAGTCAAGAGACGATGAATTGACGGCCGTCCCGACATCGTAATTTATTTAATTTAGGATAGTTTCTTTTTTACGTAATTTATGATTGAATTTAATACTATTTAATAAAATTTTAATATAAATGAAATACCTACCTAAACAAACGAAAGCTTACGACTTACAAAATGTGCTATTCCATGTAAACTGAAAGTACTTTATTATGATATCTACTAGTGCCTTAATAATGAGATGTTAATGTATTAAAATGGTGTTTAAACATGTTATTTAAACAGCATTTTACCTTGTTTCATCCGTCCAAATTGTCATTACTTAAAATAAATTTTCCAAAATATTTTTTAGTTTTATTTTATTAAAGTACAACCCTTTGTATGACATGACTTATTAACAAAGAAACACTATTCAATGCTAATCACTAATTAAATTTGATTGTTAAAACAACTGACTCATTAAAATAAACTGGATGTGTCGGTCAGATAAAGTCAAAACAAAACAACTTTTAATTATCTTGCCTTGATATTTTTATGATTGGTGTCTAAAAACACATCCTGCGCTGCCATTGACCCGTTTTTTTAAGACGAACCAGTTTCAGACACCGCCAAAAAGAGCAATAATAAAATGCAAAATCTGGTAATAAAAATTCGCTGAAGAGTAGATTTTGACCAGTGAGTGTTGAAATTGCACACATCAATGAGATGGCATCTTTGAGTTAAGTTCTTGGCACCATCACGTGTGAAGGGGCACGGCGGTCGTTCGTGCGGCAGATAAGATCGGCGCGCGCGCCGGCACGTGTGCTGTGTCGCGTGCCGACTTGAGAACAACTAAGCGCAGCCATTAGTAGCCCAGCAACAAAGAATTTGTCCCTACAAGCGTTCTTTCTAGATTTAGATTAGCGACGGTGTTGAAAAGAAATAAAATTAAGCCTGTTTGAGTTTGCCGCAATAGCTTCAGCTGCTGTATAAAAAAGGTGATTCAAGATGGTACTAAGATACACGGTAAGTACCACATGTAGGGAAAGAAAATAGTTAAAAAGTTGCTTGCAGATCTTTAGCTCCATTATAAAAAAAAAGAAAAGGTTAAGTAGAGTCAGATTGATCTTATGAACTTGAACGAAGCGTGAAATGTATATATTCTCGACACAAATTCTAAGTAAAAGAGGCAAATAAGTTGACAGAAAATATATGGGGCTATCAAGTTTCAGCATAGCGTAATTATATAAACAGTCGGTAGTTAGGCATTGACTGCTATATAATTATACGTACGAGTAGTCCAGCGAAAAGCTTGGACACAATGGCTTTTTAATTGTTTCTGTAATTACGGTATTCAACCGGTTACTTACGTTAGGTTTGATAACTAAAAATATTGACTGCCATCCTTTACCATCAGGCAAGATGAGAAGAGATAGAGGAACCTAGAGCTTTCAAGACTAAGTTGTGTCTTAAGTTAACAATTACAATAATGTTTAGAACTTTTATCAGTGCTTTATAGAAGACACTAATGTCTCCGAAAGAAAAGCTTTGAACTATTTCGCCTGTTATACGAATCCTATGTTAGTCCATTCCAGTGAATATGGTGCCATTTACTTACTACATAATTTACTACGTAAATTGTATTCACGCAATTCAGTCTTCTTGAATAGGAACATAAAAAATCTAACCAGTTTTCAATTGAACGCTTAGGAATAGGTATAAAAATAATAAAATGCAAATGTCTTGTGAAAGCTTAGGGCGGTCACAATTTTACAGTAGTCGACAGGCATTTTCGAAGAACTATAAAATTCAAATATTGAATGCAACATTGTGCAGTAGATAAAGTCGTTTACAATAATATGAAATATTCATAAAAGGGAATCGACGGTGGCCACCGGAATCGCGAGGTACGGACGAGAAAAAATAAAATAAGCTGAACAATCGACTAGGGAACATCGGTCATGGGACAAGCCCCACAGTCAACATAATATTAAACATTGCCGTGTCTTTATAAGGAACGTCCTTGGAACGCTTTGGTATAGGGAAGACCTCGTACTCGATCAATATCGGCTCCTTTTGTATCTTGTTCCGATCCTATTACTTATTGAGCGAATAGTTGAAGATTTTATCTCGCGCTCGGCATCGCGACACAAATGAAATATTGCCGGGACGGCTCGCTTCTCATGAAATATATAATCTGATTAAGTATTACAATAAATGAGTCACGTTGGGAACTTAAAGAGCGTATCGACCATGAAATGAGCAATAATAAGTGCTGATTATGAAAAATAAAAAAAACGGTGGTCAGGATAAAAATGGGATTTACAGGATTTTGGACACACTGCAAAGTTTTCGATGCGACTCTACGTTTTTGTTATTAACCGTTGATATGATATTAGACTATATTCATTCTCAAAATAGGATTTCCCCTAACATATTTCGAGTCAGTTTGGTGTCCCGCACATGGTTCGTATTTACAGGCACAATTTGTCTGTCGCGACTTTGCAAGTTAACTTCACTTTGACAGCAACTAGACTTTCACTATTCCTTTAATCTAGACATATACATACATACATACAATCACGCCTTCTTCCCATGGGGATAGGCAGAAACTATAGAACGCCACCTGCTACGCTCCTTACATACTCATTTTGCTTAGTTTACGTTCATACATCTGGGCATACACGCACGCCGGTTGCGAGTACTACGCACCTGACCTTTTTGAAGAACATCATTAATGAGGTCACTACACATTCATACCCATACACATACATACATACATACCATTCATACATATTCACTTAAGTCGCATAAGTCTCGATCCCGTGGGAATATTGGGATAAAAAGTATTCGATGTCTTGTAAAATCTAGTAACTGAGGGTAAAATTACTTACTACTTATTCACAGGGGGTTAAAACTATTTTTTTTTTAGTTTTTACTTAAAGTACCGCTTTACATACTACATTAAAGGTTCAGCCTACAAGTGCTAACGCAACTAGGCAGCTAGATGAGCTCACTCTCGAGCAGGCCACGTAAAACTGACCGTACCTACAAGAAGCAGTCACCTCAGCGGGAATTGATCTTAGATCAATTCCCGCTGTTTTCAGTGACTGACCTTGAGACTTATTAATCGTCATTGCAAAAGGTAGCATCATGCAGTATTTTAAACTCGAATGGGTACTCCAACGGTGTTAGTGGTATCCGCAGTATATTCACCGATTTACCTCGAGCACAGCCAGTAAATAAAATGGCCCCTACCACGTTTTCAATGGCACGGTAATTGTCCCCGTTACTATTGTGGGACATAATAGCAAACCCTTCTCAACTGACCACCACGTGGCTAACGATTTGCTCGCGCACCAGGGAGGCGCGCGAGCCATCACGGGCCATCACTCGTGTCATTGTGTGTTATATAATACATAGTTTAGCACTAAAAAGTACAGTTCAGTTGTATAGGAAACGATCGTGTCGCTTGCGCTAAACGTGTTTTCTAGCCAAAGGTTGCATTTATAATGAGGTACCCCGTTTTTAGGGTTGTTAGTCAACAAGAAACCCTTATAGTTTGGCCATGTCCGTCCGTCTGTCTGCCTGTCTGTCCCAGCTTTAGCTCAGAGATGCTTAGTACTAGAAATATGCAATTTGGCATGGATATAAAACAATATCCTGAAAAAAAAAAACATTTTTTAAGGCTACCTTCCTTCCCCCTTAATGGGTCGGATGATATTATTTTTTCTCGTCTAACCCATGGTATGGGGAATCGTTGGATAGGCCGTTCAAAAATATTGCGGTTCTGTCAACACCAATTTTTCGATTCAGGGATCCGTTTGCGTAAGATGTGAAAAAATTCATGGCAATATTACATAATAATGAAACTAAAAGGAAAACTACGAGTATCACAGCTAAGTAGGCTTTACAAGTTAACGAGTAATAGTCGACAAACTTAAATTTAAAGTTGGAGAATTGACCGTGACGTATATCGTTTTATGGGAGAGCATGTTTTTCAATTACAATGTTAAGTTTGTTTTTGGGATAAGTTCATCCCAACTACGGAACCCTTCATTTTGCGTCGTCCGGCACGCACTTGGCCAGTTTTCTTGTGATTGGCATCATGCAGGTCAACCCAGGAGGTTGTCGCCTGCTTAACCGGACTTTTCTGTGGGTGCCTCAACAAATTAAGGCCTCAAACCAGGGCATACATCTTACAAACTAATGTTGAAGTAAACGATTTGTACTTTTATTTTTTTAATAAACCAAGCGGCTCACGTTGAGGCCACCCCCTGTACCGTAGGCGCGGGCTTGCGGACGTTGAGCAATGGGTAGCTCGCCGTCAGACAAGGACCAGGCCCAGGTCGACGGCGCGTTGTGTTCCACGCGCGCCTCAAAGAGATGTCATCAGTACAAGTGTAGGGGTCCACTAGGGCCGATGCCTGCCGGGGTCGCGGGAAGGTATGAAAGGTTTACCAAGGCCCCTGGTAACACAGGCAACGGAAGGAACACTGGTGGGTTTTAGTTAGTAAGAGTCTGACACACCCTACCGCTCCACCCAGAGCAGGAGAAGTTATTTGATAATTTCCCATTAAAAAAAAAAAAACCTTTAGAGTACGGACATTGGCTATGGGCGTCGCTGGGGGACGACAGCAAGGGACAGGCTGGATCGGTTTAATATTATTAGGGCTCAGCGGCACGGGTTGGCTCGAGCAAGGGTCGGGCGGATGAGTTGGCCCACCTTCTCGCACCGCTTATATCGTATATGAGGAGCGGCGCGCGGATTGATATATGATTGCTAGAGGATAAAAAATCCTATTAATCCTATTATTAGGCTCAGCAGCACATGTTGGCTCGAGCAAGGGTCGGGCGGATGAGTTGGCCCACCTTCTCGCACCGCTTATATAGTATATGAGGAGCGGCGCGCGGATTGATATATGATTGCTAGAGGATAAAAATCTTTACACCTAAACCTTATATATATAAAAAAAAGGAATATATACTAAAATAAGGATATAACGGAACGGAAAATTACCTACTTGCATGCCAAATTTGAAGGCAACTTTAAAGCGCAAATATAAATCCTCTTTAATCCCTATCCTGGGAAATTAAAAAAAAAAATAGTTACCTATATAATTTACAGGTACGGAAATAAGGAAAATTTAAATATTATTACTCATTTGATCCCTAAGTAAAGTTGATGTTCTTTGAATTACTAAATTGTCTTTGGCGATAGCAAAAGTCGGGCTGAGCGATTACGGGTTTCAGGAAACCCTCTTTTACCCTCTTATGGGATTATTTATAAAAACGCTGATACAAGTAATTATTAATTACCAACCAAAAGGCTACATACCATACAAAACTAACGAGTTTCCCATACAAACTGTCATCCCTTATTTTATCCCCCTAGGGGATGAGTGTTGAATAAAGCTGAAACACGTGGTTTTAAATTTTTAACTACAATGCTAAATACCAATATAATAGTTTAAATTTCAAAAATGACGTTTTCCAAACAAACTTTCACTTATTTTACTCTCTTAGGGGTTGAATATGCCTGCCGGGGTCGCAGGAAAGTCCGAAAGGGTTACCGAGGCCCCTGGCAACACAGGCAACGGAAGGAACACGGGTGGTTTTTAGTCAGTAGGAGTCTGACACACCAGCCCGCTCCGCCCAGAGCGGGAGAAGTTATTTGATAATAACCCAACCAAAAGAAAAAAAAAAGCGGTTGGATTTCAAAAAACCTGCCTTATTCCTTGTCTACATTATAAAGGGAACCTCTGTGCAAAAGTACAGCTTCCATCCAAGAGGTCCATTGGGTTCGGGCTGGGTAGATGAGTCAGTCAGTCAGGACTTTTCTTTTTATTTATATATATATGTATAATATGTGATATCGAGATTTTTCTGATAGACAAAATACATCATAACGGTCCTGCTTATATCTTCTGGCCATCTTTTACATTTTAGCCAAATATGAACGATAATGTCTTAGAATTTCCTGTGTGTTTACCGTATCTTGATATACCGTATTCTTAACGTTGTGATGATTACTTCCCACGGTATCTTTTGTAAATCTACATAAGTAGAGTAAGTTATACCACCACCGCCAAAAAGGTAACAAAGAGCTTTTATATAGCAGTAAAAGTATACAGAAATACATTATACACCAAAATTGGAAGATATTAAAAACGAGAGAAAGGGAAAACTCAAACAATCGATTAACGATAGTTAAGTAACAATAATTATCGTAGCTTGGACTGAATTGCTACTTTTGTAACAAAAGTGCATTAACGTAGCCTTTTTTATACTAACTAGGACACTTTCGTTTGGAAAGGAAAGTTAACGATGACAAAGGGAACCTTTCATCTTCTTACATATTTGGGAGAAAGGTACTTTTAATTTTCTAATTCTTCTAGGAAGGACAAATAATAGATTCATAGTTGAAAGTAGCAAGGAGTGTTTTTTTAGTGTGTGAATTCGTATATTTATTATTTATATATGTACTCGTATATAAAAATCAATTGCAGTGCGTTAGTCTTGTAAAAACTCGAAAAAGGCTCGACCAGCTCGATTTTTTTTTGTTCGCCTCAATACTGGGGTGGTTTAGGAAAAAAGAAAATTGGGAAAAACGAAAAGAAAAATTTGAAACGTGGTACGAATTTCACCGGGAAATCTAGTTTATTAATAGAAAATAATTCATTTTATTAGTAAATAACTCTTTCTACAACTTGCAGTTTACTGAATGAAACCTTACTGAATGAAACCCAAGAAGAAAAAGATAAAATGATGAGCCAGTTTGATGATGTTTGAATTACCAATAATGAGCAACAGACATTTCTCAAAAAATAACATATTTTCCCATATGATTTAGAAAGTATTAAATAGCTGTCAGTTTACATAAACTCTTATGGCCAATATTCATAGATGAGTAACGGTAACTTAAGATCAGTCTATGGTTCGAAAGCTCCATTAGCAATTTTAGTCATTTTGGATTTACCGTGTTCCTTAAAATAATATCTCTGACAACTTCTATTTATCATCCCATACAAATATTCCCCTAGAAATACCTTTGACAATTATATTATTCCTCTATGAATTAACGTATCCATAAAATAAAGATAATTTCCTTCTCTAGTAAAATCCAAATTCGTACTGAATATTTACGAGTTCAGCTATAGCTGGCGCCTTCTTCAATAAATAGAAATACGAGTTGATGACTTGGAGAGAGCCGTTTAAGGCAAAACTCAATTTTGAGGTGCAGTTTCATTAAAAAAACGAGATTGGCAACTGTTGTGGAACGAATAATCTGTTAACAGATCGTAAATCAGACGGTACTGGAGATAAGAGAGCATCCGGTGTAGTCACGATGTGCAATCGATTTGGACTCATTATATGGCTATTGCTTGGCGCCAGTTATGGATATTCGCTGCGCAATTTGTGTATTATTTGCATCGGGATAGTTCTGCAATACCGCGATCACGCAGGGGCTTTCTCAATACGAAAATAAACGCAGATAAGCTGAAGATCCAAAATGATGTCGATGACTGGAAGCGACTTGAGGCTACACGGTAAATAATACGAATGTTGTAAATGAGGTTAGAGAAATGTGATTGCGCTTTTGTATAAAATAGATTTATAATTGTCTCAACCACTAATTATAAATGATGTAGCGATAAATCTATGCCATACCTAATTTGAATACTTAATTTTTATCTCCATCTTTAAACCGTAGCAAAAAGTTTGGATAAAACGATTTGTATTGATTTTATTGATAGGAGTTCCAGTGTACATTTTGATTCGATGTCGGTCAGTAAATGAGTGGGCGTGCTCTCCAATTTGTTGACGTTGAGGTCCTGATTGTATGTTTGTACAGGGATGCACGATGAGAGCATGCGAAATATCCGCCGAGGTGGGCGGCACGCGAATGGCATCTGTTATACTTATTGAATCCAGCATTATCGTTGCAAGTGCAATATCTACTTCAGCAATAAACTGATTTGTTGCATGATTCAGTTTAAATGCATAAGTGGTGCAGTTCGCTTCGATAGTGTGCGTATAGAAATGTTTCCGAGCTAAGCAAACTCTTATGTAGCATGCCTGTTTACCGCAATTTAAACATCAAATCAAATTACTTTATACGTGTACTGATATTTTCATCCTACCTGTCCAGGATATTGCAGTAATGAATCTTCAACGATAGTCTATTTGTAGACTTAATATTGTAGGAACACATATTAAGACGCTGACAACACGTAAACCACGGTCACTGTCAGATTGCATAGAAAATAAAGAGAAGCGCGATGACACAACGCTTGTAATTTATTGCAAAATATGAAGCAATTATCTATTTACTCAAAATTGAGTTGAGTAATCGAAAATAAAAAACAACCAAGTTCTGCATTCGAATAAGACGTTCTTGTTATAAATTAAATATGTAACGTATGTTGATATTTAATACAGATATATTGGATTAGAACTCAAGGTAAGAGGTTAGTTTAACCTTAATTTGTATCGAGATTTTTTTTTCAAAACGTGTTTTGGTAACAACCAAGTTCTGAGAAATATGTTCAAAATTAACATATATTTTTTCCGCTACCACAAACTATACAGATTTGGCAATTTTTTTTCTTAAGCAAAGCCAATTTTGGTCAATTGGGTCTTGTCAGCGCCTTAACATTTGGTTTTCATAAAAAGCAGCTCGATAAAATAAGTTTAGGTGTGGCTAAATAATAACAGCCGCACGGGTCAATCGATCAGGTTAAGCTACGCTTGCCGCGGTTGGTCCGTAGATGGGTGACCATCTTTACATACCAAGACCCCTCCGTGCCTCGGAAAGCACGTAAAGCTGGGGCTTTCGTGGATCTTTGACAGTCGTTACGGGTCAGAAGCCCGAAAGTCACCACCAAGAACCAGTCCACCAACCAGTCTTACCAAGGGGTATCGTATTACCTAGTAACTGGGTTGTGGAGGTCAGTTAGGCAGTCGCTCCATGTAAAATACTGGTAAGTATGGTCAGCTACATCCGGTTAGACTGGAAGCCGACCCCAGCCTAGTTGGGGTAAGGCTAGGCAGATGATGAGGTAGAATGACCCGGCTTAAGCGCGATTTAGTAGCCGTTGGCTGTTTTTGTCGTTGTTAGTATAAGTTCTTAAATAAAAACAAAGAGATTAAATACCTACATAGAATTTGGTTAGGTAGTAAACTTATTGTTGCCCGGTGTTTAACCGGCATTTCATTACAGTTTCTAGCAGGGTTGTTGCGAACATCAGCATCAGCATCCGCAGAACTTCAGCATCATTTTCAACATCAGCATCAGCATCCGCATTGATCGATGCTGATTATTAATGCTGAAGTTCGAGTCGTGACATGACCGCAGGGGGGGGGGGGCGGGGCTTCGGGAGTTGTGTTCGTTTGCGAGTTTTAACCCATCCAGAGGTCGACCGCGGTGATTGCGATTGTAAACAAACGCAAACTTGTCTCATTACGTTATAATACGTCATTGCAAGTGAAAGTTATTGTTATTTTTGTAAACTGTTGTGTGATAAAAATAATGCCGCCTCCGTTGAGAAGTGGAATATGGTCGTATTTTAAATTAGTGAATCAAGGAAAACTGTGCAACACCAAGTGTGCCATACCAAGGAAAACTGCAACTTTTAGGTATAAATTCATTATGGTCACTGCTTTTTTTTAAGAAAATAATTAAAATCAGCATCAGCATCAGCATCCGCTGATGTGAAAAAAATATGCATCAGCAACAACCCTGGTTTCTAGCAGTGCATTAAATCAAATATACACAAGGCTCTTAAAACGTCCGTTACGATAGATTTAAATCATGGTATTTATAATGTATATAATTCATATTGGGATCGGATGAGTTGGTACTCGCGTGAGACGTCGGAAGTGATCAAAGCGGGATCACGAAGCGCAGACGCGCTAACAATTCGCTAATAGACGATCGTGTTCGTGACCCCGCCTCCCGACCACAATAATAATGTCCGAACTGACGGATACTATTATTGCCTCTTGCTCGTTTACACAGCAACACCCACGTGCATCTGCATAGCTAATATGATTTGTGATATAGTGCCCGAGATCGAATCTTATAAACGCGCCTTCGGTTGTGAGACAGTACATAAATAATGATTGGAAAATTTCAATTATTGTAAATGGACATGACCAGTGAGCAAGATGATATCGATAATGTTATTCATGGCTGCTAGAGTAAACGAAACACTGCCAATAATATAAATACGTAGTGCATTCATGAACAAGGAAGGATGCACAAAGACAAGAAGCTATAAACTTATTCTGTCCATCTATCATTTTCTAACATAAATTATAAACGTGAAGGTAAATAAATTGTGCGGGTACCGAGTGGTGTAAATCCGAACGGTGTATGTACTTGCCAAAACCAGATTTAGCAATAAGTGTAAGTTGTTTATCTCGTAGATAGTGTATGGCAGGATTAGTTTCTGTAAACACGAGTTGCTGCACTAACGATTATTATACAAAATTTAATCAAGGTAAAAAACAAAGTGTAAACACACGTAAATAACGCTAGAAGGCTAGTCATTTTCTTCAATCACAATTTCATCCACTTTGTAGAAATAACTCCAGTCAGTTGAAAAAATCATTGACTAGCTTTTCGTTTTTTTTTTGCAACACGCATTCCGGCCAGCCTGTGAATAAGGCTTTAAGCAAAGTTAACCTGATGTTTTAGCAAAGAAAAAAGTTGCTAGGGTTGCACTTCGCGTATTTGAAGCGGCATTAGCCAGTTCAAGACAGACTCGCGAGGATGAAGTCGTGAGTTCGAATCCTACTCGTTGAACGATTGACAGCTTAAAAAAAAACTGGTCAAGTGCGACTCGGACTCGCGCACGAAGGGTTCGGTTCGAAGGGATCTATGAAAACGGCAAATAAATCATGTCTGTTGTATGGGAGCCTCTTAAATATTAATTTTATTCTGTTTTTTAGTTAATTGTTGGTATAGCGGCAACAGAAATGCATCATCTGTGAAAATTTCAACTGTCTAACTATCACGGTTCATGAGATACAGCCTGGTGACAGACGGACAGACAGACAGACAGAGTCTTAGTAATAGGGTCTGATTTTACTTTTAGGGTACAGAACCCTAAAAATTAGCTTAATCAGAGAGTTAACCTATTGACCTCCACGTCAAAAAAGCAAAGACGTGCCCTCGGCGCAAAGCTACGAATTATTCCTTAAAATCTGTCATGTAGTCGTGAACTCGTGACCGTGGCGTGCTGGGCACATTTTGCTATGTCATCTATACATGACTGGGGCGGTCAAAAGGTTAATAGGACTCTATAAGAACTGTGCACCCTATGTCACGAGTCCAAAACAAAACACACTAAAATAAATTCTAAAGTTGACTCACCCTTAATCTCTGGTCGGCGACTGTCCACACTCGACTCGCGAAGTCATTGGAAGCTCCCACGATGTAAGCGCCAGTCGAATCGAAGTCCACAGACATGACACCCGCGTTTGAGCCCACTAACGTACCCTTGAGCTCCACCATACCTGAAATTTTATTGGATATAATGAAGAATTATCTTGCCCCCTATTATATGAGACTTAAACATAATTGGTGAAATGTGGGTGTATAGGTACATCTCTGCCTAACCCTTCGGGGACACAGGCGAGATGTTACGTTGACGACACGGTTGGCGTAATGGCTGAGCAATCGACTGCTGCGCAGCGTGTCGCGGGTTCGATCCCCGCACACTCACAAACACAACACTCTGGGTGTTTGTGTTTGTGAGTTCTATGTTTGTGAACGCATCCACGATACAGGAAGAAATTCCTAGTGTGGGGCAACGCTTAAAAAAAAAAAAACAAATGAATAATATCGTGAATGAAAGGTATAATTATCAGATTATATTTTATAAGATCCCCCCCTCCCCCTAAATTAGAATTATCCCGCCCAAAACTATCTTGCCCCCCTATTACGTTAGACTTAAACATAACTGGCGAAATGTGGGAGTACTGCAGGTACACCTCTGCCCAACCCTTCGGTGACAATGCGTGATGTTATGTATGTATGTATGTGTATTTTTTTAGATTACTTCGTTGTGTTTGATGCGTTTACAGATTCTAATTTCCCATGTCACGAATGTAAGTGCTTTTTACCGACTTAAAAATGGAAGTTATGTAACACATTATCCTTATCCTTACTTCCTTACTAATATTATAAATGCGAATGTGAGTTTGTTTGTTTGTTACGCTTTCACACTAAAACGGCTGAACGTATTTGGATGAAATTCGGGTCAGGACCAAATTTTTGACGTATTGCACAACGGAAATGTACTGGAAAATAAATGCAGCACAATATAATTATTAGGGTGTGTGAATATTTCAGGCAGGTGTAATGAAATTAATTACACTTGCCTAACATATTCCGACGACTTACGACGACACACCCTAATAATTATATTGCGCTGCATTTATTTTCCAGTGTTACACATTTCCGTTGTGCAATACGTCAAATTTTTGGTCTTGACCCATTTAGCACATGGGCAGACCATGACCTGGATTAAGACATAGACACTTTTATCCTGATATTCCCACGAGATCGAGACGTATGCGGGTGAAACCGCGGGGCGCATCTAGTTTAGTAAATATTTAAACAGGACTATAGTAGCGCTGCACAAATGGTACCAAGTCGAAGTAAGTATAAATCAATAAAACAGAAAATTCAAAAGATTCTCATATCTATAGGAATGGAGTGAATTAATTCAACTCATTTCATTATCACACAGAGCAGTCTAATGAAGTCCTTATGTATTCAATTTCAAAGGTTATTTACATACAAGGACAGACGTTTATCTTTAAAATAATAGAATACTAATGTATTCTGTGGACTATTCCCTTGAGGAGATACCGGATATTTATCACCAGAAGAATCTGGTGATAAATATCCGGTCAACATTCGATTTACCGAAAGATACAGAATCACGATCAAACCAATATTCCTAAATTAGTTTGTATTGGTTTTTACAACTTATGATGTAACTTATGTGATACTAGTCAACTGAAATGAAGATAAATCAATAATTAAGGTAAACCAACTTACATTTAGTAACATCCCACAATTTGACTTTTCTATCAGCACCACCTGTAGCTACCAGTCTGTCTGTTGGACTCCATTTAACAGCGTTAACTTCACCGTCGTGTGCATCCTGGTCGAATAACGTCATCGGATTTGTTTAAATAATAAGAATTGTGTATATAATCATGTAATTGTGTGGATTGTATATTGTGAGAAATTGCTTTTCGTCTAGATGTTTGTTTTAAATGAATTATTGTAACAAAAAATATTTTGAATATTGTAGGACATACGCCTACCATATTTTGTGATGAATTAAGGCCGCGTTCATACCAAAGCCCGCCGACAATGAGCGTCTAATATAAAATGTATGAAAAATAACTTCAGCCGACTGTCCTTTGTTATTGATACATTTTGACAGTCAGCGGCCGACTATACACCTGGTGTGAACGTGGCGTTAACTTGGAAAACTAATCAGAACAGACATAAAACACATTAATCGCCTTGTTGAAAGGGTGTTCACGGTTGTCTCTTATGAAACCGAGAATCAAAGAGCTAGGCCGCCTGCGGAGCGGTGACGCATTTTTCCGATGATAGACATACATAATACCGATTGCCGAGTGACGGATTGATTGGAACACGCTCAGCTACGACTCGTCTTTCGTCGAGTTTTTTTAAGATGCAGGTAATGTTATACATCATCCTCCAAATACATTTAAAATGGTGAGCCGTTAGTGAGATATAAAAAAATAACAATTTTGTTATTAAGGGGACTACAGGACCTAAACGCAATTTTTATAATGCCTTAAAGTATATGATCCACTGCAGTAAACAAAATCAGAAAAAGTATATGATATTTTTAAGGATATATTCTAGGTAGATAGTGTGTTGAAAACATAATATAACTAATTTGACACGATAGAAAAAAATCACGAAGATACCTCTAAAAATTTCTTTTAACGATAAAAAACCATACTAATATACATGCAATCATTCTGATTTTTGTCAGATTATTCTACAAGCACCATATTAGCATAATAGTGTTTTATTTTTTTTATACAATCTACAGCTTTTATGTAAATCGATAATTGCTTAATATTTTGCAATAAATTACCAGCGCTGTGTCATCGCGCTTCTCTTTCTTTTCTATGCAGTCCGACAGTGACCGTGCTTTAGGTGTTGTCGGCCTCTTGAGTTGTACAAGCTACAAGAACTAGAAACGATGAGCAATTTGCCCGTTTAAATAAAGTTTAACTTACGAATCTCAATGCAACTTTATTAGGCAAAATAGTTGCGTAATACGGCATAGCGTCCAGTATTTTGTCTTCAGAGCTGCCGGAGCCACTCCCACTACGACTCCCACTCTCTCTCGCCGCCTCCTCTAATTCTTTCCGCACCTTATCACTTTTCTTTCTGAAAGAAAACAATTTAAACTCACATAAGACGAATATCCAATTTCTTTTGTCTGGGACTTTTATTACCATTTTGAGCGCTTTTCCGTGAAGCCAATTTTGCAGGCGAACTATTCGAGACAAGATACAAAACTTTATGAATATGACCTATTTTTTCACCCAACCATGAATATTATAACATGCACAAAACACAGCAATCATGTCTATAGCCTTATGCGTCCAAAGCATCTGCAGACTTAGAGCTCACAATTTCCCATAGGAACAAACCATAGATACAGGTAGAAAGGCGTAGGCAAAACAGCACCCTAATTGCGTAAAGCACTATCAATCACAATCTGAATGACTTTGAAGTATCTCGCTAATCCATTGCTTTATATATTTGAAAACCCTGTCTGCTTAACCACGTGGATAACGCAATGAATGTTGTTGAACTGTCAAAATGGAACCGATTGCTACTGATAGTGTTACGCAATTACAACGCTGAATAAAAAAAAAAAATATAGGTTTAATTTTTGAAGGAGGTATATTTTAGGTTGCAGAATCGAGACTCTTTTATCGGTTTTCCGTTTACCGTTTGCGTGGATTAGGAAATTCTGTGTCTACGGACCTCAATGATAAGATTATCGAACATTGTTGGAGACATGGTTTCTCGCCAATAATCCTAGTTCCCTAGCTACTACTGATAACATCTACATAATATCAGAGCACAATCCAAATTAGTTATAGGTATCATACATGCAAAAACAATTCAAAACTCAAATGCTCGAATAAATATTACAACAAGATGTTAAAACACTGTATTTTAATTACGTTATTGAAGTAACTTTAAATAAACCATAATAAATATTACTCAACAGATACAAGAATAGATCAAACGTCAAGTGGATCGATAAAATTAAAATCAGATTATTAAACGCGAGCCGTTGAAAGTCAAATAAATACAGGGTTAAATTAAATTAGCTAGCGAAACTCTGCAGACATGATGGGTCGTCGATATCTAAACATGATACAAAAACAAATTATTTAAAAAACAATAAACCCGACTGCAAAAACACATAACTGAAAAGAGAAAAACAAGCATTATAATCTATAGACTTTTGGTATCGCAGGCGGGGAGAAACCAATAACCTGAAATATGGTGTAACTTTTGTTTGTCCAACCAAAATTCTATAGATTATAATGCTCGTATTTCTCTTTTCAGTTGTGTTTATGCAGTCGGGTTTTTTGTTTTTTTAATAATTTGTTTTATTTCAAGCTTTTTAGTTTATATGTATATGGAATTGACTAATTACTAGCTTTGATTTGATATCAATATTGTTATAATTTGTTTAAAAAAAAAACCTTCCCCCTTTTTTGTATTTGCAGATGCAATATATAAATATTATATAGCCTATGTCACTCCCACAATGAAGACGAATCTAACGACACCTCTTATGTTAAAATCCATCAAGCCGTTTAGGCTACAGAGCGTGCCAAAGAATTAGACATACATACATACATACTCTCGAAAAACATTACCCTCCTTCTGAGGCAATCGGGTAAAAAGAAATATGAATTGGTGTTTTTTTTCGCGGTCAACGATCGTAGGTGATGTTTACATTGAAATAGTTTTTTTTAATGTACCTAAACTTCATAGACTTGGTGAGTATCGTAATCTCAATACGATAAAACACAAAAAAACTGATTTTCTCAACTCATACTTCAAGTAACTACACTACTTACCAGTGCCCGTCGTCTTCAAAAACAAAACATAATGTTTTTTTTTGTGTATCATGTTTAGATATCGGTACCCATCAAGTCTGCGGAGTTCCGCTAGCTAATTGAATGTCACCCTGTATAGCTACTTCAAAGGTGCAATAAAATAGTAAATAAACAAACGTGCGTACACACAACAGCTTAGTAGGTATCATTATGTAGATACTTTTACTGGTACGAATATTTGAGAATAATATTTAAATGGCCAAAATGCACTCTCGTTACAAATGCTCTCAAACAGAGCACCTGCCATCTAATCTCTTCACCACCCTTGGTTGACTGGTAGGGAATGCCTAAGGCATTAAGTCCGCCTTTGTACTTTTTTCAGTGCGAAAAGTTTAAACAAATAAATAAATGTACAGTAAATGCATAATTCGTGATTCTATTTTAGATTTTAGGTGTTTACGTGCGCACTCGCAATGACAATGCCAGAATTTAACGTAACGTAACGTATCGAACGTTAATAACTATACTGGAACTAACCTTGCATCTTATATTAATAGAACGGATACGTTATTGGGTGTGTAGGTAATGAAAAGTTTCTAGGATTTAACGTCGCAAACCGACAACATGCACACGTAATCAAATGGAATTTTGTAAGTAGGTAAATAAATATGACGCAAATAATATAACATAATATGGGAAATTGTTACTTTAATATGTGACAGCGACGCACACCGTAAATTATAGTAGGTTCATAGTTAACTTCAAAGTAAATGCCAAAGTCTTGATGCATCATAACGAAAGTTACATTAGAAGGATAGGTAGATATGACATGAGGCTTTCCATACAATTTAACAAACAAGAAAGGAAAAGAAATCATGAGTCAGTTTCAGAGTGCAGTTAAGACATAAATATATGGGCCATTTTCATGAAGAGATATAATGTTCAATAATGAACGCCACAATGCCTTCAAACCACCACATCATCATTCACATTATGTCAAACTCACCCGAAACTAACTCTACCAAACGTGTTGATGAAAAACGCGGTAGGGTTGCTTGACCTGTTGAAGAAATTAGACAAAAAGAAGCAAAAACAACAAATTATGGGTACTTATGCAAGCCTTCTAAGCCTCGCGGCACACACAATCCCACTCTAGTACGACACTTGCCAAAATAAAATACACATTTTAAACACAAAAATATTAAGTATTATACTTTATCAATGTGCATAAACTACTTTTATTTGTCACGCATAAATCGAGTTAATAATCATAAGAGCGAGTTTGCAAAAAATGGGTGTAAACAAATCGTTTTATACATGGCAAATATTCTACAGTGCAGTGCACATCAACTCTATAATAGCAGCGACATTCACTTGCAAATCGCATTGCAACTAAAATACTTACAGGCAAAAACAAATATATTGAAAATGTATGCCATCAACCGAATGCCCCAATAATAAATAAATTTTGACTAAGCTGCATATTTAATCAATTATTTAGGTACCAATTTCTTAAGACAAATGTATTATCTTGAATATAATTATAGTCGCCTTTGGAGATGTGGTCTTGGTGCCAATTAAATACTTATAAACAAACTGAAATAATGCCGAAAAATTTAGTCATGAGTTTTCATTAAAAAAAGTAATAAACACTTACTTGAGGAAATGTTCATTTTCTTCATTCATTTTATCTGCATCTTTAGCTTTGTATTTTATAAGTCTCTCCACTAACGATCGATTTTCGTCCTATAACACAAGAATTGCACTGTAAAAACTTTAAAATTGGCACAAATATAAACACACAAATCTAGAGACAAATAATGAATGATTACCCTCTTGAAAACTTTACGCATGTTTATTAATTTAGAATCTTTTACAATTAACACGTGTTATCTTAATAAAAAGTTAATTCATAAACGACTTTTCAAAGGAAAACATGAAAATTATCTCTGAAATCTACTCCTGAC
Organism: Atethmia centrago; assembly: GCA_905333075.3. Lineage (NCBI taxonomy): Eukaryota > Metazoa > Arthropoda > Insecta > Lepidoptera > Noctuidae > Atethmia > Atethmia centrago. Next base: position 13,966,510 of record HG995383.1, on the reverse strand, counting down.
ACACTGCCACGAAATTTTCTATCTGACTGAATGTAAGTGATGTTACTTGAGACACAGCTATACGCATTTCATACGCAGCTGTTATCACGTGATCATCGTAAAATATACAGCGTGCTACATTTTATGATATCCTAGTAATAATTCATTACATTAAGTGATATGTTGTTTGAAGCAACAACTTCGCATGGGGGAGTTATGAGGCCATCGTTCTATTTACGTTAAACCCGGTACCAAATCAGGATTGCTTCACCTACTCGACTTACTTTGATACATTATGTGGTCAACAAGTTTTGACGGCTCTGTAGTGTAAAATCCCGTTATCTGAGACTAGTTATTGCCAGTTATAATTAAAGCAGCTCATCAGGTAATAAGGTCTGATTAATATTATGATATTTCTAATTGTGAATCAAACGGAGAATATTATAATTTATAATCAATGCCTACTGGAATTTATATTGCAGTAGGCATTTATAATAGATTAAAAATATATATATATATATAATTTATTAATTTTGTTCTACGCTGAACGCACAAGTGAATTTATGTATGTATGGACTAATAAGGAAGAAATCTCGAATCCCTTTTTTACCTAAAAACGAGAAGTGTCTCTGATGGGGACAACGAAACAAAAATAAGAAGTAGTAGTAAACTCGTTGTCTACGTGCATTATAATAACATGCTGGACGTACAATGTGATCATCTAAATATAAGTACGAGTGAATGAATCAAACTTTGACAAATTATTTAAAAAAACTGCACCAAGGAATATGAAACACGCTGGATATTATGATGAAGACAGGCTAGAATCAGCTTGGAGCCTTGCCAAATTTTAAATGATGCTATAAAAATCTAAAGTTCCAGCGGAAAAAATTGTTCAATAACGACGATCAGTACTATGCCAAAAATATTTTTACTCAGTTTAAACAAAAGCAAGAAAGCTTCAAACGTACTGGAACGTATCTTTTTAACTGCCTCTAACAAGCTGCACAGAAGGAAGCTTACATGAGCTAATGTTTAATTACCCGGAGATAAAATTGTTGATTCATTACTCAAAGTCGTGTTTAAAAGCTATTTTGAAATAAGTGTTTAGTGTGGAAAGCTGGGAAATCTGTGGTACCGTGAACTAGAAAATAATGTTCGCTTCGCGGCGATTGTGAATAAATAACAACTGTGTTGTTCGTAATTTATTGCGAGTAAGACTTTTTTTGTTATAATAGTGTATTTAGACTTACCTACCTGTACAGTGAATAACGTGTGTAAATAGTTGAAACAAAACACGTCAATTTAACAGTTTGTTGTTTGTTTGTGTTTTGTTTAACAGTAATTATTTACAATTTGCATTTTTAGAAAGATTGAAAGAATTGCAGCCGTGTTTGTTTATCCTTACCATCGAATAAATAAATAATCTTTGTAAGTATTAACATTTCTTTAGTTAGAGGTGACCGATTCTCTCTTCAGCAAACACAATGTTTGTAGCGCAAAATAAGAGTATTCTTAATTAAAATACGACATTACTAATTATTATCAAAGTGAATCAAAATGAGACTGACCACTGTTAATTGTTTAAAAATCTTTAATTTCAGTTACCCTGTATTTTCGCCAAATAATGGAATTGAAAAATTTGAATTGAAGCCGTTGGTCCCGGCTGGCATTTGTAGATCTTTGACAGTCGTTACGGGTCGTCAGAAGCTCGAAAGTCTGACAACCAGTCTTACCAAGGGGTATCGTGTTACCCAGTAACTGGGTTGTGGAGGTCAGATAGGCAGTCGCTCCATGTAAAATACTGGTATTCAGCTGTATCCGGTAAGACTGGAAGCCGACCCCAACATAGTTGGGAAAAGGGTAGGCAGATGATTATGAATGTAATTGAAAAATTTGATAGTTACTATAGCACTGTTTAAAACGTGCTGGGTTCAGCAGATTAGCAAAGCGGAAAATTCCAACCCTTCAAAGAAACCTATTGGGTGAGATTTTGTAATACAAAAGGGACATGTGGAGGGGCCATGTGGCTAAATAATAATAGCCGCACGGGTCAATCGATCAGGTTAAGCTACGCATGCCGCGGTTGGTCCGTGGATGGGTGACCAACTTTACATACCAAGACCCCTCCGTGCCTTGAAAAGCACGTTAAGCCGTTGGTCCCGGATTTCATGGATCTTTGACATTCGTTACGGGTCGTCAGAAGCCCGAAATTCTGACAACCAGTCTTTCCAAGGGGTATTGTGTTACCCAGTGACTGGGTTGTGGAGGTCAGATAGGCAGTCGCTCCATGTAAAATACTGGTACTAAGCAGTATCCGGTTAGACAACGTGGTTGGGTAAGGGCTAGGCAGATTATGATTTTGTAATACAAAACACAGGAATGCGAAATTTTAATTTAGGCTTAATTTAACCTCATATTTGTGCCTTTGCCTCTCGGGTTGGTTGATGTTGGAAACGTAGAAAATCATGATTGTATAGAAATTAACGTCGTGTTGACGCGGCATTTGACTCACGTGTACGCAGCGTATACGTTTGACGAACGCCTTTTCTTGATGCAAAAGAACATAATAACTTTTGGCTATTCAAGTCTTACATGAAAAAATCGAGGTGTAGCTGTGTCGTGGACATGGCCGTATATTTTACGTGACTACGTGTACGTAACGGGTAATATTTTATTTGTAACAATTCTTTTGATTCTTTAGTTGCCCAGTGGTGTAATTAAATGTACGCATTCAAATGTAGATTATAGATAATCTGCAACACCAAACTGTATCCCCCGATTTTTTATCATCAGTTTTTTTAATTGCCTCCCACTATGGAAGCAAATTTAAAAACGTACTCACGTCAAAATATCGTCATTGTGTCCATAATACCTGAGCTTTCCTAAGTTTTTCTTCTATAGCTGCAAAAGCAATTTGTAAGGCTTGGTGTTCGTCCCTCAATACTTGATTTAATCCTTGCAATTCGGCCATATTTGTTTCATACATTTGAATCTCAGCACGTAAAGATGCTATCACGGCAGTATTTTCTGAAATTCTAAACATACAAAATGCGTTTAGTAATACTCAAAACACGTGCATTTTTTATCTATAAATAAAATTGATTTTTATATATACAATAATGGTACAAGTCTAGAATACAATAAATAAATACATGGGGTAAATTCAGAACCCAGGCTGTTACTGAATGAGGAATTTTTTATGGAATAACTCAATAAACTGCCCGAACTGTCTTAGGAATACTCTTCTTATTTTATCTTTTAGCTGTATGTTAGGTCGCACGTCAGTAATAACAAAACCAGTATAAGAGGCCACTCTTATTCCATTGAAACTTTGTACTATGTTAGGCCAGCTCAAGGTGAAAGTGCTACCACTGACATGCGGTTTACTGTAGCTATCCTTTAAAATCTGAGTAAAACTTGGTGCCATATTATCTTGTAACACTCGATATCGCCGCTGGACGCCCCAAGGTTCCTCCACGACACAACTTCGTTAAATCTCGTCACATAGAAAACCCTCAACAAAACGTAACAGTTATGGAACAAATCATAATTAAACAAAATAAAAAAGTCGACCTACTCCTGCAACAAATCAGTACCCTAATGGGCGCACAGACTACAGTCATTAGTAAACTAATACCATAAATGACTCCTCTGCGAATCGCAATCTAGAACATCATTGAATTGGCTCCCAATATCCAAGAGTTGGAGACTTTAATGAAAGCCAACAAATTAAACACAGTATTTATTTCAGAGTCGCACAGGACGTCCAGAAGCTCGTTCCGCATTAAAAGCTTTAACATTTGTCACTCCCCCCAACCTGATGGTAGTGCGCATGCTGGCTAAGCGCTGGCGATTCGAGCGAACCTGAGACATTCACTGTATAACCATATTCTACAGTGCATTTACAACTACTTCTGTTAGATTGGAGAACCAAGCAGGCCCCATTATTTTGTCCTCAATTTACTGTCCACCAAGACACAAAATAACTCCAGACATGTTCAAAACCTACTTCAATACTCTTTTTATTGCGGGTGGTGATTGGAATGCCAAACATACATTTTGGGGATCCCGGTGTGCCAGCACTCGTGGACGCGTTTTGAAACTCTGTGCTGATGAGAATCACTTAAAACCGATATCTACAGCTGAGGCTACTTACTGGCCTAACGACCCAAAGAAATTGCCGGATCTCTTGGATTTCTTCATAAATAAAGGTATAGATAGCTTTCACACAACCATAGAATCACGTTTAGACGGGCCATCAGATCACACACCGAAACTCCTTACAATTAGCACACTACTAGCGTCTCACAACTAGTGAGTTTACTAGGGAAATAACAAGAGTCTCTGACGAATAGCCGTACTGACTGGGACGGCTTTAAGATCTACTTCAATGAAAACTTTACTGCTACGATACCATTGAAGCACTAAAATTATGTAGATAACGCCTGCAGATATTTCACTAACGCCATTGAAATGGCTGCCTGGATCAACACTTCTCGGCCCAAAGGTTTTACCAACCCAGAAGAGTTAGTGAAACCTTTGGGCCGAGATAATCACCCACCAGACATAATGCAAAAAAATCCTAGAAAAGCGCCTACTTAGAAGAATATGACATCAATCTCGTCATTTTCTTGATAAACTAAATTTCAACAAAGCAGCAAATGAGTTAAAGACCAGGTCCAGAGGGTTGGCGCGAACTCGCTCTGGGAGGCCATTAAAAACTTAGAAGACCCTCAACAATCTTATCGTCCAATTAGATCACAAGCTTCTTGGGCAAGAACTGAATTTGAATAGGCTGAGGTATTCGCAATGCATCTGAATTCTATATTCACACCCAACGAGAGCTTTGCAGATGACCATGAAATTGACACAAGATCTGCCGATGTGTATAGTATTGGAACAAGATCTGCAGATGTGTATGCCCACTATACCAAGAAGAACACCTTTAGGAAATCAGACTGCAGCACTCGAGAAAGGTCCCGGGATTCGAGCTGATCATGCCTTCCATACTAAAAAATCGTCCCAGAAAACGCATTTCTTTCCTTACAAGTCGGTTCAACGCAATCATTCGAACTAATCCTGTTTTTCACCTCGGAATGAGAGATGGAACGCTTGAACATCTTACACACCTTCTTTTTAGCGTTCTAAAAGTTGTCTAAGTCTTATAAAATCTCGTGTCTGCGTCGTAAGTTATTTAAGGTCAAGTATCTGGAAAATCGCGTTTCTATAGCTGCAATTATGTTAACATCTACCTATTATAAAAATTGTAGAGCATAAAATTTGGGACAAAATTTATTCCAAACATGTTTTCATGCGGTCAAGCGTTTTTGTGATACGACAGCGGAGCCATACATACTGTAATGCAAGGTCAACCGTGAATCTCGGTGAATAATATCTTGTATAAAGTTATTAAACCATTAAAATATCATTAACAATGAATAATTTGTATTATTTATTAGTTAATATATTGTATTTAATAACATTTTACATATCTATACTATAATAGTAGGTATTATAAAGTGATAAGACTTGTTTTTTTGTTGGTTTGTTTGTAATGGATAAACTTAAAAGATACTAATCTGATATTAAAATTTCTTTCACTTAAAGAAAGTTACATTATCAGCGAGTAACATGGGATGTACCTAATGTATTTAAATAATATGTGAGATCCCTACGAAAATTACAATAATATAACCTAAGGTATCAAAAATTTGCCTATAAGTCATTATTTGGCGCGCGCTACGAAAACTATTGATGATACATAAAATAATGTACTACATGTTTATAGTACTCATCATTACCCTCAAAAAAGTCCGCGAAGAGGTCAATGACCATACAGCCTCCTATATGTCTAACTGTTATAGTTAAGTCACAATAACCGCTTTTTATTCAAATTAGTCAATCAAAACACGGGTAGAATCGAAAGACGATGACATTCGTAATCCATATCCAATGAAATAGTTTCATAATCAAGGTTGATTATGTACATGTAAATTCTTCTTTAAATTATTCGAATCGGACCATTTGTTTAGAAGTTACGACGGATATAAAAATGCTAAAAGTAATAAAATGCCGCGGTGTGAGCGAACAGCCCTACGCTTAGTCTATTAGTTTCTACACATTTTATTTTTTCTTGATTAACACTTAGTTTACTACTTTAATCGGCGTATAACGTCCCCGTGGGGTATTTTCCGACATCCACGCGGGCAAAGCTTACCTACTTTGTATAATGAAAAACTCATTAAATGAAATACTTATTGTATATCTTAGTTTTATATTCATTTATTGAAAGTAGATTTTAAGTAGAAAAATAATTATATTTTGTCTTTAAAATGTGTAAATACTTATTTTTCTATTAAGATTATAACTGGGAAGGCTGACCCCTATAATACGACCTTTTTCTATGAAGTCTATACCTGAGAATGCGGACCCCTATATAATTTGACCTTCTTCATTTATAGTTAGTTCATGAGACAGATGTTCCGTTGTGAAGACTGATGATGATGACTTTAATCATTTAAAAACTAGGTCCTTAAGCCAATATGGACCTAAGGGACCCAATTGTGGGGCGTTGCCAGCAAAACCAACACACTCTGCCTGCAAAGAGTCCAAAATGGTATCCTAAGATCAATAACAAATGCACCTTGGTTTGCCAGGAACGACAAAATCTACGACTATCTAGTAATGCCATCAATAAACTATGAAATCAAGCAGTACAAAAGACAACACAAGGCATGCCTAACCTTGCATCCAAAGCTGTTACCAAACCTGTTACATTGGTTTCAAATGTTACCGAGTTACTGAACTGTAAAACCTGACAGCGGTCGTAAAAGGCTAAGTCGTATAAGTGGGTGGCACAGCACTGGCAGCACTGCTCCATCACAACGCCATTTCACAAAGAATTATTGTAAATACAAGTAAAAGGAAAAAATATATATTATTTCTAGAAACCTAAAGGAACTTACATAATATCTTTTGCTTGTAGCTGTTTCTCTAAATCATGTACTCTTTCATTAAGACTCATAATCTGCTGGGCATTTTCTCCTCTTCTCCTATGCATGGAGGTCAGTTCTTCTTGTTGTACTAAGATTTTTTGCTCCAAAGCCTGTACCCTTTCATTGCTACTGGTGCCTGAAATTGAGACAGATATTTTTGTGGGTTAAAAAGAAAAAAAAAAAACGTGTAAGTGCTTTTCTATGATCGGGGGCGAAAGGGGGGGGGGGGGGAAGGGGGCTACGCATTGCTATGAATTCAGCATAAATTCAAACTTCAGGCTATAGGGATTTTTTTAATGGATAGAAACATCACGCCACGCCTGTATCTTAAGGGTTAGGCAGAGGTGAACCTATAGTACACCCACACTTCACTTGTTTTTAATGGATATTTTTTTATAAATTAATAAATGGGGGTGATAGCTTATCATTTTTTTAAACGAGTATGTAAGGATCGTAGCAGGTGGCATTCTGTAGTTTCTGCCTAGCCCCATGAGAAAAAGAAAGAGGTGTAAGTTTATGTATATATTAATAATACAGCCTGAGGATAAAACAGACACGATAATATTTTATGTGTGTTACTGTCTGACTCTGGGATCATTATTCATGATCACTAATTAAGGTGGATCCGCAGTGGTAGCCTGAGAAATTCAAATTTTCTTACGTTATTTGCAATTTGCAGGTCAGAGTCAGGTTGTATCTTGATCAAACTATGATTCGCGACCATAACAAATATGTACTTACAGAATTATAATCATTAGAATCATTTATACATCTCTCTTAGTTAGATCTAGCTGACCTGCAAATTGCAAGAAACGTAAGAAAATTTTAATTTTGCAGACTGCCACTGCGGATCCACCTTAAAAATTATTTTTTTAAAATCTTAACATGATAATAGATGACTACATAACTTCTAGATATTCCAACTCCTATATTGAATTATTCATAACCTGTGAGGCGAACTTTCTATTTCCAATTGTGTGTCTACAAAACGTGAGAAAAATTAATGATTAGTTGCTTAGTTTACACTGAGGACTTTCATTTCAACTAATGGTTTATTTTAGATTGAGTTGGACAACACAGCAATCTTCTTATATGAATCTGCTTAAGGTTTAATATATATTGATTTTTAACTATTTCCCCAATTTTAGGGAAATTAGTTTTGGTAGGTATTGTTTATCCATGATTGAGTAACAAACATCTTGACAAAATTTCACATAAATTATATTAGTCATGATGATTTCACATAAATATTAGCTTCTACCTATGAAATCTCTTTATCAGACAACATATTTGTCTTTGTTTTGTTTGACACAATTTTTTGGTGTTATCTGTGCCATCATAATATGATTGATGATCCCATTTCAGCATGTATCCTTGATATTTATAGGCATTTCTTTCTTATCTGTTATGAACTGGTTATGTCCTATCCTCGTAAGGCCCAACCCAAATTTAGGTCGATATATATTTTTATGATTAGATATATAATTTAAATGATTTTAAATAGTGTCTCGGGCCGGAGTGTCAAAATTTTTTTGTCATTAAATTAGGTCGTTGGGCCTTACGAGGCTATAATAAAATTAGTTCAGTGGGCTTACCAGTACCGGATAAAACACTGTCAGTTCCTGTAAACCTTATTCTTTCATTGAGCAACGTCAGCTGTAGGTTTTCATTCTTTAATGTGTTAACATTATCAAATAGTCTGCTCTCTGAAAATAACAAATTAATATTTTTAATTTAAGTATGACGAGAAGCAAGTCTGCCTGTCAACACTGAATGTAGAGAACTTCTGCAGGCCCATGGTCTTATTTTGAAAAAAAAAATAGGCATGTCAGTTTGTAAGAATTCAGTTGACTGAATGTCATGACAGAATTATTGGCTTATTATACTCACAAGCTTAAGTTTCAGCCGTGAATACATAAAATAGAAATTATGATATGCAAAACACTAGTATTCTGTTGATTAAATGAAGGTAGGTCAGGTATTAAACCTGAATCATTATCCAGCTGCATGGCGCATTCACATACATTGTGTAATTGTTTACTTAGAAATAAATATTCACAGGCTGTGTTATCATTGATCATATTTTATCTCTGATATGTAATCAAGCCAACACTGGTAACTTTACCATGTCAGGAGACATTACCATAAATTAAAATGTGTATTTTTAGAAATGTTCACTACCTAAGTATATTTAGGTGCTAGGTGTTAACATGCTTCTTTTTACAGTTCGGTATATTTATGTTATTCTAGGCTACATTCCATAGTGTTAGCTAAACATGCAAATTATGTAGGTTGTAAACAAACCGCCTACTAAAGTAATTAATAGCCATGATAACAAATGGTATAAAGCACAAACAATCAGTGAAGAACAATGGATTATTATTCTTGTGATAAATCCCGTCTATTAGATAAATTACTAAAATGTCAACACAAAGACGTCCATAGGTTAAGTTACTTACGAAAGGCAATAATGTCCTGAAACGCAGCTGTTTCGTATTTATTTCTAGCCTGCAGTTGGCTGACAATGTTGTTCCTCCAGTCACCACCTTCCATTTTTACTGTGCAGTTAATTAACTGATACAAATTAATAATTATTATATTAACTCAGGATCAAAACAAACAGATGTCATAATGTTCAACGGTAATCATTCGGTGATAACAAAGACAACTCTAGATATTTTATATAGTAAACAAGTTCTGCGCATTTAATAAACCTATTTATGTTCTAATTACGACAAGAAAAGCAGAGTTATCCGCAGATTTTTATGTTTTTCTGAAGCAATACGAATGACAATACGTTAAATCACATCTGACACTGACAGTTAGTTCAACATGAAGTAGTTCTGACAGAAGACCTACATAGAGATGTACGATGAAAAATCGACTAACAGTGGATTCACTAAAATAAAAAATTGATTAAACAGTATTATAAATACAGCGGGTAATAAGCAAAATGATCAGGAATAATAAAACTTTATTACAAAAAAAAACAACAACTTATTTAAAAAAAAACACTACAAAATGAAAAAAAACTTTAACTTCGGAAGTCAGTGGCAAAAAACGAAAATACTAAAATTTAGGTTTTTCAGTTTGTAGTTGTGGTACGGTTGGTGTTCTATATTACCTGACCCCTCTTACAAAGACGAAGAGGGTTCGGGGTTCGGAAAAGGGTTCGGGGAACGTTCTCCTAAGACCGATTCGACATTGGACTGTTCGTCGACAGGATGATTTATTTATTTCCGTTTCCCCAGCAGGGTCTTTCACCTATGGACATTTCGCCAACAGAACCTTTAATATGCGTCACTTTCGACGACAGCCCTTGGTAGCAAATATAATAGGTTGGCAGCTATAGCGAAGGATAATTTTAGTAAAAAGTAGCAGCTTAATAATCAGTTGTTAGGTTAGGTAAGGTTAGAACAGTGACCATTAACACCAGATCCCCTCTTCTGTTGGTGACTCTCAGTTACCAAAACAAAAACTCGATGCCAGTTTAAATTAAAACAAAGCTAACACCTGATTAGTCGAAAGTGACGCATATGAAAGGTTCTGTCGGCGCAAAGTCTATAGGTGAAAGACCCTGCTGGGCAAACGAAAATAAATGAATCATCCTGTCGACGAACAGTCCAATGGTGAATCGGTCTTAGGAGAACGGTTGATGAATCGGTTTAGAGGATCTATCGTTACAATACAATTCAGTCTCCGATACCAGTCAGAGATTTTATTACTAAAAGTTTTGTTCCATTCAGTCTGCTAGTTTTGTTCCGTGTTGACTTACTAACCAAGATATATAGAGTACACTGTAAATGATGCCGTAAAAGGAAAACGCCACTTTTTAACCGACTTCAAAAAAGGAGGAGGTTCTATTCCACTATTACTCGAAGACGGCAGGACCCATTTGGAAAAATATTCTTTTGTTTAAACGTGTATACCTACTTCCTAGGTGGTCCAATTGTCATTCAGGTCAGGATCTGATGAGGGGATCCTGGAGAAATCGAGGGAACTCTTCAAATAGTACCTAAAGGCACACCCTATAGCGATTTGCATATTTTTTTATAGTAACTCGTGGATTTGCTCTCATCATCAGCATCATTTGGTGAAGTGGAGCCGAAGATGAAGACCACAGATGGCTACCGGAACCACTCAATAATATGTATTTCACGGGTTGCGATTCGATTATTTTAATATGGTTTCAAAGCAATTTATGCTCTTCACTATATAGTGAAGACCACTTCACCATACGCATATGCGTATGGTGAAGTGGAGCTGATTGTGAAGTACCAGTAGAACTCCTCAAGAAGTAACGTCCCTGTTTCGGGGAAGTAATATTTTGTATAAGGTGATGAACAGTTGACATAAACCTATTGTAACTTAGATACATTACAAACCGACCCACTAAATACGTATTTTTATTGTGAGTAGATCATTACGTAGATACATCAGAGGCTGTTTCCAGCTGCAGTTCAAGCTATTTATGAATGCGATCAGTGTAACACACACACCAGTCAGTCAGTTCAGTCTAACACTTTTTGCTTTTTAGGGTTAGTAAACAAGGAACCCATATAGTTTCGCCATGTCCGTCTGTCTGTCCCCGCTGTAGCTCAGAGACGCTTAGTACTAGAAATCTGTTATTTGGCATAGGTAACTAACTATACCTATTAATCACGCGATAAAGTGCTAAAATAAAATCTTGAAAAACATTTTTTTATGGTACCTCCCTTGCACGTAATGTGGGGAGGATTTTTTTTTCTCGTCTACCCCATGACGTGTGATATCGTTGGATAGGCCGTTCAAAAATATTGCGGGTCTGTGAACACCACTTTTCCTCCGCTTGTGTAAAATTAAGTGTTATAGTGCTAATTTTTGTTAGAGTCAAGTGTCAGTTAAATGGTTGTTTATGGAGATGTGAAAAAAAACATGGTAGTATTACATATACTTAATGAAATTAAAACGAAAACTATCACAGCTAAGTGAGCTTTACAATTTAACGAGTAATAGTCGACCAACTTAAATTTGCAGTTGGAGAATTGACCGTGGCATAAATCTATGTACCTATGGGAAACATGTTTTTCAACTACAATGTTAAGTTTGCTTTTGGGATAAATTCATCCTAACTTCCGAACTACGGAACCTTTCACATTGGCCGGTTTTTAATGTTAGTTTGAGTACCTACCTAAGAATGATGTGTCTATCACACAGTAGGTAATCGACACTAATCAGCGACCGGGCCGTTTGGATATCCAAACTTAGAGCCTCGTCAGGACCGGATAAAAACTCTAGCACCATTTTGAAATGATTTATGGAAAGTAAAAAAAATAAAAACATTGAGCCGAACAGCCCGAGGCCCGCAAGGCCTATTCCCGGTGGATGAACGTAGTTATCTGATACAAAGTCGTCCGTTTTTCCCTAAAAAAAGATTTTAGTAGGTAGGCCACATGCGTGGATGCATCAATGATGGTTTTAACCGTACCTAGCTGACCAAGTAAGAAAGAAAAAAAGTTAATTTGAAACACGTGCATACAAAAAGATCTCGAGTAGGTAAACAGAAAAATAAAACAAAATAGATCTACATATAATCACGAGCACAAATGATAACTGTGACAAGAAGTCATGCATGTGTCAGCACACATGCAGGGGACACATGTGTGAGACCCACAGCACAGCGCTGATTTTCAGTGGTCACCCGAAACAGACGTAAGGAATCCAAGTCAAGTTTAATGAATTGTACTAATTAGGATATAATGCAATTACTATAAAACTAATATAAGAATAAATATTATTAAATAACATAACATTTTATCCGCAGGTGTCACCGTGAGCCGTGAGTGCATAAAAAATGTACCCATCTAAAAATATTTTATTATGCGAGAATATCCAATGTTTTGTCTCGCTCCCACCCTCATCAGGTACCTATGTACGAAGTACGAGTAGGTTAGGTAGGTACCTACTGGTCGAATATAAATTCGGAGTGCGTCAATAGTTTTATTGTTATGCATATTGATGGAATACACAGCAATAAAACAGGGTTCAATTTTCCCGATAGTGCATCGATTATTGTGATGGTTTGATAGTTTAGCTAGCTACGTTACCATTCCCATTTCTACTCTACTGTAGAATAGAAATCACTTGTCTATATTTGTCGGTAGAAAACTATCAACTGTCTACACTGAAACGTCATTTTTTTCTACTCTTCCGTCGACAAAACGCTTCTCTACGGTTCTCGTGCTTGCGTTTTTGTTAGGCTGGCATTCGAATATTTTTAGGGTTCCGTAGTAAACAAGGAACCCTTATAGTTTCGCCATGTCTGTTTGTCTCCGCCATAGATATAGGAATATTTCTATGGTCCCCGCTTTAGCTCAGAGACGCTTAGTACTAAAAACCTGTAATTTTTTTTTAAATTTTTTTATCCCAAAAAACTTTTTATCCCATGGTATGGGGTATCGTTCGATAGACAGTTCAATAATATTGCGAGTCAGTTCGCTCTATTTTCCGATTTAAGGAGCCGTTTGCGTAATATTAAGCTTTAAAGTGCAAATTTTTGTTAGAGTCAAGTGCCCCCCCTCCCTGCCAGCTAAATGGTTGTTTTTTGAAACGTGAAAAAGTTAATGGCAAATGAAAAGGTAGTACCTACATTTAATGAAATTAAAAGTAAAACTATCACAGCTAAGTAAGCTTTACAAGCTAACGAGTACCTAGTACTCGACCAACTAAAATTTACAGTTGGAGAATTGACCGTGACGTACGTGGGAGAACATGCTTTCCAACTACAATGTTGTTTGTTTTTGCGATAAATTCATCCCAAGTAATCCCAACCACGGAACCCTTCACTGTGCTTGATCCGACACGCGCTTGGCCGGTTTTTATTTATCCAACCACAACTACGTACGTTTTCTGGCACAGTAGGTAGGTACTTCTATAATTAATATTGTTCAAAATAGATACCTAGCCACTACTTACCTACCTTATAATCGTTATCATCCTCCGTCAAGGACCTCATTCATCTGGACTTGGACTGTTACTATTCAATTAAGGATTGGAAATTCAATTATAAGTTTTGAGAGTCAGAGCTGAGAGCTCAAGGTATGCGCTCAGGCGTCTAAATTAATTCGTACTTCGAGATATGATTATCTGTTTACCGTTAAGACCACTGGGATTAAGAAGTTTCTATACTGAGCAGTGTTGATTAACGGGGCGAAGGAAAAATTTAAGCCAATTATTGTATTGGAACCGCTCTAGTCAACTGTGGACTGGTTTTATAGGCGACATTAAACTAACAAATGCATCGATATTTTTTAACGTTCTAAATGTGTGGTGTTATTTTCGTAGATAATCACTTTACCTATTGATATCTAAGGTTCGATTTCAAATGAATTACTTCTATTTTAGATATTTTACCTATGGTTAATTAATCATCGTAGCGGTCGTAGGTTCGAACCCTGACCGGCGCTTTACTTTGTGTAAATTATTTCATCGCCACTGCTCTCAAAACGGTGAAGGAAAACATCGTGAGGAAACCGGCATGACCTAGAACCAAAAATTCGAAGACATGTGACATTTACCAACCCGCACTGGGCCCGCGTGGTGGATTACGGCCCACTCCCTCTCACCGAGAGGAGGCCTGTGTCCCAGCAGTGGGAATATTATAGGCTGATAATGTATCTATGTAATTAATGCTTGTCGAGTGCAACTTAAAATATTATTTCACTACTTTTCTAAAATAAGTTTAGCTTTATTTGATTCCTCAACGTTGTAAGTAATTATCGCTAAATTATACATTCTGAATTCGCGACCTACTAATAAATTAGGTGATTAGCCGCGATCGGGATTTAACTTCCGAGGAATTTGTTTAAGTTGCACCTTTTAATCTGTTCCAAGAGAATAGACTACTAACTTTGCCGAATAAAAAGCTACGTACTTTCCGAGATAAAAAATGCTACAGCAGTCTGTAGCATTTTTTCTTACTATTTCAATATGGACAAAACCTGCATACCTACATAATGCAGTGTGCTTAGAGCTTTTTTATGCTGACTAACTTCGATAGACCAACTTTACTGAAGAAGATTGCTGTGCCACTATTGCAATTTTACCTAAGTTAGAATTTCAACTCCCTAATGTGCAGCGAATGTTTTACAGGCTGAGATTACAACCTGACGACTGCCGAGGGTTGCATCATGGTCCCAAACTGAAAATTAAGTAGGTTGAAGTGTAGATAGCTAAGGACTAAACCACGTTCCTCATACCACTTATTAAGTTGAAAGTGGAGTTAGAACTGTTTTAAGTTAGGCTTCTAATAATATCGTTTGGCGTTATTATCGAAATATGATTCCCGTCAGACCCGTCGTTCCTATTCCCGATGGACAGTCTGTGCATTCTATCCATTTCTATGGGGTCCCTGAAACGATCACTTGCAATTGATCAATTGCCATTGACCAATTGCATTTGGTAGACGATCAATTGACCAATTGTATTTGGTAGACGATCAACTTGCGCATCAATGTGTATCAATCACGTAAAAATTTACAATTGCAATTGTTCGTTTCGGGGACCCTTGTCAAATGTCATCTGGCTGTCATCTCATTATTATTAGTTCTTCTTAGTATTTCCTTTACACAATCCTTTGTTAAATCATTAAATGATATGATTTTTATTTCTGTAAATTGGTTCAAAAAACACTTTTACACGTCCAAATTAAATTACGTTATAAAACTAGATGAAATACCACGTTTGTTTCGGTCTTTCGACCGAAAATAACTTACAGGTCACCGTCTCTTTTAAACTCCATATACATATAATCTTGGCCATACCAAAAGACCATCTCAGACATTCACCTACTTACATGGTCCTCATATGGCCTCACATATGAGGACTATGTAAGTAGTTGAATGTCTGAGCTGGTCTTTTGGTATGGCCAAGATTATATATGGAGTTTATAGATTATATATAGTGGACACCCCAGCAAGAAATAAGTAGCTGTATCTACAGAATGATGTAAGTTACTTTCATAATTAGTTATGTTCGGACATTTGAGTCAGAACATTCTACAAGAGTGCGTCCTCAAGACAATTGACTGGTTTAGTTCAGCCAAGTGTCTCGTTAGAGATGTCTTACAGAAATACTAATGCATTTAGGACGGTCGCTGGTACGATGTTATTGCATTTTCGCGCTGGATATGTGCTTTATAGGACGTAACAAGTTTATGTTACGTCTTCTTCAATGGTGTCATTTCGGTATTTTAGATTTTTGTGGAAATTAAGAAGTAGGTAGGTAGGTATGATGTCGAACTTTTTATAATGAAGTAGGCTAAGTGGTCAAAATTAAACAAGTTTTAATGAGTTAAGAGTACTTTATTATATTTTACTTTATGTAAGTAATAATCTAAAAAAATACACACAAGATGTACAAGTAAATAATAAAAATAACAAAAAGGCGGAAGAGCTCATTGGGCATCAAAAAATTCGTCCGCATCGCTGTCAATGGGAAAAATGCCCAAAAAGCTGGCAGCATTGCCACTTTGGATAGTAATGCTGATTCTTTGGGCTAACAAATGGCCAGCCCTCTGGTCACGTAATGACTCTACCAACCGTTTGGCGATGTCCTGAAATACTCGATGAGCACTCGGACCCTAAAGGCCTAGTGTTTCAACCACAAACGGCTCAAACATATAGCTCCCAATAAGGTTGTTATATTTGCGGCGTTTGAGGTCTTCTGGTCCTGCAGCAGCAGCCCCAGCACAGCCCGCCGTGCTAGGAAGATGGGAAGGCGAGAGTGTCGACACAGGTTGCATCCCACACCAAAGGTCTACCCAACTTCCACGGCATTATGGTCATTCCGTCTGGCCTCTTCCCATCGTCACGTGCCAAGCCATTGGGTTCTAAAACAGCTGGCTCCCCGGTGGTGACAAGAGCCCGATGTATGATGTCGTTAATGCTGGCGTGCCGTGCCATCCGACCAGCGCTTTTACTGCAGGATAAGCCATGATGTCCGAGGCAGTCGACTCCTTCACCGCATTGACAGCGATGCCGATGTGGGGCCCCGTCAGGAGTGCCCAGGCGCAAACATGTAGCGAGTCGGTATGTGGTGTCACCCAGCATGGTGCCTATGTTGGGTGACGGTAGAGCTTGAAGCCAGAGGCCCGACTCCCATTCACCCACAGCCAGCAGGCTGGCACACTCAGCAGTATTGGTGGACGTATTAATGAGTTTATTCCGTACCAACTTGCAGAGCGGCTCATCCCACTGTCTCTGGGAAGATGGGTTCTCGGGCTGAACCGTATCCGGGCAAGCCACCAGGTATTCACCGCATTGGTCAAACACGGCACTTCAGAGTCAACCTGAGAAGGGGCTAAGATTCTTGTGGTTAACTTTTCGGTGCTTTTCGGACCGAGGACAGGAACGCCGGTAGGCTTACACTTGAAATTTTGTGGACACCGAGCCACCAAAACGAATGGGTAGTGTGGCTTGCAGCCACGCGCAGTCATCCAATGCCACATTTAAAATTGATGTAAGGGTACTTCGAATAATATGATCGATTTTGTCTAAAAGGTGTGGCTGCTTCCATAGCAAGAGAAGAGCGGAGAAAATACATAAAATTTGTACCGAAACTGCAATATCTGATAAGAGTGAATGCCGAGTGTAAATTAATTTTAGAAAGTCTATCCGAAATATCGTTAAAATGTTGAATTTTCCCCCGACGAATGGTGTAAAACTGTCTTCTAAAATTGGAGAACCTAGGAGGTATAGTGAACTTTTTTCCAAAACTTTGATATCTTTGATATATTGAATTGAATTTTTGTATAGTCGATTGTCTGTCGGCATTGTCACAAAGGTAAATTTCGCATTTGGAGTTGTTGAGGTCAAGGCCTATGGATTGGAACTGCTGCTTTAATAATTGAAGATCTTTTAGAACGGTGTCTACGTCACGTTCTAGTGTTTCATCATCTAAATACCACACATTATATTTTGAATTTAGTTGCTGTATTAATGGGTAGGCAAACTGAAAATGACTGGCCCGAGAGGATCACCTTGTTGGCATCCGACTGCAGATTCCAAAACGTTGTCTTTTTCTATAATAATTTTGATGGGTGCCTGTAGCACTGCCACATAAAGGCATAAATTTGTGGTAACTTCTTTAATACTTCAGTCACCAAAGTGTCCCTGTTAACAGAGTTGAAGGCGTTAAGAATCATTCATAAGTATCAATTCACGCGGTGGTAAGTTTCTATAGGAAAGTATTAGAAAATTTGAAGTTAAACTTTCTAAACGCTCCAATGAAGATCTTTCTCGATTAAATATAAAGTACCTTGGTAGTTACTGAATACCTCTACTCAAGTATAGACATATCTGCGCTATGTACACTGGTATTTATTAGTAAAATAAATCGATTATAAAGTTACAGAATCGCCACCCAGCCGTTGTGGAACGCAATATATTCGGCTTAATAGTGTAATTTTGCAGGCTCTTGCAATATCTTGCGGTGAACTCGACCAACCCTCTGCCCTCCTCTGACAGACGCCAGATTGCATGCAACATTCTGTCGTTAGCAGACGGGATTATAGTCACCTCACTGAGGCAATTTGTTTACATACGTGTGAATCTCGTACTCGGTACGGTACTGATTTAAAAGTGTTCTATCATTAGGTAGGCAGATGTAGATAGAATGCTGCTATTTTTTTTTTAAGGTTGACCTTTGCTCTAAGTTACATACATACCTAAGTACATACTAAGTAAAAATAAGTCCTAAGGCATAAAAAGTTACTTACTGTAAAATTCTTTGAAAGCATGACACTATTACTGAATATTTGACATCGGTAGAGCTATTCGGCAATGTTTTTACCCAAAAATATAAAGTGAGGCTCTGTCGCCGGATCAGAGCAATAAAAGGTCGCGAGTTTCGAGCCATACATTATTTATAGGGGGTTCTATCGACAACACCTTCTAAAATCAATATAGGAAAAATCGCGCTATGAGCTTCTTGAGCCTAATCAAATAAAACGAGTGAAAGTTAAAATTGGAAGAAGTGGGAGTCGTGCCATTGAATAATTCATTAATTTGAGATAAATGTAGTTACCTAGAGTTGAAACCGACGACGATCTCGTAGTAAAAGTAATATACCTACCTACTTACTTTTAATTCTCAAAGATTCAGTTTTTTTTTTACATTTTCTTTATTTTTTTTTCAAATGCTGTGCGAAGGATTACATGATCGGACTAGAAAAGAAAAACTAATTTTCTATCTCTAACGTTTTCCAATCGTTCTTTAGTGATGAGTGAATTCAGCACTAGATTCTTGATGCCTGTAGACTAAAATATCAATATCGTGCGTGAGGGTAAACGAAAAGCCGCGGACGGCATGCGATTTGAGAGCCCCATGTTCCAGTCAATGCTGAACATAGGGATTTGACTCTAGCAGCCCAATGTCTGCTACAGGTTCATGTTAAATGATGGATAATTGATATGATGTACGTACAGAAGGCAGGAAGTAGGATGAAAAATAAAAATAAAATATGAGTTCCAATTGGTATTTTATTGATAATTTTTCACTGCTGCTGGAGCACTTATTTGCGCTTTACTACATTACCAAATCTGTCAATATGTCTTTTGTAGCGACGACCATCCTCTGTAAGAAGAAAATTTTATAGTGTTTCTGTGCCACGACAGAGATAGACAAACTAAAGGAAAAAGACTTTACGTTTACGTACAAGACTTACTAATTGCAAGTAAGAGATGGCTCAGTTAAGTTGCGAATGATCAAATGCCATTTGTATATTTTTATCCAAATGGCATTTGATCATTCGCAACTAGATAGATAGATAGATAGAAACAATTCTCTAGATACTAGATATTTTTATCTATGATCATAGACAGGTAGGTAAGCTGATCGAAAAAAATGATTTGAATCGGACCTGGGTAGACTACTTCAAATTGTAATTTAAATTAGCGTTGAAATTTAGGGAAATATGGGAAATGTGTGTGGTAGATAAAGGTGGTACTTACCCTCAGATTGATTGTCTGAATCGGAGTTCTTTGCGTATTTAGCATGTATTTTTGGACTGTCTGGAATAAAAAAACAACGACGTGATTATTTAGAGCAACTTAAAAAGAGTAATGGAAATGTGTGTATGAATCAGGGTTGTTGCTGATGCATATTTTTTTCACATCAGCGGATGCTGATGCTGATGCTGATGTTTTATCATTGACATCAGCGGATGCTGATGCTGATGCTGATTTTAATCATTTTCTTAAAAAAGCAGTGACCATTATGAATTTATACCTAAAAGTTGCACAGTTTTCCTTGGTATTGCACACTTGGTGTTGCACAGTTTTCCTTGATTCACTAATTTAAAATACGACTATATTCCACTTCTCAACGGAGGCGGCATTATTTTTTTCACAACAGTTTACAAAAAGAACAATAACTTTCACGCGAAATGACGTGTTATAACGTAATGAGACAAGTTTGCGTTTGATTACAAACGCAATCACCGCGGTCGACTTTTGGATTGGTCAAAACTCGCAAGCGAACACAACTCTACAGCCCGCACCCTCTGCGGTCATGTCATGACTCGATCTTCAGCATTAATAATCAGCATCGATCAATGCGGATGCTGATGCTGATGCTGATGTTCGCAACAACCCTGGTATGAATGGCAATGAGTGTGAAATCCTTACTGTGTGCAAGTCATATAGTAGTAAGATGAGTTGGTGTCCGCAACTCCACGTCCAAGCGCGTATTTTGAGTACGGCATGTGGCGTTGGTAAGTAATATTAAAACGTCTAATAAAAGATACCTACGTAAATACCACATTTATACCACTGCTAGCATCTAGCTTTGCTTTTGCTCTTGGTATTAATGATAGCAACAATGCCGTTGAAAAATAAACATCATTTTCTTTGGTACAGTTTACAAGATTTAACAATAAATAGGCGTTTTTAGGGTTCCGTACCCAAAGGGTAAAACGGGACCCTATTACTAAGACTCCGCTGTCCATCTGTCTGTCTGTCTGTCCGTCTGTCACCAGGCTGTATCTATATAGATAGTTGAAATTTTCACAGATGATGTATTTCTGTTGCCGCTATAACAACAAATACTAAAAAAACATAATAAAATAAATATTTAAA
Organism: Atethmia centrago; assembly: GCA_905333075.3. NCBI lineage: Eukaryota > Metazoa > Arthropoda > Insecta > Lepidoptera > Noctuidae > Atethmia > Atethmia centrago. The sequence goes on along the minus strand of HG995383.1, from coordinate 13,945,420 downwards.
GGGACTCCCATACAACATACATGATTTTTTTGCCGTTTTTATAGATAATGGTACGGAACGCACTTGGCCGGTTTTTTTAAGATAGAAACCGACCTCAAACTCTACTTGGTTTTGTCTTATTTTACCAACATTATGTGATCGCTGGTCTACTAAGACACGAGTGCCTTTCTACTTTAATTATCTTTGAAATAATATTGTTTAAGTTTATAATGACAATAAAATAAATAAGTAGGTACACTGCAAGATGTTTTAGCCTGACACCTAACTGAGATGTTGATGTGATGTAAGACCGTGAAGTTAAAGAATGCAATATATAGGTATGATTTACGATTAAAATAAAGTTCTACTAGTTAGACGTACCTTCTTCAGGCTCGAAATCGCCGGTTTTCGGACCTCTGGTTATTCTTACTGTGTTGTCGTCACCGGAAGCCGCTGAAATTTAATTTATAGGTACTTATTGCTCTTTTTTTAGGTTCACACTGTCTTAAGGAGACCCATTTACCATCCTGATAACACATTTGGCAAAATTGAGGGTCGTAATGGTTAAGCTAGAACCATGTTAAGCCCAGTTAAAGCTAACAAAAATTTTAAAAAGTTTTATAGATATTAGACTGATTGGTACTGAACTGGTGCATATTTCAGAATTAAGCGATATTGGAGGCATTTGAATTTTTTCTTTGCTGCCTTTAAAAATCATATTTTTTTATGAGAGACCTATGAAAAGTTGGTTTTATGTCCGTAGAGGACCTATAATACCTATTCATACGTCATGGACAACACGACTGTAACAAGTAGGTAATTAATTAAGTAAAATTACAGATTTTGTCCTCCTCATCACCGTCATCGTCGTTAGACTTGTCTGGCTTCACGTGTTCTTTGCTTGATTCTGCTTTTTTGGGACGTGCCTGTTCTTCACTCGAGGGTTTCACCATTTTTTTTTCACTAGCACTCTCATCGTTACTGCTTTCTCCATCCAAAGCCCTTGGATTATATTCATGAGAATCTAAAATGAAAGAGCTAGTGCAATCATCAAAGATGTGTTTCTTTTACCTGTCATAGCCACGGGAAAAGTATACCTTCGAAATCTCTAATGCGAAGTAAAGGACCTCCATTGCCCCCTTGTGTTAAGTCAAACCCAAGTTTAATATCAACTAAAAATATACAACGGGGTTGCATCAAAAGCTGAATACGACGTGAAACTATATTAATTTGGCGCATGCCTTAATAACAAGATACTCACGCTTATTGCCTCCTGAAGATTCACTAAATGCAATGATCGTAGACACCAATATCTGTAAATCAAGAATGAGAATGAGTTCAAGTTTCAGATAGACGATAAATAATTTTACACAAAAAGTACTAAAATTATTTACCGTTACGAAAAGCCATGATTTTGGACTGTTTTCGCCAGGCAGCAGCATGATGAAGTCTTAAAATATTTTATTTCACGAAGATTAATAAAAGCGTGTGGCGATACGCAATGATTTCAATTTTCTCGGTAACATAAACATTTTGTTTTATTACTCTGCAATTTTATCAATAAGTAGGTAGGTATGTTACCAAATAAAGTGAAAAACCATAAAATTGCTTGGAATTTTCAAAAATGCAGGTTAACAACTACCTACCTACCTACTTACTTACTACAACTTGTTTTTTTCATTCCGATACCCTAAGTCAGGGATGGCGAACCATTTTGCAATCACTTGCCAATTTTTTAATAAATATTTAATGTGGCCATGCCAATAATCAATCTTGACTTTGACTACAGGAAGAAACTAAATGGTTTTAGAATAATGCTCTTTATTTACAAACAGAATTAGACCTTTGCTATTATTCAGTCCTCTTAACATTTACCGTTTTATATTTATTTAAATGGATGAACAAATTAGTGCGACTTCTGCTGTTACAAGCTATAGATATCAAATTACTTATATATCAAATACAGCTAGATATCAAATTACTTATATATCAAATTCAGCTAGATATCCAATTACATATACCAGGTTCACATTTACCTTTGCATTTACGTGGCAACGATAGTCGAAATCAAGGCGCCTGTCGTAGCCGGGTGCGCTCAGATATCTACGTTTGTTACTGTGACTTATGTACAGTCGCGAGCACATCAAGTTACCACAAACTGTCATATTTATCCAAATAATTTTAAGCCTTAAAATGTAGATGGTTAAGTTCAAAATCGAATGAGGAAATTTGACAATCGATGTGCTGGCGACTCTACCTAAACTCTTCAATTGATACCGTGCAGAATCATTTTGTCGCGTGCCATTGGTTCGCCATCCATGCCCTAAGTATATAAATACCTGGAAATATTTTGATAGCAGGCTTTGCAAGTAGTGGGAGCTGAAAACACTACTCGCAAGAAATTAATTTCAGCGATGTCGAAAGTAAACTAAAATGTGGGTAATGCGTAAATAAATACACCCAAAAATAAAGATGATTTGACTCAAAAGACTACTGAGGTGACTTAACATAGATAGGTACCTACCTACGGAGAAGAGTTGCTACTCCGACCACAATTACGTCAATCGGGTTTAAAAAGGCAGGAGGACGATGAAGCCCCAGCAGCGCATGAGGTTTTTTATACAAATACACTTCCCTACAATCTTTCATTCCCTATTAGTTTCCCCGTAGCGGTGGAATTACCAAAGACGGAAAAACATGGCGGCGCCTACTATATCTCGTAACATATTGCCTAAACGTTGGAAGGAGCTAAATGTTAAGGTATGAATACCTTAACATTTAGCTCCTTAGCGTTTAGACCCTTGAAAGGGTCAATTAAAAAATTGGGTTTCTTTCGCAAAAAGCATATTATAGTGTCTCCGAATTTCTAGGCGACCAAGTTTTTTTTTTGTTGATTGAATAATTTGATCTTTTTCCTGACACTATTAATAAATTTATATGAATACGTAATGTTGACATTATAACATAATAGTCATTTCAATTTATAAACTATGTAAGTGCCTGTTATAGGTAATTTTTTCGATTTATTTTCAATGTTTTGGAAATATTTGTACGCCGATACTTACGACTAAACATGATTGGACTCTTAAACGATGTAATATCTTGCATGCTCTAAATATAGAAATCTTATCTTATCTAGACACGCGGTAGCGTGTCAAGCCAAGTTCAAGTAACAGAACTGGCGAGCAGCACCGTGTTACACGAACCATTTGGAGCCATTTTTGACCCAGTCATAACTCAAAAACTATTTCACATAAACGTGTCAAATTTGGCTCATATGTTGAGACTTGTAAGATACATATGTGCTCCAAATTTCATAAACACATCTCAAACGGTTATTTAGATATTAACGTCCAAAAATCGTCATTTTTATCACTGACTGACCTATAGATCAAAACTGTAACCCAGTTTCAGATAACCTAGAAAGTTCAAATTTGGCATGCAGATAGGTAATTAGGTGAATACAAAGGAATAAATCAGAAACTGGTAAATTTTTATCATTTCATTATAATTTTTCACTTAATTCATTCTATTAAGAACACTTAACTTATACTTAGTGCCTGTAACTGTAATAATGTAAGAATCAGCAATCAGCAATCAAAACTTATGACAGCCGGTCTTTATGTGGATTTTAAGGTCTTCACGTGAATATATAATTATATAACGAGTTGAATACCACCCTTAATATTTATTAATCCAAATATTTCCGTTTTAGTACTTATAACTAAGAGTATCGACTTTCGTTTCGGTTTTTCGGATATATTTTTATCAATTATTTATACTACTACTAAACAGTGAATTCAACTTTCATTCTTACTTTTCTCAGGTTTAGGACTGACTGCTTTACTAATAAGCGAATCATAAGAAAACAAATAATGTATTCGGTCTTATACTCTATGCTCCTGAATATAGTGTTTAATATTTGTATTAGACATTAGCGTATCACACTTCTATTTCGCTCGTTCACATAAACCTACATCACTTCAGTGCCATAGGTCATCACTGGCAACACGCACTGGTCAAAGACTTTCGTCTTGAGACACTGCGGTATGTGGGACGAGAAGATATTGCGTAGCTGCCCGAACGCTGCCCAGCCGAGTCGGATTCGACGATTGACCTCTTTCTCGAAGTTGGACCTACCTAACCTGACAGTTTGTCCTAGGTAAACATACTCGTCCACAACTTCGAGCGTAGCGTCTCCGATCTTCATGAGAGTGGGTGTAACATGGGCATTAGACATGACCTTTGTCTTGTACATGTTCATTTTAAAACCCACTCTTTCGGAAGCTCTACTGAGGTCATCGAGCATTGTACTGAGGTCCTCCATAGTCTCAGCCATGACAACTATATCGTCGACAAACCAAAGGTGATTGATGTACTCGCCATTTATGTTGATGCCTGGCCCTTTCTAGTCCAGAACCTTGAAGACATCCTCCAGTGCATCGGTGAACAGTTTCGGAGAAATAACGTCACCCTGCCTCACACCTGGCTGCAGAAGGATAGGTTTCGAGGTCTGGTCACGGAGTCGGACTGACATAGTGGCGTTTTCCTACAAACACTTAAGCACCTCGATGTACCGATGACAACTTATTGGTAATAAATTGTTTTTCTTGAGAATTCAATAGATAACATGTAATTTGTTACGTAATCGTCTTAAATAATTATCTTACTTATATTAAGTAATGTATATGTTCACAGGGATCAATTTCCTATTTGCTTAGCATGTGCTATTACTATCTACAAATCGCAAGGCTTTAGCCTTGACAGTGCTCTTCTCGACATATGCTCCTCTATATTTAGTAAAGGGCAGGCTTACGTTGGACTCTCCAGAGTTAAAACCTTAGATGGAGTACATCTTACCAATTTATATCTAAGTCAAATCAAGGCACAAGAGAGCTCTATTGTAGAGTACAACCGTCTGCGCACGTTATACCGCCCCGAATTGACCAAATTAAGTATAAACAAAAAACGCGTAAAAAAAATTCCGGATACTGAATGGGCAATTCACTCGAACATTTCAAAGGTACAAGAAAATATAGTAAATAACACAAAAAAGACCATTATACCCCGTAAACATAGGAAAATACAGTAGTTTAACAAAAACCATTCGGTATTAATTTTGTTATAAATAAGTGGTACTAATAATTTATGTACAAAAAGTAATGATATCCCATCAAAAAAATAAATGTGAAATGAGAGATAGATGCCGTGGTTGTTGACTTCAACGACAAAAGGAGTGAGATCTAAATGGGTGCCAAGTTCAATGGTCAGTCCTGAAATTTATTTATAACAACATAAAATGTTATTTCTTCTTATAACTTAGGATAATATATTGTAGCCTAAGGTCTGACTTGGCTAGTTTTCATATACGAATTATATTATAGCCTTCGCAAGTTCTAAACCTGTTACTTGTCGGTTCTTATTTTATTATTCCGAAAATTTGGCTTGCTGGTAGAAACTAGCCATCAAACATAATAATTCGTATATGAGAACTAGCCAAGTCAGACCTTAGGCTACAATATATTATCCTAAGTTATAAGAAGAAATCCCATCTTGCTGTCCTCTCCCCAGCGACGCCCTAAGCCGAGGTTCGTACTCCACAGGGGGTTCGTACTCCCTTAGCGCGCAGTCGTTTAGTAATGTAAGAAATTCGCCCTGGCTGGAGGCTTTGAGTCCGCTTAAGGCAGCCACAGGATAGTCCGGTTAAGTAGTCTTGACCTCTCAAGATCAACTATGAGATGCCATAGGTACACAAAAAAAAACAATATTTTGTAGTACAGATGTTCTATGTCACGAAGTCCGTTTGGCTATGAATGTTGTCAAGCGTGCACATGCACATTGTTTTTGTGTGCGTAACCTCGAGAGCGCTCAGTGTCGATCGGGACACGGTCCGGATCAGTAGTGGTTTTTAGTTCGCGCCAAATTGTTTCACGGAGTAAGGTCAGCATGGCAACAAAACGAAGAAGAGTTGTCCATAGTGAGGTAATATTTATTTATACGTTTTCAATTAAAATGTTATACAAGGATACTTAATATAGCAAAAGAAGTATTTATAAAATGAATGTTTTTTTGTGTTATAAAATGTTTATATTACTTAATTATTTTGATTACATTTTGTTTTAGGGTCGTAACATGATAGCTAGTCCTTATCATTTTCTGCGAGAAGAATATGAATTTACAAAATCATTAATGGAACTCAACTGTGATTTGTCTCATTTACGAGACATTACACGCCGTACAGCTGAAGCTACGGGTGTGAGCCAAAAAACAGTTCAAAGAATATTAAAAGAAGAGAAGGAATTGCCATCCACTTCATCAAAATTCACTTCACCTATGAAGAAAAGGAGAAAGCGAGATAATAAAGTGGATATAGATAATTTTACAGCCGATGTGGTTCGCAGTACTGTACAAGATTTCCATATTGTCCATAAAGAAATTCCAACATTAGCTAAGTTTAGAACAGCATTGAATGAAAAAATCGGATTCGAAGGTTGTTTAGAAACTGTTCGCAAGTTACTGTTGAAATTAGGTTACAAGTGGCGCAAAACAGAGAACAACCGTAAAGTCTTGACGGAGCGTCATGATATACAAATGTGGCGTTTAAAATATTAAAAAAAAATAACAGAGTACCGCTCTCAAAGTCGGCCCATTGTCTACACCGATGAGAGCTACGTCCTTTCGACACACGTGCGAAACAACACCTGGGCAAAAAAAAAGGAAAGAACGCCGTTTTTAAAAAAAAATTGCACAGGCACTCGCTTTATTTTAGTGCACGCGGGAACCAAGGATGGTTTTATTGAAAATGCTTCCTTGGTTTATAAGGCCAACTCAACAGCTGGTGATTATCATTCAAATATGAGCTATGATAACTATGTAAAATGGCTAAGTGAAAAGTTGCTACCCAATTTACTTCCGCGCTCTGTCATTGTCTTAGACAATGCATCTTATCACAACACACGGGCTGTACGACTACCGACGCAATCTACAAAGAAAGCCGATATGCAGCAATGGCTCAGGGATAAGGGTATAGCATTTGATGAATCTCTTCGTAAATTGGAATTGTACGATACAATAAAGAAGTACAAAGCCCAACACGTAATCTACAAGATTGACGATTTTATAAAAAGCAAGGGTTTTGATGTCTTACGCCTTCCCCCTTATCACCCAGAATTAAATGCGATTGAAAATATTTGGGGGATCGTTAAAAATTATGTCGCATCTAAAAATATCGAGCAAAACATGACGAATACGGAAAGACTGATCAATGAAAGTTTGGGCCAAGTTAGCAGTGAAACGTGGCAAAAAACTTGTGCTCATGTTGAAAAAATTGAAAAAGACTACTTGAAATATTTTGATCTCGATTTTGAATTTATAATCAATGTACAAGATGATTCTGACGACAGCAAAACGGAATCGGAAATCGAAAATTTATCTGATAGTGATTGAAAATACTGGATAGTCCTACTTGTTTCGTTTCCATTCTGTAACACCAATGCTTAATTAAATGCCTACATATTCTTAATATTTTTGTATTTATTGCAACCTAATCTAATTTATTTACAAAATGTATATACTTTTAAAACCAAAATTTTATTTAGATTATTAAATCTCGACTTGAATATATATCAGATTTTTTTGCTAACGTTACCTACTTTTACACACACAAGCGCGCTTGTCGGGATACGTCACTACTACAATCAAAGCCGAACGGACTTCGTGAAATAGAATATCTTGTAAACTAGCTGCGCCCCGCGTTTTCACCCGCGTAAATCTCGATCCCGAACTATTAGCTAAAATTCTCAACATCAACCCACTTACAAAAAATAAAACTAAGATTAAACTAAATACATGGCTTCAAACACTGGATTACCCACAGACAGAAAACCTAATTAAAGAACTAAATACTCGTGATAATTATGATAATAATAATATAATTAGTAATGTAGCAAATGAACTCTCAGATATTATAACCCAAAGTCCACCCACCAAGCACAAACACTCACACACACACACGCACACACACACACACACACACACACTAACACAAAACCACACACTCACACATACACACAAAACACAACAAAAATACACACACGCACACACAAACTACTCAAGAGCATGCATGCACTAAATTCATTAATTTATAATTTTAATTTTACGTTAATTTAATTTTTGTTTTTGCATACTATTGTTATTGTTCCAAAAACAGGGGAAGACACTGACTCCTGTAACACAGGTACCACCTAGCTCAGGAGTCAGGGCTTCAAATTAAAATGTAACTCCTTAATTAATGTCAATAAAAACATTTTTATTTTTTTTATTATTTTATTAGCGGTATGAAATATACTTTACGACCTATTCTTATACCCACCAAAAAAAAATCATACTTTTTTTTATAAAAATTAGTCGAGCCGTTTCGGAGGAGTGCGACCACAAACAGCGTGACACGAGATTTTTATATATTAGAAAGATTAGCTAATTTTGTCGGCCCGATCTTGTTTTAAGTTAGCGTAACGTTTAAGAAGGCTCCTCAATTCGGACGTCTGAATTGATAAAGATTCTTGATAAAATATTGGCCTAATTTCAAGCTTCTATGTTTAATAGATTGAGATTTCGTGATTAAACAGTCAGTGAGTGAGTGAGTGGTATTTCGCGATTATATTTAAATATTGATTTTATTTTATGGTAAAAGAAGTTAACAAAGCCAGGTATTCTTTCCAGAACCGTCACAGCGGCTTCAGTTAAATCACATCCATTCATAACGTAATATGAGCAGAGATAATGTGTGCCCCGGGCGAGACAAATTTGCCAACTTTTTCTGTTGAACAATCTCTTTATATGAAATGGTTAGCGCCGAGGATTTTCGCTCAAAGTACGAGTATTATTTGCAAAGTTGAATATTAATGTTTGCAATTCATTTTTAAAAGTAATGAATAGTGTTTGTATTTTTTTTTAAATCAGACTAAGTAATTGCTGAACTTGTTTTAATCGATTATTCAAATCGGTGTAGGTGTACCTACTTAGATACCGAATTACCGGCAGAGGTTACATAAATAAACTAAGTTACGAAAAATCTCAAGATAAAAACGTGAAAAATAGGAAAAAACGTATAAAATTACCTGAAAAAAAATCGCACCTACCTGCGCGATAAGCGGTATTGAATTGGAGTTCGCAGAATCAAAAACACATGAGGTTAATACCGTTAATATTTAACAAATAAGTACCTATATCTAATAATGTGCGTGACTGACCGCAGTTAACTCGAAAATTGTCTCAGCAATTCGGATTTGTTAGAAATCCTCGCAAAAACCGACAGCTTAAAATTTACATGAAAAGTACGTGGCTTAGCGTTGCGGCGTTGAGAACGTGTTTTTACCTTGGGCTTTAACTGCTCACTCTTTATTCGAAATTGGCTTCGAGGCTTATTGGATAAAGAGATTATAAAATGTTGCTTCAAGGGGTTGGGATCAAATCTTTTTTTGCACTTTGGTACATATTTACAAGCCAGTTAAAGGGGTTGTGTGGCAGACATCCAGTCCCTAGGCGCGGTATCTGATCTCTGAGTTAGGAAAAAAAAATATTTTTCATCGCTCATCAATATTTTGGTAGTAGGTATTACCTACCGTTACCAATTTAAGTGAATATCAAGTATAAAGTACCAATGAAAAATTCACAGATTTGTAACAAAAATAAAGTAGGTACTTATAAGGGATAAAATTCATGAAAAACCAAAATACTAAGATTTCTATACTTGTATTTATCTAAGTGTGAACTTATCCATTTAAATAGGAATTTAATGTAAACACGAAGTCGAAGGCTGTCTAGGAATGGGAGACAAATGGAAGGTATTTTAGTTTGTCGGTTGTTGGTGCCGTCTGCGAGCTTGCGTGACATTCTCCCGAACGAAACTATCGCATGACTTCCATAGCTCATAAACTTTGCGTTTATGAATGTCTTGGAAAAACTTTTTGTTCGGGAAAACTTTTGTTATGACGATAGTATAAACCTGTGTCAAACATATATGTAGCTATGTTCTATTTACAACTAAATGTGAATTTGAACACCCAAGGACATGCTGTTGTATAAAGTCAGGTAAGTATAGATAGCTACCTACTTACGACCTCATGAAAGTTTTTTGAACAGAAAACTGCCTATTTGTTTGTAAATATGTTCCTTTCTTTGTGGCCAATATCTTTATTTAATGATATAGCATGATAGGTACATTAATTATTAACGTATGTATCTACATAAGTTGTAGGAACAGGTGAAATTATATAGGTACCTACCTACATATGCGAGCTACCAATGTATGAGACCATCTCCTCTACAATGTAACTGAAAACTTTAATTCGCTGTTTCAGGTATCATGAAAAACTATTAGTCTCTAGGTAGGTAGGTACGTAATTCTAATCACGATATGAGACTAACTTTCATTCCGTAAATTGCCTTAAAAGATAAAAAAAAACAAAAAACACGTTTGTTCACAGCAAGTTTATTAAGAAAAAAATAAAAACTATTTCAAACAAAGTCACCTTTGGTAAAGAAACATTTATTACGGTTTCTAGGTAGCGTGTTGTAATGTTAGAAGTTTTATAGCAATATTTTTATTTCCGCTATTCTAAACTGCGCTTTTGTGGAAATTAAAATTCAGGCAGACTGGTGAAGTTTTGACTAGTGATTTTTTATTTGATATAAAAAATCACAAGTCATAACTTCGCCAGTCTGCCTGAATATTAACTTCATGTCTGTCTAACTGTATTCATTTGAGTTATCAAGAACTTATCATTATTGGCTTATTGGTCGATTCGCATGAATATTCTCGCCCGAAATGGGCGAATCGAGTTTTAAATAATATTCTTTTTTCTGTAGGCGATTCGCACAAAGTTAATTCATTTGTGGGCGAATCGACAACTCCAGAAATACGTACTAGGCAATTGGCACACACAATACTTTCTTTTACGTTTTTTTTTTTACCCATAAACATTAGCTGAATAAAATATAAACTTGTACAAACATAATTGATTAATTTAGTTTCTAGTGAAGGTACTTTTTTTAAATCTTTATTGCATAAAATTCAAAATGTGCCAATTGCCTAGTACGTATTTCTGGAGTTGTCGATTTCGGGCGAGTAAACATTCAGCCAATAAGCCGATTGAACAATAGTTAAAATTATAATTTATCAATCAGTACCTACATCACATACATATTAAGATAGAAAAAAAAAACGACAGACCGCTTTTTCAGAAAAATATTGCCAAAAAATAAAACAAAAGTAAGCATGCCTTTCGTTTGAAGGGGACACCCGGATTTGAACCGGGGGCCTATCGATCTGCAGTCGATTGCTCTGCCACTGAGCTATATCCCCGACGAAATAGTTTGCGAAAAACTGATTTAAAAGGCCCTTGAAAATAAATAAGATTGGAATGTGTTGAAAATTGTTCAGTGAACTTCAATGTATATGGTACCTTTCTAATATTTATATGCTTTTTACCTCGTAAAATGTCAGTTAAAGTCGAGAATAAGGAGGATGTAAGATGATACCAATATTAATTATGATTAGGTATGGAAAACCGTGCTTTGATAGTTCATAGAAATTCATTGACTATCTGCCATAGTACGAAAATTCAAATACCAGGAATTGTCTTGAGCTCTATTATATTTGGTGGTTCTCGGTATCTAGTTATACCTATTTAGATTTTCTTGCTTAGTAATGCCACAGAAATCAATAGTACGTAGGTGCTTAACTTACTTATCTCCTGTGTAGAGTTGTTGGTGGGTAGACAAATCCAAACACGAGGCTGAGGTTTCATTAGGTTAGAGTAACGGTTGTAAAGTAATTTTATATGCGGGTTATGACTAACGTTATCAGGCTGTTCCCTTAGACTTTTCACGAACGTGGTTCTGCATAAGTGCATTGCTGTGCATAACAAAGTTTATTAGCCGTTAATTGTTCTTACGTAGAATGTAGGACGCACTGCATGTTAATAGACCATAATAGTCTCGCGCTCTGAAATATCTGCGACGTCATATTAATTCAATAGGTATTTAATTGCCGTAGATTCATTTATAGGTAACTTTGTTTATTATAAGTTAAGACCTTGGTACCTATGTAGGTTACTAAATAAAAATAGCATGGAAAAGTGCAGTAGATGGTGGGCATAACAACATTTCGATTCGGTAGATTTGTTTATGGGTAGATCAGATGCTTATTTGTTCGACATAAAACATATTTAGATACGGAATTAGTCCTCTTTTGAACACAACAACCATATATGTTCAGTGAAAATTATCCCTATTTAAGTTTGCCTTTTAATTAACGACAGAGCTGGTATTTAAATACAAATTGTTGGACTAACAAATAAACAAATAGATCCCTTTCAAATCGATTAAATCGCCTCGGGCGATTCGACATCGCGCCCATTGTCGGTTACCGCTGACAATGCCTTCAGCTAATGAAAATTAAACACATTTTGTAACAATTAACCACATGTCGGTAAACTTCAGTCCTTCAGCAGTCTTCAACAGTCTTTCATTATTTATTTGACATAAAGGTAATATTTACATTCGAAAGGGTACAGGCCTTACTGAACATATTTACACAAGGACTTAAGAAGTAAACTCTCTGTTAAAGTTTTTGTGTCTGTTTTAATGATTCGTGGTCATGACAGAATCTTGCCAAAGTGATAAAATTAATATTTTAATTCGTCTTAGCTTTTGCCTCCTGCTGAAGAGCAACATTCTGATTAGCTAAGGCTAGAGATCCAAATTTCGTAATGACATCCTTTTTCTCTGTACTTTCTGGGAAGCAGGCCGATGAAAATAACGACCATCTCGTTTTCACAACCCCGTAAACAACTATGTAGGGACTTACTGAAATTTTGAGACGTACTCCTTTTTATAATTTTCAAAAGAGAATAAGACTCATTGTTAAAACCTTCGCGGTAGCAGGTAAAGTTTTCTGTCATCTACACTAATTCTGCAGTCAATAATCGACGTCCTATCCACTAGTGTAGCTATTAGTCCCTAACCCTTTTTCGATAAATCGGTCACGTGCGCTTTTAATGGTAATACCCGTAGTTCCTTACGAGCTTTTCTCTATTTTAACTACTTACTAACACTTCAATAATAATTGTGTTTCAAATCTTCAAGTACTATAAAATAGGTTATCTGGATGTAATTATTGGAAAGGGTGTCGTTTAGACAAAATTGAAACAACCATTGAACATTTCGTAGTCTTTTTTATTATTTTGAAATGATATTCGTGACTGATCTATAAATGATAGGCTAGGCTGTACCACTTGCAGTATTTAGATCCAATAGAAAGTTTTCCAACACGTTGTCTGTTTCTGTATCTATTAAAAACATCGCATGTTCTCTTTCCGCAATATCTCTTTCATATAATTCATAAGACTGTTTGGGCATATTTGCAAACATTGTTAAAATCTCATCATGCAGGTTATCGTTGGGTTGTAAGTTTCGTTTAATATCTTGCCAAATATGTTCTATGGGTGACAAGTCTTCAAAATGTGTCGGCAGTCGTAATACTTGATGACCATTCGCTTTTATAACTCGATCAACGCGAGGCATTTCTTCTATATCAGCATGATTTTTGACGAGCCGATGTAGTTGTGATTTGTTCATGGCGTCACTGAATGGTACATTGTGATTATGTAGCCATTTTTTCATATCACTTTTCGTGTCGAACATGGTTATGGATTTCGATTTTGATATTCCATGAAGGGGACTATTATCTAATACGACAATGGCCGAAGGACACAAAGATCCAAGTAAAATATTTACAACCCACTTGTAAAAATCATCTTCAGTAGCAGAAAAGCAAAATAAACCATTTGTAAAACCGTTTTTTGATACTGCATGAAATAAAATGCATTCACCGCTACAATTATCGTTTGTCTGGCCATATTGTTTCCATGGGTTATAAAAAATGTGATTTTTATCTATAATTCTTTCACTGATATAATAAATAACATGACTTTCTTGACGTATCTGATTCATTTTCTTAAGATATGAATATCTTTCAAACGTTATTTTCGGGTCTTCCATAAGTAGTTTTGTGTCATTGGAAATTGTTTGATAATCAATGCCCAGCATTGTCACATCCAGTTTAAATTGCTCAGCACCTTGAACGTACTGAGTATTCAAGGTGCTCATAAATTCGTTTACGTTCTTCATTAAGAGTCTAAAAGAGGGCAACCTTTTGCGTTCATAAAACTTACTTAGACATTTTAAAATTATCATATGGGTATTAAAATCAATGGTATTCGCTTTAGGATATATTGCAAGCGTATTTTTCTTCAGTATTTGGTGAAGGGTAATTTTCGGGATTTCTGTATAATACAAAACCCTGTCTTCAAAGTCTTCTAGTGGTATTTGTAACCTGTTATTTTTGGCCTCCAACTCACATTTTTTTAGCATACTGATAAGAATTTTCTTAGTTTCTTCATCGGGAGTGGACGCTATAGCAGCGTTTGCGTCCATTGCTGATGCTGAAAATTAAGATAGTAGCTGGTTAATAATATATCTAGCATTCTAGTGTAGAACCATACATTTTTTACAACCCTGTTCTTTTCAGATCTAATCTATTGGGTGGGAAATTATCAAATAACTTCTCCCGCTCTGGGCGGAACGGGAGGGCGTGTCAGACTCTACTGACTAAAACCCACCCGTGTTCCTTCCGTTGCCAGTGTGTTGCCAGAGGCCACGGTATCCCTTTCGGACTTTCCCGCGACCCCAGCAGGCATCGGCCCTAGCGGACCCCTACAGTTGTGCTGTCATCTCTTTCAGGCGCGCGTGGTACACAATGCGCCGTCGACCCGGGCGTGGTCCTTATCGGACGGCGAGCTACCATTGACCACCTTCCGCAAGCCCGCGCCTACGGTGGCCGGGAATCAGCCTGGGATTCCCGACGCGATGCCCAGGGCGTCTCCTGCGGCGACTAGGGGCGCGAGGGTGCGAAATTTGCCTCTCGCTCACCCGTTCCGCCTCCTCCTTCACGAGAGTTACTGCATAGCATGAGGTCCTGAGTTCGATTTCGAAGTGTTATTGGGTTTATCCATCAAAAATATGTTAGTAGCAGATCGAAGTCTGGATTTCGCAGATTACGTGGTACTTAAAGACAACAACAACAAGATAACTATACAGAACTGGCGAAATGTAGGACTAACAACTACATTTCTAACCATTCGTCTTATTAAAAAAATCATAAAAAAGTTTTTTGTCAGAAGGTCGTCTTTATTTTTAATAATGGATTTAATATTATATTAATAAATAACTGATATGATATTACTGGCCTGTCACTAGTTTTTATTTAGGTAGATACCTACCTAAAAAACCTACCGGCCAAGTGCGTGTCGGACCACACACAATGAAGGATTGCGTAGTTGGGAAGTTGGTATGAATTTATCCCAAAAACAAACTTAACATTGTAGTTAAAAAACCTATTCTCCCATACATCGATATATGCCACAATCAATTCTCCAACTGCAAATTTAAGTTGGTCGACTATTACTCGTTAACTTGTAAAGTCAACTTAGCTGTGATAGTTTTCCTTTTAATTTCATTATATGTACTACTGCCATGAATTTTTCCATATCTCCATAAACAACCATTTAGCTGGCAGGGGGGGAGGGGCACTTGAATCTAACAAAAATTAGCACTTTAATGCTTAATATGCAAGCGGATTCTGAAATCAAAAAGTGGTGTTCACAGACCCGCAATATTTTTGAATGGACGAGAAAAAAAATATCATCACCACATTACGTGTAAGGGAGGTACCCTAAAAAAATATATTTTTCAAGATTTTATTTTAATAGTTTGTCGGTGTGATTAATATGTATATTTAAATTACAGCTTTCTAGTACTAAGCGTCTATGAGCTACAGTGGGGTCAGACAGACAGACAGACGGACATGGCGAAACTATAAGTTCCTTGTTTACTACGGAACCCTAATAAAAACGTATGGTCTATCGCAAATCGTGATAACGTTTCGGAAGTTCGGGGCTATTCTTATCGATACCTTATTTCTATAATTACTTAGCAAATCAATATTTAACACTACGAAAAACAAATGCCAGTTTCAAAATTCACCGCTCATAATAGGTACCAACAATAGTAACCTTTGCCACAACCTTTTGTTACAATTCGATGATAATATAACTTTCATCGACCAAAAGAACGGAAATAATAATTATGTTAGATTATAACTATGTTTAGAGGCGTATCTAATTATATTTTAGTGTTAAAAACAGAAATAACATAATGTAAACATTGTTTAACATACCTGCTGGTTAAGTTACTACACAATATTGATCTTCAAATACTACAGTAAATGAAAATATGTTTTTCACTTATTTTTTTATTCAAAAGTACAAAACGATATCCTTGTTGGTTACTTAAAATGGTAAACAAAACAAATCAATGCCGGTGATCCCAGTGTTGAAGATTGCACAGAATTTGAAAGAACAGAAATACAGATTGTAAAGTGCACAGATAAAATAATATCCTGGGTCGAGCGGTCTAAGGCTCGCAGCTAACTTCACTACGTTCAGTGTGGCAAGCACAGAGATGGACCACGTTCCGTGTACCGATTATTTTTTTATTCGGAATCTTAAATTGTGTATGATTTAGTGATGCGGTAGTATGAAGTTCTGGTGCTACCGATGTTACAAATACTTCCCGCGTATAGAGTACATTGAATAATTTAATTTCGATATTTTCCGTTTATTTTAATATTATTAGCCCGAAAAGTTAACTTTCAATTAGTACCTAGGAAGTGATGTTCAGAGATAAATTTATATGTAAAAAAGAATACAAAAGTCCACGCTGATAGCTTTTATTCCGTCCACCAGACTGTTTATTCATTTTAATTTATTTATTTCGGTAGCAATTCACATTGTGTTCTAATACAATCCAGCATGAAATATAAGCATTAGATGTACAAAAATTTAAGAATACATTAAATTAAATTGAGAAAATATTATTACATTAAAGTATAAATTATTAAAGCAATTTACTGTCAACAAATTCGTAAGAGCAATAAAATTATTACAAATCATCCAATAAATAGAGACATCTTTCCAACAGGAGTACCTTGAGCCTTGCTTTGAATGATCCAGTGTACAGTATATTCAATTCAATTGGTAATAAAACTAATAAATATGTTAACTGCTTGGTATTGTGGGCTGATTTTGTTTCTAGTCTTTCTACGCGTTACTTTCCTTACTAGCTTTCCTGTCGTCGGTTTCGGAGTCATATACGAGTATGTATGTATTTATGTATTTTTGAAGTCGAACTTCTTAGGCGCCGATTTGATGATTGGACGTTAAGGCACATTTCGCTGTTAAAGAACTTGGTATTCTCACAGTAGGTACCTACCCAATAAACATTTAGGCGTCCATAAGAGCTTGTTTTAGAACTTAACGACGTATAAAAGCGCTACAACAGCAGCACTTACAACTTTTGACGACAAAAGAGCGTAGACAAGCTAACTCTCTTATGTTACTTAAAGTCGAACAGTAGGAACATTTTTCGCTTACTTAAATAGAACTTCTAGTGCTTAATGTGACTTCTGTATAACTTTACGTAGAGTAATAGAACTTAATACCACTTCCGTACCCCTTATTTGTTAATTTTTTGTTGATATATGTAATTGACGCAACTAAAAAAGTAAAAATACTTGGAAACGTCAAAGTAGGACTGGTGGAAATAGACACAAGTTTATTGTTGAGAGAATATCATAATCTTTTAAACTACTCTTTGTTGAGGAATACAAGAAAATGTGATTGTGAGTGATAGTAGTACTACAAGTAGTCAAGCGGGATTTTTCTGCGAAAATGTGGAACTGGGTTCCGTACATGATTTTTCAGAAAATGTGTGTGAAAATGTTCACAATTTAATGCATGTTGCAGATGAAGTGGAAAAGTTTGAGCCACTACAAACTTTTAATGCATACCCTCTTGAAAACAAATTGTACACAATCTAAAATATGCTGAGGAAGGGTAATAAAACTCTTTCACAATTAGCAAAACGAATAACTGCGGAAGCGATGCTTGATTTGAAGACTAATTTAAATAAAAATCATAGTAAGGGCCACTATACTAAGATTTTTTATTTAAATTAGAAAAAAATGAATAAACAAACATCAACATAATTGAGCATCATTTTTTATTATTTATCATTTTAAGTTGTTTTTCTAATACCTGACGAATATTATCGAAAATTTTATCGATATCACTACTTTCTTGAGTTTTATTGATAAAAAATTGTTTTGGCCTTCATTCATCAAACAAAAGGCACCCAGGATTTTATCACCTGAAGACGTCAAAATAATTTGTGACGACTCATTGACTTCATTTGTTACAGTGATTACTGATCACGATGAGTTATCAGGTACAGTAAAGAGGGGTTGGTTGTGAGGTTCACCACATACGGGGGAGTTCTTTTGGTCTACACACTGAAAAACAAAAAATAGTATCAATGTGTTGTATGTGTTTTTGAATTTCCTATTCTATTTTTGGTCATCACTTTCGTGTTATGTGCGTTCTATCTGTAGGTATTTAATCTGAGAATAAATAAGAACAAGAAAAGTTAATGATACATTCTGGGCCGAAAAAAATCTACCTGTCATCGACTCGAGAGAAGAATTTATAACGTAAAGGACAATTTTAATCTACACATCTAAGGTAGGTAATTAACTCACTTATTTGGATCAGAATGAATACTGAATAGGAGAAAATAGCTTGCAAATACTATGTGACTCGATTTGGTTGTGTTTTTGCAAAGTTACTACGGATCCCTAAACATATTTGCCTACCATGTTTAGGTTATGAATTGATTTGACTAAGGTTAGAAAAACATAAGCAAACACGGTTTAATTGAAGTGTTTTACTTAATTGTGTTCTATTACTACTATAACGATACCTTAAACTAGAATAAGCAACGTTTTATTAGCTTATCACAAAAGTTTTATGTTACTCGATATCTAATAAAATATTTATTTTCAGTAAATAGATAACAGACATCGGGCGCTTCAATAATTTGTTAATAATACATATACTTATTCACAGTGTACTTACCTTCGCAGTAAACAATCAACTTCTGTGTCCACCAAGTTGAAACTAAAAGATTACTTTTAATTTCACTTTCACAAACGAATGGCGGCGTTTTGGATCCGAAAAATATTAACATACGCACTGTTCGCACATAAAAACAAGAAATTAATTATATCGATAAAATAAAAAAAAAATATCCTTAGGATGTTAAAATGTTAACACCTGAGGCCGTTTTTATAGCCTTTGTGGATCTATACTAGATCTCAAAGCGTTAATAAACACCCATTTGCCACCCTCTTACCACTTAAAAATATAGTGAGCAACATTGTAGTTCTACTGTACCGCTTAAGGAGTTAGTATTCGCCTATTTGCTACATTTTTATCCCTTGTAGTTTCAGTTATCGCTATTATAGCTCTCTTATTGCTTTATTATATAACTTAACCCATTTTGTAACTCTGCTTTACTGCCCTTAAACAACCTAAGGTGATAAAAAAGTGTGCCCATTTTGGGGGTACTATACCCCCAAAATGGGCACACTTTAGTGAGTTAGCGCACTCTAACTCCGAATGCGTAACACTTAATTATAACCTTAGGATCTAGTTAACGCACTAATAGATTTACTATAACTCTTACCTTAGCGCCTAAGTGTTAGTTGGGTTACCTGCTGTGAGAATATCAAGTTCTTTGAAATATGGTCGAAAGGTTTCTCGTTGAGAAACACGGACAATAGTTCGGATCGCTCTTTTTTGGAGATTTAATGCCCTATGCCAGTTGTAATGGTAGTTGTTTCCTCAAAACTTTATGCTATACGAGTAGGTGGACTCTATCAGCTCGTAGTATAGGTATTCTTTTTAAATGTTTTATGCTTTGTAATAATCACCCAACCAGCAAAACAGTCTCAGAACTCGCACTTTTTAAGAGTAGTAGGCTTAAAGCGCTCTTATATTTGTTTTAGAACATACCATCGATCCTATATTACTTTTAGACAAGCCGGTATGGCCTCAAGAATGCTCAGTCTCATAACCAAGTCTCATAAATGTATATAAGAGCATTTACTAAGACTAGTTGCATTTGAGAAAAATTTGCTCTTATATGGGTATTTTCTAAGCTCGTTTGATTTTATATTAGACTTGCTAAATGCTATTGCAAGATGTCAGACTAATATCAGCATAGCATAAGATTACTGTGAGTACGTGCATTTCTGATCTTATTTGAAACTAATATAAGATCAATACCACTGGATAAGTATGATATTAGAGTGATTTTGGTTCAACATTTACAATACAAAAGACAAGATCCATATAAGAGCGTTTGATCTTAGATGGATTTTGGGAATAACTAATTTTAATAGTTCTAAGAGTAATTTTGCTGGACGTATTTCATTTTAAGTTTTTAAATTTAATACTCGTAGTCATAATGGAATACAAAAACTGGAAAAGACTTACGAAAACTGGTGGCTACAGGAGGAAAATTGTAAAGAAGTACAATGAAATGTTAAAAAGACAAACAAATATACCGCTGCCAGGACAAGGTAGTGTTGAGAAAAATATCAGTGAGGGTTCTGCAGGTTTTGCTTTCATACAAAAGGTCGATAAAAACGACGGGAATTTTGTGATAAATGATTTCAGTGAAGATGAATCTCCGAGCGAGGATGAAACCGACTATGAAAAAACTTTCATGTTAAAAAATGATGTCAAGAAATGGGCGTTGAAATTTAACATATCACACAGCACTAAATGCATTATTATTTATTTTAAACAAGAATCTAAACGATGTTCTACCCAAAGACGCGCGAACACTACTTGAAACAAACAAAGAGATAGTACACATTAGTAATTCAGCTCCAGGAATGTATTGGCACAGTGGCTTGATTACAAGACTCATTGATATTTTAGGACGTTTATCGTGCACTCCAGATATTATTCATTTGAATATCAATATAGACGGACTGCCAGTTTCTAATAGTTCAAGACAACAACTATGGCCCATATTATGTAATATATTTGAATTGCCTAACGTATCTCCGTTTGTAATAGGTAAATATATTGTTATTTTTTATATTAATTAGCATAATATGATATAATATGTGGGTGGCAGATTTGTGCTATGGGTATGAAAGAGTTGCTAAGACTGACCTCTAATATACAAGTACTTGTATAATAGAGGTCAGTGGTTGCTAATAACAGGAAAAAAGGTACTTCTTAAGTCAAAAGAAATATGTCTTGACTTGCGCACGACATATCAGCAAGTCGTCGGCGCACTAGTTGCACAGGCAAAGATGACGGCACGGCAGGATCAACGTGTCGCACATGAAGAATTTTCTTAATAATATGCCTTTTTCTGTGTAGTCATGACAACCAAATATTTGTTTGATTTTATAGTTAAGGAGTTATGTAACATCTTCTTTTACAGGAATTTACGCAGGAAATGCAAAGCCATATTTTATGGTTCTAAGTAAAATTGCGAGGAACCCTAATTTATTCCAATATGGAGTTATCTTTAGTATACCGAATGCTAAAATTAGAGTAAACAATCTTATATTAGTTTAATAGTGCGCGTGTAAAATGCAGCTATACTAATGGCGACACTATCAATACAAATTAACAAATAAAATAATTAAACGAGAACAGGAATAACAAGGAATTTAACAAAGCGCATGAATTTTGAAGCGTAAAACGAGGTCTAATTAACAGTAAATAATAAATTCCAATACGATTACTTACCGTATAACTACTTTTACTTGTATACTAAAGTGCCGTACCGCACAGTATAAACATTAACTTCACGCAACTTTAATTTGTTTTCATTTAATTTCAAACCAACACTCACACGAACTTTTAAGTTGGATCTGACGAAAAATTCTCCAAATATTCTTACCTTAGACCAATTTAAGCCTATGCAGGCTTACATGATACTTACGTAAAAGCAATATTAGCCTAAGTCAGCTTAAATTAATTTTGGCTAGATTTCAGTAAGTGCAAACAGCATTCAATTAGACTGATATTAGAATGATATTAAACTAAATATGTTTATAATTGGTGCCCAAATCCAGGCTTATATCATTATATAGGAGTGATGTAAGAGCAACCAAACAGTAGTCTTGAGATTGTTGTAAGCCTAGTTTTTGCTGATTGGGCAGCCTATAATGTTTCCACTGCTGGGACACAGGCCTCCTCTCTGTGAGAGGGAGTGGGCCGTAATCCACTATGCGGGCCCAGTGCTGGTATCCCTAATACTTCTTAGGGCATAGCAAGCAGATGATACAGATAAATCTTATGCTGCTAATTCTTTCCTCCAGTTTAACAATTCATCAATATAAATTCCTAGAAACTGGACTTCCCTGACAAGCTTAATTTTAACTTTATTTAGTCCAATTGCCATATTATCTTTGCTACGCGCAGTTGTTGTTATACGTAACATACCTAATGTACGGTTTAGTCGTATTTATTGTAAGGATATTCGCATTAAACTAAGAATAAAGCACCGCTTTTTTTTTTTTGATTGGAAACCTTCAAATAACTTCTCCCGCTCTGGGCAACTCTTCCGCTCTGGGTTACATTTGTGCTGACGACATCTCTTTGAGGCGCGCGTGGAATACAACGCGCCGTCGACCCGGGCCTGGTCCTTACCGGACGGTGAGCTACCCATTGCTCACCGTCCGCAAGCCCGCGCCTACGGTGGCCGGAAATCCGCCCGGGATTCCAGACGCCCAGGGCGTCTCCTGCGGCGGCTAGGGGCGAGAGGGAGCAAAATTTTCCTTTCCCGCAACCGTCCCGCCTCCTCCTTCGGAGCATTACTGCTTTGCAGAAGGAGGTGACGGCTGCCCATCAGCCCATGCCCTCTCGCTCCGTACCATGGCCTGAACCAGGGCCGGACGCGAGAGATCTCTGCCACCGATCGCCTCCACGAGGACACGGCGGTGCTCTGCCCAAGCCGGGCAGACCTCCACCGTATGCTCTACCGTATCCTCCGGGATGAAGCACCGCTAGAGTTGCGTTTACCTAAAAACAGATAGCTCGTAGATGTCGTTTGCTGCTACTTTTAAGACTAGCATTTGTGCCATCTGCAATGATCAGAAGAGCTTCTTAAGTCGAAGTATTCATTCACTGGAGTAATCTGACATGTGCTAGCTGTACCTAACTTTATTTATGTAAACGATCACCATTACAATAAATATGACCATTTTAGGTCATATTTATTGTTATAATACTCGTTTAGCTACGGGCTTGTGGCTAAGTAATAGCTGCACGGGTCAATCGATCAGGTTAAGCTACGCTTACCGCGGTTGGTCCGTAGATGGGTGACCATCTTTATATACCAAGGCCCCTCCGTGCCTCGGAAAGCACGTTAAACCGTTGGTCCGGGGTCTCATTCGTGGATCTTTGCCAGTCGTTACGGGTCGTCAGAAGCCTGAAAGTCTGACAACTAATCTTACCAAGGAGTATCGTTTTACCCAGTAACTGGGTTGTGGAGGTCGGATAGACAGTCGCTTCATGTAAAATACTGGTATTCAGCTGCATCCGGTTAGACTAGAAGCCGACCTAAACGTAGTTGGGAAAAGGCAGGCAGATGATGAGTGATCGTTTAGTTTAATCGATTATGTATCTAAGTGTAAAACTCTAGAATATAATAAATAAATATGACCATTTTATTACACAAAGTGCTCCACTCCAGTGAATTAATAATTCGACTTTAGATCAACTTCAAAACCTCATCTGTACCTACTTATGTAGTACCTAATAGGAAAGATGGATTTCTGTTAGCTTCATTTGGGCTATCAAGTTGAAACTTTGTATTCTCTTCCCATCTCAATTACAATACATTATTTGACAGTTGACCTGCAATACGTTGCGGTGCTCCACCAGCCAGTATCGTCTCCGCACGAGGAAATTCTAACGGGAAAGTAATATGTTATCGGTTTGACATGGGGATTGGATAGCTAAAAATAAACATAGTTCCAGCAGCAATATAATAAGTATCTTTGTTTTTAAATTAAGAGCGTTTAGGAAATGCGCCTGCAAAATTAATACCGGTAATGTAACGGTAGTGTTTCATCCCATCTTTTCGAAAAGAGGCGAAGGGTTCCTCGATAAGTGCGACCATAATGGGTCATTCCGACGCACCTAATAACGGTGACGAAATGTCTTTTGAATTTGGAACACTATTTAATTAAAACGTTTGAACGCAATTCGCTTCGATAAATTCCTAGCCGGTCATAAAAAAAGCGCGCCTGCCAACGTGGCATTAGTAATTACGCGGGAATTTCTTATTCGTTTTTTCTTTACTTTTGTCAAAATATTACAGACAATTTTAATTTGATACTTATTTATATTTCTCATAGAGGGGGATGAAAAGCAGTGTGCCACGAGTTAGGGTATCGCCTGAGTAACGCAATCGCTGACTAATGCAGCGGATGCGCCCGTGCGTCATTAATAAACTGCACAATTGCAGAATGGCAGATTTTAGTAATATGTTTTAGTTAATAGAAATATTATAATTGTAAATTAGTCTTGTAGAACATTTCAATCAATAAACATTGTTTTAATTCAAATAAATATTTTTTAATAATAATCTCGTTCGCCGTAACTTAACTGGCGCAGTCGGTAGGATCGCGACACTCTACTTTGAATACAACTCTTCGGTAAGAGTGAACGGTATCTATCGTTATCTTCGCGATCACAAATTGGAATCTACGAAGGCGAACAACCTGCGGGAGTCCTGGAGAATTGGGAGCCCTGCTGTTCTACAAGGCCCGGCTAGAGATGCAGAAGATACTGTGGTGAGTTCTTGTTGTATACCCAGTTTCCCATGCTATATTTCCTGTCGTAATTTATAAATGTTACCTGTTTGTTTGTTTATAGGCTAAAATCGCTATAGGCAAATAACATTAGTTAGACGAGTTTGTTACATTCATTTTAATTTAGGTTCTATGTATGCGTGCTAAAATCGCGGTATACATTTAGCATTTCGCAGCGACTTATTCTGTAACTAGAGATATTCATATGTTTACGTGTGCACTATAATAGTGATTCGTATAACATAATTAAAATAACTTCAAGCTGACTTCATAGAGAGTAGGCAGTATTAGGTGTTATACATAATCTCAATATTATCTTCAAGTGAACTAATTTGTTTTGTATTATTATTTTACAATTAAATCACGATGGCTATGGCAAGCATCGATCTAGCGACTTTCAAGTTCGTTTCAGAGCTGTTGCCAAAATACGAGGGCAATCCTAAAACATTAAATTACTTTATTAGAGAAGTTGAAAATGTGATGCTATTACTGGACCCACAAGTTAGGGCGAATCCTGCTATTGTTAGTTTAATTAAAAGCAAATTAAGTGGTTCGGCGATCAGTGCAATAGCCTCCGAAGAAGCAGTTGATAGCTGGCAGACAATTAAGGCTGCGTTGACGCGTAGATTAGGCGAACCGCGTAACAAAATACAGTTGATGCAAGAACTAACGCGTTTGCGTCGTAATAAAAATGAAGACGCTGAGACGTTTGGTAAACGACTAAGGGAAATTTTAGACACCTTAAACGTAGTTGGTAGGCATACGGATAAGTCATACTATGAGAGTATGGTCATAGATCAATACGTTAATCATTTGGACTTTCACGTTTCAATTGGCGTGCGGATTGCACAACCTACCACTCTTGAAGCAGCTATAGTAACGGCTAGGCAGGAGGAGGCACGTTCGGCATTCAACAGATTCAATAATAGTTTTAATGCGCTCTCCATCCAAAACAAACCGAAAGAAATACCCAAGCCAAACCAAACGGTACCCCAAAATAATAACTTTTTCCCGCGTAATAGCTGGAACATAGATCAGAGACAACAGAGGAGTCAAGGCATACCACAAGGAAGACCCGCTTCAGGTAACGTAAGACCTAATGGTTCTGGTACTGTTAGATACCCAGGTAATGTTAGACCTCAGCCGAATATACCTCGCCAGCAGGTCAACCCGCCACAAAAAAGTGTCTGACGTCACCATGAGATCGGTAAGCAAGCCCGAAGCACCGCGTTTTGCTTCCGAAGAAATGTTTTATACACAGCACAACCAAGACCAGTGTTACCCTGACTACAATATCTACTATGAAGGTGAGCATAATAATAATTTACAACTTGATGGTGAAGACTACAGCTACACGCAGGAGATACCTGAGGTCATCGGAAAACTTAAGACTAGAGATGCCGATGCATTCCACCAGCTTTTATGACAAATCTTTTACAGTTCAAGCAGTACGGTTATGGAATGCCTTACCCGTGTCGATAAGGCGTGCACAAACTTTGTCTACTTTTAAAATTCAGGTAAAAAAACACTTTCTCTCTCCCTAAACATCATCATTACTTATAGTTATATAGTTCTTGATCTTGTTTCATGTTTATGGCATATATATATATATGTATGTATGTATGTATGTATGTATGTATGTATGATATATGTTATGTATAGTATATGCTTTATGTATTATAAGTATTTATTGTATATGTAACTGGTACACCACTGACTACCTGCAGTATTGTCTCTCCTCCCCCTTTAATCCATCCAAAGGTTGTCTGTAAAAGATCGCTTTTAGCGATAAGACCGCCCATTGTGTCACCCCTTGTAAAATTTCAACATTTGTATCTGTAATTTTTATGGTGTACATAATAAAGAGTATTCTATTCTATTCTATTCTATTCTATGCCTGTGGAGGGACCAAGCCATCAGGATTTTCCCCAGGACGAGGACCCATTGAACCACGGCTAGTAAAGACTGTTCAACTCAACAACCATGGTAAAGACCATCTTCCTTATATAGAATTGCCGGAATTTCAAGGTAAATTTTTATTAGATACTGGAGCTTCGCGTTGTATGATATCACCTGACGTAATAGCCGGTACTAATCTTGAATACTGCGTGGAGCGCGAGCCATTCCAGGTAAAAACTGCGCATGCTGTTACTCGTCATGAACATGTTGCTATTTTACCTTTACCCCCACAGTTTAAGACAGTCATATATCATAAATTTTTACTTTTCGATTTTGACCCAAAGTATAAAGGACTAATAGGGATGGACTTGTTAAAAGAATTAGGGTGTAGCATAGATTTTAAAAATAAGTTATTGCGAACTTATAATACCGAAATACCAATTTATTTTGATTATCCAGTAAAAAGACTCAAAATTGAACCTAACTGCGAAAAGTTTATAACAGTGAAAACGAATTGTATGGACGGTAACTATATCTGCGACGACTTTAATTGGTTTAAAGGACTCAAGTCACCCGCCGCTGTAGTAACGGTAAAAAAAGGAATTTTTAAAACATCTATAATTAATTTAACTGATAAAGAACAAGTAATCAGTAACAATTGCCACCTACCCCTTGAGCCTTTGCCACCACATTTGATAAATCAAAATAAACAACACAAAATTAACACCCTTCAAACTAAAACTGACATTGACAAAGAACTTTACGAAAACTTAAATAAAATTAGAACTAGGCATATGAACGAAGAAGAAAACGTGAGATTACCAAAATTTGTTATCAATATCGTGACGCATTTCATTCTGAAAACATACCGTTATCTTTTACACATACGGTAAAACATGAATTAAGACTAACCGACGACACACCCATTTTTGTTAGAAACTATAGACAAGCCCCGCAACAACGTACAGAAATTAAAAAACAAATAGAAAATTTATTAAAACAGGGAATTATACGGGAAAGTATTTCACCCTGGTCTTGCCCTGTCCATATTTTCCCCAAAAAACCCGACGCTTCAGGAAAGGTTAAATGGAGACTTGTTATAGACTATAGACGACTGAACGATAGAATTGTTGAAGACAAGTATCCTTTACTGAACATCAATGACATACTTGATAGGGCGCGCACAGTATTTTACAACCCTTGATTTAGCAAGTGGTTACCATCAATTAGAAATGCACCCTAACGACATAGAAAAAATTGCGTTTACTACAGAAAGAGGTCACTATGAGTTCCTAAGAATGCCGTTTGGGTTAAAAAATGCTCCGAGCACTTTTCAGCGGCTAATGGACCATATTCTTAGAGGGATAGATAACGTATTCACGTATTTAGATGACGTCATAATTGCAGCCACCTCTCTTCAGAGTCATAACGAAAAACTCAAGTTAGTACTTCAGCGATTCAGAATGCATAATCTCAAAGTGCAGCTAGACAAGTCAGAATTCTTACAAAAACATGTGAATTTTTTAGGACATGAATTGACTGACCAAGGACTACAACCTAACAAAGACAAGATAAAAGCTGTTTTAAATTTCCCCGTACCACGAACACAAAAGGACATAAAGTCTTTCCTAGGATTAGTAGGTTATTACCGAAAATTCATCAAAGATTTCGCGAAGCTTACAAAACCGTTAACAGTCTGCCTTAAAAAGAACGCAAAAGTTGTCCATAGTAATGAATTCTTAGACGCAGTTAACAAGTGTAAACAAATTTTGACTAATGCCCCAATACTACAATACCCTGACTTTGACAAACCATTTATCTTGACAACAGACGCATCTGACTTTGCGTTAGGCGCAGTTTTATCACAAGGCAATGTGGGTACTGACAAACCAGTAGCGTTTGCTTCAAGAACGCTATCATAAACCGAGACTCGTTACTCGACAATAGAGAAGGAATTACTCGGGATAGTTTGGGCTATCAAATATTTTAGGCCTTATTTGTACGGTCGGAAGTTCACCATAGACCCTGGACATGGCTGATGTCTTTAAAATTCCCCAACTCAAAGTTAACACGTTGGAAACTAAAGCTAGCAGAGTATGACTATAAGGTAGTTTATAAACAGGGAAAACAAAATACTAACGCTGATGCATTATCCAGAGCCAAAATCTTTCACAACAGCATAGATTCTCTAGCTGTCAATCTTGACGATAACGACGACGACGACATTATAAACAGAATATTTGAGAACGCTCGTAGACAAGCAGAGACAAATAACGACCGAGACGACAACAATGACGGACATAGCAATAATAATACCGATGTGCCTATTGACAATAATAACTACCCTGGAAATAGTCACGACGTGGAAGCAAGAAGTACCAATCATCCCCACACTGACAACGGAACAGACTCAATGAGCATTGTTACAGTTGACCCTGACCAATTAGTGTCGACCAATCATACCCAACCCGATAATGAAAACAACGGCATCCCGATTTTATCTGATGCAATAGACAAACAACTGAAACAATTTTATATTAGGTCTACCCCGGGTTCAACATATAGAGTAGAAAATAGATCAACTAACTCTAGGACTGTGATTAAAGACGTTTTCATCCCCGTAAACAATACGGAACCCGAAATCATTAGGTTTCTAAAAGAGCACACAATAGCAGACCGTATCTTCCACTGCTATTTCTACGATGAAAATCTGTACTTGGCCTTCTCGAGAGTCTACACTACAATTTTCAATGACAGAGGTCCTAAACCTATAAGATGTACGTCAAGAGTTACCCTTGTTGAAAACAAAACTGAGCAACAAGAACTTGTTAAGCGATATCACGAAGGCAAATCGTCGCATAGAGGTATTCAGGAGACGTATAAACAACTCCACAGAAACTATCACTGGCCTAATATGCTATTGTCAATTCAAAGATATATTAATCAATGCGACAAGTGTTTAAGAGCTAAATACGAAAGAAACCCTTTGAAACCCCCACTGACGTTAACAGAGACACCTACGAAACCATTTCAACATCTGTTTATGGACCTATATTCTGGAGGTGCGATATTCCTGAAAATTATAGATAATTTTTCAAAATTTGCCCAGGCAGTACCTACCGCTAAATGCTTCAAGCAGCGTCCATATCGCAGAAGCTTTATTACAAGTTTTTTCCATACTAGGATTACCTCTGAAAATCACCACAGACTCAGACACGAAATTCGACAATGACGTCATAAAGGAAATATGCGCTTCCCACGACATCAACATACACTTCACGTCCCCTTATAATCCGAATTCCAATTCACCCATCGAACGTTTTCACTCTACCATTGCTGAAATAATAAGAATTCAGAGAATGACAAATAAAGATGACCCTATACAATTACTGATGAAGTACGCCATTATCGCATACAATAATGCCATTCATTCTACGACAGGCTATACACCGCGTGAGCTTTTATTTGGTCATACAGCATCCAGAAATCCGCTAGAACTATACTACCCTAAGGAGTTTTATCAAGACTGCGAGTATGTCCTTAACCATCGTAAAAATGCAGAAGCAGTACAGGATTGCATAGCAGCTCACGTATCTAAAAATAAAGAACAGGTGATAGAAAAGAGGAATCAGGCTGCTGAGGCGATCATGTTTAAGGTAGGTGAAACAGTCTATAAACAGGTTGCAAAGACTACGAGGAGCGACAAAACGAAGCCAGTATTTAAAGGTCCGTATAAGATCATTCACCTCCATCCTAACAATGTTGCCGAAATCATAGGAAGTCACCCCAACTCTAAATCCATCAGAGTTCATTTCAAACTTTTACGTAGACAACATCTTGTTCCAGGACCCTCGTCACAGGAACCTTCCTGCTCTACGCAACCGCCAACCTGACTCTTAACCCCGTAGATAACGTCAATGGCATCCTTTTATTAAAACAAGGTCAAATTTTGAAACAAGTAGATACGTTTAGTTTGGCCTGCGTGTATAACGTATCCTATTTACACGAAACGACGTTAAAACTTATGTCCTTATATGCCAATACTAAAGCTGTTGAAAATAACGAGCAATTAAATAGGGCATATAAAGATCAAATAGATAATAGCCTAAATTTAATAAGTAAGAAATTAGTGTTTATTGCACCGCACCATAGGTTTAGACGTGGTTTTATTAACGGTCTGGGTTCCATCGATAAAACTATAACAGGTAATTTAGATTACGAAGATGCTATTAAATTCGAAAATGATATATCAAAATTACGGAATTCAGTCAATAAAATTAATGTGTCCCAAAAGCAATCATTATTCATAGCAAAACATGCAGTTGAAGAGTATAGTAAACAGATCAAGTTTTTAGACGAGAACCAGAAAAAACTAAGCCTAATGTTAAGAAATACCACTTTTAATAATAATATTATATTAAATAGGTTGCACTTACTAGATGTATATATACAAATAGATTTCAGTCTGCAATTGCTGTTAGACAAGTTAGTAATTTTAGAAGACGCCATGACCTTTGCTCAGTTAGAAGTAATGCACCCAAGCATTGTATCCCCACACATTCTTATAAACGAAATGTTAGCTATTCAGAAGTCATACAATATTAGACCAGTGGATAGCATTACTATTAGCAATATACATAGCTTGGAAAAGTCTATTAGTGTAAAAGCTTATAGTACAGATCACACGTTAACGTTTATATTGGATATTCCTTCTATCGATACAAACCAATACGACCTAATCCATCTATACTCCATCCCCGACAAACAAAACCTGGCAATCATTCCTAAATCCAAATACCTCGTACTGGGCATCAACGAGTACTCGTACCTAGAAGAAGACTGCAAACGGATCACACAGGACACACAGCTCTGCACGTCGTTGAACACCCAGCCTGTTGATAAATCAGAAGACTGCATAATATCACTCGTGAAACACCAAAACACAAACTGCACACGAGCCAAGTTAGACCTAAAACAAGGAAGAATCCAGAAACTCCAAGACAACAAGTGGCTTATCATCCTGAAGGAAGAAGAAGTCCTAAGAACTAAATGTGGAACTAAATCTGAATACAAAAGGATATCAGGAATACACATCGCCAGTATCACAAGTGATTGCCAAATGCAAGTACTTAACCGAACACTAACGACAAACAGCAATACTGTCGCAGCAGACGAAATCATACCACTTCCCAGTAAAGCTGTGATTCCAGAAGAGAACATCCAGTTTAACCTACAATTGGAAGATATATCACTGGACAGCATTCACGAACTGATAGAACGAGCCGACAGCTTACAAGAACCCACAATTGATTGGCAGACTATGATGGCTACGCCCAGTTGGTCAACACTAGGGCTATACCTCATCCTGATGACAATCCTTCTATGGAAGCTTTGGCAGTGGAAACAGCGACGACCAATACAGGATCAACCTCGCACCGAGGACGCTGCGGGAAGCTGCGGGACGCGCTTCCATCTTAAGGAGGGAGGAGTTAGGGTATCGCCTGAGTAACGCAATCGCTGACTAATGCAGCGGATGCGCCCGTGCGTCATTAATAAACTGCACAATTGCAGAATGGCAGATTTTAGTAATACGTTTTAGTTAATAGAAATATTATAATTGTAAATTAGTCTTGTAGAACATTTCAATCAATAAACATTGTTTTAATTCAAATAAATATTTTTTAATAATAATCTCGTTCGCCGTAACTTAACTCACGCGGTACCAAAATTATTTAACATCGCTCTCGCCCTCAATACATTATTTTGGTCCCTTATGACACAATCTACTATTTCCCACTGTTTGTCTTATCTGTTTTAGTGTATTTATGTGTATCTATTTGGTCTTATATTTATGTATAATTTGGTATGTATATTATATTTAATGGTTTTAATAGGTATATGTATGTATATGTATATTTAAATAAATATTTATTTCACAGTTTTCGTTTTTGCACCTACCACTGTTTGTCTCTGCATTACCCAAAGGTTGACTGGTAGCAAATCTCTATGGCATTAAATCCGCCTCTGTACATTTGTGTGCTTAAAGTATTAAATAAATAAATAATAAATAAAATTAAATGCTTTTCCGGTTCTTCTTTGGCAACGAACAAAATAATTCAAAATTGTAAGAATAATCATTTTGTGTCCACTGCAATATCCGTCCGTTACAGTTACCTACAACTCCTACAAGTTACAACCGAATAATAGGTTCAGGTTGAGTTTCTGCGCACTTCCTGAGAGTTGACCCTTTGATCACGACTTTAATTAAAGCCCTCGCTCATTTCTTAGTTTTTAAATTGCGTGATACGTCGGGGCTTAATTAAGGAAATTATGCTGCACTTACTCTGTAAAATAGCCGACCAGAATTCGTATGTAGGAAGATATTAGCGTACTACCTAGTTCTTCAAATTTTCTGCCCATTAATTTCCGCTCTGTAACTCGATTTTTTTATATTTAGTAAAGAGTCCCCGAAACGATCAATTGCAATTATCAATTATAATTGTCAATTTTTTGTGTATTTATTGTCAATCGCTTCAATTGTAATTTGTAGACAATCATTTTGCGCATCAATGAGTACCTAGGTATCAATCACGTAAACATTGAAAATTGCAATTGATCATTTAGGGGGCCTTTAAGTGGACAAATGCAGGTACACGGGAACTGGTATCGTATGTAGGTGTACACTTGTCCATTTACAAAATCTTAATTTCATACATTCACTGACATACAATGCACTGTCTACACCGCTGGGTCAAGAAGTATCACATTTTGAACACGGGTTCCATATACAGGGTTATTTTAATTTGGTTAGCTAAATAAATTCTGCCGACCCCATGAGTACCTTTCGATATCTAAACATGATAAAACAAAAAATTAATAAATGTGATGATTTTTTTGTGAGGTCATCGACCGCAGTTTTTGTATTCACTTGAAGTATCAGTTAAGAAAATCTGTTTTTTTTTTGTGTAAAGTTCACAGACGTGAGGAGAACCGATATCTAAACACAATAAAAAAGAAATCAGTTTTTCTTTTCTCCTACTTGAAGTAACAATACTAATAGCGGCGGTTGACCTCCCTAAAAAAAACATCAATTCTTTTTATTTTGTTGTGTTTAGATATCTATATCCATCGTGTTTGCGGAGTTTAGCTAGCCAATAAAAAAATAACCCTGTGTAGCGAAAGTAAGGAAGTTTAAAAATTCATTCAGTCAAAACAAACGAGTCTGCAAGCGTTCTTCGACAGTCATTTCTCCTTTGGACTGATCACCGACAGGACGTTTCGTTTTTGAGAGATTCGGCGATAGAACGTTTCACCTATGGACGTTTCGCCGACAGAACCATTCATATGCGTCACTTTCGAAGACAGTAATAGAGGGGATATGGCGCTCGGCGGTCGCTGCCGCGACACGCTCGCTTCGCTCGCTCGCCTTCGCACGTTAATGGTCACTGTTCTAACCTAACCTAACCCAACATTATCCTTCGCACATATGAAAGGTTCTGTCGGCGAAGCGACCCTAGGTGAAACGTTCTATCGACGAATCTCTCAAAAACGAAACGTCCTGTCGGTGATCAGTCCAAAGGAGAAATGGCTGTCGGAGAACGCTTGCAGACCCAAAACAAACAACATCATAAGATAACATAACAACAACAAGATAACTTGCGTAAATTTCGAACTAAATATAATATTTTGTAACAACGCACCCATTTTAAACAAAGTGACGTGGAGTCAGTTACAGTTATTTTCAGTTAGAAGAGGCGTGTAGTGTACTCGTAGATGGTCGAGTATAATAGATCACGTAGTGGCGCGTACCCCGTAAACAAAGCGGCCGACCGGCGACCTGACGCCCGGGGATGTTTATCGGGAAGCCTCGCGATGTATGTCGACGGGAACTCCACTTTAAATTTTTAAACATTCGCTTTAACGTCTTACATACAAGTTACTAGCCTACGGCGATGAGGTTCGGTGAACTAACGCTTGCCTTAAGAAAATTTCGGGCGCCTTTAAAGAACGTCTGGTTAAAATTTTATTATAGCTATATGCTCTTACATTATAGACTTGGGGCGTTTGGTTAAGTAATAACAGCCGCATGGGTCAATCGATCAGGTTAAGCTACGCTTTCCGCGGTTGGTCCGTAGATGGGTGACCATCTTTACATACCAAGACCCCTCCGTGCCTCGGAAAGCACGTTAAGCCGTTGCACGTTGGTCCGGGCTCTCAATCGTGGATCTTTGACAGTATTTACGGGTCGTCAGAAGCCCGATAGTCTGACAACGAGTCTTACCAAGGGGTATCGTATTACCCAGTATCTGGGTTGAGGAGGTCGGATAGGCAGTCGCTCCATGTAGAATACTGGTATTCAGCTGCATCCGGTTAGACTGGAAGCCGATCCCAACGTAGTTGGGAAAATGCTAGGCAGATGATGACTTACATTATAGACATTTCTTCGCTATGGCTTTTCAGCCAGAAATTACACTTTAGTTAGATTTTTTACATAAGTAACAACAACAGCAGCATCAGCGGGTTTAATATTGTCTGGCCAGAGCTGAGCTATGCCAATCATGGCACGGTGGTACTGCCTTTTTTTTTTTTTTTCTCTTTGAGGCGCGCGTGGAATACGACGCGCCGTCGACCCGGGCCTGGTTCTTACCGGACGGTGAGCTACCCATTGCTCACCGTCCGCAAGCCCGCGCCTACGGTGGCCAGGGGCCCAAGTCTGCTATTTTTAATAAACTCATTCCAACACGATCCCATTGTCAGTTTGCTAAAAGTTCGTAATGTGCTAAATTCATAATGGTCGATCATTGGTCGGTCAATGGTCTCGTAATAGAATCGTGGTAGAATGACATTGTCGTATTGCCATTATTATAAAACCCGTTAGTAGAATTGATTTTCGAAAAACTACTTCTTAATTTGAACACTTAGTCATGCCAGATTTCATATATACAATATTTACATATTATTTATTAGTGTTATAAGCAATTTGAAGTAGCAAGAAGTTCGTAAATAGCAAAAACATTAAATTCATGTGAAACTATACAACTCAATAATATTTTATCAGTTTAGCTGTCAAAGTCAAATGTTAAATTACTGCTTACTGAGGTTAATCTGTTTTTAGGGTTCCGTACCCAAAGGGTAAAACGGGACCCTATTACTAAGACTCCACTGACCGTCTGTCTGTCTGTCCGTCTGTCACCAGGGTGTATCTCATAAACCGTGATAGTTAGACAGTTGAAACTTTCACAGATGATGTAGGTACTTCTGTTGCCGCTATAACAACAAATACTAAACAACAGAATAAAATAAATATTTAAGGGGGTCCCATACAACAGACATGATTTTTTTGCCGTAGGGAACCCTTCGTGCGCGAGTCCGACTCGCACTTGGCTGGTTTTTATTTCTAGCGGTCGGTGTTTTGTTAGTTATTTATTTTCATTTGAGTGTTTTGATTATATTTTTGTTTGTGTTTTTAAATTATCTTTAATTATTTATTACATTTTATACAAAATGGTGCTAATTGAGCAAATTTCGGCTCTAATTGATTTTCTGGAAAACCACCAAGAAGTTTATCCAAACGATATTGGATGGAGTGCGCCCAAATTTTAAATTCGTTATCGGTGGACTGCCCCAATAAAACGACACGGCAGAATGGCGCACTGTAAGTACTTAAATACAGTATTATTTAGTAATAGGTACCTATGCATTATGAAATGTATCATGGTTGTAATTTTTGCACTTTTTTAGTTCTTTATTGAATATAAAAGTAAAATTTTAAACAAAATTAAATCACAGAAGACTGAAAAAAGTGCAACAGGTACCTAAGCAATACTTTTCTTTTGGCAGCCTTGCAGAATTATAGTGGGAAGCATATAATAATTGTATATCTTCTTTCTCTAGCATCCACTGGGTTGGCTAGCTCGAGAATATTTGTTCGTAGTGAATACATTTCTCCATTCAATATTCCACAAACACGATAGATGGCAAACACTTTTTGACAACCGAGCTATTAAAAGCAATGACTGCACAATGACGTTCTAATGGTAGGTCACTGATCAAAGGAACTCTCAAAATTTTAGCAGATTACCGCATACACCAATCATTCATTTAACATTATGTACGAGATTACCATTCTATGCCATTTTTTTCAATGGAGTGTCAGTGGTTGACCATTGGAAAGTCATAATGACGCAATTATATTAGTAGATTACCAAACTTGTCAAAATCAACAATTATGAAATCAATGATAGACCATTCTGACACTATTGTAATAGCAGACTTGAGGCCCTGGGCTACTGTTACGTTCCAGAGGACGATAAATTGGCGACGGGGAACTATTATTATTCTCTGCCTAGTAGTTTTACGAAGCAGAAAACATTTCAATCAGTTTTTAAATTATTAATCCATGGACCACAACTTGTATAATTTTTTTTTTGGCTGCGTTACAAATAAGATAGCAAATGACGTTCCCTCTGCATTATTATTTCAGCTTATATTGTTATGAATACGTCGTCGTGAGCCGGCGGCGAGGCGGTTGTTCAGCTGTGTCTATTGTTCAAAAAGCCGTGCCATATCTAATTGCAGTGGGTAGCGCCTCTCTCAAGCATAATTGCGATGTTCTGCTGCAGTTCAACAAAGTTTTTGTTTGAAATACATTCAGATTAATGTTTTGGAATTCTATATCGTTTTCGTATATGGTTTTAAGGTTTAAGTTGGGATGACCCGTCTTGTAAGATACGGATAATGATTTTATGAAGACTGGCTGGTTATATTGTGTGATTCGAATTTAAAGATGTTTTTAGGAAAAACGGAACCCTTATAGAAGCACTCGTGTGTCTGTCTGTTTGTTCATCTGTCACAGCTAATTTGCTCAGAAACTACTGGACCGATTAACTTGAAATTTGGTACACATAATTATGAATTTCTGTGACCGAAACACGGACGTGTAACGTCCGCGTAAATATAAATGTATGTTAAAATAAATGAATTTTGAATATGGGACTCACATTATATTTTTGTTTTTTTAGGGTTTTAAGTTAGAGCAATGGTGGCCCAGTGGTAACGGCCGCAACTTACGAGTTGTAGGTTGTACGTTCGAACCCAGACAGGCGCTTTACTTTGTGTAAATTATTTCATCACCACTGCTCTCAAAACGGTGAAGGAAAACATCGTGAGGAAACCGGCATGTCGTAGAACCAAAAATTCGAAGACATGTGACATATACCAACCCGCACTGGGCCCGCGTGGTAGTTTACGGCCCACTCCCTCTCACGGAGAGGAGGCCTGTGTCCCAACAGTGGGAACATTATAGGCTGATTATGTATAGGTTTAAAAATAAAAAGTTTTAAAGTTATTAAAGAAAATAGATAAAAATGTACCATTCCTCCATTCCTTATCTCCGCAACTGCTAAGCTTAAAACTTTGATAAAAATTCAGAGAATAGTATACCTATAGATTACAGGTAAATCTATAAGAAGTCTATGGTCTTAAAATAACATGATTAATCAATCAATATTGTGCGTACAAACTTACATTTTCAATTGGAATGTATCGAGGAACATGTTTTTCAACTACAATGTTGAAATGAAATGAAATGAAATGATTTTGAAATGATGAAACGATTTCGTTTTCTGTAAGTAGGTTTGTGCAAACACTGGGCTAAGTAATAACAGCCGCACGGGTCGATCGATCAGGTTAAGCTACGCTTCCCGCGGTTGGTCCGTGGATGGGTGACCATCTTTACATACCAAGACCCCTCCGTGCCTCGGAAAGCACGTTAAGCCGTTGGTCCCGGCTGTCATTTGTAGATCTTTGATAGTCGTTACGGGTCGTCAGAAGCTCGAAAGTCTTACCTAGGGGTATCGTGTTTCCCAGTAACTGGGTTGTGGAGGTCAGATAGGCAGTCGCTCCATGTAAAATACTAGTATTCAGCTGTATCCGGTAACACTGGAAGCGGACCCCAACATAGTTGGGAAAGGCTAGGCAGATGATGAGGTTTGTACAAACACTTTTACACGTCAAGCATATTTAGAAAAAAAAACTAGATGAGCTCGGCGTTTCTTATCTGACTACTCTGTTAAGGCACTGACAACACCTAAACCGCGGTCACTGTCAGATTGCATAGAAAAGAAAGAGAAGCGCGATGACACAATGCTTGTAATTTATTGCAAAATATGAAGCAATTATCTATTTACTCAAAATTGGGTTGAGTAATCGAAAATAAAAAACAACTAAATTCTGCATTAAAATGAGACGTTCTTGTTATTAATTAAATACGTAACGTATGTTGATATTTAATGCAGATATTTTAAATTAGAACTAGGTAAGAGGTTAGTTTAACGTTAGTTTGTATCGAGATTTTTTTTCAAAACGTGTTTTGGTAACAACCAAGTTTTGGCAAATATGTTTAAAAATTAACATATATTTTTTCCGCTACCACAAACTATACAGATTTGGCAATTTTTTTTCTTAAGAGAAGCATATTTTGGTCAATTGGGTCTTGTCAGCGCCTTAAGTTTGTTCTTGGGATAAATTCATCCTAACTAACGGAACCCTTCATTGTGCGTGGTCCAACACGCACTTGGCTGATTTTTTTAGGATTGCATCGTCAACATGTGAATAAAGCGTGCTTCTTTTTGCTTACACACCACGCTCTCAGTGGTTGCGGGAAAAATGTCTCTTCAAAGTGTGCGGTATTTCAACAACAGTGCAATTTCCCAGCATTCTGTTTGCGGTTAAGTAGCGATAGCGGATATTACAATCTTGTACATAACAATAGCCGTGTCAAGTTGTTACGCTGTTCCGGCGCTTATAAGAACCATAATCACCCATACCGATCTGGGGGAGTTAACTTTTATATCAAGACTTTCATGGTAATCTGGAAAGGTGCAAAGAGCTTAGTAGAGAACCAAAATGTTGTGAACCCCATATTTTATCGAGTAAACATTTATTTACTCATCCAACAGGCGTAGCAAACCTTCTCGCTTAACTTTGAAGATCGTATTTAAGGGAGTAAAGCTCAATTAATATACTTCTAAAACTAACGTTGGAACTGAGCGTTAAATTCCATTTTTGAGGTAAAGTTGCTGGAAAGCAATTCATCTGCACTAGTTTTTTGAGAAATAAAAGCAAATGTTCGGGAGCGTCAAAGCTCGTTAAAAGCGCAAGGCTATAGATGTAATGTCGATGCTATAACGATCTCGGTGCAGTCGCATCCGTCACTGACAAGAGTTGTAAGCACATAGCTTCGTCGACACTGCCTCACATGTTCATTTATGGTTTTTTGTGATAAAACTGGACGTTCACGAATTATTCATTCCCTTGATTTGTATATTGTAATGAAACATGCGAGAATTCTTGTGAGGGGTTTATACTTTATCTATTATATATTAAAACAAACTGAACAAGATATGGTGAATGTATCTAATATATATATGTTATTGCAACGTTAAAAAAACAGTACGATTATTTTAAACCTTAAAAAAACGCCCCACTTTTGTGGCCCCGTGTGTATGCTGCGGCTATTCGAACAAAAAAGCATCGTCAGTCTATGGCCTAGCTAGATAGTTTGCGGTTTTGATGGTCTCATTTTTGGTCATGTCAGTTTTAACTTAACTTTGTCATAGAAGTTCTTAATACAGGTTTCCGGTCCGTCTCTGAAAAATTATCCTTTTTTTCTGTACTACGTACAGTACGTAGTACAGAAAAAAAGGATAAGTGGGCAACTGTCGAAAAGCTATCAGAAAAAAAATATGCTTGTGGTCAAACTGAAACCTGTGTAAAAGAGATTTTACAGCACTTGTTAGCTGGAGTACCCATCACCAAGATTTCTTTATTTTCATTGGTTCTTCTGAGCTTTCTCACTTGTAAAATATCACTTCCACATACACATGCTTGGTCAACCTGCCTTATTTTTTTTTCTCCGTTCTGCTCTGTTCTTCATTTATTCGAAACTTGTGTACGTAGGTAAAGTACTAAATCTATCCATCCCTATTCTGAGCTCCAACTGGAGAGGTCCCAGTGCAGTGGGTACTATCCACCCTGAATAATAACAACTGACGAACATATTGAACGATACAAACAACAAAAGTCATTTTTCAAATTAGGCTGAGAATCAGCACTTTTGTACGTTAAAATAGTGCAACTTTTTTTAAAGTCCTAAAATGAAATTGTTTTGTAGTGGATGTATGCTGCGGCTAAATTGGTTGCATTTATGTAGTGATGGCGCATCACTGTCATTTCAATTTGAATTCTATACCAGTGTCCAGAAACTCATTAGGAATTAGGACGACATTGGAAATGCAATACAAAATTCTAAAATACAAATAATAATGGTTTTGGACTGATCACGTCAACTGCATTATGGACATTTAATGACACACACATGCCTCAATAGGTATATGTGAAATGGCATTGCCAGTATCCCAGAAATAACTAGATGAACAAACTAGGATATTGTTGGGAAGGATTGGTGTCACAACAATTAACAAATAAAGGAAAATAAATTAATTTTTGTCCAGTTTTGGGACTATGACTCTACATCTGCCTAGCCTTTTCCCAACTTCGTTGGGGTCAGCTTCCAGTCTAACCGGATAGCAGCTGAATACCAGAATTTTACATGGAGCGACTGCCTATCTGACCTCCACAACCCAGTTACTGGGTAATACGATATCCCTTGGTACGATTGGTTTACCAGATCCACGGATGACAGCCGGGACCAACGGCACTCGCTCGGACGGAGGCACGGGGGTCTTGGTATGTAAAGATGGTCACCCGTCTACGGACCAACCGCGGCAAGCTAACCTGATCGATTGATCGGGACTATAACTCTACGTTAGCTATTATTCAGTATGTACCTATGTATTCTAGCTACGGCACTGCTGTACACGCGAGTATTCACAGTGTGCCATCCTGGATCCGAATCCATTGGATTAGAATAAACCTAACTTATACAATCAAAGTTGTGAAACCAATAAACATTTCACTGTCCACTGTTAACGGTAAATAAAACTACATGAAGTTGCAGATTCTCTAGAAAAAAAAAATATTTTCATTCGCAATACATTTTACAGCTGCAACAGCGGGATCGCCAATGGCCTCCACTCAGTGATCGATGGTACTCTCAAAGCTTAACGTAACACTTATTGCAAACGATGGAAAAATAGCTGCGAAAAAATGAAGTTTTTTCAGTAGGATATTTTTTACTTCAGTGTAATCTTTAATTGCTTGCCACAACTGAATTGGAAGATAACCGAGGGGAATAACATAAATGTATTAACGTTTTGTAATTTAACATTTCTGTATTGTTATGTCGGGTTTTCTACTTGTTGTTTTTAAGGTTCCGTACCTCAAAAGGAAAAAAACAGAACCCCTATAGGATCACTCGTGTTTCTGTCTGTCCGTCTATCACAGCTCATTTGCTCCGAATCTACTGTACCAATGAAGTTGAAATTTGGTACACACACGAATTTTTGTGACCCAAACACGGACGTGTAACGTAAGTAAATGCATTTTGAATACGAGGGTTACTTTTGGGGGCAAATTATAAAATAAAAAAATAAGTTTAGCAAACTATACCATGCAATATATCAACTGAAAGGGCTTGTTGTGAGGTTCTAATTTTTTTATAATTTTAATATAAATAGTTTTAAAGGAAATTGATGAGAAATGACCAGCCTTATCTCCGAAACTACTGCGACTAAAATAAAAAGAAATACAGAGAATAGTTCTTGACTTATAGATTACATGGGAAAGCCTATAAGAAATCTATGGTGTTTAAATAACATGGTAAATCACTCAATATTGTGCGTACAAACTTACATTTTTATTACATTTTTATTGCAGTTGGAATGTATGGGAGAACATGTTTTACAACTACAATGTCAAGTTTGTTCTTGGCATGAAAAAGATGGTAGATAACATATTCATTGTACGTACGGACCCCTTACCATGTGAGTGCAACTCGCACTTGTCCGGTTGTTTAATTGATGCGTGTACTCGTATTTTTCCTCAAGTGACAATCTGTTTTACCATTTTTTTTATACTTGGGCATGAAATTTGTGCAGAGTTCTATGTTTGGCAGATTATTTATTTAAGGGCTGGTATACCTAATGGAAAAGTCATATTCTATTTATCCGGCGTTGATAACACTTGGAAAGCAACTTATTCTGGAACGAAGATAGTGCTGGCAGATCAGATAACTTCTTGGCAGAGAATAGGCGAGGCATTTGGGAAAACATTGAATACATATTTTATGCCTACTTATTAACATGAAATGTGACGGGTATTCATGCAAAGTCTTAAGAAGTCTGGCAACATTTGCCGGCTCAATCCGGTTCCAAAATTATATGCTGCTGCAAGGCGAGCTATTTTCTCAAAATGTTTGTCTTAAGAGTGAATAATTACAAGGGTAAGTAATTGGCCTTTTGTATTGTATTATCAGCTTACAAAGATGCCTGTACTTAGTTAGTAAACCCGCATATGAAACGTAGCTTCTTTGTATGATATTACGAGTGTTTATAAACAACGATGTGCTCGGAACAGCTTAGAACAATGCAAACTTGGATAATATTGTCATGTATATAATAGTAAAAGGAATGTGTGGAATTCCAAGCCTATTTTTGTGTAAAGAGCAAGGGTTCTCAAAGAAACAAATATTTGCGGCTTTACACCGACCGTCTCTATCCGAGTTACGCTTGTACGTACCACAGCTTATTTGTCTTTTATCTTACAAACTTGGATTTTTCCCTAGTTCTGTTTACCTTGCATTGATCTCTCGACGTTCTACGAAATGC
This sequence comes from Atethmia centrago, assembly GCA_905333075.3. NCBI lineage: Eukaryota > Metazoa > Arthropoda > Insecta > Lepidoptera > Noctuidae > Atethmia > Atethmia centrago. The sequence goes on along the minus strand of HG995383.1, from coordinate 13,901,887 downwards.
CTTTTCTTAGTATTATTCATGTGGTAAATAAAGGATGTAGATATTTCTAACTTGGTCCATTCAAAGGATAAGTTATTAGTGATCGGATGTCCACTCCACACCCAGAAATAACAGTTTTTGTAGTTGTTTGTTTTATGTCTCATTGAACAAACTTGTGTCCAGAATTAAAATGTACTCACCTTAAACTGAATAAAGTTTTATAGCAGGATTGTGAGCGTGCTCCTCTTCCCAAATATCAAACAAACTCAGTAAGTGTGGACACAAAGAGATAACGTTTTATTGTATTATCTCGCACAAGTTTGAGGGAAATTTGTCACAATCGTAATAAAGAAATAGCCATTACTTAATTAGTACCGTCGTGTTTTCTTTGTGTGGGCGTGGCTATCTTCCTGTTTGCTGACCGAGGGAAAAGAAAGTTAGATTAAATGCGATTCATTGTTCGGCCATTGTAATACTTAAGAACATACGCTATCAGCAACCACACTAGTTAGTGGAGAGAAAAAGACTCAATTGATGAATTGAATAAAGCGCACTTAATGTGCTACATTTTTTTCATTAGCAATAAGAGTTCGATGTATACTTACATTGAATATCAAATTATTTAGAAGGCTTTATAAATGTGATAAATCCTTAAGTAGGTAGGTGGATGATTGATTACTCGTCATTTCAGCTAGATCTCCTAAATTGTTAATGTTGATCTAATATTATATTAGATCTTAACTCGGTATTTCTCTAAACGTTCAGTATTTGGTTGCAGGATTTTCGTTATTTGCTATTTAATTTTATACAGTGAAAGAGTAAAATGAATTTCGAAAAAGCAATTTGTAATCGACCACTGACTCAAAGGGCCGAATCTCGTGACTCGTGAGGCATCAAGGACCCTCTATTAAAATTAGAAACTTCATTTTGGCAGATAAATTGCTTCTTGACTTTGACTATGTTTACGGTAAATACTGTCTGTAATCTGGGTCCGAGTGAGTAAATAAATTTAAAGGTGGTATATTTATTCCGTTTTTAATTTCTACGAAAAAAAAATTGGCTTTTGGTAAGATCAACAAATTTCATCGTGATTGTATTGATATTCTGTAAGCAAATGCTTTTTCGAGGCTGACCTCTTTTTGAATTGCTCTTGAATCATTCGATGTGACTGATGGATGGCAGGAGTATCTTACTCTATTAGTAGAGTAACCATAGGAAGGTATTTGTTTCAGTCCTGTAAACGTTAAAAGGGGTTAAATCTAACAATACAGGACAAGTAACAATATCCTTGAGGTTGTCCCAATGGAAAACCCCAAATAATACCTACTATAATCCACTTAATATTTGTTATTAATAACGGAATATTATAGTAAATATGCCAAGTAGTTTTGTTAACGAGTTAAAGCGACGCGAGTAAATGCATCGAACTAATACCATTTGTCGCACATCATTTCACGGTATCCCCAATTTGGCTACGGTTTGGTGATTTACTAAAATTATCAGTATCTATGAAGCTAACTACGCTAAATGGTTTAAGTTAGTTAGAATTTTGTAGATAATACACGGATATTGCAGTGGATAGCCGATTTTATGTACTAGTTATGACCTATTTTGAGCAGATAGTGGGCTTACGTAGGACAATTTTACAGATTGATATAGTTATCAATCCGTAAAATTTTCCTAGTATATCATTAGTATTTTAAACTTATGATTTTGCCTTTTATCTAGCATACCACCTAAAGGGCACGAATCAATAATACCGTAGAGTAAACAAAGACCATTATTACCCCTCTTCATTACTCACTCCAAGACCTCTCCGCTATGAAAAGGAGCAAGCAACTCTTGCGATAACAATTCGGATTTGTAGTATACCCGATAAATAAATTATAAATACATTTAGCAGCGTACATTTCGAACCATTTCTCTTCTTACACGACTAGGCCATTTGCAGATCTCCAAACGGTGCCATTACTCAGCAATAAATTGGCATTTGCGCCGTCATACATAAATTACGCGAGCGCGCTGAAAACCAAGTTCTCTGGTAGACACTTTTTGTATAAATGTAACTTGTTTAATCTTTCATATTACAAACGAGAATAAAAGTAGGTGTTAGGTAGGTATTTATGTACCTGTGCATCACGGGTGAACCTTTTTATGAGGTCAAGTAACTACTCACCCTGACAGAATTTATGTGTCTAATTCACTATGTTTCAGTCCTGATAGATTTATGCCTTTTCCTCAGGCGTGGCGTCTGCGATGGCGGCGAACGTCCGTCTGCATGCTACAAACAAAAAAATGACTACATCGAGCCGAAAATCAAACCAGCGAGAACATTTTTAGGGTTCCGTAGTCAACAAGGAGCCCTTATATGTCCGCCTGTCTGTATGTCTGTCTGTCCGCGGCTTAGCTCGGAGAATCTTACTAATAGGAATCTGTAATTTGGCATGGGTATACTCGTACATATTAATCACGACGACGAAGTGGTTAAAATAAAATCTTAGAATATTTTTTTATGTATTTTTTCGGTTTTCCCATTGTGTGGGAAAAATATTGCGAATTTGTTAAACGCATTTTTCAATTCAGGGATCTGTTTGCGAAATATTTAGCATTAAAGTGATAATTTTTGTTTAGAGTCATATGTCTGCCGGCTAAATGGTTGTTTTTAGATATGTGGGAAAAAAATCACGGCAATAGCATATAACGAAGTTAAAAGAAAAACTCTAAGTACTAGCTAAGTAGGCTTTACAAGTTAACGAGTAATGGTCGACCAACTTACATTTGCAGTTGGATTGTATGGGTGCGTGGTCAGACACGCACTTGGCTGGTTTTTTTTTTTTTTTTAAACATACGACAACCTATGAAATTAGTTCGTTGGTGGCTACAAAAGCTGACTAATTGGCAACTGTATCAGTTTTGCATAGCCACAATCCCAATATACAGTTGTCGCAAAGCCGGCTAAATCTATTATAAAGCAGCTTTGGCCAATTTATACGAATTAAAATCGTTTGTGGTATCGATGTCGTGGTAGTTACGTATCGTGTTTGTTTTCGCGAAATATAGCTGTTGTTGGGTTTGGTGGGTATAAATATACCTACTTATGATCACAGGTATTCATTTAAAGGCTATGTAGAGGACTGCCTCGTAGGTCTAGTGTTCGCAAGCGCTACTGCTGAGTATGAGGTCTTGGGTTCGATTCCTTGGTCGGGCAAAGTGTTATTTTTTCATCTGGAATTACTCAGTAGCCCGGAGTTTGGATTTGTGTCCGGTTGATGGCAATAGACTCGCCCCCTATTACATGGGACTTAAACATAACTGGCGAAATGTGGGTGTATTGTAGGTACACCTCTGCCTAACACTTCAGGGAATACTGACGTGATGTTATGTTATGATATTCATAAAGGCACAAACAGGTCTTCATTATGCAGCGTAAATAAATACCAGCAGCTAAACTGTAGCTGTACTGCCACAGGCTGAACCTTATTGGGCTGATTGGGAGAATTCGGAGTAATTAAAAATTCTACTACATTTTCGGGCGTACGTTGTTTCAACTGAAGCTTTTAAAAGCGTTGTGTAGACAGGAAACTTTGAATTATTCCAAACTAAATGCGCCCTGCGGGTTCACCCGAATATATCTCGATCCCGGTCTAATATAAAGAGTAAATAAACGAGGATAGTAAAAGAGGATAAAGAGTATCCTATGTGCCAAATTTCATCTAAATCCGTTCAGCCGGTTTAGCGTGAGCGTAACTAACAATCTCACTTTCGCATTTATAATATTAGTTAGGATATCGAACCACGATTCTATATTCACCCCAATATTTAATTTTCGTTTCGCCCCAGTATTTGGACGGTTAAGATTAGAACTCCCGAGCTTTAGGTCGCAAGTCAGTGTTTTAGCTGCCAAGCTATGGCCGCTCTATGTCATAGTAAAGTGTCTGTTATTGGAAAGTAAATCATGTTTGTCTGCAGTTTTGAAAACATTTCAAGCTAGAATTTATATACTACCTTCACTAAGTAAGGACAAACACGCGATCCGTTTGAATTATTCATACAAGTTTTAGATACTGTTTTTTATTACTTACGCTCTACGGAAAGGCATTGGAATGTGATATTTTTCTGCAATTCAAAGTGCAAAGGTGTTATTTCTTCAGACACTGACAAAATGATTTACCTGTCGGATAAAAATGAGAGTTTTACTACACATTTAACATCGCTAACAACTGACTAAATTGTCACAATGGCGAAGCAATGTACCGAAAATGTGTTATCAAATCATCAGAGGCAAAAAACAAACACAATAATGCATTTAACTTGAAAAACGTTCAGAATTATTGCTAAATGCAACGTCAAAAATGGACTGAATCTAATCAATCTACGCGAGTGGAGGCCTATGAAAAAACTAAAAGTTAAAACTCATAGAAGCTTTCGTATTTTTATATACTGGCTTCTCTCTATTGTATTAAGGACTATTATGCCAAAGTGCAATGGCCGTAAATAACGCCATAAATTATTCTGAAAATTATTAAATATAGAGGCCTTGGCAGAGAGTACAACTTTGTGCCCTTTGGCGTCGAGACCCTCGGTCCGTGGGGTCCCAGTGCGCATAAGTTATTTGCGGAAATCCAGTCCGGCGAAACGTCCAGTTGATGTAGCAGGTGACCGAAAAGCTGGCGGCTTTCTCGCGCAACGCATCAGCATTGCAATTCAGCGAGGAAATGCTGCGAAGCATCCTCGGTACAATCCCTCGAGGGCCTTTTTTAGGTTTACCTTAGTTTTAATTTAATTTAGTTACTGTTAATAACCATCTTGTAATTTGAAATAAACGTTTTAATAACGCCTATTAACATTGAGTATACATGTACAATACATTACAATATAGCCTTTAAAGACCTTGTCGTGTCAGAGGACACAACAAGGTCTTCCGGAATTCAGAGTATAGTTATTCAAGCAAGATGATTAGATACTGGCTTTAACACAAGGCTCTCAGCCTCAGCAGCCTCAAAGGGATCCTCACCTAGATCTGTAGGTGTAGCCATTGGAGGTAAGTAGGTGTTGTACCACTAGTTGTCTCTGAGACGTTTCAACTTTATATTTATTTATTTATTTCATACTTCAAGCACAGAAACGTACAGAGGCGGACTTAATAGGCATCATTTTATACCAGTCAACCTCCGGGTGAAGCAGACACAAACAGAGGTAGGTGCAATTAAATTAAATATGTATTTAAATATAGAGATAGATATATATAAACTACGGTGTCACGGTGTTTGTGGTCGCACTCCTCCGAATCGGCTCGACCGATTTTTATGATTTTTACCCGACTGCCTCAGGAGGGTAATGTTTTTCGAGAGTATGTATGTATGTATGTCTATTTCTTTGGCACGCTCTGTAGCCTAAACAGCTTGATGGATTTTAACGTATGAGGTGTCCTTAGATTCGTCTTAATTGTGGGAGTGACATAGGCTATATAATATTTATAAATTGCATCTGCAAATGCAAAAAAAAGGAGAGGCAGTTTGTTTTTATATTAATTGCAACAATATTGGTATCAAATAAAAGCTAGTAATAAGTAATTTTCAAATATATATATTAATAAAACTAAAAAGCTTGAAATAAAATAAATTATTTAAAAAACAAAAAGCCCGACTGCAAAAACACATAACTGAAAAGGGAAAAACAAGCATTATAATCTATATAATTTTGGTCTTGCAGGCCCCCGGGACAGTCGAATAACCTGAAATATGGTGTAATTTTTTATTGTCCCCGCCTGCGATACCAAAATTCTATAGATTATAATGCTTGTTTTTCCCTTTTCAGTTATGTGTTTTTGCAGTCGGGCTTTTTGTTTTTTAAATAATTTATTTTTTTAATGTATTTAAGGTAGGTTAATGGTTATATGTGGAGTATAGGGCGTAAAGTATATTTCATCCCAATATTTCCACGGGATCGAGACTTGCGTGGGTGCATGTTCCGCGATATTTTGTAGTTTTCGAGATATGCTTTTTTTTGTATTATATTCAGATTTTTTAAAATTGTAGGCGATTTTATTTATAACTTTTGTTGAGTGCAGGTGTTTCTTTCAGTTTTTTTGTCAGTATTATGGCTAGAATGTGTGTGTGTGTGTGTGTGTGTGTTTTGTGTTTCATAACAGGTACACCCAAATTCTAACTAGGTACTAATAGCTCAGAATTTGATCACAAGATTAAAATTTCTGTTTGATAGAAATTTACAATGGAATTCAACTTGAAAAAAAAAAATACTTGCACCTGACTGAATGAACTCACTGACTGAAAGACTGAATGTTTGTTATGTACTGTTGTATATACCTAACTATACAACGTGTTTTGTATTAATATCCCATAACTCTAGGGTTGTATTCTATAAGTAATAATAATACAAACATTCCTAGGATATGTGGTCCAAAAATGCATAGTTTCGAAGATATCATAATTAATACTAACACTAGACTCTCGGTGTGTGTAGGTATCTTAGTTTCATTGAGAAATACGAGTAATTAATTTATATTTAAAGCTAAGAAAACGTGACGTTGTCATATTTCACTTAAGGGTGTTTTACATTAACAATCGTGACTTTGTCAAATTACTGTGTATCAAAAATTAAAAATAAAAATATAATTGAAGAATAATTCATATGCCAGTTGATTCTTTGATATGGTCTCACTCATACCCTAGTGTATGGGATATACAAAAAACATACATACATAGTGTAATGTTTGTAATCGGTAGTAATTGTAGCTCTATGTACCTAATCAGATTCATCACTTTTCTAAAATACCGTGCCAAAAAAACCAAATTAACGATAGAATTTTGCTATGCTGAAGTTGACCCAAAAAAGTAATTTCAGTACAAAATCTATGCTCGCAGTCTAACAGTAACGCACGTAAACTCTAAGTATCAAGCAATTTTCAAAACAATCACGTCTCTTCTAATAAAGGCACGTTCTTACATGAATCTTTCGCGGCTTCAGTACTAATGAAACTCATAAGCATGGTACTAATAACGGGCCATTAACACTTCTCAATTGCTATTCGAAGGGAGAGAAAAACTCCCCTTTGTGAGCCATGACTCCTCGTGTCTTAAGGTCCCATTAAACTTAACTCACAAATTACCTCCACACGTGGTCTAGAAAGGGACATAAGTCGGAACTGCCTAATATCATTATTATTTTATTAGTATGAATTCATTTTTCATTCATGTTGTTTATAAAATCTTCTGTAGATTTTCTGCCCATTGTGTTGTACTAGACAACGTAGCCAAAAACATTTTAACAATAGAATAACTTCATTGGGAAATGATATTTCGCTAGCTCGATTAAGCAAGACAAACGCGCATAGAAACAGGACACATTGTCTTCAACTGGTTGCTGTAGAATATCTACAAGCATGATGATAATTGGAAAGGATTTGAACCTATTAGATTTAAATTACATTAAAATAAAAAGAAAATTGTTTGTGTTTTAATATTTCCTCGACCACTTAGTCAAATCTCAGTGAGACGTCTCCCAGCTTCAGAGTTTGCTTAATACTTTAAACTGGTAATGAAGGCATTAGGGCGCGCTGAATGCATAAGAAATGAGGTGCCGCCGCATCCTCCTATATAATTAAGCTCCTTTATTGGCCACATATTTTTACTTTGCCACGTTATAATGTGGAATACTTGACATTGTTTTGGTCCAATACCTACTTCTTTATATGAGAACAAAAGGCGCTTCACCTCCTTTATGACACCAATCCATTTTCCGTTTACCCCGCATAGAGACGGTATTCAGTGAATCGATAGCGGATCCATCAATTTATTGTCGGTATCCATAAATACCTCTTAATATTGTCGTAATCTACTAGAAAGGATCTTATGAATGAGTCTGTAATTGTAATCGTCAGCTTAAATGGTCGGCTCGGCGCTTGCCAGACACAATAGATAAATTATGCGGTCTCGTTGGACCCGGCGGGAGTCAAGGGATTCAATGACGTATTATGTATATTATCCGGACTTGTAAGTTCTGCTAAGCTACCAGACACAACAGAAGTACGTACACTAGTGTATACTTCACATAATTATTGTATGAATAGGGTATTTTACTATAAATGAGAAAACTATAAATATATTATTGAGATAGTTTAGGCAAAAAGGAGTCGGAAAATGTTAGTTTTAGTTCTTAAAATAACATAATGAATTTTAAAATTCACTTCAACGTTTTCAGTTTTTCTAATCTGTTAAAAACACCATGAAATAGTAGCCGCCATGTTTTACGTCGTACGGCTGTGTAAACTCAAACGAGTCAACTGTCAACTGATAGTTAGATAATAGATCAGCGCATTTGTTTACATAGCCAAGTGACGTCATGCCCACAGAGCAACATGGCATCTACTGCGTCCAGCGTTTTCGTCAAACTACGCGTGAAATATGAAAATGTAAAATTTAAAAGCAATTTTTATGGCACTTATTGATTGAATAAAAAAATTGAGACTTTTTTGGGGCTAACACTATAGAATGAAATTAAGACACTTTTTAAAAATGGGTGTAAGACCCTATTGTTTTAGTCCTCACATGTGTTGGTTCATTATTTATTTAAGCCCGGTGCACGGATTTGGGAGGGGAACAAATTCAATTATTGCGCAGGATGCACCCACCCTCTGTTGGCTTCCTTTATCTAAATAAAAGATTTTTGCTCTAAGAGATTCATTGCCTTAAGGTGCAGCGTGCATATGTACATTGGTATTTACTGCCGCCCCGCCGGGTAAGCACACCAATAATTTGAAGTGGATTGCTCCTGCAACATTGTTTGTGACTTCTATTGTGAACATTGCAATACGTATGTTGGTCACTTCGACAAATGGGTACAAAGGCAAGAATGCTTCAAGGGGAAGGCTATTGATTCATTCGAACAAGGTTACACCTTATGCTTACACGGGTTCATTAACTTATAAGTATAGTATTAACTTCGAATATCGTCGGACTTCCGAGAGAAAAAGGACTAAACAAAGACGATGTCAAAGGAAATAAAAAATTACATCGGTAAAGTACTAAAAGAGATTGAAAACATTTCACAAACATCGAAGTAAGCGGAAAAAGTTGAGCGAAAGAGTTTTCAAACTTTTCTCAGTAATTTATTCAAATGGAAAGGTATGTGCTTGTTATGCATCCATGTTTATTAGGGAATATCTTAAAGAATTATCTTCAGAAGTGTAAATAGAAAGTTAAGTATTTCAATCTCTTGCCTGATTAAATTACTATTGATCAGATTATCGTGAGAAAAACACTGTTGTGTGAAGTTATATAGTTTAGTTTTGCGAAGCGAACAATGCTGTTGGGCGAGATCAATTGAGATCAGTTTCCAATTTCTGATAGTAGAGCCCAAAATTCTTGGAACTAATTCCATAAAGTAATCGAGAAGGTTTGCTTGGTTTCCGTATCGTGTTGTTTAATCTCCATTCATTGCCCTTCCCCTCTCGTTAAACAGCAATTTTGACGTGTTAATAGCCAAAGTTTATTTACGTTTACGCCTAACGAACAAGCAAAATTAACACATTGAAATTTGATTTGAATTTAAGTGTAAGTAATTGTGTATATACATCAAGTGTCTGCACGGTTTCACTACTAAACAATAAATTTCAATATTCAGGTAGTAGTAGATAACACCTATATCAACATAGATTTTTTTGGGATTAAGCTCTTTAACGCAGCTTGCGGTAGGAGTAAACTGGCAGAAATCGTAACGGAACGGAAAAGCGTTATTCCGGAAAACGTTTTTTTTTTTCATTCATAGCCATCTAGTATAAGTTCTGATCTTGCTAAAAACTTATAAGTACTAAGTAGATGGCCCGGTATTAAAAAAAAAAAACAAACTTTTGACACTTGAAACTTGAGACCATACTAGATGGCTCTGTAGGAACTTCGTTCCAACCGGGTGTCCCACTACACCTCCCGACTTTATAATGGAAGTTTATTTACGTAAAGTATTCTGCTGTACACATTTGCACCACTATGCAGTACAATAAATCGGTAAAAATGAAAAGATACATAAAGACAAACAAACAGTTTCACTCAGATATTTTTAGGCGGACATAACATCCAAGATTTTTGTACCTCTGTGTTTTCAATAGTATCACAAGGCCGCATCCTATTCAAAAGCGATCGTCGCGCGAATATGCGATCGTTGCGTTCATATGTCACTTTTTGTTCGGTGAACATGAACGCGTGGTCGCGCTGCCAGAGGGCGCTTTAAAAAGTGACATATGCACGCGACGATCACTTTTAAATAGTACGCGGGGTTGCACATACAGGAAAAAATTTAACCAGTGCGTGCATTTTTTATGGTGGTTCAGTAATAGAACACATTTCCATTATTTGTTCAATACATTTTTTCCGACTTGAAAACCTAATAAAATTCCCAGAAACCCTATGCTGGCAAATCGAGCGAGCGCACACCTGTTTAGGGACCTTCGCGCGTTCCGCTACACCGTGCGCCCGCGCCGCGGCCGGCCGGCAAGTCACCATAAATAATTAAAATTAAAAAATTTCAAAGAAAACATTTTTCGTTAACGATAACTTATGTTATGTACTAAGACATATCTAAATAAAAAATACATGTTTAATAAAACTCACTAAAGTTTATTTGGTAAAATGTTAAAAAATAACTGTATAAATTCTTTAACTTTTTTATCTGCACCTGAAAACCAACGATAGCATGGTCATCTATTGGGCAAGTAACATATTACGTTGTTACAAAAAATTAATATGTAATTTCGAAGATACACAACTACACTACTTACACACACTTACACACACACTTATACACTTACACTACTCAGATGAGAAATGCCGCATAATATCGTTGTTTCCAAATCGGCGTAATCCTAAATCATTCGTGAAATTAGTAGATAATCGTGCCTATTACTTTTTTAAACGATTAAATTATAGCCCCCTATAAATGTGGGGATTACTCTCGCTAGCCTTCTTTATTGCCAACTATTAATAGTTATAAATTATATGAGCAAATTAGGCTTTTATTAAAAAAAAATACTGTGGTTTCAACTTTTAATGTTTCAGAATCTTAAATAGCATTTTAGATAAAAAATACCTTAAAAAACTGTTCTAATTAGGTTTTATTACCTAGCTTTCAAAACTCTGAATACTGTAAATGAATTGAATTCTTTTAAAAATATTTACGTAACGCTTTAATTTCGGTAGTTCTTTTACAGTACATACTAAATAATAAGGCTTGATGTTTCTCTGTAAAGAAGAACACTTCATTAAAACACTAATTGAATGTGATTCATTATCTGCCAGCCAGTGTATTCATGTAACCGGCTATTGTAACGTACAGGGTAACTTACAGTATTAATTTACAAAATAATGGACATTTAATTTTTCAAGATAACGTAAAAAGCAAATCCAGCGAAATATAATATTCTCTCAACAATCTAAAAGCTGCAACAGGAAAAAGCTGAGATGAAACGAGATGAAACTGAAAAGTGAAAGAGAGCGATTTCATTGAGACATAGAATTTCAAAACAGCTACCGATTGAGCTATTTAATAAATTCTTTGTTGAACCTCGGGATGCGGACGTAGACAGAATAACGATGACAATACAATTGTGTGTGAGGACGTGTGCCAACCCTAACAGTAATGGACCTCCAGTTTATTGTTATTTTATCAACATACCTTCCCTATAATAGCATTTTAATATTTCAATAATGTCTCTACCTGAAAGTTAATTACTTTTTATGCTACACGTTTGAATACCTATCGAAAGGTGATGTGTCGTAGACAGAGTATTCTATAGACTGAAATCCGTGTCATCGAAAGGGACAGAAAAAAAGTACATCTACTGTTTAGGGTTACCAAGTGATGTATATTTTACCCAATGTTCTTCACAAATTAAGTTTTTTTTAAAATGAGTTTTGTATTTCAGGTTTTTAGGATGAGAAATAAGAAAACATGAGCAATGATGCGACTGCAATGTTTTATTCATAAACCAACAAATTATTGTCCCTGAAAAGCACTAACTTATTATGAATATTTCTTACTTTCGATTTTGTTTCAAAACATTGTTTGGTACCGCGTTTCGAAGTAATGCATTGCAATTTATTTAATGAGGAGAGTTCTGTGATTCCCTATAAAAGGCTGACTGTCAAAATGCTATCAAAGTGTTGGCTGCAAACCCTGGAACTCAATTTTGGAGCCTAATTAGGCCTATTAGTGGCAGCAAACCATGTTTCTTGTTTCGAGTTTATTTGGAAATCTGCAAGTTTAAAAAGATTTTTTTATTATCTTTCATTTTTACCAGTAAACTTGCCTAATTTCAAGATTTTTAAGTAAGTTCCTATATTTATAGTATAGTAGTAGCTATATAGTATGCAATATGTTGGCCCGCAGGCTTGCACATTGTACACCAAAAGTACAAATAACTCTTTTTAAGGCATTTTGCCAATCTTTGTACACGTGAACTCTGTGGGTTCGATAGACGCCGAGGGCATACAACGCCCTCAGAGTTCAGTATAACAGTACTTTCAGGATTTTGTTGGGGTTTCCACGTTACTGTAGTGCATCAGAAATGTTTGCCGAAGCACATACTGATGGTTTCAATACCATCTTACGTAAAAATATTACTTCCATGATGCGCAGAGTGCGTGGGAGCGTCAACGACATTCTGAAAGTCATCAGAGAAAAGCCGTGCTGCACCATTATGACGCATTGGGTACATGTACATGTACCCAATGCGTTTGTTACTAACATAGCTTATAAGTAGTGTGTATTACTAATATCATAATTATGTATCAGTCTTTTTATAAATAGAATGCATAAAAAATCAGTATTACCCTTAATAAAGGGTAAATTCTCTGTCAAAAGTGGCAACACTGAATTTTGAGGTAAGAAAATAAAAATATTGCGTAAATCATGATTTTATGAGATTTATCATACTATACAAATTAGGAAGTACATTACTGCGGCTATTTCATTGGAAATAGTAAAACACAAAGCGATCGAATACTTACGAGTGAAAGGACAATCCGGCAATCTTCATCAAACTATCACTATTACAGTTTATTAAACTGCACCTTACCATTTTACATAGTTGCATAAATGTAATAATAACGAATTGACCACGACAAGATCGTATTTTGTTTTCATTTTGATGTAATTGTTCATAATTCAATTGGACTTCAATGAGCTACCGCCACAAACGTCAAACTTGTTGTGCACAATGATTTGCTCAGCCGACACGCGGTAGAGGACAGAAATATCTTTGCTTTGTCTCTTTTCTTTGCTAGTGATGTTAATATGTTCTTCTTTTTCATGTGCGAATGCAAGGGAACATATTCAGCTGTCTACGTGATGTGTACAATTACGGTTTTCCTGAAAATTCAAGCTCCCACTTGGCGCCACTTTGACAAGAGGTCTTCCATTTCGACAATGAATATAAAACGTTCATCATTCGTTCATCATTCAGTCACGACTTAACAAACTATAGGTGTTTGACACTTTTGACAGGTTCTGACGTCTAAGTGGTGCCACCTAGTGAACGTCATTTCAGAAAATACTCATTAAAAGATAATAAATGTACAATAAGTAAAACACGTGAGCTTCGCGCGATCAAGTCGCAAAGGACAATAAATAACCTCATTTTGATCCCATCGTGTATCGGGTATACTCGAGTTGACGTACCATCGATACAAATAAACAAATGTGAATAGAGATTACACGCAACAAATAAGTTGGTCGTGTATTTAAACTCGTTAAAAAAAGAGACTTGTATATACAGAGAGAATGAGGCAAATCCTTTCGTGGGTCTATACAAGGATCAGTGAGGACGCTGTCACAAGATCCTGCCCGTTAGCCGTGCGTTAATAGGATCAAACCGGGCTTTATTCGGGACGTGTCCACGCGCTTTCACCTAACTTATCGAATTTGCAAATCGGCTTACACTTCGTTAACCATGTCTATGTACTGACAGACTACATTTAGGAAGTAGAATAATGAAAATACCTATTGGTTTTAGGCACAATAGAAATCTGTTGCAAAGTTAATTCAGAAGAATACCAGCTTTATGAGACTACGAAACATTTTACATAAGGTATGTTAAAATATACAATGGTGGAATATGATGTTTGAAAGTACTGAAACAAAAAAGAACTTAAAAAATAAACAATACAAAACTAACCTACGTTTCGGCTAAACCTATATTACTTGTATTCGAATGAAGTTTATTTAAGATTTTTTAATAAAAAAATAACGCCATAGACATTAATTAAAAGGTAAGACTCCGTATAATTGTTTGTTCAGCGTCTTGTTACCATAAAGCACATTAAATATTCTGTAAACAGAGTATTTGAAAGCCGCTGTTATTTTCAGCGGTCTATACATAATTCATGGGGATTGCACTGGTGATGGAAACAAAACAATTTTAGTTTAAGTAGAAAATAGACGGAAAGCTTCTCTCGCTTAGTCTCCTAAATTATTAACCTTTGTGAGGGCGATACGCAGAAAGGTTCTGTCTTGTTTACGCGTTAAGGGAGACAGGGAAGGGAACTTAATACCCTATATCACTGTCGGGGTAATACAAACTAGCGGGGTCGCAAACCTTTTCCACTAAATTACGTATCGGCACGTGGGGTAATCCGAACTTAGTTGAATCACATTGAAGAGTTCTAGAGTAAGTGCATCGAATTAATGGGCTTCGTTTAAGTGCATTTTAAATTAAATACTGTTTAATTAAATCGTGTAATTATTTAAACGAATTTTGTACAGGAGTCAACTTCGTACTATATTTGCATAAATTAAATATCAGTTGAACGAAACCAAGGCTCTCTGTAGTCCGATTTATTTTGTACATTTAAATTAAATTGCTCTTTATGTGTTGCTATGTTAAAAGATTGTTAACCTTTTAATACTGCTTAGTTATTTGTATTATTAAAGTAGGTAGCAGACAATTATTTCCGCTTAAACGTATGTTATCATTTTCCTCTTCCTCTATTAATTATTCTTATTCCCTACAAAACGTAACGTTGTTTTAGGTACTAACAAAATAATTTGCCAGTGGTTGAAAATATTTCTATAGAAATTCTTGAGTAATCACTACATTTTCATCAAACCTGTAAGAAATCTGAACATTTTTATTTATTTTACGCGCTAAAAATACATTATTTAAATTAAATTTTGCCAAGATTGATGTATTGTAATGTTGTATGAAACTCTCCAACAAATTCATTCAAGATGTTCACAGTTTTACTTTGTTTGCTAAACTTACAAGAAGTGCGATAATTTTAAGCGTTCATTGAAAATTATTGCGTGAAGCTCCTAGGTGTGATATCTAATGCATAAATTATCAACTTATCTATTCCCAAACTCTCTGGGGAGGCGCCCGCGCCCCCTCCGAGCCATAATGTGTAACGTGTGTGAAGCGCGGGCTGTCTCGCCCCGCGTTAATAATCCATCAGATTGACAAAATCTTTGCATGGGCTCGACACTACTAAAGCCTCTCTCCCGTATAACAACTTTTATGTGTGGGTGTCTTTTGCACTCAAAGGGCATCTTTTATAAAGTCTTGATAAGCTCTATCAGCCAGTTAAAATGAAAAGGGTTTCAGTGAACTGACAATGGCATAGTGAGTATAATTTTGTAGATTTATTTAAATATCAAACAAGAACTTATCTGTAGGTACAGATAGGGGTATGGTGGCGGTATTCGTTCTCAGTAAACCTTTCATAATTATAAAGCATAAGCCGTGATGACAAACATATACGTATATATTTCAGAGAAAATTATTTCGCGATTTATGTTTAAGTTCCATGTAATAGGGGGCGAGCCTATTGCCATCAACTGGGCACAAACGCAGACTCTGGGATACTACTGAGACATTCAAGACAGAACAACCCAATACTTTGCCCGTCCTGGGAATCGAACCTAGGACCTCACATTCAGCAGTCTCTCGCTTGCGATCACTAGACCTACGAGGCAGGCATTATTCTGATTGCTCCAGTTAAAATAAAAGAACGTAACATAGTACCTAATACCGTAGCGTTCTTTTAGTGCCGTCTATGACAGTGATATCTCAGTAAGTAATGGACGAATTAAAAATTAATTTCGTAAAATAAAATTTCTTGTGTGATTTCAGCGCGCAGAGTAGATTTCTCTCTGGCTCTCCAGGCGACCGTAACGCGCGAGTGCCACTTACCTGTTACAACTTATTGAATTATTTATGAAACTATCCGCCTTATTGGATTGAAATATCGCGGCCCTATACGGCTCATTCGGCTAACAATACCATTAAAGTGACGGCCAACGCTAATTTAAAACTATTGTAGGTATTCCATTACGAGTAGGGTGTACTCACATCGTTAGTTCGTAACCGATATTTAGAGATACGAAGTTTGTTCCTTGTTGTTCCAGGTAATTGACGTAAGTGCGGTGTGAGGTTGAGAAGTACAATTCAAAATCCAATTTAGCTATGAAAATTGACGTCATTATCCGTGTATTCGAACAAGCGAGTTACATAATGACTTCAAGTTAACTGTGACCCACCAGCTACGTGTAGTTAGGGAATAAAGTTTTATCGGCCAATGTGTAAGAATACTTATTCCCGTTTATTGCTCTTCGTCCAGTCATCTCTTAAGCTATTAAATTCGTCGGAAACGTCGCATAAAACGTTCGAATCGATTTCGCATAAACGATAGACGTGACCAACCAAAAACTGTATGGCGTCTAATTTGTCCGGATATCCAGTTTAATATTTAGTGCAATCATAATGCAGAGTCACAATCAGATTCAATTTGTTGTGTGCCTATTGGCAGATTTTACAAACAATGTGTAATTTATTATCAAATGGTCAAAGGGACAGGGGTTTTAAGGCTCATAGTAACGAAAATTCCACCGTTTTCTTTTTGTCTCTATATAATTAAGTACTATTTAGGTACCTCGCTGTCATCACCAATGTTTGCTCCAAGGTTGGTGGTAACGTTGATTACACCTTTCATCAGTCATGAAGTCGAGCTATCATCATCACCATCATCTGCCAATAGTAGGCCTCTGCTAGACATAGGCCTCTCCATTGTACGCCATTCAGCTTCATTCTCGGTAACTCTCATCCAGCTGCTACCAGTCACCTTGCGAAGATCATCGCTCCATCTAACCTAAGGGCATCCTAACTTTTGTTTGTCGATTCGCAGTCTCCACTCAGGAACACGTCTACCCCAACGGTCATCGGTTCTACGACTAATACAGCCGGTCCATTGTCACTTCAGCTTGCTTTTTCTGTGAGCTATGTCGACAACTTTGGTTCCCTGTCGGATCAGCTCGTTCCGGCTTCGATCCTCGAGCTATGAGCTATACGTTCTGTTATTATATGTTTTACATATTTAAAACTTTTGCGCTATTCAGAAACCTGCCTTGTCTTTATTCCGTTCCTTATTTCTCTCAAGTTGATGAGAAAGTTACAATGAAGTGTGCGGAAGCAAATTTAATAAAGAATATAATAAGCAATTTCATTACGACTAAAGAATGAGTTTCAGCGAATAATGGAGTAAATATGAAGATTTTTAATTTCGTATATAAATAACATTAATAGAAAACGTATGCAGATACGTTTGTAGAATATGTTGTCATAATATGAGTCTATAAAAGTTACCTTTTGGAGTTTTGGCCTTATTTGAGTTTTAATTAACATGGGAATTTGGCGAGTATTTCTAAAATGGAATTCAATTAGAAAGTTTGGCGCGAGTGACCATCAGCTTAAGGGCTGGTCCTTAGATCGAAATTAATTGGCTCATGCAGATATTGTTGTAGCCAAGGACCCTCATCTCTGAGGATTTATGTCTAGTTGAGAGAGCCACGAACCTCGACGATTTGTTTACCCACTAAACAGGTTGTATTACTTGTGTACTTGAGTTTCCTCTACTCATTTCTGTTTTATTTGAGTTATGTACAAAGGAGGTCATAAAATATATAATTTCTGCAAAAGCGATTTTGATATAGATGATTTCTACGAACTTCTAGGTAAATACAAACTGAGGCAACTGGTAGTTACTTAGTTAGTAATTTAATTTAGTACCTAGTGTAAATAATTAGGTGTGTTAAGTTATATAGGTAAGCAATTTAATGTTTACTGCCTCTGTGGTCTAGTGGTAAAACCACCCAGTAGTCCCGGGTTCGATTCCCAGCGGGGGCAAACATTTCTGCTCGGTTTGGCTGATGGTAGGGCTTCTTCTAAGTCCGCCTGGCTAGCTACCACCATCTTATCTAAGTCTGTCGCCATAAAAACAATGTTAACAGCATTTGTTGTGTTTTGGCAGGTAAGATAGCCAGAACCTCTGTGGTTGAGGATTCCGGGTGAAGCTCGCTTCCACCTTCGGCCAAATCATTACTTACCATCACGTGAGATGAAGGCTAAGAACTTGCCAGTTGTAGATAAAAAAAAGGTTACTAAAATACCAGTAACTAGTACGTAAGTGTAAACCGAGACAACTAGTAATTACTTAGTTATTTAACTTAGTACCTAGGGTATTTACCCTAGTAACTAACTTAACTATTTAGTTAGTTGTGTAAAAATTGTATTTTCGTTTTGATCTTTCATTGTATTGTGGTCGGAAATTGTTTTATTTACAACTGTTAATAAAGCGAATATATGTATAACGAATGATCCTGATTCCTAAGCGAGCACCAGGAAATCGGAATGAAAGCGCTCTTAAACAAGTGCGGTGAATGCACTTCTATCACAAGCAGGCTTAGTTAAAGAGGTTAAGTTAGAATCAATAGAAAACATGGCTCGGATGCACTTCACTATGATACAATAGAACGTTGGAGTTTTTTTTTTGGTAAATCGAAATAATTAGTGATTAATTGTATTGACGAAATATCTTAAATTTCGGGTTAGAGTTGTTCTCTAAAAATCTGTTGGTAATCTTTTTATTTTCATCTACCAAAAGACTAGACTGTTCAAAACGAAAGCTGCTCGGATACTTAATTATAATATGTATAGAATTATGGACAATTGGACAAACAGTCGCGGAAATCGATAACTTCTTTCATTCGACGAGTAGGTGCGTTATTATGCCTTCCTAGCCACCGTGGGAGGTACTTATCATGTTATTTCATTTTTTGATGGACAAATGTATTGCCTATTTTTAGTATTTGAAAGTCGATTTCTTGGTATCTCGGTAATAATGTAAGTAAGTTATACAGAATGTTTTGTTTGTGTATTTTTTCTCTACTTAATTTGTGTATTTTATGATTTCAGGTAGATAGGTAACCGAGCATATATTACGAGTATTATAAAGATAAATATCTACCTAGCTGTAGGATTAGGTATTAATAAGTAGGTACGTATCAATACACCTAATTCATCGAATCACTTCGGCCCGAGTGATATTTATAGTTACGAGAATCGGCTGAAGTGATAAGATCACGCCGCGTGAGGCGCTGTCATTAATATCACATTGAGTATGTTTTTTTTAATTTGCTGTCTTTTTTTATAAAACCTTTCTAACAAAGTTCAAGATAGCGGCTGCAAATATTTTTCATCTTGGGTGTCGTTTTCATGGTTTTCGGGGGCGTTAAAGCCGATAGTGAGGTCAAATTGTGACCTCTGAGTTTGTTTTGGCCTTTCTTCTCAGTGTAGTCAGATAGTAAACGCCGAGCTCAAAAAGTTTTTCTTTTTATATGATTGACGTGTAAAAGTGTTTGTACAAACCTACCTACTTACAGAAAATAAAATCATTTCATCATTTCATTTCATTTCAAATTAAAAATCAAGATGTAGGCGGCGAAAATTTAATAAAATGTTTCGTCATGGATGTCGTTTTTATGGTTTTCATAATAACTTAATGTTAAATAAAAATTAACGGTTTTAATAGAACAAAAAACCAAATTGAGTTTCTGACTGAATTCCTGTTTTATTAATTATTAAAAAAATATTAATGTTTAGACACTTAAATACTAGCTTTGAAAAAATATAAAATATATAATGTGTAATATGTATACAATGTATATATGTTATATATAATATATTATATGTATAAAAATATTAGTAAAATCGCGATTATAATTGTAATGCTTGGTCAATCCCTAGTATCAGTGGACTTTTTTTTTTGTTTGGGAAATTATCAAATAACTTCTCCCGCTCTGGGTGGAGCGGGAGGGTGTGTCAGACTCTTACTGGCTAAAACCCACCCGTATTCCTTCCGTTGCCTGTGTTACCAAGGGCCTCGGTAACCCTTCCCGCGACACCGGCAGGCATCGACCCTAGTGGACCCCTACACTTGTGCTGACGACATCTCTTTGAGGTGCGCCTGGAATAAAACGCGCCGTCGACCCGGTGAGCTACCCATTGCTCACCGTCCGACGGATATTTGGCTTGGACTCAGAACTCTTGATCGTCAATAAACGCAGATTTTGGTAAGTAAAAGAAATATGTACTTACAATTTCTAAAAATTTAGGCTCTTTTGAATGATAACTTTTTTGATCACGTTCGTTACGTGATCAAAAAAGTTTACATTGTCATAGGTACGACTCAAGTAAGTATTGACCATGTATATTTCTCTCTATTTATAAATTTGTAAAAGATATTGTGTATTTTCACGTCTGAAAGGTCTTCCAGCCACTTAAACAGCATTAGAGTATCTACTTTATTCTTACTTCAAATGTCGAGGATCTTTTGTCTGATTGCAATCTGTTTCAAGTTTGTTCGAATCACTAAACATAAAGTAAATGGCTAACTTGTCTGTTCAATTATATCAGATAAAGGCTTATGCAGACTGAGGCGAAAGGGCGCGACAGGCATATTGCTGACTGTCGCACCCGCGATATCGCGCTAGTCTGCACGAGCCTTAAAGCAATTTGTATGTCATTTCGAAGAATTCCTCCAAATAATATCAATATTAGGGTTCTGTGTCTCAAAAGGAAAAAAAAACTGAACCCTTACAGGATCACTTCGTTGTCTGTCTGTCTATCTGTCTGTCCGTCTGTCAAGACCCTTTTTCTCAGGTACGCGTGGAGGTATCAAATTTAATTAATATTAAGTACGTCTACGGTCCCTTGAAGCTCAAAAAAAATCAAAGCTTCTAAGTCAACGAAATAAAAAAATACGGTTATGCGACATGTTTTGATATTCGCAAATAAATCAACACCTAGGCAAGAAGCAAGTAAAGGTCACAGCACAATTAAAGGAAAAAGTCCAAAACTTCTTAGTTTGTAGTTTCATCACATTAAAAAAAATGCGATTACAGACTTTCATTTGCAGAATTGACCGTGACGTATATCGATGTATGGGAGAACATGTTTTCCAACTACAATGTTACATTTATTTTTGGGATAAATTCATCTCAACTACGGAACCCTTCCTTGTGCGTGGTCCGACACGCAATTGGCCGGTTTTTTATTTAAGTTTTCCTCATAAGACCACGTCAATCAATCAAAATGAATCAAAGAGAAACTCTTTGGCAGTTTTTGGTATCTAGTAATTTTGTACGTACTCGTAAATGAGTTTGATGAAACAAAGTAAATAATTGGATTATGTGGGCAAGTCTTACTTCTATTTTGAGAAAATTGTATTATATCTCTCACGGTTCGTTCCCTTTTGGGAGCTTCAAGCAAGTCGTGAGCAGACCTCATGTAAGGGCTGTTTACGACTCGTGCAGCCACGTGTTCCAGTCATATTTATTTATTAGGTGGAGTAATGATAGTAAAGGTAGCTTAGATTAAGATTACCTCAAATACTTACTCAACGGACGAAGGGGCTTGTGGCTAAGTAATAAAAGCCGCACGGGCCGATCGATCAGGTTAAGCGACGCTTGCCGCGATTGGTCCGTGGATGGGTGACCATCTTTACATACCAAGACCTCTCCGTGCTTCGGAAAGCACGTTAAGCCGTTGGTCCCAGCTGTCATTTGTAGATCTTTGAGAGTCGTTACAGGTCATCAGAAGCTCGAAAGTCTGACAACCAGTCTTACCAAGGGGTATCGTGTTACCCAGTAACTGGGTTGTGGAGGTCAGATAGGCAGTCGTTCCATGTAAAATACTGGTACTCAGCTGTATCCGGTAAGACTAGAAGCCGACCCCAACATAGTTGGGAAAAGGCTAGGCAGATGATGACTTACTCAACGGGTGGTTCTTCGAATTCACCGAAAATAGAAGTTAGTTAAATTTTATATCTCAAAGTTGGAGTATTATAACTTACATAACACATAACATCACGCCTTGTTTCCCCGAAGGATTGGGCAGAGGTGTACCTGTAGTACACCCACATTTCGCTAGTTATGTTTTTAAGTCCCATCTAATAGGGGGCGAGCCTATTGCCATCAACCGGGCACAAATCCAGACTCCGGGCTGCTACTGAGAAATTCCAAATAGAAAAACCCAATAACACTTTGCCCGACCCGGGGATCGAACCCAGGACCTCATGCTCAGCAGTAGCGCTTGCAACCACTAGACCAACGAGGCAGTATTATAACTTTGTAAGTGGAAAAATTATACTGACCAGCAGGCTTAGCATGACACTCTCTATTTCTTCGAAGAATAGACAGGGCTCTTTCTATACAAAGTGACATTTCGTTTCTCAGTTTTTGACATCTCACCGTAGAAATCCCTCTACAATCTTTCATCTTGTCTTTCGTTTCTAACGATCTTTGTCTAGGTCCTTTTTAATGTAGAAAGATTTCTACGGCGGGATGTCAAAAAAGGAGAAACGAAATGTCACTTTGTATGGAAAGAGCCGTGTCTATTCTTCGAAGAAATAGAGAGTGTCATGCTAAGCCTGCAGGGGGGTAACCATCACCTCTTATAGCAGTATTATTTCAATATTACTTCAGCGTGAGAAAGAGATGGAGCTATAAGCCCTGTATAGCTCCATCACTTTCCCACTGTAAAGTAATATTATAATAATACTGCTATAAGAGGTCGTGGTTACCCCCCTGAATTATTGTTATACCAATTTTAGGATACTCAAAATTACCAGCGGGGTAATTTACACAATTATCCCACTGGTCATTTACACACTATCAGTAGCAATGGATTTCATTTTGACAGTTCAACAACATTCATTGCGCTATTTACGTTGTTGAGTAGAGATTTTTTTCGAACATATGAAGCAATGTATTAGCAATATATTTCATAATCATACATATTGTGATTGTTAATGCGTTACGCAAATAAGGTGCTGTTTAATCAAAAGAAGATTTGGTTACAATCAAATGATCCTTTTAATACGAGGTTCCAAGTGGACGGTTTTAAAAGAACGGCAAATAATTTTTTTAAATAACTGTTTACATAATCAACCTATAATGTTCCCACTGCTGGGACACAGGCCTCCTCTCTGTGAGAGGGAGTGGGCCGTAATCCACCACGCGGGCCCAGTGCGGGTTAGTAGATGTCACATGTCTTCGAAGTTTTGGTTCTAGGACATGCTGGTTTCTTCACGAGGTTTTCCTTCACCGTTTTGTGAGCAGTGGTGATGAAATAATTTACACAAAGTAAAGCGCCTGTCCAGGTTCGAACCTACGACCTACGAGTACAACTCATAAATCGCGGTCGTTACCACTGGGCCACCACTGCTCACAACAACTGTTTATGACGGTAGAAAATGAGCACTTAAAAAAATTGAATAATAGAAAACGTAACAACTACGTTTTCTGACTCTGATCTAAAAAAAGTTTTTTTTAATAAAGGATCATTATTAAAATCATCAATAAATCTGTCTGCCAAATTGCTTAATCACTCTGCTAATCTGCTTAAACCACACAGCGCTTCAATACCTCGCCTCCTTTGTAGATACCTAAATATCGAGGTACAATGAAACAAAGAGGAATAAAATTTACAGCCGTCTCAACTATTCTGTAGTAATTATCACAAAGCTAACGATACGAAATTAATCAACCCTCGCAATTACCGGTGGGGTCGAATATCGCTTCTGTCAAACAATTACTGTTGATGTTTATCGGACGCTTGTCATTATTCATCTTGTCTCGCGAAGTAATTCTATTAAATAGTTTGTAAAACAAAAATGTGGGCGGTTCACATTGTAAGCAAAGCTGTAGGTGTTTCTGTTAAATAAATTTATCACGTAGGACCTACCTAATGTTCACGAAGTTTTGTTAATGAACGCTGTAAGTATATGGATGTGTGAATACATTTTGAGAGTGGTTTGCAAAAGTTGAGTGACGATATTACCAATAAATATTGGATAACCGACAGGCATTTTTGGTGCTTTATATTGTTATGTGATAGAGACGGACACCTATTAAAATATAAAGTAGGTATGCGGATTAAGTCGAACCGAAATGCCCAATCACGTTGCGGCCAATTTTACAATGGGCAAGTTTCCTCACGATAGTTAAAAGGGGGTTAACACATGCGTCATCTGTTTATTATTGAGCCATAACTTGCAACTTGTTTAGCATAAGCGTATAAAAGTTTTATAACTAGCTAACACGCTATGGCAACTATTTCCTCACGTCATTGCAAGGTTTTCTGTGAAAGTGCTGAAAAAGGAAAATATTAAATCAAGACATATTCTCCAGGTACGTATTTCTCCCCAAATATTCACATTTTAGAGACTTGATATACCTTTAAGTAAGCGGATACTGGCGAGGGTCTTACGGACCGCGCGTCGCAGTTTGTACACAAAGGACAGGTAGAAGGCCGGAGTCTCGCACACTTTACTTAAATCCGAGATTTCTCAGCGACACTAAATCTGAAGGTATAACTTTTTATTTTCTATCTGTTCTAACAATTATTTTTAATTGAGCTCGCTCACAAAAAAAATTAATGATGTTGAAATCCGTGAAAAGTGTGAGACGCTGCAGATTCACGAGTCGAGTGGCACATCTGTTACCGGTCTGCTCGCTCCTCTGACTTGTAATAATGGAATTAACGAGCTGGTTATGAACAAACGGCGTCTTCATTTCCAGGGTCCCGTTTATTCGTCCTTTGCCCTATTTCACTGCCACACCATTACACTGAATGAAATAATGGACTCAATATTGCGCTCATTTGGAAGGTCGCCTCCACGTCGCAAATATTTCCGAAGGTGTTTATGATGGAATTACAAAGAAGACACTTTCATTGCAAAAATAAGATTAAAGCAGTAGCTTTATCGTAAGTTATTCACGTTTATTGTGTAGTGTACTGTACTACAAGTCATTATCGTGCGTGTTTTCATCGATAAATTCATGTATCGGAAAGGCACACATGTTTCGTTTTCAACTTTAATTACAATTATTAACCCGAGTTTGAACTGAATTTACGCTATTACGCGTACAAAATCCATTCACTAAATAGCCTCCATCTCGTATAATGAGAGAGGCTACGTAATCCAATTAATTAGTAGCGAGATGAAACTACATGCTAGTTGCACAAGATCCTCCTCCCGAGGCTGCCAGGCGGCCAAGCGGGTATCCCTCACTGACCTATCCTTGCACTATTTCACGGAAACTAACCATTTCCCTAAGAATATGTATCCTTATAATACATAATAAATTCTGATGGTCTTAGAAGGGCCGCACATTAAATTGAAGAGGTCCCAAAGCGTTCCTGCGTCGGATAGTTACGTGAATTCCAATTTTTAGGTTATTGGATTTCTTGAGTAAAATATAAATTGAGTTGTCGTAACGTAAACTAATTATAGATGAAATGTTATGTGTCTCGTGCTTTGTCAGGTATTTTCTATTATTCAGCATTACGTAACCTAGTCGTGATTACTTATATTTTAGTGAACCCTTTAAGTAAGTAGAAGTCTATAATTATTCAAATAAATGTTTAATGTCTAAATTACAAATTGCCGATCGTTATTTCGTGGATATAATGGTAGATATACTTATGAATATACCTACCTAGACATGTGTTAAATTGGTCATGAGAATAAAAAAAATATTTTCGGGTTATTTTTTATTGCGTTTACCACCTATATTTAAAAATGTTAATTTATTATCCCTATTGAAATAAAATGATGAAATTATTTTATTTTCTGTAAGTAGATTTGTACAAACACTTTTACACGTCAATCATATTTAGAAAAAAATGAGCTCGGCGTTTCCTATCTGACTACTCTGAGAAGAAAGGCCGAAACAAACTCAGAGGTCACAGTCTGTTTTAAAGTCCAGACATAATCTTGGTCAGATCATGTGAAGACCATGTAGATTGGTGTCTGAAATGGTCTTTTGAGGAAAGAACCATACAGATTGAGTGGACCTATCCAGTCAGTGCATGCATTTGTCAGTAATCGTGCAGCTCATCTCAGAACTTAAGGAGCTCAACGATTTGACGAACAATACCAAAGGTAGGATATTTGGGTAGGCCGCTTAAATTACTCAGACTGCCAGACTAAGATTAAAACTAACTGAAAGAAAAAGTAAAAACAATAACCCACATAGTCTTCACATTCCCAATAATTAAAAAACTTTGACATCGTATAATGGTATATTGTGTAAAGTGTCCTATGCAGAGGTGGCATGGCTATAGTATTCATCTGTAAATTATTAATTAGTATTCACCTGTAAATTATTTATACATAGCTATAAGTCTTCGACCACTAATTAGTACCTACGTCAAGGCTGATGATTTTGACAATATTCCCGGTAGCATTAATTGCAAAGTCTTTGGGTAAACATTGTTCCTGCATGTACAGTTCCGAGCATAAATACGCAACATTCAAAAGCGATTTGATGGTGTGACTAACATTTCATAATAATATTTAGTATTATCATACTAAATATTATTATGAAATGGGTTTTTTTGAAGCTTTATGAGCAAGTTGAATTTTTATTTCACGCGGAAAACGCTTTTCAATTTTGCGTAACTGTAAGATATTTATGTCCGTGACTGTACCCACGGAAGTAGTTTTCATCATGTGGTCTCGATTATGTAGAATTCCGGTTACAAGGTTTTTTTGTAACCACAATTGATATTATTGTTGCCGGATAAAACTATTGAAACTACTCGAATGTTGAAAACATTTACCAACGTTTTGCATGATTCGTATGTTTGAATTGTCAAAAATCGATTTTAAATGTTTTTGTGTGCATTATCATATACTTCATTAAAAGCCGGTTGCATCGATGTAGAAATCGAAGCATCTTAGTGAGTAAAGTCAAGGAAATGAATTGTTGAAAAAATTAACTACCAACATTGTCCATATATTTAAGTCACGACTGACAGTTGTATGAAATGGCTATAACACGGCAAATTGACGTTGGGTGTCAATTTGCTAAAAAAAATATTTCTCTGACTATACAATGGCTAACAACGGTTAGTAATGGCACAGTCTACCTAGTCGGTGGAGTCCAGTAAAGAAAAGGCCACTTCTCGTGGGTGACATAAAAACGTCATCCTCCCGTCTACTAATAATAAAATAGTCATGTCCCGTCTGTGTCGCGTCTGCCTAGCATGTTGTTTAGGGGACAATCTTTTTGTTCCGATTTGCTTCTATGGTCATCAATGTTTCAAATAATCTTACTATATGTAGTTATTAGATAGGTAATACCTAGTGTGAACCTAATGGGGATATAACATTCTCATAATTATATTAGGTCTTTACTTATTAAATTGGAGATTTATATGAAAATTTTAAAATATAAAAAATTTAATAAGTTTTTTTATTTCAGCTAATCAAAGTACTGGTCCAAATTATCTTTACAATTTTGCCATTTTGATGGCAGTTTGTTGATCCCTTTACTGTAGAAGTCTGCGGGATAGGAGGTGATGAAGTCAGCGAAAGCGTTTTGTACTGCCTCTCGGGTGTTGAATAGCTGAACAAAAGTTTGACAATCTTGTCCATTGGTTGATGTCAGGGCCAGGGACCAAATACCTATGATCATTGATTTATGAGTCATAGACAAAATGACAATGTATATTACGTCATATATGAATAACTCATTTCATATATTTCTCATAGCAAAAAAAAAATATGACAGTTTCTATGATAAATCTTTTACAGTTCAAGCAGTACGGTTGTGGAATAATAAAGTAATAAAAAAAAACATTTCATTCGGACAACTATAAGATCCATAAAATGTTAGTAACAGGAATACCTTGCCCGTGTCGATAAGGCGTGGTCGATCTCTGTCCATTTTTAAAATTATGTAAAAAAACACTATCTCTCTCCTTAAACATATTTTTATTTTTTTGTTCTTTGTACTTGTTTTTGTTTTAACAATTGTTTCATGATTATTATTGAATATATTATATA
This sequence comes from Atethmia centrago, assembly GCA_905333075.3. NCBI lineage: Eukaryota > Metazoa > Arthropoda > Insecta > Lepidoptera > Noctuidae > Atethmia > Atethmia centrago. Next base: position 13,873,712 of record HG995383.1, on the reverse strand, counting down.
GATAAGTTTAATATGTTTTATGTATTTATTTTATATGTAAATGGTACACTACAAACTACCTGCAGTATTGTCTCTCCATTCCCCCTAATCCATTCAAAGGTTGTCTTTAAAAGATCGCTATTAGCGATAAGACCGCCCATTGTAAAATTTCTACATTTATATGTCTAATTTATATGGTGTTCATAATGGTCGCGGGAAGGCACTAATTGGTCACTGAGGCCCCTGGTAACACAGGCAACAGGAAGGAATACGGGTGGGTTTTAGTCAGTAAGAGCCTGACACACCCTCCCGTTTCGCCCAGAGCGGGAGAAGGTATTTGATGATTTCCAAAAAAAATGGTGTACATAATAAATGTTGCATGTATATTATAATTTATAGGTTCAACTATACAATAAAGACGGTTGAAGTACTGTTGTGTAGATAGGCTAGAATTTAGCCTGTGTTAAGGAGAGACAGTGCCGGTCCCCTGATTTGCGGATTATTATATAAATATTGTGTGTTTAAAATTTGAAACAGCATCTGGACGTAAGTGTAGTTACTGCACAATAGTTATCTATAATAAATAAATAAGTTTAATTTCATCCACTCATGTAAACAACAATTTACAGCAACAATACACAAACGTGATAAAAGACAATAATTTCAAGCAAAATTGAAATCACAAACACAATCAAATACACAATCAATATCAAAATTAAATCAAAATTATTAATATTCTATTCTATTCTATGACCCAGCTATCTGCTGTCCCATACAAAACTTCAATACCTACTCGACTCAAATGTGAACACCTGATTATTTTTCCGCAATTACGATGGAGAAAATTGTACAGTTTGATGGTCTGTACCACACCCTTAAATATGATCATATATTTCAGATATACGCTGTATATGATCCTAGATAAATGATAGTGTAGTAATATTCCCTAACTAAAGAACCACATGTGTCATTTCACACATGCGGAACCTATAAATAGGTAAACCGCACATCGGCTAGTTAGCTACAATTGTAGCCAAACCACTGAACGGCGTTCATCGCCCAACATATTCGACGCGTGACGGATTTTTATTACATTAACGTGTTCATAAATTAATGTTAAATGTATTTTTTACGTATTTTAATTTTGTATCACCTACCCACATACAGGCCGAGAAATTAACCAATCAATTTGCCGTGTTATAGACATTTAATACAACTGTCAAAGAATGACAGTTGTGATTTATATGGACAAGGTAAGTAAACTTTAAGGTGTCGATTTGCTTAACAATATATTGCCCTGACTTTAAGCGGGGAATACACATGCTACCTAAGAGCATGCTACTTTCGAGCAAATGCTACTTAGTATCATATAACTAGCATGTGTATTTGAAAGGAGCATGAGTATTTTACAGGTACAGAGCGCATGCTACTAATGAGCATGCTACCTAGTAGCAAACAAGCATGCTTATGTGTATTCCAGGCTTTATGTTGTGGTGTTGACTTCTTTAGACAAGGAGTAGGTATGCTTACTTAGTAACTACGCTTACCTACGTTTAATCAACTGAATCAAGCGTCAAGCACTTGATTCAGGCACATTCGAGCGACGTCTCAAAGTTAGGAGAGAAGCCGAGTCTAACACACTCGTAGTTCGGAAGGTTAGGTGATACCTAATGCTTGAAACTTGAAAATTACTTAGCAAGTTGTACTTCCTACTTATCGGTTTTGCAAGTTGTCTCAAAAAACCTTACATTTTAACATGGTTACCCAGATGTACTTAGCAAGGCGATACTAACGATACTTGCAGTATAATCCTTGTGGAACATAATTTGAAGATGAAGCCATCCATGAATATGTATATTCCTGCCATCAATAAATAAATAAAATGTATACTTTTCTAGCATCCAAGTTCCAACCTTCTGATTAGCAACATCGCGTGTGAAAGCAATTTTTTGCTTCAACGCGCACGTACCTGCGACGTAAAAGGGTAATTCAATTAGACGTAGCTCTTTGACGATCTGAATGGACTTATAATTATGTACGGAATAGATTTCCGGTTAATAGGGCAAGCTGCCGGCTTTGATAGTCAATGTTCTCGTACTAATCACTGACCCTCGTCGGCTATACACAATGGACATCTTGTCAAACATCAACTTCGTCTTTATCGAATTATGTTCGGAATTTAGATGGTCTTAATTTACGTTAACATTTTCAATGGAGCATTGGGCATCGACTATGTTATTTTATTGGATACAAGCCGTGTGCCTGATGGTATTTCACATCGGCAACTATTCTTCTATTTAACCCCTTATAATATGATATTAATGTTACATAATCAGCCTATAATGTTCCCACTGCTGGGACACAGGCCTCCTCTCTGTGAGAGGCAGTGGGCCGTAATCCACCACGCGGGCCCAGTGCGGGTTGGTAGATGTCACATGTCTTCGAATTTTTGGTTCTAGGACGTGCCGGTTTGCTCACTATGTTTTCCTTCACCGTTTTGAGAGCAGTGGTGATGAAATAATTTACACAAAGTAAAGTGCCTGCCTGGGTTCGAACCTACGACTGATATGAATGTTATGGGTATGAATTTTCAAAATCTTTTCTTTATTTATGTGTAACAAAAAGATGTTACACATCAATAAAAAAAAGGGAAATCACTAACAGAATGCGTTAGGAAAGCCTCTCGCATTCTGTTGGAGTAATTTCGTGAAAAGGGAAGGAACTGTGTAGACAGGAAGTGACAGCTTGAGCATGGAATAAGTAAGTACTATTTAATAGCATGGAATTAGTAAGTACTTACTTTATAATAGCATGGAATTATTAAGTACTATAAAGTAGGTCGAATTTCGACCAGTGGGCGACCACCAGTAATTAAAAATTATTCGACTAAAACTTTCAGTATTCAGCTTTTTTTTTAATTCAGAGGTTAATTTCTGTCGCTCCTCAGTTGCTTTATAACCAAGGTGAGATGTCAGATGTTGTCAGATGTTAGCATCATATGAAACTACTATAAAGCTCCCTCGGTTTTTTTATTTTTATTTCGATTTGGCAACGTTCGTATACACTACGGAAATTACAGGAAGCAATAGGCTATAAAGAACTAAATGTAACAAACAATTATAGGTAAATACAGCATTTTCTTATTATCACCTCATAGGTGAACAATCATAAAGTAGAGCAGCTAAATATTATTTGTATAAAAAAATAAAGAGATACAGCAGTCTCATATCTTAATAATTAACAAAAAGTAGAGAAAAAAAATCGCCCTAAAATTATTATAACCTACAAGACAAATGATCAAGGAGTTTAGATCGGAACCGACCAAGCGAGTCCATATATACATCTATTAGATCATTGCACTCGTTCATTAGCCTACACAATCTTGGCAGTGGGGAATCACACGTTTCTTCGGCAGGGCACTTTCGTTATGTAAGGAAAATCCTTGTGCAAATTTTCATACCTCCCCTACCCAGTGGTTTCGGCTGTGCGTTGCCAGTCAGTGAATGAATCAACATGGGTGGTCGATACCTAGGTTGGTAAACGCAGAAGCTCCATTGATCATCCTGGGTTTGGAAATCATGCATTTTATATGACATTGTAATCTTTGAAGCACCCGAGTAGCTTAAACACAATGCAAACTATCCCTTGCAATCCGAAAACAATGAAAACCGATGTATCCTAACCTATTCCTTCAATACGCAAATATCATCGTAGTGTATACGTTTACGAACAAAGCAGAGGTGGAAAAACAAAACAACAGCGTCGAGTACACTGAGACGCTTTGTCCAGTGTCAATTATTCTGGTCACTGCTGGAAAGTCAATGTGTCCTCGTTGCGCCTATAGTTCTTGTTTTCAAGCCACTTTGTTTCACGTGTGGCAATTTAAGAGGCAGCTTATAAAGCTAATAAATAACTTACCTGAATAATTTATATTATTCAGGTCGAATGTATCTTTCAATACGTGCCTATAGTTATCTAGAGGCACCTATTGAATGATCAATGGAAATGTAGAGAGACTGAACTAAAAACGAAAAGGAACAAGAGGAAAATTACGTTGTTATTTCAGTGAACTATAGATATTTAGGTATGTGTAGACGAAGTTAGGTAGGTATTATCCTATATATACAAGTATGGACTTAAATAATATATTATGTCAATAGACTTGCAATTACGCCCAAACATATAATGATGTCCGTAGGGGACCAATATATCTGTCAGAATAGATCTGTTAATATTTTATGGGCAAATTAATGCTTTATTTATCTTGATAAATACGACCGAGCTCCAATATCATGTATGGTTAGCACAATTCGTAAGAGCTTTAGGGACTTACAAATCTCTTGAAGTCAATGGTGTATTCTCACGGAATTAAGAGAGTGTGGTAGGATGATGTTGCCATTTTGCGACTTTTCGACATTTTTACGAATAATTTACCTGCAGGTTATAGCTAAAAGTTTGATTAACAAAGCCTGACCTTCTTATCAATAGGCCTGCCGTTATATTATGTTAGTTGATTAATGGTTGACGAAAAAAATATCATTTTGTCTTGGGCCTTGACAACCGTCTTGTTAATATAGGGGGATTTTGATTAAGTTTAGACCCTGCGTACCATTATGTGTTGCAGTGAATGCTACCTACAGCTTAATACGAGCTCATTGGAAACTACGTAACAACCCGTACCCCAAACACCTTCACACCTCTCCAAAAGTTCTATCCATCACTGACCGACAAGAGCCATGGCCCATATTATACGAGGACAAACTGTGTTGAATATAACGATATTTACCAGCTGAATAAAAAAGTTTTTATATTTTTTCTCCGACGTTGTTGAACTCCCAGTGAGGTTTAATAAGACCTTGTTATTTTAAGAAGACGGGAACTATTTGATGGATGACTTATCCGGGCCGAGAGTCTTTCCGCGCCTTACGAGTTTTACTTAACGCTTCTAAAACTAGGCGGACGAACTTTATCCACACTTAAACTTTCTTAAGTGTTAATCGATCATCGCTGGTCAATGATCTGTAAACTTCTTATTATATTTTGGACACTATAATATATCTTAGTTCGTCGGAAAGCAGTAAATTGAGTCACATTTCCTTCAAAACCATAAAGCTTTCAGTAATAATAGGATAATCTTACAAAATCTCAAACAAGTCCACAGAAAATATAATAGAGCCGGTAGCACGCAGTTAGGTCAATCGATGGATAACTCATTTGTCAAAATTGTTCCACCAGTTTCGACACATGAGCCAAAAAAAAGCTCAGGGAAAACTCATTCCATTTGGCTTCGACGAAATCACTTGAAAATTGACCCATACAACAAAACAAAAACTTTAAAATGTTAGTGAAAATATCCTTCTCGAGGCACAAAAAGATTGAACAAAGAAGGCAGCAGCACAGTGCGCCAGCAACTGGACATAAATCGTCCGTAAACTTTACTATCACCACGTTTGCCTTTTACAATTTTGGATACTATGACAAAAGCATTTCGGCGTATTTTAGAATGAAATGTGCAATATTTTGTGAATTTAACTGCGGTTTTAGCCGATACAGAATACTGTTGCATTGTGGTGTGGAGTTTTATGGCAAGCTTGTAATAATATACATGCATGGGCTCGTGGTTCACGGCTCATTAGTTTATATCGCGGGCTCCCGCGGCCTCGGTGCAACCAGAGACGAATGCATAACTTTGTATAACGTATCCCGCTTTCCCCACTCATTAATATTAATATCCGTAATGCCAGCGCCGTAATCTTAAGGCACATGAAACTTATATTAGATATCTAATACTCGTACTTGTCTGAAATGTGGACACATTCTTATGAAAGGCTAGTTAAGGATTTGCTTTTTAATTTTATGTCGAAAGTACCGATAGTAAAATTGATGAAAGCTTTCTGATTTTGTTATTTCTCAATAATATGGAGCTATCTAATTGAGAGCAATATTTAAGCTTTAACCTATTGACCGCCACGCCATAAAAGCAAAAACGTGCTCTCGGCGCCAAGCTACGAATTATTCCTTAAAATCTGTCATGTAGTGGTGACCGTGGCGTGCTGGGCACATATTGGTCTGTCATCTATACATGACTGTGGCGGTCAAAAGGTTAAAGTACTAGTTTAATAATAATATGTGCGTAGACCTTTCCAACTGCAATTTAAAACGCTACTTACCCTTTCCTTTAATCCTTATTATTATGTAGCGCAATGTTCAACGGAAAAAGTTCAAAAACAAATGGAAAGTTATGAAGGAACTCCAGTAACAGTTGAAGCAGACTATTCAAAAAGAAAATATTTTTGAATTCCTCAGTTGAACTTTTCATTCAGGTATGACTTCATTATTTAAATATTCTTTTTAATTTAGAGAGTTCACTGGACAAAAACAAAACGCTACAGGTATTACACGCGAACATTATAACGAGATGAATTATTTTATCTAATACAATACAGCAATTTGGAACACTTCATTCATATTAAACGAGTACCTATCAATTTGTTTAGTAAATTCACGTTATTTCAATACACATTGTTCACGAGTCACCTAAAATAGATATATAAAACGAGTATCACTTAACACAAAAAAGGTCAATCGGCTTTCGTTATTTAAAACATACAGCTGATATCAAATAAACAATAATATAAGTTATTTTTTGTAGTCAATATCTTCAAAAACAATATATTTGAATAAATTCCTTATTATGTCAATAAAATTAATGTAACTGATAGGACAATAGGTACACAGAAAACGAATTACCAGGAGTATCGAAACAAACTTATAATTAGATATAATTACTCGATGGAAGCATTTAAGTATCTGTAATTATGTGAATGATTGTTTTAATATTCAAAAAAACAACACAGTTCTATTCGAAATAAATTAACACCGTATAATTTAATAATATTATCAAAATTAATTAAAGTTTTATCACACGTAGCTTAGTTTGCGTTAGTAGCGCATAATTTTCATATTAATCGTCGGCACATTATGATTCAGTTTATTCAAATGTTATTAGAAATGGAATCGAATATGCAAAAGGCAATAAAATACATATCTACGAAAAAATATCGAAAACAAAAGAAAACCTTTCAAATTGTAACAGTTGAAAAGAAAAACAAAAGAAATAAATTCGTATTTTACAAGGAGGACGATGTCAGAAGTTGTGACGTTTTACTTCACAGAGGGTGATCGTAGGCATATGGGGTGGGTCTTTCACAGCTTTGAAAGCGTTAGTAAGCCATGTTAAATCCTGGGCGTTATGCCGGCTTAGTGGATTTATTTTATTACGTTTACTTATTCAACTGTTAGATCGGGCTATGATGACCGTCCGGCCACGTTTAGAGGCTACTTAGTTAATTAAATGTAACACGAATGGCTGCCTCTGCGTACTATGTAATGTTTATCTGTGATGACTTCACTAAACCGGATAGGTAGCTATTAATGTGAAGTTCTGAGCTTGTTGTATAGGTTCATTACTGTAATTGAAACATGGTCGTTTCAATCACATGAAATGTTTCGTAAACAAAAAATATAAAGCGGAAATAATTGGCTGGTTCGTATAAATATTTGGAGCAAGAAAATATTAGAACTTTTTTTAATATTTGGTGCTAAAACGGGCATAATTTATACCTTTAGTTAGCTGTTCTAATATGCTACGTTTTTATAGAATAATATTAGGGATATTCAGTTATATATTATGTCAGACTGTCAATGTTTCCATGTAACTGACTATGGTTTTGAAAGAAAAAAAATGTGATTTATATGCGATAGGTAGTCCGATGATATTTTGTGTTACACAAATTGTATGTTTGATAGTACATGGTGTACAAAAGAGCTTAATGATAGTTATTTGACCCTTCTATAATTAACATTGTTATGGTTCGAATAATTTAACATTATTAAAATCTATTAACTTTTCATACAATGGGTCGAGTTACTTCGTGTAACAAAGGATAAATGCCAAACAAAATAAATTAAAATGTGAAACCATTCACCCTTCAAACCATTCATAGTGATGTAAATAATGGCTGGAATACTCTGCACATATATGTTAAAATTGAAATCTAAACCTACGCAAATACGATTGTCAGTATCCACATAACTGCTTTATTATAAAGTGTTTGTTAGTAGATCCAACATACAGACGAGACAATTTTAGAAATGACAAATAAAAGCTACGTGTGGTCAGGTTCACAAACAATATTTCCGACAATTTCGGTGGAATTTCAATCTATTTTTACCAACTGTGCTAATAAAAAGATGAATCTAAAATTGGTTTTGGGAATGAAGTTAGAAGTAAACGTGTTTTTATTTAGTTCCCAGATTTCTTAGAACAACTTCACTCTAACTTCACGGATAAAGTGTGTGCTAAGCATCTTCTGTAGTCTTAAATATGACTTTAAAGTAATTGTATTGTGACGTAGTGCATTATACACACATGATTGTATCAGCTGGTAGTGAGCACACGCTTGTGTACTCCTTCGCCTCTTCTCAATAAATTGCGTACCCTGGAGGCTGCATTATCAAGCTCGGCTTTGTCTTGTTTATCGTTCAACTTTGTCATGTGTAAAGAGCGTTTAATAAAACATATTTTGTAACGAAAATTTATAATTTTAATGTCACTCACAAACACGTTTTCTTTTGTAACGATATCTTTATAAAGGCTTGTTATATTTATTATTGTTTCGGCGTGTTACGCTTTGTTAGGTGGGTTCACCCACATGTTTACTAACTCCTAAACCACGTGTACACAAAAGGGAGAGCAATAAAAAATCAAGGTAAACTCTCCAACTCGAGGGACTTGATTGCTCTATTTCCACTCAGTATCGAAGGTACTCCGACGCAATTACGCTCACCCAGCCAATGCGTGCTCTCTCACTCCGCCCCGCTGCGATTAAACGATTCAATTTTCGAAGTGGCAAACATTAATGAAGAGTTTCTCGTCTATTTTACGCTCAGCAAGCATAAATTTGGCGGCGCGGAAAAATATCACTGAATTTGTGGAATATATTGCCTTTTAAACCAACAGAAATATTAATTTCGTAAATTCATTCATTTCTTTGTTTTCGTAACTTTATTTGCTCTGTTCTCCTGAGTTAGAATCTCTTATGTAGCGACTTAAGAATAAATCTTATGATTTCTTTCCAGGGTCTATAAAAGTGGATAGAAGTAAAATTAACTTAACACGTCGACATTATCTGTGGTCCGGGATTTTGAAATGTAATCTGGTTAGTTTCCCTCTCTGAAATAATTCTTTAATCTCGGGAAATAAAGCTTTTCCACAATTAAGTCAATCATGCCTGTTTAACTCAATTTTCTTTTAAGAAACCTATTACAGGCCGCAGGGACCATTCTCGGGAAGAGGCCAGGGCGGGCTAAATTGCTCCGAGGTAAAACCAGTCAATTTAAATGGTAAAAGAGTTTCATTTAAAAAAATGTCAATGCAAATGACGCCGCAGGAAAGTTCTTTATTAGCATATTGACTTAAATCTAGATACATTTTCCAAGCCGAAATAATAAAGGAAGAAATAATATAGTAATTTCATGCCTTTTACATAAAACAATTTCATAGAAGTAACGTAATGGCTCCATTAGCAATTCTCAATACCACCCAATAAATGTAAAGTTTAATTTGGAAATTCAAATTAACAAAAGCTGTTTATTCCAAGTGTTTGTCCTATTACAAAGTAATTTTAGGCAAAAGGTAAGGAATTATGATAATCCAAATCATACAGAATTAATAAAGACGTCTCTGAAGATAAGACAGGAATACGAAGTAGAATTATATTACGTAGTACAAAGCTTTCAGGCGAGCTCCGTTTGCGCGGTGTTTTTTGTTTTCATTCTCAATAGTAGCTTGATGATATAATAATGGCTCACGAGGCCGACGCAAACATCTTCTCAAATAAAAGAAAAAGATCAAAAACAATACGAGAGGAGTACTTGCTTAGTTCTTTTACCAACGGCGCTTGCCTGCGCTTTGTTAGCACTCAGGGTAGTAACACTTAATTAATGATCCCACTGTGTTGATAACTTCTGAACAATGTAAGATGGAGATATTAGTCCAAGTTTTGTCTCTCAAACAATCCTTTCTAAACATGAAAATACATACCTAAGGCAAATCTTGGTTCTCTTATGTTTAGTTTTGCAAATAGTCTTTGCTTTTACGTATTCTACGTAATATTTGACTAGAATCAGAATTGTATGAGATCTTGGAAATGCAAATAGGTCGACGTACACAATATTTATTTGTGATAGCGAACTGGCTGGAATAGCTTTACTTTAGATATTCAAACGAGCACTTTACTTAATTGCCTTTATTTAGATCTGTATGGTATTCACGTGTATAAGGTTAGCAATTTATTTCAGCATGTCCCTCAACCGTTGGCGTATAATCTTGCCCCTGGGATTCCTTGGCATTTCTTCAATGAACCTTACACCTCCTCTTAATTGCATAAACGGTGCCACCTGAAAAATTAAACAACTTTATTGAGTCAATGAGCATTTTCATTTAAGTATTAGTAGTAGGTACATACATTCTATATTTATTGAAATAATTAATATTGATTTGTACATACAAAAAAAAAACAAATATATCTAATTAATTATTAAAAATAACTAAAACTATACACGAACTAAAATAGGGCGTCGAAAAAGTCATCCACATCGCTGTCGACTGGTAATGTACCCAAGAGACTGGTGGCATTGCCACGTTGTATGACAATGCTTAGCCTCTGGCCAAGATAAACTAATAATTATGTTGACACTACTTTGTTAAAGTAGTTACTCGTATTTATGAAGACAGTTATTTTAGTTACGGGGATTAAAGAGATGTTATAAGCCACTTTTATAACGATAATAATAATAAAAATCTTTATTGCAGACCACAAGATCCATAAAAAAAAAAACAGAAAATAAAGTTACTCAATAAGAAAAAAAAAGAACTACAATAAAATGGCATAATAACAAAACAAACTTAAGCTTGTACATGTTTGTGAATTTTAAATAATAGATCAGATATAGGTAAAGTCATTTAGGTAAATCGTTTCTACGCATACCTAATGGTGGGCGAATGAGTAGGCACAATCAGTTTTGTTATGCAAAACTGTAGAATAGGTATTCGACAAAATGTTGTATCAAGAAGGTTAAAGTTTCCAAATTCTTGCTCCTGCCGCCGTTGAACGGATTACCAGATTATCAGATCCTAACCTAAACTCTATTTTACATTTTCTTATTATTAACAAAGGGTTTAGTTTTCATAACAGTTGATAATATTACTATCTCCTAACTTTATTTTAGGCTTGGCTTATGTATATTATACTTTTACACTGACTGTGGTACAAAAGCCAAGTTTCGTGGAGTTTATAGGCGTATCGTGTAAATGTATCGTAAATAATATTCAATACTCAGAACTCGTTAGCAGAACTGAGTATTGAATATATTACTTACGATACTCTCTTACATCATTTATTATATTCTGGATAACATTATAACATATTGCTAAGTCTTCTATCAATCAAAATAAGTAGGTAAATGTGTAATGGGTACCTCAACATTTACTAAATAAATAACTGAGTGAAATTATAGTAGTTCACGGAAAAATGGTTGTTAATTCAAGAGTCCTCGGTTAAAATAAGATATACATATGTATAAGGTGCATGTTGTGAAGAAAAGTGCTATCCTAGATGTTACGGTCGCAAAAATTGTGCACAATTTACGCAGAATGTGTGTTAACTGATACATAATAGTACTTATTAATAATATTACAACAAATCAACATGGTAGGGTAGCTGCTATAGTAATTGGCCACGTTACAGTAACTGGCCACTCATAACAAACGAGGAAGCAACAAGGTAATGTGAACTAACACGAAAATAAAATATATACTGGAATAGTTTTTGTCCTTTTCAATCATGGGCTTGCTTGCATTACTTTGTTTCTACATCTTTTGTTATGAGTGGCTAGTTACTAGGTATAGGTAGCGTGGCCAATTACTATAGCAGTTACCGTACTTTAGAAAACCAGAAATTCTGTTTCCCGGATTGAGGTAGATACACTAACGTTATGGGATGAAAACATAAAGCCTTTTATTTTTTTTTTATCAAAGCGATTTCAGAAACATTCCAACTATATTGCTCACAGAATGAAATTGTTTACAAAGTCAAAATCAACATTTTAACGTATCCATATTTCTATAGAGATTGTATCAAAACCTTACCTCTGCAGCAACATAATTAACCAGTTCCTTTTCAGTAACATCAACGCCTGATTGCTTGACAACGAATGCAGTGGGTTCTTCCCCAAAAACACGCACTGGTTTACCAACCACACCGGCTTCCCTGACTCCTGGGTGAAGTTGGAGAATAGTTTCCAGTTCCAATGGAGCCACCTATAAGAAAATCCAGGTTTATAAAAGAGACAAGACTGTTGACGAGAGGTAAAGGCTAGTCGTGTGACTTTTCAGTTTTTGTTTAACTGAGTTGGGAGCATGAAATAATAATATTAATAATCATTTATTTGTTAAGACTACAAAGGAGGTCCATTGTGGTAGTAACAATCTTACTTAGCCTATGTTAGTAGTGAAATGACCTTTTTTTTTTAATAATTGAAATATCTAATATGAAACTATCTATTTGTATCGTAGTCCTTAATGAAAATCAAAATTGACCTATTCATTTCCAACAGCTTACTTAATATTTCCACTGACCACTAACAATATATTATAGGTACGTTACTTAACAGCATTATGTTATTCTTATTACCTTCATATCTTTTTTTTTGGATGGCAAATTATCAAATCACTTCTCCCGCTCTGGGCGGAGCGGGAGGGTGTGGCAGACTCTTACTGACCCACCCGTATTCCTTCGTTGCCTGTGTTGCCAGGGACATCGGTAACCCTTTAAGTACCTTCCCGCGACCCCGGAGTGAAATGAGCTTGGGTAATGAAGATTATTATTTTGACACTGCTCCGATTGTTTTGGGGACTATCCTATCCTAATCCTAACTAATACTATAAATGCGAAAGTGAGCTTGTTTATTTATTTACTTTTTTAACTGCCTCGTCGGTCTATTGGTCGGAAGCGCTACTTCTGTGCTTATGCAAAGCAGTAGCTTGAACCTAGTGGTCCTGGGTTCAATTCCCGGGTCCGGCAAGTGTTATTGGAATTTCCATCTGGCATTTCTCAGTAGCAGCCCGGAGTCTGGCTTTGTGCCCAGTTGATGGCAATAGGCTCTCCCCCTATTACATAATCAGCCTATAATGTTCCCACTGCTGGGACACAGGCTTCCTCTCTGTGAGAGGGAGTGGGCCGTAATCCACCACGCGGGCCCAGTGCGGGTTGGTAGATGTCACATGTCTTCGAATATTTTGGTTCTAGGACAAGCCGGTTTCCTCACGATGTTTTCCTTCACCGTTTTGAGAGCAGTGGTGATGAAAATAATTTACACAAAGTAAAGCGCCTGTCCGGGTTCAAACCTACGACCTACAACTCGTAAGTCGCGGCCGTTACCACTGGTCCACCACTGCTCTCGCCCCCTATTACATGGGACTTAAATATAACTGGCGAAATGTGGGTGTACTATAGGTACACCTCTGCCTAACCCTTATTTTTTGTTTATTTGTTACGCTTTCACACTAAAACAGCTGAACGGTTTTCGATGAAATTTGGCACATGGGTAGACCATGACCTGAGTTGAGACATAGAATATTTTTTATCCCGATATTCCTACGGGATCGAGACTTATGTGGGTGAAACCGCGGGGCGCAGCGAGTAAAACAATGAAACCACCCTGATAATGCAAACAACAGAAAAAAGTATATGAGAAGTAAAAGGACATGAAAACGATGTTTACAAAACATAATATAAAAGTATTACAGTACCTATCAATGCTTTAATAAAATGACGTACCTAACAAGAAAGGGACGCAATAAAAGGAACAAGCATAAACGAACATAGTAATTCCTATATTTGTAATAAGTCGTTGGATCTAGAAATGCGTAGATAATACGGAGCTTATTCATAAGACGCAAGTCCACGAAGAAAGGATTTCTCAAGATGAAAAGGTGTGGATCGTATTTCGTGGACAGTGTTAGTTCCGGCTCATATTATCTACAAAAACCTCGTCATATTGCTTGAATAAGACACGTTATATGTTTTTTGCCGAGTCCGGCTTGTGATGTCTACGTTTTCTCGGAATGACTTAGTTATGCTTTCCTTTTTGTAATTTAGGAACATTTTCAAAGGTAATAAGTAAGGCGTGAGAGAGTATATTATTTCTGTACATTTACACATTCAAAGTATAATAAGTTAGTTATACCTAGTTCATATTATGTATTATATATGGAAAGCTTTTATGTTTATTTGAGAGCTTATTTATGCCTTTGCTAGTACTGAAACTGTAATAAATGAAATAATCTATTTTGAAACTAAAATAGTAGGTACATTAATGATACCAGTAATGATCATCGTAATCCTGCTTACTTTATTTCCATCATACACGATGATCTCCTTCAGCCTCTCGACGATATAAAAGTACTTGTCTTCATCATAATAACCCAGATCTCCGGTTTTGAAGAAGCCGTCGTCATCCAAGTAATTTGAAGGCGGCATGCCAATGTAACCTTTCATGAAGACTGGACCTCTCAAACATATTTCGCCGCGTTGGTTCGGACCTACAGTTTTACGGGTTTCTGGATCCACAACCTGTGTAAAGTAATGGATATCTTAGTTAATATCAGAAATGTATGCCATACCTACTTAGACTGTCCACTATATTGAAGGAAGTTTTTTGTAGCTATAATATAGGGTCGCGATGGGTATCTATATCTAAACATGGTAAAACAACAAAGTAAATTAATTTGATTTTTTTTTGTGTGGTCATCGACCGCTGTTAGTCACTTGAAATATCAGTTTTTTTTTGTGTCGATACCAATAACGATACAACGAAAGAAAAAAGATTTTCTCAACTCATACTTCAAGTAACAAGACAACAAGCGGTCTGACTCCAATAAAATAATCATCAATTCTTTTACATTTTTATTTTTTTATGTTTAGATATTGATATATAGATACCTATTACGTCTGCGGAGTTTCGCTAGTTAATTTACTTTAACCCCATATATGTAAGGATACAGGAAAATAAACTTAAACAGGATATAGATCTGCTATCTCTCGTTTAACTAACTTTAACAACTTAAGACCCTATTAGGGTCTTACACCCATTTTTGAAAAGTATCTTAATTAAATTCTATAGTGCTAATATGCCGCAAAAAAAATCACAAAATTTTTATTCAATCGATAAGTGCCATAAAAATGCATTTAAGTTTTACATTTTCAAATTTTGCGCGTAGTTTGACGAAAACGTTGGACGAAGTGGATGCCATGTTGCTCTGTGGTCATGACGTCACTTGGCTATGTAAACAAATGCGCTGATCTATTATCTAACTATCAGTTGACAGTTGACACGTTTTAGTTTACATAGTCGTAAGACGTAATAACATGGCGGCTACTATTTCATGGTGTTTTTTAACAGATTATAAAAACTGAAAACGTTGAATTGAATTTTAAAATTTATTTTGTTATTTTATGAACTAAAACTAACATTTTCCGACTCCTTTTTGCCTAAACTATCTCAATAATATATTTATAGATTTTTTCTCGTATATAGTAAAATACCCTATTATAACTTCTAACCAAAAATTTATAATAAGCTCCCAAAACCCCCTTTTTTTATGGGAAATCATCAAATAACTGCTCCCGCTCTGGGTGGAGCGGGAGGGTGTGTCAGACTCTTACTGACTAAAACCCACCCGTATTTCTTCCTGTTGCCTGTATTGCGGGGGCCTCGGTGACCCATTAGTACCTTCCCGCGACCCCAGCAGGCATCGGCCCTAGTGGACCCCTACATTGTGCTGACTACATCTCTTTGAGGCACGCGTGGAATACGACGCGCCGTCGACCCGGGCCTGGTCCTTGCCGGACGGTGAGCTACCCATTGCTCACCGTCCGCAAGCCCGCGCCTACGGTGGCCGGAAATCCGCCCGGGATTCCCGACGCCCAGGGCGTCTCCTGCGGCGGCTAGGGGCGAGAGGGCGCGAAACTTGCCTTTCCCTCAACCGTCCCGCCTCCTCCTTCGCGAGCATTACTGCTTCGCAGAAGGAGATGACGGCTGCCCATGCCCTCTCGCTTCGTACCATGGCCTGAACCAGGGCCGGACGCGAGAGATCTCTGCCGCCAATCGCCTCCACGAGGACACGGCGGTGCTCTGCCCAAGCCGGGCAGACCTCCACCGTATGCTCCACCGTGTCCTCCGGGCGATCCACACAGTGGTGACACCCGGGCGTTTCCTCCCGCCTTATCCGACACAGGAACCTCCCAAAGCTGCCGTGTCCGGTGAGGACCTGCGTCAGGCGGAAGGTGAGGACGCCGTGGCGCCTCTCTAGCTACTCCTGAAAGAGGGGACTTATCGTCGCAATCGTGGCGTGCCCAGCACTGGGTTGCGACAACCGTACTCTTCATGTCGCCATGAGATCCCGCCGGAGCTCCGTCCGCCGTACCGCGATTTCTCGCGGCAGCGGAGTTACACCCCGGCGTTTCGCCTCCTCGCGCCACTCCCATACGTGCGCGAGAACTTCTGCCTCCAGATTCAATGGCGGCAATCCGGCAAGGAGGCTCGCCACCTCACCGGAGACCATGTGGTATCCAAGGACCATCCTGATGGCCATGACCCTTTGGGCCGCGCTCAACCGGCGGGCTGGCCGCAGCGCCAGAGAGCGCGCCCATACAGGAGCCCCGTAGAGGGCCATGGACCGCACGACCCCCGCGTAGAGCCTCCGGCAGGAGGCGTTTGGACCCCCTAGATTGGGCAGGAACCGCTTCAATGCAGCGCCCGCCCGCTCCAGTTTGGGAGCCAAACGTCTGAAATGCTCCACGAAGTTCCACCGGCTGTCGAGGACGAGTCCCAGGTGCTTCATCGTCGACTCGACGCCGATGAAAACCCAACACTCCTGAAACAGCTGCCAACTAGGTTGTTTAAATTGAATAAAAAAAAAAAGTTATAGCCAAATGCTACTACAGCTTATCAGAGTTCCTAAATGAGCGAAATTAGGTAAATATAGGCACATTATTGCGACATGTCTCCTAGTTACTAATGGTAAATAAACTGTTGTATGGTAGTTAGTTAAGCTGTTTCTAAACTGATGTATTGATAATGTAGTTAGGCATACGCATGGTAACAATAACTTTGTATTTTTTGTACGCTTTAACTGGAAAAAACATGTAGCTCCTTTTTATTGTTATTTAATTCCATCCACAATGTACATGTATTGTACTTACTCATGTTTTACAAATTAAAAATTTCTTTATCGTTATAAGTTAGATACCTAATGACATTTACAGATAAAACAATGTTAATAAAAATTATGGATTCACTCACCCATCAAATGAAAAATTTTTTGAGTTGGACTTATACTATTTTGATTTCGATATAACCATTTATAGAGAAATGGAAATGAAACAATGTAACAAATAGAATATTCTAATAAAATCAACAACAATCCTGTGTTTTTTCACAAACCTTTAAAGTAATTCCAGGGGAAGCCATGCCCACACTGCCAGACTTGGGTCCTTTTGTGCCCCAGCTCTCAGAGGTCAACTCACCCGCTTCAGTCATGCCATAGCCTTGTAAGATATTCACAAGTTTGGGAAACCTACAAATGTAACAAAAAGTCATAATAAAAACATTGACTAAATGACTATTGATTGTACCTACTTTTTAAAATAGATAACTAATTATCTACAAGTAGATATAATTAAGTTGAGTTAATTACACCTACTTGTTGGAGCATTGAAAAATGATTAAGTCTTTCTTGTTTACTGATTTTAATTAAACAGTAAACAACAAACGACTTAATAACGTTTCAATGCTCTAAAATCAAAAGTATATGAAAATAGATAAAATAAACGAAACTCTATTAAAAATACATTTGAAAGTAGATCTACATTCCCACAAAAGGTATGCTTTAAAAACAGTAACGGAAAATCGATAAACTAAGTGAAACGATAAAATGAATCGATACTCGCCTACTTTTGACCTTTTGTATCGTTTTGTTATGAAGAGGCGATGATCGAGAGTATATAATTTTGAGTGAATCGAGATTATATTTTTCTGCTTCCTCCGCCTTTGATAAGTAGCAAACAAAAGACGGTACTATAAAGGCGATGTTAACCTGCAAAATAATATAAACAAAACAAAGATTAAATCTTGGATGTTCACATAAATAGGATAATATAGGGGATGGGAAGTCTACCCACCTCCGTTGGGCACCAACCTAAATAAAACAAATTTCAATATTTTACTTGCAGAAAAAAAAGGAAAGATATATTTAGATCTCTTAAATGAGTCTCGAACATGTGCACATTTTTTAAAGCAGCATTTTTTGAGATGCCGAGCAAAACTGTTTGGAAGTTTTATTTTGTTTAACACAATTTGTCTACATTCTTTCAACTTCTTTCATAAGTTTTAAGAGCGATGTTTCTAGTTTAGTTTTTTAGCGTTGGAATTGTGCAGTGCAGCGGAGAGCCCGCGTAGATGCCGTGTAGACCCATATCATACTCGTCGCGTAAACGCTGCACACTTTATGTTAGGAGTGCACAAGATATTTTCCTAATGATTATGTTCCTCAGAACATTTAACTAACTACTTATTTGAGTATTAATAAAACGTAAGAAAAAATAATATTATATTCCGCTGTTACTATCAAACCTTGCACAAATAAAAAAGGTACACATACGAAAAATCCGCACACAATCAAAACATTTTATGAAAAACTCGGTTCTTGTTTTGAGAGCGGTTTGTCATTTCAGCTCATCATTTATAACGCTGGCCTTCCAAAGGTCAGGTGCGTAGCATTCAGTCCCGGCGCACATTTATGAAAAGATTCATGAATGTGGAAGAAGCGAACGGGTTTGTAAATATTGTACCGTATACCGCGCCGTAGTTTCGCTCCCTTGGGAGCACGGTATGAAGAGTGCATTTGTGTGTGTGCAAGTAATCTGGTATGTTGTGTAAAAATACACTGTGGAACCTGATGACTGTACCTACATAGTGCAGCGTTAACCCACAGAGTACATTATAATACGTGAACCTCTGCAGCTTAACCCTATCAGTTTGTTTTTTCTAGCTGGCCACCAATGTTTTTTCATCATTTTTCAGATTTTTTAATTTGAATAAGGCTTAAAAAAAATGAAATAAGTCAGTTGTGAAAAATACCAATTGAAGCAAGCCGCGTTATCAAATTTTGGTGAGCAGTGGTGGCCCAGTGGTAACGGCCGCGACTTACGAGTTGTAGGTCGTGGGTTCGAACCCAGGCAGGCGCTTTACTTTGTGTAAATTATTTCATCACTGCTCTCAAAACGGTCAAGGAAAACATCGTGAGGAAACCGGCATGTCCAAGAACCAAAAATTCGAAGACATCTGACATCTACCAACGCGCACTGGGCCCGCGTGGTGGATTACGGCCCACTCCCTCTCACAGAGAGGAGGCCTGTGTCCCAGCAGTGGGAACATTATAGGCTGATTATGTGCGTTATCAAATTTTGGTATACAATGAGAAATTACAAGCTGGTATAGCTATATCCTATCGTTTATTGAATTCTGTAGTGCAAAAATGGTGTGAAATTAAAAGTAAGATATATAGCTTTCTGCAGTGCTGTCTCGAATAGTGTGAGAATCTTTCGTCTAATGGTACGTATTCCAAGGCAAGGTTCTTCACTTTCTTCTCTCAACGTACTTACGTTGAGAGAAGACACAACACGATAAATAAGAAGGCTTTTACACTAGAGATTTCTCTAGTGTAAAAGCCTTCTTATTTGTCGTAGGTGTAAAACCAGATGCCACTCAGATGCCTCTTTTAGCCTTTTCTATTGGGGTATAGAAATACAAATCAGACACTTCTTTTTACCAGTCGCATAACGTGGAATGCGACACCGATGGGCTCGTTTCGCTGTTTTGCCTGTCGTGTTATCCAGGCGCTTGGAAAACCCCGTTTGCAGAACGTCGTATCACCTACCACGCACGGTGCAGTCGTGGCTCAGGATGCTATCCATCATGACTGGCTTATTTTATACCGTCACACTACTACAGCAGTACTCGTAGACTTTATGATCTAGCACACATGTTGTTTTTTTTTTTAAAGAAACTAAGACTATTTATATATATACCGGGACAACATAAGTTCATCTTTATTAGACGTGTTGTTTACGTAATTAGTGGACGCGGACCTAGAGGCCAAAAATCTTTTCGCGGGCTCCGAAACCAAATACTTAACTAAAATTTATCTTCTAATATTCCGTAAGTTTTCTCGTAAATAATTTTTCAATTTAAGACATTTTACCCATTCCGCAACTAATCCAATCATATTTTTTACTGCAGTGTTTTATATTTTTTTGATACGATACTTTTTATATAATTCTAAATTCAACAGCATTTTTATTTCAGTACAATAGATGCATAACTGTATACGTATGACAACGATTATGGATAGTGATAATACCGTACTGTCTACATTCCAGAATATAATGATAATTTAATAGGTACCTACTAGTCTTCTGAGAATTCATCACCATACACTTGTTTACTGTGTGTTGCCAATTTTAGACGATTAGGACCAATTAGTTCAATTGTAGATACTTATGTCAATCAAAAAGTCACATCAACCACGACGCCACAACGAATTAGATAGGCTACTACCCGCTAGTTGCACGTAAGTCCATTAAATTTCTTGACTTAGCGGTTAGACATTTTAATTCAGATTAGCCGACTGGAATTCAAGAACATCAGAACAAATACTTACTGGTTGGGTACCTAATTAATTTACCTAAATATTTAGGTATATTTATTTTAATACTATATTATTTAGGTATATTTATATTAATACTAGAGCAGTGGTGGCCCAGTGGTAACGGCCGCCGCGGTTACGACCTACAACTCGTAAGTTGTAGGTCGTAGGTTCGAACCCGGACAGGCGCTTTACTTTGTGTAAATTATTTCATCACCACTGCTCTCAAAATGGTGAAGGAAAACATCGTGAGGAAACCGACATGTCTTTGAACCAAAAAAATCGAAGACATGTGACATCTACCAAACCGCACTGGGCCCGCGTGGTGGATTACGGCCCACTCCCTCTCACAGAGAGGAGGCCTGTATCCCAACAGTGGGAACATTATAGGCTGACTATGTATTTTATAACTTTGTTAGTTAATTTAGTACTTATTAGAGGTTTATCCAGCGTATATATTTTTATCGTATTAATAAATATAGATCAAATAGTCCATTGATTTACTAACATAAATATTTCAATTACTTACATCACAATCTTGAACACTATTCAGGATCGAAATAGGTTCTGCTTCATTGACATACACAATTTTTCTACCGAGATATAGAAATTTATATGTCATGAAGGTGTCGTAATTATGATACCATTCTCCGAAAAGGAACGCTGTTTTCAGGGACTCGTCGCTGAAGCTGAAATGTTATTTACTCGTTAGATTAATATGGACCCAATTATGTGGTGTACATATTTATGGCAAATAGATATGTTATATCAAAATAGTTGCCATGTCATGAGTAGGTACTTAATCATTGGGATTTATTTGCTATGTAGTTCAAGAGTTCAACATCAAATGAAGGCGGAATCTCTAGATTCATTTTAGCTACTTTTGATTATGTGAATAATAATAAGTCAATTACAATCGTTTTGGTAAAAGCAAAAGCAGTTATCACATGTTTGGGAGATTCAGCATGTGACTTTTGTGTCTGAAAACATAATGGGTGTGATGAATGACCGCACTTACGGTACAGGAAAACATCCAACCTGTACCTATGGTACCTGCATAATTGTAACGTAACAAAATGTTATTGGCTTTGTTTTTAGTTTTGGTGTGCATTCATATAAACAATGTGAAACTCGTACTCAGTATCTAAAATGATTTAAGAGCGTTTACGCTGTACGGCATTTCATACCAATTTTCAAGTCCTTATTTTTCGGAATGACAGAACCGGTTTTAATAAAACTTCACACTCACAAGCAGGATGCATAGGTCTAAAATGTTAGTAGAAAACATTTTTGAAATGTCTATTAAAAAAAAAGATAATTGGAAATTTCTGTTGGTATGGAAAATTTAAAATCGCTCTAATTTAACTGTAACACTATTTTTTGAAAATGTTTTCTACTAACTTTTTAGACCTATGTGTCCTGCTTACCTATGTGTGTGAAATTTCATTAAAAACGGTTGAGTCATTTCGAAACATAAGGACTTGAAAATTGGTATGTAATGCCGTACAGCGTAAACGCTCTTAACAAAAACTATTTTCATTTTGCGTACCTACTATTTACCTACCTATATAGTTTTTTTTTTGCATGCTACATATAATTTATTCGGTGTTCATTAGCAAAAATATTGTAATACATGGTTGAAAAATAAAACCGGAGTAATGCTATTTGTATCAAAAACAAATGAACAATGAATACTTTTCAGCTCTTGAGAAAACTTTTGGCCGAGAAAAGTTAATTAACATGTTAATACTCACTCAGCAGGCAGACTATTGAGAATGCAATTTAAATGTGTCAGTTGTACTCCTTTTGGCATGCCTGTAGTGCCGGAGGAATACAAAATGAAGGCTATGTCACTCTGTCCCTGAACTTGCATCGGCTCGAACTTGTTTACGTCAGTATCATCCGTGACCAAAGTTCTGATGGGAACTACTGATTCCGTGCCCTCGTCTAGTGTAACAAACTTCTCTATGCAATCAAAGCTTTTCAGTATGTCGCTGTAGGTGCTCCAGAACAGATTAGAGCATATAAAGTATTTTGGTTTTGTTATGCTTATCTTGTGTTTTAATGCCGCTGAAAATAAATGTAAATTTATATAAAACGCTTTAGTAATCTCATCATTTGTCTGTGTATGCATTATTAATGAAAACATTAATAATGCATAACATAGTTCATTGAATTTTATAAATATAGACTGTAATGGTTTCCGTTAATCTGAAATTTGTCGAGCTTTCATTATAACCCTCTCTGTGCTATCGTAAAAGCTCTCTATTTTATCAAAAGCTTAAATTTCTCATAAAATATATGAAGCGTTTAAAGAATGTGGTGGAAGTAAGATATTTTGTCTCACCTCTCCCGCTCTTTAAATCATAGGGGGTGTACGTCGCTCCGGTGAACACGATTGCAAGAACCGTCGGGACGAATTCATTGCGTTTTTCGGATCCCACTGCAACAATGTCGCCCCGCCTCACCCCCAACTTTGTCAAAGCGGCGGACATATTGACGGCATATTGTGTGAATTCCTTGTATGTAAGTTTCTCACGTGTTTCTCCTAGCTCCTGGAGTTTGTAAAGAAAATTGTTTAGTGTATAAAGTTAATACTAATATGGTGTTATGTTTTGTTTCGAGATATTATATTCTAATACCTAAAATTACTAAATTACAGAGCAAATTACTTTGGATACCCGGGTATGCCCTGCGAGATTGTCAGTAACACCAAGACGATGCTAGACTACCTTGAGGAGCTGGAGAGGATCGAATGATCGATTTTGCCACCCGTACGCAAAATACGTGTTTGAAGTAGAGTTGCGGATGGATCGGCCCGTCTTACATCAGTAATACTACCTACATCTTTCTTTAAGCAAGAAAAAGTCGTTTTCATCCCATCTATTCGAAAAGAGGCGAAGGGTTCCTCGATAAGTGCGAGCAAAATGGCGCACTTATTAATAACAGCGACGAAATTACTTTTGAATTTGGAACACTATTTAATGAAAAAGTTTGAACGCAATTCGCTTCGTTAAAGTTCTGCCTGGTAATAAAAAAAGCGCGCCTTGGTTAACCAAATTTAAAAAAAGCATCTCTTATTTATTTTTCTCATAGAGGGGGATGAAAAGCAGAGTGTGCCACACGGTACCAAAATTATTTAACCTCGAGCGACGTACTTTGAATCCCTCGCTACGCTTAGGATTCTACTCTAGAATCCTTCGCTTCGCTCTGGATTCAAACAATCGCTCTCGCCCTCAATACATTATTTTGGTCCCTTATGACACAATCTACTATTGTATAAGTTGGACTTATCTTATCTTGCTGTCATTTTGTTAAAAAATGTTCTAAGTTAGTGACGAAATGACAGTAAGAAGTGTCATTTTACTGCAGCTAATTAAAAGTCTTAGCGTAGTTAGCATTATGATGGAGTTGTCACTTACCAATGCCACTTCATCTTTTTTAAGCCTAAGACGATCCAGCATAAACTTCCCAAAATTCAAATGTGCGGGTACTTGCACATTTTGATCACCAAACACGTAGTTGTCGTCGTTGAACATTTTTACAAAACAAATGGATATTTTTACTCCACTAAACTGAAATCACTGTTTACACTCTTGTGAATAGAATTGAATTGTGAATGAACAGTATCCGTTATTTATACAATAACATGGAAATTATTTTTAATTTAATAATTAAAATTGGTAATAAAAGTAAGAGAGTGTGTCCACTACACCGAACTGCTCTCAACAGAAACTGCAGTCTGTCAATCTACATACTAAAGATTTTTCACGCTCACTGCCCTTCGTAACTAGTTTTGTCAACACAATGGGGTAATAAATCCTCTGAAAGATAAACTATTATCACTAATTTATCTACTGTGCTAGTAACTGCTCTACTAGCTTGACTGTACTGACGGCCAACTAATAAAACCCAATGGTTAAATACTTAATGCTTATCATTACTGAGAACTCACAGTAACGGTGCAGTGACAACAGACCTTAGAATGTTTACTTATAATTATAATGTTAATGCACTTATGAATTAGTCATTAAAAAACTCTATTTATATTAATTTACTTGATAATGGATTATTGGATGTTTTTTTTCCTGTGTGCCTGATCAATGTATTGTTTGGTTAAGTGCCTGCTTTATGTTGTTGTTTTGGTTAGCTCTTGTCTTTGAGGTCGGAAATTATCATATATGCTAACCCAAGTCATGTGTCAAAAGTGCTATCCGTGTGCTAAATTTCGTTTGAATCTGTTCAGCCGTTAATCCATGAAAGGTAACAGACCTTCGTATTTATAATACTAGCTTTTGTCCGCGGCTTCGCCGGCGTTGAGGTCGGAAGTTATCTCACGGATATATAATTTCGGGATAAAAAGTATCCTATGTCTTAACTGGGGTCATAGTCTACCTGTGTGCCAAATTTCATCGTAATTCGTCCAGCACTTAGGCGTGAAAAGGTTTCGGTTTCAGACAGACTGACAGACAGCTACTTTCAAAATTATAATACCTATTAGTATGGATTACTTATGGAAGTATGAATTATTAACACTAAGTACTTACTGATTTCCGTCATCCCATTGTTGGGCAAACATCCCCTGCATGTTATCTAGTTTTTTTCCGTTCAAAGCTAATTGGGAATATTGCTATACAAGCTGGACAAAATCGAATTGACCACCTCATTTCTCGATATCTACGCTTTAGCTGTAGCAGGTCTTCACATTACTGGCTATTAAAGCCCACAGGTCATTGGGCGCTATTTAAAGATATTTTATTATCGATATGCGACAGACTTTCCAGCATCGGAAGGTACTAAAGGGTCACCGAGGCCCCTAGCAACACAGGCAACAGAAAGGAATACCTACGGGTGGGTTTTAGTCAGTAAGAATCGGACACACCCTCTCGCTCCGCCCAGAACGGGAGAAGTTATTTGATGATTTCCCACCCAAAAAAAAAACCATCTACATACTTTAATTCTATGTATAAGTGTCTACACAATTATATCTACACATTATCTTATACTAGGAAACACAAACATATACACGGTATTATACCCATGGGGTTAGACGGAATGTTCGAACAACATGATTTGAGTACTAATTCCACTCCCTGATCCACAAGCTTGTATCATACATAATCCAAATGAGCTTCAGTTTCGAGTAATAATAAGGTGATTATTTTCTAGAAAGTATTTGGCACTCGTTAAGATTAAATTAACCTTACCTATAGAAGTAATTAACTAGATGGGTACTTAAGGCGCTGATAAGAGGCAAATTACCAACATAGGCTTGTCTGAAAAAAGATTGCCGAATCTGTAGTTTGTGGTAGCAGAAAAAAATATATGTTAATTTGAACATATTTCTCAGAACTTGGTTGTTACCAAAACACGCTTTGAAAAAAAATCTCGATACAAACTAACGTTAAACTAACCTCGAACATTGAGTTCTGATCCAAAATATCTGTATTAATTTATTAAATATCAACATACCGTACTGTGTCCGTATTGTGTGTGTCTACTGTTTTAGTATATTCGTGTTTTTATGTGTATTTATTAGGTCTTATATTTATGTATAATTAGGTATATATATTTAAAGTTTTTAATAGGTATATGTAAGTATCCACAGTTTTCGCTATTGCACCTACCACTGTTTGTCTCTGCATCACCCAAAGGTTGACTGGTAGAAAATGCCTACGGCATTAAGTCCGCCTCTGTACATTTGTGTGCTTAAAGTATTAAATAAATAAAAACATAAATACCGTTCATTTGCGAGAAGTTTGACATAAGTCACAAAGAGTAGTTTTTGGGTATGATAAATTAAAAGTTTTAAAGCAGCGCGGCAGCGGTAAGAATGCGACGAAATATAAAGTCACACCTCTCTAGCTCCCTCATTTTTAGTGCTTATCTCATATACACCAACGGTAGAGGCAACTGCAGCCGTCGGCTCGTTGACGGCAGAGGCAACTGCAGCCAACCCAAAATTTCTGATTTTTTGTTATGTCACGCTTCTTGCCAATATGCGATTACGTTACGTATTTAATTAATAACAAGAACGTCTTATTTGAATGCAGAACTCGGTTGTTTTTTATTTTCGATCACTCAACTCAATTTTATGTAAATAGATAATTGCTTCATATTTTACAATAAATTACAAGCGTTGTGTCATCGCGCTTCGCTTTATTTTCTATGCAGTCTGACAGTGACCGCGGTTTAGGTGTTGTTAGCGTCTTAATTACTTCTATACGGTTTATTTTATCATAACGAGTGTCAAATACTTTGCTGTTGGTTTTTTAAATAGCTATATCTAACATCTTTTGGTTGGCATCTGTTTTTGTAGAAACTAATATTTACTTACAGATAGTTTAACTCATCCACATTATCATCATCATCATCTATTTGTGGGTAAACCTTGTATATATACAGTGATTTTGTGTGCGTGACAAGAGGTACAGTCAAGTACAAAATACAAATACAGTTATTTGGCATAATCAGCCTATAATGTTTCCACTACTGGGATACTCGGGCCTCCAGTGAGTGGGAGTGGGCCATAATCCACCACGCGGGCCCAGTGCGGGTTGGTAGATGTCACATGTCTTCGAATATTTGATTCTAGGTCATTTCTACACGTTTCTACACGATGTTTTACTTAACCGTTTTGAGAGCAGTGGTGATGAAATTATTTACACAAAGTAAAGCGCCTGCCTGGGTTCGAACCCACGACCTACAACTTGTAAGTTGGGGCCGTTACCACTGGGCCACCTAGCTTTATAATACAGTTATTTAAATTGAAATAAAAAAGAACAACTCGGAGACGAGTCAACTATTGTTTAGATTAGAGTTTAGATTATTTTGTTTTTAAGGTTATTGTAATCTGCTGTGTTTTATAATATACAGAAGAATCTGTAATCTCTGGAATCTGAATCTGTGTAATTAAGGTTTTTTTTTAAGAATAACGAAATAACTTAATTTGTTAAATGCATGTTTATCGAACATATTATTTTGTATCGCTACTAGAAAAATCAAATTATGAATTTTCGGATTCGCTGCTCTCACCTAGGTTAATTATGAATTCTGATTCCATGTCAAGATCTCGTTAGTATTTTTCGTCTACTCATCGACAAATATTACCCCACATCTCTTCATCGATTTGAATTAAAGATTGATTTATTAAATTTATTATTGCCGTCACATTCTGTTTGACATCATGCGAAGCAATATTTTTTTTTATGCCCCATACATTTTCTATGGGGTTTAGTTCAGGATGATATGGTGGCAGCCGAAGAACTTGTATGCCATATGGCTGAAGTATGTCATCAATCTTATAACAAATATGGTTTTCTTTATTTTTTTTATACAAATCATACAGTTCTATTTTATTCATATTTAGATTATTAGCTTCATTTTTTCTGTCAACCGTCTCTGCATTTCTATATTTTTTTATTTTAATTAGGAGGTCAGTCATTTTGAACATTGTGGTATGACTATCAAGCACAAATACAGAGTTAGATGGAAGATTCGGTACTAGACGTTCTTTTAGCCACTTTTCATAGTTTTCCGCATTCATGTTAAAGTGGTAATTACCGGAAACACGGTGCTTTGTATGTCAATAGTACGTTAGGTACGAAACCTTGTTCTGAACCAGCATGCACGATGATAATTCTTTGTCCTTTCGACAGGTTTCTCTTTAACGGTGGTCCATCTTTATTACCCCATCCTTTGTTTTGTTTTGTTAAGATATAGCTCTCATCTGTATATACGATACACCGATATTCTTGACCATATCGGAGTAAAATTTTCAGGTAAAACCGCACGCACACATGGCGCCGCGCGCATTTATGATTTGGTCTATCTGTACCTAGTATGTTTCTCGTATCAGCAGGAAAAATAACAGAACAGTTTATCTCGAGGTAAAAATATTAATCAGTCACCAAGGTGGAAATATCACCACTTGTAATATTAAATTCCATGCACCTCTCCTGCATACAAACTTAATAAATTTATGGAGATAAAAGTTCAGGATTTTTCATCCTATATACAAGGTGTCGTTTTGCATCCTCGTCAAATTACAGGAGGCTGCTATGAAAGACATATATAATCAAATAAAATTACGATACTTGCTCACTAATAAATACGTACTGGTTTTTTTAGTTATTTAATTTTAACAATATTTTAGAATATCAGACTTTCACAGAACAGAATCACCGCGTTGCGTATGCGGAAGTGTGTGTGTAAAAGAGCAGATACAGTGCGGTATCACACAGGCCGCGTTTTAACATGCGTGTCCCACACATGCCGATTTCCGAAAATTAGAAAGAAAAATAGACCTTATTTTATTATTGATACGTGACGAGAATCATTAGCATAGTTACCTCCTTGAATTTGACGAGGATGAAAAACGACACTTTGTACATAATCCGTAGTCCGCGTCTTACGAGACTGGAAACTATTCTTTGTACCAAATCAAAGGAACTACAAGAAAATGCCAACAATCTTGCAACACTTCGAAGATGCAGGTTATTGTCCAATTCGATTGGAAATGCACGAGTGGAAACTCGAATGCAGTAAATTACTAAGTAAGGTATCGATTGTTCCAGACTATAAAGGGCAGAGTACCAGATTGTTTCACGTTACATATTAATAGTGATGGCTATTCGTACGCGGTCCGTACGGTGGCTCTTCGTGCTGTAGAAAAAGTTGTTTGAAAATAAAACGTAAAATAAAAGTGTGAATCACTCCAGACTTTCGCTATAAAAAGTAGTCACGACAGGTGGCACGACAATACAGTCAATAAAATTCCTCTGTTTGGTACTCTTTGTGTCGTTTTTGTTGAAAATGTATCATGTAGTCGCTATATTAAGCCTACAAGCTTACATTTATTTAAGTCACTCAACTTTTGGTTTATGACAGCTTTATCGATCTCGACTTCACAAGGTACAACGATTTGTAAACTTTTCGAGGAAAGCAGAAAATACACGTTTAATTAAAGGAAAACATGTAACTTTTCCTCAGATAAGATTCTTTAAGTAATTAATGTATCAGTCAATCAATCTGTCAAAGAAACTCCTGAACGTATCCAAAGTACGCGTTTATTATATCACAAGTTTGAAGGACCCATGGCTGGTTGCCATGGCACTCGAGAACCATGAACCACTTGTCACGGTTGAGATCTCTAGAATATGCTCTGCCTAATACGTGGTAAACCTCGTTTGGTCGGACTGCTTACGTATTCTTAAGTGATGAAGTTTATTGGCATACGAATTTTAAAATAATAATTAAATACGTAGGTGTTATTAAGAGTATTCTATTATATTCTATTAAGTTTAGATTCAAGAGATTCGTTTCACATGAATATTGTATCTACTGTGTTATACTAAATCCCGAATGATGTGCAATGATTGGATAAGCGCTTTCTATACGAGTCCCGGACAAACAAACAAAAGTTCCTATTTATAGGATTGCAGCGGCCCGCCACGCCATTCAGTGGGTTTGCAAGTGCTGAATTATTACACTGAAGCCTTCCTCGAATTTTCATAGTTTTCACTTGCTCGATCATACAGACAGACAGATGCAGGAGTTCCGAACTTTGTTTTATAATGTTCAGCATCAGATTGTTTTGTAACTTAGACTCCTACTCTTTTGCTTATATGTGTTTGCAGGAAAGGAAATGAAAGACAACATTTCAAGCTTCGTTTTATATTCATATTTTACACATTTATTTGGCAGTTTTCATTTTGTAGCATTATGTAAATCATCACAAAAACTTCCTATTTCCCTATAGACTCTATTTGTATTTTACATTACGGCAAATAATCTATACAAGTTTTACAGTAAAAATAATATCAAAATAAGCCTTATAATATAAAAGGTAAAGGAAATCGACCAGTTATTATCTACCAAAGCACAGTAGGTTTACGTATTAATAATTCGTTAGTGTATACGTCGACTAAATCGTTTACTGGAAATAACACACCACCTACGTACGAGTTTTCAATATATTGGACAGTTATAGGTTTATCTCTAAAAAGTCTAGCTCTAGACGCTTTTTATAAAATCGATGTAGTAGAAAATTTGTGTACAAATATTTCGTAAGAAATAAGCGAAACTAGGACATTTATATATCTAATAATATTAAAAAGATAGATTTTTGTAAAAAAAAGATGATCGAATCAATTTAGTAAGGCACCGGCTAAATCAATTTACAAATATTCTTGGGTAATTGGGTATAAAAAAAACAAGAAATCAACTGTCAACTTAGTTTATTACGATTCCGAGTTCTATTTTGTGCCATTCGTAATTATTTGTTTAATATATTTTAATATTTATAATTTTATTCAGTCGACGCTTTACAGAATTAACACCGTTTTTTACATTTTACTGACAGACTTGTCGTATAGGTACTAAATAATTATTTATTCATAACATAATGATATACAACGTTTTAAAATGAAGTTACCAGTGGACATTGCTTATCCACGAAACACTTCAAATTCTTTAATAACTAACTCTTGGTTGATGACAATAAAGTTAAGATACCTATTAAAAGTGCGAATTATTTATTGTCTGGTCAGCTTAACAACTTATTAACAAAAATTTAAATAAGCAACAAATAAATTAAAGTTCATCACATTATTACAAATATCAAGAATGTAAAATATATCTCGCTATGTTTATCACTCGACAAATTAACGTGAAACCTAACATAGAATTTACTTTGGTGTAACTTGCTGAATTTTCTAGGTCATCATCTGAAAAAGGGAAACAAAAATATCAGAACATTTGTTCAATTTGAGCGTAAGCCTAGAACTTAATAGGATTTGTCATTTTGTTATCTAAAATGAAATTAGTTTATTTATAGCAATTGCTTTCATTTTGCTCGAAGCTCATTTTGGCCGTTCGTTTATTTATGAAAATAAAAGCTCCTTTTAGGTATGCAGGTGATGCTCCGGGCGTCGGGAATCCCTGGCGGATTTCCGACCACCGCAGGCACGGGCTTGCGGACGGTGAGCAATGGGTAGCTCGCCGTCCGATAAGGACCGCCCGGGTCGATGGCGCGTTGTATTCCATGCGCGCTTCAAAGAGATGTCAACACAAGTGTAGGGGCCCACTAGGGCCGATGCCAGCTGGGGTCGCGTGGAAGTTCGAAAGGGTTACTGAGGCCCCTGGCAACACAGGCAACGGATGGAATACGGATGGGTTTTAGTCAGTAAGAGTCTGACACACCCTCCCGCTCCGCCCAGAGCGGGAGAAGTTATTTGATAATTTCCTAACTAAAACAAAAAAAGGTATGCAGGTAATAAGAATAACAAAATGCTGTTAAGTAACGTACCTATAATATATTATTAGTGGTCAGTGGAAATAATAAATAAGCTGTTGGAAATTAATAGTTCAATTTTGATTTTTATTAAGGACTATGATACAAATAGATAGTTTCATATTAGATTGAAACCGCAACCCCGCGTCATATTAAAAAGCGACCATCACGCGAATACGCGATCGTCGCGTACATATGCCACTTTTTGTTTGGAAAAGCGCCCTCTGTTGGCGCGACCACGCGTTCATGTTGACCGAAAAAAAATATTGACGCGACGATCGCTTTAAAATATGACGCAGCCTAAGGATGTCTGTATTGAATTATTCGTTTAAAGTCCTAACTAAGTGTTTATTAAGTACTAAACTACAAGTAACTTGCTAAGAGTTTGACCTGATTTACGTGAGCCCGTTTCAAAATAAGATACTACGGCAGAAAATTCACCTTTCTGAAATTATTATGAAGCTAGTAAGCTTCAGCCCGCGACTTCATTCACGCGAAATTTCTTGTTCCCCCGACCCGCCCCGTTGCATCGCATCGCCCGCCCGCGCTATTATTCCGTTTTCACATAGCATTCTTTCTGACTTTTTCTTTTCTTTTTGTTCGACTCCTAAGGGCCGTAGCGTGATGTTAAATAGTATAACCTTCTTCAAGAATTGGGCTATCAGATGCAAACATTTTTCAAATCCGACTGGTAGTTCAAGATATAAGCGCGTTCAAACGGACAAAAAAACTACAAACGCTTCAGCTTTATTATTAGTATAAAAGATTGATTATTAAGTGACAAATCTAATCAAGTATCATTAATATTGTCAAAATGTTTACCGAAATCACTTAGCTGCTCACCGTACATTTCACCTTGGAAGTTGGAACTGATTGCGTCACTACTTTGGATGATTTGCGGCAAACCTGTTGGAATATTTATATGAGAAAACAATTCGATTTGTTTTAAGATGATTAAAAATACTGGCGAAGGTAAAGTTACCTTTCTTCCTGCTAGTTTGATTATCCAACACTGTTTTTTGTGTTGTTGTAAAGGCGGACGGTGGAGCCGGTATTTCTGTAATATAATAATATTTATTTTCATAACAAATAAATCTAAAAATAATCTATGTTTCTTCATTAAAATAGGATTGTTGTTATTGTTCAGATATTTATCCAAGTTTCATATTTGTATAAACATATCTGAAGTGTTTTGATCAGTAAACACAAGGTAAACACTTATCAATAAATTGTTTCCAAGAAAAAAAATATAAACATTACATTTGTATTTATCCAAAGTTACCCAGAAAAAGCTTTACCGATAATTGACAGGCAGTTTTGTGTGATTTTCCCCACACTTCCGAAGTCCCAAAGATCGTAAAAAAGGCTGTTTGTTTTTACGAGTCTTTCAACGCTTTCAATCGCTCCCTCCGACGGGGCCGTTTTAAATCAATCTATTAATGTTAAAAAATTACCATCAAGTTTGATGATTCCGTCCGTTTCTCCCAGCGAGTTCTTCGCGATACATTTGTAGAAACCGAAGTCTTCCTTGGTGATGTTCTTGATCTTCAGCATCATGAACTTGTTGTAGCCACTGTCCATCGGGAATGCTTCGTACTTGCCTCCTATAATTTCCATTTCTACTTAAATATAAAACCTGTATTCGGTTTTACGTAACCAGTGAAGAATAGTTTTGAAGATGTTATAAATAGATGTTTTGAATGTCTCTAAAATTTAAAGAAAATTCTCTCCGAATTATCTATATTTTCGTGGAACTCGAGCTTTTGCAATAAACTATCCATAAAGTAGTGTCAAAGATATTAACTCCAATAACCTATTTAATAAGTTGATCCAGTTCGGAACTAGAACGCTCATGCTAGAAAGTTGATATTCGACGAATGACCACTGCAGAGACAATACAAGTACAAATGCTCAGTTTCATGCAAAAATACCGGTCGCTAGCCATCATTTTTATATGAGATACAGCAACAAAAAAAAAATTGCAAACAGTTTTCGATTCAAAGTTGTTATTCAACTTATTTATCAACCGCGTAGTAGAGCCGAAGTGGAAATAGTAAGGTATTTCATTATCCAAGTATTCTCTATTCGCGCATGAATAAGTAGCTACATTCGGAACGTATTCGACTAGGTACACCTCGTTCGCCTGTTCCGATACAAGGGAAACTATTTTCATTATGAAGTCATAAATCAATGATACAATCGAACGATGGCTTACTTGACGGGGAACGCATGTTATTTATGCCAATATGATAAATGTACGTATTTGTGTTGTGTCCCGAGTTCGATAATATTGTGGCGTTTATAGATACTTAGTTAGCGGCTGTGGTTCATCGGTGGAGCTCAAACAAGGCTATTGAAAGTTCATTGAAACTGAAGCTAGTAAATATACGGAGCACTCGTTTATAATGTATGAAGCTTTATTAGGTTTTGAACCACTTTCCGTGATTTAGTTCCTGCATTATTTATATAACGACGCCTTTATGAAAAAGCTTTGGGATACTGTTTTGGATGGAAAAAAACAGATAGACAGAGACATACTTAAAAAAAACCGCCAAGTGCGGATCCCCGAATCGAAAAATGGTTTTCACAGACCCGCAATTTTATACTACATAATTTAACGGCCTATCAGACGATACCCCACAATATGGGACAGACGAGATAAATAAATACCATCTCCACTTTACGTGTAAGGGAGGTTACAAATTTTGCTACTTTGTTGGCGTGATTAATATGCATAACCATGGCTTATTACGGCTTACTAGTACCAAGAGTCTCTGAGCTAAGCCGCGGACAGACAGACGGACATGGTAAAACTATTATATAAGGGTTCCTTGTAAGGAACCTAAAAATAGTGCTGGCATAATTGGAAATCTACCCTACACGTATTAACCACTGAATACCATTGTCCTTGATTTACATATTTAATCTGTGAAGTAAGTACTATTTGTTAGTGAAATCTTTAAATAGGTTGCGTGTTCATTGTTATACATACTCACTATCAAATAAATATATTACATCGACGTATCAGCTCAGAAAAGCATTATAAATTCATAAGATCAGCCTAAAAAATGTTCTTCGTGCCATCCGCAGGGGTTGTACCACAGATATAAGATTTGTTCCCCAATATGAGCACGCATATTGAACAAGCCTCACCGGAAATAATCATGTCCCCACGGTCTGTGGTCCAGTAGTTGATGGAGGAGGGGTACGCCTCAGTGTGGCACTCCAGCGTAACGTCCTGCCCGATGTATGCGCCTTCCAGCTGGTTGGGGATGGACAGCATTGGTGGAACTGTTGGAATTATTGATTATATTATCAGTCAAGGACAGCTAATGAGACACAATGTTTTTTTTTTGTTTGACACCGTATCGGTGACGCGCCGGGGCTTCAGTCGTTAAAAGACTGAAGAGCATTGACTAAAATAAGCGTGTGTAAGAGCGAATGTGCTGTAGACGTCGTGAAGTGTGCGCGCTCGTGGCGAGATATTAATTACAATTAACGAGTATGTTAAAATCACACAACGGGTGTAAAAATCGAAGCCGAGAGTCACTTGTACTCCTCGTCACTGCGATATTTTTTGTACCTGGGAACCTTTTGGTTTCGGAGGTATAAAGATCCCACTTTTAATTCACGAAAACAAGTTTTTAATGTTATAATTTATCTTTAAAAACCCTTGTACCGTTGCATGCACCCATATGCACAATGGTTTGCGTGCGTTTCACTGCGCGTTGCAGCAGCATTTTTCACACCAAAAATAAAAATCGTTTCCCAGCAAACATTTTTACTCAGTGTTCCTTAGTTTGATGTAAGTATAGAATGCGTACATAACGTATAATAAGTACGTGAGTGGCCTTTTTATATCTTGTATTATGTTAAGTTAACAATTTTCATAGAAATAACATGATCCTATTAAAATATCTCGACCAGGAGAAATACATTCATCCCTCAAAATCTGAAGCAACACAATTCATTTGGCTGCGATTCTTGGAAATCCGCTCATGTGAATAAAGTGTCATTAGAGGCCACACAAAAAAACTTCTATTTATAAAATCCCGTCTTATAAAATACCTACCTACACTTATCAGATAAGGAAGTTTGTGTAGATTTCACAACCACCTCGAAAAAACCCGAAAAAGAGGGAAAAGTTGTAGTTGGTTATAAATAATGAGCCGGCGGCGACGCATCAATAGTTTTCAATGTTTCTGCCCTCAAATTTACCCCTTACAAGTTTCATGTGTTTTGTTGTCTCCATTTATAACTCAACTTTATCCGTCTCATTGCAAATTACTGCTAACTTTTGACCCAGATTTAAACCATCGAAAATACAAAATTGACGACTTATAAGCAACTCAATAAAATATTAAAACTCAATAATTGTCTGAATAATTTCGATTTCAGGACAAATTTTCACACCACACGAAAAACAAACTACGAGTAGTAAAGTAGATATTATTTTTTTTAATGAAAATAAATCAATTGAACTTTTATAAAGAAACACGTTTAATAACTTAATCAGTGTGTACCCAACATGTGTAAATCCGAACTATTCTGAGCCTCTAATCATAGCGTGTTAAACAAGCGAAGCGATTCAAACTGGTAGGTAGGCAATCGATAAACACGAAGACGGACACCCAAACTATTACGGCTCCAATGAAACACGGTTGACAAACCGTTCTGTCTGTTGCTAGACTCGTTCGCCCGTCAGTTTTGTCGTTAGTAATTCCGCAAGCATTAGATATAACAATAGGATTCCTATAATCTGTTTTAATTTCGAAAATAACTTTATTTTTCTAATTATTTTTTCTTTAGCTCTGAAATTGTACTTTCAACCATTGGTAACTTTCACATAAAGTATCTAGTAAGTGGCTCAAACAATTGTTAATTAACCTGAAATTATTTGAAACTTTAATGCATGTCATTGTATTCTTTATTATGTTCTATCCTATTCTCAGTTATTAGGTATTACCGATATTATCATAATTACATAATAATACGTATAAACTTACCAATTCACCTCACTAAATTCCCAACCGTACCTGTTCCACATACACGCCGCGTCAGCTATAATTACAAGTGATGTCAGTTCCCCATTTGGGGAGCAAGTAATACTCACATTGAACCATGAGCATGATCCGTTTGCTAATCGATGGCGGCACTCCATTAGATGCTATACACAGGTAAGCACCCATGTGTAG
The DNA here is from genome assembly GCA_905333075.3 of Atethmia centrago. Classification (NCBI taxonomy): domain Eukaryota; kingdom Metazoa; phylum Arthropoda; class Insecta; order Lepidoptera; family Noctuidae; genus Atethmia; species Atethmia centrago. The sequence continues at coordinate 13,836,415 of HG995383.1, read as the reverse complement.
TCGAGACACCTTTGTTATTGTCAATGTCTCCCCATCCACCACGCTAACTGTCGACAAAAATAATCGTTTAACAGATATAAATATCTGTTATCTGCCCCTCGTCATGGAAGAAGACTTGGCCGCAGGACGTGGGTTCCGTCGCTTCCGCGGACAAGTTCCACAGGACAGCACAAAGTTAAGCTGGTGCAAAGTGAAGTGCTACCAACATAGTCGTAAGCCTTTTTATTAACACAAGTTTTGTTTAAATTAAAATATGTAAGTTTAAGTTAAGGTATTTTTCTCTGGGCCTGTGTCACCTGAAATAAATGGTATTATTATTATAATATTATAAATTAACATTTAACGTACTTACATATAAATGTTACACGATTCAATGGGCTTAAATGCTAAGACTACTAGACGAAATGTATGTTGTGTTCGTGACATTAATATGTAATCAGACCATAATTTACAGGTTCAGAACTATCAGTTTGAGATTCCTTTTCAATTTGCTTTCTAAAAAGGACTGCCCACTTAACATAAAGTGTTTTCTGCCGCAGCTGTGAGAAAGAGCTTTACAGCGTTTTTCTGATGGTTCAAAGGAAAATGTTCAATAAAACATTTAAATTATGACAGAAATTTATTTTTATTTAACAACAGCCTACAGGGAAATTAACAATGGATTCTAGCCACAATTAAAATGTTTCACCGTTTTAATGTGTTCCAAATGACAGTTTGAAAACTTTCGTTCCATATGTTGTGAAAGTTTCGGGTAATTGAAGGAAATTTACCCTTAAGGCGCAGATATATGATTTTAGTAACGTTTAAATCTGTTATTACGCCTTCATACAATTCAAGAAAATTATGCAAAAATGTGGGTATGTTAAACTAGAACGTATACATATGAAATGAAATGAATTTGTTTATTCTGTAAATAGGATATGAGAATCACTTTTACACGTCATATTAAAAACAAAATATAAATAAGCTAGATGGAGTCGACATTTCCTATCTGACAACCCCTGAGAAGAAATGGCGAACCAAACTCAAGGGTCAAAGTCTCTTTTAAAGTCCAGACATAATCTTGGTCAGATCATGTGAGGACCATGTAGATCCATGTCTGAAATGGTCTTTTGAGGAAAGAACCACACAAATTTGAGTGGACCTGTCCAGTCAGTGCAAGCATTTGTCAGTAATCGTGTAGCTCAACTCAAAACTTAAGGAGCTCAATGACTCGACGAACAATACCAAGGAAAAGGACATTTGGGTTGGCCGCATAAAGTACTCAAAATGCCAGACCATCATTAAAACTAAGAGAAAAAAAAAACAACAAGAAATAAATAAAAATGACCCACATAGTGCTCACATTCACAATAATTAAAGTAATATAATACTTTTCAAGGTGCATAAATATTCACGTAATTTTGTTTATAATATTCATCAATGTCAATATGTATATATAGTTGTATATAATGATGATTTTGCATAATTAAAATGTCAAGTTTTACGGTTTTATCACAAGGCTTATCAGAGCGAGCAGCTCAATCACAAGCTTTTTTGTCTTCTAATAAAAAGTATTATAGTACCCTTTTTTACAAAGTTTGGTTTTAATACAGCTTTTAAATAGTTTAATGGGTAAATTTCGAATAACAATAGGAAGTTTGTTGTAAAAGCGTATACATTGGCCCATGAACGAGTTGCCTACTCTGTGGAGGCGAGTGTGAAGTACAGCAAGATTATGTTTATTCCTGGTATTTCAACTCTGGATATAGGACATTTTCTTAAAATTTGATATATTTTTGTGTACATACATAAGATTATCAAATATATATTGAGAGGCTACAGTCAGAATATCTATTTCTTTGGGTTTTCTCGAAGGGAATATCTTGGACCTAGGTTGTAAATGGCTCGAACAGCCCTTTTTTGTAAAACAAAGACGGTATTAATATCCGCACAGGTTCCCCAGAGAAGAATCCCATATGACATAAGACTATGAAATAACTAAAATAAACAATTCTGGCCGTATCTACATCGGTTATCTGTCGAATTTTTTAACAGCATAGGCGGCCGAGCTTAGCCGTCCTGACCATTGTAATTTAGCGTCAATAGTTATTCCAAGAAAAACTGTCGACTCAACAAATCACATATCTATTGTATATGTGAATATTTTAGTATTGTAGTAAAATACTTCATGAAATAAATTCAGGAAGTAATAAATAATGTCTACCCAAAGCTTAAAAAATGATATTACTAAACGATAAACTACTTAAGATATTTTGGTGTTTTTTTTTGTATAAACAGACTATTTTATTGTTTATGTTTCTCTCTGTGATTTTTTTCAAGTATTCATATTTTCGTTACTTAAAATAAATATTCCCTATAAAACCGAGCAGCCGCGCGGCGCGAGCGCGACGCACATTTGTATGGCCAAGGTCAACGGCGATTACCCGACCCTTAATTTGAGGTTTCTGTATTTTCTTATAGCTTTGTTATTACCATTCTTGTTAGAAACACAAAACCTCAAGCGTTCCATTATTATTTCATACATTTAATTCAATTCAAGTTAAAGTGGAATTCCGTGTGTAGCGTTGGGCTACGAAGGTGATCCCACAAAGCTGAAAGGCTAACCTAGCTGTACAAGAACCATCGAATTAGAACTTTTAAATGTCCTATTTGAAGTTAGTTACTATGTAGGTATTTAGATCTTGCAAAAAAGGTAATTATTATGTCTTGTACAACAATTGATGGAACGGAATAATTATAATACGAATAACCTATTTTATGAATTAGTTCTATACACTACTACACAAAGGCTATTATCAAATAAAACTACAAAGTAAATTTATAGAAGGTATTACCAATTTTCCTAAATATTTGCTTATGTACCTACTAGTATTAAAATGACAATGTTCAAGCAAAGCAAGAATAAGTACGGTACTTGTAACGTGTCGGACACGATCGATTTATAATTAATATTGCAAATTGGAGTGAATACATACGTCATGTTTTCTTGAAATAGTTGTTTTCCTTTCTCTTATAAAAGTTTTCAATTTCTTTGATAATTAATAAATTGATAAATTACATTTAGGCTTCGTTTGAAGACATATAAAGTAATTTATATTGCATCTCCCTCACGCCAGTCGACAACCAAACGCATATTTAGAGCTCCTGAAAGCAAATATTCCCGCTCTATATGCCATCTGTAATTATTTGCGCGGCAACCAGCAGGTATGCTGTGATTCACAAAGAATATTGATGAGAGTATTTAAGACGAGTGTGTTTTTAAAATTGGCATACGTAGGTATCATGCCGTAACCATTTGCCATGTTTTGCAAAGATAAATATAAAATAAATATAATTATATTTATCTTAAAAAATCCGAATATTTGAAAATAAGGTAAAACCTCACCGTTTCGCCAGAGTCATCCATTTTTTCTCCACCAGGTAAAACAAAGGTTTTATACGTTTTATACAGTAAAACGGGTTTCACAAAGGATACATATTTATTTCCACGCGGGTAATGTACGAATTGACGCGAACAAATAATTTGGGGCGTTTACGAGGTAAACGCACGAGTTTTTTCATTTGCCTAATGCAGTCCGAGAAGCTACGCTTAGGTATGTTTATTATGGTACACACATCTTCATCAACTAGGTAGTAGCCAGTAAAAGACATACAAGTTCAGATTCAACATAGCTGATTGGCAGCTTTATGTATCTTAAAAAAATAAGTACTTTGACAAGCAACTGTTAGGTTTCTATTTATTAATGCATAATTGTTGGATTTTTTACTGGCAACATTAAAACTGTTAAGCTATGCCAACTCGGAGTGCCAGACAGTCTCGTGCTCATCTTACGAGACTTTATGTCGGATCGCACTTTCCGCTATCGCATCGACGGTTCAATCTTCTCCCCTCACCCCATACGCGCAAATGTCCCTCAAGGCTCGGTGCTATCTCCCCTCATCTTCACGTTGTCAGGCGGTTGTCTTCTCGAGATCACGTAGTCACGCTCCCGCCCCTCTCTCCCTCCCAGTCCGATCGCTATGTATGGTAAGCCGATCCTATGGGAGAAGCAAGCAAAATACCTGGTGTGGTACTTGTCCTCGATTGCGCGTGCCCCTTTCTCTCAATAGGCTCCAGCTTATTTTGTCTGCAAGCAGCAAATTTCGCCTCTTTACCGCGGTCATCCGTTCCATCACGACCTATGGTTACGTCGTCTTGGGACACGCCAAGCCACGCTATCTCGATAGGATGCAGACCCTCCAGAACCATTTCCTAATAAAGTTCTCTGGAGCTCCCTTCTATCCCCGTCTACCATCTAGATCTCAGAATGCCCACCGTCCAAGAGATCATGAAACGCCTCTTAAAGCGTTTCTTCGACTCTGCTATAAAGCACCGGAATCCTCTGATTAACACGGCTGCCCGATCTACTTCCGCATAAGAAGGATTCATCGACCAAGGCATACACTCATCATTCACGATGACGCTATTACCCTAGCACAGTTCGTAAACACAAAAACAGACCTCCTTCCGTCCTCGCTGCCAAGGCGCGCCGCGACAGACCCTTGTTCGAGCCAGTCCGCGCCGCTGAGTCTGTAGTTTTAAATTCGTCCCCAAATAATCTTAATCCAATCCAGTCTGTCCCTTGCTGCCCTCCCCCAGCGATGACCTAAGGCCCTAAGCCAAGGTTCATACCCCACGGGGTGCTCTTAGTGTGTAGTCGCTTAGTTTATAAACTTACTACTTAACTTTTTTAAATAAGTTTTATGCCTATTGGAGGCCTTATTTTATTGAGGCACTCACAGGAAAGTCCAGTTAAGCACCCGACATCCTTCTAGGTTGACTTGCGAGATGCCATTTCACAAAAACAAAAAACGGGCCTTTACGTGATGTTAGTATCAGTCTCATTAGATCGAAGGTTTTAAGTTCGCTTGTAGCTCAGACACGTAGTTTTATTTTTGGGATAACAAACTTATCGTTTTTCATTGGTATTTTTTTCTACTATTTTACAAAATATGTAATACAAAAATTTCACAAAAATTAACAAGTCGTAAATAAAGTTAATAACCTTCTTAATAGTATTTTTACTTATTGTTACATAGGTACTATCACAAACATTAGCATTTTGTTAGAATTAATAAAATAACTTAATGAAAATCGTAGTCGTTATCTTGACTAATGTTTACTTTAAATAAAATTAATGGTATGCATTCATTTTATATAAATTATAAAAAAAAATGTAACAACCATCAATTAGAAGAGACCGAATGATAAAGTAGAACGGACGATTCATCGCAATTGCAACGAGCTCGCTGGCTAGTTGGTCAAAACTGCCGGGTATTAAATGACGACTTTGGGCGATAACCTCAGTTAGTTTTTGAAAGTATCCGTTATAATAGTCGTAACAAATTCAATATTATCGCAGTATAATATTCTAAAACTTGAGGGATCTCCACATAGTGACGCTGTCTGTATATAAACGCGGTCAATTTATATTTTTTTGAAGACCGCAATAATGATCAATTACAACAAGTAGACATTGAACTACTGGGTGACTGTCGAACCACCCGGTTCCACCCCAGATGTCATAGATACAGCCATGTCTGTAACTAACATTTTACCTGAGCCTGACCCAGCACGTGAGCTAGACACTGAGCCTGCTAATACTCTTTCCCCGGAAGGTCTGCGAGCATTAGGGGATTTGATGACTGTAAAACCCAAATTTGGACCTGAATTAAACAGCGACTTAGCCCGTATTTGGAATACCGTTTTGAAGAACGGAAAATAAGGAAAAATAAGCTAAAACTGGTAAGTTCGTTTGGTCACTTAGGAAATAAATACTTACTAAAATGACTGCGACGAATCACCTTTTGATCAACAAATGACTTAACACAGTGCAACGATTTACGATAAGAAACAAACGTTTTTAAGATATGAATTTTACCTTGAACCTTATCGCATCCCCACTTAATTAACAGTTAATCTTGCTTACCTGATTCTCCATTATAGTTAAAGTCCTGTCCGTCCTCTCGCCTCCACATGACATAAGGTTCAGGGTAGCCAGAAGCTCGACACACCAGAGTGACGTCAGAGCCCTCCCGGACTACCATATCCGTTGATGTCATGTTATCGATGATGGATGGTGGCACTGTGCAAACAAGTATATTGTGAACTAAGTATGTGTAATTATAATTATGGGATGAAAACGTCCATATTTTACACAGTATTTGGAAGAAACCACAACAAAATATCAGGTCCTTTATAGAAGTATCGGCCATCTAAAGTATTTTCAAAAAATTCAACGTCACACCCACTCTAAAGAATGTAAGGTATCTCCATAGGAGCGAGTGTAAACGCTTCAACATTGTAAAAGTTGTTACTTTTACAAAGACTAGGTACATCATAATAACTTTTTCTAATTAATTATATTATCGTAGAATTAGAACAAACAAAAGCTGACATTGATAGTTGTACGTCTCAGATTTATTCTGTGATCTTGTCAATGTGTCAATTAGTGAACAAAGTCGGCGTCTAACTTCTTGGTACATCTAATAGTATTACCAAAGGTCGTAAGTAACTTGGATTAGATTAGGTTTCAAATTATCAGTATTTTCTACTTAATTTAGTTAGATCACCAAATTTTCAAATCTTTGAAAATGAAATCACAAGCCAATGAAACCACAAGCAGTGTTCGTTGTACGACAGACTGATGGAGGTAGTATACTCACCCACAACCTGTTGGTATCCCTTCCTGGAGCGCATGGCGTCTACGTTGACCTGGCACATGTACCAGCTGCGGTCCACTTCTTGCACGTTTTTGATGTGCAGGTACCACGAACGGTGGTCGTTGTACACACGGCTACATATGAAGCTATACATTCCCAGTATAAGCTGACCGCTATTTGTAAGGAAATCCTATACGATGCGAGATCAGCTTATAATGGAAATTTATAGCTTAATATGTAGCCGTATGTACGACAGACTGATGGAGGTAGTATACATACTCACCCACAACCTGTAGGTATCCCTACCTGGAGCGCATGGGATCGGTGTTGATCTGGCACATGTACCAGCCACGGTCCACCTCCTGCACGTTCTTGATGTGCAGGTATCACGAGCGGTGGTCGTTGTTCGACAGACTGATGGAGGTAGTATACTCACCCACAACCTGTAGGTATCCCTTCCTCGAGCGCATGGGGTCGGTGTTGACCTGGCACATGTACCAGCCGCGGTCCACCTCCTGCACGTTCTTGATGTGCAGGTACCACGAGCGGTGGTCGTTGTACGACAGACTGATGCGCGCGTTCTGAGTTATTATGTTGTGGTGGATGCTCAGGATTGTCTGTGTGTCCATGCGCACCCATGCTACCTACAAACATACAATGCTTTTGAGTCTGATTTGCTTTCCAAGAAAATTAACAAGTAAGTAGCTACCTAAACAATATCTGCCAATATTTCTTACGGCAATTTTTACTTTATCTTCCATGACTTCGTATTGTAATTGTTGTCACAGACGACTATCAGTTTTCATTAAATAGCTACATTGAAAACATCAATAATGTAAGCCGACTTTGGCTGTTGAACCTTCCATCGATCGATCAAAAAAAAAATATTTCCTACTCTTACCATCTTATGTCAATAGTCAATCAAGTGCTGTGCTTTACTTACCTTGAATCCTCTTAGATTATCCACGACGCATGCAAGCAGGGCGTCCCGACCAACAGTGACCGTGACATTCGGTATGGGCTCTGCGAATCTCGGATACATTGATTCTGAAAAGAATGGCTCAATAAATATTGTGGTAATGACTTGTAAACATGTTTACTTGTTATAAAAGTTTTAGGAGAAGTAAAAAGAGTCACAAATATGAGGAGCGGTGCCGGCGTGTCTGCCGCCATTCCAACGCGTCGCGCCGGCCGGTGGCCAATTCACTTTGATGAAATTATAGGACAGTTTTATGATATTTTGTCATAGGAATTGTTTGCTCTGAGTCTCTATATCTGTATGATATATTAACAGAAAGATAGGGTAATATTATACAACCTACCATGTATGGATGTTTGGTTCGATAAAGGGGATTTATTTAGCGAATCATTCAGAGTAAATACGTGGTGAAAAAATAAGTAACATTTCCTTTTTAAAAGGTTTCAACAATATTTGCAGAGCTTACAGCTTCAAAACCAACCTAGACTGTATTTTATCATCGTTTCCCACATTTTTCATTTGTGGAGTCGGAAAAACCAAGAGACTTTCATTATACCCACTCGGATAAGAAAAAAGCGCTGAATGAGTAATTAGCTCATTTGTCGCAACCGGTTTCAACAACGGCATATATCATTGTCTTCCTCCGCTTGCCAAGATAAGTAGCATAAATACCGGCCTACATATAGGTCGAATACATGGCGACCCTAGCTGTAGGGTTGCGTGATTTATACCCGGGCCACCAACGACAAATAGCGGTTTGTCGCTGTATCGCTCTTTCACCGACAAAATAATGTATAAGAAGCACAATGCTAAAAAAACATCAATCTAAACCGACCTCTAAAAAGTTAGCGGTCGCAAAAGGGTCCGTGAGATTTAGATAAAGTATGTTATTTGCTAGGATGCATGTTACGTATTTAAAGAATTTCAAGTCGCTTAAAGCAAATAAAGCGGCTTCATTTTATTTTTGACACTTTTACTGGGTCACAGACTCTCGAGCTATACAATTTTTTTTTAAATTAAATTGTTTGCTTTTTGCACGAGTTATTTAAATTTAATTGATTGTATGAAATCTGACGGTAATGCGGAGAACGGACCACTTTAATTCCGTTTACCATAACCGTTTACGATATTCATTCGATACCACAAATGAAACGTTTTTATAATCCTGGATAAATGGAAGTATTTGTTTTATTATTTATATTATAAACCAAAGAAGGTGCGGTACCTAACTGAGTACCTAAATCAGCCTAAATGAGTTCAATCTATTTCAAAAATTATATTCGCATATTACAATAACTTTTTTTTTTTTTTTTTTATTTGTGGTGGGTTTGCTCTTGACCTTAGTCTATGTCAGAGGCGACAGAAACAAAGTCGACGATGGAGCGAGCTTACCCAGAAGAAGCCTGTTCACTCTCACTTTGAAGAGATTAGGGTTATATGCGTTCGGAAACACAGACGCAGGCAGAGAGTTCCATTCCTTTGCTGTGCGCATTATAAAAGAAGTTTGGAAACGCTTAGTGCGAGTTTATAACTAGTTATATAATTTATTCTCCGCGACTTGACTGCATAAAACCATCAAGCCCCTATTTCACCCGTCACGCGTGGACTTCAGAAAATCCTTACTTAGTAAAGCTCTACCAACACACGGAACATATTATCTTAATAATGTTTATCTTCTCAGTGGTTCAGTCTGCGTAGTCTGTTATTCAGGCAATCAATCAAGATGGACGGATCTAGTTTCAGAATATCAATAGAGGCCACATCCAAGTGGTATGATGTAAACCGTTATATGAAACGTAGCGTCAAACGTCAAACCTGCATGTATAAACCAAGCTTTCCGCTATAGGTTTCCTTATGGCACGTTAGGCACCGATCACTCGAACATGAGCAAACAGGCTTACATTCCTAATCCCCAATGTTGTTCACGCCTGGAGACCAGCTCACGGTATTATCGCTTAAATTTATAAACCTTAATATGAGTCTTGTGTAGGTTTATTTATATATATACCTAATAGCGTCAACAAAGCAAGTAATTGCCCAATTTTAAATTAATGGAAAGTTACTAATAATTTTTGCTAACCACATCAATATTAACGCCTCGTATAACGATCGTTTCTACTTATTAGTATGGTAAAACATACAAAAAGACTATTTACATGTATTTATTGTTCTAGAAAAAAATCCTTGAGTGTATCAGCCGTGCACATGTCAAGAGATATCGTAAAGGTGAAAGGTTATCGTGCAACTTGCAGTCCGGGGTCAGGGGCTTCCAAGCCACTGAACAAACATTTTATTTTATTTGTGCATTTTGGAAGCATATTGCTTGGCGTACCGCTCACCCCTATCAACCAACCAGCTTTAAGATAAAAACGAGTAGGTGCTTAATGATTCTCATATTACCCTTCCAAGTACACAAACAAGGATTTCGTTTTAAAAATGGATGAAAAATATTTTAAATTTCCTTCCACTAATTTTCTCCGCAAATGGATTAAGATAACGAGCATTAATTTAGTAAAGTTGTGATGGTGAAAAAACGGTTTTTAAGCTGATTCTACATTGGTGTACCGAGTTACACGAGAGTAACGCTGCACGCTGGTAGTAAAAATACCAAAGGCATTTAAATTGTAAATCTATCTGCGACGAAGTAACTTAATAAATGCCGTTTGACACATCAAAAATCAACTGATCTTGAGTAGAAGAAAACAATTTTGTTTTCGCAATCCAGCTACAGAGCCACAGTCATAATAGTTTTTTACTTGGGAATACATAATGGTTTTGTTAAAAGCGGTTTATTTAGTAACATTGTGCGTCATAGCGTTGGCATTGCCATCGCTCGGCTGATGAGCCCGCGGCCTTACCTTAGAGCGTTGCTGATGTACAAAATATTATGAACCACCTTCTGTTCTATTCAGTCTTGAAGGAAAAAAGAAAAAGCGAAGTATGTAGTTAGTGCATTTACTTATAAACGATCACAAATAATGGCATGTTGCTATCATTATCTACAGCCTAGATCTAGGTACTTACAAATTTTATTTAAAGTACCTACTCGTATCAGAATCCTTACATTTTGTGTTATGGTTTATGTAACCTAACGATAATTTTAATAATTTTAAATATTAAAGCGAGCTATTGTATACATAGATAGTTTTTTTTTAAATTTGTATGAAGAGCTTAATAGATTAAATTGCTCTTAGACCGAAAATATGTCGCGCGAAGGTACTAAAGGGTTACCGAGGCCCCTGGCAACACAGGCAACATGAAGGAATACGGGTGGTTTTAGTCAGAGTCTGGCACACCCTCCCGCTCCGCCCAGAGCGGGAGAAGGTATTTGATGATTTCCCACCCAAAAAAAAAGACCGAAAATATAAAAAAAATATGTTTCAATTCTTTTTCATCTACCTATACCTATCCTGGAAATCCTGAGAAATAATCAAATATGATTAATTTTCTAAAAAGTTCTTTAGTATGTACAAAACGCTGCAGTATTCACTCGGTATAAGAAAAGCTTTAAAAGTTCCTAGTAAATTATATTGTTTTCTCGAGAATATTCTCTATTTCATATTTAGAAATAAAACACTTACCATCGGGAACTTCTATAGGTGCTACAGACACTACATTTTGCCCGGTGGGTAATTCCCGACCTGTAATTAGAACATTGTTGTAATATTCTGTTTGCAACTTTAATCTCCAGGGCAAAAGTAAGCAAAAACAAATTATTTTAATACAAACAGGTTCGTATAAATTACATTTGTTTGTATTCATACGAATTTTCATTCGATACGTACAAAATCAATGTATGCCATACAATTTATAAACAACTCTTGACTGTGTCGCCTGTTTGGACAAGCGGGCTTTTAAAAGGAATTATTTTAACATCAATTCTGTGTGCCTTTGCTGACACAGGTACAATTTTATGTTATTATCAAACCACGAACTTATTATAGTCATTAGACCAAAAATAGAGCTGCAAGTAAGAACGCCATCGTCATGCCTTATAAAGTACGTACTTAGATTTTAAGATCCTGCAGTTTAAAGAAATAAAATGTTTCAGTCGACGCAGTACATTAACCCGGGACTTCACTCACGAACCATGTATTCCTACTAGACTAGACGAAAAAGACTTTGATAAAGCTTCTAGACAAGTCGTAAATTATATAAAAAAGGTTCTAACATTTATCCTTCGAAGTTGCGACCCCATTTTTGTCCCGACACAAGAACTTTAACAAATTACCGACCGCTTGTTATCTAAGTCTATCGATGGTTTATTGTTATTAAATTGTAGTTATTTTGTGGAGTAATTAAGTGAAAACTAATGTCACATGGTGGATAAAAGTTTTTAATTGTACATATCGACGGTTAAAAGGTAATTGGGCATAAGCGACATTTTGGTCGAAAATGAGTTATGAATGCCATCCTACATAAAAAAAGAGATTAAGTAGGATGGCATTCATAACTCATTTTCGATTAAAATGTCGCTTATGCCCAATTACCTTTTAACCGTCGATATGTAGGTTATAATTGAGTTACACGTGTGCCAGTTAAATCAGTACCAGACGAAATTGCGTCCTATAAGTACTCTGTTATACAATAGTTAGGAGGGAAATGAAAACCAGCGTACTGCACTGACATTATAAAGAGAAAAGCTGGATTAAATTATTTTATGTTGGGAATATGAAACGTTAACTAAGATAGGTTTTTTTTGAATACTTAACTGCCATAAAAGTTACCACGGGAGATAATACGCAGTAACATTCTTCACACTGTGGATGGCCTTCAATTAACTGTTTGTCAAGCTTGTTTATGGCATTAATCCCCACACTATGTATACCGACATTGTTCTCTCATGACCATGAGCCAGATGTTCAGTAGTTTAAGGTTGATATCTTTAAACGATACTTAGCATGCGTATTTTGGTAAAGCGTTATTACTGTCGCCGTCGCACAACTGTCAAACTACAAGTGCAATGTAGAGACGGGAACATGTCTAGGTTAAAGCATGTGCTAATTAACATTTATAGACTTCGGCCTAAATCCTTCATTCTTCCATTCATGTCATTGTCAGTTGTTATCATAAAAACAATGTCGCAGCACGTTATTATTCATGACATAACAATATACACGCCTACTACTAAACGATGTAACCTAAATAATTAAAATGATTAATTACAACATTAGCACTCATTAATAAGAACTCTATTACCGTTGAATGATGATGTGTTCGCAAACACATTATTCGACATTTTCACTTTAATAATTCATTTAATTTACTCTGACATTATATCAATGTCAATCCTAGTCATACTTCAATCCGAACTATTTAATAATTAATCGTTTATAACATTTGATATTATACTCGTAACAGTAGACATTTACTTACATTATAAAGTCTAGGTATGTTTTACGAGTAAGTAGCTATTTCAAAATTGTGGGTACTTTTTAAATATGTACGCCCAAAGCCCTTTCGAGATACGGTTAACCTAAGACATAATAAAATCAGTGACATTTGACTTAGTAAATGTTATGGACTTTCGTTAACCTACAAGAATATAATATGAAAACCTCGTGTAGAAATACATAAAGAAAAAATATGATTTCTAAGAATAAAATCCATTCGATGAGTCTGTCAAAAAAGTAAGTACCCATAACCCATTATATCTTAGACTTAGGATAGATATGATAATTATATTATGGTTTGTTTAACTCATCTATAATACTGGATATTATATTGTTAATTTGCCGACCCAGCGCTGCTTCGTAAGGGTGCAATGTACTGTTTTGCCGACATGTACACAATGCATTGAGGTTTCTGTGCTATATTATAAAAAATAATAAATAATCTCTAATGAAAACCTCATCAATATCTGCTGCGTAGGTAAGAAGAACAACGCGCTCACGCAGACTGACATTTAGTTCGTACAAATTAAATAGCTTTAAGAAATAAGCTGACTAACTAATGGTTAGTGCCATCATTTGCTATAAAGCCCTAATTGTGGTGCGATGATAAATAGAGCACTCTACTTCCCCTCACTAATAATAATCATTTACTTCGTGCCGTTTCTGTGCCAAAACTTTATTTCTCAATACAATAAGAAGCTTAAAGTTATCCGTACTAATATTATAAATGCGAAAGTAACTTAATAATGAACTTTTTCCCTTTATTTATTTAGTGGGAATAATTCTTAGAACGTTTATTTTAGTTAAATTAATCTAATAAACTTCATAATTATTTATAAAGAAATCTTTATTTATCAGCCTGAATAGACATTTATACTCCTTTGTCTGTCTGTCTGATTATCTGTTACTTGAGCGGATTTTGATAAATTTGGCACGCAGGTAGCTACCTGGGTTAGGTCATACTATACTTTACCGAGTTCTACGCAGGTGAAGCCACAGGTAAAAGCTAGTTCATATATAGGTTTGTGTACTTTTCAGCTTTCTGTTTGGGTCGAGTGTCAATTAAATTCTACAGAATAGTATTTCTCTTTAACGTAAACGAAGCGTGTCCACAGTGCATAGTTGTTAACTTGTTAAAACCGTTATGGTCCGTTTTTGTCGCAGATTGACAATTTATACACAAAACTTTCCACAAAATACACAATCCAGTGGAAATGTAATATCCATTTCTGTTCACGAAGAGACACAATGGAAATAATGGAAAACATTTGACTTACGAAAATAAAATAGTTGTCGTAATTATTCCTGTATATTACCATGGCCCATTAAACCGGCATAGGTTTTAGTGAATAATTTGGTATATATGGCATAACGTCTAGCGTTGACAGGCCCACTCCGTAGCGTCGACAGGATTGTTCCATTATCGACGGGGGATGAATAATTGAGACTGTCGAGTGAGCTCAGTGGATGCGGCGCTATCGATAATGTTATAGTGTGCTTGACACGTGTTACACATCTTGTTTTTATGCGTTAATTCGGTTTCATGTTTTATGGAGTGTTAATGCGTGTTGGTAAGTGCAGGGAGGGTTCTGATTCAAATGGTTATGTTTAGATAGTTGAGACTGATTGATGTGTTTAAGGCGCTAATAAAACCCAATTGACTAAAATAGGATTCTCTTAAGAAAAAAAAAAGCCAAATCTGTATAGTTTGTGATGTTTGTGAAATATATGATAATTTTGAACATATTTCCCAGAACTTGGTTGTTACCAAAACACGTTTTGAAAAAAAATCTACGTCAAACAACGTACGTACGTTTAACAAGAACGTCTTATTTGAATGCAGAATTTGGTTGTTTTTATTTTAGATTACTCAACTCAATTTTGAGTAAATAGAAAATTGCTTCATATTTTGCAATAAATTACAAGCGTTGTGTCATCGCGCTTCTCTTTCTTTTCTATGCAATCTGTCAGTGACCGCGGTTTAGGTGTTGTCAGCGTCTTAAGCGTTTTTTTTTTCTTTTACAGTTTAACGATTATTTATTTATTTCTTTAATAGTCGCTGCACTGAAAGCTAAATACAGCGTTACAACCACATAGTTTAATTCAACCGTAACCAAATAATTCGTGCCAAAACGTGTTGGTAAGTGCAGGGAGGATTCCGATTGAGATGGTTATGTTTAGATAGAGACTGATTCATGTATTAGTGAGTTTATTCTTTTACAATTTTTACGATTATTTATGAGTAGGTACGTATGATTTCTTTAATAGTCGCTGTACTGAAAGCTAAATACAGCGTTACAACCACACAGTTTCATTTAACCGAAACCAAATAATTCGCGCCGAAACTGTGGCTAACTTCATCGTAACAATCCGACCTTAATATAAATTAAACACGGCCAATGTTCGGATATAGTTTCGTAGATCCAAGTGTGGGGATGGTCGCAACTTCTCAAGCCTCGTTGACACGGGGTCATTCCGAGGGTAAACACGCCGCTTCCAGCCCAATTGCCAACTTACCCATAAGTGGATTGAATTCAGAAGTCGCCCCTTTCATATTTGAACTAACAGCATATGTACATTAAGACTAATTTATTTGAGAGTGACTCTAATCCTTGATTTTGGGTATCGAGTGGCATTTGGTTGCTTTTGTGGTATCTAAGAATACCTATTCGTTTTTTTGACACTATGTATTACTTCAGAATAATTAATTGTGAGATCAGAAAACAACAAACTGATCAAATAGCATCAACTACAGTTCTACATGAGGGTGTATACTTAATTACCTCATTAAAAAAGGACACCCTTGTTATATTTTTCTCAATTTATCTGTCACCGTAAGATTGTGAGAACCGTCAGTTTATAATCTATCGGTATTATTTCTGTCACATTATAAACTGTTAGGTTAGCTCAGAACTGTGACAAACCACGCACGAGCTTAAGGCTCGTGCAGACTAGCGCGATATCGCGGGCGCGACAGGCAGCAATATGCTTGTCGCGCCCGCGACATCGCCCCAGTCTGCACGAGCCTTTAGCGAGCCAAGCGAGTCGTGCCGCGGCAGCAGCCGGCGAGCGCTACTTCCAAGTTGCACGCAGCTAGCCAGGCTATTTAGTATTAGCGCAAGGTGTGTTTAAATAACAACTTATACCTAATAAATGAATAAAAATAACAACATTATGTCCTAATTTAACTAAAACTATACACAAACTAAAATATGGCGTCGAAAAATTCATGCACATCGCTGTCGACTGGTAATGTACCCAAGAAACTGGCGGCATTGCCATGTTGTATAGCAATGCTTAGTTTCTGGCCAAGGTATAAGCCAGCCCTTGGGCCACGGGAAGTGTCAACCGGCTGTTTCGCGATATAATTAAAAAGACCATGAGCACTCAACATGAGGGATTCAACTCCAAACGGCTTGAAAATACAATTACCAATAAGGTTATTATACTTACGCCACTTGAGGTTCTCCGCAGCCGCAGCAGCAGTGCCAGCACAGCACGCTGAGCCAGATACACGGGATGGCGCAAGAGTATCGACACACGTTGCATCCCATACTAAAGGTCTACCCACCTTCCATGGAAATAAAGACATGCCGTCCAGTCTCTTGCCATCGGTGCGTGGCAAGCCATTGCGTTCTAATACAGCTGGAAAGCTGACGGTCACAAGAGCTCGTCGGATGACGTCGTTAATGTTCGCGTGCCGTGCTAAGCGACCCGCACTTCGACTGCAAGACAGGCCGTGGTGTCCGAGACTGTAGATAACTTCGCCATAGTGACAGCGATGAAGAGAACAACATGGAGCTTCTAGTCTTAGGGATGCAGCGAAGCAGAAAGTATTGTTGTCGAACATAGTGCCTATTTTCGACGACGGTAGTGCATGAAGTCACAAGAGCTGACTCCCACTTACCCACAGCCAGCAGGCGCGCACGCTCCGCTGTGGTAGCAGACGTGTTAAATAAATCGTTCTGTACTACTCTGCAGAGCGGCTCAACCCACCGTCTCTTAAAAGATGGAGTATCGGGCAGATCTGGATTTGGACAAACGAGTCTCCAGGCATCCATAGCCTCAGTGATGCACGGCACATCAAAATGAATTAGTGTGGAGGCTAGAATTTTCCTGATTAATACTAGATATTTTTTGGACGCTGAGGTCTCCCGTAGGAAGGGGAAGAGTAGCTTACGCCCAAGCTTGGACGTCCATAGCCACATTTAAAATCGAAGTTAGTGTGTGCTGGATAATTTGGTCAATATTGTCTAATAGGTGAGTCTGCTTCCATAAATGGGAAACGCAAGTAATTATGTTAATTTAGGGCCGAAACAGCAGTAACGAATTAAGGCGATGGCCGAATGCATATTAATTCGGAACAATCTTTCCAAAACGTCATTGAAATTTTGTATTTTTTTCTCAATGAAAACGAGAAAAAAATCCTCAAAGATTGGATACCCAAGGAGACGAAGAGAGATTTTTTCAATAATAAGGGTTTCTGAAGCTATTGCGTTAAATTTGGGAAGTGTCAGTTGTCTGTCAGTACTGTCCGCTAAGTATAGTTCAGATTTCGAAAGGTCAAGGCCAATGGAATGAATTCATTTTTTAAGAAGTTTAAGTCATTTAAAACAGTTTCTACATCGCTTCCCAAGGTTCAATCATCAAGATACCAAACATTGGATAGTCCGGGGATACCGCACGGTCTCCTGTGAGGCAGCGAGCCTCCTTGCTGGATTGCCGCCATGGGATCTGGAGGCAAAAGTCCTCGCGCACGTATGGGAGTGGCGCGCGGAGGCGAAACGCCGGGGCGTAAGCCCGATGCCGCGAGAAATCGCGGCACAGCGGACGGAGCTCCAGCGGGATCTCATGGCGTCATGGAGAGTACGGTTGTCGCAACACAGTGCTGGGTACGCCACAATTGCGGCGATAAGTCCCCTCTTTGAGGAGTGGCTAGAGAGGCGCCACGGCGTCCTCACCTTCCGCCTGACGCAGGTCCTCACCGGACACGGCAGCTTCGGGAGGTTCCTGGGTCGGATAAGGCGGGAGGAAACGCCCGGGAGTCACCACTGTGTGGATCGCCCGGAGGACACGGTGGAGCATACGGTGGAGGTCTGCCCGGCTTGGGCAGAGCACCGCCGTGTCCTCGTGGAGGCGATCGGCGTCAGAGATCTCTCGCGTCCGGCCCTGGTTCAGGCCATGGTACGGAGCGAGAGGGCATGGGCAACCGTCACCTCCTTCTGCAAAGCAGTAATGCTCGCGAAGGAGGAGGCGGGACGGTTGAGGGAAAGGCATGTTTTGCGGCCTCTCGCCCCTAGCCGCCGCAGGAGACGCCCAAGGCGTCGGGAATCCCGGGCGGATTTCCGGCCACCGTAGGCGCGGGCTTGCGGACGGTGAGCAATGGATAGCTCACCGTCCAGTAAGGACCAGGCCCGGGTCGACGGCTCGTTGTATTCCACGCGCGCCTCAAAGATATGTCGTCAGCACAAAGGTAGGGGTCCACTAGGGCCGATGCCTGCCGGGGTTGCGGGAAGGTACTTATGGGTCACCGAGGCCCCCTCAACACAGGCAACTGGAAGAAATACGGGTGGGTGGGTGGTCAGTAAGTGTCTGACTAGAGTAATAATATCGATAGATTATAAACTAACGAAGTTCGTTTCGAAGGCGTGGGCTTGCGGACGGTGAGCAATGGGTAGCTCGCCGTCTGATAAGGACCAGGCCTGGGTCGACGGCGTGTTGTGTTCCACGCGCGCCTCAAAGAGATGTCAGCACAAGTGAGGGGTCCACTAGGGCCGACGCCTGCCTGGGTCGCGGGAAAGTCCGAAAGGCCCCTGGCAACACAGGCAACGGAAGGAACACGGGTGGGTTTTAGTCAGTAAGATTCTGACACACCCTCCTGCTCCGCCCAGAGCGGGAGAAGTTCTTGGATAATTTCCCACCCAAAAAAAAGCAAGTTTGATACCAGTTCACGATTTGTCGGTTTCCCATGGATGGATAATCGATTAACTATCGAAAAATAATGCGTTAAATTGTAAATGGTTTCTTGCCGTGCAAAATTTTTCGACAGCTTGTAATCTAACGGAAATAATGTCGCTAGATTATAAACTAACGAACTTCATAATTAAACGTTGACGTATCCAATGTTTGTCTGTAAAATCAGCTTACAGGCTTTCCTATATTTTCTCTTGATCTTCTAAATATACTTAGGTCTGGAATACGATATTATTCACGAACGCGTTCTACGCTACGCCTACCATAAAGTCAAACTTTGACGGCATCATTAGCGTGATACTTCTTTCAGCGGGAAGAGGTATTATAATAAGGACATTAAGTACCTATTAAAACACACTTAGGTATCCCAGTGAAACGGTTTCTACTCGTATTGAATGAATCCGTATTCGCTGCAGTAACAAGTACGCAGGTGGAGGTACGCCTTCATTACGAATAAATGTCTAGTGGCCTATTATGAATGCATTTAAGCTGCTACTTCTTTTATTATTTGGTCATTGCATTGAGAAGAAATTAAATTTGATTATTCCTGTGTGAAATGGCAATGGATCCGTAGATCACGCCTATTTTTCCCGAGGGGGTAGGCAGAGATGTATAGCCCTCACCTTTTCCCGGGCACTTATCCAGACTCTAGGCTACCTAGTACTAAAAACTTAATGAAAAACCGCAATAACACTTTGCCTGATTCGAGGAACAAATCCAGGGCTACAGTAAGCTGTCCAGTGTTCACTTGAACATTAGACGAAAATCAAAATACCAGTCATGATTATTTTATATTATAACTTAAACTGTGGATGAGCGTTGGAAAATGAAGTCCTGTTTAATCCTTTTTGAATCACGACACGCTTATATTTTTACTTTTCTGTTTGGAGAATAAACTAGGCTACGTTTACACATCCTCTGCTGCTTTGATGAGTTGAAAACATGACTTTATTGCTTTAGTTTCAGATTGTTCTTGCTTAAATGCTCTGGTGATTATAATATCAGTTAACAGGCTAGGCATATATGCTATTTTCCATAAATTGCCAACCAATTGAACTGCCACTAAATTGTGCTCAGTACCCAAAATGCATTGATTAATTAGATGCAATAAATCTTATAAAAATCTTTAAGAAGTAAGCACTAAAAGTAAAGAAACGAAGATAATTTAAAGATACGCTGGGCTATTACAGAAAACTGATTTATGAAAAAAGTTTCACAACCTTAAAACCAATTTAGAAAAAGTTCTTTTGTATTACGTTACGCTAGAAACGAGCAATTTGAGTTTCTGTAATGTTATTTAATAAAAATAATGAGAAGTAGATGACCCATTCCTTTAAAACATGCTGGAAAGTTGAAAGCTATTTTTAAATCAAAAGTTATATGCTTTAGTTTTTTTTTAAGCAGAGGTTACACAAGTATATAAGAATTAAGTTGTTTGTTTTACGTTCGTCCTGTTTTGAAAAAGTTTTATATTTGTTTTTTAAGGGTTGTTTTTACGTATTTCTCGCACGTATTTTTTTGTAGACCTTTCGCATTTGACCGCATTTTTATGTTAAAAATTTCCAGCCTTCGCAGTCGTCACTTTGAATCGCGTCAATTCAATAAAAGGAATGTTCCACGGAATAAAAATTATTATTACGTTCCAAAATTGTATTAATTTTGTTTTAAATCTTTGTTTTATAATTTGCTTTTGCAAACAGAAACGTCAAGCAGAAGAGGATCAACGCTTTTGAGTTTTATGTTTTGAAAGATTTTCAGGTTACGGACGGAGAATTTTTTATTGGGGTGAATTTATTTTCTGGAGCATTCTACGGTTTCTAAAAGTTCTTTCAACGTTTCTTCTTACCTCAAATACGTCATAATAAGTTTAAAACTCGTTTTTTTTTAATTTTTATTAGTCATAAAATACTAATTATTCAGAATTCTTACCTAAATTTAAAAATAAGTGTTATGATGATTGGAAGGAATATTTTGACAAGCGCTCTTTAGACAAAGGGATCTGGTATAAAATCATGCAGAGTCAGCCTTTTCGTGTGCCCTATTTTGTAAACAGTAATATAAGTCGAAAATTAGTTGTTACGGCTCAGATCTGGACTCATTCCATGCAATAAGTTTGCGTTCATGATGAGAAAAACGAACTCGCCTAACTGTATGGAGTGTGGAGTTGTTAAAGACATTTATTACTTATTGAAGGACTGTGTTCGGTCTATCTGATTTGTTTAGGGTTTTGAGGTTGAACAGACTTGAAGTAGGCGTCATTCCATAAAATCCTGGCTCAACCGAATGGCGATGATGCGGCCAGTCTGTTCAGGTTCATGGCCCAGATATGACCGATGTGTATTTAGGGTACGATGGGACAGACATTCGCATTGCGATTATAAATGTCCCTAAATAAATAAAGAAAAAAAACTATATACTGATGATATCAGTAATTTTTGGTCATCTTTACTGCTTGTTTAAATAACACAAGACGAAGGTAGGTACCTACCTAATAAAAAACATTATTTAACAAAAGTGTTAAAACGTACCGTAGAATATCACATGGTGATGTATGGTGGTTTATAGTAGGTGTGTGATATTCTACGGTACGTTTTAACACTTTTGTTAAATAATGTATATTCTTGAAACTATTATTCCAAGAATATGGTCACGATTACGATTAATTATTATTTATAAGTGAGTTGGTTTCTGCCTACATACCTTTTATTCTTTTCAACCGACTATGTTATGTATGCTACGTATGATAATATTTGTTCCGCTGTCCATTTAAAAAAAAAATGCATATAAATTTACCGATGCAGTATATTTTTCCTCAATTGCTCCACTTTGTGGAAATTCCATTCCACGTTATCGCAAGTGAAAAATCAACCGTCTACTTATTTGTTTAAAAAGCTTTTAGGGCTTAAACGGTGCATGCGAATTATTTGAGAGTGCACACGTGCCTATGTGTGTTTAGTCAACATCGTTTGTGAGTAAATGCTCCTATTAGGGTGGCGAAAAAAGCAAGCTTCGCACGATCCACGATAACTAGTGACATCGGACATTAGTCAACGTATTTACATCGATAAAAACGTCGATAAAGTCACGTTCCTCGGAAGATGTCCACGGATATCCGGCGATGCGTCACCGTCACTGCCCCCGGTACATTTTGTTTGTGATCCTTCCCCCTTGTTAACCGAATTACTCGTATGTTATGGCAACAACGTCTTGCGACCCTCCGAACAGATCTACTTGAAGGAGCTTAGCAACCGCAGATACTCGAAAAGGGACGATTTAGTTGTATTTTTATGATTGCTTAGAAATCAATAGTCAGGGTCCCGTGTAAGTCTTTGAAATAAGGGTCGTTCAAACATGTAATTCTTTGAGCATATTACTCTATTTTCATACCACGTTTCCACTTCATATATTGTTTATGAAAACTCTATGTTATTTAGCGATATTTCATTTTGTTATAAAAAAGCTACAAAAAATCACATTTTGCAAATAATGGGTGCTCTATGAAACTTATTCAATAACCTATTTTGTAGAGTAGTTTGTTTTTCGCAGAACAATTTATGTTGCTTGTTTAGCTTTTGTACTCAAGCCTAATATAGGTTACAATGAATAACAAATGGTTTAAATTACGTATCAAGGCTAATAACAGTCGTGGATCAGTAATGAATACTCTGAGCGGCCTAAATTAATAAATAATAAACACTTTTATCGAAACAAATTGCCTTGCTTTAGGGCGTTAATAATTATAATAACTAAGTATTAAAATATGCATGTCCTATCCTTTATTTAAAATATTATTTTTAAATTTGTCACATAATCATCAGTATTAAACCTACATAAATTATTACTTTTATTCTTTACTCAAGGTTTTATCAAAACTATATATTTTGGTCGAGGGATTGAGTTTTAAATAACAGGTGAGTATGAAAATAATATGCGTCTTAATTATGTTGTATAATAAATAAATAAAAACAATATCGTTGAATGAAACTCCGCGAGCCACTTACTTTATCCAAAGAACATTGCATAACAACACCAGATTGGCAAGAAACAACACAAACAGGAAAATACTTAATCAGATTCTTTACGTTTCTCAGCGAAGAAAAAATAAAATACTTTACTTTATTAACGATCATATCTTTTATTGTTCATAGGAAAGTAAACTTTATAATTTGAGAGTATTCACTAACCCAATATTTTTTTTTTTTACAATTGAGAATATTTACAATTTAGAAATTCAAACTAGCCGTTTTGGTACGAGAATGTGATCAGGTCTAATACCAAATTGCGCAATCGTATTATTGTATCCGAACATTACGAGTGCTTTTAAGCATAGCAAACTTTTAAAAGAGTTCGTCAGAGACCCTTTAGAAAACCGTCAATCCATTACTCCCGCAACACTTAAATAAAATTCGTATTTTACACTAAACTTTTGACAAGTTGCCCGGGAACTCAATAAAAATGCTAATTGCACTATCAACTCACCTGTGGTAGTGCAGCAGCCAGTCAATAGCTCTATCCATATAACACAATATAAATGTATAAAAGGAGTCATTTTGTCCGAGTCACATTAGATGATTGTCCTTTTTTTAAAGTGTTGTTCACCTGTGTTTTTGGGATCGTACGCGTGTGGGAGCGAGCTGTGGGGCGGCCGGGGAGCGTCCCATCGCTGGGTTGGCTACGGAGGCACTGCCGCGGGGCGCCACTCCGCCGCGCTAACTACCCCCAGCCGGATAAACAAGGGCGAGAAAACCGGGAACAGGCAGACAAGCCGTCTCGCTACCCTTTATCGCCGCGACTGAGTAACAGCATAATAAAATAAAGACAAAAGACGAATAACCAAAGAACAAGCCGAGTGCGGATTTCAGTCCGATGTGAATCATCAAATTAAATCGGTAACAGATCAACTTGGAGTTCTATCTGCGGCAACAATTTTGTTATAAGAAAACAATGTCCGCTGTCAAACTTTGAACCGTAGCCGTTAAGATAATTGGGGGAATTAGAACTGTTAAATGGAAATAATAACGTGATGTTTGTTTTTGTTGTTAATTATTGATTAATATGGCTGAAGTACATAATGATAAAAGTTGTTGTTTTCCACGGTTTATTTTTCAATTACGATCTAAAAGTCGTATATAAAAATAAAGAGGCATCCTCAATCGAGTGGAGCATCCCACACCATATTCTACGTTCCACAAAATGCACATAAGTTGGAATCATACAACCCAGAAAATACCTACCGCAAGACATATCAATAAAACTGAAGTCATAATCACGCATTACTAAACATCTGAATCAGCAAACATTCCGTATAATATGACAATAACGGGTGTCTGAGGGCAGAATGTGCAGTGTTATAGCCGTATCATGCTCCAGAGGAGTGTCTCTACACTCGCGACATCCCAGACACTCCAGCCACGACACCACTGCATTGCAATAATATTGTTCTTAAGTGTAACTGGCCCCTTGTTCTGCGCCCCGAGCTTGTCACAGACTACGAAATTATCGGGGTTATCAAGTCCGACAGAGCGTTCTACAATATGAAAGATAAAATGATTCTGCAATGTTTTTTTTTTAAGTTATCTCTGTTTTTGCTACCGTAAGTAATATGTAAAATACGTAATATGTTATAAAGTAAAATATATAATATACAATACGCAATTTACATGGCGCGGAGTGTAAACATGCAGTCAAATTACAAATAGATTTTAATTTATTGCCATCAAACCTAAATTGCAGATTTTTTTTTTAAAGTCATAAAAGTGTGGTGGGAAATTGGGTTTATTTTCGGACTGCAGGATCTGAGTCTCGTCTCATCAATAAGTATCGCAAAATAGCATGAAAGAACAATTCAAACACCCCAAAAGTCTTTTCTAATTTTGAAAACAAACGATACATACAAATTTAGGCACCTACTAAATGTAGAATTTCGTAATACCTAAACTACATAAAATATAGCCCAATTTAGTCACTTGAAAGAGTGTTTGGCAAAATTGTTACGTAAAAGCAGGCATTTTTCTTACCAAAAGTGGAACGTGAGCCAAATGTTGTGCAAAAACTAAAAATGGGCTAATTGCTTAATTAGAAACAAAGTTCTACTTTCAGGAAATCAACCCCGAATATTGGCCTGGGAATGCAAATACTCTAAAGTTTGGTACAGCCCGCGTTCATATGGGCCCAAATAGAGAAGCCGCAAGTTGACTGCTGGTTTTGGTCCCAAAATACCACCAAAAAGAACACACCCTATATTGACACGCTTTGACGTAGAAGTTGGTTGGTGGAATAAAAACTGTAGTTTGCTATTCTGCGCTGACCCCGTATAGGTAAATACCGGCTACTTTAAAATTGAGTTGAAATAAAACTACTTTTTATGTCAGAAAACGTTTGAAACTAGTGCTCTTTTATGACTGTATTACGAGGATTTTGTATGCACTTGAGTAAATTGTTTGTTGGACGAACTACGCAGTAGGTACCCACCAACTACCTGTAATTATATCAAAATTTACTCAAGTGCATACAAAATCCTCGTAATACAGTCATAAAAGAGCACTAGTTGTGCTCTTTTATGATTGTATTACGAGGATTTTCGATATAGGTACAGGTACTTGGTGCGTACCTACTGCGTAGTTCGTCCAACAAACGTCAATCACACTTCACTCGCATTGAGTCCTGCCACTGCCTGCTGACGTGCTATCTACTGACAGATGATCATCAAGCTTTTATACCTAACTACTATCTAGTCCTTGGTCACAGGCTATGTGGTCAAGTGTATACTTCGGTATAATGTGATAATTGCTGCATTCAAACAGAATATAATGCCTATGGTCGGTTCCAATGATGGAAATGTAAACAAATGGATCAGAAAACGTCCCTGTGCATGCTAATTTGTAGTTCCACTTGCTCATTGAGTGCTTTGATTTGATTATAATTCATCATCATCATCATTTCAGCCGAAAGACGTCCACTGCTGGACATAGGCCTCCTCCAATAAAGGGGGGGTTGCCATAATCGCCACGCTTGGCAGGCGGGTTGGCGATTGCAGTATGATGTCAATATGCATAGAGAACGCTGCTGCCCATTCTCTAGTAAGTCCCTTAGTCGCCTTTTACGACACCCACGGGAAGAAATGGGATGGTACTATTCTTTACGTCCGATACCACACGGACAATATATGTGATAGTAAATATATGATTATAATTACGAATACTAAAACCCGAAATTCTAATAATAAATTACCTTAGAGATGTTTTTCGATTGTAAATGAAGGTTTATTTTGTAAACTCAATTTTCGTCAATGATTTTCAATTACAATTTCATTCAAACAATCATGTTGGAAAAAGGGTGGGATATAAAGTTGAAACCTTCTAAATTCCACTGAATGTTGCTATTTCTTTTAGTGAGTGATGGCGTAATAATTAAACCTGAACAGGGTTTGTTTACACATTCATCAGATACTTTTGGAACAGAAATTACGTTACGTTTATTTGACGCATTTTTTAAGTAAATTTTATTTATTTCACACTTTATGCACACAAATGTACAGAGGCGGACTTAATGCCAAAGGCATTTTCTACCAGTCAACCTTTGGGTGATGCAGAGACGAACAGTGGTAGGTACAATAGCGCGAATTAAGGAATAAATATGTATTTAAATATAAAGATATACCTATGAAA
The DNA here is from genome assembly GCA_905333075.3 of Atethmia centrago. Lineage (NCBI taxonomy): Eukaryota > Metazoa > Arthropoda > Insecta > Lepidoptera > Noctuidae > Atethmia > Atethmia centrago. The sequence goes on along the minus strand of HG995383.1, from coordinate 13,809,698 downwards.
TTTTCAATTGTTAAATCAAAAGTCATTGAACTTTCTTAGAACAGAACGTTCTTGATAAAGTTCAATCTCTTCAGAAACATTTATATGACAGGTACATTATTCGATTAGTTTCAGTTATTAATTAATAACAGATCTCTCAGAAATTGAAATATCTATGAACATATTGAACGTAGTTGCCCATTATCTATAACACTAATAACGGTTTTAATTGACTGATGCTTAATTATAAGAGACTAGCTGCGCCCCGCGGTTTCACCCGCATAAGTCTTGATCCTGTGGGAAAATTGGGATAAAGACCCATGGGCTCAAATATAATACATCAAAGAGCGATTACATAATATTAAAGCAGGCAGAAAATTCTATAGCACAGTTCCACAAGTTATGCTGTGCGGCAGACCTCTAAAAAGAGTCGCAAATTTTAAATATCTGGGTCATTGGGTCTCAGACGACGACGAAAGATAACGTTGATGTAGAGCGGGAGCGCAGGTCGCTGGCTCTTCGATGAGGGATGTTGGCCCACAAGCTTGCACGTGGTACGGCTCAGGTTAAGGTGACGCTTTTCAAAGCCCATTGCTAATCCTTTTACACGTGCAGCTTGTGGGTAAAAGTTACGCAGATGGCATATAGTGGCCTGGACACACATGTAACAATACGTTCCGGGTGTTGATGGGGCTGCCACGTTTTTGTAGCGCACGTCAAGTAGACATTCCCCAGGATCGGCGTGCCTCATGCAGCTTAGAATAAATGTTAGTAACACTAGTTTATAAGTTTATATTGTACTAATAAATATAGAAGTGATTCTGAATTAAATATTTAATTATAAAATATTTATGTCCTAATACAGGACATGGTCTACCCATGTGCCAAATTTCATCCAAATCCGTTCAGCCGTTTTAGCGTGAAAGCGTAACAAACAAACTCACTTTCGCATTTATAATAATGACCATTTTACGACACAAAGTGACAGCTAGCACATGTCAGATTACTCCAGTGAATTAATAATTCGACTTTAGGATTAATAATAGGTATATAATTATGTACCTTTACATAAAGGATTAATTAATGACTGGGTTCAATTAATGTTATATGCTTAAGCATAAGCATAATTCGTGGGAAAGTCCGAAAGGGATACCGATTGCCTGTGTTGCCCCTGGCAACACAAGCAACGGAAGGAATACGGGTGGGTTTTAGTCAGTGAGAGTCTTTTTTTTTTGCTTTTGGATGGGAAATCATCAAATAACTTCTATCGCTCTGGGTGGAGCGGGAGGGTGTGTTAGGCTCTTACTGACTAAAACCCACCCGTGTTCCTTCCGTTGCCTGTGTTGCGGGGGCCTCGGTGACCCATTAGTACCTTCCCGCGACCCCGGCAGGCAGTCAGTAAGAGTCTGACACACCCTCCCGCCCCGCCCAGAGTGGGAGAAGTTATTTGATAATTTCCCACCCAAAAAAAAAACAATAATTATAATCAGCCAATAATGTTCCCACTGCTGGGACAGGGAACAGGCCGTAATCCACCACGCGGGCCCAGTGCGGGTGGTAATATACATACTTATCTAATGAACATATATCATGATAAAAACTTCAATTATGAAGGATACGCTTAATTTTCAGTAGGTAAAGTATTAGAAAATAAAACTAAAAGCTAAATAATAAATCAGCAAGCTAAAATTATTGTTTAACAAACTCAACCTCACTCCACCCTAGAGGTGGCATGATATTACATGGATAAGAAAATATTACCCTCCAATACTTACGCTAAGTAAAAGTGGATACGCTTTGGTATTATATTATTTGAAAATATTTAAAGGAGAAATATTTTTATATAATTGCAACATTACTTTTGAGTTAGTACTTCACAAGTAATGTTGCACTTATATTTTTAATAGTGACGTTAGTTAAAAATAAAGCACTTTCTTAGAAAAGACTACCCACACGACTGTTAAAAGAAATTATTTAAAAAGAAAACCATATAAGTTGGTTATTTATCCCAGTTCCAAGTCACTTTTTTGCTGCCGGTGTCGACATTTTCAATCACACATTGTATCGGCAACTAGTAACAGATTGAAACGATGCTTAATGCTGGAAGTAGGTTAGTCAGGAAACCGATATTCATTGTACTGAAATTGAATCACCAAGCTATGACCACTTACCTATAGGTTTACGTACTTAAGTGGTCTCCGCAACAATGGTCTTAGGAGACGACTAAGGGACAATGTTGAATCGGTCGCAGAATCTATCAAAGCTATGTAGATGGACTTATGCCAATATAATGCCAATGTTATCGACTGACGACCGTAATATTATGAAATAAATGTTCCATATAGAACCATTTAATTATGTTACATAATTGTATTTTTCCATGCAAAGAAAAGCTACTCGATAAGTTAAAAAGTGAATTCGGAATAATGTGTCCTAGACATTGAGGTCCTAGATTACTTATTGCTTCTACTAGAAAATAATAATATGTAACAATATAATTTAAAAAAGTGTCTTTAGAGTTTCTTGCCCGTTCTTCTCTATAGGTACCTACTACGCTTTGGAATGGGCAACTATCTTCATATATCTAACTGACCGACTCCTTGACAATTCAAAACTGCCTGTAAATGGTTTAATTGAAATAAATGCTTTGAGATTCAGTTTATGTTTTACACCTGTTATTATACATTTATTACACTTATATAAGTCGATTAAACTAAACGATCAGCGTTACAATAAATATGACCATTTTATTACACAAAGTGACAGCTAGCACATGTCAGATTAGGTACTCCAGTGAATTAATAATTCAGCTATAGTTTTGGTTTTGATGTCTTGTCCATTCTTGACACATACAATATATTCCGAGAATAGGCTATTTTCTTCCATCTCCAACCAACTGCGATTGGTGTTCCGTCCATTACCTCTATGCACGATAGTATGATACCTTTTTTTTTTTTTGGGTAGGAAATCATCAAATAACTTCTCCCGCTCTGGGCGGAGCGGGAGGGTGTGTCAGACTCTTAAGACTCTTACAAACAAGCGCGACACGCGACGCAACAATATGGCACCGCTTGTAGTGCTACACGCGGTGCCTTTGTGTCGCGTCGCGTATCGCGCCTGTTTGAAGGAGCCTTTACTGACTAAAACCCACCCGTATTCCTTCCGTTGCCTGTGTTGCCAGGGGCCTCGGTGACCCTTCAGTACCTTCCCGCGACCCCGGCAGATGATACTTAACTTATTAAGCCCGGTGCGTACCCCATGTGGTGCTAAACAGTGGAAAATCAACTGTGTCTCATTAGCTGCCCTTGACCGATTAAACAATATCTCTATCTACCACTACTTTCTCTTCATCATCTAGTTATTTAATTACTAAACTGTCTAATACTCTGTATGTAATAATGTAATTATATTAAAACCTTCACTTCAATTTTGCTGGAACACAACACACAACATACTTTCAGTTTGTAACGCAATTAGCCCTATCAGGAGCTTTCGTTGTTTGCTTCATACACTCATCCTGTTTACGTTTTTGCCAACTAACGCAGGCATTGAACAGATAAATTTACAGTGCGATGGAATGGATAGATCTATAATAAACTAGCGTAGGGAGGTCGGAGGAAAGTGCCCGCTCCTTTAATATATTCATAAGACAACATTTTACCATCACGGCTGTCAGTGACGTTTTCACGAAAAAAGAACAATAAGCGAGTCCCTGTCTAAACGAGGCATGGATTTAGTGTACTGATAATTATGATCAAAGTTATTTTTTAGCGGTTTACTATGAAAGATGAAGTGCATTTTCTGACTGAACACTGACGCAGAAAAAGGGTTTTTGCTGGTAGGTAAACAAACCCATAGGTACTTACCTACTTTCTCAGTCGATTTTTTCCAACTTCAGTCTCTTCATGGTTTGGTGGGTACGTGACAGCTCCGGGCTATGCTTACCTCGTAAAACTTATAGTGGGTATGTAGGATCGTTCATATTATTATGCAGCTACACTCAACAGAGGGTTGAAAAGTTTCAGGAAAAATGAATGGGGTTCTCTTTACATATCTTATGATGCATCTCTGTGGCTGCAGGCCTCGGCTAAAAGATCAACAACAATAAAAACTTTAGCCGGTGCGGTGGTGCGCATAAAAATATTCCAACGTGCATTTCCGCGACGGTGGTGATTTTATCGGAAACAAAGAATAAATCCTTTCAAAACCCAAACTGAATGCAAGACTGCGCTAAAGGTATGTTGACAAAACAGTAATTTCTCACGAGCATAGTAGCGTACGTCCTTAAGATACTCGTATCGGCGAACATCCACATTAATTAGTGAGTTAACTTTAACGTCCCAAGTTTATTGCATTACTTTGTCATCATTAATTCAAAACTTCGCTACGGGTAATATTTTTCAGCAAATGCCTACAAGTTTGCAAGTGAGACTATCTTTAAGCTGCACGGAAAGGAATAACGGATTGTCCTCGTAATGGCGCCATGCGATGACCTTGGTGGTTCGATTTTCTATAAATAGGCCGAAAGAAGAGAATTTATGAGTGAGACTAGTGATTCTTTTCAGTGTTTGCTTTGATCATGTAATGCGCTGGCTAACCTCCGCAAGGTTAGCCAGCGCGTCGCCGTCGCGTCGCCGCAGTTTATCGACCCCAAAATGTAGGATAACGACGTTTGTTACGACCACTCCGCGTCAGCTCTTTAACGTTGTTTTGTACTGCAATGGATGCGTTTAAAATAATTGCTCGTTCGTTTGTTACTTAACATTGTTACTTAATCGTTACTGCACGCTGCGCCAGTTCCCTCCACCACTTACACGCACTTACGTGTTGGCAGAACTGCTGCATTTATGCATTTCATAACACGTGACTGCGCTAAGCTGTACTATGAATATAACACTTAATCCGAGGGCAATTGCGTTCTAGCTTTATTAGGTCTATCAGACTGCGACATTGTAGCAGCGTAGGTAATAGCCCTGCTTATGAAGCTGTTCCAATGAATTATATTATTTTCTTAAGATTTTTCTCAGAATATCACTGTTGTAGCGCAATTGCGACGAGGCCTATTTCCAGGCTTTAGATTGTGATTGTTCAATTGCTTTTTTTATGTGACTTAGTTGAACCAATATTGCAAAATCGCTTTCCATTGTAATTATTTAGCTCAGTTTGTGTTTCAGTCACGTTTTAGAACTGAATATTGTCTCAATCAATGACGAAGGCAACTTTTTGCCAAACTTAAACTACCATAGAACATTAAATAATTTGAATTATTCATTATCCATAAAGCTGCATTTACACGGTGCAAGTCTCTGGAACGATAAAGAGCAATAATCGCATGCCACGCAGTTAAATTTTGTTGCCATTCAAGAATTGCATGCAAGTGTTTACACGCGTGCGATTTTCATAAAATGGCATACAATAGGTAATTAAATGCAAGTTTTGAGTTTCAATAAAATTGCATGTGACTTACACCAAGGCAATTTTATTGCAAGACGATTATTGCATGCAAGTTTTGCCTCGTCCTAATACAGAGTTGCACGTCCTTGTAGAATTGAATCAAGTAAGTATTGCCCGTGTTTGCGCTGCCAAATATTTCAATAAAATTTTATTGAACTCTCTAGTTTTTTTTTAATTCGTTCGTACTTGTAGAGTTGAATGCGATTTTATTCCACGTGCAATTTGATTGTGCGTGCAGTAATTACATCAGTGCAACAATATTATAAGTACGTGTTGTTTAGACGGTGCCAGTTAGTTGCCCTTTTTTATGGTATATGGAGCTTTATGATTTTCGTCTCCATCCTAACACTTTTAAATTAACTTTTAGACTGCTTAAAATATTTAAATAAAAGTATGTTGTTTTCTTAATTAACTTTTAAATTGACTTTTAAATTAATTGTTTGTTGTTTTCTTAATTAACTTTTAAATTAATTTTTAAATAATGTTGTTTTATTAATTAACTTTTAAATTAACTTTTTTAAGGTATATGGAGCTTTATGATTTTCGTCTCCATCCTAACACTTTTAAATTAACTTTTAGACTGCTTAAAATATTTAAATAAAAGTATGTTGTTTTCCTAAAGACCTTGGTAAGTAATGTTACCAAAATACGGTGGCTAATGTTAAGAACATTGCATTTTATCAAATATGAAGTAGGTCTCTATAAGAAAACTTATTCTAAAAACAACCGCTAAAAATATACGTTCAGGAAAAAAATGTATTTTTACAGGTTCATTCACCCTTTGATCACACGATCAAGCCATCTTCGAGGGAAACACGATTCATTGTCAAGGGATTTGCAATGCGGCGCAAAGTATAACCAAATCAGACACTTCCAACAGGAATAAAATACTTAGATATCGAATTAAACAAAAACTTTGTATTTCTAGCAAATCGTACCTGTCAGACTGTGGTGGCCCTGTAGAAACGGCTGCGACTTACGAGTTGTATGTAGGTCGTAGGTTCCAATCCAGGCAGGCACTTTACTTTGTGTAAATTATTTCATTACCACTGCTCTCAAAACGGTGAAGGAAAACATCGTAAAGAAACCGGCATGTCCTAGAACTAAAAATTCAAAGACATGTGACATCTACGAACCCGCACTGGACCCAAGTGGTGGATTACGGCAGTCCCTCTCGAAGAGAGGAGGCCTGTGACCCAGCAGTAGGAACATTATAGGCTGATTACGCTTATGATATACCTGTCAGTGATTGCAATTTTTAAGAAAAAACACAAGTAATTCGCTTCTTCTGCTTCGTCGTATCGATGTTTCCATTTCTTCTCGTATTTTAAAAATGCTTCTACAGCGTTAGCGTTAATAATTTTTTACTCGTTTCACAAAGTCTTATTGCCATAATAGACTTATCCTATCACAGAGTACAGAAATACATTTCCAAACCAGTTGACGGAAATGTAACCATAAAAAACGGACTGATTTTTTTATCTGCTACAAAAATAAAATATTCCTGTCCATGCATTTATAAAACGCATTAGGACAGTTAATGCACAAAAAATATTTTCAGAGTAGGCGAAAAAATTCTGAAATGTAAGCTTGATCTCATTAGGACAATTTATAGAAACTGTCGATAAAAGAGAAGTTAAGATTGATACCTGTTGATCACCAGCTAAAAATAATTTCGTCCGCAAAAACTTAATTTTCATACTTATCGGGTTTTTCTGTGGGCTCGCGACGGATTCGAGTCACGTCCACTCCATTAGCTGATTTACCATGGGAAGTGGTTATAAAATGAGTTCCATATTAAAATTGATACTTATAATGCAAATTTACCTACTAATAATAAAATTCATATAGCTAGTTTGAATTATTCGTTGAACTTTCAGGGGTTCTTGAATTGAGGTGACTTGAAAACTATCTAAGAATGAATAATTATTTCCCAGAAACGTACGGCATGTTATTATGACACATTTCCTGCAGTTAAAACTACCAAGTGAGATGGTCCAATTAGGTGGCACTTCAGGATTCTCAGTACCATTACGGTCATATTAGAGTGAACCACAAACGTAGAATCAGTGAAATATTGCAACAATTCAAATACAACAATTTATTTATTCTACGCCATTTAGCAATTAAGCTTTAAATTGTTTAATAGTGTAAATAATTATGCGGTCATCATTAACACCGCCCATCAAATTAATTGACCAATTCTGTGCTTATATTTTTCAGTTTATACACTATACCTACAGATAGATTTTTGCTGAGTATTTTAGATATAGGCACCTATATAAATATTTATTCATCAAGCTTTTCCTACTGACAGGGGAGAGTGGGCAAAGGATTTTTTGAAAATATTCTGGTCACGTGATCCCGGGTCCGTTTGTAGTTAATTCACTGCGACCCGCTCGTGTATGTAATCGAACTGGGGACTTTACGAGTGTACGGCGCGGCTTGGACGTGTCCGTACCCGTTTATTATGACGTCCCATAAGCAAACTTAGTTATTTAGAACTTTGTTAATCTTCACGTCCTATATTTCCTGCTTTTCTTTTCTTTATTATTCTTCCCCATATATCAGTTATTGAGTATTTGTTTTGGTAGGCCCACTAGTTTTTGCTTGTGGTCGTTGATATTGTCCGCACTTCTTCAGAGACAAAGAAAAGAGACGTCTTGTAGGTACATACATTATTTTATAAAAATGTTAACAATAAAATTCTTATAAATTAATTGATAAGCAAGGTTGTTAAATACATTAAGAAAAACTGCTTACACAGGAGAAGTCTCACTTACTAAAGACAATTTTAATAATATAGTGGGACTATTAGCTTCCGTAGGGGAAGGCTGAGGTTTACTGCTGTAAGTTATGGACAGGCAGTGCGCCCTAAGACCCCAGCACCCCATGACCCAAATGAAGGTATCAGTTCCGAGTGTAATAAGGGGAAAGCTATCAATATATGTTGTTTTAGTGTAGGGAAACTAACTTACCTTAGTATGTAATCTTACAGAGAAATACTTACATCACTATTTTATTAATAGTGTCATCTATATAGTCCGATCTAAACTTCTTGATCATTTGTCTCGCAGGTTACAATAATTTTAGTGCGCTCTTATATTTTTCTCTCCTTTTTTTAATTGTTTAGATTCTTATCTGAACAATTCCAAAACAAAAAAAACAGAGAGAAAATATAAAATATAGATAGACTACAAAGAGATTACAGAGATTATAAACAAAGAGAGATATAGCCGGCATGAGCCGGCTATATCTCTCTTTGTTTTGTTTTATACACATAATATTTAACTGCTCTACTTAAAGATTGTTCGCCTAGTAGGTGATAATAAAAAAATGCTGTATTAAGGTACCTATAATTGGTTGTTACATTTAGTTCTCTTTAATTCACCGGTGTGTTGACACGGGCAGCGTAACTCGAACTGAAACTCTCTGTGAGGTAGTACCTGAAAGGGATACAGGTATATGCGCCGACTTCAACATGCTCTGACGAGACAGCCGAGGCCGTGTCCGAGGATATTGCCAAGGCAATGCACAGTATCACCAATGTCCACTACAACGTTGTTATGGCGGACTTCAATGCCAAAGTTCCCAGTACAAGATCGCGAATCCAAAGTCGGGACTGTTCGGTTTGGGGCGTAGGAATCACAGGGGACAAATGCTGGTCAACTTTTTAGAGTCGCAGAGGCTCTTCTTAATGAATTAATTCTTCGAAAATAATCCTCGAAGGAAGCGGACCTGGCAAAGCCTTGATAACGTGACAAGGAACGAGATAGACTTCATCATGACGGATAAGAAGCACATATTTAGAGATGTCTCCGTGATTCAGGCTTGTCCAAGACACTCTAAATATAAATATTCGAGCTGATAGAATGCGCATGATGAGGCCTACCCTCCGACCTACGCAGCTCCAAGCCGCTCTAGGATCCGAAAAGTTCTAACTGGAACTTCAAAATCGATTCGCCCTACTGGAAACCACAGGCAATGTCGAAGAGAAAGCTGACGAGGTGGTCAAAGCACTACGCGACATGTCCCGCAGACATTTCGCGGCGCAGTGAAAAAGTAAGGTGTCCTAACTTTCCTCGGAGACTCTCGGGCTTATGAGGAAAAGACGAGAGTTGCCACCCACGCAGCATGGGAAATTAACGCGACGCTCCTTCGGTGCTCCAACACCCGTGAAATTGAGGGTCGCGAATGAGCAGAACTGAGGGTCGAAAGTGTTCGCTCAGCAATTAGGAAGGTCCTATCTGGCGAAACTAAGAATTGCGGATGGCAGAATCATAATTTGGCAGCCCGAGATACTCGAGGAAGTCGAGGATTTCTACGGGCACCTGTTTTCAACGCGGACGGCAAAACCAGTGGGGCACAGTGCAGATGACCATCTAGCCAAATAAACGCACCACTACACGGAAGATTTGGCGGATGTCGACCAGTGCGTGATTAGGGCGGCTCTCGAGCAGCTTAAGAACAACAAGGCACCTGGTGATGACGGAATGACGACAGAGCTCCATAAAACCCATCTCACTTCTGAGCCATGTATACAAGCGACCCTAGGAGACTTGACGAGTTCCAGCCGCCAGAACAAGCCGGTTTTCGAAAGGGCTTCATTACTGTAGACCACACCCATACTCTTCGGCAAGTTATACAGAAGACCGAGGAGTCTACAAAAAGCCTTCGATTCCATCGAAATATGGACAGTTCTGACCTCTCTACAACGATGTCGAATTGACTGGCGTTACATAGAAGTGTTGAGATGTTTGTATGACCACGATGAATGTCCAGATCAAAGATCAGAAAACCAGCCCCATCCAACTGCTCAGAGGGGTGAGACAGGGGGACGCGATATCCCCGAAACTGTTCACCAATGCGTTGAATGCGTCTTCAAGACGCTGGACTGGACTGGACAGGGTATCAACGTGAACGGCGAGTACATCTCACACCTTTGCTTTGCCGATGATACGTCATAATGGCAGAGAAGCTGGAACAGTTAGACTAGATGCTGCACAGCCTAAATGGAGCCACTTGGCGGGTTGGCCTCGGCATGAATTTGGACAAGACAAACATCATGTACAATTCGCACGTTTTTTCAAGTCTAATCATGTCGAAGGATCGATCTCGAACTTGTGAAGGAGTGTGTCTACCTAAGGCAAACATTGAGAAAGAAGCCGATAGAAGGATCCAAACTCAAACTCAAAGCATTTATTTCAATTAAACCATTTACAGGCACTTTTGAATTGTCAAGGAGTCGGTCAGTTCAAAATATGAAACGAGTTGCCCACTCCAAAGCGTAGTAGGCACCTCGCAAGAAACTCCATGGAGACTCTTTTAAATTATATTGTTACATAAAGATTAGTATAAATAATGTTGAATTTATAATTAAATGTGGGGACGATGTAAAAAAAACGCGTCCATAGTAGCAAAATAAACAAAAAAAAAATCAATTTCAAAATAAAATAATTACAAATAAGCCGAGGCAGCTAAGAGGTGACAAGTCCCAACTGACGGCGCCCGTTCACGAACATGACGCATGGATCCAATTGGGCGACGCGAAGACTTGATGAAGTTTTCCAAACGCTGAAGTTTTCGCATCGCCTATCCCGCAGTGTCTAAGGTCTTCAACCAGTGCATCCAGCCCGTAATGACATACGGTGCTGAAACTAGAACACTGACAGTTGGCCTGGTCCACAAATTCAAGCTCACTCAGCGCACTATGGAGCGGGCTATGCTCGAAGTCTGTCTGAAGGATAAAATCACAAATTAAATTATTCGGAAAAGAACCGGAGTTACTGACATAGCTTGCAGAGTAAGAGAACTGAAGTGGCAGTGGGCTGGCCATGTTTGTCGAAGGACCGACGGCCGATGGAGCAGACGAGTCTTGGAGTGGCGACCGCGTATTGGCAAGCGTAGTGTAGTGTGCCCCAGCTAGGTGGACCCAGTAGCGTAGCGTGGGAGGGGGCACGGGGGGGCCATGGCCCCGGGCGGCATACGAAAGGGGGCGGCGGATAAGGAATATAACGAAAATATTTCATGGCATGTTTGAGAAAAAAATACCTACTTATTCCAAATCGCGCCCGCGATGTTACGTAGGTACGTGCCAAGCGAAACGAAACCGCAAGGGTGCGAAAGAGAGGACGACCAACGCCCGGCGCGGCGCCAGCGCCGCGCCGCCGCACAGTGGAACGAATGTATGGGAGCGGTTGGACGTAGACATGTCCGAAAAAAAAGAGTAAAATTATGCCAAACTAATGATGCCATCTTATTCGATTACTTAATGCCTTCATAACTTGTGGTGATGAATTTCTTCATAACTCCCATATTTCGGGAGTAATTTGAGAAAATGTGAAATTTTACTATGAAAATGAGTGTATCGAGCTCTCTCCCTCCTGATTCCGGGCTTGTTTCAAGTAGCGGTCTCTAATATCATAATGCTAATACTAAGAGCTATATTTAATACTAAGACACATAGTGCGCCAAATGTGCACTTTCTGGGATAAAGAGTGATGTTTATTTTATAACACAATTTTTTTATTTTTTGTTTATTTTGTTGATTAAAACCGTTTTTCTAAAGGTTTACCTTATTACAATAACATTTCTGAGCAGCCAATTAGAGAAGATATAAGCTAATTAGGATATATAATTAGGGACTTAAGGTTTACATATAAAACTGATGCACTAATGATTACTGATAAGAACATTGCTATTATTTAATTACTAAATGGCTCTTAATACACTAATTTAGCATGCATCATTTACTAATTATCACAATAACTAATTACCTTGCAATATTTAACAAAGGATACCTGGGATACCTGGATTTTATATAAATAGGTCACTATTAGTAACTTTAAAATCAGTGTTGATTTACACCTCGTTGTATCCAAGCTAATCTCGCAATGTATTTTCCAAATTTTAATACAAATCTTGATATTCACGTTGCTTTATGCGCACGCGCACATAAAGATTTACGCGACTTTAACTATTTGTTCAGTGTTTTAAAAGATAACAGTTGTGTTCAGTTATGTGAAAGTGCTGAAACAAGTTTAAAAGACTGGTGTCGTCGATTTTGCTACCGCATTTATGCAAAATGGACACAGTCTGGAAGAAGCACAGATAAGTTTCGGAAGAAACATGAGATTTGGCTACAGGCTGCAATTCAATGGCCGGAATTACAGAATGAAAATATGGAACCTTCTACAGAAAATATAAGTGACGTCATCGAGCCCATAATTTCTCCTGCTAAATCTGATGCTTCAACTTGTACTCATCCTAGTCCTCGTAAATCTTTTGAGGACCTTAGTAACCGGCAAAAAAGAAGACGCACTGAAGATAGTCTTTCATGCAGCAGTAGCAGCGCTGAAATTATGTTTTCGGCCGAAAGGGCGCTTCAAAAGGCAGGACAAAGCGATACAGCTTATGTTATGAAATACTTGACGGAGAATCCAGAAGAGGCCTCAAAAATCAAAGCCTTCATTGAAGGTAAATCAATTCAGGTACGGGAAATATCCCCTTTGAAGGCATTGGCTCTTTATGTATCGATGAACTTATCGAAATGGCGCTATAACACTCTTCGGGATTTCAACACTCAAGAAGGAGCTCTTCAATACCCGAGTTACTACATGTTGGTTAAAGAAAAAATTAAGTGCTATCCGGCCAAAGAAGATCTCACAGTTACAGAGAGCTCTGCAAAAATCAAATTACAAGCCTTGATGGATTTAACCTCAAGAAGACTTATTAGGTCGTTAGAAACCCCTGTTGATCCCAATCAACAGCTCGTATTGACCAGCAAATGGGGTTTTGACGGATCATCTAGCCAAAGCATTTATCATCAAAGGACGAGTGAAGATGAGCAAATCGATCTTGCTAGTAATTTTATGATTAGTCTTGTACCACTGCGGCTCGTCTCAAAAGGTGTAACAATTTGGGAAAACGAGCGACCATCTTCCACTTCATTTTGCCGGCCAATATTGTTTAAGTTTATAAAGGAAACCAAAGAAAATGTGCAGAGAGAGATGGCTGAAATCGAAGCAGAGATTGAAGCCTTAACTCCATCCACCATCACTGATGGAATTAGTGTCAAACACCAACTGCTGTTGACAATGATTGATGGTAAAATTCATTCCATTATATCCAATACAGCAGCTTCAGTGTGTGACATATGCAAGGCTTGTCCTAAAGAAATGAATAATTTAGAGTTAATCAAAGATAAACACGCAAACGAGGACATGTATAAATATAGCTTAAGCACCCTTCACGCTTGGATTCGCTCAATGGAATGCTTATTACACATTTCCTACAAATTAGACATAAAATCATGGCAAGTAAGGGGTGATATAGCAAAAAGGCAAGTTGATGACAGGAAGAAAAGAGTTCAAGAGGCTGTAAGAAGAGAAACGGGCTTACTTCTCGATGTTGTGAAACAAGGCAGTGGATCCACCAACAATGGCAACTCGGCAAGGAGATTTTTTGAAAACTACACTAAATCTGCTGAACTGACCGGAATAGATGCTATGCTTTTAAGAAAAATCTGTGTGATCTTGCAGTGTATTTCATCAGGAGAGAAGATCAACGTAACTAAATTCCGAGAGTTCTGCTTTGATACTGCTAAGCTTTACGTGGAGTTATACCCATGGTATTATATGCCTTCTTCACTTCATAAAATTTTAATGCATGGGCCAGACATAGTTCAGAACATGTCAATTGTCCCCATTGGTTTTCTATCCGAAGAGGCATCTGAGGCTAGAAATAAAGATTTTAGAAAATATAGAGAGGGGCATTCTCGAAAGCATAGCAGTATCTCATGCAATGAAGATATTATGCACAATCTTTTACTGTCTTCTGATCCACTTGTTACAAGTATCCGTCCAAAAGGAAATAAGTTTGTAAAAAAATCTTCTTTTAAGGAATTTTATGAGCTTACGGATTCTGAGAAAAGTGATATCGAATTTGTTAACATAAATGATTTAGCGGACATCGATTCTGAATTTGAATTAATTGATGATGATGATGATGACGAAGATAATTAAATGATGTTATTGTTTTAAAATGTGTAACTTAGTAAATTAGAGCTTACATCTTAATTATTTATTGTACTTTTAATGAAACTAGGTAATTTATTATCAACTTACTTAAAAGTCATACTCTCATCAGTTCTTGTGAATATTTTTGTTAATATATATTTCTGTATATATATAATATATTTATAGACCTCTTAATAAGTCTGTCTGCGGTTTAAAGTAAATACAAATGGGGAAAAAACGTTTTTTTTTTTAAATTTTCATTTCCTTTTATCCCAGAAAGTGCACATTTGGCGCACTATGTGTCTTAGTATTAAATATAGCTCTTAGTAATAGCATTACGATATTAGAGACCGCTACTTGAAACAAGCCCGGAATCAGGAGGGAGAGAGCTCGATACACTCATTTTCATAGTAAAATTTCACATTTTCTCAAATTACTCCCGAAATATGGGAGTTATGAAGAAATTCATCACCACAATTTATGAAGGCATTAAGTAATCGAATAAGATGGCATCATTAGTTTGTCATAATTTTACTCTTATTTTTCGGACATGTCTACGTCCAACCGCTCCCATACATTCGTTCCAATGTGCGCCGGCCGAGCGAGCGCCAGTTTTCCCGAACTCGAACGAACCTATAAGCGACTGCGATTACTTAGTTCAATCCCAGTTCAATCAAACAAAACAATAACAATGCAATTTATTACGCGAAGACTTTGGAAGTTTCAAATGTACTGTAAAGAACGAAATGTAAATAATTTTGTTACTGTAAATACTTACAAAGTACTTACCATCTATTAATAGTTTGGTGTTTTGTTTGAAAACTTTTCTTCGGGTACATCGTCGAGCAAGTACATATGAGTAAAGGTAAGTAGATAACATTTTTAACTCTTTTCAAGATTGATTGCTGATTTTCAATGTTTTCGTTGTTCGTGATAGTTAACTTATACCTACTTACTACTTATACCTACCTTATACTTACCTGCAACTTTTTTTTAAACCTAGTCTAGTCAATAAAATGACATTAGCAGTATTGCATATTTTTGGTCATTGTAAATAGTGATGTTATTATAGTACCTATAATCGGCTGAGATTTAAATTGACTCGTCATCTGACAGATTTAGTAATTATAAATCTTTGCATCACGAGTTATTAAATTAACTTCATATTGCATGGCGTCCCTTATTCGCACAGTTGACATAAAGAATAATTTAAATTTCTTCGCGTAAAGTCGGTAAAACCGATTTAAAACGTTAAAATAGATGTAACAGTTGTCTAATAGATAAATAATAAAAACTTCGGTGGAAGTAAGTTTCTCGTAGTTTGTTACTTATTTTTCTTAGGTTTCCATGGTACGAGTATCTTTGTTTGAGCATTTTTTATTTGAAAAAAATAGGGAATGTGTCGGTGCCGCACTTGTAATAAAATAAGTACTGAATAAAAAAATGTTTCGTGTTTTTAGAGCATTTTCATTAACTTACTATAGAATTTGAATAAAATAAATAAAGAGTAAATACAAACTAAAACACATTTTTAAACCAAAGAATATATTATTTTAAGGCCAGTAAATAATAATAAAAATGATTTCGTTTTCTTTTCTTTTAAAGCTTATCACTTACCTACTAAAAATGAAAAGAGCAAAAGAAAGTGGAGCATAATATCAGAATAAGAAGAAAGCGAAGGAGGAGAATATCAGGAAGAATGAAGGAGCTTTATTGAAGTTTGTGAAAGTTTCAGAGACGACAGAGTGTACGCCAGCTTCGCCAACGTTTACGCCAGGGCCTTCGGGTGTGATCAAGATAAGAATGCTTAGAACATGCTCCTCCATAGGACGATCTAGAGTCTAGACAAAATCAAACTGGTTGCTATTTTAATTGTACAAATAATAAATCAATGTTGAATTTACATTCTGTGATAAATTTAACTCACACACTGACTTACTATTACTTTATTTTTTATATTTAGGAAAACGTGTACTTTTACAATGTTTGTAAGTAAGTGAGCATCATGTATCTATCACATAATTCATTTATCCGTTTATTCCCACTAGTTCGATTCATTAGTTCGATCGTCGAACTAGTGAGATTTTTTTTTCTCATTTGTTCGACCATCGAACTAGTGAGAATTTTTTTTCTCATTTGTACGACCGTCGAACTAATTAGATTTAAAAATAGTTCTACTATATTTAAATGTTTTACTAATTTCGTAATAAAAATAAAAAACGCTTGGTTCGTTAAAAATATATATTCGTGTACTTATATGTACATCTATAGCATATCTTTGATCAAATAAACAGTTGAAAAACTTATATGACGACCATAAGAATGTGGCTGGGTCAGACTGGATGCGGAACGCGGAGGACAGGGTGTTGTGGCGCAGCCTCGTCCGGTAGTGGACTGCGATAGTCTGAGTTGATTGATTGATTAACATTAGTTCTTTATTTTCTGTTGGTTCCTGTAATTTCGGTAGTGTATACGAATGTTGGTAAATCTAAATAAATAAATAAATCTTTAGCAGTCATCGTAATTGCTTGTTACTGTTACTTCACAAGGTTGTGAAGCATAGAATATGCAAATAGGATTGTAGACGTTTATTTCCAAGCAGTGACTGAATAAGGAATCTCTACTCGTATATTCAAACATTTCAAACACAAAACTGAAATTGCAGTCTCTAATTTTGGAAAGATTTAAATATACACACAGAGTTGGACATGTTTTGATGTAGGCGGACGAGTTTAATAATAATTTAATGTGTCGACTGCGCTGAACTTTCTCCTAGGTATCTCACGGAAAGTTCCGTTCTGTATGAAAGTTGGTAAATCAGCAAGAAAATGCAGATTGAAGGAAAGCTATTTCCAACAAAACGTTCCGCATCGGCTCAGAAATTGGTTCCTCTTGCCGCTCCGCTGCCCGAAGAAACTTGCTACGCTAAAACCCTATTTTTATTATTTCGCTCTGCCTACATCTTGTTTTTATTATCGATGTTTGGCTTTAATCTCCATTGCAATTTTGTTGGAATGTAAACAACATTTTATACATAATTTTGTTGTGAAAATATATGACTTTTTGTTTTATGTTAGCACAGTATTGATGTGTTAAAAACCTATCTGACGCTCGAGTAAGCCGTTACTGCGTCACAGCATGAATTATTATTTTTCATCATTTTGGGATTTGGAAATATGAAACGAATTTTATGAACGTGGAAGTCGGAAACAATCGTAAAGACTACAACTACCCTGCCACATAGCTTTTATATGAATGCCAGTCAACTTTATCTTAATATACCTACATATGTAGACATCGAAAAAAAAAAGAAATCATATGAGTAAAAATAAACTCCGATAGAGTTTATGTTGCATGATTTTTATGATTCTATCTAAAATTAACACACATTACATGGTTTTGCTATTTATTTTTCCAGACGATTTAAGACTCGATTCCGTCACCCATCATCGGTAATGTATTAATTCTCTATTGGACCACTAACAAGCTTTCGAAGTTACCTCAAGTATCTACGCTTACTTAATATATCTAATTAGTACGAGACCTCAAGCACTTGATACTTTTACTTTATTTTCGCACTTAGTTTTGGTTCCCACAGTCTGCATCCGCGCCGTCTTTGGTTGGATAAGGTATAGTAAGGATAAGGAGTAAGGATAAGGTATAGAATAAGGTATAGTAAATTATAAGTAGGTACCTACGGAGGCACAGCATTGAACTCTACTCGAGAAACACACTTTCTAAACGAATTAGATACTTAAATTCTTTACAAAATAATAACTTTGAAACTTACCAGCAAGATACGAATATTGAATTTAAAATAAATAGCACTGCATGAACCCAACATCAGTCAAGCACAAATAATTCATTCATATTTGGCTTAAGGAAAATGAAAAATAAAATTGTCCCAACTCAATTCCACCGTTTCCCTTGGAACAGACGAAAACCTTATCTCCCAGCCTTTATTATTTTCCAAGTCCGTCCGCAATATTATGCGAGACGGCACGGCAGATGGATCAGAAAACATAAATCTGACGTCTAAACATGTTTGCGCTGAAAACGCTTAGATAACAACTTGAAGCAGATTTTTTTTGGCCCTCGAACTTGTTTCGCGATAAACAAGATATATCTTTATCCGATTGTTTCAGATCACTAATCTTCTTTGGAATCGTAAGACGCTCCAAAACCTTTTATTAGTTAGGTATTTCCAAGATAGTTAATTTAATCGATACATACTGGGCTTAAAGGTGCTTAGATTCATTGTTCCATTATCAGAAGTAGCCGGCTCAATTGAAAAAGAAGTCGATTCCCAAAAATTAAAATAATATCTAGTTCCCGTAAAATATACAGCGCTATAAATATAATAAGCGTTTTTGTTTCGTCACCTCCCCCGCATACAAATTTAGTAGCTTTCACGGTTATCACGGCGGACCTCTCACTCGGTGGGCTTTTGTGAAATTGTCCGCATTCCGTCCCCGCGCCGCACATAGTTCGCCGCACTTCCGCCGGCGACGGAGCAATCCTGCCATAGAGGTTGGAAACACCCAGCTATGCATCCATTTTTGAACTGATTTCTTTTATTGGCTGGCTCTACAACTGGCTTTATTCTTTACTCGTATTATTTCGAGCAGTTTGGATGCATGAATTGTTTGGATACGCACGACATAGCGCTCGTGTTATCAATAATTCATGTTCATTATCTTTGTGGAGCGACATGGCCGCGCTATTTTTGTTTTTGAAGAGTAGATATTTAATTTAGGATTACTTTACTGCGTCTGTGACAGAATTATCATAATGGAGTCATACAATCTGGAGGAGATAATACGACGGAGAAATAACTTATGTTGATACAAAGGGATGGTAATAAGCGTTTGGATACAAATCGGCGCTCTACGATACTGTTCCTTTGCAAATTTGGGAGGAATCAACGCCCCATCCACGCAATGGGTACTGAGTAGTAACATTCTGAATTCATGAATGTTTTATTGCGGAGGCGACGCGGAGTTAGCGAGAAAAATGCGACGCCATTCATTCACGCTCGTCACGGACACTAACTGCGTGTTCTGTGTTGTTTGGATTTAGTGCGAAAAAATGCGAGCTTCCCCACAATGACGTGTAATGCAATCTTTTCAGTCTTTGATATATGACAGTTTGGAAGAGAGGCTTCGAGGGGTGATTTTGGTTTCAAGATAGATAAATGGGTAGAGTTTCAAATGTGTCATAGAAAAATGGCAAAAACATTAAAGGGTTGGTACCTAAGTTTCTTATGTCCATATTACGACGAGCTTCACAAAAAGTTTAGTAATTAATTAATTGTAAAAAAAGAAAAGTGTGTGATTGTTCCAATTGTGATAGTGATTCAGACATTTACCCTCGGCATAATATATTTTTCTAGATTGACAAAAAATAGAGGTTCAACATAAAAAATAAGGATAAAGTAAGTAATTCAAAGAAAATAACCACAATAAGGACCGAAATAAGATTGAGATAATAGAAGCGTTATAAAATATTTTTTCTATCTACAGTTTTATTATAGTCATCGCCCTAACACTAATTTTGTTCCTACTTATAGATATGGGTAAACGAAGCCAGACGGGGAGGCACCATGCGATTGCGTCACAAGTCGGAGATCAAAGCAGCCATGAGCCACCGAGCCATGTAGGACAACAGCCCCATAACTAGCAGTCATTTCTGTACTCATTGCCAATAGCTCTGCCAAGTCTCCCTATTAAAAAAAAATACGCGAAAACACTTTTGTCAAAGAAATCTTTTTGTGTTATAAATAAACAGCACTGATCTTTGAAAAGGTTTTTGGCCTTTATCCTTAAGTATGTGTGTCTAATTCCGTACGTTGGATAAAAAGAAACTGTTTAGTGGGCCGTTTATAGAATATGCGGATAAAATGAAACTTTAGCATAAGTATTGTCAAATTCTGAAAGTTATATTGAAAGGTCATACACTTCTATTCATAAAAATCTTTTATATTATTATGAGATCGATTAATTCTGACAACTGTTTTAAAAGATGTGAGTTTCAAACAGCTGTGGACAGGTAGGTACTATTTAAAGTAATAACACCTTTTTTAATAAAACGTGTATTTAACAAAATAAAAATACGGAACGACAGGTACGGAACTCGAAAATGTAAAGATGAATAATGAGTTGATTTTGGTTGTTATTGACTCGTCGTAAAAGATTCTTGTAAAAGTAGAGATGCTGTAAGTTCAACTTTGGCATTCCGCCTTCATACCGCACATTTTCCTCCATTTCTGCCTTAAAGATATTTTACTGAATACCATCATCTATTTTATATGTGAACTCTATTTGCAAGTTCTTTTGGTCCAAAATGAATTGAGCACTTGATTGCCGAAGTAATTACTTACTTTCTTTTGCCTACATTTTCAAATAAGTGTGTTTTAGTACAAAGTAAACGTAAAAAACGCACGTACAAGAACTAATGAATTTAAGTTGCCAGAGGTGAACTTACTATTAGTCTCTCACTTTAATTACAATTTCCAGTTGGCCTTGTAGCTTCTTTTAGACTAGACTTTAACATATAACATTAAACTTAACATTAACGTACTGTGAGAAAAAGAAATGGAATGCTTGAATGGAATGTTTTCACTGTTTAAATAACATGTTGTTTTGTTACATTATGTTGCATAGAACTTAAACAGAACTGGCGAAATGTGGGGTGTATGTGCACCTCTGCCTGACTTTTCGCGGATTACAAGCCTGATATTATCTTATGTTAAATCGATTTAAAAAAAAGAAAAGAAAGAAATACGTCATACAATCATATACGTCACGGTCAATTTTCAAATTGCAAATTTAAGTTGGTCGACTATTACCTGTTAACTTGTACAGCCTACTTAGCTGTAATAGTTTTCCTTTTAACTTCGTTATATTTACTACAGCCGTGATTTTTTTAATATATTCGAAAATAATCATTTAGCTGGCAGGGGGAGGGCCACTTACGCCTTCTGCCGGAGGCTCTACGTGGGAGTCGTGCGGTCCATGGCCCTCTACGGGGCTCCTGTATGGGCGCGTTCCCTGGCGCTGCGGCCAGCCCGCCGGTTGAGCGCGGCCCAAAGGGTCATGGCCATCCAGATGGTCCGGGGATACCGCATGGTCTCCTGTGAGGCAGCGAGCCTCCTTGTCGCCGGTAAGGACCAGGCCCGGGTCGACGGCGCTTTGTATTCCACGCGCGCCTCAAAGAGATGTCGTCAGCCCAAGCGTAGGGGTTCACTAGGGCCGACGCCTGCCGGGGTCGCGGGAAGGTACCAAAGGGTTACCGAGGCCCCTGGCAACACAGGCAACTGAAGGAATACGGGTGGGTTTAGTCAGTAAGAGTCTGACACACCCTCCCGCTCCGCCCAGAGCGGGAGAAGTTATTTGATGATTTCCAACCCCAAAAAAAAAAAAGGGAGGGACACTTGACTCTGACAAATATTAGCACTTTGAAGCTTAATATTCCGCAAACGGATCCCTGAATCGAAAAATGGTTTGTACAGTCCCGCAATATTTTTGAACAGCCTATCCGACGATACCCCACACCATGGGGATAAACGAGAAGAACGTATAATCCTTAAAAAAAACCACCTAACCTAAAATTTTTTTTTTAAGATTTTATTTTACCCATTTGTCGACGTGAATAATATGTACTTATGCCTATGCCAAATTCCAACTTTCTAGTACTAATAGTCTCTGAGCTAAGCCGCGTACAGACCGACAGACAGGCAGACAGACAAACATGGCGAAACTATAAGGGTTCCTTGTTGACTACGGAACCCTAAAAATTCTGAGAAAACCCAATTTAGTGATTTCCCAATAAACCTTAGAAGTGATACGAATTCCAGAATTGATTGAATTTAAAACGTTAGCATTCCGATCACAAAGTGAGCTTGTTTGTTCGTGAAAGCGAGTAAAGTGGACAAATGCAGAAAACATAACGAAGGAGGTCCGCGTCGGTCGGTCCGTTCACTTGGCCGGTCTCCAGTGCCTTGATTTAAATGCGCTATTTATTGAGACTACTAAGATACTATTTGTTTTGACCTCATTACCAAAATTACTGCCGCTTCATTGGGACGATGTTTTCTGTGGAGACTTGAATACGTAACGAGCTTTTTGAAACATTGTGGACCCTATGAGTATGGATTTGTTATTGATTTAGTTAGGACTGGTTTGTGTTAGCTCGACATTCGGAGGAAAGGATTTAAACATCGTTAATTTTTGTTACAGATCGTTTTCATTGTTACTGGCCAGACCTTAACTCCTTGATGCACCAATACTTTGGTATCACGCCAGGTATTCGCTTCCTTAATATTCATATCCGCCATCTTTAGTCGTCCTATGATTTAAAAGGTAGCAATCCTAATACGAGTATAAACAGATAATATTTAGTAGGTACAACTCTGGTTAAAACAATGGCAAAGTAAGTTACTTTTGAAATCAAATAAATCGCTTTATAATTTGGTGGGCTGGTTGGTTGGCGGAAGCTATTAAGAATAGCCATACCCGTAGACAATGTCGATGAGATTATTACGAGGCGAGTTGCGATAGGCGCCCCGGGATCGCATTAACTTCGGAAAGAGTCAATAACGTCGGCTGTTAAACTTCATTGACTACTTAAATTATTTTAACACCGTTATGTTAACAACACTAACAAATTTCTTTATAAGGAAAATCGTTTGCGGGATACTTGCTCCGTCCGCGAACTTCGCTCATAACATCAAATGATCCAATATTTTATGCGCCAAAACGTTTTTTCTTTTAGAAAGACTTAAAAGTTTTATCTTTTAAACCTTAAATCAATTTTGATTGCGCTTATAAAATATTGGACCCACAGTGATCGAGACATTCACAAAAGCATTACACTAATACCTATTATTGTCAAATTAAAACATTCAGCAACATCATAAAGCTCTATTATACAAATCCCACTATAATACTTCAGTCGATACCAGCTTATAGACCCAATGAAATGGAAATTCACATTGGAGTCAGTCGCAGAATTAATCCAATCGGTTTTCAAGTTTTGTCTTATATTTTTACGAGGACAAAAGCCAAGCCAGCAGCGGTTGCGACCGCCACCACTTCAATTAATGAAATAATAAACCATCATGACAACACAAAAAGTATCTGTAAAGAGAACACTCGTATTGAGAAAATATATTTCGAAAAAAGCCCGACATTGTCGCTTGCCAGAAGTCGGAAACTAATGGATTGTTCATTCATAAGTATTGTTATACGTATGAATGCACTCATGTTATTATTATATAAGTAAGTCACTGTTTCCTTAGATTAGGAACTTTTGTTGGTATGTCCTATGTACCTACTCGTAGTTTCGGAAAATCTTTGTTCTTTTCTTTTCTTTTCGAACTCTATGTACCCACGTAGAGTTCCAAAATGAACAAAGATTACTACGTTTTTTTTTCTCTCTGCAATGTTTTACCATCATCTTTTGCCATCTAGTTCCTGTACTACTGTGTTATACCCATATGCTTGTAGAATCAATAAGCCTAGTTACAGTAATAATTTTCAGTTATTTTCAATACTTATTGCCTTTGGTACTAAGTATTGAGGTTAATACCGTAATTATACGGATACAACCGGATAGATCAATCATAAAGACAAGCCGTTCGATATCCAGCTATAATATGTACAGTATACACGTGTAAAAAGGAACGGAAATTGATGAGTTTAGCCTGGATCATATTTATTCATCTAGTCATTGAATATGATAGAGTGATCCGATTTATGGGATTTTTGTTCCTAAGTCTAAGACACACACTACCTACATATCTCCTTAATATATAAAAAAACGGCCAAGTGCGTGTCGGCACAATGAAGTGTTCCGTAGTTGAGATGAATTTATCCTAAAACAAACTTAAAATTGTAGTTGAAAAACATATTCTCCCATACATCAATATACATACGTCTCGGTCAATTCTTCAACTACAAATGTAACTAAGCTAAGTAGGCTTTACAAGTTAACAAAGTTGTAAAGCCTACTTAGCTGTGATAGTTTTCCTTATATAAAATTTCGTTGTATTACTACTGCCATGAATGTTTTCACATATCATCGCTCGGCATCCAATACCGCGAATGCAACATTCATCAAGTTTTTCAAGAAACAAAGAAAAACTTTTTAAAATGTGCTGCATACAATACTATTATTTAAAAAAATATATATTTTAAACTAAATTAATGTGATTTGATTGTATAAAAAACTTTTTTTCTACTTTCACTTAATATTGGTAAAGGTAAGTCACTTTCGCGGTTTTTACCTATTATTTTTGGCCATATTTTATGATATTATCGGTTATGCTCTAGAAAACCAAACAACATTTTTTTATGTTAATAATGTCATTACTTACAAACTTGTGGATAAATTACCCATTAGTCTACGTTTTGGTGGCATGACATCAACTATGGATTTGACAAAGACTTTTTTGGTGTCTCAATCCATTACAGTCCAGAAGCATTCAAAATTTTCCTACCGAGCTTCTTCTGACATATCCCGGCAGTTAAACCAAAATCAAAAGTCATTTATTCAAATTAGGCTGAGAATCAGCACGTTTTGGGGGACTGTCTTATGTAATTTTGACGTTTTGGATGTCAAAATTACATAAGGCAGTCCCCCAAAACGCCCACCCTTCACCACTTCCTAGTGATTTAGCTGGGAAGAAGAAGTGGCACAACAAACTCCTCAGCAGCACAGTTGTCTGTTCAGTTAGAAATACTCCTTTTCAACATACATCTGGTGTACACCGCGGTGACATTTCTTTTTTACTTCTTTCAATATGCTACATCCACTTATCATTCTGTTTTCGAACTCCTAAAAATATTCGCCTTTTATTCTTTGTACTTTTTCAATGTATCTTTTTCGGCCATGAGGAGTTCCAGATGTAGATGCTAAACGTAAACAAACTTAGGTCAGTCATAACCGTGAATCCGACAACAATTTATTTGGAACCTTTTTTTGATAGTACATTTACAAATATGCATACTTAAAGTGTTGATTTCAACTTATTATTCATTGATAAGCAAAAATATGTGAAATACATGTAATAAAACACAAAACTTACCCGGAAACCTTGCGGCTCCGTGTTACGCTTTTCTTTTTTTTTTGGCTTGGAATGCAACAAATAACTTCTCCCGCTCTGGGCGGAGCGGGAGGGTGTGTCAGACTCTTACTGACTAAAACCCACCCGTATTCCTTCTGTTGCCTGTGTTGCCAGGGGCCTCGGTAACCCTTTAGTACCTTCCCGCAACCCCGGCAGGCATCGGCCCTAGTGGCCCCTACACTTGTGTTGACGACATCTCTTTGAGGCGCGCGTGGAATACAACGCGCCGTCCTGGGCCCGGGCCCAGGCCTGGTCCTTACCGGACGGTGAGCTACCCATTGCTCACCGTCCGCAAGCCCGCGCCTACGGTGCCCGAAAATCCGCCCGGGATTCCCGACGCCCCCTTGTCACGCTTGCGATGGGTATGGCGGCACTGAGGAACTGACGCATATTCGCGGATTTGGTGGCGGGAAATTACGGTTTTGGATAACTCGAATAATAACGTGACCGGATAACTCAGCCAATATTTAAATGTACGATCACGTATTTGAACGTGTAGAATGAAATAAAACAAAATCTGGTTTTCGTCCATAGTGTCATATTTGCGTTATTGGATGCCGAGCGATGATACCTATCCAAAAACAACCATTTAAAAGGCAGGGGTACTCATTTTTGTTGCAGTTAAGTGCACTTGACTGCAACAAAAATGAGTACTTTAAAGCTTAATATTACGCAAAAGGTTCCCTGAATTGAAATTGAAAAAGGTTCTCACAGACCCGCAATATTTTTGAACGGCCTATCCAATGATACCCCACACCATAGAATAGACCAAAAAATATATCATCCCCACTTTACAATTTTTTTTTCAAAATGTTACTTTGTCGGCGTGATTAATATGTATACCCATGCCAAATTACAACTTTCTAGTAATAAGAGTCTCTGAGCTAAGCCGGGGACAGACAGACAGACGGACATGACAAAACTATAAGGGTTCGTTGTTGACTACGGTACCCTAAAAATCACGTGTCACTATGTTTGTACACCCTAATCTCCGAAACCACCCATCCGATTTCAATGAAATTTTGTGAATGTGTATGGTTGGTTCCAGCTTGAAAGATAGGATAGTTTTGGACGGATAGGTGGCGCTGTTGTCAAAATTTAATCCACGCAGACAAAGTCGCGGGAAACATTTATTATTTATATATTAGTAATGCTAATGTTTCTTTGGAAAGCGTTCCAAGCTGAAAGGCATCTACAGTGATCACACTTTATTGGAATAGAAATTTCAATAGTCAAGGATAGCAAAATGTTGTTCGGCGTTATGTTAAGTTTCCCTTTGTTGTCGTTTACAACTTCGTAAATGGCTTATTCCTTGTGATCTTTACTCACATTCGTATGTATGAAAACAGAGTAATAACGTGTTGAATAAATAGACTAAATATGTATGAAACGTGTGAAATAAAGTCAGATATTCAAAAAGTTTTATGAAAAGCTCAGATTTTTGCTAGCGTAAGATTAGAAGTAAATTATGATTTTCGATGAAATAACAGCAAACAGCAGAACGACAACATAACTTAACCCAATAAAAATAAACACAAAAATAAACAGAACGAGTATTGAAACAGAGAATATTTGTTTATTTTTTAAATTCAACTTGACATCAAGTACCAATTGATGGGATTCGCACAAAATAGTCAGTTGAACCAACGTGGTTAATCGGATTTCGACCTACAATCGCTTTTATTAATGCAACGGACAGCGCTATAAGCCGTCAGCGACGGTCCCGATAGCTGCATAGCATAATTACCCACCACTTAACTGTGTAAATAATTGGGTTTTTAAGCTTCCGATTATTGACGATCAGAGTTAAGGGGTAAGGTTAGCTTAGGCAAGGTGTAACCAAATTCATTTGATATCTTAAAACCACGCGATCGGGGCCTAATAGACTAAATAAAGAAAATGGGACATCTAAATTATCTGTAAACTAAAAGGTTTAATATTGTGTGAAAATGTCAAATAAAGTCTTCATCATCATGAAGTAAATTTGCTAGTTGAGTCTGCTTGCTCAGTCTTGAAGATACACTATCAGTGCAGTAGAAGTACTGCACTAATAGTGTATCTTCAAGACTGAACAAAGGTACATAAGCAGACGCCTATGTACCAACAAAATTTTATGCAAATCCGTTTCCGGCGTAACGGAGGAAAATTGTAGCAACTGTTTACAATTAAATACAGCACGTGTAGACAAAAGAGTACACACTCATTTGACCTTCAACACTTGAGCATGGGCAGAATGCCTACTAAACATTTCTTAAATGACTTTCTACTTTATTTTTTAAATGAGATGCACGGAATCGAAGCTGATTTATGTGGGAATAATATTAGTAAAAATTTGCGTTTCCATTTCACGCCAGAACCAAAGAATACAGTATCTATAGAAATAAAGTAACTGAAGAAGGGAGATAATTCAGCCAGACTGCCACCATTTCAATAACGTTGACTCGCCGGCGACCAACACTAAAAGTCTCTTTGAATAACGAAGGGAAACCTTTATGCGAAGGGGGTATGAAAGGAAAACCATTTTTTTAAATGATGGGCTGGTCTATCTTGAATATGCAGGGTTTGTCGCATCATTCAACATCATTAGACTGAGAAATAAGAGCGGGGTTGAATATGAGTTTTCATGTTTACGATATAGGCGCCCGGATCGAAAATTATTCTGAACCTGTTACCGCCCGTGCTGTAAATCTTTGGCGCTAGACAAAGGCGTGTGAGCGTTGAAGTCTAGTTATTCAGACTCTTAATGCCAGTCTACCAATATATAATGTTTTATTTTGTTGAGTATCCTACGTAGCTGACTATGTTATATTCCATCTACCTGATGATAATCGTCTCGCAGGCAACGTCTTTCTAGGACGCACCGCACCCATTAAAATAAGACTAAGTTAAAAAGTTTTGTAATTTTACCGGCGCCCATATTCCACCAACCGGAACGTAGCAACATTCTCGGCAGAATAAGAAGGTATGCATATATTTGCCCGAAAGAACTCCGTTTCCAGTTGCCAGTAGATACTGTTTAAATTAAGTAAACCATCCCTTTCAACAACAAAAAACCAACTCTATTTTTTCTCGATCGCAAATATAATATTCCAACCTCCAACGATGCGCTACCATTAATATCTGCAGCCAATGAAGCGCTCGACATCATCGAATGTTCATCACCATATAGTTTAATTGCACCTTCTTCATTTAAAGTAATGGCGGAAACGCTTCAAATAAAGTAGCGCGCAATAAAATCAAGTGGGCTGAGTTGGCCGCTGGTCGGATATCTGACACGGAACTAATTCCCACTATATTTTAATCCAGCAAAATACAAAGGAGCCCAATTTGCATAAACCTCGACTGTTTGTTTCATGCGAGGACTGTATCCGCTTTGCTGTGGACTATTTTGTACTCAATTTATCTGTTTGCAGGGCACAGCGCATGCACAGCGTGATTGTAAATATTATACCTATGATTTTCACCGTGATTCCAGTGTTTGGTGTACGGTAGACTGCTGCAATTTTACAACTCATTAGGTACACGTTTCGTGATCAAACACCGAGTTTGAAATGTTCATAATTGTGTTATTGTGTCCCGCAGTTGTGATATAATTCAAAGCGATTTTTTGTTATTTGTTTTATGGTAAAGGGACAAGTAGTTTCTATGGCTTTCATTATCTTACAATTTCTGCATCTCAGCTATTTGACGAGGTAAACATTCACAGAAACTAATATCGAATAAAAATAACGCTATTACAAAAATATAGTTTCATAAGATTCAAAAGACTCGCATAAGTTCTACGAGACCAAAATCTTCTTATAAGTCTATGAAAATAAGGATTCACGAGACGCAAATAGTGCGGTAAGTCAGTTCAAGTAACTTACTGGTGTAACTTACACTATCAACTGGGCGACTGAATTACTTAACGTAACCGATCCTCTTAAGGCGATGGACGAGCATCTTACTGCCGTGCAGCTTGCTTTACTGTCAGCCCTTTTAATATGTATAGCTGAACGTGGCTCTTATGTTAAGTTTCGGGTCTTGAATAGGTTGTCGAAGATTTTGTGTTATGGGGTGAAGGTTCGAGAATGGTGGTGTAAGGGACATCGACGCTCAAACTGTTACCGTGAATACAGTACATGATTCTAGACCCCAAGCGTAGACTTTTTCATAGGAAACCGTTGAACAATACCTACGCTTAGGATCTAGAATTATTTGTTTACGATTTTAGATAAAGAAAATGCTAGCCCCTGTTTTTGTCAAGCCGATCTTGTAGCAAGATTTTTCTTTAAAATTTTCGTTGACCCGTTTGAACAATAGTTTAATTATAACGATATTGCCTTACGACTGTTAAGGACACTCGTGCTCAGAAGCCTGATATACCTAATTGATAAATAACGCCGTGTGATTAAGACTTCTTTCGTTTGAGTAGAGATAAAAACTTATTAAAACATGTCCTAAGGATGCTCCTCTTTAAAAGAAGAATAATGGGCGCTATATTAAGATTCTTTAGTATACAAAAGCAACTATATACATAACATTAACTCGCTCACCAACACTTAACGTGCTATTAAAAGAGTTTCCGCACGTGAGGAATCCCGGGGCGTTTGTGAATATTCATAATTCTGTTCAGCAGACTTGGCAAAACTTGCACACCAAACTTTTAGGTAGCTATACTTGTTCTGTTATATTGTTATCACTCATGGACGACTAAAATAACTGCTTCTAGAATACATAAGCGCAAAGTTTCGTCAACTTCGAAAGATATGTTTCTTTTCTTTCAATCAAATTGATATTCTGTGCTCAATCATAAATAATCGAAGGAGAAACTTTTCTCATTCCGTTAGAGAAATTTCTTGAGTTTCAAATAACGGAAGATTAGAGCCTGAAACGTGCAGTACACGGACGTACGTTTCCTCGTACGGTGTACTCGTATGTACTCGTATGAAACCTGAGCGAAATATTTCTCGTCATACGGAGTTGCAATACCGTACGAACAGTCAGCGCACATCGATAATTGGAAATCGCATACGCCGTGTTCGTCTCCAATATTTCTTCAATTTTCAAATCCAAATTGTTTTGTAGAATGTTTTATTACTTATATTTAAAAAATCTTGTCTGTAATGTCGGTTTACGGAAGATAATTTTACGTGATGAGAGAGAGATGCGTCACAAGCCCGGACGCTTAGGCCAATCGTGCCTCTCTATCGCTAGTTCCGCGCTCTCGCTTGCACGCTAGGCTCAGGCGGAACGTGACAATGAGTTATGCTTTTTCGTGCGTGCAGCCGGCATTCATATATTTATAAGACGTTGTCACGTCAAAAAAAAATACCTATGTATATGTTGCGATGCGAAAACATGACTAATATTTCTACGATTTATTATGTTCACAAAGAGACACTAATTTTATATGAAAGAAAATCGACGCTGGAAATTAAAGAACACGTTTTGGGTCAAAGTTTGTGGCACATGAAACTTTAAATCACGAAGTCGAGCAACTAGCGTAAACGTTTAAAAGAGAGAGGGGGATGTGAGCGTTTACGATATTTATTGAATGTATTCCGTTGCTCATTTCTGGAATTAATTTCCTATTTCATATTCGACGTGAAAAGTGCTTGAACGTTTTGTCCGTTTATCCTTCTAGAACGATCATCCAAACTCGTGGGTACCTCGTAAATCCTAATAAATTGTCTAGATGTGGTAACGAGTTCAGTGCGGTGCAGTCTCTGCGGATACGTATTTTATTAGATTTACTGAAACGTTCCTTTGCACCAAATCATTATTTATTACCGTTTAGTCCGTCTCGCTATACAGTATGTTCTAAAAAAATATATATGACCCTCTTCCAGTCAGAGGCGTCGTCGGTCGCCCCGGACTTGGCGTCGTGGACGACTCGGTCCGTTTTATAAACACGAGCAACTTGTGTAAGATGTCTGACCTCTTATTTTACTATTTGCATAAAAAAGATTTTCGCAACCATCTGAGTTTACGAAAAGCGCTAGCGTATTGGCATATTTGGCGTATTTTATCAAAATCATTTTACCAATATTTATCGAAAATCTAAACAGGAACACAGCAAATAGAATTGTTTAACAAACCACGCCTGACAGGCGTTATGTTTGTGTTAATATTGAATGAATTGGGGAGTCAAATATCGTTGAAATGAGCCAATAATAATATTAAATAGCACACAATTGACCATAAAAGTGAAATATAAATTGAATACGCTAAAACTAACAAACATTAACTATTTACGTTACGTTAATTGGGTGTAAATTGAAAATTATTGTAAATAGAAACATTAAGTTTGTGCTGTTTATCGGTTTGCGCAAGTAATGCAGTGAACTCTATGAATGAGGTTATTGTGGTACTCGAACGCGATGAACTAGTAACCTGTCATTCGCGAACCACGCACAATGTGGGGTTCTGTAGTTGGGATGAATTTATCCCAAAAACAAACTTAACGTTGTAGTTGAAAAACATGTTCTCCCGTACATCGATATACGTTACAGTCAATTTTTTTAGTTGGTCGACTATTACTCGTTAACTTGTAAAGCCTACTTAGATGTGATAGTTTTCCTTTTAAATACATTAATTATATGGACTACTGCTATGATTTCTTCACATCTCCGTATACAACCATTAAGCTGGCAGGGGGGGACACTTGACTCTATCAAAAATTTGCACTTTAAAGCTTAATATTACGCAAACGGATCCCTGAATCGAACACTGATCCCGAAAAATGGTGTTCACAGACCCACAATATTTTTGAACGGCCTATTCAACGATGTCCCACACCATGGAATAGACAAGAAAAAAAAAAATATCATCCCACATTACGTGCGTGGGAGGGAACCCTATATTTTTTTTTTAGGTTTTGTTTTACCACTTTGTCGACGCGGTCCATATGTATACCCATGTCAAATTACAGCCTTCTAGTACTAAGCATCTCTGAGCTAAAGCGGGGACACACAGACAGGCAGATGGACATGGTGAAACTATAAAGGTTCCTTGTTTACGGAACCCTAAAAAAGTCTACAACGGAATAGTTTTATACTAGTCGTGGAAAATGTTATACTTAGTTCCGAATTCTGTCTAGATATCTAGGACATAATTTGTTCGGTCTTGCAGTAAAACTTATTTTTTACACAACCAAAATTAGAAATTAAAATCCATATAAAAATAAACTCTCGCTCGCCAATTTATTTTTAAAGAAAGAAAGAAAAAAATTCGGTCCTAACCAAAGACTTCTCTAAGTCTAAAGCCGTACGTTTGTCAGTCACCATCGAGTGATTGCAGCAATTAGTCAAGTGTAATTCCTTGCGCCCGCAAGCCTGACTCGCTACAGGTTCACATTTAACATTTACCGGATCCTTTAGGCCTTAAGGGTGCTCCACACTTATTCTATTCGACTGTAGGTACCTAGTTGTAAGACAACAGAGCCGAGTCTCCGAAACAGTTACTACATAATATATTCGGCTTTCATTTGGCTCTTGTCTGTTTGGCATCTACCCTCACTAAATCATGTTTGGGTCGGTTCAGATCAATTCGAGCTATGCCGAGTGGCTTTTTCCCGAACATAATTATTAGTGACCGACCGAAGCTTAGTTTTCGTTTTCGGCCAAAAAATCATGATTCGGCCATATTTTCGTTTTCGGCCATAAACCAGCCGAAGCTACGGCCAAGCCGAAACTCAGAAGTTCGCAATATCAAGTGACTTAGACTGAATCGGGTCCGCTCGTGGTTTCACTCTGCTGACTTAAACGGAAGCGATTTTGTTTAGAAGTTATGAAGCGAGGTTATGTTGTTCACGCGCATAAATTAATGGGTAAGTAATTACTTTTATTAGTTCGTGACTTTTGTTTTTATTTCCGACATGCATATAAAGGCATTAGATGTGTTTGCACTTTTTTCACTCAAATGAGAAAGGTTTGTGAAATATTGTAGGTCGATCAATTAATGTAAAAAGGAAAAGTTAGTTCTTTTCCTAAACTTGTTTGTAGGTGATTAGTTTTGTGTATATTGTGTAAGTAAGTATTCTTTTCGAGGAAGATTCTAATTGCACAGTAGTTTGTGAAATGAAATGAAGAAATCGTGACGTATTTATTTCACTCAGTTATATGCTTATACTTAACCTGTTTTGCAGATTTCTTGAATGATAATAAATAACGCTGTTTTTCCTAACAGTACACAGTTTTTATAGCCTATATTTGCTCTTTCTCTCCCTAGGTGTAAAAAAAACAAACATGGTTTCAGTGTATAGCGGAAATATTGTTTGTTGTATGTTTAAATAATTTTCGTTTTCAGCCGAAAATAAGACTAAAGCCAAAGCTTATTTTTCGTTTTCTTTCTCGGCTGAAAATCAATTTCCGGTCGGACACTAATAATTATTTATATTCGATTTTGCCGCCTTGCTCTGCCGAATCATGTCGACCAAGTGTGTAGCACCCCATACGCAAACGACCGCTTCAAATCGGTCACTGATTTGTATCTGTCAACTGCTGTCTATAGTGCGTTTACTATAATTTGACGCGTGACGCGATTGGTAGCACTGAATTTTGCTGTCTTAATTTCAATACTAATAGAGTTCATAATGGCGACTGACAGAACAAACTACTAATCACATGACTTCAAAATTCAGTGCTAAAAATCGCGTCACGCGTTAAGTTATAGTGAACGCACAGTACTGTCAACTACAGTCCGTCAGTCGGTGTCCGATTTACAATAGACGCGTACGTAACGATGGATACCGATTTTTGTCTGACGTTTAAATCGATGTGTAATAAGAATATACCCGATTTTTAAATTACTTCAAAAAGGAAGAGGCTATTCGACGCGTTTTACAATTTATTTTCAGTGTTTTTTTATGATGTGGGCTATCTACGGTTCCTCTTAAAATCCACGGTTTTTTTTACTATATTCAGTGTTATTTCTCGAAACCTTTTCAAAGTATTTCCATGATGCATGAGCTAGGTAATACAGTAGATCGTGACTAGAAACTGTAGGACAAAGAAACGAAATCGAATTGAAAGTTTCGTATTATTATTTCGCAACTACCAAGTCGTGTACTTTGGAAACTTAATTATATTATTATACATTGGCTAGTAACTAGTGTCGCTGAACTTACCAGTTTTTTTATTTAATCATACGGTAAAGTATTAAGTTTTGTAAAATAAAGAACAAAGAATAGAAATTCAAAAATTTTAAACTCTATGCTTTAGTAGGTACCCACTAAAGCATAAACGGCTAATCTTAATATTTCACATCTTTGAAAATTATGAAAATTACTGAAAATAGCTATTTTTAACCCAAACATATTGTTTATTTATATATACTTTGTTGTACACCACAAAAACACATAACAAAAAATAAATCAAAATATACAAACTATACAATGGGCGGCCTTATTCCTTTCTGCGATCCCTTCCAGACAACCATGGAATGGTCAGTGATTTGCCTGGACATAAAGTGGGGCTGTCGTTGGTGCAAAAAATAAATACAATTTACTAGAACTGATACGCAATACCTACACATATCCTAAATAATATATACGTAAATACATACATATTCAATGTATAATCAAGGAAAATAAATGAAAACTATACCTAGATAATTACAGTTACCGGAACAAGTACAGTTACCGGAGTTTATACGTACCTAATTAAAAACGACTGGGAAAAGTTTTCTGTTCTTTTATGATGTTGCATAGTTTATGTAAAGTTTAAAGACCGCCAAAAATGGGCTCATAAAAAACTAGATTATAAGTGTCAATAACTAAACATAAAACGAAAATCAAACCAGACCACTCAAGTGCCAAAACATATAAAAAAGTACTAACTTTACTTAAACTTTTTATGGTACCTACGTCGTAAAATTCATGAACACTAGTCTTATTTTTATATCTGCCAAGTAAGCTATTTTTGTATGTAAATAAAAACCATAATTTAAGTATCAGTAAAATTAAAATACAAGAAGAAGAAGTGATGCGTTAGGTATAATTAAGTTCAGCGTTGTGGGACTCGTTGTAAATTATCACAGCAATTGCATTTATCAGAATTGCACCTCCAACCGCTAACAAGATTTAGAGGGAACGTGGACGGTGTAACACGTCTACCTATAGGATAATTAGTATCGCTACCTCGCGGCGTCTCATTTATCGTTCTCCACGGGGAGGTGGGTCAGCCAGCAGTAAATCTACCAACCTGAGCGCTCTTGTCTTTGTAAACTTGAAAATCTAATTACATTTACAGTTCCACTTAAGTTCGCCTTTCCCGTTGAATTTGCATTTCTTGATTTTTGTCCTCGAGCTCTGATAAGATTTTGTTTCGGTGGAGTTCATCTTCATGACTCTTTTTTAAGTAAAAATTTTAATTAGGGACATTGGAGGCGTCTACCTGGGTTCGTGAGTGTCGCGGGCGTGTTTTAACGGAACCGCCGGTTTAGACGCTCGAACAGGCCCAATAAAGAGCATCTCAATGTTGTAAAGGCGTTCCTAATGCTTATTTGCATTCAAGAAGGCTCCCAGAACGGGCAAGCAAGTGTACGGGAACGGCTCGGAAACGTCGGTACCCGGTTCACAGCGCTAGACGGAGAGCTCCCCAGGTAGTGATTAGACGATGCTAATACCATTTACTTTCCAACTTTCCTGACTCACCGACCGTTACGTGAACATTCGCTATTTATTTTAGGCTACTTTAAAATCATCTTAAAGAGCCGCTTTAATTCTTTTCTGCGCTATTAAATGCCGGTAATCGTAATATTATTCTTATTTAAGCGAATTCCGAAAAATAAAATCAGAATATTCTTTCTTTTATGTAACAAAAACAAACGCTGATCTACTTATGTGGCTGAAATACGCTAACTAACATTATATTCCCGAAGTTAGTTATTAATGACTACATTACGACTTGTCGGACAGATTTATCACCGCACTAACAAGTGAACTTCTAGCATCAGTATTTGTTAAATGAATTTAATTTAATAGAAGTCGTTATTACAAATTTTAGAGTTGTCCAAAGAAAACTGAGCATAGCGGCCTTCTCATTAACGTATATAGCACAATTTCCTCTGGAAACTGTTATTCTACAAAGTTGGAGCGAAAAAATTAAGTTGAAATTTGATGTCCGGAACGTAGGGAGAAGAGCGGCCCCTCAGTGGAGTCACCGGAGCTTAGTCCACATTAAAACTGCAACCATAAAACTTTGCAGGGCATAGTTGTGCCGTGGTCCTGTGGTCGAGCACGCGGTGAAACTTGCACTGCATTACGACAAGTAAACCTGCAGTTAAGTGTTTACTTCGCACATTCCAAGGCATTGTGCCGGCAACTTGGACCATAAAAACGGCCTGACTCCTGCTCCCGCTTCTAACTTCACTACATGATGTATGTGCCTTATCTTTTGATTAGCTTTGTTCAACACCTAACTTCAGTATGCAGAAATTTTAAACGTTTGATTGTAATAAATGAAGTGACTAATGCGAACGTGTAACTAATTTTCTGCGTTTACTTTGCCGTAATATATTTGGTACACATTGTCCTTTACTGGTAAACAGAATCGAACTCCACCCTGATACTCATGTGTACCTCATCGATCATTTGGTTCATCGATATTAATTAATTTACTTAATCTGCTTTCAAAACTTTATGACTGGATTAATGCTATTTATTTAGCTTTAAATTATATTATATAACGTGTTTACTCGAGTGATGTGTGCATAATCGGTTAATTAGTCGCTTTCAAAACACGATTCACGGCTTTCTGATCTACTAAATAAACAGAACATGATTTGAGCGAGAGTTACTTCCTATTAACATTATGATGCCAACAATTTGTGTTCATCGTTACAACTTCGCGAATTTATCCCGAGATACTCCAAAATTTTAACGAACATGAAATGCTTTATTTGTAATCCTAATTATTTTTTATTTTATTAAAACAACACTCTAAATAAATATAACATCAAAACGTTAGAATAAAAATCAATAAAGAAATATATTACTTTACCTTCTCGCCTTTTTTATTTTAGTTCTTATTTATTTATTTATTTAATATAAGGTAGCTTCACAGCTGACAGAAGTATAATCTTATTAATAATCTAAATATTACGCCAATTACGAAGTACACAAGAAAATAAGAAATACAGAGAGTGATATAATTATTAGTATTTAAAGTGTGTGCGTGCGTGTTCTGATACAAAAATCTTAAAATAATAAACAGAATGCAGCGAAAAATTATATGAGAACAAGCCATCGGCAAGTTTGCTCCGTGACGGTCTGATCATCGCTTAGTTGGCTTGGCACTGATTACAGCAATTATTCACCTCGCCGCCTCCCCTTTGCCGCCACAACTCCCTCCGTCACTCCTCTAACAGCTTCACTTAATCCAGGTACCGTCGTAAACAACACCTTCTACCCAATAACAACTAATAAAAACACTTTACAAACCAAATAATTCAATTAACGAAATATTTTTATCTCATCAACAAAATTATTTTTTTCGTACGTGCAAACAGAAAACAAATGGGTACCAATCCATAAAGTGTAGTAGCGATTCCCGACAATGTGAACAATGTATCAGGGAAAAGTTTGTGAAGTCGGAAACAAAGCAGGCCACCTCTATAGCTACAAATGTGCTTCTGGATATTATAACTTTCCTTTATGCGACCCATTAGAACATTATCTTAATTTCACTTCTTCAGTGCTCCAATGAGAAAGTACAAAAACTTATGGACGCTGGGTAAAGTCTCGTTCTACGAGCTACGTCCAGACTGGACGTAGCGTTTCCAGATTTGACTTATCAGACATTTACGTAATTGCATCGAACGAAGATACGTTTTATAGTAAGTGCCTTATATATATAAAATAAATCTAATAATCCACGACGTGAACAGAAAATGAAAATATCTGCACGAAACTAGCAATAAACTTCATAAACAACGAAAGACTTTAAGTACGAAAATATTGGTATTCAGTTCAAAACTGCAACACAGCAAAACACGTCGTGACTGAAGCCGGGAGGTAAACAAATTCAAAATAGAAAACAAACTATACGCGCGTTGCACAGTATTGATTGAGCTCCGGTTGGCCGCAATATGGAAGATTTGTTGAGAATAACGGTTGAGCAGATAGCTCGAGTGGCCATTACAGATATCTTGAGCTCCCGCGATCGAAAGAGAACACCCGCCCTCACCTACGTCTCACTCGAGTTCCTCCGAGCTGCACTGTGCATGGGCCGTACATTTTACCGAGCTGTAATGCTTGGGATCTCGGGAAATACTATTCTCTTTTGCTCGCTTCAAGCTACGTAAGTATAAAATACGAAAATGTGGATAAGTTATATTTTCAAAGAAAGATTTTTGACAAAGTAGATGTTGTATTTGTTTTCGATTTATGTATTTCAGGTCCATAAAATAAAATGATGGTAAAGAGAAGTTATGACTTGAATTATTTATCAACGTCCATGGTCATACACTTTCACGTCATTAACTATGTTGCAGTTGTCCGCATAAAGGAGGATGTTGGTACCTACTGGTCTACATCTACTGTAAAAAAACCATCGAGAATAGAGTAGCTGATCTACTCTAAGTTGTTGACAACATAGATGCATCCATAGAGAGAACATTTATTTATAAAACAGTCAGATTATTTTAAACGCAATCCGGAACCTCCTGAAATATTTATCACACTATTTATACCGACAAGCACTACTTACCAAAGGGGCACAAGTGAAGTTTATATGTATTTGTAAAATTCATATTCCCACTGCATTTGGATCTTTTTAATAGTGTCAACTGTTGTTCAGCTTTACACCTTATTTATGTGATTGATTTTAACGTTTGTGTTTTTAGTGGGAAAACTTTCAAATACGCGTTTGGCTCTATATCCATAAAACATAACGACAAACATTTATTTATTTGCTCCAGCATCTGCATGTTTGATTTTTTTTTATAGAATGCATTCTATGTTAGTCTCTGCCTTTTCGGTAGATTAGCCGTGATACCGTATCAAACATAATTTGTTTGTAGAATAACTCACTTTAAATTATTTACAATAATAGAATATTTCCAGAAAGATTTCATCGTGTATTAGAAGGCCTACAAAGGCACTGCAAGCGTATAACAAGCATGATCCTGCCGAGGTCGCGGGAAGGTACTTATGGGTCACCGAGGCCCCCGCAACACAGGCAACGGAAGGAATACGGGTGGGTTTTAGTCAGTAAGAGTCTGACACACCCTCCCGCTCCGTCCAGAGCGGGAGAAGTTATTTGATGATTTCCCATCCACAAAAAAAAAAAAAGCATGATTGTAACTTGATAAGCGATGCAAAGAATGATATCGTATCGATATTTTATTGTAAGATTCATCATGTCCCATACGTGCTTCAGATATCCACGTACTGTCAAAGTAGACAAATCGCATTGAATTACTCGAAGCTAATGGGTGTAAAGACTTAATTTGTTGTGAACGCAAAATCATTAATTTATTTACTTTATGCATTGAGTTACTTTGAGTTAATGTTTGTGAGTTGGCAAAACTCCCAGAATAAAATGGATTATGCAAATAATACGCAACTGTTATAACACAATTGTTTATTATATTCCGCGCTATCTATGTAGCACTTGATGCTGAAATAATAATTCAATTGTTCAGCTTTATAGTTCATAAGGCTTATACAGTTTATGGGATAAAATGACGCGTTATTGATAGTAAACTGGCATGTTTGGGTGCGGGAAGCTAAAAGCTACAGCGGAGACATAGACGCTGGAAGGAAAATGTAAGTTATAAAACCCGGAAAATATAATTCTAATTATTTTTATTAAAATTTCAGTAGATTTTTCACAAAGCAGTACAGGTTTTTAATACAAAATTCATAAGCAATACACAAACTAAAATGCAAAAATCATGCAAATGATTAATATTATTATCATTCAAAACAATACAACGAACAAAGAATAATTACTTGAAAAGTAACTAAAAATTAAATTCCCGCAAAAGAACACATTTTATCGTTCTTTCAAAAGGGCTTACAAATAGGTGCGCACGTTTCCTTGTAAGTACGTCACATGGTCTTATCTCTTCTAGAGGGCACATGTTGTCGGTGTAAACAGGTGAACTCGCGGGAATCGCTATTTCGCTCACGTTCGACATCCGATAAAAGTTTCCGCCACAATCACCTAAGAGCTCAGCTGTCAGGGAATAACCGTATATCGGTTTTGTTTCTACTGCGTCCCTCCGCGCCCTCCTGCATTTCAACCGAATTATATCTGGATCATGCTGTATTTAAATTAAGAATTTTTATTCGGTTTTGTTTGTTGGTTACCGTAGTTCGACTAACACGGGATTGTGACTAACACGAGGATCGATCGATCTATAATTTAAAAGCGGCAGCAAAAGATGAGTGATTTTTTATTTATTTAAGTAAAGCCGTTTCATTTAATTGCTTCGGAAAAATATATCTAAAGCACCAGCAACAATTTCTTTTAGACTGTAATATTATTATACCTCCTTGTAAAAGATTAATACCTTTGGTTTATCGTTAATATAAAATGATCCACACGACTTTATTTCTTTATATAAAAAAACACACGGAACATATTTCATGCATTAAAAGTTTAATTAATATTTTATGTACCGTTTCCCGAATATGGACGTAGTTTAGTTTACAAATCATAAAAACTTCTGAATGGCGCTTTGGGAAGCTTTAAAGTACTTTATATCAAAAGACATTATTTAAGCAATAAAGCTGGTTTCAGACTGTTATATCAGGTGATTCTAGTTTGGATATACATGCGCTGGCGCCGTGGCCAGTCCATTAATGAACTTGGGCAATGAAACTTATATTGGTGTTTGTGTCCAGCGTCTTCTGCAGGTTAAAATGTAATTGAGGTAGGTATGTAGGTAGACCGGTAGTAGAGAAGGAACAAATGTTCCTTTTTATTCTCTCTCACTTATGTTTCTTAAAAAGGATATGTTTTTCTATGAATCTGAATAAAGGCCATCACCCGTATAGGTAATAAGCATCACACAGGCTATTAAAAAGTTATTTGCCGAAAGTCAATCTTTCAAAGACGAATTCCATGCGCATGATCAAATAATTGGTGACTTCACAACGATGTGACATCATTGGCTCTGATGTGTGTAGTTACCCAGCTCATTGAAAACTCGCGTGCTCATAAAGATATTTTTAGGATTTTGTAGGAAACAGTTACTAAATACGGATGTAAATAAACATCCCGTGTTGCATTTTAGGGCAGAAGCACATTTTCGACTACAAGTCACTTTCAAATCAAGAGCTGCAACTTTCCGTAGTTCGTTCCTTTCCACTTTTGATTACTCTTTCAATAAAGCACGGTCATTTAGCTAATGAGTGCGCTCTAAAGTAAATAACTAGAACAAAGTCTACATCAGTGAGATTCAGGCAACAGTTTCAACCTTTGATACTAGACTGGCAGTCGGCAACTTGTTAAGAAAATAAAAATATCACCTGCCAAGCATACTGTAAAAGAAATTCTTTAGATGACTCCAGGACGACATCATTTAGATTTTTTTCTTATATTAAAGTTGTGTTTATGATTTAGACAGTACCTCACGAGTTTATTTCATTTCAGCTGCTGGCACACTTTCTTTACACCATTACAGTAAGTATGAATGTTGTCGCTTTGAGCTCTGTCGTAGTTGAATTATGAGTAGATAGGATTGCCTTTTTTATTATTTTTCTTGAAGATCCGAATAGATACTTATAGGTAAGTAGATTTTAATGTTTCTTGCAAGGACGCCTGTTCAGCAGAAGCCGATGTCCGGTTAGTCCAGCAGTTGAAACACAACATCGCAAGCAGACGTTAAATGTGACAGGCTCGTGCGGTGGACACGCATTATTGGCATTGGAAACACAAGGCAAAGTTTCCTTATTTATTCTGTTCAATTCTCATAAGTTCAGTTAGTGTGATAAGCATTTTGCTTATTAAACAACCTAACAAAATTCATCGTGTTGCTTTATTACAACCGTGAGTTTAAAATAAAATAACAGAAACGAATCAGATAGGCTCTTTGCGAGTCTCAAATAAATTATTTCATTTAGTCGACCCACTTGGTGTATGTAGATATCGATGGAGCTAAACATTGAGGACAGCGTTGATAATTTGCAAGACCTGAAAACCATTTGGTATTCCGCTCACGTCCGCCCCTTGAGATAAGTTTCAGCCACAATTACCTGACCGTTCAACCGTCAGGAAATATATTGGCACCTTCTGCAAGCTCGCCTCGCGATCGCGCCGCCCCGCACCAATATCTACGATCTGATTTTGATCGCCACAAAAAATACACGAGAAAAGCACAAGCACCCTCCACCAAAGCCAATTTATTAATAGTCAAATCTCAAGTCACGATACATAAGCTACGACATTCAACAAACTCTGCGTCTTTCAGTTTCACCCTTCGTTTGATAAATAAAATAAATCTCGAAACAAAACATTTGCATGATTAATGGCTATTTATTTTTTCTTCAAAACCGAAAGTTCTCGAACAAAGAACTTCGTGATTATTGTTGAAGTACACAATGAAATCAAACGACAACTTTTAAAAGGTCCCTAATGGACAAAAGGCTATCGATCAAATTACAAAGAAAGTTTTTCTCAGTACACAAAACAATCGATGGCTTCAAATATTTCACTGGACATATTTTTCCGGTAAAATTGTGTCATTTCTTTTTTCGAGCCTCAATGGATTGATGCTCGACCACTTTATCATCGCAAAATGCTAATATGTAGACATTTTAGTGGCTATAAATCGCCGTCAAGGGAAATGCGTATGTAAATTCGTAAAATTTGAAAGTATTTTAAGATATAAAGAAAATCAAAGGGCGGCTTAGTACCACGGTAGAATGTTAGTAGAGTCAAAAAGGGCTGTATCGGGCGGCCGCAATATTCGGAGCCCCTCGATTTCGGGATGGAATACTTGGGGCGGCATTCATTCGATCGCAATCTCTATGCTAACAGCTTGCGATTCTGATCTTCGTTTAGCGGAATGACCGCAGTCACCCCGGTTCCTGTGACGCTTACGAGTATTCCTTACACGTTCACTCCACAGAAGTTTTTTATGGACACGAGAAACGCTCGCCCCTTAGATTTTCTTTTCTGGATGACATAAAACTATTCGGGGTTGAAAATATATAAAACTTAACATTTGTGCTTTAGTTAAATAGTAAAAAAGTTATAGTTCATTTTCTTCTGATCTGGCGACATTGGAAAATATAAAGATTAATCGAGGTTGCTAAAAATTTTTAGCAACCTCGAACAAAGAACGCCATGGTATGGTCTACGCTAGATCATTAAATTCAAAGATTTGAAAATGAAAATGAATGGAATGACTGTGGACTGTGCTTCGCTAACTCAATAGCAGTGACAAAGCGAGCGCTGGACGGAGCACAAGCGTACCTCCCCTACCGTCCCTATGCAGATTGTGGCGGATGTTCGTGCGGGGGAGGTCGGCTAACGTACAAGATTCAAGTAAATCTCTTACTCAAAACAGGTTTGTGGCAACGCTACGTGTACCTCGCTTTAAAAAACTCTTTGTTGAACCGAGAAAACAAGTCAGAGGTACAACAAGTTTTCCTTAGACACAAAAAAGAAAATCCACGATTGCTAAAGAGATCAACTGAATTTCAACTTTAATGTTTTATTTTAAACAATTTAAAAATATAAAAACAATGATAATTATTGACAAAACATAT
Source organism: Atethmia centrago (assembly GCA_905333075.3). Classification (NCBI taxonomy): domain Eukaryota; kingdom Metazoa; phylum Arthropoda; class Insecta; order Lepidoptera; family Noctuidae; genus Atethmia; species Atethmia centrago. Next base: position 13,765,417 of record HG995383.1, on the reverse strand, counting down.
GGAACGATACAAACATTTTACTTGGTAGATGTGCTGCATGATGTTTAGAACACAAATAATACACAAAAAAGCCGTAGCAATACAAATTGGCTTGGAACGTGCACCGGAAAACTTATATCCGCTGATATCTAATATTTTACTTATACAGAAATAATTCGAGAAACAAAAAGAATGAGGGGTCAAAAGCAGATGGTCCGCTTTTATAAAAATGTTGGAGGGTTGTGAAATATGACACAGTGTTATTTCTTCGCACACCCGGTCAAGAGTTATTGCATTCCATTATACGTTTTCTCTATCTAAAGGAAGCCATTTTCACTAAAGAAGAACTATGCCGTCTAATTTTTATTTCACTTATCATTTTTATTGCTTTGAGAATTTTCATTTTCAACACACGTGTTATTCGTAACGTGAACCTTGTACAGATTGACGCGATATGTCATATCTTTTGTGGCTTTGAGGAGAGCGGAGAAAGTAATTATCAGCTAGATATGTTATAATTTATATCTTCATATAAAAATGGGTGCTTTGTAACGGCCGAGCTATCGGGTGCTCCTTTTAACAGGCCGAGCTGCGTAAGAGATCGACAATAGAGTCAGTGGCTTGGAAGGGGACACCTTATCTTTACTACATTGTGTCCCATGTCACATGAAACGCGAGTGGCGGCCTCAGGCCATGAACGGATTTCACATTCATAATGAAGATTAAGCAGAATATATTTTAGCTCTCTCGCTTTGTACGGCGTCATGTGTAATTATATGCCAGCTAACTGGCGTTTCGATACTAATATAAATATGCTCTGAAATAACGTTAGTTCAAAGATCCCGATGGAAACACATTTACGTGAAGCTTTCTCTCCATTTTCGAGCTAACCGTGGTTCGGTGGTCGTTAAGCTGTCAAATTAGACCAACTCGTCCTCACTGCCATTCGAAAAAGAAAAAGTGCAATTTTCTTTTATCGCGTGACCTGAAAGTTTTGGTATTATTGGTGACGTCGGTTTTAGGCAGGTTCCTCTAATGATGTCTTTAACGTTATGTACATTACGTAACTATATTTTAATGGAGCCTTTGGTAATGGCTTATTTCATAATTAGAATGAAATGGGTACAGTATAAAATTATTGCTTCGATAATTTATAATTTACTCGACACTATCAGCTCCGGCGCCGCCGGAAATTAATTGGACAGCACTGATAATAATTGAATTTTCTCGTTCAAAGGAAACACTTTTAGGAAATAAAATACACAGTTAGGTATAAATACTGCCAAATAAATGCTAAACACAATATCTGATAACAGAATTCTTCGAATATTGGTTACTAGGTTTTTTTGTAGATGACATATTGTTTTCTTGTTGAAATAAGAACCGGTGATGACAATACTTTGTTTTAAAAGTCGCCTCTTTCCATTTCACTATAGGAACAGCGAAAAATTGAATTCTAAGCCGGATTGAATAGTTGTATTTCATAAAAGAGTTTAAAATGGAACACCTACAATATTTCAGCCTTCAAATCTCAATAAATCGTCTAGGCGTGGTAACGAGCTCGCTGCGGCGTAGTCTCTGCGGATACGTATTTTATTGGATTCACTGAAACGTTTTTCAGGTCCGAAGGATTATTTACGAGCGTCTGCGCTGCCGCTGCAGAAATGCAGATGGACAAAAAGCGTGTGTATAACTTATGTATGCACGGACTGTGCTTCTTATTCTAGAAGCAAATGTAAATCTTGATATTTGTAGCTACAGGCAGTACTGTGTTTCTGCTGTTTCTTAAAAAAAGTTCAGTGAAGTTCACTTTTTTTTTTTTTTTTTTTGGGTGGGAAATCATCAAATAACTTCTCCCGCTCTGGGCGGAGCGGGAGGGTGTGTCAGACTCTTACTGACTAAAACCCACCCGTATTCCTTCTTGTTGCCTGTGTTGCGGGGGCCTCGGTGACCCATAAGTACCTTCCCGCGACCCCGGCAGGCATCGGCCCTAGTGGACCCCTACTATGTGCTGACGACATCTCTTTGAGGCGCGCGTGGAATACAACGCGCCGTCGACCCGGGCCTGGTCCTTACCGGACGGTGAGCTACCCATTGCTCACCGTCCGCAAGCCCGCTCACCGTCCGCAAGCCCGAGGGAAGTTCACTTAAGATATTTTTATAGTTATTATTTGAAAGTTTTACAGGTATTCTCGAAGAATAAAGCACAGATATTTTGCAAGAATATATAAGTAATGAAAATGTATTGAATTATGAAAATGCTGAAAACATTTCAAATGGCATCAAAACTGTCCATCCAGGCCAATTAACATTAAAAGTACCAATATGCATTTAATATGCTATTACTAAATTTTTAACGTATCTGCACCGTACTCTCTATAAGCCGTACACCAACCAACGCGAACATAAGGCAGTAGAAAACTATCACATGTCGCGTCGGCTTAGAACAAAAACCGGCCAAGTGCGTGTCGGACGAAGCACAATGAAGGGTTATAGTTGGGAATTTATCCCAAAAACAAACTTAACATTGTAGTTGAAAAACATGTTCTCCCATACATCGATATACGTCACGATCAATTCTCCAACTGCAAATGTAAGTTGATCGACTATTACTCATTATTTTGTAAAGCCTACGTAGCTACATATTTTTCCTTTTCGTTATATATACTACCGTCGTGATTTTTTTCACATATCCAATAACAACCATTTAGCAGAAAAAAATACACTTTAAGGCGCTGACAAGACCCAATTGACCAAAATAGGCTTTTCTTAAGAAAAAAAATTGCCAAATCTGTATAGTTTGTGGTAGCGGAAAAAATATATGTTAATTTTGAACATATTTCCCAGAACTTGGCTGTTACCAAAACATGTTTTGATAAAAGATTTCGTTACAAACTAACGTTAAACTAACCCCTTACCTTGAGTTCTAATACAAAATATCTGCATTAAATATCAACATACGTTACGTATTTAATTAATAACAAGAACGTCATATTTGAATGCAGAACTTGGTTGTTTTTTATTTTCGATTACTCTACTCAATTTTGAGTAAATAGATAATTGCTTCATATTTTGCAATAAATTACAAGCGTTGTGTCATCGCGCTTCTCTTTCTTTTCTATGCAATCTGACAGTGACCGCGGTTTAGGTGTTGTCAGCGTCTTAAAGCTTAATATTGCGCAAACGGATCCCTGAATCGATGAATGGTTTTCACAGACCCACAATATTTTTGAACGGCCTATCCAACGATATCCCACACCATGGGATAGACAAGAGACACACAGACAGACGGACATGTCGAAAATATAAGGGTTCCTTGTTGACTACGGAACCCTAAAAACTAGGTAAATATGGTAAAGTTAGACCATTTACACTGTAAAACAAATTCGCAAACCAAGAAACAACACTTTAAATGGTATACCATTTAAAGTACCTAATTATAATTCAATACACCCTGACCACTTACCGAAGCACACTTTGCTGCCTCTAATTGGCAGCACACAGTTCCACAGCACACAGTATTGTCCCCGTGATACAAGAGTACAGGAGCAGGTGGTCAGCGTGATTAATTGCCCCACTGAGGAGCCAGGGATGCCCCAACCTATTTATTTATACGAACGTAAGTGCACCTCGATCGGAAACTTGCCAGCAACGAATCTGTAGGGGATACCCGGATACCCGCTATGAGATTTTTCTTTTTTGCATCCCTATGTTGTTCTTGTGAACTTATTTGCTAACGTGATTCAATCTGCGTAAATACGGCGGAAGGTAATGAGGTTTTCTTATGGTTTCTTTATACGTTCCTACTTGGTTTTGTTGTTAGCTTTTCTTGATTTTGTGATGTTATTTGTGAGAAACTTCTCTTAGTAACTACTCGAAAAGCAATAGAGCTGACTATGTTTTGGATAAGGTGAGATATAATATAGTGATCTTTATTACAATGTTACGTAAATCTTTAAAAAGTGATCTTACCCTCAGTCAACACTTGTCAACATTCTTAATCAGCCTATAATGTTCCCACTGCTGGGACACAGACCTCCTCTCTGTGAGAGGGAGTGGGCCGTAATCCACCACGCAGGCTCAGTGCGGCTTGGTACAAAACTTGCCATTAAGGTTCAAATCGGACACTTCGGCACTGTACATATTCAAGCTTATTGTGATGGTCTCCAATTTGTATTAGGCAGAGAGACACTATCAATATTCTAAGTATTTTTTAACCAATAACTACCTGTTACGTATCTGTTCTGCCTCTCCGTACCGTATTGCTCTGCCGCTTCGTTCTCATAGCGTTTCAATTCTTTTGTGGTCTGTGAGCGTGACTCCGCAAATTTTCCGACTGCTAAATCGACCGGTTTAAAATTGTATGCTCTTACTGCATGCTGTAAGATACAGTGACATAATACCGTTATTATAGTTTTGCTGAAACATCCGTGTATAGGTTCAATAAAAAGTCGATTAACTTCATTTTGTTTCCTCATATTGTTTTTGCTTCTTAATGAACGTAGAAACCATTTTCCTGGAAATGGAATAGGCTTGAACTTATGTTCACTACCGTTGTATGAGTTAGAACAATGCACCCTTAAAAAACCGAAGGAATACCTACTTACATATATAAGATACATATTTATTAAAAATAACACTTATTTTAATAAAAAATACACTTAAGTCTGAAAATAAACGTCACCCAGGCCCATCAGGGAATTTCCCCTGCCATTATAAATGTCACCATGTACACAAATCACGTTAACTAAACATTCTGACACGCGATATACAAAACATAAATTAGTTTCTAGTTATACTACTTAAATCATCATTAATAATGTCAAACTGTCATTATTAGGAACGTAATAAACACGAAATTATATATTATCAACTCCATTATCAAGAAAAAAAGGGACAAGTGCGAGTTAAACTCGCGTAGTGAAGGTTCCGTACGTACAATGAATATGTTATCAACCATCTTTTTTATTCCAACATTTTTTATCCCACGAACAAACTTAACATTGTAGTTGAAAACATGACGTTCTCTATGGTGTTAAAATAACATAGTAAATCTCTTAATATTGTGCGTACAAACTTACATTTGCAGTTGGAATGTATGGGAATACATTCCAACTGCAAATGTAAAAAGAAATAGTAAATAGTTCTTTACTCATAGGTGGAATAGTTCTTTATTCATAGGTGAATAGTTCGTTACTCAGGAAAACCTATAAGAAGGCTATGGTGTTAAAGAAGGGGCTTGTGGCCAAGTAATAACACCCGCACGGGTCGATCGATCAGGTTAAGCTACGCTTGCCGCGGTTGGTCCGTGGATGGGTGACCATCTTTACATACCAAGACCCCTCCGTGCCTCGGAAAGCACGCTAAGCCGTTGGTCCCGGCTGTCAAGTTTATTTTTTGCCTCAGTAGTTTCGGAGACAAGTGGGGAATGGTAAATTTTCATCTATTTTCCTTACTAACTATAAAATTATTCATTTTAAAATTATAAAAAAAAAATATTTGAACCCTAACAACAAGCCCATTCGTTTGATATGTCACACGGTACAGTTTGAAAACTTTTTTATTTTCTAATTTGTCCCCCAAAAGTGACTCTCGTATTCAAAATTCATTTATTTACGTTACGCGTCAGTGTTTGAGTCACAGAAATTCATAGGTGTACCAAATTCCAACTTAATTGGTCCAGTAGATTCGGAGCAAATCGTCTGGGACACGGACACGGACAGACAGACAGACACATAAGTGATCCAATAAAGGTTCTGTGTTATTTCCTTTTAAGGTATGGACCCCTAAAAAAATCAGCCAAGTGGGAATCGGACTCGTACACGAAGGGAACGATATTGTACGGTGGTACAATATTGTACCACCGTACAATATTGAACCCTATTTAGTAGACGTTGGTACCTATGTATTGCCATTATTGCCATTCAAGCAAAAACGCTTTTTTCTTGTATAGCAACCCCTTTAATTTTTTACTTCCTTTTATTTTTATTATAATAGGTTGGGGAAAAAGTTTCTTCGCATTTTTTAAGAAAATTCAAAACATTTTTTAATATAGTTTATTTACATTTAACTAAAGTATGTAGGTACCATTTTGTTCGATAACTTTTTGCCATCTTGTAGGTAGGGACATGATCCCATTGCTATAGAAATTTTGGGACTTCTGATCAAAATACCGCGACAAGTGGTTTTGGCAGTCCTCTCGTGATGTTAACCTGACACTGCCTAAAGAATTCTAAAGAGACCGAAACAGGTGGAAATCTGAAGGTGCAAGGTCAGGACTATACGGCGGATGCATTAACACCTCCCAGCCAAACTCTCTTAATTTTTTCTGAGTGGCTAAAGATGTGTGAGGTCTTTTTTTTTTTTTTTTTTGAGCGTGGGAAATCATCAAATAACTTCTCCCGCTCTGGGCGGAGCGGGAGGGTGTGTCAGACTCTTACTGACTAAAACCCACCCGTATTCCTTCCTGTTGCCTCTGTTGCGGGGGCCTCGGTGACCCATAAGTACCTTCCCGCGACCCCGGCAGGCATCGGCCCTAGTGGACCCCTACTTTGTGCTGACGACATCTCTTTGAGGCGCGCGTGGAATACGACGCGCCGTCGACCCGGGCCTGGTCCTTACCGGACGGTGAGCTACCCATTGCTCACCGTCCGCAAGCCCGCGCCTACGGTGGCCGGAAATTCGCCCGGGATTCCCGACGCCCTGGGCGTCTCCTGCGGCGGCTAGGGGCGAGAGGGCGCGACACGTGCCTTTCCCTCAACCGTCCCGCCTCCTCCTTCGCGAGCATTACTGCTTCGCAGAAGGAGGTGACGGCTGCCCATGCCCTCTCGCTCCGTACCATGGCCTGAACCAGGGCCGGACGCGAGAGGTCTCTGCCGCCGATCGCCTCCAAGAGGACACGGCGGTGCTCTGCCCAAGCCGGGCAGACCTCCACCGTATGCTACACCGTGTCCTCCGGGCGATCCACACAGTGGTGACACCCGGACGTTTCCTTCCGCCTTATCCGACACAGGAACCTCCCGAAGCTGCCGTGTCCGGTGAGGACCTGCGTCAGGCGGAAGGTGAGGACGCCGTGGCGCCTCTCCAGCCACTCCTCAAAGAGGGGACTTATCGCCGCAATCGTGGCGTGCCCAGCACTGGGTTGCGACAACCGTACTTTCCATGACGCCATGAGATCCCGCCGGAGCTCCGTCCGCTGTGCCGCGATTTCTCGCGGCGGCGGACTTACGCCCCGGCGTTTCGCCTCCTCGCGCCACTCCCATACGTGCGCGAGGACTTTTGCCTCCAGATCCCATGGCGGCAATCCGGCAAGGAGGCTCGCTGCCTCACAGGAGACCGTGCGGTATCCTCGGACCATCCGGATGGCCATGACCCTTTGGGCCGCGCTCAACCGGCGGGCTGGCCGCAGCGCCAGAGAGCGCGCCCATACAGGAGCCCCGTAGAGGGCCATGGACCGCACGACCCCCGCGTAGAGCCTCCGGCAGGAGGCGTTTGGGCCCCCTAGATTGGGCAGGAGCCGCTTCAATGCAGCGCCCGCCCGCTCCAGTTTGGGAGCCAAACGTCGGAAATGCTCCAATGTGTGAGGTCTAGCGTTATCATGATGAAAAACGACACCCCTTCTGTTGATTAATTCCGGCCGCTTTCTCTCAATTTCTTGCTTTAATCTCATCAGTTGTTCGCAATAAAGTTCAGAATCGATGGTCCTGCCTTGTGGTAACAGCTCATAATGAATAATGCCCTTCCAATCCCACCACACACACAGCATCACCATGTTGCGAGTTAACCCGTGTTTCGCCACAGTCTGTGAAGCCTGACCGGCCTTTGACCACGACCTTTTTCGCACGTTCTTGTCGTACGTGATCCACTTTTCATCACCAGTTATCAGCTTCTTCAAAAATAGTGCGGTTTCATTACGTCGTAATAAAGAATCACAAATGAGTACACGGTTCATTAGGTTTCTTTCAGTGAGCTCGTGAGGTACCCAAATATCGAGCTTTATGTGTACCCAGTTTTTTTCAAATGCGCGTTTTTCCGGATTGAAAACGCTTAAACCAAATTTGTGCTACTCTCACAGACACTGCAATAGTCCCATAAACATCGCAAATTTTTTTCGCGGCTTGCTTTGCATTTTTACCTTTTTTGTAGTAAAATTTTAAAATGTATCGAATTTCTTCATTAGATTCACTCATCTTGACGGTACGAAAAGCAAATGAAAATCACACATTTTCCTAATTTGAATTTGGAATTATGTTCTTTATAATTTAAACTTTCAATGATACCAAAACCAGCCAGATACAACATATAGAAGAGATTTTATTACAAGTCCATACATACTATAATGCGAAAAGACTTTTTGCCCAACCTAATATGTTGTTATAGCGCCCATATTAGTACATACTCTGTGAAAATTTGTCAAGTGCCTACTTATTATGGTTTACAAGATACAGCCATGTGACCGACGGACAGACAGACAGCGGAACCTTATTAATAAGGTCCCGTTGACACCCTTTGGGTATGGAACCCTAAAAATAGCTTCCACAGTTCATTGAACCATACTAGCAGAGATCCGTAAATAACATTATACTTTCAGATTTTAAAACAATTTATTTGAATGTACTTACAATGCTACGAAATAAAATATCAACCTGTTATTGTTCCATTACTGCACTCCAGGGCAATGGCCTCTTCATTTACGGAGATAGGAATCTCATGCAAAAAGAAAAGGGAACAAAGCAAAGAAAAATGTTTTTAATTAGTAGGAACGTAAACAAAAACATTACAATAATACATTTTGCTTTATGACTTGAAATCTACTCACTACCAACAATAAATGTCAAAATAGGTTTTGGTTGTTTGAACCTTTTCAAAATATGCGATTTGTAACTTGCGGGGGGTTGAAGAAACATTTTTGTTGAAGTTTTCCGGTAGCAATTAAACAGTAAATAAATAAATAAGTCTTTTATTAATTCTCATTTTTCATTTTTACAATAATTAGATGCATGCAACAAAGTTTATATAATATACTCTATTTAATATTAAGTTTAAATTATTTTTTTGCTTACTATCTTATTTATTTGGTTTCCTATTTATAATTACATAGAAATTATATTTATAAAAAAATATATAACATAAATCCATCCATTTTTATCCATTGTTTTCTGTCTCTCGCTTTCGTTTGCTATTTACTTCCAACTATATCTTCGATATCGTCGACCCATCTTCTTGATGGTCTTCCTCGTTTTCTTATTCCCTTGGGTCCTTCCCATCAATCCAATTAAACAGTATCTGATGGTAAATGGTCACCGCCACCTATGGCCGTTTGCAATACCAGATGCAAGGTGCGTTGTCTTCCCAGACACAATGCTGGAATTCCTCATTATTAGTGCCTGTAATTCATATAGCAATAGACAATATTGTTAAACTTTTTAAATTGTCTTTTTGTTTTTTTTTTTCGAACACGAGGCTTTGGGCTACTTTGTAATAGTGTGTAATTTATGTTTATTTTATAATGTGCGTCGTAATTGTTCAGAATAAACAATTTTTATTTCTTTATCTTTTTAATTACACTGGTTCACATGTTTCTTACACCACAATACTCCAACGTTTCTGGGCGGCAGCATGCACTAAGTTCCTATAGTGAAATTGCCCTAATAGGTTTAATTGTTAACTAAACTAAAAGAAAATACAAGGAAACTTTTCCCCTGTTATTTCAATATGATTCGTAAACACACCACAAAGCGATCAATCTCCAGGGACATAAAGGTGAGGGCTTTCATTAGAGTACCCTGGAGATTCTCTAACAGCTTGTTTAGTTGTTACATATACAACTTTAATCAGACTATTTAGAATTTAATTGATTGTACTTCTGGTAACTTTTAACTATGTATTTTTCGGTTTTCATTAGGATGATTATGTTTTTATTCTTACAGTCCGTAATTTTTAGAAATTCCAAAGAATGGCCGTTCGAAATCTTCTATTGTTTAATGATGCGGCAGTATGAATTTTAAGTTCAGGTGTTATTGTTGTTACAATTATGGTATTTAACTGGATTTTTAAAATTTGATTTATCGAAACCTAGAATAAACATTACGCCACATGATAAAAAAACCGGCCAAGTGCGCGTCGTTTAAGTTTGTCCGCATTGTGCGTACAAACACAAATTGAGAGATTTACCAAGTTATTTTAACACCATAGACTTGTTATAGATTTTCCTGTAATCGTAAACTAAAGAACTATTTTCTGTAATATTTCCAAAATTTTACTGTCAGTAGTTTCGGAGATAAGGGGGGAATGGTCAATTTCCACATATTTTCTTATAAATAACTTTAAAATTAATTATTTTAAAATTTAAATAAAAATAATTGAGACCCTCACAATATCTTATTTTATTTGATATGTCAAACGGTACAGTTTGCAAAACTTTTAATTTTTATTTTCAAATTAGCCCGCCAAAAGTGACCCTCATATTAAAACTTCATTTGGTCACTGAATGTGACAGTATTTGAGTCAATGAAATGTATACGAGTATGTACCAAATTTAAACTTAATCGGTCCAGTAGATTTAGAGCAAATCGGCTGTGACAGACGAACATACAGACAGACATACGAATTATCCTTTAAGGGATCCGTTTTTTTCTCATGAGGCACGGAACCCTAAAAAATTGTTTAAATATCTCAAAACATGGCGAAGGTAATGTATGTGTGTTTTAAAGTGTATGCTAGACAGAGACAGAACTGCTTCGATCTGACGAATTAGAAGAATAATTTCAAAAACGTGTAATTTTTCCACCGATTTTATTTATTTATTTTATTTATTTCTAAAACACTTAACCTATTACAATTTGGTTTGAGCCTCACAACGAAAACCTCTCAGGGATTATCTGTGTGTGGCGAGCCGTTCAAATAAATTCTACAATAAAATTACTTACATACTACAATGATACAATCATTTTAAAATGATAATAAAAAAATAGTGGGTACATTAATACATAGGACATACATACATTATGAGAAATGGTGTGTAAAGAAACGTTTCGATTTGTAGGTAGGTACTTATAACTTTTCGAATTCGCTTTGCATAACGTTTGTAAATCTTCTGGCAGTTTATTAAGGAAAAGAAGTACTAAGTATTCTGCAACCGTCATCCCGTACACATTATTTTTCATTAATCGTCTCTTTTAGACAAATCTTTAAAATAAGTAATAATCATGTATATTTTTGATAGTTCTCAAATACCCTATTCGGTACATAATGTCCGCGCATAGATACATGATTTGAGTTTTCAAATTTACCGTTTGTTTGTATATTTTTATTATGAATAGTTTTATTGATAGATCACTTTATATGAGGAGCTCGTGGCTAAGTAATAACAGTTGCACGGGTCGATCCATCAGGTTAAGCTATGCTTACCCGGGTTAGTCCGTGGATGAGTGACTATCTTTACTTACCGAGACTCCTCCGTGCCTGGAAAAGCACGGTAAGCCGTTGGTCCCGGTTGTTTTTCGTGAATCTTTGACAGTCGTTAGGAGTCGTCAGAAGACTGAAAGTCTTCCAACCAGTCTTATCGTATTACCCAATTGCTGAGTTGACGAGGACGCAGCTCAATACCAGTATTTTACATGGGTGAAATTGGTTCCTAGGCACCTCAGGCATAGATATTTACCAATTTAATGTGACCTGGCCAAAAAATTATAGACCAAGATTATTATATGTATTTTATGATTCATAGGTAGGTATTTTGTCATAATTATATTCACGTCTATATTTCTTTCCTTATCGTTTAAGGGGCAATAACCTTCTCTATTTGAGGGTTGAACTAGCAAGCAATATAATAGGCAGTGATGTCTAACCAGTCCGTTGCACTATTAACTTGACGTTTAATCAATGACGTTTACATATATCCGTAAAAGGCTAATAAAGGGAACGACATCAGCTAGATAAAACAAAGGACTGCAGCAATCAACTTTCGCACATAAAACCCGCCATTGACATTACATTTCATGACAAACCACAAACTCATGGATGTTAGTATAGTGACGTCACTAATCTAGCTTAATATTTTTCCTTTGGCCTCTCAGGTGTAGCGGGCAGACGCAGATGGTATCCATGATTAATCTGAGCGGGCTCCGCACCCCGTATTTATAGCCATGGTATCGTGGCGGAAGGGGCCACTGCCTGGGGCCCCGGCCTCGTCTGCCGAACCACAGGGGGCACCGATTTTCCTGTTGCGAATCTAAAATATCCGGTGACTTAGTACGAATACAGATATCCATTGTAATGTAATGGTTTATTTGTTTCTGCAAGTGAGGTAGAGTTATTCTGAATGAGTTAGAAAGTGATATAGAAGGGTGATGTAGGTAAATCTGTCATGAACATTGTTAAAAAGAATAACCGTTTTTCTCTTCGTGTCTAAAACCTGCTAGGTCAGCTAAGCTTGTGTAATTAGGTTTAATTTTTCTCACAAGTTGATGTAGGTATATGTTAACTATCATCCTCAATCAGTTTGCGTAGCCTTTTCCCAACTATGTATGTTGGGGTCAGCGTCTAGTCTAACCGGATACAACTGAAAATCAGTATTTTATATTGATCGAATGCCTATCTGACCTCTTCAACCCAGTAACTGGGTAATATTAACGTATTATTATTTACCCCTTGGTAAAAATATCATCCTAAAATATCTTCCTCAATAATTTTGTGAAATCCTAGACACCGAGAAAAGTTAATTTCTACATTTGCATAAATGTTTAAATCGTAACATCAATTTTCATTAACTAGAACTAATAAATCGCGGCTTACCACTGAGATTTCAATAAACTAAAAACCCAGGAACCGAATATTTAAATCACTAGCAACGTGACCTGTTTAACTCCTACCCATTTTATTTTAGTGGATTAAGTTGTGGCAATTAGTTCGTGGCTGGATATTTGGACAGTGGAGCCTTATTTATAGTATGTGCTAAAGCTTAGACGGCCGTCACTAAGCTCCCAACTAAGGCACTAGCCAATACATAATAATGTATGTTTTAATTTACATAAACATTATTTTGTCAACCCTTTAAGTTTGATTGCTGATGCTCTTAACATGTGATGGGACCGTTGACTTTATGTTTTATTTGTAATATTATTTATTTTTATTATTGATATTGCAATTGCAGTTACTATAGTGATTTTAATAGCCTTAGTTATAATAATATGTGTTGCCATTTGGCATATAACACCACATTTATATTTTGTTCTTACAAAGGAACTTAACAAGACGCGAACTCAAAAACAAGAAGAACACAAAAGGCTTTTAGAACCAAAAAAAACAATGGAACAGGGGAGGATTTAAATCAGTTCTAACTTTTCATTCGTAAACAAAGTTTATATGCACAGCTGCCAGAATCCAATAATGGTGCCCCAACGGCTGAGGAGTAGGTACCTCCGAAGGGGAAGAATTTCCCCAAAGTATTGGAAGAAGACACAAGTCACGAAATATAAAATTCATCGATATTGCTGTTTCTGAACATTGCGACTGAAGGTTTGCTATACCATGTATAAATATTTTTTATTCATTTAATGTAGCAAGAAAGGCCTATATGTGCCAGTTTAAAAGGTCCGTTACCGGAGTTACGCGACTTCGGTCGGTACTCTCATTTCGCGTACATTTATACTCTATTAGGTCCTTGGCAACGGGATAGACATAAAGGGGCTCTTAACATGTAATAAATGTTTCCTTTACTCCAATAAAGTGGGGCGCGCATGCAGCGTGCGCCGTAATGCTGGTGGTCCCATTTCCCTTCATTTAAAACAATTTCCAATGCAAAATTGTAATATAATATGTTATCAAGAATTGTGTCTTCCGTTTGTTGAAATAAATTGAAACATATACGATTACACGTTCATTTCTGAACAGTAAAACCAACAAAGATAAAGAAGCCTCGGAAAATAAAAGTTTATTTATAACAATGTTATGCTTTCAAGTCAAAACGGATCCTCTTCATTCAAATTTACGCTGTTTTATTTTATAAAATTATTTGCCTTTCTTTCTTCAACAATCAAGGAGGTGCTTGTCATTTGAGGATTATAATAAGATTCTGTATTACGCAACAAAACGAGTTGCCAAATTAATTGTCAAACAAAAGAGATTAGCTTTCTGTTTGCGTTGAGGTACAAAATTTAAATAATCACTGGCGCTGGTACTGAATACTGATGGCAGTATTCAAATTGTGTGGAATTGTCAAAACAAGAAAATTGCTCGTGGAGTGAGCCCGACACACTGAGTGTAGCCCGTCCGTATAGCTCCCGCGGTGTCGATTAAGGCAATGCTAATGTCATTTGTTTGCTAACTTCGCAGACTCGACGTCGCGGTCGAGTTCGTGCATTCGTGTAAATATTAGAAACCAAATGGAAACAAATAAACCGTCTTATCTGTCGACTTCCATTCGTATTGCAATTGTCATTTTGCTTCTACTACCAGCTCGTGAAATTTGGAGCGAGTGAATCCGACGCAGTGATTCTTGAGACTAATGAAAATTCTGGGCTAAATTGTTTGCTAAATGAATTGATTTTACACTAAGATCACGCAGACATTCCAGTGTGGGAAATTTTCAAACTTTAGGTAAGCATCTATATCAGTTGGAAGACGTCCAACAATACATAGGGAGTTCCCCATAGATTGTAATAACGAACTTCTTCATCCACGATTCTTGCTCTACTCGTAAGAGCAAGAGCAATCTTGGACGTCTATTCTTAAAACCAGCCTTTTAGGCTCCTTCCAAGACGCATAGTCTGATCTAAGTAGCCTATGTACTCACTTATTTTTTCTGAAACCAGGTTTTCGTATCCTCTCGTGGCCCTAGTGGACCTCAACTAAATTGAGGACAAAAAGGTCAAAATAATGGACGTTAATATTGTGAGGAGATATTGTCGCCATTAGCACGTTGTGGGCATGACATCATAAAGAGACATGTGCACACCTGCCCCTGGACCTTTTATAATAATCTTATTGTCGCCTTTTAACTTTGGATTATATTTTTGTCATTGATGCTTTTGTTATTGCAACATTGAACCAAAAATACTGTGCATAATTGTGCCCAATTCTAACATACATAGTTACGTATAAAACTCATATTTCCTCGGGAGAAACGCTTAGTAGGTACGATTACACACAGTTTATGCATGGTCACTGTGATTGTTCAAACCTCTAAAAGCAGCCGTCACAAAGTCGATATTAACTTTAACAAAAGTCATTGAATACTCCTGCATCATTGATTTTAAACTAACTTTTTTCATGGGTATCTACGTATAAATAAATATTATTTTTTATTTCGTTACATTAGGGAGGCGGTGGGATCACCGCAGCTGTCGGCGCGAAACGCCGCGAGTTACCTAAGTCACTTCATTCAAACTTTTGCCAATTTTAGACGAAACTTTTGTTTAGACACAAAAGTTGGCATTAGGACCTTTTTGTTTGTAAAGATTTTATGTAATTGGGAGTAGTGGTGAATTTTATTGATATTGTATATCGAGCAGGGATCGAAATAAAAATATACGAAAATAAAGAAATCACAACAACACGTCAGAAAATTCGAAGAGAGCACGTCGACCTCAATAAAATCACCAGTTTAAAAGATTTCCAGGTTAAACTACCAAATGACTGGACTTACCACAGATAGTCAAGTCAATAGTCGTTTTTGGTTCGTCCTTTATATCACGCAGTAACAAATTAGGTAAGCTGTGTTTGTCTGCGTAGATACACTTTTTTTTTTCGGTGGGAAATCATCAATTCTGTCGCTCTGGGCGGAGCGGGAGGGTGTGTCGGACTCATACTGACTAAAACCCACCCGTATTGCTTCCATTGCCTGTGTTGCCAGGGGCCTCGGTAACCCTTTGGCACCTTCCCGCGACCCCGGCAGGCTTCGGCTCTAGTGGACCCCTACGCTTGTGCTGACGACATCTCTTTAAGGCGCGTGTGGAATACAACGCGCCGTCGACCCGGGCCTGGTCTTTACCGGACGGTGAGCTACCCATTGCTCACCGACCGCAAGCCCGCGCTTACGGTGGCCGGAAATCCACCCGGGATTCTCGACGCCCAGGGCGTCTCCTGCGGCGGCTAGGGGCGAGAGGGCGCGAAATTTGCCTTTCCCTCAACCGTCCCGCCTCCTCCTTCGCGAGCATTACTGCTTCGCAGGAGGTGACGGCTGCCCATGCCCTCTCGCTCCTACCATGGCCTGAACCAGGGCCGGACGCGAGAGATCTCTGCCGCCGATCGCCTCCACGAGGACACGGCGGTACTCTGCCCAAGCCGGGCTCCACCGTATGCTCCACCGTGTCCTCGCGTAGATACACTTGACGTTGTAAGCGTTCAGATATTTTTGGTTAGTTGTTTGTATAGAAATTGTTGACAAGCACCTGCTCAGATATTAATGAAGTAATGAATGTTCTGATATTTATGGTAACTTGTAGTGTATGGAACTTTTTGACATTTTAAATTGTTCAGAAATATTTGGTCACCTTGTCTGCTACAATATATCTGACAGCGACTGTACATGCATAATCCTAACTAATATTAGAAACGTGAAAGGGAGTTTGTTTGTTACGCTTTCACGTTAAAACGGCTGAACGGATTTCGATGAAATTTGGCACATGCAGGGACATGACTTGAGTTGGGATATGGATATTAATTTTTATCCCGATATTCCTACGGAATCGAGAATTATGTGAATGAAACCGCGGGGCGCAGCTAGTCAGCCTATAATGTTCCCGCTGCTGGAACACAGGCCTTGTCTCTGTTAGAAGGAGTGGACTACGGTCCACTCCCTCCACGGTCTTCATTATTGGTGGATGTCACATGTCTTCGAATCGGTTCTAAGATATGCCGGTTTCCTCAAGATGTTTTCCTTCACCGTTTTAAGTGCAGTGGTGATGAAATAATTTACACAAAGTAAAGCGCCTGTCAGGGTTCCAACCTACGATCTAAAACTCGTCAGTCACGGCCGTTCCCAATGCGCCACCAGTGCTCACCTCCACTCAATCAAATCAACTCAGCCTATAACAGTCCACTGCTGGACATAGGCCTCTCCCAGGCTGCGCCACAGAGACTCGCTAGCTCTCTCAGGACTGGAGCCCCACCCGCTTTAAGGAGCTCTGTCGTTATTCCGTCATCACCAGGTGCCTTGTTGTTCTTTAGCTGCTCGAGAGCCGCCCTAATCTCGCACTGGTCGGGCATCTGGGATGTCTTCCGTGTAGTGGCGCGTTAGTTCGGCTCGATGGTCATCTTCTCTCAGCTACTCTATGCCCTGCTGGATTCGCCGTCCACGTTGAGTACAAGTGCCCATAGAAATCCTCGATTTTCTCGAGTATCTCGGACTTTGATGTCACGATCCTACCATCCGCAGTTTCCAGTTTCGTCAGATGGGACCTCCCTAATTCCTGAGCGAACACTTTCGACCCTCGGTTCTGCTCAATCGTGACCATAATGTCACGAGTGTTAGAGCACTGAAGGTCGCGTCGCGTCGGCTTTCTAATTTTTAGGTTTAAGGCCCTCTTATCTGACGAAAACGGTGGCGTAGATGGCAACTCTTGTCTTTCCCTCATAAGTCCGAGACTCTCCAAGGAAAGTTTGTACACCTTACTTTTTCGTTGCGACGGGAAAAGTCTGTGAGACACGACGCATAGTGCTTTGACCACCTCGTCGGCCTTCTCATCGACAGTGGCTGTGGTTTCCAGTAGGGCAAATCGATTTTGAAGTTCCAGTTGAAACTTTTCTACTTTCCTAGAGCGGCTTGATGCTGCGTAGGTCGAAGAGTACGCCTCATCATGCGGATTCACCTCCACTGATGCGAGCTAAAAATCCTAAATCATCTTAAATAGTAAAATGGCGTTTTAAGCGGTTGTGCTATTCATTAATACACATATTTCTACAAAATCTTTTACGGAAAGTGGTCTAACCGGGTGTATTCATTGCAAAATTAAGTAAAGAAAAAAAAATCGACCCTTATTTTAAAGTGCGACTTAAGATTAGTCCGGCACTTAGACATTAATATCAGAAAGAAGCTCCGCGCAGGCGGGTTAAATAAATGAAGTGACTAATAATTAATTGGACTTTCGCCCTATTTTCCGTTCGGTGACAATTAATTTCCGGCACCGACGAGAAAAGAAACCCTTATCACAACCGTTTCGCACTCTGCGTTTAAAGCGAACTGACAATTAAAAGGTCTCGCCGCAAAAAAAAGCAGAGTTTTCGACTCCAGCGCTGATTAACTTTAAATAAATACTGCACGTATACTAAGGTCCATTGTTGAAAGTTTTATGTAAATGGCAGTGTTAAGTAGGACGCAAAAAATGATTTAGGTCCTATCTAGTTGTTTCTTTGAAATGCTAATGTTTTAATGTGGCTTGCCGCATTATTACCTATTTTGTTAGGAGGAAAAGAAGGTAATGGTTATCAAAAAATCCTGAAAAAGGAATCACCCCGTGTTGTGTGAGGATTTCATTCCTTGTTAGAAAGCTTTGAAGCTGCATTGCACAATAAATACCTTCTAATAATTAGGTATGCAAGTAGAGCATTTTTATTGAGATATTTTCAAACTGACTTACGAAACGTTCCGTAAAACTTTTTCGAGATGAAAAAGAGGTCCCCCTACCTAAATAATCAGAAAGTGAGCCAAATATGTATGTAGTGTATTGTATCATGTACGCTTAGATGACAACAATGAACCTAAAACAGCGAGATTTTGTGCGAGACAATTTATCATAGTGTGGCGAAAGCTGAGGGCGACGACGCGACAGGCAGGCCCGCTTCGTTCACAATCTGGTAAAAACATAAGTCGGACGAAATAACAACTTCATAGTGGGAGTCATTTGTGCTTAAACAAAGCGTCAACTGCAGAGTTGCTGCTAGCAATAACCCAGATCATTTTTCATGTGGTTCATTCGGGCGGTCGAGGAAAGCGATATAATAAATCATCGTTGCCAGCATCACGACGTTATTATTTAGTCCGGTCGGTTTTATCCCTGCATGTATAAAATCTTATAACCCAGTTGGAATGAAACTCGCAAATTATAACAATACCATAACGAGATTGAAAGGAACAAATGATTGCAAAACAAGTTGCTTTTGGAAACCTTAGAGAGTGTTGCGCAGTTTTATAAACGAATGAATTTTACATTCTTGGCTCTGACAAGGTGGTCCGCTAACGAGAAGTTTTTAGAACCTATTGTTGTTGAGAAATAAAAACGTGTTTATTTAACAAAGTGCCTGTAACAAAACACTTTCTATGTCATCTTATATTTTGAGTTGCAAATTTGAAATTCATTGTAGGGTTGCATCACGGCACTATATTATATAAAATGCAACACTTCCACATTACTCTCAAGTGCGGCACGGGGGAGTCTTCAAAATAAACTCGACGAAGTTTCCTAACTCCCGCAAGTTGGTGCATTTTTTCGCAAGTTCTGCGGGAGCACAAAAGCTTGTTAAAAAGGAAGTTATTCCATTTAGGTGTAATATCGGTTTCGTTGGGTGTAACGTTTGAAGCACGTGACGACATGAGTCGCGCCGCTCAGAGGCCAACCTCAATCTTCCCCGTTTTATTTTATTTCACCATTTCAGAGTCAGAGTCGACCCCATTTGTCTTTGTTCTCGGTTTCCTATATTTTTGCACGCAAACTCCATTATCTAATTTAGCTTTGGCTGAATGCCAGGTCGACATTGTTACTTTCTTCCCAGAAAAACTGTTTTTATTCCTTTACATTAAACACCTAAGCACATTTATTTCAATTACTGTTTCGAATAAGAAAACTGATCTTATAAAGAGTAATATTTTTTAGTTTCTGATGAGGGTAGGGAGTAATTCTTGTGAATTTGCACGTCTTTCGTTGGTAGAGTTTATTTTAGACAGCTAATAAGTTGTTTGTTCTGCCTAAGTAATGAATAAATCGTAGTTAAACATGAATGTGTAAATCTAAGCGAAGCCCTGTAAAAAATCAAATACGATGTCGTCGGTCTCTGAGAGAAAATTCAATAGAAGAACATTAAGATTTAATTTTCCACTATATTGGACAAACACCAGGCTTGTACGGGGTATAAATAATCCTATTTGTAAATAAGCGCCACAAGAAGAATATTATCTTTTAAGACGCTGACAACACCTAAACCGCGGTCATTGTCAGATTGCATATAGTATAACAGAAAAGTAAAGAACAGTGAATTCATTTTTCAGCTTACGCCCATGTGAACAATTACACATTATCTGTGACTGACCGAGCGGATGGATACAAAAATGATCCTATTAAGACGCTGACAACACCTAAACCGCGGTCACTGTCAGATTGCATAGAAAAGAAAGAGAAGCGCGATGACACAACGCTTGTAATTTATTGCAAAATATGCAGCAATTCTCTATTTACTCAAAATTGAATTGAGTAATCGAAATATATATAATCCAAAATATCTGCATTTAATAATATTAAATGCAGATATTTTTGATTATAACTCAAGGTAAGAGGTTAGTTTAACGTATTCTCTATTTACTCAAAATTGAATTGAGTAATCGAAATATATAATCCAAAATATCTGCATTTAATAATATTAAATGCAGATATTTTTGATTATAACTCAAGGTAAGAGGTTAGTTTAACGTTAGTTTGTATAGAGATTTTTTTTTCAAAACGTGTTTCGGTAACAACCAAGTTCTGGGAAATATGTTCAAAATTAACATATATTTTTTCCGCTCCCACAAGCTATACAGATTTGGCAATTTTTTTTTTCTTACTAGAAGCCTATTTTGGTCGATTGGGTCTTGTCAGCGCCTTAAGGGACTACTAAAACGAGAGGCTCTACTTCAGTTGAATAGAAACCCACCGCCGCATCAGAATCCGTTTCGTAGTTTAGAAGTACACGCAGTCACACGATTTTGTATTGAACGTATTTTCACAGATATTGGGTATTTATTTTAGTTTTTCAATAAACACAACACAACATACACATGCACACATGTATGTCACAACATTTTATTTTATTTTGTATGAGCTTTTTTTTTATATTATCATCTTTAATTTAACCTCCTAATTAATTAAAAAACGGACACACACTTCACTATGTGTTTATTATTCTAACGTATGGCACTCGTGGGTTGCAGCTATCAGAAAATCAGCGTCAGGTAGTTCATCTTTTTTTTTTTGGGTGGGAAATTATCAAATAACTTCTCCCGCTCTGAGCGGAGCGGGAGGGTGTGTCAGACTCTTACTGACTAAAAGCCACCCGTATTCCTTCCGTGTTGCCTGTGTTGCCAGGGACCTCGGTAACCCTTTACTACCTTCCCGCGACCCCGGCAGGCATCGGCCCTAGTGGACTCCTACACTTGTGCTGACATCTCTTTGAGGCGCGCGTGGAATACAACGCGCCGTCGACCCGGGCCTGGTCCTTACCGGATGGTGAGCTGCCCATTGCTCACCGACCGCAAGCTCTCGCCTACGGTGGCTGGAAATCCGTCCGGGATTCCCAGTGCCCAGGGCGTCTCCTGCGGCGGCTAGGGGCGAGAGGACGCGAAATTTGCTCTTGTGTCATTTTGTTGTTATCATTTGACATTATGCTGAACTGAGGCCCTTTTGACATTATTGTAATTGTTTTCTGTTTATTATAGTTTTGATCTGTAATGCCAATAAACGCATTTTTATTTCTTTCTAACATTGAAATAAGTATGATACAATGTTATGCTCCAATGAACTTGTTTACGTCAATGTACCTACGTAAAGCGATGCAATGTCTAGATGTTTTTTAATAATAATGGCGGCCAAAATTGACCAAACAAAACGTGAGGATAATTTAATAATGAAAAACTACAGCTATGGCAACAGAAATAGTAGAGGCGCTAGTCTTAAACAATTAGCGTATGAAAACAAATTCGCAGTCTTAAACAGTATTTTAAAAAGAAAAGCAGCAAAAGCTGGACCACAAAATGATATGATAAAAAATGAATTGGACTACATACTAACAAATCTTCAAAAAGTGAGTCCTAGAAAGAAGAGTCGAAAACCCTATGGAAATAATGCAAAAAGTATCCAGAAAAATGAAAAAGAAGAAATATATAAAGAACCACTTCACAATACTTTAGAACATCTTATTAACTGCCAACACAGTTACACAGTGCAACAACTTAACAATGAAATTGCTGCTACTGTGGATAGCAGCATCATAAAAGCTGTATCTTCAATGCACACGAGTAAATTTTCTGTTATATCAGCTAATACTAGAAAACTGATGTCAAAACGATAAGATAACGATACAAAAAATCAAGCCAAAAACAAGAAGCACGAACAATTTGTTAAAAGCTCTCTATAAATGTATAAGCAAATATATACTCTGACTACAATAACCATCATTTGAAGACCATAGAAAAACATATGTTACTGTCTGGAAGCCTAAAGAGAGCTAACAAAGAATTGTGATCACATACAACTTGGATAGACTGAATGTTTTTAAATTAAACAACCTGCAACAAAAATGAAATACTCCAAATTGCAACATTTTTTTATAAAGAGTCTGAAAATTAAGAGCTCACTTTAATTATATCAAGAAAAACACTGTCGAAAATACAAGACATAGATGAAACTAGAGGTTTCAAAGGGAATAAAATAACCAACGAAGCCCTGAAACTAGGATGTCTATCTCTAGCGAGCTCTCTAACACAGTTCTTTAACTTGGTACTTCACACGGCAACTACACCAAAGCAATGGACTGAATCAGATATAATTTTACTGTATAAAAAAGGTGGCCCAAATAATGTAACTAATTACCGACCAATAAGTCTGCAGCCTTTAATATACAAATTATTATCATCAATTCTAGAAGAGAGAATTAGAAGCAATATTCAAAAGCAACCCATAGAACAGGCATAGGATCAGAAGAGGATTTTCTACTATGGATCATATCCATTCTATTGAAACGCTTATAGAAAATTATCAAGAATTCAGCTACCTTCTGTTTATCAACTACCAAAAAGCTTTTGGTACTTTGTACCATCACTCAATATGGGATTCTCTACAATCGCAAAATGCTGAAACCGTCTATCTCAAGGTCGTAGGACCTTCTGATAGGCGGCTACAACATGTTTCAACACCTATATCAAAACGGTAACAGCAGAATTCTATACCTATCCGAAGTGAAGACTCTATTTCTACAGGGAGACCCTATTTCTGCAACAATTTTTATTGCAGTATTACAATGGGTCATTGAGAAACTGAACTGGGAGAAAGTCGGGCTAAATTTAAACAATCAATACACAAATCATTTTTCATCTTGATTTCATCATCATTTTTTGTCATTTATCCTTAATATTGTCTTGTTGTCAAAAAATACAGCCGAGTTGCAGTCAATGAAAAGCGACGCAAGTCGACAAGTAGAAAATAAACCGCAGTAAAACCAATATTATGATGAACTACATAAAAAATCCTGTATACATAGAAAATGAAGCGCTAGAGTATGTTGACACTTATATCGATCTCAGAAAGCAAATTTCGTTTAAAAAACATAGAAACGAGCATGAAATAGAAAGAAGAACTTCATTTGCTTGAAAGATATTATGCCTGAGCCTGAAATAAATTGTGAAGAGCGATATGCCAAACTTAATTAAACAAAAGTCTTGGATACCCAAAACTCAATACTTTATTTGCATTCCACGACGTATACTTAGGGGGTAACTTCGAATGATATGTGATCATTACTGACCCTGTCGGGCACAGCGAAATAGTAGGAGAGCCGAGGCGTCCGAAGTTAATCTAATATTATTATATTAAGGTACCTACGCTAGCCAAACTTAGGAGTTCAGATACCGAATGAAATCGAAAATTAAATCATGTCAAAGAAGAGAGAGAAGAGAGAAGTTTATTAAAAGATAAAGAAATTAAAAAAAACCCATAAAATTATTAGAAGCAAGACAAAGGTTACTGATGCTCTGAGCCACTGTAAAAAACTAAAGTGGCGCTGGGCTGGTTACATAGCTAGTTTGACAGATAATTAATCGATGAACTCACAGACTTACATCTTGGGACGGGCCATCAGGCACTAGGAAAAGAGGTCGACCAACTACCCGGTGGGCAGAAGACATACTCGTAGTAGAAGTGGCTGGCGAACATTGGAGACTTCCATTCCTCCCTGCCATAAGCTGTGTTCATGCTTATGACAGGGAGGAATGGAAATCTCTGGAAAAGTCCTTCACCTTCAATTAAATTAAGGGTTCTTACTAGCGCAGAATTTAAGAAATTCTAGTTAATTTAGAAAAGTATGTTTTAATTTTTTTCAGCAAGTTTTCTATTTAAACAGGCTCCCGTGGGTGTAAAATTGTAACGTAGGTGTCATGGGTTTAAAGGCCACCAAATTCCGTCTTATGATGTAAATTACCTTTTCATCCTCCCATCTCGGAAAGAGTATTTTTGTTCTCGATATCTGAGTGCAAAAGCCGTTTTTGTCCGCTAGAGGATAAAGTAAATTGAATTTAGAACATCGTGTGCACTAAGTTTGTGAATTCAAAACATCATTAAAACTATTTACTTCCCGCTCCATGGTGCCGAATTTTTAATTTGCTTTGCGCGCGCCATTTTCTTCTCACGTCATATTGTTAAAACCGGTTAAAAACAAGAAACTTGAAAAAAAGTGAAAAACCTAAAATGAGTGGTTCTAGCGACGAGGAAGTTTATTTGACGCCAACAGAATTGACTGAAACAGTTAATAATGCGCAAATGAGCTTTCTCTCTCAACAATCACGCGAGAAGTATTTGACACAGTACGATATGTTTAACACGTGGCGACTAGCTAAAGGAGTCAAAACTTTCTTAGAAAACGTTTTGCTGGTATATTTTATTGAATTATCCGAGACCTAAGAAATCAATTACTCTATGGAGTACGTATTCAATGCTAAAAGCAACAATAAAGATGAAAAAAGACATACATATCGACACTTATCCTAAATTAGTGGCATTTTTAAAAAGAGCCTCATCTGGTCATCAACCAAAAAAATCGAAGGTTTTCACAGCATCTGAAATTGAAAAGTTTCTTAACGAAGCACCTGATTCCGTACATTTGGCGACAAAAGTAAGTCAGTTGCACATTCAGTATCTACTTAAGTATATTAATCAACTACTTAACACAATCGAATACGTACTTAGTAAATGTTGATAGGCATAATTATGCATGCATATCAAATTTATTAATTTATATACTATGTACAATACTATGTACAATACTCTTTACGTTACAGGTTGTTCTTATTATTGGTATAAACGGAGCATGTCGAACTAATGAACTAACACAACTTAATGTCAAAAATATTGAGAAACATTCAGATGACTTACTATTAATTAATTTACCTAATACAAAGACAAAAAGAGACCGCAACTTCGTCATTCGCAAGGAATACGTAACAACTGTTGAGAAATATCAAGCCTTACACCAAACTAACCAGCCTAACACTCCAATCAATCGATTTTTTCTACAATATCGCAACGGAAAGTGTGTTAGACAGCCTATGGGTGCTAATAAAATTAGCAGTGGCGCCGATTCCCTTGTTCACAAACTAAACTAAATTTAAGTTCAGTGCATCTTTTTCTTTCTATTTCATTAAGAAAAGGACAGAAGATCAATTTCAGTTTAGTCCTGTCAAATTAATCAGCGCTTGACGTAAATTGACGTAATTTTAGTAGGCAAGTTTTTAATCACGTCTAAACGTGTATGGAGTAGTGACAGGCACTGATTCATTTGACAGGACTAAACTAAAATTTATCTTCTGTCCTTTTCTTAATGAAATAGAAAGAAAAAGATGGACGGAACTTAAATTTAGTTTAGTTCGTGAACAAGGGAATCGGCGCCAGTATCCCACGAGAAATAGCAATATTTCTTGAACTTACAGAACCCCTGTTGTACACGGGTCATTGTTTCCGACGAACTTCAGCCACACCTTTGGCCGATTCAGGAGCTGATCTCCTGTCCCTTAAGCGCCATGGAGGCTCGAAGTCCAATGCGGTTGTACATGGATACATAGAAGATTCCATCCAAAATAAGTCTAAAATATGTAAAGGCATCGTAGGAGCCATTGCATTGAAAGAGCCTCAGACAGGTCCTTGGACTGGCCCTTCTACATCAAAAATGAGCCGTTACGAAACACCTAACCATCGCCCTTTCTCGCCAACATTTACGCCAAGGGAATCCGATGAATCGGTACAACTATTAATTATGACAGATAGCTTATCGAAAAACAGTACACAAGTCACTAACACCAACATACCTAACAAAAATATTACACTCAACTTAAGTAAACTTAGCAACGTTACTTTCATTTTTTCTTAATTATACCTAAGTCTTATTTGTTATAATTTAAAAATTATTCTGTAATACTTACCTATCATAATGTAGTAGATAATACCTATACTGAAATAAAAGTATTGTTGTGTTGTGATTGTAAATGTTTTTTTTTTTGCATTTAGTCATTTCCTCCCTGAGGTGGGATGAAAAGTTACGTGTTGCACTCGAGTGCAAAGATTTTCACCTCGTGCTCTTTTGATTAGGATTCTAATAGGATAGAATTCTAATAGGCTTAGGATTCTAATTTGTAGAATCCTTCGCTTGCTCGGTCATCAAAATTGAGCACGTGGCTAAAAAGCAACTTTGCACTCTTGTATAACAAATAACTATTACCTAACAGTACGTAGGTAATAAACTCAACCTTTAATGAATTCTATAAAGGTCATGTTATATTAATTTCATAATGAGTCAAACACCCTTTCAAGAAGACCTCATAAACCTTAAAGAATATACCGTGTCTGGTTAACATCTCACCGTTTGCACTCAACAATACTTAAGATTATTAATATTTCGTTCGCAACAAGCTCTTACAACAATTAGCCGATATCAGCTGGCAGCAAACAACGCCGGGATTCGTCGTAAATTATAATGGAACAAAGTAGGCACTTTTGTTTTGAACGTATTACGGTCACGTGCCGGTAACGTTGTGTTACTGCCACAATTAACAAATTTGCGCCTGCATACTACAATTATGTTGTCGTATTTATACGACTTGAGGGTTGCCGACCGGCATGCGCTTTTTTATTTTGTTATTTTTTTAATAAGGGGTCGGGATTTGCTGGCTACGAATTGCCTTAATTTGTCTAACTTGACAAGCTTCATTAACTCTCATCATCATTAACAACGGCTTTTACAGGTATGTAGGTATGATTGTTTGTTTGTTTTCGCTTTATAGGGGTTGCTGCGTTCGCATTGGATCGACTTGGGCTGATGTTGCGTGGTAAAAAGTTGTACTTAAGCAATGAATTCATATTGCCTTGGAACTTTTAGAATATATTTTGAACTTACTGGTGAAATGGAGTCACTGTTTATTTAATTAGATAAAAATATAATGTAGATTAGAATATTAATTCTGAATAACAGCAAAATTATACTATTATACTGTATTTGGGTAAGTACTTAGGAATACCTTATTCGTCAGTTGCTATTAAGACAATCGACAAAACATACATTATCAGCCTATAATGTTCCCACTGCTGAGACACAGGCCTCCTCTCCGTGAGAGGGAGTGGGCCGTAATCCACCAGGCGGGCCCAGTGCGGGTTGGTAGATGTCACGTGTCTTCGAATTTTTGGTTCAAGGACATGCCGGTTTCCTCACGATGTTTTCCTTCACCGTTTTGAGAGCAGCGGTGATGTAATAATTTACACAAAGTAAAGCGCCTGTCTGGGTTCGAACCTACGACATACAACTCGTAAGTCACTGCCGTTATCACTGGGCCACCACTGCTCTCGACAAAACATATTATGGATTAAAAAAAAAATATTTTTGAATTTATTTTCTAAAAGCGATGTTTTTGAGGCTTTAACATAAAATGGGAGGCTTTAACGAAAAATTCTTCGAATATGCATTTTACTAAGTAAGTAAGTTCCCTTCTTTCTTTTGTAACCTGGGGCATTCTAATCCATTAGTATCCATTACCAATATGAAATTGGCCGACTGTAAAGTGATATGTCGCAAACAGGTGTCCTATATGTTACTCGCATGATATACGTACCTACGTAGGTGCTTAGTTAGGGCTCGGACTGACGATCGACCAAATTGCGTGGTTGCGCTAATTTACGAACTATAATTTATTAGAAGGCAAAGCGGTGGGTTATTACAGTTGATCGTGTACGCGGCACATTTGTATGCTTATACTTACTCGTAAGTCATCATCTGCCTAGCCTTTTCCCAACCATGTTGGGGTCGGCTTCCAGTCAACTAAATACCAGTAATTTACATGGAGCGACTGCCTATCTGACGTCCACAACCCAGTTACTAGGTAACACGATATCTCTTGGTAAGACTGGTTGTCAGACTTTTAGGCTTCTGACGACAACTGTCATCAAAGATCTACAAATGACAGCTGGGACCAACGACTTAACTTGCTTTCGAGGCACGTTTTGAGGGTATTGGTATGTAAAGATGGTCACCCATCCACGGACCACCCGCGGCAAGCGTAGCTTAACCTGATGGATCGATCCGTGCGGCTGTAATAAATACTAAGCCTCAAGCCCCACAATGTTTATACCTAAGTATATTCTTATATCAACAACATTATCTGGGGGCACGGTAGTAGGTATTGAGGTCTGAAAATAATGGTAAAATTAACCCAAAAAAAAATAAAAAAGATATTGTCATAGGGAAATTACAAAAAGAAGTGAAATCTCACCAAAAACATTTTCATGTAAAATGTTGCCAAGACGAGACTACATGGCCTGCATTGTCAAAAAGTTATCAAATATCATGTAGAGCCAAGCTTCTAACTCTAAAAGCCCTAACTTCACAAACTCTACACACAAAATACATAACATAATCAGCCTATAATGTTTCCACTGCTGGGACACAGGCCTCCTCTCTGTGAGAGGGAGTGGGCCGTAGTCCACCACGTGGGCCCAGTGCGGGTTGGTACGAGTTTTTGGTTCAAGTTTCCTCACGATGTTTGAGAGCAGTGATGATGAAATAATTTACACAAAGTAAAGCGCATGTCTGGGTTCGAACCTACGACGTTTAGCTTATAAGTCGCGGCCATTACCATTGGGCCACCACTGCTCTCTTACCACTGGGCCACCACTGACTGCTCTCGAACAAGAACTTATTGTATAACAGAAAAGTAATGAACAGTGAATACATTTTTCACCTTACGCCCATGTGAATGTAGCGAAATGGCCAAGCCACATATTTTGACTAAGGTGTAGAGTTTGTGAAGTTAGGGCTTGTAGAGTCTTGGCTACATTTTACATGAAAATGTTTTTGGTGGGACCAATTATTATGGTTTGTGACTGACAGAGCGGATGGAAACAAAAATGATCATATTAAGACGCTGACAACACCTAAACCGCGGTCACTGTCAGATTGTATACCAAAGAAAGAGAAGCGCAATGACACAACGCTTATAATTTATTGCAAAATATGAAGCAATTATCTATTTACTCAAAATTGAGTTGAGTAATCGAAAATAAAAAAACAACCAAGTTCTTCAAATAAGACGTTCTTGTTATTAATCAAATACGTAACGTATGTTGATATTTAATACAGATATATTGGTTTAGATCTCAAGCGGTTAGTTTAACGTTAGTTAAATATCGAGTATTAGTATCAAGATTTTTTTTCAAAATGTGTTTTGTTGACAAAGTTTTGGGAAATATGTTCAAAATTAACATATATTTTTTCCGCTACTACAAACTATACAGATTTGGAAATTTTTTTCTTAAGAAAAGCCTATTTTGGTAATGTGTGTCTTGTCAGCGCCTTAAGGTAATGATTAGTCACTGAACCCAAAAAATGCGTAAACAAAGCTAATAGTATTATAAAATTTCTTAAGGCTTTACAATAAATGTTCCAGCAAAAAATAGGTAAAAAATATTATCCAAAGAATATTATAAAACGATTATAATTCAATGCGCAAAGAGGACCAATTATGATAATAAACCGCTGATAAAGTTTGCTTGAAAAGTAATAATTTAAAAGCTTAAACCTTTATATTTATTCAATAGGGTGAGACTGCCGTGACTTGCGGTTCTGTTTGCGTTAAAGTCGCTTTGATGTTTTTAATTAACATTTAAAATTAACAATATTGTATCACATCACCGTTTAATGATGTAGGTATTGTATGAGACTACTTGAGCAATATTTTCATTATACAGAATGAGGTAATGTAAAATAAATCAATTTATCCATAAAATTTGTTCTACATTAACTCATTCTGTAAATTTAAAATCGTAATGTTAACTCTATCCAACTAGTAATAATAATACGTCACTTTTATACTTCTTCGTTTAATCCTTCCATACAACATACTAATGATACTCAACTACAATGATACTCTCTTAAATGTCGCGTGATACACCATTGGTGCACAAGAACTTAGGTATCCGGAGTCTGGCTTTCAAATGGATTATGAACGTCTGTATATATGTGCGGATGACATTCTTGTTCCAACCGTGGAGTCCACCAGTTCGGTTGCAACACGAATGCCATCAGCAACTTCACTTATGATTACGACGTTAGTCAATTGAAATACTTTAATCGTAGCAAAATAATGTAGTTCGTAACGTCGTTCCGTTTACTAACTAACTTCAAAATAGCTACTACCATTTAAAACTGATAAGCGGAATTACAATAGAATAAAATAGAATAAGTAAATATGATTGTTTACAGATAAGCTTAAGGTTAGCTCTATCAATAATTGTTTGTAAAACGACGCCACTTGAATAAATATAAATCTTAAAACTAAATTCCAAAAGATATTCTTCACTCAAACAAATTATTTAATAGATAAAGCACAAACAATAACCGTACTATCAAACGTAAAATTCGTTTAACACGAGTTGAATGGCGCGTGGTTCAATGAAAACTTACTCTAATCCGGAGGGTAGTCTTAATAAGCCGAGTTTTAATTCCAATCTCCATTCCGAGCGGGCCCACGTAGTCACTGCACATTCAGACGCCGCGAAGATCTGACGTCCCCCGATAGTGATTAAAGTAATGCTAATGTCTGTTGCTCTTGACTTTTAATTTTGATTCAGCAAGTTTAAAGTTTTCTTTTCCTACTTTTTGAGGTTGAATTGGTTTACATTAATTCTTTTAATTTGTGTTGGCTTTTTGCTTGTGGTTTGGATAAGTTTTTTAATTTCAATTTCATAATAAATTATGCACACCACACATACACAATGAGTATTTAATTTGTGCAGATACGTGTGATTGATTAAATTTTCATCGCATAGTACACCTAGAGCGCCATGGCCGTGCTATACCTATATATCTCGTAGTTCCCGTTATAATTAATAAGAACAAGCTGTACTTAATAATTACAGACACAGCGCGCTGTGATGCAAGTTTGACCTAATTTAATTCGCTATCAAAGGGATACGTATAGTACCGAGTAGCTCAAAGTAAGATGTTTTAATTAAGTCTTAGACCTCGCGATAAATAACTGGCCTGCTGGAGGTTGCCGGGATGGCACTAATTGCTAGTATATTTAATCCGGTAAAATACTACGGACCCTGATTTCCATAAGCTCCAATTGTTTGTGCCCGTGTATACCTGGGTCCGATTTAGTTGCGACCATTTCCATTTGTGTTTATCTTCCGTCGACGGACGCTGAATGAATAAATTGGCATTTGGCCTGTATTTCATCATTTGCTTTCAAAGGTATTTATTGAACGTATAAATTGTTATAATCTATTTTTATCAATCAAAATAACGAAAATGATTTATAAATGTTTCTTGGAACTATTTAAATAGAACACAAAGCTGTTTTATATTTAGTGGGCATTGCATAAATTATCTGAACTGAAAATAGTAGTTAAAATAAAATGCAATTATATACCTACGTTAAAATTAAAAGGTATTTTGTAGGTGTAAACGTAGGTAGCAGATAGGTACTAATTGAAGTTCAACTTAAGGCAAAACAGCAATATTACGTAGGTACCGATTTTAGGGATTATTATCGAACATAAGTTTTAATGTATCGAGTATAGACGCAAAATAGATAACAATAATAGTTATGCTATATCTAAAACTACCTGCCGGGGTCGCGGGAAGGTACTTATGGGTCACCGAGGCCCCCGCAACACAGGCAACAGGAAGGAATACGGGTGGGTTTTAGTCAGTAAGAGTCTGACACACCCTCCCGCTCCGGCCAGAGCGGGAGAAGTGATTTGATGATTTCCCAACCTAAAAAAAAAAAAAAAAAAAAAAAAAATCTACAATAAAGGGTACACACATGGTTATATAACTACTACAAAACCCAAACGAGTACCTATGTAGTAACAATGACCGCCCACAAAAACTCGGCGAGATTAATCTTAGCTCCCAATAACATCATACAAGATGTTCGATAAAATCTCAACAAACCACATCAAGTACCTATTAAAAAGAAAAGTTATAACAGCCTTGGAAGGTGCAGTACATGGCAGCACGATGGTCACAAGTGGCAGTAAACGATAGCGGCCACTTGCGACTGTAGTGTCGGTGGCGCGGCGGGCCCTTTAACTCTTCCCCATTCAACATTGTTACCTTCACAAACGAGGAGGCCGCGTGAGTAGCCTACACAATCCGAACTCCTTTTCATAATGAAATAGAGTACACGCTTTGTAACATTTAAGACATTCCGGATTTAATGTAATGTTTTTGGTAATGGTACCTACGTCAATATATTATGTATTTAGATACGTGGCTTACATACGTGTTGGTACACGATTTTGTGAACAACGCTCCGTTAGCACTGACACTTATTAGTAGACTATTGCGTCTACTAATAAAATAATAAACATTTCGTTGCTTTCTCATGAACAATTTAAAAATAAATGGCAATCTATACCAATCATCAACTTGTAAATCAAAAGAAAATCCTATAAAAGGATGCGAAAAATTCTAAAACATTTTTATGACGTCATGCTCGGTTTAAGAGGTCCCTTGGTACAATTCTTTATTCATTCCCTTCATATCGGACCCGGAAAAAGTATAAAAGTACTGGACACCTTCGCGTTTGAGTTATTTTTAACCAACATTCAAGTGCTGCCAGCTTTCATATTTTAGGTTATATTTCTCAACGTTCCTCGTATAAGACGAAGTTGGCCAAGTTTATTTTTGTTCAGTGCATTTCTTGTTTACTATCCATCATATTGTTGAGACGTTGGCGTCTTATTTGTCCCGTTCAATTTTAGTTTTCCAGTTCACTATAAAACGATCTAAAATATATTCTTATTGTACAATCATAACACGACCTATTGATTGGTTGCTTTCATAGAATTGGACCAAAGATTGCACAGCGAACCTTAAGCAAATTTTATAGATTTTTATCCTTTTTAGAATTTGTAGCTCTACAATAAAAATAATAAAGATTTGTAAGTCAACTGGGAATAAATCGTTAATATAAAATGTAGCATCTGGTTTACCACCTCGAAAATTGTAATATAAGAATTTACTGACGGCAATGGGTCCTCAGGCGATCGTAAGCGAGAAACTTGCAATCTGTCACCTTGCACTGCTGCAAGCTCTGATTGTATGTGTTAGGGCACACGTGCTATTTATACTTTTATCGAATGAATCTAGCTGAGGATTTTATACACTGGATAACAGGCTGTTTGATATTGTAAATATTTTTCAGTTTTGTCTTAACTCATGTTCACAAAAAAGTAAAAAACATAATCATAACATCATGCCTTGTTTCTCCGAAGGGTTGGGCAGAGGTGTACCTGTAGTACACCCACATTTCGCCAGTTATTAATTTAAGTCCCATCTAATAGGGGGCGAGCCTATTGCCATCAACCGGGCACAAATCCAGACTCCGGGCCGCTACTGAGAAATTCCACATAGAAAAACCCAATAACACAAAAAGTAATTATAATGAATAATATAAGAACAACAATGATATTGTTATATTGACTGAAAGTTTAATCAAATGAAATTGTTTTTCGTCGGCAGCATTATTGCGTCAGCACCGCGAGGTACGTATGTCGCATTAATTTTGTTCGAGCTACCGCAAATTATTTGTGTTAAATCTCAATTTAATTAGCGTGCGTGTTTAATTACTTGTAACACAGTTTATTTCCGTAATTATGTTGGAAATGTTCGATTAAAAGACGTGTTCCATATTAATTTTGTGTTAATTGTAAAAAAATGTATGCAAATTAAAATGTTAACAAAGGAATGTAATTATATTTCAGATTTTTTTTATTAACTAAATCTAATTTCTTTGATCCTTTAAATTATATCAATAGATTGCTTGAATGCTGAGGTATCTGTGAAAGCCTGCAAGTCTGAGCTCTTTTTGCCTAACGTCTATCAGTTTCATTTACGTAATTCATTAGCACATCCATAAACCAAATTAGCTTCGCCATATCACAAAGTATATAAATAAACCCCGACATATGCTTCAACTTAGCTCCCAGATGTCCTCTAGCGCCAGTTAATGATTAACTAGTGCGGGGAAACATGTGCGACGAGGCGCGGAACTAACCGCTCAAAACATTTAGTTAAACAATATCCGACAGACAATTTAATCTAAATCGCAAGTGTTCCCGGCCAGGGCGGAGCGGCTACATGAACCAGTAATGGAGGGTTGTAAATCTTTCAGTGGACAGCGCGACGCGGCGCGGCGTTAGCAACAAAACATTTTTTCCATTCAGCCCACTGGGAACACGGATTCGATTTTGTACATTCAATACAATGTCGCTGACTGTATCCCATTTTAACTGTACCTAACGTCTGATACCGCCTAGCTGTGAATGTACGGCAAAAAATGTTGCGCATGCCTCACATTTTCAGTGAATGTACCCACTGGTCAAATATCGAAACAATCATAGTTATTTGTGTGGTCGCTGTAACAATATTATTGAACGTATCATTCGTTGATTGCACATCGTTAATCGAAATAAAACATTTAAACGTTGAAATGTTTAAAACGTATTGCAACGAACAAAACAAACGTTGTGATCACAATGCTACAAATCACGTTGCGATGATTTAATGAATCGGAACAATTATGTATGCATTTTCTTTTTACTTTAGTCTGAAGTATTCGACACTATGACTTCTAAAACCCAGACTTCTAATATGTTCTTTTTGCACATTTACAGACGAACAATTTAATAAAAAGCGAACATTAACGCAGTGCAATGCAAACTGAAAATAAAGGGTGTTGGAGAAATAACCGTCTCAGACTAACGAGAAAAGTCTTTTATATTAAAATTCGTCATAACATTCCACTAAAGGAGAGCAATTTGAAAGGTAACGAATGTGACTAAAGAGGTGTATTCATTGTATCTAGATTTTTTATTCGTCAAGCGGGAGCGCGACACTGAGCCAAATAACCTGACGCCGTTGGCTGAAATAAGGCGCTTTCTAATTTACATTCTGTATACAAATTGCGCAAATGTGAGCATGAAAATAAAATTCTCGTCGTTTGTGTTTTCTTGTGGGGTGGTCTTTTCTCGCATTATGGAAATTTTATTACAAATTCTGTCAAATTAGTTTATACACGCACATTTTTATAAAGCCATTGTATGGATTGTGTTTTCTCTTGACAATGTGTCAAAATTAAACGCTTCATATTCAAGTTAAACGTTTTATTTTTAGACTGGTTTTGAGGTGCGTGGGCAGAAAGAAAGGTAGTACCTACCTAAACTCTAGGGAATATTATTAAATATCCGATCGTGTTTTCTTCTTTTTTTTGGAAAAGATAAACTCACTTTGTTAAAAGGAATTATTGTGGGCTTGTTAAATTCTGTTTTACACGTTTCTGTCTCACAAGAATATTACTATACTGTTTAGGTTTTAAACAGGTTTAGGTTTTTTTAGAAAGTTATTCACCGATTGTACTTAGGTAGGTACTTAAATAATGTTTTTATTTTATTTCAGGCGACCACTAATGACAACGCGGCCCAATGAGCAGCCCCTGATCAGATTGAGCATGGTGGCCCTTAGCTGCAAGCGAACCAGGGCGGAGGGAGGAAACGCCCGGGTGTCACCACTGTGTGGATCGCCCGAAGGACACGATGGTGCATACGGTGAAGGTCTGCCCGGCTTGGGCAGAGCACCGCCATGTCTTCGTGGAGGCGATCAGCGGCGGAGATCTCTCGCGTCCGGCCCTGGTCCAGGCCATGGTACGGAGCGAGAGGGCATGGGCAGCCATCACCTCCTTCTGCGAAGCAGTAATGCTCGCGAAGGAGGAGGCGGGCCGGTTGAGGGAAAGGCTAATGTCACGCTCTCTCGCCCCTAGCCGCCGCAGGAGACGCCCTGGGCGTCGGGATTCCCGGGCGGATTTCCGGCCACCGTAGGCGCGGGCTTGCGGATGGTGAGCAATGGATAGCGCGCCAACCGATAAGAACCAGGCCTGGGTCTACGGCATGTTGCGTTCCACGAGCGCCTCAAAGAGATGTCGTCAGCACAAATGTAGGGGTCCACTAGGGCCGATACCTGCTGGTGTCGCGGGAAGTCCAAAAAGGTCCTCTGGCAACACAGGCAACGGAAGGAACACGGGTGGGTTTTAGTCAGTCACCCTCCCGCTCCGCCCAGAGCCGGAGAAGTTATTTGATAACATAGCACCCGAAAAAAAAAGCGAGCCAGGAAAATCCACGGATCTGGGCCTTTGCAGAAAATCATTCTTAACTACACACAACACGGACAAATCTTTGTTACTGGTAAGCGTTTCTAAATATACCTACATAAATTCTACATCTTATTCTAAAACAAAAAATAATCTTACATACTCACGCTAAACAAATTGCATAAGATAATAAAAATATATCAGTGACCTCATTATTTTGAAGTTGGCGAATGATTGTGGTTTTGCGGTCCTCGTCGCGGCGCGAACAAGCGACAAAGTACCACTGTTTAACTTTCCACGACAAACTTTACTCTTCACTATTCTCTCGATTTCGTATTATATCGAATGTAGTGCAGATAACTTCCCGGAGAAACTCTCGAGTTAACTTTTTATATTGTGAGGAGGGAAACTAGATCAAGTGATATGCTTTCTTATAACACCGAATTTGTGGAGAATTATTTTGCGAGAGATTTTTCTTGTCACCTTTATTTCTGAATTCCATTTGCATTTTATTTAAGTTTATGGCAATTATTTAACACGAGTCAGTTTCTACGGCACAGTGGAAACTCGCGTAGAAAATACAGTGCTACGCGGCAGCTACGGCGTAGCAGTTGTTGCTACATCAGCTACGCTGTCGTAGCAAATCACTGGTCGGTCTCACACTTTGTAGTTCTCGGTTTTCACTGCTTTATGTGCCATGATGCATACTAAATGCTGATTTGAAAAGATATATATAAGCTTATTTAAAAGTAAATACCATACATGTCAAGCTTAAAAGAATCTACTGAAAAATTCAAAGTATCTATTTTTACTTAAATATAACCTCACATTCAAATGATATTGCGGAAACATCATTCTATCCATATGTATAATATTTACACACAAAACCGGGACACGATCTCTGTTATTCAAACAATGGGGTTATTTTGAAGTCAACTCTCTGTTTGTTGTAAACGCTGCGTGTACTCTAGATTCGACTAATAAGAGCAGCCACCGTATAAATTCTTGATCACGAGCAACCATTATCATTTAGCGGTTAATAAATGTTAGAGGGTCGAGAGTCTAAGGTGGCCCCGTCGACGAGAGAGGATCAAAAATCGTAGTAATAATCGTAAAAAGTTTCACAGTAACGCACGCGTCGTGAATTTGGAAGGTAGTCAAACGATCTTGTCATTACTGGAACGAGGTCAATGCCCTCAGATAGTGTACGTGCTATCTTCAGAATCTGTGTGCAGCGGTGATTATACGCCTTTACTGCCCATCCCGTATGTGATGAAAAGAATTCAAAGTAAGGTATACAGCACAAAGTAGCAATCTGTTATTCAATCACGTCTTAATGGAGCTACGCAGGACAGCAGCGTAACTTCGCTTGGATATCTTAGAAGAGAAAATTTAAACTAGGTACTTTTTATCTCAATTGAGTAGGAAGATTATTAGAAAATGTTCGTGTTTTTATTAACATTGCTGTAAAAAATTAATTGCATTCTAGAAGTATATTTTTAAATGCAGTCATTTTAGTTTGTAGGTTAACAATAATAATAGGTAATCATCACATATAATCAGGCCCTAGGTTTCGGTGTTTGGGCTTGGGATTTGGGCTTGGGATTTTTGGGGATTACGGATCCTAGAGACAATATAATGGAAGAAAAAGACAGGATAAGGATAGGAGAATATTGACATGATCTCTAATATATCATGCTACAGATAAAATTACAAAAAACCGGCCAGGTGCGTGTCTGACCAGGCACAATGAAGGGTTCCGTAGTTGAGAAGTTGATATGAATTTATCCCAAAAACAAACTTAACATTGTAATTGAAAACACGTTCTCTCATACATCGATGTATGCCACAATCAATTCTCCAACTGCAAATTTAAGTTGGTCGACTATTACTAGTTAACTTGTAAAGCCCACTTAG
Source organism: Atethmia centrago (assembly GCA_905333075.3). Classification (NCBI taxonomy): domain Eukaryota; kingdom Metazoa; phylum Arthropoda; class Insecta; order Lepidoptera; family Noctuidae; genus Atethmia; species Atethmia centrago. The sequence continues at coordinate 13,726,929 of HG995383.1, read as the reverse complement.
CTGTGATAGTTTTCCTTTTAATTTCATTATATGCACTATTGCCATGATTTTTTTCACATCTCCATAAACAACCATTTAACTGGCAGGGGGACACTTTTGGGAGGTTCCTGTGTCGGTTAAGGCGGGAGGAAACGCCCGGGTGTCACCACTGTGTGGATCATCCGGAGGACACGGTGGAGCATACGCTGGAGATCTGCCCGGCTTGGGCGGAGCACCGCCGAGTCCTCGTGGAGGCGATCGGCGGCAGAGATCTCTCGCGTCCGGCCCTGGTTCAGGCTATGGTACGGAGCGAGAAGGCATGGGCAGCCGTCACCTCCTTCTGCGAAGCAGTAATGCTCGCGAAGGAGGAGGCGGGACGGTTGAGGGAAAGGCAAATTTCGCGCCCTCTCGCCCCTAGCCGCCGCAGGAGACGCCCTGGGCGTCGGGAATCCCGGGCGGGTTTCACCGTCTGGTAAGGACCAGACCCGGGTCGACGGTGTGTTGTATACCACGCGCGCCTCAAAGAGATGTTTTCAGCACCAGTGTAGGGGTCCACTAGGGCCAATGCCTGCCGGGTTCGCGGGACTAAAGGGTTACCGAGGCCCCTGGCAACACAGGCAACGGAGAATACGGGTGGGTTTTCGTCAGTAAGAGTCTGACACACCCTCGCGCTCCGCCCAGAGCGGGAGAAGCTATTTGATGATTTCCAACCCAAAAAAAAAGGGAGGCAAGTGCCTCCCTTTTTTTTATTTTTATTTAGAATTTGCACTTTAATACTTAATATTACGTAAGCAGATCCTTGAATCGAAAAGAGGTGTTCACAAACCTGCAATATTTTTGAACGGCCTATTCAGCTATACCCCACACCATGAGGTAGACGAAAATAAAAATATCATAAAAAAAAAAAATCGGATTTTATTTCAGCACTTAGTTGGCGTGATAAATATGTATACCTATGCTAAATTACAGCTTTCTAGTACTAAGCGTCTCTGAGCTACAGTGAGGACAGACAGACAGACAGACGGACATGACGAAACTATAGGGGCTCCTTGTTTACTACGGAACCCTAAAATCGGAACTCGTCACAGAGAGACAACATGCAGGCATGCATGAGCTACTTCAGTGAACGTTCACGTTGATTTCTATTATCGCGACAACAGACGGCCTTGTTATTATAGCACAATACACAAGTACAATACACTGCTATTTATAGTCTTGACCAAATTCCTTTGTAAACTTTACGCACTGTGGATTTAGCCCGTTCTACAAACTAGACCGCACAAGATGTAACACAACCCTAGGCTACTATCAGATGATGTGGTCAGACTTAAACATTTTCGGCAGCATTTTGTGGTTAATATAGTAACTATTAAGCCAGCTCGTTAAACAAACCAATATTAACTTTACTCGATTTAAAATTCAAGTCTTCGGTCAAGTCTCAGGTCTTAGGTAACTAGGGTAATTAAGTCAATAATCTTGAGGCGTTTAAGGATTTTTTCAAATTGATGCCAGTTTAATTTTGTAGATTAAATAATTAGTTAGTAGTTTAATAGTAAGTAAGTTTTCGTTAAATTACCAGTGATTATTGGATGCTCATTGCTTTATAGTACCTGATACCATTTTAGTACATCAAACGATACAACTTCTGGGCATCAGTTGGACAATGAGCTCATTAAAGTGCAGAAAGCAACGCAGCTCCACAATCCTGTGATCGCCTAGGGATATCGTAATACAATATCGACTTGTATTAATCACATCTGTCTATTGCTCTTCCAACAGAAGGCATCGTATTTATAATCTGTGGTAGTTGGCAGGTTTGAAACGTTATACCGCTAAACGATCGCGTCAGGATAGTTCGGTTTAGATACAGATCAATAAGCTATTGAGGCAGTGTCTGAGTCAGTTGGTTAACACTGTGTACGTTTCTATTCTGTTAATAGACTAAGCTTACAAAAATGTTGTTTGTAGGTGTTGCAGAAATAGTGTGGTGTATAGTGTGTTTTTGAATTCTTGTCTTCTTTGTAAACAAATAAGTAATAAGGCATACTGAAATTTGATTTCGCGAACTGGTTTTCGGATTTGTAGCAGTTTTTTTTTAAATATTATTTATTCCATGAAAAGGAATGTATTTAAATTGTTTCACCTGACACCTTATATTGTCCCACTTCTTAGCTTGACTGATTATAAATCTATTAGTGAGTTCGTAAAGAAACCTAGCGCCGGTAAATTGCAAAAAAAATCGTCGCCCCGGGATTACAAGTAATGATCGGAATTATATTCTCAATCCCACTGCCCACGTACTTCAGGCGTCGTTAAAGTTGACTTTATCAACCCTGTGTATAAGAGCGTAAGTGTCACAATACAATGATATACGAGAACTTATTCCGTTTGGCGACTCTTGCCTCCTAATTATTGCGACGGATCTATCCCTGTGCCAAGTGACGAACGTTCAAACGAAGTGTGTCAAGATTTTTGTGACAAACTTTCGCCTGTGATTGCTGAATTAATTTGATCATTATTGCGAATCCCGAACCCAATTATTTCTCTACAATACTGTGTGTATTTGGACATAGATATTTCGTAAGCGACACTTGTTAATAACTAGAATAGCTAAGTCGGTTTGATTACTCTCAACTTAACTATGTATGATATAGATATCATACATAGTTATCAACTAACCTGCTGAGAGAGGTTAGTTGCAGCAAAATTAAAACATGCTAAAAATCGTTTGCGTTCAAATTGAATGCCTCTGAAGAAATGTTTCCAAAGCTCCTATCGTTCAGAATTTCCCAAAGCTATTTACTGTTCAACTTAAATCATTTCATAATTATACTACGTAATTATCGACTGTGGTGTAAGTAATATTATGTAGCAAGAAGCCTTAGTAAAACATTTTTTAGAAATAACTACATAGTAGCAGGTTATTTGATCGTCGAAGACCTCAAAAATAGCTGTCGGCTGTTTTCGGGAAGCTCTATGTTTCGCTAAACAAACTTGTATTATAACATTGATGGCTGGATGAAAATCATGTAACCGTCCAATACCGTAACTGGAGCTTTAAGATATATGAAGCCGATTTTGGAAACGAAATCTCGCCTTTCTGTGCGCCTTCCGAATCTATTGAATTTCAACATTTATTTCTTTACACAAGTTATATTCTCTGCAGGCAAACCAATTCAACGATTGAATGTTTTCTGATTCAAACAAAACCAGCGTTCGTTTCATCTTGTTCCTTTCTTTTCAAGTTACAAACAACACTGCACCGGCTATTTACTTTTATTTCCTCATCACTCAAGTCTTTGAAAGTACACTCATAAATATGCAAGTCCAAAGTTGTTGAGGCAACTCGTCGTATTTTACCACTTTTAGCTGGAATTCCTATACAATAGTCAACTCGATGCTGCATGGAAGGCTGCGGCGAACTTCCACCCAGTTACAATATCCGAACCTTCATAAATATTCACAGCAGTATGAAGTCTACTCCAACTACTTTTATCAAGTCCCGGGGGCGTTAGAGCAGCTTCCATTACATTGTTTCATTTAAATGTGTTCTTTGACTAGACATCACCGCAGCTAATTGGTAACCTTATCTGGAAAGTTTTCAATAACTATGACAGAGCCCGACTAGCGACTGCTCGATTCTTTGAGACTTTGCTGATTCTGTGTTTAATTAACAGTGTCTTATAGTGCTAAAGTTTTCACTTTCACGTTTTATTGCACAACAATTTGTACCTATGTTATAATAATAACACTTTCTTTAAAAGCGTTTGTAGTTTATTATTTTCTTTCAGGTGATATTATTGAAAAACATTTTTTAAAAACACGTTTCCTTCCGTAACAGCCGTCAAAGGGCACTTCTTTCTTCACCTCCCAAAGTTAGTCGACCGCGCTTGAATTCGTTATACCAACGATACACGGTTGCCTTAGAAGGGCCTTCATCCAAGAAGTCATCACTTCAAGTCTATCGTACTATTCGTCCGGTTTCAGGCGACACTTAAAATCGTAAAAAATCATAGCGCGAAAATGTTCCCGGCGCAGATCCATTTTTAATGAGACACGATAATTAAAATTAGCTCGCAAACAATGTGGAGGGAAATTTTGAAATTGGAACGTACCTATTTTTACTTACAAACAATCATATTTTCAAAATAGATTATAACTGGCCAGTCTCTCATATATAAAAACTTTTTTTCGCAATACTTTCTGAGTGGCCCGGTATATTTCGTCAGCCGTCGATTTTTTTTAAATTGTACTTTTGTTTTCACAGCTTTTTTTTGTGAAGAATGAAGAATCGATATCGGTGCCGTAGCTTCCATAGGTCTGTTTTCTCACGGACATGGATTTATTAAACTTACCTACTTAGTATTCAAATGACTTACAGTTGTTCGTTTCTAATATTTTATGTATAAAACACACTAATTACACAAAAACCAAAATGAGAATATAATTTCAATAGACCGAGCATCGTCCAACAAAACAGGATAAAATAAATGGCCACTAAGTTTGTACGGCTATCTTCCATACAAACCTAGCGGCCATTTATTTGTCCTGTATCTCCTGATAGCCGCTCTAACGTTACGCAACCTTGTTTTTGCTAGCGCAGAAGATCGGAACCACCACGGATAGACGTGTTAATCTCACGGTGTCGAGAGCATGTGACGATATTATTTTTCCCGGCATCATATCGAGTGATTAATAACGTTATTCCCTCTGCTGTAATGACGTTTCCTCGATATCATTGTTTTCGCTCTCGTAGTGAAGTATTCGGGCCTCTCTTAATGGGTTAATCGTTAGCAGTCGTTTATTATGGTTGGGTTCGATATTAATCACGTGTTTATTGTTTAGAGATATAGGTAATCGTCAATGTGAACCTACTATCTAAAAACAAACTTTTATACCTAGCTATCCTTACCTAATAGAAAACAAAGTCCCCGCCGCGTCTGTCTGTCTGTCTGAACACGAAAAACTCAAAAACTACCGAACAGATATTAAAACGGTTTTCACTAATGGACGCAATCATTCATAAGGAAGGTTTAAATATATAATTAATTAAGGTTTGTGTATATTGGCGGAAATATGAAAATTATTGTTGTAGATGTCGTTAAAAAACTGCCGACTGGGATTTTTACTGGCGTACTTCGAGTAAACCATAAGTGATACATAAAATTAATGTCCTATAGGATGACGAAAAGTACGCGATAGCATATCTCTATCATCTAAGGATGACCCACAGAAACCATTTTTATCTTTCAGAATTTGATAAAAATGTATTGTTATTTCCGAAGCTGTTAGGACCGGTATTATATTAATCCTCACCCAATAAAATATGTTATTTAAATTGGGCATTTTTTTACATTAAAATATGCCTGGACATCACATCTTACCAAATGTCTTGAAACACCGTTGGTGCATAAGAACTTAGGTATCCGAAGTCTGGCGGTCAAAGAGTTAATATATCACAGATTCAAAATTACGCATAACAAAATAATTATGGCTGACGGTGGCGCGACCATCAATGACCTGTTCCTCTGCTATTAATACGACAGAAAAAACGGCTGGACGGATTTGGGTAAAATTTGTCACACAGATAGTCAAAAAACCTGGATTATCACATAGGATAAATTAATACCGGTAGTACATTTCCGTTGGATAATTTCCACGCGGGCGAAGCTGCGGGCAAAAGCTAGTATTTTATAATAATCATCATTCTCTTGCCCTTATGCCAATTATAATAATCATAATTCTCTTGCTCTTATGCCAATTATAATAATCATCATTCTCTTTTCCATATGCCAATTATAATAATCATCATTCTCTTGCCCTTATTCCAATTATAATAATCATCATTCTCTTGCCCTTATGCCAATTATAATAATCATCATTCTCTTGTCCATATGCCAATTATAATAATCATCATTCTCTTGCCCTTATGCCAATTATAATAATCATGATTCTCTTGCCCTTATTCCAATTATAATAATCATCATTCTCTTGCCCTTATGCCAATTATAATAATCATCATTCTCTTGTCCATATGCCAATTATAATAATCATCATTCTCTTGCCCTTATTCCAATTATAATAATCATCATTCTCTTGCCCTTATGCCAATTATAATAATCATCATTATCTTGCCCATATGCCAATTATAATAATCATCATTCTCTTGCCCTTATGCCAATTTTTTTGGAGTCGGCGCAACATGTATTTTTCTTCTATTGGTCGACATTTTGGTAGTCACAGGGGTGACTACCTAAATGTCGACCATATATTATATTCTAGATATTCTTGGCAATATCATCTTTCACACAGTCCATCCATCGTTTCTTTGGTCATCCTCTACTCTTGCTAGCTTATCTATCTTTTTATAATCTACGAATACCAGACTGCATATAATAATATAATATGCATACCTACCCATAGCAAAAATAACCATAGGTCAGCTATAATTTTAGGTAAATCACAGAAAATCTTGGGTCTCTTAGGGTGGATCAAATAGCAGACTAAAACGATATACTCGATAAGTCTGCGGTGCTATAAGTAGTAACTATTAGAAAGCTTTTCAATAAGCATAAACTTTGAAAAACCCAAATATACGACGTACTTTTAAAACCGTTTAAATAAATCGCCGTATCGTGCTCCCGGCTCTCGAGTACAAAGTCAGAGTGGCCGACATAAATAATACGACTAAAGCACGTGTAAAATAAACTATTTTATATAAAGAGGAACCCTGTCCAATAGCGCCCGACTTATCGAAATCATATTTCAGGGACGTGAGGAGGACGATGTAGCTTTACCCTTTTCCAACGCATTGTCTATTGAGGCTCGTTTACATTGTAACGGACATCATATTCCAGTTATTCTTATAATAGAGAACCCAAAATCCACTACCAAACATGAACCAGTACTCGCCGCGTTTGACTCTCGGTTGGTCCGAACGAGGCATCACCCTTTTCTAAAGCATTGTCTATATCACATTGTCACGAACACGCGGCGACACAAGATATTCGTTGAGATATAACTTTATTCTTGTAATATTTTTCCGTGATTCTTGTTGTTCTAAAAGACAAAGAAAAAACCAATAGCTACTTAGTTTAATACACGATTTATTTTGTTTATTAAAGTGTAGTTATGTGAACTATTATTTAGTGTTTTATAATTCAGAACTTTTAAGTTAAGTACCTACATATACATTAAAGTGAGTTTTTATTGTAATACTAGCTTGTAACTATCCCATTGCAGGGAAAAGTCCTCTCCTGAATGAAGCAAGCGCGACAGGCAGCAATATGCCTGTCGCGCCTGCGATATCGCCCCAGTCTGCAGGAGCCTTGAATCGCCATTGGTCGCCACGCGTCCTCACTGCATGTTGGCAACCTTTTAATTCCAGTTTTCCTCATGATGTTTTCGAATGATTATAATTTATGATACAACAGATCTAAAAAATATTAGATCTATAATTTTTAGATCAAACGAAAAATAAAAGACAATTACGTACTTGAACTACCACAGATGTGTGGCTGGGAGACACAAGACTTCTTCAAGGGGTTTTATATTACGCAGGTACTTCGATAGTATCCTTTTATTTTCTAGGAAATATATCCACTACTAGCAGCTCATTTTTATGCTTCCTAGCTCATTATAACGCCGCTCCATCGGCAGAAAGAGAAAAGATTTTTCTGCTGCCTGAATCATTTCTGTCCTGTCCTGACCTCAAAAGGGTAGGTAGATACAAACAATCTTTCTAATAAATATAAAATATCTTCTGTTTTATTTCCTAATGCAATAGGATTTCTTAAAACCAGACAGGTTTTCGTTTACTAAAACACAAGTTCTACTATTAGCACAAGTTAGAAAAACCGAACTTTATTTAAAATTTAAGCAGCTGTAACCACACAAATGTAAAACCAATATCCTAAGTGGCATCAATAGAATTATAATCTAATCTAAAGCAACTCCAGCCAAACCACACATACTCTAAATCTCGCCCTCAACTCGCTACGACGGCGACAATCTGCCGACAAGATTACTACCACGTTAAGCGTACCTAAGTAGATGTTTACAGCTGGTAGACATTGCACTGAGGCTGTGTTACTGAATTCCATGAATGTCTTCTTTAAAATGTCTGTAAAAAAACCCGACTGCAAAAAAGACAATTTAAAAGTAATGCACTAAAAAGACTACACACAAAATTAAAATAAACTATAAATAAAGTAAACTTTACTTTGGGTTAAGAGACTATATTATTAGCTGAAAGCCTATGTTTAGTAACAAGCGGAACCCATTAATTTTCTTTAGTTTATAATTTGCAATTGGGTCCCGCCTGCTATTAAATTTAATGCGGTATCTAGGGACACTTGGGTTTTTAAGACGAATATAACGATATCTTAACTGTCGAAATCCATCCAGCCGTTTGGGAGATACGAGGTAATAAAGAAATTACAAACAAATATACATACATACAATCAAGATACGCGCGAATAACATAACCCTTCCTTCGCATTCGGGTAAAAAGTCACGTAGTCGTGTGTCCTTGTGATGATTTTTGTAAGTACTGAACCATACCTACAAACTACAGGTTTGGCATTAATTTTATTACGTTTTATTTTACGCTTAAAAAGCGGTTTTTCATACCAAGAAAGACGTTTTCCAGCAATTATTTTTGCTCATTGTTACTTAGGTATTTTACTGCTTGGTGTTCGGTCCTTTTACATCCTGTATGTCAGGACGTACTTGTCGAATACTAACGAACAGCTGGGGCAGTAAAGGTAGCCAACAAGCGTCCCAGACGGACCTCGGAGCGTCCACTAGGACTCTAATGAGAGCGACTCCATCGTTAAATAAATTGGATAAAGACGTTCGTGATCTCTCAAGAACAACTTCAACCACTTCACAGTGACTAGCAATTAACTAAATTAAAAGATTGTTCGTGCACTTACCGAAACGTTTGAAACGCTTCAGTTCGTTTTCTATGTGCTTTTCACCATTAATTTACTTTAAGTGTTGGATTTCCCTTATTTTTTTGGTAAGTTGAAACGTAGTAAGAAAAAAAAACCGGACATGTTGAACTCGCGTGGTCAGGGTTCCGTACAATGAAAATGTTATCTACCATGTTTTTTATCCCAAGAACAAACTTAACGTTGTAGTTGAAAATCATGTTTTCCCATACATTCCAACTGCAAATGTAAGTTTGTACGCACAATATTGAGAGATTTATCATGTTATTTTAACACCTTAGACTTGTCATAGATTTTCCTGTAATACTTAAGTAAATAAGTATTTTTTGTATTTGTTTCAAAATTTTAGGGTCGATACTTTCGGATGTGAAGGGATGGTCAATTTTCATCTATTTACTTAGAGAACTTTAAAACTACTAATTCTAAAAATATGTATGTGAGACCCTCACAATAAGCCCTTTCATTTGATAATATGTCACACGGTACAGTTTGCAAAACTTTTTTTTTTGTTTTTTAAATGGCCTCCCAATATTCAAAATTCAGTTTTGAATATGAGGCGCTATCGGGATTTTCTGAGACCCAAACACGGACGTGTAACGTAAATCGTTACACGTCCGTGTTTGGGTCTCGGAAAATCCTTAGGGTACGAAATTTTAACTTAATCAAAATCAAAAATCAAAATCAAAAGTCATTTATTCAAACTAGGCTGAGGATCAGCACTTTTCGAACGTCAAAATTACATAAGACAGTCCCCCAAAACGCCCAACCTTCGCCACTTCCTAGTGCTTTAGCTGGGAAGAAGAAGTGGCCAACAAACTCCCCAGCAGCACAGCTGTCTGTTCAGTTAGAGAAAATAATGGATTCTATACAATAGTATGCAAAACAATTTACACCACGTGAAACACAAAACATTAAATTATTAGCCATATGTCAGCTAGCACACCACTATACCAACAAAAAAAAAAAAAGAAAAGAAAAAGACCGAAAACTATTCTCAAGCAGAGATAAAAACGTAAACAGAACTTAAAGCCTAAGTAAAAGCCTTCAAGTATAAAGGGCGTGCCCGCTTACATATATCTACAGCCGTAACAGTCACAAATGATGAACTAGGACCATCAAATTAAAATAAATAAACAGTTAATTACTAATAACAAAACAAAACAATGGTCAGCAAGACGACCAGTCACCACAAGCAGCACCCGTTCACGAGCATAACGCAAAAATCAGCCATTACCCCCCTCGCCATATTTGAGGGAAGGAGGCAACCCGACCCCCGACGCTACCGCAAGCAGTGACATCTAAGGGAGCATGACGAACTTGCTGCCGGTTGTAAGAATAATATAATCAGTTATCGAGGTCGCTAGCTAACCACATATTGCACTACAACTCAACAAAAACATTGTAATGAGAAGATTATGTCAATAATAAACGAAAATAAAATTTAAAATAAATTGACTTATACAGTCAAATAAAATAAACAATTATATGAACTCATATAACCTGTCACTAGGTAAGCTAATTCTGGAGAAAGAACATAAACATTGTCTTGAGTTAATCACAGCGACCAACAATTCTTATCGTTTAAGTAGTCGTTGATAGAATAGTATGCCCTTGAACAAAGTTTGGATTTTACTTTAGTTTTAAACGCATTAAAAGGCAAATCTAGCAATGAAGAGGGTAGCTTGTTATAAAAAGTAATACCAAGTCCAACAAACGAGTTATGAACCTTGTGAAGCCGGTGAAATGGAGCACGTAATTTGTCCTTATTTCTGGTGTTAATATTGTGAATATCACTGTTTTTAATGTATAAGTGTATATTTTGCCTAATATATAAGATGTTGGCGAAGATGAATTGTGATGCCACCGTGAGAATACCAATATCTTTAAAAAAATCCCTCAGAGACACTCTGGCACCTAGCTGGTAAATTGCTCGAACAGCTCGTTTTTGAAGAACAAATATATTTTGAATGTAAGCGGCTTTGCCCCACAGCAGAATACCGTAGGACATAACGCTATGAAAATAACTAAAATATACTAAACGAGCTATATCAACGTCAGTGTATTGTCTTACTTTCCTGACGGCGTAAGCGGCCGAACTGAGCCTTCCCGCTAGGCTTGATATATGAGGGCCCCACTGAAGTTTAGCATCTACTGTTATGCCTAGAAAAACTGCCGAGTCTACAGTATCAAGAACCTCTTTATCCAAGACGATGTTGGGTCCTAGATTTCTAACATTCGGTAAAGCGAACTTTATACATTTTGTTTTCTTAGCATTGAGAACTAAGTTATTTGTCGTAAACCAATCCGTGACAATTGAGAGTGCACTGTTTACGTCGTCAAAATCTTGTCTATTCCTTTCTACTTTAAAAATAAGAGAGGTATCATCTGCAAACAGTACAACGTCACAGATACCCTTTAAATAGAATGGTAAGTCATTAATGTATACTAAGAATAAGAATGGACCCAGTATTGAGCCCTGTGGTACACCTAACTGTACTAGAAGCTCGGAAGATTTCACACCATTAACATCTACACATTGCAACCTATTATGTAAATATGAACTTATTACTTTAAGAGCTTCATTTTGGACACCGTAATGATGTAGTTTACGCAAGAGCGTGTCATGTTGCACGCAATCAAAAGCCTTGGAGAGATCACAGAAAACTCCAATAGCATTTTGCGAGTTCTCCCATGCCTTAAATATATATTTCAGCAGTGCAACGCCTGCATCTGTAGTCGAACGACCTTTTGTAAAGCCATATTGTTCATTATGAAGGAGGCTGTTTAAATTAAAATGTCTTAGCAACTGCTTGAGTATTAACTTTTCAAATATTTTGCTAAATGCAGGTAAAATAGAAATAGGCCTGAAATTGCCAACATCTTTTTTATTACCTGATTTAAATAATGGTATGACTTTACTATTCTTCATGAGGTCAGGAAAAGTTCCTAAATCAACACATTTATTAAAAGTAACAGCTAGATAGGGGGCTACGATGTTTATTATATTACTTAATAGTTTAATGGAGATACCCCAGTAATCACCAGTGTTTTTAGACTTAAGTGTGTTAAAAACGTTAACTACATCACCAGGTGTTACATGTTCGAAACTAAATAATTGGTCCAGTAGATACGGAGCAAATTGGATCTGACAGACGGACAGACAGACAAACGAGTGAGTTCCGATTTTTTTTTTGAAGTACAAGACCCTAAAAACTATTTACGTAAATAGGAAAATCACAAAATAATTGGATGAAGAATTCTTGGAAAAATATGTATTATGAACTTCACTTTACTTCACAGCCTTAGGATATAATTAATGACATTGCTTGCACAACAAACTGCACAGCGTTAAGAATCTCCACCATTTTATATGAAATCGAAATTGAATAAAATAATTAATAATTAAGTACATTATCAGTCGACAGCGATGTGGATGAATTTTTCGACGCCCTATTTTAGTTTGTGTATAGTTTTAGTTATTTTTATTAATTAATTATATTTGTTTTTTTTTATGTACAAATCAATATTAATTATTTCAATAAAGAGTATTCTATTCTAGAAGTATTATAGTAAAAGTTAAATTAAAGAATTGTAAAAACACCAAAATAAACAACTATGATCTTAAAAGAAACAATTAAGTAATTTATTCGTGTTTCTTTGTGATATCACATTTAATCTGAATATCAGCCGATGGCAGATTGAACTCATTATACGGATTTGTGAACTGTGACAATATCAGAGCCAATAAATTTACGGGTGTTTGCACTGATAAAATAAACAGGTAGGTGTCGGGCTCGCCCACTGACCACAGAACGATAAATTGTTCTCATTATTATCGTCTATTGCTCAACAAATCTCTTATTCCCTTTGTTTAGCACGAAATAACGAGTACTACCGTAATAACTCATGATAGCATTAGGATTTTATTTCACAGCCTCTTTTCTTAGTCTTTTTAAGGCTTAATTTGACACTGTATTTAATAAAATAACGTATTTTTATTTCTTTTACAAAACTAGAGCTTAAAAATAATTTGCATTTGATTTTTTATTTTTTTTTGTATTTATTCAAAATACAAAAAAAAAACTGAGCAGTGATGGCCCAGTGGCAACGGCCGCGACTTACGAGTCGTAGGTTCGAACCCGGACAGGCGCTTTACTTTGTGTGAATTATTTCATCACCACAGCTCTCAAAATGGTGAACGAAAACATCATGAGGAAACCGGCATGTCCTAGAACCAAAAATTCGACGACATGTGGCAGCAGTGGAAACATTATAGGCTGATTATGTACAAAAAAAATGTGAGTTAAAAATATACTTTTGAGGATACGAAGCAATCAATGTGCTCCTCGCATAATTCAGATAAATCTGGCCGGACAAGAAAATCCTTGTTAACATGTGAATGCGGGGAATTTAAAAGAATTCCATACGATGTTCGGCGAACAAAAACGTGTAAAGCTGAGCGCGGCATGACGCGATGATTTAACGCAGATCCTCCCAAAGTAGACGGTGCCGTACGTCGGCTGAGCCGGCCTGCGACCCCCATCACCGGATTAACTGCCTGTAACAGCATGTCAGCCGGTCAACCGGCCAAGATTTACGCATCTGTTTTCATTCTACAATGAGGAGATTTGTTGCTTCACTCCAAATTATTTCACAAAACAAAACCAATTTAATCATGGATTAGCTGCGGTCAGAACATAGTAGTTCACAACGTTAGAGAACCGAAACGAAAACTGCGTTAGTATTCTAACGTCAGAAAACCCCTTCGATATTGACGCGGCTGTCGGATGCACGTCAGAGTGGGCTCATATTGGATCTAGCCGGTTCCATATCCACAGCCACGGCACTACGAGTGTAAGCCTTTAATCTCTGCATTGCGTCACACCGAGCGGAATGAGAGTTATCGGTTTCCCTACTGATAAACACAAACGAATGAGCCCGGGTCCGCAATCCAGCTCAATAATACCCATCCTCCGAATAAAAATTGATTGTAATAGCCCATCGCGTGAATAAATAAATATTTTCGGCTATCATTATGGTATCGCTATTTATCGGTGCGGTAACAAAATTCATGGGTTTAATAGTTATCTATTAACAATGGATCAATATGACACGGAGGCGAACGGTAATGCCTGCAAGTGATCGGGGCGTCAACAAAGTCACGAAAAACGGGAGGTGTGCCATTATAAATATCGACGAAAACGAGGGTGGTTACCCAGCATTAACCTTGCCAGCCTGACAAATAATTGTAGGTGCCTACACGGATAGGATTACTGAAAAAACAGCGAGCTCACCTAACGCCCTCCTGACTAACGATGTATAAAATTTCCATTGTCATCAATCTCTGACACAACGCTGAGGATTCGCAAACTCTTCACTAATTGCAAATTGAACAAAAACTAAAAAGCGAAGTCATCGCGAGCTGCAATTTTTAACGCTACGTTTTCTACCAGTTGTAAATTCAAAAGTCACAAAATAATGGTATCAGCAAAAACAAGTAAAACAGTTCGGAGTTAAAAAATGTTGTTTACTTCTGTTAAAAACCCCCTTTCCGACAAACTTAGTTCCTCACAGCTCATAATGACTTGACTTTTACCAAGTACAATTGTATAATATACATATGTAGGTACTACATTATATTTGATAAACTTATATAATGAAATACTCGTATTATTCTCATCCACACTTAGTTTCATATTAAAGTTAACATTATCATTATCACCAATGCAATATGCGTTGGCCAATTTTAAAATACAAGGGTTTTCACATACTTATGATAAAAGGAGCGAAAATGCAACTAATACAGCCGCACATCGGGCACAGCGAGGACAGGTGGGTGGTCTCGACGGTGTATCTCCATACATGACCATTACCGTGCCACTGACGTGTGGAATGTCCCTAAACGCCAATACCGTAAACACGTACAAATATTTTCGTTCCTTGTTTTTTTTTAAAGTAGGTTTTATTTATTTATTTTTGTATAGGTACTCCAAGGACTTATTCACTAATAACATATTACATAAAATTACTTATGCTTATAATGTCTATTAGTATGGTGAATTTGTCACTTCAGAAAGTACACAGCATAGATATAGATAAAAAATACATACCAATTAAGAGAATAAATTTAAAGTGATTCAAAATGTACCTACTAACTTATTTTTTGTTACAATGAAAGACAAATAAGAGCTACTTTACCATAGGAAGACAACATAAAAGAAAATAAAACATCAGATTTACTTAATTAATTAATAAATAATAATAATAGATACTCAGTTTAGTTTTGGTGTTACTATTATACATAAGACGACTGCAAATAACGTGATCAAATGTGATCTTGCGTTGGAGTTTCTTGCCGGCTCTTCTCCATAGGAAACGACCCATTGGAAGCGTGCACCTAGCTTCTGACGTTTCATAAGTGCCCATGTAGGATTATGTGAAATAAAAATATTTTGATTTTGATCAAGGTTATACCGTTGACGCTTATAAATGATTCGCAATCTCATATACCTACAGAAAAAATAACATAATTACCTTTAGCTCCAACAAATCTTTCATCTTGAAACCACTTTTATAAAATGCAGGTGGTAATTATTTAATAATTATGGCAACTCTCGGAACAATGCTTCAAACATTATCATCAATTTTGGCTCAAACTATAATTAATATTATTGATATCAATTTTCCGAAGATAATAATATTGTACCGCCAAGGCAACAGAAACTACTCCTCCTTAATTATTCATCAACCTTCACTTTTTAGTACTTAACAGAACTTTGCCTTGACATCGATCTTACTAAAATCATAAAGATTGTCAGTGGCACACGAAGACACTTTACAACATACTTACATATGTAAAAGTACTGTTATTAAAACTTCTATTCCTCAGAGCTGTAAACATACCTCATTAATACCTAGTTAATTAGTGACTCTACTTGTTAATTTCATGACGCTGTCTAGTTCTGTACATACGAGTACTTATATAAAAGTGTAACCTCCCTTTATAAAAAAAAAAAACACATTACGTAAGAGTCGACGTAAGCGACTGTAACGACGAATAATTATTCTTTTCCATGCTTAAATTTTCTTCACACCTGATCCTACAAACAAGGTCTCATCATGTAACACGAAGTCACGTAAATTAGGCAGGATGTATACTAATCCCGAGATAAAACGCTTAAGCTTCTGCCATAACGTCTCGTGTATAAGCAGCTTTATTTGCTGTAAACATTTGCGTTCTCGTTTGCTTTTAAATAATATAGGAATTCTTGTGCCTTGATATTTATGCCGACTAAAAGCCTAGAAGAAAAACTTGAGTGGTAACAGGCTGTTTTGAAAAAACACAGAACACAAGGAAAATGTAAATCTGCCTAGAAAATATAGTGCTAAGATTTCCTTTACTCTGAATGGAAAGCAAACTTAAATAATAGAAACAAACATTTACCTACAACAAAAAAACCGGCCAAGTGCGTCTCGGACCACGCACAATGGGTTCCGTAGTTGGAATGAATATCCAACAAAGCAACAAACAACGTTGTAGTTGAAAAACATGGTCCCCCATACATTCCAACTGCAAATGTAAGTTTGTACACACAATATTGAGTGATTTACTATGATCTTTTATGAACAAAGACTTCTTATAGGATTTCCTTTAATCTATATGTATAAAACCTGTATTTTTCTTGAGATATTTTTGATCTGTATATTTTTCAAGAGTTTAAACTCAGTAGTTTCGGAGATAAGGGGAGGGAATGGTAAATTTTCCTTTGTTAACAAAACTTTTTTTAAAAGTTCTAAAGCTTCCTCCTATAGTGAACCCCATATTCAAAATTAATTCATTTACATTACACGTCCGTGTTTGGGTCACAGAAATTCATATGTGTACCAAATTTCAACTTAATCGATCCAGTAGATGCGGAGCAAATTTGTTATGACAGACGGACAGACAGATAGACACACGAGTGATCCTTTATGGGTTCCGTTTTTTCCTTTTCACATTTCATATTCATTTATTTATTGTTTGTCACAGGTGAAACGACAGTTCTTACAATTAGTATTATTGTATCACTGTAACACACCCATGGGGTGTACAATATTTATATGTATGTCAGTATTATTGGCTATGTTCAAAATAATTAATAATAATACATTCTTAATTGTTGGTGGTTGTGATCCATTGCATTGGTTGTTTTAGTCAACCTCATTTTACATTCATTATTATACAGGGTGGATTTTTGAGATGGGGCAGTAAGGGCAGCTATCTTAACCGTTGTTGCTACAGGAAAACGGTCTTAAGAGACCAAACTAAATTTTAAAAAAGTGCAGTCAGCAAGAAAATGGGCACAGTATTCTCTACTCAATTAACTAGTTATTGTGAAAACAATAACTTTTTTTGATGCCAATAGATCCTGTTTCTTATCAAAAACTCTATTAAACCAACAAAGGTTTGAGTACTATAAAAGTCAGAAATTGCAAAAAAACTATCCCCATACATTTTGTAGGAAATGAGACTCCAACTTACTTTTTACGATGGATAGACTGGCCGAAAATAAACAAAAAATATGAACTTCAAATTTCGAATGAATACGCCATTTAATTTAATTTGGTTTGAAAACAATATTTACATAGTTTGTTGCTTTTGAAAAAACTTTTCACATACAAAGGTTTTTTTTGCGATTTCTGAATTTTGTAGCGGGCAGGCAGTTTTAACGTTTCCCTTACAAATCTGATAGTTCTTAATTATTTGAGGTCATTTTCTTCTCGGAAACAACAAACTACCTATCTTGTTCTTAAAGCAAATAAATGTGTAACGCGTATTCGTTCGAACGATTATTTATTTTCGGCTAATGTGCCCTTCTTATAAAAGTTAGTTTGTAGTTTCTTTCCTACGAAATGTATGGAAAAAGTTTTTGGCGATTTCTGACTTTTCTAGTACTCAAACCTCTGTTGGTCTAGTAGAGTTTTTTGATCCCTGTAAGAAACAGGATCTATTGGCATCAAAATAAGTTTTTGTGAAAACTGCCCATTTTCTTGCTGACTGTACAATTTATCAATATCTGTAAAAGTCTCAAAAAGTTAAGGACGTTCCTTAAGACTATTTTCCTGTAGCTACAACGGTTAAGATAGCTGCCATTACTGCCCCGTCTCAAAAATCCCCCCTGTATATGATTATTTCGGTCATACAATTTTCGTTTAAAAAGTAAAACAAAATTAAAATAAGTTTAACATGTCAATTTTGGTCGACCTCATCTTACATTCATTAATATACATTGAGGTACGGAACCCTTTTTTTCTTTTGGGTGGGATATTATCAATTAACTTCTCCCACTCTGGCTGGAGCGGGAGGGTGTCTCTTACTGACTAAAACCCACCCGTGTTCCTTCCGTTGCCTGTGTTGCCAGAGGCCACGGTATCCCTTTCGGACTTTCCCGCGACCCCGGCAGGCTTCGGCCCTAGCGAACCCTACACTTGTACTGACATCTCTTTGAGGCGCACGAACACAACGCGCCGTCGACCCGGGCATAGTCCTTATCGGACGGCGAACTACGCATTGCTCACCGTCCGGAGGTACGGAACCTTAAAAAACATTCGAACGCCGTGTCAACTCGACTTTTCGTTCATAGATCTTAACTGAAATTTATATGTACACCTTGGGCTTGCTGCATCACCAACCCGAAGTGACGACTTATCACGTCTAATGTACTACGCCTGACAGGAAGAGTAATGGAACAAAATTGATGAACCGTAATACATATCAATAGAGATATTGGCAATAAATAAGCAGATAAAATATGGCCGTTTAAGGTCGAAAGCAATTTGTAAGCTCGCCTATCTTGAGTATCGGGAAGATCGCTCGGAATTACCTACAACAGGTTTTTGCGTCATGATTTGTGGTGCCCCCGGGCGATGTTTGATCCAACACGTGCTCCCCGTTGTCTACCGAAAACAACTTGTATTTAGGCAAAATTATTCCTTAAGGAAAGGTGAGCGCAAAAAATATGGCGCGTTACGATTGTTTCTTCAAAACTCTGCACAATTTTAAATTCAATTTCAACATTTTTTTGCTCACAACCACGTTAATGTTGAACTTGTTGGACTTCACGTCAACAAAAGTTTTTAAGGAAATGTTTCTCCTCTGTTATTAAAGCTAACAAAAAGGGTCATGTAACGTAACAATTAAGTCATTGTGCATAAATGAGGAAGTTATTTTTTTTGTTTTTTTTCAGTTAGTAGGACCCTTCAATAAATTTCCTAGAATGTGTGGGCTGGGTATATAGATATTTACATATAACATACAAACGTCGGGAAGTATGAAAATCATACAACAATGCTGCCCTGCTAAGCGAATAAGTCGTATCTGCCAAATGTATTTTTTACAGGAAAGGCAAAAACGGTTTTGTTGAATGACGACTATCTATGTTTTTGTGAAAGTGTTTGAAAGTATAAATATGATTGTTTAGATAAAAAACTGTTTTAGATTTGCTCATAATTAATGTATTTCCTTTCAATAGAAAATTGTTAGATAATAATATGACTTTACTCTCTCTCTCGTTAGATAATACTATGACTGCCTCGTTGGTCTAGTGGTCGCAAGAGCTACTGCTGAGCATGAGGTTGGGTTTTTCTATCTGGAATTTCTCAGTTGCAGTCCGGAGTCTGGATTGTGCCCGGTTGATGGCAATAGGCTCGCCCCCTATTACATGGGACTTAAACATAACTGGCGAAATTTGGGTGTACTACAGGTACACCTCTGCCCAACCCTTCGGGGAAACAAGGCGTGATGTTATGTTATGTAATATGACTTTAATCCTTTGTAAAAGGGTACTAAACGGCAGATAGGACAAACTGGAAACACGAGTTTGAGTAAGTAATAGCTGGGTCGTTTTTGTTTTTTAGGTACCTCAATAATGTTGTCATGGTGCCCAATAAGGAAAAAAGTAAAAATACCTAAAAATGACAGGTAAGACCTTTATGCTTAGCAAGGCAGAATGCTTATCGTGATATTACTGAGAGTGAGCATCTCACACACACTCAAGTCTACATCACAATGAAACAAGGAAGTAAAAATACGAACATACGTCATCGCTTTCGCAATAAAGTTGTACCCAAGAAAGTTTTGTAATAAATGTTTAATTTCATTTAGTTAACAACATTACGAGACATTCGTAATGTGCGGAGACGTCGACACGAACAACTTTTGTTTCAAATTACTTAGAGTACAAACCTATACATTTATATTTTACACATTTGTATAAAGATTTTATTAATTTAATTTCTAAGCAATAAAAAATTTACTAGATAATCTATTTTTATCTCTAAAGGTTGGTACCTATTATTGTGAGGAGCTAGATACGGTTTTGTGTTATGAATAAGCATAAAAAGCCTATAATGTTCCCACTGCTGGGTCACAGACCTCCTCTCTGCGAGAAGGAGTGGGCTGTAATCTACCACGCGGGTCCAATGCTGGTTGGTAGATATCACGTGTCTTCGAATCTTTAGTTCTAGGACATGTCGGTTTCCTCCAGATGTGTTCGTTCACCGTTTTGAGAGCAATGGTCATGAAATTATTAACACAAAGTAAAGTGCCTGACTGGGTTCGAACTCACGACCTAAAACTCGTAAGTCGGGGCCGTTACCAATGGGCCATCACCGCGCTGTGTTCTGAATGAAGCAGGCTACTTCTGTCTTCTGTTAAGAACAACATTTTTTTTGTTAAGTACCTGGTACGTCTCGACAGGCCTCCCATACTGTAATTTGAAAACATTGTAAAAGCCAATTATTTTTAAAAGAGTAACCGTGGAGTTTCTTGCCGGCTCTTCTCCATAGGAAACGACCAATTGGAACCGCGCACCTAGCTTCTGACGTTCCATAAGTCCCCATGTAGGTTTATGTGAAATAAAAAATATTTTGATTTGATTTGATTAACCAAGTTTGTTGCTAACTTTTGCAAGGTTGACTTCCCAGGTAGGTTCTATAAATAGACAAACACATAAAAAGATTCACATATTTAACACTTTATCCCAATTCTCTACGAATGAATGTACAAAAACCTCACTAAACGTATAGCCCCGAAAAACACACTCACATAACACAAAGGATTCTAAAGATCGACCACATTTAGAATAATTAATTGTAAATACCCTAATTTCAGCTCAGGTAACGTTAGGCTGAAGAAAATAATTTCGTTCGACTGAAGTGGTGTTTACCTCGGAGGAAATAAACCTATGTAAATACTTAGCAACTTCATTAGGAAAACAAATTAACGTACGGTACATTTCATGTAAGTAATTGGTACCTTTCCATCGACTAAACATAGAGTATTACAAACAAATTGTATTCGTTTAGTTAAGTTTTATTTTATCCGCGTTACCGCTATCCTTCCTAATCCACGGTTGAATCGGCACCTATTGTAACAAGATAAAGAAAGGGTTGTCGTAAACTTGAAACACACATTTTTATTCCGAGGATGTGGTTAAATCACCTCGTAACACAATTTAGCGTTTTTTGGCACAACTTTCTGCAGAACTGGAGCTTAAACATTTCGATTAACAAAGTGTTTTATAGACGTAAAGAGCTTTCTAATACATAGTAAAGTTTTCATTATTCCCTGTTTTCATATTATTTTGTGAATGACGTTCCATTGTTTTTTTGTATTTATCTATCGAATGTCTAACATAACCCAATAACATACTTCTCACGGTCATTTAAATGTAAAATCTACTGCAACGATTACTTCCAACCCTTTTAAATTATACATATCTTCAAACGATTACAGCGCATCAGTAGTATCTGTAGAAACGTTTAGAGCATCGGAAATAGACACCTTGACCTAGTTTGTCGCAAGCAGGACCCTCGGGCGACCCGCGGACGTTGGTTTGCTGTGCTCCCACCACGAGAGCTAACAGACCCCACAGAGGATGCGTAAAGTGGAGGAAATTGAGCCGGAAGACGGACCCTCGCACGCGACCGATAGTGCCCCAGCAGAATATAATAGACGTATTCTTACACACGTATTCAATCAATTCTAAAGGCAATATCTGAAATATTTTATTTTTTGTGAAGAGAATGGTTTAAACGGGTCTACCCTTTATGGCAGAACTTTTTTTGTCATAATATTATTTTGCATAACAGCGGACAGCATAAACATCATCTCGCAGAAAATCGTTTGGCAGACACTCATTTATCATTCAAAACTCATAAGTTTGTAAGTCAGAATCATCTTTAGGCATACATTTTATATCCATTATAATTAAAAAGTAGAACCATCATATCGCAGAAAGTTCACAGTCAGAATCGTCTTTTGGTAGGTATACATTTCATATCGACAGTCATTAAATCAAAACGTCCGTTAAACGGTCAGAGGATATATTTTGAAACAAGCATACACCATGCATGCAGCAAGCATGCAGCATGCAAACAAGCATACACCATGCATGCAACAAGCATGCAGCATGCAAGCAAGCATGCAGCATGCAAGCGAGCATGCAACATGCAGCATGCAGCATGCAAGCGAGCATGCAACATGCAGCAAGCATGGTTTCTGTCATGGCGCCGGCGCGGCGCTGCGGGGCTCCGGCGGTCCCATGCGAGCATCGTCGCAGATGGTTTTAGCGCTCACCACCGCAGCTTCACCCCTCCGCGCCTACGCGGGCTTAAATTACACTCTAGGGGTAGGGCAGACAAGACTACGTGAAGTCGGTTTTGCAGCTATTCTTTTCAGTCACTAACATATTAACTAATTTTCATAGTATGCCAAGTGAAATTGTACCAAATAATCGTCGCTTTAAATAAAAGTTATGCTAAATGAAATTATGCGGAATTTTAACTTTGCCAAAGGTTATTTAACATAATTATGCCAAATAAAATTCTGCCAACTTAAAGGTATGCCATTGTAAATTCGGACATATAAACATTCGGCCAAACAATAATTATATTAAATCATTTTTATGCCTTAATAATATGCGTTTAAAGAACATTATGCCAAGTGTGTTATGCCAAATAAATTTCGGAGCATCAAGATTCTGCCAGATAGAAGGAACCCGGTTTGAACAACAGAAGTTTTAATAAGAATAACGTTTACACAAAGGTGTATGCAAGCAGGTGAAAACCGAAACTAACTAAAGCGAAAACAATAATAACCGTGACTTCCCATTCCAATTACATTTCTCACAAAATAAATATATTTTCAAAATGTTATTTTTTCATTCGACACCAACATTCGGATAGAATTACTCGTATACACTACAAAACATACGTAAATACGTCGAGAACAATTTTTGCACGTTATGCAAAACCTTAACCGTTGCCGTTCGAATAATTTGTGATAGGAAAATGGAATTGTATGCAGAATAATAAAATCCTCCGACCCTCTGAATCGAGCCCATAATAAATTTTACCGTTGTGGTTTCTACCTACATGCTGTTTTGATCGCAACTGCCAAAAAAATTACGTGTACCCTTATTTATACATATCGCCACACAATAACGTGCCTAACCAGAGTGGATTCAAGAAATTTTGTAATACAAGGCAAAATAAAGCAAAATAAATCACTAACTGATTTACACACACGACGTAACACGACCGAATTGTTAATATCTCTAGCTCCAATCCTATAACTGTTAGGTTCCCACAACAAAGAAACTTCACAGTTTTGGTCGTGTTCATCATTTACTTTTCTTTACGTCGGAGACTTGTCTCTACTCGAATGTATCATCAATTTTCATGAAATATCACAGAAGAATACTTTTTCAGTTGCCGTAATTTGAACTAAAAGATAAGAAAAGTTTTAAAATATCAGAACGTATTTGCTCATTTCTTAGAACTAAGCTTAGTGAACAAGCAATTGATCATTTTGAGGCAATCTCAAATATTGATCTATTGTTTTATCTACGTCAGACATAATATTTGCAGAGTAATAAGCATCTCAAACTCTCTAACTTTATCAATAAATATTACTCAGTCTACGTCCACAAAACACTGATACTAATTAGTAATTTAGAAGTGACCGCATCATTGAATTGAAATTACTTTAATGCAGTCAAACCTTTTGATATAACTTTGAATCGCAAAATTAAACAAAATGGTAAAGGTGCTTCACTTATAATTCAATTTGTGTATTTAAAAAAGACTTAAAAATCTAAAAACATTTTCGAACGAAATCGTTATTAGTACTTTTCGTAATTTCTGCGTAAAATAAATCTGCAGCATGAAGTCGTTATAATGCTTTGAACTTACTATTTTTCGCGCTAGAACATATAAGTTAATTAGCTAGGCTATATAACACGTTTCGCTCATATGAACTAATTAAGCGTTATGGCAGGCGGAGTGGTGGATTCAGCGAGTGATGTTTTAAAAAGCAAGAGTTACAGGGTGCTCCGTAGGCGCTGTAAGCCAGAGCTCGAGGCACGAACCATCAATATTGCGAGCACGTTCGAAAACTTTCTGCCACAATTACCTGAGAGCTCAAGTGTCGGAAAATATATTGGTTTTGTTCGTCTCAGTCCCAACTATCTGGAGAATCGATCTCTACGAATCTACTAACCTGTAGCTGTATACATAAACATATAAATGACACAATTTACACACTATTTGGTATTATTGTGTTAGTGTCACATTATGGCCTGAATTATTTGAGCAAATAAAATATTTTTATGTTTGTGGAAGCTGATATGTCTCAAAAGTAATTATGCGACTGAAATCTAAAGCAATTTCGTTACTAAAGTCAAAGCTACAATATACATTTATCTACAAAATAACGTTGCTACGCATTTCAATATTGGGTAACTGACTCAGATCTAGTAAAGTGCGACCGCGCAAGTTTATAATATTACTCAATTCAAATAAATTGAGCTCAACAAATTAGTCTACCAATTTAATTAGGAAACTCATGGAGCGATTCGAACAGCGGCTGTAGGTAATTATTTTTTGATATAATATGTCACGGAGGGTCCACATCCGGTGGAGTTAATTAATAACTGGCGAGTGGGTCTCGACGTGTGTGCCTGCGAGGCGAAGAAAAAATATAATTCCGCTGAGCGCTGGTTAGTTAGCAGAAAAGACCACCGGTGTATAGCCCAAAATAATAAGCCGCAAGCCGCCGCCCCGGTGATTAATTGTTTTGGCTTTTGCGAAACCTCACTCGGAAGCCTGATAAAAAATGATCTCACTTATTAACACCACTGGCGAAACCCGACTTTATTACCCTTTGCCGATTTCTGTGACACGCCAAACATTTTATATTCAACTTTTCGTGTAATCAACCAATCAAATTTTCTGCAGCGTTCGCTCTCACATTCGCATGTTTCTTGTTTTATTTCATTCGTATATAAACAAATTTTCAACGCCATATACGGCACGATTTAACTCTTATTATTTTATTAAAAGCCTTCCAGGAACCTACTACACTCATTTATTCTCAAAGGAACTTCAAAGACATATAATTACCTCCTCTCTTTGAGACTTTAGGAAATTAAAATCTCTATTGTAGACATAATTAAATCTGCCTACCATCTTTGTACAAACATGTCAAACATAAGACAAAAGAAAGCTTGCTAATTTAGTATTCGGAAAGGAATCATGACATACGAACTTAGAATACTTTGTGGTTATTACTGTAAGCAAAATTCTTTACGGTATTAGAATGGGCCTACCTCGGGAAAGTTTTCAAATATTAGCACCATTATTTCACCAGATGACAGAGGTTGGGCACATATTAGCAAAGTTCGACGACGGCCATTTCATGTCACTTGATTCATTTTTTAAGGATATTATAATTTATCTAATAGAAAACATTTTAAACAGAGTTTTCTCATAAAAGTATTGAATGGATTCACCAAATAAAAATGGTTTGGACCTTGTGATTTTTTTAGCTTATATTATGAGATTTTATGTCAGAATATTTCAGGTTTATATTTTTATATCAACCTATGTAGTTATATGCAATTTTTTAAATGGTATTTTTTTTCCTGAACTTTAGCGTTTGCTCTGGTCGGAACGCCAGACGCCTTGTATAAGTAATGAAAGTGCACAGGGATATTTGAGCTGATATGCGACGGTGGAGTGTAAGAGCTTCAAGAAACTTATGGCGAAGAAAGAACAGTACATAAGACACGTGACTAGGATTCTCCATACTACTTCAATAACTAACTTAATATGGGCGATTTGTTTATACCTGAGCTAGGGCTTTTAAATCTCACATATAAAACTGAAACTTTACAAAACATTTGATAAAGAGCAGAAACTAGGAGGAAATTGAAAAAAATAAACTGAATTCAATCGAAAATCTTAGCTTCGACTTTTCTTCTATAAAGATGCGTCGCTGTTCACGGACATGTCATTTCATTATAGTCGTGTGCGAGAATTGTGATAAATCACGCGTCTTGGTTTGTTCTACACAATCTTTTCACTTTTGCTTACGTATTAAAAACTTTGCGATATACGCCCATGCCTTGCAACAAATCATATTAACTTCATGTTAGCTCTTTTCAGTTGTTAAGCATCTAACAACTCCGCACACAATAAATACGTGCAGTTCATAAACTGTTTAATTTGTATTGAGAAATTAAACATGAGTCTACATACAAACCCGGACGTTTTCTGTCAAATCGTCACGTTGCATCTCACAGTAATTTGTATGAGAGACCGCCAAAAAGTCTCATTTCATAAACGGATAAATTAATTTACATTTCCACGTTTACATAAATAAAAGAGGTAGTAGTGGCGTACGTCTGTGTGCGCCGACGGCTTGGCGGGAAACGCTCCCCTCATATACCCCGTCGTTGGAAATGCTAATGTGCAAATGTGAGACCGGCAAAAACTGCTCGACTGTTCACTTTCGTCTAGGTGCTAATAATTTCAATTTAAACAGCCCGCTGAGGCAAATTTTGTGGCAGTTAGGCTCGCACGGTAAACTCGTGTAGCAGGATCAATGTTGTTGATGTTGCTAATATAATCAGTGTTTTAATGTGATAATTAGTTCGTTTTCCTCAATAAACATACAGCTACGTGTATTTTTGGGGTTAGTACATCATCAGCCTATAATGTTCCCACTGCTGGGACACAGGCCTCCTCTCTGTGAGAGGGAGTGGGCCGTAATCCACCACGCGGGCCCAGTGCGGGTTGGTAGATGTCACATGTCATCAAATTTTTTGTTCTAGGACATGCCGGTTTCCTCACGATGTTTTCCTTCACCGTTTTGGGAGCAGTGGTGATGAAATAATTTACACAAAGTAAAGCGCCTGTCTGGGTTCGAACCTACGACCTACAACTCGTAAGTCGCGGCCGTTACCACTGGGCCACCACTGCTCTCACTGCTTTTTGGGGTTAGTGAAAAGCTTAAAATTCATATACGTTTTGTCTTTGATACCTAAAGAAATCTACTGATATATATTCAGGAAGTAATAAACAATAGTCATTCATTATTTCAGTCGAAAGACGCCCACTGCTGGACAAAGCCCTCCCCCAAGCACCGCCCCTTCGAGCGGTTCTGTGCTTCCCGCATCCAGCGGATTCCTACGGCCTTCACAAGATCATCGATCCACCTTGTAGGAGAACCTTTCAGCCCCATCAGCTATCTGTTTTGCGAATAATGTGCCCTGCCCACTGCCACGTAAGATTGGCAATTTTTCGGGCTATGTTGGTTACCTTGGTTTGCCTGCGGATGTCTTCATTTCTGATTCGATCATGTAGGGAAACTCCAAGCATAGCCCTTTCCATTGCCCTTTGTGTGATTTTTGGCTTTCTAATAAGGCCCATTGTGAGCGACCACATTTCGGCGCCATAGATCATCACTGGCAACACGCACTGGTCAAAGACTTTCGTCTTGAGACACTGCGGAATGTGGGACGAGAAGATATTGCGTAGCTTCCCAAACGCTACCCAGCTTAGTCGGATTCAACGATTGACCTCTTTTACAAAGTTGGACCAACCTAACTGGACAGTTTGTCCTAGGCAAACATACTCGTCTACAACTATCATCGTCGTCATCAACTGTGAGTGTAGCGTCCCCGATTTTCACAAGAGTGTGTGTTACATGGGCATTTGATATACCTTTGTCTTTTTCATGTTCATTTTAAGACCCAATCTTCCGGAAGCTCTACTGAGGTCATCGAGCATTGTACTAAGGTCCTCCATAGTCTCAGCCATGACAACTATATCGTCGGCAAACCGAAGGTGAGTGATGTACTCGCCATTGATGTTGATGCCTAGCCCTTTCCATTCCTTGAAGACATCCTCCAGCGCAGTGGTAAACAGTTTCGGAGAGATAACGTCTCCCTGCCTCACACCTCGTTGCAGACAGTCTGACTCCAGGACCAGACCTCGAACCCTGTCCTGGTTTCGAGGTCTGGTCCTGGAGTCGGACTGACATAGTGGCGTTTTCGTACAATAATAGTGAGCTAGTGAGTAAACACGAGAGTAAACGCCGAATAAAGCCGAGAAACGTCGTATGACACCCGGTTGGAACGAGGTTCCTTTCGCTTTGGTACACAAAAGTGTCGTGATGATCAAAATTTGACACTTTTTTCGGCCTAGCTCTTATACGCCACGTGTGCATAGCGTAACGTGCGAAAAGGAACTTCTTTCCAAAAACGATTTTAAGTCAAGCACGAAAATCATTCATTACGAAAATTATTAGGCCAGAAAGAGAACATTCTCTTTAATAAACATTTATTTATTTATCAAGTTGCTACCACATGAAATGAGATGCTAATGCTAAATAGGTAGGTACAGAATAGAGTAAACAAATAGAAAATTATTTTTATTATTTCTCTTAACATTTACCAAATAACAGAGTTCATTTATTCTAAGTTAAATTTTAACAAAAGGTTTTGGTAACTGAAAACCTTATCTTTAAAATTTTAAGCAAATTGAGAGGCTCCGCTTGTTTTCTCGTTAGTTAATGACTATAATTTAAACTTAATAATAAAGACGGACAACCGGCTTTGTTTGTGCTTGAAAGGTAAAATTTCGTGCACCTAAATTAATGCTAATTAAATGTGAGCTCAAGAAATAAACGCAAGTTGAAAAGCGTGACAATCTGAAAGCTCTGACATTACTCGTATAATTACGAAAAATTACAAAAGTCTGGTCAAGGAACTTTTACGTGACAAAGGATAGAAGACACGTAAATCTACCCATAGCTTACTACTTACATCAAGTGCGATATTAATCTCATTAATTAGATTGATTGAACAAAAAAGTTGATGGAAATTAATTATCAGAGTGCTACTTATCTCTGTAGCCATAAAGTTCGATGACAAAAATATGATTCATCCGAGAGAGACGACAGTAAACGAACATTGAGATATGAAACGTGCTTGTGTAGGATTGCTCTGTTATATTATTAGATAAGATCATTATTTTCATCCTGGCAGTTTCCGGCCGCTGAATAGTCACCGATTTGCTGAAAGAGCCAGGACACGACTTGGTAGGTATATAGGTAGGTACCTACTTTCTTTCTTTGTTTGAGTACTTCCTTTTTTTTTTTTTTTTTTGGGTGGGAAATCATCAAATAACTTCTCCCGCTCTGGGTGGAGCGGGAGGGTGTGTCAGACTCTTACTGACTAAAACCCACCCGTATTCCTTCTTGTTGCCTGTGTTGCGGGGGCCTCGGTGACCCATAAGTACCTTCCCGCGACCCCAGCAGGCATCGGCCCTAGTGGACCCCTACTATGTGCTGATGACATCTCTTTGAGGCGCGCGTGGAATACAACGCGCCGTCGACCCGGGCCTGGTCCTTACCGGACGGTGAGCTACCCATTGCTCACCGTCCGCAAGCCCGCGCCTACGGTGGCCGGAAATCCGCCCGGGATTCCCGACGCCCTGGGCGTCTCCTGCGGCGGCTAGGGGCGAGAGGGCGCGAAACTTGCCTTTCCCTCAACCGTCCCGCCTCCTCCTTCGCGAGCATTACTGCTTCGCAGAAGGAGGTGACGGCTGCCCATGCCCTCTCGCTCCGTACCATGGCCTGAACCAGGGCCGGACGCGAGAGGTCTCTGCCGCCGATCGCCTCCAAGAGGACACGGCGGTGCTCTGCCCAAGCCGGGCAGACCTCCACCGTATGCTCCACCGTGTCCTCCGGGCGATCCACACAGTGGTGACACCCGGACGTTTCCTCCCGCCTTATCCGACACAGGAACCTCCCGAAGCTGCCGTGTCCGGTGAGGACCTGCGTCAGGCGGAAGGTGAGGACGCCGTGGCGCCTCTCCAGCCACTCCTCAAAGAGGGGACTTATCGCCGCAATCGTGGCGTGCCCAGCACTGGGTTGCGACAACCGTACTTTCCATGACGCCATGAGATCCCGCCGGAGCTCCGTCCGCTGTGCCGCGATTTCTCGCGGCAGCGGACTTACGCCCCGGCGTTTCGCCTCCTCGCGCCACTCCCATACGTGCGCGAGGGCTTTTGCCTCCAGATCCCATGGCGGCAATCCGGCAAGGAGGCTCGCTGCCTCACAGGAGACCGTGCGGTATCCCCGAACCATCCGGATGGCCATGACCCTTTGGGCCGCGCTCAACCGGCGGGCTGGCCGCAGCGCCAGAGAGCGCGCCCATACAGGAGCCCCGTAGAGGGCCATGGACCGCACGACCCCCGCGTAGAGCCTCCGGCAGGAGGCGTTTGGACCCCCTAGATTGGGCAGGAGCCGCTTCAATGCAGCGCCCGCCCGCTCCAGTTTGGGAGCCAAACGTCGGAAATGCTCCACGAAGTTCCACCGGCTGTCGAGGACGAGTCCCAGGTACTTCATCGTCGACTCGACGCCGATAGAAACCCCTCCTACCGTTATTTGGGACCCCAACGGTGGCGCGTTCCGAGGACCATGAAAACACATGGCCTCGGACTTGTGCAGGGCCACCTCGAGTCCCAATTGCCGGATCCTTTCGACGATTGTCGCAACCCCGCGTGCCGCTAATTCGGCCGCCGCCTGGTGCGACCTCCCCTGCGCCAGGACCAACGTATCGTCAGCGTAGCACACTACGCTGACGCCGCTAGGGAGGTCGGCGCGCAGCACCCAGTCGTATCCGATGTCCCACAGATGCGGCCCCAGGACCGATCCCTGTAGGACACCGCACGACATCTCTTGCCGGTTCCACACTCCCTGGTGACCGGGGTAGATGACGGCCCTGTCCGTCAAATAGGCCTCGACCACACGACAGAGGTAGGTCGGCATCCGGTGATACCGGAGTGCC
Source organism: Atethmia centrago (assembly GCA_905333075.3). Taxonomy (NCBI): domain Eukaryota; kingdom Metazoa; phylum Arthropoda; class Insecta; order Lepidoptera; family Noctuidae; genus Atethmia; species Atethmia centrago. Next base: position 13,695,818 of record HG995383.1, on the reverse strand, counting down.
TCCCTGATGCAACTCCAGGGCAGGGTATTGAAGGCATTGGCGATGTCTAGGGACACCGCCAAGACGACCCCACCCTGGGCAACAGCATTCCCCGTCGTCAGGGCTCGCACACGCATGATGGCATCCACCGTAGAGCGCCCTCTGCGGAAACCAAACTGGCTCTCCGCCAAATCCGGCCCCACCCGCACCAGCTGGCCGACGAGGCGGTCTGCAATGACTCTTTCAAAGAGCTTGCCCACCTCGTTGAGTACTTCCTTATAGCGACTAGTACCGGGTGACTTTATTTGTTCGAAAGGCTTAGTTGACACTTTCTATCTCCAACTTTCAGGAGGGCTAGATTTTTACCAACCAATTTAAGTTTATACTCGTGTTTATGGTGTTCCAAGGCCGATTCAAATAAATTATAAGAAGGTACTTACTGATCTTCAATTTAAGTTAAAATGCATGATTTCAAGGAAAATAAAGAAAACTAGGTATCTAATGTTGAAAATTTGTAGAAAAAGAAGACGGGCACTTTATTACTATTAACAATACATAAGTGAGACATTTAAACAATATTCTATATATTTCAATTACATTTCTAAATCTAATCCAAAATCAACACCAAAATTTAAATAAAAATTAAAGTCAAAATAAAAATTACAATTAAAACATTAAAACCAAAATCCAAATCAAGATTAAAATGAATATCAAAATTAAAACCAAAATTAAATCAAAATTAAAATTAATATCAAAATTAAATCAATTTTAAATGAATATCAAAATTAAAACCAATATCAAAATTAAATCATAATTAAATCAAAATTAAAATCAATATTAAAATTATAATTACAATTAATTGTGATTATAATTAATTGTGAAACAAAACCAGAATTACAATTAAATTAACATTAAAACCAAAATTAAATCAAAATTAAAACCAATACCTATCAAAATTAAATCAAAATCAAAATTAAAATTATAATCACTATTAAATATTGAAATTAAAATCAAAATCAAAATTAAATTAACTTTAAAATTCAAATCAAAATCAAAATTAAAATTATAACCAAAATCAAAATTAAATTGACAAAATAATTTAGTGTGCGCACGAATGTGGGTATGTGAGTGTGTGATTTCTTCGTAACTTTGGTTTGTCAGCCATTGCGTGAGTGTTTTTTGCAGTCGTGGTATGTCATAGAACAAATGTTTTGTTCTTTATTTAGAATATTGTATATGTGTGATGATTGATTTGTATATTGTCTCGTGGCAAATGTGGTGTAGAGCATATAAAACATTATTTTGTCTTTTGTATTTCAATGATTCTAGTGATAACCGTTGCTAGTTCCTTTAGCACAGTTAATATAGTCGAAATCTCCGTGAGAAACCTTAACCCCGTGTTCAATGACAGTTCTGAATACATCAGAATAAAGAGATCATATGAAAACTTCAGTGAAGTCCACATTAACAAATCTGAAGAGCAGAGATCCATACGCCTTGTATAATCTACGGAACATTACAAGTCCCGGCTGCGATTCCCTTTCCGCCTCGCTGAGATATTGTAATGAAATCCCGCCATCTGCTTTCACTCGACGTAATATGATGTGCGACCTGTGCCTGCTTTCCGTATACCTCGATTAAAATAATATTTACTGTATAAAACACGCTGTTATTCTAATCGTAATTATGATATAAGCTGTATTTAATTGTGATGTTTTATCTTCCGTAGGTACGTCTTAGAGTGGAGGTTGGATAACATCAACAAGATTTTCCGTGTAGTCGTTAATTGACGAAAGGAATGCTTAGAAATTCGTCATAATCATCATAATCAGCCTATAATGTTCCCACTGCTGGGACACAGGCCTCCTCTCTGTGAGAGGGAGTGGGCCGTAATCCACCACGCGGGCCCAGTGCGGGTTGGTAGATGTCACATGTCTTCGAATTTTTGGTTCTAGGACATGCCGGTTTCCTCACGATGTTTTCCTTGACCGTTTTGAGAGCAGTGGTGATGAAATAATTTACACAAAGTAAAGCGCCTGTCTGGGTTCGAACCTACGACCTACAACTCGTAAGTCGCGGCCGTTACCACTGGGCCACCACTGCTCACTGTATAGAAATTCCTAATTTAGCTAATATCAGACGCTTCACTCTAGTGAATCACTCAAGTGATTGTTTATTTTTTTTTTATTCCACGTTCACACGACACCGAGGAAATAACAAAGAAATGAACGTTCATGCTTATTTCATTTTTAGATCATACGCAATTGAAATATGCCGAGTGCCGCAATCCAACATCGCTAGATGAGATCACTAATGAATTTATTTTACACTTTTGATTAATTTTGTGTTCAGACTTTTCACTTCGAATTAAAGACATAAGGGTCAGGACCAAATTTTTGACGTATTGCACAACGGAAATGTATCACACTGGGAAATAAATGCAGCGCAATATAATTATTAGGGTGTGTGAATATTTCAGGCAGGTGTAATCAAATTAATTACACTTGCCTAAAATATTCCGACGATTTACATACACTCTAATAATTATATTGCGCTGCATTTATTTCCCAGTTTGATACATTTCCGTTGTGATTTCCGTTGTGCAATACGTCAAAAATTTGGTCCTGACCCATAAATGAACAAAACTGAAGATCTGATATCAACTGTAAGGTAACATAATAATCATAGTAATTGTGTATGTGCATTAATTAAGTCATAAGGTCCATTGTGAAATCATATAGCAAAAGAATAATTGTTTAGAAGATGACTTTCCTGACTTTGTAGTAAAGAAAATAATCGAAAAGTTAGCGACATCACCCTTCACTATTAGAGAAATAACAGGAGACTTACGAATGATAACCTTGATTTCACTGATAACCATCCCCATACTGGTAATGCAACGTTCATCAATTTAGTATGTATACCTAATAAAGTAGTACAAACCGCATCATATAATGAGGTAAATAAAGTTACATTTTACGTAACACTGGAGCCCTCAACTTAGTTACATAACATATAACATCACAGGGTTGGGCAGGGGTGTATCTATATTACACCCACATTTCGCCATTTATGTTTAAGTCCCATATATCTAATAGGGGGCGAATCTATTGCCATCAACCGGGCGTAAATCCAAACTCCGGCTGCTACTGACAAATTTCAAATAAAAATCCCAATTAATAATATAATCTGCCTTTCGCTCGATGTACAACCATATCCCTAACTCGCATAATCCTATTTAAGTAGGTACTCGTACCAGGAACAACTTTAAATCTTGGAGTGCTACTAGTACCGAGAGTATCGGTATTTCTGTTTTATCCGATACCAATATTCGCATAACCATAACTGGTAATAGAATGGAAGCGCTTGAAGTGATATGAACGACATGCAAGGTACCTAGCATTAAAAGTATTATTTCATATATAAAGAATTTTATGTAAGTAACTTGAACAATGTATTTAAACGATTTTGTACGTAGCGAAGTTGGGTAAAGTGGGTGGTTGGATTGGAAAGTGTTAACACGTTCAGTGCCGGGAGCCCTCCTGGAGGGTTCGCTCAAGACGCGTATGGGATACCGGGAGCCGTCGCGGAGGGCTCACTTTAAATGTACGTTTTTCTTAGCGAATACAGCATTATAAACTGTGAAAATAAAATCCGTAAATTTTAATGAGATTCATAAGTATGCTCGTTGGTTTTTAAATACAAGAGTTTTTTTTTATTGGGATTTAGGATGTCCGTACTGCAGGGCTGGTAAACAATTTTACGGTTACAAATATTCAATAAAAAAACATATATTTATTTTGAGATCATAAAACAATCGAGGCTATAAAAGCGGGGCATAGGGCTGCCCCGCTTTTATAACGCTTCGGGTATGGCATCATCCTAAATCCATTATTATACTCGACGCGCAAGGCATTGATCGACCTATGAGAACAGCTGACCCACAAGCTAGTCGTGTAAAATTTTTGGCAGTAAGCCTACTGCCAAAAACTTCTCATATTTAAAGCCTTAAATATTTACCTATTTACTGCCTTGCTGCACTCACAACCGAACTCAGCAGCACATGGTGCTGCTGAGTGGTCAACCATTATCAATTAAGCAACCGACATGAGTGCTGCTGAGCTCAGCTAGCAGGTCTTTAATGACATGTTAAAGACCTTAGGGGAAGTCAAACCACCTTGCCTCGTCCCGCACTCCAATCCATAGACATCGGAGAGGCTGTCTGCCCATCTAACATTATTGGTCTGGTTGGCATACCAGTAGTGGAAGATCCTTTGCTCCTGTGCATGCACTCCCGTTTTTTGAAGCTTAGACCACTGCAAGTCATATGACACTAAGTCAAAAGCCTTTGAATGGTCGAGGAAATGGGGTCGGTAAAAAATCCTGTTTTTTTTAGTCTAAAATGGCCATTGATCTTTGCAAAGCGAAAAATCGGAAATTAACATAGATAGTGGTTTGGGGGGTTTTGTATAAATATTACACGAAAAATTAAACGATGACTAAAGCACAGTTTTTGAAAAATCAACAAAAATCCATTCCAGACAAACTTAGTCATGCAATCGCAAAAAAATAAAATTGTGTTACGAAATATTAAAAGTATTTTTGTGGGTGCGCAACTCCTACTCGCTCTTTGCCGGTTTTTAGCGACGATCAAGTAATCAAGTAAATAATAGGACACTGAACGTTAATCAGTTGTTAAAAAATAATTAAGTGTGCTTAAATAAATAAAAATACTTGATTTTCGTTGTTAAATTAAATAAATCAGAAATAAAATTATTACTTTCCATTAAAATTTCACAAAAGGATGGTTGTCTAGGACCGGAGCTTGCGATTATACTTTTTCTTATTTTTTACTTTTTTATTATTTCACGTCCCCACACTCCCCCACTAGGCCACCACATCCCCACACTAAGTACCCTGTGTAAACACTATTTTAATTCGTTTTACAGTGTTTTATAACACGGTCTCAAACGAGGGTCAACTTACTACAGTGTATAATCGTATACGTCTGAATTTCAAAAAATTAAAATAAAGATAACCTTTATTTTACAATTCTTTCCTTTGCACTCAAGACCTTTTATCGTATTTCTGAAATTATGGGAATTTAGGGCATGTTTTTTTTTTATAAATGAGCACTCATTTATCATCAGTCAGAAAAATAACAAATAAGTGTCGAGAGAGAAGTAGTTATTTTTAAATTATTTGTTTTTGGTGACCAGTCTGAAAATTTGAACAATAATCTAAGGGGCTTAATTTGTTGGAAATTACCTCTAGTATGACCTCTTTCAAGGAATAGGTCAAATTTCCGAGCACCCTGTATACGATGGGACGCAGGCGTAGGCGATGCAAATAAATCAATGGAAGTACGACGAATAACAGTATCTGAATAAATAAATAATGACATAAGGATAAATAAGAAGAATAAATTTATAATAATATAAACGTTTTTTTGGATAAAATCCATAAAGCGTAATAGTAATAACAAGTCAGTGCATAAATTTATGTCGGGACAGGGGGCCGATTACCGCACGGTCTCCTGTAAGGCAGCGAACCTCCTTGCCGGATTGCCGCCATGGGATCTGGAGCCAAAAGTCCTCGCACACGTATGCGAGTGGCGCGAGGAGGCGAAACGCCGGGGCGTAACTCCGCTGCCGCGAGGAAAATCATCAAATAACTTCTTCCGCTCTGGGCGGAGCGGGAGGGTGTGTCAGACTCTTACTGACTAAAACCCACCCCTATTCCTTTCGTTGCCTTGTTGCGGGGCCTCGGTGACCCATTAGTACCTTCCCGCGACCCTGGCAGGCATCGGCCCTAGTGGACCCCTACATTTGTGCTGACGACATCTCTTTGAGGCGCGCGTGGAATACAACGCGCCGTCGACCCGGGCCTGGTCCTTACCGGATGGTGAGCTACCCATTGCTCACCGTCTGCAAGCCCGCGCCTACAGTGGCCGGAAATTCGCCCGGGATTCCCGACGCCCAGGGCGGCTCCTGCGGCGGCTAGGGGCGAAAGAGCGCGAAATTTCCCTTTTCCTCAACCGTCCCGCCTCCTCCGTCGCGAGCATTACTGCTTCGCAGAAGGAGGTGACGGCTGCCCATGCCCTCTCGCTCCGTACCATGACCTGAACCAGGGCCGGACGCGAGAGATCTCTGCCGCCAATCGCCTCCACGAGGACACGGCGGTGCTCTGCCCAAGCCGGGCAGACTCCCACCGTATGCTCCACCGTGTCCTCCGGTATCTGTCTGTCTGGTTGTCTGTTTGTTTGAATATATGTTCCAGTATCACGCAAATATTACCGGATAGATTTTATTTAAATTTTGCATAGATATTCCCTATTAGTCTGGTCAGTCTACATATTATCACTCTATTTGATATGGGGGTGAGCAATATTGCTTTATGTTCGTATTCTTCTATAGTTTACCGCATATTGTATAAATACGTATGTAACGTACGTAATATATATAATACTTTTAAAATTCAGGTAAAAAAACACTTTCTCTCTCCCTAAACATCATCATTACTTATTATATATAGTTCTTGATCTTGTTTCATGTTTATGGCATATATATATATATATATATATATATGTATGTATAATATATGTTATGTATTATATGTATTTATTGTATATGTAACTGGTACACCACTGACTACCTGCAGTATTGTCTCTCTTCCCCCCTTTAATCCATCCAAAGGTTTTCTGTAAAAGATCGCTTTTAGCGATAAGACCGCCCATTGTGTCACCCCTTGTAAAAGATTTTAACATTTTAAATGATTATCATCACACTATACCTTCACGGAGCAGTCAATCATGATATATACAGGGTTTTGATATCATGATATATTTAGGGATTTTTGAGATGGGGCAATAAGGACAGGTACTGTAACCGTTGCATGTCGCTACAAGAAAATGGTCTCAAGAGACTGTCCTTATCGTGTTGAAACATTATGAGATCATAATGTTTCAAAAAGCATTCACAGATTTAGAAAAAAAAAGCAGAAATTATCACCAAAAAAAATATGCCTGTCGATCCTGTTTCTTATAAGGATCAAAAAACTTTATCAGACCAACTGAGCTTTGAGTACTCAAAAAGTCAAAAATCTAAAAAAATATCCTGGATTGGGCTGAATAGGGAACGAAGAGATTTAACCTTTTAAATGATTACCATAACTATAAGGAGCTAAGCAGTCAGTCATGAAATATGTATATAAGAACGGCCATTTTAGTCAACTATCAACAAACCGAATAGCTTAGCGGTTCGGCAATTGCTTAGCAAACCTAAGTTCGATTAACACACATTTTTACATTTGATATATTTTATGCTTCTTTTTAAATTGTGTATTACTATTATGTGGTAGTTCGTAAAACGTACACAGGAAAACATTAAGTTTAGGCCTCTTCTGTCATCTATCGTTATAATAAAAATAAATATCTATGGTTAGGTAACTGTTTACGAAGAATCCCGTGTGTTTACAATCTACTGATACATAATGATAATAATAACACCCCACCGCCGTATCTCTCCGTTGCCGTCGTGGTAGGGCTTGCGCGGTACGAACTCTGGGTCTGGGCCAGTAGAGTTCACTTTGCCAGAACAGGTCTAGGGTCAAGTCAGACCAAGAGAGATACAGAAACCCGCAGGGCAGCATATGGCGAAGTGTTGGGTAGTAGTGACCCCACGGACCCTATCTCCCGGGAGATGTCTTATTCCTCATCTCCGGCTTGCCTTTATTGGCCGGCTGGAGGGAACACTGACGAGTAATAGAACTCCCACATTATTCTAGTCTTTAGTGGCCGGCTTGGCTGGAGATTCGCAAAAAACATCATGCTCAGAGGAAGGAAGTATTCCAGTAAGAGCTGGTAGGGATCTTGACCATCTTCCGGGCTCTGCGATTGTTCTGATAGCCGTGGAATACCTCTCAACTCCCTAAGCACCTCAGGAAGTGTTGCCCCCTTGTCGCTACGTCACTATGTGCTAGCGACAGTTTCCGGGGGCCCATTATTGAGTGTGCAAGTCACCCCGATGCCATTTTATCTGTGTATTTCATAACATTGATTAGGCAGGGGACATAGTCCTTCCATAGTTTTAGATTACCAATCTACTATAGCCACCCAAACCAATAGCCCAATATGTTTTGTTTCCAAGTTCTGCAATAGCCCTGCACTAACCGGGGTTTTTCTTGGGTGCACTTGCATAGTGCAAACAGGGATAATCGTCGGTTAGTGCCTTATTCCATTTAAAATTGTCTAAGGGGCCTCTGTGAGTTGGATTCGGTCCCTCGTATGCCTTTCAAAGGTCCGGAACCCCATGGTCCCGGAGATATTATATATGGCTGGAGATTTATAAAAAAATTTATAATGATTTATATAAGATTGTTAAAAAAAAAAAAAAAAAAAAAAAAAAAAAAAAAAAAAAAAAAAAAAAAAAAATGATTTATTGTTCAAGTTGGACTAGATTACATGACAAGGTAAAACACAAGCATAAATTAATTCTCTAAGAACGCAAAACTTCGCAAGCAAGCAAGCAATGGAAAATTGCTAATGCAGGATGGGGCTGTCGACCTCAGGACAAGCTGCTTCTCACACGGACAACTGCAGATCGCTTGCTCCCGCGTCACCAGTCTGAAATATAAAGAGAGTCACTCTTTATATTTCGGCTCTTTACAGTTTTATAAAAATGTGGCTGTTATTTTAGTAAATCTTGGTGTCTTACGACTTCCACGCAAACGAAGTCGCGGGCAGGAGCTAGAGTTAAAACACTAATTAGGCAATTCACTGTTTTATTTAGTGGATAACATAAGCACTAGGTATGAGGATAGCCAGACGAAGCTTTCTGACATTCTCATTAAATTACCTTTATTTAAAAATGGAGTTGTGTGACATCGGGGAGGGACATAAAAAATGAAATGGCTAAGTACCTGAAAAACTATACGTACTCGTATCCTACTAATATTTTATAAATGCGAAAGTTTGTGAGGATGGATGGATGTTTATTACTCGTTCACGCAAAAACGGCTGAACTGATTGGAATGAAATTTGGCACACAGATAGTTAACAAATGGAATACTTTTATCCCGATATTCCCAAGGGATCGAGACCTATGCGGGTGAATCCGCGGGGCACAGCTAGTAAAGAAATAATTTGCAATGGTGGGCGGCAAGGTCAACCGGCATGTCCTAGAACCAAAAATTTCGAAGACATGTGACATCTGCCACCCCGCACTGGGCCCGCGTGGTAGATTACAGCCCATTCCTTCTCGAAGAGAGGAGGCCTGTGTCCCAGCAGTGCCGTGGGCCCATTATAGGTTGATCATAGATAATGGGCGGCAATGCTGTAGTACCCCGTTCCATGGAAAAATAATGTGTTTATATAATAAATTGTTTTGCTAGAGGCAAGCTAAGTTTCATAAGCCGACTTTAGTTCCAATATATTGTTTCGTTGATCATATTGTTTTCATAAGGCATTTTATGTTTATTGTATCGTCTAATAAAAGTGTAATAAAATTCTGACAAGATTTTTTAGGGATTGAGCATAAATAATGAAAATATAGCTAACTAGCTGCACCCTACGGTTTCACCCGCATACACCTCGATCCCGTGGAAATATTAGGATAAAAAGTATCCTATGTCCTAACCTGTGATTGGTCAACGTGACCAAAATTGGTCAGCAGGAATCCCCCCTCTAGCTATGTTGCGAACCAATAGCTCAATTCTTCAGTTCATCGAAACCTTTCTTTGAAGCACTTTAGTAAGTTGTATTTTGATAGCTAGGCATCCACTTTATAGAAACTACAATTATTTTATATCTGTAAGTATGTATATAATTATGTAGGTATTAGGTACATTCGTTAACAAAGAGAGACCCGAGCTCCTTACGGAACTCAAATTACTCATTAATGGCAACGCGGTGAAGAAAAGCGGAGGAACGTTTAAATATTCAAGGAATTTAAATATACGTTTCGAGTTGTACAATAATCCCTATGTAGGAACTTACAATCACGGTAGTAATTTTCATTATTGTTGTTTACATAAAAACAAAACAAAACTTTACATTACCTAGTCAAATATGAACGAGCAAGACTTGTTAAAAAAATATATTTATTTAATTAAAGACACGTGTGTTCAGCATGAGCTTTATAACACGAGAACCCTTAAATCTAAGTTACAAGGACTTATATACTAACAGAGGGTTTACATGTGTGTGTATGGAAGGTTTACATGTGTTGTGTCTGTGGTGGTTCTTAACAATGGGAATGCAGCTCGTATGACGGATCATACTTCTAATATTTTTGACAGTCATTACTTTAGGATTTATTGCATTTATGTATTATTATTACCAGGAACTACTGAGTGGCACGTTATGAACGAGCCTTATAATATAGTTCATAGAAATGGTTAGCTAGGCATAACTCATTACGGTTGGTGACAATGGTTAGCTATGTTTTGTTCGTGACAATGGTTGACTATGTTCGATTCGTGACGATGCTTGGCTCTATGCATAACTACCTAGACATTTTTTTTTTTATTAAATGAAAATGCGAAAAATATAGAACGTTAATACCTATACCTAATACTTAAAGATCATAAATGATTTATTTCTGCTATGCACACAAAAAAGGGTTAGTATAAGTAAGTAATATCAACAATAATTACTCGTAAACAAGCCACAAGAGACATTATTTCAGAACCATACGTCAGATAGCGCGACTGATGTCTAAAATAGGTACATTTCCCCATTTTGCACTGTCCAAAACTGCAACAACAGTCATTTATCAAAGAAGTTTCGTAATATGAATGATAATAACTTCATTCCTTTATAACAGAACAGGTGCATGTTGTAACAAAATATGAGTGGTATCTGCTGTATAGTGTTCTGATCAGATGCTTCAAACTTACTTAAACTACTTTTAATGAGGCGATTCCCGCTCATGTCGATTGCGCTTACTCGAATTAAACCCACGCACTTGTCTGTTCGGTCAAGAGAAAACTTGTATTATTTTTATCTGCAAAGTGTGCGTAGATACCTATTTAGTAGCCATTCATGTTACGACGTGATTTCGTATGATTTCTGTGAGCTAATCTGACTTTTTTAACGAAATATATAACTGAAAAGCTAAAGGAGACGGGCGTGAATCTGGGCCTAACGTTACACAAATTAAATATTTATCAATATTTTTTTCAGTGTTGTTTGTAGGTTTCTGGAAATATTAAGCTATATTAAGTTTTATCATGTCATAAGAAATTAAATATTTAATAAAAAATATACTGACTTAACTTATTTTAACTTTTAAACAATGTTGTCAGATGAAATAAATTTATCGATTTATAGAATTCATAATAATACATTCAATCTTTTTTGCCAATAGGATATTATTTCTTCTTTAAATAAGTTTAAAAAACATATTTTTAAATAATGGTTACCCAGTGACATTTATCACCGTTACTAAAAAAGTCGTAAAAATATTAAATAATTGGTTGAATTGATAATTAAATCGATTTTACAAGCGATCATCTTATTTTATTATACAGGCAACAAAGTGGAACTCATGTCAATGTCAGATCAAACGTCACACGAACAAATCATTCGACTCGTTTGCTTGGCTTTGAGCTTGCGGTAGTGGATATATTTGGTTGTTTTTGTGTGCTGTAATTATTATTCGATTATTAGTGACTTTGGTTACGCATATAGGATTCTGACGGTTCAAATATAACGTGAGAGCTCGGTGTTAAAATAACTTTCAGAAGCAACATTGTTGTTTTTGGTAAAACCCTATATTTTTTTTCTACCATGGAGTAGTCGTACACATTTTAGTTTTTTGAAATGGTATCAATATTTAAATAAAATAATGTAGTGATCGTTACAGTAACGTCAGGCATAACTTTGTATGAAGAAGAGAGGCTGAGAGAGACAGAGGCTTTCTAAAAGATACATTTGTGACAATTATCTTTACTTAGAGAGCATTCCTAATTATGTAAATAGAAAAGTGTTTTCAAGTGGTAGTACCTCAGAAAGCTTTACGCGGGGTCATGCGGTCCATGACCCTTTACGGGGCACCTGTGTGGGCGCGTTTAGGTAAAAGTCCTCGCGCACGTATGGGAGTGGCGTGAGGAGGCGAAACGCCGGGACGTAACTCCGCTGCCACGAGAAATCGCGGCACAGCGGACAGAGCTCCGGCGGGATCCCATAGTGACATGGAGAGTACGATTGTCGCAACCCAGTGCTGGGCTCGCCACAATTGCGGCGATAAGTCCCTCTTTGAGGAATGGCTAGAGAGGCGCTACGGCGTCCTCACCTTCCGTCTGACGCAGGTCCTCACCGGACACGGCAGCTTCCGGAGGTTCCTGTGTTGGTTAAGCGGGAGGAAACGCCCGGGTGCCACCACCGTGTGGATCGCCCGGAGGACAAGGTGGAGCATACGGTGGAGGTCTGCCCGGCTTGGGCAGAGCACCGCCGTGTCCTCGTGGAGCCGATCGACGGCCGAGATCTCTCGCGTCCGGCCCTGGTTCAGGTCATGGTACGGAGCAAGAAGGCATGGGTAGCCGTGACCTCCTTCTGTGAAGCAGTAATGCTCGCGATGGAGAAGGCGGAATGGGTGACGGAGAGGCAAAGCTCGCGCCCTCACGCCCCTAGCCGCCGCAGGAGATGCCCTGGGTGTCGGGAATCCCAGGCGGATTTCTGGCCACCGTTGGCGCGGGCTTGCGGATGGTGAGCAAAGGGTAGCTCGCCGTCCAATAAGGACCAGGCCTGAGTCGACGGCGCGTTTTGTTCCACGCGCGCCTCAAAGAGATGTCCGCACAAGTGTAGGGGTCCACTAGGGCCGATGCCTGTCGGGGTCCCGTGGAAGTTCGAAAGGGCTACCGAGGCCCCTGGCAACACAGGCAACGGAAGGAATACGGGTGGGTTCAAGAGTCTGACACACCCTCCTGCTCCGCCCAGAGCGGGAGAAGTTATTTGATAATTTCCCACCCAAAAAAGAAAAGTGGTGGTACCTACTTACAGGTGTAGTAATGTATCGAGAAACCATTAGCATATACCTACTGTTGCACTGTTGGTTGCAATCTAGACTATTCAGTAATCCGGTTTAGCTTTAAGAATAAATCGCGTGAAAATTTATTTATGTGTAAGATCTTTTCTCTCGATTTCTTTTGCAGTGATTTCGTGAAAGGGGATGAAAGTGTGTAGCAGAAACTGACAGCTTGATCATGGAAAAAGTAAGTACTTTAGTGTACTCATGGAATTAATAAGTACTATAGAGATCGTGGAAGATGAGCTCAAAAAAAACAGCCGGCCTAAACTGGATTCAAGTTACCCAATCTAGAGAGGACTTTGCAGATATCTAAATAATAAAATATACATATTAAACATACGATTAATTAACATTTATGTAAAAATCTAAATTAACAACTAAATTTAAGAACAAAAATTTATGATACTAACATAGAATGTAACTTTTTCCTTTTTGTATTCTGCTACAAAAATATAAGGCTTTTTATTTTATATTTTATTATATCGATTGTAAGTACCTCTACTTAATAATTAGTAAATTTCAAATTTCTGTCGCTGCTCAGTTGCTTATTACCAAGTGAGATGTCTGATGTTACACACTGTAAGGCACTCGTTGTTTTTATTTATTTATTCACCAACACAAACTATCATTACAGAATATCCCAAGGTAGAGGTGGAGGTGGATAGGGTGGTTCTTATCTATGAACATATAGAAAAATTATAGCACTGTTGTGCTTTTGGGTTATCCTTGTAAATTAAATCAAGGAACGAAAAAAAAAGTCAATCATTTCGGCGACGATGTTTTAAACTAACGTGTAAAAACTTTCAGCATACCCAGCCAACGTTTAATAAATACATCCGTACACACCGCGCAGTCACAAACCTTCCCCAAAATGTTTGTCGCGCTAACCATGCACGCAGGTACATAATAATTAGACCATCATCGCGTTCCAGCGTCCCGGTTTCCGTGTACACAAAAGTAGCGATTCAATGTAAATTGCCCAGTCAATGGGTGCCCGCATCTCAATGGCCCATAAACAACACGACCGTGAATACAAATCGAATATTAGAGCATTGCTTGCACGCATGCCACGCAACATTATCAGTTTGTGGCATACGATATGAGCGATTATAGCGAGCACATGCGACGCGGCCTGTGTACCTTGGCACCGTACCACGCGCGTCGTCTGCACCAACACTAACGTTAATTACCTATTTGACACACATGAGATACGTTTAAACGGATTGGTACGTGGATTAACACCTAATTCAGATCTACATACGATTTACTTGATTTTATCGGCAGGTAATGAATGATGGGGAAACTTTGTATTTCTGAATTAGAATGAGCAATTTTATTGTGGATGTTACGTTACATTTACAGTATATAGGTAGGTATGGTTACTCAAATACCCTAATTTTACAATTAAAAGTCATTAAGTTATCGATGCACCGACCTTCATTTAGATAATGCAACTGTGCATCTATCCCAATCCTAACAAATATTATAAATGCGAAAGTGAGTTTGTTTGCTACGCTAAAACGGCTGAACGGATTTAGTTACAGTTGTAGTTGTAGTTTTTATAATGATGTAGATATAAATACAAAACCTAGGCTTCGAGGAACTGATTAATTGAGCTTTTGTTTTGCAACGTAGGAGGATTCCAACTCACACAAGGCGGCGGCCGAAGTAGTGACACACGGGGTTGCGACATTGGTCGACAGGATCCGGCAATTGGGACTCGAGGTGGCCCTGCACAAGTCCGAGGCCATGTGTTTTCATGGTCCTCGGAACGCGCCACCGTCGGTGTCCCAAATAACGGTAGGAGGTGTTCACATCGACGTCGAGTCGACGATAAAGTACCTGGGGCTCGTCCTCGACAGCCGGTAGAACTTCGTGGAGCAGATCTGACGTTTGGCTCCCAGACTGGAGCGGAAATTGCCTTGAAGCGGGTCCTGCCCAATCTAGGGGGTCCAAACGCCTCCTGCCGGAGGCTCTACGTGGGCTCGTGCAGTCCATGGCCCTTTACAGGGCACCGGTGTAGGCGCATTCCCTGGCGCGGCAGCCAGCCCGCCGGTTGAACGCTGCTCAAAGGGTCATGGCCATCCAGCCCGGGGATACCGCACGGTCTCCGGTGAGGCGGCGAGCCTCCTAGCCGGATTGCCGCCATGGGATCTGAAGGCAAAAGTCCTCGCGCACATATGGGAGTGGTGCGAGGAGGCGAAACACCGGGACGTCACTCCGCTAGAAATCACGGCACAACGGACAGAGCTCCGGCGGGATCTTATGGATACATGGAGAGTGCGATTGTAAATCCAGTGCTAGGCACGCCACAATTGCGGCGATAAGTTGCCTCTTTGAGGAGTGGCTAGAAAGGCGCCACGGGGTACTCACCTTTCGCCTGACGCAGGTCCTCACCGGATATGGCAGCTTCGGGGGCTTCCTGTGCCAGAAATCACACAACACGGTGGTGCATACGGTGGAGGTCTGCCCGGCTTGGGCAGAGCGCCACCGTGTCCTCATGGAGGCGATCGGCGGCGGCCATCTCTCGCATCCGGCCCTGGTCCAAGCTATGGTACGGAGCAAGAGGGCGTGAAAAAAGGAGGATTACGACCGATTTCAGTCACGGTGGCCAAACTCAAAGGAATAGTAGAGCAGAGTAGTATGCCCTCGCCTTTGGCCTCGGTGCTTTCCTTTCCTTTTTCATAGGGGTATCACTTCAAACTCCGGGCTGCTACTGAGAAATACCTAATGGAAAACCCAATAACACTTTGCCCGACCTGGGAATCGAACCCAGGACCCGAAGCTCAGTGATCGCGCTTGCGGCTACGAGACCAGACCATGGGGGAGTTCCCTACGTAGATTACCTATAGAAAACAAAACATTACCCTCCTACCGGGGCAGTCCGGTAAAACAATTATGTTCATATCTAAGAATGATGATATCAAAGAGGTTAAAGTTACATTAAGCACATTATAATTATTATAACCGCGTCAACCGTTACTTGATATTTTTTAAACTAAAATTAATTGATAAATGACATATCAGCGCAAATTTTGTTTTTTGGTTCCATAGTAAAAAAGGAACCTTTATAGTTTCGCCATGCCAAACCATTTTTCGATTCAAGGATGCGTTTGCGTAATATCAAGCTTTAAAATACTAATTTTTTGTTAGAGTCAAGTGTCCCCCCCCCCCCTTTTTTTTCAACTACAATGTTAGGTTTGTTTTTGGGCTGCCTTCACTATCGTCGTCGACCTGTGCCGAAAAGTTGGACTCAATCAGTGCATGAAGGGCTGCAGGAAGAGAAGGTTTTTACCATTAAGTATCGCGTAGCGGCCAATTGCCCATCGCGCGCCTTCTTCTTAAGTTTTCAATTAACAAATTACAATATTTTTTCTTTGCAAAGTTAAAAAATGTTTTTTTGTATTGGATTTTAAATTAGTAAGAATTTCATTGATAAAGTACAAGCTAAGCACGAATTTTTGTTTAAATTTTAATTTCTATATTATTTATGTATGTACGTAAATATATTTTATTTTAGGGTTTGCGCTTTGTACCTTTCGATAAATTCCCATCTTCGAAGAAGGAGGGCAATACATATGTCCAACAGAGCAGAAAGGTCGTCATGGTTTCTCAAAATTACTGTGAAACGAGCAATGCATGTACTTTACATGCATTGCTCGTGAAGACTGATTATGCTAAAACATATCCTGTAGGTGTAGAAAATTCATAATTTTCTTATATTTATCTATTTTTTATTAATATTACGTAGGATAACTTAAACAAGTGCATAAAAAAAAACTTTTAACAAAAATTGTTATAAGCCAAAGTATCCTTAAACAGATTTTAATAAATATTTTATTTTCTAATACATGTTTATGTTTTACTTTAACCCTGAAAATATAAATTACCTTAATTGCAGTATTCCTACTTAAAATTATCAATGAATATGAGCGGCAAAATGCTCGCCACACGCCGACTGACGTTATACGGAATAGCGCGCCCACTCTAGGGTTAAAGCGTCCACATTCACGAAAATGGTTTTAATACATTTTTCGTATTGGTTAATAACAGTAACTTGCAGAATTGTAACTGGCAGTTAACGTGAAACATGATACACTTTTAAAAATAAATGTATCTAGGTTGAAAAATACTGTATCGCATTTTATGCCACATTCTCAACACATACATCGCGTCATATACATACATCTATTCTTAGCAGTAGGTATTTACCTCGGTAAAAGAACGAGCAAATGCTCGCATTTGCTCGTTCTTTTTATAAAATAAATATAAATATATAATAGGCATGTTGAAAAAAATATGTAGTTAAATTATAATTATACTTGAAGAATAAATTTATTCGAAGTACCGAACAATTTGTATCGTCGAAAGAAAACCGCACCTTGTAATAAAATAAAGGATCGCTTCAGTTTAATAACTTAGAAAGTAATTCAACTAAATATGTTTCTTTATAGACGCCTATGAAATTAATATTCTGACACAACGTCGATAGGGCTCGGTATTGTTTATTACCAGGGAGGTTTATACAAACTCTCCATATTATATTTCATCTAGATCGTATAACCAGAGTATTAAATTCGATAATATTCGGAATTAATAATCTGATAGTGGTTCGAAATTGCCAATAAACTTTAAGGTTATAGTCTCACGGACTAACTAATGCTGTAAGTATCTTAACGCGTATCGGTATTATTAGTGCCAAATTACGTACGAAATTACTGTCTAGCGATGATGTATCAATGTTTTGATTACTCAATATTGAACACTAGTCAATAATATTGAGAAAATTAATATCGTAAACTGATATTAATCCAAAAGACATGTTTAACTAATTGGTGTGTAGTAAAAAGTATCATGGCATTAACTGGAAATACAATATTTTCCTCAAATAATTTCATCGCAAACCATAAAACAGCGACAAAATAAGTAGCTATGTTGGACCTTTTCAAACTTTTTAATGGCGCTCGAAACCATTACGTCCTTAAACCTCTAACGAACCTGTTTAACAAATTTCAGAAGTGATAACACATATCCCAAATTAAATGAACCTAGTGGTTGTTCAACACATAATTCAATCTCTATGGACTCTACAAACAAGTGTATGGGGACGATAAAACAGAGTGGTTGATGTTGTGGCGTGTAGGTACAGGCGCGGGCGGGACGCGGGTCAAGTTGCAAGTCGCATAAGTTTATGTTTACTATCCATGAGTAAACTTTACTTACGACCTATGATTAAATTACCTACAGCTTTAAGCATTTCATTATAATTGTGTGACGCGAAATGCTATCTTCGACCGCTTCTGTACGCAATCAATGTTTGATCATTTTCACTTTTATGTACCCGTCTACATCAGATTTGAATTTCTATAGCCCATTAATGTAAAGAGATTAATGATGGGAATACTTGTTGATGGAAACCTTTCTGTAAAATCAATGTAAACTTTATCACAAGTTAACATCTCATCTCCTTATTTGTAAAATGAAAATATTGTGTTACCTGAAAAAAGAAAATATCTGGCGATGCTCAAGTACAAACATTGTGTAAACGCTTAACAAAATGTCAAGCATTTTATGGACGCTTTCCAGTTCACGCAGTGTATCAGAGTATCGAACAAACTGTGTTCCCTGTGGGGGCATCGAAGAACGTATTTGCATCAATAGACGCATTGCTACATAAAAGCCGTCTGCGTCACGTACAGTCTCACAAACATTTCCAAACAGTTTATACAGCACTTGCTCGTAATCTGAGACAGTTAATGTGAATAATAACAAGAAAAATAATCAAGTCAGAAACGAAGGTAATAAACTTTCACGTTTAAATAACTTTATAATTCTGTTATGTCTTCGTTTGTTATTTATTGTTGAAGAAAAGCTAATCGTACGCCTTCTTTCTTCAACGGTGAATAAACAAAGAAAGATCTCATAATTAGATATAATAAGGAGGACTTCATCCAAAATGTTAATTATCCAATATTATTATAAGTGAATTTAATTTTTAATTGTGCCTGACGGACAAAATTAATCAAACAAGTTCCAAAACTTCGAACAAGGGTTTGATTAATCTTATCAATTTCTTTGAAAAATCTGCTGAAATAAAGACGTCTGGCTGATATTATTATATGTCTTGATGTCCTTGGAGAGCTTCATAATTATAATATATTCAAATTGGCTTTTATTACAAATATTTGTTGTTTCTATTTGATAGCAGTACCTATTTAATATTAATAGAAAATGTAAGATTTATGAAGCGGGGTTGTAAACAGTTGTATTATGTTATCGCCTTCGTCCAAATATGAGCAGAGTATTCAAGTGTGCGCATTCAGGTCTGTGTGGCTCCGATATGCTCACATACCTTATTAGACAGTGGCACGTGATGAAGCCGCCTATGCATCACTCAGACGTGATTCCAATTATAGTTTGCACTTTGCTCAAAACTCGAAGTTGTCTTTAAGATTATTCATAGTACACATCATAACGGCCTGTACAATCCGAGTAACGAAGTGACCTGGAGTACCCGGTGAGATGCCGTCAAGAGGCCATTAAGGCGCCCTCCGCTGCGCCAATCTTCTTGAGTATCACATCCAATTCTTCCTACAAACACTGTCAAAATCTGCCTTTATTTTAAACATGATATAAAAACGATTCATAATTATTTGATAAATTGAAGGTACTCGGCACGTCAGCACATACCCTAACAAACTTTGTTTGGAACAGACGTGATTGATGAATATGATTTTTTTATGAGTCGTTAAATCCCATGTGGTCCTCGCGCCCGCGCTGCTCCAAAATCAACTTAGCTTAATATTGATAGCTTTTACTCGATGTCAATAATTATTTAGGTTTATTCATGTATTATCTTCAGTATATGTTTTTCTCCTACATGTTTATAAACAAATTCATATTTCAGTCTGATAAAAATGGAAGCATGTCAACAAGTATCTCACAGACTATACTTTTAAAGCACTTTGCTAAATAAAACACTGACGGTAAGGATCCCTACGCAGATATTGTTGAGCTGAACATTTTCGTTTGCTGTTATTGAAATAAACGTGCAATATAAAGCTGAGAACAAAAAGCTGCGTGTGCTATATTGTTACATAATCAAATTTGTTACTGGATTAGGTGGAGAATGTGCAGATGGCGCCTAGCAAGTAAGTAAAGAGCGAACTGATAGGGTCCCGATATACGTGTCCCGGTTACTGACGACTGCTTTCACATTTTTGATATTCAGATGGAGCAACCACTGGGAACAAAACCCGAGTTAACTTTGCGATATTGAAAGCTTATGGATTTTCAATGTTGGCGGTGAATATGACTCGGTAATGAACGGCAAAATGTATACGTGCTGTCAATAATATTAAGGTTGATTTAAACAAAAAAAAAAGGTTCACAGATCAGTTCAACCATTTGATTAAATAATTTGAATGAAACTTTTTAAATCGTAGCAACCTGTAGTGCTACGAAGTGTAAAACTTGCGGCTACGTCGTAGTGACCTCACCCCTGAAAAAGTCTAACTGTTTTGGTAGATAGCCAATTTTAATTGAATGAAAAAATGATCGTCTATGCATTTTTTCGTTTTGGATGATGGGCTAATGGAAATTGGCAGTGGTCTCGGCTGCCACCCGTGCCAACTTTTGCGGAGCCAGCTATCGCTACGCTCCAGTTCGGAACGGACGAGATATATCGTTTCGATTGAATAATGGTCTCATGGCAATTGCCTTCCTGTGTCCCTGCAATCGAATTGATTATAGAAATTTGATGATTTCCCTTTTTTCCAGGAACTCAAGTTGAAACAACATAACCCTTCCCAGCGCTGAGCTGAAACAAGATATATTTCCGAAATCGAACAATACTATTTTATTATAGCACAAACATAAACATGCGGTATTTGAATGATCGAAATTTCACATTTGAATGATTTCATTCATCTTTCAAATGGGAAGTCGATCGCATGTGCCCCAAATGGACGTATTGGCATGCAAAGCCTTGTGCAGTTTCTATTGAATTGTAGATTTGAGTTCTGAGACTCGAGCACTGCTTCACGATAAAAGTAGGTATTATAAAAAAAAGTCGTCGAATCGTTTTAGGAGCTATATTGCCCTTGAGCGCACGGCAGGTATCGTTATAAATTAGCATTTTACATAAAAGATTTCATATCGAACAATTTATGGCTTTATAGATACAAACAAACTTAGGTTACCGAGATTAATAAATTATGTTTTTTTAGGAATTAAGCTGGTTTGAAAGTTACGTTAACTTTGCTTGTTTAGACTATGACTTTGGTGTAGGTACTTTTGTACAAAATATTGTAACATTTACATTGTATTAATATGTGCGGCTGACATCATATATTTATCGATGCGTGATTGGTTGAGAGCCCTCGCGAGCACTCCAGTGCGCGGCACGTGATTTAATGAGTGCGAATATTTCATGTATCGTTAGGGCCGGCGTCGAAATCAATCACGATATTAACGATGTGTGAAATAAATTGAACGAGCAAATAACTTGGCGTTTCCCTTCATTTCTCTGATTAAAATCGCAGAAGTTTTAAAAAATCCGATATGTGCACGACTCCCACGCTGAAAGTAAATGCCTTCTATTACTTAAATCGAAACGATCAACCTTAGAACTTAAGAACTGTTTGAATGGACCACTGCCTGATCTTAAAAGTCGTTTCTTATAAGTTATAAGAAACGATTTTAGTAAGTATTTAGTGCTGACTTAGTATTTAGGTTTCTTCAGTTCATAATTCATACAAAATGTAATTTTCCCTCGTTCCAGATTTTATCAATGGGAGAATTGAGTCAGAAGCTTATTTTATTTCACATTTCAGTATTCACTGCGCACGCATTTTTATCTTAATATCAATTCCCATGTCACTGAACTTTCAAAAAAACTTCTATTGTTAAATGTTTGAAGTAACAAATTTGTTTTTGACATTCCAATTTCTGTTGTTATGCCCGAATCACTTAAGCTTTGCATAAGCGGTCTTTGCCCTTTTCCTAATATCTCTCCGTAGGAACCCAAATAATGAACTATGTATGGTTTTTCGTTATTGGAACGTGTCGAAGATCACGATAGATATTGATTCTCGACGTTGACAGACTTTACGTGGGACACTCAGAATGTTTTGAAAAATTAAAAAACATGTTCTGTAAGTAAATATGTTTTTATTAAATCTTTCAAAGTCGTCTCCATTAGCCTCTATACAAATTTTCATGCGTCTGAACCAGTTTTCGAAACACTTTTCCCAGTCCGCCGCAGTGGAGCAGTAGCCCTGTGTTTGAACGCTTGTTGTTCACAACAGAGAAAGCTTCTGCCAAGCATTTGGTAGTACCATTCAGCGTTGATGATTCTTTGGTTCCGTAAAGGAATTGACACCAAGTAGCCAGTCAAATTGAAAAAGCTTGCGATTAAAATTTTCCCCCCGCTTCTAGATCGCTTCACTTTGGTAGGCGTTGACTCGTTTTGAAAGACCTAAACCGTCGACTGGCGCTTTGTTTCTGGATCGTATTGATAAATCCAAGACTCATCACCTGTAATGATGTCGTAAACACGCCGAGACGAGCCTGTTTCAAATTTGTTTATCATATCACGGCAACATTCCATCCGGGCCTGCTTCTGAGTATCGGTGAGGTTGTGCGGCACCCAGCGTGAAACTATCTTCCTCACGCGAAGATGCACGTGTAGAATTTCGTGAAGGCTTCCCGATCCAACCTGAAGTATGTACTGAATCTCTTGATACGTAACTCGCCTATTGTCATGGATAAATTTTTTCATTGCTAGCACGTTTTCTTCCGTAACAGCCGTCAAAGGGCGGCCACTTCTTTCTTCATTTCCCAAAGTTAGTCGACCGCGCTTGAATTCGTTATACCAACGATACACAGTTGTCTTAGAAGGGCCTTCATGCATGAATGCCATTTGAAGTCTGTCGTACGATTCGTCCGGTTTCAGGCGACACTTGAAATCGTAAAAAGTCATAGCGCGAAAATGTTCCCGGCGCAGATCCATTTTTTAATGAGACACGATAATTTAAATTAGCTCGCAAACAATGTGGAGAGAAATTTTGATTTTGATTTTGATTATCATCATTTTCAAAATAGATAATAACTGGCCAGTCTCATACATATATTTTTTGCAATACTTTCTGAGTGGCTTGGTATTTCAGTTTTTGAAATAAAGAATGCTAGAAAATATAGGTGCATCAATGACCACTACTGCCACGCTAAAGCGATTCGGGTATACAAGGTCAAATCAAATTAGCTAGCTAAACTCCGTAGATGTTATGGGTATCGATATCTAAACATGATAAACAAGACACATGGTGAACATGAGAACAATATGGAAATTAATTTGATGAGTTTCTTTTTCGGTTTTTCACAGAAAGTAGTGTAGTCACTTCAAATGTCAGTTTAAAGAATCTGTTTTTTGTGTAATCTTCACAGGCGTGATGGGTTGTCGATATGGCGATATGGGATGGCTATATCGTAATTACGATAAAACAAAGAAAAAATCTGATTTTCTCAACTCATACTTCAAACTACCAGCGGTAGTTGACCCCAAAAATCATCAATTCTTTTTTATTTTTATTTTGTTGTATTTAGATATCGATACCCATCTGCGGAATTTTGCTAATTTAAGCTAATTTAATTTGACCCTGTATACCTATAGCTTTTATGTTGAATGTTAATATTCCCAAATCCAATAAGTATCTGCATAAGTTATTTGCGGAAATCGCGAAACGTTTAGTTGATGTAACTGGTGACCGAAAAGCTGGTGGCTTTCTCGCGCAACGCATCAGCATTGCAATTCAGCGAGGAAATGCCGCCAGTATCCTCGGTAATTGTACCGAGGATACTGGCGGCATTTGCTCGCTGAATTGCAATGCTGATGCGTAAAAAAAAAAAAAAGCTTAAAAAAAAGCCTAATAAAAGGCCCTCGGGGCATTGGCCCTTTTTTTAGGCTTAACTTAGTTTTAATTTAATTTAGTTAATGTTAATATTCATCTTGTAATTTGGTTATGTAAATAACTATCTTGGAATCATCGTCATCATAACTTATTATAAGCGGCCTGAATCTACTCACTGCGAGTAACTCAATGTTTTTTTTTCTTACGTCGATCTTAAGCTATAAATATAGCATCTACAGAATTTTTCCTTTTTTTCATCAAAGAAATAGGTCGTCTCTAATTTGTTCGTAGTAAAACAACTTTACAATAGGTAAGAAAAGTGTATAACACTTTTTCTACCTTTCTTATCTCCGGTTGCTGCATTCTAGTTTCCCCCGATGAATTTATGTGAACACTTGTCATCAGGTAGTGCCCCTTTCACCATTCTTCTACATAATAAAACGCATTTTTTTCCTTCCATATTACTTCAATTTACCGAAAAAATCTTTTAGCTTTCTGATCAGAAAAGTCTATTCGTTAATGCTTTCTAAGAAAAGGTTTTTGTGGCTGCTGGCTGTTTCTCTAGGGAATTGAATCTACTCAGGTAAGAGTGATTGATGTCTTTATCTTGACATTTGCAAAGTGAGCGAAACATTTCAAATCACGGCCATTTTACGGCACGCACCTACTTTAAACAACCCTGCACTGTTTTTCTTAGGTTACCAAACAAAGACGTATTTTTTAGATGTCCCTTTGAAAGTAGAACTTTACAATTTTATATGTTGTTGTTCTTCGTTCGTAATATTTTGCTTCAATTTAAATCTGAACAAGAACTCAATAATATTTTTATTGAGTTCAACATACAAAGATCAAATCACCAACAGTCAAAATCGAATTTGTAACCGTAAACGACAGCTGACTGGCGACTAAGTTCGAACTTGGAACAAAATCTCGCTTTTAATAAAGAAATATATAACTAATAGAGTAGCGCAGAGTCATGTCTCGTCCATTCTTCTCCGAAATTACTGCCAGTTGTCAAACGCATTCGTAAGCTCTATATTATAAGACGTGTGTTCACGATACCTATTATTTTATCACGTACCAATGTCATATTTTCTGTACACATTCCTTCTATGTGAATTTTATTACTTCATCACTTTGTCACGGATTCTCTTTTATGGCCAAATAAGTTTTGAGGCGCGGCTTCTAGTCGTAAAACTGAAGGATTACAGATGATAGCCAACTTATAGTCCTATTAATCACATGTCGTCGCTGACAATCTTAAAGATATAATTAATTTATATTGGATTGGCAGGCCCTTTTTTGTGAATGACTGTCCTACGACCGAAACTTTAATCAATTAATCGAGTTGCTCAGTATTCTGAAAAGCTAACAGATTATATTATTTTTGTATATTATTATATTTGATTAGTTTTAGAACCTTACTCAGTTTTATTTATACTTAAACAAAAAACAGTTTTAGGATCTCAGTATATTCAATGACCATGTTCAAACTTACAACAATTATTGATTGCATTCATCTATAACAACTTCAAATAGAACAATTCACACGTGTAGTATTAACTTATTGTTTTGCTATCTTCAAAGCTTTCATGTGAATATTTTTCGCTGGAAACAAAAGGCTCTATTCAAAAGTCTATCGTATTTTCGCCCACAACAGATTCCTGGATCTGTCAGCAGCGCCTAACCGCAGACTACAACGGATTGGCCCGAGCCGCTCCCATTTCATACACGTCGCTTTTTATTCAAATATCGTTTTGCTACACATTTTTCAGTCCTTTTTGTCTAAAAGAACAAACAAAATATTTTTTCAAACAAAAACTATAATAAAAGTTCTAGTCTGGTGACGCTGTAAAGGCCATGAGTGGCCAACAGCAATCCTCCGCTCAAAAATAAAAGTTTCGTGTATTTTAAACGCGTAACAATGGAATGCATAAATCGAACATCTTCTCACATGACGGACCAGTCCATTCGTGTTTTTATTTAATATAATAGATATGCAACCATTGTTGTTTGGTCTGCTTTTATTAAATATTCTGACACGTTTCATAAATGGCTTTAGCAAAACGACATTTTGCTATAGGTAAGAGCCATTTTGCATAAAGAAAAACGATCCAATAAAACGCATATTACCTCGTCGCATTGTAAAAGAAAATTTGAAAAGTAGGGGTGTCTACACAAACGGATGGTATTACAATTCGGTGCCATTTGCTCTCGCGTCGCCTCTTGTGTTCAGATACGTGCTTGTGTGTGGAAACTTTTTAGGAGACTATAAAGAAAATTCTTTCCCTTGAATTTACGATTTCCCTATCGCGCTTAAGCGGCGAATCATGGCGCATGGATGAAATATTATCGCTCGCTGGTTCTCGCACGTGTACTCAGCCGCTCTGTCGCTTGGTGTATAAAGTGCTGCCGGATTTTCACGTACATTTACACTTTTCCTAATTAATTGGTTAGTTTTTCTATCGGTTTTAAGGTTTGATTAATCAATTATTAACCGCCGTCAAAAGACGGCGCGGCGGTTAATAATTATCATATTTGCTAGTGTTTACGCGCTTTCTATAATATGTTTTTAAATGGTTAGTCTTATTTATAGTCTGAGTTATTAATTAATTCGAAATTAAGGCTCCTTCAAGCAGGCGCGAGACGCGACGCGACACAAAGACACCGCGTGTAGCACTACAAGCGGTGCCTTTGTGTCGCGTCGAGTGTCGCGCTTGTTTGTAAAAGTCTTTAGTCAGTAATTCTTTCGGATTGGTCACTTCATTACTTAGGTATACTACAGTACCTGCGATTTTGCATTTATTTATAAGAAGCGTAGTACAAAAATAAAACAAAAGCACAATGACGACATCACTCCGCAACACTCCCGCTGTCTGGTGTTCCTAAGACCTGCTAGATTAGTTTTTTCTTCAACGTAATATCTCAAGAAGATAGATGATAATATAGATAGAAAAAGGCTTTTTACGAATACATCATATAATATAGGTAGGTACTAAATAATGTAAGTAGAATTTTGTTACTTATCTAGCTACTGCATAACTTGAGTGGTGTACGATTACTCTGAAAAATTTGAGGGTAAATTCTCAGGCATTTTATTCGTAATTTTTGCTAAGCTTGTATAGTCGACCGCGTAATCGCTTTACCACCCTTTTTTGTTTTGGGTGGGATATCATCAAATAACTTCTCCCGCTCTGGGCGGTGCGGGGTGTGTGTAAGACTCATACTGACTAAAACCCACCCGTATTCCTTCCTGTTGCCTATATTGCCAGGGGCCTCGGTATCCCTTTAGTACCTTCCCGCGACCCCGGCAGGCATCGGCCCTAGTGGACCCCTACACTTGTGCCGACGACATCTCTTTGAGGCGCGCGTGAAATACAACGCGCCGTCGACCCGGGCCTGGTCCTTACTGGACGGTGAACTACCCATTGCTCACCGTCCGCAAGCCCGCGCCTACGGTGGCCGGAAATCCGCCCGGGATTCCCGACGCCCTGGGCGTCTCCTGCGGCGGCTAGGAGCGAGAGGGCGCGAAACTTGCCTTTCCCTCAACCGTCCCGCCTCCTCCTTCGCGAGCAATACTGCTTCGCAGAAGGAGGTGACGGCTGCCCGGGACCAACGGCTTAACGTACTTTCCGAGGCACGGAGGGGTCTTGTCTATGTAAAGATGATCACCCATCCACGGACTAACCGCGGCCAGCGTAGCTTAACCTGATCGATCTACCCGTGCGCCTGTTATGTATTACTCAGCCACAAGCTCCTTAAGGTATATTTGTCTATATGACAGATATGTTCAAGCCTAGTCGACCTTAGTGAATTTCAATGTAGGTACTGGGAATTGTTGTCAAAAGTAGTATAGCAATTACGCAGTCGATTATTCGTTCATCTCTGATACAAGCACAGAGTGACACAAGATAAAAATCAGATGGGAGTGCTTTAGTAATTAATCTGCCTCGGACTTTAGTGTCATAATTGTCTAAGAAAATCGACTAGTTTCTAACTAAATTATTGCTCTCCCTTTCAGAGACAGTTAGCTGACCGATTTCTATTATATTAATAGGTATCTACATTAGGTATCTCGGGGCTCTCGTTAGATATCTATCGATACCTCAATCCATTCGGGTTCATTATACATACATATTGCAGTTTTCTGTGCTAAGTTTGGAATGAAATTGTAGGGTAGTTTTTATGTATGACCGACTGGCCAGTTATAATCTATTTTGAAAATATGATTATTTCTTAAAAATAGGTACGTTCCAATTTCAAAATTTCCCTTCACATTGTTTACGAGCTAATTTAAATTATCGTGTCTCATTAAAATATGGATCTGCGCCGGGAACATTTTCGCGCTATGATTTTTTACGATTTCAAGTGTCGCCTGAAACCGGACGAATGGTACGATAGACTTCAAATGGCATTCATGGATGAAGGCCCTTCTAAGGCAACCGTGTATCGTTGGTATAACGAATTCAAGCGCGGTCGACTAACTTTGGGGGATGAAGAAAGAAGTGTTCGCCCTTTGACGGCTGCTACGGAGGAAAATGTGCTAGCAATGAAAAATTTTATCCATGACAATAGGCGAGTTACGTATCAAGACATTCAGTACATACTGCAGGTTAAATCGGGAAGCCTTCACGAAATTCTACACGTGCATCTTCGCGTGAGGAGGATAGTTTCACGCTAGGTGCCGCACAACCTCACCGATGCTCAGAAGCAGGCCCGGGTTGAATGGCGCCGTGATAATGATAAACACATTTGAAGCAGGCTCGTCTCGGCGTGTTTACGACATCATTACAGGTGATAAGTCTAGGATTTATTTGTCGGTTTGGGTGTGAAGGACGGTTTGGGTGTCTCAAAACGAATCAACGCCTACCAAAGTGATGCGATCTAGAAGCGGGTTCTCAATTTGACTTGGTGTCAATTCCTTTACGGAACCAAAAAGCATAAACGCTGAATGGTATACTCATAAATACTTGGTAGAAGTTTTCTCTGATGTGAGCAATAAGCGCCCAAACACAGGGCTCCGCGGGCTACTGCTCCACCACGACAACGTGCCTCGCACACCGCGCTCAAAACAAGGGACTTCCTGGAGATCACGCCGGTCAAACTTCTGGGTCACCCTCCTTACAGCCCTGTCCTAGCACCGTGTGACTTCTTTTTATTCCCGAAAATAAAAAATCTGCTCAAAGGGATACAATTTTCGTCGCCGGAAAATTCACTGTCAGTGTTCGAGCAGGCTGTAAACGAGGTGTCTGAGGCGGACTGGAAAAAGTGTTTCGAAAACTGGTTCAGATGCATTAAACTTTGTATAGAGGCTAGTGGGGAGTTCTTTGAAAAAATTTAATAAAAAAATATTTAGGTATATAAAGAACATTTTTTTTAATTTTCGCAAAACTTTCTGAGTGTCCCACGTATATTGAAAAGAGTATGAAAGCTTAACTTCGCGTAAGGTCATTTGGTTGATTCTGGTAAAAACCACCGCTGCACCTGCTTAGACCACCTCAGTCAGAACTAACAGTTGCCAATTAGGTAGGTAGTGCTACGGGGCCCCGATTGTGGAAATGCATCTAATGAGCCGCCTTTTTACAGCGAGAATTTTTACTACCTACGTCTACGCAGGTACATATGTTACGAAATACGCTTGGTGCCAGCTTAAAAATATATGTAATGTAGTGAGAAATGTGTGATGGCTGCCATGTTGTAGCGAAAGTTGGGCTAATGAGGCGGGGTTCGAATCAATTTAATGTCGCAAAATCAAACACTGTGAAAAAAGCCAATTTTGCCCGTTTTATTATTAAAATCGAATAAACGTGGAGTTTTTTCTATAGGAACTGTTTATTTTAATTTACAGTAGTATTTGTTTTAATTTACTACAACTGTAGGACCATGTGCACGCACTTGGTATGTAAAATGTTTAACAAATTAAAATTTAAACCAAATCTCGTCAAATTTCAGGAGGCTGCTATAAAAGACATAGAATAATTAAATGAAATTACGATACCAGCTCATTAATTAATACATACTTGTTTTGTTTAGTCATCTAAGATTGACAGTATTTTAGAATACACCACTTTCACAGAACAGAATCACCCCGTTGCGTATGCGGTGGTGTGTGTAAAAGGGCAGTTACAGTGTGGTATCACACGGGCCGCGTTTAAACATGCGTGTCCCACACATGCCAATTCCCGAAAATTTTAAAAAAAGACCTTTTTATTTTGTTATTGATTCGTGTCGAGAATCATTAGCATAGTTACTTACTTGAATTTGACAAGGATGCAAAACGACAGCTTGTATAACATACAGTAAAATACACCTGCGTTTTCGCCATCCACAAATACTTAAGAAATTTGCCCGCAAAAACACGCACCACACCAGACAAGATCAGACAGGTTACTAAATGAAATTTGGAACGAATGCATTAGGTAGTTTTATGACAAATATAATCTACTTGCACCCAACTAATAAATGTTGCCATAAAACTAAAATATTTTCTATGTTAGCGGATTGCATTTTATTGCTTTTAGGGCAAAGATACCTTGATTGTCAAAGTGCCACATATTTCACTACTTCACCACAAAATACATATATCATTTATTTTGTAAAAAAGTAGGATATAAAGTTTAGTCGGGTGGAATTTTTAAAGGCTGTTTATAGAACGTTATGAGGTAAAATTTGGGATGGACTAGCTTCGAGAATTTTTTTTGGTTTTTTTCAGTCACCCGTCAAAGGGAATTGCTCAGTTTGCTATGGCAATTTGGCTTAACGTGAACATTACGTATAATATTTAATTACTAGGGTTTTTAATAGTTTATGCCTTAAAGAAATTAATTATAGTAATAAGGTTGCAGGAGAGTGTAAAAATGGTTCATATTTAGCATGTCTAATGCTAAAACTTGTCGCTGAAAAAGTTACAATTTTGAGTATTTATTTTCCAAAATAAATCATTTGCCTTTTTAATAATGATATTCTCTTACTTTGAATCGCATTGGTTCCTCATTCCCACTAGGGGCAACCAAACCTTGCGCGGGAGCGTCAGTGTTCATGCCAAGGTTGTCATTAAAAACCGTTTCCACGTTTAAAAAAATAGCGCCAGGGTCATCGTCATGAGCAGATTCAGTGTCCAAGGGTAAAGCCGGGTCTTCAATTGAAGCGGTATCGGAGTCCATTATAACAAAAACCAAAAAAAGTCACAAAAGTAAACAAAACTCAGAATACAAAACGAGGCAAAGCGAATGTTTTTAATTTCATTGTGTTCTAGATTTGACATTATTGACAGTTAGTGTTGCCAGGTAATAAAAAAAAATATCGATTTGACAACAACCGAACTAATATTATAATCGGATGTAAAATGATTTGATGGCCAAAAACGATGAGTGTTTTGTTTGTTTTTAATGTAATTAAAGGAAAATAAATATAAAATCTTTTGATTACATATTGTCAAGAAGATACATAAAAATATCAATTTGTTTAAAAAATACAGTGATATCCATAATGTAAATACTAGGAACAAACACAAATTTGTTGTTCCTACAACCAGGCTCAAAAAAATAGGCAGCTCGTTTAGATGCCAATGTATACGTTTTTATAATAAACTTCCTAGCCACATTCAAGAACTAAGCCTTAATAAATTCAAATGTTTTATAAAACAGAAACTGTGCCTAAAAGCCTCTTATACTGTTAAAGATTATATTGAGGACAAAAAGGCTTGGGATTGAGCTGCTCCAATAAACTTACAGTGAATGTTGTTTTTTTTACTCTTTTTATTTTGCTAGCTATTTATATTTTCTTATTCTATATAACATTCTATATAAACAATGACATGAATATTTACTTTTATTATATTATATTATTTTAATTATTAGGAATGTGAGGACTATGTGGGTCATTGTTTGTTTTTTTTTTTTTTTTGTCTCTTACTTTTAATGATGGTCTGGCAGTTTGAGTACTTTATGCGGCCTACCCAAATGTCTTTTCTTTGGTATTGTTCGTCAAATCATTGAGCTCCTTAAGTTTTGAGTTGAGCTGCATGACAACTGACAAATGCGTGCACTGACTGGACAGGTCCGCTCAAATCTGTGTGGTCTTTCGTCAAAAGACCATTTCGGACACAAACCTACATGGTCCTCAAATGATCTGACCAAGATTATGTCCGAATATACACATTGACATTGATGAATTTTATTTATGCAATGACATGAATATTTACTCTGTGTAGTATTATATTGTTTTAATTATTGTAAATGTGAAGACTATGTGGATCATTGTTTAATTTTGTTTTATTCTCAGTTAGTTTTTAACATGGTCTGGCAGTTTTGAGTATTTTTTGCGGCCTAGCCAAATGTCCTTTCTTTGGTATTGTTTGTTGAATCGTTGAGCTCCTTTAGTTATGAGTTGAGCTGCACAACGACTGACAAATGCGTGCACTGACTGGACAGGTCCACTCAATCTGTGTGGTTCTTTCATCAAAAGACCATTTCAGACACCAATCGACATGGTCTTCACAGGATCTGACCAAGATTATGTCTGGACTTTAAAAGAGACGGTGACCTCTGAGTTTGTTTCGGCCTTTCTTCTCAGAGTAGTCAGATAGGAAACTCATCTAGTTTAAAAAAATATGTTTTGACGTGTAAAAGTGTTTGTAAAAACCTACTTACAGAAATAAAATCATTTATCATTTATCATTTAATCTGACACTATAAGACTGAAATCACAATTATTATTAATATGGCAACACAGAATCAGCCTCCAACCATAAAATGGCGACGCTTTTTGAACTCAATCGGCTTAAATACTTATTAAACGACATGTTTTTACATTTACTTTCTTGCAACGAGAATCAATAAATTATTAATATTTGTTTTAATTATATTTTTTCGTAATAATACTTTTTACAGAGCAACTTGTCCACGTTAAGCCAATAATGAACAATTCCCTTTGCATCGCTATTCACGTAGACGTGGACACTGACAGTCGGGCTGGTCCACAAATTAAAGGTCGTTCAGCGCGCTATGGAGTGAGCTATGCTCGGATTTTTTTTGAAGGATAAGATCAGTAATGAAGTTATCCGGAAGATAACCGGAGTTACCAACATAGCTTGCAGAGTAAGCAAGCTGAAGTGGCCGTGGGCTGCCATGTTTGTCGAAGGACCGATGGCCGGTGGAGCAGATGAGTTCTGGAGTTCAGACCGCATATCGGCAAGCGTAGTTTGGGACGACCCCCAGCTAGATGGACCGATGACCTTAAAAAGGTGGCTGGGACAAACTGGATGTGGAAGGCGGTGGACAGGGTGTTGTGGCGCAGCCTGGGAGAGGTCTATGTCCAGCACTGGACTGTTATAGGCTGAGTTGATTGATTGATAGATTCACGTATACAACGTGTTTTTTATATCCCATAACTCTAGGCTATAAGTAAAAATAATACAAAAAGAATATGTGTTTCAAAAATGCATAGTTTCAGAGATATCATAATACTAACAACTCTCGATGCGTGTAGGTATCTAATTTCATTGATAAATACGAGTAGTTAATTTCCATTCAAATCAATCATTTATATTCAAAGCTAAGAAAATGCGACGTTGTCATATTTCACGTAATGGTGTTTTACATTACGATTATTAATCGTGACGTCATCTGTCAGCTGTCAACACGGGTAGATACGCTGTCGGATATTTAGTGATTTTGTGCGTTAAACTACGAGTATAATGCCCAGAACCATTGCAAAAGTGAACTTTATAGTGTGAAAACTGTGTAAAACCGTTTGTGGACTAAACTAATTAGTGATTCAAGAGATAATCCGTCAACTAAATACGAAAGTGTCGTTTTACTTTTCAAAGTTTTTCAATCCACCCTCAAAACTATTTGTTAAATTTGTTATGTTATTTCAACGTCAAAATGTCATCTAACGTTTGGAAAAGTGTTGCCACAATAATAATTTAAATCTCCATCATAATGAGCTCAAATAAAAATCTTACGCAACAAATATTCCACCCTGGATTATTTAACAGACCAAGGTCTGAAATTAGCAATGACAAACAAAAGACAAACAGCCGCAAACATGTCTGCTGATGTAAACCAAACCCCTACCACCGTGATTGCTTGTCCACCTAGTACAAGCAAAGAGATAACAAGTATGCAATATAACCCCTCGGTGCCGTGGCAAAGAGGCCCCAAACAAATACAAAAGAGAAATCGATCACTTGATGAGACAGAGGCAAGAATTAATCAAGCCAAAAGAACACAGCGACGGGAGACAATTATCAACAAACACAGAGGAATAAATAATCCTGAACAGAGTACCTCCCCAGAAATAGGAACTATTAACAGATTTTCATTGTTAGATGCGAAAGTGCTCCAGCCAAAAGAACCGCTAAACCACCACCAATAATACTGTACGGCGTTGACGACCTAGCGAAACTGACCCAACTCATCGAAAAAATTGTGGTAAAGCATAATTACACTTACAAAATAGTATCCAAAAATCAGCTCATCATCTCTTCCGGGTTGACAAATATAAAACCCTGATAGAGCATATAAGAAGCAAAGGACTTATAGGTCACACTTTGACACGCAAGAAACAAAAATGTACAAGGATTTTTATTAAGCACCTTCACTTCAGCACACCAAAAGATGCTATCATAGAAGCAATAGAGAAAACTGGAAACCGGGTACAAGGGGAAATAGTCACTGCTCGGAAACAAGGAACCACAGAGCCCTTAAATACAGTCAATGTAGCCCCGCATGAAAATAACAGACTTGTCAAGGAAATAAAATTCATATATAACCAGAAAGTTACAATAGAAGACCCAATAAGAACAACGACAGTGGTACACTGTAAAAGATGCCAACAATATGGGCACAGACAAAAATAACTGTATGCTGCCGTACAGATGCGTGAAGTGTACATCGGGGCACACAAAACTACGATGTGCTCAATAGATGAAACACCCCAGCAGTATGCACGCTGTGCTCAGGAAGTTATCTTGCTAGCTAAAAAGGATGTCAGGTGTATAAGAAAGTTGTAGCAAGAAAGCACACTGGAAACAAATATCAAAGACATACGAAAACAAGACCCACTCTGAAAGTACCGGAAAAAGACATTGCAACTAATGAGCTCAAAACTGTCACAGACACGGTAATCATCGAGCCTGTAAATAACCCCAGGGCTACCCAACCAAAAAGTAGGCAAGCAAGCGTAATGGGACTGTACAGTGAAGCTGTCAAGAAACCAAATATAGATGCAGTAGACCTTACAGAGACCCAGAAAGCAAACCCGAAATATAACACTGACCACATGGAATCACAGAGAACACATAAAGACAAAGTTTACCATAGAGAGTTACACAGAACAAATACAAAAAATCACGGTGACCATGAGTCACAGAGAACACATTTTTTGATAAAAATAGCAAAAACATAAAAAATAAACCAAAAAAAAAATCCAAACGAAAAAAAAATGCCAACAGGAAAATAGATGTAGCTTAGAAGCACTTTTAAGAAAACAGACTGAAAGGATCGACCAACTTATATCACAGTTTAGCACAATGATGAACCTCATCATGACACTCATAAGTAGGCTTCCACAATGATGTCGTTACGTATTGCCACCTGAAATATCAATGGCCTGACGCCAAATAAACAAGAACTAGAAATACTGCTAAAAGATAACAAAGTCGATATTGCTCTGATATCTGAGACCCACCTTAATGACCACAAGAATTTCAAGATGGACAACTATTGCGTATATTGAACCAACCATCCTGATACCACATCACATGCAGGGTCTGCAGTTATTGTAAAAAGTAACATCAAACACCACCTCCACAGCTAGTTCAAGAGGACTGGATGCAGGCAACTACCATCACTATAGACGAAAGTATGGGCCGTACTAATGTAAGCGCTATCTACTGCCCACCAAAACAAAATCCTAAACAACACATGTTTGACTGCTACTTCCAGAGCTTGGGAAACAGATTCATAGGCGGAGGAGACTGGAACTGTAAACACACCCACTGGGGATCAATATTAACCACCACTAAAGGACGTGAGTTGAAAAAATGTATTGACAGACACAAACTCATAACATTAGCAACAGGCGAACCAACTTAATAGCCAACTGACGTCAACAAGATACCCGATCTAGTAGACTTCTTCATTGTAAAGGGTCTATCTGATGTATATTTTGATGTGGAATCGTCGCTTGATAGTGTATCTGACCATACCCCTATCATAGCAACATTTAGCGTATCGGCAATACACAGAGCACAGAAGCCAGCACTATATAATCATAAAACAAATTGGGATGCATTCACTGAATACCTGGAAGATGAAGTCGACTTAAAGGTCAAACTTAAAACAGAAGAAGATCTAGATAAAACAACATTTTACATCATAAACCTCATACAAGTTGCTGCGTGGCGCGTTACCCCAAGATTAAGCTTCACCCAAAGAAATAATATACCGCTGGAAATACGCAACAAACTGGAAGAAAAACGGAGACAACAAAGGCAATTACACATAAGCAGATCCGATGTAGACAGGGCAGAATACAACAGAATTTCTAGAGACCTCAAAGTTCTAATCAAAGAAAATCAGAACACGTCCTTTCAAGAAAATCTTTCCACACTCTCAGCTCATAAGAAGAACCACTACTCACTATGGAAAATAACTAAGAACTTTAAAAGACCATATAACCACGTTCACGTTCGTCTTCCAGCGATCCGTAGGTGGAAGCGAAAAAGCTGAGCTTTTCGCTAAACACCTAAGCAAAGTTTTCACTTCAAACCGAATGAAGAAGAAATGGACCGAATGATCAATAGGGTCACTATTGATCATTCGGTCCATTTCAGTCATCACCACCACTGAAACTTGTGACTCCAAGGGAACTAGCACGAACAATTCGTTACTTGGTAAACAAAAAAGCTCCTGGTTTCGACCTAATAACGGGTGAAGTCCTTAAGCAACTACCTAGAAAAGCAATAGTATTTTTAACAATGCTATTCAAAGCCATTTTTAGAATACAGTACTATCCAAAGTTATGGAAAATATCACAAATCTGTATGATTGCAAAACCAGGGAAGCCACCAACAGAACCTAGCTCATACAGGCCTATAAGTCTTCTCCCTATTCTATCTAAGGTATTAGAATAACATCTTTTTCTAAGACTAAAACTAGCCCTGGACGAAAACAACATTATACCTGATCACCAATTTGGGTTTAGGGAAAAACATTCTACTGTAGAGCAAGTACATTGAGTGGTTCACAAAATAAGACAATCGCTAGAGAAAAAGATGTATCGTTTTGCAGTATTCGTTGGCATTCAACAGGCATTCGATAGAGTCTGGCACAAAGGACTGCTCTACAAGCTAAAAACCCTCCTACCAAACTCATTCTACATGATCCTAAAATCTTACTTGGATCAAAGAAGATTCCAAATAAAATACGAGGAAGAATTATCAAAGCTGCACTACATCACTGCCTCAATTCCACAAGGATCAGTGCTTGGCCCAATGTTGTAACAACAACATACGCAGATGACACTGCATGACTTGAAAGTGATATAAACCCGAACAACGCATCGCTGAAACTACAGGAACAGCTCAATAAAGTTAATGTGTGGCTTCAGAAGTGGAGAATTAAACCTAGCGTAACTAAATCAACACAAGTAACATTCACACTCTGGAAAGGCGACTGTCCACCTGTGCGTATGGAAGACAAATCGCTACCAAGCAATAACAGCGTGAAATATCTCGGTCTACACCTGGATAGAAGACTTACCTGGGCTAACCACATTAAAGCTAAGAAAACAGAAGCCACCTTGCAATTCAAAGGTCTATCTTGGTTACTGGGGCGTCAGTCTCGGCAATCAGTAACTACTTGATTACAAGGCTATCATAAAGCCAATCTGGACCTACGGTATAGAGCTTTGGGGCTGTGCTAGCAACTCCAATATCGAGATCCCCCAGAGATTTCAAAACATTGCTCTAAGAACTATCTCAAGTGCACACTGGTTTGTGAGAAACACGGAAATACATGAATACGTGGAGATACCGACCGTAAAGGAGGAAGCCTATAAAATAAGCAAGATATACAAATGAAGACTCAATAAACACACAAATGAATTGGCTAAGAACCTATTAACTCGACATAAAGATGTAATTCGCCTAAAAAGATGGCAAATACTAGACGTAGACCAGAGAAACTATCTATCCTAAACTATCCATTTAAATTGCACCCAACCCAAATTATTTCCAAAAAAACATCTGATTATGGCTGAAAACCGATTGCAGATTTAAAAAAAAAAACTTTGTCGAATTATTTTGTATGAAAAATGAAAACAAAAAAATGATAATTGAAAAATAATTCATATACCTACCAGTTGATTCTTTGTTGTGGTTTCATTTCATAACCTAGAGATATGGGAAAAAATCACCTTGTATATATTACAAAAACGAAGGATCGATTTAAATTTTCCAGTACAGATATTAAGTATCTTAAAATCGCTGAAGCAGCTAGGCCGGTTCCAGCTCCTCCTGGAAGCCTCGATCGTGCAGGCCTGGGTGTCATCAACGGACACGCCTGCCGACATTAACGACGAGGTGGAGTGGTTCCGGGAGGCCGTGTCCAATATATGTGACGTGGCAATGCCCCAGGTCCAGCCTGGACGAGCCTCGCGCCAGTTGTACTAGTGGTCGCAGGAACTGACGGCTCTGCACACTGCGTACGTTGCTGCGCGGCGCCGGTACACCAGGTCCCACAGGCTCCGTATTCAACCTCCGTATACGGGAGCCATTCAGGCGGAGCTGTACGAGGGGTACACTGTACAGAGCAGCGAAGACCGCCCTCCAAGCAGAGATCCTGCGGGCCAGTCCCCTGGCTCGCAGGATCCAGGAGGCCAGGAGGCCAGGGCCTTGGAGGCTCTCGGGCCTCCCGCTTCGTTGGGAGACAGGGAAATAGGTCCTCATAAACATTGGCGCCCTGTGGACTACATAAAGAGGGCGCCCTGTGAACTCTCCGTCCGCTTATCGGCCCATCGTGCTCCGTTTTTTTTCATAGTCTACAAATTTCAATAACATCGGAGATATGGCAAAAAATGTACTTGAACTAGCTTCACGGTCACAAACGCTACTCAAAAAATAAAAAAAATAAGTTAATTCTCCTTTAAACCTGTACCGTCTTATTACAAAACAAGGATTATCTTCAGACCCAGGTTTAAACTATTGAGCCATTTTTGAATTTCGAACTTTATTCCGTCTACGTTAAAGTTCTTAATGCAAAACTGTCAACTTAGTACCGGACTAAGTAGTCAGTTTTGTATAAAGAACTGTATTTCAACCATAGTAACGTACTTATTACAAAAACTGGCTCGATGGATTAAACCATGACCAAAAGTAATTCTTGTTTTGTAATAACGCCGTTAAAGTTAATTTTCGATAATTTTTCTTGAATATTCAGACACATACGTGCGGCATTGTATATTACGGATATCAGGAAAGCAACGTCAGAAACGGGTAATCATTCCATTTTATGGGTTATTCCAAAAAGAGGTAGTTCTTCCCAAAAGAAATTAACTCATTGAGTACTCGTACGCTATTGAGCTAGAAGTTTATACTGGCATCACAACACTCTTTCAATTTTGTTGATGATTG
The DNA here is from genome assembly GCA_905333075.3 of Atethmia centrago. Lineage (NCBI taxonomy): Eukaryota > Metazoa > Arthropoda > Insecta > Lepidoptera > Noctuidae > Atethmia > Atethmia centrago. The sequence continues at coordinate 13,656,261 of HG995383.1, read as the reverse complement.
TTTAATCTGATTCTTCATTATTTTTAAAAGGTTGTCAATAAAAACAAAAAAATATAATAACATTTTTGACAAGCTTCTTTGGAAAGATGAATATTTCAAAATGTAAGAATAAAAATAAATTGACCGTTTTGTGCGCAAAAAGTATTTCACCACTTTGCGCGCAAAAAGTATTTAACAGCAGGAATAATACTGCAGTACCTGTTTTTAACCACGATAAGTTTCAGCTTAATAACACCTATAATAATGGGAGGCGTGACATACTGCAAGCACATAGCCACGAAACTAAGTATCGGTGTTCTTATGAGCAGTTAGCAGGAACCAAAAAACAAAGAGTTTAACTGGACGTAGTTTAGCAGAAAAGACTCAACCCACAAAAAGTCATTTTTGAGTTATCGAGGTTTTAAGTGTAAGTGTGTATTGCTGCAATGATGTTGTATTTGGAATATTTTGAAATATTGTCACTTATGGGCAAATATACTAATATTTTTATGAGTCAAATTGTATTACATAAACTAACGCATTTTTCGAGTTATTGGGACAAATGTGGGTTTGAGTCGTTTCTGCTAAATTGGTTTTAACATTATGGAGTGTTTCTTTTCATTTCTCAAAAAGGATCCAAGTAACAAAAAATTGTGAACAAACGGATATTTAAATAAAAATGATTTATTATTTTGCAAAAAACGTACTTATTCAGAAAGTACAATGTTCTTAAAAGCAAATTTTTATTCTTCCCCATCATTTTCATCACCCAGCTCCTGCTCCACCTCGAAATCTGGCGCCGCTCCATACCCATGCACGTCTTCTTCACGTTCCTTTCCTTTTAATGACTTATAAAATTCCAGGCAGTTTTTAAGTCGTCCAATTTTGCCTGTGCAATTTCTTCGCCATCAGGCCAAAGAAAACCGAAATCATCATCTGAAATATTGAATACTTTTCCTCTAACTTTTTTTTTCAATATTGAGCTCTTTAACTACTCCATCTATTTTCATAAAAATGGAATGTTTAAAATTCTTTTAATACAAATTTCTTTTGTGTTTAGCCAATTCACTTTTTCTTTTAAAATAAATGTGTTTCTGTTTACTATTTTCTTCTCAATTTTAGACGTAGACAAAAAATCCTTCATCTGCATTCTGTAAATTATAAGAGAATTCTTCTTTTTGCAGCTTTTCATTACGTTAATGTAAGATTACATTATAATCGGCAATATATATTCTTTCATGGAATTTAAGCTGGTATTCTATTTTGGAGAAATCGGTATCATTCGGTCAGAATGTGTGGCCAGACTCTAGGTATTTGAATGTGATGGTTTGGAGACTAGGGTGTGAGTTTAGTAAAGCCTTAAGCATTAAAACTATTTTAATTTTGCGATTTTGGCCCCCGCAACAGTCACTCCATAGTGCCAGATCAACTCTTGGATCAATATTATTTTTTATATATCGTACCAAACAGGATCCGACCTCTTGTACTCCTCGACCGGCTTCACCTTCCAACCATACGTTACAGTGGCTGGTGTCATTGGAGCCAGCATGTATGCCACTATTGTAAAGTCAAAGTTGGCGTTTATAAAAAAACAATATTGGTAGGGATGCGTGGCAATGGGAGAGTTTTCTCAAGGTCGAATGCTAGACATTCAAGGGTTTTGTCTGTTTTGGCCAGTGCTAAATCCTCATTCATGTCATTCACAGGTCAGGTTCATTCGCAGGTCTTGTACTCATTTTAAATTAATGATATTTCTTTTCTTTCTCCAATTTCAACTTTTCATCGGCCAATGTGCAGTTTTTATACTTTTGTGTGAAAGTATCACACTTATTGTACGTGTCTTTTTTTAACGTTTTGCAGCGCAAATTAAAACATTTAAAAATATTCTTTTCAGGGTTACAAATGAAACAGGCTTCTTAGATTCGCCGTGCAGTATTTTGTTTTCTTCCAGATCAAATTCGAATTCCAGTTTGAGTCCTTTTAGTGGAATAAAAAAATGTACTAGTTTCTACGAAGGTAATTTAACTGAAACGACTCACATAGCTTGGGTCGTTTTAGCTGAACGCAAAATCGGTTTGTTTCTTCGTAAGTAAATTTATTAGAAATGACCCACACAGTTTGAGTCCTTTTAGTTGAATAAAAAAATGTACTAGTTTCTATGAAGGTATTTTAACTGAAACGATTCAAGTGTTTTGAGACCATTCTGTTATATTAAATATAGACCTGCTTCTTTCAAGTTGTATTTATTAAAAACGACCCAAGCAGTTTCAGTTATTACAGTGGTTTGTAGAAAGATACCAGTCATCATGTGGGTTGGTTCGCATCATTGAAAAATCAAGCTTATCTGTGTAGTATCATGGATCTTTTTTGCTAAGTGAAAGACCCAACCTTTAGGACTTCTTTGGCATATATAACTCATTTTTGACCATAGTGTGGGTTGAGTCCTTTCTGGTAAACTACGTCCACTGTCCGTAGTAAATTAGAAAGTATTATAACACCTCAATGGTTTTAATCAACAATAACAAAATCTGAAATTACCCTTTAAATAATTACAGCATCGTTACTTAGCCGTCAAATTATTCATCAATATCCGACGCCTCATTTTAAACAAAGGGCGAGGGAGAGAACAAGAAAATTCATCAAAACTTTATTGAGGCTGAAACAATACATCAAGGCGCTAAAACATCGTAATAGCCCAAAGATTGATTGTTCAGGGTTGCAGGCATTATCGGCGCCGGCATTATACTGCGACCGCTGTGGTCTTGCCTGTCGCTCACTCCGCCTAGCATGGCTATTTAACTAAGCAAACAATAGCCTCTGTTCTACCGGCCGTCATATCAATACTAATCTAATTACTGAATCTGTTAAGTAATCGGTTTGCTCGTTATTTGTAGCATTTTGAATAAATTTTGTTATTTGTAGCATTTTGATTAAATTTTGATACACTATCCGATTTCTATTTTGTAGACATATTATAATATTCTACTAGCTGCACCCCACGGTTTCACTCGCATAAGTGTCGATCCCGTGGGAATATCGGGATAAAAAGTATTTTATGTCCAGTTATCATGTGTCAGGTCATGGTCTACCCAAGTGTCAAATTTCATCTAAATCCGTTCAGCCGTTTTAGCGTGAAAGCGTAACAAACAAACAAACTCACTTTCGCATTTATAATATTAGTTAGGATTAGGATAGTAATTACGTAGGTGTTCTGATTATTCATTTCGAGTTAGGGCAAGTGTTATAGGGTTTTTCTATCTGGAATTTCTCAGTAACCTACTATAGAAGCACCTCTGCCCAACCCTTCAAGGAAACAAGTCGCGGGGTAATGTTATGATTATTAATTCAAATTTAAAGAATTGTTTGATATAATTTCAGTCTTTGTGCAGATTTGCCTTCTTAAGTCCATTCAAAGCTTGTCTGTAAATGACTTTTAACGATAAGACTGTGTAATACGAAACTTTCAAAGTTTCTAATTGTTGCGGTGTGTGGCAAAGCATTCTATCTATCTTAATGCAGGCAATGTTTACAAAATAACATGTCTCCACTCAAGTCACAGCAACAGTGTGTAGAAAGTCTTGAAACTAAAGATCGCATCGAGAGGGTAAATACGAGTATTAACATCCTACGATTCCCTACAAATAGAAACCAACATATACAGGGTGGATTTTTGAGACGGGGCAGTAAGGGCAGCTACCTAAACCGTTGTAGCTACAGGAAAACGGTCTTATGAGACCGTCCTTAAGTTTTTGAGACATTTAGATCTGCATTCACAGATTTTGAAAAAAATGTACAGTCAGCAAGAAAATGGGTGCCAAACCATCCTGTTTCTTACAGGGATCAAAAAACTCTATAAGACCAACAAAGGTTTGAGTACTAGAAAAGTCAGAAATCGAAAAAAACTTTTTCATAGATTTCTTAGGAAAGAAACTCCAACCTGTATATACGATCTACGTAAGAACTTCCTTTTGGTTCCATTTTTACGTTAATTAATGTGCCCACTAATAACAGTTAGTGTACATTGCAGGTCTCGAGTCGAAGAGGTGGTTTAAAACCTAAATTAACTACAATGTGTTAATTTAGCTACATACGAGTACATACTAAGTATCGATATGAAAAAAAACATGGCCGTCTTCAAGTAAACAATACATTTATGATGGTTATAAAAAGTTTAATTGCAGTTGGTTTCAGATAATGACCGTATCGAACAAATCTATCATTAAAATAGTTAACTACTTTTAATTTTATTTTAATGGCGAATACTTGTATCAAATGAAATCGATTAAATAAAAAGAAGACAGAAACTTTGTTGTTAAAAATGATCGAGTTTCTTTTCAACTTTCCTTTCTTTAAATATTGATTATCTAACTTGGAATGATTCACATTTTTTCAAACCTAAATGTACAAGTTTCAGTTCGTGATCACAAAATAAAAAGTTTTCAGACCACTCTCGCTGATTCTTTGCGCGATAAATCTCTATTCTTGTACGATTAATTATGCACTTTATCATCGTGCTCGCATCTACATAACTAGAAGGTTCTGTATTATGAACGTTTTAACTTTTATGTGCCATCAATATTTTATACTATCAAGCAATGCTCGCTTTAACTCCGTATATACAGACAGATATTCAAGAGAGGTACATAAATTCAAATTCGTTCAGTTTAAATACATTAAAGCGAACTTGAAAATAATTGTTTGTACACAAAACGAAAGTGTTTAAACGGTACACTTGAGATTAGAAACAGCAAATCAAAGCAATCAAGCGTTTTGTTTCCCCATCGAGGCGAGTGCGGAGCAATCCGGCTAGCGAGCGGGCGGGCACCGGGCGTACGGGCCGGGCCGGCTCCGTCAGTACGCGCGGCACGTCGCCGAACCCTATCGTTGCTTCATACTGGCCGGCGACATCTGCACATTTTCGACGTTATCGACTAGAGGACACATTTTTATAGGAACAAATTTAATCTAAGCAGAAGGGATCAGTCTCGGGAGTGCCCTGCTCGCACGTGTCCCCACGACGTGAGCACGGGCTAACGATTTTTCAGAACGTTATTATGTGTCCGATAAAAGACTTTATCTAGAAACTGCCTTTGGCGTCAGTCCCTTTTCTGTTTGCATATCATATTTATTTAACGCACTACGTGTACCTATTTGGTCGGTTCACGTAGGCGGGTTTATGTAAATATTGCTCAAATATTGGCCCTGTGATCATTGTGCCAATAAAAGCACTTACAACGAGTTTGTTACTTACACGTATCGTGTTTACAAGTAAATTATCTGATATTAAATAATATCAAATATGTATGTCATCAAACGTAATTTTATTCAACATTCAAGAGGTTAAATTCGGCTCTCATACTCACCTACCTGTGGCGTATATAATACATAGATAGAAGAGTGTCAACTGTTGATTGTACCTAGTTGAATTCGGACGATATGATATAAATATCTGGGTGTATAAGACATAATAATTACCCTCTATCTAATATCCTAACTTAAAATTAAACTGACTCGTTGACAGTTGAAAACAACTCGCAAAGTCAAGTACTAGCCCACTGGTTCGATCTACTTAACTAACAAGTTTAAACTAAAACAAGAGGTTAAACAATGTAACCGCGGCAAGAGGTCATTACGTTTTTGTAACTCTTCCCCTGGGGCTAAACAAGGATGTAGGGTCGTGCGAACAAAATTTTCTTAGAAAAACAATAAATTTTGTGTGAGCAACGCTCGAGTGAGTTTCGGTGTCGGCTGAGCGAGAGCACGCTCGCCATAATATATTGAATTTGAAACGAACAAACTTTTACGTTCTCCCCGCCGCGTGTAAAAAGATTTTCTCAAAATGTTTACAATGCAATAATTTTTATTCGACATCAAAGAACAGCGCCGTTTAATACCAAAAACAGCATAATAATAGATAACTGCGCTGGAAATTATCTTTTTACGCTACAGTAGAAGCTCACGATTACTTAAGTGTGTTGATTACGTATTCAGGGTACCACGCAGACTTACATTAGGAACATCTTTATTTATCATAGAACTACTAACAACAAAAAGAAAGAAAGAAAATACGTTTAGGTATTTGCGGTAAACATAACGAAAAAAAAGAACACAAACACAAAATAACAAGTGGGAGAAATATGCGTCACATCCACGCAAAACGGCCATCGCTCAGCAAAATGCTGCGACCCTCTGTGAGACAGAGCACCAGCGCTGCTTTTCAGCGACAGCCGGCGTTGACGTGATGACGTCAACCGTTGCAGCATTTAGTGAGTTAAAAATAACAAAATAAGAAATACAATAAATACAATACCTACTTAGTTCTTAATGTTAGTATCATCATCATCATCATCATCATTCCAGCCAGAAGACGTCGACGGAATGTTAGTATAAATATGTATAATATTTAAAATGGCAACAAACTGTACCGTCGGCCACGACTCAAGCGCCGCGCGCAAAAAAATAACGCAGAGAGACAGCTGCCAACCTTTCTGTAAATATGTTAAATATTTTCATACCCCTGTTAAACTAATAGAAGCAGAAATAAAATACAGGTCTTACTTAAGCGAATAAAAAAACTAAACCGCATTAATAATTCTTTAATTTACAGTAACAGGAAAATCTCATTTACACCCAAATCCTTTTTCTTTGGACTCATTCGTCATCAAAATATCGATAAGAGTTTAGACGAATCGTTATCTTTCAAAACAGTTATTGATCGGTAGGAAACACTTTATATCACGCCGTTTTACCGGCGTTTAAACCACAAAAAATATTTGTGAAAAGGTGTGAGCTCTTCTGGCTTAATCCCCGGCGATTTGCAAAGACGGAAAAAAGGGTTTGTGAGCTTAGACGCCACGGATCCCCCTTACAACCCGCCTTCTGCCCACGCTTATCACCCCAAGCTCTATTTATTTTCCTCGTATAAGTAGTAATATCTACGGGACATATCCATATCGACAGGTTATTAACGCAATATGTCAGCGATTCGTGAGTAACAAATATGTTTCAATATACCTACAGCTTTTTTGCTGAAAGGTTTGGTTGATTCAATTTGCAGCAATAGACCTAAAACATTCATAAACAAAACACAAATAGGTACATCTAGTTGAGAGTATCTAAATTTTCAGAAAATATTTTACGATTCATTATTAAAGGCTCGTGCAGACTAGCACGATATCGCAGGCGCGACGGGCTGTAATTTTCCTGTCGCGCCGGCGATATCACCCCAGTCTGCGGGAGCCTTAAAGTTTAACGACTACGAACCTCAGATTTTGATATCGTAGGTATTGTAAAAGAGAATTATTAATTTGGTCAAAAGTGAAATAAGGTGGTGCCTATATACTATCCCAACTTTAACTTTTAGTTTTCGAGTAACTTTTGTATTTGTTACTATATTATGGGGATCGATGAGTCTGATTGAATTTTACCAAATATTTATGATCCTAACACATTTTGTATAACTCTTATACCTAATGTAATTTGACATAAAAGATTTTGACATTACCAGATTATCTAAATTCTAGGTATACCTAATAATTATTGTGATTGTTGTTAATGTTTTTGAATATTTTAACATTAAGTTTTTTGACATTACACATTACGACATATATTCTTCATTGTATGTTAAGCGAGAGATTTATATTTACTTAATTAATTAATTATTTTGATTTTTATTTTAGTCTGATCTGTAACTACCTATCAAATTCGACTATGGCTAATAATAAACGTAATAGCTGTATCTATATTACTACTGACAAACCTAATATTTTGCATGCCGTAAGGTAAAATGAATCGGGACACTTAATAAATATTCCAACTTATATGTATACCTACATTATCAGCAAATAAATGATTTCTTTCTTTCTTTCTTGTTAATACTACGGAACTCTCATCCACGAAAGTAGTAAAATAATTTTATTTTATTATAAGTTAGGTAGCCGTGGTCATGCCTCGCTGCGGCAGCACCCACAGTTTTAATTTATCTCGCCTGGCCCTGTAATCATAATTAAGTAGGTACAAAGTTGAAACAAGTTAAACCTTTTAAAATATACTCGTACGTAAATGCGTAAAAGAAGAGGAGACCCTTTACAAGTAATGTTGAAAATAATTTTAATTAGAAACCGGACACTTGTTGTAAGACGACTTAAAATATAACTGATTCATTTTCAACAATTACCTCATGAGTAGCGATTTTGGAAAATGTCGAATGAAACTAATAGGATTTTACACCCATTTTTGAAAAGTGTCTTAATTAAATCCTATAGTGCTAATACCCGCGTGACGCAGGTCCTCACCGGACACGGCAGCTTCGGGAGGTTCCTGTGTCGGATAAGGCGGGAGGAAACGTCCGGGTGTCACCACTGTGTGGATCGCCTGGAGGACACGGTGGAGCATACGGTGGAGGTCTGCCCGGCTTGGGCAGAGCACCGCCGTGTCCTCGTGGAGGCGATCGGCGGCAGAGACCTCTCGCGTCCGGCCCTGGTTCAGGCCATGGTACGGAGCGAGAGGGCATGGGCAGCCGTCACCTCCTTCTGCGAAGCAGTAATGCTCGCAAAGGAGGAGGCGGGACGGTTGAGGGAAAGGCAAGTTTCGCGCCCTCTCGCCCCTAGCCGCCGCAGGAGACGCCCAGGGCGTCGGGAATCCCGGGCGGATTTCCGGCCACCGTAGGCGCGGGCTTGCGGACGGTGAGCAATGGGTAGCTCACCGTCCGGTAAGGACCAGGCCCGGGTCGACGGCGCGTCGTATTCCACGCGCGCCTCAAAGAGATGTCGTCAGCACAAAAGTAGGGGTCCACTAGGGCCGATGCCTGCCGGGGTCGCGGGAAGGTACTTATGGGTCACCGAGGCCCCCGCAACACAGGCAACAGGAAGGAATACGGGTGGGTTTTAGTCAGTAAGAGTCTGACACACCCTCCCGCTCCGCCCAGAGCGGGAGAAGTTATTTGATGATTTCCCACCCTCAAAAAAAAAAAAAAAAAAATAGTGCTAATATGTCCCAAAACAAAATCACAAAAATTTTATTAAATCGATAAGTGCCATAAAAATGCATTTAAATTTTACATTTTCAAATTTCGCGCGTAGTTTGATGAAAACGCTGGACGCAGTGGACGCCATGTTTCTCTGTGGTCATGACGTCACTTGGCTATGTAAACAAATGCGCTGATCTATTAACTAACTATCAGTTGACAGTTGACACGCTTTAGTTTACATAGCGGTATGACGTAATAACATGGCGGCTTTTATTTCATGGTGTTTTTTAACAGATTAGAAAAACTGAAATCTTTGAATTGAATTTTAAAATTTATTTTGTTATTTTATGAACTAAAAGAAACATTTTCCGACTCCTTTGTGCCTAAACTATCTCAATAATCTATTTATAGATTTTTTCTCGTATAATAGTAAAATACCCTATTGTGGTTTGTTTCCTAACGTACAAAATACACTGAAACTTAGTTAAGTTAGGTTCTAGGTTACCTAGGTATTGTAATTATGTAAACATTTAGAACTAAGTATTATATTTATTTTATTTTCTAATTTGTTATTTCATCTCATTGTATCGTCGACGGTGATCACATAATGATTGCTAATTTATTTAGTCAACAATTTACTGTACAGTCGTCCTTGAGTACTCCGCTTAGTACTAATAGTGATCCCGGGAACATCGTGACTAGAAAACAAAATATCACTTTATTCTCCGTGAAAAATGTATCAAGAGCTATTAAAATTATGCAAAGGGAAAAATCACCTGGTCACGATGTTCTCAGCATCGAACACTTTAAATATGCTGGTGTGCATCTGCCAAGAGTATTGAAGATGTTTTTCAATCTCTGCTTAAGTCACTCATACTTACCTGAGTCGATTATGCGTACTATAGTGGTACCGATGGTTAAAAATAAGACAGGTGACTCGTCTGACAAAACTAACTATTGGCCTATCTCGCTAGTCACTGTAACTGCCAAAGTACTTGACAGTGTGCTAAATGGCATTCTCGAACAACATGTGGACTTACATGATGCTCAGTTTGGTTTTAGGTCAGGATGATCCACTGAAAGTGCCATGCTAAGCTTAAAGCATACTGTCAGGTACTATACTGAGAGGAAGACGGTATACGCGTGCTTCCTTGACTTATCGAAAGCTTTTGACCTTGTTGTATATTACCTTCTGTGGGATAAGCTAGGAGGTGCGGGTGTCGCATAAACAGGGAGCCGGACGCCCGGTGTCACCACTGCGTCGACTGCCGGGAGGACACGGCGTGGCATACGCTGGCAGAGTGTGCCGCTTGGGAGGAGCCGCGCCGAGCCCTCGTCTCAGGAGTAGGCAGTGACCTGTCGCTGCCAGCCGTGGTCGACTCCATGGTCGGCAGCAAGGAGTCCTGGGACGCGGTGGTATCTTTCTGCGAAACAGTCATGTCGCAGAAGGAGGCTGTGGAAAGGGAGCAGGAGATTTCTTCCTCTCACCCTGCCCGCAGCAGGCGCACCGGGCGGCGGCGGAGGGCGGACAACGCCCTCTTCCAGCCCCCCTAAATGGGTCCAGGGGCGACGGACTCGGGGACATCCGTCGCCCCCCACATAGCAGGATCCGAGGTGGCGGCGCGTAGTGTTCCACGCGCGCCCCTATTGAACGTCGCGGGGGAGTTTTACACCTCATTCCCCCCGCAAGCTTGAGGTGGCCCACAATGGCGGGCTGGCACCAGCCGGGGATCGCGGAAGTCGCACTAGATGCCATGATCCCCGGTGCAAGTGTGGGAGGGGAACACCGGGGTGGTTTTTAGTCAGTAAGAGTCTGACTGACCCCTCCGACTGCCCCAGGTCGGAGGATATCCATGAGGATTTTCCACCCTGGAACAAAAAAGGAGGTGCGGGTGTGCCGGCGGATATCATCTCCCTACTCAGATATTGGTACTCAAACCAGAATAACCAAGTGAGATGGGCAGGTACGTTATCAGACGAATACTGGTCGGAATGTGGCGTCAGACAAGGTGGGTTGAGTCCACCTCTTCTGTTTAAGTTATACGTCAACCAGCTACTTCAGAGACTCAGCAGCACTCATGTCGGATGCTATATCGACGGTATCTGTGTCAACAATATTAGTTATGCAGATGACATGGTGCTGCTAGGTCCCTCGATAAATGCATTGAGGAATTGTGAGCTATATGCAGAAACACATGGACTAAAATACAATTCCAAAAAGAGCGAGCTGCTGATCTTCAAAGCAGGCAAACATCGACCTGCCCATGTGCCTGCAGTATACCTCAATGGCGTTGCACTAAAGCTGGTTGACAAATTTAAATATCTGGGGCATATTGTGAAGGGTGGCCTCAAGGATGACGAGGATATAGAGCGGGAACGCAGGGCGTTGGCGGTGAGAAGTAATATGCTTGCTCGCAGGTTCGCTCGATGTACAACTCAAGTAAAGATAACGCTCTTTAAAGCGTATTGTTAATCTTTTTACTCGAGTGGCCTGTGGGTGAGCTATGTATATGCGACGATCTTATGACACCCTGCGGGTTCAATATAACAATGCTTTCAGAATGTCGTTAAGGCTACCGTGGCTCTGCAGTGCCTCCGGGATGTTTGCAGAAGCCCACACAGACTGCTTCAAGGCCATAATTCGCAAAAAATCGGCTTCTTTGCTGCAGCGTCTGCGGGGTGCATTGGCATTCTGTGGTGCAATGGCATTCTGAAAGACATTACTGCTCGATTTGACTGCCCCATTCAAAAACACTGGGTAAGGGTAGTGAATGGTTTTATATAGTAGTCTACTTAAAGATAAGTACTTACAATACTAACATAATAATACTAAGAAGATATGGATTTTAATTATCTGAAATAAATTATTCTATTATATATATATATGCTGCACTGGTTGACGTCATCACGTCAACGCCGGTTGTCGCTGAAAACCAGCGCTGAGGCTCTGTCTCGCATAGGGTTGCAGCATTATGCTGAGCGATGGCCGTTTTGCGTGGATGTGACGCTAATTTTCCCACAACTTGTTCTTTTTATGTTTGTGTTCTGTCTTTGCATCATGTTTACCGCAATTAAACATATTTTCTTTTGTTTTTTCTTTATTAGTGAATAAGAAAAAATGTAGTACGCTATTGCGTTATTACATTTTTTATATATTTTTGATTTCCATCACCATTACAGCACACAAATCTAACGTAAACACTAATGCTAAGCCTTATTTAATTGCACGTATCATGGATCGTATTAGATCGACACCGTATTGACATATTAACATACTACAATTAATTATTCATGCTTATTGGATTCATCCGGCTGAAACATTCTGATAATATTAACGTGAACGTTGTTAATCTGAATTGCGAGTGTTAATTAAAGTTGCTCCTTGTTTGTCTACGTTTCTATTAATTTATAGATACTTAAAGATAAGGAGGTAATCATCGCGAAGAGTCTTGGAATTCCTAAAACCCCTTCAGCGAAGTATTTTATATATGTAATCCTTGTTACGAGATCGCACTCATTAATTATTAAGCCGGCATATAACTTCATTGACGTTACAAACGTAAATTATCGTGTAATTGCATAAATTACGCATGTGCTTAAAATAATTCTCATACTCATTGAATAAATACGACTCGCTGATTTTAAAAATATTTAATAAAATGATTAAATAAATAGGATTTCTGAATTTACCACGGAATTTAAAAGTGAGATCAGCTCTGCGTTGGCTTTCGTAGAAATAAGATTTAAAAATTAATAAAGTGGGAATCATTTTTATACCTTAACATCAATCTCTGAAATATCAAAGTGAACTTAAAAACTCATCATAATTAACATTCATTTAAATTTGAAATTATTCATGGCAGAAAGCGAAGTTGGCGTTGGTATTTAACGCCGCACCTGCCCGAGGCGTCTTAGCGTGGTCGAAATTAATGCGACGCAAAGTCGGCAAAAGTCAATTACACTTTATTAAAACCGTCTCCATTTATATCAATTTGACGCAAACTGTTACAAATACTGGTAATGTTCCGTCCTTTCATCCGAGAGCAAGGCGGGGCTACGCAAGCGCCGGGAGCGTACAACAGTCGTAGACAAAGCGGCGCGGCTAGCCTAGCGCGGCCAGTACGCAGCCAGAGCGCCGCGAGATCGCAGCGCGCCGCCGACCCCGTCTCCGCCACCGCTCGCGCTCGCCGGCACCCGTCACACGAACCCCACTCGATTCACCTGCCGATGAATATTTAATGGAGCCGATTCCGATGGCGAATGAATGAGGGAACCTCGTTACCCCACTGACATTCATCACAACACTTTTGTTGACATATTTGCAATTCTTCAAAAAGTTGTTTCGATTAACATGTCGTTGGGGTAAACTAATCAACATGATGAGCGGACGCAGATTGGCGTCGTGTTCAGCAGTGACAGCTGTGCTGGTGCTCATAATTAGCGGTTCAGTTACATCGTCGGACGGTGAGTAGGAAGTTGCTCGTTAAGTAATTAACAACATAACTAATAAGTTGGCTCAACAAAATTTGAGTTGCTAGTTGTTTTAGTTTATATAATTATAATAACAGTGCGAGCTAAACTGAAAAACTTTGCGCTTTAATAGAATTAGATAAGTTACGTAGCGTTTGGGCAATGTAATCATTTTCAATGGTTTCTAATACTGTTGTCGCTTAATTTTTTAGTTGTGACATCTCAAAAAGTTGCTATTATGTCTTTGTAGAAAGTTTTAGACATCAATATACCCGTATTTCAAGTTTTAACCAGCTCGCAGTCAAGTCATTGCAATAAAAACAGGTGGCTTCAGCCGTTTACGGATTCTGACGTCACTATTTATTATTTTCCCACGTTTATTGATTGCAGTGTTAAATAAAGTACAATAATGTCATACCGTTCCACGTTTATTAATTGCAGTGTTAAATAAATTACAATAATGTCATACTGTAACACGTTTATTGATTGCAGTGATAAATAAAGTACAATAATGTCATACTGTTCCACGTTTTTTGATTGCAGTGTTAAATAAAGTACAATAATGTCATACCGTTCCACGTTTATTAATTGCAGTGTTAAATAAATTACAATAATGTCATACTGTAACACGTTTATTGATTGCAGTGATAAATAAAGTACAATAATGTCATACTGTTCCACGTTTTTTGATTGCAGTGTTAAATAAAGTACAATAATGTCATACTGTAACACGTTTATTGATTGCAGTGATAAATAAAGTACAATAATGTCATACTGTTCCACGTTTTTTGATTGCAGTGTTAAATAAAGTACAATAATGTCATACCGTTCCACGTTTATTAATTGCAGTGTTAAATAAAGTACAATAATGTCATCCTGTTAATAAAATAAGTGTTGTAGATTAAAGGTGAATGCATAGGAGAATTTAATGTACTAAAAGAGATATTTCAGTAGCACTTTTATAACTAATATTATTATTTAACGGTATGTTAATATAACTGCAAGAAATTAAAAATCAAAACATTTTATTTCACATAAACGTACATGGGCACTTATGAAACGTCAGAAGCTGGTGCACGGTTCTAATTAGTCGTTTCCTATGGAGAAGAGCCGGCAAGAAACTTCACGGTTACTCTTTTAAAAATAATTGGCTTTTACAATGTTTTCAAATTACAGTGTTAATAGGTATGGGAGGACAGTGTAGGCCTGTCAACGAGTACTTTATTTAAGTACCCGACTTAAATAAAATTAAATGGTCTACAAATCTACAATCTATTAAGCCTACAACGTTCTCACATTCGCAAAATATAAAAAGATCTTTGTAAAATATGAAATATTAAAGTTAAGTCCTAGCATAAATTGCTAGCGGACGGAAAGGAAGAGAAATCTGTCCTAATGATAGAAACATTCAAACTTACGTGGTGTCTACCACATGTCGTTCCGCTTCCCAACTGCTTGCCGGCAAACTTCAATACACTGGTCTTCTCATTAGCAAGCGCAATGTGAAGCTTCATGCGTGTCTGATTTCAGGAGCGAATATCGCCTGACCTGGCAAAGTTACCAGGTTGTTTTAGTATCTTGGTATATGTTTATTCGGACTAGGTATCTGGTAGACTGCTTCATTGGGTTTTTAAAAACGTAGTCCCTTAATAACTAGCCTTTTTAACGTAGTCCCTATTTCTATGGGCCTGTGTCGTTTGAAATAAATGGTATTATTATTAGTTATGGAATCTATTATAGATTAGATTAGACATGATATATATAATCTTTATTATAGATTCCGAAATGTATCATTAACTTAAAAACAATGAAAAAGAATGTACATTCATTGTTTTTAAGTTAATGATAAATTTATTCCGGTTTTGAAGGGAAACATATGGAGATTTTATTCAAATATACAGCATATATATTCAAGTTATCAAGCTATAATAAATACCATTAACCTCGATACTTTTGGTAAAACAAACTTTCATATCACTGAAGTTATTCTTTATAGAGTCTTGCTATAAACTTTGATGTCCAAATAAAATCTTCAATTTTGTTTCTCTTTATTTGGGCTGATGGAAGATAATATAATATATTGAAGACGCTGTTATTAAAAAACAGCTATAGCTACCTACCTACGTACACAATTTTATACACATGTAAACAAAACATCAACTTTATTGGAAGGTTTGAAACGGGGCAATAAGGGTAGCTTGACAGCAAAAAGAAATCAAAATCCTTTACTTATGAAGACGCATCTTCAGATTTTAATTAAATGAGGAAAAAGTCAAGAATTCCCATATATATTGTTTCATTGATTTCTTAAAAGGGTATAACTACATACCTACTTACTTTCTTATTTTTGTGAATTGCCCTTCCTTTGGTCATAACAAAGGTACTATCTGTTTTTTTTATAACTAGTTTAGTTTTTGAACTAGTTTGTGATCAAGTCACCTAAAATAATTCCCAGTAGCCCAAATTAGCTTAGCCATCCTTACTGCACCGCCTCCGACCTGGTAAATTTCCATGGAAGGCCTTCTAAAATAGAAATTAATACACAAACAAGCATCTTTGTTAAGTGGAAAAGTTAAGTAAATTCAGGGAATTTTAATTTTGAACAAATTGAATACCTACTTAAATTGTTCGTGCATTCAAATCACAAATGTCATTCTTTGACAGTTGCATGATATGGCTATAACACGGCAATTTGATGTAGGGTGTCAATTTGCTTAGAAATGTATTTCCCTGACTGTACATGTATACGGTGGCGGCATCCTTGACGTGAAAGAGACATTGTTTATAGACAGTCGCGGCTACTGAACGTCATAGCACCAATGACTGCTCTACAAACTTTTCACCATGGAGTTGAATAACTAACAATAAGTTATAAGTTCTGGTATTATTGCCCGAGTGCGCGGCGGCAAAGACAAAGAAATATTTTTCACGCTTATCTATATTTTTATGTAGGATATATAATAACCTCGATGCACCCTAAGGGCTGGATGGATTTTAACACACGAGGTGTCCATCGGTGTCCAGATATTGTTTATGTAGTTATCTCATGTAATATTAAAAAACGCACCATGATGGGTTTTCGGATGAATTTATCCCAAAAACAAACTTAACATTGTAGTAAAAAAAACATGTTCTCCCATAAGTCGATATACGTCACGGTCAAATCTTCAACTGCAAATTTAAGTTGGTCGACTTTTACTTGATAACTTGTAAAGCCTACACAGCTGTGATAGCTTTCCTTTTAATTTCATTATATGTTCCACTGCCATTCATTTTTTCACATCTCTATAAACAACCATTTAGTTGGCAGGGGGAACACTGTTTTTTTTTAAGGTGGGAAATTATCAATTAACTTCTCCCGCTCTGGGCGGAGCGGGAGGGTGTGTCAGACTCTTACTGACTAAAACCCACCCGTGTTCCTTCCGTTGGCTGTGTTGCCAGGAGCCCCGATAACCCTTTCGTACTTTCCCGCGACCCCGGCAGGCATCGGCCCTAGTGGACCTCTACACTTGTGCTGACATCTCTTTGAGGCGCGCGTGGAACAAAACGCGCCTTCGACCCGGGCCTGGTCCTTATCGGACGGTGAGGTACCCATTGCTCACCGTTCGCAAGCTCGCGCCTATGGTGGCCGGAAATCCGCCCGGGATTCCCGACGCCCAGGGCGTGTCCTGCGGCGGCTAGGGGTGAGAGGGCGCGAAATTTGCCTTTCCCTCAACCGTCCCGCCTCCTCCTTCACAAGCATTACTGCTTCGCAGAAGGAGGTGGCGGCTGCCTATGCCCTCTTGTTCCGTACCATGACCTGGACCAGGGCCGGACGCGAGAGATCTCCGCCGCCAATCGCCTCCACGAGGACACGGCGGTGCTTTGCCCATGCCAGGCAGACCTCCACCACATGTTCTACCGTGTCCGCCCAGAGAAGGGGGGGCGGGGGACACATGACTCTACAATTTTTATTTAATTTTTTGTTAGGGGGACACATGACTCTACAATTTTTATTTAATTTTTTGTTAGGGGGACACTTGACTCTAACAAAAATTATCTCCTTAAAGCTTAATATGCCAAGGTTTTATTTTACCGCTTTGTTGGCGTGAATCATATGTATACCTACGCCATATTACAGCTTTCTAGTTCTAAGCGTCTCTGAGCTACAACGGGGACAGACAGACAGACATGTTTACTAAGGAACCCCAAAAACTGTTGTTTGAGGTTCTTTTTAACTTTTACCTAGAAAATCATCACCAACTATTTAATTTTTTTTTATGTTATTATGTACCTGTTATTAATTCATAAACAGGTACTTAAATACGTAGCTTCGAAAAAAAATATAAACGTGAGTGTGTCTCTGAATAGTTTTCCTGGAAACAATAACAATTCATACCGACACAATATCTTAACGAATTTATTTAAATACTATTTTCCGGGAAACGATGCACGTAAAAACTGCTGAAACCATTTAAACAAAAGCCGAGATTTATTATTGAAAGTTATTATTACCATAAAGTCATGCGGAGGCAAACAATTGACATATTTTTCAGCCATGCCTGCTCCACGTTGATATCTATAACCCCCATTATTCAGCGGATTAGCTTTTTACCGGATGAGTCGTAGAATATTCAAAAGGGAATTATTGGATTTTGTTGAATCTATACGAACGTTCCACTAAAATCGGTCTAATCTTTCATTGTTATTTGTCCGTTTCTATATTTGTAAACCTCACTCAATATAAAATGAATTAATCTATCGAATTTCGAAATCAATTGCAATAACACAATAAGTAATTCAATATTGATTGTTCGTCGAATCAAAACAGGAGGGAAAGGAAAACAAACAAGATTATGTATCTGTAAATTGTACTGTGTCCGCCCTTGGCAACAACGGTGTTTCAATTACTGACATCTCTAACAGTTATCAAGCTTGCAATTATCGGCGGAGCCCCAGCGTTTGATTACTACTATTAATATAGAAATCACCTATCTATGTTCTATCGTGGAGTATGACGACTGCAAACTGACCTACTTATTGAAACGACTGCATCTAAGACGTGAGTTATGAATGAGAAAAAATTCTTAAGCGATGCATTTAATTTAAAATGAAAACAATGAAAATCAAGTGAAGTTTCACTGCGCAGTTTAATAGTTTGAGCAGGTGCGTTAACTCATCGCACGTTAGCTTCGTCATTGTATGCCCACGTGACGTAGTGTTGGCTTTAAAGTTACAAATGGGGAATGTGTATAGGAGGCAAGTTGTAGCAGTCAATTCAGTGAAACAAATGATTGCGGCGCTGGTAGGCGCCAGACCAGCGATCTATCACCAGTGTGAGCACCACAATTACCCATTTACCTCAGCAAGGAATTCGCGGGTCTGAAATATTAGATATGATACTGTGTCATTGAAGGAATAAAGCCGGCGAGCGCTCGAGCGCACGGAATAAGGTTCTTAACAAAGTGTTAGTTATTTAGGCAATCGTCTGCGTCTTCAATCTTCATCATTTTGTTTCTATGTCATTCACGGCATTACAAAATATAATTTACCATTTATGAGGTACGGATTGTATATTGTAGGTTATATTGGTAATTATACTTTTATCAATTTGATAAGTATATTATAATTTCGGAATGTGAAGAAATCCAGATTATCGACAAACTTTTTGAATAATTGAATATTCACGACTACTATTATCGCTCCTAAAGTCACTATGTTGATAGGTTAATCGGAAGAAACTTAAGCTTTCATTAGCATCGCTTTATGTTAATTTTACATCAAAGGTAACTTACCAAACAATCAATGGTTTCTGCGATTTGCAAGACTAATCATTGTGTACAAAATGTTTGCAAGCAAATTGTACGAAGCTACTTCATTTCCTCGAAATGGTGCAGCCTTAATAAAATCGTTACCAAAAATGAAATTTGAAGCATTTCTTTGAAATAGGAATTACCTACTGAAACCATTTTTTTATTCAGTTTCGGACAACAATATAATCCATCCTGTTAGTGAAAAATTACCTTATAACTAATGTTAGTAATACAATCAACACCGGCGACACATACTCGTAACTGTGTGTTATACTTACATTTTTTTAATTATAATTTAAATAGAACCTATTTTAAGGCTCTTTAATATGGTACGGAGCGAGAAGGCATGGGCAGCCGTCACCTCCTTCTGCTAAGCAGTAATACTCGCAAAGGAGGAGGCGGGACGGTTGTGGGAAAGGCAAATTTCGCGCCCTCTCGCCCTTAGCCGCCGCAGGAGACGCCCTGGGCATCGGGAATCCCGGGTGGATTTCCGGCCACCGTAGGCGCGGGTATGCGGACGGTAGCTCCACTACCAATGGGTAGCTCACCGTCCGGTAAGGACCAGGCCCGGGTCGACGGCGCGTTGTATTCCACGCGCGCCTCAAAGAGATGTCGTCAGCACAAATGTAGGGTTCCACTATGGCCGATACCTGCCGGGGTCGCGGGATGATACTAAAGGGTCACCGAGGCCCCTTGCAACTTGCCCCTTCCTTGAAGGAATACGGGTGGGTTTTAGTCAGTAAGAGTCTGACACACCCTCCCGCTCCGCCCAGAGCGGGAGAAGTTATTTGATGATTTCCCACGCAAAAAAAAGGGCTCTTTAATAAGAGCCCTAAAATAAGTTCTATTTCTATTACTAACATTAGTTATAAGGTATTTTTTCACTAACAATATGGATTATATTGTTGTTCGAAACTGAACAAAAAAAAATGGTTTGGTACCACGTTTCTGCTATTTGATACAAGTTAATACTTGTATCAAATAGCAAAAACGTAGCCTACCCTCAAATTATAGTATACAATTTGAAGCTATACAATCAAATGGAGTGGATCGATATTTCGGTATCGGTAAATGGCATACGGTTATTTTCCTCCTGCTGACCGCAATTCCAGTGAATTACTGTCAGTCTCAAGTTGGATGAACTTCCAGCTGGAGCCGAACTTGCTCACCTTGTGTATGATTATTTGCGAGTTGCCGGCGCCATACTTCAATTTGTTACTTAACTCGGAGCGCCTTTGCTGAGAACTTGCTCCCAGCTAGAATGCCGGTTCATTGCGACGCCAATTGCCACATAAACAAGCCTCGCCAACCCAACGCTATGCGGTCGCGATACCAAAACTTCGTTGTTTACTGTTCTCACTACATATCATAAAACATCTATTTCGGGGCAAACTTAAACACTCATCTTTCCCGAGTTAACAAGCTCCACAAAACTTTGTTGTTCATAAAATAATAATTATTAGCACGAAATTCACACATGTATAAGGAAACCGACGACTTCTGCGAAGTATTGAAATATGTATATGGCGATGTCGATTCATTACAAAGTTCTCTCGTTCTTAAATGATTGATCGCGTTGTTTGTGAATATATGAGATTTATTTAATGAGTGTTGTTTATTGAAAACAAATACTAACAACGTATAGGTCATATTTACTATAAAAACCTCCAGTACTTATACAATTGTAATTCCAAATAAATAATATAAAAGGGAATAATAAAATGTTTGAGGTTTATGAGCCCCAAGTTATCCAAAACGGGAATTAATTTAACGAGCCCTTGAGTGTTATTGTTGGGCAATTAATACATTGATTAGGCTTTTCCCAGTCGCTGTTCTGTTTATTTTAATTTAATTATTTGTACACAATTAATGTAAAATGCTCATTAAAAAAATGATGATGATTAAATAGTTTTATAAACCGATGACGATCATAACTTATCTTCGTAGCCTCGTAAAAGTCTACAAAAACGTGTAGCGACCGTAGAGGTTCTACGGCTACGAAGTCTACGAAAACTCGTAGCGGTATCATTATGCCGCTACATAATTGTATTATCCTCATATTAGCCCCCGTAGCCCTCTTTCAGGACTTATGGGACACATTTTGAAGGACTGTTAACAAGGGAGCATAATAGTTTATATAGGATTTTCTCAAAACTAAATAACAAGCTAGTCGGCTAGCGTATTTAAAATGAACATAAAAAACGGCGGCTTTGGTTTCGAATAAGATATTATTACAAAAATAAATATTCCTAATTTAAGGCATTAGACATTATATTATACAATAATTGGAAGACGCGACTCGTCAATTTCGTATGCCCCTCAGATAAACACTGGTGTGATGTAATACAAAAGCGATAAAATTGTTAAAGCCAATATTTTTACCGAGAGGCGTGGGTAGACCTCGGGGAGACCTCCACTCGGCAGAACGTAATAACCTAAAATAAGATTAGATGAGATGCTAGTTCATTGTTTATGTGTAACAACGTAATTCACGATTCTTTCGGTTCAGCGCCTCCGCCGTATACCTGAAAAAAAAACGTATTTTTGCTATGAATCAACCATAAATCTTAGGGCTTTTTCATAAAATTTCGTAATACATGTCATAGCAGTCTCGTATATTGCACGTTGCTCGACAATGTTCAAGAAAATTTGTCTTCAGGTGAAAACATGAAAAATTTCAAGAGAATGTGTGAATCAGTGTTTGATATATGTAATTTGAATGGCTGGATGTTCTGGTGTACGGAGCGAGGGATTCTTTGAATTATAGTGCTGCCAACTTGCATAGCTGCAGTGGTTGTAAGAACGTTAGACCACATTTAATATATTCAATATCGTTACTTAAAATACCGTTGTTTACCTACGTTGTCGACATAAATATGTTTTCGAAAAATTAAGCATTTCAATTTCTTTTTTTTTTGGAAAATTATTCCTGTGTTGTTGAGAAAAGATGATTCCTCACATTCTAGTGTTGATTAATTTATTTAAAAAATATCTCCTCTTCAATAACTGCTACGAAACCAAGTAGGTACACACGGCTATATATCAAGCTATACATTTCCAATATAAACTGATCTCGCATTGTATAGGATTTCCGTACAATGAGACGTTCCAGTTTATACTGGAAATGTATAGCTTGATATGTAGCCGTGTGTACACGCTGATGGTCAAAAAATGGATTTGAAGATAGAAAATATTACATCACATAACGTCTGTATTCTCCAAAGGGTTAGGCAGAGGTGTACCTATAGTGCATCCTCATTTCGCACCTCAAAATTTAAGTCCCATGTAATGGCCCCTCCGTTACTTATTCCCATCAAACGGCCACGAATCCAGACTCCGGGCTGCTACTGAGATAGTAAACAAGACCTTAACAATAACAATTAATTTTTTTTTAAAGAATCCGTGCAGTTTCGTCTATGTAAGGAGCATTAAATTTCATCACGCTGTCCGTCCAGCGCGACCGTGTGTCTTGCAAGGCGCGCCCTCGGTCCCTCTATCTAATGAAGCCAATTTTCCGCGCCCGCTTCACCTTGCTTTCCTTTTGAATTTTCTCGCGTATTTTCCGTGTCATCCATCTCCTTCCGTGCTTCCGCACAAGCAGATTACTTTTGAATCCGAATTCCAACACCATTGATTTAATAAACAAAAAATGTCCATCTAATCATAGCGAAAGGAAAGGAAATTTTGCAACACCTTTTCAGCTTTCGAATCCGCTGTTGGTCGTGAAATTAATATCCGCTTCGAAACAATTAGGATATCCTGAAATTCACATCATGGTGTGTAAGAACAATAATTAATATTGTAATTTAAATACGTATTGTTCAAAATTTTATGTCAATTGTTGTAACTATAACTAGGTAAAGTTCAATATTGTATAGTGTATATAGTACACGCATATTTGCATATTTTTTATTATATATTAGCTGAATAAAAGCTGTATGATAATGAACGAGGACCTACCTGGTTATATTAACTTTACGGTGCAGTCAAACTATGTAAGAAAAGTCAAATAGCAAGCACGTAAAAACATGAAGGTAGTCATAAGACGGAAAGCGAGGGGGGGAGGGGACTTCTCACGGCGAGCGCACGCCAGCAAACACGTCTGTCTCCATAGACGGCGCTCCTCCGTGAGTTTTCAACTAATTTTTATTAACTTCTGAACGAACTTCGTCGAATGTGTAATTTTTAAAAGAAATCTTATAAGTATATAAGGCCGCTCCGTCCTAGACCGTCTTTTCGTCTCTGGAAATATTTCAAAGCAAATTTTCTCTTACTTAAAGTTTATGCTAGATGCCTCCGAGTCAGATGCTACGTAACCGACATTATGAGAATACGAACGAAATTCAGAATTCTTGCTCTTATTCAGCGGCCGTTGAAAATTACCCACCCGTTAAACTAACTGCAGTGACATAACACGGCTTTGTAACAACAAATATTAGAATCGCTAGCTTCAGAGTCCGAAAATTTTACAATTTCTACTTTACAATGAATACGTAAGAATAAGGATAAAAAATAAGTATTGTAAGAATGTTTTCTACATTTTGAATACCATTGTTTATAACCTGTCTGATACAATGCGATTGGCAATTTAAATGTATCGTCAGACGGTGAAGTAAAATGTGAGCGAGTTCATTGGTTTCATAATGAATAAATAATCCTGCGTAATGCACTGGGAACTGAGGAAGTGTTAGTCAGCTGCTACTACAATCGTACCTACCTACTGTATACCTCGGTACTTCGATAAGTGCTTATTTGAGTCGAAGAAAACGATAAAATATCTTTACAAACAGTCACTTACATTGAAATAATCCATTACACTCAAAAATAACGTTGATAAACATAGTGATGATTTCCGACGGTTAGGTGATATTATTTCAGTAGTTTATGATTTTAATAAGTATAAGTAGGTACTTAGTAAGAACCGAGCTTACCAAAATAGTTCATACGTGAAGTTAACGTGTTTTTTTTTTAAATAAGACCACTAACTGCTGGTAGCTGAATTTATTTCAAAGTCAAGTTATTAATTTCAAATAGGCACATAAAATGCACTTTTGAACGTCAAAATTAACAAAATAATAGAATTGAATGAAAAGAAAAAGGTACTTTCGTATGGAGAAGAATGGTCAAGAAACTCCACCGCACTCTTTTAAAATGTTGGTCAATATTTAGGATAGACGAGAAATAAAAGTATCATCCCCACATTACAACAACAACATAGCAAGGGAGTTAAACTATTCTTTTTTTTTTTTCAAGATTTTATTTTACTACGGAACCCTAAAAATGAACATAAATGGCTACATTAGTAGATAACTGTAATAACCAGTCATTTGCATTATTCATAAAAGTAATCATAATACTTAATTTGGTTTGAATTCGTAATTGTACGAACATTTTTTTTTAAATGATGCCTAACATGGAAAAATAAGTTGGTACTAACCGAAAAGGTTTTAATAAAAGAATATAATCTGAAAAAAAAAACTATATAGGTAGTGATTTCAAAAAAAAATAAACTTAAAGGCGTTCCATTTTTTTTGCCTGCCCATAATTAACCCAAGAAAATCGATTTGTTGAATTCAGAGCCTCCTTCTATTAAATATATATAGGTATAATCATTAATACGTCTCTCTTAGTTAGATTTGTTCCATAAGAACAAATCTCTTATGGAAAATTTGTTATGAAACAAATCTAACTTAGAGAGAATGCTATTGCTATTTCTAAGGTATTTGTTGAGAGGAATGTTTTAGAAATATTAATTCCTTATGATATCTTAGAAATATTCCGGAGACCAAAATGAATAATCCTAAGAGCAAAATTTTAACAATATCGAGAACCGTTTAGCAATTTTATAAGCAACTATCTACGCTCCGCGGTTTAGCCCACATAATTCTCGATTCCGTAAGAATATCGGGATAAGAACTATTCTAGGTCCTAATCCAGATCATGGTTTAACCATGCGCCAAATTTCACTCAAATACGTTCAGCCATTTTAGCGTGAAAGCATAACAAACAAAAAAACAAACTCAATGTCGCATTTATAATATTGGTTAGGATTAGCTTCTGCCCGCGATTTCGTTCGCGTGGAAGTCGTAAGACACCACAATATATTCAAATAACAGCCAATTTTTTTTTAAACTTCGCTGTAGGACTATTTGTTGCATGCACATGGCATGGGAATGGAACCTAAGACCTCATGCTCAAGAGTAGTTGAGCATGAGGTCCTGGGTTCGATTCCCGAGTCAAGTGTTATTGAGTTTTCCATTTGGAATTTCTCCGTTACTAATTGTGTTTACTTTAATCCTGCCATTATCGGTAACCAGCACCATCAAAGAGAGACTTCCGATTTCTTTGTTTTATGCCGCTTTGCCGTATTCAATTAGACTTTTACTTAGGAAGGAACGAATCGCCAAAGATTAAACATATATCAAAATAATCTCTTGTTTGTCTAGTTTCAAAAACTGTAACGTCTAGGTGCGCCAAGTTGCGCCGAGGATTGCTATAGGTAATTGAAAGGACTAGGTCGTATGTAGGTAAAATTGATACCGTAGGTATTTTTCTCCGTAACAGTGTGCCCGGTCAATGGCAACAGGCTCGCCGCCTATTACATGGGACCTAAACATAACTGGCGAAATGTGGCCCACATTTCGCCAGTTATGCTAACTAACCCTTCGGGAAATACAGGCGCGTATTTTATGATATTTTTATAAAACTTTTCTGTATACTACGTTTGTAGTTTTGGCCTCAGCAGTCAAAATATACAGAGACTCAGGATTGGTGACGCGGAAGCAAGTTACATACGGTTGTCCGTGTGAAAAGCAGTTAGTGCTGATGTCAGTAGCAATTTCATACGACCAGCTACAACCCTGGCTCCAATTTTTCATAAGATTATATGATGGGAACCCGAATGCGGTATAATGAGAAAAACAGAACGGCGTACGGTGAACTGGCGAAATGTGGGTGAACTATTTTATCTACACCTCTGCCTAACCCTTCGTGGAATACAGGCGTGATGATATGTTACGTTGAGAGAAAAGTAGGTACACACGGCTACATATCAAGCTATATTTTTCCAGTTTACGCGGATCTGGCACTGTACAGATATCCTATGCAATGCGAGATCAGCTTATACTGGAAATGCATAGCTTGATGTGTAGCCGTGTGTACATTCATGGTTTTCAAGGGCGGTAATAACGATAATGGGGAAAAAATTAAAAAAAATCAAGATGGGGTGGCGCCACCGAAAGTTTGCAACTTTTTCGTCATGGGTGTCATTTTCATGGTTTTTAAGGTTGCTGATAACGAAAATGGGGTCAAAATTAAAATTGAAGAAATCGCATTTTTGCAACTGACCTTATGCGCAAATGTCCATTCGCGGAAATGTCTTTTCACGCAAGTGTCTTTTGCGCTAGTGTCCCTTCGAGCAAAAGTCTGTTCGCGGAAATGTATTTTCACGCAAGTGGTTTCGCGCAAGTATCTTTCGTGGAAATGTCTTTCGCGCAAGTGTCCTGCTACTACAACGAAAAGTTCCATAGTTGGCATGATTTTATCTCAAGAAAACATTTTACTCGTTAACTTGTAGCTGTGATAGTTTTTATTTTTATTTCATTATAATGTACTACTACCATGATTTTTTTCACGTCTATCATATACAACCATATAGCTTACAGAGCCCCCCCCCCCCCCCCTCTTACTTGACTCTAACAAAAATTAGCACTTTAAAAAAGTGGTGTTCACAGACCCGGAATATTTTTGAACGGCCTATCCAACGATACCCCACACCATGGGGTAAACGGGAAAAAAAATATCATCCCCACATTACGTGCTTAAAAATTTTTTTTCAAGATTTTATTTTAGTACTTTGTCGGCGTGATTAATATGTACATATACCTACGCCAAATTACAGCTTTCTAGTACTAAGCGTACTGCTACAGTGGTAGCTCAGAGACGCTTAGGGACGCTTAGGGGCTTAGGGACAGACAGACAGACAGACGTACATGGCGAAACTATAAGGGTTCCTTGTTTACTACGGAACCCTAAAAAGGGTAGAATGGATTAAATATCTGGGGGTTTTAATAGATCAGCGCACAGTGGTCCCGCCCATAGGTCATAGGGCTGGAATGTCGATGGTCAAATTAAGATGTCATTTATCGTTAAGGCTCGAACAGAATGGCGCGATATCGCGCAAGTCTGCACGAGCCTTTACAAGATACACCCCTCTACCCCCAAGTATAAGAAATTTCAATAACATACATGAAACATTTAATTTTGTGCACCCGAAGTGGTAACTCGTCATTAGTGCTCATTAGCGTTACCTTTTCGCCGAAATTTCTATTGTTTCCAAGGTGCTGTTTTTCTTAGAAATTGATTGTTTGTGATATTGTTGTGCCATGGATATTCAAAAAGAAGGTATGTTCGACATTTTTAATCATATTGTATTTACCCTGTCATTATCGGTAACCAGCACCGTCAAAGAGAGACTTCCGATTTCTTTGTTTTTTCCGCTTTCCCATATTCAATTAGACTTTTACTTACGATGGAACGAATCGCCAAAGATGAAATATATTATATATCAAAATAATCTCTTGTTTGTCTAGTTTCAAAAACTGCAACGTCTAGATGCGCCAAGGCACGCTGAGGATTGCTATAGGTAATTGAAAGGACTAGGTCGTATGTTGGTAAATTTGATACCTTAAGTATTTCTGTAATTTTATTTTTCTTTTATTCTGCAGGGGCCACCATCAAGTGTACTTTTCCTCAAATGTTCCAAATACCTGGTTATCTGCGACGAATAAAGAAAATGAGGCAGATGGATCTCGTGAAGGGTTTGGAATGCTAGCAGACTCTTTACCGGACACTGATACTTTTACTGATAATTTTATTATTTATATGCCAATTAAGCTATGCTCAGAAATAATAAATGTATAAAAGAAATTTTATTGTTACCTACTTACCTACCTATTTTTTAGTATGAATGAATGCTTTTTTTTTGAGAATATATCTACCTTGCTTTTAAAAATATATTTTTTTACATGTTATATTTTATTACCCTTAGAACCTCAAAACAATAATTTCTTAGGTAAAGAAGTTATTCTTTCATTTTTAATCCGACCTGCAGCCCCTATGACCGCCCTTCTTAGTAACCGGGACCACTGTGCAGAGGCTCTCTTTCAAGCCCCATATTGACCTGGTGGCCTAACGCACCAGAAAATTTATTCATATAATGAAACTCTTGTGTAACTCTGCCAACAATATAACTCTAGACATGGTTTATGTGGCATTATGTTAGTCAATTCTGTGTTACTGTATAACAATATAGAGTGGAGTTGGAATCACCACCATTATCCTATGTTAACGAGCCCAACGATCAGTTTTGAAAGTCATGCTCAAAAAACCTTTCAGATACCCGACAGCTCTTTTGTACAAAGAAGCCGCATTACTCAGTGTCCGACAGTTATTTATCTTTAAAATTGTACTGAAAAAGCAAAAAATTGTAACACTAACATTTATAATTGTAATACTCGCAACTTCTCAAACGTCGAGTTTATAAGTGTGCTTCGACAAGGACGAGTACAACCTTCGAATAACACATGAAAGAATTCATGCTCAGTCACATATACAACAAAGATGAAAAAAAAGAACAAAAACAGAGATGAGGTAAAGATGTGTGACATCAGTCATTCTAGATGTAGCCTAGTCAAAAAGATTGTTCGCAAATGGCTGCTAGCCCAAATCTACAGTGAATCCGAATCTCCCTTAAGGCGCTGACAAGACCCAATTGACCAAAATTTGCTTCTCTTAAGAAAAAAAATTGCCAAATCTGTATAGTTTGTGGTAGTGGAAAAAATATATGTTAATTTTGAACATATTTCCCAGAACTTGGTTGTTACCAAAACACGTTTCGAATAAAATCTCGATACAAATTAACGTTAAACTAACCTTGAGTTTTAATCCAAAATATCTGTATCAAATATCAACATACGTTGCATATTTAATTAATAACAATAACGTCTTATTTGAATGCAGAACTTGGATGTTTTTTTTATTTTCGATTACTCTACTCAATTTTGAGTAAATAGATAATTGCTTCATATTTTGCAATCAATTACAAGTGTTATGTCATCGCGCTTCTCTTTCTTTTCTATGCAATCTGACAGTGACCGCGGTTTATGTGTTATCAGCGTCTTAAAGGTAATTTCGTAAAGGCTCCTACATACAGGCGCGACTTGTCGCGCGACGCGACGCTACACAAAGACACCGCGTGTAGCGCTACAAGCGGTGCCTTTGTGTCGCGCACAAGTCGCGCCAGTATGTAGGAGCCTTTACACACCAACACATACACACACACACACGCGCACTCTAACACACACTCTCTCACACGCACACACTCTCCCACACACACATAGACAGAGTGCACATTGCGCTCAAAATATTATTTTACCCGTGTTTATTCTTTTAATTCGACTGTTCTTAGTCTAGACAATGTTTTAATTGCTATAAAATAAAAACACTTTTTCATGTGCTTTTCGATTGTAACAATAATAATCCATTAAAATAATGCGCATTTTCATGAGGCAATACCACCCAAGGACTTCACAAAACAGGTCCGCCTAGTGTGGAGTCCATAAGTAAAGTACTCTTCCTTTGCGTCTTATTTAAAAAAATGTAAACTTTAAGTAAATTTAAAGCTTAAAATGTTTTTGGAAAAATAAACATTATTATTATTATTTTATAAAATGTCTTTGACATATCTCAGGACCCTGGGGTACCGGACCTTTGAAGGTGTACGAGGGGTCGAAGCCAATTCGTAGAGGCCTGATAGACGTTTTTAATGAATGACGATTATCCCTATGCGCATTATTCAAGTGCACCCAAGGACAACCCCGGTTGTTGTAGGACTATGGAAACAAAACATATTGGGCTATGGGTTTGGGTGGCTATAGTGGATTGGACCTTGAACTAAGGAAGAACTATGTCCCCTGCCTGCTCAATGTTATATAATTACACAGATAAAATGGCAGGGGGTGACTTGTATGCCCAATAATGGGCCCCCGGTACCTATCGCTAGCACAAAGTGACGTAGCGACAAGGAGACAACATGTCCTGAGGTGCTTATAAGGAGTGGAGAGGAATTCCACGGCTATCGGAACAATCCCAGAGCCCGGAAGATGGTCAAGATCTCTACCAGCGCTTACTGGAAAACTTATTTCCTCCAAACAGGTTTGCTTTTGTGAATCTCCACCTAAGTCGGCCAATAAAAGCAAGAATGAGGTGGGAGCTCTGTTTCTCGTCAATGTTCACTCCAGCCGATCAATAAAGGCAAGCCAGAGATAAGGAACAAGACTTCTCCCGGGGGGTCCGTGGGGTCACTACTGCCCAACAGCTCGCCACATGCTGCCCTGCAGGCTTCTGTGTTTCACTTGGTCTGGCTCCTCGCCCTACATCTGTTCCGGCACAGTAAACTCTACCGGCACAGACCTAGAGTTCGGGGCGCACAAGCCCCACCAAGACGTCAACTTAGAGATACGGCGATGGGGTTATTATTTTTATTGTAATCCTATAAGGGTTCTGTTTTTTTCTTTTGAGGTACGGAGCCCTAAAAAGTAAGCCTCATTTTCCACGAAATGTATGGGAAAAGTTTTTTTTTGTGATTTCCGTCTCTTGTAGTAATAGTAGTCTCAAACCTCAGTTGGTCTCGTAAAGTTTTTGATCCTCTTAAAAAACAGGATCTATTGGCATCAAACAAATTTTTGTTAAAATGGCCCATTTTGTTGCTGAATGTAATTTTTTTTTTTAAATCTGTTTATGCTGATCAAAATGACTCAAACAGTTAAGAAAAGTCTCCTAAAACCGATTTCGTGTTTCTACAACGGTTAAATTACCTGCCCTGACAGCCCCATCTCGAAAATCCGCTGTTTAAGTCATGATGATTGATTGCTTAGCTCCATAAAGATATAGCGTGATGATAATCATTTAAAAGGTTAAATCTGAAACTATCGGAAATGTTCTAATCGTTTGGCTTTTTACAATTTGCTGTAAATTATAGAGGAATACAAACATAATGCAATATTGCTCATCCCCCATATAAAATAGCGTGATAATATATAGCCTACCAACTGACCAGACTTATAGGGAATATCTTCTTTTGAACAGAATCTATTTGGTAGAATTTCCGTGATGCTGGAACATACATTCAGACAAACAGACAAAATAAAAATAAACTATATTATCGGCATTAAAATCGATCCCAGACCTCGTAGGCCTCGTAGGACCTCGTAGCAATGGAAGGAACATGGGTGGATTTTAGTCAGTAAGAGTCTGTCACGCTCCACCCAGAGCGGGAGAAGTTATTTGACAATTTACCACCCAAAAAAAAACCAAAGACCTCGTAGCAATTACTTTTTTTTCAAAAATATTCAATGTACAGTTTTGACTTCGCTACGATTTTATTATAAAATATGTATAGATTCCCGTACGTCTCATTATTATTTCGCTATGAATTAAACCACGAAACAGATACAAAGAAATAAACACGAAGGGTTCGTGTAACTTTAGTCTAAAATTGTTCTATAGGTAGTTATAATAATTAACATTGCTACAAACGATCTAAAAAGTACATGAATAACCTGTTAGTTGGCAAGCAGTGGTTATAATTGTATAATAGCGACATATATGTAACATGTTTCGGCGACCCGGCACGAGCCGACACCGCCGCCTATAATCCCATATTTCGTATGTGCGGTAGGTTGGGCCATATTTCTTGGCGTCTATGCCAATGCCGGCACCGGTAGCATTTCACGCGACGTTCCCCGGTTTTTCGATGTGCGGTTTCCGCGCGACAATACCATTTTATTTACGGCTGAACTGCACCGCTCTATAGAGTTCAGTCACGAAGCGATGTAAGTAAGTGAATCTGGCGCTCGCAACGTCACCGCTCACGCCGTTTCGCGTAATTCACCCTGGTCAGGCGCGCTTGCCTTTCCAATCTGGCGATATGAGCCGGAAACCATTGCTGGCCACTCGATCTGCACTACACACACTTTAAAATTTTACTTGCTGGTACCAGCCATTGTTGCTGTAAACCAATTCGACATATTTTCCCATTTCTGTTGGATATTCTTTCGGACATAGGTAACAAAACGGTTTGGAATTCAGAATAGTTTGTTCAAATTCATTGAAACGGTTATTTATTAAACTAAGAACGTGCGTACCCTAACTTAATTACGGACCGCTCGTGTTTTCAACTCGCTCCGTTTCATTCACAGTATAACACAGTACAGAACAGAATGAACTAACATTTCCTGCAATTCTTGTATTGCCTGACTAAATTAAATATCATCAAGCATGTCTGCTTGCTGCATCCGCGTGAACAAAACCATGAGCATATTAATACAAATTAAATTATAGGTACGTGTGTAGGTTAAAAATATAAATCGTTTCAGGTTATTTTTCATCCCTTTCATAAACACAATATGTAAAAATTAACTATGTAAGTAACAAGCGATGTTCAACTATCTGGAAGCCATAACGAAGCTATTAATTTTAATTGTTTCATAAATAAAAACTGCCGTCAGAGAGAATCCGATTCATTTATGGATGACCGCATAAATCATCGTATTTCCGCACCCGTTATGAAATGGACCGAAGAAGTATCCGCTACCCATTTTATTTGTGTCTCGTTTATTTAATAGCAATCACTCAATTAATGATAATCTAGTATACATGTATATGAAGCTCATAATATAATTCCAGTGAGTAGTTGACTATTTACTGCGCTCGCATGTTTATTTATATCCCCGCGAAGGTTATGCGGTACGTTGTAAATAGCAAGGAGTTCACATTTGAACTTTAAATAGTGCCATATAATACCCAGTTAAAAATAGAGCCCTAGGTATTGTAAGAGTTATAATGGTGATATATATTAAATAGCTGGTACTGAGACCTTCTTGTGGGAATAGCTGGCAATCATTATTATGTATTATCTTTATTCATTAAATACATGGAGCAGTGGTGGCCCAGTGGTAACAGCCGCGACTTACTAGTTGTAGGTCGTAGGTTCGAACCCAGGCAGGCGCTTTACTTTGTGTAAATTATTTCATCATCACTGCTCTCAAAACGGTGAAGGAAAACATCGTGAGGAAACCGGCATGTCCTAGAACCTAAATTTCGAAGACATGTGACATCTACCAACCGGTACTGGGCCCGCGTAGTGGATTACGGCCCTCTCCCTCTCACAGAGAGGAGGCCTGTGTTCCAGCAGTGGGAACATTATGTATTAAATACATCGTTTTAATTTACTCCAAATAGGTGATACCTACCTACAGCAATACGGCCTACAAGAATTGTAAAGTAGGAATTAAAAAACATCTATATTATAGTTTCATGTGGGTAAGCAACGTAATGCCAATGTTTACCGGCCGCTTACAATTTTCTGAAAGATTACAAAAATAAAAACTAAGGGCCAATTTGTCTGTCAAATCACGTCAAACCAGTAGGTTTTACAGACAAATTAGCGGGACACAATAAAAAACAAGCTACTTTAAGTTTTTTTAGTATTCTCAGAAATTATTAATTAATAATTAAAGCATAGTTTTATACCTACATATTGTGCAACGTAAAGTGCGCAGTGTCGTAACGACCAACATGTATTTCAAACATATGAACTCAATATAACTTTATTGCCGGCTTCCAACGGCTGGGGAAAATATCGCTAGAAAATCTCCAGGTTTGTAAACTCCTACCGAAGCTGAGAGGATATGTTGAATTCACTGAGGTGGGACACAAAACTACAGCTTTTGCGGCTAATAGCCTCAAAACCTCGAATATAAAAAAGAGTCTTATTAATTATGTTCAAATTGATAGCACTAAAATCTGTAAAATACTGTCGGAACGTAAAAATACCTACAGTAAATCTGAACATACTTAATTAGATTAGATATCGAAAAATCTCCAAAGTTTCCCAAAGTATCTTCTCCAAAGCAAGCTAATCTTCCCGGTCTTCAGCCTTCAAAAATTCAACAAAAGAAAACTTTCAAATTTACCTCAGTAAATTTGAAAATTTCCTTTTGTTGAATTTTAGTAGTTTTTTGCAGATATTTTGGGTTACGAAAAAAAAGGAAATACCTATTATAAATAGCTACACGCTACTAAGTGTATATAGGCACTGTAGGCGCAATATTTATGCATATGTAGAATGTCGGCAGGCGACACGAGGTGGCACTGCCGTGCACGCCACGCGCCGTCACACTGCCGCGTCGCCGCCGCCACGCTCGCCTGTCGCAAACGCTGATTTATAACGGCAATATAACGCCAACCTGTCCTCCAGATATTTTTATAACCTTCATACTAACTTCGTATTCTTTCGCGACATTTACGCTTTGATTTCGGCCTAGTGATGTAAAACAATGGTAGATATTGTTTTGTTTGTTTTGTTGTTTTGCCCTGATTTCATTTGATCGAGGGAAATTATATTTTTGTGAATAATTGAGCGTAATTGTTCTTACTTGTAAACTCTCTAATGTTTCTTCCATGAGATTGGGTTTAAAAATAAGTATTTAAAATAACATAAATGGGTATGCCTCGTTTATAACTTTTAGCAAAGTGTAATACAACTGTATTTTTTTATTACAAAATTGCCCTTTATCTTTTTTGCAATATATGAAATAAATTATTTGAGCTTGAGTTTGACTCAAACTCAAAGCATTTCTTCAAAAAAAATCAAGGGGTCGGTCAGTCAGAAAGATGAAGGTAGTTGCCCATTCCAGAGCGCAGTAGGTTCCTATGGAGAAGAGCGGGCAAAAAGCTCCGCGGACACTATTTTAAAACAAAATATTGGTTACATCATTCGTGTTGAAATTATACATGTGAAAACAATGTAGAAAGACGTGCACGTTAAAAGCGTCCGTAAAAAAAAAGATAAAAACAAAAACAATTTAAAAATAAAACTGAATGAATATGAGCCGTGGCAGCTACGAGATGACAAGTCTCTACTGACGGCGCCCGTTCACAAACATGACGCATGGATTAGCACCATTCAGCTCAACCATTTTGAAGGAAACTTAATGATCCAACACACACGCCACCACCAGCGAGATATTTCAGTGAGCATGACATACTCTCAGCCGCCAGGCCACATTCAAGTCAATGAAAGACGTACGTAACGGACGTAAATTGGTCCTCCATCCTATATACAACAGTTCAACTAAAGTATACTTATAGTGCATGTATCGAACGAATACCCTGAGGTACTTTGTAATAGTACTTAAGGGTTTTCTACAACACAAACTCGTGGAACTAAGTTCCCAACCACATTTGTCTCTACTTCGAGCTAATCTCGAATGATATTAGGTAGATTTTAATACTGTTTCCACTATCATCATCACTATCACTTTGCACGTTTTCGGGTAAACGTGCAAAGTGATAGTGCACTGCATACGGAGATTCGAAAATTGATTCTAGAGGGGGCTTGTAGCTAAATAATAACAGCCGCACGGATCGATTGATCAGATTAAGCTGCGCTTGCCGCGGTTGGTCCGTGGATGGGTGGCCATCTTTAGATACCAAGACTGCTCCGTGCCTCGGAAAGCACATTAAGCCGTTGGTCCCGGCTATTATTTGTAGATTTTTGACAGTTGTTACGGGTCGTCAGAAGCACGAAAGTGTGACAACTAGTCTTACTAAGGGGTATCGTGTTACCCAGTAACTGGGTTGTGGAGGTCAGATAGGCAGTCGCTCCATGTAAAATACTGGTATTTAGTTGCATCCGGTTAGACTGGAAGCCGACCCCAACATAGTTGGGAAAAGGCTAACGATGACGGAGATTCGAGATGTAAATGATGACGGAGATTCGAAAATTAAATAACAAGCATGACTGTAACGGCTTAAAAACCTACATAATCAGCCTATAATCAGCCTATAAACTGCTGAGACACAGGCCTCCTCTCTGCGAGAGGGGGTGGGCCCGTAATCCACCACGCAGGCCCAGTGCGGGTTAGTAGATGTCACATGTCTTCGAATTTTTGGTTCTAGGACATGCCGGTTTCCTCACGATGTTTTCCTTCACCGTTTTTTGAGAGCAGTGGTGATGAAATTATTTACACAAAGTAAAGCGCCTGTCCGGGCTTGAACCTACGACCTACAACTAGTAAGTCGCGGCCGTTACCACAGGGCCACCACTGCTCTCAGCCGCTTAAAAACTTGAATGCTACGAACTTTAGTAGCACCGCACCACTTTTTTATTGGTTATTTACACCTTCAAGCACATTTCATTTAAAGTATTTTGAATGATTAATATAGATACATTATGTGGGTATACTTTGAGTTTTTAGGTTATATTATACCGGGGTACAGCTTCACGCTAAGTCGTTTGGTTTCAGAGTTAGCAGTTTGCTTCACTCTACCAATTGGACATTCGAGCTATCATGTAATCCGTTTGTGTGCAAAATAATAATTATTATTATTATTCATTTATTTCGGACAGAATCCATATATGTGTTAGTAAAAATTTTCTAAATATCTATGTTAGTAGCTACATAACCAAAAAAAAAAAAAAGTATTTCTATTTTACAATTTCCCAGTAACTATTCCCACCCAGTGTGCCTGTATGGGACAGTCGTGTCGGGATGCAATCATTTGCAAAATGGTGTTGGGGCTGCCGCGCAGTCTTTGAAAAAATGACGCCACTTTTTTACGCACTATAGCGTGGAAACCGTCAACGCGCGCATTTGCGAACATTTGCGACGCACTAAAATGCCGCGGCAACCCCAACAGCACTCTGAAAGCATTATTATACTGAATAGATCAATATATTTACTACCAGCACAAAGTACATAATATTAAAGCTTGTAATATATGTATAACTACGGGAGCAAGTACGGAACAAGTCGCATTAGGTGCACTTAACAACGATGTAACAAAGTGCTAGAAACTCAGGCCGTGAAGCGATTACGCTTAAGCATCTGTACTAATTGGCATCACACGTGTTAATGCTAACAATTAAACTTTAATGTAACAACATGCCCGACGCAATTACAAACGACGATGTGCTAGGTACAACCCAATTTGGAAAACAAAGAAAAATTAAAGCTTTCCCAAGACCCGTCTTATTATTTGTCAAGTACGATAACTTAGGAAGATCAATATTTAACATAATCAGCCTATAATGTTCCCACTGTTGGGACACAGACCTCCTCTCGGTGAGAGGGAGTGGGCTGTTATCCACCACGCGGGCCCAGTGCGGATTGGTAGATGCCACATGTCTTTAAATTGTTGGTTCTAGGACAAGCCGATTTCCTCACGATGTTTTCCTTCACCGTTTTGAGAGCAGTGGTGATAAAATAATTTACACAAAGCAAGTAAAGCGCCTGTCAGGGCTCGAACCTACGATTTACAACTCGTAAGTCGCGGACGTTACCACTGGGCCACCACTGATCTAAGGAAGATCAATGGTGTAACCAAAATTAAATTCCGTTCACACACTAAATGATCCACTCCTACGATCTTCCAATGAACTCAAATACCACGAATTTTAGTCTTATTCTAGATAGTGTCGTAATCTATCTGCAAACTTCAAATTAGTTAACCAACCAAAATTTGCATTAGTTGTTTGTTCATTCAGTTTACACAATAGGACCCGGGGAACTGAAATTAGGCGCGACTGATAATAATAAACAGGCAGAGGAATCGAATCTCCGGTTAAATTGGCTTTGTCAAGCTCTTATTGCGAAGGGCTGGCGTCGCCTCCAACACCTGACCGCTAATTGTGTTACATGTTCATACGTACACGCCTCCGACGCTCTCAATATCCCGACAGGCCTCGTTCGGCCAGCCTGACAACGTACGCACCCATTTACAAGCGCCGTATTTACGCCAATGTAATTGTAGAGTAGATCGGTTCCTCACATAATGCGTATCGTATAGCCGACATGTTCAAGTGAATCTTGTTGCATTTTGCATAAAATCGATACTCATGAATACCCACAGCCACAGCGAAGCCGCCGTGAGACTCGGCAACTCGAATTTGCTACAATCGGTTTTATTTTTAGACGGGCACCAATTCCCGGTCGAAAATGGATAATTTAATTTTAAATCGCATCATATTTTCCCGTACCTATATTCCAACGGATAGAGTAATTTTCATCCAATCTGATTTTAATATTCCAAAATCCACACGTGTCGGTATGTACTCGTATTCTTAAAGAAAAGTTTTACTTTAATTATACGATTGGTGTGTACACAAAATACCTTGGTTTTATCAGCATTGGAACAGTTTTTAACACTTATTTTGTAGGTTGGAAATATTTGATCACATTTTTAGGGTTCCGTACCTCGAAAGGAAAAGACGGAACCCTTATAGGATCACTCGTGTGTCTGTCTGGCTGGCAGTTTATCAGACGTCCGTCTGTCTGTCTGTCCGTCTGTCACAGCCGATTTGCCCCGTATATAATGGACCGATTAAGTTGAAATTTGGTACACATATTATTTTTTGTGCCCCAAATACGGACTAACGTAACGTAAATAAATGAATTTTGAATATGAGTCACTTTTGGGGGGCAACTCAGAAAATTAAAAAAAAAAAAATTGCGGACTGTAACGTGTGACATATCAAATGAAAGGGTTTATTGTGAAGTCTCAAATATATTTTTTTATAATTTTAAAATAAATAGTTTTCAACTTAGTTACGAAAATAGATGAAAATTGACCATTGCCTCCAAAACTAATGAGCCTAAAATTTTGAAAAAAAAAAATGCGGAAAATAGTTCTTTTACTTATAGAATACAGAAAAACCTATAAGAAATGGTGTTTAAATAAAAAAGTAAGTAGTAAATCTCCTCAATATTGTGCGTACAATAAAGTAGTAAATCTCTCAATACTGTAATAATAATAATAATAATAATAATAATCATTTATTTGTCAGAATATGGTACATTATAATATGGTCTTAGGTTTAGTCGATGGTATCATCACATTCTGCCAAGTGTGGCGTGCAAATATTAGGTACATGTAATTATTACAGGATAGAGATTACGTTAGTATTAACATTATTGATTGCATAATTATGAATTAAAATTACAAATTGAGGCTCATCAGTTAAAAATAATGTCCTATACACACACAATTTATTGAGGATGTTAAAGTATAATTTCATGTCAGAGTGTCTGTGCGTACAAACTTACATTTGCAGTTGGAATGTATGGGAGAACGTGTTTTTAACAACAATGTTAAGTTTGTTCTTGGGATAAATAATCCTGGGATAAAAAACATGATAGATAACATATTTATTGTACGGGACCCTCACAAAACGAGTTCAACTCGCACTTGTCCAGTTTTGTGCATTTAAATAACCATCAACCAATAACCATCCTAAACGAATAAATCCTTTTAAGGTGGCAGCGTGGATTAATAGCTCCTTCCTTACAGTGCAGTAACTAATAAAAACAAACAAAAAGATTAATCGCGGAATGAGTCTTTGACGCGTATTTCAATTAGAGGAAAGTCAATTTAGGGTGAAAGAGGTAAGTAAAGCGAGCGGCAGCGATGGCGGGCGCCCGGGCTTCGGCGGGGGGCGGGTGGGCAGGGAATCTAATTTGCCGGGAGCCCAACACGGACTTTTGTCACAACGTACTGTGCCAATTAGGTAAATACGCGAGCAGTGGACGAGGTGGCCCGACCCGGGTGGGGGGCGCGACCCGTCACGTGCATCCGTAAACACTTACGGCCTGATGGGCAGCCCGCCCGTAATCATATTTCAAGTGGCCGGGTAATCTCGTTGTCTCATCAACACCGACTACATTATTAACACGTTACACTGTATTAGCGCTTATTAAAGTAATTAAACCCTTTACAGTAGGACTTAACAGTCTTAGAGGGCTCTTAAGTTATGGAGGATGCCTATAACGAACGATTTTTAATCACGTGACGATATTATTTGGAACCAAAGCGATGTCATAATATCGTCAGGTTGAACGAATGTAGTTACCTAGATACTTGATTAAATAGGCGTAGGTATTACGCGAGTAATACGAATGACCCAAATTACGTAGAGGGTAATAAGAAGGCAGACAACGTTGTGGTACGTA
This sequence comes from Atethmia centrago, assembly GCA_905333075.3. Taxonomy (NCBI): domain Eukaryota; kingdom Metazoa; phylum Arthropoda; class Insecta; order Lepidoptera; family Noctuidae; genus Atethmia; species Atethmia centrago. Next base: position 13,615,981 of record HG995383.1, on the reverse strand, counting down.
GTCTATTTCAATCAAAAGGTCAATTTATTGGTCGCTCATTTTTCATTCAAGCTCTGTGGGCGTGAAGAAATCGAAATCGTACCTACCACTTACTGAGTCAAACAATATTTTCAAACAGATATAATTACATATTTGAAAGGTTTTGTGTCCTCGTTGGATATTATATGGCTCGGATGGGTAGCTTTTTGTTGTATAGGTAAAATTTTTCACATGGTGGTACCATTTTGGTCATCTAACTTTGGACAAAAATAAGTGAAAACACTGTACCTATCTCATGCTTTTTATTCGTATCATCGATTCCAAATTCAGTGCGAAAGAGGTTCTGCAATATCATTCTCTATGGTTACATATCGTAAAACACCAGGAACGGTGCAGCAAACGCTTTGTCGCTTTCCCCGCTTTGTAACACAGTTTTCGACAATGTGACGTTAGAGAATTAACTGCCTGACATTGTATACTACGAGTATTATGTAGCCGAGCTGAACAAAAGACGTAGCACAATCATTTTTCTATTAAAAAAGGCTTGATCCCAGTTAAGAGCACATTTCACGGGCCATCTATCTTGCGGGATATTAGAAACAACATTTTCCGATTGTTTATACGTGCTCGGTAAGCTCTTCTTTCATTAGAGACGACGACGTCGCTTGCACAGCGCCCGCACCGCTGTACCGCTAAGATTGATGGGCGCTGGATGGATTTGTTCTATTCGCGTTCTCACTCATCAATCATTTGCGGATATTTTTCCGTGTCTCAGGTTGTTTAGCCTAAATAGATTGTTGCAGCATCGCTCATATCAATGGTGTTAGTATTGACGTCTACATACGTAAGTCTTCTCACTTTCAAAGTGGCGGACATTATTCAACTTTATTGACATGTTTCGTATTTTAGGCTGATTTTGAAAATGTAACAACATTCTGTCGTGCGATTTAGTTTATCAGTCACTAAGTCGTATTGAAAACGGTTTTACGGCTACAATAATTTGAAAGTGTTTACTTTCCTTTAATAGGTTCTATATTTCAATTATAAGTTTGAGGTTTAAAATTAAAGTTTGTGTTGAGAATAAATTAGCAGCCTGGCTAATATAATTATGGCGAGGCGTTATTCAAAAGCAATGGCTGGTCATATAAGGGTGTAACCACAGGCCGCAATGAGACCACCTCCAACCGCCATTTGGTACACACTTCGCAAATAACCAAATAGGCTACTTGTGGTTTACAAGCCACCGCGCACACGGCACCCAGTCCGCTATAACTATCTTGTAAATAAAGCTACAAAGTAAAAGTTCCAGGAACTGCTATGGGCCGTTAAGTTTACAAGATCCACACACATTCGCGTGATAGACCACGCGAATGTGTGTGGATCTAATCTACATACATTGATGATATTATTGTGGATTTCTAAGGCTACGTTCGCGCGGAAAGGGACATTGGCCTACGAAGGCGTAACGTGTCAATCGGTTTTTCGCTTTTACTAATAAAATACTCTTTTATAAAAAAAAAAACGATTTAGCTCAGACCCAACCTTAATATCCTTGCTAAGAATCCTTCCATTGAGGAATCAATGGGCCAAATATTGCTCAATACAACTTAGTTTGGGAAAGTGTGTACTTTGATAGATTGCTCTCGCACTTACATGTACCCTTAGCCCATTGTATGTATTCATGAACGACCCTACATTATTCTATGACGTGATTGATTAAATTAAGTCTACAGGTTTGAATGTGACCTGTGAAGGTAACCGCGCAGTCAAAGTTGCTGTATATCAATGTATGTGATGCATTAATTTTGACTTCGAATATTAATAACATTTAAGTACCTTCTGGTATGTCTGCAGATGTAAGTGAGAGCTAGCGCAACTCAGCAGAAATGAAGAGTATCGATATCTTAAGATGATACAACAAAAAAACTGATTTTCCAACATCAACTCTACCTTCGGTCGTTGGCCCTTAAAACAATCAGCAAAATATATTTTTTTACACATCACGTCTCGGAGTTTCGTAGCTAATTTAATTTAACCCTGTGGAGAGATCCCAATTGTTATATACTTTCGGATAAAATTCACGCCCTTTAAAGATAACTTAGAGATTTATTAGTTAAAATCCATTCGACTGTTTTCATTACCATCCAATTTCTAAACACGTTACTATAAAATAGATAGGTACACAACCAAAGCATTGCAAATAGCAACGTTTATGTGTTGTATTTGTTTCAGAGTCATTGTTTCCTCGTTTCGTGGAGCCGGTCACGAACGTGACGGTGACGGTGGGACGAGACGCGTTGCTCGCCTGCGTCGTCGAAGACTTACGAGGGTACAAGGTAAACTAGACGTTCTCTCGTAAAATCTTTCCCTATTCATTCATAAGTGCTATTTTAAGAAACCAAAAACATAATAACTTGTTTGTTTGTTAATTTAAACAATCCAACTGTTTGACAAAGACAACGGGGAGAAGGGCTTCTTCAGCTCTATTTATGTTCCCCTTTTTTCGGCATTGTTAAAAGTCACCATGCTTTTCCATGGCAAATGGCATGAAAAGCATAGTGACTTCCGCGCACGATAGCTGCCTAAGTACAGGGGTACTTAGGCAGTCACCGCGTTATAACACATGCCCATTTATCCTGATGCATTTTATGAAAATAAAGCTTTCCATCCCATTTCAGCCATACTGTACTTTACATTGGCGTTTCGTACCTATTCAGTCGCTGAGCATACTCGTAATACGCTCCATCGCTCGCTGACTCTTGAGTTCGGACTTCTGAAACTCGGTCAGGAACCAACTTTGAACTCCGCGGTTAGAATAGACCAAATACACATGTCGATGAGTTCTTGCCTTTGAGACAAACAGTATGTCTTGAACTTAAATTCTATTTCTAAGAGTTGACAGAACAAGCGATGAGGATCTATTCCAATTATTTTTCTTACTTTCCGTAGTACAGCCTTTGCATTGCATGTCAGCCAGTCAGTCTATCAATCAGTCGAACAACTATATACATATAAGTTTGACCTTAAGATTTAGACAATATCTATGTGTTCACCTGTTAACGGGTAGATACGTCACACCACAAATACTAATCCATCTGTCATGTCGTGGTGGTTATGGCTAAGCCCTCAATTACTGCTACTCGAGAGATGATACGCATGTTCAGCTGCACAGATTCTTGATAAGATTTACACAGTATCGACGTCATGCAAGTTCCTTAGTGGCAAAATAAATACAGCTTGGATAGATGTCACTCGTGTACGCGTATAGACGATGTGACGTCAGCGAACTTCAATATGCCACGTCATGCCCCGCCCCGTCTCTTTGCAGATGAATAAAACGACTACAAGGTGGAGGAAATTTCTATTTAAGAATATTAACTTTAAGTAAAAAAACTTGTGACCTTCCTCTAGTTAAGTAACAGGCTTTACCGCAGAGTTAATAATAATAGTAATAGTTTCTTATTCTATTTATAAGCTTGCGGTAAGCTTATATTGGCAAGCAATTAAGAAACCTAACAACGGAAGCTAGAGCCATCACCGATGACGTCAGCGGCCATGATGTACGAGCGCCGTGTAATTCTATGAACGGATACGTTCCGCCAGAACTTCATACAACTCCATTCGTGCGGTGCACGGGGTAAAGTTTTAACAAGCCAACTTAATATCACTTTGCTCAGAATGCACGATTCGCCAGTTATTAATCATGCAGGACGGCTAGTTAGCGAAATTAGAGCGAATTGCTGTGTAGTGGAGATATTAAGTACATATTTGGCAGATGAAACTGAATTTGTCATCATTTAGATTTTATCCACAACCGGAAAGTAACTCATAAGTCTAAAAGTGGAAAAGCTGAAAGATTATCTATATACAATGTAACCTGGATAAATGGGACCTCAAGGGACCTAGGATTATCAGTTACTTAAAGAGGCTTCTCATTTAGGTACCCGGTTTCCCAAAATAGTCGGGTTTAAAATGATAGGTGTCTTATTTACAGAGGTGAAAATGTTTATTTTTTTTTCTAAATGATTATATATATTTTTAGTTGTCATTTACAGGCTATTGAACAACAAAGTCCCAATTTTAGAGGTAAAAATCGATAAAATCGAACAAAAAGAATTCTCAGTTATTCAAAGGTGCAATTATTCCCAGTAAGAGCAGAGCCCTAACAGAGGTATTACAATGCAAAACTGTTGGGACCTCATTGTAAATATCAGTAGTAGAGGTTTCTCACATATCCAGCAGGCTTAGCATGACGATTTCTATTTCTTGGAAGAATAGACATGGCTCTTTCTATACAAAGTGACATTTCGTTTCTCCATTGTTGACATCGCACCGTAGAATTTCTTCTGGAATCTGTCATTTTGTCTTTCGTTTCTAACAATCTTTGTCTAGGTCCTTTTTTATGTAGAATATTTCAGAAGAAACTTTCCATCCCAAACTGTTAACATCACACTGACAACTGACAGTTCTCTAAGGTAGTGAAGGCAATTTGCGTTTTTCTACACGACGGCCACAAGCTACGTATATATATATACGGTTATCTATAAAATCATGATTTTACAGGAGGGCGTTTTGAACGCAAAACTGTGATAATTAATAGAAGAATAAGGCTATATTCTCTTATTTTACACTATTTAGTTAATAGGGCTATACCGAGGAAATGGTGAAGGCCAATATACATACTATAATATTTTTTTTTATTAAAAAAAAAGGTACTTTGACACTTTGAGAAAAATAGTTGTAGTTGTCTTTATATACGTGATATGATATCAGTTAAAATTGAGAATCAAACAGAAAAAAATCCTATGACAAAACCAAGAATTCTGAGTCGAATTATGTAAAAGAGTGAATTTCGTAAAAAGTGCAGTTGACTCTTTCTACTTTGCTGTCCTCGTAGTATCTACACGGAGTGTCATTTTTGTCTATTCATCCGTAGACAAAACGGTGCTCGTGTTAAGCCTGCAGAACCCACTTTACCAGGTTACATTGTCTTTTATGTGTGGGCACTAATTGTTGTTTTTTTTGTGGAATACACTTAAACGTGATTTTAAAAACTGAATCCAAAGATTTTAATCAAAGGTCGCTCAAAAGAAATAATATATTACCAGCCCTAGCTTTTCGATTCCAACACAAGATTAATAAGTGTTCTAATGTAGTTTTTGTACCAAAAATTAGTTTGCGTGTGGATGTGACTCAGCTGGAAAAAACTTGTAACTTTGTGTAAAAGATCACTATCTCAAGAAATCCTAAATGTGTTTGTCACTCTCGTACAAATATAAGTTTCTGCGTATACTTAAAACTTTATGCACATCTTTAAATTGTTTGAAGCTTCAAAGGAAATACTTACTTCTCTGTTTTGCCGCACTTTTACATTTGCTGCTCGTTCAGCCATGAATGTCCTTCTAATGCTTGCGCTACGAAGACATTCATTTGAACACGGTGACGCCGCCGCGTGTTTGCACGGTGTGTCTTTTATCGAAAGTCTTGGCTTTTAGACACATCAACTCGACAACTGAGTTTATGTATGTATTTGAATCAAATACATACATACATAAACTAACGACTTCTTCCCATGGGGGTAGGCAGAAACTATAGAACGCCACCTGCTAAGCTCCTTACATACTCCTTTTGCTTCGTTTACGTTCATACATCTGGTCATACACGCACACCGGTTGCGAGTACTACACACCTGCCTTTTCTGAAGAACATTACCAATGAGGTCTATGTCTTCCAGGGACGTCCCTCCCGATGTTTCCTCTCACATCTGCCTTGTTAATACCTTTTGTTAGTCGCCTTTCATTCATCCCCTCAACATGACCAAACCACTTAAGCATACTCTTTTAAATTTTTGCCACTACGCTATGATAAGGCAACGGTGCAATTAAAAAAAGTATTTTAAACCGCACCGTTGCCTTATCATATCATTTTTCAGCCTCTCATTTATCACACCACACATGCTACGCAAGGAACGGACTTCCACAGTCTTCAGTTACTCTACTTTCATGCTTCTTTTGCCACACCCAACATTCACTTCCATATATAAGCGTACCAGCACATCATTGTGAACCACTATGGGCATCGACTGGTTGGTCATAATCGCTTGTATAGCACCATTCACTTTATTTCCCGCATTTACTCTCCTTTCCACATCTTCATCAATCTTTCCATCCCTTTGATTATTTTCTTTTATCAATATTGTTATAAAATAAGGGCCAAAAACATCACAATCTTGTTATTTTTAGGCAACCAATGTCTAGTATCAGTCAGTCAGTCTTATGTTAGTTGGTTTTACCACGGGAAATGATCAAATAATCAACTTTCTGTTAAAATACAGTTTTGCAAGCTCTTTCTTCATTTTCGTGACCATAACCTAATATTTTTAATGGTCACCGCAGGTAGCGTGGGTCCGCGTAGATACGCAGACAATCTTGAGCATCCACCACAACATAATAACTCAGAACGCGCGCATCAGTCTGTCGTACAACGACCACCGCTCGTGGTACCTGCACATCAAGAACGTGCAGGAGGTGGACCGTGGCTGGTACATGTGCCAGGTCAACACCGACCCCATGCGCTCCAGGAAGGGATACCTACAGGTTGTGGGTGAGTATACTACCTCCATCAGCCTGTCGTACAACAACCACCGCTCGTGGTACCTGCACATCAAGAACGTGCAGGAGGTGGATCACGGCTGGTACATGTGTCAGGTCAACACCGACTCCATGCGCTTCAGGAAGGGATACCTACAGGTTGTGGGTGAGTATACTACCTCCATCAGTCTGTCGTACAATGACCACCGCTCGTGGTACCTGCACATCAAGAACGTGCAGGAGGTGGACCGCGGCTGGTACATGTGCCAGGTCAACACCGACCGCATGCGTTCCAGGAAGGGATACCTACTGGTTGTTGGGAGTATATTACCACACCACTACCTACCATCGCTCAAGAACGCGAGAGAAGTAATAGTAGATTATTCACTAAGGGGTCGGTGCAGCAGTAAAGCAGTGACTAATGTCACGGGCGATCAGTAAAGTATTCTCCTCGGGGATAAAGGTGTCTTCGTTTTGGGCGAGCTTGAATCCCTCGGTGCATTTGAGATTCTTGTCTTAACTTCCTCCCTTCGCTCAGAAGTTAAGTCTGAATTCCATCGTTGCGCTCGGGAGCACTAGGCTTGCTCGGGATTCAAGCTCGCCCAAGACAAAGACACTTTTATCCCTGAGGAGAATACTCTACTTTTCACACTTTCTGCAAAATAGCAAAAAACAATTCAATTTTCGAATACTTATATTTATTTTAAGTTTTTATAAGGATATTAAGTTAAGGTTCCAAATTCAAATCACATTATTTAGCAGCGGGTCAGTAATGTGATTTGAATTTGGAACCTTACACTTACCTAGCTGTACATTACAGGCAGGCTACTCATGACTGTGAAGAGAACGCGGTACACGGGCCAGCCACGTAATGTACTGACGCGAGACCGACCGACCGTCCGAGTACGCGGCTGCGACTGATATTGATACCGATAAAAAAAAAAAAATTACAAATTATATGAATGCCCGGGCTATAATAGCCCTGGGGTCTAGTCGGGCAATAACATTATACTAGATTTCATTATAACCTGCTGGTTATAATGAAATCTAGTACAATATTATTGCCCCCAGGGCTATTATGACTTAGTTTAGGTTAGGTCTCCATGACTTATAATTTGACATTATCGAGTAGATGGTGTGAAAAACATTTTACTTTATAAATCAACTTGCGATCGGTTTTGTATATAGAGCTGCAGTGTACTTGCCTACAGTCTTGCAATTTTTACTGACTCACTTACCTAATTGCACATCCACTCTACAGGTTACCCTGTCCGGTTTTATTGACTACATAGCGAAGCAAACGTGACATTTCGGCATGGAATTTTTATTCACCTAAAAGCTCTACATACTATCAAACCTGAGCTAAGAGCAAGTTGATATTTTTACATTAAAATACCCAAACTAAATACCTTCGTCTACCAACCCTAGATCAGGTGTAATGAGGTAACAAATTTATGTAGCATTGCTGTGGTTGCGGTTCGGACCCGGTCACAGAGCGGGTAGCGGGATTTTGACCTTACCCCTAAATAAAGAAATCTGTCTACCAAATCAATTATTATTATTATGAAAGATATTTCATGGTTAGATTGATTGTGTTCCATGATTAGCAGCTCTTTATTTTTCGTGTGTAATGTGATACACGACAAATAAATAGCTTCTCTTATTTTAGCGCGACTATATGAGAGGAAAACGCGGTATCATTTCATATTATATTGTATTGTTTATTATATTGGAAGCATGTAAAAATTTTAGTTTTAAAGGTGTTTGCAAAACACCTTTCAACACTGTTTTGGAACGAAGTTCTTTAAAGCGGCTTGCGGTAGCAGTAAACGGGCAGAAATCGTCACGTAACGAAAAAGCGTTACGCCCAAAACTTGAGATCATACTAGACGGCTCTGTATTAAAACATAATCTACAGCGAAAGGAACTTCGCTCCAAGAGGGTGGCGTATTTCCTTTTTCGTGTACAGTAGAGGACAGTGCCGTTCCGAAACGTGCACGGGTATGTAGACCTTAAAATGCCACCAAAACCGTTTTCATTTGAACGCTAATGACGCATGGTTTTGAAGCGCGAAATACATTTATTTATGTTGACAAAACAGTAAGGAACTGAAAGCCAGGGCACCCCGATCAAATGGGTTAGGTAAGGTTAGAACTGTGCCTAACCGCGCCGAGCGAGCGAAGCGAGCGGTGCTTCGGCAGCGGGGCCGGCGAGCGCTTCTTCCAAATTGGTCGCAGTTACTTGGCTATTTAGTATTAGCGCAAGGTGCGTTCGTCGCATGCAAGTTTGGTACCAGTTCACAATTTGTTTTTTCGGATATATTGTAATTCTACCCATGATACTTATGGGTAGAATTACAATATATCCGAAACTTAAAAAAACTTCAGGTTTATTAATATGATTGATTCAATACCACGTAAATAATTGTCGTTTTATTATACAAGGTGTTGTTTTGGATCTGCAAAACATTTTAGGAGGTAATTATGTTAGTGATTCTCGACCCGAATCAACAATAAAATGGGCAGGTATTTTTTTTTTTTCATTTTTTTCTTATTTACGGAAATCGGTAAGTGTGAACTCCCCTTTTTTAAAACGCGGCTAGTCTGTACGTGTCCTTAAACTGCGCTTTCACACACACACAAACAAATGCAACCGACATTTCTTTCATAGATCTTAGATAGGGTTATTAAGAGAGTTATTCTGAAAAACAATAAAATTTAAAAATCTAAAATAAAAAGTATTATTGATTATTGACTTGGTATCGTATTGTTATATGATTATTTACGAGATTCATAACAACCTCCTGAAATGTTTTGCAGGTTCAAAACTGCATCTTGTATATTTTTTATTTACTCTACCCAGCTAGCAAAATAATCGAGAAAACAAGGGTATTTTCAACTTAGAAGTCGAATGAAAGTCGTATATAAATGTTAAAATTAATCAAATGAGTCGTACAAAAAAATCATACTCATTATAATTCATTCTCTCAAACATTTTAGAATTATAAAACTATTCACTAATTTAATTATACAATAAGAGAATATACTTACATAAATACATACTTCTAAAATAAATATCACTAAAATACTTATATACTTATAATTAATAGTATAAAATAATAAGTACATAATATGCAACTATGGCAAAGTGGAAAGATAGTGTTCTTTCACTCTTCTTTTAAAAACAGCAACAGTTTGGCAGTCCCTAATGTCAGACGGAAGTGAATTCCACAGCCGTTTTAATACGCAAGAACAAAAGATAAGCCAGAACAAAGTATAATATTTACATATCAATTAATACAACCTTATTTTTGTCACCAGTGCCACCAGTGATAATTGACAACATGACGTCAACGGACATGGTGGTCCGCGAGGGAACCAATGTGACGATGGTCTGCCGTGCCACTGGCTATCCTGAACCTTATGTCATGTGGAGACGAGAAGACGGACAAGAGTTTAATTGTAACGGCGAATCGGGTAAGATCTTTAATATTTATGATGAATTTCAATACAGGCTATACCTAATTACAACGATATTGAAATTATCACATCCACCGTATACTTACCTAATACACAATCTTCAAAAAAATGTGTAAAAGCCTAGTCAAAAATCACAATATAATTCGTGTCTTTAATGGAAATTACACATCCCTCGTTTTTGTAAGGTTAAAAGTCTATTATGTTTTCTTAAATGGAAACCGTAAAAACAGCCAACACTGTTAACAAAAGATTTTGGTACTCTTATAAATATCCGGTCAAAACATTAGTACCGGAAGCTCATTATGTTGACGCCCTCTTGGCGAAACAAAGCAGATGAAAGAAAGAAATCTCTGAAGCGGGAAATAGAGTGAAACGGACCCACTGCGATACACTCGCGTATATCGTCCAAACAAACGTTGTACGTCGAAAACAAATTCTCTTCAAATTATTTTCACACGATAAATGAGCTTAAATTGTGTTAGCATTCGTTCTTTATTCCTATTCAATTAACATTTCGTGGGAAATTAATTTCACTGAACAAAATATTATAAACACTCAGGTTCAGTTCTGATAATTTGTAAATACTAAGGAATACTGCTATTTAAACATTCATTATTTATTTATACTGTAATAGCCCAAAATGTTGCTTGAAAAAGACGAAACCCAAATACTTTATGCCGTGATAGGCAGTATTTTGAACGTTTTAAAGTAGGTAATATTATACAATGAGATAGGTTAAAGTTCTCATAACGAGTATTTTCCACGAAATCCAGACCTTTCAGGGATGGTTTGCGAAAGGGTCTAAAATGACACGGATTGTTCCACACCATACTATTAAATTGTACCCGCAACCAGCGCATAACAGAAATATTTTCGCAATTGAATTAACAATGGACTATCGAACGCGAATACGTAATTACGAAAGCCCGCCATAATTCACTTATATCCAACAATGCCATATTTTATGGCTTTCCGTTTTTACATATTTTGTACCTAAATTAAACGTAGGTAAGTATTGTATAAGGGAAAAAATATTACCAGTGCGCAAATGACAAATAAAACATAAGCGAGTTTTATCTATACATACATATAGATATATAACTGGAGCACTCCAATTATAGATATATAATTGGAGTGTCTGTTTGTAATATTAAAATAACCGCTTTTTACTAAATGCCTATGAATGTATAAACGGGACATATACCAAAATAACATTTTTTTGCAATTTTTGTCTGTCTGCCTGTTTGTTTGTTCCGGCTAATCTGTGAAACGGCTGTACCGATTTTGACGGGACTGCACTGCCAGGTAGCTGATTTAATAAGGAGTAACTTAGGCGGCTTTTATTTTAGAATTTATTTTTACTAATTGAAATAAATAAATATTTTGTAACAAAAAAATAAAGTTATCTTTAACGAAACAGCTTTCCTTTGAAATTTTTAAATTTGAATCTTTGGAATTTTGATGATGACTTTCCGGCCGGTGCGGGCGCGCCTTTTAGCGAATCGCGCAAAGGTACCTAAACAGCTGTGCGCGTTTTTTAAGTATTTTATTAGGATATCAAGTCGAAAAAAAAAACTATTGAACAAATAATGGAAATGTGTTCCATACTGATACTGAACCACCAAAAAAAAAATGCGCGCTGGTTATTTTTTTTCCTGTATGTGTACATACACTTGTTATGTGTACATTATTTTCACAGAGGAGAGAGCTTTCTGTCCTCCGTCTTATTATTTTGACCTTACTTAAGTGCATTCTACACTTTAGCATGGTCAACGATCGCGCAAAGCTACCTAAACAGCTGTCCGCGTTTTTTAAGTATTTTATTAGGATATCAAGTCGTAAAAAAACTATTGAACAAATAATGGAAATGTGTTCTATACTGATACAGAACCACCAAAAAAAAAATGCGCGCTGGTTATTTTTTTTCCTGTATGGGTACATACATTTGTTATGGGTACATTATTTTCACGAAGGACAGAGCTTTCTGTCCTCCGTCTGATTATTTTGACCATGCTAAAGTGCATCTTACACTTTAGCGTGGTCAACGAACGCGAACAAACTGCCTATTCCTCTAAAATATCTTCGTTCTTCGGTGCTTCTTTACACTTGTTTTGTTTGGTTGCAGTGAACGTGGTAGACGGTGAAAACTTAACCATATCTAAAGTATCCCGGCTTCACATGGGTGCCTACCTGTGCATCGCTTCGAACGGAGTCCCGCCATCGATCAGCAAGAGAGTCGTGCTCATGGTGCAATGTAAGTTATATCATTAGGTACATAACTTGAGAGATGATAGATATATACATAACTTGTAACTGTCAATTTTTCTCATTCGATTTTGAACTTAACTGTAAACATTTTAAGGTCTAAAATAATTTGGAGAAATTTGACAGTTTCGTATAACCGGATGTGCTGATCTGTACGTTGTCTATATATTTAATTTCGTTGTCTATATATATATAAATTCAGATTGTTTAAAAATGCTTACACTGGTGGTTAGGCTATCATTATTTTTGTTTTCCGACGATTGTTTACATTACATTTCTCATTACAACCATAGTAAACCGCTAAAATACTCCATGCGGTATAACTACGCTTAGTTAACTAACCCACCGGTAATATGCATCGCAGTAGCAACCCCTACCCGGTATTCCTTGGTTGACTGTAAAACCCTGGGCGAAACGAACAGCGGCTTTCATTAACACATCAACATGGAAATATACAGAACCCACCTGTACTTAAAATTTATGTACAGCGAATTTTCTCTACTTACCTTTCTCTCGCAATTTCCTCACTTTACACAAAACTTTTATTTATGTCGGGTTTGAATATAGCAATAAAATACACAAGAAAGTCTACTTTAAAGACTTCCGTAGCTTTTTGAAGTGTTTGTGTGCAATATTATACGCAAAAGTTATCTAAAATTCAACATAAATACACAGTTTGAAAAATTAATAAATTAAAGTCACTTTTTAACTCGAAACTGTACTGGAAATTTATACAATTAGTTGGTTAGCTGGCTAATTAATTAATTAATTATAAAGTGTGCTACTAAAAGCGTTTAAACCTTTGAGATATAAAGGCTAAAAATACTTAAGAAAAATATCAACTTTGAGGACTAACAAAATTAATATCTTTAGCAGCTGCTTATTTAATTTAAATAATTTCAACTGAGATTTGTCCAGTAAGAAATACATTAATTCAGTCCGGTGTCGGCCCAGGCAACTGCACAGTATGGGGCTGTCTTCAATGTTATAAGACAACTTTAGCAAACTTTATTCTTCACAGTTCACGATCTATGAAGTAGTATAAACAACTCAAGAGTATTATAAGCAGCTTTTAGAAGGTATTTACTGGGATTCTGGGAACTAGTTCAGTGAACGACGTAGAATGTTTTAGTTCCACGAATATTTGGAAGTATCTATGCTATGAATCAAATAAATCGAAGGTATTATTTTCTTTGATCATGATTATTAATGTACCTAAATAAGAGTATTATTCTGTGTTTTTGTTGTTGTTGACGTTTTTTTTCTTCGAGAATCTAGTCACCTAGGTACGTGTGAAAACGAGTTGGTTCTAGGACTTCTATTGGCAATGCTTAGAAGCAATCCGCCATTAGAGGCACATCATTGGATGTCATTTGTGACATACATTTGGCATTCGATGTTACAATATAGCTGACTCATAGCTGCTGCTCTGCGTGATAATTAACGGCTACTCATCGTATTCACAAATCATTTCGTTCGTATGTTCACTCATCCATTCTTAACCAGTTCATCACATTTGATGTATGTTCACATTTGCTTATGTTCATATTTACCATTACTGTTAACACTTATAACTTGTTGATAGTTTCTCTCTCTTTACCCAATTATTGTTTTGGGATGAAATTCATAATATTTTACCTAATTGGTTAATTAGACTTCAAAGGTTTGGAACTTCAAACCTTATTTAATAGCAATATTTTAATGTCACACCTCTGCTAGGTGTGACATTAAGATATTGTTATTAAATTCACATTTCAGATACGCAGTAATAGTAGAAGTCGTCATGTATTTAGTAAGTAATATTGTAAATATCAGAGTCTTCATTTTATATATCTACACTGGATTTGCCGATAAGAAATACTGTTTTCTGCGAGCGTATTTACTGAGCTCATAACGTTACGCACAAATGATTAAACAAACCTATTACCCATGATGAAATAGAAAAATATGTACCAGCAATTCATGTAGGCATATCAACACCAATTATATTCAGGCACTAAACGGAGTCAAAATATTTAGAATTGCAGCAAATATTTTTGCTACAAATATTTATTTTACAATACTGTGAACTGGCTATGGTTGCAGTAAAATATAACGAATATACACGAACGTACATTTTGCGATCGGCTCGATTACACGTTGTTTATATTAGTAATCTGAGGCAATAACAGGTTCGAATTAATACATACATCCGATAACATTCGAATGTTCGACGGTGTATGTCCGCACATTTGTCCCGGCCCGTTAACTTAGCCTCAAATTCTTCCATTCGGTAAGTACGTGAGTATTTCGACGCAGCCGTTTTCTTAGTCGGGAGTCAGCGTCGAGAAATATTATTTTTCTTGGGGCGGGTGTCGTTAACGAGTATTTACGAGGACACGAGCATCTCTACCTGACGGCGGCGCCTTCCGCCGGATCGGCCGTAATTGTGCCCAATTAGAGCATTATGCTGACGTGAATACGGTACGGACGCGATAATGGCGATACTATCTGTCCTCCCGCCGCCCTCACCGCTTCGCCACCGAACCCAGTGAAACGCTTTTCTTTCCCCTAATTCACATTCCGTATCTCAGCGCGTTCGCAGTCCTCTCCATTTCTTACGAGAGACGTGGAACGCTCACGTAACTTTCACTCGATTAACCAATGAGACTTCCTTATGAATTCACTGTCAGTTTTCATTACATTTAGGTAGTAGCGGAGACAAATCTTTATGACAATGTTATTCTTTATGCGCGTTGCTGCCTGTCTTTATTCATTCATAACTCTTCGCAGAGCATATAATACATGCACCAAGGACGTAACTATGTATACGAGGTGGGTAGGGCACCATTTCTCCGTTGAGGTATGTGATATGTATTATGTACATGTTGTGTTATTTATACATATAACACGTAAAAAGACAAAATTTTAGTGAATGGGAACATTTTTCATTCTTAGCTGTTGCGTGCGTTAACTACGTACCTGTGCGTGCGTGGTACATAGTTTTCCCTATTGTTAGAATGTATTAATAAAGGACCTAAAAGCAATATTTTTGGCAATATTAGCCCACGTTCCCACGGACATAATAAAATCGCGGTGGATTAAAATCACCTGGCGAGATTTTTTACCGCCTTCAACAGAGTGTTCGAACGAGCGTTAAAAAATCACTTTGAACTGATTCCTCGTGAAGTGCGGACGTACAATGTGTTCTGCTAAATTATTAGGAGTAGCCACTTGTGAGGGCAAGAGACCACAAAATAATAATAAACTGCACACCTTTATAATAAAACTATCAATTTTAAAAAAGAGGAACAGTTCGGTTTCAGAAAAAATAAACAACAACTCTTGCATGTTTTTTCTCGTGAAAATGATTACTTCTAGTCTGAATAAGAAAAGGATATCATCGATATTTCTCGATATCTCAAAAGCATTTCGTAGATCAAGAACTGTTTCTCTTCAAACTGAATCGTTGTGGTGTTGCTGTGGATTACTGTGGATATAAACGTATCTAAATAATCGCCAACAATGCGTAGAGATATCATACATTATCAGAAAATAAAATATATAGTACTGTGTAAAAGTTAAAAGTAATACTGTGGTGTTCCCCAGGGCAGTATATTAGGACCCTTTTTGTTTTTGCTATATATTAATGTTTTGCCCAACGTAACCCCATATACATGCATTCTGAACAACCGATATTGAACTCACCTATAACAATATCACCAAATACGAAAAAGAGATTAATGGCAAGATAAACAAAATAATAGAATGGCTTAAAGACAAAACATTACATGTCAATATTAGTAAAACCAAACATAATACAGTTCCAAGCTTTATAATAGCAAACACCTCCAATTAGAAATAAGATATGCAAATAACGCAATACAAGAGGTTGAAAGTGTAACTTTTTTGTCTTTATAAATAATGCAACTGAAAAGTACACATTTACAAATTGTGCAATAAACTGCAGAGATTTGTATTTGTTTTATACAGAATAACTCACTACTAGAACTAGAACTAGTATTAATGCAGCACTTTATACTACGACATCATAATATGGCGCAATTCTGTTGATACTATTACAGCAACCCGAGTCCAAAAAAATGTATTCGATTAATAACTAAAGCCCAACCATTACAAAGCTGTGTCCCACTTTATTTTTTTTTTAATATTACTGCTCCCATCTTTATACAATATATTCGAACTCTGTATCTTTGTACATTAAAACATAGCTTTATTTCAAGTACATAATGATGTTGTAAGAAAAAGTCGAAATATCCACAAATTATGTGTAGCCCTCTCACAGAGAGGAGGCCTGTATCCCAGCAGTGGGAACAATATAGGCTGATTATGTATGTTTGTATGTATGTGTAGCCCAACAAAGAATTAAACTATTTTCTAATATTGTTTACTGTATGGCAATTCGTATTTATAATATAATAAATCACCTAATGTTTTTAGAAGTCTTATCTTCATGACATATTTAACTTTCTATCGCATAAGTGTTACTACTCAACAAATAAGGTTTTAATAATAATAATAATTTATTTGCTTGAAATATGGTGTTGTACAGATCTTAAAAAACAATAAATAGTTCTACATACTCCGCCTACTAAGTTCAGCATGCTTTGGACATGGCCATGATTCTAAATTAATACACAATATTAACAATTACAGTAATTAAATTATGTCAACGAACTATTTAAAATTAAGTGATAAACTTGATTCAAAATTTAAATTAGACGACGACTCGTCTTTATGCTCCTAATAACTGAATAGTATTTCATTTCTCAATTAGTCAGCTTCTCAAATACACGTAATCAGTCATCGCATCGGCCAAACTATGTCCGTACGTCGTCGGCCGAACTCGACCAATAGAACAAAAAAATTGTAAACGAAAGTGAGTGCGTACTGCATACCTTCGCTATCGTCTATCATCCAATGACGTCCGATAACTGACATCAAACAATTACTTTCATTAACGACTCATTATTCCAAAGTTTTATTTACCTACTCGTTCTTCGGCCCGGCATCGCCATGCGGCACTTCCGCACTCTACGAGCCGGCGCACCGTACTGACAAACGCGCGTGATTTTTCCGCGTCCGTGGGAACACAAGCACTGTACTGCGTATGTCGTATTCATTCAATGCTGAACACCGAACGCTGAAAATCGCCAACCGCGCGAACAAAAATCGCGGCGAGAAGTAAACGCGGCCGTACGAACAGATGTACTTTGTACGCTTTCTATTTGTTACATTGCAAGCGAGGCACGCGATTTTATGCCACTGCGATTTTTTACGTCAGTGTGACCGTGGGCTTAATTGAACGAATTTACACCTAAAATCATAATTTTTTGCGCCAGTAAATAAACAATATAAAATTAGTTTTTTTTTTTTTTTTTTTCTTTTTAAAAACGTTGCCCCACACTAGGAATTTCTTCCTGTATTGTGGGTGCGTTTACAAACATAGAAACTCACAAACACAAACACCCAGACCCAGAACAATTACTTGCAGATCATACAAATACTTGTTCCGTGCGGGGATCGAACCCGCGACACGCTGCGTAGCAGTCGATCGCTCAGCCATTACGCCAACCGTGTCGTCAAAGTTATATTTCATAAATATGTTACTATTACACAACAAAAAAATTGATAGCAATTTCATCTGGAAATGTTATCTGAGTTTTTAAATTAAATAGTTGTGATATTCACGGTTTCAAACAAAATTCGATACAGTCAGTATTCAATTTGAGCTACGAATTACTGCTACGGCGCCGCCGCCGGCGGCGTAGAGCGAGGCGTAGCGACTACGCAGTCAGTGTAACATGACACGAAAACCTAACATTTGCCAGTTCGATGAAAACTTTAAATTTTTTAAAGTAGAAGCAGATAATGTTTTATTTTTTCAGATACTTCATACACTACATCAGGGATTCCCAAAGTAGTCAATATAGACCCTTTTGGTTTCCCAGGGGTCGACATAAATGAAAACTGATTTTTGGGGTCGACGAGGTCTAACAACAGACCCCTATTAATTAACACAAGTTCTTATTTGACACCTTCAAGATACTGTATATCTTGTGTTACGTGTACCAACTTGTTATAAGAATGACTAATATTTTAGTAGGAAGTATCATTGTTGTACTTTTAAAAAACTCAACAAGTCGATAAGCGTACCAAGTTCATACAAGATGAAAAAAATTGGCTATATGGAAAAACATTTTGGAAACTGGCACTACATAGACTAGAAAAATTTAATAGTTGTAGGAGAAAATATTTTTTTAACTTTTCATGAAAACATTGAACATATCTTCCATTACTAGACCTCGTGGTCAATTAACTTACAAGCCTAGACTTAAATGAAAACATAGAATAACGTTGGGCTTTGGTCATATGGACACTTCTTTTCGACCAACTTCAAAAAGGAAAAAATTTCTTTAATCGACACGTTTTTGGTTCAATTTCTCTTTAGAACTTTGTGTGCTTCAAAAGTACCTAAATACTAGTCCTGTTAATATATTATTATCTACATACATAGGTGAAGTTATCAAGTCCCTGTATGTTAACATTTTTTTGTAATTCTCCTCATAAAAATGTCGTAAACATTTTCTCAACATAACTTCAAGATGCAAATTAAATATTACCGAGTACTCGCGGCACAACACTCCACGTTACCCTTTGCAGCACCGATCTCCTTTGTCATTAACTAAATAATTTATACACAAAATCTTTCTTAAAGAACGCTCTAAATATTCTAAAAATTGCTTCAAAATCCATTGAGTCCTTCCATTTTCAATCGCATTTGTATTATTAAGTAGGTCTTAGCAAAAACGGTATTGGGTAAGAAAGTTTGCCTGTGAGCCGGTATTAGGCATTTTCAGAATTTTACAAAGGATAAAAAAAAAAATTAAGGAAAACTGGGTTTGACATGTTACTAACTGGCTGTTTATTTTTGTACCTATGCGCTCAATTCCTTTTAAAACTGCATATCCGACATAAGTAGACTGTTGAGTCTAAAAATGTCATGTTTAAAATAAGAACTGATGTACACAGTTACGCAATAAATATATCTTTATTTCATCCTTATCATCTATAACTTTTCCCGCGGCTTCGCCCGCGTGGATTTCGGAAAATATCGCGTACTACCGGGATTAAAAATCCAATGTGTTAAACCACAAAAAATAAAATGAGTGGGTTTCAATAGACTAAGCGTAGGGCTGTTCGCGCACACCGCGGCATTTTTCTTACTTTTACCATTTTTATACCCGTCGTAACTTCTAAACAAAAGATCCGATTTGAATAAAATAATAAATACATTTAAAGAGGAATTTACATATCATCAATAGTTTTTGCAGCGCACGCCAAATGATAATTTTTGATACCAGGTCACATTATATTAATTTTCGTAGTGATCTCTAATTTTTTTGAAAATAAAATACCACCCATGTCACTCGCTGATAATGTAGCTTTCTATAGGTGAATATTTTTTTCTGAAACAGTTAAGTCGTTTTTAAGCAACATTTTTTTTATTCGGTCGGGCAAAATGTTATTGGGTTTTTCTATCTGGAATTTCTCAGTAGCAGCCCTGGAGGAGGCTGGAGTCAGGATTCGTGCCCTGTTGATGGTAATAGGCTCGCCCCCTATTACATGGGATTTAAACATAACCCGCGAAATGTGGGTGTACTACAGGTACATCTCTGCCTAACCCTTCGGGAAAGCAAGGCGTGATGTTATGTTATGTTATTTTTTTTATTTTGAAATCAGTTAAGTAGTCTTTTTAACAAACAATCAAATTTATTATCTTTATAATAATATTATTATTATTATATAATAATGGGCCCCAGAAACTGTCGCTACGTCAAGCTACGTCGCTACCAAGCACCTGTGCTTGAGGACTGCAGAGGTATTTAGCGGCTATCAGAACAGTCCCAGAGCCCGGAAGATGGTCTCGCTGATGGTGGCGCGTGTGTTGGATCATTTAGCTCCCTTCAAAATGGTTGAGCTGAATGGTGCTGATCCATGCGTCATGCTCGTGAACGGGCGCCGTTAGTTGGGACTGGTCACCTCTTAGCTTCCTCGGCTTATTTGTAATTATTTTATTTAGAAATTGTTTTTGTTTCTTTTGCTACTATGGATGCGTTTTTTATTTTACATCGTCCTCACATTTAGTTATAATTTCAAAATTATTTTTGTACTAATCTTTATGTATCAATTCAATTTAAAAGAGTGTCCATGGAGTTTCTTGCCCTTTTTTCTCCATAGGTACCTACTACGCTTTGGAATGGGCAATTAGCTTCATATTTCTAACTGACCGACTCCTTGACAATTCAAAAGTGCCTGTAAATGGTTTTATTGAAATAAATGCTTTGAGTTTGAGTTTGAGTTTGGTCAAGATCCCTACCGGCACTTATTCGAATACTTCCTTCCTCCGAACACGTTTGCTCTTGCGAATCTCACTCATTCCGGCCAATGAAGGTGGGAATAAGGTGGGAGCTCTATTCCTCGTCAGTATTCACTCCAGCCGCCCAATAAAGGCAAGCCAGACATGAAGAACAAGACTTCTCCCGGGAGATATGGTCCGTGGGGTCGCTACTGCCCTACAGCTCGCCACATCCTGCCGTGCGGGTTTCTGTATCTCTATTGGTCTGGCTCCTCACCATAAATCCTTTCGGGCAAAGTAAACCCTACCGGCACAGACCTAGAGTTCGGAGCGCACAAGCCCCACCAAGACGTCCACATAGAGATACGCCGATGGGGAATACTATTAGTATATTAGTATAGATTGCTGTGTGGCTGCGAGCTTTCCACGATATTTTTCAATAAAATGATGTCTTCACAATACAGTTCCGCCAATGCTGTCCATCCCCAACCAGCTGGAAGCTGCCTACATCGGCCAGGACGTAACGCTGGAGTGCCACACGGAGGCGTACCCCTCCTCCATCAACTACTGGACCACGGACCGCGGGGACATGATCATATCAGGTACATAACACAAAAAAACACATACTCCAACCAAGTTTTTCTTGAGTTTGTAAGCGTCCTCACGGACAAACAGAGAGTCGTTTTGTTTTACATACATTCGGCATATTTTTGCAGTAGGTATAAAGGCTGGGTTCACGTCAAAGCATCCCAATGTTGATAGGTACGATTAGAATCGACTACTGTATAAAACTGGTGGGGAATGCTGTTTAAACCCAGTTTTTCAGTCAGCAAATCCGTGTGTATGACCGGTAATAATATGTAATACCAATAAATGAAAGCCAATAAAAAATCGAGTAGGTAGGTACAATACGACAGACTATAACATACGATATGAAATGAAAATGTTTATATTCTATTAGGTACGAGTACAATAAAGTTTGGCGTTGAAAAATGGCCGCCATGTATGCTGGCAAAGTAGCCGTGACGCCGCGCCGCGCTGGTTAATTAAGCCCCTGACGCCCTTGAAACCTGAATACGGTTCCTAACACCAGACACTTTTAGGATAACGAAATCAGAAACTAAGTTACGATGATACAAGAATACGAACGGTCACATAACTAGCCAGCGCTGTTTAATAAATTAAGTGTATTAAAAAGCTGGAATACTTTTCGGGGCATATAAGCCCCACTATCGAGCGTCAGACATAAATCTTCTTACTGAAACAGCAAGCTTTTTATTCTCCGGTTTCCAAAACTTAAATAACAAAAGTTTTTACACCCATGAAAAACTTTCAAGCCGCTAAAACAGCACGGTTCGCAATCATAAAATAAATTATTCTAACACCGAAACAAGATTAAAATATGAATTTACTAAGACGTAATTGATTCACTCCGTAATTGATAAGTTAGCCTGACGGCTTTCCGGAATGAGCGAATTAATCGAATTACTAATGACTTCGTTTATCTGCAGGAAATAAATACATCACTTCACTGAGCGACGACAGTTACAGTCGGAAAATGAAATTGACTATACGGAGAGTGTCGTCAAGAGATTTTTCATCTTACCGCTGCGTCGCGAAGAACTCTCTCGGCGAGACGGATGGGCTCATCCGGCTTGACGGTACACCGGATTATTCCTACCCACACTATGTTATCCAACATAATATATCGAAGTTTGAACCATTTGAATACTACGAGTACCTATGTACAATATTTAAGACGTTAATAAAATCAAGACGTTAGTTAATCAGTATTTCAACGAATTTATGTTTTCTTCGAAGTAATTAATTACGCAATTTTCCCAGAAATTCCCGCGCCTTCAACTACAAGTACCACGGACAATAACGTCCCCGCATATCCTCAAAGGAAAAAAGGTAATTTCTTTGGATTTCCTCTCATTTTTCAAAAATTTCCTCTAAAGCTACTTATTTATAGCCATTTTCATTTGAATAGATAATTCGTTTCTAATAAAAACCATTCAAGAATTCTGGATGAATCAATTTGAAAGTTAGTCTAAACAGTTTCATCGTTACAAAAAGTGGGCTGTTGGTCGACCGGAAACCGAAATTATCAGTTTTGGCACCTGGAACCCGATAAGGGTCGTCAATAGCGAAAAGTTGAGTGCAAGCCACGGCGTGCCACGGTTATACATTCATCGCAGACTCACGAATACCTTATGGAAGGGTCGATGGCGAATTTGTATTTATCGGTTTTGCGCCACAGCCCAATGCTTCCGTACAATTGGGTCGTTAGTAATATTATTGTGAGAAAAGCGATTTTGTTTGCGCTTTGACTTCCAATATACCTTCTTATTGTTATAGATTTGGGTTTTCTTTTATACTCTTTACGGCGTCGTATGTTTCGTTCACACTTGAAAGCCTACATTCAGAGCCCCTTACCAGCATGTATAAGAAAATTTTACGACGCAATCATTTTCCGCATCGTTTTTTGCTCATGGGACATTTCTATCATATGTACCTTGTTTCTATCAGGTAAACATAAAAACCGGTGGCGGGACAGCTCCGCCGAGAACAGAGTCATAGGAGACTACGAAGTGGAAGAGTGGAAAGATGTCGGTAAGTGTAACACCTACCTACTTACATTATTTAGTAGTTTAAAAGCCTTTTAGTGTTCCAGCAGTACCGCTCTATCTCGATAAAGTTGCCTACGAGTAATAATTGGCACGATAGAAAGATGCAAATTGGTAAAATATTTAACCATAGAGAGCTCGTTTAGTATGCTGTTTGGAAATAACTTCGCTATGCAATTAAGAACATTAAAATGCTAATTTAAACAACTACATATACTTTTAACTTTTGCAAATAATTGGATTTAATGGTATGTTTTCTTTGACCCGTCGTTTAGATTACGAGTCGACCCAGTCTTCACGATCCACCATCAGCCGAAGCGTTTTATTCGTCATCATCGGAGGTTTAATCTTTTCCAGCTGATATACGGCTATCACCGATGTTCACATCATAATATCATAGTGCCAATAAGACATTTGTGCTAAAACAGATACGATAATATCAGTGATAAAAAATAGGATAGGTGCTGTGTCAGTCGTAACTTTACCAAATAATTTAATTGCAATTTCATCACCAAAAAATATTGTTTAAAAAACCTGTTAATCACATCGAAAATATCAATTTATTTAACATTAAAATAATTCATTTTCGCTGTAAGAATATTTTATGGAGATGTAGTATGTATCTGATAGAAATTGTAAATATTTTTCGATATAATTGAAAGACTGATAGGATTGTACGGTAAATGTGCCATATCTAATCAAGTAATCATAATTATAACAATATTGTGTTTAGTTTTTAAGGAACTCGATAAATGGACGTTCGCTAATCCTACTGTTATGTACTACGATAAACATATTAATAGTCCCTAATTTAATTTCCCATCATAACCCTTCCCTTACACTGATGTGTACCTATTTGACATATTATAATTTTGATTATTTGGATCTAATATCCCCATTCTACAAAACAAGTATCCTCAAACTGTAAATCATTTTGCCGTGTGTAGTTTTAAACGGCTTAAGTACTTAGTGCAGCATACGTTTTCACGATGTACAGTCGTACACGCCACATCGTCCGTGCCGTGACACGTACTTGTGGCATTAAGATACTATCTCACCATTAACACTCTTTACAATTACTCACCCGTAGTTAAACGACTATCAGTTAAGTTAGAATCAAGTTATGACCATATCTTTCACTGTAAAAAGTAAATAAAATGAAGAACGTTATTTCAGGTTGGTCTTCTCTTGTGTTCTACCGTCTTGCCACATTGTACTACGACAAAGAAAATCAATTCTTTACTTCGTATTTTATTTTGTCCCATTTTTCTCTTACAACGTTGTAAGCGGTATAAGCTCAAGTATCAGACTGTTTTTTTTTTAAATTCAATTTATTCACTTTGTGTTGACTTATATATTTACATTTTAAGATAAGTTGCTAGTAAAGTGTATGATAAGACCTCAAGTTTTAATTATGTATTGTAATTACGTTATTGATTGCCCTGTTTTGTATTTCTAAGAATGATTGTCCGACGAAATGTAGCTACTGTCGATATGTAGTGTTATTCTATAACGTTAACTTCAAATGACTTCTTAAAAGACCGCTCACTATTCGAAATCATCGCAAATTTACAACTCGATACCGCATTTGAAAGTGACTTTATAGAATAGCACCACTGCCGCTAGATATTCAAACCTGTAAGTTTCTGTTTACTGCATTTTGATTACTAAGAAAATTACACCCAACAAGAAGCTTCTATAAATAAATAAACACATAAATAATTTGTTCCTTGAATCAAAGCTTTATACATTAAATGTAAATATAATAAGTTATGTGCAATATCGAATTAATATATCGTTACGTTACTTGTTCCTTTCCAACGTAAACCTACAACGTAGAATACGTTTTGTAAATATACTCATCACTTCTGCAATAAAGACAATATGGCGTGCTTTGTAATATAAATAACTAGCTCACATAGATACATACATAGTACATACATACATATTTAGATACATCCTTCATAGAACATTGGTTATTTTTTGTACCATTTCCAAGGTTTTATAGAAAATGATAAACGAAATGACATTTTATTTATACATGTAGACTTGGATTTAATTATAATAAATAGCTATGTAATATAAGATCTACATATCTTGGAAATGGTCTATTACTGCGTTGAAAACCTTGTATAGTGACCGTTGCAGTTAGCTGTTTATGTAAAGTTACAAAATAAATGAAATTTTCTTAAATCCTTTGAGTATAATTTGTCACTGAAATTACTCCAGTCTGAGAGGGACTTTCTGAAATGTAACAGAAAGATAACAAATGAACTGTGTACTTAATGAATTATTATTCACAACTGAGTTAAAGCTGTAAATGAGATTAATGTTATGCATTGTGTTTATTTTTAACCTGCGCTGTTCGTGATTGTAGTGATCTACACTTAGTTATCTTCTCTATTATTACACTTAGTTATTTCTACTTATACCTGCATCAAACTGTAAGAATGAACTGTGTAGAGTAAAAATAAGCTCTCAACACAGTGAAACAGTTTCTCTCTTCGGAAACAGTGCAAAGTTATCACCATGACACTGCGACACGTTACTGTAGACGAGCAACAAAGCTCTATTGTTTACAAAATTATTACAGTTCTCCCACTCGGGCATATTTTGCATAAAATAATGGACGCGGAAGCGGTACCTGGGCAACTAGGTACCCCGCGGCCGGCACGGACACTTTAATGCACTTACTGCCAAGAGTCGCGGGTAACTGACGAGCATGAATATAGCTTTACCGGTTTTAAAATTCGCGGAAGCAACGTCTATTCAAAACTCGGTTGGCTGACGTACGGATGGACTGGGCTCGTTTGCCTGAACACACGCCGGCTTTTTTCCACGTCTTTTCACTGGTGTTTAAATGCAGCCGACGAACTACCACGTCAGTCAACCGTCATTAACTCTCGTTAGATAACACATTGTATAAGTTTAAAAGATATTTGGGCAGCTCTATTTTAGATTCATTTTATATTTTTTTTAAAAGCTATATGAGTTTGTGTGTCTGTCTGTAACGTTTTCAGAGGTTTGGTATCTGGAACATAGAATTCTTCCATCAAAAAAGGTGGGTAATAACATAAGTAATTTAATAAGACGCTTTAGTTGAAAGCATTTCAATGATGTGAACAATTCAGAGGCATACGGTTACGACCGCCCCCTATGGTGGTGTATCGATTTTATGCAAAATGCAACAAAGTTCCTCGCTACGAACACTCTGTGTTATATTAGCCGTAAACCGCGCTTATTTTGCCAACACTGCGCGCTTTATTATTATAAAATAAGCCATCAATTTATCGTACCTACTTATCGGACCATCGTTGTAAATTGGTGCTGTGAAACTGCGGATGCCGGTCGACCTATCTACATAATATTATTTTTAAAGGGTTTCAGTTCGACTTACCCATAATATCTCGCTATCATACCCACGTACCATGTTTTTCAAAATCAATCGTTCTAATCATTTAGGATTTAGATCAGGGATTCCCAAACTATTTAGGGCATGAGACCCCTTTTTCAAAATGAACTGATACTTCAGACCCCATAGCTTATTTTTTTCATATTGTACGAACTTGTGCACGCTTATAGACTTGTAAAGTTTTTTTAGTAGGTACAACAATTTCCTACTAATATATTAGTCATTCTTATAACAAGTACACGGTACACGTATCACAACTTATACAGTACCTTGAAAGTTTCAACGAAGAACTTGTGCTAATCAATAGGGGTCGGTTTTTAGACCTCGTCGACCCCCAAAATCAGTTTTCGTTTATGTCGACCCCTGGGAAACCGATTTCGACCCCAAGGAGTCGATATCGACCACTTTGGGAATCCCTGATTTAGATGCTGCACCGTGTTGTATGTTTATGTTTGTTTCTAGTTGTACCGATTGTTCCAACCCATTTTATATGGTTGAAATTATATTCAAATTTAATGCTTAATTGGATTTAGATAACAGTAAATGGCACTTTAGAACATTAAGCGGGATCGATGACTTAATATGCCCGCGGCGACGTGGAAGTGAAGCACAGTACGGTCTCATAGTTTGCAACAGTTAGGTAGGTACCTATAGGTAGTGCCAATAATCGATCGAACTAAGTAGACGCGTTACGATAAGTAAGTATGACCAGATACTCAAATTAAAGTCAACTGTTAATAGCCTACCTACTTAATTAAACTTGGAGTTTATTCAGGAAAGTAAACGCAAATTGGCAAACCAAACGAAGAAGAAGCCAAAAGTTCTAAATAATATAAATATGTACTACTTTGAGCGATCAATTTATATTTTCACTTTTGATAGGTTGCAATCAAGATACGATCGCTGTCTCCAGCCCAGTAGACACGAAATAAAAAACACGTCACACGGCGGTTCAATCAAGCAACAAACATTTCGTTTTTATTGCCGATATCCTCGTATAAAGAAAAGTATAAAAATAATAAGGAGTCGTGAGGGAAAATAAAATATAATAATGGGGCGCCGTCAAAGTCATTGTCCAACGGCTTGAAAGGATTTAGGGTGTGTTTTAGGATTACTATACATAAGTATACGACATTGAAAAGGGTATGCGGTCAATTTTGTACGATTTGAATTTCATGTTGCTTTCAGCTTTCCAATCATAAAGAACGATATCGATGACAGTCACAATTTTGTTTACAAGGATTTATCTGCTACGTTCTGTCGCAGAGCAATATTGGTCCGTTTATTGTATCGCGGTCGACGATATTTGACGTCGCTCTGATATCTGTTACGCCGTGTAATTCCAATAAAAATGTTTATTTCTGTGATGATCTTGGAAGGAAGAAATACGAGCTGTGTAACAGTTTCTTATCACGGTGTACGAATTGTAAAAGTCAACTGAGGGAAAACGGATGTTGACGCCTTTTGAGTACTACGCTTTTTTTAGGGTTCCGCAGTCAACAAGGAACCCTTATCGTTTCGCCATAGCCGTCTGTCTGTCTGTCTGTCTGTCCCCACTGTAGCGGGCTTGCGGGCTTGCGGACGGTGAGCAATGGGTAGCTCACCGTCCGGTAAGGACCAGGCCCGGGTCGACGGCGCGTTGTATCCTACGCGCGCCTCAAAGAGATGTCGTCAGCACAAGTGTAAGGGTCCACTAGGGCCGATGCCTGCCGGGGTCGCGGGAAAATACTAAAGGGTCACCGAGGCCCCTGGCAACACAGGCAACAGAAAGGAATACGGGTGGGTTTTAGTCAGTAAGAGTCTGACACATCCTCCCGCTCCGCCCAGAGCGGGAGAAGTTATTTGATGATTTCCCACCCAGTCCGTCTGTCCCTGGCTTAGCTCTTAGCAGAGACTCTTGGTACTGGAAAGCTGTACTTTGTCATGGATATAGGTACATTTTAATCACGACAAAGTGTAAAAATAAATCTTTTAGAAGACATCATCCCAATTGTACGTGTAAGGGAGGTACCCTTACACGTAAAATGGGGATGATGTCTTTTTTCTCGTCTATCCCATGGTGTGGGATATCGTTGGCTAGGCCGGTCAAAAATATTGCGGGTCTGTGAAACCTATTTTTCGATTCAGGGATCCGTTTGCGTAATATTAAGCTTTAAAGTGCTAATTTTTGTTAGAGTCAAGTGTTCCCCTCCTGCCAGCGAAATGGTTGTTTTTGGATATGTGAAAAAATCATGGCAGTAGTATATATAACGAAATTAAAAGAAAAACAGCTAAGTAGGCTTTATAAGTTAACTAGTAATAGTCGACCAACTTACATTTGCAGTTGGAGATTTGACCGTGACATGTGTCGATGTATGTTTTTGATAGAACATGTTTTTCAACTACAATTTTAAATTTGTTTTTGAGATAAATTCATCCCAACTACGGGACCCTCGGACCACACACTTGGCTGGTTATGATTATACGATTGACTACAAAATACTTGTTAACTTCACTTTATAAGGTACTTAACTACTTCATTAATATTTATACGCAATTAACGGCAAAACAGATCATGATCAACATATAACGTGATCTATTTTAGTATTTTATTTACAACATCTTTCACACCTAAGTATGGTTTACAAATAAAGGTGTTGCTTTGAGTTTGACTTCACTTTATAATTAACTATAATAAGGTCACCTGAATAAGTACCAGTATCTTATTACATACAATCCTTGAAAGGACCCAAATTGGTCCTTATTTCATGTTATTGCTTTCTCTTTGCGTCTCCGAACTTTTCGCCCAATTTTCGCCACACGATCGACCCGTCTGGGCCGACAATGTCCTGTTTGCCTGATCAGGGTCAGGGAAATACTTTCATAGTAAACCTTCATTTCTGGAACAAGCTCTGTAATGATATACCGACATAACAAGTCAGACCAACATACACAATTTGAAGCTCCCATTTCACAACTCAAGGTTCCAGATGACAACATGACGAGCGCTGACACTTTGATTAATCCAATTATTTGCTGGTATATATAATATGCCAAATTAATAAGATATTTGACTGACTCGCGACTGTATTGCCATTTATCAACTATTAATTAACTTTTAACATCAAACGTTATTAATCCTCATAATCCGACTAATATGGGATTATTACCTACAGAAACGTGTCTAGATGATACTTAGGTAATCGTATTGCTCTGCTCATTATATCGTAAGGCTACTAAACTCATACAAAACCCAATATATTTAGTAGCCATGCAATGAACGTTACAGCTTTGCAGGCATCAGTCATTTATTTTTGTCTGACATAGCTTTTCCTCATTAAAATCGAGTTTTTAAATAACGCTTCTCAAGTTTCTCAATTGTAGGTACATTACAAAATGCAAGGTAAAATGTCTTCTTTTATCTAGTATAATTTATGAAGCAACGCATTTCCCTCGGCTTCTATCAGAAAAAAATAGTTTTCGTGCCCATCACATTAACGATGAAAGCAACTACAACATTTTTAAAACTTCCCAGTCCACCATTAAAATAATAACTTCCTCTCTGTTGTGCTTTTCTGTAACGACCCAAACATAAATATTGTGACATAGCATTTCATTTATTTTTATATTTTAACGCTATACAGTGGGAATAATATATTACTGAATATAGCATGCCTTGTTATAAAGAAATACAAGGACCATCACTGTGCCGGACGGGCGAGATCGCTGGACGCTAAGTTCAAGGAACCGTATGCCTATCCAGGTTTATCCCGGTATGAGGGTAGGTCTCTCCCAGTCCAGGCGGTGCTGATATCCTGCACCCATAGGTTCCGGGTATCTTCGTGAATCGGTTGGCGGCTATATCGTGAAGCCTTGACAATGAAAGTCTTCATAAGTGTTCTACAGTGCTATTCCGTAACCTTCTCACCGTGAAAACTAAGTGAAATGAACGTGGAGTGAACTGTCATTGTCATCCCACATGATACTAGGGATGGACCAAGGATTACATTTACAATCATAATCGAGATTTTAATAATATTTTTATGCTAATCCTATTGATCATAATCAGTTAACTGATTAAATAAACGCAATCCCATGACCCAATCGCGATGTGTTTTAACTGATTAAATAAACGCAATCCCATGACCCAACCGCGATGTGTTTTGAAGAAGTGATAGTGGATTGAGTCGAGTAAAGACTGAGCGAGGTTATTTAGCGTTGTTATTAACCCAAATCTATTCAATATGAAGAGATAACGGAGTGTGTCAAGTGATCGAGTGCTAAAAGTGTGCCTGGCTAACGGACCATAGAACTTATCTCCTCACAAACTATGTGGAAACCTAACTAAACGACCTAACTAACTACGTGTGTCTGTGTACATAAGCCATTTTAATAAAAAAACGTGCGGATTATTTAATAAGTACCTTTCTAATATTTTATGTTAGGTAGATAAATTTATACCGACCTACGCGTTGCCAATATATAATAATAAATAAATATAAATTATAATAAAATAATATTCATAAAATCACCGTCATCAATACTATAACAAAATTCAACAGTTCAACACTCGCGCAGCGCGCGCCGGCCGGTGGGCGGCTAGGCTCACTTTATCCAGCCCAAGTGAAGTGATGTTGCTATGGCAACGAGAATCGAGTGAAATGATAAGATCACGACACTCGCGCGTCGCGCTTACCGCCTCACTTCACCTAGCCGATTCACTTCGGTGCGGGTGGTTACTATGGTTACGAGAATCGGTTGAAGTGATAAGATCACGCCGCGCTTGCGCGTGAGGCGCTATTATTAATATAAAACTGATTTTTTTTTTAATTTGCCGATTTTTATTTTTTAAATGCGTGACAAAGATTTTTCTTTGTCACGCATTTAAATTTTGGTTTTACCACCATTTATAACAAAATCCAAAATGGCGGCTACAAACATTTTTCATCAAGGGTGTCGTTTTCATGGTTTTCGGGGGTGTTACAGCCAATACTGAAGTCAAATCTAAAAAGCAAGATGGCGACTGCGGAAATGCTCAGATTTTTCATCATAGGTGTAGTTTTCATGGTTTTCGGGGATGTTAAAGCCGATAAATCTAAAAAGCAAGATGGCGGCTGCGAAAATACCAAACCTTTTGGAATAAAAAAAACAAAATTGAGTTTCTGACTGAATTTGTTTTGCTATTTTATTAAAAAAAAAAACCCTAAATACGTTTCAACACTTAAATACTAGTTTTGATATAATATAAAATGATCAATAAAATTTTAGCATCAAAATATTATTAAAATCTCGATTATGATTATAAATGTAATGCTTGGTCACTCCCTAGCATCAGTGGGATGACACTGACAGCTCACTCCACGCGAGTTTTCACGGTGAGATTTTTACAGAATCGACATGCTGGAAGCGATTTGCCGAACTTTTCAGGAATAGGTACTAGTTGATATATTAGAAGGTAAAATTTCCTTGCCGATGACTACGAATTCATAAAATTTGCATGCGCGCTTAAGTGCAGACCACATTTACCTTACACAGGATCGCGTAGCGCTTCCTGTTTACAACATATTTTATATCTAAACACCGCGCACACTATTGATTATCTAAAGGTATACCTACAAGGCACGGTGCATGTCAAAATAATCTCTATAAAATTACCTATCCACTGAGGGTAGCTGTATCATTCCCGCTGAAAAGATATTTCAGTGTAAATAGGATAAAATTGTATTTTT
Source organism: Atethmia centrago (assembly GCA_905333075.3). Lineage (NCBI taxonomy): Eukaryota > Metazoa > Arthropoda > Insecta > Lepidoptera > Noctuidae > Atethmia > Atethmia centrago. Next base: position 13,583,559 of record HG995383.1, on the reverse strand, counting down.
TTATTAAAACTTTTACATGTTTGATTACTGAAAAGTACTGAACCGATTTCCAAGCTACACATAGGAACTCAGGGAGTCTTTTAAAACATATTTACCAAAAAAACTAACTAAAGTTTTACAACACACAAACTCAATTAAATAAGCTTTTCTGAAGTACTAGATATCTGAAAAAATAAAACTGTAATTTATGACTATATAGCCCAGTCAATTGAGACTATAAGGGTTGTACTTACGTTTTTCGTAGAATCACTTACTTAAGCATAATTTTGATGCTAACAATTGATGCTATGCAATTTTGAATTTCAGTTAATATAAAAAACACACTATAATGTAAGCTTTTTGGTGACGCATCGTCGCGAACAATCAACAAATTGTGATAATTATTCAACGAATGTGTAAAGTTACATTCAACACAAGTCGATATTAAGCCTCACAAAACTTTTTAGTAAGTCTTTTTAGTAAGTCGCATTAAGTAAACTGAGTTGACCGCAAAGTTAAACAACAATTTATCAGTTGGAAAATTGAACGACTTTACATCACATCATGAAGATAAACCTCTGAAACATAAGCCCAAGTTTGCGTAAACCGAGTTGCACAAAGCGAGCAAGTCAACATTATCGTTAATAAGATGGTAGCCGAGAGTGAGCTCGGCTTTCTGACGAAACTCGCCGCCCGCCGCGCCTGGCTCGCGAAGATGGCGTGAGCTCTGTTTTATTTTTCATTTACCATTTTCTAGAAGCTTATGGTACCAAGGTTCGGTAAAGTGAAACTTCCTAGCGAAGAAAATTTTCTAAGACCTTTATATTGAACATTGGACCTGGCGCCGAAAATGGATTCCTCTAGTCGAGTATGCATATATTACAGAAAATATTCTCCCTTTATAAAGAGTCCAGACGGCACACGGTGTTTCTATGAATTTCATTTCATATGTATTGCATAAAGAGTATGGAGTTAGGGACCAAGATTTAAAAAGTAGGTAAGTAACCTTTAAAATCTTACAAGAACTTTCAAGAAAATAGGTCAGTCTATAAACAATGTAGCCAGGTACTCATGCTAAGACTATAACTAACTATTATGAACCATCTTTTTCGACCTAATAACTCGTCATTATATAAAGCTTGAACTCAACGGTAAGTCTGCAATAAATGGCTCCTAAACCTCGAGGAGCAGTGTCTGCCCGAATTTGAATCTAGGGTCGTGGGGCCGATTCCCGCATATAGGTAGGATATGATACCAATATTAGGTTTAAACCTACTTAAGTATTAATAAGCTTAACTTAATTTTAATTTAATTTAGTTAATGTTAATAATCATCTTGGAATTTGGTTATGTAAATAAATGATTGCAAGTCTGAATTTTATACGTCAGATATAGGGTCAACTTTATTTATTTAGAAGAACCTTATAATGACCGTTGTAAAGTCTTATGATTTTTTTTAAGTATGAAACAAAAAGCTACCTATTTTGCTAGGAACTTTTTTGATAGTATTTTGTTTATTTCTAGCTGAAGGAAACTCCACTACTAATTGGGATCCAGAGATCGGATGTATGTCTCTCCAAATAAAGAATTGATATATTTCCTCTGACTACCTACTTTTAGCCATTTTTAGGCTTGAATTTATGAAGATAGGTAATTAAAAGCCTGGTTACACGAGGCCGTGGCTACACACATGTGAATAGAAGTGAAGAGGCAAGTAGGTATGGTCATAAATAAGGGGAATTATTATACTGATCATGAATAAGGGATCTTGGTTTATTTATACAAATAAACCAGGAATGCTTTAGTGTCTGTCTAGTTCAAAAACGTGTTTTTAAAAGACGCTACTGCTCTATTTATCACTTAAGGGGCGGGTAATCGCTGTTGACCTTGGTCATACAAATGCGAGTCGCGCTCACGCCGCGCCGCCTTTTGAGTTTCATAGGAAATATTTATTTTTAGTAACGAAAATATGAATACTTGAATAAAATCACAGATAGAAATAAAGATACTAAAATAGTCTGTTCATACAAATAAAATATCATGAAAATATCTTAAGTAGTTTGAAAGTACTATCATTTTTATGCTTTGGGTTGACAATATTTCCTGGATTTATTTCATAAAGTATTTTACTAAAATATTAAATATTCAAATATAGAATTGATGTGTATACGCTCTAGTTTAACTATTTTTTTTTCATAACTTACTTGCATTACTTATATGAAGGCGTAATAACAGATTTAAAAGTCACTAAAATCATATATTTGCGCCGAAGACAAGGACTGTAGGAAGATACAGACATAGCACGCTATGCATCAAGCTTAATGAAAACTCTTGAGGTATATTATCTACATAAGTAGGCACACAATATTGGGCATTAAGTCCACCTTTGTACTTACAGTTGTTTTTACTTGTGCTTGCAAGTGCAAGTAAAAAACTTTATAGTTTAAAAATATAAATGTATAAATTACATTTTAAAGGGTTGTCGTGGTGGAGTTTCTTGCCCTTTCTTCTCCATACGAAACTACCTTTTTAACAGACTTCAAAAAAGGAGCAGGTTTCTCAATTCGACCGTATATATTTTTTTTTTATGTGTGTTCGCCGATTTCTCCGTCAATTGTGGACCGATTTTAAAAATCCTTTTTATGTTTGAAAGGGTATGCTCCCGAGGTAGTTTCATTGTCATCAAGTCATAATCTGATGTGGGGATCCCATGGAAATCGAGGGAAATCCTCAAATTTTAAAGGCACATCTATAGCGATTTAGGTATTTTTTATAGTAACTTGTGCATTTGCTCTCGGAAAGCACCATTTGGTGGAGTGGAATTGATGACAAACCCCACAGATGGCCACCGGAACTACTTAATAAGATGTATTTAACGAGTTGCGATTCGATTACGTACTTTAATATGGTTGCTAAGCCATTGATGCTCTTCATATTCTGCATATGGTGAGTGGCAGTTCTCCTGGTTCTTACCAGGAGAACTCCTCAACAATTAACGTCCCTGCATCAAGAAAAGAAATATTTTGTAAAAGGTGATGAGCAGTTGACATTACGATATTGTAACTTAGATAAATTCGAACCTGACGCCCGCTACAAAGTTAAAAATAACTTTATTTTCGGAAGTCAGTGGCGAAAATTACACCCATGACGAAAAAGTTGCTTATTCTCGGTGGCACCATCTTGACTTTTTAATTTTGACCCCATTATCGTTATCACCGCCCATTAAAACTATGAATATACCTACAATACTCTTAACACACACTATCATCACGCCTGTATTCCACGAAGGGTTAGGCAGAGGTGTAGATAAAATAGTTCACCCACATTTCGTCAGTTCACAGTACGCCGTTCTGTTTTTCTCATTATACCGCATTCGGGTTCCCATCATATAATCATACGAAAAATTCAAGCCAGGGTCGTAGCTGACCGTATGAAATTACTACTGAAAACTGCGGAGTCAACATCAGGACTAACTGCTTCTCACACGGACAACTTGTACTCGTACGTCGCTTGCTTCCGCGTCACCAGTCCTGAGTCTCGGTATATTTTGGTTGCAGAGACTAAAACTTTGTTTACACAAGGAAATTTTATAAAAATAACATACTATCACGCCTGTATTCTCAGAAGGAATTGGCAGAGGTGTACCTGTAGTACACCCACATTTCGCCAGTTATGTTTAGGTCCCATGTAGTAGGGGTCGCCTATTGCCATTAACCGGGCGCAAATCCAGACTTCGGACTGTTACTGAGAAATTCCAGATGGAAAATCCAATCACATCGTGTCTACATCTCTTTATCTACTTTCCTATCGCAGGTATGCTGAAAGAGATTTTTTTAGAAATAAGCATCACCTTTGTACGTATTTTTCTGTTCTGTTCTTCTTTTCTGTTTTTATATGTGTGTACATAAATGGTTAAATAAATAAATAAATAACACTTTGGCTGACCCGGGAATCGAACCCAGGACCTCAAGCTCAACAGTAGTGCTTGCGAACACTAGACCAACGCAGAAATAAAAAAAAAATGTGGCTGTTATTTTAATATATTGTGGTGTCTTATACGACTTCCACGCGAACGAAGTCGCGGGCAGAAGCTAGTCTACAATGTGTGAAACTCGAAAGCGCTTTAAGTATAAGTTGTCTAAACGTGTCAAGACAACGTATAATAAAATTAAAATAGATATCTTAGCAACACACCACAGGCACCAGGATCACTTGTGTGCCTGTCTGTATGTCTGCCTGCCTGTCTGTCACAGCTAGGCTTGCCAAATAGCCGGGAAGTCCAGAAATATCCCGGAATGTCTCGGAATTTTGCATCTTGTCCCGTGTCCAGTAATAAGACTTAACTGTCCCGGACTAAACCGGCCTAGTGCGTGTAGGACCACGCACAATGAAGGGTTCCGAGGTTTTTTTTTTTTGGATGGGAAATCATCAAATAACTTCTCCCACTCTGGGCGGAGCGGGAGGGTGTGTCAGACTCTTACTGACTAAAACCCACCCGTATTCCTTTCTGTTGCCTGTGTTGCCAGGGGCCTCGGTGACTCTTTAGTACCTTCCCGCGACCCCAGCAGGCATCGGCACTAGTGGACCCCTACACTTGTGCTGACGACATCTCTTTGAGGCGCGCGTGGGATACAACGCGCCGTCGACCCGGGCCTGGTCTTTACCGGATGGTGAGCTACCCATTGCTCACCGTCCGCAAGCCCGCGCCTACGGTGGCCGAAAATCCGCCCGGGACACCTTTGAGTGTCGAGGGTAGGAATGACCCACGCCAAAATAGCCGAATTATTTAGGGATCATTTTAGGGTAGCGTCTCCTCTATGTTGTGTGGAGTAGATGCTGAGGTTGCAGATTATGAGCGGTTCAGATTTAAGGAGAAAAAAGTCACCCATATTATTAAAAATATGACAATAAGTAAGTCTCCAGGACATGACGACTTTTGCATTAAACACTTGCAGTTCGCACCTAGGGTGTTGGTAATGTTTTTCAATTGGTCTATATATTTACCCAAGGAGCTTATGAAGACCACTGTTATACCGATACTTAAAAATAAGACGGGTGATGCCTCCGACGGGAACAACTACAGACCTGCTTATCTCATTGGCTACGGTGATCGCCAAAATGCTAGATGGTTTGCTCGATAGTCACCTAAGTGAAAATATAGATCTGCACAGCAGCACAGGCCCTGGTTTGGTTTCAGGGCTGGGCAATTGACTGAAACTGCGGTACTGCGACTCAAGCATACTATGCAGTATTATGTTACAAGGAAAACGCCTACATATGGTTGTTTTTGGACCTGTCGAAGGCAGTTGACCTTGTTTCTTATGACGTGTTGTGGGATAAGCTCCGAGGGGAAACCAGCCCACCCAGAGAAATTATAAATATATTAAGATATTGGTACGGCAACCAAACCAATAATGTTACTTGGGCGGGCTCATGTTCATCAGAGTATAGATTGGAGTGCGGAGTGAGAGGAGGAGGCCTGACTTCACCACGAGTCTTCAACCTGTACGTTAATAGACTGGTAGGTGAGCTCAGCGAGACCGGTGTTGGCTGTTCAGTGTTCAGTTTGTATGAACAACATTAGTTATGCCGACGATATGGTGTTGATGAGCCGATCTGTCAGAGCCCTTAACATCCTCATACGGATCAATGAGAGGTATGCGGGGTCACGTGGCCTCAGGAATGACTGTAAGAAGAGTGAACTACTTGTATTCAAGGCGGGTATTAAGAGTCTGAAAACCGTTCCAACGGTCCGACTTGGAGGAATGTCTATAAGTAGGGTCACCAAATTCAAGTACCTGGTGCACTGGGTCACCGAGGACGTTTGAGATGATTTGGATATGGAGCGCGAACGTAGGGCAGTAAGATGCAATATGCTGGCGCGCAAGTTTGCAAAATGCACAAAAGAGGTTAAAATTGGTATTTTTAGGGCATATTGCCAGACATTTTATATCTGCAGCCAGTGGGTCCGTTATACGTGTAGATCTTTCAATAACAGTTTTAGGATGTTGTTGGAGTTACCTCGCTTTTGCAGTGCATCAGGTATGTTTTCTAATTCCAGCACGGACTGTTTTAGGGCAATAGTGCGACAAAGAGTGGCCTCCCTGATGCGCCGCCCGGGAGGCAGCTCCAACAGCCTTCTGAATACAATATTGGGAAGGGTTGATTGCCCGGTTGTGAGGCACTGGAATACCATCCATGGATCTGGAGTTGTCCTTTATACTATTAAGTAGCGATATTATTGTAAATAATAATTAATAAATAATTTTACTAACATAGGTTTATGTATTATTTTCTAACAATTTATGGAATGTTTATTCTGAAATAAAATGAAATATGCCTCGCTCTATCCTTATGGGCTCGCTATTCCTCTGGATATTTCGACATCCTGGATAGCTAAGGACCGTCCTCCAATGCCCCATACACGACATCAGGAAGGTGCGTAGAGTTGCATCTACTTTATACAACTCCAGCACCCTCATGAGCCATGTATGTGGCACCGAGTCATAGGCCTTCCTATAATCTATCCAACATGTCGATAGATCCTTTCGGGAATGACGAACCTGTTAGCTAATGGTCATGTCAATGAGGAGTAGGTCCTTAGTACCGCGGGACCCATTCCTACATCCATTTTGAGAGGCAGACATGTTTGTTTATTTTAGCTCTCAAAATAGATGTAAGAACTTTATAGACCGTCGGTAAACACGTGATCGGCCTATAAATTTTGGGTTCCGCGGTGCTACCTGATTTATGGAGCAGGTGGGTTAACTCCTGTCGTTAGGAATCGGGGTAGCGAACCAGACTCCAAAGCAGTCTGGTTAAGAGTCGCCAAGCGAGCGTGCGACCTTAAAAACCATTTGAGCCAGAAGTTGTGCAGCCCGTCCGGCCCTGGGGACTTCCAGTTAGGTAACGGACGGACTGCACGAGCTACATCTTGGGGGCAGATGGTAATAGCCCCCATTTCCGGTATTAAATCGCAGGCTCGCTCGACTTCTCGAGCCCAATCACTTTCGGTGTGACTGACAGGCACCGACCAGATACTGCGCCAGAAAGAACACATGACATCATCATCCGGAAGGCGCGTGCCAGTCACACTTTGGTCCGGTCGCTCCTAACCCCTATAAACCCACCTTTCATCGCTCTGGAAGGTACTGTCTCGTCCTTCGAGCTCGACGCGACTACCGCGGCCGGTGACGTCACAGTGGGGCTGGCGGCGAGGCGGAGCTGAGCGAAGAGTCCGGTGGTGGTAGGCGTGCATGAGCAGCTGATCTCGTCAACATGGTATCTTCATTTTCAGTATTTTCTATTCATAGTTGTAAAAGTTCTCTTTGATTGTTGTTTTATCGGAGGTGATATCTGTCATGTCACCTCCGGTTCAGCAGTTTTTCATTAAATTGTGCTATAGCATTCATTCTATGGTTTATTATGATCTCTTTTATGGACTTTCTGTGTTTTTGGTTCTTGGTTTAGCTTAAATTGAAGAATTCGTGTAAAATTCAAAATAAAAAAAAATGTGTGTCAAAATATTTATTATTGTTAAAAATTAGAAAATTTGTGACGTTTTGTTGACTCAGTGTTGCCTGCATTATTGTTATTATTATTATTAATAATAATAATTGCAATATTGTTATTATTATTATTTTTATGTCCTTACATATCTCGGGACCATGGGGTCCCGGACCTTTGGAAGGCGTACGAGGGACCGAAGCCAACTCGCAGAGGCCCCTTGGACAATTTTAATGGAATGAGGCACCAACCGACGATTATGCCTGTTTGCTTTATGAAGGTGCACCCAAGGACAACCCCCGGTTAATGCAAGACTATTGCAGAACATGGGAACAAAAAAATATTGGGCTATGGGTTTGGGAGGCTATAGGGGATCAGTTTCCTAAGACTATAGAAAGGCTATGGCCCCTACCTACTTAAATTTGCGGTTGGAGAATTAATAATAATAATAGCAATATTGTTATTATTATTTTCTTTTATTTCACTTTTTACACATTTTATTTTATTTTTAAATATTAGGATATAAAAAATATATAAAAACATTTAAAAATATAAAAAAAATGGTAGCCCACCGGTATCGGGAACAGGGTCCAAGCTACCGGCGGTCAGGGCTCCAGAGAGAGGAACCTCCTGACAATGCGAGCCGTGTCCAGAAGTACCGCTTTCTGAATCAAGCCCTTAATCCAACCTTGGACGGTTGGATTGAGCGTGAGCCTCTTATTATATTATATTATATATAGCGTTCGTGAGCCTCTTATTATTATTATTATTATTAATTCTCCAACCGCAAATTTAAGTTGGTCGACTATAACTCGTTAACTTGTAAAGCCTACTTACCCGTTATAGTTATCCTTTTATTTTAATTATATATACTACTGCCATGATTTTTTTCACATCTTTATAAACAACCATTTAGCTGGCAGGGGGGGACACACTTGACTCTAACAAAATTTAGCACTTTAATGCTTAATATTACGCAAATGAATCCTTGAATCGAAAAGTGGTGTTCACAGACCCACAATATTTTTGAACGGTCTGTCCAACAATACCCCACACCATGAGGTAGACGAGAAAAAAAAATATCATCCCCACGTTACGTGCAAGGCAGGTACCAAAATAACTATCAGAAGTTTTACATAGGTATTTATAGTTTTCTTGGCTTCTAGCCGGTATATTTTAAAAGTAACAGCGAATAACACCTTGAATGAATTAGTTATCTATACTAAAATGTAAGAAGCTTGAACAGGTCGTTATAATAAAAACGTAATGGGTCTCTGTTGCCAGACAAAACATTACAAGACAATTATGTACCGATAACAAAATGTATTAGGTTAAGATATGCTTGTCACGATTGGTCCGTAGATGGGTGACCATTTTTACATGTCAAGACTCCTCCGTTCCTCGGAAACGTTAAGCCGTTGGTTCCGGCTGTCATTTGTAGATATTTGATAGTTGTTACGGGTCGTCAGAAGCCCGAAAGTCTGACAACCAGACTTACCACAGGATATCGTGTTAACCAGTACCTGGGTTGTGGAGGTCAGACAGGTAGTCATATAACACATAATCATCCTATAATGTTCCCACTGGTGGAACACAGGCCTCCTCTCTGTGAGATAGGTAGTCGCTCCATTTAAAATACTGATTTTCAGATCCGATTAGACTGCAAGCCGACCCCAACATAGTTGGAAAAAGGCTAGGCTGATGATGATGAATATAATATATGTGTATCGGGTTATTGCACCCACTACGAAGGAACTGTTCTGCTACTAGTCATCTAGACCTTCCAGACAGTCGTTTCTTCTAGTGACATTGTAAGACGCTATCACCACCTTTTAAGTACCCTTGCAAAGAAAAACTAAGTGGATTCTTAACAAAAACGTTATTAATCATATCTAACACAATTAAGTAAACGAGGGCGACGGTAATTGCTCGCAAATGACAGAATCTCTGCAAAGGTAGTGCGGTAGAGACCATTAATACTTGTTAGGACGAACATAAAAGGAATCATTCCCGTCTTTACGGAAAAATTATGCATTCACCTAATATTCTACGATGCCGCAGATTGCAGCAATTACAGAGACTCACTAAAAGGCTTAAGTACATACGAGGACCTACTATAAATTGGCATTATCGGTGTTGGCACGCTTTTGCGTAAGGAAGAATAGGTATCGGTTAGAGTTCTATAGATAAAACCAAGTGCCACTGGACGTTATTTGAAGAGAATACATAGTAGTTGAAACAATACTTACCTATAACCTAGATATGGCTTTATATTCATTTTTAAGCAATTAGGCATACCCAGCAAACTAGTTCTTTTTTACCCGTCTGCTGTGTCTTCCTTTTTCTGAAAAGGATACCATAGAGGGATTGACACTGACGCAAACTTATTCAAAAATATTGTTGTAAGTAAACAATACGTGAGTTAAATTAATTAATTTAAATTATAGCAACATGTAAGCTAATATTTTTTTATTTATTTAAATGCATAACAATTAGAAAACAATTCACCAGATACAGCAATGGATCCAAAATAGAATACTAGTGGTAATAACATCATGAGACCACAGCTGAACGCTGCTGAACCCCCCTGATATAAACCACACTAGATAACACTTCCAAAACATTGCTTTAACTTACAATAACATTTTGGAGAGGACTTATCACAATAGAGCCAGATAACGTTTCACATTGTTTCACACACCATAAGCTTTGCACAGCTGCTATAAGTTACCAGTTTCGCTCATATGAATAATACCTTTAGAGACCATACGAAATATACAAACTGTTAGTTTGAGGCTAACTAATATTTATACCAAACTAGTTATGAACAAAGAATTCCATATAGCATTTCTACAGAGCATGGACAAAAACAATTGTGATTACAACAAACAATTTCAACAGACATTGTAGATTCTTCAATACAATGATTAATTATCCGAATTTGTACATTACATTTACTCATCCGAAATTCGTATTTGCAAGCCTGCCAGTCTAATTATACATCCCTTTGATTATACATACACATTTATGAATTTCAATGTTAAATTGACGTAGGCGATGGTAGAGCTATATATTCTAGTTTTAGTGTAGATAAAGCGAAATTATATACTTTATTACTGCTAGTATAATTTAATAACGCAAATATAAAAAAGTATGGCGTATTTTTCTAACATTTTGCCAGAAGAAATATTAAATCACACTTTCTCCAAATCGCTACCTAAGTCGAATATATTGTTAACAGTGTCATAAAAACTGGAGACAATATTTTTTCCTACCGTTGCTCATATAAAACGGTGTTTTAATAAAAGCGGATCACAGCCCTCTGGCTGAATATTGTCGCAGATATTTCAATATTGGTGGGATTAGCAGCCTATTTAAACATCACTTTCAATGCTCTGCAGCGTCATATCGAAATACAATATCATTCAAAGCAACCCGTCATAATATTTACTGAACTTTTTTAATTCTGTAGTGAAATGAACACCTTGGGCCTATTGCGTAAGCTCTTTCTTATATTTTAGAAGACCTGAAAGCGAATACATATTTCATTTTATTTTAATAAATGATTCGATATTTACTTTAGTATCTACGTTACCTAAAATATTATTTAAAAAATGTTCAACGTGTGTAGTATTTTATGTAAATATTAATGATATAAACTTTACGGACTATCTCATCATATTCATAATCAGCCTATAATGTTCCCACTGCTCGGACACGGGCCTCCTCTCGGTGAGACGGAGTGGGCCGTCATCCACCACGCCTAGTGCGGGTTGGTGGAGTCACATGTGTTCAAGTTTTTTCGATTCTAGGACATCGTCCATTTCCTCACGATGTTTTCCTTCACCGTTTTGAGAGCAGTGGTGATGAAATAGTTTACCCAAAGTAAAGTGCCTGTCTGGACGGACTACATGTGTAAATATAACTGTATAGTATAATGGTGCTCCGCTGGAACTAGCATAAATCCCCGCTTATGGAGAAGCACAACATTTTCCCCGCCCCATTGAGATCTTTTTTTTAATTCGACGATTCCACTGAGAGTTATGTACATCTGAGGTCCCCTTTTACAAAAGGTTCTCCCCGTTCGCGACTTCATAACCAAAAATATAAAAATCGGGGGAAAATATGTGGAAATAATAGCTTCCTTTATTGCAAATATGTTTTAGAAACTACTCGCTATTGTAGTTGCTAATATTAGAAACAAAAAAGAGTTTGAAGGTAGATAGATCGTTCACTTTTTCTTTGATTTTTATCGGGTTTCGTATAAAAGTATTTGTAAACAAAGACCCATGTACTCTTTAGGTCGCGGCGTCATTTTACTATGAAGTATTGTAATCCTGCCGATGACGGCTATGCATAAATTGGTGCGTCCGCCTCGAACCAGCTCGGGTCATTTATCAAGTCCGTATCTGTTTCATAAACTGTCTATCGCATTGTTATCACGTCATACGACATTTATAGTTACTGTCCTGTCTCGGCTCGCTCTGATTTAATAATCAATGATTAAAGGGGGAACACAGACATTCCTTATTCATAATATATTCGAATCTGAAGAAGATACCCATGGTTCTTCAGCCAACATAACTTTGGGCGCAATACAGTATTTATATACAGATAAGCGTGTCAACGATAAAGTAAGACTGTTGTATTTTGCTATCTCTGTAAACTAGGGTAGTTTGAGATTTGGCAAATTCCCTAACACCCAAGTTTCAAACAGAAACTTGATAGATTGCTATATTTTCTAGACGTTTACTAAGATTTGTGTATCTAATCTCAATGTTCCATTATTTGTTCTAAGTAATTGATGTAAGCAAGTTATATCCAAGTTTTAATTTTGAATAATGTTCGCCATTTATAGAAACCGATTTTCAAACACTACGAAATATATTGACAAAGCGAAACTGATAAACGCTTTGACTGTACTGACATGTAACAATGCAATGCATAATGAATCAGAAACAGACCGCTAAAATAATATATTCCATTACATAGCTAATAGCTATGTGGTGCAATCATAAACACTAAACTTTATTTACTATTAGACTTCGTCAAAGTAAAATGTATAAATCCAATATACATTGGAATTACTTTGACGAAGTCTGATTATTTCTCACTTTAAATCAAGTAGGTAGGGCTACTAAATAAATAATAAAATTAATCTCACCCCGTTTCTATTCAAAATAAATTTTATAATTTGTGAATATGCATTTACTTTGTTTCCGTTTTGATTTAAGACAAATCAAAACGGAAACAAAGTAAATGCATTTTCTGAAACAATTCGTTACTTTACATTACAGGGCACAATACTCGTACCACGTCGTAGTTGATATTTATATTTACGGCTCCACCACACGGTGTTCCAGAATGAATGAATAAACAAGTAAGAAGGTCCGAACACCCCACTCTAACTCCATTAATCAACTGCGGACCCATTTTATAAAGTGACATTTTCATTGTTGTACGCCCTCCAAAAGTTCGTATTTACTCATTTCGGGTTCATAACGTGAGATGAGCCGAAGCTTTCCCATGCAACGCCAATGAACACAACCGCAAATTTTATAACCTTTTCAAAGGACACACATATTCATGCCGCGAAATATGTTCATTAACTTTTCATCGATTTTATTAAAATAGTTAAACTTTATTCGCTTACTTCAAGCTTTATTATTTTATGTTTAATCTCATGCTTCAAATAAAATTGTGTAATACAGTCAGTAATGTAGTCAGTTAGACATTTTATTAGTAGCCTTTAATGATGCGTATTTTTATAGCATGAAATGTGGATGTACAATTTATACCTCTGCCTAACTTTTCTGGGAATATAGGAACTTGCAATATATACTAGGAATTGCTGATTACTTTTATGCATTAATGTGTAAAATATGTACGTCCTTGGTACGCAGGGTGCGAGCCAGTTCCAACAGCATCCTGGGAATTATTGCTGACAGGCTGGACTGGCTGTATTGTAAGTCGTTGCTCCAGTACCTCAGCTGGAATACTGAAGCAGTGATTATTTTGTATTTTGTTGCGTGTGTTTTTATAATTGTGTTACTAACATAGTTGTAAGTTTATTTTATTGTCACTAACTCTGTATGAGTCTCATGGTTACTCTCTATAAATAATTTATTATTATTATTATAGCGTGGGAAAAGCAAGACCGTAGAAGTATGATTGACTTTGTGATTGTGGATGAAAGATTAAAGAGTAAAGTTACAGATACTAGAGCATATCGGGGTGTTAATGTAGGGACTGATCATTATCTGATTATGTGTCGGATGGATGGTCTGTTCAGGCATTGGCGTCACCGAGTTCGAACTCCTGTGACTGCTCTAGAAAGAATAAAAGTGGAAAAACTGCAAGTATTGAAAGTAAAAGATTCGATGATACGAATGATTACAGTCTAGAAGAAGTATGGAATTTAGTGAAAAATAATATGGTGCAGGTAACAAAAGTATGTGGTCTAGCGCAGAGGAAATGTGGTAGCAGATGAATGATTATTGGGTAGATGGTGAAGTTAAAGAGGTTGTTAGAAAGAAGAAAGAGGCCTGGCTTAATGTGCTAGCCTGTAAGGCCTAAAATAGGATGAATCAGGCAACGACTGTGGCAGACGATTTGGAAAGAGTGAAAAAGGAATGGGATCCTGCCGTTTTGCCGAAAAGATTTTGCCAAAATTTCACTACCCAAACAAATTTAAGCAACCTTTTTTTATACCAATGCACTGTTTGGAATGATTTTAGTACGCACATTTTCATTTGGTCAAGTTTTTACTTGGCCGAATATCATAAAGTCAAATTTATGGTTACTTATGGAACTAGTTAGAGTAGGTTAATTATTTTAAATGATGGTTTGGTTAGGTTAGGTTTTAAACTGTGACCTCCTACGCACGAGCCGAGCGAGCAAAGCGAGTGGTGCCGCGGCAGGGGCCGGCGAGTGCCAGAAACGAATAGATTATATAGAAAAACATATGGAAAAAAGAGATTATTTTTAGCAGGCTATCGAGAACCGAACTAGTTAGACGAGGTAGAAATTTTATTTTGCGTAAAATGAATAAATGTAATAATAAATGAATTCCAACTGAAATATTTGACTACATACAAATTGGTAAAAGTACTAGCTGGTAAACAAGTTATTGTTTAAACGTTCACTTGCCAAATATTAGGTTTACGTTACAATTATTTGTGAAAAGATTATTTACTAAGTAATAATTTTGCAAATGAAATTATGCGGAAAATTGTTTGGGAAGTGATAATTTGGCAATTTCTTTTCGATGAAACAAGAGAGACCCAGAAGGAATACACCGAAATGAAAACGAAAGTAAAAGAGATTATAAAAATTAAGAAAGATGAAAAGGAAGAAAAGTATAACAGGAAATTCTCTGATAACTTCAGGGCCAATGTTAAGCTGTTCTGGATTGGCTCGCGGAGTGGCGGAAACATCGAGTGCGAATGTTATAAGAGCTGAAGATGGATGTTTTTTAGACAAAGAATGTAAGGTTTTGGAACGCTAGAAAGGATACTTTAAAAGTTATTTAGTTGTCAGGATAGTGTGCAAGGAGTGGGTAATTGGGCAGAAGCTAGTTTGGAAGACCCACGCTCAGATTCAGATGAAGGGAATGAAATAGAAGAAGATGAGATTGTAAGAGCGTTGAAAGTGATGAAAAGCGGGAAAGCTGCAGGGTATGACAGAGTGTCTGCTGAAATGCTGAAGGTTGGTGATGGGGTGCTAGCAAGCCTGTTGTGTCGGATCTCTAATATGTGTTGCATATATAGCCATGTGCCGGATAACTGGTGCAAGGCTGTAATTGTACCACTATACTTACATAGTGCTGAGAGCCTTTCCCTTAGGAAAGGCTCTCTGCAGGAGTGTAAAAATTACCGCGGCATTAGTCTTTTGAGGGTTGTCGGCAAACTGTATGCGAAGGTTTTAATAAAGAGAGTGATGAGAGTGACCGATGAGAAAATATGGGATGTGCAATCAGGATTTTGAGAGGGAATGGGCTGTATGGATCAGATCTTCTCCTTAATGTGCATAGCCGAAAAACATCTGGCAAATCACAAGAAAGTCTACTGTGCTTTCGTTGACTCGGAGAAGGCCTATGGCAGTGTGTGGAGGGAACAACTGTGGCCGACACTATCCATGTATGGTGTGGACTGGCGCATGGTACGGGCACTGAAATCTTTATACAAGGATTCCAGTGCTTGTGTTAGGATAAATGGGGCATACACAGACTGGTTCTGCATCTCAGGGGGTGTTAGACAGGGTTGTGTAGCGTCACCGTGGCTGTTTAACTTGTACATGGATAGTTGTCTGATAGATTTGAAAGAGGGTGAGTGCGGATTGAGAATGAATGAGTTGCCTGTCAAATTCCTTCTTTGCGCAGATGATCAAGTTCTACTTGCATCGTCAGCAGAACAGCTGCAAGACATGGTGACTATGATGGATGAAGCATATAAGATGAAAGGGATGAATATAAATGTGAATAAGTCGAAGGTTTAAAATTGAAGAGGATACATCGGTGTGTGATGTGAAAATTAATGATAAGAGTGTAGAGCAAGTAAGTGAATTTGTATATTTGGGGAGTTTGTTTACAAATAAGGGATGGAAAGATTGATAAAGATGTGGAAAGGAGAGTAAAGGCGGAAAATAAAGTGAATGGTGCTATACATGCGATGGTGAGCAACCAGTCGATGCCCAAAGAGGCTCGACTGGCTGTGCATAATGGTGTGCTGGTGTATGGAAGTGAATGCATATGTATGGAAGTGAATGTTGGGTGTGGCAAATGAAGCATGAAAGTAGAGTAAATGCTGTAGAAATGCGTTCCTTGAGAAGCATGTTTGGTGTGACTATAAATGATAGACTGAAAAATAATGTGATAAGGCAACGGTGCGGTTTAAAGGAAGATGTAGTAACAAAAATAAAAGAGTATGCTTAGATGGTTTGGTCATGTTGAGCGGATGGATGAAAGGCGACTAACAAAAGGTATTTACAAGGCAGATCTGAGTGGAAATGCCGGGAGGGGACGCCCCAGAAAGTATATAGTGACCTCATCGGTGATGTTCTTCAAAAAGGTCAGGTGCGTAGTACTCGCAACTGGCGTGCGTGTATGACCAGATGTATGAACGTAAACGAAGAAAAAGGAGTATGTAAGGAGCGTAGCAGGTGGCGATCTATAGTTTCTCCCATGGGAAGAAGGCGTGAGTTTATGTATGTATGTTTTATGTTATTATAGCGCATTTTCCACTGTGTTACTATAGTAAGTTACCAGTGACACGTGGGAAATGCAAGAGCACTAGGTAATCGATCAACCAGTTTATCTGTGAAGACAACATGCCACATGCAGTGTAGGCATTTCACTCAACACTCCCACTTTCACTCCCTCTTTCCATAATCACTCGATTTTTCTGAGAAAACATGTAGACCTTAACACTAATATTTTGCTTATATTTCTTCTCTTTTCATTCTTACTCATTGTTGTTCCATCTCATTGCGCATATTTACAAGAATTATTTCAGTGAGCCTGTACACAGCTTATACTGAAATTTACCATCGAGAATTATCCGCTCAAACACTACCACGTTGCAATTTTCATTGGTAAATTATAATTTTCTGACATCAATACTCTATATAGATCAAATAGTTTTCGTTTCTTATTAACCTATCTATTTATATATATATATATATATATATAGCCCAATTCTTGAGGAAGGTTATAGGCATGCTAAGATCCTTAGGAGCCGACCAAAAAAAAAGTCAAAAGAACTATAAGTGAAAACGAAATAATAGCGCGGGCGGGCGATGGGATTCGAAGCGGTGGGTCGGGGAAACAAGAACTCACGCGGTTGAAGTCGCGGGCAGAAGCTAGTATATTTTAAATGCAAAAGTAGCTCTGTCTGTCTCTGTTCGTCTGTGTGTACCTTTCACGCCTCGACGGCTGAACTGATTTCGATTTAATTTGGCACAACGGTAGACCATGACTTGGGTTAGAACATGGTAGTACTATGATCCTGTAGGATAATTTCCAAACTCCACGCGGGCGAAGCGCTAGTTAGAAAATAATTTACTTGAAAGTAATGTAAATTTTTCAGAAAAAATTGTAACTCCTTGCGATTAGTTATTAGTTACCTCCGTAATTACCAAGTTTTGTGCACTTTTTATTACCAGTTGCAACTGCAGACCGCGCTTTTGCCCGTGTTTGACTCTTCAAACACGGGCAAAAGCGCGGTCTGTAGTTAAAATTCCGTTAAATTCGGTTAAATTCAGTACCAAAATAAAAAGAAAGAAAACAAACTTACTTTCATTAATTTCGCAAATAAATAAAAAAAACATGCTGTTGAAGTTTGAGCAGACATTATTTTAGTATCTGTAACAGAACGTAACTATCTACACGAGCCAGACGTAACAGATACGATGAACAAAGATCTTTTGTAATTATAATGTTCAAAGTTCTAACAAAAGTGTTTCGTTACAAGAATAATAACATTTTAACATCAAAACGTGTAATTCAAACAAGTTCATTATTATATTTGCCATTCACGTCAATCGCTAAAGGAATACCCACTGACAGCAAGCAACATGAGCCTTTGCCAGCCAAAATAGATCTCGGTTATCGGATAACACTTGCCATACATTGTTTTTAATTATATACAACTGTTTAGGCAGCGGCAGCGCATGGAAATAATTCGATGTTAAGAGGTATTTCTTTCCGACTTGCTAGACAAAAAGTGTGATAGCTCAGCTAATATACGAGTACATAACATACATAATCAGCCTATAATGTTCCCACTTCTGGGACACAGGCCTCCTCTCTGTGAGAGGGAGTGGGCCGCAATCCACCACGCGGGCCCAGTGCGGGTTGGTAGATGTCTCATGTCTTCGAATTTTTGGTTCTAGGACATGCCGGTTTCCTCACGATGTTTTCCATCACCGTTATGAGAGCAGTGGTGATGAAATTACTTATACACAGTAAAGCGCCTGTCCGGGTTCGAACCTACGACCTACAACTCGTAAGTCGCAGCCGTTACCACTGGGCCACCACTGCTCGCTAATATGCATGATATAAATAAAATTTATAGCTATAGCACTCAAGACTAATGTAGCTTTCTACCAGTGAATTTGTTTTTTTAGAATTGGATCAGTAGTTCCGGAGATTGCCCCCTACATACAAACTTACAAAAAACAAATTTTACCTTTTTAATAAGAATACCGGAAATATCTTTCTAATATATAAAAATCTCGTGTCACGGTGTTTGTGGTCGCACTCCTCCGAAACGGCTCGATCGATTTTTATGGTTTTTTTATGTATATTTGGTCGTAAAGTATATTTCATCCCGATATGCCCACGGGAGCGAGGCTTACGCGGGTAAAACCGCGGGACACAGCTAGTAAATATATAAAGAAAAATACCTACTTATTGATAGCAAGCAACATGAGGCTTTTCCAGCCTCAATCAGCCAGAATATAAAATACCAAGAACTTTAGTTCTTGGTATTGACCAAGAACTAAAGTTCTTGGTATTTTGTATATTCAGTTATCTCTGCCTTAGAGAGAATTCAATCCATTGAACACCTTAAAGTTGAAAATTCAAAGCCGATACTCAGTACAGGTATAAAATTCGTATTGCTAATCGTAGTCTTACCCAGATCGCTTTACCCACACTTTGATCCGAACAAATATTCTGTTCTGCATCATTTCTACCGTGAATATTCGCCCTCAATATTGCTACGTAATAGCGTGCTCAAATAATTCTTGAGTAAGTATTTCGATACAGTTTTTCAAGATAGTAAGTAGACTTAAAGGAAAACAAAAGTGTTTTCAATATATCCAATTCCCTTATATACATTGCGAAGCATGTTAAGCTCTATTAGACCTCTGTAAAAAACAAAACGAAACAAATTACGATCACAAATTGAAAAGTTCCTTAAGTATACATAAAAATGTGAAGAAAAAAAGGACACAAATAATAAGTAAAAAATGCCATTCTATAAAATCTGTCTGTAATAATTCCATACGAATGTAACCGGAAAGCGATGAATCTAATGTATCCCTTTACGTTAAGGAAACGGTGTTGCTGACGATAAGTAGGAACCAGTTTGTGTTGTGAATACATCAATACGGGGGATGTCGGAATCCTCCAATGCTTTATTTATGCTTCACAAGTGACGGCGACGAGAATGTGGCGCGTGATTGATGTAACAGCCAGAACAAGGATACATCAAATCTTTTTTGTATAGCGGAATTGCGTATTCTGTTTTTTCCTTTCGATCACCCAAAGGGTAAGCGATAGGTAAGGTTTCGGTTTGTCTAGGGATTCCCAAAGTGGTCGTTATCGACCCCTTGGGGTCGAAATCGGTTTCTCTGGGGTCGACATAAACGAAAACTGATTTTGGGGGTAGACGAGGTCTAATAATCGACCCCTATTAATTAACACATGTTCTTAATTGAAACTTTCAAGATACTTTTTATGTTGTGTTACGTGTACGAACTTGTTATAAGTACAACTAATATTGTTGTACTTTTAAAAAAACACATCAAGTCAACCATAAGCGTGCACAAGTTCGTCCATGATGAAAAAATGTGGCTATGGGCCCCGTCTGAAGTATCAGTTAATTCAGGAAAAGGGTTCTCTTGCCCAAAATAGTTTGGGAATCCCTAGACTCTACGCCAATACGAAGCCAATTTTACCCGGATAAGAAGCTTTAGGAAACGTGTGTTAACATGTATTTTAAATCAAAACATTGTTTCAAAACGTACATGACAACAAACAGATTTAGTTCTAGAAAACAATGTGAACATAAAAATTCTTCCGTAACCATTTCATTTGCAGCCCAAGGCACAGGAAGCGAAATGCACCATTCCATTTTCTCGACGTAACTACGTTGCACGCTTCGAACAATGAAATGCTTTTAAAACACGAAACAACCTGATTCAAATATATGAAAGTAATTTATAGCGGCGAAAACAAAAAAGTCAAGACAACATGCAATAACACAGCACAATAACACGTGTCTAGTGCCGATAGATAACCTTTTATTGTAACTTGCTGCGGTGAAATCTACTATTACCTTCTCTTGAATTCATGACTGATACTTAAATAACATTGATTTATTGACAAGTAACTAAACATTATTTTACGTTTAGTATTGTTTTTATTCCATCAGTGTGGCAAGCCATAGGTGAACAGTTTCAGGCTTTTTATTACGTCAGTAAAATACTTGTAGTTTGGGAGTATGATTATTTTGTTTCAAGAAAATATAAAGACTTCAGTTTCGTTTCCCTCTTTCGGGAAAATCAGGTAAAAATGTACCTACAATTTTTTTTTTTATATGTTGTGTAGTTTAAGCCTATATACCTACAAGGCTTTTCTGTTCTAGCATCATAGTTGTTGTGGCAGAACTGGAATACGTACCTACCCCACGATACCTACTTACCTAGCAATAAGTCGGTAATCATAAAATTCAAATTTTACAGGAGAAATATATTTCTGTTTTTATTGAATATCTTTTTAACTATTCAGAGTACTGGGGTCATTGATACTTCAAACGAAGGTATTTTTTTGTGTTATTCAATTACGATTTCAACATTAAATTGTGTGTGACAAAAACGCAATGCAACTTAGGAAAATAAATATTACAAATATAGAACATGGCGAAACTATAGGGTTCCTTATTGACTACGAAACCCTAAAAACGATACGTAATTTGTTATTACGGTGTTATTGTGGTTAAATTGACACAGTATTTTTTGCAACAGTATTGTTACAAAACCTTATTTTTGTCTAAAACGGGACCAGACGTGTTCGAATTTGATGCGTATTTCAATTTTACACATATTTATTAAAAATAAAATAAAACATATTTATTAAATTATTTACTTTAATAACCTTGTTAGTTCCCATTACAGTTCGAGCTTACTCAAAATAATTCGACAACAACAACGTGCTAGCGTTTACAAAGAAATGCAAGAAATTAATTTACGCCAATAAGTCGGTAATAGCAACTTACCAACTTACCAAAATTAAATACGCAAAACACTTTTGTTTTAATACGTAAAGACTTATATTTGTCATAATTTCGTTTTTTAATTTCCCCGCAATACCTTTATTTTAGTGATATTTACGAAGATATAATGAAAACAAACACCTTTGTTTTCATGATATCTTCGTAAATATCACTACGAAAAACGTGGAATAAATTACTAAGATGTATGGACCTATAGATGCCGAATTTGACATACCTAACAATAAAATAAAAACTCCATTATAGCACATTACCGATTAATTGCTCGGGGTATGGATTATGTACTTTCTACATACCAAATTATTTATTAGAAAACATAATCGGGACAGGACGTGTTTGACTGTGTGATAAATTCCGTTGTAGTTTCCGCTGTGCTATTACGTCAAAAATTTGGTCCTGACCCAATTTCGACTAATTTTAGGTTGAAGAGCTTTAGGCAACTTCAGCAAAAAATAGGCACGATACATGAAGGTATCATGTGTACCTTCTTTCAAACATGCCACACACAATATTTTCGAAAACCTAAGTATGTAGAGCGTAGTAGAAATAAAATAAGTAAGAAACAAAAAAAATCACCTCACAGATAAGTGCTTTCACGTGTTGTTTACGTGGAACAAATAAATCCGTTAGATGTGCTTTCAAATCAAACAAACACCATGCCTAAACAGGGAAATATACATGCTATGTGAAGAAAAGATTTGCCTAACACAAACAGATACATCATACAGTTATATACAAATATATATAGAAGAAAACTGTTAAAATAACATGGATATTTTTGTCGCTTTTTCAGATTCTGTGGTCAATTAAAATATTGTTTTTTGGTCTAACAACTAAAAACCGGCCAAATTCGTGTCGGACCTCGCACAATGAAGAGTTTCGTAGTTGGGATGAATTTATCCCAAGAACAAACTTAACATTGTAGTTGAAAAACATGTTCTCCCGTACATTCAACTGCAAATTGAAGTTTGTAGACCATAGATTTCTAATAGGTTTTCCTGTAATCTAGAAGTATATAACTATTTCCTGTATTTTTTTCAAATTTAGGCTCGGTCATTTTCGGAGATGGAGGGGTAAATTTTCATCTATTTTCTTAAATAACTATAAAACTATTTATTTTAAAATTATACAAAATATGTATACTTGGAACCCTCGCTGTAAGCCCTTTCATTTGATATGTCACACGGTACAGTGTGCAAAACTTTGTTAATTTTCTTTTTTGTATCCCAAAAGTGACCACTATATTCAAAATTCATTTATTTATTTTTAATTTTTAATTTCTTTAATTTTTTACTACCTAATTGTAAAGTTAATTAAATAGAAATACTTAACTTATTTATTACAATAATAAACGAAATTTGCACAAAACTACTTTTCGAGTAAAAAGATCAACCACGAATCGTTACTGTTATTTATAGCACGGGTACCTACCTAGTTTAAGTGACAGTGTTCATTTTGTTAACAAAAATGTATTTGAACCAATAAACGTTATTATTATTATCTTCTTTTATTTCATTATTTACACAATATAATTATATTTTTAAATATTAGAATATACAAAAATATATAAAAACATTTAAAAATGTAAAAAAAATGGTAGCCCACTGGTATCAGGAACAGGGTCCAAGGGACCGGCGGTCAGGGCTCCAGAGAGAAGAACCTCCTAACAATGCGGGCCGTGTCCAGAAGTACCGCTTTCTGAATCCAGCCGTCCAACGTGAGCCTCCTTAGGTGTTGGTCGAGGCTCTTGGCAATTAAGCCATTGGCTGATACGACTATAGGCACAATGATTGCTGAATCCACATCCCACATGTCGACAACCTCGCGAGCCAAGTCAAGATACTTGATCTGTTTATCTTTCTCGGCTTTCACGAGATTACCGTCATGAGGGACTTTTATGTCAACAATCATTGCGCGCCGCTCTGTTCGATCCACCACCACTATGTCAGGCTTATTGGCAACAATAGTCCTGTCAGTGATGATGGATCGATCCCAGTACTAAGTGATATTTCCATTGTCGAGAACTGGGTCGGGCACATACCTGTAGTACGGCACTTCAGATTCTACAAGGCTGTATTTAAGAGCAAGTTGCTGATGGATAATCCTGGCTACAAGGTTGTGCCTATGCAAATACTCTTCGTTAGCTAGACGAGAACACCCGGAGATAATGTGTCGGATTGATTCTCCCGGACGGTGGCATGCCCGACACATGTCAACCGTGCCGTCCTTCACAATAAATCTCCGGTAATTCTTCGTCATGATAACTTCGTCCATAATTGCACAGACAAAACCTTCGGTTTCCCCAAAGAGGTCACCGAAACGAAGCCAGGCTACGGACGCTTCGAAATCTACATCAGGTTCATGTAGGGCCCGGAAAAAGCATCCGTGAAGCTCCTTACTCTGCCATACCTCCCTCCCTGTTAGTGTCAAGCACTACAAGCTTGCGCCAGTTCTCTTTAGCCAAGGAGAGTGGGGTGAGGCCCTTGTCCACCGCTACCACATCTCGATGCATCCCCACGTCGGCTTCTAGGAAATATTCCCTGAGATTGCATACCTCGCGATTGTGGAGGGTCTTAGCGTTTCAAAAGCCTCGACCTCCACTTTCGCGGGATATACAGTCTCATTACCGATGACCGTGGGTGATGCATTCGATATGCAGTCAACAGCGTACGGACCCTCCTATCCAAGGCGTCGAGTTCGGTTTGAGTCCATTTGAGTATGCCGAAAGAGTAATCAACGGGCATGACCCAACCGTTGAAGGCGCGCACCTTGTTTCCGCCTGATAGAAGACTATTAAATACTTTCTTCAAGCGGTCAAAAAAGCGCTCCTTCAACGATTGCTTCATGTCAGTAACATTGATGCCCAACGCTTTCGACATACCCAAATATTTGTAGGCTTCGGATGCGGAGAGGACTCTAAGGTTTATGGAATCCGAGAGTTGGGTTCCACGGATTCCACAATCTCTCCTCGCTTTACATGCATGACCGCACATTTATCCACTCCAAATTCCACCGTGATGGCGCTACTGAAAGTTTCAGTTATTTTCAGTTGCAAATTATTGGAGGCAAAGAGTTTTAGGTCATCCATGTAGAGGAGGTGAGATATTACCTGACCACCTCTCCTCAACAGATAGCCTAGACCTGAATCCTCCAGCAGTGTGCTTAGAGGATTCAAGGCTAAGCAGAACCAAAGCGGACTCAAACTATCGCCCTGAAATATGCCCCGCTCAATCCTTATCGGTTCGCTATTCCTCTGGATATTTCGACATCCTAGATAGCGAAGGACCGTCCTCCATTGCCCCATACACGACATCAGGAAGGTGCGCAGAGTTTCATCTACTTTATACAACTCCAGCACCCTCATGAGCCATGTATGTGGCACCGAGTCATAGGCCTTCTTATAATCTATCCAACATGTCGACAGATCCTTTCGGAAACGACGAAACTGTTGGGTAATCAATGAGGAGGTAAGCGTGGCCTTAGTTCGGGCGACATGAACCGATATTCTCGAATCGCATCCTCCAAAGTACTCCTCGATTCCACATTGCACTGGGTACTTACGTTTGTAGCCCTGTCATCACTCCCCTCGTCAGCTTGATGTGTGTCTAACTGACGTAAAACTACCACAGTCTGCGACGGGGGGGCGATGACATGGCTACTCTGTATTTCACTTCGCAGGCGCTCAAGTACAGTGTCATCCAACATATGATTACGCTGGATAACCCGCACCTGATCCGACGGTCGTTGTGCCGAAACGTTGACAGCTGGCTCAAGCACCTAAAAAAGAGAGAGAGAGAGAGCATCCGAACACGGTACGCGGTCAGATTGTTTCCGGGTCTGTAGCCCCATAGTATGAGCGCATGACGTTCTCATTGATAGATCGTGTCCATCTCATCCTCACACTTCCGCCGGGAGCTGGGACCCTATCAGAGGCCGGTGGGCCTCGAGGTCCGTCCTCCCCGTCGACGAACAGGTGGTGGCGTCGTGGGTGGAGAGAAATACTAGTCGCTCGAGCTCGACGCAACTACCACGTGGTGTCGTCACAGCACCCACAGTGGGGCTGGGTACCTGCGCACAGTGGGCTGAAACGGGCCGGTAAAGGACTTAGCATTTTAAAAAAAAGTTTCTTTTTCTGAAATTTTAAATATTGTGTTGGATTTATCTATCGATTATATGTAATTATTTCTACGAGGGTCGTTCAGATAACTTAGTATTTTCGGAGTTATAAATATCCAAAGTAATTTTTGTATGAAGCAAAAGAAAAAAATGTGAAAATCTCGAAATTCTCAAATTTTCTCAAAGAATCGACTCTACGTATGCATAGTACTCGTACGTATATTTGTCCTATTCCTATTTTAGCGCCTATTCTCGGGTTGCGATTTTCTGCGATTTGGTCGCAATTTCAAATTTTGTTCTCTATTCCACACCACCATAGAGGTTAAGAACTAGGCGCGTTTTTTTTATGTAGTGGTCTCCCCTTTAGGCCTAATCCACTAAGGACTAATAAAATAAATAAGTAAAAATCACAATCACTACTGGCCACTGCACTGTTTTAATTTAATCACTGTCAAGGGTATCCACATTAACGAATGCAAAATTTTCGTATTCGTCATCATCAAATGTTTCCGCTTGTTCAATTACTAATAAACTTTGTGCTTCTACTGGCAAAGTTTTATGTTTTCTGCGAAGTTTGTGACGTTTCGCTGAGATGAGTGGATCAGAGTTGGTCAATAAATTATTTAAAATGTCTTCATTTGTAGTTTTTCTACTGCATTTCCTGGAATGGTGTTGGCGGTACCTACGAAAGTCTTTATTTCTAGCTTCAGCAGCTTCTTCAGATAGCTGTTCAGTTGGTATTAGACCAAAACTTTCAATAATAGCTGCACCATGCATAAGAACTTTATGAACACTTGAAGGCATATAATACCAGCTATATAATTCCAAATACAATTGCATGGTCACTTGAGCATATTCGTGAAATTTCGCTGTGTCAATGTGGTAACCTGATGAAATTGCCTCTAAAATGCAAATCGCCTTATTAATTCTTCACTAACACCAGTTATCTCAGCAGTCATGTTTGGATTTGCAAAAAATCTTCTAGCAGTATTTCCGTCATTCGTGGAGCCGTGCCCTTGTTTAACAACATCAATCAGAAGTCCCATTCTATTTTTAAAAGCGTCTTGTATGTCTTTCTTTCTTCTTTCCATGATGCACTTGTTGTCTCCCTTTACTGTCCATGTCTGTATCGTTAATCTGTAGGCTATATGCAGAATGCATTCCATCATTCGTATCCAGGTATGCAATGATGACAATCCGTATTTACAGAGATCTGGATCAGTCGGTTTTGATGCAATTAAGGGCAAATTATTCATCTTTGTTGGAGTGGCTTTACAAATGTCGCATCTCTGAGATGAAGTATCACATAAAATTGATGTTGCTTTTCCGTCTATCATAGTCATTAATAAAGAGTGTGAAATTTTTATTTCTCCAACTTCTGTTTTCACTAAATTTACAATCTCTTCCTCAATAGCACTTTTTTCCCGCAATATCGTTATTTTATTTTCTTTCACATTCCGTAGATACCCTATCGTTGCACCAATCACGTTACGACACGTCAAAACTTGTTGTTGCGCTCGCGCACTCTTATCCCTTGATTCCCGGAAATAAGTCTCAAAACAAATTACGTCATACCTACCTATGGTGGTGGAAAATGTCGAACATTGTTTTTTTTTAAAGAACTAAGTAGGTATTGAGGTTTTCAGGCCGTTTAGTATACATTATTTTCAATTTCAATTTAATTGGAATAAATTGCTTAACTAAAATAACATGACTCTTCATACAAATTTGATATGGCTATATCTCCGAAAGTACTCGTTAAATTAAAAAAAGTCAAAGAATAAAAACGTTTTAAATTTATGCCTAGATACCAAAAAAATACATTTAATCTCTTAAAACCCAACCTTGTAATCCCAGCCCACTGTGCGGCGGTGGCGAGGCGGAGCTGAGCGAAGAGTCCGGAGGTGGTAGGCGTGCTCTACGTGCAGCAGCAGCTCTTGTCAACATTCTTTATTATTCCAATTTTCCATATTTTCTGTATTGTTGTTTTATCGGAGGTGACATCTGTCATGTCACCTCTGATTCGGCGGTTTTTAATTAAATGTTGTTACATTTTGGTGTTGTGTAATGGTCTCTTTTTAAATTTTCAATGGTTTTCTGTTCTTGGTTTTGTATATATTGTAAAACTCTTGTAAAATTTGTCGAAATTATTATCTTTAGTAAAATTTGGAAAACGGAGACGGAGACGTTCTGTTGACACGGTAAAGATTTTTTGTTATATTATGTAACACGTGTTAAAAGAGTAACGGTGGAGTTTCTTGCCCATTCTTCTCCATACGAATCTACCTTTTGGAAGGGGCAACTAGAATCAATTCTATATTTTTTTTATTTTTGTTAATTTTGACGTTCAAAGGTGCCTTTTATGTGCCTATTTTTTATTTATTTTTCTTTATTTATTAAGGACTTTTATACATGTCAGTCCATTAGGCCTAACCTTGTGTGCCTATTTTTTGTCAAATTCAAAGTCAAATTATTTATTTCAAGTGTGCCTATTTGAAATAAATAATTTGACTTTGAATTTGAATTTGACACGTCCGTGTTTGGGTTACAGAAATGTGATTTGTTTACCAAACAACTTAATCAGTCCATTAGATTCGGAGCCAATTGGCTGTGACTGTTGCCAGATACAGGCTTATCATTTCCGGGACAATTTTTCGATTCAGGGATCCGTTTGCGTAATATTAAGCTTTAAAGTGCTATTTTTGTTAGAGTCAAATAAATGCCCTGACAGGTAAATGGTTGTTTTTGGATATGTGAAAAAAATCATGGCATTAGCATATAAACGAAATTAAAAGGAAAGCTATCACAGCTAAGTCGGCCTAAGTAGGGCTAAGTAGGACAGCAACTTACATCTGCAGTTGGAGAATTGACCGTGACGTATATCGATGTATGGGAGAACATGTTTTTCAACTAAAACGTTAAGTTTGTTTTTGGGATAAATCCATCTCAACCACGGAACCCCTTGCGGCGATAAGTCCCCTCTTTGAGGTGTGGCTAGAGAAGTGCCACGGCGTCCTCACCTTCTACCTGACGCAGGTCCTCACCGGACACGGCAGCTTCGGGAGGTTCCTGTGTCGGATAAGGCGGGAGGAAACGCTCGGCTGATCCACACAGTGGTGACAACCACTGTGCGGATCAGCCGGTGGACACGGTGGAGCATACGGTGGAGGTCTGCCTGGCTTGGGCAGAGCACCGCCGTGTCCTCGTGGAGGCGATCGGCGGCAGAGATCTCTCGCGTCCGGACCTGGTTCAGGCCATGGTACGGAGCGAGAGGGCATGGGCAGCCGTCACCTCCTTCTGCGAAGCAGTAATGCTCGCGAAGAAGAAGGCGGGACGGTTGAGGGAAAGGCAAATTTCGCGCCCTCTCGCCCAAAAAAAAAACCTCGGAACCCTTCATTGTGCGTAGTCCTACACGCACTAGGCCAGTTTTCCGGGACAGTTAAGACGCAAAATTCCGAGACATTCCGGGATATTTCTGGACTTCTCGGCTATTTGGCAAGCCTAGCTGTGACAGACAGGCAGGCAGACATACAGACAGGCACACGAGTAATCCTATAAGGGTTCCGTTTTATGGGGAATCCTGATAGTAAATTAATGATTTTGAAAAAAAATTGTAGATAAGTTTTCTAAAACAGTAAAACCCAAGAACTCGGGAATCGTAATAAAATAAAGTCAAACTATTTTAGGGGTAACTGTTTTGTTTTTATGTTTAATAATGTTAAATGTATTTTTTTATTTCTGTAACTAGGTTTGTACAAAAACTTTAACACGTCAATCACATTTTAAAAACGAGATGAGTTCGGCGTTTCCTATCTGACTACTCTGAGAAGAAAGGCCGAAACAAACTTAGAGGTCAGGTCTCTTTTACAGTCCAGACATAATCTTGGTCAGAGAAAATAAATAAAAAATGTATTAAGCAATTAAGAACCACCAAGAAAAAAGTGCGCGTTGGTTAAAAACCTTTCCTGTATATAAGATTCATCAATGTCAATGTGCACCTACATAAAAATCCGGAAATAATCTTGGTCATATCATTTGAGGACCATGTTGATTGGTTATGAAATGGTCTCTTGAGAAAAGAATCACACCGATTTCAGAGGACCTGTCCAGTCAATGCATTCATTTGTCAATTATCGTGCAGCTCAACTCAGAACTTAAGAAGCTCAACGATTCGACGAACTATACCAAAGAAAGGACATTTGGCATAGGTCGCATAAAGTACTCAAACTGCCAGATCATCATTAAAACTAAAAACAAAATGATCCGCATAGTCCTCACATTCTCAATAATTAAAATAAATGAATTATATAAAAAAAAAAAATTGTTAGCAAAAAAAAACAAGATTTACTGTGTAAATTTATTGGAGCGGCTCAATCCCAAGCCTTTTTGTCCTCAGTATAAATACAAAAGGCTTTCTGGCATAGTTTCCGCTTTATAAAAGATTTGAATTTATTAAGACTTAGTTCTTGAATGCTGCTGGACAGTTTATTATAAAAACGTATACATTTTCATCTAAACGAGCCACCTATTTTCTTGAGCCTGGTTGTAGGAACAACAAATTTGTGTTTGTTCCTAGGATTTATGTTATGGAAATCACTGTATTTTTTAAACAGATTAACATTTTTATGTGCATACAAAAGATTTCATAAAGCCAGTCGATATATTAACCTCTTTTGTCTCTGAGGGAGTCTCTGGGACTTAATTTATAAATTCAATTTCCCGTTTTTATAAAACCTAAATTGCCTGAATATTGACGACATTTCTCTACAATAGAATACCATACGAGATCGTACGGCGTCGTACACACGATGAAAATAACTAAAGTATACTAAACGAGCTGTCTCTAATAACTGATTTAGAGACAGCTCGTTTAGCTCACGAATTTTTGTAACCGCGTATGCTGCAGAACCAAGCTTTTTTTGACAATTTATCTATATGGATTTTTTTTTTATCGCACGTATTCGTAATTACGTTTGTTTTTCTAATATCTCAGAAAATATAAACTGTTTATATTGAATAGGACAGCAAAAGGAAATTTAAACTGGATTGCTCGAAACTACCAAGAAAGATTTAAAAACAAAAGAAATAAAATTTGCAGTTAGTGTATAATCACCAAAACTTTTGGTAGTTGTCACTTTCATATCTGGATGTGAATCGAGGAGATGTGTGTATAGCGTTTGAAATAACTTCAATAAGTGTGCTCATGACAACCTTAATCACACCGTATTATCAAAATGAAAACATAAATAAGGTCCACTTTCATATTTTCAGAGTCATAAGCATAACAACAGCTGACAAGTCACTTCGTAATAGCAGATGGTAATTACTTCATCCCTTTTAATAACATCTTATATAGGCACTACTGCAGTACGTATTTCTCCTTCTACAGTTAAACAAATCAATAAAAGAAAAGGCAGAAAATAAACCTATGTCATATTTGTGACATTTTTAAG
Organism: Atethmia centrago; assembly: GCA_905333075.3. Lineage (NCBI taxonomy): Eukaryota > Metazoa > Arthropoda > Insecta > Lepidoptera > Noctuidae > Atethmia > Atethmia centrago. The sequence continues at coordinate 13,552,491 of HG995383.1, read as the reverse complement.
CCATCCGTATCTCAATAGCACCAAAATGTAAGATACCTGTTTCGTTCGGTTTGGTCGAAACAGAAAAGACGATTTGATAAATGTCTACAAACTTTGTTGTGCCGTATTCGCAACGGGGCTTTTAGAAATGTACGAACACAATTTGAGCGCTCGCTTTTCTCGCCCGCAGCTTCGCCAGATGCATATATTTTATTATCTCGATATAGCTTGGATAGGTACTATAACGATGTAAAACTTCTACTATATGTGCAATTTATGTGAGTTTTCGTTATAGGTAGCTCCTTTTTAATAAGAAAACCGGTAGGATCGGCGATGTTTTAAAATAGCCTTTTAAGTATTTTCACACTATTGAAAATACAACTCAACATACATGAAATATGAAATCCGTCTTCATTAATCCTTGCGAGCCGATTCTAAACCTTTTATACAGCAAAATATTAAGAAGCAGATAACAAGTAGTTTAAATATACATCGTAATTAGTTTCCGCTTGCGGCTTCATTCGCGCAATTTTGATTTCTTGCTTATCTCCAGGGAGCCCTAATTTTTATCCGGTAGAAATTAGGGTTTTCCCCTTGAGAGGTAGTCTACTTTTTACTATCTTGGATATAAATATTGTTCTTTCGTTACGCAACAAAGATGTTCACTTTTCTATTTGAACTTTCAGGTCAGGCTTGACTTTAGTTTATCTATGAATGAGTAAATAATGACTCAAATAAGTTTTCAGCAGTTGGTTGACTTTTGACCTTATGCCGATCAGTGTCAAAAGACAATTCAGTTCCTACATAATCCGCCCCCAGTCGTTTCTGTATAAAACATTCTCATTCATTCGAATAAGTAATATTTGTGGGTGGTAAACCTACACAGCTAATTTTACTAACAAATCAGTATAAAAATAAAAAAAACTTTTAGAAGTTTAGACCCATTTATGTAATTTAGGATAGAAGTAAGTACTTAGTAAAAAATCTGCTATTTAATCTTCCTACAAATATTTCAGACTGAAATATCTGGGCGAAGCAACAACAATAAGATATTGTTGTAATTCATAGATGCGAAAATAATTAAGTCGGTTGCGGCAGAAACTCCGACGGGAAATCCCGATTCCCGACAGTAAATTAAATTTCCCCCTCGCGACCACTTGACCCTTGTTGAGTGTCCATTGTGCACTAACTGGTTATCGATGCAACGCATAAAATATATTATTGATTGGTTCCTACCGTAACTGATCTTATAAACCCGAACTTATACCTGAATACCCTTATTGGTGTACAAATACTAGGGTAATAGATATTTGCGTAAGTTATATTTACTTTGAACATTACTTTGTACTGTACGGCGAGCTCGTTTTTCAAATAGCAGAGCGACATTAATTTTGTCTTTCTTTCGACATAATAAATATTGTTAACTTCACATCAATTAACTAGTGAGATTATGTTAAAATATTGCTCTTTTATGGGACTTAATATATTGATACCATTAGAGACCACGAAACTTTACACTTTACTGAAACGGAAGATAACTATTATAACTATTATCGTTAAAGTTGAATTAATTGCAGTGATCGAAGTTGCCTCCCTAGTTCAGTTGTAAGCTGCCGTTCAAGTTTTTATATACTGGTACATAAGGGGATAGCCAGTGAAAAGGGTAGAAAGCGGATCAAGTTTATTATCCCTAAGTTTCACTATACAAGGCAGCGATGGTTTACCAGAAAAAAAATTCCCATGATAATTTATTCTATCGGTTATGGCTGGGATATAAATTCGTCCCGTATTTTAGCGTCGTCCATATTCGCTAGTCACTGCTCGTTCTATTCCGCAAACCCTTTCGAGTGCTCGGGGCTAATTGGATCTTTTGAATTTTTTCGAAAATAATTTTTCGTCTATCATTTTGCCGTGTAATTTGCGCTTGTTTGCCATGAAAACATGCCTTTGAAGTTTACTACAGATCTGAGATGTTTACATCCAGAAACCTGGAAATTATTTTAGTTTGTTGTGTGCATATAATTATGTAGTTAATACTTAAATAGTGCTGGCCGGAACTTAAATGCACAAAAAAAAATACGAACATCATTGTTCAATTTGAAGTGCCGGAGTAATTAGATTTGAATATTTATCTGTTTCGCGAATTTAATTAATATATAGCCGGTGATGATATATTACCATTGTATTACACACGTACCTAATTGTTATGTTCCCTACCTCGCTATTAAACGTGCACTGACACGTGGCTAGCGCGAGCCTTAACAGCTGGTTTGACTAATGTCCACATACATAAGTACAGACAGGTAAATGCATCAGCGATTAATATGTACATACTGCATAAATAATAGTCTATACACTGTGCTGTTGCATTAACGTATTAATATTTGCTGTTCTAATAAATTATTTAGATAATATCGTTCCTAAGTACCTACATGTACTGGATGGCTAAAATTTGCAATATGTTCGAAGTCAGAAACATAGCTATTCAAAAGTAACAAGCTAGTCCTTTAACTGTTTTATGTGTAGGTACAGCCTTTTTATCTTTTGAATTTTTCAGCATTCAACGAAATACCTTTTTTCCGCGGGGTTCGGAAAAATATTGAATGAAAAAGTACAGTTCGGCAGACCTTTGATGGAGGTTGTATACCTACATGACAGTGTTTTAATATTCGAGTTAAACTGTTTACAATCTGTCACTACTACAAACTGTTCCGTCAAGGAGAAACAGTCGTTGTGTATTATATTAATTGTGGTATTCATAAATGTGTTACATCCAAATAGCCTCTTGATTTCCACAGGTTATTGGCCCAGCCACAGGCTCTAAAAATTCCTAGAAACTAAAACACAATACATACAAGTGTCATAAAAGAGTGTCAGTAAACTTGTAAAATTCTCGTCATGGCAGAAGAACATTCAGGTTCAAATTGTGGAATTACAAAATTGAATGGTGTTGAAGACTTCGCCAATTGTAAATTTGTGGTGAGAAATTACTTTGTGTCTAAAAACTGGTTCTAGGTAATTGAAGCTACAGAGATAATAACTGAACTGAAAGATACTGACAGGAGGGCATGAACGATGTTATGTCTGCTGCTTGAGCCTGCATGTTTTGAACATGTTGTAGAATTATTAATTCTACAATATTTTTTTAGTATTTATCCTTCGTTCTAACACCACACATTCAACCTCATTTGTAGATCCCTACTGGCACATATCTGTCTATCGTTTGAATATTAAAATGGGAATTCTTCAATTTTGACGCAATTGTTGAACGGCAGTGATATTCACAATATTACCACCAGAAATAAGGACATATTACGAGCTCCATTTCACCGGCTTCATAAGGTTCATAACTCATCTGTTGGGCTTGGTATAACTTTTTATCACATGCTACCCTCTTTTTTGCTAGATTTGCCTTTAATGCGTTTAAAACTAAAGTAGTATCCAACCTTTATTCAAAGGCATACTATTGTATCAATAATTACTTAAACGATAAGAATAGTTGGTCGCTGTGATTAACTCGACAATGTTTATGTTCTTTCTCCAGAATTAGCTTACCTACTGACAGGTTATATGAGTTCATATAATTGTTTATTTTATTATTTGACTGTATAAGTCAATGTATTTTAATTTAATTTTAATTTATTAGTGACATAATCGACTCATTACAATGTGCTTTTTTATGAGTTGTATTGCAATAAGTGGTTAGCTAGCGACCTGTACAATTGATCATACTATTCTAGCCAGAGCAACCGGCAGCATGCTCCCTTAGATGTTGCTGCCTGCGGTAGCGTCGGGGGTCGGGTTGCCTCCTTCCCTCCAATATAGCGAGGGGGGTGATGGCTGATATTTCGCTTTTATTATTGTTATTAGTAATTAACTGTTTATTTATTTTACTTCAATGGTGCTAGTTTATCATTTCTCACTTCGAGTTACAGCTATAGCCTAATGTAAGCGGGCACGCCCTTTATGCCTGGGAGGTTTTATTTAGGTATTAAGTTTTGTTTACGTTTTTATGTTGTAATTTTTATTTCTGCTTGAGTACAGTTTTCATTGTTTTGTTGGTATATTGGCGTGTGCTAGCTAACATATGGCAAGTAATTTAATTTAATGTTTTGTGTTGTGTTAATTACTTTGCATACGATTTGTATAGAATCAAGTTTATATAACTAAACAGACAGGTGTGCTGCTGGGGAGTTTGTTGCGCCACTTCTTCTTCCCAGCTAAAGCACTAGGAAGTGGTGAAGGGCGGGCATTTTTTCGGGGACTATCTTATGTAAGTTTGACGTTCGAAAAGTGCTGATTCTCAGCCTAGTTTGAATAAATAACTTTTGATTTTGATTTCGTCAAAAAGAAATCCTGGTGGTAGAATCCGTAAAATCTTCTAATGGGGCCTAACCGCCCTAACCGCCCTCATTAGATTAAAGTCAGACTCGAAGCCTTTCATTTTTAGCTGAAAGTGAACTCGTATTGCGGTCCATTTCTTTTCTTCTACTTTTGTCGTGTCTTATTGTCTGATGTCCTATTATGACTGAAGACCCATTTTTGACTTAGGAGTCCAGATTTTAGATTCCAAGTTCCTCTTGCTCTTGTCAAGTCCTTTTTAAATTGACAAGTTCCACTTTTAACTTAGGAGTCCCGATTTAAGACTCCAAGTTCTCTCTTTCAACTTTGTGTAATTCACCTCTGACTGTGAGTCGCACCTTCGACTTTGAGTTGTATCGACTTTGAGTCACACCTTTGACTCTGAGTTGTATTGTAACTGAGTTGTACTTTAAACTCTTGAGTCGTGTTTTTTACTTTGGGAGTCTCTTTTTTTTACTTTCAAAGCTCCTTTTTGCGACTTGTGAGTTCTTACCCAACTTCAAGTCACATTTTTAATTTTGACTTGTCTCTTTGACTGTCGTTTACTTTTTTCTTTCGCCGTAGTCAGCCGTGTCTAACCTTTGTCAGCCGTTCTTAGCCGTAGTCATCTGCAGTTCGACTTACATAGCACTATATCCTATTTGGTTACTATTGGTATGGCGGCCGCGCCTGAAGCACGCATAACGCTAAGGATTCGACTTTCGATTTATTCTGTATCCATAAGCACTTCTTTGCCATTTTAACTAATCTCTTTTTCGGTAAAGGTTATTCAGGTTTCTGTATTTTGTTTGTTCCTTTAATTAATAATTCTACAATATTATTTAGTATTTATCGTTCGTTCTAACACCACACATTTAACCACATATGTAGATCCTATCTGTCTATCGTTTGAATATTAAAATGGATTGCCACAAATCTGGGAAGAAGGATACGTCGACCTGTAAATACGTTATTGAATTTACAACTAATATACGTAAAGCCCTATTATCCCAATCAAGGCTTTTTATAAATTGGACGTCCTGCCCTGTCAGTGATTTCACCCTGGTTACCAGATGCTACAAATGCCATCAATATGGTCATGCAGCAAAAACATGCAGAGAGTTGAAATCTACGTGTGGCCACTGCGGTGAAGAAGGACACTCCATGTCAGAGTGCGCAAAGAAAGTTGACACACCGAAATGTGCATCTTGCTCACGCTTTAAAAAGCCCAATAACCACATACTGGAGATGCTGAGTGTCCTGCTAGGAAAATTGCGAAATACAGGTACATCAACTCTATCGACTACGAGGACGCCTAGAGCGTCATTCTCAAGGACTTCCGTATTTAATGCCTGCTGCTGACTCAACAAAACACTGCATTGGCCGACAAACCTTTAATTTTGTTCATGTCTAAGTATATTAGTCGCACGCAGCAAAAATCCAATAAGACATAGCCATATACACATAGCCTCGAACGTGATGTGTTTGTGCAACATTGACTTACCAATTCTGCTAACGCAAAATTATATCATGTGTTTAACTAGATTATAAAGTGCATGAAACTATTTTACGCAAACTAAATAAGAACTTACGTTCCTAAGACTTTTTGTTGTTTTATGTTTAATGAAACTAGTAGTTTTTTTAAGTAAACTAGGTATACAATATTGAATTAATTACATTTTGACTTGTTATGTTAAATATTGTTAAGAATTGTATCGTCCTGTAATTACTATAAAGTAAGAGCTCTTGCCGCCTGTGATACAGGTGTATCCTAGTACAGGCATCTAACATCATAATACCTTTGTAAATTATTTCGAAGATTTTATGTTAATATTCTACTAATTATAATACTGAATAAATATGTATTATTATTTATTATGCCTAACACGTGTCTAGCAGGACGTACCTAAATCCTTAACTTTGAACCTTTTAAGCACCACTTTTTAGGGTTCCGTAGTAAACAAGGAACCCTTATAGTTTCGCCATGTCCGTCTGTCTGTATGTCTGTCCCCACCCTGTCCACACAAAAAAAAACCGGCCAAGTGCGTATCGGACCACGCACCATGATGGGTTTTTGGATGAATTTATCCCAAAACAAACTTAACATTGTAGTTAAAAAACATGTTCTCCCATACATCGATACACGTCACGGTCAAATCTTCAACTGCAAATTTAAGTTGGTCGACTATTACTTGATAACTTGTAAAGCCTGCACAGCTTTTTTTTTTGAGGGTGGGAAATCATCAAATAATTTCTCCCGCTCTTCGCGGAGCGGGAGGGTGTGTCAGACTCTTACTGACTAAAACCCACCCGTATTCCTTCCTGTTGCCTGTGTTGCGGGGGCCTCGGTGACCCATAAGTACCATCCCGCGACCCCGGCAGGCATCGGCCCTAGTGGACCCCTACCTATGTGCTGACGACATCTCTTTGAGGCGCGCGTGGAATACAACGCGCCATAGACCCGGGCCTGGTCCTCCCCCCTGCCAGCTAAATGGAGATGTGAAAAAAATCATGGCAGTAGTACATATAATGAAATTAAAAGAAAGACTATCACAGCTAAGTAGGCTTACAAGTTAACGAGTAATAGTCGACCAACTTAAATTTGCAATTGGAGAATTGACCGTGACGTATATGGGAGAGCATGTTTTTCAACTACAATGTCAAGTTAGTCGGATAAATTCATCCTAACTTCCCAACTACGGAACCCTTCATTGTGCGTGGTCCGACACGCACATAGCCGGTTTTTAATTTCGGGTTCTCGATTTCGTCATATTTGGAATAAAATATAAAAATTTCATTAACGTATACGACTGCTACTATTCTATTTCCATCGCTAAAAAGTTTTTGATAAAGACATGGTTCTATTTTTGACTGTACTAAACCTAAATCGTACATCTCCTGATTTAGCTCATGGAACCAAGCGTTTGACGGTTGTTTGACTCAATAAAACGTTCTTTGCAATTTACATACCTTTGCCTCTTGACCTTTAACAATCGCCCCTTTAAGCTGAAGCATATAGATGTCCTCTTTTAGCTTGCCATACAGGAAAGCAGTCGTAACATCCCATTGGTCAATGAGCCAATCATATTCTACGGCTAATGAGGACATTAATCGCTTTATTGAGTGAAGTTTGAGCTTCTTACGACCAGAGAATACGTTTCACTGTAGTAGTATGTCTTTATCAAAAACTGTTTAGCGATGGAAATAGAATAGTAGCAGTCATATATGGTACGTTGATGAAATTTTTATATTTTATTCCAAATATAACAAAACCGAGAACCAGAAATTAAAAACCGGCCAAGTGCGTGTCGGTTAGGATGAATTTATCCAACTAACTTAACACTGTAGTTGAAAAACATGCTCTCCCATACATCGATATACGTCACGGTCAATTCTCTAACTGCAAATTTAAGTTGGTCGACTATTACTCGCTAACTTGTAAAGCCTACTTCGCTGTGATAGATTTTCTTTTAATTTCATTATACGAGTATGTACTACTGCCTTGAATTTTTCACATTTTCATTAACAACCATTTAGCTGGCAGGGGGGGGGGGGGCACTTGACTCTAACAAAAATTTGCACTTTAAAGCTTAATTGGTCAAGGACAGCTAATGAGACCATCATTATTCAACATTATCCAACATGTCCATTATTCATCATTAGCTGTCCTTGACCAAATGTTTTGAAGGATTTTGATATGACGGATTGTAAACCACTTTAACGTAAAATTCCACCAATGGAAGTAGGTCTCAAATTAGGGAAAGCTTCAGATTCCGGTTGTGAGTTGCCATATTAAATTCTCATAGGTTGACTTAATTATTTAGCTCAAGTAATAGGCCCGATATAGCGCTCGCATGTTTTGGCACAATTTAATTCATGTTACGATGAATTACATTTTAAATGTGCTAAGCGGGTGTTATGTAAATTAAAGGGGACGTCGAAGTTTGGACTGACGTTTAAGAAAATGGGTAATCTAGAAAATTTATGGCTACGTAGACGCGGATTCGGGTAGGTCATATGATAGAAATTCCTGAACCTACAGGTTTAATTTTTAGACTAGGAGATAATATAGTATCTTGGGAAAGTCGCAAGCAAGGGTGTGTCGCTGTCCTTCACAGAGGCAGAATATATACCTAGGCCTTAGCCAAGCATCGAAAGAAGCTATTTAAACAGTTTAACAAAGGGAACTTCTGTCAAACCGTTAGTCATTTACAACGACAACCAATCAGCACATAAAATAGCGAAAAATAAGATGAACCATAACAGGACTAAACACATCGATATTAGGTTTCATTACGTTCGCGAAGCTATAATTAATGAGGCGGTTGAGGTAAAATATATGCCTTCACAAGAAATGGTAGCAGATATGTTAACAAAATATCCACCAAGCCCAAGACTAAAGCAATTTTTATAAAAAATATCTATTAAGGGGCGAGCAATGTGTGATGTAATGATGTTAAACTAATATTATTTTTGAAGTGATTTTATTTTAAGTTGGTATGATTTTACTTTATTTGTGTTTAATGTTTTTGTGATTGAGCTGTGTTAAGAATAGACGTACGTAATAAAGGTAGATTGTATATCAGTGTACAATAGCTCCAGCTGAATATACTGTGTACTTAGAGCGTGTGCACACTGAGTAGGTTAAGGGTGCGTGCACTTATAGGTAATAACATGTTAGGTAGGAACTTGATGTAATCTTGCGCATGCGTCATGCTATAGATTAAGGCGCTGACAAGACCCAATTGATCAAAATAGGCTTCTCTTAAGAAAAAAATTGCCAAATCTGTACAGTTTGTGGTAGCGGAGAAAAAATATGTTAATCTTGAACATATTTCCCAGAACTTGGTTGTTACCAAAACACGTTTTGAAAAAAAAAACTCGATACAAACTAACGTTAAACTAACCTCTTACCTTGAGTTCTAATCAGAATGCAGAAATTGGTTGTTTTTTATTTTCGATTACTCAACTCAATTTTGAGTAAATAGATAATTGCTTCATATTTTGCAATAAATTACAAGTGTTGTGTCATCACGCTTCTCTTTCTTTTCTATGCACTCTGACAGTGACCGCGATTTACGTGTTGTCAGTGTCTTAAGAGTGCGTGGTGGAGGTTGTATACCTACTCGACAATGTCTTAAGATTCGAGTAATACTGTTTAGAATCTGTAACTACTACAAACTGTTTCGTCAAGGACAAAAAGTCGTTATGTATTATATGAATTAGGTATTATAATAAATGTATTTCATCCAAATAGCCTCTTGATTTGAACAACCTTGAACCCGTGTCCTAGCTGGCTACGAATTCATCTTTGTGAAGACTGAATAATTTACGATTGTCCCGGGTAATAACACAAACCTACTTTATCAAGGAAATGCGCCACTTTATTATGATAATTGGTGGACCTCGAATCCGAATCCCAATCGAGTCCCGTTTGAAAACGTGATCAAGATTCGAAGACATGGAGTGGCCCGCTAATGATCTCATAAATAACCACGAACCTTTACAACTTACTTCCGTTCACATTTATTCGACGAAGTGTCAACAAAGCGTATGAATAAAAGGACTCGAAGTATTTGTTATGGATACGTGTTCTTGTCTCGTACAAGGATGACGATACCCAAAAAATGGTGTAAAGATATCCTTCGGTAAAGTTAGCCTTGTCACCGCATCACTTTGGCAAATAATGTTTACATGTAAACTCACCTCGGGCGGGCGGGGCGACTTCCTATAATCCATTTGGGCGAACAACTGGAGTCATGTCAGGGTGATTGATGTGGGTACCTACAAGGTGATCCATGCGGCGACTTTATCTACGCCTCTTTGACAAGCGGTCCCGAAAACTTGAGCCGCTAATGTGTACACAATGAAGGTGAACGAACATAATGTACTGATTTCCCATATGCACATAATATTAGGCAGCCAGATAATATCGTCACCTGCCTAGCCTTTACCCAACTATGTTAGGTTCGGCGTCCAGAGGTAGCCCGATAATGTAATATTCAATTATTCAAGAAGATTGCATGTTTCCTTATTTAAACAGACACGAATTCTTAAAGCCTACTTGTTTTGTGTCAAAACAATAAAACGATGAAACCGATCAATACGAACGTTTAGCGACGCTCGAATTAACGAGCCATTAAGAACGCCGTGAATGTCAATGACAGACGAGGAAACATGGATATTTACAGTCGGTTACCACAAGCCAGAGGCAAATAGATACCTATCTGTTTTGAAGTTTATTACGCCGTTTACAGATTCAGTGAGATTTTCAATGAATACGTAATTATTATCAAAGTTTAAACGAAACCACTTAATTGCGCGGAAGACAGATTCGTGACCTTTTATGGCTTTATTAAGGAGCAGTGGTTTATGGTTTATGTATAATAAATAAGAAGTAGGTATACTTAAAGTTTGATGGGAAATATGATTTTTCAGTAAGCAAAAGTATCTTTGTAAGATCGTCAGATACAAGGAAAACATAATTTACGAGTTAACAGAGGTTTCTCCATCCTAAACTTTGTTTGAATCAATAGTATCGTAACTAGGTTAGTGTAATGATACCGGCAACACTGTTATAAACATCGATGTTCTATTTATTTGTTTGTTTGTTTGTTAAGGGTTCACATAAATTCGGCTTATCAGACTGATATGAACCTTCACTATCGACTTGGTAGTACCGTCCTGATTATCATAGGGTTAGTAACGTCCACGGGAACTGTCCCGGGGGTCACTTGTGGGCAGTAAAGTAAGAGATAAAAACATGTATAGAGAATTTATCCGAAAAGACCTGAATAATTCTTCTTGTTTGTTTCCTTGAAACTAAAGCTTCCAAAAACAAGAGCCTCAGACAACTGTCAGTATTTTCAGTAAAAACAATAAATAAGTAACAAAATATGCTGTTTTCAGAACTTAATAAAACTCCTAACAAATAATTATTTATCAAAAATTTACTGACTCAGTTCGGGAATTTACTCTCTCTCTCTGCATAGTTACCTTTGACAGTCAAAGGTACCTATAAAACTAAAAAATATACTGCGTTGAAGCGGACGAAATCCGGGACTTACCTCATATATATTAGGAATCAGGAAAAATATCTATAATATTTTCCTCATCGGGTACATTAAAATGATCAAAAGTGCGGGTCAATGTAATACGGAGTTTCCTGAGTTAACGGCTCATTGGAGCGGCGAGCGGATGTCTCGCCCTCTGCACCGGTGCCTAAATCTCCAATCTAAGTGTTATTTACTTTTATATTTCTCCCTCGGAGGCTTACTGATTTTATGCTTCGCTTTATGGCGCATCCGGTACAGGTCATAAAAATAGTCTCCCGACTGATTGCCATCGCTCGATTCGAATAGTCAGAATAAATAACCATTAAAACTTGTGATTTATGACAGAACTAGAGCATTCATTTGGTACTAACATCCTCTGAGTTGTTCGCCGGACTAAATTTTATTACCTGACTTAGCCGGCTGTTATAATAGAAGAGACGTAACAAGGTGAAACGACCGTTTAGAGAGAGAATAATGTCTACTGCCACCTGGACAAGTAGGTACACGTAGGTGTCGCTTTTTTATCTTAAGACAGTAGAGTCTGTCTTTTTTTTTTTGGTGGGGAATCATCACATAACCACTCCCGCTCTGGGCGGAGCGGGAGGGTGTGTCAGACTCTTGCTGACTAAAACCCACCCGTATTCCTTCCGTTGCCCGTGTTGCCAGGGGCCTCGGTAACACTTTTGGACTGCCACGCGACCCCGGCAGGCATCGGCCCTAGTGGACCCCTACACTTGTGCTGACAGTAGTCTGTCTACTGTCTATATGTTGGAAACAGATGTGATACTTTTAATAATTAAAATAAATTACTGAAGAGTGTGCACTTGTTTCAATTTTAAGAACGCTATGACCTATAAACATTTAAGTACCTATTTTTTTTTGCGGCAAAGTAATGGTATTTTAATTAAACACCAAGACAAATATTTGGCACAATAACTTGTCTAGATTTTTAGACAAGGCGAATGTGCTACTTGGGTCACAGCCTAATTTATTCATTCAGTAAAGTGCAGCAGTGCCGTAACATTACATGGCTGATGCAAGTAAACACCACTAATTAACCCAGTTACACGCCGCACTATACGTATTTAGATTCGTTTTACACTATTTAATTCTCCAGTTACTCGTATATGTACCTTGTATGTTACCCTGGAGAACAATAATTAAGGCCAACTATTGTAGTGCGACTTCAAATAGCCTGGACTACTTAAAATAGCAAGGAAGAGTGTTGTTTGTCCTGTCCTAAAATAAAAAATAAAAAAATTTCATGATGAGCCTTAGCAATAATCTTGAATAAATCAAGCGCGGTTGCAGGTAATAAGAATTACTTTTGAAGACGTGATCTTATTTAAGAGGAGCTTCTAAAAACCGTTTCTGTTTCATCTTTTTGCAAGAAACAAATACACGACAAACTCTTATAAAAAAAACCGGCCAAGTGCGTGTCGGACCACGCACAATGAAGGGTGCCGTAGTTGGGAAGTTGGGATGAATTTATCCCAAAAATACACTTAACATTGTAGTTGAAAAACATGTTCTCCCATACATCGATATATGCCATGGTCAATACTCCAACTGCAAATTTAAGTTGGTCGACTATTACTCGTTAACTTGTAAAGCCCGCTTAGTTCTGATAGTTTTCAGGGGACACTTGTCTCTATATCTTAATATTACGAAAGCGGATCCTTTAATCGAAAAGAGGTGTTCATAGACCCGCATATTTTTGAACGGCCTAACCAACACTACCCTAAAAAAATAGCATATCTATGCCAAATTACAGCTTTCTAGTACACTTAGTACTAGAAAGCTGTAATTTGGCTTGAGTCTTTGAGCTACAGCGGGGACAGACAGACGGACATGGTGGACTATAAGGGTTCTTTACTACGGAACCCTAAAACCGAGTGGATTATATTTTTTTGGTTCCCGGAAAACCCTGTTTTTGGCCCTGTTCTTAAATTTATAAGCGATCTCAAGTTCTCCTATTAAAACATACATTATTTGTATGTAAGAATATATAGGTACTTAATGAATAGTTGTCGAATTTTCGCCTATTGGAAATTCTAACACAGTCCGCATACCGCGCCGTGTTTGCATCCCAATGTTGCTACTACGTCAAAGTTAATACCGGTAGCGCATACAAAATTATTAATTGTATTATTACGCAATTATGGTTCCACGTTAGCCCCCGATTTAGATCAGCCAAGTAATTACACAGAGTTAATTACACGTTAAAGTCGCGGTCAATCGGGGAATAATTTGTACAAAGTATATTATTACATTGTTTGAGCTTTATTGGCGGAATTATATTTTAGCGTGCTTCAGCATTATGGAATCTAGAAGATTTATTAAAGTCCTTGCTGTGAACCTTTATGCTTGCACATTAAGGTTCACATTTATCAAAACTCAAATCTGTATAGACCTACTGCAGTACACCTTTAAAGCCCGGACTTCAGGTTGCTTAAAATGGTGCGGTATAGGTACACGAGTGACCAGTAAGATTTTCATTTGTAGTTGTTTTCATTGTAATTATAAATACGTGCTATCTTATAATATTTGGAAAATTTTGCTACACTTATACCTAACAGTAATATGTTTTTTAGATTTTACATTATATCTATATATTTTTATGAATTACTTACCTCTCATGATACCTACCCACGAGAGCGCAAGACGAGTTCGTGCAGCCAATTCCTTGCACGTCACACCAATCCTTCAATTGCAAATCTGTTTATCCTCAATATTATCATAAATCCGAAAATGTTATTGTTGAAATTTCCCTTTGTTTCTCAATCACGTTCAACTGATCAATAATGTTGTCACAACTCGAAAGCCACAAATCCATGCGAATGAAGGCACAAATAAAAGCTACCGTTTGTTTACAAATAGGTACGTCAGTAACGTTTAAAACATCCATAGGCTTACAGATTTACAATGTACCGGTAATAACAACAACATTTACTTAGAATTTCTGGTCGATTTGAAAAGTAGGTATTGATACTCCACTTCGGTAAATATTCCGATCAATCAAACCTGAAAAAATAAATTAAATAATCTAAAGTTTTATCATGTTTCTGGCCGGCACACACATTGTGGGTTAAACCGCATAAAAGTATAAAATAATAAGGCATAAAAGTAATTTAAAAAAAAAAACAAATATTAAAACTGTTACGGTTTATTGGCGCTGGCATTAATATAGATTTAACTCTGTGATTACAGCTTTTACCAGACTACGCGACGCAAAGGAGGGTAATGTGTTTAGCAGTCTATGTATGTATGTATGTATGTATGTATGTTCCTTTGTGGCGCTCTAGAGACCAAATGCGTGGGCCGATTCTGATGATTCTTACGTTAATCGATTTGTCTTAATCTTGTAAGTGTCACTAAGGATATGACAGTAATCAGAATTCAATATAGCAACCAGACGCCATATTGTGAAAAAGAAAAAAATTAAGTCGACTAACTATGTCAACTCGGGTATCATTCAATAGGTATTTGAAAATCATCTTTAGAATTCTGTAATCATTTTTAATTTTGAATGACCATTTAGGATCTATGACGGTTTAAAGTTGGTTAGCAACCATTCTCACTTAAATCTTTTGAAATATTCATGAATTATCACATTAAAGCTTAATATTACGTAAACGGATCCTTGAACCGAAAAATGATGTGCACAAACCCGCAATATTTTTAAACGGCCTATCTAACGATACCCCACACCACGGGATAGACGAGAAAAAAATATCACCTCTCATTACGTGCAAGGTACCTTAAAAAAAAAATTCTCATTATTTTATTTTACCATGAACACCAGCACAGGTTGCACAGACTGTACCCTGCATCGACCAAGGATTGTTACAGCGCGAATTTGCTGTAATGCTTAACGTACCACGTTCGTCAATACAGTATGAACTGAAATGATACCAGCAGACTGGCCGCTACTCACGCAGACCAGTCAAGGGAGGTGTCAGATGCACATCAGCCCGGACGACTGGTTTATTGTCCTGGAAATTTTAAGAAACCGTTACCTTACCGCTGTTGAGATATGCTAGCGGCTCCAAATCGCAAGAGGTGTTAATGTTAGTGAGCGTACGATGAGAAGACGTATGGAGGAAGTAAACTTAAAAACCCGTAGACCAGCATAGGGTCCAGAACTTCTCAAACATTATCGAGTAGCTCGACTTCAATACGCACGTGAACACGCTAGCTGGATCCATGAGCAATGCGCCCGAGTACTGTTCACAGATGAGTATCGAATCGTTTTACGTGCTCCAGATGGTCGGGAGCGAGTGTGGAGAAGAAGAGCCTCTTCTTCTCCACACTGGACTGGACTGCTCGTAATGATACCACCATACAAACTGTGAGTTTACAAGAGCACGTAATGTGGGGATGTTTTTTTGCTCGTCTATCCCATGGTGTGGGGTATTGTTGGATAGGCCGTTCAAAAATATTGCGGGTCCGTGGAAACCATATTTCGATTCAAGGATCCGTTTGCGTAATATTAAGCTTTAAAGTGCTAGTTTTAGCTCGAGTAAAGTTTGCTGGCAGGAGGGTCCCCCTCCTGCCAGCTAAGTGGTTGTTTATGGAGATGTGAAAACATTATTGGCAGTAGTATATATAATGAAATACAATAAAAGGAAAACTATCACAGCTAAGTAGTCTTTACAAGTTAACGAGTAATAGTAGACCAACTTAAATTTCCATTGGAGAATTGACCATGACGTATATTGAAGTATGGGACAACATGTTTTTCAACTACAATTTTAAGTTTGTTTTTGGGATAAATTTATCCCAAATTCCCAACTACAGAACCCTTCATTGTGCGTGGTCCGACACGCACATGGCTGGTTTTTTTGAAATTGACTTTTTTATGTAGGTATAGTCGCCTTCGTAATTGAGTTACCACCCTAAGGTAGCATGCCACTTGCACGTCATAAACGAGAAGTTCTATTTGTCCATGTGACAGTTAGTTTCAACCTTAATAAAGTTTAAATTTGCTGGGAATTATTGTTAAGTAAAAATGGTAAGGCGTTTACGAGATCAACTGTACCATATGTAGAAAATAACCACCTACGTAACAGTACATTTCCAATAAAACTACACTTAAATTTACCTTACAGAAATATAAATGGTTAAACTTAGATAATAATAAAATGTAAACATCTACCCATTTTGTAGGTTCGCTGTTCAAGTCTATTTGTAAGCCCTCGCATCCCGTTTGTGACCTAATTTAGCTTGTTTAATGCACAGATCCGTCTGGAAAAATAAATAGCAGCTATATTTATCCTAATATAAGAATTTTAGTAGGCGTGTCTTTTTAACACGCTTATATTATTGGGTCAGGGCCGGAAAATATGATTAATTGTGAAATATGAACAAACAGGTGAATAAATGTGTTTTATATTTTCATAATATAAGACTGAAACTACGTACTGTTGACTTATTGTTGATTTTATGATGATTGAAATTACCCATGACAAATGCTTATTTTAGAACTGTTACAACATATATTGAACTTTAGTTATACCATTACTAAGTATTTAGATTCCTAATAATGCCGGGAACTATCACACAATAACGGTTGTCCAAATACAAAGCGTTTTTTGACATCTTAATGTGAAATACTTTCACCAGTATTTCACATTAAGATGTGAAATACTGGTGACACAGTAATAATGATGATGACAGATTTTCATGACGGCCGTTATAATATGATGGAACCGCTTTTTCTAGAAAACCAAAGTTTTTGTGAATGAAATGAAATGAAATGAAACGAAATTTATTTATTTGCCAGAATATAGGTACTTATATAATAACATGGTAAAATAATTTTAGTCTCACTATATTCGACAATACAGTCGTGCAAATATTTCTAGTACATGCATGAAATTACATCAATGTCATTAGTCATACACAGCACAATCATAATAAAATTTAATATAATATTAATTAGGCACATTACATTATAAAATATATTAGGTTAGTTTATTAGATCACAGCCAAGACAGTTCATCAATTTATTGATTAGATTTTATAAATAATTTGATTTAATAAGTTTTCGTTGTAGTATAGATTTCACCTGAACGCTACATGTACGTACAACATTATTGGAAAAAACCTTTTTGTATTTTTATCATATCAATCATCATTATAATGAAAAGAGTAGGTATAATGCTTGAGCATTAGAACGCTAACAGCTTGGAAGCTATGAATGGACAATAAATTATGTAGTTTATAACGATTGTTAAGCAAATAAATTACTAACTGCCACTTCACAACCTGTAACAACTGGCCAATAAACATGCAAAGTTAAATTAGCTTAATTAATTTCAGCAGGCAATGAAGAGCGAATGAATTCCTACAATACTTTTACGTCTCGTAAAATTTTTTGGAGGCTTTAAAGATTTATGAACCGTTTGTTCGACGGACAAAGATGGTATAAAAGGTTCAAGAGAAAATAAAAAGAGGTACGTACTCGCAAACCGGTTTTTAGCTTTTATTAGTCCGAAACAATATGCAAAGAAATTGTCGAGCCATTTTTCTTAACAAGTACCTCCCTACACGTTATTATTGCCACCACTCCCTAAAATATGATTATTCTCTTTGAGGCTGTCTTGTAAAGGACATTCTTGCAGATATGAATTGAAATATTAAAATTCTAACCGGCTTTTACAGTGTGTTCATTTTCATCCACGTAGAATTTACTTACTTATTTAATATTTTATCAACGTTGTCAACTTCTATATTAAATCACAATCGGTATTCACGTTTCTCCGTAAACTGTTTGTTTATTTAGTAAAACTAAGTGGGCGACTCGATAACTTTAGTATTTATATTATTTTTGATAAAGCTTTTATTCAATCCGCTATTTCGTAAATTGTCATTTCTTATTTAATATCAAAGAATAGAAATAGATTTTGGAGAAAGAATAATTTGATATAGGCAATTAACCTTTTACGACGTTTCAAATTGTTATAATCAAACATTAAGACTTCTGCAGACTGGGGCGATATCGCGGGGGCTACAGGCATATTGCTGCCTGTCGCGCTCGCGATATCGCCCCAGTCTGTAGAAGCCTTTATTCAACGTTTAAACATCGATAGTATTGTTGACCAAAGGATCAATCACAATGTTATCATCGATGTTATTGCCATAAATAACTTAAAATTCAGTAATAATTACAATAAGCGTGGTGTATCTAAAACCATAGCTTTCGTAGCACCGCTACGACCATTGCGCTACGCCGTAGCAAATCTGCTTTTGATAAGGATTTAAAGAAAGATTTACATAATTCGGAATTAGGGTAATTTAATAGGAGCTTTATTATTCTTATTTGAAAGTTTCGATTGCATAAAGAAAAATTTTCCCCACAAAAATAAATTTGGTATTGTTTATCAACAAGTTGTTTATCAACGAAAACGTATTTTCAACTGTATTAAATAATGCAGTAAACTCGTTATGGTTGTTATGGACAGTTAACTTGTAGTGAATTTCAAATGCAGCAATTCTCCGTAGGAGGCGAAACAGGCAAATGGTTGAATGGACAACAGTCAGTGGACCATGAACGTGAATACCACGAGCCAATACCGTTTTCAGTCGAGCCGTCTCGTATCTCGTCACAACATGCGTGCAGATGATGCTATTGTGTCAGTTGCCTGCCTGTTAATGTGGAGACAGTTACTAAAACGTAGCCACAAAGTGTAATACTTTGTTTTGTGATGTTTTAAAAACATTTCAGAAAAAATCGAGGTACTCTCTTTGTTGTACACTCGCAGTAAAAAAGCTTAGCTTGATTTGGACAGCAAAGTCCGTATTCCATGTAGGCAAACGACGGCTACGTTTGTTTTTCACTATGTGTTCCGTTTAACAAGTACGCTTTACATCTGCGGTAATAAACTGGGCGCACACGGGGACACGGTCCGCCGGCCGCGCAGCTTACGACATCGGTGCAAATTCAACCATCGGTAGAAATCCGCCGAGCACATTGCACGCCCGCGTTGTGTCTCTTTTATTTCTTACAAAAAAAAACTCCAAAGCCACTGCAAACTACGTAAAACTATGCGTAACTACGAATATGTTCGCGAATCGGGTAAAACAACACAATAAAAAACTTTACTGTAAATGAAAGGTATAATAATTGATTATTGAATATTCATTTATCCACGGTATTGGCAGGGAAAACAATCGTGATGTTTTTGGCTAGGTTGCCAAATCGTTTGTCTACAAACTTCGTGCTATGAATTTGTTTTAGTATTTGATCCTGACATAGGTCTCTATGCGGGTTTATAAAGCAGTGTGGCTTTACCCGCATTAGGAAGTTTATTTCTAGTTGGAAAATTTTGAAAATAGTGCCTGTCGTTAATAAAGTAAGTTTGAAAAACAAGTTCGGGGTTGAAACTAAAAGTTCTGTTTAATTAATAAAAACAGCGAAAGTTCCGCAATAATCCACGCAGCTCATACCTAACAAGAAAATACAGCGCGGTGTATTCCGCGCTGTAGTTTAACAATGTAGTGCCGAATCGCGAGGTAAGTGCGGGCTCAGCATAAACTTGCCGCCGTACGATTAATAACGGCGGGGTTATGTATGCACAAAACCGAGCAAGTTGGCTTGTTAAGCCTTTGTGCTGAGTACCACTCGCATCCGCTCAATTGTACCTACCCATCCATGTGCAACCAATAGCACAATACTTGATATAAACTAACAAAAACATTTGCAGTATTACACATACCCATACTACCGAGCATTATTGTTTAATACGAGCTTTACAACTTTATAAATTAGTTCTCCAAATCCATATCTTAACTAAATTGATCTTTCAAACTATTAGTTTCAAATGCGAAAGCTCGCTGGTCACCATTTGCATAACTTACACGTTTCATTTCCGTAATTACCATTCGATAGCTGCCATTAATCTTCTCACCAAATCCCACAGTGAACGTCAATCGTTTGACTCTAATCACAGGATTTGCTTTAAACGTCCGCATTCGTACTGCCCTCTTAGCGAATCCTTTTGAGAAAAAGTTGTTAAAAAAACGGCACAAAAACAAAAGGAAATAGTCGGGGCGGTCCCCAGAGAGTCGTTGTTAGCCCTGGGACGGTACTTAAATCAAATGTTCACCATTCAAGGAAATTATAAGAACAGGGCACGGATTCGCGTACCCTCCGAGAGAATCCCCTCGGATAAAAAGGCTTACGTAGAAACAGTGTTGTGAATAGTTTCATTGTTCTTTACAATATTTTCTGGAATATACGTACTTTGAACTGTATTTGAAATAAAAAAAGAAGAATCTGTCTTGAAGGTTCAAATGTATATAGATAGAAAATAGTTCTGATATAATATACGAGTAGTTCAGCAAAGTATAATATGATCGTGATAGGTGGAACGCGTGGCGTGTTGGCTCGAAGGGAGGAACATTGAGAGAAAACTTAATCAGAAGTATTAGTGAAAACGTTTTAATATTCTGAACGGAGTGCACGGTTAAGGATTTTCTTTTTTGTTGTTGTCTTCGAGAATATTACTTTACCTCGCAACAAACTTAAGGGGCCTAATCCGCTTTTCAACTCGAGCTTTTACTTGCCTTATGACAGCGAGCTTCGAGCTTCCAAAGACGTTGCGGAGAAAGTTTTTAATCTTTTCGCATGTACACATACGTACTCGTGACAAAACAACTTCACCAGACGGTATCAGACACAAACGGTGCGCTCCATACATAATTATCGTATCAAAGCGTATTCAGGACGGATAAGAAGCGTATAAAGAATGGAAAAATAATAAGTAAAGCTTATGTGTCTTTAACATGTGTCCATATGTCGAGATCCTCAGAAGCCGTCCCCACTCGCCGGATATGAATAAAATTTTCTTAGATAAATTGAGAGTTCGCGAAAACGTGTCGATTTCTTTATTTATTCAATACTTTTCTCCTTTGAAACGTTTCTCCTTGGATTCGTCCGCGCTTATCTTATATTTATGAATTCTTTTGGGTTATTGATGTAAAACCACTTTCTTCTTTTTGCGACATCAATAGAAATATTGCAACGGATATCCAGACACAAGCACACGTTAAGATAAATAAAGGAAATTTTACAGTTATCTCAAAAACGATGGAAACGACATCGTTTTTGAGATAATTGTAAAATTATGCAATATCATAAATTGTTGGTTGTATTATTTTCGTAATCAAACAACACCCCAAATTGGTAATTTGAGCCAACCTAAGTTGTGTTTGTATAGGTCAACTAAATTCAATAGAGGGATAGAGTATACCGCTGACGCAACCGTTTCATCATACGTAATATTTTAAAAAGGACGTTATCATATTTTTAGGGTTCCGTACCTCATTAGAAAAAAACGGAACCCAAAAAGATCACTCGTGAGCCTGATTTGCTCCGAATCTACTGGACCGATTAAGTTGAAATTTGACCCAAAGACGGACGTGTAACGTAAATAAATGAATTTTGAATATGAGATTTACTTTTGGGGGGCAAATTAGAAAATTAAACAAATGTTTTGCAAGCTGTACCGTGTGACATGTCAAATGAAAAAAAAGGCTTGTTGCGGGTTGGGAGTTTCAAATATATATGTTTTTTTTTTTTATAATTTTAAAATAAATATTTTTAAAGTTATCTAACAAAAGAGGTGAAAATTGACCATCCCCGAAACTTTTGAACCAAAAATTTTGAAAAAAAAAATGCAGAAAATAGTTTTTTTACTTCTAAAGATTACTGTAAAACTTATAAGAAGTCTGGTTTTAAAATAACATGTGAAATCTCTCAATATGGGAGAACATGTTTTTCAACTACAATGTTAGGTTTGTGTTTTGGATAAATTATCTTGGGATAAAAACATGGTACATAACATATTCATTGTACCCTCATAGAACCCTCACCACGAGAGTTCAACTGGCCCTTGTTCAGTTTCTTTTTCAGTTCTGCTTCCAATTTATTATAATTCCAATTCGATGATTTATTACGTGTGTCTTTTTTAGTATACCTACCATTTATAGATATTACAATATTAGTGGGGTCGGACTTTAAATCGAAATTAGAATAGTTTTTCTCGACAATCTGATAAAATGATTCCAACATACAGTTATACCACTAAAATCCCATTAAAGCACTATGCCGCTACACCTTTACTTACCTCTATAGAGCCTAAATACGAAACCCGAAAGCTCTATTTCACAAAGCTAGCCAAAGCTTGAATAGGAATTAGTGCACATAATCTAAAAGATAGCGCGCGATCGAATTTCGGCGTCCGAAATGTCCGATGTTATTAGTCAAACCGATATCCGGGGACTCTGTGAAAAATGCTCTTGGAGCCTCGTCGACCGCCAATATCTCCGGGCAACAGCTTAAAAACGTTTCGGTAAGTTTGGATTTCCAAACCTTCGTTTTTTACACCCAAAGGGATTTACGTACGGGACTCTTCGGAACGGGAACGTCGAGTTTCTTCGAGGAATTTATTTGCCTATATGTTGAGTAATGTACCTTTAGCGTAAATTAATATACATTTAATTGGCGGCGAAACCAACCAACCAACTATAAATTTTGTTAAGCAGACGCATCCTTTTGATAATATTTATTACGTTATTTAAGTTTATTTATTTAATTAATTCGGCTTTGGGATCTTAGTATTTTAGTCGTTACTTAACAAAGACCAGTAAGATCACAGAAAGCGATAAAGCCACCCATTGTATATTTTGTAGTGTTTGATTTATTTTTGTTATGTATTTTTGTGGTGTACAATAAAATATATATAAATAAATAAAGACGTGGTCAAGTAAGTAGGTAAAATGTCACTTCTTATTGACATATTATTGTTATTAGACTCAATGGCCACCTATTTTAGCAGGTAAAAGCAAACGGCCCGCATTACAGAATGTGTCGCTCTGGTAACCGACTTTCAATCTCTATCAGCACTAATCGAATGTACCCAAATATACCTATTTGTGTATAGTTTACCTATTTGAGTTCAAAGAAAATTCATTCATGGTATACTTCATTGTGAATCGTAGTATTTGTATTTGTATTGGTATCAATACTCGTATTCTGTATAACTGCTTAACTAGACTAGAATTGTAAGCTGTTAATCTCTTCTGCTCAATTCCGCCCTGACCTAAGCCCTGCATAGTTTAGGGGTCGACGGTCAAAGTCTAAAGTCAAAACTGTATAAAAGGTGTTGGAAATAAAATAAATATAGAGATCACTATGTTTTGCCGATAATGGTGCCGATTCCCTTGTTCACAAACTAAACTAAATTTAAGTTCAGTGCATCTTTTTCTTTGTATTTCATTAAGAAGAGGACAGAAGATAAATTTTAGTTTAGTCCTGTCAAATTAATCAGCGCTTGACGTAAATTGAAGTAATTTTAGTAGGCAAGTTTTTAATCTTGTCTAAACTTGTATGGCGTAGTGACAGGCGCTGATTAATTTGACAGGACAGGACAGTTATAAACTTTTTTTTGCGAATACTTTTTATTTTGTATTTATATTTTGCATTGCATTGCAAATGTTGCATGCTTTTTTTTTTTTTTTGAGGGTGGGAAATCATCAAATAACTTCTCCCGCTCTGGGCGGAGCGGGAGGGTGTGTCAGACTCTTACTGACTAAAACCCACCCGTATTCCTTCCTGTTGCCTGTGTTGCGGGGGCCTCGGTGACCCATAAGTACCTTCCCGCGACCCCGGCAGGCATCGGCCCTAGTGGACCCCTACTTTTTGCTGACGACATCTCTTTGAGGCGCGCGTGGAATACGACGCGCCGTCGACCCGGGCCTGGTCCTTACCGGACGGTGAGCTACCCATTGCTCACCGTCCGCAAGCCCGCGCCTACGGTGGCCGGAAATCCGCCCGGGATCTCCGACGCCCTGGGCGTCTCCTGCGGCGGCTAGGGGCGAGAGGGCGCGAAACGTGCCTTTCCCTCAACCGTCCCGCCTCCTCCTTCGCGAGCATTACTGCTTCGCAGAAGGAGGTGACGGCTGCCCATGCCCTCTCGCTCCATACCATGGCCTGAACCAGGGCCGGACGCGAGAGGTCTCTGCCGCCGATCGCCTCCACGAGGACACGGCGGTGCTCTGCCCAAGCCGGGCAGACCTCCACCGTATGCTCCACCGTGTCCTCCGGGCGAAATGTTGCATGCTGGTGCTAACATCTCACCACCACGCAAACTTTATAGTACCAGCATGCAAAATTTGTAGTATAGGAATCAAGTTAGCCCAATGTAATAATTAAGAACTGACCTATTAATTATATAGCTGTAAATATTTAACAAAATCTATTGTTAGTTATAGGTACAAGCAAAATGATCAATATCATTTCTTCAAAGGTAGACCGTACTCCAATTAATGTTCTACTAATGATTTCAGCAAAAGTAATTTTATAAATGAAAACGTCAGTACCTAAGTCGGAGTGATGTCACAAAAAATAATAAACGTCTAGAAATAAAAGCGTTTGTCTCAGAGATTGTTTCATTTTTTATTTACAATATCTTTATAGAGATGCTTTGTCGTGAGTTTTCTTGTTCTGAGGACCACTCAGCTAAGACATAACAGTTTTCACTATTAGCGTTCGTTCCTCTCCGTTATAACAAATCTATAGGTAGATGTACAGGAATTCTTTATTCACATCTAATATTAAAACAAATAGCTAAACATAATTGATTCGGATTTATCGTCTATAATAACACAAACAATTCTTTTAATTTTTCGTATACATTTGGGACATCAATTGACGACATAATCGCCGCGGGCGTCCGGATGTCCGCCAAACAGAAGGCGGATATAATGCACCTAATTCGATTCCCGCTTAGGTAAAACAAATAGACTACAGATTAGTGTATAATAATGTTGTTTCTGTCATGTTACAACAGCAACAACACTGGGTTTTGAGCGCCAAATATTAACATAACATTTTACAATTTGACAATTTTATTTTGACATTTTGTAATATTTAAGTTTAATTAATCATAATTTTGTTTTAGGTTTTTATCTGGTTTTTAAATTAGTCTAATTTAAATGTATTTTTATAAAAAAGGCGAATTATGTCTGAAATAAATAATTATTATATGCAGCAGTAAATACAACATGCTATCTCCGAAGTCTACAACATGCTATCATCTCGAATCAATTTTACCACTGTATTTGCGTAAATGCATACAACATAAAAGTTATATACGGAGAGACACAAAACATCTAATATCTAAAATCTCATCTAGGATTTAACCAAGCACGTAGAACCAAAATGTCGTTCTATTTTTTTTTTGCGGTGCTTTCTCCTCTAAAATTGGCTCCAGATCCATTCCTGTTGACAACTTTATCGAGCGGTTTTCGATAAATTGCGGCGAGGGAAAACTAAATAAATCCGAGAGGGACTTTAGATAAGGTAATGGCTTCAGTAATGTCTAGCGACTGCCGCCATAATGCAATCGGAAACCGAACCACAGTAACGGTAAGGCATCGACATCGGACTACACAAGATTTTTCACCCTTTTTCCTTAAGAAATACCGTTATAATCTAGTTTCAGAAAACAATTAAGACATTCAGATGCAAATGATTCTATCTATTCTAGCTACAAGTAGATCCTGCTAATATTTTGCATTTAAAATGTCTTTGAAGGAAACTTTTTTCATTAAAATCTGGTCGGTTATGAAGGTGCCGTGATGCATAAAAGATCGTGGCTATTCATTTTTTATGCTTTAATAGCTTCGGTACGTTTACGTTTTTTTTTGTGTGGAGCTCTATGTAACCTAGTAGACATATTAATTGGTCAAGGACAGCTAATGATACACAATTGATATTCTGACACAATTGACTCCGAATCGGTGTCGCACGGGGCTTAACATGTTAAATTGCTTACCGAACTACACTACATTTATTTAATTAGTACAGTCAGTGACCACATTATGGACCCACCATACCACTGGCCATACCCCTGGTGGTATGGTGGTTCTAAAACTATACCACTGAGAAAATAGTGTTGTGGTAAACTAGTTTATTTCAAATAAAAATTTGTCACATACATACTCCTA
Organism: Atethmia centrago; assembly: GCA_905333075.3. Taxonomy (NCBI): domain Eukaryota; kingdom Metazoa; phylum Arthropoda; class Insecta; order Lepidoptera; family Noctuidae; genus Atethmia; species Atethmia centrago. Next base: position 13,526,101 of record HG995383.1, on the reverse strand, counting down.
TTACGCAGTTCGCCATTAACAATCATGTTCGGAATTTGTCCAAGGCATGACCTACTGATATTTCTCTGTTTATAACTAGTGTACAACACTAGTTATAAAATCACCATTAGCTTTTTAGTTATTTCGCCGTGTTTTAGGAATCGTCTTTGCCTTATGTATATTTTGCAACACATTCAATAATCGCATTAACGTTTTGGTATTCTTGTTTAGTAATTTATTTATTTTAGAATGAAAAGATTCCAAAACATTTGTTGTGCGATGACGTTCACCAAACACGCTGAATATTTTAGGTGAACGAATTTTGAACCAAAACGTTTCGATATAGCTTATAAACTTTTCCATTTGCTTCAATTATTTACTTTCTGCTTTTATATATTCAAATCCGTGCAATACCTCATCAACAGTAAGAAGCGGTAAGGCAGCAGTTAGGGCCACTATTCTTCTTTGGGTTCGTTTTGTGTATTAATGAACGATTTTGCTTTTTCCAAATATTGCGAACCCAGTGGTAATAACAGCCCTTTAAAGTATTTTTTGGGAATACTTTTAAAATTGCGTTCATTGCCGCTTTTCGTAGTCATAGTGTATTTTACACGGATTCCAATCAGGTATTTGGGACAGAATCATATGAAATAAAATTATATAACTTTTTCTTTCTTTAGTTTCTTTTCGGTCGGACATGAGTGCAAATATTAACGGCCTTACTTCAGTTGTTTCCGAGGCACTGCTTATATCGCCATGAATATTGAACAATTGAGCGAAAGGTGCTGAACAACTGTAAAATGTACCGTCCACAAAATATTCTCTGATATTAGTAATTTTGTTTCGGTTATCATTGGTACAAAAAACTAAAATACGAGTTTCATGGTCCCCTGCACTATTGTGGTAAAAATCAGCTAAAAGAAAATCTTTGAACTGCACCACCTGGACAAAATTTTTAAATATAGTCTTTGATACTTGAGCAGACTTATTTCATGCGTCATGTAGAAAATGTTACACGCTTTCGTACGGTGGTAAACTGCCCATTACTAAATTAAATCCATTGTCAGTAAAATCACTATTTTTCTCACAGATGATAAAACTTTTTCCCGCAAATCACATATTTCCTTCAGTATTTGATTCTTATGTGTATCTACTTCGCAGGTATGATCTTTTTTAGTACTGATAGTTTTACTATCCTAAAATGAAAATTAATAATAATAGTCTAATAAGTATTCTTCACAAATAAAGAAGCTGTTGTGAAATAGTTACCTGCGCAATCGTTATAGTCCCACGACATTTGGTTCGGAAATATAATGAACACCGCCATATCACTCAACCATTTTCATACGTTTTGTGGCGATGATATCTATGTATTCACAATGGTGGAAAGGCACTAACACAAAGGAGTGCCTTTCCACCATTTATATTAATAAAATTTAGTTCTTACATATTTTCTTTTTGTACCTACTTCCATTTTTAATATCTATATATTTATTAAATATTTATTGCTTTTTTTTTAACTATTTTGTCAGCAATACACTGCCAAAGGAGCAGAGATGAAAACAAAAGAAATTGTATTATAATGTTATTAACAGATAGACGTAAAAAGTGAAAATTATGCAAGGAGTTCTTAATGTCCTTATACAAAATGAGGATAATAGCAGACGGAATGACTATTTGAACTTTAATTACATGATTCACGCATATGTAACAGATAGTAATGGTTATAAATGAGTATACATTCCTAAGTATAGGTAGCTCCTGAATAATTTATGCTCTTACAGTCCACAACACTATTTTCTCAGTGGTATAGTTTTAGACCCCTCTTCCCCTCTTCTTCTTTGGAAAAGTGGTCAGGTAATGTAGAGCACTGACTGTTTTAATTAATTATCAGCCTAGTCGCATCAAAATGAAATTACACAATAATCTAAAATAAATATATTAACAAAACAAAATATATAAAATAAAATGTATTTGAAAACATACGACCTTAGTCTTTATTAAGACAACCCCCACGCAAAAGAGAACAAATGATCTTACCTATTATGTGGTAACTTTGCGGATTAAAAGGCTCTCAGTAGACAGAGCTATATAAAAGTTTAAATAGTTTAAGCGCAGTCTCAAACGCATATCGAAGTCACAAGACAAACTCATTGTCTCCGCGCAAACATCGCCAATGCAACTTCTCAATGAAGCCGAGTAAGATAAACTTTGCGATTCGGCTCATACTTAGGAAGTTCACGCGAACACTTCAACTGTAGAAAATCACCTGTAACCGTGCACGTAGACACTAGAGCCCTCAAAAACAACGGGATGCCCGAAAACTTCTAACAAACACTCAACTCACTAACTTACTGGAGGACAACAACAACGAAGTTAGTTTAGGAAAAATACGTAAGCTTAAGAATTAGTTGATGTCGGCGGTTTATTTACCTACTAGCTGGGGCCGCGACTCCGTTCACGAGAAAGAAGAAAATGGAAGTCTTGAGGTATGACGAATTGATCGATGTCTGCGGTAAAAACTTGCTCGCAGCTCGAAAGTGCGTCAATTAAATGACCTCCTATCTCAGACAATTTCGATTTTCTGGATAAAACCTTGTCAATATAGTAGGGGGAAGTAAGGGGAGGTCATGGCATTGGTAACATGAGTAATATATCTAAGTTACGCATAGCTAGTTTCAAGAATGACAACATGAAAGAAATTTCGTAAGTATTTGCTATTTTTTTTATTAATCTAAAGAATCTAGACCGTCACTTTCAAACAGCATCTCCATTTCAAGACAAAAGTAGGTAATAGGCAACAGTAATACTTATAAATAAATGAGTGGCTCACAACCGTTAAAGCAGACTAATTCAACGGCAATGCAGGCAGATTGCCTCGGATGAAGGTATGGACTCCGCGGCAAGCCGGATTAAACTTGTTTTTAAGTTTATCGTGGCTTTAATATTGTTCGCGAGGACTTAAACGCAACGTATAAACCTCGGTCGCTGGAAGTTACGTAGTAAGCGCATACAATAGTTGGCTATATTGTATATGCACTGAGTAGGTACTCACAATAGGCGAGGCCGCTAAAGGGACGTGCTTTATATATTCAATATACGGGAATCATAATTACATTTTGTCATGTTATTAAAAAAATATTTACGTAGAATACGAGTAGTAATATTAGGTAAACATTTTAAAATTCTACGTAAATATTAGCGTTGTAATTCAAAAAGGCAGTTCTAAAAAGACACTAAACCAAAAAAATGCCTAAAATAACTTCTTTCAGGTAGCCATTAATTCATTTGACGACGGAATACCGGAATTCCCTTCGACGGGATTTGCTAAATTGCATTTAAATCTACTTTCCACCCGGCTTACATTTCCGCGCATCAAGTCCTGGGAATGTACAAAAACATGAACCGTAATTTGCTAAGACGAATAACGTTTGATTTAATCCGGCACGTAGAGCGGCCCCGGGCCGGGCCCGTCGATTTACTTTTATTGCTATTTCGTTTTATTTCGCCGGGCCCGATGCTGTCTGATGTGGCCCTGTTTTCGGGATCGTTAACGGCAAATGTGCTAATCTTTTTTACAGAACCGTGGCGTAACAATAAGCGACTTTGATGGTCGTAGCCAACGGACGCCGTTACTCTCGCTAATGTGCAACGATTAAGGTTTTACATTTTAGATGGTAAGGGTGTCCATTTAAAAAATCTCGACAATCCATTTTGTCCGACCCATCGTTGAAATAAATGAACTTGACGATCACATGTTTTATTCCTTGTTCCTGTTCAAATCTGGAACGACAAAGACAAACACGTATTTTAATATTTATGTAGGGGGTACCTTAGAAATCCCAAACTTTTGTACTCTCTCGTCGCGCGAAGTTTCCCCGGCTTGCATCAGCGTGTATACAAAGCTGTGTTAAGTGTATCTAACTTCGCGCCAAGAGAAGTCAATTACAACGACTTTAAAATACGACACCTCAAGACATTAAGAGACAAAGTTAAGCAAGCCAATAAACGCTTTAATCCTACCGCCTACTATTTAACACCAAGAAAACTTTGATAAGAGTTTCACCATTAAGTGTTTTTTTAATCCTGGGCTAAGGATTTTATAGGTGAACTTTTTCGTCAAGACGGGCTCAAGTGAAAGCTTAAGAAAACCTTACGCTCCTTATTTTATACTCGTTGTATTTAAATACAGATTGAGGAAAGCCTTGGCAAAGTAGTAGAAAAACTTTTCCTTAATTTGCTCGTGACGTGCAACGCAACAAAAATACGTGAAAGATAGTTAGGTATAATAAAAGTCGTGACCCGAACACGTACGCATGCAGCTTCTCTCGTAAAAAGAGTCACGAATCACACACTGTACGTTTTCAATAAAGGTGTCGTTACAAGGATCCCCGCAAAATCGACAAAGCGACAGTTTCATTTTGAAGGTAAGAGCAATTCTACTCTTTTGTGAGTTGGTATTGCCACTAAGTAGGCGGGATTGCGTTGTAAAGTGTTTATTTAGGAGACGTTTGTTTGCTTCCTTAGTATGCAAAATTGACTATGTGCACTTTAACACGGGATAGGTGTTTTATTAGCTTTTAGGGAGTTGCGATTTAACCACAAAACACCTCAAATAAATAAATAAACACTTTATCACACTCTTGCGAGTGGAAAGCTGAACAAGATAGGATTATAATCAAATCAAATTAAAATATTTTATTTCACATAAACCTACATGGGCAGTTATGAAACGTCAGAAGCTAGGTGCATGGTTCCAATTGGTCGTTTCCTATGGAGAAGAGAGGGCAAGAAACTCCACGGTTACTCTTTTAAAAATAATTGGCTTTTACAATGTTTTCAAATTACAGTGTTAATAGATATGGGAGGACAGTGTAGGCCTGTCAAGATGTACTAGGTAGGTACTTTAAAAAAAAAATGGTCTACAAATCTAGCCTACAACGTTCTCACATTCACAAAATATAAAATAATCTATGTAAAATATTAATAAAATAATACAAACCTATTTAAACTAAATGACATGTTTGCAACTGTAACAAGTCTTAATAGCCACTAATAAATAGTTTGATATCAAAATTGTAGGTATATAATGTCAAACAATGATAATATTATGTCAAAGAAGTATGTATACAAAAAATAAAAGAAAATAAACATCGTAATTTGTGCAGAGAAAAACAGAGTGCAGTGGTGGCCCAGGGGTAACGGCCGCGACTTACGTTTTGTAGGTCATAGGTTTGAACCCCGACAGGCGCTTTACTTTGTGTAAATTATTTCATCACCACTGCTCTCAAAACGGTGAAGGAAAACATCGTGAGGAAACCGGCATGTCCTAGAACCAAAAAATCGAAGACATGTGACATCTACCAACCCGCACTGGGCCCGCGTGGTGGATTACGGCCCAATACCTCTCACAGAGAGGAGGCCTGTATCCCAGCAGTGGGAATATTATAGGCTGAATATGAAACATCGTAATTTGGGAGCAGTTAATAGACATTTACATAGTTATGCCGTTTATGAGGTACCAGGGAAGCCACATGTGCAGAAGGAATTATTGCCAAATTTCCTTGTCTTCAACGTATAATTTATGATACCTCATTTAACATGTAGGTAAACCTTATCTAGTATAATTGTCCCACGTCCAGTTATCGCTAACCGCAATATTATACAGTCACGAGTCAATCCTAAAATTAAACACATTTCTAACATATAACTATGTACAATAAAGCAATATTAGCGAGCCAGTTGACACCGCATTCACATTCAAACTAACGTGAACAAACGAGGGAAGTGAGGTTCGATTGAATCACTTTCACACAATAGGCCTCATCACTGTCTGCGTGACAGCATAGAGAGCCCGTTTCGAGTTTATGCGATAGGAATTTATATTAATTTCCTGTGTCAGTCCGCCGGGAAACCAGTTGGTTGCAGTCGATGCGGCGAGCGCAAACTGCGGTCGGCCGCCTGTCCTGACCTGTTCCATACACTGCAATGGACATGCCCGTATAAACTCACACGCTAATTTACCTCAACCACGAAATTTCTATTCACACTTTGAACTAGACAGTGACTGAACGGAAATACTATGCACGCCACTAATTGGGAAACAATTTTAAACCAAATTATACCGTGATCATGGAAATGAGTTTCGTAACCTATATTCACATCTTGCGGAAAACGAGAAGGGAGCAAATTTCCAAGAAAATCTTTATTTCGGGCTAATTCTGTTTTATACGTATTTTACATCCTAATTTATTTTACTTTTACTGCATCCCTCCTAATTCTAATTTAAAATTTTATTATCATAATAGTAAAATATAAGAGGATAATCATTGTTATCATATAATTTGATAAGTTAAGGAATAGGGTGGTGTGGTGTGTGTGGTCGCTTAATACGAAGACATAACTAACAAACAAGTTTTATCTCCATGAAAGTTAGCGTCGCACCTTCATCCGTCACGTGCTGATCTCCTGCCAACAATAAAGTAACGTTAAGCCGCGCGATGCCGGGATTACACTTATAATACTCAATAGCACATGACCATATTTTAGAACATTGTAAATTCCTGAAATGTCCTGAAGTTTGTGTGAAATATGGATGATACCGTTGGAAGCCTAAACAACTTTTGTTTTTAAACCTTTCTTATTTATTTCCTTTACCTGTGTACCTATGTAGGTACGAAGAGTAAAGTCGAATTATTAATTCACTGCTGGAGTAATCTGACCTGATGGGCTAGCTGTCACTTTGTGTAATAAAATAGTAATATTTGGTCTATTTTAGACTTTAGGGTAATTTTACTATATACGAGAAAAAATCTATAAATAGATTATTGAGATAGTTTAGGCAAAAAGGGGTCGGAAAATGTTACTTTTAGTTCATAAAATAACAAAATAAATTTAAAAATTCAATACAACGTTTTCAGTTTTTCTAATCTACTAAAAAAACACCATGAAATAGTAGCCGCCATGTTATTACGTCATACCGCTATGTAAACTAAACAGTGTCAACTGTCAACTGATAGTTAGATAATAGATCAGCGCATTTGTTTACATAGCCAAGTGACGTCATGACCACAGAGCAACATGGCGTCCACTGCGTCCAGCGTTTTCGTCAAACTACGCGCGAAATTTGAATGTGTAAAATTTAAATGCATTTTTATGGCACTTATAGATTGAATAAAAATTTTGTGATTTTTTTTGGGGCATATTAGCACTATAGAATTTAATTAAAACACTTTTCAAAAATGGGTGTAAGACCCTATTATACATATAAATCGATTAAACTACATAAACGATCATAATTGCAATAAATATGACCATTTGCACACAAAGTGACAGCTAGCATGTCAGATTAACTTAATGATATTCAAATATTTGGCGACCGTAGATACGCAAGTAACTCTTGCATAAATAAAAATAATAAAATAAAAAACGTCATTAGCTCCACATGTTTATTTTAATTATCACAAAACACATATGACTCAGAGAGAGCTTCTAAAACACGGTCTCTTATTTAGGTACGGTGTCCAAAATTTGTATCAAAGTTAAATCTAGCACATGAAAGTGTAGTAATCCCTATTAGCCGACACTTTATTGTGCAATAGGGGAGGTCCAGTGTTGTAGTAGAACCATCGAGCTTTACGGCCAATGAAAATGGAGCCGCTCTCCACTGAGGTAATTATAGGATTACTTACATGTGTGCCATCCACCACCTATCCACACTAACTTACACTCTGACTCTTTGCTCAGATACCGTTATCATTTTGGATACAGGGTCAAATTTTATTAGTTAGCGAAACTGCGCAGACGAGATGGGTATCGATATCTAAGCACGATAAACAAAGAAAAAAAAATGATTGTAACATTTTTTCTGGAGTCAATGACCACTGGTAGTAAAGTTAATTGAAGTAGTTGAGAAAACCTGTTTTTTTTTTTTTATCGTGTTTACCTACCCAACACATCTATTCTGTGAAGTTTACACAGAAAAAAAACTGATTTTGAAACTGATATTTCAAGGAATTACAGTCGTTAACCTAAAAAAATAACGGCCAAGTGCGTGTCGGACCACGCACAATGAAGGGTTCCGTAGTTGGGATTACTTGGGATGAATTTATTTCAAAGACAAACTTAACATTGTAGTTAAAAACTTGTTCTCCCATACATCGATATACGTTACGATCAATTCTCCAACTGCAAATTTAAGTTGGTCGACTATTACTCTAACGAGTAGGTATTAGTAAAGGAAAACTATCACAGCTAGGTAAGCGTTAGTTTTCCTTTTAATTTCATTATATGCACTAATGCCATGCATTTTTTCGCATCTCCATAAACAACCATTTAGCTGGCAGGGGGACACTTGACTCTAACAAAAATTAGCACTTTAAAGCTTAATACTACCTACACAAACGGATTCATGAATCGAAAAATGGTGTTTGCAAACCCGCAGTATTTTTTAACGGCCTATCCAACAATACCCCACATCATAAGATAGACGAGAAAAAAAATGTCATCCCCAAATTACTTGCAAGGAAAGTAATCTAAAAAAAATTTTATATTAGCACATTGTCAACGTGATTAATACGAGTATGTATACCTATGCCAAAATACAGCTTTCTCAAACTAAGCATCTCTGAGCTACAGCGGGGACAGACAGACAGCCAGACGCACATGGCAAAACTATAAGGGTTCCTTGTTTGCTACGGAACCCTAAAAAATCTTTAGGTCTGAAATTAATATGACTTTGCATAATTTGACTTACAATAATAATTTATTCCAATTAATTGACACTATAGAGGCATGAGGAACAGGGTGTAAAGTTCACTCATCCTCCATAGAAAAGGGAGGATCCTCCGACCAGACGGGTGTCGTGTCTGGTGGGCAACTGCCCGACGGTTGATGTCGGGATGTTGTATATATGCTAGTTGCGCGGTAAACTCTGCTTGCGCGATGCAGGATTTTGCGTGACGTCAGTGTGATGCGTAGTTCGTATGTGGCGCTGTAGATGCCGCCACAACACTAACTATTATGTTGGTAATCATTTATATTTGACGAAAGATAGTTTTTTTTTATGGATAGGTACTATCTTTCAAAGTACTGTAAAAGACAGATAGCAGTGTCGCTATCTTACTACTTTTCTATTACAGCCAAGAATGTGGCTAAACAAATTGCTTCTATTGAGCAATGCCATGATGACATGTTAAATAATTCAGCCAATAATTTGGTATCAAACATTGACATTCATAATAATTTAAATTAGAAATTAAGACAATGGTACCGATTCCCTTGTTCACAAACTAAACTAAATTTAAGTTCAGTGCATCTTTTTCTTTCTATTTCATTAAGAAAAGGACAGAAGATAAATTTTAGTTAAGTCCTGTCAAATTAATCAGAGCTTGACGTAAATTGACGTAATTTTAGTAGGCAAGTTTTTAATCACGTGTAAACTTTTATGGAGAATTGACAGGCGCTGATTAATTTTAGTAAGTGAGCCTATATGTTGAGTGGACAGTTGAAATAGCCTTTATAGAATTGGAGCAGTTTATTGTATTAAGTGTGTACAGACCCCCTTCAGGATTGTATGACTGCTTTGAAAAGGTAATGGATGAAGTGTTACACAATATTTGTAACTCAAACAAGTCTATTATCACTTGTGGTGATTTTAATGTTAATTTATTAGAAAACTCAGGTTCTTGTAGTAAAATAATAAGTCTGTTTCAGTCCTACAATCTTGTAAATCTATTTCTAGAGCCCACAAGAATAACCCCTACACGTTCCACATGCCTAGATAATATTTATACAGATATTATAACAAGCCACAAAGAAATTATAAATTTAGTAGACTCAGATCATTGTGGGCAATAGATTACTATTCAAAACCAAAACAACAAAGTGGCTAAAAAGATATCATTGTTAACCCCAAAACTGGAAGTCGCTTGGAAGCTTTTAAAGTCAAACTCATTAATAAATTACCGGTTCTGTCTATTCCTTCTGATCCTAATCATCTATATGATGATTTCTTTATTATATACGTAACGTACGTTTATTATATATGTAAACAATTTCATTCCATTTTTATTCCCAAGACTATCTCGATTAATAATAACGCAGCTTTCAGTGATTGGGCTACCATTGGTATACATAAAAGTAGAACACGGCTTTATGAGCTGTACCATTAAAGGACATACATAAACACTGCTGAATTTAATTTATATGTTAGAAACTATTCAAAATTATTTACAACATATTACCTGTAGAGATATAATTAAAACCTTTCACACTTTAAATGTAAAAAAGACTACAGATATGTGGGGTAATTCTGTAGAAGTTGGAAAGTCAGTAATTGACATTGTAGCACCTACTTTATCTCTTATCTTTAACCCTTTGACCGCCACGTCTAAAATGCAAAAACGTGCCCTCGGCGCCAAGCTACGAATTATAACATATAAATCTGTCATGTAGTCGTGACCGTGGCGTGCTGGGCACATTTTGATTTGTCATCTATACATGACTGCGGCGGTCAAAAAGTTGACTGTGGGGAGTTGCATTGCATTGACTGTGCAATTGCATTGACTGTGGGGAGTTTCCTGACCTTATGAAAAATAGTAAAATAATACCTTTGTTTAAATCAGGTAGTACATCAGACCCCACCAAATATAGACCTATTTCAGTACTACTTACCTTAACTAAAATTTTTGAAAAAATAATTTATAACCAATTACAAAGATTTTTTAATAAACTTAAATTATTGCACAATAAACAGTTCGGTTTTACAAGGGGTCGTTCGACTACTGATCGAACTGAACTGCTACTGATCGTGTTGAACTTTTAGGACATATTTATAATGCATGGGAAGATAAACGCGATGCCTTGGGCATCTTTTGTGATTTGTCCAAGGCATTCGATTACGTTCTCCATGAAACGTTAATCAGGAAACTCCGTCACTACGGGATCCGGAACACCGCTCTGGATCTTCTTACTTCATACTTGAATAATAGGATTCAGAGCGTTGACGTTAATGGGAAAAGATCTCCCGGATCTATAGTAACAATGGGAGTCCCACAGGGCTCAATTCTTGGTCCTTTCTTGTTTCTTATTTATATTAATGATTTACCGTACCTCGATAAAGGATAATTATGATATAGTGCTGTTTGCGGATGACACATCACTTTTGTTTAAACTTAAACGTCAGCAGCTGGTTACTAACGATGTAAATAGTGCGATCTCAAAAGTAGTTCACTGGTTTAATGTTAATAATTTACTTCTTAATGGCACTCCATGTCAGCCCCCTCTTGGGCCTCCTTCCCAGCCCCCTGAGAGGGGCCTGCCGCAGCGGCCACGGTGGCGGCGACGACGACGGCGGTGTTGGAGGCGGCAGCGGCGGTGGCAGTGGTGGCGGCTGCGGCGGTGACGGCGGTGGCGGAGGGCTTGCCTCTGGCCCTGGCTTTGGTAGGTGGGGCGCAGGCCTTGCCCCCCATCCGGTGCTCGGCCGGCTTGCCAGCCGCCGCACATACGGCACAGTGCGGCGTGGCGTTGCAGGAGCCGGCCTTGTGCCCGGGCTGACCACAGCGGTAGCAGAGACCGCTGCGGTCCACCTCCGAGGTGCAATTCGCCTGCACGTGGTTGCCTACCTGGCAGCGGAAGCACCTCAGAGGTCTGGGTTCCAGCAGTTTCACCTGCGCGGAAACCCAGCCCACCAATAGCCGTTGGCCCTCCCCGGTAACTTTTCTGGCCGCCGACACGGGGCAGCTCACCATAACGGTTTGCAGCCCCGTGGAGTCAGGACGGATGATGCCTGCCTTCACCTGCTCGGCAGAGCACCCCCCGGTCCTGACCACTGCGGCGACCACCTTCTCTTCAGTCGCGGCGTCGTCCAGGCCCGTGATGCGCATGCTAGCGCATTTGGTGGGCCTGGACACTCGGACTTTGTCCGCATTTAGTGACGCCCTAAGCCTTTCGGCCAGGGCGTCAGCGGCCGGGCCACTGGCCCTACCGGGGACCTCCACCATTCGGGCCCCAGTCGCCGTCATTTTGAGGCCTTTTGCTGCGCCGAGCTCCTCCAGGCGCACCGCCTCACCCACCTTCGCCATCACCGTCCTATAGGACACGCCCTTCTTTTCCGCATCCGGCTGTAGTGTGATCACTACAGCTGCGGAATTCGGGGCGCGGAGCCTAGCCGCGGCGGTGCGCTCCTTGCGCCTCTGCCGCCTCTCCCTCTTTTTGGCCGCCCTCTTTGCCTTAGCCGCCTTCCTCTTCTCTCCGGCTACTTGCCATTCGGCATCGGCCGGAAGAGATTTAGGAGGCGGGGGCGGCCGTCTTGCCACCTGGGCCGCCAGGGTCGGAGCCCTCGCCGTCGGGGCTGGAGCTCTCGCCGCTGGTGCTGGAGCCTTCGCCGCCTGCGCAGCCCCCGCACCTTTTGGCTGCCCCGGCGAGCCCCGTTTGGCCGTGGCACCTGCGGCGGCTGCAAAAGAGGCCGGTTTCCGCTGGCCAGAGGGCGGCTGGCTCGCCGCCAACGGGGGGCGCAGGACGATGGCCTCCAGGGCGGAGAAACGACTTTGCAGGGAAGCCATTTCCTGCCGCACAAGGGTCAAAACCCGGTCCTCTACAGGCACGGGCCGTCCCTGTCCCTGCTGCTGCTGCTGCGCCCCTTGCGGCCCCATCCGGGGGCCGTCTCCTCGGAGCCCAGCCAGGTCCGCCCGGAGCTTCTCGTTCTCCTTTCGGAGAAGCTCCATGGCGGCTGTCAAGCGGGCGATCTCCGCCCGCATCTCGGACATACTGTCCTGGGGAGGCCCGACGTGAAGGGCCTCCGCTGCCGCCACAATAGAGGCCGTGGCCGCGGCTATGGCCTGATCCTTAGAGGACCTGAGCCTCTTTACGGATACTGCCTTGATTGCACTGGCCACGACCTCCGCAAAGCTGTCGACCCGCTCTAAATTGGAGCCGCCAGCGGCATCCGGTTCACCACCTGAAACCTCTGAGAGGTGGCGCCTCTCGGCTCGCTGGGCTGGCTTGGCTGGGCTGGCTCTGCTAGGCTCGCCAACCTCCCTGGTGGTGGACCCTCTATCCACGACTTTTCCTCCTCGGGCCCCCCCCCGCCGGCTGGAGTGGATCTTTTGCCGCTCTTTCTGGCTCAAGACCCACTCGTCGGAGGACGACCCCGAGTTGGGGCGCTTGCGAGTCCTAATGGACTCACGGTTCCTACCGACCACCTCCTTTTGCACCGAGCTCCGACTTGAGCCCTTTGCGCTAGATGCAGCGTCGGACTCCGACCCTGCATCACTCTCCTCCACTTGACTTTTCGTCTTGTTGTTGTTTTTTTTGTTTGTTTTAAAATCCATACTTAATCCCACGAGTATGGGGGATATAAAAAGTACACCTAGGTTCACCCCCTGTCCCTAGGCAAGTGTACATTTATAACCCAACCAGGGGGTCCACTGGTACCCTGGCTGGGGGTGCGCTAACGACTGATCCGCCATCTACAACTCGGAAGTTGCAAATGACACTACTCCTCAGCCATTCATATCCTCGCCGCGCACCAAAACTTGATATTAGAGGAATTTTTATAGAGGTTATCTTCCTCGCGATCCGGGCGATCAAGCCAAGATCCTCGTCCCGTTCCAAGCCACAAAACATGACTGTGGTCTCTTTACGGATTACGATTTCGACGGTTGCAGACAGAAGAATCATTCTCCCGCTGCTTGCTCGCTGGCAGGGTAAGTGCACAGCAAGCACCGCCACTCTTCGCCCACTCGACCTGCCCTCTGTAAGCAGAGAGGGGAGTGGGCGACTGACGATGGAGCATGAAGCTCCCCGCCACGCAGAAATTCGCCACGGTCAATACCCTCTCCGAAACATGGAGAGACTATTGGCCGTGCCCAGGATGCACCGGCCCGACGACTGCTCTTTCCCCCGAACGTATTCGAAGGGAACCAGCAGCAGTCAGGCACACGAGGAGGTTTTCTGCACGCACCCCAACGGCCGCGACTTACGAGTTGTAGGTCGAAGGTTCGAACCCGGACAGGCGCTTTACTTTGTGTAAATTATTTCATCACCACTGCTCTCAAAACGGTGAAGGAAAACATCGTGAGGAAACCGACATGTCCTAGAACCAAAAATTCGAAGACATGTGACATCTACCAACCCGCACTGGGCCCGCGTGGTGGATTATGGCCCACTCCCTCTCACAGAGAGGAGGCCTGTGTCCCAGCAGTGGGAACATTATAGGTTGATTATGTATGTATGTACGGTTAAAGGTAAGTATCGATCTATTTTGGTATCGATAAAAATTTGCGATATAATCTGAATTAGTGTGTGTCTGAATTAATGTGTGTCATGTTAATTTAAACCTTGGACATGTTAATTAGACACGTTACCGATATTTAAGTCTGGTAAATAGAAGTGAATATCCATCATCATCTGCCTAGCCTTTTCCCAACTATGTTGGGGTCGGCTTCTAGTCTTACCGGATACAGCTGAATACCAGTATGTTACATGGAGCAACTGCCTATCAGACCTCCGCAACCCAGTTACTGGGTAGCACGATACTCCTCGGTAAGACTGGTTGTCAGACTTTCGAGCATCTGACGATCCGTAACGACTGTCAAAGATCTACAAATGACAGCCGGGATCAACGGCTTAACGTTCTTTCTGAGGCACGGAGGGGTCTTGGTATTTAAAGATGGTCACCCATCCACAAATAGAAGTGAGTATTATAAATGAATAATCAGAACTCCATTTTATCTTACCCAACTAAAATAAACCTCAATTACCCGAATGTCACTTAGCTCTATTATACAGGGTCAAATTAGATTAGCCAGCGAAACTTCACCGACGTGATGGGCAGCGATATATAAATACGATAAAACTAAGAAAAAATGGTTAATTATTTATGATAAATGATAAATGATTTATTTTATGGAAGTAGGTTTATACAAACACTTTTACAATCATATTTTTAAAATAAAGCTAGATGAGGTCGGTGTTTCCTATCTGTCTACTCCGAGAAGAAAGGCCGAAACAAACTCAGAGGTCACAGTCTCCTTTAAAGTCCAGACATAATCTTGATCAGATCATGTGAAGGCCATGTAGATTGGTGTCTGAAATGGTCCTTTTGAGGAAAGAACCACACAGATTGAGTGGACCTGTCCAGTCAGTGCATGCATTTGTCAGTAATCGTGCAGCTCAACTCAGAACTTAAGGAGCTCAACGATGCGACGAACAATACCAAAGAAAGAACATTTGGGTAGGCCGTATAAATTAATCAAACTGCCAGACAATGATTAATACTAAATTAGAAAAAAAAAAACAATGACCTACATAGTTTTCACAAACACAATAATTGAAAACAATATAATACTTTACAAGTAAATATTATAAACTCCACACAATATGTTAAACTCCACAAAGTAAATATGTCATTGTGTTTTGAATAATTATTAAATGTCAAAAGTGTATATAAATAAAATAAAAGTTTCAGTATGCAATAATTGGAACACCTTAATCCCAAGCCTTTTTGTCCTCAATATAATCTTTAACGGTATAAAAGGCTTTCTGGCACAACTTACTTTTAATAATTGATTTGAATTTATTAAGGCTTAGATCTTGAACGGGGCTTTGAAGTTTATTATAAAAACGTATACATTGAATGAGCCACATATTTTCTTGAGCCTTGTTGTAGGTACAACAAATTTGTGTGTGTTCCTAGTATTTATATTATGGATATTACTGTATTTTTTAAACAATTTTATATTTTTTAGGGCATATAAAAGATTTTCAAAAATATTCTGAGAGGGCACAGTCATTACATTACATTAATCTCCTTAAATTTCTCTCTGAGAGAGTGTCTCGGACTCAATTTATAAATGGATCGAACAGCTCTTTTCTGCAAAACAAAGATAGTCTGAATGTCCGCGGTATTTCCCCACAACAGAATACCGTACGACATTACACTATGAAAATAGCTAAAGTACACTAAACGGGCTGTCTCTATATCAGTTAAATTACGAATTTTTCTAACAGTGTATGTTGCGGAGCTTAGCTTTTTCGACAATTTATCTATATGTGGACCCCACTGAAGCTTAGCATCCAAAGTTAAGCCCAAGAATACTGTGCTATCTTCAGGATTCAATTCTTCGCCCTTTATCAACACATAGTTTATAACAATAGTTTTCATCTGCCTAACGTGAGGTAGCGTAAACTTAATGCATTTGGTTTTTTTTCATTAATGGCCCCATTACGCCTCCTCCAGGCGAACATCAACCACTGCGCCGCCGCTCAGGATCTGTTGCTCCAGAGCATGGCGCAGTGGTCGATTAACGTCGCCGTGGTCGCTGAGCCGTACTTTGTCCCGCCCAGGGATGACTGGGTGGAGGACCTGAGCGGCTCAGTGACCCTAATTTCGTCGGCCGCCGCCGGTACCCCGTCCCTCGAGGCCGTCAAGAGAGGACGGGGCTGCGTAGCAGCACGGTTCGGGGAGATTGTCGTGGTAGGGGTCTACCTCTCCCCGAACCGAACTCTTGCCGAGCTCCACAACTCCCTTGCGGAGTTGAGAGACGTCGTCGTCGGGTTTGGTTCCCTCCCCGTGTTCGTCCTCGGGGACTTCAATGCCAAGAATCTGGCTTGGGGTTCCCGGTTAACGGACACACGGGGCAGGATGGTGGAGGACTGGGCTCTGGAGACAGGCCTGGTCGTCCTAAACCGGGGTTCTGTCCCCACGTGTGTACGGATGCGGGGTGAATCAGTGGTGGACATCTCGTTCGCCAGCCCCGCTCTGTCGCCGCGTGTAGTTGACTGGCGTGTCATGGAGGGGGTGGAGACCTATTCCGATCACCGGTATATCCGGTTCGACGTCTCCGCCCAGACCTCGGACGCGCCGGTCCGATGGGCCCCGAGTGGTCCGCGGTGGGCGCTGAAGCAGCTGGACCGGGAGCTCCTCCTGGAAGCCTCGATCGTGCAGGCCTGGGTGTCACCACCGGACAGGCCTGCCGACATCAACGACGAGGCGGAGTGGTTCCGGGAGGCCATGTCCGACATATGTGACGTGGCAATGCCCCGGGTCCAGCCTGGGCGTGCCTCGCGCCAGGTGTACTGGTGGTCGCAGGAGCTGACGGCTCTGCGCACTGCGTGCGTGGCTGCGCGACGCCGGTACACCAGGCACCGCAGGCTCCGTATCAAACCTCCGGATACGGAAGCCATTCAGGCGGAGCTGTACGAGGGGTACAGAGCGGCGAAGACCGCCCTCCAAGCGGAGATCCTGCGGGCCAGGGGTTTGGCCCGCGAGGAGTCGCTGGGGACTCTGGACAGGGACCCGTGGGGACGCCCGTACAAGGTGGTGCGGGATAAACTCCGCCCATGGGCTCCCCCGCTAACGCAGAGTCTCCGGCCCCAGCTTGTGGAGGACGTGGTGAGCGCTCTGTTCCCTTCGCGAGGGGAACACTCCTCCCCACCTATGGCTCCGCCTACTGCGGTGCCTGATGCGGACCACACCACCGACGACGACGACGATGCTCCGGAGGTGACCGAGGGAGAAATGAGAGCGGCGGTACGCAGGCTTAATGCCAAAAATACCGCCCCAGGACCCGACGGCTTACCTGGGAAGGCCTGGGTCCTGGCCTTGGAGGCTCTCGGGCCTCGACTTAGGGGGCTCCTAAGCGCATGCATGGAGAGGGGCCAGTTCCCGCTTCGCTGGAAGACGGGGAAACTGGTCCTCATAAAGAAGGCAGGGCGCCCTGCGGACTCTCCGTCCGCTTATCGGCCCATCGTGCTGCTCGACGAGGTGGGCAAGCTCTTTGAAAGAGTCATTGCAGACCGCCTCGTCAGCCAGCTGGTGCGGGTGGGGCCGGATTTGGCGGAGAGCCAGTTTGGTTTCCGCAGAGGGCGCTCTACGGTGGACGCCATCATGCGTGTGCGAGCCCTGACGACGGGGAATGCTGTTGCCCAGGGTGGGGTCGTCTTGGCGGTGTCTCTAGACATCGCCAATGCCTTCAATACCCTGCCCTGGAGTTGCATCAGGGAGGCACTCCGGTATCACCGGATGCCGACCTACCTCTGTCGTGTGGTCGAGGCCTATTTGACGGACAGGGCCGTCATCTACCCCGGTCACCAGGGAGTGTGGAACCGGCAAGAGATGTCGTGCGGTGTCCCACAGGGATCGGTCCTGGGGCCGCATCTGTGGGACATCGGATACGACTGGGTGCTGCGCGCCGACCTCCCTAGCGGCGTCAGCGTAGTGTGCTACGCTGACGACACGTTGGTTCTGGCGCAGGGGAGGTCGCACCAGGCGGCGGCCGAATTAGCGGCACGCGGGGTTGCGACAATCGTCGAAAGGATCCGGCAATTGGGACTCGAGGTGGCCCTGCACAAGTCCGAGGCCATGTGTTTTCATGGTCCTCGGAACGCGCCACCGTTGGGGTCCCAAATAACGGTAGGAGGGGTTTCTATCGGCGTCGAGTCGACGATGAAGTACCTGGGACTCGTCCTCGACAGCCGGTGGAACTTCGTGGAGCATTTCCGACGTTTGGCTCCCAAACTGGAGCGGGCAAGCGCTGCATTGAAGCGGCTCCTGCCCAATCTAGGGGGTCCAAACGCCTCCTGCCGGAGGCTCTACGCGGGGGTCGTGCGGTCCATGGCCCTCTACGGGGCTCCTGTATGGGCGCGCTCTCTGGCGCTGCGGCCAGCCCGCCGGTTGAGCGCGGCCCAAAGGGTCATGGCCATCCGGATGGTCCGAGGATACCGCACGGTCTCCTGTGAGGCAGCGAGCCTCCTTGCCGGATTGCCGCCATGGGATCTGGAGGCAAAAGTCCTCGCGCACGTATGGGAGTGGCGCGAGGAGGCGAAACGCCGGGGCGTAAGCCCGCTGCCGCGAGAAATCGCGGCACAGCGGACGGAGCTCCGGCGGGATCTCATGGCGTCATGGAAAGTACGGTTGTTGCAACCCAGTGCTGGGCACGCCACGATTGCGGCGATAAGTCCCCTCTTTGAGGAGTGGCTGGAGAGGCGCCACGGCGTCCTCACCTTCCGCGTGACGCAGGTCCTCACCGGACACGGCAGCTTCGGGAGGTTCCTGTGTCGGATAAGGCGGGAGGAAACGTCCGGGTGTCACCACTGTGTGGATCGCCTGGAGGACACGGTGGAGCATACGGTGGAGGTCTGCCCGGCTTGGGCAGAGCACCGCCGTGTCCTCGTGGAGGCGATCGGCGGCAGAGACCTCTCGCGTCCGGCCCTGGTTCAGGCCATGGTACGGAGCGAGAGGGCATGGGCAGCCGTCACCTCCTTCTGCGAAGCAGTAATGCTCGCAAAGGAGGAGGCGGGACGGTTGAGGGAAAGGCAAGTTTCGCGCCCTCTCGCCCCTAGCCGCCGCAGGAGACGCCCAGGGCGTCGGGAATCCCGGGCGGATTTCCGGCCACCGTAGGCGCGGGCTTGCGGACGGTGAGCAATGGGTAGCTCACCGTCCGGTAAGGACCAGGCCCGGGTCGACGGCGCGTCGTATTCCACGCGCGCCTCAAAGAGATGTCGTCAGCACAAAGTAGGGGTCCACTAGGGCCGATGCCTGCCGGGGTCGCGGGAAGGTACTTATGGGTCACCGAGGCCCCCGCAACAGAGGCAACAGGAAGGAATACGGGTGGGTTTTAGTCAGTAAGAGTCTGACACACCCTCCCGCTCCGCCCAGAGCGGGAGAAGTTATTTGATGATTTCCCACCCTCAAAAAAAAAAAAACAAAAAAATAAAAAAAAAAAAAAGTCGCGGCCGTTACCACTGGGCCACCACTGATATGAATGTTATGGGTATGAATTTCAAAAATCCGTCCCTTTGGAAACGTGAATCCTGAATTTTCAGTTAGGTACTGTTAACCTGACGGACTATTCACTATTCAGGCTGAATGAAGCTGTAAATCGGATATATGTAGGTTTATTCTCTCGGTTTTGTTTCTGCGTCGATTTGGTCACATTTTAGTGTATCAAATACAGACGATCAAATGTGACCAACTCACATTTTAGTGATCACCCACTGGTTCTTTCTGATACATTTAACCTAACACACTTGTTAGTTAAATGTATAAGTTAACATACTATTGTAAAGTTTCCTCAAGATTGTACCTAAAGCTCAAAAATGCTTGTTTCAAAATCTAAAATTGATTTTAAACAGTGTTTTGAAAGCCATTATATTATAACATAACCACATAAGTAATTACTTTTTATCCAGTTCAATGATTCAAACGTTATTTCACCAGATTTTACTTGAGTACGTCGAAATATAAAGACCGGCCAAGTGCGTGTTGGACCATGCATAAAAAGGGTTCCGTAGGTAGGCTGAATTTATCCCAAAAACTAACTTAAAGTAGTTGAAAAACATGTTCTCCCATACATCGATATACGTCACGGTCAATTCTCCAACTGCAAATTTAAGTTGGTCGACTATTACTCGTTAAATTGTAATGCCTATATAGCTGTGATCGTTATCTTTTTATATCATTATAATGTACTACTACCGTAAACCTCCATAAACATCCATTTAGCTGGCCCGGGGGGTTACACTAACAAAAATTATCACTTTAAAGCTTAATATTACGCAGATGGATCCCTGTATCGAAAAATGTTGTTCACAGACCCAACGATACCCCACACCATGGGATAGACGAGAAAAAAAAATATCATCCCCAAATTACGTGCAAGGGAAAAAATATTTTTGCTTTAAAATATTCTTTTTTCAAGATTTTATATTACCACTTCATCAGCGTGATTAATATATATACCTATGCTAAATTACAGCTTTCTAGTACGAAGTGTCTCAGAGCTACAGCGGGGACAGACAGATAGACAGACAGACAGATGGACATGGCGAAACTATAAGGGTACCTTGTTTACTACGGAACCCTAAAAACTCTTCGATTCGTATAAATTTATTATTTGTTTGAACTTAACAGGATCTTATGATTTACCTGTTTTGTTTTTGTGTATTTTATTTATTAATATTTTTTCAACTAAAAACCGGCCAAGTGCGTGTCGGACCACGCACAGTGAAGGGTTCCGTAGTTTGGCCTACTTAGCTGTGATAATTTTCATTTTAATTTCATTATACGTACTATTGCCATGAATTTTGTCACATCTCCATAAACAACCATTTAGCTTGACTCTTAACAAAAATTTGCATTTTAAAGCTTATTATTACGCAAACGAATCCTTGAATCTAAAAGTAGTGTGCACAAACCCACAATATTTTTAAACGGCCTATCTAACGATACCCACTATGGGATAGCCAGAAAAAAACATCATCCCCACATTACGGCAAAAAAAGGCAAGGTCTGAAAGAAATATTTATCAGAATTTTATTTTACCGCTTTGTCGGCGTGATTAATATATATAATATAATACCTATGCCAAATTACAGCTTTCTAGTACTAAGCGTCTCTGAGCTACAGCGGGGACAGACAGATCGAAAGGCAGACAGATGGACATGGCTAAACTATAAGGGTTCCTTGTTTACTACGGAACCCTAAAAAGGAAAGTTTATAACTATGTACCTTGAGAAGTATTATATTACTTTAATTATTGTGAATGTGAGCACTATGTGGGTCATTTTTATTTATTTCTTGTTGTTTTTTTTTCTCTTAGTTTTAATGATGTCTGGCATTTTGAGTACTTTATGCGGCCAACCCAAATGTCCTTTCCTTGGTATTGTTCGTCGAGTCGTTGAGCTCCTTAAGTTTTGAGTTGAGCTACACGATTACTGACAGATTCTTGTACTGACTGGACAGGTCCACTCAAATTTGTGTGGTTCTTTCCTCAAAAGACCATTTCAGACATGGATCTACATGGTCCTCACATGATCTGACCAAGATTATGTCTGGACTTTAAAATAGACTTTGACCCTTGAGTTTGTTTCGCCATTTCTTCTCAGGGGTAGTCAGATAGGAAATGTCGACTCCATCTAGCTTATTTTTTTTTTTAATATGACGTGTAAAAGTGATTCTCATATCCTATTTACAGAATAAACAATTTCATTTCATTTCATTTCAATCGCAAAAAAAAAATTGTTATGAAACTACAAATTAATGAAAGAATTTCGAACTTTTCCTTTACTTGTGCTTTTTGCCAAATTGCATGATTCTAGGTCAACGAGAAGTATCCTATAGATTTTGATTTATTTGCGAGTACCAAAATATGTCGCATAAATGGCCGTATCTTTTTAATGGGTTGACTTAGAAGTTTGATTTTTTAGAGTTCCACGGGACCGTAGACTTAATTTGATATTTACTGTATTTATATTTAGTGTATTTGATATTAATTTCAACTCGATACCTCCACAAAAGTCTTGATAGACTAACAGACAGACGGACAACGAATTAGGGTTTCGTTTTTATGCTTTTCAGGTACGGAACCCTAAAAAATGTGCTAGGCGAGAAGAAAACTATCTCACAATAATAACACATTCTTACTTACTCGGGCCAGCAAATAAATACCAACAAAACTGGCTATGTACAACAATTAATCAAAATTACTGACGTGTGCGTATTGGCCCTCAGCTATGTATTAATTAGGTCAAAACATAGTGAGCTCGCTACGGGAAGCGCCTGTCTTCGGCACGGCATATTGTAACACAATATCACCGGTTAATTAAACCCCCCTGAGGACACCATAACACCTGAACGGGGGAACAGGCTGGCTTCTAGTTTACCTACATGTATGAGCGGAAATATCTATATCTGTGCATAATATAAAACAAAGTCGCTTTTCGTGTCTGTTGTGCGGCCGCTGAAATCTTCTACACTACGCAATGAATTTTGATGAGGTCTTGACCACCATTTAGTACATTTAATAAGGAAGGAAGGTTTATGTTTGTGATACTACATACATGTTCCCACTGCTAGGACAGGCCTCCTCTCTGTGAGAGGGAGTGGGCCGTAATCCACCCCGCGGGCCCAGTTCGGGTTGGTAGATGTCACATTGTCACATGTCTTCGATTTTTTTGTTTCAGGACATGCCGGTTTGTTTCCTCACGATGTTTTCCTTCACTTTGAGAGCTGCGGTGATCAAATAATTTACATAAAGTAAAGCGCCTGTAAAATATTGTGGGTCTGTGAACAACATTTTTATTCGATACACGGCCCCATTTGCGTAATATTAAGCTTTAAAGTGCTAATTTTTGTTAGTGTGTCCCACTTTTTTTTTTGGGTGGTAAATCATCTAATAACTTCTCCCGCTCTGGGCGGAGTGGGAGGGTGTGTCAGACTCTTACTGACTAAAACCCAACCGTATTCCTTCCGTTGCCTGTGTTGCCAGGGGCCTCGGTGACCCTTTAGTACCTTCCCGCGAACCCGGCAGGCATCGGCCCTAGTGGACCCCTATGCTTGTGCTGACGACATCTCTTTGAGGCGCGCGTGGAAGACAACGCGCCGTCGACCCGGGCCTGGTCCTTAACGGACGGTGAGCTACCCATTTCTCACCGTCCGCAAGCCCGCGCCTACGGTGGCCGGAATTCCCAACGCCCAGGGCGTCTCCTGCGATGGCTAGGGGCAAGAGGGCGCAAAATTTGCCTTTCCCTCAACCGTCCCGCCTCCTCCTTTGCGAGCATTACTGCTTTGCAGAAGGAGGTGACGGCTGCCCATGTCCTCTCGCTCCGTACCATGGCCTGAACCAGGGCCGGACGCGAGAGATCTCTGCCGCCGATCGCCTCCACGAGGACACAGCGGTGCTCTGCCCAAGCCAGGCAGACCTCCACCGTATGCTCCACCGTGTCCTCCGGGCGATCCACACAGTGGTGACAGCCGGGCGTTTCCTCCCGCCTTATCCGATACAGGAACCTCCCGAAGCTGCCGTGTCCGGTGAGGAACTGCGTCAGGCAGAAGGTGAGGACGCCGTGGCGCCTCTCTAGCCACTCCTCAAAGAGGGGACTTATTGCCGCAATCGTGGTGTGCCCAGCACTGGGTTACGACAACCGTACTCTCCATGTCGCCATGAGATCCCGCCGGAGCTCCGTCCACCGTGCCGCGATTTCTCGCGGCAGCGGAGTTACGCCCCGGCGTTTCGCCTCCTCGCGCCACTCCCATACGTGCGCGAGGACTTTTGCCTCAATATCCCATGGTGGCAATCCGGCAAGGAGGCTCGCTGCCTCACAGGAAACCGTGCTGTATCCCCGGACCATCCGGATGGTCATGACGCTTTGGGCCGCGCTCAACCGGCGGACTGGCCGCAGCGCCAGGGAACGCGCCCATACAGGAGCCCCGTAGAGGGCCATGAACCGCACAACCCCGCGTAGAGCCTCCGGCAGGAGGCGTTTGGACCCCCTAGATTGGGCAGGAGCCGCTTCAACGCAGCTCCTGTCCGCTCCAGTTTGGGAGCCAAACGTCGGAAATGCTCCATGAAGTTCCACCGGGCTGTCGAGGACGAGTCCCAGGTACTTCATCGTCGACTCGACGCCGATGGAAACCCCTCCTACCGTTATTTGGGACCCCGACGGTGGCGCGTTCCGAGGACCATGAAAACACATGGCCTCGGTCTTGTGCAGGGCCACCTCGAGTCCCAATTGCCGGATCCTTTCGACGATTGTCGCAACCCTGCGTGCCGCTACTGTGTGTCCCCCCTGCCAGCTAAATGGTTGTTTATGGAGATGTGAAAAAATTCACGGCAGTAGTACATATAATGAAATTAAAAAGAAAACTATCACAGCTAAGTAGGCTTTACAAGTTAACGAGTAATAGTCAACCAACTTAAATTTGCAGTTAGAGAATTGATCGTGACTTATATCGATAAATGGGAGAACATGTTTTTCAACGGTGTTAAGTTTGTTTTTAGGATACATTCATCCCAACATGGCCCAACTACGGAATCCTTCATTGTGCGTGGTCTGACACGCACTTGGCCGGTTTTTATTAAATTACTCTATCGTTTTTAATGCGTAGTTTAGACGACATCACACGCATGATTCAGATTGAATTACTATAAAAATGTTGTCGTTATTTTCCGTGGCTTTAATTTTAACATCTCTGCCATTAGATGATTGTGGTTACTTATGCACATTATTATACTTAAAAACATGATCAATTCTAATAAAAGTTTTATGATAATTAATCATTAGAAATATATCTTGACTTATCTTGATTTCGAGGAAGGCCTCTTTATGAAGAACTCCTTCTTCAGAAAACGTGAGCACAGAAAGTGGACCTGGCAGAGCCCTGATGGTGCAACAAAAAATGAGATTGACTTCATTATGTCGACGAAGAAGCAAGTATTTAATGATGTCTCTGTGATCAACGCGGTGAAAACCGGAAGTGATCACCGAATGGTAAGAGGCACATTAAATTTAAATATAAATCTGGAAAGATCTCGACTGATGAAGTCTACGCTCCGCCCAACACCGATCCAAGTCCAAAACCCCGACAGCTTTCAGCTCGAACTTCAGAATCGTTTCGAGTGCCTAGGGAGCTCCGTGGACGATTATAACGATGGGTTCGTGGAAACTGTCCATACGGTCGGGTCTAAGGTCTTCAAGACCCGTCGTACAAATAGAAACAAGAAACTCTCTGATCCTACTATACGGCTCATGGAGGAGAGGCGCAAAATGATCCTGCAGTCTTCAGTTGATGCGCTCAAGTACCGCCAGCTCAATAGACGGATCTCTAAGTCCTTAAAAAGCGACCTTCGCCGCTTTAATAGAATAGAAATAATGAATAGAGCGGAATAAAGGCTCCAAGGTCTTTACAAGAGATCTGTCTATTGGGCAGAGCCAGCTTGTGAAACTGAAGACCAATGATGGCAGGATCGTATCCGCCAAACATGAGCTGTTGAGAGAGATCGAGATTTTCTATGTACAGTTATACACGTCAACAGGCAACCCTGGTATGGATCTGGCAAACGACCCAAGAGCTAGATTGACCCGACACTACACCGAAGACATCCCGGACGTCAGCATGTACGAGATTAGGATGGCTCTGAAGCAGCTCAAAAACCACAAGGTGCCGGGTGATGACGGAATTACGGCTGAACTTCTGAGGGCCGGTGGAAAACCCGTTCTCAAGAAATCCAGAGGCGCGAGGAAAACGCCACAGGCATGGAACAGAGGTGTGGTGATACTGTTCTTTAAGAAGGGTGACAATACCCTCCTTAAGAATTATAGGCCCATCTCACTTCTGAGCCATGTCTACAAGCTGTTTACAAGAGTCATCACGAACCGTCTCGCGCGCAGGTTTAACGACTTCCAGCCACCCGAACAAGCCGGATTCCGTAAAGGCTTTAGCACTGTAGACCACATTCATACGCTGCGGCAGGTTATACAGAAGACCGAGGAGTATAACCTCTCTCTGCTTAGCGTTTGTGGACTACGAAAAAGCCTTCGATTCGATCGAGACATGGGCTGTACTGCAGTCTCTTCAACGGTGCCAGATCGACTATCGGTACATCGAGGTGCTTAAGTGTCTATACGAAAACGCCACTATGTCAGTCCGACTTCAGGACCAGACTTCGAAACCTATCCTTCTGCAGCGAGGTGTGAGACAGGGAGACGTTATCTCTCCAAAACTGTTCACCGCTGCACTGGAAGATGTCTTCAATGGATGGTTCTGGACTGGAAAGGGCCAGGCATCAACATCAATGGCGAGTACATCAATCACCTTCGGTTTGTCGACGATATAGTTGTCATGGCTGAGACTATGGAGGACCTCAGTACAATGCTCGATGACCTCAGTAGAGCTTCCGAAAGAGTGGGTCTTAAAATGAACATGGACAAGACAAAGATCATGTCAAATGCCCATGTTACACCCACTCTCATGAAAATCGGAGACGCTACGCTCGAAGTTGTGGACGAGTATGTTTATCGAGGACAAACTGTCCAGTTAGGTAGGTCCAACTTCGAGAAAGAGGTCAATCGTCGAATCCGACTCGGCTGGGCAGCGTTCGGGAAGCTACGCAATATCTTCTCGTCCCACATACCACAGTGTCTCAAGACGAAAGTCTTTGACCAGTGCGTGTTGCCAGTGGTGACCTATGGCACTGAAACGTGGTCGCTTACAATGAGCCTTATCAAAAAGCTAAAAGTCACTCAAAGGGCAATGGAGAGGGCTATGCTTGGAGTTTCCCTACGTGATCGAATCAGAAATGAAGAGATCCGTAGGCGAACCAAGGTCACCGACAACTTACTCGTAAGTGGCAGTGGGCAGGGCACATTGCTCGCAGAACAGATGGCCGATGGGGCCGAAAGGTTCTGGAATGGCGACCGCGTACCGGAAGACGTAGCGTTGGAAGGCCTCCTACAAGGTGGACCGATGACCTTGTGAAGGCCGCAGGAATCTGCTGGATGCGGGAAGCACAAAACCGGTCGAAGTGGCGGTGCTTGGGGGAGGCCTATGTCCAGCAGTGGACGTCTTTCGGCTGAAATGATGATGATGATGATGATATCTTGATTAATTATGTGGGTACGATACCTAAAATCTACCTACTACTCAAGTCTTTTGACGCGAAAACTCACACTGATAAATAATTTGAACTGAGCAAATGTTGAGTTGTATAAAAGAAGTTAAAGGAACGTATAATAGAAGTGAATGAAGCCGTAGTAAGTATCTCAACTTAGCTCTACTTAACTCTATAACCTCGTGCATTAATCGCTTAGCTTTCCTAGTAGGTATCTAGGTAACAGCATATATAATGTAGAACAATTATTTTATTCATAACACTGTTGACATTATATAATGACTAGGTAAATAATTAGACATCGCACGAGATAAAATATACCTCATTTCTTTTGCTCGATTCCCAAGCTTAGGTTATTATTATTACTTGAGGGTGTAATAAATGTCACACTCGGCTCAAGATTTATTATAAGAAGGTAATCATTCCATCTTTAAAGTACCTCAGTACTTATGGGAGCAAATAGATTTGTTTTAATAAAATGCTCTGTAATACCTACGTTCAGATGATTAATTCTCATTCGAATACCTACTTAAAAAACGTAATGTTACAGAGGTTACCTGAAAGACCAAATATATTACACAGAAACTACTTATAGTAACAAAGTAACACCTTTCCACAGCCCTTGATGCAATTTCAACGGCTCATTTCACACCCATCTAATCGAACGACTTTTTGGTAGGTACATCTGTTTGTTCATTGCCCCCTTTCGCTAGTCGTGAATACGAAAATCTTCAGGTAGAAAACATTATATAAAGTAAGTACGTTTTTGCGGCCATTTGCCTATACAAATAGCTAATTTCTACGGAACGTGGAAACTTATAATGTTACATTAAAAACCTTTGTACAAAGAAGCTTTTCAATAACCTATTTAGATTGGATATGAAAGAGCTTTCTTTAAATTGCGCCGAACAACCCCTCGACCAGGATTTATGCTATACAAAAACTTTTTACAATATTAACGTAGACAACCTGCGACCTCATCTATCAAAGTGCTTTTATAAAGCATTGGTTTTGAATAAAGAATAAAAAAAAAAGCAAAATAAATTATTTCTTTCAGAATCTACTTAAATGAGGCCTCTTTTCAATGTCAAATCTAAACATGTTGTAAGATTTAAATTCAAATTACTTATTCAATCAAAAAGGGTCGCGAAGAGAATCATACTTGTTCGTAGAATGGTGTAAGGTCCTGGCCTGCTCTAATCTGCAGTACTCTTATATTATACCACGAAATGGTGCAGAGACGTGTCTGCTTGGTTTCAGTTTCAATCAAATCTTAATTAGGCTTGTAAAAAAGAATATCAAACTCCCCTCTGAATATGCCGAAAAAAATCAAAATATTATTAAATAAGGTTTATTAGATTCAGTAGTCCTTTTTTTTCGGTCAACGATCATTTGAGCATACCTGTTTTAAGTTTCATTACAAAATTCAAGTAGAAGTAATCGCACTTGGAACGCAACTCTACCTACATTACTCTACCTACATTATCTCTCGCAACTCTCACCAAAACTTTAACAAGAAACTTCAAGAAAAAGGGAATAAGACCGTGCCTACGAGTATATTATTAGGATTACGTGCCTACTCGTACTCATTAATAAAATAAGAAAATCGCCTGGCTCTAGAACAAACTAAGTTGACCTTTAGATACCTACATTTCCACAAAATTTCTTTAGCTTTATTAATTTTGTAATACGAATTAGCTCGTTCCTTGCCTAGAATAAGCGCATCAAACAAATATCGTACTAAAAACACATGTCCCTCTGTTGCATCAATTCTTATACACTGTGATTTTTAATTCTCTGTTTACCTTTCAGGGCGTAAAGGATCATTATGAGCAACTTTCACTATGAGACCAACTCGTGAAATATCGAAAAAAATATAAAATAGCTGTTTCATACAAACATACCTATTACATATTACCTAATACATATTTACCCGATGAAAATGTATGAAACAGATGTTTCTTTCTGCTACTTCGTAGTTGGTACCATAGTGAAAGTTGTTTATCATAATGAGTACTTTCACCTCCTGAAAGGTAAACAGTGAATTAAAAATCAACTTGTATACGCAGAACAAAACAATTATCAATATCCTAACTAATATTATAAATGCGAAAGTGGGTTTGTTTGTTACGCTTTCACGCTAAAACGGCTGAACGGATTTGGACAAAATTTGGCATATGGGTAGCCCATGACATAGATTAGGACAGGACACTTTGTATCCCGATATTCTCACGGGATCGAGATTCAAAATCATCTCAATACAAAGTGACATTTTATTTGTCCATTTTTGGCACCTCACCGTAGAAATCCTTCTACAATCTGTCATTTTGTCTTTCGTTTTTAACGATCTTTGTCTAGATCCTTTTTTATGTAGAAGGATTTCTACGGGAGGATGTAAAAAAAGGAGAAATGAAATGTCACTTTGTATAGAAAGAGCCGTGTCTATTCTTCAAAGAAATACAAAGCGTCATGCTAAGCCTGCAGCACTCAAGCACTAAATTCATTCGCACTTTGGCCACTCGTGACCGTCACTACGCTTAGTGGTCAGTGACAGCCACTTTTCGACAGTTTTCATACATTTAGCTAGTTGCAACCAACCGGTTATGTGGCGACCACAGCTCTTCTAGGAAACCGTAGCTAAGGCTTTGGTTTCCTAGGAAAGCGGTTCCTTCGATAACGGCCGTCATGAAAATCTGTAAGTTTCACCAGTATTTGACATTAACCTGTTAATCCCCGCGCGACACCGATTCGGAGTCAAACAATAGAAAATCAATTGTGTCTCATTAGCTGTCCTTGACCAATTAAGGTGTCAAAAAAACGCTCCGTATTTGGACAACCATTATTGTATCACCGTTCACCACTTTCCTAAAACCAAAGCTTAATTAATATTGTGTGACAGGGGCGATGGCGGTCGAATGACGATCGAATGGTCCGTGTGCAGGTAGCCTAAAGTAAAACAATATAAATTCAATTAATGACAAAATGTTTATCGGCAACTCATTTCAATCAGAGCAATTAATTACATTATTGATATTGGAATTTGTATGTTCACCATATTTAACATACATACATACTTGTAATATTTTTTCTTGTAAATGTTTAAAGCGGTTTTTTATGTTTACATCGCTCATTTATTTGGCAGATATATTTTTCATAACCAGCCGGAATTGGTCAATACAGACTTTTCTAATGCATATGCGTGTTTTCTGTAACTCCTGAGGTCACCTGAATATTATTGCAAGTTGGATTTTCAACGCTCGGCCCTCAACCAAGCGTTGAAAATCTAACTTTGCGCTTTTCTTTAGGCATTACGCTTAGGTATTGCTTACTGTTAATAAAAATGGACATTAGAAGAAGCGTAGGATAGTAAGGAAGAAATGACTTTACATCAGTAACAAAATGCTACGAATTCTAATTAGTGATGTGCGTAGGATGTTTATTCAGTAAAAAATAGAGGATGTAAATACAGTTACATAGCATGCAAAATGCTTTTATGCCGTATATAATAATTATAGCCACTTCATGCCGGCAGCTCATGCTAAAAACAATGGATAATACATGGCGTCGATAACATGATCACGTCAAAAAAAGTCCGCGTTTAACTGTCAAAAAAGCAGAGAAGGCAAGCAGGGCAGGGTGTAGTGTAGAGCAGTAAAAGGCTAGGTATAGCCTTATTTATTTATTATTTATTTATTCATTTATTTATTTATTTATTTATTTATTTATTTATTTATTTATTTATTTATTTATTTATTTATTTATTTATTTATTTATTTATTTATTTATTTATTTATTTATTTATTTATTTATTTATTATTTATTTATTTATTTATTTATTTATTTATTTATTTATTTATTTATTTATTTATTTATTTATTTATTGCCTTTTCCCAATTATGTGGGGTCGGCTTCCAGTCTAACCAGATGCAGCTGAATACTAGTATTTTACATGAAGCGAATGCCTATCTGACCTTCACAGCCCAAGTTACTGGGTAACACGATACCCCTTGGTTGTCAGACTTTCGGGCTTCTGATGAACTGCTCAACTGTCAGAGATCTACAAATAACAGCCAGGACCAACGGCCTAACGTGTTTTCCGAGACCCCTGTCTTGGTATGTAGACATGGTCACCCAACCACGGACCAATCGTGGCAAGCGTAGCTTAACCTGATCGATCGACCCGTGCGGCTGTTATTACTTAGCCACGAGCCCTTCATTCTTATCATTCTAGTCTTCCTTGGCCAGAGGCTAAGCATTGCCATACAACGTGGCAATGCCGCCAGTCTCTTGGGTACATTACCAGTAGACAGCGATGTGGATGAATTTTTCGGCGCCATATTTTAGTTTGTGGCTATATAAGTTTTAGTTAAGTTAGGATATAATTTTGTTATTTTTATTAAGTAATTACGTATATTTGATTTTTATGTAAGTACATATTATTAAAATGAGGGTTAATTTATTAAAAAAAAAATATCTATATATCAGATAATCGATATTCTATTTTCCGATTTTACGACGGACTTTGACCAAAATGTACGAAAAGTTGTTACATTTGATTTTTGTTTAACGCTTAATTTAATTACATACATAACGTCACACCTGTAATCCCCGAAGGGTTAGGCAGAGGTGTAGGTAGGTACCTATAGTATCTACACCAAAATTTCGCCAGTTATGTTTAAGTCCCATGTAATAGGGGGCGAGCGTATTGCCATCAATCGGGCACAAATCCAGACTCCGGGCTGCTACTGAGAAATTCCTAATGGAAAAACCCAATAACACTTGCCAAGCCCAACCTGGGAATCAAACTTGACCTCATGCTGAGCAGTAGCGCTTGCGACTAATACCTACACCAACGAGGCAGTAATTTAATTACGTATGTGCTTTCCATTTGCAAATTTTAGTGCAACACCAACAAAACATAACAATACAACTTGAATCCGACCCAAGCAAGTGTGTTCTATATTGCGTTTGTACTTGCTAGTTTTCTAATTTCGATCTCCAAATGTTCCCCTACCGCCATAACGGTATCGCCGATGGGGTACAGGCAATCGTCACCCCTTTTCTTAATTTTCACTACTTTGTTGCTTTTATACGTCTCCCGTTTTCTTAGTACACATTACATAGCGCACAGTAAATGATAAATGATTTATTTTCTGTAAGTAGGTTTTTGTACAAACACTTTTACACGTCAATCATATTTTTTAAATAAAGCTAGATGAGGTCGGCGTTTCCTATCTGACTACTCTGAGAAGAAAGGCCGAAACAAACTCAGAGGTCACAGTCTCCTTTAAAGTCCAGACATAATCTTGGTCAGATCATGTGAAGGCCATGTAGATTGATGTCTGAAATGGTCTTTTTGAGGAAAGAACCACACAGATTGAGTGGATCTGTCCAGTCAGTGCACGCATTTGTCAGTAATCGTGCAGCTCAACTCAGAACTTAATGAGCTCAACGATGCGACAAACAATACCAAAGAAAGAACATTTGGGTAGGCCGCATAAATTACTCAAACTGCCAGACCATGATTAATACTAAATGAGAAAAAAAAAACAATGACCTACATAGTCAGTAGGCATATAGATACATACTTTAAGTATATGTCGTTCGATTACACCACTTTATACAGGGTGTGGCGTAAGTAGTGGTCCACCGTTCAGGATTCGATGAACCAGATAATTAACTATAACAATTAAAAATTTTAACCATTTTTACCCAAGGGTTACGAAAATATTTCCTTTCTGTCTTTTATTTACAAAATTTCTACCTTTTATTACAAATTTGTTTGTAGTTTCAACAAAAACCATTATTTTTTCATTTTGATTTCTGCTAATTACTGCTGAATACTAGAGCTATCATGATAAATAATGATTTTTTATGTAAATTTAGCTCTTTTGAAGAAAAAGTTGGTTCTTCTCTAATTTTAACCCTAATTTTTACATACCATCGAAGTTCAAGGGCGATTTTTGTAAAAAAAACGTACTACACTGTCAGTGTCCATTTATTTAGTAATATGCCTACTAAATACCGATTTCAAAATGGTATCACTATAACAGATCCTATTATTTATCAAAAAGATATTCAATTTTAATTGAAGAAAAGAAGATTTTCATTAAACTACTTTTTAAACTTTACTGCGTTAATACTTACGATATTTGCAAAAAAATACACTACAGTGTCAGTGCCCATTTGTATAAAAAAACTACTATTGCAGAGTTATCTAGACCTAACTTGTTACTTTAGGTATTTGACCAGGTAATTGCTGAAAATCAGCGCTGTTGACGATAGGCTTGTCCGAAGTCACAGCATTTCGCTGAGCAACGACCTTTTCTTGCACAGATGCGACGCATTGTTTAATTGTTCTAGTTTTAATTGTTTATTTGTTATAAAAGTAGTTATTTCCCCACTGCAATGGGCATTCTGTTTTTGTTTCGATTGTATGTTATGCTGTCATTGGTTGTCATCTGCCAGTGGCGCAACAGAGTAAATATTACGTAATCGACAGGATTGTCAAAATTATATGGGTTGATTACGAGGCTTGTAGCTACTTTGTATATTATGTGTCTATTTTTCGTAAATTGTTATAATGTGCGTTTTGTTTGTGCAGAATAAACAATTTTACTTTCTTTCTTTTTTTTTCTTTAACAAAGAATTAAAAAAAAACAAATCACTTTATTTATCATTTATTATTAATCTTTGTCATGATTACAATCATTAAAATTAAACAAAATGTTCAAAATGGCCACCATTCGCAGCTATACACGCTCTGCAACGTCGAATAAACGACCGTTTAATTCGTCGGGCAAACCCGCTTTCGCTGATTTCTCTAGCTGCTGCCTGGATTCTAGTCCTCAATTGGTCAATGCTAGTGATTTCTTTGCTATAGACTTTTTCTTTTAGGCAACCCCAATAAAAGAAATCTAGGGGATTTAGATCTGGCGAGCGTGGTGGCCACAATATTGGACCTAAGCGCCCTATCCACCTATTTGGATGCGCTGTATCAAGGTGCTCTCGTACTCTAACAGCGTAGTGAGCGGGACAGCCATCGTTCTGCAGCCACATGTCTTCTTGGACTTCAGGAACGACACCTTCCAGAAGCAAGGGCAAGTCAATTTGCAAAAAACTTAAATATCTTTCTGCATTTAATGTTTCTGGCAGCTCGTGTTGACCGATTATTTGTCCGTTAATGATTCCGGTCCAAAGGTTTATTTTAAATTGATACTGTGATCTGTCTTGCCTTATGAGATGCGGGTTTTCTAGCTGCCAGTTATGCAAATTATGTAGATTTAAATATCCATCTTTTTTGCAGGTTGACTCGTCGCTCCATAGTATTTTACTAAAAAACTGCGGGTCTTCTCTTATTCTGCGTAGCATTACTCTACAAAATGTTACTCTCAATTGATAATCTCTTGGTAGCAATGACTGTACCCTTTGATAGTGGTATGGGTACAGTTCATGTCTTTTGAGTATTCGATGTACAGATCTAGTTGATATGCCAGTTCTGCGAATTAAGACACGGACCGATGTTGAAGGATCTTCTGTAACTAAATTCATTACCTCTTCATCGTTGTGTCGTCGCGGTCGTCCTTCACCTGCACCGCCTACGCCTGTGCCAGGTATCCTTCCCTCGGTGTATGCGTTATGCACTCTTCCAAAAACTCGGTGGTCTGGATGTCTTCGATCGGGATATCTCTCCCGATAAAGTCGAGCTGCTTCTCTACGGACACCTCTGCATTCGCCATAAATAAAATGCATGTCAGCATATTCGAACGGTGTGTACCGAGACATTTTTTAATTGTCACTGCACTGCACGTTTGTCCAAATCGTTGAGCAAGCCAAAGTCACCAGTACACGTAGCCAATATCGCAGAGATCACCAAAACAACAAGTCCAATCAGTAAGCAAATTAAACAGAGTCCGGGGGCAGGCAGGGGTAAAAAAATGGCGGAGGTAAACACAGGCAGAATAAAAACGAAACGCATACGACGCACGACACGAGTGACGAGATCGTACTAAATCATTTCGAGATTTCTGAAGATTTCAACGTTAGTAATGAAAGAGATAGCAATACCCTACCATATCTCTTCCTTATCACTCCTATTGTGCGTAACTCGATTGCGAGAGCTTCAACCGGTTTTTGTTAACAAAACAAACATGTCTCAGGTAAAAAAAAGGGTCAGGGTTTTTTTACCTGACATGTTTGTGCTTTAACACAAATCACATTTGAATTGTAAAAAGTTACATTGTATCCGTTTTTTGAGTTTTTATACGTTTTGTAATAGTATTAACGCAACAAAGTTTAAAAAAGTAGTTTCATGAAAACCTTCTTTTCTTCAATTAAAATTGAATATCTTTTTGTTAAATTATTGGATCTGTTATAGTGATATCATTTTGAAATTGGTATTTAGTAGGCATATTATTAAATGCATGGGCACTGACAATGTAGTACTTTTTTTTTACAAAAATCGCTCTTGAACTTGAAGGTGTTTTAAAAATTAGGGTTAAAATTAGAGAAGAACCAACTTTTTCTTCAAAAGAGCTGAATTTACATAAAAAAATCATAATTTATCATGATAGCTCTAGTATTCAGCAGTAATGAACAGAAATCAAAATGAAAAAATAATGGTTTTTGTTGAAACTACAAACTAATTTGTAAAAAAAGATAGAAATTTCGTAAATAAAAGACAAAAAGGAAATATTTTCGTAACCCTTGGGTAAAAATGGTTAAAATTTTACAAAAATCGCTCTTGAACTTGAAGGTGTTTTAAAAATTAGGGTTAAAATTAGAGAAGAACCAACTTTTTCTTCAAAAGAGCTGAATTTACATAAAAAAATCATAATTTATCATGATAGCTCTAGTATTCAGCAGTAATGAACAGAAATCAAAATGAAAAAATAATGGTTTTTGTTGAAACTACAAACTAATTTGTAAAAAAAGATAGAAATTTCGTAAATAAAAGACAAAAAGGAAATATTTTCGTAACCCTTGGGTAAAAATGGTTAAAATTTTTAATTGTTATAGTTAATTATCTGGTTCATCGAACCCTGGACGGTGGACCACTACTTACGCCACACCCTGTATAATGTTAAACGTTCAACCGCTACTACCTACCATCTCTAGTGCAAATTCCCTTTTATGCCCGCGATACCATGATCACTAAACCGCACTAGTCCATACGAACAACCTCAACAACGTGACACATCATGTAAGCCTTGTAGCAATTAATAAACAATATCCACCGTCGTTGAATAAACTGTCATCGGTGTCGTAAATCAGTTTTAGTTAGCATCTGCCGGCGAGTGTGGACTGCTCGATAATCTGTGGGTAGACTGACGAGACGAATTGCTACCGGTCCATCGTAAAGCCACCAATATAACTGGACCCCTCTCAAAGTCCTCTAGTTTGAAGCCTTTTCAATAAACGCCGTTGAGGAAGCCAGCCTCATTGAGTTTGAGAGATCCTATTTCACTGGACACTTCCACGCGTGCACACATTCGTTTATTTATCCAGGTATGAGGACGCCATTTAAATGTTTACGTACTATACACTCCAAGCTATTGCGATGCGGACTAACATTACCAGACTAAAGAAAGTGATTTTTGAAAACGCCGTACTACCTATGTTTTTAACCTATTTTGTAATTGTAGGTAGGTGACCAGTACCTAATTATAAGCACCCCTCGAAATGAAGAAGACAACTTAGTTTAACTTTGTATTTATATTATTATCACCCACTATTGAAAAAACACCAAGTACGTGGTAATAAGTTTTTCAGTTATTATACGGAATTTAAAATGAAAATATAAAGTGACAGGCGCACTTATTTTCAGTCGTTCTACAAAGTATGTAAATTGATATCGCTGCTTACTTTTAGAATGTAAATGTAATAATAAACTATACCTATGTGTACGTGTCAACTTAAATGAGCTCTGTATAAAAACTTTTTATGAAGCTTGTTCTGAACTCGACACGAAATATTCTGGAAACACCTTGTTAGTGCAAAGCCAGAAACATAATCTCGCACTAGCGGCGAATGAAATGCATACGCGATGTCTACGACTGCAGCGCGTATCTGATGTGGAAATCTGCCGCCGGTGTTCATGTGACATCTTGCAACCACAAATTTTTACTTACTTTTTATAAAAATGTTTTACACAGCTTTCTACACAGTTGAGCTTAATTTTAGGTTATGCTGGTTCTCGTCTGTTGGAATACTTTGTTATTATTAAATACGCAACATTTCTACAAGTACCTTTATGCCTACGAAAATTGACGTCTTCATAAAACAGATTTTTGCATTACCTAGGTAACAGATTTTTAGGTAAAAGTCGCTTTTCGTATCTGTCTGTAACCACGTTGTTCTTCTAAACTTCGCAACGAATTTTGATGCGGTTTCCACCATCACTTGGGAAGGTGTATGTGTTCATAATATATTGATATTAATCCTAACTAATATTATAAAAGCGATAAGGCCACCCATTGTATATTTTGTAGAGCTTGATTTTTTTTTTGGTGTACAATAAAGTATATAAGAATTAATAAATAAATGCGAAAGTGACTTTGTTTGTTTGTTTGTTATGCTTTCACACTAAAACGGCTGAACGGATTTAGATGTTTGTCACATTGGTAGACCCTGGGCAAGGACATTTATAACTAATATTATAAATGCGAAAGTAAGTTTGTTTGTTACGCTTTCACGCTAAAACGGCTGAACGGATTTAGATGTAATTTGACACATTGGTAGACCTTGATCTGGGTTAGGACATAAAAGGCTTTTTATCCCGATACGAATATCAGGAACACGAGATTGAGACTTATACGGTTGAAACCGCGGGGCGCAGCTTGTTTTAAATATAATGAAGAAATCTCGATGTTTTATCAAGTCGTAAAAATCGTCCGAAGACGGTTCTACCTACCTACTAACGACTAGCTGTCGCTAGCAGGTATAATAAATGTGTTCACAAGAGCTTTTTCAACAGATTCACTCGTAAGGTGCCGTTTTCATCGTTTTTATTGGATTAATTGTGCAGTGTATTTAATACGCGTGCTTTTTACTTTTCATTACCGCACTAGTCCAGCAAAATGCCCACAGACTACTATATTATACTAGTCAGATATGCGCAAGAGTGTTGAAAAACGTCGTTTGATACGCGGTGAGCATTTGTCATTACTTGTCCAAAATCTATATAAGTACGTAAATTAAAATAAAATGTTGTGCGTTGGTAAGTGCATCACTTGAGAACCGCTGGACCGATATTTTTTTGTTTCAAAATATTCATAATAATCCGAATTAGGTTTTTATGGAAAGAAAAATTGGAAAGTTCCAAATTCGGGAAAACCAGAACGTCCTTTATTCTGTAGGATTTTGACAAGATAACGCCTGTCGGGAGAGCTTACTTTTGAAATAGAAAACAGCCTGCATTCCAGTTTATCGAACAATTGCATTGCAACTCGGGATTTCGCCGTATTTCTTTCTTTCAAAACATAACTCCTCTTTCCATTTTCTCCAAAATACGCCCCGCAAATCGTAAACACTGATGGCAATATAACATAGTGTTGGGACAGCAACCCTATCGTAGTATCGCATCATCGGTCGCTTGGGCTGCGTGCGTCACTAGCTGACGTTGACGAACATTGCACATGAATAATCGCTCGCCTTCACTAACTATACTCGCCGGCTTTAAGTCAATCATAGTTTATATTACCATGGACCATCGCATACTCGTATAACACAGATATAGACTTTAATTCCGTTTTCGAACATTTTGTCCCTATAAAGTTAATTACTAGAACGGAACTTACAAAGTGATGTTCATTGGTGCCTAATTACCTAGACGAGATATTAAGTCTTAGAAATATCCATCCTAAACGTAGGTCAAATTGTACTCCATTAATAATAATAATAATAATAATTAATAATAATAAGCTGGCAACACCAAAGTTAACAGAACGTTAAAAAACATGTTTTCAGAATCTTGATATTTTTATTAATTTTAGACGCAGTTATTTTATTTTAAGAATAATCTGCATCAAACCTGAAACAACTAAGATCACAATATAATTTAAAAAATAAACAGAAAAATCAATAAACCATAATAGAAAAATGCCGAATCGGAGATGACACCTGTCATGTCATCTCCGACAAAACAGGAAGTATGAAGATGAAAACGAAATCGATAATATGTTAACGAGATCAGCTACACGAACACGCCCACCACCTCCGGACCCGTCGCTCAGCTCCGCCGCCGGTACCCAGCGCCACCGTGAGCGCTATGACAACACCGACCGCGGCAGTTGCGTCGAGCTCGAGCGACGAGTGTTTTTCCCCGCCGTCGTCGCCAACACCTGTACGTCGGCAGGGGAGAAGCCGGCCACCGAAGAGCTAGGGACTTAGGGGCCATCCGGCCCCAAGCCGGGTCCCCGCTGCCGGTGGTTGTGTGCAGCGCATGAAATGGACTCAGTCTATGAACGAGAACGTCATGCGCGCATATTACGGGTCTACAAAGGGGGGAACTAACCTCACTGCGTACCGTGTTAGGATGCTGTCTCTGTTTCAGGAACTAGAGCCAGCCGTCAACGTCTCGGCCCAACGATTGTCGGATCAGGTGCGGGTCATCCAACGCAATCGTAGTTTGGACGATGCCGCACTTGATAGGCTGCGTTCAGAGGTACTGAGCAACCATATCATCTCGACTCCGGCACAAACCGCGGTACATACTCCAATTATTGATGTAATCCCGCCGCGGTCCAATCGGTGTTGAAGAAGAGGGCTGCCACAGTAAGTAGCCAGTGCAACGTCCGATTGAGGAGCGCACTGGAGGATGCGTTTCGCGAGTATAGGTCCACTCCAACCGCACTTAGACCCTGACTACCACGCCTACCCATGCACAAGAAAAATAGGGCACTGATGTGTGCCTTGGACTCGCAGCTTAAGGTTTTTTTCGAGAGCAGCGAGGATCTCGTTGATACACACTCGATCCTGTATTGCGCGGCTGTTGCGGCATGTCGTTTAGCGAATGTCAAGTTACCAAACTCTGACGGAGCTACTCGACCAAAACCAGCCGTACCAGCCTGGCAGTGCAGGATTGAGCGTCGTATTGATGGGGCCAGGGTACTCATCGGCAAACTATACTGCTTCAGGGAGGGCAATACACGACCACGTTTGATGCGCTTTGTAAGGCGGGCATTCTCGGGGACTGGATGCAGCCCTCGAGAATACATGCCCCATATCACAGAGCACATCGACTTCCTGAAGCAGAAAGTTTGTGCATGGACGAGCCGTATTCGGCGGTATAAGCGGCGGGTTGATCGATACACGTAAAATCGCATGTTCCAGAGCGATGAGAGGTGGGTATATAGAGCTTGGGAGCGACCTAAACAAAACGAGACAGACGTGTGCCGCCCGGATGATGCCACCACAACTGCGTTCTGGCGCAGCATCTGGTCGGTACCTGTCTGCCATGTTGAGGCTGACTACATGCGGGATGTCGAGCGAGTGTGTGAAACTATACCATATAAATGGAAGTAGTCATTATCACGCCATCAGATATAGCTAGAGCGGTCCGTCCGTTACCGAATTGGAAATCACCGGGACCGGACGGACTGCACAACTTTTGGCTGAAATGGCTAACTAGTTCACACACTTGCCTGGCATCTCACTTCCAGTCATCCTTAGAGTCTGGGTCGCTACCGCAGTTCATGACGACAGGCATTACCCACCTGCTCCAT
Source organism: Atethmia centrago (assembly GCA_905333075.3). NCBI lineage: Eukaryota > Metazoa > Arthropoda > Insecta > Lepidoptera > Noctuidae > Atethmia > Atethmia centrago. Next base: position 13,485,006 of record HG995383.1, on the reverse strand, counting down.
AAGTCAGGTAGTCCCGCGGAACCCAAGAATTATAGACCAATCACGTGTTTGTCGACGGTCTATAAACTTCTTACATCCATTTTGAGAGCGAAAATTAACACACATATTGACAGTAATTCCATTCTCGTGGCACTAAGGAGCTACTTCTCATCGACATGGCCATTAGCCAACAGGTTCGTCGATCCCGCAAGGATCTGTCGACTTGCTGGATAGATTATAAGAAGGCCTACGACTCGGTGCCACATACATGGCTCATGAGGGTGCTGGAGTTGTACAAAATAGATATGACTCTACGCACCTTCCTTGAATCGTGTATGGGGCAATGGAGGACAGTCTTTCGCTATCCGGGGTGTCGACAGATCCAGGGGAATGATGAGCCTGTGTGGATTAAACGGGTAATATTTCAGGGCGACAGTTTAAGTCCACTTTGGTTCTGCTTAGCCCTGAATCCTCTAAGCATGTAGCTGGAGGATTCAGATCTAGGCTATCGGTTGAGGAGAGGTGGTCAGGTCATATCTCACCTCCTCTACATGGATGACTTGAAAATCTTTGCCCCCAACAAATTGCAACTGATGGAGCTACTGAAGGTAACTGAAACTTTCAGTAGCACCATCAGAATGGAGTTTGGTGTGGACAAATGTGCAGTCATGCATGTGAAGCGAGGGGAGATAATGGAATCGGAGGGAATTCAACTTTCGGATTCCATACACCTTAGATCCCTCTTCTCACCCGAAAGCTAGAAGTATTTGGGAATGTCGGAAGCGTTAGGCATCAACGTTACTGACATGAAGCAACCGTTGAAGGAGCGCTTTTTTGGCCGCCTGAAGAAGGTATTGATTAGTCTTCTTTCAGGCGGTAACAAGGTGCGCGCCTTCAACGGTTGGGTCATGCCGGTTTTGATGTACTCTTTCGGCATACTCAAATGGACTCAGACCAAACTAGACGCCCTGGATAGGAGGGTCCGTACACTGTTGGCCGCAAACCGGATGTATCACCCACGATCATCGGTGATGAGACTGTACATCCCGCGGAAGTGCGGGGGTCGAGGCTTTTTAAATGCGAAGACCCTTCACAACCGCGAGATATGCAGTCTCAGGGAATATTTTTTGAAAACCGAAGTGGGTATGCACCGTGATGTGGTCGCAGTGAACAAGGGGCTCACCCCACTTTCCATGGCTAGAGAGAACAGGTGCAAACCTGTAGTACTTACTACTGATGATCGCAAGGAGATATGGCAAAACAAGGAGCTACCCGGGCGCTTCTATCGGGCTCTTCATGAGCCCGATGTAGATTTCTTAGCGTCCGTGTCCTGGCTACGTTTTGGGGACCTTTTCGGGGAAACTGAAGGTTTTGTCTGTGCAATTATGGACGAAGTTATCTTGACGAATAACTACCGGAGACATATTATGAAGGACGGGACGGGTTGACGTGTGTCGGGCATGCCACCGTCCGGGTGAGTCTATCAGACATATTATCTCTGGTTGTTCTCGTCTGGCTAACGGCGAGTACTTGCAGAGACATAACCAAGTAGCTAAGATTATTCACCAGCAACTTGCTTTGAAATATAAACTTGTGAACGCTGAGGTACCGTATTACAAGTATGTGCCCGACCCAGTTCTCGAAAATGACCATGTCACGTTGTACTGGGATCGGTCTATCATTACTGACAGGACTATTGTCGCCAATAAGCCTGATATAGTGGTGATAGATCGATTAGCGCGCCGCGCAATGATAGTCGATGTTACCATTCCACATGACGATAACCTCGTGAAAGCTGAGAAAGAGAAACAAATAAAATATCTCGACTTAGCACACGAGGTTGTTGACATGTGGAATGTGAACTCGGCTGTCATTGTGCCGATTGTCGTTACGGCCAAAGGCCTGATGGCCAGAAGCCTCAACCATCTTCTCTCGAGGCTTGCGTTAGACGGCTGGATTAAGGGCCTGATTCAGAAGGCAGTACTCCTCGATACGGCTCGCATCGTGAGGAGGTTCCTGTCTCTGGAGCCCTAACCACCGGTAGCTTGGACCCTGCTCTCGATACCAGCGGACCACTATTTTATATATTTTTAAATATTTTTTAATATTTTTTCTAAGAAATATTTAAAAACGTATTTTAAAAGACAAAAAATGTAATAAACGACATAATAATAACAATAGTTTATTTCCAAAAAAAACTTAGTACTACTTTACAATGGCAATGTGGCAAGAATTTCAATTACTGTAAAGAAATTAGCGAACTAGGACCATTCCCCTCGAGTATTATAACACAAGAATAGGTGCCAAGCAATATAGGCATATATAATTAAATCAGTACTACAGAAATACAGAATAATAGTTCATAAGTAATCTAGATAAGTAATTTGCAAATAGGTAAGTACATAATTTTAATCCAATTAATTAAATGGATTGAGGGTATGTTCGTGTGTGTGTGTTCGTGGTGCATGTGCATGCGCGCGTGAGTGTTTGTGTGTGTATGTATATGAGAATGTGTGGGTGTGTGTGTGGTGTATATACATGTGGGTGCGTGTGTGAGAATGATTATGCGGTGAGTGTGTGAGTGTGAGTACGCATGAGTGTTTTGTGTGAGTAGGTGAGCTATGTAGCGAGTGTGTCTTTGCTTTCTGTGATTTTATCCGTATTCTTAGAGTGGTAAGTACGAGTATATTAGTTGTTCCGTCTCCTCGTAGCTTAATATCTGCAAATATTGGCCTACTTTTAGTTTGCATTGTTTTATAATCAGTGTGTATATATTTATTGATTGGTTAAGCTTATTATAAAGACTCTTACAAACAAGCGCGACACGCGACGCGACACAAAGGCACCGCTTGTAGCGCTACACGCGGCGCCTTTGTGTCGCGCGACAAGTCGCGCCAGTATGTAGAAGCCTTAAAGGTACAAATCTTTTACCAAAGGTTGTTTGTGTGTTTACGACGTCTCTGTAATGGGTTGTAGGGCTGTTTTTTATGTTGTTGCAGGATAATTTCAAGTATAAATAACTGTCTTACTGTCAAAACCTCGCACAACAGGAACAGTTTGAATGTAGGAAAGCGCATCGGTTTAAACGTGCTAACCTTCAGAATAGCTCTCTGGGCGACCTCAATTACTGTGTAGTAAAACATATGTAGTAATGGACCACAATTTGACCTACGTTTTTTCTATAGAACAACTTTATGCATTAAGTGTCAAAGTAAAGTACCTATCTGTTACTATTGCGCATACCTCTTCCTATTTAAACTGGACCGTTTTATTCGGACCAGAGATATTTATTGGATAAAATGCTTTTGACTATAAAAGTCATTATCTACTCGTTCATCAATCAGTCAGTACGTAACTATTAGCCGGCTATTTTCACTGAATTTTCACACGGCTATTCATATGGCTATTCATGCCTATGGCTATTTCATGCCTATGGCTATTTCATAGGCGAGGCGTGATTGGCTGTGTGTTTTGATTTAGAAAAGTTATTGCAGTTTTGTGTTAAGTAAATAAAGTTAACTTACTGAATTTAGAAGGGAAATTCTTAAAAGGAAAATAACGTCAAGCTTTAGAAAAAAAAAAACTGAGTAGGTAGCAATTGTTGTAATTTTCAAGATACTGTAAGAGTTATTTTTTTTGATCTTGGTTATTAATTTGTCTCGGACTTCTTCATTCGTTAATATTTACAACGTAGAATTATATATTCTATTCAGTGAATTTTCTTCTTAGAAAATGTAAACTAAAGGCTTGTACACACTGGCGCGACTTGTCGCGCGACGCGACGCGACACAAAGACACCGCTTGTAGCGCTACAAGCGGTGCCTTTGTGTCGCGACGCGTCGCGCGACAAGTCGCGCCAGTATGTAGGAGCCTTTAAGTAAAATCACTCAAACTTGTGTCTTCTGTTCTTTGTTCTACGTTTAAAAGGCCCTGCTTCAAAGTATTTTATTTTATCAAAGAAAGTTTTTAGAATGATCCGAGGTGTCTTGGCCTTGCAGTTGCAGCAATCGACAGAAACAACTGCTCGCTGCATCGAACCCTTATTTAATCTACTCTTCACAGGTATCTGTATTCAAATTTCAGAAACAGCTCTTTTTTAACCCTATGAAGCAGATACAAACGTGTTAAAAAAAATTGAAAAGGATTAACGGCTCGCTCGTTCGGATTTGCATAGCACTAACTAAACTGTTTAATCTATAAAACCGGCACAATCAAATCACAATCCTCGCCTAGTTCAATGCACATACATATATTACATACAAACAAAACTACGTGTTCACAATAAAATACTAGTTCGCATGGACACAATGAAAACATCGAATCGCCGGGGCTCGCCTCTTGTCACGCGCGTAGATACAAATGCTCTGATTTATCTGCGATGCATGTCCAGCGCTGTTGTTTTATAGCTCCATCATTGTACTCCAGAGTCCACTGCAGTCATCCGATGACGACACGCGCGTTGAACACAACCCGTTAAAATATTTGCAAATAATAACATCCGAAGGAAAATTGTTAAAAAATTACGCGGTCCGGTTTTCAGTTTATGAAAATGAAAATGTATTTTTTTATGACTTCAGTGACATAACATAGGTTGGTATTTTTTATTAATTTCCTTTGGGAATTTAAAAATAAATCTCATTCAAAGTTACCACCTATTAACGTGCATGAATGATGGACGCATATTTATACCTTTACCTACTCGGAATAAACTTGATGCAAAAATAATAACGTAACCAACCCGTAAACCAAGAAATTAACTTCGTTTCAGTGTAGCGGATATATCCACTGCACTAAAAGGAAGTAGTTATAATCGTAAACGTTCTACATAAATATAACACACTGTTTGCGATTTTTAGGTACACTCAAAACTCTAAAATACACCAAAACAATGTTTGAATTTAGAGCATATGTCACCGACAGAAATCTATGGCACATCGGTTGCATTTACGGCGTCCCGAAGACATTACAAAAGCCATTCCCTTATCTAATGTTCTCGTTGGATTTATTTAACTTTTCCACGCCTTCACATCTTGAAAATCGTTCGATAAAGATGTCAACAAGAAAAGGTCACCAAGTCCGCGGGGACACTCCGCAAACTCGTGTTTTTTATTGTCAAGCTCTTTGTGAACCGAGGATATAGATTAATGTTCATGTTTTTTATAATTAAGTCTAGACTTAATAAACAACTTCACGCCTGTATTCCCCGAATGGCTAAACAGAGGTGTACCTATAGTACAAATACATTTCGCCAGTTATTAATAGGGAGCTAGATTTCTTGTGACTTTAAAAAGCTCACTAAGTAGGTTTGTAAGTACATATTTAATTCTAGCAATGACGTGATGTAGTTGAACTTGACCCATCCTGGACGATACAAAGTGCAGAGGGTGCTCACTGTGACCGACGCATAGGTAGGTATTATTCACCTAAAAATAAGTACATATTTAAGACAACAATTGCCAAAAATAACTGGGTACATTTAGTTACCTACCGTCTCTATATTCTGATCGTACGTCTTATGATTTAAACGGAATTCAAAGGTTTGTTATCATAACCACTAAAATGACAGGTTTTTTTTTTGGGTGGGAATATATCAAATAACTTGTCCCACTCTGGGCGGAGCGGGAGGGTGTGTCAGACTCTTACTGACTAAAACCTACCCGTGTTCCTTCCGTTGCCTGTGTTGCAAAATGACAGATTTAATAACTAATCTATACATATAATAAAACAGTAAAAAAACTGTGTCTGTACATCGAATATATATAAAAAAAATTGAAATAATTGAATTGGTTTAGAAACAGTAATAGAGCACGAATTAAAAACAAATCTGTCTGTTTGTCTGTGTGTCTGTCTGTTTGTTTGTACAAGCTAATCTTCGGAACTACAGGACGGATTTAAATGATTTTTTGTTTGTTGTATAGGTATTAAGTCTTGGCAACATATAGGCTATAATTTATCTTGGAAACTTGAACACCTGATGCAGAACCGCAACAGACCAGCTAAACAATAAGAAGAGCATTTTCTGCTGTGAGAATAAATTTGAAGATCTGGAACACCTGTTGTGGAACTCGAAAGCCCAGCGACACTATAACATATATAGGAATGACGTCTTAGCAAAAGTTGTTTAATCTGATGGGCATTTCCTGTTGACTTACAAAAATGAAAGATCTGGAACGTCTCGAATCGTCTCGCGCATCCCGTTGTTTTCCCGTCCCTGGGCTGTTAGAATTCGACATCAGACGTTTCAGATCTTCGATTTTGACGACCCCGTTGTCGCTGGCATAGGCAACAGGATCCGCGTACGAAGTCGCGGGCAGAAGCCAGTTTTTAAATATTTGAATATTCTTTCTAGGGAGGACCCTAGAAAAAGTACCTACTCAATAATTTAAAATATAAATAAAAAACCTACATTATACCTGTATACATAGGAATGCACACAGGTATAATGTAGGTTTTTTGTATTTATTTTTTATTCACGGGAAAATGGTTTCAATGTACCAATTTATTGCTTAATCACGAATGCACCCCCTTAAGTTAGGTTAATGACATCTAAGTAATTCTTAGCGCATCCATATGACAAAGCCGGCTAGAACGTGCTTCAGTCGCGGCTTATGCTACAATCGGATTATGTTAAATTCACAACACGCGCAAATCGACATCATAGCTGAAAGATCGATCAATACTGAGCCGTACATTGTTCAACCACATTATCACATACACGACTCAATAGTTTGAATACTTATTTTAAGGCGCTTATTTTAAGTATTTTTAAGAGCTGTGGATTTTGTGATTAATAAATAAATAAATAGATATGATATATGATTTTGGTGAATTTTAAATCTGTTATTACGCCTACATATAATGCAAGTAAGTTCAAAAAATGTATGATAAACTAGAACCTATACACATCAACTCGATATGCGGATAATTAAGTATTGTAGTAAAATACTTTATGAAATAAATTCAGGAAATAGTGTCTACCCAAAGCATAAAAAAACTATATTACTTTCAAACTACTTAAGATATTTTAATGTTTTGTTTTTTTTGTATCGCCAGACTATTTTATTATCTATAATTTTATTTGTTTTTTTTTCAAATATTCATATTTTCGTTACTAAAAATAAATGTTCCAACAACGGCGATTATCGGACCCTTTATTATGGCACATCACGTCAGGGTTCGACCGAAAAGAAGTTAGATATTCTTTACGCATTTGTTTGCCACCATCTTATAGGCTGATTGTTTGTTGATATATTTGAAAATAGAATACACATTTTTTTTTTTTTTTTTATTTAAGTGATCATTATTTTTCCGAGAATCTGGCCTGAATTCGCTTGTAGCAATGGGGCTCAGTCGACGTGATTTTTGCGCTATGATTTATTATGACTATAAAAAGGTTTAAAGCCCCAAAAATGTTTTGAACTTTTGGCTACTACTGTTGGTGATTCTGCTTGTTTAATCAATCAATCAATCAATCAAAATATTTTTATTTCACATAAACCTACAAGGGCACTTATGAAACGTCAGAAGCCAGGTGCACGGTTCCAATTGGTCGTTTCCTATGGAAAAGAGCCGGCAAGAAACTCCACGGTTACTCTTTTAAAAATAATTGGCTTTTACAATGCATTCAAATTACAGTGTTATTAGGTATGGAAGGACAGTGTAGGCCTGTCAAGAATTACTTAACAAAAAAAAAGAAAAGAAAAAGGGCTACAAAGATCTACTCTATTAAGCCTACAACGTTCTCACATTCACAACGTACACAAGAATCCATGTAAAATAATATGAAAATAATAAAATAAAACCTATTTAAACTAAATCACATGTTTGCCATTACAACAAGTCTGAAATCAAAATATATATATAGTATATAATGTCAAATAATGAAAATATATTGTCAAAAAAGTATGTCTAAAAAATAATAATAATAAACATCGTAATTTAAGAGCAGTTAATAGACATCTACATAGTTATGCCGTTTCTGATTTACCAGGGAAGCCACATGTGCAGAAGGAATTATTTACAAACTTCCTTGTCTTCAACGTAGTCTTTAATATTATAATATGCGTTTTTGATAAGGACACGTTTGATGTGGGTTTTGAACTTTCCATCGCTAAGTTCTGTAACTGATATAACTTCTATAACTTTGGCATCTTGTTATAAAAGCGGATACTGTTGATAACAAATGATTTGCTTGTTTTTGTTAATCTAAATTTGGGTATCACAATTTCATGTTTACTTATATTATGGAAATCACTTCTTGTTTTGAAATACATAAGTTTTTGCGAACATACAAAATACTTTCTAAGATATAAAGAGAAGGTAGAGTTAGTACATTAATTTCTTTGAATTTGTTTCTAAGGGACTCACGAGGACACATTCTATAGACTGCGCGGATTGCCCTCTTTTGTGTTCACGAGCAACAGTACCTGTTTAATTGGTTTGATGAATTTAAAAGGGATGGGGCTGTCTCGAAGATGAAGCGAAGACAGGTCGGCCGCCAACCGCGGTCACATAAAAACACGTTCGTACAGTCGAAAAACTTATTCGCGAAAACCGACGGATTACATATGTAGAGCTGGAAATTGGATTAGCAGCAATGCAAACCATAATTCACGACCACCTTTTTCTCCGTAAGCATCGTTCGAGATAGGTGTCGCACAAACTTACCGATGAGCAAAAAGACCATCGAGATGATTGGTGTCTATTCATGATAGGTAGATAAAGTAGACGCCGCGCGCCGGCGAGAAAAAAAAAGTGTACGATATATTTACTGGTGACGAAACGTCGCTATATAACCATAACTATGATCCCGAAACAAAGCGACAGTCGAGTATGTGGTGCTTTGAAGATGAGCCAACTCCAACGAAATTTCGCCGCGCACGAAGGACACTGAAACAAATGGTCGCCTCGTTTTTCTGCAAAACGGGTCATTTGACTACTATAGTGCTAGAGTGCAAAGAACGGTGAATTCCGAATGGCATGTGCCAGTTTGTGCTCCAACAGTAATATCAGCTTGTGTGACAAGCGACCGCAGTCAGGAATCCGGCAGCTTCTCTGCTACCACGACAATTCGGCGCCGCACACGTCTTCCAGAACACCGCAATTTTTTAACTAAAAAAACGTGTCCATCCTTTCTCACCCGCCATATTCCCTTGGCGTAGCGCTTTGTGAATTTTACCTGTTTCCAAAAGTCAAAGAAAAACTAAAGGAGAAAAGGTTTGAAAACAAAGAAGATGCACTGGCTGCCTTTAATTTCGAGATTTCTGAGGTGTCTAAAGAAGAGTGTTCAAGAGGTATTTTCCAATGGGTTCAGAGCTATGGAAAAGTGTATACGTGCTCAGGGTGAAAAGATTGATACTTGTAATAAAGAATAAATTTTATAATTTGTGAGTATCTAATTTCTTTTGGCATGCTCCTCGTACTACAATGCAATATGGCGTCCTTGGGTCGGGTAATCGGTCTTGACCTTCGCCATACAAATGTGAGTCAGCAATAGCGGGAGAGGAACTGAAACGAACGTTCGAAAGTAAACTCCAGAAATAAACGAAATTATCGCTACAGTTACATAAATTCAGAGATAATAATAATATGGATAATGTCGATACTTAACGGTTTAAAGCAAGTAATTCCACTTTACCCTTTAACAGCTTTGATAAAAACGACTAATCCAAGGATCCGGTTTATTAACTTAAGAAAAAATGGACGATTGAGCAGTTCAAGAAAGAATAAAAATTTGTTGGGCTATAAATTAACCGGGCCCCGAGGGCGAGGCTCGCAATCTGCATTAGCCGAGACGCACTTCTCTCCAGCGATTAAATGAAATTTCACGGCCGGTTGCCTACGGAAACTCACTGGACAAAGGTCTGGGATATTTAAATTGAATGCTTTTAATCCGGCCAATTCCCCCACTTTTTTCTTAAGATAGGATTTTGCTTTAGTACGCGGCGTCTTCGAATTCTAAGATTGTTTTAAAGTCAAATTTCTTTTCTTCGATAATATAGTAGCTCATAGCGGTATTTGCGCTTCCCAACTCTATTTCGCCACTCATCATTTATATCCGTTTGTTTGTGTGATTTATTTATAATTGTTTAAACTTTTTACACACAAAAAATGTACAAAGGCGGACTTAATGCCTTGGGCATTCTCCACCAATCAACCAAGGGTGGAGAGATTTGATGGCAGGTGCTCTGTTTGAGAGGAACAATGAGAATTCTTTATTAAAATGATATCATAATGAATTATACAAAACATAGTACAAGTACATAAATAGGTTATAAAGCTTATAATACACATACATACATATTTGCATAACATATAACTATATTCTATACTAATATTATAAAGAAGAAATATTTTTTCTCTGTTTGTTTGTTTGTACCGATTAAGCTGCAAAACTACTGGACCTATTTTAACAATTTTTTTCACCAATAGAAAGCTAAATTATCAGGAAGTAAAATAGGGTGTATTTTATTTTTTAATCGAGATCCCTGCAAAAATTACAATAACGTAACCCAAGGTATCAAAAATTTGCCTATAAAAGTCACTATTTGGCGTGCGCTGCGAAAACTATTAATATACATAAAAGTAATGTAGGTACTATATGTTTATAGTATTCATCATTACCCACAAAAAAGTTCGCAGAGTATATTTCTAACTATTATACACTTCTCATCAGAAAAATCGAAACACTTCCGTTTTTATGGTTTCTATCCTAATTTAACACAAAAGAGTTTTTACGATTAATGTTCTCTTTTGTAAAAATCCTAGAATATTTTTATCCTTTTAACTGACAGATGACATTTAATGATGAAAGATACGTTTTCTATATTGTAAAGCTAACATGATAAGACCAGGTTACACATTGTAAAATTAGAGTCATAAAGCTAGGTTCGCCGTTTGTAAGCCGTTTTTATTGACTCTGGCCGACAATCAAACATGAAGTGATTTGCATTATGTTTGGTTTGTTTAACATATTATACTTCTAGAACGTTTGCCAGAATCTATAAAAGCGGCCATCAGACAGAGGTTTCGTATATTTAAGTCAGTTTACTTTAGTTTTAGCTTCAGTTTAAGACTATTTTATGTCAGTTTATCTCAGTTTACGGCAGTTTATTATAAGATCTTGTGATTCTACAAAATATTTAAAAACTTAGACGTGTGTGAATTCTGTGTCTCTCACCCTCCGTCACCTCCGCTCCCTCGCCTACATCTTTGGAAGGCCTCTGACGTCGGGGGCACTTTAATCACGTAGCGTAAACTGCCGCAGCCGACCACTCCTGCATGCCGCTGGAGGCCAAGACACTCCTCTCGCTGAGCGCTGCAAAGTGCCACCGCTGTCTGTTATATCGGCGTGACTTGAAACAACGCCGCCCTCTTCTCAGCCCACTCCTGGCCAGAGAACCCTTCTGACGCTAGGGATTCCCGTGGTGCATTACACCAACACGACCCTCCTGTTAGTGTGATGCATCACATAGCTTTATAACGTATCCTCTTGTTTACGATAACCCTTAACAGCTTTTTCCTCCTCTGCACAGGGATGTCGACAACCTCCTCATCCTCGTGCTGCTCCACTGCTCCCTGCCGTTCCTGTTTCTTAGCATCCGAGCTGCGAGAAATTTAAGCCAACCTGGAACTCCTACTCATACTTACCTTTTTCCGGCAACCATTTGACTATCAAAAATTCGCACTTTAATGCTTAATATTTCGCAAACGGATCCCTGAATCGAAAACTGGCTTTCTCACACCCGCAATATTTTATTTTTTCCTTGTTGACTACGGAACCCATTAATGAGCTCTATATTGCCCGTAGACTACCTTAAAACAGTTTTTATTTTTATCAAAATGAAAACCAATGAAATTAAAATAATTTTGTAATGCAAAATATAGGTACGTACAAAATAGACTGAAGTAAAAGAACACGAATCTTTTACCTTCTTTTTATGTATTTCGACAAATGAGAAGGCTTTATCACACTAATGGACTTCACTTTATTAAAGAGATCCCAAATCGCACAGCGGTCAGCCTCGCACTGATTTCTCGTTTGTTGCTGAATTTCTAATTTACTTATATTCTGCATCGTTGATTTTAAATCAACGAAATATGTATCACAAATATTTAAAAGGACAACAATGGTGGCCCAATGGTATCGGCCCCGACTTATGAGTTGTAGGTCGTGGGTTTGAACCCTGGCAGGCGCTTTACTTTGTGTAAATACTTTCATCATCACTGCTCTTAAAACGGTGAAGGAAAAGCATCGTGAGGAGACCGGCTTGTCCAACAATTCGAAGACATATGACATCTACCAACCCGCACTGGACCCGCGTGTTAGATTACAGCCCACTCCCTCTTGAAGAGAGGCGGCCTGTGTCCCAGCAGTGGGAACATTATAACCTGATTATGTTATGTTACGTTAAGGATTTAAAACAAGGTTCCAAAGTTTAAATAAGTTTAAATTGATTATTATTTCTGCGCCCCTATCGATTTATCGTAAGCTTTCGTCTCGGTCTACGTATCGCAGTCGAAAGCACCGGTAGAGGTAGTCCCTTCCGCACTAATCGAGCAATTTCTCCCATGTTATTAAAGGAAAATGGGAATGTTCGCAGGCCGTTGCGTTCTCAGAACAGAGTTTCTTATAGACGATATTGAATTTTTAAACAAATTTTTCGACCCGCCGCCCAAGCCCAGGAACCCACTTTATGTTATAGGATTAGAACGTTATTACACCATTAAACCTTCATGAATAATTCTCTTTAGTTACATAGTTTTACACTTGATTGCATTTTCTTAATTTTTAAGGTACGGAGTTGGGAACACAGTATCTAGATAGAAAGATATTCCATCAATCCTAACTAACATTATAAATGCGAAAGTGAGTTTGTTTGTAATCAAAGTCATGTTTTACCCTTCTTTTAGCGTGAAAGTGTCTCGATCCCGTGGGAATATCGGGATACAAAGTATTTTATCCCGATATTACCACGGGATCGAGACTTATGCGGATGAAACCACGGGGCCGCAGCTAGTATATCATAAACTAACTGCGCCCCGCCAAATGTGCCAAATTTCATCCAAATTCGTTCCACCGTTTTAGCGTGAAAGTGTAACAAACAAACAAACTCACTTTCGCATTTATAATATTAGGTAGGCTGAAATACTAAAAACCACTACAAAGTTGACTAGCAAACCACGAGTAATCTGACTGCTTTTAATAATGGTACAAAGGTGACACTGAAAGTTCTTAGAAAATCCAAAACTGAACAAACTAGCAAGTTATTAGTTTTATTATATCTTTCCAAAATAGTGTCCATTTACATCAATACATCGCTGCATCCGATGGAGCCACTGAGAAATGCACTTTACCCACTCGTCCTTAGAAGAACGTTGCCGTCGAAGAGACCCCCTCTTCGACGGCATTTTGAAACGCAGCCATAAAAAGATTTCCTCGAAGTTTTTCTTTTATTTTCGGAAATAAATAAAAATCGCAAGGTGCGAGGTCGGGGCTATAGGGCGGGTGACCCAGTAACTCCACGTCTGACGTCGCCAAGTAGTCGATTGTTTGCTTGGCGGTGTGCGACGAGGCGTTGTCGTGGTGAAGGAGGATCCTACTGCGAGGACGTTTCTCCCGAACTTTTTCCAAGACAAGTAGCAAACAATTGTAAGTGTACCACTCTGCAGTAACTGTTTTTCGATACTCTAAAACAATTGTTGCGTTATGACCTGTCCTTCCGAAGAACCAGGCCACTATCTTTTTTCCCACGCTTCTACCTCTCTTCACTTTAGTTAGCAATTCCTCGGAAGCAAACACCCAGACAGCAGACTGTATCTTAGTTTCAGGATCATAACAATTAAACCAGCTTTCGTCACCCGTAAGTATGTCGAACAGAGCATTTGAGTCACCTCCGTTAAATCTTTGAACCATTTCACGACACCAATCAAGACGACGGAGTTTTTGGGCCTCTGTCAAATTCTGAGGTATCCATCGGGCACAAAGCTTCCTGTCCGCTAAATGTTCATGGAGGATTTTGTGCACTTGACTCATACCGATGCCTAAGCTTGTCCGAATCTGCCGTCGCCGTAGAAGGCCGTCCCTCACGTAGATCATCGATACGATCACGTTTAAACTCATTAAACCAGTTGTAAACAGTGGCACGAGATGGAGCTTCATCGTGAAAGGCCAATCGAACTCTATAATAACTTTCTTGTTCACTTAAATGTCATCGAAAGTAATAAAAATCTTTGTACGAAAATTTCCTCGCGTTAAATTCATGCTGACGTGCCACAGACAATTTTCAATTTGCCCAATCGTAAACAAATGACAAATGAATATAATACATACACATTAACATTGGCAAAGAGTTCCATTTTGAAAATTTTAACTGTTTTTTTATTATATCTTTTACAAGTGGCCAGTTCTAAAAGCTGTCAGTGTCGCCCTCGTACTGGTCGCGCTTCATAAATGCTAAAAGCAATATCTACACACAGCACTGCAGTTATTTTATTAGTGACATAAAACAGTTCTAATTAGACCATGCCATTACTATCTTTCTCTTTAGTCAGTTAACTAGAAAAAAACTTCTAGGTTAATTGGATTAAAAAGAACCGCAAAGACAAAGCTTAAAAGCATTAAAGATGTTTAAAAAATAGTACACAACAAAAGATATTTCCCAAGGGTGACGTTAATGTTCCGGTGCCCGGCGTGGGCCATTCGACCGAATCTCTAGAAATTAAGGCAGGGGAAAAAAGTCAATAAATCCTAGAAGCAAGCTGGAACAGATAACGAATGTCTCGACGCGACACCGCTGCCACGGCAGAAAAATCATGCGGCCTCGCCTCCCCCATGCTAATGTGACACTAAGTCCTTCTACGACTCGAAAGGGTTCGGAACGACCAACAAACTTTTTGATATTTATTTTCCTTACTTTGGAATTTCAAGATAACTTGACTTACTTAACTAAGTAGGTAGGCAGTCCGTCACAAAGTTTGTATTGGATTTCTGTGGTGACTTTGCATTTTGTTACAAAAAATATATACCTACTTACCTACTGAATATTTTATCCAGACCTTTAATTGCGTCACTTTAAAGAAGAGCTGCAGTTTAAAAATGTCACATGGTTGTCGCTGAAGCATTAAGAATTGGGACAACGATCGATACACAGAAGCAAAAAATATATTATGATCTAAATTGCTGTTTTCGAATCAGTGCCTGCGGAAATCGTATATCTCTTGGAGGTAGTGACCGCCCCACCTAGAGAAATGCTGCAGTAAATATCCTTTTCATGGTTTTAACTGACGTTATTTCTACCACTTTGGCCACTATTTGCAACATATCAGACTTATCATAAAAATAAAACCTGCCAAGAGCGTGTTGATTTGATGGATTTGCCTAAAACTGGGAGGTTTCCTATCTTTTATTAAGAAACACGGAACCCAATTACATCTCATTTATATTAGTGGTAGTTCTAAGCCTAATCTTAATCTTGGGAAGGTTCTTTAATTATAATTTTAAGGGGGAAAGTTGCAGCACACAGTCTGTCCGCATGCCGAACGCACCGCGCAATCTACTTCTGAAAGTTGGTCAACTAATCCAAGTTTTCCTTTACTGGCTAATGAGACGAGTTTGATTCGAATTCCCGCCGCGCTGGGAATAGCCACCCTCTTTGAATAGCTCCTAGCTCGCGACTACTACTTACAAGCAAATAAGAATCAGGATTTTCGTAATAAGAAATATAATCATTGTTATGTTCGTCTACCACTGGAATCTTCCGGATTATCAACTTGACCTAGTCTCTTAGGTTATATTTTTCCAAATCTAGACTAGATTTGGAAAAATATTTTTTGTAACTGTCGAGGTCATCTAAAAAAGTTTTTTGAGGTTTCGAGATCAAGTTTCTTCTTTCATGCTGAAGGTACAATTAAAAATTAAATTATTGCCTACAACCAGTTCATTAACTACCAAGATCTAACAAAAATAAAATCTTACCAAATATATTGCAAAATTTTATTATAATGATTGAATAACACATTTAAGTACAAAAAAGTTAAAATTGTGAAGCAACAATACAACAACAAAAACATCTTCATCCACATAAAGCAGAACTAAATAAAAATAAATAAAGATTTACTTAGGTGAAACAGAGATTCTCGCCAGGCTTATTGGACTGCTCGTAGATAAACAAAGCGTCTGGCCTCCGTAATGGAAATTACATACCCCCGAGGTCGGAAATCAAATTGACAGAAGAGGTTAAACAAACGATGCGGTCAGGAGCCGAGACCGTAGTCCGTCGAATATTAATCGCTTAGTAAATGCGCTTTTATTTGTTTTTCCCTTAGCTGCTTTGTGAAGGCAGTGTAAATAAGTGACAATCTCAATTGAACCGAGAACAACTTAATTACGAGTACTTTCTAGATTTGGTTTCGAATTCTTTTTATACGTGCACTGCTGGACATAGGCCTCCCCCAAGCACCGCCACTTCGACTGGTTCTGTGCTTCTCGCATCCAGCGGACTCCTGCGGCCTTCAATATGTCATCGATCGACCTTGTTCGGGCCTTCCAACGCTACGTTCTCTGGCACGGAAGCTATGAATGTGAATAATCTCGACAACTCATCACCTTCATGAAAAAGTGGTTTGTTTTCATACAACTACTGCCAACATGTCGAAGGCTAACTACACAGCCTTTTGCAGTTCAAAAGTTCAAAGCTGGGTGCTATAATATAAGGTGTTTCAAAATCAACGGAACAAACTGTAAGAGGTGTGTGGCGGCATCTACAGCGCCACATACGAACTACGCATCACACTGACGTCACGCAAAATCCTGCATCGCGCAAGCAGAGTTTACCACGCAACTAGCATATATACAACATCCCGACATCAACCGTCGGGCAGTTGCCCACCAGACACAACACCCGTCTGGTCGGAGGATCCTCCCTTTTCTATGGAGGATGAGTGAACTTTACACCCTGTTCCTCATGCCTCTATACTGGTGACCCCGAATATGAACGTCAGCGCAGCCTTCGTGCAACTACATCAGCGTGACGTCATCATCATCACTTCCTCAAGCTTTCGAGCGGCGAGTCACACAGCCAGCCAGCACCCACGGCTTCAACGGGTATCCTGACCACCAGCATGCAGCGACCGCGCATACCTGGTCATCACCCTAAGCCTCATCAGCAACCTTGGCACAGCACACTGCACTTTCGGCCGGTCAACAAGCAGAGCTCTTCAACGCTCTCCTGGTCGACGCCAGCAGTCAGCCCTCAACCCGGCGCTGTACCACGTCCGACTCACTGGAGCATAACGCAGCGCCACCCCGACTCACTGGGGCATCATCACCGCAGACAGTTCCGACCCACCGCGAACTATGCGACAATCGGTTCCGACCCACTGGAACCCACACCTGGCACTGGCAAGCATCGCAAGATACACGACTCAGCCCACTATCGACCTCCGGTCTCCGGAGGGGAGTGATGTGGCGGCATCTACAGCGCCACATACGAACTACGCATCACACTGACGTCACGCAAAATCCTGCATCGCGCAAGCAGAGTTTACCACGCAACTAGCATATATACAACATCCCGACATCAACCGTCGGGCAGTTGCCCACCAGACACAACACCCGTCTGGTCGGAGGATCCTCCCTTTTCTATGGAGGATGAGTGAACTTTACACCCTGTTCCTCATGCCTCTATAGGTGCTGTAAACCACCACTGAATAACTTTGAAACGAAAAACGGCTGTCCCACACAGTCTAGAACAGTAGGTACTTATTTAACTTTAGTATGGAACAGCTGATTTTTTTTCGCGATTTCAAAGTTGGTCCCATAATAAAAGTTATTCAGTTCGATGGTCTGAAGCACTCCTTAAAGTTTGTCGGGTTAATTTTGAAACACCTTAATAGAGCCGGTTTGGTGACTAAAGCCCTGTGGTATCTGTAAGTAAGTGTAAGTGTCGGTCGTCAGTTTGTCATGTATAAAAAACACAGAGACAATTGAAGGTGCTGGAAATACCCACTGGACGTAATCACCACAGCGACAGGAACAGGTATGATGGTAGAACCTACTTCCCCGGACGAGCTTTTACTAGAAAGAAAGAAGTGTATTTGTCACAGAAACACGTGCATACAAAAAGTTCTCGAGGGGAAAAAAAAAAAACAAAAAAGATCTACATATAATCACGAGCACAAAACATAAATAGTCGGCAGCTGCACGTCATGACTGTGACAAGAAGGCCACTCAGCATAATGCTGTGCTATGGGGGACCCACAGCACAGCACTGATTTTCAGTGGTCACCCGCCCGCCCGTTTTCGATGGTTCAGTGATACTAAGAGCTCAACTAGCACAAACAATCATACTCACAAATAACCATTAAAACCATAAAATTAAGTAATTACCTTTTAAATATTTTATTAACAAAGCAAGAAGAAACAGGTGAACTACCTAAGCTGACGCGAATATAAACGTAATGTCTGCTTCACAAGTAACTGATGATTGTGTAAACGGCCCTGTCCTGGTTAAATTCTTACGCAGTCTCTCACTAACGGGAATTAGTAACACATTCATAATCTGTAGGTATTAAGATGATTACAACTTTATATCTCACCACCTTTCCAACAATAATTGTTTGAATAACATAAAAAGCATTATTAAAAACATTAAAATATTATTAGTATTAAATTATAATGGAAAAATCATCGACAAGAATTAGGTTTTAAAAACACCTCAATTGTCGAATGAAAAACCTCGATTTAAAATAAGAATTTCGGGTTTAAGTCTTCAAATAATCAAATCATAGCACTCAGTTTGTAAGTGGCACACGGAAAAAAAGGATGTCTTAAATTAAGACAATATCCTTTTGGTCAAGACAAATATTGATTCATATATGGGGAAAACAATATATTCTTGAATGAAGTAAAATTTTGTCTTAGTTTTATTATCTTCTCCGAAGACATTATACTTAAATGAAGAATTTATTAAGTTTAATTTTAAGAATATTATTTCTAAAACTAGAAATTTTCTTCAATTAAGATTATTATAGTCTTGAATCAAAAATATTTGCTTAAGTCAAGAATACAAACCAAGTATTTATTATTCTTAATTTGAGTAAACAGATTTTCTTGGACTGAGTACATTTACTTACGTTAAGAAAATATTTACTTGGATTGAAACAATTTTTCTGAGAATATTGATATTCTTCGCTGAAGAGATCCTTTTTTTCCGTGCACTACAAATTGCCTCCCAGGTACCTACATACCTGCGTTTTCCGACCCGTTTACTTACATTTTTATCAGATACTTTGGAACCGAACATCCTTTAGCCATCTGCGGTAAGAGCTGTGCTTGGAGTATCATCCAAAGAAGAATATGAGCTCTCACTTTCACTGTCTTGCGATATCGGAATAAAGGCCTTTTCAATAACATTATCCTGCAGAAACTTTATGCAATATGGAACAAGCTGAAAAAAAATATATTACGAATTAATTTGTTACTGCTTTGCTTAATTAAGCACACAAGTATCTATCCACCCAAATATTTGAGTGGATAGATAGATAGCATTAATAAAAAAACCGGCCAAGTGCGTGTCGGACCACGGACAATGAAGGGATCCGTAGTTGGGATGAATGTATCCCAAAAACAAACTTAACATTGTAGTTGAAAAACATGTTCTCCCATACATCGATATATCATTACATTATTTGTGTACTCGTGGTCTCTTGCTTTCGATATTCTTCTGAGGATCTTATGAATCAGTTTATCCTGTCCAGCAATTTTCTAAGTTGCTTAGTCCTTGGCCCTGGCTACCTATGTTAAATTGTAGTCACGGTCAATTCTCCAAATGCTAATGTAAGTTGGTTGACCTACTCAGCTGTGATAGCTTTCCTTTTAACTTCGTTATATATATTGCGAATGTTTTCACATCTCCAAAAACCACCATTAAGCTGGCACTTGACTAACAAAAATTAGCACGTTAAAGCTTAATATTACGCAAACAGATCCCGGAATCGAAAAATGTTTTCATAGATCCGCAATATTTTTGAATGGCCTATCCAACGATACCCCACACCATGGGATAGACGAAAAATAATAAATCATCCCCACTTTACGTGCAAGGGTAAAATAAAATCATGAAAAAAAAATTTTAGGTTGCCTACCCTACAATGTTTTTTTCAATATTTTATTTTACCACATTGTCGGCGTAATTATTATATACCTAAACTGATAATTTATTTTTTTAACTCAAAACGGGACATGAGTTTACATAAGTCAGTTAACAGGTTAACATTGTAAAAAAAACAACTTTTTAATGTTCTTTATTTATAAAAAGTGTAACTTAATACAATTAATGTTCAATATAATTATATTCAGATTAATTATAGTTATTTTTATTATAACAAATTGTGAAAAACAAATCAATCACGTTGCGTTCCGTGTGGTGCCGGACGTAAAGAATAGCACCATCCCATTTCTTCCCGTGGGTGTCGTAAAAGGCGACTAAGGGACTAGACTACTAGAGAATGGGCAGCAGCGTTCTCTATGCATTTTAACACCATACTGCGATCGCCAACCCGCCTGCCAAGCGTGGCGATTATGGCAAACCCTCCCTATTGGGGGAGGCCTATGTCCAGCAGTGGACGTGTTTCGGCTGGAATGATGATGATGATGATGATGATGAATCATTTATTTGATAAGACAACAAATGAGGTCCATTGTGTAACAAAAAACATTCATAAAGCAAAGTTCCTCTGACAGTCATTATTAAATTATATGCAACATATTTTTTTTATTATATTTATATTTGCCAGAGGAATTTTTGGAAAACGAGACTATTTTGCGTCCTGGAGCTTTGTCCGGGGACAACGGGACAGGTCACCGAGAAAAGGGACAGTCCCGTTCAAAACGGGACATAAGGTCACTTTATGTATACCCATGCCAAATTACAGCTTTCTAGTACCTACTAAGAGTCTCTGAGCTAGACCGCAGACAAACAGACAGACGGACATGGCGAAACTATAAGGGTTCCTTGTTGACTACCAAATCATATAAAAGCCCCACCTTTTGATGGTGTTCACGTACAGCGGCGTTAATTCTCTTGACTTCATGTTTCAAATGACTAGTTTCTTCATAAATTTGATCAACACGCCATGAATTTTCAGTTAAGATCAAAGGTAAAACATAGGGTAATCCTGCAACATTAACAAATATTTAATCAAAATCTAACTAACAGGCAACCTTCCATATTTTAGCTTCTGTCTTATATTGGAAAAAGTATGTCATCTAAATAAATATGACAGTTACGACATATTTTCTAGGTAAACAAAATCTGTCTAACCACAATATTGCTCCTCAAGTATCAGACTATTGAAAAATCCATCATTAAATATTTATCAAACCACAGTAGGATATCTATCATATTAACCCTTCTGTATTGTTTTCTATTCATTAAATTTTCGTTTTTAAATCACCCCGCTCCGCCCTTGCGCTGGATGTTCTATATTCTACGTCACCTCGTTCCTCTACACTGGTTATAATTTCAAGTCAAACTACAGATATCCCAAGAAAAGTTTGCGCGTTTGACAATCAACGTCTATCTCGGAAATACGAACGCGCAATGATGCGATCTAAAAGGTATAGCGGTGCTACAACCATGGAAGTACTTACTTGCCTATTTTGTATAGCTTAGATTAGCAAATTTATGCAATTTCAAAACTTTTCAGTGAGAGAAGACGATCTGCGACTGGAGTTGGTAACCCGATAGAGAGAAAATGTCATACTAACTCGCAATGATAGGTGCACTACTACAAAGTGTGGCAGTGCAAAGAAGAAGCTTTGCCTGTGCCCCCACAGGCAAAGCTTCTTCTTAGTCTGTGGCGCGATGTTCGTGTTAATTCGGAAACACGAAGATTACCGAAACGCATACCTTTTTTGGTTTACTGTAAGTAATCTAATAACACTTTATCTTACCTCTAATAGTTCCCAAGGAACCATCGCTTATGACACCCAAGCTCATTTTCGAATCTGTTGCATGGTCAATGCGTCGCGTCCAAATGCCATGCAAAGTCTTAGCCATTTCCGCTGACTTGAACATGCAGCCATAAGGGTTGGTCGATGAAGCTTGAACCATCTTGATAATGAGGAAATATAAGTACAAAATTTATAAACATACCTACATTTACAATACCTAAGTATTGTTTTAATACTAGCAGGCACACATAAAAAGAGTCCCACAGTAGCACGCTACCGTTAATATGGCACATTGAGTTTGAAGGCTCCGGACTGATCCAGACATGAGATCAGTGGAAGCCCCAATGACAGAACTGTCAACTGAACTGACTCGCAAACTGCCCTAATGTCCGGAGCCCATTTTTAGAGTTCAATAGCCATTTGGCTATGGAACTCTAAAAATGGGCTCCAGCAAAAACTGAACCCTTATTATTTCGTTGTCTGTCCGTCTGTCCGGATATGACACAGCTAATTTATTCGGAGACTATTTGCACTACATCGATGAAAATTCTGTGCACCGCTAAAAAGAATTAAGTTTAAAGTTAATTAGGGGTGGCAGTCCCCATATGGGGTCTCGTCCTTTAATCACGTGAGGTTTGAAAATGGGGGAGAGGGTAAAAATCACGATTAATCACAATGCGACAATCACATGTATTTGACGTGCGACGCAAAAATTAAATTTAATGTGTGTTTTTTTTTACCAATAATGAATCAAAGCTCTCCGGCCAGCGGGTTGTTTTGACTTTATGGTTTTATAAAATCTAATTTTATGATATTTTTTTATTAAAACAGATTCTAAAAATATCTTATCTTTTCAATATTATAAATACACGTAATGCTTGGACGGGTGAAGGAGGGGTAGGTAGCCTAAAACCTCACGATGTATGACCAAGAGGGAGGAGGAGCGAGTATAAAAGTGGCCTAAAAACCTCGTCATTAAAGGATAGCCCTTATATCTAACCAAAGGATGAAAAAAAAATCAACGCTCATAAGCGTGTAGGTATTGTCATATTGGATTCCATATTTAAAAAGATCATGGTGTTTCTAGCGACTTGTCAATAGTTGTTGAAATATCTTTGGGATATTTTCGGTTACAACCGCAGAAATAGCTTAGTTTTTCTTAGCTTTTTCGAGAAATACTATGAAATAAAAACCGGCTGGTAAAATCAATACTGTGCGTGCGTAAATTTTACCCGACTACGGAACCCTTCACTGCGCGTGGTCCGACAAGCACTTGGTCGGTTTTTTTACAAGCCCGCGCTAACCCTTCATTTGACTCGACTGAACCCTCGATTCAGGATGACTTGTAATTCGCCGTATTCCTTCCAGATTAGCTACGTAATAGTGTGAACTATTTGCACTTAAGCACCCCATGTGGGGAAGGGAATGTAAGACAGTCCCTGCAGGTGCAACGGTCCACCTTAATCATTTTGAGATGAATAACGCCGTCTCTGAATGAGTTGTGTCATTAGGAAGATCTTCATACCCTAGGCTGCCTTAAGCAACAAAATTTAGTTATTCACTTAAATAATATAGTCAACATAGGTAGGTAACTGAACAATGGAACGTAATGATACCTTCTCGATGAATTCCTTCTTCATCCAAGACGCATTGAACTGAATGTGCTCCATGTTAAGTTTTTCCAACATTTTATGGGAAACTGCATTCCAATCACACATTTTACTCTCAGTGTTTACTATAACATCGTCCTTAAAATAGGGCACTCCGAAATCCGTATAAAACACGATATCATTTGCAGCCCAAACATAAGCAATATTGAGATCCGAACTTTTCACCTTAAACAGATATCATTTCACCATCAACCTATGGGTTGGTATGTGTAGGTTCATTATTATTACAATGCTATGGCATTGTAAGAATATTAAACTTATACATAGAAACAAAATTTGTCTAAAGCAGGAACATTATTTATAGCAAAGCAGATGCTAAATAGTTAAGAAATTTTAGGGTTTATTTATAATAATGATAAAGTAGGGTAAGCCAGTGTACCTATAGTGCACCCACATTTCGCCAGTTATGTTTTATGTCCCATGTAACAGGGGCGAGCCATCATCCAGCCACAAACACCGGGCACCGGGAACTAGGTGTCTGAATCTTCTTTTCTTTTTCGTGTGGTTAGTGACTAACTTGGTGTCAGAGTTTTATGCTGCCAATCACCGCCCATGGGTTCGAATTTTTGTTTTTTTGGTTGGGAAATCATCAAATAACTTCTCCCGCTCTGGACGGAGCGGGAGGGTGTGTCAAATTCTTACTGACTAAAACCCACCCGTATTCCTTCCTGTTGCCTGTGTTGCCAGGAGCCTCGGTAACCCTTTGGTACCTACTCGCGACCCCGGCAGGAAGGGTCGTCGCCTAGCATAGGCATCGGCCCTAGTGGACCCCTACGCTAGTGCTGACGACATCTCTTTGAGGCGCGCGTGGAATACAACGCGCCGTCGACCCGGGCCTGGTCCTTACCGGACGGTGAGCTACCCATTGCTCACCGTCCGCAAGCCCGCGCCTACGGTGGCCGGAAATCCGCCCGGGATTCCCGACGCCCAGCAGGGCTAACATGACGCACGCGGCAATTACTCACTCTCGCGTGAGTAATTTTTGTCTATTTCTGTCAATTTTCTCGTTTTCTGACAGCGCTGCCATACAAAATACTCGACTCGTTCTGTCAAACTCAATATTTTCTCGACAAACCCTACCATGGCACCTAAGTTATCTCGAATTTTGACAATTCAACACGAGATAATCTTTGATTCTGCTGTCATTTAGTCATCCTCGATTTTGACGACGAGAAGAGTAGACAAAATTATAATACAAAAAAATATGGCATTCATGGGGACTGATGAAATAAATGAAAACTTAAAACTTTGGAATAACATATATAAGTATATATATGCGTATACAGTCATGTACGTACACAGGCCGCTGCGTGACGCCAGTCTGATGCACACGTTACATTAGCATGTCGGTGACGTAATTAGGATGTCGGTGACGCGGTGTGCATGTTGGTGACGCAAATTGCATGTCATCAAGTGCTTTCAGAATGTCGGTGACGCGGTTATCACGGCGTAAGTCGATTGGCATTTCGTAAATCTGCTAGCATTTCGGTGACGCTGCTAGCCGGTAGGGCTCACTGTTAGCATGTCGGTGACGCTGTTAGCATGTCGGTGACGCTGCCAGCATGTCGGGCACGCTGCTAGCAGGTCGGGCACGCTGTTAGCAGGTCGGGACGCTGTTGGCATGTCGGTGACTCGGTTAGCGTGTTGGTGACGTATTGAGCATGTTGATGACGCATTGAGCATGTCGGTGACTCGGTTTGCATGTTGGTGACGCAGATTGCATATTCAAGGGATGCTATTCATATGTCGGTGACGCGGCTAGTATGTCGGTGACGTGGTTAGTATGTCGGTGACGCGGTTAACATATTGGTGACGCGAACCCACAGGTTTTTCCCCTAACAAAAATGGCTCACTCATTTTCATTTCCGTCATTTTGTATTTTAATTTCGGCATGCCATAGAAAAATATTAAATTTTAATCAAAACAGTCGGTTACACAATAAATTACAATATAAATTAATAGAGGTGGATTTAAAATCATTATAGTACATACTAATTCCATGCGTAAAATTTAATGAATGAGCCGATGTTGCTAAAATAAAAATGATTTGTTTTTAATAATTTGCTACATCGGTCTCTCGTCGCGAGATAAAGAACTGTCAAAGTGCCTTTCTCGAGTTTACTCGAGCTTAGCGGTCATGTTAGGCATTCGGATGACGTCAGAATCGTAGACAAATCTCGACAAATCGAGAAAGAGAGCGTTCTCGCGCTTGTCATGTTAGCCCTGCTGGGCGTCTCCTGCGGCGGCTAGGGGCGAGAGGGCGCGAAATGGGCCTCTGACTTGGCTTTCTCATATCTCTCAGGCATGACGGTTTTCTCACGATGTTTTCCTTCACCGTTTTTAAGCAAGTGTTACCTAATTAGGTAGATAGGTATACTTACAATACGCACATAAATCCGAAAAGTCAGAGGTGCGTGCCTTGGGTTTGAACTCCAGACCTATGACTTGACTTGGTATCTGAATAAGAAATAGAGATAGGTACCTAAACAGTGAGAGGTAAAGTAAAAAAAATAACAACCTTGAGGAAGTCACTCAATGTAAGTTTTGCAATAGTCCTCAGAGGCGTCGCGAAAAACATCATTTCCGGAGGTATTTTTTTTGCTATTATCATCAGAATGTCAATGACCAACAAACCATCACCAACAATTATAGGCTTCCGAGGTTTTACCGCGAGTTCTTTAAGTTCTTTTGCTTTTTTCTTAGCACTAGAGTCTCTTGATTCCTTAGTAGCTGGCAAATATTTTGCAAAATTGGTAGCAATTTTTATAATTAAGTATAAATTATCGAACTGTTCATTAGAATCCATGTTGTCGAAATCAAAACAATTTGGATTCGCAAAATTTGTCATGAAGCAAAATACGTCAGCGTCTGATAAACTGAAAAAATAATAGAATTTTTAAAAATTCATCTTCCGGATTTCTTCTTAATGGCTCCTGCATACTGAGGCAATATCGCGGGCGCGAGAGGCAGCAATATGCCTGTCGCGCCCGCGATATCGCCCCAGTCTGTAATAGCCTTAACCCTTTGACCGCTACGTCAAAAATGCAAAAACGTGCCCTCGGCGCCAAGCTATCATTTATTCCTTATAATCTGTCATTTAGTCGTGACTGTGGCGTGCTGGGCACATTTTGGTTTGTCATCTATACATGATGGGCGGTCAAAAGGTTAAAGAGACTAGAAAAGCATACCTGATCCTGAACCTACCATGGTATATCCGACGTAGTTCTGATTGTGTTGAGACATGGGAAAGCACAAGCAGTGTACTCTTGTGCTAACTCTTGCGCTTGACTCGACTCATTCGCATAAACTAATAGTATCAAGTCAATAAATTGCGTTTGTCCAAAAACTCCTCCAGATAATATTTTAGTGATTGTAAGCTGTGACGCCGGTATCAGCGGATTTATCACCATAACCCTTAGAGGAGGCATAAATTGAGTTGTTTGAAAATTCATTTTCATGCGCGTTTCTTCTAGTTAAATAATTTATAAGTTCGCAAATTCGTAACAATGTATATTATGACAAGATATTTATCTGACATAGCTTGCTACATATTAATAATCTGTGATCTGACATTGGACGAAAAACAAGAAAAGTTTGTAAAAATGAGGTATAAATACATAGCTACCAAATAGACAAATTACAAAAAGTTTAATTTTAAAGTGCCGTACCCTATGTTATCTACCGCACGTTACAAAATATCCCTTTCTCGCCATTGATAACGAAATGAAACATCATCATCACCATCCACAGAGACAAACAATTTTCTCTAGTGGGTGGTGACCCACTAGAGAAAATTAATGAAAAGGTAAGCGGTTCTTGAGTTACGGGTGTTCTAATAGACAGAAAGACAGAGAGTCATCTATGGAAGGTTATTTTTATTAACCTAAACGAAAATCCGACACCTCTGTGTGTGTGGTATATAATAATAAGCAAGCGCGAATGCTGAGCATAAGCCCTGGGTTCGAACCCCAGTTGGGGCAAAGTTCCTATATAAAACCAGCCAAGTGCGTGCCGGACCAAGCACAGTGAAGGGTTCCGTACTTGAGATGAATACCTATAGGTACGTAAGCATGCACAGTATAGATTTTATTGACCGCAAAAATTAGTTTGTATTTCATAGTAATTTTCGAAAAAACTATGAAAATCAAAGTTATTTCGTAACCGAAAATATTTCAAACTATTGACTTAAACAGTAAAGTCTCTAGAAACATCATAGTCTTTTTATTAATTACTAACTGCGCCCCGCGGTTTCAACCACATAAGTCTCGATCCCGTATATCGGGATAAAAAGTATCCTATGTCCGAATCCAAGTCATGGTCTACCCATGTGCCAAATTTCATCCAAATCCGTTCAGCCGTTTTTGCGTCAAAGCGTAACAAATAAACAAACTCACTTTCGCATTTATAATATTAATTAGGATGGGATCCAACAATTCCCCACACGCTTATGTGCCCCTCGATTCTCTCTTCCTACCCCGCAAAGGAAAACGTGAAGATGTAATAGATTTTTACATTTTACAATAACATTACAAAGTTATAATTATAATGCATCGAGTTTTAACTTATTGGTTTTATTTTGTATGAAAAGTTTTTTTATGTGGTCGACTATTACCTACCTACTCGTTAACTTGTAGTGTCTACTTAGCTGTGATAGTTTTCCTTTAGGTATACTAGGTACGAGGGCGGGTCAATAAGTCCGTGACTTTTGGAATAAAACACAGATTTTTTGATAAAAAAATAATTTTATTTTTCAACGTAGTCTCCCTTGAGCTCTATACACTTTGTCCAACGCTTCTCCAATTTTTTTATCCCTTCCAAAAAAAATGATTTGTCGAGGTCCTCAAAATAGGCCTTTGTTTGCGAGATGACTTCATCATTGGAGTCAAATCTTTTTCCACCAAGCCATTTCTTCAGGTTTGGGAACAAGAAGTAGTCGCTCGGAGCCAAATCTGGAGAATAGGGCGGATGAGGGAGCAATTCATAGCCCAATTCATGGATTTTTGCCATGGCAACTGCACATGTGTGCACCCTTGCATTGTCTTGGTGGAAAAGAACTTTTTTCTTGGCCAAATGAGGTCGGTTTTTTTTCAAATCGTCATTGAATCGGTCCAATAAATTGGCATAATATTCCCCATTGATTGTTCTTCCCTTTTGAAGGTAGTCAATGTGGATTATCCCGCGTGCATCCCAAAAAACAGTCGCCATAACTTTATTGGCTGACAAACCCACCTTGGCCTTCTTCGGCGCCGATTCACCCTTAGAAACCCACTGTTTTGACTGTTGTTTGGTCTCTGGTGTGTTGTGATGGATCCATGTTTCGTCCACGGTTACAAAACGGCGCAAAAACTCCTCCATATTGCGATTAAACAACGCCAAACCTTCCTGTGAAGTTGTTACACGATTGCGTTTGTGGTCGACTGTGAGCAAACGCGGCACCCATCTTGCGGAAAGCTTTCTCATGCCCAAGTGATCATTCAAAATTGAAACCACTGAGCCATGCGAGATCCCTACGGCTTCCACAATCTCTCGCACTTTCAATCTTCGGTCGGCCAACACCATATCGTGAATTTTTTCGATTGTTTCGGGTGTAGAGACCTCAACTGGGCGTCCAGGACGTTCGGCATCTTCAGTGCTTGTACGGCCACAACGAAATTCAGTAAACCACTTTTTTACCATTGAAATCGATGGTGCAGAGTCCCCATAGTATTTATCAAGCTTAGCCTTGGTCTCGGTAATGGTTTTTTTTCGCAAGAAATAATACTTAATAAGCACACGAAATTCACTTTTTTCCATTTTCTCCTCAAATTAGTGAGTAGTCTGATAAAAATAGCTGTCAAACACAAACTAACTGACGCAGCAAGTTTAAATTTTGACAGGAGTCAACTGACAGATGCCTGTTGACAGGAGCAGTGTTGCTGTTTCAGTAAAGAGGTCAGAAATTCAAAAAGTCACGGAATTATTGACCCGCCCTCGTACTATCGTACTAGCTACGTAATATCTTCTCGTCCCACATACCGCAGTGTCTTAAGACGAAAGTCTTTGACCAGTGTGTGTTGCCAGTGAAGACCTATGGCACTGAAACGTGGTCGCTCACACTGGGCCTTATTAGAAGGCTAAAAGTCACACAAATAGCAATGGAGAGGGCTTGGGCTTTGGCTTGGAGTTTCCCTACGTGATCGAATCATAAAGGAAGAGATCCGCTGGAGATCCAAGGTAACCGAAATAGCCCGAAGAATTAGTCTTAAGTGGCAGTGGGCAGGGCACATTGCTCGCAGAACAGATGGCCGATAGGGCCGAAAGGTTCTGGAGTGGCGACCGCGCACCGGAAGACGTAGCAGCGGAAGGCGAACAAGGTGGACCAATGACCTTGTGAAGGCCGCAGGAATCCGCTGGATGTGGGAAGCACAGAACCGGTCGAAATGGCGGTACTTCCACTGGCCACTGTCCAGCAGTGGACGTCTTTCGGCTGAAATGAAATTAATGATGATGATGAGGTACTATCGCAAGTACTTTTCACATATCCAAAAACTATGGTTTATCTGGTAAGGGAATTAATGATGATGATGAGGTACTATCGCAAGTACTTTTCACATATCCAAAAACTATGGTTTATCTGGTAAGGGTACGACTCACGACTCTAACAGGAATTACCATTATAAAGCTCAATATTTCTCAAACATCCGTTTGAGAAATATTGAGCCTGAATTGAAAAAAAAGTCATTACATATCCCCAATATTTTTGAATGACCTATCCAACGATACCCCACATAATGAAATATACAAGTAAAATAAAAATTATTCCCGCTTACACACGCGAACAAGGTATCAAAAAAAGATCACATCTTTGTGGATGTGATTAATATGTATAACGAAGCCAAATAAGAGCTTATTTGTACCTAATAAGAGTTAAACCGGGGACAGATAGAAGATGGACTTGCGAAACTATGTTTAAGGGTTCCTGGATTTACTACGGAATCCTAAAATAAATCACAACCCTGGTTTTACTTAAGAAGCAAAACCCTGTATAAGTTTATATAATAGGTTGGGGAAAAAGTTTCTTCGCACTTTTTAAGAAAATTCAAAACGTTTTTTAATACAGTTTACATAATCAGCCTATATTGTTCTCACTGCTGGGACACAGCCCTCCTCTCTGTGAGAGGGAATGGGTCGTATAATCCACCACGCGGGCCCAATGCGGGTTGGTAGATGTCACATGTCTTCGAATTTTTGGTTCTAAGACATGCCGGTTTCCTCACGATGTTTTCCTTCACCGTTTTGAGAGCAGTGGTGATGAAATTACTTACACAAAGTAAAGCACCTGTCTGGGTTCGAACCTACGACCTACAACTTGTAAGTCGCGGCCATTACCACTGGGCCACTACTGCTCTCAGGACTATACGGCGGATGCTCCCAGTCAAACTCTCTTAATTTTTGCTGAGTGGCTAAAGATGTGTGAGGTCTATCGTTATAATGATGGAAAACCACACCCCTTCTGTTGATTAATTCCGGCCGCTTTCTCTCAACTTCTTGCTTTAATCTCATCAGTTGTTCGCAGTAGAGTGCCTGGTGGTAACAGCTCATAATGAATAATGCCCTTCCAATCCCACCACACAGCACAGCACCACCTTGTTGCGAGTTAACCCGGGTTTCGCCACAATCTTTGAAGCCTGACCTGCCTTTGACCACGACCTTTTTCGCAAGTTCTTGTCGTACGTGATTCACTTTTCATCACCATCAGCTTCTTCAAAAATGGTTCGGTTTCATTACGTCGTAATATAGAATCACAAATGAGTACACGGTTCATTAGGTTTCTTTCAGTGAGCTCGTGAGGTACCCAAATATCGAGCTTTTTTGTGTACCCAGCTTTTTTCAAATGCGCCAAAACTGTTTCGTGGTCAATTCCCAGTTCTTCAGCTACGTCGTAACTACTGATATCTTGCTCCACTTTTTCAAAAATGGCATCCATTTTATCCGTAATAGGGCGACCAGAGCGACGTGCATCTTTGACATCAAAATTTTCGGATTGAAAACGCTTAAACCAAATTTGTGCTACTCTCACAGACACTGCACTAGGTCCATAAACATCGAAAAATTTTTCGCGTCTTTCGTTGCATTTTTCTTTTTTGTAGTAAAATTTTAAAATGTATCGAATTTCTTCATTAGATTCACTCATCTTGACGGTACGAAAAACAAATGAAAATTACACATTTTCCTAATTTGAATTTGGAATTGTTCTTTAAAATTAAAACTTTCAATGATACCAAAACCAGCCAGATACAAATAGTATACCCAAAGAGATTTTATTACAAGTTCATACATACTATAGGTAATGCGAAAAGACTTTTTCCCCAACCTAATATATCCGGATGACAATAGCACAATATGCAGACGACAGAAGCCTATAACATGCTACCTACGACAAAAAATAATTAAAACTGCTAGTTAAAGAGCCGAATAGATTACGAAAGTTCCTACTTGATACATGCTAAAGACAAAACCAAATGGAATATTGGCTATATTCAACATTAAAATACAGCACGAGAAAATAACAGACAGTAGTGACAAACATAGAGTATGACAATATATCATAACATCTTCTAAGTAACCAAGGAGTTCATATAACTTCAAATAACTTCTCCCGCTCTGGGCGGAACGGAAGGGTGTGTAAAACTCTTATTTTCTAAAACCCACCCGTATTCCTTCCTGTTGCCTGTGTTGCGGGGGCCTCGGTGACCCATAAGTACCTTCCCGCGACCCCAGCAGGCATCGGCCCTAGTGGACCCCTACCTTTGTGCTGATGACATCTCTTTGAGGCGCGCGTGGAATATAACGCGCCGTCGACCCGGGCCTGGTCCTTACCAGTGAACGGTGAGCTACCCATTGCTCACCGTCCGCAAGCCCGCACCTACGGTGGCCGGAAATCCGCCCGGGATTCCCGACGCCCAGGGCGTCTCTTGCGGCGGCTAGGGGCAAGAGGGCGCGAAACATGCCTTTCCCTCAACCGTCCCGCCTCCTCCTTCGCGAGCATTACTGCTTCGCAGAAGGAGGTGGCGGCTGCCCATGCCCTCACGCTCCTTACCATGGCCTGAAACAGGGCCGGACGCGAGAGGTCTCTGCCACCGATCGCCTCCACGAGGACACGGCGGTGCTCTGCCTAAGCCGGGCAGACCTCCACCGTATGCTCCACCGTGTCCTCCGGGCGATCCACACAGTGGTGACACCCGGGCGTTTCCTCCCGCCTTATCCGACACAGGAACCTCCCGATGCTGCCGTGTCCGGTGGGGACCTGCGTCAGGCGGAAGGTGAGGCGCCTCTCTAGCCACTCCTCAAAGAGGGGACTTATCGCCGCAATTGTGGCGTGCCCAGCACTGGGTTGCGACAACCGTATTCTCCATGATGCCATGAGATCCCGCCGGAGCTCCGTCCGCTGTGCCGCGATTTCTCGCGGCAGCGGACTTACGCCCCGGCGTTTCGCCTCGCGCCACTCCCATACGTGCGCGAGGACTTTTGCCTCCAGATCCCATGGCGGCAATCCGGCAAGGAGGCTCGCTGCCTCACAGGAGACCGTGCGGTATCCCCGGACCATCCGGATGGCCATGACCCTTTGGGCCGCGCTCAACCAGCGGGCTGGCCGCAGCGCCCCGTAGAGGGCCATGGACCGCACGACCCCCGCGTAGAGCCTCCGGCAGGAGGCGTTTGGACCCCCTAGATTGGGCAGGAGCCGCTTCAATGCAGCGCCCGCCCGATGGAGGTAGCCTGGAGGTCTACGTTCGCGTGTGGAGTGGCGCACATGAGAGCGATTCGCTTCTAGGTTATCAGGCGAGTCTGTAACCGTAATAGGCTGCTCAGGCTCCTCTTCATCCGACGAATCATCGTTTAAGGTCCTTGGCAGTGGTGCTAGATACCTGTTAGAGACCGTCGTTTTACGACCATCTGGTAAACGAACAAAGGAGTATTCAGGATTGCTCTGTAGTAGCTGAACTTCTTCTACAGCTGGGTCGTATTTAGAGGTCCTTACATTTTTCTTCATATAAACAGGTCCAGGCGAATGAAGCCATGATGGTAAAGATTGGCCATTTATCGAGCGGCAAGGATGGTTGAACATACGCTCATGCGGGGTCGCATTGGTTTCTGTAGACAAAAGAGATCTAATGGAGTGTAGCGCCGGTAGTAGAGCTTTCTCCCAGTTTGCGATATCATCGTTATTGGATCTGAGATGTAATTGGATTGTGCGCCACAGTGTACAATTTAAGCGCTCTACCAAGCCATTTCCTCGAGGATTGTAGGGCGTTGTGCGACTACAAGATGTACCTAGTGAAGTTAAGAATTGTCTTAATTCTTCAGATAAGAATGAGGTCCCTCTGTCCGAGTCCGAGTAAGCTGGAGTGCCGAACGTGGAGAATAGGTCTTTCAGGCATCTAATTACTGTTTCAGAGGTCATATCTTTACAGGCATAAGCAGAGGGGAACCTGCTATATTCATCGATAATCGTGAGGATGTATAGGTTTAGAGTGTTAGAAGGGATTGCCCCCTTGAAGTCTAAGTTTAGTCTTTCGAACGGTGCAATTGCTTTTATTAGGTACCCTTGATGACCAACATAACGTGGTTTAATTTCGGCACAGATTGGGCATGCTGCCGTAATTTTCTTTACTTCTTCAATCGAGTATGGCAAATTTTTCGATCTGACCCAGTGTACCATACGAGTGATACCTGGGTGGCAGAGAGAACGATGGAGCTCAACGAGTCTGGAGTGAGAGGTCGCAGTGTCTATGTGCATACATACTCGCGAGAGTGCGTCAGCGACCAAGTTTTGTTTACCAGATCGATAAACAATATCGTATCTAAAACATGACAATTCTAGACGCCATCTTTCTATTTTTTCATTTTTAATTTTATTTGAATGCGTTTGGTTGAACATAAACGCAACTGACTGTTGGTCAGTAATTAGTAGAAAAGTGTCTTCCGAGTAGTAAATGTCTCCATTTGCGTAGAGCTTCGACAATTGCACTTGCCTCCTTTTCAATTGTGGGTTGTCGCTTTTCAGAATCGTTAAGAGATCGCGAAAATAACGCTACAGGAACCTTTCTGTGACAATGTCGCTGCGATTGCGAAGTCGGAAGCGTCGGTTTCAACGGAAAATTTCTCGTTATCGTCTATTCCAGCCAAGGTAGTCACGCAAATATCAGTTTTAAGGTTATTGAATGAATTGATAGCGTCTTCAGTTAACGGTAGAGTAGCTTCAATCAGTGGTCTTATTTTAGAAGAAAAGTTGTAGATCCACTTTGAGTAGTGGGCAAATAGTCCAAGTGATCTTTTCAAAGTAGCAGTATCGTTTGGGATTGGAAGATTCATTAGTGGTTCCAAACGAGATTTGTCAGGTTTGATGATGTTACGATGAATGGTGTAACCAAGAAGATTGATCGAGTCTGTTTCAAAAGTGCATTTGCTAGTATTCAGAGTGAGTTTGTATTTCTTAGCGGCTTCCATGAATTTATGAAGGTTTCTATCGTGATCTTCCTTATCTTTTCCACAAACGGTTACATCATCAAGATAAGCATAAGTGCCTTTTAGATTTTCAGAATCAATAATACATTGCAGAGTTCGCTGAAACGCCGCCAACTCCAAACGGTATTCGAGTAAATTGATAGAGGTTACCGCATGCTTCGAAGGCGGTGTATCTTTTTTCTCTAGAGAGAATGGGCACTTGATGATAGGCGCTTTAGAGGTCAATTTCGCTAAAGACGTTATATTTAGCTACTTGCGTTATGATGCAGTCAATATTGGGGAGGGGATATGCGTCTAGTTCTGTGAATCTGTTTATTGTTTATGAATAATCGATTACAAGGCGCTTCCGATGACGGCCCCCTCCGGCAACGAGTACTTGAGCTCGCCAAGGTGAAACACTAGGTTCAATGACTTTATCTTTAAGTAATTCTTTTATCTCGTTAGATATGAATTCTTGGTCTTCCTGAGAATGCCTTATCGAGCGGATAGCTATAGGCCTGATATTCGGCGCAAGGTTAATAAAAACTGATGCTGCCGGGACAGATGCCTCCATTACATTGCAAATTTTCAGGGGTTGTTTATCTCCCCCGAACTGGAGTTCCACCGACGAGTGTGTTTTCAGTATATCATGTCCGATAATTACGTCAGCACACAGATTAATAATGAGTAGAGGTCGACGTTGATACTTGTGCTCACCAATTTGAATGTTAGCGAAACATAGCCCCTCTACGTATGAAATGTTGCTTAGAGATGCTAGAGCTATTGCTTGTTTGCAAGGCTTGCGTCTTAGTTTCATAGTTTGAGCAAGATTATTATCGATAAAGCTGAGAGAGCTTCCGGTATCGAGTAGAGCATCCACGCGTAAGTTATTTAAAGTGATATTGATAGTCGCTTTTTGCAGGCTTGTTGGAGCAGCAGCAGATATAGTTGACAGATAAGAGCCAAGGGCTTTAGATTGAGAGTTATCGTCGTTCGTACTAATAGCCTTTGCGGTGCGTTGGCTTTGTCCGATGCTACGACAAACGTTAGCAAAATATCCTTTTTTAGAGCAAAGCTGACAGTCAGCGTTTTCAGCAGGACATTTGAGTCTTTGATGGACATTACCGCCGCAGAAAAAGCATCGACGGCTATGTTGAAAATTGTTTTGGAGGCTGCTAGATTTTGCCGAATTGACGTTTCTTGAGTTTCAGTGACTGCACTGACATGAGCAAATGATATAGAAGGAGAAGACGCTGTTAATAGTTGAGAGGTATTTTCAGCAGTTTCTAAAGCTATAGCCAAGTTCAAGGTTTGATCGAGAGTCTTAGTGGATTTCTCGGGTTGGATCTAGTATCGTTTGGCAGGAGTTGGGGGGTAAAAGGGGCTAAAGTTGGTAGGGTTTGGGTCCCCGATTATAACGTTACCACTCTTATTAAAAGGTAATGCATATTTTTCGAGAAATTAATAAAAAATGTTTCTAACCTCAAATCCAATAAGAAGCGAAAAACGAAACGTTTAAAATGGGCGATTGACAACCAAATCTGCCCCAGCATCTGTAGTCAGTATCCAGTATCCAGTATCAGTATTTGTAGTCAGTCCATGGTATAAAATGTCGGGCAAATTCGATAACACGGAACGTAAACAATAAAACAGGTATGCCATTTGCGTCATGTGTCACTGTCATTTGTTTTCGATCGTTCCGTTTCTCCTCGAGTTGCTTGAATTTTTTCTCTGTGTTTGTACTTCCACTGATCGTGTATGTGTACAAAAGGCAATGTTACTACTGTTACTGGGAGAACTTAGGATGCAAGAGCGAGCGAAGCGAGCTCGGGACTTGGGGCACCCCGACTCGGACAGGTTAGGTTCGAAGGGGATGGCGGGGTCTAGTGAGCGAGCGGATCGAGCGAACTCAGACCCCGCTATCCCCTTCGAGGTTATTTTTTTTTAAACCCTAGAGGCCCGCGAAGCGGGCCTCATACTACGCCTTTTAATCGACTTTAAGTGTTTTGAGGTTAGGTTAAAATAATTTCTTTTTCTCAAGAACGGTGCGTTACCTTTTCATGGGAGTGGTGCCAGAGGCAGGGAACACCCCTCCCCCATTCTCCCCCGCGAAACTGGGCTCATACTACGGCTTTTTAAGCGACTAAGAGTTTTGAGGTTAGGTTACAATAATTTGTTTTTCTCAAGAACGGTGCGTTACCTTTTCATGGGAGTGGTGCCAGGGGGCAAGGTGCACCACCCCCCAACCTCCTCCCCCACTCCCACCCCCCTTCTCCTGCCAAACGATACTAGATTTTTACCGATTTCTCTAAAAGTCTTTCTTTAATTTTTTTTGACGATATTGCGGCAATAAATACGTTGCGCACAGTTTCATTTTGGTGTTCATTGGCAGTCACATCCTTAAAGAGGCAGTCACGAGCGATTATATTAATATCTCTCGAGTACTCCGCCAACGATTCGCCAGACTGTTGATTTCTGGTACCTATTCAAGCGGTGGCGAGCAAGAATAATATTTTGCCTCTTTTCGTAGGCGGTGACAGTTTAGAGTAGTAATTGCATCATCGTACGTAGCGCAGGCGCGGATATAGTTAAATATCTATGACGATATATGGTTTACAAGAAATTTATAGTTAAGGGAATCACCTGCCGGTTCTACGTCAAAACGTTCGGGCCGTAGGTATCGCGACATCGATGAAGATTTTTCGTTTTCGGTAGTAGGCATATTAGACACGGAGAAACACTAAATTAATGTTGAATAAATTGATACATGCTAAAGACAAAACCAAATGGAATATTGGCTTTATTTAACATTAAAATACAGCATGAGAAAATAACAGACAGTAGTGACAAACATAGAGTATGACAATATATCATAAAATCTTCTAAGTAAGCAAGGAGTTCATATCACTACTTAATATTAAAACCATGATTACAATTAAATAATTTTTAAAATTACAGACAGTCCACTCGACTACGTATAGCGACACCTATCAGACGACATAGACATCACGAAGCCAGACAGCTAGCAATAAAATTGTACGATTACATCGCACATTTGTTTGGTAGGCTTGCATAAGCATTTTAACTAATGTAAATTAATATATTACTCATTATTATTTAGTACATTTTTGACCGTTTCATTATAAACACGTCGTTACAAGAATTCAGCAAGATTAGTTTTCTTTCATCTCAATTTATCAAATGTATTGGCAAGCAAATGCTTGGTTATCAACTGTTGAGTATGGCGCCACGTGTTAGCAAAATCGACAAGAAATTAGCCAAATACCTATCATTAGAAATTAAAGATTCTGTTTCTGAAAAATTTGAACAGAAATTCCCAAGAACCATTTATAGCTGGGCCGCTGGGCCATTTTAATGAATATAATTCTCTAAATGGTTTACGCTCGCAAATCATAGGTATTAATTTACATACAACTTGATACTGACTTGTATACTTGGACTTGCCAAAAACGCAAGATACCCAATTTTTTCTATGCGGTAGTGGCAAGGAGCAGACGACTTACTAAATGAGTGTACTTACTAATTCCATGGCTAGTGGTGACTCTTTGATTTTTTTTTTCTTAGCATTTGACCTGGTTTTCTTTGTGCTGTAACAGAATGCTAGATTTGTCGACCGATTTGTTGCTAGTGATGTCAAAATATGTGCGTGGTAACATTTTGAAATGAACAGCGAGTCGCCTCGGCGACTAAAGTCGTATACGTGTTTACCATAGACATTTAAGGTGTTTACTAGCAGCTTGACATTATCAATTTTGACATTTTTTTGCTAATAACATGACAGGTGACATAACACTGACGCGTTTACTTTTTGTTGTATTTTGCTCGAAATGTGGGAAACGTTAAATAATTGTGTATAAAATATAAATTATGGCTTCTTCTAAGG
Organism: Atethmia centrago; assembly: GCA_905333075.3. Classification (NCBI taxonomy): domain Eukaryota; kingdom Metazoa; phylum Arthropoda; class Insecta; order Lepidoptera; family Noctuidae; genus Atethmia; species Atethmia centrago. The sequence goes on along the minus strand of HG995383.1, from coordinate 13,446,014 downwards.
ACCGAGATGTTGAGGTTTCACCAGCAACTTCAACATCTTCAGTGAAATCTTCATTTATTGAAAGATCTCCGTCCGTTTCATCATCGAGAGAGGATAAATGGCCGGAACTTCTGTTATCCAGGCCACACAACTCCTACTTCTACAGTTCGAAAAGTAAGTACTTTTCATAATTATTTCCATATACCTTAGCACCATTTTTCATAATAAAATATTTTGAGTTGACAAACGGTTACAAAGCAATAAAAATTCATGTCCAGATTCTATGTTCGTATGTTGTTGTGGATATCGCGTGACCGCTACTTTGATAACGTTACTGGCACTTTGTTTTTACATACAAACAAAGATATCGCTATTTTTACACCGAAACAGTTGTTGTTACTGTTTGAGAGCTTGTGTTCTTTATAGCATAGTAACATGTTACTGTGATCAATTTGTTGCTGCAATTTCTAGGAAGCAAATTAAATTCTGAATAGATTAAGAAAAAATCTTCAATTTGTTGCCAATAACGGTTGCGGTCAACAACTAACACACAAGGATTTCAATTATGCTGTCTTCCAAATAGTATCAGGGAAAAAGACTTCTTATTTAACAAATCAAATACCGTTTACAACCTGTTGCTATTCCAATATTTTGTTCCTACCTACCTACTAACAATATTTTTATATAAATGATTACTTAGGAAAGTGTTACATTGCTTAAAATGATGTAAGGTACCAGTTTTCACAATGAAATTTTGAGGTCCCACCATTTTTGTTTACTTAACCTTTTGACCGCCACAGTCATGTATCAAACCAAAATGTGCCCAGCACGCCACGGTCACGATTACATGACAGATTTATATGGAATAATTCGTAGCTTGGTGCCGAGGGCATGTCATTGCATTTTTGACGTGGAGGTCAAAGGGTTAACATAGTGTTTGGATATTTGGATATTTGGACTATCGGCTATTACAAACTCTAATCTGATGGTCCCTTCGAAGTTGTTATAAACGGTTGTAACTATTTAAAGGACAATAGGCATTTTTGTATGATTGGCAACTGCGTGTCAAGTCTTATTAATAGGTACTTAAGTGGCAAGTGTAGACATGATGTTTTAAACATATTTTTTTATCAAAACTCAAAATTAATAATTGCAAATATCACACAAGCCTTAAGGGCAAAGTAATTAAATTGATAAGTAATTATACTTACTCCACAAAAAAACGAAGTCAACATTGCATTACCATTAAAAAAAATATTGTACAAAAGTTTGCACTTGTGGGATACTAGCATTTGCCTGCGACTCCACCCACATTGACACGGGAAATTATCCTGTGGGATTGTACTCCCAGGATAAATATTTCCTATGCCATAATTAGAGATCGGATATTCGGATGCATACAGTAAACGGAAAAAAACATGGAAGCATTCCTAGCTTTAAAAAATGACCCAAAGCAGATTGCGCCGCGGTGGGCGGGGCTTACCGATTGCAACAGCGGTGGTCGACTATTATTTACCGGTTTTTGCGTGTTAAATATTTAAAAATGCCTTCTTGTGCAGTGAAGTGGTGTATTAATAAATCACATTTGCATAAAAATAATGCTGGATTTAGTTTTCACGTGTAAATACATCGCTATTTATTATATTTCTATTAAAAATGAAGTTGGTTTGAATAGGACACGAAATCTATGGGGATGATGTTATACCAACCAAACAATTTACTTTTTTACCTGACAATAATGACAAATTTTATTAGACATAACCTTTTTTTTCTATGGGGAACGGCATTATGCAAAATGTTTATTTTCACGAATTAATATGTCTAAAAGACTTTGGTGGATTGGCGTATCCCTCAGTAACTTTGTTTAAAGTATGTTACCGTTCTGAGTGTGTCCTACGAAATATTATGAAAGTTCAATCAGGAAAATGTTTAACCAGCGTGCATAACCTGACTGTAATATCAAACAAATGCTTTCAATGTGTGACCAGCTATAATGACATAATAAACTTTTTTAAAAGTACTCTACTGATATCCCATCCCACGACATACCGTTAATCAAAAGTATTGTTCAAGAATTCCTTACAATTCGTTAAACTCACAATTTTCCGAGGCACGTAACTTAAGTAATAGTCAAATGTCAAAGACGGTAATAACATTGGCATTCATGTTCATTATGTTCATGATAACACTGAGCAATAACAATGTCTGTAGTTCCTGTATACTCCCATGGAAAGAAGGCGTGAGTTTATGTATGTATGTAACACTGAGCAAATAATAAGCAGTGACATAATGTTAATATATAGATACCTAAATTGTAAATAAATAAAAAATAGACCACACATTTTTTTATTTACCTTATAATAAATTTTAGCATACACGGTAGGTGTATGCTAAAATGTATTATTACTTCCTAAACACTGCTCTATTTACAGACCTCATAACAAGTTCATAAAACATATGTTTTATCACAATTCTATATTTTAATACCATCAATATCACGATTAATTATTTGCGTTGCACCTTATTACATAAAACATCCCGGGCGACGAATGGTGGGTGAAGCGGCGTCGTAGAAATTTCGTTAGCGGCCTATACTTTACATGTTAATTTAAACCAAACAATCACGAAATAAGGTTCATTTTTAACTGTGCATCCAGAGTAGTAATAATATTGTTCGTGTATTTTCGCGAATCAGCGATGGGTTTTCGATGTGTGAGTTTGTTTGGGATTTTGTATCAAGATGCGCGCTTAGTTCCCTTGAAGGAATGCTTCCATGTTTTTTTTCCGTTCACTGGATGCATATTCACCTAAAGTTGAGATGTTGGCTAATATGGAATGCGCTTTTGTATCGCAAAATCCCGCGGCTCTGGGAATACAAATTTATGTTTCTGATTATAGAATCGAATGTATATTAACTTACTTTCAAATGTTAGCTTATATGGAATGCACTTTTATATCGATCGTAAAAATCCCGCCCGCCATTCCCGAATCGACAAATTTTATGTTTTTTTCTGACTACGTATGTAATTGAATGCATAGGTGCCTACTTAATATTATGATGTAAAGTAAGTAGAAACATTAATTTTAAATAAACATGCAATCCAATAATCCCGGGTTTTTTTTTTAATAATTATCTTTTTAGAAGTCGCTTCCATACTATACACCGGACTAGTTATGCATTCCCGTTGTTCGTGGCCTCTGTTAAAAAAAAAGATTTTTTAAAAAGCCGCTTCCATACTTTCATAGCTTAAAATTAACTTAAGGTAAATATCGACGCTTGAAAAGCAAAATTTACTAAGCGACATAGGGAAAATTTGACTTTACATTATTAAAGTATTTTTTTCAGAAAAAAAAACATATAAATTCTGATTCAGATGATTAGATAAATAAGATTTCCAAAACAGTAAGATTTACGCCTGTAGGATGATTACAAGAATGTAGATGATTTTTTTTCTGAGAAAATTTACTTTAATAATGTAAAGTCAAATTTGCCCTATGTCGCTTAAAAAAATTTGCCTTTCAAGCGTCGATATGCATCCGAATATCCGATCTCTGGCCATAATGCAGCTCACGTTCTACCTGTGTGCCACATCCAAATCGGTTCGCCCGTTGAGGAGTGAAAAGGTAACAGACAGAATTATTTTCACGTAAAAATGTGTCTGTTGTCTAATTCAGATATTTCAATACTGATGCAAGCATTATTATTGGAGTAACTGAATGTAACAATAATTCATAAAATTAATTATCACGTATTGTCACCATACGATTATGAACATCGCAAGTTTAAATCTATCTAGCGAGATTATAAACTATTGAAAAATTGTAAACTGCAACAAAACATTTACAACTTAATGCATTATTTTTCGATAGTTAATAGTCTATCCATGGTAAACCGACAAACTGTGAACTGGTATTAAACTTGCATGAAACAATCGCACCTTGCGCTAATACTAAATAGCCAAGTACCTAGCTGCAACCAACATAGAAAGCGATCGCCGGCCGCTGCCGCGGCACCAGTCGCTTCGCTCGCTCGGCTCGTGCACGGTTGGTCACAGTTCTAACCTAACCTAACCCATTTGGTCGGGGTGCCCTGGCTTAGTTACTGCGACCAATTCGGCTCCCGCCAAAATCTACCAATCAGAGGCGGTTCACAATTTTACGGGTGATAAAATCGGACAGATTATGAACCCAGCAGGTTCGTTCACAATTTGACGATTTGACATTGACAGATTATAAACTACCGAAAATTAATGCGTTATATTGTAACAGTTCCCAACTTTTCGATAGTTTATAATCTCGGTAGATAGGTTATAAACGAACGGTGCTCACAATCTTACGTTGACATATTAAGGCGCTGACAAGACCCAATTGACCAAAATAGGCTTCTCTTAAGAAAGAAAATTGGCAAATCTGTATAGTTTGTGGTAGCGGAAAAAATATATGTTAATTTTGAACATATTTCCCAGAACTTGGTTGTCACCAAAACACGTTTTGAATAAAAAATCTCGATACAAACTAACGTTAAACTAACCTCTTACCTTGAGTTCTAATCCAAAATATCTGTATTAAATATCAACATAAATTACGTATTTAATTAATAACAAGTACGTCTTATTCTAATGCAGAACTTGGTTGTTTTTTATTTTCGATTACTTTACTCAATTCTGAGTAAATAGATAATTACTTCATATTTTGCAATAAATTACAAGCGTTTTGTCGTCGCGCTTCTCTTTCTTTTCTATGCAATCTGACAGTGACCGCGGCGTCTTAAGAATTAAAAAAAATAAAACACAACTTATATTTTTAATAAAATAAAAACAATTTTATTTTTCAATTAAAATGCAAAATATTTTTTTAAAAAGTACTCCTTATTCCCTGCGTCTTAAAATAGTTATTATCTTTAAAAAAAACACGCCACAACTTCATATTGGAATGAAGCAACTTATTGTCCCTTACATAACGCCGACCTCATATAATTAAAAACAATATGATTGACGAGTAAAAGTGTCTGTACACTCGGCTACTTATCAAGCTATACATTTCCAGTATAAGCTGATCTTGCATTCTGTAAGATTTCCGTACAACGAGAGGTCAGCTTATACTGGATATTTATAGCATGATATGTAGCCGTGTGTACAAACCTACTTACAGAAATAAAATCATTTATCATTTGCATAACCTGGGATTTTTTTATTATGCACTAGTTGACCCGACATACGTTATCCTGTCCAAATTTCAATAGTTCTAGAATACAAAAATGAAATAGAAAAAAAGACATTTAGTTTTTCCCGAATTTAAAAAAAAATCCGGGAACTTTTCTTAATTTTTCTTTCCATAAAAATCTATTTACGATAATTTAAAAAAAAACAATTGCGAGATCGGTCCAGCTGCAGCGGTCAAACTCAAATCATTTATTTCAAACGAGCTGCGCCCCACGGTTTCACCCGCGTAAGTCTCGATCCCGTGGGAATATCGGGATAAAAAGTTATATGTCCTAATCCAGGTCATGGTCTACCCATGTGCCAAATTTCATCCAAATCCGTTCAGCCGTTTCAGCGTGAAAGCGTAACAAACAAACTTACTTTCGCATTTATAATATTATTAAGGAAGTAAGGATAAACCAAGTACAGGCACTTTTGGATTGTCAAGGGGTAGGTCAGTCAGAAAGATGCAGCTAGTTGCATTCCAAAGCGTAGTAGGTTCCTATGGAGAAGAACGGGCATGAAACTCCACGTACACTCTTTTAAATCAAAATATTGTTACAAAATATTGGTTACATCAATTCATGTTCAAATTATACATGTGAGAACAATGTAGAAAGACATGCATGTTAAAAGCTTCCGTAATAAAAATTAAAATAACCCGTGGCAATTACATAAGAGATGACCAGTCCCTACTGACGGCGCTCGTTCACGAACATGACGCGTGGATCAGCACCATTCAGCTCAACCATTTTGAAGCGAACTTAATGATCCAACGCACACGTCACGACCAGCGAGATATTTACCATGACATGCTCTCAGCCGCCAAGGCACATTCAAGTTAATGAAAGACGTGCTCAGTAAATGGTAGCTTTATAGTAGGTACAGTCGCCAGCACATCAAGTTACCACAAACTGCCTTACTCCAAATGATTTTAAACCTTACAATGTTCACGGTTAAGTTAAAAAACGAATGAGAAAATTTGTTAGTTTGTGGTAACTTGATGTGCTGGCGACTGAAAATAGTGCTCGTTCACACAGTCATAGTCATGTGCTTTTCAATTATACAATACTAAGAGATTGAATTTATACAATGCAAAGATAGCTTTTTACAATATCAAAAAAATCAAAATCAAAATATTTTTATTTCACATAAACCTACATACATGGGCACTTATGAAACGTCAGAAGCTAGGTGCACGGTTCCAATTAGTCGTTTCCTATGGAGAAGAGCCGGCAAGAAACTCCACGTTTACTCTTTTAAAAATAATTGTCTTTTACAATGTTTTCAAATCACAGTGTTAATAGGTATGGGAGGATAGTGTAGGCCTGTCAAGACGTACCAGGTACTTAACAAAAAATAAAAAGGTCTACAAAATATTTAGTCTATTAAACCTACAACGTTCTCACATTCACAAGGTACACAATAATCTATGTAAAATATTAATAAAATAAAAACCCATTTAAATCAAATGACATGTTTGCCATTACAACGACTCTGAAATCAAAATTGTAGGTATATAATGTCAAACAATAATATTATGTCAAAAAATTATGTATAAAAAATTTTAATAATAAACATCGTAATTTGGGAGCAGTTAATAGACATTTACATAGTTATGCCGTTTATGAGGTACCAGGGAAGCCACATGTGCAGAAGGAATTATTGCCAAACTTCCTTGTCTTCAACGTAGTCTTTAATCTTATAATATGCGTTTTTGATAAGGACACTTTTGATGTGGGTTTTGAACTTTCCATCGCTAAGTTCTGTAACCGACTTTGGCAACTTGTTATAAAAGCGGATACTGTTGATAACAAATAATTTGCTTGTTTTTGTTAATCTAAATTTGGGTATCACAATTTCATGTTTACTTATATTATGGAAATCACTTCTTGTTTTGAAAAGACATAAGCTTTTGCGAACATACAAAATACTTTCTAAGATATAAAGAGAAGGCAGAGTTAGTACATTAATTTCTTTGAATTTGTTTCTAAGGGACTCACGAGGACCCATTCTATAGACTGCGCGGATTGCCCTCTTTTGTAATAAAAATTGAATCTACATCAGCTGCCGATCCCCACAGCAGAACGCCATAAGACATAATACTGTGGAAATAAGCAAAATATACTAACCTAGCTGTGGCTATATCAGTCAACTGTCTAATTTTTCTTACTGCATATGCAGCTGAACTTAATCTACCTGAATGAGCTCTAATGTGGGCTCCCCATTGCAAATTCGAATCCTAGAAATAGAATCGAGTAATTCCTAGAAATACAGTTTCCGTAATAGCATCTTGTCTCTTGGCATCAAGATTTAAATTTAGAGCTACTATATATATTTTCGAATGCTAACCAATTAGTTTATGCGCCCTTGTGGAGCAGGACCAGCGTTGAGCCAATAATTTTTGTTAGCGATGTAATCCCCCAACTTATAATACGGTCATTTATACTATGATACGGTCTGTTGGCTGCATAGTGTGCGTTTTATACCTACAAGATTTAAATTTCGTTTCATTCAATGGAGTATATGTGGAGGTATTTTATTTATCGTAACATTGGAAGAATGAGTCTACTTCAGCCAGTCTGTAACCAGTTGAACTAATTATTGGTCCCTATTTCTAGTCCTATAATTGTGTCTTTCGCCTCTTTTACTGAAAAAAGAGTGCTCAAGTGATGCGCTTACCAACGAACAGCATTTCATTTTGGTTACAGTACACAATACTTACATCTCTGCTTTACCTTTCTTTACCTACGGATATTAATTATTTATTTAGAATTAGACCTGAAATACTGCGCACATTTGATTTAAAATGTATCCATGTAGGATTAGAAAAAAAGACAGTTATTAGTTTTTACGTCGTGTTTAGATATATATACGTACGTCGCTTACGTGAAGTTTACACAAAAAAAACTTACTTTTTAAACTCATACTTTGAGTACTTATATTGTAGTAACTACAATGTTCGAAGTATGAGTTTGCATCCTGTGGTCATTGACCCCAAAACAAAAAAAAATATTGTAACTACGTAATAAGTAGGTAAGTTCTTTCCTACAATCATTTTTGGTATGACAACCCTGATCACGGCGGCGCGGGCGGCGCGGCGGCGGCGCAAGTTTCCTCGAGCATTAAAAATACTTACAAATACATGCAAGCAGATACTTTACTTATTTTTTTAATATTTGTTTTTACTTAGTGGGGGGAAAAAAATTATACTCTAACGTGCTGCGTCGCCCAATTATGCTGGCACTAATACGATTATTTTAAGGTATCGTTCCTTCATAAATTAACTGTTATTTAAAATGTTGGTACATACAATCATATTCCCAATTTCTTAAATTTAAAAAAATCCATGGTTTTCTTACAAAACAGACCGCTGGCGACTCCGCTGTGAGTTGTGTTTCCTACAAGTTTCCACAATTTTCAAGCAGATGGCAGTATGCGCGCCGAGTATTGATTTTCCCGCTGTTGTAGGTAGTACGAAGCGCTTGCCGGGAAATCAATATTTTGGACGTAGGTACTGGAGGAACCATTCCGCTCAGAGCGTAGTTCGTGAAAATTACTCGTGCTAAAATTTATTATTATAAAGAAAGTTACCAATTCACCCTTGAATACGGACATAAACTACTCGGTATTGCGAATAAAGCAAGTGATTTGACAAACACATACTAACTTGACCTTCAAAGTTGCGCATCGGGTGAAATGATTATAAAGGGGTGATCAAAATTTACGCGACACTGTTGATTGTTTCGCTTGATAGTTTATTTGCTGCTTTATTATGCGTTCGCTTGCTGCCGTTCATGGGGTGGATCCCTTGATCCCCGAATTAGGCATTCCATCGGCCATTCAACATCAGGGTGACGGCAACCCGGACGGAGATATGGCCGGTGCACAGGACACTATCTACCTGTGCAATTTTCGCGTTTCCGTCGATGGCGAGTGGCTCTGCCTGAAAGAACTGCACGATATGGAAATGCAGGATTCGTTCCATCGTCCACCTGTTCAAGGCACCATCACTTCGCCTGACGATCCAATGAATACTTTGATGGGTAAATTAATGCGCCGAACAAATGCAGTAAGTGTAAATAGTAATGACAATAAAAACAACTTATTGTCATCTGTTGTAGCACGGGATCCTGTTGTGATTGAACGCAGCAATCTTGTGAACATCTCGAAACTAATTGTGAAGGAGCTGATCGAACAATCGCTCCGGTATGGTAGAATGCTTGACAGTGATCACTTGCCATTGCATCACTTCTTCATTGTTCTCGAGCATGTTATGCGTCATGGACTCAAGCCGAAGAAGGTAATTACATGAACTGATACTTATTTTTAACTTTAATCAACGAATGTTAAGAGTTATTTAATATTTATTGTCAAATAGGACTCTTAAAGACGTCATCGTTTATAACTGTACATTTCCTTTTAAGTATTTTTTTATTAAAAACAACATAAAATAAAGAGACCCGCAACTACATTGGGCAAACCCATCATTCATATGATAAGCATTTTCAGGGATTGCTTGGACCTAAAAAAGAGCTATGGGACATCTTGCAAATGGTGGAGAAATATTCGCCCGAAGCCGCTGATATCACGGCTAGCGTCAGGGATCTTCCCACTGTCAAGTAAGTCACAAATTAGAGTAACTACCTACTAAACTTAATATTGATCCAGTAGCTAGATATTCTGCGGTTATCTAACTTTCTGAAACGCACCACTATCCCCGTGTCATAAAAGCAACACTTCATGAACAATTTCATGTTTCTTTATTATAATTTTCGCACATTAGTATTAATGTGATAGTTTCGTTACTCAAGTATTAAAACTGGTTTAGATATTATTTACTGACACAATTATAACCCATATTTGAGTTCAATAAAATAACAGTAAGTCAAACTAGTCAAAGAAGAATGAGTTATTTCCTCACCAAAACCCTGATAAAAATAACAGAATCGCATTCGTATGGTTTTTAATTTTTACTATTTTTACAGGACAGCTATGGGTCGTGCTCGAGCCTGGTTGAGGCTGGCTTTGATGCAGAAAAGACTTGCTGACTATCTTCGTATTATCTTAGAACACCGTGAAGATACGTTGGAGGAATATTTCGAACCTCATGCGCTGATGCTGAATGAAGAAGCCGTCATTATAACTGGTCTTCTGGTCGGCTTGAATGTTGTGGATTGTAATTTGTGTGTGAAGGTAATTAACCCACTTGTTACTTTTTTAAAACGAGTACTTATCATTTTTCTACCTTGAGGTGAAATCAAGGCAGTAAAATTGATGCTGCAGTAGATAACACTTTATGTTCTTAAATTTCGTATATTCCTCGAATTATAAAATTATTTGTGGTGCACACAGGAGGAAGATTTGGACAGTCAACAAGGCGTAATAGATTTCTCGCTTTACTTACGCGGCAGTAACTCGTCCAATGACCTAGCCGGCAATGGAAACGGTGATTCAGAGCCGAAGCAACGCCATATCAACACAATGCTAGACCAGAAGAACTACATCGAGGAGCTGAACCGACACCTCAAGTGAGTTTCGAATCTATTGTCTATTGTTCTCAACTTCTCACGTTAATCTAGGCAGTTTAATTTCTTCTTTTAACTAATAGTTTTCTATTTAGTATTTTTCTCGTAAGATTAACTGCCCCATCAGTAAATTAGATCATGAATTAACTGATTTGCGCTTCGCAAGATAATTTTTACTTCAGTGTACCTATTCGGAACGACAATGCCAATAATTTGCAATGTTAATGGGTGTTTTATGATTCGTTTACATTTCGCAGACTCTTTTGAAATACCTAACTGGGTTAAGTTTACTTTCTTTTTAGACATTTCGTATAATTTTATGAAAGCCAACGTCGATATGTTTTCGAGTGTGACGCGACTAGGATTAATAATTCCATTCAACTTCCCAGTTCTTACCGTAAACAAATCGTATCGTTAGAGGTTAACTTAACTCACAAATAATAAGGTCATGAGCGAACATTATATTTAACCCAGTTCATAGACCCATGACGATTTGAATCGCAATAGGTACTACGAGGTTATCTTTAGGTAGCTATAGGTACTACCATGAACTAACTGTCTGATATAACAACAATTCTAATCTCTGTAAGGCTAATCACAACAAACATCAGTTAACAGACTGTCAAACTCATATTAACTGCAGTGACTGGCTGACTTTAATAACAACAGTCAATCAAATAATTTGACATAGATAGTCTAGTAGCAAATTTTTGTAATTAGTGTTTCAGAACATAATATCACGCCTTGTTTCCCCGAAGGGTTGGGCAGACTTGTACCTGTAGTACACCCACATTTCGCCAGTTATGTTTAAGTCCCATGTAATAGGGAGCGAGCCTATTGCCATCAACCGGGCACAAATCCAGACCCCGGGCAGTAGCCCGGGGTCTGGATTTGTGCCCGACTGAGAAATTCCAAATAGAAAAACCCAATAACACTGCCCGACCCGGGAATCGAACCCAGGACCTCATGCTTAGCAGTAGCGCTTGCGACCACTAGACCAACGATTCCCGTATTTCAGAAATCAGGTGTTTATCTCCCAGAATAATTGATACTGTCCAATCCTCAAGAACAGTTCGCCTTCTACAAAACCATTGTGCAAGAAATTTTAATAAACTAATAAGATGTGTTCATATGCAAATTCATTTTGCTTTAGTGCAACAGTAGCGAACCTTCAAGCCAAGGTCGAGAGCTTGACAACGACCAATGCCCTCATGAAGGAGGACTTAGCGATCTCCAAAAACACGATGATTCAGTTAGTTGAGGAAAACAATCAGCTGAAACATGCGCTTGGTAAGTACAGTTGTAGCACTCGACACTTAACATAACATTTATATTCAACTGTACGTTTACGTCAAACGGTTATTTTACATGAATGATAAACTAAAGCCAAATAGGAAGCATATCCCATGTGTAAATGCATTATTTAAAAAAAAATTGTCAAAAACGTTCTAATATTTGTTCCCATTAACCTCTATCACATCACAGTAGCCGCCGGAAAGGGAAACCACTCATGGTCATCGGTATTTACTAAAACACAACGCGAATAACAATAATAGAAAATCCAGCAGATAAGACACCTTGCTTGCCGTGATGAGTCAGTCTCTATTGTATAGCTTAGTAAGCATTAGTAGCTGCGCCGGACCTGACGCTCGCGTCATTATTTTACCGACATTTATTATTTAACTACGGTTTTCAACCGTTATGCGATATAACTTAGCATTAATGGGCAATTCTACAGCAAAAAGTCACACTCAACAAACTTTTTGGACCAAATCCTGTGAGTTATTTATGTACCAGTGTAAATATGTCACACTGCATTCTGTGTTTATTTGTATTGTTAAAGCACGTGTGCATTTTTTGTGCAGGGCAAGATATAACCAAAGATACAAGGATGAAAGTGACGGAACTGCAGTCTGATGAAGAAGTAAGTTCAGCTATTTATTTACTTTTTCTATCCTTTGCTTTATGCATACAACTACCTATCACCTTACTGCTGCTTAAATTTTAATTGACGTCCAAATTAAAACGAAATAAATAAATTGAATCAGGTTTTCCTTCTTCATTGAAATTTCTTTGGCGTTTTCCTTATTTGTATAATATGATACATAATTACATACATTATTTACCCACTTACGTACGTTTTTGTGTTTCATAAGTTCTACCATGCATTAATATTTTTGTTTTCTTAGATTTTTTTCGTATTTTTTTAATTAAGTCTTGGAATATATCTATCTACCTACTGATTAAAAATATTCTCGTACCCTTGTTTTCATGATAACAGAGATTAAATGACCAACGATAAGACATAATAATATGACTTCACATATTGCGAAAATACTAGTGTTTTTGTTGTCGTCTTCATAAGAACAACTTGAAACACTGTCTTTCATTCGGTACCAAAAAAAGTAAAACCTATTACGACTTCGCGGTTTAACCAAATAGAAATAGATATAACAACGCGCGCTATTTTAAAAATAGCGCCAATATATTAACACAGCGCAGCGTCTGAACAAATGTGTCACTTTAATTTTCAGGAGAAACGTAGCGTCAAAAGCATCGCCTCTGATAAATCAAAAAATGATAGTGAGGCCAGCAAGAATTTGGAGGAAGAAAGGAAGAAGTATTTGGAACTGCAGAGGGAGTTAGATTTACAGGTATAGTAAATAATCGTAGCCAGTCGTAATACTTCGTAAACAATTTTATTTTATTAACGTCAGCTCGAACTGAAGTCAAGGTCGATACATTATGGCTTGTGGCCGCAGTCACACAATAACTTTTATTCCATTAAGCAATGACCTGTTTGTCTAATGGCTAGCGAAGTCCATAACGTTTAGCTTACAGAAATGTTTTATCCGTACACTGGAAGTTAAACCTAATAACAAATTTCTAATAATTATTTTTAAAACATATACTTCAGATATCACTCAAAGCAGAAATGGAAGTCGCTATGAAATTGCTAGAGAAAGATATACACGATAAACAAGATACAATTATATCGCTGAGAAGGCAACTCGACGATATAAAACTAATTAACCTAGAGATGTACAAAAAATTACAGGTGAGTTATTTACTCGTAGTTCAATAAGCATGTTGTTTATAATCATTTAGGATTTTGTACCCTTAACTCTATCACTAGTAATTGACCAATCACGCGCTTGCGTCAATCGTTGCTAAAGTTTCTTCATTTGTACTTCATGGTCTGTTGATGATTAACAAGTAGATAACTGTGACACTAACTATTACTTTCAACTTGCAAATGTATCTAAATTACTCCGGTTTTAGCACATCGTGCATTGTGTTATATACCAGCAGGCTTAGCACGAGAACCGTAGAGAAGCGTTTTGTACGGCAGAATAGACAAAAATGACGTTTCCGTGTAGACAGTTGATAGTTTTCTACCGAGAAATGTAGACGAGCGATTTCTATTCTAAAGTAGAGTAGAAATAGAACGCAACATGCTAAGCCTCCTGTTTAGCACTACCTTTTGTACGGTACGGTCGTGTACCTCCGACGATGCCCGCGAAGGTCGCTCGTCGGCGTGGGTGCCATCTAACACAGCTTGATTCCCGCCCATGCATTCTCATTATCCCACCAACTTGATTAACAAATAATATGCCTCTTTGTCTTTAACCTTTGTATCGCATTTTTTGTATCGTTACTTGTTTTGCTTGTAACTTATTTCAAATTTATGTATTCGTATTTTGTCTTTATTTAGTTGTTTCTTTGTCTCGTTTCATTATTTTTATCACTCACTAACCTGCTAATATTATATACATAACCTATACTAATACCATGCTGTATTCACAATGCCGCGGTTGTCGTACGGAAGGAATGCGAGATGGAACTGACGCAGAAGGGCGAAATGGTGTCGAGGCTCCAGGGGAAGGCCGAACAAATTGGCAAAATACTTCACAACCTTGAGAAATATAACCACTTCTTAGGAACTGATAATGACTTAGTCAAAGCTCTCAGGTCTCCTACAACTAATGAAAATAATCTAGGAGAAAAGTTAGAAAAATTGAAAGCACAAAGTCATGCGCAAAAGGGTACAAAGTCTAAGGATGAAGGGCCGCCTCATAAAAAATTGAATCTCCAGGAAATACCACCGTTCCGAAAGAGTAATATGAGAGACAAAACCGTCAATCAAATCCCAGAGTAGTCTTCGACATTAACTCAATACTGTGAATAAAATTGTTCCATTATAACATATTCAGATGGTGATTCCTGTTTCCTAGATAATTATTAATGTATTGCCTACTAACACATACTAATATTATGGTGATATCGATGATGTTGAGGATAATATAATGGTTACAAGTTATAATATGCATTTTCATAGTTTAAAATATTCATAAAACCACTGTATTAACCTCAGAATAAATTAAAAATGTATTGGTATGAAAGTTTTAACAATAACATCTGTACTTACCTGCTTTAAACTAACAGAAATAATCTTACTTCCGCTCAAATGAGTTGTTATTTTATTCAGCTAAACTGTATTGGCCTTGTTTTAGGAATGTGAAAGTTCCTTGAAACATAAAACAGAGCTAATAGCCAAATTGGAAGCAAAGACTGAATCAATGGGCAGCACCATACATCAACTCGATGAGAAGTAGGTTTACTAATTTTTACTATGACATCGCAACAGGCGGGTTACGGCATGCGTTCACCCGTCAGGATCGAAAGAGTGCCTGGAGAACATATTACGCTGTTGAATGTAAACTAAGCGCTTGACATATCAGTACCTTACAGTACAGTAAACGCACTTAGGTGTGAGCAATGCACAGCTTGCGTGTGTCAACTAGCGGCAACTCTTTCCATTCGCTCGATATTGGCAAACCCTCACAATGAACCTAGTGAATGCAAAAATCAGTATTTTGATAAATTATTTAAATGATCCGATGATAATGGTCATATTGTTAAACGTTATGCTACTGTTGCTTTTGCTTACTTGCTGTGATTCAATTAAATATCCGATTGTACCATTTTGTTAATTCACATTAAGTTTATGTTAGGTTTTTTTTTCGATTAAAGTTAATTTAAGGTGTTGATAAATTATTTCCCACAAAATAAAATCTTATTTATTAGGTAATGTTAAGAATATTTCACTGTGTTGTCTAATTTGTTATTAACTTTGATTAAAACAGTTTATTGTTATCTTTTGATAATTGTGTAACGTAACTAATAAAAAGTACCTGTATTATTAGAATAGAGAGCGTGAGGATTTGGTAGCGCTAATGAAGAGATTGGTATTTTGTATACTTTTCCAGTGATTGTCAAAGTTACATTGTATAGAGATTTTTGATTATTACTTTAAAAGGGTATTTGATCTCAATTCATTTGGGTAGCTTTATGTGCTTGGAAACTTGAATTTTATGATTGTATCCAAATATTGTGCCCATTAATATCCAGCAGCAAATGTAATAAAACCATTTTAGATTTTCTTTTTAATAGTTTTGTAATTACGAGGCGGTAGTTGTGTAAAGCCTTATTTATAATAAAGCATATTCAGTCGCATTCTGTATTTTATTGAACTTGAAATCCAATGGACTTGCTTGTTTTAATTTTATGTTTATTGTGTAGGTTTGCCATTATCAATCTCAGTCCTATGTTTGCATGCTTTGTGTGAGTAAACAATACCTTGATTGTGATAAATACTAACATACTAAGCGTTCGTCTGTTCCTGGAATCAAAAACAATATTCTCAAGTCGTGACAAATTGTTCTTGTCATCATTATTTACCATCAGTTAACTTATCAAGAATCTTATCAAAACTTATTTTTTCTTTGCACAGCTTATGAGTTGACTTATGATTGAAACTTACATTCATTTAGAGCCTACAGTCAGTTATTCAGATTGTAGGAATTTATGATGATTAAAAAGTCAAATATGTTAGTCAAGCAATGAGCTCAGATTTTTAATCCTACTAGAACTAAAATCGAATTATTCATTCACTGGAGTTATCTGACATGTGCTAGCTGTCACTTTGTGTAATAAAATGTCCATATTTATTGTTTTCTAGACGTTTACACTTATTATTATAAATTTATTTTACACTTTTATAAATCTGCGTAATAAAATATGACCATTTTATTACACAAAGTGATAGCTAGCACATGTCAGATTACTCCAGTGAATTAATAATTTGACTAAGGTTTAATTATTGATTCACTGGAGTAAGTGATGAGTAATGTCTTGAAAAACACTTAGAGCGTTTGCAAAGCCAAATATGAGCAGTAAAGCTAAAGTAAATTGAATACACACTACCACAAGCTTTAGACATAGCCTCACCAACACGGAAGTTTCCACAGAAGGTACTGTACAGTCAACGTCAAAAGTAGTACTGGAACCTATGAACCGATTTAAGTATATCAACATTCTAATACAGTGTAACCTGGATAAGTGGGGGTCTCAAAAGTCGGATTATTTTGTGACTTAAAAAGGGCTTATCATTTAACATTTAATTTTATTCCTTCATAAAGTTTCACAATGGGTGAGACTTTATTCACATTGCAATCTAGCCTATTAGCTAAAAAGTAATTTAAATATAATTTAAACTGCTAAGGGCTTTTTATTGGTGAAGTCGATGCTTTCATTCAGTTTCATACGCCATGTTGTAGTCCACTCAGCTTCTGCAGCTTCCTCGTAACTATTTCGAACAACCATGATAGCTGTGTCGTCAGAAGAGATAGCAATGAAATTATTTTCTAGCTCAGGAATATCGCAGGTGTATAGTAGCTACAGGACCGGACCAAGTACACTCCCTTGTGGTACTCCAGCTTTTATCTGCCTTAGGTCTGAACAGGCGTTTCTTTGTCTTATGCTAAACAATCTGTTTGATATATATGACTCTAAGATGTCTGAAAATGGTTGAGGCAGCAACGTTCTTAGTTTATATATCAGGCCTTCATGCCATACTTTATCAGAAGCCTGGGCACACCTTGAGCGTTCTTTCAATAAAATTGGTAATTCTGTGTACATGGTCGAGCGTGGACTGCTGTTCTCTAAATTCGAACTGGCAAGGCTTCAATCTCTTTAGTAATCATTTTTCAAATAGCTTTGACAATACAGGCAATAGTGAGATTGGTTTGTAAGAGATTGTTTCATGAGGTGGCTTCCCAGGCTTAGCTATCATTATGTCTTCAGCTACTCTCCATATGTCAGGAACGTGCTTTAATCATTAGTGATCGTGGTAAGCTTGATTATGGCTTACGTGGGAGATTTTGTAAAACTTCCCCTGTAATTAAGTCGTAACCAAGGGATTTTCTTTGATTAAAATTACAGTTATTTTCTCTAGATACTTCTTTTGGGGTAACCAACTTAATATTTGAACTAATTTGTACACTCTGTATTACTCTCATTGTGACTGCGCTTCGTTTGCTTAGAATATTTGTTCTAAATGCTCAGCGAACCTTAACGCCTGTTGTTGGTCCGCCACTGGCCATTTTATTTCAGGATGGATTTGTATGATCGGTCGTTTCTTGTACTTTGTAGCCTTCCATAGCGAGTAGGCTGTTTTGGTATCACTCGTCAATTGGCTAAGTGAGTTATTTGTTTAGGTGTCGTTGTAGTGCTGAATTTATTTCGCAAGTCGCTTAGTAAGCTTGTTCAGCTGCCTTTTATTTTGTGGACATCTGGTCTGATGCCATCTGTTTCTTTGTTTCCGCGTTTCGGTTATAATACACATAATTCCTGCAGAGTAGGGGGTTGCTTTGACCCGGTGTCTTTTTACCCGACTGTCCCAGAAGGAGGGTAATGTTTTTCGATAGTATGTATGTATGTCTATTTCGTTGGCACGCTCTGTAGTCTAAACGGCTTGATGGATTTTAACTTAAGAGGTGTCGTTAGATTCGTCTTAATTGTGGGAGTGACATAGGCTATATAATATTTATACATTGCATCTGAAAATACAAAAAAGGGAGGGTAAATGTTTAAAAAAAATTAAATTGCAACAATATTGATATCAAATAATAGCTAGTAATGAGTCAATTCCATTTATATATATAGATTAATAAAACTAAAAAGCTTGAAATAAAACAAATTATTGAAAAAACAAAACACCCGACTGCTAAAACTCATAACTGAAAAGAGAAAAACAAGCTTTATAATCTAGAATTTTGGTATCGCAGGCGAGGACAAACATAAGTTACACCATATTTCAGGCTATGGGTTAGTGTTTTAGCAGTCGGGTTTTTTTTTTTTAATAATTTGTTTTCCTGTTCCAGGCAGTTTACTGTATAATAGTTGTAAAACTTAGTTTCAAATCCAGCTGTTCCGGAGTTTTTAATGGAACTCTTAATTGTATTGTAGTTTCCAAGTCTATTCTGAAACATTCCCAGTCTTTATAAGTATTTACAAGTGTAGGATTACTCCCTATCCGTAGGATTCGATCCATATTGATAAAATTATGGGAGACTGGTCCGAATTCATGTCAAAGCATTCATCGATACTTAAATAATTACTAGATACTTTTAGTAATAAAAAAAGTCTATTAGGTCTGGAACTTTGCGTGGATCGCTTGGCCAATAAGTTGGTTTTCGGTAGATATAACTTCAAACTTTAGCTATTTCATGGCACTCATGAATTCCTTTTCTTTAGTCGTGGTTAGTCTTGAACCCCAATGCGTATTTTTAACGTTGAAGTCACCACCCAATATGAATATTTGTCCGAGTTTCTGTAAGAACCTCACAGAATGATCTTTTTTTATATACCACGGAGGCGAGTAGACGGCCGCTACAGTGACTAGACTGGATACAGTTGAGATTTAATACAAATCGCCACAGCTTGAATTTCATGACATTCATACCTCTTCGTAATGACATCGGTTTTCTTTGACTACAACTGCGCTACCACCTCGGGCAGAGTTGTCAGGGTATAGTGCATGGTACACTGTATAACCTCGGAACTTTATGAATGATTGCTTAGTAAAGTGAGTTTTAGATATAAGGCAAACATCGATGTTTTCTGTGATCAGGACTACTAATTCTAGTTGATGTTTTAGGAGTCCGTTTGAGTTCCATGCCATTATTTTTAATGAATTCATTTTTCTGGCTGGATAGCATTGGTAGCTCTATTTTATAATATATCGTTGATTTCTCGCTGGCTTTTTGTTGACGACTTCTTGACAGTTTAGTTTTTTATGTTCTGCGTTTCCCGGACTACTATACATCCTCTATAATTAGCAGGATGTGGTTCCCCACAATGGACACATTTTGACTTCTCTTCTGCCGGTTTTTATACATTTGACACACAAGTATATAAGACAACAGTATTTGTATGTCCTGGCATCTCTTGCATTGAGGTACTAGCCTCGTGGTATGGAGAGGATGCACTTCTACTTTACATCCCAATATTGATTTTATACCATACATTTTATTTATGTCTTCATTATTTCTGAATGTCAGCATGTTCAGAGGCTCCTTATTTTTCCACCTCAATTTGTTTGCTGCATCTTCAATCGGGTAATCTTTATTTTAGAAGTCCTCGATAATTCCGTCGGACTTGCATGTGAAATGAAGGTTTTTCACCACATCTCTTCTTGGTGTTTCCTGCTTGTTTTTGTAGGAGTGTCAAAGAAAGTTATTTCCTGTCAATAACTGTGTAATAGACTTATAAGTGTCTTCGTTCGTTGCATTTATTTTAACGCACTTCCCATTTAACATTTTAGTCGTGAATTTATCACCAGACTCCAGACTGACAATACCTAAGTCAAACAAGGCTTGGTAGTTCTCGACGCCACCTACTACTACAGGCGGAAGTGACGGAATCTTTTTGGTGTGCACTTTCTCGGTTTGAACAGTACGAGTACCTATCTAAGGGCTATTAGGGAACCGCACTTTAACTCAAGCATTACTTAAAACTCGTTTATAGCCATGTGATAGGTTGAAACTAGTTTAAGTAATACTTGAGTAAGATTATGTAATACGAACCTAAGTGTTCAATATTGGCAGTGTAAGTGGGCCATGTGTTTAATTTTCGTTTTATCTTGCTCATTTGCCTGATCTACTGAGATTCCCTGGATAGCTCCTCCTCGTTCGTACCGTATTCAGGACAGCGTTGGACTTTTTATTGGCTCAGCTTGCTTACTGGTTGCAGCTGTACTTTGTACTGCTTTATTTTGTAAATACCTCATTTGTTGGAGGCTTTCTTTTTGTTTTTCCATATCAGAAATAACATTACGCAGTTGTTCATTATCTGCTTTTTCTGCGCTGTAGTATTTATACAGCAGTTGTTCATTTTCGGTTTTTACCTTATTTTTGGTGGTCTTAGCCATGTTATTGGCGAGTTAATAAATACCACTTAATAATTATGATTGATATGTAGTTCAATTCTTACGTAATCGTGTGTGACATCGCGGCGAGCGCGGTCCGGCCGGCATGGTTGCCTTAAGTGCAAAGCGCAGACGGTTGCGTCTGCGCTAAGTAGATCATGCGCTCGACGCGACTAACTTCGGCGAATATCAAAACACAGGTTCAAAATGACAGCTGTGTTATTTACAGAGGTCGAACAACAGGTTAAAAACGTAAAACAGGTCCAAACGTGTTTCGTACCGTTTTTCATTTATAGAGGTGAAAATTTTCATTAAAAACGTTCAGACCAATATTCAAAACAATAAATTATTATTAGTTGTCTTACTTCTACAGGCTAGTCTTATACAGGCACAACAAAGTCCCAATAGTGACAAAGTAAGAAAGTCCCTATAGAGGTAGAAATCGGAAAAAATGTAACAAGTGCATTCTCAGTTATAAAGGTTTAATTATTCTCGGTAACAGAGGTACTTAAATGCAAAACTGTCGGGACCTTATTGTAGTTATCAGTAGCTGAGGTTTCGCCATGTAAAATACTGGTATTCAGCTGTATACGGTAAGACTGGAAGCCGACCCAACATAGTTGGGAAAAGGCTAGGCAGATGATGAGTAGTAGAGGTTTCTCACATATCCAGGGCCCACTTAATCAGGTTACACTGTACTATCTATTCATCAATAATTCGTTACAAAAAATAATCAAATAGAAAGTTTTCATTCATAAATCCCTTCTGAAGCTTTGCCTATTGTTAACTAAATTTTGTTGCTGACTGTACGAACAAATGATCTTGTGTTAAAAATATGTGTACACTGAATAGGTTGCAAGAAGATAAGTTAGCTAGGAAGAGTTTAGAAGACAGTGCACGGTCGCTGGGACAGAAGGCAGCGGCAGCAGAGACAAGGGCCGTGGCCGCAGAGGGAGACCTAAGAATAGAACGGGAGTGGAGGGTGTCTTTACAAGTAAGTACCTTAGTATTTACCTGACAATTTTTGAATGCATAAGTAACTACTGCAAATGATAAATCAGTTGCACTGTCCTATTTAGTAAGATGTGACTATAATTATTATACACATGAGATTATTAACCATAAGTATCTACATACAAAATCTTCTTTGACTTATATTTTAAACCACAAATCCTACTGTATTAAAATGAAGTACTTAACCTCTACCAAATGACGTATTACCTAAGACAATAAAGTTGTTACATTTCGCGAGCGCGCGTCCATCATCGTAATTTAAACCTTATGTCGATGTCATAAAAGTCACATGACGTGCGCTTGTTATTTGCAACGACTATACCAGTGAATACCTACTTAATTAGTTTTCCTTGTAGTTTTAGTTTATTAATAATCACTGTACTATAGGAATCCATGATGCGGGACCGCGATAAGATATCGATGTTGACACAAGAAGTGGAATCTCTGAAATCAATAGGACAGGTAAACAAAACACTTATCTATACTAATATAATAAAGCTGAAGAGTATGTTTGTTTGTTTGTATGAACCCGCTAATCAACACTCAGATTTGAAAAATGATTCTTGCATTTGATAGCCCAATTCTTGAGGAAAGTTATAGGTTAATAAACATCTTGCTACGGCCCTTATGAGGCGTGCAAAAAGAAAAAAAGTCAAAAAGAATGCTAAGCGAACACGAAGTAATAGAGCGGGCAGGCGATGCGCGATGCTATGTGGTGGGTCGTGAGACAATAAATTTCAAGGGACGAAGTCGCGGGCAGAAGCTAGTATTCAAATATTTACTCATATTACCTATAGTTTTATCTGATATGATGTCAACAGTTTTAATTTAATTCCCTTGAAAGTGAGACTAGCGTGATGTTAATTATGTAATATATTGTGTCAAGTATGTTCATATTGTGAAATGGATAAAGCCACGTTTACACGACGTGACTCCGCTCGTGCCTCTTGAGGTTTGAGAACAAACCTCGAGAGACAAAATGTGATTTGAAATTATGAGTTTGGAAAATCATATTACCTGTTATATAAAAAAAAATTGTTTAGCCGTAATACATGTTCTATAACCCTTAATGTTCTTTTAATAAATATATTATTATTCTTATTCCTACAGTTTCTTTTTCATTGATATCTGTAGAAACATTAGAACTATTGAGGCAATCACGTTTAATTATTAATAATAGATAATATTGAATATATATATTATTTCAAACTTAAAATTACCACATTACAGAAATACCTCTCACTACAAGAAGAACAGCACGTCTTGAAAAAACAGTATGTTGAAGCGCAGAAAACTTTAGAAGAAGTAGGTGCCACACTAAGTGAGAACAAACTTCAACTAGCAGAACTTTTGGAGAGAGAGGCGGCGCAGTCGCAGACTGTTGAAGAGACACCCACGTGGACGCATGATAAAGACGCCACGGCATGTACCGCGTGTGCCAAAGAATTCTCAATAGCGAGGAGAAAAGTAAGTTGATAAAACTCTAAATACCTTTGAACTCAAAAGTTATATGTCGTATCTCTGTATGTACATAAATAATAGAATTAATGAATAAAATTAATAGATACAGACAGATATACCATAACTTATATGTGTGGTCCAAACTGTGAAAATAAGTTAGCTATTAATAAATAAATAATACAAAAACGTACTTCAATAGTATTAAGATAATAACTATAATAAAAATAAAAGTTTGAGATGTTTTTTTTGTCGACAGTTATGCAATTATACCGAACCTTAAAAAAAGTTAAAAAGGCTACAAAAATAATTGTTGAAAAAAAAAACTTATCTTGAAATAAATTTGATTATATTAATCCTAGGTACTAAAATGTCTATCTTTTAAATATACTTAATAAAGCCTGAAAATTTGAACCATGATTGTCATCGAAACTGTTGCCAAGCGGTACCATTTATTATTTATTTTCGAGCATAAAACATCCATGTTGCGTAGCTATTTATTCATAAAAAATGTTTTTTTGTTGTGTTTTATATTAAAACTACTGTTAAAGATAAGAACAAAATATTTGATTTTCGACGATTAAAAAAAGGGGAATATGTGTGTAATAAGTGGAATAAGTGTGTCAAAAAATCATAAATAAATAAGTTTTAAAACTTTCTGAAACCTCTGAAAGGGAAATTTCGCCGTTCCAGAGACGTCCTGATTTTTCATACCTGGATCAGGATACATATTTTTCATAAGAAAATTAAAGTCCTCAGTTTTCAAGCCAAAGTACTTCACGTGACATATTTAATTATAGTAATACTTATAGAAACCATTTCAAGCCCAAAAAACGACACTTAAAAGTTAACAGCTCTAAGGCCCGTATTACAGAAGGAAACTCAAGCATTGATCTCTGTTTAAAACTAGTTTTAAGTCAAGTTTTAATTTTAGAACGTTCCTCAAGCATAGATTCATTGATCATAGTTCAGCTGAGTATCGCTTTATTTTAGAACGTTACTCAGTTCGTAAAGCGAACCCAAGCAGTGATTTGATCTGTAATCGCCCAAGTGTGGTCGAGACCGCGCTTGAGCATAGAATTGTCATGCCAATTTTTGTTTCAAGCGTAAGTTGTCGAGTTTTAATATCAAAATGGATATATTTGAAGAAGTAGATCATTACAATAACGTATTCAATGATGATGCAAATAGGAGGTTGAACTTTAGCGTTCCTCTTAGATATTTAAGAGATACACAGGACCCATATAAATGTGAAAACTTCATAAAGAGGTACAGGTTTTCATAAGACGTGGTAAAATATTTAATTCTACCTATGATAGACCACGATTTAAGAAAACCACATAACCGTGGGCATCCCCTAGCCCAGAATCCTAGTCCAGAATTGCAAATTCTTGTGTTTTATTTTTCTTTCGTCCTGCCATTTAAAAAGTTATAAGAATAAATAATAATCAGCAAAACAAATAGCAAAACTGATCAAAATATCTACGATGTTTTCATTTGCATAAATTGTTTGACATACTGACATTTTTATTAAATAGCGTACCTATTTATGGCCATAGATACAAGTCTTTTAAGCCTTAAGGCTCCTACATACTGGCGCGACTTGTCGCGCGACGCGTCGCGACACAAAGGCACCGCTTGTAGCGCAACACGCGGTGTCTTTGTGTCGCGACGCGTCGCGCGACGCGTCGCGCGACAAGTCGCGCCAGTATGTAGGAGCCTTTACAATAATTATGCTTATAAGATTACTAAACTTTATTTAAACAAATGAGGAATTGTACTACGAGTATTCGGGACCGAACTAGACCGAACCAATAACGCAGATTTCCTAAATAATTGGGCGCTTATGATATATTTTAATATTTTTAATCCAGTAAAGATTAAAACAAAGTTGCTAAATAAAATAAATCGTAAACGAAAACAGGCTGATACATAGACAATACACATCTCTGCTTGAGGTTCGATTTGAGTCTCGATTCAGCTGAATAGAGATTGATTACCGTTCTGGAATATGACCGATGCTCGAGTACTGATTCTATACTTAAACAGTGATCGACTGATTGACGCTCAAACTAGACTTGAGGAACCTTCTGTAATACGGACCTAAGTTTTCCAAACACGATTTTCGCTCCAGAATGCGACGCCGGCCGAGGCCTGAAATTAGTGGCTTAAAATTAAATTAAATTAAAAATGCTATCCTGATTTGTTTTTTGTAAGATTATTAACTGTATTTGTTATCTTTTACAGCACCACTGCCGTCGGTGTGGCCATATATTCTGCGCAGCCTGCAGCGACAAGACAGTCGCGTTAGCTGGCAACACAAAGCCTGTACGAGTATGC
This sequence comes from Atethmia centrago, assembly GCA_905333075.3. Lineage (NCBI taxonomy): Eukaryota > Metazoa > Arthropoda > Insecta > Lepidoptera > Noctuidae > Atethmia > Atethmia centrago. The sequence continues at coordinate 13,420,224 of HG995383.1, read as the reverse complement.
GACGCTTGCTACGCTGAAGTGAGACTAACGTAGCTAATATACAATTATAGAATAGCTTTGAGTTATTCAAATTGACCAAAATAACGCACTGAAAACAAAAAAGTGCAACATTGAAGATGCTACTGGTCAGCTTCGGTATGTATAACATTGAATTTCTTACCGACATAAGACCTGGCAAAAGTCAATGTTTGTTATGATATTGTTGGAATTCTGTGTTCTACAACACTCAACTTTTTTCAACACCCTCTAGAAGTGATTGTAAGTTGAGTATTCCGAAACAAGTAAAACAAAAGATCATTAAGTAACTTGGTAGCTCAATATGATTTTTGTGTGCGAGACTTTTAAGTCATAAAATAAAATTGGTCAATTTAAAAGTGCTCGTTTATAAAACGTTTGATACAATTTACCTACCAACGAAAATGTTAGTCAACCGAAAATATTTTTAATGATTGTTCTTTGACTGCAACAGGTTTTAAGGCTGATACGAAACTTCAGTACATTGTTATCGTTAAATCAAATTGATAATTATTTAAATTTTACAAATGTTTCCATCTATTATTAAATCATGTAGAAAAATAATATAGTGAGGCACATAATGCTAAATTTCGTACAAAATACAGTCCAGTAAAAAATGCTTGAGGTCAAATTCTATTGTTATAACATGCAAGCTAAAAAAAAAGTAAAAATTAATTGTTTACAATAAACTTTTACAAATAATTGTTAGGAGTTTAAAAACCACACAATATTATATACACCATTTCCTTATAAAATCCTATTCAGTTATTCTGCTTTCTGCGTATACATGAGCCTACAAATAATTAAGATATATTATTTTGTATCAATTATTATGAAACAGATTTTAGATTCAGTCAGTTTAAGCAAGGGTACATATAATGATATTACTTTATTGTATTACTATGTGACCTCTAGTTCCTACTGGTTATGCGGTTAAATAATTAAAAAACCCAAGATCTATGAATACTAGAACAAAAAGAACAAATTATATTATTATGTTATTTAGCTATGAATTGATATAATTACGTGTTTTGGTTGTTGGTCTTAAGGACCATGTTTTATTTCTAGTACAAAAGTTTCTTATTTTGTGATATTAAATCTATTAAATAATCAAAATACAATGCGTATGTACAATTTCAAAAAATAATTATTGTTCTTTTTTATGTTTTAACAATTATTATCTGTAATTATAAACAATGCAATTCACTAAACTAATGTCTAATTGAAATAGAGTTTGATCGAATTAAATATAATTAAATTGGCCTACAAAGGGATATACTGTTAAAAAAATAGGTTCTTTTTTTTTATTTAAATGTAATGTGAAGCGCCTCTTGTTCATCCTTTTGTATCATTACTGCACCTGTTTGTTAGCTGTTAAACTGCTTAAATGATCAAAATTATTGTTTACCAAAATTAGTTTTGTTTTATTAAAAGGACATCACCCATTCTAAGCCGAAGTGTTTTTTACAGAAACTTTACACTGTACAGGCAAATACCATGTTAATATTTGCAAACCCTTATAAACTTTGTCGTACAAAATGTGATTTTATTTATACACTATCTTGCAAACATATTATATTTCTCCTTAGTCGCCATACAAAGTGGGTGTGTCCTTTGCAGCTTAACAAATAAATTTCAAATATAATTTGATTTGTTAACCATAGATAATTATTGTTAGTGTGGTGCTTAAGTTATTATGAGTATGTATATTATTATATTAATGTTATTAAAATACACTTAAAATAATTGAATATTGTACATATATAATACGGTTTGTATAATAATTATGAATACGTAATCTGGACATAAAAATAACCGAATTAAATATGCATTTGATTTTTATTTCATACAAATCATAAGTACAGAATTCCTTTATAAATATAGTAAAAAATATTTAATATATTCTGACAACACTACTAAACAAAAACTTTTTAACACAACGTAAGTATTAAAAGATATTCTAATCCTAAACAGTATAATAATATTATTCATCCACACAAATTATTTTCCTAAAGTATAACTGGTAAAACGCAACAACAGACTGTTTTAGGGATCCGTACCTCAAAAGCAAAAAAACAAAACCCTAATAGGATCACCTTTTTGTCCGTCTAGGTATCAAGTTGAAATTAATATCTATTACTAAAGTCTGCGTCCCTTAACGGGTGAAAAATGTATGTCGAACTCATTCAAGAGATACGGTCCATTATAAATACATAAACTCACGCCTTTTTCCCGTGGGGGTTGGCAGAAACTACAGAACTCACTTCCTATGCTCTTCACATACTACTGTCCAGCCGGTCTTACTTTTCGTTTACGGTCAATTATGTCACATATTTTAATTATTTTCTCACAATTCAAAACCTATAGGATACTTACCGTTGACCTAACGGCATAACCTTGGGCAAGAAGCAAAGTCTCACAGTACAAGTTTATTTGAGCTAATTATAAATTTCATCGGCCGTATCTTGAACTAATATTTAGTCGCAAACCGGTCCACTCTCCAACCTATCAAAAGATTTTTAATGCTAAGTTAAATTTGTCAATCAATTCGGAATTGTAAATTCATAAGTCGTGTTACTTGAGTGAAACTTCAATTCCGACTGACCTTATATTAGGTACTAACTCCAGTTATTTAATTTAAAGCTTGACACTAGGTACATTAAAATACAAAACAAGATGTCGACTGTGTCCAAACCTTTTTATTACATAGTAAATCGATGTAAAAAAGGTTCGACGGATTTGATGGATAGGAAAAGGTACTTCTAAGCTGCTGAGTCCCCTTCGTCTTCAGCCATGACGTAATCCATAATCTGTGCCATGGCCTCAGGGTTTTCTTCTGGCACCTGTAATGTACAGTGGTAATTGTAGATTTATGATAAGTAGGTATAGTGATGTATATGTAAAAGTAGGTGTGTAATCAATCACGTTCATTGAAACTTATTTGAATGTGTGTGTGCAAATGAATTGACGTGGTGGTCGATTCCGACCACCACGTCAATTCATTGTTGCTTCAGCGTGTGAGAGTGCTTTACTCTCGATATGTAGCCTTCTCAAAATTCTCACAACATAAAAACGTTTCTATACTCTCAATTATACATGGAATTCATACTAGCACTTGAATACACCGACGAAGTTTAAAAAAAACGGCCGAGTACGTGTCGGAAAGTGTGTGTTTGTCGTCTCGATTCATGTCGTCACACACAATGGCTTAATCTAAATCTTCTTTAAGTTTTCTTTCATCCTTCGGATGAGCCCTATTGATTTTCGTTATCAAACTCAAGAGTTCGAGAGATATTAACAAAAATTGATATTTTTTTCTGTAAAATTTGTGGTCAACATGTTTCTGTCTGTGACGCGTGCACTTTTGGATTTTCCAATTTTTTTGTATTCTACTTGTGTTACAAATAGGTGTTTTTGCAATTAAGTCAGTTGGCTTATATGACCCTATGATACGGAACAAAATTTTGTGCCATTTAAGTAAATAGAAGTGGTGATACAGTTGGAGTTCTTAGAAAAATCTGAAAGTCATATATTATGGTATTTTCCAGCAGGAATCTATTTCACATATCCAATTCTACTTACCCAGTGACCAGCTCCAAAGACCGACCAAAAGCTTAATCTCTTCATTTCTTTATAATATCCGTTTTTGCTTCCACGTATCGGATGTCGTTCAGCCAAGGCAAAGTCAGCTGCACCGTGCCATTTCAACTTGTGGACCCAGTTGGAAGCACCTAAGAGTATAATGAATATATGTATTTTATGATCTAAAGAAATAATACTTAACATTATTTTATCTTTCTTTTTATCTGTATTTTCAGCTTTAAAATATTTGGGCTCCGTCATACAATGTAACGGACTCTTGTGTAGTTGTAAAACACATTAATACACTTAGGTACATTTTCTGACTGTATTTAAATCAGTAAGCAACTCATTTTTATCAGCTCAATATTAAATGGATAGAATAAGAAATGAGTACGAGGAAATCTGAAAGTGGCACCGGTGACTGAAAAGTTGTGCGGAAATCGGTTGTCATGGTATGGGCATGTGATGCGGAGGAATGCGGAAAATGTCGTGAGGAAAGGGGGTGACTAACCAGATGACAACTGATAGAGAAGGATGGATGAAAGGGTCATGTTGCGCCGACAACAAATAAATTAGGATAAGGGCAGGAGAATGTTCATGATTAAATGACAAAATAGAAAAAAAAACCGGCCAAGTGCGTGTCGGACCACGCACAATGAAGGGTTCCGTAATCGGGAAGTTGGGACGAATTTATCCCAAAAACAAACTTAACATTGTAGTTGAAAAATATGTTCGTTAAATCGATATATGCCACGGTGAATTATCCAACTGCAAATTTATGTTGGTCGACTGTAACTCGTTAACTTGTAAAGCCTACTTGCCGCTTAGTTTTCCTTTCAATTTAATTATATGCACTACTGCCATGATTTTTTTCACATCTCCATAAACAACCATTTAGCTGGCAGGGGGGGGGGGGGGGGGGCTTGACTCTAACAAAACTTAGCACTTAAATGCTTAATATTATGCAAGCGGATCCTTCAATCGAAAAGTGGTGTTCACAGACTCGCAATATTTTTGAACGGCAACGATACTCCTCACCATGGGATAGACGAGCAAAAATAATATCATCCCCACATTAGATGCAAAGGAGTTACCCCAAAAAAAAAATTTCAAGTTTTTTTTACCACTTTGTCGGCGTGATTAATATGTATACCTATTCCAAATAACAACTTTCTAGTACTAAGCGTCTCTGAGCTACAGTGAGGACATACAGACAGATGGACATGGCGAAACTATAAGGGTTCCTTGTTTACTACGGAACCCTAAAAACGGCAAAAAAATCATGTCTGTTGTATGGGAGCCCCCTTAAATACTTATTTTATTCTGTTTTTTAGTATTTGTTGTTATAGCGGCAACAGAAATAATCTGTGAAAATTTCAACTGTCTTAACTATCACGGTTCATGAGATACATCCTGATGACAGGCGGACAGACAGACGGACAGCGGAGTTTTAGTAATAGGGTCCCGTTTTACCCTTTGGGTACGGAACCCTAAAAAACGCTCAGTTACCTAAAAATAATTTTGAATACTACTTTACATTATGACATGCTGATATGAACAAGTTCAATAAAGCTCATTTATGAATACGAAGTCAAATTAGATTATTTGTTGAAACTCCATAGACGTGATGAGTATCGATATTTAATGACGATAAAACAAAAAAGATTTTCTAGACTCATAATTTCAAGTACTGCCTCGTTGGTCTAGTTGTCGGAAGCGCTAATGCTGAGCATGAGCCTGGGTTCGATTCCCGGGTCGGGCAAAGTGTTATTGGGTTTTTCTATCTTGAATTTCGCAGTAGCAGCCCGGAGTCTGGAAATGAGCCCGGTTGATGGCAATAGGCTCGCCCCCTATTACATGGGACTTAAACATAACTGGCGAAATGTGGGTGTACTACAGGTAGGTACACCTCTGCCCAACCCTACGGAGAAACAAGGCGTGATGTTATGTTTATGTAATTTCAAGTAACTACAGCTGATGACGGGGTCAACGACCGCTGGTAGTAGTTTGGGGGACTGTCATAAGTAATTTTGACGTTCGACAAGTGCTAATCAGCACTTGTCGAACGCCTAATTTGAATAAATGACTTGATTTTGATTTTTTAGTTACTTGAAATAAAGAGCTTAGAAAAAAAAAGGTCATTAGATATCGATGCCCATTTCGTATGTGGAATTCTGCTACCTAATTTGATTGGACCCTGTCTATAACCTTGATTTTATAGGTGTCTGAGACTAAATTAAAGATTTCCGTTTCTTTATGCTAATGTCTAAGCCAATAGCATAAAGGTCGGTTGCGTTGCGCAACTTATTTTATAAAATATCATCATAAAAAAAATATCATTATAGAGTAGATCGGTAGCAAAAATACCAATGTTATAACCTTACCGCCTAATGGAGTGACTACGTCCAAGTTTCCATTGTAAATTGCTATCTTCAGTTTCGTCTTATCCAAGAGAGCTTCTACTGTTATGAAAAATAAATAAAAATACGTTAAAAAGCTTCAATATGTTTGTTTAAACGATTCTGATAGTTGTAAGGTACTTACAAAACGAAACAGATGGTACAAGGAAGCTCTGTTTTAAGCTTTGGTAAGCACTTGCTGATAAATAAGTCCATCTTATCGTTTTATTCACTCCGGCCAAAGTAGGCTTCACATATCGATTCATTTTAGTATCTAATTCTTCAAGTGCAGGATAAGGACTAGCACCATACACATTGTTAAAATTTAACTCTCCCTGACTGTTGAGAGTCCTAAATAAAATGTCGTCTAAAATATCCGCTTGTAAATATCCTTGTGTTTCTATAGAGCGAGCGAGGTTCTTCGCTATCTTTGACGAGGCCAAATATAAATTCCTATCTATCGCCCCCTGAAATAAAACATGTTAGATATACAACATTCTTAATTCTATTAGACGTAAATAATTATGCACAAAAAGTTATGCACAGTTGCACAAATCAAGATAATCTCATACCGTGAAATACAGAAATTCCGGTTGGACCAAAACGCTTTCTTTGGGATCCACCCAACCACTACCAATACCGATTCCTTTGAAATTTATTTTCAAACTCTTCTTTTCAATTGCCTGAAAACAGTAAATTTAGATAAGTACTTAGACAAACACCGGGGGCAGTTTTACGTAAGGCAGCAGCGAAGTTTCTAATAAGATTAGCATTGTGTAGAGTCAGATCGTCAATCGTCGGACACTTCTTGTTTTTGAATCCTTCAGGACTTAGGGTACCTGCGAATCGCATCTAGCGCTGGTCTAGCGTAGGTGTTTGCCGAATACGCATATGTGCAGACTCGACGCGAAAGCCGCGTCAAGGCGACGACCCTTCCTGCTGGGGTCGCGGGAAGGTACTAAAGGGTTACCGAAGCTCCTGCAACACAGGCAACGGAAGGAATACGGGTGGGTTTTAGTCAGTAAGAGTCAGACACACCCTCCCGCTCGCCCAGAGCGTTATTTGATGATTTCCCATCCAAAAACTAAAAGGCGACGACCCTTGCGCAGTCGCATATATACGCGGCGTCGCGCGTCAGTTCCACGTCAACGTTTCCACTCATAAGAGCTAGAACACTTTTATCTAGCACCGATCCAATTTTTGTTTTAATTAAGTAGGTACTTATATGCTCGATACATACCGTGTGTAAGTAAAATGCCAGTCTTGGACACACTTTGCCGCCATAACTTTGACTGAATAAATATGTAGGTGTACTACGGAAGTGTTTGTGTCTCCTGAAAAACACTTTAATTGTCCTTGCTAGATCCATAGCTGTGAACAATTAACATTATAAACGTTTAAGGACATAATTCGTACATATTTTGTTTTCTATTTAAATATGTGCATTGTTTCTTCTCAAGAACGTACCCATTTCTCGATCCGTTTTCACTAATAGTGAGCTGTTTGTGACATAACTAAATCCAGTACCAACAGGATGGTCTATGAACAACACGTTTCTGTCTTTTACCTGAAATTTATACAAACAAATCGTTATGTAATTTCTGCCTACCCCAATGGGAAGAAGGCGTGAGGTTATGTTAATGTATCTATGAATCAAACTGGAATCCAGTTTTGTAATATACAGGTTGAGATGAGACTTTAATCCCAATCGAAACTGCAGTCAAAGTAAAAGAAGCCAGTAAAATTAATGCTTTGTAAAAGCTCCTTGTTCTGTCTAGAACAGGTAGTTTTTGCAAAAATAATTATTTCAATGAGCGAGTGTTGTAATAAAGTTCAAATAAGGTGAATAATCAACCTATACCGAATGTTCCCACTGCTGGGGCACAGGTCTCCTGTCTGTGAGGGAGTGGGCCGTAATCCACCACGCGGGCCCAGGGGGGTAACCATCACCTCTTATAGCAGTATTATTATAATATTACTTCACAGTGGGAAAGTGATGGAGCTATACAGGACTTACAGCTCCATCTCTTTCTCACGCTAAAGTAATATTGAAATAATACTGCTTTATGAGGTGATGGTTACCCCCCTGAGCGGGTTGGCGGATGTCTTTGAATTTATTGGTTCTACGACATGCCGGTTTCCTCACGATGTTTTCCTTCACCGTTTTGAGAGCAGTGATGAAATAATTTATACCGAATAAAGTGCCAGCTTGAGATCGAACCCATGACCTGTAAGTCGGCCATTACCACTGGGCCACCACTGCTTCACGCAGCAAATTAGGTACCTAGGCACTGCAAAACATGTTTTGTGATTTTTTTTCTTTAGTCGGAATATCGTGAAGTGAAGACAAGTCGTTTATCACAATATAAACAAGGGGTATTTCATTCAAACTAATGACCGCGCAATTTAGGTCAGCATATAATTTTCTGGAACTTGATCTAGATGTAAACAAATCTAAATTCCAAGAGACATCTACTTAGGTAATTACTTCGCGAATCATGTTACAGCAACATGTGGAATGGCTTCCGTAAAGATGATACCTACTATGTTTAAGAGGAATGCTCTAAGGTGGGCCGGATAATTCAAATATTCCTACGTTTTTTGCAATTGGCAAGTCAGGTAGTAGGTTGCTTAAAATATGATTCGCGACAGTGACTGATTTGTATTCACAGAATTATAATCATTATAATAGGGTAATTTGAAATGAGAACTGTATTGATTATTTTAAATAATCAAAATTCTGTAAATGCATATTTGTTATGATCGCGAATCATACATATTTTGATCAACATACAACCAGCAGGCTTAGCATGACGCTTTCTATTTCTTCGAAGAATAGACACGGCTCTTTCTATTCCAAAAAGGAGAAACGCAATGTCACAAAGTGACATCCAGTTTCTCCTTTTTGACATCCCACCGTAGAAATCCTTCTACATAAAAATGGACCTAGACAAAGATCGTTAGAAACGAAAGATAAAATGACAGATTGTAGAAGGGTTTCAACAGTGAGATGTCAAAAATGGAGAAACGAAATGTCACTTTGTATAGAAAGAGCCGTGTCTATTCTTCGAAATAGAAAGCGTCATGCTAAGCCTGCTGGTACTGACCTGCAAATTGCAAAAAAACGTAAGAAAGATTGAATTTCGCCGGCTGCCTGACGCTTTAACCATATAAGTATTCATTTATTACTGGTGTCTTCCAGGGAGACCTTATTGTCTACTTATTACATAGTAAAACTAATAATCAAAACATCAGCAAAAACCGGCCAAGTGCGTGTCGGACCACGCACAATAAGCGGTTCCGTAGTTGGGATGTGGGGATGAATTTATCCCAAAAACATACACATTGTAGTTGAAAAACATGTTCTCCCATACATCAATATATGCCACGGACATATTCTCCAACTGAAAACTTAAGTTGATCGACTATTACTCGTTAACTTGTAAAGCCCACTTAGCTGTGATAGTTTTCCTTTTAATTTCATTATAGGTATGTACTTGATATTGCCATAATTTTTTTCACATCTCCGTAAACAACCATTTAGCTGGCAGGGGTCACTTGAATCTAACAAACGTCTACCTAACGATACCCAACACCATGGGATAGACGAGAAAAAATATCTCCACATGAGCTACGCTAAAAAATATTGTTTCAATATTTTATTTCACCACTTTGTCGGCGTGATTAATATGTAGATATATACCTATGCCAAATTACAGCTTTCTTGTACTAAGCGCCCCTGAGCTACAGCGGGGACAGACAGACAGACGGACCTGGCGAAACTATAAGGGTTCCTTGTTTATTACGGAACCCAAAAACGTACAACTAAACATTGTCTTTAAAAGTTTGGAGGCTTTCCTGGCCTATATTAGGTACCTAAATATTTCAGCTGAAAGAACTTTTGGTATTGTCAAGCGATAAGAGCGAATAGCGAAGGTACAGTACGTAAAAAATTCAGTCTCAGGTGACATTATTTGTCTACTCGTGCTTTCGATGATATTCTTCTGAGGATCTAATGAATCAGTTTATCCTGTCCAGCAATTTTCTAAGTTGCTTAGTCCTTGACTCTGGCTACCTATGTTAAATTGTAGTCAAGGTTTTGCATCATCCTGCCTTCAGTTTTTTGGGAAAGTTGGATGTAGTGCCTCCACACCTAAGGCACAACGATGCCTCACAATGCTTTAATAATAAACCCCTTTAATTACGAGTATAATCGTTGCTTAAAGTTAACCCCCCTTACCGCATGTGTTCTTTATTTTTCCAGAAAAAATATATGTGATAGTGCTTAACACGTAATATTAAGGTATTTAAGACAGTATTCCAAAATTCGATAACTTTCGAAATATGATAAAAAACTTATATTTCCCATTTATGGGATAGTATGCAGTAAAAGCGACTTAAACTAATTTGACATATAAGGTATAATAAAATATATATAAAGACAGTAAAGGCGACTGAAACTAATTGCCATGTTTGGCATCGCATGCTCTAAAGGTAACTTTAAATCAATCCTCAGTACAAAATAAGGTTTTAGAAAATAAACTGAACGACGTATAAACGTCAAAAAATTATCGTTAAACAATTACCAACATTTATAAATAAACCCCATTATGTGGAAACTTAGCGCTCAACAGTAGGTACCTAATCGTTAGACAATACTAGAGTGATCGAATAGATGAAATATGTGTTAACTATAGACAAAAACCTCTTACCCAAGTATGATTGCGGGGCTGCATATCCATGTTCAAAGGCCCCATTTCAGCGAAGTTTCCTATACCACTTGCGGCAAACCCTGGCCCTCCTTGTATCCATATTATGAGAGGTTTACGATTTGCGTTAATTTGCGTTCCATTCGCGAAGTAGAACCAATAAAACATATGTGCTCCTGGACGCACTTGTACGTATCCATGTACACTATACCACTGCTTATTATTCTTTACAGCTTTCGTATAAGGGTTTTCTGTAACAAATAGACACTTCTAAGTAGGTCGGTACCCCATCTTGAACTAGTAGGTTTTCGTAGTTTTTGACATTAATTGCAAATAAAATTATTATATATATATTAATGTAACGTACCTACATAAAATAATGTTGTTATTTTTGAATTTATTCTGCATACCATATTTCATCAAACAATTCAATTTTTCGGTTTATTGGTTCGCCTCTCACTACAAGACACTTATTAAACAATAGCTTCTGCCCGCGAATGCGTGAAATTTCTTGGTTTAACAAAAAATATTCTATAATTTAATTCGGCAATACAGTAGCTTCCCATTAGTGAAAGATTAAGACCGCTTTATAATATGAGTATACACATTAGGTAGGTAAATTATAAAGCGGTATAGATTTTTATAGATAACTGCCGAAATGTGGGTGTATACTTATTCCTCACAGGCGTAATGTTATGCTATGTTAAAATACTTATTTGAATCAAATTCTTACACATAATAAATTAGTTAAAGCCCAAAAACAAGGCGTAGTGTCAATCTTCCCAGTTCCCTTACATTTACAACACGAGTCTACAATACCTAGTCTTAAAAAATCTTCTAAAATGTTTCATGTTTATGACTATTAGGGTTAAATTGCATACCTTCATACACCATTTCCGCCATAACACAAAGCGTTGTTGTAATCCATATTGTAAATAAATTCATTTTGAATTTAATTTTTAAAAACTACACCCACTTATAATCACATGTGCGCTTTAGTGTCACTTGTAAACGATTAACATCGTTTTAAACGCACGCCATGTGGTGATATCATAATAGGTAGGTACCTATATTCCTCTAATGAATTAATGAGACAAATCAACAAAAAAAATGCTAGATACATATATACAGGAGCTGGAGTGTATCCGCAGTTTTAGAGTATGTCACGCGCTTCTCATTAGACAATTACGTAGGTGAACAGCGAATGTAGGTACGTAGTAGCTCTACGAACTACTCGGTACACGAGGAGACCATGGGTAAATATTTAAATAGGTAAAGGTTGCTGCCTAGTATTTTCATTGACTTTTATCTCCCATCTGAAATTCCACGCTGCACAGTGGAACGAATGTATGGGAGCGGTTGGACGTAGACATGTCCGAAAAATAAGAGTAAAATTATGCCAAACTAATGATGCCATCTTATTCGATTACTTAATGCCTTCATAAATTGTGGTGATGAATTTCTTCATAACTCCCATATTTCGGGAGTAATTTGAGAAAATGTGAAATTTTACTATGAAAATGAGTGTATCGAGCTCTCTCCCTCCTGATTCCGGGCTTGTTTCAAGTAGCGGTCTCTAATATCGTAATGCTATTACTAAGAGCTATATTTAATACTAAGACACATAGTGCGCCAAATGTGCACTTTCTGGGATAAAAGGAAATGAAAATTTAAAAAAAAAAACGTTTTTTCCCCATTTGTATTTACTTTAAACCGCAGACAGACTTATTAAGAGGTCTATAAATATATTATATATATACAGAAATATATATTAACAAAAATATTCACAAGAACTGATGAGAGTATGACTTTTAAGTAAGTTGATAATAAATTACCTAGTTTCATTAAAAGTACAATAAATAATTAAGATGTAAGCTCTAATTTACTAAGTTACACATTTTAAAACAATAACATCATTTAATTATCTTCGTCATCATCATCATCATCAATTAATTCAAATTCAGAATCGATGTCCGCTAAATCATTTATGTTAACAAATTCGATATCACTTTTCTCAGAATCCGTAAGCTCATAAAATTCCTTAAAAGAAGATTTTTTTACAAACTTATTTCCTTTTGGACGGATACTTGTAACAAGTGGATCAGAAGACAGTAAAAGATTGTGCATAATATCTTCATTGCATGAGATACTGCTATGCTTTCGAGAATGCCCCTCTCTATATTTTCTAAAATCTTTATTTCTAGCCTCAGATGCCTCTTCGGATAGAAAACCAATGGGCACAATTGACATGTTCTGAACTATGTCTGGCCCATGCATTAAAATTTTATGAAGTGAAGAAGGCATATAATACCATGGGTATAACTCCACGTAAAGCTTAGCAGTATCAAAGCAGAACTCTCGGAATTTAGTTACGTTGATCTTCTCTCCTGATGAAATACACTGCAAGATCACACAGATTTTTCTTAAAAGCATAGCATCTATTCCGGTCAGTTCAGCAGATTTAGTGTAGTTTTCAAAAAATCTCCTTGCCGAGTTGCCATTGTTGGTGGATCCACTGCCTTGTTTCACAACATCGAGAAGTAAGCCCGTTTCTCTTCTTACAGCCTCTTGAACTCTTTTCTTCCTGTCATCAACTTGCCTTTTTGCTATATCACCCCTTACTTGCCATGATTTTATGTCTAATTTGTAGGAAATGTGTAATAAGCATTCCATTGAGCGAATCCAAGCGTGAAGGGTGCTTAAGCTATATTTATACATGTCCTCGTTTGCGTGTTTATCTTTGATTAACTCTAAATTATTCATTTCTTTAGGACAAGCCTTGCATATGTCACACACTGAAGCTGCTGTATTGGATATAATGGAATGAATTTTACCATCAATCATTGTCAACAGCAGTTGGTGTTTGACACTAATTCCATCAGTGATGGTGGATGGAGTTAAGGCTTCAATCTCTGCTTCGATTTCAGCCATCTCTCTCTGCACATTTTCTTTGGTTTCCTTTATAAACTTAAACAATATTGGCCGGCAAAATGAAGTGGAAGATGGTCGCTCGTTTTCCCAAATTGTTACACCTTTTGAGACGAGCCGCAGTGGTACAAGACTAATCATAAAATTACTAGCAAGATCGATTTGCTCATCTTCACTCGTCCTTTGATGATAAATGCTTTGGCTAGATGATCCGTCAAAACCCCATTTGCTGGTCAATACGAGCTGTTGATTGGGATCAACAGGGGTTTCTAACGACCTAATAAGTCTTCTTGAGGTTAAATCCATCAAGGCTTGTAATTTGATTTTTGCAGAGCTCTCTGTAACTGTGAGATCTTCTTTGGCCGGATAGCACTTAATTTTTTCTTTAACCAACATGTAGTAACTCGGGTATTGAAGAGCTCCTTCTTGAGTGTTGAAATCCCGAAGAGTGTTATAGCGCCATTTCGATAAGTTCATCGATACATAAAGAGCCAATGCCTTCAAAGGGGATATTTCCCGTACCTGAATTGATTTACCTTCAATGAAGGCTTTGATTTTTGAGGCCTCTTCTGGATTCTCCGTCAAGTATTTCATAACATAAGCTGTATCACTTTGTCCTGCCTTTTGAAGCGCCCTTTCGGCCGAAAACATAATTTCAGCGCTGCTACTGCTGCATGAAAGACTATCTTCAGTGCGTCTTCTTTTTTGCCGGTTACTAAGGTCCTCAAAAGATTTACGAGGACTAGGATGTGTACAAGTTGAAGCATCAGATTTAGCAGGAGAAATTATGGGCTCGATGACGTCACTTATATTTTCTGTAGAAGGTTCCATATTTTCATTCTGTAATTCCGGCCATTGAATTGCAGCCTGTAGCCAAATCTCATGTTTCTTCCGAAACTTATCTGTGCTTCTTCCAGACTGTGTCCATTTTGCATAAATGCGGTAGCAAAATCGACGACACCAGTCTTTTAAACTTGTTTCAGCACTTTCACATAACTGAACACAACTGTTATCTTTTAAAACACTGAACAAATAGTTAAAGTCGCGTAAATCTTTATGTGCGCGTGCGCATAAAGCAACGTGAATATCAAGATTTGTATTAAAATTTGGAAAATACATTGCGAGATTAGCTTGGATACAACGAGGTGTAAATCAACACTGATTTTAAAGTTACTAATAGTGACCTATTTATATAAAATCCAGGTATCCCAGGTATCCTTTGTTAAATATTGCAAGGTAATTAGTTATTGTGATAATTAGTAAATGATGCATGCTAAATTAGTGTATTAAGAGCCATTTAGTAATTAAATAATAGCAATGTTCTTATCAGTAATCATTAGTGCATCAGTTTTATATGTAAACCTTAAGTCCCTAATTATATATCCTAATTAGCTTATATCTTCTCTAATTGGCTGCTCAGAAATGTTATTGTAATAAGGTAAACCTTTAGAAAAACGGTTTTAATCAACAAAATAAACAAAAAATAAAAAAATTGTGTTATAAAATAAACATCACTCTTTATCCCAGAAAGTGCACATTTGGCGCACTATGTGTCTTAGTATTAAATATAGCTCTTAGTATTAGCATTATGATATTAGAGACCGCTACTTGAAACAAGCCCGGAATCAGGAGGGAGAGAGCTCGATACACTCATTTTCATAGTAAAATTTCACATTTTCTCAAATTACTCCCGAAATATGGGAGTTATGAAGAAATTCATTACCACAAGTTATGAAGGCATTAAGTAATCGAATAAGATGGCATCATTAGTTTGGCATAATTTTACTCTTTTTTTTCGGACATGTCTACGTCCAACCGCTCCCATACATTCGTTCCACTGTGCGCTGTATTAACACAATGGAAGGTCAGATTAGTGCGCCCTCAAAAGGAACTATGAAATAAAGAGCTAGTACCTAAGTCAAATCATCTGCCTAGCCTTTTTGCGGCTGGCTTTCTTTTTTTCTAACTAGATGCAGCTGAATACTAGTACCTATTCTACATGGAGCGACTGCCTATCTGACCTCCACAACCCAGTTACTGGGTAATACGATACTCCTTGGTAAGACTGCTTATCAGACTTTCAGGCTTATGACGACCCGTAACAATATTAACGTAACGCATTGAGCAGTTACGAGTAAAATTACATGGGGACTTTTTACATACCTACTCGTCTATCACAGATCACATTTAGGTAGTAGCGGCAATGGCCCAAAGGCTGAAACGTCCCTGACTAGTGAGAGGGCGTGAAGTTGAGCCGCCAGCCAAATACCGTTATTGAGTCTTCTCCCAAGTCTTAAAATGACGTCGACGGCCTAAATTGTCAGGCCAGAACTTATCAAGAATTTAGGGATTATTCCACTCTGCCCCACCAGGTTGTCCCACCAGTTGGTCAAAGCGGAACGTTTAAAATGTTTATGTCCACTTTCTCGCCCTTATCGATTTACTAAACTTTTCTAGTCCGCGTGAAATTTATTATTTTTAAAATACTTCATAAAAAGGACTCCTGCTTTTTTTGCTCGTCTCCTAATGGTAGTAGCGTGATGTTAAATAGCCTGTAAAGTATTTTTCAAATCCAACTAGTCCAAAAATTTGTGCATTCAAAAAAATAAAAAACAAACTCTTTTGCTTTATTATAATTTGGGTTACCAACCACAGGCTATGTCTAGTTTGGGACCCGCTGTTAAATCTGGTTAGAATTTCACACATGTTAATTGTATGTTTGTGAACTATGTGTAAACATAAATTCACTAAATTCATTTATTAAACCTAATTAATGAATTTGAATTATAAGCCGGTAGTGTTAGATTTAAGAGAACTCCTAATAGTAGGTAGCTACTGTGAATTAATAAATAAAAATAAAAATCAAAGTAAATAAAAAACAAGTAGGTACTTATTGTCAGAAACTGACTATTGTTAAATTAGGTATTTATAATTCTCATCAATCCAAAATTACCAGAAATTCTATAATCATTTTCACACCTTGTGGAACAAAGTAGGTAGGTACCTAGACGATAAAATTTTATAAACAATCCACTTTGAGCCACAGGGAAGGGCAGGAGTGGAATAATCCGAGTTTAGCCATCGTATTGTGACAGTAGATTTTTGTCGTCTCATGCAGGATAGTCAAAGAATTAAAAGTAAGTAGACTGCAAGAGCGAGCGAGGCGAGCTCCATATTTTTTTAAGGCTTGTTATTTTCCAGGCCACTAAAAACTTAAAGGGCGACTAACTATGACAACAAAAGTTAAGTAAGTATTTTTTTATTTAGTTCACACAATCAATATAAGTAGTAACTACCCATACTAATACTAATAATTTAAAACAAATTGTTTGTGGTTGGTATGATACCATCTACTGTTATTGAATCATTTGGGTTAGGTTAGGATAGAACAGTGACCATTAATATGCGAAGGCGAGCGAGCGAAGCGAGCGTGCCGCGGCAGCGACCGCCGAGCGCCAGATCCCCTCTATTGTTGGTGACTCTCAGTTACCAAAACAAAAACTCGTGCCTATTAAAATTAAAACAAACCTAAAAACTTATTACTAAGCTGCTACTTTCTACTTAGAATTATCCTTCGCTGTAGCTGCCAACCTACTATTTTTGCTAACGGCTTTAATTATTTTTTAATCAAAAATTCAGATTAATTTGTCGCGGCGTTAAATACTGTTTAACCCCACCGCGGATAGCTTTGATTTTCTTTTTACTATTCTAAGTACCTACGACTGGTCAACTGGCCCTAGCTAAATATTTTCAAGTTGACGAAAGCTGCAGTAACTGGAGTGATATTTTCCGAACCACATACATTTAGTTAGGTGCCTACATAATATTTAAATAAATGATGATCTTGATTGAATTGATCACAATGATCTTATATAGAGGCGATATCGCGAGCGTGACAGGCATATTGCTGCCTGTCGCGCCCGCGATATCGCCTCAGTATGTAGGAGCATTAAACCTATCACCTAAGTTCACATGTGAAAGCAATAAATAGGTATATATTGAGTAGTTTGAGTAAATTAATTAATAAAGAAATGTACCAAAACAGTTAAAACTGGAATTTAAGAATCGTTGCGTGACCTAAAATATTACATAATAACAACATTTTGGAGACGCCAAGGAGAACACAGACTGGCTCCTGACCTGTTTGTGCGCCATAGATCTATGTTCGTTGAGGTAAGGTTCAAGTCCAACTTTGTGACCCTGCGTAGGTTAGACAAAAAAGTAAATAACAAACATAGCTGCAATAAATTATTTAATTAAATAACAAATCGACGAATGATCCAATAATACTAGTAGACTTATTTGTTTGTTGAGATTTCTTTTGGCGTCTGTTGGTATTTGAATAGTCTTCTGGGAAACGAAATGGGGAGTTCGGTTGTCTCAGTGGCGGGTCGTCTGTAGGGGGCCTTATCGAAGGAAAACCCACTACGTGTCCAACAACTCCACCTATAAGGCCAGGTCGGTACGCTGCCTGAGGACGTTCTAAAATATCCTCCTTTACAGGTTTAATATGGTCTGCAATAAAAAAATAAGTATTGTAAGATAAAACTACCTAATATTAATCACCATTTTTAGGGATCCGTAGTAAACAAGGAACCCTTAGTTTCGCCATGTCCGTCTGTCTGTCTGTCTGTCTGTCCCCGCTGTAGCTCAGAGACGCTTAGTACTAGAAAGCTGTAATTTGGCATAGGTATTCGTATACCTACATATTAATCACGCCGACAAAGTTTGTCGTTACAACCGAAATTTTTCAACTACAATGTTAAATTTGTTTTTGGGATTAATCCCAACTACGGAACCCTTGATTGTGCGTGGTCCGATACGGACTTGGGCGTTTTTTTTTTCTATTGGAATTGGCATTTGGATAGTTTGAAACTAAGGGAGAGGTACCCTACCTTACCTACATAAGAGTGCTATTATAGATTTACAGATGCGGTCTTGAGTCTTACCTGCCGGATATTGATGCGATGGTGGCCTATAACCATAAAGGCCATAGTTACCCTCAAAATTATATGGAGGTTGAGTGGGCCTCTGAGGTCGATGCGGCGTGGATGGTGGTCTATTGGGCCCAGGGTAATATGGTGAATTGTAGTTATTGCCCGAAAAATATCGATCGTTCCTATCTGATTTTCTCCTTGGACCGTTTGGTGTAACTGAAAATGTAAAACACACCTTTATTGCATCTACCTAAGTAGATATTGATTTCATAATAAAGGTAGGTTGTATTGAAAGGCGACTGAAGAATTACGGTGCCGTAGCAGCAGCTTCTATTATGTTGATGATGGTTTTAACTTGTTGTAAGAAAACATTTGGTAAAAAGGCGTAATTTTTTATGTATGTATGTATGTATATTTTAGTTGATGTAACTGGTGACATAAAAGCTGGCGGCTTTCTCGCGCAACGGATCAGCATTGCAAAATTCAGCGAGGAAATGCTGCCAGCATCCTTGGTACAATGCCCCGAGGGCCTTTTTTAGGCTTAACTTAGTTTTAATTTTATTTAGTTAATGTTAATAATCATCCTGTAATTTGGTTATGTAAATAAATTAGTATTGTATGTAAGAGAACATTTGATCATCACCAAATAAAATTATGTATGAAAATAGGCACTAACCGGAGCTTAGATCCGTTTCGTCATACTCTTCTATTTCACCGCAGTCGTCCTGGTCATCTTCTTGGGGCTGTTCTTGCAAATCATTGAGCGGATCATACTGTGGTCTTTGTGGCCTACCGTGTCCAAGTAGATCGTATATCAACCCCAGAGTCCGCGGTCGGCTCTGCTCCCAACTGGCTTGACGCCTATGTGGGGCAATCTTGTTCGTGGGGCACAACGCTGGATTCACTGTCACTGCATCTAACTCAACCACGATTGAGTATACCTATGTAAGTAAAAGTCCAAAGGCTATTAGATACCTTCTTCACATTTCAATTACACTAGCTTTAAAATTATAACATACCGATATTAAAATAAAGAAATATTGTCCCATTGCGTCCATATTTTTTTATACCACTGAACAGAATAATAAATAATTTGTTTAAATCCAATACTTTTCGCTTATGTGTCCGACTCGTATCTGACTGTAACACTGACCGTGTTTTACCACAACTTGGGAGCTCCCACGCCACAGCCAAAAGTGAAATGACCTCTATAATGCTTAGGCAATGACCGCGCCTTATATGAAAATCCAAAATCCATGATAAGTTCACAAAGTGTAGAAAATAATCTTCTGGAGATATTTTTATTTCTCTAACTGGAAGATTAGATGTATGTCATTATGAGGTATCCTGCGCCAAACCCAAATAAATTGACGATTGGGGGCATTTTGTAAGACGCGATGAATTCCTGGTATTTTTATGGACGGAAACACCAGAGATACATATGTACATAGGTACCTTCTTAAGCCCTAGTTCGTATCGTTTTCCTTTTTAGCTTGCCTTGGCTCATTTGTCAAGCACCAGTGAACCTAATAGTATCTACCTATAAATCTAAAATACGAACAAATTTTAAGCAGGCCTGTACAATTTTGTAGAGCGGAACTGCTTCATTGATTTCAATACCTAGGATCATGTACCACCTACCCATGTTTTCTTACATATGTAAATCAAAAGAATCAAAAATAGAGATGTACCTACTATCAAAACTATTTTTGATAGTACCTACATCTCTATTTTTGATTCTTTTGATTTGCTAGATGCAAACCTAGATGGCAAGATGGGCCGACTAGCCGACACCTACAGAGGTGTCGACTCTAATCAACAACATTGGATACGAATCCGTACATAGGTACATAATTATGAGTATCTAAGTAAGGACGTCCTTCTCGTGATGACTTCGAAGCACTCACGTTAGGCTACCTAGTTGGCTGGGGTGGCTCATCATCACACCTAAATGAATGCTTACATCAAAGCGCGCTGTTGAATTTTCAAAACTCGGGTCAGCACCAAAGTTGAAAATATTTTTGATAGAAAAGGGAGGCGCGTATGGTGAAAGATTGGGAACTCCTGTCTTCGGGGTGACGCGATGATCTTCGCAGGATGGCTGTGGTAGCTCCTGGATTACTATGGCCCAGGGAAGAATTAAATGGCGTGTGATTAGAAAGAGTATGTCTAGCAGTGGCCCGCTAAAGTTTTATTTAAAAAAAAAACATCAACACGAGCAGTCATAAGAAGTAGCTAGGTAAGTATACTTACAGCATACGATATGTTGAACAAGTTCTAGAGGATAGGTACCTAAGTAGGCATAGTACCTTCACACCTAATCCTCATAGTCGTATCAGTCCTTCAAGGATAAATTAACGATTGGAAGATCCAAATACCAACTCTAAAAACTGGCCAAGTGCGTGTCAGACCACGCACAATGAAGGGTTCCTTAATTGGGAGTTTTGGGATGAATTTTTCCCAAAAACAAACTTAACACTAGTTGAAAAACATGTTCTCCCATACATCGATATATATATCGATTTTCGAATTTGCAGTTGGAGAATGGAGCGTGATATATCACGCTCCATTCTCCAACTGCAAATTAAGTTGATTGACTTTTACTCGTTAACTTGTAAAGCCTACTTAGATGTTAGAGTTTTCCTTTGATTTTAATTATATGTACTTAGTACTGCCATGCTTTTTTCGTTAATGACATGCAGGCAGGGGGTTTACACTTGACTCTAACAAAAATTTGCACTATAAAGCTTAATAATACGCAAACGGATCCTTGAATCGAAAAATGGTGTTCACAGACCCGCAATTATTTTATTTTTAATTATTTAAAAAAAGAAGGGAGGTAACCTAACAATTTTTTTTAAGCTGTTGTTTTACCAGTTTGTCGGCGTGATTCATATGTATACCTATGTCAAATTACAGCTTTCTAATAGTAAGGGTTTTTTTGACAGACAGACGGACATGGCAAAACTTTAAGGGTTCCTTGTTTACCACGGAACCCTAAAAACGAATATTGCACACGGCGCAAAAAAGGCATACATTTTCATAACAGCACGCTGACACGCACCGTTGAACTTAAATGCTCTTTTCGTAATAGTGAATCCTTTTTCAATGCAACAGTCATCAATTAAGCAAGACGTGATTCCCCAGACCCACATCGTACCCATTTCGTAAATACGTAGGTTGGTATAATGCTTTTGCTTCGTTTAATTTCTTCATAATATAAGATTATTAAGGACAAATAATGAAATATGTTAATGACCCTAGTTAATACTATGGTAATCAATTCATGATCAAATAGATATCGTCGGTGATCGTACCTATTACCGGGTAAAAATTATGTCCAAACTACTCTATGCCCATATGCCCATTCAAATCCAAAATCAGATTAATCGTTGAGGCATGAAATGATAACAGACAGTAAGGTACTTTCGTATCTACATAATATATGTGAAATGTGTGATGTGTGTGTGTGTAGGTATGTGAATGAAATGCTGTTTGTTGGTAGGTAAGCGCATCACCATGGCTGGACCGAAATGGCTATTTTTTGTTATAAAATGTTGGTAAGCGAATTAAATTGGATAAGTTTCTCGGCTTTTTAGGGTTCCGTAGTCAACAAGGAACCCTTACCTATAGTTTCGCCATGCCCGTCTGTCTGTCCCCGTTTTATCTCAGAGACTCTTAGCACTAGAAAGCTGTAATTTGGAATGGGTATAATATTAATCACGGTAAAATAAAATCTTGAAAAAATGTTTATAAAGGTAGGTACGTAAGATGGTAATTATATTTTTTTCTCGTCTATCCCATGTTGTGCGTGTGGGGCATCGTTGGATAGGCCGTTCAAAAACATTGCGGGTCTTTGAACACTATTTTTCGATTTAGGGATCCGTTTGCGTAATATTAAGCTTTTTTGTTAGTGAAGTGTCCCCCCCCCCCGCCAGCTCAATGGTTGTTATTGGATATGTGAAAAAATTCATGGCAGTATAGTACATATTACGAAATTAAAAGGAAAACTATCACAGCTGACTAGGCTTTACAAGTTAACGAGTAACAGTCGATCAACTTACATTTGCAGTTGGAGTATTGACCGTGACGTATATATGTATGGGAGAACATGTTTTTCAACTACAATGTTTGTTTTTGGGATAAATTCATCCGAACTACGGAACCCTCATTGTGCACACGCACTTGGCCGGTTTTTTCTATTGGAATTGACATTTGGACAGGACCTTGGTTGTCGGGTCAGATAGTTTAAAATATTATTATGGATATGGATTTGATTTAGTTATTCACTATGGTTATTGTTTGCGCTGCTAAATGGGTCGCACACGCCTTAGATCTTAAATTAGCTTGAAATGATAAGGCACGGATAGCCAAGGATGCTGGTTTATTGAAAAGTTTCAAATGCTATATGAATGTTGTGTGAGAGAGTAGGTACTTACCTGAGTACCTACAGCTGACTATGAACGCTGATTGTGTACTGTCGCGTTACACTATAATTTAAGCAAGGCGACGGAAAAGCGCTGATCTACTTAATCGGTTAAGGACAGCTAATGAGACACATTTGATTTTCTATTGTTTGACTCAGAATCGGTGTCGCGCGGGGCTTAACAGGTTAGCAATGCGCGCGTGCCAGTAAGTACGATACACGACTCGTACAGTCAATAGGGGACTCCTTTAGTACTTCAGGGGTGTGGCATGCAGTGCAGCCCACGACTTCCTACTTAACTTCTTCTTCTTAGCGTGTCGATGGCAATCTAAATGGACTCTGCCCAGAATTCGACTACCTACATGTTTGGGCGAAATCACAAGCGTCCATCAGTTCCTGTAATGTGCAGACACAGGGCGTTTGTGGATTGCACCGCACTCCACAAACGCCGGACTGCGCTGCACCGCATTCGCACTCCAAGGCGGAGGTGTCTATGAATTTCCATCTGGACACGTATTCCTTGCTTCGGCCAACCTGAGTCCGGAGTCTGTTTAAAGACTTCCAAGGTTAGCCAAGGCAACTCTTGTCCAGGTGGGAGATCCTCAGCAGGTAGAAGAAATGGTATGGGTAAGGAAGCACTGTCTCGCCACAGCTTCAGTCCTTCTTTTGATCATCCGCCATGCAATGAGTCGACACACATTTATTCAATGTTGATCAAAAACTGATAAAGTTTAAAAAAAAACCAGCAAGCCTTACAGTAGTCGCTTAAAATGTGTAACATCTGACATCTCACCTCTTTGGTAATAAGCATGTAATAAGGAACTGAGCAGCGACAGAAATTAACCTCAAAATTTAAAAAGTAAATAGAATTAAAATAATTATTCATTACTAATTTATTGTACTAGTGGTCGCCCACTGGTCGAAATACAACCTCCTCTACTTTTACAATATATACAGTACTTACTAATTCCATGAGTAATGCTATTATAAAGTAGGGTCGTTGCGTCGGTTTGCCGGCCGGGTCTAGTATTCGGCCTTTGGCACTAGGTGATACAGCAAATTTGATTTAATAGGGATTATAATAAATATTATCGCACGAAATTGAGTTGGATACATTTGCAGATAGTTGCATTATATCAGGCAACATTACTCGGGCGGGTAAACACAACACGCGACTTTTAATAAATTGTTTAGTACGACGCCAGCACAGGAGCTGTCAAAACGTGTGGGAACGAGCAAAAAATATAGTGGCGCGCGTTCTACTCAAAAGTAAGTTTTGTGCTATTTTACTATGATTATTTAACAATGTGCATATATTCCACTGTATAAATCACTTAGTATTGTATTTTCACATTAATTAGTGCAATATTTTATTGAAATAGTTGTTAAATTAGGTGGCCGGAAAGTGACTTAATAAATTCTCCAAATCTTTGGTTGTCAGCCATGCGGCCGAAAAGTAGCTCGCGTTCAGCCTAAATATTTTTGTCTCTTTTATTTAATTGATTATACGAAAGTAAACTTCTCTTCGTTTATAATGAACCGTATTATTGTGAATACACTAGTTTTCAGTTTTCGGCCATCAAAATACTGCAATTTTAACGGTTATTGATGAAACTAAAATACGCATTTCGCTAGTGGCCGAAAACTAGAGTAAGTCTACAATCATTATTCAGTTTTCGGCCTACTTAAATTGTATGAAAAATGGGGTGGCCGAAAATCGAACGGCGCTCTGATTTTCAGCCATTACATGAAATATAAAGTATTTCACGATGCAATTTTAGGAAGATCTTTTAATAAGATTTTTTTTTGTTTCAGATGGCTCCTCCAAAGAGTAAGAGAAAAAGAAATGCACCGTATCCTCAAGATACCACTAACCAGGCACTTAGCAATATCCGCGAAAAAAAAGCTTTTGATTAGAGAAGTTTGCGAAATTATGGAGTTCCTAGGGCAACTGTTCAAGATCGAATATCTTGAAGAAGTAGTGATTCGATTAAAACTCGAGGTCCTGATCCTATACTTACCCATTAAATCGAAATAAAAATAGTGGAATGGCTAATTGACGCTAAGTGTGGTTTTCCTATAAAAAATCAGAACTGCTAGACACTGTTCAGAAAATCATAAAAGACTTAGTCATGCAGACCCCTTTCAAAGACGACAGTCCAGGACAAACCTGGTTTTTGAAATTCTTGAAAAGGTATCCGGGAATTTCACAAAGATCCGCAGAAGGAATAAACAAGGCGAGAGCTTGGGTAACGAAGGAGTCAATCAAGCTCTGGTTTCGAGAACTTGAAGCGTTTCTGGTAGAATCTGTTGTATAGAATCCATTTATTTTTCTCTAACTGAACAGACAGCTGTGCTGCTGGGAAGTTTGTTGACCACTTCTTCTTCCCAGCTAAAGCACTAGGAAGTGGTGAAGGGTGGGCGTTTTGGGGGACTGTCTTATGTAATTTTGACGTTCGAAAAGTGCTGATTCTCAGCCTAGTTTGAATAAATGACTTTTGATTTTGAATCATATCATCGTGATATATTGCAATCTCCGGAACGCATATTCAATGGAGATGAGAATGGGGTCGCCTTTGCCCTAAAACAGGAAAGGTCCTTGGTCCTCGTTTTTTTTGTTTGAAATTTTATGAAGATAAAGAAAAAGTTAAAATAGAGAAGTTAGAATTGAAAAAAAACGCCAAGAAATTTTGAAAAAGAAAATAATAGAAAAAGAACATGTATAGAATGCTAAAGTTACAAAACGAAAAATCGCGAAGACCAAGAAGCCCATGAAGGAAAACGAAAGAGTTAAAGTAGATTGCTCCCTGTGTCAAGATATTTTAATAAGCGATACAGAAGAAGATCCTGAAAGAAACATTGGATGTATTTTTTGCACCAAATGGTATCATTTAAGATGCGCAGACTTTGCTGGACTAAATTATGAAGAAGTACAAGACAAACCCTTCAAATGCAATGCTTGCATTCGTAATCAAGTTACACTTATAATTAAGCATATTTGATTGCAGATTATTTAGCCAAAAGCTGCCATATTTAAGATAATGATATTCGATTTTTATTGACAGAAAAAAGTAAAGAAAGAAGAGGGTAGGCAGATTGATTTTTATTGATAGAAAAATGGTGATTATGATTAGGTATAGTTATTATTTTGTATAAAGACGAAGCTTTTGTTGTTGATATAATATAATAATAATTTGATGAATGTTACTGTAAATAAAAAACAGAGGAAGAAATACATTTTATTGTTATTTTATTGAGTTTGTATTACCTTTCTATTCTCTCTAATCCAGTGGCCGAAAACCAAATTCTTGTGGGCCGAAATCTAAAATTTGTGGCCGAAAACCGGCGTTTTACCCATTTTTCACTTTAAAAAATAATATAAAAAAGAGGTTTATTTGTAGGAACCAATGCGTTTTAAAATTAAAACTACATTATGTAGGCTATAAATTAACCGCAAAAGCACTAGGCTAAAATAATGGCAATATTTTTTTCTAGTGCCTTAAAGATGTCAACTCCACTAAAAGGCCGAAAACCGGCGCAACGACCCTACCTACTTACTTATTTTATACTCAAGCTGTCACTTCCTGTTACATACTTGCGTCCCTTTTCACGAAATCACTCCCACAAAAAGCTAGAGGAAAGACATCAAAAAAGAAACCGATCGGTGCATGTTGGGCCACGCACAGGTAAGGTGTCCGTAGTTACGATGCAAATTATGGTACTTACGAATTCACAGTATTGATTTTATCTACCGCAAAATTATATTTGTGCCTATTTAATAGTATTTTTCAAAAAACCTATGAATACCTAAAGTTATTTATGTGGTTGTAACCAAAAATATCTCAAAAACTATTGACTTTTAAAGCAAAGTCACTTAAAAACATCATAATCTTTTTAATATGTATGGGATCCAATCCAACGATACCCCACACGGTTTGAGCGTGCATTCTAAAAGTTTGCAACGTCGTATATAGCTGTCAAATATTTACCTGTTTTATTCATTTGTTATTATTACTACTGTAAGGAAATATGAAATAATTGTAATAACTTGTTTATTATGAAATTTAGGTTCAATAAAGTTGAAAATGCTTGTGTAGGTAAATCAAGTGATGATCCTTCTGAGTGGCATGAGAAAATGTGTCATCAGGACATAGAACAGGTAAAAGGTGTGTTAAATAAATGTAACATAGATTTCTGTGTTAGTAAACAAGAGGAAGTAACATGTGAGCCATGTCTTCTTGGGAAGTTGCATAAAACCCATTTCCATTAAGTGTGAACAGGGCAGAACGGCCCGGTCAGTGTTTACATGTAGATTTATGCGGAACTATGACCAGGACCATAGCAATATAACCCCATATAAGGAAGAACTGTCAGAACAGTCGGAAGAAGCAGAAGAACAGTCAGAAGACGCAGCAGAAGTGTCAGAACTGCCAAAAGAAGCAGAAGAACAGTTAGAAAACTCAGAAGAAGAGTCAGCAGACGCAGAAGAAGTGTCAGAAGAGTCAGAAGAAGAGGTAAAAGATGAAGAAGAAGAATTGACACATTCAAGGAGAGGCAGAGAAATAAAGAAACCATTGAAGCTAAATGATTATGATACTAATTTTTTATCCATTGACACGGAACCAGTCTCTCTAGAAGAAGCACTTAATTCTAGAGAAAAAGAAGAATGCTATGAAGACTGAGCTAGATACTCTGAAAGAGAACAACACATGGACAGAAGTAAGCAGTGTTCCAGAAGGAAATAAAGAAATTTCTAGCAAATGGGTTTTCAAAATTAAAGAAGTAGGTGGTAAAAAGGTATATAAAGCTAGATTAGTAGCGAGAGGTTTTGAACAGTCAGATTGTGATCTAGAAGTATATTCTCCAGTGGCTAAATTGCCAACATTTAGAATTTTTATAGCAGTTGCAAATAAACTACAACTCCCAGTCCATCAGATGGACGTTGTAGGTGCTTTCTTACACGGTGACATAGATGAAACAGTATACTTAAAATTACCAAGTGGTGAAACCTGTAAATTAAATAAATCATTATACGGTTTGAAAAAGTCCCCAAAATACTGGAATGAAAAATTTGATGAGTTCATGACCAAAGAGAATTTCAGTAAATCTAAAAATTACCATTGTTTATATTTCAAGAAGGTAAATGGATGTAAACTATACGTTTTGCTATTTGTTGATGATATTATTATGTTTTGTAACGAAAATAGGGTTTGGAAGACTTTAAAATAGAACTAAGCAAAAACTTTAAAATGAAAGATTTAGGTTTAGCAAAATGTTACTTAGGCATTGATATTGAGCAAAAGAAAGATACAACAGTAATCAGTCAGAAAACGTATTTAACTAAAGTTTTAGAACGTTATAACATGTCAAATTGCAAACCAGTTTCTACTCCGATAGACCAACACTTTAAGTTTGAAATATTAAAAAGGGATAAATCTGAAAGTCCAGAAATAGAGAAAAGGTGTAGACAACTTATAGGCAGTTTAATGTATGCTGTTCGCGGTACAAGACCAGATCTATGTGTATCAGTTAGTTTTCTCAGTAGATATCAACACTGTGCTAGCGTTATGTTATACAAGGCATTAAAACGTATTTTACGGTATATAAAAGGTACATTAGATTACTCGTTGGTGTACACTAGCACCGGCACAGAATTGCAAGGTTTTGTTGATGCAGATTGGGCGAGTGACACCCAAGATAGGAAATCTTTAAAAATTTATTTCTTTAAAATATTTGATTGTATTATATTATGGTGTTGTAAAAAACAACTTAGTGTGTCATTATCCTCCACTGAGTCAGAATATATTGCATTAAGTATGGCTATTACAGAAGCATGTTGGTTGAAAAGCCTGTTGTGTGATTTTGATGTTATCAATAATGAAGCGACACTGTATGAAGACAATCAGTCAGTAATAAAACTAGTTTATAATAATGAAAATAATAAAAGATTAAAACACTTGGATATCAGGTATCACTTCACTA
Organism: Atethmia centrago; assembly: GCA_905333075.3. Classification (NCBI taxonomy): domain Eukaryota; kingdom Metazoa; phylum Arthropoda; class Insecta; order Lepidoptera; family Noctuidae; genus Atethmia; species Atethmia centrago. The sequence goes on along the minus strand of HG995383.1, from coordinate 13,391,246 downwards.
AGGACAAAATAAAAGAAAAATGTATCTCTGTGAAATATGTTAAAACTGAAGATAATTTAGCAGATTTGTTAACTAAGCCATTGGGTAAAACTTTATTTGAAAAGTTTGTTAAGTTATTTTTTTTTAAATCTTAATAAGAGTACTTTGTAATGGTTACAACTGTCTTGCTATCAGGAAAATAAATGTTGAGGGGGGGTGTTAAAAATTAAGTGGCAACATTCATTAGTTCCTGTTTTTGACACAGAAAAGTGTGTGGCGCTAGACGTATTGAGATAGAATCATTATCAGAAAAAAAATCGCACTTGAATATTTTCCCTCCCCGAAGTCCGAATGTAAAGGAACATAATATTTGCTCTGTAATCATCTAATGTATATATAAGTCAGCCTGTGGCATATTCATTAGTGTACTCCGTGTCAAAATGAACTGTGTAATCTGTGGTCTATCTGTGACATCTGTCAACAATAAAAAGCCCCGTCGCCATGTACCTACCATCGGCCTTGTTTGATTCCATCCAATAAATCTATCCTAATCAGGGTGATCCCCACGAACTTTCAATAATAATACCCCCAATATTTTTGAAAGGCCTATCCAACGATACTCCACACAACGAAATAGACGAGAGAAAAAAACATCGCCGTTTAACTTGTAAGGGTATTTAAAAAAAAAACAAGATTTTATTTACCAACTTCGTAGGCGTACCTAATTAATATGGTTATTCATGCAAAATTACGGCTTCTTAGTGCCAAGCGTCTCTGAGTTAAACCGTGGACAGACAGCAAGACGGAGTTGGCGAAACAATAAGGCTTGGTTCGGGAACCCTAAAAACATGCGCTAGATAAGATGATTAATATATACGCTTAAATCTTTTTTCTGAGCACCTATTGAAACGGAATAAAGATATTTTAATTATTTCTCATTCGACTAATGCATATTCTTTGGAAAAATTGTACAGGGCTGTATAACGAGTTGCCTTTGCATGTCACAGAATCCAAAATTTTTCAATGAAAAAGTCACTTTTGACATTTCGCTCATTCCTACATATTCTGTGCAGTTTCATTCATTGATCGAATAGAAATAATGGCAAAACAACAAGGAAAAATATATTTAGGCTACGAAGATGAAGCAATTGTTGACAAAAATCAAACCCTAGTTAATTATAATGTCAACAAAATCGGAGGGCTACCGGTAAGTTTATTCAATTCTACTACATTCAAATTGAAAATATTATCGACCACATGCTTTGTTTAGAAACTATAAACTTCTTATATTGTTTTTTAAACAGGACTGGCCACCACTAGAAAATCTACAGATCTCTACTAAATGCCCTCTCTGTGGGTTACACAGGCTACTTATTGTACAATGCTACGCACCACTCGAAAATTCTATTTATCATCGTACTTTATACGTTTTCGCTTGTATAAATCCCAATTGTTGGATTCAGTCTGAAAGGTAAATATTTAAATAAAGATCCCATTAAAACTGCACGAGAAACCTGTACAATTTCTTTGTTTTCTAAATAACTGAATGTTTTTAGTTGGTTATGTGTTCGAAGTCAGTGCCAAGAGAACACCTCGAAGGAATCAAGGGCTATTGTTGCTATACCTAGCACTGACACTACACTATCGTGGTGCCAGGGTGCTGATGAGTGGGATGAGAATGATAATGATACTGCCAATGGGAATTTTATGAATATTGATAATGCTCCTAGCCCCAACAATGCAGTGCAAAGGTATGTGGTAGGTCTATTAAAATTACTTATATTGTTGATGAACTAGCAACTTGAACTCTGCAGTTTCAGTAAATTAATTGCAGAAATTGGAAATTATGCATCACATAAACCCCTTCCTTGTCTAGAGATCAATGAGAGAGATATATGGATATAGAGATTCATGCTAATTGTTTAAATATTGCACACACATATACTCAAACAGGTTTTACAATCATGTTTCTATTCTTGAAAGTCACTCAAAAGTCTTGGATAGACATATAGGCTATGGCCTATATGTCTATCCAAGACTTTTGTCTTGAAATTCCAATATCCAAGATTTTTGTCTTGAAATTAAAGTCTTGGATAGACATATGTGTCTATCCAAGACTTTCATTTCAAGACAAAAATCTCATAATTATTAGTGAGAAAAACAATTTTACAGAAACTCTGATGAAGATGAGGAGAGCAACTCATTTGAGTTGGAACATGTTGAACAAGCTTTTGGAAATCTCCAAGTGTTTGATGCACACAATGCAAATATGTCACCTATACAAGGTATTTTTATTTTCAAACGATTTTAACCGCTCAGGCCCGTGGCCGAATAACGTCATCTCTCAATCTCAAAAAAAACTTTTTTATTCGATAACTACTTTCAAATCGCGCGCCGCGAGGGCTCCTATTCGGAGCCATTGGGGCTTTATCGGTTAACATTTCTTAGTCAAGCTAGCAAAAGTTGACAATTTAGTTTTGTATATGTTCCAGGAGCAATGGGTGCAATTGGAGCACCTGCAGCAGCAGCCGAACTAGAGGGGGGAGATGAACCAGGCATGGTCACTGTTGACACTCCTACAGCTCCTACCAACGATGTTGAAGCATTGCTGCACCAAGTAACTCTCAATTTGTGTAAAATCATTGACAATCAATAACAAAACAAAATTTAACCATCATCGTCCCCACATAAACCAATAGAAATCGAAAAATACTGCCACCACACATTGTCAAACAGATAGATAATTTGTGTTTATTATTATAGCACTGACTTCTTGTGGCCATCCCTTAGTCGCTTTGTAAGTGAAGGCAATCCCTTAGTCGCTTTGTAAGTGAAGGCATGTTTGTTTGTATCTCAAGGCATAACAACATACGGATCAAGCCATATGATGCAAGTTTGCTTGATATCTGCATGTAGACTGAACGGTTGTGATTGAGAGTGTGCAAAGAAAATGTGTTAAGTGGGTCTCGTACCGGTACAGCTTCTTAAGAACGCTATAAAGCTATTCTGAATGACTTATTAATTTGAAAATCTTTGCATGTTCACTAACAGCAAGACGTAATAAACCTACATAAGATCCTACATTCCACACTGAACTCTTCAGCTCTGCTGTCCCTCATAAACATCAATACTAGGTATAACCCTCGAATGCCCTTCTGGTCTTTACAAATAATACCTCATATTACAACCCTATCGTTAGAATGAGTCAACTTTACAATGAAATTTCAAAAGACAATAACAGTATTGACAACCTTGATTGCTGCTGCTTTCAATTTTGTAACAATTTAAATACTGTTTTATTTAAATAATGTTACTTTGTGTCAATTATGTATTTTACCTGGCTCGTTTGGTCTCATACACATTCCCTGTCTACATAAGATGGTAGTATGTCGGAGGGCAGACGCGCAGACCTTGAAGCTGTCATTTTGTGAACTAAGCTTTTTACTCTAATTATCATCATTATTATTGTTGTTGCTAGACATATTGTGGGATTACATTTTGGGTGATAATCAGTTCGAAACCTATAATGTGATCCTACTGATATACTGTTGTAGTTGCCTTGTGAATAAATAATTAAATAGATAATAGCTAACCATATTTTTTAAATTTCAGACTGCGGAACTGCCACCTGACTTGAGAAGTCGATTGATGTGTGGACCATTACAATTTGTGCCGAAATTTATATATGTTGAAGAAGAATGGGAGAAATCACTGGCCAACGATGATAGAGCCAATGAATTGCTCAATAAGTATAAGATTGAGAATGGTAAGTACTAGTTTGGGTCTGATCTCAATGACATTAAAACATCTAGAGTTAAATTACTGATGTTCAAATTACCAAAACATAATATAGCGAACAATTAAAAATGTCTAAAATGTATGAATTGAAATGCCTACAGATTAACATATCGGAGGATTCAAAATGTCGACACTTTATTTTATACATAAATGTTATGAACTTAAGTAAAGTTCATAATATACATGTTTAAAATACCGAGACTTAAATAGGCTGGCTCCGCTCTTGGACTACTGCCTGTCTGCCTGCTAGTCCGCCGCGGAGCTCCTATTCCTGTCTGCAGAAGGGGATGACGGGGGGTTTCATTCGCGCGCCCCCGACTTACCCTTCGCTCGCCCACGAAATACCCTTTGCTCGCCTACGAAATACCCTTCGAACAAGTCCATGTTGGGGTTCTCGCTCTCTCTCGATATTTTGAACGTGTTTCTTTTGTAAATATTCTGAATTTAGAATTTTTTAACGTAGGTAGATTATATGACCAATTGGCTGTATAAACTTCCAACATTTTAAGCTGCAGCCATATACCGTTCGGAATTTTAAGTTTTGGTGTTTTGAACAGAGGTATTATTACCTATACGAATTTTCGGCATTCTAAACACGTATCTACAAGTTCTTTATAACAACATTGTTACCTGGATAGCCTTTCGTCAAATGCTAAAATAATGTCAATCAAACTCTCAGCAATTTCATTTTAATTATTTTAGAAATAGAAGTATGTGGAGGTGACCGAGTTGGAGGTGGAGGCGGATCTGACGACGAACCTTACGAGGAAGCGGCACCATTACATGGCGACCGACTGTTCCACGCGTTTCTGACGCGACTGCGCAATCATCCGGGACAGATACTCAGGTATGTAACAAGAAAAGAACTTACATCAAATACAGCAACCGGAAACAAAACCAATTTTTTGCTCCTCATTATAAAAGTCATCAACATTCTCTTGGCCTTATTCCAATTACCGACCGCCCAACATAACTTTTTCTTCCATACTTCTCTATTAGTCGTCATCTCGGTAGTCACCCACCTTCTAGCCATATCATCTTTCACACAGCTACTACTTCCCCTACTCTTATAGCCAGCCACATTCATACTTTCCTCACGACATTTTCCTCATTCCTCCGAATCACATGCCTATACCCTGACGACCGATTTCCACACAAATCTTCAGTCACCGGTGCCACTTTCAGACTTCCTCTTACGTACTGTACTCATTTCATATTCTATCCGTTCGTGTCACACCACACATTCCTCTTAGCATTCTCATCTCAGCTGCCTGCAGTTGCCTTTCATTCACCCCCTTTGTGGCCCAACATTCTGTTCCATACAAGACAGCAGGTCAGGGTTATAAATCTATCGACGGCAGAGATCTCTCGCGTCCGGCCCTGGTTCAGGCCATGGTACGGAGCGAGAGGGCATGGGCAGTCGTCACCTCCTTCTGCGAAGCAGTAATGCTCGCGAAGGAGGAGCCGGGACTGTTGAGGGAAAGGCAAGTTTCGCGCCCTCTCGCCCCTAGCCGCCGCAGGAGACGCCCTGGGCGTCGGGAATCCCGGTCGGATTTCCGGCCACCGTAGGCGCGGGCGGCTAGCAATGGGTAGCTCACCGTCCGGTAAGGACCAGGCCCGGGTCGACGGCGCGTCGTATTCCACGCGCGCCACAAATAGATGTCGTCAGCACAATGTAGGGGTCCACTAGGGCCGATGCCTGCCGGGGTCGCGGGAAGGTACTAATGGTTCACCGAGGCCCCCGCAACACAGGCAACGGAAGAAATACGGGTGGGTTTTAGTCAGTAATAGTCTGACACACCCTCCCACTCCGCCCAGAGCGGGAGAAGTTATTTGACGATTTCCCACCCAAAAAAAAAAGGGTTATAAATCTGGGGTAGATTTATAAAACAATGGTGGGAATTGCTGTCTTAAGTTTAAGGAGAATGCGGGAGTCGCCGATTTTGCCTGTGACCTGCCGTCATTTCATCCATCCCGTGTTAATTCTGTGCTTAACAATAATCTCATTAAATATAAAAGTATGCAGACATAACATAATGAATACTTTATAATTTGCAGGTATTCGAGGGAAGAGGCTCCAGTCCTCGGGGCACCCCTGCCGAGTACTGCTAGTACCCCGGAGGCACCAAGCGTGCCAACCATCTGCACTCGCTGCGGCGCCAGACTATCCTGCGAATTACAACTAGTCCCAGAATTTGCAGAAACTCTTCGCTTATTACAAAACAACGCAACCCTTGCACATCTACACTTCCTGTCTGTCCTGGTATTCACCTGCTCACAGAGCTGCTGGCAATCTTCTGATACGTTCGTAAAAGAATTCGTCGTCTTTCAACCGGAAGTTGTGTAAATTATATATTTTTTTAAATTATTTCTGTTATATTTCGTATTTCTGCAATAGTACAGTTCGTTGTTCGCTTTTTAATAAGATAAGATTGTTATAAGGAAAAGTGTTTTTAACATGGTAGAAAAAGGCTGGCCAAAGATGATGACGAATGGATTTTGAATTACAAGATTGCACTTGTAAGTTCAACTTATAATATTACTGTACTGTGATGATGAATTTTCCATTAGGTTGTAATTTGAATACCTAATTCCAACATTTATAGATGTTTACGAAAGTTCATAATTCATATTTCTATTATTGTGTAGCGTATTTTTGTCCAAAAGACAGCTTATTAAGGTGGAGTCGTAGTCTGCAAAATTCAACATTTTTCGCAATTTGCAGGTCAGTGTCAGGTTGTATGTTGATCAAAATATGATTCGCGACCATAACAAATATGTATTTACAGAATTATAACCATTAAACCATTAAAATCTTTAATACATGTCTCTAAGCTAGATTTGTTCCATAGGAACTTTTCCATGTGATTTGGTCAAATTGCAAAAACTTAATAAAATTTTGCGGGCAACAACTTTTTTTTTTTTTTGTTGGGAATTCATCAAATAACTTCTCCCGTTCTGGGCGGAGCGGGAAGGTGTGTCAGACTCTGACTGACTAAAACCTCGGGTAGGTTTTTATTCCTTCCGTTGCCTGTGTTGCCAGGGGCCTCGGTAACCCTTTAGTACCATCCCGTGACCCCGGCAGGCATCGGCCCTAGTGGACCCCTTCACTTGTGCTGACAGCTTTGAGGCGCGCGTGGAATACAACGCGCCGTCGACCCGGGCCTGGTCATTACCGGACGGTGAGCTACCCATTGCTCACCGTCCGCAAGCCCGCGCCTACGGTGGCCGGAAATCCGCCCGGGATTCCCGACGCCCCGGGCGTCTCCTGCGGCGGCTAGGGGCGAGAGGGCGCGAAATTTGCCTTTCCCTCAACCGTCCCGCATCCTCCTTCGCGAGCATTACTGCTACGCAGGAGGTGACGGCTGCCCATGCCCTCTCGCTCCGTACCATGGCCTGGACCAGGGCCGGACGCGAGAGATCTCTGCCGCCGATCGCCTCCATTAGGAAACGGTGGTGCTCTGCCCAACCCGAGCATACCGGGCACCGTATGCTCCACCGTGTCCTCCGGGCGATCCACACAGTGGTGACACCCGGGCGTTTTCTCCCGCCTTATCCGACACAGGAACCTCCCGAAGCTCCCGTGTCCGGTAAGGACCTGCGCCAGGCGGAAGGCGGGTGAGGACGCCACTCCTCAAAGAGGGGACTGATCGCCGCAATTGTGGCGTGCCCAGCACTGTGCGACAACAGTAATCTCCATGTCGCCATGAGATCCCGCCGGAGCTCCGTCCGCCGTGCCGCGATTTCTCGCGGCAGCGGAGTTACGCCCCGGCGTTTCTCCTCCTCGCGCCACTCCCATACGTGCGCGAGGACGTTTGCCTCCAGATCCCATGGCGGCAATCTGGCAGGGCAGCTCGCTGTAGGGATGGACATTTAAAATATACATCGATGTTTTTTTCGATGTAATGCATCGACCGGTCACATCGATGGTAATACGATGTATTGAGAAATACATCGATGTTTCTTAAACATCGATTGTTTTCGCCATGACGTATTTTAGGTTAGGTTAGGCCTTAATTAAAACAAAAATATGTATTAATAAAAGCAGGAAATATATTTATTCAAATTCAAAATCACACAGCCAACACATTTTTTTTTACATATTCCAATATTTTTTGTCAATGCTATGTAAAAATAAAAGTTTACTTAATCTTTTCCCCTTCAATCGGTTCCTTCGTTCAGTCAAAACTAGCCCTGCCTGTGAAAAAAGTCTTTCTGAAGGTACTGACGTGCCAACTATTGTCAAATACTTGAAAGCTATTTTGTACAGCTTCGGGAATTGTATTTTATAATCCCTCCAGATTTCTAACGGATTTTCGTTCAGTCTTCCAACAGGACTTCTGAGATAAACTGAAAGTTCGTCAGACAAAACATCTTCAGATTTGTTAATTTTCCAGTTACGATGCACTAACTTATGGTGATCAGTCCATAATGAAAAGACCTCTTCATTTTTATCAGATTTATCAGAATCTGACTCAGGTTCTTCATTGCTTTGCAAATTCTTCTTCATTATATCCTTAATTTTCGAAACAGCATTCGAACAAGCTATTGCATCATTGAAATGTATTCTTTTGAACCGTGGATCTAGAATACTTGCGATAGCAAGAGCACTCACATGTTCTATAGAACCCATTCTTTTATTTATTTCATTAATAGCAAGTTTTTGCACCTCCTTCGCTACGGGATCTTCTATAACAGCTGAAGTTATTTTAGAGAGCATGCAACGAACTAAGGGAATAATTTTACTACTTGTGCAGTATTTATCACCCGAAATTTCTTTTGTAGCCGCTTCCAAGGGTCGCAACACCACGATGACAGACGATACAGTAGATATATCCGATGCACTGAGCATTGCAGGTGCTCTGGGGTGGCGGAAGAGAATATCATTTATGACACTGCGGAGTTCTAGAAATCTTTGTAACATATAGTATGTACTGTTCCAACGAGTATCCACGCTTTGTATTAATTTTACCCCAGCAGGAGACTCCATAGCCGCAGCAGTGGCTTTACGTAACTCGTCACTAGCTACGCAACTCTGTTTAAACCAAGTCACTATTGTTTTTACTTTAGAAACAATGTTTCTCCACTCAGTACACATCATTGTGCCTTCAGCTACCAAATTCAAAGTATGGGCAAAACATGGGATATGTTTCCTTCTACCGAACGCTAATTCGATCGCCTTTGCTATATTGGCTGCGTTGTCAGTAACAACAGCCGTTACATTCTCTTGGTCTATTTTCCAGTCTTGGCATACCTTTAAGAGAATTTCAGAAAGATAATCTGATGTATGTCTTTCATCCAATTCGTACACGCCTAAAGTGATTGAGTATAGTTCAATGTCTATTCCGAAATGCGCTGTGATGCCCAAAAAACTTTTCATATTTAAGGTATCCGACCAAATATCCGTTGTTAGGGTTATATCTTCTGTAGAGGACAGCATTTTTTTAATTGTCTCTGAAATTACTTCATATTTATCGTCCAGCCAGCGTCTTAGAGTTGTTCTACTCGGGAGTTTATATTGAGGAGCAACTGTTTTCATTAGAGTTCTGAAGCCTTCGTTTTCAACAATTGAGAAAGGCTGATGGTCTTTGCAAATCATGAATAATAAACAGTTGTTCAGTTTCCTTGTCTTCTGTCCAGATTCTGAGTAAGAAGAAATATCTTTAAAGGCGGCCTGTATTGTTTTTTGGCGTTTTAAAGGGGTAACGTTTTCTTCTAAGTCTAAATCAATAGTTTCATTTACGGTTTTCGGTAACGGCTCACAGGATCTTTTATTGCCACTGCCACTTGTACTAGGAATCGGTTCAGATTGAAGTAAACCATCATCAATGTTATCGTTAGGCGTTACCTTGGTATTTAGAGGATTCGATATTTCTTCTGCATTTAATGTATTTTGTTTTGGCTGAATTTCAAGATAAGCAGCCTTATGAACATTACGAACGTGCCCAATTAAGTTCGTAGTATTTCCAGCAGACTTAATTTCCTTTTGACATAGTTTGCATTTCGTTTTCTTATCATCAATTTTGTTAAAGAACTGCCAAACTGAACTTTTTTTCTTAGGTCCCATTATAACTGAAAGTTAAAAAAATAATACTTTATAGCACGGTTTACGGGGTATTTATAATAATACCTATTAACTGCCTAGTAAAATACAAATATGTTTATGCCGCATCATAATCGATAATATATAGTATCGATAACTTGGAATCACTACGGTAGGTAGTATTTCAGGGTAAAAATATAACCTTCCAATCAAATCGTATTACATTGCGAAATTAATGCAAACTTCGTAACGTAATCTTCTCTTTTATATGTTAATTAGTTATATGCACGCGCAGTAAAACGTAAAATATTTTCAACATAAGTAATTACTTTCTACTTTTTGACAACAAAACAATGTGATATTACCAGTAAAATTTCGAACCCATTATCACTAAATACATTATTCTGTTTATTAATACACATACCTGTTGATAAATCAAAGTTTCTTTTTAGTTTCAAACAAAGCAAACACTTGTATCGTATTCAAACACAACACACGTTTCCACAGCAGAGACTCGGTCGGCCATATTGTTGTTTTGTTTTGTTGGTTTAATTTAAATACTTTTAATTTTGCTATACCGGCTCCGCGGCAATGGAAACATAGCCAATTCAGCCTATAATAACTGATAGGCGCGTTTGTTATATTGGCAGCACTGATTATAACGTTTCGTTTCACTCATAGTATACTCATTCCTAATTTGCTTGGTCGATGTATCGAATGAAAAACATCGATATATATTCGATGTTGAAGTATTAACAATACATCGGTTTATACGATGCATCGTTACTATACATCGAGTGTTTTAAATAAATCGATGTATATCGTCCATCTCTAGCTCGCTGCCTCACAAGAGAACGTACGGTATCCCCGGACCAGCCGGAAGGCCATGACCCTTTGGGCCGCGCTCAACTGGCGGGCTGGCCGCAGCGCCAGGGAACGCGCCCACACAGGAGCCCCGTAAAGGGCCATGAACCGCACGGCGGGCAACCACTGCGGATCCATCTACCTTTAAAAAGATTTCTAACTTTTTCTAGAGGATAAAATCTTTACAATTAATTTTACAAGATTTTAATAATTACCTCTAACAGTAGATAACCTTTTATCGCACTCCTTACTTCAAAATTTCGCGTAAATGAATTATCTATGTAGGTACTACAGGTAGGATCTTAAAAGCTTGGCATCCTAAATGCATTGCGAATTTAGTGCTTTTTTACAATTTAGTAGAAATAGAAGTAAACTGTATAGAACTACATTTTATTATAATACGGATAACTATTCATTATCCTTAAAAATGTCCTTATACAACTGCCAGGTAGGATAAGTTAATTAAAAGATTGTATAATATGATAAAAAGTATGCGCCTTGACTATAATAATTACGGTAACAGCAGATTCTTAACATTTCGTATAAACTGAGTTTTGATGATGGTTTAAAATTGTAATCAACACTTAATAACTATTTAGAGAAGTCTTTGGAAAATGTGACGTGGGATAAAAATACATTGTGCTCTTTGAGAGTATTATACCTGTTAATAAATCAAATTGAAGTGTCTTTTTGTAATGTCAAAAGAACAGCTTTTTACTAAATGCTTAGGAAAGTATATACGGTACAAACAAAACAATAATTTAAAAAAAAAAGGTCTGTCTGTTATGGCTAATCTCCGAAACGGCTTGACCGATTTTGACGGAACTGGCAGATAGCTGATGTTATATGGAGTAACTTATACTACTTTTATTTTAGAAAAAGCCACGCGGGCGAAGTCGCAGGCAGCAGCTAACTTTAGAATAAGTTTGTGAATCTGGTAATGTCGACACTTTTTTGGTACACAAAAAACCTATATTTAAAAAAAACAATGCATTAGGTGTGTTGTAAATGCTCAATCAAAACTATTTGTGTTTGCATTACATAAAGGATCTAAATAATTAGTAAAGCTGTGATTTTACTCTTAGGTACTTACTAATTACTTAGATGTCATGAAATCTATTTTCCGATCCATTAAATCATATTTATGACTTATCAAATTGTCAATCGCTGTAGTTATGGAAACTTAATAAAAATATGATAGAATATGTAACTATGTAAGTAATATTGAAACTTTTCTGGATTATTATTTTTTTATTGGGTAGGTACCTCAAACCAAATATAAAACCAAGACATAGCGCTGCGAACAATACAGTGAAGCCATGCCAAAACTACACCTGAGATGAGATGTATATACGCTACCAGGTTCTAAAACCAGGGTTTCGTTTCGAAGTAGAGCGCCCTGAAACTGGTGAAAGTAATTGCTATGCTATCGGGCGCAGGCAGAGCTGGAAAATACCTTAAGAAATCGATCTATATCATTATATAAATAAGGAGCACAATATTACATCGGAAATTGTTTCGTGTTACCTAATTAATAAGGAGCATAATCGTATCATCGAAAAAATACTGGAAAGCTCAAGTTTATTTGCAAATACGATTCTTTCTTTTTCTTATGTATATAAAGACATGGACCGATTTCCTATGCAAGTATTTTAACTGGGCGCCAAAGGCGAAGCAAGTTCGGGGCCTCGGTAACCGCGTTCGAAATATTCCGAAGTTGCCCGAGTTCATGAATCGAAATCTGTTTATGTAACTTTATAATTTCTTTTGACTAGTTCGCGCCATTCATCCTTACGTCTATACACAAAAGACACATTATTGCGTGAACAAAAGTATTTTAGGACATGTTTTGTAATGTTTCCGTTTTTTTATTTAATTTTTCGTCAGTTGCGGTTTGATAGAACTAGACAGAATGCCACCAAATACTTTCAAGTAGTTTTATACCTGTTTTCATGATTAATAGAAGATTATCTTGTTTCGCCTCGCCACCGCTGCTTGTCTCTGGCCCCGCGCCATCCGCTGACGTCGCACTGTGGTTCGAAATCGACGCTCCGTGGACATTGAAATCAAAATTTCTTTAGGCGAGAAATAAAAATCGGAACGGCTTTATTCCAGTATTATTTAGAATATTTGGTAATATGACAGCTATAGACAGCACCATCTCCGAAAAAAAATATTTAATATTTTTTTGTAAAAAGAAAAACACAAAAGTCGTTTTTTTCTCACAACTTAAAACCTGCGGCTTATATGGGGTGTTGTCGCACATGAGGCGATTCCGAAATGCTATAACACGCACACCCATGCGCGCCGCTTCACTCACAGCAGAGTGTTTATGACTTTTACGTTGATTCAGGTGTGATCTTGAAAACTATACAAAGTAATTTGACTTTAGTGTGCTAATTTTATTAAAAATAATGGAATATACAATATAAAAAAAAAACTAAAAAACACTTAAGTAGGCGCACTAAAAACTGACCAAGATTAAAACCCGGTTTTGTTTTCGGGTTTTTTATAAAACAACCCGGTTTTCGGTAAAACTGGTTTGCTAATTAATTTTTTTTGTTCATCTACCTGCATACTATTTTTAAATTGCTTATGAAATTCTGGTCGCCTACATCTTGCATCTTTTCAATGATTAAATAGAGACTTAAAAAAAGAAACAATTTCAATGGAAACGCAGAATGTTTTAAGTAAAGGGTTTATTTGCTTGTTGTACTTAAGCTAAGTAGGTACAATATTAATTAATTACCAGTATCAAAAAGATCAACTAAACATAATTAAGTAATTAAAAATATCCAACATGGAAACAAAGTATTATAAAATACATAATCAACATTTTATAACACTTAAAATCTGACATAAAATTAACCATATTAAAAACTCTTTAATTATAAACTTTAACTTTTAAAAGGAACCCATAAGTCCTAATAGCCTCTGACAATAGTTGAGCTACTCAATGTTTTTAATAACTTAAACCTTTAATTAACATAATATAACGTAGAAATAAGTATTTTAAAAAAGATCAGCAATAATTGCATTCAGTGTAATTATACTTGGTTCTAATTAGTAATTAAAATAAATAATTTATAAAATCTAGTGAAATAAAAAGTCATCTCTTAAACATAGGTTGAAATACACAACAGATTTTCTTTAAAAACAATTTACTCAAACGTTTTTGGTAAGAAAATGAGATCTTAAGAAAAGCAAAGCATCTAGAGTAGAGTCATTAAGACGATATAAAAACGATATCGTCTTAATGACTCTGCAGAAATAACCAGCTGTCGAAATTCTCTGTCTAATTCGACACTTGTTGGCTTGATCATAATGAGTGCTTTACATGCCTTTGTTAAAAAACTGCCACGTCCACGGCCATTTTCGTGTAATGCCATTTCACATAATACCATTTTTTCGGTTTCTAAATTTGACGCAGATATACAAGGTGTTGCTTTGGACCTGCAAAACATTTTAGGAGGTAATTATGTTAGTGATTCTCGACCCGAATCAACAATAAAATGGGCAGGTATTTTTTTTTTTTTCGTTTTATTTTTATTTACGGAAATCGGTAAGTGTGAACTCCCCTTTTTAAAACGCGCCAGTCTGTACGTGTCCTTAAACTGCGCTTTCACACACACACACACAAACAAACGCAACCGACATTTCTTTCATAGATCCAAAGCACCAACCACCGCACGCTCCCACTACCACTAGCCACGCCCCCGCGGCCATCACAAGCACATAAATCAGGTCAATTTATTAGTGTGATTGATGGCGCCGGCGCGTGCATACGCTTGCAAATTCCGCCCGTCAAGTGCGCCTTCGATTAACGGTCGCGATAGGTACCTACTACCTAGTTGTAAAAATGACAGACCAATACTCCAATGTAGTTGGCGGAGATGGTACGCTTGTATGCCATCAGCGGAGACAATGTATCTCGTGCCATCGAAATGTTCGCGGAGTTATTCCCCAATCGGCATCGTCCCTCACACAGGGTAATGCTGGCTGCTACGCAGAGACTCGATCATCGGCAGTTCGACGTTCCCCAGCATGCTTAAGGTCGCGGCAACGAAGGCCTGCCTGTCGCCTTGCAAGAAGATATTCTGGAATTCTTCCGGCGAAAGCCACGGGCAAGCAGACGGGAGGCTGGTCGACGGTTTCGAGTGCACCACTTCACAGTGTGGCGGCTGCTGCACAAAGAAATGCAGCATCCTTTTCATTACCGCAAGGTACAGGATCTCCACCAACTTGATAACGCCTCGCGAGTTACATTTTGTCGCTGGTTGCCGGAACATCAAGGCACCAACATCCTGTAGACGGACGAGTGTTTATTTACTCGAGTTGGCGTCTACAATGTTCATAACAAACAAAAAGTGATCAGTGCTTTCGACACAATAAAAACGAATGTGTTTGTGAGGTGCAACGTCGTGCTAGACTGTGCCTGGAGTGTGACGGTGGAAACTTTGAACAATACCTCGAGGTAACATAAGTAGGTAATTTATTTATTTGTACATAGACAATAATTTGTAAATACGATGTTAGCTAAATTAACTTGATAAGTGTAAATAAGTTGATTTAAAAATTTTAACTACGCCAAAAATACCTATCAGACAAAATAAATCACTTAAAATCCCTAACACATGGGTACCTACCTACTTAACTAGCACAAATTATCTTGAGGTATTTAAAATATTGCAAATGAGACTCAATTTGAGTGTTTTTTTAGTATTTTTTTATCATTATAATTAATAAAATTAGCAAAGTAAAGTCAATTACTTTGTATATTTTCAAGATCACACCTAAATCAACGTAAAAATCTAACTGAATTTCTCGAAATTCAACACTCTGCTGTGAGTGAAGCGGCGCGCATGGGTGTGCGTGTTATAGCATTTCTGAATCGCCTAATGTGGGACAACACCCCGTGTAAGTCGCAGACTTAGTTTTATCAAGTTGTGAGAAAAAACGACGTGCTTTTCTTCATACAAAAAATGTATTTTATTCGGAGATGTTGCTGTCCATAGCTGTCATATTACCAAATATTATAAATAATACTGAAATAAAGCCGTTCCGATTTTTATTTCTCGCCTAAAGAAATTTTGATTTCAATGTCCACGGAGCGTCGATTTCGAACCACTGTGCGTCGCGTATAATTGCCAACAAACGTTTGCATGCGACTGTACAGACAACAGCTTAGGTTTAATACGTCCAATGAAAAAGGTCATCGTTATGTATGTACGAATCCGTCGCTTTTTTATATTCATTCGAATTTGGTCGGATAACCAGTCGTTGTTTACACGTTTTGTTTTTTGTTTATGCGAAACATTCCAAGCTAAATATTTTCACTATATATTTTTGACTAAACGCACTAATTTTTGGTTAAATAAAAACGATTGGCTATGTAAAAACAGAAAATAAACTTGTGCCAACGGGTGGTTAAAGTAATCGACTATCGCTTTCGGCGGACGGGTTTCAGCCAAAAAAAAAATCTCTCAATGGTTCCCACAGTTTCAGAATACGTCCTATCGCCGGCAATAATGATAACCACCTGGTTCTTGAGTGGGATTGTAAATTAGCATGAATGACATCAGCTGCCTCACAAAAAGATTTAAGACGTTCATTGCGTACTGTAAATATCGAAAAATATTTGTAAATCTTGAGTACCACTGATTCCACATCAACTGAAAGTACGTCAGCAGATGTCGATGCTGTATTATGTAGGATGTGAGCAAGACACCCAATGCCTTCAATATCTTTCGAGAGCTTCGATTTAAGTTTGAAATGAACGTTGTTCGTCCCATGCCTCTCTCGTCCTCAAAAAATTGTGTTAGTATTATCTGCGCTGTACGCGATTAACTTTTCCAATGAAATATTTAAGTTATTCAGTGTATTTATGCAGAAAGAAACAATGGTTTCGGACGTTTCGTTTTCCAAAGAGTCCAATTTTATCAATTTTAAGAAGGGGAAACAACTTTTCAGCGTAAAGGCTCCTACATACTGGCGCGACTTGTCGCGCGACGCGTCGCGACACAAAAGCACCGCTTGTAGCGCTACACGCGGTGTCTTTGTGTCGCGTCGCGCCAGTATATAGGAGCCTTTATGGTTACTTGCATCGGTTAAAATCCCGTAAAAAGGAATTTTCTCTAATTCTTGTTTAGTCTTTTGCACAGAATGTGGTGCCAATATGGTTTTTATAATTGCTGTAGCTTTGGTTCGCGCAGTTGACTGTTTCGCGGCAATTTTTGAATCAGGATACAGGGTAGCGTTCAATAACTTTGTAAGTCGTTGTTAATTCTGCTGCACACACTAAAGTATCTTCTGGCGTGTTTTCTCTCACCATAAATGATGAAATATCTCGTGAAGTAGAAGCTATCGATATTTTAGATTTATGTCCATTAGATTGAATGTGGTCATGTATTGAAGTCTTACCACTATGGCTCACGGAAATAAATAAATAAAGAAATGAATTCGAAGCGCACTGCAAAATATGTAATTTTGCAGTGCGCTTCGAATTCATTTCTGCCTTTCTTTATATAAGACCACTCTTTTGTGTAATCATCAGAGAAATGGCACTTACGTTTTGGCATTTTAAACTTTCTTTTCTTTTGTTCCTATCAGTCGCCGACGGTTAGATTTTTATTGAATGCACAACAAATAAGCGACACAACACAACGCATGCAATATTGCGCGCGAACCAGTGTTGCCAGACGCCGAAGGCGTGTCCTCGTACAGATATGGTCTGAAATCTCGTATTTTGTCAACACAACCTCGTACATACCATTTATTTAATAAATTCCTTAAAATCTATTGATTTTCTTGTCAACTATCTAATAACCAAGCACTCTACAAAGCAGTTTCGTCAAAAAGTGTCCAGGTGGTCGCTGGTGGCAGGTCGTACAACCGGAATTTTGCATTGGATACTGTATGTAGTATCCGAACTGTACCTACTATAGTGGACGTTTAGTAGAGTGGAATTAACATAAACATATTTTTTACGTTAACTTAGGCGCTGACAAGACCCAATTGGCCAAAATAGGCTTCTCTTAAGAACAAAAATTGCCAAAACTGTATAGTTTGTGGTAGCGGAAAAAATATATGTTAATTTTGAACATATTTCCCAGAACTTGGTTGTTACCAAAACACGTTTAGAAAAAAAATCTCGATACAAACTAACGTTATACTAACCTCTTACCTTGAGTTCTAATCCAAAATATCTGCATTAAATATCAACATACGTTACGTATTTAACTAATAACAAGAACGTCTTATATGAATGCAGAACTTGGTTGTTTTTTATTTTCGATTACTCAACTCAATTTTGAGTAAATAGATAATTGCTTCTTATTTTGCAATAAATTACAAGCGTTGTGTCATCGCGCTTCTCTTTCTTTTCTATGCAATCTGACAGTGACCGCGGTTTAGGTGTTGTCAGCGTCTTAAAGAAACAATACAAGTAAAATGAATGAAATGAAACCTTTCGTTCGTACATGCCATTCATTAATTTCCTTGATGATTGATTCCTCAATGACTTGTATCAACGAATCTCGTACAAAATCGTACGAGGATGGATGTAAACTCGTACCTCGTACCAGGACCACTAAATCTCGTACATGTACGAGAAATCTCGTATGGATGGCAACACTGGCGCGAACTGGGCAGCAGGGTTGCCAGGCGTTGGATGTTTTTCCTCGTACCAGGGTTGCCAAATATCTCGTAATTTCAGAACATAATCTCGTAAAAGTAAAAAAAAAAAGTCGTAAATTCCATAGTTTACACAATGTATTTACTTCCATCTGGTTTGCATTAGGAATATTGGCTGTTAAATCAAACAAATTACAACTGTGATTCACATTTTAATAAGTTCACTTAAAAGAGTAGGTACAAATGATTAATTAATAGAATAAATTATATTAAAGTACTAAGTACGTGGCAATTAGCCACGTACTTAGTACTTTACTTTACATTAAAATGTCAGGGAGATTACTTAAAACATCTTTGTTATTGTTGTACAGTGTTTCAGTTGTCATTCTAGAATATATTTCCTTAGAGGGTTCAAATATTATACAATTTCCTTGACGATTTGGGCCCTTAGCACAATCGGCAGCTAAAAGTGTACCATTTACTGTGTCTGTAATAAGACGATTTCTAAGGTCTGTTTTAATTAAATTTGTCTTACTGAAAACACGCTCACAGTCTGCATTTGCATGAGGTAAAGACAGAACTGCGAGAGTGAAACTGGCCAATTGGGAAAAATCTTGTGTTTTAAGTAACATTGCCCAGAACTCATCAGGATCTTTAACATCTTGAAGCCGTTCTGGGTACCGAACTTTTGCAATAGGCAGTCTTCTCCATTGATCGTCTATCTGTTGCTTTTGGTTATCACTGAAAGATGCAGTTATGCGTGGTAAGACTTCCATAAGGGGCATCAATGTTGGGACGTGATCCCTGAAATCATTAGAGAGAGCTGATTCTGGTCCTAAGGCTTGAAGTTTTGACAGCACAGGGTCTTCCATATCGTACCGTTTTCTTATCTCTAAAGCACCAGTCCTAAGGAAATTTCTGCAGCTTGTGAAGAACTGTGCCTTTTTTGTGGGCTGCCTGACCACATCAGGATGTTTTAGTAGTTCGTATACTTTAATTCCAAGATACATTGCGGCGTCATGTAATTGGAATTGCTCATTTTTAGGGTCCACTTCACTTACATTTGGACGCATAACATATTCTCGTTTTAAATAACGTAGGAGAAGTTCTTGATATAAATCTCGAATTTTATCATGCAGCTTGTGAATAACCACTTTTTCATTTTGGAATTCTAGATTGAATTTGGTGAACAAAGGCAGGGACCAGTCGAGAAAACAAAAATATAACTTATGAAAAGGATCACACAGCTTTTCCAAGATGGATATTGCTCGATTTTTTACCTCAGCGTTTCCTTTGTGTATTGGGTTTGTAGTGAAATCAATAAAAAATAAACGCAGTGCTTCCCATTGCTCTAATATTCTTGCGACTACTGCTGTTAGGGACAGCCATCTGGTTTGA
Source organism: Atethmia centrago (assembly GCA_905333075.3). Taxonomy (NCBI): domain Eukaryota; kingdom Metazoa; phylum Arthropoda; class Insecta; order Lepidoptera; family Noctuidae; genus Atethmia; species Atethmia centrago. The sequence continues at coordinate 13,371,532 of HG995383.1, read as the reverse complement.
GATGGTTTCAAGATTTTATGTGGCTCAATTTCAAGAAAAGATTGAAACTTGCGGAAATCAAACTGCCTTTTGTCACTGTTTTTAAAAAAGTTATATATGTCACGAGCTAGTTGTTCTGCTGATTCCGGAAGTTCCTTACAAGCCTGACTTGCACATAGGTGTGCTGAATGGCAAACACATTTCGAAATAAAAATCCCTGGTAAGTCTCGCAGTAAACGTGTTTTGACTGAATCATTTTCGCCCATCATGACGTTACATCCATCCGATCCAAAGCCAATCATGTTTGTAAGAGGCACATTACGACTGGTAAAAGAATTTACTAACGCTCTGTATATATTTTCAGCGCTCGCCGTAGGAACTTCATTGGTGCCCGTTTCTGTATCTTTAAAAATCTTATACAATTCCCAGAATACGCTGCAGATTTTCTGAGCATCTTTGTCAAAATAACGTAACACAACACAAGCCGTTTTAATCGTAGATACGTCTGTGGTCTCATCAGTCAGTGCAGAAAAAAAAGTTGATTTCAACTTACTCGCCAAATCAATTTTGTGGCCTTCCCCAATAGCATTTTTTACAACTGCAGAGAGTTTAGTACGCTTAAGTTGAATTTCCTGTACTAATTTTGAATCGGTAATAATATCTTTTAACAGATCAGTCAAATGGTCGGCCACAGAAAAAGCAATATTATGTTCTGCATAAAATGCAGCTAGTTTAATTTCAGCTCGATCCTTTTGTTTATTTTTTGCAGGCGTACACGCCTTAAGACGCTGACAACACCTAAACCGCGGTCACTGTCAAATTCCATAGAAAAGAAAGAGAAGCGCGATGACACAACGCTTGTAATTTATTGCAAAATATGAAGTAATTTTCTATTTACTCAAAATTGAGTTGAGTAATCGAAAATAAAAAACAACCAAGTTCTGCATTCAAATAAGACGTTCTTGTTATTAATTAAATACGTAACATATGTTGATATTTGATACAGATATTTTGGATTAGAACTTAAAGTAAGAGGTTAGTTTAACGTTAGTTTGTATCGAGATTTTGTTTTCAAAACGTGTTTTGGTAACAACCAAGTTCGGGGAAATATGTTCAAAACTAACATATAAATTTTTACGCTACCACAAACTATACAGATTTGGCAATTTTTTTTCTTAAGCGAAGCCTATTTTGGTCAATTGGGTCTTGTCAGCGCCTTAAAACCAAACGAAGATAATGTTTGGGATTGTAGACCCGAGGAACCAGGTTTGTTTCTTAAATGTTTTTTTGATTGTGCGTGACTTTTGAGATTTGTGATTTCGGCTACTATGGAACTTGATGGACAGAATGCGCACTTCGCCCTTTGAGGATTTTTAGGATCTGGCTGCAGCCAGTCTCCAAATATCGGATCCTGTAACCATTCATCCCGAAAAGTTTGAGAATGATGTTTAAAAACGGTGTCACCTGTTTTTTTTGCTGTCCATCCTCCCTTTTTAGTTTTTTTTCTAGGTGGAGTGGGTGGAGATTCAGTCACTACCTACTCATTATTTTAAATTAATCACTGAATAATTCGGAAAACACATCAAAATGCACTGGAACTCAAATAACTTCAACTACTACTGAGTTAAATTATATTTCCCTACGTGTTTCGGTTAGAGCAAGGGAGATAAGAATCCGATATTTACATGAGTGCAACAAGGATAACTACAAAGAAATACATTGAGCGGGAATTCCCCGGCCAAAGACTACAGAGGTAATGAATCTAGTGATGTGCTGAGTGAGTCGATCGTTTATTACGATGTTTATTGTAAAATTTATTATAATATTTTGATTTGGATACATGGTGCAGTCAGAGGAAAGTTAAAACGAGGTTAAAATCTTGTAAAAATATATACGAGATTTATTTTTTCTCGTATCTCGTACAGAGACCGCTAAATCTCGTAACGTTACGAGATTTCTCGTACATCTGGCAACACTGCTGGGCAGCGGCTTGCAGTGTTGCCAATAAGATTTTTAAAAATCCGCCAAGTTTGTTGTGTATTTCCGTTAAAAATCCGTTAAAAATATTTTTTATCCGTCAATAATATCCGTTAAATTTCTAAAGTTATTTATTTTTCACAGTTTATTACAATTAAAATTAGATGTACCGGTACTTGAAAGAATAAAATATTAAATAATAATAAAATAATGATCAACTAATCTTACTCTACTGCTTATCTATTAAAATGTAAACCTATAGTAAAATTAAAAATCTATAATATCATCATCATTTTCAGTGCTATCATGCTCTGTTGCCATTGTAGAAGCTGCAGAAGTCGATAGCTGATCGTAGCTTTGCAGTGTGAACTGAACACTCTCAACACACAACAAACAAGTTACTGATTAAAAGCTAACGTAACAACTAACACGACACTTTCATTTAGCATTTATCAGCTTTGCGCTATAGTATAGTATCTAATGTTTACATTATTGAGTAAATGTAAACATTGGATTCCGGTTACTTAGCAGGTAAGTCCCGTTCATAAACATTGCAGAGTTTATAGGCTACATTACACATCTTAGACCGACCTTATTGCCATCATACAAAATAATTCATATAAAAACATTTGGCTGAAGATAGTTTTTGTCCCGTTAAATATGCCGTCAGCCGTTAGAAAGATTTTTCCCCGTTTTCAATGTATCCAAATCCGCTAGATATGACGGGAAATCCGCTAAGTTGGCAACACTGGCGGCTTGGCAGCGGCGCCTGCGGGGTGGGGCGGCGGCGCCTGCGGGGTGGGGCGGCGGCGCGGGGGCGGCAGGGCCCGCCGCGGTGGCACCACGCGCCGCCGCCAGCGCTGTGCGCGTATTACACGTTATTTAAATTGAATTACCGGGACGACCGGAACAGAAGTTCTAGACCGGTGACATGTCCCGGTGTACCGGGACGGATGGCAACCCTACTCTAGGAGCCACTTTCCTACTTGAGTATCGTACACGTTGCACAGTTGCACTTGCCTTGGTGCTTATCTTGCGAATGCGAAGGCGTAGACGTAGAGTACGACGAATCCATCGCCGTTATTGGGTCCATCCAATACTAACCTCTCGCCAAGAACGTGGGCAGTTTTCTCTGCTTTTTGATGAGCTCAAAATGCACCACGAAATTTTTTTCAAATACTTCAGAATGAGCGTGCATTCATTTGATGAGTTACTTTCCATACTACATGATGAATTGAAACAAGACTGAGAAAAAGCGGTCTCCTGCGGAAAGGCTGGTTGGCTATTACCATAAGGTTTGTAACCCATTATTTTGTATAATCACTAAATAATTTAGAATACTCAGATAGGTATCTAGGTCAGATAACTAGGTAGTGTTCCTAGTTATCTGACCTAATTTTTAAAGTTAAATTAAAGATCATAGTAGCAATAGGTAGAAGCATTTAAATACTACATAAAATAGAGTTGTTCATTGATAGATGAATTAAATCAAAGACCGTACGATTAGGTAGGTATTTATATATTAAATACAAAAAGATATTTAACAAAAAAAATAATGAAAGACAGAAAGAATAGCCAGGCATTTTAAATATTAAGGTATCTTAGAGCATACTTTTATAAAAGTCAAAGCCACAAATCGATTAAAATTTCTTTATTCAAAATCAACACAAAGGCAAAAAATCAAGTAATATAAGTCAACAAGATAAATACAAAATCTATAAACTAACTTGTCATTTATAAATTAACTGACACTAATATAAGACATAGTGTAGACATATTTTCTTACAGGTAGGGTCGCTGTGGGAACAGTGGATCAGTATTTTTTCAAAGCACCGTAGATATGTCACTGTATTACTTTCGACTTTCATAATTGTAAAGCTAGATAAGTAAATTATAGATTCTTCGTTTTGTGTTCTAATGGCCTCTTTCTCCGGCGTATCCGTCGCAATCATACTACGTCCTAATTTTCTTTTTCGGGTATTTTTTCTGGGTTGAGCTTTAATGGGTGGTCGAAACTGACTTGGTTTAATAAAAGTTGCAGTTAATGTCGATGTAGGTTTACAGCATCCGGGTTGAGGACTTTTGCACTAAATCTCTGAAAGAGGTAGTGGTGGAGGAGTTTTCTGGTTTAAATTTTGTTGATTAAATTGGATCTCCTCTTGCTCTAAACTGCCTTGGACCTCCGAATTAGTAAGCTCTAAGTGCAGGCCCTGTTCATTGCATTGAACCTCACCTAGGTGGTATAAATCAGGTGTATTTGGCAAAATCGAAGGACTACCTAGATCACTCGATGTTCACAGTTTCGTCAGGGTAAGGACGGTCTGTTACAGAGATTTTTCTATCAAACGGAGAGATGCCAGTTTTCTTGAATGCATTTATTATGTTTCTTGGCGTCATAGCTTTGTTAAAGGCGTTACCTACTAGTTCAGCAAGATCATAATATAGAGACTAGTTTCCCTGGGTTTCTCATCATCCATGAATCAATTTCACAATTATAGTAGACTTTAAATGGAGAATTAATACCCACGTCTAACGGTTGCATTTTAGCGGTCGTGTGAGAATGAAGTGTTATGATTGTCACCCACCACACACACATTGGATTAGTTTTTGCCAGGTCTAAGGCCTCGATGGATAAATGCGATTCATGATTATCCATCACCAGAAGTGAAGGATTATCGATGGTACTGGACGTGCGTTTAATGAAATGAGCCATTGTTTGGACAAAGGTTTCGGTGTTCATCCAACCAGTTGGGGTTGCCAAACCTAAAGTTCCAGGTAGGGCTCCCTTTATCATATGGTCTTTAAATTTTTTCCTTGGAAAAATCAACACAGGTGGTAATGCGTAACCAGCGGCACAAATTATTAAACAAGTGGTTACGAGAATGCCCCTTTCGCTACTCGTCACCTTATTGATATTTCTTCCTTTTGGACCAATTACTTTTTGGGGCTTCTGTACCGTTGTTGTGGGAGATTCATCTAAATTAAATACTCTTGTACCATCGGCAAAACAGGGATATCTATGGTACTCAATATGCAAATTGTCGAAAAAGTTATTAACTGTGTGCTTATTAAATGCCGTCGCCTTTGCTAAACTGCAAGCTTCTGGCCGTCGTAAAGAAAGCTCAGGGTGGCGTTTGCGGAAAGCTTTGAGCCAATCGATTCCTGCTAATTGATTTTTAGTCCAAGAGGCTGGCATTTTCAAATTATTTATGACAGCCATCTCGTAAGCCACTTTTCGGCAATCTTTGGTTGATAAACCGTAAAACATAAGGGTGCATTTTTCAAAGTAGTCTTTAAGAGCCTGTTCCTGTTCAGCATTAAAAATTTCAAGTCTCGTATTCTCTATTGAATCTCTAGCCTTCATTTTCATATTATAGCGGTAAAGGGTGGCAAACGGTATGTGTTTTTGTTTCGATACATGACGAATCGATTTCCCTTGCAAGATTTCTTGAAGAGCATCTTTCATTTCTCCTTCCGTCACTTTTCCAACTTTCCTGTCATCTGGTGCCGGCTTCCTTGGCATTCTGCAGAAAGTAAACATCAACATGATTACACTTTAAAAAACCGATGTACCTACGTTACTGCACAGATTACTAATATGTAGCAAGCTACGTTACTGTGACGGTACACAGTGTAATCATTATCCACTGTGTACCCCCGCCACATTGTTTTCATTGCATCATAACTAAAAAATAACATTGAATCACGTTGCAAACTTAGCCTGAAAGTGGTGCTTTATAAATAGTTTTTATGAAAAAGTATAAATAAGTGATTAAACGAATACATACGAAGAGAGAAATCACCAATACTTACATGCTCTTTTTATTTTTTGAGCTCGCGATTTACAAAACCTGTAACAACACGTGTTTTCGACGGCGCAGCTGGGCGCAGCGGCGCACTGATTAGAGCTAGAGCGGTGGCGTCGTATGTTTGAAAGCAAGGCGAGAGAAAGAGATAGGCTGCGTCACGCCATTCGTTCTATCCAATATGTCGATTCTAGTGGTGTTCAAAGTTGCTTTATGGCAATCACTTGCTTAATGCTATATGCTCTTTATTTTAAGCATACTATTTTATATGCTTTATTTGAAGCATGCTTTTTTATATGTACCTACTACTTGTTACGACCAAACGGGCGGGCGCGAATAAAACCAGCGCGGTGTTGTCAGAGCGGAATATTACATCGCGTTTTTGAATTTATTACGGAACAGTAAAAATAACAATGAACTTTCCTTTTCCAGGCTTAGGACTGTCTATAATTGATTAAGTGTTATTAAGAAATAAAGTAGGTATGTCTGTATTTAAAACAATTATAGGCGTATTTAAAAGTTCACTGTTCCTTCTGAACGTTTTCGTCCGTTAAATACCTACACACAAAACAACAACACGATACCTCACTCAGTCAATCGTCCTTACTTACACAATTAGTTTTTATTTACATAATCAATATTGCGTATCCTATCACTGTTTATTTACACTAAAAACGCACGAAGCAAAACAACATTGTTTATAATAATACGTTACGTACCTACGTGAGCCGCCTGAGATCGCGATAACGCACGCGGTACCTAAAAAGATTACACACACGACTGAAAGCAAACGCTAGCATGCGACGACTAGCCACCCGGCGGCCGGCACCCGCCGCTTTGCTATGCCTGGTTGCTTATTACTACATGCGCTTGCGATGTGCGACGATGTGCGATGTAAAGCAAATAGCAACAAGTGCGAGCCACGATAGCATTTGCTTTATGTCATGTATGATAAGCAAGATGCTTTATTATGCTATATGCACTATTAACCACCACTAGTCGATTCTTCACTGTGTACAGTCAAGTTCATTAATATATTGGCCCTTTCAGGCTTCAAAAATATATGAACGTCAATAAATTTCATAATATTGTAACACCTATAAAAGCATCATTAAATTGTGGTCAACATTTAGATTCATTAATATGTGATTGCTTTTTTTCAGTAACATGTATACAGCCAAAGGCACATTCTTATATGAACCACTTTAAGATCATATTATCTGAACAATGTAGGATTCACAATTATGTATGCACACATGAATACAATAATATCTGAGCAAGTTAATGTAATTTAAATTCAACCTTATTACTACGTCATAAAGATGATTTTACTAGCAATCTTAAAATTGTCAAGGAGCATGGTCAAGGAGTTTGCAACATTATTTATCACTGGCTAGATAACTGCAAATGACGTTCTGTTTTTCTAATAAAACAAATGTAACTGACGCACATGTCATTCAACGATTTAATAAATTCCTACGATTTACGATACAATATTAATTCAATTGAAATATACTTACCCATTTAAAATAAAAATGTATAGAATTGATGAGCATACGAAAAATAAAATAGTTTATATGTGTGAGGAAGGTGTTTCTAAATCAGCCATTTCAGAAGAATTAGGCATATCGGTAAGCAAAGTAATTTTAGGTATTCGTCCAAGTTTTTATCTAATCTCTAATGACGTGGTAATTTAATACAAATCGTTCTTTAACAGAGAAATACTGTTACATTATGGTGGAAAAGGTGGCAAGAAGAAGGAAATCTTACAAAACATGTGTCTTTTGCCCGACCTAGGAAAACAACTCATGATCAAGATATGCAACTGGTTGAAAGTGTTCGAAATGCAAGATTTATCAGAACTTCCACATTTGCGGCTGATCTGGCTGTATCCAGTTTAACTATATGTACGATGAAGGCTTAATGAAGCGGGAATTCATCACCGAATTCCAGCCAAAAAAACTGTTATTAACGGAAAGGCATAAAATGTTACGTTTACAATTTGTTATCAGATATTTAAATTATGATTTTGAACATGTCGCTTTCATGGACGAGAAATTTTTTGTTTCTTCGGCGGACGGTCGGATCTCTTTGTATCGTGCAGCCAATACACGTTATGATGAAGGGAATGTATTGTCAAATAGACGTAGTGGACGCATTACGATCGGGATTTGGGGGTGGATAAATTCGGGTGGACCCATAGAATTGTGCGAAATATCTGGCCGAATGAGGAGTGATGCCTATTTAGATATTTTAAAAGACGTGTTTTTACCAAGTGCAAAAATTGTCTATCCTGATAATCACCGAATTACTTTTATACAAGATAATAGTTCCGTTCACAATGCCAGATGAGTTCAAAATTGGATAGCTGAGCAAGTTGACTTGGAATTAATAAAAATTCCACCGAAAAGCCCGGACCTTAACCCCATAGAGAATCTATGGGGGTTCATAGTACAGAATTGGGACTGTAATGCAGTGTTGCCGCAACTGAGTTCCCAAAAGGTACATATCCAGCACTGAAAAGGTACATTTTGGGTTAAAAAGGTACATCAGCAATGCTTTTACTAAAATCAGTCACTAGTGCTTTTCTCGCTCTCTCGCAATGAATTCGAGACAAGGAGAGACAGCCTGCTCGCCAGCAGAAGTTCTATTTTTTGGATTCTAAGTGTGAGAAAACTTACCTATCCAATATTATAAAAATCTCGTGTCACGGTGTTTGTGGTCGCACTCCTCCGAAACGGCTCGATCGAATTTTATGAAAATTTTTATTTATGATTGGTAGGTATGAGGATAGGTCGTAAAGTATATTTCATACAGTTAATAAGAAAAAAATTGTAATTTTGACAGGACAACGTCTGGCGGGTCAGCTCTAAAAAATCCCCGCAGTTTTATGATAGGCAATAGGTAGGTACTCATTGAATTGTTTCTCATGGTTAATATAATGCAGAAATCACACGATTAAAAAAAATCGAAATCGTGATTGTGGTTCAAGTTATATTCATAATCTGAACATTAAAAAACATAATATACATAATATGCTCATTATTGTCAGTTAAAACTAAAATAATAAATTAATTATTTTACTAATTCTACAATAAAGTCATGCATGTTTGTTGCAACAAATGCCTTCACCAACCTTTAGTTAGCCCAGGAGATCTAGGACGTTAGGTTAGGTTAGTGTATTAATTATAATATAAACTTGTTAGTAAGAATAATCATTGTTTGAATGACCTGTGGTGTGGCACTACCCCACCCCCTGAGAGTGTCGTAAGAGTCGACTAAAGGAAAAAACCGTAGGATGGGCAGCAGCGTTCTTTCCGCGTACTGTACCACCACACTGCGATCGCCAACTCGCAATGCCAAGCGTGGCGATTACGGCAAACCCCCTAACTTGAGGAGGCCTATGTCCTGCAGTCGACGTTTCAGTAGTAGTTTGTAGAAGTAGTTATAGAATCAAAGCCCACAGCAAAACACAATGCAACACACACACACACACAAAGTATCTAGTAATATTCTCAAGGAAGTATTTTACAAATTACTAAGCACCACAGCAGCGAGCGAATAAAGGCACCGGTCAGCTGCCCGGCGCCGCCACGACCAAATCGAACACAGCATTCGATTAATGGAAATGGGCTTATTCAATTATTTATTGTACTCTTATGTATACAAGAAAGAAAATCACTTCCCCTTATCGCAGAGACCAATATCTCGCGCGCTTAAAAATATAAAACAAAATGTACTTAGCAAAACTATCCTCTTTGCAAACAAGCGCCCTGTGAGTAGAGTAGTCACATAAAAGTGTGTATCGTATCTGTATCGTATCTGTCTGTGTCTGTGGTACTTAGGACCGAAGATCTATCTCGTTTTGGCGGCGGCGGTTTCAAATATTGGATGTAAAGTTGAAAAGGTACGTCAAATAGACCCCATTACACATTACACATGGGAGGCTTAAAAGGTACGTCAAATGTGTAAAATGTACGCTAACGGCAACGCTGCTGTAATGAGGCTCGCACGGAAGAGAATTTAAGGGCTCATGTATATGACAGCTGGAATAGTTTTAGAAATAGTGATTGTTGCCACATTACGGTTCAGTCAATGAGAGCTCGACTACAAGCAGTGATTGATGCGAACGGATCATACACAAGATATTAAGTAACCATCACTTTTAATAGGGTCTTACAGCCATTTTTGAAAAGTGTCTTAAGATAAAATACTGTTTGTTTATTTTAACCTAAGTCATGTGCTATTTGGTTGCATATGTCTTTAATATTTTCTTAGTTATATTTGTCAAATAATACAGTTTATACTATAATTGAATGGTATTTTTTTCTTTCCTGTGACGTGAAACTCAAACCACAGCATGACTTCTTTAGTCCTGTAAAAGTTGTGGCAAAATTATCAAACCATCATGAAATGACAAAAACCTGTCAAATGACAGGTGGCGCCTTCATTTTTTTTACAATTCTTAAATGGCAAAGCTGTACGAAAACATACAATTGAAAGACACTCATTTTAAAAACTTAAAAGCAAACGCGAGGAAAACAATGGAAACTACTGTCATTTCTGTAAAAATGTAAACTAGATCTTATTTGTTCGAGCAAATAATTGACTTTACCATGCATGTAGAGATAATTAAGAAGCATAGCCTGCTCAGATATTTTTGAAGCCAATACAGTTTAGATATATTTTTGAAAAGGGTGATCACATATTATTGCCTATTGCACAGCATATATTATTGAACCATTCACATAAGGACATATTTTTGATCTATAGGTTCTATAGAATTTATTGAGCTTTCCCACGCTCACAATATTTTGAATCCTTGACAGTGCCAATATATTAATGAACTCGACTGTACACTTGATTCACTGTTCCCACAACGACCCTACTTATTTCAATTTTAAAAGAATTGTCGTGAATTCCAAATAACTTCAAAACATCAAGGTTAACTAAAATAAATACAATGTATATAATGACATACAATTGAAAAGAGACTAAAGGCTAAAGTTGCTGCGGTTTCTACATTTGCGCATCCCTCTTATGCTAGGTACACACGCAGCGACTAGCCAGCGACCTCAAAATCTCTTGTCACAGCATGCTTAATACACAATAAATTAAGTAGTTGTACTACTACTCGTATTCAGAGCTGGGTTATCAACAGAGAGGGCGGTATTGTGTCTTAAGCATGCTGTGACGTACTGCTGTGTATGCTTAAGACAAACTTATACATGCTTGCTGCATGGACTTGTCAAAGGCATTTATTTGATCTGGTTTCCTATGATGTGTTGTAGAGCGGATTAATTTACCCACAGAACGTGTTATAAAGTTTTGGAATGGAAACCAGCAGGCTTAGCACGAGAACCGTAGAGAAGCGTTTTGTCGACGAAAGAGTAGACAAAAATGACGTTTCCGTGTAGACAGATGACAGTTTTCTACCGAGAAATGTAGAGAAGCGATTTCTATTCTAAAGTAGAGTAGAAATAGAAAGCGTCATGCTAACACTGCTGTATGGTGATATGCTGCACGATGGGCTGGGGCGTTTTCTCGTCCTTACGGGTTGGAGTGTGGGATGAGGCAGGGTGGATTGAGCTCACAAAAGCTTTTCAACCTTTATGTGAACGAGTTGAATGACGAGCTCAGATTGCTGAGCCTGGTATTGACCAGGCTCGGATGTTATATAGACGGTACCTGCGTCATATCAGTTACGTGGACGACACGACATGGTGCTGCTGAGTGCGTCAGTCTGTGGCTTGAAAAATTGGTTGCTCAATGTGAGGCGTATGCTAAAGTTCATGGCTTGGCATACAACACCAAGAAGTCGAAGGTCATGGTCTTTGTGGCTGGGGGTAAAAGTCCTGATGCAGTACCGCCTGTATTACTTTACGGTACACCTTTGCAGAGAGTCTACCAGGTTTAAGTATCTTGGTCATATATATTGAATCCCAACCTTAAAGATGATAATGGTGCCGATTCCCTTGTTCACAAACTAAACTAAATTTAAGTTCAGTGCATCTTTTTCCTTCTATTTCATTAAGAAAAGGACAGAAGTTAATTTATCTTCTGTCCTTTTCTGAAATAGAAAGAAAAAGATGCACTGAACTTTTCATTTAGTTTAGTTTGTAAACAAGGGAATCGGCACCGATGTCGGTTAGAGCGAACATGCTGGCTCGCAGGTTTGCACGATGCTCACTTCCTGCTAAAATCATTTCGAGCCTACCTTACTGATTTTTACACGTGCAGCCTGTGGGCTAGATATACGCGAAGATCGTACAGCACTCTCTGCGTTCGATATAACAATGCGTTTAGGGTACTGTTGGGGCTGCCCCGTTTCTATAGAGCGTCAGGGATGTTCGCAGATACATATGTAGATTGCTTTAACGCACCAATGCGTAAAAGGTGCGCTTCCCTGGTGCGCAGGGTGTGGGGCGGCTCCAACAGTGTCATAAGCATGGTTGCATAATTTCAGATTAAGGGATCGTCGTTTGACAGGAATAAACTAAATTTTGGCGATTTTTAGTCTAGTTTAGAGGCATTTGTGACAAGAGATGGGCACCAATGTCGTAGACCGTAGTGTTGTTCTCTAAATTTGAACAGGTAATCGGGGATTAGATTTTTAGTTGAAGCGACTTCTTTTACGCTTAATTAATTAATATGCCCCGTTGCGCAGCTGTTGACGGCAAACACATGGGAACCTGAAGTCTTTTATGGGAGAAATTCGTATACAGGTGATGTTCCCAAGATAACTAAGTCTGTTTTCTTTACCTACAGGCACGTGATAATATGAAAAAAAAAAATAATAGTAGGGGTGTATGTGTGTTTTGTATTACCTATCATATAAGTACTAGAATCTCTGATGTTTTTCAGTCAGGAAATCATCCTCTAGATGGTTTTTAACTCTGATCAGGTTAATTCTGTCGTACGCCTCCAGTCTTCAACAAAAAAATACCTTAAAGTCGACAAACGCCAAATAACCTATAAAGTATAAATCATTCAGCTGCTTTTTTCCAGTAGTAGACGCTTCCCCTATTCTTAGCTCGTCTTTTAATAGTGGTATAATCCAAGTCGCATACATATTTATCTAGTTTTCGTTAATTGGCGATCGGCGCAAAAGTACACAAAACAACGGTTTGTAGACGGATAACTGTGCTGCCACCTATGATGAGCTTTCAGTTTTTAAACCCATTACATGGTTGGTTACAATTACTAAGGATAAAAAATTAAAAGGTCAACTTTTTTCCCCTCGGGTTGTTGCGCGGTGCAACTTGCGCGAATCATTGGCGGTTGCCCTGCTCGCCCCGCTGACGCTTGGTTTGTAGGGAAAATATAGACAATGCAGCCTGTAGCAGCAGCCGCCGAGGCGTCTCCGTGCTCTACGGTTGAGCCAGTCGATTGAGCGCATAATGCCGTGGCTACCACTGGGTAGCCGATGTGTATCCATGCTCGTTGATATCATAATAACGTATATTTATTTATTTTTTTTAATTAAAAATCGACTAAAATGTTATTATGGTTTAGTCAACAACGTACTGTAAGCATAGATTAACGGAAGCCACATTCCCATTGTTTATCTGTGCATCCGTCTTCCATAAATGAATCGGTGCGGCGAGGCGGCGGCATAGAAAGACTATCAATTTTCGTGAGTCGAATAGTGAATCTAGTCTAGAAGTTAAAGTTTTTAACATTTCTTCGCGCGACACATTTACAGTGCTACACATAATATGTCTAGCGAAGCATCTGTCCCTCCTGCCGTATTGTGGGCCCAGCGCAAAGAAGACATTTTTCTCACGTTTAGCATCGAATCTAAAAACCCGACAATTAAAATAGAAAAGGACTCGGTTTACTTTAAAGGCGTCAATGCTTCAGACAATAAAGTACACGAAGTAACTATACCATTATACGATGCGGTGATTCCTGAAACAAGCGCATTCGTAAATAAAGGCAGGTGCATAGAAATGATTCTTCGCAAAGAAAAGAAAGACTCATCCTACTGGCCATCATTAACAAAGGATAAGAAAAAACCTCATTACCTCAAGGTAGATTTCAATAAATGGAAAGACGAAGATGATGAAGACGAGAATGGTGGAGGCAACTCATATGACATCGAAGAGATGCTCCGGTCTATGGGCGGCGGCGGCGGCGCCTGCGGTGACAAGCAAGACAAACCCTCGTTCGATGACTTAGAAACTGACTCGGATGATGAAAATTTACCTGATCTTGAATAACACCCCCAGTGATAAAACTTATATTTTAACGCATGAAAGTACATTATGTATAAGGTTTTTACAGTTATAATAAAATCACTGATAAAATGAACATGTTACCTTCATTTTAATCATTGATCTGTGCCTCTGTAACACTCCACTTTTTTTTTTACTTTAAAGCAAATAAATTAGCAAGTTTAAATCTGTAGCTAGGAAATATTTAATTTAAATATATTCAAGAAGAGTTAAGTGGTACAATGTTTTTCAATGATACTTACCGATACTAACCCTTACATACTATAAATTGCCTCATCTTTTAAAAAATGTAATTTTCAACCTTCAAGTGGGTAGTATAACAAGGTTGGGCAGTAGTGGGTGCTGTTTTAACCACAACTCTTCTCACAATAGACGGTTGTTAACTGATGGTCTGTGTACATCGGATGAAGCTCTTCTGTCTCTTAAAGTTTCCATACATCAGCACTTTTGAGGACCTAACAAATGCCACTGATTAACGTGGACAGCTGCTGGGCTAAACTCATGAAATACAAATAGGTACATAATTCCATCAGCTTGAAACAAGGAAGTTGACCAGTTAACAATACAGTGACCAGTAAGTTTGTATCAAACATTCATAAAATAAACTTCATCTGTATTCCCAAGGATGTCTCATTGAGACACCTTGGAGAAGACTGTTAAAATAAATCATTCAAACAAGCAAAATTCTGCACACAGCAAATCTGACAATAACAAATTATTCCTTTAACATTCATCATTATTTTTTACCAAAATGGGGAAAATTGTATAAGTTTTCCCTGTATTTCAGATCAGAGATTGCCCAACAGCAGGACATTAGTAGGCACTCTAATGCTCGTTTTCACTAAGTAACACCTAAAATGAATACCTAAATAAAGAGTGCTATTAGATTTTCAACTTTCGATGTAAGTGTTTTAAATCCAGCAGCGCGCTTTTATTTAGATAGCGAAAACGGGCATAGGAACCTATTAACAACAGTAAATTGACCTTCGCTTTGAAGGGCCTTAATGGGCATAGGAACCTATTGACAACAGTGTAAATTGACCTTCGCTTAGAAGGGCCTTTTGGGCACCTCATTTTATGTTAAGGATCGTACAGACGAAGTGCGATATCACGCGAGCCACAGGCAGCAATATACCTGTCGCACCCGCGATGTCGCCCCAGTCTGCACGAGCCTTTATGGAAACATAAAATGTTGTTGTTCTGTCCCCCTTTAACTCATCTTAAAATGCCCGTGCATAGTGCATGACACATTCACTCCTGTCTTTCCGAACTGGGACACAATAATTTTTAGCTTCAATCTTCATCTGCCTAGCCTTTTCCCAACTATGTTGGAGTCGGCTACCAGTCTTACCCGATACAGCTGAATACCAGTATTTTACAAGGAGCGACTGCCTATCTGACCTCCACAATTCTTAGCTTCAATAAATAACAATAGAAGAAGGTAGGCAGGTAGGTATGAAGCCCTTTAAGGATATAGGTAGGTTTGAGCCTCATTATTTTGTGATAAATGACTGCGATACAGTTTGATTTAAGTGAGGTACCTACTCAAGAAACCTTTTAAGGTGGATCCGCGGATCCACCTTAGAATATAATAATGAGCTTCATTGCTTTTGGCTACTTGGACTGTCCTAATCCAATTTACTATCTATGTATTTATTATTGTTTCATACAATTAGGTACATTTATAAATAATTAAATATAAGAAATTGGTTGCCATCTATTGAAAGTTCGTGGGGATCACCCTGACTAGGATAGATTTATTGGTTGGAATCAAACACGGCAGATGACGGCTACATGGCGGGGCTTTTTATTGTTGACAGATGTCACAGATAGACCATAGATTACACAGTTCATTTTGACACGGAGTACACTTCTGTTATATTTTAATGAATATGCCACAGGCTGACTTATATATACATTAGATGATTACAGAGTAAATATTATGTTCCTTTACATTCGGACTTCGGGGAGGGAAAATATTCCAGTGCGATTTTTTCTGATAATGATTCTATCTCAATACGTCTAGCGCCACACACTTTTCTGTGTCAAAAACAGGAACTAATGAATGTTGCCACTTAATTTTTAACACCATCGCCATTAGGGTCCATGCTGCCGGCGGTTAGGTCCAGGGCTCTAGAACCTCGTCACTATGCGTACCGTGTAATTAAGCCCCTGACCTAACTGCGGAATGAGAGCCTCCTGGGGTATTGATCCAAACTCTGCTATTAGGCCACTAACCGTAACGAGTACGACGTATCGTTACTATGGTTGTAGAGTCCACATCCCACATATCGGCATCTTGGCGTGGTAAGTTAAGATACTAGATTTTTTATCTTTCTCAGCTTTCACGAGATTCTCGTCGCGACGGACAGCGATATCAACAATCATTGCACGGCGCTCTCGTTGATCTCACCACAATAACAGGCAGGCTCAGAGGCTTATTGGCTACAATAGTCCTGTCAGTGATGATAATAGATCGATCTCAGTTTAGATCGTTTACTATAAAACTGCTTGCTCCTCCACTGCTTGTTGCTTACACTTTCAAATGTTTGTGTAGACATTTTAGTGGAGGGGCGAGCAATTTTATAGTAAACGCTCCTACCATTTTTGCCTTTATTGTATGTACGTAGGTAAACTAAATATACCTACATACTTTGTACCTACCTACCTCACTATATTATGATGAGGTAAATCCCCCTGTATAAACTAAGGCAATCTGGAAGAAGAACTGCGCCCTAATTGAGTAACGAGTAACACACTTTCAATTACAATCTGAATGATTTTGAAGGATATTGCTAATTCATCGATTCATACGTTTGAAAAATTTGTCTGCTCAATAACGTACCTACCTAGATAATGCAATGAATGCTGAACTGTCAAAATCAAAAGTCATATAGTCAAATCTGCTGAGAATCAGCACTTTTCTAACGTCAAAATTACATAAGACAGTCCCCCAAAACGCCCACCCTTCACCTAAATGAAAGCCTCTTTATGTGTGTTACGCAATTACCCCGCTAATCATTACGATTGAGTTCGGTATTGAAAAAATGGTAGATAGGTATACATTCAGCACCCTTATTGCGTAACACAGTTTGAATCACAATCAGAGTTTTGAAGCATATTGCTAATCCATTGCTTCATAGATTTGAAAAATTCGTCCGCTCAACAACGTAAATAACGCAATGGACGTGCTTGATCTGTCAAAATGAAACGATGATCAATTGTCATTTTGTGTGTGTTACGCAATTGCCCGCTGGTCTTCCATTCTAAAACAGAACTTTAAGGATATAGGTACCTAAATAGAAATTCCTACAAGTCTTGGCGACTACTTGAAGTTGCCGGCGGCAGTTTGCCAGAGGATAAAGCACTCCAAATTTGTATAAGCTGCTTGCTGGTAGCCTTAGACCACTTAATGGTCTAAACAGGTAGCATTAAAATTAATGGACAAGTGATAATAGCGACCTCTGAAGAGCAATTGGCAGTTTTTATTCCCAATCCCAATGGTGCCGATTCCCTTGTTCACAAACTAAACTAAATTTAAGTTCAGTGCATATTTTTCTTTCCATTTCATTAAGAAAATGACAGAAGATAAATTTTAGTTTAGTCCTGTCAAATTAATCAGCGCCTGTCACTACTCCATACAAGTTTAGACGTGAAAAACTTGCTTTAAAATTACGTCAATTTACGTCAGGCGCTGATTAATTTGACAGGACTAAACTAAAATTTATCTTTTGTCCTTTTCTTAATGAAATAGAAAGAAAAAGATGCACTGAACTTAAATTTAATTTAGTTTGTGAACAAGGGAATCGGCACCAATGCCTTATGTATAGTCACACCGATCTTTTGGAGAATTACAATGAGAGGGCGACGTCGTCGGAAGTCGGGACAGAGCAACAAGAATGCTTCGAC
Organism: Atethmia centrago; assembly: GCA_905333075.3. Lineage (NCBI taxonomy): Eukaryota > Metazoa > Arthropoda > Insecta > Lepidoptera > Noctuidae > Atethmia > Atethmia centrago. The sequence continues at coordinate 13,353,624 of HG995383.1, read as the reverse complement.
GCTTCAATGACGTTGACAGAAGGCAGCTGTTGGTAAACATTTAAGAAATTGTTTTGTGAAATGTAATATAAAAGCAAGATGGCATCGTTTATTCTAATTTTGGCCACACGCTATATGTATTATGTTAGGTAAGAAACACCTAATAAAAATATTGTCAACCAATAGTTTTACCATTTTGTAGCGTTTCATAAAAAAATCCGTTGCGTATTATTTAGAATAACGACACGGTCACACAGACAGGCACAAAAAGCGACTTACTTACTTACTTTATTATATCTAAGAACTATCTTAGCCGCTGCAGACCTCGCCCCCAGAAATGGCGCCACTAGTTACTCTGACAAGTTAAATTCTTTTTCCACGTGGTTTGTTGATACGCGCTAACATGTAGGGGTATGTACATGCGCTATTTTTGTTGGAAGCGGCAATATACTTATTGCGATTTAACTTTATAATTTATCTTAGTTTTTAGTTGGTTCAATAAGTCGTTTCACCTACTTTAATTAAGAATTTATTGAGAGGTTAATAATTAGTACCAAACAATGTAAGACATACCTTTATTTTGTGTTTTCAGTGACCGTTACCGTTACATTGTATAAATGGAATTGTTGTCCATGTCTTCGAATATTCAAAGTTAAAGTTATGCAGTAAATAAGTCTATTTAGGCTCTCACATTTTAATATGTACGCAGTTCCTTGACCAGGGCTGAATATCGGTGCACCAAAGCTTTGACAATCGAACATAAAGTATGAAGATCCAGTCTTTCCAAACGCTAAGTTTTTTGTGGGACTTGTGAGTATTCCAAGCATATTTTTTTCATTTTCAAAGAAATAAGTCAAAGACTTACTCAAGTTGAATCGATCAGGATATATGTTATACACAAATCCAAATATAATTTTATCAAATTTAAACGAAAACACGAATGGGTACATGCCATCAAATTTCTCATCAAACTCGGAAAGAGCAATTTCGTAATTAGGAGTACTTCCTACTTTTTCCATACACTTTTTGTGGTATTCATTACCGCCTAGGACTATTCCGTCTAGGAATCCACTCGTCCAAGCGCTAATTTTACATGCTTGGGTCATTCCAATGGCAACCACGCTTGTTGCAAGGTATTGTTTACCGCGGACGTTTACATCAAATCTGTGGTCCAATGGATGTATAGTTCCCCATAAAGAATACAGATCCCCTGGAAATTCAATGTCCCAATCTTTCCACATAGTTTGAGGAGTTTTGCGATCCAGACCCAAATCATTCACGGCACTCATTCGCGACCACGGTATCTCGCAGATATTCAACCAGTACATCTTCTCGTCTACTACAGGACGTAGTTTTCTTCGCTTCAAATATGGCATGTTTGGATTAATATCAGGTTTGAAGAGCGGACTTAATCTGTAGTTTAAAGCAGAGTGCCGCGGTGCAGTCTTTACGGAAGTCAGTTCAAAAGTGTAAAATTCGGGGTCATCTGCTGCCGCTCCTGGTACCAGTTTCCTTATTCGCCGGATTATCGCATCTATAGAGCGATATAACGTCCAACTCGCCACTGCGCCTCCTCCTGTCTTGGAAGGTGCCTGGTGGGAGCCCGTTTTACCCTTATCCTTTACTACAGCATCACGTGGTGATGGGTAAGGGTCAAAAAGATGATAATATCCTTCTGTCTGACATATAACTAAACTGCATTGAGGATATCTTATCATGACGTAACGCAGTCTTCTCAATACTGCTTTTAAGTATTGCTCCAATCTTTTTTCTGGGTTTTCATTAACAACTAAAATTTTTTTAATGTTGATATTTATGAATTTTCCGTCAAGAATAACGTTTTTGATTACCCTCTTCTCGCAAACGCTCAAATTTGTAGCTTTTGCTTGTATTTCTAGACCTTTTTCGATACATACGTCAACCATGACGTGGTCCCACGTTCTGATGGGATGCATCGCCGCCATTAACATTGCGATTAGACTAACAAAGTGACAAGACTTAACATTTGCGCTCGGGCTGCTACTAGCCAGAGCTGTAGTTCCATCTATTGCGTAAACGCCATCGACAAGTTGATAGCCGATCGCAGTTTGGCTCTTCATCTCTTTCACATCTAACCGTCGTCCTGCTGCGGGTTTTTCGGATTCTATAATAGTCTGTTTAGATTTTTGTGACGCAGGTTGGCCAGTTGAATAGTCATGATCTTCAGGCAATGTAGTTCGGGTCTCTTTTAGAAGTCTCCTGACTAATATTCTACTAAGGATAAATTGTTGATCATCAGCTTTTCCATCCTTATTGTAATTTACTCTGTGAAAGAAAAAATAAAAGGTATTAAAAAGAAATACGACTTCAGTAAATGATTTGAGTTCAGGGAGCCTGGATAAACTTTTTTTATTGTATCTCGTAGTTGAGAGTTGTAGTTTGTACCTTGAGAGGTCGTGATTACTTAACCGGACTATCCTGTGGCTGCTTTAAGCTAACTCAAAGCCTCCAGCCAGGGGCGAATTTCTTACTTTACTAAGCGACTGCACGCTAAGGGACCACCTGTGGGGTATGAACCTCGGCTTAGGGCGTCGCTGGGGGGAGGACAGCAAGGTGGGACAGGTTGGATCAGAACTGGATAATTATTATTATCAGGGGGAATTGAAAGCTACGGGCTCAGCGCTCTACGGCGCGGGCTGGCACTTCGCCAAGAAAGGGTCGGGGGAACGGTTACGTCGGGGTCTTCGATTTGGGTCGGTGAGAACATTCCTCGGACGGCGAACTGGGCTAATAGTAGCGGGCCTATAACTGGCAGCCTTGACAACCAGAGGGTTGCGATGAATGACGGCTGAATCGAAGAAACGCTTGGCATTACGTTTCATGAAGTGCCGGATAGTGGGAATTTTGTGGTCGAAATGGAGGACCTCGCTTCTAATGAACCAGGGGGATCCCGTTGCCTGCAATACGCAATTTGCACTTAAGGGACAATTTGCTTTGTGCATTTAAAACGGAATGTTGTCCGAGAGTGAAAGCGGCACGCGAACGCGCCGTCTGTATGTTGGGGTGATATGTCGCGGTTTCGAAAAAAGAACCGATTCTCCACTTTCTAAACCATGCGACGAGTTATCGACTTCGGTTTGGAGAGTGCGAGATATCTGGTCTTGCTTTTCGCCGGTGTATTAAATGGCCGCGTCGTGAGGCAGAGCGAACTGTGCCTTTTTACTTTTTGGGATGTCGCTAGTGAACTACGTAAATATGACGGGAGCTAACACGGAGCCCTGAGGAACGCCTGCGCAGATAGGATAGTGGGAGGATGGCGCTCCTTCGATGCGATAGCGGAAGGTGCGGTTTGACAAGACGTCTCGTAAGATGAGCACGAGACGACCGGGCATACCGAGTTTGTAGAGCTTATATAATAAGCCACTGTGTCAGACCTTGTCGAACGCTTTCGCTATGTCGAAGAATACAGCACCAGTCATAAAACTACGTTGGAAGCCAACGTATATGTATTCTACAATACGGTGGATCTGTTGGACTCAAGAATGTTGGGTTTTAAAACCAAACCGCTGGTCGGGGATGAGGACCTTTGTTTCGGCATAATCTCTAGAGGCGCTTATAAATAAGCCTCTCATAGACTGCCGAGAACATTGAGCAGACTAATGGGGCGAGCTTGGGTATGCCGACGACGGTGGCAATAATACAATATAAAATACGGGAGGTTCTAAAACCTCCCGTATTTTATATTCCCCATCTAAACGGGGATTAAATTTATGAGAGCTGAGTCATCCGCTTGCGCAGGAGAGACCCCTTAGCGAATCCCCGAGGATTACGTTTAGGGATTGTGATGTTGTTAATCAAATTAACTGTTTGTAGGTTTCGACTGACGGCTTGAGACCACCCACTGACAGAGACGTACCGCCAAACGACATTGCCGTGTTCCGGTACAATCCTCGGTGTAGTTGAGGAGTTGGGCCGATATAGCTATGGTGAACTACCAGATGGAGATTCCCAGGGGGGGGGGGGGGCCTGGGCTGTTTCCAGCCTATCGGTTTTCTATCGGTTTCGCTCCGTCTTCGACCACATCACCCCTTACCATCAGGGTAAGATAGGGGTCAAACGCGAGCCTTTAAATAATAAAAAAAATATTTATAAATTACCTGCTCACGAGGTCACGTAGATTCCGAAATCGTAGAAAGCAAGCCTTTCCTTTCGCCCCCTTTGTCTCACGGTCATCTCTCAAGCCCATGGCATTGCAAGGACTGCCGTCGAACAGATAATATAGCCCATTTCTCTTGAAAAACGCACAACTGTACGCGGTAGTTGTAATCATGCCTCTATCATATTTGTTGAAGAATTTTTGAGCCAATACATCTTCCATTTGCCAGCTAGCACCTTCTCCAACCACATCAACATAAGCATGATAAGCCTGTAAGTAAATATAATCAACATAAGCGGTCTTTACAACATTCATTTTTATTACAATCGTTGGATTCATTTAAAAATACGAACGAACCTGATGTCCAAGCGCAATCTTAGGTATAACATGTACAGGAGCAAGTTGAAATTTCTGCTGTTTGTTTTCATAAAGCTTTGACGCGGTGGATACTACAAAATCCACGATAGCGGGGGTCCAAGAATGGATCGAGTATTTGTAAGAAGTCACTATCGCCATGATTGCACCAAACGGCAGTTTATCATTACTGTCTGGGGCGGCTGCATCCGAAATACTAGTTGTTCCTCTTATAATTTGTGAAGTATCTGGCAAGTTCCTGAAGTTAGTCGGTTTTTCGAGCTCGTGTTCGGGAGTAACCTCAACATCGTCCTCTATAAGCGGAGGTGTCATTTTCTTTCGAATCTTTCGCAGTTTGAAGCGTCTCTGAGCGTCCTCTGTGAGAAGAACGCGGCGATCGACGTGGACCGCCGGTCTGGTTTGCACTTCCTCTTTTACTGGCATTTCACGCATTGGCGCCATCAGCTATAACGAGAGTAGGTAGGTATAGGTAAGTAAATACAGGAATTTACTGCATAAATAAGTGTCACTATACAAAAACACATTCACGATATATTTTTTACATATATTTATATTACATATAATCATTATTAAGTCATTGCAAAGTATAATATAATAATTTATTTTTAACCAAAAAAGATTGTACAAAAACAACTCAAAAACTAGTAAGCTATTATAAATACAATACAATGTAGGAGCATCTGCAACCGAACTAGGTAAAAACCTGTCTCTCAGCTAAACCTGTACATGTACCTATACAGCGCCAAACCTCTCAGAAAGTTATTTGCGTAAGAAATTAAGCTAACGAGTACAGTTTTATGTAGACTAAAGAAAAAAACAAGGGAGGCACCCTAAAAATGTGTTTCAAGATTTTAATTTAGCACTTTGTCGGCGTGATTAATATGTATAGGTACCTATGCCAAATTACAGCTTTCTAGTACTAAGCGTCTGAGCTACAGCGGGTCAGACAGACAAACAGACAGGCATAGCGAAAATATAAGGGTTCCTTGTTTACTACGGAACCCTAAAAAGCAAAAATAAAATAAGCTAAAAACTAAATGAGTTGGTCCACCACGCGGGCCCAGTGCGGGTTGGTAGACATCACATGTCTTTGAATTTTTGGTTCTAGGACATTAAATCTCTATTGGTTTACAAGTGCAGTGTGTATCTAGGTAACATTGATGAGGGACTATGTTGTAGTTGCTCCCTGTTTGTGTTGAATTAGGACGTATGCTGAAATTCAGGTATTTTGTTTTATCAGTATTTAAGGTTAAAACATGATTTCTGAGTCATTGGTTTACTATATTACATCCATTTTGTGCAGCATTTGGTAGCAGTGGTGGCCCAGTGGTTACGGCCGCGACTTACGAGTTGTAGGTCGTTGTTGGTTCGAACCCAGACAGGCACTTTACTTTGTGTAAGTTATTTCATCACCACTGCTCTCAAACCGGTGAAGGAAAATATTGTGAGGAAACTGGCTTGTCCTAAACCAATAATTCGAAGACATGTGACATCCACCAACACGCACTGGGCCGGCGTGGTGAATTACGGCCTACTCCCTCTCACAGAGAGGAGGCCTGTGTCCCAGCAGTGGGAACATTATAGGCTGAAAATATTATTATGTGCAGCATTAAATGCCTCAACCCAGGTATTGGCAGAGAAAAGAAGAGCTGTATCATCAGCGTATGATATGATGTCGCCTTTGGGAATGTAGATATAAGTAAGATCATTAATATAAATGAGTATCATTGCTACAGAGATTTTACCTAAAAAAAATATATTTATTAATGTGCTCCTTTAGTTAGCCAAGCCAATAGTATTATTACGGATGGAAGAGGCAAAAGTAACCCGACTCTTTCTGTCGGATTAGTGGAAGTTCATTTATTTTCAACTTTTATTCAAGAAAGGTAAATTCCATACATTGTCAATAAATGATGCTATACGTCACAATTTAGTTTAGTACCGCAATTAAGTGCTAGATGCAGGCTTGGATGCAAAATGTAGCACCGTGCTCCCGCAAAAACACAAGCGGAAGGTGCGACATGCAACCCAAACCTATATTTTTATTTTTTTACTAGCTTTTGCTTTTGTGGATATCGGAAAATATCCCACGGGACCATATTACCGGGATTGAAAGTACCATATAATATGTTAATCTCCAAATTGCGTTACACAGTTTGAATCACAATCGGAGAGTTTTGAAGGATATTGCTAATCGATTGCTTCAGAGGTTTGAAAAATTCGTCTGCTCAACAAAGTAAATAACGCAATGGACGTGGGTGACCTTTCAAAATTAAAATCATTGCGATCAATTGTAATTTTATGTGTTGCGCATTTGCCCCGCAGGTTATTTCATCTAAATCCGTTCAACCGTTTTTTGCGCCAATCTGGAACATACTCGTACATCCAGATAAATGGAAAAAAATTCTAAAAAGTATATTTTCGGCATCAGACCCGTAGCAGTTACTTTTTTCAAAAATATTCAATGGTGCCGATTCCCTTGTTCACAAACTAAACTAAATTTAAGTTCAGTGCATCTTTTTCTTTGTATTTCATTAAGAAGAGGACAGAAGATAAATTTTAGTTTAGTCCTGTCAAATTAATCAGCGCCTCTATACAAGTTTAGACGTGATTAAAAACTTGCCTACTAAAATTACGTCAATTTACGTCAAGCGCTGATTAATTGGACAGGACTAAACTAAAATTTATTATCTGTCCTTTTCTTAATGAACTAAAAAGAAAAAGATGCACTGAACTTAAACTTAGTTTAGTTTGTGAACAAGGGAATCGGCACCATTGTACACTTTTGACGTCGTTACTATTTTAATTCGTTATTATTTTAATAAGCAATGCGGCACAGCGATAGAATGTGTGGGATCGAGTGCGCTAAGGTAGCCCACAAAATTCATTTTTTTTTGCAATTGGTGGTGAGTGTCAAGATGTATTTTGATCAAAATATCATTCGCGACCATAACAAGTATGTATTTACAGTATTTTAATCATTAGAATCATCAATACCTACATCTTTCTAAGTTAGAGTTGACCTCAAATGTCATGAGTTCATGAAAAAGGCATTCACCTTATGGTTAACTTGAACTTAGAGAGTTATATTGATGGTTTTAATAATTATCTGTAAATGCATATATTGTGTTACGGTTGTGAATCATAACAAGTTTTATCAACATACTACCTGATTTAGTCAGTCCACGAGGCCTAAGCTGAGCTTTGCATTTGTATGAGTGCACATAGATAGTCTGTTTTTTTTTAACAAACGAGTACCGTATAAATTTTGACTGCGCACAGTGTGGTATTAGGCCCTAAAACTTGGTCAATAATATTTTATGACTCGAACGACGATTATTAAGTGTTTAAATGTTAAAATAGGTAATAAAAGACTTATTATAGTTAGAAAAAAATATTTATTCGTCACTACTACATACATTTTCATTGGTCGGGTCAGTCTCACTAAGCAAATTTAATACGTCTCCAAACAATGTCTTTCTATTTTTCTTAAAATATAGATTTGTTCTCATGCTTGTTAATAGGGGGTCCGAAGTTAACAAAAGCCTATTTAAAACGTCCATATTGCACTCTACGCGCGAAAACTTTCTGGAATAGTTAAGTCTATTATTGCCTTATGTTTTTGTTGCGAGCTTCCGCAGCTTCTTCAGAAAGTTGTCCTATTGGAAGAATTGCGTGTTTTATCACTTCAGCTCCATGACGAAGTACTTTATGCAGTGTCGGAGACATGGGGTAAAACCCATATAAAGCCACATACATCTCGGCAGTTTCATCGCAGTATTTCTGGAAGGCTTCAACATTAATTTTATACCCGCAGCACATTGTGTCAAATATAACCTTCAGTCGGTAGATAAGTTCTTTATCAATTTTGGTTATTTCCGCTGATATTTCGTAGTTTTCGAAAAATCGGCGACTGGTATTACCGTCATTGGTGTTCCCAAAATTAGCTTTCGGGATATCCACCAATAATCCAAGTTTTTGCTTAAATTGATCTTGGATCTCTTGTTTTTCCTCAATCGAAAGTCGGACATTCCATTTTTTTACAGGTAGCCTATATGCTATGTGTAGGATTAATTCTAAAAATCGAATACGAGCATGTAGCAATGACAGCCCGAATCTTAAATTTTCCTCTTTAGGGGGCCTTTTCTTTGATAAGTCATTAAACTCTGAACTGGTTGCGTCGCAAATGTAGCATCTCATTGTAGATTTTGTATGTGTTGCCGCATTGTAAACTTTGCCATCCACCATAGTGAACAACATCTTATGCTTCACTGATAAGTTGTTCCCAATGTCAGTGCTGGCAAGCGCATCTATTTGTGTTGTGATGTAGTCTATTTCTTCTGTTGTTATATCTGTAGTCTCCTTGACGAATCTGATTCTAATAGGTCTGCAATAACGAGGAGATGAAGGTGTCGGATTTTGCCACAGAATTTTCTTTTCATGTCCATATACTAACTGAAGTGGAACAACAGAACTTTGAAAAATATTAGCATCTGTATCAGGTTCATTTTCAAATTTTATTTTATACTGCACCTGTTGTGACCCATCGCAACCCCATTTACTTATTAAGATTAATGATGATTTTTCTTCCTCACTTAACTGTTCTACAACTACTCCAAGATGTGAAATCAGTCGATTCGCCGTATGATCCATTAATTTTTGTACTTGAACTTCAGCAAACGTTTCTGTAACGCGATGAATTTCAGGATAGCATTCTTTCTTGACTTTTTGCAGCACCGAATAACACGGAAAGAAGGACTTATTGGTTTCTCGTACTCGTTGGTATTGTGCTTTTGTTAATCCTGCTTCGGTGAACATAGACAAAGCATTTAAAGGTGGCAATTGGCGAGGTTGATCTTGCGTCTGAATACTTCTTCTCATTGCTTTCACATATTTTTAGCTCTCCGGGGACTTTTCGTAAGATCTCTTATGACTTTCGAAGCATCAACTTTACCAACTTTTCTTAACTTCATTTGAGTAGCGTAAGTCAATTCCTCCACGTCTTTTGATCGAAGTTCTGTAGTTTTCCGTCTTTTAGTCCTTTCACTAGAATCCACAAAAGATTTCTGAGGGCGACCAGGGCTGATTCCTGTAACAATAGAAAAAATAAGTTTATCCGTAGATATTAACGAGTTTCAATTAAACAATACAATGAGCTAGCTACCTGAGTGTCAACAAGTTTTTGGAAACCCGAAACCCTAATTAACAAAAAAAACTGTTCAGACACATACCTGTAGCTGGTAACGATATTGATCCGGATAGCCAATCTACGTTATTTTCTTCGAATCTTGCTGTGGTTTTACGAGCTGCTAACCATTTTTGCTTGAAATTGTGTTGTATGTTAGCGATCTTTTGTTTTATATCATGAATTCTTATATCATCATCAGAGTAGGAACTTAGCAGTTGCTGCTTCAAAAACGTCTATTTTCTGTCAAATGTTGACTCATTGGAACCTTGCATAATAGCATACAACTCATTCCGAGTCATAAACCTCAATCCTGAAGTCCCTGTAACAAAATAAGACTAAATCTTAAGAACGAATATTTAAACATGATTGGGAGGTACTAACGAAAAAAAATCTCAAAAAAAAACGGGGCGGGTATGGGCGGCTATGTTTTTTAAAAATATGTTCTGGACTGTCTACTCTACAAGAAACAATAGTATTTGTATTTAAAGAATGCTAAATAATGTAAAAAAAAGTCTCTTAAACATAGAAAAGTAAGAATTTTTGTAAAATTTTATGACAACTTACTTTTGCCCCTATGGATTAAAATTGATTGAGACTTTTGTAGAAAAAAATCATGTTACATATAGTTACATACCTGGCTGAGAGGAATCCATCACAAAAACCACCACAAAACTATTTGTTCCTAAAATATCACGTTTTATAAACAAGTAAAATTTGAGCGTATCGAATAATCACACGACCACTGTAAGCGAACGGCAACTTCCGACTGAGCGCGCGGCACGTGTTGGCAAGCTGGCACGGAGTTCTTCGGCCATTTATTTGACCAACTACTTAACTTTTAAAGGATCGGTAATATGGAATAGTTTACCAATAAAATAAAAAATCTTTTTTGGCCAACTTTTAGGGCCTAATACCACACCGTGCTGCGTTTCCATTGGTCCAAGTAGTCAACATAAAGTCAAAGAACATAGAAAAAACAAGAACACAGGCTTTGGCCTCACCTCGACCAATGACTCATCTCACTCTGTCAATATCGGAAATGTGCGAGAGTCATACTCAGTACTCGTTTGATAAAAAAAACAGACTATAGTGTAAATGTGACGTCGGCCTAAAGAGCGACGCGTCCTTTGCTTGGTTTGAACCGGTTTATATAACCGACCAAAGGCGCGGTGCGTCCCTCGCGCGACTCCCTCCGCCGCGGTAATGTAATCATTCATTGGTATGGTATAACAATCACTCACACAAATGCAAAGCTCAGCTTAGGCCCCGCGGACTGTACTGACCTGTAAATTGTAAACGTATGAAATAACGTATGAAAATTTGAATTTCGCGGACCACCCTGGAGCTTTCGCCTTAAACTAACGATAGTAGACGTAGTAATAGACGTACGGGCACTTCGGGCTCGGGCTGCGGCGAGGGCGGCGGCGGCGGCAGCGGCGGAGGCAGCTCCTCCGCCTTGCGCCGCGCCTCTTCTTCCTCCGCCTTCTTCCGAGCCTTCTCTTCTTTTTGTTCCTCGTCTTCTTCCTCTTCTACCGCTTCTTCTTCCTATAATATAATAAATACGAATGCTGATTGATTGCTAATCTATGACGCAGCTGTAAAGGCTATTATAATTTGGCACATCGGGGTGAGTTCTTGAAATGGAATTTTCAATTGGTCAAAGAAAACATGAGCTCGATTTCACAGAAATCTCATCATTTATTGTTTTTTTTTTTTAAATGCATTGTTTTGCCAGGAAACCGATCTTTAAAGTTCCACCCTGTGTTTAACCAACGACTTATGCGAGCTAAGCTCCGCGCAAAACCGATTCGGAGTCAAACAATAGAAAATCAATTGTGTCTTGCAGTGATAGGAATAGGTAGTGCCTATTAGCCTAAACTTCGAAGAACAGAGACAAGAAACGGAGACTTCCTTAGGACTAAATTATTTCCGGCACATCTGTCTCGAAATTTCGAGACAACACTTAAATACATTTAAAAAAATGTGTTATTTGGAATAAGTAATTCGTCTATATTTATCTAAAGTTTGTCTATAAATGTGATAGTTTGTATGGATGTCCATTACTCAATGCCACTGAAAATGCTGATTTTGGTAGTGATATAGATTAAGGTGTGGAATAGCACATATGCTACTTCCTATTAAAAAAAAGTATAGTTCCCATGAGATACAAAAACAATAGTACACGCGGGAAAAGCCGCGGGCATTAACTAGTTAAAAAAAAAAAAACGTAAGGGTCCTTTCACACCACCGATATTGTCTGGCGATTTTTGGAGATTTCTATGCAAAAAAAAACGAAAGAAAAAATGCTCAAAAATCGCCGGTCGATATCGCTCTAGGTTCATTAAACAATTAATGGGCTCTAAAGGAAAAATAAAACACATAGAATATTGTTGTAACAAATATATGTATATTTATATTATTTTAAAATATGACGTCATTGGAAACCATGAAACAAAATGTACAGAAGGAAAGATTTAAGAAACAAATTTATGTTTATCTATCTTTAAATATCTATGTCATATTTATTTTACTGACGTTGAGGGATGCAATTTTTCACTCAAACTCAAATCAAAGTACAAATTAACCTTTGAAGTTTACAAATTAATATTTGAAGCATTTAGGACAATCAGTTTTAATACTGAACTACTAACTGTTCGGTTTTAATAAAGAACTTGATGCATCAAAAATTGCTAAGAATTTGAAAATCTTTATTTGTGTTACAAATACCATAAAAAATAAAGAACGATTTTAATTTAATCATCGTGATTCGATTCGTCAAGTTCAGTATCAGAACTGAAATTTTCTTTGTCAGATGAGTCATCTAAGTTAAAATACACAATCATAATTTTTTCTATATTTTCAACTGTCAGGCGATTTCTTTTTATGTTAAGAATCCATTTATAAGTTGAAAATGACCTTTCAACATCAACTGAGGTTAAAGGCGCGTACATATAGTATGATCGCTCATCCTTTCCTGCTGTTATCGCTTCACATATGTCTCTAATTTTATCTAAACCGGGATTTCTGTCCATGACATTTACGAGTTTATTTTTTATAAGCTCAGATGAACACCAGCTAAGCACAGTTCTCACGTGATCAAATATTTCAAAGGATTCCGTTAGAGTTAAATTCGATTTTTGTAATTTCTTTAATCCAATTTGTATATCTTTAAAATATTCCTCAATGTAGTCCAAGTCCGATTTCAAGTTTTCCTTTTGAAGAACATTTTTGGCACACCTAATAGATAGCGCGTCGGAACTTCTTAAAAGATTTACAATTGTTTTAATTTGATCATAATATTTTGCATAATATGACACTGCCTCCAACCAAGTACCCCATCTTGTAATAACGGGTTCTGGAGGAAGCGGCATGTGGGGAAAGGTGTTTTTTAACAAGCGCACTCTATTAGGTGATTTTAAAAATATTTTTTTTACGTTTGAAATTAATTCATCTACATCTGAGTATTCGTATCGTATTTTTTCTGCCACGAGATTCAGTGCATGTGCTAAGCAAGTGACGTGTATCATGTTGGGCAAATAATTTTTCAGCACACGTCCCGCTTTTAGCATATATGCTACACTATCAGTGCATAATACAGCAACGTCTCCTACTTTGGATTCATACAAATCGCACCACATATTTTCAAAGCAGTCTATTACAAATTGGGCAATTGTGCTCCCATTAACAATTTCTAGTACTTTGCAAGCAACTAAAAATGGTTTTTGTGTGATCGCATTTAAAGGTTTTACAAGTAAATGTACCATGTATCTGCCTAAAAAATCAGTTGTCTCGTTTAAAGATACCCACAGCTTTTGATTTGCAATTTGTTCATAAATCGAGTCAATTTTAGTTTTAAAAATCTTATCTAAATAAACTTTTCTCAGCAATGATTGCTCAGGAAGCTTTTGTCGATTTGTACAATTGCAGCAAATATATTTATGGAAGAATTTTTTGAAAGCGGGGTTGTTTACTTGAATCCAAGGTATATTACATAATATGAGAAATTGTACTAGGTCCAAATAAAATTCTTCATTTGGTTTTTTACTTGTCCCTTTGTGTTTCGGACCTTTAACGTGCCTCTTGACACTACTAAGTTTAGCTGTTATACTGCTCTCGCACTTAGAACAGTAAATCAAATTACTGGCCGGGTCATAATATAATTCAGGATGAAGTCCAATCCAACTTTGTACTGTTGCTTTCTTAGGCTTGTTCGCCATCTCCAATCTTACTGGTCTCCAAAAAGATGTACGATGGCAAGTACCTAAAATAAAATAAAATTTTAAGTTTTCCATGCCTCAAAAGGAATAACGAACCTTTATAGATACAGGGAGGTGGAAAGGAAAGCGGGAGAGGTGCGCGCATTCCAGCTAGGTGCATCGATTGTATCGATTTAAAGATTTTATTCTTTCATTTTACGCTCTAATAAAGAAAAACGGTTAGATAATATGAACACGCGTAACATCATTGTTATTGAAATTTTTTTTTCGCGTTTTAGTCAATGCGCAAAAGACATATTCCTTTTTGGTTCAAATATTAAAAGAACCGGCCAGAAAAATAATATATTTTGATAGAATTCGTCCACCTTAGCAATTCTTTATGACAGCAAAGATATAACATTACTATGCTTGGTAGTATTGAAGTTCACTTTTATATTTGAACCAAAAGTTAAATGCGTATGTTTTTTTTCTTTAACTACGTTTCATACACAATAATTATCTTAAAAACTCCACTAAAAAAATATCAAGTTCATACAATTGCATATCAATCTAGACTGTCAAATTGCTAGTTTAAGATAAAATAATATATACATTAATGTTCTTCTTTATATCTAACTTACTGTTTGTTTCCCTACAAGAAATAAAATAAATAACTTTAGCCAAAACATTAAAAAGTAATAAATGTTGACTTACCGTATTATTTGATGTAGACAGACAGGAACAATGTTATTGCAGCAAATCGTAATCCATAAATTCAAGCCAAAGTAGTCGTATTAAGAAGATCCAATGAACCAAAAAACGAGCGAGGGTGAAAAACAATATTCACAAAAACAATACAGGAAGATGCGCACTTAACAAACCGAAGTACAGGATTGAAGTGAAGGTAACCTGCGCGCACGCGGGGCGGTAAGGAGTAGGGGGGGGGGGGGGTATGTAGACCCTCCCCGCGCCGCACAGGTATGCGACCATGGCGGTTACCTTTTGTAATTTCTAAGAATAGATAACGAAACGCGCTGCCGTAAAATGTGATAATGTGATACCATTATTATGCAATTATTTTAATATCATGCACATTTTTAAATATACTTTAGAAATATATTTCATTAAGATGAAAGAAAAAAAGGTATTTGTATTTTCATTTGTAACTAAATATTTGCATATCATGTATAACGGTAGAATGTAAAGGGACCTCATTAATATTAAGATCATACCACTTTGTATACCTACATTCTGGCAAATAAATGAATTATTTATTTATTTTAAATACCGATAAAATCAAAATCAAAGCATTTATTTCAAATAGACCATTTACGGGCGGGCACTTTTGAATAGTCAAATGTCGGTCAGTCCAAGAAAAGTGAAGCTAAATTGCACGTTCCAAAGAGTAGGTCTCTATGGAGAAGAACGTGCAAGAAACTCCATGGACACTCTTTTAAATCATATTATGTGTTACATATAATGCCTTTTTTACACTTGAACTTTAGAAATCTCATTAAACGTAGCCGAGAGTGAGCTAGAAAGAAGATATTTACTTCGAAAGGTGTACGGCTTCTTATTTAAACATTGTGATTCATTGTGTATTACGATCAACAAGTCATTTACAAAATGTTCTCCAAAAAAAAATTCAGAAAATTTTATGGTTGTAACGACTGTGTATGTTATTTATTATGATATATATAGTCGCAAACTTTAGGTAAATATAGACGAATTACTTATTCCAAATAACATTTTTTTTAAATGTACCTATTTATGTGTTGTCTCGAAATTTCGGGACAGATGTCTCGGAAAAAAAGTTAGTCCTAAGGAAGTCTCCGTTTCTTGTCTCTGTTCTTCGAAGTTTAGGCAAATAGGCACTACCTATTCCTATCACATTAGCTGTCCTTGACCAATTAAAGCGCAAATTGTTAAGAAACAATAAAATCGTATCGTTTACAGATAATGCTCACCTCTACTCCACCTTCCGGCGGCTGAAAATAAATTTCCAAATCAGTAAAAGTACACAAGGTCAAATTAAATTAGCTAGAAAAACTCCGCAGACGTAATGGGTATCAATGTATAAACAAGAAGGTCAACGACCGTAGGTATTGTAGTTACTTGAAATATCAGTTTAAAAACACATTTATTTTTGTAACCTTCACAGACGTGACGAGTATCGATATCTTAACTCGATAAAACAGTAAAAGCTGATTTATTTATTCTAACGTTAAACTTGAAACTATTAGGAAATGGGTTAAAATAATGATTTTGGTAATTGGTGCTCGTTTTATTTTTGATCGCACAACATAAGGCCACGTTGCCTTATTTTTACGATCGTTTTTGAGGCGCTAATCCTGAATCTAGAGTATTCTTGATTGAAGCCTGTGCCGCACTTTCCCGCATTAGTGCAGTAACATAAACTAAAAAGCACGGTTGAACGCCGGACTCCGGATTCCTAAGTTCTTATGCACGCGACATTTAAGAGATTATGATTAAAAACACTGCATTGTGAACCTAAAAGCGGTGAAATTAGTGTCATCCCTCAAGTCATTCATGCTCATCCACGAATATAAGCCCTAAATAAAATAAACAAGTGGATCACCAGCGGGGGCGGCGGTGTGGGCGGCGGGGTTGGTTCAGGGTCGGGGTCGGGCTCGATGGGCTCGTTGGTCTTGTCGCGGGGCTTCGGCCACGGAGGAACCACCTGCGTCACCGACACCGTGGGCGAGTCTAAGTTCACTGCAACACGTTATCACACCCACATTTTTATTAAGTTAAAATCCATTAAATTCGCCACAACCTGTTCAAACGACGCGACGTGGCCATTCATCTAAATGACAGATGTTGGTTTAATCGGTTGGGGTGAATTGCGTCTATTTTTAGGCAATGTTATGTCTGAGTTCACTAAAGTACAACGTTCCATTGTCGTCTACTCCCGTCTACACTCTACTTTCCAAATAACAAAGATAGTATTAAACTTTTGAATTGAATGAACTTTTAGATTTGTTTATCTCGATATTGAACGATAACTGTATCCATATTTGCGGGATTTATGTAGATAATTATTATACTTATCCGGCCAATGCATATCATGCGGTGTGTGTGTGGTTTTGGTACAGTATACACTTGTATACTTCGTTTTGGTGAAACATGGATATACAATAATAAATCATTTTGGGGCTAACGGTACTTTCATTAAACAAAGTTTTGAGCTTCGAGCTACCTAGCGGAGATATGCTTTCCGAGCAACCCATATAAACTTAATGTGTAATAATATGTTTCTCGTCAAGACACTTACCTACTTTCGGTTCCATTGGTTCGTCGACATGTTTCTTATATCTCAGCGGTACCGGTGGTATGTAATCGTCGTTTACACTTTCTACCAAGGATATTATATCGCCCATTTGTTCCTCATCCGCTTGATTCAGTAACTAAAAAGGGGCAATTTGCGTTACACACATACCAAATGTAAAAAGTACAGTTAAGTTGTAGTTGTTAAGGGCTGATATATATTAGAACTTACTCCAGGTGTTTTTGGGTCCAAAGTTTCTACCGGCATAACGTCCTGACAGATATCTTGTCCGTCGCCTTGTGCCCTACTTGTGTGCAAAACTTTTCGCTTTTTTTTTGGCAGGTCTTGGTCGCTCAGCTTACAGTACAATTGTATCTGAAATTAAGCCACTTCGTAACTAAACTTAAATGGATCATTGTAGTCGACTGCAAGTTAAAAGCGTCTTGAACCGCTATTAGATTGTCATAAAGTAAAGTACGGAAATTACCCACGACTAACATAATTAAAGATGAGATGATCTATAAGAGGTCCCCGAAACGATCAATTTGGATTGTAAGTAGTAATATTGTCTAATCGCTTCAATTGCATTTTTAGAAGATAAATTACGACGACGTAATTTTTTTTATTTTATCTCATTTTATTGTGGCCTCGGCTGGCTAAGTTTAATGATTTGATGTCAATGTTTAATCTTACTCCAAGTGATTGTCATGATTTTTACAAATTATTAAAGGGAAATGATAACATGGTCGAAGACATGGAGATCTAGATTTTGTCCCAGAGGAGACTGAAGATTAAAAGGCTGATTCTTGTGTTTCTCAATAATCTTAATAGTTAACGCCATAAGAATCAAGCTAAAAAAAACTCTTCTTACATATCAATAAATGTAAGAAAACCTATTTTTACATTTTCTTATTATGTAAGAAGTTTTCTTTTTGAGCTTTGTTAAACTAAAGATATTCAGTAACAACCAAAGATATTCAGCTGTCAATATCTTTATTTAAACAAATGTCATATATACGCTGATATAGAGGACATTATACTGTATATTTTTATCCTAAAAAAATGGAAGACTGAAAGTTGATTATGGTGAAGATGATTATTAAGTAAGGCAGTTTTGACAGGTTTTTTATTTTTAGATTTCATTCTGTTTTGTTGACTTTGAGATGTTTGTGTTGCCATGTTTAAAGTTTAATTAAAAAATCGTAAAACAAAATAAATCTATTTTATTTCTTGGAATAAGGTTTTATATAAATATTTTATTACGGGGGGCGTTTTAACGAAATTAAGACTAGAGCATGCGCTATGAAAACTAACTTTACGAAAAGGATCCAACCGTATAAATTTACATATATCGCGGAAAATACAATAATACGCTCGATTATTAACAATAAAAAAGTTTTATTATTCCACACACAACATTATACTTTCAATTAATTTTAAAACGAATACAAATGAAATATCTGCCAAACTTCAAACGTAAATATCTCTAAAGTGACTTTGTGTGGATTGGATCCTTTTCATGTAACTACGTCCAATTTGCGCATCAATGTAAATCAATCACGTAAAAATTGACAATTGTAATTGATCGTTTCGGGGACCCTTAATAACAAATTATTTGTCAGTTACTTCACCAACTACTAACTGCTTTACTGAAACAAAGTCATACTAATAAAAACAAAACAAAGTCATCACAATTTTACCTTTGGCTGTTTCTTCTTCAACTTTAGCACTTTAAAAGCATGCACGTAGAATTGTGTTGTAACCGGTAAATAATCCCAGTTCTTTATAAGTGCGTCTGCCATAGTTCCCGGATTCAAAAGCATCAAGCAGCAAGCCTTACCGGGCTGCATCGATCTCAGGCCGTCATAAGTACGCGGATAAGGATCAAACAAATAGAACATATCTTTCTGCCTCCAAATCCCAAGCGCGTAATTATTAAACTCCAATATACCGCTGTTATACTCGTGACTGAAGAAATCTTCAAGACCAGTTCTAATATTGAACAAGCATTCCTTTGTTGTGAAAAGTTGTCCTTTCGCTCGTTCTCTGTATATTATTATCTCACATGCATACGGACCTATCATTATTTCATTTGGTATATTATCAATAGTAATATCAATCATTACTTTCGGGTGCGTACAATCAACGTACAGCTTATTGCCCAGTCGCAAAATTTTGTCTAAAGTCTTTGAAAACCAGGTATTAGGTGGCGATATTTTCGCGTAGGTCATCGCGACAATGGCTATCGGCAAAGCTTGTCTAAATTTAGCCTCCTCAAAACATCGATCCCCTAAATGCATATTAGCATTGACAATAGCACAGTTTGAGTTCAAAATTCTGTATCCCATCATGGCTTTCTCAGCTTGAGTGAGTTCTTTATCAGATTCGAAATCCTCATCGCATTTCTCATCTGCCATTTTCAAAATTTTTACAGCAGCCAAAAGGAATTTTTGATCTTCTAGAATGCTGCGTGCTAAAAGAACCTCAGCAACGGAATCTACATCTTTTACGTTCATGAGAGCGGCTTGACCGTTGGCGAAATTTGAGTAAGCTCTTGAGTCTCTTCCAGCTGGATCGAAAATGTAATAGCACACTCTATCTTTCCAAATCACTAATTTGAGGACCCTGTTTTAAAGAAAATCCAAAATCATTCATTAATTCTTACTTAGTTACTTATATGTAAGAAATGTAGAGTTAAGAAACGTATGCAGCGTTCCTACCTTGATAACATTATTCCCGCTCTATTTTCTTTAAAGAAAGCTTTCAGTCCTCTACATAAGTTGTATACCGTGGGATCTAAGGACATCGTGTATCCCACGATGTCTGGTTCACAAAGCAAAACTTGCATCCTTTTCCCATTCAATACCAATGTTTGTTTTTTCCCAAACTGCAATACTTCGCATATACCCTGAACTGATGAATGATCATGAACTTTGTCTAAACATTGAATATACCTGAAAGAAAAAGGCCATTTTAAATAGGTACAGTCGCCAGCACATCAATTTACCACAAACTGTCAAATTTCTCCAAATGATTATAAACCTTAAAATGTTGATGGTTAAGTTCAAAATCTTTAAATTACTCAGGCGTTAATATGACCCAGATCGAACTAAGAGACTATCAAGCATAACCGATGACAAAGAGGACGCCATACAACGCCGAACTTTGTCTAAGACTCGATGTGTCATAAATATAAATGTTACGCAGTTAGTGTTACTAACTGCGTAACACTTTCAATCATAATCTGAATGATTTTGAAGGATATTGCTAATCCATTGCTTCAAATGTGCGAAAAGTTTATCTGCTCAACAACGTAAATACCGCAATGAATGTTGTTGGACTGTCAAAATGAAGGCCATTGTTACTGATAGCGAGTTACCAAATGTGACTCATCATCTGCCTAGCCTTTTTCCAGCTATGTTGGGGACTGCTTCAAATGTTACTAAGAGAAAATATAGTATTAAAGAAATCATACCACGCATCACCGGCGTCCACCAAGTTGTCGATTAATTTCATCGTCCATTGTTTAGGATGGTAATGAAATGCTAAACAAAAAGCCATAACGCTCATTGGCAGAGCTTGGCGACCTCTTGATCTACCACCTTTAATACAATACAGAATATTATGTTCAGACACTTCGCTTCAGGCTATAAACTAAAATAATTCTCATGCTTAGTCTTCCAACTAGCCCAAGGCGAACTAGGTTGAGGAACCAAGTGGTTCCACTAGAACTTAAAAAAGAAACTGTAAAGTAGATTCATTCCTTTTCTTGTTTGCTACAGCATTTTAATGAGCATTTAAATTAATAACATAACACCTGTAATCCCGAATGAGTCAGGCAGAGGTGTACCTACATTGCACCCCATTTCTCCAAATAGCTTTAAGTCCCACGTGATAGAGGACGAGCCTATTGCCATCAACCGAGCACAAAACCAGACTCCGGGCTGCTATTGAGAAATTCCTGATGGATAAACCTAATAAGCCCGACCTGGTAATCGAAACCCAGACCACATGCTTAGAGAATATCAACCCCAGGTAAAGGGGTGAAATTGGATATTGTATGAGAAAATCGGAAATCCACGCGGACAATGTAATAGCATAAAATATAAATAAATAAACTTACCGAACTTAGTATCATACATATTGAACGTTCCCGTCAAAATACCATAGTGTATATCAGGTCTCTTGTCTTTGGTACACCGGACTACAGTAAGAGAATGTGTTTGTATGGTTCCTCTTTTTAAATTCAGTGGTATATGTATCTAGACAAGTAATAATAAAGTTTTAAAGAAGTCTTGGAAAATAAACTATGTATCTATATTATGCATGGAAATGGTGACTTATCTAAAGCTAGCCGTAACTTTGTGTAATAAAATGGTATTTATTACACAAAGATCTTACATCTACGGGATCTGACATGTTGCTAGCAACATGGTTGCCGGAGCTTAGCTTACGTGTTCCGGTCTAGGTATTTCATCCAGGCCACAGACTTCATCATCATTTTTTGCATATTTCTGTGCACCTCTCGCTCTTGGCTTTCCATCAGTAGCGCCAACAGATCTATAGCTACACGTTTCGGAGCGCCTAAAAAATTGAAACAAAGTTCAAAAACATTTGCGTAATATTGATGCTCGCAACGTCAGAAGATCCTGGCAACAATGTTGCGCATATCATAAAAGAACTATGCTAATGATAGCATGTTACCAAGAACACTGCAGCATTCCACGTTGCCACTTGTCAGCAATACAAAAACGTGTAATAAAAGGGATTCAATGTTCTGGCCACAAAGAGGCGAATCCCGCGAGGGTACTCGCGCGTCAATTGTTTTAACGATTAGCAAGTCAAGCGACTATTCGCGCCAGTTTGAACACCCCCCTATAAGTTCGTTGACACAATGGGCGTTAGCGAATTTCTTCCCGCATCCCGCACGGGATTCGCTTGTACGACCAATTGCGGGCCAGTATTACGAACGAACCCTTATTTCTGCGTAATAAAGGAACTACAAAGTCAAATTGTTACTATGAATGTGGGATAACTACCTACTTACACAAAAATACGCGCCTTAAATACAAGGCACGCTCTTTCAACAATTGTGGGCTACGGGCAATTAGAAATAACACAGGACTACTTATAAAAAAAAATAAACAGTAAATTACCCTTTCAATCTTAGAGCTAGTTTTTTCTTCATCAATTTGGCAGCAAATTTTCTGAAACAGATTTATTAGTAGTTTTAATTTTCACTTTATCAAAGGAGAAATAATATTATGTACCTACTACAAAATATACATACCGACATTTCTTTTTAGGGCACGTTTTTCTTTTGCAGACACTGAAAATGTTTTTTTGGAAACAATGTTCATTATGCATTTGTATTTATTACTTCAAAAAGTACATCAAACACTTACCCTCCCTTGTAGCACGGCTTTGGTTTCTTCGATCTGTTAGCAATCAAATAAAGATTTTGAGTCCTAATCCTATCTAATTTTATAAATAAGATACTGTGTTTGTTTGTTACGCTTTCACGCTAAAACGGCTGAACTGATTTGGATGAAATTTGGCACTTCGGTAGACCATGACATAGGACACGGTGGAGCATACGGTGGAGGCGGTGCTCTGCTCGGCTTGGGCAGAGCACCGCCGTGTCCTGGTGGAGGCGATCGGCGGCAGTGATCTCTCGCACCCGGCTCTGGTACAAGTCATGGTACGGAGCGAGAGGGCATGGGCAGCCGTCTGCGAAGGAGGAGGAGGGACGGTTGTGGGAAAGGCAAATTTAGCACCCTCTCGCCCCTAGCCGCCGCAGGAGACGCCCTGGGCGTCGGGAATCCCGGGCGGATTTCCGGCCACCGTAGGCGCGGGCTTGCGGACCAGGTCCGGGTCGACGGCGCGTTGTATTCTACGCGCGCCTCAAAGAGATGTCGTCAGCACAAATGTAGGGGTCCTCTAGGGCCGATTGCTGCCGGGGTCGCGGGATAGTCCGAAAGGGATACCGAGGCCTCTGGCAACACAGGCAACGGAAGGGACACGGGTGGGTTTTAGTCAGTAAGAGTCTGACACACCCTCCCGCTGCGCCCAGAGCGGGAGAAGTTATTTGATAATTTCCTACCCAAATAAAAAAAAAGACCATGATCTGGGTTAGAACATAGGATACTTTTCATCCCGGTAGTACGTTCCCGTGGGATAATTTCCGAACTCCACGCGGGCGAAGCCTCGTACAAAAGCTAGTAATAAAAGGTAATCCTAAAGTGTAACAATATCTTAATATTTTTTTATTTCATCGAATATTTAGTGGTATTCATTAGTTATGGAAAATGATGCCAGGCAAATGGCCGCCCTCTGGACCTTCTGCAGTTTGATTCTTGCGAGGTAATTTTAGATGACTTTTTCGCAAGTTTCGTGGGTTATCTCGGCAATAACTTCGCGGATGTTAGTTTTTAGGTGCTCTAACGTTGCAGTGCAGGTGTGTTGGTGTAGACGCGAAAAAACCGCACAAAAACCAACAGCGTTAAATCGCACGATCTTGCCGGCCAGTTGCCGTTACCGTAACGTGAAATAATGCGAACTCTGAACGTTTTCCGCAAAACATCAAACGCACAACAAGTGAACAATTTTAACGCGTTGAGCAACGGTACAGGGATTAATTTTGTAAATGTATTGTTACACACCAACATTTGACGTTTGAAACACGCGCCATTACTAACAGCTATTTTAAATTTTATATCCACATGCATATAACTAATAGTACTATGTATTTATGAAATATTGTATGTAGGTACAATAAATGTAGGCATACACACATATACACAAACACACACGCACGCACGGCTTAGGCTTAGTTTAGACTCCAGATCTCCCACAAAACATAAAATGTTCTCAAAATACCTGTCAACTAAATATAACTAGTATAAGAATGTAATTTGTGGAGATAAATAAAAAAATAAAAAACCTGTCAAAATTACAGGGTTGCCAATACGGGAACCTCGAATTGGATTACCCTTTATTATAAACTAGATGAGCCCCGCGGTTTAACCCGCATAAGTTTTGACCCCGTGGGTATATCGGGATAAAAAGTATCCTATGTGTTATTCCTGGTTATAAACTATCTGTGTGCCAAATTTCATCCAAATCCGTTCAATACTTTTTGCGTGAAAGAGTAACAAACAAACATCCATCCATCCATCCATCCTTACAAACTTTCGCATTTATAATATTAGTAGGATGTGCACATTTTAACGTATGAAAGGATTTAGATGAAAGGCACACAGACTATGAGGTGGATTAAAATAGGTTACTTTTTATAGGTTTTTTTTGTTGTTGTTTGTGTGTGTGATAAGCAGTGATAAGAATAGGTAGTGCCTATTTGCCTAAACTTCGAAGAACAGAGACAAGAAACGGAGACTTCCTTAGGACTAACTTTTTTTCCGAAACATCTGTCCCGAAATTTCGAAACAACACATAAATACATAAAAAAAAAATGTTATTTGGAATAAGTAATTCGTCTATATTTACCTAAAGTTTGCGACTAGATATATCATAATAAATAACATACACAGTCGTTACAACCATAAAATTTTCTGAATTTTTTTTTGGAGAACATTTTGTAAATGACTTGTTGATCGTAATACACAATGAATCACAATGTTTGAATAAGAAGCCGTACACGTTTCGAAGTAAGTATTTTCTTTCTAGCTCACTCTCTATTTCTAAAGTTCAAGTGTAAAAAAGGCATTATATGTAACACATAATATGATTTAAAAGAGTGTCCATGGAGTTTCTTGCACGTTCTTCTCCATAGAGACCTACTCTTTGGAACGTGCAATTTAGCTTCACTTTTCTTGGACTGACCGACATTTGACTATCCAAAAGTGCCCGTAAATGGTCTATTTGAAATAAATGCTTTGATTTTATCGGTATTTAAAATAAATAAATAATTCATTTATTTGCCAGAATGTAGGTATACAAAGTGGTATGATCTTAATATTAATGAGGTCCCTTTACATTCTACCGTTATACATGATGTGCAAATATTTAGTTACAAATGAAAATACAAATACCTTTTTTTCTTTCATCTTAATGAAATATATTTCTAAAGTATATTTAAAAATGTGCATGATATTAAAATAATGGTATCACATTATCACATTTTACGGCAGCGCGTTTCGTTATCTATTCTTAGAAATTACAAAAGGTAACCGCCATGGTCGCATACCTGTGCGGCGCGGGGAGGGTCTACATACCCCCTCCCCCCTAGTCCTTACCGCCCCGCGTGCGCGCAGGTTACCTTCACTTCAATCCTGTACTTCGGTTTGTTAAGTGCGCATCTTCCTGTATTGTTTTTGTGAATATTGTTTTTCACCCTCGCTCGTTTTTTGGTTCATTGGATCTTCTTAATACGACTACTTTAGCTTGAATTTATGGATTACGATTTGCTGCAATAACATTGTTCCTGTCTGTCAACATCAAATAATACGGTAAGTCAACATTTATTACTTTTTAATGTTTTGGCTAAAGTTATTTATTTTATTTCTTGTAGGGAAACAAACAGTAAGTTAGATATAAAGAAGAACATTAATGTATATATTATTTTATCTTAAACTAGCAATTTGACAGTCTAGATTGATATGCAATTGTATGAACTTGATATTTTTTAGTGGAGTTTTTAAGATAATTATTGTGTATGAAACGTAGTTAAAGAAAAAAAACATACGCATTTAACTTTTGGTTCAAATATAAAAGTGAACTTCAATACTACCAAGCATAGTAATGTTATATCTTTGGTGTCATAAAGAATTGCTAAGGTGGACGAATTCTATCAAAATATATTATTTTTCTGGCCGGTTCTTTTAATATTTGAACCAAAAAGGAATATGTCTTTTGCGCATTGACTAAAATGCGAAAAAAAAAATTCAATAACAATGATGTTACGCGTGTTCATATTATCTAACCGTTTTTCTTTATTAGAGCGTAAAATGAAAGAATAAAATCTTTAAATCGATACAATCGATGCACCTAGCTGGAACGCGCGCACCTCTCCCGCTTTCCTTTCCACCTCCCTGTATCTATAAAGGTTCGTTATTCCTTTTGAGGCATGGAAAACTTAAAATTTTATTTTAGGTACTTGCCATCGTACATCTTTTTGGAGACCAGTAAGATTGGAGATGGCGAACAAGCCTAAGAAAGCAACAGTACAAAGTTGGATTGGACTTCATCCTGAATTATATTACGACCCGGCCAGTAATTTGATTTACTGTTCTAAGTGCGAGAGCAGTATAACAGCTAAACTTAGTAGTGTCAAGAGGCACGTTAAAGGTCCGAAACACAAAGGGACAAGTAAAAAACCAAATGAAGAATTTTATTTGGAACTAGTACAATTTCTCATATTATGTAATATACCTTGGATTCAAGTAAACAACCCCGCTTTCAAAAAATTCTTCCATAAATATATTTGCTGCAATTGTACAAATCGACAAAAGCTTCCTGAGCAAACATTGCTGAGAAAAGTTTATTTAGATAAGATTTTTAAAACTAAAATTGACTCGATTTATGAACAAATTGCAAATCAAAAGCTGTGGGTATCTTTAGACGAGACAACTGATTTTTTAGGCAGATACATGGTACATTTACTTGTAAAACCTTTAAATGCGATCACACAAAAACCATTTTTAGTTGCTTGCAAAGTACTAGAAATTGTTAATGGGAGCACAATTGCCCAATTTGTAATAGACTGCTTTGAAAATATGTGGTGCGATTTGTATGAATCCAAAGTAGGAGACGTTGCTGTATTATGCACTGATAGTGTAGCATATATGCTAAAAGCGGGACGTGTGCTGAAAAATTATTTGCCCAACATGATACACGTCACTTGCTTAGCACATGCACTGAATCTCGTGGCAGAAAAAATACGATACGAATACTCAGATGTAGATGAATTAATTTCAAACGTAAAAAAAATATTTTTAAAATCACCTAATAGAGTGCGCTTGTTAAAAAACACCTTTCCCCACATGCCGCTTCCTCCAGAACCCGTTATTACAAGATGGGGTACTTGGTTGGAGGCAGTGTCATATTATGCAAAATATTATGATCAAATTAAAACAATTGTAAATCTTTTAAGAAGTTCCGACGCGCTATCTATTAGGTGTGCCAAAAATGTTCTTCAAAAGGAAAACTTGAAATCGGACTTGGACTACATTGAGGAATATTTTAAAGATATACAAATTGGATTAAAGAAATTACAAAAAACGAATTTAACTTTAACGGAATCCTTTGAAATATTTGATCACGTGAGAACTGTGCTTAGCTGGTGTTTATCTGAGCTTATAAAAAATAAACTCGTAAATGTCATGGACAGAAATCCCGGTTTAGATAAAATTAGAGACATGTGAAGCGATAACAGCAGGAAAGGATGAGCGATCATACTACATATATGTACGCGCCTTTAACCTCAGTTGATGTTGAAAGGTCATTTTCAACTTATAAATGGATTCTTAACATAAAAAGAAATCGCCTGACAGTTGAAAATATAGAAAAAAATATGATTGTGTATTTTAACTTAGATGACTCATCTGACAAAGAAAATTTCGGTTCTGATACTGAACTTGACGAAACGAATCACGATGATTAAATTAAAATCGTTCTTTATTTTTTATGGTATTTGTAACACAAATAAAGATTTTCAAATTCTTAGCAATTTTTGATGCATCAAGTTCTTTATCAAAACCGAACAGTTAGTAGTTCAGTATTAAAACTGATTGTCCTAAATGCTTCAAATATTAATTTGTAAACTTCAAAGGTTAATTTGTACTTTGATTTGAGTAAAAATTGCATCCCTCAACGTCAGTAAAATAAATATGACATAGATATTTAAAGATAGACATAAATTTGTTTCTTAAATCTTTCCTTCTGTACATTTTGTTTCATGGTTTCCAATTACGTCATATTTTACAATAATATAAATATACATATATTTGTTACAACAATATTCTATGTGTTTTATTTTTCCTTTAGAGCCCATTAATTATTTAATGAACCTAGAGCGATATCGACCGGCGATTTTTGAGCATTTTTTCTTTCGTTTTTTTTTGCATAGAAATCTCCAAAAATCGCCAGACAATATCGGTGGTGTGAAAGGACCCTTACGTTTTTTTTTTTTTTAACTAGTTAATGCCCGCGGCTTTTCCCGCGTGTACTATTGTTTTTGTATCCCATGGGAACTATACTTTTTTTTTAATAGGAAGTAGCATATGTGCTATTCCACACCTTAATCTATATCAATACCAAAATCAGCATTTTCAGTGGCATTGAGTAATGGACATCCATACAAACTATCACATTTATAGACAAACTTTAGATAAATATAGACGAATTACTTATTCCAAATAACACATTTTTTTAAATGTATTTAAGTGTTGTCTCGAAATTTCGAGACAGATGTGCCGGAAATAATTTAGTCCTAAGGAAGTCTCCGTTTCTTGTCTCTGTTCTTCGAAGTTTAGGCTAATAGGCACTACCTATTCCTATCACTGGTGATAAGTACTCTACTATATACATAGTAGAGTACTTCCCTAGTATTCGAAATAAAAACAAAAACGAACAAAATAAATAAAAGACAGAAAAAAAAAACATACTTTTTCACGTCTTTCCTAGCACCAGGTATATGCACAACCTCAGGAACGAACTCTTGATCTCTATTGAGGACAATCCCACTGTGCGGCTTGAATAATCTGAAATTACCGAAATAATTTATTTAGATAATCAAATTACAAGATGATTATTAACATTAACTAAATTAAATTAAAACTAAGTTAAACCTAAAAAAGGCCCTCGAGGCATTGTACCGAGGATGCTGGCGGCATTTCCTCGCTGAATTGCAATGCTGATGCGTTGCGCGAGAAAGCCGCCAGCTTTTCGGTCATCAGTTACATCAACTAGACGTTTCGCGATTTCCGCAAATAACTTATGCGCACTTAGACCCCACGGATCGAGGGTCTCGACGCCAAATGCCACAAAGTTGTACTCTCTAACAAGGCCTCTTTATTTGATAATTTTCAGATTTTCGGCATTTTTTGCCGCTGCACCCGCTTTAGAAGTAGTCCGTTGGAGGCGGGACGGTGCCAGTGTGTCTACACAGGTAGCGTCCCACACAAGCATCTGTCCCAAACTCCACGGAACCAAAGGCACACCATCAGGTATTTTGTCATCATCTTTGACAATGTCAGTCGGCTCAAGAAGAGCAGGCACATTAATGCTTGCAAGAGACCGGCGGATTATGACAAGTGTCGCATGTCTTAAAAAGCGGCCTGCACTTTTTTGATAACAAAGTCCGTGGTGACCCAGTCGGTCCAAGTCTTTGCTACAAGGGCATCTGTGTGGAGTGCATACCGTGACCCCAAGCCGCAGACCAGTCGCCAGACGAAGCGAGGTCGGATCCAGGAAGGTACCGGTACATGGAGAAGGATGGGCATGTAGCCAATGGCCGGCCTCTCTGGCTCCGACCGCCAAAAATGTTGCGCGATCCGGACGTAGACTGCGGCTCAGAATCGATTTATATGTTAAATCGCAATAAATACCGTCCAGCTGGGACGATATTCATTGCCTTTGAGCTTTTGGGTTGCCTGGAAATTCTTTACCCGGGCAAGCAATTTTAAAAGCATTCTTGGCATCCTCCAAGCCCGCAGTCTCATAGTTTGTGGACAAAGCCCTTAGGATACTACCTATGAGACGTGACGTGTTATGGGTGGACGACAAAAAGGCTGGGGAAGCAACACTCGAAATTTTGCGGATTCCTAAGCCGCCAAACTGAATAGGGAGGGATGCTTGTAACCATGATGGTTCATTGAGCTGAATATTTAAAATCATTTCTAAACTAGTTTTGACTATAGTTTAGAATCGTCTATTGGTGAAAGCAAATTTGGATGAGTAAATTTAGGGACAAAAAGACAAATCTTTAGAATTACAAGTAATGAGGACTGATTTCGAGTAAACAATTTGCGTGACTTTGGAATTTAGAAATAGAGTTAGTAATATAACCAGGAAAATATTCTTCAAAGATGGGAGAACCCAGGAGGCCAGGAGGAGTGACTTTTTGTCTACTATTTTTATTTTGGGTGCCAGAAAATTTAATTTAAATTTTAAATCATCCTAGCCGAAGTTTTTTGAATAAAGAGTTCACATTTGCTAAAACTTAATTCCAAACCAATATATTCGAAAATTGTTTTAGTATCTAATAAGTCAGATAAAACAGTGTCCACATCGCCTCCCAGGGTTCCGTCATACAAATACCAAACGTTAAATTTCGATTTTAAATTTTGATTAATCGGATTTATAGCCAAGCTAAAAATTGCTGGCCCGAGGGATCGCCCTGCTGACAGCCGACCTCCGAAGAAAATTCATGGGAACGATAAATTAATTTTGAAAGGTCTGCGTAGCAGGTAGAAGGAAGATTATTTAGGGTTTATGTCTCGTGGTTCACGAGGGTACAGTCAGCGTCAATAATATCGGGACGAACAGACTGTTCAAAATGATCTAAGTAACTATGAAAATTAAATATTAACTCAATGACACAAGAACTGTTTCAAAATGAAGAAAGTACACGACAACTTTCATTCTGACAAGTTTTATCAAATCGAGATAGTTTAATTTTCTTAGTTGTTGAGATCATTTTTAACAGTCGGTTCGTCCCGATATTTTTGACGCTGACTGTACTAAACCCTATTTATGAGTACTGCTTCGTCTGGCCCTGGGGTCTCGGAATATCAATGATAAGATTGATTTTAGATACCGAATTTATTCCCGCGTTTAAACCCCTTGGGAGAACCGTTCGCTCGGGACAGTGCGCAGTCACTGCCCGTTCACCCATACGTCTCGCTCACATACATTTTACTTAACATGCACTCTGCCATACGTACTTACATGTGTCCCTACAATTATTCAATTAAATAATTACATTTTAATTATTTCTGTATTTATAGCATAATCAGGCTATACTGCTGCGACACAGACCTCTCTTAGGAAGGAGTGGGCTGTAATCTACCAAACGGGCCCAGTGCGGGTTGGTAGAATGTCACATGTCTCACACTTTATTAGAACGTTAACTAATAATTCATAGATTTATATTGTTTATTTGTATGCAGATTGCATGTTGCCTGGATTCAACACAATGTGAATTGTTTCTGAATAAATCAAATAAATAAAAAAAAAATTACAAATTATTGGTTTTAGGACATGTGGGTTTCCTCGCGATGTTTTTGAGAGCAGTGGTGAACTGGTGATTAAACTATTTACACAAAGTAAAACGCTAGCCTGCGTTCGACCCCACGACCTCCAACTCGGTAAGTCGGGGCCGTTACCACAGGGCCACCACTGCTCTCTGTATTGATATCCGAAGTGTAATTCGGCAGGCAAACCTGCCGAATGACACTGAAGTGTTGTAAAAAAATTATACGTGATGATGCTGATTTCCTGAGAATTGACAGTCTTGGCTAATCATCTGCCTAGCCTTTTCCTAACTGTGTTGGGGTCGGCTTCCAGTCTAACCGGCTGCAGCTGAATACCAGTATTTTACATGGAGCGACGGCCTATCTGACCTGCACAACCCAGTTACTGGGTAATACCCCTTGGTAAGATTTGTTGTCAGACTTTCGGGCTTAAGACGACCCGTATCGACTGTCAAAGATCCACGAATGACAGTCGGGACCAATGGCTTAACATGTTTTCCCAGGCACGAAGGGGTCTTGGTATGACATGTAAAGATGATTCACGGACCAACCGCGGCAAGCGTAGCTTAACCTGATCGATTGAGAAGTGCGGCTGTTATTACTTAGGCACGAGCCCGCACAGTCTTGGCTAATATAAATTAATATCAAAGATTCTTTACTCGTGTCCAGATTTGGCGGGAAGAGGTGGTCTCATTTGCGCAGGTTTGACGGTAGCCCTTTGAGCTTGAATAACCTCGCCACTTGTTTTTGGACTAGGCACCTAGAACGAAGCATACAGTAGATGATAAGGTTAAATTTTATACAAATTATTTTCAGGCTACCATGCTACATGATAAAAAAAAATATACCAAAAAACGAACTTAAAAGTAAAAAACAAGTTGTATTAGTTAATCTGTATATACAAAGCGAAAGTTCACTTATTTACTCGTTGAGTAAACAGATAAATAAAATTGTCATTGCTGTCGGGGGACCATTCTGTGGAACACTTTTTAATGTAAGAGGTGCGGCTGCAATGATAATTTCATTTACAGATAGTGCAATCCACGAAGACGCGCCCCACCAATTTTTTGTTGAGGGGATCGCGGGTGCGGGAAGTTTAAACCGAGCGTTTTTTTTTAATTTTCGAGAAAATCTCAGCGTTTTGTACTTAAAAGCCAGGTATGTAAATGATATTTACATTGTTTAATAGTTTGTAGTTACTAAATACATGAAATAAGCAGAGGAAAATAATTTAATTTTTATAAAAATAGGAAATTTTACTAAAAGACTTCATTTCATCTTTAAAAATAAGTAAAGCTATTTAATATTTTTTTTTTAATTTTAGGCAAAGGAATTATTAAATTCAAAAATTATTGGATTATTTATTTCAAAAGTTAATGATTTTATGAAAAAAGAAGTACCTAAGTAATAATTACGCAGAAAAACTAACTGATGCGTGATGGAGAACCGCACAGGCTGTTGGAGTATCTGAAAGCACAGTGACTAGAATTCTATGCGAAAGAAAGGAATATAATAATACAATGAAGCAAACTACAGTACCTGCTATGGAATCGAATATTATTATAACTATGGAGACGGATGCGATAGTTCCTATAGTCCCAAGTACGGAGCGTACAACAGAGCCGACTACGGAAGCGGATATTGAGTCTGAAAATGAAGCGAGTACGTCGCATTTTAATTTTGTAGGCAGAAGTGCTTCTATTTTTACATCACATATGAAGAAGAGAAGGGTAAAACCACGAAAAATGAATTTAGACGAATTTGATATTGGTGTAGTCCGAAGAACTATTCAAAACTATCATATAGAACATCGTCCATTTCCAACGTTATCACATCTTAATATCGTTTTAAAAGACCGTATACAATTTGATGGATAAGAACATTGTTACGTAAACTTGGTTATAAATGGAGAAGAACTGAGAATAACAGGAAGGTGCTAACCGAAAAAAAAAAATGATTTTCAAATATTAAGATTGAAATATTTAAAACAGGTAGTCTTTTCGTAATTCAGGTAGACCTATAGTGTACATAGATTAATCATAATTATGTTCATACCAACCACGTGCAAAAAAAAACTTGGGACGAAAAAGTTTCTAAAACAGCAATAAATCAAAATTTAATAAAAGGAGTGCGCATAATTATAGTACATGGCGGAAGTGCATAGGGTTTTGTGTACCATATGCGTTGTTGACATATGTACAGAGCAGAGATCAAATCCGGAGACTACCACGACAACATGAACACAGAAAATGACTTAAAATGGCTAAAGGAGAAACTAATACCAAATCTCCCAAATGATGCCGTGGTAGTCTTGAATAATGCAGCCTATCACAACACTAGTTCGGAAAAAATACCAACCTCCAACTCCAATAAATTAGACATGCAGACTTGGCTAAATGCAAAAAATATCCATTTCGAACCAAGCTTCAGAAAAACCTGAACTTTATGACCTAATTCTAAAAAAACAAAGAAAACTTCCGCAAGTACAAAGTTGACGAATGATTGATGAATGAACATGGATGCACATTGCTTCGATTGCCTCCTTATCATCCAGATTTAAACCCAATCAAAACCATTTGGGGTATTGTAAAAAACGAGGTTGCTAGCCGCAATATCCATCAAAATTACACTTCAATTATGCCCATTTTAAATGAAGCATTTGATCGAGTAAATAAAGATGTCTGGTTCAATACTTGTCAGCACGTGGAAAAAATAGAAGACGAATGCATGAGACACTGATCTTGATTTCAATTTTATTATAAATGGCCGGTGATACATAAGACTGAATCAGATATTTCTGAAACGAGTGATTGACGATTTTGATTTCTCAATAAAGTTCAATAAAACTTTTTCACGTATTTCATTTATGTCTATAATTACCGCATATTATAAAAATGTCGATCGTATATTAACTAATAATCACATAAAAGATCCACACCTAAAAATAAAAAAAGTATAAAATTTAAATCGATCATCATTTCCTTTGATCGTGACGCTCTCTCCTGATTAGTCTATTCATTGTAGTGTGCGCGTGCACTCATAGGTAATAAGTTTGTACCGATAACACTCAAACATTGGCGGAAGCTTGCACACATTATACTATAAACGGTTACGAGGAACAGTGGGGCGCGTCTTCGGGGATTGCACTATCTGTATCTATTGTTTTTTTACATTTGAAAATGGAGCCACCACATCGATTTTTTTCAATAATATTTAAGTATATCTATACCACTCCGGATGATGTCAGAATTCTAACGATACATCTAAATCTGTTCAGGCATTTAAAAGCAGGCAGTTATGATGGCACAAAGAGATTGATCCATGAACCCTAAACACATTACACTCCTTTTTGGGCAGTCGTGTAAAAACAGTATCAGTCCGTGTAGGTATTCACGCACGCATCCGATCAGCAGTGCTGACGCAGGTCTCACCATGTATGGTTTAATGTGCTTTAATGAGATCAAATACTGACAAAATAAACTTACATTTAAGATAGATTTGCTCGATGTTGAGTGCCTAACAACAGCGCAGGGAGTAGGGAGCAATATATCGCCGGGCATCAGGTCGTAATACCGGACACGCTTTTTCTTTCCAGATTTTTTTCCTGAAACTCCACCACTCGTATCCACTAGGGATTCTTGCGATGTCGAACCAAAAGAAAATCTCGAATATGTTCGCCTGGAATGATATAATACTTCTCATTACTACTTTACATCTAGCTCAGAAAACAAAAATTTTATTATTACTATTTTCTTCATTCAATACGTGTCAGACTGAAATACGATTTTCAGCCGAAACCGAATATTTTATTCCTCACGGATACCCGCTTCGGTTTTTCTTACAATTTTCTGAACAGTGTGGATTTGGTCCATCCATACCGCTGTTTTTTTTTAAATCTTGCTCAGCTCAAACTCGCAGTCTCTGGACGAGACGGTTCGTGACGACTCTCGAAATCAGCTCATACACGTTACTCAGACGTAAGATTACCTAATAGACCTAATAGTTCTCGAGCAAGGTCTCATCACGTTTTGTTGAAGAACAGAACCAGCGTACTACTCTACGCCTCGGGCGTTATACCTTATTGAATAGCGGTATTGAAATTGTGCCCAGTTGATGGCATCACACTTGCCCCCTATTACATGGGACTTAAACATAACTGGCGAATTGTGAGTGCATGTACAGTATCCTTGCTTATCCCTTCAGGGAAAACAGGCGTGATTTTGCGTTAGATAGGTCCTTGGCAATATTATTATCATCATCATCATCATCTGCCTAGCCTTTTCCCAACTACGTTGGGATCGGCATCCAGTCTAACCGGATGCAGCTGAATACCAGTATTTCACATGGAGCGACTGCCTGTCTGACCTCCACAACCCAGTTACTGGGTAATACGATACGCCTTGGGACTGGTTGTCAGACTTTCGGGCTTTTGACGACCCGTAACGACTGTCAAAGATCTACAAATTACAGCCGGAACCAACGGCTTAACGTGCTTTCCGAGGCACGGAGGGGTCTTGGTATGTAAAGATGGTCACCCATCTACGGACCAACTGCGGCAAGCGTAGCTTAACCTGATTGATTGACCCGTGCGGCTGTTACCCTTAGCAATATTATATGGGTACCATATTACAGGCACTCGATACATGTCAGCTTTATCTCTGGGATGACAACACAGCTAAGTTGCCTCTGGTACTAATAATGCCTACATTAGTCCGTGGTTCGTTTCGGCGTGTTTGCCATCCAATAACATGGCAATTTTAACCGTCAAAATAGGTTTAAATATAGGTATACCTACTACAACATATTAAGCGTACCTTACTGGTTTCTTAACAAAGCTTGCTGGTTCCAAAGGACAATGGCCAATGTATCGTAACCTGTAATGAAACATCAATATTATCTTTGGCAAATAAATGGAAAATTTTGCTTCCGCGTAACATTGGTTTTGGATATGGACCATGGAAACATGGTTAGAGGGTTGGGAAACAGCTTAGAGGACCCTGGCCCCCTGGGTCACGTGGGCGCTATTATATAACGTTGCAAGTATCGAAAATGATCAAAGTAATTATAATAATAATAATTATTTATTTATTTCTCCAAAAATTTAAATTATTTAGATCTAAGAAAAAAATAAAAGGAATGCTAAAAGAATGAAGAATCTAAAGTATAGATGTTCTCGACGGTACTCAGAGAGGAGTGCGATGTATATTATGCAGAATCGAAAAATTTGCAGACCGCCTCAACTAGCGAACCCAAAATGTCAAAACATAAATAAATTTTAACAGTCAGATCTGGTAGAGGCGTTTTCTCCGATTTTCTGCTATTTTACTAAGAAACCCATATATTGAGTTTCGCGGCTACCTTAGCGCATCACCCTCGTTTGATTGGCAATAAGCTCATTCCTTACATGGTAGGGTAAGGAAGGGTATTGCCGGTCACTTAAGCAAAAAGAACTACAGTTCAGTGAAAAATCAACATTTATTTAAGAAATTCTTATGAAACGTAACTTAAGGTATTATTCTAACAGAATCACAACCATTGAGATCAATATTAATTTCAAATATGATACAATCAACTCTTTTAAAAAAAATGGCTTTGACCGGCATTGTCCGACGTGGCAGACAATACCAGTCGGCCGGTTGGCAAAACCGGTCAAACTTTTAGCGGCACAAGTAGCACACGTAGCCTTCGGGAGACTCATAACCCGAGCACTCAGCATGAGCCCGAAGCTCACACTGTACGCACCTGTACCAAAACTCGTTGTTCCGGCCATAATCGTCGCGTAACATACATCTGTTCTCCAGATCTTCAGTAGCAGGTAAGAAGGTAGATTATTCGATTAAATAATTTTTATTTCATCAATCATTTTAATTATTTCTTTATTTATAGCATAATCAGGCTATAATGTTCCCACTGCTGGGACACAGGCCTCCTCTCTTCGAGAAGGAGTGGGCTAAAATCTACCACGCGGGCCCAGTGCGGGTTGGTAGAATGTCACATGTCTCACTTTATTAAAACGTTAACTAATAGTAATAATTCATAGATTTATTTTGTTTATTTGTATTTGTATGCAGATTGCATGTTGCCTGGATTCAACACAATGTGAATTGTTTCTGATTAAATCAAATAAATTAAAAAAGTCTTCAAATGATTGGTTCTAGGACATGCCGGTTTCTGAGCATTGCAATTCCTCGCTGAATTGCAATGCTGATGCGTTGCGCGAGAAAGCCGCCAGCTTTTCGGTCACCAGTTACATCAACTAGACGTTTCGCGATTTCCGCAAATAACTTATGCGCACTGGGACCCCACGGCCCGAGGGTCTCGACGCCAAATGGCACAAAGATGTACTCTCTGCCAAGGCTATATTGAATATTTTTTTCAGATTTTCGGCATTTTTTGCCGCTGCACCCGCTTTAGAAGTAGTCCGTTGGAGGTGGGACGGTGCCAGTGTAGTGACACAGGTAGCGTCCCACACAAGCATCTATCGCAAACTCCACGGAACCAAAGACACACTATCAGGTCTTTTGCCATCATCTCTGACAATGCCAGTCTGGAGTCGGCTCAAGAAGAGCAGACACATTGATGCTGGCAAGAGACCGGCGGATTATGTCATTAAGTGTCGCATATCTTGAAAAGCGGCCTACACTTTTTTTTTTAAAGCAAAGTCCGTGTTGACCCAGTCGGTCCACGTCCGTGCCACAAGGACATGTGTGTGGAGTGCATACCGTGACCCCAAGCCGCAAACCAGTCGCCAGACGAAGCGAGGTCGGATCCAGGAAGGTACCGGTATATGGAGTAGGGCATGTAGCCAATGACAACTAAGTAGGTATCTCTAAATAATGTCTAGGTAAATATTAACCTTGTGTGCATAGAAGGCTTCATTGGCACGCATGTATCCTTAAAATGCGGTGGTTTAAACTGTTTAGTTTTGAATTTAGGTGGCTTTGCATTCTTGTCTTTCTTACAACCTGAAACAGAGAAGTCTCTTATTACAAACAAATATTGTTTTAATGTTATTGCCATGTTTATATACTGTTTTTGAACTTTTTCAGATACACACTAGGGTGGGTCATATTTATTTTTCTCGTTTTTTATAAACGCTCACCTATAAAAAGGTGCCAAATGGTGTCGTTAATTGACATGTAAAGTTTTATAACATTATTTTAAGTTTTATTGCCTCCGGATTGTGATAGAATTATTTAAAAAAAAGTAGATTGTTAACTTCCCTTCACTAATACTTTTCCCAAGCTATTGATATCAGATTTCATGCGTAATAGTTTTCAGTAATGATAAATACGAAATTGTTTGGTTGAGTTCAAGGACAAAGGATTAGGTAGGGGTGGGGTGCGGGGGAAGTGGAGACAAGTGAAGCGCAATTTATTGGTAAAACAATCAGTTTCGCGCGTTGCGTAATAGAGTGCAGTCATTTGTTTTACGTCTACAGAAAAATGGAACGCACTCGAAATAGTTGGAAGTGTCCCTTATTTGGTGATTTATGTGATTTAAAAGACAACATATTGCCGACTTACGAAGATGTGATGAAGTTTTACGAGTGGACCCGACACAAGTTAAAATTTGAAAAGAAACGAAAAAAGAGCCAACATATAAAGAAATAGAGGCCGTTGTAGTTGCAAAACTGATACAAATATGGGCGAAATCGTCTATTCCTACAGTAGAACCAAAACGAATGAAGGTAATGTTACAAGCTTATCATTTAAAATGCAAAAACCTTCTTAAGTCTCACCCAAAAACTTTCCTTCCAAGCCGAAACTCTTCCAACTTCCTAGTTTCGGCTTGGAAGTAAAGTTTTATTTGATATTTCGTCTTGCAAGTGTCGAGATTTTCCTAAATGTACTATCGGCCAATCTTCCGCATGCTCACCTCTAAGGCGATAATCGTATAGCACGGCTCACG
The DNA here is from genome assembly GCA_905333075.3 of Atethmia centrago. Lineage (NCBI taxonomy): Eukaryota > Metazoa > Arthropoda > Insecta > Lepidoptera > Noctuidae > Atethmia > Atethmia centrago. The sequence continues at coordinate 13,314,338 of HG995383.1, read as the reverse complement.
ACTCGATCGCCCGATGCAAGCGTTTTGGCCAATGGGATGCATGAAGCGTATTTTAGCCGTGTTTGTATTAATGTAATTATGTATAGTGTGTGTGACAGTCACACTAGGCGCGTGCTATGCTCACTTGTTTGTAAGACATTTTTTTAATGGGCACGGCCAGCGAGAGCGCTTTATGAATTGTTATTGTTGACAAGAAGTAATTTCGTACTAATATCTTCCGTTTGGTTTAGAAAATGTATTATTGGTATTGCTATACGCGTACCCTAAAAAAACTTTATTTAGCATTTTTGTTGACCACTTTGCCAAATTACAGCTTTCTAGTAAGAGTCTGTGAGCTAAGCCGGGGACAGACAGACAGGCAGACGGTCATGGCGAAACTATAAGAGTTCCTTGTTGACTACGGAACCCTAAAACGAAGCAAGTTACGTAGTTTTGTTAGAAATTGTCATTTGCTATCTCTTTCTTTTATTGCTGTTTTGATTAAAATAGCAAAATTACTTACAGTAGTATTTGAACCATTACTTGGCGCAGTTTATACAATGTTATCAGATTTTTTTATTATTGCTGTCGCAACTTTTGCAACTGCAATAAAAATAAGTTCATTATCTAAGCACCATTGTTATTCAGTGGGAACGTCAGAACATCTGGTTAAACAATAGATCGGCTTTATAGAACGGCCATAAAATACGGTCGCAAAAAATTACGAAATATTTCTTCAACACACTTGCTTGTAAAGTGACTCAGAAATTCAGCTTATTATATAGAAGTATTTTTACTTTACATTTCTTTTTTCAATATACGCAGTTTTTGTCCAAAAACAATGAATATTTTTGAGAAAAAAAAAATCGTTACATCAGATAAATCAATCATCAAAATTATCATCATTTCATAAAATTATATATTTTTCACTACATATTAACCTTAATTTGCTTATTCAAAACATTATTTTGTTTATTATATTTTTTATATAGGCTGTTTAGCGGTTTTTCCAGCGCCTTTATTTACACCTGCGGCGCGCGGGATAAACAAAACAAGCGCGGTATTTTCCAGAAATACTTGTTAACGTTTTCATTATGTGGTTAATTATTATCAAAAATGTTGACTTCAATTAGGAAAGAAGAGCGAAGAGCAACGCGTAGATTTAACCCCCCGGAAATACTAATCTAGGCACGAAACGCTAGTGACAGCCTGTTGCCTGCAAAATCTAGAGAGAAATACCTAGCGGCGTACGAAACTAATAACAATACCAGTCTCTTTTTTTCCTCTCAAGTTGAAAACCGTCGTATGAAACGCGCACACACTCGACTCCCTTATCGCGCTCGCTCGCCCTCGGCTCGCGCGAATAATACCGGCTCGTGCAGTGAGTAACCAACATACCACACATATTTATATTTTTTGTTACACGCCCTATACTCACACAAATTCATATTGTCTCTAATTGGACGAAACCAGGAAGGGGTGTGGTTTGTCACTAGCTGCGCTTGCCGCAGAAATATTTTCTAAAGTGAGCATGCTTAAGTTTTGCCAATAGTACTTGCCCTAAAAACAAAAAAATACCAGCAAGAGAGCACAGCTTTATAACAGACCAACGAACTGCTAGACAAATGATGATAGGTGGCGTAGACGTTGGCACAACAAAACAAATTACAAGAGCACTGAAAAGAAAGTTGGTTCGAGAAAAATCTGAGAGCAAACGACAACAAGTAGCCGAAATATGTACGGAAGAGTTAAGTAGCACATCTGAATCCGAATGTATCCACTTTCATTCGGATTGTGAAGAACCAACTCGAATTCCCTTGCAGACTTCAAGTAGTGATTCGGTGGGTAACACAACAACTGCAGTTGATTACGCTTTGCTATCGAAAACATGCGATAGATTTGGAGTGTCAGACAGGGCAGGAGCAGCTATCGCATCAGCAGTTCTACATGCGTCGAGTTCTCAAGTAATAGACAAAAGAAAGCTTCGCCGAGAACGAAAAAAAACTAGAGAAAATATAACTTCACAACAAACTGTTTCACAAATACCAGCATTATACTTCGATGGAAAAAAAGATCAAACTTTGATTATGTGTTAAAAATATAGGAAAAAATATAGAAGACGCATACTTGAAGAGCATATTTCTTTGATAAAAGAACCTGAATCGACGTTTTTAGGTTACATTACACCTGCTTCAGGCACAGCTAAGTGTATAGAACAAGAAATATTCATTTTTTTCTTGAAAAAAGATGTATCAATGGATCATTTGATTGCAATTGGATGTGATGGAACAAATGTAAATGTTGGCAAACACGGCGGTATTATACGGATGCTAGAAAGAAGATTGGATAGACCTTTACAGTGGCTTATTTGTTTACTGCACATGGACGAACTGCCATTTAGACATCTGTTTCAACACATCGATGGTGGTACGTCTGGGCCACAAACTTTTTCAGGGACAATTGGCAAAGAACTTGAGAACTGTGTGACAAGACCTGTAACTCAGTTTCAACCTATTTTGGTGAACTTACCGGAGCTTTCAGCTAAAGATATTAGTACGGACCAAAAATACTTGTATAGAATAAGTTGAAGCAATTTCAACAGGAATATTTTCTAGCGATTTAGCTAACAAATCACCAGGCAAAATGTCCCATGCCCGATGGCTAACTCCTGCCAACAGGATTCTCCGTCTGTATGTTTCAGTAGAGACGGCCTCTGAAAATCTAATAACTCTTGCGACGTATATTGTCAAGGTTTACGCTCCGATATGGTTTGCTATAAAAACCCACTCTAGCTGTAAAGATGGATCGCGACACTTGTTTAAACTAATCGAGCTAACCAGATACTTACCAACAACATTAAAAGCAGTTATCGATCCAGTAATTCAAAGAAACAGCTGTTTTGCACACCCGGAAAACTTATTGCTTGCAATGTTGACAGATCCCTCGCCGCACGTTCGCGAATTAGCTGCACGTCGAATTTTAAAAGCAAGGTCAGAAACACCAAAAAAATTGCGACTATTTCAGTTACCCAAGATAAACTTTAACGCATCAACATATTACGACCTTTTGAATTGGCAAGAAAATATTACAGAACCACCACTATTAAAATCAGTAACCGAAGAAAAACTCAGATTGTTTATTAAAGAAAAAGGTGAAGGAGAATTAAATTTGCTGCGCCTTCCTTGCCACGCACAAGCAGTAGAAAGAGCAGTTAAAGCTGTGACCGAAGCTTCAGCCACTTTATGCAGTAAAGAAATGACGGAAGGTTTCATCAAAGCCCAGATAGACTAGAAAAGCAATGCCGAAATTCGACAGCAAAAAGGATTTCGCTGCAAACTAAACCCTTCACTTTAATAAGTTACACTAGTATTATTCTATATTTTGTCCTTTATTAAACCTTTAATTACTATTGATTTAAGACTCTTATTTATAAATAGTATACATTAGTGTAACTTTGTATGTCATGTTGCTAAACCTTTTTTTAACCATATTTGTTGACAATCCAACATGACTCCGGAGGCAGAAGATTGATTCCGATGGCAATGAAACTTTATAATCTATTTACACTTATAACCTAGCACCGTTTTGTCACTGTGCCCGTATAAAAACTAAACTTTTCACCATACATAAGTGACCCACCCTAATACACACATCATAAACTAGGGACATTTTATACCTATTTCATCAAATATCTATAAATCTATGAAGAATTTCTTTTATAGTAAATGGAAGCACGAAATATTTTTATTTTTTATTAAATACCTTAAAATAACCTATTTATTTTAAGGTCTTTAATAAAAAAATAAAAAAAAATCGTGATGTTTTTGTTTTAAACAAAAATGTTTTTTTTTTAATCGCCGTAGAAAATTAGTACGATAAAAAAACTTTGTGTTCTTATAATTTTATTATTTATATAAATATATTATTTAAATTATTCATAATAATTTATTCACTTTAAAAACACCTTCTTTTTTATATTGTCAAAGTTCAAGTGTCCAAGTTCAAGTGTCAATGGAGAACTAATTGTGAAGAGAACAAGCTCAACCGATCAGTTGGCAGACATGCTTACCAAAGCAATGCCAAGACCAAGACTTGTTCAGTTAAGAAGTCGTCTTGGACTGGTTAAAACTTTTTAACATATTCAAAGAGGGAAAGTGTTTGTAGCAGGCCATAAACTCTAACATTCATTACATAATTCATATTAATAAAACTATATAAAGAATTTTAATAAGTAACAATTTTGTCGCAGTATGTTGTTGTTTCTTTTGTTTTTATTTACATTTTTAAATTTTGAAAATAGAATAAAAGAGGTTTCAATTTGTATATAAACTTTTTATCGAAACTAAAAGATTTTAAACTATAAATAATTTATATTGTTTATATTTATTTTATTTACGAATTATTCGTAAATAATTTAGGATTAAGGTATCCTTAGATTCTGTTGATGAGAGTAGACTTCAGACCAAAAACCGAATCTATGTTTTGTTGATGTGTGTAGACTTCAGCCCAAAAACCTATTCTATGTTTTATTGATGAAGGAATTTTTTTATAAATATTCCTTTGTTATAACTAGAGATCGGATATTCGGATGCATATTCACCTAAAGTTGAGATGTTGGCTAATATGGAATGCGCTTTTGTATCGCAAAATCCCGCGGCTCTGGGAATATAAATTTAGGTTTCTGATTATAGAATCGAATGTATATTAACTTACTTTCACTTATATGGAATGCACTTTTGTATCGATCGTAAAAATCCCGCCCGCCATTCCCGAATCGACAAATTTTGTTTTTTTTTTACTACATATGTAATTGGATGCATATGTACCTACCTAATATTATGATGTAAAGTAGGTAGAAACATTAATTTTAAATAAACATGCAATCCAATAATCCCGGGTTTTTTTTTAATAAATGTTTTTATAGAAGTCGCTTCCCTACTAAACACCGGACTAGATATGCATTCCCGTTGTTCGTGGCCTCTTTAAAAAAAAAAAAGAATTTTAAGAAGCCGCTTCCATACTTTCATAGCAAAATTAACTTTAGGTAAATATGGATCCGAATATCCGATCTCTGGTTATAACAGCTACCTACTTACATGCGTAACAATCTTGCAGGGTTCGATTCTTACCAACAATACCCTATAGGTACAGGGTGGGTTTTTGAAATTAACCGATGTAGCTACTGTTAAAAGGTACCTACCCTTACTAGGTACGGCCTGTGGCTGGATTGAGGATGGTAGATATTATTGCGGGATCGAACTTGCAATTTTGGTTCTCTCTGAATTCTTTGCTCTACTTCGTTAAATTTTGCCAATAAAAATATAATAAATAAATATTCCTTCCTTTGAGCGACGCTGCGACAGTCTTTTTAGAATGTAATTCTGCGTTTTCTTCTTGTGAACTCATATTTTGTACGACAAGTAGGTACCTATTTAGCGACCTGGACAGCCGTCGTTTGCCTCATTTAAGTCTTGGATGCATATTGCATGCACATTCTGCTACCTATCTTAGCAAGATATCTGAGCAAGTATTGTCCTGTCTTCTAGAGATTACGACACATAAGCTGACAGCGCATTGGTTGTTATCAAAAGGCATTCAAAGCAACATTTGAGAAAATTACGACATTATTCCATAAAAATAATAAAAACGGCTAAGTGTGTATATGAACCACGCACTGTCAAGAGTTCCATTGTTGGGATGAATATTTACGCATAATTATGCACAGTATTGATTTTATCGACCGGAAAAGTTGTATTTTTCGAATAAAAAACTATGAATAACAAAGTTATTTCTGCGGTTGTTACCGAAAATATCTCTAAAACTATTGACCTCAATAGCACTTAGAAACATCTGGGAAGGTGTGTGTTTTTGTAATTGAATACAGACGTTTGATATATTATATCGTAATTAAAAAGGGTATTTATTTTTCTGGGGGCGTGTTTGTGTATAACAAAAACAAATCGATCCTACTCCAACTCTATTGTCTTTCTCATTCTAACACATAAATATTATTTTTTTACTATCCGAACCCGCCCTTACCACTTCACTGAAATCCTTACTGACAATACCTACTCTACACCACACGCTTATGTGCCACTCCAACCTCTCTACCTAACCCGCACAGGAAAGCGTAAAGTTATAGTAGTAGTAGTAGGCACAACATAGATTTCATCATATAATATTTATTTTATACATTTTAAAATAAAACAAAGTTATAATTTATGATGCACCTACTAACCAGGTTTACGAATATTTTTCTTGGATTTTTTAAGAAAAGTTTAGTTAACAAGTACATTTTGTAAGTTGGTCGACAATTAGGTACTCATCATGTACTTGTAAAGTCTACCTTAGCTGTGAATGGTTGTGATAGTTTTCCTTTAAACTGCGTTAAAAAATGAAAACCAAAATGATAGCGGATATTTTTTTCGCGATAATGACCCACATTTCTGATACACGCTGTTTAGTAGGAATTATAGTCCAAAAACAACGGTTTAGCTGGTCTCCCCTACCAGCTGGGGGAGGGGTACCTACCAGTTAAACCGGCTCTAACAAAAATTACCACTACTTGGGAAATTGTTTTTGTGAACCGTAAGTGTTTACTGAAAAATAATTGTATCTTTATTTTGCTTTTTAGTAGGTACTCTCTGTCTCTGAGTTATACCGCGGACAGGCAGACAGGCAGACAGACGGCCTTGGCAACACTTTATGGGTTCCTTGTTTTACTACGAAATCCTTAAAAAGACAAAAAGAACATTCTTCACGTTGCTACTGTAAGTTGTGTAACCCTATGCCATATAACCATACTCTGTTGTGTTCTCGAGTTTCTAAGTATTACTATAGCGGTATTACACTCCAATAACTAAATGTCTGACTCTCTGTCGTTATGTAGCTAATGGTGCCGATTCCATTGTTCACAAACTAAACTAAAATTAAGTTCAGTGCATCTTTTTCTTTCTATTTCATTAAGATAAGGACAGACGATAAATTTTAGTTTACTCCTGTCAAATGAATCAGCGCTTGACGTAAATTGACGTAATTTTAGTAGACAAGTTTCAAATCACGTCTAAACTTGTATGGAGTAGTGACAGGCGCTGATTAATATGACAGGATTAAACTTAAATTTATCTTCTGTCCTCTTCTTAATGAAATAGAAAGAAAAAGATGCACTGAACTTAAATTTAGTTTAGTTTGTGAACAAGGGAATCGGCACCATTTGCTTATTAATCACTCGGACTTATTAGTTTGGAAATTGGCGATGTGATACCCACGTTAAGCCGTTGGCCCAGCGCCTGATCTCTCTGCAGTCGTGTCCGATTGCCGTCCTATCGGACTATGAGAGTGAGAGTGGAAGAGAGAGCGCACCTGTGTCTGCGCACACACGTGTGCACTATAATATCTCCCGCGCTGAAGGATGGACTACGCTGAGATTGGACTATTACTTTATTTTATTACTCACTGGCAATGTAGTCCTGAAACGTAAGAGCCTGGACAATTTCAGCCACATCTTTAGGATTTTTTCTATTCACTTTTGAATGTTTACAAATTTGTTGCAATTCTATTGGACATTTGCAAACCCTGGAAGAAAATAATAATTATTACACTTTGATTGAAAGTCACAGAAACAGAACACATGGATTGCAAGCATACTATTCCGATTACCGTCTTTTTTTTGCCATTTTATAATTTTTTTGTGTATTTATGTTTTCTAAATAGGAAATAAAAATGATTTTGATAGATGTCTAGATGACAACTTCATGATATTCTAATTTTAAGAAATATAAATCCTAATCAAGTAGGTCTCTATTTTTGTAATACGAGTATGCTTAAATTGAATGCATAATACCAACGATATTTAAATAATTATAGGTACTTACGTTAGACTGGACAGTGGCACAAAGCGAACACCAAATCGAAATCTACTTCCATTAACTACTGGTCGACCCACACTCAGTCTAGTTCTAAGTCTCGTGTCAGATGCCCCACGTGTCAGGTGGCATTGTGCGCCTAGTTAAATTAAATGCATTATCGTTTTTTGGATACTCATCCCCTAAGGCTCCTAAAGAGGAGAAGTTGCCGATGGGGAATCACCGAGCACACAGCTTGTACTAGGTATCTTAAATGATTGAATCTCTTTGGTTATTACTTACAAATGACTACGTCATCATACTCATGGAAAGGTATCGAAATGCCTGTAATGCCTCGCCTCTCACACACGAGGTTGTGGTTTGAAATTCGGGCAAGTATAAGGGTGCGTTTCCATTGACGCGGAGCTGAGCGGAGTGGAGAGGAGCGGACCGTGAATTGGCCAATCACAGTGCTCGAAATCTGCGGAGTGAAGATTTCGAGCACTGTGATTGACCAATTTACGATCCGATCTCTCCACTCCGCCCAGCTCTGCGTCAGTGGAAACGCACCCTTAATGTGACTTTTTCAATTTACCTTTCGGAGTTTATCTTGGACCCCTCTGACATCGGTGGAGGAATACCTACATCGTGACGAAACCTGGACTTAGAATATAAATTTGAAAACGCCAATCGGCAAATAAAGAAACATCAATCTTTTTATTTTATCATGTTTAGCTATCGATACCCATCACGGCTGCAGAGTTTCGCTGGTAAATTTAATTTGACCCTGTATAAATAATAGGGATGATGACATTTTTTTGCCCGTCAGGTAGATACCAAGATTATTAAGGAAAATTGGACGTGTTTTTTTTTTGCCTGTCAGGTAGAAACCAAGATTATTAAAGAAAGTTGGACGAGTTTTTTTTTTTGCCCGTCAGGTAGATACCAAGATTATTAAAGAAAGTTGGACGAGTTTTTTTTTTGCCCGTCAGGTAGATATACCAAGATTATTAAAGAAAGAAGGACGTGTTTTTTTTTGCCCGTCAGGTAGATATACCAAGATTATTAAAGAAAGAAGGACGTGTTTTTTTTTGCCCGTCAGGTAGATAGCAAGATTATTAAAGAAAGTTGGACGTGTTTTTTTTCATTTTTTACGTAATCAAAAGATTACGGCTACGAATTTCAGGATTACGTATTTCAGAATTACGAATTTCAGTCTGAGGAAATATTCTCCGAGAGTTATAATTCATGTTTAGTTAAAAATACATAACTTCTCGTAATAAAAGTTGTTGGCTTTATTGTACATCTGTAATCTGTATTACCTAACTTAATCATATGCCAAATTTCATAGGCGGGAGAATTTTTCGGAGTCTCCATACAATAAATATCCTCGTTGATTGGCCTATATACATTGAGTTAAAATGTGACATGACGTCACGCCACAGAGTACATTATAATATACTGACACATCACGCCTTGCTAGATTTTATACATAATTGTGACGTAGCGAGCGAACTCTCCAACTTTAATGCGTTTTATCTAAGTATTTTTTTATTAATATGATAAAGCAAAAAATACGTATCTAATATTTTTGTATTATCTGACTGATGGACTAAATAGGATTTTTTTTTACCCAGGCATCATCCCAAATAAGTCAAAACAAAGACAACACTACCACCTACATAATTGATAATCTTTGCTGTATAATAAAAATGTTTCAGGTTTAAAAAGTACCCAGTTCCTTGCCAATACAAAATACGATACATAATTATACTTTCGTATAGTTTAACTTTTGTATAAAATTCATAATGAATTTTTCCAATCAACATGCTTGTTTTTGTATTAAGTACCTAAGTACATAAATGTACTCCATAATTAATTTAGTTCACGGACGTTAAACACACTTTAGTTTAGGCTGACCGCACGTTGGCTACTATCGCATGTGTCACGTTTACCATTACTTAGCTACTCAAGCGATAGTAGGCAATGTGTGACCGCACATTGGCTACTATGGCGTGTGTCACGTTTACCATTACTTAGCTATTCCAGCGATAGTAGCCAATCTGTAACCGCACATCGGCTGCTGTCACAAAGGTATGAGTGGCAGAGAAGACCCTTTATCTTGCCTTCATTACGGCCGTATAGGTAGTTACTGTAAGTATGTCTAAAATCTCCCAAACTGGAGCGGGCGGGCGCTGCATTGAAGCGGCTCCTGCCCAATCTAGGGGGTCCAAACGCCTCCTGCCGGAGGCTCTACGCGGGGGTCGTGCGGTCCATGGCCCTCTACGGGGCTCCTGTATGGGCGCGCTCTCTGGCGCTGCGGCCAGCCCGCCGGTTGAGCGCGGCCCAAAGGGTCATGGCCATCCGGATGGTCTGAGGATACCGCACGGTCTCCTGTGAGGCAGCGAGCCTCCTTGCCGGATTGCCGCCATGGGATCTGGAGGCAAAAGTCCTCGCGCACGTATGGGAGTGGCGCGAGGAGGCGAAACGCCGGGGCGTAAGTCCGCTGCCGCGAGAAATCGCGGCACAGCGGACGGAGCTCCGGCGGGATGTCATGGCGTCATGGAAAGTACGGTTGTCGCAACCCAGTGCTGGGCACGCCACGATTTCGGCGATAAGTCCCCTCTTTGAGGAGTGGCTGGAGAGGCGCCACGGCGTCCTCACCTTCCGCCTGACGCAGGTCCTCACCGGACACGGCAGCTTCGGGAGGTTCTTGTGTCGGATAAGGCGGGAGGAAACGTCCGGGTGTCACCACTGTGTGGATCGCCCGGAGGACACGGTGGAGCATACGGTGGAGGTCTGCTCGGCTTGGGCAGAGCACCGCCGTGTCCTCGTGGAGGCGATCGGCGGCAGAGACCTCTCGCGTCCGGCCCTGGTTCAGGCCATGGTACGGAGCGAGAGGGCATGGGCAGCCGTCACCTCCTTCTGCGAAGCAGTAATGCTCGCGAAGGAGGAGGCGGGACGGTTGAGGGAAAGGCAAGTTTCGCGCCCTCTCGCCCCTAGCCGCCGCAGGAGACGCCCAGGGCGTCGGGAATCCCGGGCGGATTTCCGGCCACCGTAGGCGCGGGCTTACGGACGGTGAGCAATGGGTAGCTCACCGTCCGGTAAGGACCAGGCCCGGGTCGACGGCGCGTCGTATTCCACGCGCGCCTCAAAGAGATGTCGTCAGCACAAAGTAGGGGTCCACTAGGGCCGATGCCTGCCGGGGTCGCGGGAAGGTACTTATGGGTCACCGAGGCCCCCGCAACACAGGCAACAGGAAGGAATACGGGTGGGTTTTAGTCAGTAAGAGTCTGACACACCCTCCCGCTCCGCCCAGAGCGGGAGAAGTTATTTGATGATTTCCCACCCTCAAAAAAAAAAAAAAAAGTATGTCTAAAATAAACAGCGTGCATTATGAAAACAAAAACGTTTTTTTAAGATAATACCACCACAAAATATACAATATTGTAACACAATGCCTCAAATGGTCAATGACATTAACTAAACATTGAATTATGAAGTGCTTCTATTTCTTCTTTTCTTTGCTCTTTTCGTTTCTTATCCTTTTTATATGCCTCATATGCTTCATCATCCGTGGATAGTTCATGTCTACAGAATGGACATGAATTTGTCTATAAAGAAGAAAAAGCACAATTAATAAACACTTGAAACAACAACTTAACTTTCATGACAGTATGTGAAGATGTGTGTGTTACTCAACACACACATGACATCTCGTCTACTTCTTTTGCAGTCGATGGTACATTTTATATTTGTTGGGCCCAGTAGGTTGTCAGCTACAGTTATTTGGATCTTCAAAAAAATTAAATAATAATAAAAATTTAAATTTTATTAATAATTATGTTATTTTTTTATTTTATTTTTGTTTTAATTTTAATGTAATTTTGACTCTAATTTAGATTTTGATCTTAATTTTGTTTTTTATTGTAATTTAGATTTTGAATTTAATTGTAATTTTGATTTTGATATTGATTTTAATTTATTTTTTTGGTTTTGATTGGAATAGTTTTTTTTTTATTTAAATGCTACTAACATATTTTTCTAAGTTCTAATACTAAAACAATATGGGTGTTTTTCGAAATAAATAATTGAATTGAACTGAAAAGTGCGGATGTATGGACACTTCGCGCACTTTAGCAAGTGGGTCCTAGAGCACCACACTCGCACTGTGCGCTTTTATAATTTCTAACTTGACGATGTTATCGTGCACACATTTCAATTGCATCACACTTGCACCGTATTTCCATACATTTTATGGACGTGGACGTCACGTCCTTAAAATGTATGGAATAATGTGTCATTGTATTCCACGCGCGCCTCAAAGAGATTGTATGAAGCATACATAATAATTCACTCATTCCGTTCAAGTGAACGAACATATGTCAACAGGCAGTCTTCATTCGCAATCTGCCAGTGTAACACCTTTAACTATTTCTATTAAAATACAGTCCACTTTAAAGTGTTATTTATGTGGTTTTATTACCAGCGTCCGCCACATAAAAATGGTCCTTCGACGAAAATAGTGTTCGCGGCAGATAATCAACTCTATATGTTGTGTGAGTGTGACTCAATTTTGTCGGCGTGGACTAGCGGAAGCGGTCATCAACAAACCCGCGTTGTCATCAGTTGTCATTCATCGCACCGCTCAACTATCGCGTCGCGTGCGAGGAGTACGGAGTCTAAACACAGCGTGCTCAGCAGACAGCGCGCCTACGCGGACGAGCGAGAAGAGTGTACGCGTGCGAACGAGAACCGCGATCAACTCGGCCGCCGGTTGGTCGGCGACGTCGAGAGTTCCAGAAACTTCTAGCAAACTCCATAGCTGCCGGAAGTTATCCGCCGATTTTCAACATCTTCATCCATTGTCCGACGCCATAATCCGCCATTTTTGTGGTGTTCTATCAAGTGAAGTGAATCACACGTCTCATTTTTTTCCGCATTGTGCAATCATTGCATTCTGTACAACTAAGTAGCATCCATATATGCGCAAAATTGCTATTATTGCAAGTTTTTATAATTTGTGTAGTTACACAAACCTTTTAAGCCATCATGGCAAACAATTTAAAACGCCTAATACTGGCCAGGGGCCAGGCAAAAGGAACGATAACCACATTATGTAAGTTTGTTGAGTCCGAGGATATCGACAAAGCCCCTATAAGGGCGCTTATGGTCAAGAAGGACAGGTTGGTCACCGCCTTTTCAGAATATAGCTCATTTAACATTGATATATCTGTTCTAGATGAAAATAACGATGAAAACTTTGGCCACTATGAATCCATATATTTATGTGCCTTAGCCGCATTCGAAGATGCCATCGAAGAAAAATCTAGCCCAGGTAAATCTCCGAAACCCGGAGCAGAGCGTGACGAGGAAGAAAAAGACGCTATGAAACGTCTCCCACCTATAAATATTTCCAAGTTTGGAGGTGAGGTAGGTGACTTCCACGACTTCATCAGCCTATTTAAAAGTGTCATCGACAAGAACACTAAACTATCACAATGTGATAAATTCTATTATTTAAAAACCTATTTAAGTGGCGAAGCCGCCGAACTCATTAAACATTTATCGCTAACTGCACATAACTATGCAACCGCACTGCAATTGCTCAGCGAGCGATATGATAATAAAAACAAGGTCGTTAATTATCATGTTAATTCTATATTAGACCTAAAGCCTATTTCTAAGTGCACTGCCTTAGCTTTAAGAGAAATCATTTCTCAAACCAGACAGCATTTAGCTGCCTTAAAAAACATAAATATACCCGTTCAACATTGGGATGCAATTATTGTATGCATTTTGCAACGCAAGCTCGACATACACACATTAAGGTGCTTTCATCTAGAAACAAAATCAGAGGCTGACCCTGACTTAAATTCACTTCTTAAATTTTTAGAACAACGGGCAGCAGCACTTGAAACTGTGGCAGACAGCCAAACATCCTCAAATTGTGCAGTGAACAGCGGCCGCAGGACAGGTTTGGTAGCCACTAAGGAGGTAAACAAAAATACACAAGTATGCAAATTTTGTAAGACTAAAAATCACCAACTATATAAATGTGAAAAATTTAAACTTGCCTCGCTATCTGATCGTTTCGGCTATGTAAAGACCAATGAGTTGTGTACCCTATGCTTAAACAAACACCTGTCAAAGTGTAAATTTGCCTTTAAGTGTTCAATTTGCAAACAAAACCATAATAGTTTACTGCATAAAAATGAGCCTGAACAGGAGTTAAAGCAAGTTTCATTATCTATGAATAAATGTGTTGATGTTTTATTGCCTACTATAAAGGTAAACATAACTGACAAGTTAGGTCAACAATTTCAAGTTAGGGCTCTTTGTGACTCAGGTAGTCAGGTTTCCTTTGTGTTATCAGACCTAACAGAAAAAATTGATTGCAGGTTAGTCAATAACTATACCTATATTAAAGGAATATGTGGTCAATCCAACACAGTTCCTCATACTGCTACTTTTAACATCTCTTCTACTCTCAACACTTACAAGACTCAAATAGTATGCTGTGTAGTGCCAAACATCACTAGTGATTTACCTCAGTGTGAGATAGATACAGATAATTTAAAAATTCCTTCATACGTCAAGTTAGCTGACACAGAATTTTATAAAACTGGAAAAATAAGTATCTTATTAGGTTGTGACGCTTTCTTTAAAATCTTATTGCGTGAACAACTACCTATTATCCCTAAAGGTTTGTATTTACACAACACCCACTTTGGGTATATTGTGGCTGGAAGGGTGAAGACTAGAAGTTACTCTCCGGTAAGTAAGTGTACCAAACACATTTTAAAAAACAGTGAATGTGATAGCACCCAAAATATAGAAAAGACTTTAGAGCAGTTTTGGAAGTGTGAGCAAGTGACAGAAGTTTTCACTGAGTCGGCTTCTGAAGAAGCTCTTGCTGAAAAAATCTTTTCTGAATCTGTAATATTGAAAGACAATAAATTTCAAGTTAACTTACCTTTAAAACAAAATTTTGATCAATTAAACATGGGAGATTCTTTCATAAGAGCTTTACAACGTTTTAACAATTTAGAAAAAAGACTTCACAAAGATGCTGAACTTTTCAGAGGTTATAAAGCGTTCATTGACACTTACATTTCAATGGGTCATGCTAAATACATTGATATTCAAACATATGATTTAAAAGCTGGTCAGGTATACTTTCTACCACACCATCCAGTATTAAACGAAAATAGCAAAACTACAAAACTAAGAGTCGTTTTTGATGGCTCAATGGCTACTAATCAAGGTTTTTCTTTAAATGACATGTCGCTCAATGGGCCTTGCATCCAAAATGAGTTATTTAATATATTGATTCTCTTCAGATTACATAAATATGTGTTATTTTCTGACATTCAAAAAATGTTTAGAGAAGTTAACCTCAACCCAGCACACTGTGCTCTTCAAAATATATTGTGGAGAGATTCACCACAAAAGGAAATACAGTGTGTTCAGTTGCAAACAGTCACCTATGGACTTAAAAGCTCACCATTTTTAGCTACAAGATGTTTAAATGAGTTAGCTTTCAGATTTGCGCATACTTACCCTGAAGGTGCACACATATTATTGAATCAATGCTATGTCGATGATGTTTGTACCGGTAGTAACGACTTACAAAAATTACTTGATATGAAAAACCAATTAATTGCCATTTTAAACCTTGGTGGTTTTAAACTTCATAAATGGAGTTCAAACAGTGAGCATATATTAAGGGACATTCCCTGTGCTTTACAGATTTCAAATGAAATTGATTTATGCAAAAGTGATGATCAATATGTGAAGACCTTGGGTATCAAATATAACACACAAACGGATGTATTGAACATTTCCTGTCCACAAACTGAGTTGTTAGATGTCTACACCAAGCGTCAGACATTAAGTTTCATTAGCAAACTCTTTGATCCACTGGGTCTAGTAGGTCCAATTATTGTACTTGCAAAAATAATCATGCAACAAACATGGTTAGAGAAGGTTTCATGGGACTCACCATTGCCACTGAACTTAAATAAAAAATTTAAATGTTTTGTTGATAATTTATCAAGAACAGGTTGTATTCAAGTAAAAAGAAATATTGACACACAAAACTCAACATGTATTGAACTAATAGGGTTTGCAGATGCCTCTCAGAAGGCTTATGGTTGTTGTGTTTATTTAAGAACCATTAACAGCAATGATCAAGTAAATGTTGAGTTGTTATGCTCAAAATCAAGGGTAAATCCCATAAAATCATTAACCACACCAAGATTAGAGTTGAATAGCGCTTTGATACTAGCAAAACTATCAAAAAAGTTGTATGATCAACTAATTAAAAATAATTTTGCCATTAAGGTACATTTATATGTAGATTCTCAAATTGTTCTTGCTTGGCTTAACACAGAGCCCACAAAATTGTCTGTTTATGTTGCAAACAGAGTCAAAACTATCTGTGATCTCACACAAAATGCCTCATGGTCATATGTCAGTACCGTTGAGAATCCTGCAGACTGTTTGTCTAGGGGTATAGAACCTCACTTACTTAAAAACAACCAGTTATGGTGGCATGGGCCACAATTTTTACATAGTAAGAATTACACACATGAATCTACAAATATCAAAATTCCTAAGGAAATTCCTGAACTTAAGCTTTGTAATATTACATTGACTTCTGAATCAAATAAAGATTTCAGTTTATATTCATATTATTCGGATATTAACAAATTGAAAAGAATTATTGCCTATATTTACAGGTTTTTTAACAATTGCAAAGTAAAGAAAGAAGATAGGGTCTCCGGACATCTAAAAATAAAAGAACTTCAATTTTCACTCAAAAATATAATTAGACAAGATCAAAAACAACATTTAAGTGAGGAAATGAATTGTATCATGTCCAAGAAACCCATTAAATCCAATTTGAAATCCTTAAATCCATTTTTAGATGGAATAGGTATCCTCAGAGTAGGAGGTAGGTTACACAATGCTAACATACCATATGATCAGAAATATCCTATCATATTACCCAAAGAATCATACATTACACGTTCAATAATTAACAATGAACACAAATGTTTGTTACATGCTGGGAAGAAGTTGACCCTAGCCAGTTTATGTCAAAGGTTTTACCTAATTAATGGACTTAGAGAAGTCAAAGGAGTAATTCACAAATGTTTACTGTGTTTCAAGCTAAGAGCCAAGGCATCAGAGCAAATGATGGGATCTCTTCCTTCAGACAGGGTGAACCCCAGCCGACCTTTTGAAAAGGTAGGAATCGATTATGGCGGTCCGTTTTCAATAAAATTACACCGTATTAGGAAACCAGTAATTTTAAAAGCATACATAGCATTATTTGTTTGTTTCACAACAAAGGCCATTCATATTGAGTTGGTATCAAATTTAACAACTGAATGTTTTTTACAGGCATTAAAAAGATTCATTTATCGTCGCAATAAGCCATCTATTATTTATTGTGACAATGGTTCTACCTTCAAGGGTGCCAATAATCAGTTGCATGAGTTATACTCATTACATTTTAATCAGGTACATCAGGAGAAAATTATAAACTCAACTTCAGATCTTGGTATTGAATTCAGTTTTATTCCTTCTTATTCACCAGTATTTGGAGGCCTATGGGAAGCAGGAATTAAGAGTGCTAAATATCACTTAAAAAGAACAGACACTAACCTATGAAGAGTTGAATACTGTGATAATTCAAATAGAAGGGTTATTGAACTCCAGGCCTTTACTTTCTTTGCCAAGTATTGACCCAAATGACATGTCTTATTTAACTCCTGCTCATTTTTTGACAGGTGCTTCTATTACATCATTCCCTGAACCTGATGTAACAAATGTGCCCACAAACCGTTTGTCATTTTGGCAGCAATGTACTCACATGGCTCAATCCTTTTGGAAAACTTGGTCAAAACAATATTTGACTCAGTTACAAAATAGGCCAAAATGGCACAATAGTGTACCAAATATTGAAAAAGGGGTATTGGTGCTACTCAGAGTTGATAACACCTCTCCATTAACATGGCCAGTGGCCAGAGTAGAACAGACTTTCCCTGGATCAGATGGCAAGGTCAGGGCATTATCTGTAAGAACTAATAGTGGTAAAATCATGCGTACTAGTGTTATGAAAGTTTGTGTACTTCCTATTTATGAATAAATTATACTTAATAATTTACCTCTGTGTGGCTGCTGGACATGTCATGTGAACTTGTTCATTTACTAGGCTAAATACGTAGGGTATAAATATCGTTAGTTAAGCCAACTTTCTGTTAAAAAAAATCACTTAAATTAATAATCATAGTTGAACTTAAACATGATGTAAACAGATATAGCATACTCAATAGATTCATAATTATACTTTAAGAAGGTAAAATGTAATATAAATATGTGCACATCTATTTTGTAATAGACACATACCAACCTAATTAAAATGCATAGTACATAGGTACTTAAATGAACGTAACATTAATGTATGTTATGTATGTATAAGTACAATAGGTTTTATAATCACAACAATTTAGTAAGTAGTTTTCCAGTTATTGATTAATTAAATTTACTTTGTTAGATTATTCCTTAGTAATTCTGTACATAACAATTTAAAGGATTTCAAAAGAATTGAAGCATCCAGTAAGTAGGTACCTAAATAGTTAAGCATTTTTGTTTATATTATAAAATAGTAAATAAGTAGTACCCAAGTTTAAACAGTTTATTTATACTTGTGAAAAGGACACAAATGTTCCTATTTGTCTAATATTCAGTAAATTTAAGATTAAGTTACATTTTGGTTTGTATTCAAACTATAGCCTTTTGGTTTCTTTGTCGGCGTTGCCATTTATGTATGAAGCATACATAATAATTCACTCATTCCGTTCAAGTGAACGAACATATGTCAACAGGCAGTCTTCATTCGCAATCTGCCAGTGTAACACCTTTAACTATTTCTATTAAAATACAGTCCACTTTAAAGTGTTATTTATGTGGTTTTATTACCAGCGTCCGCCACAGAGATGTCGTCAGCACAAATGTCGGGTCCACTAGGGCCGATGCCTGCCGGGGTCTCGGGAAGGTACTAAACGGTCGCCGAGGCCACTGGCAACACAGGCAACGGAAAGAATACGGGTGGGTTTTAACTAGTAAGAGTCTGACACACCCTCCCGCTCCGCCCAGAGCAGGAGAAGTTATTTGACGATTTCCCATCCAAAAATAAAAAGGGGGGCGGGGGAAAGACCCTTGACTCTAACAACGGACTACAGGACCTAAACGCAAATTTTGTAAGTTTTATAATGCATAATACTATATGATGCACTGCAGTAAACAAAATCAGAAAAATATACGATATTCTTCAGGATAAATGCTAGGTAGATAGTGTGTTGAAAACTTTAAAAATTAGTTGTATTATACTAATTTTACACGATAGAAAAAAATCACGAAGATACCTCTAAAAAAATATTTTAACGATTAAAAACCATACTAATACATGCAAATATAGATTTTTTATGTTAGCATAATCGTGTTTTATTTTTTTTATCCAAACAATACATTTTTTGCAAATAGATAATAATTGCTTCATATTTTGCGATAAATTACCAGCGTTGTGTCATCACGCTTCTCTTTCTTTTCTATGCAGTCCGATAGTGACCGCGCTTTAGGTGTTGTCAGCCTCTTAAAGATTAATATTTCGCAAACAGATTCCTGAATTAAAAATGGTTTCACACACTCGCAATATTTTTGAACGACCTTTTTGAAAAATCCAACTGACTTCCAAAAAAAGTCAGTGCAGTACTAACAGTTTTTTTTTGGAAGTCGGTTGTTTTTTTTCGTTATTCAGTTTATTTTTTCGTCGGATTGTTTATTTTTTTGTAAAAAAGGTTTTTATATTTCGCTTTCATTTTCGTATAAGAACTTCCCTCGATGACAGTCATACTTCAGGTAGGTCTAAAGTTCTCATCAAGATGAATGAAATACGCCCAAACACTATGCATCTGCTGTAAACTGTTGAGGCACTCTCTCGACTGTCTTCAGTCTCCATCAATAGATCAATTATGTTTTGGTGTCATCAGAACTGCATAATTAAGTGTGCCAAGTATCATTAGGTGAAAAATGTATCAACACCTATATTTTTACCCTTAGGGGTGGAACTACTTTTAATTTTAAATGGGATGACCTTCGAGGTATTCTCCGTCTAATAAAAAAACGTCAGTCAGACCACTCTAAAAAGTTATTCATGGCGATACATTAAAAAAAAACAATATATTCGCATTGATTTGGCCTCCTTTTTTCGTCGGTTAAATAATTACCTTTTCAAGCCATGTTAATATGCACTTTGCATGAAACTGATGATGGCATGGCATTTCCTTAGCCTTTTCTCCAATACTAAAGGCTTTCAAACAAATAGGGCAGCTTTTATCATCACTTTCTATAGTAATTTCTGGCAAATTTAAAACTACTTCTTTTGATGCAGGTGGTGGTAGCCTAGAAAAACAACAAACAAAAATATTATTTGATAGTTATTTGTTAGTTTTACTTGTTGTGATAGTTCATTTTGTGTTATTCCTTATTGTAAATATGTCTGTCTGTATTAAAATTTAACTTTGTTATAATTGGGATCAATCTCCGCAATTTTATGCATGTTTTTCCTAAATAAAAAAAAATAATAATTTTCAGTATAAAATTGATAGTACAGTAAATAATGGTAGTACCTGTAAAGAAAAATAAATGTGGTTTTGAAGCCGGTCACTCACTATTTGTCATTGTTCCAAATTTGAAATAGGAATACAAAAAAAAAAAAACATTTTCCATTGCAATAAGTCGTCGTTTTGCGTTACGCAGCGGAAAAATTAGCTTGGGATCTTTGAAGAAAACAATGGTTTACATAAAGATAACATTTATTTCGTAACTTGTGTTACCTCCAAGAGCATTTACGACGGCCGTCATGCGGTTCGGCATGGAATTAATTAATGCCACTGAGACGTGCTGTGGAATGTTCTCCTATGCTTCCAAGATTTCAGCTCCTGCAAAGTTTCTGGAGCTGGTTGGTTCGCTCCAACACGCCTCTTAATATCTATGCTCTATTGAATTCATATCAGGGCTTCTTGATGGCCATTCTATTACTGCGATACTAACGTCATGCAGGTATTCTCGAACAATTCTTGCAGAGTGCGCCCTTGCATTATCATATCATTCATAAAAATGAAATATTGGCCCACAAACTCAGCATATGGCATCACGTGAACCTCTAGGCATTGCCGATTGTATCGGTAACTATTTAGTGGTGGCAACAGTGGTCTTGTTACAACCTCAAGGCCAGTTTTACCTTTCTTCGGTGGAAGTTCCGCCCAGACTGTCCATGACCCACTACCTTAACTCAACTTCTCTTCAATGCAAAATTGCTGGAAACGCCCCCCATGTCATCGGTAGACTTTACTACGTCCATCATTGCCATACGGCATAATCTTGGTTTCATCCGTAAAAAGCACCTGGCTCCATTGACGTTGAGTATAATGCCAATATTCGCGTGCAAACTGTAGGCACGCCATTCTGTGAGCTCGTGTTAGTTTGGAACCATTGGCTGGCTTATAAGGTTTCAGGCCACGTTCTACGAGTCGCCTTCTTACAGTTCGAGCGCAAACAGTCATTCCATGAAAGTCTCGAAGTTGTTGGACCTGTACTGAGTTCAGGTGACGATTACGCAGGCTGGTGGCAGAGATAAACCAATCTAGTCGGGCTGTAGTGACCCAGTTTCATGGTCCTCCTGGACGGGGCGCACGAAGCCGCCAGTCTCCAGGTATCGATGTTAAATTCTTTGTACGGCAAAATGGCTTACATGACGTTGTGACCTTACGTTTCGCTGATTAAGCCCAGACTGGAGAAGTGCCACAGCTTGCGCGGCTACAGTATCCATAGTTTGAACGTCAGAATAGATGAAATAAAAATAAGGAAAAACTATTTCGATACTCTCTTTATGCATAACAAAACAATAACGATATAACTATTGACATAAAGATGCTCCAATCAAAGCTTGTTGCTTCTTTAGGAGTGACCAAACTCCGATTTTCTTCTCTTTTTCAAATTCGTGAATTCAAATTTGGAACAATGGTGATACCGAAATGATGGCCAGTATGTCAGCTTCAAAACTGAAAAAACTTTTTCTCTGACTTAACAATATTTTGATGTTAGGCCTACAAACATAAAAATGCACGGTGGCTCGAATAAGGAGCCCGGGAGTCTAATTTCATGAGGATTGGGTTAGATGCATGAATCACATGAATGGCTATTATTATTTTGTCCATGAAGATTTCGCCATGTTATCATAGAGGGGCTTGTGGCTAAATAATAACAGCCGCACGGGTCAATCGATCAGGTTAAGCTACGCTTGCCGCGGTTGGTCCGTAGATGGGTGACCATCTTTACATACCAAGATTCCTCCGTGCCTCACAAAGCACGTTAAGCCGTTGGTCCCGGCTGTCATTCGTAAATCTTTGACAGTCGTTACGGGTCGTCAGAAGCCCGAAAGTCTGACAACCAGTCTTACCAGTCTTACCCAGTAACTGGGTTGTGGAGGTCAGATAGGCAGTCGCTCCATGTAAAATACTGGTATTCAGCTGCATCCGGTTAGACTGGAAGCCGACCCCAACGTAGTTGGGAAAAGGCTAGGCAGATGATGATGATGACCGAAACAAATTAGTTAATCTTTTTAGCAGTTGTCAGTCTAGGGCACATCACAATAAGACGATCGGGATTCTAGTTCGATATTATTAAGCATATTGTAGTATTATTAGGAAATCAAAATGGGAATTAATTGGGATCACAAAATGACGCTCAATTAAATTAGCGTACCTATCGATTTATATTTTTTGCATTTTTTTTGGTGATTTATCTTTTGACAACTTGTATCTTAATCACTGATCTGTGATTTTATTAAATAAGTACTTTCCATAACTTAGATTTACCATAGCCTATACTCAAGTCAAGTTAGCTTAGCATTGAGTTTTATCAATTTTGGGAAGCAAAACGAATATTAATAATAAATTTGAAAGTTACATAACCAAATACAGTGGAACATAGTCAATTTATTTTATTTGTAGCTTAGAGAAGGGTCTAAAATTATATACATGAAGTTTGATTAGGTATAATGTACCTATATTATAAAAATAATAATCAATAAGTCACAAGCGCATTAGTAATTGCTTGATTTACCTATATGGGTATTAAAAATAGACTGCTGTGATTCCATGTTAGTAGATAGGGATATTGTTGTTTATATTTTATTTTCAAACTGATGGGGTTTAGACTTTTGAGCTCTATGAGACATCAATGGGGATTAGTGGAATACCCCAATTATTTGGGGATCAATTAAATCATCACCATTTCCCCCTTATCCCAATTTATTTGGGGGTAGGCGCAACATGTCCCATTCTTCCATATTTCTGTATTCAATTCCATACTTCTATATTAATTGTCATCTCGGTAGTCATCCCCTTTCTAGCCATATGATCTTTCACTCAGTCCATCTAATGTTTCTTTGGTCTTCCCCTACTCTTATAGCTATCGACATTCATACTCAAAACCTTCCTCATGAGATTTTCCTCATTCCTCCGCACCACATGCCCATACCAAGACAATCGATTTTCAGCACAACTTTTCAGTCACCTGTACCACTTTCAGACTACCTCTTATGTACTCATTTGTTATTCTATCCATTTGTGTCACATCAAACATCCCTCTTACCATTCTCATCTTAGCTGCATGCCATTGCCTTTCATTCATCCCTTTTGTCGCCCAATATTCATTCCTTTCGTCACCCAACATTCTGATCCATACAGGACAGCAGGTCTAACTATTGTATATATCTTCCCCTTAAGTTTAAGGGGAATGCGGGAGTCGCAGATTATTCCCGTGACCTGCTGCCATTTCATCCAACCAATGTTAACCCTGTGCTTAACCGTCCGATCTACTTGGCCACTTTGCACAAGTGAACCGAGAAGTGCGCCATCAAGCACTATGGCTCCAGATCTTGGGGAGCAACTAAATATATGTTAAAAAAAATGATCTGCAGAAACAGAAGATGGGCCAGTATAAAATGAAGTCACAAATTGTTAAAGTTAATAAAATCACTAATGGATTGAAATGAAAAATGAAAAGAGAAAGACATAAATACTGTTTCCTAATCAGTATTTATCTCTTTTTCACGTTCAAACAAACACACACCAGTGTTTTTTTGAAAGCGAGATGTTGTGCTCACATGTTTGAAAGTGAGATGTGCTCACATCATTTATAAATAGCTGAATCTGAGATTCACAGCCTTGCTCTATGTTAACATTCACTGGTATATCTCCAACTCAATTTAACTTATAAATAACTAAATTTGTGACATACACCATCATAATTGTTAATAGTCGCCTATGTGCAGGTGCATTGTAACAACAACCCTGACCGAACATTCACTAATATTGGACATTTACAGTAACATACACATTTTTATTGGCAGTTGCAGCATTGTCTCTATCTATTGTGGCATTTTCACAGGTCTGAAAAGGTTTAATAAAAGTTTGCAACTGAATGATTATCTTACCTTGGCCACTCTCCAATAATTTCTTCATTATAAAACCCAAAATCTATGAGGAATCTAGCCATGTCTAACAAGTGATTTGCTTGTTGCCCTTCTTGCAATTCTGCCCAACCCATTTCTTCAAAATATCCAGCCATTTTATTTTGTACACTAAAACAGAACTTTTAATTCAGACAGAGTCCATAGGGTTGGTATCAATTTAACTTCACATCTAGTGTTAGTAGGCACAGACACAGACTAACATAGACCAATTAAAATTCAGCGGGGAACTGCATCCACCTCCACAACATCGGGGAATACCTCTATTATTGTTTTTTGTATGTATTCTAATAAAAAACAACATAACAGAGCACCTGTCTTTCCCGGTTATCTGAATCAAATGAATTTAATTAAACCGTTCTATATCTCTGACTTAATTAAGCAACTATTACTAAAGTCATGTAGAAAAAGTAATTTACCTGTTCAGCGGACAACAAGAAACAAACTAAGTTTTAAAATTGTATGGACTACAATAATTGCAAACTTTTTTAATGAATGGATTAATATTCCTTGATATAAAAATTGCAATAATTTCAAAATAAAATTCTCCAAAGAACGATGATGAAGGTTTATCGAAATTATCGAATGACACTTTACTGAATTAATGACATGACACGCCGTTGTGATTGTCACAACAAGCAGCGAGCCAGGATGACTTGACTTGACTTGACCATCGAGCTATGAAAAACATATGTCTGTCTATGGATTTGTCACACTTGATACAAAGCTTTATGCTCTGTGCTTGATGACTGACAGTGATTTGACTTGTATGTAATTATGTTTTTCCTCTCAATGGTGTTAGTGGTGTTCAAAGTTGCTTTAAGGCAATCACTTACTTAATGCTACATGCTCTTTATTTTAAGCATACTATTTTATATGCTTTATTTGAAGCATGCTTTTTTATATGTACTACCTACTTGTTACGACCAAACGGGCGGGCGCGAACAAAACCAGCGCGGTGTTGTCAGAGCGGAATATTACATCGCGTTTATGAATTTATTACGGAACAGTAAAAAAAACAATGAACTTTCCTTTTCCAGACTTAGGACTGTCTATAATTGATTAAGTGTTATTAAGAAATAAAGTAGGTATGTCAGTATTTAAAACAATTATAGGCGTATTTAAAAGTTCACTGTTCCTTCTGAACGTTTTCGTCCGTTAAATACCTACACACAAAACAACAACACGATACCTCACTCAGTCAATCGTGCTTACTTACACAATTAGTTTTTATTTACATAATCAATATTGCGTATCCTATCACTGTTTATTTACACTAAAAACACATGAAGCAAAACAACATTGTTTATAATATTACGTTACGTACGTGAGCCGCCTGAGATCGCGATAACGCACGCGGTACCTAAAAAGATTACACACACGACCGAAAGTAAACGCTAGCATGCGACGACTAGCCACCCGGCGGCCGGCACCCACCGCTTTGCTATGCCTGGTTGCTTATTACTAAATGCGCTTGCGATGTGCGACGATGTGCGATGTAAAGCAAATAGCAAATAGCAACAAGTGCGAGCCATGATAGCATTTGCTTTATGATATGTATAATAAGCAAGATGCTTTATTATGCTGTATGCTTTATTAACCACCACTAAATGGTGTGACTTGACTTGCTTTTTTTGTTGGAATTTAATGACCTGGCTACTGAGGCCTTTCAGTCAATGGCATGCTTGACAAAGCTGACAGTTGACATATTGTTGACATGGGCAATCAATCATGGATTATTAAAAGATTCCAGAAGCAATAATATTATTTTTGCTAGACACGCAGCGACTTTAGTCGCCGGCAATTCACTGGCGATTTCAAAATCTCACATCCACATAATTATAGATTTTGATAGAAGATTTGTTTCCAGCGATGTAACATACGCTGTGATGTTTAGGGGCGAAGCGTCAGGGTAATCCACGGAATCATAGATTTAGTTTATACATATACATATAGACTAAATCAATGCGCGAAATTCAAATTTCCTACATTTATTTGTGTCAGGTTGTATGTGGATAATATGTAGATTTGAACTCTAAATTAGAATTGAACTCGTGTCATGAATGTCATGATTTAATGAAATAGCCATTCAATAGAGTAATATGATTACTGATACTGGATAGTTCTTCCATATTGTCACTATAGGCAAAGAGCTCAATTATTTTAAAAGTAGGTACGTTGGTCAAGTTCAAACGAGATCAAAGCCAAACTGCCAATGAAGAAGAGTTCTTGTGGACTATATGCTGGGTACGGTCAGCTAGGCAAGCGCGGACGGCAACGCCGCCGCCGCCGTAAGACAAGGCAAACTGGCTGGCTGTACTAGAGTTGTAACGGAGGTCTTTTTAACGGAAGCAGAGGCGGATACAAAATCAAAATCAAAAGTCATTTATTCAAACTAGTCAGCCTAGTTTGAATAAATCATGATCAGCACTTTTCGAACGTCAAAATTACATAAGACAGTCCCATAAAACGCCCACCCTTCGCCACTTCCTAGTGCTTTAGCTGGGAAGAAGAAGTGGCCAAAAAACTCCCCAGCAGCACAGCTGTCTGTTCAGTTAGAGAAAATAATGGATTCTATACAATAGTATGCAAAACAATTTACACCGCGTGAAACACAAAACATTAAATTATTAGCCATATGTCAGCTAGCACACCACTATACCAAAAAAAAAGAAAAGAAAAAGACCGAAAACTATTCTCAAGCAGAGATAAAAAACGTAAACAGAACTTAAAACCTAAATAAAAGCCTTCAAGTATAAAGGGCGTGCCCGATTACATATATCTACAGCCGTAACAGTCACAAATGATGAACTAGGACCATCAAAGTAAAATAAATAAACAGTTAATTACTAATAACAAACAAAACAATGGTCAGCAAGACGATCAGTCACCACAAGCAGCACCCGTTCACGAGCATAACGCAAAAATCAGCCATTACCCCCCTCGCCATATTTGAGGGAAGGAGGCAACCCGACCCCCGACGCTACCGCAAGCAGTGACATCTAAGGGAGCATGACGAACTTGCTGCCGGTTGTAAGAATAATATAATCAGTTATCGAGGTCGCTAGCTAACCACATATTGCAATACAACTCAACAAAAACATTGTAATGAGAAGATTATGTCAATAATAAACGAAAATAAAATTTAAAATAAATTGACTTATACGGTCAAATAAAATAAACAATTATATGAACTCATATAAACTGTCACTAGGTAAGCTAATTCTGGAGAAAGAACATAAACATTGTCTTGAGTTAATTACAGCGACCAACAATTCTTATCGTTTAAGTAGTCGTTGATAGAATAGTATGCCCTTGAACAAAGTTTGGATTTTACTTTAGTTTTAAACGCATAAGGCAAATCTAGCAATGAAGAGGGTAGCTTGTTATAAAAAGTAATACCAAGCCCAACAAACGAGATATGAACCTTGTGAAGCCGGTGAAATGGAGCACGTAATTTGTCCTTATTTCTGGTGTTAATATTGTGAATATCACTGTTTTTAATGTATAAGTGTATATTTTGCCTAATATATAAGGTGTTGGCGAAGATGAATTGTGATGCCACCGTGAGAATACCAATATCTTTAAAAAAATCCCTCAGAGAAACTCTGGCATCTAGCTGGTAAATTGCTCGAACAGCTCGTTTTTGAAGAACAAATATATTTTGAATGTCAGCGGCTTTGCCCCACAGCAGAATACCGTAGGACATAACGCTATGAAAATAACTAAAATATACTAACCGAGCTGTATCAACGTCAGTGTATTGTCTTACTTTCCTTAAGGCGTAAGCGGCCGAACTGAGCCTTCCCGCTAGGCTTGATATATGAGGGCCCCACTGAAGTTTAGCATCTACTGTTATGCCCAGAAAAACTGCCGAGTCTACAGTATCAAGAACCTCTTTATCCAAGACGATGTTGGGTCCTAGATTTATAACACTCGGTAAAGCGAACTTTATACATTTTGTTTTCTTAGCATTGAGAACTAAGTTATTTGTCGTAAACCAATCCGTGACAGTTGAGAGTGCACTGTTTACGTCGTCAAAATTTTGTCTATTCCTTTCTACTTTAAAAATAAGAGAGGTATCATCTGCAAACAGTACAACGTCACAGATACCCTTTAAATAGAATGGTAAGTCATTAATATATACTAAGAATGGACCCAGTATTGAGCCTTGTGGTACACCTAACTGTACTAGAAGCTCGGAAGATTTCACACCATTAACATCTACATATTGCAACCTATTATGTAAATATGAACTTATTACTTTAAGAGCTTCATTTTGGACACCGTAATGATGTAGTTTACGCAAGAGCGTGTCATGTTGCACGCAATCAAAAGCTTTGGAGAGATCACAGAAAACTCCAATAGCATTTTTCGAGTTCTCCCATGCCTTAAATATGTATTTCAGCAGTGCAACGCCTGCATCTGTAGTCGAACGACCTTTTGTAAAGCCATATTGTTCATTATGAAGGAGGCTGTTTAAATTAAAATGTCTTAGCAACTGCTTGAGTATTAACTTTTCAAATATTTTGCTAAATGCAGGTAAAATAGAAATAGGCCTGAAATTGCCAACATCTTTTTTATTATCTGATTTAAATAATGGTATGACTTTATTAAAAGTAACAGCTAGATAGGGGGCTACGATGTTTATTATATTACTTAATAGTTTAATGGTGATACCCCAGTACCCATACGGAGGTGAAGTGCTTGGCCTCCGTGGAAGCGGAGGTTAAAGGTGGTTTTACACCGGCGAGGCGAGACTTGGATAGGATGGGCGAGAATTCAGATCGCGCTTACCGCTTTTACACCGAAATATGTCCATCGCTATACCGCGCCGTCTCGGGATGGCCAGCGCTGCCTCGCGACTGCTACCTATCCTTCTGCTGTTTTTACTGGGATAGCGGTATACGGGTCTTAGTACTTAGTTGTAGAACGCCCACTTGCGATTCTTCCTGACGAGATAGCAGTATTCACGTGGACTAAGGGGTGCGTCTCAACTAGTCCATTATAAAATTATGCAAGAATTGTAATGAAACAACAGTTTCTATGGTAGGTATCTTAAATATTTAGCATTTTTACCATTTGTAAATGGATGGGTGGACACCGTAGCGTAGCGTACCTACACTAAGTGAACAACAATGTGAGCCGTATACTTTTATTTATTTCAGCTTTGTTTAACAATAAATAAAACTAAGGAAAACATGTAAGTAGCTCTGGGAGCTGGAGAGTATAGTATGCAGCGATGTCTTGCGATGCAGGCGCGTGCCAGCGCGAGATATCACGAGTCAGCGCTTGTCGGAGAGAGACCGTGTGGGTCCTCGATGGTCGTTGCGTTGCGAGATTTGTATATCCGTTTTACAAAGTAAATAAAATAAATACTCTAGTCTTACAGCAATAAAGTTCAATATTGTACTAACAAATATTTCAATTCTCGCCTCGCACATCCTCGCGCATCTACCTATACCTTTTGGCATGGCACAAAAAAAATCTTCGTTTTAAACTAAGCGCTTACAAACTCATAAGAAAAACAATTGGTTGTCTGTAAAGTTGGTTTACGGACGATAATTTTACGTGATAACGAGAGATAGATGCGTCACAAGCCGAACGCTTAGGCCGATCGTGCCTCTCTATCGCAAGTTCCGCGCTCTCGCTTGCACGCTCGGCTCAGGCAGAACGTGACCCTTTTTCGTGCGTGCAGACGGCGCGCGGCGTTCATCGGTTTCTATGACGTTATCACGTCAATAAAATAAAACATATTTTTTATGAGACTCAAATTCAGACATAATTTTGCAATGAAATAGGAACTTTTAAGCTCAAAACTGAACTGAGTAGAAACTAATGAATGTCCTACCTAAGTACAAAAAATATTGTCCAAACATGAGTAGAAATAGAAGAGGCCCAAGTATTGACCATACTCGGGCCTCTGCTATTTCTACTCATGGTAAATGACTTACCAGTTGTTGCAATATTTGCAGAGTGTGTTCTTTACGCAGATGACCTCAAACTTGACTTACATCGTGTATGGTGGGGATGAGATACGTTGATACCCAGCCTTACAAACTGCTGACGGTCACGGAGATAGGCAGCTAAAACTCGAAGCAACTTTCGACAATATTTTTTTGTACTTAGGTAGGACATTAATTAGTTTTCTACGATCTCAAGCTTAAAAGTTCCTATTTCATTGCCAAATTATGTCTGACAAATTCAGACATAATTTGGCAATGAAATAGGAACTTAGTCTCAGAAAAATTATGTTAGTTAGTATAGAAATAGCAGAGGCCCGAGTATTGACCATACTCGGGCCTCTGCTATTTCTACTCATGGTAAATGACTTGCCAGTCCAGTTGTTGCAATATTTGCAGAGCGTCTTCTTTACGCAGATGACCTCAAACTTTATAGTGCTGTCAACACCGTATCGGATTGCGAAGCTATGAAAATGATATAAACGCCATACACGAATGGGGAGTTCAAAATAAAATGGAGTTCAATTCTTCCAAATGCTATGTAATAACCTTTGATCGAATGCGACACCCAATTAATTATTGATACAAAATATATGGTAAAATAACTAGATCAACCAATATGAAGGCCTTGGACATATTTGACCAGAAGCTTACTTTTCATGATCACATTTCTACATTTGCCAAAGAATCATTTAATAGGCTAGGGTTTGTTCTCCGGAATGCCCGTGATTTTTGCAACGAGCATGTAATAAGGCACACTTGTCCAAACCAAGCTAGTAGCTAGTTTTTTTGTATGGAATCCGCACGAAGCAGAGGCGGCGTAAGGCGTAGGCGACGTGGGCCACCACCCAGGGCCTCGCGCCTCGAAATTTTATGCAGAGCCTCGAAGTACGCGGCTTTTAAATTAAAAATATTCCTAAAGAGCGAATATTAAAAAGCTGTCAAGATCTACATATACCTACCTGCGAGTGGGTGAGACCAGCGACTTCCAACGAATTATATGAAGAATTACAAAGAATGATCCCAATTTTACCCAACTTCATTAAAGACGTGAAACAGCTGCTCCAATACATAACAGAAAATAAAATAAATTTACCAAAATATTTACACTGTCGTTCGAATTTTGTTAACAATACCGGTAAGTACAGCCTCCGCTGAAAGCAATCAAAACTAAAACTAATAAAAAATATTTATGAAATACAATGAGTCAAGCAAGACTTAGCAGATATATCTGCATAAAGAGTTCTGTAAGACTAAAAACAGGAAATTTCTGTTTCTTTAATTATTCTCTTTTTAATTTTTGAATATTTTTTGTTTTATAAAATCCGTCTTCTCGCGCCACCAGAGGGCTTCGCGAAATGCACCAGGCCCACATCAAAAGATCTTGCCCCGCCACTGGCACGAAGCAAAGTATGCACTTCTTCTAGAAAAAGTTCAAAAGCATTCCTGCGTTCTGCGTTTTTTTTACAGAAGAACTCTTGGTTACTATCCCTTCCCTACCTCTATCCTACCAAGTTCCTCTTAGGATGTCTGGGATATCATATGCTGGAGACTAGAAGGGCGTGTGGCCAGGTAGGCATTATGATGCGGCTGAAAACCGTAATGAGCTGATTCGACTATATATACCGAATAATTATCTCCGTAGCAGAAAACATCGACTGCTAGGCGTGCCTTCGTATCGGACAGCAGCCCGTGCTGCGTCTACCGTACCACGCGTGTTGACCGCGCTAAATAAGCTCGTGGCAGCCAATCCGGATTGCGATCTGTTCGCTAATAAATTCGCCAACTTAACGGTTATGTGCCTACATTTTAGCGCCGCGATTGTTCAGCCCGCTTTATTTAAAGTAGTTATAACAATGGAAGGGCTTGCCTCTTCATGGTTAGAAAATTATTGATTAACAAATCTATTTTTCATATCGTTTCAGTGACAGATGACGAGGTGCGACCAGAGTAGGTAACTAATTGTGGGTTATATCTTGAACAAAATATGATTCGCGACGAAATAAAGATATCTTCCCCGCAATTTGTACGCGTAAAGGCTCGTGCAGATTAGCGCGATATCGCGGGCGCGACAGGCAGCAATATACCTGTCGCGCCCGCGATATCGCCCCAGTGTACGGGTATCTTAATGCCATAGTAAAATTTGAGATAACTGGTGTCAAAGTTCATATAGTACGTAGATGATTTTTGAAAATGTTTAGTAAACTTCGTCCTGTAACTGTTATCTGTTTGATATCTTAGAAAATTTGGTTACATCGAAAGGTTTTTTAAGTATTAGGTAACCGATTGAATAGCAACGAAGGTCATTCAATTCGAGAGTTTAGAGAAAAGTATTGTTTAAATTTTGTGACATCTGGTAAATATTAAAAAAAAAAACATAAAACAGGCTTTCTCGAATCCCATGAAATTTCGCCTAGGCTTTATGGAGTGCTTAATTGTTGCAAACGGGTCATACTATCACGTCCCGGGAGGAATACGTCGAATTACAAGTCACCCTGTATAAAAATATTATTAAACTAGATACAAACCTACTCTTGCTTGGTACTATAAAGGTTGCCTCCCAAGGAGGAACCCTATAGCTTCCTGGCTGGCAAAAATCATATTTATACATAAATTAATCTTTGGTTTTTCTGGAAAATCTTATGTAGGATCTGTCACTGATGTAAATCGCTGGGATGTGTCACTTTGTCAGTTCCAGCTTGTATATACTTAATATATTTTATAGCGCTAAAAGGGTACCTACAAGCCACCTAACAAACAACAGGTCATTGTGAAGCAAGGCACAGATAAAACGAACATTGCGTCATCCAGATAAGGTACGCCGAATGCGTGAAGTGTTAGGCACCTACTCAATCTAGGTATGTTATTAGTTTCACATCGTCAGTTTCAAGCGAAAAGTGAGGAGACTCAGACTGGTCGTCCAAGTCGTGGTTCCGTCAAACATTACCTGAATCGTTGATTTTCCCTCACCATACTTATAATATGTCGCGCGAAAAGTGTCCACAAACCATACCTACGGAGAACAATGAGCGCACACATTCCGCATAACAGTGAACGCCCTGGGGGTTATACCTAGATGACTGTGAAGGAATTCGTGTAAAACCTTCAGCACAGCTATTCACAACCGCTCGATTCGCTATCGAAGTGGATTGTTAAGGTTTATAATATGGATAATATAACATCACGCCTTGTTTTCCCGAAGGGTTGGGCAAAGGTCTACCTGTAGTACACCCACATACACACACTAAACAATATGGATAAGATGGTTATAAATTATGAATTTTACTATACAATAATAAAATTCATAATTTTAGTAGAAATAGCAATGTTTTTTCTGAGAGATTTTGTTTTATAGCAAACTGTAAATCGGTATTCAGTACCATTGGACATGACCAAACATCTGAAGAGA
The DNA here is from genome assembly GCA_905333075.3 of Atethmia centrago. NCBI lineage: Eukaryota > Metazoa > Arthropoda > Insecta > Lepidoptera > Noctuidae > Atethmia > Atethmia centrago. The sequence continues at coordinate 13,280,534 of HG995383.1, read as the reverse complement.
ACAAAAGATTTAAAAAAATGGTACCAATGGCGTGTTTTATGTTAGTACCTACTTACCTGTGTTGGGTTACTGGTAACTAAGCGTATTTCCCGCAAGGCGTGAGCTATTTGCAGCAATTAAGCACACCATATAAAGCCTTGGCGGAAATCCATGGGTTTTAAGAAATTTTCCCAATTCGGCTGTAAATATTATTTTTCTATTTAGCTTTTTTGTCCCCGGGAAATACACTTTCACTGGAATGGAGCATGCCGGGTGCGGTGCCCGGCTAAAGGCTATTAAAAGAAACAAATATACGTCGTAGCCAGATCTTGGAATTGATAATTACATGAAGTGTTCGACGATTTTATGAAATGGTTGTGTTATATGAAATGGCCAGCTAAAATTGACCACATCGTTTAAAAACGTCAACTATTAATGATGTACTCGTATATGTCAGTTGAAGTTTGGCCATATCATTAATGTAGGGTATCCATAGTTTAAGGTGTAGTAAAAATTGCAACCAACTTGGATGTAACGCTCGCCAGCCGCTGCCGTGGCAACGCTCGCTTCGCTCGCTCGGCTCGCGCGCCGTTGGTCACAGTTCTAACCTAACCTAACCCATTTGGTCGGAGTGCCACAAGTGGCGTGAATTTTATATTTTTTTTAAACGCATTTTAAGTGTTACCTACATATGTTCAACAAGTTGGTCGCTTTCCATAATATCATATTTGGAAATCCAATAAAAGCGCATCAACTTTTATGCGTACTTTGTTTGATTGACACACGTTGAGTATACAATGATCTGATCACAGCACATCATGATGTAACCAGCGGGCGATGCTGTATTTCATGAAATGGTTCGACCATTTCATGAAATTGAAAATTTTAAGATCTGGCCACGACGTATGCCAATGCTATTGCAGCAATAGCGGTTGATTTGATTAAACAGGCACAAGCTGTAACTCGAAACGGCACTAAAATTTTGAATTTGATCTTTTCAGAAAATGTCTCGCTGCATTTTAGCGATATGTTGGTTTTTAATCTTCATTTTGATATCATTTATTGTGGCTTATATTGCTCTTTTGATCTACATTTTTCTCCTACCCTGCACAGTCTGTAAAGAAGGGTTAAGGGTGAGTAATTCACGTTTTTAACCTAATTATAAGTTAACGCCTTACCTAATAATATTAAATTGATCTCAGACGAGAATTAGATACAGGTATCTAACTCTCTTCTGAATAAATAGGTAGGTCTACCTATTTATTTATTACGGAGTCACCTGATGAATGAATCATAGACTTTAAAACTTTTGACTTCAGAAAACTTTTGACTTCAGAAAACTTTTCAAAACTTTTGAGTGACAGGCGATCTGCAAGTCTGCCAAAGCCGTACTATAGGCAGGGGGGGTGATTAAACCCCTGAAATGAGAAAATTCAGAATCCAGAACAGTGGCGGATACATAAAAGCTCAGGGGGGCCTGAGCTTTTCTGTAGCTTATACTGGAAATGTACCTACAGCTTGATATGTAGCCGTGTGTACGAACTTGTGCACGCTTATCGACTTCTTGAGTTTTTTTAAAAGTACTTCACTGATACTGTCCCATGTTCGTAAAGTTGTTGTTCCGTCGTCAAACGCGGGAATCTCTCAAAGGTTTTTCGTTGTAACATGTCCCAGGCATGCTCGATAGGATTTAAGTCGGGCGACTGTGCAGGCCAATCCAAAACATGAGTATCGTGGTCTCGGAGAGCGGCCGACGAATGGGAAGGAGCATTATCGTGCATGAGTAGAAATTCCTGGCCCTGGTGTTCTCTAAACGCGTGTTCTTCGTGAATCCGGATGAAACGCAAATCGGGACTCATCGGTGAACAGCACCAAAGACCATTGTTCGTCACTCCATAAATAAATGCACTCCATAGGTAAATGCTCCCGAGCCCATGAAAGTCGCCGACCGCGATTGCCACGTTGCAATGCTGGAATACGTAGCGATCTTGAAGCATGAAGACCAACTTCATGCAACCTCCTTCGCACGGTTTGGTCGCTTACCAGCAGCTGGTGGTCATTTGGAGAAATCGATCCTGTCTCTGCCTAGTAACACGATATCTACCCGTGTGCCATTCAGCCACATCCCCAGTACTGCGATAACGTGACTACAGCCTTGATATCACGTTTTGGCTGGTGTATAGAGCCTCAGCAATGACGCGTTGAATAGCATCATTTTCTAACATGCCCACGGCTCGTAACATTTCATCTCGACTCAAATGACGTCGTGACATGACTCTTAAAGCTCACACGGCACGCTTTTCATTAATCAATATTAATAAAACAATTAAAATTTTCCTTAACGTAACGAATTACTAACAATTTTGCCGCCGTATTTTGTTGTTTCTATTGTTGTTTTTTATTTAAGTACATTTTTAAATTTTGAAAATACACACATCTTAAAGTCTAAGCAACATGTACGCTTTTGAACTTTTGAACGAGTTTTACTATTGTAATATATTTATATTTGAGAAACTGAGATCCAAATTTGTCAAGCACTGAAAACAACATGAAATCGGGAAAAAATAATTCACTTTTATTTTAATGAAAACAAAACACAATCGAAAATTTCTATTAGTCTTTTAAATCTAGTATGTTTCCGAGAACAAAAAGATTGTATATACCAATCTAGTTTGTTAAGAATAAAAAAAGTAGGTATCAATTAATAAAACATGCAGTTTATGTGAATGATACGTATTGCTTAGACTTTTTTCATGTGTGTAGAATAAAAGAGGTTTCAATCTGTATATAAACTTTTTATGGAAACTGAAAGATTTTAAACTATAAATTCGTAAATAATTTAGGATTAAGGTATCCTAGATTCTGTTGATGTGTATATGCCACGGCCAATTCTCCAACTGCAAATTAAAGTTGGTAGACTATTACTCGTTAACTTGTAAATCCCACTTAGCTGTGATGATAGTTTTACTTTTAATTTCATTATATGTACTACTGCCATGAATTTTTTCACATCTCCATAAACATCCATTTAGCTAGCAGGGCAGGGGGGGGGGGGGTTAGAGTCAAGTGCCCCCGCACTTGACTCTAACAAAGATTAGCACTTTAATGCTTAATATTACGCAAATGGATCCTTGAATCGAAAAGTGGTGTTGACAGACCCGCATTATTTTTGAACAGCCTATCCGAAAATATCATGCCCACATTACGTGAAAGGGAGGTACCCTAAAAAATGATTTTTTCAACATTTTATTTTAGTACTTTGTCGGCGAGATTAATATAAATACCTATGCCAAATTACAGGTTTTTAGTACTAAGCGTCTCTGAGCTACAACGGACAGACAGACAGACGGTCATGGCGGAACTATAAGGGTTCCTTGATTACTACGGAACCCTAAAAACTGTGCTTTTGTCCTACTTTTTAACTTGACGATCCCGTAATCTCCCATGTACCTACCTAGTCATCGATCTTTTTAAGCCGAATAGCGTTTTCCAAAGGATTTTCTGTCGCCAGGTTTTTTATGTCTGTCGTGAAACTATCGTTTTGGTTCATCTTCATTAATAAATCTTCGGTCTTCTTTAAGTGTTCTTCTTGCCGAGGTAGATACAGCCGCTTCTTTTCGTCTTTGTTGGCTGATTGATTTGAGATTCGTGTTTTCTCTTTCTTAGGTCTTTTTTGGGGTCACCAGGGCTCATCCCCCGGGCGCGTGGCGGCGATGGCTGCTTTATGGGTCTTCTTTAATAAGAGGCATGTGAAGGCAACCACTCTGGCCGTAGTGCGCAGTAGTCGTTCCCAGCTTCAGGATCTCTCCAAATCGATAAGGACTTCTTCCGCAGCCTTGGTTGACGCACACTTTCTCACACACCTTCTGGTTTGAAGTCCTGAAACGGCCATTTTTCTTCTGGTCAACGGAGAAATTTCAGGCCTTTGAACCATCTGGCGTTGTGGTCAAATTTAATTGGGGTTTCCCTCGTGGCATCATCTGCTGGGTTTTCCTTGGTTGGTACCATCTCCATTCTTGGCTTGAAATTTTCTTCAATATTGGCCAGTCGATTGGCCACGAAGGTTTTGATCTTCCTTGGCTCCGCTTTTATCCACTGCAGTACGGTGTTACTGCAGAGTCTGTCCAGTAGGTTTTCTTGGATTTTTCAAGCTCCGTCTCTTTTTCAACTGTGGCTGCTAGTCTGCTGACGAGCAAGGCTGCTTGTATCTCTAATCTTGGAATTGATAGTGGTTTAGTTGGCATTTCTCTTGTTTTGCCGGCGATCATGGAGATTTGGACTCTTCCTCCAGGCTCGATCATTCTCCAGTAGACTACCGCTGCGTAGGCTTCTTCACTTGCGTCGGTGAATGTATGTAGTTGTCCTTTTCTGCTGCGGGGTGAGAGGCACCTAGGAATCTTCAGTCATGTTAACGTCGACACTTCTTCTAAGTACTTCATCCAGGCTTCTCTTTGTGGTTCATTAATTACTTCGTCGCAGTCTATTTTCGTTCGCCAAATATCTTGAATTAATTTCTTTCCTTGTATTAATACTGGTGTTCCAAAACCCATAGGGTCAAAGTAGACATTACGGCGCTCGTAACTTCTTTCATCGTTGGAGTTCTTCTACCATCTAGCAGGTTCTTTGATGAATGACGCAGTCCAACATTGAAGGCTAGCGCGTCTTCCTTTACCAGCCATCTTAGCCCCAGGGTCTTTTCTTCCTTTGTAAGTTGCAAAGAATCTTCTTTATTGGTGTCTTTTACTTCTGGTAGTACCCCCGAATTTTTACTGGCCCAACCCTTCAGATGGAACTTTGCTCTCGCGTGAATCTCTTTTACTTTCTTTGATTTCTTCGCTGTAGATGTCAAACTCTGTAGATAATCATCCATGTAATGGTTTCTTTTTATCGCTTTCACTGCTTCGGGATGAGGCTTCTTGAAATCTTCTGCGTTCTTGTTCATCACATATGTATATCGTTGTTGCTGGTGATGATGCTGCTCCAAAGATAATTTATTGACAACATCCTGTACTCTTCAGGCTTGCCCTTTCTTTGATTTCCATGCCACAGAAACCTGAGACTGTCTCAATCGTCTTCTCTAACTTCAAAAGGAACATATCTTGGATGTAAGCCATGACGGCCACTGACCCTTCTCTGAAGCGCAGTAGTACGCCAAATAAGTCTGGACCTGATAACAAGACGTGATTGAGGCTCTTCCCTTCGTACTTGGCAGCTGCATCGATCGTTCATCATCGATGTATCATCGATATATCATCGGCTCTTTCTTGATTGAATGCACGACAGCAAACTGTAAAATATTGTTCGATATTTCTGGAGCCTTCTCTACATATCCTTTTTCAATTCAACTCTGGATCTACTTCTCTTTGGCTTCTTCGTATTGATCCAACTTCTTTTCAATGTAGATTAGTCGTCAGATTACTTGATTGTAGTTATGGGTAGGCTCTTGTCTTCTTTTTTCCATAAGAGTCCTGTTTCAATTTAACCGCTTGGTAGTTTCTTCTTAGTCTTCTCGAGAATTTCTAATGCTCTTGTGGCTGATTTTAGATTTCAAGAGGCTCCAACTGAAAATGTTCGTGGACGATTTGGTCTGTTTTCTTGTTCGGGTGTGTGTTCTTCTTATATTTTTCTTGCGACGCTTCTTGTACCGTACGAGTATGTACGGGTTTTCTTATTCCCTTCTTTTGCTGCGAAGGCACTTCGGATGGAGCAAAGTCTCCGCACATGTCGGCTTCTGTTTCCAGGAATGCTTCAACGAGTTCTTGAATTTCTTCATCTCTTCTGCTTCTGTGGTAGGCGAACCAACGGAACTTCATGGATGTTGGCATCTTGTCCACTATAGTTTTTAGTGTTTCAGGAGAGCAGAGGTATTGTGGTTTCTTCAAGGCCTTGATCGTCTCGACGGCGTTCTTCACTTTGCTTGCAAATACGCATATGTTAGTAGCGAGTGGGGAGTTTTTCTAAGTTTCGCTGATAAAACTTATATACGATTGATAATATCTCAATTGAAGTTGACAACTTGGCAACTTTGTCAATCGAAAATGAAATTGCATAAACATAAAAGAGTGCCGATAGAAAGGCTAAAAAAGTATTTGTTTCTTACATTTTTATTTATTGAAATAAACCGTTGTTTTTTTATGTTTTGCCTTGTTGACATGACGCGTGAATTGGAGAGTAGAAAGGGGGTGCCATAGAAATCTCGCGCAGAGCGCCGGTAATACTAAAACCGGCACTGGTGAGGACCACGTAGATCAGTGTCTGAAATGGTCTTTTGAAGAAAGTACCACACAGATTTCAGTGGACCTGTCCGGACAGTGCAAGCATTTTTCTGTAATCGTGTAGCTCAACATAAAGGGACCTCTCCCTCTCTTCATGAAGAGAACACTCATAGATATGTGAAGTCTTTCTAACCTCACCCATGGAGAAAGCAGACATGGTCAGTAATGGTCACTAACCAAGCATCGTTTAGTATCATTTAATTCTAAATGATACAAAAGATGAGTTTTAGTTGGCTGATTGCTTTGAAAAACAACGCGATGTCGAGTGGGGATTTTAATGCCAATCAAGGCATTCTAACCCATTTTTTTACGTACAGATTATTCATACACACTCCTAAGTAATACTATATCCATCGATCGACGAGTTATCGAGTTCTAAGGTAGCGCCTCAATTCAAACGTTTAGTAATGTAAAGTCTTTCTACCCTCACCTATGGAGCGCAGACGTAACCAAGCATCTTATAATAAAAATATAAATTATTAACATCATGGTTGCCTGGAAGAGATCGCAGAAAGCGATAAGGCCGTCCATTGTATATTTTGTAGTGTTTGTTTTATTTTTTGTTATGTATTTTTGTGGTGTACAATAAAGTATATATAAATAAATAAATAAATAACATCGGCAAGTAGGTACATAAAGATAAACTTATACTCAATTAAAATGAGATTAAAAAGGATCAACAAGAAAAAAAATGATAAAATTAATTAATTAATATAAAATAATAAATTAATAATTGTGGCAAAATTGACACAAATCATATACTTGATTAGGATAAGGGGTTACTCGGTAAACGATTAAGGATGGATTTTTGTTTAGCAAGAGAGTCAAAGTGGAGATCAATAACATCACTGTAGTCATTATTTTACTGCTTTACACATTCTTGTAAAGGGCGAATTGGCTCGCAAAACAGTGCTTCAAGGTGGACAAAGAGGCGTGATGGAACTACCTGGTATTCCATAGTGTAGGCGAAAACGAAAACTAAAAAGGGCAAGCTGACTATGATTTTATAGGCAAACATTGCGAGAGAAGTCATGTTAAAATGCTTTTATGTCTTTTATTGCACGAACGTATTTTTTTGCGGTGTATTGGTAAATAGATAGATAAATAAACAAATAAAATAAAATTCCAAGTTGGTGGCAGTTACTTAATTAAGTAACTGGGACCAACTTAGTGGTAGCGCTCGCTCTGCTCGCGCGCGGTTGTGGACAGTTCTAACCCAACCTACATAACTCATTTGGGACATATGTATATTGTAAGAAAAAATCAACCGAATAAAATAGTAAAAGCATGGGTAACTGAATGTTCACTACATAGAATCTATATTTAATGGCAATGTACGTTTATATGAATAATTCTTTTTATATAATTGGTGTGAGAAAGTAAAAAAAATATATTTCATTTGGTAAATTGGTACATGAACCTAATTCTTTTAAATACGCGAAATGTAAGAAAACAACGTTTCCTTATTTTACCTGAAAAGTTAGAAATTTCGGCGTATTTGTGTAACACACTATCAATCACAATGTGAATGATTTTGAAGTATATTGATTATGCATTGCTTCCTATGTTCGAAAAATTTGTCTGTTCAACAACTTAAATAAATCATAAATGTTGTTAAACTATCAAAATGAAACCCATTGCTACTGAAAGTGTGTTGCAATTACCCCGCGGGTTACCATTTTATACGGTGCCCCACCGAACCGCAAACCTCTTCAAATCTTGATTTTTTTACCACCTTGTGCAAGCATACCTAATTGCCTATTCCTTAATAGGCAAAAAGGGGCGCCTATTGCATCCCAATCTCTGCCAAATATTTATCGATAGATTCATACGCCAATCCAACGGGGACGCCAAACCAGAGGCGAAAGAAGGCGCCTCTCTTGTCGTGAGAAATCGTGTTTCGCAGGCGCCTTTGGGGCACAGTTCTGTAATCGTCTGGCACTGTTTTGCAGACAGAATAGTACAGTGCTTGACGAGCTGTTTCTGTTTTAATAACCAACCAATAAACAAAACGTCACGCGAAGTAAGTAAAAAAAATAAAGGATTTTTCTTACATTTTTGACCACAGATGCGCTCATCCGCCTCGGGTTCGGCGCCCCCTCTGGTTTGGCGCCTGGAGCGGCCGCTCCGTTCGCCCTATGGAAGAATCGGCCCTGTCAATCACTATGGGTATACATGTATGTATATGTATAATATTGAAACGACTATTTGCAACAGCGGCAGCGCCGCTATTTGCAAAAATGTAAGACGGGCTACATTGAAAGCAAAATCTAAAGACACTTCATCAACTAATGCTGTGTTTCTCATATATTCTATCAATCAATCAACTCAGCCTATAACAGTCCACTGCTGGACATAAGCCTCTCCCAGACTGCGCCACAACACCCTGTCCTCCGCCTTCCGCATCCAGTCTGTCCCAGCCACCTTTTTAAGGTCGTCGGTCCATCTAGCTGGGGGCGTCCCACACTACGCTTGCCGATACGCAGTCTCCACTCCGGGACTCGTCTGCTCCACCGGCCATCGGTCCTTCGACACGCATGGCCAGCCCACTGCCACTTCAGCTTGCTGACTCTGCAGGCTATGTCGTTTATTCTATAAATAAATAAAATTGGAGTGTCTGTTAGTAATATTAAAATAACCGCTTTTTAGTGAATGCATATGGATACACGGTCCATATGTTACGGGTAAAGCTGATGGATTAAACCTAGGTTTACCCGGGTTGACTTAGTACTACCCAAGCTTCTTGGGTAAAGTCCGAATAATAAGTAAAATAAATTTTAATCCGGAGTTTACCCATACTCACCTAGGTCTACCCAACTCTGGCTGAGTATTGTTAAAAATGTGTCTAATTAATTGGTGAAATGAAATCCAAGGGCAGTTAAACTTTTATTATTTAAAAAACATACAAAGGCGAACGTAATCGCTTGAAGAGCATAAACTTAATAGCTTTAAAAGCAAAAACTAATACCGGGCTGAAACATGATATATTTAATAGCACAAACATATTAAACGTTTGTATGACAATTAATTCAAAGTACTACCGATCGTTGTTATTAAAATTGAAATTATTTATTTGAGCAAGATAAACTACTGTGACATTTTGAATTGTAAAATTTTCCTGCAGCTTTGCATGAACACTTTTTGTAGCGCATTTTGTTTTGCAATTACACCTTTTATAACCCTGGCCTCCTGAAAGCGACTGTTCATTTGCAAGCTCTCGTAAGCTTTTTTTTTCTGGTGATATATTTTTGATATCAATCAGTTTATCATGACACACAGAAAACTGATTCCTTGAGAACATTTCCTCAATAGTACCACGTTCGTTTCCTAGCCTATACAGATCATCAGCTTTTTCTACAACTGCCATAAGCACGTTCCGAAACTCGCCTCTTCCTCTATCGACATCTGGTATTTGGACTCTTACCGTATCTCCAACAGAACATGGAGGAAATTTTAAATTAGATAAGGCTTTCATTTTTTTAGCTTGATTTTCTAAGCTCAATCGGGCAGATAATCTATGTTCATTTATATTTTGTTGAGTAGTACAAATTTCACACAAGTTTATTTCTTGTGTACTTGTGCCTGGGTTCATACATCTACAACACTCCATTTCGTCTTTCTTTTTGACCGTTTCTTCTGAACTTATTTCTAGTAAAACTTCCCTTTAACTTTCTTTTGTATTTAAAACTTCTGTTTCAATTTCGTTTCTCATCTCCTTGTTCTTTAAGTGGTCATTCTGTGATTCCAGCTCTACATTAAGTAAATCTTCTAGATTCCGGTTCCTCTTCTTGGGGTTCTGGACTAGATTCTGCTCCGGTAGTAAATTCCTTCAACATTTTCTCGACCTCTTCCTCAGTGTTAATACTGGCAATAACTTCTTTTGGAAGAGAAGACGACGCTAAACCCACCTTGACATCACTACCGAACATGGCGGTATAAGGAGCTCGTTTTATTCCATCGTGGAATGCCCTATTTTTCATTAACCGTTCGAACTTCAAACCAACGCTTACAATTTTCGTCGTTCATCCTCGTCATAAGCATATTTTGTACGGCTTGATTTTCTCTTTTTACACTACCTTGAGACTGACTACGGCGAGGTTTGCCATGTACTATTTTCAGACCGCTCCACATCGAGCACAACTCTTCTATTACGTGATTTGCAAACTCGCGGCCATTGTCTGATTGAAGAATTGAAGGTGCGTCAAAAATACAAAATAGGTATGTCCAAAGCTTATAAGCGACTTCTACGGCTCGTTTAGATGTTAACACGCGCAACTGTACAAACTTTGTCAAATGATCTTGATAGACCATTATGAATTTGAAGTCGCCGTCAGGGTTAGACTGCATGTCAATTAAATCTACTTGACAGCAACTATTCATTTCTGTTGACAGCAATGGTTTGACAACAATTCCTTTTTTGGCAGACTTTAACTTTTTGGCATGGTTCGCATAGTCGTAAATATAATTTTATTACTTCTTTAGTAACATTTTTATATTTTTTTTACATTCTTTTTCCATTCGATGTTTTCCTCCATGTCCAACAGTCAAATGAGTTTCATGCAAAATATCGAACATCTCATCGTTGGTCACGTAATATTTAATTGTTGTCTCACTTGAAGATGAGGAGCAATCAGTTTCTCGACGCAACTTACCGAGCACAAATCAAAACGCTTCAATCGCCGGCATTGTAAAGTAGTTTCCGATTTAGCTTCTTTTGCACTTTTCACCGAATTAATTATTTCCAAATACTGTTCATTACTGAAGTAAAAAGAATTTAACCCTTTCGCTGATAATAACTCTTGAAATTTTGTATCAAAATGCTCTCGAAAAGTACGTGCACTCTGTTCACTCGCCATTTTGTCACTAAGCAAGCGGCGCGGGCGGGGAAACGCGGGCAAGTGCAAGCGGCGCGGGGGAACACAGGCCCCCGCGATTTGCGCCACGGGCTCAAAAATTACGCAACACCTAACATTGCCCAGCCAGAGTTGGGTAGACCTAGGTGAGTATGGGTAAACACCTAATAAAAAATTATTTTACTTATTATTCGGACTTTACCCAAGAAGCTTGGGTAATACTAAGTCAACCCGGGTAAACCTAGGTTTACTCCATCTTCTAGCATAACCGTAACACTTTTAACAACATAACATTTTTTACAATTTTTGTCTGTCTGTCTGTTTGTTCCGGCTAATCTCTGAAACGAAATAAAATAAATAAATTATTATTATTATTAAACGGCTGGACCGATTTTGACGGGACTTTGACTGGCAGATAGCTGATGTTATAAGGAGTAACTTAGGCGTGCGTGGCTTTTTTATTTTTTTTAAAAAGCCTCGTGGGCGAAGCCGCGGGCAACAGCTAGTTTAAAATAATATCTGTTTTGTTCTAAGGCTTATACCAGTGTATAGGTAGCTTTTTAACAAAATACAAAAGCCAAACGGTTTCCACTTAAGTACCTGCCTACATCTGTTTTTTATTTGTTTGTAACTTTCTTTGTTAATAATTTTTATTCCAGCGTTGCACAGATTGTTTGATGTCTGCAATACGATTCCCAAGATACTGTATTGAAGCGATGATCGACGGAAGAGGATTTCGTGATTAGGTATTGATAAAAAGCACCATTCTAGTAAAATTAACAATTTGACTAATAATGGTGTTAATTCTCTGAGCAAAATAGTAATGATACGATGTCTAAACTTACCATTGTAAGTAAGTACTTCAATATCTTTCTTGCGTCGACTGGTAGCAAAAGATAGTAATAAGTACATATATTCTAAATAAAGTTTTGTTGAAAAAAAGGTTTATTTTTTTATTAATTTAGTGCCTCCATTATTTGACAAACTGAACGTTAGCAAAACCATACTTATCTAATGATAACGTTTTTCTAAGGACCTACCTAGGTACGTTTAAGAAAGAATGTGTGACAGAAATATTGACCTATTATAAAATGCTGCATGAATCCTTCACATCTAGTGAAGAGTTGGACTCTAGTCAAATACAGTGCAATCAGCTGCTACAGGAAAAGGAAGACAGCGAGTTCAGTACATTAATAACAAGAAAACTGAGCTTAAGAACCAATTGGCTGAACTACATTACAGCATATGGACATGCTTGACCAACATCAACACCTCCGACAACTTGTGTCAAATTTCCAACAATGTAGTGTCACCCACGAATTGGCTTTGAGACGGATATCTGAATTAGAACTGGAATCTCTCAAAGCCAGTGAAGAGTCTGCGATCTTTCTTTCTTTCTTTCTTTCTTTCTTTATAATGAGTTGGTTGGTAGCGGGTCCGGACCCACGTGTGTTGTGCCTGTTGTAACAATAGATTTAACTGATGATACTATCACTAAAAGCAATTTGTTTACTAGTCAAGTATAAGATAAAAAAGTATATTAAAATTAAATGATTAATTAGAAAAAATCAAAAATCTTTAAAACGCCAGAAAGTTAATAATTTAAATACAAAACTAAAAATCTAAATTTAATGAAATAATTAAAGAAGTGAATTACAATTATGTTATACTATGTATAATACTGACACATTCAGCAGCTACAGGATGGATTGTTTGTTAGGGAATATGCTCTAAACGACATCTTTATTAAATATGAGGGTTCTCAACAAGACCCTGAGTAACCGCTTGCAGGAGGCTAATGAGTTGGCAGACCTGGTCAAGTACAATGCAGAGAGGTATGAGTATATGACAAATAACCTGACTTTTAGCTGTGCCTGCTCCCAGGCACCACAGCCTCAACTTATTACACCCACACCCTCAGTGGCTCAGCCAGTAGGTAGCTGTATTAATGATATTTAATAATACAATGAATAATTTTATCAATACAACATAATTATGTATTTTCAGACAAATTTGGTCAAGGTTTTGGTAGTATATTTAATCACAACAGTATGTAATTAATAATTGTTTACCCGGTGCCGGCGTATTGGCCATTAGTATTTTTTTTTTATTTAATCAAAGTTAAAATAATAAAATAAAATAAGTTTTTAAAATATCTACATCATTTAAAAACTAACAAACTTAAAATAATAATAATTATATGTACAATTATATAAAAAGGGAGGGCAAAATATCATAGGGCGTCAAATTAAATTGACAAATATAGATCCCAGTTCAACTGTTATCTTATTATATGGGGATAATTTAGCTGTAAGAAAAAGGACATAACTGAATGTCCATTTGATGTTACATCTCAATGAGACCAATAGTTGTAAATGTATTTTTTTTGCCTTGCCATATTCTCAATATTTGTCTCTTGAGCAAAATAGGCACATTTATAATTTAAATATGTTAATTTATAACAGGACCTGCCGTCACAGTGACGCTATTTTATATTTTGATTGTAATGAATCTATTATTGATTACAAACTGACAAATTGTACAATGTATTTCCCAACTAGTTTACCTTTTTTTTTGGGTGGGAAGTCATCAAATAATTTCTCCCGATCTGGGCGGAGCGTGTCAGACTCTTACTAACTAAAACCCACCCGTATTCCTTCCGTTGCCTGTGTTGCCAGGGGCCTCGGTGACCCTTCAGTACCTTTCCGCGACCCCGGCAGGCATCGGCCCTAGTGTACATGTCCCCTATATTTGTCCTGACGACATCTCTTTGAGGCGCGCGTGGAAGACAACGCGCCGTCGACCCGGGCCTGGTCCTTACCGGACGGTGAGCTACCCATTGCTCACTGACCGCAAGCCCGCGCCTACGGTGGCCGGAAATCCGCCCGGGGTTCCCGACGCCCAGGACGTCTCCTTCGGCGGCCAGGGGCGAGAGGGCGCGAAATTTGCCTTTCCCTCAACCGTCCCGCCTCCACCTTCGCGAGCATTACTGCTTCGCAGAAGGAGTTGATGGCTGCCCATGCCCTCTCGGTCAGTACCATGGTCTGAACCAGGGCCGGACGCGAGAGATCTCTGCCGCCGATCGCCTCCACGAGGACACGGCGGTGCTCTGCCCAAGCCGGGCAGACCTCCACCGTATGCTCCACCGTGTCCTCCGGGCGATCCAAACAGTGGTGATACCCGGGCGTTTCCTCCCGCCTTATCCGACACAGGAACCTCCCGAAGCTGCCGTGTCCGATGAGGACCTGCGTCAGGCGGAAGGTGAGGACGCCGTGGCGCCTCTCTAGCCACTCCTCAAAGAGGGGACTTATCGCCGCAATAGTGGCGTGCCCAAACTAGTTGTACCTAGGAGACATATTGCTAATCTTTTAGCATACAATATACAGAGTGACACTGGTACCTGTAGTGTCGATTACTGTTAGTAGTGTTACTAACACTACTTTTGATACGCCTTGTAGTTTAAATTATTAAGTGCGACAACGGGTCAGCCGCAATGTTGAATGTTGTACTTACATCAAAATATGCAGGGTCTGTCTGGCAAAGAGCTAGAGTTAAGTTTATCTATGGAGAACTATGATGTTCAGGTGTTATGTTTGACTGAAGACTGGTTGAAAGAACATGAAGTACCTAGTGGTTATGAATGATGATTATTTTACTGTACAAAGTGCACTTGATAGATCACAAAGATCAACTAATTGTTAATCTAAACAACGTTTAGATTAACAATTAGTTGATCTTTCTATCGAGCGCACTATTAAGTTATCTTGTGTTGAACTCAAGCGATACTTTATAATTTGTGATTATCGACTCCCTCTGGAGATTTTATTCGTTTCGAATCGGTAATGGAGGATTCACTTAATAGGTTAAAAAGTGTTACTACTTTTAACCTATTTAGTGAAAAGTATAATTTTATAAGGAGATTTTAATATTAATATTTTAGATGTTAATCCATTAAGTATTAGGCTTCTCAATCGGTTTAGGTCTTATAATTTAATTAACTTGTTTTTTGAACCTACTAGGATCACGGCATCCTCGTCGACTTGTCTTGATAATATATTTAGTGATTGTGATGGCAAAAATAAATTATAATAGTATTAAGTGACTTAACGTCTGACCACTGTGGTTTATTAGCTAGCTTCCCTATGTAATTACATAAAAAGCCGTATAAAATAGAATGCAGGTCTTATACAAGTCGGTGCAACGAGTTGAAAAATAATATAGGCCATAGAATTACACCATCTATAGTAGAGAATCACGAGAATCCTAATGAAATCTATGGAACCCTTTGTGATGTTGTGCAAAAAGAGTATCAATCTACTTTCAAGATCAAAACCAGTACCTAACATTAATGGCACCTCCGTTGGCTTTAACCAATGGGTACTCCTCCAGGTATTTAGAAAAGTAGCGCGAGACTATACGAGTTATACGTTTTGAAGAAAATCAGGTTTGACTAGAGTACTTATGTCAAATATTATTCAAAATGATGTAAAAAGATATGTGTTTTTGCTAAATCTAAATTTTTAAGCGATACAATTAAAAATTCCAATAATAAATTAAAAACCACTTGTAAAATTATTACCTAACAATGACACGGGTATGTTAAACAAGAAAACAGAGAAGGTCGACAACAAATTAGTTAATAAAGCAGCTGACGTAGCTAAAGCATTCAATGAGTTTTTTGCCAACATACTACGACTCGCTCCATAAATTCATCCCCGTCTAAAGCTAAAAACCTTTTGCATAGTAGTGTGCCCAAATGTAGTCGCATATTTAGCTTCGAACATGTAACACCACGTGATGAAGTAACACTTCAAGTCTAAAATCACTGGTGATATCTGGGGAATCTCTATTGAACTATTAAGCAATATAATAGAAAACGTAATCGTCGTCCCTAGCTAACAGCTAACAGCTAGATAGCTAGCTGTTACTTTTAATAAATGTGTTTTAGGATCTTTTCTTGACCTCATGAAGAATAGTAAAGTCATACCTTTATTTAAATCAGGTAATCAAAATGACGTTGGCAATTTCAGACCTATTTCTATCTTACCTGCATTTAGCAAAATATTTGAAATCTTAATTCTCAAGCAATTGCATTAATTTAAACAGCCTCCTTCATAACGAACAATATGGCTTTACGAAAGGTCGTTCGACTACAGATTGTTGCATTACTGAAACACATATTTGACGCATGGGAGAACTCGCAAAATGCTACTGGAGTTTTCTTTGATCTCTTTAAAGCCTATGATTGCGTCCACCATGTCACGCTTTTACGTAAATTACGTCATTACGGTGTCCAAAATGAAGCTCTCAAAGTAATAAATTCTTATTTACATAATAGGTTCCAATGTGTAGATGTTAATGGTGTGAAATCTTCCGGGTTACCAGTTCAGTTAGGTGTACCTCAATACTCAATACTGGGTCCATTCTTCTGGGTCATTTCTTAGTGTGTTAGTTAATGACTTTCCGTTCTATTTCAAGGGTATCTGTGACGTTGTATTGTTTGCAGATGACACCTCTCTTCTTTTTAAAGTAGACAGGAATAGATTTTGACGACGTAAACAGTGCACTCTCAATGGTTACGGATTGGTTTACGACAAGTAACTTAGTTCTCAAAGCCAAGAAAATGAAATGTGTATAAAGTTCGCTTTAAACCGAATGTAAGGAATCTAGGTCCCAACATCGTCCTAGATAATGGGGTGCTTGAAACTGTAAGCTCAGCAGTTTTTCTTGGTATAACAGTAGATACCAAACTTCAGTGGGGCCCACATATATCAAGCCTAGCGGGCAGGCTCAGTTCGGCCGCCTACGCCGTCAGAAAAGTAAGACAATACACTAATGTTGATACAGCTCGATTATTTTATTTTAGTTATTTTCTAGACTTGAATACTCCAGTAGTGTGCTTAGAGGATTCAGGGCTAAGCAGAACCAAAGTGGACTCAAACTGTCGCCCTGAAATATTCCCCTTTTAATCCATACAGCCTTATCATTCCCCTAAATCTGTCGAGATCTTGGATAGCAAAGGACCGTCCTCCATTGCACGACTCAAGGAAAGTAGGTACGTAGAGTTGCATCAATCTTGTACAACTCCAGCAACCTCATGAGCCATGTACGAGCATGTGGCAGCGATTCGTAATCCTTCTTATAATCTATCCAACAAGTCGACTGTTTCTTGCGGGATCGACGAACCTGTTGGCTAATGGCCATGTCGATGAGGAGTAGCTCCTTAGTACCGCGGGACCCGTTCCTACATCCATTTTGAGAGGCAGCCATAATCGAGTTACTGTCAATGTGTGTATTCATTTTCGTTCTCAAAATTGATGCAAGAAGTTTATAGACCGTCGACAAACACGTGATCGGTCTATAATTCTTGGATTCCGCGGGACTACCTGACTTATGGAGCAGGTGGGTCTAAAGACTCTAAGGCAAGTGCCGGGCAAGTGAATGAACTAGTTAGCCATTTCAACCAAAAGTTGTGCAGTCCTTCCGGTCCCTGTGATTTCCAATTCGGTAACGGACGGACCGCTCTGGCTATGTCTAATGGCGTAATTAGTACAACTTCCATTTCTGGTAGTTCCACACACTCGCTCAACATCCTGCATCCAATCAGCCTCAGCGTGACAGAAAGGCACCAACTAGATGCTGCGCCAAAACGCACTCGTGGTGGCATCGTCTGAGCGGCACATGACTCACATTTTGCTCAGGAAGCTCCCAAGCGGTCAGATTTTGAATTAATTCCCCGTTTTTAAAGCAGTTTTTTGTAGATTGTAGAACAAAAGCTACTTTTCTACCACAAAGCAACAGAAATGAAATGAAATTGTTTATTCTGTAAATAGGATATGAGAATCACTTTTACACGTCATATTAAAAAATAAGCTAGATGGAGTCGACATTTCCTATCTGACTACCCCTGAGAAGAAATGGCGAAACAAACTCAAGGGTCAAAGTCTCTTTTAAAGTCCAGACATAATCTTGGTCAGATCATGTGAGGACCATGTAGATCTATCTGAAATGGTCTTTTGAGGAAAGAACCACACAAATTTCAACGACTCGACGAACAATACCAAGGAAAGGACAATTGGTTTGGCCGCATAAAGAACTCAAAATGCCAGACCATAATTAATACTTAGAGAAAAAAAAAACAACAAGAAATAAATAAAAATGACCCACATAGTGCTCACATTCACAATAATTAAAGTAATATAATACTTTTCAAGGTACATACATAAATATTCACTTAATTTTGCTTATAATATTCATCAATGTCAATATGTACCACATATAGTTGTATATAATGATGATTTTGTATAATTTAAATATCAAATTTTATGGTTTTAGCACAAAGCTTATCAGAGCGAGCAGCTCAATCCCAAGCTTTTTTGTCTTCTAAATAATCTGAAATTTTATAGTACCCCTTTTTACAAAGTTTGGTTTTAATACAGCTTTTAAATCGTTTAATGGGTAAATTTCGAATAGCAATAGGAAGTTTGTTGTAAAAGCGTATACATTGACCCATGAACGAGTTGCCTACTCTGTGGAGGCGAGTGTGAAGTACAGCAAGATTATGTTTATTCCTGGTATTTAAACTGTGGATATCGGACATTTTCTTAAAATTTGATATATTTTTGTGTACATACATAAGATTATCAAATATATATTGAGAGGCTACAGTCAGAATATCTATTTCTTTGAATTTTTCTCGAAGGGAATCTCTTGGACCTAGGTTGTAAATGGCTCGAACAGCCCTTTTTTGTAAAACAAAGACGGTATTAATGTCCGCACAGGTTCCCCAGAGAAGAATCCCATAGGACATAAGACTATGAAAATAACTAAAATAAACAATTCTGGCCGTATCTACATCGGTTATCTGTCGAACTTTTTTAACAGCATAGGCGGCCGAACTTAGCCTTCCTGACAATTTTTCTATGTGTGGGCGCCATTGTAATTTAGCGTCAATAGTTATTCCAAGAAAAACTGTCGACTCAACAGGGTCCAACTCTATTCCATTAAGTTGAACATTGGTAGTTAGCTGCCTGACATTTGGCGTTGAAAATTTAATAAGTTTAGTCTTTTTTTCGTTCAGGAGAAGATTATTTACATTAAACCAATGGACAACTTTAGAGAGTGCATCGCTAACATGTTCAAAGCTGACCAGCAGTCGTTTGATTTTAAAAATGAGGGAAGTGTCATCTGCGAACAATACAATCTTGTGATTATCCCTTATGTGATAAGGTAAGTCATTTATATAGATTAGAAACAAGAATGGACCTAGAATTGAACCCTGCGGAACGCCCATAGTGACCGCAGATCCTGGAGATCTCTTGCCATTTATATCAACCCTCTGAATTCTATTATTAAGATAGGAAGTCAGAAGGTCGAGAGCCCTGTCCCTCATACCATAGTGGTGCAGTTTCCTGATGAGAGTATCATGATGGACGCAATCGAAGGCCTTAGACAAGTCGCAGAAAATGCCAAGAGCATCCTGCGACTCCTCCCAAGCCTCGAAAATGCTCTTCAGCAATTCCACGCCCGCGTCTGTAGTTGAACGACCCTTCGTAAAACCAAACTGTTTCAGATGAAATAAATTACATGAATTGAAATGTCCTAACATTTGTTTTAAAATTATTTTTTCAAAGATTTTGCTCAATGTAGGTAATATCGAAATAGGCCGAAAATTCGTGGGATCAGTTGTGCTGCCAGATTTGAACAGTGGAATCACTTTGCTAAATTTCATCAGATCAGGAAATATACCAGATGCAATACAAGAGTTAAAAACAATTGCTAAAAAGGGTGAAATAACATCAATTACAACAATTAAATTAGACTAAGTAGTACCTACTCACAAAGCTTAGTCAAACAACACGTCAAAAAACTATTATTTATTTGCTGATCATTTTCTGTCAGGCGTTTTTACAAACCACGATTTCTTTACTAACGACTTTCTTTATTAATGGCGACCTAGTAAGGCTTGGTTAGACTAGTAAAGTAAATTACTACATCTTCTGTTTTTCTTAAGACTGTGGTGAGAACTATGAATATTTTTGAAATCTGAGAATATGGCTGCCTTTTCATTACAGATTTAAGCTAAGCTACCCACTGTGTATCTATTTCTACCAGGGCGTTATGGTATAGCGGAGCCGATAAGATGTGCTATGAAACAGCTTTCCGCGCGTGTTTTTTAAAACACTTTTTATCGAGCAGAGTTAAGCTAAACCATGCTATGAAAATCAAACAATCCTATTGGTTGATATCATTGTCAATTTGTTTTGTTCTCCGTCAAGCTTATTTGCACTTGCAAGGATAGTTCGCTGACTGCATGTCTAATAATTTCATTCAGTACCTAATTCAAAAATGTTGGCTATTAAACTTTTCTGATAATAATGGTGGTCTGAAGGAAAGGGTGATCTCTTCTACCCCAAAAATAAGTTAGTTATATCCTAGAACTCATCTGATCACATTGGACGAATGAACATAATTAACCGTCTATCGTCGCCATTAACCGCTAACTCCCGAATGGCTCCGAATAGGAGCCCTCGTGGCGCGCGAATTGAAAGTACAGTTATCGAATATAAAACAGTGCTTATATCTTTTGGGGGCGATTCTACTCGATGGTCTGGAAGATATTCTCATAGACTAAAGGATTTTAAACTAAAAATATACGTCGAAAACATTACAAAAATATTAAATAGAAAGTGACATTTAGTTTGTTGTGATCGCGAGTGGATGTGTTAGTGTTATTTCGGTTTTGTTTAGTTTTTGTGTGATAATTCAACGGTAAGTGGGTATATTTTCATTTATGAGTTGTTATTACATCGTTGTAGATAATAATTGCATGAAATCGCATCGTAAAATTTTATTTTTGAGCAAAGAAATGTTATGAGAAAAAACCGACGCGCTCAAAATTCACGCGGTTTGCGGTTCTATTTATACTCTAAAATAAATACTAATATCGTCTGCGGGTGATTTTACTCGATAGTCTGGAAGACATTCTCGTTAACTATAGCGTTTCAAACCAAAAATATACGGAACCAACGCGTAAAAAAAAAGTTGAAAAGTCAGTTCTTTTCACTGCGGTCGCGCTATGAAGTTTGAGTTTGAATAATTTGAAAATGTTACGTAGGACTCTAAAAAAAACGCTTCTGTTAGATAACGGGACAATCTTATTTAGTTGAGGAGTTCCTAAGGCGAGCTTCCAGGTTCTTCATCAGATTCTGGACTATACCTTGGGCTTACCTATAGTATACCTACATATCAAGACAAATCCAAATGGGCGAAACGACAAAGTCGAGTTGAGGAGTTCTTATGGCACCTTCCGGATCCATCATGAGGCCCTAGACTACACCTTGGGCTATAGTAAATACCTGGCAAGGCAAAATCAATGACCCCAAACACAACAGAGCTATCTTGTTTAGTTGAGGAGATCCTTAGGGATCAACTTCTGGCTCCGACATCAGACTAGCACCACAGCACATACCTAGTGTAATTAGCACTTGTCAAGACAAATTTCCAAATATCAAAAGCGAAATTATTTATAAGGCACAAAATGAACACTAAATAATAAGTTGGTCTGCAAATCTCTAGGGTCGAAGGTCCCGCTAGGCGTACGTACAAGTATAGCACGAGTGCGAATAAAACCTCATCGAATGCATAAGCATAACATAAGCACTTCCTTTTATGAAGTTTGTTAAAAATGGTTGCAATTTTTCAACACAGTTACGATCACGCCCCAAATCAGTTGATTTGGGGCGTGTACGTCGCATGTCATTCATACAGGAAATAGGATCATAGACTTAAGCCAGATGACAGGGGTTATTAAAACATGAGTGCGAGATTTAAACCGAGCCACAGCTCGCACTAGAGGTTTTGTAATATTACATACCTAATAATTATAACACCAGTAATATTTAAGTAGGTAAGTAAATACCAAAAGCGGTAAAAAGTACAAACTAACTAACATGATAACGATTCGTATTTATGTAAATCTTTACGTTTATTGGAAAAAAAAATCATAATGACGGTAAGTAAGTCGTAGTAGGATTTGTCAGTTATAGAGCTTGTACTATCTTTTACGAGTACTAGATATATATAGGCACCTACATACAACAATTAACGTAAACAACAGCTCATCGTGAATCGTGAAGCAAGGCACATCGCGCTAAACCAACATTCTGATAAGGTACGCCGTACGCGCCAAGTGTTACTCAATGTAGGTGGGTACTGGGTAGGTATAATATCTATTAGTTTCACATCGTCAGTTCTCTAGTGGAAAGTGACGAGGTTGGTCGCCGAATCTGGTCGTGGTTCTGTAATTATTCGTGTTGTGCGCTACGCTACAAAACCGGTAAGATGCTTGTGTACAAATGTTCTATTTAAAAAATAACGCAACTGATTCGACTCGTTATAGACTATTTACGTAGAGAGTAGCTATTGGTGATCGTGGCAAGGTTTATATGAAATGAATAATGTTACAATAATAGTTGGTACCCTACAGTTTTCCTACGTTATTTTGATGATATCATACAAAAAATATTTGTTGATAAGCATGTAGCATGTATTCTTGGTTTTGAACTGTTAGTATTATCAGTTTACACACCTACGATAACTCATTCACAAGGTGGTTTACTTGAATTATAGGTACCTTCCTACGTAACGCCTTCTACCGTATCCGTAGGTAGGTATGTCAATTCCGATTGTTAATTTAGTCTTTTTAGGTTTAAGGGAAAGCGGATACTTTTTATGATCACTTTTTTGTTTGTCTGTCATCTGCCACAGTGGTTTTTATCGAGATCTATCCAACCAAGCAACGTAGGAATTTGAATTTTCTTGGCATTATGTTAGGTCTAAACGACGCGCACGCAGTAAAAAACCAAATTTTTATTTAAGTATATTTATTTGGGGTTATAATAAAATGATTGTTTAATGTGTGTTAGATATCTATAAATACCTTAGCGTAAGCATCATCATTCATCATACGATACTGTATCGATTGGCATCATGAAAATAAAACATGATAATTGTTTTTTAGCTAACTGTAGGTAGGTAGGTAGCATAGCATTCTTCCAAAATCTGTGGACGTAGTTAATAATTACTCAAAGAGTTATGGACAGTCTCCTAATTATTGCTCCTAAGAACATTTTCCTGTATCTAAAACGGTTATGGTTACTGCCCTTACTGCTATGCTACTTACTTATGTACCTACTAAAACATCTGATAAGTCATTTTACTGTTTCTATGCATTACCTAACATATATAACACACTGAATATAACTAAAATCAGGTAACACTAGTGCTTTAAGAGCACTAGAGTTACCTGATTGAAAAAATAGTAGGTACCTAATGAAACTTTATTTAAAAAGATATTTATTATTAAAATAATTATTTATATTAATTTTATTAAACTTTTTGATTGGAATTCAAATATACTAAATATATTATATAAATAATTAATTACCTCATCTTAAGTATTCTAATTAGGTACACACGGCTACATATCAAGCTATACATTTCCAGTATAAGGTGATCTCTCATTGTACGGAAATCCTACACAATGCGAGATCTGCATAGCATAAACTGGAAATGTATAGCTTGATATGTAGCCGTCTGTACACATAAATGACATATCAAATGAAAAGGCTTGTTGTGAAGGTTTATTAAAAAAAAAATAATAATTAATGAATATTTTAAATATAATTAAGAAAATAGTTGTGATGGCTCTGTGGTTAAGGCCTCGCATCTCATGCAAGAAGTTGGGGGTTGAAATTCGGGGAAGTACCAATGTGACTTTTTCAATTCTTTTTTGTACTTTTTAAATTTATCTTGGACATCACTGACATCGGTGAAGGAAAACAACGTGAGGAAACCTAGATTAATATAGTAAATTAAGTTTGAAATCGCCAACCCGTGTCTTGAGCAAGGGTGCACGGAAAAAAAGGATGTCTTAAAATCCTTTTGGTCAAGATAAATATTGATTCATATATGGGGAAAACAATATATTCTTGAATGAAGTAAAATTTTGTCTTAGTTTTATTGTCTTCTTCGAAGACATTATACTTAAATTAAGAATTATTAAGTTTAATTTTAAGAATTCTTCGGTAAAAACTAGATATTTTCTTTAATTAAGATTAAAGTCTTGAATCAAAAATATTTGCTTAAGTCAAGAATAAAAACCAAGTATTCTTAATATGAGTAAACAGGTTTTCTTGGGCTGACTACATTTACTTACGTTAAGAAAATATTTACTTGGGTTGAAACAATTTTTCTGAGAATATTGATATTCTTCGCTGAAAAGATCCTATTTTACCGTGTGGCGATCAGTGATCGTGCCTTCTCTGTATAAGAAGAGGCCATTATCCTGCTGTGGGACATTTACAGGCTGGTAATAAGAAAACAGATGAAAATTGACCCCTAATCTCTGAAACTTATGAGTTCAAAATTTCAAAAAAAAAATCTGCTTTTACACCTAGTTTACCCAAGGCCACCGCCTCTTATAGCAGTATTATTTGAATATTGCTTCACAGTGGGAAAGAGAGAGCTATACCCCCTGTATAGCCTGTATAGCTGTTTAGCTTATTGTGATGTGGTTTTAAGAGGCCGTGGTTGACCCCCTAGTCGGTAATTATGTTCGCTTAACTCTACAAGATGTAGGGAACAGCAGTTTTATTTACGCCCTTTGTTTGATCCCATATTAAAAGTTGATAATGATGAGTAGGTAGGTACCTAGTTTTTAGTTATTTCAACTATACCTTATAAAAACAACAACAACGCTAAAGAATGTCATCGCTATTCAAAGAAATTAGTAATATAGGTACTTCGAACGCAATAGCAGCATTATTATTTATTTCTGCTATCAATTTGCTGATAATAGATAAGCAAAATGCGGCCAAGTGCGAGTCGGACTCGCACACGAAGGGTTCCGTACCAACGTACAATATTTAAAACTATCTTTAATTAATTAATTACTTAAATCAATAAATTTAACTCTCCCTTTATTTTTTTATTTTTAATTTTTATTAATTGTTGTTATAGCAGCTATAGTAGTAGGTACACGTTCTGCGAAAATTTCAAGTGTCTACGTATTTCATTTCAAAAGATACACCCCTGTGACTGACGGACGGACAGCGGAATATTAGTAATAGGGTCCCGTTGACACTCTTTGGGTACGGATCACTAAAAAATTGGTAAACGCTCGAAAGTTACTTAGAAGATAACGAATACTCGTATTATACGACCGAATGAATGGTAGGTAGATGGTAACCGTGGCATAGCCGTCTTGTTTTTGGAAACTCGCGTCGAAACAAACTACGGCGTTTTATGGTTTCGTTGACCCTGTCTCATGTTACGTGGGTGATGTGTTGATAGTTGATACGTTGGTGGACAACTTTCTCCGAACCTAGTTTCATTTTAATCACAATCCGAGATTTTGAAGGTATGTTTGAAAAATTCTTCTGCTCGACAAACGTAATTAACGCAATCTGTACCTACTAGGGAATTGTTAAAACGTATGGCATGTGAGTACGTCTTGTGGGTGGAAGGACTGGAAGGATTGACGCTGTTCTAAGATGTTATCGCTTGTTTTTTCATTAAGATTACGCTGCGCGCAGATAGCGAGAGGATAGTTTGTTTGTTTATTAGGAATTCACGTGACTTCACGGTTTATTTGGATGAAATGAAACTTGATTTATCAGATTGTCTCTCGGTTGTACACACGGGTACATACCAAGCTATACATTCCCAGTTTATGCTGATCTCGCATTGTAGAGGGTAGCTTACATTGGAAATGTATAGCCTGACATGTGAGCCGTGTGTAAACCTACACATCAAAATTACCATAAACTACCCTTCGCACTGGGATGGTCATGACAATTTTTATCGTTGGACGACTATCGTTTTTTCAACGCTACAACACTGGCGGGTGCCCAAAATCGCTACTAGGTAACGCTTATCATCTTGCTTTGTACCAACAACCCGACCCACCCGGCAAAGTCATTCAGGCGTCATTAGTTCCATGTTGCACTTTAAGAGGCTGACAACAGCTAAATCGCGGTCACTGTCAGACTGCATAGAAAAGAAAGAGAAGTGCGATGACACAACGCTGGTAATTTATTGCAAGATATGAAGCAATTATCTATTTACAAAAAATCTAATTTTTAGATAAAAAAATTAAAACACTATTATGCTAATATGTTGCTTGTAGAATAATCTGACAAAAAAACAGAATAATTGCATGTATCTATGGTCTTTTAATCGTTAAAAGATATTTTTAGAGGTATCTTTGTGATTTTTTCTATCGTATCAAATTAGTTGTATTATGTTTTCAACACACTATCTACCTAGCATATATATAAAAATATAACATATTTTTCTGATTTTGTTTACTGCAGTGGATCATATACTTTTAGGCATTATAAAACTTCCAATATTTGCGTTTAGCTCCTGTTGTCCCCGCGAAATTCAAATAATCATTAGAATCATTATTACATGAACACAGATGATCATTAATACAGAGATGTTAATTGGTTGGATTGGGGATTACCATTTTACTAATTAATGAAGGTGCGATATTGTTTAGGTTGTCATACCCCAAGCCAGATCGTCAATGACGTAACGTAACTAGGTAGACTAAAAATAAACCTTAGAACCATCTAGTTGTCACTTTATTGTTTCTTAACTTTGCTCCTTGACATAATTTTTCGTGACATCATGTATCTACTCGTAGAACGATCATAAATATGGTAGGTAAGATAATAATGTTTTAATGGGAACTGATCAGTATGCGTGTTTGTGGATGTAAGCCCACGTTCGCACGAACGTATAAATATCGCGGCGGGATTTTATTGCCCACTGGATTTTCAACTCTCAGTGTTGAGCCGAGAGTTGAGAATCCAACAGAGTGCAACCCAGCGCGTCGAAAGACACAATGTCGGATTTTCAACTGGGCGCTAAGTAGAGCGTTGAAAATTCAGTGTGCGAAAAAAAACGCCGCGGTTAAACATTGCCCGTGCGTACCTGAGCTAAGTAAGTAAACCGACGAATGTGGTCTGTTCCAAAAATATCTAACGAAAGTATATACAAACGCCGTTCAGGTTAAATTACGCAATCACTCATTAAAGGGAATTATTAACACATTCGTCTGTATCGAAGGTTTTTATATCTCACCACTTTATCCAACAATTATTGTTTGAATAATATTATTAAATTGTAACTCAAATTCAAATTTTAATTAATTAGGTACCTTTATAAAACTCATCGATAAAAAATGAGATTGAAATTCACCTCAACGTCAAATGAAAAAAAATCGGGTTTAAGTAATCAAACAAAGTTTAAAAATCAAAACACTCAATTTGTAAAGTTTAGATACATTTTCATATTGTGTAGGTACTTTTAGAACAGACTAGTGGGGCTTGTGGCTAAGTAATAACGATCGATCGATCGATCAATCTAAGGTAAAGCTACGCTTGCCGCGGCTGGTCCGTGGATGGGTGACCATCTTTACATACCAAGACCCCTCCGTGCCTCGGAAAGCACGTTAAGCCATTGGTCCCGGCTGTCATTTGTAGATCTTTACAGTCGTTACGGGTAGTCAGAAGCCCGAAAGTCTGACAACCAGTCTTACCAAGGGGTATCGTGTTACCCAGTAATTGGGTTGTGGAGGTCAGATAGGCAGTCGCTCCATGTAAAATACTGGTATTCAGCTGCATCCGGTCAGACTGGAAGCCGACCCCAACGTAGTTGGGAAAAGGCTAGGCAGATGATGACTTTTAGAACAGACTAGACGGTAACATTCATACTTATTTTAATAATAATTTGTTAGCCTATCAAAGTCCAGCACCTTAATTGCGTAACACACTATCAATCACAATCTGAATGATTTTGAAGTATATTGCTATTCCATTGCTTCATATGTTCGAAATAAATTTTCTGCTCAACAATGTAAATAAAGCAATGAATGTTGTTGGACTGTCAAAATGAAATGCCATTATTACTGTACCTAAGTGTGTTACGCAGTTACCCCGTGGACTTCAGAGGCTAATCAAGGGTCCCATCAAATTACGAAGCATATCAAACTTGGACAACAAAGATAAGCTGACTAACAAATAAAGGGTAATTGTAATTTGGTAACCTTTTTTATGTTCAAAACCTTTGAAAATTATAGAAGAAAAGGTAGCCCTTCCTGAAATAAATTAATATTTAGGTAACTATTAAAATTAAAAATTTATAGGTTAGTTTCTTGAACGAAAATTATCGCAAAATTGATGTGACAAATTTTCAAGCGCGTAAACTACTGCGATTGGTTGCTGGCCGACGACCGCATGAAAATTTCACGTCGTCCTCCTCTATTTTAAAAGATACGGCCTCCAAAAAATCGCGATTTTCTTGATTTTGCTCTATAGATTTTTGCGCCAAATGTGTACCCTTTTCGATTACCCATTTAGACCAATAATCTAAAGAGCAAACCAGTGGTCGAAGAACCTTTGGCACAATATACTTGTATAGGTACCTATTATTATTATTTATTCATTATTATCCTATCCTATCCTAACTAACATGAAAGTGTGTTTGTTTGTTATTTGTTACGCTTTCACGCTAAATCGGCTGAACGGATTTGGATGAAATTTGGCACATGGGTTAGAACATAGGATATTTATATTCCGATATTCCCACGAAATCGAGACTTAAGCGGATGAAACCGCGGCGCGCAGCTAGTTTTAGTATATTGTGGTGTCTTACGAGATCCACGCGAGCAAAGTCGCAGGCAGAAGCTAGATATAGATAATCGTGGATAAGGATAACACGGGGGAACCATCCGAATATTTGGACAATCTGAATGAATATTAATATTATTAGTAAATTTTATTGGTCAAGTCTGATGAAAAAGTCTGTTGACCTACCATTCTGTAAAAAGTTCACCGTGAAAACTTAGGTGAAGTGAGCTTGAAGTGAAGTGAGCTGTCAATAGTGTCAAATCCCTAGCAACGGGTGGAATGACAGCTCACTTCAGTTTCCACGGTGAGATTTTTATGGAATAAATCGGCTGTTCTGTTCGTCAGCGTGAAACTTGTACCCCGAGTCCCCACCGCGTCGGCATCGCATCGCCCGCGCGGTTTCGCTTAGCGTACTTTCTGACTTTTTTGTCTTTTTGCTCGACTCCTTTTTTGTCTTTTTGCTCGACTCGTGATGTTAAATAGTTCTTCCTCAAAAATTGGGCTACGAAATGTCGGATTAGCAAAATTGTTTTCTATAAACGCTATTTAGTGCTAAGCGGTCGCTAAGCAATTAATTAGTAGCTGTCAAAATTAAACAATCTGTGCACAGTCTATGGCGCGCCGTGGAGGTATGGCGTTGGCGTGCGTGACGGCAAACGGCCGTGACGCTCTCTTATGCCGTCTATAACCGCTTCCTCTCACCTACTCTTGTCGTTATTATTATTGATATTAAATTAACCGGTAATTAAATGTAAATTAAAAACTCATCAGCCACATTAACAGTGAGATTAATTTAAAACCTGATTTCAAGGTATTTTCCATAGGTAGGTACCATTTTACCTTTGTACCTATACAAATTAAATTATCAGTTGATCCTTAATCCACCTTAATCAGGCCATAGAGATTATCAGAACGATCGATATAGGAAAAGTTTGTCGTCACATTATACCTCTACACTAGGGTGGTCCTTATTTTTCAACTTTTTAGGTTTCCGTAGTAAACAAGGAAACCTTATAGTTTCGCCAAGTCCGTCTGTCTGTCTGTCTGTCTGTCTGTCTGTCTGTCTGTCTGTCTGTCTGTCCCCGCTGTAGCTTAGAGACGCTTAGTACTAGAAAGCTGTAATTTGGCATATGTATACATATTAATCACGCCGACAGACTGCTAAAATAAAATCTTGAATATATTTTTTGTGTACGTACCTCCCTCACGTATTTATACCGAATAGATAGTAGAAAGTTTGTAACTTGCTGCAGCTCTAACATTTGAATTTTTGTCTTTTTCAGAAAATGGGCAACATCATCTACTCGATAATTTGGCTTTTAATCCTCATATTTATATCATTGTGGTTAGCTGGTATTGCTGCTGGAATATACATAATTGTCCTTCCCTTCACAGTCTGTGTTGAAGCGTTATCGGTGAGTATTTTACGTTTGTAACTTTTACAGTTTCGATACTTTTCATATTTAATTATTAAATATCAAAATCAATAGTCATTCAAACCAGGCTGAGAATCTGCACTTTTTGAACGTCAAAATTACATAAGACAGTCCCCAAAAAATGCCCGCCCTTCACCACTTCCTAGTGCTTCTGCAGGGAAGAGGAAGTGGCGCAAGAAACTCCCCAGCAGCACACCTGTCTGTTTTGTAAGATAAACTTGATTCTATACATATCGTATGAAAAGTAATTAACACTACGAAACACAATACTTGCATATTTTAGCTAGCACACGCCAATATACCAACAAAACAATGAAAGTACTCAAGCAGAAATAAAAATTACAACATAAAAACGTAAACAGAAAGCCTCCAGGCATAAAGGGCGTGCCCGCTTACATAAGGCAGCTGTATAAGGTAGCTGTAACTCGAAGTGAGAAATGATAAACTATCGAAGTCAAATAAATAAACAGTTAATTACTAATAACAATAATAAAACCATGGTCAACAAGACGACCAGTCACCACAAGCAGCACCCGTTCACGAGCATAACACAAAGATCAGCCATCACCCCCTCGCCATATTGGAGGGAAGGAGGCAACCCGACCCCCGATCAAAATGAAGACTAACAGCACTTTACCTAAGGAACCCTTTTTTCATGTGGAAATCGTCATGGGTGCCCATTTCCACACGAAAAAACTCCGCACTGGGTCGGGTAGTAATGTTACACTTTTTCATTGTTCTCATTCGCCAAGTAGGTATGTAGACGTGCAATGAGGAACTTTGTTCCAAAAAGGAAGGAAAATGATTTATTCTTCACAAACATTGAAATACTAGTGCTGTGACATTCTAGCTACTCATTGGTGATGTGAGTTTGTAAGTGATTACTTTTGAGAAGTGTCGTGGACGAAGGGCCTTACTGAAACCACACGGTATTCTTCAACTGCCTTTAGCCGGGGTGACTCCAGTGCCGTGGAGTACCTACTCGCGGAGTCGTGACAAAGATATGTTTCTATTTCCGTCAGACATACCTACTCAAGATTCAAGCCGATCTATTTCATAAAAATATTATTATATTCTTTTTTGTGATAAATAAATAAATAAAAATCTGGCTTGGCTTTCTGGCTTGAAGTGAGCTGTCATTCTGGTGCTAAGGATTGACACTATTGACAGCTCACTTCACCCAAGTTTTCACAGTGTAATTTTTACAGAATAGACCGGCTGGTCAAGATTAGCATTACCTACTTAAAACTAGTTTAACACGTTCGGTGCCCAGCACCCAGTGTACGAGCAATAATTCGTTCGTGTGCCCAGGGGGGTAACCATCACCTCTTATAGCAGTATTATTATAATATTACTTCACAGTAGGAAAGTGATGGAGCTACGAGTATACAGGACTTATAGCTCCATATTTTTCTCACGCTGAAGTAATATTGAAATAATACTGCTATATGAGGTGATGGTTACCCCCCACAACCCGTATCCGAGTCGTCGTTATAATTAGCTATAGATGACTTGTAGTCATGCCCTGCCCGACTAGCGAGTCCATAGCTAAGTAAGCTTTAATAAAAGCCATTTGATTGGTTGAAACAAGTTTAGTTTGCTTGAGTCTTGAGTTAGGTTCTATTAATACCAGCCTAGATTGGTAGCTGGTAGCTAACCACCGCAGAGAAGCGCAAAGAAAGCATTTATTTCAAATAAACCAATTACAGGCACTTTTGAATTGTCAAGGGGTCGATCAGTCAGAAAGATGAAGCTAGTTGCCCATTCCAAAGCGTAGTAGGTACCTATGGAGAAGAACGGGCAAGAAACTCCACGGACACTCTTTTAAATCAACATTATTATGGTTACAAAATATTGTTTACATCATCTACCTAATGAATATCCAAGTTCGGTTTCCACTTACGATTGTTGTTTTTGATTACAGGGTCTCACAGATTTCTTGCTGTCAGTGGTACAATTCCCGAGGTACTGTGCTCAAGGAATGGTGGAGGGAAGAGGACTTAATTAGATTATTATATATGCAATATTCTAGTCAAATTAACAGTTTAACTAATAATGGTGAAGATTCTCTCGTGAGCGACATGTTCTTACGTTAAATTACGTCTAAACTTGTACGAGTATGTACTCGTACTTAGGTGCTTCAGTATATTCGTTGCTCTATCCTACATAAGTAAAATCATTTAATGAGTGATCAAACGAACTTATCTACCTGTAAGTGATGTTCGACCATCATTACATGAAGACTATGTCCTTAGAATAGAGCAACGAATAGACTAGTCAAGATCTAAGTCATTTAGAATTAGACAAGATCTAATTTGTTTTGTGAACCCAACATACTCAGCGCCATTTTCTTTTATATTAATTAGGTGCCATCATTATTAATAAACATTTTTTAAACGTGTCCATTTAATGATTTACCCTAGGGTAACTGCTATAGTAATTCGCCACGCTATAGTAACTGGCCACTCATAACAAAAGAGGTAAAAACAAGGTACCTAATGCAAGCAAGCCCATGAATGAAAAGGACAAAATATGTTATATACTTATACCTTCTTTCTACCTCTTTTGTTATGATTATAGCGTGAATGAGAGCGTTCCATACATGAATGAGATTGCTAAGTGAGTAAGTTGAGTAGGTATTTTAAAAGTGCTGAATGGATGATTCTATCTACAACCACATACCTATACATATCAACTGTCGGATTCGTTAAAATTAGATACATAACTCGAGATTACAAATATTACCTAAGTATAATAATTATTAAGTAAGTAATATTATAATAATAACATTGTTAAGCTGTTATATCTGTCACACACATTTTTATTAAATAAATATGTACCTACACGTTTGTCTCTATAAAATTGTTTTATTGTACCTACGGTCAGTAGGGGGCCACCCATACCTAAATTATTTAACACGAATTTCATGATTTCTGGAGTCACCCGTCCCGTCCTTGTCACATGTGATGTGGTCATATTTGTGAGATCCTCTGGTGTGACGTCACATATTTTGCAATTTTGAATTAATCTTTATAAACAAGGTGTCGTTTTGCATCCTCGTCAAATTGAAGGAGGTAACTATGCTAATGATTCTTGACACGAATCATAATAAAAAATAAGGTTTTTTTTTTCAAATTTTCGGAAATCGGCATGTGTGGGACACGCATGTTAAAACGCGGTCCGTGTGATACCGCACTGTAACTGCCCTTTTACACACACGCTAGGTACTGCATACGCAACGGGTGATTCTGTTCTGTGAAAGTGGTGTATTCTAAAATTCTGTCAAACTTAAATAACTACAAAAACAAGTAAGTACCTATGTATTTTGTAAGGTCCGGGTTCTGTGTTAAACTACGAATGAAAAAATGGAACCCTTAGGAAAAGAATCACTCGTGTGGCTTGTCTGTCACAGCCCATTTGCTCCGATTCTACTGATCCGATTAAGTTGAATGAATTTGTAACGTAAATAAATGAATTTTGAGTAGGGGTGTCACTTTTGGGGCCAAATAAGAAAAAAAAAGTTTTACAAACTGTACCGTGTGACATACCTATCATAATAATATGAAAGGGCTTGTTGTGAAATACTTTTTAATAATAATTTTAAAACAAATACTTAGTTTTAAAGTTATTTAAAAATGACCTATCTCCGAAAATACTGAGCCTAAAATTAATAAAACATGTGCGAGTTGAACTCGCGTGGTGAAGGTTCCGTACAATGAATATGTTATCTAAAATGTATTATTATTATATATATATTTATTTATTATACCATCTTTTTTATCCCAAGAACAAAATTAATCTCCCATACGTTCCGTCGCGGGAAGGTACTAATGTCACCGAGGCCCCCGCAACACAGGCAACGGAAGGAATACGGGTGGGTTTTAGTCCGTAAGAGTCTGACACACCCTCCCGCTCCACCCAGAGCGGGAGAAGTTATTTGATGATTTCCCGTCCACAAAAAAAAAATACGTCCAATCGTCCAAATTCAACTGCAAATGTAAGTTTGTACGCACAATAGGTACTGAGAGATTTACCATGTTATTTTTAATGGAGTCTACACACCAAACCCGCCGACCCGCCGACACAGCCCGGCTTGGTGTCGGCGACCCAAACCCGCCAACCCGCCAACATGTGTCATGGGGCTGTGTCGGTGAGTTAGTCGGCGGCAAGAAATCAGTACAACTTTTTTAGTTAGTGATTGCAGTGTCTAGCAAAGCACGTCACTATCGCTGGAGTGTCGGCGGGCAACTGAGCGTGCGCGTACGCAAGTCGCCGGCCATGCCGCCGACTTGCACGCGCGGGTACGAGTCGCCGACATGATTCTTGAAGCAAAGTCGCCGACACCTAGGCTGTGTCGGCGGGTCGGCGGGTTTGGTGTGTAGACTCCTTAACACCATAAACTATCCTTCCTGTTTTCCTGTTATCTTTATGTAAAGAACTATTTTCTGTAGTTACTTGTATCAAAATTTTAGGCTAAGTAGTTTTGGAGATAAGGTGGGAACGGTCCAATTTTCATATATTTTCTTAACTAACTTACAACTATTTACTTGAGACTCACAACAAGCCCTTTCGTTTGATATAATATCACAGGGGTGTGACAGACACTGGCATGGTCACCATCAGGGATTTTAATTTTCTAACACAAAAAAAATGTCGCTACTTAGTCGAAATTTGTCGCCAAATATCAGAATTTGTCGTTCACTTACGGTTCAAAAGTTATAAGGGTTTATAGGTGGCCGATCTGGGGGGTAACTGTCACTTCACAGTGGGCAAGTGATGGAGCTATACAGGACTTATAGCTCCATCGCCTTCTCACGCTGAATTAATATTGAAATAATACTGCTATAAGAGGTGATGGTTACCCCCCCTGAGGAGCATCTTCCCAGCTTGGCGCAATTTGAATCTAACCCAAACATAGACGTGTAACATAAATAAATGAATTTGGAATATAACGGATTTAGAATTCAGACATCCGTGTTTGGGTCACAGAAATTCATATTATGTATACCAAATTTCTACTTACTTGGTCCAGTAGATTCGGAGCAAATCGGCTGTGACAGACGGACAGACAGACACACGAGTGATCCTATAAGGATTCCGCTTTTTTCATTTTTGCTAGGTACAGAACCCCTAAAAATACAGAAAATAGTTTTTTCCATATATATAGATTACCAATCCGCACTGGGCCCGCGTGGTGGATTACGGCCCACTCCCTCTCGCAGTGAGGACACCTGTGTCCCAGCAGTGGGACTATTATAGGCTGATTATGTATGTTATGTATATAGATTACAGCAGGGATTCCCAGACTATTTTGGGCAAGAGACCCCTTTTTCAAAATGAACTGATACCTCAGACCATAGCTAATTTTTTTCATCTTGTACGAACTTGTGCACGCATCGACTTGTTAAGTTCTTTTAAAGTACAACAATGATACTTCCTACTAAAATATTAGTCATTCTTATAACACAACTTATAAATAAGAACATTTGTTACTTAATAGAGGTCGATTTCTAGACCTCGTCGACCCCCAAAATCAGTTTTTGTTTCTGTCGACCCCTGGGAAACTGATTTCGACCCCTAAGGGGTCGACATCGACCACTTTGGGAATCCCTGGATTACAGGAAAACCTATGGGAACTATATTTTCTATCACCAAAATTTATATTTGTCATCAAGTTGTATCACCTAATAAATAGATCTATCGCCACGAAATATTTTCGTTCTCAGATAAACAAAAATTGTTCCCAGGTATGAATTATCAAATTAATGTTAATATATGTGTAAAATAAGAGATCGATAACCAATAAAATTATATTGCATTACATGAATATAAACTTCGTTCTTAAAATAACAGTTTTGTTACTTAAATAATAGCTCTGTGCTCAGAATGGTAGATCTGTCACCAAATAAATCGATTATCGATCCCTGACTGCGACTCCTTTTTATTTGATATTTTGTCACCAATACAGTAGTAACATTTTATTTCGTTCAGATATTAAATTAATAGTATTCGTTACCAATTTAATACATCTATTTATAATTTTAATGAAAAAATGATCAAAGGGGCGGAGACAAATTGGCGCGCTTTAAAAATTGACCAATCCGGCCTCAACGATGGGTTGTAGGTAACTAGGTTCGATCACACTATGCGCGACGCGGGCGGCGTGCGAGAGAGATGCAAGTTTACTTCATTCGCGATTTCACGTTCATTGTTGTAGGTGCATTTTATTATCGTTGTGGATAATTTATTGTTTTAGTTAATTTCTTAAATGTTTATTTTTGATTATGGCATCAAGTAGTGGTGAAGGTAATGGTAATTATTTTAAACAATAAATATTGATTATTTTGACTTTAATTGTTTTATTTACTACTCTGCTAAAAATTTTATTTAAATATAATTTATACTACCAGTGGAAATTTAAAACCTTGGGAGTCTAGTTAAGTAGCAGAATCTTTTGGTTGAAACGATGATGACAACCCTAATTTTTTATTTGAACTTAATGCAATTTTCTAGTAACATAATATGATTTATTGGTGATCTCTTTAAATTAGTTTGCTTAAATACTTATTAGGACACACCTATTATAATACATACAAAAACATTTATTTGGTACTAGACCTTATATCTCAGGATTTTAGGTGATTTATTGTGGAATTGATTTTGCATTGTTTGGTGACTACATTTTGGTGACAGATCTACTATTTGGAGGACAAACCCTATTATTTAAGAAACACAAAACTAATTAAATTGGTGATAGCTTAAATGATACCCAAAACCTATAAGTAGTACAATTTTAAAATAACATGGTGGATAACATGTCCACCGGACGGAACCATCTCCACGCGAGTTCAAC
The DNA here is from genome assembly GCA_905333075.3 of Atethmia centrago. Lineage (NCBI taxonomy): Eukaryota > Metazoa > Arthropoda > Insecta > Lepidoptera > Noctuidae > Atethmia > Atethmia centrago. The sequence continues at coordinate 13,243,439 of HG995383.1, read as the reverse complement.
TCGCACTTGTCCGGTTTTTTGTTATCTATGTCCCGCTTTCGACGAAAGAACCCCGCTTTGTTTGTCTTTTTCTGGTACTCAAGGTTTCAAAATCCCGTTTTGGCCGAAAATCTGGCAACCCTGGTAGGTACACATGTCTTCAATTCCCCAGCACCACTTTTAGGCCTGTTTGCACCCCAAATCACTAAAAAGTTTTGACGGTAAAAGAATTTAAATCGTCATTCTGTCTCTGTCATCTAATTTACAGAAACGGAACAATGTTTAAATACATTTAGCACTAAACGCGTTATTGATTTGTGATGCAAGCCGGCCAATTTTTTTTAAGCTCATTTTTATTTTAATAAGTAGATACCGTCTTAGGCACCAGTCCTACCGCCCGCCGCCGCCGCTGGCGATTGGTGAGAAGCGATTGGAAATATAGTCATAATCCGTATCTTGAAGTAATGTTCTTTTCACTAAAATCGGTCCACTCGGTCAAAAGATATTTCTTGACATGTAGATGTTAGTGAGGTAACGGTCATTTTAATTTTCGACTTTTATATTGAAGAATGAATTATTGTACGAGTAGCAAGTAGACGGACTCTTTGCCTAGACTCCATAGTGAAAAAAAGTCCGTTTTAGAGTAGGTTTTCAGAAAAAGCACTTCTCCTGTCATGAGTGTCGAGCACGTGGCGCGCCACGAGCAGATGTTCCTGTAGGAATTCGCATCCAAAAGGATCTAAAATTCAGTCAATCAGTTTCTTTTGCAATATTCAACGTCGAAAGTAAAAAGAAAACTTGTTATCTGAACACCTTTCTCTTTTTTAGCAGTCAGTGGGAAAAGTGCTCAAAAGACAGCGTTGCCACGTTGGATGGCGATGCTGATTCTTTGACCTAAAATTGGCCAGCCCTCTCGTCACGTGAAGGGTCGACTAAACGCTTGGCGATGTCTCGAAATACTCGATAAGCAGTCAGACCCCACGGTCCTAGTGTTTCAACCCCAAACCACGAACCTAACTTAAACGGCGCCGTTTGAGGATTTTTGCTCCTGCAGCAGCCGACCCAGCGCAGCCCGCCGTGCTAGGGAGATGGGATGGCGCGAGGGTGTCGACATAGGTTGCATCCCACCCCACACCAAAGGCCTACCTAACTTCCAAAGCATGAAGGCTCCTACATACTGGCGCGACTTGTCGCGCGACGCGACGCGACGAAAAAGACACCGCGTGTAGCGCTACAAGCGGTGCCTTTGTGCAGGGCCGGATTTAGGGCAGGGCAACAGGGGCACTGGCCCCGGGCCTCCACAAAGAAGGGGCCTCCACAATTAGATTTTTCATTGATTTTTATATGAATAAAATACTTCGTTTGTGTCCTTCAAAAAAAAAAAAAGAGTCCACAATCATAACTTCGTAAGGTTCCTTCTTTGAATTGTTTTTTTTTATCTGTTTCACAAATTTTTCGGAGCCTCCACTTCTTGGTGGCCCCAGGGCCTCCGCACCTGTAAATCCGGCCATGTACAAAGTAAATATTCATGTAATTGTTTATATAAAATGTTATATAGAATAAGAACATATAAATAGCTAGCAAAATAAAAAGAGTAAAACAACATTCACTGTAAATTTATTGGAGCAGCTCAATCCCAAGCCTTTTTGTCCTCAATATACCTAAACTTTAACAGTATAAAAGGCTTTCAGGCACAGTTTCTGTTTTATAAAACATTTGAATTTATTAAGGCTTAGCTTACTTATATTATTTTAATTATTAGGAATGTGAGGACTATGTGGGTTCTTTCTATATTCTAAGGTGGGTCATTGTTTGTTTTTTTTGTCTCTTAGTTAGTTTTAGTGATGGTGACTGGACAGGTCCACTCAAATCTGTGTGGTTCTTTCCTCAAAAGACCATTTCGGACACCAACCTACATGGTCCTCAAATGATCTGACCAAGATTATGTCCGGATATACACATTGACATTGATGAATTTTATTTATGCAATGACATGAATATTTACTCTGTGTAGTATTAGATATATTATTTTAATTATTGTAAATGTGAAGACTATGTGGGTCATTGTTTAATTTTGTTTCATTCTCAGTTAGTTTTTAACATGGTCTGGCAGTTTGAGTATTTTTTGCGGCCTAGCCAAATGTCCTTTCTTTGGTATTGTTCGTTGAATCGTTGAGCTCCTTTAGTTCTGAGTTGAGCTGCACAACTACTGACAAATGCGTGCACTGACTGGACAGGTCCACTCAATCTGTGTGGTTCTTTCATCAAAAGACCATTTCAGACACCAATCGACATGGTCTTCACATGATCTGACCAAGATTATGTCTGGACTTTATTCGGCCTTTCTTCTCAGAGTAGTCAGATAGGAAACGCCGACCTCATATAGTTTTAAAAAATATGTTTGACGTGTAAAAGTGTTTGTAAAAACCTACTTACAGAAATAAAATCATTTATCATTATCATAAATTAACGCAATCATAAAAGAAAATTAAAATGCATTTTTGTTTATTGAAAAGCTTCTGTCTTACCCATGAATTGAACCCGATTACCCGATCCCTTGCGGTTGAGATGGGACTTCAAGAAAGGCGAAATCCGACACCGTGACTATTAGAGCAAAAGAACGTTGGAGAGAAAATTGCATTTCTAAAATTTTGAGTAAGCCTGCCCGGGAATCGAACTCATTTTTTTAATTGTAACGTTGTAAACTATTATTTTAGTAAATAGACAAGCAACGAATCGTCAAGTCATTGTAATATAGTTCCAACCGTTCACATCACCTAATGCGCCTTTGTTTTGTCTCACTCGCTCACTATCTTAGGAACCAGGGGGGTAACCATCACCTCTTATAGCAGTATTATTATAATATTACTTCACAGTGGGAAAGTGATGGAGCTATACAGGACTTATAGCTCCATCTCTTTCTCACGCTAAAGTAATATTGAAATAATACTGCTATAAGAGGTGATGGTTACCCCTCTGTTTACTTCCCACTCCATACGACCTCTTCGCGCCGCGAGCCGCGATCGGTTCGAGGACGGTCAGTTGAGACGCCCGTTCGCGCATACTACCGTTGTGCGTGACGTCACACGTGCAGTCTCACCGTAAACTTTCTGAAGCTCAGATTTTTTGCCTTATGTATACTTAATACTAATTATTAAAGTTAAAAAAGTGTAATACAATAAAACATATAAACTGTGTTATCCCCGTATTGGGTAAGTGTTTGCAAAATTAAGTTAAGCTTGCTTTCTCATGTGTAATGGTGGTCAGTGATTTGCAAAATTGTGTTTCATCATCTTTTTTTTTCTGACACTCATTTCTAATTTCAATCATTTCTTTTAACCATAAACCTTAGCTTACCTCATTATCTGTGTTCGTATTAATTTAAAAGTGCTTCACACTCCTTTGTTTAAACCTTGTAAACTCCGATTCTGAAGGTGACCTTTACACACATTCGCCTTAAGCGCAATAGTACTTCATCCGCTTTACGCTTATGCTTACGCCGCCGTGGTCACCGTCAGGAGAGGATTAGCAGAGGGTTCAGTTATCTATTTCCTGGACATAAATTCCATGGTTTCATGTTCCGGGTTCATTTGCCCGAGTAAACCGCTGCCGCTGCCGCTGCTACAGCAGTAGCCGTGACATCGGGTGATCAACACAAGGCTGACGACATCTGGCACCACTTTCATCAACCCTGCGGGTCCTCTACCACTCAGGGTCAACTCCTCGGCTCCTGCGTCATCTCCAAGTTCGCGTTAAGCCAGGACAGTACTTGACGCGCCTACCTCCTTAGGACGGAAAATTTATGACGGGCCTTTTTGTACCTACGACCTAAAATAAATTTAAATTGAAAGTCTCTAATGAGTTTGTTTTATCTCTCTATTTAGTTTAAAATAACTCACACGCTTCATAATAAAAATGTAGCACCTTGTTTTATTCCACTAAACGATACTGTAGCTGGTGTAGATCAAACGCTGTGAACATATAATGTGACAAATCAAAAGAATGGCAATCGGATGCAAAAAAGTAGTAGGTACATGACACATGGATTACTCCAACCGGTGACACATTCATGTACACACGGCTACATATTAAGCTATAGTATTCCAGTATAAGCTAACCTCTGACTGTACGGAAATCCTATACAATGCGAGATCAGCTTATACTGGAAATGTAGCCGTTCCAATCATATTTGAACTCCAATTTCACCAAATAATGGTGCCGATTCCCTGCACTGCCCACCAGAGACTAAAGAGCAGTAACAGCCCTTTTGTGATTTTTCGTTTTATTAGTGATTCTGAAAGCGGGTTTCTTAAGCTTTCTATTGAATTAACTTACTTATTTCTAAGACTATTAGAATGGTTTTTATTTAACAGTTTTCACTTACTGCAAACGAAAAAAATTAACAATTTGGCGTGATTTCCCAACTAAAATACAGTATAAATTATACTGCAGATTAAATTTTAAGGTTTCATAACTAAAATGCAGTAAGCAATATAATTTTACAGTTCTTTAGATAGTTTTATATTTCTGGAAAAAAATTAAAAAAAAAATTAATACGCAGTAAAATTTACCGCCATACAAGCTATTTTTACTGCAAATTAAGAAAATACAATTTATTGTCACGAACTCCCAACTAAAATGCAGTAAAATCAAAGCTTGTCGCATTTTAGTTGTGAATACTTAACATTCTTTTATCATTATAAACTGACTAACACGCAGTAAAATACAGCATTACTGCAGATTAGTTTGGATAGCATAATGACACAGATATGATTATTCCTAGCTAAAGTGCAGTTAATGTTTTAAATACTGCATTTTAATTGGGATCAAGTTTAACAAATTATAGTAAATTAAACTAATTTAAACGCAGTATCAAATGATACTGCGCTGATACTGCATTTTAGTCGGTTTGAATAGATAAAACTTTATTTGTGAGACAGAGTGTGCAAAGGATTTACTGCTAGATTGCATGCGATTTGACTTAATTAATCAGTCGCTCCAGTGAACCGTGCCAGTGTGGACGTGCCCGTCGGCGTCGCTCGCACTGCTTACGTTTTTTTAGCGACAGGATTTGGCGGGTAAGATTACATAATTATATTACTTAAGTTTATTATGATTAATAAAACTTTTATAGTATTAAGACGTACTTTAAACAGATACTTTAACTAATAGGTTATTTTCTATCCTTACATAAAATGTTTCGTGTGTTGAATAACTATCATTTGTTTGTGTTTGGATGGTTTTCTATTTATGTATTATAAGTATTTATTGACTTTAAAAAGTAGTATCTATGTACCTATATCAATCAGTAGGCCAATTATTCTCGTAACTCGTAACTAATGGTAACCTATGGTTTGACTTTTAACGAACTGAGTTAGAATTGAGATTATATTTTGAATAGACTAAAAATAGATAGGGTAGGTATTCACCTAACCATACATTAATACAGTTCAGTGTCGCTATGATCTCATTCTAAATTCAAATTATTCTAGGTACCTGTCTACAATCTCATTGCAAACTTAACGGCCATACACTTGCGTCAAATTTATGTTTGGTTGATATACCGTTTTGCCGTTTTAGCATTTTAATCAAGTTTCAGTCCATTTTCGATTTCAAAATAATTTAAAACTTTAGTATAAATGTAAATTAAAATTAGTTTTAATGTACCTATACTAGTCAGTAAGTACTTACCAATTCTCGTTTATCTTTCTGTGCAGGTTCATCAATATGAATGTGAGATCAAAACAAATTATGTCACTGCTAAGCAATTTGGAAAATGACGTCTTACCACCGGATAGAATGATATCGCAGCTACCTCATCACGATAACAATGACTCGCCTCCAAAAGCAATATTAAGGGATGTGCATAAAAACAACGACTCTGTCGTCCAAAATATTGATTTGAGCAAAATCTCTGAAGCAACACAACACCACTCCATAAATCTGCCAGAAGCTCACCAGGACAGCTTAATTAGTAATCTCGTGGATACAGCGACCTTTGATCTTTTATGTAATGAAACGCTGCCTTCAACATCATTCTGTGATTCATTCATAGAAGATTCAGATGATTCTGTAAAAGATAAAAAACTATGTTCCTGAGCCATCTTCAACATCGTCGAGTTTAAGAGATTTAGATATCACTATCGATCCAGCAGAAATTCAGGTCAACAATGTCAATACCCAGCCAGCACAATTACCTGTTGTGAAAATACGGAATAAGTCATGTAGGAAACGTAAAAGTGAACTTCAATATGCCAAAAACATACAGAAATATCCGGTGCGAGAACCCTGTCAAAATTTATGTAAAAAACTATGTACTATACATTTTACTGAAGAAGATAGAAAAAAAATTAACAAATATTATTGGTCTTTGAATTGGGAACATCAAGGAATATTTATCAAAAATCTTGTGACGGAGGAGGCTTGCAAGAAAAGTACAAAGAATTTGAAACGACCACGAAACGTAACTTACAAGTACAGTTTAACAAAAAGAGATACAGAAGAACTATCGCATGAGGTATGCAAAGTATTTTTTTTAGGCACTTTAGGATATGACAAAAAAAATGACAGGCGTGTAAATTCTGTCCTGAAAAAGTCAATTTTAGAGCAAAAGGATAATAGGGATGGCCGTAATTTGACAAATTGTCATGCTATAGATCGTACTTTGATCACAGCTCATATTGAATCGTTCAATCCATGTGTGCATCATTATAGACGAGTGCATGCACCCAATAAGAGATACTTGCCCAGTGACCTTACAATTGTTGATATGTATGGAAACTTCCAAGAGAAGTAGGTACCCCGAATTCAAATGCAGTCTTGAAACTTACAGAGATCACTTGACAAACAAAATGAACATTTCTTTTGCTAAGCTCGGCCATGAACAATGCGAGACATGTGAAACCTTCAACCTCCATAACCTTGATCATGTAAAAGAACCGTGTACTGATTGCCAAATTTGTAAGACCTACGCTCATCATAAAATTAAGTATACACTAGCCCGAGAGATGTACGATGCAGATACAAAGGCTAATAGTCAGCGTAATACTGTAATTGTTTCTGTGGACCTCCAAAAAGTAATAATGTTACCTCGCATTGATACCTTTAAAGCAGCTCTGTTTTGCCCCAGGCTTGTGGCGTACAATGAAACCTTTGTACCTCTAGGAAACTTCAAGAAAGGTCACGTATTTGCAGCAGTTTGGCATGAAGGAGTGGCAGGGAGAAAGCAAGAAGACATCACTAGTACATTTAAAGCATTCTTACTAAATAATCGTGATGCAGAGCACATCGTTTTATGGCTTGATAATTGCTCGGCACAAAATAAAAACTGGTGTTTTTTTACTTTCTTGATAAGTATAATTAACAACTTAGAGATTTCTGCCACAACAATTGAACTCAAGTTTTTTGAACCGGGCCATACTTTTATGTCCGCCGATTCCTTCCACCATTTTGTAGAGCAGTCGATGGACAAAAAGGGTAAGCTGTACGATTATCAAGACTTTTTAGAAGCTGTTGAAACATCATTGAAATCGGGGAAGGTAGAAGTCAAAAGTATGGAAATAATAGATTTTGTTAATTTTAAATCTCATATTTCACATAAAAAAAACAAAGATATAGATGGAAACCGGGTATACATCAAAGATATTGTACATCTTATGGTAAAAAGGGGAAGTCATAGTTTCTTTTACAAAAAGAACTTTGATGATATAGAATTCAAAGAACTATATTGTCTCAAATCAAAGAACTTGCCTAATTTTACTGTAAAAACTGTTCCTAAAGGCATTGATAGGGAAAGGAAGCGAAACATCTTAAACGTATTAGGGCCGCTTATTCCACCAAATAGATTAAGCTTCTGGAAAAATCTTTCTGTTGGTTCTACGTCACAAGAACCAGAAGAATTTAATTTTGATATTGATGAATAATCTTAAACTGATAATGTGTTTTGAATTTATTTTTAATAGTCTGTATTTTTTATCTTCAAATTCTAAGAAACAATGTGCCTTAAAGTTAACTTAAGACTGATTATTAATAAGTACAACAAAAGAACTAAGTAAATATTTTTCTGATCTGTTTTGATAATTGTATGATACATACATTTTTATTATTTTAAATCTAGTAGTAAGAATAATAAGAGGCTTCAAAAGCTAAACTAAACCAATGTTATTTTTAAAGCGCGTTAATATACTGTTAAAAATTACTTTTAGAAACTAATTATGTACCTACCTAATAACCAAGGCTTGTAATGCTTTGTGTGTGATGATTGTTTTACTTTAATGTTGATCTCAAGATTATGTCTAGTAGTAAGAATAATAAGAGGCTTCAAAAGCTAAACTAAACCAATGTTATTTTAAAGCGCGTTATACTGTTAAAAATTACTTTTAGAAACTAATTATGTACCTACCTAAGACTTACCAAGGCTTGTAATGCTTTGTGTGTGATGATTGTTTTACTGTAATGTTGATCTCAAGTTTATGTCCACCTTTATAATACTCACCTACATTTACTATCTATATTTTATTGTTAAACATAAAGATACATTATGTTATATATGTTAATATTAAGAGAAAACTGTCAAAGGAGGTTGTGCATTCTGCGCAGGGTCCTTTATTAATTAGATGTTTTTTTTTATTTTTGATATGTAAATTTTACATAAGTGAGTTGAATTGTTGTGATTAAATAATAAGAAATAAACGGTCTTTAAAATGTGAACTAGCTATTTTTCTTACTGCACTAGTAAATTGAACACTTTTTTCTTAAAAAACTAACTAAAATGCAGTATTTTTTTGACCTTACTGCATGTTAGTTGGGTTTCTTGACAAAATAACTGATCCAAACGCAGTAATAGGGCTTTTTGCTGCATTTTACTAAGTTTAAAATGGTATTTTTTACAAAAAAGGCTATGCAGTAATAGGCACCAAAAAGAATAAATGGCCATAATAAATTCAGTTATTAAGATATATTTTTTTTTATTGCTTTAACGTGTGAACCTATGCCTTTACAACCTTTCTGCATTCAAATTTTTTTGCTTATACATTCTGTTGATTTTTTAAAATCAATTCTTAACTTTAAATGCGTTTTACTCGAAATCGTGATTTTGCTGTTACTGCACTTTAGTGTATGGTGGGCAGTGCAGTCAAGTGAGAATTTCCCAAAAAATATTAATAACCGTCTAGCTCATACACTACACTTATAAAAATAATCGTTGAACGTAGATGGAGGTATTTCGGGAAGCTCTTGGACTTGGAGAGAGGCTTTTAAAATTGTTCTTTGGACGTTGTTTCATGGGCCACCCTGTATTTAAGCTCCTTGGTATGTGTACATACTAATTCCATGGTATGCACACTTAAGTATAATTAAGCTCCTTACCATTGCCTTAAGATACTTGTCAGTGATTACGACAGACGGCATAATGACAGCCGAGTCCACATTCCACATGTCGACAACCCCGTGCGTGAAGTCAAGATATTTGATTTGTTACTGTGGTTCTTTCTCACCTTTGACGAGGTCTGTAAATTTAGTGCTTTTCACTGAAAATGTTTGGAATCTGTTTCTCGATATGTTGGCTTCTAGTTCTCATATTCATAGGATTTTGGATAGCTCTTATTGCTGCTCCAGTCTACATATTCCTCCTACCCTTCACAGTCTGTATACCAATCTGCGAGGTTAGTAGGTATTTCATATTTTCCGACCTACCTGATAACTGATAATATCAAAACCAATTCCGCATCAGAGCCGAAGTCTTTATGAGGTTACATACATATTCAATACAATATGGCAGGCGGCATGCCTTGTCGGATAGCCGGCAACGAGCCTCCGCTTGTATGGTCCTTTTAGTTAGTGTGTGCTATCCTATCATACCAGTAGCCGACCACAACAGGGGCGCAATAGAAAGTGTCAGTCATCATTATTTCAGCGGAGGGAAGTCGAGAGATGGAGCAGACAGACGAATATTGTCATCCCGTTTACGCAATTGAACAACGATAATGATGAACTCATGAACTCACTAGTCGTAAATTAGATATTTACTCTCCTTTGGTTTTCACATCATCATCACACGTAGGTCTAGGTTGGTAGGTTTGTTTGCTGTGTTCACTAGCTTTTGCCCGCGGCTTACCGTAGGTACCTACGTAAAAATAGAATAGAATAGAATACTCTTTATTATGTACACCATAAAAATTACAGATACAAATGTTGAAATTTTACAAGGGGTGACACAATGGGCGGTCTTATCGCTAAAAGACGATCTTTTACAGACAACCTTTAACAAATACTTTTACAAATACCCTATGGCCTAACCCAGATCTGTCTATACCTGTGCCAAAAGCCAATGGCCGAAATTGGATATATTGATTTATGGGAGAACATGTTGCAACTACCTACAATGTTAAGTTTGTTTTTGGGATAAATTCAAACCAACTTCCCAACTACGGAACTCTTTATTGTGCGTAGTCTGACACGCACTTGGCCGGTTTTACTTAAATGTACACATGTTATACTTAAATGTATACATGTTACAGACTGTCGTAGACAAGAAGACACAGAATCGGTGAGGGAAGAAAATGTTCTCAACAGCTTTCCATCCCACGGCACAAGTCGGCGGCTTTTAGAAGCAGTTTTCGCTACGCAGAGGTGTTACTAAATGCTGGAATAACATTCCTCCCTCCCATAAATTATAGTAAAAGTTGCTTGACTTTCAAATTGAAATTAAAATATTTTTCACTTCTCATGTTCTAAAAGTTGGTATTTATGTCGTGCGTAGGCGACATAAAATCGCTTTTTATGCTCTAGTGCATAAAGTATTTTTATTTCTGTATATTTTTTCTGTATGTAGGCTAAGATAATCAGGCCCAACAGCCACACGCACAATAAAACGTAGCAGATTAAAGTAGTTATTTTATTTCATTTGCTTTAATTTATATCACTTCTGTTTTCTATCGTTGATTTAATAAAACCAGATAAAATAGTGAATGAATGAATGAAATGCACCGACCCCAGCGTGGTTAAACCAGACTCGATTGCTCGAATGAACCCAGGGATTCGCACTAGTCCCTGGAGCCTCATGTTTCATGGGACTACAGAGACCGTTGCATATCAAAGAGTAGACCGGGGGGCGCGGTAATGGTAAGGAAGACGTGCCCTTAGGATAGGAAGGATTATTAGAGCCTACCGGATATGCATCCTTGAGCAAGCAATGGAATAGTGGAGAGATGGGTAATTTATCTATGGATCTTTTAACAGCGTCGCCGCCAGGTTGGCTCAGGTCCAGTTGCTTTCTCGTCTCTAAATAAAACCAGATAAAATAGTTGTAATTTATTATTTAAAAACGCTAAGAAAGATTTTTATGACTGCCAAGTATGAAGTACCCAAGTCGAATGACACATCGCTCATTGGCAAGAAGCGTGACATAACACAAAAATCAGCAATTTTGAGTTGGCTGCAGTTCCCTCTACCGTCGACGAGTCGACGGCTGCAGTTGCCTCTACCGTTGGTGTATATGAGATGAGCACTAAAAATAAGGGAGCTAGAGATGTGTGACTTTATAATTCGTCGCATTCTTACCGCTGCTTTAAAACTTTTAATTCATCATACCCAAAAACTACTCTTTTTGAATTATGTCAAGCTTCTCGCAAATGAACGACATGTTGAAAATTGCCGAAAAAGCTTTTAGTTCGTGGTGGGAATTAGCTGTTCTCTTCTTAAATTTTGCAACATTTTTGAACAGTGAAATACTGTTATATAGTTTATGCCTGTTCCATTTTCTCGCAATCGAAGTAAAAAGCAGAGTGTATTGTACTCGGGCATAAAGGAGCCATTTTACCCCTCGCTTTAAAAAAATGTAAAATGTGTAAAATGGCTTCTTTTATGCACTAGTTGTACAATCTACTATTATTAAACCATTAAAAAGATTTTTCAAAATGTTCGAGCTGAAATATCTGCTTTATAAAACAATTTATTTTATCATTTTTTTTACAAATTTATCAGTTTTCATTTTTATTAGTCAATTATTGTTGTCATAAACTCAAAATGATGTTGAAAATTGATGATGATTCGTAGTGTAGAAGAATTGAAAATGATGTTTCGTAGTTTAGAAGAATAACGCAGTCACACGATTTTGCCTTGTAAGTTCTTTCTATTTACAGATTTATTATTTTAATTATAAGTAATATTCAGATTAGGTATTTATTTTAATTTTTCACAACACAACGCACACACGTATAACACAACATTTTATTAGATTTTGTATGTGCTTTTTTATATTATCACTTATTACCGTTTTAATAAATTAAGAGAATATATTAATATTCTCTTAATTTACTAAAACGGCCACACTTACCTACCTGTCTTTATCATTCTAGCGAATCGCACTCGTGGGTTGCAGCTGAAAATCAGCGTCAGGTGGTACACCTTGTGTTGTCAACTTTTCATCTGAGATTATGCTGAGCTGAGGCCCTTTCGGCATTACAATAATTGGTTTCTGTTTTTTTATAGTTTAAAGGTGTTTTCTTTTTGCTGTGATGCCGTGACTGAGACTGGCATGGTCACCATCAGGGATTTTAATTTTGATAACACAAAAAAACTGTCGCTAATTAGTCGCCAAATATCAGAATTAGTCACTGGTTCAAAAGTTATAAGGGTTTATAGGTGGCGATCTGGAGAGAGCCTACCCCAGCTTGGCCAATTTGAACCTCAAAAGCTAGGGCACCTAGCGAAGATCGGTTTTATCCCAAATTTAGTTGCCAATTAGTTGGAATCAGTCGCCAAATAAGAGAATCTGTCGATCACTGGTTCAAAAGTTATAAGCGTTTCTAGGTGGCCAGGGAAAGAATCTCCCCAGCTTACCGGACAAGTGCGTGTCGGACCACGCACAATGAAGGGCTCCTTAGTTGGGAAGAATTAATTCCAAAAATAAACTTAACATTGTAGTTGAAAAACATGTTCTCACATACATCGATATATGCCACGGTCAATTCTCCAACTGCTTTAAGTTGGTCGACTATTACTCGTTAACTTGTAAAGCCCACTTAGCTGTGATACTTTTCCTTTCATTTCATTATATGTACTACTGCCATGAATTTTGTCACATCTCCATACGCAACCGTTTAGCTGGCATTACGACACTTGACTAACAAAAATTAGCACTTTATTACGTAAACGGATCCTTGATTCGGCACTTTGTCGGCGTGATTAATACGCGTTGCGTTTTTAAGTTCGCGGAATGGGGGGAGGGGATAACAATAGGTCATTATCGGGATGGCCACAACTTCAGCCACTCAATATTAGTATAAATACCAGGTTTTATCTTAATTGGAACGGCTTAGCTCTATTCGCCGTCCAAGGCATACTCTCACCGACCCCGATGACCCCATTACCCTCCTCCAGGAAAGCAGTAGGGCCACGAGTACAGTGCACAAAACACACCGACCTACGTTCCGACCTCGCCGCCGAGGTATCGCGTAAACCCCGACGTAATTGTCCCCCCCCCCCCCGACCCTTGCTCGACGAAGCGCCAGCCCGCGCCGCAGCTGAGCCTGTAGTTTTAAATTCCCCGATTAATAATAATAATACTAATCAGATCCAGCCTGTCCCACCTTGCTGTCCCATGGTTTACAAGTGGCTCCGGAAATCATTAAAAAAAGTCGAAAAAATACTGTTGGAGGATGCCAGACTAAAGAAGAAACAGCTTGCAGAAATGGTTGGAGTATCAGATACGACAATTTTCAAAATTCTATACGATCATCTTGGCATGACAAAGTTCAGTGCAAGATGGGTGCCAAGAATGCTCACGCCGCTTCAAAAACAACACCGCGTGGAGTGTTCTCGCGCCTTTTTGGACCTCTGTAACGAAGATAAGGATGGACTATTAAGTCGAATTGTTACTGGAGATGAAACTTGGGTTCATCATTATGAACCTGAGTCGAAACAGGACTCTATGCAGTGGCACAAAAAAGGCACACCACCACCCAAGAAGTTTAAAGTTTCACAATCGGCTGGAAAAATCATGGCAACAGTGTTTAGGGATTCAGAAGGGATCCTGTTGACCGATTATAAAGATAAAGGCGTTTCTATAACCGGAGAATACTATGCTTCTATCTTCGAGAGGTTGAAAGAAAGTATTAAAGAAAAAAGGAGGGGTAAATTGACCAAAGGTGTCCTTCTTCACGACAACGCGCCTGTTCACAAAAGCCGTGTTGCGTTGACTGCCCTGCATAAGGTGGGCTTCGATATTTTAGACCATCCACCCTACAGCCCAGACCTGGCTCCCAGTGATTATTACCTCTTCTCAAAACTGAAAAAAGAACTTCGTCGGAAGAAATTTTCAACTGATGAAGAATTGAAGGACGCGGTTTCAGGTTATTTTTCGGACTAAGACAAAACATTTTTTTTATGAAGGTATACATAAGCTAATTGAAAGATCTGAAAAATGTATAAGGGTAGCAGGTGAATATATTGAAAAAGAAAAATAATTTAGTATTTTTATTTTCACTTCTCACCCTCCATTCCGCGAACTTAAAAACGCCCCCTCGCCAAATGACATCTTTTTAATACTAAGCGTCTCTGAGCTACAGCGGGGACAGACAGACAGACAGACAGACGGAAATGGGGAAACTATAGGGGTTTCTTGTTTACTACGGAACTCTAAAAACTGGGGCACCTAGCGAAGATCTGTTTTCTCCCAAATTTTGACGCTCCAACGCCAAAATTAGTCGTAATTTTTCGCCAAATCACAGATTTAGTCGGTGTGTAATTAAATAGATATTAAAGAGTTCAATTTTTAAAAACGGAAAGAATGATTCCTACTGGAGTAACGTTGTTCCAGCAGGAAAATTCTAAAGGAATGATCGGAGAGAGAAATATTGTCAAAAAAAACGCGATTACTTGAAAATTAGAAATATTTTACTAAATCTAATTCTGTCACAAATACGCACAAATAAAGAGCTACTCGTGTATGTTTATTCTACAGGCGTACATACAATGGTTTTAGAGATACACGATTCTGCAAAACGTTGCTCCAGCAGGAAATACAATATCTCGAAAACCTGAAGACGCACAAATTATATTTACGGCGCACAATGTTGCACAAATTTAAGCCCATGCACAATATTTCTCTTTTCGATCATTCGTTTAGAATTTTCCTGTTGGAGCAACGTCACTCCAGCAGGAATCGTTTTTTTCCAAAACGACAAAGCGCACAATTTTTTTATGTGGCGCACATTCACAGCAGATTACGCACTAATTATACGATCCACTCATATCACTCTAGTAGGCACTTTCCTGCCGGAGTAACGTAGGTACACTAAATTTTTGTCATTTGCTTTTCAACCGTTAAGGCGTGAAAAGCTAACAGACAGACAGAGTTACATTCGCGTTTACAAATTTCGCGTACTTACATAAACTAATTTATTTTTGATTGCAGGGTCTCGCAGATTTTTTGCTGTTAATAGTACAATTCCCAAGATATTGTGCCATAGCGATTCTGGAGGGAAAATTTATTCCATAGATGTACTACTAGGTACTATTCCAGTTTTTTTTTTCACAATTACAGCCTTACTAATAAAAATTTACATACGACGTATACCGGAGTTATAACGCTTACTCGACCAATAAAAGATATTCAACAGTTCAGTTGAGCTCTGTTATAGCGGGAGTTTTTATTGTATGAGAAGTTACACAACTGTTATTCAGTCCTCAACCCTTGAATATATCCTTGTCTTCAAATTCAAATTCATTTATTGTTTGTCACAGGTGAAATATCAGTTCTTATGGTTATTATAATAAAGGCTCGCTGCAACATACCTATAAGGTGTACAATATTTCATGCTTGTTCAATAATTGTTATTAACATTAAAATCATTATTCGTCCTAAGTCAACGAACATCATCATGCATTAATATAAGTTGTTTATTCAGATTTAAATTATTCATTCATGTCATACAAATTAAATTACTCGTTAAGATAGCTTATCTAATGATCAGTGATAGGAATAGGTAGTGCCTATTTGCCTAAACTTCGAAGAACAGAGACAAGAAACGGAGACTTCCTTAGGACTAACTTTTTTTTCCGAGACATCTGTCCCGAAATTTCGAGACAACACATAAATACATTAAAAAAAAATGTTATTTGGAATAAGTAATTCGTCTATATTTACCTAAAGTTTGCGACTAGATATATCATAATAAATAACATACACAGTCGTTACAACCATAAAATTTTCTGATTTTTTTTTTGGGGAACATTTTGTAAATGACTTGTTGATCGTAATACACAATGAATCACAATGTTTGAATAAGAAGCCGTACACGTTTCGAAGTAAATATCTTCTTTCTAGCTCACTCTCGGCTACGTTTAATGAGATTTCTAAAGTTCAAGTGTAAAAAAGGCATTATATGTAACACATAATACGATTTAAAAGAGTGTCCATGGAGTTTCTTGCACGTTCTTCTCCATAGAGACCTACTCTTTGGAACGTGCAATTTAGCTTCACTTTTCTTGGACTGACCGACATTTGACTATTCAAAAGTGCCCGTAAATGGTCTATTTGAAATAAATGCTTTGATTTTGATTTTATCGGTATTTAAAATAAATAAATAATTCATTTATTTGCCAGAATGTAGGTATACAAAGTGGTATGATCTTAATATTAATGAGGTCCCTTTACATTCTACCGTTATACATAATGTGCAAATATTTAGTTACAAATGAAAATACAATTACCTTTTTTTCTTTCATCTTAATGAAATATATTTCTAAAGTATATTTAAAAATGTGCATGATATTAAAATAATTGCATAATAATGGTATCACATTATCACATTTTACGGCAGCGCGTTTCGTTATCTATTCTTAGAAATTACAAAAGGTAACCGCCATGGTCGCATACCTGTGCGGCGCGGGGAGGGTCTACATACCCCCTCCCCCCCTACTCCTTACCGCCCCGCGTGCGCGCAGGTTACCTTCACTTCAATCCTGTACTTCGGTTTGTTAAGTGCGCATCTTCCTGTATTGTTTTTGTGAATATTGTTTTTCACCCTTGCTCGTTTTTTGGTTCATTGGATCTTCTTAATACGTCTACTTTGGCTTGAATTTATGGATTACGATTTGCTGCAATAACATTGTTCCTGTCTGTCTACATCAAATAATACGGTAAGTCAACATTTATTACTTTTTAATGTTTTGGCTAAAGTTATTTATTTTATTTCTTGTAGGGAAACAAACAGTAAGTTAGATATAAAGAAGAACATTAATGTATATATTATTTTATCTTAAACTAGCAATTTGACAGTCTAGATTGATATGCAATTGTATGAACTTGATATTTTTTAGTGGAGTTTTTAAGATAATTATTGTGTATGAAACGTAGTTAAAGAAAAAAAACATACGCATTTAACTTTTGGTTCAAATATAAAAGTGAACTTCAATACTACCAAGCATAGTAATGTTATATCTTTGGTGTCATAAAGAATTGCTAAGGTGGACGAATTCTATCAAAATATATTATTTTTCTGGCCGGTTCTTTTAATATTTGAACCAAAAAGGAATATGTCTTTTGCGCATTGACTAAAACGCGAAAAAAAAATTTCAATAACAATGATGTTACGCGTGTTCATATTATCTAACCGTTTTTCTTTATTAGAGCGTAAAATGAAAGAATAAAATCTTTAAATCGATACAATCGATGCACCTAGCTGGAATGCGCGCACCTCTCCCGCTTTCCTGTCCACCTCCCTGTATCTATAAAGGTTCGTTATTCCTTTTGAGGCATGGAAAACTTAAAATTTTATTTTATTTTAGGTACTTGCCATCGTACATCTTTTTGGAGACCAGTAAGATTGGAGATGGCGAACAAGCCTAAGAAAGCAACAGTACAAAGTTGGATTGGACTTCATCCTGAAATATATTATGACCCGGCCAGTAATTTGATTTACTGTTCTAAGTGCGAGAGCAGTATAACAGCTAAACTTAGTAGTGTCAAGAGGCACGTTAAAGGTCCGAAACACAAAGGGACAAGTAAAAAACCAAATGAAGAATTTTATTTGGACCTAGTACAATTTCTCATATTATGTAATATACCTTGGATTCAAGTAAACAACCCCGCTTTCAAAAAATTCTTCCATAAATATATTTGCTGCAATTGTACAAATCGACAAAAGCTTCCTGAGCAATCATTGCTGAGAAAAGTTTATTTAGATAAGATTTTTAAAACTAAAATTGACTCGATTTATGAACAAATTGCAAATCAAAAGCTGTGGGTATCTTTAGACGAGACAACTGATTTTTTAGGCAGATACATGGTACATTTACTTGTAAAACCTTTAAATGCGATCACACAAAAACCATTTTTAGTTGCTTGCAAAGTACTAGAAATTGTTAATGGGAGCACAATTGCCCAATTTGTAATAGACTGCTTTGAAAATATGTGGTGCGATTTGTATGAATCCAAAGTAGGAGACGTTGCTGTATTATGCACTGATAGTGTAGCATATATGCTAAAAGCGGGACGTGTGCTGAAAAATTATTTGCCCAACATGATACACGTCACTTGCTTAGCACATGCACTGAATCTCGTGGCAGAAAAAATACGATACGAATACTCAGATGTAGATGAATTAATTTCAAACGTAAAAATTTTTTTTTTTTAAATCACCTAATAGAGTGCGCTTGTTAAAAAACACCTTTCCCCACATGCCGCTTCCTCCAGAACCCGTTATTACAAGATGGGGTACTTGGTTGGAGGCAGTGTCATATTATGCAAAATATTATGATCAAATTAAAACAATTGTAAATCTTTTAAGAAGTTCCGACGCGCTATATATTAGGTCATAGGTGTGCCAAAAATGTTCTTCAAAAGGAAAACTTGAAATCGGACTTGTGACTACATTGAGGAATATTTTAAAGATATTGGATTAAAGAAATTACAAAAATCGAATTTAACTCTAACGGAATCCTTTGAAATATTTGATCACGTGAGAACTGTGCTTAGCTGGTGTTCATCTGAGTTTATAAAAAATAAACTCGTAAATGTCATGGACAGAAATCCCGGTTTAGATAAAATTAGAGACATATGTGAAGCGATAACAGCAGGAAAGGATGAGCGATCATACTATATGTACGCGCCTTTAAGCTCAGTTGATGTTGAAAGGTGATTTTCAACTTATAAATGGATTCTTAACATAAAAAGAAATCGCCTGACAGTTGAAAATATAGAAAAAATTATGATTGTGTATTTTAACTTAAATGACTCATCTGACAAAGAAAATTTCGGTTCTGATACTGAACTTGACGAATCGAATCACGATGATTAAATTAAAATCGTTCTTTATTTTTTATGGTATTTGTAACACAAATATAGATTTTCAAATTCTTAGCAATTTTTGATGCATCAAGTTCTTTATCAAAACCGAACAGTTAGTAGTTCAGTATTAAAACTGATTGTCCTAAATGCTTCAAATATTAATTTGTAAACTTCAAAGGTTAATTTGTACTTTGATTTGAGTAAAAATTACATCCCTCAACGTCAGTAAAATAAATATGACATAGATATTTAAAGATAGATAAACACAAATTTGTTTCTTAAATCTTTCCTTCTGTACATTTTGTTTCATGGTTTCCAATTACGTCATATTTTAAAATAATATAAATATACATAATTATATTTGTTACAACAATATTCTATGTGTTTTATTTTTCCTTTAGAGCCCATTAATTATTTAATGAACCTAGAGCGATATCGACCGGCGATTTTTGAGCATTTTTTCTTTCGTTTTTTTTTGCATAGAAATCTCCAAAAATCGCCAGACAATATCGGTGGTGTGAAAAGGACCCTTACGTTTTTTTTTTTTAACTAGTTAATGCCCGCGGCTTTTCCCGCGTGTACTATTGTTTTTGTATCCCATGGGAACTATACTTTTTTTTTAATAGGAAGTAGCATATGTGCTATTCCACACCTTAATCTATATCACTACCAAAATCAGCATTTTCAGTGGCATTGAGTAATGGACATCCATACAAACTATCACATTTATAGACAAACTTTAGATAAATATAGACGAATTACTTATTCCAAATAACACATTTTTTTAAATGTATTTAAGTGTTGTCTCGAAATTTCGAGACAGATGTGCCGGAAATAATTTAGTCCTAAGGAAGTCTCCGTTTCTTGTCTCTGTTCTTCGAAGTTTAGGCTAATAGGCACTACCTATTCCTATCACTGCTAATGATGCAGTCACCAGTATTTTTGTCATTAAAAAAGTCATTGATTGAATAGTAGGCTTTACTTATCAAGAATTCCTTTAGTTTCTTTTTGAAACTATCAAAGGTTATTTCATCACCACTGTTCTCAAAACGGTGAAGGAAAACATCGTGAGGAAACCGGCATGTCCTAGAACCAAAAATTCGAAGACATGTGACATCTACCAACACGCACTGGGCCCGCGTGGTTGATTACGGCCCACTCCCTCTCACAGAGAGGAGGCCTGTCCCAGCAGTGGGAACAATATAGGCTGATTATGTATGTTACGTAAAGGTTACATTGTTTTTTACATAATTTGGAAGTTTGTTATAAATTTTTACACCTGTACCAAAAATACTCGTTTTAAACTTAACTATCCTACATCTAATTCCGCTTAATTCATTTTTATACCGTGCACTTCGCAATGTGTCATAATTATTAATGTCGCGTTTTATCATTACTGCTGCTTCATAAATGTATAATGAAGGTATAGTCAAAATTTGTAATCTTTTAAACTCTGTTCTACACGAATCAGTCAGTTTAAGCCCACATATACTTCTAACACACTTTTTTTGGGCCTTAAAAGCATACTCTCTGTTAGTTGAGTTAACCCAGAAAAGAATACCATATTTTATTGTAGAACCCACGTATGCATGGTAAGCGCTTAGTATATCAATATCAAAATCAAAAGTCATTTATTCAAACTAGGCTGAAAATCAGCACTTTTCGAACGTCAAAGTTACATAAGACAGTACCCCAAAAATGCCCGCCCTTCACCACTTCCTAGTGCTTTAGCTGGGAAGAAGAAGTGGTGGAACAAACTCCCCAGCAGCACGTCTGTCTGTTTAGTTATATAAACTTGATTCTATACAAATCGTATGCAAAGTAATTAACATTACGAAACACAAAACATTGGATTAAATAACACACTTGCCATACGCACGCGCCAGTCTACCAACAAAACAATGAACAAACTGTACTCAAGCAGATAAAAATTACAACAAAAAAAACGTAAATAGAACTTAATACCTAAATAAAAGCCTCCAGGCATAAAGGGCGTGCCCGCTTACATAAGGCAATTGCTGTAGTTCGAAGTGAGAAATGATAAACTAGCCCCATCGAAGTAAAATAAGTAAACAATTACTAATAACAATTATTAAAACCATGATCAGCAAGACGACCAGTCACCACAAGCAGCACCCGTTCACGAGCATAACGCAAAGATTAGCCATCACCCCCCTCGCCATATTGGAGGGAAGGAGGCAACCCGAATGTATATGTATGTGTGAATGTATACAAGATTTCAGGCCATTTCAGGAGGTTGTTATGAAACTCGTAAATAATCATTTAACAATACGATACCAAGTCAATAATCAATAATACTTTTTATTTTAGATTTTTAAATTTTATTGTTTTTCAGAACAACACTCTTATTAACCCTCTTCAAAAAAAACAGAATCACCCATTGCGATTTATCGCGTGTCACGTCACTGTGTGCGTGAATGCGATGACCAGTGACGACAGCCTGTACGAGGCTCCGCCCACATTTCTGCGAAAGGAACGCGGCACGTATAACTTGAACTAAAATGGCGGACGTTGCTATGGTTACGCGCAGCCCCCGCGTTGCACGCACACCACACTTCGATTGAGACTCGAAAATCTGTTACTGCGCAAGGTTCAACCAACGTGCCGCGATCTTTACAAATTGTTGTAGCAAATAATTTAACCTTAGACGTAGTTTGAATTTGAAAATCACAATGTACCTACATTGTTTTTAAAATTTCGCTAAATAATAACTCATTTTTAAGCATCATTACAATGCGAAAATGTTTATCATCTGCAGAGCCTGTTCCCAACTATGTTAGGGTCGGCTTTCAGTCTAACTGTATGCAGCAGTTACTTGATAACACGATACCCATTTGTTAGACTAATTGTCAGACTTTCTGGCTTTTGACTACCCGTACCAATGACCCTACGGCAGGGCTGTAAGGTCGTTGACCCGTATCGACCCGTGAGGTACCTAACGACTGTCCGAGAGCTACAAATCTATCGGAACCAAAGGCTTCAACTAAGAGCTTACCGAAACACGGGATTTCAATGATGTCCTAGATATGTACATTTAGAAAGTACTTACATCATTATGAATTAAAAAATAACACAGTGGTACTTCCTCAGTTGCGAACCCGCAACCTCATGCATGAGAGGAGAATGCCTTAACCACTGGGCTATTACGATAAATAATAATAGTAGGAAGTAGATACTACTGCGCCAAAAAAAAGTTCACGTTGGCATCGTTAGTTACCTATCAGCTGATGAATAAAATAATAGGCGGAGATAAATAAACCTTACATAGCACGTAAGCAGTTCCTGTGGCACTACTGTGAAATTATGATCGCGAGCGCGTGCGCGGGCTTTAGGTAGGCATCTAATAATAATAAGGCTATGTAGGTACTGGGCACAGTCGGCGCGTTCTGTAGGTAAATTCAGCCCCAAGGACGGCTTTCGTTTTTATTTGTAGATTAAATTGGTTGATTTGAGATTTTCCTTTCTGCTTTTTAACGGGGTGAGGACCGACAAAAATACCTCAAGATAATTTGTGCTAGTTAAGTTGGTAGGTACCCATGTGTTATGGATTTTAAGTGATTTATTTTGTCTGATATTTTTGGCGTAGTTAAAAATTTTAAATCAACTTATTTACACTTATCAAGTTGATTTAGCTAACATCGTATTTACAAATTATTGTCTATGTGCAAATAAATAAATTGCCTACTTATGTTACCTGGAGGTATTGTTCAGAGTTTCCACCTTCACACTTCAAGCACAGTCTAGCACGACGTTGCTGATTTTCTTTCACCTTACGTAACACAAACACATTCGTTTTTATTGTCTCAAAAGCACTGATCACTTTTTGTTCGTTATGAACATTGTAGACGCCAATTGTGTCGAGTAAATAAACACTCGTCCGTCCACAGGATGTTGGCGTCTTGGTGTTCCGGCAACCACTGACAAAATGTAACTCGCGCGGCATTATCAAGTTGGTGGAGATCCTGTACCTTGCGTAATGAAAAGGATGCTGCATTTCTTTGTGCAGTAGCCGCCACACTGTAAAGTGGTGCACTCCAAACCGTCGACTAGCCTTAAGAATAAAATGAAAAAAAAATACCTGCCCATTTTATTGTTGATTCGGGTCGAGAATCACTAACATAATTACCTCCTAAAATGTTTTGCAGGTCCAAAACAACACCTTGTATAATGTATATGTACCTTTATTTTTTTTTAATTTCTCTAAGTGAAAACCATATAATTCGTTTTTTTCAAGGTTTATCTTATCATCAGCTATTCAAAAAGTAATGATTGTCAATACTTGCGTGCGTTCTTAAACTCAATAACGAACTTATAAAGTACCTACATATGTCTTTCTTTCATTTTACCGTAAAAAACATTCAATTAGTTTTAAATACATTTCGAAACAAAATTTTGGGCACAACTTGTATTATATATTAAAAATAATCATTTTTTGTACTGTTTACAAGGTTTTCTAAACGTCTCTACGATTTGGTAATTTAGTTTCAAAACGCTTCCGAAGAATGTTGCCAGTGACTTTTGTTATAACGAATTTATAACTATACAATGCTTACACACCCATTATTGGTAAAGGGAGTGTGTAACTCTTATCCATAGCTTACACAATGTATAAGTATACAGTTGTTAAACAAGTGTTTAAATTATTTTTATTAGTAAGGCTGTAAGAGTATAATTATCTTAAGCGACGCTTACGAGCGGTGAAGTTGCAGTTTCTGTCTTGTGATCGTATCTGTGCTCGTTTCTGTTTCAAGACGGTATGTTCTAAGATAACTTTTTTTAAGTGCTCCCGCGCACTAGGCAGCCGAAATATTAAGAACATTCTTGGCTGCATAGAGCATTGGTCTAAGAGCCTATAGAGATAATGGACCTCGAAGTTTTATGCCGTGCAAGTGAAATTCATCCTTAGGTGATAAAGTAATTACGTTCGACAATACATCATGTTTTATTATTATTATGTAAAATAAAAGTAATATCAATTTATGTTTTAAAATAGTTTTATTGTAAACCTACAGACTACTTAATTACATTTTATATTCAACATCGAACATTCGAAGTAGAGCACAGAATACACTTTTAAAATAACTATGAAGTTAATAGGTAAAATAACAGAACAAACCTGAAAAATGTTGAAATGATACAAAAGTAATGGCCTACACTCATGAAAAATCTGTTATTTTAATAATGTAGTGTTATCAAATAACAATGTTTGTATAAAACGTGTTATTTTTTTAAAGGATACATTCACAAAATTACATATATTTCATACACTTGGAATGCCTAACATGAAAAGCACTTTTGCTGGTATTATCAATAAGAATAAGATGAGGTCTCAACTTATTATTTTGAGTCACATCACTTCACTTGAACCAATAAAATTTATAACATAATAATGAATAAAAGGCTTGCTCAAGACCCTTTATAACTTACCTTTTAATATCAGAAATTATGTTTTGTATCGAGCTTAGAAATTCGTCAGCGTGATCCTTGCACTTTGCGACAGTCATTCTGAAACAAATATGAATATTTTAGCTTACTGTGGAGATCAAAAACTAGAACTATCATTGGGCAACTTAAATCCGGTAAAGAGCGAGTCGGACTCACCCACAGAGGGTTCCGTACCTTGATAGGAAACGTTTACCAATTTATTACTAAACTCTACAAATAGATTTTATAGATTTTTTTCCTACAACAACATTTTTTTATTTATTTTTGTTTTAAAGTTCCTGTGTATTTTGCTTTATATCTTATTTAACTGCTTACCTGTATTCAAAGAGCAGCCTAGCGTCCACATGACGGATGTTAATATCAGCTTGTTCCAAGAAATCAGACATACTTTGAGTAGGGTTGCTCGTTTCATGATCCAGCATACTAAACAGAAATTAAAATTATTTGGATAAAAAAAATTATAATAATAGAATATTAAAGGAGATATCACACAGACTGGTCGATTTCTTTCTCACATGATCACATCACAAGCAACAAACTATGCCACAGAAATGAACGTGCACTCGTACAAACAAATGACGACTTAGGCACAGTACAGCCGCACGTCGGTGGTAAAATAACCAGCCAAGTGCGTGTTGGACCACGCACAATGAAGGGTTCCGTAGTTGGGATGAACTTATCCCAAAAACAAACTCAACATTGTAGTTAACATGTACTCCATACGCGTCTATATACATCGATACACGTCACGGTAAATTTTCCAACTGTCAACTGCTCATCCTTTTACAAAATATTGCTTTTCCCGATGCAGGGAGGTTAATTGTTGAGGAGTTCTCCTGGTTCTTTCCACCATCACCACGTCACCATCAGCTCTACTTCACCATATGCATTTTCAATAAACTCAGCCTATAACAGTCCACTGCTGGACATAGGACTCTCCCAGGCTGCGCCACAACACCCTGTCCTCCGCCTCCCGCATCCAGTCTGTTCCAGCCACCTTTTTAAGGTCATCGGTCCATCTAGCTGGGGGGCGTCCCACACTACGCTTGCCGATACGCGGTCTCCACTCCAGGACTCGTCTGCTCCACCGGCCATCGGTCTTTCGACACACATGGCCAGCCCACTGCCACTTCAGCTTGCTGACTCTGCAGGCTATGTCGGTAACTCCGGTTCTCTTCCGGATAACTTCATTTCTGATCTTATCCTTCAAAGAAACTCCGAGCAAAGCCCGCTCCATGGCGCGCTGAGCGACCTTTAGTACCACCATATGAATACCATATTCATTGTGATGAGCATAAATTGCTTAGCAACCATATTAAAATACCATCATATAATCATATGTCCTGGAGAAATGAAGCTGAAAGTACGAGGCGTACGTAAAATAGGAAAAGGAGGACTCATAATTAGCACTGAGACCAAAGATGACCTAGATAAGCTCAAACAAACAGTCCAACTCGCTTCGTCAGGGCTTACCGTCGACGAACCTAAAAAGCGCAAACCTCGCATTATAATTATAGGAATTCCCACATCAATGCCTGAGAATGAGGTTTATAAATGTATTTATGAACAAAATTTGGCCGACAAATTGCCGACTATGTCCCATGATACATTTTTGACCTCAATAAAACTAAGCCACAAATCTGGCAGGAAAGATGCTGAGAATTGCAACTATATTATAGAAGTTCCAGCCGTCATTCGTAAAGCCCTCATCACACAGGACAGATTATTTATTAATTGGACATCCTGCCCGGTACGAGACTTCACACTGGTAACAAGATGTTACAAATGTCAGCAGTACGGTCATGCAGCCAAGACATGCAAAATAACTGCCCCCACTTGTGGATATTGCGGTGAAGAAGGGCACACAATCCAAGACTGCGCAAAGAAAGCGAACCCGCCAAAATGTGCTACTTGTCTGCGCTTTAAAAAACAAGCCAACCACAAGACGGGAGACACAGATTGCCCGGCTAAAAAAGCTGCCGAATACAGGTACATTAATTCGATAGATTATGAAGGCGCCTAAGAGCGCCACATACTTGTTTATATTTTAGACTTCACCTTATTATTGTTATTTGTTTTTTAGTTTTAGTATGGATGATAACTTAATTACCGATATAGATAACACATTTATAACTGTGTCAAAGACATGTGACGTTGAGGACTGCAGAAAATATCTTTCCGACTATCGAAATTCACTAACCGTACTGACCCAAAACATTCGTAGTATTTCTAAGAACATAGATAGCTTTAACATTTTTCTTCATAGACTAAACTTTGATTGTGATATAATGGTACTTACTGAGTGTTGGCTATCTAATCGCCACGATAACCTCCCATTAATACCGGGGTACAACTTATTGCATACCACAGTAAACCACAATCAAAATGATGGTGTGGTAGTCTTTGCTAAGGAATCATTAAAGGTCACAGTCGAAGAACATACTCTGCGTGACTGTATGAGCAATTGTTTAGTCATGAAAATTGGTACCACCACAGCTATAATAGCTATGTATAGATCCCCTTCCGCTAGAAACTTAGATCCTTTTAACAAATCCTTAAATCAGATTTTTCAAGCACTAAGCCCTTTTAAGAATGTTATACTAACAGGTGATTTAAATATAAATATTGGCTCCGAAAACTGCGATGCAGGGACCCAAGATTACCTTAATATCTGCTTATACCATGGTTTTCTCCCCGCTCACACATTGCCAACTCATCAGAGCGGTTCCTGCCTCGATCATATGATGATCAAAACCAGCCTGTCATATATTACGCTTGTTACTAACTCAACAATTACTGACCATCACGCAGTCCTACTAACTGTAAATTTAACGCTGCCTAAGCTAAATCGCCCTCAGACTATTAGCAAATTAAACACAAACAATCTCGAATATGATTTATGCAACCTTGATTTTAGCCCAGTTTACAATACTGCTGACCCTAATTTGGCTTCATCGTATTTAATAAAACATGTGCAACAAGCAATATTACGTAACACGACAGTTTCTACAGTAAACAGGAAACTTTATAATATTAAACCATGGATTACTCCTGGGCTAATTCGGTGTATAAGACACAGGGATAAACTTCATCAGAAAACTAAGAGATACCCTGATAATGTAATAATACTAAGTACCTATAAAAGATACAGGAATTTCTGCAACAATCTCCTAAAGACTATTAAAAATAATTACGATAAAGACGAATTAAATAGAGCAGGTAAAAATAGCAAACAACTTTGGAAACATATTCAAAATGTCACCAATATGTCTAAACAGCGTGAGTCAAATTCGAGTTTACTGCTTGCTAATCCTTCACCAATCTTATCAGCTAACAATGTAAATTACTTTTTTGTAAATGTTGGAAAAACTCTTGCCGAACAGATACCGAAATATTGCGACCAACTACCTTTTCCAAACTCAAACAATAGCTGTTACCCGAAATCGTTTGCTATGTTGGACACTGATGAAGATGAAATAACCAGAATCATTTCTGGGCTAAAGGATGACTGTGCAGTTGGATGGGATAGTATAAGCAATAAGATCCTTAAACTCTTTAAGCATATTCTGGTACCTCCCTTAACGCATATTTTTCGAATCTGTCTTTCCGAAGGAATTTTCCCTAGTTGTTTAAAAAAGTCAGTTGTAATCCCTATCTTTAAATCTGGACGTAAAGACTCAGTTAATAATTACAGACCAATATCCTTACTCCCCTCAATTTCAAAAATACTAGAGAAAATCATAAACAGTAGGCTAGTTAATTACCTAGAAAAAAACAACATCTTATCTCCCGCGCAATTTGGTTTTAGAGCCAAACTATCGACAGCGGATGCGGTACATAGCCTGACTGATTATATTTCAGAAGAACTCGGCAAAGGAAACCAGACCCTGGGAGTCTTTCTCGATTTAGCCAAGGCCTTCGACACGGTGTCTGTTTCTGTTCTTCTGAACAAATTAGAGACCATAGGAATAAGGGGAACGCCGCTGAAACTTTTTACTGACTATTTAAATGACCGGTACCAATGTGTAAGAATAGATAATATTACAAGTGATGAACAGAAAAATACTGGTTTTGGTGTTCCTCAGGGAAGTATTCTAGGCCCACCCTTTTCCTGATTTATATTAATGATTTGTGTAATTTAAATATTAAAGACGGCAAAATTATATCATATGCCGACGACACGGCGTTAATATTTACCGCTAAATCCAGTAGCGAACTGTTTGAAATCGCTCAACTAGGTTTTAATACTGTGACTAATTGGCTTCAAAGCAATTTACTAACATTAAATGCCGACAAGACAAAATATATTACCTTCTCCATGCGCAAGCCTCAACCTAACATTACTAACCCTCATCTATATGCCCATCAATGTGGAAACCGTACAGGCAACATGTGTATTTGTCCTTTTATCCTCAAAACGAGCAACATAAAATACCTGGGGGTAATAATGGACGACACACTTTCTTTTAAAAAACATTTTGAAAGCCTGGTTAAAAGAGTGCGCAAACTAATATATGTTTTTAAGAAATTGCGAACAATAGCAGATTCAAAATTGATCACACAAGTTTATTTGGCCCTATGTCAATCTATAATTCAATACTGTATCACGTCTTGGGGTGGCGCACCAAAAACTAATTTGCTTCCTCTTGAAAGAGCTCAGAGAGCTATTTTGAAAGTAGCAAACTTCCATCCCTTCTTCTTTCCCACAGATCTGCTATATAAATCCTGCAACGTACTGACAGTTCGCCAGCTTTTCATAATGCACTTAGTATTAAAACAGCACACCATGCTTACCTACAATGCCAACAATACTAACAAGAGACGGAATGATATAGTATGCATATCCAATGCAACCTCAAAACATGTCTTTGTACAAAGATTTTTTACATTCTTAGGCCCATTTCTGTACAATAGATTAAATAAAAAATTAAGTATCTATAAATTAAATTACTATAGCTGTAAGAACATTATACTTAAGTATTTACTAACCATCAATTATGCCCAGACAGAAGATCTACTTGTTGTCTGCAAATAGAACTGCTAACATGCTATTTTACTTTTATTTACCTAAGTTTTATTTTTCGTTGTAACTCTATATTCATTGTTAATTTATTACATTCTGTTTTTCTGCACTTTCTAGCCTGAAGCACAGGTCCAACCTAGTTCAGGCAAATTAGCAACTGTGCTCTACTTTAATTGTTAAGGTATTTATTGTAAATGTGCCCCTCTTATAAATAAACGATTTTATTATTATTATTATATTATTACCTAATCAAATCGCAACCGGTAAAATACCTATTATTAAGTAGGGGTGTGCCTATAGAATTTGAGGATTTCCCTCGATTTCCCACATCAGATTCGGACTTTGTGACAATGGAAACACCTGGAGAGCATACTCTTTCAAACAAAACAATATTTTTCAAATTCGGTCCACAATTGACGGATAGGTACATTAAAAAAAACACAAAGTCGAACATATAACCTTTTCCTTTTTGGAAGTCGGTTAAAAATTACCTACAACCACGCTACAACACTTCAGGGAGCCAAGTCTACTCATTTAAAAACGTTTCTCTATTGTGAGTTTTTGACAGATTTGCCATACAAAATCTGTCAAAAATCATAATGGCGAGACCATTGCAAAGTTTGTAAAATAGTAGATTTAGGCAACACGCCACGACGGTCGGAATAAGTCGCGTTACTGCCGCGCTTAATTGTTTTACTATTTTACCAGTTTGTGTGCTATATTTTTGGATCAAATATTCAGGGTGATCGGTAATTGGGTGCATTCCTTGCAGACCCAATAAAATCATACTTTTAAAGTTTTTTTTTTTAAATGCCCACCGACTATAAACTGCTATAATAAATCAGCCTGTGTTGTCCCACTGCAGGGCAAAGGCCTCCCTTTCTTTTTTCCACTCAACTCTTTCCTGCGCCAATATGGATCAATGGCGATCAGATGGCGTGACCACTTTGATGCTTATTGGGGGGACCCTATAAGCATCAAGGTCACCCTATAGGCGTCAAGGCCGCGCCATCTGCGCCTGGTTCTGTCACTATGCCGTTGGACGTTTTCAAGGACCCATGTGGTGATCTTAACCCACAAAGTTATCGACATGCGTCAAACCCACCACTTATGGTTGGCTGCTTTTTGTGTTTTGGGGCGCAATATAGTGAGTGGAGAGCAGTGGTGGCCCAGTGGTAACGGCCCCGACTTACGAATTGTAGGACGTCGGTTCGAGCCAAAGCAACCGCTTCACTTTGTGTAAATCATTTCATCACCACTGCTCTCAAAACGGTGAAGGAAAACATCGTGAGGATACCGGCGTGTCCTAGAACCAAAAATTCGAAGACACGTGACATCTAGCAGCCTGCACTGAGCCCGCGTGGTAGATTACAGCCCACTCCCTCTCTAAGAGAGGAGGCCTGTGTCCCAGCAGTAGAAACATTATAGGCTGATTGTGTTCCGTATCCGGTAGGTAAGTCGAACTCCAAAGGTACTACGCTCCATCGCTCGATGGCAAACCTCGAGCTGCTAATTGTGAGAAGTTTACTCCGCTATGGACGTTAAACTGATACATCTTGAATGAATGAATCATTCGAAAACCAATTTATCAAAAAAAGTACTCATAACTTTAGAAATTAAGCGACGTAAAGGTCATTTATTTTTAAACTTCTTTTGTTTTTCTTGGCAACTTTTCAAAATAAATATTACAGTACCTAAAAATTACAGGAACTAATGGCGGAATGACTGTGTCATCGCAACAGCTGATCGATTGCTGTGGCGTCTAACACCGCGTTAGAATTACCAAATTAGCGCAATGTGTTGACTCCTTTAATAAACTCGTCATTCGAGATCGGCTCGAAATCGAGAGACGTGGAAGCAGAGTATGGGAGGTCTTTGCCTAGCAGTGGAATAATACGGCAGTTAAACGGTCAAGGGGTACCTTACTCGTACTTCATTACTACGTAGGTTCCAGTACGTCATGGGTAATGTTCTAAGAAACAAGTTCAATAGTATGCTGAAATAATATAAGTAGGTAAATGTTGCTAAATTTACCTTTCTAACGATCTACATAATCGGATGGTATGCAAATGAGCTCTTTCAGCCCTTTTTCGTAGTTGACATTTCAGCTCGGTCGATTCCTCTGGATTCTTCAATTCTTTGTAACACTGGTCGCTATTAAAATAAATACACCAAATAAATTCATAATTTATAAAAAAAAACTTATTACACGAAAACATGACAAATTTACTTACCATAAAACGCGTACTTCATTTAGAGCGTTTCTTATTTCTCGTAAAAGCATACACATCATATATTTAAACTTTTTACTATTTTCGCCACTTAAAAGTGAATCCTCTTTTAGACTTCTAGGTTCGTAGGCTTCATTTGTATCTGCTCCCTCATCAGTTTGGTTGTCATTCGCATCAAGACTCTGCTCGTTGTAGTTCTCATCGTCCGAACCGTAATCCACTGTTAAGTATTCATCATAGCTCTCATTGTAATCTAAATCGTCATCGTGATCTTCATAAACGTTTAAGTTGTAATTGGATTTTAGTTTTTCTTCCAATTTTGGGAGTTTACTGAATGTTCTTATAATATTTGGTTGATAAGTTGGTACATCGCTGTCAATTACTTTTTCAGTAGTTTTATTGGCAGTTTGCAGGTTGTTTCCTTCTCTTGTTGAATGAGTTGAATGTTGTTCATCACGAAATTGTACTGGCGAGATTCTTTGACGGCCCAAACTTTTAAGGAATGGATCTGGTATATTAATATTCCGAATAAATTTAACGGGTGTGTTTAACTCCTCCTAAAATAAAATAAACAATCAGAAAGAAAAGTTGGATGCAATACTATCCGGAGTTAAAAAAAATCATGGTCATATTATGTCATGTACATATTTATTTGTTTAAGATCCAACACTTATAGTAGGTACTTACTACGGAAGATATACTTTTTTTATCTTTAGGTACTTCTTTCGCGTGACTGCAGTCAGGTAACATTTCTTGTTCATGCAATGAAGTCTCATCACTGTTATTCGGCACATCTGCAAAGTGTTATAGGTTCATGGGCTGCAATCAATCGCGCGACAGCAGCGCTGTAGCTGCGCTGCTCATACGAATTAGAAAGTGGATAGACGTACAGAACTGTATTAACGGTGCGCGCGTCCTTTTTGGAACGGAACTATAGCGAGTCTATACATGGTTAATAAATTTAACCATGTATACGGAAGTGATATTTTTTTCTAGCTAGTATGGGAAGATTCTAAACTACAAGTCAAAGTTAAAAACGCTGAACGCGTGAGTTCAATTTTAAAGAAAAAAGAAAATAAGTGATATTCAAAATAAAAATAAAGTTATGTTATCGAAGATATTTACCTACTTTAAAAAATAACTATATTTAATATTCTGCCTCTACATCACATTACATCATTAAAAGCTTAATAAGTTGCTAGAAGTTATATAAAACACTAGATGCGCCCCGCGGTTTCACCCGCACAAGTTTTGACCCCGTGGGTATATCGGGATAAAAAGTATCCTGTGTTATTCCTGGTTATAAACTATCTGTGTGCCAAATTTCATCCAAATCCGTTCAGTACTTTTTGCGTGAAAGAGTAACAAACATCCATCCATCTTATCTTACAAACTTCCGCATTTATAATATTAGTAGGATTAATTTACATTTACCTTGACCATGATCGTACGAGGGGCGTCCAACATATTCCCGGTAAGGACCCTGATTTACTAATGATCTGGCATTAATGAATTAATTTGACTAATAATGACATTATCTGAAGGTATAAAGGTAAAATTTCATATAGTTGTGATCATTACTTTACTAGTTATCCTTAGTCAACGACAACTGGAATGGCTAACGTGACAATGGAGCCGATTCCCTTGTTCACAAACTAAACTAAATTTAAGTTCAGTGCATCTTTTTCTTTCTATTTCATTAAAAAAAGGACAGAAGATAAATTTTAGTTTATTCCTGTCAAATTAATCAGCGCCTGTCACTAGTCCATACAAGTTTAGACGTGATTAAAAACTTGCCTACTAAAATTACGTCAATTTACGTGAAGCGCTGATTAATTTGATAGGACTAAACTAAAATTTATATTCTGTCCTTTTCATAATGAAATAGAAAGAAAAAGACGCACTGAACTTACATTTAATTTAGTTTGTGAACAAGGGAATCGGCACCAATGTTAAAAAAAATCGAGCACCACGCTGTGATTAAATTCCTTGCCAAATATGGAAAAAGTCAAAAAACTATCCTCAAAGATATTGTGGCTATTTACCAAGATTCTGCACCGTTATAAAAGTGGTCAAGTGATTTTAAAAGGGGTAGAGAGAGAGTACTGATGACGACACTCGCTCGAGCGGCCCGGCTACTGCCTCTACGGATGAAAACGTGAAAGAAGTTGAGAGGCTTATAGGGCGTCTCAAAAACAAGTACGAGTCATGGCTACATTGTTTTGGGACTCCAAAGGGAATTTTGCTGAATGAGTACGCAAAAAAAAAGATGAAATCATAAACGCAGCACTTTACGAAATTTGCGGGAAGCAATTAAAGAAAAAAGACAGAAAAACGCCCCGGTCCACAGGGCACGGGTTTCGAAGAAATTAACCACCCACCCCCTATAGCCCAGACCTAGCCCCAAGTGATTATTATTTGTTACCTAATTTGAAAATAGACCTTCGTGGGAAACGATTTTCCAACGATGAAGAGCTTAAGGCGACAATAAATGCGCATTTTTCAGAGAAGGAGGAAAGTATTTTTTTAAGGGTATTGAAAAGTTAATTTCTAGATGTAATAAATGTATTGAGGTAATGGGGGATTAAAATTAAAATAATATCAATTGATTTTACGTTTTTTATTTTATTTCGATACCGAGAGTACATTGAACGCGCCTCGTATTTAAAACTGTTTAGTAAGGTTGCCACCATTTCATATACTGAGCACAACTGAACTAATTTTTTTTAATACGTATTAACCTCGAACTAAGAAAAAAGAATTGATACATCACTTTAATTTTTCTCGATCTTTTCAAATGTTAATGTCATAGTAATTTTCTTTAAAATTTAGCCTTTCAGCGTTTTTCTCTAGCACCTATATAGTTCAAAAACTAACCAGACTGGCTTGAAAAAAAAAAAAATTGTCTGTATAGGTATGTCGTTCCGCCAGATTTACTAACCGTTCGTAAAATTAACATTCATTTAAAATTATTTTGAGTGTGAGCGAGACATATCGGGATTGACTTGCTTATAATAAGCAAAGAAGCTGCAAATCCAAATATATACTCAAAGAATTACCTGAATATGCTGACACATCGTTGTTTGACATATTGTTGTGTTTATTCTCACTAAAAACATCGTTGCTACTGCTGTCCATGTTCGGATTTCTTATATCATGTAATAGTTTATTTAATGATTCAACTGCGATTTGTATGTCTTCACAACTGGTTGTCGCCTCCTAAGAATACAGAATACATTAAGGGCTGATTCTTCCAAAGCCAGATCTCTGTCTCTGATGATAAATTTTGAATTCTTGAGTTTTTCTACAATTTTATTCTACGGAAAAATCAGTTCCAAGTATCTATAAAATACTTGTTGTTTATCTATGTCCAATCAGGAAAATTAATTGTTAAGCAAATGGACACTCTACGTCAATTGCTATATTTATAAACATTTCAAACATCTGTCAAAGAATAAATATACAGACAGTTTAAGTTGGTACCTAGTTAATATCCTTAACAATGAATTTCCCTGACTTTACATTTAAATCTTACTTTTATTTTAAACCTAGAAAAATATATATAGGAAAACCGTTACTAAACTTACCATTATTGCAGCAAGCAAATGTACGCCGTAACTATACATTTGCATATATTGGTATGGTGTCATGTTCATAGTTATTTTACCTGTAAATTAAATTGTAAATAAAATGTCTAAAAAGATACCGTCAATTAGATTGAACTCATAAACAAGGTGGGACAAAAGTAATGTCATGAATTGGCTGCCATTTTGTGGTAAATAACAAAAAGGCAGTGTTTTCACGGAAAGTTTATGTAAGTAGAAAATTATATCGGTCAAACGACCATCTCCTGAGTTGATGCACATTTTTGAATTGTTGCTTGTAAAACATCTGGCTCCAAATTGGTGATTTCTTCTTCAATGTTAGCTTTCAAGACTGGCAAGATCTGTGGTTTCTTGTGGTAAACGCGAGATTAAAAAACCCGGCCAAGTGCGAGCCGGACTCGCGCACGAAGGGTTCCGTACCATTATCTATAAAAACGGCAAAAAAAAAAAATCATGTCTGTTGTATGGGAGCCCCCTTAAATATTTATTTTATTCTGTTTTATAGTTGTTATAGCGGCAACAGAAATACATCATCTGTGAAAATTACAACTGTCTAACTATCACGGTTCATGAGATACAGCCTGGTGACAGACAGACAGACAGACAGATGGACAACGGAGTCTTAGTAATAGGTTCCAGTTTTACCCTTTGGGTACGCAACTAGAAAGCCCGACAGTATCTGCAGGGCTATTGCGTATCTCTGTTGACAGTTCATAATGATGATCACTTGGCAGTGTTTAACGATTAACTGTCAAACAGTTAAGTTTCGTATTGGCTAACTTCAGTGACTAACTAGGATGACGTCATAGGCACCCAGTACCGCTGATAGCCACCGTAACACATTTTGACGGATGTTTTTGTATCGATACTGCTAAGATTGCGATTGTGTAAGCTTAGTGGACATCAAATTGATGATCATTTAGTTTGTGGTGGCTTTCTTGAAAGATACTACTCAAAGGTAGTGTTTTATAAATTATAGTGATTAACACCGAAGCCGATAGTAAGTTAAGCGTGTAAATATTACTTCTTATGTTGTTTTATTGTGATTCTTGGTCGTGGCAGAAGTATGGCACGTCTAATGTTGCTGGGATTATATATATATATTTTAGTATACCTAAGTATTTTTTAATACATATTTTTTTTATTCATTGATTATTTTATGTGAATATACAGACAACTATATTTATTTTGAGAAACAAGTTGAAAAAATACAATAAATAATATTGTTTTAATTATTTTAATATTTACAATAATTTATAAGTAGCATTGCGATGTATTTTTTATTTATTTATTTATTAAGGTTTGCCAACAGCTTCGGTATACAATATGTATATTATAACAATTAACCTTGAACTTACACAGCTTCCAATTACAGGTTAACTAGCATTCTCTAAAATAAGTGGGAACACAGAGAAATAAAAATATAAGAATTAAGATATGGCAAAATGAAGACAAAGAAATTATATGACATTACAAAACAAAACAATGCAGACGGTGTTGCAATTTTTCCAAATTATTTAAAACTAAGACATAAATGATGGTTAAAACCGGCCAAGTGCGTGTCGGACCACGCACACTGAAGGGTTCCGTAGTTGGGATGAATTTATCCGAATAGCAAACTTGTAGTTGAGAAACATGTTCTCCCATACAACTGCACATATTCTCCAACTGCACATTTAAGTTGGTCGACTATTACTCGTTAACTTGTAAAGCCTACTTAGCTGTGATAGATAGATTTCTTTTTAATTTAATTATATGTACTACTGCCACGATTTTTCTCACATCTCCATAAACAACCATTTAGCCGGCGGGGGAGGGACACTTGACTCTAACAAAAATTTGCACTTTAAAGCTTAATATTACGCAAACGGATCCCTGAATAAAAAGTGGTATTCACAGACCCGCAATAGTTTTGAACGGCTTATCCAACGATACCCCACACCATGGGATAGATGAGAAAAAAAATACATCCTCACATTTCATGCAAGAGAGGTACTTACCCTAAAAACACTTTTTTTTAGTTATTATTTTACCACTTTTACGGCTTGATTAATATGTAATACCTGTGCCAAATTACAGATTTTTAGTACTAAGCATCTCTGAGCTACAGCGGGGACAAACTGACACAGGACGGACATGGCGAAACTATAAAGGTTCCTTGTTTACTACGGAACCCTAAAAATATAATCAAAATAAGAAGTAATAATAATATTTAGAGTAGGTATACGCGAGTAATTATGTAACTATAACATATTCCCGAAATATGTACATAGTTATGTAGGTACATACATCATACTAGAGTCCTAACGATGTACATAGCTATATACAGCATCCAAAATGATCTTCTAATACTTTAACAACTTGTACATTATATACCGTGGTTTTGTTTACCTGCCTTTCCTTTGAGGTTTTATTTTCACTAAGTTACACTTTATTAGCACAAGTAAAAACACACTATTTAATTTCGCTAGACTGTCGAGTTAAAACTGCAAAAGATTGAATTTACCGCCAGTTTCACGTTTCAAGTATATAAACCGCTTAATACAAAATGTTCCCTAAAATAAAGTATTCTAGCGCTCAAAAGGCGCCACTCAACTTAGCCGCATAATAGTCGATTAAAAATAGAGGCGTCAAGTGTTGGGACGATGAGCACCGTTCCCGGTCTGTTGGTCACCGTAACGTGATGTCCACTTACTGTGATACGTAATACCAATGTTATGAAATTCTCATTTGTCATCAAAGTTCGGTGTACAACTGAAGCTAGTTAGTCACTGGCAATGAAAAAGATAGTGTAGATTTAAAGTGCAAATTTTTGTTAGAGTCAAGTGTCCCTCCCCTGCCGGCTAAATGGTTGTTTATGGAGATGTGAAAAATATCGTGGCAGTAGTACATATAATGAAATTAAAAAGAAAACTATCACAGCTAAGTAGGTTTTACAAGTTAACGAGTAATAGTCGACCAACTTAAATGTGCAGTTGGAGAATGAACCGTGACGTATAGCGATGTATGGGAGAACATGTTTCTCAACTACAAGTTTGCTATTCGGATAAATTCATCCCAACTACGGAACCCTTCAGTGTGCGTGGTCCGACACTCACTTGGCCGGTTTTAACCATATTTTATGTATTAGTTTTAAATAATTTGGCAAAATTGCAACACCGTCTGCATTGTTTTGTTTTGTAATGTCATATAATTTCTTTGTCTTCATTTTGCCATATCTTAATTCTTATATTTTTATTTCTCTGTGTTCCCATTTATTTTCGAGAATGCTAGTTAACCTGTAATTGGAAGCTGTGTAAGTTCAAGGTTAATTGTTATATATACATATTGTATACCGAAGCTGTTGGCAAACCTTAATAAATAAATAGGTAAATAAAAAATACATTGCAATGCTACTTATAAATTATTGTAAACATTAAAAAAATTAAAACAATTTTTTTTTTCAACTTGTTTCTCAAAATAAATATAGTTGTCTGTATATTCACATAAAATAATCAATGAATAAAAAATATGTATTAAAAATACTTAGGTATATTAAAATATATATATAATCCCAGCAATATTAGACGTGCCATACTTCTGCCACTACCAAGAATCACAATAAAACAACTTATGAAGTAATATTTACACGGTTAACTTACTATAGGCTTCGGTGTTAATCACTATAATTTATAAAACACTACCTTTGAGTAGTGTCTTTCACGAAAGCCACCACAAACTAAATGATCATCAATTTGATGTCCACTAAGCTTACACAATCGCAATCTTAGCAATATCGATACAAAAACATCGGTCAAAATGTTTTACGGTGGCTATCAGCGGTACTGGGTGCCTATGACGTCATCCTAGTTAGTCACTGAAGTTAGCCAATACGAAACTAACTGTTTGACAGTTAATCGTGAAACACTTTGCCAAGTGATCATCATTATGAACTGTCAACAGAGATACGCAATAGCCCTGCAGAGCTCTGTGTATCGCTCCATTGCATTGTCAATTAATTTTCTATGAAAGAGAAGCCAGAACGAAAATTTTATCAGCCTAGGGTAATTTAGGTACACCACAGAAATGACGTCATAATGACATCATTATGACATTATTTACAAAAACCATGGCACATTCACGTTATGACATTACTTTTGTCCCACCTTGTAGAAGAAAAGCTCCTTACCTTTAGCGTCACTAACTTGGAAGAGTATGCTTGATAATTTATTAGCTGCTGTCATAATACCTTGATGACCAGAGAATTTGATAGCAACGCATTGCGCTGCCTCATGTAATGTCCAAGGGGGCGGCATAGCATTATGTGTAAACCTTGGGTTTTGTTGTAGCACCTGAGTCAAAACCTCTTCCATTATCTGGATAAATCTTGAAATCCATTCGTCGCATTTCGTTTTCAAATACTGTTCCATCGTAGTACTATCAACTTCATACATGGCTTCATTGGATTGTTCATTGCAAACTGACTGTTGATTAATCGAGCTAGTCGAGTTGCTGTAAGTGCTATCAGCATCAACATTGCTTTCAGTATTAGATATTATGCCAGATGTGGAAGTTTCCTCAATGGTAACGTTTTCTTTGGTGATGGAATTCCTTGGTTCAGCGTAAATACTTGACTCCCTACTTTCGATACTATTGTTTAAAATTTTATTTTCAACACGTCCTAATGTAACGTTATTATTCAAGGTTTTGTCTGAAAGTTTGGATATCTCATTATTTAAGATATTGGTTTGTAGAGATTCTACGTTCGTATTCATGTTTTGATCTTTATGGGATGGAAATTCTTCATTGACTTGAAATGCAGTATTTCTTCTTCGACGCCATTTAAATTGCTTTTTTTCACTTTCGACGGAATTTACTGGTGGCTGAAGCGATATACTGCGCTTAAGCTTTATTTCTCTCTTTTTATCGGAAATATTCGAAACTAAAGACTCAGGAAGCCCTGTAATTATTTCTTTTCTATTTTGATGAGGAAGATTTGAATCTGCATTTAGGCTTTGTTTTTCAACCACATTCGTCATACTGATACTAGCATTGATGTCTTCTAAATCAGTTTGAATACCAGCATCTACTGTATGTTTCAATATTACCAATTCTTCTATTTTATCTGGAGTATTATTTTGTTTAGGTGGTGTAATAGGAATATTGGCAATGTGGTCATTAGTTTGAATATCCCATAAAAGAGTAGTTGTGTCTACATTTTGTGGGCCATCATTTGGCACAGTAATTTTTATTTTATTAATGAGTTCATTTGACATATAAGTCTTTTTAGGACCAGTCGATACCTGTTGCTTATTTGGGATTTCCATTAAAACGTTTTTAATTTCATCTACACAAAACATATTAATATTTTTGGAACCTTTAGTCAATAACTCATTATCGTTAGTAAGAAGAATCTAAAACAAATAATACTTTTATTAAAAACGTCTGGACGTAAAAAAGGAAACTTAAATATAGATAGCAGTATTGTAAAATCCTTGTTTAGTGTTTTAGACATTTGCCTCGTGCGTGCCCGCCTATGGCACAGCCCGGACTCGGCAACGGAACCGGTTTAGGTTGGTTATAGTATAAACTAAAAGTGATAATATTTTAACTCACCAAATGATAGTTGTTATCCAATAATTCTTTGCAAGTTGTATGTATCACCTCTGCCATACTGTCACCTTCCACTTTAGATGGCTCTTCCGCTGAAAGGTTGAAGTATATATTTATATATACGTAGTCTGGTCATAAGTTTTGTCACATAAAGAAAGTTAAATAAATGACAGAATGAGTTACGCACTGCAACCATTTATATACCAAATGAAAGGGTATAAAATATAGATTTAAACCACATTAAAATTATTCGAAATGTTCTCTTGCTTCGATACAAGCCTTCAATTTGCAAGGCCAGTCATCAATCGAAGCACGCACGACGTTCATATCGATATCGGCGAGTGCTTTAATCAGAGATGCTTTTAGTGACTCCACGTTGCGATGGGGTTTAGCGCAGACCTTCTCCTCTAAGTGCTGCCATATTTTGTAATCCAAGGGATTCAAGTCTGGACTGGATGAGGGCCAATCCTCATGCCTAAAATGTCGATTCCACGGGTCGTGAGCCAGTTTTGGGTACTTTTCGCCTTATGAGCCGGCGCAGAATCCTGCTGGAGTACCCAGTGCCTGTTTTCGAACATTTTTTGTGAAAGATGTTCCACAATGTTTGATATACGAGGGCACTGGTTTTCACTCCAACGGAGTTGGTTTTTTGTGAAACCACCTCTGTTGGACCCAAATAGTACACCCCAAGCCAAACCATGAATGCCGAAGGTTGATGACTACGCTGAACACGTGGCACATGTCTGCTCGCTTCTTCACTAGAGTCCACATACACTTTATTATTTTGTATGTTGAAACTCTCCTCAACATTAAAATTTTTTTTGTCCAATAAAAGTATTTCGCTGTATTTTTTTCCCGCGTACCGCCTTAACAAAACCCAGCTTCTTTCGGGTCTGATTTTCTTCAGCCGTGCGCTAAGAAGATGTGCTGTTTTTTGTATAAGCTCGCAGTCCTAGGTCTTCATTTAACACGCTTTTAACAGTAGTTCTGCTTAGTCCCATCTGCAGAGTCAACATTTTTTGCTTGCGGACAGGATTTCGTTGGATTCGCGCCTTCACTGCTATGATGACCGCTGGAGTCCGAACAGTAAGAGGTTGCCCGCTCCTTTGTTTATCTTCTAATCTTGAATCTTCCCTGAATCGTTTGATAGTACGATAAATAAATCTCAGTGGAATTTTTCAATTTTTCAACATGTTGAAAATCTCTGTTGGCGCGTGACCGCAACAATGCATTGCAATTACTGCGACACTGTCTTCTTTGCGCGTCCACTCCATTTTAGAAAATGAACAAAATTCCAGAAGCCCTTTGTTTTTATTTTCTTTAAATATTCAAATTTCGAATGCCCATCATATTTTCCTCGGCTTGCATTCTAAATTCTAAATTTACGTATAAGGGTGCGTCTAGCTTATATTATTTTTTTTATTTTAGAAAATATTAAAATAACTCAACCGTTTTTACTAAAATAATACAACTAAACCAGTAAAAATAATTCATTAGCCTTTACTGTTTGGTATTTGTTATTTATATTTAACAATTTAATGTATTTTGACATAAACATTGAACTCATCGCCAAACATCACTATTTGTAATTTTTATAAAAGTGTTAAATGAAATCTTATTAGACTTATTACCAAGGACATGTTATGGCGCAAAAACACCAAAGATTCTGCGTAATCTGGCAGGAGTCTGTTACGTTTTTTGTTCGTATACATTTCCTAGTGAAAATAACCGAAGTTCTGCAGAAGTTCACATTCGGTTCGAATACCATTTCGGCCCATCACTAGT
Organism: Atethmia centrago; assembly: GCA_905333075.3. Taxonomy (NCBI): domain Eukaryota; kingdom Metazoa; phylum Arthropoda; class Insecta; order Lepidoptera; family Noctuidae; genus Atethmia; species Atethmia centrago. The sequence continues at coordinate 13,200,467 of HG995383.1, read as the reverse complement.
TTTAATGAATGCACCCTTGAAACTCGACGCAACATACTCACGCGACACTATTTTCTTTGACATGACTTGCTGTCGAGTCTTTAAGAGCGATGGCCTTAAATCTGTTACATTGCTTTAATTTCTTACCCATGTATGCATGACCAATCTCAATCTGTTGGGACAAAAATCGTAGAATACGTTTTGCTTGAATATTTTCAGTGGTAGTAACATAACTTTTGAGTTCCTCCAAGACCCGCTTTGGAACCATAAGGTGGCATTTTTCATCTGTAACAAATTATTTACAAAATGTGAAATTTTAAATGGATTCTCTTTGAATGCTTACCAGAAATTTCCCTATTTCATTCCTATCATAAAAGATAAATGTGTTCTACAAGAATAAGGGCGCTTTCAATTTAGACGGTTGGTGCCGGACTGTTGCAGTCCGGGTATCGTACTGCACATGGGCGGTTATGGTTTTTCATACAAAATGTCTCCACGCAAGGTCGTGCGAGAGCAGTGCGGCGCACGTCCTTTGGCGGAACGGCAACAATGTATATACTACCTGCCTCAGTCATTGTTCGAAAGTGCGGTGAACGCATCGTGTTTCTTCAACGAAATCACTAAAATTCGATCGGACTGCAGCTGCGTATCTCTTCAAATAAGACGATTCACGTCGTACTGCTGTCGTCCGGCAGCAGTACGGCTCACGGTCGTAATAATTCTGCAACAACCGTGCGGCAGCAATCCAGCACCAACTTCTCCAACCTCTAATTTGAAAGCGCCCTAACAGCCCCTAAATCAACAAAGAAAGATAATAAAAAAAAAATCGACCATATGCGTGGCGGACCACGCACAATGAAGGTTTCTGTACTTGGGATAAAATTTATCCCAAGAACAAACTTAACGTTGTAATTCAAAAAAATGTTCTCCTGTACATTCCAACTGCAAATTTAAGTTTGAACGCACAATATTAAAAGGTTTAACATGATATTTTAAGACCATAGCCTTCTTGAAGGTTTTCCTGTAATCCAAAGTAAAACTATTCTATGTATTTGTTTAAAAATGTAGCTTCAATTTTCATCAATTTTATTAATTTATTTTAAAATTATAAAAAAACAGTTGGAGGGCCCCATATTGGAATAAGCCCTTTCTTTTCGTGTGTCACTGTGTCAGGAAAAAACCTAAATCTGGACAGCAGAAGTTGATCAAATTTAATAAAATATTTGCCACTAAACGTGTTCTGAAATTGAACGCGCGTACCTGCATGAGGCAAGATGGAAGCCTTATTGAACATTTATTGATGCGCTAGCACTTCGTCCGCGTGGATTTCGTATCTTCGCCTACAAAGTTCAACACGACCCGTTAAAAAGATAGTTTCCGAAAACTAATGGTTGCGATACTTTTATTTATTGAACAAACTGTGTTATATTGAATAGTAGTTTGTAAATACTATTCAATTGTTTCTAGTTTACAAAAAAAAATGTGTAGGTAACGAATAGACTAAGCGTAGGGCTGTTCGCTGACACCGCGGCATTTTTCTTACTTTTAGCATTTTCATACCCGTCGCGTCGTAACTTCTAAACGAAAGGTCCTATTCGAATAATTTAAAGAGGAATTTAAATGCTATGTGCATTTAAATTCCTCTTTAAATTATCAACCTTGATTTTGAAACTATTTAGTTGAATAAGGATTATATCATGATACGACATCTTTCGATTCTACCAGTGTTTTGATTGACTTGTTTGAACAAAACTAGTCCTACTAATAAATTAGTACTACTCGTCAAATAATGAATTTTATTGGCAAATTTTTGATGTTGGTTACGTTATTGTAATGTTCGTAGGGAAAAAATGTGTGCGTAGTCGCAGCGGAAAAACGTCGAATTTCTTCATTTCAGTTTAGTAGATAATAGTGTATGTAGAGAAGGGAGGAGAGAGAGAGAGGAGAGAGAAGCTCTAGAGTTCCTATTTTAATTATTTGGACCTAATAACCTTATTTTACTTTTACGTGTATATCTTCTGAACGTGTACGTTACTCCAGCAGGAAAGTGGCTCCTGAGAGAGTGTCAGAGTGATATGAGTGGTACTTATAATTAGTGCGTAATCTGCTGTAAATGTGCGCCACATTAAAATTGCGCACTTTGTCGTTTTGAAAAAAAAAAAGGGAAAAACGATTCCTGCTGGAGTAACCAGTTGTTCCAGAAGGAAAATTCTAAACGAATGATCGGACAGAGAACTATTGAGCATGGGCAGAGAGCTTATATTTGTGCAAAAATGTGCGCCGAGAATATAATTTGTGCGTCTCCAAATTTTCGAGATATTGCGTTTCCTGCTGGAGTAACGTTTTGCAGAATCGTGTATCTCTAAAACCATTGTACCTATATGTACGCCTGTAGAATAAACATACACAAGTAGCTCTTAATTTGTGCGTATTTGTGATAGAATTAGATTTCAGAATTAGACAAAGCACACAATTTTTTTATGTTGCGCACATTTACAGCAGATTACGCACTAATTATACGTACCACTCATATCACTCTAGGAGCCACTTTCCTGCTGGAGTAACGTACACCATCTGAACGGTATGTTTTTTTTTCAAATTCTGTTTTTACAAACATTACACACAAATTCAAAGCAACGTGCGTAAAAAAATACAACTCTGCACTAAACCGTTTATATGATTTTCATCAAATAGCTAAACGTCAGCGCAGCGGAAACTTAATTATCTTCGCAGTTTTATGACACGCAAATTTAATTTAAACATACACATTTACCTCTCGTTAATTATTATTGAATTTATTTTTTTCTTGTACGTCCATAGAAAAAAAAAGTGCCGCTAGGATGACGTACAGTAGTTCCAGCGGAAACAGTTTTTTGTTGAATAGCTCCCCAATGGTTGGATTCACAAATGTGTACTTACCATACACAATCACACGACATCAAACACTAAATATCTGCTAAATTTAAATGAAGAAATTCGTCATTTTTCCGCTGCGACTACGCACACCCATGTTACTCGCTGATAATGTAGAGCTTTCTATGGGTAAAGAGTTTTTAAAATCAGTTAAGTAGTTTTTGAGTGTATCCATTACAAACAAACAAAAACTCAATTATTTTGTCTTTATAATATTAGTATAGAAGTATAGATTAGATTTATGAGAAAGTTTTATGCAGAAATATTTTATAAAATTTGACCCACTTTTTTCCAGATTATTTCTTCCGATACAATGATTTATGATATATGAATAAAGAGGAATGGCATTTAAAAATGTTAGTCATTTTTATGCACAACTAGCACGACCAAAAAAATAGGTTCAGCAAATTTTTTTTAAGAAGTTTTTTTAAGAACATGTTTTCTAAGACAGTTTTCCCGTATCTCTTATAAATTCGGATTTCTCCCTACTGCCCAGTTACGAAAAACACTCTGTATATACGTATGGAACAGCTAATAATATATTTTTTTGCATTTGGTATATGGCAACCTTTACTACTACGTTTTTTTTTAATTACCTGAATCTGTTAATGTAGTCAGAAATTTAAATTCATGTAGCAGTACCTCCAGATCAACAACAATAAACCAAGCATCTGAATTGGAATTGGAGGGGGCCAGACTTTTTAAAGGCCCCAAATCAATCTTAGAGGGTGTTTCATGCAATTGTGTCTCTAGACATCTGCTCTCCTGAAAAACAAATGGTTATGTCAAAAAATATTATGTCATCCAATCATTTATCAGTAAAATGTTATTCTCTAACTTACCATTCCAGTACTTAAATCATTTGAATGAATTCCTTCAACTTTATTAACAATGTGAGCAGCAATATCGGCTTTTCTTGGAATAGTTTTTAAAAAACCAGATCCTAGAAATAAATAGTCAAGTATCATTAAAATAATTATTATTATTGACATTATGTTAATAAGGTTATAATAAAAAAAAAATAGATACCTCTTGGAATATTAGTTATCTTATTAAATCTTTTCTTAAATGATAACTTTTGCCTTAAATCATTTTTATTTCCGAATCCAATTTTTTTATTAATAGTGTGCTTGGCACCTTGGTCATGATTAAAGTCTCTTGGATAAAATGCCCGTGTACCACTAGTAGTTAATGCAGACTGAGTTGGATGTTCAAAACTATTGAAACCAAGTCCTGTTGCAGGGTGTGACACAGTTTGGTTGTAAGCAACATTCAGGGGGCCTGGGCTGTGGTTCACTACAGTAGCTAACCCCGGTGCAATGAAAACTTGCTGTGTATGAGGAACAGCCCATACCTTGGGATTATAGACTGTAGGGGTAGTGTTTAAATTATATGTTTTTAAAGAATTATTAAATGAATTAAAATTACATAAAGGTTCTATTGAAGCAGGATTATTAATCTTGGTGCCCTGTGTTACCCCTGATATTTGGTTAAAAGGAGTACAAAAAGTTGAGTTACTATTTGCAATATTTGAGTAAGTTAAATCTGAGGATTGTTGTTCTAAATTACTATTAATTATACATTTTTCACTAGAGAGTGACTGAGATGGTTCAGAATTTGTATTTGTACTAGGTGGTTTTTCCTTTGGTTCTGGCCATTTCGTAGATTTAGCGCCTGGTAGGTGTTCAAGATGTTTTGTTCTACTTTTTGCCTTTTCAATCTGTAAAAAAAAACATCTGTTGAATAATCCATTTGTTATCATTTTCGCTAAGGAATTGATTTCATATTGATTACCAAAATTATACAGGGTGATTGGAAGATGGGTGCAAAGCTTTAAGGCGAAGATAGTACAGACAATTTAGAACCATTTAAGCCATGGTTGTCTTAGACGAAGTCTTACCAAATATTTTTAACCAAATTTTTAAGTTTTTTTTTGGAAATTCTCAAAATTTAATGTAAACTGCATAATTATGGCAAAATTGAATGATAAATGAATTCATTTTTTATTTATTTAATTAAAGTAATGTGTAAGCAATCAAGCAAAACATGTTTTAGGCTTCTGTGTCATTAGACATTTTTTTTACAGACATTTAAAGCTCAGAAAAAATAAAAAAATTGTACAATACGTCTTTTAAACCTTATTAAAAAAAACGGTGGGTGCTTTTTTTGTTCAAACCTTTTTGAAGACATGCTTGATAATCGCTCTTTCTTTTGAGGTATCATTTATGCGGATATCTTACAAATTATTGAAATTAGGGCCTACAAACCAATTTGAGGGAGATTTTTTTTATTTTAGGCAGACTAATTAAAACAACATTTGAATTAAAATTATTTATTTTTCATGTTCAAAATGACGGCCGTGATTCCTAATACAAGCACGGCCCCGTCTTCTAACTTCTGTAGTCGTTATTTTCAACATCATCTCCTGCTTCATTGTCTCAAACGCTGAATTTATTCTTTGTATCAATTCTTCTCTAGTGTTTATTTCTATGTTGTTATACACCAGTTCCTTGGCCCGGCCCCACACGAAAAAGTCCAACGGGGTCAGATCTGGGGAGCGAGCGGGCCAAGGGATGGGTCCATCCCTGCCGATCCAGCTATCAGGAAAGCAATTGTTGAAGTATTCCCTTACATTTAAAGTCCAATGCGCTGGACAGCCGTCTTGCTGAAAGATGACTGTTCGGTCTCTTTCGAAGATCGGGACACCTGATTCCTCTACCAGCAGGATCAGGCAAAAAGTGGGGCCCAATCAATGTTCTGCCAATTATTCCAGCCCATACATTCACAGAGAATTTCATCTGAAATGACACCTGCTTCTTAAAATGTGGATTGTTGTCTGCGTCGGCCCATTCATGGATGTTGTGAAAGTTTGTAATACCTTCCCTTGAAAATTTACTTTCATCCATCCACAAGATTGATTTCAGAAACCACGCATCTTCGATGTCTCTGTTGAGGAGGAAACGGCAGAACTGAATTCTTCTTTGAGGATCTTGCTCTACTAGACCTTGCACACTCCTGCTATGGAACGGATACTTATCATTTTGGTGCATTGTATGCCACACCTTCCATTGAGGAATGTTTAAATTTCGAGCTACTGCTCTAGTACTGGTAGTAGGATCCGCTTGAAATGCTGCTAAAATGTCTTCGTCGACGGCAGTTTCGTGTCTGCCCGGGTTGACTCCAGGTTCCACGCGGTGAAACCCATCTTGGGCAAGACGACGAAACGTGTTGTAAAACACTCGGACATTCGGTATCCTGCGATTCGGATAGCGCTCTTGATACATCCGTCGCGCCAAAGATCCATTGCCGTCTGCTCTACCGTACATAAATACGATATCCGCATATTCTTGATTGGAAAAAGTAGCCATAGTCACTTAACAATTAAGAAAAACGGCGTAGGAGCGCACTAAATGTCAACTCAACACAATTAAGTCAAAAATCAACACGTGCAGGAGCGCGAGGCTACGACTGGACACGGTGAAACAAAAAAGTTCAAAACTAACGCAAACAACACGTGCAGGAACGCAAAGGGCTACAACTGAACACGGTAAATTGTGAATCAACACGACAACGTCCACTCACAGGGGCAGTAGTTTGACTAATAAGTAAAAGATGTAACGGCTTCATCACAGACCGACTGACCCTGACTAAAGAAAAACGACTATGTTGCCTCAGTAACTAAGACCATTTTGCTGTAAAAACCAACTCTTATCGCTTTTTGCTATTCATTAGGCGTTCTACCTGGAAATGCCGTCGCACCGCGCTCGGTGGCCATTGTTTAGAGAATCCCCTCAATGGGTTCCCCTCAATTGGTTCCTGCATGTGCCAAAAATTCTTAGAATTGAACAATGTTATCATTTCGAGCACATAAAGTATTCTTTTAAGCAAAAATTTTGTGTTTTGTTAGACTGCCTAAAATTTAAAATTTCTCCCTCGAATTGGTTTGTAGGTCCTAATTTAAATAATTTGTAAGATATCCGCATAAATGATACCTCAAAAGAAAGAGCGATTATCAAGCATGTCTTCAAAAAGGTTTGAACAAAAAAAGCACCCTCCGTTTTTTTTTTAAATAAGGTTTAAAAGACGTATTGTACAATTTTTTTATTTTTTCTGAGCTTTGAATATCTGTAAAAAAAATGTCTAATGACACAGAAGCCATGTTTGCCAAGAAAACATGTTTTGCTTGGTTGCTTACACATTACTTTAATTAAATAAATAAAAAATTAATTCATTTATCATTCAATTTGGCCATAATTATGCAGTTTACATTAAATTTTGAAAATTTCCGAAAAAAAACTTAAAAATTTGGTTAAAAAAATTTGGTAAGACTTCGTCTAAGACAACCATGGCTTAAATGGTTCTAAATTGTCTATACTATCTTCACCTTAAAGCTTTGCACCCATCTTCCAATCACCATGTATAAAACTAGCAACTAGCGCCAGGTTTGCATGGGTAGCAGAGTATATATTTTTTTCTGTTGTAATGTCGTATCAACCTGTTGCGTCGAGTATGTGGGTTAGATTAAAATGCAACTGATATTCATCCTACTTGAAGTATTTTACATCATCATATTTCTGCCAATTTACCCAAAACTGTAATGAATTATACACCTAAACCTTCCTCATGAATCACTCTGTCCATTGGTGAAAACCATATGAAGACCCGTTTGGTCGTTTTGAGTTTATCGCATTTAGACAGGCAGACAGATGTGGCGGGAGGACTTTGTTTATAATACAATCAAGATATACTCATCTCCATAATGTATTTCCTGCCTATGTACCTCGACCCTACCCTTAGTGCTGTTGGTCATTAGCAACATAAATGTTTCCTTGAGGCGGCCAGTGACTTAAATATCTCCTCAAGTGTGCTCATAAACAATTTGGCAGAGAAGTATTATAAACTCTAATTTTATTATTAAATTGCCAACTCAATGTCAACCAGCCATATACTGTCTGTATAAAACAACATAATGTCACGCCTGTATTCCTCGAAGGGTTATACATCAACCAAGTTTAGTTGGTTGATAAAAATTATGCATACAAAGTGTTTGTTTATAAAATATATTAGAATCCCTCTATGACCAACCCTTCCATGAGTACAAGCGTGATGTTATGTTATGTGCTATTGATGTTTTTAGATGACCTTGTCAGGTCTGAATCATACTTAAAATTGTAAGAGGTAATTTAGTGTAAAGTACAGTCATATGTGAGTGTGATGTTTTTAGGTCAGAGAGACATCTTAGGGGATGTAAGATGGAGCGTTGTGTGTGTGACTGTGTTTTAATTCTCAATAATCTATTATTGATCAGAGGAATCTTGTAAGTGATATGTTCCCCTATCCAATGTGTATTACGTAAAAATATACAAATTTAATAGGTATTTACTTGACTGTCTGAATTTGTCTCTAATTTAAATGATCAGAAGCAAATACACAAATAAATGATGGTACTACTACACCAATTGTAACATAGATATTATTATGAAGTTTCAATAAAAACATTTGTTTCTATTCAGTTACCTAAAATAATTATAATTGCCAATTTTATTAATGTTCTTCAAATACCATCAAAATAGATAAATTAATGGATTCGAATTAAAAATGAATACCGTATGTAGTTAATTAAAATATATTACCTCTGCATCACTTAAATTCCACGCAGTTTCCCCAGTCAAACTGTTAAAATAGTATACATGTCCTGGATGCGATTTAGATTTGCATACTATCCAAGAGTTGCCGACAGAAGTTACTTTGAGCCTGGCATTCCTTATTTCTTCACTCATAATAATGTAGAATACCTCTAAAATAGTTTTAAACTTTAATTATAACTATCATCTGTAGTTTTAATTGAGTACTTAACTAAAAGCCACCATAGCAACACACTAAACTATAATAATAGGTAACCGATTACTCCACGATTCCATACACACAAAATGTCACCAAAGAAAGACAAGACACCAGCTCGAACCAGTGTTGCCAGCAGTGTTGTGTTGTGCGCTACTCAGTGTTGCCGCAACTGAGTTCCTAAAAGGTACATATCCAGCGCTGAAAAGGTACATTTTGGGTTAAAAGGTAGGTACATCAGCAATGCTTTTACTAAAATCACTCACTACTGCTTCTCTCGCTCTCTCGCAATGAATTCGAGACAAGGAGAGACTGCCTGCTTGCCAGCAGAAGTTCTATTTTTTGGATTCTAAATGTGAGAAAACTTACCTATCTAATATTATAAAAATCTCGTGTCACGGTGTTTGTGATCGCACTCCTCCGAAACGGCTCGATCGATTTTTATGATTTTTTTATGTATATTTGGTATGTATGAGGATAGGTCGTTAAGTAAATATCATACCGTTACCTAATAAGAAAAAAAAATAGGGGAAAAAATAAATTGTAATTTTGACAGGACAACGTCTGGCGGGTCAGCGGAGATTTTTAGACGTATAATACCAATTATACGTCTAAAAATCTCCGCAGTTTTATGATAGGTATTCATTGAATTGTTTCTCGTGGTTAAAATGGAGAAATCACACGATAAAAAAAATTGAAATCGAGATTGTGGTTCAAGTTATATCCATAATCTGAACATTAAAAAACATACTATACATAATATGCTCATTATTGTCAGTTAAAACTAAAATAATAAATTAATTATTTTACTAATTCTACAATAAAGTCATGCATGTTTGTTGCAACAAATGCCTTCACCAACCTTTAGTTAGCCCAGGAGATCTAGGACGTTAGATATGTATTAATTATAATATAAACTTGTTAGTAAGAATAATCATTGTTTGAATGACCTGTGGTGTGGCACCCACACACCCCTGAGAGTGTCGTAAGAGTCGACCAAGGGAAAAAATCGTAGGATGGGCAGCAGCGTTCTTTCCGTGTACTGTACCAACACACTGCGATCGCCAACTCGGAATGCCAAGCGTGGCGATTACGGCAAAACCCCCTGACTTGGGAAGGCCTATGTCCTGCAGTGGACGTCTTAGTAGTAGTTAGTAGAAGTAGTAATCGAATCAAAGCCCACAGCAAAACACAATGCAACACACACACACACACACACACACACACACACACACACACACACACACAAAATATCTAGTAATAGTCTCAAGGAAGTCTTTTACAAATTACCAAGCACCACAGCAGCGAGCGAATAATGGCACCGGTCAGCCACGGGGCCGCCACGACCAAATCGAACACAGGATTCGATTAATGGAAATGGGCTTATTCAATTTATTCATTGTACACCTAAGTATAAAGAAAGAAAATCACTTCCCCTTATCGCAGAGACCAATATCTCGTGCGCTTAAAAATACAAAACAAAATGTACTTAGCAAAACATGCGCCCTATGAGTAGAGTAGTGTGTGTTCTGTATCGTATCTGTCTGTGTCTGTGGTACTTAGGACCGAAGATCTATCTCGTTTTCTCGTTTTGGCGGCGGTTTCAAATATTGGATGTTAAGTTGAAAAGGTACGTCAAATGGACCCCATTACACATTACACATGGGAGGCTTAAAAGGTACGTCAAATGTGTAAAATGTACGCTAACGGCAACGCTGACGCTACATACAAGTCGCCAAATTTTTTAACCTAAGTGGCGTAAAGTAAGGAACATATTAGCGCCCTCCACACGTAAAGTTCGGACCGCGGGAAACAGCACGCGCCGTTCCATCCCTCGCTCCTAACTGTACGTGTAGATGTTCGGGTCTAACAGTCCGATCGGGCATATCGACGCGAGTGCATGTCTCACAGTTTTACGCGCGCATCACATAAAAACGTAAATGGCGGTTTGGAGCGTCGAAGCTATCACAGAGTTCATTCGTTTGTTCCGTGAACATCCGTGTCTCTGGAAGATAAAAGTAAGGAGTATAGTAAAAGGAATATGAGAAACAAATCATAATAATGACAAGCTCGATGATTTTTGCAAGTCAGTAGGTTTTGTTTCAGCTGATCGCGATTTCGTCAGCTGTTTAAACTAACTTCAAATCCAGCTAACGCGATGACCAAACGTTCGTCCATTTTTCTTACTACTGCGTAAAAAACTTTTAAAAGTTATAACGTTCCACGCGCCAGTCCAAACTGCAGTCCAAACTCTTGAAAATCTATAGCGCCCTCCACACGCAAAGTTCGGACCACGGGAAACAGCACGCGCCGTTCCATCCCTCGCTCTAAACTGTACGTGTAGATGTTCGGGTCTAACAGTCCGATCGGGCATATCGACGCGAGTGCATGTCTCACAGTTTTACGCGCGCATCACTTAAAAACGTAAATTACAAAAATGGCGGTTTGGAGCGTCGAAGCTATCACAGAGTTCATTCGTTTGTTCCGTGAACATCCGTGTCTCTGGAAGATAAAATGTAAGGAGTATAGTAACAGGAATATGAGAAACTAAGCAATATGAGAAATGACGACAGGAATATGAGAAATGACGAGCTCGATGATTTTTGCAAGACAGTAGGTTTTGTTTCAGCTGATCGCGATTTCGTCAGCTGTTTAAACTAACTACAAATCCAGCTAACGCGATGACCAAACGATCGTCCATTTTTCTTACTACTGCGTAAAAAACTTTTAAAAGTTATAACGTTCCACGCGCCAGTCCAAACTGCAGTCCAAACTCTTGAAAATCAATTTACACGCACAGTTCGGAACGTTTGTCTAGATTATGTAAGTTTCATCGGCAATCCAAACCGTGAATGCATTCACGGTTTGGATTGCCGATGAAACTGATGTGACCGATGAAAGACAAACGTTCCGAACTGTGCGTGTAAAATAGCGCCCTCCACACGTAAAGTTCAGATCGCGCATCTTGGACTGCGTTCCAAACCGCAGTTAGACCTGTACAGTTTGGTCTGCGGATCAAACTGTTGTGCTAATTACGATTAAAAATGCATTCACGGTTTGGATTGCCGATGAAACTTACATAATCTAGACAAACGTTCCGAACTGTGCGTGTAAATTGATTTTCAAGAGTTTGGACTGCAGTTTGGACTGGCGCGTGGAACGTTATAACTTTTAAAATTTTTTTACGCAGTAGTAAGAAAAATGGACGATCGTTTGGTCATTGCGTTAGCTGGATTTGTAGTTAGTTTAAACAGCTGACGAAATCGCGATCAGCTGAAACAAAACCTACTGTCTTGCAAAAATCATCGAGCTCGTCATTTCTCATATTGCTTTGTTTCTCATATTCCTGTTACTACACTCCTTACTTTTTATCTTCCAGAGACACGGATGTTCACGGAACAAACGAATGAACTCTGTGATAGCTTCGACGCTCTAAACCGCCATTTTTGTAATTTACGTTTTTAAGTGATGCGCAAGTAAAACTGTGAGACATGCACTCGCGTCGATATGCCCGATCGGACTGTTAGACCCGAACATCTACACTAGTGATGTGCGGAATCGATTATCAATAATCGATTATGAGAATAATCGGTTGCCAATCGATTATAATTCACATAATCGATCATGATCGATTGTGACAAAAAGCATTTATTTATTATTATTTATTACACTAGCAACTTTTACTATTTCTAAAAGGAGACGTTTAATTTTTATATGGCGCTCCGGCCATAACATGTACATTTTACCAAAGCTGGGAAAATTACCCCTGAATAGAATAAAGTAACAGTTTTTTCATAATATTAAATGGATTTTATGCACAAGATAAAAATAAAAAATGTTTGACGTTTGTCCTAAGAGTTATGACAGCCATGACAGGTTGTAGAGATGACATTTACATAAAGCTCCACTCACGGTAGCTTTAACTGAAATTGATACTGCACCGGAAATTCTGGACAACACTGAGTGGAAGATTCTAGTGGACTGTGTTGCGCTCTTGAAACATATTGAAGAAATTACGGAACAATTATCAGGAGAAAAATATCCCACGATTGGGTTGGTAATCCCGTTAATACGAGGATTACAATACAATTTAAATACGACGATCACAGAAACACCAACTGGAACTCAGCTGGAAGAAACCTTGACAGAGGTTTTACAACGTCGTCTTGGCACATTGGAAGGTAACAAACATGTAGCTATAGCGTGTCTTCTGGATCCACGCTTTAAAAAACTGGGATTTGGAGTAGAGAGCAATGCTGCCAATGCTCAACAGCGTTGTTTAGAAGAACTTACATTAATTACACAGAGCAGTACAGTGACGAGTCAATAAGAAGAATCCTCAATGGCGATACCAGCACTTGAACAAGAAGCGACGGCAAAACCAATGTCCATATGGGATCATTTTGAACAAAAAAAAGCTAATTATGCTGCTACATCTACAAGTACAACAGAGAACATAATAACTTTAAGACAGTTTCTTGAGCTACCACTCCTTGACAGAAAGAGCAACCCTTTAGTATATTGGGAGAGCATGAAAACGAATAACCCAGGATTATATAAAATACACTTAAAATATTCAAGTATACCAGCCACCTCAGTACCCTCTGAAAGAATCTTTTCAAAAACTGGTATGGTGACTAATTTAATAAGAAACCGGCTTCTCCCGAAACATCTTGATTTTATAATATTTTTGAATGCAAATTGGTCTTTGCTTGAAAATATAAAATAATAAATGTGTCAACTTTCCTTTTTGTATGATTCATTGAATAAAAATTAATACTTTCATCTTTTTTTAATATAATAAATATTATCACTAAGATTATGTTTTCTTTTTTTAGAAGAGTATACCCTAAGAAGTCATATTTTTTGTTAGGATAAGTTTCAATAATCGCTTGATAATCGATTGATAATCGATTATTGATCGATTACAATTATTAGCATAATCGATTAATCGATTATGAATATAATCGAATCGGTACATCAGTAATCTACACGTACAGTTTGGAGCGAGGGACGGAACGGCGCGTGCTGTTTCCCGTGGTCCGAATTTTACGTGTGGAGGGCGCTATTGATTTTCAAGAGTTTGGACTGCAGTTTGGACTGGCGCGTGGAACGTTATAACTTTTAAAAGTTTTTTACACAGTAGTAAGAAAAATGGACGATCGTTTGGTCATCGCGTTAGCTGAATTTGTAGTTAGTTTAAACAGCTGACGAAATCGCGATCAGCTGAAACAAAACCTACTGACTTGCAAAAATCATCGAGCTCGTCATTTCTCATATACCTGTCGTCATTTCTCATATTGCTTTGTTTCTCATATTCCTGTTACTATACTCCTTACTTTTTATCTTCCAGAGACACGGATGTTCACGAAACAAACGAATGAACTCTGTGATAGCTTCGACGCTCCAAACCGCCATTTTTGTAATTTACGTTTTTAAGTGATGCGCGCATAAAACTGTGAGACATGCACTCGCGTCGATATGCCCGATCGGACTGTTAGACCCGAACATCTACACGTACAGTTTAGAGCGAGGGATGGAACGGCGCGTGCTGTTTCCCGTGGTGCGAACTTTACGTGTGGAGGGCGCTATTTACTCTAGCTTAAAGTCGCCTAAATATTTTTTTCTTTAGAGTAACCTAATTTTGGAGGGAGGTTATCTCAGGGAAATCAACTTTTCAGTAATAAAGTATTTGTGTGTAAAACACTAGTTTAAAGTTTAACACACACAAAACATTGGGAACGAAACCCTAAATACTACGTTCGTGTAACAATGGCGGCATGAGATAGACGCGTAGCGATGCGCGGTACTAATTAACATGCGTCTACGCAGTGTAAGCCTGTAGGCAACGGACCAAGGAACATAATTATTTACTCTAGGGAGAATAATGACAAGTACGTACAAATAAAATGGTATGGTTTTCGGCGCCTCCTGGTGTATGTCCCCGAAAACTCGTGAAAGCGGGATATTCAAAATCACATTTCTTTGAGATATTTACATATCAGTCTGTCCACAAAAAGAACTGGAATACTGTAATCGATGCTAAATGATTGTGCAATTTCACTGGTTACAATTTTCCAGCTCTGCTTTGGTGGTCAAGCAGCCTTATTGATGAAATTAGAAGTAAATAGGAGACAATTTATTCTTGCTTGTAGAAGACTTTGAACAACAAAATCTCAAGTTTGTGGTTGATTTGTAAAAGTCAAAGACTACTCAACGTCGTAAATGGCGAGGATAACACTTAACGGTGCAAAAAGAGAAGATGATGACAAGAGAATTCACAAGAAATAACATCTAAAGTATTTACTTTAGATGTTATTTCTACGAATTATTTAATTCGTTCTTAGATTAGATATCATGCGCTCACGCCGACAGATACTTTTCTTGTGAAGTGGGGCCTGTGGGGCTGCCAGGTATATTTAACAAAAGCTTACCCACCAAATTTTATTAAATTAATTTTATAAAATAAGTACTCTCTGCCCTCTACCCGATGCGTAGCAGTAAATAAAATTAATTCTTTATTACCTACTTTATTGGCTTGATTGGTAACTCTTTTGTCTATTTATAGATAGATCGTATATCTATTATAATGAGGATGAATTATATTTATATTTATTCAATTTTAATAATATAAAAATTGAATAAATTAGCCGAAATAATAAATTAGCTAATTTGTTGATTATGTCGATAAAATGTCGATAATACTATCAACATTTAGGCACCTTTTCAGTTATAGTCATGTTGCCATCCTTGAAAACGTCATTATTGAAGACCGAAGTTTTTAGGTCTCACTTAATAGAGGAGAACTTGGCAACATAGGTCTACCCCCGTAGGCATTCCTGAGTTTACTCAACGAGACGTTTCTGCCTGCAACGGACTGGGGCGCATCGCTAATTCGCGAGCGCCTTTCTCGCAACGGCCAGGCGAGAGAAAGAGACAGATAGCTTATTCTATTTATTGTGACGGCACGCACTGGACGAAGTTGTTTATGGCTTGCTACAAATTCCTCCTCCATTCCTGAAGAACGCCCTCGGTCCTGCACTTAGCTGGACGTCCGTGATTTCGTTTTGGAACAACGGGTTTTGGTAAGGAGTCGTCGCTACCTCGGTAACGCGTAGGGTCTTCGGAATGATATTTCCCTATACCTACATTTGGTTGTTCTGTGCTCGCGATGGTGTAGGTTGTTGGACTTGCCTTTTAAGTGAACTGGTAAGGACCATCTCGGCGAGGGTAGAAATTAGAAGTGAGGTCTTTTGATACTTTGCTTAATAAGTGAGATATAAGCATGACTAAATCACCTACCTCGAAGGCGTCAGATGGTCGGCACGGAGCGTCAGCGTACTGCTTTGTAATATCCAGCTGGATCTCAACGCGTTCCCGAACAGATGACAGTGTATGCAGAAAGATTTCGAGGTAAAGGGCTCACTTGTGGTGTAAAGTTTTTTTGACCCTAAAAGAACATCATGAACGACCTCTGTGGGTGACCGCGTCCTCTGCCAAAGACCAAATAAGCCGGTGACTTACCTGTTGTGCGACATTTCGCGCTGTTCAGGGCAAAGCAGACCAATAGCAACTTCTTCGGCCATGAGGTGTGCTCATCTGCCACGAGGAGGGCTAGCAAGGCTTTAAGGTTTGTTTGATGTCTAGGACTGACAAACATTTTTGCTTTACTGCGGAAACGTACTGAATACCATTGTCCGAAATAATCCTGCGAAGCAGACCGAACCGCATGAAATATTCCTCAATGAGGACATGAGCGCAGGCTTCTGCTGTTGCTTCTTTTCTTCTTGTTCATACAGCTCTGTCCATCGGTTAGCAGTGTCTTCAATGAGAAAGACCCACCGCTCCCCCTGGTCACCCTCCTGAAGTGGGCCGAACAGGTCCATAGCGAACACCTCGTTACGCTGGCTCATGACCGGTGTCTGGAGTAAGCCTGGGGGTTTGGCGTTGTTGGCCTTATATCTCTGGCAGTGGATGCAGGCTGAGACATAATCAGTGATTATTCTCCGCATGCCTGTGAAATAATACAGCTGCGTTTCCTTCTGGTAGGTTCTATCGATATCTGGCGTGGCCACCCGGCCAGCTGTTTCAGAGTCATGTAACTCATTCAAAATAGCTAATTGCGGGGATTCACTCTCGAAGTCCGGATTGAAACGCAGTCCTGCTGCTTGATCCATGAGGTAATCCCTTTCTAACCATCTTTTAGATGCAACATCATCAGGTCCTTCTAGCTCTTTATCAATCTTTTCCACTTCAGGGTCCGAAGTCTATTCCAGGCGAAGATGACTAGGTGTTTTCGTGGGAAGATCGCAGATGACTGTACAAATCCCGCAACTGTCGCTGGTGTCGCTGGAACAGGATCGGTGTACTCAGCGTGTCTGCACAACATTCACCTTCCCTGGGGTGTATTCGAATTTGATATCAAATGATTAAAAAATAATAAAAAGTTTATTTCGGAACAATAACACAAGACTAAGTACAACATGTAAAACGATGATAGCTGCAAAAGTATAAACTGTAGCGCAGCTAACAACGCCCTTCCCCAGTACAGAATGGGACTTTTTGAATGTTCCATGTAAAAAGTGCCTATGATAATTTATTTCTTTTAGATTTAAATAATTAATAATAAAAAATATATATATTAAGATAAAAATAAACAGTACCTACAGGACATATTATGATTTGGGATTTTTTTTTTTTTTTGGGGTAAATCATCAAATAACTTCTCCCGCTCTGGGCGGAGCGGGAATGCGTCAGACTCTTACTGACTAAAACCCAACTTTATTCCTTCCGTTGCCCGTGTTGCCAGGGGCCTCGGCAACTCTTTTGGACTGCCACGCGACCCCAGCAGGCATCGGCCCTAGTGGACCCCTACACTTGTGCTGACGACATCTCTTTGAGGCGCGCGTGGAATACAACGCGCCGTCGACCCGGGTCTGGTCCTTACCGGTCGGTGAGCTACCCATTGCTCACCGACCGCAAGCCCGCGCCTATGGTGGCCGGAAATCCACCCGGGAATCCCGACGCCGAGGGCGTCTCCTGCGGCGGCTAGGGGCGAGAGGACGCGAAATTTGCCTTACCCTCAATCGTTCCGCCTCCTCCTTTGCGAGCATTACTGCTTCGCAGAAGGAGGTGACGGCTGCCCATGCCCTCTCGCTCCGTACCATGGCCTGGACCAGGGCCGGACGCGAGAGATCTCTGCCGCCGATCGCCTCCACGAAGACATGGCGGTGCTCTGCCCAGGCCGGGCAGACCTCAACCGTATGCTCCACCGTGATAATTTGGGATGCATCTTGACGTTGATTTAATGTAGTGAGTGTAGGGTGAATGGGTGTGTGGGTGAGTGTCAATGAGATGCACGAGGGGTGTTTGTGGTGTTTGTGGCATATGTGTTGTGTGTGAGTTTGTTGGAGAGTGAGGTAGTGATGAGTATTTTACACTTCCACGAGTGTCTCTGTTTCATCATAATTTTATAATTTTAACCAGGAGCCAAGTTTCATTTTGCATTTGCTCTTGGTTAATGGGTAGATGTGTAAGTGTTTGTTCTATTTGTTATAGATTTTTGAACTTATGTATTTGTAATGACGACTTGCACTACGGTCCTGCGAGACTCAGTGTAACAAATCCTATTTGAGCGGCGTGTAGAACAGAATTTAGGATCAAAGGTAAGTTGGCTGTATTTGCGAAAAATGGTTCGGAGGATACATAGCTGTCTGACGGTGAGGATCTGGCAGAGGGTATATAGAGAGGATGTCGAATATCGGATCGTTTCCTTGCCAGCACCTTCAGGACAGCTCTCTGCGTACGTTCGACTCGAAGCATCACTGTTCTACCAGCACCACCCCAGACCGTTAGGCAATACCCCAGCAGAACAGACTGAGTGAGCGCAAGGTATACGATTAATAAACAGCTAAAATCAGCCGCGCCTCTGAGCTTTTTTAAAAATATATATGAGTTTTCTCACACGAGCTACAGTTCAGGTTGCTATCAAGAGTGAACCCAAGATATTTAATAATAGGGGTATTTCCTAATTGTTGACAGCCACAGTTTGTGTGCCAGTTTGAGTGTAAGTTTGGGCACGTGTGCGCACGAATTTTAATCGGTGTTGGGGGCTGACTTGACTTCATAGTAGAGAATGAGATCAATTTGGTCTTATTGACATTTAGAGTGAGAAGATTTGTGGTGAGCCACCTATGACGGTACTCAATGCAAACTACGAGTTGAGGCGAGTTTCAATCCAGTCCCAGCCATGAACAATTATTTATTAGTCGTCGGCATAAGCTATAATTTTGCAGTTGGGTAAGGATAACTGACACAGCTCATTCACGTATATGACAAAAAGTGGGGGTCCCAGGACACTGGCCCTGGGGGAGAAGATTGGAGCTTCAGAGCCCAACGGACTAATCTGCCTGCTGGTGATTTAAGTGATAGCAACCAGCGTAGAGGCTGATGATCACTGCCTATCACGACTGGTTGACCGTCGAGGTAAGGCCGAAAACGCTCTACCAAGTACTACACTAAAACGAGTGCTTCACGCTACGTGGTGGAGTAGTTCCGTTCAGCTGCGTTAAGGAGTCGGCTGGCATATTCAATTGGCCTTTCCTGATTGCCGTCAGTAGACTCTTCAGCTCATTAAATGCTTGGGTCTGTTCTGAGCCCCAAGACCATACTTGACTTTTCCTAGTCAAGCGTCAATGGCAATAGTTCGGCAACTTTTGAGAAGTTGGGTATGAATTTTCTGAACCATGAACATTGTAAAAAGGTTCTAAGGTGCTTTAGGTTTCCTGGTACCTTCATCTCGAGAACAGCACTCACATTCCCTGGGTTGGTGGAAACATCTTTTTGTGTAATATTAATAATTCTCTAATTCAGATAACTAAGATCCAATGTATTAGTAATTACAATAATGACTTTCAACTATTATTAGTAAAGTGACACGATATTGGTGATTCAATAAGAAAATATAATATTAATTTATCACCGTCCCACAGTCAACGTCCTCACCATCTTTTTTAAAATTGGAGAGGTAACATCCTCCCCTATTATTTTGAGGAAGCTGTTGCTAGTTTCTCGTACTCTACTTAGTAGAGATGCAGTTTTCTTGCGAATCGCCTAATTGGAAGCCATCGGTTCGATTCTTCAGAAACAGTTCTGAAGCACTACAAAAACGAGACCTTCACAAAAGCATCCTAAAAATATTATTAACTGGACGCGTAGAGTGTCCATCGATCTTTTGGCTGCGACCCACAGGTTTCCTGTGTAGAAACTTTGGCAATATGCCTTAAAAAGGGTGATAAATAAACTAAATTGGCCTTCCAAAAATCTATCATGTTCAAACATCGAACTTCACTTTCGAATATTTAATCTTTGACAGCATTGATTTACATCAATGTTTGACAGTACCTATCCCTTTTCAGGTTGAGAACAAAATGGTTCTATTTTGGATTACTCTTGTTCTAGCACTAATTGGCAAGTATTTTCTTTCAATTTGCATAAATAATGCTGGGCCACTGATTCAACAGTGCAAGCTTTCGCCGTTTGCTTCCGTAGACAGCGTCGTAGTCTGGGGCTGGCAAGGCGGGCAGCTGCCGGGGGCGCACATGGCAGAGGCACAGCCTGCAGGCCGCCGCCACAGCTGGGGTACAGCACACAAAAAGGCACAAAGGGCAAAGGACGATGCGGTAATAAAGATACCGCTTGCTTCCGTAGACAGCGTCGTAGCCTGGGGCTGGCAATGCGGGCAGCTGCCGGGGGTGCACTTGGCAGAGGCACAGCTTGCGGGCCGCCGCTACAGCTGGGGCACAGCACACAAAAAGGCATAAAGGGCAAAGGACGATGCGGTAATAAAGACACAGCTTAAAAAAACAGCTTTACTGTGCACTAGACAAACTTATTCAGCAATAGGTTTCAAAGTTTAGTTGCCATAGCTTCTGATATTGGTTTCTTTACAGGACTTACGTTACACGCCCGATGAAGACCAATAAAATCTTTAGCTGAACTTGCAGCAAAACACAAAAATAATAGTTCATTTCCACATAAATTCAAATCATAAACAGAGAGGCAGAGAGGCACATACAAGTAAATCATACAGGCTCTCGAGTCTGTTTGATTTACTTATATGAGTTTAATAATACAAGGCTTGGGTGCTATAAAACGAGCGCTTATCTGCATTAAGTCTATAAACTAAGTTCTCCTTTTAGGGTTCCGTAGTCGCCCGGAGGACACGGTGGAGGTCTGCCCGGCTTGGGCAGAACACCGCCGTGTGCTCGTGGAGGCGATCGGCGGCAGAGATCTCTCGCGTCCGGCCCTGGGGCAGGCTATGGTACGGAGCGACAGGGCATGGGCAGCCGTCACCTCCTTCTGCGAAGCAGTAATGCTCGCAAAGGAGGAGGCGGGACGGTTGAGGGAAAAGCAAATTTAGCGCCCTCTCTCCCCTAGCCGCCGCAGGAGACTCCCTGGGCGTCGGGAATCCCGGGCGGATTTCCGGCCACCGTAGGCACGGGCTTGCGGACGGTGAGCAAAATGGGCAGCTCACCGTCCGGTAAGGACCAGGCCCGGGTTGACGGCGCGTTGTATTCCACGCGGGCCTCAAAGAGATGTCGTCAGCACAAGCGTAGGGGTCCACTAGGGCAAATGCCTGCCGGGGTCGCGGGAAGGTACACAAAGGGTTACCGAGGCTCCTGGCAACACAGGCAACGGAAGGAATACGGGTGGGTTTTAGTCAGTAAGAGTCTGACATAGAGAGCGGGAGAAGTTATTTGATGATTTCCCACCCAAAAAAAAAGGGTTCCGTAGTCAACAAGGAAGCCTTTAAATAGTTTCACCATGTCCGTCTGTCTGTCTGTCTGTCCCCGGCTTAGCTCGGAGACTCTTAGTACTAGAAAGCTGTAATTTGGTATACATATTAATCACGCCATAATACATAAAATCTTGAACAAAAAAAAGTAGGTACCTCGCTTGCACATAAAGTGGGGTGATTTTTATTTCTCGTCTATCCCATGGCGTGGGGTATCGTTGGATAGGCACTTCAAAAATATTGCGGATCTGTGAAAATCATTGGTCGATTCGAATTTTTTATTAGTCAAGTGAAAAAATGTATGGCAATAGTAAACTGTCGTCGCAACCGGGCTAGGCACGCACTATGGACCCAGTCTAATTTTTTTTATTAATTTTAGGCACCGATGCCGAAGGAGAGTTCTGTGTTCTTCATAGTCCAACCTCTCTAACCTTTATTCGGACAGATGAAACGTGGGAAAGCCTTCTGAAAGAGATATTTTGTGCTGCACTTGGACTCTCTGTTGAACAAGTATGTTAGATTTAGTGACATGACATATCAATGGCTCAATCAGTGGCGGCGGTAGAGGAGTCGACGACGACGTCGGCGACTGCCGACGGCCTCGCGCCTGGCACCTCGCAAAAAGTAGTGTGTATTTATTAGTAGTATTCGTATTTATTTCCCTCCAGGGGGCAAATCTCGATCTTTTTAATCGAATCCCAAACAAGGCCAAAATATGTTCAGTAACAAAGAGACAGTGTTTAGTTGAAGGCCCCCCTACCTATGCAAAATATAAACATAGCATGCTAAAATTTACGACCTCGCTTCGCTCGCTCTTCCATCGTACCTACCTACTATTTCTTCATTTTCAAACCTTTCTGTATAAAGGCTCCTACATACTGGCGCGACATGTCGCGCGACAAGTCGCGCCAGTATGTAGGAGCCTTTAGTCGACCAAATAACTCTTATTTTATATAATTGTTCAAAAGAAAATTTTACCTAACTGAGAATACATTTTCAAGCTCGCTCTATACCTACAATACCTATTCTTCTCATAATTCAAACCTCTCTGTAAGTCAACAACGACAAAGTATCTCCTATTTTTGTATGTATGGCAGTAGGTATGGTCAAAATAAAACCTTACCTTTCCGAGGCGGGCCGCGGGGTGCTTAAATGTTCGAGCTAATAGCGGCGGGTGTTAGCTATTAGCAATGACATATTCATGAAAAAATTCTGTGCGGCTAAAAACCGAAAAGTTCGTCTATTTTAATTGTGTTTATGTAATTTTTGGCTTCATTTGATTAGCAATAAAACTCATATACCTACTCTTAATGTGAGTATCATTAAATTTAACGTTTAACGATGTCGCCGACTCCCACATTTGGTCTAGGGCTAACTGGACTCAATTATGACCATTTCAATTTGGCTATTAATATATCTACCTACCCCATGAATTACGTATCTACGCGTCGGTACCTACATCGTCCACACGGCCTGGGCCTCAAGTCTGATAGTACAATAGTGTCAGAATGGTCTATTATTGATTTCATAATTTATTGTTGATTTTGACAAGTTTGGTAATCTACTAATATAATGGTGTCATTAATGAGCATCGGAACAGACCATTCTGACACTATTGTAATAGCAGACTTGAGGCCCAGGCGACTCGGCTGCTCAGTTCAAGCGCACAATTTAAGATTGACAACACCTATAAGTCGTAGCAGTAGGGGCGGTTTACGTAGAACAATTAATTGCAATTGATCAATTGCAATTGATCAATTGCAAATGCATTAAATTTGACAATCACTTCAATTGCATTTGGTAGACGATCAGTTTGCGCATCAATGTGTACCTATCAATCACGTAAAAATTGTCAATAATTGCAATTGATCGTTTCAGGGACCCTTTACCACTGCTGAGGTGCTGTTGACATTACGAAACTGTAAAAATTGGGCGTGCAGGCTGCACTGCGGTTAAACAAGCGCAGTTCGGTCAAGCCGCATGACGCAAAGCGGAATCAAAGGCTATTTTTACCTGCGACTGTTTTTAAAACCGCAACTTGTTACAAATGACGCGCGGCGAAAATCCGCGTCTCAATTTGCAATTGTAATCTATCTACCTATGTATTCGAGACTTGGGCGCCGCCGTCCCGCCCGGTCGCACAAATGTGGCGGGGTTACAACCGGGGCGGGGTTTTTTTTTGCGAATGGGAACCGGTAGCCCGCAAAATTGAATTTTTCTTTTCTGACCATAGGTAAGTACACTATTTCGAGAGTAGGTAGGTAAGTACCACAAAAAAGTTTAAACATAAATGACTAGGTAATAATCACTTTGTTACCAGAATGCAGAATGGAAAGGCATGTATGTCATGGACCCTTTCAACACCCCTGAAGCTGTTGTGGAGGTGTACATTGATGGTGTCTCCAGCCTTGGCGATAATGTGAGTACCCAATGCAATTTCGCGGAAAAAGATTGTTTGGCAAATTGACTATCAACTAACATTGTCCGTAGGCGAAAGAAAGGCCGTATGGTACGAACCACTTATGCGCATCTCCACGGACGGGAAAATCGCGGCGATAGTCACGCTATGCCTTTAAATTATCGCCGTGACGATATCGCTGTGTGGAGATTGGTCCATAGAGTTTGTATTGAATTTTTTGACACGGCGAAACTATCACCGCGATTTTCTCGCCCGTGAAGATGGCACCTTAGGCAAGAAGAATGACCACCGTAGGCGCGAGCTCGCGGACGGTGAGCAATGGGTAGCTCGCCGTCCGATAAGGACCAGGCCCGGGTCGACGGCGCGTTGTGTTCCACGCGCGCCTCAAAGCCGATGCCTGCCGGGGTCGCGGGAGAGCACGTAAGGGTTACCGAGGCCCCTGGCAACAGAGGCGACGGAACGGAGACTCTTACTGACTAAAACCCACCCGTGTTCCTTCCATTGCCTGTGTTGCCAGGGGCCTCGGTAACCCTTACGTACCTACTCTCCCGCGACCCCGGCAGGCATCGGCTTTGAGGCGCGCGTGGAACACAACGTGCCGTCGACCCGGACCTGTCGTCCGACCGTCCTTAGCGGACGGCGAGCTACCCATTGCTCACCGTCCGCAAGCTCGCGCCTACGGTGGTCATTCTTCTTGCCTTTTTATTTTACTTTAAAGTCAATATTTATTGTCCATTTGTTATTTGTGGTATTTTTATGTTTTCGAGCGGAGTAAACACTAAAATATATCTTTTAAATTTAATTTTTAAGTTGACTAGACACATCACATACTCGTAATAATGTGTCTATTTTTACTTAAAACCATAATATTAGTTTAAAAAAAAAAGTTATGGTTTAAAAAAAACCGCAAGAGATATATAATTATCTTTATTATAAAAGAAGTATCCAAAAATCATAAATAAATACTTAGTTATATAACCGTGTGCATATTTCTGTTATTCTTGCGGTTCCGGAGATATAAGCATTTTTTATACCAGCTCCATACATATATGATATAAGTGCGGTAAGTTGAGAGAGCAGAGGCTGTAATTATCAAAGCGCACGTATGTTATACGACGTTTTATAACATATTTGCGAGGAAATAAATAAAACTCGGACTTTCTTGAACGAATAAATCTTTAATCACTTGTTAAAGCCTTCGATCAATAATCGAAGGTTAAAGCAGTTATAAAAATTTGAAAAAATTGTTAAAATTGATTATTACGTTGCCAGTTGGCATTTTTAATGTTGTCAAGTTATTATTATTACCTAGTTACAATTTCACCAGTCTCTCTCTCTCACTCTCTTGAGTGAAAGTAGGAGAAACGAGACCACAGAGTTCTGCAGTCGGTGGCGGCGACGGAGGCGGCTGCGGCGGCGGCGACGATGGTGGAATGTACGCGTGTGTGCTTCGTAGATGGTCGATAGTCAACACTTGGCTCCAAATTTATATTCCTTAAATGCGGGAGCTAATTTCTTCTTTATTTCTCATCAAGTCATCTACGTAGCCCTCGGCTACACTGTTCGACCGCCACCCTCCGTGGCGTTTTATACAACAACGCTATAAGCAGACACTGGCTTTTCGTCCCAATCCACCGAAAGCGTTGGAGATTAAGAATAATTTAGTGGACTAACAAGGCAAGGTCTGTTGGTTGGCCCACAGAATTACCTTCAAATGCAAACTACTATCTACATCCAATTTTCAGGTAGGGCTGATGACCAAAGTTTTTCCGCTGATCGTAGATGAATATGAACCAGATACGTTCAAAGGTGTAAAGCTCAGAATTCAGCAGCGCTTGGATATCGGAGACAACAAAATCGTAAATATCAAACTATCTGATGAAAATAAGGTAAGTACGTACCTACGAACTTGAACACATAAAACTTATTATTTCGCACCTTCGCTTTGTCTGTGTCGAGGAAAAACAGTAAGGTAAATTACTTCTACTACTACTAATACTACTAATACTAAGATTACAAGAAATCAGTTACTATTTTCTTTCATACAATAAGCGGCACCATTTTAGTGCGCAGCGGTGGTGGCCATAGATTGAGTATATACTACTAGCGTTATACTGGCAATGCAAAAGAGAAATAGTATAGTCTAAGCACAGGTTAGAGCGAGATAGATAGACCAGACCATTCGCGTACACGTTAACGTTATCGGCCAGCGTTAGACTGGCACTGTCAATGCAAAAGAGAAATAGTATAGTCTAAGCATAGGTTAGAGCGAGATAGATAGACCAGACCATTCGCGTACACGTTATCGGCCTGTATCGGCCCACATCAGTCGTGAACTAAATAATTCCCGCTTATTTTAAAAAAAATCTGAGCTTTTAAAGTGTTTAGAACACGTGATTAATAATGGTTACGTATTGTAGAATTATCATTCATGGAGGATAAATATCCTCCATGGTGATTTCTCACATTCAACCTTATTTTAACATTTTAATTTTTTTTTTGTTTGTGACGGTTTGGTGGAACGTAATTATTTTCTTGTCGTTGGACACTGGTGCCGATTCCCTTGTTCACAAACTAAACTAAATTTAACTTCAGTGCATCTTTTTCTTTTTATTTCATTATGAAAAGGACAGAAGATAAATTTTAGTTTAGTCCTGTCAAATTAATCAGCGCCTGACGTAAATTGATCGTGTCAAAACATAATCATCAATAGCCCCAAAGGTCAATCCATCAATCAACTCAGCCTATCGCAGTCCACTGCTAGACATAGGCCTCTCCCAAGCTGCGCCACAACACTTTGTCCTCTGCATTTTGCATCCATCTGTCCCAGCCACCTTTTTAAGGCCATCGGTTCATTTAGCTGGGAGGCGTCCCACGGCCAGCCAGCCGCTTCAGCTTGCTAACTCTGCAAGCTATTTCGGTTACTCCAGTTCCAGCTCTGATTGTAGAATCTCCGATCTTTATGAGGGTGGGTTTGCCATGACTTTTGTTTTGTCCATGTTCATTTTAAGACCCACTTTTCCGAAAGCTTTACTGAGGTCCTCCATAGTCTCCTTTCCCTATACCCATAGTTATGACTACTATATCGTCGGAAAACCGAAGCTGAGTGATGTACTCGTTATTGACGTTGAAGCTTAAATATCTCTACCTCGAATACTCCAGTGCAGCGGTGGACAGTTCCGGAGAGATAGCGTCTCCCTGCCTTACACCTCGTTGCAAAAGGATAGGTTTCGCGGTCTGATTCCGGAGTTGGACTGAAATGGTAGCGTTTTCATAGAGACACTTCAGCACCTCGATGTACCGATAGTCATTCTGGCACCGTTGAAACTGCAGAACAGCCCAAGTCACGGCTTTCTTGTAGTCCACAAACGCTAAGCAAAGAGGCAGGTTATACTCTTCGGATGAGAGTCGCAACGACGATATTCGACATTTCCAACTTCCGATATTTACTCAACTACGGGTTTAAGAAGCCTTTAAATGCAAGACATTTTGAAAAAAAATGTAGCTGAATGTGATAAAGTGTGTGAATATATACTAAATTTAAACTCCAAATATTTATTTCAAATAAACCAATTACAGGCATTTTTGAATTGTCAAGGGGTCCATCAGTGAGAAAGATGAAGCTAGTTGCCCATTCCATAGCGTAGTAGGTACCTATGGAGAAGAATGGGCAAGAAACTCCACGGACACTCTTTTAAATCAACATATGGTTACAAAATATTGGTTACATCATTCATTTTAAAATGATGAACATGAGAATAATGTAGAAAGACATAAAAAGATAAAAACAAAACCAATGGAAAATTTTAAATAACCCGTGGCAGCTCAGAAATGACCAGACAGCAGCTCAGAATGATGAGATGAGGGCGCCCGTTCACGAACATGACTCATGGATCAGCACCACTCAGCTTAACCATTTTCAAGGGAACTGAATGATCCAACACACACGCCACCACCAGCGAGACATTTGAGTGAGTATGACATACTCTCAACCGCCAGGGCACATTCAATTAAAGACGTACCCAGCAAATGGTAGTTATATAGTAGGTACCAAGTGCTCACACAATGTACTACGCAATAATTATACAATAATAAGAGATTAAATTTATACAATGCAAAGATAGTTTTTATGATCACCAACAAATGTTTTCGAATGCTAATCATTTAGTTATGCGTCCTTGTGGAGCAGTACCAGCGTTGAGCCAAGTATTTTTGTCCGTGATTTAATTCCCCAACTTATAATATGCCAGATGGAGTAGGTATGTGAGGAGATATTTTATTGTAACATTTTAAACTTGAAGGGTGAGTCTACTTTAACACTTTTAGTGCCAAGCACCCGGCTGCCGGGTAGAATGATAATTTGTTTGTGTACCCACAACTCGCCCTTACCCTAGTACCACGTTTTGATTTGCTAGGTGGGTGCTGGGCATGGTCATATGCTACCTACAGCTATTTATATATATATACGACGCGGGAGGCGAGTTGTGGGCACACAAACGACTTATCGTGGCACTAAAAGTGTTAAGGAAGGTTAAACTAATTGGTCCCTATATCTAGTCCTATAATTGTATCTTTCACCTCTTTTACTGAAAAGACTTAGATTTTTCCTTACGTACATGATGTTTTCATGGATATAATTATTGACAAGGTACCGTCATGATTCCATTTGCGTGTGTTTGGATGTAGAGCACTTATACAAGTTCCTGCTTGTCAACGGAAGAAACTCTGACTTGATCTGAAGACTAAGGATAATTTAGTTGGATATTCAGAAGATCCAAAAGGCTATTATTTCAGGGATGGGCTATTATGACAGGACGCTGTGACATTTTTCGAAAATCAATTTCCCAATTAAAATATGATGCTGATGAATTTGTAAAACTGGAACCAATAATTAGGAATTAAGGAATTAGGGAGGTCCCATCTGACGAAACTGAGAACTGCGGATGGTAGGATCGTGACTTCAAAGTCCGAGATACTTGAGGAAGTCGAGGATTTCTACGGGCACCTGTACTCAACGCGGACGGCGAAACCAGCGGGGCATAGTGAAGATGTCCATCGAGCCGAACTAACGCGCCACTACACGGAAGACATCCCAGATGTCGACCAGTGCGAGATTAGGGCGGCTCTCGAGCAGCTAAAGAACAACAAGGCACCTGGTGATGACGGCATAACGACAGAGCTCCTTAAAGCGGGCGGGGCTCCAGTCCTGATAGAGCTAGCGAGTCTCTTCAACTCCGTCATCCAAGAGGGTACAACGCCGGAGGCGTGGAGCAGAGGTGCGGTGGTTCTGTTCTTCAAAAAAGGCGACAAAACCTTGCTGAAGAACTATAGACCCATCTCACTTCTGAGCCACGTTTACAAGCTGTTCTCGAGAGTCGTCACGAACCGTCTCACCAGAAGACTTGACGAGTTCCAGCCACCAGAACAAGCTGGCTTTCGAAAAGGCTTCAGTACCGTGGACCACATCCATACTGTTCGGCAGATTGTACAGAAGACCGAAGAGTACAACCAGCCGCTGTGTATGGCATTTGTGGACTACGAGAAAGCCTTCGACTCCATCGAAATATGGGCAGTTCTGGCCTCTCTGCAACGATGTCGAATTGACTGGCGTTATATCGAAGTGTTGAGGTGTGTGTATGACGCTGCAACGATGACTGTCCAGATCCAGGATAAAAAAACCGGCCCTATCCAACTGCTTAGGGGGGTGAGACAAGGGGATGTGATATCCCCGAAACTTTTCACCAATGCGTTGGAGGACGTTTTTAAGACGCTGGACTGGACTGGACAGGGTATCAACGTAAACGGCGAGTACATCTCACATCTTCGTTTTGCCGATGACATCGTCATAATGGCAGAGACACTGGAACAGTTAGACCAGATGCTGCACAGCCTAAATGGAGCCTCTCGGCGGGTTGGCCTCGGCATGAATTTGGACAAGACGAAAATCATGTACAATTCGCACGTCTTGCCGAGTCCAATCCATATCGAAGGGTCGCTTCTCGAAGTTGTGAAGGAGTACGTCTACCTAGGACAAGTTATCCAGCTCGGTAGACACAACTTTGAGAAAGAAGCCGACAGGAGGATCCGATTGGGTTGGGCAGCGTTTGGAAAACTTCGTCAAGTCTTCTCGTCGCCAATCCCGCAGTGTTTGAAGACTAAGGTCTTTAACCAGTGCGTCCTGCCCGTTATGACATACGGTGCCGAAACGTGGACACTGACAGTCGGGCTGGTCCACAAATTCAAGGTCGCTCAGCGCGCCATGGAGCGGGCTATGCTTGGAGTTTCTTTGAAGGATAAGATCAGAAATGAAGTTATCCGGAAGAGAACCGGAGTTACCGACATAGCCTGCAGAGTAAGCAAGCTGAAGTGGCAGTGGGCTGGCCATATTTGTCGAAGGACCGATGGCCGGTGGAGCAGACGAGTCCTAGAGTGGAGACCGCGTATTGGCAAGCGTAGTGTGGGACGCCCCCCAGCTAGATGGACCGACGACCTTAAAAAGGTGGCTGGGACAGACTGGATGCGGAAAGCGGAGGACAGGGTGTTGTGGCGCAGCCTGGGAGAGGCCTATGTCCAGCAGTGGACTGTTATAGGCTGAGTTGATTGATTGATTGAACCAATAATTTTGATTGATGAACAGCAGCGGGATGAGAATATAGTACATCAAGAAAATAATTGAATATTCAGTGATGATGAAAATGATTACAATTCAGCAGAATCAGAGGAGCCTAAAGTACTGAACCGGAAGAGCCAACTGTTGATCAGTAATTAAGTAGATATTCTACTAGGAATCGTAGACAACCGGATTTATTTACCTCTAAGGTATCTGCTGAAGAGATAATTGAACCGAATAATTATCTAGAGGCCGTGAATGCAGATGATGCTGATAAATGGCATTTAGCAATGGCCGATGAATATAATTCTTTGTTGAAACCTGGAAACTTGTTGACCATGGAAATAAAAAGGTAATACCATCTAAATGGATCTATAAATTAAAGATGGATGCCGTCGGTAATATTTTGAGGTATAGGGCAAGACTAGTGGTCAAAGATTTCAGACCTGTCATTCGTCATTCTTCATTTCGTACATTGTTCGCTTCAGCTGTAGAAATAGACCTAGAAATGACACAGTTTTGAATGTTGATACAGCTTTTCTAAATGAAGATGTTGCTATATTTGAGAGGCACTATTGATTATACTCTTACTTACAGAAAGACTGGAGTTCCTTAAGGGGATACATGGATGTAGATTCGGCTGACTGTAGCATATACAGAAAGTCAAAGGTATACTGGCTACTATTTTACGTTGGGTCCTGTGACGTGGCAAGCTAAAAAGCAGCAACGATAGCAATAAGAAAGAAGACGCACGAAGACAATGTAATCTATGCAGTGCCTTTATTTCGATTATCGATATAGATTGCAGTGTATAGATTGCAGTGCCATGCACAGCAGTATTTATTGTCTCACACACTTGCACATCACACGCACACTGGTATAATTTGTTTTTGATCTCGCCCTAACCACCACATTGCCAATCTAACGTATATTTATGGTGGCGGCCACTCACTAAATGCATGTGTGTGTCTAAATAACGTGTCGTGTAACCTTGGCATATATAAGGAGGTACACTAGCACTACCACACTTAGAATTATGTAAATTTGTCAGGAAACACCCAGATTTTTATACCACTTGCGAAGAAACACAAACAAGATATACTTTTCCACACAACAAAAACAAAATAATCATACCTCAATCCCGACTTAAAATTAGTTATGTCTATAAAAATCTATAATAAATTGCCAAATGACATTAGAGAAGTAAACAAAACAAATATTTTTATTAATAAATTGAAAAAAATTCTGGAATCCAATTCGTACTATTCAGTAAAGGAGTTTTTAGATGATTATCGATTACAAAATAAAATTATATAAACTAAATTAATATAATACTTTAATATGGAATATAGAAAATCAAATATAAATAAGAAAATATGAATACATAAATAATAACATAATTTAATAATAATGAAAATACTTGTAAAAATTTCATAATAATTACCTACATTATTCTTATGCAAATACATAAATTAAAAATAACTATTATATACTACACCATTATATATATAATTGTATTATGTATATAATGTATGATTATATAAATCTAATCTAAATCTATAAACAATCTAATAATTTATAAAAATATATATTTGTTTGAATTGCTACTTAGCCCTCTTCCTCTCTCCTAATAATATATAATGTTGCTGTGCCCGACAGGGTCAATATTGGTCTTTTACTTTTTATACCATCTATGTAATACATATGGAATGCAATAAAGAATTGAGTATTGAGTATTCCTACATACTTTTTTTTTTTTTTGATGGTGGGGAATCGTCAAATAACTTCTCCCGCTCTGGGCGGAGCGGGAGGGTGTGTCAGATTCTTACTGACTAAAACCCACCCGTATTCCTTCCTGTTGCCTGTGTTGCGGGGGCCTCGGTGACCCATAAGTACCTTCCCGTGACCCCGGCAGGCATCGGCCCTTGTGGACCCCTACCTATGTGCTGACGACATCTCTTTGAGGCGCGCGTGGAATACAACGCGCCGTCGACCCGGGCCTGGTCCTTACCGGACGGTGAGCTACCCATTGCTCACCGTCCGCAAGCCCGCGCCTACGGTGGCCGGAAATCCGCCCGGGATTCCCGACGCCCCGGGCGTCTCCTGCGGCGGCTAGGGGCGAGAGGGCGCGAAACTTGCCTTTCCCTCAACCGTCCCGCCTCCTCCTTCGCGAGCATTACTGCTTCGCAGAAGGAGGTGACGGCTGCCCATGCCCTCTCGTTCCGTACCATGGCCTGAACCAGGGCCGGACGCGAGAGGTCTCTGCCGCCGATCGCCTCCACGAGGACACGGCGGTGCTCTGCCCAAGCCGGACAGACCTCTACCGTATGCTCCACCGTGTCCTCCGGGCGATCCACACATTCCTACATACTTACTGCAAATCTTCAGGATCTAATAGATACTTGAAAATGACAGTCTCCTGACTCTGAGATCATCATCATCACACATCATACATTTCAGCCAAAAGACGTCCACTGCTGGACATAGGCCTCCCCCAAGCGCCGTCATTTCGACCGGTTCTGTGCTTCCCGCATCTAGCGGATCCCTGCGGCCTTCACAAAGTCTTCAGTCCACCTTGTAGGAGACCTTCCAACGCTCCGTCTTCCGGTACGCGGTCGCCACTCCAGAACCTTTGAGCCCTATCGACCATCTGTTCTGCAAAACATATAAAAGAAAAATTTACAGCTTGAAAGTAAAAACAATATTTTAATTTACATTCCCAAGTAACTTCAGCTTTGGCATAATTTTACACAAATCGATTTGAAAGCAACCTAATATGAAATTATTCACTTATATTTGTACAGGATTTGGCCTAACCCTCATCGAATTTTCTAATAAATTGTATATCTTATGAAATCCTTATCTTATTCTTCTTATTATATTATAATATGTAAGGACGTAAGATCCTTACATATTATAGAACCCGCCGCGTCTGTCTGTCTGTCTGAACGCAATAAACTCAAAAACTCCCGAACGAATTTTCAAATGGTTTTCACCAATGAACGGAGTGATTCATGAGGAAGGTTTAGTGTATTAAAGTTTTTATTAAGGTTTTGTGTAAATTGGCTGAAACCATGCCGACTATTGTTCTACAGGATTGTACATCTTAAAAAGTTCAACAAGGAGTCAGCAATAGTATATGTCTATCTTCTAAGGATGACTCACTGTAACCATTTTAATCTTTCAGAATATGATAAGAATTTCATTGGTATTTCCGAAGCTATTTTGACCGGTATCATATTAATCCTTATCCAATAAAATATGATATTTGAATTGGGCATTTAATTTAGACTAAAATATGCCTTGTCAAAGAAGAATAGAAAGAAAAAAACGTTTATTTGCGGTAAACATGACGCAAAGAAGGAACACAAACACAAAAAAGAACAACACGCATAACATCACGCCAGGGGGTTAACCATCACCTCTTGTAGCATTATTATTATAATATTACCTCACAGTGGGAAAGTGATGGAGGTATACAGGAATTATAGCTCCATCTCTTTCTCACGCTAAAGTAATATTGAAATAATACTGCTTTAAGAGGTGATGGTTACCCCCCTGTAATCCCCGAAGGGTTAGGCAGAGGTGTACCTACAGTACACCCACATTTCGCCAGTTATGTTTAGTCCCATGTAAAAAGGGGCGAGCCTATTGATATCAACCGGGCACAAATCCAGACTCCCGGCTGCTACTGAAATATTCCTGATGGAAAAACCCAATAACGCTTTGCCCGACCTGGGACTCACGATCCCATGCTCAGCAGTAAGTAACGCTTGCGACCACTAACTAGACCAACGAAGCTGTCGACAGTCACGCGTAACAAAATTATTATGGTTGACAGCGGCGCAAGGATCTTTTCCTCAGCTATTAGGTAGGTATGCGATCATTGCTTCGCTTCTTTTTAATTCCGGTAGTGTGTTCCCGTCGGATATTTTCCGACACCCGTGCGGGCGGGCGAACCCGCGAACAAAAGCTAGTGTTATCTAAAAGTGACTGCCGAGAGTACTGACCCAAGCTTATCACCTCTCGCAATATGTCGCACTATTTACTGGACACCCTGTACGTATTCAGATGTATAGGTACGTATTTAAATAAATGATTGAACGTTAATTTCCAGGTCCATACATTTAAGAATGTGTTCGGTGATTTGAATGTCGCGTCTTACAAAGGGAATTCTGGACTCAACCTTGTGCATTTGAAACAAACAGTAGAGGAAGACCGCCACTTCTTACGTGAGCTTGGGACTTTGCGAGCTGTTATTGGAAAGGTAACTTTTATTTATTTTTACTTCATTCGTAGGTATTATTTATTATACTAAAGACTTAGTCAAGGTGTATTTTTTCATGGATTTTTATAATCCTTTTTCTGCTGTGGGACTGCCCTGTACTTTTAACAATAGGTTGGGGAGGCCGGGGCTTAAAGTGCCGGTGGTAAGATGATCCGGCACGAATAACTTTGTTAAGAGGCAGCAGTAAATGTTAAATGCGTCACTGAACGTTAAACCATCGCCTGCTTCGGCAGCCATGGCTGCGTAAACCAAACTAACACGTTGTAAAGACTTGATAGTTTGGTTTTCGCTTCAATTTTACAGCTATTTATATACGAGTTGCACTTATCGGCGCTCCGCGGCTGAATGGATTTAGTTGAAATTTGGCACACACATACCATTTTTTCTCGGTAGTACGTTCCCGTTGGATAATTTCTAAACTTCGAGCAGTTGAAGCCGCGGGCAAAAGCTAGTAGTCTATTAAAAAGACGGGTATAAAAAAAATCACTGAAACTTATCCATAAAATAAAAATGAAATGCTGTTCGTTGGTAAGTACGTCACTTCAGAACGGCTGAATCGATATGGCAAATTTTTGTTTTAAAATGTTCGTCATAGTCAGGTTTTTTATGGAAAGAAAGATTGGAAGTGTTTCCCGGAAAATCTTCAAATTCGGAAAAAACTGAATATCCGTTTTTGTATGAATTATCGAAATTGGGACGGGAAAACTTTTGTTGGGTCAGATAATAGTTAAATAAAAATTACTGTTTTCAGGGTTCTTATGGGGAGGATCGCTTCGTTTTCCATCTGTCTGTCGTGATCCTTTTTCTTAGGAACGCGTGAAGGTATCATGTTGACTTTGATGTCAAATACAGTCTCTAGGAGTTGTACCAAGCTTCGAAGTCAACGCTATAAAACAATACGCATATTCTCACACTCGTTTCGACTTCCCGTTGACCTAAAATCATAAAATTTGCTAAAAAGCAATCTCACAACAAGTAAAAGAAAAAGTCTGTAAACCATTAATTTGTAGTTATATCATCACATTAAACTTTTTTTTTGCGTTTACATGTACCTTGCCTAGGTAGTAAGGTACATAAGAACCACCGCCACCTGCATAAACCTAAGCAGTTACAGGCTCTGGTGTTGCTGGTGTTGGACATTGCTGCCGAACAACAGCCTCGCGTCGTCCGGTGCGCCGCCAGCCGTAACTTCCCACTACCAGAAAGGCCTAAAGCCTACAGCCTCCGGCCCACCGACGTCAACGGCGACTGCGCGCGTTTCGCTAACGCCGTCGTCATAGCCGGCAGTGTCTATTCGCCCCCCGGAAATTGCCCCGCCATGGGGCCTGCCACGCCTATAAATCACGCGTCATAACAACGCGCCCGCTGTGCAGTCCACTTTTGTTTTCCATGGGTAAATCTTCATGGATACCTTCCATCTGGGGAAAACGGAGGGTTAAGTCGGACTCCTACCAACTAAAAGTCCACTGTTCCTTCTAATACCATGAGTTGGGGGTCCGGGACATACTTCTACATTCGCCGCACCCCCATCTGACCGTCCGCCATGCCTAGCGGGCCCCAACACCAAGTGCGGCTGACCACACGTCATCCCATAAAGACGCGCATGGAACACTGCGTGCCACCTCTATGGGCCTGACTGCAACGACATAGCCTTAATTTCGCGCCTGCAAAGGGGGGCCCCCCTTATGGTGGCCGGAGATCGTAAGCGCCCTTTGACGCCCGGCTGCTCTTCTAGTGCGGGTGGAGTGAATGAGAGGCATGCCCTTTCGATTCCTTCTCCGCTGCCTCCTTTGCATGCATCACCTCGTCGCAAAAACAGGTGACAACATCCTACGCCTTTCGCTTCCGACCATGGACTGAACCACGGCCGGAAGCGAGAGATTTCCCGCACCAAGTGTCATGATGAGGACACAGCGCTGATGGGCCCTAGCTGAGCACTCCTCCGGCATATGTTGCGCCGTTTCCTCGGTGCAGCGCTAGCTCCATCTTTTTCGCCAGCAATAAAACAGCGTCACACGTGATGTCAAGATATATCTATTGATATAGTAAGCGTCAAATTTAATGGCGGCTCTAAAGTGCGCTACTCGCTGCGCAATACCCCAAACCCCTCACCTGCTCTGATACAAGAATAAAAGGTGTAGGTATGGTGGCATGAATAAGGTGTAAGTAGTCAGCACGAGCAGACCGGCGCGATATCGCGGGCGCGACAGGTACCAATATAATGCGCTCGCGATATCGCCGTAGTCTGCCCGAGCCTTTAGTTGGTGTTCCCTTGTTTCGCACACAGAAATTTCGTAGAATTTCTTTTCGCAGCAAATGTTTCATATAATATTTGGTCCTTGTATTATTATTTAGAATATTATTGATTCAACGACTATTTACTAGAATAAAACTTATTTCACAGAAACACAATTTAATAAATTTTATACTTAATCACATTTTTTTATTTAACAAACTTATCAAATAGTAGGTACAATTATTTTTAGTGTGTTATAAGGGTAAAAATTCCAAGTTTTTGAATATTTGGTTCTTTGTGTACTAATTTCAGCTTTCTAGGACTTCAAAAAGTATCCTAAGAATTCTGATGATCATCAGTGAGTCAATGACGCACCGCGAGAAATCGCGGCACAGCGGACGGAGCTCCGGCGGGGATCTCATGGCGTCATGGAGAGTACGGTTGTCGCAACCCAGTGCTGGGCACGCCACAATTGCGGCGATAAGTCCCCTCTTTGAGGAGTGGCTAGAGAGGCGCCACGGCGTCCTCACCTTCCGCCTGCCGCAGGTCCTCACCGGACACGGCAGCTTCGGGAGGTTCCTGTGTCGGATAAGGCGGGAGGGCGCCCGAGTGTCACCACTGTGTGGATCGCCCGGAGGACACGGTGGAGCATACGGTGGAGGTCTGCTTGGCTTGGGCCGTGTCCTCGTGGAGGCGATTGGTGGCAGAGATCTCTCGCGTCCGGCCCTGGTTCAGGCCATGGTACGGAGCGAGAGGGCATGGGCAGCCGTCATCTCCTTCTGCGAAGCAGTAATGCTTGCGAAGGAGGAGGCGGGTTGAGGAAAAGGCATGTTTCGCGCCCTCTCGCCCCTAGCCACCGCAGGAGACGCCCTGGGCGTCGGGAATCCCGGGCGGATTTCCGGCCACCGTAGGCGCGGGCTTGCGGACTGTGAGAAATAGGTAGCTCACCGTCCGGTATTGCCAGGCCCGAGTCGACGGCGCGTTGTATTCCACGCGCGCCTCAAAGAGATGTCGTCAGCACAAAGGTAGGGGTCCACTAGGGCCAATGCCTGCCGGGGTCGCGGGAAGGTACTTATGGGTCACCGAGGCCCCCGCAACATAGGCAACAGGAAGGAATACGGGTGGGTTTTAGTCAGTAAGAGTCTGACACACCCTCCCGCTCCGCCCAGAGCGGGAGAAGTTATTTGATGATTTCCCACCCTCAAAAAAAAAAAAAGAAAAGTCAATGACGCAATTGGTTTTTTTTTAGATATCAATAAAATCGAAAGATAACAGCTAGAGAGCAGGGGTGGCCCAGTGGTAACGGCCGCGACTTACGAGTCGTAGATCGTAGGTTCGAACCCAGACAGGCGCTTTACTTTGTGTAAATTATTTCATCACCACTGCTCTCAAAACGGTGAAGGAAAACATCGTGAGGAAACCGGCATGTTCTAGAACCAAAAATTTGAAGACATGTGACATCTACCAACCCGCACTGGGCCCGCGTGGTGGATTACGGCCCACTCCCTCTCACAGAGAGGAGGCCTGTGTCCCAGCAGTGGGAACATTATAGGCTGATTATGTATAATAGCTATGCAATTGAAACTTGATATGTTTAATAAGTCCACTATTGACATCATATCACGAGAATTTTGTTTATCTGGTTAATCCAAACCCAAGTTATGGTTCCAAAAACGACGAAGCTCTTCGAGAAAAGGTAGGCAGTGCTCTTCCGCTTCGCTTGGTTCGTCTTGGCGGGGGCACGGTTGTACAAAGAATATTTAATACATATTTATAAAAAAAAAACATAGGTTCATAACGGATGACTAACGTCTGGAAGAAATAGGGTATTTATTAGAAGGACAGGGAAAAACCTTTGGTGTAGAAAGATTATTCGGTTTTCATAAAATATTTGTTTTAACATTAAGTGTTGTTAAGTTTTATTTTTTGTGATAAAATGTGTTTCTTGGTAATAAGTTTTATATTAATTAAACAATATGGGATAAAGAATATTTGATTTGTTATTCTATGATATGAATATCGAAACATGAAAGTGTCAAAAATCCATGATTTATTTTTTTTTCAAAGAAAGTAACTATTCTCCATATTGATTATTCTATGAAATGATAATTGAGAAAAAAAATATGTGAAAGGAAATTCTATAAAACAACGTACAACCGAATTAGACTAATTCGGTTGTACGTTGTTTTATACGCAGCAACTCGTTTCATGTTTCCGAGCCGCGCCGCCATAAAATGTATGCCTATGTACCTTATTCTTTAAAATCAATCGAGTTGTTTATTTACCTAAACTAATTGAATAAATAATCATTTTCATTTATCTTTAACTTTTTACTGACATTTTTTTTATGGTTGTCATAATAAAAATTACCTACTTACTCCTTATTTGACTATTCAGGTAAATAGGTTTCATTAGAGACGGACATTGAACCACTTTTGCCCATTGTCCTTTGTAAGTGGCATTACAACTATTTACATTATGATCAAATTCTTTTGGAAGACACCTCCTATTTTTTGATGTGGCTACAATACGCTTGTTACAATACATACTGGTGTTTTACAGATCGAGACTGGAGCTTTGATTCCTGACAACTTAATTGATTTCTACAAT
Organism: Atethmia centrago; assembly: GCA_905333075.3. Lineage (NCBI taxonomy): Eukaryota > Metazoa > Arthropoda > Insecta > Lepidoptera > Noctuidae > Atethmia > Atethmia centrago. The sequence goes on along the minus strand of HG995383.1, from coordinate 13,160,775 downwards.
TTCCGTTTTCGGACTCTTCACGCTTTGTCTGACTTTTATGGGCCCATCTCCCTCCAAACCAAAGAAGCTAAGAAACTGTTAGGTAAGAATAAAAAATTTTGACGTTCGAAAAGTGCTGATTTTCAGCCTAGTTTGAATAAATGACTTTTGATTTTGATTTTGATTTTATACCTAAATTTGCACTTTAACAAAATTTTGTATTTATAGTACTTACCTAAACTAACTAGTGAGTGCCAACTCTACCTGTACATTGGTAATTAATACGATTACTCGTACGGTTTCAATGGCTGATGGAGCGGGAGGTGATATAATTTTTCCACCTAACAACAAAAATTGGTACAATTCGTCGCCTACGTGGCAAAAGGGCGAACCTTAAATGAGAAAATTTTACAGGAAAGCCAATAAACGTTTTTTTCTCCCGATGATGCGCTTATTTTGAACATATTTATAAAAGGTGTTAAAATAATGAAAAAAATCAAATGGGAAGGTATGAAAACAGGGCTACAAAATTAATATGCACTCGCGAAACAGGACTACAAAATTAATATACGTACATACGAATTAAACTATGGAATCACCTAATTGTTACTTGTTCAGAGTGATTTTAAAAACGAAACGAAATTAAACACTGCTAATAATAATAAAAAGACTAAATGGTTATCTCTTGGAATTAAATTATGTAGTCAAAAGCAGAGGCAGCTACTCTGGTCATATAGACTTAACCCTAGTTCAATATACTTGTTTTTAAAAAATATTCCACACGTTATAGGAAAATAATAAAATTAACTCGGAAACCTCAGAATAACCATTTTATAAATATTTCACGAAACAAATCAAAAGCAACTTGGCAACAAAAGATAATTTAATTTTAACGCACCCCATGGATATAGCAAATTTTTAATAAATATTTTATTGACGTTGTTGAAAACAATTTACAAACGAATTGTACGACCACCTAAAAACTGGTTAGTGAAAATTTGATGTCGCAGTCATTATTAATGTTGTCTGTTGCATATGATGACATAATTAAAGTAATTACCAGCCTTAAGAATACTAATACTGTCGGATACGATGGCGTATCAACCAAAGTGATAAAATATGTCAAGGAAGTTATAGCGCAACCACTATTACATGTAATCAATCTGTATTGTTGATGGTATATTCCCAAATAGTTAAAAAAAAGTAATCATTAAGCCCGTTTTTAAAAGAAATGACAGAATTGATGTAAAAAATTATAGACCTTTTGCAAAAAATCCGGTATTTTCAAAAATAATTGAAAAAATAATTTATAATTCCGTATAAGCTTACTTCGAAAAATTTTAATTATTTTGCAATGAACAAAAAGGGTTCAGAAAAGATGTGATATTAATAAGGCACTATTTGACCTACTATCTAGTATCATGACATCTGTCGATAAAAGAAATACTGTTTGTGCGATATACACAGACATGACGAAGGCGTTCGACTTTGTGGACCATAAAATTTTACTGCAAAAATTACATGGTTATGGAATTAGAGGGGACATCCTCAAACTTCTTGACTCATACCTAAGTGATAGATTACAATGTACGGAAATCTCTAGAGTATGTCCTATAACCAAATTAGAAACCAGATATACGTCTAAAGCAAGATACATAAAATATGGCGTGCCTCAAGAATAGAATAGAATCAGTTTATTTCGGACACCAAATATCCATATAAATGACCTTTCAAAATTCACAGGACAAAAAATGGTACTTTTTGCAGACGATAGCATGGCTATTATAGAATGTAAAAATACAATCAATTATCAAAATGACATTAATAATTCTCTATATAAAATAATAAATTGGCCTAGTGCACATATATAATTGTCGGTTGGTGCCGCATTTCATTAAAATTGATTAGCGGTAATTGAAATGAAATGAAAATGAAATTGTTTATTCTGTAAATAGGATATCAGAATCACTTTTACAAGTCGTATTAAAAAAAAAATAAGCTAGATGGAGTTGACATTTCCTATCTGACTACCCCTGAGAAGAATTGGCGAAACAAACTCAAGCGTCAAAGTCTCTTTTAAAGTCCTCACATAATCTTGGTCAGATCATGTGAGGACCATGTTGATCCATGTCTGAAATGGTCTTTTGAGGAAAGAACCACACATTTGAGTGGACCTGTCCAGTCAGTGCAAGCATTTGTCAGTAATCGTGAACTCAGAACTTAAGGAGCTCAACGACTTGACGAACAATATCAAGGAAAGGACATTTGGGTAGGCCGCATAAAGTACTCAAAATGCCAGACTATCATTAAAACTAACTGAGAAAAAAAAAAACAAAAAGAAATAAATAAAAATGACACATAATGCTCATATTCACAATAATTAAAGTAATTAATACTTTTCAAGGTACATAAATATTAACGTAATTTCGTTTATAATATTCATCAATGTCAATGTGTATATATAATTGTATTTATTGATGATTTTGCATAATAATTAAAATGTCAAGTTTTACGGTTGTATCACAAGGCTTAGCAGAGCGAGCAGCTCAATCCCAAGCTTTTTTGTCTTCTAAATAATCAGTTATTTTATAGTACCCTATTTTACGAAGTTTGGTTTGAATACAGCTTTTAAGTCGTTTAATGGGTAAATTTCGAATGTCAAGAGGAAATTTGTCGTAAAAGCGTATATTGACCCATGAACGAGTTGTGCCTACTCTTTGTTTTTTTTTTTTGAGGGTGGGAAATCATCAAATAACTTCTCCCGCTCTGGGCGGAGCGGGAGGGTGTGTGAGACTTACTGACTAAAACCCACCCGTATTCCTTCCTGTTGCCTGTGTTGTGGGCCTCGGTGACCCATAAGTACCTTCCCGCGACCCCGGCAGGCATCGGCCCTAGTGGACCCCTACATTTGTGCTGACATCTCTTTGAGGCGCGCGTGGAATACGACGCGCCGTCGACCCGGGTCTGGTCCTTACCGGACGGTGAGCTACCCATTGCTCACCGTCCGCAAGCCCGCGCCTACGGCGGTGGCCGGAAATCCGCCCGGGATTCCCGACGCCCAGGGCGTCTCCGGCGGCGGCTAGGGGCGAGAGGGCGCGAAACATGTCTTTCCCTCAACCGTCCCGCCTCCTCCTTCGCGAGCATTACTGCTTCGTAGAAGGAGGTGACGGCTGCCCATGCCCTCTCGCTCCGTACCATGGCCTGAACCAGGGCCGGAAGTTGTGCCTACTCTGTGGAGGCGAGTGTGAAGTACAGCAAGATTATGTTTATTCCTGGTATTTAAACTGTGGATATGGGACATTTTCTTAAAGTTTGATATATTTTTGTGTACATACATGTGTAAGATTATCAAATATAATATCTATTTCTTTGAATTTTTCTCGGGCCCAATGCGGGTTGGTAGATGTCACATGTCTTAGATTTTTTGGTAGAACCAAAAATTTTTTATTTTAATTTATTGGATTAGGACATGCCGGTTTCCTCAAGATGTTTTCCTTCACCGTTTTAAGAGCAGTTGTGATGGAATAATTTACTCAAAGTAAAGCGCCCGTCTGGGTTCCAACCTACGACCTACAACTCGTAAGTCGCAGCCGTTACCACTGGGCCACCACTGCACAAAATCCATATATCCAAATCATGTTCACTAGAAAGTTTATTAAAACTTCTGCGCGCACGGATTAGACACGAATTCTGCCTGTACGCGGACTTGGAATGAGGGAATGTAACAAGCTAGGTTTGCGAAACATTTTGCAGTGTGTACTCGTAACTAATCCCTAACTGCCTAATAGCTCAGGGCAAACTATAGTACCATTTGCAATTTTAAATAAATACGTCATAACCGCAATACGTATGCGTTCATGCAGTGGTAAGATGTGAAACCTCTTACATCGCGCTGTATAGTTGGGAATAATTATTTCATAGTTTTGTACTGCAAGAAACGTAGAAATCGCTTTTGAATTCCCTCAATTCTGTCTATATAAATATTATAATTAGGGTTCCACACTTGTAAGGCATACTCCAAATAGCTGCGGACAAACGCACAATCAAGAATTTTAAACGTTTTTACGCTTTTAAAATCACAGATAACTTAAGTATAAATCCAAGTGCTTTGGAATCCTTACAACGTTTCCGATGTGTGTATCAAAAAGCAACTTAGAATCAAACGTTACACCCAGGTCCCGCTTATCCTGTTTATAATAGTATACTTACTGTACTTCAGTTACTGCTACTGAAACTCGTCGACGAGCCCAAACTCGGCACACCTAGTTCTACTCGTCGACGAGTTTCAGTAGCAGACGCCGAAGTACACCTTCAGGTCACTCCATCAAGTCCGAAGGTAAGGTCTCATCATAACTATCAAAACGAGCCCAAACTCTGCACACCTAGTTCTACTCGTTGACGAGTTCCAGTAGCAGTCACCAAGTACACCTTCAGGTCACTCCAACAAGACCGAGACGAATATGCATTTCTAAATCCTCTCTACTTTTAGCGAAAAAGAATATTTTTATAAAAATCTGTGATTATAAAAATATCTTATCTTGTCAGTTATCTAATTTGGTTTATCGAATATTTTGTACATGTACAGCGATCTTTTTCAACACGAGGCGCGGCTAATATATAATGAGACTGAGGTTGCATTCAAAACGGTTCCGCAATATTTCAAGACAGGAACCAAAAATAAAATAACCTCTAATGAATTTTTAGAAATCTTAAAATATATTGATAACAAAATAAAAAATGTACCTAAACTCATCCCGGTATCGTTAATTTTGTGAAAAATGGCAACAGAACATCGTTTTTACAATATAAAAAGCAATAATTTTCAACAAAAAAGTTACTAGGTATTATTTGAAGATGAAGAACGATTAATATGTACTAGATTTGATTTGGTTTAGTTTTGTCACAAAATGTATCGAAAAACAGCACAATTTTTGCAAACGCGCCCGGGCTTAAGTGATTGTTTAATAGAACTTGATTGAGTGATTGTTTAAACTGAAGATTTTTTTCTAAAACCTTTGCAAACAAACAAAACTTAGATATTGGCCTGTAGTTTTTTATGTTGTCTTTAGGACCCTTTTTTATACAACGGGGTAATTAAAGCTGTCTGCCAAATGTGTGGCACCACTCCCTCACTAAGAGATTAGAGAACGCCGAAATATATTAATAGTGTAAGTGGTAAAGTTAAGCTTTGTCCGCACCCAATTATAAGTACCTATAGCAGGAATACCATCAGGCCCTGCTGACTTTCACAACAATAGCCTTTAGGAGTTTCAGTACAGTCCCCGGCACGTAAGTTGGCATGAGTCGTTAGATGCGCAGAAGTCATATGTTAGGTCCCTTTGGTACGCGCGCGGGACGCGGGGTGTGAGGCAGCGCCGAGCCGAGCGCGCGAATGGTGCATCAGTAGACCCTTGCCCCTCGCATTGTGTCTACGTCCCGTTCGCTCCCGAATAGAGTTGCGTGCACGAAATTTAACCCCTTTGTTTTTGTTAAGTTTTGGTTACGAGTTAGTGTTATTGTTTTAAATTTCGTTTTTGTTATAAGTTGTTGTTATTGTTATATATTTATTTTTGTTACGAATTGTTGTTATTGTTGTTGTTTTAAATCTATTTTGTTAGGGTTATTACAATGCCGAGACCAAACGTTATTTTTCGCAGACAGACCAGAAAAATGGTCTATGATGTCTATTGTTACATAGCGAAAGAAGCTCTTACTGAAAAAGAGACGGTGAAACGGACTGCAGAAGCCACTAAAACGTCAGAAAGGACAGTTGGATGTATAATCCCGGAAGGAAGAAATTCCGAATTCCTCACTGTCTTTAGGACACCGGGAAAAAAGAGGAACAAAACAAAGCCAGTCACAGAGATCGACACTTTCGACCAGTCAGTTGTTAGGACCTGTGTTCACAATTTTCATACAACAAATAAAGAGTTGTCTACAGTTGAAAAACTAAGAAAAAAACTAAAAGAAGACATACATTTTAATGGGTCAGAGTGCAATCTGCGCAGGATTTTAAATAATTTAGGTTTCCGGTGGATAAAAGCTGAAAACAATAGGCGAATTTTAATAGAAAAATCTAATATCAGGTTACTAAGGATAGAATTCCTTAAGACTCTGTTGAAATATAGAGAAGAAAGTTTCGAAAGGGCAGCGTGTAGTCATAGTGCATGCTGGATCTGAAGCTGGATTTGTCCCCAATGCGCTACGCCTATTTAAAGCTGGAACAAAGTCGGGGGATTATCATGATAACATGAATTTTGCTAATTATACGAAGTGGCTTCGCAACCAGCTGATACCAAACCTGCCGCCAAATTCGGTTTTAATTATCGACAACGCATCCAAAATTGCGGTGAGACATATCAAATCTAAATTACAGTCTGTTTTCGAACTTATACAATTAGGATTTGGCACGAAAGGTGGGTGTGAGGCAGCCGCCCATGCCTTAAGAACCTACCTTTCGTATGATGATTGCGAAATTGTATTCAAAATTGACGTCAAAAATGCTTTCAATTCAGTAAACAGGGATGCCATGCTGACAGAAGTTAAGAACAAAATTCTGGAACTCTATCAATACCTGCTTACCTGCTACGCAGAACCTTCAAAATTAATTTACCGTTCCCATGAACTTTCTTCGGAGGTCGGCTGTCAGCAGGGCGATCCCCTCGGGCCAGCAATTTTTAGCTTGGCTATAAATCCGATTATTCAAAATTTAAAATCGAAATTTAACGTTTGGTATTTGGATGACGGAACCCTGGGAGGCGATGTGGACACTTGTGTTATCTGACTTATCAGATATTAAAACAAATTTCGAAAATATTGGTTTAGAATTAAATTTTAGCAAATGTGAACTCTTTATTCAAAAAACTTCTTACGGTTTGGATTATTTAAAATCCAAATTAAATTTTCTGGCACCCAATATCAAAATAGTAGACAGAAAGTCACTTTGCCTCCTGGGTTCTCCCATCTTTGAAGAATCTTTTCCTGATTATATTACTAACACTATTTCTAAATTCCAAAGTCACGCAAATTGTTTACTCGAAATCAGTCCTCATTATGCTCTTATAATTCTAAAGTTTTGCCTTTTTGTCCCTAAATTTAATTATGTGCTTCGCTGTAGCCCTTTTTGGAAACATCCAAATTTGCTTTCACCAATAGACGATTAAGTCAAAACTAGTTTAGAAATGATTTTAAATATTCAGCTCAATGAACCATCTTGGTTACAAGCATCCCTCCCTATTCGGTTTGGCGGTTTACGACGATAAACGATATTTATTGCGATTTAACATACACATCGATTCTGAGCCGCAGTCAGGTCCGGATCGCGCAAGACTTTTGGCGGCCGGAACCAGAGAGGCCGGTCATTGGCTACATGCCCATCCTTCTCCATATACCGGTACCTTCCTGGATCTGACCTTGCTTCGTCTGGCGACTGGTCTACAGCTTGGGGTCACGGTATGCACTCCACACACATGCACTTGTGGCACGGACGTGGACCGACTGGGTCACCACGGACTTTGTTGTCAAAAAAGTGCAGGCCGCTTTTCAAGACATGCGACACTTAATGACATAATCCGCCGGTCTCTTGCCAGCATCAATGTGCCTGCTCTTCTTGAGCCGACTGGCATTGTCAGAGATGATGGCAAAAGACCTGATGGTGTGTCTTTGGTCCCCTGGAGTTTGGGACGGATGCTTGTGTGGGACGCTACCTGTGTAGACACACTGGCACCGTCCCAGCTCCAACGGACTACTTCTAAAGCGGGTGCAGCGGCAGAAAATGCCGAAAATCTGAAAGTTATTAAATATGGAGGCCTTGGCAGAGAGTACAACTTTGTACCCTTTGGCGTCGAGACCCTCGGTCCGTGGGGTAGTACTTTCAATTTGATGCCAAGGATAGGATATTTAAGTGATAGTGACGAGACCACTTGACTTTATTTTTAAATAAAAAAATACTTTTAAATGCATATATTTTATTTCTAACACCTAATAAACATCACGAATTCTGTTTGTTCCTTATAAACAGACATGATTAAAAATAAACGATGGCAATAACCATAGAATAATGACAAGCACTAAAAGGGACCACTTTTTTGTGCCACTAAGTGTACGATGCGCGAACTTACCCCCACTATGCCAAATCCGTGCCAAGTTACGTGCCGGCTACTGCTGTACCTCAATTTCACAGACTTCAGTAGATCCTATATCAGAGGCAGACGTTTGATAAAGTCAATACATGTTACTATCCAACTGAGTTACACCGGGGATAGTATTCTGGAGTAAATTGAACTTAAAAGCTTCACTGAACATGTTGCATATTTCAATCACCCTGTCCGGGCGAGCTATGTACATCGTACATACTTCATAACCGATGGAAATGTATATGAAGACTGTTGCTTGCTTTTGACGAAGGACCAAAATGCTTTTATAGGCTAAAGGTGTTATATGGAATACGGAAATACCTAAGCATACCAGTTCGGAAACAACTTGTTGACAGTCTTATCCTATCTAAGTTAAATTACTGTGATACAGTCTACGGACCATGCCTACTTTCTAGAACGGAGCGTGTAATCCAACGTATCCAGAATGCCTGTGTTCGTTTTTGTGTTAATGTCCCGCGAAGAAGTCATGTTACTCCATACATTAATGAACTTAAATTACTAAAGATGGCTGCGAGGAGGAAGCTTCATTTAGCCAACCTGTTGTTTGGTATTGTTACAACTCAGAAACCTTACTATCTCTATGAAAAGCTAACTTGGAAGCAAAACCATCTAAAGTATAGTCTTCGCTCCATGGTAAGCCCACTGTCGGTGCCAATGCACAGAACTACAGCGTTCAGGGGGAGTTTCAAGTTCGCAGCCACACGCTGTTGGAATGATCTCCCACCACCAATGCGACGCCTGAAAACAGTACAATCATTCAAATTCCAACACAAAAAGTTACTTATACAAGAACAAATCTCTCTTTAAGCTCCCTAATTGTACTCTAGTAGTGGTTTTACTGTACCTCTGTGGTCATGGCCTGCAGGCTTTGGCTTGGGATCTCCTAGGGCGTAGGCTGCTTGGAATTTCGCTCTCTTGGTGGGGCTGTATTCGGTGAGGTTCGCTTCTGCATTCTGTAATTTACAGTTAACATATTTAATGTACTGGCACACTGTGCTGGTCAAGTATAGTTTAATTTATAAAAAAATATCCTAATTTATATAATTAACCGATCAATTTATTTAATAGTAATATAATTTCACTACAATCACAATGCTTGTATCTAATATAATTGTTTCACACTTACCAGTTTGTTCATTAATCTATTAGTTGAGCTTCTATAAGTCACAGTTTGTCATCTACACCATTTTACACGGTTTGCAAAAACTATTCCTACACAATCACCCAATTACATCTTATGTTTTTTAGTCATATCCACAGAACACTTATCGAGTTTTACATAATGCGCCATCAATGTTAGATAATTAGAATTATGTTGCAATTATGTAACACCTGCATGTCAAAACGTCAAACAAATAGTTTTCTGACAGCTGCGCGCACAGATTAATTTAGGCCGGCGGCGCATACGTCGTTCTCGTCGGTACGAAATGTTGCCATTTTAAATATTTGTATTTATGTAATTTTTTTTTTTTTTTAATATTTGTATTTATGTTATTCAAATTACAATATCACTGTATGCTGCACCGGTCGACGTCTTAACGTCAACGCCGGCTATCGCTGAAAACCAGCGCTGGGGCTCTGTCTCGCATAGGGTCGCAGCATTATGCTGAGCGTTGGCCGTTTTGCGTGGACGTGACGCATATTCTCCCCCAAATTGTTTCTTTTTTGTATTTGTGTTCCTTCCTTGCGTCATGTTTACCGCAAATAAATGTATTTTCTTTCTTTCTTTTTTTCTTTTCTTTAGAAAAGGCGATTTATTAATATTATTTTCTATTACCTCGATGTAACTGTTATACATTTCTTTTTCCAATCATTTTGCACGACCTCTCAAAGTTGAAAATGAACCATAATCTGATAGTATTTCTTAAACTTAGCGATATAATTTTTATATAATATATATTATGACATAGATTTAATGATTTTAGTAAATGATTTTGGTATTTGGTAGAGAGGGTCAGCAGAATCTGTGAATGGGTATAGACCAGTTGCAGTATTGTCGACGCTGGTAAAAGTATTCGAAACAGCTATTCACAAGAGCATACCTATACCTTCAGGTTAGCGCACAGCTATCAGACGCGCAGCATGGGTTTCGACCGGGCAGAAGTACCACCAGCAATCTTCTGTGCCACATGGCTTATCTGGTGCCGACGGTGGATAGTGGGGGACAAACTGATGCTGCTTACTTTGATTTCAGAAAAGCGTTCGACCTAGTCGAAAATGACAGGTTGCTTAGAAAGTTAGCAGGTGTTGGTTTCACCTCACACTCTCTCCAGTTTTTTGCCAGTTATTTGAGGCATAGACAGCAATATGTGGAATATGCGGGACATGTGTCAGATCCATATTTCACGAGGTCCGGGGTAAGTCAAGGTAGTACCTTGGCCCATTGGGCTTCCTTCTGATGGTAAACGACCTACCAGAGGTAGTCCAAGACGCTAATTGTTTGTTGTTTGCCGACGACCTCAAATTGTCCCTCGTGGTAAAGAGCGGTGATGACTGTGTCAGGCTACAAAGGGACATTGATAGGGTAGTGAGCTGGAGCAAAGAAAATCTCGTGCAGTTTAATATCTCGAAGTGTGTGACCATCACTTTTTCTCGCGCACACAATCCCATCGTATATAACTACCATATAGACGGGTTACCTATGGGACGGGTCACAGAAGTCAAGGACTTGGGGGTAGGCTTTAACACCGGTTTGACTTTTCGTGATCATATCATGCGTAGCTGCAAAAGAGCATATAGAAATTTAGGTTTCATGCTTCGTACGGTTCGGGGGTTCACGAATGTGAAAGCTATTATAGCATTATGTAATGCACTGGTAAGGAGCCAGTTAGAATGTAATGCAGTCATCTGGGCTCCGCATGAAGCTAAATATAGTCTCGTGCTGGAGAGGGTACAAAATCAATTTATAAGATATGTATATATGCGGTATTACGGAGTCTATCCCTTTTACCTATTAATGTATCCAACCTTATTTATTTTAGGTATGGTTGGATACAATGAGCTAAGGGTTAGCGAGGGATCTCGCACTCACCTCATATATATTTAAGTTGCTGAGAGGGAAGGTGCATAATGCAGTTATCTTAGGGCAGCTGAGTCTGTGTGTTCCGGACAGGTACGTGTGGCGACGACAGCAGCCGCCACTGCTAGTGGAACCGCGCGCTCGGACCAACCTTTTAAGGGAGGCGCCACTAACGCATGCACTCCGCACACTCAACCTCATAGCGGTTGAGATGGACTTATTCTGTTGTTCTCGGAGTTAATTCACAAGGAATGCATTGTTCGTAATTTGTTACAAATAGACTGATCGAGTTAGGAAATTAATAGGTATTGATTAAATTAGGATAGGCGCATTTATCGCATTGGGTTTTTCCTGTAATGGTAGATGTAAGAAGAAATAAATAAAATAAATAAATATTATTCTTAAAGACTTCATCAAAACAAAGGTGGCAACGAAAGTGCCAATAAGTTTTGAATCAAACCGTTGTTGTTTGACTGTCTCGGGGCTCGTTTAAGTGTTTTCCAAAAACCAAAGATATTTTTGTTTAGAAAAAAATAAGAAAAATCGTAGAATAAATGTTATTATTCAGTCTCATAAAGTGTGAGTTTTATAGGTCTCACATTAGTGCACTGGATTGGAGGATACTACTACGTTGTTCACTGATTAAAACTCTTTAAAAACTTGAAGACTATTTATTGTTCATTGCTGACTGTAATATCTGGATTCACAAAACACAGTGGTTCGAAGGCTCAAACTGCCCTATACTTATATAAAGTTACATAGGCGCAAGTAGCGGCTGTAGCGCCGTCTTGATGGTTTTAAACTACCAACAAGTTTTCGTAAAATAAATTGCGTTTGCGATCGACTCCAGGTCTACCAATCATAGACGGGCAGTGGTACCTAGCTCAAGTTTCGGACAGGTTTCGACAAGTTCAGACCTGCTCTGAACCTGACCTAGAGTCGATCGCGATCATGACAAAGTTCTTAATAATCAACAGAATGTTTATACAGATATTCTATTTCACGAAGTCCGTTCGGCTTTGATTGTAGTAGTGACGTATCCCGACAAGCGCGCTTGTGTGTGTAAAAGTAGGTAACGTTAGCAAAACAATCTGATATATATTCAAGTCGAGATTTAATAATCTAAATAAAATTTTGGTTTTAAAAGTATATACATTTTGTAAATAAATTAGATTAGGTTGCAATAAATACAAAAATATTAAGAATATGTAGGCATTTAATTAAGCATTGGTGTTACAGAATGGAAACGAAACAAGTAGGACTATTCAGTATTTTCAATCACTATCAGATAAATTTTCGATTTCCGAATCCGTTTTGCTGTCGTCAGAATCATCTTGTACATTGATTATAAATTCAAAATCGAGATCTCAATATTTCAAGTAGTCTTTTTCAATTTTTTCAACATGAGCACAAGTTTTTTGCCACGTTTCACTGCTAACTTGGCCCAAACTTTCATTGATCAGTCTTTCCGTATTCGTCATGTTTTGCTCGATATTTTTAGATGCGACATAATTTTTAACGATCCCCCAAATATTTTCAATCGCATTTAATTCTGGGTGATAAGGGGGAAGGCGTAAGACATCAAAACCCTTGCTTTTTATAAAATCGTCAATCTTGTAGATTACGTGTTGGGCTTTGTACTTCTTTATTGTATCGTACAATTCCAATTTAAGAAGAGATTCATCAAATGCTATACCCTTATCCCTGAGCCATTGCTGCATATCGGCTTTCTTTGTAGATTACGTCGGTAGTCGTTCAGCCCGTGTGTTGTGATAAGATGCATTGTCTAAGACAATGACAGAGCGCGGAAGTAAATTGGGTAGCAACTTTTCATTTAGCCATTTTACATAGTTATCATAGCTCATATTTGAATGATAATCACCAGCTGTTGAGTTGGCCTTATAAACCAAGGAAGCATTTTCAATAAAACCATCCTTGGTTCCCGCGTGCACTAAAATAAAGCGAGTGCCTGTGCTATTTTTTTTTTAAAACGGAGTTCTTTCCTTTTTTTTGCCCAGGTGTTGTTTCGCACGTGTGTCGAAAGGACGTAGCTCTCATCGGTGTAGACAATGGGCCGACTTTGAGAGCGGTACTCTGATATTTTTTTTAAATATTTTAAACGCCACATTTGTATATTATGACGCTCCGTCAAGACTTTACGGTTGTTCTCTGTTTTGCGCCACTTGTAACCTAATTTCAACAGTAACTTGCGAACAGTTTCTAAACAACCTTCGAATCCGATTTTTTCATTCAATGCTGTTCTTAACTTAGCTAATGTTGGAATTTCTCTATGGACAATATGGAAATCTTGTACCTACAGTACTGCGAACCACATCGGCTGTAAAATTATCTATATCCACTTTATTATCTCGCTTTCTCCTTTTCTTCATAGGTGAAGTGAATTTTGATGAAGTGGATGGCAATTCCTTCTCTTCTTTTAATATTCTTTGAACTGTTTTTTGGCTCACACCCGTAGCTTCAGCTGTACGGCGTGTAATGTCTCGTAAATGAGACAAATCACAGTTGAGTTCCATTAATGATTTTGTAAATTCATATGAATTTACAAAATCATTAATGGAACTCAACTGTGATTGTGAAGAGAAGAATATTCTTCTCGCAGAAAATGATAAACACTAGCTATCATATTTCGACCCTAAAACAAAATGTAATCAAAATAATTAAGTAATATAAACATTTTATAACACAAAAAACATTCATTTTATAAATACTTCTATTGCTATATCAAGTATCTTTGTATAACATTTTAATTGAAAACGTATAAATAAATATTACCTCACTATGGACAACTCTTCTTCGTTTTGTTGCCATGCTGACCTTACTCCGTGAAACAATTTGGCGCGAACTAAAAACCACTACTGATCCGGACCGTGTCCCGATCGACACTGAGCGCTCTCGAGGTTACGCACACAAAAACAATGTGCATGTGCACGCTTGACAACATTCATAGCCAAACGGACTTCGTGATCTGTAACTAAAATGAACTTAAGGCTACATGCTTATTATTACATTTATACATTAATAATAGGTTTCTTATTGTTCTACGAGCGGGCGTCCTGCACATAAAGCAAAGTATGAGGTTTTGGGTGTCCTTTCAATTACCTGTATTACGCAAAGTAAAAATAATCTAATTTATAGAACTTATTTTTTTTAAGGTGATGTTCTCCAAGAACTAAGCAAAGCCTTTATAAAAGCTTACGATGGCTCCGTATTAGTCACCATTGTCACCACAGATGTCGCTCATACACGTCGTTCTGCTCGATCACTGACGAACCCTCCCGGTCACTCGAAAAAATGGCCATATGAGTGGCTAGAACCACCTCTCAGTAGGCAAAAAATACCAGCGGATGCCAGAAAAGTCAACGTGAAAGGTTCGACTGATAAAGATGAGGAAATTACTGCTGTACCACCAGTTTTAAGAGAAGGAATAATTGAAGACGACGAAGTTAGTTTGTTTCATCACTATTGTTTCATACTTGATTTCGATAACTTGATTTGATGGTCGTTCGTTCGAGAAATGATGACTTATTTTCCTGTGTACCCTTGGCTGTTCCCTTGAGTGTACAGTGGAAAATAAATTTTAACCGCTGTACCCTTAACCGTGAAACCCAACCAAATTAAAAACACTTCTTTAGATTTATGTGACCCTGGTACCTACTTTAAATTTTAAATTATTAATTACAAATACTTTTTACTTCAGTACATAATATAGGTACCTAATACAGTAAATAAGTACCTATTACAAGCTCATAACATCATTAACATTGAGTGTCTATGCACTTTAGATTACAGACAATATTACGACATTTAACTGTATATACCTATTTTAGAATGATAACATGTATAAACGCAAATTGTACAGCATAAAAAGCGGTAAAAAAGGATTTGGGAGTAGGAGGTGGGTAAAAGATATTGTAAATGATGACTTTATAAGAAATGTTCAATTGCAACTAATAAACGGCAAAATAACATTAGGTCATTATGCTAGATAAATTACGTTAAATATTGTCTATAATCTAATGTACACAGGCACTCAATGTTAATGTTGTTATAAGCTTGTAATAGGTACTTAATTACTGTATTAGGTATATTATGTACTGAAGTAAAAAGTATTTGTAATTAATAATTTAAAGTAGGTACCAGGGTCACATAAATCTAAAGAAGTGTTTTTAATTTGGTTGGGTATCACGGCCAAGGGTACAGCAGTTAAAATTTATTTTCTACTGTACCCTCAAGGGAACAGCCAAAGGTACACAGGAAAATAAGTCGAAATGATAACATATCGAGTTGTCGTTTCCGGCTTTTCGTGCAAATGTGACTCGAACTAACGTCATTCGATTGCAAATACACCCGTGAGAAGCTTAGCTAGGATTTTTTCGCAGATTTGCTTGTATTTTGACTTATTTTCCTGAGCTGCCTAAACTTAGAGTATTTTTAATTTCAGTTCGTGTCACCATTACAATCAGCAGACAACGCTGCCATTTTCAACATCATGCTATGGTTTGGTGTAGTGATATCGTTCAGCATGTTAGCAATTATATATGGCTGCATGGATATGGATCCAGGCAGAGACACAATTATTTATAGAATGACTACCATGAGGACGAAGAAGGATTTATAAAAAAAAATAATTTGTCTCTTTTTAATTTTAAAGAAGTTCTAACCATGTACCTACACCCATCGACCACAAGCTAAGCAGAACAGAAAAGCCAAAGCCGAAGACATAACCGAGCGCGAGTAGTTCCAAGAGTTAGTTCTAGATTTGTTCCATCAGGGCTCACCTGAAATGTTATAATATAACACAACAGAAACGACGAGGAACATATTATGTTCCTCGTCATTTCTTGCAAAAAATGCTTTGTATGACGACTTCCAGCCAGCATACTAGGTACTTCTTTAGTAGGCGGCTGATAACCCGCGGATTAGTTCTACTTAGGTGCTTCTCGTTTTACTGTAAACCTATTTTCTATTACGCTTAAGTTCCTAAACATTTGACCAAAACGATACCTCCAGCCAGCGGACTCATTTCATTCTCGAACGTTTAGGGACATGCTTTTTAGGTTTTAGGTTTCGTTGTTACGTATGTCATGTCGGCTGATTGACTGAATACGACTGGTCCTGGGTCCAATTCAGGTAAGATCTGTCTGATAACTCTTGAGATCTCCATAACAACCCATTTCGTTAAAATGTTGCGAATTAGCTCGAGAGAGCTAATTTGCAACATTGTTCTTGTTTTAATTGATAATTGTATCAATCACCCATTTCAAGAAATGTACGCAATTACCAATCCACCTGTAAGTAGATGTATTATAGAAAATTTTATGGAAAAGTTCTTATTGAACTAATCTAACTTAAACGAGATATATTAATGATTTTAATGATTATGATTATAATTCTGTAAATACATATTTGTTATGATCGCGAATCATATTTTGATCAACATACAACCTGATGCTGACCTGCAAATTGCAAAAACGTAAGAAAATTTGAATTTCGCAGTTTATCACTGCGGATCCACAATAAAGTATAATAATACCTTTTTATTCAACTGCCTATGATATTGAGGGAATTCATATGAACATAAAATACAAATTAAAGCAATTCTTACAAAATATTAATACCTAAGACAGATCCGAGGAGCTCGTGGCTAAGTAATAACGTGGTTAGGCTTGCCGGGGTTGGCCCGTGGATGGGTGACCGTTTGTACATACCGAGTCTCCGTGCCTCGGAAGGCACGTCCCGGCTGCCATTCGTGGATCTTTAACAGTCGTTACGGGTCATCGGAAGCCCGAAAGTCTGACAACCAGTCTTACCAAGGGGTATCGTATTACCCAGTTAATGGGTTGTGGAAGTCAGATAGGCAGTCGCTCCCATGTAAAATACTGGTATACAGCTGCATTCGGTTAGACTGGCAGCCGACCCCAACATAGTTTGGAATAGGCTAGGCAGATGAGATGAAAAACAAATGAAAATTAATGTTAAATAGTCAAAACATAATACCTAACAATATCATAACACAAACAAAAAATAGGAGAATTAAGTATTACAAAAAATATACTTTTAAGGAACAACCAGCCGGTCTATTCTATAAAAATCTCACACTAAGATGAAGTGAGCTGTCATTCTGTGTGATGCTAGGGATTGACACTATTGATAGCTCACTTCACCTAAGTTTTCAAGGTTTAACTTTTTAGTAACAACCAGCCGGTCTATTCTATAAAAATCTCACACTAAGGTGAAGTGAGCTGTCATTCTGTGTGATGCTAGGGATTGACACTATTGATAGCTCACTTCACCTAAGTTTTCAAGGTTTAACTTTCGCACCAAGGTTAGATGTCAGATGTTACACATCATATGCGACTACTGTAAGGCTTCTAAGTAAGAACCAGCTGGTCTATTCTATAAAAATCTCACACTAAGATAAAGTGAGCTGTCATTCTGTGTGATGCTAGGGATTGACACTATTGATAGCTCACTTCACCTAAGTTTTCAAGGTTTAACTTATAAGTAACAACCAGGCGGTCTATTCTATAAAAATCTCACACTAAGGTGAAGTGAGCTGTCATTCTGTGTGATGCTAGGGATTGACACTATTGATAGCTCAATTCACCTAAGTTTTCAAGGTGAATTTTTTACTGAACAGCCGGTCTATTCAGTACAATAAAATCTCACCGTGAAACCTTAGGTGAAATGAGCGTGAAGTGAGCTCTAGGGATGACACTGTTGACAGGTCACTTTAAGATCACTTAAGTTTTGACGGTGTTATTATTACAGAATAACAGTGCTGCACCCTGCATCCTTTTTTTTTTTTTGAGGTTTTTAAATCATCCAATAACTTCTCCCGCTCTGGGCGGAGCGGGAGGGTGTGTCAGACTCTTACTGACTAAAACCCACCCGTATTCCTTTCTGTTGCCTGTGTTGCGGGGGCCTCGGTGACCCATAAGTACCTTCCCGCGACCCCGGCAGGCCGATGCCCTAGTGGACCCCCTACCTTTGTGCTGACGACATCTCTTTGAGGCGCGCGTGGAATACAATGCGCCGTCGACTCGGACCTGGTCCTTACCGGACGGTGAGCTACCCATTGCTCACCGTCCGCAAGCCCGC
Organism: Atethmia centrago; assembly: GCA_905333075.3. Classification (NCBI taxonomy): domain Eukaryota; kingdom Metazoa; phylum Arthropoda; class Insecta; order Lepidoptera; family Noctuidae; genus Atethmia; species Atethmia centrago. The sequence continues at coordinate 13,142,499 of HG995383.1, read as the reverse complement.
GCCTATGGTGGCCGGAAATCCGCCCGGGATTCCCGACGCCCTGGGCGTCTCCTGCGGCGGCTAGGGGTGAGAGGGCGCGAAACTTGTCTTTCCCTCAACCGTCCCGCCTCCTCCTTCGCGAGCATTACTGCTTCGCAGAAGGAGGTGACGGCTGCCCATGCCCTCTCGCTCCGTACCATGGCCTGAACCAGGGCCGGACGCGAGAGGTCTCTGCCGCCGATCGCCTCCACGAGGACACGGCGGTGCTCTGCCCAAGCCGGGCAGACCTCCACCGTATGCTCCATCTTGTCCTCCGGGCGATCCACACAGTGGTGACACCCGGACGTTTCCTCCCGCCTTATACGACACAGGAACCTCCCGAAGCCTGACGCAGGTTCTCACCGGACACGGCAGGTCCGGTGAGAACCTGCGTCAGGCGGACGGTGAGGACGCCGTGACGCCTCTCTAGCCACTTCTCAAAGAGGGGACTTATCGCCGCAATCGTGGCGTGCCCAGCACTGGGTTGCGACAACCGTACTCTCCATGACGCCATGAGATCCCGCCGGAGCTCCGTCCGCGGTACCGTGCTTTGCGCGAGGACTTGCCTCCAGATCCCATGGCGGCAATCCGGCAAGGAGGCTCGCTGCCTCACAGGAGACCGTGCGGTGTCCCCTTACCATCCGGATGGCCATGATCCTTCGGGCAGCGCTCAACCGGCGGGCTGGCCGCAGCGCCAGAGAGCGCGCCCATACAGGAGCCCCGTAGAGGGCCATGGACCGCACGACCCCCGCGTAGAGCCTCCGGCAGGAGGCGTTTGGACCCCCTAGATTCGGCAGGAGACGCATCAATGCAGCGCCCGCCCGCTCCAGTTTAAGAGCCAAATGTCTGAAATGCTCCACGAAGTTCCACCGGCTGTCGAGGACGAGTCCCAGGTACTTCATCGTCGACTCGACGCTGAATGAAACCCCCTCCTACCGTTATTTGGGACCCCAACGGTGGCGCGTTACGAGGACCATGAAAACACATGGCCTCGGACTTGTGCAGGGCCACGTCGAGTCCCAATTGCCGGATCCTTTCGACGATTGTCGCAACCCCGCGTGCCGCTAATTCGGCCGCCGCCTGGTGCGACCTCCCCTGCGCCAGGACCAACGTGTCGTCAGCGTAGCACACTACGCTGACGCCGCTAGGGAGGTCAGAGTAGCACCCTACGCTGACGCCGCTAGGGAGGTCAGCGCGCAGCACCCAGTCGTATCCGATGTCCCACAGATGCGGCATCTCTTGCCGGTTCCACACTCCCTGGTGACCGGGGTAGATAACGGCCCTGTCCATCAGATAGGCCTCGATCACACGACAGAAGTAGGTCGGCATCCGGTGGTACCGGAGTGCCTCCCTGATGCAACTCCAGGGCAGGGTATTGAAAGCATTGGCGATGTCTAGAGACACCGCCAAGACGACCCCACCCTGGGCAACAGCATTCCCGTCGTCAGGGCTCGCACGCGCATGATGGCTATTCAGTACAATAAAATCTCACCGTGAAACCTTAGGTGAAATGAGCGTGAAGTGAGCTCTAATTCCATCATTCCAATTTCTTTTATTTTTTTTAAGTTTGAACTTAATTTTGTTTTAACTCTGTAAATTATTTGGTCGATGATTTTGGTGCACGATAAACCATTAAAGAATTTATTTTTGCATCAACTTATATGTATAAATGTAAGTGTAGGTACTACTGAATGAATAAATGAATAAATAAACCAATGCTGTTGTTTTCCTTTAAAACTCTCGGATTGTAAATGAAAGTTTGTTACGAAAATGTACAACTTTGGCAAGTTAGTAGAGTTGACGCGCACAAACCGCCCATTATCTATTTACAAAACCGCCCATTTTAAATCTAAAGAGGATTTTGCGATATTCATTCTCGTTATTTTTATATCAAAATAACATTATTTAAAAAAAATATATGGATGCAGTACCTAGTTCTAGTTCGAGTGATGATGTTGTTATGAAATTCATTGAAAGTGGAAAAGATGAACCAGTTTTACTTCATAATGGTTATCGCTACAATCTTTGCTTCAAGTATGCTACGGGTCGCCATGGGATCTGGAGGCAAAAGTACTCGCGCACGTATGGGAGTGGCGCGAGGAGGCGTAACGCCGGAGCGTAACTCCGCTGCCGCGAGAAATCGCGGCACAGCGGACGGAGCTCCGGCGGGATCTCATGGCGACATAGAGAGTACGGTTGTCGCAACCCAGGGCTGGGCATGCCACGATTGCGGCGATAAGTCCCCTCTTTGAGGAGTGGCTAGAGACGCGCCACGGCGTCCTCACCTTCCGCCTGACGCAGGTCCTCACCGGACACGGCAGCTTCGGGAGGTTCCTGTGTCGGATAAGGCGGGAGGAAACGCCAGGGTGTCACCACTGTGTGGATCGCCCGGAGGACACGGTGGAGCATACGGTGGAGGTCTGCCCGGCTTGGGCAGAGCACCGCCGTGTCCTCGTGGAGGCGATCGGCGGCAGAGATCTCTCGCGTCCGGCCCTGGTTCAGGCCAATGGTACGGAGCGAGAGGGATGAGCAGCCGTCACCTCCTTCTGCGAAGCAGTAATGCTCGCGAAGGAGGAGGCGGGACGGTTGAGGGAAAGGCAAATTTCGCGCCCTTGCCCCTAGCCGCCGCTGGAGACGCCCTGGGCGTCGGGAATCCCGGGTGGATTTCTGGCCACCGTAGGCGCGGGCTTGCAGACGGTGAGCAATGGGTAGCTCACCGTCCGGTAAGGACCAGGCCCGGGTCGACGGCGCGTTGTATTCCACGCGTGCCTCAAAGAAATGTCTTCAGCACAAGCGTAGGGGTCCACTAGGGCCGATGCCTGCCGGGGTCGCGGGAAGGTACCAAAGGTTTACCGAGGCCCCTGGCAACACAGGCAACGGAAGGAATACGGGTGGGTTTTAGTCAGTAGTCTGACACACCCTCACGCTCCGCCCAGAGCGGGAGAAGTTATTTGATGATTTCCCAACCAAAAAAAAAAAAAGATTAGTCGTCTACCGTCTCTTGGTAAATGTCACACCACATGGAAGGCTTTCTCCGAGTCCCTAGAACCAAACGCTGGTGTAGGATACCTCGATCGTCATAGAAAGGAATAAGGAGGAATAGAATAGTAAACACTCACCCAATCGTTTACAGATACACTCACTGAGATTTACGCGCCTTACACACAACTTACATTATACTACGGACTAATACCTAGTCTAAACCTACACTCATTATTACAATTTAACGTATAGTATTACATAACACCCTCGCTTTCGCGATCTCTCCAAATATCACGCTATTTGTTATGGCGATAAGCGATATTACATGATGTTCGTATTCTACTACAGAGTTATTTTAAATTGGTTAGCTAAACTCCGCGTACGCGATGGATATCGCTATCTAAACACGACAAAATAAAAATTTTATATTTTTTTTTAGGGAGGTCATCAACAGCTATTAGTATAGTTACTTGAAGTAGGAGTTGAGAAAAACTGTTTTCTTATGTTTTATCGTGTTTAGATACCTATCGTTAGGTACCTACCCATCGCCATCGCGTCTATGAAGTTTGCACAAAAAAGATTTTCTAAACTGATACTTCAATTACTAAGTGCAATAACTGCGGTCGATGACGTCTCCAAAAAGTCGTTAAATTAATTTCTTTTTGTTATATCATGTTTAGCTATCGATCGATACCTATCGCGTCTGCGGAGTTTAGCTACCAATTTTAAATAACCCTCAGTCAAATTATTTATTTCAAATAGACACTTTTATGGCACTTTTGAACGTCTAAATATACAAAAAAAAAAATTGAATTGATTCTAATCGCCCCTTTCACAGACTACAATTTAATTGGCCCCTTTCCGAAAGTAGTTGATCCGTCAAAACAAGTGACAATTTTTTCTGACGGGCAATCACACATTATCGGGATTAGGGACAACTTACTGTCAAATCGTATTGTGATTAATTCTAAGTTCAGACTCCGAACTATACATAAGTCCGTAAGTGATACGGAGTAGGAAACGCCCGTAACTTCGGCCGAAACTACGGATTTCGTGATTAGGGAGTAGACCTCCCTGGGACAACGCACAGCTAACTGTTTAAAATTTTTACGCTAGTTAGTCGGCGGCGACTAAAGTTCTCGATTAATTTTTCTGAAAAGGTGTTTATTTCAACGAAAATACTTACAAATGGAATAAATGAAAATACTTATTACATATTTTTATTAATGTTAAGTGTACCTACTTTCTAGGGTTCCGTACCTACCTCAAAAGGAAAAAATGGAATGTGGATGGATGAAGAAGTGTCTGTCTGTTTGTCCGTTTATCACAGCTGATTTGCTCTGAATCCCTACTTTCTAGGATTCCGTACCACAAAAGGAAAAAAATGGAATGTGGATGGATGAAGTGTCTGTCTGTTTGTCCGTTTATCACAGCTGATTTGCTCTGAATCTACTGGACCGATTAAGTTGAAAGGGGATTAGCCATATTGGGCCGAAATCCAAAATGACGGCAACGAAAACAAATTGTCAACTAAGTCGGAGAAGTCCACCCAAGCATTTTTCACTATGGCACCAAATCTCTACGACCTTTCCTACAGCTGTTTTCATTAAGTCTATTTTACGTACGTAAGCCAAGGTCCATAGCCCACAGCCCTGATCGCGAACGTCAACATGGACGGTCACCGGCGGTTTCCGCTGGGGAGTTTTTTGGCCACTTCTTCTTCCCAGCTAAAGCACTAGGAAGTGGTGAAGGGTGGCGTTTTGGGGGACTTGTAATTTTGACGTTCGAAAAGTGCTGATTCTCAGCCTAGTTTGAATAAATGACTTGATTTTGATTTCGATTTTTGACCACTCATAAAACACTTCGAAATGTCCTTTATTACAATCATTACCATACAATTACAATCATCGAAATCATCATTTACCAACACTATACATCATTATCCTCAATTTATATATTTTTTAAATCTTAATAGGTATCTCCTCAAATATACATTTTTTGTGACCTTGACATTATTATGTTGAGAATAGTGCGTAGAATTTACCAAGCTGTAAAAAAAATATTCTTCGTGTTTTTTCAAAAACACACGAAAAACGTCAAAAATTTCAGTTTCAATTCTAGAATTGCCCCTGACATTATTCACGGAGCACCGCGAAAACGATCATGAAGGCTAATTCATAGTCTGTGATTATGACTCGGATTAAATCGATTCCAAAATAGTTTAAGAAACGTGATAAGTTGACAAACCTTGGCTTAAGTGTGCCAGATGGGACCATAGGTTAAAAAGCAATACTTCATAGATCTGTATCTACATAATATATTATTATCTAGATTGCAATACTCTGAAGTAAATATATGTTCGAGAAAATATTAATTCATATTTACATTAACATTACGACTACTACGAGAAAATATATTTTTCGTCGTTTGGTTGGTATTAAAAAAATAATATTACTGGCAATACAGAAATCATATGACAGTCTCACAGTCACTCATTTAGTTCCCAACAAAATGGCTGTAGCCATGGCTCTATTTTGGATTTCTCTTGTAATATCAGTAATAGGTAAGTACATTTTATTATAGTAATTTATGCAAATGTTTCCTACGCTAACTATATCGAACTTTTATCAATTTTAGGCTCCAATGCCGCCGGAGAGTTCAGTATCCTTCATAGTCCTGACTCCCTCAAATTTTCGGGATCAGGAAAAACGTTGGAGAGCCTTCTGAAAGAGATATTTTCTGCTGCTCTCGGACTCTCGGTTGAAGAGGTATGTATTCGTGGGAATGGTGCTCGATGTGACCTCGCTCTTGCTGTGCTCGATAATCGATTTACTGTAGTAGAACAGCAAAGGGTATCCTATCTCGATTCGATAGACTGAAGGCTCATGCTACGAAAATCTTATATTCATCTCGAGTCCATGCTCCATTGTACGAATTTAGGGGCAGACTAAGGTGAAAAGTCTAACATTGTGAATTCTTGACAATCTGGGCCTTTCTTCACATAGGCAAACATAAGTGCTTTTACCCACTTGAACGCTGCAATTGTAGACATTGGAATTTATAATGTCTCATGTAGATCTTACCTGCACACAAATGGTTAAATGTGCCTGAATCCTCATTTTCTTCTTTAGGAGAGGTGGTTCTGTATGTCAAATGACGATCTCTATTGACTGAATATATGAAATGTGTATATGAATCATTAATAGAATGAAGATATGAGTATGACACATGAAATGGCCAACATTAAATATAATACTGAACCATCTTAATAATTATACAATTTCTTTTCTAATATAACACAGAGAACTTATTTTTTTTTAAGTTATCACCCAAGGTTCCTAAAATCTGTATAACAATTAAAAAGGTTTCTTTGGTGTCTTTTGCAAATTTTAGTTTGTAGTAGAGAGAAAAATTCCGCTTATTGTCTCATTTGGAGGTTTGTGTTGGTTTTTATCATTCTGCATATATCTGGGTTAAAATGCTTTTAAAATCCCATCAACTTTACAAAACATTTAGTTTAATTTTTAGTCTTGGTTCTCGTGATTGTACAGCACTTAAGCATTTTTTGTCTGTGATATTATTTATACAACCACATCATTGTGTTTATAGAATTCAGAATGGAAAGGCATGTATGTCATGGACCCTTTCAACACCCCTGAAGCTGTTGTGGAGGTGTACATTGATGGTGTCCACAGCCTTGGTGAAAATGTGAGTGTGCCCACTAATTCTACTTCAAATTCAATATGCATAGTGTGAAAAATACTGAGGTATGGATTTATAATATAGAAAATCATTTATCTCTTCTATCAGGCTTTATCATAGGAACAGAAAACAATATAAAAAGTAGGTGGAGATACTTTACTATGTTAATTTATCATTTGCAGTCTGGATTGAAGTCCAAAACCTACCCGCTGATTGTAGATGAGTATGAGCCAGATACCTACAAAGGAGTAGAGCACAGAATTAAGCAGCGCTTCACTAGCGGAGGCAACAAACTTGTAAACATCAAACTATCCAATCGCTATGAGGTAAGTATTTTAGTTGACCCATTAGCAATGAGATAAAGATAATTTATTTGTGTTACATACAAATTAGGCAACATTTTTTTTTGTGCTGATAATACAGTAATTATGCAAAATATTTTTTGTGTTTATGTTGTATTAGTTATGTGACATTTTAAGATGTTTTTCACTTAAAAATGATGTAGAGTATGCATATAAACACAAATCAATAAAGAGTGTGAAATAACACGACCACACAGAATACAGAGTCTACGTCAAAATTACAAAAGAAAAATTACAATCTCTTATTGAATATTACTTGCATAGGGAGGATCTATCTACGTCAGTACTGGTTTTGTTAAAGTAAAATCATGTTTATGATTAATAAATTGGCTTTATTAAAACTAAACTATCAGTAACATCAAATTCTGTGAAAAGCTTATCTTTTTTAAATAATTATCATGAGCTTATATTCAATTCAATTCATTTATTCACAAACAATTAACATTGTTTGAAATACTCTAAATGACACAAAAATAAAAAAGTTACATTCATAATACAGGGTGATTGGAAGATGGGTGCAAAGCTTTAAGGTGAAGATAGTATAGACAATTTAGAACCATTTAAGCCATGGTTGTCTTAGACGAAGTCTTACCAATTTTTTTTAACCAAATTTTTAAGTTTTTTTTCGGAAATTCTCAAAATTTAATGTAAACTGCATAATTATGGCCAAATTGAATGATAAATGAATTAATTTTTTATTTATTTAATTAAAGTAATGTGTAAGCAATCAAGCAAAACATGTTTTAGGCTTCTGTGTCATTAGACATTTTTTTTACAGATATTTAAAGCTCAGAAAGAATAAAAAATTTGTACAATACGTCTTTTAAACCTTATTTAAAAAAAAAAACGGAGGGTGCTTTTTTTGTTCAAACCTTTTTGAAGACATGCTTGATAATCGCTCTTTTTTTTGAGGTATCATTTATGCGGATATCTTACAAATTATTGAAATTAGGACCTACAAACCAATTCGAGGGAGAAATTTTAAATTTTAGGCAGTCTAACAAAACACAAAATTTTTGCTAAAAGAATACTTTATGTGCTCGAAATGATAACATTGTTCAATTCTAAGAATTTTTGGCACATGCAGGAACCAATTGAGGGGAACCCATTGAGGGGATTCTCTAAACAATGGCCACCGAGTGCGGTGCGACGGCATTTCCAGGTAGAACGCCCAATGAATAGCAAAAAGCGATAAGAGTTGGTTTTTACAGCAAAATGGTCTTAGTTACTGAGGCAACAAAGTCGTTTTTCTTTAGTCAGGGTCAGTCGGTCTGTGATGAAGCCGTTACATCTTTTACTTATTAGTCAAACTACTGCCCTTGTGAGTGGACGTTGTCGTGTTGATTCACAATTTACCGTGTTCAGTTGTAGCCCTTTGCGTTCCTGCACGTGTTGTTTGCGTTAGTTTTGAACTTTTTTGTTTCACCGTGTCCAGTCGTAGCCTCGCGCTCCTGCACGTGTTGATTTTTGACTTAATTGTGTTGAGTTGACATTTAGTGCGCTCCTACGCCGTTTTTCTTAATTGTTAAGTGACTATGGCTACTTTTTCCAATCAAGAATATGCGGATATCGTATTTATGTACGGTAGAGCAGACGGCAATGGATCTTTGGCGCGACGGATGTATCAAGAGCGCTATCCGAATCGCAGGATACCGAATGTCCGAGTGTTTTACAACACGTTTCGTCGTCTTGCCCAAGATGGGTTTCACCGCGTGGAACCTGCAGTCAACCCGGGCAGACACGAAACTGCCGTCGACGAAGACATTTTAGCAGCATTTCAAGCGGATCCTACTACCAGTACTAGAGCAGTAGCTCGAAATTTAAACATTTCTCAATGGAAGGTGTGGCATACAATGCACCAAAATGATAAGTATCCGTTCCATGGCAGGAGTGTGCAAGGTCTAGTAGAGCAAGATCCTCAAAGAAGAATTCAGTTCTGCCGTTTCCTCCTCAACAGAGACATCGAAGATGCGTGGTTTCTGAAATCAATCTTGTGGACGGATGAAAGTAAATTTTCAAGGGAAGGTATTACAACTTTCACAACATCCATGAATGGGCCGACGCAGACCACAATCCACATTTTAAGAAGCAGGTGTCATTTCAGATGAAATTCTCTGTGAATGTATGGGCTGGAATAATTGGCAGAACATTGATTGGGCCCCACTTTTTGCCTGATCCATTGAATGGCGAAAATTATTTGCAATTTCTGCAAATTGATTTACCACTGCTGGTAGAGGAATCAGGTGTCCCGATCTTCGAAAGAGACCGAACAGTCATCTTTCAGCAAGACGGCTGTCCAGCGCATTGGACTTTAAATGTAAGGGAACACCTCAACAATTGCTTTCCTGATAGCTGGATCGGCAGGGATGGACCCATCCCTTGGCCCGCTCGCTCCCCAGATCTGACCCCGTTGGACTTTTTCGTGTGGGGCCGGGCCAAGGAACTGGTGTATAACAACATAGAAATAAACACTAGAGAAGGATTGATACAAAGAATAAATTCAGCGTTTGAGACATTGAAGCAGGAGATGATGTTGAAAATAACGACTACAGAAGTTAGAAGACGGGGCCGTGCTTGTATTAGGAATCACGGCCGTCATTTTGAACATGAAAAATAAATAATTTTAATTCAAATGTTGTTTTAATTTCAATAATTTGTAAGATATCCGCATAAATGATACCTCAAAAGAAAGAGCGATTATCAAGCATGTCTTCAAAAAGGTTTGAACAAAAAAAGCACCCTCCGTTTTTTTTTTAATAAGGTTTAAAAGACGTATTGTACAATTTTTTTATTTTTTCTGAGCTTTAAATGTCTGTAAAAAAAATGTCTAATGACACAGAAGCCTAAACTTTAAAAAATAAATAAAAAATGAATTCATTTATCATTCAATTTGGCCATAATTATGCAGTTTACATTAAATTTTGAGAATTTCCGAAAAAAAACTTAAAAATTTGGTTAAAAATATTTGGTAAGACTTCGTCTAAGACAACCATGGCTTAAATGGTTCTAAATTGTCTGTACTATCTTCGCCTTAAAGTTTTGCACCCATCTTCCAATCACCCTGTATAAGTACTTAACACATTTAGAAATTAACATCATGCATGATAAATATAAAAATTACCTACAAAAAACCGTATAGGGTTGACAATGCCTGTGATTTAATTGAGATTTAGAAATCAAATCAACTAAAACTTTAGAAAAAGTATGGACATCTCTCGGAACGTAAAATTACGAATGCATTCAGAAAATATATATATTATCCTGCACTCTGATAAATTTAAAATTTTGAAGACGATTATAATCGTCTTCAAAATTACAAATTTACAAATTACAAATAATAGATAATTATCTATTATTTCCCATTGCTTTAAAAATAAATGAATATTTAATTATTTACATTAACTAAGTGCTTCATTTTGGCAATAGTCTCACCACTAGCATTGAATTTTCGTTTTTCTAGTCCAAAAAGGCCATGTTTCTTTATCAAGGATAATACGTTTATAGTTTGTTTTTTTTTTTTCAGCTCGAATCACATGTCTTTGGTGAAGTTACATATCCCAAATCTACTAAACAAAATCTTAAGCACTTGAAGCCCTTGGTAGATGAAGACAACAATTTCTTAGATGAGCTTGAGACTTTGCAAGCTGTTACTAAAAGGGTAATTTTAGTTTTTTTGTATTGTGGATAGTTGTTTTACTTTTATGTACTCGTAGTGCTTTGACTTACAAGTAATACGAAAGAATTTAGTTTCGACTGAAATAACCATCTTCGGCAACTTTTGTAATTGGCCAAAATAAATTATATAATTACGAGGAAAAAAAATTGTGCCGCAAGTACCTAGGTAGTTTCGTGTGATTTAACTTCAACACATCAACTTTCATGTACCATAAACCTATCGAAATCAAAAAAACATATTTTTTTTGTTTACGGTTTTCCGCCGAAAATGTAACTCTGGCCGAAATTCGTTTTCGGACGAAAAAAAAAATCCGTTTGAATCGACTCTACTTACAAGGTTTATTATTCTGAGGATTTCAAATTAAACTATGATGTGCTAGTTCATGTAAAGTTACATTATTGAGGTTTCGGTTAAAGCTGAAGTGTAATCAAAGATAAATTTTTATTTATCTTTACACCTTTCTTTTTACATCTTTTTATGTAATTATTTTCATTTACAGGTCCAGAGTGGAGCTATAATTCCAGACAACATCATTGATTTCTATAATTTCCGTTTCCGCACTCTTCATGCTTTATCAGACTACCATGGACCAAACTCCCTGCAAACCAAAGAAGCTAAGAAGCTGTTAGGTAAGAATAAATGACGAAACGTTAGAAATTCACAAATAGTAATCATCTACATTAATGTTGTACCCACCTATTGTCATATCTTCATTGCGCGACAAAATAGCATCGTTTGTGATCAGACTGGCGCGACAGACAGCGCGATACTTTCCATGAAGTTTTCATAGAAATTGTGCTACTAGTGTCGCGTCGCGGCTGTCTACAGGAGCCTTTAAGTTTTTGTTTAAACGTAACCTTTTTGTTGTAAAGGTGATGCTCTCCAAGAACTCAGCAAAGCATTTGTAAAAGCTTACGATGGCTCGGTATTAGTCACCGTTGTCACCACAGATGTCGCTCATACACGTCGTGCCGTCCGATCTGTTGGGGCAGATGGAAAAACAAGCAGTCAAGGAGTCGATTATCAATGGCAATTCAAGGAATATAAAGCGGTAAGATTAACATTATCACTAACCTAATATTATAAATGCGAAAGTGAGGTTGTTTATTTGTTTGTTACCTATTGGTACAATTTGGTACATGGTTAAACCATGACTTGGGTTAGGACATAACATACTTTTTATCTCGATATTCCTTCGAGATCAAGACTTATGCGGGTGAAACCATGGGACACAGCTAGTCTCAGCCAGTAGTCAGCTAGTTAATGAACCATGCTGCTTTGCTCTTTTTATTCATAGTTTTATCAGGGTTGTTCTGTCTGGATTGTCTGTTACGTCACTCAAAGATTAGGTAACACAAAATATTTAGTAATTTTGCTCCAAAAACTATCTGATGCTAGTGAATATTTAAAATTACAGGATAATGACACTGATGACATCTACAATGCTGAATACCCTGCAATCTTCAACATTATTCTATGGTTTGTTGTGGTGATGGCATTCAGTCTTATCGCAATTGTCTACGCCCTTATGGATATGGATCCTGGCAGAGACTCCATCATCTACAGGATGACTAGCACAAGGATGAAGAAGGACAATTAAATCCTGAAGTCTTTTTAGAACTTGTATCAATTTCAAATAAGTTCCATTTGCAGTATTGTATGTTTTAGTTAAGTCCTGTTTAACTATATCATGGATCTAGAAAAATCACATTATTGTTCGTCAAAAAGAAACTCCATGATATACCAAATTTTGTTGTCATTCTGTAATTATTTAAAACTTGATGACTCATGTGTAAAATAGTGTTATTTTAGTTGGTAAAGTAAATAATTTGTTAGACGCAAAAACGATTGTTATTTATTTGCAAATTAAATATTTAAATTAAACATATTTTAAGCTAAAGATAAATCAAGTTAATAAATATATTTTTTGGTTCATTAAAGAGTTCAATAGTTAAGCTCTGCAATACCAAAGGTACACAGTTAATCCAAAAATGTTTGTAAAAAATGCTGTTATTAAAAATTATTGTTCGGAAAATAAATATAATGTAAACTATGATTGTGTTCTGTTTAGGTAACCACTTCTGTAAATAAAGTTATAACTTCGCCCATAAACTTGTGCTAAAATTAGTCAAGTTTACAAATTTAGCGTTAATTTGTGTGAGTAGTGTACATTGTAGTGAGGTACTGTTACGATTTGGTGAAAATAAAATACATTCCCTGTAAATTAGATTTCACTTATTAACCAATCATACAACGGAGGAGCTTGTGGCTAAGTAATAACAGCCGCATGGGTCGATCGATCAGGTTAAGCTACGTTTGCCGCGTGTACGTTACCCCAGCAGGAAAGTGGCTCCTAGAGTGATAGGACTGGTACGTATAATTAGTGCGTAATCTGCTGTAATATGTATACCTATGCCAAATTACAGCTTTCTAGTACTAAGCGTCTCTGAGCTACAGTGGGGTCAGACGGACGACGTAATGTACTTAAAGTGCAAAGTTTTAGTAATATTATTCAATAACGCATGCATGTACACTTTTGAAACTTTTTATGGTTATTATAAGCGTCAAGAAGGACCGAATACAGTTTTCAGCGAGCTTATACGTTTTCTCATTCAGGCGCTGAGATATTTTTTCGAGTTTTAAAAAAAGCGCTATTATTTGAAAATTATAAATATTTTCTTAATTCTAATTCTGTCACAAATTAAGGCCGTGCGTTGCGTTAAGCGGGCGTCCGTCGCGGACAAATTTAAACCGTCGCGGACGCCCGCGACGGTCTCCCGCTTCTCGCAGCGCCGCCAGTACAATTTTGATCGCGCGGGTGTACAGTCGATATGATGGATTATTTGTTGATATACTACCTAGCCAAAAGACGACGTAGACAAGAGCGACAGCCAATCAGCCCATATGTCACGTCTAGATTGTTGTGTGGAGAATTTGTATCTAAGTTTACGTTATTAAGAGAAAATGGGAAGAAATTTACTACTTTAAAATGTCAACGTCTACATTTGACGAATTATTTAAGCCCTCAAAATTTTCATATAGTTCCTTGCAAATCTCAAGCCATGCAGCTTGACGTGCATCCCGGTCTTTATATAAGTCATTAGACATATCCCATAAAACGGGATTTATTTGGATTTTATTTATTTATTTATTTTATTTATCCCATAAAACGACATTGGATTTCTAAAATGACACGTTTCGTGTCAATAATACTCATTGTTATCAAATTATGAAAAAGACTACAAGCACGGAACGTGCGGCACGGATAACGCAACGGCGCTCACTGATTTCCTAGAAACAACGCCCGAGGGGCACGCAGCGCTGATCTATGAGATTACATGAAACAGCACGCCACGCGGGCGCCCGCGACGGACGCCCGCTTAACGCAGCGCACGGCCTAAGAGCTACTCGTGTATGTTTATTCTACAGGCGCACATACAATAGTTTTAGAGATACACGATTCTGCAAAACGTTACTCCAGCAGGAAACCCAATATCTTGAAAACCTGAAGACGCACAAATTATATTTTCGGCGCACATTTTTGCACAAATATAAGCTATCTGCCCATGCTCAATATTTCTCTCCGATCATTCCTTTAGAATTTTCCTGCTGGAACAACGTTACTCCAGCAGGAATCGTTTTCTCCAAAACGACAAAGCGCACAATTTTTTGATTTGGCGCACATTTACAGCAGATTATACGTACCACTCATATCACTTTAGGAGCCACTTTCCTGCTGGGGTAACGTAAACGTTTGCCGCTTTAATCCGTGGATGAGTGACCATCATTAACATACCAAGACCCCCCCATGCCTCGGAAAGGGTTCCGGTTGTTATTTGTAGATCTTTGACAGTCTTTACGGGTAGTCAGAAGCCCGAAAGTCTGACAACCGGTCTTCAAGGGGTATCGTGTTACCCAGTTACTGGGTTGTGGAGGTTTGATAGGCAGTCGCTCTATGTAAAATACTGATATTCAGCTGTATCCGGTTATACTGGAAGGCGACCCCACGTGTTGGGAAAAGGCTATGCAGATGATGAACCAATCAAACAACGAACAGTGCGACTGACACTGGCATGGCCGCCATCAGGGACTTTAATTCACTCGTTTCTCGTGGTCCCGGTGGGTCGACCCATTACCGGATCCATGGGTAATTTTAATTACCCGTGGTTCCATAGCATTAGGGATTGACAATATGACTAATACAGGGAGTATTAGTCATATTGTCATAATTAGTAAAACGTAGGGTAAACTTGCCTAATTCGTACTTACGCCAAATTCGTACTTCACTTAAAACTCGGCTTTGGTAACAGCTATCAGCGCCTCTAGTGTCAAAACATATAAATAACAGTCGGCCATTTCACCACCTGACAGATAACACCTGTGAAGCTGCTCTCGACAAAAATATTGAAAAAGTAAGTTTTTTTCAACTATTGTTTTAATATTTTTACACATTTCGTAAGAGTTTTATTCAAATAAGGTTGTGTATAACCTATTTCACGATTTGACACGTGTTAATGTGTATCTGTGCGATTTCATCTGACGTGTTATCATACTCGTAACTGTTGTCAATTTTTTTGGCGGTAAAATTAAATTTTGTTTGGCCCTTGCTCCTATTTTGTACTCGAGTTAAATTCTTAAACGTACTGGTACGATTTACGATTTATAACTGCGATGATTGCCGAGAATTGGCGAAGACCATCTGTCGAATTTGTTAAGAATTACTACTTGTTTTAATAACACATTGTTGATTATGATGCTGATTCTCAATACTGTATACCAATGAATAGATCTCAAAGTACGAATTAAGGATATAGCAGTACGATTTGGGATGAATGGTCTTAAATCGTACTTTTTTAGTTTTTTTTTAAATTGTTTATTTTTGAGAAGTTTATAAGGTTTATGTTAAATTTGATTATAGAAACAATAAAGCATTTAGCAAACAAACATTACTTTTAATTAAAACTAATTTATCTTTCCTAATTTTCTAAATATGATGGTTTTCTCTTAAGGGGTACGAATTAGGCAAGTTTACCCTAACTAAAATTGCTAATGAATTCTTGAAAATCTGCTGGGAATTCAGGAAATGAATCACGTTTAGAGGAATTGCTTATAATGTGGCCGTTTTAGGCCCCCAGATCTACGCTAGGTGCTCTAAGCTTTTGAGATTCAAATGAGCCAAGCTGGGGTAAGCTCTCTCCAGATCGGCCACATATAAACCCTATAACTTTCGAACCAGTGAATTCTAATATTTGGCGACTAATTAGCGACTTATTTTTATGTTATTAAAATGCCTGATGGTGTCCATGCCAGTGTCAAACACCAACAAACAAGGTGTATATGTAATACCTAAGTACTTACACGCAAATGTATTCATTTTTAGGTTCCGTACCTACCTACCTACCTACCTCAAAAGGAAAAGTCCTTCTGTCACAGCCGATTTTCTCTGAATGTACTGGACCGATAAAGGTGAAAAATGTGCGCCGAAAATATAATTTGTGCGTCTTTAGGTTTTCGAGATATTGCATTTCCTGCTGGAGAAACGTTTTGCAGAATAGTGTATCTTTAAGGGGCCGTCTCCACGACCGAGAGAATCATGACGAAT
Source organism: Atethmia centrago (assembly GCA_905333075.3). NCBI lineage: Eukaryota > Metazoa > Arthropoda > Insecta > Lepidoptera > Noctuidae > Atethmia > Atethmia centrago. The sequence continues at coordinate 13,126,157 of HG995383.1, read as the reverse complement.
CCGCGCTTCTATGCCAGATAATATCCGTACGAGCGATTATTCCGCCAGCGTATCGTCGCGACTGGTTACGGAATCACCGCGTGCCCGCGACGACTCGTAACGGAATCGCCGTGTTTCCGCGACGAGGCGTTGTGCAATAGTTTTGTTGAAAGAGTTCAGTTAGGTGCCTGACGAGAGCGAAATGAGTGTCTCAGTCAAAAAAAATAATTATTTAATGAATGTAGTGTTCTGGGGTGCTTGTGCAAGTACGCTAGTGAATCAATATTCACTAGTGATTCAATGTTCTTTTTAATAAATAACAATTTATTAAAAAGGAAAAAATGCGCCGTTGGTGGACACATCCTATGTTACTACGTCGTGAAAGTCATGGACATTTCCATGTGAATTATGAAAAATATCGAAATCATGCAGATTGGTTTGAAGATGAATATTTAATGCCAATTCCTGTTTTCGATGAACTGTTAAGTTTACTGTCAAGAAACTTATCAACAAAGCAAGATACTAATATGAGGAGAAAAGTATCGGGCTATGTGAAAGATTAACAGTAACACTACAGTAAGTTTTAGGTAAGTAGTTTTATTTTAGTTAAACGCTTACATCAGTTTAGTACACGTAAAGTTTACATTCCATCAAAGTGTTGTAACATTTAAGCAATATCGTCATCGCTTGTTGGTGTGGATGTACGAGAATATGATTCTTCCAATGTACCTATGTGATGGTGGTAGGTATGAATTCCTTAATTACAGCCATAATCACAGTTCTGGCATCAATTAAATAATCTTCTTTTATTTTGTCCTTATGTGGTAGCATAGAACGGAAAGTTATAGTCGTTGAACATTACCTATTTCTTTGTACTTATATTTATACTCTCGCGCATAACATTCGATATCTCTTTATTCCATTCCAGAAACATTTGGACTAATATTTTCTTTTTATTAGACGTGGATGGTTCAGTAACACTGGGGGTGGTATTAACCGAACCGTCCTCATCCTCAAAACATCTTGACTGTCCTCATTGAGCATGTTTGACGATGTTGAAGCGTGTTCTGTGTGTTTCTTTAAAAAAGTAATGCATCATAACGAATATACCTACTTTCGTCGTTTTGAGGCAGCTTGACCGGATTTTGAACATTGCTGCAACTTTACCTAACTCCTTACGAAATTGATCTCCTAAAGATTTCCATTTTGTCATTAACTCAAGCCCTGAAATAACGCGGGAAGGTACTAATGGGTCACCGAGGCCCCTGGCAACACAGGCAACAGGAACGAATACGGGTGGGTTTTACTCGGTAAGAGTCTGACACCCTCCCGCTCCGCCCAGAGCCGGAGAAGTTATTTGAGGAATTCCCATCCAAAAAAAAAGCCCTGTAATTAAGAATTATTAAATTAAATTCTATTTATTTAGATTAGCACTCAAGCACTTTTACAACGTGGCAGACACAAGTGAACCAAATTGATTATGTTATTTGTTTTTCGTAAAAATAATACAGATTACACACATTTCCTCACACCCTTACACACACATACACACACACACAGTCACTCACATATACCTACCTTTAGTACCTATATTAAATGTACCTATGCATTGTATGTGTATATTATGTAACGTAATATAATATGTATGTTTATACAATATTTATTATTATGTAAGTACGAGGGCGGGACTGAAAATTTCGGGGATCAAGGAAGTGACACAGCATTACTATTTAAAAATGTATTTATTGCTTTTTGAAGTATTCTCCGCGAAATTTGACACATTTTTCCATACGATGGTACCAATCATTGAAGCAACCATTCCATTCGGAAGATGGGGTCTCCAAAATGGCCGTTTTGTAGGCGTCCACAGCTTCTTCAGGTGATGAAAATCTCTGTCCACGCAATTTATTCTTTATTTTAGGGAAAGTATAGAAATCATTAGGGCTTAGGTCGGGACTGTACGGCGGATGGTCTAATAATTCTATGTTTTCTTGCTCTAAAAACTCTTTTGTTCTGTGCGCGGTGTGAGAACTCGCATTGTCGTGATGGAGGATGATGCGGCGGTTGCAGTTCTCTTTACGGAGTTCAGAAACGACCTGTGGCAAACAAATGCTAGCATACCATTTTGCATTAACCGTTCTTTGTCCCTCAAGAGGAATAGTCGTAACATGGCCGGTATGGAGACAAACGTGGCCACAATTTTTTTTGCAACACTCCGTGAACGAACAATTTTTGTTGGCTTTAACTCATTTTCGAACACCCAAACTCGTGACTGGTTTTTTGTTTCGGGTTCGTACGCGTACTCGTATATCCAGGATTCGTCACCTGATACGATGTTGTATACAGCATTTGAGGATCCTGCGTGGAATCTTTCGAGAGTTATAACGCACCAAGTAACGCGAGCCGCTTTTTGCTCTTCACAGAGCGAATGCGGTATCCATCGGGAAAACAACTTTTATACACCTCACCTAATTGTTCATGCAAGATTATTTGTATTTGACTCATGCCAATGTCTAAAGTTGCCTGAATTTCGCGGTATGTCACATGTCAATCTTCCTCAATCAGCTTACGCACAGCATCAACGTTTTCTTGGGTGACTGCAGTTTTTGGACGACCTTGACGGGGATCATCACTGAGCTTGACACGTCCACGTTGAAATTCAGCAAACCAGCGATAAATTGTGGTTTTGAAGCCCCTTCCTTCATCACCAAATGCAGAAATCATCCGGTCAACACACTGTTTTTGTGTTAAACCACTTCGAAAGTCATAATAAATCATCGCTCTTGAATTTTCTCGAGTCAATTCCATTTTCTCAACGACTAAACAAGTTTGACAAAACCTTGTGACAAGACCGAGAATCTTTTTTTAAATAAATAAATGGTATTAGATTTTTTAAACCAAGGAGTTTTCAATTAAAAAGATTTTAATATGACAGGAACAGTGGAAATATTCCATTCCCGATACTTTTAGTGCAGCCCTCGTACCTATATATTATTATGTATATTAATAAAAAAAACAACAGATTAGTACTTAACAAAAAACGAACGCTTTGGTGGAGTCTTCGTTCTTTAACCGATTTCAAAAAAGCAGTAGGTATATAATAAAATTACATTTTGTAATTTTTCAGATACCTCGCTACTGGAACAAGTTATACACGCCTTCAGAATAAGTACAAAATTTCGATAAAAACGTTAGCTAAAGTAATAAAAGAAATATGTGGAATTATTATATAATTATATATATGGAAAGTGCTAGCACCTACAGAAATGGCAGCCCCAATCAAAGGAAAAGTCATGGAAAAGAATCTCAGAGGGATTTAAAAATAATGCAAATTTCCCACATTGCTTGGGAGCGCTAGACGGCAAACGCATTCGAATTCAGTGCCCCAGAAAATCCGGCTCTCTATACTTGAATTATAAAATGTACAACTCAATCGTTTTATTGGCTTTGGAGGATTCAAATTATTTGTTTAGGTACTGTTATTGATATAGGTTCTTAGGGCCGTGAAAATGATTCTAGGTACTATTTTTCAATCTTCAATTCTTGGTCAAAAGCTGCATGAAAAAGCTCTTGATTTGCCGGAAGAAGAAGAACTGGTATTTGACGGGCCCAACATGCCATATGTGATTGTAGCCGATGAGGCCTTCGGTATTCATCGAAATTGAATGCGACCGTATCCACGTCGATGTCTTCCTACATATAAAAAAAAAATCAACTACAGACTGTCTCGTGCGAGACGTTACGTGGAATGTGTCTTTGGACAACTCACATCAAAATTTCGCATATTTCATAATACCTACAATAAATTTTCAACCGGACACTGCAATTCTTGTAATAAAAGCAGCTTGTGTTTTGCTCAAATTCATAAAGCGTCGAGCATTAAGGCGATACCAAAATAAATTGGCGGCTTTTTCGTAACCATTTATTTCACTATTACAGCATGTAGGTATGGATTTAATTTTTGGATAAATGTTTATTAACTATTTGATTAATACTCTGACTGAAGGAAAATGCAGTTGGGTTGAATTTCCTCGATAGAATTGAATTCCGAAAACACCTCTATTTTTTTATATATTTTTCTGTAATTCTAAAATCCTAAGTAATATCATTGCAACAATGCATTCAAAATGTGCGTATTAGGTAATTGGAAACTCTGGCTGAAAATATTTTTGATGCATAGCTTAATTTATTTTTAAACAATTTTTATTTGGTTTGGCGCTCTTACGTTGTTTTATTTTGATTCCAGCGCATTGTTGCGCTCTCTTTTTCCGCATGTGGAAGTAATTGACTCTGTCACTCTCTTATGCCCACCCAGTTCGCTATGATTTATTTTTTACGTATCACCTTAAATGCCAATGCCAGTGAAAATGAACATAATGCTACTGATAGTAACAATGAAGACATATCCAATCTTCAAAATAGGACACCTGCAGTGCTATTCTGTAACCTTCTCACCGTGAAAACTTAAGAAGTTAAGTGAACGTGGAGTGAACTGTCAATGTCATCCCACCTGATACTAGGGAATCTAGGGATGGACCAAGGATTACATTTACAATCATAATCGAGATAATCAGTGAACTGATTAAATAAACGCAATCCCATGACCGAACCGCGATGTGTTTTAACTGATTAAATAAACGCAATCCCATGACCCAACCGCGATGTGTTTTGAAGAAGCGATAGTGGATTGAGTCGAGTAAAGACTGCGACGTTATTCAGCGTTTTTATTAACCCAAACCTATTCAATAAGAAGCTATAACCGAGTGTGCCAAGTGATCGAGTGCTATAAGTGTGCCTGGCTGACGGACCACAGAATTTATCCCCTCACAAACTATGTGGAAACCTAACTAAACGATGTGTGTGTCTGTATACATAAGCCATTTGAATAAAAAACGTGCGGATTATTTAATAAGTACCTTTCTAATATTTTATTTTAGGTAGGTAAATTTATACCGACCCACGCGTTGCCAATATAAATAATAAAATAATATTCATAAAATCACTGTCATCAATACTATAACAAAATTCAACAGTTCAACTGACACTGGCGCAGCGCGCGCACCGGCCGGCGGCCGGCTAGGCTCACTTCATCCAGTCCAAGTGAAGTGATGTTGCTATGGCAACGAGAATCGAGTGAAGTGATAAGATCACGACACTCGCGCGTCGCGCTTACCGCCTCACTTCACCTAGCCGATTCACTCGGGCGCGGGTGGTTACTATGGTTACGAGAATCGGGTGAAGTGATAAGATCACGCCGCGCTTGCGCGTGAGGCGCTGTTATTAATATCAAGATGAGTTTTTATTTTTTACTTGCCATTTTTTATTTTTAAATGCGCGACAAACAATAATTTGGTTTTACCACCTTTATATCAAAATCCAAAACGGCAGCTACAAACATTTTTCATCAAGGGTGGTGTTTTCATGTGTTGGGTGTTACAGCCGATACTGAGGTCAAATCTAAAAAGCAAGATGACGGCTGTGGAAATGTTCAGATTTTTCATCATGGGTATCGTTTTTATGGTTTTTGGGGATGTTAAATCCGATAGTGAGGTCAAAATTAAAAAGCAAGATGGCGGCTGCAAAAATGTTCAGATTATTCATCATGGGTGTCGTTTTCATGGTTTTCGGGGGTGTTAAAGCCGATAGTGTAGTTAAAATTAAAAAGCAAGATGGCAGCTGCGAAAATGTTGAGATTTTTCATCATGGGTGTCGTTTTCACGGTTTTCGGGGGTGTTAAAGCCGATAGTGAAGTCAAAATTAAAAATCAAGATGGCGGCTGCGAAAATGTTCAGATTTTTCATCGTGGGTGTCGTTTTCATGGTTTTCGGGGGTGTTAAAGCTTATAGTGAGATCAAATCTAAAAAGCAAGATGGCGGTTGCGAAAATTACCAAACCTTTTGGAATAAAAAAAACAAAGTTGAATTTCTGTTTTGCTATTTTATTAAAAAAAAAAAACCCTAAATAGTATCGTTTCAACACTTAAATACTAGTTTTGAAATAATATAAAATGATCAATAGAAATAGCATTAAAATATTATTAAAATCTAGATTATGATTATAAATCTAATGCTTGGTCAATCCCTAGCATCAGTGGGATGACACTGACAGCTCACTCCACGCGAGTTTTCACGGTGAGATTTTTACAGAATCGACATGCTGTACTTCAAAGGACAAGGAATTCGGGGTTGCATATTCGAAACTTATTTCAAGATTATTTTAACACAGTGGGCGTGGTTCCTTGGCAAAATGACTATATCGTTTAAATAAAATTATCTTTCTTAGAATTATAACTTAACTAAAATTATTTAAATAAATCATATTGAACGCTTACCTTTTTCTTTAGAGGTTATCCCATTCCGTAAACATAGCACACCATACCAATAGGTACTTTGCTTTAATTTCTCTGTTCCGATACTCGGGCAACTGACCATCGTAAAGGGCAGGTCTCTCACTTCAAGTATAAACTTTTCAATGTCAAACATTGTACTTATATTGTTTAATTAGAGGATCGGACGTAATCAAAAGCATATTTAATAAATCTCTATTAGTGTATATACGAGACTGCTTTCTGGTGTGGTGCTCACAGAATCTGCGGCAGTCTTTGTTACGAGCCTCTTGAGCTTCTTCCTAGAGGTGACCTATCGGCACAATACACGATTTTATCACATCCGTGCTATGTACGAGAATTTTGTGCATAGTTGCAGGCATGTAGAACCAAGAATATATAATATACGAGTATTATAAGTTGCTTTAGTTTGCACGCAACGGTTTTGGTTTGTCTACAATGAGGCCTATTTCACGTTTAAACGTTATCATCATTGCCTCTGACCTGCCACCTTTTAATATCTAAGCGATAACTAATGTGCAACAAGCATTCGAAATATCGAATCCAAGCGTGCAACGTAGACAAACCAAATGTTCTTCCTTACTGACATAGTCTTTTAATTCGTCATTCATCATTTTAGGAGTCGCGCCACAAATACTTATAACATTTTTGTGCAGAGCGTGTGTCGGTCAAAGCATTACACACTTTCCCGTCAATCATCGTTAATAAAAGGTCGCGGTTTAGAGAAATATGAGTTTCACCGATATTACATGTTGTTGGCAGAATTTGGGATATCTCTTCTAGCACTTTAGTAGTTTCTAATGTAGTAAATTCAGTTGTTTCTTTAGAAAATATAAATTTGATTGGTCGGCAGTAAAGAGTAGACGAAGGTCTTGGATTGCCGACCACTCAATTTTAAAGGAACAAAAGAAAATACAAACAGGAACTCGTCAATAGCATCAATGTTCTCAAATTTTTGTTTGTAGGTACCTACTGTGGCCCGAACTCCCATCACAACCCCATTTGCTAATTAATGTTAATGACGAATTAGAAGACATAGAAGTATTGAAAGTTCGTGGGGATCACCCTGATTAGGATAGATTTATTGGATGGAATCAAACACGGCAGATGCGACATGATGACGGGCCTTTTTATTGTTGACAGGTGTCACAGATAGACCACAGAGTACACAGAGTACATATTGACACACGAGTACACTACTTGTACATTTTAATGAATATGCCACAGGTTGACTTATATAATATGCATTAGATGATTACAGAGCAAATATTATGTTCCTTTACATTCTAACTTCAGGGAGGGAAAATATTCAAATGCGTTTTTTTTCTGATAATGATCCAATACGTCTAGCGCCACACACTTTTCTGTGTCAAAAACAGGAACTAATGAATGTTGCCACTTAATTTTTAACAAGAAGACAAGACTAAGAACTTCACTTTGCGCTTCAATCAAACATTCAGTTTTGTCCAACACAGCTTGAAGTTGATTAGATCTGGCTGTTCACCATCACTCTCAGAAGAAGATCTATGAACTGCTCGATAAATACTGGGTCGAGGTCGAGGGGCTATATTTTGGATATACACACATCAAAAAAAGTCTAAGCAACATGTACGGTTTTGATTTTTTTTACGATTTTTACTATTGTAATATATTTATATTTCTTTTCTATATAATAACTAAGCATTTTTTGATGCATTGGTGACTAAAAACACAAAATCCTTCATTCAATTGTTCATTTAATCACAACAATTCACAATATGTGTACCGTAATAAAGTTAAAACGAAATTAAACTTTTCATGTTTTACAAAATTAAATATCGACATTTTTCGATCGACCTCCTCTGTTATTTAAAACTTGTCGGCAACGATTTTTCATTGATTGTTTATCTGATCCTGCGGCAATCGCTTCCAGTGAAATTTTAACAAGTCTTTCTGTTGTTGGGTTGTCGACACTCCGTCCAGGTTCTCTAGAACATCTGGTCGATGATCGCCTCTGAGCATGTCCTTTTCCTGTTCTTCATAATACCCGCCCATACCATCACTGTAGAGCCACTGTAAGGGTGCACTTCCTGGACGCATCTCAGCCGTTCAGCATTTCTGGGGATACACTATATTCTAATTTATTAATAACAAAATATTTTATTCTAAATTCTTATTTTAACATGGTCTCACGATATTAGGCTCTTACAAATACATTAAATCTCAATTTTATGGGCTGACAGCTCGACATGTTACCGTAATTAATAACAAAACATCCTATTTCTTTGGAATTGTGAAACCTTTTAGAAATGCATTCCATTTATATTTTATGGGAAACAAACTTGAGACAATTAACAACGGACGGGTCGAAAGCAATAATTCAACAAATTCTAAAGATACGACTAAAGTATTCGATTTCTTATCGCAGAGGACAATACTAGTGCCAACATCTGCGTGGGATAAATTGAGTTCGGGCAAAACACAAACAGGCCCTTAAAACAATTGAGAAATGGTACAAAAAAAAGGCAATAAACCTATTCTGCGTATTCTTTTGGGATAGAAAAAAAGCCACGCTCCGGTCGTTTTGGAGATGGAAACGGCAAGGGTAGGCTTTGGGGAGTCGGTGATGAGCCGCGACAGGGGACGGACGTGATAACTAGGCTAGTTAAGTTAGGGGAGTTCGTGAAAAGACCACGAGAAAGAGCGGTTGCAATAGGCTTGACTAGGAGAGATAGAACTAGGTCGATAATAATGACACAATGTCACTTTGGAGAGATCGCGAAAATCGCGATAGTGAAAGTGTTATCAGTTTAATTAATACGTTAAATTGTAATAATAAGTGTAGATTTAGACTAGGTTATATTAGTCAAGTATAATGTAAGTTGTGTGTAAGGCACGCGAATCTCAGTGAGTGTATCTGTGAACGATTGGGTGAGTGTTTACTATTATAATCCCCTTATTCCTTTCTATGACGATCGAGGTATCCTACACCAGCGTTTGGTTTTAGGGACTCGGAGATAGCCTTCCATTGGGTGTGACATTTAACAAGAGACGGTAGACTACTCTACCAACAGACTATAGACAACCACAACCAAGACATGACACTTACGGCAGTCACACCGCTTATGGATGGCTGAACCGAATTAATACTCGCAACTCGATAGAGCCAATTTGAGCTATAATGCTACTTTGTAGTTGTCTACGAACACAAACCAACCTAATGCTAGTGATGGTTACCTTATCCTACCTTATCCCTATGGACTGACTAACTGCAGGATATTTTACATTGCCCTTGATGTATGCACATTCTCAGGGAGATGGGTTAGGCCTCACCAAGTTATATAAACTGGATTGATAGTTCGTTCTAAGGAACGCTATTGATTGTGTCTCGTTAAACCACTTCCGGCTTTCGGGCCTCTCACAAATTATCATTAGCGAGACACGATATTTGGATGCCGAGATAGAAACGCTCCGTTGCTCGACATAGTCGCATGGCTGCCGCATTGAAAGCATCCTCTAAATGGGGGAGATTAAGAGAATGAGAAGTGACGATTTGGAATAACCACTTCGGCGTATAGCAGGAGCAATTGTAAAGAATTCTACTACCGACTAACGATGCGGTACGCTTGTGCAAATTTTGTATTGTCTTTGTAACGGGTGATTAGGCCGTTATAAGGGGTTCATTACATTAGTACGCGCCCAGTGGTTACTGGAACGTGTCTCGCTCAATGACAGTTGAACTTCGCAGTACTCTGCCTTAGGATTGAGTAAGACATGACTAGAGCTTAGGGAACGTGGCTTGTTAGAATCGTAGCAGTGTCCTTAGTGGTCCTATGCGTTCAAGTCTAATAATACACGCACGACGCTGTCAGCTGCTGTAAAGCAGTCCCACGTCACTTGGGGTGGGTCTGTAGTTATTGTAAAGAAATCCATAAACGTAACTTAGAGTAATATACTCGTATTCCCCAACGCAAACGTTACGTGTCACATATCAACCCTTTTGTATTCCTGACATGTCTTCTTACTATTATAATCAAAGGAAAAGTAATAAACTAGATTTCCTTTCCTTAATGTTCTTACCTATGAATTCCTAACCTTATTTTATATTGACATTGTTTACTTGTAATCCCTCCTTGTCCTAACTATCCAAGACGAATGCAACAAGGCGATTTAAGACCACTGAAAGATACAGACGCTCGAGTCTAGGCGAGTTGAGTTAGGAGGCTTGGTGAATACCAAGGGTCATGTCCGAGTGAGCTGTCGCTAGATAGCGAGTATGTGTTATAGTTGGGTTAAAGCCCTGATTAGACTAATTTAGTACTTAATATAGTGTGTGTGTGAGTTTGTTGCGACGACTGGATGAGCCTTTCATTATAATATTTATCCTAGGCTGATAGTGTAATTAAAGTTGTTGTAACTAAACAGACAGAGACGTGTTGCTGGGGAGTTTGTTGCGTCACTTCTTTTCCCCAGCTCAAACACTAGGAAGTGATGAAGGGTGGGCGCTTTGAGGCTGTCTATAGATCTTTAAGAGAGTTGATCCACAGCTCTATTAATTAATAATTTTTGAGTTTTGTTTCTCAACTCTTATTATCTAGTAATTCTTGAATGTTATATTCTTTATCACAAACCAATAATTCGGTTAGACTGATATGAACACGTGTCTTGCAGATACGCTTGTTGTGCAAAGGGTGAACTTCCAGGGGTTCGGGAAACCACATCTATCTCATATCCAGAGCATGATGCCGACGCAATGCCGCTGAAACTAGCCGCCCCGTTGTTAGACAAGGACGGTCCACACGGTTGCCGCAGAGAAAGCCGCTTCGTCACGCTTATCAGTTTGAAAGAACTGCTAGGGACCATGTCTCCAAAAGAGCATGATGCCGACGTAATGCCGCTGAAAAGGCGCTTGCGTCACTTTATGGAAGTGTTGCTCTGAGTACTCCAAGTACAGATGTAAAGTATCGTGTGAGTTATGCCTGATCAAATACCTCTTAAGCTAGCGTAAGAGTTACTCACAAATCTATATAATAATATACTTAGCATCCCTCTTTTATTATTGTCTTCCTGCAACCACATCCAACTTCATAACTATGAATTCCTAAATCTTATTTACTATTTATTTCAATCCTTTCCTTGCTCTATTAACACAACAAGGCAAGAGACAAGGCGTTGGACTTCTTCATATTTGGAATTCATTTAATCTCTGTCGGTGGGAGAGTGACCAGTCTGGAGACGAGCTCTACAGAGTCGCACGGCGGCTAGGTGCGACTTTTCCTCAAAACAAGGAACCGACCTAAACAGTCATATTAACAGAATTATGAAAAACGAAAATTTTATCAGCCTAGGGTTATTTAGGAACAGTCACAAGGGCTTAATCTAAATCGGGACTCATCGCAAAATAAAATTTTATGCTATTGCTCTTGAGTCCATGTCAAGTGTTCCCTAGACCATTCGATTCGACAGCCGCGTTTCCCTTGGCGTATAGGTGGGCGCCTAATTGGGCGTCGTGCTCGTAGGCCGTATTCATGCGGCCTATTTCTCACGGTTTGGTGGCTAACAAATCAATAATACCGCTTGAGAATTGTAGCTTTAAACCCGGACGGTTAACATCGGCTGACGTCTTGCAGTCAGTTGTATGCAGGGTATATATGTTCTACACTATTTTATATTTTGATTGTAATCAATTTATTACTGATTACAAACTGACAAATAATGCAATGTATTTGCCACCTAGTTGTAGGAGACATATTGCTAATCTTTTAGCATACAATAAACACAGTGACACTGGTACCTGTATTGTACCATCGATTACTGTTAGTAGTGGTACCAACACTACTTTTGATACGCCTTGTAGTTTAAACTATTAGGTGCGACAAAGGGTAAGCCGCATATGTTGATTGTTGTACGTCAAAATATGCAGGGTCTGTCCGGCAAAGAGTTAGAGTTAAATTTATTTATGGAGAACTATGACGTTCAGGTGTTATGTTTAACTGAATACTGGTTGAAGGAACATGAAGTAGTGTTTGTGAATGATAATCATTTTAGTGTACAAATTAGTGTTAAGTGACTTAGCGTCTGTCCACTGTGGTTTATTAGCTAGCTTCCCTGTGCCATTACATAAAAAGCCGCATAAAATAGAATGTAGGCCTTATACAGGTAGTCGTTGCAACAAGTTTAAAAATAATATAGCTCATAGAATTACACCATCTATAGTAGGACACGAGAATCCTAATGAAATCTTTGGAGCCCTTTTTGATGTTGTCCAAAAAGAGTACCAATCTAATTTCAAGACCAAAACCATTAACATTAATTGCACCCCCGCTGGCTTAGACCAATGGGCTTACTCCAGGTATTGCGAGTTATACGGTTTGATACTCCTTTACTAGGGTATGTCATAAAAATTCAAAATTATCTAAAAAGATTTGTGTTTTTGCTAAATCTAAACTTTTAAGCAACTCAATTAAAAATTCCAAGAATAAAATAAAAACATCTTGGAAAATGATTAACAATGAAACGGGTAAGTCGGTTAACCAACAAGAAAAACATTTTGAGCTTATGGTCGACAGCAAATTAGTTAATAAAGCAGCTGACGTAGCCGAGGCATTCAATGACTTTTTTTGCCAACATACCTATAACTACGACTCGCTCCTTAAATTCGTCCCCGTCTAAAGCTGAAAACCTTTTGCATAGTAGTGTGCCTAAATGTAGTCGCTTATTTAGTTTCGAACATGTAACACCTGGTGATGTAGTTAACGTTTTTAACACACTTAAGTCTAAAATCACTGGGGTATTTCCATTAAACTATTAAGTAATATAATAAACATCGTAGCTCCCTATCTAGCTGTTAGTTTTAATAGATGTGTTGATTTAGGAACTTTTTCTGAGCTCATGAAGAGTAGTAAAGTCATACCATTATTGAAATCAGGTAATAAAAAAAACGTTGGCAATTTCAGGCCTATTTCTATTTTACCTGCATTTACCAAATATTTGAAAAGTTAATACTCAAGCAGTTGCTAAGACATTTTAATTTAAACAGCCTCCTTCATAATGAACAATATGGCTTTACAAAAGGTAGTTCGACTTCAGATGCAGGTGTTGCACTGCTGAAACACATATTTAACGCATGGGAGAACTCTCAAAATGCTATTGGAGTTTTCTGTGATCTCTCCAAAGCTTTTGATTGCGTGCAAAATGACACTCTTGTGCGTGAACTACATCATTACGGTGTCCATAATGAAGCTCTTAAAGTAATAAGTTCATATTTACATGCAATGTGTAGATGTTAATGGTGTGAAATCTTCCGGGCTTCTAGTGCAGTTAGGTGTACCACAAGGCTCAATACTGGGTCGATTGTTCTTAGTGTATATTAATGACTTACCATTCTATTTAAAGGGTATCTATGACGTTGTACTGTTTGCAGATGATACTTCTCTTATTTTTAAAGTAGACAGGAATAGACAAAATTTTGACGACGTATGTTGTGCACTCTCAATTGTTACGGATTGGTTTACGACACATAACTTAGTTCTCAATGCTAAGAAAACGAAATGTATAAAGTTCGCTTTAGCGAATGTTAGAAATCTAGGACCCAACATCGTCTTGGATAAAGAGGTTCTTGAAACTGTAGACTCGGCAGTTTTTCTGGGCATAACAGTAGATGCCAAACTTCAGTGGGGCCCTCATATATCAAGCCTAGCGGGAAGGTTCAGTTCGGCCGCTTACGCCGTCAGGAAAGTAAGACAATACACTGACGTTGATTTAGCTCGGTTAGTATATTTTAGTTATTTTCATAGCGTTATGTCCTACGGTATTCTGCTGTGAGGCAAAGCTGACATTCAAAATATATTTGTTCTTCAAAAACGAGCTGTTCGAGCAAGTTACCAGCTTGGTGCCAGAGTATCTCTGAGAGATTTTTGTAAAGATATTGGTATTCTCACGGTGTCATCACAATTCATCTTCGCCAAAATCTTATACGAGTATATTAGGCAAAATATACACTTATACATTAAAAACAGTGATATTTACAATACAATACAACAATACAATACAAGGTTCATAATTCGTTTGTTGGGCTTGGTATTACTTTTTATAACAAGCTACCCTCTTCTTTGCTAGATTTGCCTTTTAATGCGTTTAAAACTAAATTAAAATCCAAACTTTGTTCAAGGGCATACTATTCTATCAACGCCTACTTAAACGATAAGAATTGTTGGTCGCCGTGATTAACTCAAGACAATGTTTATGTTCTTTCTCCAGAATTAGCTTAGTGACAGGTTATATGAGTTCATATAATTGTTTATTTTATTTGACTGTAAAATTCAATTTATTCTTAATTTTATTTTCGTTTATTATTGACATAATCTTCTCATTACAATGTTTTTTTGTTGAGTTGTATTGCAATATGTGGTTAGCTAGCGACCTCGATAACTGATTATATTATTCTTACAACTGGCAGCAAGTTCGTCATGCTCCCTTAGATGTCACTGCTTGCGGTAGCGTCGTTGGTCGGATTGCCTCCTTCCCTCAAATATGGCGAGGGGGTAATGGCTGATTTTTGCGTTATGCTCGTGAACGGGTGCTGCTTGTGGTGACTGGTCGTCTTGTTGACCATTGTTTTGTTTTGTTTTTAGTAATTAATTGTTTATTTATTTTACTTTCATGGTCCTAGTTCATCATTTGTGACTTTTACAGCTATAGCTATATGTAAGCGGGCACGCCCTTTATGCTTGGAGGCTTTTATTTGGGCATTAAGTTCTGTTTACGTTTTTATCTCTGCTTGAAAAATAGTTTTCGGTGTTGTTCCTTTTCTTTTTTTTTTTGTTGGTATAGTGGTGTGCTAGCTGACATATGACTAATAATTTAATGTTTTGTGTTGCACGTAATGTAAATTGTTTTGCATACTGTTGTATAGAATCCTTTTTTTTTCTCTAACTGAACAGACAGCTGTGCTGCTGGAGAGTTTGTTGACCACTTCTTCTTCCCAGCTAAAGCACTAAGAAGTGGTGAAGGGTGGGTAATTTTGATATTCGAAAAGTGCTGATTTTCAGCCTAGTTTGAATAAATGACTTTTGATTTGATTTGATAACGTAACTTTGCCAAAGACGACAAATCGTGCTCATATTGACACCAAAATGATACCTAGGTCTGATTTCGTACAGCTCTCTGCATTGCATCAGCTGTCAAATGGCGTCGTGTGTATTTCAGTGTACCTACAGCAAGCGGCACGTCATCATTTGATAAATCGGGAGAATAATATCCCCTACGGAAAATTATTCTGCTAATTTCGAACGTAGCGTTCGAAATTAGCTTCTTTTGAGTTTTAGCGTAGGTATTCTCTGTTATTTTTTTGTCTTAGTGACAGTGTTTTCTTTGTACATTTGTCTATGTTATCAGTTTTAAGAAGGCTTTTTAACAACATTTGCTCCTTGTCATATCAAAGTCAAAGGTCATATCGCACTTTGACTGAATTTGTCAATACCTATCTTTTTATTTTGTTTCTAATCAGTTTTTTCTTGTACTTCTCACTACTTCTCTTTAACTTCTTGATTTCTCTTTTTAGTTACGTCCACGTTCTCGAGACGCAACTGGTATCTGGTGACAGACATTACCTAAGTGCACCAGATATCTGAGAACTCGGTGGTGTTGTATCCAAGATCGAATGTAAATGATTCCTTTTCTTCCTGTATTCCCTTTGTCTCGATGATCCTGTGCTTGTTTCTTTTCTTTTGCGTTAATTAGTCTTTTGCAAGCCTTTTTACTTTATGGTACCTAGTGTTCACGGTGCTTTCTTTTGAGCTTCTTCGTATTTTTCGGTGTTCTGTTTGAGTCTTATCCTGTGCCTAATTCAGCTGCCGACAGTCGGCCTATTTACAAGTAATATTTCTGAAAATAATAATAATTGTGGGCTACTTACCAATACTTCGATAATTTAACAATGGTGCCGATTCCCTTGTTCACAAACTAAACTAAATTTAAGTTCAGTGCATCTTTTTCTTTCTATTTCATTAAGAAAAGGACAGAAGATAAATTTTAGTTTAGTCCTGTCAAATTAATCAGGGCCTGTCACTACTCCATACAAGTTTAGACGTGATTAAAAACTTGCCTACTAAAATTACGTCAATTTCCGTCAAGCGCTGATTAATTTGACAGGATTAAACTAAAATTTATCTTCTGTCCTTTTCTTAATGAAATAGAAAGAAAAAGATGCACTGAACTTAAATTTAGTTTAGTTTGTGAACAAGGGAATCGGCACCATTGTCAATCTAATTAAAAATATATTTAGTGATAAACCCAAACACGATCAATCTACTATCATCCATCATCATCCACCTTCCTTCTCCAACACCAAATCAGCTCGCTGGTGGGGTATCATGAATAACAGACGTTGAAAATTTTGGTAAAATAGAGCCAGTTTTTCTTTACGTGCTACAAGCTGATCTCACCAAGTACGTAAATGAAGGGGGAATGAGGATGAAGGAGTTACCGCGAAAGTAACTCAGGTTACTACGTACGATAAATATAGCCATCTATGTGTATCCTGGCGAAATTCTTAAACGTAACTCAGTATACGAAAGGAAAAGTGTTCTAATAAGGGACACAATTTTCAGATTTTTGACGTGATAACGTCTTATAAATCGATGAACGCTGTACGCACGAAAAAGCATGACTCATTGTCACGTTCCGCCTGAGCCGAGCGTGCAAGCGAGAGCGCGGAACCAGCGATAGAGGCCTAAGCGTTCAGCTTGTGACGCATCTCTCTCTCGTTATCACTTAAAATTATCGTCCGTCAACCGAACACACAACCAATTTTATTTTTTTGTAATAGTGGTTTGTCGTATTAGTTTTGTATTACCTACACACGATAAACTGTGCTATACCGTCTTTTTCAATAGTAAAAATCAACCGAAAACAAGAAGTAAAACTACATTTACTTATAACGAAAGTTCACACATTAATGTGGTCTTCGGACAGGAATATTTTGTATGGTGCGAATATTTCGTATACTAAGTTACCATAAAATTTTATAGAAATTAAAGATTTTCGAGAACGTAATCAATTTTTCCGTTGTGCTTAATAATCCTAAGATACAACTGTGACATTTACTTTGTGTATTTACTATTGTCAATTAGTGCATACCTATTTATAATGAAGTGTCGGGGACAGCAAAGTGTGGGTAAATAGTTGATTGACCCTGTAGCAGCTGGCATCAACAACGTCCGTGCTCTGTGCGCGTTGGCATTCAACTAACGCTGCGTTTTTTTTTTTTTAATATAAGGGTTTTATGCAGTGGTCCTTCGGGGGTCCTCGACTGCTTTACCGGGCTTCGGTGGGGCCAGAAGGGCCTCTCACCTAGTTCTAACTAACGCTGCGACGCGATGCGCGCTATTTATATTGCGAGCAAAAACGACCTGCATTGTGATTGGTCAATGTAATATTGTACGTAGCCATCCCGTTTCGTAAAGAACGATATTGTGTATATAAACTAGCTCTTAAAATATAATTCAATTCAATCCGAATATTGTTTAATTTTATCTCCTGACATCTGGTAAAGTGGTGACCCCGACGAACAGCATTCAAATGTCAACCAACGACGAAGTAGCTACCGTCTTCTTAAAGTCACGCATACTAACGTTTTGGCGCGACAAACCACTGCTCTGGTTTGCACAATTTGAAACGGTAGTCAACCCGCAGAAGCTCGGCGATGAAGCCAAGTTCAGCCTCTTAGTAGCTCACCTAGAGAAGACGGACGTCGAGCAGATAGGCAATATCATCATGAGCAAGACACGCGCTGGCCGCTACGAGGAAGCGAAGAAGAGACTGTTGTCCGTTTATGAAGAGTCCGAGACACAGCAGCTGCAAATGCTGCTTACCGAGATGGAGTTGGGAGTCCAGAAGCCGTCCCAGCTATTGCGTAGCATGAGAGAACCAGCACGTGACAAGATGCCCGATACCACTCTGAAGATACTGTGGATGAGCCACCTGCGAAAAGTCCATTCGGTTTATGCGTGCAAACAGCTGTCTACGTCACGACACGGAAACAATCACTCGCATCCAGACCCGGACCTTCGAGAAGCCATCATGTAACTCACGCGGGAAATTGCAGAACTGAAAACGGATAGATCAAGACAAAGAAGATCGTCATACAGATCATTCCGCTCACGATCTCGTTCACTATCTCGAGGCCGACTGGATATTTACCAGCAGACGTCAGGCGATATGTGTTTTTACCACACACGTTATGGTAAAGAAGCACGCAACTGCAGATCTCCGTGCATGTTCAAGCGTCAGGAAAACTAGTTGCAACCTTGGCTGCGACGGGAGCCGAGGTTAACAAAATATCACCATACCGTCTACACGTTTGCGATTACCAACATCACATGAGATTCCTTGTGGACACCGGAGCCAACGTGTCGGTTATTCCTAACAAGAAAGGAATGAAACGGGTCGAAGAAGTGTTGTACGCGGCGAACGGCACCCCGATACACACTTACGATGAGAGAAAGCTGGAACTCAACCTTGGTCTGCGCCGCCCCTTATCATGGCAGTTTATCGTTGCTGCCGTGAAACGACCGATCTTGGCTGCCAATTTTTTTTTTTTTAGGTGGGCGTGTCGGCTCCACCGAGTAGAGAAGAGTGGCGAATACAGACCGTGTGGTGATTACCGAAGACTAAATGCCGTCACCAAACCGGATCGGTACGCAATACCACGACGACGTGACCTTACGTACCATCTCGAAGGGATGAAGATCTTCTCGAAGATTGATTTGAGGAAAGCGTATAATCAATTACGAATACGGGAAGAAGACATTGAGAAAACGGCAGTCATTACGCCGTTTGAATTCGCACGGATGTGTTTTGGTCTATGCAAACCTTCCAACGACATGTCAATGGACCACGTTTTCCCATTCGTCAATGGCATTCTCGTTGCCTCACCAGACCAAGAAACCCACAGAGGAGAAGATCTTTTCAAAGGACTCAAAGAACATGGTTTAAATAAACGTGTCAAAAAGCGTTTTTGGGTCCAAAAAACTGGAATTCCTGGGCTACATGTTGGCTAAAGCCGACATCCAACAAACAGAAGATTCAGACGGTTTATACGGACCACAAGCCGTTAACACATTCACTACTACAGCTAAACACTAAGACTGAAACACCATTACGCACGAGATATTTGCACTATATCAGTCAAATCTATGAAGATATGCCATATTGAAGGAAAGGACAACGTTGTGGCCGATGCATTATCAAGAATCGAAACAATATCCATTCCCTCACCAATCGACTATGATGAGCTAGCCCGTTTTCAACACAGCGACAAACAATTTACTAACGTCACGAAAAACAATTCGCTCCGATTCGAACGGCTACGTCCACTCAACGTAAGTAAGCGAATTCTGTGCGAAACATCAAGCGGCCACGTTCAACCGTACCTGCCACTAGAGTTACGAAAAAAAGCCTTCGACGCCATTCATGAGTTGAGTCACCCCGGAATCCGAGCAACAAGAAAGATGATCACACATTTTTTCTGGCCAAGTATGAACAAAGACGTCAGTATGTGGACCAAATGTTGCATAACCTGCCAACGAACTAAAGTGCAGCGACAGTACAGTATCTACCGCTAGAAGAGTACCTACCCACCAGCAGATCGACTGTCGCACATACACATAGATATCGTCGGGCCACTACCAATTTCAGACGGAAGACGGCATTGTGTTACCATCATCGACCGAGAAACTAACTGGCCAGAAGCATTCCCAGTCAGCGACATGGAAGCCAAAACTATCGCCACGGCCATCTATGAAGGGTGGATAGTGCGATTTGGTTGCCCAGAAAGGATCACCAAGCGACCAAGGAAGACAGTTCGATTCTCATTTATTCAAAACACTGATGAATAGAATGGGCATCGAGAAAACACGGATCCACAGGCGAACGGAATGGTTGAAAGGTGCCATCGATCATTTAAAACAGCATTAACGGCACGACTACATAACTCAAGCTGGACGCAAGAATTGCCAACCGTATTACTGGGACTTCGCGCTGCAATTAAAGAAAACACTGATGTGTCATCAGCAGAAGCGCTATACGGAAAACCGCTACGTCTACCCGGTGAAATGTGTGGAGAATCGACGCTATACACAAACACAAATACACACTTCAGCGACGTCATAACTAACGCAACGTGCAGCGCTTCACTGGGGAGGAGCTATGTAGCAGCTGGCATCAACGGCATGCGCGCGCTGTCCGCGTTGGCATTCAAGTAACGCCGCGTATTTTTATTTTTTTTATAATACTGGTTTTTATGTAGTGATCCCTCGGGGGACCTTGACTGCTTCACCGGGCTTCGGTGGGGCCAGAAAGGCCTCTCACGGTCACGGTTAATATAAAAGTTTAGGTAGCACAGCTAAGGGCGTCCCATATTGGACTCGAACCTAGGCTTAGGGGATAAGGCGGGAAAAACGCTCGGGTGTCACCACTGTGTGGATCACCCGGAGGACACGGTGGAGCATACGGTGGAGGTCTGCCCGGCTTGGGCAGAGCACCGCCGTGTCCTCGTGGAGGAGATCGGCGGCAGAGATCTCTCGCGTCCGGCCCTGGTTCAAGCCATGGTACGGAGCGAGAGGGCATGGGCAGCCGTCACCTCCTTCTGCGAAGCAGTAATGCTCGCGAAGGAGGAGGCGGGACGGTTGAGGGAAAGGCAAATTTCGCGCCCTCTCGCCTCTAGCCGCCGCAGGAGACACCCTGGGCGCCGGGAATCCCGGGCGGATTTCCGGCCACCGTAGGCGAGGGCTTGCGGACGGTGAGCAATGGGTAGCTCACCGTCCGGTAAGGACCAGGCCTGGGTCGACGGCGCGTTGTATTCCATGCGCGCTTCAAAGAGATGTCGTCAGCACAAGTGTAGGGGTCCACTAGGGCCGATGCCTGCCGGTGTCTCGGGAAGGTACTAAAGGGTCACCGAGGCCCCTAGCAACACAGGCAACAGGAAGGAATACGGGTGGGTTTTAGTAGTAAGAGTCTGACACACCCTCCCGCTCCGCCCAGAGCGGGAGAAGTTATTTGATGATTTCCCACCGAAAAAAAAAAGGGGCGTTACCGATTACTGAGCAAGCGGGGACTTGTCGTATCTGTGTATTATTATTATTGGGGATATGGTTTGGATTAACTTGCACCGCGCGGGCGGGCGGGTGCAAGGGACTGGGGGAGAATCTTTTTACTCTAGTTCGCGGAGGTACTCGCCGTCGAGTAAGAGAGGTCAGTGTGGTGTATTTTTTGTGAGCTAACTTAGTAGGTACTCTCTTGGAAGAGAGTGATGTCGTCGTCTTTGTCTGTTAGTGCATGTTTGGGGCGTCGTATGCGTGATATGCGTGAGGTAGTGTATCTGGCTGCTGCTGCCACAAGTGGATTAGTGTGTGTGGTAGCAGAGTCCAAAAGGCCTCGTCTTGCTTTTTTAAGAAATTGCCTGATGGTTGGCAAATTTAAATCGACATGTAATTGTTCATTGCGTACAAACCAGGGGCTGCCCGTGGCTATTCGCATGAATCGATTTTGGAACTAACGCGATAACGCTGCGACGCGATGCGCGCTATTTATATTGCGAGCAAAAACGACATGCCCATTGTGATTGGTCAATGTAAATATTGTACGTAGCCATCCCGTTTCGTAAAGAACGAGATTGGTGCCGATTCCCTTGTTCACGAACTAAACTAAATTTAAGTACAGTGCATCTTTTTCTTTCTATTTCATTAAGAAAAGGACAGAAGATAAATTTTAGTTTAGTCCTGTCAAATTAATCAGCGCCTGTCACTACTCCATACAAGTTTAGACGTGTTTAAAAACTTGCCTACTAAAATTACGTCAAATCTGATTAATTTGACAAGACTAAACTAAAATTTATCTTCTGTCCTTTTCTTTGGACACTTACTTTCTCACACGTCTGTCTTTAGGTAAAATTTCTGCTTCCAGTAGCTATATTATTAACACTTCTGTGACATTCCTAGTAAAAAAGCAGACATTTATTTTTGTGACCCGGAAGTATGACCTGTGGACACCACAAGAAGGCACTCATGATGTTAGAAGCGGGAAAACTATACGGTCAAGTGGCACCAATCATTGTGGATAGGTACATGCGCCAGTTTGTGCTTGTAACTATCGACCGTGTCTTTAGTTGTAGTATGGCTTCCCTGACTATAAATGTAATCCTTGTGTAGATGAACGGAAAGAAAACAAAAAAGTGGTATTAGAAATGTTATATTTGAATACTATTAGCATTATAAAAATATTATAGTTTTACATGATTTATTAATTATTATTTATATTATCTTTTAGTCATTAATCGGTACCTACCAGATAAAATGGCACCTAACTTTTTTCTTATACGTTTGTAAGTATTATAATAATGTAATCTACCTTAAGTAATAAAATTATTAGTTTAAATATTTAAGGGGGATGCGTTAAGGTAGCCCGCGAAATTCAACTAAACGTAGTTGATACAAATTTAATTTGGCGGGAAACCCTGGCGCTTTCGCCTTGACTACATAGGTACGTATTTAAACTTTACTTCTTAGTAGGCACGTTATATTTTAAGGCAAAAAATTAGTACTAACCTTTTTAATTTTGTCAGTCACGAAATTTCAATAAAACGCAACGCGACAGCGCTATAACTATTAAAGGCACGTTAAAAACAGTCGTCAAGATCTTATTCCAAAATTAATAAAAAAGTTATTGTAAACATTCAACAATAACGCATTGGTCTCGAAAAAGGTCAGGATCCGTGGTTGACACGAGAAAATAGAAAAATATGGGAATGCAAGTTGTACTTTCTTCCTTTTTGCCCAACTTTACAACCTACACCTGTATTCTTCGAAATATTTTCTATAGAGAAGAATTTTCACCTTTTCGTCTTCTCTAACTGCCGCACTCAGAGACATCACTTAAAAATATAAATTAGTTTTATTATTGACTTTAATTAACCAGCATATTTATATCTTGGCACAAGGCAACAAAGATTGATAAAGGACACAGGCCAAATCGTTCCTATCCGGCGAAGTTTTGATATGCCATACACAGGGTCAAATTAATTTAGCTAGCGAAACTCCACAATTATGATGGCTATCGATATCTAAAAACGATAAAACAAAAAAAAGCATTCATGATTTTCTTTTGGGGTCAACGTGCGCCGACCTCACTTTGCCGGTCTTTGTATTTCATTGTTGTCTGAAAGAATAATAATAGCCCAGGAAAATAAAAAAAGCATATCTTTGAAATAAGTCCAAGTGAAGAATATTTCGTAAATGATTAGTTTTACGTCAATTTATGATATTACAAGTTCCTTCAATTCAATATAGAACAGTTACTATAGAAATGTGATCGCTAGTCACCCTCTTTTTGGGCTCACCGTAGTCAGGTAAAACTGTATGGCATCGTCTGCCTAGCATTAAATAGACTTGCGTATTGATTCTTACCTTTTTGAGGTTAGAATCAGTATTTCTTGAGATATTATAATATCTTGGCTATTTAGATATTATTTTCAAAGGGGATGGTTTTTACTACATGGAATATAAAAGTCAGGTACAGCTTCTATAGGAATTTGGCCATTATCCTTTTAAGTAAAGACTCGGAGTTTTGTGGTTAAACCGTGTTTTTAACGGCGAATAGTATAGTGATGCGCACGACGCAGTCGCCGGCGCAACTCAGCCGGGAACTTCTCGTAACAACGGCGGCAAGCGGGGCGCTCGTCGTATTCGTAGAACTTGCTTCTCGTACTAAGGGCGGTATCGCACACGGAGCAAGCGAAGTGGTGAACACACCAAGCTTTGTTCAGGGCCGTGAAAACTAAACAAAAATAAAACTCATTTATGATAGATAGACATGTTTCACGCACAAAATATTCTATAGCCGACTTGGCTTTTGTAAAAACTTACCATCACCAGCAATAACTTGATTGCACACATAGCACAAGTTTCCGAACAACTGATGATAATGCTGTTCGCAGTAGGCTAGACCCTTCTTCTCGTAATGGCGATGACCATGGAATGGCTTCTCACATTTGGCACACACGAAGTGCTGAAAACGGGCAGTCCTTGATTTAGGTAAAATAATTAATAATATAGATAGAGTAAGTTCTGTAGTTATAAAGTTACACACCTCAACATGCCAATGTTTCCCAAGGGCAGTGACAATCCTCTCCTCGATTGGACGTCGGCAAGCTCCACAAATGGGAATACCCATTTTATCATGGCAACGTAAGCAGAATAGGTTATTCTGTAAACAAAATGCATAAATAAATAAAAACGTTAAGAATGCTATGTTTTATTCTTGTTTCTGGTAGAAATTAAAGAGTAGTACTTGACACAATCATGTGTTTACATGACCCTCAACTTTTATTTATTTTTTTTTTTTTGTAATCTACCAATAAAAATATATTTACCACATCGTTGGCAGCGTATCCAGGGCGATTCTTGACCTCCCTAGCGGTATGATCAAGCTCCACGCCACACGTGGCACATGTGAAGTGGTAGCCGTGGTACACCTCGCCACGATAACGTAACGGCTCACCGTCAATAACACCACTGTCAGAAACAATTTGGAAATTGATTTGTAGGTCAGTTACCCTTTTGACCGCCACAGTCATGTATAGATGACATACCAAAATGTGCCCAGCACGCCACGGTCACGACTACATGACAGATTTTAAGGAATAATTCGTAGCTTGGCGCCGAGGGCACGTTTTTGCTTTTCTGACGTGGCGGTCAATTGGATAAGGGATATAAATTCATTGACATCAAAGTATAAATTGAGTGACATAACATGAAATTTTTGCAAGCAAGCTTACAGTTCATCAAAAATTTTAATAGCTGCTTAAAAAATAAAACTGACTGATATACATGACTTATAGATTCTTTAAAGTTTGATTTACTAGAAGAAATATTTACTTACTGGCACTTATGGCACATGTAGTTAAGCAGTCCGTCGGCCTTAATACGTGCGTTGCAAGTGTGGCACAGAGCACGCCCGCCATTCTTTATAAAGCCTGCATCAGCAAGCTCGACATTACAGTCCTCACAACGGAAGCATGCAGGATGCCAGTTGGCATTCATTGCTTTTATCACGCGACCAATCACAAACTCGCCTGAAACAAGTCAAAAAGCCAATTACCAAATGTACATATAAAGTGGTGTTTATTTTGTAAAAAGGTGATTAGCAGGTGACATTAGACTATTGTAACTTATATAAATTACAATTTGATATACTAAAAAATGAAAAATAAAAAACTTAAAAAAAATCACACTACAAATTGAAAATACAGATCCAAAGAGACCTTCTTCAACTCCACCGACTTCTGAAATTAAAGTAATTTTTCAATTTGTAGTGTTTTTTTGTCGTCGTAAGTCGCGGTTGTTTTTTTCTTGTAATTCGTTTTTGATTGAAAAAGTATCCTGTATTTGTATACAGAGCGATAGTGTTGATAATAAGGTTCAAATATCGCAAATAATTTTTGCATTCTTATAGCCACAATATACCAGATAAATAGAATAAAGATAAGGTATTATTTGCCAGGTAAGTTAATTGGAACTAATCCAGAGGTGATATAACAGTTATGGGACATTTTTGAAGACAAATGTTTGTTTGAAAACATGTTCTATTAAATGTTCAAATATTTTTCTACGGAAAAAGTCCAAACTAAAGTAAAGCTAAAAATAAATATAAATAATAAAATAAGTACCGCATTTTCCGCAACAAGGCGCAAACAGCACTTGAAAGTCACGTTCACAGTATTTGCGACCTTCAAACTCGTAGAATACACCTTCAGGAAACACACGGAAACATTGTGCACATCTGAAAGATATCAATCAGTATCAAATAAATTTTCTAACATCCTTAAAGCAGTATTGCACATAATATTAATACATTTTATTTGGTATTTGGTGTCATTATAAATATATTTATAATATAAAATCTGTGGGGTAATTGCATAACACACATACAAATATGACAATTGATAGCACTCTTTCATTCTGACAGTTCAGCCTCGTTCATTACGATATAAAATACGTTGTTGAGCAGACGATTTTTTCAAACCTTTGAAGCAATGGATTAGGAATTTCCTTCGAAACCCTTGAATTGTGATTGAAACTGTGTTACGCAATCCGGGCGCTGGTTAAAACTGAGGCGGAACCCGCATGGGAAGCTGGACGAAATTAGCTCGTGCCGATTTCGTTAACCAACTTGTAAGATGTTCAAATTGGCGCGAACACGCGTCCATGGTTTTAAAGACTTGCTAATCATTAAAACAATAGACGCGTGCAGTCGCGTCCCACATCCCGCGAAGGATTGACTTTTAGACAGTCCTTAACCTTTTGACCGCCACAGTCATGTATAGATGACAAACTAAAATGTGCCCAGCACGCCACGGTCACGACTACATGACAGATTTTAAAGAAAAATTCGTAGCTTGGCGCCGAGGGTACGTTTTTGCTTTTTTGACGTGGCGATCAAAGGGTTAAAGACCGTAGAAAAACTTACACAAAGCAGTTGGTATGCCAAAGTTCGCCATTAGAGTTGACAATCTTTTCATTAGGCTCAAAGCCATCGCCGCAGCGGGTGCAGAACATGTTGTCCAAAGACATTGTCGCTAATCTATAAAAAAATGTTTCATTTTGTCATCAAAATAGTTGTATGTGGAAATTATCAGACCTGTTGCACTTTATTTCAATAAGTAAGTATTAAATTATTGTTGGCAGAACGGATGGCCGCGTTGAGGTCGAAAGGTTCTTGAGTGACATCCCCGAGAGCTTTGAGCTGGAATTTCAAAATCGTTTCGTATGCTTAGGTAATTCCGCGGCCGATTATTACGATGGGTTGGTGGAAACTGTCCATACATACGGTAGGGTCTAAGTTTTTCGAGATACGTGGACAAATAGAAAAAAGAAGCTTTCAGATTCTACTCTCTAGGACATGGAGGAGGCGCGAATGCTCCTGCTGTTCAACAAGCGACCTACCGCCGCTTTAAACTAATCGTATTAGGACGCAATAGAGCAGAACAAGGGCTCCAGGTTCTTTGCAAGAGATGTTTCTATTGGTTGGACAGAATCTGAGAATGGATGATGACAGAATCTTATACAACAAACCAGAACGTTTGATGATATCGAGAAGTTATTAAGCACGGTTGTACATGTCAACCAGTAAACCCAATGCGAATCTGGCAAATGACCAAAGATTTTGATTGACTCGTCACTGTACTGAAGACTCCGGATGTCAGCCTACGAAATTAGAAAAACTCTAAAGCAGCTTAAAACAACAAGGCGCCGGGTGATGACGAAATTACGGCAGAACTCTTGAAGGCCGGTGGAAAAACGGTTCATAAGGCTCTTCAGAAGCTATTTGTGTAATCTTGTTTAAAAAAGGGAGAGTGTCTTTCTTAAGAATTATACATAGACCCATTTCAATCCTGAGCCATGTCAGCTGTTCTCAATAGTCATCACAAACCGTCTCGCGTGCAGGTTTGAGGTGCAGCCTCCCAAAGAAGACGGATTCCATAAAGGCTTCAATACCATAGACGACATACACTGCCACAGGTTATACAGAAAACCGAAGAGTATAACCTGCCCCTGCTTAGCATTTGTGGACTATAAGAGTCTTTGATTCGGTTGCAACTTGGGCTGTACTGCAGTCTCTTCCACTGTGTCAGATTGACTGGTACATCAAAGTCCTAAAGGGTTTTATGAAAACATTACTTCCAAGATTCAAATGAATATTCTGAGTTGTGCTATTGACGAGCAAGATACAGCAAAATAAATACTCCACAGTAAGTTTTTAACTAGGATTACTATAGCAGCTATGCCATAGAGATAGGAAGATTTGATTTTAAATATCCATCTGGAGTTTTTAAGGAAAAAGGTTTTTCTCCAAGACATTCACCAAATAAATACTGTTAGATTCACTAGTCATGGTATTGTAGGAATGGAGAAGGATGAAATTACAACCCACATGCTACTGAACTGCCTCGAGGTTACTACATCTGTTTGTAGTAATCTCGAGGCAGTTCAGTAGCATGTGGGTTGTTATTAGCCCTGTGGCTAAACACTTTTGTGACCAAAGCAGTACTCTCTAAGAATTCTCAGCATCATCGCTTGCTCAAGGAGTTTGGGTAGATAAATCATATACTTATTCTTTTTTTCCATCTCACTGATCAAGAACCAATTCATAAAATACATGAATCATATATATGATTCATGTATTTTATGAATTGGTTGGTTGCCAATGCCAAACCAATTCATAAAATACATGAATCATATATATGATTCATGTATTTTATGAATTGGTTGGTTGGTATTATAATAATGTGAGCAATAATTTTTCCATAGCAAGTATTTTATTCTAGTTTTTCTATGATTTTCATAAAACAAAAATGTACATTTAAATTTTGTTAGTTTTAAATTAAATACTCATTTTTTTGGTTGTATTTCCTGTGCATGTCCCAAATAAAATATTTTCTTTTTTTATTTATTTACTAAAATAGCATTGTATGGTGTTTAACCTGTTAAGCCCCGCGCAACACAGTGGAGTTCGGAGTCAAACAATAGAAAATCAATTGACTCATTAGCTGTCCTTGACCAATTAAGTTTACTAAAATATAAAGTGAAACAGGTACTAATAGGGTAAATATTTTGAGTATTGTTAATTGTATTAATTAAAGACATCTTCCTGTTATTGTAACAGGCAAATACATATTAAACAAGTTGTTTAGGTATGTAGACAAGCTTGTTGGTATTTTGGATATCAGAGGCAGTTTCATTTGGTTAAGAATTACAATTAATTTGGTGGTATGAAATGATTGGTTTTTACTACAAGTTAGGAAAATTTAAAAAAAGACAATTATTTGAATCACATGAATGTTGAACGCTACCAGCGAATGTATTTGTATTAATTTGCAAATAAAGCACTTAAATATCTAGGCCAGGAAATATTTGATTGAATGTAATGAATTGTGCCATTCTAAGGGAATATTAATAAATATGCATGTGTAGGTGTGGTGCCAGATATGAGCAATCAAGGTAGGTATTTTAAGTTTGTTAACCACTCCCTCCCACGATTGCAGATATAGCTTACCCTGGCATTTTCCCCTGCAATTGTTTACTATACCAAAGATATTACGTGTTCTTCAACGTATGTTCTGTCAAAAAGAAGAATATTTTGGATAAATAAAGCTTAACTTCTAAATACTACATAAACTAGGAATTTAGAGGTAACTGTGTCGATACAAATAGAAATGATGCAACGGTGTCAAAAATAGTAATAACAAACACAATAAACTTGTAAAATATTTACTTACATTTATTAGGGTTTCGATAAAATTATGAAACTAGACGCCTAAAACATTATAATATTCTGATGGACTTATTAGTTGATTCAAAATCTTTTTAGTCACACACCAAACGCCCCACAAAAACTCCACCACACCAGTGACCAGACCACAGACAGACCACTATTGTAGAGATTGTACGACAAGAGACTACCACAGACTAACTATTGAGACTACAGATATTTTGGGTTGGATTTAGTATCGTTTGGCAGGAGTTGGGGGGTAAAAGGGGCTAAAGTTGGTAGGGGTTGAGTCCCCGATTATAACGCTACCACTTGACACTCTTATTAAAATAATGCATAATTTTCGAGAAATTAATAAAAAATGTTTCTCACCTCAAATCAGATAACAAGCGAAAACGAAACGTTAAAATGGGCGTTTGACAACCAAATCTGTCCCAGTATCTGTAGTCAGTATCAGTATCCAGTATCAGTATTTGTAGTCAGTCCGTGGTATAAAATCTCAGGCAAAATCAATAACACGGATCGTAAACAAAAAAACAGGTATGCCATTTGCGTCATGTGCATAGAGAATAGATTGGGTCATGTGTCACTGTCATTCGTTTTCGATCATTCCGTTTCTCCTCGAGTTGCGTGAATTTGTTCTCTGTGTTTCTACTCCCACTGATACAAAAGGTAAGGTATGTGTGTACAAAAGGCAATGTTACTACTGTTACTAGGAGAACTTAACCGATAAAGCCCCAATGGCTCCGAATAGGAGCCCTCGCGGCGCGCGATTTGAAAGTAGTTATCGAATAAAAATGTTTTTTTTGAGATTGAGAGATGACGTTATTGAGCCACGGGCCTGAGCGGTTAAGATGCAAGAGCGAGCGAAGCGAGCTCGGGACTTGGGGCACCCCGACTCGGACAGGTTAGGTTCGAACGGCATGGCGGGGTCTAGTCACTAGTGAGCGAGCGGAACGAGTGAACTCAGACCCCGCCATTCCCTTCGAGGTTATTTTTTTTTAAACGCATTATTAGATAGATTGGTGTCTTACGACTTTCACGAGAACGAACTCACGGCCAGAAACTATAAATGGTAAAGTGTTCGTATTTTATTTACCTTTCCACTAAAGCTGTTTTTATCAGTGGTAGACGCTTTTCTTTTCCTTATCTCATGTTTTAATAGTGCTTGTTCAATTTGTGACTGACACAACAGTAAACACCATGTAAAAATATACAAAACAATGGTGGTTTCTGGACTAACAGCAGGGCTGCCACCTATCGAGAGCTTTCAATTTTTAACCCCATTTCAGTTCATGATTGGATTTTCATGACTCACCCACAGAGTGATCGATTGATTTTAATTATAATTGATTTATAATATAACTCATGTG
The DNA here is from genome assembly GCA_905333075.3 of Atethmia centrago. Classification (NCBI taxonomy): domain Eukaryota; kingdom Metazoa; phylum Arthropoda; class Insecta; order Lepidoptera; family Noctuidae; genus Atethmia; species Atethmia centrago. The sequence goes on along the minus strand of HG995383.1, from coordinate 13,095,155 downwards.
TCAATTCAAATTATAATTGATTGAATTCTGCAGCCTATAATGTTCCCACTGTTGGGACACAGGCCTCCTCTCGATGAGAAGGAGTGGGCTGTAATCCACCACGCGGGCCCAGTGTGGGTTGATAGATGTCATGTCTTCAAATTTTTGGTTCTAGGACATGCCGGTTTCCTCACGATGTTTTCCTTCACCGTTTTGGGAACATTGGTGATGAAATATTTTACACAAAGTAAAGCGCCTGTCAGTGTTTAAACTTACGACCTACAACTCGTAAGTCGAGGCCGTTACCAATGGGCCACCACTGCTCTCAATGGGCTCTCCCTTTATGGTGTATATATATTCTGTGCTCAGTACTCGTCAGTCGTCTAATCAGTGGTCTCGAACCTACCGATATTTCGGCATTTCTACCGATATGGGCTCTGTCCTACCGAAATGTAACGATTTTTCTACGATTTTAGAGTATTCATGGAAATTCGCCCGATTTTTCTACCGATTTTACACTTTTAAGTTGGCAACCCTTTTCATTTATGTTTTGTTACGGGGAAGTCACTCAGATCAAGTAAATTTGTTTAAATGCAGATGCCTAGATTTTTATATCGAAGCTTGTAAGCAAATAACCACGCGGTTTCCATTGAAAAATAATCCAATAAAAGGTTTAGACATAATTGATCCAAAAAATGTTAAACTGCTTCAATAGTTCCTATGAGTAGGTTCTTTCCCAGTATTGTTCAGAGTAATGATTTCCAGGAAATTGATACAGAGTGCCGCATTTTAACAAATTGTGAACAAATCAAAACAATTCCTGATGATGTAGAACTATTTTGGGATGAAGTAAGTTATAAAGCGTGGCGATGAAACTCAAATGCTTCCTTTGTTGACTAATTTCATCTTTAATATTTTATCACTTCCTCATTCATCCGCTAACGTTGAACGCATATTTTCACATATTATTAATCTTTTGAAAACAAAACAGCGAAATAGGCTGTCTACTGAATCAATCACTGGTCTATTACATGATTTTGATTTTGAGTCTTAGAGACTAATACAGCTAATTGTTATGATTTTGAAATTAATTCTAAGATGACCACGGCTATGGCCAAAGAATATTGGTATAAAAATAATTATACTTAAGTGTGATTGTTATAAATTAGTTGGTAAGTTTTTTTTTCAATAAATAAACGAATTTGATTGAATAATGTACTTTTTTTGTCAAATACTGATTTTGTACAAATATACCAATTTTAGCTGGCAACTCTACCGATCTCGCTCTATGACGTTCGAGACCACTGGTCGTCTTGTCAATGACAATGAACAGAAAGTGCGTTGTGTAGTGATGGGCGATTCCGAGATGTTAATAATAATCGAAAGTATCGGAGTCGTTAAAATAAACCATAAAGTCAACCATCGACTCGCCGTTCTAAAAAACAATCGAGATGTGTTTTCATTGTTTCGAGTCCTCGGAATCGACCGCTAGTTTTCGATTGTTCGAATCAGATACAAATACAAATATTTTTTTATTTGTTCAGTCACTCTCATTCACCGAGTCTCGCTGCTCGAACATGTTTCATTTAGTTTCTTGATTCCTTCTATCTAGGTAACTTAACTACTTACATTTTATTTCCGTCACGGTATTGATTATTTTCGATTGCTCTTGTTGAAAGAATTAGTTTGGATCCGCAATCACAACGCAAGTCAAGAACACGCGAAACTCGAAACCATTGAGGAATAACTCGCGAATGAACGCGCCATGCGCCAATCGCAATAACAGACTAGAGTCGGACTCGAGTCCAAGTCGAAACAATCGAGAACCATCGAGATGATCGAGCAATCGAATAAAACCTCGCCCCATCGCGCATCACTAGCGCTGTGCGGCAACTTGTGGCGGCAATAGGGAGTCACTGTCAATCAGTGTTCTCGAACCTACCGATTTATCGGTATTTATACCGATATGGGCTCTGTGCTACCGAAATACCGAAATATAACGAATTTTCTACGATTTCTGGATGCACATGGAAATTCTCCCGATTTCTCTACCGATTTTACACTTTTCAGTTGGCAACCCTTTTCATTTATGTTTAATTTAATGTTACGGACGGGGAAGCCCTCAATAGTAAGTATGGGCCTAGTGCAGAATGTTCCATATATTTTGGGGAATACCCTTGTTCCTACAACTTGTTGTCTTACAACTCGATGTTATAAGGGGCTTCCCGCTAGGGAATTTACCTGTAACCAGTCTAGTCTATATAAACAGGAATTCGGTTTTATTTTTTTCATTAATTTTCTTAACTTTGAAGAGATAGTAGAGTACTTATCCTAAAGAGTGCGTGAGAAGACCATTCAGTTAAAATGTCGTCTGACGAGGAGCCAAGCACAAGTGCGAGTGTAAGAAGAAAAAAATATCTACAATATTATAGAAAAGAATGGGAAAAAGAATTTCCAGGCTGGTTGCAAGATAGTCGTAAAGGCGAAAGCTATGCCTATTGTAAGAGTTGTGATAAAGATATCAACATCACATCAGGAAAAGACGCTTTAAAGAAACATAGTTCTTCACAAACACACTCAGTATCATCAAAGAATATAAAATCTCAACCGAAGATATCATCATTTACTGTGACCAAAACTCAAAAAACTGATACACTGGTTAAGCAAGGTAATTTCTTTTTAATTATTTGTTAGGTACTATTTAGATTGTTATATTATTTTGTTTTCTAGTTATCGATAAATAGAAGCAGTGGATATAATTAGACCCTAATCGCTACTAGATATACCTACATAATTTTTAATTCTAAATTTTAATTTCAGGTGAAATAAGATTAGCCTCGTTTGTTGCTGAACACAATCTACCATTCACTATTATGGAGCACCTACCGAAGCTGATGCAAGCCGTTTGTCCTGATTCAAAAATTGGCAAAGAAATCAAATGTTCTTCGACGAAAACTCACGACATAATTGATCATATTATAGGTAAAGAAAGTTTCGATAATTTATGTGAAGATCTGCGGCAAACTAAGTTTTCGCTTATTATTGACGAGTCCACTGATCTTAGTACAACCAAACACTTGTGCTTAGTCGTGAGATATGCGAAAATGAATCGTATTAAAGATTGTTTTTTAGCTCTTATTCCATTAGAAGAAGCTAATGCAGCAACCTTATTTGAACACATAGTAAACTTTTTTAGCAGCAATGATATTCCATATCAAAATAATCTAATAGGGTTTGCATCTGATGGGGCAAACGTAATGATGGGACGTAATAATTCTGTTGTAACATTGCTGCAAAATGAAATTCCCAACATTTTTATACTTAAATGCACCTGCCATTCGTTTCATCTTTGCGCGTCATATGCTTGTACCAAATTGCCACGCTTTATAGAGGATCTAGTAAGGGACATTTACAACTACTTTTCTTCTAGTCCAAAAAGAGTAGCAGAGTTTAAAAACTTTCAAATGTTTTGCGACTTAAAAGTACATAGAATACTTCACCCCTCTCAAACACGCTGGTTATCAGTACATGCAGCAGTGAAGAGAATATTGGAACAACTCTCTGCTCTAAAACTATTTTTTATAGACCAAATCTCTAATAATGATCATCTTTTAGCTGCAGAACATATATTACAAAAGCTCCAAGATCCCACTACGGTATTATTTTTGGAATTTTTAGATTTTGTATTACCATTATTTACCGATTTAAATAAAGAAATGCAAGCAGAACACCCGAAAATTCATACTTTATATGAAAAAATAACTGGAACATTAAAAACTATATTTGATTGTTTTTTAAAAAGAGAATATTTAACTAGCACACCAATCGAAAATGTTGATTTTAAAAATCCTAGAAATTTTATGGATATTGACGCCGTATACTATGGTGCTGCTGCGTCTAATACACTACTAAGTAGTTCAGAAAATCTAAACGCAGATCAAGTAAATTTGTTTAAATGCAGATGCCTAGATTTTTATATCGAAGCTTGTAAGCAAATAACCACGCGGTTTCCATTGAAAAATAATCCAATAAAGGGTTTAGACATAATTGACCCAAAAAATGTTAAAATTGGCAATACCTCTTCGATAGTTCCTATGAGTAGGCTTTTTCCCAATATTGTTCAGAGCAATGATTTCCAGGAAATTGATACAGAGTGGCGCATTTTAAGAAATTGTGAACAAATCAAAACACTTCCTGATGATGTAGAACTATTTTGGGATGAAGTAAGTTTACTAAAGCGTGGCGATGAAACTCAAATGTTTCCTTTGTTATCTAATTTCATCTTTAATATTTTATCACTTCCCCATTCATCCGCTAACGTTGAACGCATATTTTCACATATTAATCTTTTGAAAACAAAACAGCGAAATAGGCTGTCTACTGAATCAATCACTGGTCTATTACACGCAAAACGACTCTTTAATACAGCTAACTGTTATGACTTTGAAATCAACTCGAAGATGACCGCGGCTATGGCCAAAGAATATTGGTATAAAAAATGATTATATAAACTAGTCTGTAAGTGATTGTATATAAATTAGTCTGTAAGTTTTTGTTTTCAATAAATAAACGAATTTGATTGAATACTGTTTGTTTTTTGTCAAATACCGATTTTGGGTACAAATATACCGATTTTAGCTGGCAACTCTACCGATCTTGCTCTATGACGTTCGAGACCACTGCTGTCAATGAAGTTGCTTATCGTTTCTTGAGGAAATACAAGATTATTTGGTAAAAAATGGAAACAAATAGAGCGAATTTAAAAGCTGTAAAAGAACTAGTATTAGATGAACATAAGTTAGTAACCTATATTTCGCTTAGCAAGGAGCTGTGCATTCATGTGAACGAAGCAAAATCTTTACTGTGTGAATTAATACAAGATGTAAGAAATGCTCGGCCAGAAACCAACCTTTGTATTTCTTATGTGATATCTGGTTTACTAGATAACAACAGTGGATGTGTTACTGTATGTTCCGAAACAGATTTAGACACTCTGAAGAAAACATTAAAAATCATATTTTATGAGCATGTTTACTGCGTCAGTCGAGCAAAGTCTGTGGATAAGGTTGCTTTGACCGTAATTGAGAAATTTGAAGATCTCTCATTATGTACAGGGTTAATAAAAGCTAACTCGTGCTCCAAGAGGACTGACAATGAGATAGGAAACTTAATTTCGAAAAATCATTCTGTTTTGAATGTACCTAAATCATCAAGTTTCCAACAGAAACCTAAGCCTAAAATAAAAGAAGTTAAATCAGTGAGTGAAAGTAAGTTAGCACCTAACGCAAAATCTGAAATCCCATCTCCTAGGAAAGATAAATCAAACAATCACAAAACACCTACTAAAGCAAACAACAATAAAACTGGTGGAAAAGGTATTGCAGGATTTTTCAGTAAAGTTAATAGTGATTCCACAAAAGCCAAAAAAGCTAAAGTTCATGAACCCGAGATAAAACTGGAAAAAGATATTAAAGTTGAGCCAACAAGTACTGATACTAACATATCACCCACTGTAACAAATGCTTCATCAAACACTGTGAAAACTAAAGCAAACAATAATAAAGCTCTCGCACAGATAAAGAAGAATGCTAAAGTTGATAAAAAACGAAAGAGACTTTTACATGTGTCAGATAGTGAGAGTGAAACAGAGGAAATTGATTGTTTCAATCCCAATGAAATGGATGTGGATCATCAGTCTGAAGATGAAATACCTCCTACACCAACCATAAATACAGTTAAAATAACTTCAGGTATAATAAATCCTAAGAAAAGGAGAAAGATTGTAGATAAAACATATACTGATGAAGATGGTTATATTCTAACTAAGAAAGAAGAAGTGTATGAGAGTTTCTCAGAAAATGAGGAAGAAGCAAAAGAGAATACTAAACAAAGTAAAGAAAACGTGAAACAAGAAAAAGATCATGATATACATATAAAAGAAAACACTGACCAAGTGAAAGTGGTAAAAAATGAGCCATCCCCAAAGAAAATTAAGAGTAAGAAGATGTCACCACCAAAAAAAGGAAAACAGCCCACATTAAATAATTTTTTTAAGAAGGTTTGAGATTAAACCAATGATAAACAATCATGTAATTCTTTTTAAACTGAATTCGCCATTATTTTCTTTCAATGTATTAGATATTTCGTTTGATTATGTTTGTTTATTAAAACAACAAACATTTATTTGTCAATTTTATTGTTGGAACATTTGTTTATTAAATAATACAGCAGTGTATTTGTCTATCTCTTGGTTCCAATGGCCACAACCCAGTCTGGGTGAACTTGCACATCTACCAGATAGGAACATTTTGTGTTGTAGGTTGATGAAAGGACATCTTGGCTTGATTGTTGCCTGTAAATAAAAGAGTATATTATATAGTATATTATCAGTGGCAAGTGAGGTATTGGCTCTCTATTTTAACCTATTGACTGCCACGTCAAAAAAGCAAAGACGTGCCCTCGGCGCCAAGCTACGAATTATTCCTTAAAATCTGTCATGTAGTTGTGACCGTGGAGTGCTGGGCACATTTTGGTGTCATCTACAAGATGGCCCAAAAGTTGTGGATCAAACGCAACTAGGGGTTAGATGGGGTCATCAGCTGCAAAAAGTTGTTCTACGGGAGGTCCTTAAGGTCAACCACCTTAAGGACCTCCCGTAGAACAACCCCATCTAACCCCTAGTTGTGTTTGATCTACAACTTTTGGGCCATCCTGTAGATGACACCAAAATGTGCCACCCTGTATACATGACTGGCGGTTAAAAGGTTAAAGATGCATAATCAAGTAGAGCATTCACCATGTAAAAGACAGAACATACTTATTCTTAGAGTTACAATCTGACATAATTTTAACAATGCCATCCATGCCAGCAGAACATAGCAAAGAATTGTCAACCAATGGGTCACTAGGATCCGGCAGAACCCTGTTAGTCAAACTGGGCTTGCCTATAGATGACCAGTCCAGTGCAGTAACCTTCCCATAGTGACCTCTATACTCATGAATACAGTTGCATGCTGCTAAATCCCAAACTTTGATTTTCTTGTCATCTCCTGAGAAAAAAAAGAAGACTTAGAAGGGTACAATGTTAATATATAACATCAATAAAAAAAGAGAAATAAATTATAACCAGCACTGGCCAAATGAGCCCCAGAGGGAGAGAAGGCGAGTGTTCTCACAATACCGCGGTGACCGCACAAGATGCGCACCAATCGCGCGTCAGATACCATCCATAAACGTACAGTCCGGTCTGCACCACCGGTTGCTATGTAGGCTTCATTTGGGTGAAATTTTACACACTGAAACAAAAACATAGATGATTACATTACTTAAATAACAGTGAATACTTTCTCAGCAAACATACGAATACAGTCACACAGTAGTTAACCATGAAAAAATTTCAGAACGAAAATCGGCCAAAATCACGAACTTTTCAAATTTGTAGAATGTAGGTTCACATGGATATTATTTTAATAGCATATAGCATGTGTGTAAATACCTACGTATTTAATCGAACCTCAAATAATTCCCATTTTGTTTTCCTTAAAATAACAATGAACATTGCTATAACCAATGCTCTTTGTGGACCTCAAATTATTCCCATTTTGGTGTTCTAAAAATACTAAGTACATAGTACCTAACTGCGACCAACTAGGATGTACTGCGCGGGTGATCTCAGTTATAACCTTTTTTTTGTTCCGGGGTGGAAAATCCTCATGGTTTTTAGTACCCCAAAACAAAAACTACCCCGGTGTTCCCTTCCGACACTTGCACCGGGAATCATGGGATCTTCTGCGACTTCCGCGATCCCCGGCTGGCGCCGGCCCGCCTTTGAGGGCCACCTCAGGCCCGCGGGGGCAGTGAGGTGTAGGACTCACCCCGCGACGTCCAGTAGAAGCGAACACTACGCGCCGCCACCTCCTGCTGTGTGGGAGGCGACGGATGGCCCGGGGCCATCGCCCCTGGACCCATTTAGGGGGGCTGGAATAAGGCGTTGTCCGCCCTTCGCCGACATCCGGTGCGCCTGCTGTGGGCTGGGTAAGTGGGAGAGATCTCCCGCTCCTTTTCCGCAGCCTCCTTCTGCGTCATGACTGTTTCACCGAAGGATACCACCGCGTCCCAGGACTCCTCGCTGCCGACCATCGAGTCGACCACGGCTGGCAGCGACAGGTCGCTGCCTACTCCTGAGATGAGGGCACGGCGCGGCCCCTGCCAAGCGGCACACTCGCCCGCGTATGCCGCGCCATGGCACACAGGTACTTCCCGAAGCAACCATGCCCCGGGAGCACCTGCGTCGCCCGAAACGACAGGGAACCGTGCCTACCCCCGACCCAGCGCTCGAGTACTGGCCGGACCGCCCCAATGGTGACGAGGCCGGCAGCGTTAGGGCGTGAAAGACTATCCCGCCATTCCGACACCAGGGATGCTCGAAGCTGCGACCGACGCAACTCCATATGTCGCTGCATCACCCGCTCACCCCGCACCCTCATTTCCACGCGCCACCGATACAGTGACATATCTACTTTCGCCTCCCTTGAGGCGAAAGTCCCCGTCCTGGGACCTCTCCCAGGACAAGGATCAGACCAGTACACAAGCCGCCTCGTAGTAGATCGTGCGATATCTCCTAATGACCCTGACGGCCATCGCTCTCTGCGGCTTTCGCAGGACAGCGATGCTACCGGCCGCTAGGTCAGCCGTCCTGATCGGGGCTCCATACAGGGCCATTGATCGCACGATTCCCAGGTAGAGCCACCTACAGGCGGCGGTCGGGCCCCCTAGATCACCAATCCCAGGTATTTCATGGTAGACTCGACAGCCGAGCCCGCCGACCACGATGTGTGATCCGGGCGGCGGCGCCCGCCGGGGACCATGAAAGACCATTGCCTCTGACGTTGAAGGCCACCTCCAGGCCTAGGCGCCGTATGCGGCTCACCACCTGAGACCGCAGCCGTCGCCAACAACGCTACCTCCCTGTACGAGCTCCCCCGGGGCCGAGACCAGCGTGTCGCCCGTATATAACCTAACGAAACCCAGGCAGGCAGGGTACCAGCTTAGTGCCTGGAACTTTCCAGTCCAGAACCTTGAAGTCACCCTCCAGTGCAGCGGTGAACAGTTTCTGAAAGATAACGTCTCCCTGCCTGCACAAGGATAGGTTTCGAGGTCTGGTCCTGGAGTCAGACTGACATAGTGGCGTTCTTGTACAGACACTTAAGCACCTCGATGTACCGATAGTCTAGCCGAAGTCCGAAGCTTAGACCATTTTTGTCTCTCAGAAGAAATAACAAGGATCTAAATATCCGGGACATCAAGTTACCACAAACTGTCAAATTTTCTCTTTCAATTTCGAACTTCAGTCCACTGCTGGACATAGGCCTCTCCCAGGCTGCGCCACAACACCCTGTCCTCCGCCTTCCGCATCCAGTCTGTCCCAGCCACCTTTTTAAGGTCGTCGGTCCATCTAGCTGAGGGGCATCCCACACTATGCTTGCCGATACGCGGTCGCCACTCCAGGACTCGTCTGATCCGGCCCTCGGTCCTTCGACACACATGGCCAGCCCACTGCCACTTCAGCTTGCTGACTCTGCAGACTATGTCGGTAACTCCGGTTCTCTTCCGGATAACTTAATTTCTGATCTTACCCTTCAAAGAAACTCCGAGCATAGCCCGCTCCATGGCGCGCTGAGCGACCTTGAATTTGTGGACCAGCCCGACTGTCAGTGTTCACGTTTCGGCACCGTATGTAATAACGGGCAGGACGCACTGGTTGAAGACCTTAGTCTTCAAACACTGCGGGATTGGCGACGAGAAGACTTGACGAAGTTTTCCAAACGCTGCCCAACCCAATCGGATCCTCCTGTCGGCTTCTTTCTCAAAGTTGTGTCTACCGAGCTGGATAACTTGTCCTAGGTATACGTACTCCTTCACAGCTTCGAGAAGCGACCCTTCGATGTGGATTGGACTCGGCAAGACTTGCGAATTGTACATGACTTTCGTCTTGTCCAAATTCATGCCAAGGCCAATCTGCTCAATCGTGACCATAATGTCACGAGTGTGAGAGCACCGAAGGTCGCGTCGCGTCAGCTTTCTAATTTTTAGGTTTAAGGCCCTCTAATCTTACGAAGACGGCGGCGTGGATGGCAACTCTCGTCTTTCCCTCACAAGTCCGAGAGCCTCCGAAGAAAGTTTGGACACCTTACTTTTTCATTGCGACGGGAAGTCTGCGGGACACGACACGTAGTGCTTTGACCACCTCGTCGGCCTTCTCATCGATAGTGCATGTGGTTTCCAGTAGGGCGAATCGATTTTGAAGTTCCAGTTGGAAATTTTCGGATTAGGATCCGCTCTAGGGAGCGGCTTGAAGCTGCGTAGGTCGGAGAGTAAGCCTCATCATGCAGATTCTCTCGGCTCGAAAATTTATATTTAGAGTGCCTTGGACAAGCCTGTGATCGCTTCCGGTATTAAACCTGTTGATTACGGAGACATCTCTAAATGTGTGCCTCTTTTTCGTCACAATGAAGTCAATCTCGAATTTCGAACTTAACCATCACCATTTTAAGGTTTAAAATACATAATCAGCCTATAATGTTCCCACTGCTGGGACACAGGCCTCCTCTCTGTGAGAGGGAGAGGGCCGTAATCCACCACGCGGGCCCAGTGCGGGTTGGCAGATGTCACATGTCTTCGAATTTAAGGTTCTAGGACATGCCAGATTCCTCACGATGTTTTCCTTCACCGTTTTGAGAGCAGTGATGATGAAATAATTTACACAGAGTAAAGCGCCTGCCTGGGTTCCCAACCTAACCCAACGACCTACAACTAGTAAGTCGCGGCCGTTACCACTGGGCCACCACTGCTCCACTACTTTCTATCTAAATACTTACTACTTACTTACTTTACTGTCTATCTAAACATATTTATAGCTTTGGTGCCCATATAGCTTTATGTGAAATAAAATATTTTGATTTTTAAAGCTAGACAATGGCTAGAAATGATGTCTTATTTACGCCTGGGTAGGTACTTTATTTCAAACTTACTGTGACATCGGCCATGTGGCCAACAAATATTCTTATTGGAAAAGTTCTACTAAGTGACCACAGTTTTGCGGTCTTGTCGTGAGAGCCGGTGACGAAGAGTCCGCTCTTAGACACATCCATGCACCATATCGGGTAATTATGGCCTCTGCAACAAGATAACAAAAAATATATGCCATGTAAGTGGTAAGTGGTCACCGTCGCCAAAATTAAATAGCAATGAATAATATTGATGGTGTGGCATTGAAGACATGCGTAGTAATCTTCAAAAAGGATATAAGGTATTTATAAAGGATATTATGTATAGAGACATGCAAAGCTAGAGGACAAGTTTTTACTTGTTGTTTCTTGTTCTTAGTTGTAACTGCCCATCCATCCTGAGTAGATGCAGCATGGTTGGGCAGTTATCATTATATTGTGAGGACTGAATAACTTATGATATGTTCGCAAGGGACCGCCGACTTATTCCACTTAAAGAGGTACTTATCAAGTTCTCAAGCTATAGTATGAATAGAAAGGTATGTATTTAGGGATTACAATGCTGGAACCAGCTAGATCCAGCACATTTTTGTGCTTGCAGTATCCAGCATCTGGCGCTGGATCCAGCAGTGCGGATCCGCAATCAACTAAAAACACGTAACTAACTTTTTCCACGCAATGGCGCCAAAATTTTTAATTATATTTTAACTTCTACTTCTTTATGAAAAAATCTGATTCACCAAATTGCAGAGAATGTAATCAGATTGAGGACGTGCAGCATTTGCTGATGGATTGTGACCGCAACAGGCGCGAGAGGGAGTCACTTTTGAAAGAATTAAACTTGAATAGGCTTAACGTAGGATTAATACAATCAATGTTATCCCTACCAACTTCAAAAGGTGCCAAAAAGTTATGTCATTTAATAACAGTCCTTCATCGGTGATTTCTGTTTACTATAAAGTTTTTCATATATCGGGTGTAAAAAGACACTTTCCGAAGCCGAAAGCCATATATTCTACCCATGATTTGGATCATTTTTTTCCACTAGACCATACCTGGGAATCCACTGGTTCTGGAGATATTGAAGGTCAAAGTCGCAATGAATTTTTTAACTTTTAGACAATAACGAATTCAAAGTGTTGTTACAAAAGTTTTTTCCAAACAAACATCATCTGAATTTTCGATTTTTTTAACAAATTGTGCATTTGAAGTTACAAAAACGCAATGAATATCAAAAGTACCCACGCGTACCGCGTAGAGCGGGGGAACTCACAAAACAGCACTGAGTCCGTTTGCCTGGGTTCGCGTTACATTGCGCGTAATAAACCATTATTTAAGGAACTTCGTTTGCTCACTCTGTCTATGTACATATATGAAATGGCAGTGTTTGTTCGCTGTAACATTCATTTATTTGAAAAACTGCGTACTCGACGTTATCAAAATACTATCTATGTTACCTCTCATAAAACCGCATTTTTTGGCAAGTGTGCTAGGTATGGCCCCAAAAATATATAATAGTATACCAGCACCTATTAGAAATAAAGAGTGTCTGGGATCCTTTAAGAGGTCTTTGTTTAATTTTGTACGCCATATTTTGGCAAAACATAGTGCACATATTTTAGACAATAATTATACTATCTGTAACCATACCTATGTTTAACAAAATAAATTATTGATTGATTGATAAAATATAGCTATTTTTGTATACCTAAAAATAAAAAACGATTCCCGGCAATATTTTTTGCGCAAAGCTACTTAGTTAAATGTACAGTATGCGTAGTTGACGGCTTTGTGATGTGTCTTTTTACACCCTGTATTCTTTAAGTGTTTAGTATAGTAATTTATGTGTTAATTATAAGTGTTAATGTGACAATTGTAAAAGGCACGATGGGGTTGACAGACAGATATCTGTTTAGATAAAAACCTCAAAATCAATAAAAGGGGGAAAAAAAATAACTTCTACTTCTAATAAGAGTTAACTAAAGATTTTATAAGTGGGCTACGCAATTTTATTTCGAAAATGAGTGTGACTAAGAAACTGAGACTACATAGTTAGTTAAATAGGTAAATTAATAGCTATTTCAGATATCATTAGAGTACTTTACTAACACCAAAAATTACATAGAACTTTACGTTACTTACTACATACCAATATGCAGTGGCGTGCCTAGGGTTTCAAAATAACGCAAGCCCAATAAAATTTTAACCGATTTCAAAAAAAGAAAGTTCAGTTTTCGACTGAGTATGTAGGTAACTACGTATCTACGTACCTATGTATCATCGCAATTTTCTCATAAACTACTGGTTAGGTACAATAAATTCTCTATCGAACATTTTTGTAAGGCATGGCCGGCCGGCCGGGCTTTTGGGCTTATATGAAGGTACCGCCACTGCCAATATGTAAAATGTGTATGTTAAATGTAGTTATTAGTTATTAACCTATTGACTGCCACGTCAAAACAGCAAAAAACGAACCCTCGGCGCCAAGCTACGAATTATTCCGTAAATGTCTCTTAAATGTCGCGTGATACACCATTGGTGCATAAGAACTTAGTTATCCGGAGTCTGGCGTTCAAAGGGTCAATCTGTCATTTAGTCGTGACCGTGGCGTTCTGGGCACATTTTGATCCGTCATCTATACATGAATACGGTCAAAAGGTTAATGATTCTACAGTCAAAAAAATATTGTTTAATTTTTTGAAAATCGATACGTGCTGGATCCGCGCTGGATTTGCTTTGATCCAGCATAAATGCAGCTGGATTGAAAATTCCGCTAGATTGCAATCCCTTTAATTATGTATTTTATGACATGGTATATGACATGGAATCTTGGTGGAGATTACAGATATCAGAGGTCAATTATTTGTCATTTAGCTTATAGAAAGAAGCTTTAGATAAAAAAGTTCCCACGTAATCATTTTCTCAGTTAACCAGGTCCCACATATTAAGGTTTGACTGAAATATTCAATAAATGAAACCTGTAAATTGCAGCACAGGAATAATCAGCTAGGCGCCAAGCTCGTATGGTGTTGTCATGTGAAGCTGACACAACTAATTCTTCTTGTGGGAGTACACTTACAGCTTGTACAGGCCCAGAATGCCCTCTCAATGGCACTCCAGCACCTATTTGTCTGGAAGTAAAAGCAAAATGTATTTATTAAAATGAAGATTATAGATAAAGTTAAATAGTATCAGTATCATTGAGGAACATAAAATAATAACGATGGACCATTTACAAAAAATACTTACAAAGTATTGTCATCAGGCACCAGTTCATGTGGTACAAAACATGCTAATTCTACTTCTGAAATATTTCGATTGACTCGTCTGTTGACATTGTTTTGTCCCAGGTCCCACAACCGGATCTCTGAATTACTGAACCCTCCACATAACATGTTACAATACTGATCGGTTTTGGCACATATTAAACTGTAAACAAAAAGTGATTTTAGTCTCCTAAGACAATATAATATACATACAATAACGATACGATACGATACGATAATATACAGGGTGACATTGAAAACATGCGACAAATCGAAATGGGAGATTGTACTCATCATTATGAACAACTTTTACTAAGGGACCAAAGCTACAATCCCAAAAAAAAAACTGCTGTCCCCTACATTTATGTTCGCAATACCTCATCAAAATGTAGGAAAAGCAGATTTTTTTTTTTGGGATTACAGCTTTGGTCCCTTAGTAAAAGTTGTTAATAATGATGTATACAATGTCCCATTTCAGTTTGTCGCAAGTTTTCAATTTCAACCTGTATAATAACGAGGGCGCGTCAACAATGTAAACCTGTCCCCTAATTGGGTAACACACTTTCAAACACAATCTGAATGGTTTTGAAGGATATTTCTAATCCATTGCTTCGTATATTCGAAAAATTTGTCGTAAATAACGCAATGAATGTTGTTGAAATCTTAAGATAAAAGCCATTGCTACTGCTAGTGTGTACGCAATTACCCCGCTGATGTCTATGACAGAAAAATCACATAACAAGCGATCGTAACTTGCAACAAATATAACATTCTCTTTTGCAGTATAATTCTCCATTAAACTTACTGAGTATCTGGTGCAGCTATTTTGTATAATTTTAGAGGTGCTGTGGATTCTCTGACCCCTTTTATTGCATCTTGGAGTTCCATTAATTCCTTGTCAATACTTATATATTCTGCATGACCATTACATTCAGCAAAAATATCTGAAAAATTATTGTGTCCTGAAGTGCATCAATTAACTATGTTAACTTAAGTATTAATATAAAACATCATTTACCATTTGTGCCTGTTATTTTTTCCTCTGACATAGTTCTACTGACACTTATTTCTTCATCCATTTCTTCTTCATCATCTTCCTGTGAATATGAGATCAATCGTAATTAACAAAACATTTTTGCACACACAATAACATTTATTTCGTTTTCTATTTAGGATAAAAGAACAGGATATGTTCGTTAGGGCCGATTCACACCAGGAAAGCCGCGGCCGGCAGCGGCGCGGCGAGCACTTTCAGTGTGAAATAATTTTTACATTTATCTAGATAATTAAAAGACCAGCATCGCCTTGAAAAGCTCGAAAAGGACCTGAGGCCGCCCCCGGTACCGCGAGGCCACTCGCGGCCTTGCGCGTTTTGTCAGCGGTACTGCCCGCGTCGCGTCGCTGCCGGCCGCTTCCGTTCCGGTGTGAATCGGCTCTAAGACTCTCGTACAGTCCAAACTGCTAAACATAGAAACTTGAATTTTTAGGAAGTAGTTGTATTTAAAACGAAGGTGTGTGCTAAGAAAATACTTTGCGAAAATCGACCCTTAAGGGCGCGTTTGCAAATCAGACAAAATTGTGCTGTTTTTCGGTACATATTGTGACAAATTAAACCAAATCAAATACAACTAATCACTACCACATATAAATTGGTTCTTCATCTTCAAATAATAGTAACCATTTTGTTGAAAATTAGATTTTTATAATGTAAAAAGGATTTTCTGTTTCCGTTATTCACAAAATTAACGATACCGGGTTGAGTTTCAGTACATTTTTTGTTTTATTATCAACATATTTTGGGGTTTCTAAGAATACTAGAAGTAGGCAGATATATGAAAATCCAAAAACTAGTACAAAAAAATATCAAAATGTCACACACAGTCGCAGAAAAAAATAAAACCGGAACTTATTTTTTCACATATTTTGCTATTACGCATGAATCTTATTCGGTTGCATTACGGGTTATTTTATTTTTGTTCCTGTCTTGCTATATTGCGCAAACGTTTCGAATGCAACCTCAGTCCGCGCTTGGCCGCCGTCGTGAGTGGACACTGTATCGCCTGTTAGCCGCGTCTCAGTCCTCGCGTACGTATGGGAGTGGCGCGAGGAGGCGAAACGCCGGGGCGTAACTCCGCTGCCGCGAGAAATCGCGGCACAGCGGACGGAGCTCCGGCGGGATCTCATGGCGTCATGGAGAGTACGGTACTGCTCCGCCCAGAGCGGGAGAAGTTATAGGATGATTTCAAACCCGCAAAAAAAAAAAATAAAGCCGCGCCTCGTGTTGAAAAAGATCGCTGTACATGTACAAACTATTCGATAAACCAAATTATACTCGTATACTTGATACGATGTTTTTACATTCACAGGTTTTTATAAAAATATTCTTTTTCTCTAAAAGTAAAGAGGATTTATAAATGCCTATTCGTCTCCGACTTGATGGAATGACCTGATGGTGTACTTCGGTGACTGCTACTGGAACTCGTTGACCAGTAGATCTAGGTGTGCCGAGTTTGGGCTCGTTTTGATAGTTATGATGAGACCTTACCTCCGGACTTGATAGTGTGACCTGAAGGTTTACTTCGGTGACTGCTATTGGAACTAGTCGACGAATGGAACTAGATGTGCCGAGTTTGGGCTCGTTTTGATAGTTATGATGAGACCTTACCTTCGAACTTGATGGAGTGACCTGAAGGTGTACTTCGGTGACTGCTACTGGGACTCGTCCACCAGTAGAACTAGGGGTACCGAGATTGGGCTCTGGTTGAAGGGTAGGCACCCCTAGTTCTACTGGTCGACGAGTTCCAGTAGCAATCACCGAAGTACGCCTTCAGGTCACACCATCATGTCCAGAGGTAAGGTCTAATCATAACTATCAAAACGAGCCCAAACTCGGCACACCTAGTTCTATTCGTCGACGAGTTCCAGTAGCAGTAAATGAAGTACACCTTCAGGTCACTCCATCAAGTCCGTAGGTAAGGTCTCATCATAACTATCAAAAGGAGCCCAAACTCGGCACACCTAGTTCTATTCGTCGACGAGTTCGAGTAGCAGTCACCGAAGTACGCCTTCTTGTTGATTTGATGATTTCCCACGCAAAAAAAAAAAAAAGGTCACACCATTAAGTCCGGAGGTAAGGTCTCACCATAGCTAATAAAACTTGCCACAGTCCACATCTCTCTACTAGTAGAAGGATTATTTAGTAAAATTATAAAGAGCAATACGAAATATTTTTTGTAATTACGAATATAACGAAATAAGAAAAACAAAAACTCAAAGTATCAAAATTAGTTCACTTTTACCGCAGCTAACCGTGCGTACACTTGTGTGTGCGACCTGTGTCATGTAGTAGTTGGATTCTATACCTATAAATTTTGTAAACGCGGCCTTAAAGGCATGCGCACATCGGCGGATGGCGGGGCAGAGTAGGATGCTTCTCGACAAATCCTCCTCGATGCTGCCCCCGCCGCACAGTGTCCGGCGTAAAATAAGCCAGGTGGACAAAAGTTATTATCTAATTCCCTAAATAGGTACAGTAGGCGCGCGATCTGAGTGCAGTTCTGAGGAATGCGCTAGTGATGTGACCTAATTAGCGACAATGAACGGAGTTCGATATTTTTCTTTGACACCTTAAAAGTGGACGTTCAAACTGCTTGTATCTGTTAGTATTTTAACACATTTTATTTATTATATTTGCGCTAGATATTTTTATTACAAGCTATGGTATAAAAAAAAGAAAATATTTTGCATATATTCCCTACTTTAAGAAAACTGTGGGAATGCCGGAAATCTTAATCAAACAAGTTTATTATTGTAAAAAATATATATTGTAATTTTAATCATCATCAGTTTCGACTATCGCAGATATGGCAGAATCGGAGTCACTATCATCACTGTCATCGCCGACCTCAATGACAAATCGGTCTACGGTATCTTCCATTAATCCATCCCTTTGCCAGTATTGTTCTTCTAGAACAATAACGTGATCGTCGAAGCCACACCAATCTTCTTTTGTGACTTGACGTGGTAGTCGCACTACGATATGACCATGACTTTTGATATACTCATCTATTTTAAAAGTTTTTTCTGAAGGCTTATGTATTTCGATCAAACGAAAGAGCTCTCATCTTTCCTCATTGAAATTGAAGCTTCCACGTTGTTTTTAATTAACCATTACAACATTACGGGTTTGGTGCTGGACTTCGTGGGAACTTTATTATCCTGTACACTATGGTAGGGTACATTGTCCATTACTACAACAGATTATGGTGGCAGATTAGGAATCAACATTTCCGTCGTCGACTTCTCAAAATTCGTTTGATTCATCTACCCGTGATAATCACCTGTGAAGGAACAAAGAAACGGATTTAAATTAAAGGTTGACGGTTTTATATGTATGATACTCAAGTAAATTTCAACGAAATAATCACCTGTTGCAGTACCAGCTTTAAAATGCAACTTCCCACCATTTAAAAATCCTACTCGAGATCCTGCGTGAACCAGAATAAGCCTGTTTGAGGGGCTTGTGTCTGTCAATACTGCGTCGATCATTTCATTTCGCCAACATTTTTTAAAAGTGAGGTTGTTATCTACCCACGTTTCATCAAGAAAGAAAATGTTTCGCTCCTCTTGCCTATACCGACGGATCGCTCGTAAATAAACTGATCGTGCATAAACGACAGCTGGTCTCTCCACCAAAATTCGTCATTTATTGACATTTTTGCCATTTATATCCCATAGCTTTTAATAATTTTCTTAAACTTGTTAATTCCCACGGAAAATTGATCTTCTCTCTAACGGCTGTCAGAAGTTTGGGACAAGAAGGGACAACTTTTTTTGTTAAATAAAACTCTTCGATAGTTCGATGTATCACTTCTATCAAAGTCATCGACGTTTAAGTTGTTTTTTTTTATTATGCGATTTTCCTT
The DNA here is from genome assembly GCA_905333075.3 of Atethmia centrago. Taxonomy (NCBI): domain Eukaryota; kingdom Metazoa; phylum Arthropoda; class Insecta; order Lepidoptera; family Noctuidae; genus Atethmia; species Atethmia centrago. The sequence continues at coordinate 13,075,979 of HG995383.1, read as the reverse complement.
TAGTAGAAGGCGAAGAGGCCCTGTTTTAGCTGGTTTTTGAATTGCAGCTAATGTTCTCTTGGAAATACCAGTATAATGGCTGGCTCGGTCGAAAGCGTTATCCAAAGGCAAGGTCAAAAATTGGTTCTGCTTTTTATCAATAGTACTTGAAGAACACGGATCAGTCATTTTTAAATCAATAAATAACACGAATACGCAACTTGAGTAAAACGCTATCGATAAGCGCGCGAGCGAGAGACATCAAGGTCAGCACAGCACTAAACTACAGGCGGCCGCGGCGAGGTGTCGACGGGCGGGGGGAGTTGCACCCGCCCCACTCCTCATACCCCGACTGCACTCAGATCGCGCGCCTACTGTACTTTCTACCTGTAAAAACATCCCTAACCACCCCAGATTCCAAGAATTGCTTACGTACATTGTTACTACCATTCCATACTAATGAGTCATCGTTTATCAATGCAATGAGATAAATGCAATTAAAGAAAGAGTTCAGTTGCATTATCGCGACACTTTTTTTTTTTTTTTTTTGAGGGTGGGAAATCATCAAATAACTTCTCCCGCTCTGGGCGGAGCGGGAGGGTGTCAGACTCTTACTGACTAAAACCCACCCGTATTCCTTCTTGTTGCCTGTGTTGCGGGGGCCTCGGTGACCCATAAGTACCTTCCCGCGACCCCGGCAGGCATCGGCCCTAGTGGACCCCTACTATGTGCTGACGACATCTCTTTGAGGCGCGCGTGGAATACAACGCGCCGTCGACCCGGGCCTGGTCCTTACCGGACGGTGAGCTACCCATTGCTCACCGTCCGCAAGCCCGCGCCTACGGTGGCCGGAAATCCGCCCGGGATTCCCGACGCCCTGGGCGTCTCCTGCGGCGGCTAGTGGCGAGAGGGCGCGAAACTTGCCTTTCCCTCAACCATCCCGCCTCCTCCTTCGCGAGCATTACTGCTTCGCAGAAGGAGGTGACGGCTGCCCATGCCCTCTCGCTCCGTACCATGGCCTGAACCAGGGCCGGACGCGAGAGGTCTCTGCCGCCGATCGCCTCCACGAGGACACGGCGGTGCTCTGCCCAAGCCGGGCAGACCTCCACCGTATGCTCCACCGTGTCCTCCGGGCGATCCACACAGTGGTGACACCCGGACGTTTCCTCCCGCCTTATCGCGACACTTGCACTAACATTTTATGGTGACAGTTCTTAATTTGTGGAAAGTTTTAGTGACGGATTTTACTTTTGAAGGTATGTATTATATTTTTTTCTTATTAGAATCTTATAATGTCTTTAACATTCATAAAGTAGACTATCTATGAATACACAAAAAAACAATGTTTTTCTTTGTTTTCGATTTTATCAGGCGCGGAAAAGCCATGTATCCTCTTGTGAATTCTTGATATTTTTTTAGCTGCATGGCTATACATGATTCTGACATATAATTATTTTATGTAGCACACTTGAGTGCAACCATTTTTTTTTCTTTTTTGTAGTAAAGTTTTTCTAAGAGTGGTTTAAGCACGAAATATCGTCTATTTGAATTTATTTCGTCTAAGTTTGATTTCTCTGACATTACTGAAGAATGTCAAAGGGAAATTAAGATGAAATTAGCCAGCATTTCTTCCAAAATTGCTACCGAATGGGTGACTTCAGGAAATTCAAAAGAGCACTTCCTTAATAAGAATAAGTTGTAGCTAGAAGGAGAGGAGATAGAATTCTGCATGCGATCGACTCAAGCGCAACCTTCTAACCTTCTACCTCATCCGCTGACTTGTCTCGACACGGAAGACCTAAAAAGTCTTCGAAGATTCGTCTTTTAAAACTAAGAAACGTAGAGTTGAAGATCTCTCGTGCACTTGCAGAAGACCAGCTTCTACAAGTGCATCTATTATTAGCCTTCAACAAGCAAGTGCTGTGCAAAGTGATAGACCGCTAAGTAGTGACGAGGTATTAGCGTATTATATTGATTCAAAATCAACAACACTCATATAAACAGACTAGGAAGTGAACAATAAAAGTCATCACGTGAATCATATCAATGCAATATATCGTATATCATATGAATGCATTGTTAAATCTAAAAAAGCGTCTTATCCTTCCGATGAGCACATTGTTGACACAATCTCAAGCAGAAATTGAGCTACAAGCTATTAAGAATAAAACAGCAGAACGTTTAGTAGAAGCTCAGAGAGAAGTTGTCACAAGTGTGCTCCCCAATTCATCGTTTACTCTTATATGTAAATGGGGGTATGACGAAAGTTCCGGTCATAGTGCTTTCAAACAGAGATTTGAGAATAGCGAAGATACTCATGAGTTACTTTTTGTTTATTCGTTTGTTCCTCTTAGGTTAATCGACGAAGGTAACAACATTATCTGGCAAAATTCTCGTCCATCTTCGACGATGTTTTGTCGTCTAATTAAATTCGTTTTTGCCAAAGAAATTACGGAATTGCATTCCAATATATAATAAATATAAAATAGCCATTGAACAAGTACAACGAAAGTTCTTACGAACTATGCAATTCAGATGCCTACTTCCACGCTTGCCATACAAAGACCATCTGTCAATGTATAATGTACTCTCACTCGAGAAGAGACGAATGCTTCTGCAAGTAATGACACTGCACGACCTTTATCATAATAAGCTAAATTGTATAGACCTTAGTAATGATATTAAACTTGTGGTTTCTAGATTAATTCATCGTCGTGGAGTGCGCGTTTACCGGTTGTTTGAACAGGTATCATGACGGACAAACGCAGGTAAACGTGCACCCCTTCAGCGACTCACGCAAATATACAATGAACATTTCATGGATATTGATATATTTATGCTAAATAAAAATGCTTTTTGAAGTAAAGTTATTAATGTACTGAACAACGTGGATATATCTTGTGGTAGCTAACTGGTTTGTTAGTTTATAGCAATATACAATACAAAATGTTTCCTCGAATAATAATAACTAGCTTACCAATGAGTCCTAATCATAGCATACATCTTTGTTAAAATGTGGAAAATGTTGTGGTTATTACATTGATTTTGTTTTTATACCTACCTTACTAAGTGTTATGTGTAATGTAATATCGTTTTTTTTTCCAAATACAATAAAATATATTGACCAAAATTGAGACAAATAATGTTTTGGAACAAACAAACAACTTGGATCTTACATCTTGTGATCTCAACGCTTTGAAAGAGAAATTCATCGCAGAAATGCTATATTTGTGGGGTTACTCCCAAAATGATGAATGATGAAGGAAGGCATTTTGATAGCAATCAGGATAATTTTGGCTTTGTTTTGTCAACATTACATGCTTGGATTCGTTCGTTTGAGTGCTTTTTACACATTAGTTATAAGTTAGATATTAAGAAATGGCAAGCTAGGTTTTCAGAGGAAAAATCAAGTGTACAACAATCAAGTGATCAGACGAAATCAAACAACGATTCAAGCATGAAATGGAATTAATTATGGACAAGCTAAAAAAGCCAGGATTTGGTTCCACAAATGATGGAAACACAGCTCGACGTTTTTTCGGGAACCCCGAACTGAGTGCTCAGATCACAGGATTTGTTGTTACAATCATCAAACACTTCGATGTATTGTTGAGGACATTGTATTCTGGTTTCGAGATAAATCTTGTTGAATTCAACAAGCTTTGTCTCGAGACAAGAAAACTTTATCTAAGTCTCTACTCGTGGTACTACCTACTACTGCCTGCCTGACTGTGGCCTGTACTGTACATAAATTGCTTATTCATAGTACAGAGGTGATTAAGACGGCAATAGTTCCAATAGGGGAGCTTTCAGAGAAAGCCCAAGAAGCGATAAACAAAGATTGCCGGAGGTTTAGAGAGCACAACACCAGAAAGTGCTTTCGTCTTGCCACGAATAGACTTGCTCAATATGTTGATTATAACGTCTGATCCTCTGACTGACTTTTTTTTCGGTACTTACCGAAAAAAAATTCTAATAAATTGTGCGCGGAGGTCTTAAAGCTCATCATAGCTCCTATAGAACCTCGAGTCCAATTTCAACCAAGACCTCCACAAACTCAGAAAGACTATCTTCTATCGGAATCATCGGATTCCGAATCCGATGATTCTGATATTGAGAATTAGTTTTAATGTAAATAGATACATCTAGCGTTAGATTTATATGTTTTGTATATAATATGTTAGTCTAAGGTTGTTTAGATATATTTAGCGTTGATATTTGTAGCGATTAAGATATTTTTATTCTTATTTTTTATTCCTGTATTATAATCGTGTATACTTACATGAAATAAAACATTTTTAAACAATTCCTATGCATTTTCTTTAAAAAAATATATTATAGTACTATATAATTAACTAATTTATAGATATAGTTCCAAAACCATCAACATATATTTTTGTCCACCTGGTTTGTTTTACGCCGGACACTGTGCGCCATCCGCCGCTGTGCCTTGGACTTTAGGAAGAATTGGTCAGCATGAAAAATCTATTTCCTTAGGTTTATAAACTTAAAACTTGGCACGAATACGTAAACAAAAAAGATTGACATTGTTAGTTTTTCAAAACTACCCTCCATTACGGGTTTAGAGGGCGTTAAAGTTTGTATGGAAGACTCTTAACGCACCGAGCGTTAAGAGTCTTCTGATGAATTTGAAACTCAGCATTCATAAAATTAATAAAAAATAAGAATTTAGTGTTTTTGGATTTTTCGAACAAAAACCCGGAGTTTAGATAAACTCCGGGATAAACTAAAAACTTGACAGATGTCAAGATTTTAGGGGATGATTTTACTGATTGCTTTGATTAACTCCAAAATTGGTATAAATAATCTTAAAATCAATAAATTGAAATGCACCAAATGATTCTTCAAAAATTTAGAAACCCTTAAGTTGGCACAAATAGGTAAATATTAAAGATCGAAATTAATTTTGGAAAAGGAATCCAAAATTCCAAAACTACCCTTGAAAGCATAGGGGGCCCGAGGGAATTTTAAAAATAGTAAGGGAAAGTACGAAATTCACGCGGCCGAAGCGCTAGTAATCATATCGAAGCTTGAAAGGCAAAATTTACTAAGCGGCATAGGGCAAATTTGACTTTACATCATTAAAGACAATTTTTCAGAAAAAAAAAATCATCTATATTCTTGTAATCATTCTACAGGCGTAAATCTTACTGTTTTGGAAGTCTTACTTATCTAATCATCTGAATCAGAATTTATATGATTTTTTTTGAAAAATTGACTTTAATAATGTAAAGTTAAATTTGCCCTATGTCGCTTAGTAAATTTTGCCTTTCAAGCGTCAATATGTTTATCTTTCACCCTGTCCAATTCCTATCATTCCTTCGTTACTAAGTTTTTTATACTCACAGCATTCTTCTTATTAGGGTCATTATTAATATCAATGTGGAACCATGTTTGAAGAACTTGTATTAAAAGAACATGGCCATTTTTAGCCAAATATGCTTTTAACATATTTAGGGCATCTTGAGACAGAGTTAAATCATATTTGCACGACCTAAAATAGAAACAAAAACTCAATGTGGGATTTAAGAATTACAAGATTATGGAGAAAATAAAAATACTGAAAAGATATAAACAAGATGTACTTCTAATCATAATAACCTTCTCTGAATGAGAAGGATTAGGCCCTAGGATACCAGGCTGGCATACAGCGGGTTAGCGGGCTATAGTCTGTTCCAAAAGTTTCAGAAAACTTACCTGCCAATGATGATGCCAACAGACTTGATTTTATAAAAAAAAAATGCAAAGGAAAATTCACATATTAATCACATTCTATGAGAAAATAACAGGAACATTTATAATTATGTAGTAGGAACGTGTAACAAAACTAAGAGTAGGTAGGTACCTGAATGCAGCAATTGATGGTCTAGTTTCAACCTCCTGTAAAGTATAAATGGAGCCAATATCATCCAGTATCTGATTCATGTAATCTTTTTCTGGTGTTTCATTGTCAATTGTACCATTTTGTAAGGAATTAAATAGCTGCTCTAAGCTATTTGGTCTGTACAATGCTGATGGTAGATTACCATCAATGGGTTGATGATATGATAAATCTTTTTGAGGTAATGTAGCTGAATGTCTCTTTAGGAACATTTGTGCAGGGCCTCCATGACCACCACGTAACATTTCTAAGTATAAATGACAGAGTAGCGGGCATAGCAAACCAAGAAGTTCATTTTTCACTTTTTCTTGCTTGATCTCTTTGATGAAGTTAACCAACCTGAAAATTCACTGGTTAAGTAACACGATTATTGGATTTCCCTTTCTGTTGGTCAGAGGGTCTTCTTAGGTTAGCTAATCAAACGTTAAAAAGCTCTTTTCAGACATCTTACATTACCTTATTAAAATAGCATTGTTTAAAGGTTTACTACCTTATAGGTTTTATTACCTTGTGTACTGTAAGTCGTACTGACCGGAGTCATTGTTGATGCAAGAAAATAAGATTGAATTAGCGCGACTTGCTTCACATTGAACTATCGTCGCCACGGCCATCTGTTCCGCACTTCTGCTTAGATTATTATTATTGCTAAACACGTCTATGTCCTGAAATGTAAGATATTTAAGCTGTAACTACTGTTCCAGTAGCGACTTCCATTCATTATTTCCATTCAGGTAAATGTAACACTCACAGGATAATTCCGCCGTTCTAAGTAGGAAGTGACCGCAGCTTTAATTGCATCATTTCTAGTCTTTTTCATTAAAGACATCAGTTTATAAATTAACAATTGTAATAAAAATAACCAAAACAAGAGAATTTATCGTAATTTTGTTGACATTCACTTCACAATCGAATCAAACAATTAGTGATGAGTCCCTCACTCATGAGGTCCCTCGTTTGAGGTCCTCGTGATCGCAAATTGAAAGAGTTACTCGATTTTCAACAATGAACCACCTCATTACCTCACCTCACCTCATTCGTTCACGCGTCCTCAAAAATTGACATTGACAATATGAAATTGTGACGAGGGGTGAGGCGAGCGAGGTGAGGCGTGAGGCGTGACTCGCGAGTGAGTATTGAGTGGTTGAGTGATGAGCTCCTCAACGAGTGAGCGAATGAACCGATTTAAAAAATTGTATAGAATTAAAGAATGAGTGAGGTGAGGTCTGGTCTCGAAATTGTGGCAGCATAATAAACATTAACATTATGATTTTGGTATGTACCTAATGAAATAATGTACCTAAGTATGTAATGATGTTAGTTGTGTCATGTGTGTGTGGTGAGTGTGATACTGATGTTTGGTAGGATATTAATTATTTAGATTAAAATACGAACACAAACAAAACAAAAGTCTACGTAATTGTTACAAGAAAATCACGTGCACCTCCAAGGTCAACATTACGTAAACTGTTAAAATTAGTATGTAACATTATTAGATTTATTAGTCAAAACGAATTTTAAAGAAAATATTTTTATTTCAGCTATGGTTAATTATTATGAACTCTAAAAGCATCAGCATTAGATTGATAATCAAGTGTCATTGATTCGTTTATTTTGGCGGTCTAAAATTTATGAGCGAAAGAAAATGATATGTGTGAGAGGTGAGAGAGATTTGCTTAATCGGACGGAGAGTCGTGAGTACTCGTGAATGTTGTCGCGCCCGCCCGCCTCGCTCCCTCGCACGTTCGGCTGAGTTCGGCTCGGGCTCACGACTCGTGAGGTGAATACGCCGTTGAGGATTCCTCAAATCCTCACCTCAAATGAGGGGTACCTCGTGAGGACCTCACGAGGCAAAATGAGGTGCTCCCTCATCCTCAAATAAAATTGATGAGTTACCCATCACTACAAACAATGATACTGACCATAGAGATACTGACTGAATGATACCGTGTGATTGTGATACAACAACCTATGGAATTAGTAAGTGCTATCATGGGCAAGACCAAAAAACATATTTATTCTAGGGAGGGCAAGACGCCAAGATGTAACGGCCAGCTGCCTTTTTGGATGATATAATTTGTATTGATTATAATGGTGCCAATTCTCATGTACACCGTACTAAACTATCGCTAAAATTTCTCACTTTTGGCAATGAGAATCTAGTTATTCTGCAAAAAAAATCTCTAAAGGGAAATGCCCGAAAAATACCTGAATCGGACAGAAACTATTAAATCGATGCCTTAGTATTGAAAGTTCGTGGGGATCACCCTGACTAGGATAGATTTATTGGTTGGAATCAAACACGGCAGATGACGGCTACATGGCGGGGCTTTTTATTATTGACAGATGTCACAGATAGACCATAGATTACACAGTTCATTTTGACACGGAGTACACTTCTGTTATATTTTAATGAATATGCCACAGGCTGACTTATATATACATTAGATGATTACAGAGCAAATATTATGTTCCTTTACATTCGGACTTCGGGGAGGGAAAATATTCCAGTGCGATTTTTTCTGATAATGATTCAATACGTCTAGCGCCACACACTTTTCTGTGTCAAAAACAGGAACTAATGAATGTTGCCACTTAATTTTTAACACTTAGTTCACAATTGCAATAACTACCAAATCGACAATTTTGAGGAGAGAGCTTTAGAGTTTTTTAAAGTATAGACAAGAATAGTACAAAAACGAAGTAAAATAACAAAACAAATATGCATCTATTCATAAGACTAGTCCTTTAACTCCATCATATCTGAATATTGTAGTATTAGTATACATAATGTGAAGTATCTATGGCAAACCAGTAGTTGCTAAGATACAGTTGTTTATACTTTGATGTTGTCACTTATAATAAAATAACTGTGTACTTTCAGTCCAAAATATTGTATTTCTATATTTTATATTTCACAATATTTAACATGGTAGCAGAGCGTGTACGAAATAAAAAGTTTTAAGTACCCGAAATGTCGAGCACTAAAATTGACCCTCTAACTAGAGAGAACTACGACACTTGGGTGATACAGGCTGAAGCTGTTCTCGTACGACACAAATTATGGAAATACATGTTAAAAATTAAGTGGCAACTTTCATTAGTTCCTGTTTTTGACACAGAAAAGTGTGTGGCGCTAGACGTATTGAGATAGAATCATTATCAGAAAAAATCACACTGGAATATTTTCCTGGGCCCTCACAGAGAACAATTCCCCTTGCCGCCTCCTCGGGGCGGAGGAAGCACAGACGCGGGGGGAAGGGTAAGGGTAGGAAACCCAAAACCCCCGCGACGACCCAGGAAGAGGGTCCCGAGGCCGACCCTGCCACAGAGCAGGCGCGGGCTGTGACCCAAAGTGGACAAGAAGTGTCCGCAGGCGCCGGCATAGCGCACCGGCTACCTCTTCAAAACAAAAAGTTCGCCCGTCATCCGCGGGGCGACGCCACCGCTGCGACTAGCGCCACTGTACCTCAGCGGCAAGTCGCAGAACAAAAATCTAAACGGCCAATCACAACGCCGCTGACGTACAGTGGCGCCTCTAGCGCCGGTACGCCTGCAACAACAACTAGCACGAAAAAAGATTTCACAGCCTGCGCGATCAAGCTTTTCATGGACCTGATAAAGGTGTTATGGACTGTTTGGTATGCTACAGCTGCAGTGACATATAAAGAAAAAATTAGTGTGTGTCAAGTGTAACTGTCACATTGATTTTTCTAATCTTTTTGTTCCTACTCTACGACTTTCATATTATTATTTTCCATTCAATATTCTTTCACTGAAAAAGGTACCTGCATTAGGTTATGGGCCCAGAACTCCCAGAACTCCCAAAACTTCCAGAACACCCAGGATACCGAGGATAAGAACCAGGAAGTATTAACAGCGAAAAAAAAACAAAAGTTTTTTTTTGGTGCTGTCAAAATGGAAAATTTTACCACCACCAAGATTCAGATCGGTCAGCTTGTAGGTAGCCAGAATTGGGCTACATGGAAGTATAAAGTATCCATCATGCTGCGGGGCACAGAAGGTGCTATGGAGGCGGCAGAAGGAAAACTTCGAAAACCAGTTTTAGGAATAGGCGATGGTGCACTGATGGCCTATAATGCAGAATTGTTAAAATATAGGAAGGCAGACAGCAACGCTCTACTAATCATAACAAGCAACATGACCGAAGAGAATCTAATGAAAGTCATGCGATTTGAAACAGCAAACGAAGTATGGCAGGAACTTCACCGCTTGTTTGACGGTCAATCAGAAGACAGAGCATACACATTGTGCATGCAATTCTTCAGCTTCAAAAATAATTCTGCGGATGACGCATCTACCATGATGTCGAAACTTAAAAACATTTGGAACAATTTGAATGCCGAAATTTTGAAGACCGATCCCAACATGAAGTTGCCGGAAATGTTCTTGATCTGTAAAATTTTAGATTCCCTCAATGAAAAATTTTTCAGTTTCAAATCAAGTTGGATGCTGCTAAACAAACAAGAGAGGACAATTGAATCACTGACAGCACAACTGTGCGGGTACGAGAGGGCACTAGGTGGTCATATTGAGGAGACTCAGGAAGTGCTCGCCTCTACCTCAAAGGTGCAGCATAAATCGCAGTTAAGAGACGAAAACATAAGATGCAGGTACTGCTCAAAAATAGGTCACCGCATTAAGAATTGCAAACAGTGGATTAATGATGGCAGACCGAAGAAACCTACACAGTCTTTGTCCAAGCAGCAGCAAGTGCAGAATATAACGTTGATGATTTACACTTGCTCTGAAGAAAGCGATACAGAAAATTGGTACGTGGATAATGGTGCCACAACTCATGTTACCAATAGAGGAGACATATTCACTTATTTTGAGGACTTTGGATCGAACCACACCGTTACAACGGCAGATGGGACTGTAATTCCTGCAAAAGGGAAAGGGTCTGTGGTAGTTCAAACCAACGTTAACGGCAAAATAATGAATTTAACTCTGAGTGAAGTCTGGTATGTACCGAAGCTTACAAAGAATTTGTTATCCATGTTAGCTGCACAAGAGAAACTGCAAAATAGTACATTTATTTCCACCACGAAAGAGTGCAGGCTGGAATTAAACGGTCAGATTTTAGCAGTTGGAAACAGGAAGCAGAGTGGAGGACTGTATAAGTTACAAATGAAGACAGTTCTACCAAAGAAACCTGTAGAGATTAATGCTGTTAACCCATCGAGCTTACTCCAGCTATATCATGAACGTTTTGGTCACCAGAACAAGAAATACGTCAAAGATCTTGTTAAGAGGGAATTGGGAATCAATTTAGGTGACAAAGATGATATACAGTGCGAAGGCTGCATTTATGGGAAGGCACAGCGTCTTAAATTTGGCAAAAGAGAAAGAGCTAGTATGCCTGGAGAGCTGGTTCACGCCGATGTATGTGGACCATTCCCTGAAAGTTACTCGAAATATCGCTACTTTGTCCTTTTAAAGGATGACTTCTCCGCGTTTCGTCATGTTTATTTTATTCGAAACAAAAGTGAAGTAAAAGAAAAGATTATTCAATTTCTGAGAGAAGCCAAAAATGCTGGACATACAGTCAAAACTTTATTGAGCGACAATGGCGGAGAATTCGATAATAAAGTGGTTCGGGAGGTACTTAACAAGCAGGGAATAATCCAGCGGCTCACGATGCCATATACGCCCGAACAAAATGGGTGCGCAGAAAGAGAGAACAGGACTCTAGTGGAAACAGCTCGATCATACATGCACGCAGGAGATGAATTTCCACAAGCTCTGTGGGCCGAGCTTATCAATACAGCTGCATACGTCCTCAATCGCACGGGACCCACAAGACAAGAAGGGAAAGTACCGTATGAGCTGTGGCATAAGAAGAAGCCTAAGATCTCTCACTTGCGTGTGATAGGGAGTGTATGTTTCTTTCACATTCCCAAACAAAAAAGGAAGAAGCTAAATAAGAAAGCTACCAAAGGCAGACTTATCGGATACGATAACGACGACGGATATCGCATCTGGAATGGAAAACAGACCGAAAGATCCCGAGATGTCACCTTTTGTCCAACCATGGAATTGAGAATCCCAACGGCCTTGGGACTTGGTCCTCAGGAAGATGTCAATTCACCAGTGAGCGGTGAGATAGAAGGAGATTTTGATTTGATAGGACAGGAGACAGAGGGAGTGATCCTTCCGGAAGATGATTTTCCGCAACATGTAGCTTCTCCTGTAAAACAGTCAGTCCAATTAGAGGGAGAAAAAGAAAGTGAGATCATAGAAAATGAAAACGCATTTTCAGATTGTGAAACTGAAGAGTTTGTAGATGCTATTCCTGATGATGTTGAAATCCCGATGAATTCAGAGAACGGTGTTCCTATGCCGAACGTTCCCAGGTATAATCTCAGAGACAGGTGTACTCTACGACCTCCACAAAAATTGGACGACTTTAAATTATTCTTGGTTGATTCGATTATAGAAAGAGAACCTTCCACGTATAAAGAAGCAGTATCAAGTGGTACAAGTAAAGATAGATGGTTAGAAGCCATGAAGAATGAAATCGATTCTTTACAGAAGTTTAAAGTGTGGGGATTGCAAAATCTACCCAGAGATCGCAAAGCGCTGCCATGTAAATGGGTTTTTAAAATTAAATCCAACCCTGACGGTACAGTTGAGAAATATAAAGCCCGTTTAGTCGTGAAAGGGTTTAGGCAAAAGAAGGGTTTTGACTTTAATGAAACCTTCAGCCCAGTAGCCCGGCTGGCAACTGTAAGATCTTTGCTCAGTGTTGCGGCAAGAGAGAAACTGCATCTTATTCAGTTTGATGTTGCAACAGCTTTCCTCAACGGTGTTTTGAATGAAGATATTTACATGATGCAGCCAGAAGGCTTTGAGGATGGGACATCAAGAGTATGTCACTTAAAAAGGAGCCTCTACGGATTAAAGCAGGCACCGCGCTGCTGGAATTATTGTTTTTCAGAAACTCTTAAATCTTTAGGTTTTAAGACCAGCGACGCGGATCCATGCCTTTATATGAAAGCCATGGGTGATAAGAAAATCATAATAACTCTCTACGTCGATGATGGTTTAGTTGCAGCGAGTGATAAAAACCTTGCTAATGAGTTCATCAATGACTTGAAAAAGATTTTGCTGATCACAACCAAACCAGCTTCATATTATCTCGGATTAGAAATAGAGCAAATGGAAGATGGCTCGATTTTAATAAAGCAAGAAGCTTATGCAAGAAAGGTTTTGGACAGATTCAATATGAGAGACTGCAATCCAGTGTCGACTCCTTTACAGAAAGAAGGAATTATTGAAACAGGGAAAGCTGAAAATGAGTCACAGTCATTTCCTTACAGAGAAGCAGTAGGCTCGCTCGCATACTTGATGGTGGGCACTCGCCCTGATTTAGCCTATGCTGTAGGAATGGCTTCAAGGAGCTTAGAAAAGCCGACTTCAAATGATTGGTGTATGGTAAAGCGCATAATGCGCTATTTAAAAGGAACATTATCAAGAGGAATAATATATGTTCATGATGCAGATTCTCCTAACAAAATCAAAGCATACAGTGATGCTGATCACGCTGGATGTTTGAAAACAGGTCGTTCTACGACAGGAGTATTGTGCTTATTTTCAAGAGGTGCAATATCTTGGATAAGTCAACGCCAAGCTTCAGTTTCCATTAGCACCACAGAAGCCGAGCTTGTGGCAGCAAGCGAGGCTGCAAGAGAATTATTTTGGCTAAAAAGACTATTCAAAGACTTAAATGGTCAGAAAGAAATCCCTGTGTTATTTGTAGATAATGAAGCTGCGGTGAAATTAGCACATAATCCACTCAGGATTATGTGCTAATTTCACCGCAGAACCAAACATGTTCGTGTGAGACACTTTTTTGTAAGAGAACTTGTGCTTCAAAATCTAATTGTGGTCGAAAGGACTAGCTCTGCTACACAGCTGGCAGATCTGCTGACTAAGGCCTTGCCCAGACCGAGATTACAGGAACTCTGTCAGAATTTAGGTCTGAAGGACTAGAAGGTCGACTAGCAGCTGAGGGAAAGTGTTATGGACTGTTTGGTATGCTACAGCTGCAGTGACATATAAAGAAAAAATTAGTGTGTGTCAAGTGTAACTGTCACATTGATTTTTCTAATCTTTTTGTTCCTACTCTACGATTTTCATATTATTATTTTCCATTCAATATTCTTTCACTGAAAAAGGTACCTGCATTAAAAGGCCATCAGGCAGGGTCAAGACGTGGAGACTATCATCCTTGACGGCCTGGCCGCGTTACTAACATTGTACCATGGCTAGGTCGTTAAGGGTGATACATTGGAATGCCCGCGGCCTCAAGGGAAAGGTCGCCCCCCTCCGCCATCTCCTGAGGGAACAAGACATAGACGTGGCGCTCATAAGCGAGACGCTCCTGGGACCCGAAGATAGGGTTAGGTTCCCAGGTTACCTCGTTTATAGGAAGGATGAAAGGTCGGCCCACAACATCCGCTACCGTGGTCTGGCGGTCATTGTGAGGCGAAGAGTCGTCCATCAAGAGTTACCCTCGTCGACACTCAACACTTTTTACGCGCTGGGTGTACAGCTACATATAGCCGGCGAGGATATAAACGTGTATGCCGCTTATAAGCCGCCCGTGGCTCATATCGACCTACGGGAGCTGAGGGCGCTTATAGGCGACGGACAGCAGGCGACCATCCTCGCCGGTGACTTCAACAGTAAGCACCCAGCGTGGAACAGTTTAGCCACGAACACCGAGGGGAGACGGCTCTTCGCGGACGCGGAAGCCTTCGGCTATACGGTGTCCGGTCCGGAGATGCCGACACATTACCCGGACGTGTCCCATCATATTCCCGATGTGCTGGACATCGTAGTCCACCGAGGGCTACACTGCCAGATCACACAAGAAGTGATAGACGACGAGTTACAGTCGGACCACCAACCGGTACTCGTCGTCCTATCGGGTGTGCCGACCCGATTGAAGCCCATAGCGCCACGTCATGTCACGGATTGGACAAGGTTTGAGGAAGAGCTGGAGACCACCACGCCCACTCGGCCTATTGTTACCTCCGCGGACGTGGACCAGATGGCCTGTGACGTCACTGCTTGCATACAAAGCGCCTTGCAAGCGGCGACTACGACGCAGCCGCAGGGGAGAGTGTTATTGCCGCCCCTGCCGGCGCATCTACATGCGATGATCACCGCGAAGAGGCGCCTTCGCAAGCAGTGGCAGCAACTTAGATGCCCTACCATCAAAAGGGAACTAAATCGTCTCGCGGAGAGGGTGAAGGCCGAGTTGCAGGCGCTCACCTCCGCGGGCTGGGAGGACCGTATCGACGCCGCTAGAGATAGCTGGCCGTCGATACACAAACTTTGTAGGCAACTGTCAAATACCCCAGCTCCGGTGCGCCCTTTACTAAACAGCGACGGGGCGCTTAAGTATATAGCGGAGGACCGGGCGGAGGTCTTCGCCGAACACCTGGAGCGTCAGTTCCGCCCTAACCCGACCGACGACACCGAACATGTCGCAGCAGTCGAGAGACACCTCGGGGACTATTTCGGCACGCCGATAGCTCCCGATGAGGATCCTATCTTTTTCTCGCCGGGCGCAGTCAGACGCGCCATCCTGAGAACGAAACCGAGGAAGGCCCCCGGTGCTGACGGTATCACCAACGCAGTGCTGCGCCACTTGCCGTTCCGAATGGTAGCGGCACTGGCGCGCCTGTATACGGCGATACTGCGCACGGGGGCCTTTCCGGCCTCGTGGAAGGAAGGGCGCGTCATCATGCTGCCCAAGGCGGGGAAAAACATCCTGAAGCCGGAGAGCTATCGGCCCATTACGCTGCTGCCGACTGTCTCCAAGGTGTTTGAAGCACTCCTGCTGCGACATCTCCAACCACATGTCGCCCCGCGCCCTGAGCAGTTTGGGTTCAGGGCGGAGCATAGCACGACGCTCCAGCTGTCGAGGGTACTGCACCACCTCGCAGCCGCGCTCAACAAGAAGGAATACTCGGTGGCAGTATTCCTCGACATGGAGAAGGCCTTCGACCGTGTGTGGCACGACGGCCTCATATACAAGATGGCCACTTCAGACGCGCCCCGTCGCGTTATTAAGGTGGTCTCCAGTTTTCTCTCCAATAGGACCTTTAGGGTGGTGGTCGACGGCGCGCTGTCTAGCGCGCGCCCAGTGTTGGCGGGCGTGCCGCAGGGCAGCTGTGTGTCGCCGACGTGTTACTCATGTTACACCGACGACATCCCCACCACTTCCGACGCGATGCTCGCGCTGTATGCCGACGACGCCGCGTACATTACTACATCGCTTAATGCGAAGTACGCGGCGGTCAAGATGCAGCGCGCGCTAGAGCTCCTACCCGAGTGGCTGTCGAAGTGGCGGCTGTCGGTGAACGTGGGTAAGACGCAGGCGATGGTCACAGGATCAGCGCGCCTCCCGCCACCCTTGAATCTACAAGGAGCCGACATCGATTGGTCGCCCCGGGTCAAATACCTGGGGGTCACCATCGACCGTCGGCTCACTATGGGGCCACATGTCCGCAAGGTCGCCGCGCAGGGTCGGGTCGCCCGCAACCTGCTCAAACCTGTGCTCTCGTCCCGCATCCCGGTGCGCGTCAAGCTGGGCGTATACAAACTGTACGTGCGCCCAATCTTGACGTACGCCGCTCCCGCTTGGTTCGCCCTCACGAGCGAGTCGAGCCGGAAGTTGCTCCGCGCGCAACAGAGTATTGCGCTGCGGACCATAGTTGACGCTACTTGCTTCGTGAGGAATGATGTCATCCAGCGGGACCTCGGGATCGAGAGCCTGGATGAGTTTGTGCGGCGCCTCGCGAAGGGGATGTACGCGCGTGCCGACGTTTCTGCTTGGCCCCATGTCAAGCAGATAGCGCCCTGGCATACGCGACCCCCTGACGCGAGACCCCTGCCCCGCGACCTGGTAGCGGACGAGTGACCCCATCACCGGACTGGACGCCTCGAGTAAGTCGCACCCAGGTTACACGCGGCTTACTCGACTCAATAGAACTCTACAGATGACACACATCTATTGCGTGGCGCGTGCTAAGTTAATATAGGCGCGTCACGTAATTAAACCAGACACCCACTACTAGACAAGCAGTCAACTCACACATGCGGGCGCGGTGCGGGCTGCGACGCATGTAGACACTGAACGGTGTTACACACAACACAATGCCGTTCACACATACACATCCGTCCCTTAGTCCGGACCGTAATCGGCTAGATCTGAGAGCGGGGCGGGCGGGGACTATACACCTAGTCTGTAGGAACGTCGAGTCGGCTCCACTGTCGCTGGTCGTCTTCGTTGGGCCTCCCCCGGGTAACCGGGGGTCTCACCTGGCGGGGACTGACCGCCGTGGAGTCGTGAAGAAAGCGGCGCTAATGTACTAGCGTCGTGGCGAGCCTACAGATTTACTCATAGCAATCAGTTACACGGACGCGTTAAAACGCGTCCGAAGTTTTTAAATCGCCGCAATAGGCGCACAAAATGAGGGGTCCGTATTTACGGGCCACCGTATACCCTCCGCGGCCAGGGAGCGACGCTCCGGTTCCGCTGCCGCGCCCCCTTGCGGGGGCGCAGCGACATCCCGATGAATATTTTCCCCCCCACGAACTTTCAATAGGTTATGGGCCCAGACATTGCTTTACGGCCTAACGGTCGTGGTGGATCGAAATTGTGAAGAAAGCGGCCGGTAAAGGTCGAGAAAAAAGGTGGCGAACGGCGTGCGTGAAAGGTATCCCTCCGAAGTAGTAAAACGACGGTTTAGGGCTCCGCCGATGGCCGGTCAAGGCCAAGAACAAAGGTACCTACAATACGACGGATAGTGACTCCGTCGGTGGCCGGAAAAGGTCAAGAAGTAGTAAAACGACGGTTTAGGGCTCCGTCGGTGGCCGGTCAAGGCCAAGAACAAAGGTACCTACAATACGACGGATGGCGACTCCGTCGGTGGCCGGAAAAGGTCAAGAAAAAAGGACTGCGCGCGTCACGAGCGTGAAAACGGTAAAGGTACTGTTATTGTAGTTAAGCAATATTAATACGACGGATAGCGACTCCGTCGGTGGCCGGAAAAGGTCAAGAAAAAGGGGCTGCGCGCGTCACGAGCGTGAGACCTGTAAACCTACTGTTATTGTGGTGAAGCAATATTACGATGATGGATTCTGTCGGAAATATGGTGAACGGACCAGGCTGCCAGCAGCTAGAAGGTATAGAAAATTGGACCACATGGTCATTCAAAATTAAGGTCATCCTTAAGGCGGCAGATCTCCTGAGTGTCGTAGAGGGCACATCCAAAGACCCTCCGGTAAAAGATGAAGAGCGCGAGAAATGGATACTGAAAGATGCAAAAGCGCAAGGTATGTTGGTTACACGCATATCTGAGAAGGTCATACCTCAAATAGTAAGCTGCAAAACAGCAAAAGAAATATGGGTTAAACTACATACAATATATGAACAACGCGGAGAGCTGTCGGTGCACATACTCCAACAGAAATTCTTTTCAATGAAATTTGAAGACTAAGAAACTGTATCACAGTTCTTGGGACGGTTCGAGAGTCTCCTGAGTAAATTGAAAAATCTCAATGCTGAAGTGAGTCAAACCATGGCGATCACCAAGATAACATCATCGCTACCATCACAGTTTCAACATTTTGTGTCTGCATGGGAATCGGTGCCAGCAGAGAAGCGGACCATGGATGAGCTAGCAGCGAGGTTGCTGATTGAGGAACAGCGTGCTACTTCCAAAAATGGAGAAAAGTCTGCAGCGCTGGTGTCCAAGTCTGCAAAAAAGTGCTTTCAGTGCGGTAAAATGGGACATATGAAGAAGGATTGCAAATCATATATATATAAAGGTAATAATTACTGTAATTATTGTAAGAAAAATAATCACAAGAGTGTAGATTGTTGGTTTAAAAACAATAAGAATAATACTAAGAAAGATAATGTAAACAAAAGGCAGAGTAATGCATTTTCTGTGTCTGTGTTGTCATCAGCATTTTACAGTCAGTTAGAAAGTAATAATTCTTGGGTAATGGATAGTGGAGCATCAGAGCATATGTGCCATGATATTAGATTATTTACAAAATATAAAAAGCTAGAATGTCCTAGGCCAATTATTATCGGTGATAGTAAAGTCATACAAGCCATAGGAATTGGTATCATTTCCTTGGAAGCATATACAGGTAAAGAATGGATAAATACAACATTAAGTAATGTTTTACATGTCCACAACATACAACATTAAGTAATGTTTTACAGTATTAAAATGAATCTATTTTCAGCAAGCTCAACAGCAGATAAAGGTTATGTTATGACAATAAATAATAAGTGCTGTTATTTCACAAAAAAGGGCAATATAAATGTTTGTGCATTAGCATATCGTGAGAATAACTTGTTTATTATGAAATTTAGGTTCAATAAAGTTGAAAATGCTTGTGTAGGTAAATCAAGTGATGATCTTTCTGAGTGGCATGAGAAAATGTGTCATCAGGACATAGAACAGGTAAAAGGTGTGTTAAATAAATGTAACATAGATTTCTGTGTTAGTAAACAAGAGGAAGTAACATGTGAGCCATGTCTTCTTGGGAAGTTGCATAAAAAACCATTTCCATTAAGTGTGAACAGGGCAGAACGGCCCGGTCAGTGTTTACATGTAGATTTATGCGGAACTATGGAAACTACATCCTTAGGTGGTGCCAGATATTATTTATTAATAAAAGATGACTACTCAAAGTATAGAACAGTTTATTTTCTGAAAAATAAGTTAGAAACAGTTGATAAGATAAAAAGTTTTTTGAATTTTGTTACTAAAAATTTAGAATATAAAGTGGAAATAATAAGATCAGACTGCGGTTCAGAGTTTTTAAATAAAGAGATGAAGTCTCTCTTAGATAATTTAGGTATAGTACAGCAAACTAGTGTTCCGTACACACCTCAACAAAATGGTTGGTAAAAATCTAGTATCGTTTGGCAGGAGAAGGAGGGTGGGAGTGGGGGAGGAGGTTGGGTGGTGGTGCACCTTGCCCCCTGGTACCACTCCCTTGAAAAGGTAACGCACCGTTCTTGAGAAAAACAAATTATTGTAACCTAACCTCAAAACTCTTAGTCGCTTAAAAAGCCCTAGTATGAGCCCAGCTTCGCGGGGGAGATTGAGGGAGGGGTGCTCCCTGCCTCCTGGCACCACTCCCATGAAAAGGTAACGCACCGTTCTTGAGAAAAACAAATTATTGTATCCTAACCTCAAAACACTTAAAGTCGATTAAAAGGCGTAGTATACGGCCCGCTTCGCGGGCCTCTAGGGTTTAAAAAAAAATAACCTCGAAGGGGATAGCGGGGTCTGAGTTCGCTCGCTCCGCTCGCTCACTAGACCCCGCCATCCCCTTCGAACCTAACCTGTCCGAGTCGGGGTGCCCCAAGTCCCGAGCTCGCTTCGCTCGCTCTTGCATCCTAAGTTCTCCTAGTAACAGTAGTAACATTGCTTTTTGTACACATATACGATCAGTGGAAGTACAAACACAGAGAAAAAATTCACGCAACTCGAGGAGAAACGGAACGATCGAAAACAAATGACAGTGACACATGACGCAAATGGCATACCTGTTTTCTTGTTTACGTTCCGTGTTATCGAATTTGTCCGACATTTTATACCATGGACTGACTACAAATACTGATACTGGATACTGACTACAAATGCTGGGGCAGATTTGGTTGTCAATCGCCCATTTTAAACGTTTCGTTTTTCGCTTCTTATCGGATTTGAGGTTAGAAACATTTTTTTATTAATTTCTCGAAAAATATGCATTACCTTTTAATAAGAGTGGTAACGTTATAATCGGGGACCCAAACCCTACCAACTTTAGCCCCTTTTACCCCCCAACTCCTGCCAAACGATACTAGATCCAACCCTAAGTCTTTGTGGGCTGAAGCTGTTAACACAGCTGTATACGTTATTAATAGAACTGGAAAGAGTAGAATTAAAAATGTAACTCCATATGAGCTTTGGTATAAAAAGGGTTCATATGATATAAATAAATTAAAAATATTTGGATCAAAAGTAGGTGTTCATGTTCCAGATCAAAATCGTAAAAAATGGAATAGTAAAGCTGAAATAGGATATTTTGTAGGTTATAGTGAAACAACAAAAGGTGTAGTGGACTGTATGGTGAATAAAAGAGTTGTTTCCAATTCTTCTTGTTTATTTTCAGAGTTCTTGATTGTTCGGGAGCTGGAGACCGACTGTGTCCCAGCCTTTTTTTTTTTTTTTGGTATGGCATCTCGTAGTTGACCTTGAGAGGTCGTGACTACTTAACCGGACTTTCCAGTGGCTGCCTTAAGCGAACTCAAAGCCTCCAGCCAGGGGCGAATTACTTATAGTACTAAGCGACTGCACGCTAAGGGCACCCCCTGTGGGGTACGGACCTCGGCTTAGGGCGTCGCTGGGGGGAGGACAGCAAGATGGGACAGGCTGGATCTGGTTAATATTATTATTATTAATCGGGGAATTTAAAGCTACAGGCTCAGCTGCGGCGCGGGCTGGCACTTCTTCGGGCAAGGGTCGGGGGGGACAATTACGTCGGGGTTTACGCGAGGGACCTCGGCGGCGAGGTCGGAACGTAGGTCGGTGTGTCCCAGCCTTACAATGGCCCGTCTTATATATAGCTCTCCCTATGTTCCGGGAGCGAGTGGACCGAGTCACACAACTTACATTTATTATTTCCAAGTGACTCTTACATGGTCCTGACAGCTTAAATCACACTTACTTTTATAAATTATGCTAATCTGGTTACAAATCACTAAATTAACTTATTCTAAACTCTAACTACAGTCTGTTGAAGACTTCGTAGCGAGGGCTCGTTTTTCGTAGTCCCGCCGCTACTTGTGCCCTAGTGCACAGATAGGGTCTTATCCTAAACTATCTTATCCTAATTCTCACTTCTTATATCTATGTGGAGGGTCAAAAGACACACAACACTGTTTCTCCACCTTGTATGCTTGGCGTTAATTATAGTCACAAACACACAACACTGTTTTCACACTTTGCACGCTCGGCGTTCGTTACAAAAGGTTTTAGAATTTATTTTCCACACAAAAATGATGTTTTTATAAAAAGAGAGGTAACATTCCTGAAAGGTAAGTTTAATCAGAAAATAGGCAATTACTCTCAGGACCATAGCAATATAACCCCATATAAGGAAGAACTGTCAGAACAGTCGGAAGAAGCAGAGGAACAGTCAGAAGACGAAGCAGAAGTGTCAGAACTGCCAAAAGAAGCAGAAGAACAGTTAGAAAACGCAGAAGAAGAGTCAGCAGACGCAGAAGAAGTGTCAGAAGAGTCAGAAGAAGAGGCAAAAGAAAAAGAAGAAGAATTGACACATTCAAGGAGAGGCAGAGAAATAAAGAAACCATTGAAGCTAAATGATTATGATACTAATTTTTTATCCATTGACACGGAACCAGTCTCTCTAGAAGAAGCACTTAATTCTAGAGAAAAAGAAGAGTGGAAAAATGCTATGAAGACTGAGCTAGATACTCTGAAAGAGAACAACACATGGACAGAAGTAAGCAGTGTTCCAGAAGGAAATAAAGAAATTTCTAGCAAATGGGTTTTCAAAATTAAAGAAGTAGGTGGTAAAAAGGTATATAAAGCTAGATTAGTAGCGAGAGGTTTTGAACAGTCAGATTGTGATCTAGAAGTATATTCTCCAGTGGCTAAATTGCCAACATTTAGAATTTTTATAGCAGTTGCAAATAAACTACAACTCCCAGTCCATCAGATGGACGTTGTAGGTGCTTTCTTACACGGTGAAATAGATGAAACAGTATACTTAAAATTACCAAGTGGTGAAACCTGTAAATTAAATAAATCATTATACGGTTTGAAAAAGTCCCCAAAATACTGGAATGAAAAATTTGATGAGTTCATGACCAAAGAGAATTTCAGTAAATCTAAAAATGACCATTGTTTATATTTCAAGAAGGTAAATGGATGTAAACTATACGTTTTGCTATTTGTTGATGATATTATTATGTTTTGTAACGAAAATAGGGTTTTGGAAGACTTCAAAATAGAACTAAGCAAAAACTTTAAAATGAAAGATTTAGGTTTAGCAAAATGTTACTTAGGCATTGATATTGAGCAAAAGAAAGATACAACAGTAATCAGTCAGAAAACGTATTTAACTAAAGTTTTAGAACGTTATAACATGTCAAATTGCAAACCAGTTTCTACTCCGATAGACCAACACTTTAAGTTTGAAATATTAAAAAGGGATAAATCTGAAAGTCCAGAAATAGAGAAAAGGTGTAGACAACTTCTAGGCAGTTTAATGTATGCTGTTTGCGGTACAAGACCAGATCTATGTGTATCAGTTAGTTTTCTCAGTAGATATCAACACTGTGCTAGCGTTATGTTATACAAGGCATTAAAACGTATTTTACGGTATATAAAAGGTACATTAGATTACTCGTTGGTGTACAATAGCACCGGCACAGAATTGCAAGGTTTTGTTGATGCAGATTGGGCGAGTGACACCCAAGATAGGAAATCTTTAAAAATTTATTTCTTTAAAATATTTGATTGTATTATATTATGGTGTTGTAAAAAACAACTTAGTGTGTCATTATCCTCCACTGAGTCAGAATATATTGCATTAAGTATGGCTATTACAGAAGCATGTTGGTTGAAAAGCCTGTTGTGTGATTTTGATGTTATCAATAATGAAGCGACACTGTATGAAGACAATCAGTCAGTAATAAAACTAGTTTATAATAATGAAAATAATAAAAGATTAAAACACTTGGATATCAGGTATCACTTCATTATGGACAAAATAAAAGAAAAATGTATCTCTGTGAAATATGTTAAAACTGAAGATAATTTAGCAGATTTGTTAACTAAGCCATTGGGTAAAACTTTATTTGAAAAGTTAATTTTTTTAAATTTTAATAAGAGTACTTTGTAATGGTTACAACTGTCTTGCTATCAGGAAAATAAATGTTGAGGGGGGGTGTTAAAAATTAAGTGGCAACATTCATTAGTTCCTGTTTTTGACACAGAAAAGTGTGTGGCGCTAGACGTATTGAGAATCTAGAATCATTATCAGAAAAAATCGCACTGGAATATTTTCCCCCCCACGAACTTTCAATAATACATCGAGACGGATACTGCAGTGGTTGATAAAGAAGGCGATAGACAGGCGAGATCTGAACTCATACTTATAATCGCTCCTTCTGAGCTTAAACAAATAAAAAAATGCACTACTGCTAAAGCATTATGGGAAAAATTGAAAGACACGTACGCCAGAAGGGACCTGCACGAAAGGCATCCCTATTAAAGCAACTTATCCTAATAGTCCGATCAACGAGGCTTATGTAACCCGAAAAATTCACCCGCCTATGAAATTTGGCATGTGATGAAGTTAGGTAATACAGATTACAGATGTACAATAAGCCAACAATTTTTTTTACGAGAAGTTAGGTATTTTTACCTAAACATGAAAATCGCTTATAACTCCCTGAGAATATTTCCTCAGACTGAAATACTTTCTGCATACGTACGTATGTACTAGTTAGAATATGTATGTAAAGGCATCCAACATTTTTTCGAATTCAAAGATACCCCAAATCTAACTTTAAACATTTTGCGCTTTAACTTCTACTGAAAAATTGGTCTGCTAATTGTTATTTTTTAATATGTTTTTATATCCTTAAATACATAGCCTTGTTTAGTTATCCAAAAGATTTTCCTTTTTAATCATATTTTTTTTTATTTTTGCTTAACTACGTAATGTGAAAAATAACTCCGTTAATTTTTATACCTTTATTAGTCATATAATTTAATATTAAAATAGATTTACCAATTATCCAACAATTTTTCGAACGTTTATGTATTTTTTAGGTTAAGTTCGCTGATTTATGCTAGAGCGTAAGGGTTGACCTTCACTTGACCGCTCGGTACTGCTTTGCCATGCACTTCTGCAATAGTCTAGGCGAAGGCGAGTTTGGTGGCCACAGCTTAATATGCACAACGTACAACGGGCGTTTAGAAATTGGACATTTTAAAAGAAATATTATTTTATTAAATGCATTTAAAATAAACGTTAGATACTTCCTGAAGGACTTTTTACAATATGCGAAAAAAAAGGCAATAAGTCTAATAATGTTTAGAAAGGGACCTACTGAGGAGATATCGAGTTTAGATAAAAATAAAAAGTTTCGTTCAAAAGTGTCCGAACAATATACAGGGTGTACCAGAAACATGAGTTTAAATTTAAGGATGTGGTACATACCATCAAACTGAACAACTTTCTCCATGGGACCAACATCGTAATCGCGAAAAAAATATCAGCCGTCCCATAAGCGGGATAAAGCTGGTCCCGTCCATAAGTTTTACCACCTTCTCCTAGGCCCACCCTATACGTGTCCCTCGGGTGGTGCTAAATGAGCAGCAACGCCGAGCGGTGGCGGTAAATAACCTGCCCACAGGCATCCGCAGGCCTGGGTAGGATTAAATCCCTTCCAAAAGTGCGACCTACCTATGTGAAATGTATGTGTGTGAAAGTACTGTATGTATGTCCCAACTCGTAAAATGAAAGTTGGAATTATAACGACGTCGATTTGACATGCGATCCGAACGCCCGGCGCTCGCAGGTACCCAGGCGAGTGGGAAATTGGTTACCGAAGTCTGCGCAGGGGTAGATAACCAGGCCTCTGTGACAGAAAATGCTACTGGCAGCACTACAAGGAATCTTATACAGCAGGCGTTTCATCCGAGCCTCTTTATCTCAAGACCTAGATCTTCCTCGCTTGGAAATAAACCAAGCACAATTAGCACTACAAAAGGGGAAGACTTACCTCCCACATCACCAGTGAGGGGACTTAGAGAATGATGACAACATGTGTCTTCTCACATGGCAAAGAATACCCACCCAACGCAACCTAAAGAGAAAAAGAGGCTATCTAATAGCCCACATTCTACGGAAGGACATAAGAACCTATCACAGAACTCGTAGAGCTCTATTAATACTTCCAACAGATACAGTGGACTTCTAGTAGATACACCTGATGACTCCGCTTAACCAATGGAAAGTCAAGGTGGTGGTTTGTTAAAAAACTTAGCAAACCACCACCAATAATCCTATATGGTATTACGGACATATCAAAACTGAATAGTTCCGTACCAAGCGACACTTACACCTATAAAATAGTCAATAGATCAGTTGAGAATAATGGCGCAGACAAGTGAAGCGTACAAAAATATCATAGACCTAATTCGAAAGAATAGGCTATACGTTCACACAGATAGACACGAGGAGCTGCAGAATCGTGATTAAGAATCTGCACGACACGACACCAAAAGAAGTCATTGTTGAGGAAAAAACTGGTAATAAAGTCAGAGGTGAAATCATATGTGCACTCTCAAGAAGACACAAGAAGCCACTCAATATGTTTTTCGTGAATGTAGAAGATGGCCCAAACAACCCCGAACTTAAACATATATATTCTATATACCATAAGAAAGTTAAGATAGAATATCCACGAAAAAACAAATGAAATTCCTCAATGCGCTAGATGTCAACAACATAGGCACACTAAAAATATCTGCATGCGACTTTACCGTTGCGTTAAATGCGCAGAAGGACATAGAACTATATACTGCCTAAAAAAGACAGGAACAACCCAGCCACATGTACATTGTGCCTTGGAGACCACCCCGCCAACTACAAAGGGTGCCAAGTATACAAGAAGATTCGCGCAAGGACAATTTCACAGCAACCCCACAGAAAAGCTGCATTACCAAATATGAATCCACGAAATAACACTTTCTCCTTTCAAATTGATGACTTTCCACAATTACAGCCAAGAAGCCACGTTAGACAACAACCACCTAATCCACGCACTCAAGACACAGGAAACACTGCACAATGGAACAAAAAACAAGAGAATATACAATCTCAGCCAACAAATCCACTAGAACAAATCATCACTAAACAATCAGAGATATTCTCATACAACAAATAGGCACCCTAATGGGTCTCCTTGCGACTCTAGTTACCCAATATATGAAATGAAATTCTTGCGCATCGCAGCATGGAAAGTAAATGGTCTGTCTCCTAATAAACAGGAAGTAGGACTTTTCATGAAACACAACAAAATAGATCCTCCTAATCTCAGAGTCACACATGACTGACAAAAAAGCCATTCTTATCAAAGGATATAACATATATCACACTGATCATCCCGATGGAACATCATATGCTAGGACTGCAATTATAATAAAAGAAAGTATAAAACAACACTCTCTCCCAAACTTTAAGCAAGCATACCTACAAGCTACTGTTGTATCGATAGACGATTGGCAGGGCCCACTAACATCGCTGCTCCCCGCGTCGGCATCAAGTTGATGAACAAATGTTTAGCGATTTTCTTAACACGCTCGGTGGCAGATATGTCGCTGGAGGAGATGGGAACGCCAAAAATATCTTTTGGGGCTTCAGACTGACCACAACCAGAGGTAGAGAATTGAAGGAGGCAATAGATTTAAATTCACTTAATATACTGACTACAGGAGAGCCAACTCACTGGCCATCTGATCCCAACAAAACACCTAACCTCATCGATTTCTTTCTTACCAAAGGAATGTCAGAACTATACGTATAAGTCGAATCATGTCTGGACGACGGTCACACCAATCATTCACCAGTAATATGCACACTAAGCACCACAATTACTTGTAAAGAGCCCCCCCCCCCCCCGCGAGACGCTGTACAATCGTAAAACTAACTGGGAGTCTATAGAAGAAGAACTTTATAGAAGAAAATACCAACTTGCACAAGCCCCTCAAAACAGAGGAAAACAGAAAATGTAGCCGGGTATATACAACTAACCTGATCCAAACAGCCGCTTGGATGTCTACTCCGTGGTTGCGCTGATCCGATTAGAATGTTAGTACTTATTGTCATTTCCTGTCTATTTTTCCTTAACTTCCTTTCCTTACTGCCTATCTTAGGAGATAGGAATTTGCAATACCAACTATATCTACAGGGTGACATTGAAAACATGCGACAAATCGAAATGGGAGATTGTACTCATCATTATGAACAACTTTTACTAAGGGACCAAAGCTACAATCCCAAAAAAAAAAAACTGCTGTCCCCTACATTTATGTTCGCAATACCTCATCAAAATGTAGGAAAAGCAGATTTTTTTTTTTGGGATTACTGCTTTGGTCCCTTAGTAAAAGTTGTTAATAATGATGTATACAATGTCCCATTTCAGTTTGTCGCATGTTTTCAATTTCAACCTGTATTA
Source organism: Atethmia centrago (assembly GCA_905333075.3). Taxonomy (NCBI): domain Eukaryota; kingdom Metazoa; phylum Arthropoda; class Insecta; order Lepidoptera; family Noctuidae; genus Atethmia; species Atethmia centrago. The sequence continues at coordinate 13,047,774 of HG995383.1, read as the reverse complement.
ATTCAAAGGCATTGACGATAAGATGAAGACATTCGCGTGTGAGCACGATGGGTACACCAACTGGCGCCAAACCGCGCAATCGCGTCACTTCTTACGAAATATGAACGAGAGAAGACAAAAAATATGTCGATTGTATTTTAAAACGCGTCACGCTCGCAACTCGTGCGTTGAAACTCGAAGAAACAAGAAAGATTCGTGAAATTGCATACGTATCGTCGCTTCAGGCCTCCAACGCATCCAGTAAGGTATTGTGCACCCTTTCCTTTGTAAAATCTGTCGTTTTTCACCCAATTTCTCTCCAAACAGTATTGTACGCCATACATTGTTTTTTTATTGTTACACCAACGCAAAATCTATCAAAATCGCTTATTCGCGCATCCACCATGTATAAAATACAATCCTCAAAAACAGGATTATACATTTAAAATAAGGGAGAAGGTAGCTGTAAAATGGAGACTGAGACGACAATGGCAAATAAGCAGGAACGTACATGACAAAAGAGCCCTTAATAAAGCACAAAAGGAATTAAAGGAAACGATAACGCCACTCTGCAAGATAAACTAAAGATTTTATCACCCCACAAAGCAGATGACTATTCCCTATAGAAAATAACTAAGTCACTAAAACAGCCATAAAAACTCACGCCTCCTTTAAGACAGCCAAATGGTGAATGGGTGAGAAAACCTGCTGATAAAGCTGCGCTATTTGCTAAATTCTTAAAAGATGTATTCAAACCAAATGAACCCGTCATTATGTATCCAGAAGAAGAAATTGACAAAATTCTTGAGTGATCAGCAAATGTCTCTACCGTTGCGACTGTGTACCCCAAGAGAAGTTTGGCAAGCTATTAATAACTTGAAGATGAAAAATGCTCCAGGTTTTGATCTGATTACATCAGAAGTCCTTAATCAACTACCGAGAAAAAGAATTGTCTAGCTAACCATTCTGTTCAGTGCAGCGTTGAGACTACACTATTTTCCTCTAATCTGGAAAGTCTCAATGATAAATATGGTAGGTAAACCTGGAAAGCCTCTTACTGAAGTTTCCACGTACAGACCAATAAGTCTTCTTCTCCTATTGTTCTAAACTGTTAGAGAACTTCTTGCTACAACGACTGCTACCTCTATTTAAGGAACAACGGACAATCCCATAGCATCAATTTGGTTTCCAAGTACACTATGGAACGACAGAACAAATACATAGGATGGTTCACAGAATCCGGCAATCCTTTAAAAGAAAGGAGTACTGCTCAGCAGCTTTTCTTAACATACAACAAGCATTCGACTGAGTATGACATAAGAGCCACTTGTGGAAACTAAAAATTTGCTTACTACACACCGCTTACATGCTGTTCAAGTCATACTTGGAAGACTGAATGTTCCAAGTTAAATCTGGGAACCTATCTTCATTCTATCCCATAGAAGCTGGCATTCCCCAGGGTTCTATGCTGGGCCCTGTTCTGTACACAGTCTACCCTGATGACCTACCCACCTCAAAGCAAACAAGATTGGATCATGGCTGAAAAAGTAGAGAATCAAGGCTAGTGCTGCCAAGTCTGTCCATATTACCTTCGCCCTACGAACACTTAGGTATGCACATCGACAGAAGACTTACCAGGCGTGAACATATAAATGCCAAAAAGAAAAATTCACTGGCTCACAGGCAGACAGTCATTACTAAGCTTCGAAAACAAACTTCTAATCTACAAATGCATCCTTAAACCTGTATGGACATATAAAATAGAGCTCTGGGGGATTGGCAAGCCACTCAAATATTGAGATAAAACAGCGCTTCCAAATGAAAGCACTAAAAACCTTAAGTGGTGTACCCTGGTTCACAAAAAACATTGAAGTTCATGAATGCCTACAAATCCCAACTATCAAGGAGGTTGTAGAAAGGTCCTGCAAGAGTTATAAGGAAATACTTCAACGGCATAAAACTGAACTCGCTGTACAGACTGTACCAACAGACTTAAAAGAGAACGAATAGCGCCAATCTACCCAACACTAATAAATCAAATAACGAGATGACGCATCCCAGGATGTGAACATCCTCGAACTGCTTAAAGCTTGAATTAAAGCTCAAGGGCTGATTGTCCCGGAGGACACGGTGGAGCATACGGTGGAGGTCTGCCCGGCTTGGGCAGAGCACCGCCGTGTCCTCTCTCGCGTCCGGCCCTGATTCAGGCATATTTCACGCCCTCTCGCCCCTAGCCGCCGCAGGAGACGCCCTGGGCGTCGGGAATCCCGGCCACTGTAGGCGCGGGCTTGCGGACGGTGAGCAATGGGTAGCTCACCGTCCGGTAAGGACCAGGCCCGGGTCGACGGCGCGTTGTATTCCACGCTGCGCCTCAAAGAGATGTCGTCAGCACAAATGTAGGAGTCCACTAGGGCCAATGCCTGCCGGGGTCGCGGGAAGGTACTAAAGGGTCACCGAGGCTCCTGGCAACACAGGCAACGGAAGGAATACGGGTAGGATTTAGTCAGTAAGAGTCTGATACACCCTCCCGCTCCGCCCAGAGCGGGAGAAGTTATTTGATGATTTCCCACCCAAAAAAAAGGGCTGATTGTAGATCGAAATAATACTCGTAAAAGAATAAAAAAAGCCGTCGCATACATTTGCGTCCAGTAGGTATTGAAGTTGACAATTTTGTGATCTATGGGTCAGTTGATAATTTTTCGCGATTACGGAGAAAGTTGTTCAGTTTGATGATCCTTTTGATCACATTTTTCTGGTACAATTATGTTAATAAATTGTGTTAATTATGTTGTAGAAAACACTATAATATAAACATAAAATACCTCTTGGTAAAATCACGAAGAAAATGTGCCGCCCGCGCCAACGCACCGCTGCGCGAGCTTCCCGCACCCCTCTTCACACCCGCAACAGATTGTTGCTAAGCGACGGCAATACTTGTACTTAGCAAAAATTGAGATTCTAAAAACTTTGGTATTAGGTCGAATTTCCATTGGCTTCTATTAAAACACACCGACTCATAAGTAATAAACGTATTGATTTAACCTGAGCAATTATTCACATAAGTATATTTTGTTCGAACACTTGAACGAAACTTTTTTTTTTCTCTCCTCAGTAGGTGCCTTTCTAAACATTATTAGACTTATTGCCCTTTTTTCGCATATTGTAAAAAGTCTTTCAGGAAGTATCTAACGTTTATTTTAAATGCATTTAATAAAATAATATTCCTTTTCAAATTTCCAATTTCTAAACGCCCGTTTTAAGTTGTGCATAATTAAGCTGTGGCCACCAAACTCGCCTACACTATTGCAGAAGTGCGTGGTAGTAATGTAGGTAATATTCCCGACTTCCCGTGGGTGCGACGGAGAACGCACGCTACCGCGCTGCGGACGTATGATAGTATAAATAAGTACGAAGCACTTCACTGAATTTCGCAACTACATTTCATTTGCTAAATGCTACATGAGCATTCGCATGCTAACAGTGAATGTGAATGCTAATTAATCCATCACTAGTGCGTAGCAAAGCAGTACCGAGCGGTCAAGTGAAGGTCAACCCTTACGCTTTAGCATAAATCAGCGAACATATCCAAAAAAATATATAAACGTTCGGAAAATTGTTGGATAATTGGTAAATCTGTTTTAATATTAAATCATACGACTAATAAAGGTATAAAAATTGACGGAGTTATTTTTCACATTACGTAGTTAAGCAAAAATCAAAAAAATATTATTAAAAAGGAAAATCTTTTGGATAACTAAACAAAGCTATGTATTTAAGGATATAAAGACATATTAAAAAATAACAATTAGCAGACCAATTTTTCAGTAGAAGTTATAGCGCAAAATGTTAAAAGTTACATTTGGGGTATCTCTGAAATCGAAAAAATGTTAGATGCCTTTACATACTTATTCTAACTAGTACATATGTACGTATACAGAAAGTATTTCAGTCTGAGGAAATATTCTCAGAGAGTTATAAGCGATTTTCATGTTTAGGTAAAAATATCTAACTTCTCGTAATAAAAGTTGTTGGCTTATTGTACATCCGTAATCTGTATTACCTAACTTCATCATATGCCAAATTTCATAGGCGGGAGAATTTTTCGGAGTCTCCATACAATAAATATCCTCGTTGATTGGACTATAACGAAATTAGAAGGACACGATGTAAGAACTCATCTAAACAAGTTCATGGATATAGTTGACAAATTGGCAGACATGGACGTAGCTATTAATGAGGATCTGTTAACAATCATGATGTTGTACAGTCTCTCAAATGAATTTGAGAATTTCAGAGTCGCTATAGAATCGCGAGACACTCTTCCGAAGCCAGAGGAGCTTTAAACTAAAATAATAGAAGAATGTGAAGCACGTCATAGCCAAAACATGACCAATAACGACGAACCTGAATCCTCTTTTCAAGAAGAAGCCCTATACACGTCCTGTAAAGTTTGCAAACGTACTGGTAACATCTTCAAACGCAAGAATCACAAAATTTGTACCAATTGCTGGAAGAAAAACAGTGAGAAGCCTAATAAACATACTAACTGTTCTCATAAGAACAATTTTGCTATACAGTGTCTTCTTACCCATAACGAAAAATCTGAAAACAACATTTGGGTTTTGGATAGCGGATGTACGTCTCACATGACTTATCAACGAGACTTATTTAGGACTATAGAGAAAACATCCGGAAAACTAAACTTTGCAACTAAGAAACAAACTGCAGAGATTAAAGGAAAAGGTACTGTCTCCTTTGTAACAAAAAATGGTAATGGTCTATACCATTACCATTTTTAAGGCTGTGTAAGGGCTATCACTTACACAGCTACAAAACACTCTATATGTACCTAGTCTGTGCACCAACTTGATGTCCGTCAGTAAGATGACAGACACTAAAGCGACGGTCAACAATCCAAAAGATGGTATAACTCTCACCGCATTTAAACAAGGAGATGGTCTTTATTACATCAAACCAATTAAACACGAGCGCAACAATCTGGCTAATCATAATGATGACACTGTTCCGATTCCAATTGCTAAAAAGAAAGCGAACTCATCAAACATCTACGACTGGCACAGAAAACTCGGTCACATGAACGCCAAAGATCTGAAACATGCACTCAAAAACAATAATTTGCTTGGCTTGAACTTTGATGCTTCTGAAACCTTAGCAGACTGTGAAATCTGTATCCAAGCAAAACTCCATCGTGTTCCTGCCCCCCGTGAGAAAACAACTCAACGAACAACAGAGCGCTTAGAAATCGTTCATAGCGATGTATGTGGACCTATCAGAACGCCCACAGTAAGCGGGAACAAATACTTCGTTACTTTTATAGATGACTATAGCAGATACAGTCGAATTTACATGATTAAAAGCAAGAACGAAGTATTAGAAAAGTTTAAAGAGTTCAAGGAGTTAGCGGAAACGCAAACTGGGAACAAAATCAAATTCTTACAATCAGATAATGGTACTGAGTATGTGAACAAACAGTTGCTGAAAGAAACAACACGGAGTTGCTGAAAGAAAGAATCGTACCCTTGTGGAGAAAGCGAGAGCAATGATGATTGACGCACAGGCACCATTAAAATTCTGGGGCGAAGCAGTATTCACTGCTAACTACCTATCAAACAGGAGTATAAACAGCGCCGTTCAGAACCAAACGCCATTCGAGCGATGGGTTGGGAGAAAGCCATGTATTAATCATTTATACGTGTTCGGTAGCAAGACTTACGTTCTGATGAAAGGCACTAACAGTCACAAATTTGCACCAAAGGCAATTCCTGGCATGTTCGCGGGATACTCTGAAACGTCTAAAGCTTTCAGGGTGTCCATACCCTCGAAGAACAGCATCATAACTTCAAAAGATGTTAGGGTATTGAAGACTATGTTCTATGATGAATCGAATAAAAATGCAATCTCCAGACTTCTCACCGATTTAGAGTTTTCACACGAACAACCTAATGAAACACGCAAGCGAGTGGATATTAAACTTGACAATAATGAAGGAGATGATCAGCAACATGATAGTGATAGTGACGCAGATGATCAAGATAAATCACTGCAACAAAGTTTGGTCGGTAGTACTGAAGACGTTCGACAAGTGGACCCAGCGAATAATGAAAGTGAATACGAATCTCTTTCCGGATCTTTTACCGCTGTCGATGATAATGAACCTGATGCTGATGCTGAAGAAAATGCGACCGTTCAAACGAGGGTTTTAAGAGACAGGTCAAAAATCACAGCTCCTAAGCGCTACGATGATTTTATTTTGGCAGCAGCTGAAGAAATCGAAAATCTTCACAAGCCTAAAGAGCCTGAGACTTTCAAAGAAGCGATGGAATCTCCCAACAAAACAAAATGGCTAGATGCCATGCACAATGCAATAAGTTCACTGCATGACAACCAAACCTGGGATCTGGTTGATTTACCCAAAGGACGAAAAGCCCTCCCTTGCAAATGGGTGTATAAAGTTAAAATGAATCCTGATGGTACCGTCGATAGGTATAAAGCCAGAATGGTTATCAAGGGTTACTCCCAACAACCTGGAGTTGATTATGATAAAACATTCAGTCCAGTGGTTCGTCTGAGTACTGTACGAGCATTGCTTGCTATAGCTGCTCGAGAAAATCTGAAACTACATCAGTTTGATGTTTCAACTGCCTTTCTAAACGGCACAATAAAGGAAGATATATATATGAAACAGCCTGATGGCTATCAGGATGGCACCAAACGAGTCTGCAAGCTGAAACGCAGCCTCTATGGTCTGAAACAAGCACCGCGCTGTTGGAACACCTGCATTGCCGAATTCTTAATAAATTCTGATTTCCAACAGAGTGAAGCGGATCCATGCTTATATGTTCGAATCAGAGGACAATCTAAAGTCTTTATTGGTCTTTATGTTGACGATGGACTTATAGCATATAATACAACCAGAGCAGGAGACGAATTTATCAAGGAATTGAAAACAAGGTTTAAGATAACTACGAAACCTGCGACATACTTCCTTGGAATGGAAATCAATGTCCGTAAGGACAAGAACATTTCACTTTGTCAAAAGGCCTACACAAAGAAAGTGTTAGAAAAATATAGGATGTCCAATTGCAAACCAGCACCAACGCCAATCATCAAAGAAAATGAGACGGCAGAGGAAGAGGATGTCAACGCGAGCTTCCCATATAGACAAGCCGTGGGTGCTTTGGCATACTTATCAGTAGGCACAAGGCCTGATATTTCATATGCTCTGGGTGTCGCATCTCGGAACCTCGGAGCACCTACTAACAAAGATATCATGCTGGTAAAACGCATCTTCCGATACTTGAAAGGGACCCAACAGAATGGGCTAATCTATACGGAAAAGTCGCCTCCACGCTTAGTCTGCTACAGCGACGCAGATCATGCAGGAGACCAAACTACGGGAAAGTCGACATCTGGAATGGTGTGCTTATTCTCTGGAGCTGCTATTAGCTGGAGAAGCCAGAAACAAACGACAGTCTCCATCTCCTCGACTGAAGCGGAGATTATAGCAGCAAGCGAATCGGCACAAGAGATTTTATGGTTGAGTCGCCTTATTAATAACTTGATTAAAATTGAGAAACCAGTACTGAACCTGGACAATGAATCGGCTGTAAAACTTGCGCACAATCCAAAGTATGAATATCACAAGCGCACAAAACACATCAAGCTAAAACATTTTTTTGTAAGAGAATGTGTTACCAACGGAGACTTCAACGTAACGCATGTTCCTTCGGAGCAGCAGTTGGCTGATATGTTAACCAAACCACTGTTTGGCCCCAGGCTGCATAATTTAAGTTCAGCATTGGGATTAAAGAATATATTACCTTAATATTCTAAAAAGTTCCGAGGATGTGAAGTATCTATGGCAAACCAGTAGTTGCTAAGATACAGTTGTTTATACTTTGATGTTGTCACTTATAATAAAATAACTGTGTACTTTCAGTCCAAAATATTGTATTTCTATATTTTATATTTCACAATATTTAACACATAACCTTTTCAAAATTGCTAAATAAACATACAACCCACCATTTAATACATTTGTGCACTAAGATTATGTTGACAGGCATTAAGTGAAAAACTCAAAAATATTTAACAGCATTACCTACCAGGCTGGTCCAAGAAGAAGAATAATAATATGTTTGAAACAAAACATTATGAATATGGATCACTGTTTTATTGTTCTGTCTATTTAATGCAATAGCATTATATATATTTTTTTTATAATAAAACAAACAGTTTTTAAACTGCAATCAAATAAAATATTTTTCGAACACAATAAAAATTAAAAGGACTGATGCCCAATTATACGCTAATGTTTAGTTATTTCCCGAAATAATTAGTTTCTGAATCATTACAAATTAGAAAATTAATAAATTCAGTCTTCAGTTTCAGTTTTCTTACAATCATTAATTACAATGAGTAGTTAATGAAAAAATGAATAACAACTTAATTTTTTCAACTGACTGACTCCTTCCTTATCATCATTAGACGATTCAGTGTCATCACAATTATTGTTAACAATAGCCGCAGAAGTGCATGGAATATCTTTGTAATACTGGCCATATTCTGGTGGAATGACTCCATCGTTTAAAAGTGTTAACAGATCTGTCTTTTTGGTTTGCGAAACTGCAATCAGTGATTTATATGCTCCTTTCAGAGGTTTTTTTAGTTTGATTATGCACGTCTCTTTATTTTTATTTTTGTTGTTTTTGACTTGCTAATTTATATTTCTTTATAATGCGGATCGGTCAAATCGTACTTGTAAAAAATTGCGGTTGAAGAAAGTGGGGGATTCTTTCTTCAACCGCAGCCAGTTAATTTTTGCTCATTTTTTTATTTTTAGTTGTATTAGAATTCAAAGTTTTTTCAAATTCCTTCAAATCATAGAATTCCCCGTGTTTCATAATAATAACATCGTAGGGTTTCGGCTTGATTCTAGCAGACTCTATCACCAAAGCATATTCACGCAAAGTGAATATATGCTTTTATGCTTTCGCGCTCTTTCTATACACGCATGAATTGAATCCACTTGTAAATACGAATGCCCTGATTCCATGAATTTCAAATCGATCGTAACTAAGTGAGGTATGTTATTGACAGCATATAAAGCCGCTAGAGTAACATATTTATTGCGGTTCTAACCACCACAAGTGTCAGAAAATGATGCGACATGAGTAACAGTTTCGGGTAGACTACAAAGATATTTTAACAATACCGATCCGATTTCAGTAGAACCTTTTTTGCCATTACCCTTTTCCCATAAATAGCAGTAGCTGTTATTATGACAATCTACGATAATAAAATTGTACATCGATAATTTGCGTAAATAATAGATTTTGCAATTTCTCGTAAACGGTATATTGAAAGTTCGTGGGGATCACCCTGACTAGGATAGATTTATTGGATGGAATCAAACACGGCAGATGACGGCTACATGGCGGGCCTTTTTTTTTTTTTTTTGACGGCTACATGGCGGGCCTTTTTTTTATTGACAGATGTCACAGATAGACCACAGATTACACAGTTCATTTTGACACGGAGTACACTTCTGTTAGGTACATTTTAATGAATATGCCACAGGCTGACTTATATAATATACATTAGATGATTACAGAGCAAATATTATGTTCCTTTACATTCGGACTTCGGGGAGGGAAAATATTCCAGTGCGATTTTTTCTGATAATGATTCAATACGTCTAGCGCCACACACTTTTCTGTGTCAAAAACAGGAACTAATGAATGTTGCCACTTAATTTTTAACACGGTACCGATAGAATAGCTTGTAGATAAAATGTTATAGCCCGGAAAGCTCCATCTGAATCCAAGCATCTTTGCTTATCTTCAAATCTAAAAGAAATTAGTAAGACGCTTGAGTATTCACAGTACGTAATAAACATTGAATTAAATGGGCTTAGTTTATTTTCGCATTTCTATTTATGTCACATGTACACTGGGACTATATCTCAAAACGATTGAATGCATTTGTGCACTTTAAAAATTGCCAAACCCCTTCAAGTACAGTACTTAACACACTTGTACATCAAACTTTCTTGATCTTTTTGTACTATCAACACATAATACACTCCTAAAGCACTGCTAAAAAGTATGCGAAGATATTATAAATGTATTTGATATGTTTGTGTTTTGAAATTTTCTCCAGTTGAGAAACTTAAAATCAGTTGAAGTATATCTTGATTGGATTTACAAAAGTAAAGGTCATTAGTATAATACAACATTCATGAAACTTTAATGGAACATAGTTAATACAACTGTTACCTACGTTTTTGGTAGAAAGAGACGGCATAACGGTATTTCAATGCGCGCAGATGAAAGAGCACGAAATTTAGGGTGTTTGGCAATAAAAAAGTGAAAATTGAAAATTTTGTAGTTAGTGCAATTGTGAGGCATCGAAATAGTCTATTAAATTTAATCGAGTTTTTAACAATCGCGACTGTTTGTCCTACCCCGAAAATGTTTTTTAGAGCCGGAGGCGCGCAGGGTAGCCGCAACGTGTTTTAAATGGAATTTCTCATTTATTTAACCGACTTCAAAAAAGGAAGAGGTTTCTCAATTCGACTGTATATATATTTTTTTTATGTGTTCGCCGATTTCTCCGTCAATTGTGGACCGATTTTAAAAATATTTTTTTGTTTGAAAGGGTATGCTCCTGAGGTGGTCCCATTGTCACCAAGTCATAATCTGATGAGGGGATCCCATGGAAATCGAGGGAAATTCTCAAATTTTAAAGGCACACAATGCAAAGCAATTTAGGTATTTTTTATAGTACTTGTGCATTTGCTCTTGGAAAGCACCATTTGGTGGAGTGGAATTGATAATGAAGACCACAGATGGCCACCGGACCGGAGGACACGGTGGAGCATACGGTGGAGGTCTGCCCGGCTTGGGTAGAGCACCGCCGTGTCCTCGTGGAGGCGATCGGCGGCAGAGACCTCTCGCGTCCGGCCCTGGTTCAGGCCATGGTACGGAGCGAGAGGGCATGGGCAGCCGTCACCTCCTTCTGCGAAGCAGTAATGCTCGCGAAGGAGGAGGCGGGACGGTTGAGGGAAAGGCACGTTTCGCGCCCTCTCGCCCCTAGCCGCCGCAGGAGACGCCCTGGGCGTCGGGAATCTCGGGCGGATTTCCGGCCACCGTAGGCGCGGGCTTGCGGACGGTGAGCAATGGGTAGCTCACCGTCCGGTAAGGACCAGGCCCGGGTCGACGGCGCGTCGTATTCCACGCGCGCCTCAAAGAGATGTCGTCAGCACAAAAGTAGGGGTCCACTAGGGCCGATGCCTGCCGGGGTCGCGGGAAGGTACTTATGGGTCACCGAGACCCCCGCAACACAGGCAACAGGAAGGAATACGGGTGGGTTTTAGTCAGTAAGAGTCTGACACACCCTCCCGCTCCGCCCAGAGCGGGAGAAGTTATTTGATGATTTCCCACCCTCAAAAAAAAAAAAAAGATGGCCATCGGAACAATTTAATAAGATGTATTTAACGAGTTGCGATTCGATTAGGTACTTTATATGGTTGCTACGCCATTTATGCTCTTCACAATGGATATGGTGAGTGGCAATTCTCCTGGTTCTTACTAGGAGAACTCCTCAACAATTAACGTCTCTGCATCAAGAAAAGCAATATTTTGTAATAGGTGATGAGCAGTTGACATTAGGCTATTGTAACTTATAGTTCGTTTTTTAATCCCAGAGGCTAATTTGACATTTCAAATGATTGTTGTTCGTTTTTTCAATTTGGAGTTTGACATTTGCGTGTGTCAATTTAGTCTCCGAGATTAAAAATCAGACTTTAGGTATGTATTTATGTAAGTATATTCTCTTATTGTATAATTAAATTAGTGAATAGTTTTATTTTGTTTATAGGTATTTTGTTTTTATGTATTTTGTTTTCTCTTTTACCTTACACACGTTGTCTACATCTCTATGAAACTGTCCTATTGCAGGTATGCTGGAAGAGATTTCATTAGAAATAAGCATCACCTTTGTACGTATTTTTCTGTTACTTTCTTCTTGTCTGTTTATATGTGTGTACATAAACTGTTAAATAAATAAATAAAAAAAAAAAAAAAAAATTACAAACTGACCCGCTAAAAAGTGAAAAATAAAAAACTTTTTACAAAAAAAAAAAACAACCGACTCCCAAAAAAACACTAAAAAGTAAAAAATAACTTTAACTTCGACAGTCGGTGGCAAAAATCTAAAATACAGATCCAAAGACGCTGACTTCCGAAATTAAAGCTATTTTTTACTTTGTAGTGTTTTTTTGGAAGTAGGACAACCTACTTCCATACGTATGGAAAATATGAAAAATTATTACCTACGTGTTTTAGGGGTACAGATTTCATAAAGGGGGACAACTGGGTTCACCTCGGATATGTTAGGTTATCGTTTGTCCATTCACACAAGGATTAGCTTTGTCGACTTATGCAGGAAAGTTTAACAATTACGAGTATGTAGGATGCAAGAGCGAGCGAATCAAGCTTGATCATTTTTGCATCTGCCTCGAATGGGATAGGTTTTATTTTGTCCATTCATACAGAAAGAGGACTAACTGTGTCGATTTATACAAAGAGCGAAGCAGGCTCGATAACGTTAGCACCCCGCATAAGGCCGATTACATAATCATCCTATAACGTTCCCACTGCTGGGATACAGGCCTCCTCACTTTGAGGGAGTGGGCCGTAATCCACCACGTGGTCCTAGTGCGGGTTGGTGAAGGTCACGTCTTCGAATTTTTGGTTCTAGGACATGCCGGTTTCCTTCACCGTTTTGAAAGCAGTGGTGATGAAATAATTTTCGATCTACAACTCGGAAGTCGCGGCCGTTACCACCTAGGGTCGATTAGACTTTCGGAAATAGAGAAGTTCCAACATTATCGATTAATGCACAGAAGCTTTAGAATTGAGAGGGAATTGAACATTTTGGGATCTCGCCTCGAATAGGTTAAGTGCTCTGTTATTGTATAAGGTGTTTTCGAATATTTTCATATTTCTGGATGTTTTTACAACTATATTTTATTTTGAAGCCAGGGAGGTGCAAATGCACTCCGCTCCCGGCGCCTATAGAGGTAAAAACAAAAATGATTTTTCATGATTTTATTTTGTAACTTTATCGGCATGGTTAAAATGTATACTTATGCCAAATTACAGCTTTCTAGTATTATCTCTAAGCAAAAGCGGGGACAGAAAGACAGACAGACGGACATGGCAAAACTATAAGGGTTCCTTGTTTACTACGGAACCCTAAAAAAACCCAGGCACAGTGTCTAACTCGATCTGATCTGACTATAGTGCATCTATTGTATTAAAAACAAACAAATAATGAATATAGTGAGAACTATAATAATTGTGTTGGTACGGAATGAGCAAGTCCATGTAGCACTACGCAGATATTTCTGGTTTTTCAATCTGCTAAGACTCGTTTTACTTCACTTTTACAGATGCAGTTATTTCTGAAGTTGCTAGTCTCAAGATAATAAGTCTGAAGACGGGAGAAGTAGTCTGAACAAGGCATGTTGTTTTAATCGAACAAAAAGTCTAGTTATAAAGCTTGAAGAGTACTTACTACTCAAAAATTTCTGTATTACCCGGTGGTGAACTATTTGTTTCAAAACTATAATTAATGGTAAAAAATAATGATAGGTACCAAATGCATTTTATTCATTACGATTTCCAATTCTAATACTTGTCGGTTTAATACAGAACCCTTTTTTCACAGTCGGTTAAGTTGCTTAAAAGGCTAGTATTCTAACTAAGTTTTCTAGGTTCGACAAACCTCGACAAAAAGATTCGGTTTCATAAGACTAAAATTAAAAAAATACCAAACGTCACAATCAACGCCCGCAGATTGTAAAGCGATTTTTCTTGGGAGATTACCGTCTGAGTACTACTTTAGATGCTGCACAGCCTAAATGGAGCCTCTCGGCGGGTTGACCTCGGCATGAATTTGGACAAGACGAAAGTCATGTACAATTCGCACGTCTTGCCGAGTCCAATCCACATCGAAGGGTCGCTTCTCGAAGTTGTGAAGGAGTACGTCTACCTAGGACAAGTTATCCAGCTCGGTAGACACAACTTTGAGAAAGAAGCCGACAGGAGGATCCGATTGGGTTGGGCAGCGTTTGGGAAAACTTCGTCAAGTCTTCTCGTCGCCAATCCCGCAGTGTTTGAAGACTAAGGTCTTCAACCAGTGCGTCCTGCCCGTTATTACATACGGTGCCGAAACGTGGACACTGACAGTCGGGCTGGTCTACAAATTAAAGGTCGCTAAGCGCGCCATGGAGCGGGCTATGCTCGGAGTTTCTTTGAAGGATAAGATCAGAAATGAAGTTATCCGGAAGAGAACCGGAGTTACCGACATAGCCTGCAGAGTCAGCAAGCTGAAGTGGCAGTGGGCTGGCCATGTGTGTCGAAGGACCGATGGCCGGTGGAGCAGACGAGTCCTGGAGTTGAGACCGCGTATCGGCAAGCGTAAGTGTGGGACGCCCCCCAGCTAGATAGACCGATGACTTTAAAAAGGTGGCTGGGACAGACTGGATGCGGAAGGCGGAGGACAGGGTGTTGTGGCGCAGTCTGGGAGAGGCCTATGTCCAGCAGTGGACTGCTATAGGCTGAGTTGATTGACTACTTTAGTCTGTGGTATAAATGAGCTTGGAACTCGGTGGCGCTGTATAAATGATAAAGCAATGTTATGCAGTCGATGCAACGGTGGACTGTGCGCGTCCTAAGCACTTGTCCTTGTGCACCGAACCCCCTAGCTGCGTCCTTTGTGGCGAGGTCGGACACCCCGCGAGCTACCGCGGATGCCCCCGAGCCCCGCGCTCAAAGCCCCAGCAACGACCCAAGTTACCACAGAGAAATTCACTCCCTATACCACTTTTTTTTTTTTTTTTGAGGGTGGGAAATCATCAAATAACTTCTCCCGCTCTGGGCGGAGCGGGAGGGTGTGTCAGACTCTTACTGACTAAAACCCACCCGTATTCCTTCCTGTTGCCTGTGTTGCGGGGGCCTCGGTGACCCATAAGTACCTTCCCGCGACCCCGGCAGGCATCGGCCCTAGTGGACCCCTACTTTTGTGCTGACGACATCTCTTTGAGGCGCGCGTGGAATACGACGCGCCGTCGACCCGGGCCTGGTCCTTACCGGACGGTGAGCTACCCATTGCTCACCGTCCGCAAGCCCGCGCCTACGGTGGCCGGAAATCCGCCCGAGATTCCCGACGCCCAGGGCGTCTCCTGCGGCGGCTAGGGGCGAGAGGGCGCGAAACGTGCCTTTCCCTCAACCGTCCCGCCTCCTCCTTCGCGAGCATTACTGCTTCGCAGAAGGAGGTGACGGCTGCCCATGCCCTCTCGCTCCGTACCATGGTCTGAACCAGGGCCGGACGCGAGAGGTCTCTGCCGCCGATCGCCTCCACGAGGACACGGCGGTGCTCTGCCCAAGCCGGGCAGACCTCCACCGTATACTCCACCGTGTCCTCCGGGCGATCCACACAGTGGTGACACCCGGACGTTTCCTCCCGCCTTATCCGATACAGGAACCTCCCGAAGCTGCCGTGTCCGGTGAGGACCTGCGTCAGGCGGAAGGTGAGGACGCCGTGGCGCCTCTCCAGCCACTCCTCATAGAGGGGACTTATCGCCGCAATCGTGGCGTGCCCAGCATTGGGTTGCGACAACCGTACTTTCCATGACGCCATGAGATCCCGCCGGAGCTCCGTCCGCTGTTCCGCGATTTCTCGCGGCAGCGGACTAACGCCCCGGCGTTTCGCCTCCTCGCGCCACTCCCATACGTGCGCGAGGACTTTTGCCTCCAGATCCCATGGCGGCAATCCGGCAAGAAGGCTCGCTGCCTCACAGGAGACCGTGCGGTATCCCCGGACCATCCGGATGGCCATGACCCTTTGGGCCGCGCTCAACCGGCGGGCTGGCCGCAGCGCCAGAGAGCGCGCCCATACAGGAGCCCCGTAGAGGGCCATGGACCCTATACTACTAAGGCCACAAAGACCTTCGCCGTGGAACCTGCTCAATCACGAGCAAGCGTTCCCCGCACTCAAGCCCACCCAAGGAGCCCCACCAGCCATCCCCCAGCTTATGGCTCACCCAATGGGTATGTTTGCGGTCCAGCAAACAACCTCCACCCGCGCACTCGCGCCCCCAACGAAGCAGGCCCCCAAGCCAGCTACTGCAACCCCAACAGCGCCCGCGCCAACTTTCCCACCCGCACCGGCTCCGTACAGCCCTAGCACATTTGACGTGCTAGCGCGATTCTTTAACCCACACATTATAGCCCGCAGCAACGAGCTACACGCCAAGCTCATAGAAGCTAATGCTACAGGCTAATGGCCCTTATGTCGGAATACTCCGACTTGTCCGCTTTTTACATTAACTTCGCTCCGTAATGGATACACAAAACACTAGTAGCAGAGTCAAACCTCGATCCCTTAAAATAGGTTATTTTAATGCTAATAGCATCAATGGTCAACGAGATGAAATAGCGACCTTCCTTCGCGATCATCAACTTGACCTATTTCTCATACAAGAAACCTTCCTTAAACCCTCTCACCGAACACCTAAAATTGCTAATTACCGCGTAATTCGCAATGATAGGCCTGGTAAACACGGGGGTGGCACCCTCATTTATTATAAAAATTCCCTTTACTACATACCCATCATTACACCCCCTCTTTCGCAAATAGAGGCATCTATCTGTCGAATAGGTATGACCGGGCATCCTTCCGTCACAATAGTATCGGCATATATATCACCGCTAAAATCAGCTGTTAACCAAATAGATTTAGATCATGACATCGACATTCTAATGAACCTAGACAGCTCTGTCATTCTGGCAGGCGACTTAAATGCGAAGAGTCCTATCTGGAACTCTCGCATAACTAACCCTAGAGGTAATGAGCTTTCACGCCTATCTACTAAATATAATTTCGATATTATAGCACCAGTGACGTTCACCCACTTTCCCGGTAACATCCAGATAGTCTCGACATAGCGTTGCTAAAGAATATTAACTTACGTTTATATTCAATAGAAACACTACACGAACTTGACTCCGACCACAGACCAGTTATTTTAACGTTAACATCCCGCGCAGGTCCCCAAGATCCTGGTCAGGCCCCTCTAACCAAACTAGTAACCGACTGGACCAAGGTCGAACAGCACCTCAAATCTATCTCGTCAGCCCACCTTGATAAAATTCCAGAACAAATAGATTCAGTCTCCGACGCACTCGTCGCGATCGACTCGCTCACAGGTCACGTGCAAACGGCAGTGAACGAAAGTTCACGGCGGGAACCAGTGATGGACGACCATCGCTGCTGGAAACTGCCAGCCGATGTGCGTGCTCTGTTGACTAGGAAGAACGCAGCTATTCGAGCATATGACTCCTTTCCAAATGCTGACAACCGCATTCGTATGCGTCGCTTACAGCGTGAGGTCAAGTCACGCATCAAAATAATGCGAGATGAACGATGGGATGAGCTAATGAGCACTCAAAGGTGCTCATTAGCTCATCCCATCGTTCCAATCCAATCTAGCATTCTGCCAACTTACTAAAACACTCAAGTCCAATACTATTACTGACATCCCCTCTCTCCTCCGTCCGGATCAAAGCTTAGCCTTTGAGGACGAAGAAAAGGCCGAATGCCTAGCCGACATCCTAGAAGCTTAATGCTCGCCAAGTCTACTGCCATTTGACCAAACACACTGCGACATAGTGAACGCAGAGGTCGAACGCAGGTCAGCCCTCCCCCCCATCGAGGACCCAGATAATCCCCTACCCCCAGTTACCCCCGACAAAGTACACTCCCTCGTTAAAAACCTCAAACCCCGAAAAGCACCGGGCGCCGATGGCATTAACAACCGAGTGGTTAAACTATTCCCGCCCAATTAATTGTCCTTACGAGTATGACAGCAATATTCAACACTCTGTTGAGCAACAATCTCTTTCCACAAGTGTGGAAAGAAGCCACAGTAATAGGCTTCCATAAACCCGGCAAACCTGAAGCCGAACCATCCAGTTACCGTCCTATCAGTCTCCTCAAAACAATGGGGAAAATCCTATGAACGTATAATTTTTAAAAGATTAATGGATTGTGCTGAATCCAATAAACTCATACCCGATGAACAGTTTGGATTTAGAACCAAACACTGCTGTGTCCGCCAAGTCCATCGCATAGTTGAGCACATAAGTACAAGATATCAATATGGTAACATGACCGGCGCTCTCTTCTTTGATGTAGCGAAGGCATTTGACAGAATCTGGCAAAATGGCTTAATTTATAAGCTATACACGCTTAACGTGCCTGACCGTCTCGTGCTCATCATACGAGATTATCTGTCAAATCGAACCTTTCGCTACCGCATAGGAGAGACCCTGTCTTCCCCTCATCCGATCCGAGCTGGTGTTCCCCAAGGCTCCGTACTCTCCCACTCCCTCTTTTCGCTCTTCACGAGCGCCATCCCCAAACACCCCAAATGTCAGCTGGCCTTATTCGCAGATGACACTGCAATATATTACTCAAGTCGCAGCACTGAGTACATTCACCGACACCTCCAATCAGCAGCCAACGCTCTAGAGCAATGGTTCATGAAATGGCGGATTGAACTAAACCCATCAAAAAGTGCAGCTCTTCTTTTTTCAAAAAAGGCAAAAACAGCCTCGCACACACCCGCACCCGACCTATCACCATGTCCGATCAAAAGATCCCATGGGAACTCAAAACCAAATATCTAGGGGTAACACAAATCAGTTTCAACGAGCACATAAGAATAGCATGCAACCGTGCGTTCTTTGCGCTCGGTCGCCTCCACTCTCTAGTTAAGGCGCTGACAAGTCCCAATTGACCAAAATAAGGCTTCTCTTGAGAAAAAAATTGCCAAATCTGTATAGTTTGTCATTTGTGGTAGCGGAAAAAAATATACAATGTTAATTTTGAACATATTTCCCAGAACTTGTTTGTCACCAAAACACGTTTTTGAAAAAAATCTCGATACAAACTAACGTTAAATTAACCTCTTACCTTGAGTTCTAATCCAAAATATCTGCATTAAATATTAACATACGTTATGTATTTAATTAATAACAAGAACGTCTTATTTTAATGCAGAACTTGGTTGTTTTTTATTTTCGATTACTCAACCCAATTTTCAGTAAATAGATAATTGCTTCATATTTTGCAATAAATTACAAGCGTTGTGTCATCGTGCTTCTCTTTCTTTACTATGCAATCTGACAGTGACCGCGGTTTAGGTGTTGTCAGCGTCTTAATACACGTAGTAAATTAGCCCTTAAGTCAAAGGTGCGAATTTACACCACGTGTATACGCCCCATCATGACCTATGCTGGCGTCGTGTTCACACACGTCAAGCCGTCACAAATAAAGAAAATGCAAATCCTCCAAAATCGATTTATGCAAAAAGCCACGGGCAGCCCCTGGTACATACGCAATGAACAGTTACATGTTGATTTAAATCTGCTAACCATCAGGCAATTTCTTAAAAAAGCAAGTAAACGCTTCTTCGACTCGCTACCACACACACCAACCCAATAGTGGCAGCAGCTGCTAACTACACACCCTCACACATATCACGCACTCGACGCCCCAAACATGCACAAAGACGACGACATCACTCTCTTCCAAGAGAGTGTAAAGTTAGATCGCAAAAAACACTACACACCGACATCCCGTACTTGACGGCGAGTACCTCCGCGAAGTAGAGTAAAAACCCCCGTCCCTTGAACCCGCCCGCCTGCGCGGCGCAAGTAAACAATAATGTCCATAATAATAACTCACAGATTTGTCAAGTCCCCACTTGCTCAGTAACCAGTAGCGCCCTAAGCCTAGGTTTGAGTCCCACTATGGGACGCCCTTAGCTGTGCTACCTATACAACTTTCTAACTAAATAGGTGAGAGGCCCTTCTGGCCCCACCGAAGCCCGGTTAAGCAGACAAGATCCCCCTAGGGATCCCTGCAAATAAGCCATTACCAAAAAATAAAAAATGCAGTCGGAGGCAATAGATACCCTCCGGCTGCATGTCATGTCATTTTAAACAAAGATATAGCAATAGGTAATCATGTTTCCTTCTTTTTTAAAGTTCACTTTTTACGCAGTCGGGTTTTAGATTGTTTTTAGTTCACTTTTTAATAATTATTTGCCATGTTAAGACGTATTATTGAAATTGATTTTAATCAATTATTTACTGAGAATCAAAGTTTATAAAGTGGTAATTGCAGCTGGCGCGCTTTTTCCAACCACAGGTTTTGGATATCAAAAGCTGTTTCACCCTTAGAATTTTTAACCGACTTCCAAAAAGGAAGAGATTCTCAATTCGGAATTTCGGATGTTTTTTTTTGCTGTTCACGGATTTCTCCGTCAATTGTGGACCGATTTTGAAAATTATTTCTTTGTCTGTAAGGGTATGCTCCCGAGGTGGTCCCATTGTTACCAAGTCAAAATCTGATGAGGATGAATCTGATGAGAAAATATGATCCCATGGAAATCGAGGTATACCTATCCTCAAATTTTATAGACACACCTATAGCAATTTGGGTATTTTGTGTACCTTTCTCCAGCAGGAAAGTGGCTCCTTGAGTGATATGAGTGGAACGTATAATTAGTGCGTAATCTGCTGTGAATGTGCGCCGCATAAAAAAAATTGTGCGCTTTGTCGTTTTGGAAAAACGATTCATCAATATGTACGAATCCGTCGCTTTTTTGTAGTCAATCAAATTTGGTTGGATAACCAGCCGTTGTTTACATGTTTTGTTTATGCGAAACATTCCAAGCTGAATATTTTGTGTACGTTACTCCAGCAGGAAAGTGGCTTCTAGAGTGATACGAGTGGAACGTATAATTTGTGCGTAATCTGCTGTAAATGTGCGCCACATAAAAAAATTGTGCGATTAGTCGTTTTGAAAAAAAAAACGATTCCTGCTGGAGTAACGTTGTTGCTACAAGAAAATTCTAAACGAATGATCGGAGAGAAATATTGTGCATGGGCAGAGAGCTTATATAGATATTTGTGCAAAAAGGTGCGCGGAAAATATAATTTGTGCGTCTTCAGGTTTTCCAGATATTGCATTTCCTGCTGGAGTAACGTTTTGCAAAATCGTGTATCTCCAAAACCATTGTATGTGCGCCTGTAGAATAAACAAGTAGCTCTTTATTTGTGCGTATTTGTGACAGAATTAGATATAAGAAAATATTTATAATTTTCAAGTAATCGCGCTTTTTTAAAAACCCGAAATCGAAACCCCTTTTTTTAAAAATATCGTAGCGACTAAATAAGAAAACGTATAGGTAAGCTCGCTGAAAACTGTATTCGGTCCTTCTTGACGCTTATTAAGAGTTTCAAATTCAAATTCATTTATTTTGTGAACACAGGGTACATACAGAAGATGTGCGCCAAAAGGCATACAAAATATGAAAGGTTTTTAAGATTTTAGAACGTTTTAATCAGCGCCTGTCACTACTCCATACAAGTTTAGACGTGATTAAAAACTTGCCTACTAAAATTACTTCAATTTACGTCAAGCGCTGATTAATTTGACAGGACTAAACTAAAATTTAGCTTCTGTCCTTTTCATAATGAAATAGAAAGAAAAAGATGCACTGAACTTAAATTTAGTTTAGTTTGTGAACAAGGGAATCGGCGCCACTGTCGCTTTGATTTAACATCGTAACGTATTTTTAGAACATTAACTTATTTATAAAAATAAATTAAAATAAACCTAACGTTTATGTATTTGAAGAAAACAAAAACGCGGCAAATTCCTAGACTAATATTTTTTTCTCGGAAAAGCAAAGGCATCAAGCTCATACGGCCTCGTCGGTTTTCGTAATTTTATTTAATAATCAAAACTGCATAATAAATGCGTATTCCTTTTTCAAAAGATGTATAATGCTTTATATACAAACTCAATGGTGTAAACACAGATGTAGTTCAGTATAAATTTCGGTGAGTATTCTTCCAAATTTAAATCACATTCTCCCCCTATGAATGAAATTCAGTACAATTTTCTTTCCCTGTTTTTAACAGATTAAAAATGACTATTGTTATGTTCGCTTTTTGTGGCATAGAATGTCACTTTTTTGAGCAAGTGGTACGAAAAGAACCAGACTTACAAATAAATAATAATGGCGCCGATTCCCTTGTTCACAAACTAAACTAAATTTAAGTTCAGTGCATCGTTTTCTTTCTATTTCATTAAGAAAAGGACAGAAGATAAATTTTAGTTTAGTCCTGTCAAATTAATCAGCGCTTGACGTAAATTGACGTAATTTTAGTAGGCAAGTTTTTAATCACGTCTAAACTTGTATGGAGTAGTGACAGGCGCTGATTAATTTGACAGGACTAAACTAAAATTTGTCTTCTGTCCTTTTCTTAATGAAACAGAAAGAAAAAGATGCACTGAACTTAAATTTATTTTAGTTTGTGAACAAGGGAATCGGCACCAATGTCACTCATTCATAATAATAAAAATTAACATAATCATATTCACATTAACATAAAAACAGATTCTATTTATTTAGAGATTGATTAATTAAATTTATCATTCAGAAAGTCGTCTAACGTGTAATAACATTTTTTATGTAGCAGCTGGTGTAAGGCAGTTCTAAACTTTTGTACTGGCATACATTTAATTACATCTGGTAATTTGTTATAGACTTGGGGAGCAATACCCAAGAAACTTTTTTTCAATAATGCGGTTGTACATTTCACATTGCATATTGTGTTGAGGTATTGAGTACGTATGGGTATTTTCTTTACTGCAGTCAGTGTTTTAAATAAATGGGGATTTTTTTTTACAAATAATGCAGTTTCAAAAATGTAAAGAGCTGGGAGGGGTAAAATATTATATTTTTTTAAATAAGGAATGCAACTATCAATCTATTTTAACCCAAACATCGCCCGTATACATCTCTTTTGCATCTTAAACACAAGTTCTCGATTTGTTGACTGTCCCCAAAAAATAACACCATACCGTAAAACTGAGGACACCAAACCATGATAAGCCGTTAGGAGTGTCTCTATGTTTACTTTTTTTGATAGTTGAAATAGAAGGTAAGCTGACTTGCTTAATCGCTTGCATACTTCTTCTAGATGTGGTTTCCAAATTAAC
Organism: Atethmia centrago; assembly: GCA_905333075.3. NCBI lineage: Eukaryota > Metazoa > Arthropoda > Insecta > Lepidoptera > Noctuidae > Atethmia > Atethmia centrago. Next base: position 13,024,626 of record HG995383.1, on the reverse strand, counting down.
TTGCTGTCTATTGTAACACCCAAGAATTTTACAATGCTGGCTTCTTCTATTCTAGAATTATTTCAAAAGTGTACATGCATGCGTTATTGAATAATCTGATCAATATTATTTATTTTTGGATTCATACATACTCATTGACATTGATAATTTTTTTTATATATACAATGACATGAATATTTACTTTTTAAGGTATTATATTTTTAATTATTGTGAATGTGAAGACTATGTGGGTTATTGTTTTTATTTTTTCTCTAAGTTTTAATCTTGGTCTGGCAGTTTGAGTAATTTAAGCGGCCTACCCAAATGTCCTTTCTTTGATATTGTTCGTCGCATCGTTGAGCTCCTTAAGTACCTACTGAGTTGAGCTGCACGATTACTGACAAATGCGTGCACTGACTGAATACGTCAACTCAATCTGAGTGGTTATTTCCTCAAGAGACCATTTCAGACGTGTGCGTTACCCCAGCAAAATAATGTCGAAAATAGTATTTTAAATCTTATACTTAGATAATTAGTTGCCCAGCTTCTGTAATTGTTGCGCACATTTTTAAATTTGTTGCACTTATAGTTTTTTAGTTATTTCACAAAAACATTTCCTGCTCCTAAGGTTTATAACGTTACCGCAGCCAGACATTTTTTTTTTAATGGGAATTAGTAAACAAATATTAGCTATATAATTAGTTGTCTAGACGAGGTAAATGTTGCACGTTTTTTGTATTTGTTCTTTCTTCGGCTGCGAAGTAATTCGAGATCCTGCAGGAGTAACGAAATGAAATGAAATGAAATTGTTTATTCTGTAAATAGGATACGAAAATCACTTTTACACGTCATATTAAAAAATAAGCTAGATGGAGTCGACGTTTCCTATCTGACTACCCCTGAGAAGAAATGGCGAAACAAACTCAAGGGTCAAAGTCTCTTTTAAAGTCCAGACATAATCTTGGTCAGATCATGTGAGGACCAAGTAGATTCATGTCTGAAATGGTCTTTTGAGGAAAGAACCACACAAATTTGAGTGGACCTGTCCAGTCAGTGCAAGCATTTTTCAGTAATCGTGTAGCTCAACTCAAAACTTTATGAGCTCAACGACTCGACGAACAATACCAAGGAAAGGACAATTGGGTTGGCCGCATAAAGTACTCAAAATGCCAGACCATCATCAAAAAAAAAACAACAAGAAATAAATAAAAATGACATCAACCTGCCGACATCAACGACGAGGCGGAGTGGTTCCGGGAGGCCATGTCCGACATATGTGACGTGGCAATGCCCCGGGTCCAGCCTGGACGTGCCTCGCGCCAGGTGTACTGGTGGTCGCAGGAGCTGACGGCTCTGCGCACTGCGTGCGTGGCTGCGCGACGCCGGTACACCAGGCACCGCAGGCTCCGTATCAAACCTCCGGATACGGAAGCCATTCAGGCGGAGCTGTACGAGGGGTACAGAGCGGCGAAGACCGCCCTCCAAGCGGAGATCCTACGGGCCAGGGGGTTGGCCCGCGAGGAGTCGCTGGGGACTCTGGACAGGGACCCGTGGGGACGCCCGTACAAAGTGGTGCGGGATAAACTCCGCCCATGGGCTCCCCCGCTGACGCAGAGTCTCCGGCCCCAGCTTGTGGAGGACGTGGTGAGCGCTCTGTTCCCTTCCCGAGGGGAACACACCTCCCCGCCTATGGCTCCGCCTACTGCGGTGCCCGATGCGGACCACACCGCCAACGACGACGACGACGACGATGCTCCGGAGGTGACCGAGGTAGAAATGAGAGCGGCGGTACGCAGGCTTAATGCCAAAAATACCGCCCCAGGACCCGACGGCTTACCTGGGAAGGCCTGGGTCCTGGCCTTGGAGGCTCTCGGACCTCGACTTAGGGGGCTCCTAAGCGCATGTTTGGAGAGGGGCACGTTCCCGCTTCGTTGGAAGACGGGAAAACTGGTCCTCATAAAGAAGGCAGGGCGCCCTGCGGACTCTCCGTCCGCTTATCGGCCCATCGTGCTGCTCGACGAGGTGGGCAAGCTCTTTGAAAGAGTCATTGCAGACCACCTCGTCGGCCAGCTGGTGCGGGTGGGGCCGGATTTGGCGGAGAGCCAGTTTGGTTTCCGCAGAGGGCGCTCTACGGTGGACGCCATCATGCGTGTGCGAGCCCTGACGATGGGGAATGCTGTTGCCCAGGGTGGGGTCGTCTTGGCGGTGTCTCTAGACATCGCCAATGCCTTCAATACCCTGCCCTGGAGTTGCATCAGGGAGGCACTCCGGTATCACCGGATGCCGACCTACCTCTGTCGTGTGGTCGAGGCCTATTTGACGGACAGGGCCGTCATCTACCCCGGTCACCAGGGAGTGTGGAACCGGCAAGAGATGTCGTGCGGTGTCCCACAGGGATCGATCCTGGGGTCGCATCTGTGAGACATCGGATACGACTGGGTGCTGCGCGCCGACCTCCCTAGCGGCGTCAGCGTAGTGTGCTACGCTGACGACACGTTGGTCCTGGCGCAGGGGAGGTCGCATCAGGCGGCGGCCGAATTAGCGGCACGCGGGGTTGCGACAATCGTCGAAAGGATCCGGCAATTGGGACTCGAGGTGGCCCTGCACAAGTCCGAGGCCATGTGTTTTCATGGTCCTCGGAACGCGCCACCGTTGGGGTCCCAAATAACGGTAGGAGGGGTTTCTATCGGCGTCGAGTCGACGATGAAGTACTTGGGACTCGTCCTCGACAGCCGGTGGAACTTCGTGGAACATTTCCGACGTTTGGCTCCCAAACTGGAGCGGGCGGGCGCAGCATTGAAGCGGCTCCTGCCCAATCTAGGGGGTCCAAACGCCTCCTGCCGGAGGCTCTACGCGGAGGTCGTGCGGTCTATGGCCCTCTACGGGGCTCCTGTATGGGCGCGCTCTCTGGCGCTGCGGCCAGCCCGCCGGTTGAGCGCGGCCCAAAGGGTCATGGCCATCCGGATGGTCCGGGGATACCGCACGGTCTCCTGTGAGGCAGCGAGCCTCCTTGCCGGATTGCCGCCATGGGATCTGGAGGCAAAAGTCCTCGCGCACTTATGGGAGTGGCGCGAGGAGGCGAAACGCCGGGGCGTTAGTCCGTTGCCGCGAGAAATCGCGGCACAGCGGACGGAGCTCCGGCGGGATCTCATGGCATCATGGAAAGTACGGTTGTCACAACCCAGTGCTGGGCACGCCACGATTGCGGCGATAAGTCCCCTCTTTGAGGAGTGGCTGGAGAGGCGCCACGGCGTCCTCACCTTCCGCCTGATGCAGGTCCTCACCGGACACGGCAGCTTCGGGAGGTTCCAGTGTCGGATAAGGCGGGAGGAAACGTCCGGGTGTCACCACTGTGTGGATCGCCCGGAGGACACGGTGGAGCATACGGTGGAGGTCTGCCCGGCCTGGGCAGAGCACCGCCGTGTCCTCGTGGAGGCGATCGGCGGCAGAGACCTCTCGCGTCCGGCCTTGGTTCAGGCCATGGTACGGAGCGAGAGGGCATGGGCAGCCGTCACCTCCTTCTGCGAAGCAGTAATGCTCGCGAAGGAGGAGGAAACTTGCCTTTCCCTCAACCGTCCCGGGTTGAGGGAAAGGCAAGTTTCGCGCCCTCTCGCCCCTAGCCGCCGCAGGAGACGCCCAGGGCGTCGGGAATCCCGGGCGGATTTCCGGCCACCGTAGGCGCGGGTTTCCGGACGGTGAGCAAATGGGTAGTTCACCGTCCGGTAAGGACCAGGCCCGGGTCGACGGCGCGTTGTATTCCACGCGCGCCTCAAAGAGATGTCGTCAGCACATATAGTAGGGGTCCACTAGGGCCGATGCCTGCCGGGGTCGCGGGAAGGTACTTATGGGTCACCGAGGCCCCCGCAACACAGGCAACAGGAAGGAATACGGGTGGGTTTTAGTCAGTAAGAGTCTGACACACCCTCCCGCTCCGCCCAGAGCGGGAGAAGATATTTGATGATTTCCCACCCTCAAAAAAAAAAAAAAAAGGGTCAAAGTCTCTTTTAAAGTCCAGAGATAATCTTGGTCAGATCATGTGAGGACCAAGTAGATTCATGTCTGAAATGGTCTTTTGAGGAAAGAACCACACAAATTTGAGTGGACCTGTCCAGTCAGTGCAAGCATTTTTCAGTAATCGTGTAGCTCAACTCAAAACTTTATGAGCTCAACCACTCGACGAACAATACCAAGGAAAGGACAATTGGGTTGGCCGCATAAAGTACTCAAAATGCCAGACCATCATTAAAGCTAAGAGAAAAAAAAAACAACAAGAAATAAATAAAAATGACCCACATAGTGCTAACATTCACAATAATTAAAGTAATATAATACTTTTCAAGGTACAACGTAACACGTAACGTGTGTGGTTTTGCTGGATCTCTGAAGCGGTTAAGCGGATTCTTATCATCTTTTGTACATAACTTCTTGAGAATTAGTTGTAATTAGTTGTGCAATGAAAAAACCAAAATAATGCACCGTATAAAGGTTATTTAATTAAATATAAAAACACGTCAATAGGTCCTAACACTCTAACACTAAACACTCTATATATTTTCATTAGTATCCTGTAAGTAACTAACAAATTATAATGATATTCAGTTCTCCACGTTCACGGTCACAATGCGCGCGGAGTTATTTGACCACCGATAAACCTGGATGTGGATATATAAACTGAATTTTATATCAATAATTAGTTGCTTAGTTCAGTTTTATACCTGTAAAATTTCAGCGTAGTACATACAATAATTAACGAGATAATAAAATAAAAGTGCAAGACCGTGATAACCCGACCAAGTTTAGGTGGTTACAAAAAAGCAACCGCGTAGTATTATGCTATCTTTAAAAAAAATTTAGGATAGTGTTACAAGTTTAGTACAGATGGGTACACTGTTAAATATATAACACTATAATAATATCTGTAGGGGCTTGTGGCTAAGTAATAACAGCCACACGGGTCAATCGATCAGGTTAAGCTACGCTTACCGCGGTTGGTCCGTAGATGGGTGACCATCTTTACATATCAAGACCCGTCCATGCCTCGGAAAGCACGTTAAGCCGTTGGTCCCGGCTGTCATTCGTGGATCTTTGACAGTCGTTACGGGTCGTCAGAAGCCCGAAAGCCTGACAACCAGTCTTACCAAGGGGTATCGTATCACCCAGTAATTGGGTTGTGGAAGTCAGATAGGCAGTCGCTCCATGTAAAATACTGGTAGGTATTCAGCTGCATCTGACTGTTAGACTGGAAGCCGACCCCAACGTAGTTGGGAAAAGGCTCGGCAGATGATGATGAGGTACTATGAAAACATTATTATTATTATATTTCGGCTACTTATTAGATAGGTATCTATTATTTGCACAATTACACATACTTACCAAGGATCGACGATAACACGTCTAGGTGGGACGCGGAAGGGGTACTTAATTGTTTGCATAGGCACTAAACTTGACCATTAGTCACATAATTCATCTTGTAGAGTGCGTGTGCGCTTCCGGAATTCCGCTTTTTATTTTTCCAAATATATAACGAATGCGTGGGAGTTAATCAATAAGTGTGTACCCTAATTACTTTATAATTAATGTGCTCTGCTCCTCTTGAGGACCATAGTTATTGTGTGTGGCTTAATGAATTCACGATGAAGGTAAGCTTGCATAATGTATCTACACAGAAATAGTTGCAATATTATTATTATTAGTAGATTTTGACAGGTACTTATCTAAAATTGACCATTTTTTAAAGGCATATACTACTAAATATTGAATTTTAAGTACATACTTACTTAATATTTAAATTTAAATAATGGAAAATGCCATAAAAGCAAAATTGCTATCTGTGATTGTTTTAAAGTTTAACTAATATTTTAAAGTTTCATTTGAAATTATTATTTTACCTGTGAATAAAAATTATTTAGGTAGCGTAGTTTATTTTTAAAACTTGTGTACACATCTGTACTAAACTTGTAACACTATCCTAACAGCCTTACTAGTAAAAAATATAGTTTAACAACTGTATACTTTTACATTGTGTAAGCTATGGATAAGAGTTACACACTCCCTTTACCAATAATAAGCATTGTATAGTTATAAATTCGTTATAACAAAAGTCACAGGCAACATTCTTCGGAAACGTTTTGAAACTAGATTACCAAATCGTAGAGACATTTAGAAAACCTTGTAAACAGCATAAAAAAAAAATTAATTTTAATAAATAATACAAATAGTGCCCAAAATCTTGTTTCGAAATATATTTCAAAATAATTGAATGTTTTTTTAAGGTAAAATTAAAAAAAGACATACTTTATAAGTTCGTCATTGAGTTTAAGAACGCACCTTACAAATGTCAAACTAACTAGTGTCCCAACGAAATTTGTAACGAATGTATTTTAAATAATTTGGTTTATAAATAATGGCGAATAATAACATAAATAGTGACCAGTTGAAGGCAAAAAGCAAAAGTATTGACAATCATAACTTTTTGAATAGCTGATAAGACAAGGATATTTTCCTAGTAATTTGTACATCAAGCGTAATCATTTTTATATGTAGATACTATTTTTTTTATAATGAATTACAAAAAATAAAATGTTTGTTTAGTGATCTTTGCCAAAGATTTAGGCATTTTTGAACTTTTAATTACATATTAAGAGCGCGCGTTCAATTTAGCGCAAGTCAAAATCTGCGCGATCTATCAAATGGCACACACTGCGACACACTACAATGGTTTCTCTGTGTGCGTGAGCGCTTAATCGTTTGCACGAATCATTTTGATACTTTTATTTGTTTATGATTTAATTTTTGTTTTCTAATTGTTGAAATAAATTTTAACAAGCGAAGTTTAAAGTAAGTATTTAATTTTAAAATCGCACATATCTATTAAGATTGGCATTGAGCGACTTTTTCTTGGGTCGATCATCTCTGGCAACCAAGGGTGGATCCAGGATTTATTTCTGCCCCTTGTGCCCCACAAGGGGCAGACAGGCAAAGATAATCAATCATATTCTGTTAAAAATAAACTTATAGTATTTATATAAAGATTTATTAAAATATGAAAACAATAAAAAAAATACATGATTAATACAGGCAGTTTTATGTTGTTTCCTGCTAAAGATGTCCAGCATGTCGATTCTGTAAAAATCTCACCGTGAAAACTCGCGTGGAGTGAGCTGTCAGTGTCATCCCACTGATGCTAGGGAGTGACCAAGCATTAAATTTATAATCATAATCGAGATTTTAATAATATTTTTATGCTTATTCTGTTGATAGTTTTATATTATTTCAAAATTAGTATTTAAGCGCTGAAACCTTACTATTTAGGGTTTTTTTTTAAATAAAATAGCAAAACAGAAATTCAGTCAGAAACTCGGATTACTCGGACTAGAATTTGGTTTTTTTATTCCAAAAGGATTGGTAATTTTCGCAGCCACCATCTTGCTTTTTAGATTTGACTTAACTATCGGCTTTAGCACCCCTGAAAACCATGAAAACGACACCCATGATGAAAAATCTGAACACTTTCGCAGCCGCCATCTTGCCTTTTAATTTTGACCTCACTATCGGATTTAACACCCCCGAAAACCATAAAAACGATACCCATGATGAAAAATCTTAATATTTTCACAGCCGCCATCTTGGTTTTTAGATTTGACCACACTATCGGCTTTAACACCCCCGAAAACCATGAAAACGACACCCATGATGAAAAATCTGAACATTTTCGCAGCCGCCATCTTGGTTTTTAGATTTGACCACACTATCGGCTTTAACACCCCCGAAAACCATGAAAACGACACCCATGATGAAAAATCTGAACATTTTCGCAGCCGCCATCTTGCTTTTTAATTTTGACCTCACTATCGGATTTAACACCCCCGAAAACCATGAAAACGATACCCATGATGAAAAATCTGAATATTTTCGCAGCCGCCATCTTGGTTTTTAGATTTGACCACACTATCGGCTTTAACACCCCCGAAAACCATGAAAACGACACCCATGATGAAAAATCTGAACTCTGTCGCGCGTTTAAAAATAAAATGGCAAATTAAAAAAAAAACTCAACTTGACATTATTAACAGCTCCTCACGCGCAAGCGCGGCGTGATCTTATCACTTCACCCGATTCTCGTAACCATAGTAACCACTCGCGCCGGCTAGGTGTAGTGAGTCGGTAAGCGCGACGCGCGAGTGTCGTGATCTTATCACTTCACTCGATTCTGGTTACCATAGCAACATCACTTCACTTGGGCTGGGTGAAGTGAGCCTAGCCGCCCACCGGCCGGTGCGCGCGCTGCGCGAGTGTCAGTTGAACTGTTGAATTTTGTTACAGTATTGATGACGGTGATTTTAATAAGTTGTTCCTAATCGTTAAATAATAATTCAGGTTCTTGATCTTGAGGAATTTTGGAGATTAAAAGAAACACACTCTTTGGTCATTCGTCGAAGACATCTTCCTTAATTTATTTTTCATAGAACCACAGAGTAATTATTACAAAATGTCATAGATTAAAAACATTGATTTTAAGGGATTTTCTACATCCTCCACACCCAGAAAAGAGATCAAGATATAAAACATGAACAATTTAGGAGAATGTGACATATTGTGTACTTGTGTGTGACATTTTTAATATAATCTATAGTCTCAAAAATTATAATCATCTTTACCTATATTTAACCCTTTCATTATAACTCTTAGATGCGTAACTATACATAACAAGAAGTTTACAACATTTTAATAGCATTATCAATCATACTCAGTTTCTAGCATCAATACAATATGAACTATGTACATACATACCCTATACCTACTATTATTAATACTCAATATGCAGTTTAATAATTCTAATTAACAATATCAATATCTTAAGAAATTAAGATCAATAAATACTGCTAATTTTATTATAGTAAGCAATACAAAGGTGTTTGTTAATTCAATTATTCATAGGACAGATATGCAAGTCATAATAATCTATACACTAACTATGTGGATATTTAGTGCTGAGTGTGTGTGATGTAATATATGCTTTAAGAATAAACCAAATCAAGCAAGACATTAAACTTTTAAATCAAATATCTGCTGGGTAACCTAGCAACCCGGCCAGAACGGGTCGTCTGCTCTTTGACCTTAACTTGCTCTATATGGGATTACTAGGACTAGGTGAGACAACTGGAACCAACAAAGAGGTCCCCTCAGGATCTGCTTGCTGAACATAAGTGGTAGGTAAAGTCTTACCTGGAGCACTTTCCTTACGGTTTGGGAACTCTAGTTCAGGATCTGTAATCTCAAGAGGAAATAAACGCTGAAATGGACGTATCCTGCTGCCAGTCGATGTTCTCACCTTTGCTGTTCTGTTGATATTATCACGACCTGTAAAAATCTCTTCTATTATTCCTAGAGGCCATTTTACTCTTTTATCTTCTGTTTCTATCAAAACAATGGTGCCGATTCCCTTGTTCACAAACTAAACTAAATTTAAGTTCAGTGCATCCTTTTCTTTCTATTTAATTAAGAAAAGGACAGGAGATCAATTTTAGTTTAGTCCTGTCAAATTAATCAGCGCTTGACGTAAATTGACGTAATTTTAGTATGCAAGTTTTTAATCACGTCTAAACTTGTATGGAGTAGTGACAAGCGCTGATTAATTAACTTAAATTTAGTTTAGTTTGTGAACAAGGGAATCGGCGCCAATATCTCCAACATTTAGTTTAGTTTGTTTTTCCTTTCCTCTTTGTACTAAAGCTGTCAAATATTTTGTCTTAAATCTTTGTTTAAAGTCTTCTCTTAGTTTTAACAAATACTTGAGTCTGTAATTTAAAGTTTTAGCATCTGCCGCATCCAGATCTGTTACATCATTGTGAGGAATACTTTGTATGAAACATAATGGGGTCAATGGTTCTAGATATGTGTTCATATCATCTTGCACATATGTCAGAGGACGTTGATTCATTATTGCCTCACATTCATACAAGGTTGTTACCAATTCCTCATAATCTACACGTGATTGTCCAAGGATCCTTCTCAACAGTTCCTTCATTATACGTATAAGTCGTTCAAAAAATCCACCCCACCAAGCTGCTGTAGGAGCGTTCATTTTCCACTTGATACGTTCAATAGTTGAGCATTTCTGGACTTCTTCCCAATCTATTTCAGTAAGCCTGTTCTTCGTGCCAACCAGATTAGTGCCATTATCGCTAATTAACTGTTTAATCCTACCTCTTCTAGCTATGAACCTTCTTAGGGTAAGCATAAAAGCTTCTGTTGACAGCGATTTTGTTAACTCCAAGTGGACACAGCGATATACTGCACATGTGTATAGTACCACCCAACATTTTCCTCCGTTGCGTAGGAACAGGGGGCCAGCCAGGTCGACGCCACTTACTTGGAATGGGGCAGTGCACTGAATTCTCTCACTTGGCAGCGGAGCAGTAGGTGCTTGTACTGGTTTAGACCTGAATCTGTAACATACTAAACATGACGCTATAATCGATTTTGCAAGCCGTCTTATCCCAATAATCCAAAATCTGGTTCTTATGTCTGCTGTTAATTGGTTAGCACCTGCATGCTTGTGCTCTCGGTGTCTTTGCTCCACCAATCTTCTAACAATGATGTTGTTGCTTGGAAGCAGGACTGGAAACTTGATTGTCTCTGGAAAGTCCGAGAGTAAAAGTTTTGTTTTGATTTTTAACAGGCCATCATTGTCATAAAAATGTGTGAGTCCTCCAATTTTCTTCTCTATGTAATCTCTATTTTCTGCCTGTATAATTCTCATTACTCTATTTTCACTCTCTTCATATTCTTCACAACTTATTTCGCCTCTTACCTTAATTTTATGACGTGTATTGTGGGTAAATCTGAGCATCCAAGCAACCATTCGAATAATTTTGTTATATTTAGAAAAATAGGAGAGCTGACTTGTCATATTTTCATTTGAGAGTGTGTTTGCATTACAAACTGCAGTCTTCTTAAGCTCGCGACTGGCCTCTAACTCATTTAAAGCAAGGGGTGATTTCTGCCACTCACTAGGTGCGGAGTACAGCCATGACGGTCCCTCTAACCAACGAGAAGACAGTAGTTGGGCCGCGTCGCAGCCTCGGGACGGTAAATCAGCCCAATTCGATGCTCCTGGAATATGATACCAGTTATCAATGTTAGTATTTTGTCCAATTTCCTTAACGCGGTTTCCCACGTAAGTATTCCATGGTAGCTCCTTTTTGATCCAGCACAAAGCGACACCTGAATCAGTCCAGCATCGTTCTTCACATTTCAACTTAAGGTCTTTTCGTGCTTCTGCCAATAATCTAGATCCTATTAGAGCTGCTAGTAATTCTAGACGAGGGATGGTTAGTGTTTCAGGGGGTGCCACTCGTGATTTTGCTGATATTATTCGTACTGAAACAATACCTTTATTTTCAGATCGTAAACATAAACATGCTGCAAATCCATCCTGACTAGCATCAGAGAATAGATGAAGTTGTAATGTACTTCCATCAAATGGAGTTGCTGTAAGTCGTCTGGGTATCCTACAATGCTTTAAATAATGTAAGGATTCATACCAATGTATAAATTTATTTTTCAGGTCCGTTGGTATTTCTACATCCGAGCTTAATTTGCGGCGCCATGTTTCTTGCAGGATTAATCGGGGTATTAAAGTCACTCCTGATGTAAAGCCGATAGGATCATAAATCCTTTGAGTTAATGATAAGAGACTTCTTTTTGTAATCTTACCCAGTTTACATGGTGTTGGGAAATCTTGTATGTTGCAACTGAGTTGATCTTCTTTAGTATGCCATTCAAGACCCAGTATGGATATCACATCATCATCTTTCTGATCTGGTAGGGGGGCTATTGTCCATTGTGTGAGGTCAAACTTGGCTTGGTTCATTATTTCTTTAGCTTCTGTCTCGAACTTATAGACTGCTTCTTTACTGTCCAAACTAGTTTGACAGTTATCAACATAAAATGAGTCAGCTAAAATCTCTGCTGTATCTCTCAATTCTCCACTTACCTGATGTAAATGATGCTGAATGGAAGCAGAAAGCAAAAATGGGCTGCAGGTCAACCCAAAAACCACTCGGCTGTGCTGGTAAGTTATCTTGTTACCTTTATCATCCCACCAAAGAAATCTCAGCATATCTCTGTCTCTTGGTGACACTGATTTTTGTAAAAATGCTTTGGATATATCAGCAGTGGCACCTATCGCCCTCTTTCGAAATCCGGTCAATAATTTAGGAATTTTGTCTAACATGTTGATTCCTTTGTCAAGGCATAAATTCAAAGACTTACCTTGTCCATCTTTGGCCGATGCATCAAACACGGGTCGAATCCTTGTAGTTAGACTTTTCTCCTTCACAACAGGTCGGTGTGGTAAGTAGTGAGAAGATTCAATGTCTTTCTCTGGGTCCGGTACAATCTTGATAATCCCCTTGTCACACCATTCTTTGAAAACTTGGTTATAGTCTTCATACATATTATTAGCCATCAATCTCTTTGTTACAGACTGCAATCGCCGTAAAGCAACATCATGGTTATTTAATAATTCATCATGACCTACTTTCCAGGGGAGGAGAACTTCATACCGGCCCTCATTGTTGACTGTCACATTCTCTTCAAACCTCGCCAACACCTCCTCTTCATGCTGGTGTTTTGTCTTGGTCTCAATCGGGTCACAAATACCTAAAGTTTCAAGAGACCAAAAATTAGACACATCAGCAGAACAAAAGATTGCCACATGACCCGCTTGCATGGTTGCGCTTGGGGAGCCTGTAATTTTTCCTTGAAGAGTCCATCCAAGCTTAGTTTTAGTATTGCAACCAGTGAATCATGCAGTTTCACCATATCACCTGTAAGTACCAAACCAGAAAAATCAGCACCTATAAGTAAGCCAATGTCATCTGAGTGAGTGCTTTTGTCTGAAAGGGTGATGTTGTGTTTGGTAAGTAGTTGTGATATGTCATTGTTGGTGTATTTTGGAATATTAAGACAAATGCATGTCTGTCCTAGAGCAGTCAGTTGAAATGAAAACTTTTTATCTAAGCTTGTTACAGTCAAATCATAAACTGTGTACTGTTTAGAAGTTATTTCTACACCACCAAATAGAGTATGAGATAAAGTTTCATTACCCACAGTCGGAATGTTGAGTTTTTGTGCAACATCCTCTCGGATGTATGACCGTTGTGCACCATTGTCGAACATAGCACGAACCATCACCTGCTTCTCACCATTGCTGAGGAGAACGGATATTGTTTGTTACTAAGGTTGTTTCTGCACTCTTCTTAGTACCAGCAGACATGGTGGTGCTAGAAGATTCATCGCTTGCTGTTGCTGATGTGGGGCTGCTGAACTTGCTGGTAGCTTCAGTGTGGCCAGCAATATCACCAACCTTTTGTCTATGACCTGTGCAGAGCACTACAGAATGATGCTGCCCACATAACAAGCATTTAACAGGAGCTTTGCAAGTTTTTGGGTGATGTCCTTTCTTCAAACAAACAGCACAAGCTTTCTTTTGTTTCAGATGGGTTCTTCGGTCTTCTATGGTCATTTTTTGCATCTTATAACACTCCAGGCTGTTGTGTGAATCCTTTTCACACCACACACATATTATGTTTTTCTTGGTGTTAGTTCTACCTGTGTTTGTGAATAAACAACTAGCTGTTGGTTCTTGTGTAGTGTCTAATTTTGTACTATTTTCAAGGGTTTTCTTGGCTAGTAAAATCCTCTGTTCGCTTTCAACTCTTTTCTCATAAATGTTAACAAGCTGTTTATTTCTGTACTGATATCTTCGTTTTCTTTCTTGTTTCTTTCCCACACTTTTAACAATTCCTGGGGTAGTGCCGACTCGACCATGGGGAGTAAGAATGCCGCGAATTTGTCTTTTGTGACTCCCAGAGTTTCCAGAGCTCGCAGCATGGCACTTATCTTATCGAACAATGTAGTTAAGTTGTAACTCTCAACCTTGTTGATGAGTCCCAATAGTTCTCGAACATACACTTGTATCAGAAGCTCTTCTCGGGCATATCTGGACTTTAATTGGCTTAAGCACTCATGGTACGATGTTGGTGTGAAGCTTTCCACTAGGGTCTTAGGTTCAGAACCATCCGCCATCGCTTGCAGTAAGTATTGATATTTATCATTGGTGGCAATCAGTGGGTCATTATCTATTTTCTGGAATTGACCCCAGAACGGTAGCCAGCCTTTTAAATCGCCTCCAAAAGTTGTGAATTGTAAGGTTGGAAGTTTGAAATTGCGTTTTTCTCTTTTCACGTCGATGGGATTACTGCTACTTATGTGTTGGCATCTACTTTTGTATTTGACGTCTAACATGATCCATCTTGATTTGTACTCCATAGCACATTCCATCTCGTTTTCTAATATATCTTCGTCATCGACGCAACTCATCAATTTTCTGACTTGTTTGTATAACTCCATGAGTTGGTTTTGTAGTTCCGATACTTTTAGGTACTGACCTGTAATCGTCATTGTATGTGCTTCATCTCCTGAATGGAGTTCGAGAAGTTTCTCGAGCACGTTGGCGTTCTTCGTGAACAAAGTTCTGGTGACTTTTCTCTCCTTTCGGATCGCCTCAATATCATTATCTCCGTCGGTCGCCATGTTTAATAAGTTGTTCCTAATCGTTAAATAATAATTCAGGTTCTTGATCTTGAGGAATTTTGGAGATTAAAAGTAGTGATGAGTCCCTCACTTATGTATGAGGTCCCTCGTTTGAGGTCCTCGTGATCGCAAATTGAAAGAGTTACTCGATTTTCAACAATGAACCACCTCATTCGTTCACGCGTCCTCAAAAATTGACATTGACAATATGAAATTGAGGCGAGGGGCGAGGCGAGCGAGGTCGTGACTCGGGAGTGAGTATTGAGTGGTTGATTGAGCTCAGTGAGCGAATGAACCGATTTAAAAATTGTATAGAATTAAAGAATGAGTGAGGTGAGGTCTGGTCTCGAAATGATAACACAGTAAACATTAATAACATTATGATTTTGGTATGTACCTAATGAAATAATGTAAGTATGTAATGATGTTTGTTGTGTCATGTGTGTGTGGTGAGTGTGATAAGTACTGATGTTTGGTAGAATATTATTTAGATTAAAGTACGAACACAAACAAAACAAAAGTCTACGTAATTGTTACTACAAAATCACGTGCACCTCCAAGGTCAACATTACGTAAACTGTTAAAATTAGTATCTAACATTATTATTCAAAACGAATTTTAAAGAAAATATTTTTATTTCAGTTATGATTATTTATTATGAACTCTAAAAGCATCAGCATTTAGATTGATAATCAAGTGTCATTGAGTCGTTTATTTTGGCGATCTAAAATTTATGAGCGAAAGAAAACGATATGTGTGAGAGATGAGAGAGATTTGCTTAATCGTACAGAGAGTCGTGAGTACTCGTGCGTCGTCGTCGCGCCCGCCCGCCTCGCTCCCTCGCACGTTCGGCTGAGTTCAGCTCGGGCTCACGACTCGTGAGGTGAATACGCCGTTGACGATTCCTCAAATCCTCACCTCAAATGAGGGGTACCTCGTGAGCACCTCACGAGGCAAAATGAGGTGCTCCCTCAACCTCAAATAAAATTGATGAGTTACGCATCACTAATTAAAAGAAACACACTCTTTGATCATTCGTCGAAGACATCTTCCTTAATTTATTTTTCATAGAACCACAGAGTAATTATTACAAAATGTCATAGATTAAAAACATTGATTTTAAGGGATTTTCTACAGTGATTTTATGAATATTATTTTATTATTGGCAACGCGTAGGTCGGTATAAATTTACCTACTTTAAAATAAAATATTAGAAAGGTACTTATTAAAATAACCCGCACGTTTTTTATTCAAATGGCGTATGTATACAGACACACACATCGTGTAGTTAGGTTTCCACATAGTTTGTGAGGGGATAAATTCTATGGTCCGTCAGCCAGGCACACTTTTAGCACTCGATCACTTGACACACTCGGTTATCTCTTCTTTTTGAAAAGATTTGGGTTAATAACAACGCTGAATAACGTCGCACAGGCTTTAGTCGACTCAATCCACTATGGCTTCTTCAAAACACATCGCAGTTGGGTCATGGGATTGCGTTTATTTAATCAGTTAACTGATTATGATCAATAGAATTAGCATACAAATATTATTAAAATCTCGATTATGATTGTAAATGTAATCCTTGGTCCATCCCTAGTATCCGGTGGAATGATACCGACAATTCACTCCACGTTCACTTCACTTAAGTTTTCACGGTGAGAAGGTGACAGAATAGCACAGCAGCACTTCATTAGCGTTCATTTTTGTCGCAGTCTTGATGGATATGCATTAAAGCCAGTCCATTCAAATGCTTCTCTGTCATCCTGCTGCGAAGATATGTCTTGAATCGGCGTAAGGTGGAGAAAGATTACTCGGCAGTGCTAGTAGTCATAAGAAACGTGCAGAGCAATTGACAAAGTGTTCTAATATTCGGCAGCACCGATGCCGTCTGTTGCAATTTTTAGCTCTCCCTTTAAAGCTAAAAAACAAAGAAGGTCTTGATTATATACTTCAGCGCCTTGCAAAACATCCTCTATATCTTCAAACATTTTTTAATCATCATCATCATCTGCCTAGCCTTTTTCCAACCATGTTGGGGTCGGCTTCCTTCGGCTATTGAAAATAAATTTGATTTTATCTGAAAAAAATAAATGCCAAAATTAAAATCTACCTAATAAGCATGGTCAACCGAACGTCAGTTATATGACCTGTATCATCGTATTCATCATAGTTTAATGCATCATTGGATTTATTCGACTGTTCTTTAATTTAATTCTTTTTTGGTCTGACAAAACCTACTCGTAAATTTGCTTTTAAATAGTCGAAATTTCAAGTACATTTCACGCGGGCGAAAGGCGCGAGTGGAAGTTCATTATCATCATCTGCCTAGCCTTTTCCTAACTATGTTGGGGTCGGCTTCCAGTCTTATCGGATACAGCTGAATACCTGTATTTTACATGGAGCGACTGCCTATCTGACCTCCACAACCCAGTTACTGGGTAACACGATACCCCTTGGTAAGACCGGTTGTCAGACTTTCGAGCTTCTGACGACCCGTAAAGACTGTCAAAGATCTACGAATGACAGCCGGGACCAACGGCTTAACGTGCTTTCCAAGGTACGGAGGGGTCTTGGTATGTAAAGATGGTCACCCATCCACGGACCAACCGCGGCAAGCGTAGCTTAACCCGATCGATCGACCCGTGCGGCTGTTATCACTTAGCCACAACCCCCTCGCGAGTGGAAGCTCATATAACATAAATATCCCAACATTTTAGCCCTTGCCTGAGCCATATTTTCAAAATGTTTGCGTTTTATTTTTCCTAAAAATCTTCTCTTTGTTCTCTTCGTTTTGTTTCCCATTCCGTCTGTAACATAAATTTGTTACTATTAAAATAATGTCGTTCATCAAAAAAATATAGGCCACCAATAACCATGAACACGATACCCATGATGAAAAATTTGAACATTTCCGCAGCCGTCATCTTAGATTTACATTTTGAACTCACTATCGGCTTTAGCATCTTCGAAAACTATGAAAACGATACCCATGACGAAAACTGTGAATATTTTCGCTGCCGCCACCTTGGATTTTCATTTATAACTCACTGTCGGCTTTAGCACCTTCGAAAACTACGAAAACGACACCCATGACGAAAAATGTGAATATTTTCGCTACCGCCATCTTGGATTTTCATTTTGAACTCACTATAGGCTTTAACACCTTCAAAAACTATGAAAACGATACCCATGACGAAAAATGTGAATATTTTCGCTACCGCCATCTTTGATTTTCATTTTGAATTCACTATCGGCTTTAGCACCTTCGAAGACTATCAAAACGATACCCATGACGAATAATGTGAATATTTTCGCAGCCACCATCTTGGATTTTCCAAATTAAATGATAATAAAATCAAATTTTCCAAATTAAAACTTCAATTAATCCTACGACAGCATGTCGGCAGGGCATGTCGGTGACATGAACCCATAAGTTATTCCTCTACCAAAAATTTCTCAACGTGCCTAAAGAAGTTTTCACTTCCGAAAATACTTACCAGAGTACTTACGATCACACTATAAAATATTATCGGTCACCAAAAATAAAATATTTTACTTTCTAAAGTATTAAGATTTGACTATCACACTATATGCTTGCCTTGTATACGCACGACAAAGGTCAACAAGGGTCAGGCAGAGCGCTCAGCGACGTGTCCTCTCTCTGGAAGAGCTGGCGGCCGACTGATTTGAATCGTTTTTTTTTTTTTTTTGTGTGTGGCATCTCGTAGTTGACCTTGAGAGGTCGTGACTACTTAACCGGACTTTCCTGTGGCTGCCTTAAGCGGACTCAAAGCCTCCAGCCAGGGGCGTTTCTTATAATACTAAGCGACTGCACGCTAAGGTCACCCCCTGTGGGGTACGGACCTCGGCTTAGGGCGCTGCATTGAAGCGGCTCCTGCCCAATCTAGGGGGTCCAAACGCCTCCTGCCGGAGGCTCTACGCGGGGGTCGTGCGGTCCATGGCCCTCTACGGGGCTCCTGTATGGGCGCGCTCTCTGGCGCTGCGGCCAGCCCGCCGGTTGAGCGCGGCCCAAAGGGTCATGGCCATCCGGATGGTCCGGGGATACCGCACGGTCTCCTGTGAGGCAGCGAGCCTCCTTGCCGGATTGCCGCCATGGGATCTGGAGGCAAAAGTCCTCGCGCACGTATGGGAGTGGCGCGAGGAGGCGAAACGCCGGGGCGTAAGTCCGTTGCCGCGAGAAATCGTTGCACAGCGGACGGAGCTCCGGCGGGATCTCATGGCGTCATGGAAAGTACGGTTGTCGCAACCCAATGCTGGGCACGCCACGATTGCGGCGATAAGTCCCCTCTATGAGGAGTGGCTGGAGAGGCGCCACGGCGTCCTCACCTTCCGCCTGACGCAGGTCCTCACCGGACACGGCAGCTTCGGGAGGTTCCTGTGTCGGATAAGGCGGGAGGAAACGTCCGGGTGTCACCACTGTGTGGATCGCCCGGAGGACACGGTGGAGCATACGGTGGAGGTCTGCCCGGCTTGGGCAGAGCACCGCCGTGTCCTCGTGGAGGCGATCGGCGGCAGAGACCTCTCGCGTCCGGCCCTGGTTCAGACCATGGTACGGAGCGAGAGGGCATGGGCAGCCGTCACCTCCTTCTGCGAAGCAGTAATGCTCGCGAAGGAGGAGGCGGGACGGTTGTGGAAAAGGCAAGTTTCGCGCCCTCTCGCCCCTAGCCGCCGCAGGAGACGCCCAGGGCGTCGGGAATCCCGGGCGGATTTCCGGCCACCGTAGGCGCGGGCTTGCGGACGGTGAGCAATGGGTAGCTCACCGTCCGGTAAGGACCAGGCCCGGGTCGACGGCACGTCGTATTCCACGCGCGCCTCAAAGAGATGTCGTCAGCACAAAGTAGGGGTCCACTAGGGCCGATGCCTGCCGGGGTCGCGGGAAGGTACTTATGGGTCACCGAGCCCCCGCAACACAGGCAACAGGAAGGAATACGGGTGGGTTTTAGTCAGTAAGAGTCTGACACACCCTCCCGCTCTGCCCAGAGCGGGAGAAGTTATTTGATGATTTCCCACCGTCAAAAAAAAAAAAAAGGGCGTCGCTGGGGGGAGGACAGCAAGGTGGGACAGGCTGGATCTGGTTAATATTATTATTAATTATCGGGCAATTTAAAACTACAGGCTCAGCTGCGGCGCGGGCTGGCACTTCGTCGAGCAAGGTTGATTTGAATCGATTCGCACGCAGAGTTTTATAGTAGTTTTAAAATATTTATAGAAAAATAATAGAGATAATTCAGTTAACATTTTAAAGTGTATATTATAAAGAAGAAGTTCTTCTATTATAGTAAATATTAATTATACTCAATTAAGTAAGATATATTGGTAAAAATAATCATTTTCTAGACTTAGTAATTTCAAAAAAAAAAAATCACAGTGTTTGGATTTTAATTTCATAGGTATGTAGTCGAAAACAAAAAATCTGTTTAACTAAGTATTTTCCTAAGGATCTTTGCAGTTTTCAGTTAAATTTTTTTTTTTTTGCTAAATTTGACAGGAATTTCAGATATTTTTAGCTTTGAAATTGACATTGAAAGTGAAATCAAGAAAACCCCTGTTCAGTTATCTTGATGGCATTCCCAAACACTTTTTTGATCGAAAAAAGTGTCGAACTAACAAACTAGACAACAATATTTCCTAAAAGTATCAGTAATTGGTATGTTTGTAAGATAAGTAGTCGTTGGACAATCTGGTTTGAAAAATCACGTTTTTGAGCCAAACAGCGCTCGGACCGCGTGTACGCTCTTAACATAGATCTGCTGCTACTCGTAATATAATTACTTAAATTTCAGTACAGTCTGATTTAATCTCCGATTTTCCATAAAAAACTAAAAATCGAACTAACCCAACTTCGGTAGGACATTTGGTGGTTTAATTTGTTGCATTTTAACCCTACTATGATATCCTGAGAGCCACTCGTCGGACATTCGTAACGGACTGTTTTCTAAGTCCATGAATGTCTGTGGCGTCATCTTGAACTTCTTGCCTAGCCCACGTTCTGTGAGCAGCACTAACTTGAAGTTCTACAGCCAGCCCACCACTACGAGCTTTGTTAGCTCGTTCGATATCACTTCTAACTCAACTATTTCACGTACATATATTTTACTGAATCTATATTTCATTCGAAAGTATGTGTCTTGTAAAGTAAAAGAATCGAAACGATTTTAGTAACATTTTCTTTGTGGTTCTTCACGGTCCATTTCATCAAAAACATCGAAATAATGCTAATAATCCATCATTGAGATTTGCCAGATGTCCGGTTACTACGTTTACGCGCTCACTAAACAAGGGTTGAGGACTGAATAACAGTTGTGTAACTTCTCATACAATAAAAACTACCGCAACAGATGTGTACAACTGAGCTGTCAAATACCTATCTTTTAATGGTAGAGTAAGCGTTATAACTCCGGTATACGTCGTGTGTAAATCTTTATTAGTAAGGCTGAGCCTTACTAATAAAGATTTACTATACACACATAGATTTACTATACCATACATACATGTACATTATGCTATCTTTTAAAATATTTACTAATAAATATTTTAAAAGATAGCATAATGTACTACGCGGTCGCTTTTTTGTAACCACCTAAACTTGGTCGGGTTATCACGGTCTTGCACTTTTATTTTATTATCTCGTTAATTATTGGATGTACTACGCTGAAATTTTAGAGGTATAAAACTGAACTAAGCAACTAATTATTGATATTTATATAAAATTCAGTTTATATATCCACATACAGGTTTATCGGGGGCCAAATAACTCCGCGCGCATTGTGACCGTGAATGTGGAGAACTGAATATCATCATAATTTGTTAGTTACTTACTTGTACTAATGCAACTTCACATACTATTACTACACAGTTTTTTTACAAAATATTTTTATAAACTTATTTAAATGCAGTAAATCCTGTTATTACTGCATTTTAGATTTTTTTTTTCACGATTGTTACTAACTAAAGTGCAGTAATATTGTGAAAATACTGCTATTTAATCTGTTTTTTTTTTAAGAAATTAAGTTGCAAACTTATAGTAAAATAAAATTACCTTTAATTTAAATAAAATTGTGTATTTTCTTAATCAAATTTACTTGACATGCATTGTCATAAAACTATCAAAATATTGTACCTTATTACAACCTAACAGTGCAAATTGTTTTAGACAACAATAATATCAAAAATATAGTCAACAATATTATCAGTATTACAAGATTTTGATAATCTTTCCTAGTAAATTCACCTTAAAACGTAAATCACATTTATTTATCATGCATAAATCAACAAAATCAAATTCATACATACATTATAGTTTATATGGTGTATTAGGTTTACTACTACGGACAAGCAGCCGCAGCGTCGCGGCCGCGGTGTAGGTATTCCTGCGGTGTGGTCGGGCAACATAACGCTGACGACACTCATGTGGGAAGACGTCGATCGCGTTCTAAGTACTTCTTTACACATAAAAGATTAGTACCAAGTAGAAGTACATTGTTCTCTGCATAATTCTAATCTGCGAAATTAAATATTGATTGTAGTTCTGATTAGCACTCATCACTAATATTGATTAGTGATGAGTGCTAAGTAGAACTCACATTGGTGTCAATAAGGCCATAAACGGTTTAGTATTATGAAGTAGGTACAACTCTGCGGCTTGTCTTGTCTAAACCGCAGACAACCGCAGACACGTGAAGCCGGGATGTGCGTGTGTATTTGTTAAATTAGAATAAATGTTTTTTTAACGGGAAAAGGAAATGCAGCTTGTATCAAGATGTTAATAAAATATGTGTAAGATATAAATACAAATAATTAAGAATAATGTTCTAAATACTTATCAAAGTTTTCGGGTTCATGTACAGACACAGCACGGCACAAGACTGCCTCAAACCGCGGTGATGACGTCGCAACTCACAGCTGCGCGTTTTGTTTTGGGTGGGACATCATCAAATAACTTCTCCCGCTCCGGCCGGAGCGGGAGGGTGTGTCAGACTCTTACTGACTAAAACCCACCCGTATTTCTTCCGTTGCCTGTGTTGCCAGGGGCCTCGGTAACCCTTTGGTACCTTCCCGCGACAGCTGCGCGCTGCGCGTGCGAGTAGGTGGTATTCACGACGCGACGCCGATGTTAGCAGTGTCGTACGTGCTCGGTTTTAATATTTTAATAATTTTAGCAAGTAAAACGCAGTATTAGGGGATATTACATACAATTGTTATTTTAGGTACTTAATATGAATTGGATGGAGTAAACTAACTAATAAGCAGTGAAATTTATAATATACTGTAAATTATATAGTTTTTCACAACCAACTACAAAATCCCCAACAAGTAAATGTGCAGTATGTATACATAATACTGCACTTTAATTAGGAATTTAAATAAAAAATATTTTGTCTTAACTTTTGCAGTATGATCAATTTGTATGCGTCGAATAATATTGCACTTTAGTAAGTTTTTTCTTTAATCCTTTAGAACAAACTACTATTGTAAGTGTCACAAAATATCATAAAATACTGCAGTTTAGTTAGTAAACAGAGAAAAATCTGGTGCAGTATTCATTTTACTGCGGTTTAGCTGGTAAACATTTAATATTTTAATACTATCTATGATAATTTTGCTGTTACTTCATCCGAAATAAATTAAAATAAAATAATTCATTGGAGCTACAAAAAAAAAGAAAAATCGGCTGATAGCTAATAAAATGGGGATTTAGAATATATATTTGACTCAAAACCGACCAAAATGCCTATTACTGCACTTTAGGCTCAGGTGGGCAGTATTGACGTGTTTTTAAATTTAATTAAATAACCTTTAAACGGTGCATTATTTTTTTTTTCATTGCACAACTAATTCCTAAGAAGTTATGTACAAAAGATGATATGAATCCGCTTATTCCTTACGCTCCATAGATCCAGCAAAATCACACACGTTACTCCAGCAGGATCTCGAATAACTTTGCAGCCAAAGAAAGAATAAATACAAAAAAGGTGCAACATTTACCTCGTCTAGACAACTAATTAGTATATAGCTAATATTGTGTCCGTTTCAATGGCACGGCCACGACGTTTTTTTTTTAAAAAAAAACATGCCAATATTTTGTAAGAATTTGTAAAAATTGATTCCCAAAAACATAAATTTGTCAAAGCTATGGTTAAAAAGTTATAAGGGTTTGAACGTGGCCGCGCCATTAAAACGCGGCGAACCGCGCGGCCACGGAGATCTTTAAAACTAAGCATTGCAGAGACCTGAAATTTAGGTAAATAACAGATGGAATTTGTAAAAAAAATTGTAAAAATATAGAAAAAAATCCTGGTTTTATATTTCAGGAGCTGTAGTACGGTATCGCGTAGAAATAAGTCTTGATTATCTTTCGATGAAAGTAAGTGATAGCGAGATCTTTTTTTTAGTTTAATATGTAGAATTACCGAGTATGGATTTTTTTTTTCATATTTATATAATTTTTAGAGCGTCTTGAATATTTCAATAGGGTGACCATAGCTTTTTTTTACAGAAAACTTTGCACTTATTATATTAGAATAACTCAAGGATTCTAAATTAAATGTAAATCCTCACTATATATAATATTATAAATGCGAAAGTAAGTTTATTTGTTTGTTAGTTACCTTTTCACGCCTAAACCACTGAACCAATCATACTGAAACTTTGCCTATAGATTTTCAGGTGTAGAGAGACGGACATAGAGTACCTTTTATCCCGAAAAAAGTACAGTTCCCGAAAAAAAACAACAAAAACGTGTTTTTTATCGTAGATGGCGCCACATGTCTTAAGAATATTTTCTTCCAAAATTGTCAAATTCTCAATTAACGCGAGCGAAGCCGTGGCCGTGGACAAAATCTAGTGAAACGATAAGATAAAAAACTATGTTTATTTCTTTAAAAATTGTTGCTTGATAGCTGAAAATACACATACGCATGTTTTGAGTGCACGTGCGAAAACCATAACAGAGGAAGCCCGGGCAAAAAGCATAGTGCGGGTAAAAAGAATAACTGTTTTTTCCATAAATCTATAATAGATGGCGCTTTGACATATTTTCTAGTCGTGCCTCGTGCGACCAGCGACGTCATGACAGTTCAACCAAAACAATACGCGAGTGCATTTGTTGTGAAAAGAAAAAAAAAGAAATATCGTTGTTTTGTTACGACTTTTGTGAAGGTTTGTACATTAACTTTTTGTATTAGTCATTAGTTATCTATGAAATGTTTTACTTATCCGATTGCACGTTTATTTAAGTATTTTTTGAGATCGTTACTTTTTGTTTACCTACTAAAATTATTTCAAGTCTTGACTTGATTCTAATATGAGCGTGCTGGGCAAAATGGATATGGGCATAGCGGATAGATATCCGTTTTACCCGTTTAGTTATTTTTTATCTCATTTATAAGTAAGAAATATTTTAACAGTATTTTGAAAACTTTATAGGAAAAATATTATGACGACTTTTTGTTTTAGATGGTGTTTAATTATAAACACAAAACAAATCGAGCAGCATGGTCAGAAGAAACACTCGATAGAGCTGTAAGAGCTGTAAAAGATGACGGACAATCTATAAATTCAACCGCAAAAAAGTTTGGAATTCCGTTTACAACTTTGCAGAGACATGTGAAGACGGGGAATAAGTCAAAGAAATTGGGTAGGTTCACATCAGTTTTTAGTCCGGAACAAGAAGAGTTGTGTTTGTATCTTAAAAAATTGGATAGTTTATTTTTTGGGTTTACTCGTTCAGATTTTTTAGAATTAGTCTATGATTATGCAACAAGAAATCATATTTCTCATCCATTTAAAAATGGCAAAGCTGGAGACGACTGGTTTTCTGGTTTCAAGCGTCGACACTCAGAAATTGTACTAAGAGCGCCAGAGCCAACATCTTTAGCAAGGACAAGAGGCTTTAATAGGCCACAGGTGGAGTTATTTTATTCCAATTATTGGAGCCTAATAGAAAAATACAGTTTTGATGCAACTACAATATATAATATGGACGAGACCGGAATAAAGAGCAGTACATCTAAACCACCGAAGGTTTTGTCTATCAAAGGCAAGAGGCAAGTCGGAGTAATATGCAGTGCAGAAAGGGGTCAATTAACCACTGTCATATGTTGTTGTAATGCAGCTAGAACGTTTGTTCCACCCTTTTTCATATTTGCGCGCAAACGTATGCAAGAACGACTTCTGGATAATGCCCCACCAGGCTCACAAGCCACCGTGACTGACAACGGTTGGATAAATGGAGAAGCTTTTTGAATTGGTTGCAATATTTTGTTGAAAAGGTTCGTCCAAGTGAAAATAGAAAAGTTTTACTACTGCTCGATAATCATGAGTCGCATAAATTTTATCCAGCCTTAGAATTTTCATCAAAAAATCACATCATTTTTTTGTCATTTGCCCCACACACAACTGACCGGATGCAGCCTCTTGGTGTGGCTGTGTATGGACCCCTCAAAAAATATTTTGAACAAGAGTTGAATACCTTTCAAAAAATGCACCCAGGCCGTATTGTAAACCAGTACGATATGGCAAAACTATTTGGGGGAGCGTACGCCAAAAGTGCTTCGGTACAGAATGCAGTTAATGGGTTTAGAAAACCGGGAATTTGGCCCTATGATCCAAATGTTTTTGGAGACGATGATTACGCTCCGTCAACGATGACCGACCGTCCTTTTCCTGAACCACCTTCTACTATGTCTGAAGTTCCTGTAAATGATGCACCGTCGACAGTGGGCTTAGATCCTTTAAATGGCACGTCATCTACTGTGACCGTCTGTTCTTTAAGTGATTCTCCAGCAACAACAGTGACCGCAAAGGGGGCAGTAGCTGAATCTTCTACACAGTCTGTTATTTCTAAAAAAGGGACTGAAAGGTCTACTCCACCTTTGCCTAATTCCAATATACTGGAAGAAGGGTCAGATCATTTACTAGAAGAAAATCATCCAGCACCTGCAGCGAGTCTTATGCCATTTCAAATCAGACCTATTCCAACTATGGCTGCTCCTAAAACAGGCCGCAAACACAAGAGGCAGAAATCAGAGGTGTTGACGTCAACTCCCGTCAAAGCTGAGCAGGCATTAAAATTTCAGAAGGCAAATAATAAGAAGACCAAGATTTCAGAGTTAGCAGGCCCCAGCAAGATCAAAACTAAAAGACCCTCAGTCAAACAACAGGTCAAAAACCCGAAACCAGATATTTACTGTTTAGTGTGCGCTGACAAATACACTGAACCACCAGCCGAAGATTGGATTCAGTGTAATCAATGCAAAAGTTGGGCACATGAAGACTGCACTTCTTATGTAGGAGTTGGCAGCTACTTCTGTGATGAATGCGAAGACTGATCTTAACTAATTCAACATTATCCTTTTTGCCCTTTGGGCGTATCCGTTTTGCCCGACCCCTCCGGGCAAAACGGATAATTGATACTTTTTGTTAATGCTTATGATTAATATAGAAATCGTTAAAGTTTTTAAGTTTATTTGATTATTTTCCAAAGATGATTAAACATAGTACAAATTAAAAGTACAAAGAGTACTATTGATTATCAGATTGTGATTTTATTTACATTATCCCTTAATATATGCGTCTTGCCCGGGCTTCCCCTAACTTTGCACGGCATTCGTAATTCCTGTAAGATAGCATAATTTGATGAATAATAATTGTATGCGAACAGGCTGCGGGTGCAGCGCGGGAGACGAAGGCTGACTGTCTATCACAGCAGTCCAAAAAGAGATATGATAATAATATAAAAATAATATTAATAAAAACTTTATATTTATTTACATAACCAAATTACAAGATGATTATTAACATTAACTAAATTAAATTAAAACTAAGTTAAGCTTAAAAAAGGCCCTCGGGGCATTGTACCGAGGATGCTGGCGGCATTTCCTCGCTGAATTGCAATGCTGATGCGTTGCGCGAGAAAGCCGCCAGCTTTTCGGTCACCAGTTACATCAACTAGACGTTTCGCGATTTCCGCAAATAACTTATGCGCACTGGGACCCCACGGACCGAGGGTCTCGACGCCAAAGGGCACAAAGTTGTACTCTCTGCCAAGGCCTCCATATTTAATAACTTTCAGATTTTCGGCATTTTCTGCCGCTGCACCCGCTTTAATAAAATAATAATCTGGCAACATCGTGTCCACAAAACGTCTAGTTTTTCAAATTTCAATATAAATAATAATTTTGACGCATTTTATCTACAACAGTTTTTCAATTTAACCAAAACCAAGAACCACAGAAAATTTAAAAAAGAAACCAATATAAAACACCAAAATGTAATAGAATTCACTTATAAACTGCCGAATCGGAGGTGACATGACAGATGTCACCTCCGATAAAACACTAAATAACTATAGACAGAACATTTGGAAAATTGGAAAAATTAAATTTTGACAAGATCTGCTGCTGCAAGTAGAGCACACCCACCACCTCCGAACTCTTCGCTCAGCTCCGCCTCGCCACCGCCGGTACCCAGCCCCACTGTGACGACACCGGCCGTGGTAGTTGCGTCGAGCTCGAGCGACGAGTATTTCTCTCCGCCCACGACGCCACCACCTGTTCGTCGACGGGGAGGACGCCGGCCGCCGGACGGTTTAGGATCTCGAGGCCCACCGGCCTCTGATAGGGTCCCAGCTCCCGGCGGAAGTGTGCAGCGCATGAGATGGATACGATCTATCAATTAGAACGTCATGCGCTCATACTATGAGGCTACAGAGGGGGGAAACAATCTGCGTACCGTGTTCGGATGCTCTCTCTTTTTCAGGTGCTTGAGCCAACTGTCAACGTTTCGGCACAACGACTGTCGGATCAGGTATGGGTTATCCAGCGTAATCATATATTAGATGACACTGTACTTGATTGCCTGCGAAGTGAAATGCAGAGTAGCTATGTCATCACCCCCCGTCGCAGACTATTGTAGTTTCACCTCAATTAAGCACAAATCAAGCTGACGAGGGGAGTGATGACAGGGCTACAAATGTAAGTACCCAGTGCAATGTGGAATTGCTGGAGGAGTGCTTTGGAGGATGCGATTCGAGAATATCGGTTCATGTCGCCCGAACTAAGACCACGCTTACCTCGTTTGCCCATGCATAAGAAAAACAGGACGCTGGTGGCAGGTCTGGATTCGCAGTTGTCAAATTATTTTAACGACTGCGAAGACCTCACTGATACTCATTTGATTCTGTACTGCGCGGCTGTAGCGGTATGTCGTGTAGCTCACGTGAAATTTGCTAAAGACTCTAGAGCTACACGACCGAAACCAACCGTACCAGCTTGGCATTGCAGAATTGAACGCCGTATTGGTGGGGCCAGAGCACTCATCGGCAAACTAATCTGCTTCAGGGAGGGCAATACTCGCCCTAGAGTGATGCGCTTTGTGAGGCGGGCGTTCTCAGGGACTGATATCGGCCCTCAGGACTATATGTCCCGTGTCACAGAGCGCATCGACTTCCTGAAGCAGAAAGTGTATGCATGGGCGAACCGTATTCGTAGGTATAAGCGGCGAGTAGAGCGATACACTCAGAATCGTACCTTCCAAAGCGATGAAAGGTGGGTTTATAGGGGTTGGGAGCGACCGGACCAAGGTGTGACTGACACGCGCCTGCCAGATGATGATGTCATGTGTTCTTTCTGGCGCAGTATCTGGTTGGTGCCTGTCAGTCACACCGAAGGTGATTGGACTCGAGAAGTCGGGCGAGCCTGCGATCCAATACCAGAAATGGGGGCTTTTACCATCTGCCGCCAAGATGTAGCTCGTGCAGTCCGTCCGTTACCTAACTGGAAGTCCCCAGGGCCGGACGGACTTCACAACTTCTGGCTCAAATGGTTTTTAAGGTCGCACGCTCGCTTAGCGTCTCAGTACCAGACTGCTTTGGAGTCTGGATCACTACCCCAATTCCTAACGACAGGAGTTACCCACCTGCTCCATAAATCAGGTAGCACCGCGGAACCCAAAAATTATAGGCCGATCACGTGTTTACCAACGGTCTATAAAGTTCTTACATCTATTTTGAGAGCTAAAATTAACAAACATATAGACACCAACTCCATCATGTCAGCCTCTTAAAGTGGATGTAGGAACGGGTCCCGCGGTACCAAGGAGTTACTCCTCATTGATATGACCATTAGCCAACGGGATCGTCATTCCCGAAAGGATCTGTCGACATGTTGGATAGATTATAAGAAGGCCTATGACTCGGTGCCACATACATGGCTCATGAGGGTGCTGGAGTTGTATAAAGTAGATGCAACTCAGCGCACCTTCCTGATGTCGTGTATGGGGCAATGGAGGACGGTCCTTCGCTATCCAGGATGTCGAAATATCCAGAGGAATAGCGAACCGATAAGGATCGAGCGAGGCATATTTCAGGGCGATAGTTTGAGTCCACTTTGGTTCTGCTTACCCTTGAATCCTCTAAGCACACTGCTGGAGGATTCAGGTCTAGGCTATCGATTGAGAAGAGGTGGTCAGGTTATACCTCACCTCTTCTACATGGATGACCTAAAACTCTTTGCCTCCAATAATTTGCAACTGATGGAGCTACTGGAAATAACTGAAACTTTAGTAGCGCCATCAGGATGGAATTTGGAGTGGATAAATGTGCGGTCATGCATGTAAAGCGAGGGAAGATTGTGAGTGGGGTATTATTGGGCATTCTATTCCACTGTCGTCAAGTAGCTCGGCGAGTGCGCCTTCGCTACGGACAGTGGTATAGAATGCCCAATAATGAACGATCGACTATTCTATACCACTGTCCTCGAGTAGCTCGGCGAGTGCGCCTTCGCTACTGGACAGTGGTATAGAAAGCTCAATAATGAACGATCAACTCGACTCTCTAGCGTATTACTGTACTCGACCAATGATCATGCGAGTTTGCTATCGCTCTGAAGAATGCTCAATAATGAACAATCGACTCGATCAATTACCAGTAACGCAAAAGAGGTTGCGGTAAGTCTATAAATGTTAACGTATTAAATACATTCACTCATTTTCTATCGATTCATTTCCGACAGTAATCATGAAATTTGTAAAACAACCGCAATCGCTACATGTTAATACAGTCTGCGATGATTATTGTAAGACTAGTTTTCGTCATGGAGAATTATTACCTACCTATCTATCAGTACGATGTATCATTTACGGTCCGTCTAATTGTGGAAAAACCAATTTATTAATTGGTCTTCTTATACACGAAAATGGATTAAGATTTGAATATGTTTATGTTTATTCAAAAACTTTGCACCAACCCAAGTACATTTTTTTAGAAAGAGTTTTGCAACGGGTGCCAGGTATTTTCTTCCAGAAATATCATGGAAATGAGGAAGTACTAAACGTTCAGGACGCAAAACCCAACTCTGTGATTATTTTTTATGATGTTGATGGGAAAATCAAAGTAACATGCGTGATTACTTTGCAATGGGAAGACACAAATGCATTGATTCTTTTTATCTAAACCAAACATATAGTAAAATCCTCAAGCAGTTAGTAAGAGACAATGCGAACTTAATCATACTTTTTAAACAAGATGAAATTAATTTACGACATATTTATGAAGAACATGTCAACACTGATATGACGTGGATTGAATTTCGTGAAATGTGTTCGAAAATATGGAGTGAACCCTTCAATTATGTAGTAATTAATAAGGATTGCTCCAAAAATAAAGGATGTTACAGAAATAAATTCGACACTTTTGTAGTCTTTGATTAAAAATACTAATATTAAAGACCGTAACCCTCGTGATATTATTATTCTTCAGACAACGCTTAATCAATCATGAACTGTTTTTTGTTATTATGGAAAAATCACTGAAAAGACAAATAGTTGATGCTGCAGAAGCTGTTAAGAAGAAATTGCGAAAGATGAGAGATGTAGAAATTAACAATCAGCAAGTACTGGAATCAGTTTTCAAACCGGTAACAGAACCACTCAACCTAATTGCTAATGTCAGTAAGCAGACTTCTCTACTGCGTAATACAGAAAATTAAGAAACCGAAGTTCCGTTTATCGATAAAACTTTGCAAAAAGAAGTCCCTATTAGTAAAGGAAGCAATGATAATAACGAGAATGCAGACGAATATGAATCTGATATCGAAAGTGACTCTTCATATAAATCACTAGTTAAAAACAACCAAGGTGTGATACGTCATCCTGGTCAGTAACTTCAGAAGCACTTACAGATGTTCCATTTGGTGTCAGAGTAGAACGTGGGAAATTGATGTTAGGTTCCGCTCGTATAACGATCACCGATGAGCATATCATCGTGGCTGGACGCAAATACCGAAATACGCCTGGTTTAAAACAGTTGCTGTTGAAAAAGAACGTAGATTTAAGCTTGGTTACAGAGAATGGTATGAAGTATTATAAGTCGATGCTACTTGATACAAACGCACATCGACGAGACTATGAGCCTGGTAAACCAATAAAAAGCAACAAAGGGGAAAAATATTTGCAAATTATTAAGCCTCTATTCAAACTACAAAGTACAATTCAGGACCACCAATCGAAGGGAAAAGGACTACCCTTAACAAAAATGTGGAAGAAAAACGTAGATTTTGTATATTGGGACAATCCAAATGAACTGGTGGATAGGTTAAAATTATTAATTGCATCTCGTGATGCGGGTAACACAGGACTAGATAATGAAATTATATCTATCATTGAAGAATTGCGTGAAAGTAAAGTTATAAATAAATAACCATTTTAAAATGTGTTTATTTTATTGTCAGCCTCTCGGTACAATACACCTTAAACATGAACGTAGACAAATTCGGACACTACATTCACAAAAGAATGCGTTTATCAGAGTTATTTGAGTTTAGTTAGAATGCATTGTTAAAATCAGAAAACGGAGATTTTGATTTAAAAACATCAAGACTGCTAGGAATTAGATCTCCAGTAGAAGCAGACGATGCTGTGAACAAGGATTATGTAGATCGATTGAATGCTAACATGTTAAAATAATTAAATAATCTGGTTGTGAACAAGGATTATGTAGATCGATTGAATGCTAATATGTTAAAAGATTTTAATAATATGATTGGTTCATTGCGTACTCAAATCATAAAAGACGCAAAGGGTACAGTTCAGGCTACTTTAAAAGCAAGGACCCCTGAGGTTTCAACTCATTTGCAAGATAAGTTTTATACTAAAGCAGAGGTAGATAAATTACTTCAAAAAACTCCGTAATGGCAAAACAGCAAATTGTTAATGAAATACACAAAGCAGCACGAAGAAATTTCGTTAGACGTCCTGTCATTCTAAAGGAGGTTGATGACTTATGGCAAGCTGATCTGATGGACATGCAAAACCTGAAAAAACATAATAAAGGTTATAATTACATTTTAGTGGTGATTGACTGCTTCTCAAAGTACGCTTGGACAGAGCCCTTAAAATCTAAAAATAAACTTGATGTTACTCATGCATTTAAACGAATACTGATTAACAGCAATCGCAAACCTGTTAATTTACAAACTGATATGGGAACAGAATTTTATAACGACTCATTTCAAACGCTTATGAGGACGTATAATATTAACCATTACTCATCGTTTTCTACCAAAAAAGCTTCGATCGTAGAGCGACTGATTAAAACTCTTAAAAATAAATTATATAAATATTTTAGTCTGAATGGAAACTATAAGTGGTTAGGTATACCGCTACAAGTTACGTTGAAGATATATAACAACACGAAACATTGTACCATTAAATTTAAACCAATCGAAGTAAATAAATCTAGTGAGTCAGTTATAAAAGAAAATATTAAAAAAGCCTTAAATCATGTAACCGTCCGTAGAAAACCTAAGTTCAAACTAGGTGACTTTGTTCGTATTAGTAAATACAAACACAATTTTGAGAAGGGTTATACACCTAATTGGACAACTGAAATTTTTACTATAAAAATATTAATCATACCATACCAGTAACATATCACATAGAAGATCAGCGACAGCAAGCCATATTGGGAACCTTTTACGAGCAAGAACTTCAAAAATCTAACTATCCTGGTATTTATTTGATAGAAAGGGTTTTAAAAAGAAAAGGAACAAAAATGTTTGTGAAATGGTTGGGTTTAAACAACGAAGAAAACAGTTGGATCGACAAAACTGAAATAGTGGATTAAAATAATTATATAACATTTACTTTTGCATTATTTATTTAATTACACTTTGGACAATGCCAGGGGGTGAACTTGTTAATACGTTAATTAATAATCTACCGTTTGAACTTCATTTACCTGGGTACAATTATTGCGGTCCAGGAACAAAACTCCAGAAACGTTTACTGAGGTGATCGAGGTGTAAATAAGCTAGACGAAGCTTGTATGCATCACGACATTGCATATACAAACCATACAGACTTACCCAATCGTCACAAAGCTGATTTACAACTGCTAAATATGGCTAAACAAAGACTTAAATCGAACGATGCTGGGAAAGGTGAAAAACTTAGTTCATGGTTAGTGAGCAAAGTTATGAAAGCCAAACTGAAATCTGGTTCCGGCGTCAAAACGTTTAAAAGTTTCGTGTCAAAACTAAGAGCAAAAATAAAGAAATTGAAACCAAAGAACAGTAAAACTTTAATTAACGCTGCTTACTCAGCAGCAAAAAAAATATTTCCAAACATTCAGAAATTTCGAGTACCGCGAGTATACCTTTACCAAAGACTGGAGGTATTCTACCTTTAATCCCAATTTTTGCGGGCTTATCAGCTTTAGGAACTTTAGCTGGTGGTGCGGCTGGTATTGCAAAAACTGTTAACGATTACAAAGCAGGTCAACAAAATTTGCGGGAAACAGAACGACATAATAAGGCTATGGAGCCTTTAAAGTTAGGCCAGGGACTATACATTAAGTCACATAAAAATGGTAAAGGTTTATTCGTAAAATCTTCAAAAAACTGAAAAATAAGCTACCTAATCGTCCTCTAACTAATGTAGACATCCAAAGGCATGCACGCGACATCCCTCACCCAAGACGCCAAGACGGATTGAATGTGGTATCTTTAACTTGGACGATTATAAGAACGAAGGAACGCATTGGGTAGCTTATGTAAAAGTATACAATTATTGTGAATATTTTGATAGCTTTGGAGATTTGAAACCTCCAATGGAACTGATGCGATATTTTAAGAGTTGTAATGTTTTTTATAATTATACAAGGTATCAGAAATTCGATACAGAAAATTGTGGACACTTATGTTTAGAATATCTGTGGACTTTTTGGAATAAAAACGTATAAAATTTATGCTTTTCTTTTATTTCAATCATTTGCAAGATGTCACTCACATTATCGATAACTGGAAACTCGTCAACCTTATCTACTTACTACCCTAACACGTTGCAACTATATGGTCAGTATGAGTGTGCCTTATTGCATTTATCAACATTTAATTCTATTCCAAACATTGACAAAACGAATAATAAGTTCTATTATGGTTCCAACCAAGTTATTGAAATACCAGACGGCACCTATAGGCGATCGGCGGCAGAGACCTCTCGCGTCCGGCCCTGGTTCAGGCCATGGTACGGAGCGAGAGAGCATGGGCAGCCGTCACCTCCTTCTGCGAAGCAGTAATGCTCGCGAAGGAGGAGGCGGGACGGTTGAGGGAAAGGCAAGTTTCGCGCCCTCTCGCCCCTAGCCGCCGCAGGAGACGCCCAGGGCGTCGGGAATCCCGGGCGGATTTCCGGCCACCGTAGGCGCGGGCTTGCGGACGGTGAGCAATGGGTACCTCACCGTCCGGTAAGGACCAGGCCCGGGTCGACGGCGCGTTGTATTCCACGCGCGCCTCAAAGAGATGTCGTCAGCACATAGTAGGGGTCCACTAGGGCCGATGCCTGCCGGGGTCGCGGGAAGGTACTTATGGGTCACCGAGGCCCCCGCAACACAGGCAACAGGAAGGAATACGGGTGGGTTTTAGTCAGTAAGAGTCTGACACACCCTCCCGCTCCCCCCAGAGCGGGAGACGTTATTTGATGATTTCCCACCCTAAAAAAAAAAAAAAAAAAGACGGCACCTATGAATTGCAAGATATTAATGATTATTTAAAATCTGAAATGAAAGATGCATCAATCAAACTACAGTGCAATAACAATACTTTAAAAACTACTGTATATTGTACGAAAGACATACATTTTAATAAAGAAGGCACTTTCAGCAATTTGTTAGGGTTTAATAAGCAGATCTTGAAAGCAAATAAATGGCATATGTCACAGTTTCCGGTCAACATTTTACCTACAACAGTGATCAGGATCGAATGTAATAATGTGTGTAAGCGGTTCATACACAAACGGAGAATCGAGTCACATTATCCACGAATTTGCACTCAACGTGCCTCCCGGATATAGGATTATAGAAATCCCGAAAAACGCAATATACTTTCCAATCAACCAAAACAACATTAGCTGCATACATATCAGACTGTTGGATATAAATAACCGCATAATAAATTTGCGCGGTGAAGAAGTGCAGCTGTATTTGCATCTTAGAAGAAAAAATTATTGACTACAATAAATATGTGCATCAACAAATAAAAAATATCA
Organism: Atethmia centrago; assembly: GCA_905333075.3. NCBI lineage: Eukaryota > Metazoa > Arthropoda > Insecta > Lepidoptera > Noctuidae > Atethmia > Atethmia centrago. Next base: position 12,988,485 of record HG995383.1, on the reverse strand, counting down.
GTCCAGTTCAAGCTTCCAACCAAATAAGAGCACGCCCTAGGAAGAAAATAAAATTAACTAACTTTTATCCGCTCCGATTTACGACAACACTGTTGAAGGAATCGAAGTTCATTCTTACAAGCCCTACGTAACTAGTTTCAATAGAAACGATGAAATCCGCATACCTATTAACCAACAGGACTTGTATATACTTCCGTCAGCTAGTACGTTGTATTTGGAGGGAGCTGTCATCGTTAGCAAAAAGGATATGAAAGAGAAAGCCACAAGTGTTCATTTTACGAATAATGCTCTACTCTACCTGTTCCAAGATATAAGATACGAGCTGAATGGAGTGGAAATTGATAGAGTAAAAAATGCTGGCATAACTACCACCATGAAATCGTTAATATCAATGAATGAAAGTGAATCAAAGATATCTTATGCCTGGGGCTGGAATATCGATGGTATAAAAAATATTAATGAGGGTCGTTTTTCCGCTTCTATACCTCTCTGTAACATCATCGGTTTCGCAGAAGATTTCAAGAAAGTTGTGATAGATAGCAGGCACGAATTGATATTGCTACGAAGTAACACTAACCTGAATGCTGTCAAACTTAACACCGGTGAAATTGTAGACGACGTTCAGATAAATAAAATCATCTGGCGTGTACCGCATGTTAAAGTGTCCGACAAAGAGAAAATAAGTCTGCTAAAACTCTTAGAAAAAGATCGACCACTCCGGATGATATTCAGAAATTGGGATCTATACGAATATCCAGCTTTACCTAAAACTACAAAACATACCTGGTCTATCAAAACTTCCTCACAAATAGAGAAACCAAGATACATCATTATGGGCCTACAAACAAATAGAAAAAACAATTCAAGTTCTGATATGTCCCAGTTCGATCACTGCCATATTCGTGATGTTAGAGTTTACCTTCAACTTACTTTCCGTATGAAAACCTAAATGTAAGTTTCGCGAATAACAGAATCGCTTTATTATACGAGCAATACATCAGATTTCAACAGTCTTATTACGGACGTCGCCCGGAGCCCTTATTAAGTGAGAAACAATATAAAGATTTGGCGCCGCTATTTGTCATCGATTGCTCTAGACAAGCTGATAATGTCAAGACAGGTCCTGTTGTGGATGTAAGAGTGGAAATTGAGAGTGATTCGGACATACCAGATCAAACTTCTGCATACTGTCTTATATTGAACGACTGTGTAATTGAGTATAAGCCGCTGAGTAATACTGTGAGAAAAATATCATGAATCCGAATACTATCATATTAGATGTGCAAGGGTTTAAAGACCTGTACAATAATTTTATAATAAAAGAATTAGCTTTTGCTAGTCGTGATTATACGCAAACATTTTTAATAAAACCACCATACTTGTTTAAATACTTAACAAGTAAAAGGATACATTGACTATAGAGAATTTCGACGAATAATCGTTCCATATTTAGAATATAAGGAAATTATTGTAAATGGTTTGGAGAAGGTGAAGTGGATAAAGGATCTTTGTGTGAATTGTGAAGTATCAGACCTTGGTAGAGAACAATGTCCTAATTTCTCTGCTTTGCATAAAAAATACTGTGAAGGAAAATCTAATTTTAATTGTAACAAACATCTAAAGCATTGTGCGCTTAAAAATGTGTTGTGTTTAACGAAGTACTTAGAATGGGCATAAAATGTTTATCTACTTAGGTTATTGGTTTTAGGTTTTTAAATAAAAATCTTTTATAAGGTAAATAAGCTTTTATTTTGTTATACCCTACACTTCTCCAAATAACACAACCTAATACGAAATTAAATAAAAAACATCTTAATAAAAATATAAATACTAAGTACAGTATATTTACCTCACCAACTAGTTTACATAAACGGTTATTAAAAATCAGAATCTATTAAAGATTTTGATATTTTCTTAACTAAAGACTCAGTTTCGTCCATAACACTGTCGATAGCATCTTTAACAATATATTGAGCATTTATAATAACGTTCTCACTGTCACTATCACTGTCTATGGTTTGAGGATTGTTATTACAGAGATCTACGACTGAAATTTTAACTAATTTAATCCCTCGTCGCTGTAGTCGACTCATAACGAAGGATTGGGTTGGTTTTTGCTTCTTCGACTTTTCCCTGCATCGTTGTTTTGATTTCTTATCTTTCGTGACTTGTTTGGTGTGCTCGGGTTCGCTGCGAAACATCTCAGAGTAAGGATCCTGAGCATACTGGCTGAACACAATCCCGGATTCAGAAATCTGGAACAAAATATAAACACAATATAAAACACTCATAAGACTGCCTCGTTTTGGTCTAGTGGTTGCAAGCGCTACTGCTGAGCATGAGGTCCTGGGTTCGATTCCCAGGACAGGCAGTGTTATTGGGTTTTTTCTACCTGGAATTTCTCAGTAGCAGCCCGGAGTCTGGATTTGTATTCGGTTGATGGTAATAGGCTCGCCACTTATTACATGGGACTTAAACATAACTGGTGAAATGTGGGTGTACTACAGGTTCACCTCTGCCCAGCCCTTCGGGGAAACAAGGCGTGATGTTATGTATGTTATTTAAAACACTATCCCGATAGTTAACGGTCGAAAGCGTTATAATTGGGTTTTCCCTCGAGGAATTTCTCAAAAGCAGCCTGGAGTCTGGATTTGGTTTAGATTAAGGAATTGTCTGGCTCTAGCGATATGTAAACTATACACATCTGTCAAACGTAGTGTTGTGTTTATGATTATTAACACTGCTGCGAACACAGTCATTGGTTACGACACAAAGAAAAAAAACGATTAAAAATATTTCACTTACCGACATGATTACGATGCACTCTCAAAATTGTACAAGTACTCCACGTGAGTAATATTTCGTAAATGGCAAAAAAAAATATATATATATTTGTACTATCACGAGTACGTTAATATACAAGTTAGAACGTGTTAGTCATAAAAATGTTAACTAAGCATTTGTGTTTCTATGCCGAGGGTATTGAACTGTCGTGTTTTAAAATAATTATGTATATAATTATGTACTGACGAACAGCGCTATGATCGTATTACTTGAACGTTAGCTCTTTGAAAATCAATCTTATTGTTTTGCGTACATAATACAATTTACGTGGTTGACAGAATTATAGGTGCATGATGAAACTTGAGTCTCGGTTCGATTTCATTTTATTTAACCGACTTTAAAAAGGGGGATGTCTTAAAATAAATAACTCGTAAATTAAACAAGGTGGTTAGTAATAATCATTCACATTTTATTTATTTTTACAAAACAGTAGAATTATTAAAACTATACCTAAATTATATTTATCATACATTAATTAGATATATTTTCTAAAAGTAAAGTAAGATTATTATATACATAAGTAGTAGTAGGTATACTAACATAATTAATATATAAACTATAATATTTATTATAATACATTCTGAGTCTACAAAACCACATCTTCATTCTTCAAAATCGAAGAGTGACCCCAGGCTCGCGTTGATATTCGATCTACAGATATCGATCGTTTATCGTCATTACTAGATAAGACAATTTTGTTGACGCTCCGAGTAAATATTTCGTGCTTTATTGATTTAAACATAACATTTTTTCTACGGATAACTCCACCATTAAATAAAATATTTTCATAGTCTGTAATGTTCAATTCCCTTACTACGCATGATGTTACTCCCTTTGCTCTTTTAATGATTTTATCGGGAGTTTTTATAGAGTAAAGTTTTGATCTCAATCCAACAAAATCAGATATATATTTACCTTCCATTTCATCTTTGAACAGACCTGGAACTTTTTTGTTCATTATTGGTATCTTAAAACAATTTTTATCGTCATAGTTACTCGTGTCAAAATATTGCAAAAAATTATACTTTAAGTCATGATAAAAATCATTAGTGAATATTTTATAGACAAATGAATCAGTATCTGTATAACACAACTGCACTTGGTCTTTATAAAAAGGTTTTACAATATTGTAATGAAAATCATACATATGTGTCTTAGAAAGTTTTAATACAGTGAATCCAATATATATAGGCTTATCTAAAATAATTTGATCAGGTTTCATTTGTATTGCAACTAAATTTTCAGATAAAATAGAAGCACTGTGGAAATAGGGGTTGGCTACAAGTCTCTCGGCGGATATTAACTTCTTGGTTCGATTCGATTGATCGCACCATTGATTAACTAAATGGACGGTTACTCTATTTTCAGTATTTTCTAAAGTCTTCCCAAAAACACTGTTATTTAACAACTTAAAAAAGTCTTGTTCGAATGAACTTTTTGCATTTTGTCTTAATTTAGTGTTTAATTCTATGTACTGTTTTAAATATGGATATATATTTTAATAAAGATAAATATTTTAAATATGGTCTGAAAGTTATAGCTCTGTGAACTTTACGTAATACTAAACCATGTTCTAAACACTTTTTTAAATGGACGTAATGTATCACATATTTGTACTTATTATACAAATTTGCAACTAACTTCTTTGTTTTACCTCCCGGGAGTATACATTTTTCAGGACAAAATGGTAAATCATTATGGTGATTGTGTAAATGATCGGGATACAAAAGATCGACTTCTAATATGAAGCCCCACTCAGCGTTATCCTCAACACTTTCAACACGAAAATTAGCTAATTCATTTTCACTAAGAAATCTAAAACTAGAATACGGTACATACTGACACATGCTAAAGCCGTAAAGATTATTACAATCTAAATATACCTACTATAAAACACGGAGGCTGTGAGGCATTATATTCTGGCATGTATTTATGATTCGCTTTTGCATACCGATGGGAACACATGCACAAACCCCCTCGTATACCGCTTTGAATCATTCTGACGATAGCCAAGTCCGACACGAGTTCTAACTGGACACCTGTTTTGAGCAACATTGCATCGAAAGATAAACTAGGTGCAGTTATGTAAAACGCAGGATCGAGTTGGTAATATTGTTTACATGTTTTTCGAAAATTTTGAAATATGTCTGTCAACAAAAGCACATCTGTTTTTAAGTATAGATTCGTATACTCGCCGAGGTCATTAATATTGAATTCAGCCCAAACAGTCTGAGCGTGATTATAATCTTCATCGCTAATATCTTCGTTGGTCAAAGAATTATGAAAACAATACTTAGATGGTAATGATTTTTGTTCATAACATTTCCAATCGGTCATATAATCATACGGATATATACCTTTACGAGTCAGCAAACTAAATTGTCTCTCATTAGAAAAATGAGATCGAAGATTAACAAAATTTTCTACTTGCAATGTTTTAGCAAGTTTGTCTAAACTTGTTCCTAAAAAGTTGAATGAATCTAAAAACCTTATTTGTATAAACTCGTTATCAGCAGTAGGAATATAGGTACTTTGTAAATGCTGTATATTTTTCCTTGTTCTTGGGTATTATTTTAATTTGCCCTGGAATTTCACATAACTTTTTTATAAATAAGTGGCAATCGTAGCCAGATAAATTATGAAAAAATATTGGAACGAGCTTTGGTACTTTATGTTGCAGATTACAGTGTCGATGTGCTGCGCCTCGGTATTGACCTGCAATATGACAGTGATCCCTTACTCTATCGGTCAACAGTAAATTTTCAGAAATGTAGCATTTAACAGAACGTTTAAAATCGAGAGCATCTTCCTCTGTGTATATCATAGGCTCGCTTTTGGACAGAATTCTATGTATTGCTTTAACATCTTCAGTCAGAAAATTTACAAATTTTGAAACACAATCTTTTCCGCGATAACTTCTATATCCGTCAACCCTATCATTAAATGATGATACTACATTATAGGCGAACGCGGTCGGCACGTGGCGTTGTGAGTATGACGTGTTAGCGGTGTTGAATTCATCGCCGGAAATCGGTTCGAGTAATGTTTCGAAATCAGCATATATGACGAAAGGAATATTTTGTTTTCTATCATAATTTTTAAATTTAAAAAATGATCCCTGTTCTGGTAAAACGGTGACAATTCCTCCACACAGGTGGGACTCAATTTGGCTGTGCGTTGGAAAAAACAATAAGCATGTTTCGCAGAAGTATAGTTTACCATGATGTTTGGTCATCTGATTTCTGACTAGACGAGGCAAATCTTTGATAAGACAGTAATGAGAATTAGTGTTATTTTCTAAAAGCAATAGATGGATACTCTTAAATTTATTATTCGTTGATGTATACAAAGGTCCAATGATTGTCTTATCATTTTTTAAACCATACACGAAATAGGTATTCAGAAAGGGATTATTTTTCTCAAAGACGGCTATGTCTGAAAATGTGATTGGAAATGTCAAATCATCAGTATTCAAAACATCCTGGAAGTAGGGATAAGACGAAACTCTGTCGGGATGTCGGGTTTTGGGGTACAGAGCCGCCACAACACACCATAAAAAGCAATACTCATCTGTGTTTCGAATGTTCACACAAGCTCTTTTATTTTTTATACATTTTGGCAAAGGTATAAATTTAGATCCGCCGAGAGGTTGATATTTATTAATATTTATTTCTAAATGCGAATTGCCCAAAAATGTCCAACCACTATCTCTCTCCTGAAACTCTTCAATTTTTTTTTATGTTTTTTGATTGCTAATGTTTTTCGTAGCGAATGATTTCATTTCCTGTTGATCATTTTTATACATAAGAAAAAAAGAAAATAGTTCAAAATTAATTTTGACAGCTGTATGTTTCTGTAGTGCACAATATATTAGATGTTTAACTTGTTCACTTATATTATAAAGAAACACCTCAGAGAAATTATTTATTTGTTCGCTAGTTGCAATGATCTTGTAACTTACGATTCTTGCTTTAAACGAAGAATTAATCATTACAACATTATAACAAATAGGGGTCTCGCTTTTGTTTTTAAGAACATTACTACGTAAATGACCAGACCACCGACGATTATCTACAAATACTTTGCAAACCGAATAGTGATGCATATTAATGTTACTTATTGAAATTAATTAACACACAATATAGCCACTAAATTCAACATAAATAGATTAATACTTACAACTAACGTTCACGATCTTACCTAGTATACCTACATAAACAATCGAAGTAAGTAGCGTAGCAGAATTATCTAATACAGGACCGTTTTGCTCACGTTCTCTCCTTTGATGATCACTTCTTCATGAACGAATCCAAATGTTCATCAAAATATTTCTGAAAAAATAAAAAAGGTAGGTAAGTACTTAAAGTAAAAAATTAACAATATTTAAACAATAAGAATGGTTTATTAATTATACCTGCAAAATAATGATTTAATGACATAGCTCACGTTCTCTCCTTTGAAGATCACTTCTTCATGAACTAATCCAATTATTCATCAAAATATTTCTCAAATGTTCATCAAAATAATTCTGAAAAAATAAAAAGGTAGGTAAGTACTTATAGTAAAAAAATACAATACGAAATAAACAAGAAGAATGATTTATTAATTATACCTGCAAAAAAAATATCTAATGTCATAGCTCACGTTCTCTCCTTTGATGATCACTTCTTCATGAACTAATCCAATTGTTCATCAACATATTTCTCAAATGTCCATCAAAATAATTCTGAAATTAGAATAAAAAAGGTAGGTAAGTACTCAAAGTGAACAAATACAATATTTTACACAAAAATAATGATTTATTAATTTTACCTGCAAAATGATTATGTAATGACATAGGTACCTACATATTATGTTCCAATAGATATTCTATAGATATTCTTCAGATCGCAATACTAAACTTCAGTTCTGATCACAGCTGTTCCAGGAGATAATAAGAATCAAAATCAAAATCAAAATATTTTTATTTCACATAAACCTACATGGGCACTTATGAAACGTCAGAAGCTAGGTGCACGGTTCCAAATGGTTGTTTCCTATGGAGAAGAGCCGGCAAGAAACTCCACGGTTACTCTTTTAAAAATAATTGGCTTTTACAATGTTTTCAAATTACACAAATTAAGTACCTATGGGAGAACAGTGTAGGCCTGTCGAAAAGTACTTAACAAAAAAAAAAGAGAAAAGGAAACGGTCTAAATAAAAAAAGATCTAGTCTATTAAGCCTACAACGTTCTCACATTCACAACGTACACAAGAATCCATGTAAAATAATATTAAGTCTGAAATATAAATTGTAGGTATATAATGTCAAATAGTGAAAATATAATGTCATAAATGTATGTCTAAAAAAATAATAATAATAAACATAAGATCGTAAGTTTACTTTGAAGGGTTCGGTATTATATATAAATGATTTATATATATATAAATTTATTTATTCTGAAAATGATTTATACTCCGCCGTAGCTTTGAGATACTGGTGCCGATTCCCTTGTTCACAAACTGAACTAAATTTAAGTTCAGTGCATCTTTTTCTTTCTATTTCATTAAGAAAAGGACAGAAGATAAATTTTAGTTTAGTCCTGTCAAATTAAGCAGCGCCTGTCATTACTTCATACAAGTTTAGACGTGATTAAAAACTTGCCTACTAAAATTACGTCAATTTACGTCAAGCGCTGATTAATTTGACAGGACTAAACTAAAATTTATCTTCTGTCCTTTTCTTAATGTAATAGAAAGAAAAAGATGCACTGAACTTAAATTTAGATTAGTTTGTGAACAAGGGAATCGGCGCCAATGTTAAAATATTTGTTAGTTTTCGACTTTTAAATAATACAAATGTTACTCATAATTAAAGTAAAAAGCGTAACAGGATGTTTATACAAGTAGTCATACGACGTTTTTCCAATAAAGCAATAAAATATTTTGTCATAATTTTTGTTATTGCACAAAATATTACACGTGTGCTCAACCAAATTATTTTTCCAGTCAGCTAAATCATACTCGCAACAATCAGCTATTTTAGGTAAGGTTGACACGCATTCACATTTATGTATGGACAAGTATTTTTTACACACTACATTGTGGCTTAAAATCAATAAAATTAACTATTATAACGTAGTGTTAACAATTAAATTCATCTACTATGATTTATTGAAAAAAAAACTTGTTAACGTCTTTAGACCTAAGTCACACTAATTATCTTATTTCCTACGCTCGACATAAGTAAAAAAAAAAAATGCCATTAAAAGTAAAACTAACGATACCTAATGTATAAGATTTTTAAAATAGGTAATTACTTACTAGGCACCAATGCAATGTCAATTATTTTATTAATTACTTGCAAGCATAATTATTATCGTGGTTGGTTATTTACGCGTTATCATTTTGTCAGCCCTAAGCCGTTTCGCTGCATCGACATTCGATGCTACCTGAATATTCCTTAGTCTTTATTTTTTGAATGGGTATAATGCGTCCATAGAAAAAGTTGTTTCATGCAAAAGTAACTGATCGGTTGCAGTAATTTTTAATTTAGTGAATTATCGCTCATTTGTGACTTATAAGCTGCATGTTTTCGAAGTACTCGATACATAGTAATTTCAGTCTGCAAGTGTGGAAGTAATCTTCAAGAAGTGTACTGCGATCAGTCTTACTGTACACAACGAGTTACTGTCAATATCAGTGTTGATAGCCATCCGCTGCCATCGTCGCCTGCTGCCGTCAGGCCCTGCGCCTTTCCTCACCAACCCATCAAACCGATTGGACATAATTGGAACAATGTAAGTCAAAACATTCCAACCGTTTCACGGCTCAGAGTCGTATGTGTATTGTAATATGTTTAATATTTTTTTTTTCTTGTCTTTATTTCAGGTCTGATTCTGAGTGTGAATACTTTCGACAAGCTCCGATCACTGAACAGAAAACTAAATCCAGCCGCAAACCGCCTGCAGATAACAATAGGAAACGAAAGTCGCGCACGCCTTCAACGAATTTAACTCGTCCGAGGTAGCTATACAAAATATTTAATTATTTAGTGTTAACAAAGTTTTACGTGTAGAATTATTTGAGTATTAACGAATTATTTATATTTCTTATCTTGCAAACTGTGTTTTAGTTTATAATCCGTGAATCATGCACTGTTACAAGTCTGCTGACAGTTTCTATAGACATAACCGTTATATTATGTTTGATTTGTGCGTCTCTCATGCTGTGTAGGTTTCTCGATAGGTAATCATTATGTTTTTTCCAGTGCCTACCTAAACGATAAATAAATCATGAAAGTTTGTGATTAACTAACAGTAGTTTTCGTTGTTGTTTCAGTAAAAAAACCAATGCTGGTAACGATATATTCGGTATCAGTAACAACCACGGAACTGACACCGAGCTCAAAGATGAAGGTTCATCGAACATAACATGCCTGTCATCATTCTTCGTGAACCGAGTGGCCAACGGCTGCGAGCGGCGTGTGGTGAGAAGTCACGTATATTGTTCATCATCGTGTCACGTATGTTGTACATCAGCATGTCACGTATTGTCCAGGGTTAAGTTAAGGTAGATATACTGTTTTCTGTAAGTTTAGTGTTAGCACGTAGTCACGTACTATCTATGTATATTTAAACCACCTATTAAAGGAGTGGAGGACTGTAGTTGAGTACAGTTGAGTCTCAGTTCACAATTGACTCTCAAAGTAATACACGTCATGTCGTTTTCTTAACCCCTCCTCATCCCCACATCGCAGTTGATTACGAAGTCCGTCGGCAAACTTCCTAATCGCATATCTTTCGTTCAATGGCTGCAAAATTTTATAAGCCTCCGAACTTTCCCCGGCCTGAGAAATAGTCAAATTGACCATCAACTTTTCTATCTCGGCACCAAATTCCGCGACCGATTTATTGTTTTGCCTAGCGCGAGCAAGTTTGGCTTGCACAGCCACGTCCGACTCTACTGTTATTAAATGTTTTCTCATGTCAGCTAACAGACTGTCCACTGTTGCGTAATTGGAAGACAACCGAATCCTAGCCGCCTGGGTAAGCCGTGTGGTTAGAACGAATTTTACTAAAAGAGTATTATCTGTCTCCTCCAACATAGAACTATATAAACCTATGGCATCAATCAAATCTTGGGTCACCTGCTCATCGCCATTCATTTTCGGTAGCAAGCTAACCACCGTCTTTAAAGAAAATCTTTCCGCCGCCATCTCTAACTCGATTTTGCCGATGTCTTCAAATTTTATAGTATCTACGTACAAATTTTCTATTTTAACTATCAGCTGTGTTAACTCTTCTGAAAATTTGTGCGAACTTGAAACTATACTCTTAAATTTAACGTATAAGGCTTTCGCATCACTAATTTTCTTATTGAAATTGTCGCATTTCCGCCTACTAGGACCTAATTTTACAATATTTTCCCTTAACAATTTTAGTTGCACGAACAGTGACGTTAGTTCCACTTCCATTTAAACTTAATACACTATATGCATACTATTGTCTCTAAATTCACCGCTCGGTCAACACACACACTTAAGCTCACGTATAGAATCATTTAATCACTTACTTCTTGACGAGGGAACGTTACTTCGTCCATATCTGGTCAGGCCATCTGCACAGCCTTGTGAACCTCCCGCTGGTTCAGCTGGTCCTCGATCCAACTGTGGTGACACCTTCTATATATCCGGACTGCCACACCAACGATGACAAGTGCCACACATACAGCAAAAAATAACAGCACCGTTTGGATGACCGTCACCTGCTCCTGTGTAATCGCTGCGGTATTCGAACCACACACCGCCATCTGAGCGACGACCACTTCTTCCTTCGATGTTGTGCTCGCCATGGCCCGTGACCCGATGTGACGCGAAGCTCACCGAAGCCTAGTCGTCTTCTGCTGCTGCGAATTCCTCGAACAGAGAATTATAACGCCGTCCAGCCGACTGGCAGGGTCGCCATGCGATGTGGGAATGATGAGGGGTTAAGTAAACGACATGACGTGTATTACTTTGAGAGTCAATTGTGAACTGAGCCTCAACTGTACTCAACTACCGTCCTCAACTCCTTTAATAGGTGGTTTAAATATACATAGATAGTACGTGACTACGTGCTAACACTAAGCTTACGGAAAACAGTATATCTACCTTAACTTAACCCTGGACAATACGTGACATGCTGATGTACAACATACGTGACACGATGATGAACAATATACGTGACTTCTCACCACAGCGAGCACCGACGGAGAGTACTACATCGACTGCAAGGTGTACAAGGCGGACGACGCGCGCCACACCGACTCCCTTGAGCTGTGGAAGAAGGCACTCATCCGACTCAAACTTCAGACCGATACGGATTCTGCTCAGTGGCGAAAACTACAACATTTCGTGCGTTCGGCTGATATGTTGTTCGTAGAAAAACCAATGTTTTATTACAAATAAAGCAAATAACTAGAAAGACGTGTTTGATTTATGTACTAGGTACTGTCGTACCTACTTTACCTCCTAAGTAAAATCTTATAAACAAACGCGTTGTTGTTCAATCATAAATTCACATAACTGATCATTGACCAAGTCAACCGTTCATTATTGAGCATTATATAGCCTACACTACTATCCGGAGCGATGGCACACTCGCATGATCATTGGTCGAGTACACTAATACACTAGCGAGTCGAGTCGATCGTTCATTACTGGGCATTCTATACCACTATCCGTAGCGAAGGCGCACTCGCCGAGCTACTTGCCGACAGTGGAATAGAATGCCCAATAATACCCTACTATTGTGGAATCCGTGGGAACCCAACACTCAGATTCCATAAACCTTACAGCCCTCTCCGCATCCGAAACAAGTATTTGGGTATGTCGGAAGCGTTGGGCATCAATGTTACTGACATGAAGCAATCGTTGAAGGAGCGCCTTTTTGGCCGCCTGAAGAAAGTATTTAATAGTCTTCTATCAGGCGGAAACAAGGTGCGCGCTTTCAACGGTTGGGTCATGCCCGTTTTGATGTACTCTTTCTGCATACTCAAATGGACTCGAACTTGACGCCCTGGATAGGCGGGTCCGTACGCTGCTGACTGCATATCGAATGCATCACCCACGGTCATCGGTAATGAGACTGTATATCCCGCGAAAGTGTGGAGGTCGAGGCTTTTTAAACGCTAAGACCCTGCACAATCGCGAGGTATGCAGTCTCAGGGAATATGTGGTCGCGGTGGACAAGGGCCTCACCCCACTATCCTTGGCTAAAGAGAACTGGCGCAAGCTTGTAGTGCTTGACACTAACGATCGCAGGGAGGTATGGCAGAGTAAGGAGCTTCACGGATGCTTTTTCCGGGCCCTACATCTCTGGGGAAACCGAAGGTTTTGTCTGTACAATTATGGACGAAGTTATCATGACCAAGAATTACCGGAGATTTATTGTGAAGGACGGCACGGTTGACGTGTGTCGGGCATGCCACCGTCCGGGAGAATCAATCCGACACATTATCTCCGGGTGTTCTCGTCTAGCTAACGAAGAGCATAGACACAACCTTGTAGCCAGGATTATCCATCAGCAACTTGCTCTGTAATACGGCCTTGTAGAATCTGAAGTACAGGTATGTGCCCGACCCAGTTCTCGACAATGGAAATATCACATTGTACTGGGATCGATCCATCATCACTGATAGGACTATTGTTTCCAATAAGCCTGATATAGTGGTGGTGGATCGAACAGAGCGGCGCGCAATGATTGATGACATAACAGTCCCTCATGACGGGAATCTCGTGAAAGCCGAGAAAGATAAACAGATCAAGTATCTTGACTTGGCTTGCGAGGTTGTGGACATGTGGGATGTGGATTCAGCAATCATTGTGCCGATAGTCGTATCAGCCAATGGCCGGACCAACACCTAAGGAGGCTCACGTTGGACGGCTGGATTAAGGGCTTGATTCAGAGAGCGGTACTTCTGGACCCGGCTCGCATTGTTAGGAGGTTCCTCTCTCTGGAGCCCTGACCGCCGGTAGCTTGGACCCTGTTCCCGATACCGGTGCGCTACCATTTTTTATATTGTAATATTTAAAAATATAAGTTTAATGTGTATATAATGAAATAAAAGAAAATATTAATAATAACGATAAGATAATCCTTCAAATTCTAATAAAATAGGTGGAAAGTTTTCTGTAAGTAAACAACAAGCCATGGTCACCCTTTTTTTTTTTTGAGGGTGGGAAATCATCAAGTAACTTCTCCCGCTCTGGGCGGAGCGGGAGGGTGTGTCAGACTCTTACTGACTAAAACCCACCCGTATTCCTTCCTGTTGCCTGTGTTGCGGGGGCCTCGGTGACCCATAAGTACCTTCCCGCGACCCCGGTAGGCATCGGCCCTAGTGGACCCCTACTATATGTGCTGACGACATCTCTTTGAGGCGCGCGTGGACCCTATCGACATATTCAAGACGTATTGATGATTCCGTACCACAGCTCCTGAAATGTAAACCTAGGATTTTTTTGTGCATTTACACTATTTTGACAAATCCAAATCTAGGTTTTACAACAAACTTCACACCTCTGCGATGCTTATTCAGCGAGATATCGGTGATAACGTATTTTTCACCGTTTCAATGGCGCGGCCATGGGGTTTTAGTTCCACAGCTCCTGAAATATAAACCTAGGACTTTTTGTTGTATTTGTACTAGTTTTGACAAATTTAAATCTGCGTTTTACAAAAAACTTCAGACGTCTGTGATGCTTTTTCAGCGAGATAGCGGCAATATGTGTTTTTCACCGTTTCAATGCTTTTTACAGCTCCTAAAATATAAAACCAGGATTGTTTTCTATATTTTTACAAATTTAATGTTATTTACCTAAATTTCAGGTCTCTGCAATGCTTAGTTTTAAAGATCTCCGTGACCGCGCGGTTCGCCGCGTTTCAATGGCGCGGCCACGTTAAAACCCTTATAACTTTTTAACCATAGCTTTGACAAATTTATGGTTTTGGGAATCAATTTTTACAAATTGTTACAAAATTTTGGCATGGTTTTTTTTTAAAAAAAACGTCGTGGCCGCACCATTGAAACGGACACCTAATATTTGTTTAAAATTCCCATAAAAAAAATGTCTGTCTGCGGTAACTTTATAAAGAGAGATCGGATATTCGGATTCATATTTACCTAAACTTGAGATGTAGGCTAATATGGAATGCGCTTTTGTATCGAAAAAATCCCACAGTTCCGGGAATACAAATTTAGGTTTCTGATTATAGAATGGAATGTATATTAACTTACTTTCAAATGTTGGCATGGAAATCACTTTAATATCGAACGTAAAAATTCCGCCCGCCATTACGTATCGACAAAAGTGTTTTTGTTTTTAACTATGGAATTAGATGCATACCTAACATTAATTTTAAATAAATATGTAATCCAAGAATCTTGGGTTTTTTTTTAATATGTATTTTTTTTTAAATTGCTTCCATACTATACACCCGACAAGTTATGCATTCCCGGTGTTCCTGGCATCCGGGATTTTTAAAAAATATATATATTAAGCCGCCTTCATATTTTCTTAGCTAAAAATTAACTTTATGTAAATATACATCTGAATATCCGATCTCTAGTTATAAACGTTACCCCAGCAGGAAATGTTCTTGTGAAATAACTAAAAACTTTAAGTGCAACAAATTTAAAAATGTGCGCAACAATTACAGAAGCTGGGTAACTAATTATCTATAAGATTTAAATGACTATTTTCGACATTATTTTGCTGGGCTAACGCACACATTTCAGACACCGATCTACATGGTCTTCACATGATCAGACCAAGATTATGTCTGGACTTTAAGAGACTGTGACCTCCTGAGTTTGTTTCGGCCTTTTTAGAGTAGTCAGATAGGAAACTCCGAGCTCATCTAGTTTTTTCCTTCAATATGATTGACGTGTACGAGGGCTGCACTAAAAGTATAGGGAATGGAATATTTCCACTGTTCCTGTCATATTAAAATCTTTTTCATTGAAAACTCCTTGGTTTTAAAAATCGAATACTTACCATTTATGTTAAAAAAAGATTCTCGGTCTTGTCACAAGGTTTTGTCAAACTTGTTTAGTCGTTAAGAAAATGGAATTGACTCGAGAAAATTCAAGTGCGATGATTTATTATGACTTTCGAAGTGGTTTAACACAAAAACAGTGTGTTGACCGGATGATTTCTGCATTTGGTGATGAAGACCCATCCAAAACCACAATTTATCGCTGGTTTGCTGAATTTCAACGTGGACGTGTCAAGCTCAGTGATGATCCCCGTCAAGGTCGTCCAAAAACTGCAGTCACCCAAGAAAACGTTGATGCTGTGCGTAAGCTGATTGAGGAAGATCGACATGTGACATACTGCGAAATTCAGGCAACTTTAGACATTGGCATGAGTCAAATACAAATAATCTTGCATGAACAATTAGGTCTCAACACATTGACATTGGCAGAATTGTCGACATCGGCACCATTGCCATAGAGAAAAAATAGAATAGAATATAACAATTAGGTGTAAAAAAGTTGTTTTCCCGATGGATAACGCATTCGCTCTGTGAAGAGCAAAAAGCGGCTCGCGTTACTTGATGCGTCATAACTCTCGAAAGATTCCACGCAGGATCCTCAAATGCTGTATACAACATCGTATCAGGTGACGAATCTTGGATATACGCGTACGAACCCGAAACAAAAAACCAGTCACGAGTTTGGGTGTTCGAAAATGAGTTAAAGCCAACAAAAATTGTTCGTTCACGGAGTGTTGCAAAAAAAATGGTGGCCACGTTTGTCTCCAAAGCCGGCCATGTTACGACTATTCCTCTTGAGGGGCAAAGAACGGTTAATGCAAAATGGTATGCTAGTATTTGTTTGCCACAGGTCGTTTCTGAACTCCGTAAAGAGAACTGCAACCGCCGCATCATCCTCCATCACGACAATGCGAGTTCTCACACCGCGCACAGAACAAAAGAGTTTTTAGAACAAGAAAACATAGAATTATTAGACCATCCGCCGTACAGCCCCGACCTAAGCCCTAATGATTTCTATACTTTCCCTAAAATAAAGAATAAATTGCGTGGACAGAGATTTTCATCACCTGAAGAAGCTGTCGACACCTACAAAACGGCCATTTTGGAGACCCCAACTTCAGAATGGAATGGTTGCTTCAATGATTGGTTCCATCGTATGGAAAAATGTGTCAAATTTCGCGGAGAATACCTACTTCGAACTTAGAAAGAACCAGAAGCCGCGAACACGCCTAATACTGCAGCGTCAAAAACTACTCCTAAATAGAGTAGTTTGACGCGCAGCCGATCAATTACTCTGTGAACATCGTATTGCGTAACGTGTTTTACCGGTGTGCAATTTTATTTAATTATGCCGTCTTGTGTCGCACATACCTGTAAAAATGCAGCGGGGCTAAAAAATAAACAGGATGGGATCATTTCACGTGTAAATAGCGCATTTAAATATCGTCTTATTTAATTACTGAATAAATTGTTCAGTTTGTTTGTAATTGTCATAGAGAATGATGCATCCATCTTGTTAGTGTTGCCAGTATAAGAGTTTTGATTTTCCCTTCTTTTTATTACCTACCGAGTTTTCAGTGCCGCCCTCGTACAAATGTTTGTACAAACCTACTTACAGAAAATAAATTCATTTCATTTCATTTCATTATTGCTAAAAGTCAAAACGACGTTGTCATGACTTTGACGGCAAAATACAAGAAACAGGCTCAACCCAAGATGTGTAGGTGTAAACCAAAAACTAGCCGACTACAAAAAAACGTACATTACAAACTGAACCACTAACTAAATAACTTTATTTTCGGAAGTCGGTGGCAAAAACTAAAACACTCAATGAAAACAACTGCTATCTCTTTCTATCTGTTCTGTGAATGAAAAATGAAATCGGCTGAATAGTTCGTCACTGGCGGGAATTCCCTTGTTCACAAACTAATCTAAATTTAAGTTCAGTGCAGCTATTTCTTTCTATTACATTAAGAAAAGGACAGAAGATAAATTTTAGTTTACTCCTGTCAAATTAATCAGCGCTTGACGTAAATTGACGTAATTTTAGTAGGCAAGTTTTTAATCACGTCTAAACTTTTATGGAGTAGTGACAGGCGCTGATTAATTTGACAGGACTAAACTAAAATTGATCTTCTGTCCTTTTCTTAATGAAATAGAAAGAAAAAGATGCACTGAACTTAAATTTAGTTTAGTTTGTGAACATGGGAATCGGCACCACTATCTAACCTACTAGGTACGCAATAATACGCAGGCAAAAATGTGTTTTAAAAGTGCAATTACTTATCAGCTACCACATTCTTCCAAAAAACTGACGTAAATAAGATGATAAACTTCCCATCACACTTAAAACGGGCTTTGGACTGACAAGTTAGTGGCGCCGATTCCCTTTTTCACAAACTAAATTAAATTTAAGTTCAGTGCATCTTTTTCTTTCCATTTCATTAAGAGAAGGACAGAAGATAAATTTTAGTTCAGTCCTGTCAAATTAATCAGCGCTTGACGTAAATTGACGTAATTTTAGTAGGCAAGTTTTTAATCACGTCTAAACTTGTACGGAGTTGTGACAGGCGCTGATTAATTTGACAGGACTAAACTAAAATTTATCTTGTGTCCTTTTCTTAATGAAATAGAAAGAAAAAGATGCACTGAACTTAAATTTAGTTTAGTTTGTGAACAAGGGAATCGGCACCAGTGTAAGAATCGCAATTTTTTTCTTATTATTTTTAAACAATAGGTGCTTAGATTAATATCAAATAACGATAAATTACAGTAACTTGGCGTGTTTAAAAGTTAATCATCTTATTTACAATAATTGCATCGTATTTACGTACATGTCTCTTCACTTTATTTAATGTGTCCGTTTCACTTTTTACTTGCCTAAATGCGCGTTTGATGCGCCTTTTTAGTTCTTCCACACACAAGGTCCTTTACACAACCCCACAAAAAAAAGTCTAGAGGGGTTAAATCCGGCGAGCGAGGAGGCCACGGCACTGGCCCTCCTCGGACTATCCACTTTTCACCGCCGTACCACACACCGTTTAAAAATTCCCGTACGCTGATGGCGAAATGAGGTGGTGCTCCATCATGTTGAAAGTGCAGCCCTCTTATCTCTTCAAGAGGAATACGTTCCAACATTCTTCTCACACGGGTTCGTAGTAAGCGCAGATACGTGTCTCCGTTCAGTCTGTCCAAGAACACTGGTCCTAGAATTCTGTTGCCAAGTATCCCGGCCCACACATTAACACTAAACCGAGTCTGAAAGTGGTCAGGCCGCACAACACAAGGATTCGCCTCAGTCCAATAATGCGCATTGTGTATGTTGAACATACCAACCCGTGTGAATGTGGACTCTTCAGTCCACTGAATGTTGCGGCGTTCTTCTCGCATCCAATTACAAAACGCGAGGCGAGCCGCGTAGTCATGTGGATGCAATTCCTGTACTCTTGTGAAGTGGTAAGCTCCATCCTTATCCTAATCCCTTCCCGATTTAAGTCACCACACGTAGTTGTCGCTCACGTCGAAGACTCGAGCAGCATCCCTGGTGCTCGCAAGAGGATGACGCCGGAAGAAGTCCAACACTTCCTCTTCGAATATGGAGGCCTGCCTGCGTCTACCGGAGGCGGGTCAAAGCGGCCGTGTTCACTAAATCTGTACACGGCATCCAGAATGGTATGATGACTCACTCGCACACCAAACCTCTGCTGGTATAAGTTTACTGTATGCGCAGTTATGGAGTTACACTCGCGGTAGCACAATACCATTTCAAGATATTCTTGATTGGAATACAGTCGTCTGGGAGGCATTTTTAAAGGAAGCGCGAGCGATTTTCACGTCGCTAACCGCTAAAACTAAGTTCCGAGTGGGCGGGAGGCGACTGGCGAGCGGGCGGTCGACTGGCGCGTGCGACGAACGGGGTAGTGCGGGTGAGGGTGGGGGCGCGCGGGGCTGCGCGGGCTGCGCTTTGACGACCGACGAGTAGCCGGCGCGCAGCGGCATTGTTTGGTAAGAATGGCAACAGCGTATGAACGGCGCCGGCGTTTTGCGAAATGATTGAATTGTATTCGGTGCGGTTTGGCAACAGCTTATCGTGATCGTTTTATGCGAATAAATCAATTCAAATTTATACGTACAATTTTTTGTAAGAAAAGAAATATGACAAATTATCAATAATTTATCTTTACTAATGTAATCTATAAACACAATACTGTCTCCCATTGCAGCCGTGGCAGATATTTTTATAGCACCTTATATAGGTTTGCAATTGCAAGCAGTGAGCACTCAATGCTCACTTCCCAAAAAAAAAAGGATCTCATGTGCAAAATTTCATGCTTCTAGATCTGGCAGTTCAGGCTGCGTGGCTCGTTGTCTGTCAGTAAATGAGTTCGAGTGATAAGTTTACTTTGGATAGAAAGATAAGATTTTTCTTGTTGCACACTTTTGTTTTTTTTTTCCATAGCCGGATTTTTTTTTCACTATGTCAGTTGGTTTTTTGGTGGTGGGGGTTTCCCCTTATGCAAAAATGTAAAAGATTGCAGATAAATTCTAATCATAATAAAGATTATTCAGTAACTGAAACAAACTAATAGAGGTAGAGATAGTTCTAAATGAAACATATATTAAGATTATATGTTTATTTGGATAATCATAATGTCATGGTTAACAAAACTGACATCTTAATTTAGTACTTATTCTATAGTAACTAAGAAAAATGTTTTTTTAAGGTAACTTAAAACAACGAAGATAAACAAAAAAAAAAACAAATAACTCTGACTTAAGAGTCCTCACATTGGATAAACATATTATTTTCTATGAGTTTCTTGTATACCAACTCATTATTTTCATTTCTTATCTCTACTAATGGCACTGAATCGTCATAACCGATTACCTTCACATGGAATGGTCCTTGATCCAAGAATACTTCTGTGTATTTTTGTGTGACCTCTCTCGTATCTACCTTTGGATTTAGTTGCACTCCAAATAATTTGGCTGTCATAGTAGCAGGTGGAAGTTTTGCCCATTCCTCATAAATTTCCCGTGTGTCAGCTAAAGAAATGACTTCAATGTTGCCATAATCAACATACCTTACTTTAACTCGGTTTTTCTTTTCACTAAACTGCAAAATAGACGCACGGTACCATCGATTGTCTTCAGGAAAGACTGCCACACACGCTTTATTCTCGAATATACCGTTCAGAGGTGACATGTTTATACTTTCAGCTTGCAGTTCTTCAAACATTTGATCATAAACTCTAGTAGTATCATCATCAAAAATTAAACTAAGTTCTAATGTATTGATATCAATAATTGATGTGATATTACACGAGAATTCTTCCTCTGTATTTTTTGGGTATGTGATATAATTTTCATCAAGCAATGATTGTTCTTCTTCTACTAATTTACTCCAGTCTGCTCCCTTTAAAGACAGAATTTCTGATGAGTCTTGAGATGTAGACAACTGTTCAGTTGTAGTGTCTGCATCTTCAACCACTATGTAATCTGGGCTAGAATCTGATTCGATAACATCCTCTTTTATTTTCTCTTTAGTTTTTTCAATTGGACCATATTTCCTGACAAGGGCTTTGCTGCCATCTGTGTACTCCGCCATTTCGAAGTCTACTAAATGATCGTTTATGCAAAGTTTATCGTATTTTAAGTCTATCGGTATAACTCCGTTTACTGGTTCATCAGTTACTTTTACGTAACATTGTTTTTCAACAACAGATTTATGTATGTAGTCCAATGTCTGTCTGTCCCACTGTTTGCTAAGGGGACTTATACGACTCAAAATACATTTGTGTGCCTGTGTTGGTATCTGGTGGAGTGGAACACTTTTTCTCATATTTGCAAACGTACAAATTTCTTCATTACCATAATCAATGTAATGAATGACACAGTTAGAACTTTCTTTATTTACTTCTATTACTCTGCCTCTATAATAGCGATTGTCTAAATAGTATAATGCCACACATGGCTCTCCCACACACCATTTAGTAAATTTAGCTTTTGGATCCGGATCTTTGAAGCGAACATCAAGTGCCTTACGAATGAGGTCTAAGGTATCTTGTTGGCATACGTCATGTAAGTAGATCACACCGTCATTGTCTATGTACCTACAAAATAAAAAGATAGGGTTTACTTCAATCAAGCCATATTTATAATGTTGAATATTGTATATTTATTAATTGGATTATCAAATACATCTATCTGACAGTAAGTTTTAAATAAGAATTGTTTGGCTCATTTTAATTATGATAGTGCCCTAATTAGAAAAATTGCTTACGTTGGCAGTGCAGTAAACTCCTTGAAAGGCAGGGGTTCAGGTGGTAACCAGTCAGTTATATACATCACATTTGAAGATTCTGTGCCCTCCCCAGGCAAAGGATTGTTATCTTCACCCTCGAGGAACGATGAGGGCGAATTTGCGTTGATATCGTCAACAGCTTTGACTGTGTTCAGGGGTACCATAGGCATTGGTTCCAACTGTAACCATTCATTGACAGATCCTGTGATGTTTAGGAAAGATAACGTGTCTCCAGTATCCTCAGTATTGTCTTCAGTTGTAACCTGCAGACAAAGGAACATAATCGCTTAACATCTAATAAAACATTCAGATTTAGGGCAGCTCCAATCGGCGGACAGTACGCAACACGTGTACTGGCTCTCACTTCAGTGTCAATACAAGACTTGCTAAATTAAACTTACCACTTGCGCTGTTTGATCAGGTACACAAAGGCCTTGTTCAAGTATTTTCTCGTTCAAACAACGCCAGGTCGACTTATTAGGTTCTAATGCACCTCCTTGTACAGTATGATACACCCACACTTGGATAGGCATACTTTTATCTTTGAAGATGCCTAATCTAGTAATAAAAATTCTTTTGTATGAATCAATCATCTCTTTTAAATATTCCTTTGTAATTGAAGGCCACTCTTCACCCACAGCCGGCATAATTCCACATAGATGGCATTTTATAGCTGCGTCACCGCACTTGGAAAACTCTGAAGTCAGTTCTTTCAAACCCGACTTTGGAACAGTTTCAATACAGGCGAAATCACTGTAGAACACCTTGGCGTTATCATTTTCCAGCTCCATTATAACAGCACGACGCCAAGTCTGTGATTGAATACATAATGTGCTACATCTGTCGCCAACTTTCCAGTTTTCTTTTGTTTTGTTTTTATTATTCTTTGAGTAATACTTTTGCATTTTTTCGAACAAGTCATTAAAGTATTTTTGTTGATGAACTAATGAAACGTAAATCAGTGAAGGAGATTGACAGTTCAGAATTTTAACTTCCAGCTTCAGAGGACCTTTATCTTTTGCCTGTAAATCATCTTCGTTTATCTTTTCAGGCATATTTTTCTTCAAAATTGTTATTTTAGGTTTCGACGGAGCAGGAGGTTTTGGTGTTTGCAGTGGGGACTTATTTGTTAAGACCTGTTCTTCAACTGGAGTTTTGTTAAACATATAAACTCTGTAAAAATATATAATTGTTAATACATACACATATGTTGCATCGGTACAGTTATTCTAATCGTAAATCATATATTTCTGTACCTGATTTACCTTTAAATGAATATTGTCATCAAGCACAGCCTATCTAAACCAAATCTTGCCTGGCAAGTCATGATTGTTATATCAAAAAGGTAGCGACCAGCGTCTTATGGAAAATAATGTATCGATAAATAGATTTATTAGAAATCATTAAAGAGCAGTGGTGGCCCAGTGGTAACGGC
This sequence comes from Atethmia centrago, assembly GCA_905333075.3. Classification (NCBI taxonomy): domain Eukaryota; kingdom Metazoa; phylum Arthropoda; class Insecta; order Lepidoptera; family Noctuidae; genus Atethmia; species Atethmia centrago. The sequence continues at coordinate 12,964,886 of HG995383.1, read as the reverse complement.
CGCCACTTACGAGTTGTAGGTCGTAGGTTCGAACCCAGACAGGCAATTTACTTTGTGTAAATTATTTCATCACCAATGCTCTCAAAACGGTGAAGGAAAACATCGTGAGGAAACCGGCATGTCCTAGAAGCAAACATTCGAAGACATGTGATTAGATTAGATTAGATTAAATTATATTTATTTGTGAAAACATGAGTACACATACAGAGCATGCAAGTTGTTAAATTACATTATAGTCTTAAGATCAGTCATGTTTGGCCTTAGTGGCGTACAAATATTTAAATTTCAGTTATAAAAGTTATTGGATAAAGTATTAGATTACATTAGAACAAAATAGTAAATGTCAATTATGAAAACAATTTAATTAAATATATGGTCATAGTTACGTAACAATTATTAAATGTCAATTAAAATTATCATCATAGCAATAATATGTTGCTTTATGTAGATTATGTCAAAGATGTATTGATAATATTAGTTACTACACGGTATTAGATGTTGTCATTAAGAAATTCTAGAATACTGTAGTATGCTTTCCCTTCTAGCAGGTTCTTTAATTTATTTTTTAATTGACGAGAATTAAGCTCCTTCCAGCTATTTGGGAGTTTATTGAAAATTTTAGGGGCCATACAGAAAACACTCTTGTGCATTAATGCTGTTTTCGATCTATGTAGACAGAGAATACTGTCATCGCGTCTACTATGGTTGCGATCGACCACTTCTGATTGTCGTGGAAATAAGTGTCGATTTGATTTTACAAACATGACAATGTCTAAAATGTAAAGGCAAGGCAGAGTTAATATTTTGTATTTTTTAAAGTAGGGCTTACAACTTTCGGTTGACTGTAACTTAAACATAGTTCTAATGCACCTTTTTTGGGCTTTAAAGGGTATGTCCTTGTCGGTTGAGTTGCCCCAGAAAATGATCCCATATCTTAAATGTGAAGAAACCAAACCGTGATAAGCCGTGAGCAATGATTCACTGTTAAGCACTGGGACCAGTTTGAACAGCGCATAACAAGAATTACTAATTTTTTTACTGAGTTCTTCTATGTGTGCTTTCCAGTTTAGCTTTTTGTCAATCGTCACTCCAAGGAATTTAGTGTTGTCAACTTCTGTAATAATTCTATTATTGTACTGGACGTTAAGATCGGTCATGGTTGATAAACGTTGACTGAAGTGCATTACGTTAGTTTTACTAAGATTAATTTTTAGATTATTATATATATATTTTGCTGCACATTTTGATACCACGTGATACCCACTTAGATTTATTTGCCGTATGTATGGTTGCAGATACTTCAGGAAAGCATAAATTGTAGAAAAGCGAAAATGTTTCTATAAATATATTGTAGGCTATGTTAGGATCACCTGTTTCGTATATCTCAGAGAATGACAACCTACGCAGGTAATTCTGAAATTTTGAAATATATTCTGATTTGTAATCACGCCTATTCATACGCCAGTATCTTAGAGTGCAACAGTTTTTGACGGGTATTTTTATTAATTGCGCTGTGTGGTCGGACAGCGCGAATTCAAGTACTTCTACTTTACAGGCTCTTTTAAAGTTATGTACAATATTATCTATACATGTTTGACTCCTTATTCTAGTGGGCTGGTTAACAGATAATCTTAAATTATAATTCAGTAAGAGACACTCAAAATCTAAAGTTTGGTAAGATTTTTTTAAAATATTTACATTGAAATCTCCAGCTATTACAATATTTCGAAAAGATTTATTAGTGAGTTCTCGAAAAACGTATGTAGTTTTTCCATGAACACATTGAAATTATTAGCGTTTGGAACTCTATAAATACAAGCTATTACAATTTTATAGTTAATCAATTCCACGGCACAACATTCAAAAACGCCGGTTTCTGACATTTTTATAATATGTTTCAATTCCTTATACTGAATTCCGTTTCTTACAAGTATGCATGCTCCACCTCTTTTACTTTCCTTTCTTGTGTAGCATGCCGCAAGCTGATAATTAGGTATATTTAGATACTGTTCATAGCCCTTCATAATAAAATGTTCTGTAATGCATAGTATGTCCACACAATACTTTATATCTGCTAACTCTTCTAGGCACACTGTTATGGCATCTGATTTAGCTAACAATCCTGCAATATTTTGATGCATTATGTGCAAATATTTAGTTGCGAAAAAAGCTTGTTGTTTGCTCATTACAGGTGTCGTCTTTATTATTATCCGCAGAAACTTCGTCACATATAGCAAATGCATTGCTGTCGGTTTCACTGAAGTTGTTCATGTTAGAGTATTCTATGTCAGTGATTAGAAGTTTTATATCTTCAAAAATTGTTCTCATTGCAGTGTTGTTTATTAAGCCCGATCTTTCGCGAAACATGCTAAAGTCATACTTAAGATTTCGATTTGACTCCAGGTAGTAAGCATGTTCATAGGTCAACAGATCCAAGTAGAGTAGGTTATTAAATGTTTCAATCCTCCAGTTGTATAAGCTGTTATGATTTCCATATGCATAAGTAGGGAAGCATAAAATTATGTTAGTATGTTTTATTATACTTAACACATTTCTTATGTAAATTATAATTTTGTGGTAGTCATTCGTTACTTTAAAGTCTTCTGGTCCTATAAGTATTATGCAATAGTCATCAATTGTGAAGTCGGATAGTTTTGACTCCTACCGAGAGTAGGAATAGAACAACTTCTTAATGGTATATTAAGAAGTTGTTCTATTCCTACTCTCGGTGTTAAATAGTGACATATTTCATCTTGATCTTCTACTAATACATTTTGTGCAATATTTTTGATATTTATTGCCTGTTCCGTGCTAAGTATACATATTTTTTTCTTTCTACAACTTGGTTGGGTATGTTTAGTACTGGTTTTAATATATGTATTTTTATTTCGTGCCTTTTGTATGTAGCCGTTTTTGCTGTCTTGTTGCTTATCCCGAGTTTCAGTGTCATTTTTTTGGATTGCCAAAGTATCAGTTTGTGTCTGCTTTGCCTTAAAGTTTGTGACAGGTTTTTTCTTAGGTGTATTTCGGTTCGACTTACTAGGGCTACTTGTTGTCACTTTTTTGTATAACTGGTTTTTTTTAACTAAGTCTTCGTTTAAATGTTTGAGTTCACTATTTTCTTGGTTTAATAGTTCTATTTCTTTATGGGCGCTATTTAATTCTGATTCAAGGTTTTGTATTTTATCTCTTAGTGTTTTTACGTCGTCTCTATCATCCTCAGAGATATCTGGTAAGCTATTAGAAGTGCACTCTAGTGTCTCTGATGTTACGTCATTGTCGCGGTCATCTGTACTTGGGTCCGAATTGGTGCGGACGCGTTTATTACGGAATGTTATATTTCCCAAGAAATTATTCATTTTTTTTCCTATTTATATTATTATATATTGAATAATAATAATTAAATTATCTTGATTATTTATAAGCAAGTTTAATCTGACCTCAAAAAGAGCATATAATAGGATTTTTATTCTTCGGATAATTTGTCAGGATTTGAACTCGCATCTTCCTCATTTGTATTCGACAGTGTGTGACATCTACTAATCGTACTGGGCCCGCGTGGTGTATTACGGCCCACTCCCTCTCACAGAGAGGAGGCCTGTGTTCCAGCAGTGGGAAAATTATAGGCTGATTATGTAAATTGTGCGCATTTATAGAGGGAGGTGGAATAAAAATGAGAAAAAAACTTACCCAAATGAAACAGCAAATTTATGTTTTATCATCTCATTGTTAATGCAAATAACGTTGTCGTTGTCTGCTTTGTCATAAAGAGTAACGGCAATGGATCCTCGGCTGCAGTGCGATCTGCTACGGTTTTCCTCTACTTGAAATTCCAGTAAACTGCCCATGTATTTCTTAAGGAGGTCCACTGATGCCGTGCTCCATTTGTTACTGAATGGTGTTATGCCTGCAAGATGGCACTCTGTCGCCTGTTCACGAAAACCATAATTAAATATATTAGCTTAATACAACTGATACAAGATACGAAAATGGGTAGTGCAAAGTTCTAAAACAACTATCAACTTCTCAATTTTAACAATTTCTTTTGTTTATGCATATATATCTACTGTCTGTTCGAAAAGTATCTAACAAAATAAATGTAAACTAATGAACCATAAAACGTTTCTGTGGATACCAATTTCTAGTGGCACTTATAAAATTAATTTGAATGTTTGAATATCAGTAATTCAAATTTAATCCGTAATTCAAAAACCACCTTATAGATGTTTTTCATTTGATAATTGAAGTTAATTTTATTAACCTTAATTTTCGGCGATGATTTTTCAACTACAATTAATTTAATAATGTTATTCAAGCAATAATTGTAAAAAGTGGTACGATATATAGTTGAAACCATCTTGATACAGATGAATGTGTTACTAAGTAATTCCCATTAGTGAGTGAGTGAGTGCGTAAGAAACGCACTCACTCGCTCACTTTTACTGACTTTAACCTGAACAGGTTTTGTTTACACTTTCATTAGATAGTTTTGGAACAGAGTATATCTTATGAGGTACAAAATGATGGCAACTTATTTGTGTGAATTGTGGCTAAATACATACTATAAATCTGTGCTTACATGAAATGGAGGGCGCACAATTTTAGCTTGTTAAGTGCTCGATTTATCATTACAAAGATAAAAATAGAAAAGCAAATCAAGGCCCGTACCATTATCATTTAGGTGTACTACGCACTTGTTCGGGTCGATATTATTCGACAAAGCTGGGCGGCAAAATCGAATACTTGTGTATATTTGCTAAATAAACCCGGCGTTTTGTTCAACGCATACTGCCGAATCGAATGTGCCGACACAAACAAGTGTGTAGCACGGCTTACAGGGTAGGTCTATAAGTGGACTTTTTATCGTATGCATTAAACTTGACAGATCAAAGTAAAATAATTCTGACCGTAAAATGTCTTCAAGCGATGCAGAAGACGATGCACCGCCAGTAAGTTTTTTTTTAAAACTTCTTACTCGAGAAGTAGAAAAGGTACTTCGGGATTACAAAACGAAGTCCATCCAAACCATACACTCAATCCCAGAAGTGAACCTTGTTATAATTATCATGAATTAATGATCAGATGAGAACAGCCTGAATAGTAGACTCACAAGTGCACTGAGCGTTGTGAACTTGGGGTGTAAGTAGCGCAGCGCGGCCCAGTGCAGTAACTCGACGCGCCCGGTGTCGGGCAGCGTGACGCGCACGCGGCCGCGCCCTGGCAGCTCCGACACCACGCCGCGTGCCCACGTAGCGTCAAGCGCCTCGGAGCGACAGTTCTCCAGGTTGACCGCGCATACCAAGCCTTTATCACCACCACAACAGTTCACAATATCAGCATTCATTCATTACCAAACTGAGACATTATTAATATCCCTGGTCTGTGCGAGTCTAATACAGATCTTACCTGATGACTTATTATTAAACAAAACAACCGGACAAGTGCGACTTGAACTCGCGTGGTGAGGGTTTCGTACAATGAATATGAATGTTATGTACCACGTTTTTTATCCCAAGAACAAACTTAACATTGTAGGTGAAAAACATATATTCTAACCGCAAATATAAGTTTGTGCGCACAATATTAAGAGATTTACAATGCTATTTTAACACCATAGACTTCTTATAGATTTTCAGTTTCAGTTCAGAACTACTTTCTGTATTTTTTTTCAAAATTTGGGGGGTGGGTGGTCAATTTTAATTCTATTTTCTTAAATAACTTTAAAACTATGAATTTTAAAATTATAAAAAATATATTTTTGAGTATCCTCACAATAAGCTCTTTCGTTTGTTGCCACACGGTTACAGTTTGCAAATATTTTTGTGTTAAGTGTTTTACATAGCGGCGCTGTTATGTAAAACAGCGGATTCTACAATCCATCTGCGACATACATATTAATCACGCCGACAAGTGGTAAAATAAAAAGTAAAAAAAAAAAAAAAAACTAGGGAACCTCCCTTGCACATAAAGTGGGGATGATATCTCTAATATAATACAGTCCAGGCAACCCTGGACTGTATTATATTAGAGAAGCCATATTGTTTCATGCAGGGTCCATAGAGCACTGCTGATCTATACTGGAAAATTCTCACCATGTAAACTTAGGTAAAGCGAGCTTGAAGCTTAAGTGTTCACAGTGAGATTTTACAGAATAGACCAGACAGGATTGACAGCTCACTTCACCTAAGTTTTCACAGTGAGTTTTTTACAGAATAAGCCGGCTGACATTTGAAAACAGGTGTAAACAAATTGCTCGATAAAGAATGCCTGTGTGACAACATAGATCGGCGGTTAAAATAATAAACCTTGTAAATAAAGCAAATTATTTAAAAAAAATAAACACAACTGAAAAGAGAAAAACAAGCATTATAATCTATAGAATTTTGGTATTGCAGGCGGGACAAACTAATAACCTGAAATATGGTGTAACTTTTGTTTGTCCCGCCTGCAATACCAAAATTCTATAGTTATAAACTATAGAATGCTTGGTTTTCTCTTTTCAGTTGAGTTTTTTATTTTTTTTAATAATTTAAAAGTCCCTTAAGCCGTTTAGGCTGCAGAGCGTGCCAAAGAAATAGACATACATACTCTCGAAAAACATTACCCTCCTTCTTTCACTGATTTCTTTCACAAAAATGGCGATATATAATTTTTGTTTTTACTTACCTATTTCCGGTAAATAAACAGCTCCTACGGTGGAAGCGAGACTATACTCTTGTTCCAAATCTTCAGAGAGTTTCTCGTAAACGTTTTTGAGATGTTGCTGAAAGGGTAATAAATATCACTAAGCAGTTTTCACACGAATTAAGATAAATTTTAGAAATAATACTTACTTTTCTCACGTAAAATTTGTCAGGACTGACTATGTGAGTTATGTATACTAATTCCGGATTTTCACCGTTAAATTCATTGTGTCTTGTGTACAGCTTGGGTTTCTCCTTCACACCCATGATTGCTGGATACTGAAAAAAATATACAAGGTTTGAATATTTTTAATCTAAATTTTTTGTTTTTGTTAATATCTAAAAAGGCATTACCGTTAGTTTTGGGTTAGGCATTCTGGCACGATCATGGAACACCAAAGCGTGGACAAGACTGATCCCGTTTTCGAATGTGTTGACGTCACACTCTAACTTAAAATCCACGTTAGATATAGGTATAATACGGCGGATATGAATCACTGCTTGTTTGCTAAAATAAAATAACTCAACTTTAATCATGGAATGTTGCAGGGGAGGTAACAGATTTTTTAAACAAGTTAAAAGTTTTATTTATTATTATTTATAAAAAACGGCCAAGGGCGTGTCGGACAACCACAATGAAGGGTACCGTAGTTGAGATGAATTTATCTCAAAAATAAACTTAACATTGTAGTTGAAAAACATGTTCTCCCATACATCAATATACTCGCGGGAAGGTACTTATGGGTCACCGAGGCCCCCGCAACACAGGCAACAGGAAGGAATACGGGTGGGTTTTAGTCAGTAAGAGTCTGACACACCCTCCCGCTCCGCCCAGAGCGGGAGAAGTTATTTGATGATTTCCCACCCTCAAAAAAAAAAAAAAAAAATACATCAATATACGTCACGGTCAATTCTCCAACTGCAAATGTAAGTTAGTAAGATGTTCGACTATTACTCGTTAACTTGTAAAGCCTACTTATCTGTCATAGTTTTCCTTTTAATTTCATTATACATACTACATACGAGTACTATTGCCATAATTTTTTTCTCCTAACCAAAAACAACCATGTAGCTGGCGGGGAACAATTTACAGACGACGTTGACGACTTTAACAAAAAATTGCGCTTTAAAGCTTAATATTAGGCAAACGGATCCTTGAATCGAAAAATGGTTTTCAAAGACCCGCCATATTTATAACGGCCTATCCAATGATACCCTACTTTTTTTCAGGATTTTGTTTTAACGCTTGTCAGCATGATTAACATGTATGTAACTATGTATACCCATGCCAAATTACGGCTTTCTAGTACTAAGAGTCTCTGAGCTAAGCCATGGGGAAACTATAACAGTCTTATTAGAAAACAAGGATTGTCTTCAGACCCAGGTTTAAACTATTGAGCCATTTTTGAATATCGAACTTTATTCCGACAACGTTAAAGTTCTTAATACAAAATTGTCAACTTAGTACCCGACTAAGTAGTCAGTTTCGTCTATAGAACTCTATTTTAATCATAGTAACGTTCTTATTACAAAAACTGACTCAATGGTTTAATTGGTCAAGGACAGCTAATGAGACACAATTGATTTTCTATTGTTTGACTCCGCATCGGTGTCGCGCGGGGCGTATGTAGTGAGTAACCGTAAGGGTTCCTTGATGACTACGGAACCCTCAAAGGACTATGTTGCATGTAGGTACAGTACCCGGTCGTAAATATGGCATATCGAGTTACTAAGTAGATTTCCAAGAAAGTTGAGGTCCTGGTAGCTAGATGTTGACTTTGACCCGTAGACCCGTAGTAGACGCTACTTGTTGGGCGTAACGCGATATGAAAAAGTTCTTGTTTATAAAACTTACTTGTCTATAATATTTTGAATGAGGAAAGAGTCTTCACTGCTCCAATTGCCCGATTTTGGCTCACAATTAAACAAAGAACAGTGAATAGCGAGCGGATAAGGACACTGTATTTTCGATGGAGGCAAAAGACGTAACCTAAAATAGAGAAAATAATGCTTTTGTTAAGTACAGTCAGCACATAAGTTACCACAAACTGTCAATTTTCTCACTCGATTTTGAACTTAACCATCAACATTTTAAGGTTTAAAATCATTTGGAGAAATTTTACAATTTTGTGGTAACTCGTTGTGCTGTGGACTGTCATCGACATCAAGCAATTAACCACACTACACGATTCAACAGATAAAAATAAATTTGTTCATTATCGTAAAATACATTCCAAAGCAAGAATAAAATACGAAGCTGTAAAATGTCAGAACAGACTTACCTATCTACAGAAACAAACTCAATGCTTCCGAAATCGAAACAGAAAACTTGAATGATGGGATTATTATTTTTCATGTCCACACTAAGAACGCGGCATCTTTGCCACATATTATCAGCCTTATTATAAGCCAAGTATGTTTTACCTGCACACAGAATAATATTATTGTAAAACCGCTTGTCTCAAATATCGCTGATTTATGAAAACCACTGTAGGTCAACCAACAGTATTTATAGTAGCCAGCAACTTACATGTGAACTGAGATGACTACAAATACTAAACAATAACATTAAATACCTATATATTTTGCAAAATGCTCACCCGGCGTAATATGATTCAGAGACGGTTTGGCGAACGATACAGCATTTCGGAATTCTCGCAACATATCTTTGACCAGCCCTTGGAAGCACGCTCTTTGCACAAAGAAGTTGTTGGGATCCACAATATGTGAAATGTAAATCAACTCTTGGGAACCTAGGATTTAAATGACCCATATTAGTACGAGGGCGACTAGAACTGGCCACTTGTAAACAATATAATAAAAAAACAGTTCAAATTTTGAAAATGGAACTCTGCCAATATTATTGTGTAAGTTATGTATGTATTTTATTAATTTGTCATTTGTTTACGATGTGGCGGCAAATTGAAAATTGTCTGTGTCACGTTAGCATGAATTTAACGCGAGAAAATTTTCGTACAATGATTTTTTATGACTTTCGATGTCATTTAAGTCAACAAGAAAGTTATGATAGACTTCGATTGGCCTTTCACAATGAAGCCCCATCTCGTGCGACTATTTACAACTGGTTTAATGAGTTTTAACGTGGTCGAACCACCGATGATCTGCGTGAGGGACGGCCTTCTACGGCGACGACTAAAGATAACATCAGTGTTGGGCGGCGTATGATAGAGACTGACAGTGACTTATCAGCAGATTCGGACAAGCTTAGGCATCGGTATGAGTCAAGTGCACAAAATCCTCCATGAACATTTAGCGGTCAGGAAGCTTTGTGCCCGGTGGATACCTCATAATTTGACAGAGTCCCAAAAATTCCGTCGTGTTGATTGGTGTCGTGAAATGGTTCAAAGATTTAACAGAGGTAACTCAAATGCTGTGTTCGACATACGTACGGGTGACGAAAGATGGATTTATTCTTATGATCCTGAAACTAAGAGACAGTCTGCTGTCTGGGTGTTTCCTTCCGAGGAGTTGCCAACTAAAGTGAAGAGAGGTCGAAGCGTAGGAAAAAAGATAGTGGCCTCGTTCTTCGGAAGGGCAGGTCATTACGCAACAATTGTTTTAGAGGATCGAAAAACAGTTACTGCAGACTGGTACACTAACAATTGTTTGCCACTTGTCTTGGAAAAAGTTCGGGAGAAACGATCTCGCAGTAGGATCCTCCTTCACCACGACAACGCCTCGTCGCACACCGCCAAGCAAACAATCAACTACTTGGCGACGTCAGACGTGGAATTACTGGGTCACCCGCCCTTATAGCCCCGACCTCGCACCTTGCGATTTTTTTTATATACGAAAATAAAAGAAAATCTTCGAGGAAAATGTTTTATGGACGCCGAGGAAGCAGTGGCTGCGTTTCAAAATGCCGTCGAAGAGACCCCTAAGGACGTGTGGGTAAAGTGCTTTTCTCAGTGGTTCCATCGGATGCAGCGGTGTATTGATGTAAATGTACACTATTTTGAAAAGATATAATAAAACTAATAACTTGCTAGTTTGTTCAGTTTTTGATTTTCTAAGAACTTTCAGTGTCAACTTTGTATCATACTATTGAACTTGGTAAATGTTGTTGTTTGTATATATAAACATTGAAATACCTTCACATAGTTGCTGTGGATGTTGATTTTCCAAAAATGGTGCAACTGGTTGGACCACAGGCTGTTGCTGATAGTTATCTGAAAAAATATATAGTGGTTAACCACAGAAAATGAAATAAATACTTTGAAATAATACATTAAATGGTCTGATGTACACAAGCTAATAAATTGAAAATGTTATGACTGATAGGTATTTTTGTACATGACGACGCTCTATGTATTATAGTTAACCGCGGGATTGCTGTTAAGCTGGGGTGCCACTCATTTCATGTACCAGAAAGCATAATTATTACTATAAAAAGTAATAATGTTCAAATCATAATTTTTACTAGGCCTAAATACCTTCACATTCAGTTTTTTTTTTATAATAAACATCATCCATACTAATAATACTAAGAAGTAACTATATCTGTCTGTCTGTAACCTTTTCATTGAACAGATATGGATGAAATTTGAGACTCAGGTAGACAATGACCTGGGTTTGTTACAGATTTTTATACCAGTAGTATGTTTCCCGGGTATCATTTTAGACCTTCACCTGGGCGGATCAGATCAAAAACTAGTAGGTATTATGAGTTCAAAATCGATTGATTTGGAAGGATTCCGAAGTGGAAGTTTCAGTCCACTAGTAACCAAACAGCACTTTGAATCTAACATAGTCAAAAAAATAACTTACTCTGTGTAATGTAACTCTTACTAGAGTTTTCACTGCCATTAGAATTTAGAGATGATACAGATCCACTCTTGCTACGATACTTAGGAGCGTTCTTGTATGGAGCTGGAGCCTTGTTATCTTTTTCTATTTTAGGTTTTGATTGTCTTGCATCTATAATAAATTTGATAACATTATAATTGATTAAGGTCTGTAGTATCAGTTTCCCAAAGTCAGTATTACAAGAAGAATTCGACAAAATCTTTAAAGTGCCCCTCTTTCTTTGAACCATCTCAATAGTAGGTAAACAGCTGTTACTTTTGTTTACTGTAATATTAATTTCGTTGACTGCCTCGTTAGTCTATTGGTCGATACTGCTGAGCATGAGGGCCTTGGTTCGATTCCATGATCGGGTAATTTGTTATTTTTCCCAGATTGGGCAATGGTTTTTTCCATTTGGAGTTTCTCAGTAGCAGTCCAGTCTAGATCAGTGCCCGGTTGAAGGTAATAGGCTCGGCTGTTGGAATGCAACAAAATATATCCGTCCCACTTAAGTAGTTTGAGAGTCTTTCTCCTTCATACATATTTATACATTTATTTTGGACTCGGGTGCCTCAGACCATTTAATTAATAGAGAAGATCTGGCACGAAATTTCATGGAACTGGAAAAACCAATAAATATCTCAGTTGCTAAGAACGGAACATTTATAAGAGCAACGAAGAAGGGCAATATTGCAGTAACCAGCCACTTTGGTATAAAGGGAATGCTACAGGTGTCCTTTTCTGTTCCGAAATTCCTTACAACTTGCTCTCGGTAAAGAAAATGCAACAAGCTGGAATGGCCATCGTTTTTAGCAATAACGGTGGTGTGCAGATATACAACAACGACGGTAAGATGGTAACAAATGGTAAGTTTTTGAACAATTTAATTGGTATTAATTTCACACTTGAAAAATGTGCTTTAAATGCTAGAAGCTTATCAAATAGGATCGTAAACAATAATAGCTATGAATTATGGCATCAAAGGCTTGGTCATATAGGCAAGTCTAAGTTTGTGCAAATAAAAGGCAAACAATTTTATTCTGATAATGAACAAATAGATCATGTTACGATAAATGATAAATTATGTGAAGCTTGTATAAAAGGAAAACAGGCATGTTTACCATTTAATAAATATAAGTCAAAAGTTATAAAACGACCTCTATTTAACGTGCATACTGATGTGTGTGGTCCCATCACTCCTTCAACACTTGACGACAAAAACTATTTTTGTAATTTTTGTCGACGAATACACACACTACTGTGCAACATACTTAATAGCTAATAAATCAGATGTTTTTTGTTACGTTTCGAGATTATGTTGCAAAGTGTGAAGTTCATTTCAGTTCGAGAATAGTCAATTTGTATTGTGATAATGGTGGTGAATATTTGTCAAATGAAATGAAAGAGTACTGTGTGCAAAAAGGTATAAGTTACCACTTAACAGTGCCGCATACCCCTGCTTTGAATGGTATTGCCGAAAGAATGATAAGAACAATAACAGAACGAAGTCGTGCCATGGTATCTGGTGCTAAATTGGACAAAACGTTCTGGGGTGAGGCTGTGCTGACAGCTACATATTTAATAAATATCAGCCCTACAAAAGCACTGAAAACAGCTAACACACCATTTGAATTGTGGCATAATAAAAAACCACAACTTAAATATTTGAAGGTTTTCGGTTCAACTGTTTATTTTGTAAATAAAACGAGGAAAACCAAATTCGATGAAAAATCCTTAAAAGGGATATTAATTGGTTATGAACCGAACGGTTATAAGGTGTGGGATGTGGTAGACGAAAAGTTTGTAAAAGTCAGAGATGTAATAGTTGATGAGATTAATTTCTTGTTAAACAGACCATTGAAGTCTGGCAGAGTTTTGCCTGAAAATTGTATTAACTCTGATAACTTTGACAGACACAACTTGGTGAAAATGTGTAAACAAACTGACAAAATACCTGTATCATTAGGTCCACCGCCTAATAAATCTGTAAGTGAAACAGATATGCATCGAAACAGTTCTTCATTTCAAAATAAGTTGACTTTATCTCGGAACAAAATGACTTCACGTGGTCAAAGAAAAAGTGTGAGGATTCAAAACCTGCCTACCGTATCTTATAACGAAAATGAAGATGATAATTCTGTAAACTATTTGCTATACGCTAAATCCTTAATATGTAAAATACCTACATCATATAAAGAAATCGCATCCAGGGATGATAAAGCTTTATGGGAAAATGCTATTAATGAGGAAATTAAATCCCTCACTGATAATGAAACCTGGACACTTGTACCAAGACCCACAAATAGAAATATTATCGATTGTAAGTGGGTGTTTACAATAAAAAATGATAAGTTTGGAAAACCACTAAGGTATAAAGCTCGTTTAGTAGCTCGCGGTTTTAGTCAGGAATATTTGGTTGATTATAATGAAACTTTTGCACCAGTTGCAAGAATCTCAAGTTTTAGATTCTTATTAGCTTTTGCAAATCAGTTTAATTTATTAGTTCACCACATGGACGTAAAAACTGCATTTTTAAATGGGAAACTAAAGGAAGAGATATTTATGAAAACTCCTGAAGGAATCCCAAATGAAAATGATTTAGTATGCAGATTAAACAAATCGTTGTATGGATTAAAACAGTCAGCACGCTGTTGGTTCCAAATGTTTGAACAAGCTTTAATAGAGACCGGTTTCAGGTACTCATCAGCTGATCGTTGTATTTACATTCTAGATGCGGGTGACATTCGTGAAAACATTTATGTTGTACTGTATGTCGATGATCTTGTAATTTCAACTTCTAATATAAATACCATGAATAGTTTTAAAAACTATTTAATGAACAAGTTTAAAATGGTAGACTTAAAAGATATCCGTTGTTTCTTGGGAATCAGAATCGAAAGATGTAATTACAAAGTTACATTAGACCAGGAAATGTACATAAAAACAGTTTTAGAAAAGTTCCACATGAGTGATTGTAAAACTGTCAATACACCATTGGAAACTAAAGTCGATTATACTGCATTGAATTCAAATGAAATAACAAAGGCCCCTTGTAAAAACCTTATCGGGTGCTTGATGTATATAATGGTATGCACTCGTCCTGATTTGAGCTTTAGTGTAAACATCTTAAGTAGATTTGCTAACAAAAACAATAGTACACTTTGGTTATATTTAAAAAGGGTTTTACGCTACTTGAAAGGGTCAATGGATCTTAAGTTAACATACGTGCGGAGTGACAACAAAACTAATATATTGACTGGCTTTGTTGATTCTGATTGGGGAAGTGATGAAATAGGCCGCAAAAGTACAACAGGTTATTTGTTTAAATTATTTGAACAATGCACAATATGCTGGAACACAAAGAATACTCTCACAGTGGCGGCTTCATCCACTGAAGCAGAGTATATGGCTTTATTTGAAGCTGTTAGAGAGGCCCTGTGGTTAAAATCCTTAGTGACCAGTATTGACATAGAATTACCTAATGCAATTCCTATTTATGAGGATAATAATGGGTGCATAAGCATTGCAAGTAATCTTACGAGTCACAAAATATCAAAACATATAGACATAAAGTATCACTTTTCAAGAGAACAGGTGGAGAATAATGTTATTAAAATTATTTATGTTTCCACAGGTAATCAGTTAGCTGACATCCTAACGAAATCATTACCGACAGTGCGTTTTTCAGACATGAAAATAAAACTTGGTATAATGTAAATATGTAAATAAGATCTAACTACTTATAAACTATAAAGTATTGAAACAAGATATACTTACATATAGTCGAATTAAATTATAGATAAGAATAACTTGGTCTGATTAGGTTTTCCTGGGTTTTCCCTAATCCTGTGCATCGAATGGTGGACCATATATAAAAAAATTGTACTCCCAGATATGGAAGGTGTGTGATATTATTATTGTAAATATTTTAATTTGATCATTTATTTTAATAGGAGGATTTATTTTGAGGGGGCGTGTTGGAATGCAACAAAATATATCCGTCCCACTTAAGTAGTTTGAGAGTCTTTCTCCTTCATACATATTTACATTGAGCATAACTTTAATATAGTTTAGACGACAGTGTTCCGTCTGGACCTAGCGAGAGCGCACACACACCTCTCCTGCTAATTATAAAGTATAAATTAAACATTGATAATTATAACTGTGTCTTTCATTGGTTCTCAAAACCCAACATCGGCTCCTATTTCTTGGGACTCTGGCGAAATGTGGGTGTTACTATGGGTATACCTTCGGGGATTACAGGCGCGATGTTATGTATATGCATTGAACACGAATTACTGCTTCGTCAGTCAAGTGCGACTGTTCACAGTGCTGGGGGTTCAGGGGTTTTTTTTTTTTGGATGGGAAATCGTCAAATAACTTATCCCGCTCTGGGCGGAGCGAAAGGGTGTGTCAGACTCTTACTGACTAAAACCCACCCGTATTCCTTCCTGTTGCCTGTGTTGCCAGGGGCCTCGGTGACCCTTTACTACCTTCCCGCGACCCCGGCAGGCATCGGCCCTAGTGGACCCCTACACTTGTGCTGACGACATCTCTTTGAGGCGCGCGTGGAATACAACGCGCCGTCGACCCGGGCCTGGTCCTTACCGGACGGTGAGCTACCCATTGCTCACCATCCGCAAGCCCGCGCCTACGGTGGCTGGAAATACGCCCGGGATTCCCGACGCCCAGGGCGTCTCCTGCGGCTAAGGGTTCAGGGCTTGATCTGGGTTTTGCCATTAAGAACTTCTTAGTATCACCCCGGAATCAGGATATTTACCCGGTAAATGGCATTGGCCTCGTCCCATATATAAAAGAGCTTATCAACATAATCATGTATTTAAACAAATCTGTTGATGCATTTAAATAATAACCAAGACTCTGCAAAAACCGATAGCATCTTACCTTTAGGTAATTCTGGTGGATAGACGGGAGAGGTGGGCGCTGGTGGTACTTCTACATCATCACCCAGTTCTGATGTAGACTGCAGCTTGTATACAGACTTGACATTCCCTTCCAAGTGCACATAGTCACTGATCAATGAACACAGATCCTCATTCACTGTGACCCTGTAGATAATAAAGCAGTTTTTATGATAAGAAGTCGTGTTTATTATTCCTGTAAATTAAGAACAAAGATTGACTTGTACTACCTAATCTTGTTTGTTTAATTAGTGTCACATCATAGGTAAACTTAGCAGCATGGATTGTATTTCATTACAATGACTTACTTAAGAGATTCCTTGTTTGCTTCAGCCTTGTTTAGATACCAGGCAGTACTTGTAACTTGTTTAGCTTCATCCAAAAGAGCTGGCAAATTAATCTGAAATAATAAGCAACATTATTTAAAATAATTTTCTTCATACAGAACTCAGGCGGAATTTTGACATATATACGAGCTTTAAAAAGAGACCAATACCATTATTTCAGTGATAGAAACAATGGTCTATAAGCCAAACTTTTTGTGATGCTTGTTGTGCCATATTTACACCAAAATACAGTGTTTACGTCGCCCTTTTTTCGATTTGCTTAACCTTATAGGGAAATATAAATATATATATGAAATAATGATGTTTTGTTAAAAATTGTTATTGAATAAATGAATTTTAATTGAATGGCTAGGTATCAGAATCAAGGGCAACAAAGGGATGAATGAAAGGGAAATGTTAAGATGGATGCAATTACGAATGAGTTTGTTCTTACAAACTCATTCGACTTCCTCTTGGAATTCTGAAGGTGGCGCTGCGCCAGTGACTTGAGAGCTTGTCTGGAAATTGGTTGTCATGGTATGATATGATGTAATTCGCAGCCATGAGGCAAGTTTTAAGAATTTATGTTCATGACTATCAGGGTAGAGGCAGACAATGGATTAATAGTGTGATCACAGCTGATGGAGATGTACTAGAGAAGACATGCTGCGCTGACCCAAAATAAATACTGATAAGGACAGGAGGATGATAGTTAGCAATTGCAACAGTAAATTAAAGAGTAACCCACCTGTTTAATATTTTTGGTATCTGTAGCAACTGTTATCATCTTTAAGACATTTTTAGCTTTCTTGATAGAATTTGCGACTTCAGATTTAGCTTTCTGCAGAGAATTCTTTTCAGAGAACTTTAAATACAAAATTATGTTTATGATTTCGTCCTTATGCTTTTGAACTATAGAAAAGAGCTTCGAGAAGTGCTGTTCAACATTGGCAATTATTTTAGAGAGCTCCTTAACGGATCCTGTGTCACTTTCGTAGTTATAGAGCAAATATCCAATATCCTAGAAAACACGTCAACATACTTATGAGCAAATAATAAATGAAACCACAAATTGTATATGAATGTAATGAGGAAACATACAACAGCTGTTTTTGTAAGTCTTCTGAAGGTTTCATCTACTTGTGGAGATATATCGGTCAAATCCTCCAAAAAGGTTTCATTCTGCAACAAGAGTTATTTTATAACATTTTTAATTCCATAAAAAGTTTGTGTTGAGATAGTTTATGAAGTTAAACATAAGACTAAAATAAAAAGTCGGCCAATAAAGAAGTTGACTCGATCAACTTCTTTATTGACAGACTTTTATTTTAGTTTTATGTTTCAATCACAACAAGTGCTCTAACACTAAACTTTAAAGCACATTTAGTAATCATGGAATGAATTCATAAGTTTTTGAAATTTGTGTCAGTCAGTGTCAGGCAGCTTGTACCTATAAAGACTAACACAAGTTTCAGACAAAATAGTGAAACAGAAGTTTTAGGAATTTTGACTACATACCAAATTAAAAATGTAGGTACCCTTGAAGGGTGCTACAATACTTACAACCTCCTCTAAAGATACAACATCATGGTTCTTGCAGGATTTTTCACCACCAAGCATCAAGCAGTCTGTACATACAGGTTTTTTACAATTCCTGCAATAGTATTCAAGTGCTTTTCCAATATGCAATTTACAAGTGCTGGGCCGCATATTAGATTCTGAAAAAAAAAAGATTATATTTAATTATTTTGTTTTTCAAGAAGATGGCGAGACGAGCTGGACAAAACAAACGACCTGTGGTCCACATTAGCACTGAAGTCATGGGACCTTTGCCCAAAGTGGGATCATACAGGCTAACTGTGACAGTAACTGTAGTTCCTTGAAAGGTAAAACGGAACCTATACAGCATGTATCAGAAATACATGGTCATATTTAAGGAGGGTTTTCGGTACCTGATAGACAGGATCACTTTTTGTCTGTCTGTCACTGAGGTTTTTTCACAAAGACTGATACTGTTTTGATGACTCGCAAGGTGCTTTCTTAAAGCGTTAAAAAAAAAATGTTGTCCCCCTCTTATTCTCTAGCTAACATAACCAAAGCTGACGCCTTGATTTGAATAGGGTAAGTAGATATTTATTATGACTATGAGTTTGCACAAAATCATCTTTTTTTTTAACTGAGTCTCATTTTACAGATCGCTTTAATTTGAACAGGGTAAGTAGATATTTATTATGAGTTTGCAGAAAAACTATCTTTGTTTTTTTATTTAACCGAGTCGCGTTTTGCAGATTTTATGGATCTAAATGACAGTGTTTACACTATTTTATTTAGATGTATAATACTGTAGGAACTAGCACAGGTCCACTCTATTGATTGCTTATTTTACTTTGATACGAAACCTATGTGTAAGCAACTCTCCTAATAGTTTTTTTTTTTATTATTATTTAATCAATTAAGAATCATAAACAAACCTATATTTTGCAGCACATGGTTCTTGAATATAACAAAATTCTTATGAGTTTTATTGAAGCAGGCGTCGCACAAAATGGTGACACACTCTTTACACATTTTAGATGTAACTGCATTACATTCCAAACAATTGCCTGTAAATAAATACACGTTATAAGGGGGATCATCATCAATACAACTCTCAAGTTAGAATCTGTCTCAAATGTCGCGATTTCTTGAAATAGTCATACAATAGGGTAATTTGAAGTTATAGAGTTGTGCTGATGATTTTAATGATTATAATTTTGTAAATATGTACAAACATATTTTGTTCTTACGGTCACGAAACATATTTTGATCAACATACAATATGATACTGACCTGAAAATTGCAAAAAACGCAAGAAAATTTAAATTTCGCTACCATTACTAGAACATTTACACTTCGATTTGAAAAGATTTTCTCAGTGATATAAAAAAAAAACCAGGAACAAATCTTTCAAATGATTAAATTCAACAGTGACTTATTTTTAGAGACATCGCAAAGCTGTTGGTCGACTCCTCACGTGACCAGAGGGCTGGTCTATTTTTTGGCCAAAGAATCAGCATTGCCACACAACGTGGTAATGCTGCCAGCCTTTTGGGCACTTTTCCTGTTGACAACAATGCGGACGAATTTTTTGACGCGCTGTGATATTTTGTCCTCCCTTTTTATGTAATTGTACATATTATTATTATTTTAAGTTTGTTAGTTTTTAAATGACTGTGACTTTAAATGACTGTGACTTTAATTCACAGTGACTTTAATTCACAGTCACTTTAATTTTCAAAACTAAAAGTCAAACATCTCAAACTTAAACTTTACAACCAACAAACATAAAGCGACTTTTTCAACAGGGTAACATCACAAACTTCAATTTTGATAAACAAACATTTCAATTTTAAACAACATCAAAAATAATAATGTACAAGTTAATGAAGGCATGGTGTATGGTGTGCTCTTTTTTGCGGATATTAATAGGTTGATGAATGTATTAGTCTTTTAATTACCTTGCGCAGCATCGCTTTTTATCAAAGCTTTAAGATCAATGAAACTATCTTCTTCAGTTTTCTTTTGTGTTGTATCTGGAGTCTAGAAAATGTAAAAAAACACTCAGTTGATATCGAATTATTTACAGGTCAATAAAAATACACTGATTTGTTGTTGACTGTTTAAATAAAATTGATTCATATTTTTTTCAATGTTAGACGCAACTTACATCGATAAATAAAAAAAAAACTGATTACATATTTTACCTTCATCAGATTCATAGTTAGTTCGCCAACCATCTGAACGTTAACAGGAAACTTTTGATATAACTTAAATTTATTTTGAATGAACTCATTTGGATCAGTGGTCTTGACATCTGCATCACGGAGGCAAACCTTGCACTCTATTGGCTCCATACATTTCGTAATATTGACAATGCAATTTTCGCACATTGTATGGCCACATGGTAGAAATAATGGCAAGTTCCCTTTCACTTTTGATGATGTTACTGAGAAAAGTTTAAAACAATTGCTAAGATTAGTTTGTTGAAAATAATGAGAAATGATTAGGTATTCATTTATCAGAGTGAATTCTTTTCTATAGGACAAGAGTTTGCATCAGAACAAAACAAAATACTAGACTTATCTTAAACGGTTAAACCACGCCTGTTCCCTAAACATAACAAACTAAAGAGCTGGGCCCTATACCACAAAACTTTATAATTACAATTTACAAGTAAAAAATTTACAATCTTACAAGAGCATGTACTACAAAATTGATAACTCTACAATTTAGAACAAAAGTTTACGTAGGTACTACATGTTTCTCGGGAAAACCCTACAAATTGGAATTAACAATTGGAACTTATTACAATTTACAACTTCAAATTTAATTTTTTCATCTTCCACTTTTTTAATTTATTAAAACTACATAATTGTAGAATTGTAACTACAAGTGACGAAGTGTGTGTCAAAAATAAACGACTAAAATTGTAATACCCTCTATTACAATTTTATTCGTTTATTTTTCTACCATTAAAATATTCAGTTGCTCTTCTACACTGCTGCTATCACTACAAGACACTATCAAGAGCATACATTGTACTTAGGCAACCTAGGACATGTCCACCACTAACAACACCCTATATAAATGAATAGTCTGATATGGAGTCATTCTTGTTGACAAACAAGATCTGTCAGTAAAAAATTATACCGAAATGAAAATGACTTTATTTTAGCGTTAATGGCTCGATTGATATTAAAAAAAAAAACAGACCTAAAAGCGCTAGTGAAAAATAAGTTTAATTTCGGAAGTCATCTTTGGATCTGTATTTTAGTTTTTTGCTACTGACTTCACTTTGTAGTGTTTTTGGAAGTCGATTGTGTTTTTTTTTTTTGTAAAAAGTATTTTTTTTCCAATTTTTAGTGGGTCAGTTCGTAATTTATCTAAGTTACAATAGCCTAATGTAAACTACTCATCACCTTTTACAAAATATTGTTTTTCCTGATGCAGGGACGTTAATTGTTGAGGAGTTCTCCTGGTTCTTTCTTACCAGAACTGCCACTCACGACGACGACGATAAAAATTGACGAGCATAAATGGCTTAGCAACCATATTAAAGTACCTAATCGAATCGCAACCTAGTTATAGTCCTAGTTCCCGTGGCCATCTGTGGTCTTCATCATCGGTTCCACTTCACCAAATGGTGCTTTGGAGCAAATGCACAAGTTACTATAAAAAATACCCAAATCGCTATAGGTGTGCCTTTAAAATTTGAGGATTTCCCTCGATTCCTATGGGATCCCCTCATCAGATTATGACTTGGTGACAATGGGACCACCACCTCGTGAGCATACCCTTTAAAAAAAAAAGGATTTTCAAAATCGTTCTATAATTGACGGAGAAATCGGCGAACATACAATTAAAAAAATGACAATTATTTTCCAGGCGACTAACTATTTGCTACTAAAAAAATAACTTGGCAGCGATTAATTATGATTTTCAAATCTTAATCAACAAAAGTTAAGTATTTTTTTTATTTAGTTCACACAATCAATATAGTAACTACCCATACTAATACTAATAATATAAAACAAATTGTTTGTGGTTGGTATGATACCATCTACTGTTATCGAAAGGCTGCGGAGCGGAGAAACGGAGAAATATTAACCAATAGGATTGCATAAAATTGCAGAGATTTTATCCTATTGGTTAATATTTCTCCGTTTCTCGCTCCGCTTCAATGGACAGGCAGCCTTAACGTGCGAAGGCGAGCGAGCGAAGCGAGCATGCCGCGGTAGCGGCCGCCGTGCGCCAGATCCCCTCTATTGTTGGTGACTCTCAGTTACCAAAACAAAAACTCGTGCCAGTTAAAATTTTATTAAAACAAACCTAAAAACTTATTATTAAGCTGCTACTTTCTACTTAGAATTATCTATTCTATTCAATTCTAGATATTCTATTTTGGCTAACGGCTTTAATAATTTTTTAATCCCAAATTCAGATTAATTTGTCGCCGCGTTAAATACAAGCCAAAAAAAATATACTTACATTAAACATCCGAATTGAAAACCTCCTCATTTTTGGAAATCAGTTAAAAATTAGGTACCTATCATTAGATTTGTCTTGACTTTGTTTGTTGATTTAGAGATAAATGCAAAATTATGACCACTTTTGGGTGACCACAGTAAGGCACTGCCTTACTGAATCAATGGAATTTTATCATATTTGCTAAAAGGTTCCATCAATTCGTCAGATATTTATATGTATAGTCACTATCAAGGTATATAGTTAACTATTGCACAGCTAACTTTTATTTGCCCTGAATATCCTTTTAAAAATCGTCCAAATCTAAGTTTTCTAAGTCATCTGGTCTAAGGAAAACCCTCAAATTCTTCATTAATTTGCATATGCCTATATACCGTCGGTGATATTCTGAAACCGGCGAACTAACAGTGTTTAAAACCGCGTATTTACAAAAGTAGCAAAATCGAGATTTCGGATTTTCTAATTCATTAATATATATTTTACATAACTAATGCCTACAATATTAAGAAGAATTTATTAATATAAAAGTTTAAACAATAGAAAGTCGAAAGGTTTAGTAAATATTACGTTTTTCCTTGTTCCTGTAAAATTCACTGCACCTACCTTATGCGGTTTTAAACACTGTTAGTTCCATGGTTTCAGAATATCACCAACGATATGTCATTATGGGTTAGGCCGCACACAATCATACCAAAATCAACGGCTCTGAAGACTACATTATTTTTAGTTCATTTTTTAAATCTGAAAGTGGTTTCCTGCCCATGGAGCCCGAAACTCAAACTTTTCAATTGTATTTTCGGTGTTCTCTCATCATGACACACAGCTATCAACTTTTCGCACTACATAATATGCTTGCTCGAAAACCCTCTGTGCTCCCCTACCAACATATTTAATTATAATTCACCAGATTTAACTTAGAAGTTTAGTCTATTGGTTAATATCTCAAGCAACAAGCACACAAGTTTGTGCATAAACAAACTTTTTGCAACTTGTGTTTGTACATATACAGGGTGGCCCATAAAACGAGATCGAAAGCAAAATTTTAGAAGCCTCTCTCCAAGGGCCTCCCGAAAATGTTTAGGACCTAGACGGTTTTTAATATTTTTAGGGAAATTCAAACAACTTCAGACATTTTTGTTTCTTTCTGTCACACTTTTTGTATTTTTTTTAATTTAAATCCTTGTATTGTGTTCTACAATCGGAAAAAAATATTATCTATTCTATACATTTCTTTTGCCCTTAATGTCTCACTGCTGGGCAAAAGCTTCCCTACTCTCCTTCCACCTCTCTCTGTGCAAAGCAGCCATAGATCAATCTTTGTTGAAGGACTCCAGCTAATCTGGGCCCTGGATGATCGTATTTTTTATAATTTTTATTTGCTGTTCTCAAGGGGTGCCAAACTGCCAATTCTCACATTGGCCGATTTCGATAAGTTTTGGTACATTTAGTTTAAACATTACGAAAGTTCTTGCTTTGCTGGTTTTGAAATATTTTTTTTTATTGGATGTTGGAGTTGATGTTCTGGCTGAACTTCAGCTGTTCAGTCGGTCTAATAAAGGAGAATGGAGATTATGTAAAAATTTAGACAATTTCGTCCTAAGGGTTACTACGTTACGTAAAGTACCTATAGCATATTTCAGAATAAAGTAATAATGATGCCTAGTAAACATGAAATTCTTGGAAATTGATTATTCTGGTGGTTGTATTATTATCAAACCTACATACCGTACTTATTTTTATAATCATCGCGAATGAATACTATACGCTGGCGAAAAATGCCGGGTAGGTAAGCAAGCAATAATAACAAATGACGGATTGAGTAGTCCGAAAACGGCGAGAACTATCACTTCTATTGAGGTTGTTTTTTTTTGTGTTGGTGTTTCGTAGTGTTATTTCCATTAAAAAGGATAACAATATACTTACATTGTATAAAATAAAGTTGACTGCAACTTGGACAGCTTTTTTTCAAGTCGTCGTCCATTGTGTATTTTTTGGAGACGTTTCTTGGTATTTTGTTTACCTCCACTAGAAACGTATCATATTTTACAAAATTTTGATTAAAAAATTATACAGCTACTCAGACTGCGGGTAATTCCAGAATTGGTTTTAGCTCAAAAACCGTTTTTCAAAGACTTCAAGGATGATGAAACTTCGGTCTTTACTGGTCTTCACTTTTCGCTTCGGCGGGCTGTCTGTTGTTTGAGCGAGCGAGCGAGCGCATTGGTGATAGTGATGCACGATACGATTCGATACTTTACAGTATCGACTTATCACAATACAATACTCCGATATTTTGAATCGATACAAACTAATACGATACATGCTTGGATCGACACAAAAGTACCGGTATCGGAATGAATGGATCGTTTGTCATAAAATATCTTACTTGTTGAATATTTAAAATACTTATCTAGAATACTTTTAATATGACGGCGCGCGACGGCTTGAAAACTTGAATAGATTGGAACGAAGTTCCTTATCGCACGTTATACATTTTTCCAAAAAAAGAAAGCAACCGACTTCCAAAAAAAACCCTACCTTAGATTGAAAAAAATCGTGACAAAAAGGAAAATACGGAAGCAAGACGTCGGTTGTTTTTTTTGTTTTTTGTAAAAACGTTTTGGACGTGATAACGTCTTATAAATCGATGAACGCCGGCTGCAGGTACGAAAAAGCATGACTCATTGTCACGTTCCACCTGAGCCAAGCGTGCAAGCGAGAGCGCGGAACTAGCGATAGAGAGGCACGATCGGCCCAAGCGTTCGGTTTGTGACGCATCTATCTCTCGTTATCACGTAAAATTATCGTCCGTAAACCGACTTTTCACTTGTGGTTGTGTGGTACACTGTCGTACATACCTACACCACACCAATTCGTGTACTACCACTACATGCTATGTAAACAACAACGACAGGAAGTTTTATAACATCATCAACATACACCCAGTTGGATTAAATACGTATTATTGAAGCTAACTCAAAAACTTCCCAAGCAAAGTTAAATGTATGTCATACCACTGCGCAAGCTTCTTCTATCAAATGAAAAAGGATTTTAAAAATCAACCCACAATTGATGAATCCACATTTTTGAAAAATATGTACCGATGAACACCTAACATATATAACCTCCTCCTTTTTTGAAGTCAGTTAAAAAGTGTAACATTTTGACCGCCAAGTACTTTTTTTTTCATTTAATTACTCTCAAACATTGATAATTTATTGATGTGCCTGTTATATAATACTAATAATAATATACAGCAGCGAAAAAAACTTCGTTCCAACCGGCACCCTAATTACGTAACACACTATCAATCACAATTCGAATGATTTTTTGAAGTACATTGCTAATCCATTGCTTCATATAAAGTTCAAAAAAGTTGTCTGCTCAACAACGTAAATAATATCAAAATGAAACCCATTGCTACTGATAGTGTGTTACGCAATTACCCCGTGTGGGTGTCCTACGACACCTCAAAACTTTTTATTATGAATAAACAGGTGGGTAGATTTTATATGTTTAGGTATTCGATTTAATCGTTCTTTTTTTTTTTTATACCTAACAGTTTTATTGTTATGAGTCCCACGGGTGTCTTTGAAATGTACTAGGGCGTTTTCTACCCACTTTTTTTCCTAGAACTTTGTCTAGACTCCTAAAGGGATTAAGTACGATACGATATGATTCGATATTTGGAGGTTCTGATAACCTCGGTACATGTCCATATAGGTACATATCCTCGGTTCGGACCTTTCGATAAGATCCTAGAATCGTACCGCATATATAGATCGACCCAAAGTTTCTTTTAGGAGCAGATGACCTTGACCTTGACCTTTACTTAACAACCTAATAACATATTCTACGAATAAAAATCTTGTCTTTGTCTTTGTATCGATCAAATGAGATCGA
Source organism: Atethmia centrago (assembly GCA_905333075.3). Lineage (NCBI taxonomy): Eukaryota > Metazoa > Arthropoda > Insecta > Lepidoptera > Noctuidae > Atethmia > Atethmia centrago. Next base: position 12,938,222 of record HG995383.1, on the reverse strand, counting down.
TACAAATGCAAGTATCGTGCATCTCTATTCGGTAAGTGGCTTCGAGCTTCGGTCAAAACTCAAATCTCAACGTCTCTATGTTGCCAGTTTGAATTATTAATTTATTATTGCATTCTAAAATCATAAAATTATTGCAACAGGCAACAATAATAATTATCGTAGTGGATCCGCAGTGGTAGCCCCCATAAGGGCATTTTCACTTTAAAATCATTAAATCTGGACAAATTCAAAGGTGTAGGTACTTAAGAAAGTTTTAATCGATAAATATTACTACTCATTAAAGGACTATTTGGATGACAGTTCTATAATCCCTCCTTCAGTTAAGCACTGTTTGACACTTGTGTCTTTAACTTTTTCTAATTTGATTAATTGACAATGGTGCCGATTCCCTTGTTCACAAACTAAACTAAATTTAAGTTCAGTGCATCCTAGTTTTATTTTTTACATTTCTGTTTTATCTTAAATTTCGATTGTTGACATTTTTGAAATATTTTGTTTATTTGGTAGGTACTTGTTTTGACATTGTAGTTTTATTTCAAATTTAATTCATTGTCAGGGGAATATTATATTGATTTATCCAACACTAGGCTCTTTCTATAATTGTTATTTGATATTGTGAAATTAATAATGAAATAACTGTTAACTAACGTTTGTACGCCTAATGGCAAAGCTTAGAGAACTCACAAAAATGTAATATCTCACACACCTGTGTATCTGTAACCTATGTTTACAAATAAATACTCTGAATCTGAATCTGAATCAGACAGATAAACAAAAATTGTAAAAAATGTTATTTTGGTATATGTACCGTTTATACATACATATGCATTTAGTAAAAAGCGGTTATTTTAATATTACAAACAGACACTCCAATTTTATTTATCTGTATAGATGTATAGATAAATAGCCTACTTTCCTTATTAAAAACGGAAAATAAATGGACATTGTAGTGAAATAGTGGTCAGTTTGGTGACAACATAAAAGTCGTCCTGTTTTATTGTTTTAAAAGTATTATGACTTATCGTGATATTCCATTGCTGTTGAATATTACAATCCATCGAAAAAAACAGGTAATAACCTTGAATAGAAATCTCGTTTTTCTAAAATGAAGTTTCAACTTCGGTTTTGTGACAAGTGACGCCACGAAGATCGATTTTTTTATTATATTTCTTTAATAAAGTGGTTACTTTTTGAATATTTTTTTTTGTTTTAGTGTTCAATATTGTAACTGGCTAAAACAATATTCAAACAGTTATAGTAAAACAACAAAGAAAAAGTTATAAAAAATATTTTGTCCACGTAAATTGGGACAGTTACCAAACTGACACATCGAAAAACCCAAAGCTTAGGTAACATGATACAAAACAAAACAGCGTGTAGCACTACTAGAGCGTATAGAATTTTCATTTGTGTAATAGCCAGATCTTTGTGTCTTTTATATTTCTGCCGACTAGTCATTTTATTGTTTCTCCACTCTTCCCTTCTTTTTTCGGCTCCTTCTGGCGTCAGTTCTGAAACTTTTTCTTTTTTGTTTAAATTTCCAAATTTTGATTTCTTTGATTTTCATATTCCTGAGGGCGTTCTAGTTTTTCTCTATAATGTTTCATCCTTTCCGCACCACTTAGTGGCATAGTGAGGTTTATTAAAAAAAAAACTGCCTGAAAATAAATATTTGCAAGTTGTTTAGTGACATTTGTAGTCAGTGCTCTAAGTGACAGGATAAAAATGTCACCAAATTGACGTCAAATTCACGGGCAAGATTAAAAAGAAAAATGTTTTCTAATCACAGTTCGATACTTTGTAAGAACAAAGTATGCTAAAATATATCTAAGTTATATTTGATTCGTTTGAAACAGATGAACGATGTAAAACGTCTATATTAAGAAGGAAATAACATCACTAACCTGACAAATAAAGTGGAGACAGCTGCCGACACAAACAAAATCACCCTTTCACTCGAGACACTGATTCAAAACTGACGTTATTAAATGCCGGCCGTGATCTTGTTCACAAATGTTGCCATTTTATGTAACATGAGCTTCTTAAGTAATTATTTTGAACAACTGGAATCGTCACTAAACTGACATGTCCGACCGGTTCAAGTTTAGTACATTTATTTGAAAAAATATTTTTAACCGTGTCATTAGTTTATTGTACAAATTTAATTTGATGTCACGACCAAAACAACACACTATGGTTGCACCAAAACTTTTAACATAAGTACATATTCGTAATAAACTAATTCAGTAACTTCGGCCAGATCAATGTTGGTAAGGAGTGGGACATTCCCGAAACAGTTACTCTGAATGTTTAAAATACTTATAAATTAATAATTTAAACGAATTTTACCAGGATTATAGATGAATTCGTCAATTTATTATATATTTTACCTTTTTATCCAAAAATTTGACCATATGTCCATTATTTATCACGCTATATAATTTTATTTAAGTGGGACAGCCTCAAAATGGCGGGTACACTTAAAAGTGAAAATGCTCTTATGATACACAAGCTGACACTCATAAGATGCAAATTGCAAGAAAATTTGACTTTCGCGGGCTAGAACTGCGGATCCATTGCGTTCGGAACATAGATTACAAATGTGATTGGTAGTTCTGTTCTATCAGTCGCCCTTTTGAGCTCTACTTTATCGAACAAAACTCAGTGCTACCAATCGCGTCACTCTTCAAGTTATAGTGAATGCAGATTATAGTAGAAATTTGGTCAGCGAGTCGAAGGCTCGTGCTCGTAGCACAAAAAAATATATTTAAAAATCTTCAGCTGGCAACATGAATAAGATGATCTGAAAAAAAAAGATTTAATACTTTTGTATTTTAATGTTATTTAGTTACTTGGTATGAGTAGGAATGTAGGATTATGATAACGTTTCAGACATGTTGCCAACTATATAAGTATATTTCATGTTGCCAACTGAATATTTTTTAAATTTGCCGTCATTTTCTTGTGCTATGCCATTTTTCCTAGCTCGATGGCCATGCCTCCCTGGCCAAACTCTATGTATTAGCGTATACTAAATCTATGGTTCGGAATGCCATTTTGACTGAATGGGGAAGAAAACGCAAAGCTATCAACCTGGGCAAGCCGACTCTAATTTTAACATTATAGTGAAAATAGAAAATTTTATCAACCTATACAGCCTAGTGTTGGAAACAAAACCCTAACTAATATTATAAATGCGAAAGTAAACTTGTTTGTTTGTTACGCTTTCCCGCTAAAACTGCTGAACGAATTTGGATGAAATTTGGCACATGAGTAGACCACATGACCTGGGTTAGGACATAGGATACTTTTAATCCCGATATTCCCACTGACCACAAGACTTATGCAGGTGATACCGCGGGCCGCAGCTAGTAAAACAATAATATAAAGTTTTAACGCTCAGTCCAATTCTCTATATCTATGGTTCAATCTGAGGCAGTGGCGTTGGCGCGGTGGCAGACAGTAATATTCTTGGCCAGTGCCGGTTTTAGCACTACCAGCGCCCTGGGCGAGATTTATACGGCGCCCCCTAACTGCAATTCAAACCCATATGAAAAAAGGAAAAAGGTCTATGGAAATTACCATTTATTAAAAGAAATAACCACTTATTTAAAAAAAAAAAAAAACTAATAAAATTTGACTTTTCTAGCCTTTCTGTCGGCGAACTCTTTTATTATTTTATCGAAATCGAGGTTTTCAGCAATTTCATTCTCGATTGACAAAGTTGCCAAGTTTGTCAATCGGGATTGCGATATTGTCGATCGCAGTTATGTATAGTTAATAATATGCGCATTGCTATCCATACATTTGGATACAGTTCTTGTAAGTTGCGATCTTTGATAAAATTTAAAACAAAAACAGGAGTAGCCACATTCTGGTCAGGCAAAAAAGATTTCAGACTTATGAGTTCATCACACAACATACACATACATACATATACATACATCTGATTTAGAGTCTACAGTTAAGGCACTGACGAGACCCAATTGACCAAAATAGGCTTCTCTTAAGAAAGAAAATTGCCAAATCTGTATAGTTTGTGGTAGCGGAAAAAATATATGTTAATTTTGAACATATTTCCCAGAACTTGGTTGTCACAAAAAGACGTTTTGAAAAAAAATCTCGATACAAACTAACGTTAAACTAACCTCTTACCTTAAGTTCTAATCCAAAATATCTGTATTAAATATCAACATAAATTACGTATTTAATTAGTAACAAGTACGTCTTATTCTAATGCAGAACTTGGTTGTTTTTTTATTTTCGATTACTCAACTCAATTCTGAGTAAATAGATAATTACTTCATATTTTGCAATAAATTACAAGCGTTTTGTCGTCGCGCTTCTCTTTCTTTTCTATGCAATCTGACAGTGACCGCAGTTTAGGTGTTGTCAGCGTCTTAATTTCAATTGGAGATCACCACAGAGTTTGACAAGGTCAGGTTTTTCCGGAATCTGTTTTATATTGTACAAAAAAGACCAATATTCCGAGTACTCATTTAACTGTTCAAATCTTTCATTGCCTGAAATTAATGTAGTGTCCAAAAGACAGTTGAAAAATTCAATCTCAATTTTTTTTTCCGGAGAAGCTATAGGTTCATCGCGGGCAGTTTCACCAGCTTGACGCTTAACATATCGAATTCTTTTCGTGGCTCTAAACACAGGTTCAATTGCCAGTTCTTCAGCCAATTCCTTCGCCGTTAAAATGGCGCTTTTGAAGCCTGTATTTATATATTTTTCCAAGAAAGTGCAGCATTTTTTCAACAGTTCTTTGCATTTACCGAGATCTGTCTGCTGATTGCAGAGATTTACTAACGATATTAATTTGAAAAGTTGTGTCATACCAAACGACCAATGACATGACACTATGAAGCTAAAATCTTTTAGCTGTTCGGCTAGAGTAGTAGCCTCATGAGAGACTTGAACATCAATTTTCTGAGTTTCAATAGCTAAAGTAATTAAAGCGTCATGGATGGTACTAATTTGATAACGGACTGCTTTAACACTGCTGATTCTTGCTTCCCAACGTATGTCACTTAGCTTTTTTATAGTATATAATCCCAAGTGATCTTATAGTAGATTATTGATCGGTTAGAATTTTCCATCGATGAACAGTAGCTGAAAACAATGTGAACAACCTCTGATGTACCCCAAACAAAGTGACTGATTTTACGGATGACTTAGCGGCATCGCAGAGTACGAGATTGTAGCTGTGACAGCCACTCGGTACGTAAACAGCTAAGGGATTTATATCCAGAATTCTCCTTTGAACCCCAATATTTTTTCCTTTCATGTTAGCCCGGTTTTCATAACCCTGACCCCTACAATTGTTCAATTCCAGTCCATATTTATTTAATGATAAATGATAAATGATTTTATTTCTGTAAGTAGGTTTTTACAAACACTTTTACACGTCAAAACATATTTTTTTAAACTAGATGAGGCCGGCGTTTCCTATCTGACTACTCTGAGAAGAAAGGCCGAAACAAACTCAGAGGTCACAGTCTCTTTTAAAGTCCAGACATAATCTTGGTCAGATCATGTGAAGACCATGTCGATTGGTGTCTGAAATGGTCTTTTGATGAAAGAACCACACAGATTGAGTGGACCTGTCCAGTCAGTGCACGCATTTGTCAGTCGTTGTGCAGCTCAACTCATAACTAAAGGAGCTCAACGATTCAACGAACAATACCAAAGAAAGGATATTTGGCTAGGCCGCAAAAAATACTCAAAACTGCCAGACCATATTAAAAACTAACTGAGAATAAAACAAAATTAAACAATGATCCACATAGTCTTCACATTTACAATAATTAAAACAATCTAATACTACACAGAGTAAATATTCATGTCATTGCATAAATAAAATTCATCAATGTCAATGTGTATATTCGGACATAATCTTGGTCAGATCATTTGAGGACCATGTAGGTTGGTGTCCGAAATGGTCTTTTGAGGAAAGACCACACAGATTTGAGTGGACCTGTCCAGTCAGTGCACGCATTTGTCAGTTATCATGCAGCTCAACTCAAAACTTAAGGAGCTCAATGATTTGACGAACAATACCAAAGAAAAGACATTTGGGTAGGCCGTATAAAGTACTCAAACTGCCAGACCATCATTAAAAGTAAGAGACAAAAAAAAAAAAAAAAACAAACAATGACCCACATAGTCCTCACATTCCTAATAATTAAAATAATATAAAATAATACTATACAAAGTAAATATTCATGTCATTGTTTATATAGAATGTTATATAGAATAAGAAAATATAATAGCAAAATAAAAAGAGTAAAAAAACAACATTCACTGTAAGTTTATTGGAGCAGCTCAATCCCAAGCCTTTTTGTCCTCAATATAATCTTTAACAGTATAAAAGGCTTTTAGGCACAGTTTCTGTTTTATAAAACATTTGAATTTATTAAGGCTTAGTTCTTGAATGTGGCTAGGAAGTTTATTATAAAAACGTATACCTACATTGGCATCTAAACGAGCTGCCTATTTTTTTGAGCCTGGTTGTAGGAACAACAAATTTGTGTTTGTTCCTAGTATTTACATTATGGATATCACTGTATTTTTTAAACAAATTGATATTTTTATGTGCGTACAAAAGATTTTCATAAATATACTGAGAAGCTACAGTCATTATATTAATCTCTTTAAATTTTTCTCTGAGGGAGTATCTGGGACTTAATTTATAAATTGAACGGATTGCCCTTTTTTGTAAAACAAAAATTGTCTGTATATCGGCGGCATTTCCCCATAACAGAATACCGTACGACATTACGCTATGAAAATAACTAAAGTATACTAAACGGGCTGTGTCTAAATCCGTTAAATCACGAATTTTTCTAACGGCGTATGCTGCAGAGCTAAGCTTTTTTGACAATTTATCTATATGGGGGCCCCATTGAAGCTTGGCATCCAAAGTTATGCCTAAGAACACAGTGGTATCTTCGGGGTTCAACTCTTCACCCTTTATGAGAACGCTAGTTTTTACTTGTCTAACATTAGGTATTGTAAACTTAATACATTTGGTTTTTTTCTCGTTAAGAAGTAGGTTGTTAACATTAAACCAGTTAACTACTTTTTCGAGGGCACTATTTACATTGTCAGTAACCAACTGCTGACGTTTGAGTTTAAATAAAAGTGAAGTGTCGTCTGCAAACAGCACTATATCATGATTATCCTTTATGAGGCAAGGCAAGTCATTTATATAAATAAGAAACAAAAATGGGCCGAGAATTGAGCCCTGGGGGACCCCCATTCTTACTACAGATCCGGGTGATCTTTTCCCGTTAACATCAACTCTCTGAATCCTATCACTCAAATATGAAGTAAGAAGATCCAGAGAAGAGTTTCGGATTCCGTAGTGGTGCAGTTTTCTGACCAAAGTTTCATGAAGAACGCAATCTAATGCCTTGGACAAATCGCAAAAAATACCCAAAGCATCGCATTTATCCTCCCATGCATTATAAACATGTCCTAAAAGTTCAACACCCGGCATCAGTAGTCGAACGACCCCTTGTAAAACCGAACTGTTTGTTATGCATTAATTTATGTTTATTGAAAAATATTTGGATTTGATATAAAATAAGTTTCTCGAAAATTTTACTAAAGGTAGGTAGTACTGAAATAGGTCTATAATTAGTAGGGTCTGATGTACTACCCGATTTAAACAACGGTATTATTTTACTGTTTTTCATAAGATCAGGAAACTCACCACAGTCAATACAATTATTAAAAATAACAGCTAAAGTAGGTGCGACAATGTTTATAATCGACTTAACAACATCCACAGAATTACCCCATAGATCTGCGGTCTTTTTAACATTTAACGTGTGAAAGGTTTTAATTACATCTTTACATGTGACATATTGGAAACTAAATTCTGAATCACAAACTAGAACGTTTTCTATAAGTAAAGACTCTGCGGCAGTAAAACATCAATGATAACTTCAGTCATTGTTTCACCAGTCGACTCATTGACAGGTATAAAATTCTATGAAATGCTCTTTTACTGATATTTTATCGTCATCTGATGATAAATCAACAAATCGTATTGTCAATGACAGTTGTTCTACATGACTAATGTCTGGTGTACAATCAGCTATAATGGAATAATATTTTGATTTCTTTGCGTGTGATATGATTTCTGACTTCACTTTTTCACCCATTAGCTCTATTAATTCATTTTGAATGTCTTTTCCGCAGTAGTGATCTGAAACATCACCCTTCATAGTTAATCGTAAGTGCTCCTGCATAACTGGATCAAATTTGGCTAGCAGTTGTACTAAGCCCAAGAACTTTTCGTTATTTGGCGTATATAGTTTGTCGGAAGTACCTCTAAACGCCATATTGTTTTCAGCTAAATAAAGTGTAATATGCAGTAATCTAGACAAAACATTATTCCATCTTGTAGTTTCCTTTCTAAGCAAATGTTGCTCTTGGCAATCTATAGTTTTTCCTGTTTTTAATCGTAGTTCAGCATCAATCCATGAAAGGTAAAACTTCTTATGAGAAGTGCTATTCTCATGAATTTTTAACATTTCAGACAAGTATTTCCAGTTGTTATATTCGTATCCTTCAGATATTAAACTCGACGTAGAACTACCATCAAATAGCCGGCAACAAAAACAATAAACTCGATCCTTAGAAACGGAGTATATTAACCAACGATGCTGAATTGTTTCATTGTTTGCAAGTTTTTTTGTGAAATGAGAATTAGAGAAATGTCGCCCTGTATCATTCTTCGGATAATTATCAATGTGAGTTTGCACTGGGCCACTATTTATTATATGATCAATAATTTTGTTATTTCGATTGAGTGACCAAGTGGCTGGATCCGATATATTCGGGACAACAGTACTAATGTCATCTAGAATTTGTTTTTGTACATCACCAATGGAGTCATCCTGAGCAGCATTTGTAATTGTAGCACAACTTGTCTCCTCACTTCGAGAAACTTCGACAGCAATGTCTTCAACAGCTATCTGATCAGACTTGTCAGACAGAGGCTCCACTACTGTTGTATTCGTTTGTATTCCAGATGTAGATGCCAAATTCAGGTCTTGATTTTTGTTGTGGTATATTTATCTACATTCAAAAACTTTTTGTTTTCTGAAATTCCTTTTCTTTTTCCTTTTTCTATATTGTGATCCAGATTGTTTTCTTTTGATAGGATCAACGTGTTCGGACATTTTGTACTAATCAATTTAGTCAATCTATAAAATCTGCAACAAATTAAATATCTCTAAGTCCAAACATTTCTAAAAGTAAATAAATTACAATAAAACTTCAATAAAGCGCTATTGAGCGAGGTTGACCAAAAACGCGTTGTAATCGCGATAAAATTATACACGGGAAGTAAGCTCAAGAAAAATCTAGGTACACGGAAAGAAATGTATGGTGCTTATCGCCATCCTCTTATTATAGTATTGCAGCCAGTACCATAAGTATGGCGTTATCTACTATACTGTATAGTACAAAAATCTTTGCGTAGTTTACATGTCTGTATAGCGGGGTAGACAATACTACATACTATATTGAAGAAACGGCAATGCCACTAGGCTGAGTCACAATAGATCTTTGTGGAGTAGTCAATACACTATCGGATTACCACCAATACTGCGTAAATGTAGTTGCAATTTTTTTAATATAATCTTTATTAATGTCAATAATGCTGTACATTATACAAATCAAAAAAGAAATCATAAATAAATAAATTTGAATAAGAAATTAATAGTTTATTTCCTTATTCATCTTTTAAATTTTACAAAAAATAATGCCTCATAATTTAAAAAATATTTTTTCTAAAAGATATTTTTTTATTATTTAAAGAAATCAATATATTTCAGAACATTTTTATCATATTTTAATTTCCACTGAATCCCATCGAGAACTTTTATTTGGTATGAATTGATTTCAATCGTGAATAAAAAAAATCATATAGTTTATACTGAAAATAATTAATATATATTAATAATTAATAAATTAATTATTAATTATTTTATATATTAATTAATATATATTAATAATTAATAAATTAATTATTAATATATATTAATTATTTTCAGTATAAACTATATGATTTTTTTTAATAAATTTAATAATTAATAATTAATAAATTAATTATTAATAATTAATATATATTAATAATTAATTTATTAATTATTAATAATTAATATATATTATATTATATTATTAATTTATATTATTATTATTAATAATTAATTAATTATATTTCTTTACTTATAAATATTGGGCTTAATCTTATAATATTTATGAATAATAATATTATATTATCATAATATATTTAAAACTATAACCAAAACCAACCAACACCAAAACCTATGTTTTGACTTCAATAAACTTTGGTACTACTGCAATATAAGCATTCGTAATTTTACAATATTGAATAGGGTTATCTGCCAGAAGCATTGTGGAAGTATTGTGGGCCTGACGCCCGTACTGACATGATGACTCATACGCCATGATTATTGTGAATGTTACCATTCCATATGGTCAAATTATCTATGCATATAATTTTTAAACGAATGAAAAAACCTTGATACCATACAGTATGGTAGAATCGACCATACAGCAGAGTGGTATCCGCGAAAAATTATTTCCGTGTACCTATTTTAACATTGATATGACAGCAGAATATTTGTGAAATGTTTTATTGATTTAAAAGCTTGCGTTTCGTGATAGTGCTTCGATTTATTACGGAAAAATCACGATTATCCTCATCCTTCATCACGTTTCCGTGGGAATGAGACATTTTCCCGCATTAAAAAGTAGGTAATCTATGTATTTTCTCGGGAACCATTTTATCTCCGTATATAAATTTCATCAATATCGTAGAATATCATTTAGTTCCAGAGATTACCCCGCCCCGCCCCAAACAAAACTAATATCACTCGGTAGTCGGAACGAAGAATGACGAACATCAGTATCACAACGTAGCATGAACCGTCTGATTACTGCATCTCTTTGTTTTAAAATAATTGGAATAACTGTTTTAAGTGCGTGCACCGATGTAATGAATGAGAAAGACTTGAGTGTGTTCCGCTTCGTCAAAAATAACATCAACTCTCTCTAACTTAAACGTAAAAAAGAGACACATAATGTTTTTCTCGATGGTCGGGTATTCCCGGTAAAATTAAATGCATGCAGTGCAGTGCTCCGATTTGAACACTGCGTTTCATTCTAGTGTTGCCATTTTGCCAACATAACGATTTTTTTCGCTAAATTTAGGGAATTTACGAGTAAGTAGGCCTCGCTCAATGAGCGAGAGGAAATAAAGGGGTGCCTGCGGCGCCTCTTTATGTCCGGCGCCCTGGGCGGTCGCCCAAACGCGCCCTACCCTAACGCCGCTACTGTTCTTGGCAGAATTCCTTAGGGCCTGTGCACACCACTTTTTTTAAACGCGCCGTTAACGTGCGTTTTAGAAACGTGCGTCGACGGCGCGCTTTTATCCCACAGAAGGTCTACAGGCTGCGTCTGACTCGCGTGCGTATCGCGTCTGTATCGCTGCAAACGCGCGTCAGCCATCTCGTGATTGCATTTTAATTTTTTTTTTATTGTTAATGTTGAGCACATTTTCCATGTAATTTGAATAGGTAATTGTATATTTCACATGTAGTATTTCCCTATATATTAACTTGCATGCAATTCGCTTACGTTCTACGGTAATTATCATAGTCATTGGTGCCGATTCCCTTGTTCACAAACTAAACTAAATTTAAGTTCAGTGCATCTTTTTCTTTCTATTTCATTAAGAAAAGGACAGAAGATAAATTTTAGTTTAGTCCTGTCAAATTAATCAGCGCTTGACGTAAATTCACGTAATTTTAGTAGGCACGTTTTTAATCACGTCTAAACTTGTATGGAGTAGTGACAGGCGCTCATTAATTTGACAGGACTAAACTAAAATTTATTTTCTGTCCTTTTCTGAATGAAATAGAAAGAAAAAGATGCACTGAACTTAAATTTAGTTTAGTTTGTGAACAAGGGAATCGGCGCCATTGTCTAATAAAATATTTTTTTAATTTTTGCAGTTACTACAGATAAATTTTAACATATTATTTAGTTTCAATACATTCACATAATTGTTACGATAGACCTTACTGACTAAGATATTTGTATCTGGCATAATATTCCGCAGTGTGTAGTAGTGTAAAAGCTTAAAACTTGTAGGGGATTGTTGTCATTGGAACCCGCCATTAAATACAACGAAGTCTGAGTCGGTAAAATCCTTACACATAGCTAAACTTGAACTTAATATGTGACTTAGAGGTGTATTAGATTTAATTAACGACGTTACATGAAATGAATCTCCCACAAGGTCCTATAGATTTTCCCGCATTCCGTATCCAGTCTGATCGGCGAATATACCTACAATTCTATGTTTCAAAGTTATAGCAAAATGAATTTGTACTTCACTTGAATTCTTGTTGATTTGGTTTTGTTTGTTGTTGTTCGAACTCTGGTTTTGTTTTGTAGTGGTTAAAGCAGAATTGTTTGTCTTTGTTAATGATGTGGAAATATTCAGACAATCTCTAGTATTAGGTATGTATGTCTTCGTGCAGTAGGGGTAATTTGTCTTTTGAGGAGCCACAGGGTACTACTTCAGTGCCCATTTTTGATAAATTGGGGATTGGATTGATGATTTGAGAGTACTAATTCAATATAGAATTGTTATAGAATTATTTGATATTATAATATTTGCATAAACTAAGTATAGTAATAGATATATGGATTGGCCGGGAAGGATACTCCGCAGCGCAACCACTTTAAATAAAAGTTTACGTCGAAACTAGAGATGTAGCGTTAAAGTATCTCGTACGCTGAGTCTCAATGCAAAGGCGGAGGAGAATACTCAACGATTGAAGCACTTTGAAAGGAAAATCACACGAAATACAGAAAAAACGACATCAAAAACACGCACCAACTAACTGTTTTGAAACGTTTGAAATTTTTGTTAAACTTTGACTGACTTTGACATAAAGCGTTGATGTTGCCATTTTATCATCGCATTTTTATCATTTGTTTTTTGGTAATGGAAGCCCTGTATCAAACACAGTTGACTTCTTGTGACGACTGGCCTTGCAGACGTTAAGGGAGCCATTTATGGGGGACAAATTACAAAATAAAAATAAATAGTTTTGTGGACTGTACCGTGTGAGTGTGACATATCAAAAGCATGGTATATTTTTTATAATTTTAAAATAAATACTTTTAAAATTATTTAAGAAAATAGATGAAAATTTATCATCCCCCCTTATCTCCGAAACTAGAGAGCCAACATTTTTGAAAACCACATAGAAAATAGTTTTATACTTATAGATTACAGGAAAACCTTTATGAAGTGTATGGTCTTAAAATAACACGGTAAACCTCTCAATATTTTGCGTAACAACTTACATTTGCAGTTGTAATGTATTGGAGAACATGTTTTTCAACTATAATGTTTTTTCTAGTAGGTACCTCGTGCATTTGCTCTTGGAAAGCACCATTTGGTGAAGTGGAACTAATGATGAAGACTATAGATGGCAACCGGAAACACTCAATAAATCCTATGTATTTCACGGGTTCGATTACTTTAATATAGTTGCTAAGCAATTTATGCTCGTCACAATGCACGTGGTGAAGTGGAGCTGATGGTGGCTTCACCAGCAACTCTTCCAAAAAATCCTGTATATAAAATTGGGTTCCCATGTGGGAACCCAATTTTATATACAGGATTTTTTTTACAAAATCGAACCCGTTCAAGCACGTGCTTGTACAGCAACCAAACCAATCAAGTTAATAGATGCTTACTCGGATTTGTAGGTACATACTGGACCGTGTGGAGTGAGCAGTGGCGTACTTAGCTAGTCCTAGAGGGCTGTATCAAAATTTGTTGTGGGCCGATTTCGACCATTTGTTTCTAGTTGAAATACTAATAAATAAGTATTCAATGTGTATTAAGTATGTCTGTATTCATAACGGTTTGAAAAGGCATTTCATTTTGGGAGCCTAGACTGAAGGCGCCAATCTCGTACGGTGGCCGCACGTCAATGGTAATAACAAAACCACTATTAGATACCAAAAAGAGATTTTTTGAATGACAAAACTTGTAAATTAATCTGTTATTCTATGTGAATTTTTATGTTATTTTTTTATAATAATATGAGTAATAAAATCTTTATTACTAGAAGAATGGGTAGGTATTTAAAAACTTTGGTCTTATGTAATTTGCACTTTTTTTTTTTGGGTTGGAAATCATCATATAACTTCACCCGCTCTGGGTGGAGCGGGAGGGTTTGTCAGACTCTTACTCACAAAAACCCACCCGTATTCCGTTGCCTGTGTTGCCAGGGGCCTCCGTAACCCTTTTGGACTGCCACGCGATCCCGGCAGGCAACGGCCCTAGTGGACCCCTACACTTGTTCTGACAACATCTCTTTGAGGCGCGCGTGGAATACAACGTGCCGTCGACCCGGGCCTGGTCCTTACCGGATGGTGCGGAGTTACGCCCCGGCGTTTCGCCTCCTCGCGCCACTCCCATACGTGCGCGAGGAGTTTTGCCTCCAGATTCGATGGTGGCAATCCGGCAAGGAGGCTCGCTGCCTCACAGGATACCGTGCGGTATCCCCGGACCAGCCGAATGGCCATGGCCCTTTGGGCAGCGCTCAACCGGTGGGCTGGCTGCAGCGCCAGGGAACGCGCCAGGGAACGCCAGGGAACACAGGAGCCCCGTCAAGGGCCATGGACCGCACGACCCCCGCGTAGAACCTCCAGCAATAGGTGTTTGGACCCCCTAGATTGGGCAGGAGCCGCTTAAAGGCAACCCCTGCCCGCTCCAGTTTGGGAGCCAAACGACGGAAATGCTCCACGAAGTTCCACCGGCTATCGAGGACGAGTCCCAGGTACTTCATCGTCGACTCGACGCCGATGTAAACCCCTCCTACCGTTATTTGGGATCCCGACGGGGGCGCGTTCCGAGGACCATGAAAACACATGGCCTCCGACTTGTGCAGGGCCACCTCGAGTCCCAATTGCCGGATTCTTTCGACGATTGTCGCAACCCCACGTGCCGCTACTACGGCCGCCGCCTGGTGCGACCTCCCTTGCGCCAGGACCAACGTGTCGTCAGCGTAGCACACCACGCTGACGCCGCTAGGGAGGTCGGCGCGCAGTACCCAGTCGTATCCGATGTCCCACAGATGCGGCCCCAGGACCGATCCCTGTGGGACACCGCACGACATCTCTTGCCAGTTCCACACTCCCTGGTGACTGGGGTAGATGACGGCCCTGTCCTTCAGATAGGCCTCGACCACACGACAGAGGTAGGTCATCCGGTGGTACTGGAGTGCCTCCCTGATGCAACTCCAGGGCAGGGTATTGAAGGCATTGGCGATTTCAAGAGACACCGCCAAGTCGACCCCACTCTGAGCAACAGCATTCCCCGTCGTGAGGGCTCGTACGCGCATGATGGCGTCCATCGTAGAGCGTCCCCTGCGGAAACCAAACTGGCTCTCCGCCAAATCCGGCCCCACCCGGCCGCTGGCCGACGAGGCGGTCTGCAATGACTCTTTCAAAGAGCTTGCCCACCTCGACGAGCAGCACGATGGGCCGATAAGCGGACGGAGAGTCCGCAGGGCGCCCTGCCTTCTTTATGAGGACCAGTTTCCCCCTCTTCCAACGAAGCGGGAACCGGCCCCTCTCGAAGCATGCGCTTAAGAGCCCCCTTAGTCGAAGCCCGAGAGCCTCCAAAGCCAGGACCCAGGCCTTCCCAGGTAAGCCGTCGGGTTCTGGGGCGGTATTTTTGGCATTCAGCCTACGTACCACCACTCTCATCTCTACCTCGGTCACCTCCGGAGTATCGTCGTCGTCATCGGCGGTGTGGTCCGCATTGGGCACCGAAGCCATGGACGGGGCGGTGTATTCCCCTCGCGAAGGGAACAGAGCGCTCACCACGTCTTCCACAAGCTGGGGCCGGAGACTCTGCGTCAGTGGGGGCGCCCATGGGCGGAGTTTATCCTGTACCACTTTGTACGGGTGTCCCCACGGGTCCCTGTTCAGAGTCCCCAGCGACTCCTCGCGGGCCCATCCCCCGGCCCGCAGGATCTCCACTTGGAAGGCGGTCTTCGCCGCTCTGTACCCCTCGTACAGCTCCGCCTGAATGGAGGTCGAATACGGAGCCTGCGGTGCCTGGTGTACCGGCGTCGCGCAGCAACGCACGCAGAGCCGTCAGCTCCTGCGACCACCAGTACACCTGGCGCGAGGCACGTCCAGGGGCTGGACCCGGGGCATTGCCACGTCACATATTTCGGACATGGCCTCCCGGAACCACTCCGCCTCGTCGTTGATGTCAGCAGGCCTATCCGGTGGTGACACCCAGGCCTGCACGATCGAGGCTTCCAGGAGTAGCTCCCGGTCCAGCTGCTTCAGCGCCCACTGCGAACCACTCGGGGCCTGTCGGACCGGCGCGTTCGAGGTCTGGGCGGAGACGTCAAACCGGATATACGAGTACCGGTCATCGGAACAGGTCTCCACCCCCATGACGCGCCAGTCAACTATACGCTGCGACAGAGCGGGGCTAGCGAACGAGATGTCCACCACTGATTCACCCCGCATCCTCACACACGTGGGGACAGGACCCCGGTTTATGACGACCAGGCCTGTCTCCAGAGCCCAGTCCTCCACCATCCTGCCCCGTGTGTCCGTTAACCGGGAACTCTAAGCCAAATTCTTGGCATTGAAGTCCCCGAGGACGAACACCGGGAGGGAACCGAACCCGACAACGACGACTCTCAACTCCGCAAAGGAGTTGTGGAACTCGGCAAGAGTTTGGTTCGGAGAGAAGTATACACCTACCACGACAATCTCCTCGAACCGTGCTGCTACGCAGCCCCGTCCACTCTTGACGGCCTCGAGGGAGGGATTACTGGCGGTGGCCGACGAAATTAGGGTCACTGAGCCGCTCAGGTCCTCCACCCAGTCATCCCTGGGCGGGACGAAGTACGGCTCAGCGACCACGATGTTAATCGACCACTGCGCCATGCTCTGGAGCAACAGATCTTGAGCGGTGGCGCAGTGGTTGATGTTCGCCTGGAGGAGGCGTGATGGGGCCATTATTCTCCATGTCAGCCCCCTCTTGAGCCTCCTTCTCAGCCTACTGTGAGGGTCCTGCCGCGGCGGCTACGGCATCGACGACGGCGGTGGTGGAGGCGGCAGTGGCGGTGGCAGTGGCGTCGGCCGTAGTGGTGACGGCTGTGGCGGAGGGCCTGCCTCTGGCCCTGGCTTTGGCGGGTGGTGCAGGCCTTGCCCCCCATCCGGTGCTCAGCTGGCTTGCCAGCCACCGCACATACGGCATAGTGCAGCGTGGCGTTGCACGAGCATGTTATGTGCACTTAGGTGTCAAAGGAGTGCTTTGGCACTCGTACTAGGACGGGCGAAGGAAAAACGTTCCCGCAGATAGGATGGCGTACTAGGATTATGAAGGATGTTAAATAGCAGACACAATATCCGAGAGTTCCTGCGAAGACGAATGGGGAGCCACTTGAGAATCTTGCGAAAGTTAGAAACATGATCATACTTTTTAAGGTTAAAAACAAAACGAATGCACATATTTTGCAAACGCTCAAGTTTATTTAAAAGCTCCTCGGTGGCATCCAAATAACAGGTATCAGCGTAGCCTATGATGGGCTGTATGAGAGTTTGAGCAAGGGAGATTTTGGTATTCAAGGGCAAGAAGCTCTGGAGGCATTTCAACGAATGGAACGTGTAGTACACTTTGCGACTGACTTGAGCAACATGGGTACCTAGTCCACGATAGGTAAGAGTCCAAGGTCACCCCCAGTTTTTTAACTGTATTTGCGTATTCAATCTGAACTCCATTCAGACAAAGTGGAGACAGCGACGCAATATCGAGCCTATTCCGCATATACCTTCCACCGATAATTATGGCCTGGGATTTCTTAGGGTTGATTTGCAGTCCAAAGTACCGCGACCACTCGCTAATCAAATCCAGGTCATTGTTCATGGCAGACACGGCTGCTTCCGCATCTTGCCTAAAGAAGTGATTGTAAAGCTGCAGATCGTCGGCATAGAGATGGAAGTGGGAAGAGATAACTCTGGTGACGGAGTTAATGAAAATAGAAAAGAGAAGAGGAGAGAGAACGCCACCCTGAGGCACACCCGCGGTAAGAGAACACCAGTCAGAAGAAGTCTTTACGAGATGAACCCGCTGCGTCCAGCCTTTAAGATAGGAGTCGAACTAATCTACAGTAGAAGAAGAGAAATTGAAACATTTAAGGATCCCTAGAAGGATGTCGAAATCGACAGAGTTAAAGGCACTGCTAAAGTCCAGAAGTACAAACAAGGTGAGAGATTTGTTGTCCATAGCCAAGCGAATTTCATCAGTGACCTTCAGAAGAGCCGTTACTGTGCTGTGACCGGGTCGAAAACCAGATTGAAAAGGACTAAGAAGGCAATTCGAGGATAGAAAGGCAGAAAGTTGCTGATGAACAATGTGCTCAAGAACTTTAGAGAGAAAAGTGTCTTTGTGTGTGATTGGTATGTGTCCAGAAGTCCAGAAGATATGAGTGAGTATGATTTAGTGAAATAGTCAGTTAACCCACAAATTGTATAAGTCTCCGGTTCTACGTAGGTTTATGTTATTGTTATAATAATACCTATTATTGCGTTATGTGATAGATTATTTTATATATAGATTCACCTACCTACTGTTTTTACTAAATACCAATTTGGAATAGAGTTATAATAATTTTAATTCATTTTTACTTTATTTTACCTATTGTGGTATAGTAATTGTATTCTAGATGCATCGTCTTCACATATAATTATATGTATAATCAATATACCTAAAAAATATTAAAAAACATTTTTAAAAGAGTAAGGGTGAGGTTTCTTGCCCATTCGTCTCCATACGAAACTACCTTTTGGTAGGGGCTACTAGAATCAATTATTTTTTTTTGTAAATTATTACGTTCAAAAGTGCCCTTTATGTGCCTATTTGAAATAAATAATTTGACTTTGACTTTGAATTTTATCATTCCCTTTTCGCTGTCGCGTCGTGGTGGGGCTTGCGCGTTCTGAACTCTCGGTCTATGCCGGTAGAGTTAACCTACCGGAACAAGTCTAGGATGACGAGCCAGACCGACACAGATACAGAAACCCGCAGGATGTGGCAAGCTGTTGGGCAGTAGCGTCCCTATCTCCCGGGAGAAGTCTTGTTCCTCATCTCTGACTTGTCTTTATTGGCCGGCTGGAGTGAACACAGTGAGATTCACAAGAGCAAACGTGCTCGGAAGAAGGAAGTTTTCCTATAAGTGCTGGTAGGGATCTCGACTATATTTCGGGCTGTGGGATTGTTCTGATAGCCGTGCAATACCTCACCAGTTCTCAGGCACCACAGGACCTCAGGATATGTTGCTTCTTTGTCGCTACGTCACTAAGTGCTAGTGACAGTTTCCAGGGGCCCATTATTGAGTGTGCAAGTCACCCCGTGCCACTTTATCCGTGTATATTATATAACATTGGTCAGGCAGGAGACATAGTTCTTCCATAGTTCAACGTAACCAATCCACTATAGCCACCCAAACCCATAGCCCAAAATGTTTTGTTTCCATGTTCTGCAATAGTTCTGCATCAACCGGGGGTTGTTCTTGGGTGCACTTTCATAGTGCGCCTTCCAAAGGACCAGGACCCCATGGCCCCGAGATGTATCATACATAAATATAAAAATAATAATTCTATAATTTGAAACTTAAGAGTTAATTTTATGGTTTGAAAATGTTGCATGCCGTAAGTTAAAATGTATCGGAACTATTTATATAAATTACATATTATCTATATACATTATAAGCAAATAAATGATTTCTATTCCTATAACATAATCAGCCTATAATATTCCCACTGCTGGGACACAGGCCTCCTCTCTGCGAGAGGGAGTGGGCCGTAATCTACCACGCGGGCCCAGTGCGGGTTGGTAGATGTCACATGTCTTCGAATTTTTGGTTCTAGGACATGCCGGTTTCCTCACAATGTTTTCCATCACCGTTTTTGAGAGCAGTGGTGATGAAGTAATTTACACAAAGTAAAGCGCCTGTCCGGGTTGAATCTACGACCTATAACTCGTAAGTCGCGGCCGTTACCACTGGGCCACCACTGCTCTATTTTATTTCTATAAGCTGGTATCTTATTCTATTAAAACTCCGTGCTACGTTAGGTCAGCTCAAGGTTCAAGGCTTCTGTCAATCTGCCTAGCCTTTCCCAACGTTGGGGTCGGCTTTCAGTCTAGCCGGATGCAGTTGAATATTTATTTATTTATTTAATACTTTACGCACACAAATGTACAGAGGCGGACTTAATGCCATAGGCATTTTTTACCAGTCAACCTTTGGGTGATGCAGAGACAGACAGCGGTAGGTGCAATAACGAAAACTGTGGAATAAATATTTATTAAAATATAAGTATATACATACATATACCTATTAAAAAACATTATATATAATACATATACCTAATTATACATAAATATAAGACCAAATAAATACACGAATATACTAAACAGATAAGACAAACAATGGGAAAACATTACCGTTGTGATGATACTGCCAGCTTCTTACGAATGTGCTCGCGAACTTTAACTTTAAAGGATAATCGGTTGGTTGCCATCCTGATTTCCTGGGGGAGCGCATTCCACAAAGAGATAGACTGAACGAAGAAGGAAGAGTATAGTCAGTTCGTTGAGTGGGACATTGAAGAAGACGATTGTGTGATGAACGTAGATTTTTACTATGGTTCGCGCAAATGTACTGAAAGTGGGGGCGACATAACTAGGGGAAGAGGGAGAGTCAAGAAATGAAAACAAGGTGGTCAGCGCCCTTTGCTCTCTGCGCTGGCGTATGGGCAACCACTTTAGAAGCGATCGTTGCGCAGAGACATGATCATATTTACTCAGATTGAAAACGAATCGAATGCAGTTATTGAGAAGACGGTCTAGCTTGTAGTAGCACACATCACCATAATCGATGATAGGGAAAATTAAGGACTGCACAAGCATTGTCTTGGTACTTGATGGTAATAAATTTTTCAGTCAATATAAAGCCCGTAGAGTTCCAGTAACCTTCTGACTCACCCTAGCGACTTGAGTACGCCAGTTCAGGGTAGCGTCGATGTGCAAGCCTAGGTCTTTCATGTCAGTACTAAACGGAACAATCGTTCCATTGAAGAGAACAGGTGGCAAGGTTGAACCATCCACACTACCAATACTACGATGACTCCCAATGATGATCGCCTGACACTTATTAGGGTTTACAACAACACCAAATATATCAGACCACGTTTTAATGGCTGTCAAGTCCCTATTTAACTTGTAGATAATGTCAGGTATTTCACCAACCCTCCCTTGACAATACAACTGCAAGTCATCTGCATACAGATGATACGAACACTGAAGCTCGGAAGTTATAAGATTGATAAAAATAGAAAACAGAAGAGGAGAAAGAATACCGCCTTGAGCAACGCCAGGTTCCAAATCACGCCAGCATGATGAAGTATCCCCAACATGAACGGACTGCTGTCGTTCCTGAAGGTAAGAGGAGAACCATTCCAGCGCTTCGGAATAGACCATAACATAGAAAAGAATAGCTAACAGGATGTCGTGACTAACGGTGTTGAAGGCATTCGAGAAATCAACCAACACAAGAGCAGTGACTTTGGTGACTTCCAGTCCTGCCTTTATATCAGCAGTCACTTTAAGGAGGGCGGAAACAGTACTGTGCCCAGGCCTGAACCCAGATTGAAGAGGACTAATCAGTGAATTACGATGGACAAAATTGGAGAATTGTTTGTGGACACAGGCCTCGAGCACTTTGGATAGGAAGGGAAGTATAGAAATTGGACGGAAGTCAGTAGGAAGAGAGTGATTAGATACCTTAGGTAGTGGACGAACATAGGCATTGCGCCACAGGGAAGGGAATACTCCGGTGTACAGGGAAAAATTAACAATGTGGGTAATCGCGGGTAAGAGATGATCCAGAATAGTTATGATCATACCACGGGTAATATTGTCACATCCCACCGCTTTCAATTTTATTGAGAGAATGATCTTTCTGATCTCTCCCGGTTCAACTGGAATGAAACTGAAAGGATTTATCCGAGGACGCGTTAGACCAGATATTAAAGATAGCGTTTGTTGCTTGGTTAGACGATCTATGGCAAACACAGTGGAGAAATGACGGTTTAGATCGTCCTAGTTTATTGAACTAGGAAGGTCTAAGTGTCGCGGTTTGCCGATACCTAGAGTTACAAGAAATTTCCAAATACTCGTATCGGCAGAAGAGGAAGAATTTATAGTGTCCAGAATATGGCGGCGTTTAGCATTACGTATCATCTGATTGCATTTATTCCTTGCAGCCTTGAAAAAGGTCCAGTTCTCATGAGCACGATCCCTTTTAAATTTACGGAACGCGCGGTCCCTACGTCGCATTGCCATCTGTACCCCATTGTCATCCATGGTGCAGGTGGGCGTTTTAACTTTACTTTTTTAACAGGAGCATGGATGCTATAAAGTTTTACTACAACACCATTGAAGATGGCAACTTTTTCATCAACTGAAACGCATACAATTTACAATTGCAATAGGGTCCTACACCCATTTTTGAAAAGTGTCTTAATTAAATTCTATAGTGCTAATATGCCCCAAAAAGGCATCACAAAAATTTTATTCAATCGATAAGTGCCATAAAAATGCATTTAAATTTTACATTTTCAAATTTCGCGCGTAGTTTGACGAAAACGCTGGACGCAGTGGACGCCATGTTGCTCTGTGGTCATGACGTCACTTGGCTATGTAAACAAATGGGATGATCGTGTCAACTATCAGTAATTGACAGTTGACACGTTTTAGTTTACACAGCAGTATGACGTAATAACATGGCGGCTACTATTTCATGGTGTTTTTTAACAGATTAGAAAAACTGAAAACGTTGAATTGAATTTTAAAATTTATTTTGTTATTTTATGAAATAAAAGTAACATTTTCCGACTCCTCTTTGCCTAAACTATCTCAATATTAAATTTATAGATTTTTTCTCGTATATAATAAAATACCCTATTGGCATTTTACATGGAGCAACTGCCTATCTGACCTTCACAACCCAGTCTGGGTAATACGATACCCCTCGGTAAGACTGGTTATCAGACTTTCGGGCTTCTCACGACCCATAACGACTGTCAAAGATCCACGAATGACAGCCGGGACCAACGGCTTAGCGTGTTTTCCGAGGCACGGAGGAGTCCCAGTATGTAAAGTTGTTCACCCATCCATGGACCAACCCTGGTAAGCGTAACTTAATCTGATATTACTTAGTCACGAGCTTCTCACCCATGGCTTACTGTACCTAAAGACTTTGTAGTTCGAAAAATTCTGGGTCGACTCAATTTAGATTGCCATCGACAAGGCTACGGTAGGCAAAGAGATACACCTCTTCCTTTCGCAAAATATGGGTACCCTGTTCTGTAGGTGGGTACATCATACAAAACAAAAAGTCCTCAACATTTTGAGAATCTTAGCTCTAAATAATACCTACATGGGGGATACCTACATGTCTTGTGTATAGTTATGGAGGTACGAAGAAATAGCTATAGGGGAAGGTGGGGGAATTGCGGACGCTTAAGCAGAATCACAAATAAAACTCAAACTATTAATAATAATCAGTCTGTCTTTATTAATTTTTAAACTATAGTTATATACCTATCAAATCAACATTAATAATTATATTAGATCAATCAACATATATTAAATTTTAATCAAAAACAAAAACATTTATGTCCGTAATTACCCTTAGCTCGAGGGGTAAATACGGACCAGTGCTGGGTTAATTGCGGACAACATGGGGTATTTACGGACGAGGTCTCATTTCATTTGCAGAATTCACAAACGTAGCCTCTTGAAGAAGACCCAGCACTGCAATTCTCATGTGCCCAATTCTTGCATTAGGAACACATAATCCAGTCTTCTGCGGGCGGATCACAGTACTTTTCTTGGCAATAAATGCAGAAATATTCATCATTTTCTTTATCACATTCAAAATTGTTTAAGTTTCTTAAGCCTTTTGGTCGTTTTTCTTTGGTGTTTTTTGGTATCTTATTTGTAGTTTTAGTCTTTTCTTGTTTCAGATTCTTTCTCTTTCTTTCTATTTTCTTTTGTTCTTTTTGTTCTAGGTTTGCTTTTTCCGGTGTACTGGTGAAAATGATAGAATGTCTTTTTTTAACTAGTCGTGATGTACGAGTAGTTTTTAAAGTTGGTACCTGCACTATATTACTAAGTGGTACTAAGGGAGATGGACAAGATTGACTTGCTCTATTTTGATTTACACCAGCTTCACTAATGTCACCCACTAAAGCAGACGTAGGAATTGTTTCACTTAAACCGTCAAAGTTAGCCTCATTATTAGAAAGTTGTAACATTTCTTGAGATTCTATTGGATTAGAAATATTCTCATTGGCAGCATCATAGACAACTAGAGATTCATTCTGGGGTTCACCTTGGCTTGAATTATTTGTGTTAGTTTGTACTTGTAGTTCAAGAAGAGAGACTGATGAAGAAATATCACCAAAACTTTCAAAAGTGTTTTTAAATTTATATTGATCCATTGGACAAATTCCAGCAGACTTAAAGCCATTCATAGCTTTTTCAGTACTTGTGGTTCTATTAAAAGCCTTTGTATAAAGGCCTACAACATCGTATGCCGTAATTTTGGTGCCTGGATGGTTGACCATGAAGGATTCGCATTCTCGGTTGTACGCTGTTTTTAGTGGGCCATGAAAAGTTAAATCTAAAGGCTGCATTCTGTGGGATGTGTGAGGCGGCAAAGTTAAAACATGAATAAAATTCTTGCGACAAAATTCGTGAGCTCTCAAACTAACGTGGCTTTCATGGTTGTCCAGTATTATTAAAATAGGATCATCTGCAGTTGGTTTTGCAAATGCCTTGAAATGCTGAAGCCAATCGACGAAAAGTGTTTCAGTTATCCAGCCTGAATCAGAAACACAAGCCACCATATTACTATTACAATCCTTCATAAGCAGTGCATTCATTCGCTTTCTCTTGAATATGAAAAACGGGGGAATGTATGTGCCTCCAGCACTAAAGCAATTTACAACTGTGGTTAAGAAACCACGTTCTGCGCTGGTGCATTTACCTACTTGTTTTAATCCTTTCGGTGCGAGAATCCTAGAATTTCGTTGTACAGTACTAATCCCTGTTTCATCAACATTGTAGATTGAATTCGATTTAAATTGGTATTTTATCACGAGTGTTTTCAAATTTTTAAAAAATATATCTGTTTCTTCTTGATTAAATGCTGTGATTCTGTTTATTGAAGTAGCTTCTGGTCTTCGGAGTGATATATTGGGATGTCTAGCCATAAAATTATAATACCAATCTATACCTGCCATTTTGGTATCTTTATTGAAGTCATTTGCTATATTATTAGCAGCGGCAAAATCAAATGCAATCTTTCTTAAAGTAGGAATTGTTATCCCAAAGAAAGCTTTGCAAGATTTTAAAATGAATTCAACCAGTTCGTTTTCTTGAGCTTCATTAAAAACTGACTTCCTACCTCTTTTTGGCATGGTATTAACACAGACTTTTTTTACTTGATCAAACAGGGGCGCTCTGGGAATGCCATACTTCTCTGCCACCTGTCGAAAAGGAGTCTTTTTCTCTTTGATTTCTTGCACAGCTCTTTGTAAAGTTTCAATCGTGTAAGCTGCTTCTTTTTTCTTAATATATTTTCGAGGCATCTGGAACAAAGAACTATTATCAATAATGGAGCAATTACAAAAAAAATATAAAATAAATATTTTGATAAATAATGGGGTAATTACGGACGTCCGTATTTACCCCAGGCCATTTGTCCGCAATTGACCCAAACTAGTTATAAAAAGTACAACATCAAAATTTTTAGGTTATCAAAATTTATCAAGCCCAACGGTCGTACTATTTACTCGTCATTAACATCGCAATCGATAGAAAATATGGCTTTTAAACTGACACTTAGTCTTTTTGAATAACACTCAATATAGTAAATACGAATATTACATCAAAATCACAAAAAAAAATAAAATTTCAATTACCTTGAAACGTGTGCGCAGCCGTCTGTTAGCAGTGTTTGGTGGGCACTAAAGATGGCCGAACGAAAAGCGTGATCGCGGTAGCTGGACGCGGGGGGCAGGGATGGAGTAGATATATGTTAGTCCGTATTTACCCCGCGTCCGTAATCCCCCCATCGTCCCCTACTATAGAATGTCTATAGGCACGTTTTAAATATAAGTAATGTTCGCAAGGACAGTTCTTTCGCACAATATTCCCATGGTGTCGTGATACAGCCGTCGAGGAAGTTTAGAGGTCAGCTTGGCTCTTAGAAAAGAATCTTCATGTTATGCGCGTTGCATGAGCATTGCGCGCTCGGCTGCCTTCGAAAGCGCACGTCGAATTGTATCGCTATGCAAGAAAAATAAACCCGTACATAAAACTCGCGTCCGGCGCGGTTATTAATCAACTATAGCACTGATCACTGACTGATTACGAAATTCGTCAATCCTTTTCGGAGACCTTCAATCTACTTCAATGCCGACTGAAGCCTTTTCGATTGTGACACGTCTGAGTTAAACATGCGTTTACATATGTTTTGGTGATTGAATTTGTCTAAGTATTACGATTGTTGTATTATTCAAGATGTATGGAAGGAAGGTTTTCGGTTTATTTTCTTCGGTGCTGCTGTCGTTACTTGTGATAACCGGTAAGCAAATCCAACTTATATTTTATTTTTCTTCAGCTAAATTGCAGTATAACTTTGAGCAACTATAATATTTTGTATGTATACTGGAAAACGACTTCGAAGCCTATCTATATATATCATGTTATAGCTGTCTATCGTATTCGTATGGGTAGGTATAGCCTTTAATATGTTAGGGTATCTTTCAAAAGGTCACTAAAAGCTGTGTTGTCGGTGAAGGCCTTTATATCTACTGTCTTTACACAAACTTTAAGCATGTATCTTTTTTTTTTTTTGGTTGGGAATTTATCAAATAACTTCTCCCGCTCTGGGCGGAGCAAGAGGGTGTGTCAGACTCTTACTGACTAAAACCCACCCGTGTTCCTTCCGTTGCATGTGTTTCTAGGGGACTTGGTAACCCTTTCGTACTTGTATTACTTTACACTGTATCTAGCATGCAATTCAGTATTACTGTTTGCTGCTGTTTGGAAGTATTTGAGCCCGTAGCCAGACTTTTCTTATCTTTTATTTTTCGGGTTTTCATTCTTCGAGGAGGAGACTCATGGCTTAAGCATGGTGTCGTCGGACTAGTATCGTCGACTATGACGTCGCTATTATTGAATCCTGTAGGTGATAAAACAGATATATAGCTCACTCCCTGTATTTAAAGCATAGCGCCAGCAGATAAATACCTAACTATTAAGGCTCGTGCAGACTAGCGTGATATCGCGCTAGTCTTTACGAGCCCTTAGTGTCCGACAGAAAATGGATTTTCAGCCGAATACGAAAATGATTTAGTCATATTAAAATTTCCGCTGTACACTGAATTCTCGTTTCTTTTATTTTACATCTAGGGGAGAAAGAGCTAATATTATAGGTTTTAATAAAAATAAAACACGATAATTCAGAGATAATTCAATAACTACATTTCACAAACCTTTGTCAATTTGAGTGAAAAGTTCAAAACTCACTAATTTATGTGCGTAAAGAAAAAATACAACAACCGCGCTTCACAACTTCAAAACAAAATCGCGACGACCGTTTAAACCAGCTGAGGGACACCACGAGCGGACCCGATTCACCCCGAAGTTAGCCGAACGTCACCTGATACTCGTATTGCCGAGCTTTACGATTTTAAAGACGCGCGACAATTCACGAACTTCTGATTTTCGGGTTGGCCGAAGCTTCGGCTGGGTTATGCTTGTTAACGAATATAAATATGGCCTAATCATGATTTTTTGGCCGAAAATAGCCGAAAACGAAGCTTCGGTTGGTCACTACTAACTATATACAGGTGGCAGGGTCATACTGGATGCGGATAGCGAAGGACAGGGTGTTGTGGCGCATCCTGGGAGAGGCCTATGTCTGGCAGTGGACTCCGATAGGCTGAGTTGATTGATTGATATTGTACAACAAAGCACCTCAATGGCAATGAAATGTATGTGTCACAGCCAACTAGCTTAATCAGCCGTTTAGTTAACATCCTAACTCTGTTGCAGCCATCTGGTAAAATTAGCTAGCTAATTGGACGCCTAGGCCGTATATTAAACGGCCGGAACCCAATTAAATAGCTGAAGGGCAACTAGAACTTTGACCAACCACGCGCGCCGAAGTGGTAGCAGTAACTAAGCCAGGGCACTCCGATCAGATGGGTTAGGTTAGAACTGTGACCAACCGCGCACGAACCGAGCGAGTGAAGCGAGCGGTGCCGCGGCAGCGGTCGTCGAGCGCTACTTCTAACGGTTAGGCTGTTAACTAAACGGCTAATTAGGCTAGTTGGCTACAACGTCGGTGCCGGCGTTTAATGAACGGCCTAGGCGTCCAATTAGCTGGCTAATTTAACCAGATGGCTGCGACATATGCATTCAGTGTAGGTGAATCATTAATTAACCAACGAATTGTCCTATTTGCTTTAAAATCATCTTCAATTTAATGGTTCAAGCTTTCTTTTTCAAAGCTGAACACAAAATCTGATTAGGTACTTACAAAGATTTCGGTGTTTGAGTGGTATAGTCTCATGAACTTTCTATTGACACATTGTTCTCGGGCCATTCATTTTTTTCTAGGTGGGTCTGAAGATGGTGGTCGGGTGAAGCGAGTCCGCGCTGACGGCGGTGCGGTGTCGCGTGAACCTGCGCAGGCTCTGGACGCACCAGACCCTGAGCCTGGCACCGTTCCCGCTCCCCCGGCATTCCTCAGCCCCTCCGTGAAAGAATACCTTGAACTGGGAATGGCTATACCTGGTAAGTGTAACGTTTTTTTTTAATATTTTTATTAATTTTCCATGTGCTTGAATTAAGGCTACCTACCTTGCACGGTCAGTTCTACCTTCAAATCTATATGCACTGATAAAACCCGTACCGAGTGGCTGTTAGGGCCTCAAAATTGCTCGATCACCTACGACTTACGTCACGGCCGCCCGGCCGGTACTATTACGATCCGTTTGAGTTCGATCGAATTGACGCAGATTCGTCTTTTTAGATTGATTTCTCGTCTCCATGATGGTATGGTAGCCTTTCTTGAAATGATGAAATGAAATGATATGATTTTATTTTCTGTAAGTAGGTTTGTACAAACACTTTTACACGTCAATGAATCTTGACTTATAAGCTCTAAACATGTTAACTGTGTGTAACAGCTCATGATGCGACTGTTTTTAAATACAGGTAGGTATTGAGTCTATTTTCTTCATGCCTGTAAAAGCCTTAACCACGATAACCTGTAGCAAAATCAGCAGTATTGCCAGACCAGATTAAAAAGTAATTGAAACCAAATACCAATTTAATACTACAGGGTGTCCGGTAAAGAATGGATAACCTTGAAATAGCATATAAAAGCCCATATGGCCGTTCAAAAAAAAAATATAAATCCCAAGTACCTAAGACACGATAAAAAAAATACTGTGCTATTTCTAGTCATACTATTTACTGCCTCTATAGGTATATCTATAGGTACCTCTGTCGGTATAGTCAACGTATAATATATATTATAACAAAAAATACCCGATGGAATTCATTAATTTGTGGTCGTGGTGGAATGTGAAATAAAGTAAAAAAAGTCAGTAGGTATTTTTCTCTAAAAATCTTAGGATATTTTTTTTTTGTATTTTTTAGAACGGCCATAAGATCTATTATATGCAATTTCAAAGTTATGTATTCTTTACATTCTTTTTTTTTCTTTATTCATTTTTATTTAATTTATATTCAATAAGTGTTGATATTTACAACAAAAGCTGACTTTTGGAAATTGGGAATTATTATTTATTTAACATAAAACAATCTCGCTTTACCCTGGGGGCTTCTCAAATCCGTAGTTTCGGTGGAAGTTACGGGCGTTTCCTACTCCGTATCACCTACGGACGTAAGATTACTTTGGAGCCCAAACTGAGAATGAACGACAACACTATTTGACAGTTGTTA
Source organism: Atethmia centrago (assembly GCA_905333075.3). Lineage (NCBI taxonomy): Eukaryota > Metazoa > Arthropoda > Insecta > Lepidoptera > Noctuidae > Atethmia > Atethmia centrago. Next base: position 12,908,002 of record HG995383.1, on the reverse strand, counting down.
GGGACAACTGTCAATGTGTTTTTTCCCGTTCGAAAAATTGCATTTGTCACTGGTTTTGACGGATCAACTATAATAATATAATAATAATAAAGTATTTATTTCATAAAAACAAGAACACATTGCACTGTATACATCGCAGATTATGGATTTTAAATTTGTTACACTTGAAGTACAATTATATAGACTTTATCCCTTAAACTAGGTCTACCCTGTATCTTAAGAGATAGGGTTTAGCCAAATGGGTACAGAAATTATATTTTGTAACAAGTGAAGCAGTGTCGAGTTAACATGAGCTAAGCTATTTTATGAAATAGGTTCTTAGTGGGTGCAACTCCTTTCTGACAGGCCCGTATCTTCGTTGTCGGACTAAGAGAGTAGTCCCCCTGATCTAAGGTTATCCCTAAGGTTATCACTCATGATTCACCATTACTTACCTACTCTCATTTTAGTATACCTACGATACCTACCTACCATCATTACCGGCGATCAAGATAAGTGTAGGTAGTAACAAAATTACGTGTTTGTCCATAAATTATTTATGAAGCATCATCGTCAACGTTTTTGCGGTTGGTGTCTCATTATTAAACCCTAAATTGCCACTAATCATCAGCTTAATTACAGATTAGTGATGTCTAACGCAAATATTTTGAGTATATTCTTGTAGCTATTAGGTATACTTAGTTTGTGATTATCATTCCTGCAACTGGCCCTAAGTGAACTTGAAATTATGCAATTATTTGTGACAAATTGTAATTATATTTTATAATTATGTGCATTCCTAGCCGATATTATTTTGTGGCGGGAACAAACGGGTAAACCAACGTTATTTATGAGTAAAGCCATAGATCGATATCAGACCTCAAAAACCTTCCCTGGAACTTGGGTAGAATTCTTTCGATAAGGGTTCTACAAATAAGCATCTACGCCTTTTTTGACGTTATTTCGTTTGGTGGATATTTAAGTATCTTGCGATATTTTTCTTTTCTGTTCTAATGAGGATTGAGGCTACTATGATTTAGGATATTAATAACATGTTCTAAATGTGTTTAATGAAAGGCATATTTTATTTAAATAACTAAATAGGTCAGACGAATTTTTGACCTCGACATTTGTAAAGTTTATTGACATGTTCGCGGATCTTGTTTCTTAATTGTTAGAAGATAAAAGATAATGTTAATATTAAATCAAATTTTTAAAAGTTCAAGTATTAAGCTATCACGAAACTTGTAAATAGACGATACTTGTGCGCAGTTTACACATTAATGTATGAAAATGTTGAGACGTTTCTCTAATCATCACATAAAGCAGAAGTTTCTCCATTTGCAGCATTGTGGTTTCGTTTTTTTATAGGTGATGCACTAATGGTGATCTTTTCAAGTACTTACTACCTACCTATGTAACGTAGGGGTTATTTCACCTGTTTTGTGGGTGATTTACAAATGAATGACATTAAATAAACAGCCACACCGGAACTACTTTCTGTAGACGATATAAATATTCGTTAAAATAACAATGATAAACTTTAATCGAACCCGAAACCGCCGCCCGATTGTGTAGCCAGTCAGTCACTGCGCCAAACGTTCTTATTTTCCTCATAGAATACGTTTGAAAAAAAAAATACTACGAGGTCTTTTGGGGACGATTCTTATGTCGAAAATATATAGGTACGTAGTTTTTATCATTTCTGTATGTTTGTCTGAATGTACTCGTATGTTCCAGAATCGCGCAAAAGCTACCACATAGATTCTGTTCAAATTCTGCATAGATATTCCTTATAACTCTGGTCAGTCTGTAGTCAGTCATTGACCCAAAAAAAAACCGTTTAATTTTTCGCTTCGCAAACCTGTGGTTATAAGTTTGGTTCCCAGCTGCATATTAAGTTTAGGCCTCTTCTGTCATATGGTTGTAATAAAAATAAATATCTATGGTGAGGTGACTGTTAATGAGATTTTCCGTGTGATTGCAATCTATTGTTAGGTATATGTATTATTTTAGTGACAGCCTTTCGTCTTTTCGACTATTAGGAATTTTGAGCGCAGGCGTTCATTAACTGACTAGAAACGAAAAACTTTGCAAGCAATGGCGAATTGCTACTGAAGGCTGCGAGTGTCGACCTCAGGACGAGCTGCTTGTCATACGGACAACTTTAGGTACGTCACTTGCTCCCGCGTCACCAGTCCTGACTTTCTGTGTATTTTGGTTGCCGAGATCAAAACTACAAAAGTAGTATCTATACAGGGAAGTTTTATAAAAATGTGGATGTAAGTTTTTTTTTTTAGTATATTGTGGTGTCTTAAGACTTTCATGCGAACGAAGTCACGAGAAGAAGCTAGTGTTGGTATATACCTACTACCTACATGTGTCTTAGGTACCTACTCGTAAATGTAAATTGATACTAAAGACTGAAGCTGATTTAGTAGTAACATTTAATTCTTCCGTTTTTAGTCATCGTTCCTTACTTAAGTCGTGAGTAGTTTAGGTACCTACTTAACTAGTTATAAGATGTTAAGCAACTAATTGAGGTCACACCACTTTGACCTACTTAGGTACCTACATGCCATTTTACAATGGAAGTTTGCAAATGAAGATTGTTTTGATACAAATTCTTGAATACTTACATTTTCAATGAGAACTATTATAATCTTAGTATTAACCAGTCTCTGCCGGGGTCGCGGGAAGGTACTTATGGGTCACCGAGGCCCCCGCAACACAGGCAACAGGAAGGAATACGGGTGGGTTTTAGTCAGTAAGAGTCTGACACGGGTTCCCGCTCCGCCCAGAGCGGGAGAAGTTATTTGATGATTTCCCACACAAAAAAAAAAAAGTATTAACCAGTCGATTATCCTAACTAATATTATAAATTCGAAAGTGAGTTTGTTTGTTTGTTTGCACATGGGTAGACCATGACCTGGATTAGGACCTGGGTACCTACTTTTTATTCCGATATTCTCGCGAGATCGCTACTTATGCGGCTGAAACCGCGTGGCGCAGCTAGTTATTGATAAATGCGTGTAACCAATTAATTATAGGCATTATACACGGGGTATTTACAAGTGTGACCTTCAAATTGTCTTTCTGAAAGTAAGCTGTAAGCCATAGGCGCAGGCAGTGTAACATAAGATACTTAAATATAATCCACATGTTGTACATTACAAAGAGTCTACTCTAATAAAGTTATTTAAAGTTTTTTGCGTTAGTACAAATGTAGTTAAAGTATTATCTATTATTTAAGTAGGTTCCTATGTTTATTTTAATTCTTTCATCATTTCAGCCGAAAGACGTCCACTGCTGGACATAGGCCTCCTCCAAGCACTGCTTGCTTTAATTCTTTATCAATAGTTAATTTCTAATTACTTTTTCTCGGTTCTTAGCAGTTGTCTTCATCTCTATATAAATGTGCTAAGAATACAGTGTGTGTATATCTCGTAGTTATGTCGAACTAGCACATATAACATATGTAGGTATCATACTCAGTCCTCACATTGCAGCACCGAACGTCGTGCCAACCGTATGCTAACTCTGCTTACCTCAATACGTAATTAGGTGCTCGTGCGCTGTGCACCTGCCATGAAATATTAATTGTTACTTCATAACAATTGTCTACTCACTAATCGATGGACGTTTACTTGATTTATTGATCATTACAATTAGGCACATTCCGAAATTAACTGCATAACGTTATTATTTATAACTAGCTTCCACCCGCGGGTTCGCCCGCATGGTATCTTAATCAAAAGTAGCTTATTCCTTCCTTTCAAAGTATTCTCAAATTTTATCAAAATCGGTTCTGCCGTTTGTTGTGAAATTGTTACAAGCAAACAAACAAACTCACATTCGCATTTATAATATTACGAGGTGGTCATTGGTTAGGATAATTCTTCATTGGTAACAGAAGACGTTAAATTTTTTTTTTCATATTTTAGAAGCTGTTGCTCGCGCTTTCACTAACATCCTTTGAAAACGGCTAGGTATATAATAATAATAATAATTAATTTATTTTGCAAGTAACAAGGACTCATTAAAACACAGAAATTTAAAATATAGCACAAATGATACACACACAATACATTAAACAAAAGGATAAAATGTATCCTATGGATTAATCCATGGTCCCAACCACCGCCTCTTAGAGCAGTATTATTTCAATACCTATTACTTTACAGTGGGAAAGAGAGGATAATTCTTCATTGGTAACAGAAGACGTTAATTTATTTTTCTTCATATTTTAGAAGCTGTTTCTCGCGCTTTCACTAACATCCTTTGAAAACTGCTAGGTATATGTTTAAGGATAAAATGTATCCTATGGATTAATCCATGCTCCCAACCACCGCCTCTTAGAGCAGTATTATTTCAATATTACTTTACAGTGGAAAAGAGATGGAGTTATACCCCCATATAGCTTTGATTTCATTCTGATTTCTTCTTCACACTGATGTAATATTAAAATAATACTGCTATAAGAGGCGGCGCTTGGCCCCCTGTCACAGTATACCTGTGCGCTTTAATTTCAAATCCGTTCAGCTTTTAAAGAAAACAATATACTCACAAATATCCATATATTAACATATTTTATAATAATAGATAATTAACTAGGTACTAACTGAAATTAATTAACTAAACTAAGCACTTATTTATGAAGGTCTTGCGTCTTCACTATGTCAACGTGATTGGAGCAGCCTTGTTCTTTCGCGTATATTGACTTACTCTTCCGCTGTGCCTTAGCTCTTATTGTGTTATCATTCACATACATACATACGCAGTCACAGTGGTACACCTACAGTACGAACGAGGTCGTAGCCATAGCGCACGTCTTTGGGCAACGCACCCAGTGTAAATCGGGCAGTTGCGTAATTCATTAGCATGCGGCTTGCGCGGAGGAACGATGAAAGTTCGCGTTTCAATAACAGTAGGTAATTATAAAGGTAAAGAACGCATCTCTGTCTTGAAATTACAGGAAATACATAACCTAAATAGCAAGAAGAAAAAAGAAGAAGAAGTGCAAAAAAGTATCGATATAAATATTGTATCGATATTTAAAAAAAATATTTATATCGATTCCGATGTATCGAAAAAAAAATCATCGATATGTATCGGTGATATTTTCTAAAAATATTTGTACTTTATTAAATTCTATTGTGTTTGTGTTTTATTTATATAAATACCAAACACAAAGGAACATAATTTCTGATGAATACAAGTTTTATTCATTTATGTTTATAAATTAATAAAACTGATAAAAATAAGTCTACTTTTTACGGCTCTGAATACGGTTTTAGTTAGTGGCGACAACGGTGTTGGTATAGGAAATGCAAATATTGGAGGGTATTTGATACATTTTCTATATTTTATATCGATATATCGATAGATCGAAATAATAGATATCGCCAAAAATATCGGTACATCAAACAAATAATATCGATGTATTGATAAGTCGATATTTTTTCTACAAGCCTAGGAACGGACTTTTTGTTTGATCATGATATCAGAATTGATATTCTGACACGATCATTTTGAATGGACACTATGGACAGGAGTGACAGGAAATTATATAGTTTTGACATTGCACCTATGTCATTTTTCCTTACAGTTTTCACGCAGGTGAGTAAAAATTACTATGAAAAAAGCCAAAATAGAAAGGGTTCTTTTGTCTAAGGCACACGATATTACCCTTTATGACCAAATAAACGGCGATAAACTTTCTAATAAATAAAAATAATTTACGGTACATAAACGATATAATTCATTTAAGGAAGCCGAAGGAAGCAAAATAAAACCAACCGACTTTAAAACAAAAACAATCCAAAGTGTAACATAAATTTAATTTTGGAAGTCGGATTTTTTGGATCTGAATTTTAGTTCTTTGCCACCGACTTCTGAAAAAAAGTTATTTTTCACTTTGTAGTGTTTTTTTTGGAAGACGGTTGTTTTTCTGTAAAAAGTATTTTATTTTTCACTTTTTAGTAGATCAGTTTGTAATTTATCTAAGTTACAATAAGCCCAATGTCAACTGCTCCTCTTTTACAATATATTACTTTTCTCGATACAGGGACGTTAATTATTGAGGAGTTCTCCTGCAAAGAACCAGTAAAACTGGAGCAAATGCACGGGTTACTATAAAAAATATCCAAATCGCTATAGGTGTGCATATAAAAATTGAGGATTTACCTCGATTTCCATGGGATCTCTCACCAGATTCTGCCTTAGTGACAAAGAACCCACTTCGAGAGTATACCCTTTCAAACAAAAACGAGAATTTTCAAAATCAGTCTACCTTTGACGATGAAATCGGAAATAAATATACATACAGACAAACGTATAACCTCCTCCTTTTTTAAAGTCGCTTAATAAAAGAAAAACCAACTACTTAAATTGCGAATATTCTTCTGAGTAAACATGCCTGTGTCTACATTTGAAAATTTATTGCCCTGCGCATTTGCGTGCATCGTAATATTAGTCAATCACTCTTTATATTGATAGCTTGCACCAATTTTCTGTACACGTCATCATTTATTTATGTCATGTATTTAAGCGAACCTCTAATAATTCGCATTTTGCGCTCTTCAAAATATTATTGAACTCTTTTTTTTTGTTTTGGGTGGGAAATCATCAAATAACTTGTGGTGTGTCAGACTCTTACTGGCTAAAACCCACCCGTATTCCTTCCGTTGCCTGTGTTGCCAGGGGCCTCGGTAACCCTTTAGTAACTTCCCGCGACCCCGGCAGGCATCGGCCCTAGTGGACCTCTACACTTGTGCTGACGACATCTCTTTGAGGCGCACGTAGAATACAACGCGCCGTCACCCGGGCCTGGTCCTTACCGGACGGTGAGCTACCCATTGCTCACCGTCCGCAAGCCCGCGCCTAACGTGGCCGGAAATCCGCCCGGGATTCCCGACGCCCAGGGCTACTCTCTTGCGGCTAGGGGCGAGAGGGTGCGAAATTTGCCTTTCTCTCAACCGTCCCGCCTACTCCTTCGATTGGGCAGGAGTCGCTTTAAGGCAGCCCCTGCCTGCTCCAGTTTGGGAGCCAATTGTCGGAAATGCTCCACGAAGTTCCACCGGCTGTCGAGGACGAGTCCCAGGTACTTCATCGTCGACTCGACGCCGATGTAAACCCCTCCTACCGTTATTTGGGACCCCGATGGTGGCGCGTACCGAGGGCCATGAAAACACATGGCCTCGGACTTGTGCAGGGTCACCTCGAGTCCCAATTGCCGGATCCTTTCGACGATTGTCGCAACCCCGCCTGCCGCTACTCCGGCCGCCGCCTGGTGCGACCTCCCTTGCGCCAGGACCAACGTGTCATCAGCGTATCACACTACGCTGACGCCGCTAGGGAGGTCGGCGCGCAGCACCCAGTCGTATCCGATGTCCCACAGATGCGGCCCCAGGACCGATACCTGTGGGACACCGCACGACATCTCTTGCCGGTTCCACACTCCCTGGTGACCGGGGTAGATAACGGCCCTGTCCATCAGATAGGCCTCGACCACACGACAGAGGTAGGTCGGCATCTGGTGGTACCGGAGTGCCTCCCTGATGCAACTCCAGGGCAGGGTATTGAGAGCATTGGCGATGTCTAGAGACACCGCCAAGACGACCCCACCCTGGGCAACAGCATTCCCTGTCGTGAGGGCTCGCACGTGCATGATGGCGTCCACCGTAGAGCGCCCCCTGCGGAAACCAAACTGGCTCTCCGCCAAATCCGGCCCCACCCGCACCAGCTGGCCGACGAGGCGGTCAGCAATGACTCTTTCGAAGAGCTTGCCCACCTCGTCGAGCAGCACGATGGGTCGATAAGCGGACGGAGAGTCCGCATGGCGCCCTGCCTTCTTTATGAGGACCAATTTTCCCGTCTTCCAACGAAGCAGAAACTGGCCCCTCTCCAAGCATGCGTTTAGGAACCCCCTTAGTCGAGGCCCGAGAGCCTCCAAGGCCAGGATCCAGGATTTCCCAGGTAAGCCGTCGGGTCCTGGGGCAGTGTTTTTGGCATTCAGCCTACATACCGCCACTCTCATCTCTACCTCGATCACCTCGGGAGCATCGTCGTCGTTGTCGTCGGCGGTGTGGTCCGCATCGGGCAAAGCAGTAGGCAGAACCATGGGCGCGGCGGTGTGTTCCCCTTGCGAGGGGAACAGAGCGCTCACCACGTCCTCCACAAGCTGGGGCCGGAGACTCGGGCGGAGTTTATCCCGGACCACTTTGTACGGGCGTCCCCACTGGTCCCTGTTCAGAGTCCCCAGTGACTCCTCGCGGGCATTATTGAACACTCTAATATAATGATGGCGCCTCTTTTTGTGAAAAAAATAATTCCTATTTTGGGGTTCTACAAATACTCGTACTAAATAGCCAAGTAACTGCGACCAACTTGAATGTTACGCTCGCTCGGTTCGCCTGCGGTTGGTCACCGTTCTAACCTAATCTAAACCATTTGGTCGGAGTGCACTGGCTTATTTACTGCGATCAATTGTGAGAAAAGGCCAAAAAATTAAAAAGCGCATCAATATTTAAAACGTGTGCATCATAAGAAGCGGATTAAGTTTTTAGAGGATCAGTTAAATATTTCCCTTTATTTATTATAGGTAGAGGTACTCATCTACTTGCTGGGGAGTTTGTTGCGCCTGTTTTTATTCCTAGCTATAACACTAAAATGGTGACGTTTGACGTTAAAAAACGGTTGATTACTTACTTGAAGAAGAATGAAAGCACATAATCTAAAACGAACAAGAAAATATTTAGAAAACGATATTTCAGTGTTCAAAAAATGTGTCTATTGACATATTTTAACATTAGATTCGTACCTAATAATAATTATCCATCATAACACAGTGCGACACACCCAGGTTGTCTATCTAGAGATGTGAGATTAACTTAATAATCATGTGTTTAAATATTTTTTCCCCTTTTAGTAGTGTGTGCAAGTATCGCAGCTATACGCAACCAACCGAGTCTCATATATGTGTTTAGATACATATCTATGTAATGTCTACATTCATAATTATTTAGTGCAAAATGAAATTCTCAATTGTCTATGTTTTAATTTTCACGCCTGAATTGTTACAGCGGTTTTAATTGAGTGGTTAAGCTTGATTAGTTTCGATATCATTGACATGAATGCAATAGTAAATTCTCTATTCATTTGTTTTTTTTGTCCACAACACCACTACAACTTGTTTGGCCTACTTGAAGATTAGTAATAAATTGAACGGATTTAGATCTTCAACATTTTTTAAGAATGTCTGTGTAAAACACATCTATTCGCAAACTTTGTCTTTCTACATTCATTGCATTATTTACGTTGCTGAGCACACATTTTTTTCGAACATATGAAGCAATGGATTACCAATATACTTCAAAAACATTGAGATTGTGAATGATAGTGTGTTACGCAATTAAGGTGTTGGTGTACATAATCCATCTATAGCAATAATAATAATAACAACTCCAACGCCGCGCAGTAACTCTACGTTGACGACGTGGTGAGATTTGCGCGCTCTAATGAACCCTACATCTGTGCAGTTGGTTTGTCGAGACAGGTCTAGGGTGAGGAGCCCAACTAAGAGAGATACAATATAAACGCAGGGCAGCATGTGGTGAGCTGTTGGGCAGTAGCGACGCAACGGTCTCTCGATCTCCCTAGAGAAGCCTTTTACCTCACCTGTGCTTGCCTGTATTGACCGGTCGGAGTGAACACCGACGAGGAATAGAGCTCCAACCTCTTTCTTGCTTTTACTGGCCGGCTCGAGTGGTGATTTGCAAGAGCCAACATGTTCGCAAGGAGGTATTCTATTAAGATTCTGGTAGGGACTTGACCGTACCTCCGGGATTGTCTTGATATTGTTATGGATTACCTTTCCACTCTTCAAGCTCCTCAGGATATTATGCTACCTTGTCGCTACGGCACTATGTGTTAGCGACCGGATTCGGGGGCCTATTATTTAGTGTGTACGAGTACATTCGTCTGGCAGGGCACCGTCCTTTTATAGTTCTAGGTAACCAGTCCATTAAAGCTAGGGTTGCCATAACTGTAGGGTTGTCAGTTGGGACTGGTCACCTCTTAGCTTCCTCGGCTTATTTGTAATTATTTTATTTTGAAATTGTTTTTTTTTTTTGTTTGTTTATTTTGCTACCATGGACGCGTTTTTTTTACATCGTCCTCACATTTAGTTATAAATTCAACATTATTTACACTAACTTTTATGTATCAATATAATTTAAAAGAGTGTCCATGGAGTTTCTTGCCCGTTTTTCTCCATAGGTACCTACCACGCTTTGGAATGGGCAACTAGCTTCATATTTGTAACTGACCGACAATTCAAAACTGCCTGTAAATGGTTTAATTGAAATAAATGCTTTGAGTTTGAGTTTGTTCGGCACTGATAGGTACAGGACAAAATACTTAAAATTAAATAAAAATCTGAATCAACCGCGGCAAGCGTAGCTTAACCTGATCGATCGACAAGTGCGACTGATATTACTTAGCCACGAGCCCCTCACAGTCTTGGCTAATATAATTTAATATCAAAGTTTCTTTACTCGTGTCCAGATTTGGCGGGAAGAGGTGGTCTCATTTGCTCGCCACTTGTTTTTGGACTAGGTACCTAGACCGAAGCTAAATAAAGTAGATACATTTTATACAAATTCTTTTCAGGCAGACATGATCAGATAAAAATAATTAAAAAAATTAAAAACACAACTGCCCTGCCAAAAAACGAAGTAGGAGTCTTGGTATAAAAAGATGGTCACCCATCCACGGATCAACACCCAAAAACTTTAAAGACAAAATAATAATAATAATGATTTAAGATAACAGGATCCATTTAGTTATTGACAATTTATGCTTAAACTTCGTTAGTATAACACAAAAGCGACAAGCTAAATGACAATAATATGTGTGTACCTAATTGATTAGAATTGCCATGAAGAGAGCTCCGATTACTTAGATTGTAGCAGTTTGAGCAAATCGCCCTGACATTCTGTACGTGGTCTGAGGTCGACATGAAGGTAGTCATGTGTGTGCACAACACTAATCTGTTGTAGGTACTACGTAGTATTATATTATCTGTGGTTGTATACATCCATCAACACGTCGTTTCAACTTAATCGCTTGATATCTCTTGAAATAATCCTCTTTATCACAGCGACTAAGAACTCTTTGCCGTTTAAATTAAATGAATTCAACCTTCATACTAAGCGACGAATATTCCAGACTCCCACGGAGCAGTGGGTCGTAAATTATAGCCATCTTGTTTTTGTTTGGATCCACGCCCGCAATTTTATAAAAATGCTTAAATTATTCTGTAAACTGGTTTGAATCCAGATAGACAACCATAATAACAGTCTTATTTTAGGGGACTGTAGTAAAACAAGGAACCCTTATGGTTTGCCGAGTCTATCTGTCAGTTTGTCCTTTCATATCTGTCCGCGATTTAACTCAGATTCTTGGCACTAAAAAGCTGTTATTTGACATTGTTATCACGCCTACAAAGCTATGAAATAAAATCTTGAAACGAAATATTTTTTTTCTGTACGTTTTTACTCGTTTATTCAATTGTCAGGAATCCTTTTGCGAAAATTAAGTTTTAGAGTGGTTATTTTTATTAGAAAAATCTTTTTTTAGTTTAGGCCACATTATACATGAAAATCTTTGTTTGACAAGTGTTACGTAAAGAGGTAGTTAGTTCAAAGTTTATAGTTATTGAAACGATATTTATGTAGATATTAACAGTATGCTGTTATATTCTAACAAAGTTAGATACGATTTAATTCCTTAATTAACCTATACATTACAGCTATATTTAAGCGTTATGATTTCAAAATATTTCAGTCTTGCAGTGTTTTATCCAAGGTTGGTTGAACTAACGGTCTAACGTTGTTGACATTTACAATGGTTTAAGTAGTAATTATTTCCTACGATCACGTAATTTTCGACAGTCACCAAAACAATGCTTCGAAGTATTGATTTATAATTGGCGGGGCGTATGATCGTGTGTGTGAACAATGACAGGCTGGGAGATCATACGACGAAAATTGGTAAAATATTTACACACAAGACGTGTTTGACACTAACAACAGGCGCGTGCGATTGTCATACCTTTATTGAAATGGTTTAATTGTTCTGATTTATTATTATTTTAATTAGCTTTCCAAAAATATTATTAAAGCCCTCGTATTCAATGTTTTGAAGGCTAAACCATGTTAAAAAGCTACTAGAATTAATAACGTCTTCATTCTCTATGGCGTTTAATTAATGTGACCTAAACGCGACTTAATTTGTCTTGCCAGTGGCCTTCAAAATAAGCCTTTTTTTAGGTGAATAGAATACAAAATGCAATACTGTTTGTAATAACTTGGTTTGTCTACTTAACATCGCCGTCATCGCCTCGACTGCGCTTGCGCCACAGCGTTATAACTGGATTGCGCCACGCGTGGGTCATATGTAGCCATTATTAATAGTAATGATAACGCTTACCACTAGCGCATTGTCCAGCCTCTGCATTACAGTCTGACAGCACTCATTAAACTGTATGATATACACGATTACATGTTATTTGTTAATTTAATTAAAGGATTATTAATTCGTACTTGGCATTTCTCGGACTCTATACTAGTTCTAGATTTTGACCTAGTAGATTTATATCATAATTCAAAGTATATTTTTATTCTAATTCAGCACCTTTTTGTAATCAAATCATTTCTATATATATTTTTAATTATGATTCCATTAGTGTACCCATCCTGTTGAGCCGGTTTCGCCTTTATAGGTGTACAATAAACATGAATGTTGTCTCACAGTCTCACGTGAAGAAGATTTGAGTCGATGATTTAAATGCCAATGTATTCGAATGAGCAATATTTAACAAGCACAATCACTCATGCCTCTACTACTCTATGTGTAGTGCTTTTTTGCGTCTGCGCAGTTTATTTATCTATAGATGGCTTGTGTTGTAAAAACTATTAGGTATTGGTTATTTTCGAATAACAAATTTCATGTTTTTTCTCACTCCTCATCTGTAGTTCCCTAAAAAATGAAAATCTATAAGCAAAAGCTACGTACCATCCCATGTTGCTTCTTTTATTGAATCAAAAAGACAATACGAATAAGGGCATCGAGAAAAGTCCTGTCGATCGGTTTTCATTGTCAATGTTAAATAAAACCAAAAGATTATCGTCACGTCGCGTCAAGTAAAATTATTATATAAACGCTACTGACCTTGTGTGAACCTGTCCTCGTGTATCGTAAGTTCGGTAGGGTCACTTCATTTCGCACTTCGATTACGTGACTTCTGGGACCTTAGCATGTAAATATTGTTTCCTAAATAATATCCATGAATGACTTGTTTAACACAGCATTTACATAATAATTGATGTTGATGAAGTTATGTAAGAATTACGTTTGTTTTGATAATGTAGCCTTGTGCTATTGGATCTAGGATTTGTTTATTGTTTACCGATAGTATGTATCTACCTATTTAGAACAGCTAAACATAATCGACATGTCGAACCTTAAATAATTCCCATTTTGCTTTTCTAAAAATATGATTGAGCACTAATAGGTAATGATTGCACTTTTTTGTAAACCTCAATTATTTTTTACCTAAAAATACTAAATAGTAGTAACTGCGACCAACTTGGATGTAGTGCAATTGGTCACAGTTCTTATAACCTAACCGTTTCGTCGGGGTAGGTGGATACTTTAGTCTCTGCGACCTTTAGTCTGAGCAAAGGTCAGAAAAAAAGAGACCGACAAAAAAAAGTGTGCATCATTAGAAACCCAAAAAGTTTTTAAGATGTTCATTCGTTTAAAAAAGCGTACATCATTAGAAGGTCAATGAGTTTTTAGAGGATTAGTTAAATATTTCCTTAAAGAATCTAAACATATTATATGATTATTCAATAACAGTACCTACACCCTGTTCGTTTTTATGAATTCTGTATCGTGAGATCTCACAATAACATCTTCTAAAGCAGTATACTGCACTCATACATAGGCCTGTAACAGTAACCGTTTACTGCTCCATTACGTCAGCAGATCGCATGACACTCTCTATTTCTTCGAAGAATAGACACGGCTCTTTCTATACAAAGTGACATTTCGTTTCTCAGTTTTTGACATCTCACCGTAGACATCCTTCTACAATCTGTCATCTTGTCTTTCGTTTCTAACGATCTTTGTCTGGGTCCTTTTTTATGTAGAAAGATTTCTACGGTGGGAGGTCAAAAAAGGAGAAACGAAATGTCACTTTGTATGGAAAGAGCCGTGTCTATTCTTCGAAGAAATAGAGAGTGTCATGCTAAGCCTGCAGATGTCAGTAATTTATCACCAAGATCACAAACCATAATGCAACCATGTCGTCAGAGGCAGATATCGCCGCAGATTTTAAACATTTAACGAACGTTAGATCATAATAATACAGTCATCCGTCTGTAACATACCTACCTATAAGTAATGTCGGACGATCTTTGCGCTGGTCCGTAAATTCTTGGTTGGCCACGTAATATTAGAACATCTTTTATTATATGTGATACTGAAGGTTAACCGGATGATCCACTATCTGAGGCAGGAGATGCGAGGACTGATGCATAGATGACCTTAGAAATCAGTAAACTGGTTGAGATTGATAGCATCATAAAAGTACGCATTTTATACGAAATTATGAGTGAATTGTGGTAGGTACATGTCTGCATCTTCATGTTAAGTTTCATGTTTGCTAGCAGAATATTTCATTGTCTGATCTAATCATTGACTTAATGGTTTCATTAGAAGGACTGGATACTGGACGTGAAATTATGAGGGTGGGTACGCTGGTTAGACAATTATTACCTACGTAATATTACATCCCTAACGGGTTGCTGTTGAAGTTGTTTGTATTGTTGGTTCTTTCTTACCTATTTTGATAAATAATATCATTTTTTTTCGATTGGTCAGTTCACAGACCTACATACCCAATTTAATATGAGTACCTTTAAATCATATCGTATCGAGTGTTTAGAACTGTCGCTAAAATATTGAAAGTATCTATGTAGGTACTTGATGTTTTTTTTTTGTGTGCGGTTGTAGAATGAATTTTGTCGCATTGTAAGCCAGGACCAACAAGGATATAGAAGCATACATTATTGAAAATGTAACAAAAAAAAAACATTTTACAAAAAAAAAACGACCGACTTCCAAAAAAACACAACAAAGTGAAAAATAACTTTAATTTCGGAAGTCGGTGTCTGTTGATCTGTATTTTAGTTTTATGCCAAAATTTTATTTTTTATTTTTTAGTGGGTCAGTTTGCATTTTATTAAAGTTACAATAACCTAATGTCAACCACTAATCACCTTTTACAAAATATTGCTTCTCCCGATGAAGGGACGTTAATTGTTAAGGAGTTCTCCTGGTAAGAACCAGGAGAACTGCCACTCACCATATGCATTGTGCCATCATGCGGAAGCGTTGTGTATTTCTTATGAAGCGCATGCGGGCCAGCTCGAACATCTTCTGAGCGTATTCGTGGGCCACTGGGACTCGCTGATGTGGCGGCACTGGATGCGACTACACATTGTGGGTGGTCGCATGTAGGGCTTGGCATAAACTGGTACTCCTGTGCAATGTCTTATTATTATTATTATTATTATAAATGGCTTAGCAAACATATTAAAGTAGGTACCTAATCGAATCGCAACTCGTTAAATACTTATTATTAAGTAGTTCCGGTGGCAATCTGTGGTCTTCATCATCAGTTCCATTTCACCAAATGGTGCTTTCCGGGAGCAAATGCACAAGTTAATACCCAAATGCTATAGGTGTGCCTAGAAAATGTGAGGACTTCCCTCGATTTCCATAGGATCCCTTCATCAGATTATGACTTGGTGACAATGGAACCACCTCGGGAGCATACCCTTGCAAACAAAAAAAAAAAATTAAAATCGCTACACAATTGACGGAGAAATCGGTGAAAAAATATATATAAACATCCGAATTGAGAACCTCTTCCATTTTGGAAGCCGCTTATAAATAGAAGTAGGTATCAATAGTTCACATTTCTCATTCAAATGTCAATGATATACACGCAATATAATTGTCTTAAATTATTTATACTAGCTGAAACGAGAATCCGCCTCGCACTTCGACCTTTAAGATGACTTGCTTGCTACATTTGTATTTATGTACAATGTATACACAATACTTACAGTTCCTAGACTTACATAACAGTGCAGGAGTTACGTCAACCTTTAACAGAATCGTAAAGTTTTATCAATTCGTAGCGAGAAAAGTATTTATTTATTGTTTAACTAATAGCAAGTTTTCATGAAATGGAGTTTATTTTCATCGGACCACCTGGCGAAGGTTGTTGCTCCACCTAGCCGGAGGCCGTTTTACCCTACGTTGGCCGATAAATTATTACGTTTTGTAAATATCATAATTAAAATGTCAATGGAAACACTAAACTTACCACAGTTATACGACATTTAAAGTGGTTAGTTAATC
Source organism: Atethmia centrago (assembly GCA_905333075.3). NCBI lineage: Eukaryota > Metazoa > Arthropoda > Insecta > Lepidoptera > Noctuidae > Atethmia > Atethmia centrago. The sequence goes on along the minus strand of HG995383.1, from coordinate 12,891,526 downwards.
TTAATAAAATAGTAGTACACGCACGTTGGAAACGAAACCACATTTTGCGGCTCTGTGCTAATAGCGGCTTTCCGCCTTCTTTCGTCTTAGATACGGAAATTATAGGAAAAGAAAAACAAATTTTACACATTTCCCTTTGAACATAACATAGCATAACGCATTGTTCCACGAAGGGTTGGGCAGAGGTATATAGTACACCCACATTTCGCCAGTTATGTTTAAGTCCCATGTAATAGGGGGCGACCCTATTGTCATCAACTGGGCACAAATCCAGACTCCGGGCTGCTACTGAGAAATTCCAAATAGAAAAACCCGATAACACTTTGCCTGACCCGGGAATCGACCCACGACCTCATGTTCAGCAGTAGCGCTTACGACCACTAGACCAACGAGGCAGTCAGACATTTCCCTTTAAAGTATTTATGAAGTTTAATAAACGAGAAATATGAGGTTTATTTTGTTGAAAACTTACGTAATGAATATGAAAATTACTTCGCACCTCGTAACCGAACTACGTAATACTTATTTAAAAGAAAAGTTTTGCGTTTGAACGGGATAAACATAACTTTTTGTGCCAGAGTCATACAATCATGGAAATCTGGCTAAGGCAACCCCGAAGGCATAAAAGAGAGACCGAAAGAGATGTTTATTTTCTTTTATCTTAAACAAATGATCGATGCAGTATTACAACACTGTTGAAAAGTTTATAAATAAAATATACTAGTTCCATTTTTCCTTTTAAGAGCATTTACGCCGTACGGCATTTCATACAAATTTTCAAGTCCTTATTTTTCGAAATGACCGAACCGATATTAATAAAACTTCACACACATAAGCAGGACACATAGGTCTAAAAAGTTAGTACAAAATATTTTCGAAAAAATCTATATAATAATAATGTAAATACAGTTAAATTAGAGCGATTTAAAATTGTCCTTACAAACAGAAATTTCCAATTATCTTTTTTTCAAATAGACATTTTGTGTTTTCTGCTAACATTTTAGACCTATGTATCCTGCTTATATGTGTGAAGTTTCATTAAAATCGGTTCAGTCATTTCGAAAAATAAGGACTTGAAAATTTGTATAAAATTTGCAGTATGGCGTAAAAGCTCTTACGGTCGGAACCCTAATAAACTCATTGTTCTAATTTTATTCATACAACTCAATGTTACGTGTAATAAATTGCCTAAGTATACATACATAGGCGATCTATTCCTCTATGAGCCATCAATTACTTGTTTGACTTATATAGAATTATTGATGTGTTTGTATGTGCCACAAAATTTAATCAACTCGTAACTGTCCGTCTGAAAATGTTAAATTACCTGTGAAAATGTTATGTAGGCATTCAGAAGGTTTTCCCCTTAATGACGTAAACGTTTTCTCAGAATTGAACTACGCATTCAGAATTGCAGGTCAATTGAAGACTGCCTTTCTATGCAACATACATTTCATTTTACGAATTAAGACGGATAATCTTTCGAAAGGAAATCTATATTCTACTATTGCGTAAGTTGTGCGGTTCGAACGTAGGCCTGCGTTCTATTATAAATATATGACGAGCACTGTAATTGCCCTATAAATTAATGCTGGTCAAAGGTGAATGTACCATGTTCAAATAATCTTTTACTATCACTTGTCATTTCCCAATATGCGAAAACTAATAATAAATAATGGCCTAGGATGATATTTTGTCGCACAATTGGTAATTGTTAGTAGTGGTGTCTTGGAGTGAAAGTCGTCACTGCAAGCGAACTTTCGTTATCTGTATAACTACCGGGAGCGGCCTAATATGCGCAAGAGTTGCTCGTGATCGAACGGGACGATGATTTTCTCACGAATTTGAGTGTTTAGACCGATTGTAAAATTATTTTATGCAATTATTAGTAGTTGATTGTTGTCAATTAATTGTGAGGATTAGAATGCTTCCTATTTGTTGCTTGTGGTATCGCTCAGAGTACCTATCATTATGCATTTGATACGACTCAAATAATGTTATTACAGTACTGAAAAAACAACTTATTTTATTGACATAGAGGAGTAGTTTTGTCTAATGCGATTGTAGAATTAATTTAAGTAAAGGGGGCATAAAGACATAGATTAATAATAATAATAGATTAAATCAAATAAGTTAGTTAGTTAGTTAGTTATAAGTTTAATTTTATTGGATATAACTTTATGTTGTTCAAGGGGCGTGTCGATCGATCTATGTGGGAACTAGACACCTTTGACCGCTTAAAACGTGTATATTAAATGTAGCTTAATATAGTGTAGTACAGTTCCATACTCGTATTAAAAGAGTTTTAGCCAAGTTATACTACACAGTTACAAGTTAAATGACTCAATTTACATTCAATGTTAAATAATTACTGATTTTGGTCAAAAAAAAATTGTGTTTTGTAAATAACAGTTATTTATATTTTAAATTGAATTATTTTAATTGGAACACAATCACACAAAGAACATCGTATTTTATTGTTTGAAAATATATTTTCATACAAAAGACATCAACGCGTGTCGTAACAAAGGTTCATTATTAAAATTATGTTTCTGCTATTTACATTTTAAAGTGTATTAAACATTATTATTTATCTTATTTCAGGAAAGCCAGGCACAGACTACCCGGTGCTTGGTGCAGTGCCATACACCAACTTTTACTGCGATGATCAGCCTTATCCGGGCTTCTTCGCCGATATGGAGACCCGCTGTCAAGGTAAGGGACTGTACACACGATGATTTGCAGCGACGACGGCACGGCGCCGGAACGGAGTCGCTGCGGCGTCCTACATACAAATATGGTATGACACACGGCGCGTTCCGGCGTGGCACCGCACGTATACCGGACTTGCAACCCGCGAGACGAGGTGGGGAGGGGTGTACGCGTTGTGTGGGAGCGGCACCGCGCAGTTGTTTGTGCGGCAGAAGAAAAAGCGAAATCTTTGCGTTGTAGCGCCGCTGCGGCGGAACAATGTTACGGCGCCGCAACGCAGCGTGTGCATAGGCTTAACTGTCTAAAAACAAATGAAAGACAAGAACAATGCAAAAAAAAAATGGCGACTGTTGCAATCCTGAGTACTTTTCTCACTAGCTGTCATTCTCTATGGGCATGCCTACAGCGTTTTCGACTATAATTTGTCACAGTACGTTTTAATAATGCTTGATTAGCATGATGGCATTCTATTGTATATTGATTTACGCCATATTTTTTTGAAGTGCAAGATTTTAATCATGTAATAAGTTATACCTGCTATTAAAGTAGGAGTTTAATTCATTCTTATTATCTGAATATAATAAAACTACAAAAAAAAAAACAGACAAAGAAAATTAATAGTAAGATGTGGGTGTTCATCTTTTTGGTTCTATTGTCAGAACAAAGCTTTTGTGATTCTTAGACTTCGACCTTGGCCATGCTGTAATGATTTATTACTGACCTTATGATACTTTGAGGTCAGATAATTATAATGTAAAGTAACCCGGAACATGATCTCGACATGAAATGGTGGGTCAAAAACGTGAGCTCTACCATTAAAGATACGCACTTAGCTTCTAATTTATTGAAGTTTAGTGTTGATAATAATTTATTCAATTATTAACTCCATTTATTATATTGATTTTAATTAATTTGATAAATGGTTTTATACAAATTAAAGACTATTTAGAACGACTTCCACATCATTACAGTTGAGGAATCACTACTTAACGTTACTTCAAAAGAAGTGCAACGGCCCCATAGTAGTTTAATTACAATTCACCTAAAATGTAATCTCAAGGAATTAATTTAAGAATATTGGAATTGCTCAAACGAATTTGACTTAAACATAATAAAAATGAAGAGTCAAGGGTTTTCCGATGTCTCACTAAGACCGCGCTTGGCTGCGAAACTGTTTTGTTTCCATTAAAAAAACCGGCCAAGTACGTGTCGGTTGTTAGGATGAATTTACCCCAAGAACAATCTTAACTTTTAAGTTGAAAAAATGTTCTTCCATACGATATACGTCACGGTCAATTCTCCAACTAAAAATGTAAGTATGGAATGGCAAAAAAAAAAATGTGAAAAAGCTACAAATTAATGATTTTCGGATTTTTTCCTTTATTTGTGTTGTGAGACCTTGCTTCTTGGCAAATTTGACGATTCTAGGTCAACGGGAAGTACCCTATAGGTTATGATTTATTTGCGGGCATAATATGTCGCATAAATAGTCGTATTTTTTATTGCGTTGACGTAGAACCTTGATTTTTTAGAGCTTCAAGGGACTGTAGACCTACGTATTTGATGTTAATTTCTACTTCTTACCTCCATGCGTTCCTGAAAAAAAGGGTCTTGACAGACAGACAGAAGGACAACGAAGTGATCCTACATGGGTTTCGTAATTTCTTTTTGAGGTACGGAACCCTAAAAAATGATTTGTTTGCAAAGATGCTAATCATGCTTGTTTAATTTGTAGGACATTTTGCAATGCGAACTAGTGACACTTCTCAATGTTAACTGTTGTACGAGTTTAAATCAGGTAGTGTGCTGTTTGTAGGAGAAGTAGATTCTTTAACCTTTTCTTAGAAAACCTTTGCTCACATTTTGTTTCTTTTCTTTTCTTCTTGGTCTGGGGATCAATCATGATCTTGAGATATTTTATCCAACAGGTGGGCTTCCAACAGTACGATCGAATACTTTTGCCATTCAGGCAGCTCGCATTGGCAAAACTGATGTTGGATGACCTGATATTCCGAGGCAAGATTCGATGCCTTCGCCTCCGTAAACAATTTGTGAAAAAAAAAATGGGAAAAGAGTTTTTTTACGATGAGATAGAGATAGAGTTTTGATTACGATGACATACGAGTGCATCGATACGCTACGTGTTGATACAATTCCTGCGAATTTAATATTATTCGTTGTATTTTCAGCTTGGCACTACTGTGATATCGACGGTCGCCAAGCGTCGTTCCTGTGCCCCAACGGCACGGTGTTCTCGCAAGGAGTGGCGTCGTGCGACTGGTGGTTCAACGTGCGTTGCGCGCTGTCTCCGGCCCTGTACCGGTTGAACGCGCGCCTCTACCGCCGAAGGAAGCAGACGCGACCGAAGCCACACCGGCTCATAGACAAAAAACTCGTTTCCGAAATCTTTTTGTAAATATTGTATTATAAGTAAGTCATGAGTTGCCAGATAAGACCTTTTTATTGCCACTAGCGTGGTTCAACGACGAACTTGGTAATTTTCAGAGGTTTGCCTTGAAAACGATCAAGTTTTTTCGTTATGAACTCATGTAACTATTTAATGTATTCGGAACAATCACCACTTTCACTTCTCAGGGTGTAAAAAAGTAACAAGCACACCTCTATCTTAGCAACAGGAACGGAGTACCATTACAGAACTTTTGCCAAGTAGTCTTTAAAATACCTGCTTATTTAAAAAAGAAGCTCTGGTTTGTGTAAAAATACATTTACATTATATAAATATGGACCTAATACTTATTAAATTAACAGAAAATTTGGCATGAAATGAGTGTAAGAAAGCCTAAAAGACCACCACCATCCTCCAGGCCTATATAACTGCTGGCGAGAAATGAGATTTTTATGATGCGCCATGTTTGTTCTGAATGTAGCCGTAGCCAGAAAACTGTTTTGATTTAGTGAGACGCTGCAGGGGTAATCGCGTAACACACATAAACTGACAATATTGATCGCATTTTGATTCATTTTGACAGTTCAGCCACGTTCATGCGTTATATTTACGGTGTCGAGCAGACGAATTTATTAAACCTAAGAAGCAATGGATTATCTTAACACAGAAATATCCTTCAAAATTCTCAGATTATGATTGAAGCTGTGTTAGGCAATTATACCTGTAGTAAAGGTAACATACCTATCAGAATAGCAGAAGCAGAAGCTTCTTAACAGTACAGTAGCAAAGCATAATAACTAAGACTAAGTATGTAGTACCTAACTGGCAACTTGTGACAACTCTAGTGTCTGTACGGAATTAGACCTATCTAGCAACTTGTGACAACTCTAGTGTCTGTACGGAATTAGACCTATCTAGCAACTTGTGACAACTCTAGTGCCTGTACCGAATTAGATCTATCTGGCAACTTGTAACGACACTAGTGTCTGTACGGAATTAGACTATGTCAGTAGTTCTAAGTTTCAGGAGTAGTATAAGTTAGTTGTAATATTGTAGCTAATAGAAATCTGTAAATAAAAGTAAAAAGTGGAATAAAATCGACTTAGTACAATTACTGAGTATGCTAAGCATATTCTTTTATTGCAGTATGTCGATATCCTAAAATCTAGAATCATTTTGGCATCTAATATCTTGTAAATAGGACTTGTCTTGTAAGTTGTACCATACTTTTAATAGGTTTTCATAGTCAGAGGATCCGTCTCTAAATGTTTTAGGTAGTTAAGCCTTAAAATATATAGGTACTTAAATAAAAGATGTATGGAAGAAAGAAGGAAATGAAAATCCAACTTCACCCTAAAAATAAACAATTCATAATACATAACTAACTGTGATAATGAATTTTAAGGTGTCGTACTTTTGTGTTAATAAATATATGATCGTTACTGTCCATAAGAATTTAAAGGAATTTGTAAGATATGAACCGTTCTTTTTCTCTTAACTAGTTGGTACGTTTTAAACAAGGCACATACAATAGCTTCCAAGCAATTTAAACCATGTATCGATTTAACGGACTTTATTCCTGTTTTCCTACTTACCTACTAGAATTTGGAAATAAATGTAATTAGGGACAATTAACGCTATTGCCGTGCTAAAAACACCACCTATGCTGTTGGCACTATGCATGAATGTCTTATACTCGTGCCGCATTTCATGGTCAAAATATAAGCCATCAGAAAGCAAAATGGTAGCTGACTGCTCGCGGGGTCAATAAAATGCACTCAATTCGTAATAACTTGTGCAACGCAATAGTTGGCATTTGTAAAGAGTGTCCTAACATTCGTCACACTGGATTCTCCCTACCACCGTTAGCTGCGGTGTTACCACGGTACCAACTCGCTTGTTCAAACTTGCGCATAATTAAACTATTCAGTCTGGAAGGTTCGAATGGGCCTAGGATGAAAAGTACTATAAATATTGAAATTCCAAGTGGCAGTAGCAAGTTTTACTCTAAAGCCTTGGAGACATGTATCGCAACTTTTCTTCCCCCGTTAGCAATCGTCGCGTTCATGTCATTTGTTCAGAAAATCGGAAGGCGCCCCCAGTCAGCGCAACCACGAGTTCGGGTTCGCCGAACAAACATGAACGCGACGGTCGTGTTATGCCAAGAGATAATATTAAAAAAATGGCGACGAAGAGCACGTCCTAACCAAAGTGATCTTCGCGCGAACACACGTGGCACCGACGTGAATCGACCTGACACAAATGCATGCAAATAACTCCATAATAATTAATAACCTTTCCAATATTTATAGAACTTTCCCTTCAGGGTCCGTTGGAACTTTCCACCCTGTTTATATAATTGCTTAACGTACCTGGTGTACGATTTTCAAAATGTTGTAGTGAGGTAATATGATCAGTTAGCAAGTAGGTACCTACATTAAATCATATAAATAGTAGCTTACTACTGCCATGAATAGGTAAAGATAATAGCAATAGAAAGAGAGACGTCCACACATTAACGTAATCACAACAGTGATTAAGTACAAGAGGTATGTGTGAAAGTTTTTTAAAGATAATGAGGCCGGCTTTTGTCTCTATTATCTATGAGATTTTGAATACATAATAGTTATATAGAGTGGTTATGTCTACCTAAACATTTGTTACAAATGTTTCCTAATTTGTTTAAGTCAAGCTGTAGATACAGAACTTCCTTCCAAATGGATTTAAATAAATAGACCTTAAAAGCTCTGTGTATTTTTAATTGCTTATTTTTTAGGTTTCCGAGTCTATTTCGACTGATTGCCTTTCACAAAATTAAGTTAAGTAGGTATACCTGATATCAGATCATGACTTTTAGTTTACGGTAGGTATATTGTGCCTCTGCGTACTCTATCAGTTGGTAATGTTATTCTGTGAGTTAATCAAGTTGTACCCGTATCAGATCGACGTTTTGCATGAATACACATAATTACTTGTTACTACATAGCGATGAGTGTTAACACGCAGTTTTTGTTCCTTTTTACTTTCATCAGCTTGAAGGTCAGAAGAAATAACTCTAACTATTGTGTAAATGATTGCTTTAATACACTAGTTCTAATTACATATTTCACATGCTAGTGCATTTTAGCAAATATACAGGGTGATATGTAATTCAACATATACCTTTATAGACGCGTAATTGTGTAATCTGTTTGCTACAAATTAGAATCCCATATGTTACAGCATTCCGACAAAGTGTTAATCAGTTTTTCCGTTAGGAAATAATCAGTGACAGCCTGGACACTGAATTTGTACTCGCCCCTTATTAGATACATTGGATTTAAACATAACTGGCGAAATGTAACGTGAGTGTACTACACATTGACGTGGATAGATAAAATATGCTTTATTGTATATCAAAATTAACAATATCATATAAAAATCCGGTCGTTCGTCTATCATTTCACCGAGTAACTCCAGCCAGGCTTGCACGATTGAGGTCTGCTGGTGGACCTTCGGCTATCCTATTGCTATCAGTCTATCAGTATCGGTTTTTTGAGACCTAAACCGAACCAACAACCAAATATTTTCTTATTGTCTTAGTCCTTATTTAATTTTTCTTTGTCTTTTTAATCTTTGGCAAAATGTGAATGACTATAGGTACACTTTTTAACTCTTTGGGGATTACGGGCAAGATATTATATATGTATATTCATTAATTAAGAGTGACTTTGGGCCTAGGATGCCCTGTAGCATTCGCATATCCTATATATACCTTCACACCGTCTTTTTCAATACCTACCTTAAAAGAAAAAAACCGGCCAAGTGCGGGTCGGACCACGCACACTGAAGGGTTCCGTAGTGGGGAAGTTGGGATGAATTTATCCCAAAAACAAACTTATCATTGTAGTTGAAAAACATGTTCTCCCATACAGCGATATATGCCATGGTCAATTCTCCAACTGCAAATTTAAGTTGGTCGACTATAACTCATTAACTTGTAAAGCCTACTTAGCCCTGATAGTTTCCCTTTTAATTTAATTATATGTATTACTGCCATGATTTTTTCACATCTCCATAAACAACTATTTAGCTGGCAGGGGGGAGGGGACACGTGACTCTAACAAAAATTAGCACTTTAATGCTTAATATCACGCATGTGGATCCTTGAATCGAAAAGTGGTGTTTATAGACCCATGGGGTAGATGAGAAAAAGAAATATCATCCCCACGTTACGTGCAAGGGAGGTACCCTAAAACAAATATTTTCAACATTTTGTTTTAGCACTTTGTCGGCGGGATTAATATGTATACCTATACCAAATTACAGCTTTCTAGCGTCTCTGAGCTACAGAGGAGACACAGACAGACAGACAGACGGACATGGCAAAACTATAAGGGTTCCTTGTTTACTACGCAACCCTAATAAAAAGTACAAAAGAATTCAAGAGTAGCCGACTATTGTATTCAAATGGTCTTGAAATGCGAAGGATTCAGGAGCATGAAACGAAAAGTTTTAAGTATGACTTAATCCCATCGTGCATCATCGATCATCGCTTTACTGACATCGGAGAAGGAAAATTAAGAAAGGCGTAAGAAATCGTGAAAAAAATAAGAAAAGCGATGAGAAACCTGGACGAAATCTCCAACCCGTCTTGAGCAAGCGTGGTGATCAATGCTCCTGCCTTCTCTGTATGAGCAAAGGCCTTAGCCCAGCAGTGGGAGAATAATAGGCTGGTATTATTAATAACGAGTGCAATGGTGGTCCAGTTGTAACGACCGCGACTTTACAGAGTTGTAGGTCATTGGTTCGAAACCGGACAGGCGCTTATTTTTGTGTAAATTATTTCTCTCAAAACGCTGAAAGAAAACATCGAGAGGAAACCGCCAAGTCCTAGAACCAAAAATTCAAAGACATGTGACATTTACCAACCCGCACTGGGCCCGCGTAGTGGATTACGGCCCACTCCCTCTCACAAAGAGGAGACCTGTGCCCCAGCAGTGGGAACAGCTGAGTATGTATTATTATTAATTAACTCATAATTGTGTTGATGGCTAAGAAATTATGGATAGGTTTATAGAAGATTCTTAGAAGTCCGTTAGCATGTTTTATACTGTCTTATCCTAGTTATACACTTATACAGGAAAACTTATTGTTAGTCATACAATACTGCTATATATATTCTGTAAGAAAATAAATGTTTAATAGAGATGAATGAAAGGACGTGGGGCGTCGACCTCGCTATGACCCTAAATAAATTGGCATAATGGCAGGAGGACAATACTTTACGAAGTTTTCGGAGCAACTTGCAAAGATCCGAACAACCTTATAAAAATATACATAGGTCCTACTGCTGTCTAATCAGATCAACAGATCAGAATCAGTAGATATCTTCTTAAGCTGTTGATCCAGGGGACCTACTCCTTAGGGAGTAGGTCCCCTGTCACGGCGCTGGTGCTTAGGCACGAAATCCGTAGTGTCAGCCAAAGTTACTGGCATTTCCTACTCCGTATCACCTACGGACCTAAGTTTAGTTTGGAGACTGAACTAAGAATGAATGACAACACGATTTGACAGTTGTTCCTACTGGCGATGTGTTTTTGCCCGTTCGAAAAATTTAATTTGTCAATCATTTTGACGGATGAACTACTTTCGGACGGGCCCGTATCTTTGTTGACGGACTTCGAGAGTAGACCCTCTGAACGCAAAGAACTTGCTCTTTGTTATTAAACTGAAAATAGTCCTGGCACAGTTCATTCAGAGTCTTTAGTTCCCATTTATTTATTACTAGCTTTTGCCAGCGGCTTCGCCCGCGTGAATGATGGAAATTATCTCATTCTACCGGGATAAAAAGTATCTTATGTCCAGAATTCCAGATATAAACTATCTGTCTGTATTTCATCCAAATCCGTTTAGTCGTTTTTGCGTGATTTAATAACAAACATACAAACTTTCACATTTATAATATTAGTAGGACTAGCACTTCCCCCGTAACTTCGCGTGAATTTAGTATTTTCTCCTACAAATTTCAACACCCAACAAATTATTTTATGGGGTGTAAACTCCTATAAAATGAAAATTTATGATGATAATCTTAATTAGATCGACGCCCGCGATTGCCCGCCCGCGCTATTACTTTGTATGCGCTTAGCGTTCTTGTTGACTTTTTTGTCTTTTTGCTCGACTCCTAAGGATCGTAGCGTGATGTTAAATAGCCTATAACCTTTTTCAAGAACTGGGCCATTACATGCAAAAAGATATTCAAACAAAAACCAAGCAAACTCTTCAGCTTTATTATTAGTATACATTTATTTATTTTTACTTTGACATAAAACGGCAATCTGCCAAAAACATTAGCTAAAGATAAAATTAGACAAAAAATTCATACAATCATCTCGCAGAACTCCAGATATACTGACATGATTGTCTTCCATTGATTCGCGAACACATCACAGTCAGGTTTAGCGACCAAGATAGCGTCCCAAGTCCATGCATCGTAAGATCCCGTATTCCTTATCCTTGAAAGATACACGGTAACTAAACACAATAATCAGTTTGAATTTTCGGATGTAATAGAAAGGGCATAGATTTCATTAAAATCGGAGTCTTGTAATAGGTTCTCCGATGTGTACCTACTTAGTTACTTTAATTTCGAGACGAAATATTAATTTTAGTCAACTCAGCTTCGTTAAACATCTTTGTTCTTATAGGAAGACCTTGACCACGCTTTTAGAGCGGGAAGTTACTATCACTTATGCTATGAATGCATAGCTGTAGGCTATAGCTATGGATTCTCATAAGAACACACATTTAATAACTTGCATTGTTCCATAGTTTCATACAATGTCGATTCATAGCCAAGGGTCGTCGATATGAATTGCCAACGTTAAATGTGCCAGCCGTGGGAAATCTTTCTTGGCCACGATGCTTTTTTCCTCGTATGTTAACGAGAACTGACATAATGTTTTGAATATTAATACTTGATAATTATTAATTATCATTTTTTATCATTATTATCATGATCATGTAGTAGTCCCACTGCTGGACATAGGGCTGGGCCACTCCAATCGCATGGCCTTTTAATCGATCTTTAGCCGGCTACTCTCATCCAGCTGTTTCCAGTACCAAGCTAAGATCATCGCATTGCTCTTGTTTCATGTTTATTATTGTTTATGTATGTAGATAAGTATATGCTTTATGTATGTATGTATGTATGTATGTATTTATTTATGGTATATGTAAATTGACCATTGACTACCTGCAGTATTGTCTCTCCTTCTCCCTTTAATTCATCCAAAGGTTGTCTGTAAAAGACCGCTTTTAGTGAATAAAATTTCAACATTTATATCTTTAATTTTTGTGGTGTTCTTATTAAAGAGTATTTTATTCTATCGCATTCTTTTTAGCATTTACTTGCATTCGTCGTTTTTTCCATATACGAATACGTATGCTCACACACGAATTTTAATTTGGGCTAAGTGTTCTTTAAACATTACATACCTACATACATAATACTTAAGAAATATAATTACGTAGTAGTTTGTTTTTAGCGCAAATTTTATATACCTATTGGATAGGTAATCGTATCGACTCTAAAATTAGCCGCTGCACCTCGTTTATTGAAATGCGCTTGGATCATAGAAATCACACTTCATAGTAATTTGGAGATACATATTATAGGAAGAAGGCTTTATGCCAACGAAAAATTGGCTGTATGGCGCGTTTCTCGAGTCATGTGGTCATTCGACATTCGTATCGCGAAGCGCGCCAGACGCACGCGCGAGTTCGGCAGTTGCGTTTTTACGCGGGAAATATTTATGTCATTGTTTACGTGAACTTTGAATAATAAGACTGCATGAATGAATGCCAATAATTATTAATAAAATCACAATGGATTACAAAATGGAATTGTTTGCGCTAATTTTATGCGGTAAGTACCTATTCAGTGCAATCAAAATCTTTTATGAAATCTAAGAAGAAAAACCAAGGTGCGACCGGAAAACTTGTTGGAATAATATTGTTATTTTTGTATAAATATGTGTTCTGTGAGTGCAACTTTTGCCATTGCATATGCAAGCTTGCATTGCGCAAGACATATTTTAAAATATTTTATCCGATGCCAATGCCATTTTTACATGATCGAATTTCAGTACCACACACGGTTCTTACTTGGTTCTTGAAATTTAAGAAATATTTCCTTATTGAAATAAGCATGATTTTTTCAAAAATAATCTTGTGACACAATTTACCCAAAAAACACCGGAATTACGCTGAAAAATACTTCAGGTATGCGTCTAATTGCATTTAATTATGTTAATTACCGTGCTATGGCTCCTTGCTCCTTATTTACGCTCAGTTGTTGCACAATGACCTCACGAAGTCAATGTCTTCTGAAAAACTTAGGTACGTTTATTGTCAGCGTTATTGACGTTCATTGCGGTTGTGTCGCGAACGTAACTAGAGTTGTTGTGGCGAACTACTCAGACTCAATGCTGCATTGCTGCCTTGTGCATTAATCTCAACGCTCACTATTATAAAATCGCTCCGATTTATTTTTTCCTTGAAACGTAAATATGTTTGTTTAAAGCGAAGTAATTCATTTGTTAGACAGGTAACCTTGTATATTAATTTAATTTGTTAAAAAAATGTTACTTAATTAAGCTGACTTTATAATTGAAAATCGTTTTTACCAAACAAGGAGATTTAGAAAGACTAAAAAGTTTTTTTTTCCTTTCTAAATCCTATTGTTTGCTTGTATCAAAACTTAAAAATACATATACTTAATATGCATGACACACTTTCGATATAACAGCCTGAAACAAACCTCTACGTATGCTCCAGACTGCATCAGCTTGTACTTACTGAGTACATCATGGGTTGTATATAACTTCTTTTGACACCACTTGGTTAGATTTAGATGAGAGATATTACAATTTAATGCTTTATATGTATTCATTTAATACATTGCCAGCCGGTCAATTTCTAGCATCAGGTGGCAGCTCACTGCAAACTCACTTCATCTTAGTTTTCATGATGAGGTTATTACAGAATAGATCGGCTGGTGTTAAAGCCCGACAAGGCCTCCCCTGACCAATCCTCCTCAAGGTATTGACCAACTTTAGAATTAATTTAATCTCAAATAAGTTCAGCATAGATTTAGCAGATACGACAGTATTGGGTGCAATAGTTGTCACTTGTACCTACACCTCCTAATGTCCTATTTTAACTTTAGGACTAGCCAACGCAGCAAGCGACATTATCGCATTTTTCAATTGCCTACATCCACCTTAAACACCATCTTTAATAGCCCCCTAAGACGTATGGCATGGTTATATAATGAAAGGTCCAACTTGGCGGTTTACCCTATCGAAGTTTTCTCTATGAGTTTCGTTTACAGACGTTCCCTATATAAACAGTGCGAACATTGTACGCCTATAAAGCTCAAATTGTTTAGTTTTTTTGTAGTGTTCTGGGAGCCAACCATCACCTCTTATAGCAGTATTATTATAATATTACTTCACAGTGGGAATGTGATGGAGCTGTACAGGACTTATAGCTCTATCTCTTTCTCACGCTGAAGTAATATTGAAATAATACTGCTATAAGAGGTGATGGTTGCCCCCCTGGATTCAGGTTTACTGGACACACTTTTTATTTTTCTTCCTGCCTCAAATTTTTCAGTATGTCAATGTCATACCTACCTGTTATTTGCACGGTTACTGAAATGCCGATTTTAGATGTTAGTTTGTTTGAAATGTAAGTGACAGTGCTGTTGGTGTGCTTATTATAAATAAATAAATAATTATCGAGCGATTTAACTAGCCTTAATTGAATGAGTGAGTCAGTATGATATATTAGAGCACAATAGATTTACATAACACTTGCCTGAACTGTCGCAACTGTAATGTGAAGATAAAGTAGGTGTAAGTAGGTACCCAGGTATAGTGGGTGGATAAGTATATCGCAATTTCGACGTCAGTCTTTTTTTACCGGACTGTCGACATCTCACGATAGGTGGTTTCATATAACTTTAAAAATGTAAAACAATACGTTGTGAATTAAATTGTGTCGTCATTATAATAAAATTGCTTTACTTAAATTACTTTATTTTGCCGTGGCCAAAGTGGTATTTAGGACTTGGTATTTGGCTGTGAGAAACAATTGGTAAATAATTATAGAGCAGCGTGGACGATTTTATTTTAAGCGTATTATTACGATACTCTTAAAGATTTTTTCTGGTTGGTAATTAACCAAACCAGCGTGGTTTTTAAAAGGTGTTGTACCTTTGGTGTTCTGAAAACCTTTAACATTTCTAAATTTTTGAGCTGCAGTACTTTAAGCGAAACTTTGTTAGGTCCTTAGGAGTCCCCGAAGCTATTTTAAATCCTACCTGGGTTTCGTTTTCATTTTCCAATACCAATGAATCAAGATCACATAAGGGTCCTCTGTCAATTAAAATACTAAAAAGGTACAATTTTAACCTGCTAGAGATTGACTGCCGAATTGCTGATTGTAAAAACAAATGAGGTTCAGAACTATACCTACCAAAGCGAAGATCGAAACCCATCAGACTAAATAGTTCAAAAAGTCCCGAAATACTATCGTGAAGGTCTCAATCAGGAAACGGATGTAGGTGCTCGGATGTAATAAATTACCCGACTACTCGCAGTGAGATTAAATACGCTAATCGACAGTACTCTACTCGTCTGATAGACATTTCTAAAACAAGGAAATGCGACTTTTTCTTTTGTCCGCAACTTAATAGCTTTCTCCTTCAAGTTAAACGCAAAGAGCTTATCCTCATTTCCGCAATTAAATATGTGACGAAGAAAGACACATTAGGCGATGTGTTTAAAGATGGCAGAATTGTAACAGTGGGTATGTTGTAACATGGCATGGATGGACACATTTATCATCATTCAAGCGGTTCACTTATGAATTACACGTCGTTAACTTACTAGCTTGTTGAATGCAACTTTACATTAGCTTAACAGAGGGCAATTCTCGATTATTTTTTAATGTTCGTACTCTTTTCTCAGCCTAAATCTGTCAAATCTCAAATTACCATACACTCTTGTCAGAATTTTGACAATGAGTTGTCACTGAGATGAGATTGCGACTAGGTTTTGAACGTTAATCATCATGTTCCTGCCCTTGTCTCATGTTACTTGGGGTCGGAGCAACACGTTTTCTTCTTCCATTCTCCCCTGTCAACCGTCACGCTATCATTCACGCACTTATTTTTAACGTTCAGATTTTGAAAGTTAATCATTACGGGAATTGGCCTTTTGGTCAGGGTTATTTAAAATCTTTTTTTGAATTTTCTTTTTTTACTACTATTGTAATAGTAATCCTTTGAGATATGTCAGTATGAGAAAATCACGGAAATCAACCAAGTTGTTGAGAAAAGATTTTGGAATAAACTACCTTTAGTAGTTTCAGATTTCCCCGTACGCTGACCCAACGGATCAACATGATATAGGTAGATATGCCATTTACCGTTATAATTTTGTTTTTACTCTTGGGCAGATGTAAAATTTTCTTGTTTGTCTTTAATTGTTGCTTTTTTGTTGCTACTATACGTGATTGTCCGCTTGTCCTTGTCGCAGTACAGTATTTACATCATTTAATATTATAGTTGGCTGACTTAGATATCAAAACACATATGGATGTTGTTTTACTTGTTCTGCTGCAGCTTTTTCTATTTTACTTTCATCGACCGTTACATAATTAAGATCAAAATACTTTTAAAAAGTGTGATGTTTTTCCATTTAAATATTTCATAATATATTACGAGTATGTTACCCACAGTTGATAATCTTTTCATAATTAATTAATGTAACTACGCGGACATGTCCTAAATAATTGATTAAAATATACTTCTGGTGCATTTCCTTTATATTGCTATTATGAATGCATATTTTATCAAAAGCCTTGGCATTAAGGTTATTCGTCGTAATAAAGACGAACCAACGACTCGTACAATATTTTGTAGGTAGTTAGTTCATTTCTGAAAGAATATTATAAATAAAATATGATGAAAGCATTTGTGTTACAATCCCACGTACTAAGATACCTATATTTTATTTTTATTAATTTTATTATACTTACAAAACAAGATTTATACAAAAGTGCATTCCTGAGAGTTCACAAGGTAATTTAGTGAAGTTCGTTGATAATATTGTAAATGTATGTCGTCCCGAAACCAAAGTGGCTCACAATCTAACGGCTGATGAGGGTTAAGAATGCAGACTAATTGACGAATTTATGATAAGAATTATGTTCATTAACGTACTAAAACGGATTGATTTATATCTATCCTACTAATATTATAAATGCGAAAGTTTGTAAGAATGGATGGATGGGTGGATGTTTGTTACTCTTTCACGCAAAAAGTACTGAACGGATTTAGATGAAATTTGGCACACAGATAGATTATAACCAGGAATAACACATAGGATACTTTTTATCCCGATATACCCACGGGGTCAAAACTTATGCGGGTGAAACCGCGGGGCGCATCTAGTAATACAGGTTGAAATTGAAAACTTGCGACAAACTGAAATGGGACATTGTATACATCATTATTAACAACTTTTACTAAGGGACCAAAGCTGTAATCCCAAAAAAAAAAATCTGCTTTTCCTACATTTTGATGAGGTATTGCGAACATAAATGTAGGGGACAGCAGTTTTTTTTTTGGGATTGTAGCTTTGGTCCCTTAGTAAAAGTTGTTCATAATGATGAGTACAATCTCCCATTTCGATTTGTCGCATGTTTTCAATGTCACCCTGTATAAAAAATGGCAATGGGCTCGCTCCGTTACATGGGACACCTCTGCCTAACCCTTCGGGGAATACAGGCCATCACCTGTATGTTATGTTTTATAATATAAATAAACATTTCTTTTCGTGTCTGTCTCTGTGACGGCGTTATTATTCTAATCTGAATTATGAATGCAACGGGTTTTAATAAATTGAGTCGAATGTAAGAGACTTTATTACGGAAGATTCATATAATATTAATACATTTATATTAAGGTATATATTCGGTTCGTGGCTAAAAGATAACAGTTGCACGGTCGATCTTCAAGGTGACCGTCTATTACATACAGAGACCCCTCCGTGCTTCGGACAGCAGGTCCCGGCTCTCATTTGTAGATCTTTGACAGTCGTTACGGGTGTCAGAAGTCCGAAAGTCGGACAACCTGTCTTACTAAGGGGTATCGTTCCCAGTAACTGGGTTGTGGAGGTACGACAGGCAATTGCTTCATGCAAAATACTAGTATTCAGTTGCATCCGGTTAGACTGGAGAAAATCTCGATGTTTTGTCAAGTCATAAAATCCGTGCGAAAAAGGGGCGTGTCGCTAATTTTAACATAATTGGATACAGATTAAAACTATTGCAGCCTTGTCCGTCCGCGCCATACGCAGGTTCACTTCATTATGTCATGATTACGCTCTTCGCTGTTTCTTCTTATATCACATAATTGCTTACCTTCTGTAACCTAGAGTTCCGGACGAACAAACTAAATTCTAGAAGGCAGCTAACGTACTGTAATTTATGTTTTAGGACTACTAACACACGTTTTGAACTGTGCTATCGCAATTGCTCGTCAATTGTAAGTTCATGTTCAGTACACATTAAACAATTAAATAAAAATGTTGATTGCTTTATAATGCTAATATTTGTACCGTCCGACACTATTTCCAATCTCTACTTTTTATGTGATCAGATCACAGACGAGTTGTTAAAAGCAGTGCTAATTGGCAGAATCTATAATTCTATTTTTGCCACCTATATTAATATTAACAGGAAAAGTTATTTATTTAAGCAATAAACAAATCAAAATATTTTCATTCTTAATAGTTGTATTCCTTACGAGTTGCTAAGGTGAATCCGCAGCTGTAGCCCGCCACATCCTTCTGAGAAGCAGTAATACTCGCGAAGGAGGAGGCGGGACGGTTGAGGGAAAGGTAAATTTCGAGCCCGCTCGCCCCTAGACGCCGCAGGAGACGCCCTGGGCGTCGGGAATCCCGGGAAAATTTCCGGCCACCGTAGCCGCGGGCTTGCGGTCGGTGAGCAATGGGTAGCTCACCGTCCAGTAAGGACCAGGCCCGGGTCGACGGCGCGTTGTATTCCACGTGCGCCTCAAAGAGATGTCGTCAGCACAAGCGTAGGGGTACACTAGGGCCGATGCCTGCCGGGGTCGCGGGAAGGTACCAAAGGGTTACCGAGGTCCCTGGCAACACACGTAACGGAAGGAATACGGGTGGGTTTTAGTCAGTAAGAGTATGACACACCCTCCCGCTCCGCCCAGAGCGGGAGAAGTTATTTGATGATTTCCCACACAAAAAAAAAAAAAGCTGTAGCCCGCGAAATTATAATTTTCTTAGGTTTTTGCAATTTGCAGGTCAGTGTCATCTTGATCAAAATATGATTCGCGACTATAACATTATAATAATACATATATAACAAATACATATCTGTTATAGTCACGAAGCATATTTTAATCAAAATACCAAATAACAATGACCTGCAAATAGCAAAAAACGTAAGAAAATTGAATTTCGCGGGCTACAGCTGCGGATGCTCCTTTATGAAATTCTTTTATTTGGATGCACCGATGCACAAGCTGGTTGTGATGCAATCTTGATGCAACGGTCACGCAACGCGTCTTCAGAATAATTATAAATAATGAGGGGGACCGAGAACGTAGATGCAAGTGGCTCTAACATTTTATGTTCAACGTTTAGCTTAATTTCATGGCGTTTAATTAGCAATGTGATATTAAATTATTGTTAATACATTGGATATTTATAACATTATAACAGTTAACATAGGTTCTTGCAGATATTTTGTTCTCATTATAAACCGGAAGTAGGTATGCGCACACGCGGTTTCTTTATTTAAATTAACAAAACGGATCTGGTAAGTTTGACTAACTGCCGCACTCAGAGGCGCCCATTAACGCTAATCTCTGATTTACTAATTTTGTCATTGAATAATAGTCTATATATTTATGATGTTAAGTACCTTAGGTTTTGCTATAATTGACATTAAAGTAAAATGACGTCTCTGTGTGCGGCAGTAAAGCCGCTAAAGGTCGCTCTATAACTTACAGTACAGTCGCAGTAAAAAACGTTCGTAGAAAAACGGTATGTTTTAGTTTGTTCAGTGATGATACAATCTGCTTTAACGACTCACTATTAAATATTGCGTTAAAGTGGTAATATCACGGTGACAGTGCAGATAATACTCAGCCATCTCTCTCTTCATGTAAGAGAGATTTCAGATTGTGTCACTGACAGATTCTAATATAACTCTGACCAGATAAAGGTTTTAAGTTGATATGAACTTAGAAATTATATAGGGATGTGTAGCTATGCAAATATAACCTTTTTAATGTGCCATAGTTAAAGTAGCAAAATGAATATACAGGGTCAAATTATATTAGCTAACGAAGCTCCGCAGACATGATCATTGATCGGTCTCAATATCTAAACACGATAAAACAAAAACAAAAAGATTTACTTAACTCTCTTTTTTGGAATCAAAGACCGCTGGTAGTGTAGTTACTTCAAGTATGCATAATCAGCCTACAATGTTCCCACTGCTGGGACACAGGCCTCCTCTCATCGAGAGGAAGTGGGTTGTAGTCTATCACGCGGGCCCAGTGAGGGTTGGTAGTTGTCACATGTCTTCGAATTTTTGGTTCTAGGACATGCCGGTTTCCTCATGATGTTTTCCTTCAGCGTTTTGATAGCAGTGGTGATGAAATTGTTTACACAAATTAATGTACCTGCTTGGGTTCGAACCCACGATATAACTCGTATGTCGGGGCCGTTACTACTGGGCCACCACTGCTCTCACTTGAAGTATGAGTTGAGAAAATCTGTTCTTTTTTGTTTTATCGCGTTTATACTCGTATACCGATAATCATCACGTCTGTGAAGTTAACAAAAAAAAAAAACTTATATTTCAAGTAACTACACTACCTAGTCCTTGAATATTAAAGGAATGATGAAAAATATTTCATCATTCCTATAATATTTTTTCTTGTTTTGTCATATTTAGATATCAATACTCAGCACGTCCGCGGAGTATCACTAATTAATTCAATTTGACCCTGTATAGGTTCGATATAGGATAGAAAGAAAACAAAAGAGGAATAAATGAAAGGCAACTAACAAAAGGTAAGTAGAACTGACTAACAAAGGGACTCCCTAAAAGGACATAAAAGTGACCTTACTAGTGATGTTCTTCAGAAAGGTCAGGTACGTAGTACTTGCAACCTGCGTGCGTGTATGACAACGTAAACGTAGCAAAAGGAGTAAGTTAGGATCGTAGCAGGTGGCGTTCTGTGGTTTCTGCCTACCGCCATGACAAGAAGACCTGAGTTTATGTACCTATGTATGTAAAGGATATAATTTAAAAACTGACGAAGGATTTGGAAACTTGACTGTACTTAATCAAGGTTGTTTTTAAATATATTTTGTCTTTATCTTAAAATGTAGGTAACCTAAGTGGTCCGAGCAAGGCATTAAACAGGTTCTACTTACGAGTATGTAGTTCACTACAGTTATTATTCAATGTTCAGCAAAAATGACTTCCGTGGTTGCAGCACCAAAAAATAAAATAACTACCTGCTTACAAATTATGCATTGAGCTGTACCTATTGGTAAATAATAGGAAGTATCCTTCAACGTTTTTGTAATGGCCGTGGTGAATTATAGAAACAATGTTGCCTATAGTGAGAATGACTGACTAAAATTACAGTGCATCTGGGATCCAAGAAGCAAAAGGGTTTTTTTGTACTCCTAACCCGATGCATAGTTTCTTGTCTTCTTATACATAGTGACACTGTCTTACGACAACAACATAGGTATATTTCAATTACGCTCTTATAGTTAAAGCTCTAACAACATAGTGTTATCTTCCGTTCTGTGAAGTTCATCATCTAACACAGATATGTCAAAATGTTTAACAAAATTCTTGCATGTGACCGATTTCTAATGGCACTGAACAAACTGCTATTAGATTGTTTTAAAGACAGTCAGACGTCACGTTAAGTCAGCCTGCGTCAGTTGGCACTATTAACTGGATTAATGATTGAGTCACTTCCGCGTAAATTTTTGCTATCGATTGGAAACCTTCCATGCAATCGTAATAGGGGAGCGAGATTATAGTGTACGGGCGTAGTGTTTAGATACGGATGGATCGCTTTCACCTTCCGCGGCCGGGCGACCCTCGCGACCTCAACTGTGACCATTGACTGTAGTGCCACGGCTGTGACGTGCCAAGCATATCATATATTCATATAATACCGAGTTTTTAACATATTAGTATGTTATATAAGTAAATATCCCATGGGTTCTTTCTATAGATAAAAAATAAGAAGTTATCATATAAATCTCTCGTTTCGGAATGCAATTATTTTCGAATGACTCACAAATCGAAAATTACAATTGGTATACAACGATTTTTCGGGAATGCTGGTTGTTACTTCCGTGTCTGTAAGACAGATAATTCTGTTCCTATCTAAATACTATTTCGCTGTCGAAACAGCGAATTGTTATTTTATGCAGCCTGCTGTGTTTTGTTTACTCACCAGTTCACCAAAAACTGAGTAATAAAATAAATACATAGTCATCAATAACATAATCGAGGCTAATACTGCATAAATCCATATTCGCTGTGGTAACGTTCTTACAACAATAAAGTATTATATACTCGTCGTAATTATTAGGTGTTAGTTTAAGGCTAAGAGGCCTTAAACTATATCTAAGAAACTAAACAAAAAATAAGACACGCTTACAAGCTGGTAACCACTTCTAAGTTAAGGCGCTGACAAGACCCAATTGACCAAAATAGGCTTCTCTTAAGAAAAAAAATTGGCAAATCTGTATAGTTTGTGGTAGCGGAAAAAATATATGTTAATTTTGAACATATTTCCCAGAACTTGGTTGTTACCAAAACACGTTTTGAAAGAAAAATCTCGATACAAACTAACGTTAAACTAACCTCTTACCTTGAGTTCTAATCCAAAATATATGTATTAAATATCAACATACGTTACGTATTTAATCAATAACAAGAGCGTCTTATTTCAATGCAGAACTTAGTTGTTTTTTATTTTCGATTACTCAACTCAATTTTGAGTAAATAGATAATTGCTTCATATTTTGCAATAAATTACAAGCGTTGCGTCATCGTGCTTCTCTTTCTTTTCTATGCAAACAGACAGTGACCGCGGTTTAGGTGTTGTCAGCGTCTTAAGAAGTAAATGAAAAAGATACTCGTAGTTATGAAGTTATGCCTTAATAGCTGCGCCCCGCGGTTTCACTCGCATAAGTCTCGATGTTGTGGGAATATCGGGATAAAAAGTCCTATGTCCTAACCTAGGTCATGGTCTACCCATGTGCCAAATTTCATCCAAATCCGTTCAGCCGTTATAGCGTGAAAGCGTAACAAAAAAAAAATCGAACAAACTCACTTTCGCATTATTTATAATATTAGTTAGGATCAAAGAGAATTAACCACTAGGATGAAAATTTTAAATAAACATTGCACACCACTTACGACACCTTTCGGATTCGGTCCCTTCGGTCAGTTATGCATAGTCCAGTCGAACCAGCTTTCAAATAAAAGCACTAAGACTATACAGCACTCGATGTTGACATTTTATACGGGCAGGATAACATTTCAATTGGCTAACAAAATGATCACAAATTATAACATAATTTTTTAAATTATGTTATTGATTGCGCATTGGATATCGGTTATGTGTATGTAATATTTTCTTTCTATTAAGAGGCCGACAACACCTAAAGCGCGGTCACTGTCGGACTGCACAGAAAAGAAAGAGAAGCACGATGACACAACGCTGGTAATTTATTGCAAAATATGAAGTAATTATCGATTTACAAAAAAGCTATAGATTGTATAAAAAAATAAAACACTATTATGCTAATATGTTGCTTGTAGAATAATCTGACAAAAAATCAGAATGATTGCATGTATATAAGTATGGTTTTTAATCGTTAAAAGAATTTTCACAAAAACAAAACAAAAATCACGAAGATACCTCTAGTATCTTCGTGATTTTTGTCTATCGTATCAAATTAGTTATTTTATGTTTTCAGCACACTATCTACCTAGCATATCCTTAAGAATATCATATATTTTTCTGATTTTGTTTACTGCAGTGGATCATATACTTTAAGGGCATTATAAAACTTTAAAATATTGCGTTCCTGTAGTCCCCTTAAAACCCAAGTCATAAACCAGTTTAATTTGTTCTAAGAAATTAGTTAAAGTGAAACAAAATGACGCTCACAAGTCGTTAGGTACAGGTTTCCTTTTTAAAGAGAAATCATGTCAACAGTTTCGAATCGAATCTTCACAGCTAAGTAATCTGTTAAGTTGTGCTTCCAAGGATTTGCGTTCAATTCAAATAATTTAAATGTCATGATATTTATTTCCTACGTACTTATTTATGACAAGTGAATTACATAGTGTCAATAACTACAAATGATTTCAATGAATGACATTTAAAATGCCTTTAACCTAATCTACATCAGCACCCTAATTGCGTAAAGGCTCTTGCAGACAGGGGCAATACGAGGGTGCGTTTTTAAGTTCGCGGAATGGGGGGGAGGGGATAACAATAGGTCATTATCGGGATGGCCACAACTTCAGCCACTCAATATTAGTATAAATACCAGGTTTTATCTTAATTGGATCATTTCTGATCAGATCCAGCTTGTCCCACCTTGCTGTCCTCCCCCCAGCGACGCCCTAAGTCGAGGTCCGTACCCCACAGGGGGTGCCCATAGCGTGAAGTCGCTTATTATTATAAGAAATTCGGCCCTTTCTGGAGGCTTTGAGTTCGCTTAAGGCAGCCACATGAAAGTCCGGTTAAGTAGTCACGACCTCTCAAGGTCAACTACGAGATGCCAAACATAAAAACAAAAAAAAATTGGATCATTAGTCTTTGAACTATCGTCAAGCAAACAACTCAATCGGGAAGAAAGTGTGAATTATGGAAAAAATCGAGTACCGTGCCGTAATAAAGTTCCTTACCAAGCAAGGAAAGTCAGTTCAAAATATACTGCAAGAGATGGAATCCGTTTACTCTTGCCCGGGTAAAACCATGGTTTACAAGTGGCACAGTCTCTTTAAACAAACAAAAAAGTCGAAAAAATAATATTGGAAGATGCCAGACTAAAGAAGAAACAGCTTGCAGAAATGGTTGGAGTATCGGATACGACAATTTTCAAAATTCTACACGATCATCTTGGCATGACAAAGGTCAGTGCAAGATGGGTCAAAGAATGCTCACGCCGCCTCAAAAACAACACCGCGTGGAGTGTTCTCGCACGTTTTTGGACCTCTGTAAGATAAGGATGGACTATTAAGTGGAATTGTTACTGGAGATGAAACTTGCGTTCATCATTATGAACCTGAGTCGAAACAGGACTCTATGCAGTGGCACAAAAAAGGCACACCACCACCCAAGAAGTTTAAAGTTTCACAATCGGCTGGAAAAGTCATGGCAACAGTCTTTTGGGATTCAGAAGGGATCCTGTTGACCGATTATAAAGATAAAGGCGTTTCTATAACCGGAGAATACTATGCTTCTATCCTCGAGAGGTTGAAAGAAAGCATTAAAGAAAACAGGAGGGGTAAATTGACCAAAGGTGTCCTTCTTCTTCATGACAACGCGCCTGTTCACAAGAGCCGTGTTGCGTTGGCTGCCCTGCATAAGGTGGGCTTCGATATTTTAGACCATCCACCCTACAGCCCAGACCTGGCTCCCAGTGATTATTACCTCTTCCCAAAACAGAAAAAAGAACTTCGTGGGAAGAAATTTTCAACTGATGAAGAAGTGAAGGACGCGGTTTCAGCTTATTTTTCGGACAAAGACAAAACATTTTTTTATGAAGGTATACATAAGCTAATTGAAAGATCTGAAAAATGTATAAGGGTAGCAGGTGAATATATTGGAAAAGAAAAATAATTTAGTATTTTTATTTTCACTTCTCACCCTCCATTCCGCGAACTTAAAAACGCCCCCTCGTATCGCGCTAGTCTGCACGAGCCTTAACACACTATCAATCACAATCTGAATGATTTTGAAGTATATTGCTAATACATTGCTTCTTATGTTCGAAAAATGTGTCTGCTGCTACAACGTAAATAACGCAATGAATGTTATTGAACTGTCAAAATGAAACCCTTTGCTAGATACTGATACCTATAGTTCGTTTTTTAATCCCAGAGACTAATTTGACATTTCAAATGATTGTTGTTCGTTTTTTCAATTTGGAGTTCGACATTTGCATGTGTCAATTTAGTCTCTGAGATTAAAAAAACCGACTTTAGTGTGTTACCCGATTACCCCGCTGGTTTCGGGAATATTTCAAAAGTTATTCTTATAGCAGATAAACATACGGTGCGGCCTCTGACACATAAGCAACACTTTTACCAGGTACCTACAAAGTAGGATTTAGCGTTGAAAACAATCGCATAATCTGAATGCAATAGACCGTTGCGATACGGATGTTCAACATCACTGTAAATCATAGCTTAGATTATGTAATAAGTAGTAACTAGTAGCTATTATTTAATGAGTAACTTATATAAAAGGTCTGTTAAAGTAACTTAATTTATAGGCTTCTAACTGCGCGTCCCTAATTATTCATAATCAAGCATCGCATTTCTGCTACATAGATTTCATAAATATATAAATAGGAACAATGGTTCGCGGTCTGCAATCTCATAGTTCCCACGGTAATCAATAAGGCCTTCACACGTATCAATCGTACCTACTCATAAGTAGTTGGAACATTTTTCTTGTAATGACGTTTGCCGGTCATATTATTTTCATGGAATCCCCAAGTAATATAATAACCTACTAAATAACTTCATAGGACCATTTTCCGATCACATTTTTCGTTGTAGATTAATTTGTTATGCTCTGCTTTAAAGCATCATCATCTGTCTAGTTTTTTTCCCAACTATGTTGGGGTCGGCTTCCGAATCATGAATTCATGATTAGGTAATCTGATGGTGATCTATGGACAGGTATCGGCAAACTAATTACCATACCTATCTTATGTCAATAAGTATTAGATAAACGTTCACACAACTGTGAAGACGCCACGTACAAAATTGGAACAACCTACATAAGACGTGTGAAAAACTTGATTGCAGAAAATATTTAGGTAAATGGTGGTTCGAAAAACACCAAATCGTTTCCAATGTGAAACATTAACATTAGTGGTATCTCGCGAATATACGTAAACAAACATTGCCTTGAACTGTTACCTAAGTGTGGCACGCGACACGCGTCTATTTGTTACTTCGTAATTAACTCGGTTAATTAGCTGCATGAGTGGGTAAGTGTAGCGTGCGTCGTGCTCACTTTAAGACCCATTGTGATTGTTGAGATTGAGACATCCCCGAGTAACCACCAACAGATGAGGGTCAAATGTCAAAGTTGAAACCCACTTGAAATGGGCGCCGCCAAGTGAATTGTGCGGTATTGTGGTTGGTAGTCTAATGACCTGTTATTTATGGTCTTTGGTGATACGAGTAGCTATGCTAGGTACGAAGGTATTATCTAGAATCGTGATCATGACATAATATTTTGACGATCCTATGAACTGTGTACCTACGTAAGTATCTACCTATACATAAATGTATCTCTTTGATAAAACTCAACGACGACTGATTGAATCCCATTGATTCATTCGGTGATTTGAGTTTTGGGTAGACAGCATACCTACTGTTAAAGTCTAATCAAGACATTATTGTGACTATGACTATGTTAGGTACCTATCTACATAGTTTGTCATCTAAAAATGTACAGCCGTAACTTCTACTAAATCATGGTCTGTTCAAATTTCGTAATGAAATGAATGTTACAAAAAGTGTTTAAGGACGTAATAAACGACATTTCATGCCGGTCCTTATTTAAAACTTGATTAATTAAGTTGACGTTAGAATTGAGCATGTGGTTCTGCAGCTTCATAAATATTACGCGTGCTGTAGGAACTAACTCTGCTGGAATTTGAATAGTTCTAATGGCTGTGTAATAGAGCTATGTTATATAATAGGTATAGGTATATATGGATCCGATTTGCGGCCCACCATTTCCATATTCCTGAAAAACTATATAAACGCCACCTTCGTGAGGAAATTATGTTAGGTCAATTATTTGTTATTGTTATAATATTATCGTATTTAGGTGCCTATCTGTTACGCACCGTCTATCACGATAATTGTTTGATACAAATTTATTCAAATAAATAGGACCGTTTCCATTGTAATAAAAGTAGCCAAGTTTAGCAAATATGGTGTTTACCATAATATTGTTAAGGAAGCTATAGGACCTACCATTTTTTGTTGGCTTGGAAACCCTCATCGATGTCATTCGCCCTATAAAGGTACCTTCTTTTTTTTTTGCTGGGAAATTAACAAATAACTTCTCCGGAGCGAGAGGGCGTGTCAGACTCTTACTGACTAAAACCCACCCGTGTTCCTTCCGTTGCCTGTGTTGCCAGAGGCCACGGTATCCCTTTCGGACTTTCCCGCGACCTCGGCAGCTGTAAAAGTCGCCGTTAAAAGAATAGCACTGTTTCACCATGCGAATAACAAACAATGGAATGGATAGGGGAGCGATGAAGAAACAGTAGACCACATATTGTGGACCACTTGCACCTATCAATTAACTATTATTAAAAGTTTACGCAGGGGCATTTAGCTATAAAAAGTGCAACGAACGGTCTCACGGAGTTACAATGAAGATCCGAACAGCGTGAGACAGAATATTCGGTCGGATCAATTAATAGTGTAAGTTTGGCCATGATATGAATTTGCAGACGAACGTCTTCGGATGCGTAAAATTGTTTAAAACGGTTTGAGATCTTGACCTAGTTAGCGACTAGGCACATAATTTCATACGGTAGAGCTCATAAAAATTATATCTCAGGATAAGTAGTTTGAGTTGTAACCGGATACGGTGAAGAGGACTGCATGCCTATTGTACCTATGTACTTATACTATACTTTAAACAAAACGATAGGGTTATATTGTAAAGAATGTTGTATTCATATTTAAATATGGAAGTAAATTATAATGGTTCCTTTTTACAAAGTTCAAAATCATGTGGAAGAGAAACGATTTGATGTCACTTGCAGTAGTCGACTACTTCTTCACTGTATCTAGAGTGATGTTCGTAAAATATCTATAAGATGCATTGTTAGTAGCTAATCTTGTATTCTGTTGGTTGGCTGGAGATAGGTATTCTGTTTTGTATGCAATATAATGACCGTTAGAACTGGAAAGGAGTCGTAAGAGATCACTGTTAGCATTTACGATAACTATTTATTGGTGAATTTTGTATGCAGCGAGGGATAGTTTCCTTGTGCGGATTACTGTGTTTTCATAATTTTTTAATGAAAACTGTTAGAAAATTTCTCAAAATACCTATAGGTATCAATCTCAAAGAAAAACTAAATATTTACAGCTGAGTTATAAAAACAGATTCGTGATTTCATTGAAATGTGGGAAAAACAATAAATGCGGAAGTCCTTAAAATAAATTGGTAACAGCCTTGAATGTGGTAAGTTATAGTAGTGATAGAGTGGGTCAGTGGCGGCTCCCGCAGACAGGCGCGACGCGATACTAGTAGACCAATTTCTATAAAAACTTATAACCTATGGACATTGTTCTACCAGAATCGCGTGGCACCGTCGCGTCGCTCCTGTCTGCGGGAACCTTAAACTCTTCTATCAGCGCAATTTTGAACTCAGTCTTTTCGGATTAAAATTCTTAATAATGACGATGCACCGCGATAAATCTTTATTACCATACAGTGCCTTAGGCCTGTGATCTAAGGCCATATAGTCTATTATCGCATATACAGGGTGGAATTTTGTAATGCCACCTGGAGGGAAAGTACTCTTAATACTGCAGATAGAAAGTTTTACTCAAAGGAAACATTCCTTTATTTTTGAATAGAAAGCAAACTGCATTCAAAGATTTTCGAAAATTCTCTTCTCCCACACCCGGGAATCGAACCGGCTAAAATCTGAAAAAAATATACCCTTTACTTTTATTGCATCGATCGTTAGGGTCAATTATAAGGATGAAATCTCTCTAACAAACATAAATTAAATGAAAGGAAAACCAGGAAATCTTAAATTAATTTAATTATTTACAAAAAATGGTAAACTAACTAATTAGTTGCTCGAAATGGGCTCCATTCTCTTGGATACACAAATTTATTCTTTTAACGAATTCATTTATAGTAACCTTTAATAAAGTGCTGTGGTGAATATTATAAATCGTATTCTGAACTTCAACTCTCAACTCGTTGTCATTCGCAAGATTTCATGTAAATTTGATTTTTTACATATCCCCACAAAAAAAAATCTAATGGGGTGAGATCTGGCGATCTCGCAGGCCATCTGATTGTGCCGTTTGTACCAATCCAGGTATTAAAATGGTTATTAATGTAGGCAGTATTGATTCTGCTGTTATGTGCTGGAGCACCATCTTGCTGTAGAATTATTTGGTTTCGCTCTTCCTCGGGGAAACCATTTAACTCGTTTCTTAAGAGATCCAGTATTTCAATATACTTGACAGTGTTTAAATGACCTTCGTACACGTGGACTAACACTACATTATTTCTCATAATTCCGCACCAAACGTTGAAAGAAAATCTTACTTGAGTGTTAGTTTCATGAACACGAACAGGATTTACTCGAGACCAATAATGGTTATTGCGGCGATTGTACATGCCATTATTGCTGAAGTTGGTTTCGTCAGACCATACAATGTTACTCGAAAAATTAGGGTTTCGGTCAATTTCTCCAAGCATGTTTTCACAAAATTGTAATCGTCTGTCACGATCCCCAATATGCAATTTTTGCACCAACCGACCTTCACGATAGCATTTATACTTATACTTTTTCAGCACTTTAAGTACGCGAGTGTGGGTTGTTCCTAATTCATCGGCAGCATCTCTACATGAAGCCTTTGGAAATAATTCAAAGTATGTTAAAACATCTAGTTCAAAATCGAAATAGTTTTGCTGAATAGTTTGCCGTCTCTTCTTGAAACCACCCGTATTCTTTAAATTTTCTACCATTCTTTTCAATACGAACCGAGTTGGTGCCTGTCGGTCTTGATATCTCTCTCCATACCACCGCAGAGCTAGATTCACGTTTTTGTTATTTAAAAAATAAGCTTCCATTAAATCAAACTGTTCTTGATAAGCCATTTTCACCGTGAGACAAAATGTGAAATGAGTTGTAAAAACAATCAAATGTGAATAACAACTATGACAATCTAATTTTCAAATTTTAATCTAACATTCCATATTTAAATTACCTCATACACGCAGCTACGAGTATGTCGCAAAGGAGTCTGCATTACAAAAGATGGATGTTAGTTAAAGAGCTTTAACTTGACTCATTGAATTTGTAACTTCAGATTTCCTGGTTTTCCTTTCATTTAATTTATCATGTTTGTTAGAGAGATTTCATCCTTATAATTGACCCTAACGATCGATGCAATAAAAGTACAGGGTATATTTTTTTCAGATTTTAGCCGGTTCGATTCCCGGGTGTGGGAGAAGAGAATTTTCGAAAACCTTTGAATGCGGTTTGCTTTCTATTCAAAACTAAAGGAATGTTTCCTTTGAGTAAAATTTTCTATCTGCAGTATTAAGAGTACTTTCCCTCCAGGTGGCATTACAAAATTCCACCCTGTATATGTGTCTGCGTTGGCCATCGTGTGTGTGACACGGCGGTTGCGGCTAGCGGGTAGTTGTGTCCGCACAATCACACCTAATCGGTAAGCAAGACGCGTTTTATGTAATAACATTTGGCGTCTGTCCCGTGCTGTGGTCGAGTTTCGCTTTCACCTTAATAACGACTTTCACGAAATTTGTGTTTTTGTTTATGGTTAATAACGTGACACGAGGATGATGTTGGATCACGCCAATTTTGAGTCTAAAGAGGGCTTGTATAACTATAATAATTTGCACCTAACGACCGAATCTGCATTGTGTACGGATTATGCGTAGGTACCTATTCACTTCTTTGGATTACCAAAGAAGTGAATAGGTATTTTCTTGGGAGCGTTTTCATTTCATTATTAATATAATGAAATGAAAACGCTCCAAGAAAATATTGTGTAGGTACCTAGTGGGTAGGTATATACCTACGTAGGTACTCTACCTTATAAATAACAATAGAGGACGGAAGCAGACAATCGAGCTTTTACTGATTGCAATAAATATTATTAACTACGTCCTAAAAGAGGAAACATCTTCAGAAATCAGGATGTTACTAAAGTATCTCCAGTTTTCTTTTTAGGGTTCCATAGGTTTTCCTGGCCCAACCGGTACGCATATTAGCCGTACCTGACAACGGAACCCATAATGCGCTTGGTCAGACAAGAAATGGCAGTTTTTTATTTTTTATTAAGTGAAAGTGCGCCTGATCACGCATTCAACATCTCGGGTGCCGATGCCGTGAGCGATCGCGTCATATTCATACATTACCTATGGCATGATGAAACGACAAACGGATGGAAATCGATACAATATGTTGTCAAAACTTGCTCCAGCGAAAGTTATTTTACGGATAAGAATAATAAAATGCTTTGTTTTGTCGGATGTGGCATTTCCGTGTTAATTAGGTTATAAGTAGAGTTTTGGAATGAACAAACAATTTCGCTTGATCAACAATGGCGTCAATGTTGTCTGCAGTAACCGCTACCTAATGACTTCTCCTCATTGCCATTGTATGATCTACCTTGGCAATCAATATTTTGAATGGGCTGGCGCCCATTCTTCTCTTTTAATAGATTATTTTCGTGCAGCATCATTCTGTCGGTATTTTTACTTTCATTGGATCAAAATAGCCAATCAAAAACTTATCCACATGTTAGAGCATGTGTTTGATATGAAATTCTGGCATTTTTTTATATTAGCTTAACTAAGCTGACGTTCAGCTCTATCTCAGTCATCTGAGCGGTCTACGAGGGTACACGCAGTAAGTGCTTATATAGGCATCTGCCATTTGTTTATTTCTGCTGGGAAGTAAGTACGTAATATAAAACTTTGTATAGGACATAGGTATTCTTACCTACTCATGGCTTGATGTCTCCAAAGAGTTTAACTTCTAATTTGAGGGACGTGCGCATTGTGCACGGTCTGTCGTGCGTGCGTTTGCGCAGCGTGACCGAGGGCCCGGCTATCTGCTGACAAGTTTATTTTTTACACAATAATAGGTAAGACCCTGGCACGATGCCACGTGATATGGTTTTAATGCACAGAAACCTTGGACTTATTTGTTCCTTCCTACAAGGCTTTAAGGTAGAACTGGACACCATAACCACATTGTCCACTCGGCATAAGGGTTTTAGAATAAAGCTGATGATTAACTTTACCAGTTTACCATCAAGCATAGCATTGCATGTCGTCGTCTATGCATGGCCATGGCAAAGAATATAATGGAATGCTTATTGGTAGGTAGGCACTATTACTACAAAGCCATGGTGAGAGCACCCACAGTACTTTTAGTTTTATGTTCTACGGAGGTGCTGATGGCGGATAGTGTCGAAAATCCATAAACGTTCTCCAACTTGAGGAGAGAGGGTCAAATTCCAGCGTGAATGGGAGTTTTAATTAAGTTGGTGATGTGTTCAGCAAACCTGGGCTATCGACTATAATGACAGGCCCATATTTTTACCACACCTAAAGAAGAAGCATCCAACTATCTATTATGTGGTACCTACAGTGCTACCAGGATCTTTCGGCGTTTGAATGACATTGACAGGGGGGCGTTGTTGGTAAACACTAGTGCTAAGTTGTCACAGAAATTGTATAGAAAAAACAAGATAGCGACGTTGGTTCCGATTTTGACCACGTGCCACAAGATCCTTGTAGCGATGTAGGTACCTATAGTTGTCTAATAAACTGTTGTAGAGCAAAACAAAGCAACGGTTCACACATTTAGTACCGGTCTACCGAAGTATAATGATGCAAAAAGATTATCTGTGGCGCATAGAATCGTGACTGATTGCAACTATTACTGATAATTACGAAGTGCATTATTTGTCAAATGAATCACGATTTATCTTACTAAAACACGACAGCCTCGGTAGAGTTATTGAACCGAAGGATCTTCTGATAGCTTCGTTAATATATGTATATTTTTGTACTATATAAAACATTTATGTACAACTTTGTATGTAAGCAGTTTCGTTCTCCTAGTCCACAAGAAATCTTTGCTGACATCCTTGAGTAAACATAGGAAGGAAAATTATAATCCGGGTCGTGTAAATAATTCTTATTATAGAATAATAATAACGACCTTCGCTGACACCACTGACTAACCCGAATCATTCACGACTCAAAAATTACGCTCACTTTTGTGCATTAGCGTCGTGCAAAATACAGTACTTATATGAATGACTAAGCAGATTAGATATTGTCGTGTTTATTTTAATAGATCCGTCTTTTGATCTCACGTTCATGATACCGAATGTCGATATTGACATGCTGCAGGGAATTGATTGTCCTGTATCTGTCATATAGGTATGTAAATTAATACCCTGTTCAGGTGTTATATTAACAACGGATATATATAGGTATCAAATGGCGAACTTAATATTTTTCAAACTACTTATATGTTGGTAACGCTATAAAGGTAGCCCTCTTAATGAACTGACTTCTGCCCATGACTTCGCGTGTAACTAAACTATGCCACAAAACATATCCTATGGCAATTGGCAACAGTGTAGCTTTATCCTATGGCAATCGGCAATAATGTGGCTTTATCTTATGGCCATCGGCAATAGTGTAGCTTTATCTTATGGCAACCGGCAATAGTGTAGCTTTATCCTATGACAATCGGCAATGGTGTAGCTTTATCCTATAGCAAACGGCAATAATGTAGCTTTATCCTATGGCAATCGGCAATAGTGTAGCTTTATCTTATGGCAACCGGCAATAGTGTAGCTTTATCCTATGACAATCGGCAATGGGGTAGTTTTATCCTATGGCAATCGGCAATAGTGTACCTTTATCATATGGCAATCGACAATAGGTATCAAATGGCGAACTTAATATTTTTCAAACTACTTATATGTTGGTAACGCTATAAAGGTAGCCCTCTTAATGAACTGACTTCTGCACATGACTTCGCGTGTAACTAAACTATGCCACAAAACATATCCTATGGCAATTGGCAACAGTGTAGCTTTATCCTATAGCAAACGGCAATAATGTAGCTTTATCCTATGGCAATCGGCAATAGTGTAGCTTTTTCATATTTTCAGAGATTACCTCATACATACAAACAACAATATTACCTCAATAATATTAAGTATTATTAGTTTATAAGTTTAGATTAGCAATGATTACCTCGCTATTTCATTATGTAGGTTCCTAATCATACGTTTTCAGGGTTCCGTAGTAAACAAGGAACCCTTATAGTTTTGCCATGTCCGTCTGTTTGTGTGTTCCCGCTGTAGGTCAGAGACGCTTAGTACTTTAAAAGCTGTAATTTGGCATAAAACATAAACATAACATCACGCCTTGTTTCCACGAAGGGTTCGGCAGAGGTGTACCTGTAGTACACCCACATTTCGCCAGTTATGTTTTAAGTCCCATGTAATAGGGGGCGAGCCCGTTGCCATCAACCGGGCACAAATCCAGACTCCGGGCTGCTATTGAGAAATTCTAGATAGAAAAACCCAATAACACTTTGCCCGACCCGGAATCGAACCCAGGACCTCATGCTTAATAATGCTGCATAATTTGGCAGAGGCATACATATTAATCACGCCGACAAAGTGATAAAATAAAACATTGAAAAACAACATTTTTTCGGGTACCTCCGTTGCACGTCATGTGGGGATGATATTTTTTTTTCGTCTATCCCATGGTGTCGGGTATCGTTTGATAGGCCGTTCAAAAATATTGCGGGTCTGTGAACACCACTTTTCGATTCAAGCATCCGTTTGCGTAATATTAAAATTCCAAAAAATGGAAAATTAATTGTGTCTCATTAAGCTGTCCTTGACCTTGACTTGATTAAAGTACTAATTTTTGTTAGAGTCAAGTCAGCTAAATGGTTGTTTATGGAGATGTGAAAAAAATCATGGCTGTAGTACATATAATGAAATTAAAAGGAAAACTATCACAGCTAAGTGGGCTTTAGAAGTTAACGAGTAATAGTCGACTAACTTAGGTAAATCTGCAGTTGGAGAATTGACCATGGCATATACCGATGTACGGGATTTTTCATCTAGTATGTTAAGTTTGTTTTTGGGATAAATTCATTCCAACTTCCCAACCACGGAACCCGACACGCACTTGGCCGGTTTTCATGGTTATTATTGCGCTCGACATTCGGTAAGTGCACACAAAGTAAGATGTTTTAATTACCTACTTAGGTAACTTTTTGATATTTCAGACTGCAAGCATTTAAAGGGCGTTTTCGTGCACCTGGATGTTTGAAACGTGTGTTTGCAGTTCAACAGTGGTTCTATTATATTCTATAAGCAAGAATGGTCTAAAAGTCAGCAGGACGTTATCATTATCTGCGGGTCAAGGTATAAACGTTGCTCGACGTAACCACTTATAGTTGACAGCAATGGAACTGGAAAATCTAACGTTTTCGCCCTTTAATTTATGTATAAAATAATACTGAGGCTAACTAATTGGAGCAATTGGGGAAAATATCGCAATTAGCCGGAAATGTGAGTATCTACCAATCTATAGGTATGTCGTTCCGTAGCAGCCTAACTACCATGTATTATCTAGACAGGTTAATCTTCTTTCCTTGCTGCCTGCCGCTAAACGATGGTACTATGAAGATAAGAAAAATCGAAACTAGTACAGATTAGTTCTAAATAAAATAATTTGTTGAATATATTAGTTTAATTAACGGTATCTCTAGATCAGTGTGGTGTGAGCGAGTCGCAGTCAGGATACGGATCTCCGTGTGCAGTGTGCAGAGCCAGTCACTTCTCCAAGGCTCTACCCGTATTCGACACACGAACGATCCTGCCTTTCTAAAATGCTTACCTACCATTTATTTCGTTGTCGCTTTGCACACAATCTGTTGTAGGACTTATAAAATATACCTGTGAAGCAAGTTACTTATGCTTGGGAGCTTAGAAGCCTATATTTAGTTTTGCAACAATTAAGACATCGTTAATATAAATATTAATTAAGTTTATGGAAGGTATTTTTGAAATAGTGTCATCGGTGCTCGTGCTAGATTATTAGATATGTAGGTACCTACCTACGTTATATAATTTTCAAGTTCTTAGAATGACATTAATAGGAACAGGCTTTTAAATGCTCGCACGTGTTCCTAGGCTCGATTTTCTAGCAGTGAATCATTTTAATATTTATTTGAAAGTGCTATTTAGTTGATGCAAACCAATGAAGTCTGAAGTAGCAACTGGAAAGCTCTTTTAAAATTAAAGCTAAGACATCGACAGGAGAGTAGGATATTTTAGGTGCAAATCTGTAAAACATAACTTAGTCTGCTTTAGGTACCTACTTAAACACAAACAAATTCAGAACATAACACTCTTGGCAATGCAAATATTTTTGAGCATAGATTGAGCCTGCGACCGTCAGCATTAAACCAATCACTTAGCCAAAGCCAACGAGTTTCTGGTCATCTAACCTTTTCAAAACATCTTGTTTCATGATCTCCCCAAGTTCCCCTAATTCCTATATCTAGCTGCTACTCATAATGGCCCTAACCTGCCACTCCTTATGTATGTAACTACTTATGTCCATCAATTTTGAACCGACTTCCAAAAAGGAGGATGTTATAATTAAGTTCGTCTGTATTTATTTTTATGTATGATCAGGATCACCGATTTCTCCGTCAATAATGGACCGATATTGAAAATTATTGTTTTGTTTGAAAGGGTATGCTTCCGAGGTAGTCCCATTGTGACCAAGTCAGAATCTGATGAGATCCCATGGAAATCGAGGGAAATCCTCAAATGTCATAGGCACACCTATGTATAGCGATTTGGGTATTTTTTACAGTAGCTCTCGGAAAGCACCATTTGGTGAAGTGGAACTGATGATGAAGACCATAGATGGGCACCGAACTACTTAATAATAAGTATTTAACAGGTTGCGATTGGATTAGATACCTACTTTAATATGGTTGCTAAGCCATTTATGCTGGTCACAATGCATATGGTGGCAGTTCTCCTGTTTCTTACCAGGAGAACTCCTCAACAATTAACGACCCTGCATCGGGAGAAGCAATATTTTATAAGAAGATGATGAGCAATTGACGTTAGGCTATTGTAACTGTGATAAACTACAAACTGACCCACTACAAAGTGAAAAATTCTTATTTAAAAAAATCACTCAACGTGAAAAATTACTAAAGTCAGCAAACAACTCAAATACAGATCCAAAGACACCGACTTCCGAAATTAAAGTTATTTTTCACTTTGTAGTGTTTTTTTGAAAGTCGGTTGTTTTTGTTTAAGATTTTTAACATAGAAATATTGAGCGTGACTATATTATAATTAATAGCCTTCAGTTGTGCTGGCGACTGAGAATGATCTCTTTGGTCACGTTTCTCGATTACCGTTGTATACGGCTTCGCCTTTCCATCAAAACGATCCATCTTGCATTGGACTCGTTACTGATGGAATAACATGGTAGACTGTGATTTAATAGCCCATAAATATTCGTATTGATTACGAACTTGTAGCGTAATCATTGCTATTAATTAAAGAGAGATTGTATCATCAACTGTTATGTTTTGGATTTAAATTATGATTATGAAAGGGTCAGTGCGTGTGAAAGCGAAATACATTGCGCAATTTCAAATTTTACTTACGTATATTTTTAACCAGCTTGACAGTTGTTTCAGAGCTATGGGTAATCTATACGTACTGTTTGTCTATGTGTCTATCTAGTTAGTTACATTTA
This sequence comes from Atethmia centrago, assembly GCA_905333075.3. Taxonomy (NCBI): domain Eukaryota; kingdom Metazoa; phylum Arthropoda; class Insecta; order Lepidoptera; family Noctuidae; genus Atethmia; species Atethmia centrago. The sequence continues at coordinate 12,852,419 of HG995383.1, read as the reverse complement.
AATATTTAAATCCTGTAATTACTTGTAACGGATGACGACTATGACGAGCCACGTAATTGCTGTGATTGATGCCTGTTTGATGCGGTGGTAAACGATGATAAATAATGAGATGGTAAAAAATATTGTCGGTGCTATAAAAACAAGCATGTTACTTAACAACCGTAGAGCCACCCCGGCAGCCAATTACCCAACTATGAATAGCAATGCAAAAATGAAGGGCGATTATAGGCACAAAATAAATGTTAATTTACTAGATGCAACACATTGCACCTAGTCAAAAGAAAGTCCTTTTTTGTTGGGTGGGAAATCATCAAATAACTTCTCCCGTTCTGGACGGAGCGGGAGAGTGTGTCAGAATATTACTGACTAGACTAAAGAAAGTCCTAAGTACGATATCAGGAAGTGGCTTTTTTTTTAACCGACTTAAAAAAGGAGGAGGTTCTCAGTTCGACGGAATCTTTTTTTTTATGTATTTTCCCCGATTTCTCGATTTGGAAAATTCTTTGTTTATTCCTAGGTGTAATTCTTCCATATACATTTGGTGAAGTTCTAGTGAGTGGTTTTTGAGTTAGCTTACGCTTATGCGTATTTTTCCCACTTAGTCTATGTGGATTATGAGGTTATAATAACTTCCAGTCACTCTTATTTACACAGCAGGCATTCAAAGTACAACAATAAAAAAGAGAAAAATTAAAACAACGGAACGGCAACGAAAGGAACACGGGTGGATTTTAGTCAGTAAAAGTCTGGCACACGCTCCCGCTCCGCACAGAGCGGGAGAAGTTATTTGATAATAACCCACCAAAAAAAAGTGTGGTCCCGTAGTGAAAGTTGTTCAAAATGACGAGTTTAATGAGCTCTGTTCAGGTTTCCAGATATCTTAATTACCTAGACCTTGTATAGACAAAACATAAAACTACACTAGAAAGTGAACAAAAAATTGATTTTTTCGGGTGTCTTTGGTACTGTATTTTCGTTTTTTGCCACCGAATTCCAAAGTTAAAGTTATTTTTTACATCAATATCGTATACCACTACTTACTATGTAAACAACGGTGACAGGAAGTTTAATAAAAACATCAACATACACCAAGTGGATTAAGAGATACGTATTATTGAAGCTAACTCAAAAACTCACTCAAAGTCGATAAAATTTATATGGAACCACCGCGCAAGTTTCCTCTACCAAATGTTTAAAGTTAAATAAGGTTCATAAACAAAGAAGTCAAGTAAGCTCGAAAAAAAAAACGAATTGGGGAAACTCCTCCTTTTTTAGGTCGGTTAAAAATAAGTAGGAAATAAATTAAACTAAAGAAGTTAAAATAAATAATATATGTTGCAAGGCACAATAGCCCCCGAAATTAAAATCTTTTTATGTTTTTTGCAATTTGCAGGTCAGTATGAGGTTGTATCTTGATCAAAATATTATTCGTGACCATAACAAATATGCATTTACAGAATTACAATCATTAAAATCATTAATACATCTCTCTAAGTTAGATTTGTTCCGTAAGAACTTTTCCATAAGAGAAACAGATTGAATTTGTTCATATGGAACAAATCTAACTAATCGAACGAACAATAACGAACCGAATTCGATCTAACGAATCATATTTTGATCAATATACAACCTGACACTGACCAGCAAATTGCAAAAAAAGTAAGAAAATTGGAATTTCGCGCAATATCTATCTCATGAAACACAATTGGCTAAACTAGAGCGTATTTCATAACCCTCACCAGGTAATCGCGATTCCGACCGAAGGTACCAGAGACCTAGCGATATTTATTGAGCACTTACCGACCAAAGCAACAGGAATCCAGATGGTGAAAGTAAAATGTGTTTCAATATTTATAATAAGTTGATTCGGTTCGGTATTAACTTGCTTAATAAAGACCTCGTTGGTTAAATAGGTCAATTTTATACTGATTAACATGATGGTCAGACTCAATTAGACGATTGTTTCACAATATATAATATTATACGAAAGCGATGATGAGTCTCGCTAAGATTTCATATGTGTAACCTATGAGCAGGTAGGTGCGCCAAGTATATCGGTGTTACATATTACATGACATACAAATAAACATAAAACAAATAATTGGGCTTCTTTACAAACTGGGCTTCTTATGTAACTTCATAATAGCAAGCATGATCTAAGTATCGTTGAATGAATAACGTATGCTGCTCGACATGTACCTACGAGTAGAGCAGACTGCCTAATCAACTCACTAAACCTAATAGGGATGACCCTAATGAGGATGGCTATCTGCCTCGATCTTAAATATCTCTAGGTTATTTAATCCATTTGGAAAAAATATTTATGTTTTATCATTGACTCACGAGTGCCGTTCACTAAGGCATAAAACGTGAAGATTAGAATCTCATAAATAATGAATGCATTAAAAATAATTATCTAATGATTAACTGACTTATAGATCTGTGACCGTAATATCTTAGTTAATTTGTTTTTTTTTTTGCGTTTGCAATCTCTAGTGCGCAAACGCTTACTGAATCACAATATTCGGTACAATGTCAAGTTGAAAAGCCATGTTGACCTCGAAGTGGGCATTGTCTTTCTGTGCTTGGGAAATTGTTCTAACAGCTATATAACCGACTCATGTAACATGTATTAAGGTATTTTAATGAGCGTGTTGCAGTGTGAATAATATTTACATATTTTCATTGTTTCAGTTATACCTGCGTTTGTCACGTCAATCACAATCACACCAAATGGGAATAGTCCTGAAATTAAAATGTTGGGAGGAATGACGGTGGATGTGCAGGATGGTTTCGTACCAATGGAATCTCAAGTCAAAGAGACGACTGTAAGAGCGAGTCGTGGAAAGAAACGAAAAATTAATAATAATAATTCTACGAAGCTATCGATCAACGAAAGGTACAGAAGACTCATACCATATATGACATTTTACTATGCCAATGACTTAGCAACACCGACAACGGATAATATAAGGGAAGTCGAAGTAGAAAAAGCAAAAATAGTCGAGACTGGAGGAGAAAATCACGCCAATCGCCGAGAGCCAAAGAAAATCATCTATTCAAACAGAAACATACCTAGATATCAAGGAAACAGATTGACTCAGCATAATATTGCCTCTGCAAATCCAACAAATATATACTATAAAGGTGGCGTGCCTATATATCAAACCCAAGGTAAAGTGTCTCAAAATTATAATCCGTTACTGTCGGAATACAATGTTCTGGTACACAATGATTACGACAGTGGCAGAGTGGTCCATAAGCAAATACCAAAATCTCCGGGTATAACATTTGTTGCTTCGACCCGAAAGCCTTACTTGAATTTATATAACGAGGACTCGCCTGGCATTCGATATTATTTGTCGGAAAAACCGAAATATAAATTGGTTCCTTATGAGCAAACACCTCCCGTGAAAGTGTCCGAAAACGAAAACGTGTATGAAATAACGAAGAAACCAATACCAGTACCAGTATCTGTGTTAATTCCAAAAGAGCAAGTTTATAATATAAAGCCACGACCGGCTCGACCTCATTACGTTTACGACAATGTTGACATTCAACAAGCCAATATCAGGAAGCTGCCGGCGATCGTTTCTGAAAGTTACTACGAGAAACAACGTCCTTTACACTCGTTGGTCCAACCGGTAATACAAAGGGGGTTTAGACCAATATTCAATTCACCTCAATATTCTAAGGATGCTTCAATTTATTCAACAAATCTACCAGAAGCTGATTCCAATTTTGAACAGCAAAAACCACAGGAAGCCCATGTCCAGTCTGCACCAATTAACTATGAGGAATTCAAGCCACAATATTATCAGCATGAAGTGGATCCGACCTCATTCAAAGTTCCACAAGAAACTTCAAACACAATACCGCTGGCGTCATTACTGAATTCGCTACAACTGAATAAGTCTATTCCTAAGCCCATTACGAAACAAAACGTCGGTTCATCAATAAGAACGTTACTACAAGTGTTAAATGTTTTGAAAGCTGTACCGCAGCAAAACAACGTAGTAGCCCCAATTTTAAGTACTCCAAAACCATTTGTAGCAGTAAAAGTAATAGCAAAACCAGAAATAGACGCTCAACCGGATTCTGAGCGTGAGAAGCATGTGCCTAACGAAGAGTTGACAGCAGAACCGTATCTTGCACCCGTGATCCCTCCTTCTCAACATCTTGATGGTAAGTTTTGTATGAACTGTAAGTTTCATGGGGGGCGGATTATTTCAATCAGAGATCTATACTAGAAACTCAATCTCCATAAATTATACACGAATCGTAAAAAAACACGTTTTTTTTTTAAATCTATGCAATCTTAAATCCGGTTTTTGACTAAACTTCACTAGTGCAGCTTCACTATATTATCTATTATTTCTATCAGAGAGATCTATACGAGAAACTCAATCTCAATACTATACACCAATCGTAACATAATACCTACTGTCTGTTTTTAAAAATTTTCTATGCAATCTTAAATCCGGATTTCGCCTACACTTCACTAGTGCAGCTGCAGCTGCAGCTGCATATGATCAGGTACAGGGTAACATTACATTAGCTAGCGAAACAGGGATACAGGGTAACATTACATTAGCTAGCGAAACTTCGCAGGCGTGATGGGTACCGATCTCTAAATACGACAAAATAAAGAAAATAAACTTTTTTTGAGGTCAACGACCGCTAGTGTTTCTTCTACTTGAAGTTTGAGTTGAGAAAATCTGTTTTCTTTTGTTTTATCATGTTTAGATATACCCTCCGTCTGTAAAGTATACAAAAAAATAAATCTTCAAATTTATTTATTTTTTGTTGATCATGTTTAGATATCGATACCCATCACGTCTGCGTAGTCTTCGCTAGCTAATTTAATTTGACCCTGCATAACAACGATTTATTTATAATAAAAATGAAGGTCGTATAGGTAAGTATGGTAAGAGAGCAGTGGGAGCCCAGTGGTAACGGCCGCGACTTACGAGTTGTAGGTCGTAGGTTCAATCCCAGGCGGGTCGACGGCGCGTTGTATTCCACGCGCGCCTCAGATATGTCGTCAGCGCAAGCGAAGGGGTTCACTAGGGCCGATGCCTGCCGGGGTCGCGGGAAGGTACCAAAGGGTAACCGAGGCCCCTGGCAACACAGGCAACGGAAGTAACGGGTGGGTTTTAGTCAGTAAGAGTCATACATACGCTCCCGCTCCGCCCAGAGCGGGAGAAGTTATTTGATGATTTCCCACCAAAAAAAAAAAGGTACAACTCCAGACAGGCGCTTTAGGTACTTTGTGTAAATTATTTCATCACCACTGCTCTCAAACCGGTGAAGGAAAACATCGTAAGGAAACCGGCATGTCCTAAAACCAAAATTCGAAGACATGTGACATCTACCAACCTGCACTGGGCCCGCGTGGTGGATTACGGTCCACTCCCTTTGACAGAGAGGAGGCCTGTGTCCCAGCAGTAGGAACATTATAGGCTGATTATAAGGTAGGTATGGATTTACATAAATCCATACCTACCTATACCTATGAGGCCTGTAAAATAGAGTCGCCTAGGGCCAAAGGTACCTACCGGAAATAAAAATTTAGGTATACTTAAAAATATATCCGAACTTTAAAGAAAAATTAGCACGATTTTTAGGGTTCCGTAGTCAACAAAGAACCCTTATCGTTTCGTCATGTCCATCTGTCTGTCCCCGGCTTAGCTCAGAGACTCTTAGTACTAGAAAGCTGTAATTTGGCATGGGTCAATTACACCGACAAAGTGGTAAAATAAAATCTAGAAAAATAATTTTGTAAGGTATCTTGCACATAAAGTACAGTAGTACTAGTGATATATAGTTTTTTCTCGTCTATCCCATGGTGTGGAGTATCGTTGTAAAGGCCGTTCAAAAATATAGCCTGGTCTGTGAACACCATTTTTCGATTTAGGGATCAGTTTACGTAATATTAAGATTTAAAGTGCAAATTTTTATTAAGAGTCAAGTCTCCCCCTCCCTGCCAGCTAAATGGTTGTTTTAGGATATGTGAAAAAAACATGGCAGTCATATACAGGGTGGATTTTTGAGAAGGGGCAGTAAGGGCAGCTACTCTAACCGCTGTAGCTACAGGAAAACGGTCTTAGGAGACCATCCTTAACTTTTTGAGACATTTAGGTCTGCATCACAGATTTTGAAAAAAATGTACAGTCTGCAAGAAAATGGTCAGTTTTCACAAAACCTTTTTTGGTGCCAATCAATCCTATTTCTTACAGGGATCAAAAAACTTTATTAGACCAACAGAGGTTTGAGTACTAAAAATGAAATGTTGTTTGTTTTTGTGATTTTCGAGAAGAAAATGACCTCAAATAATTTAGAACTTTCAGACTTGTATGGGAAACGTTAAAAATGCCTGTCCGCTACAAAAGTCAGAAATCGCAAGAACCTTTGTATGGGAGAAGTTTTTTAAAGCAACAAACTATGTAAATATTGTTCTCAAATCAAATTAAATTATAACGCGTATTCATTCGAAATTTGAAGTTCATCTTTTTATTTTCGGCCAGTCTATCCATCGCAAAAAAATAAATTAGTGTCTCATTTTCTACAAATGTATGGGAATAGTTTTTTGCAATTTCTGACCTTTCTAGTATTCAAACCTCTGTTGGTCTAATAGTTTTTTAATCCCTGTAAGAAACAGGATCAATTAGCAACAAAAACAGTTTTTGTGAAAACTGCCCATTTCCTTGCTGACTGTACAATTTTTCAAAATCTGTGAATTCAGATCTAAATGTCTCAAAAAGTTAAGGACGGTCTCCTAAGACCGTTTTCCTGTAGCTAAAACGGTTAAGGTAACTGCTTTTACTGCCCCGTCTCAAAAATCCACCCTGTATATAACGAAATTAAAAGGAAAACTATCACAGCTAAGTAGGCTTTACAAGTTAACGAGTAATAGTCGACCAACTTAGATTTCCAGTTGGAGCATGTTTTTCAACTACTATGTTAAGTTTGTTTTTGGGATAATTTTTCCCAACTACGGAACCCATCATTGTTCGTGGTCGGACACGCACTTGGCCAGTTTTTTTATTTTCATCTTACTGCTTAATGTTATTATTTATAGGATAACCACATTATACCTACCTACACATCACTCGTTAAGTTTGGTGACATTGGACACAGAAAATAGCCGTGAGACCTTATTTCGTGTCAACGTAAAAAGCGGTCCCCTATAAGGAAATAATTGAATAAGTACTTACAGATATAACACCGGGCGGTGGAACGAGCCAACATTTCCCCTTGGTGCAGGCATCAGACGACGAAGGTGGTACTCCAGGACGGCCAGATCTGGACTATCCTATCCTCACCACGATCCCAGCCACCCGCTTCGATTGCAAGACTCAGCGGTATAAAGGCTTCTTCGCAGATCCTGAGACTCGCTGTCAGGTAATTTGCAACACACAAGAATGTTTAAGTACAAAAAATTGGTGTTGCCTACAAAGGGAAAGTAGGTCGGCCAGCTGTCGGTCTTTCTATGCATATTGCATTTGTGGTAATTGCTCAGTTAAAGGATGTCTCCCAAAATGGGCAGTTGATATAAAGTAAATGTCCATACGGGATGTTAGTTAAGACTGCCCCGCACGCCGCGCCGCGGCGCCCGCCGGTGCGTTTCCACCAGAGACGTGCTATGCAGCTATGCAGCGAGCTAAGCTACGGAACTAATTTAAGTGACCGTTTCCACTAATGCGAAGCTGTGTAGCGGAGTGAGTAAGATGTGCTATGAAGATGCACCGCCGCGATTCCACTCGTCGTCATTTCGTAACTTTGCACATACTCGTAGCTACACCAGTCACGCTTCCATAGCTCCCATCCTTCCATATAAAAAACAAAGCTTAGTTGCACCCGTTTCCACCAGTGCTATGTTAAGTGATCCAATGAATATGATTGGAGGATATCAAACGCATCCATAGCAACGTAGCATAGCACATCTCTGGTGGAAAAGCACACTAAAGGTAGCTAGCGCGACTTGTGAGCGCGAGCTCCGGGTTCGATTAGGTATTGGGTTTCCATCAGGAAATTGGCAGAAGTAGCTTGGAGAATAGATTTGGACCCAGTAATAGAGTCCTGGCACAGCTCCTATATTTTACCTACATCGGGGCAAAATGTGGGTGTCCCTTTTTTTTTGGGTGGGAAATAATCAAATAACTTCTCCCGCTCTGGACGGAGCGGGAGGGTGTGTCAGACTCTTACTGTCTAAAACCCACCCGTATTCCTTCCGTTGCCTGTGTGGGTGTCCCTACAACTTTGCTTAGGTAGGTACATGTCTTAACCAACATTATCACATTTATGAGGCGTGATATTTTGGTAGTTAAGAAATTTCCTGGTTTGACATATATTTTCCAAAAACATTAGAAACGCCTATATGCCCCGAGAAGATAGACAGCAGATGTCGTAGGAACCGAGTCAACCGCACGTCGTCGTTCGGTGGTAAAAGCGCCTTCATTTCGTAGCAGTAAGGACCGTTTTCGTTGTCCAAGTGTTTTCACTCAAGTGCGGTTGCCTGTAAATACCTAGGTACACTCATATCGTCAGTTGCTCTTTGTTATAATTTCTTTCTCATAACTACTGTAATCATAATCTTGCCTATAATCTACTATACAACTTTAGGATTCAAGACTTGTGTCTTCTTGTCTGTCTTGTCACTTTTACCAAGGGGTATCGTATTACCTAGTAACTGGGTTGTGGAGGTCCGATAGGCAGTCGCTCCAAGTAAAATACTGGTATTCAGCTGCATCAGGCTAGGCAAATGACCTGTCAGGTATCAATGAAGATACGAGTAGGTATGCCACTCAAGTATCGGTAGCCTATTCATGACCCTGACAGAGTTGAAATTACTTAATTCAGGTGATAAATACAATGTTAAAACGTTATAAAAATTGCCTGTTGAAAATCCCTCGCAATTGAATTTCTATTTAATCGCCGCTTTACATGCGAAGTGCATTATGACTGGCCTTCCAAAAATTTTTACTGTTTCTCTTTTAGAGCTTCAGCCTACGTCTAGTGGAACCGACCAGAAACGTTCCATATGTTGTTATGAAATCTGTAGGTACCTAATTCTTGCTCCTCGGAAAATATTTTTAATTAAAGATGGCATTGCTTTTATAGGTATGGCACTACTGTGATCTCAACGGCGGTCAGGCTTCCTTCCTGTGCCCGAACGGGACAATATTCTCCCAGGCGGGTCTGACCTGTGATTGGTGGTTCAACGTGAAATGCTCGTCGACTACCCAACTTTATGTACTCAACGAGAGCCTCTACAAGTACATCCTGCCACACTCGCCCAAGTTCCCGGAAGATTACAGCGGGCCACTAGTTGACAAGTAAGTGCCAGTGTTGTTGCACCACTAAGGAAGCTGATTTGATCGAATGAAGTAGGTAGGTACTTCTCCACAGTCTATTTTACCAGTGTAGAATATATATAAATAATTATGTATATTGTCACCTATGTAGGTGTGAAGACTATTGATCCATGAACTTGGTAACCTTTTGCTATTAAGTGCCTACTTACTTTCAAGTAGTTACATGAATGTTTAGGTACCTTGTATCTACTTGTAACTTAAAATATCACTTTGAGCTTACCCAATATACTTACCTACTCCCGTTTTCTGTTATCGCCGCATATAAGACATTATTACACACATATTGTATCAGAAACAAAGCCATTTGTTTCTGATACAATGTGTGTGTAGGTAAGTTTAAATAAGATAAGGCAAATTAAATCGTTAGGGAGATAGTGTAAATAATGATAGTACTGTACCTACTTTTTATTTTATTTCAGATACCTGACTCTTAAATTCAAAGAAATGGAGGAAGAATTTAAAAAGAACAAAAATAAGCAGAGCGCAGCTGAAAAGATGGACTCTGATGAAGAGGAATCAGACGATTCCGATGAAGGTTCCTCTGAACAGGAAAGTTCTAGTGAACAAGAGGACACTAGCAAGGAAAATGAAGGTGCAGTCAGTGAGGCTAGCGTCGTAGTGGGCTCACCCGGCGAGAGTGGCAAGGTGGAAAGGCTACATGATGACTAAAACGTTCCTTTAAAATATTTTCCATCATATTGAGACTGTTCACAGTTTTAGTTATTTAAAACAAGATTAGCTGCGACCTTCTATTTTAAAATAATATGGGCCTGTCTGTGGCATTATTAAAAATTCAAGAAAAGTGTCAATGAGATATAACTAACGGGTTTTCCCGTTTTAGTGAAACTGCAGTATTTAAATCAATTGAAGTAGGAATGATTATGCAAGAGGCGTGTACCTAAACTGCCCTGAATCTTTTCAGACGATCATGAATTCATGACACCCTGTATAGCAAATAAGTCTATAGTTTTATTGTTTGAGTTGTATTGTTTATGCAATATCCGAGTGGAATTTTAACATCATTTAGGTCAAACTGTACTTTCCAGCTGGAACTCTTCGTCCTAAAATATGACAGCTGACCTAGTCATCTTACATTTGCTAAATGTGAGCCATTGTGTAAAGACAATCCCGTAAATGCAAAAAGTTGGAGTAAAGTTAAATAATAAACTGTGATACGTGGATGGAACTTCATATTTGTAAGTATGAGTGGTTGCTTCAGTGCAAATAGCAAGGGTAAGTTGTGACCGACTGTGTTGTCAGATGTTATGTGAATGCAGATTAATTTGTATGTAATGTTTTGCCATTATCCCTATACTTCTCTCATAAATTATAATTAGTATTAGAGAATTAAACTTGCCATATGTTGCCATGTTTAATTCAGTTTGAATGTATGTATGTTAGGATTGACTTTGAGTCGCAAGTAACTTAACTATAGGTAATCCAAGTATTTATACCTACTATATGAATACTCATAGTGATATTTGTGCAATGTGTAAATAAATCACACCTTTTGTATGTTTTGCCATTAACATGATAACTATTGAACTGTGCAATAAAATAATTTTATATAGGTACTAAAACTAAAAGTTTTTTATTATTTTTGTAATTTATAAGTCAAAAGAAACACCAGATTGAAGTGATGTATTTATTTAGAGCATTAAATAAGTGAATAATTTTTATAATCATACAAGTAAAGTAAATAAACACTTTACTTGTAGAATCCTAAAACATTAATAATTACGGCAGCTGCAAAATATTGCACAATCAGAACGAGATATATTTAAAACTACGATAATAAAACAATAACAAAAAGGAACAACACATTTCAACAATAAAAATATTAACTATAAAAGTGGGTGTGACTAGCCAAGCACTTTATAACAGATGACTTCACAATGCTACGTTAGCTAACCTACATTCTTAGATTGGGACTTATGACATCAATTAATGACTACCTATGAATATTGATTTATAATACTGATAAATGAATTACTGAAATTTGATGAGATTCAATGAAGTATTCTGTACCTACATCAATATGACATACAATTTTATTATTATGACCGCTAATATATATTGGACCATTAAAAGCTAGATATTTACTTAGACAATTTAACGACGTTCTAAATTCACATTTCTGTCTCAAAGTACGACACTTAATTTAAAGAGAAATAATTTACAATAGCTTTTCGATTCATGAAACAATCAAACAAGTTTTCTTTTCGTTAATGAGGGTCACAACATTTAGCATGGATAATATCTACATTATTTTTTAAAGAGGGATCTAAGCCGTTCCGAATTATATAGGTATCATTATCAACTATTATTATCAGTAGATTCCAAAAGTCAGAAAATCTGATTGAAAATAGCAAATGCATACCAATTAAAAACATTTTACGTTACCTTTATATTTTGGAATGTTGATATACTTGCAATGTTAACAAGTCAAGAGTAGACACCTAATAAGTACCCTTAAAGTAATGCGATAACCGCAGACAATATTTATACAAAAATATCATTTATAATACATAAGACTACTGTATGATGGTGTTTTTATGTTAATTTGAATTTTGAACACGCATTAAGTTCCAAGATATTTCTCTACCTAAAATTTTGATGATTATTATTATTAATTTACAAATTATTTACATTCAGACCATACCGTCTCCATCTTAAAGTCAATCACAAGTTGTTTCCTTTTCAGTCTTCATTCCATTATGTATAATTTGGTAAAATTATTTGCAAATAAATATGTTTCACCTTGTACACTTACCTACACACTATGAATACGAAGTTTACATTGAAGATGTGTGGAATTTAGCTAGTACCTAACTACAAATTGTAAAGAAAATAAAATAAAGGTGTCTTAACAACTTGCTTCTCCATGGCATATAATAATGAAAATTATACATCTATTTTAGCTCAAGGTTTAGAAATTAAATATCCGTTGACTAAACTGAGCCTAAAATCATTAGATAAGAGCTTTCCAGTATCTTACTGTTAAATTTACCCTGTTAGTTAAAATTAGTTGTAACAAAATTCAATATCTTATTCATAGAGAACAATATAAATATAACGCACGAAAACGTGCGATAAAACACATTAAATATTATAATTACTTACTAAATCATGCGTGAAGCACGTCAGTGTAACTAAAGACTACTCACATTTAACAAAAAACAAAGAAATCCTGCTCAGATGGTATGAGCAGGGGTCGGGGGCGTTTGTGTGCGTGTCGATACTTAGTGTTTGAGCAGCAGCGCGGCGTGCTTGAGCCGCAAGTGCGAGCGCAGCGTGTCGATGCGGCTGTAGGTGGCGGGGCAGTAGGGGCAGGGCGAGCGCTGCGCCGTGTGCGAGTGGAAGTGGTGCCAGCGGTTGGACACCTCCTTGCCGCACGACTTGCAGCGCCACAGCGCCGCGCTGTCGGCCACGGCCACGAACATGCTGTGGTACGAGTAGGGCGGCGCCGGCCCGTGCGCGCGCTCTGCGAACAACAACCCGCGAACGCGCGTCACGCCTGGCCGAACTGCACTGTCTCCGCTCTCACACTCAACACAGCACGAGTTCGGTGAGACTCGGTAAGTGTTGTCGCCTTTATTTGACGATGGGCCATTGTATTTACAGAATGTAAATCTGGCCCTGCTTTAGGGTTTGTACAGTATAAACGCTATACTTTGCGGGTGGGTGTGGAGCATGTGAAACGCACAACTGAAACTACACGGATTTGTAACATACCACAATTTAATGTAAAAATTAGTAATAAATACAACAGATAAATGCAGGAGTTTGCAACATGTTAAAATTGCATTACATAACATCAAACAATGTGAAAAAAAAAATTGCATTAACTGCTTGCATAAAACAAAATTATTTAAATTAAACTTTTAACGGAGGCATCAAACCAAGACATCAAAACAAAATATTCATAAACAACAAATCGTTCATAAAATTTCATGTAATTATATAACAAGACTATTCGTCAGCTGTGAGGTACACGATTTGACACCCCCTTCCTATTAGTATTACACTATTGTGATATACGACACTATAACAAATTTGCTAATGTTATAAAGAAGAAACAAAATAAACATAACTAGACCATTGCTATCCTGAAAATAACCTTAGAGCTCGTCCTGCACTCCATTGATTCAAATGATAAGATCACGTCCTTGTGATACAAATGTAAATTTTAATATACAATAAATTGGAATATTCAATAGATTGGCCAAATAAGTGACTAGGTCTACAAGACCTCAATTTCATAAGACTAAATTTAGTAATTCGTTAACCTTATGTATAAAATTCCATATGGCATAAAGTTAGCTTTCATTAAGTCCGAATGTGGTCACCATTACAATTATTAAGTTGCATACTTTTTGAAAGCTGAAAAGAGATCAAAGGTAGATATTTTCTGAGCCAAACGGTGTGATTCTCCAAAATATTCTGGCCAGACACTATCGTAGTATCCTAACCTAAAATATCTAAAATAATATTCTATGTTACTAATCAATCAATTTGCTATAGCAAATTCAATATTAAAAATTGGTCTCGAGTGATAGTAATATAAAAATGCATTCACGATTAGATGAAGCGTTTAACGCGTGGGCAGATTGGGAGATCAGCACATCCTCGACTCGCTGGCGATGGGACCCGTGACGGATAGCTATGATCTATCTCAACAATAGACGACAACTTGCGCGACAATAAATTATTAAATAGTACACAACTATTACGATTGGCAGAGGTAAACAAGCTAATTATTAATATTACCAGCTATAAAACCTGTACATCACCGTAACCCAAACTGCGGTTCACTAAGTCGAAATAGAAATTAGGAGAAGTCACTTATGTAAATACAAATAGGTAGTTACTCTCTTCAATGATATTAATTATATACTTTTAAAATATCATTTAGTTTGGTTACGTAATTAAATAACTAGTAATATTGCACTGAGTATGAAATGCTATCAAATAATAAGCGCCCACATTACTATGAACAGTAGGTATAAAAATCTTTGATATCCTTAAAGTAAATATAAAATCTTTATGGAAGAAATGTTTGGTGACTTCATATATACAGGGACGCATGAGCTTCGTGCTTATATATCGAGTGGGCCCCTATATTCAATAGTCAATTGTATAATCTAGCTATAAGTTATGACTATTTTCAAAAAATTGCACAAGTGGAATTGCATGTTCACAGCTACTAAACAGCACTAAAGCCACAACTTAACACTTTCTATGCCAAGCACCCAGCATATGGGTCGAAAAATAATTCGTTCGTGTGCCCACAACTCGCATCCGAGTCGTCGCTATATGTAGCTAAAGATGACTTCTGTTCAGATGACTTCTGTTGATTGAATTGTTATAGATTTGCAATAAACATTATATGGCATGCCAATTTGTATGTATTCTATGTACTTAGCGGTGAAAGTGTTAAGTTATGGAAACGATCATGGATTCACTATGTGGATGTGATAAATTCCTAACTCCATCAATGAACGTTTTATATTTGGTAGGCAAGGATCAGATTCATATATTATGTAAATGGTGTCTTATCATTATATATTTATGTACTAGTAAACTTGAAGATCTCTGAAAAAATTAAGGTAAAATCTCGAGTGATACTGTAATCTCTAGGCGTGAACGATCCATGCACTATTTACCCGTTGACCAGACAGATGCGACCTCAACTGGATGCTAGATGTCTTACATTTAATGCAAAGTAACTAATCATTAAAACATTAATAATATTATAATAGGAGTCGAATCGTAGCGTGTTAACACTCTTGGTTCTAGCACCATTCCTTTTTATCACATTTCAGTTACCGTACCACTCTAAAGTGTTTAGCTAAAAATGTAACAATCTTAAATCTTAATTGAAAAATACATACATAAACGCTAGGTTAGTCCCAATCGTAGAATGCCAATATTAGTTACTAAATGCGCAACCTCCAAACGTTCCGTCCTAACTTATATTAATTGATTGAAAGAGGTCTTTGACCCCAAGCACCGATCACACGAGTGGGCGACGGCCGGGCGCGTCGCCGGTACCACAACTAAACACCTACCAACGATAAAATAATAAAACTTGTTAACATCTCAACTCGATTACTTGTAACCGTCAACTCAATATAAACGAAATCAATGTTACTACATGATGAATCGATTAAAACAAACAACACTAATAAATCATATTATATATGCAGTTATATAAATATAAAGTATATTAAATCAGACAATAGAATATATCTAAGTATAAAAAAACAATCTCCGTAAATAGATCAACTAGTCTAGTATAAAAATCTTTTCGTATGTTTCCTTAGGCGCTATCCTTTAATACATCACAAATCCTTAATAATTATCCATCTTGCAAAGGCCTCATAGAGTTACAAATGCATCTACACTGAGATTCAGTCAATATTTATACGTCGTTGACCAACGACTAATCACAATCTCTTGCCAGTCCCCAAATATCCTTCTGATGTCGTTCCATACCACCCATAGGATTCAATAACATAAATACAATTAGCTACAGGAAACTCATAATTTCCTATCTAATGAATAAATATAACAAGAAAGTGTGGGCCCGAACCTGGGCCACCGCTAATAGCCAGCATCACTTCGCGGTCGCACCGCTACTCGATATAATGTATATTCTTAATATCTTAAGGTTCCTATCGATACAATATAAAAAATAATATGGTAATAGTAAAATTAACATCATATTATTGCTTTTGCCCGTTCCCGTATAGCGATTGGTATAGAAAAAAATTTGCTTACCTACTACATACGCTTCGAGTCATTATTTCAGTAACATCGAAATAGGTACATTCCAGACGAATCTTATACAAGATCACACTGGGGCAAGTCAAACGCACAACCGAGACGTACTAAAACGAGTCGCCCGCCGTGTGCGAGCTACATTAAGAAAGGCCCGTTTAAGTAATAGCACTTCAGCTTAATCCTAAATAGGAAGCGGTTTCGACGCGAGACGGTCCATTAAAATTTTGACACATCAACAACGACAGAGTCTGAGCTGGCTCGGGCGAGGGCGCTCACAGAGCGTCGAGGCCGAGCCAGTACATGGACAATCAATCGAAGCCCGCGTCCAGCGGGTTGGCGTACAGCGGCGCGTGCGGCGGCGCGGGCGGCGCGGGCGGCTCGAACTTGCGCGTGTCGGGGTTGTACGCGGGGTGCTTGAACTTGCAGTGCGTGCGCAGGTTGTCGGAGCGCGTGTACGTGGCGCGGCACAGCGGGCACTCGAAGCGGCCCGGGAAGTGCACGTGATAGTGGTTGCGGATGTGCGTCACCACCTTGCCGCACAGCTTGCACCGGTGCAGGTTCAGCGCGCCCGCCACGCGCTCGAACGTCAGCCGCATGTGCCAGCCCTTCGAGCCTGCAACCAGCGATCCGTCACTCCCACACTCAACACTTGGCCTCTACTGTCACGTCACGCGGCCGAATGCCGCAGCGCCAGCGGCCACGCGTGCCCCTGTGGCACCACGTAACGAGGACTACTATGTAGGTAATCGTGCACTCTTGCAGTGACCGATGGAACTGGGGCATTAGCTACGTGATGCGGATTATTCCGAGGTTCACAATAAAGTTTTGTAATAATAAACGAGTTTAAAACATTTTGCAAAAAACAAGAATTGTTCCAAACAATGTTTACAGTATTTTAGCACTATTTAAGCCTTAATAGTAACTGTTAACGCTGTACTATGCCTTTCCTAGAACTATTATAGTATAAAAGCGTTAATAATATTTAATAAAATTGAAAACAAAACTTTTGAAATTATTTATTTGTAACAAAATAGTAATATTCAATGGAGATCCATGCATAAATGAATCAATGATACGGAAGAAATGGTGTTTGTTATTGTCAGGGTTACCTTTGCATGAACATTTGTTAATTACTGTCACCAAGCCTGTAATGCAGAAGGCGATTTATAGAGAGAAATAGGTCTGCTATATATAAAGAAAGCATGGATAGAGGATGAAATGAAAAGAAAAGTGGTATAAATAAAGGAATATATTTGCAACAAACACACAATAACGATAGACTTACATACGAATTTAATCGAAGTAAATGGGAAATAAAATTAAGAGATATGTTCCTAAATCACATAGAAGTCAGTCTTGGACATCAGCAATTGTAGCTGATATCATTTCATTATACTACAAGGAACAACAAGAGATCATAAGTTTGTACAAACTTTTGGTTCGAAATTGATTTATAAGGCACCTCAATTGATCTGCTATCTTTTAGATTATTTAGACGACCGAGACCACAGAATGGAAGTCATAAATAATACGCGACAATTTTGTGCGTCCTGTTAAGAAAAGATCTTCAATCTTTCCTATTATTATCATTATATTCCTATAATTGATTGTAAATCTTATGAAATTGTATTAAATATAAAATATTATCCTTCCAGGTGACAAAACTTAAAGTAAAAAAATACTTTTTATAAGAGGCTGATCAGTTGAGTTGGTACTATCAATTACACAAAACCTTATTATATCCTCGTTGACAGCAAAACAATTTTTGGTTCTAACTTTACTACTAATACTGAAATAAATAGTTACATACATTGTTAACACTGTATGATGTTGTTTGAACACAATGGAACTGTATCACAATAGGTATAATATTGTTATTTAATGAGCAACGAATAAAGGTATTAAGACGCTGACAACACCTAAACCGCGGTCACTGTCAGATGGCATAAAAAAGAAAGAGAAGCGCGATGACACAACGCTCGTAATTTATTGCCAAATTTGAAGCAATTATCTATTTACTCAAAATTTAGTTGAGTAATCGAAAATAAAAAACAACCAAGTTCTGCATTCAAATAAGACGTTCTTGTTATTAATTAAATACGCAACGTATGTTGATATTTAATACAGATATTTTGGATTAGAACTCAAGGTAAGAGGTTAGTTTAACGTTAGTTTGTATCGGGATTTTTTTTCAATAAGTTCTGGGAAATATGTACAAAATTAACATATATTTTTTCCGCTACCACGAACTATACAGATTTGGCAATTTTTTTCTTAAGAGAAACCTATTTTGGTCAATTGGGTCTTGTCAGCGCCTTAATTTGAGAGATACTACGCCTTTTAAATTTTGCGATTTTCCGGCATTACGTTCAACACATATTTTAAGAGCATTTCAAGAAACTCTAATCTAAATTGCTTATTCAAAACGAATTGTAGAGGGATTTTAAATGAGTATGTATTGTGCTGTGTTGAACATTTCACATTTATACTTTTATAGGCCATACAACTTCATGAAACTTTATGTATGTAGTAATGTAAATAATGCTAATTAGAAATGAAATGGGAATTTTGTTCGAACAATAATAATGAAAATGATGAACTTAAAAAGAAATCACACCACACCTTAATTCTAGTTACAAAATGTCAAATAAGCGCATTGTGTTACTGTTGATGATTAGTAAGAAAGTTAATAGGCAAGATAGGTTACATATGTTAACAATTAAATGTTAATCCCAGAATGAACATTGAAGAATAAATATGATCACAAAATGTATGCTGGCCTCGTTAGATCGCAATACATGTACTAACATATGTGAAATTAGTAGGCAATGAGATTCATTGATTCTTAGTTGGCTAGCTAAACTTAGGAACTTCAACTTAGTTGGCATTTCTTCTGTATATTAGACAAGTTATCAGAACTTAAAGCAGAACAATGCTTCATGCGAAGGTGCCTCTTTAGGTTATCAGCTCGAGTGAGCGTGATAGGGCACATGGGGCACTTGTGCTGCTCCGGATTGTGCGACTTCATATGCTTTTTTAAATTATTAACTAGTTTTCCGCAAATGTTACAAGACTCGGGAACACTGAACGGTTTGTTGCTTAGTGCCAAACCAAATGACTTGACAATGTTTTCAACACTCGCTAGTTTATTTGCAAACGGTTCCCACGGTTTTTTATTTTCATCAACGCCATTATTTTCACCTGTAAGATACGTAATATCTTCACTGCTGGTATAATACATTGGCATGCTTTTTCTCTTTCTCTCACTGGCACAAGTTTAACTTAAAGCATCAAACACTCTTCCATTACCTTTCCTAAACCACTCCACGTCCCTTTTCTTACATGCAACCCTAACGCTAGTTATGTCTATAGTTATATCACCCATTCGGGTCAACATCAGTTATAATTTGCTTAAAAATTACAAATACATAATATTAGCTACGGTAATCATCTTAATTTGAGACTTAACTAATTGTTTAAATAGTGTAAATATTGCACGACCTATGACCCTCGGGGGCGCCAAATCTTTATCGAACAGAAATCTTATGACACCGTTTTCTTCATAAAAAAATAACAGAAAATATTTAAAAGCATACCATACTAAGTAGAAAGAAATAAAAAAGCGTCAATGGTTAGTGCAAATTAACAATGGAACGGTAAGCAACAATGAGTGACATGCTGCGGGTGTTATCACATGCATCTTTTAATGACCTCTAGTCCAGAGATCCTAACCCAGAACAATTTATGAATGGGTTGAAATATCTGGATTTGTGTAGTTAGGTAGTTACATAAAGCAAAATCAATGGGTAAAAAAAAAGTGAAAACTTCAAACGACATACACACAGGCAATTTTAATCGTTGTCAATTGTTAACATGTGAAACCATTTAAAACAATATTAAAATACTAGTTTATGAAAAAAATTAAGTTGCGTTATTAATATTTGGTAACATAATGATTGTTATAATGTTAACATTTGACAATGATTCCTATGTCCAGCACACAGTATATTATGGCCACCAACAAAACTAAGATGTTTACCAGATGCATCAACATCAATTTACTGTACAATTTCAGAATTGCTTGGGAGGTATTCATAGGTTTGTAGATGGTTGTGGTGTAAAAAAAAAAACTCACCATCTATGGTGTCTGTCTGGTCTGGGTGTGGTTGCAACATCGGTTCGTTGTCATTGCACTCATTGCTAAGACTCTGCTGGGTCAATATTGATGCCATTTCCGTTACTCCCATACCCTGGAAAATCAGCAATTATTTTATTTACATTATTACTAAACAGTGATACCGAAACTTTCAATATTTTTTGGAAGGATCTTTGCGTAAACTAGCGTAAACACTAAAATTATGAAATAGGTTTCTTAAACAGTTCCTTAGTTCCTATAGTAAATATTATTCTTTGGATGTAAAAAAATAAATAAAACGGATCCAAATAAAATACTTTAATTTTCACATAATTTACCATTATAAGTAGGGTTGGTGTTTTACACACTTAAATTCAATTTCTATATATTTACCTACCCTAAGTATCATATCTATTTAGGTAACATAACATATTTTTTATATGCAACTCAACAATTTTGTTATGACCCTTTTAGGTGTTTTTCTTCTATTTATTATTTTATGTATATAATTATGGAAATGCGAACAGATCATATCACAATGGTTGTATTATACTAATACATTTATATTTATTCAAGCTGGCGCGAGGGAGAATAAATTCTCTGCATCAGTCTTACATTACCGTGTACAATATTCCAATACAATGTATTACTCTATACATCAATAGGGTCTTACACCCATTTTTGAAACGTGTCTTAATTAAATTCTATAGTGCTAATATGCCCCAAAAAAAATATCACAAAATTTTTATTCAATCGATAAGTGCCATAAAAATGCTTTTAAATTTTAAATTTTCAAATTTCGCGCGTAGTTTGACGAAAACGCTGGACGCAGTGGATGCCATGTTGCACTGTGGTCATGACGTCACTTGGCTATGTAAACAAATGCGCTGATCTATTATCTAACTAGCAGTTGACAGTTGCCTCGTTTTAGTTTACATAGCCGTATGGCGTAATAACATGGCGGCTACTATTTCATGGTGTTTTTTAACAGATTAGAAAAACTGAAAACGTTGAATTCAATTTTAAAATTTATTTTGTTATTTTATGAACTAAAACTAACATTTTCCGACTCCTATTTGCCTAAATTATCTCAATAATATATTTATAGTTTTTTTCTCGTATATAGTAAAATAACCTATTTAAAGGTTTTGCATCAGCGTCAAAGAGTGCTTGAATATGTAGCACACATTCAACAAAATACTGAAGTAGGTTTGACAAATATTTCAAAAACTATATTGCAGTGGTTCAGTGTTTTCTGTTTAAGTTATTATACAAATATGAAATGTTTATTTAGCAAGCACCTTCTAACATGATTTAGTAGCTTTTAATTTACTATTTCGTCGCCTGGCGTCTCACTACTTGATAGAACATTTATATTATTCGAGTGTTCACGATCTCGACAGAATTTATGAGCTTTGCATTTATCGTGATGATTCACAATTTCTAGCCTAAAGTTCGAGTTGCCTTCTACGAACGATGTCCTGTTGACTGTCAGCTCGTGTGACCATCTTCTACAGTAAGTACAGTACATAATGTTGTGAGTTTTGTCATATTGCAACCACGGGTACAGAGTTAACCAACTAAGGCGGAATTTCCCGCTCTTTTTAGAATTTACAGGAGATCGTCGCGTAGTTTTCGGAGGCACGGTAATATGTTGGGGCGGTAGAGCGAGGATCGACGCGAGAATGTTGCTATCGGGCCGTTTAATGCTTAGATCCAAATACTGGCGGTTATATTCCTCCGGGTCAGCCACGCGAACCCATCCAGAACTCTGCCAACAAAGAAGGAAAGGCTCTGCTTTAAAATTTGTGAAGTTATCTTTTATTCAGGCAGATCCCTTCCTTCCTGTTGACAGATCCGCGTATCATTCGGAAAAAATAAATATCAAAATAACAGAAGAAAAAGATCATCCTCATTATAAGATAAGGAAAAGAAGTTCTATCTTCAGGATCAAGCAGAAAGTTAGGTCAGGCAGGTATAATCAAAACGGGGAGCCTCTATCAACGGTTTTGATGAGAAAGATTGTTAGTGTTTACCTGGAGGTGCGTCTGGTCGAAGGGCGGCGGCGGGTGCAGGTTGGGCACGTGCGGCGCGAGCGGCCCGAGCGGCGCGTGCGCGTAGGGCGCGTCGGGCTCCAGCTTCACGTGCGGCGCCGGCGTGTGCGCGGGCGAGCGCGCCGGCGCGCGCTGCGGCGTGTGCGCCGGCGGCGGCGTGGACGGCTCCGAGCCCGACCCCGTCGACCCGCACTTCGCCGACTTCACGTGACCCTGTACAATAACACACATTACTACCGATGCAATGTCGCTTATATACAAGATTCCTTTCATAACAGGTCAGCCACAAGTCGAGTGGAAGAAGCATAATACCTGTATCTTTATTATCGCGCGTATAAAAGGTTTATGTTCGCATTTCTAGCAATTCAATCAGACGTTAATAGTCCTATATATAGGCTTACCTCATAGTGCCTGTAAGAAAGGTCGACATCGTCTCGGGGTACTGTGGAGTTCTTTCTGCGTCTCTTCTCCGGCGGGATTGCATGCGAGGGGTGTGAGGGGTGCGCGGGCGGCGCGGCCGACAGCGGCGTGAGCGGCGCGGGCGGTGCGCAGTGCGCGGCCGGAGGCGTGGCGAACGACTCCGAACGGGAAAGGTTCTCCGCACTCACTGACGGAGTTGACCGGTCCTCCGACTGAGAATGTAAAATAATACTCCTACATATGACGTCAAAGTTAGGAAGTTAGGTTAAACATCTAACGATTTGTTGATTCAGTAATGATTTTGCGAAATAGTTGACATCAAAGTTATTAATTCAAATCTCAACTAATAATAATGCAAACAGATTTAAAACTAGATCTAGAATCTAAATAAGAAACAAAAATGAAACCCAGGGCTTATTTAAAACAATACGTAGGTCTGTATACGTTGTTATTGTCTTTACAAATTGAATCCTACAACACTAAATCTCACAACAGCGTCCATATTCCAACGGTTTTTATCGAGTTGATGCGTTTATGGATGCATATCTTTTTATTTCCTTGTGTAGAGTAACGGTTTTGTGACGTCATCGCTTTAATTCTGAATTAGGAATTAATCTTATGAATGTATCAAACACTGTTAATACTGAATATCCAGACCTCGTAAAAACTAATGTTGCTTATCACATTGGTCCTTAGTGCTAAAATTAAAATGTTCAATTCAAAGGTCTTTAAACTTTCAAGTAAAACTACTGCTCTATCAAAAACTTCAAGGCTAACGAGCGTTACGATAACTAATTAATCAATGCGTGCTACTTTTAAGCCTAAACATAAATCTATGTTATTAAGATGCTGACAACACCTATACCGTGGTCACTGTCAGATTGCATAGAAAAGAAAGAGAAGCGCAATGACACAACGCTTGTAATTTATTGCAAAATATGAAGCAATTATCTATTTACTCAAAATTGAGTTCAGTAATCGAAAATAAAAAACAACCAAGTTCTGCATTCAAATAAGATGTTCTTGTTATTAATTAAATACGTAACGTATGTTGATATTTAATACAGATATTTTGGATTAAAACTCAAAGTAAGAGGTTAGTTTAACGTTAGTTTGTAAGATTTTTTTTCAAAACGTGTTTTGGTAACAACCAAGTTCTGGGAAATATGTTTAAAATTAACATATATTTTTTTCCGCTACCACAAACTATACAGATTTGGCAATTTTTTTTCTTAAGAGAAGCCTATTTTGGTCAATTGGGTCTTGTCAGCACCTTAAGATGAGAAGTTTGTCAAGTCTACAGGTAACAATTTAATGATAAGAAATAACCAATATTAACTGAAAAGTTATATGTTGAAGAAACGAAAATTTCGGTTCTTGAAATAGAATAAAAATCTACTGGAACTATCATTTTATTCGTTTCGTACTCTCATTAGGCAAAAGGACTTACATCGGAATCGGAATCATGCATAAGGTCCTGGTAAAACAAAAATAAAACTTGAAAGATGGCATTTACCTAATAAAAAAAAATATTAAGTCCGGTTGCTGAGCTTTTTAAGCAGTTTATGCATTCGATAGTGACGGTTCGATGTTTTATTTCTGAATGCTGAACGCAGGCTTAGACAGTTACATCAAGGCGAGTGATTCTATAGACCGGTAAAACATTGTACTTAGGTAAAATCGATTCTTTCGAGATTACCTGTATAAAGTTAGGATTCGTATACAGTAAATGTTTATGGATTGCTATCTACCATCCATAGACAGACATTTCCACCAACCATCCAATCAATTGGAAATACCTTGTTTATACAAACCTTTCCCTGCAAGTGTGATTTAAAGATTAACAGTAAATAATATTCAATGCTCACCTTAGGATTCAATGTATTATTTTCTGTCAAACCTCTAACTTGTAAACTTTCTGCAGTTTTTAGGAACAACGGTAGCATATTTTGGCCAACATTCACTTCACCCTGAAATAACGAAAATAATTAACAATAAACCTATACTTTTTTCTGGCACTTGACTAATAATAAATTTTATTTTAATCTAGATTAATACCTTGTACATGAAATCCAAAAGTGATTTCATTTCTGGTAATCGTACATCTTTGAGGAATATTATCGGATGTGGATGATGGTTCTGTAGGAATATACTTTCAAAATATGGGGAGCATGCGGAGAGTATCGTCTGGTGTGCCTGAAACAATACAAAAAAAAAACACATTTTCATAAGTTTGCTTTAAAAATAGCATGTGTAATTTAAACAAAAGAAATGATGCAGAGCTATGTGAAGGTCTTTACGATTCTGTTAGCATTATATAGAAACAGTGCATAACTACCATTTTGGCAGACCTATTGTTATTACAATTAGGTGGTAAATGTTTTTTCATGGACTAGGTTTTCAGAAGAAGTCGAAGTCGTTAATATTTGCCTGGGGACTTTTGTAAGGAACATTATTTTCTTTTGAATTATTGTTTGTCCATATCTATTCATTATGAATCTAGCAAAGCCTTTCTCATTTTTATTGGGGTAAGCAAATTATTGAATATCTCTAAGTTAAAAAATGTTTTGGGATTTGGCTGGCTGTAACGAGTTTGACTGAAAACCCGGAAACCGAAGGCGTGTTCGTGCCCTTATATCCAACTAGCTGTGCCCCGCAGTTTCACCCGCACAAGTCTCGATCCCGTGGGAATATCGGGATAAAAATTATCCTATGTCCTAACCCAAGTTATGGTCTACCAATGTGGAAAATTGTATTCAAATCCGTTCAGCCGTTTTAGAGCAAAAGCGTTAACAAACATATAAAAATCTAATCTTTGCTTTTTAGGGTTCCGTAGTAAACAAAGGAACCCTTACAGTTTCGCCATGTCCGTCTGTCTGTCTGTCCCCACTGTAACTCAGAGACGCTTTGTACGTATTTTTCCGTTTGCCTAATATTAAGATTTAGGTACTGCTAATTTTTGTATAAGTCGTCAAGCCCCCCCCCCCCCCCCCCCAACAGTTCCCCCAGTTTCCCCCTGCCAACTAAATGGTTGTTTATGGAGATGTGAAAAAAATCATTTATATGTACTATAATTAAATTAAATGGAAACCTATCACAGCTAACTAGGCTTAACAAGTAAACGTCTAATCGTCATCCCAAGTTCCCAACTACGGAACTCTTCACTGTGCGAGGTCTGACACGCACTTGGCCGGTTTTATAATATTAGTAAGATAAGCAATTAACGCACCCAAGACATAATCGCCGCAGACGCAACTTAAGCACTTATGAAGGTACACAAGTGTGTAATAAAAAGTAGGTTTTAAAATTGTTATCAACTGATACAATCAAACGTAGATCTATTTGACTGATTTCGTTAAGAAAAAAGTATTTTTTAATTAAATAAAAATATACAAAAGATAATTAGGACCCTTTGAGTCTTTACTGTATTGAATGTTTAATGTTTATAGAGATAAAATACATTATTATTGTTTTTATTAAATAATTTCACACTGATGAGATGTGTCTGTAAGGAGTATAGGCTAGTAAAATAACAGTATATTCTTATTAATCCCGCTGCTGTTACTTATAATGTCTAAATATAAAAATCCTATACAGAATCTCTAAAATATTTGTAACGCCAAGCAATATTTTGGCCGTACTAGGGGGACCTACTTATATGGCCTTCGGGTAGGACGTCAAGCGATTAGCCACTTCTCAAATGTATTCGGAACCTAG
The DNA here is from genome assembly GCA_905333075.3 of Atethmia centrago. Classification (NCBI taxonomy): domain Eukaryota; kingdom Metazoa; phylum Arthropoda; class Insecta; order Lepidoptera; family Noctuidae; genus Atethmia; species Atethmia centrago. The sequence continues at coordinate 12,825,930 of HG995383.1, read as the reverse complement.
ACGGTAACTTATTTTTAAGGTCGATTGTTTTAATTAAGAATGTACATGTTATATATTGTCAATAACATAACACAATTCTCAATCATCATAATTAAACTAGCTGTGCCGCTGCCCACGGTTCCACTCAGCGTGGACTAATTTATACTTAAACCTAGCCAGAGAAAATATTTGTAAACTAGAACAAAAATCGCGTAAATCGAATACCGTACGTGGTAATTGAGTTGTAAGCACAGTAACGGACAGACAGACCGAGAGACGTTGCGTCTTGTAGGTAGGTACACACGGCTACACATCAAGCTATACATTTCCAGTTTACACTGACCTCGCATTGTACGGAAATCTTAAACAATGCGAGATCAGCTTATACTGGAAATGTATAGCTTGATGTGTAGCCGTGTGTACCATGTAAGAAAGTTGTAGTCACAACGTACGAATGAGACGTCATTGTTATGGTAAAATATAGCGATTTACTATGCGAATGATTTATCGATTTGTTTTATAATCGAATGGTTCTAAACTCAGGGGGGCTGGTCGGATAAAATTGAATGGTATCAAACTTTCCTTTTGCAGTACTACGCTTTACATAAAAACTAACTTTCACTCGAAGCTTTATTTCATGTTTGTGACTTACTAAGATCGTCCTAGATAATACGAGATCGGTATATTTCCTGGATATGACCCTATTTTTTTGCACGTGATCTTCAAGACTGTGATTTACACATTCATAGGTACTTCATTAGTGTTTGCAAAAGGAACGTTCTATCTAACATCGTGAATTTGTAACACATTAACTTTAAGATAGTGGTGAAGCCGATAGCGGTACCAGGCTAAACTGTGTATGCAGCAGGTTTACTAGTCCTGTCTTCTATAGACTAACGCCACATTTAATTTATTTTAATCCGTTATCCAGCACGAAAGTCAGATTATTTTTAAGCTTCCAATAAAAACAGCTCGTTTGAATGTATCACTTCATATATTTCGTCGCAGCGCTGATTTGTCGATACTTTATAGACGGGAAAATCATAACGGTCTTATAATTAGTCACTAAAATATATATTGTATAATAATTACTATGTAAATAACGTAATGCTATACATAATAACAACTGTTTATACATTTAACAGAAATCGTGCTGGATTTCAGAAGATATACGTATATTCTACTTTGTTTCCAGCGAGAAACGGTAAATTTTACTGTTGTGGCCGTACCAAAAAGGTTTAAAGGAACCAAGTGGTGAGACTGCTGTAAGTCGGTCCATCTTTAAGCCTGCCTGTATTATGTCAAGGCCGAATTAAAGCGATATATTTTAACAAATCGACTTTTAAATTAAATAATGATGCAGTTAGAACTTATTTGTCCACCGAAAACAAGAATTTTTGTTTGATAATGTTTATTTTATTTCCTTATTTACGGAGCCGGCTTTTAAATATTGCTGCTAGCATTAAAACTACGAAAATGTTGTATTTTAGACATTGCTTTGCTAATTAGCAGGAAAAATTAAGACCCGTTTTATCCTTCACATGTCTACTAGTACGCGGGAAGGTACTAAAGGGTTACCGAGGCCCCTGGCAACACAGGCAACGGAAGGAATACAGGTAGGTTTTAGTCAGTAAGAGTCTGACACCCTCTCGCTCCGCCCAGAGCGTGAGAAGTTATTTGATGATTTCCCACCCAAAAAAAAAAATGTCTACTAGTAAAGTCACCTAGACTTTAGTAATAGATTTGCGAAAATAGAATCGATAATAATGCTCTAGCCCGAAAATAAAGGAGGTAGCGGATACTGTCGGCAGACAGAACACAAGCTGTTTATTTGGCGAAGGCAAATCAAACTAGGTATTTCCGAAAACTCCTCAATTAACAATAGCACATTAAAGCATAGTTGCTATTTATTTCTTATGGAGATTTCGAATAAAACAAATAGATATACTTGTAGTATATTTTTGTCAGTCGTCATTTGCGAGGGCAATTTATGTGAAAGATGACACAGTTAAGAAGGAAGTAAACGCTGAGTTGTCGCGACTGATAAAGATGGATGGTGGAGAAAAAAACCGGCCAAGTGCGTGTCGAACCACGCACAATGACGGGTTCCGTAGTTGGGATGAATTTATTCCAAGGACAAACTCAACATTGTAGTCATTGGGTCACGGTATGCACTCCACACACATGCCCTTGTGGCACGGACGTGGACCGACTGGGTCACCACGGACTTTGTTGTCAAAAAAGTGCAGGCCGCTTTTCAAGACATGCGAAACAATGACATAATCCGCCGGTCTCTTGCCAGCATCAATGTGCCTGCTCTTCTTGAGCCGACTGGCATTGTCAGAGATGATGGCGAAAGACCTGATGGTGTGTCTTTGGTCACGTGGAGTTTGTGACGGATGCTTGTGTGGTACGCTACCTGTGTAGACACACTGGCACCGTCCCACCTCCAACGGACTACTTCTAAAGCGGGTGCAGTGGCAGAAAATGCCGAAAATCTGAAAGTTATTAAATATGGAGGCCTTGGCAGAGAGTACCACTTTGTGCCCTTTGGCGTCGAGACCCTCGGTCCGTGAAGTCCCAGTGGGCATAAGTTATTTGCGGAAATCGCGAAACGTCTAGTTGATGTAACTGGTGACCGAAAAGCTGGCGGCTTTCTCGCGCAACGCATCAGCATTGCAATTCAGCGAGGAAATGCCGCCAGCATCCTCGGTACAATGCCCCGAGGGCCTTTTTTAAGCTTAACTTAGTTTTAATTTAATTTAGTTAATGTTAATAATCATCTTGTAATTTGGTTATGTAAATAAATATAATATTTTTAGGTGTAAAAAAAAAAAACATTGTAGTTGAAAAACATGTCCTCTCATAAATTCCAACTGCAATGTAGGTTTGTACGCACAATAGGTGTTGAAAGATTTACCATGTTATTTTAAGACCATAGACTTTTTATAGGTTTTCCTGTAATTTATAAGTATAGAACTATATTCTCTAATTTTTTTTTTAATGTAGGCTCAGTTGTTTCGGAGATAAGGGGGGAAATGGTCGATTTTTATCTATTTTATTAAATAAGTGTAAAACTATTTATTTTAAAATTATTAAATATATATATTTGAGATCCTCACAGTAACGTGTCCATTTAACGTGTAACACGGTATAGTTGGTAATATTTTTTTTTTATTTTATCATTGCTGCCCCAATTTACGTTAAACGTTTGTTTGTTTGTGTTTAGGTCACTTAGGTCACAGAAATTCATATGTATACCAAATTTGAACTTAATCTATCCATATTCGGAGCAAATTGGCTGTTTTTTCATTCCGACGTATGGAACCCTAAAAACAAATCCTAGCCTATAACCATCGCACGACCTAGACGAGTCGATGTTTACCTCGTATGTTAAAAATCAAAATCCATCCAGCCGTTAGGTTACTTCGAGTCCCAGAACCCAGTCTGATGTCGCGCAATCAGGTAAAAACCGGCCAAGTGCGTGGCGGACCACGCACAATGAAGGGTACTGTAGTTGGGAAGTTGGGATGAATTTATCCCAAAAAATTACAGCTTTCTAGTACTTAGCGTCTCTGAGCTACAGCGGGACAGACAGACAGACGGACATGACGAAACTATAAGGGTTCCTTGTTTACTACGGAACCCTAAAAAGGGGTAAATAAGAAATTTGTTAGGTACTTATTGGATATTTTGTTTAACTTCGGAATCTTAAAATGTGACAATATTTTGATAGCCGTTTATCAAGATGCGCGTAAGATACGGAAATTGGACGCGAGAGTCGAACTCGCAGTTAATGTTTGTATTAATATTTTTAGCCAATAAAAAAGGTATCTTTTAATGTGATTACGTTACTGTCTTATTTTTAGATCTCTGTAAAAAATATGTCATCTTCCTTTAATGATTGTTTTATCCCTTAGTAAACTTGTGTTAGCGTTCGTCGTACGTCTTTCTGCATCGTGCGTCGGAAAAAACGTTAGGCTCGGTTGGTCTCCAGTAACTGGGTTGTGGAGGTCAGATAGGCAGTCGTTCCATGTAATATGCTGCTATTCAGCTGCACACGGTTAGACTGGAAGCCGACCCAAACAAAGTTGGGAATAGGCCAGGCAGATGATGATGTCTTTTTGCATCGTGAAGGGATCCCGCAAATACCTCCATCTCACGCGATTAAACACTCGCTGTTATATAATAGGCTCCCGAAAATACCGGGACTACAATTATTTTGCGATATTGCATTCTCTAGTTACTTACGTCTGATTCGATATTTTATTGTTCAGTTTAAAAAAAAAACAAGTAGTGACCATATTTTGTTGCCGACTGTACCCTCAATCTTTGAGAACGCGAAATATGTACTAACATCTAGGGTTTATGCTGAAATCTCCAAAATTTCAAATAGTTCTTAAGAAAGCGATTAACAATATTTTATCACATGAGTTTTAGTTCAGAATATATTTTTAATCTAAAACAGTGCCAAGGTTTGTTTGTTGAACATTTCTTTAAAAAAATCTGAATTAGTGAGCTAGCTAACCACACATTTACTGTTAATGCCAGTGTCTAGAATGTCTAGAACATTCCCCTAGACCCTAAAACCTGCTTAACAACTAAATTGAAAAATTAGAAAGTCACAAAACATGCAGATCTTCTGCAGACTCCTGCCAACCTAACAAACAAATTGCATTTTATTAGCATAAAACTTTAGCTTTCATAGTTAATTGTTGAATTTAAATGGCATAAAAAGGAAGTTGCTAGTCCACATGTGTTATTGACCTTTAGATCTATCATAATATTTTTTTTATTATTATTCCTGCCTGCTAAATCTTAGGGCAGTTTGCACACTGAATGAATGCCACCCAAAATACAGGAAATACTTTGGTGTCATGTATAGAATTAGTGCTATCTACTAGAGTCATCATTAATATAATTAACACACCAATACAACATACAAAATAATTTAGTTAGTCAACTAGTAAAAAATGCTTTTACAGGCTTCATCATATTCTATTTAGTCAGAAACATGCCTAATTAATAGTTTAAAATATAGGTATTCTGCTTTAAAAAACCAATTTAGGAAAGAATAACCTTGCAAAATTAGCAAATATTTAAATATCTACAATGAAGACTACCTTGACTTGATGGCCTAAGGTAGCAATTTGACTGTAATGACAATCAAGATTTTGTGTCTTATCTTCCTCTATCTAGCTGTGAAGGCACATATCACAAGACACTTTTATTACTGTCCTTGGAATTAATTAATCATTTGCAATAATTCTGAATAAAATACTACATTACAGTGAAAAAATACTAGTCTAAATGTTATAATATACCATACAACTAGATGTTAAAATTTGGAACTATTACTTGACTAGTGTATCTTTAATTAAAGCTCTGTTATATTCAGAGGCCAATCAATACCTTTATCAATAAAGATATAAACAGGACCAAAAGAAAGTACTATAGTGCAAACATCTGAGAATATCCCCAAAAGTAAAATTAAAAGCTGTATCTATTTAAAAGAAACTGATATTAATTGTAACTATACAAGAAAAAATCATTCAAAAAGCATTGTCAACAATAGGTAACAACACAAGTGTATTACTCATGTTTGTTTACTATTTAATGCATTTTGTTGTGGCATAATAATAAACTGTTGCATGTGAGTGCAACAAACAGAATATCAATATTTACATACACTTCCTACTGTGATATAACATTACTAAGGAGATTGTAATAAGTTAACTTTTTAAAACAACTGAATCATGTGACTAGATCTTCTGACTTTTCACTCAATATTTCAATGTTAATGCTTATGAAAACCAGGACTCAAGGACAGTGGTAGTTTTACAGCCATCTCTTTTGGGTAGAGAATAACATTTTAAAATAATGATCCTACAATTTATAAGTTACCTTATCAATAGGTGAGAAAGATGAAGTAATAAGTAGGTACCTTGACTTGTTCCCCATCACATGCAAGGGTGACATCGCACAAAGCCTCTCTTTGTAGCAGGCTCGCTAGCACATCAGTCAGGTTGTTCGGGTGGTTGTTCCAGCGCAAGCAGAATTGCTGGTCCATCGTTGGTGCTAATGTCAGTGACCGTGCTGCAAATAATTATCATCACTATACTATGGTTGAACAACATTGCTTAAACAGAACAATTCACAAACATAAAAATTACAAGGTTATATCAATGGAAGGACAAAAATTTAAATTCGTGAACAGTTGCTGTAAACGAACCTAGATTTGCATCACTTAGTATTTAAACAAGTGGTAATTAGAGACGTGCGCCGGTTATCAAATTTACATTAAGATACTATGTGCAAAAAATTGGCGGCCATAGGGCCTAGATAGGAGAGCGGAGAGATAAGTGACATCAGCGGCTCGAATTAATGGGGGCCGCGGGCAGCGAGCTTACTGTACTCCACATTGACAGTTAGCCCGCCGACACATATCTACTTGTTGCATGCTCCAAACAACACCTATACATTATGTAATTTAGCTCCAGGAGCCAGATCGCGGGGCCACCGACCCTACGGGACGCGGAAACCTCTAGCCGCCTCTATAAACGAGTTTAAAAAAGTAGTACCGCTCGCCAAAAAAATCGCAACATGCTGACACCGTTATAATCGCCAAGCTGGATGTCCCAGTTGCTAGGTCCATACGAGTGATATGATGAATTTTAGGATGCACCACTACTTGTTGTTTATCACAGGTCATGCTGCGTGCCTAAAAATTGGCAACCGAAGATGTATGGGATTTCTAAACGCGTAGTTGTGTCAACTTTGGCTATTCGTAGCGCCATTTGCCGATCCCGTATCACAGAATCTAAGAATTTTAATATCAATAAACACCAAATATTTCGCTAATCACACAAATAATTCACTATCACAAAACAAATCGAAATCCCAGACGCGCCAAGTCAATAATTCCTAACTCACCATTTGCAAAATTTTTGCCATCACAAACGCCACCCGACCCCTACCTTGCACTGTCTTTTTGACCACACACACATCTCGATTTCCGTGTTCACTCACGGCCTTCGGAATATCTTTCACATCAATCGGCCAGATTCGCAACGCGAACTTCATGCGTTTCTCACTTTATGGCGCTAAATTCAAATTGTATAGTCTGAATTAACATCGAATAACGAATATTACAAGCATTAAATAGCTCATAAGGAGTTTAAATGCTCGACAATAAATACAATAACCAATTAATTAATTAAAATGGATAAATAGTAGGGAATTAACACTATATTTATTACAAATTCCGGATCCATAGATATTATTTGGCAAAGAGGTTATGACGCGGAAGCAACACTAGTATTTGAAAATGTAGGGCAAATTCTTCAATTACTATCTTATTTCGGTTATTATATTACCAATGTGTAGTATTGCATTGATATTATCTAATTAAGTGGATGTAATAAACACATTTATTAATTTTAGCAATGGCCTTGACATTATTATCACAATTTTTGCACATGCACATCCGACTACCTAGCGCCATCTACACTAGCCGCTTCCACAAACAGAGGAACTATTTGGAATTTTTGTGTTGTTCCATGTTTTCGAAAGATGGCGCTACTCTACCATTACAAATAGGTTTTTATATCTAGTTACCTACCTATCAATAGTTCAATGATCCCACAATGCATGTACAGTCAGTGCCATAAATACGTTGTTTTTAATAGATGAGCATTAGTTGTTTTTAATTATGTTTTTTTAATGATACTTTATATTTCACTTCACTAGCTACTTACTAATAATGTAGAAGTCTTGTTACCTACAAAGTTGATAGCAGGCACATTAACTAGCAAAAGGTATAGAATGGAATAATAAATCGTTACTTACCGAAAGACATTATGGGATCAGATTTTTTTATTTGTGTCCAGAATAATAATTGTTATTAAAATCATACCTGCCTAGATATACTAACTAGCCACTGTGGCCACATTAAGTGGATTATGATTGTGTATGGTGTACCTACTAATGGTTCTGGATTATTATAAAAGTTTTGGCTTATAAAGGTCCCTCGGTACATATAGACAATTTAGGTTCGTGTTACAATTTTCTACGCAGAAACACTCAATGCGTTCTAATCGGGTCATTGAACTTGACAATAGCTCAGTCAATTTGGCGTAGGTACTACTCTACTGGACAAATTGGTGTTGTTCGAAACCTAAAATGTATTTTTCGAGTCATGCAAGTTATCTATGTCATGTACCTATGTATTTATCTCCTTAGAAAGTAGGTAGAAAGAAATACAGAGGTCAGATGGAGGTTAGGATGAACGAGAAAATTAAACAAAATGTAAAATGAATCATAGGCTTTAATGTCAAATACCTACATCATAACGCACCGTTCAGGGGCTGCATTCTTGACATAAATAGCGATCGCTTTACGACTGATATCGGTCGCAAAAAAGTCCTAATGGGGACAATTAAACAGTAAAAATTGCTTGACAAGCACGAAAAAATCACAATCTTGCTAAGCAATTTTGACCGTCTAGGGACCCCATTAGGACTTTGCGACTGAATTCGGTCGTGAATTGATCACTATCTATGTCGAAACTGCAACCCCAGGGGGGTAACCATCACCTCTTATAGCAGTATTATTATAATATTACTTCACAGTGGGAAAGTGATGGAGCTATACATGACTTATAGCTCCATCTCTTTCTCATGCTGAAGTCGTATTGAAATAATACTGCTATATGAGGTGGTGGTTACCCCCCAGTCATCGGTTTCCGTAAAGGTTTCGACCCAAACCTAGAGTTTTAGGTTGGTATGAGAACCGGAACCAAAAGCTGTGTATGTAGGTTTTGAAGCAGCCCCCTAAATGCGTAACACTTTTTTAATCACAATTTGAGAGTTTCGAAGGTTTTAAAAATACGTCTTCTCCACAACGTAAATAACGTAATGATCGTGGGTGAAATGTCAAAATAATGAAACCCATTGCGATAAATGGTCAGTTTATGTGTGTCATACAATTACCCCGCTGGTTTAGTTCCAGTTTTTAATACAAAATAAGTAGGTAACATAATAGCAAAATATCTGTATTAACGATTCCGTGTAGCGCTGAACTGCATAATCTACAGTTAATTTTTGAAGTGGATGTGGTATCTATCTACAAAAAACTAAGTTCAGTCATAAAATTACGAGATGGAATAGGCAGGCAAGTTCAATAAAACCATATTTAGTATAACTGTTCATAAATAACACTGTAGCTCAAAACTGTATGCTAAAGTGGGTATTAATGGTAGGTACTTACATAACTACTTATCTCAATCAGCATGTAGTTTTCAATGCATATTTTCAACTTTGATTTGTTTAATAAATTATGTATACGTTATGTCTGTACAGTGAAGTTGCACGCGAGTGGCCTAAAAGTATTTTTTATAATGATAGGTTTATTTTTATTATTGATACGTAATAATACCTATTGTTAGATATTACCTATTGTTGCAGCCTGTCCCTTGCTGCCGTCCCCCAGCGACGCCCTAAGCCGAGGTCCGTACCTCACAGAGGTCACCCCCTGTAGGGTACGGACCTTAGCGTGTAGTCGCGTAGTTTTTAGATTGTATACCCAGGCTGGAGGCCTACATTTATTAAGGCATTCACATGATAGCCCGGTTAAGATAACCTCCTAGGTTGACCTGCAAGGTAATTCACAAAAAAAAAAAAACACAATTCATACATGAAGTATGTGCCAACTTTCATGGTGATCGGTCAAACGATGTCGAAGTCTATTAATCTCTAACATAAAAACACTCCCGGACACCTGAATCGAGACACCCTCATTGCAAAATACGTAAGGAAATTTGAATTTCGCGGCTACCTTATTTTTTTAAGGTACAAAGAAAAAAAGATGTTGTTTTGAAGCCTTTCACTGTCGTTTGTCATTGTTTCAATACAAAAAAAAACTGTTAAGTTGCCATAAGTCGTCTTTTCACGTTTCTCAGGGGAAAAATAGCGTAGATCTTTTGAAGATTGGTTTACGTGGAGATAACTTTTATTTAGTATCTTGTGTTACGTCCAAGAGCATTTATGACGACCGTCATGGGGTCGACCTGGAATTAATTAATGCCACTATGACGTGCTGTGGAGTGTTCTCTCATGCTTCCAAGATGCCAGTTGTCAGCTCCTGCAATGTTTCTGGAGCTGGTTGGTTGCCTCGAACACGCCTCTTCAGATAATCCCATAAGTGCTCTATTGGATTAACATCAGGACTTATTGCTGGCCATTCCATTACTGCGATACTATCGTCATGCAGGTATTCTCGCACAATTCTTGCAGTGAGCGCCCTTGCATTATCATCCATAAAAATGAAATCCTGGCTCACAAACTCAGCATTTAGCATCACATGAGCCTCTAGGCATTCACGAATTTATCGGTCTTTATTTAGTGATGGCAACCATGCTCCCTTCACAACCTCAAGGCCAGTTTTTCCTTCGGTGGAAATTCCGCCCCAGACTGACCATGCATGACCCACCGCCATAACTCACCTTCAATGCAAAATTGCTGAAAACGTTCTCCCAGTCTTCGCTAGATTTCCTACGTCCATCATTGCCAAACAGCATAATCTTGGTTTCATCCGTAAAAAGAATTTGGCTCCATTGACGTTGAGTCCAATGCAAATTTTCGCGCGCAAACTGTAGGTGCGCCATTCTGAGATGATGATGATTATGAGGTTTCAGGCCACGTTCTTCGAGTATTCTTCAACAGTTTGAGCCCAAAAAGTCAGCCCTGACAGTCTCGAAGCTGTTCAGCTGTCCTTGGTTCTGTATTGAGGCCAGGTGATTAAAAGGGCTGCCGGTAAAGATAACCCGATCTTGTCGTGCTTTAGTGACGCGGTTTCATGGTCATCCTGTACGGCGCATGAAGCCGCCAGTCTCCCGGTATCGATGATACATTCTTTGAACGACAGAACGACTTACGTACCTACATGAAGTTGTGCACTTACGTTTCGGTGTCTAAGCCTAGACTGAAGAAGTTCTTGCGCGACTACTTCAGCTGCAGTATCCATAACTTGAACGTCAGAATGCATTAAATAAATAAGGAAAAACAATTTCGATACTCTTTTTATGCAAAACAAAACAAATATTGAAATAACTATTGATTTATATATTGTATGCTCTTATCAAAGCTTGTTGCTTCTTTAAGAGAGACCTAACTCCGCCTTTATTCGAATCAAATCAAAGGAACAATGCTGATACTGAAATAAAAAGTTTTTGTGCAGTTTGCAGCTGACATACTCGCCGTATGTCAGCTTCAAAACTGCACAAAAACTTGTTCTTTGACTAATCATTATTCTGATATTTCAGGCCTATAAACATAAAAGTGCACGTTGGCTCGATTTAGGAGTCCGGGACTGTATATATTATGTATATCAACATTCATTTTTTCTTCGTTATAGGACTTTTGGTCAGAATGTATTAAGTAGGTACTTACCGTCACCTCATTGAGGTAATTACGCTATGATGTTCCCTACTTGTTCCCTACATCTCTGCAACGTGATTCGAGTCAGCTCAAGTGTTCCATTCGTGTCTGTCTCTAAGGAGCGTTACACTAGCCCATGCAGTGGACGACGTAATATCGAGATGAAGTAGATATCTGGCCTGACACTCGAGCTACTGAGAACAATGGAAACATACGTACCCACCCTGTATCTACATATGTACCTATGTAGCTTTGTAACGTAAAAATTAGAGGTAACTTTTTTTATCGAGAAAATTTTATTATTTTGTGCTTCAGCTCTACAAAAACTTTGGAGCATCTCTAATATTGTTGTGAAAATATGGCTGGTGCGCCGGGGAATCAAACCCCGGGCACAATATCGCAGGAAAATCTAAACGTAAAATTCTTCACCACAAAATACACGTATAATTATTTTATAAATATCAAAAGAGGATTTACTAACGGTACTTAAAAATACCTCAGTAGATGTGGATTGAGGGAATGTTTCTATACCGATACAAATTATTTAACAATATTTATTGTTTTGCAACTACATAGTTGCGAGCCTTTCAAGTTTTCAGCACAGTTAAACGTGTACGATAGGTATCAATGTGATGAGCGCGATCCCAGGAAGTTATCAAAATAAGGGAACACAGAATGAAGATGCTGGCTAATCAGCTGATTGTCAGTACCCAGATGCAAATAGTTGGAGTCTTTCAAGTTTTCAGCACAGTTAAACGTGTACGATAGGTATCATTGCGATTAGCGCGATCCCAGGAAGATGTCAAAAAAGGGCACACAGAATGAAGATGCTGGCTAAACAGCTGATTGTCAGTACCCAGATGTAACTAGTCGGGAGTCTTTCAAGTTTTCAGCACAGTTAAACGTGTACGATAGGTATCATTGCGATTAGCGCGATCCCAGGAAGATGTCAAAATAAGGGAACACAGAATGAAGATGCTGGCTAAACAGCTGATTGTCAGTACCCAGATGTAACTAGCTGGGAGTCTTTCAAGTTTTCAGCACAGTTAAACGTGTACGATAGGTATCATTGCGATTAGCGCGATCCCAGGAAGATGTCAAAAAAAGGGCACACAGAATGAAGATGCTGGCTAAACAGCTGATTGTCAGTACCCAGATGCAACTAGTTGGAGTCTTTCAAGTTTTCAGCACAGTTAAACGTGCACGATAGGTATCATTGCGATTAGCGCGATCCCAGGAAGATGTCAAAATAAGGGAACACAGAATGAAGATGTTGGCTAAACAGCTGATTGTCAGTACCCAGATGTAACTAGTTGGGAGTATTTCAAGTTTTCAGCACAGTTAAACGTATACGATAGGTATCATTGCGATTAGCGCGATCCCAGGAAGATGTCAAAATAAGGGAACACAGAATGAAGATGCTGGCTAAACAGCTGATTGTCAGTACCCAGATGTAACTAGTTGGGAGTCTTTCAAGTTTTCAGCACAGTTAAACGTGTACGATAGGTATCATTGCGATTAGCGCGATCCCAGGAAGATGTCAAAATAAGGGAACACATTATGAAGATGCTGGCTAAACAGCTGATTGTCAGTATCCAGATGCAACTAGTTGGAGTCTTTCAAGTTTTCAGCACAGTTAAACGTGTACGATAGGTATCATTGCGATTAGCGCGATCCCAGGAAGATGTCAAAATAAGGGAACACAAAATGAAGATGCTGGCTAAACAGCTGATTGTCAGTACCCAGATGTAACTAGTCGGGAGTCTTTCAAGTTTTCAGCACAGTTAAACGTGTACGATATTATAGGTATAAATGTGATTAGCGCGATCCCAGGAAGATGTCAAAATAAGGGAACACAGAACAAAGATGCTGGTTAAACAGCTATTGGCAGTACCTAGGTACCTACTATTGAATGAAATTAAAACTATAGCCGAAGTGGTATTGCAATGGCGTCAGTACTATTATATATTCTGTGGCCATGAACTTATTCTGAGGAAAATACAATTCAATTAATGTTCTGCATTGATGTGAAAAAAGAGAGAAGAAATCAAGAACGCATGACTGCGTTGAATCTACTCTTACTATCTCCTATGAAATGTTCTGTTTAATGGTTCTGTTCTACCACCTGACTGAGTTTGATGGTTAGAAAAAAAACACAGTGCCAGAAAGCACGAAGAGTTATTATTAGTTACTTATGGATAGTCTTCAGCACATAAAAGTTACCATAAACTGTAAAATTCCTCCTAATGATTTTAAACCTTAAAATTTTGACGGTTAAGTTTAAAATCGAATGAGAAAATTTAACACTTTGTGGTAACTTAATGTGCTGGCGACTGTACCCACGCATAAGAGATAGGTAAACTATTGAATGCTGAAGTATAGAGAAAAATATAGAGATAATTACGAACCTACTAGGTACATACATAAAAGACCCAGGTTCATACACCGGCAAACAATTGTATTAATTGATTATTGATTATTGACCACTGTCCTGAAAACCCCAAAACGCGATGATACCTATTTAGCAGCAATTGTGTATTTGTGTGCCCAGCTAATAGAGGCGTGCGTTCAAAGCTCTAAGATCTAATAGAAACGTATCTAGCAATTGAAATGGAATTTTGCTCGAGTGTTGTGAACAACAATCTGTTCATTACCGCGATGATGAGAGTGGCTGTCCGTGTCACTCGGTAATGTAATGCAGTGCAAATGAGTCAATCTCCTCGGGGCCGGGTGGTCACAGCGCCATTAGGTAATCGATTCGTTCTCAACCCCATCGGCATCTAGGCTTCCACATCTTTATCTGGTTGGGTAGTGGTGAAAGCTTTCAATTAATCAATATTACGTGAAACAATTTCGGATATTGTGTCTCGTTCATGGACCCTGAACGAGACGCAATAGAAATTTTATGACGCCTATGGGCGTTTAGTAACTCTAAATGCCAAATAGGCTTGGTGTTAATTAGGATTTTTTGAATCCCCTAGTAGTAGAATAGATGACTTGTCTACCTTGTAATTATCTTTTCGAAATCCCATTTGTATCCAACGAGCAACGTCTGACACGGCATGACACCTGCGATCTAATAATGACGTGAGAGGAAAGTCGACCATTGGCGCACTTAGTTTTCCAATCTAAACAATAGAAATTCAACGGGTGCACGACCCGCGGGACTGTGATCTATTTCTATGTAAATTATGCGGCAAATAACACCGCCTTGCGTTCATCAGGTCGCGCACGTGGCATCGAGGCGACGACTCGGCGCGACACATTTTTTTTATATCACAGTCAATCAAACTTCCTACTTTGGAGGACGACGCTTTAAGGGATTCCAGTTTTAGCTCAATTATAACCGGTGTCTAGACACAAGTACGACTGGTTAATGTCCAAAATCATAGAGGCAGCTTCAACTTTTGATTTGTTAATATCTTACCGTTCTGTTAGCTGAAGATTTTAAACCACAGGTATGTAAAGTAGCATTTTGAATTTTAACCTACTTATCCGTAATTATTCGTCAGTAAGATTTACTTACCCGTGCATGTTAGGAGAGAATAAATCAAATTCGCAGCTGCTATAAGCGCTAAGCGAGAAACATTTGTTCTTCCAGGTCGGCTTGTATCTGTGCTCAGTTTCTTCATCATTGCTGTGGCTAGGCCAGGTACCTATGACAAAAAAATTCGCTTGGCGATGTCAATGTGTTTCTGTGTTTCTCTTTGTCTTTCTGTAAAGTTGTTGGGATTTTTATTTAGTTGGTTTCATTCTAAAGAAGCTTATTAAACATTTCCTCGGCCTTGGTAAAAACAAAACTCGAAAGTTTAAATATCGGTTAAATTATTATTTCCATCAGAAATGGTTTTCGGATGAAGAAATAAAGATATTTTCTTGCGAACGATCATTAGGTACTATACTGTTTCTTAAGAAGATTTAAACAATCAAGACCATTAAGCGATGTACCTAGTGACTAGTTACAGGCAACCAGCCGATGATTGACCAACTAATTGTTTCATAAGGAACTGACTAGACAACCGATTAGGCGGCCTTTTTTGTGTAGCAATTCCAGAACGACCTTAAAGTTTTTTTTTTATACGAGGTTGTCTGTGGTCCGAACATTGTCTATGAACATTGCAACGCATTGTTGGCAACTAGTTAAATCGTTATCATCTTAATTACGATTGTAATTTTTTGACGCTACCTACCTACTTAGGTAATCATAGTATATACCTAATTGACAAATAGGTGATACATGATTATACAATTTTGGTTAAATTGACTTGAATAAAATGCGTATTATTTCTGAGAATAGCATTACTGAAATTAAACTAAGTATACTATTTATTTTCTTGCCTAAACAATTTACCTACTAATTAATCATTTATTACAGTAATCTCACTCGTAACAAATTTTGAACGCAAGTTTAAATTAAACGATGGAAAAATCAATAAGGAATTGGATAAACTGCCATCTTGGTAGAATCGCTTCCTCTGTGTTCGAGTAGATTATTTTTCTGGGCTTTATTTTTAGGAATTAAGGTAGGTACCTACCTAATTAACCTACTTAAAGGTTTTGTAAGCCGCTTACATTTTGTGGTTTTAATTGTTCCATTTATTTTGCAAAGCGTTATGTTCTAACTTTTTATTTCTTATTCTTTGACTTTTTATTTCCGGTAAAACTACGAAAAATATTGAATTGATGATGATTTTGAAAGTAAGGTTAGGTTAGCAAATAGTTATGTTAGAAAATTGTTTCATGTAGTGTCCAATGTGTGCATATTTTAATAACCAAAATAAGGCGTGAGTCATGTCACAAAAGAAACATCTCATGGCAATCGCAGTTCGCTGAAGCATCACGCTAGCAGGACCCTGAAAAAAATAACATTAAATTAATTCCAAAATCAGAAGCTTGTTATGATTTATTAGTCGTCGTTGATAATGATCTGTATAATAAAGTTGCAACATTTGCAAGCCGATGGTAATAGGCCTGATAACCTAAGGCTAGGCGCAAACGAGCCACCGTCCACAGCCATCGGTGGCTGTCGCCTCTTGCTGCGGTGTTCAGTACTGTTGTGTGCGACAATTCCATAAAAAACGTGAAAAAATATGAAAAGCACGTGAACTGCTTGTTGCTACCATGGGCTACCAGTGACTGTGTTCGGCGGCTCGTTTGTGTCGAGCCTAATTGTTTCTTACAGAACTGACTAGACAACCGATCAAGCGGTCTTTTTGTGTAGCAAATCTAGAATGACTTTAAAGATTTTGAAGTTGTCTCTAGTCCAAACATTGTCTATCACCATTGCAGCGCATTGTTGGCAACATGTGTATAATCCATCAGGAATTTCTCAGTTGCAGCCCGGAGCCTGGATTTGTGCCCGGTTGATGGCAAGAGGCTCACCCCACGCATGGGACTCTGCCTAACCCTCCGGGGTTTACAGCAGGACTATTCACAATCATTCGATTCGCTGTCACATTCGATTGTAAGGTTCGTTTGGGGGAAACGCTATAAAATGGTAACTTTTGGTGTAGAAATGTTTAAGTGGTAAATAAATTATTATTCTTAGGTATTTTGTAACCATAATATAAACATTAAAATGCCAAAATCAAAAGCTAGTTATGATTTAGGTTAAATGGTCGAAGGATTTATTAGAGAGTAGAGCATTGACTATGACTGAACCCCCAATCTTATAAAGGCACGATGGGACGAAGATATTTTGAGCTGAAAGAGTTACACTAACAAAACTGTAGACG
The DNA here is from genome assembly GCA_905333075.3 of Atethmia centrago. Classification (NCBI taxonomy): domain Eukaryota; kingdom Metazoa; phylum Arthropoda; class Insecta; order Lepidoptera; family Noctuidae; genus Atethmia; species Atethmia centrago. Next base: position 12,808,781 of record HG995383.1, on the reverse strand, counting down.
TCTGTAAAAAAAACCCTTATAAAATATTTATAAGAACAGACGTAGCACAAGCGCGCTTTATAAGACTAAACATTCTTAATACGTATCTACTCCTATTGAAGTGTTTTATAAGAATTTTCGTTCTTAGTCTTATCTGAAGTAAGTAGTTTATTAGACCTGTGTTCTTCCCCAACTATTGCTGCTATAAGACCAACAAATCGTAATGCTACGGCTACATTGTCGCGATAACGTGAACTACATAATAACTAACAGAAAACTCGCGTAGCTGGTATCGATCTCCGCTACAAGCATCGATTCTCCGCTACGGCATCATAATATGGGCCATTTCTGTTGATACTATTAAAGCATTCTGAGCCCAAAAAAAATGTATTCGATCAATAACTGAAGCCCTAACATTACAAAACGGGTTCACTTAAAAAAAATAAAGAGTATTACCACTCCCATCTTTATATTCCCACCTTCACTTCTCATCAGAAAAATTGAAACTCTTCCGTTTTTACGCAAAAGAGTTTTCATTCCATGAAAAAAATCACATGATTGTATAGCTGGCAGTTTGGCCATTACAGTGATAATAGAAAATTCAAAATTAGAATTTCATTTGTTTATCCTTTAAATGAAATGATTCATTGTTTTGAGACAAATGTGTGTTTAGAGTTGGAGTACATTTCACCTTTGAAAACTAAAAATTTGCGCTTATCTTAAAACTTTTTTCTCTGTGTTCTGTATACTGTGACTTTGGGACGTCTGAAAAAGTTTTTTTTCTAAAATATATGGATACTTCGCCCGCAGAAGCCGCCCAAGTGGTGGTATTTCTGGATTCTGAACTTAGTCTGCGTGTTGTGGCTGAAAGATTGCATCTAAGCTTGTCATCTGTTCATAGAGCCTACAAACGCTATCGGAAGACTGGTTTGTTCGCGCTCCGTTCAGGATCTGCCAGGAATCGGGTCACTTCTGAGCGAGATAATGGATTTATTGTAACAACTTCTTTACGAAATCGACGCCTTAATGCTTTTCAACTGCAGCAGCAGCTTCATGTTGTACGTAGGGTGGCTGTAAGTGACTCTACAATTAGAAGAAGATTGAAGGAACGTGGACTGGCACCGCACAAGCCAGCAAATGGGCCGAAATTAACTGCAGACCATCGAAGAGCGCGCCTTAACTTTGCACGTGAGCACCTAAATTGGTCATACCTCCAGTGGAACAAAGTCCTCTTTTCTGATGAGTGTAAAATTATGCTGTATGGTAACGACGGAAGGAACAAGGTCTACAGAAGAGATGGAGAATACTTTGCACAATGCTGCATTGAAGAAAAGGTTAGCTATGGTGGCGGTCCGTGGACGGTTTGGGGAGGAATCAGCGCCAACGGTAAGACAGAGCTAATCTTTGTGTCTGGGCCACGTCTGCCTGCACTAAACAGTCATCGGTACATCGAACAGTGTCTTGAGCCTCACGTGATGCCCTATACACATTTATTGGTAACGGTTTCATATTCATGCACGACTATGCTAGGGCTCACACCGCGAGCGTCGTACGAGATTATGTTACCGAAGTCGTATCTCAATTATGGAATGGCCAGCATGAAGCCCGGACATGAATCCGATGGAACATCTATGGGATGAATTAAAGAGACGAATTCGTACAAGAGATCCTGCCCCAGAAACACTTAGCCAGCTGCAAAATGCAATCCAAGAGGAATGGAATGGAATGCCACAAAATTTGATCGTGACTCTCATCCGATCGATGAAGAACCGTATGGAAGCAGTAATAAGAGCTCGGAGAGGAAATAGTTAGTAAATAGCAAGTTATTAAATAAACGTTTCTTAGCTTTTTTTTTTTCATTAACGTGTGTTGTTTAATCAATTTCCTTCATACAAAATACGAAACCTATTAAAATTTCATTTGAATTTAGAACATTAAAGACTCCTACATACTGGCGCGACTTGTCGCGCGACGCGTCGCGACACAAAGGCACCGCTTGTAGCGCTACACGCGGTGTCTTTGTGTCGCGTCGCGTCGCGCGACAAGTCGCGCCAGTATGTAGGAGCCTTAACATTAGGATTTCAAAATCTCATATTATTCACTATTAAACGAAATTCGACATATATTCCTATATATACGAGATTTTTCTGATAATCCTTACAAAACATAAACTTGCAAGGTGTTTCGATTTTTCTGATGAGAAGTGTATATTCGAACTCTGTATAGCACACAAAACATAGCTTTATTTCAAGTAAGTACATAATGATGTTGTACCTACTCGTAATAAGAAAAAGTCGAAATATCCACCAATTATATGTGTAGCCCAAAAAAGCATTAAACTATGTTCTAATAATGTTTACTTTATGGCAATTCGTATTTATAATAAATCACCTAATGTTTTAAAAGTCTTAACTTCATGACATTTAAAAATAAATTATTTAACTTCCTATTGCAAAGTGTTACTAACTACTCAACTAATGAGTTTTTAAATGAAAAATTTGATTCAAAATTTAAATTAGACGACGACTCGCCTTTGTGCTCCTAATAATTGAATGGAATTTCATTTCTATGACATTGTATTGAATATTTTTTTACATTGTATTTAATATAGTTCTTGACATTATACGAGTATTTGATAGTAGTTAACGTTTTCATTATCCTTGAGATTGTATGGTTTAATTTTGACATATTTTTCTAATACACTTAATTTTAACTCTTTGAAACATTTGTACGCTTGAACCAACACAATTTACACACAAACTAAATTTAAACACAACCAACAAAATATAAATTTTTGGCATTCAATGAACTGGCAAATAAATACAAGCCTAGTACGCTGTGGACTATCATCTATTCCATGTTAAAAAGGACGGTTAGCTCCAAAAATGGTGTTTACATCAAAAAGTAATTGTTTCATTAATTATTTTATTAACAAATTTTGTTGGGGTTTTATTTATTTCTTTCCTCGTAAATAAGTTGAAAAACGTCGGTTGATACCCATGTGCAATTGTCTCACTCTTTCAATGACAAACTTTCTAAACTTGAATCAAATGTAGATAGATAGGTATATATTTTGCTCTTACCTGAGACCACTGTAAGAGCAAAATATTTTCTTGAAGTGCGCCCAAATCGACACTTACAACGGCTGTAAGTTTACTGTAAGAGTAATCAGATGTAGGCTGTAAGATTGTAAGATGATAACTTGCTAGCTGGGCTCTAGATCTTTATAATAAAGTTGTACCATTTGTTAGGATTTTTTTGGTTATGCCTGATTCTGAAATAATCTGTATGTTTATATTTGTTTCGCACTTCATTCAGAAAGTTCTACCATGACACAAACAATATCTAGTCTTAATAAATTATTCATAGAGCAACATAACTACATTCCTCATTTTCATCCCAGCATTTTTGTACACCAGGCGTACATTGCAAGAGAATATTTACTGGTAGAATCAGGAGGATTTCTCTTTTTATGAATTTTTCATGGCGACAAAGTGGGCAATGAGCTCGTCACTGCATGTGCTGCGGGACGTAACTTGTGAGATAGAATTGTCTGCGCAAGTACTAGGTCCTGTTTCTAACCAGTTTTTCTTGGAAACAGATATTTTTTTAGAGAACCATATTGAGCTTATTATTATTATTATTAAGGCGCTGACAAGAGACAAATGACCAGAATATGCTTGTCTTAAGAAAAAAAATGGCCAAATCTGTATAGTTTGTGTTAGCGGAAAAAATATGTTAATTTTGATCATATTTCTAAGAACTTGGTTATTACCAAAACACGATTTAAAAAAAATCTCGATACAAACTAACGTTAAACTAACCTCTTACCTTAAGTTTCAAACCAAAATATCTGTATTAAATATTAAAATACGTTACGTATTTAATTAATAACAAGAACGTCTTATTTGAATGCAAGAACTTCGTTGTTTTTGATTTTCTAACTAAACTCAATTTTGAGTAAATTTATAATTGCTTCATATTTTGCAATCAATTACAAGCGTTAAGTCATCGCGCTTCTCTTTCTTTTCTATGCAGTCTAACAGTGACCGCAGTTTAGGTGTTGTCAGCGTCTTAATCAGCCTATGATGCCCCCACTGCTAGGAGCTAGGACACAGGCTTCCTCGTTGAGAGGATGCTTAACAATATTGAGCGCAGTTCTGCCAAAACCAAACAAATCTAATTGTACCTACCTAATGATTTTGGATAGCTAACGCTGATTATTTTAGAATCTATTCTATGCATAAGTCGAATGTAAATAAGACATATTGATGGATCGCTCATCCATATATCACAAAAGGAATATTGGATTTGTTTGACACAATTAACTGAAGTAGGTAATAAGACATTGTGTATTGGCTTTTTGGCAGAACTCCATGGACTTCTGATCAATTTAGCTGATGCATTTTAAAAATGTGTTGCAACGGAATATGGCGTCACTATGGATAAGAAAGTACCAGATTGTCCATCAGGTACTTCATAAGCATAAGCATTCCCGTCAGCTTTTTGTCATTCTCGGAACCAATAATTTACGAACGTTATGAACCTACTAAACATTAAGTATATATGTACTTTTGTAACATTGCCATTGAAGTAATTTTTATTGCTCTTTGGCAAGCAGTGGCTGTGATAGATACTTTTATATCATGTTCCACCATTACTAGTGACCTTATTCATTCCGAAAAAGTCGGAAACCGAGTCCTTTTTACAAAATTAAAATTCTTCTAAATTAAATTTTCTTAAAAACTTACGACTTGCTATAAAGTTTCCACATATTAGTTTCCATATTGGAACATATGTATATTGGGAGAACTTATACAAATGGAACTGAGTGGGACTTTTAGTTGAGTGGACATTGTCCAAATATCCTGCAGCTTTGGTGAGATTATTCAAAACAGATTCAGTAACAAGAATTAGCGATGTGTGCCGATTGTTAGGGTGTCCATATCTTATGCTCAGTTTCTGACGTATTCCCAGTTTATATTTAGGATAACCTTGACACATCGACATTGAGTTTCTTAGTTCTCGGTTAGAAGACTTGGTCGAATCAATAGTTGTGGAGAGAGATCAAAGCATAAGTGGGGTTGAGGATTTCTCGATTTATGTTCAAAACATAACTTTTACCTAACTTTTGCGGTTTCGCCCGTGTGGAGATCGGAAACTATTCCACGGAATCGTACTAACCCAGGTCAAATTATGTCAAAATCTGATCAGCCGTTAAGGAACAGGCGAACAGGCAGACAGACAGAGTTACTTTCGCATTTATGATACTCGTATTAAGTATGGATATATAGTGATCACACTGAGAGTTAGCAGGTAAAGTTTCATATGTAAATATTTTAATCCTTTTTTTTCTTGGTGCAGCCAAGACCAATTCTTTCAGATGATCTTGGTGTCAATATGGCGCCAACGATACACATTTTGGGATGCGAACTATTTAGGACTATATAAATCAAATAAATAGCTGTTATTCAATTTCATTTATGTCTCTAGGACTCGGAATAGATAATCGGTGCGCCTAGGACTGTTGGTCCTAGGAGCACTGATTATCTATGGAGTCTGGGTGACATAACTTTTCAGTTTGACGAAAACTGAAAAGTAAAGTTTGCTAAGAGTATCCACATGTGTAGTATATTAGACTTAACTCTTCCCAGAAACTTCTCGTAGAGTTCTTTGATATGTTACAAGTAAAAAGTTATTAAATCGGCAGAAAATTCCTATACTGTAACTAAAATTTAGAATGTCCATGATTTTTTATGTATGGTATCTAAGCGCTATCAAGTAAAGTTTACTTTCCTGTACTGAAAAAGATTACCTTCTGTATCACGTTTGTATTTAAATACTGAAGCTAATCACGGATACTGTAGGAGGTAGGTATGTGACAGCTTGTTCGTCGGGGCGTGTACAAACTTGTAATCTTACAGCTCGATGGTCACAGGCATCACAGGCCCCTGTTAAAACTCACCCCCTTATAAATCAATCGTTTACTGTTATGCTTACGCTCAATTTGATCACCATTACTTACTGAGCAATAAGCTACCCTGCCTGGGCTTTTCAAGTTTTTAGAATAACTTTATTTCCATATTATAAAAACAATTTCTATTTAAACATTTCAACAAAAAACAAGCCGCGTGCCCGATGGAGTTTTCCCATCGGCAAAATTGACGATCTTCCGTACAAATATTTAAACTCTTTAGGGGATGAATTTTAAGCTTACTTTCGTTATATTATAAGGAACTCTTGTGCAAAACATTGTTTATAAAAAAATGAAATAAAGATGGCTCGTTTCTTACCAAACTAGTAAGTCACTAAGTATTCTGTGACCTAAACACATTCGCAAAGTTTCTCAAATTATAGTAAACAATATCCTAACTTACCTTTGGTAGTTAGATTCATCCGTCCCTCTTCAGCGTTTGCAACCAATCAGCACCGATTTACGTTGGCTGCGGGCTTATTAATTTTGGTATGCCGGCTAATTACCCTGTGAATTTGCGAAGTACTCATTCAAGTGTCATGAATTAAGCAGTGTGTATGTGTGGGTTGCGTTCAACGTAACCGATATGAGTGGCACTTGGTGCAATTGTGCCACCTCTTCGTTACACCGGGTACTAGGCGAGCATGCCAACTAAAGAGCTCTCGGTTAACTCTCACAGGGAAATGAAATCAGTGTGCGAATAAGTGTTTTCCTACAGTTAGCTGTGTGTGTACCTATGTGTGGTTGTGGTGTTGATGTAAGACAGTGTGGCTTCTGCTGTATGTGTAGGCTTGCGTGTCGGAGTTTCCCTCCAGTGACGTAACGTCCGTGCTTAAAGTTGAAGTCTGCGTTTGTTGGCCTGTTTCCGCATAGTTTGAATGAAAAGTAGTTTTGTGTGCTTCAGTATGGTTTTGTTAAGCTAACGAAATCTAGTTGATAGTGTTTCGCTAGTGTGTTTGAGTGTGGGCTGTAGTAGTAATGTAGGTATTATTTATTCCATACGTTTGCAGTGAAGTTTTCCACGTAGTTTATCTGCAACAAAGACAAAGTTTCTTATAAGTTACATTCTTAATGCGTAAAACAAAAACGTAAAGTACAAAGAATATCATCGCATATGGCGAAATAATTTTGCCAGAAAAACAGCGACGTAATATTTGCATAAGTGCTGCTTTGAGGCCCGTTTAATAGGTCACCTGTTGTGCTTTCCGAAGTAAATAAACATCTTCAAAAATTCTAAAAACGCATAGGGTTTTTTAATGTCCCTACCTGCTTATCAATAACTGATTCGATATTTAATCATGGTAAACGTTGTTCATGGTTTCACAATCATAATTATTTATTTAAAGGTACTTAGTAGGTTATTTATTTAGAGAGCAGTGGTGGCCCAGAGATAAATGATTTTATTTCTGTAAGTAGGTTTGTACAAACATTTTTACACGTCAATCATATTTTAAAAACTAGATTATGTCGGCGTTTCCTATCTGACTAGGTACTCTGCGAAGAAAGGCCGATATAAACCCAGAGATCACAGTCTCTTTTGAAGACCAAACATAGTCTTGGTCATGCGAAGGCCATGTAGATTGGTGTCTGAAATGGTCTTTTGAGGAAAGAACCACACACATTCAGTGCACCTGTCCAGTCAGTGCACGCATTTGTCAGTAATCGTGCAGCTCAAATCAGTACTTCAGGAGCTCAACGATGTGACGAACAATATCAAAGAAAGGAAATTTGGGTAGGCCGCATAAATTACTCCAGCTGCCAGATTAACATTAAAACTAACTGAGAAAATAAAATTCAAAGAGAAAAAAAATATATGACCCACATAGTAATAACAATATTATAATTAAAATAATAATATTATGCTCACCAAGTAAATATTCATATTATTGTGTTCATAATAACACCAAAAGTCAAAGTGTAAACATAAAAAAAATGCAAAAAAATATACAACATTCAGTATGTTAAAAAATTCGAGCAGCTCAATCCCCAAGCTTTTTTGTCCTCAATATACCCCTTTATTTATGAACGTTGCTTAAAGTTAAGTAATGGTAGCAACTGTTTAACCATACATGTTTGACGTTTAAATGTCTCTTAACTTTAATCAATGTTTATAAATAAGCCCTCTCTCTCTCTAATAAATGTTTAACGGTATAAAAGGCTTTCTGGCCCTTGATTTGAACTTATTATAAAAGTTTAGTTTGCTTATTTTAATTATATTTATTTACATAACCAAATTACAAGATGATTATTAACATTAACTAAATTAAATTAAAACTAAGTTATGCTTAAAAAAGGCCCTCGGGGCATTGTACCGAGGATGCTGGCGGCATTTCCTCGCTGAATTGCAATGCTGATGCGTTGCGCGAGAAAGCCGCCAGCTTTTCGGTTACCAGTTACATCAACTAGACGTTTCGCGATTTCCGCAAATAACTTATGCGCACTGGGACCCCACGGACCGAGGGTCTCGACGCCAAAGGGCATAAAGTTGTACTCTCTCTCTATTTAATAAACTTATTATTAAATCTTGAACGTGGCTTGGAAGTTTATTATAAAAGCATATAAATTGACATCTGATCCAGTCACCTATTTTGTTGAGCCTTGTTGAAGGTACAACAATTTTGTGGTAACGGACCCGACTTAGCCAGGCAAGCGCTTTAATTTGTGTTAATAATTTCATCACTGCACTCAAAACGGTGAAAACATTGTGAGAAAACCGGCGATTCCTAGAACCACAAATTCGAAGACATCATGTGACATCTACCAACCCGCACTGGGCCCGCAAGGTAGGTTACATCCTACTCCCGCTCAAAGAGAGGAGGCCTGTGTCCCAGAAGTGGGAACATTACAGGCTGATTATAAGTACATAGGTTATTTTTATTTTACAAAAGAGGGCAATCCGCGCAGTCTATAGAATGGGTCTTCGTGAGTCCCTTAGAAACAAATTCAAAGAAATTAACTCTGCCTTCTCTTTATATCTTAGAAAGTATTTTGTATGTTCTCAAAAACTTATGTCTTTTCAAATCAAGAACTGATTTCCATAATATAAATACACGTAGTAAACATGAAATTGTGATACCCAAATTTAGATTAACAAAAACAAGCAAATCATTTGTTATCAACAGTATCCGCTTTTATAACAAGTTGCCAAAGTCAGTTACAGAACTTAGCGATGGAAAGTTTAAAACCACATCAAACGTGTCCTTATCAAAAACGCATATTATAAGATTAAAGACTACGTTGAAGACAAGGAAGTTTGGCAATAATTCCTTCTGCACATGTGGCTTCCCTGGTACCTTATAAACGGCATAACTACGAGTATGTAAATGTCTATTAACTGCTCCCAAATTATGATGTTTATTATTATTTTTTTTATACATTTTTTTTGACATAATATTTTTACTGTTTGACTTATATACCTACAATGTTGATTTCAGACTTGTTGTAATGGCAAACGTCATTTGGTTTAAATGGGGTTTTATTTTTATTATTTTATTAATATTTTACACAAATTTTTGTGTACCTTGTGAATGTGAGAACGTTGTAGGCTTAATAGAATAGATATTTTGTAGACCTTTTTTTTTTTGTTAAGTACCTGGTACGTCTCGACAGGCCTACACTGTCCTCCCATACCTATTAACACTGTAATTTGAAAACATTGTAAAAGCCAATTATTTTTAAAAGAGTAACCGTGGAGTTTCTTGCCGGCTCTTCTCCATAGAAACGACAAATTGGAACCGTGCACCTAGCTTCTGACGTTTCATAAGTGCCCATGTAGGTTTATGTGAAATAAAAATATTTTGATTTGATTTATTTAAATCTTTACATTGATTTTTTGAGCATCAATCATTGAACTACTCGGAATCTCGGATTAAATTAATCCTTTCTGATAAACAAGAGCTTATTATTTTAAATACCGTTATTTTGCAATTTTCCGCTTAAAAATAATTTGATATTTTTAATTACCAGGACTATTTCAGCAATTTAAAAGTGTTTTTTTAGGGCTCCCTAGTCAACAAGGAACCCTTATAGTTTCACCATGTCCGTCTGTCTGTATGCCCATCCGCGGCTTAGCTCAGAGACTCTTAGTATTAGAAAGCTGTAACTTGGTATCAAACAGACAAAGTGGTAAATTAAAAGCTGAAAAAAAATGTAGGGTAAACCTTGCACGTAAAGTGATGATATTTTTTTTTCTCGTCTTTCCCATGGTGGGGTATCGTTGGATAGGCCGTTCAAAAATATTGCAAACTATTTTTCGATTCAAGTATCCCGTTGCGTAATATTATGCTTTACAAGTGCAAATTTTAGATAAAGTCAAGAGCCAGCCAAGTGTCCTACCAGCTAAAAGTTTGTTTTATGATAGCACGCGATTATTTTCACATAGGTGAAAATAATCGCGGCAATAATACAATAACGAAGTTAAAAGGAAACCTATCACAGCTAACGGCCTAAAACTTTGAAAAATACAGAATATAGTTCTTTAATTATAGTTTACAGGAAGACTTATAAGAAGTTTATGGTCTTAAAACAACATGGCACATTTCTCAATATTGTGCGTACAAACTTACAGTTGCAGTTGGAATGTATGGGACAACATTTTTTTTAACTATAATGTTAAGTTTGTTCTTGGGTAAAATCACATCCCAACTACGGAACCCTTTAGCTAATGTGCGTGGTTTTATATAACGTAAATTCTATTTTTTACCCGACTACCCCAGAAGGAGGGTAATGTTTTTCGAGAGTATGTATGTATGTATGTAACTGAAAAGAGAAAAACTAGCATTAAAATCTATAGATTTTTGGTATCGCAGGCAGGGACAAACCATCATCTGCCTTAGCCTTTTCCTAACTACGTTGGGGTCGGCTTCCAGTCTAACCGGATGCAGCTGAATACCAGTATTTTACATGGAGCGCCTGCCTATCTGACCCCCAAAACCCAATTATTGGGTAATACGATACCCCTTGGTAAGACTGGTTGTCAGACTTTCGGGCTTCTGACGACCCGTAACGACTGTCAAAGATCCATGAATGACAGCCGGGACCAACGGCTTAACGTGCTTTCCGAGGCACGGAGGGGTCAGGGACAAACCAATAACCTGAAATATGGTGTAACTTTTGTTTTTCCCCGGCGATACCAAAATTCTATAGATTATAATGCTTGTTTTTCTCTTTTCAGTTACGTGTTTGAGCAGTCGTGTTTTTGTTTTTTAAATAAGGTAAATACTGCCTCGTTTGTTTAGAGGTCGCAAACGCTACTTGCTGAACATGAGGTCCCAGGTTCGATTCCTAGGCCGGACGAAGTGTTATTGGGTTTTCCGTTAGGAATTTCTTAGTAGCAGCCCGGAGTCTGGATTTGTGCCCGGTTGGTGGCAATAGGCGCGCCTCCTCTTACAAGGGACTTAAACATAACTGGCGAAATGTGGGTGTAATCTGCCTAACACTTCGAGAACATCACCCCTGTATTAGGCGTAATGTTATGAGTGTGAATAATATAACTTGGTTAAGGTGAACAACTAAGACGTTATACCTACCTATCGCTTTTGTTTGCGTCCTGCTTTTCAAAGTATTGAGAGCACGCAACTGTCCCTATAATGCTGTGAAAGATTGACATGTCCCACAAAAGAACCTAAGTAGTGCGTAGGTGGGGTTCCTTCAGACACTTTAGGTAAGATACCTAGCTACCTATTTCTAACTTGAAAGAGTACCTACCGTCGTATGTTGTACCAATCAAGTTGTAGGCTTTTACATATTAATTATCGATGACCTTGGAGAAAATGTCAACAGAATTTTCCTTACAAAAGATGGAAATTTTAATCTACAGTAGTTGTGTAGTAGGTCTTATAAAAGTAGTAGTAGTGGGTGTAGGTCTTAAAAAAGAAAAAAAAAATCATAAAATAACCGACTAATCCTCCAGGACAAAGGCCTCCTATCTTCGAGAGGGAGTGGGCTATAATCTACTACGCGGGCCCAGTGCGGATTCGTACTGTTGGTACGAGTAGATGTCACAGTCAAGTCTTCGGATTTTTGGTTCTAGGACTTCTTCCGGCCGGTTTCCTCCCGATGTTTTCCTTCACCGTTTTGGGAGCAGTGGTGATGAAATTATTTACACCTGCCTGGGTTCGAACCCACGACTTACAACTCGTAAGTCGGGGCCATTACCTTTGGGCCACCACTGCTCTAAAAAAATACACGACGCCCTACACGACGCCCTCAGGCGTCGGAAAACCAACGCCTGAGGGCGACACCGGTATCATAACCGTTAATGACGTTCCCAATCTGCATACAACAATTCAATCAAATATATTATTATCCAATAGTTTAGTCACTATAGCTAGTCAAAGATCGGCAGAACCCAAGAAATTGTCTTAATTTTTTATCGTTTTGCAGATTTATTTGATACGTAGTTTCAAAATACTCATATGCATAGTATTGCCAGTATTTTAATTGACTGTAGTATTTTTGTCTCCACATTTGTCTGTCAGTTTTCGAATAATAATAAAATGTTCATATAGGTACATAAATAAAAAAAAGCCGGCCAAATGCATGTCGGACCACGCACAGTGATGAGTTCCGGATTTGGGATGAATTTATCTCAAAAACAAACTTAACATTGCACGAGGGGTGACACTGAAAGTTCTTAGAAAATCAAAAACTGAACAAACTAGCACGTTATTAGTTTTATTATATCTTTTCAAAACAGTGTCCATTTACATCAATACATCGCTGCATCCGATGGAATCACTGAGAAAAGCACATTACCCTCTCGTCCTTAGGGGCTCTTCGACGGCATTTTGAAACGCAGCCACTGCTTCCTCGGCGTCCATAAAACGTTTTCCTCGAAGTTTTTCTTTTATTTTCGGAAATAAATAAAAATCGCAAGGCGCGAGGTCGGGGCTTTAGGGCGGGTGACCCAGTAATTCCACGTCTGATGTCGCCAAGTAGTCGATTGTTTGCTTGGCGGTGTGCGACGAGGCGTTGTCGTGGTGAAGGAGGATCCTACTGCGAGGACGTTTCTCCCGAACTTTTTTCAAGACAAGTGGCAAACAATTGAATGGTTTGTATATATTATGTTGTAATAGTTATAATTCACATCTTATTCACCTATACTTATTTATTGTAAACATATTTTTTTTTCAAGCCAAATCGTTTATTTTATTCACACTTACGCCACTGTAACTATAATAAGATTATTCATTTAGGTATATAACTTTCTCAATAATCAAGTAATCAAAACACAATCAACATGTGTTGATTCATGAGCAAGAAAGTTTCCCAATACAAAACTTTACTGTATAATACATCATTTTAAGTTGCGGGTATACTTACACAATTTCACTCCACGTATAACACTTTGTCGCAACACCGATTTATCTCGTCTGCTCGACGTCCGTATGTCACTGCAGGGATCCAGCAGAATATCAGCGTCAGGTATATTTGCCTGACACATGCTGAGCTGGACCCCCATTTGGTGCAACCTTGAAACGCACACCGCACCTTGTTCGATACAATTGAGGTATGTCTTTTTTTTGTATATTGGCACCTTGTTTTTATATATATTCCTGTGATTTCATGAGTAGGGTATTTTACAATATACGAGAAAAAATCTATAAATAGATTATTGAGATAGTTTAGGCAAAAAGGAGTCGGAAAATGTTACTTTTAGTTCATAAAATATCAAAATAAATTTTAAAATTCAATTCATCATTTTCAGTTTTTCTAATCTGTTAAAAAACACCATGAAATAGTAGCCGCCATGTTATTACGTCATACCGACATACCGCCGATAGTTAGATAATAGATCAGCGCATTTGTTTACATAGCCAAGTGACGTCATGACCACAGAGCAACATGGAGTCCACTGCGTCCAGCGTTTTCGTCAAACTACGCGCGAAATTTGAAAATGTAAAAGGAGAAACCCGTTTCTGGGCCTAACCGTTACACGAATCAGATATATACTAAAAAAATTGTCTATTTTTCTTAATGAACCCATTTAAAACTTAGCCTCAATTACAATGGCAAAGTTTAGAAAATAAGTAGATTTCAATTTTTTTCTTTTAACATGTTAAGCCCCGCGCGACACCGATTCGGAGTCAAACAATAGAAAATCAATTGTGTCTCATTAGCCATCCTTGACCAATTAATAACTATGTGATTAGCAACAAATCGACGTAGGGCGCAGTTCCAAGCAATAGATGTAGGAAGCGATTTTCCTGAATTAACATACACCGAGCTAATGCTCATATGTCATAGAATTGTGTAGAAAGGTGGACGGTGACCTACACCAAGAGCTGTCAACATCGGACTCAACCTGGATGTTAAGAGGAAGAATAAAATCCAGGTAATAGGATGCATTTCGTTGATATATTAGTTGACAGCTCTCTAAGTGGAAGGGATGCTATAATCCAATATTATTGCACCCATATCGCTGGCAAAATAACGGTTGGTCGCTGTGCCCACACCACACTATGAGCATAATATGGTATATTGGATGCGCACGGCACCAGGGCAGTCAATTGTCTCTTGCACAATTTCTGGATACTGTATTATTATATTATGATAATCCTAATGAAGAAGGTGATCAATAAAACCATTTATAACGATTATGTTTTTTATTTTAATATATTATTACAATCTCAGATAACTGTAATCGAGATTGCATCAAATCCCCTAGTAGACAAAACATTAACAATGCAACCCAGTGATGTAAGTGGACGTTGTCTAATAAGCTGAGGTTTTCAGTAAGATAAATCTGAAGTCACCCTCTAAGCGCTTTATATGTACCTAAAACGTCATCGTGATAGGCTGCAGGCGCTGCAGCACAACGCATATGCGTTCGAGATTTCCTACGTAAATCTGGAACGCACATGCGCTGTACTACAAAGCTTAAAAAATAATAGTTTTATTTAAATACATAATAAAAATAACCTAAAATATAAACATTGCCTGATTTTACCAATTTGGCCATTGCTGGGAGACGTGAAAGTTGGGCTCGTGGAACCTTCCTAAATAATCTAATTTATGGCCAAGTTCCAGCCCTGTAACGCCAGGCCCAAGTTTCTATGGAGTTTGGGTTTCTCCTTTAAATGCATTTTTATGGCACTTATCGATTGAATAAAAATTTTGTGATTTTTTATGGGACATATATTAGCGCTAAATAATTTAAATAAGACACTTTTAAAAAATGGGTGTAAGACCCTATTGTGCTATTATGTGTTGTGCTATGTCTTTTTTGTGCACTGAATAAATGTTTTATCTATCTATCTATATAATTATTAGTGTACCACTCTGCAGTAACTGTTTTTCGATCCTCTAAAACAATTATTGCGTAATGACCTGTCCTTCCAAAGAACGAGGCCACCATCTTTTTTCCCACGCTTTGACCTCTCTTCACTTTAGTTGGCAACTCCTCGGAAGGAAACACCCAGACACCAGACTGCCTCTTAGTTTCAGGATCATAACAATAAATCCAGCTTTCGTCACCCGTAAGTATGTCGAAAACAGCATTTGAGTCACCTCCGTTAAATCTTTGAACCATTTCACGACACCAATCAACACGACGGAGTTTTTGGGCCTCTGTCAAATTATGAAGTATCCACCGAGCACAAAGCTTCCTGACCGCTAAATGTTCATGGAGGATTTTGTGCACTTGACTCATACCGATGCCTAAGCTTGTCCGAATCTGCTGATAAGTCACTCTTTTGTCAGTCTCTATAATACGCCGCACAACACTGATGTTATCTTCAGTCGTCGCCGTAGAAGGCCGTCCTTTACGTAGATCATCGGTGAGATTAGTGCAACAACGTTTAAACTCATTAAACCAGTTGTAAACAGTGGCACGAGATCCCTTCTCGTGCCACTGTTTACAACTTTCTTTACAACGCTTTATTGCGAAACGCCAATTAAAGTCTATCATAACTTTCTTGTCGACTTAAATGACGTCGAAAGTCATAAAAAATCATTGTACGAAAATTTTCTCGCGAATGAATTTATTCTTGCTGACGTGACACACACAATTTTCAATTTGCCGCCAAATCGTAAACAAATTTGCCGGCAAATGAATAAAATACATACACAATAATATTGGCAAAGAGTTCCATTTCAAAATTTGAACTGTTTTTTTTTATTATGTCGTTTACAAATGACCAGAAAATTTTCAGAGTCGCCCTCCTAATTGAAAAGCATGTTCTCCTACACATCGATGTACGGTCAATTTTCCAACTGCAAATGTAAGTTGGTCGACTATTACTCGTTAACTTATAAAGCCTACTTAGCTGTGATAGTTTTCCTTTTAATTTCGTTATACATGTACTACTTCGTTACTACTGCCATGAATTTTAGTGCGGGGGGACACTTGACTCTAACAAAAATTAGCACATTAAAGCTTAATATTATGCAAACGGGTCCCTGAATCAAAACATGGTGTTCACAGACCTGCAATATTTTTGAAAGGCCTATGTAACGATACTCCACACCAAAGGATAGGCGAGAAAAAACTAGACATCACCACGATTTTCCATCAAGATGTTACCACTTTGTTGGCGTGATTAACATGTAGGTATACCAAATCCGAGAGCTGTGGTGGCCCAGTAGTAACGGCCGCGACTTACGAATTGTAAGTCGTGGGTTCGAACCCAGACAGGCGCTTTACTTTGTGCAAATTATTTCATCACCACTGCTCTCAAAACGGTGAAGGAAAACATCGTGAGGAAACCGGCATGTCCTAGAACCAAAAATTTGAAGACATGTGACATCCACCAACCCGCACTGGGCCCGCGTGGTGGATTACGGCCCACTCCCTCTCACAGAGAGGAGGCCTGTGTCCCAGCAGTGGGAACATTATAGGCTGATTATGTATACCAAATCCAAATTACAGCTTTCTTGTACTAAGAGTCTCTGAGCTAAGCCGGGGACAGACAGACAGACGGACATGGCGCAACTATAAGGGTTCCTTGTTGACTACGGAACCGGACTAAAAACCAGCCAAGTGCGTGTCGGACCACGCACAATAAAGGGTTCCACAGTTGGGATTTTGTCCCTCCCAAAGACACCTTTGGGAGGGACAAAATCCCCCTCTATTGCTCTCTATTGTATAATGTGCTCAAAAATAATTATTATAAAAATCAAACCTAGAGTGTGTTTTGAGTTTCGCCTTCTATTGCCTTCCGGCCCTCTCACCTACACAGAGAGGGCTGGAGATTCTTTAGTTTACTGTCATGGGGTCTGTGTAAACACACAGACCCCATAACAGTAAACTAAAGAGTATAATAATATGTATTGTACACGGTATAATATATGTCATTCAAAGATGGCGGAAATGAACAGCACTAGTAGCTGACTTTGTACATTAAGCCCCCTACTCATTGGACATCTAGAAGAGCGTCATGTTCTGTTGGGCTCCATGCAATTCCATGCAAAGCAAGGAGCCATAATAACGTGATGATTGACAAAATGTCTTTTGTTATTACCCCTTTTTCCCAACTGCTCAACTGTGAGTCCCCAACTGCGAATAGATTACCTACTACTAATGTTAAAACATCATACTCGTACAAAAAGCCAAATCAAAACAAAGCTTTTAGATAAAGAAAACCAAAAATTCGACCTAATTCCAACATGAACTATGCACGATATTTTGTTGGTAAAAAGGTCGTGAGGCAAGATATCTAGAGATATTGGTAACATTGTCCGACGTTTCAAGCGACTGGTGTCACAGGCCATTTGATCAGTGAATACGAGGCTTTATCACTGTTGTGTCGTGATGTCATTTACAAATATTTTCAATATTATGTATATTTAGATGTCTTTGCCTATGACTATAACTACCTAATGTTTTATTATATTTATGCAATGTTCAAAGGCGAATGTAGAATTTAAGACCTGGCAAGGCTCGGGAGGCCGCGCATCCCAACATGTTATCTTCCCATCTTGGTCGACTTATTCCTACCTTATTATGAATTCCTTCCAAAAATAAAACATTTATTTGGTAGTTGAATAAGGTATTTAAATTATATTATTACATTGTTATTTTAGAAGAACTGAGTGGACGGCGCGGGCGTCATCATTGTCGTCGGCATCTGTAGCTTATGGGATTGCTTTAGATTCGATCATTTATTTATTGAAACTTTATGGAAAAGTAAAAAAACAACGTACAAAGGCGGACTTAATGCCTGAGGCATTTTCTATCAGTCAACCTTAGGGTTATGTAGAGAAGAAACATGGCAGGTTCAACATAAGGTATCAATCAATCAATCAACTCAGCCTATCGCAGTCCACTGCTGGACATAGGCCTCTCCCAAGCTGCACCACAACACCCTGTTCTCCGCCTTCCACATCCAGTCTGACCAGCTACCTTCTTAAAGTGGTGGGTCCATCTAGCTCGGGGGCGTGCCACAATACGTGTGCCGATACGCGGTGTCCACTCCAGGACTCCTCTGCTCCATCGGCTATCGGTCCTTCCACGAACATGGCAAGCCTACTGCCACTTCAGTTTGTTCACTCTGCAAGCTATGTCATTAACTCCGGTTCTTTTCCGAATAATTTCACAACTGATTTTGTCCTTCAAAGAGACTCCGAGCCTGCCCGATAGCGCGCTGGGAGACCTTTTATTTGTGGACCAGGCCGACTGTCAGTATCCACGTTTCGGTACCGTGTGTCATGACGGGCAGGACGCTCTCGTTGAAGACCTTAGTCTTCAGATACGGGATAGGCGGCGAGAAGACCTGATGAAGTTTTCCAAACGCTGCCCAACCCAACAGGATCGGAAAGTTGTGTCTACCGAGATGGATAATTTGCCCTAAGTAGACATAGTCCTTCATAACTTCCAGAAGCGACCCTCCGATGTAGATTGAACTCTACAAGACGTGTGAATTGTACATAACTTTTGCCTTGTCCAAATTCATACAGAGGCCAACCCGCCGAGAGGCTCCATTTAGGCTATGCAGCGGCTGGTCTAACTATTCCAGCGTCTCTGCCATTATGATGATGTCATTAGCAAAGCGAAGGTGGGAGATGTATTCGCCGTTCACGTTGATACCCTGTCCAGTCCAGTTCAGCGCCTTGAAGACGTCCTCCAATGCATTAGTGAAATGTTTCGGGGATATCACATAGCTCATCTAGTTTTTTTTCTAAATATGATTGACGTGTAAAAGTGTTGGTACAAACCTACTTAAAGAAATAAAATAATTTCATTTCATTTCACATCTCCCTAACTCACCCCTCTGAGCAGTTGGATGGGACTGGTTTTCTGATCCTGGATCTGAACAGTCATCGTAGCAGCATCATACAAACATCTCAACACTTCTATGTAGCGCCAGTCAATTCGACATTGTTGTAGATAGGCCAGAACTGCTCATATTTCGATGGAGTCAAAGGCTTTCTCGTTATCCACAAATGCTATGAACAGCAGATGGTTGTACTTCTCGGTCTTCTGTAAAATTTGCCAAACAGTATGGATGTGATCTAAAGCAGGTACGGAAGCCTTTTCGAAAACCGGCTTGTTCTGGCGGCTGGAACTCGTCAAGTCTCTTGACGAGATGGTTCGTGACGACCCTCGAGAACAGCTTGTATACATAAGGGATAGATAATACGAAAATAACTTTACCATTCAAGAATAAATACATAGATATAATATAAAATCATACATATAAACAGAATAAACATTGTCAGGAGAAATAACGATCGGTAGAGGAGGAGTAAAGATCAGTAGAGGTGAAATAACGATCGGTACAGGAGAAATAACGATCAGTAGAGAAGAAAACATCCAGCAAATCAGCGCTGCATGTTTCTGCCAACTTCTTACGTATATGTTTACGTGCCTTAACTAACTTAAAAAGATAACCGACTGGTTGCCATCCTGGGGGGTAACCATCACCTCTTATAGCAGTATTAATATAATATTACTTCACAGTGGGAAAGTGATGGAGCTATACAGGACTTATAGCTCCATCTCTTTCTCGCGCTAAGTAATATTGAAATAATACTGCTATAAGAGGTGATGGTTACCCCCCTGATGTTCAGAGGGAGCCCGATCCAAAGAAAGACCGCCTGGACAAAGAAAAAAGAGTGAATGAAATCAGAGCGTCGTTGAAGAAGACAATTGTTGGTGGAACGAAGATTTTTAGTATGGGCAGAGCACAAGTACCTATTGAATATGGGAAGTCAGGTAAGAAGTAGAAGCGGGTTTGTCGAGAATAGATAATAACATAGACATAGCCTTCACCTCTCTGCGCTGACGAATCGGTAACCATTTTAAAAGCAAACAGTGCGCGGAAACATGGTTATACTTACGAAGATTGAAAACGAATCGAATGCAATTATTGAGAAGGCGGTCAAGGTTATTGAGGGAATCTGCATTCAAGTCATAGTAACACACATCGCAATAGTCAATTATGGGAAAGATTAGGGACTGTACAAGCATTGCCTTTATGTGAGATGGGAGATTATATGATTTATTATTTATGTGATTTATGCATACCTGGATTACGTACAATCCTCGTGTTCATCACCACAAAAGAAATAAAACAAACAGGTACAACCTAATGTACAACTATTTACAACGACACATCAATACAAGACAGAAGTGACATTAAAATTTGACAATTAAGACATTTCTGATTTGATGCATCAATAGATTTGAATGTTGCCATGAAAGCTAAATTCTCCAAAAAACGTATACATAGTGGAATTATCTAACTATCGTTAACAATAAGTTGATCCATATTTATTCATATAAAACATATTCCAAATACAAATAAGCACTGCCTCCAAAGCTTAGAATAAAACTCTTGCGTTTCAAGGGACAGGAGTCTGCTTCTCCTAAATATCTTAGATTTGATGTAACAGAACTGAGTTATCACAGCAATAATTCCAATGTCCTGTAATACTTCGAGGTAGTAAAAGTCCCATAATAGTTAAAAAAAATTAACCACCACCAAAATCCTGCTGATTAGCATAATTATAGAAATAGAAGTACCATATTCTGGTGAGTATGGTAACTCCGTCCCAGGTTCTGCGAATAGATATTGCAAAAAATTGCGTTTTGATAGTCAGATTTAATGAAATATTTGTATTATCTTTTTTTTTTGCAGTTTACTAAAAAAAAAGCTTAGTCATACAAAGTAAAGCCCTGTAACTGTTTCTTATAATTTACATACTTTAATTCATGAAATTAAGGGACACCAAGCCTAAATAATATGTTTAGTCATTATCAGAGTTTGATAAAGAACAATTCTTTATCAAACTCTGATAATGACTAAACATATTATTTTTTACTTATTTTGGAATTACACGCAACTATACAAAACTTGGTAAGTATACCTGCTATTTTTTTGTCCGATAAATGAAATGGAGTTATGGGAAAATATAAACGGATTAGCACAAACTTAGTGTAAATCCGAATTTCAATTTCGATTTCCCAATATATTCATCGGTCAATTCACCTTGTACCTATTACAGAAAGCTGGTGAATAAATGTATATTTTAAACTTAATATGATTATTTGTTATGTAGCTTTTTCTCAGATTGTATGAGTGATGAAGATGAGGTAACTTCGCACAATAACACCTACTTTATGTTTACTTATTTGTCTTGTAGAAAGCAAATGTAATAGGTTTTACGATGCATATTTTTATATTACTAGCACTTCGCCCACAATTTCGCGTGAATTTCGTATCTTCGCCTACAAAAATAACCTACTTCAACCCTCCTTCATCCCGTTTAAAAGATAGTTTCTGAAAACTAATGTTTGCGGTCTTTTTATTTATTATATTATGACAAACTTTATTATTTTATTTCAAACTACTATTCAATTGTATCTAGTTCACAAAAAATCAATGTGTAGGTAACTAGGTAATAGACTAAGCGTAGGACTATTCGTTCACACCGTAGCATTCTTCTTACTTTTGGCATTTTTATACTTACCCGTCGTCACTTCTACACGAAAGGTCCGATTCGAATAATTTAAAGAGGAATTGTAAATGTACACAATCAATCTTGATGATGAAACTATTTAGTTGGAAACCCTGTGTAGACACACTGGCACCGTCCCACCTCCAACTGACTACTTCTAAAGCGGGTGCAGCGGCAGAAAATGCCGAAAATCTGAAAGTTTTTAAATATGGAGGCCTTGACAGAGAGTACAACTTTGTGCCCTTTGGCGTCGAGACCCTCGGTGCGTGGGGTCCCAGTGAGCATAAGTTATTTGCGGAAATCGCGAAACGTCTAGTTGATGTAACTGGTGACCGAAAAGCTGGCGGCTTTCTCGCACAACGCATCAGCATTGCAATTCAGCGAGGAAATGCCGCCAGCATCCTCAGCACAATGCCCCGAGGGCCTTTTTTAAGCTTAACTTAGTTTAAATTTAATTTAGTTAATGTTAATAATCATCTTGTAATTTGGTTATGTAAATTATATTATATCCTTTAGTTGGATAATGATTAATATCACGATACGAATGTCAATTCTACCAGTGCTTTGATTTATTACTATAATAGTACTATAAACATGTACATTATTTTATGTATCATCAATAGTTTTCGCAGCGTACGCCAAATAATGACTTTTATAGGCTAATTTTGGATACCTTGGGTTATATTATTGCAATTTTCTCAAACTTTTTTGAAAACTAAATTATATCCTTTGTTACTTGCTGATAATGTAGCTATCTAGTGAAAATTAATATAAAACATATTCCAAATACAAATATAGTTTTTATTAAATCGGGTAAGATTTTTTTTGAGTTTATTCATTGCATAAACATCAATCTGCCCTGCCTTTTCCCAACTATGTTGGGGTCGTCTTCCAGTCTAATCGGATGCATCAGAATATCAGTATTTTACAAGTGACTGCCTATCCGATCTCCACAACCAAGCAACTGGGTAATACGATACCTCTTGGTAAGACTGTTTGTCAAACTTTCGGGTTCCGGACGAACCGTAAGGAGTTTCAGTATGTTATGATCGTCACCCATCCATGGACTAACCCCAGCAAGCGTAGCTTAACCTGATGGATCGACCCATGCGGCTGTTGCTACTTAGCCACGAGCTCCTCAACAAACAAACAAACATTTAAAAAAAATCTCTTTATAATTCTAATTTAGACCATGTGCCCGATGAGATATTTCGTCGCCAAAAACAACGAACTTTGCATACAAAGTTTCCCTTTTTCAAAAAATGCTTCCTTAGTTTTCACCTCCATGATATGTATAAGGAACGCTTGTTGTGCAACTTTTCATGCTTTTAGGCCCAGCGGTTTAGAATGTGCCGGCAGTGATTTAAGATTTTTGTTCTCTGAACTAGATTCTGAAGTTGCTCATTCGTAACTTTGATCAAGTACACCGCATAAGTCTCGATCTCGTGAGAATATAGGAATAAAAAGTATCCTACGTTCTAATCCAGGTCATGGTTTACCCATGTGCCAAATTTCATCCAAATTCGTTCACCCGTTTTAGCGTGAAAGCGAAACCAAGAAACAAATAAACAAACAAACTCACTTTCGCATTTATAATATTAGTTAGGATTACTAATTAGAGTTAGTGGAGAGTCCGTGGTGGCCCAGTGGTAACAGCCATGACTAACGAGTTTGTAGGTCGTGAGTTCAAACCCAGGCAGGCGCTTTATTTTGTGTAAATAATTTCATCACCACTGCTCTCAAAACGGTGAAGGAAAACATCGTGAGGAATCTGGCATGTCCCAGAACCAAAAATTCGAAGATATGTGACATCTACCAACCCGCACTGGGCCCGCGTGGTAGATTACAGCCCCCTCCCTCTCGAAGAGAGGAGGCCTGTGTCCCAGCAGTGGGATCATTATAGGCTGATTATGCTTACTTAATTAAATATAAATTTGAGACAGATAAGTAAATAATACTTGCCAACACGCGTTAACAAAGCTGTCTAGCTAATAAAATAATATGTGTAACGAAGTGTCGACGCAAGTTCGTTTGTCGCAATCGCGGCGCGCTACAAAGGCGGCAATACAATTAGCAAAGCTGCGATGACCAGTTGTGTATGTTGGATGGTATCACCATTCACCCCACGTACCCTAGCTTGTTACATCAATTTAACAGTATCGAGTCGCCTGCACACTTCCGGCTATCCGATTTAATACTATCACCAAGATTTGCATGTCACAGGACGCATGCTACCCGGGGCAAATGCCGTTGTATTACGGAACACAGATTGTATGTATGGTGCACCAATATACCTGGATAAATTAATTTTCGTGACATTAACATACCCTTGTGATTATCTGTGTTCTATCCGATATTAATTGATTATTTGGGTAAATCAATATAGATATACCGATGATACTTAGTTCAGCTTATTAACATCTATTTAATGATCAACCTATACCTACATACTGTAGAATTACTAATTCTACAATATTTTTTTTGGTATTTAATTATTTTATCCTTGATTCTAACACCACACATTCATCCTCATTTGTATATCCTACTGGCACATTTATCTGTCTATCGTTTAAATATGAATCTGAAAATTCTTCAATTTTGACACAATAGTTGAACGTCAAAATTTAAAAGACGAATGCGAGCACTGCGTTTTAGGTTACGTGGGCCTTTTAAACATACCTGGTAGTCTTTTTTTTTTTGGATGGGAAATCATCAAATAACTTCTCCCGCTCTGGGTGGAGCGGGAGGGTGTGTCAGACTCTTACTGACTAAAGCCCACCCGTATTCCTTCGTGTTGCCTGTGTTGCCAGGGGCCTCGGTGACCCTTTAGTACCTTCCCGCGACATACCTGGTAGTCTGATTGCAATCACTCTGTTAGGACGTTCACCACCCACCTTAAAAATACTTCTTTTTTATATAAAAGCATCTTGTGTACCCTTACTTAGGTCGCATATTTAATTCTTCATTTTTCTTTTTTTTTCTCACCATTTGTATATTTTTAAATTATACGTTTTGCAATTGAAGTAATAGTGATTTTTAATTTAAATTATGCCACAATACGTAGGTAAATGGAAAAATATTGTAGTTTTCATAACCATCAACTAAATGATTAACACATGACATTAACATCTCTCTTTCATCCTTTTAATTAAATGGAAATGCATAATCTCCGTGACATGCAAGCTTAAGTTCGTTTAAGTATTAAGGATAACTTAAGTCACGTCACGAAATTACAGAAGAGATTTGTTTTAAGACATGATGAATGGCCCTGGTTCCTTATTTTTGAGGACAAGATGTAAGAGAATTTCGGAACTGACTGGGTTAACTTTTTGGCATGCTTTTCATTGAAACGTGCAGAAACAATAGTTATCTGAACTTACTTTTCAGAAAAAATATTTTTGAAAACATACTACTTACTACCCACTTCAGATGCTTAAGGCGCAAACAGGCGCAACGCGGTGACGCGACGCGATTCTGTTAGAACAAGAAGTTTTCATAGAAATTGTTCCACTAGAGTCGCGTCGCGCCTGTCTGCCTTTATTTTTTATACTTCTAAATCCTAATCGTAATAATTGGATTGAATTAGTCAAAATAGATCGAACTTTGAAGCCAATTCGTACAAGCCTTTGTGTTAAGTCTAGTCACATAATTGACCATTTAGCTTGTTCCCGGTTACAGGTACCTATTGGAGGTATAGCCTTCAGCGGTACGACGGACCGAGTCCGCCATCAGCGGAGGGGACACATACATGTATTTGCATAACAAAGAAACATCTGGCCGTACCATAGGCAACGTTTGTGTAACATCGGATTGGTTTTCATAGACAATAACTGGAATACCAAATTCCGTGTTCTGAATACAAGCAGTTAGTATTTTTTTTGTGAAATTAAGTATCTATTATTAAGAGCTCTTTTTGAATCTTCTACATTTTATAATGTTTTTTGGCTATGGCCATCCGTGGTTTTGGCATAGTAAATGTAATATGAATTTGAAAAATAAAATTGAAGTGTCTTTTTGCAATGTCAAAATAACAGCTATTTACTAAATGCATACGAAAGTATATACGGTACGAATATTTATAACAAAAACAATTCTTAAATTTTTGTCTGTCTGTCTGTTTATTCCAGCTAATCTCCGAAACGGCAGAACCGATTTTGACGGGACCTTCACTGACAGATAGCTGATGTTATAAGGAGTAACTTAGGCTACTTTTATTTCTATAAAAGAAAATTTAAAACTCATGTTAAAAGTACACTTTGTAAACAAGCATATTACAAATTAGAGGATTATATCCAAGATAAGAATGCTTGGAAACATGCTGGTCCAGCTCCGTAGGACAATCAAAATATTTTAATTGTACAATTTATTATTTGATACAAATAATAAATCAATGTTGAATTTAATCTCTGTGATTACTTTAACTCACACACTGACCTATTACTTTATGTATTTATTATTTTTAGGAAAACGTATACTTTTACAATGTTTGTAAATATGTGAGCATCATGTACCTCACTTAATTAATTTATCTGTCATTGCTTTATTTTTCATTTTTTTTTACCTATTTTTGGTATAGTAATTTTATTCTAGGTGCATCGTCTTCACATATAATTTTAAAATGTACATATACAACATTTTGTATTACATTTTAAAAGAGTAACGGTGGAGATTCTTGCCCATTCTTCTCCATACGAAACTACCTTTTGGAAGGGGCAACTAGAATCAATTCTATTTTTTTTCGTAAATTTTGACGTTCAAAAGTGCCTTTTATGTGCCTATTTGAAATAAATAATTTGACTTTGACTTTGACTTTATAGAAAAAGACAAGCGGGCGAAGTCGCGGGCAGCAGCTATTAGACACTAAAATAACACATCTAGAATTTTAATACGTACTTATTCACGAATGCAGTACAGTTTGTTGTTGTATTTTTACATACCTAGAATATGTACCTAATGTTGGTTGCAAATAAAGCAGTGACTCCTTCCATTGTGCCAAGCTTTGCGGATACTTAAGACTCGTGCAGACTGGCTCGATATCGCGGGCGCGACAGGCAAATTGCTGCCTGTAGCGCCCACGATATCACGCCAGTCTGCATAAGCCTTTACTCGTAATGCTGTGTATATTGGATTTGACTCACACGCCCTCTCTTCTAATCTTACATCATGTAGGATGCATTAAAATAGCCTTCACGAGTGCCGAGACAAATATTATATGGGTGGGTGAATAGCCAGCCAGCAAGTGGCTAATATTTGCATACAATTTGTGCCGATACGAGCAAGAAGGAAAACATCCTAGAAGAAAACTATATCGTTTAAGGCAAACAGACCTAAATACGTATTCTAAATACACTGACTTACAGAAGCATAAAATATAGTTAAATATTAAAAACCCACTCCACAACTTTACAAATAAAAATTGGCGGCAAATCCGTTTAATTATACTGAATAAAACACTTTTATTTGCAATTGCGCTGATGAATGCCGACGATGTAGCTATATTGTCAATTAAAACCACGAACTGACTCGGTAATGTAAAATTGTTATTTTCATCACGTGTGTATGTAGGGTGTGTCCACACTCCGCAAGTAACGAGCTTCGATTCATTACACACCCTCACTTCATGTTACCTGACTTATATAAATATAAAAAGTGGTGCAGTTTGCAATACGCTGATTTCAAGGTGCAGGTATGTCAGGGCAGGGCTTAAAAAATAAAATAAAAAAGGGAACTTATTATCTGTCTAGCCTTTTCCCACCCTGGAGTTGCATCAGGGAGGCACTCCGGTATCACCGGATGCCGACCTACCTCTGTCGTGTGGTCGAGGCCTATTTGACGGACAGGGCCGTCATCTACCCCGGTCACCAGGGAGTGTGGGACCGGCAAGAGATGTCATGCGGTGTCCCACAGGGATCGGTCCTGGGGCCGCATCAGTGGGACATCGGATACGACTGGGTGCTGCGCGCCGACCTCCCTAGCGGCGTCAGCGTAGTGTGCTACGCTGACGACACGTTGGTCCTGGCGCAGGGGAGGTCGCACCAGGCGGCGGCCGAATTAGCGGCACGCGGGGTTGCGACAATCGTCGAAAGGATCTGGCAATTGGGACTCGAGGTGGCCCTGCACAACTCCGAGGCCATGAGTTTTCATGGTCCTCGGAACGCGCCACCGTTGAGGTCCCAAATAACGGTAGGAGGGGTTTCTATCGGCGTCGAGTCGACGATGAAGTACCTGGGACTCGTCCTCGACAGCCGGTGGAACTTCGTGGAGCATTTCCGACGTTTGGCTCCCAAACTGGAGCGGGCGGGCGCTGCATTGAAGCGGCTCCTGCCCAATCTAGGGGGTCTACGCGGGGGTCGTGCGGTCCATGGCCCTCTACGGGGCTCCTGTATGGGCGCGCTCTGTGGCGCTGCGGCCAGCCCGCCGGTTGAGCGCGGCCCAAAGGGTCATGGCCATCCGGATGGTCCGGGGATACCGCACGGTCTCCTGTGAGGCAGCGAGCCTCCTTGCCGGATTGCCGCCATGGGATCTGGAGGCAAAAGTCCTCGCGCACGTATGGGAGTGGTGCGAGGAGGCGAAACGCCGGGGCGTAAGTCCGCTGCCGCGAGAATTCGCGGCACAGCGGACGGAGCTCCGGCGGGATCTCATGGCGTCATGGAAAGTACGGTTGTCGCAACCCAGTGCTGGGCACGCCACGATTGCGGCGATAAGTCCCCTCTTTGAGGAGTGGCTGGAGAGGCGCCACGGCGTCCTCACCTTCCGCCTGACGCAGGTCCTCACCGGACACGGCAGCTTCAGGAGGTTCCTGTGTTGGATAAGGCGGGAGGAAACGTCCGGGTGTCACCACTGTGTGGATTGCCCGGAGGACACGGTGGAGCATACGGTGGAGGTCTGCCCGGCTTGGGCAGAGCACCGCCGTGTCCTCGTGGAGGCGATCGGCGGCAGAGACCTCTCGCGTCCGGCCCTGGTTCAGGCCATGGTACGGAGCGAGAAGGGATGGGCAGCCGTCACCTCCTTCTGCGAAGCAGTAATGCTCGCGAAGGAGGAGGCGGGACGGTTGAGGGAAAGGCACGTTTCGCGCCCGCTCGCCCCTAGCCGCCGCAGGAGACGCCCTGGGCGTCGGGAATCTCGGGCGGATTTCTAGCCACCATAGGCGCGGGCTTGCGGACGGTGAGCAATGGGTAGCTCATCGTCCGGTAAGGACCAGGCCCGGGTCGACGGCGCGTCGTATTCCACGCGCGCCTCAAAGAGATGTCGTCAGCACAAAAGTAGGGGTCCCCTAGGGCCCATGCCTGCCGGGGTCGCGGGAAGGTACTTATGGGTCACCGAGGCCCCTGGCAACACAGGCAACAGGAAGGAATACGGGTGGGTTTTAGTCAGTAAAAGTCGGACACACCCTCCCGCTCCGCCCAAAGCGGGAGAAGTTATTTGATGATTTCCCACCCAAAAGAAAAAAAATGCCTATTCCCAACTGTGTAAGGGTCGGATTCAAGTCTAACTAAATGCAGCTGATACCAGCATTTTGCATGGAGCGACTGCCTATCTGATCTCCAAAACCCAGAAACTGGGTAATACGGTACCCCTTGGTAAGACTGGTTGTCAGACTTTCGGACTTCGGACGACCCGTAACGACTGTCAAAGATCCTTGACTGACAGCCGGGACCAACGGCTGAACGTGCTTTCCGACGCTCGGAGGGGTCTTGGTATATAAAGATGGTAACCCATCCATGGACCAACCGCGTAGCTTAACCTAATCGATCGACCCGAGCAGTTGTTATTACTTAGCCACAAGCCCCTCGAAAATTAAACTATTCTTGCAATAAGACATTGTGTGAAAAACAGTACCTTCAGAAAACCCTTGGGCAAAACTAGTGTTTTTTTAAGTGATGTGTGACAAAATCACTCACTGATAAAATCCTCTAAACTAAAATCTTAGAGGTTATTTTGCTATGGTTTCACTGCCTTCTGTCACTCATAGCTGACCACCCAAGTAGTTTAAGGTTTTAGCCTAGGATTGGTCCTAGGCTAAAACCTTACTGCGAGTGAATCACAGAGTCATTGATCTAAGACAACACTTAGAAGAGCAGTAGTTTCACCCAAGTGTTTTGTGGAGGTACTGTTGTTGTGTAGGTAGTGAATAAGTAGATACCGATGTACCTGGTACATCGGTATCTACTTATTCACAAAAAATCTTAGAGGTTATTTTGCTATGGTTTCACTGTCTTCTGTCACTCATAGCTCACCATCATATTCTATGACTATTGTAGTCAACTTTTAATTAAATCATCACATTATTAGGGTTTCGCTACGTTTAGCCAAATACATATACATATTTATAAATGACATCTCCTTTTGTTAGTCCCTATTGAAATCAACACGCCATATTTCGAATATTTTTCTATTTTTGAATTTATATTCTTCCAGTTCGAATATTTTTGTATTTATATTCTTGCACAAATACAAACTTGGTATTTAGCAATATTTAACAAACTATTTAATCGTGTATCTTTGGTCCCGTGGAGTTTGGGACGGATGCTTGTGTGGGACGCTACCTGTGAAGACACACTGGCACCGTCCCGCCTCCAATAGACTACTTTTAAAGCGGGTGCAGCGGCAGAAAATGCCGAAAATCTGAAAGTTATTAAATATGGAGGCCTTGGCAGAGAGTACAACTTTGTGCCCTTTGGCGTCGAGACCCTCGGTCCGTGGGGTCCCAGTGCGCATAAGTTATTTGCGGAAATCGCGAAACGTCTAGTTGATGTAACTGGTGACCGAAAAGCTAGCGGCTTTCTCGCGCAACGCATCAGCATTGCAATTCAGCGAGGAAATGCCGCCAGCATCCTCGGTACAATGCCCCGAGGGCCCTTTTTAGGCTTAACTTAGTTTTAATTTAATTGAGTTAATGTTAATAATCATCTTGTAATTTGGTTATGTAAATAAATAAATTTAATTAAGTACTCAATATAATATCAGACTTTAGACTTCTTGAATACAACCTTTAGATTCCGAGGCTCGAAGAGAACTAACTTAGCAACTACGCGGCACACCAAATATTATGTTTTCCAATCGGTTGTGTTAAAAAAACCATTATACTCAATTATTATCCCAATGATCCAGCACAATAAGCTTTGAGTATCATAAAATAAAACGGTATTATAATACCTAATCGACATGTAATAGTGTTCATGTACTCTCTTAACGTAAAATTCGAATAATAAACTTCAAAACGAGTTTATATTGACATAATTTATAAACACAATACTGAAATTTAAAAATAGGATCATATTATAACCCTTCTTCTTTAACAAAAAAATGTTATAAAACTTTTTTTTTACCGTTACGATACAGGGCAAATTACCAAGGAGTTTCCATCAATTATTTATTTTCTAATAGAATGCATATATGCAGGACGCGCCATTTTTATAGCACTGTCAAAAAAGTTTTGATTCTAATTTTTACGTCTGTGGTAGCGCCCGCTTTAGAGGATGCGCGGTGATGTGCTAGGTTTTA
Source organism: Atethmia centrago (assembly GCA_905333075.3). NCBI lineage: Eukaryota > Metazoa > Arthropoda > Insecta > Lepidoptera > Noctuidae > Atethmia > Atethmia centrago. Next base: position 12,777,424 of record HG995383.1, on the reverse strand, counting down.
TAAGCAATAAACTATCTCTTACTCTTTTAACTTTGATCTATTATTTAGTAGGTTCAATCCCAATGTATGAGAGCAGATATATTATTGTATGAAACTGCACATGACTAGCTATCTAAACACTTGTGCAATTTTACTAAAAACATCACCTACGACTCGTGTTTCAACACCCCTCATCACGCAACAGTTTCATGAACCACTTGTACAAACCCACCCACAGAAACAAAACCATTTATTATTTAGCCATCAGCCCATGCTCCCACCGGGACACTGGACTTCTCTCTCACATGTCTTCGAATTATTGGTTATCGGACAAGCCGGTTTCCTCACGATGTTTTCCTTCACCGTATATCACGTATCTTGTATCATGTATATGTATCAGTAACAAGTATCAGTATCATATATCAGTATCATGTATCAGTATCATGTATCAGTATCAGTATCATGTATCATGTATCAGGTATCAGTACCATGTATCATATCCTATGTATCATTTATCACGTATCGTGTATCAGTGTCATGTATCCTGCAAGCAAAAATAAACTGTTGGCTAAGTTCGCTGACTCAATCAATTAGCATAGGTAATCGCAATACCCTAATATCCGACGACTAGTGACTCACTTAACCCGTAGGAACCATACCCACTCAAAATACAGTGAAATCACAAAGTACGCCCCTTAACAATCCGACGTCTAGTGACTCACTCAACAACCAGCAGGAAACATACCCACTCAAAATCCAGTGAAATCACAAAGAACGCCCCCTAACAATCCGAGTGAACAACCATAGTCCACTTATCAAGTGCTACGGTAGGAGTAATAACCAACAATGTATTTATGTTTACCTCGTGTTGCTTGTAATTAATCATAAAATAAAATAAATATGTTCAAATGGTTAATGCATTTACCTCCTTTAGTCTTTAGCTTATCACCCTGTTCTAATGTGCGATACCCAAACTAGTGCCCATAAATCACGCTCATTAGTTTCATTTGGGCAACCAGAACACATCCTGTGCTATCGGAGAGTCACCTCGATCAGCACACGATTTGTCCGGTCAGTATAATAGTGCGATAATGCGGGCTAAGGTACCGCTACAGAGTAGCCCCAGCCACATACATACCCACACACAGTATTACACACAACCCTTTTTTACTCACTTCTGAAGTGAAATGAACACGCCTTGTCGGTACGAATATTTCTGTATTTTTATTCTTGCACACATACAAACTTGGTATTTAGCAATATTTAACAAACTATTTAATTGGGTACTCAATATAATATCAGTATAGACTTTAGACTTCTTGAAGACAACCTTTAGATACCGAGGCTCGGAAAGAACCAACTTAGCAACTACGCAGCACACCAAATATCATGTTTTTCAATAGGTTGTGTTAAAAAAAAAACCAGTACCGTTACGGTAACTGTCAAATTAGATACTTTTAAACTTCATGACTACCCTGATACAAAAATCATTTGAAGCAAATCACATACTTTCAATTTTATATTTACTATTTAAAATCACTACAAATCTTATTAATATTTGGAAATCAAAGTTAGATAAAAACAAGGTTCCACCGGCTGTCACTTTACAATGCGTATATTTGTAACAATGGAACAAATTGACCGGCGCACGGACCGAAGAGACAATGGACACCAATCATGAACCCAGTTTGTTGACTACACAACCGACCGCTAACTATATTAAATGAAATCAAAGAAAGTTTAGAAAATATGTGTTCTAGTGCAATTATTGGAAAATATTTCCACAATAGGTATTTACTGCAAGGTCAATCCATACAATTCTTTTAATTAAAATAAGCAGGGACATTGACGAACTGAGTAAAGGCTCCCGCAGACTGGGGCGAAATCGCGGGTGCGACAGGCAGCAATATGCCTGTCGCGCCCGCTATATCGCCCCAGTTTGCACGAGCCTTAAGCTTGAGTACTTACTTTTACATACTTACGTCTGTTTCCTTTATGAGGTAAGCAGGGATGTAGGTATATGTTGCAAATAGTAGTAGTACGTCCCGAGTGAAAACGAGGCAAGCCTATTACCGTAAGCCCGTGTATTCCCGTTCGCCTCACTCCCGTCGTCCCACTAGTGGGATGAACAGGAATTTAATAAATAATATTAAATTTATTCCCGTTCGTCTCACTGATTTTGTTAGTGGGACGAACGTGAATAATTTTATTTTATTTTTAAGTCCCATTGGTCTCACTAAATAATTTAAGTCTGGTTGTTCAATAGTGAAAAACCGACCAGAGCGTGTCGGACCACACACAATAAAGGGTTCTGTAGTTAGGATGAATTGATCCCAAGAACAAACTTAGCATTGTTGTTTAAAAACATGTTCCCTTATACAATCCAATTGCAAATGTAAGTTTGTACGCACAATATTGAAAATATACCATGTTGTTTTAAGCCTATAGGTTTTCCTGTAATCTATAAGTATATTCCGTATTTTTTGTCAAAATCTTAGGCTGACTGGAGATAAGTTGGGAATTGTCAATTAGTTCTATTTTGTTAAATAATTTTAAAGTGCTTAAATTCAAATTATAAAAAAAATGTATCTAAAATCCTTATTTAACAAACAAGCTCTTTCATTTGATATCTAACACGGTACAGTTTCTAAAACCTTTTTGTAATTTTCTAATTTGCCCGCAAAAGTGACTCCCATCTTCAAAATTCATTTATTTACGTTACACATCCGTGTTTGGGTCACAGAAATTCATATGTGTACCAAATTTTACCTTAATCGGTCCAGTAGATTCGGAGCAAATCGGCTGTGACAGACAGACACACGAGTTATCCTATAAGGGTTCCGTTTTTTCCTTATCAGATACGGAACCCTAAACAACACTTATTTGTTCTAACTAATATAATATTATAAATGCTAAAGTGAGTTTGTTTGTTTATGTATTACGTACGCTAAAACGGCTGAACGGATTTGGATCAAAGGCGAACGGCAGGCTTGTATGGGACTTTCGTACAGTTAATAAAATTTCGTGTTTTGGGATCTTTTTCTTTTAATTGGTAGTTAATGGTTCTTTTAAATGGCTTAGTTGCCTTAATATGTGGTAAAAATTCTATAACACAACAACAAAAAAAGTAAGCTGTACGAAATCTGCCGTTCACCTTTGACTCATGGGTAGACCATGACCTGCGATAGGACATAGGATACATTCATCTCGGTAGTACACGGCATGCATACAAGACAGTAATTCTGTGCACGACACGTTGTGCACAATTTAATCTAATAAAAATTACTAGGCTTGCATATGCATAGTATGTCAATCATTTGTATTATCCTACTGATTGGATTTGGGTGATATTTGGCACACAGATATTTAGTTTATAACTTGGATTTAACACATAGGATACTTTTTATCCCGGTAGTACGTTGCATGATATTTATTGTTATGTCGTATTATTGTTTAATTTAAAATGTTTACCTATATTAAATATCACAAAGATTGGGCGGGATGCGGCGGCGATGCCGCTATTTAGCAAAAGAGGGCCGATAACATTGTTTTTCTTTGCGGGAATCCTATTGGTTTACCTAACCACTTCACCACAACATACGCTTCTTCTATTAGCCTTAAACGTATCATTGTTTTTATCATTAAAAGTAGGTATGTCCCTATATTTCAAAAGAAAACAACTGAATGGTAAAAAAATCAGTATCGTGTGTCTTATTTTATGTCAGTTGTAGTAATTATAGAGACTTGATTTAATTATCTGTTCGTAACACAGATTTTTTAATTTAATTATACCTGTGTGCAAATGTCACCCAAATTCTACATATTAGAAGCATAATAGGTACTAATGATTGAAATACTGTCGTGAATTCATACAAGCCTACTACTTTTTGTAAGGTTACTACTGCTCAAAAATTGTGCACAACGTCTCGTGAACAGAATACTGTCTTGTGAGCATGTAACGTACTACGTACGTACGTAGTGTCCTATGAAACTATTTATAAATAACAAGCTTTACCCGGTCCGGCTTCGCACGGGTAGCACTAAGTATCTACCCTACCTACTCTGCCTGCCCTACCGGCTCTACCTGCCCTACCTGCCCCACCCTACATACTCTCATCCCGTGGGTGTTGTCGTAAAAGGCGACTAAGGGAACAGTTGAACAGTTTGGAGGATTCTATTGTTTTCCTCTGTGTAGTACTAACAACACACACCCAAGCTAACGTTGCCGTGCCGAGAGCTGCATCGCTAGGGGGGAGCCTAGTCGCCAACGTGCCTGTTGTCTGGGATCGTGCACCCCTGGCACTAACAAGCCTTACCTCTACATGCGGGGTTCTATAGAGTGTCGACAGCTGTTTCCTCTGCTATTTGTGGGAACTAAATGAGTAATCTACGAGTAAATAATAAGCAACTCGGAGGCGGTGGTGATGCTCGCCACACACCATGTCAGTTGTTTTCACGCGGCGAAAAGTGAACTGCGGAGTGTCGGTTAGCTACGCTGAATGTGCAGGGAGGTATAAAAGATAAGATGAATGAGGTGTGTTAGATGGTGAAGGATAAAAGAATAGATGTGTTATGTATGAATGAGACGAAAAGAAAGGGAGTGGACTAAACACGGCTCCAAACACGTCTGACCGCTATCTGGTCCGGCGTTCAAGAGACACACATGGCCTGTCAGGGTGTGGGAGTTGTCCTGTCTGAGCGGATAATGCAAAGTGTCAAAGATTATGTTTGTGTGAGTCCCAGGATTCTTTGGGTAAGAGCCAAGTTGGAAGGTGGATAGGGTTTACCCTATCTTTATTTTGTGCCTGTATGCACCCGATACGGGAAGCTCACCTTTGGAGAGACGAATTTTGGGACAGTACTCGTCTAAGGGATTTGGTGAATGGATGTAAGTTAAACGAGAAAATTGTTAAGCTTGGAGACTTTAGTGGTTGGGTTGGTGTGAAGGGGAATGTGTACGAAAAAGTATTAGGTGCATTTGGGTATGATAGAGTGAATGAGAATGGGATGAATTTAGTAGAAATATGTGTAGAGAAGAATTTGTGTGTTATGACCACTATGTTTAGTCATATAAAGGTTCACAGGTATACGTGGGAAAGGCAAGACTGTAGAAGTATGATTGATTTGTGATTGTGGATGAAAGATTAAAGAGTAAAGTTACAGATACTAAAGCATATCGGGGTGTTAATGTAGGGACTGATCATTATTTGGTTATGTGTGGGATGGATGGTCTGTTCAGGCATTGGCGTCACAGAGTTCGAGTTCTCGTGACTGCTCTAGAAATAATAAAAGTGGAAAGACTGCAAGAATTGAAAGTAAAAGAGGAATATAAGAGGGAAGTAAAAGTGAAGATGGATAAAATATTTGATGATACGAATGATTACAATCTGGAAGAAATAAGGAATTTAGTGAAAAATAGTATGGTGCAAGTAGTCACAAAAGTATGTGGTCTAGCGCAGAGGAAATATGGTGGAAAGAAGGAATGATTCTTGGGTAGATGGTGAAGTTAAAGAGGTTGTGAGGAAGAAGTAAGAAGTAAGCTTAATGTTGCCCAAAACAGGATGAATTAGGCAACGACTGTGGCAGATGATTTGGAAAGAGTGAAGAAGGAATACACCGAATTGAAAACGAAAGTAAAAGAGATTGTAAAAATTAATAAGGATGAAAAGGAAGAAAAGTATAACAGGAAGTTCTCTGATAACTTCAGGGCCAATATTAAGCTGTTCTAGAAACAGGTAAGATTGGCTCGCGGAGTGGCAGGAAGAAAGTTATAAGAACTAAAGATGGATGTTTATTAAGTTAAGCATGTAACGTCTTGGAACCCTGAAAGGGATACTTTGAAAGTTTATTTAGTTGTCAGGATAGTGTGCAAGGAGTGAGTAATAGGTCCGAAGCCAGTTTGAGAAGACCCAAGCGCACATACTGATGAAGGGAATAAAATAGAAATAGATGAGATTGTAAGAGCTTTGAAAGGGATCAAAACTGGGAAAGCTGAAGGGTATGACAGAGTGTCTGCTGAAATGCTGAAGCTTAGAGTAAATGCTGTGGAAATGCGTTCCTTGCGAAGCATGTGTGGTATAACTATAAATGATAGGCTGAAAAATGACGTGATAAGGCAACGGTGCGGTTTAAAAGAAGATGTAGTGAAACAATTTAAAAGAGTATGCTTAGATGGTTTGGTCATATTAAGAGGATGAATGAATGGCGACTAACAAAAGGTATTTACAAGGCAGATGTGAGTAGAAACGCCGGGAATGAATACCCCAGGAAAACATATAGTGTCCTCTTTGGTCATGTTCTTCAAAAAGGAGTATGTAAGGAGAGTAGCAGGTGGCGTTCTATAGTTTCCGCCTACCTCCACGGGAAGAAGGTGTGAGTTTATGTATGTATGTATGTATGTATTTTATTAATATTTTACATATTCTTTTATATTTTGTGAATATGGGAACGTTGTAGGGTTAATAGATTAGATTTGTAGACCATTTCTTTTTGTTAAGTCCCTATCTGGTACTTCATGATAGACCTACACTGTCCTTCCATACCTATTAACACTTTAATTTGAAAACATTGTAAAAAAAGTAACAGTAGAGTTTCTTCTCCATAGGAAAAACCAATTGGAACCCTGCACCTAGCTTCTGACGTTTCATAAGTGTCCATGTAAGTTTATGTGAAATAAAATATTTTGATTTGATTTGATTTGATTATGTCCTAACCCAGGTCACAGTCTTCTACTCATATGCCAAAGTTCGTTTTAGCGTGAAAGTGTAACAAATAAGCAAACAAACTCACTTTCGCATTGATAATATTGTTAGTTAGGATTAATAAGTGCTTTTTTACCATTGAACAACCAGACTTGAAATTACATTTTATAATATTTATTTTATAAAATTTATTTTTTCCCACTAAACAATAGTTTAGTGGGACGAACGGGAATACAAACGTAAACAGACCAAAGTTCCAAACTCCAGGCAATTTAAAAGTAGTAAGTTGTTTAATTTAAATAAAGAATTTAAATAAGTTTGAATTTTGTATCCGAGGGTAGCACAGCTTCTGTGCAGTATAATAGACGCAGCAGTTAACAACAAATATTGAAAAAGTCCATGTTTCTTAATAATCTATGTTACTAAGTCACTTGGTTCAACTAAATTTCTCTTCAGAAGTCTCACGTCAAGGAAGAAACTTACATCCAACTTACAGCTTACAAAACTACATGTCAGTTACTCTAGAATGTAGTAGTTTGCCTCCATACTTTTTATTTTAAATACAGTAAAGATCCCTCTATGTTTTCCACATAAAAAGCAAAAGACTAACAAACACAGCACAGATTAATTTAGGCCGGCGCGGCGGCGCGTACGTCGTTCTCGTCGGTACGAAATGTTGCCATTTTAAATATTTGTATTTATGTAATTCTTTTTTTTTAATATTTGTATTTATGTTATTCAAATTACAATCTCACTGTATGCTGCACCGGTCGACGTCTTAACGTCAACGCCGGCTATCGCTGAAAACCAGCGCTGGGGCTCTGTCTCGCATAGGGTCACATCATTATGCTGAGCGTTGGCCGTTTTGCGTGGACGTGACGCATATTCTCCCCCAAATTGTTTCTTTTTTGTATTTGTGTTCCTTCCTTGCGTCATGTTTACCGCAAATAAATGTATTTTCTTTCTTTCTAACATTTAGTACTTAAGGCGCTGACAAGACCCAATTGACCAAAATAGGCTTCTCTTAAGAAAGAAAATCGCCAAATCTGTATAGTTTGTGGTAGCGGAAAAAATATATGTTAATTTTGAACAAATTTCCCAGAACTTGGTTGTCACCAAAACACGTTTTGAAAAAAAAATCTCGATACATACTAACGTTAAACTAACCTCTTACCTTGAGTTCTAATCCAAAATATTTTATTAATATCAACATACATTACGTATTTAATTAATAACAAGTACGTCTTATTCTAATGCAGAACTTGGTTGTTTTTATTTTCGATCACTCAACTCAATTCTGAGTAAATAGATAATTACTTCATATTTTGCAATAAATTAGAAGCGTTTTGTCGTCGCGCTTCTCTTTCTTTTCTGTGCAATCTGACAGTGACCGCGGTTTAGGTGTTGTCAGCGTCTTAATGATAAAGCGTTTGTAGCGAGTGGACAATTGCATCAGTTACAAAATAAGGTTGAAATTAGATGGCATCAACCTAATTTAGTCTTTTTGGAAGTCAAATAAGGACCTAAGTAGCCTTTTTAGAGTTCCGTAGTCAACAAGGAACCCTTATAGTTTCGCCATGTCCGTCTGTCTGTCTGTCTGCAGCATAGCTCACAGACTCTTTTTTTTTTGGGTAGGAAATCATCAAATAACTTCTTCCGCTCTGGGCGGAGCGGGAAGGTGTGTCGGACTCTTGCTGACTAAAACCCACCCGTATTTATTCCTGTTGCCTGTGTTGCCAGGGGCCTCGGTGACCCTTTAGTACCTTCCCGCGACCCCGGCAGGCATCGGCCCTAGTGGACCCCTACATTTGTGCTGACGACATCTCTTTGAGGCGCGGGTGGAATACAACGCGCCGTCGACCCGGGCCTGGTCCTTACCGGATGGTGAGCTACCCATTGCTCACCGTCCGCAAGCCCGCGCCTACGGTGGCCGGAAATCCGCCCGGGATTCCCGATACCCAGGGCGTCTCCTGCGGCGGCTAGGGGCGAGAGGGCGCGCAATTTGCCTTTCCCTCAACCGTCCCGCCTCCTCCTTCGCGAGCATTACTGCTTCGCAGAAGGAGGTGACGGCTGCCCATGCCCTCTCGCTCCGTACCATGACCTGAACCAGGGCCGGACGTGAGAGATCTCTGCCGCCGATCGCCTCCATGAGGACACGGCGGTGCTCTGCCCAAGCCGGGCAGACAGCCGGAGGACACGGTGGAGCATATGGTGGAGCATATGCTCCACCGTGTCCTCCGGGCGATCCACATGGTGGTGACATCCGGGCGTTTCCTCCCGCCTTATCCGACACAGGAACCTCCCGAAGCTGCCATGTCCGGTGAGGACCTGCGTCAGGTGGAAGGTGAGGACGCCGTGGTGCCTCTCTAGCCACTCCTCAAAGAGGGGACTTATCGCCTTAATTGTGGCGTGCCCAACACTGGTCGTTCAAAAATATTGCGGGTCTGTGAAAACCTATTTTCGATTCAGGGATCTTTAAAGTGCTAAATGGTTCATTTGAATATGTGAAAAAACTTATGGCAGTAGTATATACGAAATTAAAAGGAAAACTATCACAGCTAAGTAGACTTTACAAGTTAACGAGTAATAGTCGACCAACTTATATTTGCAATTGGAGAATTGACCGATATTGGTATATGGGAGAACATGTTTTTCAACTACAATGTTAAGTTTGTTTTTGGGATAAATTCCTCCCAACTACGGGACCCTTTATTGTGCGTGGTCCGACTCGCACTTGGCTGGTTTTTTACTTAAATATTTACTTTAAGTCCCATTGCAGTAGACGATGTAATATTGCGGAAGCCTTATTCCTTATTTAGCACACGTACTCCTATTGTAAATGTAAAGTCACACAACTCGCCACTTTGGCGTCGATTCAAGAAATCAGTGAGAGGGCTTAAACTTTTCAATTTAAAGAAAACTGACTTCGTAATACGGAAACTCAAGCCCCATTGCATTTATAAGAATGCAATTATTTTAATGTATAACTGAAGGAGGTTAACTACCGCAATTGCTCAATTATTCCATAATAGATCAATCATTATGTCTATTGAGGATACTCGACAAATACTGTTTTTATAATTGAGTGTATTTTTATGCCTACCTTCAGCTATGAAAGTTACGTGAAAGGAAATACAATAATTGAAGAACTATTCATGTATTTTTATAAAGAATACATGAGCTGTCTCGTCAAAATAATACGACAACAAAAATCACCACAACCGAACTCAAACCATCTCAAATATTCCGACTCTTTAAGCCGTTCAAACAAGATATAATAAATTAAATGAAACCTAGACGGACCGTACAAAAATACCTGTGATGTAACAGAGGTCAAATTCTCAAAATACAATGCAGATAATTATTTCGTTTCAGTAAACGTTATTCAGAGTGGCAGGTACATCGACGCACGACGTGTTACCATGGATTCAGCACATGATTCTGGAAAAAAAATGCTGTTCCATACAATTTGACCACGTAGGTATTGCACTTTTATAGGAAACAGCTGTTAAATTACAGCGAATCATGTACTGAATATAGATTCAGTACATGATTCTAGACCCCCTGTGGTAACAGGCTGTGCGTCGAGGTCCCTGCCACCCTGAATATTACCTGCATATTTTCAGCCAATACTGAGTCATGTGATTGATTCTTTTATGAAGCTAACACATTGCGGCGACGAAAGAATATTCCCATAACACCACTCCGTAGCTTCAATCGAAATGCCAATCAAGCTTGTCAATTATGCCTGTAACACCGGTTGCGGTCCTATGACAGGTAGTTTAGAGAAATGAAGAACTTACTAGAACATAATAAAAGCGCATTTCCCATTCAATGGGAGGCTACATAGATATATGCTCTACGAAGTGCCTACGCCAGTCGTAGCGAGGCGTAGCGGTGCCGCAAATTTGGCTTGCTTTATCGTAGCTCGGTGTAACCGCGGTTCACGGTCATCAGTGAAGAGACTTGATTGCAGCTCTCGCTAACTTACACACGCGGCGCGGAATACCGTGTACAAGCCTTGTTTAGTTTATCAACGAGCCTGGTTAATTACGAGAAACATGTTTAGCAGCGATGATAATGATTCGCCAATATCGACGCTCCTCGTTTACTATGAATTCATCGATACTGATGAATTAAATCATATCTACGTATTTGTTTTTATTAAAACTTGAATGTGTACAGGTTACATGGCTTAATACATTTTCATTTAATGATTGCAATTGAATCCTCTTGAATGATCTTCGTGAAAATGATCTTATAATAGTTTTTCCAAAATCTTGATCACAGGAAAGTAGATTTTTAGGGTTCCGTACCTCAAAAGGAAAAAAGGAACCCTTATAGGACCAAATCAAATCGTTTATTGCAATCCATAATGTACAGTTACAGGTGGAAAATATATTTAAAAAATAAATAATAGAAACAATTATGGACCCTGTCGGGCACAGCAAATGTTTAAATAAGTAGAGAGAGTAGGAGCGCTATATTAATTTTCCTTGTTAGAAGTTAGAATTATTTTATATCCTATTACCCATGTATTTATATTTCCATTCATTCACTTATTCTATTAATATTTTAAATGCAGGCCTATCTATTTATTTATTATTTATTTAATTATATTTAATATTGCTTATTTCTTTACTCGCATTAAAAATTGTTCATTATTATGAATGTAGTATAATTATTAAGTATTATGTTATAATTTATTTTTGTTATTTATTTATTAAAATATATCTGTTATTCATTTTTATGTATTATTATTATTGAATTTATCCATTAAAATTAGTTTATATCCTATTATCTATGTATTTATAATAGGTTGGGGAAAAAGTTTCTTCGCATTTTTTAAGAAAATTCAAAACATTTTTTAATATAGTTTACTTACGTTTAACTAAAGTATGTAGGTACCATTTTGTTCGATAACTTTTGCCATCTTGTAGGTAGGGACATGATCCCATTGCTATAGAAATTTTGGGACTTCTGATCAAAATACCGCGACAAGTGGTTTTGGCAGTCCTCTCGTGATGTTAATCTGACACTGCCTAAAGAATTCTGAAGAGACCGAAACAGGTGGAAATCTGAAGGTGCAAGGTCAGGACTATACGGCGGATGCATTAACACCTCCCAGCCAAACTCTCTTAATTTTTGCTGAGTGGCTAAAGATGTGTGAGGTCTAGCGTTATCATGATGAAAAACCACACCCCATCTGTTGATTAATCCCGGCCGCTTTCTCTCAACTTCTTGCTTTAATCTCATCTGATGTTCGCAGTAGAGTTCAGAATCGATGATCCTGCCTGGTGGTAACAGCTCATAATGAATAATGCCCTTCCAATCCCACCACACACAGCATCACCTTGTTGCGAGTTAACCCGGGTTTCGCCACAGTCTGTGAAGCCTGACCGGCCTTTGACCACGACCTTTTCGACGAAAGAATCACAAATGAGTACACGGGTCATTAGGTTTCTTTCAGTGAGCTCGTTAGGTACCCAAATATCGAGCTTTTTTGTGTACCCAGTTTTTTTTCAAATGCGCCAAAACTGTTGTGTGGTCAATTCCCAGTTCTTCAGCTACGTTGTTACTACTGATATGCTGATCTTGCTCCACTTTTTCAAAAATGGCATCCATTTATCCGTAATAGGGCGACCAGAGCGACGTGCATCTTTGACATCAAAATTTCCGGATTGAAAACGCTTAAAACAAATTTGTGCTACTCTCACAGACACTGCTCTAGGTCCATAAACATCGCAATTTTTTTTTCGCGGCTTGCGATGCAGTTTTACCTTTTTTGTAGTAAAATTTTAAAATGTATTGAATTTCTTCATTTGATTCACTCATCTTGACGGTACGTAAAACAAATGAAAATCACACATTTTCCTAATTCGAATTTGGAATTATGTTCTTTAAAATTTAAACTTGCAATGATACCAAAACCAGCCAGATACAAATAGTATACCCAAAGAGATTCATACATACTTTATTGCGAAAAGACCTTTTCCCCAACCTAATATTTCTATTAATTTACTTATCCTATTAATATTTTACTCGTTTGAAATATGTTCTAAGTATTATAGTATTATTTATTTTTGTTATTTTAGTTATTAAAATCTATCTGTTATTCATAATGATGTATTTGTTGAATAATTTGTTTGTATGCCTCCCCGTGTGCTGTAAGAATCTGGATATTTACGGACTAGTTTACATAATTCTAAGATATAAATACCGACTAAGGTGAGAATCTTGTGTTTCTGAAAGTAAGGCTTGCAACTGTCTCTTGATCACCCGTGTGTCTGTCTGTCCGTCTGTCACAATCTACTGGACCGATTAAGTTGAAATTTGATACACATATGAGTTTCTTGACCCAAACTCGAACGTACAACGGAAATAAATGAATTTTAAATATGGGCTTCACTTTTGGGGGAAAAGTGTGGAAATTTTAACAAAAAGTTTTGCAATCATATCGTTTGACATATCAAACAGAAGGACTTGTTACGAGGTTTTTAGTCTTTTAATAGATGAAAATCGACCGTATCTCCGAAACAACTGAGCTAAAAATTAAAAAAAAAATTAATGCAGAGAATAGTTATATACTTATACATACAGGAACACCTATGTTTAAGAAGTATATGATATTAAAATAACATGGTAAATAACTCAATATTGTGCGTACACTTACATTATTTTGCAGTTGGAATGTATGGGAACAAGTTTTTGAACTACATTTCGACACGCACTTTGCCGGTTTTTTTACCTACCTATAATTTACTATGTAGGTGCAACAACTGCTTCTCTAAGGTTAACAACAACATACCTCTGCAACTAAGCAAGTAACATAATTATATTACAAACTTACCTCTTGCATGCACTTTCGTAGTAACCAAACAATTAGAGACCGTCAGCTGTCCAATAAATTAGCTGCTACATTATTGAACTCTAATTTTTAATTGTCGAAGATGGCGTCCGAATAGACAATAAGTTTACCTCATTTCCAGGAAAATTTATGTGCTGTGTACACACTTCGCTTAACTGTCAGATAAATTTTCCGCTTCAAAGTTCTCGCAAACTAGATCGTTTACAGCGTGGGGAGCGAAGTACCAGGGACGCAGAATCGCGAGCAGCCTCCGTTACACGTGCCGCACTCACACATACAGCCTTCCCGTGTATGCACGCCCTGTCAATGTGTGCAGACAATTTACAAACGTGGCAGACTGGAAAACGCATTAAGCCGGAAAAGATGCAACACATTGATACTTTTAACTAATTTGCTATTATATTTGACCAAATCATAAATAACATCAAAACATCAAAGAAATAAAGCTTATTATTGAGGTAAAGAGAAATGTTTTCTTTTTAGGGGCCTTTACAACATACGAGAACGCGAAGGCAGTCACAAAAGCACCCCAGACTTGAACTGAAATGAGAGCCTGTGAGTGGAGGTCTCGACTTTCTTTCTAAAGGCAAAGCACAGTTAACGACTTTCTAGCTTCGTTTCTGGATTTATTAAGGAATGTAAGCCGAAGGAGCGGCACGTGACACTCAATTAATAATTTGATTTGAAGTTTCGTCCACAGGTTTTCTATTCGCTCTGGTTCACTTAAGTTTTCAACAATTTTCCACATAAGTTTTGATCTTGAAATTTAAGTTAACCGATTTTTGTGTCTAATAACTAATATTTTAGAGAGTCGTATTAAAGCATGAATAGGTTGTTATTACTGAAATAAAATGACAAGAAATAGTATAAATATTATGTATCCATAATAGCCACAGGGAATAAGTACCTACGGAGGTTTAACAGGAAATTTTGTATGTGGTGATTCATACTAAATCATGATTTTTTTAAAGAAATACGAAGTTATGGACAACTTAGAGAATAAAATCTTCATTTTTGTTAGTAAACCACTGGTGTTGATGTAGATTTCTCTAATTTCCAACCGGACGCAAGCCTTCAGAGCGCAATCTGTCTAATTGCCCTAGCCCCCTGCCCTAGAACTTTCAATTTTATACTACCCTCTGCAATTCTCACCCCCTGTTACAGGAATGCGCTCCCCCTGCGTTTGATAAGTTTCGGCTATGCGATTTCAAACTCAGATAACGCGATTTACTTCAAAACAAAGTTGTTAATTTGTTTTTTGTTCTGTTATGGATCAAGTTACCGAGGGTGAAATCTTAATACATAGCTACGATTATTCAGTTACAGCCGTGGTAAAGATCGAAACTTTTTCTTTTGAAAAATTTCGTTAGTTTGTTTTTAGATAGTAAGGAACGCTATCTGTAGTGCTATTCTGTAAAATTCACTTTAAAACTCACTCACTCAAGTGTCCGCACTCATTTCGCAAAAAAAACTCTCTTGGTTTTAAAGTAGATCACCTCGGGATCACACGATCGACACCGTCCGAATTTAGTTTAGAGTATAACGATGCAGTTCATTGAAAATAGTTATAATTGGTCAGCTCTCTATAGAAAACGTATACGCCAGCCTTGACCGCGAAAACTAAAATAGGTTACAAACTAGGACACAGGAGCGGTTGAAAAAAAAATGCATTCTCACAGGAATAGTTTACGTTGATTTTATAATCCTGTAGCTGCCCAGTGTCAAGGACTACTACGGGCTTCCAGGAATAGAATGTCTGCATAATATTATAAATATATATTCGCAAGATATATATTTTTATATATAGATTACGCTATACCTAGAGATGCTATAAAAATAGAGATCAAAAGTGGAAAAGTGTTTGGAAAAAATATTAAAATTCAAGGTAATTTAACAAAAAAATATCGTTGTGGCGTAATTGTTAAGAGCATAGATGGCTGAGCATAGATATTCAATCTGTGTTGTCCCATTGCTGGGCAAAACTCTCCCTCATATAGTTCCACTGTTCCCTGTATTTTATTTTAGTTAAGTAAATTTTAGTATAGTAAAGAAAATTTTAATTTATATAAAGAAAATTTTTGAATAAAGTAGGTAAACGCTTGACGTTTGTCCTGCCTTGCGAGATACTCTACGTCTATTGTCTCTCGACTGTCCACACGGTAACGCCTGGAGTAGTTGTGCAAAAGACACACTAATTTATTCAATGTTTTTTTTTCTAATAACACTACGTCAGTGCCTTGGCATGCAGTGCGTAAATATATTTTATAATCATTGTTACTGGGCAGCAGCCAAGTACATAGTACGTAGCTTTTCCGAGAGATAAAAAATAATAATACGATTTTAGTTTTGGTAAAGGTCCAATTGATCGCGTGCCTTTTACATTTACATAATATACATTGCACAAACACATTAGGTACATTACATTGATATAATATGCTTTATTATTATACCTAGGTACCTTCCAAGTGCTTTCCTTTTATATCTGGTTATTAAAATTGAGGGACTTTTGGCTAAGTAAAAACAGCCACACGGGACGATCAATCAGGTTAAGCTATGCTTACCGCGGTTGGTCCGTGGATGGGTGACCACCTGTACATACCAAGACCCCTCCGTACCTCGTTAAGCCGTTGGTCTCGGCTGTCACTTGTAGATCTTTGGCAGTTGTTATGGGTTCCGGGTAAGCCCGAAAGACTGAAAACTAGTCTTACCAAGGGTATTAGTGTTCGCGGGAAGGTACTTATAGGTCACCGAGGCCCCCACAAAACAGGCAACGGAAGGAATACGGGTGGGTTTTAGTCAGTAAGAGTCTGACACACCCTCCCGCGGCTCCGCCCAGAGCGGGAGAAGTTATTTGATGATTTCCCATCCACAAAAAAAAAAGGTATTAGTGTTACCCAGTAACTGGGTTGTGGAGGTCAGATAGGCAGTCGCTCCATGTAAAGTACTGGTATTAAGCTGCATACGGTTAGACTGGAAGCCGACCCCAACATATTTGGGAAAAGGATAGGCAGATGATGATGACGGTGATATAGAATAGAATACTCTTTATAATGTAGGTAAATATAGGAAATCTAGGTTCTAACACTTAATTAAAACGAGTTGTGGGCTTTTTAAAATGTATAGATTATTATTAGCTAATTAAAATTCACTAGGAAGGTTATACGTCCGTCTTCGTTAAAGCGCAAACAAGAAGTGTAAGAATGATATTGTAGTAAGGGAAGTAGGTTTCCGTTTTTCCTTTTAAATAAGTACCTACGATATATCGATTATTACAGAATCGATTTAATATTGATTTTTGTAAATATGTAAATCAAATAAATCAACAGTACACCATAAAACTACAGATAATAATGTAAAAGTGAAATATTTCACTGAGTTACGGTTCATATTCATGCAGCTCTCGTTTATCGAAGTCTATCATCCCTTCCACTCTCGAGTTACAGAGGAAACTTGAACATTATTTACGAAGAAGCAGGTACCGATACAAAGTGACTAACTGTTACTAAAAGCTGTTATTCCTGTGCTTAGCTTGGGCTTCATTTCAAATAATGCATTTACTAACGAAGCTTCATTCGTGTGTTGTACCGATGGCAATTTAGTTGTTTCGCGGTATCCTTTACGTCAGGGTTACCCGCTAAATTGTCATTTGTTGTTCACGTCGAGAAGTAGCAATTGTGACAAACGTTAACAGCGTTCCGCAACAAAATTAACAAGTTAAGTTACAGTTAACAAGCCCGCTGTTTGCGTAAACTGCACTAACTAGCTAGTTTTTACGTCAGCTTGACAGACGCCGCACCTTTTACACCGTTCCGCGCGTAATTTCATCAAAAGTCGTTTCATTTTTGTTTTCCATACGCGGATAAACTTTTCGGAATCAAGCGGAAAACTGTTTATCCACTAAGTTGTAACAGTTTTCACAAATTTGATCTGCAGTTTAATGCTGGGTTTCTATTGCTAATCAAGGATTGAGTAACTAATTAAGTAACACACAACACTGAAAAGCATTAGGAGTTTTATTAGATTAGTCATTAACTGCTTTATATTTTCCTCGCAGAGGATGTGGTCATCCCAGAGTGGTTTGTGTAAAAAAAAACAAACCAGTAGATACAGTTTGATGTGACACAATTCAAATGACAACAGTTTACGCCAACATTGTGAACAAAAACTTTGTATTTAACCGATGCTTAGATAAAGAAATGACAGAAAACCTCTTTACTATTGTTCTCCAGATTAGCATCATCGGCTTAACTACATACAAATCTTCAAACATACATCCAATTGGATCTGACCCAGTCTTCGCCCGATCCCCGACTAAGGACAGGCTTAAGTTTACTTAACGAAAGCTCCCTTGAAGTATTAGCTAGGTCGCCTAGGTTTGACTTGGCTCCAACTTTTGTTTACCTAGTTACCGGCAATTTCTTGACTTTAGCTTTCTTTTGAAATCTTCTTACGGCGAAAACAATGTTGTAACGTATTGGATTCTTTGAAGTCGCAACTATGTAATGTTACACTAAGTTTTGAAGTGGGTTTGTAAAATGTTTATTTTATTTCTTTGCTTCCGGATTCTGCAAAAATACTATTGACAAGTACCTAATATTGACAGAACACTGAACATCTCTCCGCAGCGAAGAGAGATAAAGAAGCTGGCACATGTTAACAGCGGGGGTCCCGCGGTAAGCTAGTTGTTCGGATGTGATAATACGAGCGCGTGCGCCGCCATCCCGACAATTAGGTGGCAGACTAACGAGTACGTGCGCGCGTGCTGACGCCTCCACTGCACGCCCAAACAATTCTATTACCTTCAATAAAACAGCTAAGTTTGTAAGATTCTACACAATAATCAACACATAAAGGAATATTTCAAATACAAAAGCAAAATGTAATCCTAATTTTATTTCAGTTTCAGAGATATTTTTTTTTTCAAACTCATAATAGGTTCACATATTTCACATAAACCTACATGAAATGGCACTTATGAAACGTCTAATGTCAGACGTCCACAAAAGCCACTAATAAATAGGTGAAATTAAAATTGTAGGTTACATATGTATAATACGCGGCGGTACGCAGGCTTAATGCCAAAAATACCGCCCCAGGACCCGACGGCTTACCTGGGAAGGCCTGGGTCCTGGCCTTGGAGGCTCTTGGGCCTCGACTTAGAGGGCTCCTAAGCGGATGCTTGGAGAGGGGCCAGTTCCCGCTTCGTTGGAAGACGGGGAAACTGGTCCTCATAAACAAGGCAGGGCACCCTGCGGACTCTCCGTCCGCTTATCGGCCCATCGTGCTGCTCGACGAGGTGGGCAAGCTCTTTGAAAGAGTCATTGCAGACCGCCTCGTCGGCAAGCCGGTGCGGGTGGGGCCGGATTAGGCGGAGAGCCAGTTTGGTTTTCGCAGGGGGCGCAATACGGTGGCCCTGGAGTTGCATCAGGGAGGCACTCCGGTACCACCGGATGCCGCCCTACCTCTGTCGTGTGGTCGAGGCCTATCTGACGGACAGGACCGTCATCTACCCCGGTCACAAGGGAGTGTGGAAACGGCAAGAGATGTCATGCGGTATCCCACAGGGATCGGTCCTGGGGCCGCATCTGTGGGATATCGGATACGACTGGGTGCTGCGCGCCGACCTCCCTAGCGGCGTCAACGTAGTGTGCTACGCTGACGACACGTTGATCCTGGCGCTGGGAGGTCGCACCAGGCGGCGGCCGAATTAGTGGCACGCGGGGTTGCGACAATTGTCGAAAGGATCCGGCAATTGGGACTCGAGGTGGCCCTCAAGTCCGAAGCCATGTGTTTTCATGGTCCTCGGAACGCGCCACCATTGGGGTCCCAAATAACGGTAGGAGAGGTTTCCATCGGCGTCGAGTCGACGATGAAGTACCTGGGACTCGTCCTCGACAGCCGGTGGAACTTCGTGGAGCATTTCCAACGTTTGGCTCCCAAACTGGAGCGGGCAGGCGCTGCATTGAAGCGGCTCCTGCCCAATCTAGGGGGTCCAAACGCCTCCTACCAGAGGCTCTACGCGTGGGTCATGTGGTCCATGGCCCTCTACGGGGCTCCTGTATGGGCGCGCTCTCTGGCGCTGCGGCCAGCCCGCTGATTGAGCGCGGCCCAACGGGTCATGACCCTACGGATGGTCCGGGGATACCGCATGGTCTCCTGTGAGGCAGCGAGCTTCCTTGCCGGATTTCCGCCATGGGATCTGGAGGCAAATTTCGCGCCCTCTCACCCCTAGCCGCCGCAGGAGACGCCCTGGGCATCGGGAATCCCGGGCGGATTTCCGGCCACGGTAGGCGCGGGCTTGCGGACGGTGAGCAATGGGTAGCTCACCGTTCGGTAAGGACCAAGCCCGGGTCGACGGCGCGTTGTATTCCACGCGCGCCTCAAAGAGATGTCGTCCGCACAAAGGGATCCACTAGGGCCGATGCCTGCCGGGGTCGCGGGAAGGTACTTATGGGTCACCGAGGCCCCCGCAACACAGGCAACGGAAGGAATACGGGTGGGTTTTAGTCAGTAAGAGGCTGACACACCCTCTCGCTCCGCCCAGAGCGGGAGAAGTTATTTGATGATCCCCCAACCAAAAAAAAAAAAAGGTTACATTTAATGTCAAATAATGAAAAGATTATGTCAAGGAAGTATGCAAACGATAAAATAAAAATAAACATCGTAATTTGGGAGCAGTTAATAGAAATTTAATTTAGGCCCCCTCTCACAGAGAGGAGGCCTGTGTCCCAGCAGTGGGAACATTAGAGGCTGATTATGTAATAGACATTTACATAGTTATGCCGTTAATGAGGTACCAGGGAAGCCACATGTGTAAAAAGAATTATTGACAAACTTCCTTGTCTTCAACGTAGCCTTTAATCTTCTAATAGGTATGCTTTTTTGTTAAGAGCAAGTTTGATGTGGGTTTTGAACTTTCCATCGCTAAGTTCTGTAACCGACTTTGGCAGCTTGTTATAAAAGCGGATACTGTTGATATGAAATAATTTGCTTGTTTTGGTAATCTAAATTTGGTAATGTACACCGCCTTACTTTAACAGGACAGAAAGAAGATAGCCAATTAGTTCTAGATAGAATTTCCTAAAAGTTTTGTAACAAAGATGCTTTTGCAAGTTTTGTGCAGATTTTCTTGTTGGAACTCTACAAAGGGGCATCAGCTATATTTGCGGTATTTTATATTTTTCATTACACACTTCGTGCTTTACCATATTATCAACTTATTCTTACTATTTGTCTATCAGGTGTTGCAGAGGATTGTATTAATCCCTTTCACGTATGTGTTTGTCCGCATTCTAAGGATTATTGAAAGGAATAAAATATTTCTGAGACCTACATTAGCTTCATGTGAGATTATTTATTAATGTGTGTACTTCTTAGTTTATCTTTATAAGCTTTTGTATTGATATCGTTCCGATTATTTGGTATGAAATGAAAACCAAAGAGAATATTCACTTTTACTTCATATATTCTTTGGGATTCTCATTTATTGGTTGACGTTCAAGAATTGCAAACTAATTTTAGCCTTGTTGAGTTTGTGTGTGTCCACATGTGTTTGATCGCATTCTAAGGATTATTGAAAGGAATAAAATATTTCTGAGACCTACATTAGCTTCATGTGAGATTATTTTTTTATGGGTGTACTTCAAATTTTATCTTTATAAGGTTTTGTGTTGATATCGTTCCGATTATTTGGTATGAAACGAAAACCAAAGAGAATATACACTTTTACTTCATATATTCTTTGGGATTCTCATTTATTCGTTGACGTTAGAAAATGGCAAATTAATGCCTTGTTGAGTTAATGATATTATTACGATTTGATTTGGAATGATTCCATTTGTTTTACTTATTACATGCATTATGTATCCGGTCCTCGCTAGCACACAATTTTCATAGATCATATTCATAATTATTATCAAAATTTGTATTCGTGTTTGGCGCGACATAAGTCAATCCCATTTCATTTCACAGTTGGATCAACTGCCACGTTGATGTTACGTGGATGTACTTCCACCGCTCCACGTACCCGCAGGTACATAACGAGTACCTACTTACATTATTCAAGACATTTTACACAAATAGACCGGAACTTGCAGTCTAATATTTTTATTTATTACTGACTTATTTTCCTTAGGAACAAACTTGTAGAAATTGCCTTCAAGTTTGGTTGAATAAAGTTGCAAAGAAGCTCAATACAGCATTAGAAAATAAATCTTGAAACTAAAACTGGAAAATAAAAATATCCTGCATATAACATTGTCGTAAAAGATGCAAAGCAATGTACTTTAACCGGGAAGATAATACTCCTTATCTGAACATTGTAACAAACGATAGGAACAGAAGCGGCCAGGATTTACCGCACGAACAAAATGCTCAAGTTTAATGTTAACCTACCAACGTTTAGAGATACTTTACTAAATTCACTTTGGCGGGAAACGAAATCAACAGAAATAAACAGAAAGTTGGAACATTTAAGTAAAGTTGTAAAACTAAGTCGGGATAGAGTCTGACCTCTGAACGAAGCTGTTCAATCAAAGCTTGTTACTGTAACCGATGTATCACGATATTGTCGGTTCACTGCATGTTACACGTTTCTAATTAGGCTGTAGAAGATAATTGAATATCGAACAGACTGATATTAATATCAATGTTCACAACGTGTGGAGGGTAGATGTCAATTGTGAGGGTAGATCACTATAATAAAATGGTTGATTAGTTAGGAGAATAAAATAGGTGTCAATTTTGCAATCGTCAGATAACTTTTAACTGACTAATAAAAATGGTAGCACGAATATTTGTAATCAGAGAATCCCTAGTGCGAGCTATGTCGTTATGTAGGCGGCTGAATTAAAATCGATATACATACTTACATCTACTCACGCCTTCTTCCCATGGGGGCAGGCAGGAACTATAGAACGCCACCTACTACGATCACTCCTTTTGCTTCGTTTACGTTCATCGATACACTGTTTTAGTTAATACAATTCTATTTATTGGTCAAGGACAGCTAATAAGACACAATTGATTTTCTATTGTTTGACTCCGAATCAGTGTCGCGCGGGGCTTAACAGGTTAAAGTACAATAACAAGATTACCTAAGAGTTCAAAATCCACTAAGTATAAGTAATACAGGTATCTATTTCTTTCTAGAATCGAATAATATTAAAACGTTATAAATACATTAATACATTGGAATAATAAAGTTTTTACATTAATAAATTAAATTAAGTTTGTATTTCATTAAAATAATTTAGTTTCGTAACATTTTAATATTCCAATCAACTTGTGTAATTATCACTGTTCCAATTAATCAGAAAATGAATTGGAGGCTTTTAAAGTTGTGTCGTTGTGACGTATTCCTGCTTACATAGGTACATCAGAACTCGGCAGAACCTCTACAGGGGCTATACGCAATCTAACTTCCTAATACATGTAATAGGAACTAATTACTAGGTAACTGTCGGCTAAATTGTCGAGTACATGTACATAGTATGTAGTAAGTAGTTAGATTTTACAAAAACCGGCCAAGTGCGTGTCGGTCAGGTTTTTTAACTACAATGTTAAGTTTGTTTTTCGAATAAATTCGTCCCAAGTAATCCCAACTACGGAACCCTTCATTGTGCGTGGTCCGACACGCACTTGGCCAGTTTATTCTTTTGAGGTAGGGAAACAAAAAAAAAACTGGTACTGTTGCCTAAGTGACCATGGACTGTTAACACGATGAGGATTCATTAAGTGTCTGTTCTGTTTGTCATACATCACAATCATTAATCGTGTGCACTGTAGCTTTCCCATTAATCTTTGAAGATCACACAAGACTATACATATAACAAATTAGTAACGAAGACAAAAGTGTACATTCAATATTTGTGAAAAAAAAAGTAATTGCTATAAGATGTGGGAACGAGTCTGATGCCGAAAACATAGTTTTTAGAATTTTTGTCCGTTTGTCTGTTTGTCTGGATATATGTATGTTCCGGATTGGCGCAAAAACGGCTAAACGGATTTGGATGAAATTTGGCACACAGATATATCCTGAATTAACACATATGGTACTTTTAATGCCGGTAGTACGTTCCCGTGGGATATTTTCCAGCATCCACGCGGGCGAAGCCGCGGGCAAAAGCTAGTGGATAATATATGTAAGTATTTAAAGTAAATAAATGACTATTGATTGATTGATTTGTATTAATTTGAGTTTTTTGTTCTGTAAATCAAACCTCTATCTAATCTCAAGGCTTTAGCGCTTCATGGATTTATAAACAGAGCTTTAGAAGCAGAATTATTTATGAATTGTAACAGTATTGATATTCTATTCTTTTTATAACAGAACATTGCCATAAAAGCCAGCAGTTCTTGTTCAATTTTAATAATCACCAGGTTAGCAGCTCTTGTTCAATTTTAATAATCACCAGGTTGGTAGTTCGTTCAGCAGAGTAAATGCGCGGCACACATAGTGGCTCATTAATTTTTAGTAAGTAACCAGCTTAAATTTAAAGACCGTAAGGATATTGTAAGCCTATCTGTTGAGCGTACACTTGAAATAGCCAGTATAGAATTGGAGCAGTTTATTATATTGCGTGTGTACAGACCCCCTTCAGGATTGTATGACTGCTTTGAAGGGGTAATGGATGAAGTGTTACATAAGATTTGTAACTCGAACAAATCCATTATCACTTGTTTTGAATGTATGTTAATTTATTAGAAAACTATTATTAGAAAACTCAGGTTCTTGTAGTAAAATAATAAGTCTGTTTCAGTCCTACAGTCTTGTAAACCTATTTATATAACAGTGATATCTTTTTTAGCAACTTAGTTGATTTGGTTTTGGATAGTAATCCTTTGCCCGCAATGATCAGAATCTAGTAAATTTATAATTTCTTTGTGGCTTGGTATAAATATTATCTACAAATGAGGCACTACGAGGGGTCATTCTTGTGGCTGGAGCCCACAAGAATGACCCCTCGTAGTGCCTCATTTGTCTTGAGCCTTACCTCAAAAAGAATAAATATGATATAGTGTTGTTTGTGGGTGGCACTTCACTTTTCTTTAAACTTAAACACTTAAATAGCGCGATCTCAAAAGTAGTTGACTGGTTCAATGTTAATAATTTATTCTTAATGAAAAAAAAAAACAGATGCATTCAGTTTACACTACCTCACGTTAGGCAGATGAAAACTGTGTTGATAAAGGGCGAAGAATTGAATCCTGAAGATAGCACAGTATTCTTGGGCTCAACTTTGGATGCTAAGCTTCAGTGAGGCCCACATCATAATAGTCCTGCCCTTGTCCCATGTTATTTGGGGTCGGCGCAACACGTTATCTTCTTCCATCCTCCCCTGTCAGCCGTCATGCTATCATTTACTCCCTTCTCTTTCATATAATTCTTCACACAATCCATCCATCTTTTCTTTGGCCTTCCTCTCCCTCTCCACCCATCAACATTCATATTCATCACTCTTTTAGTCACATGCGTTTCATCCCTCCTCATCACATGCTCATATCAAGCCAAACGATTTCCTTTCAACTTTTCTGTCACTGGCGCTACTTTCAAGCTGCCCCTTATATATATTCATTTCTTACTTTATCCATTTTCGTCACTCCACACATCCATCTCAACATTCTCATCTCCACTGCATGCACTCTTTTTTCGTCCGTCTTCTTCACGGCCCAGCACTCCGATCCATACAGTACGACAGGCCTTATCACGGACTTGTAAATTTTCCCTTTTAACTTGAGGGGCATCCGTGGGTCGCAAGTTGTTCCTGTGACCTGTGGCCTTTTGGTCCATCCCGAGTTGATCCGGTACGTTACATCTCGGTCTATTTCCCCATTCCCTTGGACAAGCGACCCGAGGTGCCGAAAGTCTGAGCAGATCGGTAAAGGCGTTCCGACGAGATATATGGGCACAGGACTGGAGAGATCGCCAAAATCACTAAAAAAGTACTCTGTTTTGGTCCGACTTACTCTCAAGCCAACGTTCTCCAATCTTTCCCACCACAACTCCAATCTGCTCTGGACCTCTAAGCCGCTCTTGGCAAACAGCACAATGTCATCGGCAGACAGCTTACACCAGTGTGCCTCTTCCTGGATATCCGACGTAAGAGCGTCCATTATCAACACGAAGAGGTACGGGCTGAGTGCCGACCCTTGGTGCAAGCCAACAGCCACATTGAAGCTGCCAGTAGTACCCACTGTAGACCGGACTTGGGTACTACATCAACTGTACATCGCTCGAAGCAACTGCACATACTTCCCAGGCACACATTTATCCTTAAGGGCCCACCACAAAACTTCACGAGGCACTCGGTCGTATGCCTTTTCGAGGTCAACAAATACCATGTGCAAATTACGAGTATTTATGCGCACCTCTGTATTTCTCGCACAGCCGGCGGATAGCAAATATGGCATCCGTTGTTCCCCGACCAGGCATAAAACCAAATTGATTTTGCAAAATTTCACTCTCTTCTCTCAGTCGCCTTTCAATAACTTTCTCCCAAACCTTCATACTATGTGACATTAGCTTTATTCCTCTATAATTGTTGCACTCCAGCCCATCAACTTTGTTTTTAAAGATGGGCACCAGCGAACTGTTACACCACTCGTCAGGTATGGCTTTTTCCAGCAATAACTTATTGAAGAATAAAGCTAACCACGTCCATCCACTTACCCGTAATAACTTCCATACTTCAACTGGTATTCCATCCGGCCCTATTGCTTTACCATTCTTCATCCCATTTACTGCTATTCTCACTTCATCCATACTAATCATTCTCACTAACCCCTCATTTACTAGTTTATTCTCAAGCACACCACTCCAGTCATTCTCCTCATTCATCAGTCTTTCACAATAGCCCTTTTATCTATCCGTAATTTTCTCGTCATCCGTAAGAACTATTCATTCCTTATACATTTTATCTGACAAACATCCCTCGTCTTTCACTCTCTAGCTCTAGCAAGTCAGTATAACTTTTTTGGCCTGCTGGACTATCCAGTGTGTCATAAAGCTTGTCCTGGGCTTTTGCTCTCGCTATGGCCATGGCTTTCTTGGATTTTTTCTTTAGAGCATTGTACTCACTCCTTTTTCTGCTTTCAAACTAACATTCTCATCTTCAATACTGCCATTCCTTGAACTTTCTCTTCTTATCCTGCAACACCTTCTGCATTCCTGTCAACCACCACCATGTATCCCTATCAATCGTACCCTTTCCTTTTGTCTCTCCGAAAATGTCTGCTGCACTCCTAATATACTCCGCCATTTCACTCCAGCATTCATTTACACTTCGGTCATTCATGTCGCCCATATCTATCATCTTGTCCACCACTCGCTCTTTAAATTTCTTCGCACCATCGTTCTTCTCCAGCATATGCCATTTTATTCTAAGGGGAGGTCGCTCTTTGTTTTTGTTGAGTTTGACTTCTACGACCATTTCCATAATTAGGAGTCTGTGTTGCAAGACTACATCTTCTCCCGGTAGCACTTTGCAGTCACATCTAGATAAATTGTCAAAAAAGCTAAGCTCCGCAACATACGCTGTAAGAAAAAATCGTAATTTGACTGACAGTATGTACTTAGGATTGACGTGTTATATACACGTGTATAGTGTTTGTACCTACTTACAGAAATAAAAATCATTTATTATTTAATGCCAACCTGTTTCTAGGATACCATTCTATGATACATAAACGTTTAAAATGCTTTAAACTTTGAGATAAAGGCCGCTACTGCCGTTATGCAACCACTACCGCTAGATGACTTACTAACAGAGGCTAAAACTATGTCGAAATACTGTTCTTTAAATAAATATTTATTTTAATTATTGATCTGCATTCAAAAGTAGGCCATACCTAGGCATTTCCTTAAGTCTGTGAGACTAAATTACTATACGTTTGTTTGAATGTCCTCCATTTATATTTATAAGCATAAACTATCAATTCCGCGAGGTGCTTGGGAATCAAAACGATTTACAAGGTGTTTTGTTGTTTTTTTTTTTTATAAAACAGATCTACATATATAAATACAAATGAAATGCTGTTCGATAGTAAGCGCGTCACTTGAGACCGGCTGGACCGATTTGTCAATTTTTTCTTTGAAAATGTTCGTGATCGCCGAATTTGGAAGGTTTTTAGAAAGAGAAAAAAATAAAATGAAAGTGTTTTTTTCTATGGGATTTTTGTAAGAATAATATTGAAATTTGGACAGAACGACGCCGGTCGGGTCAGCTAGTATTAAATAAATGTTTACAAAACATAACATAACATCACGCCTTGTTTCCCCGAAGGGTTGGACAGAGGTGTACCTGTAGTACACCCACATTTCGCCAGTTATGTTAAGTCCCATGTAATAGGGGACGAGCCTATTGCCATCAAACAGGCACAAATCCAGACTCTGGGCGTTTACTGAGAAAAGCCAGATGAAAACACCCAATAACATTTTGCCCGACCCGGGAATCGAACGCAGGTTAAGACGTTAATAAGAAAAAATATATAAGATTATGTTTACACGTTAACGAAACTACAGGTTGCTATGGGAGTAATTACATTATTTAACCAAATTTCGGGACCAATTTTTATCAATCTGTATCCGTAGAAAGATTCTATGTATTCCAATTTATATTTATTTGCAATAATTAAGTTAAAAATAAAAACACGACGGATTTAATTGCAATTGTTTTGAAGCGTTTTCGAGCTCAGTTATATAATTGGAGTGAATCGCAATGAAAATAATAATTTCGGAATTTATGGATCGGTCGGATCGGCCTTGTAAAATATATAACACATTTAAGTAAGTCTAATATGATAAAATAACGACCAAGTTTTAAGTATTGTGAATAAATATCCAACATCTTTGAAAATTTGGTAAATCCTACTTAAAAGTAATTGCTGTCCTACAAATAAAGCTAACTTAGGTTTGTTAGGCCATGTTTAGGTCTCGGGAATGTTCAATAATGCCTATTTTAATGGGTCATTATATTTTACTGTTTTATCAATGACAATGTTGGCTAGGGATTGTAGAAACATTTTGTGATAAACCCTTTTTTTTTCAAAACTGTGCATTTTAGGAATAAAGGTGACGGCCTTTTCCTTACAATTTCAAGTTAACATTATTTATGAAGTTTAGCTCTATTATCTAAATAATAACCGTGTTTACGAACAAGAATTTGCGGTTAATATCGTGGTCCTTGCCGAGGGGATGTTTGTGAAAGTTTCCTTACTTGGCGGGAAGTATGCGGCGGGAAAATTGAAACAATCGACGGTCGACGCTGTGACGGTCGCGCTTGGCTTTTCCGGCCGGTACTCTGGCTTGCAACAAGAGTACCTATAGATTGAATTTCTTACAACGTGGTACAGATAGTTTTAAACAAGTCCCTAAGAATGTGAAATAGAAATCTAGTAAATGGTTTACCCGTTTGAAGTTGGGACCGTGATTCAAATATAATCCCTGTCTGTAATAAAGCAATTCATGGTGATTACAATATACACCCTGAACCCGGGGTGGGTTCAGGGTATATATTGTAATTACCCTGTACCTACATATACAATATCAAATTGCTTTGTCGATTGAATACATGTTTAGACTAAATATCAAGCATTCGTTGCAATAGAATTGTAAAGTGGTTTAGTTTCTTTCATTTCATTTACAATTTGATTGCAGTTTTTTTGTCCTCAAAAGGAAATATATTATTTTACTGAATTTAACAATAATACTTATATTTTGTGATATGAACTTATCTAATATTCTAGCAAGTACCTATTACAAGTTCTAGGATACAGAAACTGCAAAGCTGCCGAAATCATAAGTATCTCTGTCCGATTAAATACATAAAATACCGCAAAGCTAATCTTTATTCAAAGTCTGTTTCGTATTTGTCCTTGTTGCGTGGTCCTGTATAGAAGGAACCGAATGTAAGTATTGTTTCTATCTGAAATCTATGCAATATCTTAGATAATAGGTACTAACCGTATTGTACGTGGCATTTATAAAATACTTACTTTACTTACTTACTTTTGTCGCTGGCCTCGCCCGCGTGGAGGTTGGAAATTATCTCACGGAAATGTACTACCGGAATAAAAAGAATGCTATATCCTAACCTAACCCAGGTCATGGTCTACCCATGTGCAAAATTTCATCAAAATCCGTCATGCCGTTTTAGCGTGAAAGCGTAACGAAGCGAAAGAAGCGTCGTTGACTGGTAGAAAATGCCTATGGCATTAAGTCCGCGTCTGTACATTTGTGTGCATAAAGTATTAAATAATTAAATAACAAACAAACAAATTCACTTTCGCATTTATAATATCAGTTAAGAAGAAGGCTAATGACGATTACTGCAATCATAATCACAGCAACTGAATAATTTATTTCCACTCTTGGGGCACTGGAAGCCTGACGGCTTTTCTATGCGTCCATCTGTCCGCTATCTAATACTCTAATATGATGGTCGAAGCTATTATTTTTATTACGATTAATGGTCACGGTGGAGGATTGCTGAGAGTAAGCTCATTCCTGGACAGGATCTTCTCACCGTTCAGACGAGGGTTATCGCTCAGTTGTCTGTTAGGAACACACCCATGGATGAAATCCGAGGTCTATTTATGGCCGGTAACTATGCAAACATAACTGTACAGGGAATACAGGTGTGATATTGTTGTATGTACCTCACCAAGCACATGACTATCGTGAGGAAACCGGCATGTCCTAGAACAAAAAAATCGAACACTTGCGAGACATCCACCAACTCGCACTGGGCCCGCGTAGTGGATTATGGCCTACTTCCTCACACAGAGAGGAGGCCTGTGTCCCAGCAGCTTATGCAAAGTACACAAGCCACAAAATTTACTTTCTGACGTGTGGCCGTAAGGTAGTGTGGGTTACGGGGAAGTCAAAGTGTATTCAAACGCATCGATTTCCGATATGTTTTTCTAGAGATCACGGAACCTCTCTGCATGTGCTGAGGACGAACACAATGCCAAATTTACCCTTTTGCAAACGGACATAACCCTTAGCACTCTCCTGGCCGCTGACTGAGGGTATCTACATAGATAATCTACTTAATCAAAAACTTAATTACACTGACAAATAAGGCACAGTTAGAGAGAGCACAGAGAGAGATAGACCGTTTGGTCTAGAGGCACACGAGCTCCTTATAATATAACGAAGGTAAGATTAGCACGCAAGAAGGCTTTTTGAAAATTATCTCCTAGAGGTTGTCCTAGGTCCTAGAGAGGATACGAGCCGGGGATCGCGGAAATCGCACTAGATCCCATGATCCTCGGTGCGAGTGTGGGAGGGAAACACCGGGGTGGTTTTTAGTCGATAAGAGTCTGACAGACCCCTCCTGGGAGAGGCCTATGTCCAGCAGTGGACTGTTATAGGCTGAGTTGATTGATTGAGACCCCTCCCCAGGGCGGAGGACATCCATGAGGATTTTCCACACCGGAACAAAAAAACAATGGTCCTAGAGAGGATGAAAGTCTGGAAGGAGGTTCGTAGTCTTTGCCGAAGGGAATCCCATTGGGCACACCGCTTGTAAGGATATAAATTACTGCAAAAGTGAAAATCCAACAGTTTGTTTAAGGGTTGGGTAAACGCCGTTGACCTTGGCCATACAAATGCACGTCGCGCTCACGCCGCGCTGCCGTTCGGTTTCAATGGGAATATTTATCTTTAGTAACGAAAATATGAATATAAAAAAATAAAATCATAGATGTAATTATAGATAGGTACTAAATAGTCAGTTCATATAAAAAAAATCATGAAAATATCTTAAGTAGTTTGAAAGTAATATAGTTTTTAAGCTTTGGGTAGACATTACTTCCTGAATTTATTTTATAAGTTTGTACCACATTACTTAAATATTCACATATAGAATTGATGTGAACGCGTTCTAGTTTTACATACATTTTGAAGGCGTAATAACAGATTTAAAATTAATTAAAATCATATATCTGCGCCTTAAGAGGACGGTAAATACCAGCGACCTTGAGCGGGTGGGAGGAGCTTGCGTCACCCCCCGCGACCCTGCAACCATACGCACGTAACGTAGGGTAACCATACGTTTCAGTTGGTGAGGACTGTCCTGGCTAATTTTTTATCATCATCCAATTTTTTTTTATGTAGTGTAATATAATAAAGAATAAAGTAATAAATAAGGTAATATTCAGATAATAAAATAAGATTGTAATAAGTATATTATATTATTTTAATAGTTTGCATTGAATAAGTTAGTTTTTACAGTGTGTAATTTTAAACACCATCAACCTCTTTTTTTTTTTTAGGTTGGGAAATCATCAAATAACTTCTCCCGCTCTGGGCGGAGCGGGAGGGTGTGTCAGACTCTTACTGACTAAAACCCACCCGTATTCCTTCCTGTTGCCTGTGTTGCGGGGGCCTCGGTGACCCATAAGTACCTTCCCGCGACCCCGGCAGGCATCGGCCCTAGTGGACCCCTACTTTTGTGCTGACGACATCTCTTTGAGGCGCGCGTGGAATACGACGCGCCGTCGACCCGGGCCTGGTCCTTACCGGACGGTGAGCTACCCATTGCTCACCGTCCGCAAGCCCGCGCCTACGGTGGCCGGAAATCCGCCCGGGATTCCCGACGCCCTGGGCGTCTCCTGCGGCGGCTAGGGGCGAGAGGGCGCGAAACTTGCCTTTCCCTCAACCGTCCCGCCTCCTCCTTTGCGAGCATTACTGCTTTGCAGAAGGAGGTGACGGCTGCCCATGCCCTCTCGCTCCATACCATGGCCTGAACCAGGGCCGGACGCGAGAGGTCTCTGCCGCCGATCGCCTCCACGAGGACACGGCGGTGCTCTGCCCAAGCCGGGCAGACCTCCACCGTATGCTCCACCGTGTCCTCCAGGCGATCCACACAGTGGTGACACCCGGACGTTTCCTCCCGCCTTATCCGACACAGGAACCTCCCGAAGCTGCCGTGTCCGGTGAGGACCTGCGTCACGCGGAAGGTGAGGACGCCATGGCGCCTCTCCAGCCACTCCTCAAAGAGGAGACTTATCGCCGCAATCGTGGCGTGCCCGGCACTGGGTTGCAACAACCGTACTTTCCATGACGCCATGAGATCCCGCCGGAGCTCCGTCCGTTGTGCCGCGATTTCTCGCGGCAGCGGGCTTACGCCCCGGCGTTTCGCCTCCTCACGCCACTCCCATACGTGCGCGAGGACTTTTGCCTCCAGATCCCATGGCGGCAATCCGGCAAGGAGGCTCGCTGCCTCACAGGAGACCGTGCGGTATCCTCGGACCATCCGGATAGCCATGACCCTTTGGGCCGCGCTCAACCGGCGGGCTGGCCGCAGCGCCAGAGAGCGCGCCCATACAGGTGCCCCGTAGAGGGCCATGGACCGCACGACCCCCGCGTAGAGCCTCCGGCAGGAGGCGTTTGGACCCCCTAGATTGGGCAGGAGCCGCTTCAATGCAGCGCCCGCCCGCTCCAGTTTGGGAGCCAAACGTCGGAAATGCTCCACGAAGTTCCACCGGCTGTCGAGGACGAGTCCCAAGTACTTCATCGTCGACTCGACGCCGATAGAAACCCCTCCTACCGTTATTTGGGACCCCAACGGTGGCGCGTTCCGAGGACCATGAAAACACATGGCCTCGGACTTGTGCAGGGCCACCTCGAGTCCCAATTGCCGGATCCTTTCGACGATTGTCGCAACCCCGCGTGCCGCTAATTCGGCCGCCGCCTGGTGCGACCTCCCCTGCGCCAGGACCAACGTGTCGTCAGCGTAGCACACTACGCTGATGCCGCTAGGGAGGTCGGCGCGCAGCACCCAGTCGTATCCGATGTCCCACAGATGCGGCCCCAGGACCGATCCCTGTGGGACACCGCACGACATCTCTTGCCGGTTCCACACTCCCTGGTGACCGGGGTAGATGACGGCCCTGTCCGTCAAATAGGCCTCGACCACACGACAGAGGACCTTTTTATTTAGAATTTTAAACACCATCAACCTCTTAAGGGGTCATTATAAACAACTTTTACTATGGAACTAAACATGAAATCGCGAAAAAAAAAAACAGCTGTTCCCTACATTTTGACAGATTTTTGTCTTTTTATTTCACATAAAAAGCCAAATATCTAAATAAACAAAGGCGAACGGCAGGCATGTATGGGAATTTCGTACCGTTAATAAAATTTCATGTTTTGGGATATTTTTTGTTTTAATTGGTAGTTAATATTATAGACAAGCCCTTTTTAAATTCTTGGATTTTTAGAACTTGGGACCAGTTTTATTTTTTAAGGTTATGTACTAGTGTACCAATTAAGATTGTTACTTAAAGGCACATAAACATTGTTTCCGTAACAAAGTATATGTTCTAGATTGGTCGTCGCTATATTTGTAGTGTTTTACTTACTATCAAGTAGGTAAATTGAGATGAGGATCGCACCTACTCAGCGGATTGCATTAGGAGATACCTATGTCCAGCAGCTGACTGCAACAGTTTGATAATGATGAAGTCCTGATGGGGTTTTGAGTGTAGGTAAATAAAACAATACCCTAAATAGTTTTAACAAGTACATTATTTATTTATAATTAATTCTTAATATTACTTCATCTAAGAAGGGGGCAGGTCGGGTAATACCCTCATGGCGAGCATAGCT
This sequence comes from Atethmia centrago, assembly GCA_905333075.3. NCBI lineage: Eukaryota > Metazoa > Arthropoda > Insecta > Lepidoptera > Noctuidae > Atethmia > Atethmia centrago. Next base: position 12,743,259 of record HG995383.1, on the reverse strand, counting down.
TAAATACCAACATAACTGCGTTAAGTTTACGACTAAATTACGTGTAGTTATTAAAATCTTTTTTTTTATATTTTTAATTAATAAGAACTTCTAAAAATAGTACATTTACATGAAAATAAATGGCTTAGTTGCCTTAATATGTGGTAGAAATTCTATAACAAAACAACGAAAAAAGTAAGCAGTACGAACTCTGCCGTTCACCTTTAATTCCTAAATAAAACAATTGATTTCTTTAGTGACAGATGAGAAAATATGAGATGTGCAGGCAGGATTTAGAGAGGGAATGGGCTGTATGGACAGATCTTCTCCTTAAGGTGCATAGCCGAAAAACATCTGGCAAAGCACAAGAAAGTACTACACTACTGTGCTTTCGTTGATTTAGAAAATGCCTATGACAGTGTGGAGAAAAGAACTGTGGTCAACACTATCCATATATAGTGTGGACTGGCGCTTGGTACGGGCACTGATATCTTTATCCAAGGATTCCAATGCTTGTGTTAGGATAAATGGGGCATATACAGACTGGTTTTGCATGTTAAAGGGTGTTAGACAGGATTGTGTGGCGTCACCGTGGCTGTTCAACTTGTATATGGATAGTTGTCTGATAGATTTAGAAGAGGGTGAGTGTAGATAGATAATTAATGAGTGGGTTGTCAAATGCCTTCTTTACGCAGATGATCAAGTTCTACTTGCAGCGTCAGCAGAACAGCTGCAAGACATAGTGACTGTGATGGATGACGCATATAAGATGAATGGGATGAATATAAATGTGAATAAGACGAAGGTGGTAGGTGGCAGGAAATGTGAATAAGGTATGTGGAAGGTGACATGGTGTTTGAATAAAAAACTTTTTTAGAAGTCGGTGCCTTTGGATTTGTATTTTAGGTTTTTTGCCACCGAATTCCGAAAATTAAAGTTATTTTTCACTTTGTAGTGTTTTTTTTTAAGTCAGTTGTTTTATTTTTTTATAGTATTTGCCTGCCCCTTGGGAAGAAGGCGTGAATTTATGTACGTGTTTATGTTTGTACTAATTACTTTTTTACATTTCGTAGAAATGTAGTCCTTTTTCGAAATGTTTCTCTTGTCGAGTGTCATGATCATCCTGTTTTTCTGTCTCTTCTTTGTCTGTATTTTGCCTTGAACCAAAATCATTAATTCCATTCCAGTTGATGGTCCTGGAAATATAAACAAAACCTGTAAATCTACATTTTATATAATAAATAACGAACCATTGTCAGTTCTTTCACTATTTTCGTCAATATTTATTCGGTCGGGTCGCAAAAAACCAAAATATTAAAACATAATTTTATTAATGAGCTGCACCTGTTTATTTAAACTAGACAAGTTTCTAACCTACTATAACGGGATTGTCCCCATAAAACCATAATAAATGGTATGCCTACAATCTACAAATTCATACTCACTTTGTCTCCGCATTTTCATGTTGGCAATCATTGTCAGTTCTTTCATTATTTTTATCATTATTTATTTCCGTCGGGTCGCAACAACTAAAATATTAAAACATAATCGTATTAATGTACTACACCTGTTTTTTTTAAGCTAGGTAAGTTTCAAACCTGCTGTAACGGGATTGTCCTCAAAAAACCATAATAAATGGTAATCTACAATTTATTAGGTACTTACTTGCTCTCCGCATTTTCGTTTCGGGAATCTGTATTATTTCCTATCCTACTAAAAAAAAAATGATACGGGTCTGAAGTTATGTTTGTACTTACTCGTAAATAAATAATGGATATACTCGCGCACAAATTATTATCAAAATAACATTTAGCTAACCTCATTATATTATAATAATATATGAGAAACTTACCTCAGTATCATGTTTCTTACATGTATACGTCATTTCTCTTTCAGAACTTTAGTTGTTTTACCCATATTGTCGAAAAAATACGTAAGTTCAGCGGTCGCGCAAAGTGTCAGCGTCTACCCGTGACAGTAGTCAGCGGTACACTGCCGCCCGTCGCCCGCGTAGAGCGCCGCATGCCGTTCCGTTCGATTTTATAGGGAATATTTATTTTTAGTAATAAAAGTATGATTATTTGAAAAAAATCACAGATAGAATTATAGAGAACAAAATAGTCTATTCATACAAAAAAAAAAACATGAAAATATCTTTAGTAGTTTGGAAGAAATTTCGATTTTTATATTTGGGTAGACATTACTTCCTGAATTTATTTCATAAGGTATTTTACTACAATACTAAAATATTCACAGATAGAATTGATGTGTATGCAGTCTAGTTTAACATACATTTTTTGCGTAACTTACTTGCATTCATTGAAGGCATAATAACAGATTTAAAAGTCACTAAAATCATATATCTGCGCCTTAAGAGAAACACTGTGCTCTAATTAAAGCCCTGTGGTTACAATTGATACAGAGCCGATAAAATCTTAATCAATGTTTACTGTACAATGCACAGGTGCTTAATTAAGTTAACTCGATTGATAACTTAAAAAAAAACCGGCCAAGTGCAAGACCTCGCCTAGAGTCGGGGTCCGTAGTCCATACGGTAAAGTATATCCGTACCTTCAATGTCGTAGACTCAAGTTAAAAGTTAAAGTCAAGTTGCTGTTACAAAATTAACCAATTTAAAGCTTGATATTTTGCAAACAGATCAATAATTTATTGACAATACTGTTTATAGTAAGTAGGTACACGTTAATTATTTTTGGAATAATTGTTTAAGAACCGACCGATGAATAGAAGATGTAAAGGTTCGTGCAGACGGGCGAGGTAAGTCTACTCTTTCTGTTTCTATTTTATTTTCATTTAATTACTTCGTAGGCATTTTAATTTCATAGCCCTTATTGTCGGCGAGTAAGAAGGCTGTCTCACACAGACGGACATTTCGAAACTATAGGGGTGCGTTTTATTACGGAACCCTAAAAATAGCTACTGCCATCGCCCATAAATAAACAAGAATGAATGAGGAAAGCTGACCTGTCTGAAATCCGTTCAGCAATAATTATTTATTGCTGAACGGATGTCAGACGGTCAGCTACTGCTAACTGCTTAATTATTCAAGCAGTTAGCAGTAGCGTGTTATTTGAATCATCATTCGTTATCTACAAAAAGATTTTATAATAAAACAAATTATTTAAAAAACAAAAAAAACCCGACTGTAAAAACACCCGCGTGCGTTACCAAAATTCTATAGAATAAAATACTTGTTTTTCTCTTTTCAGTTATGTGTTTTTGCAGTCGAGTTTTATGTTTTAAAAATAATTTGTTTTATTTCAAGCTTTTTATATATATGGAATTGACTCATTAATCGTTTTTATTTGATATCAATATTGTTCTAATTAATTTTTAAAAACCTTCTCTTGCGTTTTTATTATTTGCAGATGCAATATATAAATATTATATAGGCTATGTCACTCCCACAATGAAAACGAATCTAATGACACCTCTCATGTTAAAATCCGTCAAGCCGTTTAGGCTACAGAGCGTGGCAAAGAAATAGACATACTTAAATACATACATACATACTCTCGAAAAACATTACCCTCTTTCTGGGACAGTCGGATAAATACATTAACTTTTGCCCGCGGCTTCGCCCACGTGGAGGTCGAAAATTATCCCACGGAAACGTAATTTCGGGATTGAAGTATCCTATGTGTTAATACAACATAATCAGCCTATAATGTTCCCTCTGTTGGGACACAGGCCTCCTCTCTGTGAGAGGGAGTGGGCCGTAATCCACCACGCGGGCCCAGTGCGGGTTGGTAGATGTCACATGTCATCGATTTTTGCATGCACTGACTGGACAGATCCACTCAATCTGTGTGGTTCTCTCCTCAAAAGGACCATTTCAGACACCAATCTACATGGCGTTCACATGATCTGGCCAAGATTATGTCTGGACTTTAAAGGAGACTGTGACCTCTGAGTTTGTTTCGGCCTTTCTTCTCAGAGTAGTCAGATAGAAAACGCCAACCACATCTAGTTTTTTTTTTATATGATTGACGTGTAAATGTGTTTGTACAAACCTACTTACAGAAAATAAATCATTAAATCATTGATCATTTTGGTTCTAGGACATGCCGGTTTCCTCACGATGTTTTCCTTCACCGTTTTGAGAGCAGTGGTGGTGAAATAATTTACACAAAGTAAAGCGCCTGTCTAGGTTCGAACCTACGACCTACAACTCGTAAGTCGCGGCCTTAATACAAGTTATTAACTATAACTTAACTCGGGGTTAGCGCCGCGCCGCCGTCAACTAATGACTAATTTTGAATATGTCATATCTTTTAAAGTATACATACGTATGTATGATGGACGCAAATTTTCCACCAACTTGTTATTTTTGTGTTTATGTTCCTTCTTTGCGTCATGTTTACCGCATATAAACGTTTTTTCTTTCTCTTCTTCTTTCATCATCTGCCTAGCCTTTTCCCAACTACGTTGGGGTCGGCTTCCAGTCTAACCGGACGCAGCTGAATACCAGTATTTTACATGGAGCGACTGCCTTTCTGACCTCCACAACCCAGTCACTGGGTAAGACTGGTTGTCAGACTTTTGGGCTTCTGACGACCCGTAAAGACTGTCAAAGATTTACGAATGACAGCCGGGACCAACGCCGTAACGTGCTTTCCGAGGCAGTCGCAGCCACAAGCCCGTCTTTTCTTCTTTGTCAAGGCTTATTTTAATACAAATTAAGTGCCCAATTTAAGTAACATAATTTTATTGGATAAGGATTAATATAATACTTACCATCCCATGGTTGCCTGGAAGAGATCGCAGAAAGCGATAAGGCCGCCCATTGTATATTTTGTAGTGTTTGATTTATTTTTTGTTATGTATTTTTGTGGTGTACAATAAAGTATATATAAATAAATAAATATAAATATATACCGGTCAAAAGTGCTTCGGAAATTACAATTATATTTTTATTAAATTCTGAAAGATTAAAATGGTTATGTGGGTCATCCTTAAAAGATAAACATGCTATCGTGAACTTTTTAACATGTAAAATACTATATAGTGTGTCCTGTGTGTGTTCTGTATTTTATGTATCTCTTACAGATTACGCGGCGCACGTCAGTAAAGCTCCCGGCTGGCATGGTTTTATCCGACATCTTCAACAATCACCGTCATATTTGAGCCAATTTACACAAAACCTTAATTTATTATGCACCTAAACCTTTCTCATGAATCACGCCGTCCATTGGTGAAATCCGTTTCAAAATCCGTTCGGTAGTTTTTGAGTTTATCGCTTTCAGACACACAGACTGACGCGGCGGGGGACTTTGTTTTATTACCCGACTGCCTCAGGAAAGTAATGTTTTTTAATATGTAAGGATATTTAGTCTAATATCGGTTGCTGCCCATGTCAACTTGCCTTTAGCTGTATTATTGATTTTTAAGGTTTTATGTCATTGAGTATCTTCGATTATGTATCACATTTTCCAAAGTTTCTAATAAAATTGTGGTTTTATAGACACCACATCATCTTAGAAATAACCAGTAGGTAGCTCCTCGTTTTGTTAGGTTAGGTCATAATTATGCTGGCATACTAGTCTAAGCGTAAACGCAACGCCCAAACAATGCAAACCAACCGCCAACGTACGCATACAGTAACTGTTTCTTACGCTATAAGCTTCGTCTGCGTAGCATAGAAGCGAAGCCTCGCACTGTAGATCGTGGAGCCCCATCGTGGACGGAAGATAGACACGTCGTGTTTATAGCCGGTAAGAATCCGGCATTACCTAACTTTCGACTTCTATTGGTTAGAGAGAATCCAGGAATTCATCACGGAGAGAAACGGCCCGAACTGTGTCCATCACTGGAGTGCGCTGTCAAATCTGCGGTCGACGAAATGTTTGGAATATAAATATAAAGCATAAGGACTATCTACACTTTTTTTTAAAACTAACTTTTGGTCTTACAATGAACATGGACAAGGTCTCACTCTCATGAAGATCGGAGACGCTACACTCGAAGTTGTGGACGAGTATGTTTACCTAGGACAAACTGTATAGTTAGGTAGGTCCAACTTATACAAAAAGCTTATTAAAAAGCTAAAAGTCACTCAAAGGGCAATGGAGTTTCGTTACGTGATCGAATCAGAAATGAAGAGATCCGCAGGCGAATCAAGGTTACTGACATAGCCCGAAGAATTGCAATACTTAAGTGGCAGTGGCCAGGGCACATTGCTCGCAGAACAGATGGCCGATACGGCCGAAAGTTTCTGGAGTGGCGACCGCGTACCGGAAGACGTAGCGTTGGACGGCCTCCTACAAGGTGGACCGATGACCTTGTGAAGGCCGCAGGAATCCGATGATGATGAACTTTTGGCCGCGGCTCCCACCCTCGAAATACTACTGCCGAGATAAAAAAAGTATACTATGTCCTAACCCAGGTCATGGTTTACCTGTGTGCCAAATTTCATCGAAATCTGTTCAGCCGTTAGGACGTGAAAAGGTTACAGACGGAGATACATAATAGACTACTGCATTACATCTTGGGGAGGTGCCGCCAAGACTTACCTCATTGAAGTTGAGAGAGCACAGCGTGCCATCCTCAAAGTTGGCGCCGGTCTCCCCTATCTATTCCCAACCGTAGACCTTTTTAAGAACTGGGATTTACTCACTGTCAGGCAAACCTACATACTGCGTACGGTGCTTAAACAACACTCCTTGTTGCAATACGATCCGAACCTTAATAGGAATAAGCGCCGTAAAGGCAGAGTATGCCAAACACAACCTTCCAGCTGTGCACACTCGCGTAATTTCTTCTTCTTCCTCGGACCATACCTTTATAATAAGCTAAATAACAAATTTAATATTTATCTTCTAATTAAATACAAATGTAAAATCAAAGTCACTACCTATTTAAAAACTCTAGACTATCAGGGAACCGAGAACTTGTTGATCCCTCTCAGATAGACTATCTTTATACGAATTACGCATTCCCTCTGCTGCTTCCGCATACTACCTACCAAACTCGCACAAACACTCACTCAAGCAACCTCTCACATTCACTCTTACATCTCTCTCATACACTTCTCCGGTCACTCACACACACCCACTGGTATTTCCCCGAAACTTTTTCTATTTTTTGTATCTGTTACTAAATTTTAAATTTTGTACTATTATTCTTAATTTATTTTTCACAAGTGGATATTTGCGAAAAATACATACACATTGCTTTATTATTATGTCGTGTATGCAAAGAACAGGCTTCTAGCCGCGGGAGGGCCCTGGTGACCTGTAATACAGGTTTTTATAAACCTACCTCAGGCTCCAGTCTCTCACAAAGTTAGCTCCTCGTGCACTACTGTAAAATTTTAGGATTAAGTTCATAACTTGTGAAGAGAAAATAAACGGTTTATTATTATATATTATATACATTCGTATTTATACCACAAAAATTTTACAATCAGTGCCAGTCTAAGCCATTATTCTGCTAATACTCGTATTATCGCCAGTTTCCGATTTCAATGGGCTTTTTTGGCTTTGTTGTTTTACTAGCTGCGCCCGCGATTTCACCTGAATACGGGGAATATCAGGACAGAAGTATCCTATATCTTAACTCAGGTCGTGGTCTACAGATGTCCTAAATTTCATCTAAATCTGTTCAGCCGCTTTAGCGTGAAAGCGTAACAAACAAACAAACTCACTTTCACATTTATAATATTACTTAGGATTGTCGTATGAAGTTAGCAGGTGAGAACGATTAGTGTTTTCCTACTACGACGATAATTTGTCGTAAGTGAATTGTTTATGATCACTTTATATGAAACCTGGCCAAGTAATGTGGCAAAGTGTTACTTATCAGCTATTTGCAATAATTCTTAGTCTGTAATGACACCTGCTGGCACTTTATGAAAGAGTCATTGCTGCTTATTCGCTGCGTTAATTGTTAAATTAATGCAAATCAATCAATCTCACTAGACCGGCTAGATCCGGCTTTGAGTCAAACTGGATGCAGCTGAATACCAGTACTTTACATGGAGCGACTGCCTCGGAAAGCACGTTAAGCCGTTGGTCCCGGCTGTCATTTGTAGATCTTTGACAGTCGTTACAGGTCGTATCAAATCAAATCAAATCGTTTATTGCAATTCATAATGTCCAGCAGGCTTAGCATGACACTCTCTATGTCTTCGAAGAATAGACACGGCTGTTTCTATACAAAGTGACATTTCGTTGTTCAGTTTTTGACATCTCACCGTAGAAATCTTTCTACAATCTGTCATCTTGTCTTTCGTTTCTAACGATCTTTGTCTAGGTCGTTAATTATGTAGAAAGATTTCTACGGTGGGATGTCAAAAAAGGAGAAACGAAATGTCACTTTGTACGGAAAGAGCCGTGTCTATTCTTCGAAGAAATAGAGAGTGTCATGCTAAGCCTGCAGTTACAGGTGGTAAATATATTTAAAAAATAAATAATAGAAACAATTATGGACCCTGTGGGGCACAGCAAATGTTTAAGTAAGCAGAGAGAGGAGGAGCGCTTTATACATTTTCTTTGTTATTAAGTTAGAATAATTTTATATCCTGTTACCCATGTATTCATATTTCCTATTATTAACTTATTCTATTAATATTTTAAATGCAGGTCTATCTAATTATTTATTTAATTATATTTAATATTGCTTATTTCTTTACTCGCATTAACAATTGTTCATTATTATGAATGTAGTATAATTATTAAGTATTATGTTATAATTTATTTTTGATATTTTACTTATTAAAATATATCTGTTATTCATTTTTCTGTATTATTATTATTAAATTTATCCATTAGAATTATTTTATATCCTATTATCTATGTATTTATATTTCCATTCGTTTCATCCTATTAATATTTTACTCGCTTGAAATATGTTCTAAGTATTATAGTATAATTTATTTTTGTTATTTTACTTATTTAAGGTCGTCAGAAGCTCGAAAGTCTGACAACCAGTCTTACCAAGGGGTATCGTGTTACCCAGTAACTGGGTTGTGGAGGTCAGATAGGCAGTCGCTCCATGTAAAATACTGGTATTCAGCTGTATCCGGTAAGACCGGATCAACCGGAGCCGACCCCAACATGGTTGGGAAAAGGGTAGGCATGACATGGAGCGACTGCCTGGAGCAGTGGTGTTCTAGTGGTAACGACCGCGACTTACGAGTTGTAGGTCGTAGATTCGAACCCTGCTAGGCGCTTTACTTTGTAAGTATGTAAATTATTTCATCATCATTGCTCTCATAACGGTGAAGGAAAACATCGTGAGGAAACCGGCATGTCCTAGAACCAGAAATTCGAAGACATGTGACATCTACCAAACCGCGTGGTGGATTACGGCACACTCCCTCTCACAGAGAAGAGGCCTGTGTCCCAGCAGTGAGAACATTATAGGCTGTTTATGGAGTGCCTAGATAGGCAGTCGCTCCAGGCATTCTGACGACGCCTAACGACTGTCAAAAATCCATGAATGACAGCCTGGACCAACGGCTTAACGTGCTCTCCGAGGCACGGAGGAGTCTCGGTATGTAAATATGGTCACCCATCCATGGACCAACCCCGGCAAGCGTAGCTTAACCTGATGGATCGACCCGTGCGGTTGTTATTACTTAGCCACGAGCTCCTCGAAGTAATGCAAATCAAATAGTATAATAAAGGCAGAGTTCATAATAGAGCAGCAAATTGCTTTTAACCAGTTTTAGGAACCGCTAGGTACCATCCACCCTTAGCGCCTACAAAACTTAGTTTGCTCCGTAACTTTATAAACTCTCAAGTTCTCTCTTCACTTCATAAAAAGTTTATATCAATTTGCCTCGGACATATTGGATAAATGTTTCTTTAAACTTACAACAAATATAAATTGAATATAGGGAAGTAGGTATAGTTTATGTATGCGAACTATATGTCACCCTTTACACGTGCAAGGAAATGGCCTTCGAGAATATTTAAGATGTATTGATTTGCAGCTTACAAATAATGTTTTACGTGTGGCAAGAACTGACGTGTCTTTCAAGGTATAAAATTATGCTACAGTACATTAATGAAAACAATACTCATAAGTTTTGCCAATTGTCTTAGTTTTCATTAATACTGAAATAAAACAAAAAGAACACTTACATGAAATCAACAAGTCTGACAACCAGTCTTATCAAGGGGTATCGTATTACCCAGGGGTTGTGGAGGTGAGATAGGCAGTCGCTCCATTTCAAATACTGGTATTCAGCTGCATCCGGTCAGACTGGATGCTAACCCCAACATAGTTGGGAAAAGGCTAGGCATGATGATGACATGAAAACACATAAAAACCATAAGAATTTGAATAAAAACGCAAATGAAACAACTTAAAAGTTTATAAACAATAATGAAGTTGTTTGTAAAACAGTAAACTTAACCCGGAAAAATGAAAATTTATTACGTGAACGAGGGGTTTAAACCGTCCGAAGCCTCAATCCAATTCACCCAGAAATTACGTAAAGCTTCAAAAGCCTGACTCCTAACCGCTATATACGTAGATGCACGGCGGTGTAAACGAGCGCAACCTTCACCGGTGCAGTATAACTATGCAACTGCGTGCAGATATATATGCCGGCGGCGCGTGTAAGACAGGGCTGCTCCATCCCTCGCAGCTCCCGCCCGCCTATGTTCGCCTAGTACCCGATACAAAAACTGTAAACGTTGTAAACTTGTCTCGACTTCAAAACAAATCCTTTCCACAAATATACAGCTTTCCACTTAAACTATTTATCTTACATTACCCACCCACGTCTGTCTACAAACTCAAGACCCATTAAAAAGAGATTTTAATGTTAAAAGCTCAAAAACTGAATTATGCCACGAATACTCTGTTTATTTTATTACAAACATTTTACGATAGTTTTATCTTGGCGTATATATTCAATTAACTTTAAGTAAATCAAGTAAAAGCAGAGCAATATTTCTTTTGATATAATAAACGTTTAAAAAATACAACGTTATATATAAGCTGATAAGGACGATATAAAGGACGAAGATATATTTATTTGTGAGTATGTTTTGACACCGTGAACAGGTGCGTTAAAGTATGAGGGCAAATAAAGCCGATTACAAACGTACTCAGAGCATTCTCTCTATTATTGCGGGAAACATAGGGTAGCAAAACAGTATATGTAGGTACATAGTTGATGGGTCTTTTATTGTAAAACTCTCTTCTTGCTACATCATCGCTAGATACTCAGTTCACAGATAATTGGTGTTAAACTGCTATACAAAGCGCCACTACCTTTAGCCCACTGGCTGTAGGTAGTTTTAAATTGTTTATTTATTTGACTTTGACAAATCAGTAAGGTAATATATGAACGGAAGTAAACAAAATTACACCAATATCTAACTATATGTTCTAACTCATTATTCTATTGGAAGTTAATTGTAATACTTATAGCGTAACTAACGCCATGTTATCAGAATAATAATGACTAACTTACAACACTCACGTGTAACACTGAAGGAGATAGTAGAGACATTTATTTGAGAGAGACTTACAAAGTTACAGCAGACAGTTATTTATAGTTCAAATCAAATGGTGCGCGGAGGTAAAGGTCAAAGGGCAAGTAATAATCGATGGTTCTAATTATGTAAGGGCTGCATTTCTTTTTTTCAAATGTTCCTCCATTAGCTCGTGTGTTTGTTCTTCAATGTGATTTGCGACGGTAACGATACCTAATACTAACCACCGCCACCGGCAGCTTAGACCCTGCTTCTGACAACAACGGGGCACAATTTTTTGTAATAAAATTAAAATGTTTTTTTTTTTTTAATAATTATTTGAAAATGTAATTAATACTTACAGAAAATGAATAAAATAAAAATGAAATATTATTCACTGAATAATGATCTTTAAAATCATTAATAACTATAGATAAGGTATAGAATAACATCAATGGCTTAATAAAAAATATAAACAGCAATTTTCGAAAAACCTAAGAAAATTCGTACTTTGTGGGGCCACCTGCCTCATACCTGTCATTCATTTTAAGAATGAAGTTGTTGTTAGCTTGTCCCCCGACGATCGATTTAATTGAGGCAAAGTTTAAGCGGGATGGTGGACGGTGCCTGTAAAAGTTTGATTCGCGATCGCATCACTACCCCGCCCAGTCCGCACCCGCCGACTGTCCGACGGCTAACAACGATTCCGTTAACAAAATTCACGGAACAATCTAATATGCAGATCTGGTAAGCCATGTAACAGACGCGCGTGTAGATTGTCTGGTATACCTTTTTTTAAAGATGACGCTAGTATGACACACATGACATGACGCTGCATCACATATTTATTCCGATTTTAAAGCATTTTTTTTAAGTTTCAGGTTTTGGAACTGGCACTACACTGTCCTTCCATACCTATTAACACTGTACTTCGAAATCATTGTAAAAGTCAATTGTTTTTAAAAGAGTAACCGTGGAGTTTCTTGCCGGCTCTTCTCTATAGGAAACGACCAATTGGAACCGTGCACCCAGCTTACGCTTCACGCTGACGTTTCATAAGTGCCCACGTAGGTTTATGTGATTTGATTTTGCAGTCTGCTCAATCGTTGATTATGTTCCTAAGGTAGGTTAAAGGAAAATACTACTTAACTAAATAAATAATTCAATATACCCAATACAATATATATATATATATATATATATTATAATATAATATACTTGGTTAGTAAGTACTGATATACTGTGATTGTTATGTGTTGTAGTTGTTTTGTGAATAAATAAATAAAAGGAGGTATTAGTCTTGATTGCAATACCTACACAATACATGTAGACGTAGGTAGAAGCTGTTGTTGAAACTCAATCGCAGACAGTTACTAATTGAGGGCATGGGCAGCCGTCACCTCCTTCTGCGAAGCAGTAATGCTCGCGAAGGAGGAGGCGGGACGGTTGAGGGAAAGGCAAGTTTCGCGCCCTCTCGCCTAGCCGCCGCAGGAGACGCCCGGGGCGTCGGGATTTCCGGGCGGATTTCCGGCCACCGTAGGCGCGGGCTTGCGGACGGTGAGCAATGGGTAGCTCTTCGTCCGGTAAGGACCAGGCCCGGGTCGACGGCGCGTTGTATTCCACGCGCGCATCAAAGAGAAGTCGTCAGCACAAAGGTAGGGGTCCACTAGGGCTGATGCCTGCCGGGGTCGCGGGAAGGTACTTATGGGTCACCGAGGCCCCCGCAACACAGGCAACGGAAGGAATACGGGTCGGTTTTAGTCAGTAAGAGTCTGACACACCCTCCCGCTCCGCCCAGAGCGGGAGAAGTTATTTGATGATTTCCCACCGAAAAAAAAAAAGACAGTTACTAATTATCACCAATACAAAAAATCTGTACTGTTGTGCTAGAAAAATGTTTTACGAAGGTAATGTCTGTCTGACCGAATGACCTATACTTAATTATAGCAATAATATATAAGTAATAGTTTCAATCAGTTTACCTTATTAAAGGTAAGTACTAAATTCAATTACTAAAACTTTAAAAACATCTCGAATTAGGAGTTTCAAGAAAGAACATTTGCAAAGTTTGTAAAACCGATTAATTTCGAGAAACTCACATTTCAATAGATTCGAAATTAAATTGAAATATATTTGAAGTTTCGTTCAGAACTATTCTGATGAAATGATGTAACTTGTATCGAAACTTGCTATTTAATAACGAACTGTCATTGATGCGGCTCAATGAATAACTATTTCCAATAAGTAGGTTATAAGAATTACAACAGAGGACATAACCAGTCGCCTGGACAAAGTAGTTTATACACTTTTGGCAGCAGAATGATTTTAAAAGGCAAAGGATACTTCACAAATGGCCCGTCGCAAAATGTCACCACACATTGCCCTACGATACTTAGCCAAGAGCATCCTACGGGCGTTTATGTAACGTAGGTAAGTCCTTATATATGAAGATCTTCTTTCCCACTTTGGCTTTCTTGATTGACCAGCCTGGTAAAATAGACAACTTTTGCCAAGACATACTCATATTAAGGCTAGGGCAGAAGAAAAGTAAGAGCAAAACTAAGAAAGTATTGAATTTCCACTTACTTCACTCCAAGTACGTTGTGCTCTTATTTTGGTCAAACTAGCACCCTAATTGCGTAACACACTTTCTAATCTGAATGATTTTTAAGGATATTGCTAATCCATTGCTTCATATGTTTGAAAAATTTGTCTGCTCAACAACGTAAATAAGGCAATGAATGTTGTTGAACTGTCAAAATGAAAGCCATTGTTACTGATAGGGTGAATAGGATTATTTTTAAAAAATATAAAGAAAGAATTTAAAATTAATAATAATGAGAAAGTTAATTTAATGGTATATAAAAAAAAAAACAAGATCATACTTTATTAGATTATTCTCAGTATAGTTAAAAGTTTTGTTGGTTATTTAAGCTTTTATTTAACAAATATATTAGTGTGTAACGGAATTACCCCGCAATTGCTGTCAACTTTAACACGGAGCCTTCACAGTTCAGTTACTAAGTATCAGGTAGGTAGGTACTGATATCTTAAGGTTGCTACGGGAATGAAAGATTTTTATTTTTTGGTATATGGATGATTCTATAATACGTGGGCGTAATTTCTCAGTAAATGATAAATGATCTTTATTTCTGTAAGTAGGTTTGTACGAACACTTTTACACGTCAATCATATTTTTAAAATAAAGCTAGATGAGGTTGGCGTTTCCTATCTGACTACTCTGAGAAGAAAGGCCGAAACAAACTCAGAGGTCACCGTCTCGTTTAAAGTTCATTACTCGCAGTCTCGATAAGATTTCAGTTAAAATCGAGCTAATAAACGATTTCCAATCTATTATTCTGTTTAGCTTTTCGCGAAATCAATTAAATATTTCATTACAATTTAAAATGAGAAATTTATTTGGGTTAAAATCACCGATACTTTTACCCTTTATTGTCACCATAAGCCAGATGTAACTTACAATAACAACATGACTATAAAATGTGCAAAACATTCAAAGAGAAATTGAAAAATTTATAGGGATTCGCAAAGATTCGTGGTTGTCTCATCTCATTAGCTGAAGCGTGGTTGTTGGTGACAAACCGAGGGAAATACGACAGCCAACATTTTCTTGCAGTAGCTCTGTACTGTACGGTTATTATGGCAAGTTAACATTTCAATTTAAAAATTTGTCAAAATAAGTTCAATGTTTTTAGTACAATTTATTGTATTTACTATTTTTAAAGAATTTTATTTTAAAATGTATTTTATGGGTAACTAGAACCGAACACAGTATTTCCTATACTTATTTAAATGTCTGGCGCTCTTTTTTCTCCTCCAATATTAATATTAAATTCCAATAAAAATCCGAGAAAAATATTTTCTCTGAAATATTTTGTGTAAATTACATTAATCATTAAATAATAAAGGCTTTCTATTACTATTGGACGGGCCGGTTTAAAAAAAAAAAGTAAAATTAAGAATATCTTAGCTTGTGACTTGGAGAGGACTCCGACGGCACCTTTAAGCGTCATTCAGTAGAAACTTTGATTTATCAACCATTTAAAATTTTGATGTTTCTTAATTGATTGTTAAAATAATTGATGGTCTGGCAGTTTGAGTACTTTGCGGCCTACCCAAATGTCTTTTCTTTGGTATTGTTCGTCAAATCATTGAGCTCCTTAAGTTTTGAGTTGAGCTGCATGATAACTGACAAATGCGTGCACTGACTGGACAGGTCCACTCAAATCTGTGTGGTCTTTCCTCAAAAGACCATTTCGGACACCAACCTACATGGTCCTCAAATGATCTGACCAAGATTATATCTGGACTTTAAAAGAGACTGTGACCTCTGAGTTTGTTTCGGCCTTTCTTCTCAGAGTAGTCAGATAGGAAACGCCGGTCTCATCTAGTTTAAAAAAATATGTTTTGACGTGTAAAAGTGTTTGTAAAAACCTACTTACAGAAATAAAATCAATTATCATTTATCATTTATCATTTGAAAACGAACTCGACCGAACAATATTTACTCTGTGTAGTATTATATTGTTTTAATTATTGTAAATGTGAAGACTATGTAGATCATTGTTTAATTTTGTTTTATTCTCAGTTAGTTTTTAACATGGTCTGGCAGTTTTGAGTATTTTTTGCGGCCTAGACAAATGTCCTTTCTTTGGTATTGTTCGTTGAATCGTTGAGCTCCTTTAGTTATGAGTTGAGCTGCACAACGACTGACAAATGCGTGCACTGACTGGACCGGTCCACTCAATCTGTGTGGTTCTTTCCTCAAAAGACCATTTCAGACACCAATTTACATGGTCTTCACATGATCTGACCAAGATTATGTCTGGACTTTAAAAGAGACTGTGACCTCTGAGTTTGTTTCGGCCTTTTTTCTCAGAGTAGTCAGATAGGAAACGCCGGCCTCATCTAGTTTAAAAAAATATGTTTTGACGTGTAAAAGTGTTTGTAAAAACCTACTTACAGAAATAAAATCAATTATCATTTATCATTTGAAAACGAACTCGACCGAACAATTTTTTTTACGTAAATTAAAATAACACGCACTCAAAACATCACTACACGTAATTAAATCCATTAAACCAAAACTGTCTTTCATTTTTCCAAACAGCATCGGATATTAATTTCATTAAGAGCCCGATCATTATCACAACAATCGTATCAGGGATATAATAAATTGAATTGCAAAGTAATAACATTATGCGTTGTACAAATTAAGTGTTAACCGCAGCCAGAATGACGTTTAATTTTAAACTATCGACGGGTGGGAGAAAAACTGATTTTCATTGTGGACTGTGCTGGGCCGGCTTCGCGGTCAGGAGTGTGGGTGCGTGGTGCGTGGACCGCGCGCCCGCCGCCTTTCCTCGGGAATTTAATGGAACCTTCTTCACTTTTCTGTCCGCCTGGTACTATTTGGCATTGACTTAGGGGAGTCGTCTGACGATTTGTTGCCCAATTTTCACGAGGAAATGACACTGAATGAAATGTTTGTATGTTAGCCGCGCTTTACTGAAACGACTTTTAGCTTATCCTGCTAATCAGTGTTCATAATATTTTTTATATTGTAGCTTGATCATCTTGAAATAATGTAATCTCAATAAATACTGTTATTATATTTTACATAAAAGAACTTCATAATATCGTTCTCGAAAAGAAGAATTATGGATAATAAAATTTTATTAGACTTTTTGTTTGAATATGTATAAGAGTTTTATGCGTAACTAGCTGAGCTAGTAAGAACACTTGGCATAAAAGCTCAGTGTTAAACTCAAGTTTGATTGAACTTTCTGAGATAGTCTTCGATCGAAGTCGTTACTATGGAATGGAGTGGCTAGAAAATCAGATACCTGCTCTGCTCTATTAAAAGGCATTTCTGGGCGATGTGTATAATAATCCTTTTTATTATGATGTATCTATCTTATCGATATTTGCTACGAAAACCTTTTTTAAAATTTTACACGCAAACTGGAAGTAGCTTTCAATTGTTTTACCGTCTCCATCAGGTAGGCTTAGCATGACGCTTTCTATTTTTACGAAGAATAGACACATCTCTTTTTATACAAAGTGACATTTCGTTTCTCCATTTTTGAAATCGCACCGTAGAAATCATTCTACAATCTGTCATTTTGTCTTTCGTTTCTAACGATCTTTGTTTAGGTCCGTTTTTATGCAGAAGGATTTCTACGGTGCGATGTCAAAAATGGAGAAACAAAATGTCACTTTGTATAGAAAGAGCTGTGTCTATTCTTCGTAGAAATAGAAAGCGTCATGCTAAGCCTGCCAGTGACGTGCCGAATGATCTAGTAGATACCGATTAGTGCATAGGGGTTATAATTATTTTGTTACTGCCAATTTGTGATTACCTTGCATCATCCGTTGTTATTTAATTGGATTATCTTTTCCATTGTTTGTTATTGCTTCTGGGTTTCATATTTCATTTCTTATTTCAATTAATCTAATAATTATTATTAACATCATTACTATTAACTTAGTTAACATAATTACTCTAATAATTTTCAAAGTTCAAGGTAGTTTTTTTATTTAATTATTTACATGGTAGTAATTACATTTCCGTAACTTGAAATCTGCCGTGTAAAAAGGGATTTCAACTACTTGGTTAAGTTACTCTTAAATCTTAGCTAATGTGCAAAAGAAAATGTTTCCCTTATGAATTTTCCTTCCTTTAGAAGTAAAGCGAAAAATACATACATAAATGTTTTTAAACTCCATTATATCAACAGGAAATACGCGTGTTCTAAAAAAATGTTATTAAAACTGCTGGTTTATAAAAGGAACGCAGAATGATTCTAACGATATTTTTACATCCCTTTCATGAAGAGATTTTCCCACTACGCTATAAATAGAACTCAAAAAGTGCAGGAAATATAAAACGTATCAAAAAAGCTGTGATTACTTTCTCAATTCTTATTATAGAAACACATGTTTCATGAGTTTAACGAAGTTTCTGAAAACTTTGTAGACGGTAAATAATTGTAATATTAATCATAGAAGGAACTTTTGATCTTGTGTAAAATATTCTATCAAAAACGATATTTATTTTGCAGCTTATCTTTACAGCGCGTCATCGTTGTTTATCTTGTTATCACCCCACAATAATCACGACGCGCTTACAAATTGAAAGAGAGAGTTGGGACACCGAAACCCGCTTTCCCACATTCCAACGATAAAAGGGAAAACCGCTCCAACTTTCCGCAGAAACGGGACGGGGATAAGGCTGTAGTTAGGGTGCGAGCAGGCAGTAATATGAATGTAAGGCTTACCTCCTTGGTGATCCTGGTAGCCTGGTAGCTTGTTACAGGTCGCGTAACGTAGTCACGGCGCGCGTGGCCGGGTGCAGAGGGCGAGCAGTTGCGACGGCTCGGCGACGCGGACTGCAAACGCAACGCATTTCACCGGGGGTGGTGCATTCTGTGCAAGCGAGACTGCAGCGCCCGCCCATTTGCCTCGTGCCTCACTTTCCCGCCCTACTACTTAGAAAACTTACAACACTAAACTGTGAATTGTAACTAAACACCCGATTAAATTGTTCAATTGATTCAAGGTTCTAATTATTTTGCGGAAGCTGTGATGCGTGAAAACTAACTTTTAGGAGCTTTTATATTTGGAAAAACCTGCGACTAAGACAGCGACAGATTCAAAGCGCCAGACGGTTTGTAATGAGCGGAGACGTTCCTATAAGTAAAATTTATTGGAGTTCTCGTACTTACAGAAGGTTCGGTGAAGAGGTCTGGGCGGGCCCGCCCACGCGCTGTTGCCTACGGTGACCGCCCGTCGCCGCCGCTCCCCACGTGTCCCGCTACCGAGTCTGCCGTAATTTTGCTCAAAATACCAGACAATAATAAGACATGGAAAATTACGTATAAATGCAAAAAAAGATGAATTTGGATAAAAAAGAAAGTTGTATTTTGTGACCTTAGGGGAAATTATTGACAATTTCGGTGATTGACTCACCGAAAGCTCAAATAAATTTGAGCTTTTTTAATAAGTACTTAGTCGAACATTAATTAGTTCACTTGAATATTGGCAAACTACTTCACTTTAATCGTAGGTAATCCTTTTATCGTTAAATCCATAATTTACTTCTACCAATGCATTCCTTCATATATACTGGCTAATTCGCATAAATAAGTAAAATTATTTATGAAGAAGGTTCCAGTCCCTCATATTAACGTGCCAATCACACACAGAGCTGATTATGGCCCACAGTCCGGTCCTGTCGTAATCCACTTGCGTAACGCACTTAAGCCACAACTTTTCCCACACTGTGATATCATTATATCAAACCTTTAATCTAGTAATTGCTGTCTGTCTCTTTGAGGGTAACCTTGTATTTAATTCCATCGATGCTCTTTGTGTTTTGTTTGTTTGTGGAAACTCACGTATTGGATTTATACATATTACTTATGTATTATACATACAATTTCAGGAAGTGACCTACCTCAATTTGTATTTGGGAAGCTAGAAAATTAGCTTGAGTAGCTGAAATTCTGAAGTATCCTGAAAATCTTGACCCATTTTTTTAAACACAATTTTACATCCAAAACAGTCTTTCCGACAGTTTCTAGAATTTTGTTATTTTAAATTAATTAGTACTAGTTGGTACTAAGGCAATTGTTTTATTTCGTTTTTATTGTAAGTAAGCACATAACAGATATGAATAATTCACATGTAATTGTATAATACTATTATATGCGAATAATAAATATTCATATTTAATTTTGTAGTTCTGTATTATTCAAATTCTTCTGACTAAGAAAAACGCGAGCTTTTCTCTGCGTTCTCGTAGCTAAAAATTGACTGAGCATTGACTGTCGTCAAGTGAAGTCGCATACTGTAAACTTTCTCCCGGTTATCAAACGGCGGATTTTTCTATAGTAGAAAAGATAAAGATATCATAACTTTTCGCCTTGTTTCCCGAAGAGTAGGTAGAGGTGTAACTTAGTATACTCACATGTACACACTATTCTAGAATATTATAGAAAGTAGTACAATACTTTTCTCTCTGATCAGGTGTTCAGTGACAATAAGTTGCTAAGATTGAAAATAAAAAAAGATCATAAATGTCTATAAACTGACAGCAAAGTTTAAAGTCGAATGTAAGAAAGGTAGTGTATTGTCCAACTTATTTGGAAGTGAGTGCAGAAACCAATAACTTGTAAGTTTACTCACAAAGTTCGCTCGAAGTCGCTGATAAGTAAAAAATACTTCTGCACTTCTTGTAGGTGTACTTACCTGGCAGTACTCTATGCTATGTTATTGAAATAAACTTGAAACTTGTTGCTAATGTTTATTGTGCAACTTGTGCCAATTTTTATTAACATTCGTACTACAATAAACATATAATACACAATATATAATTGGGTTGAAGTAATTAATATATCAAAATTGATTTATTAATTACTTCAACCCAATTGTACAGAGGGGGATGGTTATGTAAATACCAATATTTACATAACAATCTCCTTTTGTAATCAGTAATTTGGTAACTCCAAAGTTACCACATTACTTTAAACTATTATATATAATATTTGGCATCTATGTAGTAACAAGATAAAGAAAAAAAAACATTTATAATGTACCATCGACATAAATATCTATTTCAAAAGCTCAATAATTCGCATCTCAATATTATCTCAAGTATTTTGATTTCTAAATTAATACGCATTCACTTGTGGTCTCCCGTCGTGCGACATAAATGAAAACCAATAGATTCATCGTACCTGATATGAAACGTTGGCAACACTTACGTCGTAAGCGTCATTACCATAAAGAAAACTGACGGCTCGTAAACCGCAGGCGTCTACGCAGGGTTGATAATGCAAATATGTTCGTTAGCAAATGATGTATAGCAAACCCTATCAATGGCTGCGTTGTTTCATTAAAACTTACTTCCATTGCCTATTTATTTGCAATAGGGTTTGACAAAATAAATAAAAGGAAGGGTGTTAGGGCAATCGCTTTTCGTAGCCATTCTGTAGCAGTTTTCTACGCTGCGTAGCGCTCGTAGCAGTCGTAGCAACAATGAAATCTAAATTATTATCTTGTATGTCGCCGTAAGACTGTGAGCACCATTCGTTTATAATCCATCTAGAGAGATTATAAACTATTGAACAATTGTGAACTGTTACAATATAACCGATTCATTTTCGGTAGTTTATAATCTATCAATGTCAAATCGTATTGTGAATGAACTTGCACTTATCGACGACAGGTATCTGTCCGATTTTATCAGCCGTAACATTGTGAACCATCCCTGATTAGTAGGTCTTGGTGGTAGGCGAATTGGTGGCAATAATTAAGTCAGGGAACTCTGACCAAACGGCTTAGGTTAGGTTAGAACTGTGACAAACCGCGAGCTGAGCGAGCGTGTCTTCCATGTTATTTGGCTATTTAGAATTAGAGCAAGGTGCGTTCATCGCGTGCAAGTTTGGTACCAGTTCACAATTTTTCAGTTTGCCATGGACATGTCGCAGCCATCTGGTTAAATTAGGCAGCTAATCGGACGCCTAGGCCGTTCATAAAACGCCGGCACACAATTAAATAGCTGAAGGACAACTAGAACTGTGACCAACCACGCACGAGCCGACGCAGTAGCAGTAACTAAGCCAGGGCACCCCGATCAAATGGGTTAGGTTAGAGTAGAATTGTGACCAACCGCGCGCAAGCCGAGCGAGCGAAGCGAGCGGTGCCGCGGCAGCGGGCGGCGAGCGCTACTTCTAACGGTTAGGCTGTTAACTAAACGGCTAATTAAGCTAGTTGGCTGCGACAGATAGATTATAAACTTTCGAATAAATGGTTTGTTGTAGTTTACAATTTTTCGATAGTTTATAATCTCGCTAGATAGATTATAAACTAACTATGTTCATAATCATACGGTGTCATATACATCATATTATTTTCGTGACTGTCTGTATGGCCGCGTTGTTCTTCTAAACTATGCAATTTCTTTTTAGAGAATCTAATCCGTAAGGTTTATGTGTATAATACAATAATAATTAATATTAAACTAACATACTCGTATAATAAAGAAATCTCTGAAGTCGTGTAACGTGACAAGGGGCGGTTGCTAGTATTCTTATAGAAATAACTAAGTGCATTTACTAGTTCTTTTTCTTAAAAAATAAAGTGAAATAATATCTACTATAGCCTTTTGATAACTAACAACTATTGGAGCCATAAAAAAAACACTGTTTGCAACAAATGTATGTTTCGTATAAATCTTTACTGCGTAGCGCTCGTAGTCAAAACTTTCGTAGCAACTCACATTTTCTGCTACGCGGGATTTCAATAAAACTGAGCAGGCCTTGGTCTTTGGTACTCAAAAAAATAATTATGATTGTGTAATTATTTGTAGATAACATTTATATCATCATCATCCTTCTCCAACTATTACTTTTTTATTTTATTTTTTTATTTAACCATTTAAGTACACACATAAAAAAACAGAAAAGAAGAACAGAACAGAAAAATACGTACAAAGGTGATGCTTATTTCTAAAGAAATCTCTTGCATACCTGCGATAGGAAAGTAGATAAAGAGATGTAGACACCGTGTGTAAGAGTAGAAGAGAAAATAGAATACATAAAATTGAAACAATTTACAAAACAAATAATATGGGAATATACTAACATACATACATACATACACACATACATATATACATACATACATCCATCTTAAAATAAATATCACTAGAATATAAAAAAAAACGTTTAACTATGTTGGGGTCGACTTCCAGTCTAACCGGATGCAGCTGAATACCAGTATTTTGCATGGAGCGACTGCCTACCTGACCTCCACAACCCAGTTACTGGGTAATACGATACCCCTTGGTAAGACTGGTTGTCAGACTTTCGGGGTCTGACGA
Source organism: Atethmia centrago (assembly GCA_905333075.3). Taxonomy (NCBI): domain Eukaryota; kingdom Metazoa; phylum Arthropoda; class Insecta; order Lepidoptera; family Noctuidae; genus Atethmia; species Atethmia centrago. Next base: position 12,719,919 of record HG995383.1, on the reverse strand, counting down.
CCCGTAACGACTGTCAAAGATTCACGAAGGACAGCTGGGATCAACGGCTTAACGTGCTTTCCGAGGCACGGAGGGCTCTTGGTATGTAAAGATGGTCGCCCATCTACGGACCAATCGCGGCAAGCGTAGAGCTGTTATTATTTAGCCACAAGCCTCTCTAATATAACATCTATATACATAACTGGAGGGAGGGTGCCTTTTTTTTTTTTTTTTTTTTTTGGGAAATCATCAAATAAGTTCTCCCGCTCTGGGCGGAGCGGGAGGGTGTGTCAGACTCTTCGCGGCCCTAGTGGACCCCTACTATGTGCTGACGACATCTCTTTGAGGCGCGCGTGGAATACAACGCGCCGTCGACCCGGGCCTGGTCCTTACCGGACGGTGAGCTACCCATTGCTCACCGTCCGCAAGCCCGCGCCTACGGTGGCCGGAAATCCGCCCGGGATTCCCGACGCCCTGGGCGTCTCCTGCGGCGGCTAGGGGCGAGAGGGCGCGAAACTTGCCTTTCCCTCAACCGTCCCGCCTCCTCCTTCGCGAGCATTACTGCTTCGCAGAAGGAGGTGACGGCTGCCCATGCCCTCTCGCTCCGTACCATGGCCTGAACCAGGGCCGGACGCGAGAGGTCTCTGCCGCCGATCGCCTCCAAGAGGACACGGCGGTGCTCTGCCCAAGCCGGGCAGACCTCCACCGTATGCTCCACCGTGTCCTCCGGGCGATCCACACAGTGGTGACACCCGGACGTTTCCTCCCGCCTTATCCGACACAGGAACCTCCCGAAGCTGCCGTGTCCGGTGAGGACCTGCGTCAGGCGGAAGGTGAGGACGCCGTGGCGCCTCTCCAGCCACTCCTCAAAGAGGGGACTTATCGCCGCAATCGTGGCGTGCCCAGCACTGGGTTGCGACAACCGTACTTTCCATGACGCCATGAGATCCCGCCGGAGCTCCGTCCGCTGTGCCGCGATTTCTCGTGGCAGCGGACTTACGCCCCGGCGTTTCGCCTCCTCGCGCCACTCCCATACGTGCGCGAGGGCTTTTGCCTCCAGATCCCATGGCGGCAATCCGGCAAGGAGGCTCGCTGCCTCACAGGAGACCGTGCGGTATCCCCGAACCATCCGGATGGCCATGACCCTTTGGGCCGCGCTCAACCGGCGGGCTGGCCGCAGCGCCAGAGAGCGCGCCCATACAGGAGCCCCGTAGAGGGCCATGGACCGCACGACCCCCGCGTAGAGCCTCCGGCAGGAGGCGTTTGGACCCCCTAGATTGGGCAGGAGCCGCTTCAATGCAGCGCCCGCCCGCTCCAGTTTGGGAGCCAAACGTCGGAAATGCTCCACGAAGTTCCACCGGCTGTCGAGGACGAGTCCCAGGTACTTCATCGTCGACTCGACGCCGATAGAAACCCCTCCTACCGTTATTTGGGACCCCAACGGTGGCGCGTTCCGAGGACCACGAAAACACATGGCCTCGGACTTGTGCAGGGCCACCTCGAGTCCCAATTGCCGGATCCTTTCGACGATTGTCGCAACCCCGCGTGCTGCTAATTCGGCCGCCGCCTGGTGCGACCTCCCCTGCGCCAGGACCAACGTGTCGTCAGCGTAGCACACTACGCTGACGCCGCTAGGGAGGTCGGCGCGCAGCACCCAGTCGTATGCGGTGTCCCACAGATGCGGCCCCAGGACCGATCCCTGTGGGACACCGCACGACATCTCTTGCCGGTTCCACACTCCCTGGTGACCGGGGTAGATGACGGCCCTGTCCGTCAAATAGGCCTCGACCACACGACAGAGGTAGGTCGGCGGTCATCAGGGAGGCATCCGGTGATACCGGAGTGCCTCCCTGATGCAACTCCAGGGCAGGGTATTGAAGGCATTGGCGATGTCTAGGGACACCGCCAAGACGACCCCACCCTGGGCAACAGCATTCCCCGTCGTCAGGGCTCGCACACGCATGATGGCGTCCACCGTAGAGCGCCCTCTGCGGAAACCAAACTGGCTCTCTGCCAAATCCGGCCCCACCCGCACCAGCTGGCCAACGAGGCGGTCTGCAATGACTCTTTCAAAGAGCTTGCCCACCTCGTCGAGCAGCACGATGGGCCGATAAGCGGACGGAGAGTCCGCAGGGCGCCCTGCCTTCTTTATGAGGACCAGTTTCCCCGTCTTCCAGCGAAGCGGGAACTGGCCCCTCTCCATGCATGCGCTTAGGAGCCCCCTAAGTCGAGGCCCGAGAGCCTCCAAGGCCAGGACCCAGGCCTTCCCAGGTAAGCCGTCGGGTCCTGGGGCGGTATTTTTGGCATTAAGCCTGCGTACCGCCGCTCTCATTTCTACCTCAGTCACCTCCGGAGCATCGTCGTCGTCGTCGGCGGTGTGGTCCGCATCGGGCACCGCAGTAGGTGGAGCCATAGGCGGGGAGGTGTGTTCCCCTCGGGAAGGGAACAGAGCGCTCACCACGTCCTCCACAAGCTGGGGCCGGAGACTCTGCGTCAGCGGGGGAGCCCATGGGCGGAGTTTATCCCGCACCACTTTGTACGGGCGTCCCCACGGGTCCCTGTCCAGAGTCCCCAGCGACTCCTCGCGGGCCAACCCCCTGGCCCGCAGGATCTCCGCTTGGAGGGCGGTCTTCGCCGCTCTGTACCCCTCGTACAGCTCCGCCTGAATGGCTTCCGTATCCGGAGGTTTGATACGGAGCCTGCGGTGCCTGGTGTACCGGCGTCGCGCAGCCACGCACGCAGTGCGCAGAGCCGTCAGCTCCTGCGACCACCAGTACACCTGGCGCGAGGCACGTCCAGGCTGGACCCGGGGCATTGCCACGTCACATATGTCGGACATGGCCTCCCGGAACCACTCCGCCTCGTCGTTGATGTCGGCAGGCCTGTCCGGTGGTGACACCCAGGCCTGCACGATCGAGGCTTCCAGGAGGAGCTCCCGGTCCAGCTGCTTCAGCGCCCACCGCGGACCACTCGGGGCCCGTCGGACCGGCGCGTCCGAGGTCTGGGCGGAGACGTCGAACCGGATATACCGGTGATCGGAATAGGTCTCCACCCCCTCTATGACACGCCAGTCAACTACACGCGGCGACAGAGCGGGGCTGGCGAACGAGATGTCCACCACTGATTCACCCCGCATCCGCACACACGTGGGGACAGAACCCCGGTTTAGGACGACCAGGCCTGTCTCCAGAGCCCAGTCCTCCACCATCCTGCCCCGTGTGTCCGTTAACCGGGAACCCCAAGCCAAATTCTTGGCATTGAAGTCCCCGAGGACGAACACGGGGAGGGAACCAAACCCGACGACGACGTCTCTCAACTCCGCAAGGGAGTTGTGGAGCTCGGCAAGAGTTCGGTTCGGAGAGAAGTAGACCCCTACCACGACAATCTCCCCGAACCGTGCTGCTACGCAACCCCGTCCTCTCTTGACGGCCTCGAGGGACGGAGTACCGGCGGCGGCCGACGAAATTAGGGTCACTGAGCCGCTCAGGTCCTCCACCCAGTCATCCCTGGGTGGGACAAAGTACGGCTCAGCGACCACGGCGATGTTAATCGACCACTGCGCCATGCTCTGGAGCAACAGATCCTGAGCGGCGGCGCAGTGGTTGATGTTCGCCTGGAGGAGGCGTAATGGGGCCATTAATGGCACTCCATGTCAGCCCCCTCTTGGGCCTCCTTCCCAGCCCCCTGAGAGGGGCCTGCCGCAGCGGCCACGGTGGCGACGGCGACGACGGCGGTGTTGGAGGCGGCAGCGGCGGTGGCAGTGGTGACGGCTGCGGCGGTGACGGCGGTGGTGGAGGGCTTGCCTCTGGCCCTGGCTTTGGTGGGTGGGGCGCAGGCCTTGCCCCCCATCCGGTGCTCGGCCGGCTTGCCAGCCGCCGCACATACGGCACAGTGCGGCGCGGCATTGCACGAGCCGGCCTTGTGCCCGGGCAGACCGCAGCGGTAGCAAAGACCGCTGCGGTCCACCTCCGAGGTGCAATTCGCTTGCACGTGGTTGCCCACCTGGCAGCGGAAGCACCTCAGAGGTCTGGGTTCCAGCAGTTTAACCTGTGCTGACACCCAGCCCACCAATAACCTTTGGCCCTCTTTGGCAATATTTTTGGCCGCCGACACGGGGCAGCTCACCATAGTGGTTTGCAGCCCCGCGGAGTCAGGATGGATGGTGCCCACCCTCACCTGCTCGGCAGAGCACCCCCCAGTCCTAACTACTGCGGCGACCACCTTTTCCTCCGTCACGGAGTCGTCCAGGCCCATGATGCGCATGCTAGCGCACTTGGTGGGCCTGGACACTCGGACCTCGTCCGCATTTAGGGACGCCCTGAGCCTTTCGGCCAGAGCGTCAGCGGCCGGGCCACTGGCCGCACCGGGGACCTCCACCATTCGGGCCCCAGTCGCCGTTACCTTCATTTTTAGGCCAGTGGCAGCGCCGAGCTCCTCGAGGCGCACCACCTCACCCACCTTCGCCATAACAGTCTTGTAGGACACGCCCTTCTTTTCCGCATCCGGCTGTAGTGTAATCACTACGGCTGCGGAATTCGGGGCGCGGAGCCTAGCCGCGGCGGTGCGCTTCTTGCGCTGCTGCCGCCTCTCTCTCTTTTTGGCCGCTCTTGCTGCCTTACCCGCCTTCTTCTTCTCCCCGGCCACTTGCCATTCGGCATCGGCCGGAAGAGATTCAGGAGGCGGCGGCGGCCGTCTCACCACCAGGGTCGATGCCTTCGCCGCCAAGGCCGGAGCCCTCTTCACCTGGACTGGAGCTCTCGCTGCTGGGGCTGGAGCCCTCGCCACCTGCGCTTTTGCCGTGCCATTGCTCTGCCCCGACGACCCCGGTTTGGCCGTGCCACCCGCGGCAGCCGAGTATGAGGCGGGCTTCTGCTTGCCCGAGGCCGGCTGGCTCGCCGCCAACGGGGGGCGCAGGACGATGGCCTCCAGGGCGGAGAAACGACTCCGCAAGGAAGCCATTTCCTGCCGCACCAAGGTCAGAACCCGGTCCTCCACAGACACGGGCCGTCCCTGTCCCTGCTGCTGCCCCCCTTGCGGCTCCATCTGAGGGCCGGATCCTCGGAGCCCAGCCAGGTCCGCTCGTAGCCTCTCATTTTCCTTTCGGAGAAGCTCCATGGCGGCTGTCAAGCGGGCGACCTCCGCCCGCATCTCTGACATGCCGTCCGGAGGAGGCCCGACGTGGAGGGCCTCCGCTGCCGCCACAATAGAGGCCGTGGCCGCGGCTATGGCCTGATCCTTAGAGGACCTGAGCCTCTTAACGGATACAGCCTTGATCGCCGCGGCCACCACCTCCGCAAACCCATCCACACGCTCCGAATTGGAGCCATCGGCGTCCGGCCTCCCGCCGGAAACCTCAGAGAGGGGCCCCTCCATGGCGAACTTCTCAGCTCGCTGAGCTGGCCGAGCTGGGCTGGTTGCCTCGGCTGGACTGGCTCGGCTCGGCTTGCTGGGGTCCCTAGTGGAGGGCCCTCTGTCCACCCCTTTAATTCCTCGGGCTCCACCCCGCCGGCTGGAGTGTATCTTCTTCGTCCTCCGCCCAACCCCTTCGTCGGAGGACGACCCCGAGTTGGGGCGCTTCGGGGCTCTTAAAGACCCTCTCTTCCTGTCCCTGGTCTGTTCGCGCTTTGAGCTCCCAGAGCTCTTTGCGCCGGATGCAACGTCGGATTCCGACCCCGCATCGCTCTCCTCCTCTTTACGTCCGGTTGTTTTTTTTTGTTTTAAAAATGTGTCCATATTGTTCCCACGAGTGTGGGGGATCTATTCAGTCCACCTAGGTTCACCCCCTGTCCCTAGGTAAGTGTAAATTTATAACCCAACCAGGGGGTCCACTGGTACCCTGGCTGGGGGTGCGCTAACGACTGATGCGCCACCTACAACTACGAAGTTGCAGATGACACTACTCCTCAGCCATTCATATCCTCGCCACGCACCAAAACTTGATATTAGAGGAATTGTTTATAGAGGTTATATTCCTCGCGATCCGGGCGACTAAGCCAAGATCCTCGTCCCGTTCCAAGTCACAAAACATGACTGTGATCTCTTTACGGATTACGATTTCGACGGTTGCAGTCAGGAGAATCAGTTCTCCCGCTGCTAGCTCGCTGGCAGGGTGAGTGCACAACGAGCACCGCCCTTGCTTCTCCCCTATGTCCTCTGTTTGGATCAGAGAGACACGAGGAAAAACGTCGGCCCATATTGGCCCCTCCTTCGCGGATCTTCCCTTCCGCCTCGCCACTCTGCGCCCACTCGACCTGCCCTCTGTAAGCAGAGGGGGGAGTGGACGACCGACGATGGAGCATGAAGCTCCCCGCCACGCAGAAATTCGCCACGGTCAATATCCTCTCCGAAACATGGAGAGACTATTGGCCGTGCCCAGGATGCACCGGCCCGACGACTGCTCTTTCCCCCGAACGTATTCGAAGGGAACCAGCAGCAATCAGGCACACGAGGAGGTTTTCTGCACGCACCCCGAGGGAGGGTGCCTGAAGTTCTAAAATACAGGCTTAGGCTTAGTTTAGACTCCAGATCTCCCACAAATTATAGAATGTTCTCAAAATACCTGTCAACTAAATATAATTTGTGTAAACTTTATTTTATTTATTTATTTATAACTAATTTAAAATTATTTCATGAAAAGTACTCCATGCCAATTTTGACTGTAATATGTATTTTCCATCATATTGCAGTGCGTATTTTATTGTTGACGGTATATCAAGCGTGTGACGTGGGTGACATAGTATATTAACAGCAACTTGGCAATACGTCATAATATGTTGGAAGTGAAACTTCGCAGGCGACTGGGCATAGTACAGTCTGTTAAGTGCTTAGTGATGTCGTAATTTTGTAAATGTTGGGTACAATGATCTGTTCGTTAATTTTACGAGACAGTTATGTAAATATTCTGATCTTGTGTTTTACTTGTAGGTGCGATTAATTACATTATAGGCTGATTATGTATGGCGACCCATACACAATCAGCCTATAATGTTCCCACTGCTGGGACACAGGCCTCCTCTCTGTGAGAGGCAGTGGGCCGTAATCCACCACGCGGGCTCAGTGCTGGTTGTTAGATGTCACATGTCTTCGAATTTTTGGTTCTAGGACATGCTGATTTCCTCACGATGTTTTCCTTCACCGTTTTGAGAGCAGTGGTGATGAAATAATTTACACAAAGTAAAGCGCCTATCTGGGTTTGAACCTACGAGCTTCAACAAGTAAGTCGCGGCTGTTACAACAGGGCCACCACGTTGCTGTAATCGGGGACATTATAAGTACGTGTTGAGTGTTTTTTTTTGTCTGCAGTTCCACTTCTTCCATAATATGTCTCTGTTTACTACAAATAATGAGAAATCTTTTAGATATAAGTCTAGTTTATGCCTATGTTGTCTATTTTAAGTTAAAAAACAAAAGTGGTTTTCGAATTATCTGTGATAAACTTATGAACAACAGCCAAGAATAATAAATACTTTAACAAGTCTAAATTAATTTAATGGAAGTCATCGAAAACCTGACAAACGCGATGGAAACAGGCATATAAGTCTTAGCACGCATACCTGTTCTGTGGGGGACCTCTAAAACTACAAATTGAACTCTAACTAGCAATTTCTCGTCGTCACGTCGTGTCACGTCGATGCAATGTCATTGATTTCAGTTTCACACTACAATAACAAACATCCTTCTATTGGAAATCGTAGGGGTGTCTGAAAATTGAAGAAGAACTTTAATTTAAACAAAGATATTGTATCAAAACTATTGTGCCGAAGATTTACCCACACAAAAACCTACATAAAGCCCGGATAATTCTAGAAGCTTTGATTTAAATAAGGATCGTTTTTAGGGTTCCGTAGTAAACAAAGAACCCCAGACGGACATGGCGGATGATTTGTCTGTCTGTCCCGCTGTAGCTCAGAGACGCTTAGTACTAGAAAGTTGTAATTTGGCATAGATATACATATTAATCACGCCGATAAAGTGCTAAAATAAAATGAAGAAAAAAAAAACTTGGTACCTTCCTTGCACGTAATGTGGGGATGATATTTTTTTTTCTCGACGTCCCCATTATGTGGGGTATCGTTGGATAGGCCGTTAAAAAATATTGCGTGTCTGTCAACATCACTTTTCGATTCAATGATCCGCTTGCGTAATATTAAGCATCAAAGTACAAATTTTTGTTTGAGTCAAGTGTCCCCCTCCCCGTGCCAGCTAAATGGTTGTTTATGAAGTTGTGAAAAAATTCATGGCAGTAGTACATAATATAATGAAATTAAAAGGAAAACGCTGATCACGGCTAAGTAGGCTTTACAAGGTAACGAGTTATAGTCGACCAACTTTTTGCAGTTGTAAAATTGACCGTGGCATTATATATCGATGTGTGGAAGAACATGTTTTTCAACTACAATGTTAAGTTTGTTTTTGGGATAAATTCATCCCAACTTCCCAACTACAGAACCCTTCATTGTGCGTGGTCCGACACGCACTTGGCCGGTTATTTTAAAGAAAGTTTTTAATAAATATCTAAATTCATTCTAAATAAATGAAATTACTTTAATCATGTTTTAATATTGACATTAATATAATTACTTTAATACTAAAATAATGTAGGTATGTATATACCGTACCGATTAATGAAAACGTAGATACGAAATAAAGAAATCAAGAAAAGCTCATTTAAAAACCTTTAGTGTCCTGTACCAAAAGATATTCGAAAAAAGACGAGATAATACGTTCACATCGTCTCAAAATAAATCAAATTGAGGTTGTGGTCCATACCGTTGATAAGTCGCATCCCTGGTTGCCGTGATGGGTGACGCAACGCACGGTTCCCACAAAGATTCTGGTTGTGATGTCCGTTCCGAGACCGGTTATTACCGGCTGAAATTAGGCGGCCGATCGACGCCCGCGGCACCTCCACCATGGGGCCCGTACACACTCCCGGAGCGTAGAATTTTTGACGGATTATGTTCAGCGTCGTTATCCGCAGCCGTTCGTCTTCTAAAGCTTATGCTGTTGAATGGCTGATCTTTGATAAGAGTAGTAATTTTGAGGTCTGGTTAAACATGACATAATTATGTATGAAGTTTTTCTTTTGCATTTAATGTATTCGGTATGTAGATTGGTGTGATTTATATTTGTTACAGGCAAGTTACAGAATACTAGATAGGTACCTATACATTGAAATAGTACCTACATTTAAATAATGAAATAAAATACTGAACAACAATATCGATTTATAATGAGCTGAAACGAATTAGTTATCTATCCGGTGCAGATTTCCGGGAAATGTTAAAAGTCAAAATCAAAGTCAAATTATTTATTTCAAATAGGCACATAAAAGCCACTTATGAACGTCAAAAGTCACAAAAAAATAGAATTGATTCCTATCACATAACAACCTCTAGAAACCTCCTTACATCATCTAATTCTTTAATCTACTGAAAATACTTAATAAGTATCTAGAATTTATTCGTATCTCTATTTTTATACATATATACATAAACTCAAGCCTTCTTCCCATGGGGGTAGGCAGAAACTATAGAACGCCACCTGCTACGCTCCTTACATACTCCTTTTGCTTCGTTTACGTTCATACATCTGGTCATACACGCACGCCGGTTGCGAGTACTACGCACCTGACCTTTTTGAAGAACATCATTAATGAGGTCACTATATGTCTTTCTGGGGCGTCTACTCCCGGCATTTCCACTTGCCTTGTAAATACCTTTTGTTAGTCGCCTTTCATTCATCCTCTCAACATGACCAAACCATCCAAGCATACTCTTTTCAATTTTTGTCACTACATCTTCCTTTAAACCGCATCGTTACCTTATCACATCATTTTTCAGCCTATCATTTATAGTCACACCACACATGCTTCTATTTTTATACATCTTATTAAATTACTAGTATTTTATACCTACTGAAAAAGATCAATTAGTTTTTCCCAAAAAAACGCGGTAGTGTGGCCAGGCCTTAACATCGGACAGGTCAGAGTTATGAGCGAATTGTGATCGTACGCTCATAGTTCCATTATTCTGTAGGGTAATAACAAAGCAGCTTAAAGATAACTCGTTAGTGGAATGCTAGTTTTGCGCATTGCATTAGCGAAATCATTTTATTTGCATTTGTATTGTGAGATCAGTTTAAATATCGATAGTAAGCGGTGCCATCGTAATTGTTGTTACAGAAAATATGTGTCGAAGATATAACAAGATTTTTGAAAATGTGTCGAAGTTCCAAAAATCTTGTTTGCTTTTTAAATAAAAAAATCCTTTTAATTTCTTAACCACACAATACAAAATTGCACTTTTGAATATAATTAGCACCAAGATTCACATAGTTATATGTATAAGATAGTTTTTTCAGTTGGGTTGTTTCTGCTTTTTTTCCCCTAAATATTATATTATTTCTATATATTAATGATAAATAAATGAGAAATGATTTAAGTAAGTAGGTTTGTACAAACACTTTTATACGTCAATCATATTGAAATAAAGCTAGATGAGGTTGGCGTTTCCTATCTGACGACTCTGAGAAGAAAGACCGAAACAAATTTAGAGGTCACAGTCTCTTTTAAAGTCCAGATATAATCTTGGTCAGATCATGTAAAGGTCCTTTTGAGAAAAGAAGCACACAGATTGAGTGGACCGGTCCAGTCAGTGCACGCATTTGTCAGAACTTAAGGAGCTCAACGATGCGACCAATAATACCAAAGAAAGAACATTTGGGTAGGCCGCATAAATTACTCAAACTGCCAGACCATGATTAATACTAAATGAGAAGAAAAAAAAAAACAATGACTCACATAGTCTTCACATTCACAATACTTTACAAGTAAATATTCATGTATATAGAAAATTCATCAATGCCGATGTGTATAGAGAAACATGTAGGTTGGCGTCTGCCAGACTCTCATTAAAGCTAACTGAGAAAGACACAAAACAAAATATGACCCACATAGTCCTCACATTCACAATAATTTAAATAATAATATATTAAACTCCACAAAGTAAATATGTCATTGTGTTTTGAATAATCATTAAATGTCAACGTGTATATAAATAAAATAAAAGTTTCAGTATGCAAAAATTGGAGCAGCTCAATCCCAAGCCTTTTTGTCCTCAATATAATCTTTAACGGAAGGCTTTCTGGCACAACTTACTTTTAATAAATGATCTGAATTTGTTAAGGCTTAGATCTTGAACGTGCTTGGAAGTTTGTTATAAAAACGTATACATTGACATCTAAATGAGCCACCTATTTTATTGAGCCTTGTTGTAGGTACAACAAATTTGTGTTTGTTCCTAGTATTTATATTATGGATATCACTGTATTTTTTTAAACAATTTTATATTTTTATGGGCATATAAAAGATTTTCAAAAATATACTGAGAGAGCACAGTCATTTACATTAATCTCCTTAAATTTCTCTCTGAGAGAGTGTCTTGGACTTAATTTGTGAATTTATCGAACAGCTCTTTTCTGCAAAATAAAGATAGTGTGAATGTCAGCGGCATTTCCCTACAACAGAATACCGTACGACATTACACTATGAAAATAGCTAAAGTACACTATACGGGCTGTCTCAATATCAGTTAAATTGCGAATTTTTCTAACAGCATATGCTGCGGAGCTTAGTTTTTTTGACAATTTATCTATATGTGGACCCCACTGAAGCTTAGCATCGACAGCTAAGCCTAAGAATACTGTACTATCTTCAGGATTCAATTCTTCGCCCTTTATCAACACATTTGTTTTCCTGCCTAACGAGGTAGCGTAAACTTAATGCATTTGGTTTTTTTTTCCATTAAGAAGTAAATTATTAACATTAAACCAGTGAACTACTTTTGAGATCGCGCTATTCACATCGTCAGTAATGCTGACGTTTAAGTTTAAACAAAAGTGAAGTGTCATCCGCAAACAACACTATATCATGATTATCCTTTAAGAGGTAAGGCAAATCATTAATATAAATAAGAAACAAGAAAGGACCAATAATTGAGCCCTGTGGGACTCCCATTGTTACTATAGACCTGGGAGATCTTTTCCCACTAACGTCAACGCTCTGAATCCTATTACTCAAGTATGAAGTAAGAAGATCCAGAGCGGTGTTCCGGAGCCCGTAGTGGCGGAGTTTCCTGATTAACGTTTCATGGAGAACGCAATCGAATGCCTTGGACAAATCACAAAAGATGCCCAAGGCATCGCGTTTATCTTCCCATGCATTATAAATACATTTGTACTAAAAGTTTGAAATTTTAGGACATATTTATAATGCATGACATCAGTATGCATGTATGTATCCATGTCAGTATGTATGTGATGTTGACATCAGTAGTCGAACGACCCCTTGTAAAACCGAACTGTTTATTGTGTGTGTGTTTATGTTTATTAAAAAATCTTTGTAATTGGTCTAAAATTACTTTTTCAAAAATGTTACTAAAGGTAGGTAGTACTGAAATAGGTCTATAATTGGTGGGGTCTGATGTACTACCTGATTTAAACAAAGGTATTATTTTACTTTTTTTCATAAGGTCAGGAAACTCCCCACAGTCAATGCAATTATTAAAGATAAGAGAGGTGTAGGAGAGAAGTAGGTGCTACAATGTCAATAATAGACTTAGCAACTTCTACAGAATTACTCCACAGATCTGCAGTCTTTTTTTTAATTTAAAGTGTGAAAGGTTTTAATCATATGTCTACAGGTAATATGTTCAAAATGAAATTCCGAATCGCAAACATTACATTTTCCTTAAGCAAAGGCCCAGCAACAGAAGGTGATGAGTTTAGGGATTTAGTAGTTGAAACGGGAATATCTGAAAATAAATTTTCAAAGGGCGCGGCAACTTGCGAATCTGATTTTATTATTTTGTCATTAATTGGCTGTAGTCAGTATTTTGGTTACTAGACCTTCCCGTTTCACCATTAATAATATTTCAAGTCATTTTGATTACATTACTACTATTTTTAATCTTAAGGATAGGAACCCCGTTCTGTCTGCGGCTTCCTTTGTCCATTGTTTTCCTGCTACTGCCAAGATGTCATCTATCCAGCGATTCCTAGGCTGCCCTTGTCGTCTCTTACCTCTGGGTCCTGTCTATACCGAGTCGCCTCTATGGTCCATCTCTTGTCGGTATAACGGGCCAGGTGTCCGGCCCATTTCCGCTTGAGTTTAAGGTCATAATCACCAGCAGCAGTTAACTTGTTTGATTTTTATCTACCTATATATTATTGTGTACTCAAGTAAAGAGTTTTAAGTATGTATTTTACATAAGAAATTTTGTAATTGTACTGTACTCACCTTTGATTCAAAATGGTCCTACTAAAAGTTCCTAGTGAACTTGGATGGAACTTGAGACATCAATTAGATAAGCTTGTCGCTCGACGATTGAGACTACCATCAAATTTTATAAAGACCGACTGAGCCCCGCGGTTTCACCCGCATAAGTCTCCATCCCGTGGGAATATTGTGATAAAAAGTATCATATGTCCTAACTCAGGTCATGGTCTATCCATGTGCCAAATTTCATTTAAAGCTGTTCAGCTGTTTTTGCGTGAAAGCGTAACAAACAAACAAACTCATTTTCGCATTTTCACACACACTCACATGGTTTTGCAAAAATTAAAAAAAAATATTTTGTAGGTAAATATTTTTTTATTAAATCTTTTCAAAGTACTCTCCACTAGCCTTTATACAAATTTTCATGCGTCTGAACCATTTTTCGGAATACTTTTTCCAGTCCGCCGCAGACACCTTGTTGCCCACGCTGACAGCGCATCTTCTGTCGAGGAAAATTGTACCCCTTTGAGCTGATCTTTTATTTTCGGGAATAAAAAGTCACACGGTGCTAGGGCTTCAAGGCTGTAAGAAGGGTGACCCAGGAGTTTAACCGGCGTGCTGTCCAGGAAGTCCCTCGTTTTGAGCGCGGTGTGCGAAGGCGCGTTGTCGTGGTGGAGCAGTAGTCCGTGGAGCCCTGTGTTTGGTCGCTTGTTGCTCACAACAGAGAAAACTTCTGCCAAGCGTTTGGTAGTATACAATTCAGCGTTGATGCTTCTTTGGTTCCATAAAGGAATTGACACCAAGTAGTCAGTCAAATTGAAAAAGCATGCTATCAAAATCTCCCCTCCGCTTCTAGATCGCTTCACTTTGGTAGGCGTTGATTCGTTTTGAAACACCCAAACCGTCGACTTGCGCTTCGTTTCTGGATCGTATTGATAAATCAAAGACTCATCACATGTACCTAATGATGTCGTAAACACGCCGAGAAGTGCCGGCTTCAAATTTGTTTATCATATAACGGCACCATTCCATCCGGGCCTGCTTCTGAGCATCGCTGCATCGGTGAGGTTGTGCGGCACCCAGCATGAAACTATCCTCCTCACGCGAAGACGCACATGTAGAATTTCGTGAAGGCTTCCCGATCCAACCTGCAAGAGGTACTGAATCTATTGATACGTAACTCGCCTATTGTCATGGAATAATTTTTTCACTGCTAGCACGTTTTCTACCGTAACAGCCGTCAATGGGCGACCACTTCTTTCTTCATCCCCCAAAGTTAGTTGACCACGCTTGAGTTCGTTATACTAACGATACACGGCTGCCTTAGAAGGGTTTTCATCCATGAATGCCATTTGAAGTCTATCGTACGATTCGTCCGGTTTCAGGCGACACTTGAAATCGTAAAAAATCATAGCGAGAAAATTTTCCCGGCGCTGATCCATTTTTTAATGAGACACGATAATTTAAATTAGCTTGCAAACAATGTGGACGGAATTTTTAAATTGGAACGTACAACGTACGTACGTTGTACCTATTGTTACTTACAAATAATCATATTTTCAAAATAGATTATAACTGGCCAGTCTCTCATACATAAAAACTTTTTTTTCATCCCATCTATTCGAAAAGAGGCGAAGGGTTCCTCGATAAGTTCGAGGAAAAGTGCGCCGGAATGGGTCATTCAGTCAGTGACGAAATGACTTTTGTTTTTGGAACACTATTTAATTCAAAAGTTTGAACGCAATTCGTTTCGATAAAGTCCATAAAAAAGTCATAATCAGTCATAACAAAAAGCACGCCTGCCGACGCGGCATTGAACAAACAAATAAAAAAAATACACGGGAACTTCTTATTCGTTGCTTAATTACTTTTTGTCAAAATATTACAGACAATTTTAATTTGATAAAAATATAAATTTGTAATTTTATTTAAGTACGTAAATATAAATATTCGTAAAAGCATCCCTTATTTATTTTTGTCAGAGAGGGGGATGAAAAGCAGAGTGTGCCACATGGTACCAAAATATTTAACCTCGAGAGACGTACTTTGAATCCCTCGCTACGCTTAGAATTCTAATATAGAATAACTCGCTAGGCTCGGGATTCTACTCTAAAATCCTTCGCTTCGCTCTGGATTCAAACAATTGCTCTCGCCCTCAATACATTATTTTGGTCCCTTATGACACAATCTACTATTTCGCAATACTTTCTGAGTGGCCTGGTAGTATTAGTTAGGATAGGCAGAAACGTGTTATTCACATAAAGAATACATACCAACTCATACTGTAGCAGTATTTAAATGAATAGTGAATGAACACTATCTTTTCACTTCCTCATAGTTGTTAGTTATTCAAGTGACATTTATTTTAGAAGTATGGATGTATTTTTGTATATATTATATGTTTTATTTAATAAGTGAATTGTTTTTATTTTTTTTTAATATATTATATTTTCTCTTCTACTCTTTAACACGGCGTCTGCATCTATTTTTATCCTCTGTTCTGTCGCAGGTGTGCTGGAGGAGATTTCTGTAGAAATCAGCCTTTGTACGTATTTTTGGTTCCTTTCTTCTTGTCTGTTTATTTGTGTGTCCATAAATGGTTAAATAAATAAATAGAATCTCAAAGTTACATAGGACTTACTCGTACATAAAAACCGACCAAGTGCGTGTCGGACTACGCACAATGAAGAGTTCCGTAGTTAGGATAAATTTATCCTAAGAACAAACTTAACATTGTAGTCGAAAAACATGCAAATGTGAATTTGTACGGACAGTTTTGAGAGATTTACCATTTTATTTTAAGACCATAGACTCCTTACGGTCTTAAAATAAAATGGTAAATGGCAGGGTGACACTTCCGGGTGTCACCACTGTGTGGATCGCCCGCAGGATACGGTGGAGCATACGGTGGAGGTCTGCCCGGCTTGGGCAGAGCACGGCCGTGTCGTCGTGGACGCGATCGGCGGCAGAGATCTCTCGCGTCTGGCCCTGGTTCAGGCCATGGTACGGAGCGAGAGGGCATGGGCAGCCGTCACCTCCTTCTGCGAAGCAGTAATGCTCGCGAAGGAGGAGGCGGGACGGTTGAGAGAAAGGCAAATTTCGCGCCCTCTCGCCCCTAGCCGCCGAAGGAGACGCCCTGGGCGTCAAGAATCCCGGGCGGATTTCCGGCCACCGTAGGCGTGGGCTTGCGGACGGTGAGCAATGGGTAGCTCACCGTCCGGTAAGGAACAGGCCCGGGTCGACGGCGCGTTGTATTTCACGCGCTCCTCAAAGAGATGTCGTCAGCACAAGTGTAGGGGTCCAATAGGGCCGATGCCTGCCGGGGTCGCGTGGCAGTCCAAAAGGGTTACCGAGGCCCCTGGCAACACGGGCAACGGAAGGAACACGGGTGGGTTTTAGTCAGTAAGAGTTTGACACACCCTCCGCTCCGCCAAGAGCGGGAGAAGTTATTTGACGATTTCGCACCCAAAAAAAAAGACTTCATATAGGTTTTCCTGTAATCTACAAGTATAACTATTTGCTGTTTTTTTTTTAAATTAGGTTTAATAGTTTCGGAGATAAGGAGGTCGGAATGCCAATTCTCATCTAATTTGTTAAAAAAAAAAAAATTTGAGACCCTCACTGTTTCAAGTTCTTTTATTTGGTAGGTATGTCATACGGAACAGTTTGCAAAACTTTTTTTTTAAATTTCTGTTTTACCTCCCAAAAGTGACCCCCTTATTCGAAATTAATTTATTTACGTTACACTTTCATATTTGGGTCACAGAAATTCATATGTGTACCAAATTTCAACTTCATCGGTCCATTAGATTCGAAGTAAGTAAATTGGCTGTGACAGACTAACATACAGACAGACACATAAGTGTTACTATAATAGTTTCGTTTTTCATTCGGACGTATGGAACCCCAAAAAGACCCATTACCTTGAAAAACCCAGTTTTCACATCACTTAAAAGGCCCTGTCACCGAAGCGGACGGTCGACGCGCGACGCAGCGCTAATTGGAAAGCGACAATCCTATTTCGATGATTACTGGCCTCTGATTCACGTGTAGCGTAACCAACTCGTTCCAACAATCGTGTAATACTCGCATTTGTGTGACGAACGCGATCAATATTATTGCTTTTGGGTACAGTCAGGCGCATTAATATGTACACACTTAGCTTTTAAAGAGATTTTCTATTCATTGAAGTAGTGTGAAGTGATGTTGAGTAGACCGAATCTTTTAACTACTATGGTTTTGTATAACATTCCAACGTCTAGTCCCGAAGGAGAAAAGTTCCTTGAAATAGCGATACTGGCACGTAACGATGACGGCTATCCATTTAGAGAGCGTTCTTAGAAACCGTATAATGTCACAGGTGCCGTCGCATTTTCATGACGGCCGTCATCGTGGCCTTAGTGTATATGTTTTTGCTCGTGTTTGTACACACGTAAATATATTATTATCGAGTTGTAATTGAACGATATTAGGTGGGTACTGTCCATGATTTTCGTTAGGAATAGCTTTTAATATGCTGATTTGGTGGATCCGCAATTGTAGTGGATTTTGATGTTTTGCAGGTGATTACTTGTGACTTATTTGTTAATTTTTGTGGTTAGACGCTTGATACAATAATAGACAAATGATAAATAGATGGATATTTCTTTCAATAGACAAATAATGTAATATATTCTGAGCCTTGTGCGACTTTTATTTTTTTTAATTTTATAATTTTGTAAACATTCATTGTAAACAATCAATAAACCGAGTGAGCTGTTAGTTATCCTGCGTGATTTTTCCGAAGAAAATCGACTCGAAATTATAACCTTAAAATCTTCTTAAAATAGTATATTTTAAGTTAATTAAGTCATGTCAATCTTCTTTAACCTCCAACTATAGGATAACTAATAGTTTGATTCAATAAAAATATTGCCTTCATGTTACCTTCAATAGAAACTTTTAAGTGTTTCTTAGAAAACATTGGCAACATTGATCAAAAAAAGGTGAAAGGTTTCACAGAATATCTCTGTTTATATTTAGGTACAATAAAAGTTTTCAATATGTTTAATAATTTATTGTATTCCCATTTAGTTCTTTCTGTTACAAGATAATAACACACGCAATACATCCTTTGTTTCCATCATAACTTTCATTACATAAGCGCCATGACAATAAATAAGTAACCACTAACCAGTATGTCAAAACGTCAAACAAATAGTTATCTGAAAACTGCGCGCACGCGCCTAAGTCTTTGCCGACTGAACGGAATGTTGCCATTTTTATTATTATATTTATATAAATACATTTAGAATGAAGTATTGTGTATTTTTTTTATTTCTTTTTTATGCTGTTGACGGCATCGCGTCAACCGGCTGTCGCTGAATACCAGCGCTGGGGCTTTGTCTTGCGTAGGGTCGCAGCATTATGCTGAGCGATAGTGGTTTAGTGTGAATGCGACGCATGTTTTCCTCAACCTTGTTCTAAGTACCGACTTCAAAAAAAGGAGGTTATATTTTTGTGTTTTTTCTGTGCGTCATGTTGACCGGAAATAAACGTATTTTCTTTCTTTCTAAAGATTTTTTTTATTTGCTAATTTTCCAGTTAAATCGTAATATACTCCAATATTCCACCCCTTGACCATACTAAACGGGCTTAGATTCAATTTTCCCGTAATGGATAATTAACACGTGAAACCTCGTTATAACACAAATTAGTATTTGAGGAATCACTCGGTAATCGGATAGTCTAGGTTGATACAATAATCGCTATTAGCAATTATTTAAAACTAAAGTCTGTTTTTTAATCTCGGAGACTAAATTGACACATGCAAATGTCAAACTCCATATTGAAAAAACGAACAACTATCATTTGAAATGTCAAATTAGTCTCTGGGATTAAAAAACAGACTTTAAATGATATAATAATGGCGATTATGTGACATTGGCCAGTTTAATTGAGTCTCTTCTAATTATTAATTAGGATTATTATTAGAAATGTCATGCTGATAACATGTACGTACCTACAATCGTTCTCAAAGTTTATTTTAAAAGCTATTTAGTCAATTACGGGAAATAAGTTTTCATACTAGTGTTAGTTTATTACGAGAATGTCAACAGGAACTAGGAAAACCGATGGCAGTACCTAATGACATAGTTCTATGTCCCAGAGGAGCCTGTGGCTCATTATCTGCTACTTGTTCTTAATATGTTTTTTTTTTATAAAATATTGTTAGCGCAGTTATTATACAGGATTTAGATAACATCTAATAAGAGCTCTTCTTTCATGAAATGATAATAATTAATATTTGTTAATGGCAATGGAAGTAAATTGATTGTTATGTGTGTTCTTGTAATTTGTATATTTTCCTTTGATTAAATATTATGATTAATGGAAAAAATCTTCTAGTTATGATGTTTTTTTCGTTCTATGAAAAGTGCTCATCCAGCTGGAGAAAACAGAGAAACAAATAACGAGTATAATACATGCGAACTCAATTATTATTTTTCACAAAAATACAGTCTAGACGAGACATTCACCCGCTTTTATATACATTTATGCTATAAAAAATCATAGAAATCATATTCATAAAAGGATCAATCAATTAAGATAATCATACGGACCCGTCAATCGGAATATGGGATATAATAATTAGCTGAAAAGTTACGTCCGATCTGAATGAATTATACACGTGGCAGTCTAATTCTGACGCCGAGTGTCTGGTGGAAGATGAGGGCGAGGGTCGCACTGGAAGCGCATAGCGACGGCTGATTGGTAGCATAGGATGATGGGACGTTGTTGTGTTGATCAGGTAAATTGATTGATTATGTAAATTACGTGTATATTAGGAAATAAAGAGTTTGGTGAAAAATTAGAATAGAATAAAATTACTTAAATTACTGACATAAATGTAGACATTTTTAAATGTTGAGCTCCCTTTCATGTATCACTGTGCTATTCTATGTGATTTTGTAATTTAATATTATATTATAGTAATTACCAGTTGAAGATTTTTTCAGAAGATAGATTCTTATCTCATAAGCAAATGGTACTCGTAGGTAAAATGTTTTGTATCATGAACTCAGACAATGAACATAAAAAATATTATTATGATTTAAAGGAATCTCGTTAGATTACCAGCGGCAACTTCGACCAAACCCTTACCCGTGACTACATTGGACTCTAATTCGACTTTATTAGATTTTAGCAGAATTTAAAATGCTAGTTCAAATTAGATGAGAAAATTGCATTATTTATCAGTACTGTGAAGTATTCCTAATGACTTCCCCGACGGAATCTCTGTTCAACTCCGAATCAAAACTCGATTAGAGGTACTTACATGTCAAATAAGTATTCGTATCCGCGTTTCAAGTCAAACTTTCTCAACAATTTATCAACAATAAACAAGGAAAACAAGAGGCGAATTGGTGAATTACCTTCATACACATTTCAATCGAGAGAATTTTATTGTGTTACCTTTTACGTAAAATTCTTTTCTCATATCAAGAGTTTTGACAGTTCGCTCAGATAATACAATAATGGCTACGGCGAACTGTTGTAGCTCGTAGAGCGTCTACGTGCGCGTGGCCCGCGTAGTCCGCGTAGCGTGTAGCGGCCGTAGCCGCGTGAGACGCGCAATTAAAAGTTTTCAGCAGATGCAGTGATCGGCAGAGCGAAATGTAAACGACACGTTTATGTAAACATGCTTCTAATTGGATCAAACACCTTTTTATACCAGTACATTCTACGAGGAACACGGCTAGTCAACTAATTGCTACCTGCACGAGCAGTCTTTAATTAAACACATGTAATTTATCTGCACCCCTCATTAATTGGCAACGACAGTTTGTAAACAAAGCATACTTTTAAGTTGAACATTAAACTCAAACTTTAATTTATACAAAACCTCGACGTTTTCATAATAAATTAAACTTTTTGGGCGTTTGTGATTTCATATCCAACTTTTTAATCAGCTTATATGAACTAGAAACAACGTCGATTTCTAACGTTCGCATAACACCGACATTAAAGTTAGAATAATTTTAGATGTATGGACTTATTCATAGAATGCTGGTTGTTTAAGTTGTCTGAGCCACATATGGATTTTACAAAGATACATTTTCTTATATAAATAGAGGAAAGGATATAAGAAATGTGAAATAAACCTATTTAAATGAAACCCATTAACTTGGAATGGTCCCCTTAAAACGGCAAGTGCAAAGAATGCATAAGGTTTAAACGGCGGGTCAAATTTTGCCTCGTCAGATATAATTAAAAGTCTTTACGATGGGCGAAAACGACGCTGTAAAGCGGCAAGGAAAATTATATGGAAAGCGTGCGAGCGCCGAGCACGTCACTGAACGTCGTAAAGTATGAGACGAATCAGTAGGTACGAGTGCACCGAGAAGTGTCTTATGAGACTACACGTGTGCACAAGTTGGAAGGAGTTTTTATTGTGACCCGAATAATACGGGAAAGTTTGGAGACTAGGAGAAGATAGACGATTTTCTGCCCAGATATAAGATTGCCGGTCAACCCGTTTTTAGGGTTCCGTAGTAAACAAGGAACCTTTATAGTTTCGCCATGTCCGTCTCTCTGTCTGTCTGTCCCCACTGTAGCTCAGATAAGCTTAGTACTAGAAATCTGTAATTTGGCATAGGTATATATATTAAACACACTGACAAAGTGCAAAAATAAAATCTTGAAAAAAAAATTTTTTTTACCCTTGCACGTAATGTGGGGATGATACTTTTTTTTCTCGTCTTCCCCTTGGTGTGGGATATCGTTGGATAGGCCGTTCAAAATATTGTGGGTCTGTGAACACCACTTTTCGATTCTAGTATTCACTTGCGTAATATTAAGCATTAAAGTTCTAATTTTTGTTGGAGTCAAGTGTCTTCCCCTCCCTGCCAGCTAAATGGTTGTTTATGGAGATGTAAAAAATTCGTGGTACAGTACATATAATGAAATTAAAAGGAAAACTATCACGGCTAAGTAGGCCTTACAAGTTAACGAGTTATAGTCGACCAACTTAAATTTGTAGTTAGAGAATTGACCGTGGCATATATCGATATATGGGAGAAAATGTTTTTCAACTACAATGTTTAGTTTGTTTTTGGGATAAATTCATCCCAACTTCCCAACTACGGAACCCTTCATTGTGCGTGATGTACGACACGCACTTGGCCGGTTTTTTGGATTAGCTAGTCTATTCTAGGCTAGTTCGTTCAACGTGTGTGAGGACCAATCTTGTGTAGCCTTGAGAAAACCGGTACAATATCTGAATGTCACATGCTACGGCCGGAAAAGTTCTATTTGTAAATCATTACATAACATCACGCCTTGTTTCCCCGAAGGGTTGGGCAGAGGTGTACCTGTGCCGCCGCAGGAGACGCCCTGGGCTTCGGGAATCCCTGGCGGATTTCCGGCCACCGTAGGCGCGGGCTTGCGGACGGTGAGCAATGGGTAGCTCACCGTCCGGTAAGGACCAGGCCCGGGTCGACGGCACGTCGTATTTCACGCGCGCCTCAAAGAGATGTCGTCAGCACAATGTAGGGGTGGGCCCCTAGGGCCGATGCCTGCCGGGGTCACGGAAAGGTACTAATGGGTCACCGAGGCCCCCGCAACAAAGGCAACGGAAGGAATACGGGTGGATTTTAGTCAGTAAGAGTCTGACACACCCTCCCGCTCCACCCAGAGCGGGAGAAGTTATTTGATAATTTCCGACCAAAAAAAAAAAAATTCGTGTACCTGTAGTACACCCACATTTCGCCAGTTATGTTTAAGTCCCATGTAATAGAGGGCGAGCCTATTACCATCAACCGGGCACGAATCCAGACTCCGGGCTGCTACTGAGAAATTCCAGATAGGAAAACCCAATAAACACGTTGCCCGACCCGGGAATCGAACCCAGGACCTCATGCTCAGCAGTAGCGCTTGCGATCACTAGACCAACGAGGCAGTTATTAGTAAATCATTATAAAAATACGTAAATACCTATAAGTGATACTCACTTTTAAATAATTCAATTTTGAATGTCTTCTGAGGTGATATGTGATTACCTAAGCACTACAAATATTTATAACCTTTTTCCCACACTTTCTGTTAAAGGCGTATAGGAAGGTACTAAACCATTGATTGTGGTTCCATTGAGAATGGAGCCACAACCCCCTACTTATAAGGTGTCAGTCCTATTACACGCCGATTACCTAAATCACTGCTCCAAAGGCAGCGACTTGGGTAATCGACGGGTGTGTGTGTAATGTTTATATATTTAAGTGTGTATTTATTGAAAGTTGTATGTGGATATGTATTAATAAAAATAAAAAATAAATCATTGTTTATTTATGTGTAAATGTGTAGTGTTTATTTATTACTAGCTTTTGCCCGCGGCCTCGCCCACGTAAAGGTTGGAAAGTATTCCACGGGAACGTACTACCGGGATTTATAGTATACAATGTACTAGGCCAGGTCATGGCCTATCCGTATGCCTTTCATCTAAATCTGTTTAGCCATTATGTCATGAAAAGGTAACAGACAGACAGACAGCGTAATCAGCCTATAATGTTCCCATTGGGGTCGGTTCAGGGCTTTCTGTGAGAGAGAGTGGGTCATAATCCACCACGCGGGCCCAGTGCGGGTTGGTAGATGTCATATGTCTTCGAATTTTTGGTTCTAGGACACGCTAGTTTCCTCACGATGTTTTCGTTCACTGTTTAGAGAGCAGTGATGACGAAATAATTTACAGAAATTAAAACACCTGCTTGGTTTCAAACACACGTTCGTAAGTCGCGGCCATTGCCACTGGGCTACCACTGCTCTCTGTTCAGACAGACAGGCAGATAACACATTCAAATATTTTTTTTGGGTTTCGTACCTCAAAATGAAAAATTGGAACCCTTATAGGGTGACTTCGTTGTCTGTCAAACCCGTTTTTCTCAGGAACGCGTGGAGGTATCAAGTTGAAATAGATATCAAAACTTAGATCTCCTTTGGAGCTCCTTTGGAGCTGTAAAGAAAATCAAACTTCCAAGTCAACGCAATATAAAATACGGCCATTTATGCCGCATATGTGGACGCTCGCAAATAAACCATAGCATAGTGATACTTTTTGTTGACCGAGCAACATGAATTTCGGCGAGAAGCAATGTTTTACAGTTCAAGTAAAGAGAAAAATCCAAAAATATATCAACTGCAAAGTTAAGATTGTTCTTCAATCTGTCTTGAAGTAACATTTAGTTTATTTCGTTCAAATCGGTCCACTTCACTCTATAAAAGTTCTTTTTCAACTGAAAAGTTATGTTTGCCCTTCAATCCGGAATTGGAAATTCGGGCAGCCAAGCGAGCACAGCGTTGAGACGGAACCCTCACGTCGCGAGTCATAGTTTTCTGGTTTAAAAAAATAATTAAAATAGGTTTTTTATGATTATGTATATGTCTTACTTAACCTGTTAAGCCCCGCGCGACATCAATCCAGAGAATCTATTGTATCTTATTAGCTGTCCTTGACCAATTAAAATAATAATTATTAATTTTAATATTATCACCAATTATTTGTATTACCTACTCTAGTGACGCCATTGACTACGTAATACAACATGTTAGAAAGGTTAATTTATCACGTTATCTTCGATTATTGATTTATCAATAAAAAACAATTTAAAGCTTCTAAACTTTAAATTGGTTTTTGTTGATTTTAATGAAATAAAGACTAATTGTTACTTCAAGATACGGACTATGACTATATTTCCAATCCCTTAAAACTCTTGAAAAAAAAGAATGTATGTATATCACCGTTTTTGTATAATACATATTACAAAAACGGTGCCGTACAAGAAGTACACAAAAAATTCGATGTTACATGTATTCTTTAAATCTTCCCCTATTTTATCCCTTTTTTATTACTTATTTATTTTGTGGGATGATTTTACAAAAACGCTGAAACACGGTAGTTCTTTTTTCTCACCACAAGCATACATTTGAGTTTGAATATCTCTAACTTAAGTAATGCTGGGTTTCCCACACAAACTTTCATCCCTATATCCCTTTAGGATTCTTTTTGGGACAAAAGTAGCCTGTGTCCTTCCCCAGGATGCCATCTATCTCCTTGCCAAATTTTATCGAAATCCGTTATGAGATTTAGGCGTGAAAACGTAACATACAGATAGACAGATTTACTTTCGTATTTGTAATATTAGTTAGGATGGATTTCGATAATAATAATAATAATAATATAGAAGTTATCTAAAACTCACATTATTTTATGCCAGCAAGTCTTCAAAACACAGTAAACTATTAAACCTTCAACACAAACCGCGCACACAATATTTTCAACACGAGCAGTTATTTTTCCAGAAAAACGAACGAAAAGCGCATTTTAATATGTCTATTATGAATCTGAGAGTTCTTTTACTAAGCGGTGCCATCACAGGCTGTACTGTCGATCAAATAACCCGCTATTAACCTTGTTGCTACGGCTCTTTTGCAAAAACCATCCCCGAAATTGATATCAACTCATGCTCACAAACGTAAATTGCCTGCCTATGCATATTTACGCGAACTATTAAAAATTGATCGACTGACATTTGCATGGGGCCACACTTATGGTATTTTTAAATAACGATTCGCCCGTGGCCTTTGGTGGATTGAATCGATATCACTTTACTTCTATATTATCCATTTTTACGTTTTTCCAGCAACATTTCCCAGTGTGTTAAATACCTCTACGGTTTTGTGTACTGAAACACGGCTACATAAAAATGTTGGTATATTCTTTTTAATGTGTACATATCGGTTTACAGCCGCCCGTAGCACAATCGTTTGAGTTTTGAGACGCCCTCAATAACCCGAGTTTAGTGCTAAATTCGTATTCACACAGTTACCACGCGCGTCGTCGGATCCTTTACACGATAGTAGAGAGGCGATCGTAAAAACTTTTAATTATTTCGGTTGAAAATAGTCCGGGAGACCGCAAACATAAACCGGTATGCATTCTTTTTCTTTCGTCGGTTTGCGCGTAGCGTCTACAAGACGTTAGTGCCTTGTTTTAAAGTGTTGTAAAACAAGCGTAACTCGCGCTCACCTACCTAAGTGTATGCCCTCTTGAAAAAATAAAGTCTCTGAACACGGTTTTTACGTTTTATGCTCATAGCTGGCGGGTTAAATTACCAGATTTTCACAAAACGAGACTTTTAAACTTTTTACGGTTGTATCTAATTAAACTTTCAGGGTAAAATAACAGTATGAAAGATACTATCTATTTACAATTGATACTTATTGATAGGAATACATTGATGACTAAGGCAAAAATGCACATGTAGTTTTTTTCACGTAGGTAACGTATTCACTTTACCGGAATACAGTAGCGGATTTACACATTTCCAAGTATACTTCCCTAGTAGTAGCCGACCTTACTTCTACAATTGTCAGTTCCTAGATTATTGTTATAATCCAACAATTTGGATGAAATTGCACAATAAATATTTTTGATGTATTTCTGAGTTAATCAAAGCTCAATAATGTGTAAGGTGCGGTGTTGATGGTAAATGAAACTAGTGAGTCCCAGAGTAATACTGAATTATATTTCATAGATAGATAGTGCATATAAATGGTTACAAAGGTGCATAGATTATATAGTAATACAGATCTTAAAGTAGGCAATTAATACAACCTTCACATCACCGTACTAATTGAAAAAAAAAAAAAAATTATACAGTTTTTTTTTTTTTTATTACATTTTCTGAATAACATGGTTAACATAATATGGTTTAGTTCGATTTTTATGAACAATGTCCATTTTCCCAAATTGATTAATTATTTCTACGTTTGGTGGTTTGTCTTTTACAACTATGAAAGGGCCTGAATATAAGCTGTCTAATTTTTAACATGATGTATCAATTCTTACTAAAATTAAATCATTCACTTTATAGTGTATAGGGTTAACATTTTTATCGTACACTATCTTCCTATCCAACTTACTTTGTATTAGATTTTCTCTTGCTTCTTTTTGTGAAAGTTGCAATCGGTATTTTAATTCATGAGGATAGCTGTCAAAATTATATAATGGATCTACATTTGTTGTCAGATTGCTAGGTAGGGAACATTTCTTACCATAAACTAACTCATGTGGCGTGAATCCTGTTTCTGTATGTACGCCCGTGTTATAGGCAAAACACCAAAAGGGAATCCACTTACTCCACATCTCTGGATGATTCTCCGTTTGGATACGCAAAAACGCATTTAAATGTTTATGGGTGTTTTCCAAAGCTCCTATGGATTGGTGGTGGTATGCTGTAGAATTAAGTTGTTTTATGTTTAATAATTTACATACCTGTTGAAATATTTCTGAGAGAAACTCCTTTCCCCTGTCTGTAGCTATTACTCTTGGCACACCATATCTGAGAATAAAGTTGTTGACAAAACATCTCGCCACTTCTTCTGTTTTTTTAGAAATTAAGGGAAAACCTTCTACATATTTTGTGAGTTTACATTGTAATGTTAGCACATATGAATAGTTATTATTATCTGTTTCCAAAGGACCAACTAAATCTAAGTATACTTTTTCAAACGCAGTATTAGCTGTGCTAGTAATTACCATGGGTTCCTTCTTAGGTGTGGAATACTTTTGGCGTTGACATTTGTCACACCGTCTTACAAGTTCTCGGACATCATTGTCAATACCAGGCCAATAATAATATTTCTTTATGTTATTTGACATTCGTCTCATACCAGCATGGCCACTACTAGGTAAGAGATGAAAATCATTTAAAATAACTTTTTCATCATCTTTATTCTCTATCCTTTTTACATCACTTAAAATGCATACGCGCGGTCCGGACCTACTTTTATTATTTTTTATTGTCATTGTTAATTTTTTTATAAAGTTCTCGTTGTCTTTATCTTTTAATATATATATTTCCTCTAAGTTTAATTGACCGCAAAATTCATCTAACTCTCTCACAAACTCGTCTCGCGCCATTTGCGATTGAGAACTTAGGAATTTTACGTAAATTGTTGATTTATTTTCTGCATAACAGAATATTTTATTTTCTTTAGTAATAGCCCCCTTTTTCTTTAAGTTTCCTAATTCTTTAGCACAAATAAATTTTAATTCAACTGATTCTTTTGGTCTGATATGAGTGCTTACGACTTTTGGTTGATCAGGCCTCAAGTCTGAAATACCCATATCTACCATTGAATCTTGTTTGTTTAATTTTTTCGCTTGTGCTCTTGTCATGACGTTCATTACACTTTCATGCATTTCCTTTAAATCTTTTAATGTAATTCTAGATAGTGCATCTGCAGCTGCATTTTCAGAACCTTTTATGTAGTGTACTTCAAAATTGTATTCCTCTAGAGTCATTCTAAATTTCATTAGTCTACTCGATGGGTCTTTCATATTGAATAAATATACTAATGGTTTATGGTCCGTAAATATCATAAATGGTCGACCATACAAATATGGACGAAAATGTTTTACAGCCCATACAATTGCAAGTAGTTCCTTTTCTATGATAGGGTAATTCTTTTCTGCTTTGTTTAAACTTCTGCTAGCGTAAGCTATCGGTTGTTTATTATTATTTGACAAGATAGCTCCCACAGCATTATTTGATGCATCAGTTTGAACAATGAAACGATTTTGTTCTGAAAAGTCTGGATACTGTAACACTGGTGGATGTATTAAACTTTGTTTTAATGTTTTAAATGCCTGTTGACATGCTTCACTCCATTCGAATGGTACACCTTTTTTAGTTAATGTGTTTAAAGGATGAGCAATTTCTGAAAGTTTTGGTATGAATTTTCTGTAATAATTAGTGAATGCTACGAATCTTTTTACTTCTTCTGTGCTTGTTGGACATGGATAATTTTGAACTACTGTTATTTTTGCAGGGTCAGGCATTATACCGTCACTTGAAATAACGTGTCCCAAATACAAAATCTGTTTCCTAAGAAAATCACACTTGGTGGGGTTTAGTTTTAAGTTAACGGTCCGAAGTCTTTCAAAAATGTCTTGCAAATTTTTATTATGGGTTTCTAAGTTACGACCAAACACTATTAAATCATCTAAATAAATTAAACATTTTTCATAATTTAGACCCGCCATTGCTACTGTTATCATTCTTGAAAACGAACTGGGACTGGTTTTTAGTCCCATAGGCATACGTGTCATCTGGTACTGACCCGAATGGAAAGCTGTGTACCTTCTGCTATTTTCCTCTAACTTGACGTTATAATAACCTTGGTGCAAATCAAGATGTGTGAAATAAATGCTACCCGACAATGATTCTAAAATTTCTGTAATATCCGGTAATGGGAATTTGTCGTCCTCTATACAATTTTTTAGTTTTCGGTAATCAACTACAGTCTCCATTTATTATCTCCAGTTGTATCCGATTTCTTTGGTACCAATAGTATTGGACTGGACCAGTCGCTCTTACTGGGCTCTATAATACCTTGTTCTAGCATTTTATTTATCTGTCGTTTTATTTCACTTTTATGTGAATATGGTAAACGATATTGTTTTGAAAATACTGGTGTTGTGTTTGACTTTACGGATATAGTATGACTGTATACATTCGTAGTGCTTAATTTGTCTCTGGGGAGGTAAAATATATCTGTATATTTAGCGCAAATATTTTCAATGGTTTTTTGTTCTTCGTTATTTAAATGTTGCAATTTTAATTGAGAAAATAAGTTTTTAACCCTGTTTGCGTCATTTTGCGTTTTTTCATAGTTACATATGTCAAATTCACTAAGTTTCCTAATGTTAGGTTTTATTTCCGTTAGCGTTACATCTTCTTCATTAACGTTTAAGATTTTAATAGGTATTAGTCCATGTTTAGGTGCACCTATAGTACTTGCTAAAAACACGCCGTGTGTGAGTTCTTTTGGATATATTACACAATCCTCATTCAAGTTTGTTTGTATGTAATGTATAGACTCACTTCTAGCAGGTACATTTAAAGTATCAGTATATTTACTTACTAGTGGTAAATCAAAAGTTCCTTTATTAATGGATAAAGTTATATTATTTTTATAAAAATCTATCTTAGCTTTATATTTGTTTAAAAAATCACGACCTAAAATTCCTCTTCCCTTAATAGGTAAGTTATGAAATACATAGAACTTCTGACTAATTGTTTCATTATTTAAATTGAATTGTAAACATAAGTATCCTATTGCTTGAACTCTGCCGCCTAAGCCGTTTATGGCTACATGCTCGTTTTGGATTGGAATGCCGCATTCGAGCGCATGTTTATATGTGCATGCTGACACCGACGCGCCAGAATCTACCAGAAAATAATGTTGCCTAATGGGTCGTTTATGTAATGATGAACTTAAAGAAATATAACAACTACTATCACTAGCCAAAATACATGTATGATTGTTAGTCACGAAAAAACTGGTTGGATGTTAATCCTGACTCAGTGTACTGTTCAGAGTTATTAAGAACATTGACGTGACGTTCTTTGGGTATCCCTTCATTTCTTCTATTAGAATAATTAAAGTTACCTCTATGCCACCTGTGACTGCCAGTTCCTCCTCGAGCCGGTTGTCCTCGTGGAGTAGGGCGGTATTGTGGCTGCTGCCCTCGCGCTAGACCTCTGTATGCGTAGAAGTTTCTACCTCCACCACGGTAGCTTCTATAGTTATTTGCGCGGCTTCTCTTATTATAGAAATTATTATGAGGCCTTTTATACATACCCATAATTTCTCCATGGGGAGTTGTTGTCGCGACCTCCTCGTCTTGAGCTGCTTGGACCGCATCCTTCAATGAGCTGTAGTTTCTTGCTGAAATAATCGTACTTAATCTACGATTTCGCAAACCATCGGCAAATTGTTTGATCGCTATGTTTTCATTTATTGGTTTTAATATGTTATAGTTTTGTTCATTGTCGTTAGCTTGCGTAATCGTTAGATCCACAAACAATTCCATGATTTCTTTACCATAGTCGGCAATTGACAACTCATTTTGTTTAATTTTAAATAATTTATTTTGTATAGCCGTTGCCGCTTTTTTTGCCAATAACACTTTTTTCATATCATCAATTAAGTCAGTAATAGCATCATACTTTGTATTTAACTTTATCTTAGCTTCTTGTGAAAGTCTACTTTTCAACACAAAATTGATTAAAAGTTGTTTACAAGCGCTATCCTTCAGTAGAGAGTTATAGTATTCTATGTTATCAATTAACTGTTTTATGCTAGCTTCCTCATTTGTCATAATCGGTAAAAGAGTTAAGGCAGTTTTCAAATCAAACGTATTCATTTTTGACGACGTCTCTAATATATCACTTTCACACAACAATAAAATATCCTCATGTAATTCTATAAACTGTCGACAACAGTTTTCTATTAATGCAATATCTTGAGCACTATAATATTTTATCTTAACTTTTTCATTAAAATCAATCAACCAAGTTTCATACCGGCTATAAATTGCATCAACCTCATTTAATTTATTTTCTAATACTCTTTCTGTCCTTCTTTTCGATCCTAACTTTATTAAGTATACTCTAATTTTCTTTAAATCATCGTACAATTTAAATATAGTATCCATACCTTATTACCACCATAACGTAGAGTAATTATATTGTTATACATTGTTACACATTAGTATATTTATTATGATTAATCACCGCACGCAATTTCACCAAGTCCAAAGTTCAATCTGCGCATCGTCCTTATTTGGTAAGAGGTGATTATATTGGAATGTTATCCCGATTAATAATGATTATATATATACACTTGATTATTTTTATAGTGAAGCACTTATAATACGCACTTTTATTATATTTTATTTTTGACACTTTTTTATTCACTTTTGTTTTTTTTTTTTTTTTGTTGCTTTAGCGCTTTTTTTTTAACACTATTTATTTTTTTTTTTTATGCCATTTCTTCCTCGTAGTTTTTGAAGATGGCTCCGTGGTCCCCAGCCGCATGCGTCGACGGAAAAGAGATCTTCTCATAGTCGTCCTATTTATCTCGTTGGTGATCCATTTTTTATGGCACCTTTTATACAGCCGATATATGAAGCCCAATATGCCGAGCAGTAGTATAAGCAGAATACAGGATAGAATAATGTTGGACGTGGACATATGGAAACGAAATTCGTCTGCTGTAGCTTGGTTACTACCAGCCGCGTTTTGAATGATCAGGGTCTCCTCTTTAGACTGCTGCTTGCCCATTTTCGTTAATAAATCGTACACCCACGCTGACATCTATTCCGTAGGCACAATAAATCAATAATCGTCCCATTTTAACTAATATTCTTCGTTATTTTATGTCGCACAGTCACACTCAACGTATCAAATTCGCGCAGCGCGTAGATTCCTTTGGCAGGGTCGCCATGTAAGGTGCGGTGTTGATGGTAAATGAAACTAGTGAGTCCCAGAGTAATACTGAATTATATTTCATAGGATAGTGCATATAAATGGTTACAAAGGTGCATAGATTATATAGTAATACAGATCTTAAAGTAGGCAATTAATACAACCTTCACAAATGTACGGCTAATAAGGTGAGGTAATGTAAGGCGGCAAAACAAAATAAGGCCGCCCCGGTGTTCTGAGTTTATGTAGGCATTTCTAGTAACATATTGCAGAAAAGAGATTGTCCTGCATTCATACATCTTTCAAAATTACTTTGCGTGTTCTAAATTACAAGTACATTTATGCCAATGAAGACAAAGTCTAATGACGGACAATTTGCTGAAAGAATTTACTTAAAAAGAAAACAAAGATTTTGAGGTTATATTTAGCAAGAAACAATCCTTTCAATACTTAGAAATATATGCCAATAAATGCCTGTCATGTCACTAATGTTATTTCTATTGCCTGTATGTGGCTAGTTAAACTAAGAGATTCAGTTAAACAATAAGTTACTTATGTACCTATCTGCTTTTGGTATTAAATAAACTTACTAAGTAGCATTTTACTCATTTGGTATATCTTCTTGTTTTTATATTAAAGTAGGTAGGGAGGTAGGTAAGTGTGAATGCAATAACTTGTCAGTTGAGTTGATTGACATAATATGACAAGGATTGGGGATGCCCATACATTAGATCTTTATCGATATATTTTAAGCATAATCAATACCGTGCTACTGCATGGTATCGATTTATGTAATAGTATTTTTGAAATATTACAATGCATCTTACTAATGTGTAGTAATGGCTTCCAAAACGGTAAAGGAAAACATCGTGAAAATACCTAATTAATGAAAATAACTATTTAATGTCCTAAAAAAAATTGAAGACATGTGACATTTACCAACCCGAACTGGGCCCCCATTTTGGATTACGGCCCACTCCCTCTCACAGAGAGGAGGCCTGTGTCCCAGCAGTGGGAACATTAAAGGTTGATTATGTAATATGTACCTAGTAATTGTATAGAAAAATATAATTAATTATTAAGGATGGAATATGATATAAAAGTCGGTTTTGTTGTTGAATTCTTTTCGCACCTAAGGTGTATGTTACCAATTAAAACGTCGCACAAGTCACTACAAAAGCGTCATACCCTAGAGCGAAAAATGTTGACACGGAAAGTACGTACGGATGCGTATGCAACTGTGAGCAGATCGCCAACGCAAGTAATCTCACTCTCGATGTGTGTGAAAGGAAAGATTGGGCATCACCAATTGTCATGTCAAATGTAATTGTCAAAGATGGCGGCATTTCTGATGTGATGTCGTTAATCGTTACAGCTCTTTTAATTGTTAATTATGTAACGCAGAATGGCCGTTTCATACAGATATTCGCAATTAGTATAATAAAATATGTTTATAATTATCATGTACCTACGTCAGTTCTTTGTTGATCCTAGGGCCATTTTCGACGATGTCCTATATATTAATGACTTAAAAAAATGCTATTCATGGACATTTTCATCGAAAAGCAAGAATGTGGGATGCAAGAGTGAGTGTGTCGAGCTCGAAATTTTTGACAGCCCGTCTCGTAATTCTCAGTAAGATTTCTTATGAACATTCATACTGTATATACCTAGTAGTTACTTTATCGACTTATAAAGAAACCTTAGGGATGAAGAGATTGTAGGATATCAGAGCGAGCGAAGCGAGCCCGAAAATTTTTGCACACAGCATGTATAGTTTGGGTTTTCTTTTGACTATTTATACAGAAACAGGAGTTACTAGTCGACTACTATTAAATATGCAGAAAAGCCTGACAATATAGAGAATGAATATACCTAGAGAATGTTGACAAGAGGAGCTCGAAAACTTTAGCACCCTGCATTACAATTTTGCATATGTAAGGGACTTCCAACTGCTACTTACTGAACATATCTTGGCCTTGTACGTAATTTGATTTGAAAGTACTTCTCGAAATTTGGGGGCCCTTAGTCCGCCAGTGGTATACTACTTACCTACACAATAATGTACATACATTCAGTAAACGTAATTAAATAAATTTGAACCATGAATTCAGTAAATGATTCTAGACCCCCAGAGTCGGTTATAATCAGTCTACAATGTTGGGAACATTGTAGACTGATTTTATTACGTTTACTGAATGTATGTACATTATTGTGTAAGTAGTATACCACTGCTGGGACACAGGCCTCCACTCTGTGACATAGAGTGGGCCTTACTCCACCACGCGGGTTGTGTGTACCAGTGAGGGTTGGTAGATGCCTTCGAATTTTTGGTTCTAGGACATGTCGGTTTCCTCACGATGTTTTTTTTCACCTTTTTGAAAGCAGTAGTGATGCAATAATTCACATCGTGCGCCTGTCTGGATTCAGCCTACAACTCGTAATTAATAAAAAAAAACTACTATTCTATACATTTTGATCGTGTAGGTATTGTCATTTTGTATGCAGCAGCTATTTCTTTTTTAAATAACCGATGAGAAATTTCTACTCTGGGGGGTCTAGAATCATGGTAACAGTTTACGCGTCAATGTCACATCCATTCTGTATTTTTTTCGCAATTTCGCTCTCTTGTCATTCATATAAAGTATGGGCAGAGGCCGATTACTGGTTGGGGGCCGGGAACTGGATTTTTTAGAATTTTTAAAGGACATGTCCAGTTCCTGCCCTCTGGTTACGTGTAATGTTCAGAATTGCGGGTTTTACAGTAAGATTTAAAAATTTATTCATTCTGTTACACCTTTTTTTTTGGATAGGAAATTATCAAATAACTTCAGGAGGGTGTGTCGGACTCTTACTGACTAAAACCCACCCGTGTTCCTTCCGTTGCCTGTGTTGCCAGGGGCCTCGGTAACCCTTTTGTAATTTCCTGCGACTACAGTGTAGACCTTATCATTTTAGCATAGAAAAAGAAATTTGACAAATGACAATTTATGATGAAAATTTCAAAGAATAAAAATATTCAATGATATTTACAATAAAAGATAAATTAATCATATTTCATTGAGTTTTGGGTGTAAAAACAGTCAAAGGTAAATAAAAGTTTGCTTTTCAGCGGTAACAGTGTTCAAAAATATGTAAAGTGTGAGTTAATGAGTTTCATACGATTTCATATATACTTGAAAACGATTTAGAAACTGAATTAAAACAAGAATTGATGGACACAATAGGTCTTTAAATGCTAAATACATAAATAGAATAAAAGAGGTGGTTTTGTGTAGCAAAATACCACAAGACGACAAAAAACCAAGATGCAAGTGAAACTTTTAATGCTACACGGTTAGCTGATGCGAGCCATGAGCGCCGCCATATTGGCCTTGGCTGCTCTGCCGAACGCCTTTCATTTTACCCCTACTCCGCGGCCGGCTGTAATGCGATAGATGGACGAAACAAATTGAGGCGATGGAAAAAAGTTTCACTTTAAACAAAACACTCGCCAAATTTGCCGCCTAGCTCAAGCCTACTCAAAAAAATCAAAATCAAATGTCATTTATTCAAACTAGGCTGAGAATCAGCACTTTTCGAACGTCAAAATTATATAAGACAGTCCCCCAAAAACGGCCGCCTTTCATCACTTCCTAGTGCTTTAGCTGGGAAGAAGAAGTGGCGCAAGAAACTCCCCGGCAGCGCACCCATCTGTTTAGTTACATAAACTTGATTCTATACAAATCGTATGCAAAGTAATTAACACTACGAAACACAAAAAAATAAATTAAATTATTTGCCATATGTTAGCTAGCACACGACAATACACCAACAAAACAATGTAAATCGTACTCAAGCAGAAATAAAAATACAACACAAAAACGTAAACAGAACTTAATACCTAAATAAAAGCCTCCAGGCATAAAGGGCGTGCCCGCTTCCATAAGGATAGCCTTATGGAAGCGGGCACGCACGAGTATAGACTCGTAGCTGTAACTCGAAGTGAGAAATGATAAACTAGCACCATCGAAGTAAAATAAATAGTTAATTACTAATAACAATAATAAAACCATGGTCAGCAAGACGACCAATCACCACAAGCAGCACCCGTTCACGAGCATAACGCAAAGATCAGCCATCACCCCCTCGCCATATTGGAGGGAAGGAAGCAACCCGACCCCCGACGCTACCGCAGGCAGTGACATCTGGGGTGCGTGCAGAAAACCTCCTCGTGCTCCAGCTGCTCGTTCCTTTCGAATACGTTCGGGGGAAAGAGCAGTCGTCGGGCCGGTGCACCCTGGGCGCGGCCAATATCCTTTCCATGTCGGAGAGGGTATTGACTGCGGCGGATTTCTGCGGGGGGGGAGAGCCTATGGCTCTTGGGTCTTTCGAGGCCGATCGACGGTCGTCCACTCCCCCCTCTGCTTACAAGGGAGGCCGAGTGGGCGCAGAGTAGGCAGGCGGACGAACGGTCCATGGTAGAGGGGCCAACAGGGTAGGTTAGGTAAGAATAGGTTAGGCTAGGTATTATTAAAAAAAAAAAATATATATATATATATATAATTAGGTTAGGTTTAAGTAGGGACCCAATCCTAAGTTCTGAAGCGCGGCGAGAGGATGAATGGCTGGAGGGAGTCCAGTCGTTAGCGTTTCACCTGCAGATACCTGCCGCCCTCTGCAGTATATAGGCTTACCGGGCATCTAGGCTCTGTCCGGTGGACTTCAAATCCTATATCTGCTCGTGGGTACTCTATGGATAACAAAAATAATAAAAACACAAACGTTGAAAAAAAACAGGCGGAGAAGTTGCCGATCGTTTTGATCGAGCACATGGGTGCGGTCTCAGATTCTGACACCGCGTCCGGAAGGATGAGTTTGGCGAGCGTGGCGAGCTTAGGCTCAAAGCGCTCGCAAACTGAAGAGGAGGTGGGTGGGCGATTTTGGCAGAAAGCTCGAGGAAGAAGAAGCGCGCGGGACTGTCTGGCTCTTCTAGCGAGGAGAGCCTGCCGGCCGCTAAAGTGCCAACAGGGAGACGCGGGCGATGTCGTGCAGTGGCGAGTGGAGCTCCTGCTCGCTTGCCGGAGCGCGACGTGCGGGGTCGATTCTCGTCGGTTTCGCGACCCGATACGCCGACTCCAGTGGAGGGCGTCGAAAGCGTGGGGAGTGACCCCAGTCCCGCGATCATGGACCCCAGCGTGGGCATCTTGCTGGGGTCTAATAAGGCGGAGGCAAATGCCGCTAAGCGTGCGCAACGCAAGGCGGTAGCGGCTGACGAAATCAGCGAGCTGGCTCGTCAGGCGCGGGAGCGGCGCTCAGCCCGAATGACTGCCGGGGAGAGGCCATCGGCGGTCGCGCTCGGTCGCCAAGTTTTGGATGGCGTGGATGTCGTCCTGAAGGTTGCCACCAAATCGGGCAACCTGAAGGGCACATTCACGCGTGCCCTGAAGGAGGCGGCTGACGACATTAGGGAGGCAGTGCTCCTCCTTAGTCGCACGAGCACGGAGGAGACAGCGAAGTTATGGGAGGAGAACAGCCGTCTCCGGTCCGAGCTGGAGGACCTCAAGCGGGAGTTTGCCGCTCAGAGAGCAGCTCCAGCGGCCACCGACTCAACGCTGGTCCCATCGTCGGCTCCATTGCCGGCCCCATCGTCGGCTCCTGCACTTGCGGATGCGGAGGTTGAGAAGATCGTCCGCATCTGCATGATCCAGTGCGGGCAGATGGTGGGGGCTCGGTTAGAGGCCATGGAGCTAAGGCTCCCCCCGGCCGAAATCGTCCGCCCACCGCTCGCTGCGGACAAGCGAAGGAAGGAGGGACCCGCAAAACCGGGGCCAATGACCGCGACGGCTGAGTCGAGCCAGTCCGGGAAAGGGGCCAAAAAGCCCGCGGTGGGGGCCAGAAAGCCTGCGGAGGCTAAGTCCGCGCCCACTTCCCGGACGGCGGCTGCTCCTTCCCTGGTGACCGCACCCGGGCCCACCTCGGAGACCTGGACGACGGTCGTCAAGAGGGGTAAAAAAAAAAAAGAAGGTGGCGCCGCCGGCACCTGTAAGAGCACCGGCACCGACAACGAGGAGGACGCAGGAGCCGCCTAGAACGAGAGCCCCACGCTCTGCGGCTGTGGTAATCACACTGCAGCCTGGAGCCGTCGCAAGGGGCGTCTCCTACCAGGCGGTCCTGACGGAGGCAAAGGCCAAAATCCCGTTCCGCGACCTTGGCACACCGTCCGGCTTCAAAGTGAGGCCGGCGATTACAGGGGCGCGGCTGCTCGAGGTGTCGGGTGCCTCTAGTAGCGAGAAGGCGGACATTCTGGCCGCCAAGCTGAGGGAAGTCTTAAACCCGGAAGACGTTCGAGTGTCTAGGCCGATGAAGACCGCTGAGCTGCGCGTCGACGGACTGGACGACTCAGCAACCCCGGCTGAGGTTGTGGCGGCCGTCGCCGGAGCCGGTGGATGTCCACCTGAGGACGTGCGGACGGGCGAAATCCGCGCCGACGCTTCCGGGCTCGGCGTGATTTGGGTGCGGTGCCCGGTGGCGGCGGCGAACAAGATCGCCCGCGGTGGGCGTCTGTTAGTGGACTGGGTTGCAGCGAGGGTCAAGTTGCTGCAACCCAGGGACTTGCGGTGTTACCGGTGCCTGGACATTGGGCATGTCAGGGCACGGTGCACTGCCGAAATAGACCGCAGCGAGCAGTACTATCGCTGCGGTCAGCCCGGCCACAAAGCGGCCCAGTGCTCCGCGGCGCCAAACTGCAGCCTCTGTACAGCTGCAGGGAGGTCCGCTGAGCACAGAGCGGGCGGAAGGGCCTGTGGCGCGCCCGCCCAAAAGAAGCGAAGGGGTGCCAAGACTGCCGGGGGCTCTTTACCCCCCCCCCTCAGCCTGGCTGCCCTACGGCCGACTCCCGGCCTAGGAATGGTCTGGAGGGAATGGATTGCGCATAATGGCGCTCTACCATTTCCTCCAGGGCAATATCAACCACGCTGCCAGGGCTCAGGATCTCTTACTCCAGAGCATGGCAGAGTGGTCGATTGACGTGGCTGTGGTCGCCGAGCCATACTTTGTCCCCCCCAGGGATAACTGGGTGGGAGACCTGGATGGTTTGGTGGCTATCATTGGCGGGGCTCTCGTCAACCCGTCCCGAGGGCACGGCTGGGTAGCCGCCTTCGCGGACGGCATTGGCATGGTTGGGGCGTATTTCTCGCCCAACAAGAGCCTCGCCGACTTCGAGAACTTCCTTGTCGAGTTGGGTGCCATCGTAGGCCGACTCCACCCTCACCCGGTGCTGTTGCTCGGGGATCTCAACGCCAAGTCTGCGGCGTGGGGATCTCCGGTGACCGATGCTAAGGGTGAGGCGCTGGAGGAATGGGCAGTCACGACAGGCTTGACCATCCTCAATCGGGGCTCGGTCTACACGTGCGTGCGGCAGCGGGGTGGGTCTGTAGTGGACGTCTCGTTCGCTAGCCCTGCTGTCGCGAGCCGTGTCCACGACTGGCATGTCGCCGTGGAGGTGGAGACTTTGTCGGATCACCGATACATCCGATTCGACGTCT
Organism: Atethmia centrago; assembly: GCA_905333075.3. Lineage (NCBI taxonomy): Eukaryota > Metazoa > Arthropoda > Insecta > Lepidoptera > Noctuidae > Atethmia > Atethmia centrago. The sequence goes on along the minus strand of HG995383.1, from coordinate 12,679,828 downwards.
CCGCCCAGACCACCGGCGGCCGTAGCCCATCGGCCCCGCGAAGGGATGGTCCGCGCTGGGCGCGTAAGCGCATCGACAGGGAACTTCTCGAGGAGGCCGCTATCATCCAGGCCTGGATTCGGGAGTCGGCGACGAACGGACCCGTCGACGTCAAAGAGGAGGCGCTGTGGTTCCGCGGGGCGATGACGCAAATCTGCGACGCGTCCATGCCCCGCGTCAGCAACCACCCAGCAAGGCGCCAAGTGTACTGGTGGTCTGCCGAGATCGCACAATTACGTGTCGACTGCGTAGCGGTCAGACGCCAGTACACCCGATACCGGAGGAGACGTCGTCGGGTCCCTGACGAAGAAGCCGCGCTGTATGAGGTGTACCGCGCGGCGAAGCAGGCCCTGTGGCTGGCCATCGGCGAATCGAGAACGCGAGCCAGGGAGGAGATGTTGGAGACTCTCGACGCGGATCCGTGGGGGCGCCCTTATCGTGCGGTTCGAGGGAAACTTCGAGCCGCAGCGCCTCCACTCACGGAGACTCTCCAACCAGAGCTGCTGGAGGAGGTAGTCGCAGCCCTCTTCCCGGCAAGAGCGGAGCGTGCTCCGCCGCCGATGGCTTTGCCCACAGCCGCAGAGCTTGCAGAGGAAGACGAGGACGCCATCAGCGTCCCAGAGGTGACACAAGATGAGGGCAGCCGTGGTGCGGCTCCGGGCCAAGAACGTGGCTCCGGGGCCCGACGGGATCCACGGCCAAGCGTTAGCCCTCGCTCTGAAGGAGCTAGAGCCCCTTGACAGGACTCTACACAGCGTGCCTTGAGCAGGGCCAGTTTCCCACTTTGTGGAAATCTGGTCGTCTGGTCCTGCTCAGGAAGGCGGGGCGCCCTGCGGACTCACCGTCCGCGTACAGGCCCATAGTGCTGCTAGACGAGGTGGGTAAGATGTTTGAGCGTATAATCGCTGCCCGCCTCGTCAGCCACTTGTGCGGAGAGGGGCCTGACCTGGCCGAGAGCCAGTTCGGCTTTCGGCACGGGCGCTCCACCATCCACGTTATATCGCGGGTGAGAGTCCTGGCGGAAGAAGCGGTATCCCGGGGCGGGGTGATGTTGGCGGTGTCCTTGGACATCTCCAACGCCTTAAACACCCTGCCATGGAGCAGTATTATGGAAGGCACTGCGTTATCATCGGGTGCCTTCCTACCTCCGCCGCATAGTTGGGGCTTATTTAGCGGAGAGGTGTGTCACCTACACGGGACGTGATGGCGGAAGTCAGCGCCGCATGTCGTGCGGTGTTCCACAGGGCTCGGTCGTGGGCCCGCTCCTGTGGAACATCGGGTACGACTGGGTGCTGCGGGGCGAGCTCCAGCCGGGCGTGGACCTGACGTGTTATGCAGACGACACACTGGTCACGGCCCGGGGGAGCTCGTACAGGGAGGCAGCGTTGCTGGCGACGGCTGCGGTCTCACAGGTGGTGAGCCGCATACGGCGCCTGGGTCTGGAGGTTGCCCTCAACAAGTCGGAGGCCATGATCTTTCATGGCCCCCGGCGGGCGCCGCCGCCGGGATCACACATCGTGGTCGGGGGTGCTCAAATCGCTGTCGAGTCCACTATGAAGTACCTAGGATTGGTGCTCGACAGCCGGTGGGATTTTGGCCCCCACTTCCGGCGGCTGGCGCCCAAGTTGTTGGGCGCGGCTGGGGCGTTGTCAACGCTGCTTCCCAATCTGGGGGGCCCGAGCGCCGCCTGTAGGCGGCTCTACGTGGGGATCGTGCGATCGATGGCCCTGTATGGGGCCCCGATCTGGGCGGCTGACCTGACGGCCGGCAGCATCGCTGTCCTGCGAAAGCCGCAGAGAGCGATGGCCGTCAGAGTCATCAGGGGATATCGCACGATCTCCTTCGAGGCGGCTTGCGTACTGGCCGGATCCCCGCCCTGGGACCTCGAGGCGAAAGTACTCGCGTCACTGTACCAGTGCCGCGAGGAAGCGAGGGCGCGGGGCGAGTGGCTGATGCAGCGACATACGGACTTGCGTCGGTCACAGCTCCGCGCAGCCCTGGTGGCGGAATGGCGGGACAGGCTTTCACGCCCTACCGGTTAGGAGGAGGAGGAGGTAGGTTGGTAGATGTCACATGTCTTCGAATTTTTGGCTCTAGGACATGCCGGTTTCCTCACGATGTTTTCCTTCACCGTTTTGAGAGCAGTGGTGATGAAATAATTTACACAAAGTAAAGCGCCTATGTCTGAGTTCGAACCTACGATCTACAACTCGTAAGTCGCGGCCGTTACCACTGGGCCACCACTGTTGGGACTAGCCTGCTGGTAAATCCGCCACTACCGGGAACCGTCGCTGATTGTTGAAAAACCGTCGTCGCAGGCAACACGCAGAACCGTAATCATTCGCAAAGGGCACCCCGCGATACGACGCGCTAAGTGTCACCCTGTAAATAGCGGATATGACGTAATTGGCTAGTTGTCACATGCCACTTCACAGTTCAACGATTTCATTAAGTAATTTTCACGGAAATAATAAACTAGGTAATTTAAATTTACATGGAATTTTTATGGAGTATGGTGTAATAAATGCTTAGTAATGAATTTAACATTTTATCGAAAATAATTTATAAGGATTGGTTATCGTGTTTGAAAAATCGAAGCAATCAATATATTTTGAAAGAACAGAGTTTTCCGCGTCTTTCACCATCAAACTAAAATAATGAATGTCGATACTTTTTGACCTTCCTTTCTATCTCTCTTTTTGCTTTAACAACTCAACATTGACAACAAAACAGGCAAGAATATCAAGTAATTTAAGTTCCAAGTAGTACCAGCAGCGATAATATAGCAACACAAAAAAAAAATTGAAGCGTCGCGCGAAATTATAAACTTGTTTGAAAATACATACAAAAGTGTTGAAAACTTCGCAATAGCTTTTCAGATAAGTAACTAGCTCGCGTTAATGTTTTGCTCTTTGTGATTCCGCTCAGCGCAGCTGTGTGTGACTGTGTGTCGGTATGTCGAACTACTTTTCTAAGTTAATTCGTGTCTCATGCACAATCCATAAACTTTCAAGTGCTAACTCGCGAACGATGTCTGTTGTGAATGAAAAATTTTGCTTGTGTATTGTCGCGTTGCATAGGTACCGACATAATTAAAAAAACTTATGTTGTTGTCTGTCCTGCGTTGCTTTTTAACAGACTTCAAAAAGCAGAAGGTTTTCAGTTCGTCGGAATATTATTTTTAATGTTTGTTCCCGATTACTCGAAGACGGCTGGACCGATTTGGAAAATTATTTTTTTATTTGAAACGGTATACTTCCTAGGTGGTCCCATTTTCCCATCCATGTCCCATCAGGTCAGGATTTAATGATGGGGTCCTGGTAAAATCAAGAGAACTATTCAAATATTATAGGTTTGCCATAGCACCATTTGGTGAAGTGGAATTGAAGATGAATACCACAGATGGCCACCGGAACTACTCAATAATAAGTATTTAATATGGTTGCTACACAATTTATGCTCGTCACAATGTTATGGTGAAGTAGAGCTGATGGTGAAGCATCAGGAGAACTCCTTAACAATCAACGTCCCATAGACATAAGGAAAAGCAATATTTTGTAAAAGGTGATGAGTAGCTGACATTGGGCTTATTGTAACTTAGAAAAATTACAAACCGACCCACTAAATACGTTTTTTTCCCACTTACAATGTGGTATTCGAATTTATGTGGGTTAGGTGCCACATTAAAAAAGTGAAAAAAAAATTGTATTTTTTTTTAACTTTCTTATGATTTTAAGTACCTACATTACAAGCTTTAGTACCTATTAGTTTATTAAATAAAAGGTAGACATTAAACGAAAGTAGAAAATATCAGGAAAGTAACATATTCTTAGTACCTTCAATTATCAAAATATCAAAGAAAGTTTCATAATACCTACATTCGCCTTCTGATTTGTCCTAATCAGTAAATTCCATTTTTTTATAAACTCCAGTTTTGCTTACACATGGAACGTTTTCTAAAATTGAAGCCACTGAAGTACTAAGAATAATGCTACGTACTGCAGTCTTTTTGTAAAAATATTCTCTCTTCACACACACTGAGGTACAGGTGGGTACTGTGGGTAGGTATACCCCGACAGAGTCTTTAAGTATGGATATTATGCGGATCGCACTATGTTCTGATGAGGTTACATTGTTTCCTTCCGTTTCAATTATTGAAACGGACCCCACAGTTTAAAATAAGTTCTTGGGCTGCCAGCAGAAAATACCCTCTGTATAAGCCAAGCAATATTGTATAAAAAAAACTTGTGACGACAACATTTTTTGTGTGTTGTGGTTTTCAATCCATAATGTTAGACATTTCCAAAGGTTATTAAAATAGTTAACCTAATTATAGATGTTCCATTAACTATTCTTGATTGGCCCATTAATTAGCGAAACCAATCTCAGTTTTAAGTTGAAATCAATAAGCGCCCTGTTTAGAATTGACTGGAACACGGCAGCTGTTTGGATTTCGCGGTGGTTGGTACTGCTATGCAAGAAATTATCATTTTTAACAACTTTATATGGTAGAATATTCATATATAGATAAGTTATACTACCATATGAAGTTGTTAAAAATTATTGTTAGGTATTGTTGATATAAATTGTTGTTGATTTTTTTTTTCTTGAACTGTTTGTTTACGTAGCTACGTAAGCACTGCTGAAACAACAAACCTACATATAATAATGGTCTATCATAAGTGACATTAGCAAAATTTCGGTGACGTCATCAAAACTCTGGAAGAGCTGCAGTTAGCAAACCTGTTTTGATAATTCCTTTAATTCATTATTTACCTACTTTCCTTAGTTCGTTGAATACCGACAAGGTGCATCTGATAAAAGAGCGTAGATACGTAAAACAACAAGTACTGGTACGTACCCACTGCATACAGAATATGCTTTTTGTTTGAACGGATGCGATAGTGGGTAATGAAATGATGCCTTCCCGATTCAGTTCGCTTATCCGGATTAAGCAGAGCGCCTCTGTAACCTGCTCTGTCGTTTGAATTCTTATTAAACCCGCCTGTACCGAACTCTATTTTAGCATTTCTTATAGAAAAGATAAGCAGAACAATTTGCCTTATCTCAGGATTTTTGTCTACTTGCAGAAAAGTTATGGGTTAGATTTTAATTAATGAAAGGTTTAAAATTATTTAGGTAGATCTAGGAATGAGGGGCTTGTGGCTAAGTAATAGCAGCCGCACGGGTCAATCGATCAGGTTAAGCTACGCTTGCCGCGGTTGGTCCGTGGATGGTGACCATCTTTACATACCAAGACCCCTCCGTGCCTCGGAAAGCACGTTAAGCCGTCGATCCCGGCTGTCATTCGTAGATCTTTGACAGTCGTTACGGGTCGTCAGAAGCTCGAAAGTCTGACAACCAGTCTTACCAAGGGGTATCGTGTTACCCAGTAACTGGGTTGTGGAGGACAGATAGGCAGTCGCTCCATGTAAAATACTGGTATTCAGCTGTATCCGGTAAGACACGAAGCCGACCCCAACATGGTTGGGAAAAGGCTAGGCAGATGATGATCTAAGAAAGACGGCTGTATTACGTTAATGTAAGATTCAATAATACTGAGGAGACCTAAACACGTTGAAGTCGTCTAATACTGCAAATTAAAAGTTTTTAAAGTTATACTAAAGTTCTTATAGTTTCCAAGTATCATATAAAAGTAAAGTTTAGTATTTGAGGCATCAAATTTTGATAGAGTTTTGCATAAAGAAATAAGCTCGATCAAAGGATTGCTTTCAAAGTGGTTTACCTTGTGAGCATATTTAAGTTTTCATGAAGTGAGGAAATGGAAAATAAATTGGATTTGTATAAGTTTCTTAAAAGCTACACACACGAGGAAATATTTACTTTGTTCTAGGCTAGCCGGGATTATTGCAGTTCATTATAAGACTAACTCGGCGGTCTAATGGAAAACCTAGTGGCGCGTTTGTGACTACGCTATATTTTTCATGTTGAATCAAAACAGTTTAGACAACATCAACAGCTAAGTTGAACGTATCGCGTTATGAACTAGGTGCAGCGTTGCGTTTGTCGACCGCTGTAGAAAGGGAATTAATAAACTTTTAAAATTATATAAAATTAACAATTTTAAAACATGCGACTTTTTCCAAAAGAAAAAGACTAGAGTACTTATGGCTGTCTTATTTTAACTCACTGAAACATTATTGAAGACCAGATAGAAAACTAACATGCCAAATAATTTAAGTGTTGCTACTTTTGTTCTCAAATTCTGACCTAAACTGTCCATAACACAAATTAATCGCATCACTTTCCTACACCTAGAATATGAAACACAAAGGTTGATAATGTTTAACAAGCAGACAGTTCTGATACAAAGGGGAAACACATTAACATACAACTTCACCCGACGCCGGTGAGGAGTTGGAAACATTTTCACACTAACTTTTCTATATGCGAAACGCTATTGAAAGCTCCTCTCGGAGATTAACACGCGCCGTGAAAATACGTTCAAGGATTACCCCCCAACCTCCTCCTCGCCGAGTGTGAAGTTGTCTTGTTATAATGTGCCGCTAACAGGCAACAATGAAAAATTAATGCACTTCCCCTCTTACCCGCGGGAACGCTGCACGTGCGAACGAAAAAACCGGCTCATCTATTAAACTGCCTTCGTGATACGCTTGATTGATTTATTTATGACGTGTGGAAAGTTTCAAAACATCGAAATACGAGGATTATGTGCCTCAACAATCGATCTTGAACTTTGATATTTAAGATGAGAATTAAAAAACAAAATCAACTTAGTTAATATAACTTATCACTTCTTATATATTTTGTCTAAAAATCGATCAAGCTGTTAAAGTCACAATATGAATATCTCAATAGAAAATAATTGATACTCCGTTAGCAAAAGTTAAAAGAAGCAAGAATTTGGTCATACACAGTTAAACAACGCGGTGTTATTGCATCAGCCGTAAACACTACTACACAAGTATTCAAGGCGGACGAAGAGATGTGGGTCCCTCGCTAGACCGCCCGCGAAATACTCCAAGATTTGGCTTTAATTAATTCGCAACAAGAGAAACCTACACAATATAAAATAGATTTACACCTCCTTCAGGAGAAGTGTTGTGAACTCATTGGCAGATATACTGTTCGTAATCACGTCAGCAAATATCAGACATGGCAATGAACAGTGGAGTCATCCCCGCAGCTAACTAGATCTTTGAGCGCAGTTTGGACTTCGGTTTGATCGTGTTTGCTCGCTGCTCACTAGTTAGACTGCGAATTGCGGATAGCTTCTTTGTGTTCCCGAGTCACAACTTCGCTAACTAGCTGCCGGTGACTGATTATGAACAACCCAAATTTAGGTACCGGAATTGTAATTACAAATACGAATGCTTTTGAACACCTTTTTATTTCTTATACATATCGTAATATACAGGTCGATAATCGATGTTGGGCACAATTCTGTCAACCAATCCAGCTACAAGGCGAGTACGTTTGAGGACTTCGGGTCTGCAAATTTGCACCAATGTCCTCAACAAACGGTTGTGGATCTCCCATTTACTAGGCACAAATGGCACATTCAAATATGACTTTGTGAGATGATTGCCACCGCTCCTATGTAAAGTCTCGAGGGAGCTACGTAAATGTGATAATGTCTCCATTTCTGCCGGTGCAATTCGTTGATGACGGAGCGAGTAGCTAGATTTAACGTTATTAGACATTTGTCTTTTTTCAGGTAGTCTTTGCAAAATCTTCTCTAGTAGCATGCTTTGTTTTCGAGATTCACTTTCTGTAGTTTGTTTCAAAAGAAGATCATGCATCACTTTCTTTTGTATGATTGCATCGATTAAGCCTTTCATTTCGGGATAATTTCTTGGCCCAAAATGTTCTGGAGGGTCATGATCTGCTATTTCAATTTCTTCTTCTGGTATGTTATAACGGATTTTTCGAGGTGGCAGATTTTGCACAGTATTGTTTGGTTCTCCTTTAACTACACTTTTCATGTGCTGAGCGTCGTGTGTAGATTTTATTTTACCTATTTTGTTTTTATCGTTTTCCTCATTGTCGTAGGTAATATGATCAATGATAATCTCAGGATACTCATGCAATATGCTTAACTGTTGATTCTGATGACCGCTTTGTGTAAAAGACATATGTTTATTATCATTGGTTGTACTTAACTCTGCGACGATTTCTTTTTTTATTAAATCTTCTAAAGTGTAATCATTTTCGTCTATGTCCCCTGTCCGTGCCTTGTATTCTGAATATACATTTTCTTGCCCTCCGTGTAGAAGTCCAGGCATAAACTGTTTGTGATGTTGAACTCCTATGAAAGATTTTCTAGATATCTTACTTGCGCCTGGAAACGGTTCGTCTCCTAAAGTCGGATCATTATCTTGGTTGGAAACTTCATGACTTTGAATAGTTTTATTTGAATGTTGACTAGCATATAGAGTTTCATTGCTAGATTTAAAATTGACATGTGGGGTCATGTACGTCTTAAAGTAATAAATATTTGAATCATTGCCTGGTTGTGTTTCAACATCAGGAGTTAAATCTTCTATGTCAGCAATAGGGCCAGTTTCGTTTATTTGTGTAGTCTGTAATATCAGTTTATCCAAAATTTCATTAATATTTTCGGCGCTCATATGTTCTCGAGATATTATACAGTGTACGGTTATTAGAAGAAACACGTGGAGAACTAAAAAAAAAATGCAATTTAAAAAACACAAAATGAAGGCAATATACAAATAAAATGTTCTGTAAACAACAATTCACGGTGACAACAAGTACAGACCCAGACCACAGAGATCTAGTGGGTCGGTATTTTCTAAGAGCAGTTACAGGTTATGACGAATTAATAGAAGATTACAATAATGCGACCTTACACAGCGTGAGCTCCATGTTAATCGCCATTCTGCCAGATTACCACTGAATGGAATACTGGTTTATTATTGGCTCAATTGTGCTTGATAGCTTATTAATTAACTGTTATCGCATTAATACCTCTTCGGACTTAATTAAGGGGTTATTGATAGGCGTGAAGGTTTTCATCTAAATAGTTGCAGCGTGCGCGCGATCACGTTAGCCAACTTAAGAAAACGAAGTTCTTATTTCGATATTATTTGCGAAGTCAAGTCTTTATGTGTATCAAAGTCCAAGAATTGAGACATTTGCATTTAAAAAAAAATAGGTGTTAATAATTTATGTATATATGTGTGGTGTGTAATAATTTACCAGAAAGAAGAATACGTGTCAATGTTTTTATCCAAACACGGCACTCAAAAAAGACTAACTAACAGAAACAACTAACTATTATGTAACTAACAGAAAACAATGGTTTAGTTAAAAATATTTCCATAAAACATCGAGAGGTATTTCCATGAAAACGGCAAGTTAATGGAACTTTTAATTTGCACTATAACAATTTACAAGCGATTGAAACTGAAAAAAGCAATCTTAGTTATCGTTGCCTTGGACGACAGCTAGTCGGCTTCTGCATGAAGTAAACAGCTCGGTTCGTCCTGCATTTCAATCGAATCTGTTTGTATTTTATTGCGGGAGCCTCGAACTGAGGCCAAACGCCACGGACCAAAGCTTTACGTTTTATTGAGTTCTTTTATGAGATTTAAGCAATAATAGAGGGTTTATTAACGGACTACCAATATTTAATTAGCATTATAGGTCCGAAGAAATGTTTGGAACTGGGCACGGTTGAGAAATATGCGGTTTTAAACGTCCCACACAGTAATAAATGTCAGTAACAGCACAGTAAGAGCTAACTCGTTTGCGAATAGGTATTAGGATTTAGAGAATAGTCACGTAGGTGCAATGCAGGCATAACAGATGCCAACCGTCTCTAGAGAAGGACTTTGGTGCATTAAAACAAATTAGCATTAGCACATTTAATTTCAGGTTAGGGTTAGGCTGTGTACACTATTGGCTGTGGTAGGTAATAATTTGGATTTCTTAAGCAGGATTATAATTAATTACTATCGAAAACATAAACTTTTAATAAGTAAGTTTGTACTTATATTTATTTGTAGGTAAGCCAAATCAAATAATAACGTTTAGTACTACCTACCTATAATTGTAATTACAATGTTACTGGCGTTATGTTTGATAACATTTACATAACATGACAATTAATAAGCAAGATATTTACAAAAAAACCCGTAAATAAAACGAAAAGGCAGCAAATTCTTAGCTCTGCGGGATGACGGAAGTATAAAAATTCTATTAGAAATCCATTAACTTTTTCAATTTCAACAGCCATCTAATTTAATTGCGACCGTTTCTCGCTGTAAAGTTACAATGGCCTCCTAATAAGGCTATGTATTGTTATATATACAACCAGCTGTACAATGATAATTATGATCGCGTGTAAGTGAATTCTTTAATAGAGTACCAACGTTAGGGCAGTTTGTCATTGAAGAATGCAACCTATTTGGAAGATCACTGGATGAGTTGATAAATTGCTTGTATGGTTATGATAAGTCAACTCATAGTAAGTTAATAGAAATTAGAATACATCAAACGTGGTCGGGTATAACAATGTAGTGGATGCTTCATTGACACGTTTATTATCACTAATAATTATTATTTTAAGCTTTGAAGTAAATGTGTGAGATAGTTCAGCATCGACAACTTACGGTCTAACATAAAAGCATATCTAGAGCAGGGTAAACTAGAGACTTTAAGCGTCTTGCATAGGGATGCAAGACATTTAAATTAGCTTTCAGTGATTACTGGTCTCTGTTGCAACTACTGAACAGAGCTTAGCTGCAGCAAAAATCCAGTTTTACGAACACCAAAAAATCCTAAGTTGTCTTTTGGATTTACAGGATTTCGCAAAACTGGATTGCCAAATGCAAATAAAGTAAGCATCTTCAACATTAACATACAAAATAAAATTCTAGGTACGTATAAACGTAAACAATTTTACAGGGTGATTAACAATTGTATCAAAACCTTGTTCACATTGTGCAATGTGCACGTTACCCGTGGCCACGTGGTCCTATGAATATTTGTCCACTGGCGACTGCTGGAATAATTGAGGTGTACATTTTCACTTTGTTCCGTTTCCATTCGATTAAAATCGTTGTACCACACTTGTACACGACCTATTCGGTGTTTACTAAACGATTTGAACGGTTCGACGGGCCGCCCAACCGGCTGTGTTTTTTTTAAATTTTTTTTAGGAATTTGTTTAATATAACGAATTCAAATAGAACTAAATTAGAGAAGAATTGTAGTGTAAAATATGTTTAATCTGTCAAATTTTCCACAAGCTATTTGTGAAATTGGGTTTCTTGTTAATAGTTTTCCTTATATACGGTGTTTTCAAATTGATGTGGATAATAGAAACTCGGAAACGTTACGGTTGTTCGGAGCACACATATTTAAAGTCTTAAGTTTTATAAAGGTCGGTTACAGGGTAGTTTCAAATATATTGGCTACTGGGTCTCGCGAGTCGTCAGAGTACATTTTATGAGCATCTAATAAAAATTTTATCGTGTAACAGTAAAGAAGCAATCAGTCTGTTGGATATTGGCCTGCGGGGTCGGTAAACACGTGCATTTTTATGTCCGTTCGCAGTTACCGCCATTCATAGATTCGCATATACAACCACTTTTGTCGATTACCTACTTAGCTAGAATTTGTCCAAGTTGGAATCTCCTATAAGCCGTTGGACGCGCATCCTAAGGAACCGTGAAATGTAAGCGTTTTCCGCATCACTAAAAGTTTTACATTAGGCACTCAGTTGGTACAAGTTTATACCAAGTGCTTACTCCGGTTTCTTGATATTTTCTCATAGTGATCCAAGTATAGAAGAAAAACAAGGCATTTAAGCTTCTTACAGGACTGCAGTCGACTTTGGGTAACTATAGCCTACCTACTTATGTCTTGAAGACGACACATTTTCAATTCTTTTAAACTTTATGTCTTAGAAACTTTTATTGTGACACAAATATTATTTAAGCTCTATATTCTGAATTAAGAGCAGTGGTAGCACTGTGGTAACGGCCGCGACTTACGAGTTGCAGGTCGTAGGTTTGAACACGGACAGGCGCTGTACTTTGTGTAAATAATTTCATCACCACTGCTCTCAAAATGGTGAGGATAATGTCCTAGCAAAAAATCGAAGACATGTGACATCTACCAACCCGCACTGGGCCCGCGTGGTGGATTACGGCCCACTCCCTCTCACAGAGAGGAAGCCTGTGTCGTTGCAGTGGGAATATTATAGGCTGATTGTATTCTGTATACACACTTTATTTGATGGACTTGTTTGACTTTTTTTATTTACCTTTTTAGTAATGTTCCTAATTTCAAATGTTCTTACTGAAAATCCAACTGAACTGATCAATCAGTGAAAGAATAAGATCACGAATCTTCCGTTCTCCAAACAATTACAATAAAGAAATAAACCATTTTATCTTAATAGGTAGGTTCTATCTTTTCCCATTATAGTTATATTTTATTAGACACAAAACCTACCAGTTTTAAGCATTCATAAAAACCCAAAGGTCAACGACCCACTTTAGGAAGGCATTCATCTCGTTAACACAAAACGAACGAAACTTATTTTGATACTAAAGAAATGGATGTGAAAAATATATTGTAAAACTAAAAACAGCTGTCCAAATACAAATAAATATAAAATGATGGAAGTTTTTATAGTGTCCATGGTTATGCAGTGGGGCGATGACGCTGCGTAGTGGTCTAGTGGACACTGGAGATCCCGAGAACATCCGCACAATCACGCACGCCCCTGGGACCGTTTGACTAGGCATTACCCACGTATACTAATATGTTTGTGAGTCCGTCCGCTTCTGTACACAGAGGAGCGAGGCCGATGTGCCTCCGGTAACGTATTCATTTTACAAATCAATGAGCTTTTTTTCGTTTTACCTTAGTAGTTTGAAAAGTTGATCTTTTGAAAAAACTAAGTATGGATTTTATTATCGTTATCAAAAACTTAAGCCATTATTCATCCAGTTCAAACTGCATTCACTGATGATATCAGCTACCTGGTGATTGAGATATCTCATAAATATGAGAATCTACCGCAAACACACCGACAACTGTACGGGCTAACGGTACCGTAAATGTATTCAAGTTAATATAACTTCAAACGAGTTCTAAAAACAGTAAAACAATGGCCCAACTTATAATAGTGTGTTCGATGCAATTGGCAGTTAATTTCTTGTTCCACGACCAACCAACACGCTCATTGCGTCAAAATTTTAATCGGTTCTCTTTGTCAGGAAAATTCTTTTGTGAATGCAAAAAATTAAAAGTTACGCAATCGGAACAACAACTTTGTAGGGAGGGGATCGCGTTAATACCGGTTTGAAACTCCGTTCTGTATAATAAAAACGGCACAAATTTAAAGTAACCAGAATTATTTATAACACATGCGTATCTAGTATCTGCACATTCAAATCCACGACATCCTTTAACGTTTTTCTGCTGTATAAATTTTGGAACTTCTAAGTTCTAAACATGCAATAAATACCAGTTAGTCTTGTCATTTTTATTTTATTACCAACATCTGCATCTATTATTAGCTAGACTCAATCAAGTTTAACTTAGACTGTTGTCCTATTGTAAGTTTGCTTTTGTAAAATAAACTTTAAATGGGCACACTGCATACATTCAAATAATCATTTGCCTTGTATCAACTTTCCAAGTTATACGGTAGGTATCTACGCATTCCATCATACAAGTCAACAATAAAAAAAGTTAAATTGCGCAAAACGGCACCTTCCTGTACGGAAGTGTCATAAAGGTGGTTATTAAAGTCCTTGCTTAGGTGAAAAATATTGTACTAGGTTGGTGCGAGATATGTGCGGCCGCCCGAATCCTTAGCCACGTCTCGCGTCTGTCCGGGTGGCAATAAAACCCCTCAGTTATGTCATAATATGCATATGTGATGAACTCGCCTGAGATGACTACACTAAACTCAGTGAATCAGTCGTACGGAACCTAACTATACTTTTAATACCTCGACACACGTAAAATGCGAATTTAACGTATTTTTATTAACATCTTCGACTCTAGACTTCAAATGAGTCTGGGACACATAATATAGTATTTTAGTGATATTTATTTTAGAAGTATGTATATAAGTAAGTATATTTTCTTATTGTATGTTTATATTTAAATTAGTGAATAGTTTTTTTTTGTTTTTATGTAAGTATTTTGTTTTTTTTTTCCACTCTTTCACACGGTGTCTACACCTCTTTGTCCACTTTCCTATCGCAGATATGCTGGAAGAGATTTCTTTAGAAATAAGCTTCACCTTTGTACGTATTTTTCTGTTCCTTTCTTCTTGTCTGTTTATATGTATGTACATAAACTGTTAAATAAATAAATAAATATAAGAGATATGAAGGTACCTTCGTGTCTGTTCAATAGGTATACCTACTTACAGTGTTAGAAATAAAATGACCTACAAACAGTTTTGTGTCGTGTTTACAAAGACCGTATGTATGGTACATCTTCAATTGCTATGTAAAGCAGCACTTGTTTGGCAAATTGATTAATTATCCAAATGGCGCAACAACGAGGCGATCGCGTGTGATGTATGTTCAGGGTCACGGGTTCGATAGTTTTCAGGCATCGTAGGTTGCACCCAGTTTGTATGAAGATAGATAACTAAATTAGCTATCAGCCTAAGAACACGTGTTTAAATATAATAAAATGGTGCTAAGAGAGAGGACGAGGTGAGCAACTGATAAAAAAAAATATCTTTAAAAGCAGATTAAGATAGAATAGAAATGAGACTACTGTAAATGCGCCTATTTTGATGAAGTCCTAAGATCTATAAAATAACTTGTACTTCATTATTAGGACCGGTTCTTGTCTAACACCATTGAGATACTCATTATATTTTATCTAACTAGTTTATTTTATGAACATTCTCACCATTTTATACGGTGTAGTATAAACTCGCGAGTTCACGTTGCAAAAAAATGTATTTCCGTTACGCAATTAAAACTGGAGTTTTTCTAATAATACCTACCATGTAGGAGATAGTGCAACCCTCGCAAACTAACATTATACCGGTTTAGAATAAATTATTACGTCGCTGGTTCGGCGCTAATCACTGCCCCAATAATCGAATAAAAGACGCATCATGTGCGCGGACCGCACTCTCCACAAATATACACATGTTGTTTTTGCCTATCGTATTAATTTCATAAATAATTAATAGGGCATATTTGGATCGGTGAGTGGACACAGATGGAAATGCACTCGACAAATTGACTGATAACCGCAGTCGGGGAAAGGCTAAATACCTGCTAATGATAGTCCGATTGATGCTTTCAACTGGTTTGTATGGGGACGAGCGCAAAAATTGCAATTACCAATATTGAAATCTCAATTTTACTCAGTAGGAAATGTTGACAGTAATGATTTCACTGCTTTAAAATGTACAGGCCATGACTTTTTTATTGTCTGGTGAAGTAAATAGCTCGTGAATTTTCAAATGTCAGTTATCACTTCGATACAAGCGCTATTTGGGAAACTGTCTCGTTTCAATGTGTTATTAATGAGCTGAGCGCTGTTTAATTATATCTGTGACTGTCTGCGCCTGTCTGGGCTAACAGCTTGATAGTTAGTATCGGTGTGTACCTGGATACAATGCAGGTAGGTACATCAATAATTTGTAACAGCGCGTTGCCAGACTACATATTAATTTGCACGTAGTCGATGCTAATCAACTCTCATTAAGCATATTGATGTTTCAGTTTCAGTGTTACAATTGTTCGTGTTTGCGAGGTGCAATCATATTTTGGCGGTACAGTCTACGAACAAAGAGACGGGGGTCTGCTGAGCGGCGTGCGATGGACTAATGCTCGCCTATTAACTCCGCATAAATACCTATGTGATCGTAGCGGCTTTGTGTAGCGTGTTAACTTTACATGGTCGCGTTAACAACACGTCCGTTAGTTAGATTGAATATAGAGCTAAATTTAAATCGAATCGTTTGCGGGTGCGGTAAAATTTGTACAAACAAATTAACACGAGGTGCGATTGGAAAATCTGAACAAACATTAAATACAAACTGAATTTGAATTTTGACGTAGGTACATTTGTAGGCGGATGTACCGTTGGTCCTCTCTACTGTTAAAATGATGCACTAACCATTTATATACGTATTTTGTATGCAACATTTTATGTGACACAATATTTTCACATTACGAGTAGTAGCCTAAGTAGGTATTCCTTGTAGCGATCGCGTTTAAAGGCTCCTACATACTGGCGCGACTTGTCGCGCGACGCGTCGCGACACAAAGGCACCGCTTGTAGCGCTACACGCGGTGTCTTTGTGTCGCGTTCAACAACTAATATAAATGGTACGGCTCTTAACAAAAGTCGATTAACAAGTTTCAGTTTTTTAAATCATAATTTTCGAGCAATATATTCATAAAATTTTGATATTGATACAATTTTAACCGTTTCATCCCTAATCAATAATGGGTGATTGTTCATTTGTTGCTGACTGTACCTACTTAAAACAGAAAAGAATTCCAATTTGTTCCTCATTTGAATCTAAAAGACACACCAAACAGTAATATGGAGTAATATATTTAACTTCACATGACATTCATACGCACACTATGACGAGCTTGAAAGGAAACTTATTCTTTGAAGGTTCAAAATTTTAAATCACAATAGACACACGTCCGTATGGGTCGCATTATGTAGATGCAACGAGCTCAATACCGGTACGAGACAACCAAAAGAGTGTTTCAAAATGAGAGGTGCCTGAAAACAAACGGTTCATAAAAGAAAAAAAATGGTAACCAAACTTTACCTTTCTGCGACGAAACGAGCGAGTTGGGGAACAAAAACTATTAATGTAGAGGCTCTCACGGCCCGCTGAGTTGTCGGTGCGTTTCGTTTGATAATTTCCGTGTACAGCGAGCTTTAATCGAATGTACCGCCGCCCCCCCGCGCCCTTCCCTGCCCGCGAGCGCAATAAAATTGTTCATCTCGATTATCGCGGGCAACGGGAAGGTAGCCCGATTGGGGAGCGACACTGCTCTGTAAACAAATCAAAGTGGACAAATATATTTTTTACGTTTGTGGTCCATGAACATGTCAGATGATTAAGGTATTAATTATTATTATTATTGAAACCATTCAATTAGTAGATAGATTTGTTGTATAAAAACTTAAAAGTCTAGGAAAACTTTGCTTGCACATTACTTACTGGGTAAATATTATAGTAATCGTGTTAAGCCTTTGGGCGTGCAACATGACTAGATTCACGTCAACAGTACAGCTGATGGAGCTGTGGCGAACTGTCTTCACGGTCACCAGTTCGAGTCCATGCTCATCTAACTGTTCTTCATTCGCAATGTCTTTTATAGAAAAATAAAATGTCACTGGAAACAATACTTTCTTGAAATATTATAATTGACATGATAGTTGACAAGCTGACACTCAGACATGTGTTAGTATTTCTTATAGATTGCATCCAATAAAAAATGTGGAGCAGCTTTAGATTTACTGTAGGTATGACTTGCGTAAAGGCAAACCCGAACCTCAATGGAAATCCAATTTCAAGGGAAACCTAAACATTATTTTATATCCACAGTCATACAATAAAACAATTAAATCTAGGCAGGTCGACATCGAAATTAAGCCCTGAGGGCGTTCCGCATCCGTCGTAATAAAACACATGCAAAGTTTTTCTTTGCGCAGTGCCGAGTGGCCGCAGCTAACGGAAACGAAGCAACAGGCTTGATTAAAACACGTGTTTACAGAACGCACACGAGTCCGAACAAACGCAATAATACGAGGGAGTCGACTGTCCGTCGTATCTAGCATCTATCTAGCTTAGACTGTTTTGTTTAGACATTTGGTATGCACTGAGCACGTCATGCCTTCAGGTGGGAACAGAAATTGCGTGAAAGTTTTTTCAAAAAAAAATATTTGGCGCCCAATTTCAGTTTTTCTTAGCTATTTCTTTGGTATCTGCCTCTCACCACACCTGACAGACTGGCCGAAGGAACCATAGCTGAAGACGGGTGGCCTATGTTGCCGGAAGAGACAGGGAGGGACTCACATGAGGACCATGTAGATTAGTGTCTGAAATGGTCTTTTGAGGAACTCAAATGTGTGTGGTTGTGGCACACAGATGTGAGTGGACCTGTTCAGTCATTGCAAGCATTTGTCAGTAATCGTGGAGCTTAACGACTTTATAATATAACAGACATCAAAAGGACCTATAAAGGATAGACATCAAAACCTGAAGTGGCCGTCGTAAGTCACAATTACAGGCGAATGGCCTAGGTACCTACTTACTTATACCGATTTCAGTCAGCAAACGATGACCCTAATAATAGGATTAAGGAACTATGCACAAGGTGACTGAGATAGATGGTAATGTCGCTAAGAGTTAGATAAGATAGGCTAAACTAATTTAAAGGGATGAATTAATTATCTTGATTGCAATATGACGCATAGCACGGATCAATCTAGCTAATCGCTAGGAACTGGTTTTTGCTGGGACTGCTGTTTTTTTCGTATGTTTTGTTTTTGTTATTATGTTTAATTACTAATTAATGTATTAATTTATAAGTAAAAACATATGTATTAGCTATGTTGAAACTGGTTGTACTGGGACGTCACTTGTTCCTAAAGGTCCATTAGAAAACCAGCGTCAGACAGCATCTGTCTGGCATTAATGCTGAAATGAACCTTTTTGGTGCAGCCGTGAGGCACACACTATTGTTGTAAAACATTATTTTCACTTTTTTCAAATAAACGTTATTCTTTCTTTCTTTCTAGCAGCACATTCCAGATCCGACGTATATTTAGCACCATTGTTAAACACTAATAACTCGGTCAAATTCAGTTAATCAAACCATACCGATTTGCTTCGAAACATCGACCATAAATATCTGGGAGAAATAAGTAGGAACGGCGTCACCCACCATACGATGCAATATTCCTAGTTCACAGACTCGGAGTAACATATAACTCAGCGCATTTTTACGTCTGTAAATTATAGTTTTACGATCGAAAATCATTTTTATGTTTTTGGAGGAATTTAATATCACGCCGGCTATGCTCGGCACATTCGCTCTTTTATTGAGCTGTAATTTTATTGTTTTCTCAATTTTTATTAACTATCAACCACCTACTTAGGTCTCTGATATAGGAGATCAATAATATTTTACTTCCGTGAATGGGTATTAAAACACTATGAACATTTTATTACAATAGGTTCATAACTAGATATAATAAAGTAGAGCTAAAAAAAACTAATTGCTTTAGAGATATAAAACTTACAAAGAAAATTGTTTCAAACCAGAAAATTACCTATTTATAAACGTTGAATGCACACTCGTATCTTTTATAAAATTCTTCAAAGGAGCTAGTTTTTAAAGCTTAGCGGTTAATTCGCTCTTTATGGAAACAAACAACGCCTTGTTTCTTCACTACCTGACTGAAAACTACGAGTTTCATAACTCTTCCTATTATTTTATTCATTTTTAACATATTTCCATTTCAAATAATGTTAAATATGTAGGTACCTATTATTGAGGCGATTATTAATTTAAGATTTAAGGCGAAATATTAAAAAGGCAATCTTTAATACCGAGTAAATACGTAAGGGTACCTAGAGCACTAAGCACATTCTAAAAAGCGTCAGCGTCACACAGTGCAATAGATTAACTAATCAATGACCATTGAGTAGAACATCATTAAATACCGAGAAAGACTGTAAAAGAATAAACAGTCGTTCATTCTTTTACAGTCTTTTTTTAAAGATTCTGTAAACTTTTGCCTACTTAGGTAAAAGTTTCTAGAATCTTTAGCCTTTTCCCAATTAATTAACCCAAATGAAAGAATGCGTCTGATGCGATGAAGTTCTAAATTCTAGTGGGTCCAAAATATCCAAAGGCTAATCTAACCTAACCTAAGCCACCTATTGACTTTTTAGTGTATCATGATTCGCAAGTATTTAATCACAAGAAAAACTTCTCCAAAGTTGTTACCAAGGATGCATTTCATGCAGCGTTACCTAAATGCCCCGAAATACTGGTTTTATAAGAGTCCTTTGGTGGGAATTTAAAAGTAAATCGGTAACTCGGCAACCGGCAACAATCACTGTTTGTAGCTTGGTTACAATAACAAAGTCAATTTTTTATTTTATCGTCAGTATTTGTTAAGTCACAAAGGTTTTAAAAAGAGTAGTGTTTATTATCCTTATTTAATTTTTATTTTGTGGATCGAGAAAAGTGTTTTCTTCACCATGAAGAAATTGGATGTACACAAATTGTTAGGAATCTCGACGAATCCTGAAAATAGGATAACTGGAGTTGTGGCGTGCCAGTGTGAATTAGGTCGAGAGAAACTGCTGACTGCCCCACCTTACAAAACGACACCATCTACCGACGAGACCAATCTCCGATACCCCACAGCACCATGCGCTAGAGACTCAGAGCAACTGACATGCCCCATCAGCCACATACTAGTCACATTTAAGTCGCCCCTCAACCCCAACGACGTGTTCACGAAAGTCTTCCCAGCGTCAACACCCGTTAAGTTCATTAAACGCAAATTAGCAAAATTACTCGGTGTGTCAAACAGTAACCTTTTACTGACTAAAAATAGAAACGTATTGAAAGAGGCAACTCTGTTGTCTGAGCTCAAGACTGATTCACTCGGCTCCCTCGCTATCGATGTTTTCACGAGGGATTCAGAGGAATTTTCTCTATCGTCGATACCAAAAGAATCCTACATGCATGAACTTTTGCATGCGGTTCTTCCAAAAAAGAAAGACATGCCATTTATAGCAATCAAGTTCAGGGTCTTAAACCAGAATGCTACATTTACTCGCTCATATCACTGCATAATGAAAGTTCACGAGATAAAGAAAAACTTGGGGGAACTTTTTCAAACGGACCCTGAGAATTTGGTATTTTTAAGAGGAGAATATACATTGAAGGATCGCATGGCCCTTATGGATCTTGATTACGACAAATACGGAATAGCAGAGGTAGAATTACTAACGAAAAATAAAGCTACGCTGGATTTAGACAAATTATACAAAGAATTGCCAGTTAATGATGTTTTAAGTGTTACGGTACCGTTTGGTACCACACTCAAACAGATTAATGTAGAAATATTCTCTAAACCAATGCAAAAACCGTATTTAGGAGGGTACAGAAATGTTCACACAGGTATCTTAAACAAAATGTTTTTGTATGACTTTGTTTCAAACTTTCTTCACAAGACTGGATATAAATGTACATATATTTTTTTCGTAGGTGTCGTCTACCACCATGCGTACACTCAAACACCACAGAAACCAGAGAAACTACCACCAGAATCGAAGAACTGTAGAGACACACAGACGGCAGAAGAAAGAGAAAAAGTATATGTACGTATTACGTCATAATTACCACTTATTTGTGCAAAACAAAAGAGGGGGAGAGGGGCTCGTGAGTTCGTGACTAAATAATAACAACCACATGGGTCTGTTTTCAAGGTAATGCAACGCTTGGCGAGGTCGGTCCGTGAATGGGTGACCATCCATAACATACCGAGACCCCTCTGTGCCTCGGAAAAGCACGTGAAGCAGTTGATCCCAGCTGTCATTCGTAGATCTTTGAGAGTCGTTCGGGTAGTCAGAAGCCCGAAAATCTGACAACCAGTCTTGCCAAGGCGTATCGTGTTACCGAGTAACTGGGTTGTGGAGGTCAGCCAGACTGGAAGCCGACCCCAACATAGTTGGAAAAAGGCTAGGTATAAAATTAAAACAAAAAAAAAGTTAACGTTGAATGCATTTTTGCTGCAGAGTAAACGCTTTTTCGAATGCATTCATAAAAATTACACACCGACATACATAATATCAAACAACATAATAAACACAATTACATGATTTTAAAAAATACAGTTTTTGGAATACAGAAACTTATTCTGTGTCAAATATCCATTATCAATTTCAGGACACGAACTACAGTCGTGCAACGCAAATGAATAGTGTGCACGCATACATTCCGAACGTGACTGATAGGATAGTGGTGCCGAAACCATATGAGACATACGAAGAGATGATCATACGACTCAACCATGACCATTACGCGTCCATCATACAACGCGCCTTTAGACATTATCAGTTTCGGCAAATGATACACAGATGGTTAAAGGAATGCATGTATGTAATCAATAATTTAGTTAACTTCATCATTCAGATTAATTTGAGGGAGGCAATCAGGCTGACGCGATTGTCCAACTTGAGGGTGGGTCCCCGAAACAATAAATTGCAATGTCAATTTTTACGAGATTGATACACATTGATGCGCAAATTGATCGTCTACCAAATGCAATTGAAGCGATTGACAGTATTACTACAATACAACTGATCAATTGCAATTGATTTTTCCGGGGACCGCTTATATCCAATTAATAGATGGATACCGCCGCCTATAGACACCTGCAAGCCTGCAACATCTATAAATAAAACTTGAAAATGTATTATATAATTTGCTTTTGCGAGTTGGTAGTTGCATCGACATCTGTTGGTAGAAATTGGTACTTACGTAATTTGTGGTACCTAAGTACCTTTACTTATTCATACTGCACTTAAAAACCTACTTCAAATAAAATAACATCATTCTCTCCACTATGTAGGTAAACTAGGATTCATTTTATACTTATTATAGGTGGGTATTTCATATTTTTTTTTGTTTACAGGGAAAGAATAGCAAGAATGAAAGAGGAAGACAGACTGGAGCGAGAAGCAATGGAGAGACGTTTACGACGGGATCTAATTACTAAAACATTTCCGAAATCGCGTGAAGATTTTGATCAACTATATGCAATGGCAAGTTAACCTATTGAGACAAAAATGATTTGTAGGTATTCAGAGAAACAAAAACAGAAATTAAAAAAAGAAAATAAAAAATATTAAAAACCTGCG
This sequence comes from Atethmia centrago, assembly GCA_905333075.3. Classification (NCBI taxonomy): domain Eukaryota; kingdom Metazoa; phylum Arthropoda; class Insecta; order Lepidoptera; family Noctuidae; genus Atethmia; species Atethmia centrago. The sequence goes on along the minus strand of HG995383.1, from coordinate 12,656,868 downwards.
TAAAAAAGTTTAAAAAACCACGAACAATGCAATCAAATCTCCAACTGCAAATTTAAGTTGGTCGACTATTACTCGTTAACTTGTAAAGCCTAGGTACTTAGCTGTGATAGTTTTCCTTTTAATTTCATACTACTGCTTTGACTTTTTCACATCTCTATAAACAACCATTTAGCTGGCAGGGGGGGGGACACTTCCGTGGGGACGCTCGTACAAAGTGGTGCGGGATAAACTCCGCCCATGGGCTCCCCCGCTGACGCAGAGTCTCCGGCCCCAGCTTGTGGAGGACGTGGTGAGCGCTCTGTTCCCTTCCCGAGGGGAACACACCTCTCCGCCTATGGCTTCGCCTACTGCGGTGCCCGATGCGGACCACACCGCCAACGACGACGACGACGACGATGCTCCGGAGGTGACCGAGGTAGAAATGAGAGCGGCGGTACGCAGGCTTAATGCCAAAAATACCGCCCCAGGACCCGACGGCTTACCTGGGAAGGCCTGGGTCCTGGCCTTGGAGGCTCTCGGACCTCGACTTAGGGGGCTCCTAAGCGCATGTTTGGAGAGGGGCCAGTTCCCGCTTCGTTGGAAGACGGGAAAACTGGTCCTCATAAAGAAGGTAGGGCGCCCTGCGGACTCTCCGTCCGCTTATCGGCCCATCGTGCTGCTCGACGAGGTGGGCAAGCTCTTTGAAAGAGTCATTGCAGACCGCCTCGTCAGCCAGCTGGTGCGGGTGGGGCCGGATTTGGCGGAGAGCCAGTTTGGTTTCCGCAGAGGGCGCTCTACGGTGGACGCCATCATGCGTGTGCGAGCCCTGACGACGGGGAATGCCGTTGCCCAGGGTGGGGTCGTCTTGGCGGTGTCTCTAGACATCGCCAATGCCTTCAATACCCTGCCCTGGAGTTGCATCAGGGAGGCCCTCCGGTATCACCGGATGCCGACCTACCTCTGTCGTGTGGTCGAGGCCTATCTGACGGACAGGGCCGTCATCTACCCCGGTCACCAGGGAGTGTGGAACCGGCAAGAGATGTCGTGCGGTGTCCCACAGGGATCGGTCCTGGGGCCGCATCTGTGGGACATCGGATACGACTGGGTGCTGCGCACCGACCTCCCTAGCGGCGTCAGCGTAGTGTGCTACGCTGACGACACGTTGGTCCTGGCGCAGGGGAGGTCGCACCAGGTGGTGGCCGAATTAGCTGCACGCGGGGTTGCGACAATCGTCGAAAGGATCCGGCAATTGGGACTCGAGGTGGCCCTGCACAAGTCCGAGGCCATGTGTTTTCATGGTCCTCGGAACGCGCCACCGTTGGGGTCCCAAATAACGGTAGGAGGGGTTTCTATCGGCGTCGAGTCGACGATGAAGTACCTGGGACTCGTCCTCGACAGCCGGTGGAACTTCGTGGAGCATTTCCGACGTTTGGCTCCCAAACTGGAGCGGGCGGGCGCTGCATTGAAGCGGCTCCTGCCCAATCTAGGGGGTCCAAACGCCTCCTGCCGGAGGCTCTACGCGGGGGTCGTGCGGTCCATGGCCCTATACGGGGCTCCTGTATGGGCGCGCTCTCTGGCGCTGCGGCCAGCCCGCCAGTTGAGCGCGGCCCAAAGGGTCATGGCCATCCGGATGGTCCGGGGATACCGCACGGTCTCCTGTGAGGCAGCGAGCCTCCTTGCCGGATTGCCGCCATGGGATCTGGAGGCAAAAGTCCTCGCGCACGTATGGGAGTGGCGCGAGGAGGCGAAACGCCGGGGCGTTAGTCCGTTGCCGCGAGAAATCGCGGCACAGCGGACGGAGCTCCGGCGGGATCTCATGGCGTCATGGAAAGTACGGTTGTCGCAACCCAGTGCTGGGCACGCCACGATTGCGGCGATAAGTCCCCTCTTTGAGGAGTGGCTGGAGAGACGCCACGGCGTCCTCACCTTCCGCCTGACGCAGGTCCTCACCGGACACGGCAGCTTCGGGAGGTTCCTGTGTTGGGTAAGGCGGGAGGAAACGTCCGGGTGTCACCACTGTGTGGATCGCCCGGAGGACACGGTGGAGCATACGGTGGAGGTCTGCCCGGCTTGGGCAGAGCACCGCCGTGTCCTCGTGGAGGCGATCGGCGGCAGAGACCTCTCGCGTCCGGCCCTGGTTCAGGCCATGGTACGGAGCGAGAGGGCATGGGCAGCCGTCACCTCCTTCTGCGAAGTAGTAATGCTCGCGAAGGAGGAGGCGGGACGGTTGAGGGAAAGGCACGTTTCGCGCCCTCTCGCCCCTAGCCGCCGCAGGAGACGCCCTGGGCGTCGGGAATCTCGGGCGGATTTCCAGCCACCGTAGGCGCTGGCTTGCGGACGGTGAGCAATGGGTAGCTCACCGTCCGGTAAGGACCAGGCCCGGGTCGACGGCGCGACGTATTCCACGCGCGCCTCAAAGAGATGTCGTCAGCACAAAAGTAGGGGTCCACTAGGGCCGATGCCTGTCGGGGTCGCGGGAAGGTACTTATGGGTCACCGAGGCCCCTGGCAACACAGGCAACAGGAAGGAATACGGGTGGGTTTTAGTCAGTAAGAGTCTGACACACCCTCCCGCTCCGCCCAGAGCGGGAGAAGTTATTTGATGATTTCTCACCCAACAAAAAAAAAAAAAAGGGGGGGACACTTAACTGTAACAAAATTGAGCACTTTAATGCTTAATATTAGGCAAGCGAATCCATGAATCGAAAAGTGGTGTTCACAGACCCGCAATATTTTTGAACAGCCTATCCAAAGATACCCCACACCATGGGGTAGACGAGAAAAAAATAAATCATCCCCACATCGGGAGGTAAGTACCCTAAAAAAATATTTTTCACGATTTTATTTTAGCACTTTGTCGGCGTGGTTAATATTATACCTATGCCAAATTACAGTTTTCTAGTACTAAAGCGTCTCTGAGCTACAGCGGGGACAGACAAATAGACAGACAGACGGACATGACGAAACTATAGGGTTCCTTGTTTACTACGGAACACTATAAAGATGGAAACAAGATTTACTTAATTACTTAGTACTATAAAAATTCACATGCAGTCGGAGGCAACATGAGCACACTGCATGAGATTGTTTATAAGAAGTATTAACTTATATGAATCTTGCTTCCATCTTTTTTCTCGTCTATCCCATGGTGTGAGGTATCGTTGGGTATCGTATGCCGTTCAAAAATATTGCGGGTCTTTGAACGCCATTTTTCGATTCAAGGATCCGTTTGCGTAATATTAAGCTTTAAAGAGCTAATTTCTATTAGGATTAGAGTCAAGTGTCCCCCTCCCTTTGAGGCGATCGGCGGCAGAGATCTCTCGTGTCCGGCCCTGGTTCAGGCCATGGTACGGAGCGAGAGGGCATGGGCAGCCGTCACCTCCTTCTACGAAGCAGTAATGCTCGTGAAGGAGGAGGCGGGACGGTTGAGGGAAAGGCATGTTTCGCGCCCTCTCGCCCCTAGCCGCCGCAGGAGACGCAGAATCCTGGGCGGATTTCCGGCCACCGTAGGCGCGGGCTTGCGGACGGTGAGGAATGGGTAGCTCACCGTCCGGCAAGGACCAGGCCCGGGTCGACGGCGCGTCGTATTCCACGCGCGCCTCAAAGAGATGTCAGCACAAATGTAGGGGTCCACTAGGGCCGATGCCTGCCGGGGTCGCGGGAAGGTGCTTATGGGTCACCGAGTCCCCTGGCAACACAGGCAACAGGAAGGAATACGGGTGGGTTTTAGTCAGTAAGAGTCTGACACACCCTCCCGTTCCGCCCAGAGCGGGAGAAGTTATTTGATGATTTCCCAACCTCAAAAAAAAAAAGTGTCCCACTCCCCTGCTAGCTAAATGGTTGTTTATGGAGATGTGAAAAAAATCATAGCAGTAGTAGGTACACATAATGAAATTAAAAGGAAAACTATAACAGCTAAGTAGGTTTTACAAGTTAATGAGTAATAGTCGGCCAACTTAAATTTGCAGTTGGAGAATGGACCGTGACGTATGTCGATGTATGGGAGAACATGTTTTTCAACTACAATGTTAAGTTTGTTTTTTGGGATAAATTCATCCCAACATTCCCAAGTAGGAACGGAACCCTTCATTGTGCGTGGTCCGACACGCAGTTGGCCGGTTTTAAAGTTTACTTTTTATATATTTTTGTAATCACCTTTTAAAACCCTTCATTTTGATAACCCACTTGATAGGACGGAGATTTTTTTTTAATCATGCATTTTGGCGCCAAAAATCCGCCATTTAATGGTTTTATAATTTTAATATACTCAGTGACACTTGCGCAATAAAGACGAATCTAACGACATACCATTCAACAAAATCGGTTCAGCTGTTTAGTAGTTATGAGGAAACAGGGATGGACATACGTACCTAGCATACCTACTTAGAGGTCAAACACATAGCCCTCCTTTTCTGGCATCGCCGCAGTCAGGTAAAAATAACAAGAGTTCCAGAGAGTGGTAGAGTCGTTATCTATGCTAAAACGTAACCAATATAGTCGGTGATGATACTTCGCTTGACCTGATCCTTACCTCTAATCCTTCCCTGGTTTCCTCACATGGTCAATATGCTGCTCCTGACTTTTCCCATCACGACCTTATATTCCTATCCTATATCCTTAAACCCCCTAAACCAAAACCAACATTCCAGTACAGGTGTGCCTTTGCACGTATGAATAGCGAGAGGCTTCAACAAGATGCATCCAATATTGACTGGTCACCCCTGGAAGCAGCTGCTTCAGTTAACGAAAAAGTTAGTTTGTTCAACAATATTGTGGTCAAGCTATATGACACACATGCTCCTATTAGAAAAATCAAGTTGAAGCGTCCGCCTGCGCCTTGGATGAACATGGGAGTTCGGATGGCAATGCGACGGAGGGACCGCGCGTTTCGGAAATTTAAAAAGGATCGCTCGGAAGACAATTGGACCTGCTTTAAGGCTGCTAGGAATCGGTGTAACCAGATGATACGCAACGCTAAACGCCGACATATTCTAAATAATATCACTTCTTCTTCTCCTGCCGATATTTGGAAGTTCCTTGGAACTTTAGGCATCGGCAAATCGCGGCACTCAGACCTTCCTAACACAATTGGTTTAGACGATCTAAATCGCCATTTCTCCACTATTCCCACGCTAGATAGTCTAACCAAATGTCAAACCCTTGACTACACTGCTGGTCTGACGCGCCCCAATATTAATACCTTTGTCTTCACCCCAGTTGACCCGGGAGAGATCAGAAATATTATCCTTTCTATTAAATCCAAAGCCGTGGGCTGCGATAATATCAGCCGCCATATGATCGTTACGGCTCTTGATCAACTCCTTCCTGCAATCTCCCACATCTTAAACTTCTCCCTGTACACCGGTGTTTTCCCTTTGGCGTAAAGCCCTTGTTCGGCCACTGTCTAAGATACCCAACCCCTCTCTTCCTAGTCACTTTCGCCCAATTTCCATCCTTCCCTTTCTGTCTAAAGTGCTGGAGGCCAGTGTTCATAAACAATTCTCCCACTTTGTCCATCACAACTCCCTCATCAGTCCCTTTCAGTCCGGTTTCAGGCCCGGGCACAGTACCGTTTCAGCTCTCCTTAAAGTGACTGACGATATAAGGCGGGGAATGGAAGACACTAAAGTTACAGTTAAGACTGTAACTTTAGTGTACTAACTTTAGTGTGTTAACTTTAGTCAATTAACACTAAGGTGTTAATTGACTTCTCCAATGCTTTTAATGCCGTCAGTCACGAAGTCCTTTTATCCATCCTTTCTTTTCATATGGTCTCTCCAGAGGTATTGGAATGGTTTTCCTCTTATCTTCGGGGGCGTCAGCAGTCTGTTCATGCTGGAGACTCTTCGTCGAGTTGGTGTGATCTTGCAGCTGGCGGGGCCCTCAAGGTGGTATATTATCTCCTCTTTTGTTCTCTATTTTTATTAATCTCATTACCACCGAGCTTCGGGCTGCGTATCATCTCTATGCCGACGATTTGAAGCTTTACTGCCATGCAAGTGTTGATAACATTTCTGATGCGATTGAGGAGCTAAACCGGGATTTAGGTGTGGTCAAAAAGTGGTCTGATCGATTTGGAGTGGCGGTTAACCCTACCAAGTGTCAGGCTATCATAATAGGGAGTCCCTATAGCATAAGGAAGCTGAATGACTTATCTTTGCCACCTGTAATCTTTGACAACTCAGTCATTCCGTTTAGCTCAAATGTTAAAGATCTTGGTCTGCATGTCGACATTTGTCTTGACTGGCAAAAGCAGGTGACTGTTAGTAAAAAAGTCACCGGAACGTTGCGGTCGCTCTATCGGTTGAGAAATCTTCTCTCATCACACATAAAGGCAATGCTTGTACAGTCCTTAATCTTTCCCATAATTGACTATGGTGATGTGTGTTACTATAACCTGAATGCAGATCTCCTCAATAAACTTGTTCGACTTCTCAATAATTGCATTCGGTTCGTTTTCAATCTTCGTAAGTATGACCATGTATCCGCACACCGTGTGCTTCTAAAATGGTTACCCATTCGTCAGCGCAGAGGTGAGGGCTCTGTCTATGTTGTTCTCTATTCTCAACAAACCCACTTCTCCTTCTTACCTGACTTCCCATATTCAATACTTGTGCTCTGCCCATAGTAAAAATCTTCGTTCCACCAACAATCGTCTTCTTCGATGTCCTTCTCACCGCTCTGGTTTCATTCGCTCATCTTTCTTTGTCCAGGCTGTCTTTCTTTGGAATGCGCTCCCTCTGAACATCAGGACGGCGACCAGTCGGTTGTCTTTTAAACTGAAGGCACGTGAACATATACGTAAGAAGTTGGCAGAAACATCCCAGCGCTGATATTTTGCTGGATTCGTTTTCTCCTCTACCGATCGTTATTTCTCCTGACAAAGTTTATTCTATTTATATGTATGTATCTACGTATCTATTCTTGTATTATGTAGTTATATTCGTGTTATCTATCCCTTAAGTTGCACCTGCCATGTGTCTTCTCTGCATCACCCTAAGGTTGACTGGTAGAAAATGCCTCAGGCATTAAGTCCGCCTTTGTACGGTATTATTTTTTTTTTACTTGTGCACAAAGTTTTAATAAATAAATAAATAAAACAAACTAATGTCTCTTTTCTAGGTTGATCGTTGGAAACATGCTGAAATAGCAAGAATATCACAGTTACATGCAAAAGGTCCAAAAATTGCTGAATTTACTTTACTTCTTGATAAGGAAGTGGAATTACTGAGATGTATCGAAGATTATAGAGTCAAGGTGAAAGAAGATAGTAGGATAATCAAACAAAAACGATTCTTAGAAGAAATTTCGAAACCTGTCGCTTGGTACGGCCGCAGTGGTAAATTAATCACAATGGAAACAGTCGAAATCCAAAAAGCCAGGAAACTAAAAGATCTATATAATTCTTTTATGCGTAATGATCTGGATGTTAAAGAGCGCCTTGAACTCTTGGTCGATATGAAGTTTGCACTTCAGGAATTTCGCCATCCTCTAGCTGAAGAAGTGATAACTCTATTGGATCAAGAATGTGATCTGCTTGTAAGAAGGTATAACACTCATCAACTCGAATTCCTGAGACATCGAACAGCTGGCGCTGTTTTCCGGCTAATACAAACGTCCGAGCTGAATTCTGGTGTAACCAAGTACAAGGACCGTAGAGATTTCAAGAAAATGGAGCACGGGAATCTTCACTTCTGCGAATTGTGCCACCAGGTAAAACCGTACACTGACTTCCCCTTGGATACGAGGATGTCTGGTTGTTTGATCTGTAAGTCATGCTCGTGGAAGGACGTCAATGAACGTATTTGGATCGATATGACGCCTTATAAATTTATATTAAGAGCTGTACAGCGTGACGAGCGTCGCCGTAAGTGTTGGGGGTCTTTAGCATTCGTTCTTCAAGAGAAAGATGTGTTCTTTATAGTCGAGAAGCTTTGGCATTCGCATTCCGCAATCAGCGAATGCGATGACATAACTGAACTGAGGCTTTGTAGATGGCACGTGCACGAGGACTGGTCACCGTGGAACTGTTTCCTAGTGACTGTGCAGGAAATGAAGGCTCATTTAAAACTTGATGACCCTGAGACAGTATACGATGAAGAGCTAGTTCAGAAAATTGGGAATAAACACAAACTGGCGAGAGCCAACTTCGAGCAGTTAACGGCTGTAAACAAGCGATATACAGAGACAGGAGACTGGCAAAGCGTTCGAGCCCCGGCCGTGGCCCGCGTCGACGCCGTAGAACGAATTTAATATTTTAGAATACTTTAGTGACGGTTAATTTCAATCATGGTGATTATCTTTATTGTAGTTTTTCTATTTGCATTATGACCTGTCTATTGTAATTTATGCGCGTAATGACTGTGAACTGACGAGCTAAAATCGTATTTTCCTTGTGATCACTGCGTCTAAAGCACACAAGTTGTCACAGGGAGAAAGAAACATTGAGCTCGGTTTAGTTGTTTTTGTGTATTTACACGTATTTTTTAAATGTAAATTGGTCTATATAATCTCTTAAATATATATTATTATTTAAGGCACCACCTCCACGGGCGAAGAAATCGCGACAATAGTCTCACCGTATCATCAAATTCAATAGAAACTATGAATCAATCTCCACACGGCGATCATTTGAAGGCACTGCGTGACTATCGCCGCGATTCTCTTGTCCATGGAGAATGCGCCTTACTGTTTTGTTGTCTATTGGCGTTTTTGTGCTGTCAATGCTTCTGTATATGAAGCAAAAATTTAAAGTTATCGAACGGCTTAAATAAAACCAGGCAGCTATTTAAATTGTCTTCTTTTAATAATTACACGTAATACTTTATAACATAATTACACATTACATATAGGTACAATAATAATTTCTCAAGATATCAAACTCTCGTGAAGTTTAAACAACATATTATTCAAAACACAGGTGACAAAAAGATGAAAATTTCATAACGAAATGCACTTTAGAGCTACGCTTAGTTGATACATACATATAGGTCAATAAATTACGTAAATATAATTTAGGCAATAAGAATCATAGCTGTACAGTAGTAAATAAAAAGGAAACCCCCTGGTCTTACAAAACCCCTAGTTGTAACAAAATCCAGTGATTTAACAACTTCAGCTACATAATATTATACCCATTTATTTATATTCAACTTAAAAATGTCTTATAAAATAAAGTAAAGCTGTCAGAAATGTCGTCACACGGTAACGAAGAGTAGACTTGACTCCCTACATTCCGTAGCAGTTATAAAATCACCATCTTGTGTGAAGTAATGCGAACAGTGCAACCGTATGTGAATGACCGTCAACAAAGTTTTTACAACCTCTCATTTTTTTTTCGTTAAGGTTAGACCAAAATGCGTCAAAACACGAATGTAACAACTTATTTGATATAAATTAATATTAGGAATGAAGTTCTGTAACCGGCAGCAAAATCCAACATGTATATTTAGTGCAGCAGAGCCAAAGCCAAATTGTGCCAAATATCAACAAATTCTTAGAAATAGATGGGTGAGAATGACCAAAATTCATTATAAGCAATCCGAAAACCTAATTGTAGTACATTTCCCACAAACTAAATCAGAACTACGGCTCCTCCGCATCTGTTGACGAATATAAAAAAATAATCTCGATATAAAATTCACAGACATATTCGAATCCTCGATTTAGAAAAACACCTACTCTGCGATACTAGATAAAATTAAGTAATTTATGTGCCTTACTTATTAGTTCTAAATTTTAATCATAAACGTAAAATTTCGCCTAACGGACATCAGTCGAGTTGTGAACATGCGAGTCTTGCAAACAAGTTTATGATAAGAAAATAATATTATTCAAACGCTGTCTAGTCCTACAACTGGTTAAAAATCCAACGTCATAAATTGTCCTATATTTTTTATATCTAAGCATAGGTCATTGTCTTATTTGCTCGCGACTGTCGAAGTGAGTGTTTGTACATTTTGCACCATCTCGTAAGACAGCGCCCCTCCACGTTACGTTGCACGTGCGATGGCGTCATGATGCGTCACGCCACGCTGTCGCTGCTACGCATTACATCTCAACATATCCGGACATCATCAACTGTTTCTACGCTAAATTTACTCAACAAAGACCGAACTATTGGTACTAGCTAAAATGTATTTACAATAAACGATTGTGCCACAATAGAACAATACCCTAATAATTTGTAACTCTCTCGGAGCGGTATAATACATAAAGTGCAGACACAATATTCACATAAAAGAATACATATCTATTATACACTTACTCGACTATTTTTGCACTTTTATATTGCCAGTTCAGTGGCTTAAACTCGGAATATCTCAATTTAATTAAGACTTCATAACCCATATCTATGTCGTCAACATAACTACATATCATCTTAACAGTCTGTGATTTATATTTACAATATCAAAGAGAAGGAAGAAGTATCGATACAAAGAGAAGAGTACTTATAATAGCCGCGTGCAAACAAACGTCCACCACCTATAATATTGTTTTCACTTTTACAAATGGCATTTTATATACTATTGCTAAGGGTGTTCACAATATACAAGGGTTGCTTTGTTGTTTTGGTTCGTATTTACAAGTCTTACAATAAGGATGAACTCAAGACTCAGAATTACTAACGCTTAGTAGGTATATGTTAAGACACATATGCATGCACTAACAGAACCACGTGTTATTCCCATTCTCGTCAAATGGGAAGTTCACGTCGAAATCAACGCTTCTCAACACTATCCAATACCCTACATAAACTCTATCAGCCAACAGAACAATAATAAATCTCCGTTTATCTTAAAACATTCCCGCTACCCCTAAACGACCTTCTTTATTGATCAAAACTTATTATTACACCAGAGGGCAACACGATGCGATCTTGAGAGTTCTTCGGTTTAAGCCGGGTTCAGGCTGGGTCAACAATTCAGTAGTCTTTGTTGGTCCAGCTTGGACGATTTAGCCGACACCGACCGAAGGCTATCGTGCGAGATTCGGCATCGGTCAGTACGCGTCACCAACACTCAGTGGTAGTTGTCGAGCTCCAGGGACGACGAGTGGCGCTCGGCGCCGGCGTAGCTGTGCTGGCTGTAGTTGAGGTGGCTGAGCGACATGTCCTGCGGCACGTCGGCTTGCGCGGACACTGCCTCCGTCGCCTCCTTGTCGCTCGTCTCCATAAACTCGATGATGCGCTGCGTCGCCTTGACGTGAGCAACAATCGCGGCTTCGGCCTGAAATAGCATTATTTATTTATTATTTTCATTTAACGACACGCTTAATGATTCTTGAAAAGAAATTGTAAATATTTAACATAAAATCACGCTTGTATTTTCCCAAAGGGTTGGGCAGACATTTTCACCCAGATTTTGATAGTTATGTTTAAGTCCCATGTAATAGGGATAGCGATCAACCGGGCACAAATCCAGACTCCGGCTTCTACTGAATTTCTGATGGAAAAACACTTTGCTCGACCTGGGAATCGAACCCAGGAACGCATAGTCAGCTGTAACTTGCGACCATAAGACATTATGGCAACAATATTTCTTAAAATACAAATTTTTATAATCCTAAGTAATATTATAAATGCGAAAGTAAGTTTGTTTGTTTGTTACGCTTTCACGTTAAAACGGCTGAACGGATTTGCATGAAATTTGGCACATGGGTAGACCATGACCTGGATTAGGACAAAGGATACTTTTATCCCGATATTCCCACGGGATCGAGATTTACGCGGGTGAAACCGCGGGGCGCAGCTAGTTTATAATAAATATATTGACAAAAGTTTAAGTAAGAAAAGGGAGGAGGATGGTTGATAACATTCATGGCCCATTGGCAGAGCCATGTACACTCGAAAAAAAAAAAGAAGTTGTTGAACAATTTTCCTTCATTGCCGCGCTGCGCCGGCTGCGTGGCCTGCAGGGGCGCCATTTTGCGCCACGTGTGACGTAGTGTGTGTACTTACGCTGGCGGTGAGCGACAGGAAGGCGTAGTACTTATTGAGCGTGGGCAGCAGCGGCGCGTACAGCGGCACGCGCGCGCGCACGGCGCGGGCGTGGTGCGGCGCCGCGCCGGCCGCGTGGCCCAGCAGGAGCGCCATGTGGCGCCACGTGTGACGTAGTGTGTGTACTTACGCTGGCAGTGAGCGACAGGAAGGCGTAGTACTTGTTGAGCGTGGGCAGCAGCGGCGCGTACAGCGGCACGCGCGCGCGCACGGCGCGGGCGTGGTGCGGCGCCGCGCCGGCCGCGTGGCCCAGCAGGAGCGCCATGTGGCGCCACGTGTGACGTAGTGTGTGTACTTACGCTGGCGGTGAGCGACAGGAAGGCGTAGTACTTGTTGAGCGTGGGCAGCAGCGGCGCGTACAGCGGCACGCGCGCGCGCACGGCGCGGGCGTGGTGCGGCGCCGCGCCGGCCGCGTGGCCCAGCAGGAGCGCCATGTGGCGCCACGTGTGACGTAGTGTGTGTACTTACGCTGGCAGTGAGCGACAGGAAGGCGTAGTACTTGTTGAGCGTGGGCAGCAGCGGCGCGTACAGCGGCACGCGCGCGCGCACGGCGCGGGCGTGGTGCGGCGCCGCGCCGGCCGCGTGGCCCAGCAGGAGCGCCATGTGGCGCCACGTGTGACGTAGTGTGTGTACTTACGCTGGCAGTGAGCGACAGGAAGGCGTAGTACTTGTTGAGCGTGGGCAGCAGCGGCGCGTACAGCGGCACGCGCGCGCGCACGGCGCGGGCGTGGTGCGGCGCCGCGCCGGCCGCGTGGCCCAGCAGGAGCGCCATGTGGCGCCACGTGTGACGTAGTGTGTGTACTTACGCTGGCGGTGAGCGACAGGAAGGCGTAGTACTTGTTGAGCGTGGGCAGCAGCGGCGCGTACAGCGGCACGCGCGCGCGCACGGCGCGGGCGTGGTGCGGCGCCGCGCCGGCCGCGTGGCCCAGCAGGAGCGCCATGTGGCGCCACGTGTGACGTAGTGTGTGTACTTACGCTGGCGGTGAGCGACAGGAAGGCGTAGTACTTGTTGAGCGTGGGCAGCAGCGGCGCGTACAGCGGCACGCGCGCGCGCACGGCGCGGGCGTGGTGCGGCGCCGCGCCGGCCGCGTGGCCCAGCAGGAGCGCCATGTGGCGCCACGTGTGACGTAGTGTGTGTACTTACGCTGGCGGTGAGCGACAGGAAGGCGTAGTACTTGTTGAGCGTGGGCAGCAGCGGCGCGTACAGCGGCACGCGCGCGCGCACGGCGCGGGCGTGGTGCGGCGCCGCGCCGGCCGCGTGGCCCAGCAGGAGCGCCATGTAGGCGCCCACCATGCTGTGCTCCATATGTGCGCCGGCACGCGCTAGCACTGCAGATACAACACACTCGTTACTACAACTCCTAGTACACAATGGAACCCGCCATTAGCAGGGTACTCTGCCTGAGCGCGCAGACCCGCAAACGCCCGAGACATTGGGACACAAGACGATTTGCACTGCAAGGCTGCCTCAACATAGAGCTAAGTACTCGATATAACATAAACGCCGTCGGTATTTTGCAAATTTAAGTTTATTACTTGAACTTGGCTTGACACGCTACCGCGTGTCTAGTAACGACCAAAATAAGTTTGACGTGATTTACTAAGCAATCATTTTCCCTAACTTTACGAATTATTTATTTTCTCAAAACAAATTTCAACATCTGTTGGTAAAAGACGAAAAGATTATAATATGAGGGACTACTCCGGCTGAAAACTTATTAAATGATTAAGAAAGAGCATTTTATACTCCTCCAAATACAATGGATTTGGTTTTTACACATGTTTTTATTCATTCTCATTTGCCGTGTTATATCCATTTTATAAGACTGGCAGTAGTTTCGAATAATAGAGACAGATTGAGGACAAATTAAGCTGATTAAGCATAATGTAAATACTAGGAACAAACACAAATTTGTTGTTCCTACAACCAGGCTCAAAAAATAGGCAGCTCATTTAGATGCCAATGTATACGTTTTTTAAATACTAGCCACATTCAAGAACTAAGCCTTAATAAATTCAAATGTTTTATAAAACAGAGACTGTGCCTGAAAGCCTTTTATACTTTTAAAGATTATATTGACGACAAAAAGGCTTGGGATTGAGCTGCTCCAATAAATTTACAGTGAATGTTGTTTTTCACTATTTTATTTTGCTAGCTATTTATATTTTCTTATTCTTTATAACATTTTATATAAACAATGGCATGAATATTTACTTTGTAAAGTATTATATTATTTTAATTGTTAGAAATGTGTAGGTCATTGTTTTTTTTTTGTCTCTTAGTTAGTTTTGATGATGGTCTGGTAGTTTGAGTATTTTATGCGGCCTACCCAATGTCCTTTCTTTAGTTCTCGGTTTGGCCTCGGTTACTGACAAATGCGTGCACTGACTGGACACATCCACTCAAATCTGTGTGGTTCTATCCTCAAAAGACCATTTCGGACCTACATGGTCTACATGGTCTGGTGACTATGTGAAAAGTCCATTCAAATATATTTAGCAAAAAAAATTGCGACTGTCAAAGGGCGGGAAAGCCAGAGTTTATAAACAATTTCCAAAAATAAATTGCTCTGCAGCAATTTAAGTTATTGCAAGTTTCTTCCTTACTTAATCCTGCACATAAACTAAAATTCTAGTGGAACCTATGGTTCTCGAAATATAGGGATTTATAACTTAGCATTGTAGTTGAAAAACGTGTACTCCCATACATCGATATACGTCACGGTCAATTCTCCAACTGCAAATTTAAGTTGGTCGACTATTATTCGTTAACTCGTAAAGCCCACTTAGCTGTTATAGTTTTCCTTTAAATTTCAATATATGCCATGTACTACTGCCATGATTTTTCACAGCTCCATAAAGAACCAATTAGCTAGCATAGGTGAGGGAGGGAAGGGGGGGGGGGGCACTTGACTAACAAAAATTAGCAATTTAAAGCTTAATATTATGCAAACGGATAGATCCTTGAATCGAAAAATGGTGCTCACAGACCCGCAATAATTTTGAACGGCCTAGCCCTACCCAGCGATACCCCACACCATGGCCAAGACGAGAAAAAGAAAATATCATCCCCACATTACGTGCAAGGAAAACCCTACCCTACCCAGGGGCGTGCCGTCCATAGAGGCAATTAGGCCTAGCCTACCCTACCAACAACGCCAAATGCATTTATTTTAACTAAGTAATACAATAATACAAAATATTAAAAAAAAGTTAAACTCCTGTTAAAACTCTTATAGCAACTTGTCGCAGACGCCACATGACTCACAGTTCGACGGAGCTTACGTTATACGCAGGTAGGTATGCGCGATCTATCAGGCAGGCAAGCATTCGTTTGGCCTACATGCCATTCATAAATTTACGCACACTCGTGTATATTTTCGTGTGTATGAACGGCACACAATAGTGACATGGTTTAACCGATAAAGCCCCAATGGCTCCGAATAGGAGCCCTCGCGGCGCGCGATTTGAAAGTAGTTATCGAATAAAAATGTTTTTTTTGAGATTGAGAGATGACGTTATTGAGCCACGGGCCTGAGCGGTTAAATTAGGGGCGCAGCTCTTGCGGCAGGAGCTTGGTCCCCATTGGTTGTGTGTAAAGTGAAGATTTAATGAATGAAAAATATTGAAGACCAAGGTTCCCAATTTTTGGACAATTCCCCGAATTGCGGGGAAGTTTCCTTCATGACTACCAGACTACTAGAGACAATTAAAAAAAAGGGTGGTATTGTTGAATTTATACCTTCCAAAAATTTATAAATTGTAAGGAATAGCAAAAGCCCTGTAAAAATAATTCAAAACTTCATAATTTTTTTTTTTCTTCTCATATTTGGGAAATTTCGCTTGGTTTTTGGGGAGTTAGGAAAATAAGTTTCAGCAACACAGTCCAGTGTGTCAGTGTTATCCGGCAAAATATGGTAGTCCCTTTTGTGGAAGAACACGGTATGACAGTGATACAATTTTAATTGGTAGTGTTTTTTTATCGACAAGCCATCTTGTTTCATGTGACACGCAAATTATATCCGAACTTGAATGTTTTGCCTTTCTAAATCTTATTAAGTTATAAGTACTCGTAATTCGTTTTGAAACGTAAAGTAGTGTAAATATTATTTGTTGTGTTATTATTTGTTTATTTACCTAAGAATGGTGTTCTGTTGTGAAGTTTGCGCCGATAATGTGTGTTTGTTAGAAGTCAAAAGCAGTAAGTTTTCGCAATTGTCGTTTAATGAGAAGATTCAAGTTGTGTCTAAAGGTAGATGTGTGCCCGAATTACGAGAATTAATCCAAAAATATGATAATTCATCTCGTACTCGTCATTTCAATCCTCAAAATTATGCAACATATAACTGGCTGTGTGGATGTATGTGTGGATGGACACACAAATAAATTATTTTGTTTTCCGTGCATTTTGTTTAATACTACCAGTAAGTGGAGTGTCAATCAATATATCCCATATTGATTTGAATAATGTGGTGAGTTCTTGTATTTATAACTTTTGTTTTTACAGGATTATTTCCAATGTTTTTTTTCCAAATTTTTTAAATCAACGATGACTACTTTGAGGGTTACCATATGTTGAGCGACGCTGGGATGTTGCGCGAATTGGTTTTTTTTTTTGGTGTCTATATGCGTGGCCTACCCTTCGTGGAGAACCACGGTCGGCGTGATTAATATGTATACCTATGCCAAATTACGGCTTTCTAATACGTACCTTCTCTGAGCTACAGTGGGGACAGACGGACATAGCGAAACTATAAGGGTTCCTGGTTTACTACGGAACCCTAAAGAAGCCGTTGAATTTACACGCCCATATTTTTTGCCAGGCATGTTTTAAATACCCTATGACCAATATTGACCACTTACAATAAATGAGAACCGGAAAAAACGATACTCGTAATATACCATCTAACAGAGTTTTCTACTGGGAAACCGGTAAGTATCGTAATATACTATGTAACAGAGTTTTCTACTGAGAAAACGTTAAGTATCATAATATACCATCTAACAGAGTTTTCTACTGAGAAAACGATAAGTATCATAATATACCATCTAACAGAGTTTTCTACTAACTATATAGATGAAATCGTTTCGAAAATGATAAAAAATAGACAAGGTAGACAAGAGTCAAGCCATCCATAACGAGGAAAAGAAAACGACCTATTTATTAACAAAATGATGTCATCATTTGTGGGTTGGGCCTACGATATCAAATCAAGAAAGAAAAACGCGCATTTTACTTGTACCTTTTAATCGATCAAGGACAGTTAATGAGGCACAATTGATTTTCCATTGTTTGGCTCCGATTGGATACGCGCCGGGACTTCACAAGTGGTGCGGAAAGAAAATGCATCGTTTACCCACAATATGAAGCTGTGTATCTCGAGAACTACTGGTTCTAGATGAATCGTGTGTATTACTTTCTTGTGCAAAATTTTATAAGGAATCAACTTGTGGTAGAATAAATTGATGTTAAATTGATGTTAAACGAATGTTTTAAGAGATTTTTGTCAATGGTGCCGATTCCCTTGTTCACAAACTAAACTAAATTTAAGTTCAGTGCATCTTTTTCTTTCTATTTCAATAAGAAAAGGACAGAAGATACATTTTAGTTTAGTCCTGTCAAATTAATCAGCGGTTGACGTAAATTGACGTAATTTTAGTAGGCAAGTTTTTAATCGCGTCTAAACTTGTATAGAGTAGTGACAGGCGCTGATTAATCTGACAGGACGAAACTAAAATGTATTTTCTGTCCTTTTCTTATTGAAATAGAAAGAAAAAGATGCACTGAACTTAAATTTAGTTAGTTTGTGAACAAGGGAATCGGCGCCATTAACTGATTTTCGGGACTTTAGACAGCAATTTTTTTTTCGCACAAGTCACGGTTTTTGCTACCTATATACAAATGAATAAAATTGAAATGCCTGTTTGTAATGTAAAAAAAAAACAGTTTTTAACTGAATGCATATAAAAGTATGTATGGTCCTTATAACAAAACAATATTTAAAATGTTTGACTGTCTGTGTTAGTTCTGTCTAATCTCTGAAACGGCTAGACCGACTTTCACTAGCTGATGTTATAAGGAGTAACTTAGGCTACTTTTATTTTAGAGAAGCCACGCGGGCTAAGCCGCGTGCAGCAGCTAGTGAATAAATAAAGATAATCCCGGTTAGAACTCTTCACTAGATTTTTTTTCCCCTGGAAATATCTTATTTTCCTGGACTAGTTGTACTTGCTACAATTACAGTTATTATTTCCAGAAGTATGAAAAATGGAAAATACTTACACTTCGCAACAGTCTCATCTATGTCGTCTTGAGATTGCTTCTTCTTGTCATTATTATCGTCTGGCTCCTTTTCACCGTCTAGTAGAGCATCGGTATTTTCTTCAGCCCGTCTATAAAAATAAAACATATTACTTTAAATTGATATGAATATCAAAATATTTTTGACAGATTGCAAACTAAAATTGGTTAGGATAATTTTGTTAGAAATCTGGAGTTGTTTCTTTTTTCTCCTCTTAATATTTTACTGTCTTATAATACCAGTAATTGCCAGTCTTACCCAGTAACTGGGTTGTGGAGGTCAGATAGGCAGTCGCTCTATGTAAAATACTGGTATTCAGCTATATCCGGTAAGATTGGAAGCCGACCCCAACATAGTTGTGAAAAGGCTAGGCAGATGATGATGATGACATAGTCTTATAATAATATTTTACTTATGTTATATAAATTATATTTTTCTGTCACATAGTCGTAATCTTATTAGTGACATCCATACAAGCACTTGCGTTATTACATATATCAAAAAGAAACAGTGGTGCCGATTCCCTTGTTCACAAACTAAACTAAATTTAAGTTCAGTGCATCTTTTTCTTTGTATTTCATTAAGAAGAGGACAGAAGATAAATTTTAGTTTAGCCCTGTCAAATTAAGCAGCGCCTGTCACTACTCCATACAAGTTTAGACGTGATTAAAAACTTGACTAAAAAAAATTACGTCAATTTACGTCAAGCGCTGATTAATTTGACAGGACGAAACTAAAATTTAAATTCTGTCTTTTTCTTAATGAAATAGAAAGAAAAAGATGCACTGAACTTAAATTTAGTTTAGTTTGTAAACAAGGGAATCGGCACCATGTCTCTAAAATAATACGTCTGGCCTTAAGTTTATGTAGCTTATACCTATCCAGATGATCACTATAAGATTTATTTGCGAGTGTCAAAATATGTGGCATAGACGACCATGTTTTTTTATGGTGGTAACTTGAAGCTTGATTTTTTACAGCTCTACGGAACCGTCGATCGACATTTGATATCAATTTCAACTTTATAATATAAGTGTTCCTGAGAAAAAGGGCCTTCACAGACAGAGGGACAACAAAGTGAGGTTACAAGGGTTATTTTTTTCCATTTGAGGTATGGAACCCTAAAAAAGGAATCTTAATTTTAAAATCTTACCTAGCGAGCTCTTCTCTCTTATAGAACAGATCTACGATAAGGTCCAGAGCGCCGACGCTTCTTGATATGATGTCGTCCTCATTGTCAATACGAATGCGGACGCTCAGCAACCTCTGAGTATTTGGTTCGTTGTTCTGGACTAAGTTTATTAACAGCAACAGCACCTGGGTAAGGAAATACAACTTATACTTCTCAATCTATAATAGCTTGTTTTTTTGGGTGGGAAATATCAAATAACTTCTCCCGCTCTGGGACCCACCCGTGTTCCTTCCGTTGCCTGTATTGTCAGGGCCCCGGTATCCCTTTCGGACTTTCCAGCGACCCCGGCAGAATCTATAATAGCTGGCTGGTAGTTTTATAATTAAAACGATAGTATGGGAACGAATTTCCTCATCGCACGTACCTATACTCTGCATACTTGGCGATACCTAGACCGAAAAAAAAAAAACATTTTGACAGTTTCATTCGCCAAGCATGCAAAAGTAAAAGGAACTTCGTTCCAACTGAGGGTTCTACGACAATCTCTCGATTTTTTTTATATTTTTTTTTTTTATTTAAGACTCTTTTGCCCGCGGCTACGCCCGCGTACATGTCGGGAAATATCCCACGGGCTCATACACACGGCTAGACATCAAGCTATACATTTTCAGTATAGGCTCACCTCTCATTGTACGGAAAGTTGATCTTGCATTGTGTAGGATTTCCGTACAATGAGAGGTCAATCTATACTGGAAATGTATAGCTTGATATGTAGAAATTTGAACTACCGGGATTAAAAGTAGTAAATCCTTCGTGTCAATTCACAAAAAATAACATGTTATGTAGGTAACTAATAGACTAAGCGTAGGCCTGTTCTCTCACACCGCGGCATTTTTCTTCATTTTATCATTTTTATACCCGTCGTAACTTCTAAACAAAAGGTCTGATTCGAATAATTTAAAGAGGAATTTACATAGACATAATTAACCTTGATTATGAAACTATTTAGTTGAATAAGATTAATATCATAATACGAATGTCATTGACGAATGTGTCATCGTCTTTGGGTATTGTGACCCGTGTTTTGATTGACTAATTTGAACAAAAAACGGTTATTGTGACAGTTCATTATATTATGTATCACCAATAGTTATTGCACCGCACACCAAATAATAGCTTTTATAGGTTTTTTTAAATTTAGATCCCAACGAAAATTGCAATAATGTTACCGAAGATATCAAAAACTTGCCTATAAACTACATAACTGATTTTAAAAATTCTTTCACCTATGTGAAAGAATTTTTAAAATCGTTAAGTAGTTTTTGAGGTCACCACTATAAACAAGACATCTAATCTTTTCTCTTTATAATATTAGTACTTACAGAAAAAATTGAAAGTTATAAAGTTGAGGTAAAAATATAAAAAAGTTGACAACACTTTCATGAATCCCTCTCACTGTACTTACGGTACTTTATACCAATAAAATTTTCGTCCATTCATCTGCAAACAGATCGTTGATGGGATCAAGATCCAAGTGTCATCCAATAGTATCATGTAAGATGGCGGTAATTTGTAAAGTTCTGAGAAAACAGTTAGGGTCAATGACCCCAAAGCCATTGGGGGTCAATAACCCACTTGTAACACCAAAGAAACAAGCTTGCTCTAGTACAAATTTGGTGGATGCATATTATCCACGAAATGATGGCTTTGAGGAATAATATGCGTCCAACAAATAACACTGGAATGAACTTCGATTAAATAAATCATTTATCAAACCATGAAAATGGTTTTTACAATGTGCACTCATGAAAATACAGTTTAATTCATTTGTGTAATGAAGAACAATTTATACTTACACAAACACTAAATTCGAAGTTTCTGTTGTCAGGAATGAAGTTTTCTTGGTTGTTCAGTATGATGAGACAAGTCTCCATCACTGATTGCTGCTCACCGATCACTTGTGCTCCAAGAGACACTACAACAAATATTGGAACATGAAGTACGTAATTTAGTTTGGAGTGTATGTAATCTAATAAACTCCTTAGTTTATAAAGTATGTAACTAAACTTTACCTCTTACTTGGTTGGAAGTTGGTTGGAAGTGGTACGGTAATCTAATAAACTCCTTAGTTTATAAAGTGTGTAACTAAACTTTACCTCTTAGTTGGTTGGAAGTTTACTCTTTACTGTTTGATGGATGGGTTGTAATTCTATCTCAGTTCAATACTGTGTGATTCGTGGTCATTAGGTTACGAAAATCGAAATTGTTTGCTTCTAACTCACTGAAATGATGCAGCTGATTTTATAAGATGATGTTAATTATATTAACTGATTTCAAAACAGGAAAAGAATGAGAAAATTTTGAAAAGTAAAAAAAGATGGATAGTGTTAAAGAGTGTAAGATTGTATCATACTTAGATACTTATCATGCAGTTTAATGTTTGCTCTTTGTTGTGAAACATTCTGTATTAGCCGTTCACACGCGTTGTGGGATTCCCCATTAGCAAGAATGACAAACTTACCTACAAAAAATTTCATCCCCTATTTAACCCCAGGGGTGAATTGTTAAAAATATTTTCTTATTTCACTTTCGCTATACAGGGTCATTTTAAATTGGCTAGGTAAACTTTGCAGACGCGATGGGTATCTATAATTAAACATGACAAAATGATTGAATTTGATGTTTGTTTTTTTTTATCGCTCTTCGTGTTGTTACTTGAAGTACGAGTTGAAAAATATTGTTTTCTTACGTTTTATCGTCTTTAGATATCAATAACAATCACAGTAAAGTTCGCACAAAAAATAATTAATTATTATTTTCTTTTAGCATGTTTAGATATCGATAACCACCGCGTCTGCGGAGATTAGATAGCCAATTTAAAATAACCCTGTATAAGGAACTTGAGTGCTTGTAGACCCAGCAGCAGTTTAGGCTGTGTGCTGTCTGTCAGTCAGTGTTGAATGAATTTAAGTTTTTATTATTATAGCACTACAAGGTTATTGCTAAAATCGGCATTAACGCATATACATTTCAAGTGCCATTTCACAAAACAATAAAATTGTCAACGTCATTCGAGCGCCAAAAGATCAGTTTAGGAGTGTAGGGATTAATGAGTACTCACCCGAGGTGCCGAAGTTGTGCGAGAGATTGAGCAGCACCTTGAGCGCGGGCAGCGCGGCGTCCAGCAGCGGCGCGGCGTGCTGGGGGCGCGCGCGCGCCGCGCCGCACCACGCGCGCAGCACGCCGCTCACCGTGCGCGCCGCGCCGCCGGGCGTGCCGCACAGGTACACTTGGTTGTCCTCGTTGGCCTGCGTCACCTGCGCGCACACGTACATTGGTATACTACGACTGGGTCACACAGGAGGCCTTATTCATAAGACATCCACAGGATAAGCTCAGTTAAGCAGCCGACGTCCTAGGTTGACCTGCGAGATGCCCTTCAGAAACAATAAAACCACAACAGCAAAAATGTTGTGAATCCTTCCAGACATGACACTTGCTTTCTAAGTTTAGCCCATAGCAAATGTCTGAATCGTTGTCATCTCCCTTAATGTCTTGTATTATGACATCGTTGTCAAAACGAGCTTAATGTCATAGTCACAAAGCTAACACATGATCTTTTTTCTTATTAACTATTCCAGTAACACCAGACAGCAAAAAAACAAAACTCACATTTTCCAAAACCCGCAGGCACCTATCCGCCTTCCTGAGCACTTCAATATCAGCACTGGTCCAGTTAGCGACGGGCGTGTCAAGTTTGGCGGCACAGTCCTGTATAGTGCGCACGATGTGGTCAACACCACCCAACACACGGAGCTCTTCTTTGAACCACTCGCCGGCACGTTTTGACGTCAACGAGAGTAACGTCTCCATGGCCAAGTGACCCACCTGAAATTTAATTGATGATATAAATTTTTTAGACCATAAGTTTGAAACATAATAATAATAATATTTTTTTATTTCATAAAAAAAGGAGATTGTTGTACATGAGGCATACACAGAGTTATACATACTTATAGGTTTGTACAATGTCAATCACAATCTGGTGGGTGAAGTTCTGCTATCCCAGCTAGGTTATAGAATAACCTGTATTAAGGATTTACAGTCCCTGTCCCTTACAAAAGTTACAAAAAACTAGTACAATATTGGTATGTGCGTGTGTATGTGATGTAGTGAAATAGAGTGTGTGTTCGTTTTGATTGAAGTCGAGTGAGGTAATATTTGATCTGTCACTGACACCTAGTGAGATAATATTACTTTCTGTTTCATCATAGTTTTTATTTTGAAGAAAAGAACGTAGAATCTTTTTACATATAAAGTCAGATAGTCCGTAGATCAAGCAGAATTTGTTAAATTTATTGTACAGAGTTGGGCCTAAGCGGTTACAAAATCTACGTGCAAATGATGTGCGTACTTGTGGAAGAGTGCAAATTAAGTCTTTCCTACGCTTATATACTATTTTATAAGGGCTGTAGGAGAACTGTTTGAAGGATGAAATGTTGTCGGACGTTAAGACCATTACAACTACTATACAATAGATCAGTAGGGAACATGAAGTGTCTTGAAGTAGCTACTTTCAGTACCGCTCTGTGTGCAATCTCGAGTGGTTTTAGTATAGTTTTCGCAGCACCACCCCAGCAGGTGATACAGTATGTGACAGTAGATAAGCACAGCGAAAAATAAACTACATGTATAACATTTGGGTTCGCGATACTTCGGAGGGTTTTAAATATATAAATTAACTTGCGGACTCTACTGGTAAGTTTTAAGATTTTTGTCTATATATACTCCCAAATATTTGATATGATCGACTACATTTAGGGATGGGCAGAGGCAAGAGGCATTTCCTTGTAGACCTGTATTTGTGGGCTTTAATAGATAATGGAAATCTTGGCTGAGTGGCGGGACTTATTGAATAGATGATAAAGTTAGTTATGGAGGTGTTGAGTGTTAGTGAGTGAGAATAGAGTCAATTTAGGGTTTTGTTGAAACCAGATTGTGCAATGTGCTCAAGTTCCGACCAGGTGTCAGCAACAAAGGTTATAGCAGTGTCATCCGCAAAAGTTACTATCTTAGCATTTGTAATGTTCAGGTTGCATAGGTCATTTATAAAAACAAGCAAAAGTGTCGGACCCAAAATGCTTCCTTGGGGCACTCCGTAATAGATGGGAAGCACTTCGCTTTTATGGGTATCTATACTAACCATTTGAGTGCGATCCGAGAGATAGTTTCGGAAAAGATCCAATTGCAAGCCCCTGACACCAATCCTCTCCAGGTTTAGTAAGAGCATAGAAATTCGAACGGTGTCAAAAGCTTTCGCAAGATCTATAAACATAGTTAATACCCTTTTGTTTTTGTCTAAGTTATGCACTATATTGTTAAGCAAATCTTGCACTGCATCTGTGGTGGTAAACATGGTAAGCAAATGCTCATGTCTGGTAATATATGTACTATTTCCTTTTACGCAAACAAGATGATAAACAGATACATACTTTTTAGTTATTAGTCATACTCATAAGATAAATAAAGATTTTCCTCATTTAACTTATTATTATTTCAAACAAGTCATCTGTTTTCTGATTCTTCTCAAGCTTTCAAGTAATTTATTATGTCCCTGTTTAATTAATTTTATACCAATATATGACATCATCATCATTCTCCTGCCCTTATCCCAATTTATTTGGGGTCGACGCAACATGCCCCTCTCTTCCGTACTTCTCTATTAGTAGTCATCTTGGTAGTCACCCCGTTTCTAGCCAAATCATCTTTCACACAGTCCATCCATCGTTAATTTGGTCTTCCCCTACTCTTATAGCCATCGACATTCATACTCAAAACTTTCCTCACGACATTTTCCTCATTCCTCCGCATCACATGCTTATACCATTATTACACAACCGGTTTCTGTACAACTTTCAGTCACCGGTGCCACTTTCAGACTTCCTCTTATGTACTCATTTCTTATTCTACCCATTCGTGTCACACCACACATCCCTCTTAGCATTCTCATCTCAGCTGAATGCAAATTGCCTTTCATTCATCCTTTTTGTGGCCCAACATTCTGATCCATACAAGACAGCAAGTCTTACCATTGTTTTATATATCTTCCCCTTAAGTTTAAACGGAATGCGGGAGTCGCAGATTGTTCCCGTGCCCTGCTGCCATTTCATCCATCCAGTGTTAATTAACAGTACGATCTACTTCGCCATCGCTTTGCACGAGTGAACCGAGATACCGAAAGTCAGAACAGATTGGGAGAAGCGCGCCATCAAGCGCTATGGCCCCAGAACTGGAGATTTCGATATATGACAATATTTATTTATTTAATACTTTAAGCACACCAATGTACAGAGGCGGACTTAATTCCGTAGGCATTTACTACAAGAAATAAGGGCAAAAAAATCAGAAATGATGAACTATCTTAAAATAAATAGAATATTACAATTTTCTTTTTTTGTCAATGCACTGTTTTAGTCAGGATTGCTTTGTATGCAATTCAGTTCATAGCAGGTAAAACAGTGAAGAAAAAAGTACTCACAGTAATATTTTCTAAATCCAAGTGTTGCGCTTTTCCTTGGCTCTTTATTTCGGCACATAACTCCCGAACCCTCTCTTGAGTCTTGGTTAATTGGGCCGAAGTCAATCCGCAATCATCAAGCGCATTTCTAAAATAAAAATAATGTGATTAGTTTATGCTTTGCTACTGAATAAAATGAACGATGTAAAGTGCAATAGAGCAGAAACCACGAAGTTACACTGTGGCAGAAACCACGACATGCAAGGTCGAGGCCAAATGGCGAGCTGGTATCGTAAAAAGATTTGACCACGACGATTAAGTATTGAGAACATTCCTATAATATATTGTTTGTCAACTGCCTAAAACGAAACATACTCGAATGTTGTAGGTACTTTACCATCAATGTGGCCTGCCATCGAAATAAGAAGAATTGAAGGCAGATAATAGAGCATTAGATTGTTATTTTTTTGTTTTATAAACTTAGAAAAACTAAGCGTCGGTAAAAAAAAAATGTTTAACCCTTTATAAGGCACAGAAAACTGCTAAGGGTATGGAAATAAAAAATTGATAAATATGATAACTAGGACTCTTTATTAAGAATATGAGTTTTTTTTTTTTAATGTTTTTTTTAAACATGGTGTCCATTATTTGGCCAGAGCCTTACTAGGGCTTATGGAATTCGGCAAAGCATGGAACCACACACAAGGTTATTGCTAACAAACTGTCAAATCACAGAGTACAAAAACTGAATTTGACTGACGTTTCATTCAGCCGCAAAAATTTAAAAAGTATGGTGTCCAAAATATGGACAGAGCCTTATAAAGGGTTAAATATATGCGTTTTAAAGACTATGCAAGACTGCAAGACAGAGACAGCACTATTAGCAGCACAACATAGGAGCGCTATATTAACTTCACGCCATTCAATACAATGATCGTTTTGTGTGACAAGGAAGAATAATTTCAAAAACGTGTAACTTTTCCATTTTCCAACGATTTTATTTATTTTTTCACAAATCGTCTTTTTTTAGTAATATCTTTAAATTAAGTTTTAATTCATATATATTTTTGACACTAGTCAAATACCCTGTAATGGTAAACTGCAAAGTGATTGAACTTACTTGTGTGATGCATCAGATTCAAGTAAGTTGAGCATGAGTTCAAGCGATTCGCGATCCAGATCCATGTTGAGACGATCTTGAGACAATACGAACATCACCGTCGCTGTACACAGACCCAAGCTCTATAAAAAAAAACCACGTTATTACGGTTCCGTATTTTTCATATAACTTGCGATTTTTGGCACTAGTAGGTACCATGGCGGACACTGGTGATGGACCACTATTCAACCAAGGTCTTAAGGGTGAAAAGTGGTCAACCGTTGTCCGTGGTTGTACATATAGTATTGGTATTAATTATTACATACCACTACATTTTTGAACATAAAAAAATGTTTGAATATGTTATATATTATAATCATCAATGATAATCAACTTGTGAACGACTTGTTACAAGGACCTTCAACTTGATCTTATAATGCCACGACATAAACTTGCCAATTCATGCTACAAACGCATTTCATATAAAAAGGCGAAGTATAATAATTAATTATTATTATTTTATACTCATAATAAAATATGTAATGGAACCTTTAAGTTGAGAAATTTGAGTTACGTATCAGACAGACACAAAAAAGTTATTGTAGGCCTATAATTTAAGCATACATAATAATATGTTTGCCAAGTACTTGTGATTGAGATAAACTCGTAAATAGTAATAGTGATTTTCTGTACTTGTTTGAAAATAAATCAATACTTACAATACAATTATACATATACATAAAGAAATAAGCCTAGGTTATTTCATTATAAATAAATTGAAGCTGGCAATAACAACATTTTTGATTAAACGGCAAACAATGTTTAACAAATGATTAGCACTTCAATATCGTTTTTATCATACAAAAAATATTTTCTACAGCTTTGTATCAAAACAAGTCAAAAACCCTCAGCAAACTGACCTGATCGTCGGTAGCGTCATGTAGCGCACTGAAGAACTTCTGCACAGTGCCGTGCGCCCGCAGATGCATGCGGAACGCGGGCGCGGTACATTTGCTCGCCAGTGTAATCGCAGACAGGCAGCGCGTAGAAATTGGGTTGTTATCCTGCACATAACAATCCAATCGTAAGTAAGGAAAACAGGAACAGTGTATTTAAATAATTTACATAATTTCTGCTGAAGCTGGTTTCACTCCCTCTGTTATGGAAAATACAACCTCAATGTGCACAATGTTGTTACTGTTCAATAAACCTCTTAAGACTTAAGTCACAAAATAGGATAATATTCATTCATCTTTACCTATACAAGGCATGCATGACTATAGATATTATGCAATATTGCTAACCACCACAACTCCAGTCATAACATATTCTGTAAGTACTGACATACAACAATACATAAGCAATTATGGTTTATGAAATTCATAAGTTCATAAATACTATGAAAATAAGAAAAGTATTTATTGTTATTTAAATTACCTGTAAAGCATCTAAGAGATATTCCACATCATCATTGAATTCCTGAAACTCTCCAATTTCCTGGATTTGATGTGCCTTCTTCACGTTTCTAACTACTGTGTAAAACTGTAACAGAAAAAAAATTTTAGAATGAATGAGATGATATCACATACATCAATATTATTTGAATTAAGTTAGGCCTAGATTTTCCTTGAAACTAAGACATTGAAAAAAAATACCTCTATTCTATGACAAATACCTCTTTGGCCTCTTTGCTACACTTGACACTTGTATAAGGTTTCACAGTTTCAACAGGATCGTCCACAATTGGATCCGGGGCCCTGTACCGGGTCACTCTAGTCAGTTCTTCTGATACTTGACCCACTTGATTCCTCACTTCTGCATTCTCAGCAGGCTCAGGCCTTGGTGTCTCATTTCCTTTCTGTAAGTACAACAATTACATGGCTTTAACAAGAAGGCTGTGTATTGTTTTATAATGTAATCAAACCATTATACTTTTATTATCTACTGGCAGTAATTTCAAGGTTTGTTGTGCAATACAATAATAGTTATAGTAGTTTAGTATTATCTTGAAAGAATGTTGATAGAATTAAAGAATCATACACGGATTGAATTGTTTTTATAAATTGACAAGTCAATTTAGAAATGAATAAATATAATAATACAATTGGTGTATAATAATATTATGCACACACAAAGATTACAATCAATTAAATTATATTGGAAATGTATTTGGGTAAAGGGAAAATGTAAAAATCCAAATAGATACTTACATCATTAGCCCATTCATGTCTGTACAGATGGCGTCTCTTTCTTGCTGGCAGTGGAGATGGATTGTCATTCACAAGTGATTTACTCTTGAATATTGATCCTTTCTTCTTAGTAATAACTAATTTAACACTAGGCTTATCATCATTCTGTATGTGATCTTCTGTATCATGTATACCTCTGGGCGATTTAAATACATCTTCTTGATGATGTTTCTGAACCTCTTCTTCAGAATTCTCATTAGGACAACTATTGTAAGCTGAATCTGAAGATTGAGTGTTGGCCTGGGAGTAAGTTGGAGTGTTATTTGTATTAAATGCTTGAGCAACTACCTCATTAGTCTCCTCCTCCTGACCAGCCTCTTCATTAGCTGCACTCTGTTCTGCTGTGTTCTCCTTAGGCATCTCCACATCATGATCAGGGCTTGAAGTTTTATTATGCTTATGTTTATGCTTTCTATGAACCTTGACCTTAGGAGTATCACCACTTTTACCACTGTCACTCCCACCAGATAGAATGTCAATTAAGTCATTCTTCTCTATGGGAATTTCATTTTTCTCAACAACTTGTTCATGCTCTGGAGTGGTAATTGAAGCAGCAATATCAGCTAGTGTTTCATGCTTTTTCCTAGTCTTTCTCCCCTCCTTTTTAATGTCACCTACAGTTTTAGTTCCATGTTTATTTGGATAACCAGCTGTAAGGACATCCAAATAATCATCATTTTCACTATAATTTATATTGGGCCTGTTTCTACGAGCTCTTCCTGTGGTACTCTCTGGGGGCTTTGGCTCTGGTGGCAACTCATTTGGTTGAACTTCCAGTCTTGGGGATTTAATAACTGAACCTGAGTCCAGCTTAGCTAGCTGGGACTCAATATCATCTCCAGGTAACACTTTGTTCTTTGATTCCTTTTCACTTTCTTGTGATGGTGATGCAAGTGTTTTATAAAGGTCATACACATCTGTCCCAGGCTGTGGTGAACTCAATTTCTTTAATGGCTCATCATCAGAATTTTTGTGATGACGTTTATGAGACTTGTGATCCTTTTTGTCTTTCTTCTTTTCTTTTTTGCCTTCCTGAGTAAGACCAGCACATTTGATTGTAATTTTGAGACCTTCATGCTTTGGAGAACATATTGTTTCCATAGATGGGCTCTTCTTGTGATCAGATCCTACATCAGAATGAGTATCCAGAGATGAATGTCTGTCAGAACTAGGTGATGTGAAACCTTCATTTGAATCTGTACTGACAATTCTTGACGTTCCTTTAGATATCCTCAGCACTATAGGAGGTGGCTTGCGTTCCTCATTTGTTTCCTTACTTGTTGAAGGACTTGTAACATCTGCTTTTACAACAGACGGACTAGACACTAGTGGACTGGCTTTGGGTGATGATACTTTAGGTGAAGACACTACTCTTGGGTGTGCTGACTCATACCGAGTGAACTCAGGGATAGGACTGTTACTACCATCTTCAGCATAATTAATCACTTTATCACGATTGCGAACAAGGTAACGCTTATTTGGTGGTTGATTATTTTCAGCTGGTGCATCTTCTTTTTTGGAGGCTTTTGTGGCCACTGTGCTCTTTTTAGCTTTCGATTTTTCAGAGTTGCGGCGAGGTAATTCAGGAGAAGATGAATCTCTAGTATAAGCCCTGCTTCTTTTGTTTGTCTTCTTTTCCTTACTATGTGAAGGATGTTCAGGTGACAGTGGTGCAGCAGGCACTGGTGGGGCATATGTGATCTGTGGAACTGGTGGATAAACCTCTGCATTGCGAGATTTGAAGAATTTCTTGGGCTTTGGTGGTGGCTGCTCAGTTTCAACTGCTGGCACTGTCAGCGGACTATTCTGATCTTGCACAGGTTTTTTAAGAATATTGGTTGTATAGGCTGAAATATGAAGACAAACAATTTGTAAATAAACAATTCAATTTCAAAATGCTACTAATATTGACAGAGGTACCATAGACAGTAGAAGTAGGTAGTTTACATTCATTCAAAATGAATGCACTTTCACCATATTTTGGAAGTAGGTATTGGTATTGGTAACTATCTAATGAGAATCTTGTCTAAGGAAACAAAATAATAGGTAATATTATGGTACACGACTTCAAGGTTGTTTAAAAATGTCAAATGTGTCAGTGAACGTGCTTACCGTAAGGTGCACTTCTAATCGACGTGAAGCTAGTGATTCCCCATTTGCCCACGGTGCCAGCCGAACGAGCGGCAGTCGGGCAGTTACTGTTTTCTCTAAAGAGAGCACTATCCAGCGGCACGGCCACGCTACCGCCTCGGCCTCTGCCCCAGCGCGACATGCTGATAATTTCATCAAAAACGATGACACCTGCACCGACTCCCAATCAATCGTCTAGGCAAATGTCAAAACGAGAAACACATGCCGTTCCCAAATACGAGTTGTAATTTTTGAGTCACTTTAAAAATTTACGGCTAACACTTTTTGAACCATTACTAGACTTTCACCAAATGAAATGAAAACACAACCCATAAAGATAACACACCCGCCATTTTTACAAAGTACTTTTCCCTCAGATGCACTCAAATGCGTAATCAACCGACATAAAAGTTTATCACGTTTTTACTATTTCCATTATAATTATCTGATTCTCTTTGAACGTTTGAGGTAGATATATAATGTTGATTTAATTATGAGTTAATGACAAATAGGGCACAAACTGCGATGTTGTCATCTCATAACACAAAAGACGCCATATTGGCTAAACACAAGAAGTGATTTCAACAACCAATAGAAACGCAGGAAACGGGTAGCGAACCATAGAGTTTTTCAAATGAATCAAAATATTAGCAGAGGCGAGTCTGTTTACAGTCTTATTTTATATTTTCATAGATTACCTAATAAACTATTTGTGAAATAAGTAATTAAATTATTTTGTTTTACAAAATCTTGATTTTCGTTACTTTTTTATTAACTAAAACGTAAATAGCTGTTAGCATAAAACAATTTATGGTGTTCATGCCATAGACTGAATTAAAGTAACCCGCGAATTCAACCGTATGTGGGCGTGAGCGGGAAAATTCGAAAATAAAGTGCAAAACAACACGCTGGCTACCATTGAGATTGTTATACAATTGCCCAAAAAACAAGTGTTATGTTTTCAGGGTTCATGTATGTGTCTAACCCTACGCTCTCTGTTGTACAGCGAGACGTCGACCGGTGTGTGATAGAGAGCGTGCGAAGTGAAGTTCGCGTTATGGCGACAATGTAGCCGTAGGGTAAATTGAGTTTATTTATTCAGCAGTCGGGATCACTTCCGTTTGGAAATATGGTTTATAAATAATTGGGATTTACTTTTAGAGGAACAAACTTTACCTACTTACGCGTCACAAAAAACGAATCACTTCCTGATATGAGGACGTAGCTTTGATTGAAACCACTTAATATTTTGAACAAACAACTGTATAGGTAGGTATCTATTACTTTAACATTGGTTCCGAACCTACCGATTTTTTGGTATTCCTACCGATAACTAATAGAGCCCATATGGCTCTATTCTACTGAAATACCGAAAAATAACGATTTTTCTACGATTTCAGAGTATACCTACATGGAAATTCTCCAATGCTCGATGACCTTAGTAGAACTTCCGAAAGAGTGGGTCTTAAAATGTACATGGACAAGACAAAGGTCATATCAAATGCCCATGTTACACCCACTCTCATGAAGATCGGAGACGCTACGCTCGAAGTTGTGGACGAGTATGTTTACCTAGGACAAACTGTCCAGTTAGGTAGATTCAACTTCGAGAAAGAGGTCAATCGTCGAATCCTACTCGGCTGGGCAGCGTTCGGGAAGCTACCCAATATCTTCTCGTCCCACATACAGCAGTGTCTCAAGACGAAAGTCTTTGACCAGTGCGTGTTGCCAGTGATGATCTATGGCACTGAAACGTGGTCACTTACAATGGGCCTTATTAAAAGGCTAAAAGTCACTCAAAGGTCAATGGAGAAAGATATTCTTTTTTTTTGGGTTGGAAATCATCAAATAACTTCTCCCGCTCTGGGCGGAGCGGGAGGGTGTGTCAGACTCTTACTGAATAAAACCCACCCGTATTCCTTCCTTTGCCCGTGTTGCCAGGGGCCTCGGTAACCCTTTTGGTCTGCCACGCGACCCCGGCTGGCATCGGCCCTAGTGGACCCCTACACTTGTGCTGACGACATCTCTTTGAGGCGCGCGTGGAATACAACGCGCCGTCGACCCGGGCCTGGTCCTTACCGGACGGTGAGCTACCCGTTGCTCACCGTCCGCAAGCTCGCGCCTATGGTGGCCGAAAATCCGCTCGGGGAGAGGGCTATGCTTGGAGTTTCCCTACATGATCGAATCAGAAATGAAGAGATCCGCAGGCGAACCAAGGTTACCGACATAGCCCGAAGAAAATTGGTATAAAAATAATTATACTTAAGTGTGATTGTTATAAATTAGTCTGTAAGTTTTTTTTTCAATAAATAAACGAATTTGAATATTGTATTTTTTGTCAAATACCTATTTTGGCTACAAATATACCGATTTTAGCTGGCAACTCTACCGATCTCGCTCTATGACGTTCGAGACCACTGCAGCCACTGCTTTTACACTAGTTCATAGAATAATATTATGTAGAATACAGATCACTAAATCACTAGTTTACAAACACGTTCACTGCGTAGATCTGCTGATTTTGTTGGTGTTACAAATGGATTTAGGATGTTGATGGCCTGATGGGGCTTCCGTGCTTCTGCAGCGCTTCGTACATGTTCGAGGAAGCCCATGTTATCGATTTTCATGCTTTATTGAGAAAACGGACGGCATCAACAATGGGTAGGTTGCGCGGAAGCTTCAACAGCAGCGTAAAAATATTATATGACAAGGTGGCCAGCCCCTTATTAGGCGCTGGGTGCGGAGGCACGTGCCAACATGTATTGAGCCACATAGTTATTAGTTAGTGTTAGGTTAGTTTGTAAGTTTTTTAACATAGTTAATAAGTCGTTGTTACTAATACTACGAGTATATGGATTGTGTGTACTTTTTATATGTAATCCGCAATAAACGAAATATACAGGGTCAAATTAAAATAGTTAAAGAAACTCCGCAGAGGTGACGAGATATCTAAACATGATAAAATGTTTAAAAAATAATAATAATGCATGCGGTGCTAATCTATAAGAAATTGTTAGTAAGTAGGTATTGGTAGGTACCTGTTAAGCCCCGCGCGAGACCGATTCGGAGTCAAACAATAGAAAATCAATTGTCTTATTAGCTGTCCTTGACCATTTAAGTTTAGATTTAAGAAAATATTATTTTAAAATTGTACCTGTGTAAACAATTTTTAGTTGGCCATTAAAGAAAAATAAATAGATAAATAAAATAAAAAAGAAATTAAATGTCATTATTTTTGGTGGGGTCATCGACTGCAGTTAGTGTAGTCACTTGAAATATCAGTTTAAAAAAAAATTCTTGTGTAGGTAAACTTCACAGAGGTGATGGGTATCGATATCTAAATACGATAAAATAGATTTTCAACTTTAAATAACAACACTACCAGCGGTCGTTGACTCCCAAAAAAACATCAAATCTTTTTCTTTTAAGGCTCCTACATACAGGCGCAACTTGTCGCGCGACGCGTCGCGACACAAAGGCACCGCTTGTAGCGCTACACGCGGTGTCTTTGTGTCGCGTCGCGTCGCGCGACAAGTCGCGCCAGTATGTAGGAGCCTTTATCGTGTTTAGATATCCTGATCCTGTGTACATAAACTCAAACTTAAAGCATTTATTTCAAACTAGATGCGCCCCGCGGTTTCACCCGCATAAGTTTTGACCCCGTGGGTATATCGGGATAACAAGTATCCTATGTGTTATTCCTGGTTATAAACTATCTGTGTGCCAAATTTCATCCAAATCCATTCAGTACTTTTTGCCTAAAAGAGTAACAAACATCCATCCATCCATCCATCCTTAAAACTTTCGCATTTATAATATTAGTAGGCTAAATCAATTACAGGCATTTTTGAATTGTCAAGTCAGTCAGAAAGATGAAGCTAGATGCCCATTTTAAAGCGTAGTGGATTCTTATGGAGAAGAACGGGCAGGAAACTCCACGGACACTCTTTTAAATTAAAATATTGTTTCAAAATATTGGTTAAGTATAGGGTAAGGAAAGGTATATTGGTGATATAAGTAATTTGGTGATATTTTTTAAACAGAATACCACAGAGTTCCCTATGCAAACACATTCAAGAGACAGCGCTAGCGAGTTGTTACGAGTGTGAGGAAGACAGATATATATTACGCGCTTCACTACATCGTTCTCGCGTTTAGTAAACAAACTTTTCTCACAATCGTGCATCAGTGGCGCCATTGCTTAGCGAATGTGGGCTATGTTTACGTATTTCGTTAAAAATAATATATTTAATTGGTGTTTTAGTGATAAAACTTGCTAAAATCGTTCCATAAACAAACGATTAATAAAAAACAGCTGTAGTGAAGTCGTGGTTCAGTCAAGGTAAGTTTTTATTCCTTAAGTTGTGTCGGTTGTTTCTTAGTTTTTTTGCCAATATTTTGGATACATTTTTGAGAGGTTAACTTTAGACCTATTTTACGCTTGTAATTAAAATATACTAGAGAAGTCTATTATAGAGTTTGAAAGGTACTATGTTGAGGAATTCGTGAATGTAGTTTATTTTGAATTTGAGGTTAGTTTTTTTTATCACCAAATTACCTGTACAAGGATTTTTGATATCACCAAATAACCTATTTTTTTTGTACCTCTAGATTGACAATGGATAAAGAGAGTAAATATAGAAAATATGACCAGCAGCAACTTCAGAAAGCCGTCAGATTAGTAAGAAATGAAGGTAAAACCATTTATAAAGCTGCTAAGGAAGCAAATGTCCCATGGAGCACCTTAAAGCGTTACCTAATGAATGAAGAAGATTCTGTACGAAAAATGGGTAGGCCTTATGCATTATCTTGTGACTTAGAGTTGAAACTTTACAATTATATTATAGAAATGCAAGAATTGGGTTTTGGGCTTACCGTTTATCAAATTAGAAAATATGCCTATGATCTTGCTGAAGTGGCTGGACGGGAGAACTTCTTGCTATCAGCTAATCGCGTTGCAAGCAAATGGTGGTGGACCAACTTTAAAAGTAGGTACAATTTATGCTTACGTGTACCAGAAAATCTTTCAGCCTATAGGGCTTCTATGGCTAATGAGTTCATGATCAAAGACTTCTTTTCGAAACTAGATGATGTTCTTACGAAACTCGCTATCAAAGACAAACCACATCTAATTTGGAACTGTGACGAGACTGGGTTATCGTATGTAGTGAAACCATCTAAAGTTGTTACTGGTATTGGAAAAAAGTACGTTTATAAAAGATCCTACGCTGAGCGAGGTCAAACTGTAACAATGTTAGCATGCATTTGCGCTGATGGGACATGGATTCCTCCTATGATAATATTTAAAGGTGTTAGGTGGAACGATACACTTAAAAATGATGCTCTTCCCAACTCATTAATCAAACTATCTCCCAAAGGATGGATAAATTCGGAATTATTTTTAGAATGGCTAAATTTTTTTATAACTGCCATACCACCTGAACGTCCTGTAGTCCTGCTGATGGACTCACATTCTGCACATATTGGACCAGAAGTTCTTAAAGTTGCGAAAGATAATCAAGTTCATCTATTTACTTTCCCAGCTCATTGCACTCATCTATTACAGCCTCTTGACGTTGGTTTATTCAAGCCACTTAAAAGTTACTGGCGCGACAGCATGAATAGGTACATGAGCAATAATCCTACAGATGCTCCAAATCGCAGTAACTTCCATTCCATTATGAATCCAGCATTCATAAGCGCCTTTAATAAAAAGAATATTGAGAATGCTTTTAAAAAAACAGGCATTTGCCCTTTAAACGGAAATGCAATTTCAAAGGAAGCGTTACGACCTTCAACTTTAACTGACACAGCACCTGCTGCATGCCCTGCTTCTGCAGCTCCAGCGTTGATTAGCACATCATCTGAAGGTTCTTCTTCAAGTTCTATACTCACATTGGAAAACATTTTTAATACACCCAAAGCATTGAAACGCCCAGAAAAGTCAAGAAAAAGAGATTCTAGCGCGAAATGCTTAACACTGACAAGTGCTAATGTAAATGAAAATGTAATACAAGAAAACCTTCAGCCTCAGCCCTCAACATCGGGAAAATCTGGTCAAAAAGCAAAAAAAAGTAAAATTCAAGAGATTGATGATGATTGGGAGTGTGGATTATGTGAGGCCTTGTACTCAGCTGATGTTAAAAAAAGGAATGGAGCCAAATGGATCCAGTGCTCGTATTGTTTGACCCCATACCACGAGATCTGCGCATCTATCGAAGATACTGATCCCGAGGAACAGCTATATTATAGATGTGATCGTTGCATGGAATGATATTTATGAAAGGGCCAAACATTTTTTTTATTTTTAGTACAAAATATCTGATTATATAGCCAAATAAATACTATCACCAAATTTCCTACCCTATATCACCAATCTACCAGACTGTGTCGCCAACTTACCTAAGATTTCTTATGTATTCAATAAAAATTTATTCTCAAAATTATTAGATTTTTGTTTAGCAAACTATTCCTAACGTTTACTTCAAACAATAAATAATGTAATAAAATAAAAGTGACTTTTTGTTAAGTTGTCAAATTCCTATGAAATTAGTTTGTTTCTTTTTATCACCAATATACCTTTCCTTACCCTATCATTCATGTTGAAATTATAATGTGAGAACAAAGTAAAAAGACGTGCACGTTAAAAGTGTCTGTAATAAAAAGATAAAAACAAAAATCAATTGAAAAATTAAATTAAGGCGTGGTAGCTAACCGATGACCAGTCCCTAGTGACGGAGCCCTTTCACGAACATGACGCATGGATCGGCACCATTCAGCTCAACCATTTTGAAGGGAACCTAACGATCCAACACACGCGCCGCTAGCGAGACATTTGCATGAGAATGACTCTCAGCTGCCAGGGCTCATCCAATTCAATGAAAGACGACGGGAAGAATAGTGTGGGTAAGAAGAATAACTGATGTTTCCAAAAATCTATAATAGGTGTCGTTATTATACTTTTTCATCATCATCATCATCATCATCAGTCATGATACGGACGCCATGCGCCATGACACTCATGACAGTTCAACCAAAACAATACGCGAGTGCATCTGCTGTAGAGAAAAAAACCGGCCAAGTGCGAGTCGGAATCGCGCACGAAGGGTTCCGTACCATTATCTATAACAACGGCAATAAAATCATGTCTGTTGTATGGGAGCCCCCATAAATATTTATTTTATTCTGTGTTTTAGTATTTTTTGTTATAGCGGCAACAGAAATACATCATCTGTGAAAATTTTAACTTTCTAACTATCACGGTTCATGAGATATAGCCTGGTGACAGACGGACAGACAGACAGACGGATAGCGGAGTCTTAGTAATAGGGTCCTGTTTTACCCTTTGGGTACGGAAACCTAAAAAAGTTTTCTTACGATTTCTGTGAAAGTTTGTATACCAACTTTTATATTAGGTACTAACCAGTTACCTATGAATAAGTTCTGTTTATTCAATTGCATGTTTATTTACTTATGTATAATTTGTGATTGCTACTTTTTATTTACCTACTAACAACATTTCACGTCAAGACTACCGTTGCCAGGAGGGAAATATGCCGAAGTATTTCCGTTGAATTATTCGCGAAGTATTTGGAAGTATTGAGTAATATATTTGGAATTGTTTGTCGAGAAGAATTGCAAGGAAAATATCTAGTTAGAGTACGTTCGGTCACGCATAGAGTCTCATAGAGTAGTTAGAAAGAACCGCTGCGAGTCTCGGGGCGGTGTGCTACTCACAGAACAATTATACTTAAGAGGTGCCCCTGCCACGAGCAAATGAACACTAACGCCGCGCCGACCGAGATCGGGTATTTACTAGATTACCTATTAAAAGTTCGACTATTAACCACCTAGCTGATGCTGACGCAATTACCATTGCAAATTACATAATTATGTTCTTAACCGTATGATCAGCAAACTTTAGAACACTGCAGAGGCGCCAGCAGCAGAAAGCGCAGGTGAGCACTACCGACGCCATCGAAGTTGTACATTTACAGCTTTTACTTGTACCTGCTAGATGGCGCTAATACTAATGACTATGTTACTGCGCGTTCATTCATAAAAAACCGAGTTTCTAACATGATTTGAAAACGTCCGAATATTTCTTTCATCATCTACTTAGGTAAGTACTTACATAATAAGTATTTGTATGCGGTTTTAGGTGTGAAAGTGTTATTTTGCGAGAGTAATATGTAGG
Source organism: Atethmia centrago (assembly GCA_905333075.3). Lineage (NCBI taxonomy): Eukaryota > Metazoa > Arthropoda > Insecta > Lepidoptera > Noctuidae > Atethmia > Atethmia centrago. The sequence continues at coordinate 12,617,266 of HG995383.1, read as the reverse complement.
TACACAGAGTTTATATACCTAATAGTACCTAAATATTATATTAGGTAGGTATCTACTAAAAGGTAGGTAATTCTAATTGTTATATTATTTCAAGTATTCTATTAGTACTTATTTGATCTATTAGAAGTTCCAAGCAAAAGGAGTATGTAAGGAGCGTAGCAGGTGGCGTTCTATAGTTTCTGCCTACCCCCATGGGAAGAAGGCGTGAGTTTATGTATGAATGTGTATTATATTAGGTACTTACCTAAAGAAAAGGTAAGTACTTAATTATAATTTATAACTTAGGTATATTATTTCAAGTGTCTATCTAAGTACCTACTTAATTGAACTACCAATTGAACACCATATTTTTTTGGTGAAATATCCGGCCAAGTGCGTGTCGGACCACGCACAATGAAGGGTTCCGGAGTTGGAAAGTTGGGGTCAATTTAAACAAGAATGAAAATGTAGTTGAACAACATGTTCTCCCATACATCGATATATGCCACGGTCAATCCATAAACAACCATTTAGCTGGCGGGGGGGGGGGGGGGGGGGGGGGGTGAACACACTTGACGGTACCCGCAGAGAGAGAGAGAGCAGTAGAGCGATATCGCTCTACTCTGCACGAGCCTTGACTCTAACAAAAATTAGTGCACCATTCACTTTAATGCTTAATATTACGCACACCATGGGGTAGACGAGAAATAAATATCATCCCCACATTACGTGCAAGGGAGGTACCTTAAAAAAAGATTTTCTACATTTATATTAGCACTTTGTCGGCGTAATTAATAGGTATGTATGAATGCCTATGCCAAATTACAGCTGTCTAGTACGGATACATACTTTTTATAAACCATTGGTTGATCCAGATGCGTAAAAACTAAGTATACTCAGCACCTAAAATGTGAATAAAAGGCTAAAATTGTACTAAGCATTGGTAGTACCTAAGTTGTTATTTAGGTGTATCATTAAAGTATTTATTTCATCAAAGGGTAAACCTCTACAATAGATGATAGTGTTTATATGGAACTACTTAATTGAAATTTATTATAATATAATATATAAATATAATATATATAAAATACTAGGTACCTATATCATAATTATTTTACTTGCCTTGGAGGTAGTACTTATGCCATCGCGGCGGGTACATATGTATGGCTCCAGCTCATGGATGAGGTAACGAGTATGACACACACTTTCATTTAGCTTTTATGCACCAACAAACTCGAGGTCTTTCAAAGGCTATTTCCATTTATTGAAGAGCTACACTTCGTCGGCGATATAAAATGGTCTCCATTACACGCGTGTGCTCAAGGAAATTTTCATAAAGGGCTAAATCTGCCATTATTGCAATATTTCTTCATAAAATCCTTAATATGTTTTGTAAGATGTTGCCTAACTTTCTATACATTGCATGCATGCATGCATTCAGCTATTCCGCGCGACACCGATTCGGAGTCAAAAAATAGAAAATCAATTGTGTCTCATTAGCCTCCGAGGAGGAGAAACGCCGGGGCGTAACTCCGCTGCCGCGAGAAATCGCGGTACAGCGGACGGAGCTCCGGCGGGATCTCATGGGGACATGGAGAGTACGGTTGTCGCAACCCAGTGTTAGGCACGCCACGATTGCGGCGATAAGTCCCCTCTTTGAAGAGTGGCTAGAGAGGCGCCACGGCGTCCTCACCTTCCGCCTGACGCAGGTCCTCACCGGACACGGCGGCAGAGACCTCTCGCGTCTGGCCCTCGTTCAGGCCATGGTACGGAGCGAGAGGGCATGGGCAGCCGTTACCTCCTTCTGCGAAGCAGTAATGCTCGCGAAGGAGAAGGCGGGACGGTTGAGGGAAAGGCAAATTTCGCGCCCTCCCGCCCCTCACCGCCGCAGGAATCTTGCGTCCGGCCCTGGTTCAGGCCATGGTACGGAGCGAGAGGGCATGGGCAGCCGTCACCTCCTTCTGCGAAGCAGTAATGCTCGCGAAGGAGGAGGCGGGACGGTTGAGGGAAAGGAAAACTTCGCGCCCTCTCGTCCCTAGCCGCCGCAGGAGACGCCCTGGGCGTCGGGAATCCCGGGCGGATTTCCGGCCACCGTAGGCGCGGGCTTGCGGACGGTGAGCAATGGGCAGCTCACCGTCCGGTAAAGACCAGGCCCGGGTCGAGGGCGCGTTGTTCCACGCGCGCCTCAAAGAGATGTCGTCGATTTCCCACCCAAAAAAAAAGGTCTTCATCGTCGGAGGCGACCGGTTCTTCCTCGTCACTGGAATCTGCCAACAAGATTCTTGCCTTAACTCTTCGGGCAGATTTTCTCATTTTGGCTGCTTCTTTTTCAACAACGACAGCTTTTAGTAATGCTATGCCTGGTGATGTTTTGTTTTGTTTGTACAGATTTGAGCAATGGTGAAATATCTGCTATTGTTAGACTTGACTGAGTTTGATCGTGCGAGCTCGCAGGCACTGAAGGCCCTGCCACAATGTTGTCATTTAACTGAGAGCTTTTAGGTACCTACTGGACGCTCTGCCTCAGTTTGATCGTTTGGGTGGGAGCTCTTAGAGTTCAAAGGCCTCATATCTTTCAAAATATACATTAATTAAAGTTTCATTTACAAAATAAAATCATCTCAACATTCAGCATCGCTTACTGGGTGAGATGGTAATAAATAATAATAAAATGATAAAAAATAATTTAATTTATTTTGTTTAACAAGCTACATAACTTTGCTTATAACAACATATTTTTCACACTCTTCTCTAAAAAAAACATTGATATGATATTTACCTGTTAGCTAATGTAGAACACCTGTAATTACGATTTGTCTTCATCAAAAATAAAATTATCGAGAGCAATTTTTACCAAAACCGACCGACATAGAATAGAATAGAATACTCTTTATTATGTACACCATAAAAATTACAGATACAAATGTTGAAATTTTACATGGGGTGACACAATGGGCGGTCTTATCGCTAAAAGCGATCTTTTACAGACAACCTTTGGATGGATTAAAGGGGGAGGAGAGACAATACTGCAGGTGGTGTACCAGTTACATATACAATAAATACATATAATACATAAAGCATATACGTATGTATGTATGATAACATATATCATACATACATACATACATACATATATATATATATATATATATGCCATAAACATGAAACAAGATCAAGAACTATATAACTATAAGTAATGATGATGTTTAGGGAGAGAGAAAGTGTTTTTTTACCTGAATTTTAAAAGTGGACAAAGTTTGTGCACGCCTTATCGACACGGGTAAGGCATTCCATAACCGTAGGACTGCTTGAACTGTAAAAGATTTGTCATAAAAGCTGGTGGAATGCATCGGCATCTCTAGTCTTAAGTTTTCCGATGACCTCAGGTATCTATTATGTGTGTCATGAAGGAACTTGAAACGTTCTTTAAGATAAGAGGGGGTTGTAGGATTGAACAGAATACTGTATAGCTGAAATAAGATATGAGCATTCCGGCGAAGACGTATGGGAAGCCACTTGAGTTTTGTACGATATTCAGAAATATGATCATTGGCCTCAATTGATGTCGCACACTGGGTCGCACGCCGGGCCGGTCGCGACGAGTTTCACGGGTGCATGTAGGTATGGGCGCCACTGGACTACACATGGCAAAGATGTTGCTACTGTGCCATCTCAGCCGTTATGCAATCTTAGACCACTTTCCCTTACTTATAAGAAAACTTGAAACATTTACTGTTAGGTGTTTAATCTGCCAAAGCGTGTGTAAATGTCAGATATTTTTGATCACGATTAGGTCACTAAGGTACAACTTCCTTGTCTTTTCTCACAGTTGGTCGCAATAATTAAGCTAGTGTTACCCCGACCAAATGTGTTTTTTTTAATTGTTTGGTACGCTTATTTTGTTGTTTCTTTTGGTTTATGATTATATTTTTATAATTGTTCTCATTTGGAACTGTGGCCAAAGACGCGCGAGCCAAATTAGTCGGAGTAAAATAGGGCATCCAGACCAAATGGGTCAGGTTAGGTCAGAACTGTGACCAACCGCGAGTTAGCCGAGCAAGCGAAGCAAGCGGTGTAGCAGCGGCGAGCGCTACATCCAAGTTGGTGGCAGTTACTTGGCTATTTAGTATTTATAGGACTCCAAAATAGGAATTATTTCAGGTTTACAAAAAGAGGTGCAATCATTATATTAGAGTGTTCAATAATATTTTTAGGAGTACAAAATGGGAATTATTAGAGGTTCGATTAAATATATGCCATTGTTTATATCAGTGTTTTCCATTTGGTGGGTCACGACCCGCGTACCAGGCCATCAAAATAAAAGACCGGCTCGCAGCATTACTTAAAATAATACTATTACATCACATCATCATCATCTCCATTTATATCTGTATTATTTATGATGTACCTAGATAATAAATAATAATAATAATAATTCCCCACCGCCGTACCTCTACGTTGACGTCGTGGGGGGGCTTGCGTGCTCCAAATTCTGTGCCGGTAAAGTTTACTTTGCCGGAACGAGTCTAGGGTAAGGAGCCATACCAAGAGAGATACAGAAATCCACAGGGCGTCATGTGGCGAGCTGTTGGCTAGCGACCCCACGGACCCTATCTCCCGGGAGAAGTCTTGATCCTCACCTCTGACTTGTCTTTATTAGCCGGCTGGAGTGAACACTGGCGAGGAATAGAGTTTCCACCTCAATTTTGCCTTTATTGACAATGAGTGGAGATTCGCAAGAGCAAACGTGCTCAGAGGAAGGAAGTATTCCAGTAAGTGCTGGTAGGGATCTTGACCATCTTCCAGGCTCTGGGATTGTTCTGATAGCCGTGGAATACCTCTCCACTCCTCAAGCATCTCAGCCCCCTTGTCGCTACGTCAAAAAAATCGCCAACTTTATTTGAGGAATGATGTTGAGTCATTATGTCCATTTTAATTTGCTCTTTGTGTCTTGGCACTATATCAACACTCTTTTGAACAATTTTCTACTCTCACACATATCTTTATAGACGTTATCCTCCTTTGGTCTATTATGTCCAACCCAATAAAAAAATAAGTTTGGCATCCCTGTGCGCCTGGCTTACATGTTTATCCCAACCTTTTACTGTACGATTTTTGCGTGATTTGTTTCCATGCTTATGACTGCATAAAGATGCTTCGGAAAATATCGTCACGATATTCTTATATGTACAGTGTGTCCAGCTTTTTTTTGTGCTCCATGATATTATAATCATCAAAACTAAATTGCCTAAATTCGTCTGGAAAATCCAGTAACTTAAATTTACCATTACAATAATCTCTGTATTTATCAATTTGCTCATTAGTTTTATTACCCCAAGCAACATTAAACATTATTACACCTAGTACATAATTTTCATATGGTATATTTCTCTATAATAACGTTAACAGTATTTTCTAAACTATAAAGCGGTAAAGGTTCTTTAACTGTTTTATTGTTATTCTTTTTTTAATATAGAAGTTTACTTTTGTTAAACTATAATGTCGTTAATTGAAAATGCTAGACTAAAATGTGATTAACGACGTTTTAACGGCATTATAGGTTAATATTTGACATACTTATATTTTGACTTAACGTATGTTAACGTAACGTACAACCCAGTTCGGCGGCAGTTACAAAACTAACAAAAAGTTATTGGTGCCGATTCCCTTGTTCACAAACTAAACTAAATTTAAGTTCAGTGCATCTTTTTCTTTCTATTTCATTAAGAAAAGGACAGAAGATAAATTTTAGTTTAGTCCTGTCAGATTAATCAGCGCTTGACGTAAATTGACGTAATTTTAGTAGGCAAGTTTTTAATCACGTCTAAACTTGTATGTTATAGTGACAGCCGCTGATTAATTTCCGAAGACGAAAACGGTTGCAAGAACGGTCGTCGTTGCAACTGGTTTGAAGACGGCTTAAAGGACGAAACCTAACCAACGTGGAGCAGAATTGCGTTTTCGTCTTTTCGACGTTTTCGTCGAGTGAAATAGTTGCAGTTTCTTAGTTCTTACAACAATCAACGGTTTGAAATGTATGAAATGGTCAACTAAATAGGTACATATAATTCGTTTTATCGGTCGACTTTACTATACTGAACTGACTGACTGGTCCAAAAAAATGTAAGCAAATAAGTAATGAAAAAAAATCCAGGCGACGCGCTCATTGCATTCCAAGAAATTTTGCGCTTATCGCAATTCATTTCATGTTCATGCAAGTCGACTTTGAACTTTAAAACCTCGGCAACGAGGACTGTGAATTGTGCGAGGCTTATAATTTTCACAAAATGAAATGAAATGATGAAATAAAATGAAATGAAATGATTTTATTTTCTGTAAGTAGGTTTGTACAAACACTTTTACACGTCAATCATATTTAGAAAAAAAAAATTAAATGAGCTCGGCGTTTCCTATCTCACTACTCTGAGAAGAAAGGCCGAAACAAACTCAGAGGTCACAGTCTCTTTTAAATTCCAGACATAATCTTTGTCAAATCATGTGAAGACCATGTAGATTGGTGTCTGAAATGGTCTTTTGAGGAAAGAACCACACAGAATGAGTGGACCTATCCAGTCAGTGCACGCATTTGTCAGTAATCGTGCAGCTCAACTCAGAACTTAAGGAGCTCAACGATTCGACGAACAATACCAAAGAAAGGACATTTGGGTAGGCTGCTTAAATGACTCAAACTGCCAGACCAAGATTAAAACTAAATGAGAAAAAAAAAATAATGACCTACATAGTCTTCACATTCACAATAATTGAAAACAATATAATACTTTACAAGTAAATATTAAATTCCACACAATATATTAAGCTCCACAAAGTAAATATGTCATTGTGTTTTGAATAATCATTAAATATCAAAAGTGTATATAAATAAAATAAAAGTTTTAGTATGCAATAATTGGAGCAGCTGAATCCCAAGCCTTTTTGTCCTCAATATAATCTTTAACGGTAGGTATATAAGGCTTTCTGGCACAACTTACTTTTAATAAATGATTTGAATTTATTTATGCTTAGATCTTGAACGTGGCTTGGAAGTTTATTATAAAAACGTATACATTGACATCTGAATGAGCCACCTATTTTCTTGAGCCTTGTTGTAGGTACAACAAATTTGTGTTTGTTCCTAGTATTTATATTATGGATATCACTGTATTTTTTAAACAATTTTATATTTTTATGGGCATATAAAAGATTTTCAAAAATATAATGAGAGGGCACAGTCATTACATTAATCTCCTTAAATTTCTCTCTGAGAGAGTGTTTCGGACTTAATTTATAAATTGATCGAACAGCTCTTTTCTGCAAAACAAAGAAAAGGGAATCATCTATCGTACGATTCGTCCGGTTTCAGGCGACACTTGCGCAGGCGCGAAAAAGTTCCCGGCGCAAATCCATTTTTTATGAATTTTTAAATTAGAAAAATAAAAAAAAATAAAATTAGCTCGCAAACAATGTGGAGGGAAATTTTAAAATTGGAACGTACCTATTTTCACTTACAAATAATCATATTTTCAAAATAGATTATAACTGGCCAGTCTCATTCATAATAACTTTTTTTCGCAATACTTTCTGAGTGGCCTGGTATAAGTAGGTATTGGTGCCGATTCCCTTGTTCACAGGACAGAAGCTAAATTTTAGTTTAGTCCTGTCAAATTAATCAGCGCCTGTCACTACTCTATATAAGTTTAGACGTGATTAAAAACTTGCCTACTAAAATTACGTCAAGCGCTGATTAATTGGACAGGACTAAACTAAAATGTATCTTCTGTCCTTTTCTTAATGAAATAGATAGAAAAAGATGCACTGAACTTAAATTTAGTTTAGTTTGTGAACAAGGGAATCGGCGCCATTTTCAGCGTCGGAGGAGCGCTAACGGTACGAGGATAAATAAAACACTTGTTTGTGATATAACTCCAATACTTATGTTATATGTAGAATCTTTTAGTTTTTACATTATTATAATATTATATAGGATTCATTCATTCTAACCCGGATAGACGTCCAAAAATGGAGATGGGATGGACATATGTTACGCCACCCCATTAACAAATGGAGCAAGCAAGTCACCCTATGGCAACCAAGAGACGGCAAAAGAAGTAGGGGCCGTCCAGTCAGGAGATGGGAAGACGACTTGAAACAGACAGCGGGACCATTCTGGTTGAGATTAGCAAGGGACAGGACCCATTGGAAGGAATTGGACGAGGCCTATGCCAAAAGGCACACCGAACTTAGGGACCCTCTTGTAACCCTATGTTTAGGAATAAAAGGCTATTATTATTATTATTATTATATTATAATGGCATGAGCTTGTTAGCTCGGTGATCGACTCTGATCTTTTCTTCTATTCTAAATATAAATTAACTGTTTGTCCCGTATTCATGCCAGCAACTTAAGCTCGCGGAGGTTGCATGCTAATAGCATGTTAGGTTACAGCCTCTACAGTACCTACGTACCATCATCTTCCTGCCCATGTTACTTCGGGTCTTGGGTACATAGATACCTACTAAAAAATAAAGTCGCTTTTTAAGGTTCCTTACCTAAAGGGGGCCAACGGGAGTCTATTACTAAGGCTCCCCTGTCCGTCCGTCCGACCGTCCGTCCGTCCGTCCGCCCGTCCGTCCATCCGTCGTTCCGTCTGTCTGTCACAGGGTAGGGTCTTTTGAACAGTAAATAGGTAGAACACTTGCAATTTTCATAGAGTGTGTACTACTACGAGTATGGTCGCTATAACAACAAATAATAAAGTTAAAAAATAAAGGAGCCATACAAGGAACGTGTTTTTTTTGGATCTTAATGATGGCAATAATAAAAAATAATATTTAGGTAGTGTTAAATATTGTAAGGTGGTACGAAATCCTTCGTGTGCGAGTCCGACTCTCAATGGCCACTTTTTGTGTCTGTCAGTGTTGCCGCTTATTTCTTCTAAACAATTATTCCGGTAAGTTTTTATGTGTACATGGCTTAAACTTTGTAACTTAAATATATCACAGAAATCTCGATATTTGGGGTTCCGTACCTCTTTTCAAAATAAATGAATTTTGATTTGGAAAGGGAAAACCTTCCTTCCTTCCTTTATAGGATCACTCGTGTGTCTGTCTGTCCGTCTGTTACAGCCGATTTGCTCCGAATCTACGGGACCGATTAATTGAAAATGAATTTCTTTGACCCAGATACGAACGTGTAAATTACGTTACACGTTCGTGATTAAATGAATTTTGAATATGGGGTTCACTTTTGGGAGAAAAATTCTAAATAAAAAAAGAGTTTTGTAACTGTACCGAGTTACATATCAATTGAAAGGGTGGGCTAGTTATGAGGATTTCAAATATACTTTTTTATCATTTTAAAGTTATTAAGGCGCTGACAAGACCCAATTGAAAAATAAAGAGGCTTCTCTTAAGAAAAGAAATTGCCAAATCTGTATAGTTTGTGGTAGCGGAAAAAATATATGTTAATTTTGAACATATTTCCCAGAACTTGGTTGTTACCAAAACACGTTTTTAAAAAAAATCTTGATACAAACGAACGTTAAACTAACCTCTTACCTTGAGTTCTAATCCAAAATATCTGCATTAAATATCAACATACGTTAAGTATTTAATTAATAACAAGAACATCTTATTTTAATGCAGAACTTAGTTGTTTTTAATTTTCGATTACTCAACTCAGTTTTTAGTAAATAGATAATTGCTTCATATTTTGCAATAAATTACATCGCGCTTTTCTTTCGTTTCTATGCAATCTGACAGTGACCGCGGTTTAGGTGTTGTCAGCGTCTTAAAGAAAATAGATGATAATTGACCATTCCCCCTCATCTCCGAAACTGCAGAGGCTAAATTAAAAAAAAAAATCTTGAGAATAGTTCTATACTTATAGTTTACAGGAAATCCTATAAGAAGACTATGCGTAAAAATAACATGGTCAGTCACTGAATATTGAGCGGGCAAACGTACATTTGCAGTTGGAATGTATAGGAGAACATGTTTTTCAACTACAATTTTAAGTTTGTTCTTGGGATAAAAACATGGTAGATAACATATTCACTGCGCGAGTTCAACTTGCACTTGTCCAGTTTTTTTTTAAGAAAGTTAGGTATTTCATATTTATTATCTACAGCACCCTTTTACCCCACATAAGTTTTTTTTATTTCGACTCTGGGTTTTTTTTTCCATAAACTTTTGTTGAAACTGAATTAATCACAATGTTGTCTATATTCTGAGGATGATTTACCACGAAGCCGAACAGAAAATGTAATCTGAAATCTATGGCTACTGAATCTATACATATTATATTATAAATTATATTATAGTAACGTAGTTTTATGCTGATTTCAAATACTAGTATATAAAGCAATTGTTTTACATACTAAAAGTAACTAAGTCAACGAAATACCTTAGGTTTAATGTAGTTAGTCAGTGTAAGAGCAATGTAACTCCGAACGGACTTAAATTGACAACAAATGTATTCCTTAATATGTACTATCCATCGATAAACCACTCGCAATCAACAGTGCAAACTAAACTTGTGAAGATACGTATAGTAATCAGCCTATAATATTCCCGCTGCTGGGAAACAGGCCTCCTCTCTTCGAGAAGGAGTGGGCTGTAATCTACCACGCGGGCCCATTGCGGGTTGGTAGATGTCACTTGTTTTCAAATTTTTAGTTCTAGGACATGCCGGTTTCCTCACGATGTTTTCTTTCACCGTTTTGAGAGCAGTGGTGATGAAATTATTCACACAAAGTAAAGCGCCTGCCTGGGTTCGAAGCCACGAACTACAACTCGTAAGTTTGGGCCGTTACCGCTGGGCCACCACTGCTTGAAAAAGAGACGTATAAATGTTGAAAATTATATGTATGTAATGTATGTAACTTGCTTATAGTTAAGTAATGAGTAGGTATTTAGCGACTGTTTAATGTTTTTTCGAAATCTTGCTTGCTTTGTAGATATTTTTAATGCAATAAAGAGGCTACTGGCCTGAATGCCTGATGCATCTAGATCTGGTTTTCTGCATATTGAAGTCTTTTTACCCGACAGCCCCAGAAAGAGGGTAATGTTCTTTTAACGATATCAAAAAGAATGTAGTACTTACCAACCTATTTTTCATGATGGAATCATACGTGGCTTATTGGGTTGATTTGCACGAATTTACTCGCCCGACACGGACGAATCGAAACTTTTAAATAATATGATATTTTCTGTAGACGATTCGCACGAAGTTAATTTTTGCTGGGCGAATCGACAACTCTAGAAATACGTAGGTACCTATAGGTACCGCTCTCTGGCGCTGCGGCCAGCCCGCCGGTTGAGCGCGGCCCAAAGAGTCATGGCCATCCGGATGGTCCGGGGATACCGCACGGTCTCCTGTGAGGCAGCGAGCCTCTTTGCCGGATTGCCGCCATGGGATCTGGAGGCAAAAGTCCTCGCGCACGTATGGGAGTGGCGCGAGGAGGCGAAACGCCGGGGCGTTAGTCCGCTGCCGCGAGAAATCGCGGCACAGCGGACGGAGCTCCGGCGGGATCTCATGGCGTCATGGAAAGTACGGTTGTCGCAACCCAGTGCTGGGCACGCCACGATTGCGGCGATAAGTCCCCTCTTTGAGGAGTGGCTGGAGAGGCGCCACGGCGTCCTCACCTTCCGCCTGACGCAGGTCCTCACCGGACACGGCAGCTTCGGGAGGTTCCTGTGTCGGATAAGGCGGGAGGAAACGTCCGGGTGTCACCACTGTGCGTCCGGGTGTCGCCCGGAGGACACGGTGGAGCATACGGTGGAGGTCTGCCCGGCTTGGGCAGAGCACCGCCGTGTCCTCGTGGAGGCGATCGGCGGCAGAGACCTCTCGCGTCCGGCTCTGGTTCAGGCCATGGTACGGAGTGAGAGGGCATGGGCAGCCGTCACCTCCTTCTGCGAAGCAGTAATGCTCGCGAAGGAGGAGGCGGGACGGTTGAGGGAAAGGCAAGTTTCGCGCCCTCTCGCCCCTAGCCGCCGCAGGAGACGCCCAGGGCGTCGGGAATCCCGGGCGGATTTCCGGCCACCGTAGGCGCGGGCTTGCGGACGGTGAGCAATGGGTAGCTCACCGTCCGGTAAGGACCAGGTCCGGGTCGACGGCGCGTCGTATTCCACGCGCGCCTCAAAGAGATGTCAGCACAAATGTAGGGGTCCACTAGGGCCGATGCCTGCCGGGGTCGCGGGAAGGTACTTATGGGTCACCGAGTCCCCTGGCAACACAGGCAACAGGAAGGAATACGGGTGGGTTTTAGTCAGTAAGAGTCTGACACACCCTCCCGCTCCGCCCAGAGCGGGAGAAGTTATTTGATGATTTCCCACCCTCAAAAAAAAAAAAAAGGTACCTATAAAGCAAATTGGCACATTTTGAATTTTATGCAATAAACTTATAAAAAAAGTACACTAGAAACTACTTCTGCCAATTATTTTTTTTACAAGTTTATAATTATTTTATTCAGCAAATTTTTATAAGTAGCAAATATAAATGTGGGTTTACTACAGGTACACCTCTACTCAACCCTTCGGGGAAACAAGGCGTGTTGCTATGTTATGTTAAATATAAAAGAAAATATTTTGTTTGCCAATTGCCTATTACGTATTTCTGGAGTTGTCGATTCGCCCACTAATAAATTAACTTCGTGCGAATAGCCTACAGAAAAAAAAAATGTAAATGTAAATTCGCCTGTTTCGGGCGAGTGAATTCGTGCGAACCGACCAATAAGCCCCATATGTTTTATCATAGTATACCTATTCATCTATGTAGGCACATACACATATTTATTCGAACGCGTAAACGTGGGTTGCCATCTTATAGCGGGGCTCATGAAATTGGCAGGGTTGTAAAAATAGCGCTACGCCATTCGTCGGGCCTCAATAAAACTGGAAGGTCCCAACGACCCTCGCTTTATCCTCACACGACCACTTTAATAGTTTTTCATTACTCAAGTAGACGCCCATAAAAAAGAGGATAAAGTTTGGCAAGAAAATTGCATGGCTTGCATAATGCGCCGTGCCTATGGTGCGCCTTGAGATCGTAAATTTTATACCAAACAAAATTGGATTTGAAGATTGTTTGTCCGGAATTATTTATGGCTGTAACAATGGGGCTATGTGAATGTAGTGCTATAAAATATCTGAAGCTAACACGAGGTAGATATATTATAATTGGGTAGGAAAGAATAATAACCTATCTATGCCAATAGCCAATATCCACAAAAAAAAGGCTTGCTTCAGGTTTTAAATCGAAGGTTTCGGTTTTAAGTGAAAAAAAAACCGGTCGAGTGCATCTTGGACCACGCTTAATGAAGGGTTCTGTAGTTGGAATGAATTTATCCCAAAAACAAACTTAACATTGTACCTAGTTGAAAAACATGTTTCCCATACATCGATATACGTCACGATCAATTCTCCAACTGAAAAATGTAAGTTGGTCGACTACTAGTCGTTAACTTGTAAAGCCTACTTAGGGTTGCCATCCGTCCGGGTTTCCCCGGATTTGTCCTAGTTTAGAGAGCGTCCGGGTAGCGTCCGGGCGGGGTTTCTTTTGTAGTCTGGGTTTTATTTTTTCTAGGTTTTGGTCGACAGCGCGACTCGCCATTTTGTTGCTTAACCTGTTAAGCCCCGCGCGACACCGATTCGGAGTCAAACAATAGAAAATCAATTGTGTCTCATTAGCTGTCTTTGACCAATTAACTTTTAAGAAGACTATAATTATTTGGCTTTTAGCTTTGTTTTGGTTTCTTAGAGATATTTTCTATTCATAATATGGCTGTTAATGAAAACTTTAAGAATGTAATTTTACTGTGTTAAAAGAGTTAAAAAAACGTAACACTGAATACTGAAATGGTCTCTAATAACTTGAACCGTTAAGATTTGTTTTTTGTTGACAGAGTATTTTTTTTTGTTAACTAAAATAATAGTAATTTATGATTGTCAAAAGTATAGGTACCTACTACTATTTTGAAAAGGCTGTTTTGTCACATATTACGAAGAAAGATGACTTAATTTAGTAAAAAATTTGTTTGAAAATAAATAAACACACTATTTAAACTGACTAATTAAAAAAAAAAAAAACTGGTAACACGACCGGGTTCTGAGCTCCAAAATCCGGGGATTTTACGTTTTTCATCATGGTTGGCAAATTTTAGAGATGGCAACCTTAAGCCTACTTAGCTGCCTGCCGGGGTCGTGGGAAGGTACTAATGGGTCACCGAGGCCCCCGCAACACAGGCAACGGAAGGAATACGGGTGGGTTTTAGTCAGTAAGAGTCTGAGAGCGGGAGAAGTTATTTGATGATTTCCCATCCAAAAAGAAAAAAAGGTCTACTTAGCTGTGATAGTTTTCCTTTTACCTTCGTTGTATCTACTACCGTGATTTTTTGCACATATTCAAAAACAACCAATAATGCTATGTAAAAATGTTTAGTTTAAATTCCGCCTTCAACTTGAGCCAAACATAAATCTAGTTATTGCGGAATTAAAAATAAATATTTTACATAACGTCGTACCTTTAGGTACTCGTAGGTAGTATAGACTGTACTAAGGGTTTTTTCTTCGTGTCGAAAATTATCCTATGAACATGGAAAGGTTTCGCGATGATGTCTAGATCAAGGCTGCTTAACCCTTGGCCCGCGAGCCACCCATGCAAGTGGCCCACCAACGCATTTGAATTAGCCCGCCATAAGCTGGCGATAGTCTTTTGAGAACAGATTTAAGGACTTCAAACCAGGTCTAAAAAATATGTTGCTTCTTATGAACCCTATCTCAATTAGCCAACAATAAAATATGTATATTTACAGACTTGATTTTATTTTCGACCTTAAAATTTTCGCCATAAATATTAAGGCTCGTGCAGAGTTTTACACAATTTCTATGAAAACTTCATTGAAACTGTACTACCGGTGTCGCGTCGCAGTTTATACGTTGCTAGCATAAAAACCTTTTCAAAGATATCAGTGATGTTTTATTTAAGATTATTCAAACTATGAGTAACTTAAACTTTTGTTTAATTTTAACAGCTACTATAAGTAGGCGAGTTTTATTTACTAGATGGCCCGCCGCCGGCTGAGACGGAATCAAAATCATAACCTATCATAGCCCACCTCCAAAATTGGTTGAGCAGCCTTAGTCTAGATTTAAGCATTACGGTAAATTATAAAATTGTATGTTTTTTGTGTGATTAAAATAGGTATTAAGTATACTAACCTAACTAAACTTTAGTTTCAGATCATCGCGTGCGCTGGAGAAAAAGCAATGGCATGTTAACATTAACATCGTGGCTACAGAGATTCTGAAGACGTTGAAGCACTAGCTATTCCTGTACTATTATAGAAAAACCCTTGGAAAACAGGTTATTATTTTTCATAATTTCCCAATTTACCACATCGAAATATTGTAACAGAGCCCGACTACCTCGAACCTACGTTTCGTCATGACCTAGGTCTTGGATCCGTAAAAGTCCAACCTTAAGACGTGCTGTGCTTAGGTCGTGGAGCATTTCTTCAAGTTCTGAAGGTGATGTGGTGTAACACAATATCATAAATGCACAAAGATATTTCTAAGACCAGATGATCGGATGCTGAAGCGAAAAGCACTCACACAGCACATACCGAACACAGATAGTGGGTATCTACTTAAGTCGGGATAAATGCCTTCCACTTAGAATTTCTCCCGCATCTTTCCTTTTGTATTTTTTAACACTTTGACAGCTGGCTGGTTAGCACGCACTATGGTATGCTGGGCATTTTTTAAGATATTGTAAGTTTTAAAACAAAAAACTGTAAGTGCTATAAGCCTATTTTTTTTTCTTATGTATATTATCTAAACTATATGAAAGTTGATCACGTATTCCGTACGTGATCGGTGTCCTGTGGAATGAGCGGCATCACATGGTGGCAACGTGAGTGGCTGTCAAAGTGACGTTCGTCCCGTTACAAACGGGACGAACGTCACTTAAACGTCACGTAAATTCAGTAGGTTTTTCTGAGCAATGTTCAATATCTAAAAAAACCGGTCACACATGGGGCACACGAAGAGTTCCGACCCAAATGTACAATATTTAGCAAAAAAAACGTCGAAAAAAACACGTTTTTTGTATGAGGACTCCCTTGAACTTTATTTTATTTTTATTATAGTGGCAATAGAAATACACAATCAGTGAAATTTTCACCTATCTACCTATTACGGAACTCTAAAAACGACGCGCAACGGCATGGAAAATTTAAAGATTGTTGCTAGACCTAATAACTAAAATATTCCTACACAACAGATTTTTCGGTAAAGCATGATTGTTATCACGATTGCATTAGTTAGAAATCCAGTTTTATTGGCGTCAATATAATATTATCTATGTCACAATGCACCATTGTAACAACAACACCAAACAAACATGATTTACGTTGTCGTAAATCTTAAATTAGCGGTTAACGTGTCTTTTACGACGTTGGACGTAAACCAAAACTAATCAGTTTACTAGATCGATGTTTCCCCATCACACCAGAGACCCTCTTGCAACTTTTATGTACGATGTAGAATTTATGTAATTCCATGGCGAAACGAGGGTGCTTTCATCGTTAAAGTTCGAGCACCTAAATGCATTATCTGACAAAGCAAATTTTGTGAGACATAAAGCCAGATGTGGCCAAAAATAATGGGATCTTACCCTTGCGTAGGTATTTTTGATTTGTACCTACACATAAACCTATATTTATGTGAAACGTAACTTAAATGTAACATGCGTCGAAAGGAAAATGCCGTCCGAATATATGCAATTCAACATAAAATGTAACACACATTGAAACAAATTCGCCATGTTGTTGTCTTACATTTCAAATGTTTACCCAACATTAAAGGTCCTGTAGCTGTAGTGTGATATCTAATAATATCAATATCATCTAAGGCTTTACAGCCCGGGGCTTTTTCTCTCTAATTTCTCAGTCCAACAGTTTCTCACAGTTTCTCAGTGTCTACGCCATTCAACCATCTGAGCTTAGGCCGCTCTCGATATACCGATCTCCTGTTTTACTATCAGGTAAACGTTTGGGTGCGGTCTATTCTTGCGACAAGTCCTGCCCATTGAAGACAAGATTTTGATAACATAAAGCTCGTCGTACATCTCATAGAGCTCATGATTGTACCGCATTCGCCATTGCTTGTTTTTCAGCATTGCATCGAATATTGAGGATTTAGGATTTTCCGTTCAAAAACTAATAGAGAGTTCATGATAGAGAAGAGATGTGATGGATATAGGTATGTGAGTAAAGCCCCAGGACCGTAAAGCTTTCATATTACATGAAATGGGTATCTCTTATCTCAATCGCTCTCTCACTGCTGAGACTCGTGACTCCGTATCAAATTGTCAACGGTCTTTTTCCATCTACTACGATCAGTGGCCTGGTGGAGTGCGGCGCTGATAGGTATCGCAAATTGCTCGGAGTAGGTATTAGAATAATCAGCCTATAATGTTCCCACTGCTGGGACACGTCTTTCTGTGAGAGGGGGTGGGCCATAATCCACCACGCGGGCATAGTGCGTGTTGGTAGATGTCACTTGTCTTTGAATTTTCGGCTCTAGGAAATGCCGGTTTCCTCACGATGTTTTCCTTCACCGTTTTGAGAGTGTGATATGTGTTTATATGATATTTGGTTTAAAACCATAATACGTGTTCCGCTAGTGGTTTTAAAACCAGGCAGGCGCTTCTGTAAATTATTTCATCACCCCTGCTCTCAAAACGGTGAAGGAAAATATCGAACCAAAAAATCGAAGTCATGTGATATCTACCCTCCCGCACCCGCCCCGCGTGGTGGATTACTTCCTACTCCCTCACACCGAGAGGAGGCCTGTGTCCCAGCAGTGGGAACATTATAGGCTGATTATGCTAGTGTAAATTTTAGTAAGCATTTTAATGTGTTTAAAATGTGTAAATACATTTTCATAACATCATTTGTTACGTAGGTACCTCGAGGAAAAAGAGCATCATCAGGCTGAATTTATAAAACCAAGAAATTTATTGCTACTTTATTAATTTTGTAATTCTTTGTTGGTAGGTAGACATAAGAAAAATTCCGCTATTAAAGTCTTCTATTAGATGCGCACTTTTTATGGTGCGTATAAATAATTGAAGTAGACGGTAGCGGACGGGACACGTCTGCTATAAAAATAAAAAGGCCATATAAACGGCCACAATAAAAAGCGGGTCCACATTAAATTCTATGTAGGGGAGTTTTCTCCTTATCCTCCAGGTACCGACTAGAACTTCGTAAAACATAAGTAATATTTCACCTACCTACCACATTTCAATATCCCATTAAC
The DNA here is from genome assembly GCA_905333075.3 of Atethmia centrago. NCBI lineage: Eukaryota > Metazoa > Arthropoda > Insecta > Lepidoptera > Noctuidae > Atethmia > Atethmia centrago. The sequence continues at coordinate 12,598,967 of HG995383.1, read as the reverse complement.
TAGACGAGTGACATTAGTTTTTCATCATCATCTGCCTAGTCTAAGTAGGTATTTGTCAACTGTGATGGGGTTTGCTTCCAGCCTGATGGAATGTGGCTGAATACCAGTATTGTACATGGAGTGACTGCATATCTGATATTCACAACCCAGTTACTGGGTAACACAGTAACCGTTGGTAAGACTGGTTGTCAAACTTTCGGGCTACTGACTACCCGTAACGACTGTCAGAGATCTACAAATAACAGCCGGGACCAATGGCTTATCGTGCTTTCCGGGCCACCGATGGATCGCGGTATGTAATGCATGGTTTCCCATCCACGGTCCACGGACCGACCTCGGCAAGCGTTGCCTACCCTTAAAGATCGACCCGTGCGCCTGTTATTATTTAACTATCTATTTTGAAAAAAGCATTTGACAACGAAAGTCATCAATTGTTACTTAAAATGCTAGAATAATAAAACTACCAATCATCAATACTACCGGAAATTCCTTAAAATTTTTAGATTTCTATCTAAATAAAAAACAGGTCACAGGATATAATTATCAAAGTGGCGCATTATCTGTAACGTGTGGAGTTCCCCAGGGATCAATTTTGCGAACCCTGCTCTTTTTAATCTACATAAATAATATTCAGAACATTAAACTACATTGTCATCTTACTCTATACGTAGATGATACTTGCTTATTTTATTTCGGATCTTCATTAATAATTTAGTTTCTCAGGCTCAAGATGATGCTGTAGTGATCACACTACAGCCAGATGCAGAAAAGAAGGGCGTGTCCTTCAAGACGGTCCTTGAAAAGGTGGGTGAGGTGGTGCGCCTCGAGGAGCTCGGCGCAGCAAACGGCTTCAAAATGAGGATTATGGCGACTGGGGCCCGAATGGTGCAGGTCCCCGGTGCGGCTAGTGGCCCGGCCGCTGACGCCCTGGCCGAAAGGCTTAGGGCGTCACTAAATGTGGACGAGGTCCGAGTGTCCAGGCCCACCGAGTGCGCTAGCATGCGCATCATGGGCCTGGACGACTCCGCGACTGAAAAAAAGGTGGTCGCCGCAGTGGTTAGGACCGGGGGATGCTTTGCCGAGCAGGTGAGGGCAGGCACCATACGTCTTGACTCCACGGGGCTGCAAACCGTTATGGTGAGCTGCCCCGTGTCGGCGGCCAGGAAAATTTCCGGGGAGGGTTAACGGCTATTAGTGGGTTGGGTTTCCGCCCAGGTGAAACTGCTGGAACCCAGACCTCTGAGGTGCTTCCACTGCCAGGTGGGCAACCACGTGGTAGCTAATTGCACCTCGGAGGTGGACCGCAGCGGTCTTTGCTACCGTTGTGGTCTGCCCGGGCACAAGGCCAGCTCGTGCAATGCCATGCCGCACTGTGCCGTATGTGCGGCCGCTGGGAAGCGGGCCGAGCACCGGATGGGGGGCAAGGCCTGCGCCCTACCTGCCAAAGCCAAGGCCAGAGGCAAGCCCTCCGCCACCGCCGTCACCACCGCAGCCGCCACCACTGCCACCGCCGCTGCCGCCTCCACCACCGCCGTCGTCGCCGTCGCCACCGTAGCCGCTGCGGCAGGACCCTCTCAGGGGGCTGGGAAGGAGGCTCAAGGGGGGCTGACATGGAGTGCCAATAATGGCCCCATTACGCCTCCTCCAGGCGAACATCAACCACTGCGCCACCGCTCAGGATCTGTTGCTCCAGAGCATGGCGCCGTGGTCGCTGAGCCGTACTTTGTCCCACCCAGGGATGACTGGGTGGAGGAACTGAGCGGCTCAGTGACCCTAATTTCGTCGGTCGCTGCCGGTACTCCGTCCCTCGAGGCCGTCAAGTGAGGACGGGGATGCGTAGCCGCATGGTTCGGGGAGATTGTCGTGGTAGGGGTCTACTTCTCTCCGAACCGAACTCTTGCCGAGTTCCACAACTCCCTTGCGGAGTTGAGAGACGTCGTCGTCGGGTTTGGTTCCCTCCCCGTGTTCGTCCTCGGGGACTTCAATGCCAAGAACTTGGCTTGGGGTTCCCGGTTAACGGACACCGTCGTCCTAAACCGGGTTTCTGTCCCCACGTGAGTGCGGATGCGGGGTGAATCAGTGGTGGACATCTCGTTCGCCAGCCCCGCTCTGTCGCCGCTTGTAATCGACTGGCGCGTCATGGAGGGGGTGGAGACCTATTCCGATTACCCGTATATCCACTTTGACGTCTCCGCCCAGACCTCAAACGCGCCGGTCCGACGGGCCCCGAGTGGTCCACGGTGGGCGCTGAAGCAGCTGGACCGGGAGCTCCTCCTGGAAGCCTAGATCGTGCAGGCCTGGGTGTCACCACCGGACAGGCCTGCTGACATCAACGACGAGGCGGAGTGGTTCCGGGAGGCCATGTCCGACATATGTGACGTGGCAATGCCCCGGGTTCAGCCTGGACGTGCCTCGCGCCAGGAGTACTGGTGGTCGCAGGAGTTGACGGCTCTGCGCACTGCGTGCGTGGCTGCGCGACGCCGGTACACCAGGCACCGCAGGCTCCGTATCAAACCTTCAGATACGGAAGCCATTCAGGCGGAGCTGTAATAGAGGTACAGAGCGGCGAAGACCGCCCTCCAATTGGGACTCGAGGTGGCCCTGCACAAGTCCGAGGCCATGTGTTTTCATGGTCCTCGGAACGCGCCACCGTTGGGGTCCCAAATAACGGTAGGAAGGGTTTCCATCGGCGTCGAGTCGACGATGAAGTACCTGGGACTCGTCTTCGACAGCCGGTGGAACTTCGTGGAGCATTTCCGACGTTTGGCTCCCAAACTGGAGCGGGCACGCGCTGCATTGAAGCGCCTCCTGCCTAATCTAGGGGGTCCAAACGCCTCTTGCCGGAGGCTCTACGTGGGGGTCGTGCGGTCCATGGCCCTCTACGGGGCTCCTGTATGGGCGCTGCGGCCAGCCCGCCGGTTGAGTGCGGCCCAAAGGGTCATGGCCAGCCGGCAATAGTCGGATAGATGGAGTGGCATTACTGTAGCAATAGCACCCTGAATATTACTGAGAATATGGTCAATTCATGATGACTTGCGCGTTGGCTCATTTATATGTAATTTTAAATTGTAATTGTATGAAAGTTCTAGTAACTGACTACTACTAGCTATGTTGCCTTTTTTGAGAGAATTAATGTTAAAGTCTACCTACCTACCCTACTAAAACCAAATTTATTTTTGATTTATATTTATGAAATACATGTTCCAAAATACCATTTAACTTAAATAGGAATTCGGTGGGGTCGGATTGAGGTGTTCTATAAACACAAATAATTATCAACTTATGGTAAATTCGTTCTATACCGCATGCTTCAAACATATTTTGTATAGCGTGGGTATTTATAAATGGAAAATGGGTTCTTTGAAGATAAGGTATTTTTATACTAAAATGCAGGTCCCTTCTCTTTGTTTGTCCCTGCAGAAGTTGGCACCCATTTCATGAATTTTAATGTAGGACTCATAGCCTTTTTTTACAAAAGTTACTTTATATTTCTCGGGACTAACCTAACCAACGACGAATCAACAGATTTCCCTCTTTGGAAAGCGACAAGAAAACAAAAAGCCGGCCAAGTGTGTGTCAGACCACGCACAATGAAGGGTTCCGTAGTTGGGAAGATGGGATAAATTTATCCCAAAACAAACTTAACATTTTAGTTGAAAAACATGTTCTTCCATACATCGATATATGCTACGGTCAATTCTCCAATTGCAAATTTAAGTTGGTCGACTATTACTCGTTAACTTGTACAGCTCTAGCATCAAAAATTCATGGCAGTAGTACATATTATGTACTACTGTCATGATTTTTTTTTTTTGGCAGGGGGGGGACAATTGTCTCTAACAAAAACTAGCATTTTAATGCCTAATATTATGCAAGCGGATCCTTGAATCGAAAAGTAGTGTCGACAGGCCCACAATATTTTTGAACGGCCTATCTAACGATACCCCATATCATGGGGTAGACGAGAGAAAAAATATCATCCCCACATTACATGCAAGAGAGGTACCATAAAAAAAATATTTTTACAAGGTTTTCTTTTAGCACTTTGTTGGCGTGATTAATATTATATGTATACCTATGTCAAATTACAGCTTTCTAGTACTAAGCGTCTCTGAGCTACAGCGGGGATAGACAGACAGACAGACAGATAGACAGACTGACAGACAGACCGGCATGGCGAAACTATAAGGGTTACTTGTTTACTACGGAATTCTAAAAGAGCCGATTATGCAAATACCGCCTATCAGAAACAGCCACGGAAAATGGGCCACAAGCCATGAACAAAAAGCGTTAAGGTTTGCCCAATACTTAGAAGACACTTTTCAACCCAATTGAAGCTCCACAGAGAAATACTTGAGAGTGAAAAGTCATCACTAAATCAAAGAATTCGACTTGTGACTCCTAAAGAAGTTTTGAGAGAAAATAAAAAATACATAAGCTCGAAGAAATCTCGGGGTTACGATTTCATAACAGGTGAAATTCTAAAACACCTCCTGCGCAAAGCCATTGCTGTCCAGACTTATCAATGCTGCATTTTTGCTATAACATGTACACATAGCCATGGAATGTACTATATAGCCATGGTTGCTGAAGTCATTATGTTTGCGAAGCCTAGGAAATCACCCCATGAAATATATTGACCCATTTCTCTTTGCCCATATTATATAAAATATTTGAAAAACTGTTAAAAATGGTTAAAAATAATAGAAGTAAAAGTCCTTATACCAAACCATCAATTTGGCTTTAGGGAAAAACAACCTACAACAGGCGGTACACAGATTAACAAACATTATTAAAAAACGCTCGACAACAAGCAAGTCTAAGGTCTAATATTCAAACTCAGACGCATGCTACCTCCAGAATTCATTCGAGTCATAAACAAGTGCCAGAATGTTTAAATAAGCCAGAGGATGTACATTCCGAGCTATAAAAGCTGTGGTACCACAGGGCAGTGTGTTAGGTTCAATCCTGTACATCTAGCTGTACACATGATACCCAGAGCTGGAAAACAACACCCATGCGACTTTTGCAGATGACACTGCTATTATGGGTACCGAACTAAGCCACGAAGAAGCAGTAGAATAAGTTCAACTAGCTGTAAACAAAGTTTATGATTGGACACAAAAGTGGAAAATAAAACTGGATGAGTAAAAAACAAATTATTTAAAAAACAAAAAACCCGACTGCTAAAACACATAACTGAAAAGAGAAAAAGAAACTTTATAATCTATAGAATTTATAATCTATAGAATTTTGGTATCGCAGGTGGGGACAAACATAAGTTACACCATATTTCAGGCTATTGGTTTGGCGCAGAACTTTCAGTGTGCTCTATGAAATCGATATCAATGCGATACCAAAATTCTGTAGGTTATAATGCTTGTTTTTCCCTTTTCAGTTATGTGTTTTTGCAGTCGGGTTTTTTGTTTTTTAAATAATTATTTTTAAAGTTCAATGTCTCCGCAAGACTGCACTGTTCGTCTTCAAAATGCTCTTCGGAGGGAAGCACCTCATTTGAACACCGTAAGGCGTTGGTACGCAGAATTTTGCCGTTCTCTTCATGATGAAACTGGTAAAGGTCGGCCCTCAACTACGATCACTGAGGAAAATGTGGCTACTTTCATGCAGGCAACTAATTAAAGGAGACGGTATAACACCCATTAGGACATTCTAGGACATTTGGGAATTGGTATGAGCCAAATTAAAAAATCTTACATCAACATTCAAAAGTTAGAAAACTTTGTTGCCGCTGGATTACATGAACTCACCCCAGAACAAAAATGGACTCGAGTTGATTGGTGTAAAAAAATGTTGTTAAAGTTAGGTACCTACAATCACGGACGTTCAAATACTGTGTGTGACATTGTATCAGGATAAAACTGAGGCAGGCGAGAAAAAATATTGCGTTTTTTTTTCTCCTAGATGGGTCGTGTCTTCACGATCCCACTTGAAGAACAAAATATAGTTAATGCTGAGTGGGATACCACCATGTGTTTGACCAGTGTCTTTAAAAAAGTTAGGGGAAAACGACCAAGAAGTCGCATCCTATTGCACCATGATAATGCTTCGGCGCACACCGCGAAATTTAATGTTAAATTTCATGGTCTTCCTTTTATTTTAGATGCTATGTTATTTAGAAGAAATAAATGTATATGATTGAGCCTTTCGATCAGCACAGTAAAATTAGGTACCTACAGGTTTTTTTCACATTTAGGGGGTTCGATTCCCGGTCCAGACATGCGTTTATTTAAAATTCTATTTAAGCAGTTCGTATTGTTTTTAAAACAAAAATGAAGTCTTCATTCAGTATTTTTTCTATCTACAATAGGTATTTAAGGTACTTTCCCTTCATGTGGCAAATTCGTGGGACGCCGTGTAATTGCAAAATTGCGCCAAAGCAAAATAGGAGTCGCATCGGGCCGCGCCGTAACGCAGTAGGTTTTAATTGTTTCAGACAGATTCAAATTTCGGATTTGAATGTGGCTACGGACATTTGGGCTGGCCGCGCCAAATGCAACGTATTGCAAAACTCCTCCTAGATCACTTTCATACATTTTGTGAACCATCGCACATTAGAGGCGGACCGCATCGCAACGCATAACAGTGCGTGGGAAGAAACAAGAAGCATGGTATAAGCCAACGCATAACAGTGCGTGGAAAGAAACAAGAAGCATGGTATAAGCCAACGCATAACAGTGCGTGGAAAGAAACAAGAAGCATTGTATAAGCCAACGCATAACAGTGCGTGGGAAGAAACAAGAAGCATGGTATAAGCCAACGCATAACAGTGCGTGGGAAGAAATAAGAAGCATGCTATAAGCTGTAATGTAATATTTCAAATTTTCGTAGCGGCTCGTAGCGCTGGCTACGCTAGTTACCTACACAGCTGCAGTAGGGGATTGCGCGGTGGCTGCAATTTGGAACTATCATAGAAGTTGAACTAGAGGGTGGAGGTATAATTCGGAAATTAAACGATGAAAGTTATTGTATAATAACAAACTAATACAATGATCCGAATTGATTCTATAGGTCATTATAGGTTTATTATACTTAGCCACCTTCTACGAGTATTAGGAATCAATTTCTGTATCGACACTCATAGCAAGCAAGTGAATGGTCGGTCGTAGCGCAGTACTAAATAGTTCAGTACTTATTTTTATATTTATTAATAGGTATGTACAATCCGATCATGTCGTGTAGGTACACGTGCACCCATCTGCAATGTAGGTAATTCCGTAACACACTATCAGCAGCAATGGTTTGACAATTCAACTATATTCATTGCGCGATTTACGTTGTTGAGCAGACAAATTTTTCGAACATATGAAGCAATGGATTATTAATACTTATATGTACTTCAAAATCATTCAGATTGTGATTGATAGTGTGTTACGCAATTAGGGTGCCGGTCAGACGTCAGACCGATCAGGTAGGATTCGTCTATTCGTTGGTATTTGTATCATTCCATCATCTCCTTTAATTCTCATAAATAATTTTTTTTTATTAATAACATATAATATGGCTGTAGCTCTCTTTATTTTGTTCTAAAGGTATGTCAGAGAGACGTACCTTCTCCGTCATATACAAATGATTTAACTGCTTATTTTAAGATTGTTCATCTAGTAGTTAGGTAATAATAAGAAAATGCTGCATTTACTACCTATAATTGTTTGTTACATTTAGTTCTTTATTTTCTGTTGCTTCCTGTAATTTCTGTAGTGTTTATGAACGTTGGTAAATCTAAATAAATAAATAAATAAATCTATATTTATAATGTCTTTTTTCTTTGCCTTTCTATAAAAATCGAATTAGGACAGGCTTCTTTCAGTAAGCTTAACGATAAAATTGTATCTAGGCTGCTTATTTTATAATAAGTACCTAATTATTTTTCAGATAGTAAATAATTGGAATGAAAGCCAAGAAAATTGTATTTGGTTATGTTTTAAGTAGGTACCAAAATCCCAAACGACTACTCATAATTACGTGAGAAGATTTCAAAAACAAACAAAACATCGTGCATCAACATGTGGAGAAAAAAGAAGACCAAAATGATCAGATAGGTATAATCTACATAACGATCGATCTGACTCACAGCAATTCATTCTTGCAACGCAGCCATGTTCGTAAGCTGGAGCAAACCCTCGCAAGTTTCGATCATTAAATTTACTCGAAATGCGCTCCGTGACGTGTGTGCCCGCCTTTGTAGCGATGGCCGCTGAGATCCACGCGTCTGATTCGCTGCTGGCCCCGCGCTTTCTACGCACATGCGCTTTCTAAAGCACGATTCAAAATGGCCGACAAATTTCTTGTCTCCTAAATTACAGTGCAGCCACGATGCTGTCAGGACGACATCGATAGTTGGTAAGTTATTTGAGGGTTCCTGTCATGTGATTGGTTGAATATTGTGGAGATATCGATCGAAAAATGTGCAGCAATTTTTGTTTGCTTTTTAAACGTTGTTGTAAGTATAGGTAGTAGGTAGATATGATTTGGATTTTATTTGGACCAGTGTGTTAAAATTACTACTACTTAATTGGTAGTGATTAGGTAAATAGGTAGGTACTTAATAGAAGAAGGACTAAAGGCTCATGCAGACTGAGGCGATACCGCGGGCGCGACAAGCACATTGCTGCTTGTCGCGCTAGTCTGCACGAGCTTGATTATAAAACTTGATTGTGTGCCACCTGAAAAACATTAGTTAATTCTCACTGTATTCAATGAGAAAGAATGATTTTCATATGGTACCTATGGTATAATTATTTAAATATCTACCACCTGAAAAACCTACCTAGGTATAGGTACCTAGTTATACTTTAGGTAGGTGGGTAGGTATACATTTTCAATTAAGTAGCTGGGTAGCGTAGGTAGGTTCTTAGTGGGTTTTCATCAATGGGTACGGAATCTGCCCGTTAATTGTTAATAAGAAAAACTCACCTGCAACAAACAACCCAGCAGCATCAATGCAGATAAAACTTAGATAAGCAACACTCTCATAGAAATCTTCACTTAATATTCACTTTTGATAGGTAGGTCAAAAAAAAATTAAACTTTATCTCGATATGATAAAACTCTTGTCTGAATGACAGATGTCGTGTTCTTTCTTCATTTTGAAACAGTTCTTGTGTCATTGAGTTAATATTTAATTTTCATGGTTGTTTAGATCATTTTGAACAGTCTGTTCGTCCCGATATTATTGAAGCAGACTATACTACCTAGGTATATTTTAGTAAGTAGTTTCACTTTCCTGTAGTTTCACTCTGTCACAACTCTATAAGTAGTTTCAGCTGGTGTCAGCAGGATGTCGAAGAGCGTCTCTCTATTGAAGCACTACTTGTAAGATTTTCATTCAAAAAGTCTAAAGAGGTGCCTGGCAAGGGCACGGTCTGTTCAATGACTGATTGGCTCAAATTACAAACTGCCTGTGGAGAATCGTGCAAGTAAATAAAGCAACTAAGGTATGTAACATGTTGCAATAAAATCACAACTTTATTGGAATTCTATTTTTATGTCGGAACGTGTTATGTAGGACATTTACAGGGCCGAATTTAGATCTGCAAACTTTATACCTACATAAATTAAAAATAAGATTTTAAAAAGTTTTGAAAAATGTATTTATCGCAAAATACACACAACTATCAGCTGTGCTAATTATGTAAATTCATTTAAGATGGATGCCAAAGCTGTTGAAAAGGACTTAAAGCAAAATTTGTTGCATTAGAAAATGAACTTTGTCAGCAAGACCTAAGGTTTGTATTCCTTCAATTTATATAGAACTAACATACCAAGTATTTTTTTTTAATATGACCACTCGTCCACACGTCCATTAAGGCTCCCACATACTGGCGCGACTTGTCGCGCGACGCGACTCGACACAAAGACACCGCGTGTAGCGCTACAAGCGGTGCCTTTGTGTCGCGACGCGTCGCGCGACGAGTCGCGCCAGTATGTAGGAGCCTTTACAAACCAAGCAACTTTGATTATTTTTCAATAGATTCTTAATAATAGGTAGGTATTGATATTAATAAAATATTAAATAATCAATATTGTTATCTAATAATTTATTATATTATATCTGGGTGACTCTTATACCTGTAAGTGTAAGTACATTAAGTGAGTTTTAGGTAGGTACTTACCTACTTATTGTTTTTTTCATATAGAAAAACATCAAGTTCGTCCCTGTACTATCCTTTTGTTTACCCCTTTAGCAGCTTGCCATTGATCATTTATGACCGCGTTTAGTGACAACAAAGCGAACGATAATCACGTGTATTGTTGTTTAAATTATAACCCAAATAAAGTTTACAACTCACCCTTTGAGGATAAAGCTAACTTTGTTCAAAATCTTATGACCAGGGTGTAAGACGTAAGTAATGTAACTAAAAGGTGTGCAAGGACTGTATAAATAAAGCCAGTAAAAAAGTTTTGGTACTAGAGACTTTTATTCTTACTGGAAAATCAACCTTATTTTGATAGCAGTAGAGTTCATAAATGTACCCGTAACTGAAGTTACCGGCTGGTGGAGCTTTTTGTGGAACTATGCCTGATTTTTTCCTGCTAATATATTAATAAAGTTTACAAAAATGTATGCGAGACATACGGTTACTTTGTTTTATCTTTTATGTTCTTCCTGTTAGAGTTCACAATAAAATAGTAAGATTTTACGTTAAAACTGTGTTAGTTCTAATTTTCACCGCATCTTGGAATTGTTCGGATTTGTCATCTGCTGCAAAGCTGGCGGTTGAGTTGATACAAGTTCAGTACTTTGTCACTAGATGTCACTATGACAGAGCTTTCTATGATCATTGCAAAGTATAGAAGTTTAACTTATTTCTCACAGATGGCGCCGCAAAAAGCTCGAAAGCTTTGCTGTGAGGTGGCGTTAATAGCAATATTGTAAACTTGGATGTTTCAAGAGTGAACTGCCTGTCCGTAGTCTGTTATATTTTACGATCTTAATCTGGTGTATTGCTCTTATTTTCACAGAATCAGCCTATAGGCCTACTACTGTGACTCAGGCCTCTCTGCGACAGGGAGCGGGCTGTAGGTATATCAGCGAGTGGGTCCAGTGAGGGTTGGTGGATGTCACATGTTTTTGATTTCTTGTTTCTAGAACTACTACCTACTTAGGTATAAGCTTGCGTTTATCAATAAAAAACTCCCGGACTCCTGAATCGAGCCACCGTGCATTTTTAAAACATCCATCATAGGTTTCATCAAAACATCTAAATAATTAAAAGACAGAGAAAAAGTTTTTGTGCACTTTTGAAACTGACATAGTGGCCATCATTTCGATATCACCATTGAAACTTGATTTCACAAATTTGAAAAAGAGAAGAAAATCGTTTTGGTCGCTCTCAAAGAAGCAACAAGCTTTGATTAGAGTAGGTATCTAATAAGTTAATAGTTATTTCGTTATTGACAGCGAGGAAGTTGAGTAAGGCGGTGGGTCAACAGTCTTTTTTTTGGGTGGGAAATTATCAAATAACTAACCCACCCGTATTCCTTTTGTTGCCTGTGTGGCCAGAGGCCTCGGTAACCATTTTGAACTTCCACGCAACGCCGGCAAGCATCGGCCCAAGTGGACACTTGTGCTGACATCTCTTTGAGGCGCGCGTGGAACACAACGCGCCGTCGACCCGGGCATGGTCCTTATCGGAAGGCGAGCTATCCATTGCTCACCGTCCGCAAGCCTGCGCCCGTCCCCGGCCGGGAACCGGCCTGGGATTCCCGACGCTCAGGGCGTCTCCTGCGGCGGCTAGGGGCGAGAGGGCTCGAAATTTACCTTTCCTTCAACCGTCCCGCCTCCTCCTTCGCGAGCATTACTGCTTCGCAGAAGGAGGTCACGGCTGCCCATGCCCTCTCGCTCCGTACAATGGCCTGAACCAGGGCCGGACGCGAGAGATCTCTGCCACCGATCGCCACCACGATGACACGGCGGTGCACTGCTCAAGCCGGGCAGACCTCCACCGTACGCTCCACCGTGTCCTCCGGGCGATCCACACAGTAGTGACACCCGGGCGTTTCCTCCCGACATAGGAACCTCCCGAAGCTGCCGTATCCGGTGAGGACCTGTGTCAGGTGGAAGGTGAGGACGCCGTGGCGCCTCTCTAGCCACTCCTCAAAGAGGGGACTTATCGCCGCAATTGTGGCGGTTTGCGAAATCGCACTGTCCATGTCGCCATGAGATCCCACCGGAACTCTATCCGCTGTGCCGCGATATCTCGCGGCAGTAGGTTAAGCCCCAGCGCTTTGCCTCCTCGCGCCACTCCCATACGTGCGCGAGGACTTTTGCCTCCAGGTCATGAACAGACTGGGGCGGAATTTCCACCGAAGGAAAAACTGGCCTTGAGTTTGTGGCGACCGTGGTCCCACGGTCGCTATCATTAAATAGCGACCGATATATACGTCAATGACGAGGCTCATGTGATGCCATATGCTGAGTTTGTGGGCCAGGATTTCATTTTTATGCATGTAAATGGAAGGGCGCACACAAGAATTATTTGAGAATAGGTACCTGCATGCCGTTAGCATCGCAGTAATGGAATGGCCAGCAAGAAGCCCTGATATTAACACAATAGAGCACTTATGGGATGAGCTTAAGAGGCGTGTTCGAGCTAACCAACTAGCTCCAGAGACTTTACAGGATCTGAAAACTGCCATCTAGGAAGCATGGGAGTAAATTCTCTTGAATGTAACCTAAGTTACTAAATAGGTAAACGTTATCTCTATGTAAACCATTGTTTTCTTCAAAATTCCACGCTAATTTTACTCCCGAGGAAAAAGACGACTTTTTATAATTGAAACTGATTTTTGTTAGTATTACGATTTCAAATAGGGAACAATGACAAACGGAAATAGTTGTGAGAGGCATCAAAACCACTTTGTTTTCTTTGTACTACCGTTATTTAAAACGATAGAGACCTTTAAACAAAAATATCCAGGTGGCTGGATTCAGGCGTCCGGGAGTACAGGAATAGGTAGGTACCTAATAATTAAAAACAAACAATTTTTATTTTGTCAAAAAGCTTCTCTTTTTTCTTTTAGCATCTTATGAACTGTGTTGGTGAGTGTGGCCGCCAAAAATTGTACCTACAATAACAGTCGTGAATTACAACAACACAACAAGTAACACACCGTAACATTCGTGAATGAAGGTAACACAGGAGAAGTTTGTGAAGCCTAGAGTTCATGTGAGAGAACTTATATTATTGTGTAATAAATAACTGTTATTTTGTTAATTCGACAACATACTTTGTTGTTAAATTGTTAGAAATAAAGAGTTATGGCAGGTATTAGGTATTTATATTTAATTTCACATACAATTTTTAGATTTAATAAAACAAAATGTTTTTCATTAGGAAGTCTTTATTTTTTTAAATAACACAAAATTGTATGAAACTAAAGTAAGAATGTTTTTATATAATCTTATTGGTAACTACGAGTATACCTAGTTACCTAATGCAAAAACCGTACCTACTTTAAAGTAAGTAAGTTTTAAGTTTACATTCTGACATTTCTTCGGGATTACTGGAGCGCATATACGCCCTCGATGCCGCTTTTGTTTTTCCGCTGCTGTTAACGGCATTTAAAATTAAATATTACCTATAATTATTTTGTAAATTTTGACGTTCAGAGAGTGCTGATTTTGATACAAATAAGCTAATCACTTACAGCCTTATTTATAAAAATCTCGCTAATCACTGATTAGTCACTGTTTAGCTTAGCAATTGATTAGCTCTTAATCAATCGTTAACTTTTCTTTATTTATAAACGCTAGTTAGCAGGTGATTAGTAGCGAAACAAAATAGAGGTGAAACTATGCGTTCAGCGCAAGTTATAATCAGAATAGTCGACTAAAAACCCGAATTTTAAGAAAAAAGTTGTCAAACCACGATTTTTTCATCTGTGGTGATTTTGACACACAGAGTACTTTTTTATAAATTCCTTTTTTGACAGATGCGAGTTTTCAGAGGCAAACTTGAATTTAATTTCGAAATTATATTTATCTAATTATATTTATCTATCGTTGGATTGTATTCGATATGGAAGAATCAAAAAGAATACGGAACGCTAATTGGAGTGAGCAAGAAAAGGTATTTATCTCTAAATTTAACTATTACTAATGTATGTTGACCAAATTAATTAATAAATTTGTCCTAATAATAAACTAACATTTTCTTCCTAATCTTGGGTAACACAAAAATGCTCTTTTTAGAAAGTACTGTGAATGCTAGTGCTCGAGCGGGCTGATATAATTGAAAAAAAAAAGATGCTACGACGAATACGAATGCCGCCAAAAAGCGTGGTACGCACGCTGTGTATGTTTGGTTTAGGATTCTGTTTGATGTTGATTCATTTTAGTGTAGGTACCTATGTCATATCTATGGACATTTAATCATTTCAGTTTTAACGCAGTCAGCGCTAACAAACGCAGTACGATGCAACTCCTCAATCAATGGAGGAATATGAAAAATAAGGCTAAAAAGTCTGAGTTTGCGTAAAGGAAAGCCAAGACGATGACTGGTGGAGGACCGCCCCTACCAAACCCGCCTGCTGAAGACCGTAAACTCATTGACGCAATTCCCAATGAGTTCGCAGTAGATACCAATGCTTATGACGCTGACTCCATTTATGCCAAACAGGTAAATATTTTGATATGTGTCCATCTAATAGACTTCATTTGCTGGCGGTAGCTGCAAAATTTGATGGTTGGTATTCTGTTAACAGCAATCGATAGGATTCCCTGGTTAACTAGATTTTTCTTTATAAAGTTTGTTAATTGTGAAAGCTAGTTGGCTAATCCAATACTATTACAATTTCTACAGTATTCTGCTCTTACAAAATGTTGAACTGTGATTTCGCGATCTGCATGCCTAGTGCATGCGTATTGGGCAATTACCCATTTCACTAAATACTGTCGGCGTTTTAATAAAAATATTAATACATTTTTAGTCGAACGATTCACCGAAGACCCACGATTCTAATGAATCTCAAGCTCCTGCTGTGTTGGTATGCATAAAAATTGTTAGATCCTTTAGCCTGAGACTTCAGAAAATAAAAATCCTCGCCCTTCGGTTAGTCTTCGAGCAAACAAAAATAAAAAAGGAAGAAGTAAGTAGGTACCGACTTACATACAGTGCTGCGCACGCGCCGTCGCATCAAACTTAAGTCGCGCAGTACACGCGCCGCAGCTACTTTGCTGGCTTCCCGTCGCTAGCGCTCGCTAACGCGGCTAGTCGGCCCCCGCTACACCTAGGAGGCCGAGCACGCTGCGATCGTGTGACGATCGCTCCATCTTTTATGTTTCAAATTATTATAAGGACTACATCCCTCGACAAACCCCCTTATAGGTACTACTTGTTATTTTATACTTCATTAAAATCTATTCAGCCAGGAATTGGATGGGAGCAAACATACTAACCTTCTAAAAATAAAACTTTCACATTTTAATTTTTTTATTTATATTAGCGTGATGTATTTATATGAAAGAGGATAAAGAGTACAAAGAGTAAGAGTAGGATAATATACTACAAAATAGAGATACCGATGTCTGTTTTGTTAAATTACTTCCTGTTGATTTTGCAGTGGAATTTATTGTTTCTTTAATAATAATCTACCTATTTTTTTACAGGAACAATCCTGATTGCTGTCGTAAAAGCCACGAGCATCAGATATTCGTCCTCGCAAAGACTGCGAGGGAGGAGGCCATGAGACAAGAAAAAGAAGCACATGAGTGTAAGATAAAGAATGAAAGAGAGTTGCATGGGAGAAGAATAGAACTTATGAGTTTGGAAGAAGATTATTGGAAAGCTAAAATTATGAAAATCAATTAAGTTTGTTTTTGTTAGTTAAATAGTATATTAAAAAAAAAACAAATAAAAGGAAGGTACTTATATCAACATAAATTATTTTGTATAAAAGCATTTCTGTTTATTCTTGCCATCTCGTCATCAATGATAACATCGTTATTAGGTGTGACTTCCTCATCTTCTTGATACTGTGCTGTATCTGAAAACAAGGAGGCTTAGTAGTAGTTGCATTTCCGCACTTGATTTTTGCCAAATCCTTTGCTGGTGATAGATCTTAGTGTAGGTAAGTAAAAGGTTATTCAATTTAGCTGGAAACGTTCATAAATACACACCTTGTTCTTCTTTGAATATAATTGCCAGATTATGCAGCACAGCGCAAGCAACAATGACGATCTTGATTGTAGCATATGAACCCCTCATCACCTCCAGTAATATCCGAAACCGTTGCTTCCAAACACCAAAACATCGCTCGACAACGTTACCGGTTTGGATATGCTGTTGGTTATAACGCCGTTCTTCTTCAGTTCTTGGCCTTAGAATAGGCGTTATAAGATGAGGGGTACATGGATATCCGCTATCACCGATGAGCTTCCCCAAAAACTCATTCTCTTCGAACTTCCTCTTAATTGAACTTTCTCTGTATATCCTTGCGTCATGTGAACTTCCCCCCATGACACACAATGTCGCATATCTTAAGGTCAGCATCACAGATAATCTGTGAATGATTGTATTGATATGAATTAAATAGGAAGCCTAAAAGACAAAAAAGAGGGATGGGTCACACACAATCATAAATACTATACCTAAGATTGGCAATCGGTTCCTATTTCAATACACATTTATGTTGCTTTACCTATACCTACTCATTTTAATTATTTATCTTACTTACTTGAGTATTAATGGAGTAATGCCCCTTTCGGTTAACGTGGCATTAACTCACATCACCAACCTTCCTTATTTTAATATGGGTGCCGTCTATTGCACCATTGATCCCCCGAAGGCCGCAAATGGCTTCAAATTTGCGGATTGCGTTGGTTTCTTCGGTCATATTCGACGGCATTTTTATGAATCTGGAACTTTTAGAAGCTAACGCGATGGCCACTTTACGGGCCAAGCGTGATATGGCTGACTCATACCGTGTATGTCCGCGCAGTCTTCTTGAATCTAAAAAATAAATACTCTCCGTGAATTCGCACATGCTCAGAACTTGAACAAAATAATAAATACCCTACCTCATGACGACCCCAATATCTGATTGCAGCCATTACTTGCAGTTCTACTGGGATACCGCCGCCACGGGTATCCACCTGCAGGTCAGGTCTTACCAAATCTATGATGCGGCACATATTTGCCTTGGTAAAACGGTATCTATGCCTGAATTCTTCATCCAGTAATTCTAGTAGCGGATTTATACGATGCCTGTTGGTTTTCCTGTCTACTCCCCGCTGGCGTTGCAAAATTATTCATGTCTTCTACGTCGTTTTGGAAAACTAGTAAAAGATTGTCGAAATCCGTATTTTAAGCACTAATCGATAGAACAAACTTCGAAGCACACAAAAATCCTATTCGATTCGATCAGCTGATTCAAATAAATCCGCCATTTTGCCTCTTAGCAAGCTTTAAACAGCAACGATGGTGTTTAATTTTGACAGTTTGTAATCAATTGGTTAGCGACCTCTTAGCGCTAAATAGCGTTTATAAATAAGAATTTTGCTAATAAGTTAGTTAGCAATTGATTAAAAGTTAAGAGGCGTTTATAAATAAGGCCGTTACTATAGTGTACACTCAATCACACGATATCAAAGTGAATCAAAAATACTGTGGAGATAACCTAAAAAACTATGTTTTGAAGTTAGCAGGCACAGCTTTAGGTATTTGTTAACCAAATAGTCTAGCTACACGTACAATAATATAATTAGTAAACTTGCGTTGTTATCTTAAATATCAACTCTTAAAATATGAAAATCTCTCGAGACTTGCCTACCAACACAATGTTCACCTGTGGTCTTTAGACCGTTGGAAAAAGCCACCATTTGTTAATACAAATGGCGGTTTTTTAGATCAACCTGTAGTGTGGTGTTGCAATGACTAAAGAAAGGTCCTGAAGGACTTGGGTTTTTCTTAGTTAGACAGACAAATAGTAACATAGGTACGTAACATTCGGTAAAGAAAATTAGTTAGACACATTTTTTTTTAATGTTTTAATAACGTACCTACCTATTTTAAAAAAAAGTAGGAAAAGTTAACAACTTCAAAATCGAAGAGGTTGCTTATCAATTAATTAATTATCTGTTACTTCAATCTGCAACATGTCGTAGTGGGATACACGAATTTTGTATGCTTATGAAAAGTGACTACTTAATAAAAAATAAAAAAAAAACTCGCTCTTAAAGAAACCGAAATGTACCTACTTCTAGTATACCTACTTATATAATTCTGCTTACCAGAAACACTTAAAACATAAATGAGAAACACAAACTTTTCTCCAAATGTACAATTTTAGGCCGCCATACATTGGTGGTGTTTAGGTATCTACCTAAGCAAAAAAGAATGATGCATTCAAAGCTACCTGCGTGCCTTGCATCCTTAACGAATCAGTGTAAATTATTTAGGTATGAAACTGGATGTCAATGACCTTTTTGGTCCCTCTTTTGATTATAGCGGTGTTTGTGGAGCGTTCCACACATAGGTACAAATGTAATCAGGAGGGTCAGTCAGTGCGTGATTTTGGTTACATAGCAAGCATTAGACGAGTAAAGTATTTGACCTCCCCTAATTGAATCACTTCGGAGGGAACAGAGGTCACAGTTGACTGGACCGTTAAGGGTGAGGGTAATGGGATTTGGGACCCCATTATAGCAGTCCATTTGATTTAAATAAGAAATTGGATGGCATAAATTATGGATTCCTATCTAAGTACTTATTTAGGTGTGTGGTGGACGTTGATTTGATTCATTTATGGTCTGTCTGGATTCTTACTTCTAATATACTTTCATCCTTGCGTAGACCATCATTGTCTAGTAAGTAGTACCTAAAGCAAAATTTCTACAGTAGGTACTACCTACTCCTTAAGTTCAATTCTATTTTTGATTTGATTGATGATGATTATGTATACGAATGGTAAATTTTCACCTATTTTATAAAATAACTTTAAAATTATTTCAAAAATATATCTGAAATCCTTACAATAAGCCCTTTCATTTAATATGTCACACGGTACAGTTTGCAAAACTTATTTTTTTTTTTTTTTATTTCCCCTCCAAAAGTGACCCCATATTCAAAATTCATTTATTTACGTTACGCGTCTGTGTTAGGGTCACAGAAATTTATGTGTACCTACTAAATTTAAACACAAATGGTCCAGTAGATTTGGAGCAAATTGGCTGTGACAGACGTACCTACAGACAGACAGACACACGAGTGATCCTATAAGGATTTCGTTTTTTTCCTTTTGTGGTACGGAACCCTACAAAAGATCAATCGCAACTGTCATTTTGGTTTAGCAAATAAAATATCAGAGTTTAGTAGCGTATTAAGTCTGACAACTTAACGTATCCTACCGCGTGGAAGTTTAAAAGGGTTACCAAGGCACCTGGCAACACAGGCAACGGAAGGAATACGGGTGGGTTTTAGTCAGTAAGAGTCTGACACCGTCCCGCTCCGGCCAGAGCGGGAGGAGTTATTTGATAATTTCCCACCCAAAAAAAAAAATACCTGGAGGTAGAGACAGCAATAGGTGGGTAGGCAAAGATAGCACCACAGAAGTTCTTGTCTTAACCAAAAGAAAAACAAGAGTTGATACCAAGTTCCATTTCCATTACGGGCTAACTACCAGGAGGCTATAACTCGGTAGCGGTGGAGAGGTATAATTACATAGCTGAAAGCCATCGTTAAATCCCCTCTAGTGCACGCTAATCAACGGATTAATGGGCGAGGAAATGCGGGCCAGTCCTCTACGAAGCCGAGATGTGATGCTGTGGAAATACCTACATCACTTAGGTAGGTAGATCTACATGTATCTAGGCAGTTTTAGTATGGTGTTATGAAGATATATTTTAGTGGTAAGTGTAAATTGAAATGAAAATAACACAGTATAATTTGTATGTTTATTTTATCTTAGTAAACACAGTGCGGAAAGATGGAAGCTGAAATAAGAAAAGGCTGACACGTTAGTGTACATATATTTCTAGTAGATACTAGAAATATTTTATTTATTATTATTATATTATTAATTGTCATTTTTTTCAGTAGATAGGTAGATACCTATCTACTGAAAAAATGGCAATTGAGTACTAGCTTCGTTCACTACGAGATTTTTAAAGGCATATTTTTTTAGCACTAACGTCAAACATTCCAGTATTAACTTTCATATTGATTGCTTCCCTCCTGCCCTAAAATCCGATTCATTTCACAGGAACTTTGCAACCCCTACTCACCCTACGGAAACAATGCCCCCACCCTTGCGTTCCCGCACTCGCAGCATCCGCCATTTTTACGACTAGAAAGAGACAGAGCTATTTCTACCTGTAAGAGAGAAAAGGATAAAAGATTTGGGGTGCAGAAGGAATTAGACATGAGTTGGGTTGAATGTATAACAAGGACGAAAGCGAAGGGCGATTTATCTCCGGAGTGAAATCTTAAGAACACTCGTTCCTTTGTTTGGCTGGATTGAATAAACCTGAGAAAAATAATGAAGTGTTGAAAAATTGTATTTAACAGGTAGGTATGAGATGAGCTAGTTGGTAGGTATTGTTAATGGTTAATGTCGTTTGTGGAATAGTCCTGCCTTACTAATAAGTGAGCACGTAGTGACTTAAGACCATTTTATTCACTTGATATTGGGCATGCCCAGAACATACCTAGGTACTTACGTAACGTTGAGCAGTATATTGTATAAATACTAAGCAAAACTGGTTGAGTAGTAAGACAAAGTTTGTCTGAAAATTTAAATTGATCAGACTTTTTCGAATCACAAAACATAAATATGGAACTTGATCTACCTAGTAGTACACCTACCTACAGTAGAATAAATACCTACTTTATTATAATAGCGAGAAATATCAGTTTAAATGTTGAGTAAACTAAAACGTGATACTTATCACGAAATTTCCTTATACCGCTAGAAAATTTATCTCGCAAATTCTGTTCCATAGTTCGACAAATATCTCAATAAAACTTCAAATATATCTATAATTTTCAGTAACAACGTGATATTTGAGTCAGCAGAGCCCCAGTGAAACCAGCCAACCTGACGACAAGACACAAAGTTTATTGCAATAATGGCAATTTATCACCCAAATCCAAGTTTGAATATTTTCATACTAATAGTCTTTATTCTACTTAACTAACTTGACACTTCGTGTGACCTTTTATGTGTTGCCTTTTACCTTGGCTAGAGGGTAACCATTGCCATACAACTAACAATGCCAACTGCCAATGACTATTATCGGTCATCTAGGCGCACTTCAGGTTACCATCCCTTCCTGGTGGCTATCCCACCAGCTCGCACTAAGCGTTTCCAAACTTCTTTTATAATGCGCACAGCAAAGGAATGGAACTCTCTGCCTGCGTCTGTGTTTCCGAACGCATACAACCCTAATCTCTTCAAAGTGAGAGTGAACAGGCTTCTTCTGGGTAAGCTCGCTCCATCGTCGACTTTGTTTCTGTCACCTCTGACATAGACTAAGGTCAAGAGCAAACCCATCACAAATAAAAAAAAAAAAAAAAATCTTAACTAACAATATCAATGCCAGTATTTTGGGCACATTACCAGTTGACAGCGATATGGAGGAATATTTTAGTTTATGGTTAAGTTAACTTTAGTTTGGATATCTCTAGGTGCACCCCGCAGTTTCACCCGCATAAGTCTCAATTCCGTGGGAATATCGGGATAAAAAGTATTTTATGTCCTAATCCAGGTCATGGTCTACCCATGTGCCAAATTTCATCCAAATCCGTTCAGCCGTTTTATCGTGAAAGCGTAACAAACAAACAAATAAACAAATTCACTTTCACATTTATAATATTAGTTCGGATTTTTTTATTGATTGTGTATAATTAGTTTGAATATTTAATGTAATAGTAGAAAATACCTAAGAAGGTACCTAAGCAAAACATGCAAGCTAAGTAGCTCTCCATGTCGAATTTTTGCCTCGTCAGCATAATATTAAACTAAAGAAATCTGGTCTCCACACACCGCTCAATAAAATCTCAAATAATCTATCGTTTCCAGTAATGACGTGAGATTTGAGTCAGCACAGTCCCCAATGAACTCAGTCAAGTGAAAACAGCCAGCCAGTCGACTTGACACAAAGTTTATTGCCCTCGTTATCGAGACTGTTACTTTTCGTTATTTGATCGCATTAGAGGGTGCATGCATCCCCTGCTTGAGGAAACTTGCGAGATACATAAATAAATGTATTAAATGAATTATATTATAGGTAACAATTTAATTACGTAGGTATAGCTTTGCATATGTTTGAATTTGATTGTGCCAAAGCTTTCAGGATGACATTTAAAGCCCTTCCTACTGTCGATTCATTGTATCTAACATAGGTAGGCAAACTAGATATATACCTACGTATAAGCTCAGGTGGAATTAAAGTAGTGGACTGTATTATAACGAAGTTTAATGGTGGTTCACAATATAGCAACTTATCAAAAATGGCATGTCATTTCATTCATTTCATTTATTTGCATACCATAATGTGTATAAAAGATGTTACATAAAGCTTAAAGCTAAAGAACAGTTATGGACCCTGTTAGGGCACAGCAATATAGGAAAAACTTAAAATTAAAAATTAAAACATTACAATTCTTATAGTATTCTTATTCTTAAGTTAACTTATAATATACGTATTAATAGTTATAGTTATTTAGATAATGTTAATGTTAGTGTTATTAATATTATTAAATTTAAATTAGCTAAAAATAAAGATAAAAAATACAAAAGATAAAGTAAAAAACTGGAGTGGTAAAAGTAAAAATAATGTTAATCAAAATCAGTCATTTAAAGATATTATTTCATGTAATGATATTATTATTTTATAATCATAGTTTATCATTTAAATAATATAAATGATTATAGTAGTTTTTGCTTAAAAGAAATAGTTTTAATGTATTTATGAAACTATTATATTTATTTGTATTCCTAATTTGTTCCGGTAGCTTATTAAATAATTTTATTGACATTACATAAGTAAGTAGACATTACATAAGTAATGTCCTAGCGTGGTCGTGTCGGACGATGCAATGGCGCGGTGGTCTTGCCTCCCGGTTCCCGCGTGGCCGCTGTGCCGCGTCGCTCGTTGACGACGCCGTAGTGTGTTCGTTAGATGTACATACTACCTAGGTAAGTGGGTATCATCGTCATTTCACCCATTGCTGGGTATACGCCTTCCCTTATTCTACCATACTTCCCGGTACCGTGCGTCCCTCATCCAGGTGTTACCCGCGACTTTGACGATATCATCAACCCAACGCGCTTTTGGATGACTCTGGTTTCTATGACCTATCGTTGGCTACCATTCGGGCACAGCTTTACTCCATCGGCCATCTCTGCGTCTAACTAGATGTCCTGCCCAACATCACTTTAGGCGGATCGCCCTGCCAACCGACGTCGGATTTCAGTGTTACGTACCTACTCGGTCTAGTTGGGTTATGCCGAGCATGGCTCTCGCTTCATGGCCCTTTGTGCTACTCGTATGCGGTGGACAGTCTCCTTTGTGAGCCTCCATGTCTCGGCACCGTACGTCATTGTTGGGAGGACGCATTGATTGGAAAGGCGGGTTTTTGGGCCGACAAAAGTAAGTAGGTACCTATACCTACTATATAGTTAAATCTTTAGCATTCCTTGTTATATCCCGCTAGTGAGTAGCTATTTCGAAACTGTTCTGAAAAAGATGTGCTGAAGGTAGGTAGGTAAATAGTTAGTAGAGTACATCAATTTATATTAAATTTAGTTTAAAAAAAAAAACTGGCCAAGTGTGTGTTGGACCACGCACAACGAAGGGTAGTTGGGAATGTTGGGATGAATTTATCCCTAAAATAAACTTAACATTGCAGTTGAAAAACTTGTTCTCCCATACATCGATATACTCATACGTCACGGTCCATTCTCCAACTTCAAATTTTAATTGGTCGACTATTAGGTACTCGTTAACTTGTAAAGCCTACTTAGCTGTGATAGTTTTCCTTTTAATTTCATTATATGTATTTACTACTGCCATGAATTATTTTTCACATCTCTATAAACAACCATTTAGCTGGCAGGGGGGGGGGGGGGGGGGGATACACACACTTGAGTCTAACAAAAAATAGCATTTTAAAGCTTATTATTACACAGTCAGATTCTTGAATCGAAAACTGGTGTTCACAGACCCGCAATATTTTTAAACGGCCTATCCCACGATACCCCACGCTATGGGACAAACGACGAAAAAATATCATCTCCACATCACGTGCAAGTAAAGTACCCTAAAAAAAGCCATTTTCAAGATTTTATTTACCACTTTATTGTCGTGATTAATACGTATACCTATGCCAAATTACAGCTTTCTAGTACTAAGCATCTCTGATTTACAGTGGGGACAGACAGACAGATGGAAATGGCAAAACTATAAGGGTTCCTTGTTTACTACGGAACCATATAAAGGATGTTAGTTCTAAGTTCCTAAAATACAATTAAAAATCAAAACATTAATTACTTATAGATAACAAAATTCAAATTCACTTGTGTGACATCATTCCAAATATTTTGTAGAACTCAATAAAACAGATTTTAATTTACTTAGGTACCTGCTTAAATAAAAACAGAGTAATAAAAACGAACCTTAAAAGTTCTTGCCAATTTTAACTTGAAATTAAACAGATAGGTATTTCACTACCCTCCTTTAAAACGTAAATGTAGTAGGTAGGTAGGTCCCCTAAACCGATGAAAGTCGTGAACTCATGCGATAGTCATTTATTTCCGGAATAAGGCACTAAATATGGAGGGTGGCCCCCAACGTATTTGCTTGTATTAAAATGCTTAGGCACGTTTTTAATCAATTTCCTCAGATGCAGTCTTCTATTTGACATGCAGTGCAGACGTAACATTCATTCCTACTCATAAATATTTAGTAGGGGGTGCCAAAGACGTTTCTATTTATTTAAATAAAAAATGTAGCGTACCAACCTAATTTAAATAGCACATTTTAGTGTTAAATCATTAACTTTGAATAATTTAAATTCAGTTTCAAACTCTTTTATGACTCTACTGTTATGTCGGTAATTACCTAAACCTAATTATAATATAAAAAACATTATTTTAATTAATGATAGGTATTCAAATTACAACTCAATCGATTCGTTATAAAACTTTTTTATAAAGGAAGTATATAATAAATCGATCATTAGGTGCTCTGAGGTTGCATAAGAGAACACAGAAACAAATAATCACAGAAGTATAATATAAGTAACTATTTGCATTATTATTTTGTAGACACAAATATAGGTTAATAAAAAAAAATATTAGGTAATATATCGCAAATACATTAAGAAAAAAAAAAGACAACTAGCTAAAAGTAATGATCTGAACAGTGCGTACGTATGACAGCTTCTGTTGGTATGATTATGATATGTTGGTATGATTGGTATGAACCCAGCCCATTGGAATGCCTTAGTCAAAATAAGGCAAGTCACATGTGACGATGACCGGAAACTGCATCTGTAAAAAAAAACAATGTATTAGCTTAAGAGGCTGACAACATCTAAAGCGCGGTCACTGTCGGACTGCATAGAAAAGAAAGAGAAGCGCGATGACACAACGCTGGTAATTTATTGCAAAATATGAAGCAATTGTCCATTTACAAAAATCTATTGACTGGATAAAAAAATTAAAACACTATTATGCTAATATGTTGCTTGTAGAATAATCTGACAAAAAATCAGAATAATTGCATGTATATTAGAATATTAGTATGGTTTTTAATAGCTAAAATATTTTTTTAGAGGTATCTTTATATTTTTTTTTATCGTATAGCAAATCAGTTGTATTATATTTTCAACACACTAATTACCTAGCATATGTCCTGAAGAATATCATATATTTTTCTGATTTTGTTTACTGCGGTGGATCATATACTTTTAGACATTATAAAACTTCCAAAATTTGCGTTTAGGTCCTGTAGTCCCCTTAAATGTTAACGTCTTAGATATTCTGTCCACACGACCCATAACATTAAGTAACATGTAGACACATGGGCCTTATTATTATGCATGCAGAGGGGAATTGCCCCCCACGTCGGGTAGGGTCTCAGTAAGGTACTACCTCTACTTTAATTAATTAATGTTTAGATTAATTAATCATTAATAAAGTGACACGTGCGTTTAATTACTGGAGATTAAGCCGGGGAACTATAGGTGGCTATTATCTTAACTATACATTTTGGCTATTAAACTTATGCGGGCTTGTTTACTCAGTCTATTTGCCTATGTGAGATTTATTTATATAATGTACGAGGGGTCAAAGTCTATCTAAGTAATTATAGTTTATTTCCCTTTGAGGATGCCGAAACATGTGACCAATAATTTCACGTAGGTAATTGGTTTTATTTGCTTAGGTATATATATCTTAAAATTAAACGAAATTCTGAACATTTCAATGTTTTTCAAAAAAACAAACTTCTCAGGTATCAAAGATTTTATGAAGAATTTTCCCTTTCAGGTGTTTTTCTATAAAATTACAAAAATTGCTCTTGATTTTTGTTTTTGACAAATAGTGATGATGACAATGTTTTTTTGCCCGTCAGGTACCAAGATTATTAAAAAATATTGAATACGTGTTTTTTTCTTTTTTCACGTACCTAATCGAAAGATTACGGCGATACATTGAGTTAAAATGTGATATGACGTCACGCCTTGCTAGATTGTATACGTAATTGTGACGTAGCGACCCCCAAATCCCCAACTTTAATGCGTTTTTATTTAAGTATTTTTTTATTAATATTATCATCAGCCTGGCCTTTTCCCAAATATCTTGGGGTCGGCTTCCAGTCTAACCGGATGCAGCTGAATACCAGTATTTTACATAGAGCGACTGCCTATCTGACCTCCACAACCCAGTTACTGGGCAACACGATACCCCTTGGTAAGACTTTTGTTGTTGTCAGACTTTCCGGCTTCTGACGACCCGTAACGACTGTCAAAGATCTACGGATGACAGCCGGGACCAACGGCTTAACGTGCTTTCCGAGGCACGGAGGGGTTTTGGTTTGTAAAGATGGTCACCCATCCACGGACCACCCGCGGCAAGCGTAGCTTAACCTTTCGTACGGCTATTATCATTGCCCGTGCGGCTGTTATTACTTAGCCTCAAGCCCCTTTTTATTAATATTATAAAGAAAAATACGTGCCTAATATTTTTTTATTATCTGACTGACGGACTAAATAGGTAATTATCCAATATTGATTCGAGACCTGGGGGGTAACCATCACCTCTTATAGCAGTATTATTATAATATTACTTCACAGTGGGAAAGTGATGGAGCTATACAGGACTTATAGATCCATCTCTTTCTCGCGCTGAAGTAATATTGAAATAATACTGCTATAAGAGGTGATGGTTACCCCCCTGCAGAATCAAGCAACTACCAACACACCAAGAAAAGTGTAAAACTGTATTACTTTCGTACCTTAGGTAGGTACGAAAGTAATACAGTTTTACACTTAAAACACACATTAGTCATATCAAACGGATAAAGAAAACATCATGATGCCGACTTCCAACTCTCTATTTAATCATGACTTTAGTTTAACGACAACAGTTAGCAGAGAAGATAACCGAGCTTTAGGTATTTATAGCTTTAGGTACATTCAGATGTATATAAAACATACGTTAACATGACATAATCATAAAAATAAACACCGGCTGTAAACTAAGTACATTTCAATTTAATGTTCTACAATCTAAACGAATGATTAGTTTGTTATTTAAAACGTAATTAACTGTCTTTAGCAGTAACCGGTAACTTCTAACGTGAAAGCGACCGCAGATCTTATTTTCTAAGTAAAAGTGTTTCAAGAATAAGTTGGTGTCGGCGAACGAAGAAATGACTGGCCGCTTTACAGGCCGCAAGGAAAACGTTTTATTTTTTCACTTTTGCGCGTGTAAATGCGCCTATTCTTTATTTTTACGAGCCCGTCGGCTTCTAAGTGTAGAACGTATAGGCTAGTTAGTATGTGAGTATGGTAAGTGTGGAGGTAATGTAATGGCTGTGTCGGGCCACAGGCAGCCGCCCTTTAACGGCGTCGTAATTGCGAGCTGAAATTAAGTGTTATTTTTATGGTGATTTCTCTACTACTACTAAGTTGCTTTAAGTAGGCGTAAAGCGTTTTATTAATTGAAATAATCGTTGCATAATAAATTTTGATGTTTGTGAATAGTCTTTCAAAAATTACTGTTTGTGGTGATGATCAAATGAAAAGAAAAGTTACGCTGAAAAAGGAAATGAAAAGAAGGTTGGTTGTTAATGCCTAACATAAGCTTTTCTACGTAAGTATATTTTCTTGCATAATCATTACCATTTTATTGTTCATGATACATATTGTTAGTTTATAAGTACCTATCTACTTTGCGATTGCGTTTCAATTTCTTTTATTTATAAAGCCGAGGCCACAACGTCAAAAAAATTCAGAGCTAGTCGGCAAAAAGCAAAACACCTCGTATTTTACGCATGTAGATACGTAGGTACTACCTGACCTCATGGAAGGGGTTAGTGGATATTTATGACTTCTATACAAGTTGTGTCGGCGCGGTGCATGTGCGAACTTAGCCCAGGGCCCATAAACCAGCCAGCAATAAATTACTCGCAACTTTGTACGGTGTGCGCCGAGCCTTACCGCCCATACATAAGTGCACTGAAAAATAAATTTTATTGGCTCAGTTACTTACACGAGATTTGTAAGAGGAGAATATTAATTTGGTTTCGTTTTGTTACATGGAAACGCTTTTAAGTCGAATCTGAGTAGTAGAAGTTTTTTTCATGGCAATTATTTTGATAAATTACGCTTCTTAATTTTTATCTGATGCCAGTTAAGCACACTGGGAACAGCAATTTTCAGTTCTCCATTTAATGTTGTTGATTGTTTTTCTTTGTGTCGGTACGATGATATACTTAAACAGCTTTAATCATGGTTAGGTAAGTTTAGTGAGACCGCGCAAGACTTTGTTGTGTTGGACGTGCTTAAAGTTTTATATCTAAGTATATCTAAAAAAAAAAAATCGAAAAATTATAAATCGGTAGATCAATCAATCAATCAATCAATAATCTTTATTTATAAACATAGGTTACAACAGTGTTACAGTTGTATCTATCGTCTCTTCAACTTCATATTTATGTCTTCATTCTAAATCTTCCTAAACCCAATTTTCCACTTTACAAAACATCCAAATCTTCATTAGTAAAACTACTCAGAGGTGTGATAACACATGTTCCATCAATAGAAGATTCCTACACGATTTATCGTTAACTTTTAGGTGATATACAACGGGCCGCCGATCAATTAAAGCATGGCTGCTAATCGGTCGCACTGTTGCGTTAATTACACTAATTTTATGACTTTATATTAGAGCCTTGTCATAAGCGCGTGGGCACGTGGGTAGGTTGATATCACGTCTGTGGATGTCTACTAAAGTGTTACGAGGTTTTGGTATATCTATTTAGGAATTTATGATTGTAGTCTTTTGTTTCTATTGTTATACAATCTTGTACAAATATTTATAGCTTATTGTGTCCTTTAACATTGATGGTAAAGCTTCTTTTCTAATGCAAGAGAAAACTATACGTAACAGACCCATTCCATAGCCCTGAAAATCACATATTATCAGAATAGATTCAAAATAGAGTGAAGTTGTAAGTTGTGTACCTATACAAAAGAAGTAAGTAATTAAATATCTATTTACCTCCTAAAATCTTACATCTAAAACAGAACAAAGAAAACATCGAAACGCAAACGTCTACGAAAAATAAAGCTGAAACTTTATCTATCTTTACAGCGGTACCGGAACACGGCCTACAATTCCATTTCACATCAAAGAAGAACATTATCCTTTCTTCCATTTGTCCATAAAACCTTATCTCGGAGAAAGCAAGGCGGGCAAGCGACGTGCAATCTACATAGAGCTGATAATGGCAAGACCACTTAGTAGAGAGCCCGCAGCCTTCCTCAAAAGCTAACATTACTTGGCACGATAATGAAAACGGGAGGTCTAATTTCCGTGGTCGCGATATAAGTAATCTTGGAGGAGCGCAATGGGCGGTTTACGATCGCGGGCGGAGAAGGCTTTTATATTTATTAAGTAAGTTGGGCTTTCGGCTGTATTAATCCACCTTTATGGAGGGGCGTCTAGGCGCCTGCTGACGATGGAAAGCAGGACCGGGTATACCTATAGCGAGATTTATATCTACTCACTGGTGTTAAAATCTCAACCCTTACTTGAGCATTTGTTTCAGTATCAAAAGAAAAAGAAACTGTCAGCCGTAGGGCTGAACGCCAGAAGTGAAACTTCTTAGCTTCACATACTTGTAAACATCTGTATATATGTATCTGAGCAAGCGGTCACGCGAGTTCAGTGCTTTTTCCCCATCCCAAATGTACCCAACGTGCTTAAAAAGTTTTGACTTCAATTATCTTATGGCATAGGTAGGCTTTTGACATACTTATGAAAACACTGGACGGTGCAGGAATGTATACGAGTAGCCTACTCTATTTTTTACCCGAATCAAGACGAGAAAATTTTCCTCAAATTTAGTCAAACTAAACTGCAAGCTCTGTAGGTGGTACAGGCGGCAAAATAAAACAATTCCTCAGCAAGATCTTTAAACTATAATTGTGTTCGGTTCAGGTGCCTGCACTCCGGTTGATGTAGGCAGCCGGTACTAACGACGCACTAAAAGTGCGGTTTTGATGGTGTCAGATGTCTCCTGATGGTCATATTCTAAGTCTAATCGTAAGCATGGTTGCGGTAATATAATCCGCAATTCCATTAGTTATCTGGAGAGGCGAACTTGTGTTTATGGCTTGCCCTGAGCCACACACGGACTGTGGCTAAGGTCGAAACAACTACTGTAACCTATTGGCAGTAAAAGTGCTTTGGAATTTCACGGTGGACATAGGATATGCTTTAAAGCTTTCTATAAGCTGGATACGGAATATTACAAAGCGTTTTTCAACTTAAGGGCGTTTTTCACTGCAGTAAACAAAATCAAAAAAATATATGTTAATCTTCAGGATAAATGCTAGGTAGATAATGTGTCGAAAACATAATACAACTAATTTGATACGATAGAAAAAAATCACGCAGATATCTCTAAAAAAATATTTTAACGATTTAAAACCATACGACTATCATTCTGATTGTTGGTCAGATTATTCTACAAACAATTTATTAGCATAATAGTGTTTTAATTTTTTTATCCAATCAATAGATTTTTTGTAAATTGATAATTGCTTCATATTTTGCAATAAATTACCAGCATTGTGTTGTCGCGCTTCTCTTTCTTTTCTATGCAGTGCGACAGTGACTGCGCTTTAGCATTTGTCAGCCTCTTAAAATGGAGGTGTTGTCCTTTCCAGCTTCAATATGCTATTTCACTATAAAAATCTAGATATATTTCGGGAACAAAAACAGTCTACGTAGGCTCTACTAAAATACAATAACTGCTATATCAAACTGCCACGTAGAATTACGTAGGCCACAACAAAAGAGTTTTTAATAACCACACATTCAAAATTCTTTGTTTCAAATTGCCTAATTAGTGCCAACGAAAACGTTATTCCAAAGTCGGAATGTGTGAACAAAGTTTTATTAAAAATCACAGCTTTATGTACAAGTAGGTGTTTGGGTAGGTAGGTGGCTCGTACGTGAATGTTATCATATTTTTACGGGGTACGTGAAAACGCGCGCTTTTATTACGGGGAGTTTTATTACGTTTGCTAGATTAGGAGTGAGCCGGGCTCGGCTCGGGCGGAGGTCACTCGAATGGAAATAGGAAATTCCTGAGATCGGTCAGCGCGTGCTGGTATTGGCGATGCGGGAATAATGCGGACGCGGTCCAATTTCGTCACGAATGCTATAAGGAATATTTAGTGCTACGAACGATGGCCTATTTAATGTTTATTTGACTTCAGGCTTTGGGTCTGTAAAAAGGTTCGTACAAACTAGGAAGTAAGTATTTTTTACGATAAAATAAAAATATCTATTCTATATGCCAAAATTCGGGGCGGGACAAAGAAAAACAATCTACGCTATGACGCGTGAAGGAATCGGCTCGTATTTATGGGGGGAAGTTATTGTTTGAAACGTCTAAGTCGTAATTCCGGGACATAAACCAGGCAGGCTTCACTTTGGACCCTCCCTCTTCTTCCCCCATTTCCCCCACGAGCGGGATGCTGTTTTTCCTGGGCGAAATGGCCCGTTTGAAATTGTTGTTTTATGGAAGTTTTTAGTAGTTGACTTTGCCCGGGAGAAAATATATAGAACGGCAATCTTTATGTCTAGCTATGCATACTTGTAGATTTATGGATGTTATGACTACCTATACAAGAATAGGTAAGTAAGGCGTGTCAGAGGAAAACCGGCTAGGCGGCTACCTACTTGAATTTTTATTAAAAATATATGCTATGATTATTGGAAAGAATATTTTAATAAACTGTCATTAGAGAAGGGTTTATGGTAAAAAACCATTCAGTGTGAACCTCTTCGCGTGCCCTGGTTCATGAATAAGGATGTTAGTAGAAAACTGCTACTGCTCTTAGACTGAGATCTGGACGCATTCCATGCAAAAAAATGACTCTATGATGAAAAAAATCACTTCACCCAATTGTGAGGAATGTGGAGTTGTCGAGGATCTACAACATTTATTGATAGGATGTGTCCAATATGAGCTCAGTAGAAGTAATTTAGTAAGGTCCCTGAATTTGAGGCATGTTACAAACAATTCTATCCCAACAAAATGGCGACGATACGAAGGGTTTGTTCAAGTTCATGGCCCACGTCTTGTGAAAGTACAATTGCTATGCGTATTAATAAATAAGAAAATAAAAAACACTATAAACATTAAAATGCATATACAACATGTCGCGGAATTAATGCACACCACCAAACACCCCAATAAGAATATTAGGTTATAATTCCGTACGCAAAATACGCGCATTGACGTGGAGTTGCGGACACCAGCCCGTTTTACCTATTACCTAGGTTATAATTATAATACATTAATTATTTTTTTACTAAGATTTATAAAACATTCTTTGTTTATTAAATTAGTTGTAGGTACTGATTGTGGGAGAAAATTGTGATCACTCTACAAATCTACGCACGCACACAGTCGCACACATTTAAGGGTGTATCGTATTAGGGTGTATCGTACTTCGTCCATTTTCGTTTGTTTTGACTATACAGCGGAAGTGTGACTGTAATTTACGTAGTTTTTATTATTTTTGGAATAAAAAATATATCTATATTAAAAATGACAAACATGTGCATTGATTCAGTTACACATTGCATACAATTATTAGGTAACTAACTATGTACACCTTTAGTACCTACATAAGGTACTAAATTTGACGTGAACTAACTATCTATCCGAATAAATACAAAAAATACTTATACCAACTTACATAAAGGTGTGCAACGAAGAACAGAATTTTTTATCAATTTAATTATTGAATTAAATAGCTACGAACTGCGTAGCAATCGTAGCTCTATGTCTTGTGCTATAGATATTCGATAAATACCTACCTAAGTAGATCCACATTATCATAATTTAGAATAAAAAGTTGAAAATAAATTAAAAAAAAAACACGCCAGCACATCAAATTACCACAGACTGTCAAATTTATCCAAATAATTAAAACCTTAAAATGTTGATGGTTAAGTTCAAAATCGAATGAGAAAATTTGACAGTTTGTGATAACTTGATGTGCTGGTGACTGTACCTTAATTCTGACACTAATTAATTAAGGCTTAATATTTCCAACGTCAGATATATTTTATGCATAAAACAAGCTAACGATAGTTTTTCGATAACAAACACTAGATAGCTACCTATCTATTAGCTGGCACTACCCTTAGAACGTAGGAAGAAGAAAACTACAAAAAATAACAAAAACTTGAGCCGAATGTATCGACCAAAGATATCTTCAAGAAATATTGAACCCATGAACCGATAAAAACTCAAAATAACGACCTGTCACAAATAATATACAATGAAATTATCTCCACCATTTTTAAAGTTGGAACGCGCGGCCGATGCTCGCTCGCGATTGGTTGGCTCTTGACAGCTGGGTGAAATACGCTTGCCCCGGCGCAGCGGGTGACAACATGGTGCCACTAAAGTCCCCTAATGAAATTAAATTCCGTACGTTTTAGATTTGCTCGTAAATAATTCGAGTATCTAATCCACTGATTAATGAACACCATGGAATTTTCTTGGAGTTTTTAATCTTGCGGAGTAGTCTTTTAAATTGATTGGCCGTAGTTGGGTGTAACGATGTGGGGAACTAAAGCTTCAAGCTCAAGACTAATCCGTATTTTATTATATCGATAAACTTTAGGTAGGTGTTGTTACTTTTTTCTTCATATGTTATGTATGTGTGGGAAAAATAACTCCAACATATGTACAACGGTACGGATCTAACCTACAAACAACCACGGTAGACAGACACAAAGCATAACATCAATAAACCGAGCAGACGATTACTAGACACTTTTATGACACTAGATACAGCGTACAAATCACGACAATATATTTATTTCGACAACCCTATCGCTGGCACTCACGCGACGTACCCTAATGTCATAGATAGTAGACATCTTAGCACTTTAAAAGCATTTTAGATAAAACGGCGTGTTGGATAGGCCTGTGGATTTAGTTACAACAAAATTACAAGTTTACGACTAACAATATCGTCGTATACACCAGCACTCATGTCGCTTTAGGGTTGGTGAAATGGAAAAATAGATTTTCAGCAAGCATTATATTCGCAGAAAATATATTGATTGAAAGAGAAATTGCTTCTATATTGAGGAGAGAAGTTGGTTGGATGATGCATATATATTTTCATCGGCCTAACATTTTCCCAAGAAGCCTAAGTTTTGCTAAAAACAGCAAAATCAAATTTTACAGAACGGATTAATTTGAAGATTATCTACAGTGGAAAACCGTACAATTTTCACTGTGCACTTTTCTTTTCGTTTTAAATTTGTCATAGATTTCGAACAAGTGGGAACATTATAGGCTGATTATATATGCTTATAATCAGCCTATAATGTTCCCACTGCTGGGACGCAGGCCTCCTCTCTGTAAAAGGGAGTGGACCGTAATCCACCACGCGGGCCTGTGCGGGTTGGTAGATATATCTTCAAATTTTTGGTTCTAGGACATGCCGGTGTCCTCACGATGTTTTCCTTAATAATAAATTAATTTACACAAAGTCAAGCGCCTGTCTGGGTTCGAACCTACGATCTACAACTCGTAAGTCGCGGCTGTTACCACTGGGCCACCACTGCTCCAAAAAGCATAAATGCATAAATGAAGAATAATGTTGAACACCAATTAAATAATCCTAAGGAAACTGTCGTCCTTGCCAGCCCTAAGCTCACGGGGCACTAAAGAACTGGTTTAGTGTTCTTCTGATGATTTACTGGGTGCATTCCTGGAGTGCCATCGTCCGTTGTGAGTCGCGGGTATATGGCCGGTGTAAATGTACCAGATTAGCGGACGGCCATCAACTATTACTACTTACTACTTAGTCGCTCTATATTGTGGAGGTGGTTGATGACAGACCTCTAATTTCTATTGAGGTTTGTTTTTCTCGTCTTTCTTCGACTGAAATGCAAGTAATTTTCCTTATATCTATAACTGTAGATATGTAAATAAGTAGATATTCTAGTTTCTTACCAGAATTCCTACAGAAAACAAAAAAAAGGTATGTTTTCTTACAAATGGGAGAATTTCTACTGGTGTCTTACTTTAATACGATATCATTTTATTACGATACAAACACAGCATTCATCTGTAAATTCGCAATGCACTAATATATTTTCCTTTGCAAATATTAATAAACCGTTAAATATAAAGTGCTCCAATAACGTTCTGCAAAGTTTTGGCCCACCCATGTTTGAAAATAATAAAAAGCGAGCCATATCACGTGGAGTGTAAGGCATAAATTAGTGATGAAAACGATACGTTCCCCGGGCTATCATAAAATACGAGTAATTTTAATAACAAAGACTAAAACAAAATACATTAACGACTGCCTACAGTTGGTCTTATGATGCGATGCTACAGATTAAGGCGGTGATCTTAATGTGAGTGGGTAATTTATGAAGCAGCCGCAATAATTTACGCAGGGGTTCGTACGTGAGCAACCTGCCTTAGGTGCCTCCACGGGTATTCAATTTCCTACAAACCAGTTTGCTCCGTATTACCTCGAACCATACATATAAAGAACCGATTTGCATAAGTAAGTAACGTTTGCCTATTTTATACGCAACACAATCTCGTTAAATTCAGTTGTTTGGTTATATATTTTATCAGTTTCATCGGTCTTATATGGCAGGTGCACAAATAATATTATTAATAGCAAACACCTTTCCATAAAGCATTCATATCTCAATCTTCGGGTCGTATCTGTCTTCATAAAACCTTATTTCAGCATGATTTCAATATTTTTCTTGCGACACATGCGTCCCGATTCCGTGGAACGGCATAGAGTTTACGATCCAATATTTTTATGCAAAGTGCGTCGCCAAATGTGCCACGTCGGTGCCGAAAAAATACACAGCACGTCCTTTCGCACGTAAAAAAGGATGCGACAAAATAAATATACACGAAGCCACCCTTTTTGTCCATTAAACGAGCGAAGGTTTTTTTCTGCTGCCTCCATAAAATGTGCCCCAATAAATATGTAAATCTACCGAGAAAAAACGCTGCCGAGTGCCGATGCCGCCCGGTTTTGTGAGTTTCACTTTCGTCTGTTCAAGTTAATTGGTACAATTGCATTGAAAAAGCTTCAACGTCTCGAATGCCAACGACCTTTGTCACGAATGATCGTCTTTTATTTGCCCCACAATCTGGCATCTGAAATGCAAATTAAGGTTTTGTTGCATGTCGTTTGTTATTTATATCTTCGCTGCACGTAGTTGCGCTGGTGGCCCTACGTATCTAGTGCCTTAGCGATAAAATCCCCGTTTATCTCCCCCAGCATTTCCTTTAACACCCCTTTCGAAACTAAGCCGTTAGCTAATACTTGAGTGACACATAAAGGCGACATTAACATCAAAATAAAGATAAAATTTTCTTGCCTACTCACACGTGCCTAATGATATTACATGCTTGTATAAACGACGTAGTGATCTTTAATTGTATCTAACCTAACGTGGCTAGGTAAATTTTTAGTATTTCTGGAATTGTTTTCCAGACAACGTATAGGGCTATAGGTATGTAAAACACATACATACTCGTATGATGTGGAACGTTTGATTTATCGCCAGATGTATCGTAGGAAACCCCGTATCTGACTTTTAGATTTCTCCTATAAATACCGTTATAAAACTAACATGACTTTATACTGCACTAGAAAACCTTCTTAGAACTTTACAAATAAATGATCTACTGCAGAAAGCCGAGTACGCTAGAGGAGCTGCATCGATCGGCCCGAGTTACCCTCGAGGATTTCGACGTCCGCTATCTGCGTTGTATACAAATAAAATATACATGACGTTTTGTTCTAGGGGTTTTTTCCAATGTGTTTTGAAAAATCAAAATCTAACCAAATCCTGGCCATAAAATAACTTAATCTGGAGACGATTTGGGTAGATGCAATTTACATTATGACCCTTGATTCGTGACAGTATTCTTGATCTTTGGAAAGTTTTTTTGAAACTAGCAGTACCAAAGTATCTTCTTATTTACCTTAACGTCGTGTTTTCAGTTTGCTTGTTTTTCGGGATAAGATTTACAGTTCACGAAGACCAAAGAAAAAAGGCAGATCGTAAAGATAATGCCTGCTTAGTCATTATTTACGACTCCGTATTCTTACATTACGTCAAAAAGCATTTTAAAAACCGCAAACGACCGATACGAGAAACATCGGAACGATACATTTTTCGTTAATGAATGGTATTGATCGGGCTCGGGGCTATAAGCGTATAATTTACGACAACATTCTCGGGTTCGCTTCGCGTGCTGCTACGAAGGTGTGTTATTTATACCCCCCTTTTTTATTTATGCCCCCTTTTTTCGCAGCTCGTAACGGCTGGCAATAAAGGGGACGTCATTTTAATTTCATGATTGGAAAGCTCGATTGGTCGGTTATGTGGCTTAATGAGTTTATGGCAGCAATGAGTGGACTATAACGGTCGTCGGATTGAACGATTTTTGGTTTAAGGTCATTCGTGATGGTGGTAGTAGGCTAAGTTTAGGGTTGAATGTTACGTCAAATCGTTTACCACGTGATTGTTGATGTAACGTTTAAGGTAGGTTCTACATGTTTGTTCTAAGCTAAGTAAAGCATGTCATAGCTACGAATTGAGAGATTTATTACAGGTTTACAAGGAGCCCTAGAATATCGGTTTAAAAAACCGAGTTCCTACCTATTTCTCTGACGAAGGGTGATGGAGGAAAACAACAAATCGTGTTGTGGTTCTTTTATATATTTCACTATAATTTAGGTATGTAGCTTGCATTTGTGACTCGAGTAAGCTGTAAGTTGTTGGTCAACCTAATTCATTCCCAGCACGATTTTAACTCCGTGAGAACATGCAGACTTATCGAAACCTAATAACAGACCAGCAAAATAACTTCAATCATCTATAAAGTGGTCTACATTTTTATAAAACATCTCAAGCCGTCACATGTCGGTGGTTGGCTGAAGTTTGAGTTCATTAATTTTTTCACCACAGTATACCTACTTCACTAGATTAAGCGTGTCTTCATAAATAAAAGCCACTTGAACGGTGGTGTGCCGGTAAAGCTACGGTCACACGAAGCGAGTTAACAGCCGATTTTTGTCGCAAGCGAATGAACTCGAAAGAAAAGAAAGAAAAGAAAGACATTTTTATTATTTACGGTAAATATGAGGCATAAACAAAAAAGAACAAGTTGGGGGAAAATATCCTTCATATCCACGCAAAACGGCCAAACGGCGAGTAAATATAATTCGCACGTTTTACACGATTTTCCTTACTTAGTTGGTGCTACTAAAGATGAGGTCCGATGGATGACATTCTTAAAGCATAAGAATGTCATCCATCGGACCTCACCACGATTGGTTATTCGCAGTGAGTGCCTTGTTACACGACTCGCGCGTTCGCTGAATCGAAGACGCCCAGTTAAATTCGAGGTTTTTATTTGCGGCAAGTGGCTTTTAGTCGCAGCTAGTTGCATGCAAGGAATCACTGCAAGGAAGTTTGCGCAAAAGCTCGCGCCATT
Source organism: Atethmia centrago (assembly GCA_905333075.3). Taxonomy (NCBI): domain Eukaryota; kingdom Metazoa; phylum Arthropoda; class Insecta; order Lepidoptera; family Noctuidae; genus Atethmia; species Atethmia centrago. The sequence goes on along the minus strand of HG995383.1, from coordinate 12,559,681 downwards.
TCTTTCGTAGCGAGTATTCGCATCGTGTGACCGAAGCTTAAATTAATGTGCTTGCAACCTCGCGATGGACCCTTACATTCCCACACCGTATTGGAAAAGATAAATCTTCGCCTCACCCCGCCTTCTACTCCGATCCATTAAGATGGACGCCTTTGTATCCTATGAGGTATATAAAGGTCTGTTCATCTTTTTTTTTTTGGATGTGAACTAATTATAGACAGCTAACTTAACTTGATTTTTTAATCATTATGTATTCTATTTTGTTTTGTTTTTGAACTCACTTTAAGATTACAGGTATATAAGAAAATAGGCAATCAAGTGCTAATATTTAATTACTTTCTAAGTTTTTTTTAATGAATAAACTGTGGGTTTATGCCACATCTACTGATATGATAGATATAAACACTAATGTTCAAGAAACCAAATCGATTTTTTATTTTATAGTTCCTTAAATGTATGCAAAGGCAGCTTTGCCTACAACTGATACATAATTAAGTGCTTATATACACGAGTAGCACGTTGCCAATGGCAGAGGTAACCGAAGCCGTCGACACTCGTCGGCGGCAGCCGAGCGCGTCGACAGCAGAGGCAACTGCAACCGTTGACACTCGGTGGCGGCAGCCGAGCCATGGACGCGTCGACGGCAGAGGCAACTGCAACCGTTGACACTCGGTGGCGGCAGCCGAGCCATGGACGCGTCGACGGCAGAGGCAACTGCAGCCGTCGACAACGTGCCGCTTGTATATTTGAGTACGTGTGGCAGCCTTAGACGCGTCGACGGCTGCAGTTGCCTCTGCCGTTGACAACGTGCCGCTCATGTATATGAGCACTTCGTCTACAAAGTAAACTTTTTCCTCACAATACATACCCTTAAAGTCACACTTTTATTAATAAAATGTGATCATAAAATATGAACAGAAAAACAATTTTAAAGCGAAGCAAAAAGGCAGAAACATACTTGATTTATAGGAAGCGTCTTTTGAGCGAGAATTATGCTCGCACTTATATTTTTTATCCCCTTTATTATGTGCAACTTTGTTACATACCTACGGAGTCACTTAACAAAAATATGGCGTATTAAATCGCATAAAGAAAACAGTGTTTTCAGAAAATAGTTGGGGATAAAAGGAAAGTTGTAAGGACGTCGTAACTTGAGACATAAAGCTTTTGAATGGAAAGGATCTATCGCGAGTGAATTGTTAATAAAGATATAGAGCAAGCGAAGTATTAAGGGACATTACTAGGGACATTAGTGAGGTTTTACGAGCCGAATGATAGCCGATGTGATGAATGCACCCGGAGATTCCACTGACGCGTTATTTTCTTGCAATTTATCAAAATTATGGCATTTCTAGCTATTGTGTGACGAAACAGTTAACAAATGACATGACAATCATTTTCAGTTTCAATAATGATGACGTTTTAATTGGTCAAGGACAGCTAATGAGACACAATTGATTTTCTATTGTTTGACTCCGAATCGGTGTCGCGCAGGGCTTTACCTACGTAAAGTCACTTCTGTGTGGATTCTAGTTCATAATAATAAATCATGAAAACCGATAAAAACAATATAGCTAATTTATACGATGCCTCTTTCGAAACTACCGGTTTCTTATTTATGTTTTGCAAAATGTAATTACTTTTGTGCCAAAACCCTGAAAATGTAATGTACCCTGTACGCCGGAAACGGCAGAATATTATGATTTTTTAAAACTATGTAACAACTCTGTAATAATATTCTGACAAATAAATTGACTATTACTATCCTTACATAGGTATTATAAAACAAAGTCTCCCGCCGCGCCGCGTCTGTCTGTCTGTCTTAACGCGATAAACTCAAAAACTACTGAACGGATTTTCAAACAGTTTTCACCAATGGACGGAGTGGTTTATGAGAAAGGTGTATAATTCATTGAGGTTTTGTGTAAATTAGCTGAAATATAAAGATTATTGTTGAAGATGTCGGACAAAATCATGACGACTGGGAGCTTTACTGCCGTAGGCCGCGTCAACCGTACGAGATACATAAAATGTATGTTCTACAGGATTGTACAATTTAAAAAGTTCAACCAAAAATCCGCAATAGTATATATCTATCTTCTAAGGATAACCTACAGTAAACATTTTTTTCTTTCAGGATTTCATAAAAATGTCATTGTTATTTCCGAAGCTATTTTAACCGGTATTAGGTATATCAATCCTTATCTAATACAATATATTATTTAAATTGGGTATTTAATTTAGATTAAACTATGCCTTAACATCATATTATTCAAATTAATGCTTTAAAAGATATCACAGATTCAAAATTAAGCGTAACAAAACAATTATGGTTGACGCGACGCGCGCAGCGCTCGGCTCTGAAGTATGCGATCGCTTTCGTTTCCTTATAATCCCGGTAGTGCGTTCCCGTAGGACATTTTATGACATCCACGCGGGAGAAGCCGCGGGCAAAAAAAAAAATACAAAATACGAAATCTTTATTTCATTTCCAAAAAAGTTTTACATTAGTTGGTGATTGGAGCCTCCTTTTAAGCAAGTAATGCCTGTGTTAGGAGACACCGCTCTTCCACAGCAATATTCAATTTATTTAGTACCTTAGATATAAACAGTATGTTTGTGTGTGTGTGTGTGTGTGTGTGTGTGTGTGTGTGAGTGCGTGTCTGTGCAAAAGCTAGTTACTATTAAAAATGACAACTGTGTTTTGCTAACTTAGTATTTTTTTTTTAAGTTTATGTACATAATGGTGCCGATTCCCTTGTTCACAAACTAAACTAAATTTAAGTTCAGTGCATCTTTTTCTTTCTATTTCATTAAGAAAAGGACAGAAGATACATTTTAGTTTAGTCCTGTCAAATTAATCAGCGTCTGTCACTACTCCATACAAGTTTAGACGTGATTAAAAACTTGCCTACTAAAATTACGTCATTTTACGTCAAGCGCTGATTAATTTGACAGGACTAAACTAACATTTATCTTCTATCCTTTTCTTAATGAAATAGAAAGAGAAAGATGCACTGAACTTAAATTTAGTTTAGTTTGTGAACAAGGGAATCGGCGCCAATATATAATAATACCTACTTATTTATAATACTTAGTAATTCAAGTAATTTACCGTGCTGAACAATTGAAAACTAACCAACACTTGTCGTAGAACAGAGGTTATCTGTGGCTATGTATTATTAAGTGCAGTGCTATAAATCGATTAATTATAGCTAACTCCTTATACCTACAGGTAATCAACATCATCAGAAAATTACCATCGGCGTTTGTAATAATAATTATCAATCTTAATTAACTTTTATTACGAGTATGTTCACATTTATCTAGTAGGTATCTAGGTAGATGGGGTACATAGATTTGAAGGTACTTCGTACTATATATAATATTTATATAAAATCTTTGCAACGTGGTTTCCTACAACTTATGAAGGTAAGCAGGTTTCAAATAGGTAGGTATTCTATATAATATACGTACATTTAAAAATGATTCCACGGTACTCTATCTCAAGCTGGGCCATAAATGTCTCGGTCAGGATAATATTTTACGACGGCTTATGCATCGGAGCGAGAGGCGGTCTGAGTCTTATCTCACACCAAACCTCCACATGTGGAATGACAGGCCAAATTTATCGACTTAAAAATACCCACCCAGATTAAAATGAGATACGTCGACGAAAATCCGACCCTACCCACCACCACTTGATAAAATATTATTTTTAGTACACAGTCTCGTATAAAAACTACCATTTATGGAGTTTTTGTAAATTATGTGTATTAGATTTTCATCGGAGAACGACATTTGGTTTCCTTTACTTAACTTTTTTATGGGAGACATTAATAGCTATTGGAATACTCAAGGTTTAGTGAAATAGAATAGAAAATAAGTTATATTTACATTGATAGACATTTGGAGGCACATGGGAAGAATTGTGTTCATGTCAAACAGTTAGATAGATGGAAAATTCTGTATGTTATTTATTCTAAGTTATTTGTTAGCAAACTGGTTTACGTCGCGCCTGATAGGTAGCGGATACCGTGGACTATAGACCTGGTCGTACACCAACGGTTGTTCCGATACTTTTCATTAGAAAGAAACAAGGTTAATGTACCCACTTAGGAATCATCTGCTGTCATTTCGCCAGCACCTATGTATATCCTTCATGATACCGGAACAAGTAAATACCGTAGTAATAAACTAGCCGTTTTACAAGGAGCTGTACTTAAGGCGCTGAAAGAGGCAAAATACTAAAGTAGGCTTGACTTAAGAAAAAAAAAATACGAAATCTGTATAATTGTGGTAGCGGAAAAAATATATGTTAATTTTGAACATATTTCTCATAACTACTTATGCTAGTTACTTAATCACTTCTTTTCGGACTCATTAGAAGAGTAAACAATTGGTAATTTGGTTGTATGAAAAGTTTTAAAACTCATGATGTGTTGATAAATATCTAGCTCAAACATAGTTGTCTACGTGTGGGTGTACTATAAACCTCTGCCAACTCCTTCGGAAATATAGGAGTGATGCTATTTTATGTTACGTGTAGTTAAAAGTCCGTGTTCTTCAACATAAACACTAAAAGGAATCGTTTCATATGAAAAAACAAATGAAAATATATTGACGATTTAAAAAAAAAAACGGCATGAAATTTTTCGTCAAATCCGCAACCAAAAAATTATAAATAATTAGCACTATGACCACCTGCAAGGATATTACGGTTAAACATGCCGTTTAGGAGATAATTCGATTTTTCATACTAGCTCCATACATTTTTTTCTTATAAAAATTATAACTCTTCCATTTGTGCACACATTTACTTCATATGACATTTTATAGAACAGTAATGATCAGCAGAAGTAATTTCCAGCAAAAAAAATAACATTTAGGAAATCGAGATCCTATGTCTTCTACAGCCGATTTTCGATCCACCGTGAGGCGCTTATCTTTGTGTAAATTATTTCATCACCACTGCTCTCAAAACGGCGAAGGAAATGGCGGCATGTCCTAGAACAAAAATTTCGAAGACATGTGTGACATCTACCAACCGGAACTGGGCCCGGGTGGTGGAATACCCACTCCCTCTCACAGAGAGGAGGCCTGTGTCCCAGCAATGGGAACATTATAGGTTGATCATGTATAATTATGTACGTTACGTATTTAATTAATGACAAGAACGTCTTATTTGAATGCAAAGCTTGGTTGTTTTTATTTTCGATTACTCAACTAAATTTTGAGTAAATAGACAATTGGTTCATATTTTGCAATAAATTATGAAGCGTTTTGCAATAATTATGCATCTTAAATACTTAAGGCTCCCGCAGACAGGAACGACGCGTCATTGCGACGCGATTCTAGTAGAACAATTTCTTTGATTTGTTTGTGTAAAACGGTTAACTTAAAATAACTTTAGCATCTAGGTACATTTTGTCATACGCGTATAACGTGTACTTGTATTTTTATTACCATCAGCCTTCCGTATAAACTTCGCATCGACTGACAACACAGAGGTCTTTATTTCTCTAAAATTTGTGTGAAAACTGACACTGGCTACAAACCACGAATTCACGGGTAAACTGGAAACACTACGTAAATTCAATATTATGTAATACAGTTAGGTATATACAGTTAGGTAAATTCCACAAGGTTTAGCGGTGCACGGTGAAGCGGATGTAGGAAGCTAGGTACGACGGATTTCAGTGTGAGCTTTCAATATTGAAAATAGTAAGTTCCATTTTTCAAAACAGTTTTTTAACATTTTTGTTTTACCAAACCAACTGCAGACTCAGCATGACGCTTCCTATTTCTACGAAGAATAAACACAGCTCTTTGTATACAAAGTGACATTTCGTTTTTCCATTTTTGACATCGCACCGTAGAAATCCTTCTACATAAAAAAGGACATAGACAAAGATTGTTAGAAACAAAAGACGAAATGACAGATTGTAGAAGGATTTCTAAGGTGCGATGTCAAAAATGGAGAAACGTAATGTCACTTTGTATAGAAAGAGCCGTGTCTATTTCTACTCTTCTGTAGAATAGAAATCGCTCGTCTACATTTCTCGGTAGAAAACTATAAACTGTCTACACGGAAACGTCATTTTTGTCTATTCTTCCGTTGACAAAACGCTTCTCTACGGATCTCGTGATAAGTGTACTGATATAGTTACTCTACCTATAATCTAGGTGGTTGTTAATGTGGGGATAAAGACTCCAAGCTGAGAAAAATCAAATCAGCCCGAAAGTCTGATAACCAGTTTTTCCAAGGGGTATCGCGATAACCGGTACTTAACTGGGTTGTGGAGGTCAGATAGGCACACTCAATGTTGCTCAGTACATAATGATAACGATGTAATTCGATTGAAGGTTGTCAGGTTCAAGTCCAGTTAGAATTAGAATGTTTTGTAGTATGTTTGCCATTGAAGCAAAGAAAATCGGATAAGTGCGAGTAGAACTCGCGTAGTTAGGGTTCTGTACAATGAATATGTTATCTATCATGTTTTTATCCCAAGAACAAACTTAACATTGTAATTGAAAAACATGTTCTCCCATAGATTGCAACTGCAAATGTAAGATTGTACGCACAATATTGAGAGATTTACATGTTATTTTAACGCCATAGACTTTTTATAGGTTTTCCTGTAATCTATAGGTAAGTAAAGAACCATTTTCTGTATTTTTTTTCCAACATTTTAAGATCAGTAATTTCGGTGTTTGGGTCACAGAAATTCATATGTGTACTTTTCAACTTTATCGGTCCATTAGATTCGGAGCAAATCGGCTGTGACAGACGGAAAGACAGACAAACAGACACACGAGTGATCGTATAAGGGTTCCGCTTTTGAGGTACGGAACCCTAAAAACCATTAATTACCTACGTCAGTGCATGTTTTAACGACCCAGCTAGCTACCTAACACACGACAAAATTAAACATGAAATCTATTAGTAGTTGAAGTTTTATATTTATAGGTCATTTGAAATACCATGCAAGTGCAGTAATTATAAATGAAGTTAACATCCATTAAAATGGCAGCTCGGCTTACTTTCATAAAGGTTGAGATATGTTTTCGTAATCCTTTTACTATAAGTAGTTTTAGGGCCTTGTGAATGAATGCGCCAGACTATCATCTCCAGGCTCGGATCGACGACGCATTGAGTTCCACGCACGCCTCAAAGAGATGACAGCACAAGTGTAGGGGTCCACTAGGGCCGTCGCGGGAAAGTCCGAAGCGGTTACCGAGGCCCCTGGCAACACAGGCAACGGAAGGAACACGGGTGGGTTTTAGACACACCCTCCTGCTCCGGCCAGAGCGGAAGAAGTTATTTGATAATATCCCACCAAAAAAAAAAGTCTTATCTAACAGAACCAGATGGAGAGAGATCGTGAAGCGAGCTACGACTACACCTGCAATTGGACACAATTCATCGTGACCACGACCGCTCTGTCAAGAGCGAAGTGAAGTAGAAATTTAACGTAGGTGCTTATGCTCGTGACTGTAAGCGCACTTGATCTTGCATCCATAATCAGCCTATAATGTTCCCACTGCTGGGACACAGGTCACACAGGCTTCCTCTCTGTGAGAGGGGGAGTGAGCCATAATCCACCACGCGGGTTCAGTGCGGGTTGGTGGATGTCACATGTCTTCGAATTTTTAGTTCTAGCACATAACACATCGTTTTGATTAAATAATTTACATAGAGTGCCTGCCTTTTTTTTTTTTTGAGGGTGGGTAATCATCAAATAACTTCTCCCGCTCTGGGCAGAGCGGGAGCCAGGGTGTGTCAGACTCTTACTGACTAAAACCCACCCGTATTCCTGCCTGTTGCCTGTGTTGCGGGGGCCTCGGTGACCCATAAGTACCTTCCCGCGACCCCGGCAGGCATCGGTCCTAGTGGACCCCTACCTATGTGCTGACGACATCTCTTTGAGGCGCGCGTGGACTACAACGCGCCGTCGACCCGGGCCTGGTCCTTACCAGATGGTGAGCTACCCATTGCTCACCGTCCGCAAGCCCGCGCCTACGGTGGCCGGAAATCCGCCCGGGATTCCCGACGCCCTGGGTGTCTCCTGCGGCGGCTAGGGGCGAGAAGGCGCGAAACTTGCCTTTCCCTCAACCGTCCCGCCTCCTCCTTCGCGAGCATTACTGCTTCGCAGAAGGAGGTGACGGCTGCCCATGCCCTCTCGCTCCGTACCATAGAGTGCCTGCCTTTTTTTTTTGAGGTTGGGAAATCATCAAATAACTTCTCCCGCTCTGGGCGGAGCGGGAGGGTGTGTCAGACTCTTACTGACTAAAACCCACCCGTATTCCTTCCGTTGCCTGTGTTGCGGGGGCCTCGGTGACCCATAAGTACCTCCCCGCGACCCCGGCAGGGGAGTGCCTGCCTGGGTTGGTACCTACAACCTACAACTCGTAAGTCGCGGCTGTTTCTACCACTGCTCTTCCTTCTGCGTGTCCATCACCCTGTTAATCTTGGGATACATAGCACCTTACACAAAAGCCCTAATCAGGTATGAGACGTTGTGAACTACAGGGCAATTGGTAGGTAATAAACGCTAATAATTTTATTACGTATATAATTCTACTGACCATTTATGGACGTTAATATTAATTGAACCTTTAATAATAATTAACTGACGGCAATATTATATTAATGAGACAGATTGTGCTACGACGATATTTATTTTAGTAATCGTAATTAATTTTATTGATAGGATTACTACGTAATTTACCGAAGCACCTACGAGTACTTGCAGATAGGTAGGTATTTTTTAATATTCTGTTTTTTAGGTGGCTCAAATCCTGGGAGCCTCCGCACATGATAATTTTCTATGTAGTAGGTACCGACGCGTGTCGCGGGAAGGTACTAAAAGGTTACCGAGACCCCTGGCAATACAGGCAACGGAAGGAATACGGGTGGGTTTTAGTCAGTAAGAGTCTGACACACCCTCCCGCTCCGCCCAGAGCGGAAGAAGTTATTTGATGATTTCCCACCCAAAAAAAAAAAGTTACCGACGCGTTACAACTATATTTTTTTGGAAATAACTCTCATTGTTCTGAATACCGGAATTCACATAATATGGAAATTACATGAATTTTGGTATTATATACAAAAAGCAAAATTATAAACTCACGCCATCTCCCCATGGGGCCAGGCAGAAACTATAACGCCACCTGCTACGGTCCTTGCCTTTGCCTTGCCTTGCCTTGCCTTGCCTTGCCTTGCCTTGCCTTGTCCTTCTTCTTCGTATATGTTCATACATCAGCGGGGTAATTGCGTAACACACTATGAGTAGCAATAGGTTTAATTTTGACGATACAACAACATTCATTGAGTTATTTACATTGCTGAGCAGACGATTTCTTTTAACATATGAAGCAATGGATAAGCGATATACTTCAAAATCATTCAGACTGTGATTCGCAATTAGGATGCTGGTCATACACGCACGCCGCCCAGTTGCGAGTACTACGCACCTGACAATAACAATATACTTAAGCAAAAAAAGCCTAATATGAGCAATCTAATCCTTGAGATGTTTCTACTGTCCCGTACTTCAGTACTAGTTCGATTAAACTATTAAGTGCCAAGAAAGGATTTCCAAACCTTGAAGAAAATCGTACCTACATTGTAGCCTAGATGGACGTAAGTTGGAAAGTTGCTGACTTGTGGGAATTAGGACGTGTCTGTCGCGACAAAGTTGCAAGGGACATGGTAGGTACTAAGATTTTAAGTTTCATTGTAGGTACTAACTTTCTATGAGTATTATTACTTAAAAGCTTAGAACCTAACTATTATTATATTATTATTAATACTAACATCATCATCATTCGTCTATCCTTATACCAATTTATTTGTGGTCGGCGCAACATGTCCCTTTCTTCCATACTTCTCTATTAGTTGTCATCGCGGTAGTCACTTCCTTTCCTGCCGTATCATCTTTCACACATTCCACCCATCGTTTCTTTGGTCTTCGCCTACTCGTATAGCCATCCACATCCATACTCAAAACTTTCCTGGCGACATTTCCCTGATTCCTCCGCATCACATGCCTATACCATGACAACCTTTTTCCATACAACTTTTCAGTCACCGGGGTCACTTTTTTTTAAATGGCTGATTTGCTGGGATCCTCGTGGATTTTAGTCTGCTTCATCGGGCTTCGGCGGGGCCAGAAGGGCCTCTCACCTAGCTAACAATGGAAAGTTAGGTAGTACAGCTAAGGGCGTCCCATAGTGGGACTCGAACCTAGGTTTAGGGCGCTACCGATTTTGAGCAAGTGAGGACTTGTCATATCTGAGAGTTATTACGAGTATTATTGGGGATATTTAGTTTACTTGCACCGCGCGGGCGGGCGGGTTCAAGAGACAGGGGGAGTATTATGTTACTCTACTTCGCGGAGGTACTCGCCGTCGATTTCAGACTTCCTCTAATATACTCATTTCTTATTCTATCCATTCGGGTAACACCACACATCCCTCTTAGCATTCTAATCTCAGCTGCATGCCCATTATTAATACTACTGACTGAAACTATTAACAAACTAAAATATGGCGTCGAAAGATTCCACCGCATCGCTGTCGACTAGTAATGTTTGGACTCTACATAGGTAGTCAGAAATAAAAAGGTTTTTTTTAAAACTATTATTGACACTGCTTACACTGCAAGCAAATTGGAACAATTAGTGTTAAGTACCTTTGTTATCTATGAAAAGGCAAGTAAGAGTAAGCAGTACAATACCTACCTACTTATGCAACTCAGGGATCTTCTTGCATACTCCTTTACGTCCGAGCTAAACCACCAAATAAGACCGATATAAATAAGAGATAGTTTAAACGCGTACCTATATTATATACCTCAGTACTTATACCTAATCGTAAAGTCTACATTGGGTAGAACCGTGGGACTGTGTCGCGCAGTATTCGGTCGTAGATACACGACAATGCACTTAACCATCTACTAAGCTTGTCCTCGATTGCTATTGGACTTGACAAATAAATATATTCGACCTGGAACAGCACAAGGAAAGTCATTTGGTTACCAGACGTATCTCCGCCTCTTTCTACAATGTGCAGATAATTTTTTCAGGATTTTTGTGACAACACTATCATATCTCTAGTTTTTGCCACCAAGAAAAACTTGTTTTTAGTACGTACGAATGTATAAACGGAACCCTTATAGGATCACTCGTGTCTGTCTGTCTTTCAGTCTGTCACAGCCATTTTCCGATTGTTTTGACATTTGGTACACATATAAATTCCTGTAACCCAAACACGAACGTGTAAGGTAAATAAATGAATGTTGAATATGGGGGTCAGTTTTAGGACTCAAATAAGAAAAAAACAAAAAGTTTTGTAAAATGTTATTGTCTGATATGAATCACCACCATGTCAAATGAAAAGCCTTACTGTGAGGGTCTCATTTTTTATTTGTATCCATACTTTATTAATATTATAATTTCGAAAGTTACTTTGTTTGTCTGTATTTTACCATTTCGCCTAAACCACTGAACGGATTTCGATATTGGCAGGGATGGCATCCTGGAGAAGGACATAGGCTAATTTTGCCTTAAAAATAGTCTTAATAGGGGTGATATAGGGGATGAAAGTTTGTATGCGAAATTATGTATTCTTATGTTAAATTTCTTAAGTTAGGGGTAGAAAATTTATATGTATGCTTATGATAAGAACTAAAAAATTACATGATTCAGCGTTTTTGTAAAATTATCCCCCAAGAGGTTAAAGGATAAAGTTATTTGATGATTTCCCATCCACAAAAAAAGGGGTTTAAAGAAGATAATTTTAAACTTTACATGTAATATTGAAATTTTTTGTATGTAATGTAATTATAAAAAGATTTGAGGGATTTGAAATATAGTCGTATCTTGAGGTAACATTTAGTCTTTATTAAATTAAAATTTCCGCATTAAAAAAACACCCGTACGAGGGCTTAGAATAATTAAAATCCAGTTTTATTTATTTAAAAAAAGATTATTTCAATTTATTGTATGTCTGCAAACTTTTCATGCCTTAACGGCTGAAAGGATTTGGATGAAAGGCATACGGCCATGGCCTGAGTTAGGATGTAGAATACTTTTATCCCGGTAGTACGTTCCCGAGGGAAAATTGCCGACCACCACGCGGGCGAAGCCGTGGGCAAAAGCCAGTTTTTAGAATAAATAGTTCATGGAAAATTGATCATTCTACCTCACTTGACTTCGAAACTACTAAGCCTAAAATTTTCAAAAAAATACAGAAAATTGTTCTACACTTAGAGATTACAGAAAATTCTATAAGGACTCTCTCTCGTCTTAAAATATCATTATAAATCTCTCAATATTGTGATTGTGCGTACAAACTTACATTTGCCGTTGGATTGTATGCGATTACCTATACGTTTTTCAACTACAATGTTAAGTTTGTTCTTGGGATAAATTCACCCCGACTACGGAACCCTTCATTGTGCGTGTCTAAAAAAACTTACAATAAAATAGTTTTTTTTACATGAAAACTAATTGATTGGTCGCTTCATTGACACATCTATCTGACAAACTGTTAATTTGTAACTTGTACTCATCTTCCATGTTCCATTGTACTAAATATAGGTACTTGATCTAAGTTTGTTTAACCAAAACATTATTCTTTTAATAGGTATTTTTTTTTTAATTGACAGTGTTTTGGTTTAACTTAATCTACATAAAACCTTCACTTAGAAATATTCTAGCTTGTAGCAGTTCTTTGAACAAACAGTTGGCCCAAGGTCGGATTTAATTTTCAAGAGCTTCAGAGATTTTTAAAATAATTATTTAATTTAAAAGTCTTACCTAAACATCTGAAAGAAGAAGAGAAACAACCACTGTCATGAAACACGCCATTTTGTTGCAAACATTTTCCATTTTGTTCGAGTTCCACAGCGTGGAAGCCAAACACAGCTGCGTAGCAGTTGTTTAAACGGAATTCTTGAAGTAAACACATACTATGATGAACTGAAACAGATAATAAACAGTAGTTTTAATAAAAGCGCGGTGGGAATAGAAACAAATCAACGTTGTTCATTTATAAGACACAAATTATTATTTTATCAAGGATTCCACAGATGATTGGATCAAGTTGAGAATATGAAATGCCTTTTAGAATGAAGACACTGGAATTGGACACCATTATTTATGAGGACACTGAAATAAGGTGAACACGGAGCACAACAAGATCTGCTCCTTGAAAGTAAATAACGTCATACTAGTTTATAACTACTACTTGAAAAATAACTTGTTTATAAATGCTGGCCTAAGAATGTAGGAAAAAATGGGCCAGAAATAGCAGTGATAACAGACAATTGACGAGGTAAAGTCTACTAAGAAAAACTTACTAGAAACTCCACTAACACGATTCAACACACTCACAAATAAAATATTTTGTTAATTTTAACGTATAGCAGTGTCTAGCCTCGGTTGTGTTTCAAATTAGACTAACAGACGGCCACGGAGTCGTCGACCAAGTTATATGAGCCACCAATAAACCAAACCGCATCTATTATTCGAATCGAAGACCAGGCCGACAGCTGACGTGGAATTTTAAACAAGCTTTATGGCCCAAGTTGTGCCTATCCCTTGACCTAATTCTTTACTGCTTTTATAAACGGTAATTTTTAATTAGGCTTAATTAACTCGCGTTTTTGCCGCTTAGTAAAAGTTCCCGCGTCATCATTAACAGTGGTGGGTCTTCGGACGCAAGACATCTTGAGTATATTTATTGAAAGAGACTCTTTTTGACGCATAGTGCATACAATTACCGTCAATTCAAGTTTCACACTTTGTCATTGTATTTGTAAGCTTCACAACGTCGCCGGCGCACAAAAAATGTGAACAATCAACTAATATTTAATATCAAATATCGACCCTAAAGTCTCATATACACTAAACATTAGAACGTGGTGCGTTAAGCCGGCTCAAAGTGATGTAACAGAACGTGCAAACATACTGTGTGTATCTGACTTATTAACAGATCTTCACTGCATATTACGACTGTTCTAAAACAACACAACTCCTCAACTTTAACGTGTTTAGTATTGAACCTTATGTGGAAACAAATAAAGTATTTTTTTTATGATCGAAGTATTTTTAAATTGCATTCAGATCATCCGGCCAGCGTTTATTGCACCCAAAGGCGATTCATCCCGAGTTAACGTTTGACTAATTTGTGAAGTTATAGAGGCATCATAAAACGAGAGTGACAGGAATAACGGACTATCAGCTGATTGGTGTTAATACGTGTTACTGATAGTCTCGTCGAAAGGGAATTAAAATTGTTTGATTAGGACCTACCGAATTGACGTGTTAATAGAGTTTGATTGAGTAGAAATGTTCGGGATTTAATGTAATTAGTATAAAGAATGGTTCCTACGAACCATAGTGATTACTGATCGCTCTTTCTCTGAATTCGAAGTCTAAGAAATATGTGACATTTTAATAATAAGAAACATGATAAGAGAAGTCAGAAGAACCTTACTTTTGTTAAAACTGAACCGGCTGTCTTCAGTCCAATCAACTGTTCAAAACACTATTTCACTCGCTCTTACTTTCAACACCCACCATCTTGAAATAGACACAGTGTTATAATATCGACATGTGACGTGCAATGCACAAGAAACCGAAACATCAACTGGCCACCACCCGACGTATTCACCTTGAACCTTGTTTTCACTTTTCGCGTACAAATAAACGCGTGTTTTATTGTTTCGTCCAGTGTTATGCAAATTGCCATCGGCGGTAGCTAAATGATAAAAGGGTTTCCTAAAAACTTGAAAGTGAAAGCCAACTGGCATATTGTGGACGTAGTCACGCTTCCTTCGCGCTATTGTCCACGTAAATATTTACGTTACGGCATGCAAAAGAAGTTTTTACTGACACGGCTACCGAATTGTCTTTGTTATTTAAAACAACAACCCTTTTGGCAGCTTTCGGCAAGCTTTGTTTGTTGAGCGTTATTCACGAGGATGTTCTGTTTGTTGCCTTTACCGTATCGGGTGCTAAACGCAAAATAATAAGCTGTGTTTGAATTTGGAACCGAGTTTTTTTTTTAAATAGTCGTTGAGGTTTTACTTTCTTATGAGATGCGGTTTTGTGTGATTACTTTCTTCAACAAAAAAACAACTCGTTTGAATTTTAATTATTGTGATGCAGATTATTGTCGATAATAAATAAATTAATTCAGGGTATAAGTTGTAAACCAGTTGCTACCTCCTTAGATGATTTATGAGCCTAAATACCAGTATTAGGTATTACAAGCACTTATAGTAACGTGTAGGTCAAATTTAATTAAGAATTTGCTATTGGCGATAAGCGTTTGGCGTAAAGTTTTAGATCTGACAAGCTTATGAGAATACTAGCTTTTGCCCGCAGCTTCACCCGCGTGAAGGTAGGAAATTATCCCAGGGGAACGTACCTATGCTACCGCGATAAAAAACATCCTATGCATTAGATTTAATTACCTAATGTTAAAAGTAGCGAATGTGATATCATATTGAATGGAGAAAAACTGGAATTTATTAATGAAACGGTTTTCCTAGGAATCACTCTAGACAGAAACTACAATGGGGACCACTTATTCTCTTGCGGGGCAGCTAAGCTCTGTCGCTTATGCTGTTAAGACAGTTAAAAGATGTAGGAACCTCGCGTTTGGTATATTTTAGCTACTTTGACAGCATTATGACGTATGGCATTTTACTGTGGGGTCGGGCTGCTGACATTGAATCCATCTTTATTTTGTAAAATAGAGCTGTCAGAGCCATTTATAATCTACGTCGCTGCGAATCTCTTAGGGAACTATTTAAAATATTAATATTATGACGGTACCAAGCCAATTTATTTATGAAAATATAATTTATGTAAGAAAAAATCTACATCCCTTTAATAAAATAAGTATAGACATAATTGTAATACTAGAAATAAAGATAAAATAGATTTCCCATTTAACAAATTATTTAAAGTAGGTACATCTATTGTATTAAATGTTGTATAAAAATACCTTGTGATATTTTACAATTAAATGAAAGACAGTTTAAAACTCATATTAATGACTGAAAACTGAAAAACTCATGTACAGTTTGTAAACAAGCATATTACAAATTAGAGAATTATATCCAAGGTGCTTGGAAACATGCTGGTCCAGCTCCATAGGACAATCTAGAGTCTAGACAAAATCAAACTAGTTGCTATTTTAATTTTATAATTTATTATAGATTTTAAATTCTGTAACTATAAAAACTGTAAATTGTATAACTTTATATTTTTTAGGAAATCGTATGCTTTTACTATGTAAATATCTGAGCACCGTGTAACAGATCACATAATGAATTTATCTGTCATTGTTACATTTTTAATTCTGTTTACCTACTCTGGTATAGTAATTTTATTCTAGGTGCATCGCATCGCCTTCACATATAATTATATAATTAATGTACCTATACAAAATATTGTAAAACATGTTAAAAGAGTAACGGTGGAGTTTCTTGCCCATTCTTCTCCATAAGAAGCTACCTTTTGGAAGGGGCAACTAAAATCAATTATTTTTTTTGTAAATTTTGATGTTAAAAAGTGCCTTTTATGTGCCTATTTGAAATAAATAATTTGACTTTGACTTTGACCTATGTCCTAACCCAGGTCTTGGTCTACCTATGAGCCAAATTTCATGCAAATCCATTTTGCCGTTTTAGCGTGAAAGCGTAACAAACAAACAAAATCACTTTCGCATTTATAATATTAGTTAGGATTGCTTGTGGCATAAATTAATAAAAATGTTTTGAAGTGCTAGAATTATAATGAATCTTGTTTGTAAAATTGATATGTCTTATTATCATATTCCTTTGTAATAAATTAATGATGATAATAAAAACTTATAATTATCTAAGAATTCAACAATTTAAAATTGATATCAGCCTTATTATCATATTCCTTTGTAATACATTAATGATGATTGTAAAACCTTATAATTATCTAAGAATTCAACAGCCAATTCTAATAAATCCTATCTCCCGTTCCGTCATCTCCGTTAGTGATGTTACGTAACTTACCTGTGGCTTGAAAACCACCTGACCCGAATAATTTGTTCTTTTTTAAATTCGATTACCTACATGTTTTTTCTTGGCTAGATTCTGCATTAGTCATCGCTAACATAACCGAAGGTACAGCTGGTGTTTTATGAATAATAGCTTCGCTAGACGTTTAATTAAAGACCCAAGAAGTTGTCAGACCAAGATTATCAAAAGCTATATGACATATAGGTATTGTTGTAGAGTGCGGTAGCCAACCGGTATTAAAGTTTACGACAGGGATGCGAGACGTCATAAAACTCGAGATAAATCCAATCGGGGACCCAAGAAAAACAATCCACTTCGTTCCGAAATTACTTCAGATCCCCGCCTCGCGATTCTGCATTACGGTTAATATTAAAAAGTTTGACGTTACCTACTTCTTTTTGGTTAGGTACCTACCTATTTCTTTGGCCTTGTTCTTTTGAACCTAGGCTTGTGGTTTTTGTTTCTAGATGGATGCTTCTTGATAAGCGCTAAGAATATTTCCTTGGAAGAATTCGTTTTAGTATTTTTTTTGAGCTTGTTCTTCCGTTTATCGCTTTTCATTGTAATATTTCTTCAAACAAGAGGAATATAGCTATAATCATCTTTTCGATCTTAGAATCATCGTCTGCTGTGTACTTAAGTACAGGTAATTCAGGCCTTTTCGAGCGAAAGCTTCAGTATGGATATCTACTTACATACCAAAGTTGTATGTACTAGCAAAAGCAGCTAAACCGCATCTTTCCAACAAGATTGAAAGCATGCAGGCTCCTACGTATCGTATACGGGTTTGGATATCTCCGTAGACGTTTACTACCTACCTACGTATAAGTACAATATAAAATCAGCTGTGCGGCTGAGGTGCGACGTCTGACCGGCAATTAGCGGCGCACTTTGCAAACAGCCGCACAATCCTTACTAAGATCCTAATGTACGGACAGCAGAAAAGTTGTAGTACGCGAAATTGCTGGTAACAAAACCTTTATTACCTATCCGGTATGTTACTATTGGTGGTCATACAATGATAATATGTATATTACATTGGTCTGTGGGAAGATGTGGCCTAATTAATTGTGGGTCATCAACAAGATCATAGTGCGTTTTTATAATCTCTAACGTGACGTGGACGTCCACGGCATCGCGTTAACACAGGGAAGTAAAATGTATGGAAATATATTTTATATTTCCGTCCACGGTAACGTTATAACGTGCGCAATGGACTTGTCAATAAACTACATTAATTAATATTACACATACTAGACTGAGACCAACGCTCAGCTAAGTATACCTACCTTTCTATTGCCATCTTTTTCGATTTTCGAAAGACAGATTCATACAGAAGAAAAGTGCATTGCGTTTTTTTGTGCTTTGACGCAACTGTCCTGTTTAATTTTTAAAGTTCAACCTCTTTTTATCACGTCAAGAATTATTAACCTTGTCCGGTTTGACTTGTATCAATTAGGTGTATTTAATCTAGCAATTAGTCATTTCACATATACGTGATTTTTTTTTAACTGGCCCTTTTGATCTCACTTATTTTGATTGATTGGCCTTAATTACATTTTGTAAATCTACCTACGAATTGAACTTTTGCTCACAAAGTGATATTCACTTGTGTCTCTTTGTGACTTTATATAGAGTCCTCTCTACTTCTTTATTTTGAAAATGTTGTCCATTCAAAATAAAATAATGAAGAAGCGGTTTTCTGCCAAATTATTTGATTATTTAATAGGTATTATTATTTATTGATTATTTACTAGGTACAGTGGTATTTTTGCTATCAAAAAATTTGCAAATTCCTTAAATTATAATGCCCACTTTTGGTTTACCATGAATTTTTTAACATAAAACAAAGCTTGTATGTCTGTCTGTATGTCCGTGGGCTAAGTTACTTTGTGTCGGGCCGAGTCAATACGTCGAGGAATGTGGCACGCGTTCGCCTCACCGAGGCACGCATGCCTACAAATACATTCTGTTTAAATATTGCAAGGCTGCCTCGCAGGATTCGTTACAACGCCTCTGTCATAAAAGCATTTACTAATGGTGGAAAATATGGTAAAATTGTGTTAAGAGTTTGATTAAAAGTTACTTAACAGAGCAATGGCAGGCTTTTTTTTTTTGGGTGGGAAAATATCAAATAACTTCTCCCGCTCTGGGCGGAGCGGGATGGTGTGTCAGACTCTTACTGACTAAAACCCACCCGTGTTCCTTCCGTTGCCTGTGTTGCCAGGGGCCTCGGTAACCCTTTCGAACTTTCGCGCGTCCCCAGCAGGCATCGGCCCTAGTGGACCCCTACACTTGTGCTGACGACATCTCTTTGAGGCGCGTGTGGAACACAATGCGCCGTCGACCCGGGCCTGGTCCTTACCGGTCGGTGAGCTACCCAGCAATGTCAGGCTAAGCTGTAAAGTTTAGCAAAGCTATGTTCAACTACTTACGTATCTATTAGTAAATCATTACTAAGGCATCAGATTGGTTTCCGTAGGTTAGCTAGGGATCAGACACAGGTAGGTATGAGCCTCTCTCTCTTGTACTCAGCCAAGATAATTATTATTTAAGTTATAAATAAAGAATAGGTACCTATACTTATTACATGTGTTAAACTTTAAAGCAAGGATTCCCAAACTATTTTGGGCAAGAGACTCCTTTTCCATAATGAACTGATACCTCAGACCCCCATAGCCAATTTTTTTCATCTGGTACGAATTTGTGCACGCTTATCGACTTGTTGAGTTTTTTTTTAAGTACAACAATGACTAAAATATTAGTCATCCTTATAACAAGTTGGTACACGTAACATACAAACAGTATCTTGAAAGTTTTAAATAAGAACTTGTGTTGATTAATAGGGGTCGATATCGACCACTTTGGGAACCCCTGCTTTAAAGCACACAGGTGCGATGCAACACCAATGCGACGGTGCTATGCGATTCTGGTAAAATCATTTCCATGAAGTTTTCATATTAATTGTTCTACTAGAGTCGCGTCGCATCTGTTTGCTCCCAGCCTTTATAGATGAAGTCATTATAATGGCTGAGTCGTAAGCCTAATTTGGTAAATATATATATAATTCATATATATATATATGAACTTATAGCTAAGTTTGTAGGTGTCCTACTCTCAAATGTTATCCCAGACATTTACTAGAACATAAGTAGAAGTAGCAACAATGGCTACGTCTACAAGATTGTAGAGCATTTTTTTTATTTGAATGAATTATTCAAACAGTAATGATTAATTATATACATACCATAAACAGTTTTTGCATCGTACAGGAGGCGTATAATTATAAACAAATAATGATAATTATTTTGACGCAATAAAACTCGTTGCTCGGGATTTATTTGTTCCGTTCGAGTAATTTGGGTACGAAGGGTTTTCGTATAACAAATTATCACGCCTATTTAGTTACCTCCAACATTTTTGTTAGTATATGTAGGTAGTATGATATTGATTAAGCTATATCTACATGTTATGGCATGGTAAAAGAAAGAGCTAAAACTGATGAAGAGCGAGAATTCATGAAATTTCCAAACACATGACAGCTCGCTTGTAAGCCCCGAAGGGTTAGGCAGAACCTTAGCACACCCACATTTCGCCAGTTATGTTTAAGGCGATGAAATCTTGAGTTGCACAATGTTATAAATATGTACGACTGAAACTGTGTATAGGTAGTTATAATTTGCACATAATATTATGTTTTGGCAGGCACACGTTTTAATAAAAGCCTTGAAAAATTTTGATTCCAGTTCTTTCACTAAAACGAAAGGCTTCAAATAACTTCCAAATGTGTACCAACTTGAATAATCATATAATATAAATCGTAAAACGAACGCTACGTTTTATTAAAGTTTAAAAATGTGGGTTCGTGTGGTCGCAGGTTTATTAGCGGCACTTCATAAAACAAACAGTATTGCCCGCTTACTACAAAGCCCGTAGTGGCACCGTATTATGGACCACTAAAGCAATTTTGTTACCTTGCTACACATCTATAAAATAATTAAACGAACGGTGGCTCCATCATTAGAACATTATAACAAAAGTTCACAATTAAAAGGGAATAAACACCATCTAAGAAGACTCGCCGACTACGATAAGATCATATTTTAATTTGAACCTCAATTACATATCATAAAATGGTGATTATACGCCAAAACAAAAAAAGTCTCATCTTTCGTGCGGTTTCCGCTATCGCTGATCGTGGAAACAATTGAATTTATTTCACAACGCCATGTACTTGTCACTATTTTGCACAAACCTACTTCGTTATTATGTTAAGAATGACATTTACAAACCTCTTGAGCGATTTCACTTTAACTGACACGAAGTTCTCGAGAGGAAAAGCTCATAATTCGGCGTGCTTGTTCATAAATGCCGTCGCTATGTCGACGGTTCGATTCCGACTTTGTCGGTATTACTTCGGCACAGCTAGGACGCAATCAGGGCGTAAGGAAGGAACATGTCCGAGCATAATTTAACATTATAATGATGTTCCTATTCTAATATAGTTAGGTGTGTTCCAAAACAACTGTTGTAACATAGTAAAGGGCGACTCCGCTTTAGTTGTGTAGGATTTTGTTGAGTGGAAGTGCCAAGGTTTAACCTGTAAGAATTTATATTTAATTAGGTGTGCTAATTACCAAAATGTTATTTATTGTCCTGAATTTTAGTAGCTCTAATATTTTTTACTTAAAAACTACTGTAGTTAGAGGGTTCACACTTAAGGGTTTTGAGACGAAAAAGTATCAAAGTTCAAAGTTTTATTTCATAAATGCTTTTAATTTCACTTATTTAGCTGCACGTTTTGAAATGGTTACTAGTTTAGTGCTTAACACCTGTAGGTAGGAACAGATGTGTGTTAGTGTAGGAATGAATTTCTATTAGGTTTAAAATAATCGAAATGAAGACATTAATAAGTAATTTTATCTCCTTTGCGACATGTCATTCATCACATCACGAACTGTGGTTCATTACAGCAGAACTTAAATGTACCTAGAGATGATGACTCAGCCCACATGACAGGATAAAAGCTTTTTTACTACAGTCACTAACCGAGTTTTTTTTCATATTCGAATGACCTTTAAACACATGTAAAAGGAAATAAAACACGAATAATTTCCCAGTTTGATTGAGTGCATGAATAAAGTCCCAGTAACCCATATCCATTAGGTATCGCTATAGTGTAGTTGAATGGTGTGACTCTTAATGTTATGCATTAGTTATAACTATCATAAAGTTTGATGGTTTATATTCTGGCGTGCGTAGAAGGTCTGATGTTTGAGTTCTCTATTTATTAATGGCATGTATCGCTTCTTCCTCACACACAGTTATTTATACAGTTATTTATTACAACGAACAAACTAATTTATTTATCCACATGTCAGTCAAGTATCTACTTATAGTTTTAACCGAAATAATCTGTAAATAATCGTCTTCTAGTAGGTACGAGTAGGTAGGCTCAATCATCTACTTGAAATTTACCAATTTTCTTTCCCTCAAGGTACAGTGAATCAATCAACTGCCCAGTTGCAAAGACAAAGTTCTAGAAGAATCCAAGAACTAGTTAACTTTATCCCATTTAACTCAAAGTATCAAAAAAAAACAAACATACAGAACCGACAAAAACCCAAAACCGTTTTATGAACATACCCAAATATTTACTATTTAAATAAAAACCGAGATAAAAATCGCGGAGCTATTATGGTACGCTAAAGGTAAACTATGGCTCCCTTAAATTTTATTACATATAAAATTAATTTGAATAATTACGAGAGCGCTAAGTGTATGGTGAAGCACTTATTTTATATAACGGCACTATTAATTTAGTAACAAAAGCAGAACTGATTTTATTGCTTCAATTTGACTGAATTACATTAAGGCTAGCCCTATACAGACGGCATATCAGTCTGAATACGTAACCGGAGTTTTAATCATGATTTGTGTTCCCGTACTTAGAAACTTAAATTATGAAAAAAAATGGATGCAATTGTGTTTAAACTTACTTTTTTTTTTCAACGTTCGATATGAAGTAGGTATAAAATTGAGTGTGATTACAGACATTCTAAGTTCAAATGACGAAATGCGGTAAAGAATTCAGATTAGTAGATATCCATCCTTTATTTCGATATATTTTGTAGGTACCTCTTCTTGTTTTTCTCTTAATTCTAAGAGTCCTACATGATACCCAAGACGTAGGGTGTTCATTCCCGGTTTTTATGTCCCTGTAAGGATTTCGAAAAATCCCGTCTTAATGGTGGCTCTGGTCATAAAAGGAATGAGCTACTTCAAAGTTCTTAGCTGTATCTATCTAGGATAAATGCTGGCTTTACGATTATATGACAATTACGTTTAACTTTTATTACTTACATAACTCAAATGCATCAATTTGATACAAAATTAAAATTCCTATCGGCAAAAGTTATAATTGTTTTTCATAAAACATGAAAGCTTCCATTTTCCTTTCAGCACAAAAAAAATTATGAAAGTTATTTCACCAGCTACAAGACATAAAATCAAACAAACCTTTTCAAAAAATCATTTGTCAGCGAACCCAAACTTCCTTAAGACCAAAAAGAAAGGGGACTGAAGGGTCGATAATTTTCCCGGGTTCCGATTACCTAATGTATTAGAGGATAAGGTAAGGGATGTATCGGCGCGCGTCGAGCGGCCGGAGCGAGCGAGCGGCCGGAGCGAGCAGGCCCCGCCCGCCCAGCGCGCCACAGGCCACAACGTCGTACGCCGTCGCCACGACCGGCCGCACCAACGGCCTCCCGCGCATAACTAGTGCACATCATTAATTTATAACACAGTAAAAGTGATGATACAAGTTTATCGACTATAAATCTGTGCAGTGCTGTGATCGCGTGTCACAGGTAAGTGATAATTGCTCAGTCGTTGCCGCACTGTTTGTGAAGCAAACACGCGCCCGTGTGAATCGCGGTCGGACAACAAACCGTCGGGAACCCTTTGGGTGTCGGATTGTTGTTAGTCTGTGTCAATTCGACACTTTTCGTTGAATGCTGGAGGACCGTTAAGAATTTCTGGTTATGAGTAAACCCCTGTTTTGTTTGATGTTTTATCTTCTAAGACGTGACGTATGAAGTCGTCACGCTGTATTAGTATTATGGATTTGCTACTGACTCTTTTAGTGGAGTTAAGATGAGCTTCACGGGGCAATTTGTTTAATAACTGAATTAACTTGTGCTGGTTTTATCGTGCGATTTGGATGATTTCAAGTCCATTATTAGTTTATTTTATGGATTAAATATACCTTCTTCCTAGCTTCTGTTTCTTACAATATACAATTAATTAGTTAATTAAGAATTAAAAACTTTTAGTTACCTATAAAATAACGATTAAAAACTAACTTATTTTTTTGTTTATTTCACCATACCTTAGTACTGCATCTATCTATGTTCTAATAGGTATCATTACACACTATTAGACCTTATTAACTTTGAAGTTACGACAAAAATCAATCTGCCTGCCTTTTCCCAACTAAGTATGTTGAGATCGCTTTCCAGCCTAACCGAATGCAGCTGAATACCAGTATTTAGTTGACTTTGAAGACTTTGATTGACTTTAATGTAACTTTGAAGTCACGACAGAACTATATAAATAAATCCATTTGTAGTTAATAGTTTACCCTAACAAGCGTGTGTAGGTAAATTTGTCTTATCGCCGTCGCTCGTATAAGACTTGGAAAATTATGTCTATATTAAAATATTCGTGGTCAAGTTAACTATTCAAAGTATTATTTATTTAAATTGAACTAATTTACCTATGTATATCTACATATGTTTTTGCCAATAATCATGGTTCAGAAATAAGAAAATACCTATCTAGCAATAAGAAGCTTTCCATTTCCCGCATTTTTTGGACCTGGCACACCGAATTCAATATTTATAAAAATAAATAATGAAAAAAAGAAAAAAAAACGGCTGCCCTGCCAAAAACGAACTAAAAAGTAAAAAACAAGTTGTATTAGTTAGTCTGTATACACAAGGCGAAAGTTCACTCATTTACTCGCTGACTAAACAGATAAATATTATTATCATTGGAGTCGGGGGACCTCTTAGTGGACCGTTCTGTGGAACACTTTTTAATCTATGCCATACCTACTGGCGCCATAATGATTAAAAAAAAATATGTATAGCCTATGTCACTCTGGATGATGTAAGTGTTCTAACGATACCCCATGCATCTAAATCGGTTCAGCTATTTAAAAGTTATGGTGGCACAAAGAAACTCACATTAATTCCTACATACATACGTGGACTCTAAACACATTACACTCCTTTTTGAGCAGACGTGTAAAAAAATATCTTAAAAAGGTTCTATTTTCTTTCAGATTCTTAACAATGAAAACTTAAAACGACAAAAGAAAAAAAAACAACCTACATCCTAAAAAACAGCACCTACAAAGTGAAAAATTAATTTAATTTCGGAAGTCGGTGTCTGAAAAAAACTATGGATCTGTATTTTAGTTTTTTGCCACCGACTTCCGAAATGAAAGGTTTTTCACTTTGTAGTCTTTTTTGGAAGTCGGTTTTTTTTTTGTAAAAGGTTTTTTATTTTTCACCTTTTAGTGGGCCAGTTTGTAATTTATCTGAGTTACAATAGCCTAATATCAACTGCTCATCAACTTTCACAAAATATTGCTTTTCCTGATGCAGGGACGTTAATTGTTGAGGAGTTATCCTGGTAAGAACCAGGAGAATAGCACCTGATGGTGAAGTCACCATCTGCTCTACTTCACCATATGCATTGAGACGAGCATAAATTGCTTAGCAACCATATTAAAGTACTCAATCGAATCGCAACCCGTAAAATACTTATTATCATGTAGTTCCGGTGGTCATCTGTGGTCTTCAGTATCAGTTTCACCTCACCAAATGGTGCTTTACGAGGGCAAATCCACGAGTTACAATAAAAAATACCCAAATCGCTATACCTAGGTGTGCCTATAAAGGTGAACGGCAGATTTCGTACAGCTTACTTTTTTTGTTGTTTTGTTATAGAATTTGTACCACATATTAAGGCAAATAAGCCATTTATTTTCATGTAAATGTACTATTTTTAGAAGTTCGGATTAATTAATAATATTTAAAAAAAGATTTTAATAACTACACGTAATTTAGTCGTAAACTAAACGCAGTTATGTTGGTATTTAAGCCATGCTCGCCATGAAGGTATTACCCGACCTGCCCCCCTTCTTAGATGAAGTAATTTATGAATTAATTAATTATAAATAAAATAAATGTACTTAAAAAAACTATTAACTGTATCGTTTTATTTACCTACACTCAAAACCCCATCAGGACTTCATCATTATCAAACTGTTGCAGTCTGCTGCTGGACATAGGTATCTCAGCGGAGTGCATTACACTCCGCTGAGTAGGTACGATCCTCATCTCAATTTACCTACTTGATAGTAAGTAAAACACTGCAGAAATAGCGACAAGCAATCTAGAACATATACTTTATTAACGAAACAATGTTTATGTGCCTATAAGTAACAATCTACATTGGTACACTAGTACTTAACCTTAAAAAATAAAACTGGTTATAACTTTTACGTCCCAAGTTCTAAAAATCCAAGAATTTAAAAAGGCTTGTCTATCGTATTAACTACCAATTAAAACAAAAAATATCCCAAAACACGAAATTTTATTAGCTGTACGAAAGTCCCATACAAGTCTGCCGTTCGCCTTTGAGGATTCCCTGATTTCCATGGGATCATCAGATTCGGACTTGGAATCGATCCACAATTGTATAACCTCCTCCTTTTTGGATATCGGTTAAAAACGCTGATGTACTTACATACTCTCCTAAATAAAGTATCTTGTGCTGGTTAACTTCTTCTTTTTATTTTGTTTTTTTCTTGTAGTACAGGATATTCCAGAACCTTTCGGCCCCATCGGCCATCTGTTCTGCGAGCAATGTGCCCTGCCCATTGCCACTTAAGTTTGGCAATTCTTCCGGCTATGTCGGTAATCTTGGTTTGCTTGCGGATCTGGAGTGGCGACCGCGTACCGCAAGACGTAGCGTTCGAAGGCCTTCTAAAAGGGTCCACCTTTTAGAAGGCCTTCGAACGCTACGGTCGATGACGTTGTGAAGGCCGCAGGAATCCGCTAGATGCGGGAAGCACAAAACCGGTCGAAGTGGCGGTGCTTGGGGGAGGCCTATGTCCAGCAGTGGACGTCTTTCAGCTGAAATGATGATGATAGGATATTATGAAAGTAGTTTGTTCAGAATCGTTTACTGAATCAATTTCGGTATTTTTTACCTCAAAATTCAAAAATGCGTAAATTACAGCCACACTTCCGCTGTACAGTCAAAACAACCCTAATTTACGAAGTATCTACTACACCCCGGAGGACACGGTGGAGCATACGGTGGAGGTCTGCCCGGCTTGGGCAGAGCACCGCCGTGTCCTCGTGGAGGCGATCGGCGGCAGAGACCTCTCGCGTCCGGCCCTGGTTCAGGCCATGGTACGGAGCGAGAGGGCATGGGCAGTCGTCACCTCTTTCTGCGAAGCTGTAATGCTCGCGAAGGAGGAGGCGGGACGGTTGAGGGAAAGGCAAGTTTGGCGCCCTCTCGCCCCTAGCCGCCGCAGGAGACGCCCAGGGCGTCGGGAATCCCGGACGGATTTCCGGCCACCGTAGGCGCGGGCTTGCGGACGGTGAGCAATGGGTAGCTCACCGTCCTGTAAGGACCAGGCCCGGGTCGACGGCGCGTTGTATTCCACGCGCGCCTCAAAGAAATGTCGTCAGCACATAGGTAGGGGTCCACTAGGGTCGATGCCTGCCGGGGTTGCGGGAAGGTACTTATGCGTCACCGAGGCCCCCGCAACACAGGCAACAGGAAGGAATACGGGTGGGTTTTAGTCAGTAAGAGTCTGACACACCCTCCCGCTCCGCCCGGAGCGGGAGAAGTTATTTGAAGATTTCCCACCCTCAAAAAAAAAAAACCTACTACACTAGATACACAGACACTAGATGACGCTGTGACGCTGTACAGTCAAAACAAACCAAATGTACGAAGTCCTGCCGGGGTCGCGTGGCAGTCCAAAAGAGTTACCGAGGCCCCTGGCAACACAGGCAACGGAAGGAATACGGGTGGGTTTTAGTCAGTAAGAGTCTGACACACCCTCCCACTCCACCCAGAGCGGGAGAAATTATTTAATAATTTCACACCCAAAAAAAATAATGTATGAAGTACTTACCTACTACGCTAGCGTGTGCGACTGTGTGCGTGCGTAGATTTGTAATTTTCTCGCACAATCAGTATAACTAATTTAATAAATAATAAGTACAATGTAATAAATAAAAATATATACATAATAGTAAAACTTCAGTATATGTATATTATAACACAATATTCTAATGGTGTCGTGCGTTAATTCCGAGACATGTTGTAGAAGAATTGCCTAGATAAGAAATTGTACCTATCAGTAAGATGTCTATTAACCAAGACCTTTAACCCTTGAGAACATTAAATCATTCCCATACCGTGAAGTTAATTTGCGTAGATGTTATCATGAAATGTCTGATGAAGATAATTAACTGTCTAATTAGAAACCCGAGACAGGTAAGTTATAACCAAGTCTTTAATAAATATTCCTTATTGAATATGTAAGTCTCGTTTAAATGTCTATTCTATTGTTTATTATTGATATAAGTGAACTTTATTCATGTTTATTGGCGGTTCTAGTGGCGCAGTGGCTGAGCTACATCTTGGGTACAGTTTACGGGTATAAACTCTTAAGTTTGAGTTTTGCTAACTATGTACAACCTATTTCTACTACTAGGTACTACCTACATAATATTTAAATAACAAATAAATACGTTTATTTCAATAACTGTTTACACGTGTCTTATAGGCAATATTTTTGAACGGCCTATTCATTGATACCTACCCCACACCCCATGGTGTAGTAGTAGTGGTGGTGTAGACGAGAATAAGAAAACCTATGCCAAATTACAGCTTTCTAGTACCTAGTAAGCGTCTCTGAGCTACAGTGGGGTCAGACAGACATATCTACAGACAGATAGACAGACAGACGGACATGGTGAAACTATAAGTGTTCCTTGTTTACTACGGAACCCTAACAAAGTGATGATAAATAACATTATAATTCGACACAATAAAATAATATAATCATTAAAGGCAATATTTTCAGAATTTGCCAATTCGAAGACATGTGACATCTACCAACCCGCACTGGGCCCGCGTGTAGGCTGATTATATAAATTTACAGTATAAGCGGATCTCGTATTGTATAGGATTTCAGTATAATGAGAGATCAGGTTATACTGGCAATGTATAGCTTGATAGGTATATAGCCGTCTGTAAAACTATAGCTACTTTCATACTTAATACAATATCGAATAATAATAAACACTAATTGATTTGCCTCAGAGCTATAGACAAATATGGTGGCGTATGGTCTTGCGTTCGATTCTCAACAGTGCCTACTGCAATAAATGCAATCAGTAATTAAACTCTTAATTGCAGAAGGTACATGTTGTCCCTTATTACCTTGTAATTACAAATTACATTTAAGACTTGTCTACGGCTTCATTTGCAGTAAGGTCTTCAAACGTGTCTATATCATTTTACGTTTCCCTAACTGTTTTTTTAATCAAACATTGGAATATTTTGAAAATATTTTTTGTTAGATAAGTATGAGATTTCTATTTACACAAAAATATTAAAAATATAATTATACATAAACAAGCACTAAGAGAGAAAAAAGGGGTGTTGAACTAATTGGGCATAAAAAAAAACATCCACATCGCTGCTAATAGGAAATGTGCCCATTTTTTTGATAATGTTTGTTTCACTGTTCATAATATTAACCTGTTAAGCCCCGCGCGACACCGATTCGGAGTCAAACAATAGTAAATTAATGGTGTCTCATTAGCTGTCCTTGACCAATTAAAGTACCCTTTGTCGTAAATAAATCCTCCTGTTCTTATCCCAATTTATCTATTTGGTTGGAGTCGACACAGCATGTCTGCTTCTTCTAAGTTCTGTATATATTGTATTGTCTAACTATTGTAAGTTCTGTGTGTATTATGTTCTGTATTGTGTTTTAGATAGTTCATCCATCGTTTCTTTTCTTGCTCAAAAAGAGGATTTTGTTCAAATATGTTTTTATTGATTGGGTGTATGATGAGTTAATGACACCCAGTCAATAATGTTACTAAATTAACCTCAAAAAATTGTGCACCTCAATCCATAACTAGAAAATCATCTTGTGCAGATGCATTGTGCATACAACAATACCTACACAAATAATAGCTGGAATGATGCTCCGTACGGTACGAGTAAGTTTATTTATCGTGTTCGTACGATGTTTACGTTAGCCTTTTCTCTATTGTAAAAGAGAAAGTCTACATGTCTACCTACCAATTACAATCTACACTTAAGATAAACTATCGATTAACTGTATTTTCTTTAAGATCTTACTTCCTTATAAAGAGTTTGTCCGAGCTTGTTCCTAGTGTGTTTATCGTGGTCTGTACTTACCTATTAAACGTTTAATTTGTTTTTTGACGAAAGCTCGTCATTAAACTTACTTGTTTTGGTAGATAGTTTAGCTGCTTACGATTCAGAAACGTGTGGGGTCATTTTCGCTTTTTCGCAATTTTGACATTGAGGATCATCTGCTCTCTTATAGGAGCACTTTTCCCCAAATGTAAACGACTTTTGGTTAAAAAGTCTCGACAGAGAGGTCTCCTTATTAAGAAAAAAGTTGTTTGTGAAACAGTTTGTAAGTACCTGCATGTTACAATTTTAAAATGAAAAATTTCATGTACATATTGTCCATAAAAAGCTTTGAAATTGTTTCACCAAAACATACCTACCTATTTTAACCATAGAAACAATATTAACTTTTTCATGATCATCACGGCTCTACCTAAATATTTACAAATAAGGTTCGAATGTGCATAATATTTTATTACATATCCAAAACTAAAATTATTTTATGGCGTTGAAATAGTTGAGTATTTAACCGACTTTAAAAGGGGCACTTATGCGTTTACATCTTTTCTGCAGTAAATATTTTCTATGCCCAAAAGCCAAAGCTTATTTTGATTCCTCTTCTCTTGCGTTGGCACGAGCTGAACAAGAATACCTTGTAGCTCATACCGTAATGAAGAAAAATTCTTGATTCCCCATAAAGGTTTTCCATTTACCTAACGCTGAATTTACTTACCTACGTGAAATAACTAAGCATCTTCTAAGTTAGTATGAGACACGTAGTGATATAAATTATTTCTATCCATCCATCACGCGCGTTTCGCTAAATGAATGACACCAGCCGTAAACTCATAATAGTATCGTGTCGATTCACCCACGTGCTTGTACACACGGAACTTACATGAAACATTGACTGAACTGTACTGCTTCGAAAATAAGGTTCAAAATCGCTTGAAAACAAATGTTGTAGTCGAAAAAATTTTAGTCTAGTAGATCGAGACGTTTATTACACTTTATGCCGTTCGACATTAAACTAGACACCCAAGTAGTGGATTAGAGAACAAGAAATCATGGCATTGCGCAACTTTAAAGTTGTAGGGCAGTTTAGAAGGCGGAGGTCAATATTTAACGTCCACTTGAGTAGCTTTTACGATTTGTTGTTATTGTTACAGTTTTACATTTGAATGGGGTTTTAAAGGGTTATCATTTTAATTCTTAGGGCTATTTCATTTCTTTGATTGAGTAGGAAATATATGTGATCTGTTCTGTTACATAAGTATACGTAAGTAAGTATTATAGGTATTCCATCAAGTATTTCCTTTCTATGGTAAGTTTTCATGTAACATTCCTTCAGTAAATTAGTATTTCACTTGCCTGAAATTACACTAATAGCAACCCACACGTAATGCCGTGTAGGTTTCAAAAGTTATCAGGAAAATAGATTTAACACAACGGTATATTAAATCTCTTATAATTGTAGTTTCATTAGGTAGTTTCTAATTATATTAGTCAAGTAATTTTCATTTGAAGATCGGTGTATCCCATTAGCTACCAGGTAACTATAAGTTGATAATATCAGACAGAAGAACAATAAAATATATCGAAACAACGTTCCTACGCGATACGATTTTATGGTATGTTTTATTTAATCAAGAGAAGTAATAAACTTCACTGAGGTAATTACAATTCAGTAGTGAGTGTAAATTTGTGGTGCTACGATGTTATTTGAAGAAAAGAATCGCCATTTAAACTAGTGAAACGGTGGGCTCTAATCAATATCCAATCAGTGTTCAGTAGTAAAGTTAACTAACCGAGAAATTAACTGCGTCTGCAAGGGAACTGTCTAGCTATATATGCCGCCTACCTATGTAGCGCAACTACGTCATGCTTAGGTTATGTAATGTAGGCATGATGCTATGTAGGTAGCTGAAGTGTTTCTGACTATCCTAAGATTGTCTGCCTAAAATATTTGTCCATAGGTTGTTAAGACTGACAATAGATACAGCCTTTTAAAACTATGTAGATATGTCGTATCATAATTTTTGGGTAATTAACTTCGTCTGTAAGGGAACTGTCTAGCTATATCCGCGTACTTATGTAGCTCAGTGTACTTCATGCTTAGTGTATGTCATGTAGGAAAGATGGCTCTTGTGTCAGAAGCTGACATGCTTCTGTTCATCCTAAGATTGTCTGCCAAATTTATTTATACATAGGTTGTTTGACTGACAGTAGATCCAGTCTTTTAAAATTATGTAGTATGTTGTACCACAATCTTTGGATAGTATAATATAACTGCGTCTGTAAGGGAACTGTTTAGCTATATATGCTGCCTACTTATGTAGCTCAGTGTATACGTCATGCTTAGGTTATGTAATGTGGGCATGATGCTATGTAGGTAGGAAAGATGGCTCTTGTGTCAGAAGCTGAAGTGTTTCTGACTATCTTAAGATTGTCTGCCTAAAATATTTATCCATAGGTTGACAGTAGATACATACAGTCTTTTAAAATTATGTTGGTGTTTTGTACCACAATCTTTGGATAATTTACATAACATAACGCCTTGTTTCCCCGAAGGCTTGGGCAGAGGTGTACCTGTAGTACATTCACATTTCGGCAGTTATGTTTAAGTTCCATATAGGTAATGGGAGGCGAGCCTATTGCCACCAAACGGCCACAAATCCAGACTCGGGGTTGCTACTGAGAAGTTCCAGATGGAAAAACTCAATAACACTTTGCCCAATCCGGGAATCGAACCCAGCACCTCATGCTCAGCAGTATCGCTGGCGACCAACGAGGCAGTTTGGGTAATTTCATTTACAATATTATTCTTAACCGACTGAAAGTCGAAAGTCTGACCAGTCTTACCTAGGTGTATCGTATTACCCAGTAGCGACTGCCTGACTGGAGCGACTGCCTATCTGACCTCCACATGCATGCATGATCCTCCATAGGCAGTCGCTCCATGTAAAATACTGGTACTCAGCTGCATCCGGTTAGACTGGAAGCCGACCCCAACGTAGTTGGAAAAAGGCTCGGCAGATGATGATGATTCTTAACCGACTTCAAAAAAGGAGAAGGTCCATAATTTTGGTTATCTCAGATAGATTAATTTGCTCTAAGTAATTCGTACCTACATACTTACCTATAGGTAGGTACCGATCCTTCATGTAGGTAGTCCACCTACAAATAGATAACAGAACCAATCAGTTCATTCACTTCTTGGTATTTTTACGTAAAGGTTAAGCTAGCGGGCAAGAGAAGGGCTAAGCTTCGGTAAAGTAAAGCATAATTTACATCGTAATGTATTTAGACCAGAATAGGTGGAGGACACGGTGGAGCATACGCTGGAGGTCTACCGGGCCTTGGGCAGAGCACCGCCGTGTCCTCGTGGAGGCGATCGGCGGCAGAGATCTCTCGCGTCCGGCCCTGGTTCAGGCCATGGTACGGAGCGAGAGGGCATGGGCAGCCATCACCTCCTTCTGCGAAGCAGTAATGCTCACGAAGGAGGAGGCGGGATGGTTGAGGGAAAGGTAAATTTCTCGCTCTCTCGCCCCTAGCCGCCGCAGGAGTCGCCCTGGGTGTCGGGAATCCCGGGCGGATTTCCGGCCACCGTAGGCGCGGGCTTGCGGACGGTGAGCAATGAGCAGTTCACCGTCCGGTAAGGTCGACGACGCGTTGTATTCCACGCGCGCCTCAAAGAGATGTCGTCAGCACAAGTGTAGGGGTCCACTAGGGCCGATGCCTGCCGGGGTCTCGGGAAGGTAGGTACTAAAGGGTTACCGAGGCCCCTGGCAACACGGAAGGAATTCGGGTGGGTTTTAGTCAGTAAGAGTCTGACACACTCTCCCGCTCCGCCCAGAGCGGGAGAAGTTATTTGATGATTTCCCACCCAAAAAAAAAAGACCTGAATAGGTATGTAGGTACCGACGGGTAGAGAGGTTAGGAAAATAAAAAGTTATTTTGCTTTACGGATGGAGTAGGTAGGTTAAAAAAACAGTTATAATTGGATCCTATAAAGAAATTGGTCAATGTCAAATTGGTTTACAAACCTACCTACCAACCTACTGGTAGCAAAATCCTATTATCAATAGGTGGTAGGTACCTCATAGGACGGGGAATGGTGGCCAATTCACAAAAATCACACAGTAAGTCTATACCTACAGCACAAAATATAATAGCGTAGCATCGCGTAGCATTGCGTAGTATTTCGTAGCGTTACGTAGCGGTGCGTAGCATTGCGTAGCAAATCGTAGCTTCGCATCGTAGCAACAAAGCTAAAGCTTAGAAACCGAAGCAATAATCCCAACATTATGAACTTTTGAGTCAATAAATTGAGCAAACGACTCTTAAGGTTTGTTGTTCCTCATAAACGGTTACAAATGGTTAATAAAATTGTAGTTGACGGTTGCTCGTGACGTCGCGACGTGCACACACAAATTATAGGCTGGATAGGTTAATGGTCTGTTTATCATTAATGTTAAGCTGTTACGGGGCAGGATGATTGCTAGCCTTCAATTGTAGTTGATTGAAGTTTGTAGTTCGACGATATTTTTGGTAGGTATATGCACTGTTATTTCTAAGAGCAATATTTATTTTTAGACACAGTACCTAGCTTTTTATATACCTAGGTATATAGGCTGTAGTAAATTGTGATGTGGTTGCTGGCTGTTCCTAAAATAGAAAGAAAATGAAATGTACCTATATAAAACAAAAACAAAAAACAAGTGAACCTTACAGTAGGTAGTCGCATATGATGTGACATCTCACCTTGGTAATAAGCAACTGATCAGCAACAGAAATTAACCTCAGAATTTAAAAAAGCTATAATAACCTACTGAAATATTTATTCGAATAATTATTCATTACTAGTTGGTCGTCCACTGGTCGAAATAAGATTCTATTTACAATCTATATAGTACTTAAGTATGCTATTAAAAGTACTTGTTTATTCAATGCTCAAGCTGTCACTTCCTGTCTACACTGCACTGTGACACTTCAGTCCCTTTTCACGAAATCATTCCCACAGAATGCGAGAGGAAAGATTGTAACCTACAAAAAAAAAAATGAAAAAGTAAAAAAAGTGTGAAGCTTAACGCTTCAAGCACTTTACCAAAAACGAAAATCAGTAGGCACTAGGAAATTTTGCGTAGTGTTACTTACAACCTATGATATTTAACCCTAATGTTGCTAGTACCTCATGATGCCCTGCTATATCTTAGATATATGTATATGTTAATAGTAAACATGCATAAGTACCTACTTACTTAAGTACCTATATGGACCTATGACAAAATAATCTCTCTAGGTAGGTAGTACCTAATTTATAGTAGGGGTAGACTGGGTACGGTTGAAACGGTGGACGGTTGAAACAAAGTGAATATCTCGTGGATAGTGCGTGATGAGGTGAGGGGTGCAAGGGGAGTACGAAGCGGGCGACAAGTCGAAACTTGAATTTTAGTATTGCGTCGCTCTTCGGGCGCTGTGTTTGTCTGTAGGGGGTCCCATTGTGTTTTTTGACGTAAAAGTAAGTATTTTTGTACCTACATTTTTGCAATTATTAAGATTTTGTTTATAGTTGGATGATTGAGAGTTTTGTTACAGTTGAATTGAAGTTTGTACAATATAATAGTATGATAAGTTTTTAATTTAATTTACTATCATTCTTACTGTGAACCATTTTATATTAAGATGGGGGGGTGGGGACAGTTGAAACATTATTTGTGGGTACGGTTGAAACAGTTTATTAATTAAACTTTATTGTTTCTCAGATGCCAAGAGTACGCCAAAGAAAAACTACGAAAGGTCGAGCCGACTTATCAACGTACAAACAAGCCTATGAAGATGTGAAAGCGGGATCTTCGTTAAGAACAGCAGCAGAAAAAAATGGACTGAACCACTGTTCCCTGTTCAGATATATACCTAAACGAGATGCGGCTGGTAACGATGAAAATCAAGAAATGGGATATAAGGCCCACAATCGTGTGTTTACCCAGGAACAAGAGCGTGAGTTATCTAAATATTTAATAAGATGTGCAGATATATATTTTGGCCTAACTAAAAAGGATGTTTTGAAATTGGCATACGAACTAACCATCAAGTATGACTTATCACGACCTCGGACTTGGGATGACAAAGAAATGGCTGGCGAAGAATGGTTTCGCATGTTTATGAAAAGAAATCCTGAGCTGTCAGTACGTGCAGCACAGGCTACAAGTCTTTCTAGGGCGACAAGTTAATAGGAACAACGTAGATGCTTTCTACGACAATTTGGCTAATGTTATGGACCGTTATAAATTTGAACCACAACATAGGTATATATAATGTCGATGAGACCGGCATAACTACTGTGCAAAAACCCGACAGAATAATAGCTAGACGTGGTGCTCGTCAAGTGGGTTCAGTAACTTCGGCGGAGAGGGGTACTTTAGTTACAGTAGCCATTGCAGTCAATGCCATTGGTAATGCTATTCCTCCGTTCTTCGTCTTTCCACGTGTGCGATACCAAGATCACTTTATCAGGGATGGACCAATAGGATCTGCTGGAAGTGCAAATCCTTCAGGCTGGATGCAGGACGAATCATTTATACTTTTCCTAGATCACTTCAAAAAACATACAAATGCTTCGCCTTCGCATAAAATTTTACTTGTCCTTGATAACCACGCCTCACATATACACATTAACGCACTAGACTTTTGCAAGACGAATGGTATTGTAATGCTATCTTTCCCTCCCCACTGCTCCCACAAACTCCAACCACTTGATCGATCTGTATTCGGTCCACTGAAAAAAGCTGTAAATTCGACCTGCGATGGATGGATGCGAAGCCACCCCGGAAAAACAATGACAATATATGACATCCCAGGGATTTTAACTACTGCTATACCGCTTGCTCTCACACAATCCAATATTCAAGCTGGCTTTCGCACTACTGGGATATTTCCTTTCAATCGGCATTTGTTCACTGAACTCGATTTTGCACCTGCATTTGTGACAGATAGGCCAAATCCAATCGAAACAGCTGATGGTCTTAGTCCGAATACCAGTATACCTGGATATAAAACGCCACCACCGTCGTCTTCCATTTTAATCCTCGAACCACCCGAAGAGTTGGAGGAGCCTACTAACGCAGCTCTTTTTGTACAACAACCGATGGAAAATATGCCACAATGTTCACAAGCACTAGATAAAGAACAAGAAAACATTATTGCGGATCCAACACCTTTGATTACACTACCCGAACATCAAAGTAGTACTAGTAATGTTTGGCTTTCACCAACACCTTCTACAAGTTTTCAATCCATTCCTGTGTCAACAAATCAAACGGAAAATGTCACAACTTCGAATACACCATCATTAGTATTTTCTCCGGAAGCAATACGACCACTACCAAAAGCGCCTCCAAGGAAATCAACAAATAGGGGCCGAAAAACAAGGAAATCTACAATATATACAGACACACCTGAAAAGGAAGAGATAAGAAGAGAATATGAGACCAGAATCGAACGAACCAAAGCTAAGCAAGTTCAGAGAAGATTAGATGGAAGAAAGACTACAAACAAGAAAAAAACTAACACGCGACAAGAATCATCATCAGAAGAAGAAGAGTGCTACTGTGTTGTTTGTATGTCAGCATATTCAGAAAGCAAACCGAGGGAAAAATGGATACAATGTACAGTATGTAAAATGTGGGCGCATGAAGAGTGCACGAAAGGTAGCTTTACTTATATTTGCCACAATTGTGACTCCGAATGATCTCCTAACCATTGAAGTGTTTTTGTTTAAAATTTTAATTTTCATTGATAAAGATGTCTTTATTTTTATAGTTTATAGGTAATTAAAAGTGTTGATAGTTAAAAATTATAATAGCATGTTTGCTTGGTAACTTTATTTTAAAAATATTATCGCTACCAACATCTGATTATTATTTAGTTTAAGTTGTACTTAATATAAAACTTTGAAGGCTGATTAAAAATAATGTTAGATTATAAATATAGTCAAAGACTTAAATATTACTTAATAAAAATATTTGTGATAGTCAAATGTGCCATTACCATTCGAAAAATGTTATTAGAAGATTAATAAAACATGATAATTGATTATAATTTGTATTATTTGCATGTGTTTCAATTGACCCCAGACACTGTTTCAACCGACCCTGGCATGGGGACGGTTAAAACAAATGACTGATTTTTTTAAATTTGATTTTACACAGAAAATACTATACAGTGCTCTTAAATAACATTGCCCTATAGTAGACAGATATAAGGTCTTTTATTTAGTATATTTCCGGCATCGCTCGCTTAACAAATCTCGATGCTAAGCATGATAAATGCTAAAATGTTTCAACCGTACCCAGTCTACCCTAGGTAAGTTACTGAATATAAAATGAATGCAAAACGGCTCGTGCAGACTAGAGCGATATCGCAGGCTCGACAGGCTTCAATATGCCTGTCGCGCCCTCGATGTTGGCCCAGTATGCACGAGCCTTGAAAGTATCTTCCTATTGTCGAAGAGGGCACGGCTTTTTACAGTGACGTAGGTGGGACTACTCACCCATAAATATCTAAGTACCTACTCCTAGTTGAGGTAACTTAGGTACAAAATATGTTGGTAGGTAAACGTTGTTCTGTTAGTGACAGAATAATACTTAGTGGGAAATAAAATACTTAAGTTGAAATAAGTAGTAAGTAAGTAAGTAAGTAGTTTCTAACTCTCTACTGCAGATATACCTACCTACCTTATTTTAATTGGACAACAACTGGCAACACTGTAAAATATTTGCCAATTTATTTGATGCCGTAACATTAAGTTACATACCTACCCATCGCAGAAAGAAACCTAAATGGCTAACAACTAACCAATGTTCAACAAACTCGACTCCTCCACCAGATGGTAAAAGCGAAAAATGCCAGGAATTTCAATAAGAGCATCGCCTACCATTTCACAAAGTCACCTTTTTTATAGAATAGTTTCTTAAATTGGAGTATACCTAATTTGGCTGGGTTATCTTTTAAGCTCCACCCCGAATGGAAAAGTGACAGTAGCAAAGATGGCAGAGATACAAAAGGCGGGAGCGTTTCGGTTTCGGCCGGTGTTCGTGGGCGGGGCATACAATAGCCCGGCCCTTTGCAAATGGCGCTGAATTCGACCAATAACGTTTGGTAATGGCTCGTCCATTTTTTATAATTTTGTCTGTTGCCTGGCAACTGGGAGGGCCGGTTGGTACGCTTTTTGTGAGATAACAAATTATAATTTGCACGTCATTTGATTTTTTTTACTGCGGGGATATCGTTTTTGTATTTGATATTTTCTTAAATAAGTAGACCTGCCTACCCATCTCAAAAATAAGTATATTTATTAAATATGCAAAACTATGTTCGTGTCTACTAAAAATGTGCTTCCTAAAAGCTCAAATTATGATTAAACTGAAATATTAATTAAACATTTCAAACAAATCTTGAAATAAATAAATTATTACACTAAATAACATATTTGTCAATTATGTTGTAGGTAGGTAGTAGTAAAGTTGATAAAATTGAATTTGTTTTATTTTCATAATCGCAAAATTATAAAATAAAAAAAAGAGCCATCTATGACTATTTCGTTTGACGTTATCAGACTGGTAGCATTGGAAGCAAGGGAAAACTCTTTATAATAACCGACCTACAGATAGGTACCCTTTAAACTACGTAGTTCAATATGACAATGGCAGATGTCGCTGCCGGCATCCTCCAAACCAAGTGAGCACTTAATTCATACTGTGACCAATAGATGGCGCTTTACGGAGACCGCACCTTGTATTGCAGGTAGAGCGAAGACTACAAAAAAGGTTTTGCTTGTTTTTGTGTATAATTTGGTAAGTAAGTACGTAGGTAGGTACCTAGTTTGGTATTCAGTTATTTTTTTAACTAGGGAGATTAGGTACCTCCAATAAGATAGTGATCCATTGGAGAAGTTTGTAGACTGTGTGCAAGCGAACAATTAAGTAGGTCCACTGTAGTTGACCACTGCATTTCTTCTCATGCGTATTTCAAACGGCTTAGGTGGCAAATACCTACCCATTTTAAAATTAAACGACACCTAACTATAAAGCACACTGTTGGATTTTCAACTCTATGGACTAATCGGAACGTTGAAAATCCAAAAGTGCTCTTTTATTACAGCAGTAGGTACCTAATTTTACTTAGGTGTCGCGTAGTGTTAGGTACTGAAAACGAGCACAAGGATTGTGTATTCCTTCTTCAATTGGCGTCGCCCTTTGCTAAAACATACCTAAATACCTAGTGTAATATAATAAATTAATAGTCCTCCAGACCGAATTTCGGCCATGGCGGCCAACCTCAACGGAGACTAGACATGGGAGATATTAAAGTTCACATGTGTGTGCGCAGACACAGGTGCACTCTCTCTTCCCTCAATCTCATAGTCCGATAGGATGGCAATCCGACGTAATCGGAAAGAGATCAGACGCAGGACCAACAGCTTAACGTGCTTTCCGAGGTACCACCGCCAACTTCCAAACTCCGGACTGTTACTGAGAAATTCCTAATGGAAAAACCCAATAACACTTTGCCCGGCTTGAGAATCAAACCCAGGACCACGCTCAGCAGCCGCACTTGTGACCACGACACCAACGGGGCAGTCATATAGTTACCTACTGTAATCACCCTGTCACTGTATCACCTACCTAACTTTAAGCAATTTTTAGGGCCAAAATGGACACTAATATGGATATTGGACACTTTGGGCAGGTAATAAAATTGCACGGGTTGCAGATACACATAGGTAATGAAGAGCGTAGCAGTCGAAGGGTTCTGCCGCTTCCTCTGAGGGCTTTCGTTTTTAAGGTCCCGTACCCAAAGGGTGCCAACGGGACTCTATCACTAAGGCTCCGCTGCCCATCCGTCCGTCTGTCACAGTGCTGTATCTTTTAATCAATTAATTTTAGTGTTAATCACACTGATTAATGAGTTTAAATGGCTGCCTCAGGCTGTCCCAGAAGAAGGGCATCAAATCTGAGATTGCAGTAAGATAACTGTCACTAAGACAAGCAGTTTTACCAAAAGGTATCCTGTTACACTCAGTAAATGGGTTGTGGAGATAAGGTAGGCACTCGATCCATGTAAAATACCGGAATTCAGCTGCATCCGGTTAGTTTTTTTTTTTTTTTTTTTTTATTTGTGATGGGTTTGCTCTTGACTTTAGTCTATGCCAGAGGCGACAGAAACAAAGTCGACGATGGAGCGAGCTTACCCAGAAGAAGCCTGTTCACTCTCACTTTGAAGAGATTAGGGTTATATGCGTTCGGAAACACAGACGCAGGCAGAGAGTTCCATTCCTTTGCTGTGCGCATTATAAAAGAAGTTTGGAAACGCTTAGTGCGAGTTGGTGGGATAGCCACCAGGAAGGGATGGTAACCTGAAGTGCGCCTAGATGACCGATAATAGAAGGGGGCCGGTGGAATGAGGTCGTGGAGTTCCTGAGCACACTCTCCGAAGTACAATCTATAGAAGACCGACAAGCAGGCAACCTTGCGACGATGGGCCAAACTGTGAAGCTTGGCATCCACCAGATTTACGTCGCCAATGAGCCTCTTAGCTCTGCGTTCCACCGAGTCAAGCGCGGCAAGTTTGTATTTAGCCGAGCCATCCCAAAGGTGGCTACAATACTCCATGCAGGATCGGACCTGCGCTTTATAAAGGGTCAAAAGCTGTCCAGGCGTAAAGTATCGCTTCACCTTATTTAGGATGCCCAGTTTCTTGGCCGCAGTCTGGGCTTAGTTTGGAAGCAGACGAGTTATTCATTCAGAGGGAAAGATTCAGTTTTACCTATTCCCAAATCGGCGAAAACAATGTGAGCTGCGAAAGTCTGATGAGACTTGAGTAGGTCCTAGTTAAAAAAACCCAACAATCTAGGTGCAGTTATGCCGAGGCGTTTCTTGTAATTAATTTGTAAATCCTTTAACTATTAAGTAATTGGTTTTTAATTGCAAATTAGCTTAGGCTTTAATCGTAAGGTGTGTAGCTAGGTTGATGGCTATTATAGCGTAGGTTGGTAGGTTACGTGCAACCAATGTAATTAGCATAAGCATAATCAGCCTATAATGATCCCACTGCTGGAACACAGGCCTCCTCTCGGTGAGAGAGAGTAGGCGGTAATCCAGCAAGCAGGCCCAGTGCCGGTTGGTAAGTTCTAGGACATGCCGGTTTCCTCACGATGTTTTCCTTCACCGTTTGGAGAACAGTGGTGATGAAGTAATTTACACACACAGTAAAACACCTGTCTGGGTTCGAACCTACGACCTACCTACAACTCGTATGTCGTGGCTGCCTTTACCACTGGGCCACCACTGTTAGGCTGGGCTACCAATGGAATTACATACCTAGACTAAATAAAGATGCTCAGTCCTTCATAATTTCCTTATTCCTTATGTCTGTTGCTTCCGCAAGGTGTTAGCTGAAACTAGATATAAATTGTAATTGTAATTGGTATGAAAGAATTTACACTTTACGAAATTTTGTTTTTTAGTTGGATACTAACAATTCTGCAATTCTGCCTACTCTTTTCCCAACTATGTTGGGGTCGGCTTCCAGTCTAACCGGATGCAACTGAATACCAGTATTTTACATGGAGTGATTGCCGATCTATCCTCCACATCCCAGTAACTGGGCAATACGATACGCTTTGATAAGATTGTGATTGTCAGACTTTTTGGGCTTCTTACGATCCTTAACGACTGTCAATGATCCACGAATGACAGCCGGGACCAATGGTTTAACGTGATTTGCGAGGCACGGACGAGTCTCGGTACCTATGTAAAGAAGATAACCCATCCACGGACCAACCCCAGCAAGCGTAGCTTAACTGATAAATCAACTCGTGCGGCTGTTATTAGCCACGAGCTCCTTCTCCTACAAAATGGATACTTAAGTGAGTTAATATTTTAATGACGTTTTTCAAATAAGAATGGCTAATGTAAACTAATAAGAATAGTTATTTCTACGATTGTTGGGTGAATTAAACTAAAAGCATTTATTTGAATTAAACCATTTACAGGCACTTTTGAATTATCAAGTAATTGGTCAGTCAGAAAGATGATGGTAGATGCCCATTACAAAGCGTAGTAGGTTCCCAAAAAAAGCCACTCCTAGTCACGAGAATTGGGCCCAGCGAACCTTGATCAGTCAAATCTGCTACCAATCTTGCTGAATGATTACGCTTTTACCAAAGGCTATGGTTGATTTTGTTACGCCCGTACTGACATGAGGGAAGAATAACGTGGTGGAAGACCGACTTGCGGCTTAGTAGGTAAGCTCGAAACAGTCGATCTATGTATTATGATTTTATTTATTGATTTATTTAACCATTTACGTACAAACATATATTTTATAAACAGAAAAGATGAAAAGAACAGAACGTTCAAAGGTGAGGCTAATTTCTAAAGAATTTTTACAGTTTCTTTTATCATTAGCACTATACTATTATTGCTGAATTAACTAGTACGCGTCAAACTTTATGGCGGCTTCGCTACTTGCTGAGCAGAAGGTAACGCCTAACCCCCGCTGACACCTGAATTCGTTACTGCGCAGCGACTCGCCTCATGTTCCGAGCCGCCATAAAGTTTAAATCGGACTATAGACAGTTTTCTTTCGCTTTGTTAGACAATAACAATGACTTCTTAATACAACCTTCATAATAAGAACCTTCTACCTAGATCATCATAGTATTTACTATGCCAAAAACTAAACGAAATTATTCAAATTCTTCCCAAAACATTGATATAGGGTAGGGAGCTACAAACATCTTGGTATGTAGGTATATGTGCGGACAAAGCAAATAGATATCTACCTATTTGGATTCCTACCTATCTACTAAAACAAACAAAAGATACATCTAAAATTCGTCATTATTATTCAAGGACTTTGCTGCCTTAGAATACGGGTTATTTTCGCTTGCAGATCCTTTTGCAGAGTGTCCTGTTGGGGTGAGTTGGGGTGGCTTCTCCATATTGATCGGCAGCCATTTTTGTTCACGCATGCGCTTTGCATAGTTCCGCTTTATCGCAATGGGAACACAGATGGCGGTGTTGAAATAATGCATTTCTATCTACTTTATTTTGTAGGTATATTTATGAGTACTTAGGTATAGCTTAAAGATTGAGAGAGAAAATTGAAAGTGTCTGTCTCCT
This sequence comes from Atethmia centrago, assembly GCA_905333075.3. Lineage (NCBI taxonomy): Eukaryota > Metazoa > Arthropoda > Insecta > Lepidoptera > Noctuidae > Atethmia > Atethmia centrago. The sequence continues at coordinate 12,514,930 of HG995383.1, read as the reverse complement.
GATCTATTTTGGGCTTTTTCTTAGCTAAGCTTACCCATATACTCTAAGTATCGCTCAGCCTTGTCTTTAGATTTTCACGCACCTGCTGTGTTGTTGAATTCAAGTAGGTACCTACCTACCCTCTGATGGTCTGGTTCAAGAATCTGCTGTAAAGAATTGTAAAAAAAAACAAAAAAACCTTAGTACCTACTAATATAGTTCCCTAAATGTACAGCCAAGGTAGAGCAAAATACATAAATGGCGACTCATTTCGTTAATGTGGTTAAGTACTTAGGTACCTATCTAAGTGTCTAAATTGTATGTAAATAGGACAAAAAGTTTATTTTAACCAAAGAGAAATTGGTTGTAAAAATCTACTTCTAATCCTATTAGAAATAGCTTGCTCATAGTGTGTAAAGTATTTTTGTTTATATATAAATAATAATTCCATTAGTTAGCATAAGGGTACATATTATACAAAAAGACTCCATTAATAAAAGTTTATGGGTTTCCCAATGCCCTGAAACGTATTGAAAAGGTGTTACTTACCTATTGTGCTACGCCCGCCGCCGTCGGAAAAGTGCCGTCGGTATTGTAGCGCGCGAGCGGTCGCAAGAACTGTAATTTACATAGGTATTTCGTTGTAAATTCAGTCAAGCCTAGTTATTACAAGTTATTTTTAAAGATTTTTGTATATAGGTGTTTAGTTTGACAACATTATTTATAAAATAAATGATTTAGACTTTTCCCTTCATGACATGCGGTTGCTTATTTTCAGAGTCCACAATCTGCAAAATCACTGTCATAACTACACCTGGCAAATTTGAAATCACCTTACTAATCTTATCCCGAGCCCAAGATATAGGCTGACTGTCTAGTTTGGGGGGTTACTGGCAAATAATACTTATAGGCTAGTCCCGTAGAAACAAAAATCGCGTTAGGTCGCAAATAATTGCACTTACATGATTTTTTGGGATGTTGTTGGGATAGATACCAGTGTGATAGGTACGAAGTGTAAAACCAAGCATGCAGCTTTGAAATAGCTGTGCTTTTGAACTTTTTGGAAAAATTGCCATTTTTTGAAGTGCTGTATCTCAGGTTCTATTTGACCTACAGAGTTTTTGTAGACTTTAAATAAGGTGACGATTTCCGTAGGGTCAACTTTTTAGAAGTCATAATTCAAAAACTGAAAGAATTCCGACAATTTCGAGGTTCTTCGAGCACCGCGCAGTTAGCACAGATCTTTCGAAGGTGCAAACTTATGGTTTAACACAATTGGTATATTCTAACAACATCCCAAAAAATCAGTAGGTACAGTGCAAATTTTTGCGACCTACGATGTTTTAAATGACTGGTATTGCTTTTTAACCTAGCTGGTAATATTTTAAGTTAGTCATGTTAGCTCATTCTGTGGTTAACCTATGTCCCTGCTTACTGTATAACCTGGATAATAGTAAACAATTTCCATTTCTTGTTAGAATATCAGCCTATAATGATCCCACTGCTGGGATACAGGCCTCCTCCCTGTAAGAGGAAGTAGGCTATAATCCACCACGTGGGCTCAGTGCGGGTTGGTAGATGTCACATATCTTCGAATTTTTGGTTCTAGGACATGCCAGTTTCCTCACGATGTTTTCCTTCACCGTTTTGAGAGCAGTGGTGATGAAATAATTTACACAAAGTAAACCGCCTGTCCGGGTTCGAACCTAAGCCCTACAACTCGTAAGTCGCGGCCGTTACCACTAGGCCATCACTGCTCGGTTAGAATATGTAATGTTGAAAACAGAAAAATATATAAACTACCGCAAAAATAAATGGCCACTAAGTACTCAGTGTTATAGGTAGGTAGATAATAAAAACTAGAGTCTATACTTTTTGAAATGAAAATAAACCAAATAAAACATTTTTTTACTTCCAATAATGCTTCTGTTTCCTCTGTTCTTTATTGATTGGTGTTATTAAATCACGAGATTTTACAAGGGTCCGCCATTCTACTTATTCTCCACCACTTAGCTCGGTCTTCAGCTACATCAATCCTTTGTTTGTGGCCTGTTATAATATAAAGAAAAACCTGTCACATGAAGAAGAAGTGCTTTTGGTATTAAGAAGTTATACATAAGCCACTTATTTGAGTTGATCGTACTTTAGTATGAGTTGCCTCAACTAGGCGACCTATAAACCTAATGAATACGTACCTCCAAGAAAAACCGAATTGGTAGGTAAGGTAGATCAACCTAAATGTCTAATCTTGCAAAATCTCCATACATGGGTAGCACCTATTCATCCTGTTATTTCCAGGATCCTACGGAGTGCGTCGGTCATAGTCCTTGAAGTAAAATGTGTTCTTATATCATGAGGGTCGGGTTTATGTCCGTTATGAATAACGCGAGGGCTTCTCCGTCCTCTCGCATTGTTATGTTATGCATATCATTACCCTCTACGTACACCGAATGTCACACAATGTGGGGGTAAAATTTTAGATGTTGTATTATGGTTTTTATATTAAAGGTACCAGGATTAGAAGCAGTGTTTTAGTTTACCTAGTGGATACTACACCGAAACCTTAAACTTTGATCTTGTATTATATTCCGAACACTGCCATTTTCTTGCTCTTGTGGTTCATTCACTTAAAAAAACCGGCCAAGTGCGAGTCGGACTCGCGCACGAAGGGTTCCGTACCATTATCTATAAAAAACGGCAAAAAAAATCATGTTTTTTGTATGGGAGCTCCATAAATATTTACTTTATTCTTATATTATTTTTTAGTATTTGTTGTTATAGCAGCAACAGAAATACATCATCTGTGACAATTACAACTGTCTAACTATCACGGTTCATAAGATAGTCTGTACCTAAGCCTCTGTCACCACAGACGGACAGACAGACAGACGGACAGCGGAGTCTTAGTACCTAATAGGGTCGCGTTTTACCCTTTGGGTACATAACCCTAAAAAAGCACTATATGGTGCTTTTTGTGGTGATGATGGGCTTCATCATCCTCCTATTCATGAAGTGCAACACCTTAGCTGGTCTTTCCCAAAGATCTTATTTCCCAGTCTTGAATAACTCTATAGCTAATGGTGCTTCTTTATCTATATATACATATATGTACATATTATAATAAATTGCACTCGAAAATACAACAAATATAATCATCAATATCCTTGATGGCTTACAAGGAGACTGCTTCTAGTAGGCGATTGCTTGACGGGTTAAAGTCACTTTTTGTGCCTGTCTGTGTGACCGAGTTGTTCTCCTAAACAGCGCAACGGATTTTGATGCTGTTTTCACCATCATTTAGAGAATTTATTCTAAAAGATATACGTGTACAATACGTTAGTATTAAACTTACATATAATAAATAAATCTTGATATTTTGTCAAGTCGTACAAACCGTGCGAACAGGGGACGGTCTTTAGTTTCCTATAAATTAGTATTAACCTTGTTAACCAGGGGTCGTCCCTGTCTTCACCGTCAACAAACAAAATGGAAATAAGATGATGTGTAGGAGTTCGTCGCCCCTGTTGTAAAAATATCCCCCGGTCGGAGCAGACGCATGCTCGCCTCAGATACTGTAGACGTAACCAACAATATCTATTTTTGTTACAAAAACTCTGCAGTGTCTTTGTTGCTCAAATGCGTATCATTTCTGAAGAGATTGGCTCTTTCTTAGAGCTTTGAAGGAAAATAATGTGGAAAGCAATCAGTGATGGTATTTTTTTTCATAAAGTTTCTTTGATCCTCTTCATGGGGTTAGTGTTAAAATCTGCCTTATATTGCCTCACTCTGGCAAAGGCATCTTCTGACATAAATGAGAAACAAAAGACTTAGCTCGTTCACTGCTTGATGAAAAGTTGTAAGTCGCTGATTTTCAGCAAAGGGGGAGCTATTTTCTTAACCATCCTGCTTATGACAATCCAACACCTATCCTAAAAACGTTACTAAAAACCTAAAGATATGTACTAAAATCTACCTATGATGGAGCTTTACTTATATTATGTGAGATACACAAAGAAACCTTACCAAATGAAATTCAGCACATAGCCAGCTTAATACCTAAGAGAATTCAAAGACGTTTTCCCTGTGCGCGTCACGTGCTTGACGTAATAAAAGCCAGTCGAGCCACCGAAGGAACGCTATCTCAGGGAAGTGACTTTCTTTTATACTTTCTTTTTACATTTATATACTTTTCTTTTACGCCCCGCCGGGGACGGGACGTGAGGGAGACATTTTTCTTTGAAAATACTAATGTTTCGCGTAGAGACGGACTATAATTTTCGTAAGATATTTCGGGACGTAAAATATAATTTATTGTTGCTGAAGTTTCTTTCTTTGGACGTGTTTTTCTTATTTATGTAGGTTCCATTCATGTACTAGGTACCTACCTGATAAGAAGTATGAATGTAAGTCAAGTTTTTGTTCTTGGACCCTGCGGTTATCCAAAACAAAAGGCTATGATCGTTATAGAGCAGCCTTAGTTATTCCTGAAAACTCAAGTTACGAATTTTTACTGGACACATTCATGTTTATGTATAAAACTAATCCTACTTGAATTTCAACTTTAGATCTTTTCTATTTTATGTACTGAATATATTATATCCTATATTGTACCTACCTACTTACCTGACGTAACCCTTTTACTGGATCACTGCGGTGGGTCGGCTGCGATAATTAAATCTTCCGCATCGCGTGACATTTATGCTGATGCCAGGTATCCTCCTTAATGAGCAAAGCGGTCGCTTTGACCGGCCTACCGACCCTTTAATTAACATTTCCAAGATTCTGTACAATAATAGCCGACCAAAATATGGGTGGTTGTATCTTTCAGCTCATGTCAGCTATCTGGGTTTTAAAGGCTAATCCTCTTACGCCCTTAATCTTTAATGAATCTCAATCCCAGTCTTTGACTAAGTACCTACTACTTAAATACTTACTTCTTGTGGTTTGTCCTCTTAATGAGCTTGCCGCTCATTGCATTCACAAAATAACCGAAGTGAAATCTCAACTTATAAGACGTCAACATGTTATGCAAGTTATTAAGAGCGTGCATTCTGAAAGTGGGCAACGCCGTCGCAAATAGCTGTCAAATGTTTCTCCGTTTTGATTAATTTGACAATTTTACTGTATGGAAATATGAAATGTCGCTAACTAATTTTCCAAATGCCCTTTTTGTACCTAAAACGCTTACAACATCAAATTCAGTGTTATAATTGCAAATCATGATCAATATTTTAGGTTACTAGTTAGCTATATTTCATATTTCCATACAGTAATATTAACAAATGACTAAAAACTGGTAAATATTTGACAGCTATTTGCGACGTTGCAACTTTTAGAATGTACGCTCTTAATTTCGGGCGACAGCTATGACTAGGGGGTAAGCGATTGTGCCGTTTCTCCTTTGAACGTTTCATAGGGATGTTCATTGTGAGCTGCGTAAGAGTTCGCAGTGTTGTATTTATGACTTAATTGAGGATTAGGCTAACTAAAGAGAAACCTATGTGAAGCAGTTTTGGGAAACTTACTGATTGATAAGAGTGTTTTCGGTTGGAAAGTTAGCTATTAGAACGGAAACACTCATCTTAGGATAACCAATAACTATAGATCATTATATTTGTCTAAATAGCTACAAGTGCGCATGTGGCACCATATATCATTGGGTAAGTATGTTAGGTTTTCTTATTATTTTAATCTGTTGTCGTAAAAACCTTCCTACTGCAATGTGCATTCACTTTTGATGCGCGACACGGTAGCACTGAATTTTGCAGTCATATGATTGGTAGTTCTGTTTTGTCAGTCGCCATTTTAAACTTTGTTTGTATTGAAACTAAGACTATTTACCTCTACCGCTATTGTACCTACCACTGTCTGTCTCTGCATCACCCAAATGTTGACTGGTAGAAAATGCCTACGGCATTAAGTCCGTCTCTGTAAGTTTGTCTGCTTAAAGTATTAAATAAATAAATAAGACCGAAAAATTCAGTGCTACCAATCGCGTCACACGCCAAGTTATAATGAACGCTTTAAAACTGAACCGCTTTCTTCATGGGACCAACATCATAATCGCGAAAAAAATATCAACTGTCCCATACACAACTTTAATACTTATTTGACCCAAATGTTTGGGATGGCTGATTATTTTTTCAGTTTGTTGGTCTGTTCACACCCCTAAACATAACCTTTCTGATACATGCTGAATAGGCAACAAATGTAAATTACATTACAGAAAGAAGAAGTATTTCAATGTGATAGTGATGACAGATATTCAGTAACTTAGGGAATTATGAAAATAACAAAAAAGATAATAATAATATCCATAATTTATTTGAACCTTAGTACAAAATATACAAACCTAGTATCAAATAATTAAAACAGTCTTCACTGAGCTTGTGTAAGTTTACTTCGGTGTGTCAAACACAATCATCATTCTGCTTCTCTTAACCCAATTTATTTGAGGTCAGCGCAGCAACTTTTTATTCATTTCTAGCGATCATCTCTGTGCGTTCTAACACAATGAGTAAGTAAATACTCAATTTCTTCGACTAAATTGTACTTAACTGCTGAATATAAACGATATCGCTTGTCAGAAAGGATACTTCCGTTGTACGATGATACGTAGTCATGAGAATGGATTACTTTTACTGTTTGGTGGCAGAAAGGGCGCACTTCAGAAGGCGCTGCAAGTGGCACTACAGACGGCGAAGCAAAAAGCGCTGCAGGTGTCGCTACAGAAGGCGCTGCAGGAGGTTCTGCAAGTGGCGCTACAGAAAGCGCTGCAGGTGGCATTGCAGACGACGCTGCAGAGAGCGCTCTACAAGACGTTGCAAGCTTTACGTCGCGCTGGAGTAGGCGCTGCAGAAGACGCTTCATTAGGTGCGGTGACGTGTGACGGTGAAGCAGAAAGCGCTCCAGGTGGCGCTACTGAAGGCGCTGCAGAAAGCGGTCTAGATGTCGCTCCCGAAGATGTTCCAGAAGGCGCTGTGGAAGGCGCTCCAGAAGGTGTTTCAGAAGATGATCCAGGCGGTGCTCCAGAAGACGCACTATGCGCTGGAAGACGCCGCGTAAAGACGGCGCGGGTAGAACCTTGGATTTCCACAGTTTCCATGAAGTGACTGTTCACTATCAATAGGAAATAAATAAGCACTGAAATATAAAAATATTATGCCTAAATTTGTTTTCAGAGTGCCTATTAAATAAATGGGTAGTATGTTCCCGTTTGCTCGCCTACGTTGGTGGTACAGTCAGCGTCAAAATTATCGGGACGAAAAGACTGCAAAAACCGGCCCAGTGCGTGTCGGACCACGCAGAATAAAAGATTCCGTAGTTGGGATTATTGGGATGAATTTATTGCAAAAACAAACTTAACATTCTAGTTGAAAAACATGTTCTCCCATACATCGATATACGTCACGGTCAATTCTCAAACTGCAAATTTAAGCTGGTCGACCATTATTCGTTAACTTGTAAAGCCTACTTAACCTGTGATAGTTTTCCTTTTAATTTCATTATTATATAGGTACCTACTTCTGATATGATTTTTCTCACATCTAACAACCATTTAGCTGGCAGGGGGGGAGTTTTTTTTTTTTTTTGAGTGTGGGACATCATCAAATAACTTCTCCCGCTCTGGGCGGAGCGGGAGGGTGTGTCAGATTCTTACTGACTAAAACCCACCCGTATTCCTTCCTGTTGCCTGTGTTGCCAGGGGACTCGGTGACCCATAAGTACCTTCCCGCGACCCCGGCAGGCATCGGCCCTAGTGGACCCCTACATTTGTGCTGACATCTCTTTGAGGCGCGCGTGGAATACGACGCGCCGTCGACCCGGGCTTGGTCCTTACCGGACGGTGAGCTACCCATTGCTCACCGTCCGCAAGCCCGCGCCTACGGTGGCCGGAAATCCGCCCGGGATTCCCGACGCCCAGGGCGTCTCCTGCGGCGGCTGGGGAGGGACACTTGACTCTAACAGAAATTAGCACTTTAAAGCTTAATGTTACCCAAAGAAATCCTTGAATCGAAAAATGGTTTTCTTCACAGACCTGCAATATTTTTAGCGGCCTATCCAACGATACCCCACACCATGGGATAGACGAGAAAAATAATATCATCCCCTTTTTTTTAAGATTTAACTTTGTCGGCGTAATTAATATGTAGTATACCTACCTTTGTCAAATTACAGCTTTCTAGTACTAAGCGTCTTTGAGCTATAGCGGGGACAGACAGATGGACATGGCAAAACTATGTATATATGTAACTATGTATGTATGTAAAAAGGATCTGAAAAAATATGAAATATTAATCTGAATACCTGACCATGCCTTGAATACGTTGAATACTTTTAATATGGGTGCTTCCTCATTTCTTAATTATCTAAAATGTGAGCGAAGCCGTGGATAATAGCTAATAGGAAAACAAAAAATATTCGAAATCCACTTACATACGGCACCAAAAAAGTTCGCTCCACCGAAAAGGTACGGCCAAGTACAACTGTCTTCTTTGAAGAAATAAAAGAACATCATAAAGCTCATGATCAGGTTAAAGGCTATCAGTAACACTGACGTGTCCATGAAGGTAATGAAATATATAGGTAGATCCTGTAAACACAAACAATATTCATTTTATTAGTTTCAATATTGTACGAGTCATGCATCGTACCTACATGGCACGCGCGCATTGCATATATCAGCACTTATAAAAAAAAAATATATTTTTATTTCACATAAACCTACAAGGGCACTTATGAAACGTCAGAAGGTAGGTGCACGGTTCCAATTGGTCGTTTCCTATGGAGAAGAGCCGGCAAGAAACTCCACAGTTACTCTTTTAAAAATAATTGGCTTTTACAATGTTTTCAAATTACAGTGTTAATAGGTATGGGAGGACAGTGTAGGCCTGTCGAGAAGTACTTAAAAAAAAAAGAAAAGAAAAAGGTCTACAAAAGATCTAGTCTATTAAGCCTACAACGTTCTCACATTCACAACGTACACAAGAATCCATGTAAAATAATATTAAAATAATAAAAATAAAAACCTATTTAAACCAAATTACATGTTTGCCATTACAACAAGTCTGAAATCAAAATCCATCGCCTTGCTCAAATTATAGTGTAACGCGACAGCACACAATCAGCGTTCATAGTCAACTGTCCATCATATTTGCGGAGTTACACTAGCTAATTAAATGTGACCCCGTAGACCTTGTCGTTTGATGACGTGCAAGTAACATTTAACCATAGGGTGGTAAAACAATTACGAGGCTGACTACCTACAGTACCCAGTTTATAAAGACTATCACACATAATGAGTGGCAGAAACAACCCTCTACAGATGTGTTAACACAATTTAATTTAAGGAGAAATTTCAAAGGGCGTTCCCTTTAAATTGCTGCTCATAATCAGCCTATAACGTTCCCACTGCTGGGACACAGGCCTCCTCTCTGTGAGAAGGAGTGGGCCGTAATCCACCACGCGGGCCCAGTGCGGGTTGGTAGATGTCACATGTCTTCGAATTTTTGGTTCTAGGACATGCCGGTTTCCTCACGATGTTTTCCTTCACCGTTTTGAGAGCAGTGGTGCTATGAAGTAGGAATTAACAATTTGTGTGGTATATTCGTAGCACGGCCAGGGATGTTTGTTGGAAAATTGTTGAGAATTATTAATACTTTTTGGTACCTCTACTTTGCAATTTTATACTCTTTAGATCTTGGGAGTACAAAGGTCGTGCTAGAAAAGAATACTTCCAACCACACGGATACTATGGGTAATAGCAGACCAGTTAGGTAGATAAAGTCAGATAGGCATTTGCTCAATGATTGACAAGTATTTAATGTTAGGTCGCCAAAACCAGTAGGTACTCCAGGTACCAAACAGTGCGCTTGTTGTGCGAGTGCGATTGTCGCAACCCAGTGCTGGGCACACCACAATTGCGGTGATAAGTCCCCTCTTTAAGGAGTGGCTAGAGAGGCGCCACGGCGTTCTCACCTTCCGCCTGACACAGGTCCTCACTGGACACGGCTGCTTCGGGAGGTTCTTGTTCCAGATAAGGCGGGAGGAAACGCCCGGGTGTTACCATTGTGTGGATCACCCGGAGGACACGGTGGTCTGCCCGGCTTGGGCGGGGCACCACCATGTCCTCGTTGAGGCGATTGGAGGCGGCGATCAGTGGCGGCGATCTCTCGTGTCAGGCCATGGTACGCAGCGAGAGAGCCTGGGAAGCCGTCACTTCCTTTTGCGAAGCAGTAATGCTCGCGAAGGAGGAGGCGGAACGGGTAAGGGAGGGGCAAAGTGCGCGCACTTACGCCCCTGGCCGCCGCAAGACACGCTTTGAGTGTCGGGAATCCCAGGCGGATTCCCGGGCACAGTAGACGCGGGCTTGCGGACGGTGAGCAATAGGTAGCTCGCCGTCCGATAAGGACCAGGCCTGGGTCGACGACAAATTGTATTCCACGAGCTTCTCAAAGAGATGTCAGCACAACTGCGGGGGTCCGCTAGGGCTGATGCCTACCGCGGTCGCGGGAAAGTCCGAAAGGGATACCGTGGCCTCTGGCAACACACAGGCAACAGAAGGAACATGGGTGGGTTTTAGTCAGTAAGAGTCTGACACGCCCTCTCGCTCCGCCCAGAGCGGGAGAAAATATTTGATAGTTCCAAAAAGAAAAAAGAAAAGGTACCAAATAAAAATGTCCGAACCCCGTTTAATGGATACTGCCGATACTCTAACTGGTTTGCTATCCGTAGTATCTGTGTGTTCGTGCTAGTAGGTACGTATTATTTGCAGCATAACCCTCGTATATTTAAGATCTAAGTTATGAAATTGCAAAATAGTGGTATGAAATAATCCAAAGCTGTTTTATTCCATCTAAAGATAAAAGCTAAACGTCCATGATCAACGTCGTGCCACTAAGTACCACACAACAAATTACAAACCATAAAAACTCCGTAAAGAAAAAGACTTGTTGTACACGATGTTAAACACCAAAGCACGAGAGCAGCAACAAAAACAATTTGATAGACAATTCCATTATTGTAGCATTTAGTGTACTCCTTGCTCCCTACAGTAGCCAACAAGGCTTGAAACTGAAAGATAGATATTGTTTTTAATATAGTACCTGCGGTTGCTATTAAGTGAGTCGTCCGGTCATAAAAGTCAATAACAATAGGAATGTGCCTACGACTTTTAGTACTTTTTAGCAAAATCAAATCTGCATCTCCCATGGAGCGCTGGTTACAAAGGTTTTTTACTGGCGAAGTAACCTCATAAATTAGTATGGTGCAGGTGTCGCGCCTAGTCTGATGTTTTTTAAGAAGTTAAAGTTCCCGCTTATTGTAGGTACACTCGGCGCTAGGTAGGTACAACCAGACGACTAGGATAATAACGTCCAGGCCAAAAAATACAATGCCACCAGCAATTTATTAGTGAAAATATGTAAGATCGGTTGGAATCTTTACTCTTTGAAGAAGCTTTATTTTTTAATATGTTTTTTTGTCTTTGCATAAAAATAAAATTAAAAATAAAGTTTCTTTATGTAACTCAATACAGAGTACGTTTGATTAACTGAAATTAAAGGCAATTAATACATGAAAAGTATTTCCTTTAGATCCGTCTGATTTTACTAAAATTTGTATTGTGTATTACGGCCTCAAGATCAATCATCTCCGGCAGATCATTATTACAAGCAATTCGTTGAAACTACTCGTATACAGGCTAATCACCAGTATGACGTATCCGTTCAGGCTGTTCAGCGTTCGTCTGTTCAGATGGATCTCTCCATGCTCTTAATCTGTGCTGTAATTATGCACCTCCTCACAACGTGGTTTTCGGCTGATCCTATCGGCTGTTGACTAGTTAGCGCTTTCATCTGCTGACGAGGAACGTGACCGATCGCGGGGACAGTTTCTCTCTTCCTTCCTATAAGTGAAATTGTATCAATTTACCTACCAAAGTAGTTTGGTACTTACGATTAAAATTACATAGAATCCTCCTATAATTTTACAGCCCATGTACAGACTGATACAACCAAAGAATTTCTTTAGTCGAGGCAATTTGTTGAAATAGTAAAGACTTTTCATGTCCATGTTTATGATTTGTGTTGTTATTACTCATGTCGTGTCGCGTTCCTGAAGAAAGCAATTGCCTATTTGTACAATAATGTGTGATCTTCAACGTCAACTCATCATAATGGCTTTTATAGAAGGGACACCAAGACACCACAATTTTGAATATGATAGATAAAGGCGGTCTACAACTGACTACTAGTATCACAGATAGAAATGAGCATACTAGGCATGACATTAGTATTTTATCAAGTACATACTGATTCCATGTATTTTACAACAAAGAAGAATGTGTCATCAACTTGGCTATAAAATAGAGTTGAAACAAACCTTTTTTTTCATCATAATAAAGGCCAACGCACACCTACAAGCACTGCATGGGATCAGCATCTGCTCACCTCATTTACTCGTCGCTAACCAAGCGTCAACCCAATGTAAAGACGGCAACTGCTCTGCTTACGGCGGGCCCCGCTTACGGCTGGGTGAATGTAGCGCCGACCCTACGTAAGCGAGGTGACACGGCTCGCCGTAAGCGGGTGGATGGCCCAACGTAAGCTCATTGACTGGCTTAGCATAGCTGATCCCGAGCCCTTATAAGTGTATTTTATAGTATGGAATTTCATAGAAAGAGCTCCAGTTGAGGCAATTCTGATCACGTGCAGTGCTTATTGATTTTTTGCTTCATGATTTCCATTTCGTAGGGTCTATTGCAATTTGGTTTTTCCATATATCAGAAGAAAAACAGTATTAGACTAGATATTTATACCTAGTTGTTCTTGTTTCGGAGCATTACGCTATAGTAGCTAGACATAACTATCAAGAAATATAAAAGCACTGAAAAGAAAAATATGATTCACATGAACATAGAATTTTAGTATTACGTTGTAGGTACCTAATTCTAACAAGCAACGTCATCATATTATCATTGCATGGTAGCCCTGTTCCAACAACTGCTGTATAGGCCTCTCTTTTGTGCTACCCTAGTCTGCGCGAGGGTAACAAGCCTTCCTATATATTATTCAGTAGAGTCTCATATTCTCGGCGGCGAGAATTTTACCATCGACTGGGCACAAATCCGGATTCACATCATTCGGATGACCACCCGGGGATTGAACCCAATGTCAGCGAAAGTACTTGCGACCACTAGACGAGACCAACGACGTCACCTCGTCTTCGAATCCTATAGGGCCGCTGAAACGCTACGCAGTGTGGTTTTCACAGACAAACATATAAATTATAGGTACCCATATTCAACACACACATTGAACATCGAAATAGATTAATTTTACCCGCGTGTCCCAGTCCGCTTTGGAGACCTCGCTTAATATACCTAAAAAGTGACAGGGTATGTAAAATTCACTGCGCTTTGCTTCAGCAGGTGCGTTGCAAGCAACTGTGTTAACAAAGTAAACTTTCATATCATACCCAAAGAACTAAGCAACGTTCCACTTGCTAAGAAGAACGGAGGAGAGCAGTTTCCCTCAGACTTCTCCGAGAACAAAATAACGGTGACGGCAACATTATAGATAAGCCAAAATAGTGATACGTACATGAAACATAGTACTGCCAGAGGGTATTCCTGTGAACAAAAATCTAAATAATAAATTATTTTATTTGTGCATTTGTACAAACACTTTTACACGTCAATAATAAATTATACTTAAAAGCTAGATGAGTTCAGTGTTTCCTATTTGAGTAATCTGAGAAGACAGATCGAAACAAAGACTTAGAGGTCACAGTCTCTTTTAAAGTCCAGACATAATCTTGGTCAGATCATGTGAGTACCATGTAGATTAGTGTCTGAAATGGTCTTTTGAGGAAAGAACCACACAGATTTGTATTTTTGTAAGTTCTATAGTATTTTTTTGTTCTATTAATTGTATTTTAACTTTTTTAATGGGACATTTTTTTATGCAAAGTTGGTTAGTACAATACAGATTACAGAAATACATATATTTATAAAAATATATATATATATATATATATAATATAAAGATAAAAGTAAAATATTTACTACCGTTAGACAGACTTACCGTTATTACACCAAATAGTAGGAAAATAATAGAAATTAATAATAATATGCCCAATGCAATTCCTAAATAACCTATGAATATTATCAAATTTCCTGTAATGTAGCATGATTTGAATGCCTCATTAACACCACCGCCAAAAAAGGCTTCGCCCTGTAAAAGTTAGAATCAATGTCAAATAATTTATTTCAAATAGGCACATAAGACAGTCAAAATTAACAAGAAAATCGAATTGAAGTTACCCTTTCCAAAAGGTAGTGTCGTATGGAGAAGAATGAGCAATAAACTCTTAACTCTTTTAATAGATATAGATGAGAAACTTTTGCTGCCTACTTCGGGCAGTGGGTTTGGGAAAGTATGAAATAGCAACGGAATAAAGTTAGTCCTCCAGCTTATTCCTCATTATCAGCCTAAAGTTGAAGTATTGGACATGGGGCTCAATTGTCGTGCAGGTTTTAAACCTCACCTAAGACGACCCACTGATCCACTATCCTGGTAATTAGTAAAAGAGTCAAGAAGATAAGCCTTGTGTAGGTTTTAAAACCTGGTTATTGTCCTGGTAATAAAAACATCCTGGTAAAAGAGTCAAGAAGATAGCCTTGGTTTACACTAGCACAACCAGATCGATTTAACAGTAGCTTTTGACGTTCCTGGTTTTAATTGACCCGGACGGTGTCTTGGATACATTGTAGGTATATAATCGCCATTGTACGCTCACAAATTTTTGTCATTTTATTCGCCACAGGTATTAATAGTCGGGACCAGTGTGGGAGCTGGACTACTGATAAACACCTACTTAATAGTAGGTACCTACCACTAAAACTAAATGTATCAAACCAATAATAATACTGCCGAGTCTTAGACCGATACAGAAACAAAATTTGTCCACATTAGGCAAGCAACAGAAAATGTTCATTATATTATTGTCTTCTCGAAACGTTGCTGTTTATTTGTATTTAATACAAGAATCACAGACGAGAATCAAGTAAAACTGCATGTGTCATAAATACCACACATCATTATTAATAAGTCTGATAACAAGGCATGGAATTAGTATGATACTATATTAACAAGGTTTTAAGAAGACAGTGCCCTAGTGCTTAGCAATTTCATGAAGAAGATCCAATAAAATAGGAAAAATTTATCACAAAGTACCTAATAGTGTGAAATAAGTGGTATACGCAACTTTCGTTACTCTACTATACAACTAATTGTAATATGTCCCTTATTAATATTACATCTCGTATACTTACTTCATTAGTAGAACGGAAGTTCTACTGTCTGTTTTGTTTATCCAGTCAACGATTATTTCATTGGCACTCCACAGCTGGTAATGGGAAAGGCCGGCCAAAGCTATTTTTAGATGGCGTGACCATAGCTAGGTCCCTCCGGCCTATACTAAATTTACATTTCGTATTCATTCAATGGTTCATTCACGAGTTTGGCTTTACTTCACTATTTCGTTATTTTCAGTGTTTTAATAGTTTAAATCAATATATATTCGACATGGAAAGTTTTTCCTCGTAATCACTTTCTTCAAAACGTTTACGACATAACCTCAAACTCTGTTTAATTTATTTTTTTCTCTACGAATAGCTTTAACCCACAATCATCTAATTTTAAAGTCTTTCGGAAAGTGGTGCACTCCTATTTCGGAGCATTTAAGAACATAACAATGAATCATTTTCGCAAAAAATAAAATAATACCACCTCTCGCCTTGTATTGGAAACTAGCTACGACAGCGCCATTTTGACAGTTGCCTTCCCCATTTAGAGAATTACAAATAATGCATAATCAGCCCACTGCTGGGACACAGGCCTCCTCTCTGTGAGAGGGAGTGGGCCGTAATCCACCACGCGGGCTCAGTGCGGTTTGGTAGATGTCTTCGAATTTTTGGTTTTGGGTTTTCTTACTATGTTTACCTTCACTGTTTTTGAGAGCAGCGGTGATGAAATAATTTACACAAAGTAAAGAGCCTGTCTGGGTTCGAACCTACGACCTACAACTTGTAAGTTGCGGCCGTTACCACTGGGCTACCACTGCTCTCCATTACTTACATTACAAATAATAGGTTTAACAAAATTCTTCCGGCAACATGACAAGCCTTAGGAGTGCTACACACTAGTTCGGGTCGGCATGATTTAGCACGGCCGGGTAGCAAAATCGACTATATATATTTTGCCGTCCAGCTTTGCCGAATCGAACCGAATCATGCCGACCGAATAAGTGGGTACAGTATTCCCAAATTAATACTTAATGCGCATGCATATCTTCGCTAATTGTTGTATTCCCGGAAACTTAATTATTAAAAATAATGATTCTACTAAATTATGCATGAAGAAAATGCACTTAACCACTCTATACACATATCGTCTTCCGACGCTCGGGGAATACGACCGTTGCCGAACAGTGACGAAGATTTCTATGCGCATTATCACTTTGGGAGACCTGTACGTATCTATACTTAGCATTAACACGCCTTACGTATTTTTTTTTTTAGGAAGATCCTTGAAAGTAGTTGTTTTTCTCATCATCAAGCTATTCTCTAAAATACCTTATTCATGTCATATACGAGTACCTACTAAGTTTTAATATGATACTCTCATTTCCTAGATATAGTTAGGTACCTGCCTATTACAATACTTAATAAGAACTAAGGCGAACATCGTAATTCAAGTAAAATACTATTTTGTTTTAAATTATATATTGATAATATATTCTAATTAAATAAATAAAATAACTAAATGACACATAAAACCATTACATTTCATCCCTATATGAATTGACGATGAGTATGAAGTAGATCCACACTGAAAAAAAAATAAGTTGTTGTAATTAAAAATGCTACTGCAGCCCGAAAACATTGGCAATAAAGGAGAATGGTCAAAAATATCCCACCATTTATTAAAAAAAAATATATAAGTACAATAGTAGGGCAAGACGGTAGATACCAAATTATGTGAAATTAGTTCCTCTCAAAATAATCGCCATACTAAGCGCCACAGCGTGCATAAATTGCCAAAATTGCAAGCGTCGTATAAAGAGTTTCCTGTGGTCAAAAAGATAGGTAGTGCACCATGTGGTTCATGGTTTTCCTTTAAGTAATCTACGTATGAGTAAAGAACAACTTTTCTGTATTTTTTTTAAACATTTTAGGTTCAGTAGTTTCGGCGATAGGGGTAAATTTTCAGCAATTTTCTTAAAAAACTTTTAAACTATTAATATCGTTTTAATTGCTACCTCAAAAGCAAAAAATGGAGCCCTTATTATTGGATCACTCGTGTGTCTGTCTGTCTGTCTGTCTGTCACAGCCGATTTGCTCCGCATCTGCCTAAATTGTGCACATGTGATTTTTTGTAATCCAAACACGACAAATAAATGTTGAATATGATGAAAAAAAAGAAAAGGTTTGCAGATTGTACCGTGTGACTTACCAAATGAAAGGGCTTGTTGTGAGGATCTCTAATATTTGTATTTTGTAATTTTAAAATAAATAGTTTTAACTTATTTCAGAAAATGTTTGAAAATTGACTATTCCCCTTATAGCCGAAACTACTGAGACAAACATTAAAAAAAAATACATAAAATTGTTCCTTACTTATAGATTGCAGGAAAACCTATTATATAGTCTTAGGTGTTAAAATAACATGGTACTCTTTCAATATTGCTCATACAAACATACATTTGCAGTTGGAATGTATGGAAGAACATGTTTTTCAACGAGAATGTTAAGTTTATTCTTGGGTTAAAAACTTGGCAGATAACATATTCACTGTACGGTACCCTCACCATGCGTGTTTAACTCGCACTTATCCGGTTTTAAACTAACCCCAGAGTAGATAAAACATAACTTATGTGGGGGCCCACAAATGTTTGTTGTGTTTCCTATAATGGACGTGATTTTTTAGTTTTGAAACTAAATTAATCACAATGTTGTCTGTTTTTCTGGGGATGATTTACCACGAAGCCGAACAGAAAATGTAATCTGAAATCTATGACTACTATATCTATACATATTATAAATCAAAGTCGCTTTTCGTGTCTGTCTATGTGACCGCGTTATTCTTCTAAACTTCGCAACGGATTTTGAAGCGGCTTTCACCCTCATTTAGGTAATTTATTCAGAACGGAATAATATATTCTTGTTACATACAAGGTGTACAATACATTTTTAAGAAAATTTTAATACTAATAAAGAAATTTCGATGTTTTGTCAAGTAAACATGTTTTTTTGGTAAAAACGGTGCGAGACGCCCAGGGCGTCGGGAATCCCGGGCGGATTTCCGGCCACCGTAGGCGCGGGCTTGCGGACGGTGAGCAATGGGTAGCTCACCGTCCGGTAAGGACCAGGCCCGGGTCGACGGCGCGTTGTATTCCACGCGCGCCTCAAAGATATGTCGTCAGCACATAGTAGGGGTCCACTAGGGCCGATGCCTGCCGGGGTCGCGGGAAGGTACTTATGGGTCACCGAGGCCCCCGCAACACAGGCAACAAGAAGGAATACGGGTGGGTTTTAGTCAGTAAGAGTCTGACACACCCTCCCGCTCCGTCCAGAGCGAGAGAAGTTATTTGATGATTTCCCACCCTCAAAAAAAAAAAAAAGTAAACATGTTTTTTTGGTAAAAACAGTGTGAAGCAGGTGCGAATTGCTGGTAAATAAATCAAGAACTTACGTAAGAAATAAGTAAAGTGAGCAAAACTATCACTCGGGTTGTTGCAGTTGCCATCAATCATTTGTATTATGTTTAATATTCCATGGACGAGCATCCCGAGGGCTGATAAAGTGCCAAATGCCATGAAAATATCAGCTGAGAACGGGTATACGCGCTGAAAGAGGAAGGGCTATTATGATATATAAAGAATGTTTTTACTACAAAAACTACAAAAACTTTTTTGTTTTTATGTCTTTATATCCTTAAAGTAAAAGCTAATATCACCAGTTGTCTATCGCAAGACGTTAACTACGTTAATACGTGACGCTTTAGTCCAAGTAGATTTTACGCCTGCGCTAAATTCACCTGACGCAAACTTTGCTGCAAGTTTTTTGGTTGGTATAGTATCGGAAATAATCAAAAACACTAGTAGTTATAAAGTACCGCGAAATAAAAGGAATATTAAACCGTGGATCACACCGGGTCTGATGAGCTGTATTCGAAATCGAGATAGAATGCACAAAGCACTAAAAAGGGACCCCTCAAATGTTACACTTAAACTATCATGCATTAGATACAGAAATTTCATTTATAAAAAACTACTTAAGAAACTCAAAACACAATTTGAGAAAAATTACTTCTAGACGCAAAAAAATAATTCAAAGTCTACCTGGGACGGTATTAAAACTATAACGAACTCTAACAAAATCCTCAACCACTGTTACGCTTCTTAAGATTAAGAAAAATCCGACTTTATCCGTAAATACGGTTAATAATTACTTCACTAACATAGGCAGGGAGCTAGCTACTCAAATTCAGCAGAAACCATCATCTTCCACAATATCTTCCTATAACTTCTCAGTCGCTTCTCAGTGTGACTCTCTGGTTTTGATCCAAACTAATGCTGAAGAAGTTGAGCTTCTCATAAAAAATCTGCGATTATGTTTCTGGTTTTGACAATATCTCTGCATTTATTCTACAGTCTTCACTTGATGTATTTGTCCCTATTGTGAGACACATTTGCCAACTGTCTCTTTCTACTGAAGTCTTTCCTGATGTTTTTAAGAGAGCGATTGTACATCCAATCCATAAGAACGGTGATGTGGATGTTGTCAATAATTATAGATCTATATCGGTATTGCCAGCTATGTCCTAAGTCCTTGAAAAATTGCTAAAGAACCGATTAACGAACTATCTTGAAGCAAAGGGCATTATCTCATCTAATCAATTTGGCTTTAGGAAAAACAAATCGACGGATGATGCTGTGTTATTATTGGTTAATAGAATAGTGGACAGTCCGGACAGGAAGGAAAAGTGCCAGGGTTTGTTTCTGGACTTCAAAAAGGCGTTTGACACCGTCTCCATCCCGATTTCCCGATTCTTGTCTCTAAGTTGGAGAGAATTGGGGTAAGAGGAATGGCTCTCAAACTGTTTAAGGACTACTTGACTAACACAACACAAGCGGTGAAGATTGGAGATTGCATCAGTGGGGACGAGGGGTTGGATTTTGGAGTTCCTCAGGGGAGCATTTTGGGGCCTCCGTTGTTCACTATCTACATAAATGACCTCTGTGAGCTAAAATCTCCCAACTGCCAAGTATTTGCTTACGCACATGACACTGCACTTTCGATTCATGGACCCACATGGACTGATGTGAAAGCTGATGCAGAAACTGCTTTGAGTAAGACCATGTGATGGTTGTCATGTAACCTGCTAACGCTTAACATTGATAAGATCAACTACATAACTTTCGCATTAAAAACCTCTGCTCTCCCCCTCTAAATGCGTTTTTTATTAAATCCCATGTTTGTCATGTGCCGTCTTCTAACTGTGATTGTTAAATACCTAGGAATCAATATTGAACAATTTTTAAAATGGCGATGTCATATTGATGTCCTAACTTATCTAAAAAAATCTTTCGATACCCAACAGCTAAACTTTACAGCAACACAGCTGCTTTAACCATGAGACAGCTTTTTATTCAGCAAACAATAATTAGGAAACACACAACGCTGACTTTTGACCCGTCTATCTATAAATGCAAGCGTCGGTCGAATAGAGTCTGCCCCCCGATCAGACATAGAACGACAATGTCTAAACGGCATTACAAAGTTATTAGCTGTTTCCTGTACAATAAGATTAACAAAATTCTAAACTTGTACCCCTTAAGAAAAATAGAGTCAAAAAGAAAATTAAAATTTTGGCTCCTAAAACTAAATTACACAGATACTGAGAACCTCCGAACTGAGGATCCGATTGGGTTGGGCAGCGGTTTGGAAAACTTCGTCAAGTCTTCTCGTCGCCAATCCCGCAGTGTTTGAAGACTAAGGTCTTCAACCAGTGCGTCCTGCCCGTTATTACATACGGTGCCGAAACGTGGACACTGACTGTCGAGCTGGTCCACAAATTAAAGGTCGCTCAGCGCGCCATGGAGCGGGCTTTGCTCGGAGTTTCTTTAAAGGATAAGATCAGAAATGAAGTTATCCGGAAGAGAACCGGAGTTACCGACATAGCCTGCAGAGTCAGCAAGCTGAAGTGGCAGTGGGCTGGCCATGTGTGTCGAAGGACCGATGGCCGGTGGAGCAGACGAGTCCTGGAGTGGAGACCGCGTCGGCAAGCATAGTGTGGGACGCCCCCCAGCGAGATGGACCGATGATCTTAAAAAGGTGGCTGGGACAGACTGGATGCGGAAGGCGGAGGACAGGGTGTTGTGGCGCAGTCTGGGAGAGGCCTATGTCCAGCAGTAGACTGCTATAGGCTGAGTTGTTTGATTGATTGATTGACTGAGAACCTCCTAAATCATCAAGAATAAAATTTGCGAAAAAAAAACGTATTTATATTTAATAAAATAAAAATAAAAAACGCGCCATTTGCCCTTAAATAATAGCTTATTTTAATTAATCGTCATGCGTCATAACATAACACAATACACTCATATTACACCCCCTCACCAGCACTCACTCTCACACATAATACATACAAACACACACCTTTGCACGTAGTGATTGTGGCGCATCCATACTTTTGTATTTTAATACCTAATTTTATATGGATTCCTTATATACAGGCATGCCTAAATTGGGAATCCAGTAACTCAATAGTTTTCTTACTGCGGACGTTTGTGGTAATGTTTTTAGTGAGATGATGGAGCGGCCCTAGTGTCCGTAACACAGGTTAAATCCTAGCACGGAACTGGGTTTTGCTCCGCTATTCATTATAACTTTCCTATCTGTCACTCGTGATGTAGTATTTAAGTTAACCTGTACTCAAGTTTTTGAAAAATAAAGATTATTATTATTATTATTATTACTACATATTTAGGTAAAGTTGATGACAACGTTTGTGTGTAGAAATCTAATAAGTCATATTATTTAGTTATTTTAAGTTATTGGTAGACCTTGCCTACTTACTCGTACTTTAATTACCCACTTTAACATTTTAGAAGCGCGTTTTAAAACGGTGAAACACCTTTGTATATTGATTAAAAAAAAGACAAAAAGGCCTGCTGTTTAAGTGAACTTCTTACCAAAAAAAGGCCCAAGAGGTAGAAAAAACTGCTACACAATGCTCCCATGTTAATGACAAACAGAATCCAACTCATAATAAGCAATGGTTCGTAAAGATGGCCACCTTCCTTTGTATACAAATTAACGCAAGTTGGACAAAACAGGATACGCATACTGTGGGTAATTGCCAACTGAAACATGGCAAGATACAAAAATAATAATTATAGTATAAGTAGGTATACACAAATTGAAATTTTTCATTTCATAGTTCGCTTTTCAATATCTACAGGGTCAAATTAAATTAGCTAGCGAAACTCCGCAGACGTGATGGGTATCAATATCTAAACACGATAAAACAAAAAATAAATTAATTTAATGTTTTTTTGTGGGTTCATGGACCGCAGTTGGTGTAGTCACTTGAAATACCAGTTTGAAAAAACAGTTTTTGTGTAAACTTCACAGACGTGATTGGTATCGATATCTAAACACAATAAAACAAAAGAAAACAGATTTTCTCAACTCATACTTCAAGTAACAACACTACCAGCTGTCGTTGACCCCCAAAAAACTAAGAAAAAAACTTAAAATCTTCAAAGAAATCAAGATATATCCATATCTAAACTTAATAAAAATAAAAAGATTTAAAATCTTATAGTTTTTAGTTATGAAGACGTGATGGGTATCGTACCCATTACGTCTGCAGAGTTTTACTAGCTAATTTAATTTGACCCTGTGTTCTATATCTGCCTATTGGTTAATCATCATTGGCGGCTGCGAATGATGATGGCAGTAGGTGTGCAGCGGGAGGCAGTTGGTAGAACAAGGCTTTGTTTCACCCACTGCTATAAGCCTCCTCACTTTGTTACCATGCTTCCCTGGTCTGTGCGAGTCTCCTAGTGATGAGTCCCTCACTCATGAAGTCCCTCGTTTGAAATACTCATGATCGCAAATTGAAAGAGTTATTCGAATTTCCTCATTGAGCTACCTCACCACACCTCACTCGTTCACGCGTCCTCAAAATTTGACATTGACAATATGAAATCCTGGCGAGGGGTGAGGCGAACGAGTTCGTGACTCGAGTCGCGAGTGAGTAGAGACTCGTGAGTACTCGTGAGTCGTAGTCGCGCCCGCCCGCCTCGCTCCCTCGTACGTTCGTCTGAATTCGGCTCGGGCTCACGAGTCGTGAGGTGAATACGCCGTTGACGATTCCTCACCTCAAATGAGGGGTGCCTCTAAAGTGAGGTCCTCCCTCAACCTCAAATGAAATTGATGAGTTTCCCATCACTAGAGTCTCCGCGATTGTCTATTTAGTGTTCTACACATATTCTAGTAAACTTTATCACAGACACTATTTATCTACTAGCAACATGGTGTGAATGGGAATAAAGTCGAAAGCATGTTTTCGATAGAATACAAAGCAGAACACAAAATATGAAGCCAAGTAGGTATTTCTAAGGAAGCAATAACATCTAAGGCAAATCTTAACCATTGCTGTTCTGGTCTAAATTCGGACGACTAAATTTCAAACATAACAGAATCTCAGAGACCCCACCGGCTAAGATCAGGTGTTTTTTAACCGGGTTTTTTCTTACCATACTCCAAAAGGCGATGAAGATACACGCCACTTTTAACTTCCTAGTACAAAAACAGCATCGTTTTAACTTCGGTAACGGTAAACCCCCCATTGTAACAATTCAGATAGATTTATCTTTATAACTAAATATAAACATGATTTTGCTTAAAATAATCTCGATAATCTCCACAATCTGTCATTTGATATCAGATTGACACAACAAGTCTTTCAATAAATCATAGATTTTTAATTAGTGACTTTAAATACTGGTCCTTTTGGTGACTAGACCAAAAATATTGGTATTGCAAGGAGCGCCATAGATAGTACCTATAATTTCTAATAATAGAATATCACTTGGAACTTGCAGCTTAACTCATATTTAGGTGATAAGGCTATATTTCCTCACTCTCATTTCCTTTTTATATTATTCTTCTACCCCAGTTTTTGAATGAACATTTATTAATTTTTGTAGCATTTTCTTCGGTACATAATCGGTATTTTGCTTATTCTCATAGTTTAATGTAAAATCATCCACGAGTAGCTGATGTTCGTCAGTAGGAATTAACTATTATTAAAAAAATAAAAATACACGCCTGCTTTGTCAAAAAGTTAATTACAGTCCTACCAACTTATCTGTGAACTGAAAGAGGACGGCACCGTCGATTCAGTGTTGCTAATATACGGTGCCCAAAATTGAGTAAGTTTTCAAGAAGGAAATTTCACATTAGACATAATCGTTTAATAAGAATTACAGTTTTTACAAATTAAAAACAATGGTACCTATATAAAAATTATAAAATATATAAAAAGAATTTGATAATTTACAGTTACGTAGGTACGCTAACAGTTAAGTCTCTCAGGAATAAACAATAGCTTTATCTAAAAAATCCAATGAAGTGGAAATTCAGCATATAAAATGTTCCACGGGGGGTTACAACTTTCATTTAATGCGAAGTTAAGTTGGTACTTACCCTGCAAGAGGTACCTGGATGTCTAGCATTTTGTTATGACCGTACCTAACCCCTAACACCAGATTTGACTAATTATAATTAGCAGGGGTACCTAGTGGTAGTGTAGTGTAATAAAAAAAAAACAAATTGCTTTACAATAATTTATTGAAAACCAGGTTTACAGTAATTGAGATCTTTAGATGAACCTGCATACACAACTTCATCCTGGTTGTGAGGCCATACTCCGCTTATTTCCGTACCACTATCATCATTATCACTATCGCTTTCGGTTTCAGTGTCACTTACCACTTCTATAATAAAAGGTTTATCTAAATACAAATCATGTTTTAAGTATTCTCCTTCTAACCTGCATATGTGTTTACAATGCTGTGCCCACTCATGAACTGTAATAGCGTCAAAAGCTCTCTAACTAGGCGGGGAATTTCAGCATTTTTATGCTCAATATTTACATCAGCAACTTTTCTTTTCATTGTGCTCCATATGAGTTCAATGGGATTGAGATCACAGTGATAAGGTGGTAAATATAAGCATTTGTGTCTATTGTCTTCTAAAAATTTTCATAGCTCCCATGTCAAAATCATCAACATGCACAAATCCACTTTTACGTTTTCTCTCCTTGCCTGGTGTCCGAATTTTTCGTACCAGTTTCTTCTGCTGCGTGCCCTTCCTTAACTATTTTTGAAATTAGTCCTTGACTCACACCTGAAATATAAGATAATAAAAAAAATGTTAGTAGAAATTTTAAATCTGGCAGGTTAGTTGGCTGGGTTGGATCTAGTATCGTTTGGCAGGAGTTGGGGGGTAAAATGGGCTAAAGTTGGTAGGGATTGGGTCCCCGATTATAACGCTATCACTCTTATTAAAAGGTAATTAATGCATATTTTTCGAGAAATTAATAAAAAAAAGTGTTTCTAACCTCAAATCAGATAAGAAGCGAAAACAAAACGTTAAAATGGGCGATTGACAACCAAATCTATCCCAGTATCTGTAGTTAGTATCCAGTATCAGTATCCAGTATCCAGTATCAGTATTTGTAGTCAGTCCGTGGTATAAAATGTCGGGCGAAATCGATAACACGGAACGTAAACGAAAAAAAAACAGGTGTGCCATTTGCGTAATGTGTCACTTGTCCATTCCGTTTCACCTCAAGTTGCGTGAATTTTTCTGTTTGTACTCGTATTCCCACTGATCGTATGTGTATACAAAAGGCAATGTTACTACTGTCACTAGGAGAACTTAGGATGCAAGAGCGAGCGAAGCGAGCTCGAGACTTGGGGCACCTCGACTCGGACAGGTTAGGTTCGAAGGGGTTAGGTGAGGAACCTAACCCCTTCGAGGTTATTTTTTTTTAAACCCTAGAGGCCAGCGAAGCGGGCCTCATACTACGCTTTTTAAACGACTTTAAGTGTTTTGGTAAGGTTAGGTTATAATAATTTGTTTTTCTCAAGAATAGTGCGTTACCTTTACATGGAAGTGGTGCCAGGGGGCACCCCCCCCCAATCTCCCCCGCGAAGCTGGGCTCATACTACGGCTGTTTAAGCGACTAAGAGTTTAGAGGAGTTAGTTTAGGCTACAATAATTTGTTTTTCTCAAGAACGGTGCGTTACCTTTTCATGGGAGTGGTGCCAGGGGGCAAGAGGCACCACCCCCCAACCTCCCCCCCACTCCCACCCCCTTTCTCCTGCCAAACGATACTACATTTTTACCAGTTGGCTCACTCACTTAGCAGGTTACCTAATAGATGTACGAGGTACGTTACCGTTACGCTAACCTGCAGCAAGAATAGAAATGAATATTTCGTGGACTTAAGTAATTAGTTAAGTATCGGGTAATTTATAACAAGAAAGTTGACAACACTAACCTGTCGCTGCCGAAATTCGTTTATATATTTGATTAAATGGAATAATCGGAGACCCCGCCCGAGCATCTTCTTCAAAAAAGTTTTTAACCTTTACAATAATGTTTCGAGCACTGATGCTCGAAACATTATTCTAAAGGTTAATATATTAATAGCTTTCGGCATATTTAACTTTATAAATTCAGCAATATCACGACAAAACAACCAGAGAACCCGAATGTAGTAGACACTGACAGTCGAATGACATTTCAACATGACGGCCGTAGTTCCAATTTTCGCCATTTCACAGATAAGTTTTTTAGTTCAATTTTTGTACACTCCTACCAGGAGTGTACAAAAATTGAACTAAAAAATTAAAAACAAGCTAAATTATTTTAAACTGAATACCAATCTTTTCATCGAAGTTGGGGGACTTGTAAAGAACTGTTCCAAGGAACCGTCCCCCGACTGCAATGAACAGATTGGGATTCAGTTTAAAATCATTTAGTTTGTTTTTAATGTTTTAGTTAAATTTTTGTAATTAACTTTTTGACAAGGCAGGCCATGTTTTTTTATACCTTTTAGTGATAAAACGATGTGTTTTTTAATAAGTTTTTCTAGGGATATTGAATAGTAGGTACCTACTGATATATTTATTACTTTCTTTTGTTATTTTATTAGTGAACGAATGCATATTGAATACTACTGTTACTCGTATATATTTTTGCTACTGTTATATTTTTTGGATAAAGTAGACTCATTTTTCATTGGGTAATGTTTAAAATGTTACAATAAAATATCTCCCCAAAATTTATATCTTGTATAAAACGCACATTATGTTGCCAAGCATATTATAAGTTAGAGGATTACATCGCTGATAAAAATGCTTAACTCAACGCTGATCCTGCTCCACAAGGCCGCCAAAACTAATTGATTAGCATTTGAAAATAGTGTTGGAGCTGCTGAAGATTTCAAAAACTATCTTTGCACTGTACGAGTATACATTCAATCTCTTAGTATTATATAGTTTCACAGCACATTGTTATGTGAGTACTATGTACCTACTACAAAGCTGCCATTTACTGGATACGTCTTTCATTGACTTGAATGTGCCCTGGCGGCTGGGAGTATGTTGTGCTCACTCTAATGTCTCGCTGATGGTGGCGCGTGTGTTGGATCATTTAGCTTCCTTCAAAATGTTTGAGCTAAATGGTGCTAATCCATGCGTCATGTTCGTGAACGGGCGCCGTCAGTAGAGACTGGTCATCTCTTAGCTGCCACGACTTATTTTAATTTTTGAACTGTTTTTTTTTTGGTAATCTTTTTATTACGGACGCTTTTACGTTTTGCATCGTTCTCACATTTATAATTTCAAAATAAATGATGAATGGTAAACAATCTTTTGTAACCATAATATGTTGATTTAAAAGAGTGTCCGTGGAGTTTCTGGCCTGTTCATCTCCATAGGTACCTACTACGCTTTGGAATGGGCAACTAGCTTCATCTTTCTGACTGGCCGACCCCTTGACAATCCCAAAGCGCCTGTAATTGGTTTATAGGAAATAAATGCTTCGAATTTGAGTTTGTTATGTACTGAGCAAGCTCAAGACGATGCTACAATAGTAACGTTTTTAAGACAAAAAAAAAGTGTTTTTCATGAACTTATGGGTCCCCCATTACCCTGTTTAAATTTTTACCCGGGATAACGCAACGCTTCTAACGATACCACATACATTGATATCGGTTTAGCCGTTTAGAAGTTATGGTGGAATAAAGAAACTCACAAACGTACCTACATGAACCCTGAAAACATAACACTCCTTTTTTTGGGCAGTCGTGTAAAAAAGTAGGTCCAGGCTGAAAATCAAGAGGAAAAAGAATTACTAAATATATACATATTTATTACTATTATTTATTTCTTGCTCATAATTTGATAAAAGAAGCCAGCTAATAAAGATATAGTAAAATAGAACAGTACCTATTGCTTCAACTACAAAATCAACAACTATTACCTAACTAATTACAAAAAACCGAAAGGTTCTGGAGTGGCGACCGCGTATCGGAAGAATTAGCGTTAGAAGGCCTCCTACAAGGTAGACCGATAACCTTGTGAAGGTCGCAAGAATCCGTTGGATGCTGGAGGCACAAAACCGGTCGAAGCGGCGGTGCTTGGCGGAGGCCCGTGTCCAGTATTGGGCACGTCTTTCGGCTGAAATAATGATGATGATTAACCAGTTATACTGAAATAAAGATGCTCACTATGCCCAAATTGCCCGTAGTCTTATCAAAACGTCGGTTTCCCGAAACCTGGAGCCATTACTAAAGGTGCAACGCATGTAAGATGCAGCTTACATGCGGTATGCCAGTAGTTTCAACTTTATGACCTGTTTTACTACACATGGCTTTTAGGTCCCCGAGGACGTACGAGGAACCTAGATAGTTAGGTAGGTACTTTCTCTACGTGGTCTATTTCAGATACGTACTTTATGTAGGACTTAGCTGACATTGTTTGTGAGGTGTTAATGGATTATGACATGAAAAAATTAGGACATATTTTTATTTCGATGCGTTTAATTGAAACCAAACAGTATCTTTTTACTAATCGAATAGTAATGGCAAGTTTATATTGTAATATTCTTTATACTGTAATATTCATAAAATATTGAAAACAATCATAATAATTGGCGTGTATTTAATTAAACGCCAAACAAATTACAAGATGATTATTAACATTAACTAAATTAAATTAAAACTAAGTTAAGCTTAAAAAAGGCCCTCGGGGCATTGTACCGAGGATGCTGGCGGCATTTCCTCGCTGAATTGCAATGCTGATGCGTTGCGCGAGAAAGCCGCCAGCTTTTCGGTCACCAGTTACATCAACGCCAAATAATTCTCATTTTGATTTTCTAAACATATTATTGGCCAATCTAATATTATAATAAATGTATAATAGCTAAGTAACTGCGACCGAATTGGATGAAGCGCTTGCCTGCTGCTGCCGCGGCACCGCTAGCTTCGCCCGCTCTGCTTGCGCGCAGTAGTCCGCAGTTCTAACCTAAACTAACCCATTTGGTTAAGGCCTCATCTTAATTAGGTACTGCAACCAACTGGGCTCGTGCGTGTTTAGGGTCACAGTTGTAACCTGACTTTTTTTTTTTTTTTTTAGGGTGGGAAATCATCAAATAACTTCTCCCGCTCTGGGCGGAGCGGGAGGGTGTGTCAGACTCTTACTGACTAAAACCCACCCGTATTCCTTCCTGTTGCCTGTGTTGCGGGGGCCTCGGTGACCCATAAGTACCTTCCCGCGACCCCGGCAGGCAAGTTGTAACCTGACTTAACGTGGTTGGAATGCCCTAGTTCAGTTATGTATGCAGGTGAAGTGTTATCAGAGTTTTCACAGAAGCTGCTTTCAGTTTAGATCGATAGTTTTTAAAACTTAATTCACATACAGTGAATTCTGACGTGATGCGTCAACGCAATACAAAACAAACACGAAATGATTCCTGAATATCTTAAACTACCAGACGATAAAAGCATGCATTAGACACTTTTAAAACCAGACACTCGCTACGCCGCGCCGAGGACTGCAATGATCTGGCCACCGATTTAAAAAACCGTGACGCACACGCAACATTTATCCACAAATGAAAGGCAAGATTTCCAATCAGGGATCCGTGTCACGAGGGTACACGTACGAGTATGATAATAAATAAATAAACCCTTAAAAATGTAACTAAAACTTTTAAGATAAAACGCAAGGAGCACGTTACGTTTGCATTTTACTCAGATATGTCGCGAGGAAAGCTTTGAGTATGAATGTGGATGGCTATAAGAGTAGGAGAAGACCAAAGACACGATGGATGGACTGTGTGAAATATGATATGGCTAGAAAGGAGGTGACTACCGAGTAGTTTAAGGGAAGTATGGAAGCAGATGACATTCCGCTGACCCCATATAAATTATAATATTGTATATAATGATGATCAAATCAAGTAGCGTAAGGACTATGAGTATGGTAAAGAGCAAGAAATTTAGTGTACACTAATAATATATTCTCCTACTACTAAAACCATCTAATCTAAGACTTCCATCCTTACATATGTCTGGTAAGATGCCTTAACTCAATAGTTGCTGACTGACGTTAATATCTTACTATAATAGATAGGTGTAAACAAACACTAATTTTGCTATGGATTTCACGGTAATGCCTGGCTTAGTTTAAGCGCCGAAAACCGGGGGATTTCAGCATTATTGCTTCCCTTCGAGGTGTGGGGTGGGGGACGAGGGGACTCTTAACAAGATTACATTGGAGATAAAATGGCTGAGATAATAGCACCCCCGTAAGCTGGCAACGAAGCCTGGCTCTAAAACGAAATTAAAATTGGACGAAAATTTCAAATTTCCTTAAATTAGGAACCTGCTTTATTCCTTCTTCCTTTTTTCTGTTAATAAGTTTTCTTTTAAGAAATAAGACGCATAGATTTTAACTGCTGTTGTTTTTTATTTTTACTGCTGTTTTGGCTTTAGCCAAGAACATGAGTTTTCAGGATATAAATACCTCCACTCCTCTCTACGTTGAAATGTAGTACCTAGATACCGACATAAGTACTACATAATGTCATAAGTTTCAAAATGTAATAAAATGTTAATTTTAGAATTTTATTTCTAATTCAATTTAATGGATTTTTCTTTCTAGTCGCCGCCGCATTGCCAGGTATACCTACAGAATTTAATTACTATCAAGACCCGAGATAATAAAATGATTTCGCACATTAGCTTTAGTTTTTATCATCAGGTAGCGTAAAACGTAATAGGCGAAGAATTAATTAATTAAACGCGACACTTTCCTATCCGTCCGCGTTTTAGAATTATTTTATGTACCTACATAGAATGCAAACAGGTACTAGGACATTCCTTGAATCCAAGCCACTATAACTTAAAGCTTCCCAGATTATTGAATTATGAGTAACGCCTTAATAAGACATTACTTCACCACTTAGGTAGTTATTTATCAAAAAATAGAAAGTCTCCTAAATAATAACTATTCTAGTTGTCTTTCTTCGACACGCGACAAAAACAGCTAGGTGTATAATAATATGTAATTTTCCAAAATGTTTTTCAATTTAATATAAAGCCAATAAGTCTACAACTACAGGTTTGTACATACAAGTGGGATAGGTAAAGCGGGTACTCGTCTCCACAGTCTAGTATTGATCGCACTCGCTTGTTTCAAATTCAATTCGCAGAGTGGGAATAACAATAAAACTTGGACCGTGTACGTACAGCATCACCTGCGCCCCAATACGTGTACTGAATATACAAAGCTTTGTGATCGAATTTTAAACTCAATCTACTATGTATGTAGGTGTCTTGAAATATTTATACCGCTATACAAAAAATGTTATAACTTTCGTGAGAAAAATTCATGTTTCACGACTCGCGACCAGCTGGAATATGAGATCAGCAGTGCTATTCTGTAACCTTCTCACCGTGAAAACTTAAGTGAAGTGAACGTGGAGTGAATTGTCAGTGTCATTCCACCGGATACTAGGGATGGACCAAGGATTACATTTACAATCATAATCGAGATTTTAATAATATTTTTATGCTAATTCTATTGATCATAATCAGTTAACTGATTAAATAAACGCAATTCCATGACCCAATCGCGATGTGTTTTAACTGATTAAATAAACGCAATCCCATGACCCAACTGCGATGTGTTTTGAAGAAGCGATAGTGGATTGATTCGACTAAAGCCTGTGCGACGTTATTCAGCGTTGTTATTAACCCAAATCTTTTCAATAAGAAGAGATAACCGAGTGTGTCAAGTGATCGAGTGCTAAAAGTGTGCCTGGCTGACGGACCATAGAATTTATCCCCTCACAAACTACGTGGAAACCTAACTACACGATGTGTGTGTCTGTATACATGCCATTTGAATAAAAAACGTGCGGATTATTTAATAAGTACCTTTCTAATATTTTATTTTAAGTAGGTAAATTTATACCGACCTACGCGTTGCCAATAATAAAATAATATTCATAAAATCAACGTCATCAATACTGTAACAAAATTCAACAGTTCAACGGACACTCGCGCAGCGCGCGCACCGGCCAGCGGGCGGCTAGGCTCACTTCACCCAGCCCAAGTGAAGTGATGTTGCTATGGCAACCATAATCGAGTGAAGTGATAAGATCACGTCACTCGCGCGTCGCGCTTACTGACTCACTTCACCTAGCCGGCGCGAGTGGTTACTATGGTTACGAGAATCGGGTGAAGTGATAAGATCACGCCGCGCTTGCGCGTGAGGAGCTGTTAATAATAAGTTGTTTTTTTTTATAAATTTGGCATTTTTTATTTTTAAATGCGCGACAAACAAGAATTTGGTTTTACAAAAATTCATAATGGCGGCTACAAACATTTTTCATGGTTTTCATGGTTTTCGGGGGTGTTACAGCCGTACTGAGGTCAAATCTAAAAAGCAAGACGGCGGCTGCGAAAATGTTTAGATTTTTCATCATGGTTGTCGTTTTCATGGTTTTCAGGGGTGTTAAAGCCGATAGTGTGGTCAAATCTAAAAACCAAGATGGCGGCTGCGAAAATATTCAGATTTTTCATCATGGGTATCGTTTTTATGGTTTTCGGGGGTGTTAAATCCGATAGTGAGGTCAAAATTAAAAAGCAAGATGGCGGCTGCGAAAATGTTCAGATTTTTCATCATGGGTGTCTTTTTCATGGTTTTCGGGGGTGCTAAAGCCGATAGTGAGGTCAAATCTAAAAGGCAAGATGGCGGCTGTGAAATTACCAATCCTTTTGGAATAAAAAAACCAAATTGAGTTTCTGACTGAATTTCTGTTTTGCTATTTTATTTTAAAAAAAACCCCAAATAGTAAGGTTTCAGCGCTTAAATACTAATTTTGAAATAATATAAAATTATCAATAGAATTAGCATAAAAATATTATTAAAATCTCGATTATGATTATAAATGTAATGCTTGGTCACTCCCTAGCATCAGTGGGATGACACTGACAGCTCACTCCACGCGAGTTTTCACGGTGAGATTTTTACAGAATCGACATGCAGAACTAAAAGCTCCGTTCGTTCTCAACAACATTTGCAAAACGTGGATTGGTAAACAAAAATGATATCTATCAAGCTCTCTCATGATTAAAACGAACAATTAAAAACTTTTTTTTTAACTTTTCTAATGAGTTACTGTAAATCTAGGAACAGAAAAATAAACTTTTCAATTTGAGACGTCTAAGCCAGTCACTAAAATTAAGACAATGTAACGATATTTTTGGTTAGATGCCCAAGTGAAGTGATGTTGCTATGGCAACCATAATCGAGTGAAGTGATAAGATCACGTCACTCGCGCGTCGCGCTTACTGACTCACTTCACCTAGCCGGCGCGAGTGGTTACTATGGTTACGAGAATCGGGTGAAGTGATAAGATCACGCCGCGCTTGCGCGTGAGGAGCTGTTAATAATAAGTTGTTTTTTTTTATAAAACGAACAATTAAAAACTTTTTTTTTAACTTTTCTAATGAGTTACTGTAAATCTAGGAACAGAAAAATAAACTTTTCAATTTGAGACGTCTAAGCCAGTCACTAAAATTAAGACAATGTAACGATATTTTTGGTTAGATTTTCGAAATTCACAGTAGCATTATTTTAATCGTTTTAAGTTCTAATTTGTCATGCTAACAAATATCATTTACCCACGAGGCTGCCAGTATTATTTCAATATTTTACCGCGAATTTATTTTCT
Organism: Atethmia centrago; assembly: GCA_905333075.3. NCBI lineage: Eukaryota > Metazoa > Arthropoda > Insecta > Lepidoptera > Noctuidae > Atethmia > Atethmia centrago. The sequence goes on along the minus strand of HG995383.1, from coordinate 12,480,555 downwards.
AGGTACGGGGAACCTTAGCCTAGGAAATAAATTCGCGGTAAATTATTGTGTTCATGTCAACGTCCTATAAAGAGCTTTCATTATTTCAACGTTAAGCTCCCTGCATCCGTGTTGGGCATATTAATCCACTTCAGGTATCGCGTTATTTAGGTCAATTTATCAAGGTATTCAACAGGAAACGTATTTACTTCATGAGAAATCCCCATAAAAATTCATGCCTTTAGTAATGATATTCGAAATACCTTAAGACTTGGTTGTGCGTGCTCGTAACTATAATCCTAAAAATAAGGTTCTTGTGCCCGTCGACTATTTTGTTTACGTATATCCACCTAGCATGTGTAGATCACATGCGATAAATAACGAGATTGTTTCCACGAAGGAACACCCGCGCGCCACGCTCGTTCCCGCGCGCCTCTACCGAGAAATGTCAAAATATTTAATACAACTTTTGTAAATATGAGAGGCGGAACGCTCTATGACATATATATCTCTATTTTTTACAACCGAGGCTCTTATCCTCGTAGATATGCGGCAAAAACACGCCTCGGGCTCGAGTCACGAATCGCAATATGGGCCTCGTGATAAATCTTCACGAATTCCAGTTTTATTTATTAAGTTGTATGGTGTTTTTACGATGTAACGCCGCGGGGGCGCTCATTACAACACTGCCTCCGCGGAACGTGATGAAAAAACTTTTCCTGACGATATCTTCTTGCAACATTAATTACGAAACTCGGAAAATTCCCTGTCTTGGAATAGCGTCGCTCGTTTATGTTTCGTTTTCTCTTTCTGACAGAGTCGGCAACAATATCATATATTTTTACGATTTTCTTTTTCTAGAATGAAAGGGACGGGCCTAGTTCCCTCGTAGAGCTGATAAGAATATATCGAGTATTACAGGCAGTAAAAATACTGAAGACATCACGTAGCAAAACAGGTCTGGGAGTTTTATGTGAGCAATTTGGAGCGTTCACAATAGAAATGCTAACGTTGACGCGAACGTGACGCAGCCGGGCGGACCCGGAGCCAAATGTGTCCTCTGAACCGTGCGCCATACTTACGTATTGTAGTTTTACTATCCTGAATTATTTACATTTGGCGTATTTTATTTCTTGCTACAAACTACATTACACTTGCTTAGATATGTAGTTTCGGATATCCAAAACTAAACCAAACTTTTTGAATGTTTCAGAAAAGGGATACCCAAAATGTACAGGACCTTTGCTAAAACGTGGAACCTTTATAAATAAGCTTTGCATATATTAAAATTTAATACGATTTTCATCGAGATGAGGTGTTATTACCGTTCAATAAAACCTACTCAGTAACGCACGTAAACTTAAAACATTGAACTTATGAGTGTTTCAATAAAATGTACATCTGAATGACCTGCCAGGCTCGCAATCACCGCCCAAACCGGTAATGAACCGACCCAAGAGATACCATAATCGAATATTTTCGAGGGTAATGGCTTTTATAAGAGATAATTGAAGTTCTGGAACAGGCAAGGGTTCCGTAGGCCAATAACTGCGTAGGGCGGATCTGTGAGTTAATTTATGTTACTATAACTCAGTCGGACAGGTTGTGTTCAATAGGTAATTTAGATGTTGGCAACATTGTCGTAATGAGAACGGAACCGTGGTGGAGTTTATTAGCGTGTTGAGTGATGCACTGCGTCTGGATGTAAAGTTTACCTAAATTAAGTTTTTGTATTTTTCAACTGTAACAAAAGCACAAATGCACATGCTCATTTTACGTATAGTTAACTTTGTAGAGATTTCTATTAGTTCAAAGGGAGATTTTTATTAAAGGTATCCTACCAAGTAAGAGTTCCTGAAGATCTTGATATATTTAAGTTCAAAGCTTTAATAGCATACAGGACGCAAGGCCAGAAACTGTAATTTTTCAATTATACTTAGTTATTGTTTTTAGCATAGTAACTACCAACAAATGTCTATACCGTTTTAGACCTGTTTTCTGGGCATAAACGCAGTCACAGCTATTTAATAATTTTCATACTTATCCCAAAAACTTAACACAAATTTTCGTCCTGAAAAGGTATTTAACGGTTCCAAAATGATGTCATGTGAAGTAGTCTTTCCAAAAATGGTGTTCAGTATGTACCTACTTACTGACTTTTCAGGTATGTTTTTATATACATTCTGAGAGACCACGACATAAAAAGTACATAAAAAATGAGGATTTCTTAAAATAATACATTTAAAGTCAAGTAAGTCCGCATTTTATATCTACACCTCCGTGTTATTAACAGTTAAGTAAAACATCTAAAGGGCGTTCCTCCTTCTTGATTTTGATAACAAACACACAACACACAATTATTGCTTAATCAACTTTATTACTGATCAAAGAAGGTATCAAATCGATTGTTCGTTGATGTTGCGTACGACCTTTTTGAAATAAAACGGTGAAGCTTTGACTTAAACGAAAAAGCTCATAATGTACACAAGATATGGCCTCGTGTGGCAGTTTGTTATGAAGTTTATAGTGGAGCCAACACGGTTCTAGTTACAAGCTCATTGGGAGACGAAAAAAAGGCGGCGATTTCGAACATTATCTGTAATAATTTAGGAGATTGAATCGCTTTGGTAGAGGTAGAGAAAAAGGAGAAATTATGAAAACTGTTTGTCGTGTTATTGGATAGTTATATATATTAAGTTTTACGATACGTTCGTGGAGGTAGTGTTATGATAAACGCCACGGGTAATATGGAACATGACGTCGGAATGTTATTAGAGATTTTTATTAAAACTACAGTCGTAAACCAGATCATACGGGAACCGCTCGGCGTTTAACGTTCTCTGTGACATTATATTAATTTGTGATGTGGTGAAAGAGTTAATGTCCATTTAACTGAGCGTGTTTATCTGAACTATTTAGGTAAATAGACGGGTATGTTGACCCTGTGATTATAGGTTCCGCTAACATGCTTGTTTTTCATATAAATTGACCACAATACATAATATTTTGAATCTTAAAATATTGTCCTGCTCTTTTATAAACTTATAAGTGTATGATAATGGTAGGTTTACGAATCATAACTATAAAAAAACTAAATAACAGTTAGATAACACTCTACAAAACGCTTTTTATGCTGTAAAGATTTATGTAATGCACATAACACAATGCGTGGTTAATATTTTATGAGTGTTAAATCTATATTAAATTTGTATGTGCTAAATGTAGCGAGAGAAAATATCACTAAACGGTTTTACGATGTGACTTTGCCGCAAACACATCCCTGTTATTATGAAATTTGCACTGTCGCTGAGAATACGATGACAGCGTCTGAAAAAGAAAAGAGAATAATGTATCAAATACTTAAGCGATATATTATTTATTATCCGTCAGTATCTATGGAAAATGCGGAAAACCTATTTGATCGCATTTCTCTAAAAGCTTGTGACATTGACACAAGATTTGTAAGGTTAGGTTTTTCCTAAATAACCAGCTTCAGAAACAAGCTATTTTGCAGAGTTTTTTTTTTTTTTAATTTCAATACCTTTCTCCTATATAAACATTACAAACACCAACTACATCTTCAAATATTTAGTGAAACTTAAAATTTTGGTCATTGTAGGCAGCGGGGAGACGCGGGGGTGTTGTAGGTGTGCTCGTAAACTGTACGTTTTATGGAAATATAAGATCCTTGTCGGCGACGGTAGGTACATGCCGCCCTGCCCTCCTCTCGCCTCAGAATGTAATCTCTTGTACCTGAATACGTATCTTTACATGCTGTGGATTTTATCTTACGCCTTGTGTAGACAGAAGTTAGAAAACTTTGATGTTTATAGCCACATAAGGTATTATGAAGAATGAGTCAGCTCGCAGCTTTTAAAGGTTTCAAGTAATCATTATACCTATTTCTTTTTGTTCTCTGCTTTTCTAACTCTGAAATACTTATTCAAGAACATTAAACCCAAATAATTCTATAACAATTGTTTTAACTAAGGCACAGCAGATCAGAAATACCAATCGAAAGGTCGTTTTCGTAGTTATAGATAGATAAAATATTTATTCAGTGCACACAAAAGACATAGCACAACACACAATAGCGCAATTAAATTGGATAACAAATTACAGGAATATATATAAAAACAAGGTGCCCATATACAAAAAAAAAAATAAAAACATACGTAAAGAAATAGAGTGAAATTATGACATACTTCAATTAATTATCGTACAAGGTGCGGTGTGCGTCCCAAGGTTGCACCAAATGGGAGTCCAGCTCAGCATGTGTCAGGCAAATATATCTGACGCTGATATTCTGCTGGATCCCTGTCATGACAATATACCGTTACGTATCCAATGAAGTTTTTGAAATATGGATGCTCGCCACATAATTTATGATATAAATACTTACTTACCTTTGCTGGTTTTGTGACGATTTGAATAAATTTTAGCAACAACAACTGCATATAAATGGAAGCTTTATCCGAGGCAATCAAATTTTGATAGCGATCGAATAGGCACGACTAGCAGTCGAAATACTCGAAATAGCGGGCATTACTTCCGAATTCTCGAATGCGGACGAGTCGAATCGATAGTCGATACCAATAAAACAGCGTCGATTCGCGAATACATAAAACGTCGGATTCAAGTCTTGCGCTCTTTATATAAAGCTAGAGAGAAGGGTTCCACTTTTATTGCAAGGAATTTGCATATAAAGTAACCATTGAAGAAAGCGATCTCCGTTTGGGTCCGTGTATTTTTTCGTATTCATTGTTGCGAAGGCCGCGGCTCACATTCCGTTTTATGGATCGTGATGCTTTCTTAGCGTTTAAATAAATAATGGTATCAACAGTTTTTTGCTTTTGATTTATTTGAGAAAGCCTTTTATGTTTTGATCTGAGATGGTTAATTGTGTTTACTTTGATCGTAAACGTTCAGTATTAAGATGTGTATCTATATACTCTATCTCAATAACAACTAAACTGGTCTTTCTTTTCTTTGCAGGTTAATGGATTAGCTGTCGATCTGAATATGGATTAATAAAAAGGTAAATATTATACATAATTCATTAACATTAGTTCGGTACATAACATTGTTGGGGCCATATAAAATCGAAGGCGACATGTAAAGTTATGATAAAAAAACAAAATAAAGTGTTTAGTGACCGCGGGGCGGTACCAGGGATTCCTAATAAAAATGATATTTAATTGAAGTCGATAACGTGTCGTGGCGAGAGGCCTAATAAACTGCCTTTATTATTATTGTGTTGCCCCGGCTCTCGATAAACATTACGTATCTATACGACTCACGTTGTGTTCAAATGCTTGTTGGGATTTGGTTGTCTTCACATAAGTATCCCACTATCTTATCGCGTAGACTTTACGAAGGAAAATCTTTTACTATTTTACCGACGGCGATAACTTTCTAGCTGTATTAGCGTCTGGTTTTGAGGGTTTTAGATACTCTACGACTGCAGCCGTTTGAATGTTTAAACTGAAGTAAAAATACACAGATGAAAATAGTGGAAAGCAAGTTTTTAAAACAACTTGAAGGACAGTTGCTAATTTTCTTAATGGAATACCAAGACAAGTTGATGTCAATGAAAGATTTATTTAATTAATAATTCATGAAAATTTATGTCTAGTCTTCTCTGGTCTAGGTTCACGCCTGTCCAGTGTCAACCGGTCGATAAATTTTCTTTAACGGCTTTGATATCTTGAAGAAACAAGTTCTAGCTTCGAATAATTTTTGCATCACAAAGTAAAGGTAAACTCACATTGTTGCAGATGCATTTCGTCAGCATTGAGATAAAAGAAGCCCAACACAATGGCCTTTAAGTGATAGTTATGGCACTTTTTATAGGCAGTTAGATTTATTTTTACTGCACTGTTTGTTTTAATACGCTTTTCGCGAGGAGAGGTCGCGACTACTGCTTTTTCATTCATTTATCGCAGACTATTTGAATCAGTTGGAGCTAATGTTTATGTTAATGATGTGAATGATCTATCTTATGAACGTTTAATGGTCTATACCTATCGTTGAAAGCGAGTGCGTCTACGATAGTGTCTGCTGGGTAACGTAGTGGGCGTACGATTATTTATAGAGTGTCATTTGTCATTGATAGAAATATCGCAAAAAAAATCAGAGAGCTATCAATTAGTTCATGACTTATTGTAAGTTTATCATTTAGTTTTATGGCTCAAACAGACATAAATAAAAAGCAACGGCCTGGTGTCTGGCTGGCAAAGAAATGATTGTGAGGAACGTAGGTGTATTTCAGACATCGAGCGTGGGAATGTAAGTTTACTAAACTGTTTTCTTATTCTTAGAACTTCTACGTAAACAATCAAATATAATATGCTGCGCCTGTAAATGGTACGAAGATGTGTGCTATGTACCTAGTTACCAACGTGATGCCCTAAGGAATTTACTCAAAACTAAATTACAATATTTCTATAAATGAGAACACAGCAAAAGATGTAGCTGTCTCTCTTAGAAATTGGTGAATTAATGTTGCCAAAACACTGAAAATAAGGTGAACATCATCTATGCTAGGAAAAGAGCATTCATTATAAGGCAAATATAAAATATACCTACCTAGGATTATTTGCTTTATCTCACATCGAGGGATGGTCTCTCATTAGCCGACCACGCGGGCCGCAGCTCGCCCCAGCGGTCCTAATAAGGAAATATTGGGTAATAAAACTAGCCAGTGGCGAGCCTTCTTAATCAAATTGTCGAAATGGCCGATGGGAGCCTCGTTGATGCCATCGACATCACCATAATTATTTACACAGTGTATATTAGATAGGTAAAATTGTGGTTGAAAGTATCTTGAGTTCATGATTGTATACCTAGATAGGGATAAACCAATGCAGGAAAATACGGCTTTTCCAGATTTTATACCAAAATAAACATAGGTATGTTTATATATGGATACTGGGGATTCAAAGGGTTCGGCGGGGAAACCCGTTCACCATTTTAATATAATCTCGAACCGTTATCTTAAAACAAAGATCTCATCAAAAATTCAGCATGTGACTCTCGGAATGTATCCAATAAATCAGTTTTACAGCATTCCCGTGTCATTTCAGTCGTCGAACGGCATAAAATGATAATTTTACTGCGCTCCCCTTCCGTCTCGGGGACTTTACGACAATTGTGAAATGTATCGACAGTTCGGGTGTCACCTAGATGGCAGACCAACATTTGAAGCGAACACCAATACTTTAAAACTCCATTTACTCTTGGTAATAAGACCAAAATTCGCTTGGCATAGTTAATTTTCCCCGCAAATACCCAGTTAATCCATCAGCAACATATGGTACCTGTCTCCCCTCTCTCCTCTCCTTCAGTTTTCCTCTTGAACTGTTATTTTAAGGCGCGAGCCATCAATCTTTCAGGTGGCTTAGTTGTTTAAATATAATGGTGAATCATAGTAAATAGGTAGGTACATATAGACCTACCTACGTATTTATAGAGCAGAGAACTATTCATCGAATCTTCGTTTTTATTTATTTAAAACTTTCATATCGAACGGTTTAGAAATGGAAACACACGTAAGTGATGCATCTAATCTTTTTTCTGGCCGAACGATAAGTTTCTGCTTATGTAAAGATATGATTAGGTATAAATAATTATTTTTACATAAGCTTATGCTAGAATTCAGTCACTACCTTTGGGAACTTTTCACACGTTTGTAAATAACTTACCTTTAGGAACTTTTATAATATCTTGCAAGCCAAGTAACTCAGTAGGTACTGCATTAACAAATCTTCATTATTCAACGCCTTAATACATAGATTATATAATTTATGAAAAAGTCCCGATCTCTCCGTGTCGTAACAACGGCCTACCCGTCGAAAAGGTCGTCCCGTATTTAATTTATGAGCTCTATACTTTTTTTTAGATACAATATTACATAACAAAAACGGATATAATTTACAACTATTGATATTCTCAGGCGTGAACCCTTTTCGGCATAAACATTCATTATAACAACATGCAATAAAACTCGAACAATGCTTAATTACCATTTATTTATTGCCCAAAATTAACAACGCCGTAATGAGAACCAGAGAGTTTTGTCAACAAAACCAATAATTTTGTTTGTATAAATTAAAAATGCAAATGCTTTTGTAGTGTAAATGTGATTGATTTTGTTTCTTTTGTGATGTTTGTTTGCCCAACTATGCGGTTATTTGGAATTAGGAAACAGTCTTTGTTGTCCGTCGCTGAATCATTTGTGTACGGAAATGTATTTTCGTCTTTAGTCAAAATATTCAAACTACTTAAAATAAAATACTTGCGTGTAGGTTGCATGTCAGCTAGCCGTATTATACTTACTCAAAATATTTCCATAGTGCAAGTTCAAGGTATATTTAGATTTCAGTCATTTAAAATCTGATGAAAATAATAGTAAAACAAATCCCAAATTTTCTAGTGTAAGCCTACCGGCGTTCCTGTCCTCGGTCCAAAGCACCGAAAAGTTAACCACAAAAATCTTAGATCCTTCTCAGGTTGACTCTGAATTGCCGTGTTTGACCAATGCGGTGAACGCCTGGAAAATGGCTTGCCCGGATACGGTTCAGCCCGAGAACCCATCTTCCCAGAGACAGTGGGATGAGCCGCTCTGCAGGTTGGTACGGAATAAACTCATTAATACGTCCACTAATACTGCTGAGCGTGCCCGCCTGCTGGCTGTGGGTGAATGGGAGTCGGGCCTTTGGCTTCAGGCGCTGCCTGCACCCAACATAGGCACCATGCTGGGTGACACCACATTCCGGCTCGCTACATGTTTGCGTCTGGGCGCTCCTTGCGGGGCTCCACATCGCTGTCAATGCGGTGAAGGAGTCGACTGCCTCGGACATCATGGCCTATCCTGCAGTAAGAGTGCTGGTCGGATAGCACGGCACGCCAGCATTAACAACATCATCCGTCGGGCTCTTGTCACCACCGGGGTGCCAGCTGTTTTAGAACCCAATGGCTTGGCACATGATGATGGGAAGAGGCCAGACGGAATGACCATAATGCCGTGGAAGTTGGGTAGGCCTTTGGTGTGGGATGCAACCTGTGTCGACACTCTCGCGCTTTCCCATCTTCCTAGCACGGCGGGCTGTGCTGGGGCGGCTGCTGCTGGAGCAGAAAACCTCAAACGGCGCAAATATAACAACCTTATTGGGAGCTATATGTTTGAGCCGTTTGGGGTTGAAACACTAGGGCCTTGGGGTCCGAGTGCCCATCGAGTATTTCGGGATATCACCAAAAGGTTGGTAGAGTCTTCACATGACCAGAGGGTTGGCCTTTTTCTAGCCCAAAGAATCACCATTTCCATCCAACGTGGCAATGCTGCCAGTCTTTTGGGCACTTTTCCCATTGACAGCGATGCGGACGAATTTTTTGATGCCCAATGAGCTCTTCCGCCTTTTTGTTTGTGTATAGTTTTAGTTAAGATAGGATATCATTTTGTTATTTTTATTAATTAATTATATAATTGTGAATCCCAAATCAATCGTCATATTTATCTGAATCTGACCAAGATTATGTCTGGATTTTAAAAGAGACTGAGTTTGTTTCGGCCTTTCTTCTCAGAGTGGTCACATAGGAAACGCCGACCTCATCTAGTTTTAAAAACATGATTGACGTGTAATAGTATTGGTACAAACCTACTTACAGAAATAAAAATCATTTGTCATGTATCATTAATTTTATCATTATCGGCACCACTAAAATCGGAGTAGCTCAACACTGGGTTGTGTAGTCTAAGCAAAACGTCATGTTTTATCGCTCACTGTCACCTCTTGCTATTGACCCAAGCACTGTTGTAGGTACGTAAAGTACGTACTGTGTGGTGTGACAATCGCAGGGTTTACTACATCGTTTCACTTTTAACGCTATTAAACGAATACTATAAAATGTTGAGCGCACCACTATGCATCATCGGCTGTGTTTAAGACGCTGACAACACCTAAACCGCGGTCACTGTCAGATTGCATAGAAAAGAAAGAGAAGCGCGATGACACAAAGCTTGTAATTTATTGCAAATATGAAGCAATTATCTATTTACTCAAAATTGAGTGGAGTTATCGAAAATAAAAAACAACCAAGTTCTGCATTCAAATAAGACGTTCCTGTTATTAATTAAATACGTAACGTATGTTGATAGTTAATACAGATATTTTGGATTAGAACTCAAGGTAAGAGGTTAGTTTAACGTTAGTTTGTATCGAGATTTTTTTTCAAAACGTGTTTTGGTAACAACCAAGTTCTGGAGAATATGTTCAAAATTAATATATATTTTTTCCGCTACCACAAACTATACAGATTTGGCAATTTTCTTTCTTAAGAGAAGCCTATTTTGGTCAGTTGCGTCTTGTCAGCGCCTTAAGCACTCACTGATGTTCAGTTAGGGTTCTTATTTGAGAGCTTTAGATTTTTCTCAGTTGCCTGAAAACTTTGGAAAGAATTAGGTAGCTTTTCACCTGAACGTCGGAATACCTACTGCACCTATTTTAATTTACCTACTGCACACTGCAGTGCTGCACTGAGAAGATTGAAATGTACTCTATTATAGTTTTATAGTACATAAACATGGGTGAAATGTGGCAATACGGGTGTTATAAGAACTTACCTACGTGAAGCTCCTGGCTTAAAGAAGCCAGATTGATTCATTGTTTCTTAGAACCAACCTCCTCCAAATACATAATTGCTCTTTATAATTACTTCCCACCTTACCGTCCCTCGAACTATAAATAACGAACAGCACCACTCATCCCTCTCAAATGAACATTTGTATTCAAGCTCAACCGAAACTTCCGAAGTACAATTAAACCTCCAAGTTCCGACAAAGATAGTTAACAAGAGCAGAGAGGCCCTAATGACAAGGATTAAGACGTAAAGATAGGGCGAGATACGTCATTACGGCCCCCAGTCTCATGCATCTATGGATGTCGGCTCTCATTAGGGAGATACGCCCCAAGAGTGAGTTAATGATGTTCCCCTAATGGATGCCAGATAGGTACGAAATTCTGCATAAAGAATATGTTCACAAGAAAATGTTTTTTTAGGATGAATATGTCGTGTTTTCTGTCTAAGATTGTATGATTTATGTAAAGTGTGGGGTGCTTAATTAGCAAGGTCTGATTGACTGTCGGTTTTGTATAGAATACCTACTTAGGTAATTTAACATATTATTAAATTGAGTAGAACTTTTGTTCGAGATATCAAAACATCTGTACCTACATACCCAAACTCAACTCTACCATATAATATGTTCTTCATCATCTGATAACCTTGTCAAAATAATATACCTACCTACTTACTTATTTTTATTTAAATAGGTAATCAGTTTGTTAATTTAGAACAAGAAGTTCATCCTGTGTAGGTATCTACTTATATATTTTTATCCTACTTACCTAATTATAATTATTATGTTGGTAGATTTTACACTCAGTAGGTATTATAATATCTTCATGGATTTTTTCTTTTCATGCTCTGTTTAAATTGACAGGTATATCAAAAAACATTTCATGATCTTAATTCTTAATTCCTAGGTAAAAATGTGGGTATCATTCAGTTTTAAACTAGGTAGTACCTATATATTTTGTATAACTTTGCGTTGTGAAGATTTATCTCCAATTATGTTCATTAAACTAAAAGTGTACTAAAAAACTATGTAATTACCGCCTGAGTAACCTAAATGTCGGACCACCTGGAAGCAAAATCCAAACAATAGTGAGAAATGAGCATCATTATCACTATGCAGGTTACCAACATTACGCTACGAAGCTATGATACCCGTACTACCAACCGTATAGGTCACACACACAGATGCGGCTGGCCGGTCTATAGCGAGTATGGATTAGCGCGGGCTGCCGCGCGAGCGAACGTCACAAAATGGCGGCCGTAAAAACAAGTGAAGAGTGAGTTACGGTCGGACGCGGGTCGAGGGGGGCGCGGCTCGAGGGGGGAACACCCGACCAATGGCGCTTCGCTGAGCGAGCAACGCAATTCACCCGCCAACTCCGCTCTTTCTTTTATGGGTGACGTTGTTTTTCTCTGGCGCGATTTTTCCTGATTTTTTTTGCGGGAAATTGTTTTGTTTGTTTTGTACGGAACGCTACAATGTATATTAAAGTGTTTTCCCTTGTTTCGTATTGAAATATACGGCCTTTTCCTTAATGTAGAACACCATTTTCGTTTTAAAATATTTCACGTTGTGCTAAAAGGACCAAAAGAAAATTTAGTTAGAGTTAGTAGGTCTCAGGGGAATTTTCACGGACCTAAAAATAACTAAATCTCCTCTGAGACCAACTCTGACTGTATTGTAAAAAGGAAATAAGTCAAATGACAAAAATATGCCAAATATATTCTTGATTGACTCTCCATTTAAATTAATATTTAAATTTCTTCGAGTTTAAAAGACTTTAATGGCATTATTATGTTCATTGTAAAACATAAATAATGTCTAATAGCTACTAGTTTGTTAGATACACTGACATTTCTATTACCAAGTTGGTTTTATACCTACTAAATATTTTATTTAGCAACACACTTACTTAAGTGCTTCTCACACAGTTATTATGCGACGGCACAACCTGAGAACACAACTAAATTTTTGAGTCATGTGTTGATTATCATTTTTTTTACTTTTTTAAAACTGCAATTGTCTGCCATCCAGTTAAATCGTTAAAAAAAAGTCGATATTTAGATCTACCAGCCATTTTAAATGAACAGCCCCACCAATTTAAACATTCAACACTAAACTCAGCGTCCCAAGACACAACAAAATATAATCGACGTCCCAAAAATAAAATGAGACATCTCCGCTTAATCCTCGGGGCAATAAAAAGTAAAAAGTTATTAGTTGGAGCGGAGAACTCATCGGGAAAGTTGCAGTGTAATAATTTAGTTAAGACAGGCCGCGTCTTAACGTCGTGTAATATCCTACACTGACATATTTATTGTTTTCGAAGGGCGGGGGTTTCTTCGAAGGGGATCACCGAATAGCATACCTTGCTTGCCTTGCAGGGGATGCAACAAAACACAACGCAAGATCAAATATTTTGATCCTCGCCACAAGATAAATATCTACAACAAAAAATAAACAAGCTTAGAAATTAAAAACGTTTGTTACAATCAAATAAATTCTAAACAAGGCTGACGGTTTCAAGAAATAGTGGAATTTCTACCTGTTTGTAGATTGAGATGTGGGTTTTAAAATATTTTTACTATTAATTATTTCATAGATTTTTTACGACTGGAGATAACAATCGCGATCGCAATATATATGTTTTCAAGTTCTTTTGACGGCTTATATTTTAAGTCCAATTCATGCCAATCTACATGTTTCCGGCTAACAACATGTCTTAAATTGCAAATTGTAGTAGCGTGTACCTACTGAAGTATTTATTATGGTGATTATTCCAACTGGTTTTTCCATCTGGAATTTCTCAGTAGCAGCCCGGAGTCAGGATTTGTGTCAGGTTGATGGCAATAGGCTCGCCCCCTATTACATGGGACTTAAACATAACTGGCGAAATGTGGGTGTACTGTAGTAGGTACACTTCTGCCTAACCCTTCGGGAATATAGGCGTGATGTTATTATTCTAACTAGGTGAAAATCCAATAATAATAAATCACTATCTAAGCAGTTGTTAATGTATTTATCTGCTCAATTTAATGAAAAATAAAAAGAACGCTAAGTATTCATAGTTTTAAATAATTCTAATTTTAAAAAGAAGCATGCGGTTTTTTTGTGGTTTTTATTTAATATATACCTACGAACTGAAACAAGTCAATTTTGTAAATGTCACTGCTTGCAAGTGTCAAGAAATATAAACTACGACGGGTGTACCCAACCTTACATATATCAAGTTTTGATCAACATGCAATTATTTAAGTAACTATCTAGGTATATGTGGGAAGTACAGATGTACACAATAGATAACCTCCACCTGCCTTTAATATTCGCGTCAATTAGTGCAAGAGTACACATTAAACACATACATATGTAGGTACATACGTTACAACCATCGTTATGTTAAAAGGTGTCGGTGAACATACACGAATGTATGTTTAAGGGAGTGTTTATACAGTCGTGTGTCAGCTGCAAAGTAAAATTAAAAAGCGAACGAAGGAGTTGCATTAGGGTCGTCAGTAACCGGGTTTATGTTAGTTATTACATTCATGAATATGTATAGGTACTTTGATTTCAATGTTTTATAAAAGCAATTTAAGATTTTTGTGTGAGTTACAAAGTTCTCATGTTGCTACGAGATTGCTACGAATTTCGTAGCACTTACTATTTGACAGGTCTTTTCATTAATGTGACACTTTTCTTGGTGTTTATTTTGATAATAATTAGGTATTTCGGTAACGAATCGAATTGAATACTATGAAACAAATAAGATTAAGAACAGTTCATAAAAATGTGGTGCTACGTCTCAGACTACGAACACAGACTACCACGATCTAGTTTATTTTTTCAGTGACTTTTTTGAATATTAACTGGTTATAATATCTGGATCTCGTTAAAGTAAACTAATGCATCTGCCAACCCTGCTGGTTGAGCGGTGGCGTGGGGCGACGGGTTCATTGACCGGCCGCCCGCGCCGCTCTGAAATATCGCCTTGCAATATCTCGCTCGGCTTAATCCGAGCACCGCGCCGCAAGTCTGACCTAACCTTTATAAACGTTTATAATAAGCTAGAACATTTATAAATGTTAATATTAAAGTTATAGCATAATGAAAATGAATAGATAACGTTTGTTTGTGTAATTAAACTTGCTCGTAGCGCCTTGTGAAAATTCTGATATAAATTCCTCTTTTTTCCTGCCTTTGTTAATAATTTGAGCAATTTTATATGAGTCTTTTTAACATTATCAAAGTTGTTTAGTAGTACTGATTTTTAATAAAAAACCGTGAATAATCCGATAACACTTGAACAAAAAGGTAAGTTTTAGTGTGTCACCCGTGATTCATACATGAGAGTACACGTGTAGATCATGTAGGAAAATTAAAATGATGACGTATTCCCGATTTCTAATGTCTTATTAATTGAGTAGGTATTGGTTAGAATTTAGGTACACTTGTATGTAGGTAGTAGGTATATTCTTTAGTAAATATAAACTCTTACTTGTAGGGAAATCGTCTATGGTGACGTATTACAAAAAAAAAATCAGAACGACCAGAATTTTCCAAAAACTACTTTTTTTTCAAAGCACCCGGGCCATTTAAAATTGTTACCACTGATAAACGAAACTACGAGTACCTATTTGGCCGGTATTTGACCAGGCTTCAGCCGATCAATATCTGCACACTTACTTTTTAGTTAAGTGGGCACACCTGCGGAGCAAGAATTAAAATAATTTACATTTATTTATTTAAATTCTTTTAACACAAATGTGCCACGTAACATATATTATTTAATTTATGCCTACGGAAGGTTAGCATCAAATGGGGGAAAACGACCTATGTGGCAATTAAAACCGCACCTAAACCCAACTTGTTTAAAATTTGCATAAACATTCACGCAATTCTCACTCAGCTGGATTTATTTAAAGCATGTAAGTATCTATTTAGGTGGTAATTAATTCTACAAAAATAGCGTGGGTGAAACTATGAGGCCAAATATTTCTATGATTTGCTGGTATAAAATTTAACTTTTACTCGTATGTGGTGACAGCTTAGCAATTAGGTGCCTATGTACGGAGAAAATGGAATACGTAGGTACTTATAATATCTACAACCAAAAACTTGAAAATGAGCTAGGCCCCTTTCTAGCCATATCATCTTTCACACAGCCATCCATCGTTTCTTTGGCCCATACTCTTTTAGCCATCCGCCTTTATACACAAAAGTTTCATATAAAAGTACCTATGTTATAGCCTCATAGTTATTTCTTAAGTAAGCTCAACATTTTTGTACCTACATAATCAACGCTGGCATGGTCCTGACTAAATAATGAACGACAGTGATTAGTATCAAAGTAAGTTCTATGTAGGTTTTAATTAGAAAGTGCTAATGACCAATGTTGACACATACCTTCTTCAGTGAGCAAAACACTTTGGTAGCAACAGAGGCAATTTCCGTATTTTTTTAAGAACGTTCGCATTCGATTCTCCTTCTCTTTATCTGTCAAACATACCTCTCTAATTTTTCTACATTTTTGCCAAGTTTTAACATTGATTGTCGGTGAGATAAGATTACGACTAGATTTGGCCTTCTTCTTTCTTTATTAATAAGAACCAAACTCAACTAACCGACTCAAAATAATCAATTTTAAGAGCCTTTAACAAAATTGTTTATGGAACTGTGAGATCATTTCTCATGTCTATTGTTCTATAATTATGTTGTAAACCAACTTTAGGTATACATTGCCACTAGATTCTGAAATGTAATTGCTCTCGTAATCTCGCTTGTGAATTGATATGTTTTAATTAGATTTTGGTTTCATAATGGATTCACAATAAATATTCGAATTGCAGCTCCAAAGATTGCAATATTACTAACGTTTGTTATATTTTTGCTTTTCATGTTCGAACAACTTCGTTGATTAATATTCGGTCAACTGACTATGAGTCTGTGACTCTGCAGACAAGTCATTGAAATTTTAGTGAAGGTTACCAACTTATATATGTATATCTTTACGAGTAGGTTGTAAGAATAATAAAGTAGTCACGTCATCGGATCCAGGCACAAAGTAGGTTGCGGGAATTGCTACGAGCACGTTCGAATTAAGACGTTTTGCAAACCACAAGAAATGCTGGACCGGACTCGGTCGTTCGTTATTTACATAGCTACTAGCCTATAAATAAATACCGGCCCTCTCACACACACGTGCACAAAATGACGTTGTTTTAACTTTATTTTATTTTTAAACGCGCGAGCGGTGGAGCGCGCGCCCGCTGTAATTTCGCGGTGGTCGCGGCGCGCAGGCGTTTACGCACGCCGGACCAAGATGGCGGCCGACTCGTTCTAAAGTTTAATTTTTTAATTTTGAATACGGTGTTACACTATTCGATAAGCGAACAAACCATTTTCCATGGGAAGTCATCGTTGTTGCGACTCGTGCGCCGTCTGCCCTCTTATCGCTAGTTTTGCTTGGACATTGATTTTCACAGTGCTACATGAGTATAGTTGCATGTTTATAACTTCATTACACAGTTATGACTCAGAGTCATTATGTGCCAGAAGAATTAGGAGATTTATGGATTGCTAGTGAGTAGCTTTTTTATGATTATTATGTTCCTTTTTTTCAATCAACGCGCTTGAATTTGGATTGATGGCTTCATCAAAGCCATCAATTTTTTTTTTGAATTTTGAAACTTTTTCCGCAAATTACAATCTTCAAATTATATTTTACTTTTCTAAAAATATATGTGAACATGTGGATTCGTATGTAATGTGCTGTTATTAATTTTATCAAAATGGAACGCCAAATTCCTAAATATTATGTAAGTCATATCACTATAAATAATTAAAGCCGTTCTAAACTCTAAATAAAACACAGACTCAATAGCCTTATTTATAACGGAAAAGCAATAGGTAATTTTGCCTGACGTTCTCCACAATAACCAGTTTTCTTTTTAAATGTTGTTAAGATGTATGTAGATAAGAATTTAATTTAAATATCATACTCGAATACCTATGAGTAGCGTTGTACCATTTATTTTTATAAATTATATTTATATAATGTCTTGCGGGCCACAAGGTTCCTAAAATAGCCATATTTTAGTTACCGTTAAGTAGTTTATGTAAATACTTTTTAGAAAAAATGCGCATGGTTTTATAAAAAGAGCCATGTTGCAACCACTGAAAATTTCCAGTTTTCTGAAGAATAAGTATTATATGTTGTTTTCATTTTACCCATTGTTATTACCAATGTAGGATTTAGAAAAATCATCTGTAGAATGAAATCCCTATCGCACGCTAGCTTTTGTTAATGATGAAGAAAAATTGAATTCATCCGTAAAATCCATTCTTGGTTCTTTGCGCCGGCGCAGCGTTGTCTGGTTAACGGCATTGAGCATCGTACTAACTGACCATAAAGAAAAGTAGACAATAATAGTAACTTAAGACTTTGATTTAGTTAAGGAATATTACGAAAGACACGGTCTGTCCATCTATGAAAGCGTAGCGGTCTTTGGAAAGTATTGTGCTTCAAAATGGCGGTTTCATTCATAGCTTGAAGTTTAATCATTAAGACTTTGATATACTTAGTAAAGGGACATTACGGAAGACACGGTCTGTCCATCCATGAGAGTGTATAGTGGTCTTTGGACAGTATTGTGCTTCAAAATTGTGGTTTCATTCATAACTTGAAGTTTAATACTTAAAAATTTTAGTAGAAGCACTTACTAATATTTTATGCACTGTGGCACATTTACAGGAGTTTATGTACTGATAATACAGTGTGTTCAATACTATTTTAAAAGGCTTTTGGTCTGTTTGGCACAATTTTAGGCCTTAAATACATGTCAACAGCAACAAGTAATACCTTTCAAAAATGTAGAAAAGAATATGGCTGAATAATGCCTATGCTGAATATACCTACGTCTTTCTCCAACTCAACATATGCGCCTACTTAACATACAGCGTACGACAATACCTACGCGTTGTGACTAAGCTGAAAACAATATCGCTTTATCCGCGCCCGCGCAGCCGACCTCGTGTGTTTGCGGCAGCCTTTCATCTCGTATTAATAGTTTCAAGTCGGGTTTTCTGGTGTTGTGATCGTCTTCCTAGTTATCGCCTATATCCTGAGTGTGGGTGTTAGCAATTGTAGATAGCGGTGATACAAAGATTTATGTGTTTTAGTGGGACGTCACCTTTGGTTTTGTTGGATGACGTTTGTGTTTAAGTGTACCTAAAAGTATGTACCTACGAGGCATACTTATTAAACCGTCTCCCTGTTTTGATAAGTTTAAGAGTTAAGAAAAGCTTTTTACGACACTGTGATAATTTAGATACTAGGTACATAAAAGTAAATGGGATTTTCATTGACGCTGCGATCTGATCGAGTGACGGTGGTCTTCTTTAGTGTAAAAGGACAGAGGATCCTTGAATGTAAATATTGAAGTTAACTGTTTAGCATAGAAACACATCGTGACCATCGCGTTCCTATCAAGTAACATATTAATTGCCACGACCAAGGTTCGTGATTTACGGACTTAACCGTCGTGAAGCACGTTTGGAAGGTAGGTAGGAGCCATGAAAACATCTAGGTACCTTCATATTTCTACGATGTGTTTGGCCTGATTTCGCAATACCTACTTTTGTAATACAATACATAAACCATACGATGAAAATTCAATTTTCATGATAAAGCAACATTTATATTAAAATCCTTGTTTTCTGTTTCGGTTTTAAGAACTGATTTCTTCAAAGGTTATCTAAGTAGGTACTTAGAGAAAAAAAAATCTTTTTTGTGTTTAGGTTCCTTGTTATATAAATTCT
Source organism: Atethmia centrago (assembly GCA_905333075.3). Lineage (NCBI taxonomy): Eukaryota > Metazoa > Arthropoda > Insecta > Lepidoptera > Noctuidae > Atethmia > Atethmia centrago. The sequence continues at coordinate 12,461,126 of HG995383.1, read as the reverse complement.
TTATATTAAGGATTTTGTTATATTCTACTCAATTCTAGAGTCATCCCAATTTTTGTCTCAGATTTTCTCTTGAACGTTTCTTTTCGTTCCTGTTGATTTTTTGCCAAGGAAACTCAGTTCATAAGTTTGTATGACTGTACCCCATATTTGCACATCCTACGTGCCTTTAACTTCGGTCTAAATTGGTCGTGTGTGTGCTGGAACCTACGTGCTCCTTGGTATGGTAAATTTTTATCGCAAGCCCGTTATCGTGCCGATCATAAATCTGTTTTCGAATCGTGAGTCGCCATTGCTGGCGTAGCGTTGCAAGCCCGTATTGAAAGCTGACACAGAAAATTGGACCATTTCATGCTACCAATAAAGTATAATTTAGTATTGCTGGCGACCTTTATTTAGCGCATTTCGGATTCCATAAGGTTTATTGTCGCATTGTACGTAAGTATTTGCCAATGCACGTAAAATGCTAGGCGAGGCTCTCAAAACGCCAGACTTATTTACGGTCTAAGAGCGTTGTCGTTCAGTGTGCCCGTATCCGTAACTTGGAAAGATAATGGCCACCCCTGAATTATGTCTCTGAATCTTTTAGAGATGTCACGGAAAATATACGTTGGAGGAAAAACGCGGCTCTAAATTAAATTGGAAAAATCGGTAGAGTTGATCCTGTAAAATCGGTAGTTTACTTTACTGGATTTTTGTCGAAAAAGAAACCGGAAAAAGCGATGAAAAAACAAGTAGGTACCTTGGCACTTAACTTATATCTATACTAAATAACTTAGTTAAGTTGCGTTGCTAAGGTTTATCAGGAATGTATGCGTATGCCTAATTTTCGACCCGATTCCTATACAAAGCTAACATCGATCAACTTATTAAGAGATTGGGTTCGTATCAGTTAAGCATTCTAAAAAGCAGGAAGGTTACCAGCCTTGTATTGCCATCCGTTATAATTCAACTGGTTTTCAAAAGGTTTCCAAATTCAATGTTTATCTGTCTTGAAATCACGTTGCAAGAATGTTTACTTTAAAAAAATCACAGTATCGTAGTTATACAGTAGGTAACTTCTTACGCAGTAGGTAACTGGTCAACATTTTGAATTATTTTATCGGGTTAACAACTATCTATTTGAAATAGAACAAAAATATATTTAATCTATTAATGAAGAATATAATAATTAAGTGAGCTTACGTAGTAACTTACTTATTCGGTGATCTATATTTCGATAGCATCAAAAGACATACAATTATTTACTTCTAAGTTATACGAAATAACTTTACTTAGCGGAAACGGTGTCCATTACAACAGAGGTGGATTTTTACTATACATAGAGATTTATACGAGTACCCGTCGAGGTATTAATTGTGAGGGGTTTATTGGCACAGTCAATAACCATTTATAGCTTTCTCAGCGAGAGTCAATTACGTTGGATTAACTCCGCGATGAGTTTGTAGGTGTGAAATAACCACGCTACCACGTAGCCACGTAGCCACGTAGGTATAGTTTTACAACGTTCAAAGCCAACCTTTTACTTTCGAAAAAAAAAACAGAAATTCACCAAATGAAATATGACTGGTCTAATGAGAGAGTGACGGAATTAGTGCGTCAACCTATTATGTCCTAGGCGGAAATATATATCACTTTCTGTTGGCCTATAGTCACATTTTATTTGGTATATTTCGCTGTTTTCGAAGATAAACGATGGAACCTTTAAACGTAGTCGGTCTATAGCCACGTAGGTAACACCCCACCAGCCCCGATTGTACAAGTGTTTGTTTAGTAGAATGGTTACAGTAATTAAACAACGAAATTGGATTGATAGCGAGCTTACCTACGTGTTACAACACAATGTGTCCCGTAATGAAAAGTAATCAAGCGTTAAATTAAAATCTTTTGGTTTATCAAAGGTTTGCTGGGGATCGGTTTTGTAGGTATTGTTTTAGCGTTTATAATGATTTTTTGTAATTTTGATACGCCTTCAGGAGGGATAAGTAAATAGTAAATAGGCAAATCTGTAGGCGTATCGACTGCATGAAACTGCACGAAACTATGAAACCCGCCCATTGTGTCACCCTATGTAAAATTTCTACATTTATATCTGTTTTTTTATGGTGTACATAATAAAGAGTATTCTATTCTAAATGCATAAGTTAATCGAAAAATTAGGTAAGATTTGCTATTGTGTGGAGTAGATAACATAATGATGTCAACAACATCATCAGCCTATAATGTTCCCACTGCTGGGACACAGGCCTCGTCTCTGTGAGAGGGAGTGGGCCGTAATCCACCACGCGGGCCCAGTGCGGGTTGGTAGATGTCACATGTCTTCAAATTTTTGGCTCTAGGACATGCCGGTTTCCTCACGATGTTTTCCTTCACCGTTTTGAGAGCAGTGGTGATAAATTAATTTACACAAAGTAAAGCGCCTGTCCGGGTTCGAACCTACGACCTACAACTCGTAAGTCGCGGCCGTTACCACTGGGCCACCACTGCTGCACTGCATAATGATGTGACATAAAGTTATTTCTATGTAACCTACACGACCACAGCCTTCATACTATAAGAACCTAGGTGTCTTTTCCTTCTTTAATAACAATAAATGCCTCCGTACGATTCCTCGAAAGTACGATTACGGATTCTAAAAATATTGAAACCATAAGAACTGTCCATAAGTTTACTGAGTTAAGGAGGTTACATCACAGCCATTATATACAAAGATGACTAGGAGCCGACAAAGTCGTTTTCCATATTTTTTGTTGAGCCAAGATACTTGATCTTCAACCACAGTCCAAAAGCCCGAGGTCATTTATTATTACAGTACCTAACCGAAAATAGGTGGATATCATATTACAGAAGGAGTCCAAATTCCTTTAAGAACCGCGTCGTTAATCCGTCAGAAAGTTTCAGACATGGTTTACGACGGCCAAAACCGACGGTCTATAAAAAATTGTGCCCGCACACCCGAACTCCCGAAGTCCCGAAAAGTTTGATTTATTACGAGATCTAGCAATTAGATGGTGCGGGCCACTGAGGGATTGATTTATGATGATTCATAGTAATCATGAGCCTGTGATCCGTCCAGTAATTCTATTTTATGACAATTCCCCTGATGAATGGCTGCGTGCGGTTTCTGACGCCATCTTGAATTGAGACGCTCGTGTTGCGGTGACAACTCTAGGCTTAAGAATATAGTTGTGAGAAATGAAAGTGTGAGTCATTTTGCATTTTTTATGGTCTAGTTGAGAACAAAATTACGTTGGTCACTAGAAATGAATCTTGGAAACTGAGCAATTCCGTGTGGAAAGCTATCATTGAATTTTCTGGAAAATTACAGTACCTACATTTGGTAAAAGGAAATTATTTCACTGTAATTAGACAGTAGGTAAAAGAAATCTAAAAAGTCATTAAATCATGACATCTCATTGCTTTTTATCTCGTATTTATTGGTGAATGAAACTGTCATTATTACTTGTAATTTTATTTAAGTACTTACCTACTCTTTATTTATGTTGAGTTCCGAGATCTCTCTGATTGCATTTTAATCGTCATTGTGTTTAATGTTAACCTCAGTTACAGACAAGGTAGCTTCAGTTAAATTATTGGACCTCTCTAATATTAGATCTTTAACTTTGTACCTTTATTCAAGTTTAATTTCTAAGTATCCTTCAATTAAATTATACTTGCCTATTTAGAGTGGAGTGTAGTAGCAGTAGCCTTTCAGTTCCAGAATACCTATAACTAACTAAGGTTCCTTCATAACTTCTATCCAATAGCGATTGTCTAGACGAGTATAATACCTAATCATTACCCGACAGGGTTTTGTTATTGTATATAGCGCCGCTCCGACGCTTGGCATCCCACCGTAACATCCTTCTCCGCTTCGTTTCTCTGGTCTCCTTGTCCGTTCAGCGTCCGTTGCGTCGCTGCACGTCGTCGCAACGCATCGTGTGGCATGTCCCTGTGATTTGTTTGTAGGATGACCCACCGGCAACGCATTGTGTGGTTTCGTTTTAACATGAACTCACTACGTTTCACGTGGCTTCGGTGTTTTCCTTACTTCGTTTACCCTTAAAGCCGTGCCGTTCAAGACTGCTACGTAGGTTTTCAGGGTTATTCTATGTACTGTGGAAATCGATTAGTCAATTTTTAACCACGATCGTACTTACGGTGTAGTTCAAACAAATTAAAATAAGAGAAACATAAAGGGTTTTTGGTAACATTTTATCTAGTTTTAAAAGTAAAATAAGATGTTTTCTTTTGAAAAATCGTTTCCATGGAAAATTTAATAACTTTTCTACGATATTCTTAGCATGGTAAATACATTTGTAGGTGCTTTGATGTTGAATAAAAAACTAACGCATTAGTCTACGTATGTTGATGTTTATTTAATTCATTGACTACCAAACCAGCTTTCCCTCACTTACGCGCCCAATAAAAATAAAATAAGTAGGTAGGTACAAACATTTTCTCACGGACGGCTTAAGAGTTTCTAAACACATCTACCCACTTCGGCACCACTAGCTTGACACAACCAAAAAGCTATAAATAGGGCACTAAACTTAACACTTACACATAAAGAGATCGGAGGTACATACAGGTTTGATACCGCGTCGCCGTCTGTCGACGCTTCGCCGTTACCGATAAACAAATCGTCGGCTTCACTCAACCAGCCCTCTATCGTGACAGTAAAAACTTAACTATCCGGTAACACGAACACACCTGAATATAAATCACGAGCACCGGTAACGGACTTATCGAAATATGTATGACACGATCACTCTTCATGAAAACTTTTAACGCTCACAACATCACGGTACCAACTGAAACGCTATCGAATTATTGTAAATCAACACTGAACCGATTCCTACGAATGCCAAACTCTAACTATAGGTTATTTAAATACGTGAGCGAACCAAAAACGAAAGTAAAGTTTACCACAAAAGCCAAAATATTTCTCCAGAAAGAGTTATTTCAATATTATGCAAATTTCACCCTTTGGAGTTTAACGACTCGAAGGAAAGATAATGCAGTCGATAATTTAGGTATTTTTTGCTGATTTCGGGCTCGTTTTGTCTGGTTTTTCGAGACCTCATATAAAGGCGCAAGTAATTTGCTTAATGCGTATCGACAATTTATGTAAAGGTTACGCAAGACCACCCTTTGTTAGGCTATAGTATACACTTTCGGTTTCAGCGTACTAATTTGCATAACAGGGTGCGCGCACAATGCTCGGACACCCTTTCTTGTACAATACTTTTTAGTTTCACTTTTAACGTTGCATTGTTGACATTTTGTGCGAGTAATAAATAAATCAGGCGCAAATTTATAAGGTCCGGCGCATGTGCACAGGGCTACAATGTTATCTTATGTCGCCGGAGTCCTTGTGAACCTGACTCGTTTATGTAACGGTCGGTATATACGGCGGTAAAGTGACTGCTAAGCGTCAATGTTCACTTTACTCGTGAGAAAATTTTGTTCGGTGAGATTAACTTGAAATATTTCAGCCGGCAGACTTCAGTTAGAGTGCGTAAACGCTGAACTTAAGCTAGACTCAGGACTCGTGATTTCAACGTTTGTTTATGTGTAACTAATTTGTTTTTAATTAAACAATAAACATAAACTTTGAATAATTGGTCATTGATGGTAAAATGGTTGAAATAAATGCCAATAACACACGTCATTATGGCGTGTAATATCGTTTTACAACTTTAAGGCAATAAATAAATTGACTGCCGTTTGTACATTTTATTACGATTTAAAAGTCGATGACTGTTTGAGACGAATAATTGATTTATGCCGGTTATTAATGTTAATTTGATATTATCGTGTTAAGTAACGCTTGTAAATGTTTAGTTCCTTGTTTTTTACAACATAATGGAATTATGTGGTTTGATTATGGAATGATGGTCCTATAGTTTGAATTTTTGATAAGGATTTTGAGAGGATACCTACTAATGATCTTATATAATCACCAATATTATTTCAAAAGCCAAAATAATATAATTTTGTGATGAAACATATTTGACAAAGACAATTAGGGAACATGTGCTCAAATTGACAAACATACACGGTCATAAGCGACGTAACTGTCGCTTGTGACCGTGTATGTTTGTCAATTCAAAAGTAATTTTAGAGCTACAAAAAATGAAAAACCATATATAAATTGGACTTAAATCTACTTATTACATCTCACTCCGGGCTTAACCCCGGACGACAGAAATATGCAGCCACCACATTCTAAGCCCAATATTTATGACGAGAGATTATTTTTACCGTCCTCAGACCAATCATAATTAGTGGCCAAGGAGAATCGGTAGGCGCCCAACTATATCATACATATGTTAATGACCGGACTTTTCTACAAATGTTTTAGTCTTTTAACCGTTTAACACGTGTTAATAACTAATAAAACGCTTTAATGGTACATAAAAAGTTGAGATTTATAACGTATAGCCAGTATGCCTTATGATTTGCTTGACGCGTGCCTAGTTTACAACGTTATTTAATTCAACGTTAAAGTTTCATTGGCTTTCACTATGACTAGTTACGATTGCAGCAGCAGTGAAATCTAATAATCTGTGTTATTATTGCGATAAATATTACAGTTATTACCAATTAGGTACGTATCTACGAGGTCGTTCAGTGTTTGTTTTGGTTTTCAGGTTTTTATTTTTGAGTGTTTGATCTGCTTTTTACTTTAATTTATGATTAGCTAAACATTTCTCATTTCGGTTATCCGTATAGGTGCCTAATAGAAGGGGGGAATATTATCACTTAATGTACCCACATTCTAGTTCTACATTTTGTCTGAATGCAGCTGTTCTGTTCATAATTATCACTCACACACATCCCTAGATTACTTATAAGAAATTTTCTTCATTATTTATTACTGAAAAGTCGACATATCTAAAAAAATATGACTTTTTACTACTTATCTTATTGCTATTATATAGTTTCCTTTTTACTCAAACTCATAGCATTTATTTATTTCAATTAAAACATTTGCAAGCTCTTTTGAATTGTCAAGGAGTCGGTCAGTTAGTCAGAAAGTTGAAGCTTTGAAGTTGCCCACTCCAAAACGTAGATTACTAAGGAGAGGAACGGGCAAGAAACTCCCAGCCTCAGCTTACCTCAAGATCATAGTTGAATAACGCTTTAAAATAAAACAATACCTCTTTCTACCTACCTGAACATGTTTAACCACTGAAGCACATTCAAAGTGGGTAGGCTGTATTTTGAAACCCAATCAGAATTTTCCCAAACATTTGGATAGTGGGTAGTATAATATCGATAAATTGTTCACCTCTACCATAATATTCGAACCGCGTACGGTGTAGGAGGATGCGATACGGCGTAAGGACCTTTCATACGGATCGAAAATCGTTCAGGTGCGGTGACGTACTAAGAAGTTTGGATTGTGTCATCAATGAGTTTTTTTTTCTGGGCATGGGTATAGAAACCTATACTGAAAGGTAGTTTGATATGAGAGGAATTGTAAATAAAATTAGACAAAATTAACCTAATGGATGCTGTAGGTTCTCATTTTTTTTAGCAAGTATTACTTTCAGACTGTTTTATCTTTTCACTTTTTCATAAGAGACGTTATACTAAAAAAAAAAAAAGAAAGAAAGACGTTTATTTGGATACAGTTCGTGAAACACAAAATAAAAATAACAGAATAAAAAAGTGAAAATAATGTGTACAGGATCAATTAGGATTATTAATCCTGTAGATAAAGAATTACTTAAAAATAATATAAAAAACAAATTATGATTAAAAATAATTAGAAAGTAAAATAAATTTTAAACATTTTAGAAAATTCACTAAACATTTAATTTTACAAGGTAATTTCCTGTAACAAGATACCTAAAAACCTACGCACACTTGGTAAATTCAACTGTTGCGACAACAGTTCGTCGCACCGTCGGCCCACGTTCGTGTGAAGGGACACTAGCGGCGTGGGAGCGGCATCTGGAGCGGGTGATCTGGCGATGCTCGTAAACGAGCCGAATTAGTGCCTCCAGCCCGCTCTGCCTAGCGGGGGAAACAAAAACCAGATTTAAATATAGAATTCGTATAGTTATATCCGATCCTCTCTTGTTTCATACTATGCTGCGATTGTGTGTTAAGGTATGATTGTATGTACCTACAGTTTGATACATATTAGGTATGTGTAATCAACTATAGGTTCGTTTGTTATTCCACAAAATGTTATCTAAGGTTGCAAGTTCATTGCTTCCGACTCTTTTGTTATGTGAGTCTGTATTGTTCTTATTGGATGCTTTTGTCAGTTTTCCTTCGGAATATTCTCGTAGCAGATTCTGCCGCAAGTCTCATTTTCTCACTCAGCTACCTACCTTAGTACATTAATACATGTTACTTATAACTGTACCAACTAAGTATTATATTATTTACTCCTGTAAATAAGACTATTTACAGGAGTAAATAATATAATACTTAATTACTTAATGTTAATGTTGTGACTAACTTTTTACTTAGGTACCTAGACAGGTACCTAAGTAAAAAGTTAGTCACAACATTAACATAAAACAACATTACGTGTTTACTAAAAACTCTTCTAGCAAGTTCTCACACACAATACAATAAAATGTTGATTGAAAAACCAAGCGACGCGACACAAAACACAAACGAAGTGTTTCCAACCATCCTTCTACCATTACGATTTTATTGATAGATGTAAGATTCTGATTACAGTTGCTAGCTGTTAGAAAATAATGTCTTACACCAATACTCAAGAGGATAATTAATTTCATGATTATTATGTACCCACGCAGGAACAATTTCAACTTTTCCCATCAAATAAAATACTGAATTAAAACATAGGACACCCCTATTCGTCCGTCACAGTTTGATTTTTTAATGGTGATGTCGCTCAGTTTAGGGTTAAGTCCAAATTGTATGAGAAAGGGTGGTGGGATCCAGTGCGGGTTATTGTTGTAATTGTGGAGGGAAAATGTTTTGGAATGGGTATTGTCAAAGAAAATGAAATAGGTATAAACACTGGGTTTTATAATCTTCTCTGTGGTGGTTTGGTTTTAATTTCATATCGAATAAAGCTCTAGGTACCTTAAAAACATTAAAATCTAACCTCACCTTCTTCCAGTTAAATACAATTATGAAAACTGCTGCTTAATGAATACTGCTGCTACATCTCCTTAATGAATTTTTATCTAGCTTAGTAAAACTTACTCTGTAATTATATATATACACAATATATACATATACAATATACATATACAATATATACATATACAATATATATATATACAATATTTGTATCTACCTAGGGAAAGAAGCAGTATCATTTCTTCTAAAATATAAGACGGGATGTAAGTTTATGTGGAATGAATAATGGATGAAACAAATTTAAATCTCAAAAGAAGCATCACAGACCATTTCCCCGGAACTATGAGTTAGCCAAAATTATATCTATCTCACAGATAGCGGGGACATCATAGGGGAATGCCGGTCTTTTTTATTATTTATGTAATATTTTGCAATTTTTTTAAATATGAAGGGTAGATCCCCTCGCTAAAGGGTGGGCCGGCCTGAATGAATTTATAGGCCTTTGTAGATAAACATATCAATTTGTTAGTGTTTTGCTAGTGGCATAAATATGTGATACAATTGTTAGCCCGTACATAGTCAGTCGACTTGATGACTCCGATGGACGCACTCGGAATGAAGAGTGACTTTATATCTGCTGGTGTTCCCGTTTTAAATGGACTTTGATTAGTGAAAAGTGTGGTTGAAACTGTGTGGAATCAGACTTTTAAATAGATATCTTGGTAACTGTCTAGAAGACTGTGTTGGGTAATTATAATGAAAGCGAGGTAAGTGATCTAATTTCTGTCCCTATTTTTTCATGTCGTTCAAAGTCTCAACCCTTTCTTTATAACTCTAATTACGTCTCCCGATTGACGTATAGTAGGGCCTAAGTAAATAAACGCTGGTTTACAACAGTGTTGTTTACCGCATGCATCTCTTCCGCGTTCAACAGTATCCGCCAACCACTTCCTCGCTCCGGTAAAAAAATCGGAATCCAAACACTAACTCGGTAATATCCGAGCGACTTTACCCGTGAATCGATTGAAAAGCAAGCGAATAAAATCGATTTTCCCCCAAATTGAATAGTCGTAAAACGTAGGTAGCAGCAGTTTTAATGTCCAGATTGTTTACAAGGCGGCGTCACGAGTGTAAACGCTTGTCGATAATTGATGATTTGATTTACAACATCACCAAACAACCGGTGTTTGGGCGATCGCGATACGTTACCCGCGCCTTTGAATGGAACGATATTTCGTATCTAATAGCCGTAATACTTATATGTATTTGTACGTATTTATGGTTGGGAGAAAATACATAGGTTGTAAATACTTACGAGAGAGCGGAAAGTGCATGTGTTGTCAGTTTCTTTACTGATTTATAATCACAGCTTTTAGTAAAAATAGAAACTTTACACTTAACTGCAGACCAGACCAGACAGCCGATATTTTTTCAAACAGAACTGAAAGTCTCTAAAATATCCAAATCCTTAGGAATTTCACTCCTTGAGGAAATATACATGGACCGATGACCTTAAAAAGGTGGCTGAAACAGACTGGATGCGGAAGGCGGAGGACAAGGTGTTGTGGCGCAGCCTAGGAGAGGCCTATGTCCAGCAGTAGACTGTTATAGGCTGAGTTGATTGATTGATTGAGGACATGTAGAGGTCTCAGTTTGACACTCATGGTTTATGGTTGGTTGAATTTCTTTTCAAATAATTCAGGAAATCTAATTTCAAATCGCTAATTTTCAATGATTTATTTTCCGGAGGTGATTTCTGTATTTTTCACAAAAGCTAGGCTTCAGCTTTCAAACTAGACGCCATCAGATACGAGTACCACCAGTCAATAACGAAATAACGCCTGTAAATTTAATGGTTTCGCAGAACGTTTTTTCTGAAATAAGGAGGGATTCTCAAGGCGCTGACGTATTACCCAAGTCTCATTTACCAGAAGCTGTTTTCTGCTGAGTTCACGAAATAAACGTACGTCGGTGCGTTATTCCAGCCATTAGTTTTATAGCTGTGAGCGGCTACAGGAAAATAAATTCGGTCACGTAAGAAAATTGACATTATTCGTAAGATTTTCCTTGCTCTAACATACAACACACGTAGGTGCCTATGTATCTATCTAGCAGAAAATCGAGATCTTATAATAAATGGAAATGGATGGATGATGAATTCCGTTTTCTCTCATACTCCATTAGTGAAAGAATTTCACAATCATTTTACATGTGACTAACGTATGACCAACCAACAGCCGGGCTACGTAGATCGTGTGGCTCACAAGCGGGTGTAGATTACATTAGGTAGGCAGGCAAGCACGCCCGAGGCACTCGAATACAATGCGTCAGCCAACAATGAAATATTAACAAATATTCGCATTCAACCATTAAAAAACCGTAATCAAGCGATTCAAAGTTCAACGGCCATAGCCGTGCTCTCGTAAACGGTAAGCGGCACCTATAAATTTTATACGATAAACAAAGAAACAATCGCGCTGTTGTAATGTCAAACTTTTGCGGTAGGTTATGGAGCATTGTGAGTCCTTCCGTGTGGTTTTATGCATTTTTTTATAGTGTCGCCTTACACAGCCGCGATTGGAGCAAATTAAGGCGGTGCTGCAGCTAGCAACGAATCGCTAGCGGCTCGCAGGCCCGTGACCGCCGCGCTGACCGCCGACCGCCGTAGACCGCCGAGCGACGCGCGACACCACACCATAGCGCACAACGTTTCGTCACGAGTGCGCAATAAACTTTTATCGCTTGTTCTTTCAAGTATTATTTGACAGTGTTGATGCGTTAAATTGCGATTAATAGATGATTAGCCGTTCGGGCGTGCGTTTATAGCGGTCTCGTAATAAATTCACTTTATTGCGTATCAATCACGCGATAGTCGTCGCGGTGGACGCGACTCCACTGAGTTTCGCCTCCAGCGGCCTTTGCAGCCGCCCGTAGTAAATATTTTTTTTATTGGAGGCTATAATTCTTACTGTAACTGGTAGCTTTTCACTGCAAATTCTCTATGCTAAATAGGTTCCCGATAGATAGTAAAACCTCTTAAACGGATACATGCGTGCGTAACGAGCAAATAGAAAATTTATAGAAAGTCCATACCTTACTGGTTTCATTATTGTATTGGTCGAAGATACTGAAAGCTTGTATTGCACAAGCTTTCAGTATCTTTTGTGATGAACAAAAGAACTAAAAGGTTTGGTAACAATCAATAGGTATATTTAGGTAATTTTGAGGTAGGGCTGGAACTAATTTTTAATTGAATATATCATTGGATAGCGATGGAACGGTAAGCTGCGTGGCAATATATATTTTCACTTAAAGATCAAGATAGCAAGTAGTTTGTAGGTTTTTCGAAGAAGATTTCCTACATGATGCGGAAATGCACGTGTCAGGACATACCACAAAGCATGCACGTGTCAGGACAGGGTGTTACGTGTCAGGTGTTTTTACTGGTGTCTAAAGTTTAGCAAAATCCTCTACATAGAATCAAAGCAAAATACTTTTGTTGTCTATTAGATTAAAGCAACTATAAGATCTATTTATTATCCTATCCATCTATTTCAATTTTTGATTAAAGAATATAATATTCAGAAAATAAAGGATCATGCTAAATGTAGATTCGATATTATTCTCGTAACCGAGGCTAAAACTTGCGTTTAATCGTACCCGCGGCATAAAAGCTGTAACACACAACACCACGCTATGTTTAGACACCTAACATAGTACAGTCGCCAGCAAAAGAGACAGCGAGATCACGGCACCTTTAGTTTAGAGTGTCATAAATTCACCGCCATTAATATTTGCTTAACTTACCATAAAGTGAAGTGGCGAACCGCTCCGGGCTGGCCAGTAAAACGTGCACTTAGTAAAGATTATCTCAGAGGTATGTGGCTGTAAATAATCGATGTTACTGCACTATACCTACGTACCTACTGAGTTAATTTATGAGTGGCCGTTGTGTAGCGCTTTAAGTAACCAACTGCTGTGCAACTAAGAAAGGTTTTCTGTCCGCCACTGTTTACTATAAATAAGAGTGATTGGGTGTATAAATTATTTTAAGTTGTTAAAGAAATATGTAGCGGAAGTTGATCGCTGAAATTTATATTGGCTATTATATATTTATTCATGTAGATATAGAAAAGTTAGCAATGCGCAAGAAATGAGGAAAAACTCCAAACACTATCTACGTCGTACCCCAATTAATTACCTACCTATTTTTTGTCCCAGGACATAAAACACCACACCACTAAAACTAAAACTTTTACCACTTGTACCACTAAAACTTTTTAGTGAGTGATTTTTACTAATCATCATCTGCCTAGCCTTTTCCCAAGTATGTTGGGGCGGCTTCCAGTCTAACCGGATGCAGCTGAATACCAGTATTTTACATGGAGCGACTGCCTATCTGACCTCCACAACCCAGTTACTGGGCAACACGATACCCCTTGGTAAGACTGGTTGTCAGTCTTTCGGGCTTCTGACGACCCGTAACGACTGTCAAAGATCTACAAATGACAGCCGGGACCAACGGTTTCACGTGCTTACCGAGGCAAGAAGGGGTCTTGGTATGTAAAGATGGTCACCCATCCACGGACCAACCGCGGCAAGCGTAGCTTAACCAGATCGTTCGACCCAACACAAGCCTAGCCAAGCTTAGTGATTTTTACTACAACAGCTTAATTTTTTTTTACAGATCTCAGCAAAATGGTATGAAGCAAGGGAAGTCCGCGTGATTATCTGCAAGACATTGCCTAAAAGGTAGGTTAAATTACCTGTTAATAAATTAAATGTTAATATGACATATTTGCACACCATATGTAACTAATGGTAGAATGTAATTGGGTCACGATAGTCTCTTAAGTTCTTGATTTTACCTACATTCTAACAAATCAATTAGGGGAGACTGGGTACGGTTGAAGCAGGGTACGGTTGAAGCAACGCTAATAACTCGTAAACTATTAGCGGTGTGGTGAGGGGTACAAGGGGATAAAGACGCGGCCGGCGAGTTCGGACATGAATCACAGTGACGCGTTGCACTTCGCGCGCTGTGTAAGTTTCCAGGCGACCCTATTATATTTTTTCAACAAAAAGTAAGTATTTTCTATTGTTTTCTTTTTTAAATTACTTTGTTGATATTAGCATTTGCATTTTCAGTGATTTTCTGCTTTATTGTTAGATTTTGAAGGTTCGAAAACCGTGATTCGTTTTTGTTTATGTTGTTTAGTCTCGACGCTATGAATGTGTTATTAGCGGTTGACGGGTATGGGGACGGATGAAGCATTTTTTGTGGGTACGATTGAAACAATGATATTCGTTGCTTTTTTTGTTGTAGATGCCCAGACAACGTATACAAAGAACTTCAAGAGGCGAGTGTGATACAGCTCACTACGAAAATGCGTATGAAGAAGTCAAAAAAGGGACTTCTTTACGAAAAGCTGCAGAGATATACGGAGTTAACCACTCTTCTCTTCTGCGATACAAAAAAAGAGATGCATAAAAATTTAAATCTTATAATATCATTTAATTTAATTACTAAGACTTGGCTTAATTTTTTTATTATTTTTGTTTATTAGTGTTAAGTTGTTAGTTTAAACCGGAGCGAAGAGCTCTTTTTATGTTCATTCAGGCAGGAAACAATTATTAAGAATGATAGAAATGGTGCCTTAACAGAATTTAAATATTTCTTGTTGATTATGAATAAAGAAACTGATTTTATATTACTTATTTGTTTATGTTTTAACTGACCCCCATCACTGTTTCAACCGCCCCTGATATGGGTACGGTTGAAACAGTGGCACATTATTTTATTAAACTCTTCCTATCTAGTAAATATGGCAGTTAAGCCTCTAAATCTGAGATTTTCTTGAAGACAAAAGTCTATTCTCCCATTTTAAGTGTTTTGTTGTTTGTTATGTTTAAAAATGGCTGCGCTACGGGCGTTCAAAGCAAAATTGTTTCAACCGTACCCAGTCTAATTTGAATTTGGATTTAGGAATTTCTGCTAATTATTATTAGCAGAAATACTGTTCTTGATATTTTTTTACCAATTATTCTAAACATTTTTGATTGCGATTAAACAGCCTTTGAACCGTATAGTGGCGTAGCCCCAAAATAGATATCCATAGGTTATCATTACTTTGGTATACCTATGTATTAAGCAGCATACATATGTAGGTATGTATTAATTAATAATATTCAAACAAAAGAAGAAAGATAGGTTATAAACAACAAAAATCAACAAAACAAAAAAAAAGTAACCATACAAAACATTCCAAACAACTTAAAAAAATAAAAAATATAGATACCAGAATTCAAGAGAAAAAATAAATCCGATCTCGTAAACCTCATTTTTTAGTTTCCGCCATCTTCGAGGCATCTCAAAAATGTCCGCCGGTCGAAGACCGTCCTACCGCGCATCGAACGGTATCGCCATACTTCTTTCTTTTTAATTTTTCATTCCCCTTCTCAAATCGAAAGAACTCACGCTGCGATCACCCAGCACTCCCGTCGCTGTGCGAAAGAGATAGAACGACTCGTTTTTTTTCTCATTTCTCTTTCGACGTATCTCGGGTGAGGAAAAGAGACAACAAATAAAGTAAAATGGCGTCGATAGTAAGGCATGGCAATGGCCCTGCAGCTGAAATTCTTAAGCACACATACGAGTACAAAGAATGTTGGTGTGTGAGTTTGACTGTATTGCCGATTGGGAGGGCTCAAGATCAGATGTCTTCAACCTTTCTTGGGAGTGCTTCTTATAAGATTTTTTAAATAGTAATACTAAGATTTTCGTCAAAGATATTTTTTTTTACACCGATATGTAATTTCTTGACCTGATGAATGATATCTAGGTACTAAAAATTTCTGACAAAAGTGATGTATTAGGTACAGACGCTGTTGTTTAAAAAGAAAATGTGCAATAAAAAAGTGACTATTTTGGGACAAAAGACATACAAATCCTTCAATAATTGTGTGATTTAAGAAACTTAACTTGTTTTATTTTCAAAACTTTTTATTTCCAAAATACCAGAAATCAAAATAAAACAATAAAATGTTTGTGACCTCTACTCCGGTAAGAATAGATTCATCTGATTTCAGAGAGATGGCGCTGTTCTCAAAGTGAGAAAGAGCAAGAAATGTAGGATCATGTAGAGCTTTATAAAGCTTTGAATTTATTGTCTACAGTGATGAATTCATTACTACGTTACATGAAACGTTAATGAGCCTGATGAATATGATTTACTGTGATAAAGAAAATGAATAATGAGATATTGCAGTAGGAATTGCTAGAAAAACCTAAATAAATATCTACTAAATGCTATCTTTTGCTTGCGCTGCTATGGATACTGTTTGTAAAATACTTAAATCAGAAAAAAATACGTGATAGGTAATATTATGTGCAGTAATAATCGTAGGAGCCAACAAAACCACAGAGAACACCCAACGAACTAGGTAGCAGTAACTTCTGCAGTAGGTAGTTCTTAGGTATTATAAAAGGGTAAACGTAACAGCCAACACCAAGGATATTATTTACAGAAATTATTTACAATTTCATTAATAGTATTACAGAAATATTAATAAGCTATAACTACTTTACCCATAATGTGGGTATTATAATTATGTAAAATAGAAAAAAGTTTTTTACTAATCTTACAATTCATGCACAAAAAAATATTTTCATAGATATCTCATGTCGTTATAGCTATATTATGATTACCTTCATGTTCAGACAATTATTTCTTACAAAGCTTCTATAGTTCTCTGATGTGTCCTTGTAGAGCCCATCGTAACAGTGTGACACTGTGCTTTCAAAGTTTCTAAAAGTTCCATACGTTTTTAGTAGATGGCGCTAAACTTAATGATAATAGTAGAGCTTTCTTTCATTTATTTTCAGGCTCAAAAGATACAAAGATGGTTTTATAGATTTTATGGAGTTACGTTTTTAATAATGTAAATCAATACTAGTATATTTATGACCTTGAAATATTTTTAAAAACACACAATAGAGAGAGATTGTGAGTTCATATTCTACAACTCTACATTTGGAAAAGGTTTATGAGCCTTTTAATTAACACTGGTAACAGATTAAAATGTCTTGTAATCATTTCTAACCTAGCACACAGCACACATAAGCACATCAGAACTATTTCTTAATTTTTTTACATCTAATTTCAAAGGACGAGGAGAAATTCTACATAAAAAAAACAAACGACATCTTGTTTCTTAGGGAACCTATTAAAATTCAGATAAAAACTGTTTATGTTTGGACACACTTGCATCTACATAAAGACAATGCAAGTGCGGGCGCATACGCTTCCTAGAAAGGCAACTTGACCCAATTTTCTATTAAAATTCAAATTAGTTTTTTTCGCGAGCAAAGAGAAAGCTTACTTATAACAGTCAGTATAGTTCCAGATTTTAGACGATAAAGTGGTGTTGTGTACGAAAAATGTGGAAATCGGGTTTTGTTTTAGTTCTAAAAATTTATTTTGATGTAAACACAGTGTGTAAGCTCATGCGCGTTTTTTGGCATAACGCCAAAGAAATCTCGCCGGGCAAACACAGATGGCGACGGAGAAACGCGACTGGGTACGTTGTTTGTCAGAATTCTCCTTGTAACTAATTAAAAACTGTCTCTGGATTAGATTACATGACGGAAATTAAATTAGAAAACCATTAATACTGCCAATCTAACTTTTAACTCTACTTTGAATCAATAAGCGGTTTGATCAAAAAGTTTATTCGATTTCTTAGAGAAGATTCTAATTTTCTAAACTCATTTTAAATCTTTTTTTTGGTTCAATAAATATGTCTGTTAGTCAGAATCAGAAGGGCCCAATATAGAATTTTTCATTCGAAACTTGTTCCATCAAGTAGGTATGTTAAACAAATTAAATTATAAATCTAAGAGCCCGATACTAAATTCCACGTGGTGTGTGGTCTCTTTAAGTTATACTTATTTTATCTCGAAAAGCCCCGACTGGTCAACGTTTTAATGATCTGAGGATGCAACTTAATTTACTGCAGATAATTATCTTAAAAGATTATGCACGGATTATTTTAATGTTAAATGCCGATATTCTTTCTTATTATAATAAGTTCTCTATTATCGTTTACAAGTAAAACATTTTATACTTCGTTGAACATAAAACTGGAAAGGTATTTAAATTATATCATTAGAACACTGTTTTGGTATGGCGTATCTGTGTCCGGTTGTGTCACCTTTCAAAAATGCGTTAGGACTTGTTCGTATTCTGATTTAACATGCAAATCTACTCAGTATCTACTACATGTACTTATAAAGTAAAGTTATGTTAACAATAAAGTGGCCATGTCTCTTATCTTTGACATTGTTCGGAATAGTAACATAGATGATAAATAAACCTCTGTGTATGTAATTAATTGAAATATGTTTGAAAGGGTTAATTTTAAATAAACAGCTTTTGTGGTATCGAATAGAATTTATTGAATATAATTTTATCAAATCAAAGTCAGATCAGAAATCGTTCTGCCAGTCTTTTCTGTAAAAATCTGACGTGACGACTTCATTCCACCTAATGCTAGGGATGGACAGCTCACCAAGCTCACTTTTTTCATGTGTTTATTTATACCCTATTACATTTTAACCTACTTATTTATAATTTGTAGTCAATTTTGTCGTGGGTCTAGTGGTTGCAAGCGCTACTGCTGAGCATGAGGTTCTGAGTTCGATTCCCGGGTCGGGCAAAGTGTTATTGGGTTTTTCTATTTGAAATATCTTAGTAGCAGCTCGGAGTCTGAATGTGTGCCCAGTTGATGGCAATAGGCTCACCCCCTATTACATGGGACTTAAACATAACTGGCGAAATGTGGGTATACTACAGGTACACCTCTGCCCAACCCTTCGGGGAAACAACGCGTGATGTTATGTTACGTTATGTAGTCAATTTTAGTAAATTGCTAGATAGATATTTAATTCGCCTTCCTCGGTAACTTCATCACCCCTTTACACAATCAACACTAAAATTCCTCTTTGAACTCTAAAAATACCTGTTCGATGCGGTTAATTTAACTATCTACGAAATAGACCATACCCCAATTTAGTCAAATTAGATTCCCGTCCCCGTTTTGCCCTTGGTCCAACCTTATCTACCTGGAGCTCCCCATTCAAGGAGCGGCCCGCCCCTTATTTTATCAATAACGATAAGGCTATTTTGACTTCAATCTTATACTTTTATCTTCATTATTTTCTGATAATAGAATTGATATTATATCTTTACACATCAGCGGTGTCGGTGGCATGGCATCAGTATTTTCTATTGTGTCCAAATAAGCATAGAAATAGGTCCACTACTTTTATATTAACTGCAATCTGAAACTTATTTTATTTTATATTTTTCTTCTTATGTTTTTGTTACTATGTTGTCCTGCGCAGTCGTTACAGACTACTGAGGGGGATTGGTCCATTCTTTATTGATTGATAGACAGATAATCTATGCATTGATGTCATATTAGGATTTATATTTATTCATATTTTTTTTTAAATGAAAATTATCTATCCTAATAATTAGAAGCTACTCTACAGAAATTCGTTCCCCTCATTAGTCAAATGTTTCTTTAAATCGCTTGAACAATTACTTACGTAGTACCTTACCTACCATATTTTTTAAACAAGTGTGGTTAATTAAAAAGAACGACCTATGGACGGTAGTCGGTAGTTCACAACGCGGGTGTTCCAGTACGGCTGGTAAGTTATGTGTCCGTTTGTCCGCGAGCTAACGAACGCCATCTTTATGGCCTCGTTACCGCTAATAAGTCTTGGCTATCGCTTACCAGTAAGTACTATATGACTTTCTTGTGTAGGTACTCCACCTTATTTCTTTGTAAAAACCTAATTGATACGATATCATGAAGGTAATTATCTGGCAATTACAGTAGATATAAGTACGTAACCAGTTCCCAAGTCATCCTAATACAATTAGGTATGATAAGTGTGATGTCTAAAACATGATGAGATTTTCTAATAACTTTTCAGTAGTTTTTTTTTAATGTAGCACATTTGATACGATAAACGCCTTGGTCGTTTGCAATAATATCCAATCCAATAAACACAGATAGGTACCTTTTTTAAAGAATTGCTAACCTGGATAATGCCTTAACAGAAAAAGTTAAGTAGGAATATAAAAGTCTCAACGCGTATTCTACGAAGCAATCTGGAAAAATGCCATGTTGTGTCTTAAAATATTTTGCGGTGAACATGTTTTGAAAACACAATCAATTTAATAAAATATTTTCGGCCAGATTTTTACGACTTCTACAAGAGGGGTGTAAGTGAAAACATGTTCGGAAGCGGGAATACTCTTGCAATAACAATAACTCATACAGTTTCGCGCGCCCCCCGCTAGATGGCGCGCCACGGACACAAGTAATCCATTTATTCTCGGGGCGAGCTTTATGTAGCGAACTCTAAGAGCCAGTGCTATATTGTTTTATGTTATTATTTATAAATATCGGCGGTGCGTGTGCCGACTGGCTCATAAGGAATTATGAGAAAAAGTTCCCTCGCTCCCACTAATGCACTTCTACCTACTTATCTTAATTATACATAATCGGCCAATTTACTTTCGGAGATTTTTTATAAATACTTAGCAGGTTAGTTACTTTGTAACTTTTGGAAGTGGTCATATAAAATAACGAGTTACCCAATCAAAATTGGTAGTGTGATACCATTAGGTAGGTATACTCACCGTAGGAAAATTAGCATAAAATTATATTTAAAACTGTGGAGGCGTTAATGTTACAAGAAGTATCTGTTACTTAGGTAATGGCATTAGTTAATCTTATAACTAACGGATATATGAATATTATGGCTTTTAGATGTAGTACCTAACTGCACATGGAGAGTACCTACACCTAATTAGGCCTAGATACAACCCACTGGAGCGTCCTATCAAAAAGATGTTTCAAATATTCTATATTCTCATTAGTAAAAGAATATTAATTTCTGTAACAATTACTGGAGTAAAGGTCATATATTTACATTCATGTCAGTTCACACGTTACGCTTTAGTGGACGGCTGTCTTGAGTAATAATTGTTCCTTCAGCGTTGGTAACGCAGTGACATTCCGCCCGGGAACAAGAACTCGCCTGTAAGATATCCGGGGAATGTGAGGAGCAATTACCCTCCTACAGGGGGAGGGGGAGGAATCTTAGAAGTTTCCGACCCCGTGGAATTTTGCGGATGAAACGTTTTAATTGGAATCTCTCGAGAATATTTTGTAATTGCTGGCTGCTAAGAGCCAAGGAATTTGTTTGATATTCTGAGTTTAAAATTTAAATTAAGATCTCGGTTATGTTTGTCTTTGTTTTGATTTTGTAAAAGGACATACCTAATGTTGTTGAAGGCTGTTGGTACCGTAAGCATTGAATAGATAATAGCCGTAAGGTTAAAAAAATATTTCTTGTCAAACTTTGAGTCGGTGCAATATATCTAAGTAGGTAATAGGTACCTATTGCTAAAAAAATGGTCGCATTTGGGGCAGGTTCTATTTCTCTGTAATAATAATGAAAAACCCCGGTCAAAATTACAAAAGATAAAACAAAAACCTCTTGTAAAACATTGCAATTTAGGCACACTTACAACCTTATCAGTTTGTTAGCTCCCTTATTCTTAAACCATAAAAAGCTTTCTTATCTCAAAGATTTAAAAAGTTTTTAATAACTCCTGGAAACAATCCCACAGGCCCTTTTGCCCTGAGTCAGAGGTAACATTAACCAAAGTCATTCAAGCCCTTCCTATAGGTAGGTACCTACCTAAATTTGTGCAGTCATTTCCCCTCGAATAGAAGAGCGTAAGAACGAATGAAAGAGTTTAGTCGATACTATCTGGATAACAAAGAAAGTTTTTATTGGCAAAGTTGCCATTTCGACAGGATTTGATCCGTCTCAGCTTTTCCAATTTAAGAAAAGTAGCAGTAAAAGCTAGCACAAAGGTATTTAGATAGATTAGTTTTGTTCAAGTGAAACTTAGTAGTTTTTGATACAGGATTTATTGGACGTTGACTGTGTTTTGATAGGCACCAAACTTGTAAAGTGACTTATCAGGTTAGAATCTAGATATTTTCAGTTCTGAATGGATGTAAACATTAGTTACTGCGTATTACTTTACAGTGTTCTATTTATGTTTTTCTACTATTTCTTTCCCGAAAAAACGATGACCTCTCGACCTAAAAATACAACTTAAAATATTACTGTGATTGATACCTACTCACATTCCTGTCCCACCAGTAAAATAGTAAATCTACTCTCAATATAGCGTCAGCAGACCGCCTTTATATTTGAATTTAAATTGGTACATTTTTATAATAATGTCTTTGGAACGACGCCGCACGGCGAAGCCCCTCCGGTTTTCTTTCTTCTCTTTTTATAATGTAATTTTCTTAAATCACCTCCTCTGCCCTCCTTGTATCTGCTATACGTATCTATTATCGCAACGAAATTATGTTCAGAGGAAAAAATATGTTTTATTTTCTGGTTTGATAAAGTAAGGTGTTCCAGTTAATTACGGTTCTTTTAACAGGCTTCTTTAATAGAGTAATACTTACATTATTACCTACCGATGAACTTTTTGAGTGAAGTATATTTTTTAAGCAACCTGTTCAGGATATCTTACAAATAGATAAATAAAACAGTCGTTGTATTTTATTCCAGTGTTGCCGATCAGTGTATTTTGCAAAGTCGGTAAGTGGTTATAAGTACCCTTTGAACGCCAGACTCCGGATACCTAAGTTCTTATGCACCAATGGTGTAGGACATACATACAAAATCAGCCTATAACGTTCCCACTGCTGAGACATAGGCCTCCTCTGTGTGAGAGGGAGTGGGTCGTAATCCACCACGCGGGCCCAGTGCGGGTTGGTAGATGTCACATGTCTTTGAATTTGTGGTTCTAGGACATGCCATGGTGATGAAATAATTTACACAAAGTAAAGCGAGTGTCTGTATTCGAACCTACGACCTACAACTCGTATGTCGCGGCCGTTACCACTGGGCCACCACTGCTCCACACCATTGGTGTATCACGCGACAATTAAGAGATTACCACAGACGCACCTGCCAGTAAAAATGTAAGTAACGATGTACTGTTGTATATCTTGGATTCATCTGATGTAAAACGTTTACTGTTGTAAACGCTAGCAATTACTAAAACACATTGTTCACAATTAAATGCTAAACGCACTTATGCAGTCATAATAAAGATTGTTATCGTGTTGTAACTTTGATGTGCAATTTATATGTTTTATGGCGTCAAAGACAGCCAGATAAAGCCATTAATACATTGTCAAATTGTGTCATAAAGTAATTGAGACTATTTATGTATAAATCGTCAGTTTAATGTGGACACATTTATTTAATAAATATAAATCGTCAGCGCTGATCGCGCGGCGCAAGCGCATCGTTCCTAGTTCGTTCACCCCGAACATCTGTGCTCATATTTCAGTCAGTCTTTATCAACATGCGTACTTGACCGTAAATTTCCAGGGGTTGTTATCTTAGTATTGTATAATATTTTGTTTGTAAATTATAGTTCAGTGTGTTTATTTGAAAATCCATAAAGTTTTATTGTGTGCTTGTACTACCTAGGTCAGTTACAAAGGCTATCTCACCAAACGTCGTAAAACACGCTAATACTGATGTAAAACGTGAAATAGTAATTTATTATCTATTTGCACGATTTTTATTAATATTTTGAGTGAAGTAATTTAAATTAACTACTTAGATTTAAGTATCTAGTAGGTAGGATTACACCTAGTACACACCTAGGCACTACATAAGCAATTGGGTCCAAAAACAGATGCAATTCAATTCAAAACAATGAAATTCCAATATCAGATGGATAGAAGTAGCCCGGAATCATTTAAAATAATAACTGATGGAAGCAGAAGTTTTTATCAGCTTGATATATCTAATAATTTATCTGAGTTCCTCACAACCATTCAGAGCATCGTCACAATACGGAATGGCCTTACGCTATAGGCAGCTACCTGCCCGCCATATTGGATTTTAGGGCAGAACGGTCTGTGATTGGTTGACACGGCAAGATGGCGGCCTTGTATTTCAAAGAGATAGTGTAAGTACTTTGTATGAACCCGTTGTAAGATTTCGATTTTGTAATATCTATTGATTTTTTT
The DNA here is from genome assembly GCA_905333075.3 of Atethmia centrago. Taxonomy (NCBI): domain Eukaryota; kingdom Metazoa; phylum Arthropoda; class Insecta; order Lepidoptera; family Noctuidae; genus Atethmia; species Atethmia centrago. Next base: position 12,436,886 of record HG995383.1, on the reverse strand, counting down.
TAGGTAGGTGGGTAGGTTTTTAAAAACCAAGAGGTTATTATTTTTAACATGACCTTGATTTTGGTGATTTAAAAATGTTGATAAAAAATATTATGTAGGTACCTAATACTGACATATTTGAATAGTTAGTTATTGAATGAGAAAAAAAGTAAAGAGTTCAAAAGAGTTTTGACACGTTAATTAAAATCACACCTATACTTAGCAGCCCGCAAAAAATGATGGCAGTTGGTGCGTCACAATATTAGGTGCCTACTTATTATTTGACAAAGTTGGCATAAAATAAAATTACCTAGGTACCAAATCATCGTCCGTCGAAGTAAACAGAATGAATTGTAGGGTACGTAAGAATTGATTTTGGAACGAACATTCTGTTTTCGACGCGAGTTGGTCTGTGGCACGACTCTGTCGCTTATTTTCATCCAGAGAGAATTCAAGAGATTTACGACCGGCTTCGACGCTCGTCGATTCAGCACATTCGCTTTCAGAGACCATAACTGACAATCTTCTGTCTCGTAATTTTAATGAATTAAGTTGATTTTTTCAGTTTTAAATTGTGAGGAGATTTCTTGGCCTACATTAACCTCGATTTTTGTTTTTTTATCTCAGAAACGAGTCTGTATTGTTGACAGCAATTTAGAGATTTTTATTACAGGTTTGTCATGTCTCGGCTGAATAAATACATTTTAAATGTAGCAATATGTTTCAACCAAAACATGACGCCTCTCACATGTCTATAAGTACATTTACAACATGAACAACTACTTATAGTTGTGTATCCAACCTAGAAGTTATTTGAATAGTTTCAGCTTTGCGGTAACTGGTTAACTCGTCTGAGAGAGGTTTACTGAGGCAGCATTGCTTTTGTCTTATGTTCTGTAATATCTTTGCTACTTGACTCCCGCATTCAATTTACAACCCTTTGTTTTGGGTGATAAAATTCAAATTACAATAGAATATAGGGTCGTTTATCACATTTGTGGTTGCGAGGGGTATCGTTCGTTTGGAGTGAGTTGTTTAGTTGGACCGAGATAACGTTTCCGGACCGTAGCTACGGCAGCGGTGTTCTCATGACTGCGCGCTCAATACCATGAATGTTGAACGTAAATCTAGCAATTTAAGTTATAGTCTTTGCATAGATTTAGATACAGAGATCCTGTTTTAACCTAAAGGTATTCTACTGCTATCATGAATATAATGAAAATAGGTGAAAAAAGGATGTGAATACCAAAGAAATGGCACCTGGAATAAATGTTGCGATTATAACATTCCTAGACAAGTACCTACCTGTAGAGATTCAACATTTATCATAATATAAAAAACATAAATTATACCTACACCGTCAACCCCTAATTATTATCTTAATTAAAGCAAATGAACTGGGGAAAATAATGAAAAACAAAGAAAATGTTGCTCTCATTAAAAAAGATAATAAAATGCGAGCGTAGCCTATTCGGAGTTTTGGCGGGAATATAAACAAAACGGACACATGGCCGTTGTTGTATTCACGTACAATATTAAGCTAGGGCTTTATTAAGAGCACGACCGGGCTTAGTCCACATGCAGACCGGGACGCCCTTCCCGGGTTATTTAATAAATACTCACCGAAACAATTGAGGAAACTCGTCGGGAAAACTGAGGATTCTGACCGCTTAATAGGCGGAGAGTGGGAGAAAGTTTTGTACTGCCCATCTGCTGCGTTTTCTCGTTTATTCGTTCGTACCTATATTAAGGTAAATTTAGTCTATAACAAATAGAAAAAAATAATTAGGTACTTCAAACAATCATGTTGTTGAGATATCTTGATCTTAACTGCAACCGTCACTGAACTTACTTTCCATAAGAAATGTACCTAAGTTCAATTTTGCGAAAAACCGCTCAGAATATCAATCACAAATTCACAATACAACGGAAACAGAAAACGTAACACAGAAAATCTGAATATAAAGTGCTCACACTTCCGTTCTGATAAAACGTTCAGCGTGCAATAATAAAATAATATTTTTAGCGTAAAACAGAATTTTGCCATCGCGTCTGTTCGCAGCAAATCGCCGGCAGTCACGAGAAAAAAAATAGACAAAAGAAATTACTCTCGGTCGTTGTTTTCGACCCAATTTTACCAAACAACCCATTCATATTCATACCGGGTACCCTTTGTGCCGAGTTACGCAACTCAGCTTTGTTACCTACCCCGTTTTCTTTTGTTAATTTATCTTCCTCAAACTTTATTGAAAGAAGCCTTTGTAAGCAACAATAAAATTATCTGATCTACATGATAATGTAACTTTTTCTGAAATGCAAATGTTTTACTTTGAACTTAGAAAGTTCTTTTCACTTAGAAGGCTTTCCTTATGCATTTTCTAATCTTTACTTTAGATTTTTATGTCTTCTGACGTCAGGTCAGCCACGCGTGAGTAATGAGGTTATTATATCAACGATTCATGGCAATGAACCATTGTATAACTTCTTATTCAAGCCTGTTTAATAATATAGTCACGAACTGCAAACTTAGGTACTATCACAGTAAAAACACGAGTGACTTAATTTAATTTGCATACTTAATTGTGGACGTTCTTTAAATATTTTATGAAAAATATTAAGTCGAGGGGCTTTTTAAGTAAAAAAAGAGATCCACTTTACTTATCATACTTAACGAGATGATAAAGGCTTCGCTGAGTCGAAGCTGGGCTGATTTACATACAAATGATTATAACTTGGTTGCGTAGGCTCTCGCCCTTAAACTGGTCCCACAGACCTAGTATAATAATATTTCATATATATAAGTAGGTGGTGCTATTTAGGTACTGTGTATTTAAAAAGGTAGCAAGTAATTTTTATTTCTTTTTTTTTTTCATAGTATTTAGCTTGTTTAAAATAGTTTTATGCTGTGAAAAAACATTAATATTAAAAATACGACTAGGTACTAGTTTCACAACTTTAAATAAATTCTAATAAATATCAATAAAGATAAATAATAATTGGAATTGATTACCTACTTTTGTCTGTTTTGTCCTTCAATGTCAGTAATAAATTAAGTTCTTTATTAAAATAATTAAAACTGTAGGTTCTGTTGATTTCTATGCTTTTATAGCCATCTTCTCTAGGGCAGTAAATATTCAATGGGTAGGTACCTAAACGTAGGTAGGAATTTAAGAAATATAAAACTTAAAATCGCACCATTATATTGTATTTTATTTAAACTGTTCCTTTTGATACAAAGTATCTTCGTACGCTTGTCTAAGGAATTCGGATTGGAGCTTCTTATTGTAATTTTATTCAGTACCCTCCCTCGAACTTTGAAAATAAACTAAAAAACAGCATATTTTGCATTTCTTTGAATTACAATAAAGTAGACCCAAAGAGAGGAGGATGAACTCGAGAATGGCTTCTAAGCGCCCCCGCGTAGGGGGAGCCGTCCAGATGCATAATTATGACAATTTATATTTGAATTTTATGCGAAAATTCATACCATTCTGTAAGTGCAAACTTGGTGAAGATTCGTAGGCAAATCTGAGTGCCTTATTCTGGAAAATAATGTTTGAAATTGTCTGAAATATTTTTACTTAAAGCAGTTGGTAAGTAGCACTTGGCTGCTTTGATCTGTTTATATCTTGAAACTGCTGGGTAATTTAGGATTCAGCAGTTTCTATCTAGTTTCTAAACTGCATTTATCAAAGGTTTGCAGATAATTGTTATCTTTAATTACCTACCTACGCAAGCATGCGATTTTTTTTTTAAATTTCTACGTCTTCCACTATTGAGATATCCACTCTCTGTAAAAACCGTTCACCACAAATCCAGTAACCATGAGCTACAAAATCAGATTGGTTACTCGTTTTACTGACGTGCTGAGCTTACTAAGCGTAAAGCGTTTGTAATCTATATGTAGGTAGTAGGTAGGTGCCTACCTACCTACCTACTGCTGGCATGCCGAGGTGAGATCAAGATAACTCGCGTGTTATGTCCGACACCCAAAATAGATGAGAGAGGATATTATTACCCGTGTGTGGAGATTGTGGTTATGAAAATATGTTCTCACTTTAAAATAAGCCAGATAGGAATATTGGAAACAGAAAATAAACTGAAAACTTCCTAAGTGTAAATAATTACTAAAAATAACATTTCTATACCTACAAAAAACTTGCTTACCTAGATGTAATCCTGCAGAGTTTGGAACAAATTGAATTAACTAAGTAGGAAGGTATTTTTCGTTGAATTCGAATGGAAAAAATACCTTTGGTAGACAGTTTTATGTGCCCAGAATACGGAATCGATTCAACTGATAAGTCACAAAGAATAAATTAAATTATTATCCATCACAATATTGATCATAAGCTTCTGTTGTAGCTATGGATATATATTGTCTCTACAATTTTGTCGCCAGCATAAAAGTTCCTATTTCTGAAGAATCATATCGTCAGGGCCCACAAACTCCATGAATCCCAATGTCCCGGAAAATATAACAAGGCGATTTATATTCGGGGGCGGTTCGGGCCTCGTTTTTCTATCACAGAAATCTGGGCCTGTATGTGTTCCGTATTATACGAAGGTAACCCTCCGCCATTCAAGTTATTTGTACCATCTGGAAAGGAATTTATTGGACCGAAACGTTCCTATAATAAGTGTAATTCCATTATTTTGATTTTGAGATGAAACAGTTTTATTTTGTTCTACTAATAAGAAACTTATATTGCATAAAGGAATACCTACCCTGAAATGTTTTTCTTATAGCCAAAAGGTAGCTAAACACGTTCTAAAAGTAACAAAAAAAAGTTTTCAAAAGCTGTCTACACGACAAATATTATCTAAGTACGCCGACAGTTTTAATTTCTTTCTTAGCTAAATTGATAATTCAATCACGCGTTACGGTTGCATCCTGCCAACTGCAAGCCACGAATGTCAACTAAGCGAGGGGTGGTAACGAAATAATATCTATTATGGTAGCGGAGCCGCCCCGAAACAAAAGGTTCGCGTAAGGGACGCGTTATTTTTATACGAAACGACTCCAGAATAACAAAATGACGGCTTTTCTTCGTAAAAATATCTTAATAAAAGCCGGAATTAGGCGATTACATTCTGATCATGTGCCATCTCGCTTCCTCCGTTTGCGTCCAAACTATTGTTTTTGTTGAATTTGATTTATGTTTACTTTAGGAAAGATTTATTGTTATTTAAAAGGATACATTTAAGTTTTATTACTTGTATAATATCCTATACAATGTGGTTTGATTAATTAGTTTGTGTATAAGGTCAACGGTGTCAATGGTTGGGCAGAATGCGCTCGTAACTCAAAGCACTCGGCGATGCAAGTAAGTGATAGCACAACGAACAAACATGCATATAATATAATTCAAATGTAACTCTTAATAAAATTTAAACAGACAGCCGCCAAATAAATTCTCGTTCCTTTCGGACATTTTTATATTTCCTTACATTTGTGCATTCACTTCAAACTTAATTAGACTTTATAGAGCGTTCCTTCCCAATTTCGTTTTACTCTCGTCTGACGCACGCTGAGACTTATTCATTGGAGTGACGGCGTGGGAGGGGTGTGCAGAGGGCAGGGGAAGAGGGGAGGGCTTGGCCCGAAATAGCAAATAAATGAGACGAAAATGTAAATGTTGCGCTTCAAAGATGAAAAGCGCGCCGCTGGCTCGTTCTTGTTAAGCTCATCGCAAATGTACCAAAATTAGGAGCTCGGCTGAAATAATTTTCAGGCCAGATGTAACGAACACCGTCGTTGTGATACAGGGTGTAAATGAAAATACAAAATACTTTATGTCTACTAATTAAAGGGAATAAAGTTACTCTGTTTTGTTGATATGAGTTTTCTCAGCACACGTGTTCCAAATCACTGTAATATGTAGACCGTTTGACACTGTTCAGCATAAATTCTGTTACCTACAGCGAAGCCAAACTGGACCACCAACACGAATCGAAAATAAAATGAAAAGGCCTCCTGCAAAATTGTCTCCTTTAAAAAGAGAACGCAAACTGTTTATACTCAAAAAAGTAATTTTATGTTACCTTTAACGAAGCTTAATAAAGCCGTTTACTCACAATGTCTCAATTGAGTACAATGGGCCGGAGTTCACCATATTGTTTTCCCAAATAAGTCGGTTTAATAAAAGTCCGCATAAGTCTTCGACATATGTCCGGGTAGGATTATATTGAATCATTGCTGTGCCACCCTCGTGTGTTCTCTGCTTTATCTCTGTTATTGCTATAAGTAATTGAATTCGTACATTTTTATGTATAGCTACGTATTATGTTTGTATGGTTTTTATGTTATTTCTTTAGAGCTGGGTACGTGTAGGTGTGGTTTGGTATGAAAGACGTGTGCCCTTGGATTGTGCTCAAAATTATCCGCACGTAGTGGTTTTGAGACGTTGATCTCTATATTTCTTAGGTTAAAGGCTTCATAACGCCCAATACGTTATAGTTCTGTTGAAAAATATTGTCTTTTCATGAGATTTTCCTGATTCAGTCCAGTTTATCTTAACTTTTATCTAAGTATTAGGTTTATCTATATAGGTATCAAACTATTTTCAGTACGTGTAATCAAATCAATTTATGTAAATTATACCTTCCTGCTAATCAACTTTAACACTAATACTCAGGAGGAGGTATAATGAGGTAAATGAGTTTATATTTATTACCTACTAACAGCAAATACCTACGTAGTATTCTGATGACTATAACATCAAATACTCATACAAACACGATTCGTAGTAACATTGGTACCTATTTATAAAGTCATGTACATGACTTTATAACTTGTACCTACCTATTGAATTTACCTCGTTTGGTATAGTGGTCGCAAGCGCTACTGCTGATCCGGAATGTGTGTTATAGGGTTTTTCTATCTGGAATTTCTCAGTAGCAGCCCGGAGTCATGATTTGTGCCCGGTTAATGTCAATAGGCTCGCTCCCTATTACATGGAACTTAAACATAACATGCGAAATGTGGGTGTACTACAGGAACACCTCTGCCCAACCCTTCAGGGAAACAAGGCATGTATGTTTACCTACCTATTTACTGCGGCGTACATCTAGGAAAATCCATAGGTACCGAAAAACGTGACAAAAGTACATACTGTCATAAAATTACACGTACCTTACTCATGTCTTTCTAACTGTTATTATGTTCGTAGTGACCCTTTGACCATAGCGCGGCACTGAACCTGTATTATAGGTACCAAGGTACTTACTATAAGGTACCAAGCTGTGGTACCAAGTCACGTTGCGTAGCGACCTCGCCATAAAGCGAGACATAAAGCTGTTGAAACAAAGAGGCGCATTCATCAACCCGCCTCCTCTAAATTATGATAAGACCATAAATGATGCAGTCACTTGTGCAAGGAGCCATCTCTGTGACTGGTCACACATCCGCATTTATTTATTTATTTACGGTAAATATTACCTATATCATTGGTCATTATAACCGAGTGAAGCAGTTATAAACAATTAGTATGATAAAGTATAAACAACCTTTATTAGTAAATGATTTGTCTAATTTATTATAAAATGGCAATAAATAATAATTCAACCATTGTTTCGTTATTGAAATAAATTAATGAATGCAGTTTATACAAAGCTCAGAAAGGCAGGCATAATAGCGTGACAAAATCTGGCGTGACAAAAGTCAGTCCATCTAACTTTTTTCCTTTCCTACATAATTAGACTTCGACATGGAATCAAAGTAACTTAAACGTATAAGATATAGTTGGCTTAAATTATCCCTACGCCTACGTGCTTCCCGTAACTGCGTAGGGCGAGAATTGTAACTATTTGGCTTGGCCAGATAAATCGTTCAGTAAGTGATATTTATGTGTGGGGTAATGTAACCTGAATATATGTCTCCGCTTTATGAGAGTGACTTCGTCTGACTTACGTCTAATTTGAATTCAATCACTAGATTCCCTTGTTTTTCGTTGCACTATCAAAAAGCGTAGGCCATCGGCAAAAAATATGTTCATCTTAACAGTTCTCTTGTTTATGTTAAATAAATCATTTTAAAGTAACCATTTGTTTTCGAGATACAATGTAGCAATGCAAGCCACCCCCATACCAACATCTTAAATTAAATTTAACCAGCAAAAACACAGGCAAACAAAATGAATTGTCACCTCTACACAACATGCAACAAAACTTACAAGAGATAATCTTGTAAGCCAAGCCTGTCTCATTACGTACTTACATAGCTACATAATGTAGCCAGTAAAGTATACAAGTACTTATGTGTGTGGTATCTGTGAGTGCATCGTTGCATCCGCGACGCGACGTAACGACTGCCTGCCGACAGAAAGATGGCTGATACTGCAATTCTTAGAAATCGGTGCAATGCACTCCACTTTTTTGCATGCTATTTGTTTTAGTATTTTATTTTTACTTGCAGTTGTCGATCTTTGTGTTAAAAAATATGTAAGTAAAAGGGCTTTCTTGTGATTGAAATACAGGATTAAAGTACAGCAGAGTGGCAAACTTTTATTTCTCGACTCAGTGTTAATGTATTTTGTTTAGGTTTATATGACAAAAATCATGACACCTACTGGAAAAATAGTAGATTAATTACAAAATAATCATACTTATAACACAACGAAGTTCTTAAAGTGTGGCCCAATTTTCCCATCTCAATTATTCCGAGCATCCCCAAAAAATATCTCCGCGATGAATAACGTTGAATATTAATAATGTTTGTTCATGAAAATGAATTAATTTGTCCAAGTGGAAGAACGGGGACGGGATCCACTCATGAATTCATCCGGACCCCGTAAATATTTTATTGCCAGTGTCGAAAAAAATCCGAGTAAATTATACCTATTACCGGGAAATATCGCGAGTTGTTTTCAATCTTATACCTTAAGTGGTACAAACGATAAAAATAAATTCAGCGCTTGTGGGCATTTATTGCTGAGATTTCTAGAGCTTTGAAGGGTAGACGCACTTCCATTTTCTTGCTAATGGAACCTCCTTGGGGAGCGTTAGCAGCGAAATGAATTAGAAAAAGAAGTTTTCGTTCAAGGAAACCTGTCTACGTTGAGTGCTGCAGATTTTTTATACGGTTGTAAACTGAAAGGTAGTGTATTTTTATATTTTGGGGCAATAAAAATATAGTGTATTTAACTGAAAAGATTTTTCTTAATTTTTTTTGTTATTATGATAAGTTAATTAACACTTGATACTTTGATCTTAGTTCCTAAATAGAAATTGTCAAACCAGTTCCTTTTTTCTAGACATACTTATTTATATTCACATATGAAGTAGTACCTACTTATTTCAAAATTCAGTTTAAAAACATTTGTATTTAAATAACTACCTCTTTATTTTCATAAATTTAATGCTACGAGTACTAACTATGTACACTAGGTAGACACTAATTACTAACTATATATACAAATGTATACAAAAAACAAAATACTTTGACGCCTAAGTGTCCACTTAGGCGTCAAAGTATTCGTCCGCATCGCTGTCATCCGGAAACGTGCCCAGAAGGCAATGCTAATTCTTTGGCCAAAGAACGAGCCAGCCCTTTGGTCAAGTGAAGTGTCGATCAATCGGCGAGAAATTTCCTTAAAAAGGAGACGCGCACTCGGGCCCCATGTCCCGAGCGTTTCGACCCCGAACGGCTGAAAACTGTAGTTTCCTATAAGGCTGCAGTATTTGCGGCGCGTGAGGGTAATATAATAACTACCTTATTCTTTAAAAAAACTTGGCACATATATTTAGAAGAACCTCTTTTTAATCTCATTTAACATAAATAAGTGAATACAAAGTTACCTACTAAGTATTATGATTTAATTCTTTACTTTCACTGATGGAAAAATCATTATAATAGGACTTAAGTTCGTAAATATTAATTCTAGACCATACCAAAACAGAGACACAAACCAGAATATCAAATAAAGCTGTAACATGTCCAGATTTTATAATGTTACTCAAATATTAACATATAAATAGCTCACATAATTTTAAATGGCCTTTAAGAATCCGAAAATAATCTTAAATATGCACGTAAGTTCTTTTTAGGGTTCCGTAGTAAACAAGGAATCCTTATAGTTTCGCCATGTCAGTCTGTCTGTCTGTCTGTCCCCACTGTAGTTCAGAGACGCTTAGTACTAGAAAGCTGTAATTTGGCATAAGTATACAAATTAATCACGCCAACAAAGTGTTTAAATAAAATCTTGAAAAAATGTGGGGATGATTTTTTGCTCTTCTATCCCATGGTGTGGAATATGGTTGGATAGGTCGTTCTGATATATTGCGGGTCTGTTAACACCACTTTTCGATTCAAGGATCCGTTTGCGTAATATTAAGCATTAAAGTGAGTTGATCGTGACGTATATCGATGTATGGGAGACCATGTTTTTCAACTACAATGTTAAGTTTGTTTTTGGGATACATTCATCCCAACTTCCCAACTACGGATCCTTTCATTGTGCGTGGTCCGACACGCGCTTGGCCGGTTATTATTATCTTAAATTATAAGCGTATCATATATCTTCATAGTTACAACCTAGTGATTTTAAAAATTAAAATTATTAACGATTTTAATATTTAAATGAAGGAGCTTATAGGATTTTGATTACGAGTGTTATGATTTCAAGCCTACAATGGACTAGGCAATTATTCAGTTAAAATCACTGAATGAAAAGTCGACGTTATCAGTAGGAAATAAAAATAAATCTTCATAAATTATTTTAAAATTCAATTATAATTTTGCCAGATGAATATAAATGTGACTTCAAACAAAACAAAAATCACGAATTAATTCTAATTGAATGGGCTTTTAGAATTTTGACCTAATATACTCATAAAATAAATAACAAAAACTTCTACTTTAACTCTTTTTAAATAAAAAATAATTGAGCAAAAATTTTCCAGTTATAGCTATTCACCAAGCCTGTCAACGGCAACTTAATTTATAAAATTAATTGATTTATACAGTCTGGGTATGTTATGAATATCTATGGAATAGGCTTCCACACCAATGGAACGATGTAATGTAGATGACTGTAATATCGATAAAATTATCGATTAGACACCGTTACTTCTTGATTTCTCGCAGATTTTGTTCGGAAAATGTGGCAGAAATATACACCCACAATAAATCAGTACCCTTATTGCGTAAAACAGTTTGAATCACAATCCGAGAGTTTTGAAGGATATTGCTAATTCATTGCATCAAAGGTTCGAAAAATTCGTCTGCTCAACAACGTAAATAACACAATGGAAATGGGTAAACTGTCAAAATTAAACCCTCTTGTGATCAGTTAAGATTTTATGTGTGTTTCGCAATTAGCCCGCTGGTCTATAATTTTAAAATACACATATACATATGTACATACATAAACTCACGCCTTCTTCCCATGGGGGTAGGCAGAAACTATAGAACGCCACCTGCTACGCTCCTTACATACTCCTTTTGCTTCGTTTACGTTCATACATCTGGTCATACACGCACGGCGGTTGAGAAGCATGGTGATAATGCGTATAAATGATAGGCTGAAAAATGATGTGATAAGGCAACGATGCGGTTTAAAGGAAGATGTAGTGACAAAAATTGAAAAGAGTATGCTTAGATGGTTTGGTCATGTTGAGAGGATGGATGAAAGGCGACTAACAAAAGGTATTTACAAGGCTGATGTGAGTGGAAATGCCGGGAGGGGACGCGCCAGAAAGACATAGTGACCTCATTAATGATGTTCTTCTTAATTTTAAAATGATCTATATAAATAGGTAAATATCAAATTGAAATGTTTTAAGGTACATTATAATATTTGTCTAGACAAATTTATCCGCTGTTCTTATAATCAAATGAACTTTTAAAAGGTTTTAAATTGGCCAAATCGAATAGGTAGATTCGTACCCCATGTTACTGAAAGGTAGGTAGATAAATGGGTTGTTCTGTCCCGATAAATGGAATAAGGTGCGCCCCTTATCACACTGCGGCCTAATACTGTCATCAAATCGTGGATCGATTGTAGGCAAAGCTTTCTCTGCCCAGAGTTTGATTTTGTTTTTCAGTGTAACTAATCTTTTCAGGAGATATTTACTGGGACTTTGACATTCAAATTAATTTGAAGTTAGGGTATGAATAGAGCAAAAAAACGATGTTGTATGAGGTACTTGAAAAATTCGACATGGTTGTTCAACCAAAATTCATTCGTTATGCTCTACCAATTGCAGCCGTCACCTCCTTCTGCGAAGCAGTAATGCTTGCGAAGGAGGAGGCGGGACGGTTGAGGGAAAGGCATGTTTCGCGCCCTCTCGCCCCTAGCCGCCGCAGGAGACGCCCTGGGCGTCGGGATTCCCGGGCGGATTTCCGGCCACCGTAGGCGCGGGCTTGCGGACGGTGAGCAATGGGTAGCTCACCGTCCGGTAAGGACCAGGGCCCGTGTCGACGGCGCGTCGTATTCCACGTGCGCCTCAAAGAGATGTCAGCACAAATGTAGGGGTCCACTAGGGCCGATGCCTGCCGGGGTCGCGGGAAGGTACTTATGGGTCACCGAGGCCCCTGGTAACACAGGCAACGGAAGGAATACGGGTGGGTTTTAGTCAGTAAGAGTCTGACACACCCTCCCGCTCCGCCCAGAACGGGAGAAGTTATTTGGTGATTTCCCACCCAAAAAAAAAATGCTCTACCAATTCAGTTTTGACTTTGTATGTGTTTAAGAAAAATAAATGCTCCACCATTATGATTGTGACCTGAGTCATTCACACTATAGGTATATAGAAAGTTTATCTCATAATAAATCATAACAATTCTCCACGGTACATCAAAACTTGACATTAAAAACCGGCCAAGTGCGTGTCGGACCACGCACAATGAAGGGTTCCGTAGTTGGGAAGTTAGGATGAATTTATCCCAAAAACAAACTTAACATTGTAGTTGAAAAACATGTTCTCCTATAAGTACATCGATATATGCCACGGTCAATTTTGCAACTGCAATTTTTTTAATATTTTAAATTTCATTTTATTTACTACTGCCATGATTTTTTTCACATCTCCATAAACAACCTTTTAGCTGCCAGGACACACACACACAATTTTTTTTTTTTTTGGGTGGGAAATCATCAAATATCTTCTCCCGCTCTGGGCGGAGCGGGAGGGTGAGTCAGACTCTTACTGACTAAAACCCACCCGTATTCCTTCCTGTTGCCTGTGTTGCCAGGGGCCTCGGTAACCCATAAGTACCTTCCCGCGACACACACACACACTTGACTCTAACAAAAATTAGCAATTTAATGGTTAATATTGCGCAAGCGGATCCTTAAATCGAAAAGTGGTGTCCACAGCCCCGCAATATTTTTGAACGGCCTATCCAACGATATCCCACACTATGGAGTAGACGAGAAAAAAAATATCATCCCCACATTACGTGCAAGGGAGCTGCTACCCAAAAAAAAAACCTTTACAAGATTTTATTTTAGCACTTTGGCGGCGTGATTAATTTGTATATCTATGCCAAATTAAAGCTTTCTAGTATCAACTAAGCGTCTTTGAGCTACAGTGGAGACAGACGTACAGACAGACGAACATGGCGAAACTATAAGGGTTCCTTGTTTACTACGGAACCTTAAAAAGGTACCTATTTCCCTTTTCCTGAACTCTTACAAAGTAACGAAACAAAGAAATTGTTTGTCACGATAGTATCAGTATGATGAAGTTCGTTCCACTGAATAAAGTTACTTAACGAGTTACATATACCAGGGAGACTGGTTAAGGACAGCAGAATATGTTCCTTTTTCCAGTTTTACTGCGTAGTAAAAATTCTATAAATGTTTTTAACTAAATTATTGTGGTAATATTATGTGCAAGATTGTTGCATTTAAAGAGTGGGTGTGAATGGCACTGTATTGTTTTTGTGCATATATTTTAATTCTATCTGATATGCATCCCACAGAGCACTATATCCTTCGGTTTATTTGATTATAAAACATCTTGTAGGTATGATATTATCACGAGTAAAGGGTAATTACAAGGCTGTTGTAATAAATGGCGGTGTTAGTTCATGACTGACCAATTAGATTCGCCTAAGCAATGCTGTAATATTATTCATATAGCAAATAGCTGTATTTATCATAACTAACAGAATTAAACTATGTTCTTTACGATCTTCAAAATACAGCTTACTGATTTTAGATGAGTGCAATTTGAAAGCTATGTTCGATGGAGTGAAATTTTTGAACCTACAATTTTGATTTCCCTTACATTTCCTTAATTTACCTTGCTCTGTTTTATAGATATTATTTTTTTATATATTGGTTTGTCCATTTGTTGCAGGCGTGTTGCGGGTAAGGTTCGGGCGCGGTCATCCTCGCGGTCGACCTTACTAACAGGTGAGGCGGCGCCACCACACAGAACATGATACTAAGGTTTGAATTTCAACTTTATTATATCTCAAATAAGGCTTCCTTTCATTCGCACACACCATCAGCTTCCCTTCTGCAATTAACGCTGAGCTTTCATTACTAGGCTGTTTTATGAAAATAGGGCTTCATTTTCGGTGTGTGGGCGCATTAATTTTTTAAATTATGTTCTAGGAATTGTTTTAATGTAGCATTTTATTAAAATGCTTCCATTTTTATGTGAAAGGTTTTTACCCGGTTTATAGTTAAAGCCTTGAATTAAAAGCTTGCGAAAAAAGATTTTTGGTGTTCATTTCGACAGTTGATTAAAAATAATTGAGTTCTTTAATGTTTCAGTAGGACATTCTTTAATTATACTTAAAAGTTCTTTATATAATAATCTGATTCGTTTAAAAAACATAGTTTATGCATTATTATTTCTTCAATGTCATATTCATCTGCCGCGCGTATCATTAAGGCGTCATTACACTTAACAGCATAATATTTTATGGACACAAAACATACCATGCTAAAAATACCTGCTAAAGTACTTTTTTTTTTGTAAAAACAGTTCTCACGACGAAAATGGCGAATAATAAGCATGCAGGTAGGTTTCGGGTCAAACTGCATTATGTGCAACGTGCCTTCGTTGTAATGTGCCCCACCCGCTTGCCGACTCATTTACATTTTTATTGCATATATAAGTACTTACATAGGTATATAACTGATATGTTCGTATGTACTTAGAACTGAGATGTCATCTTTACAGGGCTCAGTTGTAGTGCCAGTGATGCAAGATAACTTATGTTAATCTAAGTAATCTTTATTATTTTTGTAAGAGCAAGATTGCCAGAGGTGGACTAGATAGGATTGTAAGTCGGTATTTGGCTCTTTGCCCAAGGGTGGAACTATTTATTACTTATTTAAAATGAGCAAAAGCATGGGACCAAAATAATTTAGCATTCATGTACCATTACAGGTAGGTAAGTGCTTAGCACAAACACCGTTTTCAATGTTACTGAGTCTCTAAACTAGTATCCAATATCCATACACATTCGAACCGATCTAATTTTACGACTGGACACCGTCACAAGTATTTGTATAACTGTTAATATTATATGCAAATATACATCCAATGTTCGTTAAAATACAGGCAGAATACAGCCCGACACCTTGTCATATTAATTCAGTGACTTAATTTATAGTCATGCAAATATTAAATGCCGACGGAAATTCACAACAATGTTGCGATTTTGCGATTGTGATATTCATGACGACGTTTTAATCTGGCCTTTTGAAGTCAGGATAATTGAAGAGATACCTACGTTCAGCGCGCTGGTAGGTATATTAATAAATTGATTTTATTTTAAATGATAATTGTTTCTCAGACTAAAATTTAGGTGCATTACCAGGCTGTATTTTCCCCGAATTACATAAAACAAAAAGGTGCTCTAGTTCATAAAGTATCCATTAATTTTTCTTCCCACGAAGAATGACGCTAGAGAAAACATCCAACATGTTTTCATTCAGTACTGTGCCTAAACCGTTTCTTTTGAAATATCCAATCACAGCTAAGTAACCGTGTCTCTATCCAATAAAGGCCCGCATATACCTCCCACGCACAATCAAATACATTTCGCTCGGCAGTCTAATCATGCTCCATCGTTTATTTTTGTTCGTAAACCAGGGAGCTTCTCAAATGAGCATTTATCAGGGGGCCGAATAAGTACAGCAGTTGATAAATTAACATAGGTATTGGAAACAGTAAAGTTCCCGACAGAATTTGTTCGACGCATGAAAACCGTTTCATGCAAACGCAACATAGAGAGCTCATAGACATTTTAATTCATCGATCGGACGGTATCGGGCGGGTGATCTATTCCGGGCTGGGTTACGATTACGAATCACAATATATGTCCTTGACGATAACATCGGCCTGCGAACGTGTTTAGAATACGAAGTGAGGTGGACCACCGGCTTTTCGACAAGTACACGCGGGTGCGTACGCCTATGTGTATGGATGCCTTGATGATTGAGGATCCGGTGTAGAAAATTGTATTGTTCTACGAAGAATGACGTGACGTGGTAGAGGAATAAACAGTTGATTGGCATTGTTTCACGTTACTTAATAGCTCAATATACTCCAGCCTTAGGATCAGAAAAAGATTTGAATCTAATTCGTAGCGCTAAATTATTTCCTCTAAATTCTAAATGGAAACCCCAGCTAGTTTAGTATTCTATTTAGGAGTGTCTCTAGAAAACCCGTTATTCTAACGTTTAACAACATTCATAATACCAAATCAGAGACTAGACAGGCGTGTTTTGACGTCGGCGAGGCATCGCAGGCGACTCGTATCCGAGGCGCAGTTAGAATTGCAAATGAATCGGCCGTTTACTCTCGAGTCGTAAACCCAGGGATATGATCCAGTCAGTTTTCGCACCATTAACTGCTCGGACCTCCACCTACCTACACCCTCGCGATCCTGTTATTGTAAATATGGCGACACAGATACAAATGATAGCTGTCTCTATCCATATAAAATGGAACGTCAACCACGCCTATTAAAATCTTCTCTTCAATCGAATTAATACCTAGTTATGATTCGCAATAAAATTACAAGTTTCCACAATAATTTGTCTCTACATTATTTTCCTATTATAAAGACATAAATAAATCTCTTAAATATCTGTCATCGGAAGTATTTTGTCGGTCTTATTGAGATCACAGCCGATGACAGTTTTATGATAAAACGCCACAGCATAAACAGTTCTGTATCGCTGGTCTGACCAGCCAACCGTGGGAGAGACATTCCGATAACATATACTTGTGGCGCAGATAACGTGAACTGACAGCTTTTAAAACGCGCCCAAACTCGTCCTGACACTCCGGCCATTGAAATCCTCTACCCACCAATGTACGAAGAGCTCTAAACTCACATCCAGGCACCATTCGACCTGTTTCATTACACGGCGACGCGGGGGGAGGGGCAGCGCTAAATAAGTTGGGAAAATTACACCCCGTTTGGCCAGCCGGCGGCCTATGTTTTGGGATTGAGTCGTAAATGTCAAGTCGAGTGCCCTCCACCATAGTTCTGCAGCTCTATTTACTAATACTTGATGAAAAAAGTAAAAAAGTATCGGTTAACTAAACCCTCAGCCAGATTACGCGCACGAAGTTTAGTCAGGGACGGAATGAGTATAAACTTAGATGAACATCGACCAAGTTTCGACGCAAATGGGCCTCAAGTTTTCCAATTAGTATTGGACTTACCTACCGCTAATCTCTGGTAGTTATTTTATGTGTGTAATACGATTGAAAGTCAAACAGCTGCAGGAATTAATTACATCAGTAAAATCATATTTAAGTATACCTACATGTCGATAGCTTTCAATAGTTTTCACTAGTTGCTATTCATATTGTAATGTATGAGAAAATCATAAAGCTAGTTTGAAATTAACACTGCTAAGTATCAATCATCAAGGCACCCTCCTAATTGTTAGGTAACACAAAACATTTTATGACTCCCTCACGTATGCGACGCAATCATTACCTAAAAAAAGGCTTGTAAACATTATTTTTTTCGCTCATAAATAAGTATAGGGAAGCACCCCCAAAGAAAACCAGAAAAAATAACCGTGGCATTCGGCGCAAATCACCTATTTTATGTAAACTTCGTGACTTGCCGCCGTATCGAATGACTTAGAAAGGATTTATTTATATTCCTACTGGCTTCGAATGGAGCTAGGAAATAAAATTGTAACCGTAGAAGTTGTCAATGGGATGTTTGTGGGTGGAGGAGTGTTTGCTTTAAAAATAAACTGAGTAATGTCGGCGGGTGCGCAGTGCCCGACGACGATTTAATGCGCAGTTCCACGCGTGCTCATTAGACACGTCGTAATGAAATCTCCCGATACAAACTTTCTATGTAATTGGCCCTTAAGTCACGTATAAATTTCCTTAGCCGTCAGTGAGTAGCGACCATGAGAAATGACTGCACATCCTCAATGATTTTATCCTCCTTTGCAAACCTTCGCTTCATCACGTAGGTAAACCAGTCACCATTAAGGCGCTGACAAGACGCAAATGATCTGAATAGACTTCCCTTAAGAAAAAAAATTACCGAATCTGTATAGTTTGTGGTAGCGGAAAAAATATATGTTAATTTTGAACATATTTCCCAGAACTTGGTTGTTACCAAAACACGTTTTGAAAAAAAATCTCGATATAACTAACATTAAACTAACCTCTTACCTTGAGTTCTAATCCAAAATATCTGTATTAAATATCAACATACGTGACGTATTTAATTAATAACAGGAACGTCTTATTTGAATGCAGAACTTGGTTGTTTTTTATTTTCGATTACTCAACTCAATTTTGAGTAAATAGATAATTCCTTCATATTTTGCAATACATTACAAGCTTTGTGTCATCGCGCTTCTCTTTCTTTTCTATGCAATCTGACAGTGACCGCGGTTTAGGTGTTGTCAGCGTCTTAATGCAAAATAATTTAGTTTAGTTTAGTTTACCTACATTACCTTTGATACAAAATTCGATAAGAAATGACTCCCTCGTTTTCGAATAATCGCTCCATCTGACATAATTTAGTCCAGTTCCAGCATTTTTTGCTTTCAATTTTTTTTTCTAACGACTTGTTTCAGTTACATACTAGGCAGTATGTAACTGAAACAAGTCGTTCACGACTTATAACAGTTATGCTTAGTAACTACAATAAATATAATTTAAAAATATACAATCTCATAAATGTCTACACATGTCATTATTAATGGTTTTGGTTGTAGCTGGCTCGTAGGTCCGGAGTAATTAGAGAATTAATAAACACACGCCGCGTAGTGTTATCCAATAAACGTTTTACAATTTACTTATTGGATACACCTGAGAACCGCTTAGTGTGTACCTAATTATGCAGCTGTATACAATGAATGTGTATAATTTATATTACAGTATACATAATTTTATACCTTTTATACTTTGTTCACAGGTTACCGTGCCCTTTTACGCAAACGTCGCTAGCGAGTTTACGACAAGGTGAATATTATATTTTAAATTTTTGTTATGTAAATTAGAGTGTATATTTGTGGATTATCCGTTGCATCGCTGATATTACTCGGAATATAGCTTAGGGTTTGTTTAAGTCTCGTTTGACCTGTATCTTTATTTAAGGACTTTACTACATCTTGGCTCATAATAATCCAGTCTGCTTGTTAGTATCATGTCTCACCGTAGTAAATATAAGTATTTAGCTACATACCTAATTTATAAATATGGAAACTCATGTAGGTAATACAAAGACCTTAATCAAAACTTTTTGTTTTGAAACTTTTCGTCCTGAAAAATTTTGCTAGTCCCTTGAGAAAATATGTGCCTAGTTTTTCATAAGTAAGTAAGACCACAAGCGGCTAGTAAAATTAATTTATTAGCTTTTATTACGATTATGTCGTCACGCGTAATACCTATCGATACTAAAAATAATTGTGAAAAATGAATCGATATTTTCCGCTTAATTTAAAATAGCGCTGCATATTTTTCTACTTACATTTTTATAGCTATTGTAAAATGATTGATTTACATTCTACGTTATTTCTTTATGCTATTATGACGTCATTTTATGATACGTAGGTAAGTACGAGGAAAACAAAGCCTTGAGAGACCTACCTCATAACCTTATTCTGATTATATTCTCATGGTACGACTGTAGTTATATTTAATTTTAGATATTTATGTACTCGTATAGTACTTACTCAAACGTGTCTATGATGTAGGTACCTACATGTTATAAATTGGCTATAATGTTATATCGTTATCTGGCTAAGTTCTTGGAAAACTGCATTTGCAATAAGATTTACATTCAATTATAATCCATACCAGTTTCATGAGTATCTTTATAAGTTAGTAACTATGTTGTTAATTAAATTCTCAATCGAACAGCCACTGTTATACAAAGTAACCTGCGCAAGCTTTAATGCGTTAATTTGGTTAATTAAGGTAAAACAAACCGTTTATATTTACAATTAAATGACTTTCTGTCTGAGTTATTTACGCGTGTAAATAAATTGAAAATTATCCAAAATATTTAACGTCCGTTTTAAAATGTCTGAAGTTTAACAAGTCAAACTTAAATGAGTATAATTTTCTCTGAACGGTAACGTACAGTTCCAGGTTACGTCCAATTTACAGCTTATGCTCAGAGAAAGTCGAGTGCAGACGAGTTTTTTCAATTGGAACGAGTATTAAAGCCTTCTTTACAATCTATTTTATGCCTGTGCGATGGGATAGCGTAGTAGCAGGACCGTTAGTCGAAGCGATGTTTTGTAGCGACGTTCTGTTGATAACACGAGAATGTCTGCCTCATTTTGGCTCTGAAAATAATAATAAAAGATAGTATTAACTTATTATAAAATGAAGTTCGTAAATGTAGTATGTTTTGTATGATAACAATGCCTAATTGGAGACATTTTACTCTTAGAACTTAAATAGTCACACAAATTATTCCCAACTTTGGCATAAAACCCTTAGTTGATAAAATAAAAAAAAAACATCTAATTGCCACGCTCTTGATTAGGTACCAATTCCACGTATTTGCCAATGCCATATCTTCTATAAACAATATAATTATAAAACATTCAAGACCGAGTTCATGTTAAGAATTATTAAGATTTATTGTATGATTATAGTCTCAAGCTTTAAACAATAAATTATATGCATTATATTAATACAGACGTTGCATTAATGTGACCGGTTGTTCGTTTCCGATGCCATTGTTGCTATGTTCTTGGTGAAAAAAATCTACTTCGCGTGAGTCTAACCTATGAAAGTACGAACATATTTATATATACAAAGCCCCAATCCAGCGTTTGCGCAACTCCCGCGCACATGTGCCGAGATAAGAAAGCGTACTTTTATTTACGTACTCGATGTATGGCCGACCATTGGCCTGAAGAGTTTCCTAACGTAAATATTTATAGACGGGCTCGGCGCAAGCGCACACTTGTTCCTATGTTTGTTTCTGTCATTCAACGCGAGGCTCGGCCTGTTTGTGCTTCGCTACTGCACCGAGATAAAGTTACTTTCGTTTTGTTACAGCATAAGCCTCCTCTATGTTGTAAACCATATCTTTGTTTGTCTACGTTACGCTGGTTTTACTTTTATTTGCGTAAATATGAGCAGCTCTGGCATGTAGGTAGAATGGACCTACATAATACAGTTGGATATTAGGTATAATAACGTCATGTAGACCGTGAGATATGTGGTTATGAATAACTTGCTAGATATACCATACGTGTAGCGTATGGATGGACCTCCCTACCTATGTAGCCAGATATTCAAGTACATAAATCATCACAAAAAATTGAGATTTATAAAATCACTCTTTCCAAGGTGACTATTGTGTGTGATGTTATATTGCTGATTTAACACAATGTAAATACACCAAACTATGGCCAACGATAGAGGTGTAACTCTGTACTTATAAATCTCTTTTGTGTTGAAATTTTTACATTTGAAAAGCACACATAATCCTTGATATTAGTTTTGTTGACACGTCCACAAAGTGTCGCGAATTTATCGTTCTGGCTTTCTTTGTACGTCACCTATTGTAATTACTCATACGCTAAGTGTGGGAAATTAATGTACGGTTCTATAGTAACTTTCGGTGGTACTGCGAGCGAGAAGCGGTTTAAGCAGATGCTTAAAAGTTATGTATAAAATTAATAACGTCGATTTAATCTTAATAATGCGTGACTGAAGTTATTAACCTTTTTATTATAATTATAGGTATATTAGGTATATGATGGTATTCAAACGTGGAAAATGTAGATCACCTATTATGGTATTTCAATAAAAAAATCACCTGTCTTTTTATACAAACGGCAATGTAATTAATACAAATTAAATAATAGTTAATCGCTAAGTTAGATTAGCTACATACCTGCTAAGCCATAGTAAATTCAAGTGGCTTCAGTGTTATAAATATATAAAATCCTCGTGCAGAATTTTAATTGCATGCACGTAAAAGGCAACTAATAATATTCCTAACCTACGTGCCAAGAAAGTTACCTATATAAGGAAAATACCAACTCAATTTTGAAGTAAAGTCCAAATAAACATGCTTATCCCAAAAAGTCAACAAAAATCGCTAATCGCTCTCACTATGAACTACACTCAACCACCTTATTATTTTGACAATTCGGTTATATTAGCAAGACGTGTTGTTCGGCAAGTTAACAAGAGCTAACATAACTTCAATGTGTGTATGTTTTAGCATTGTTTGCCTGATATATTTTATTGCCGTGTCTTGTGTAAACATTATACATTATACATGTGTAAAATATTGCTTAAATTTATTGGTTACGGCTTTGTTCGAAGGGTGGCTCAGGGGGTGTGGCGAATTAGATGGTCTACTACATGTTCTTTAGACGTTTGGGGATAACGAATTATAGTGTTTTTTTTGTGGCAGTACTTGTTAGTGGAATAGTGCAAGAAAGAAAGGAGAGAAGAAATGTAGAGCCAATTAGTAAAACTGTTTTAATTAATTTTAATAATGAGTCAAAAATTCAATACCTACCTGTCTCTACATTACTTACAAACTTAGTATGAAATATCTAACTGTAAAAACCGTTAATAAATCTACACTGATATTGTTATACACATAAAATTGCTAAGTTTCACTGTCACTGAACTGGCTGAATATAAGGCATTAGTCCGCGGCCTTGCCATTGACAATAGCAATAAAATAAAATTATATAATTTAATCTAGTAGGTGCCTAACATTATTTGTGGTGAAATTAACAGACGATAAAATTAAGTTTATACTCACAATAAAATGTGAGTGAGTTGCCGTCATAAAGTCTCGCGTTTTTTATTGGTGGCAAGTCGACGATGGCCGAGTGATGCTTGCAGTTTGGTTAAACGGCAGTTTATGGCTATTTTGCCTCCATTAATCGCTTTACTACGCACCCGCGCTCGCTCTCAACAACCCTTTGAGATACAACGACACAAACTGGCCGCACGTAACTTGTACAGCGAAGGTACTCATTGTATTTTTTTTTAAATAAACAAATATTTTTTTATTAGTATTTTTTAAATAATTTAAATTAATTAAGTTGTTGAAGTTTGAATAAAAACTAAAAATCGTGACTTTAACAATAATTTCAAAAGCGGTTTACATAAAGGTCGTTCTAAAATATTTTACTTTTCAAGTTAAAACATCAAAACTAAAAAACAATTCCATAACTAAAAACCCAGGAAAATACCGCGGGGGGGCATAAAACTGGGCGCCTCGCCAGCCGCCCGCCTACGAGCTACGCTCGCGTAGCTGACGTGGGTTAGTTTCGCTGCCCACCGCCGGATGGCGCTGGCGGAGTGCGCGCGTGTGTGCGCCGCCACACCGGCACACGCCGCCACTCCGCGCTCGACCGCGCCGCCGAACGCGCGCCTCGCGTATATACCGCCGCACCGACCGCACAAACACGACACGCTCGCGACAACAACCTACAGATACGTCCACTCAAATAAATAAGAAAACTGTTGCGTCATCCACAAACTTTATCCAGATAATACAAGAACTTTTTTCCTGCAAAAGAAAATTCATGTGTGAATTGTTTACAATAAACTTTACCGCAAAAATAATAGAGACAGTTTCAGACCTCTAAATGGACTTAAAATTTTTTGGAGGTTACGAGAGCCTATCATATCAGTGACTGTTCGATGCACTCTCGCAATAGTTTCTAAAACTTCCACCGAAGCCAAGAGTTATAGTTTTTTGGACATTAAACGTTGCGGTGAGTTCCGTCCGGCCGGCTAGCTAAATCGGGATCGCCTTTTGATTTTCATGTGCTGCTGCTGTGTGTGGAACGCGTGTTTGCGCGGTGCAATGTGCCCGCGACGCGCGTGAACTGCCTGTGACCGTCCCGATCCCCCGTGGCTTGCCCGGCCGCCACCCTGTACCCTGACAACCATGTCGGGGGCCTCGGCGCGCCCTGCGATGCGGCGGCCGCGTCGCCAGCGCCCCCCTCCGGCCACTCCGCGGGGCCGGCCTGGTGGACCATGATGAACGGCGTCGGCGGCGCGCTGTACGAGGAGCCGCACGCGTCGCCGCCCGGGGGCAGCCCGCCGGCTGCGCCCGCCGCCGCGCCGCCGTCCGCCTCCAGCGCCTCACCCGCGTCTGTGGGCTCCAACCCACCGCAGCCACCGCTCCACATCCCAGCCAAGCGCTACGAGCCGGAGCCCGGCGTCATCCGGCACGCTCAGCAGCCCTGGGGCTACCCCCCCGACGGGCCGGGATCCTTCGAGCACCAGTACCCGGCTGGACCCACCTACTACAACCTGCCCGTCGAGCGGGAGCGTAAGTCCGCGCTGCCATTCTGGCCCGCGAGCAGCGGCGAGTACAAGCCGTATGCTGACGGCGGCTGTCACCAGGGCTTCTCGCAACCCTGCTGGAACTACCCGTATGGAGCGCCGCGCGGCGACCAGCCCCTACCCTACGTGGGCGGCGAAGAGCGTAGGACGGCGGTCTCCGAAGCGTCCAGCTTCTCGCACGACGCGTACGGGCTCCGAAACTACGCGCCCGAGTCGGTGTCCAGTGCGCCCTACCCGCCTCCAGGATCCCTACCCGGTCAGTAACATCTCATTACTCATACATACTTGTTTATGATCGTTACCAACTCAGAGCTCACGTTTTTTGACGTCCGGTCTTAGCATCGCTGTTTGTAATCTTTGGAACTTATCGGTGCCTCGAGACTAGAACCAAACATAGTTCAGCAAAACATTTATCGGAATTTATAAACAAATACAGTTCAATGTTACTAAACCGTGAGTTGTTGGTTGGGTTCGTTGCTTTTCAGTACTTGAAAAGTTTGATGTATGCAATAATATGCGAGAGGCTGGAAACTGATAAGTTGATTTGTAAATAATTTATTATGAGTTTGTCAACCTTGACCCGCGGTTGACGTCCGCTGGGCGCAAGAGGGCGCTGCGCGGGGCGCACACAGCGGGCCGAGCATGCATGTGTGCCGCACGCACACAGACAGCCGCGCCGCTGTGCGCGTGCCTCATGTGGAGCGAGCACACTTGCACTCGCGTCTGATACCGCATTCTTTCCTCTAATCGAAGACAGCTGATTGGCACGACTGCACGATACTTCACACTCATGGACTTTATGTGCATGTAATAACAAATGTGAGATGTATGTTCTGGCTATTTGTAACTGAAATGTGTTTAGTAAAAAAATGCTCTGGAACGATAAATTACATTCTGAGAGTGCAAATGGAAAACTCTAGTTTAAATGTAATTTAGCGCTTTGTGAGTCAATTTCCAGTCAAAATCTGGTAGGTATTCTAAAAAGATTTTTTATGAGGATTAGACAGAGAAAATTGAGTATTTTTTCTAAGCAACAGGTAAGTATTTACATAAATATAAAGTCTGCTAAATATTCCACATTTGTAGCACTAAACATGTCGATAACATCGGCTGTTAGCCAAATAAACATTGGTCCAACGTTCACAACGGAATCCCTTAGCTCCCTCAGAAAGCCACTGAACGCCCAAACCAAAACATTTTCCCACAGGCCACCATAAATTTGATGAATGAACGAAACACGTGCTACAAATGTTTAAAAATGAACTGTAAGCACCTTTTTATAGGCAATGTAAAACGGCGCTATACAACCGACAATAAATTAAAGTTTACGTAAAATAAATCGCCAATAAAAATGTATAACTAATAAATAAACACGATACCTGAGCGTTAAGACAATAAACCTATCTTTGAGTAGTGGCAATAAACCAAATATTGCTACAATAAACACATTACAGGTTGATGAGACGATAAAAAACTAGGAACTGCCGCGACCGGCCGCCCCGCGCGCGGTGCATACTCGCAGCGCTCTCGTAGATACATATCACTTTTATGAATCGTAAAACCACGGCCACGTCACATACATGCAATAATACTGGTTCCTTCCCCAAATCGCGGTAGTAAGTAGTAATTACTAAACTACAAGCGCCATGTAAATATGAGAGCAATAAAAAGGCTCCATTCATAAATGCTCGCCGCTAGTTCGCTTTCGATCGCCGCCTAACCATAAAGATGGGTTTATCGCGCCTCTGTTACGGCAGAGGTGTAACTTGACATAATTTTGCGTAAAACGCGCATATAATGGGCCATTAAAAGGAAACAATTGTTGAAAAAGTTATACGAGTGTTCGCGTCACTTTATGATTGTGTGTTTACGGCCCACCTGAGGTTGACATTGACTTTGATTTGTGCATTTACGGCTTAGTAAACGGTTTGTGGAATGGCTCCGTTAGCGAGACTCACTCCGTGCGTTCCGCTTTCTCGCGTACACCAGATGCGTTCATCAATCTTCAGCCATTACTCCACGCGGTTCACATCTTGTTATCGCCAACAGCTTAGTTTCAAACGAAAACAGAAACCAAATCGGAGAAATTCATTTGTGGTCTCACGGTATACGTCCAAAGAAACATCTTAACTCAGAAATTCCTTTCAATCATACGTTCACTCGGCCGTTCAGCTACAAAACGAAATACTTTTTTCAGTACCATTTTGGACTCTATCCAGTTGGAATAAGGAGGGTGTCCGTAGCGAATTGGCAAAGTAATGTTAGTACACGAAATAGACAAAGCCCGCGGTCGGGTAGGTAAACTTTTATGGTCGAAGAGAACCCGCACTTTTATAGCTCCTGATCGCTACCTATTCCCTCATAATTGACAACTCCACTTGTCATTATGTTCTCTTTAAACAATTGCCGTTTGTTCCACGGAATAAGGAATCCGACTAGAAGGTTTTTTTACGCCCACTTGCTTATTATTTTGCCTTGGGCTGCAATACATGAGACCGCATGTATTAGAGCCCATTCATTTACTTTATGGAATGTCTTGGTTCTTTTTATAGATGTTAAAGAGTAGTTTTTATCTGGAAGCCACAGAAGCTTTGAAATATTATTTTGTTTTGAACTTTAGCTTTCATATAGGTATTCATACCTACTGAGATTTATAAAAACAAGTTCGTGAAATCTTTAAAAGTTAAAACACCAATGATTTTCTGGAGGCATTTCTTGTTGCATAAATTATTGTTCTTTATAGTATTTTTTACTTATTAATTCATGAATGCCGAATACTTGAATTATTACGAAGACTGTAAATAAAATTCAAGACAGCAGAGCGCTTCCAGTGTTTCTCTACATCGTTGTTCCTATCCTCCACTGATACATGTGATTGATACAGCCCGCAGTACAAGACTTTGTCTCATGTAAATTAGTTTTATAGTCACCTTAAAAACACGTTCATTGATTCGTTACGTTTTGTAGACACCACCTGCTAAGTAGTTAACCTTTATTGGAGAACAATAAACTCCTCCATTTGGTAACCAAGCATTCACTAATAGCTGATTAGGAGTTTTACTCATTTATGTTCATAGTATCTAACTTCATAAAAATATACACAAAAAATCAAAGGTACTTAATAAACACTTGGTTTATTCAATGAATGAGATTTACCCAACATTGGACAGCTAGGTTAATTTATTTAGCATATTCTTCTTTAGCCGCATCGAGTTCACGACGTCAGTAATACAAATTGATACATTAGAGGTATTTAATCAATATTCAAAGAGTAGTTCGAAAGAAATAAACCAAGATGGCTAACGGAGCTCGGTTGTGGTAGGGCAGTTATGAATTATGTGACGTGATTGTTCCTAGTAGAAGTAGATATGAACTGTGTCAGAGAATGGTAGAAAGATTGGGTTTGAAAGACAATGAAGTAATTCATTTAAATGTTCTCGGATAAAGCAAACTGAGTACCTACGTAGAGTGAATCCGTAAACGTAGAGTAGATTTAATCAGATGAATTCAATTTCAATCCAGTTTCTGACATAAAATATTTCATTCATTATATATTCCATAAAACATTATCAACTTCAGCTACTAGACATTTCAAAATACAACAGTAAAATATTGGAAATGCTATATTTTTCAATTTAAACAGAGTAAAATGTTTTGCAATACAAGTGTCAATAGCCATGTTTATAAATCTCATACGAATTCGATAACACGGAATTGTTCCAACTATATCAGAGATTATTTCAACACAAACAATTTCTATTACCAACACATGTTGCCAGAATGCACAAGTGGTAATTTCCTCGGATTACATCTCATATATCAATATGAAATAGAAAATCGATAAACAAGTTACACTTAAAGCTGCGTTTCTAAACCAGAGTTAATTTGTTTTCCTTTCTAAAGTAAATTGGTGTCTACTGCTCCGATAGCTATGAGAATGACTGAGACAAGCGCTCGTGTCGTGTAAGCGACAATACGACGTACTGTTCGTTTCGAGATGCGAGCTAGTCTTACGACACACGGTCGTATGTACTCATCCGCTAGACAATGAGGCATCTATTTCGCAATGCTCAAACGTGCAACATTTTGAATAATAGGAAATGGTGCAGTGTGTTGCACGCAACGAATATCGAGAAGGTCGCGGATCGCATACAAAGTTTATTGCGGGTGATCTCATCAAAAGGACCGGTCGCATAAATCGCGGTGTGTGTTAACTTCTAACGCGCCGTACCGGCCCACAATTGTTTCTATGAACACGGCATGGAAATAGCTAGTTAAAAGCGAAACGTGCAGCCGGCGCAGTTTGTAATGCATTCTGCCCGAGACAATTAACGAATAGCGCAGCGAATAAGAATGACCGGGCTCCTAGAAAGTAATCCAAATGGTTTTGCTTTGGAAATTAAACGTATTCAGCGATGAAAACAATTGGAATACGATTGATAATTTAAATAGAATTTTGTGTAGTATCTACTAAGATTATGCATATTGGTTATAATTGTATGAGTGCAGTCGTGCCAACAGATATTTACGTGTTCGACACCATTTTGATTAGGTTACAACAACTGTTTGTTCAAACTAGAACATGACTTACTGATGTCTAATTTTGTTCAAGCTGCACTCGTTCCAAGTAAAACACGTGGTTTGTTTGTGCAGGTTCCCTGTCGATGTCGGTGGGCGTAGGCGTCGGCTGCGGCTCCTCGAACCCGCTGGACTGGACCGGCCAAGTCACTGTGCGCAAAAAACGCAAACCCTACTCCAAGTTCCAAACCCTCGAACTAGAGAAAGAGTTCCTCTTCAACGCTTACGTGTCGAAGCAAAAGAGGTGGGAGTTGGCGCGAAACCTGAACCTGACAGAGAGGCAGGTAAAGATATGGTTTCAGAACAGACGGATGAAGAACAAGAAGAACTCGCAGCGGCAGGCGGCGCAGGCGGCGCAGAACAACAACAACAACTCTAACGCGAACAACCACAATCACCACGGCGGGCACCACCACGCGCCGCACCACGTGGCGCTGCACCACGCCCCGCCGCCTAAACACCATCAGTGACCCGCGCCCTTCTCTGGGACTTACCCCCTTCACCACGGTATAGCTAGCTAAACAGCCGGGAAGGAAGAGTTCCATAGGACTAAAGTGTGGAATGTGGTCGTACTTAAGGTTGAGAAGGACTTTGCTCAGGTTCGTTACTGACAGACGTTTGTTCGCTATCCGTGTCGTACGTAACGTGGACGCTGCGGCGCCGGCGCGCCAGTCCCAGAGAATCTCGCACTAAGATTAAAATACTGTGTTGTCGATTTGTGTATAGTATTAATTACGAAATTATGTTCTGTAATTTTAACGAGACTAAGTATATACATGAGTAGATAACGATTCCTGATATTAATAATGTCTAGTAATAGCGCTGATAATGTATTTGAAATTTATTTAAGTACGAATTACGAAATATTAAAGACGTCACCGATGAATTATAGTTTCTAGATAGTTTATTGAAAATAAATTTTGTAAAATATTTTGTGAGACTGCTTATTGTTGTATTCGTATCGCTGTTTGGAGGGTAGATTAGTCTTTAATCAGTTAACTTTTATTTTCGTTACCAAATTGTTGAACGACTCGGGTTGCTTTGGTGGCAGTTATAGATATATGTCCGCTCGCGACCTGTGTACCTACCCTCACCGACTAACAGACAGACGTACTACGTACCTATCACTACCATCGACGCATCGCATATATATAGATAAGAAAATATAGAAATCGCTTTATGATCAAATATTTATTACTGTTTAATTTCTTATCTCATAATTCGTAAATTTTGTTATTTAAATTATGGATTTCTGACAAAGCTTTAACTCGGTTCCAGTAGAATTATACATTAAGTTACTGTTATGACTTTTTTAAATATTGAAGTTGATGTTATAATCAATTAATTAGGTAATATGGGCAAGTGCATTAATATTGTCCTCTATTGATCATTGTACTGTTCGCTTTAGCCTGTCTATTACTATTTTTATTTTTGTTTTAGTTAAATATTTTATTATTTATTTATAAACGAGTATCAACTACAATTATAAACGTATCTTGCTCTACATCGAACGAATTGAGTACTCTAGGTATTTTATTTGAATTTATTTGGATTATCATCTAGTGATCGAAGTGAAATCATCCCAGTCTTTAGAATATCATCTTTGTACTATTTAGCTACCTATTTTATATCTATGTAACTAATAAATGTTTTATTGTAAACTTAGTAGTTTACTCCTCGGATCTAATTCATTAACTCTGTATTGTCCCGTAATGATATAGTGAATTAAAATTAGGTGTTTTTGTACAAAATGGCGACCTCGTCTAGGTAACCGAATTTCTATATAAATGAGGAGCGAGGCATCTCATGAACCTTTGCTGAAACTTAGACGAACGGAAGACTAATGTAAGCAAATATGACATTTTAAAGCATTATCTATTGTATGGTACCTATTCGGAATATGGATCTTCGTATTTGTTTCATCAAGTTTATCTGAAAAGCAATCATTGAACGCTCAATCTTATTCAGTAATTCAAAACGTACTCTCGGTTATCAATTCGGCAAAGTACTTAGTACCACGGTTTAATTATTCATCCAAACGCCCTCAATCCACAATAGCAATTTGCTTTTCAGATAAAGCCAACAGAACAGCTTGACTGTGTATTATTCAACGATTTCAGTAGATACTACGATTAGAACCATACTTACCTAAACTATATAATTGTAATAATTAAAGGTCTCGTAATTATTATTGTACAGTTAAATTAATGTAGTTAATCACGCCAGAAAATGTGAGGTTTTGTTAAGTATAATGTATAATTAAACATGAATGTGCTCTCCGCAGTTTTATGACGAATTTAGCAGAGAATGTATGAAAGGGGAAAAAATTAAATACTTCGTCGTGTCTCGGTTATTTTTTCTTTTGTAACCCTCTTGAGTTTTCCTTATGTCTATACATAGCAAAGTTGGGTGAAACAGCTAGGTAATGAACAATTTAATAACATTCGAAAAGAAAACTGCTACGAGCGTAGCAACCCTGCTATGAGCGTAGCAACCCTGCTACGAGCGTAGCAACCCTGCTACAAGCGTAGTAGATTTAAGTAAATCTTTACCAAATATCAAAAGTCAGTAAAATAGCAACATATTGACACATTATAGCAGGGGAGCAGTGGTGGCTACTGGGCCACCACTATTGGGGTTTGATGTACAACTCGTAAGTCGCGACTGTTACCCAGTGTTAACAGTCGTGACTTACGAATTGTACTTCGTAGGTTCGATCCCAGACAGGCACTTTGCTTTATATAAATTATTTCATTACCACTGCTCTCAAAACGGTGAGGGAAAACATCGTGAGGAAACCGGCATGTCCTAGAACCAAAAAAATCGAAGTCATGTGACATCTACCAACCCGCACTGGGCCCGCGTGGTGGATTACGGCCCGCTATCTCTCACCGAGAGGAGGTCTGTGTCCCAGCAGTGGGAACATTATAGGCTGATTACGCTATAGCAAGCTATAATGAAGATATATTTAAAATCGATTAGCATGATACTTGATTGGCATATTAATTACTTTGAATTAGCTGTTTCACTCAACGACAGAGTTACGAATCTATAAGAATAATCAAACCACATAATGATGTAAGAATCTCGTCTTAAGAGAGAAAAGGAGATCTTTTGTTTCCTTCAGGATCGGCTATCGTTTCTTTGTGAAGAAACTTTGTTAGATATCCTCGTGATTCCTTGATACCTTTCTGAAATATTTGTCTTGTAATAAAGTAATGATCTGATATATTACCAGATTTCAGTAACAACGTATTTTTATTTTTGAAATGGAAGCATGTTATGAACCCCTTACCGCTTATAAAAAGGTGGGTATGTGGGTAAATATGACACGTGTCTGACTCTGCAACATCCTACTATATAGAATAATTGTAGATAATGATTGTGTGAAATACAGGAACAATAACTTAAGCCCTGGAAATTTTAAACAAAAGTATTTTAACCTACTCATTCAAGCCAGGTAGTAATTTATTGTATACCTACATTAATGAGTTATGAAAGATAACTAAGGAAAAAGAAAATTGTCAATCAAATGTAGCTCTAACATTTGGATGTTAGAGCTACACTTGATTGACAATTTTCTTTGTGTAAGCACAGCTGCCAAGTCGGCAACGTAAGATCGTGAAGCTTCCATTGAGTTTTTTGTTTGTAACAGGCTCATGATAGTAGGCAGTAGTCGGGCAATGGACTTGAAATAATTAGTATTGTCGTACATACACCACAACTCAGTACGACCAATATTTTTATGTTTGCCAAGGTCCTTTAGATTATGAACTGTAGGTACCTACTCAGATAATATAATTAGGGGAGAGGGGTAAAGCCGTATAGCTAAGGCTTTAGGGTTGTAAGTCATTAATTTCAAAACACAAATTTAACAAATCAACTTCAATTATTAGTCAGTCTCATTAGGTAGGTGCATAATCACATCAAAATACTTTTGATAGTCGGTTGACCCTAAACCAATTTTATTTTCCAATTCTGTACCTAAGACAAGTTATTATAACACTGGCCAAAAACAAAAATTGTTTATACTAATGTATTTAGGTATTTTCTCAAAACAGGAAAAACTTATACATTCATGTCTTTGTACCTACCTATCTACATACTCGTAGTTACAATAAAATACTAACCCCTCCGGAAAATGAAATGGAGCAAATTCAAAACATTTGTAGTGTTGCTACGATTTCTAATACGAGATGGCTACCAACCCATTATGTTGGCAGTACCTAATAATTAGGTACTGCCAACACAACAGGCACCTTCAAATACACTAGGTATCAATTTTTAATACCTAGTGTAATTGTAGGTGCCTATACCAACCTAAGTAAAGTAATTGCTACCGCCATATTGTATTCCAATTTCCAATTAGCATTTTCAAATTAACTGATATCGGTGTAATTAACCCTGTAAAGCAATTGGTATGTGTTTTCATTTAGTACTTAGGTATGTGCATACCTACATTCTTCATTTGCGTGCTAAGCAGTACTTTAATTAAAATTGATAAAATTCCGCATCCTGTCTGTGTATACTAGAAAGCATACCTACGTTGAATTTAAATTTATTTCACATTTAAATTTGATCGAAAATCATAAATAGCGAACCCTTGTTTTTCAACCCAGATAGTGTAAATAGAGAATGTAACATCAACCTATTTTGAGCCCTAAATTTAATGCAATAGGTCTGATTTTCAAAACTCGCAATTATATGGCTCGTAGCGCCCTCTCAGAGTCAGTCAACTGAAAGGACAAACATGTCGTTTTCCTGAATATATGAATATATTACTCATTTCTAGGTATCGACGTTCAGTATTATTATTTACCATTTCCTTTAGTTCAAATAAAATATTCTTCGTAGCAATTTTGAAAAAATAAATTTCTTTTAAAGGGAAAAAGTTGGAATAATGCCATCTACCGGTGTATAGTTACCAGAGTTTTGCCAAGCTTAGAAAACTCTTGGTCTTGAGGCCGTTCCCATTTTTCTGTCTACTACACTATTCGTTATTGTAGAGTTTTATACAAATAAAACCTCTCTCTAAAGAAAAGTAATATTTATTTTGTCAAAATAATTTTATTTGAAGGCAGGTAGGTAATCTTTGTGCAAATAAACCGATTCAGATGTAGAGTACTGTAACGGTAGGTACTTTCTGAGTTTAGTAATTGTTTGCGTATGCATTTCTTTATCAAGAAAATTTAAATAATGCTGACTTAGGTGTATCAATTCATGAGCTAGCACGAGTTTAGACATAGGTATATTTTCATTAAAAAGAAGCCAAATGAAGCAAGTAAAAAAAAAAATGGTGACGGCGTATTTTCCAGAAATGGAACGAAGTTATTCTTAATTTAATTAATTTTATGGTAGGTAAAGTAAACATACATCATAATAATTATTCATATACTTAACGCAGCTAATGACAATGGAGACATTCACATTTTTATAATAAACTCTAAAATTCTATTATTACAATATTTTTTTATATGGAACACCTACTAACCTCGATGCCGGTAGCACCACACCTCCGTCGCGAAACCATAGCAGCGAAACCACAGTGGTTCAATTCAACTGGCTTCGATTCGAGTACTTAGCGGAACATGACGCGAGCCAGTTGAATTAAACTACTGCTGTTTCTCTACTACGGTTTTGCAGCGGAGGTGTGCTACCGGCGTGAAAGTCACTTTTAAAGCTAATTATGTACCTATACACAATTCTAACTGGACTATTTGATCGCAGATAGTTAATAATTAATTGTGTCCGTAAACTTAGCTTACATTGTATTATTGTAATAAAATCAAGTTAACGCATTTAATCAGGTGGGTAGGAATGCACCTACTCCTTAATTGGTAGATTAAGAGTCAATGTTCAAGCTATCTTACAATGTTGTGAAGTGATCAAAGACCGAATGAAAATTAGATAATGGGGAGAGTGGGGGAATTGGAACCATGTAAGGAAAAATGTGAGCAGTGGTGGCCCAGTGGTAACAGCCGCGACTTACGAGTTTTAGGTCGTAGGTTCGAACCCAGACAGGCGCTTTACTTTGTGTAAATTATTTCATCACCACTGCTCTCAAAACGGTGAAGGAAAACATCGTGAGGAAACCGGCATGTCCTAGAACCAAAAATTCGAAGACATGTGACATCTACCAACACGCACTGGGCCCGCGTGGTGGATTACGGCCCACTCCCTCTCACAGAGAGGAGGCCTGTGTCCCAGCAGTGGGAACATTATAGGCTGATTATGTAAGGAAAAATAATAAAAAAATACGACTTTGTATATTTTACACTAATCACTCTTTTAGTTACATGTCCATCTATAAGTGCTAGAAATGTTATGAAAAACTAACTCTTAGTTAGTGAAAATCACTTTTTTTATAAATACTAGTTTCACTCGCATTCCCCACACATCGGGTAGCAAAATTAAACTTACTTTGGTGCACGTAATAGAAACCAAAACATATCACAGTTATAAAGTTATCAACAGTTGCATAATAATCAACAAAAATAAAGCTTCTTCAATTGCATATTTTACTTTCTGATAGTAAAATATGCAATTGAAGATACCTATTCTGGGGTCTATATAAACAAAAATTATAAATATAATGGGCCCATTTTCCACAGCCTCTGCAACCTACCATAGCTCGTTGTTTTTACCAACTGAACTCCGACTGAGTATTCATTATCACCATTACACATATTATTTTCATCGACAGATGATTCTTCAGTCGTGCTTGCATCTTGGAACAAATTTCTGGTTGCCTTCATTAGGTTTTCTTTAGATGATTTATTCTTAGACTTGAATTTAGTATTCTTTACTGTAATTGGCCTTTGATGTCGTTCGCTGTCTTGTTCGTGGCATCAAAAAAATCAAATAAAACATGTTAATTTTCGAAAGGGGTAATAGTAGCCATGGTGGGGTATTGAGAGCGCTTCTAGCTCCCATTACCCGAATGCTAATCATCTAAAATTAATAAAACTAACATAAACAAACATTGCTAAATCATTAATCTTTCACTTTAATCGTAAAATTTATTAAATAAAGCATTTAATAAACACAAAACAACAGAATGATAAAAGTAAACTTTGGTACCTGCTTACTTTGGTTGTAAGATTTTCACAAAACTAACTTCATAACATCACCATACGCGTGCCACTGAGCCGGCCAGCGCCGATCACGATGTAAACCCGAACGTTCCCGAAGCCGTTCGTGTCATTTCGGCGCGACTTGTACGTTCCTGTGTGCGTAAATTGTAGTAGCTCACATTTGCCGCTAGGTCTCACTATTTTTTCTAGGATAGTAAAAACGATGTAGTTACAAGCACATTTAGTTACCCATAATTATGTAATAATTAGGTACCTAATTATAAAGATAACAGCTACTGAGAGGTGTCAACTCTATGACAATTAATTACAGCATTTTGAGTTCTGTAAGTAGGTAGATACTGCCTTCTGGACAATCGGGCTGATTGTAATGCTGGCAAGTCCTAAACACTTTTGACCGAATTAAAAAAGAAGAGGGGGAGGTGGTCCTCAATTTAACTGTAGTTATTAACTCTAAAAAGTAGGATGGTATGCTTTTAAGAACGTGTATATAGGTAGGTATATTTTAGCAGATAAGATCCGACTCAATATAAATCTATCAAGCAAAGTGATTATGGCATTGTCTCCCATGATTGTTCATTGTGGCCGTGATTGCAGAACGGTGCAGCTGCGAACTTATATTTCATAAGGGTACCGAAATCACTAAGCATTGCAGGTAGCACTAAGCAGCCTAATCCTAGGTTATACAAGTACCTAACCAAGTACTTAATACAAGTAGGTATCTACAGATAAACTCACTAAATAATGACTCTGTTTCGACAAATAGATGCCTATGTGTTAATAATATCAAAGTTAGTAAACGGTTTGGGGTTAAACCCTCGGGCCGTGGAGTCCGCGAGTGCTCAAGGCTTGTTTGACGAAATCTCCAAACGGCTGGTCGAAACTTCCCGTGACCCAAGGGCTGGCTTTTACCTTGGCCGAAGGCTAAGCATTGTCATACAACGTGGCAAAGCCGCCAGTCTCTTGGGTAACATTACCAGTCGACAGCGATGTGGAAGAATTTTTCGACACCATATTTTAGTTTGTTAATAGTTTTAGTTAGGTTTGGATATAATATTTTTATTTTAATAATCTGTTAGTTAATTTAGAGAAGTTTATTTAAGGAGGTTCTAATGTGTACCTAAGTCATCTGTAATGATACCTATACTTGGTTAAGGCCGGATATTATTAGAAGGCTTATGTAGTTAGGTATGTATCAAAACGATATAGGACAGTTTACTGTACTTAAATGCTGCCATTGCATTTGTTAACGAACTCTAAAATCCATTAATCATGCTCCATCTGAAATCGACTATTAGATTACAAACAACAAAAACCCAGAAATTCTCAACGGAGATTTGAATCGATACCTTTATAAATTCTGTAACTATTCCCGAGATAATCGACATACTAACCGGATTGGTATGCACCTACGCTGCGCCTGCGGCCCTACCGGTTATTGTGAACACGCCGCCTCCTCGCCGATTAGCATATAAATGAACCGAACCGAGACAACTTCATATTACACCACCAGAGTAACAAGATCTCTCCCCCGCTTCACACAACACCACAAAAACACTAACTAACGAAAATATCACGTCTCTTTCTAACTGGACGCATCACAGTTTAAATGTGGAACTCACTTCCATTGGCCAACGTCAACTCTGCGTCCTCTCGGAGTCCTGTAAATCCGCGCGCGCGCACCTCTGCGACGATAATTTTATTACTAAAATGTCGACGGTATTTTACACTTTCTTTTGCATTTTTATTCCTTTCTGATATCTTAAGAAGTGATCATATGGCAACACTGTACGTTGTAAGTACAAAGTAAATATGCGATTGTAATGAAATCAGTGGTTTAGTGTTATTGGGGGTTCGTGTTATGGGTATATTAGCCTCAGAATTATCCATCGACTTGTTATTATTCAATAGTCATCTTGCACATATTGTAACTACTATATTGTACAGGCTGACATTTAAGTATGCTAGTTGACATTCTGAATTGTGATTTTCTCTTCGTTTTATTAGTGTTTAAACGGGTATAAAATGTTGACAGCCATTGCAGGATAAAACTGATTTATCGCAGGTATTTATAATGCTACTTTACGCAGTCACTCCATGTGAAATACTCCAGCTTAGCTGCATCCATTTAGACTGGAAGCTGACCCAAAAATATTTGGAACCTTAAACGTAAGTGCGTACCTAAGCTAAGCCTAAATATTTTTTTGCCAACCGTACCTACCTGATAGGTACGGTCCGCAAAAAAATACTTAGGTATTATCTTGGTGAAATAAATTATTATTATTTATTATTATTTAGGTTGGACCTATTTTCACGCTAATAAATCAGACTTAAATATTATTAGAAGAAATGTACCCTACATTATGTACCTACTACACTACTCGCGAAGTTGCTTCGACGAATTACTCGTCGAAGTTGACCGAAGTACGAAGTAGGTACGTGACTACACAGTCGTGCAAAGAACTACAGGACGCTACGAATCCTTTGACTCGGGCGCAAAAACCGACAACGATCGGAAGTCGCCCGAGGCGAGCCGAGGTTGCATAAAGCGAACCGAAGTGCTCTTCTTACACTCTTGTATTCGCTTAACTTCGATCAACTTCGCGAGTAGTGTACGAGTAGTAGTAGTGACTTAACGATTCGATATGTACTACCTACCATGTAAGGTGCTTACCAAAGATATAAACATGTTTAGATAGACAGTCAAAGCTGAGAACTCGTCGAAAAAAATTGCGTCCAACTGTTGGCCGCAAAATGCACGCACACAAGAATATCATAATGCCAGCACAATGACGTGGCACGGAGTGTAAGATGTAGTTGTCACGCACACCAGCATAACAAAGTTGGCCTGTTTGTTTTAGTTCTTTTACAAAGCGACACTCTATCTAGACAAGCAGTGGTGTCCTAGTGGTAACGGCCATGACTTACGAATTGTATGTCGTAGGTTCGAACATAGACAGGCGCTTTACTTTGTATAAATTATTTCATCATCACTGCTCTCAAAACGGTGAAGGAAAACATCGTGAGGAAACCAGCATGTTCT
The DNA here is from genome assembly GCA_905333075.3 of Atethmia centrago. NCBI lineage: Eukaryota > Metazoa > Arthropoda > Insecta > Lepidoptera > Noctuidae > Atethmia > Atethmia centrago. The sequence continues at coordinate 12,397,445 of HG995383.1, read as the reverse complement.
AGAACCAAACATTTGAAGACATGTGACATAATAAAGATGATTAATATGCGACAGATCCGCCGAAAAGTGTTTCAGTTGACATGTGTTCTAACAATTGCAAACGGTGCACTGCCGCGGCTGTAGCCCAGGTAAGCGACGGTGTCAGCGGTGAGTCGGTAACCACCGGTAACCAACGCTAAAATGGAAGCTCCTGCAGTAGCTCTTACTCGTACCAACCCGCATTGGGCTCGCGTGGTGGATTACGGCCCACTCTCTCTCACCAAAAGGAGGCCTCCTTTTGGTGAGAGAGAGTGGGCCGTAATCCAGTGTCTCAGAATTGGGAACATTATAGGCTGAATATGCTATAGCAGGCTATAATGAAGATAAATTCAAAATCGATTAGCATGATACTTGATTGGCATATTAATTACTTCGAATTAGCTGTTTCACTCAACGACAAAGTTTTGAATCTGTAAGAAAAATCAAACATTGAGAGGAGGCCTGTGTCCCAGCAGTGGGAACATTATAGATTGATTATGTATTATTTACTCTATCTAGACATATAAATAATTAAAGGTGTGCCAAATCTACACAAGTTTATGCGCCTGTACTTATTTGTTTAAAAATTTTGCTTTGTGCTTTCACATTGCTAAAGTCATACTGCAAAGCAATGAATAAGCTAGGTAATAACTAATCTTGGCAATCTGTGACGGTGTACATGTGAAAGCTTTTTGCTCTTCTAAAAGTAAGCATGTAGAATCAATGTTGCTTTCATTGGTATAGGTACCCAATATACAAAGATTGCAATGTTAGCACGTTTAAAGGCTCGTGCAGACTAACACGATATCGCAGGCGTGACAGACAGAAATATACTGTAAGATGTTGTACTTATTGGTGTTAATAAATAAATAAATAAAATAAATAAATAAATAAATATCGCCCCAGTATGTATACGAGTCTTAATTGACAATCGTTGTTATTAAAACTGTCTGTAAAGCTAATTGATGAATAACTGAGTAGGTATAGCTTCATATGTAGCCGTGTGCCTACCTACCTAAAAACTTTTAGCTGGAGAAATCGTTGAAGAATTAGAAAGTCATTAATTATCGAGCAAGTCTCGCTGATAAATTAAAGTTTCAACCAAGTACAGAGTCACTATTTTCTCTATACCTAAATACCAAGTGTTTACTACTTAATTACTTCATGAGTGTTAAGTCAATACCTATGTAAATAATTACAATCAGCAAAGCATCTTAGTAGTATAAGTATCCACCTATGACTTTGTTGATATAAGCTTTGCTGCTACTTAGGTAGCTACCAGTCCTGGCTTTCTATTTCCGCCGCAGGAGACGCCCTGGGCGTCGGGAATCCCGGGTGGATTTCCGGCCACCGTAGGCGCGACGGTGCGCAATGGGTAGCTCACATTCCGGTAAGGACCAGGCCCGGGTCGACGGCGCGTTGTATTCCACGCGCGCCTCAAAGAGATGTCGTCGTAACAAGAGTAGGGGTCCACTAGGGCCGATGTCTGCCGGGGTCACGGGAAGGTACAAAAGGGTTACCGAGGCCCCTGGCAATACAGGCAACGGAAGGAATACGGGTGTGTTTCAGTCAGTAAGAGCCTGACGCACCCTCCCGCTCCGCCCAAAGCGGGAGAAGTTATTTGATGATTTCCCACCCAAAAAAAAAGGCTTTCTATTTTTCGCCTGTTGCCACGAGCTGTGTCTGAACATTTCATTCGTGGTATCTAATATAATATTTTTGTCTTGAGTGAGTAGATTTGGCCTGACTACACAAAATAGAAGCAGGAATCCGCTGGATGCGGGAAGCACAGAACCGGTCCAAGTGGCGGTCTTACGGCTGAAATGATAGTGATGATGACACAAAATAGGAACTTTCTTCAAGATAGTTCCTATTTTGTGTTCCTGTTGGCTTTCAAATCAAATCAAAATATTTTTATTTCACATAAACCTACATGGGCACTTATGCAACGTCAGAAGCTAGCCAATTGGTCGTTTCCTATGGAGAAGAGCCGGCGAGAAACTCCACGGTTAAAACTAAATACATTTCCGGCACATAATACTTAATTATGATCAGGTAAATAGTCGTTTCTCAAAGTAGTACTAGTAAGCTTTAATAAAGATACTGGAAGAAAATGCTACTACATTATTAGGTAGGTACCTAGGTACCTACTTTACAATTTGAAATTCCTACATAGGTACCTATAAGTTACAAAAACGTTCAAAAATGTTCAATGTCATAAGTATCTCAAAAGCCTAAAAACCGGTTCAATTTACGAAACATTATCACTTAGCTTGCACTTCAGCCTTTTATGGTTACACGTTCGTAATTATCAACTGGAATCCAGGCGTGAATGACCTGTAATCGCCAAAACCCGTGCTACAATCATTTTGGGTAGAAATAACCAAAATAATACCTTTTTCTCAGCAACTGTTGCCAAGAAAGCATTCAGCACGCACTAAGTTTCTTTCTTAATTGCCTGTTTTATGTAAAAAAGCGTGCAAATTACAGCGAAATGAGACAAGCAGCACGGTTACTCGGTTTAAACTTGAACGTTGATTGCTGCTCACTCCGACGGAAACAGGTTCAATTGCTTTGCATTTTCAGTCTACTGAGGCAACTACTTACCTTCTTCTTCATTATGTTGATTAACCAGACCATATAATATGATCTGGTTAGGCTAAAGGTAAAATATATTCAAACCTCGTTTATATAAATGATTCTATGTGAAATACATAATATAAAAAAAGGCTAGATTTCCAAATCAGTGCGTGTTTCAATCAATTTCTCACATCAACGTAAATTCCATTTTATTAGGGAGCTAAAAAAGAAAATTTACACATGTGGGAAATTGGGGCGCTAACCGTTTATCAGATAATGTAATTATGTTCGGGGCGCTTCGGGACACCTCCACTTCACGTAATTGAGTGTGCCCTCCGTAGCTCGCGCCTGCTATTAGGCAAATCGAATCTCCGTCCCTCCAAGGCCTCCCTCCTTCCCCGGCTGGATGAATATGTGAACGAGCTTCCTCTTGGCGTCGAACCAAGGATTCAATTTGGGCGAATGTAAATAAAACGCTTGGCTTGAGTTTGGTAGGTACCTATATAAATAAGTAATACGTATATACCTACCGACTTACCCATTTGTGTGGTTTTAGACTTATCATATAAATTGTGAGTTTATCACCTAATTGAACATGCAAGCATTTCATTGCAGTCTAATTGGCGGTGTCGATAGTTATTTAAATTATATAATAGCTGGATTAACTACAAAATTAAGCATGTTTAGACTTCAACACGTGAAAGTTGAAAAACTAGTTTTTCCATTTCAAGCATTGAGTAGGTAAGTAAGTACCTTTTTAGTTAGTAACAAAAGAGCTCGCTTTTGTCTTTTGCAAATGGTGCATTATTCTGAATAGGTTTCCAATCAACTTTATCATGAATTACTATATAATATTTATTTACATAACCATATTACAAGATGTTTATTAACATTTACTAAATTAAATTAAAACTAAGCTAAGCCTAAAAAACGTCCTCGGGGCATTGTACCGAGGATGCTGGCGGCATTTCCTCGCTGAATTGTAATGCTGATGCGTTGCGCGAGAAAGCCGCCAGCTTTTCGGTCACTTTATCATTAGGATAAAGTAAGCAGGTAAATACATCCGCTATAAATGTCGTCTTTCATGCATTTTTACTTAAAATGTTGTTCACGCCACCTAAGCCAAAATTGGCGTGTAAACAAAAACAGCAAACGTTGTAAATTAGGATAAAAACTTAATAAATAAGCTAACTTTATTAAGTAAATTCCGACGCCAAGTGGTGACGTTGACACACCGCCCACGCCGAGCGCCATCTGAACGTCTTTACCTCAAAAAGTTGCGTCCAAACTTTGATCTCAGCAAAACTTGATTTCATTCGCGGAGTTATATTCGATCCGAATGTTTGTTTGTGTTGCGAATAATAAAAGTATGGAAAGTGCAAAATTATGTGCCGTCTCGTTCTGTCGGGTAGTTTCGTCCTCCTTCCCCAGGCAGAGCGGCCGGCACGTCCGGGGGCCATAACGTCGTTTGATGTTCTGCTCTCCAATGCTGGTAGAGGCGATATAAGCAAGATGTACGGCTGCGCTCTCGGTGACGCCTATATTTCCTAAACATCTTTCGGCGTTATAATTCTGTACGACGTAACCTTGTGAGGGCGATATTACCGTTTCTTGGTCGATTCAAATTTTTTTCGTATTACGTTTTTGTAGCTCGTAGAAAGCGTCTACGAAATTGTGTAGGCTGTGTAGCAAGTTGTATAGAGTTGTTTGAAAGGGCAGTTAGGTGAGTTTTGTTGTTTATATGGTTATTAGTTATTGAAATCACTGCAGGGCCTACTTCGTGTGTGGTAAGTGTCTACGCCAACAAGTTTTTTTGCGTAGGATTTGTTCCTACAATAGTGTACATACACTGCACAGCAACTGCAGTGTTTCTACTGTTCCTATCATTAAGGCTGCTCAAGTATAGTATAACTAACAGACATAGTTACATATTAAAATAGAATGCATAGCTGTGTAGTTGTTGTACCATAAACTATAATGTAGGTATATAGATAACTTAAATTGTATTGTTTAAGGCATATAGTAAAGGGTGATGCAATTCGAAGTTCTATTTTGGCAACACTATATTTTTGACAACTGTAATGGCGTGTGTTTCAAACGTCAAATGTTAATTTGTAGCAATACATTAAAAAAAATAATCGCTTTACCGTTGTTTAACTCGTTCAAATTGTTCAGTTTTTCTGTTTGCGTTACATTTTTTGCGTGAAACGTTCAGAGGTCACATTATTTCACGTTATGGCATCAACTGGGGGTGTTCTTAAGAGTCGTGTCTATACCAACACATCTGCAACGTTGGAGCACCTAAAAACTAACACCCGCCAAGTTATTGCCGAGATAACCCACGAAATTTGCGAAAAAGTCATTGAAAATTACCTCGAAAGAATCAACTGCTGCAGAAGGTCCAGAGGCGGCCATTTGTCTGACATCATTTTCCGATTCAATTTCAATATTCGATTAAAGAAAAATAATTAAGAAAATGTTACATTTTGTGTTTTTTTTTTTAATAAATGAAAGGAACCTCGAATTGGATCACCCTTTACGTGTAGGCGTTCTTACGTCTAGAGAATTGCGTAAATGTCACACGTGCAGTCTGCTGATATAGATAGACTTGGGTAAACGGGTATCTCAAGTGATATTATTACCGACAACTAAGTAACTGTTGTCTAAAGTTGCAAATTCCTTGTAGCTTTCAAAAATTGCGTACGACCGCTGCAAGACGGTCTACCTTCTAGAGTTGTTTATTAAGGCTTAATAAACAACTCTATATTAGGTATCTATGTAATAGTTATTGGCTGGGAACAGATGAAGTTCTTATGCCATGTAGGAACATGGCATAAGAACTTCATCTGTTCCCAGCCAGCGAAGTTTGTCTTGGTAGGAACCAAGACAAACTTCGCTTCTAGTTTTCCGCAATTTCCGCGCGCGCCCTTACAAGGTTACATCTTATAAAAATATGCAACACGGCGGCGGTACGTTACCGAGCGGATACCAATTCTATCAACAACCCATAAACCGCAACCTTTCTTTGTCTCGCCTCTTAATGCTATCGTGTTCTCGAGTGAGATAGAAATCTACAAGTTTAATGGGCCGTTACCCGAGAAAAAATCAGTCCGCATTCGCGAGCGTAGATACGCGAGTGATAGTGGCAAGACGGAAGGGTACTGGTGGACTAGTGCAATAGTGCAGTGCTTCCGATGTGCCGGCGACGGCGACTGCGACGCGACTTGTTGCTATGCGACGCGCAACCACCGACACGTGAGTGTTGTACCTATACCTACTTACTTAGTCTATATCGGAGTACTCTCAGCGTCCTCGACGCGTCATCGTTCTATGCTTAACATAGGAACACTGAGCTTACTTGTGACCAGCGACCATTGCCGACCGGTTCTCAGTCAAGATAACCTCCTTTAGTCATATTTTATGTTTGTACTCAGTTTCCAGTACGTCATTGCATTACATTATGTCAATAGTTGTCAATAAAGGTTGATAACGCCGACGAATAGCGTTCAGTCACCTTGCCATTGTGTAGATACCTAAGTTTTATGACTACAAGAGTCAAGTTTGATATCTGAATTGACACAATCATACCTATAAACAAAATGTATTTACTTACGATAATTGAATTTAATTTACATGCTTCATTTATATATCGGTATATAGGTAGCTATAGGTACACATAGTGTTTTAAATTTAAATATTGCCGATTGGCGCGATGTGGGCGCCCACTGCATTGTAAGCATAAGTAATTACTGTGACTAAATAAAGTGCAAGATCACGTCTCTTTATGAATAGAATATAGTTGTTTATTTATTCATTGGAAACTATTCTAACAAACTGATTGGAATCTTGGCAATTAATGCAGTTCTTGAGTGCCTAGACTGGAATCTTGAACCACATAAATATTTAGTAACGTGCCTGAACTAACTGCCTAGTCAGACTGAATAATTGACATAACTTTATTTATTGTCTGTGGTATTTTAGATACCTACCCTATGTACCTATATAAATAGCTACTTTATCTAAGTATAGGTACCAAGTTTCCCACAGAGAAGGACCACCCACAGTTGAATGAATTGTTCCACGTGGTTGAGTTTTAGTTTTATTAATTATTTCTTGTTCCCCCGTCCCACCCGTCGCATCGCATCGCCAGCCCGCGCTATTACTTCGCTTAGCGTTCTTTCTGACCTTGTTTCTTTTTGCTCGACACTTAAGGGTCGTAGCGTGATTTTATACATAGCCTTCCTCAAGAATCAGGCTATCAAATGCAAAAATAATGTTTCAAATCGGACTGGTAGTTCCAGAGATAGCCGCGCGTTGCAATGAACAAACAAAAAAAACAAATTCTTCAGAAAGCTGAAAAATTTGTTTTGTAATAAAGATTATCGTTAGTATATAAGTAGATGTGACTGATTAATTACTACTACTAGGAAAAAGATGATTAACTACTCACTTATTCTATTTATAATCTATTATGTTATCTTTAATATTTTTCGTTATTTTTATTTCCTCTCAGAGCACCTGCCATCTTATCTCTTCACCACCCTTGGTTGACTGGTAGAGAATGCCTAAGGCATTAAGTCCGCCTTTGTACTTAATTGTGTGCGAGAAGTTTAAATAAATAAATAAACTACTCGTACACACGCTACGCTGCTTATACGTAAATAAACAGGCAGCAGCGATACAATTTTTCTGTAACTGTAACAGATCCTTTGACAAACCTTATTGTAATGCAAATCCCCACAAAGGGTTTGTTTCAAATCATCCTTTCATACTTTTTCACATTTCAACTTTCACAAAATTATCATAACAACAAAAGTCTGTTTGAAAACAATTTCTTTAAAACGATTCGAGAGGGTCATTGTCGATGTTTCCGTGTATCGGTGCTTATTTGCATAAAAATGTCATCGAACGCCAGTTTTGAACGCCTGGTCGAAACCGATAATAATCTTAAAAGTTTCGATAAAGATTTTGGATTTTATATTTTTAATCCAATGTTTTCTCTCGGTACTGTATCTGGTTAATAAGCTTAGTTCTTTATTGGTACAGCTGGTAAGAGTCGGGCGAAGGACCAATTAAGGAACTGGTATAAATATGTAAAGGCGTTGATGGGAAAATATACTTACTAAAAGGTTTTAAAGGCGAGAAATATTATGCTGATAATATCATAATGTAAGTATAGGTATACTAGAAATATTATGTTGATAATCTCATAATGTATAGGTATACTTTTTGTCGAGGGACTTCTTGCTCATAGGTACATAAAAACTCTTCAGAAGTGATCATTCAGAATTGTTCGAAAACACTCATATTTTTTTGGAAAAAACAATGCAAAAGCAAGCTTCAATGATGATGTATTTTCAAAGTCATTAAGTCTTCCAACCTACTCAAATTCATCCAATCATAGAACTAAACAGTCATCATCTCCGCTGTCCAGCCTCCATCTGTAAGTAGTTTCACCACATTTACATAATAAGGGGCTGTGGTCCTAAGTGGCACAATCCCGTACATTTGCCTTGGAAATGTGGGCACGAGTGTCTTGAGTGAGCTAGGAATGTGGATGATAGCTTCGGGATTTTTGTCGAGTTATTTTCCTTGGGTTTTTTGATAGAAGTATGCTTAGGTATACATCCGTTTTAAGCCCTTGGGTGTCAGATTATTTATAGAAACGTTAAAGAATTCATTTTTTTGGCCATTTTGGAAACCAAACTATAATTCTTTTGTAATTATTTTACGATGAATTAATATGATGATTTTTTGCTAATCACACAAACATTCTGTAAAATAACAATCAACCTTTTAAAGAAAAAAAAAACTGCTTCTGTCATGTTTCTGTTAAAACAATAAAATTCGCGCCTTTTTTTCCATGTTATGTAAATTAGAATTCCCAGTTCTCGTAAAAAAATATAACAAGTTAGAAAGTGTGTCTCGGAGCTTTGCTCAGCACTCAGGGGCGGCTATTTACATGCAAATCATTTATAGATGGGCAAACTTCCAGTCTCTAGTCTCCTTTAACTTTGAAAACACAAACAAAATGTTCTTGACGTTCTTTGAAGATGGAAGTCCCTTGTGATTTAAATAAAACGAAATTTGTGTGTGATCTCTGTTTGATATTAATCTGTGGATGTGTGATGCAAGCTATGTTCAGTGGTTACTCTGTGTCAATTGGAAGTATTTGAAAAATGGCAGAAAAGTTGTTCAATGGGGTGAGGAGATTTCAGTTGAGTGGTGGTGGTGGGAATATACGTCAAATGTTTTATATTTGCCATTAGTATTCATAAAAAATGAGGTTGGGCTTATTTATCTATGCTTATAAAACGGTAATGGAAATGATGAAACCGACATGTCTTAGAACTAAAAAATCGAGGACATGTGACATCTACCAACCCGTACTAGGTCCGCTTGGTGGATTACGGCCCACTCCCTCACACAGAGAGGAGGCATGTGTCCCAGCAGTGGGAAAATTATAGGCTGATTATGTAAGAGTTAATCTTAAAGCATTGTTTACCAGATTAATAAGGTAAAGATTTTCCTAAAGACTTTATCGTACATCGTTTTATGTGATTCAAAAAAATGGACCAACCCTACAAAAGTAGATAACCAGACAAGATGTATCTTATTGATTTTTATAACAGTAGACAAACCTTAGCTTCTATTATTGCAAAAGGAATTTCGCAGGGTACAGTAATCGGTCCAGTTTTGATTAACATTTAGAATGATTACTGATTTATTACCAATTAAGTGATTATTATGAAAACTCTATGTAGTATCTATCCAAAACATAAAATCAATACTTGGAATATAACATTTGCCTGAATTATTCTCGTCTAAACCTGGCAGTGTTAAAGAATAAACCACTTTCCAAAACTACCAGTTTTATTAATTAATTAAGTTATAAATTAATTCCTTCCCACACTATTAAGCATCATTAACTTATAATCAAATTCATTTGTCATCAAAATAAGTAGGAGTGTTACAAAATTTATATATGTTTAAATATTCTGATTATTTAAATATTAAAGATAAAAAAGCTTGTGTAATATTCTGAATTGAAATAAAAAAATAATTAATTATAATAACATATTCTTGTGAGAACATCATCTTCATTGAAACATGCCAATTTACCAACTCATACATTAAAATCGTGAAGTTTACTAAAATAAACCAAACTAATGTGTAATGTATATGCGAAGTTAGATATTTATAAATAATATAAGTTTCCGTGTGACGGAATCCAAGTGGCGAATGTTAATGAGCACTATATTTTATCTAACGTTTAAGTAAGTTGTGAGGGCCTGAACTAAGCATATTTTACAATAATCAGTAGCTAATAATTAATACCTAAGTAGCTACTAGTTTTGTAGCAAAACCTTCTCTGCTCTTTTCGTTCAGATTAAAACTACGTTATTATTTATACTATCTCAAAGATTTTCTTTTTGTTTTTAATTTCAAACTAATAAAAATACTTAGGTACTACAAAGTCTGTCAGTCTTCTTTTATAAATCTATAGATATAGGTTGCACATATAACCATAAAACAGTAATAGGTAGTAGTTCATTGATAGGTAATAACAAATATAATAAAATATCAAGCAAATATAAAATCAACAGAAACAAAGTTACAATGTTTTAAACTAATTACATAAAAAAAATATGTGGACATAGGTAACTACGTTCGTATCGTTTCCATCGCATGAGGTGCTAAAATAAAACTAAATACAAATAAAAAACACACACGCGATTCTCAATTAAACAGCGCAAAGAAAAGGAAAAAATAAACATGGAATGTGTTTTAAAGGGCAGCGTCGTCGAAATATAAAGTTGTATGTAAATGCCTTGATATCAGCAGAAGCATAAAATCTATATAGAAGTGGGCAAATGGACGATGCAACGTTGTTGCCGTATCATCGACAATGTCATCCCTGTCTCTTAAATTGTCGGATAAAACCCGAGCCACGGTATCGTTGGATCGACTTTAGTTTCCTTTATGAAACCAGCCTCTCTTGTACTTATAACACATTTATTCGGAATATATTCTTGTTTATTCTCGGTTGCTTCTCGATGTTGTTTTTTACCTGTTGATCTTATATGGTGGAGATATAGATAGGCTTGTTTGTAAGTAACCTTTATGTAGGATATTGTATGTAGTAAGTACTTGAGCGCAGATGTCGTGTTGAGATATTTTATTTCATGTTTGTTTTGTTGTGGTTTACTTTGATATTTTTATCAAAGTTCTTTAATTTAAAGGCCAAGGCCCTTTTATCTAATAAAGTGAACACAATCAGGCCATTTAGAGAATATATTATGTGCCTTTTTAGCTGGTGAAGGTTTTATTCATACAGAAGGGTTGAGTAGTGTTACCACCAGTTCCAGCTGTTAGAATAAATAAAAATAATGAGGCATGGCATGTCCATGCCGCAAATCCTACCACCCAAAAACTTTAACAACAAGTTTTGTTTATTAAAGGCTTTATCTTAACTCACACTCACTCTTTACACTTCCAAATTGTTGTTATTACAACAATTAACTGCTACACTTCTGAACTCTTAATTAATATTGTCGCCTTCAGTACTTAATAGAACAATTGAAATGGGACGCTCTCCTGTCCAATGCAATTGAATAAATTGTAATATATAGACAAATGTAATCAAATTATAGTTATGGAAGTCCAGTTCGTTGACCCTCATCAATAGTTCAAGTGTGTATGTATTGGTATGTATATACGTAGCTATATCGCAGAGGTCATCAGTAGATAATATCATGGAAAGGAAAGTTTTGATTCTTGAATCGATTCTAACATAACGTTGTCTTTATTTAAAATTTCTTTTGATTCGAACTTGAAATGAAAGAGATAGGCACGATGTGAATACTTTTGACGATATTTTTTTTAAACATTTATTAAAAGAGCTTATTTTGTATCTTATTTATTCATTTATTTAACGTATTTTTTTTTCGTGATTTTCAATTATAAATGCTGTTGAATTTTCTTTTTATTTAAATACAATTGGGAGTCTGGATTTGTGCCCGGTTGATGGCAATAGGCTCGTTCCTGATTACTGTCATGGGACTTAAACATAACTGGCGAAATGTGGGTGTACTACCTATAGGTACACCACTGTCTAACCCTTCCGGGCTTACGGGCGAGATATAATATTATGTTAAGTACATTTGTAAGCTTTAGTAACAGTAGGTAGATACTGTAAACTTTAGTTTTGCTATTTAGTAGTTACCTATTGTAAATTTCCATTCTGTTGGGTTAAGTTCACAAAAAGTAATTAAGGTTCAATACAGAGCTGCAATATTCTTTCCTGACAAGATCATGTTTCATGAGCTAAGCACTATTTTTCTAATCTACTTATATGTTTATAGATATTTTTGAACAAAAGTCCCAAGGAACAAAGGTTTCTCCAAATTAAGAAATATCTGTACTGTCAAACAATACTTTTCTTAAATCCACATTCCTCATCCTTCGTAACTAAAACGTAATCCTAGTAGTATAAAGTTACTACTACAGCATCAAGATCGTAAGTACTCGGTATCTATTACATTTGTTACGTTGTACAATCAACAAAACAGATTTCTATACAGGCAAAAAAGATCCTAGCACTTCATGAGCAATATGAGTAGGTATATAATGATTACAATCGTTACATGACCTTACAGGACATTAAAATTTTTAGTCTAGCTTAATAAATAATTATTATCTTTTAAAACTTAAGATCTGAACTAGTAACATTATGTCCGTAAAAGAAGATTTGGTCACTCCAGTCAAACATTGAACAAAAATTATTATTGGGACCGGTATAATTTGCAACTCCTGTAACCAAACCAGATTCCACTGAAACGATTAATCTGTAAAACTCTGTGACACTGAATTCCTATGACCTCTTGAATTTTCTGTCTTAGAAAAATGGTTGTTTTGTGCCTTTGTAAGATTCATGCCTGTATACCAATCTCTTTTGTTGTCTATACAAAATCTAATAGTTGTATAGCATCTAAGAGTCAGTTGTACTCCCAGGCGATGTCGTTGACCGCTGCGTCGGCGTCGCGTCATTTTTATACGTTGTTGTTTTATACGTCACTGATTTACAGCTTTTAGCTTAAGACCAATTAAAATTGTGTATTTTGAACTTGAAGGTTGGACCACGGTAGATCGTATTAATTATCTACATTGTACCTATGTGTTGACATTATTATAATAAGTAATGATTTGCTGTTCAGTGAAGACTTAATTTTTTCTTTGGATTGTTCTTTACCAGGTTGTTTTTTTCAATCTCTACGGTTATGTGTAAGTAGCATAATCAGCCTATAATGTTCCCACTGCTGGGACACAGGTCTCCTCTCTGTGAGAGGGAGTGGGCCATAAACCACCTCGCGGGCCCAGTGCGGGTTGGTAGATGTCACGTGTCTTAATTTTTTTGGTTCTAGGACATGCCGGTTTCCTCACGATGTTTTCCGTCACCGTTTTGAGAGCAGTGTAAGTAGTGCCTACTTGTAATAACATATTTTTCTCAATTTGTACCTTAAACTCTAGGTATAATAGTCGGCTATTCCTTCCCGTGCGTTAATTAACCGGCTAATTATGTTGCCATCCACCAACTACATACCTATCTAATAAATTTCCATGGACTGGACATCCGTCGATAATCTGATGCAAATACGAGAGCTGAGGCTGCAACGCGCATGAGCACTCCGCATATCCGATCGTAAAACTGTTACAGCCGCGGAGGCTACCCCCATCGCACCTACCCCTTAACTTCACCCCCTCCCGCCCCCGTGGGCTGGGGTGCACCCCGCACACCCCCGGCGCCCGTCTGCAAACCTCTTTGTTTTTGGCAATACCTCGGAGGGAACTAAACCCGGACTAGTCTTAAGACCCTTTAATAGCTCTCTGTGGCAGGAAATTTCCTCTTTTGTTTTGCCAAAGGGTTGAGTTTTCCAATCCCGAGTTGGACCGATGAATTTTAATGAAATGATAATGGTAGTGATGAGCATATTGTGTTGAGAGAACGTAGGGGAATATTTAATTGGTTGGTATTTTTATTGTATTGGTAATGCTGTTTTCAAACTTTTTTTCTTGCTATATGTATATTCAATGTTAATACAGGAGAATGGAGAACTAAAAATACGACATTTTGAACAGTTTTATTTTTTTAGTTGTATTTTATAAAGGTAAAATTAAAACGCTGACATAAATCATTGTTGTACTTTACTTTTTCTAATTTCAATAAATTGCAATGTTTTAATTTAATGATAGGTACTACAGACTGAAATTCTTAACTACTTATACACCAATAAGATCTAAACTAATCGTGCCTTTTATATCAGACGTCCATAAAAACGAGTAGGTAGGTACAAACACATCCGTCCTTTAAAACGTGCGAATAAAGTGGGCCCTTTGAACACAGTTTGTTATTCAGAAGTCGTAGGCAGACGGACGGCAGGTACCACATAACTACATATAGACATGTAGGCTATATATGAGATGACGTTCCTACACTTTGCCGAATTTGCAGGATCTGACCGGCCGAGCATTTATTATGTAGGTAGTGGCGGACAAATTAATTGACGTTTTTCTCTAGACCGATTTGTGCAATTTTAGTACCTGCTGAAATTCAGAAATTTTCATTGAAACATACATAAAAAGTAGCAGGGAAAATAAGTTGAAGATAAGATTTAGTCATTCTTTACAGCTTTGATAATGTCATTTTCAGGTGGGAATGAGAATTACCTAAGTCCTACTTATTATAATTTGCAATGGTTAATGATAATGTTTTATGTTGTTTTCTTTGACAAAGTTGTGATAACATAATGAACTATCATAATAGATTATGTAGGTAAGTGCATCATTCTACATTAGTGCATTATTCTGATGACTAATGAGTAATGAGACCAATGCAATAATGGTTAAACATACCTAACTGTATGTATAATAAGACATAGGTAGTAATCATCTTATGTTTTATAAATAAACCACTTACTGTAAAGTTAATCAGAACAAAAATGCTAAAACTGATTTGCCTATATGAAATTATTAGTCTGCCAAAATTGATGTACCTTAGTTTGTAGTGTAACTTTCTAGCTGCGCCCCGCGGTTTCACGTGCACATGTCTCAATCCCGTGGGATTAAAAATATCCTATGATCCAGGTCCAAAAATCCAGGTCCAAACCCATGTGCCAAATTTCATCCAAATCCGATCAGCTATTTTAGCGTTAAAGCGTAACAAACAAACTCACTTTCGCATTTATAATATTAGTTAGGAAATCAAAAGACTTCAAGTGTTTCTAACAAACCTAGAATTAATTTTAAAATACACATATCAACACTGCATTTTCCTATTTTCACAATATAACTACCTAATTAAATAAATCTCAAAGACGTGCCATTTTCCTGTCCGCCAGTGCAGTGGAGGCGTGTGCTGCGAATACAAATGGTGTCAGGTTGATTGTGCCCGAGGTTGCGATCGATCTGATACACGGAGACGTGTCGATGTGTACCTACGTGTGAGTACGTTTGAAAGCGTTGCCAGACAATGGTTCTTTTTATAATTGGCTTGTAACCTAAGGGTGTGTTTGTGTGAGTGTGTTGGCGAGAAGAGGGAAAGTCAGTGAGTAGGTTTGTAAGTGAGTTTAAAGTGCATTTTCTGATAGCTATTACATCAATTTTTTTTTATTATAGGTACTCGTAATTGGTCTAATAAGGAATAAATCCTATCATTTCTGTAGTTTTTGAAGATTTTCTTTTGACTTAGAGGCTTTAGATTTAAGTAGGTATAGGTAGGTATCCATTTTCAATACATAGGTACCTATAGGAAATTATGGTTAACGTCAGTTATAATAATCATTTTATGAACCAACACAACCATGATGAATCTAAAATCGCATCTTATTGTATTTAATTCATTTCAACATTTTAACTGTTTATTTGACCGGATATTTATTCAGATTTGTTATAGTGGCAATCGTGTCATTGATTACAGGTTTAAATTGGTTTTTATTTTTATTATTTGATTAACATTTTACATATAGATTCTTTTATATGTTGTGAATGTGAGAACATTGCAGGCTTAATAGACTGTAGATTTGTACTTAGACCATTTTCTATTTTGTTAAGTACTTGGTACTGGTTGACAGGCCTACACTGTCCTCCAATACCTATTAACACTGTAATTTAAAAACAATATTAAAGCCAATTATTTTTAAAAGAGTATATTAACCGTGGAGTTTTGCCGGCTCTGACACTCTCCGGGAAACGACTAATAGGAACGGTGCACCTAGCTTCTGTCGTTTCATAAATGCGCAAGGTTTATGTGAAATTAAATATTTTGATTTTGAATAAGATGCAGTTATACATTCCGAATTAATATTCGTTATTTAATATATTTCTTTGATATTCTGCGCCAAAAATTTTATACTAAAACCCCAAGATCTACAATAATTATCCAAGTGTCTAGAAAAAACACAAGGTTACCTTAGACAAACAATGTGTTACAAATTCCCAAGAAAAGCTTGTGTAACTAGTTCTAAAATAACTGACTATGTATGTCCATACAGTCATGGTATCGTAACCAACACACGATATCTATAGAGATAAATTCCATCTCTGGTCTCACCAGGGATGTAGTGTGCCCATACTTTCTTGGAGACTGTAGACATTCTATATTCTGGTATTAGGGTGATAATATTCGCGAGAAGGTACTAAAAGGTCACCGAGACCCCTGGCAACACAGGCAACAGGAAGAAATACGGGTGGTTTTTAGTCAGTAAAAGTCTGACACACCCTCCCGCTCTGCCCAGAGTGGGAGAAGTTATTTGATGATTTCCTATCCAAAAAAAAGGGTGATAATATCACCCTTATAGTTAAAATAACACACACAAACACATACTAAGTGTCATTCATTTGAGTTAAATTGTTTATTTTAGTACGTGTTTCAGTGACAAATAAACCAATTTATTTAGTTATTAAAAAAAAAAAAATAATAATTTTAGAATTATGGTTTAAACTATAAATACTTATAATATTTTTGACTGAATAAGTCTAGAACGAAAGCTCAGTCTGTTTACATGGATGATAAACTGAGCTTTTTAAAAACAAAGCTTGTAGACTTGCATGATAGGTAGGGATATTCAATACCTAGTGAGTTGCTTCACTGAAAGTATCCTTAGTAAGTAGGTAGGTGTTATGTGTGCAATATTTCACAAAGATCTAATAATTTCGTATTTTATTAATTGTTTGAATATATGTCTATACCTACTATTTACTCTCCTAGTCTCTTACAGGTTTCAAAACTTTAAAATACGCAAAGTAACTTTAGTAGACGGATGTATATAACTACCTAAGGCCGTTTGTCTACCGCACCGTCAATGGGACGTCAACGAGAAACGAGATGACGACGCCGAAGTAGCGATACATACCTACATTTTCTATGCCCGGCATGTCCACCGCGCACTACTTCCGGGACGCCTCGTTTGGTTTGAATAATCTCGTTTCTCGTTGACGCACAGTGGAACGAATGTATGGGAGCGGTTGGACGTAGACATGTCCGAAAAAAAAGAGTAAAATTATGCCAAACTAATGATGCCATCTTATTCGATTACTTAATGCCTTCATAACTTGTGGTGATGAATTTCTTCATAACTCCCATATTTCGGGAGTAATTTGAGAAAATGTGAAATTTTACTATGAAAATGAGTGTATCGAGCTCTCTCCCTCCTGATTCCGGGCTTGTTTCAAGTAGCGGTCTCTAATATCATAATGCTAATACTAAGAGCTATATTTAATACTAAGACACATAGTGCGCCAAATGTGCACTTTCTGGGATAAAGAGTGATGTTTATTTTATAACACAATTTTTTTATTTTTTGTTTATTTTGTTGATTAAAACCGTTTTTCTAAAGGTTTACCTTATTACAATAACATTTCTGAGCAGCCAATTAGAGAAGATATAAGCTAATTAGGATATATAATTAGGGACTTAAGGTTTACATATAAAACTGATGCACTAATGATTACTGATAAGAACATTGCTATTATTTAATTACTAAATGGCTCTTAATACACTAATTTAGCATGCATCATTTACTAATTATCACAATAACTAATTACCTTGCAATATTTAACAAAGGATACCTGGGATACCTGGATTTTATATAAATAGGTCACTATTAGTAACTTTAAAATCAGTGTTGATTTACACCTCGTTGTATCCAAGCTAATCTCGCAATGTATTTTCCAAATTTTAATACAAATCTTGATATTCACGTTGCTTTATGCGCACGCGCACATAAAGATTTACGCGACTTTAACTATTTGTTCAGTGTTTTAAAAGATAACAGTTGTGTTCAGTTATGTGAAAGTGCTGAAACAAGTTTAAAAGACTGGTGTCGTCGATTTTGCTACCGCATTTATGCAAAATGGACACAGTCTGGAAGAAGCACAGATAAGTTTCGGAAGAAACATGAGATTTGGCTACAGGCTGCAATTCAATGGCCGGAATTACAGAATGAAAATATGGAACCTTCTACAGAAAATATAAGTGACGTCATCGAGCCCATAATTTCTCCTGCTAAATCTGATGCTTCAACTTGTACACATCCTAGTCCTCGTAAATCTTTTGAGGACCTTAGTAACCGGCAAAAAAGAAGACGCACTGAAGATAGTCTTTCATGCAGCAGTAGCAGCGCTGAAATTATGTTTTCGGCCGAAAGGGCGCTTCAAAAGGCAGGACAAAGCGATACAGCTTATGTTATGAAATACTTGACGGAGAATCCAGAAGAGGCCTCAAAAATCAAAGCCTTCATTGAAGGTAAATCAATTCAGGTACGGGAAATATCCCCTTTGAAGGCATTGGCTCTTTATGTATCGATGAACTTATCGAAATGGCGCTATAACACTCTTCGGGATTTCAACACTCAAGAAGGAGCTCTTCAATACCCGAGTTACTACATGTTGGTTAAAGAAAAAATTAAGTGCTATCCGGCCAAAGAAGATCTCACAGTTACAGAGAGCTCTGCAAAAATCAAATTACAAGCCTTGATGGATTTAACCTCAAGAAGACTTATTAGGTCGTTAGAAACCCCTGTTGATCCCAATCAACAGCTCGTATTGACCAGCAAATGGGGTTTTGACGGATCATCTAGCCAAAGCATTTATCATCAAAGGACGAGTGAAGATGAGCAAATTGATCTTGCTAGTAATTTTATGATTAGTCTTGTACCACTGCGGCTCGTCTCAAAAGGTGTAACAATTTGGGAAAACGAGCGACCATCTTCCACTTCATTTTGCCGGCCAATATTGTTTAAGTTTATAAAGGAAACCAAAGAAAATGTGCAGAGAGAGATGGCTGAAATCGAAGCAGAGATTGAAGCCTTAACTCCATCCACCATCACTGATGGAATTAGTGTCAAACACCAACTGCTGTTGACAATGATTGATGGTAAAATTCATTCCATTATATCCAATACAGCAGCTTCAGTGTGTGACATATGCAAGGCTTGTCCTAAAGAAATGAATAATTTAGAGTTAATCAAAGATAAACACGCAAACGAGGACATGTATAAATATAGCTTAAGCACCCTTCACGCTTGGATTCGCTCAATGGAATGCTTATTACACATTTCCTACAAATTAGACATAAAATCATGGCAAGTAAGGGGTGATATAGCAAAAAGGCAAGTTGATGACAGGAAGAAAAGAGTTCAAGAGGCTGTAAGAAGAGAAACGGGCTTACTTCTCGATGTTGTGAAACAAGGCAGTGGATCCACCAACAATGGCAACTCGGCAAGGAGATTTTTTGAAAACTACACTAAATCTGCTGAACTGACCGGAATAGATGCTATGCTTTTAAGAAAAATCTGTGTGATCTTGCAGTGTATTTCATCAGGAGAGAAGATCAACGTAACTAAATTCCGAGAGTTCTGCTTTGATACTGCTAAGCTTTACGTGGAGTTATACCCATGGTATTATATGCCTTCTTCACTTCATAAAATTTTAATGCATGGGCCAGACATAGTTCAGAACATGTCAATTGTGCCCATTGGTTTTCTATCCGAAGAGGCATCTGAGGCTAGAAATAAAGATTTTAGAAAATATAGAGAGGGGCATTCTCGAAAGCATAGCAGTATCTCATGCAATGAAGATATTATGCACAATCTTTTACTGTCTTCTGATCCACTTGTTACAAGTATCCGTCCAAAAGGAAATAAGTTTGTAAAAAAATCTTCTTTTAAGGAATTTTATGAGCTTACGGATTCTAAGAAAAGTGATATCGAATTTGTTAACATAAATGATTTAGCGGACATCGATTCTGAATTTGAATTAATTGATGATGATGATGATGACGAAGATAATTAAATGATGTTATTGTTTTAAAATGTGTAACTTAGTAAATTAGAGCTTACATCTTAATTATTTATTGTACTTTTAATGAAACTAGGTAATTTATTATCAACTTACTTAAAAGTCATACTCTCATCAGTTCTTGTGAATATTTTTGTTAATATATATTTCTGTATATATATAATATATTTATAGACCTCTTAATAAGTCTGTCTGCGGTTTAAAGTAAATACAAATGGGGAAAAAACGTTTTTTTTTTTTTAATTTTCATTTCCTTTTATCCCAGAAAGTGCACATTTGGCGCACTATGTGTCTTAGTATTAAATATAGCTCTTAGTAATAGCATTACGATATTAGAGACCGCTACTTGAAACAAGCCCGGAATCAGGAGGGAGAGAGCTGGATACACTCATTTTCATAGTAAAATTTCACATTTTCTCAAATTACTCCCGAAATATGGGAGTTATGAAGAAATTCATCACCACAATTTATGAAGGCATTAAGTAATCAAATAAGATGGCATCATTAGTTTGGCATAATTTTACTCTTATTTTTCGGACATGTCTACGTCCAACCGCTCCCATACATTCGTTCCACTGTGTGACGTCCCGTTGACGGCGCGTTGGACGAACAGTATTATTGTAAGTGTGCTTTTTCCGCTAACATATTTTCTTACAAAACAGCTTATCTGAAGCTGAAGCATTTTGAATAGTGCAATACACTTCCAGAAATCAAATTTCATACCTAATTAACTGATTCATCCATTTATTTTAACAGTTTCTATCTCAACTCAATTTTCTTACGTAGGTATCAAATCAAATTAGAAATTATAGATCCCTTTAAAAACAATCCTACTCCGATCCCAAATCGACATTTTTTATGGCAACACTACCCTCCTTCGTATCGTGAGTGGACTCTATCAAGAGCATACTAGGACAATGTCGCATTCCGAGAATGTCTCTACCTAGTAGGCGTATCTCTACATCTATTATACCTATTCGCGTTGAGATAACATCGTGACTTAACCTCTTGTGTCATACCTATTTACTACGCGTGTTTCAATTAGATACTCTTGGTATGTGTATTTATACCTAAAGTTCTTACAGTGTATTGTTTGTAGTTTCTTATACAGTAAACAAGTTATGACTTTGTATTTAAGTTAAGTTTATATACTGTTGAAAGTTTAGTCATTATTATAATGGTGTTTTGTCAGTATTATTACTATAATTTTCAAGAAGAAAATGTTTGCATCTAGATTATAAATATATGTAGATAAGGCAGGTTGTTGAATTCTTATCTAAGTCATGAATTAACTGAGTAGATAGATGACTAACTAAGTATTCTATCTTATTGAACTTAAAAATAATTTTATTTAGAATTAATTATGAATTCACAAATGTAGGTATGATAAAAGCGTGTGGGATTATTTTGAAAACAAAAGTAGCGTCTGTCCATGTAGGTATTTAATTCATTCAAGCCATTCATTCTAGTATTTTACGAGCTCGTCGCTAGATACCTACTTTATAAATAGGTATGCAACTTTGTAGTATCGTAGCGTAGGCAGGGGTAGAAGTAGTGCGTTGTATACCCCGGGGTACCCCATACAAACACAGCGCCAATTAAGGCGCCCAATACCCAATTGTTGATCATTAGCCACTAATCCGTCTCATATTCAATCAATACCCAAAACTTTACTCGCACACCTCCACCCCCCTCGCCCCTCGTCGCGCGACATTTAATGACACCCGTGCAACGACCAACACACGCCATTATAGCCTCTCCTCTCACCACGTAAGGGCCACACTCCCCTGAACCCGCCCACCGCGTTATATAGCACCGAGGATCTATAAAAGTTACGTCTGTAATCTAACATAAAACTCGGGCCGTTTAGATGCGAACGCGGCCACGGACGACACATCTCGGCTCGCTCCGTACTTTTACCGAAATATGAAGGTGTTTTTTGTGTGAATACTCGGGTTTTTTCGTGTAAAAAGAAGGTTATTTCGTTGGTCGTCGGTGTAGTGGCGCGGACGTGAACGCGCGTCGTCGCGGCGCGGTCGCGTGATGTGATATCACCAACTTTGACGTTTGCACGACGCACAAAAACAATTTGTGAGTACTGAATTTGTATATTTTACGCAGAACGACGCTCTACTAGTGTTCAAAAAATATTTGTGATAGATGTCGCTTTGTTGCGTGAGCATGCTATGTTTTAAATGCTTTGTGTGAAGAATTCAGCCGGTTTTTCTGATAAACACGTGATTTGTGAGGAAAAATGACTTATTTTTAACTAATTCTATGCCGAAATAATGGCATCTGTCGATTTATCAACGGATTATTATATTTAAGAGTAGTTTTAATACATAAAATCGAAGGAAAAATTCGATTTATCGTATAATATATTTTCCCGGAAGTGTGACGCATTTTCCAAGCATGTATGAATTAAACTTTATTTTCTACGCATTTGAGATGATTTTCGCTTTATTTTAGCCCATTTATATTTTATATAAAAGTGTTAAATACCAAAAGGTAATACATACCTACCAAGAAAGGTTAGTAAGAAAATGCAGGCATTCAATGAAAAGGATTCGATTTTAGTAGGTATCTACAACAGCTGTTTTGTTGCTTTTCTTAGAAATTAGTTGCTATACTTTTAGTTTTTGTGAGTTTGATAGTTCTCATGAAGAGAGCGCAGACACTGATTTATTTTTAATTATTTTTAAGCATGTTTTAGTAAGCTTTAGATTAATTTCTTGAAAAAATATACGTTAATATAAAATATTTGAATGCTTACCACAGTAATCATTATTTATTTCCACTAAATCAGTTGAAAAAATATATGTAGCGCCATCTTTTAAGCGCACTACAAACTAAATAACTGAGAATTGGATAAAACTTTATTGCAACATGGCCAGTGAATTCCATATATTCTCCATCCTTGTCTTATTTATGTAACCGGGCTATACCTCTACTCTTCACGTCGGCCTCCATTCGAATGATACAGTCCGTGCATTCGCGCGATCTAAATACAACCCTCTCACTCAAGTGATAAGGTTGCACTTGCAATGCAAATGATTCTTATTTAGTTTCTGTTAAAGATGTTACCTTGCCGCTGCGGCGTGCACCTTAAAATTTAGTTATCTCCCTCGCACGATAGCTGTCATCTCTTTTTGTTGCGTGTAGTGTTATATGTAGATATCTCGTTCGGTGGGAGATAAACAGATGTCTGTTAGTAGTGACAGTTTGTATGGGATGTTAAGGAGGTAGAAGTACCACCATGATGAAATAGGCGGAGCGTGTGGTTTAGTTCCTCGTTTAGTAGGATCGCAGTGTTAAAGTACGATTATGGCAGTATGGAAGGAAACTGCCGTATTCTATAGGAATTATTTGAATAAACTCTGGGCTTTAGTGGATGAAGCAGCCAAATTGTTGAATTATACCAATTGGTGCTGCAAAATTTGTATGGTAATTTTAGTTAGTAGGTATTCAGTTTCAGTGCCATATTTTATAGCTACGCAATAGGTATTTGCATAGGTAATTCTCCTATGTGAATTTTATAAAGTAAGCAAGCTACTTTTACCGTTAAGTTAAAGTAACATAACGTTATCTACGGCGTCCCACAACAAAGTATACTAGGCCCACAGCTCTTTACATTATACATCAATGACTTTCCAAGGGCAATTACACATCCTGTGACACTGTTTGCTGATGACAGTACGATAACCATTCCATGTAATCAACGAGATCTTTATAAGGAGGATATAAATAATACAATAAAAGAGACTGTAGAATGGTTAGACAATAATAATTTAAAAATAAATTTAAATAAAACCGTAATAATTCATTTTAGCCAGCGCGCTTTGACTCTTCCCAATCTTGACATAACATACAATAATATCAAAATCGACACAGTTAATGCAACCAAGTTCTTAGGAGTTACGATAGATCGAAATTTAAATTGGAAGGCGCACGTGGATACCCTGGCTAAAAGAATAAATAGTAGTGCATACCTATGCCCTGTACACCTTATCTCGAAAGGTTAACATAGATGCCTTATTAACTGCATACTACGGGTTAACTGAATCTGTTCTCAGATATGGGGTTATCTTTTGGGGTAACTCGACGGACAAAGAAGATGCATTTAAAGCACAAAAGAGATGTCTCAGAGCCATGTTCAAGTTAAATACCACTGACAGTTGTAAGCCCTACTTTGTACGCTATAAATTATTGACGCTGACCTCCCTTTATATTCTAGAAACAGTAATGTTCGTTAGAAATAATTGCAACCTATTTTCGCGGATGGCAGATAAATATCCCAGAAACAGATCAAAATCAGCTCTGCCTTCATGAGAGTAAGACTGCACTTATGCGCAAAAGTGTTTTCTGCATGGCTCCTATTATATATAATAAATTACCTAAAAGTTGGAGAGAGCTTAATAATGTACAATTGAAGAAAAGACTAAAATCATTTTTAACTGGCAAAGCATATTATAACATTAATGAATTTCTGACAGAACAATTTACTGTGACATAGATTTTGACATTATAATTTTATTTATTACTTCTTTAATTCACAGACTTGTATTAAACTATGACGTTATATTTTATTATTATTTTTATATTGCTATGTAAAATTTTGACATTTATTAATAATTTTGCTAAATTAAATTAAAATTAATGTTACTGAAAATAATTATTTAAGGTGAACACAATTTTGTAATGCAAAACATTTGCACGCCATAGTATGTGGCAAACATGTCAGAACAATTATTATTATATAATATCATCTTACATGCATTTTTATATTATTGTATGTAAACACATGTTTGAGCAAATAAATATATCTTATCTTAACATAAATAATATTCCGCGTTTTTCAGACGTCTACCTACCTATTTTTTTAGACGTCTAAAAATTTTGCAATGCTATTTAAATTTAGGTAGGTAGGTACTCTAGGTTAAGTTAGTTATAGGTACCCTACACGTTTATTTCTTACTAGCTGCGCTCCATGGTTTCACCCGCATAAGTCTCGGTCCCGTGGGAATATCGAGATAAAAATTATCATACCTATGTCCTAATCTAGGTCATGGTTTACTCATTTACGAAATTTCATCCAAATCCGTTCAGCTGTTTTAGCGTGAAAGGGTAACAGACAAACATACTCACTTTTGCATTTATAATATTAGTTAGGATTAGGATTAAGTTATGAAGTTAGAATAATAAACCATCACATCAATAGACAACAAATTACCGGTAGATCAGAATATGTTCTTTGTTACTTTTAGCCTGAACCATCCCACTGCTGGGCCAAGGACTCTCCCCATTACTTCCAGCTTTGTCTTAGCTGAAAATTGTCTGATTTTCAGCTAAGACAAAGCTGGAACAACGATGTGTTTAATTATGGTGTAAAATGGGCATTGTACCTATAAGGCACCTATTTGGGTAGGTAGGTACTAAAGTAATAAAAAAATATTAAGTAATTACCTACCTATATAATTAATAAACAGTGCTTTGTCATATGAAATCAGAGGAGAGAGTTTAAAATGAAAAACCAATAAATAAGAGCTTGTAATGTGCATTATTGTGCATGTAACAATTAATTGGAGTTAGTCTTAAAAACTATAAAACAAAATGCTTCTATTTATAATTATGTACAAAATGAGCACTTTATAGATCTTTTTGTTAAATGATAAATTATTTTTATTTCTGTAAGTAGGTTTGTAGTACAAACACTTTTACACGTCAATCATATTTTTAAAATAAAGCTAGATGAGGTCGGCGTTTCCTATCTGACTACTCTGAGAAAAAAGGCCGAAATAAACTCAGAGGTCACAGTCTCTTTTAAAGTCCAGACATAATCTTGGTCAGAAAATGTGAAGGCCATATAGATTGGAGTCTGAAATGGTCTTTTGAGGAAAGAACCACACAGATTGAGTGGGACCTGTCCAGTCAGTGCACGCATTTGTCAGTAATCGTGCAGCTCAACTCAGAACTTAAGGAGCTCAACGATGCGACAAACAATACCAAAGAAAGAACATTTGGGTAGGCCGCATAAATTACTCAAACTGCCAGACTATGATGAAAACTAAACGAAAAAAAAAAATACTTCAATGACCCACATAGTCTTCACACTCACAATAATTGAAAACAATATAGGTAGATATGTAATACTTTACAAGTAAATATTCATGTCATTTTATATATAAAATTCATCAATGCCGATGTGTATAGAGAATGTGTTGTGTTGTATGTGGCTGTCATATGTAGGTATCTACAGTCAGCCTCAAAACATGACAAGAATTAATTTAATCCTAACTATATCCTAAATAATATTATAAATGCAAAAGTGTGTTTGTGTCGCTTTCACGCAAAAACGGCTAAATGGATTTAGAAGAAATTTGGCACTTGGGTAGATCATGACCTGGGTTAAGCCATAGAATACATTCTATCCCGATATTCCCACGATATCAAGACTTATGTGGGTGAAACTGTGGAGCGCAGTTAGTTGTTTATAATTTGGGTTCCGTAATAGTAGGTACAGTTTCAATGTATAAGTAGCTGCAATTAAGTAGATACCTGTCCAATGTGTAATATTTTTGTGGATACACTTTGCCTTATAATAATATTACTAATGGAACAAAGATTGTATAGAATTAAATAACTTCTTGTCGATCTATAGGTACATGTTTTGAGGCTCATCGTTTGAGGTTGATTCACCTATCTGATAATACCTACTGATATTATTTTTATTATACAGTAATTCGAGTGTTTTCTAGGTATTTTTTTTGGGACCTTAAAATAGTTTAGCTACTGTGTCTACTTGCTACCCGATCATCCTTGCAATGCTTTTTAGGGTTCCGTCGTAAACAAGGACCCCTTATAGTTTCGCCATGTCAGTTTGTCCCCGCTTTAGCTCAGAGGCGCTTAGTACTAGAAAGTTTTAATGTATGTATTAACAGGCAGGCACAAAGTGGTAAAACAAAAACTTGAAAAAAAAGAGCCAAGTCAGCTAAATGGTTGTTTATAGAGATGTGAAAAATTCATGGCAGTACATACTCGTACCTATAATGAAATTAAAAGGAAAACTATCACAGCTACGTAGGCTTTACAAGTTAGCGAGTATTAGTCGACCAACTTAAATTTGAAAT
This sequence comes from Atethmia centrago, assembly GCA_905333075.3. Lineage (NCBI taxonomy): Eukaryota > Metazoa > Arthropoda > Insecta > Lepidoptera > Noctuidae > Atethmia > Atethmia centrago. The sequence continues at coordinate 12,370,365 of HG995383.1, read as the reverse complement.
TCTAGAATTGACCGTGACGTAGGTATATTGATGGATGAGAGAACATGTTTTTGAACTACAATGTTAAGTTTATTTTTGGAATAAATTCATCCCAACTACGGAACCAACCCTTCATTGTGTGTGGTCTGACACGCACTTGGCCGGTTTTTTACAAGCTTTATATTATTATTTTTGCTTCGTTTGTATGTGTTTCCGGTTACCTACTCACTTTTGTCATAAATTTTATACCTACTTTTTTTATTTTTTTTATTTGTGATATATTTATTTACATAACCAAATTACAAGATGATTATTAACATTAACTAAATTAAATTAAAACTAAGTTAAGCTTAAAAAAGGCCCTCGGGGCATTGTACCGAGTATGCTGGCGGCATTTCCTCGCTGAATTGCAATGCTGATGCGTTGCGCGAGAAAGCCGCCAGCTTTTCGGTCACCAAGTCACCATACCTACTTTATATATGAATTTAATAGTTAGGTATAGGTACAACATTAGGTTAATAGTAAGGTATAGGTATCACATTTGATACATACTATATATCTAATAAAATTCCCTTCCAATTAGGTATAATTTCCTATGGCTCTATTATTCGTACCTACTTGCTATTTCTTTTAAAAGTAAGTATCTCTAAGATATGCTGTCTATAGTAAATTTATTTTACATAACTAAATAAATAATTGATATGGAATGGTTTTTATATTTAGTAAACATGTAATGCATGCAAAGCTTCTTGGTAGTGATGAATAATTAAAGAGAAAAAAAGCATTGAGAACCTCCTCCTTTTTATGAAGTCGTTTAAAAAAGCGAGTGATCCTTACAATAGGTAGTCGGACAAGCGAAATGTGTGACATCTCACCTTGGTACCTAATAAGCAACTGAGCAGCGACAGAAAATGGTGCCGATTCCCTTGTTCACAAACTAAACTAAACCAGGACTAAACTAAAATTTATCTTCTGTCCTTTTCTTAATGAAATAGAATGAAAAAGATGCACTGAACTTAAATTTAGTTTAGATTGTGAACAAGGGAATCGGCACCATTAACCTCAAAAATAAAAAAGCTAAATACTGAAATATTTAGGTAATCGAATAATTATTCATTACTAGTGGTCGCCTACTGGTCGAAATTCGACCCCCTCTACTTACAATCTATATAGTGCTTACTGCTTCCATGAGTACACTAATTCTATGCTATTATAAGGTACTTACTAATTCCATGCTATTAAAAAGTACCTACTTAGGTACTTATTCCATGCTCAAGCTGTCCGCTTCCGTCCCTTTTCACGAAATCACTCCCACAGAAAGCGAGAGGAAAGATGTTACACATCAAAAATTGTTTATCTGTAAATTTCTTATTATGTAGCCTACGTAATTTATTATTGTCATGCCTTTTTTTTGGGTGGAAAATTATCAAATAACTTCTCCCGCTCTTTGTGTCAGACTCTTACTGACTAAAACCCACCCGTGTTCCTTCCGTTGCCTGTTTTGCCAGGGGCCTCGGTATCTCTTTCGGACTTTTCCGCGACCCCGGCAGTCATCCGCCCTAGTGGACTCCTACACTTGTGCTGATGACATCTCTTGAGGCGCGCGCAGAACACAACGTGCCGTCGACCCGGACCTGGTCTTTGTCGGACGGCGAGCTAACCATTGCTCACCGTCCGCAAGCCCGCGCCTACGGTGACCGGAAATCCGTCCGGGATTCCCGACGCCCAGGGCGTCCAGGGCGTCTCCTGCGGCGGCTAGGGGCGAGAGAGCGTGAAATTTACCTTTCCCTCAACCGTCCCGCCGAGGAATGCTGAAGGAGGTTCAGCTTTCCTCGAGCATGCTGCTTCGCAGAATGAGGTGACGGCTGCCCATTCCCTCCCACTCCGTACCATGGCATGAATCAGGGCCGGATGTGAGAGATCTCCGCCGCCGATCGCCTCCACGAGGACATGGCGGTGCGCTGCCCGAGCCGAGAAGACCTCCACCGTGTCCTCCGGGTGATCCAAACAGTGGTGACACCTGGGCGTTTCCTCCCACCATATCCGACACAAGAACCTCCTGAAGCTGCCGTGTCCGGTGAGGACCTGCGTCAGGCGGAAAGTGAGGATGCCGTGGCGCCTCTCTAGCCACTCCTTAAAGAGGGGACTTATCGCCGCAATTGTGGCATGCCCAGCACTGGGTATTATTGTCAAGCCTGATATAATATTACATTAGGTATGCATTGCAATTCAAGTTATCAAAACAATAAACATTTTTTTTAGCACCTTTTAAAGGCCTGTGCAGACTAGCGCAATATCGCTGGTGCGACAGGCAGAAATATGCCTGTCACGCCCGCGATATCACCCCAGTCTGTGAGAGCCTTAAAACTAACACTTCCACCTGTACATAGATAAGTCAATATAAGCTGTCCTAAGAAGGTGGTTAGTATACACTGGCTATATTCATAGATATTCATGCAAACTGTTTTCTAAGTTGCCTACTCATATATGACGAACTTCTTTGGCTTCGTCTTAATCTTCAATAAATATTCTTACTTCATTTGCACATCTAAAAATATACTTAACAATATTTTAGTCTCCACCAAACCAAGAAAGAAATTATACATACCTACTCATTCTGTTATACATCACCATCGGTAGATACAACCCCTGATAAAAGTTTACAAAAGTATAAATCAATGCAACAACTCATTCAACGATTATTAGAACATTTATGTCCTCACAACATGCGTAAAACTGAATTTCATGTCAAACAAGTATTATCAGGGTAGTTTCCACTCCTCTGATTCACCATAATTCTCCCTAAACACATTAATTTTACTTTACCTATAGTATTGGATTTAATAATGGTTTACCTCCACGGAAACTTCCTAGGTATCTAAGGAAATGTATTGCTGACATTTTGCTTAGATATTGAATTTGGTAGGGGTAGGTAACGATACTACTTTGGTATCTAATTAAATAAAACTTGCCATGGGTACATTGTTTGAGTAAAACCTACGTTTTGTTAAAAAAATTGTAGGTACTATACATACATACATACTTACATACAGTTTTGAAATGGGTTCCCAAGATATTTTTGTTATTAAAAAAGTTTAATTAGACCTTCTACTTGGAACACAGCTCATAGCTTGGTCATGTCTTATGTACTTACCGAATTGTAACTTAAGTACTAACTACTTAATAAGTACTAACTACTACCTTACTTACTTTGTAATAACTTAAACAAGTATAAATAACCTTTGCTTTCTTTTTATTAAAGAAATTTGAGTAAAACCTACGTTTTGTTAAAAAAATTGTAGGTACTATACATACCTACATACATACTTACATACAGTTTTGAAAAGGGTTCCCAAGATATTTTTGTTGTTAAAAAAGTTTAATTAGACCTTCTACTTGGAACACAGCTCATAGCTTGGTCATGTCTTATGTACTTACCGAATTGTAACTTAAGTACTAACTACTACCTTACTTACTTTGTAATAACTTAAATAAGTATAAATAACCTTTGCTTTCTTTTTATTAATAGTCATGACAGGCCTCAGCACACAACACGTTAGGTACCTATTCTGTAGGTCTGCCCGGCTTGGGCAGAGCACCGCCGTGTCCTCGTGGAGGCGATCGGCGGCAGAGACCTCTCGCGTCCGGCCCTGGTTCAGGCCATGGTATGGAGCGAGAGGGCATGGGCAGCCGTCACCTCCTTCTGCGAAGCAGTAATGCTCGCGAAGGAGGAGGCGGGACGGTTGAGGGAAAGGCACGTTTCGCGCTCTCTCGCCCCTAGCCGCCGCAGGAGACGCCCTGGGCGTCGGGAATCCCGGGCGGATTTCCGGCCACCGTAGGCGCGGGCTTGCGGACGGTGAGCAATGGGTAGCTCACCGACCGGCAAGGACCAGGCCCGGGTCGACGGCGCGTCGTATTCCACGCGCGCCTCAAAGAGATGTCAGCACAAATGTAGGGGTCCACTAGGGCCGATGCCTGCCGGGGTCGCGGGAAGGTACTTATGGGTCACCGAGTCCCCTGGCAACACAGGCAACAGGAAGGAATACGGGTGGGTTTTAGTCAGTAGGAGTCTGACACACCCTCCCGCTCCGCCCAGAGCGGGAGAAGTTATTTGATGATTACCCACCCTCAAAAAAAAATGTACCTATTCTGTAAAGATTTCAACTTACTACGGCAAAAAAAACTGAAATATACCTGTAACATATATACGGACAGGACATATTACTAACATACATATTCAGTAATCGGCTTGCGTTGAGCACGGAGCCCTGAAAACAAATGGAAGAAATTCATCCACAGACTCTGGGCAGACACCCTACCAGCTTGCTGACAAGCTAATGTCATCACCAGGGCTTGAGCTGTTTTGCTTTTAATTGTTGCACCTGTTGATTCATAAAAATAATTTCTTCATATTCTAAAGCATAGGTATGCTTTTCATCCAGTGACTTACATACCTGAACTTCAAGACATCTCTATTAGGTAGCTACGGCTACTTCACACTCAACCCACCTTTTTCACACCTGTTTTTATGAGATGTATGGCAGATAGTAATCAGCGAGACAAGCACAACCTTTTGTTTCTTATATGAGAGACAGAAATAAATTTATATTGAGGCTTATTTAATGGTTAACCATCAGTTTTCAATATGGCTAAGCACAGTTGGTGGTGCTTAGCCAAAACCCCGTTGTTGTTATGTCTGAGTTACAAGTAAGTAATCCTTACTAATATTATATATGCGAGAGTGAGTTTATTTCTTTGTTACGCTTTCACGCTAAAACGGCTGAACGAATTTGAATGAAATTTAGCATATGGATAGACCATGCCCTGGATTAGGATATTGATTACTTTTTATTCCGATATTCCCACGGGATCGAGACTTACGCGGGTGAAACCGCGGGGCCCAGCTAGTCAATAATAAATAGGTAGGTATAATTAAGCAGAAAGGTGTGCCCAGAACTAAACAAATAAAACAATGGACAACCATTACGTACCTACATTTATTTGACGACTTTCTTTTTTTATTGTAGCACCTGTTAATTTGCAAATATCCATATTCCAAAAATATTCATTATTTTTCATTCGTAACCTGAGCCAATCAATACTTCTTCACACTGGCTTAATGTGCCTTCCTAGCAACTGCATATTGTATAGCTAATTAAGTCATTTTAAAAACATATGACGTAAAGTAGAACAGCTGCAAGACATAGTGACTGTGATGGATGAAGCATATAAATTGAAAGGGATATTCATTCCTTTATATTCATAAATGTGAATAACCGACCCGGGAATTGAACCCAGGACCTCATGCTCAGCAGTAGCGCTTGCGACCACTAGACCAACGGAAAGTCCTTGGTTCTTGGTGTTTGAAAGAGAAGAGGATATAGGCTCCTACATACTGGCGCGACTTGTCGCGCGACGCGTCGCGACACAAAGGCACCGCTTGTAGCGCTACACGCGGTGTCTTTGTGTCGCGTCGCGTCGCGCGACAAGTCGCGCCAGTATGCAGGAGCCTTATATCGGTGTGTGATGTTAAAATAAATGATAAGAGTGGGGAGCAAGTACTTATTTGCTCCACACTCTTATCATTTATTTTTTAGACTGACTCCTGAGTTTGTATATTTGGGGAGTCAGTTTATAAGGAATGGAAAGATTGATGAAGATGTGGAAAGGAGAGTAAATGCGGGATATAAAGCGAATGGTGATATACATGCGATTGTGACTAACCAGTCGATGCCTAAAAAGGCACGACTGGCTGTTCATAATGGCGTGTTGGTGCCTACGCTCATATATGGAAATGAATGTTGGGTGTGGCAAAAGTAGCATGAGTAGAATAAATGCTGTGAAAATGCGTTCCATGCGAAGCAAGTGTGGTGTGGCTTTAAATGATAGGCTGAAAAATTATGTGATAAGGCAACGGTGCGCTTTAAAAGAATATGTAGTAATTTTTTCTTTAAAGAGTATGCTTAGATGGTTTGGTCATGTTGAGAGGATGAATGAAAGGCGACTAACAAAAGGTATTTACAAGGCAGATGTGAATGCAAACGCCGGGAAGGGACGCTCTAGGAGGACGTACATATAGTGACCTCATTGGTGATGTTCTTCAGAAAGGTGCGTACTTGCAACCGGCGTGCGTATATGGCCAGTAGATGTATGAACGTAAATCAAAGCAAATCAAATCAAAAATCAATGTACGGAGCAAAAGGAGTATGTAAGGAGCGTAGCAGGTGACTGCAGGTGGTGTTCTATAGATGTGTGTGGCGGTCTATGTATGTGATGTGTAGTAGATAGATCATTATTATTTATTTATTTAACCATTTATATAGGTACACACATATAGAAATATAGAGGCATGAGGAACAGAGTGTAAAGTTCACTCATCCTCCATAGAAAAGGGAGGATCCTCCGACAGGTGTCGTGTCTGGTGGGCAACTGGCCGATGCGGGCAGTTTATGTCGGGATGTTGTATATATGCTAGTTGCGCGGTAAACTCTGCTTGCGCGATGCAGGATTTTGCGTGTGATGCGTAGTTCGTATTTGGCGACGTAGATGCCGCCATAGAAACAGACAAGAAGAAAAGAACAGAAAAATACGTACAAAGGCGATGCTTATTTCTAAAGAAATCTATTCCAACATACCTGCGATAGGAAAGTAGATAAACACATCTCACACTCACACATCTTCTCCACATCATCATCCTCATCTTCTTCTCCATATCTTACTTATCTTGATAAGTAAGATAGAGTAACTTTACTCCCTTGGGAGTATGCACTTACTTCCTTTCTTTACTAACTGTAACTCTTGATTTTCTAATAAGTAGGTAGGTACTAATGTCTGATATTATTTAAAACTTGTTAGATTCTTTTTTGTTATCTATACATTTATGATAAGATAGTAGCTTAACGATGAATTTTTGTCCGTATGTCTGTTTGTCTGGATGTATGTTCCGGATTGGCGCAAAAACGGTCGAATGGATTTGAATGAAATTTAGCAAACAGATAGTTTTAATCTGGATTAACACTTAAGGTACTTTAATCCTAGTAGAACATTCCCGTGGGATATTATCCGCTGGCGAAGCCTAGTTGTAATTACAAACAACCATAAGGTATCGTTGAAGGTTGGGTTCTTTTGAATCTTGGAAATAAAATATGCTACATTTGCTCCAAAAAAAGCCGAATTACATGTACTACACCTACACATACCTAGGTACACTTACAATCAGTCTTAAAAAGATAAGAAAAAATGACAAGAATTCATTTAATTGTATTGTTATACACCACTATCACATTAAATAGGAAATTTTGATTCGAACTCAAGTTAAGTGTGCTATCACTTAAAGAAGAGCACTACATGCACCCATACTAGTTTAGCAGTTTACCCGTAAACTGGCCGTGGTTCAGGCTATGGTATGGAGTGAGAGGGCATGGGTAGCCATCACCACCTTCTGCGAAGCAGTAATGCTCGCAAAGGAGGAGACGGGACGGTTGAGGCAAAGGTAAATTTCGCGCCCTCTCGGCCCTAACCGCCGCAGGAGATGCTCTGGGCGTCGGGAATCCCAGGCGGCTTTCCGGCCACCATAGCCAAGGGCTTGCGGATGGTGAGCAATGGGTAGCTCGCCGTCCGGACCAGGCCCGGGCCAACGGCGCGTTGTGTTCCACGCGCGCCTCAAAGAGACGTCGTCAGCACAAGTGTAGGGGTCCACTAGGGCCGACACCTGCCGGGGTCGCGGAAAAGTCCGAAAGGGATACCGAGGCCCCTGGCAACACAGGCAAAGGAAGGGTGGGTTTTAGTCAGTAAGAGTCTGACACACCCTCCCGCTCCGCCCAGAGCGAGGAAGTTATTTGATAATTTCCCACCAAAAAAAAAACCCGTAAACTGAATAAAATGAAAAATATTACCCAATCCTACTAATATTATAAATGCGAAAGGTTCTAAGAATGGATGGATGGATGGATATTTGTTACTCTTTCACGCTAAAAGTACTGAACAAATTTGGAATAAATTTGGCACACATATAGTTTATAACCAGGAATAACACATAGGATACTTTTTATCCCGATATACCCACGGGGTTAAAACTTACAAAACGGGTGAAACCGCGGGGCGCATCTAGTAAATTATAAATTATACACATTAAGTTAGACAAATATTATTTGTTAGTGACGGTTGTTCCATATTATTGTATAAATGGGTAACCACAAAACATAGTACACATTGGGTACGCTTAGCTACTCATTGACTACACACAATGTTATGGAACACAGATTGTATACAATCAAATGAATTTAGATAATGATTAATTATTTCATGACAGCTGCTCATCTACATTTACTCAGTTATATTTGGCTAACTAAACTGTAAGTCAATCCCAACAGACGAGCAAAGGTCAGATGGTCGACTAGGAATCGTTCGTAGCAGATGCCTACGCCGTAGCAAGCGCTACGCAACAGTTAATTTTGACCTCATCTTCAGATGATCTTTATCCAAGTACCAATTCAATTTTGCTATTTCTTGTTTCTTTTTGAAACGGTATAGCCATTGAGTCCGTAGGTGGTAATTTATTCACGCCTGACGTAGGTACTACGCCTGTGTTAGAATGTGGATGAAAACTATGTGTATAGGTATCGATGTCGTCATATTTAGCTGACTTTTAGTATCAGTATGGTTACTGGTAATTAACTTTGTTTGAAAGTACCTAGGAATTTGATGTTTAGGGAAAGGATTTTATGAAGAAAAGTAAAAAATACAAGACGAGTAGGCTACTTAGCCTTACTTAGCGCATGTGTAATTCGCTTTCGTAACAGCGCGCGACGCGTCTAGGGATTTGCCTATTCGTGGCCTTACGATGCTATTCATTGCCTTACGATACTATTCGTTGCCTTACGACGCAGCTGCAGCTTCTGTAGGTATACGAAGGAGAAGAATGAATAATAATTTAAAACAGTATAATGTATTATCTAATAATGTGTTTTTCCCTACTGAATTACGACCGCGCTAAGCCCTAGTAGCTACGCGTCGTGCCACTACGAAAACGAGGTACACAATCTATGTGCTAAATGAAACCATGAATTCACTCTACTACGATTTCAATGCATAGGCCACTTCACACTTCCTCCACGATTCCCACGCGACGTGAACGCAGCATGAAGTGCGACAAAGCTCGACATTTGTTATCTTCGCAGAGTTTTCATACTCGTAATAACGTTCACACGTTCGTAAGCGATGGACGTCGAAGTGTCTACCGCTGCATCCCTCGTGTTGTGCGCATAAGCGTACTACAATTATGAACACGTCATCACACGTCCACTGTTTACTAATTTTTTCGGTGCATACCTAACTTATTTGAAGTGAGACAACCAGACACAGCCGTTGACAACAATGAACTGAGTGATGCACTAGTGTGGAGACTAAACGTGTTCATGTTACATTCGCACTTCGTGATACCTTTGACGCGGCAGTGACAAAAATCGGGGAACAATGCGCGAAGCCAGCCGCCAACAAAGTGCGAAACAGCTCCACGCTTTGTGTACGCGGACATTTCGTGGTGTCGCGCGCAATTCGCGGAGGAAGTGTGGACTGGCCCTACATAAGATGTCGCAGCATCATCTCACTGTTCGTTCGCACGGGCGAAACATTCACAAAAAAACATTTTAAAATCTTTGTTTTCTGTCAATGTATCAACTCGCGTTCGCATTATCACACATCTTGTTGACGCGAAATATGTTTGACGTAATATCACTTGACATGTTTCGACACATGTTCTTACAAACCAATTTCATAACAAAATGTACGTGTGTGAACCTAGCAACATGTTGTAAGATTGTTTTTGATATTTTGCCGATGTAAGTAATCATTCTGATGTAGACAAATAGTTTATTAGCGGGTAATAACATAAATTAAAGGGATTAGGATGATTTATTATCAAAACCAGCTAGAACTGAGCCACTTCGTCTAGTCCGGCTCTCGATTCGGTTTTTATTTTATTTAATTCCCTGTTGAATTGTGTTTTCAAAGATGTAATTTTTCTTTCGATCGGAATAACACTATCCATAGTATCCATGCCTTTTTGCTCAGCTCTTTAATACACAATAAAGAAGATCGATGCTTTCGTCTGTTTATAGTCTTCACATATCGTAATCTTTGGACACATGGAAAGTCTGGCCAAAGCTCTATAAACTTTATCGTGTCTGCCACTCCATGCTTCGATATTTCACCGTATGTGGTAAACATATGATGCAAAATGTCATACTTACGTCGATATAGGTAGTTGTCATGGCTGAGACTATGGAGGACCTCAGTACAATGCTCGATGACCTCAGTAGAGCTTCCGAAAGAGTGGGTCGCTACACTCGAAGTTGTGGACGAGTATGTTTACTTAGGACAAACTGTCCAGTTAGGTAGGTCCTTCTTCGAGAAAGAGGTCAATCGTCGAATCCGACTCGACTTACCCATGTTTCGTTCAGTGCGAACGTAAATTCAAAATCACAAAACAAGTTCTGACATTTGTTTCACGTGACAAGTATCGAAACATCTACCATGTTGAATGTTTTCTGAACGCATAATTAGACCATATAACCCATTGATTAAATCAATTCAACCAGTCCATAGACTTGTAACGCGTTTAATTCCACGACCAAAATGTATGTCGCTTTTGGTGGGGGACGACGTAGATAATGCTGCCAACCACATTGCCAAGAGTGCTGCCAACTTACTTAAAAACAAGAGACTACCGTATAGGTAGATATTTTATATTCCTTCTTTTTTCGATAGATTCCTAAATCCCTATTTAGACGGTGCAAGTTTATTGCCTATGCCATACCATTAAATTTAAACAACAATTGACTGACGCCGTCTAAACAACACGTACCTACAATTGTTGCACGATACGGGCAAGTTAGTTGCCGTTCAAAACTGGTATAGGTGTAAACAACATGTACAATAAAATTGCACATACTCGTACAATAAAATCTAAATCAATTCTGGCATGAAAATTTTCTATTATTCAAACATAAGTGCGATGAGTGAGCGTGTGTTAATGAACAAAAAAATCGTTTAGTACAATTGAATGCAATATTTGCCAGCGCACAGGCACAGCGCACAGGCAATACTTGAATCAATTGTACTCGTACAAGTACGTGCAACTCTGTGTTTCAATCAAACAATCAACTCAGCCTATAACAGTCCACTGCTGGATATAGGCCTCTCCCAGGCTGCGCCACAACACCCTGTCCTCCGCTTTCCGCATCTAGTCTGTACCAGCTACCTTTTTAAGGTCATCGGTCCATCTAGCTGGGGGGCGTCCCACACTACGCTTGCCGATACGCGGTCTCCACTCCAGGACTCGTCTGCTCCATCGGCCATTGGTCCTTCGACAAATATGGCCAGCCCACTGCCACTTCAGCTTGCTTACTCTGCAGGCTATGTCGGTTACTCCGGTTCTCTTCCGGATAATTTCATTTCTAATCCTATCCTTCAAAAAAAATCCGAGGTCGCTCAGCGCGCCATGGAGCGGGCTATCCGCTCCATGGCGCGCTGAGCGACCTTTAATTTGCGGACCAACCCGACTGTCAGTGTCTACGTTTCAGCACCCTATGTCATAACGGGCAGGACGCACTGGTTGAAGACCTTAGACTTCAAACACTGCGGGATTGGTGACGAGAAGACTTGACGAAGTTTTCAAAACGCTGCCCAACCTAATCGAATCCTCCTGTCGGTTTCTTTCTCAAAGTTGTGTCTACCGAGCTGGATAACTTGTCCTAGGCTCTGTGTTTAGATTAGGCAAACAAGAAAATTATAGCATGTAATAATTGCCTCTGTGTAAACAGAAGTCGCATGCAGTTAATTAATGGCAAAACTTGCATTAAATTATTGTAAATGATAAATGAATGATAAATGATTTTATAAATGATAAATGATTTTATTTCTGTAAGTAGGTTTTTACAAACACTTTTACACGTCAAACATATTTTTTTAAACTAGATGAGGTCGGCGTTTCCTATCTTACTACTCTGAGAAGAAAGGCCGAAACAAACTCAGAGGTCACAGTCTCTTTTAAAGTCCAGACATAATCTTGGTCAGGTCATGTGAAGAACATGTCGATTGGTGTCTGAAATGGTCTTTTGTTGAAAGAACCACACAGATTGAGTGGACCTGTCCAGTCAGTGCACGCATTTGTCAGTAGTTGTGCAGCTCAACTCAGAACTAAAGGAGCTCAACGATTCAACGAACAATACCAAAGAAAGGACATTTGGCTAGGCCACAAAAAATGCTCAAACTACCAGACCATGTTAAAAACTAACTGAGAATAAAACAAAATTAAACAACGACCCACATAGTCTTCACATTTACAATAATTAAAATAATATAATACTAAACAGAGTAAATATTCATGTCATTGCATAAATAAAATTCATCAATGTCAATATGTATAATTATCCGGACATAATGTTGGTCAGATCATTTGAGGACCATGTAGGTTGGTGTCCGAAATGGTCTTTTGGGGAAAGAACCATTTTATAGAAATCGCACGCGTGTAAACACTTGCATGCAATTCTTGAATGGGAATAATTGAAAGTGCTTAATGGCATGCGATTATTGCTCTCGAATGTTCCAGAAAGTTGCACCGTGTAAATGGGGCTTTAAAGAAACAACAGAGAATTCATGAACGTAACAATGCGCAGTCGTATAAGATTCTTAATTTGCCTAGTTTTTTCCTAAATATGTTTCAGTCGGCTTTCAGTATAACCGGATAAAGCTAGTATTTTACATGGAGCTACTGCCTATCTGACCTCCACAACCCAATTACTGGGTAATACGATACGAGGGCGACACTTAAAGTTTTGAGAATTGGCCACTTGTAAACGATATAATAAAAAAAACAGTTCAAATTTTGAAAATGAAACTCTTTGCCAATATAATTGTGTAGGTATGTATTTTATTCATTTGTCGTTTGTTTACGTTTTGGTGGCAAATTGAAAATTGTCTGTGTCAGGTCAGCATGAATTTGACGCTAGAACGCGACTTTCGATGTCATTTAAGTCAACAAGAAAGTTATGATAGACTTCGATTGGCCTTTCACGAAACCCCACTCGTGCCACTTTTTACAACTGGTTTAATGAGTTTAAACGTGGTCGCACTAATCTCACCGATGATCTGCTTGAGGGACGGCCTTCTACGGCGACGACTGAAGATAACATCAGTGTTGTGCGGTGTATGATAGAGACTGACAAAAGAGTGACTTATCAGCAGATTCAGACAAGCTTAGGCATTGGTATGAGTCAGGTGCACAAAATCCTTCATGAACATTTAGCGGTCTGGAAGCTTTATTCCCGGTGGATACCTCATTATTTGACAGAGGCCCAAAAACTCCGTCGTGTTGATTGGTGTCCTGAAATGGTTCAAAGATTCAATGGAGGTGACTCAAATGCTGTTCTTCGGAAGGACATGTCATTATGCAACAATTGTTTTAGAGGATCGAAAAACAGTTACTGCAGAGTGGTACACTAACAATTATTTGCCACTTGTCTTGGAAAAAGTTCCGGAGAAACGACCTCGCAGTAGGACCCTCTTTTGCCACGAAAACGCCTCGTCGCACACTGCCAAGCAAACAATCGACTTCTTGGCGACGTCAGACGTGGAATTACTGGGTCACCCGCCCTATACCCCCGACCTCGCACCTTGCGATTTTTATTTATTTCCGAAAATAAAAGAAAAACTTCGAGGAAAACGTTTTATGGACTCCGAGGAAGCAGTGGCTGCGTTTCAAAATGCCGTCGAAGAGACCCCTAAGGACGAGTGGGTAAAGTGCTTTTCTGAGTGGTTCCATCGGATGCAGCGATGTATTGATATAAATCGGCACTATTTTGAAAAGATATAATAAAACAAATAACTTGCTAGTTTGTTCAGTTTTTGATTTTCTAAGAACTTTCAGTGTCACCCTCGTATATCCTATGGGGAATAAATTCAGTGGCGTTTAAACGGCATCTAAAACGGTTTAGTAAAAATATGTTCCACAAGGAGTTAGGTTAGATTAGGTTAGGTTACCTTTATGTTAATCATAATTCACACCATCTTCGAGATTGATTAATACAGTTGTTTTATTAATTCACTGCAGAAAATTTACAGGTCCCAGTTGTCACTTCATTATATAAACCATGTAATTAGTAGGTAACTACTTTATGGATATTAACTTAATTATAACAGCATCAAAAATATGTAGAGAAGAAACATATTTAAATAGTACATCGACAAGAACTCATTTTATTATCTACAATTTGTGTTCCATAATACAGTATCAAGTGGGTATGTAGTTACAATTATATACCCAATGTGCGCTTTTACAATTTCTAACGTGACGATATTATCATTGACGTTCTATAGCGTTAACTTTCCTTAAGGATTTTTATTCTTATCTGTCTTAAAGACAGATGTCTAGTATTTAAAGTGAATTATAAGTGCTATAGTGATAGTGCCAAATATTCAACTAAAAAGGTATGTCATTAGTGCTATGTTTCTGCATGCTCTTAGGTTGCCTGGCGGAAAGAGCTTCAGGCATTAAGTCCGCCTTCGTATGGTATCCAACATTTTCAGATAAAGTAAAAGTCTTGATTTACTCTTATGCTTGTTTAGAAAACCACTTGCACTGGTGAGATCTATTTACAATATACTCGTGCGTACTAGTGTGTATCGCGAAATTCTATTTTTATATTCTATTGAAATTCACTCACAGGTGAATTAAGTTCATTTGATGTATTGGTACTTGACCTGGACGGCGGTAAATTGATAAGTTATTCTAATCCTCGGATTGTTAGGATTATTGGAACTTGGTAAGTACTTAGGTACATGAGACTATTAATTTCCAACTTTCTCTTTTTTAGTAATATAATTAGGTAGGTAATCCTTGATTTGCTAACACATTTCAACAATTTTAATATTATTTCTATGCATTTTATAGGCGAGTAGGTAATTCATTTATTGAATAATGAGCAGCATATATATATTTTTTTTATTTGCATTTATTGAATAATGAGCAGCAAATATATATATTTTTTATTTGCTGCTCATTATTCAATAGGGTAAAACCGGGATAGATGACGCAGTGGGATAGATGCCTCATTTTCAAAAAACCTAACTTCTCAAACTCGCAACTATGAATTAATAGTATAAGTAGGAGCCGCAGTCACCCCGCACCTCGGTTGCCCCCTGTCTGTCGTACGGTGAGGATGCGTTTCACTCGTGTGTGCAATCATCTCCGCGGCGAACTTCACGAACACGTCAAAGATTTAAAGGGTAGTATTTGCCATTGTATAACTTTATAAGTAGTAATACTTTCCATTATATTTGTTATTACATCGATTTACTGGTTTATTAAGTGTTCATCTGGGTGTTAATAGTTGCACTTTTGTTTTTAATTTATTTAAAAAATACTTGGGCATCTATCCCTATCATAAAGGATAGTTGCCCTGATTTTTCGAGGTATAGGTGCCCTTAGGGGCATCTATCCCTCCATACACTATAATGGCGTCAGTGCATACTTTTAAAATATTTTTGTGTTCTGTTATATTTTTGTTTTTCCGTATTTTTTATATTTGGACTCTTTACTTGTAGCAGAACCATACCACGAAAATACAAAAGAAAGGAAGGAGTGCGAGCTCGAGTATGTTCTTGGACTGTAGAACAACTACATTCAGCTTTCGATGAAATGGACAAAAAAACCGTGGGGATGAATGAAATATCCCGACAATTTGGGATTCCATTGAGAACATTGCGAAGACGTTATGCTGCTAAAAATACAACGAAGTTGGCATTGGGTATATACCTATTAACGATCATGTAATTCAGGATATTACCTACAAGCTTTTATTTAATTTTAACTCCAATGGATTTATTAATAAACTATTTTTTCTTTAGGAATTCATATTTTTGTTAAACAAATGTTTTTGAAATTTTATTATGCTTGGTTTTTGAAATTTTATTATGTTTGTTTGTGTCGTATTAGAATTATCTTATAACGATAACAAAAAAAACATTAAAAAAAATTGGCTTTTCATAATTCGACTTCATATTTGGTTGGGTTTTTCGTTTACACAGTATAAAGGGCATCTATCCCGCACTGCAGGCATCTATCCTTCTCAGTATTTTCATAGTGGGGCAACTATCCATACAGGTAGGCATCTATCCTCAAAAAAAGTGTTCCACGAAAAGCTAAATTCTACAAAATTTATTATTGATAGGTCAAAAAATAATAATTATAATTCAACATAAACGATTAAACTAACTACACTCATAGAAGTTATTCATATAAAATTTATATTTTTTAAATAAGGAGGCTATTTCAAAAAGTGGGGCATCTATCCCGGTTTTACCCTAAATGAATTACCTATTCGCCTATAAAATGCATGGAAATAATATTAAAATTGTTGAAATGTGATAGCAAATCAAGGATTACCTAATTACTAATTTTGCTATCAATTTTAACAGGAATGTCAAAGGCTTTTACATTTTAATATTTCAAAAGTTACTTTTTGAAGTGTTAAAATCTGAATTCACATTAAAAAACTTTTGGCGTGAAACTTCCAAAGAATCATGAATTTATTCTATTAAGCGTTTACTTGATACCAAAATTGCCGTAAGCGACAGTCGCTTGTTATCGCAAAAAGGTCTTTAAAGTTAATAGGTTACGTTTTATAGCTCCGTGGAAGGCGACGTCGTTTACGTGATGGCAATCGAAGGGGAACGGTCGTTAGTTCCGGCTCTTGCCACATAATCGGTGGCAGCACTGTGTATGATTTTCTTAAACAGAAATTATTTTCAGTTCATTTGGTTGTGTAATTTATTATTTTTCTAGAGCAAATTTTTTATCTTTTACGAGAAACTGACTAAAAAGAGCAAATGTTATTAAATTATACCTACATAACTATGTATGTCTTTGCAGCGATTTCTTGTTGTTTGTGTTTTAATATGTATCAATGAAAAGTATAACTTTGTTTTAAAATAACAAATCACAAACAAAACTTTCGAATTGTTTATAATATTGAATTTATAGGTATTATAAACAATTCGAAAATTTAAAAAATCTTAACTCATAATTCCATCCACTTACAATTTTCGAGCTAACAGCGCCATCTCGTATCGAGTGGCAGAACTTCGTAGCGAGCTCACGCACACATAGACAGTGTCTCCCTCCCGTGTTTCCATTTAGAAACACGCACACAATCAAAGCTGAAAAAAACGGAAGGCCGCGAGGTAAATCGGGATATCTTATGTAAAAGATCACGATACCCTATCTAATCGTTTTATATTTTCCTAGGTAACAAGCCAATCTTTGATTGGGATAGGAAATGGATGAAGGGTTCGGAAATTTTTGTAAGTAATTGTTTTTCTTTCTTGTGGTGCCGTGGGAGGTTCTGTTTTCGAGATTCATTGACTTCAAAAATTTAAATACTTACCTTTGTTTCGTCGCAATTTTTCTGAATTTAAAGTGTTCCTTTTTTAAATACTGTTTTTATTATTTTGGAATTTTCTTTTTACGGAAGAAATGTGAGCAATGCAAGCTAGGAACATGGTTAGTTTAATTTTTTTGTGGGTAATTCATTCGTTTTATTGTAAAGGTAACTATGCAATTTTGCCATAATAAATATTAAGTAGGTATAACAATTGTAAAACAATATAAACTTTTAAGCGAAGTTTGCTTGGCAGTAACTGTAGGTACAAAATTATGTAAGTAACTAAGCAATTAGACACAGTTATGTGGATACGGAAGTAAGAAATTATCAATCAAAGAGATGCAAAAGAGGACAAACGGCTTAAAATACTTAAACAATGGACTTTATACTAATACAAAAGGATTGAAGCTCATTAGTCATAATTGCCCATTGTTTTTGAAGGAGAATTCTACAACGACTTAATTAGACTTGCCTTCATATGACTTCATTATTTCAGGTAGGTAGGTACCTATTAGAAAGAGGTAGAGGAAACCTCATTATTTTCTGAGCTGGATATTATAATAGATAATTATCTAGATAAAAAATAAAACTGAATTTCACATGCATGAATTTAATTACTTAAATCATTCTGATCAAATAAATATTATTATTATATAATATAACAATATTATTACATATACCCAAAAAAATATTATTAAACTTCAATAAATATTGAAGTTTTAAAAACATTTAAAGCTCTGACCAAAAGGGCAGATCTAACTTCAAGATAAGATAGATGGTGTGAAAGATAAGAGCGTTTAAAAAGAAAAATGCCTTTAGATGAAGGTTGATAGAGATGGATGGATGGAAAGGACACATCTGCTGCGTTGAGGTCATGTAAAATGAGATGAAACTAAAAGGATGAATCTGAATGTACCTTGTCTAAAAGTGTCGACTGCAGACCAACTACTAAATTCCCAAACTATGTTTCAATAATGATCAATAGATGGCCACAAACTGAATACCTACTGAAACATTTAAGGTTTTATTTTTAATTTTTTACAAAAAAAAACATAATTGTAAATGACCCTACTTCCAAACGATATAATTGATGAAGACATAACAGGTTTCCAAGTTGTGAAAATTTCATAATAGTTTTGCAACAATAGGCCTATAATGTGAGTTGAACCATACCTACCAATAGTTTAATGATAATCGACTGCTCTGCAATATGCTATCGTATTAATATTAGATTGCTTATTTAATATTTCCCTCGAGGTATTCAAAAAATACCTTGTAAATAAAAACATCAAACATTTGCCTGTTAACTTGCCCAAAAACCCAAAGTAATGGAATGGGCACTAAGAAAAAATTGTAACGCACAATTTTTTAGCACTCAGGCCCTAAGCGAGGCCTGTTACATTTTTTTACTCAAAACAGCGATGAATACCGTAATTTTTTTATAATTTTTATCCTAATAATGACCACCACTTTGTTCCGTAACTGCGGTAACCCGTAAAAAGTAGAGTAAAAACTCATTGTAAAAACGTTACCGTTTTATGTGCAAAGGGTTACGGCACAATACTCTATGGGAAGATTCGTTTATTGGGTAATATAAATATACAATAGTCGGGTGACATTGGTTTTTGCTAATGTTCTTATTTCAAAAATAACCGAACGTCTTTACTCGGGATTGCGTCTCAGTACGAATATTTGTCTTGCACAGCGCGTATGTTTGTTTAATAATCACCAATGAATCCGTAATAAAAGTAAGTGTGTGTGGAAATTATAAAATGTTTACAAGTGTCTGTTGTGTGTGTGCAGTGAGGTGATAACGAAGTGTCAAGGAAAAAGTGGTTTTATCGATGAGAATAGCATTTAATTAATTACAAAGTGAGAAATGTTATAAACCCATTAATTGCCTAGTTTATGAGCTTGGTATTGAATTGTATGACTTAATTAATGACAGAGATTTTTAATTTATCTACACGTGTTAACGTGCAACTTGTGTAAATTATTAATTAATTGTAGGTAATATCTATTCCTACTTACATAGTTATGTAAACACGGGGCCTTAACCTACAAATATAACTTTTATTCACAACGTATTGATAAAATTGGCAAAAAATATAACATTTTCCCAATTCAATTTAAACAATCGTCTTGTTACCAATAGTAAATGTCATATCAAGCTATTAGTTTTTAAACTACTATACTTAAACTTCAATAACTCATAGCAATAACGATTTAGGTACCTATATTTATAAATACGATAAAGTATATTTAGGTAGGTAGGCAACAGGTAGGGAACTAACACTACCAGAATCCATGGTGTTTCCTAATATTTCCCTATCAATCATTATAATTTGAAGCGTTAATGACAAAGCAAATTGATAAAAAAACATAACATCACGCTCATAAACCTCGAACGGTTAGGCAGAGGCGTAGGTACTCTATAGTACAGTCACATTAAAATTTCACTAGTTATGTTTTCGCCAGTAAAAGGAGGCCAGCCTATTATTGCCACCAATTCAGACTCCGGGCTGCTATTGAGAAATTCCTGCTGGAAAAACCCAATAACACTTTATCCGTATATTTAATAGGTAGATAAATCTAAATATGTATATACCTACCTACTTACTCGGACCTACTGATTTCCATGAATAATATTTTCTTTTATTTCATTACTTACACATAAAATTATATTTTTAAATATTAGAATATATAAAATATAAAAACATTTAAAAATATATAAAAAATATAAATTATGAAAGATATAAATAACGTTAACCAATGTGTAAAGGTTGTCAATGTGGATTCAATGGGAACTTTTTCAATCGAATAATCAGAATTATTAAAATAAGTATAGGTAGGTAGTTACGTAAATACTCGTAAACCAGTCAATTATTAATTAATGTCATTGCGTAAGAACATTGATAATTTATTATTGTAAACGTAAACAACCGCATATATATTTTTTTCATAACCACAATGGGTATTTTTATTAATTAATTTATAATCTGGGTAGGTTAATATCGCTCTAATGAAACATTTTTGTTACAAAGTTACATTATTAATAATTATTATAATTCAATAAGGAAATCATAGTTTACGCAAATAATATGGCTAGCTGCGATGAAGTTATGAAAATATGTAAAGTTGTAAGCTAAAAGCTAGGTACATATTAAATAAAACCTAAGCATGTAGGTAAATTAAAAAAGTACATAATAAAAGGCACAACCTAATTAAAAAATAAGTAGTACCTATTCTAAAATTAATAAAAAATGTTTTTTTAATGATTTTAGAATACTGCTTATTTTTTAATTAAATTTCTTCAATTAGAGTACATTTAAACTGAAATAAACCGAAAAGCATTGCTGAAGCCTTTAATTATTTGAAATTGCTTTACCTAAGCTTAATTTTTTACATCTTTCAAAAGGCACCCTTTCTTCAAGCAGGTAGGTACCTACCTCAGATATAAGTATTTATCTGCAGCAGTGTAAAATTAATAAATATTTAGGACTCGATTAGATAGACAGAGACTTACACAACAATAGAAGTTACATTCTGTAAATGATTAGGTAGTTTTGACAACTTGCAACTCAAATAAGTCACTAAGTGTTAATTTTATAATTGGTATTTAGCCAGGCTGTTTAAGTTATTGTATAAGTATATACATACATACGCTAGTAAAAACCTTTGTCATAGGCCGTAGATACATAATACATAATAAACAAATATCCTTCAACAAAATCGTGACAGGACACAAACCAATCAATCAAATTATTTGTATTCACACAGTAGAGCTGCAATCATCGATTCCCAATTAACATTCAGCTAGCTATGTTGTGTGTCAGGCCTTATTTTGGAAAACAATTTGGTGGTCGTGTATCTACCTGCATACATTATTTAGTTTAGGTGAGGCGCCTGCATTGATAGGACGCCTTGTTTAGCATTCAATGTAGTGGGGGATTGGTAGGCTTAATTGTTGCGTTGCGAATCGACCATGTTTTATTCAATTGATTTCATAATTTGTTGATTTTCATTCTAGGCAATGCAATATAGAAAATCAGTTTTCATAGTAGCAAAATTTAAATTTAAGGTGAAAGCCGATACAGGCTTAGGTTAAAAATGTTGATCCACTAAGTAGAAAGTAGTAGGCATTTCTTTGTTGTTAAGTTCAGGTTAATCTCGATAATAATTTATAAAAACGCTGTAGATAACTAAGATTTATATTTCCTTTAAGTAAAGCTTAAAACCATTTTCTTAAAATAGAATTGAACAACATTTCAAGCACCTAACATTATACTTTAAGCTCCCCTAACACACATAGATAACAAAAACGACACACAATACCCACTTCGCTTAACAAATTATCAGAAATAAGTATTTAATTAAGCCTATTTACGTACAATGTAACCAAATATAAACGTTGTCAAGTTACTATAGAACTGAAACCACAGGTAGAAACACAAGCAATTTGGGCGGGCTTTGGAACACGCAATATTGCGTGCCGTCGGACACTCACGACCGACGCAAAACTTGCCTACGCAACGCAAATAACCCATAGAAAAACCAATAATCACGCTAAATATAACCTTTCAAACATCAGAATAAAGAACAAAATCCTCTGACAGTTTATTTCTTTAACTGCAACCACTATTTTGGTTTCGGCTAGGCTTTGAGGGTAAAATAGGAAAAGGGAATGGACTTGGCAATTGGTCGATTCACTTGTTTATTGTATTTTGAATTATTTATTTTGATAATGCACGCATGTGTTTTAGCGATTTTCAGCTAGCCTAGAGATTAGGTTTTCGAAGAAAGAAAGATTTCATTGCCTACAAACGAAGCTATTTCTCGATGGCATGATCTGCTTGCAAATTTTTCCATCGATCAGTTGCTTATGTGTTTAACATACTGAGTACTGTTTAACCAATTTACATACTAATATGTAGGTATTCGATAAAACATGAAGGTGGTATAAATGTCAGGAATTCGGAACAATTTGCTCCTTCGAAGTTTTTATTATAGCGTGTTGAGTTGTCAAAACTGTGACAGGAACGAGTTCAAATGACACGATAGCAATATTGTCTTGCTCTGAAATTAAGTTTAGTTAAAGAAACGATGATCTTTTCGTGTGTAACATGCGTGATGTGATCCCTTAAAGGTATGTATTGTTATAAATAAAACCGTGTTCAATTTTCTCATTTTTTTGTGTTGTTATTTCTGCAATTCACTGTAGATATTATTGGGAGCAGTGGTGGCCCAGTGGTAACGGCCGCGACTTACGAGTTGTAGGTCGTAGGTTCGATCCCGGACAGGCGCATTACTTTGTGTAAATTATTTCATCACCACTGCTCTCAAAACGGTGAAGGAAAACATCGTGAGGAAACCGACATGTCCTAGAACCAAAAATTCGAAGACATGTGACATCTACCAACCCGCACTGGGCCCGCGTGGTGGATTACGGCCCACTCCCTCTCACAGAGAGGAGGCCTGTGTCCCAGCAGTGGGAACATTATAGGCTGATTATGTATGTTATGTACTGTAGATATTTGGATTATTTTAAGCCTTATCAGGTACTTTTTTTCCAAGTGAATTTGCGTAAAAATTCACAAAATTTACCTTAAATACCTAAGCAACACTGTTTTTTGACATGGTAATATTAATTCATTTGCGAACGATCAAATGCTTATTTTTTATTTTGAAATAACTACTTGATAATTTGTTAACAAACACTTAATTCTAAATGTGTGATAATTTACCGACACAAGAAAAACAAATACACAGCAATATATTTATTGATTTCCCATTCTCCTTGCATTTCTTATACAGTCCCATTAAGCAGCATGGTTCACTTCCATTAAGTACAATGAAGCATTTAAACTGGATACGCCACACCTGGTTCCTTGTACTTATACCATACATATCTAGGTAATTATCAGATGATATCAACGTACGTACTTATAAGATCGTATCTAGCCTTACTTCTTCCTGGTATTGACTTCAGTCAGTAAGCACGCCCTTTTGCAAAACGACTCTTTGAACTAGTCTTTATTTATGTGTAGATTATGCCTAGATATTCATCGAGAATTCGTTGTTAAAAGTCTTATTTTGTAGTGTTTTTTGGTGAACTATGTGCAATAAATAAATTGTGATGGAGCGTATGTGTTTAAGAACGGGTTTCATGAAGAACATTTCTGTTAATTTTTTTTGAGCTTTGTATTTATAGATATAGACAGGCTTCGCTAATAGAGCTACTATGCCTAGCATTTAAACGTCTCTTCATTATGATTTTAATCATCATACAAAATTTTAAAATATCTGTACCCAGAAAAAGTGTAGGCAGTTAAATTAAAATATCTACGGACATAATTGAGCCTATTTCCATAGCTAATCAAGATGTTGAACTCACGCTGCGATCAAACGAGACGTGTTAATTTTTGTAAATTATTACCTTTTCAGAATAGTTTTCCTAAAACGAATTCCAACCAATTAGCCTAACGATTACCACAATAAAGCCATAACACAGACTGAACAAGAGTTACATAAGACGCAAAATTAAAATCTTCAACAAAAAAGGTTTATGGCGTTATTTAACACCGTATTTCAAAGAAAATATGCTCAAAATCAACTCTACGTCAAAACGAAGTGTTACCAATGACATAATTTAAACATAATCCATTCCCAAACGAAGAATTTAAATGACTCCTGCTTCGAGTGGTTTAGAAAGGCTAGCGTTTAAGTCGACCTTTAAATATTTTATCTGGAGTTCGCTTGATTGTCGACCCACGGGTCCCTTTCTCTAGTACCTTTATATTCGCCCAATATATCTTGATATCCCTCGCCTCCACCCGAGGTAACAAAATAAAGCCGTAATGAGGAAATGCTGCCCCCTTTTATAGGTCCTTCAAACCTGGATGGTATGTAGGATTGGATAGGTAGTACTTATCTCGAGAACAAACTTGACGTAACTCGAAAATAAGTCGGTGCGTACTTGAGCCCCAACGATTTATCGACGTTGGTAAAAAAATCTAATTTGGTTACAAGTGGGCCTAATATTTCTTAATGCAATATGGCTGTCAGTTTAACAAAGAGATCTCGTGTTCAGATATGTTGAGAGGTGGGTTTTGATGGGAAACATTTAAATACGACTAACAAGCCAAATGTAATTACAAGCTTTTGCGAGGTGTTGAGATAGTAAATCGTATGTTCAAATTACGACAATTTATCACAAATACAAGGCGATGATAGCTTCAGTAGTTTTATGCTAAGCGATATCTTTTAAACTTTATTGCAGACAGTAGTAAAATATGTTGTAATCAAATATATCTATGTATACCTATGTATCTTGAATATTGTATTCATTATTTATAAGAAAGCTTTACAAGCTAAAACTATTTCAGTACAACAATTTAAAATATTCGCAGATAGGTATTTTGTAACAATACAGTTCTTTACAAATAATTATGATGTAGGTACAATTATTTGTAACGAACTGTATAATTATTCAAATGATTCCTGCAAAAATATTCAAACCGGATCGTATTTTTGCCCCCCTACATTTTTATTATACAAAACCAACATTCACCCGCACACTATTCCCCCCTCCACTAAAATACACCTCAATATCATCGTATCTTGCTCGATCAAGTAAACATCCCCATTTGCATTGACCCGGAAAGAATTTTCTCAGTTTATTTTGCAAAAAAAAATCCACACTCGCGGGGAGTAGTGTTTGTAAATTTTCCCTCTGACCTACTTGTATATCTGCGAGGCCAGATTACATTGACCTTCATCGCCCCCCTCTATCATGAGTGAACCTTTCAAGAAGGGGACATGTAATGTATTTTGGGAGGTCTTGTTCTTCTGGTGCGGTGCTGTGGTATGGATCGATAGAACCCTGGCAGGTCGCCCAGCTTCGTTCCCGCATTATTGTTATTGCAAGCCGTCAGTATCTATCTGCTTCCGCTATTGGTTCCGAGCCTAGTACCTAATGTTTTGAGACAAAGATATGAGAACGTAGCATTGCAATACGGTAGTAATACTTGATACACGTACACGGGGAACAATTTCGTATTTTATGTCGGTATGATTGGAAAAACTACGGGGTAGGTATAACAAGCGTGCAGTTTTCCACGTAGATAAATATAAATGTATGTATGTACGTATATTTTACAGCTTCAGCGGAGTCTTTCAAACTGATTAGACAAATCCCAAACAAACTGATTTAACCATAAAAAGTTTTTAGAGCGCACAGAGTACCCGTTAGTCAAAATTTTGGGAATCCAATCACGATTTTTACTTTTATACCGATCGTAGATAAAATATTGAGTCACAAATCCGGGTTCTGACTTCTGTATGACTCTGGTTAAGTGTTGTTTTTATAATTATAATTTGTTTCAGATAAATATACTTTTTCATTTATTTTTAGCTTATGGTGCAAATTCTTAACAAGGACAGTCTAATCGCGGGAATTAAAACATAAACATTTGGTTTATTTTTAACGCTATGTATTTATAGGTACACAGACTGCTTCTAAACTGTGACATGCGGTATTGGATAATTTCAGCGTTTACATTTCGATTTTTAGGTAGATAGGTATCCTATCGGCCTTTTGGATAGGTCAGTCAGAATTTAAAGTTCACATACTAACCAGTTACGTAGATTTTTTTTTTTTGTGGTGCCTTTGTGTCGCGACGCGTCGCGCGACATGTCGCGCCAGTATGTAGGAGCCTTTATGCTGCTGAATAAATAGAAAAAAAAACAGGTATAAGAAACAATAAACATATATTTCAAAGGAAAGCTTTGCATATATACGAGTATGTCTATCACTTTTCAAACAACCAGTTATATACGATATCATAATTTATAAGCAACATTTGGCACATAAAGTGAGTTAATTTGTGTTGTACGAGGTCGTATCCGTGCTAACATTACCTACATATGTATAGGTAGAGAACACTCATAACATTCACGTAAATTAACCAAAGCATTTATCGGGACAGTATTCAGAACCCCACACGTTCACACATTTTGTTCTTAGTTAGTGCGGGGAATTATAAAAACATTATACCGAGCAAACCCAATTTACTTTATCAACTCGTTTAAAATATGTTTCCTAAACGAGCTCACTCAATGTTATCTACAATGTTGCCGTGATACACTTACGTATTACTCGACAAAACAACTACATTAATATATATTTTTTATTTAACTCGGTATCTGAGACGTCTGTAAATCGCTTCATTATAGAGCGGTAATCGTGAATATCGATGGTGAACCAGCATTAATTACGTATCGATAACTCGTACACTGATCACGCGAGTCGTAACATCGAACGAAATATGACTGCCGACTGGTCCGATAATCGTGGATGATAATAATTCCTTCGGATCCGAGAGATACGAGAATAGAATGGTGAGATGCTTCGGGCGGCTCGATGCCGCTCGCCAGCACTCGCCCAATCGATACTATACTTTGTAGAGGCGGGACCGCGTAAAACGGATAAAAAAGAATTATTTATAAATACTCCGCTTTCGTCCACGAATACAAATGGAACATGCGCGTCAAATCCCGGTACTCACATTCGTGTGACAAAATTGATTTGATTGCTTGATCAGAATTTGAAAGTAGACTTAAATTACCGATTAATTTTGAAATTAGCATAATTATTCTGATCACTTTAAATATCACGTGGTCTATAATCGCCCCCCATAGCTTTGTTGATGTATCTTATTATCTTGACAGATCAGATCAGAATCGTAATTGTTACATTATATAACACGGCGAAGGTACTGTTTCTGAAATAAAATCTGTTAATTATTACAAACTTTTATTATAAAATATAGAAATACCTAAATATTAAAAATACAAAATTATCTTCAATAACACAAATAATTAATGATAATTAATTGTTCAGGAGGAATTACACAAATAAATGAAAACGAAACATTTTCCCTGTTGTAGCTGGGTTGGGTCAAATATCACTTTTATTATTCTTGCAGGAACAACAGACGAGCTTGTTCTTAGAAAGAATTCTGGCGTAAATTCGTTCTCCGCGACATGTTTTCATTACTTTCATCTTGGATGTATGAAACTGTACTGGTGAAATATTAAAGATTATTTCGTTTATTCTTACCCCAGAAACTCTGTTCTTTGAAGTTGTCTCACAGTTGTAATATCATTACATGTTTAACAGATAAAATGTCTACTATATTGTGAGGAAGAAGTTTCAGTTATACTTGATACTATACTACATGATAATATCAACGTTTCATTAGATAAACTTTCGACTATGCTTGATTATGAAATTATTTGAGGCATTAAAACAAAATTTATATTGTTTTTACCAATTGAGAGATTTACAAATAAATTGAAATTAGGTATAAATGATTACAAGCAGAGAACAATCTGATTGGTCATTATGTGTGGCATAGCATAGTAACACGCTAGTTAGATTGATGGTCAAGTCATTGCATATTGTTCGTACGAATCGATTGACAATCCAATCTCGTTAATTTATTATTGATAATGGGCTGAATGCCAAAATGTCTCTAGGAATTACGTACATTAGACAAGTGTCTGCTGTAATTATAATTTCAAGGTTTCTGTTTCAATCTAATTAGACTATGACAATGTAACCTCTTTCCAAAATTATACCTTTAGGTACCTACTATATTTTAATTGCATTTCAGATACTAAAATGTGTGTGCTACTAAATTCATAAAGTATAAATTTAAAGAGACCTGTAGGATACATTCTGTATTTTCTATATTCGTTTTAAAGGTAATCATTTCATTCAATTGAACAGGGGAGAAAATAACATATTTCACGTTCCCTATTTCACCAGTCTTTAAAACCAGTGTCATTCTCTTTTTATGTTACCTACCACCTAGATACGAGTGGAGTACTGCCTTTGTTTACCCATCAATTTTCCCATCAATTTTTAATAGCTAAACAATAACTTGGAAGCAATTGTCCGCCGCCTCCATTTTCAATTTGCGCTTCAGCAATAAACTTGTGTGCCTACATCTGGCGCCTTCATGAATTGTAATTTTATCGCCCGATGACATTCTCCTGCAGTTCAATTAGTTTTTATGCGGTCTTCAGTGCAACCAATAACTAACCTTAGGTTGGTTTGGTATTGGTTACAGTTAAACCAGAATAGGTATGCGCTTCGGTAATCTTCGTGCTTCAGAATTAGCACGAACGTTGCGCCACATGGCTACCTACTCTGGTCGTAGATCGTCATTTGTCACTCAAAAGTTTATAATGGTTTTTTTGGAATTGCATAGAATTGTTAAGACGCTGACAACACCTAAACCGCGGTCACTGTCAGATTGCATAGAAAAGACAGATAAGCGCGATAACATAACGCTTGTTATTTATTGCAAAATGTGAAGCAATTATCAATTTACTCAAAATTGAGTTGAGTAATCGCAAATAAAAAACAACCAAGTTCTGCATTCAAATAAGACGTTCTTGTTGTTAATGAAACACGTAACGTATGTTGATATTTAATACAGATATTTTGGTATGAAACTCAAGGTAAGAGGTTAGTTTAACGTTAGTTTGTATCGAGATTTTTTTTCATATCGAGTTTTGGTAACAACTAAGTTCCTAGAAATATGTTCAAAATTAACAAATATTTTTCCACTACCACAAACTATACAGATTTGCACATTAAGCCGTTGGTCCTAGCTGTCATTTGTAGATCTTTGACAGTCGTTACGGGTCGTCAGAAGCTCGAAAGTCTGACAACCAGTCTTACCAAGGGGTATCGTGTTACCTAGTAACTGGGTTGTGAAGGTCAGATAGGCATTCGCTCCATGTAAAATACTGGTATTCAGCTGTATCCGGTAAGACTGGAAGCCGACTCCAACATAGTTGGGAAAAGGCTAGGCAAATGATGAAACTATACAGATTTGGCAATTTTTTTCTTAAGACAAGCCTATTTTGGCCATTTGTCTGTTGTCAGCGCCTTAATCAATAACTTTGTAATTATAGTAATTAATACAAAATAAGCTACTAACTACATCCATTGTTGTAACAGCTCTAGGTATTATGTATATTAGATCTCGCCATCGCGCGTTCATATTTGCGAGATAGACGATGATTACCGAAGCACATACTTTTCTCGGAATTTCTGTACGTTTATTCATTTATCAGGTAAAAATAGCTTATTTACCTTGATGGCAGGTTTGTTAAACAGAGTTGCGTTGCGTGTTCTCATGCGGCCGTGTATAAACCGTTGTAAAATATGCACAACACTAAGCACATTCCTCGGTCCGTGGGGTCCCAGTGCGCATAAGTTATTTGCGGAAATCGCGAAACGTCTAGTTGATGTAACTGGTGACCGAAAAGCTGGCGGCTTTCTCGCGCAACGCATCAGCATTGCAATTCAGCGAGGAAATGCCGCCAGCATCCTCGGTACAATGCCCCGAGGGCCTTTTTTAAGCCTAACTTAGTTTTAATTTAATTTAGTTAATGTTAATAATCATCTTGTAATTTGGTTATGTAAATAAATGATATTTTCTAGCACATTGTGCCATTATGATGTGAGCTTTTCTCTGTAATCGCAATAAACGTTAAATTGCACTAATGCGTAGGTTTCTTCAATTCACAATTTCTCTGCTTATCTATTTGCTTAATTTTGAGTTTACAATAAATAAAGCACATTTTCTTAAATAAAAGGAGAAATAAGTAAACTAAAACGTTTTATTCTTCAGCATCAGATTATTTAACAATTATGTAAACAAAAATAGCTTTCCATATTTTCAAATTGTATCACGTTTGGTATGTTACAACGGACTCAGTCTTCAGCTTATTTTCTTCTCAAATTGGACATTCCCATTTACTTCTGTCATCGAAGAAACGTATTTCAGAAGCGTTGATTCGAAGGAATGTGGGAAGGTATTTTAGAATTAATTAACGAAACTATGAAAATTCTGTTTGGACGTTTCAAAGTGAAAGGACGTTTCAGATTGAAATTCTTTATTTTAAATCACGTTGCTTCTGTTTGGATATAGATTTCAAAAAATTTAATACTTATTTAACTTCATGAAGTTATAAAGATAAGTTTAGATACCATGATATCTAAGCTTATCTTTACAATACCAACTGAACTTTACTTACCGATTTTATTATTTTGCTTTTTTCATTATCATTTATATATATACGTTTTATTTATATATATATATATATATATATATATATATATATATATATATATATATATATACAAGGTGTCGTTTTGCATCCTCGTCAAATAAAATTACGATACCTACTCAATAATTAATAAATTCTTGTTTTTTAGTTATTTAAGTTTGACAGTATTTTAGAATACACCACTTTCACAGAACAGAATCAGCCCGTTGCGTATGCGGTAGTGTGGGTGTGTAAAAGGGCAGTTACAGTGCGGTATCATACATGCCACGTTTTAACATGCATGTCCTACACATGCCGATTTCCGAAAATGAAAAAAAAAGACCTAAGTACTTATTTTATTATTGATTCGTGTCGAGAATCATTAGCATAGTTACGTCCTTGACGAGGATGCAAAACGACACCTTGTATACTTTATATATATATAAATGTATATACACTTGCCTGTTATTAAGTAATTAAATTGCAAAAAGAATAGTAGGTAAATGAATAAGTTTATAAAATCATCATCAGTCTTGAACATTTATGTTGCAAAACACGTTGCTCTACTTTACTCGCTTCTCTTAAAATAATGTTATCTGGATATCTATTGGCTCAAATTTACCGAGATGGGCGTAACTAGTTATAGGGTTTAATGCCTCACGCAGCGTAAAGTAAAGTGACATTCACCATAAAGGCGTTCATGTTCGACATAACTGCAATGGCTCATGAATATTGATCGTAGGCAGGTACCGACATATGTTTCAGGGCGGGTCACTGACACACAATGCATCCACTTGTCTTGATTGAATGAAACATGTCGCGTTATGCCCGTCTTGTCTGCACACTCGATCAGTGTCGCTCGCACTCGCGCGGCCGTTCGTCTCACATTTTTCGTTTTGAATTCCCATTCGGAGTTCAATGACCACTCATCAGATAACGGACCCGTTCAAAATGTCACCCGATCAAAAATGAAACGAGTTTTCGGTGCGTGCATTTTGTGCATTCAACTTAATTTACAGTGACATTGATTTTCCATATTATTTCGAATAGACATCTAAATTCTATACAAAACAGCTCGGTATTTTAATCGTTTACGTTTGTTACAGGTACTGTGCCGTGTGTCATGACGAAACTACGTCCCGTGCAGGTTGGTCGCTCGTTAGAAAGCTTTAAAACTACGCATATTAATGTATGTCATTATAATAACTACGGGATAATATGTAGAGAAATCAAGTTTTAATCCCCAAAAAGGTCTTAATTAAGCTGGAAAAAGAGGTCGAGAAGAAAAGTCCGAGACACCTCGCGTTTCATTACCGTGATCCCTCGGTCTCATTAAGCAGTCGGTGTTGTATAAAAAGCGACTTTATATAAGAAGTTAATTCGGCATCACACCTGTCGCGGTCGTAACTTCTCCCTTCAGATGGCTATACAATGAAGCCTGGCCCTATCCAACGCCAGTACTATTATTTTACCTTTACTTCATTCGTCTTGGCGGCATCGTCAAAGAAAACATAAAAATATATATAAAGTCTTCATTACATTGACGTTTGACAGTTCGATTTTCGAAATAGTCCGCGCCGATTGGTTAGATTATTAACGGCTTGGGAGAATCATAAAAAATAAATTCGATTTTTGTGCGCACGATTATGACCAAATGGGTTCGAAGTAATTTGATTAGTACCTTTCACCTGTTGTTAAGGAAACTTAAATTAGATAGTTTTTTGTTTTTTATTCAAAGCTGACCGTTGAAAAATAATAACCCAATAGATTGTAGTACAATAGACATAAAGTTTTAACGTTCTCCCTGAAACAACCATTTCGAGTGGATTACATCCAACTTGAATGTTGATAAAGGTTAGAACTTTAGGGAAAGCGTCAAATTTTAGCACCAGTTAAGCCGTAAGGTTTTTAATAGATATTATAATAGTATTTTTACGTCTCAGTTGAACTTCAGCTTAGTTCTATCACTGTTGAATGTTATGTAATAAATGCCTTTTCATTAAAAATTGATAATTTTCCTTCTAATGAAAGATGAATTTTGATGTTTTCGTGAAATAAAGATCAACGTTTTTTCAGAAAAACTTCAGATTATTAAACGAGAATACAGTCTACACGTATACACATATAGCACGTAGTTCTATTATTATTTCATATTGAGCAGACGCAAATAGATATCAAATAAAATGTGTAGCAAAAATATTACTTTCCCCGCAAGAAATTCTATTAAATTGTGTAGGTAAAAGTAGCGAAAGTATGATGGCTGCCCTCAGCTAAGTAAAGCGAAGTGAATATTTTCTGGAATTTTCTACGAAATGTTCCAATTCCATTTCGGTAAGAGACTAATAATATACTTTTTTTCCTCTTTTTACTTCTTACTTCCACCCTTTACTGTTATATACGAAAATGGAATGGCGTAGAGCCGACCGTTTGCGAAGTTTTTGCAACAATCATGAAAATGTAGATGGACTTTTACTTTATGAACAATGGCCTGGAGGTATATAAAACGCTGTAAGTAAGTACTAGCGTCACACATATTGTAAAAAAAAATACAAAGTCATTGGCATCGAAATTATTTTTAAAAACCCACATAGTTGTTAACAATTGACAACATTGCCAATAAATATTTCAACATGGAACAAGATTTTTAGCGTCACAAATATCGCTTGGTAAATAAAGTAGTCTTTAAAAATTGCATATGCGTAGGCGTATTTTTATTATCGGAACGTAATGCGTGGAAGGCCGTCTCCATTCATTCGTTTGTTGAACTAAAGAGTTGCACAGTCGGACGGACAGCGGACGGGTCAATTATTTAGATTGGTGGCGGCGACGCTCGCCCGGAGCGTAACGACTACGTGACGACTGCGTGACGACCAGCCCTGCAGTCTCGCCCTCTCTCCTGTCATGCTATGTTGCTTTGTTTTTATGTTTAGAGCAAAAATACAAAAGAACGGGGTGGAATTTTCATTAGTAATCATAATAAAGCTGGCTGTGATAAGGTTGTTGTAGAATTTTGCACTGCAGTCTCTTCAGTCAGACAGTACTTAGATCTGCCAGATTTAACTAGCTTTGTCACTTTCATTAAGACGCTGACAACACCTAAACCGCGGTCACTGTCAGATTGCATAGAAAAGAAAGAGAAGCGCGATGACACAACGCTTGTAATTTATTGCAAAATATGAAGTATTTATCTATTTACTCAAAATGGAGTTGAGTAATCGAAAATAAAAAACAACCAAGTTCTGCATTTAAATAAGACGTTCTTTTTATTAATAAAATATGTAACGTATGTTGATATTTAATACAGATATTTTGGATTAGAACTCAATATAAGAGGTTAGTTTAACGTTAGTTTGTATCGAGATTTTTTTTCAAAACATGTTTTGGTAATAACCAAGTTCTGGTAAATATGTTCATAATTAACATATATTTTTTCCGCTACCAAAACTATACAGATTTGGCAATTTTTTTTCTTAAGAGAAGCCAATTTTGGTCAATTGGGTCTTGTCAGCGCCTTAAAACCCAGACCCCTTTACGCAGATATAAATAAAAAAACAGCATTCAAACACCTAGGAATATAAATCAAGATAAAATTAAAAGAAGCATTATTTCCCACTGCTACCTTAATTTTAAAACTCAACGCCTGGTTTGTGTACTGCAGCTTATATTTAAGTTACCGCATCATACCACTTCAATACCTGCCTTTGAAATAAATTTCCTTCGACGGGAGTAGCATGGCTTGGGTAGTAGCTTACGTAAAAATTCCACGTATGAGGAGGTCTCACGCTGTGGTCCAAGTGATGGAAAATAATTTTCAATGACGATTGACTTTTGATAAGAGAAAAATTTAAGTTAGTAAGTAAATACTCTATACCTACACGTGATTTAACTTTTCCGGAATATGTAGGAAACTTTTGAATTATAATAAAACTCTCAATTTTTTGCAATAAATAGGTGTTTTTTATGTTTTCGAGCTCGGACGATATTTATTGCATGAAAATTAAACATGCCTAACTGTTGCAATGGATGTATAGCTCTGCTCCCTTCCTTCAGGGAAAACAGGTGTGATGTTGTGTTTGTTACAGTTTTTACGTACAACAGTGGATGTTTGATTTAAAAAAAAAGTCTTTACATCTGCAAGTGCACACGAATTTGAAATTACTTATATTCCAAAATTTCAACCAAAATTATTTTCTATTTCGTCTG
This sequence comes from Atethmia centrago, assembly GCA_905333075.3. Taxonomy (NCBI): domain Eukaryota; kingdom Metazoa; phylum Arthropoda; class Insecta; order Lepidoptera; family Noctuidae; genus Atethmia; species Atethmia centrago. Next base: position 12,335,614 of record HG995383.1, on the reverse strand, counting down.
TCATTAGATGCCTAGATTTTGTGCTTATTTGCATTCATTAACCTCACAAGATTTTTTTAACTTACATCATACCTAATCAAGGGTGAAGATTGACTTTTTATAAGAGAAACATTTAAGTTAGTAAGTACTCTATACCTACACGTGATTTAGGTAACTTTTCCAGATTATGTAGAAAACTTTTGAATTATAATAAAACTATAAGTTTTTTGCAATAAATAGGTTATTTTTTGTTTTCGAGCTCTGACGACACTTATTGCATGGAACTTAAACATGCCTAACTGTTGAAATGAGCGTATACCTCTGCTTCCTTCGTTCAGGGAAAACAGGTGTGATGTTGTTTTTGTTACAACAGTGATGTTTGATAAAAATAAAAAAAAACCTTTACATCTGCTAGTGCACGCGGATTCGTAATTACCTACCAAAATTACAAGCTTATAAGAAGATAATTCCAAAATTTCAGCCTTAATAATTTTCTATATCGTCTGTCATTAGATGCCTAGATTTTGTGCTTCTTTTCATCAAGAATTTTTAAACTTAAATCATACCTAATCAAGGGTGAACATTAATTTTCTGGTTACGCTCGCTCCATCATAGACCACTTCTTACAGACAAAACAGATATCAAAAACGGGCCCAGTTCATTAATAAAATATTAAAATCGCTTCCGCTACCTCTTCCCGCTATCCGCCTATAACTTGCACTAACTCACAAGCGTACAAACCGATAGTTGTGAGTCAGCGCGCGTTTGCTCGCCGTATATCAATCGCTGTCGACGCTCGCTTTTCAACTGTTGCCTGATATTATGATATACGTACCTACTTACGTAGGACCATAACGTAATACAGTTCCTCATAAAGTTATGTAGGACACGATTAAGAGGATCGAATCATTGATTAAAAGGGCAAAAGTGTTGTTACGAAGGATTTTTGAAAGCTTTAGGTCATTTTGGTATAGAACATTAAACTTTTGCAATGTTGGTGGGCATAAAATCTTATCTATCAAACTGCTTAAATGGGACTATATTAAAAAAAAAAACCTAGTCAGAAAAAAAAATCTATGTAGTCATTGGACTGGAGGTTATCTTAGTATTTCCTGATTTTTCTTATGATAAAGCTCATGAATTTTAATTACTTAATACCCCACTTGTTTCTTAATCTTAATCAGCATTTTTAAAGATTTACGATATAAAAGAAATATGACACCTACAGCTTTTTTCCATGTGTATCCCTACACCTAAGAAAGAAAGAGACAAACGCATATAAAAGTGTAGACGTAAGAAAGAGAGGTCTCTCGCCCGGCCCTATACCTCGCCAATCCAGTTAACGAATTAGGGAGGAGGTACACCACGCGTCTCTAGGTGCAATTTTACCAATAGCAGAAAGTGCAACGTTATTTGATAAAAACCGGTTTTATTTCTCATCTTGAGTATAGTTATATTGTCCTTACACTGATAATATAATAATGTGGGTAGATTTAAAGGTCTATCCTACATATCTCTATATCTAGGTATTTTCAAGACTTTACACTTTTTATGCACTTGTAGTACCTACCTATTGCACTTTAAAATGATGTCACTGTTTTTATTTTATCCTGGCCTTAGTAAAATCCGGTTGTGATGTGGTATATACCTACTCAAAGTTCTCTGTAAATAATTCAATATGAAGACGATTGATATCTATCGATCGATTTCGTGATTGGTTTAACATTAACGAATACCAGTGGCCTTAGTGTGAATAGTACTTAATATTCACACACGAATAAACATATACATACGCCATCCACGTATTCTACAGCTAAAAATAACCAATAATTTTCAACTCTTTGTCATTCTAAGCATGTTGTTTAGTCATGTTGGATGTAGGACAGTCTAAGAATGTTAAATATTTCAACTGGTGTTACAGTAGGTTAGGGCTTAGGTATTACATAACAAGAATCTCTACAAATAATTGATATAAGATAACAGAAGGAATCACTGAAAAGAGCAAACGTGGTAGTACACCCACATTTCGCCAGTTACTCGTACCTATGTTTAAGTCCCATGTTATAGGGGGCGAGCCTATTGCCATCAACCGGGCACAAATCCAAATTCCGGGCTGCTTCTGAGAAATTCCAGATAGAAAAACCCAATAACACTTTGCCCGGGAATCGAACCCAGGACCTCATGCTCAGTAGTAGCGCTTGCAACCACTAGACCAATACATAATCAGCCTATAATGTTCCCACTGCTGGGACACAGGCTCCTCTCTGTGAGAGGGAGTGGGCCGTGCCCGTAATCCACAACGTGGGCCCAGTGCATACATCTATCATGATGTCACATGTCTTCGAATTTGTGGTTCTAGGACATGTCGGTTTCCTCACGATGTTTTCCTTCACCGTTTTGAGAGCAGTGGTGAAGAAATAATTTACACAAAGTAAAGCGCCTGTCTGAATTCGAACTTACGACCTTCAACTCGTAAGTCGCGGCCATTACCACTGGGCCACCACTGCTCTCACCTGCTCTCACCACTAGACAAATGAGGCAGTCAATTTTTTTTTGCACTTCATACATAATTTTGCAAAATCCCTGCAGCCAGTTACTAAGTATTAACAAAGCAAACAGAAGCTTATTTACATACGAGTAAGTGCAGCAAAACAGTTTTATCACAAAAGTTACATTTATTCTTTTGCTGCTTCGTTTTATAACTAAGTTTGGTATAAAAAACTTCTCTACGGTCTTACCAATTATTCTTGTACTCGTGGGTTTACTATTTAGTTGGCAAAAAGTATGGTAGAAACTAATTTCGTTACACTGTTCGGCCCGTGACTGCTAAACTTGTTAACTTTCAGCGATCAAAAGGACGTTTTATCGTTTTATAGCTATTAAACTAGCTTGTTGCCTAAATTTATCAAATTTGGATTAGCATTTGAGCCGTAATAATAACACAACTAAACAAACAAAATAGACAGATGAATTATAGAACTTTGTCATCAATTTTATTGGGGTTGCATTAGAATTTGTTTTTTTTTTTGTAAGAATGTAGTTTTACGTAGTGTGATGTCAATTTCTTTATAAATTTTGTATATTCTACCAAAAATGTCATTTTTAACTAAGTAGACAATATAGCGCCTAAGATATTGAAAGGTCGAAGATTTTAATAAGAAGAAACTTTAAAGATAAGTACTTAAGTATTTTTAAACCAAATCCAATTATACTTTTATTAAAACCAGTAGTGGTTTCACAAATACAGGGACCAATCACAAAACCCATTAAGAAGTCAGAGTCCCCCTGTATGATCCTGTCCACTAATTTGTGAACATTTTCGGTTACATTTGCATCAAAACTGCGTTTGGATGGAGTCAATTTGATTATGCAAAATCAACCAGCAACCGGTGTGCCACACTGCAATAAGTTTTACATTATTGCAACATTATGTGTAATGAGACATGTCAAATGGGTTTGAAGAACAACCAATGGTTTGCAACCCCGAATTATGGTTGAACGGTGGCTTGACAGTTATTCCTGTCAATAATTTTGGATTAAGTGAGACTGTTCAATATTTTTTTTTAGAAACGTATTCTTACATTCCGAAACGTATTTTTTTATTTAAATGCCTTAAAACTATCATTATAGGTCTTAACCTAATGCGATAGTCAAATCACACACATAAAATTAAAATTAAAGCACATAATACATATTGATTTACTTGAAGCAAGATACTGTTTATTTTTTCTGAATCTGATTCCGTCTTCGATAAAGTTGGGCGTTAAAACGTAGATAAAAATTAATGGGGTTAATAAATCATCAAGTTAAAGTTACGACTTCATTATGATGTTGTATTCTACTAATTAATGAATTATCTACTATCTTCAGGATTGTCTAATATCATTAACTTTGTTAGAATAAAATGGGGTATATTAATTTATTTACAAATTGTTGTTATTTTTGGTGCCGGAAGCTTTGTGGTTTAATGGTTTTAATTTATGCACATGATAATTTATATCTCTTATTAATATGTAGGTATGTGTATACATTACCTGTAAGGTTAATTAGTAACATTGTATATAATTTTTCAATATATAAGCAGAAACGTTTTACAATATCGTTTCAACGATAATTATTACCTAGTAACAGATTGTATCTCTGAGTTGCATGACTAGATAATTATTCATATAATATAGGTAGGTAGCTGCTGTACGACATACAATAACAGATTAAATATCTTAATAATCTAAAATAACTGAGATCGACTGATTAAATAAGGACAGTCCACAAAACAGCTTGTCTATTTTTTTTTCATCGTAGATACCGCGTTTTGGCTCAACGACAAAATTATTCAAATGGACCGTGGTAGGTAGGTACTAATTCTGTTGTAAAGTGGTATTAAATTAACGTTACGGTACATTGACTGTTTTCCGAACCCTCCCCGTTTCCTTTTAGCCGTAATAGAGCCACCTACCGGCGGCTAATTAGAATTAATTAGAAAGAGCCGCTCTATTTTCGTGATTGCTTTTTTTTGACATCCTGTTCGTGTTTTTTTATGAAAAATCTTTTTTCTTAATTAGAAAGTTTGTTGATGTTCTGTTTTAGGAAATAAGTAGGGGGATAGTAGTATTGGTAGGTGGTACAGTTTTGTGTACAAGAAATGCTAAAATGAAGTGTAGTGTAAACTCAAATGATTGTGAACTTCATAAAAATATGTTGTCAATTTTGCATCAGGTATATTGGTCATTTAAATTTAAAACTAGGTTAACTATTTATGGAATCGTCAATTTAAATAATTAAGACACAAAAGGCTTATGAATGTGCATTCTCCTCAGAAAAAACTTTTTATACGGCCTTCAATATCTAAATTATTCGAACTACTCTTGAAATTATGTCGTTTTAGATAAACTTCAGCTCTAATTTGAGTAACAAGTCGTTAATTTATGTGGCTAACATTTAGAATGTATGTAATCAGCCTTAAACAGGTTGCCAGTATGATAATTGAAACATATGTAACATTTTAATTGAAATAACTTAATTAGGTGGGTCAAGGTTGTTTAAGACAGTTATTTGTTGAAATACTTTTGATTAAGCAGATACTTAGACATAATAGTCAGTTTTACATACGATAACTTGGTGGTTTTTTTAAACAGTTAGCTGAAATAACACATGTCTGCCAACAGATTGACGGCCATCAATCCTGGCGGAACAAGTAAATCCAGATCTAACTCATGTTCGAGCACTGCAGATAATTCAGTTTAACTGTATCCACCGCTTTCTGCCACTAACACCGACGTGTTTATATCCAACTGGTGTATTTCAGGAACCACCTCCTTTACGAGACTGTTATCCTGGTCTTGAGAATTTCTGTCCGACCAACCTGCACGGCCGCAGTAAAACCCCGAGTGCATTTTTAAAAGGGAACGCCCCGGTCCGTTGTCCGGGCTTTTCATTATTTTAAATATTCAGTGATGTGCAGTGTGTCCGAGGTTCAAGTCCCATGTGATGCCAGCGCTTCCACATCGGTGAGTACGCTTTTACCTTAAGTTTATCGCGAACCCTTCCACCGCTTTTAACATTTATCAGTGAAAGCACTTTGTGCGCCTCGCTCTGGTCCAACATGAAACGCTCTTCAACACTCCCGTTTAAATTAATCGTCCCCTTGCAAAATTAAAGTTATGCGCTATAAAAATATTCATATAACAAGTCGGGGGACCCAATAGTCTCATTAGTTCCCATCGCCGCTTTTACGAAACTCGTTACTGAGATAATTTTCGTCCTTGGTCCAGCATTAAGCATAACGCGCAGGCCCAGTAAAATGCGGCCTCGACATAGCCTGGCATTAAACACTCCCAGAGGCTCCGCTATATTCGTACAATTATTCCCTGAAGCGAACCCTTCGCTGCGTAGCCTACAATTACCTTCCATTCAGCTAGAGGCGTTCCGCTCTGTGAAAATAAAATAAAATTGAGGAGGAAAATAAAATGAAATATCGAGAGATCCGTTCAAATTACCGTGTGTATCTGCGCTGCGGAGGCTGCGTACCGATTACCCACGTGTGCCTATGTTCTGCAGGTATAATTCGTAGCGCACATAAATTTCGCACAGCAATTAAACTGTTGGCGCGATGTTCGGGCGAGTAAGTGCAGCCGAATTTCAAAATTGAGTCAAAAAGCTGAATGCAGCGGTAATGCACTGCAAAAACTAAAATACATGTTTTACATACGGTATAAAATTAACATGTTGGTACTCTCGCGTTCAATCTGTATTCAAACTTTATATACTTTGTTCGTTTTAACACTCCGCATGAATATAACGATGTTTTAAACGAGAGAGCTTACCCGTCCGTACATCTCAAGTTTTTCTTCATAAGCTCCTCAAAACGTTAAATTTATTCCGGCCCGGGAGCGTTGAATTAAGAGCCGCCTTAATCCTTTCGGAGCGAACTTAACCTAATATCATAAAGAAGGAACAAGGCAACTTGTACAGAGTAAAGTCAAATATTATCCTTTGGGAAGATTAAGGAGTTATTAAATCCACGTAGGCGTGCGATAGGACGACACTGCAGTTATAGGATCCAAATGCTCCGTTATATTTTGATACATTTATTTAAGCTCTTAAGACGAACTTCATACGGAGTCAAAGTATGTATAACAATATTTTAGATATAAAAATATTTTCTGAAATTATTCAAGAACTGTTACCCAAATCTTAACCAATAAGAACTATTGCGGGTAGGTACCAAGCTTTGCCCATAAATAGTATCAAGAAGTAGTGAAACAGTCACCTAGGTACATATATTGAAAATAAAACAAAATTACTTAATCGTCTACGGAGGCACTTAAGTTTGATCATTACAACTGTATTTTACCGCAAGATCAGTGAAATGAACAACTTTGTGGGTGTAATTTGGAACTCATCCAAGTCATATTTGGTACAAACATACATAACCTACATAATGTGGTAAACAAGGAAACAATTTCTTAGCTTGTCACGTAAACTTCGATTCAAATTGGTATAACTTAATGTAACAGGCAGAAATCCGTAAAGGGATTCGAAAAAAAGAATGCAGGCGACAAAATGGTCGCTATGCTAAAAAAAATGTGAGAGAACAGTCAGCTGTGCGGGGCAATGGCGGCCATTTTGAGTTTTACTGAGAGGGGCGGCGCGAGTCGCGACCGCTCGCTGCTTGATTTATTTAACTAACGCACGCCGCCGCTAATCGGACTCCGTACATTTTTGATATTGACTGTACTATTATTTTACTATTACCTATTCTATAACGGAGTGTTTTACTATTTAATATGATAGTAGATAGTACTTAGGTAAAACTATTGAATGTCAAAATCATTTATTTAATTGAAACATTAGATAAAACATGTCATGAGCCATGCACGAAATCGACTAATTTTGATCAGTTTTGTTCGTTGTTTATGAGAAAGGAACAAAGAATTTAAACACAATAATTTCTGATTTGGAAATTCGAGTTCTTTGTTTTGCATGTGGCTGCAAGGGATTTTTCAAATAAATAAAGTATCCATTCGTTAAAAATCCCTAACATTCGTAATAAATTTTTCGAAAAATGACGCGAGACTGACGTTTGATCTTCTTTTTACGAGACACTTTTGATTTTGAACAATAAAAAATATCATCAACATTAGGATGGTCGACTTGCATGTGGCTGAACACACACTTTTTTCAAGTTTAATACAAAATAAAGCAGAAAAATAAGGGTTTTTTAATGAAAAAACTATTTTCTTTAAAAAACCCAGTCAGTAATTTATTTTTTCCTAACATTTAGCAAATCATATCAAGAAATTTAAAAATCACACATAAGTCTACAGCTATCCTTGAGATAAAATCAAAATTAAATTTTATGACTATACAATAATATATTTATTAAATAAATCTATATTATCAAGAGCGCTAAAGTGATGAAACTATTAACAGGTGCTGTGACTGACAAGAATGGTTTAGCACCGCGAAAACTGTACTTTTATGGTCACACAGACTTAATGTTTCAATTATTCCAAGCTTTCTGACAATTAGAAAGAAATTGACAAAAGAGGGTGTTTTTCGTGCACGGTGCCTTAAGAGGTAATTAAATTGTTTTTTTTTACAGGCCATTTTAATATCTACAAATCCTCATTTGAATTAAGCAGCTTATTTTTGTAGTCTGCCATACTCGACGCGCTGCGGTAGGTCAACGAAACGGTATTTTAATATGATAATCAAATTAAACTTATCATCACTGTAATTAGCGACATACTTAATTGCTATGCGTATACAACAAGAAATACGCGTAAATGCTCGCTCCCGGCATTTTGACTCGTCTCAGATACTTACATTGTAAGGAACAGCTTACACAGAATGAGATCTCCATATCCATGATGAAACGACTCACGCAACAATAAAACACATGCGATATTAAACTTTGTCAGGCCGTAATAAAGTTTATATTTGTAAAATGAAGTTACGAGTTGAGACGTTTAGCAATAAATTGTTTTGGATTGAGACGCAACATTGTTCCTTCGAGATTAGTCGAGCTGGGTGCACCGTCCTTTTCCAACACAAAATAAAGATATTGAATTTTGATAAGGCCGTCTCTGTCTGCTAAAATGTCTTTGATATTCTCCGGTTTAAAATAGCTTTTGTAAAATGTTAAAGATTATGTTAAATTGGATGGAGAAATAACGGTGTAATAGGCTTTATTTATTTTACACAGCTACCTACCTACAGAATTTATCCGTAGTATTTAATTATAGGGTCAAGTACAGTCAACTAAAAAGGCGAATCGTCAGTGAGTATGGTTTCAGTTATTATTATTATTATTATTATATAATTTATTATTAAATATTTTAATGTTTCAATTACTAATAAACGGACCATCCTTCTTTTGTCTATGAATGTACGTATATCATACATTAACCCATTGTGCATTTAACAGAAATAATTTGTCTGCATATTGATGACGCATATTTTCAAACTACATCCTTAATAAATCTGTGAGTTATATAAGTAGTCGCATATTGTGTGAGGTTGTGTGGGTGTGAAATACAATAGGTAATACCTCCCACCCGTACCCTTCACTTAATTAAATTACTTAGCTGGCAGGCGCGAGGTAGCTAAACGTTGTCTCTGACTTAATACGTCCATAAAATAGTAAGTTAGGAACATATTTTAGTAGATTTCCTAGACTTGAGTAAAATATTATGAACTTAACTAACAATACCCACTTTAGTTAGCTAATTTTACTCATATATCCCTGCTAGTGCATGAAAGGATATTGTTAAATTATAAAATCTACGATAGTGTAAAAAAATACGTTTACTACAACAGACGATTAGGATAAGATACATTTTATGAGATCACAATTTCTACTTTTGGTCTTATTGAGGTCCGATTTTCATACAAGGGTTCAACAAAATCTACTTCTTTGCAAGACAAAATTTAATTAAGACTCCCCACAATAAAACATAGAGCTAAAAAAACACAATTTACTCCTACAAAAGCCTGTAGCCAACGCGTATATTTACCTCCTACATACATTTATTTACGAAAGACATAACACCTTCTTCGTGCCGAGCTGAAGACATTTTCTTTTATCAGAGGACACCGAGCACATTGGATGAGGTCCCGAGCGAAGGCATTATCTCACAGTTTCGCAAAACAACGTTACGTTTGCGTAAGCACAAAATATGCTTTAAACATTTTCAGGAAAATGCTCTGGTTTGAGGTAGGATTTCCTGAATGTTAATGTGTACCTACTAGTCTGATCCAGTACTATTTTGTTGCTTATCAGTAGTAGACTGAATTATGGTAATCTAACCCCACAAACTCTGTTAGTGCAATTAAATGTATTTGCTTTCTTTCTTTTTCTTTTTTGTCAGGAAAACTATCTACTAGAGTACTTCTACCTAAGTAGATATTAATTACCTACTTATAAAGAACAACTTTTCCACGACGATAAAACCGCTTATTCATATCGCCTTATTGTTTTCGATGAGGAATTCCTACAGTTTGTTTCAAGTTATAATAATTAGTTATTAGGCCCATTTTATTCTTAGAATAATGATTCAAATTAAAGATGTCGTTCGTTACATGTTATATAAATAAGTTAAAGCAATTTTACCTAATTAGTTGAAAGCATAGTTTGGCTTTAGGCGTCCCGGTAATTTCACAATTTCACGCTGAGGCGGAGATCTCGTTACCCGGCCGGGATTTGGTCCCGGCTCTCCGGCCATCGCTAATGTCCCGGAACGAATCGCTGGCCCACATGTGGAAAATAATTATAAAGTCATCCGCCCAAATCGTACACCTTTCCGTGAGAACTATTCGTTTGTGTGACGGAAACTGCTTATTTATTGCACCCAAATAAGTTTGTAAATTGTTACAAAGCCAACAAAAGTTTCATTCTTATAACTTTTTTATAACCAATTAAATGTAGATTGGATTTCTAGCATTTTTCACAAACACGGCTGTCATGTCGGCCCCACAGCCCACATCAATATTAAAACAGGCACCCACCCAAACCAGCCCAGGAAACGGCTGATTGTCACTGTTTAAAATTTGAGTCATGAGCAAGCTTGGTCGGGTAAACACAGCCAGAGTAAACACCAAAAGGAGCGTGGTGATAATTGTTTTTCTTATCCGTACATTTTCCCCGACATTTCCAGTAAGCGATAATAAAAAGCTTGTTCGTATAACTCGGCCACGAGTTCCACAAAACTCTTGTCAGCGAATGGACGATAATCCACCGCTTAGTCGTCCTTTTTTACGCAAAAAAAACTTTTCCTTTTGAATAACCCCCTATTTTTCCGGCAGCCGATCCCTCTTTATTCATAAGCCGCTGACGTAACTTGGAGATCCCTAAATGAATGGTTGTTCGTTGTTTTACGGGTCTATTCACAATGCTTTAGGTTGGAAACTTTAGAGATTTGCCACAAGAAAAAGTAGACGAGATTTAGTCATGAAATTATATGACGCCTGCCAAATTATTATATAATCTCAGAATGTCCGCAGTGTAGTGTAGATAGAGATACCTACCAGCTCTTTCTGGATACTTATATCTGAAGAGCGTCGATATAAAGATTCAAATCATTTTGTGGTCCGATATATTCGATGTCGCAAGCGTCTAGTTAACGGGTCATGATTTTAAATTGAAAGATTAAATAACTGTAGCTTATCAATGTGGGGTTCTCAAATAAATTGTATTTATTTACGAACCTGCATGCCTGTGGGTCGGGACAAAGAAAACAAATATCCATGTAAGTATTTTGACGCGCAGCCATTGAGTTGAGTGCATGCCAGACACGAGTATTTCCAGCTTTAATTAATACGTTAGCCTTCTGTATATTAAAATACACAGTCACATGGTTCAGACGTTTTAAATACAATGTAACATTTTAATTAGTCGGCAAGTTGAAAGTGGGTTGCATTTTGTAGGCAACCATGACAGTTACCGTCGATTGGACCGGTCTGTGTATTTGATAATTTAATATAAAAATAAGTTTGTAAATAAGCGCTGATATGGGTACCTTACGATGGCTCTAAAGATATTTTTATGTGATATAAGAGGCAAAGGTTCATGTTGCCCACCTGATGGTAAATTGATAGTGAAGTTCATAGACGTAAGTAACGTCGGAGTTATATAATGAGCGCTGCCAAACTAGTTACGATAATGGATCCCTTTCAAGCTCCCGGATGGTGTAATGCCGCATGTGTCGATCGAACGGAAGAAATTCTAAGGTAAATATCAGAAGGAACCTAGGAAGGTGTACGCAAAATCGATTTACAGTCGCTAGCATAAAAATAGTGTGAACGTAACGTTATAAAATGAAATTCATCTCGTTTTATGCAGATAGGGGGTCGTAAGGTTTTGCCAGAGAAGAGAAGAAAAATTTGAATTTAGATGTCGCAGGGAGTCGCGTGGTAACGGGTTTCGAGATCCTTCGCTTTACGACGCTCGGCTAAAATGCTGTTCTCGACTCTGGCTGAAAACTGTGCACAGTTTATTCGAAACGGAGGCGGAGAAGTATCCGAGAGAGCGCGAGCCAAATGGCTACCTCTCGGGACGAATGCTACGGCCGGCCGTTTGTACCGGAATGGTGAAGGCTCCTATTCTGTATTTTGAAAGCAATAGATTACTTACTTTTTTAACCTTTTTTCAGTGATTTTTCTCTTGTCTTACCATGTCGTAAATTTACAAAGAAAATCAGGATAATATAGTACAGTAAAACAGTGTTATTTCTGGTATATATTAAACTAAATAAAAACATTTCGAAGGTCGCAGCATAACAGTTTTCCCAAGTCAAATGTCATTACTCGTTTAATAAGCAGCGTCCTCGTATAAGCTTTACTTATATTTCCTCCACTGCTATCCAAATAGCAACAGCCAGGCAGAATTCCTATAAAAACACGCAATGGGCACCATTATCGGGCCCCGGAGGAAGCTTGCTCAAGTCCGTTACATACAAATGCCTTTCATTAACTTGTCGATGTTCCGTCCGAAATGCTACGGGGCTATTGTGTTTTAAGCCATCTCCTCTCTTATTACAGCAAATGTATTCCTCGATTAACAGTAAATATACTTTACGACTACAAATAATGTACTTAGAATTTGGATAGAAAATTTCTGTTTCCTTTTTCATCAACTCTATTTTTCTAAAGCCTATCAAGTAAGAAGGCTGGGATGGAATTGTAGCTGTAAAGAAAATGAGATGTTTCGGCCACAGATGCACGTTTCCTCCCCGTACGCGATCAAACTTATCCGCTCGGAAGACATTCTGATAAGGCATGATATGAATTCAGATTTGGGCCATCTCTCTTTTATGTTATTCGTGATTTTTTCTCAACGTTTACAGATTTTGTTCGCTTTTACTTTATTGATCCATAGCAAAATATGTATATTATGAATATAAAAATATACAATGTAGATAAATCTGACAATATTATGGCTTACACAATTTTCATCATGTTTACGTTGAAAATGTCTCCCACGCGACGAAATAAGCTATTACCGACATCGAGTAAAAGTAATATTTTGTCATTTCCAATCGACCAATAAAAATCAGGAAAGCAATACTCGCGTCTTGGAAACTGACAGACACCGAAAAGGCACGCTGAGAAAACTCAAAACGTTTATAAATATAAAATCAAGCGAGTAGAAATCCAATCTACGGACGAACCTCATCAATATTCCACCGTCTTGTTATTTTCCTTGGGGCTTTAAAACAAAACAAAAGAGGTTTGTTATTTAACTCGTTTCCGATACAGCCTATTCTTTAGTATCGAAGGAAATTCTCTCATCTATCTCTTGTATAGAAGGTGTAATAAAACTAACGGGATCGATTCTGCGCGTTCGTATTTAAACAAAACGAATAAAAAGAATGCGAATTTTCTTGGTTTTATGAGTCTCTATGTATGAGATCCTCCAAGAAGGTAATATTCAGGAGAAAGTGGGAAGGTATATAACTAATAAAAATGAACTAGAAATACTTTCCTCTGTAGCTACATAGAAGGTGTATTTTTCCTGAATTTATTTAAAATCCAGAATTTAGGATGCCTTTAATTTTCCTGCCTTTTATTTTCTTCACCACCTTGGACTACTTTTACCAACACAGTAAAAGTATTTCGTATTAAAAAATGACTGCTCTTTAAAAAAAGAAAATAGAAAGTATCGAACAAAGAAATATTCAAGCAAAGGTGACATATAAATTTTGTGACATCTTGCTTGTTGCGGAGAATGGAGGCCGTGCCAGAATAACAATAGGTAAATTTATGTAAATGAACATCATTCTACGTAACAAAAAGGAAATGAGCCCACTGTAAGACATACAATTCGATCGTCGTCGATGCAAATAAGCATTTAGAAATATGCCTCTTACGGAACACGGGTATATTTATGAAGAAAAGTAGGTAAATACGAGTACTATCGAATGCTGCAACAAATTCAACGTTCAACCTGCCACAAAACTAAACAGCCACTAATGATACAAAACATGTTGCTGTTCAAAAAGTAGGGGTTTGAATTTAAATTAAACATTGTAACCATTTGGTTTGGTGGTGTAAAAATCACACTTCAATTAGACTCAGTAAAGAAACTAGCTACTACTTTTAACAGTTTATAGTTTGCTATTATGCAAATAAAGTATCTAGTATCGACCTATCTGAATAAAAGTACGACGATATATACATCTCTGGGTATGAATCCAAAGATGTATCGTCGTACTTTTATTTATACTCTTTCATCTTAGCAATATCTACAAACTCGGTAAGTTTCTTTATTATTATGCCAGGCTTTATCTCTTTATTGTTTGGAACAAAACATGGAGCGCAAACTTGTTTGTTTGGCTTCTAATATTTTTCGGAAAAAATAAATTCTAGATAGAAAATGTTTGTGCCAAAACCGTGGGTATAAACTATGGAGATTTCAATGTTTAGAAGTAAAGTTACACAAAAATTAAATTCATGTAACCATGTAATGCATATCTACAGAATAGCAAAAATAAAATGTGAAAGATTGATTAATAAATTAGGTTACAAAATACAGAAGCAATCTAGTAGAAAAATCTTATAAAATTATATTACTTTTCAAAGTTTTCTACTTTATCCAAATACCTACATTGTTTTATGGATATTGTATGGAAGAAATCCTTGGAGTTCGAGAACTTATATCTCACGGTACGACAAACACGACTATTATTATTTTTGCTTTCCTAGGAAAACACCCACATTGTCGTAGTTCTCGAATCAAAATAAATATTTATACGTTGTACTTAGAAGTGTGACGAAAACATTACAGCTTGTAGGTAATTACTACTTGATTTGGTTTTTTAGCTGTAGAAGGTTAAAACTCATCAAAGAAAATGTCATATCGCAGACGTGTACTCTATGTAGTAAATATAGTTTGTGAAAGTTAGCTCATTGTATCTAAGAACACACATTATTATGATTTTATAAACTACATTTTGTTCAAATTAATATAAAATTTTAGTTCAGACGTTGTTTAAAATGGCAGAAGTTCAAACTACTCCCTGCAACATTGATCAGCGAACCTTTTTCCGATATTATTTTGCCTTTTATTTTGTTAGTTCTTTACTGCATACCGATATTTCGTGCGGGTAGGCGAGCTCAGAAAACAGGCAATATATTTTCTACGAAGGATGTAACGGAAGGGTTCTCATTCCTTACGTATGTATAAAGGGTACCTAAATACATTCCACCTTCTTTTACTTTATTCTGCTCGTGTCGAAAGTGGAAAAACCTCGCAAAACTTTCATTGCTAGCCAAGCTTACCTACACGTGTGTGACACATCACCGAAATATCTGCCAATTTCATTTCTCCGCTCACCTCCCTGGAGCGTAGTAAACACCACCCCCTCCCCCCCACCACTTACAGAACTCACCCCCCCGTGTGTTTGTCCAACTGATATTCTTGAAGATACACAACCGGTGTTTGAGGACCTCCCCCACCTCTCCACATTCGTGTTACTAAATACTGAAAGGACGGAAACGTATTCAGATTGAAAGGTCTCAGCTAAGTGGTGTAGAATTTAAACTCCAGCACTTTGTGCAGTCGCCTTTGAACAAATACGATGATGCGTCTAGAAACTTCTAAAGAATAGATGAATGTAGATAGGTACTAGTTACAAATGTTTTGTTTATTTCACAATAAAGAGATTGGTAGCCCCGACGGTATAATAGAAGAATACTTGTGAATTTTCATAAAAGCGTGAAAAATAAAACCACAAGCATTGTATTCCGATGTTCATTTGCAATACTCTTATTTGAATAAATTCATAATTTATGTTCAAAATCATACACAATGGGTCAGATGGATTTTTTTTTATTTATTTATGACTAGCTTCTGCCCGCAACGTCGCTCGCGTGGAAGTCGTAAGACACCACACCATAAACTAACAGCCATATTTTATGAAACTTCCCTGTATACTACGTTTGTAGTTTTGGTCTCATCAGCCAAAATATAAAGAGTGCCAGGACTTGTGACACGGGAGCAAGCGACGTACCGTTGTCCGTGTGAGAAGCAGCTCGTCCTGAGGTCGACACCCACAGTCTTTAGGAGCAATTTCCCATTGCTTGCGAAGTTTTTAGTGAATTAATGAACGCCTGCGTTCCTGCATATACTCGTACTACCTAATGGCACAACAATGATACTGTGACTGTTGCATTCTTACAGATCATTCCCCACGAACAGCTATCACTAAAATAATATAACAGTAGATTGTAAACACACGGGATTTCTCATTAAGAGTCACCTAACCATAGATATTTATTTTCATTATAACCATAGAGAACAGTAGAGGCCTAAACTTAATGATTTTTCTACGTACGTTCTACGAAGTATCAAATAATAATTATACAAAATATGTATAAAAAGAAGCACAAAATATATCTACTGTTGGGAATCGAACTTATTAGGTTTGCAATGCACTTGCCGAACCGCTAAGCTATATGTTTTGTTCAAATAAACAAATTGTAAATAAGTTGCCATCAGATCACAGTGGACAAACAATAACATTTTGCTCCTACATTCCTTTACAAAAAATCAAATATGGTTTAGGCCTCTTCTGTTCTCTATCTATATCTACGGTTAGGTGACTGTTAATGAGGAATCCCGTGTGTAGAAATAGATCAGGAATTTGAAAACTGTTTGCTAATATTCCCCTAAAAACTACCTACTGAATCTTTAAATTCCTCACCCGCGCTTTCTGCTGCCTTACTTAGATAGAATTTGAAGGCATGACCTTTGGAGTTTATGTTTCAGCACCTCTCTCTTAAAGATCTAAAAATTAAATCAACAGAAGTTCTCCGGGGAATGATGTCTGTAAAAAAATTTGCGGCCTATTTAGCTTTCATATTTAACACCAGTGTAAGAGGGAAGGACTTGTGGCTAAGTAATGACAGCCGCACGGGTCGATCGATCAGGTTACACTACACTTGCCGAAAAATGGTCACCCATCCACAGACCAACCGCGGGGTTGGTCTGTGGATGGGTGACCATTTTTACATACCACGTGCCTCGGAAAGCACGTTAAGGTCCCGGCTGTTATTTGTAGATCTTTAACAGTTGTTAAAGATCTACAAATAACTGAAGAGAAGCTCAAAACTCTGACAACCAGTCATACCAAGGCATATCGTATTACCCAGTAACTGGGTTGTGGAGGTCAGATAGACAGTCACTCCATGTAAAATACTAGTATTCTGCTGTATCCCGTTAGACTGGGAGCCAACCCCAACATAGCTGGGAAAAGGCTAGGTAGATGATGACTTAACACCAGTGTAGACCAAGGAGTCTTTCCGGATCTCATGAAACACAGTAAAGTAATTCCATTGTTCAAATCTGGTGATAGTAAAGAACCCAAAAATTATAGGCCTGTATCAATTCTGCCAGTTCTCAGTAAGGTGTTTGAAAAGTTAATGCTCAACCAAATGTTACGGTACTTTAATAAAAATTACATCTCTCATGAACAACAGTACGGTTTCACCAAAGGGCATTGTACCACTGAAGCCGGTGTCACCCTAATAAAGAATATTTTTAACGCCTGGGAAGAAGTACAAGATGCCATTAGAATCTTTTGTGACCTCTCTAAGGCGTTCGATTGCGTCAACCGTGAGACACTTTTGCTAAAACTAGAGCACTATGGGATAAGAAATACAGCTCTTGTTTACTAGGGTCATACTTGAAAGATAGAAAGGTTAAATTTCAAGTAAACGGCATAAACTCATTAGGGTCTGAAGTGGCAACGGGCGTTCCTTAAGGTTCGATATTGGGTCAATTCCTTTTTAAGTTTACATCAATGATTTACCACAATTACTTTAAAATTAACCCAATCAAATCAAATCAAATCTTTTTATTGTGGACATAGGTTATACAGACAGATGTTAGGTAAATTACAGATCCATTATGTCCTGCCTAGTAGGCCTACAATTATAAATAAGAAGATGGCGTTCTTTGCAGATAATACATCATTGATCTTTAAAATAGACCGACGGTCACAAAATCTTGCCGACGTGAATAATTCTATTCTTCAGGTCCAAGATTGGTTTACGGTAATTAATTTGATACTAAATGAAAAAAAAAAACAAATAATAATAATGATAATAATAATGTTTGTTTTCTCACCACAATATCACAAAATACATATTACATGGTATCAGAGTCAGACAAAATTTTAATATTGTGGGAGACTGGTGCCTAAACTAACCTCTAGGCCTGTATTTCAGATCACCAGGTCTCCGCCCTTTTACAAAATTATACATTTTATTTTTTATGTACTTGTACACTGACAACCTATAAGAAAACAACACTATAGAAAGATTGGTGGCTCGAGTGGAAATTTTAAACTTTACATATTATAAACTAAACTTTTGTTAAATAGGTTATTTGTGTATGGAAGTGTGTGTATGTGTGTGTGTGTGTGTGTGTGGAGTGGTGTTGGTCCGTGCGAGCGTTATATTTTTTATTATGTGACTTAAAGGTAATTTGAAGACTTGACAATGATGATGTAGATAAGTTTTTATTTTGTAAGGATATTGCTATAGCTGCGATATTACACCATAGAGGTAAGTAAGTTTTCAGTATCCTCATAGTTTAGTTGTTGTAGTAAAGCTTTAACTTTCTTTTTGCACATAGGTTAACTATGGGTGACATCCTGTTTATTTTATTATGTATAAAACCACGTAGGTGGCAAAAAAACCGCTTTAATAATTGGGTAGTAGATTGGTGTTTAAGACGGCGGTCTACAGGGTTGTACCGTCTTTTTCGATGTGAGGCCGTGGGATGATAGGTAAGTAATGAGTGCTGTTTTAATATAATGTTAAGGATAAAAAGTTGACGCACTGTCAAAACTTTAGCCTCTTTGTATAGGAGCTCAGTGGGATAGCGGTAAGGCAGGAATGAGGACACTTTTAAGATAGCTCTCTGGGCTCTCTCCAATTCAATAATTGTAGTTTTTGGAGCACCTCCCCAGACAGAGATATAGTAGGTTAACAGAGACTGAGCAAGGGAAAAGTATACGGATTTTTTTAACTTGTCATCAGCTACTCGTCTCAAGGTTTTAAAAATATATATCAACTTGCGTAACCTTGGAATCTAAGGGTACAATCGATTGTAACTCCCAGATACTTAACATGTCTAGTGGTGCGAAGGTGAGTGCAGGTACACATATTCTCATCGTGTGGTTCTGGACAATTATGTGTTATTATTAGAGATCGGATATTCGGATGCATATTTACCTAAAGTGAATTTATAGCTATGAAAGTATGGAAGCGGCTTCTTTAAATATTTTTCCTGTAAAAATAATCCCCGGATGCCAGGAACACCGTGAATGCATAACTAGTCGGGTGTATAGTATGGAAGCGACTTAAAAAAAAAAAAATATTAAAAAAAACGGGTATTTTTGTGTTGTTGTTATGCAATCCTCAATCCACGAGAATTGCATAACTATTTAGATAAAATTATTCTAAATATATGTAGTCCGTTAACTTATATTGACATTGTTTGCTATTGCAGTTTAGTATCTACCTATCTCCTTTACAATATTAGGTAGGTAGATATGCACCCGATTCAATAGTCAGAAAAAACACAAAACTCCGGAATCGCGGGATTTTTACGATCGATACAAAAGTTAATTCCATATAAGCCAACATTTAAAAGTAAGTAAATATACATCCGATTCTATAATCAGAAACCTAAATTTGTCAATCCCGGAACTGCGGGATTTTTTCGATACAAAAGCGCGTTCCATAATAGCCAACATCTCAACATTAGGTGAATATGCATCCGAATATCCGATCTCTAGTTATTATTGTGTAGGGCACTGATGAGTTTAGGACGTTAACGTTTGCTTTAAGAGAGAAGGTCATATAATTGGTTTTCTCCGCGTTGAGTGTCAGAACATTACTGCGTAAACAATTTGACACCGTATTAAAGCCCGATTGTGCGTATGAAAAAACTTCATCCCATGTATCAGCGCTAAAGAGGAGCGCCGTGTCATCTGCAAATGTAATGATCCTACCCCCGGGGAGTGTGAGCATACCCAGGTCATTAATATACATAAGGAACATAGTGGGGACCCAACACGCTTCCTTGAGGGACGCCATATGAGACTGTTTGTTCATCACTGATGTGTTCACCTATCTTAACGCACTGGGTACGCTCACTCAAGTTGTCTTCAAAAAGGTCAAGTTGAACCCCTCCTATTGCCAAATTCTTTATTTTTTGGAAGAGAATGGGCACGGAAACCGTATCAAACGCCTTTGCAAGATCTAAAAATATGCCTAACACCATTTTCCCCTTGTCCAGGTTGGTGACAACATAGTTTGTCAAATCGTGTACGGCGTCGGACGTTGATTTGCCAGACCGAAAGCCGTATTGTGTTTGAGATAGAAGCTTATGTTTTTCGAGGTAATCAACGAGCTTGTTGTTCATTATCCTCTCTAGAACTTTTGACAGGGCAGGTAAAACAGTTATGGGCCTATAATTGCCGACACGGCCTCTGTCCCCACTCTTGTTGATCGGGTGTACGATTGATCTTTTAAGGACTTTAAGGAATTTACCTGTTGAGAGAGCTAGGTTACAAATGTATGTAAGCGGGGGTACAATGGTGGTTTTATGTTTCTTAAGAAGACCACTCGATATTCTATCCCATCCCACTGCACAATCACTACGAAGGGACATTATTGATTTTTCAACCTCGACTTCGTCCTTTGCTAGCAAAATCATTGAATTCGAGTTGTTGTTATCGATTAATTTGAATGGTTGTGGCGGGCTTATTATTTTTTCCGCGAGCTGTTTGCCAATTTGAGCAAAAAAACCGTTAACGGAATTTACCGATATTTTTGGAGTGGAAATGAGAGAGATTCAACTGAGATTTAAATTACCTAGTTTTATGAGTAGCGAATATGACATCATATTGAGTGGAAAAAACTAGAATTTAATAATCAAACACTTTTTTTAGGAATCACGCTTGACGAGGAATTACAATGGGGACCTCATATAGCATCTCTGGACTAAGCTCGGCCGAGATTAATATTATGATGTACCTCAACAATTCATTTATGAAAATATTATGTCTATACATAATTTTAATACTAAAAATAAAGATAAAAAAGATCAACCATTTTTCTGATTATCTAAAATACAAAAATCTTTTTAAAACAGTACCCCATGGTACTGTGTTAAGTGTTAAAACAAAATACCGTGTGTTATATTGCAATTATATGAACGAAAATTTAAAACTCTTATTAAAGTATACTTTGTAAACAAACATATTAAAAATTAGAGGATTATATCTAAGATAAGAATGCTTGGAAAATTGCTGGCCCTGCTCCATAGGACAATCTAGAGTCTAGGCAAAATCAAGCTGGTTTTTAATTGAATTGTATAATTTATTATTTATATAATATTGATATTACATTCTGTGAGACTGTAGGTATCACTTTACCTGCTCACTTTACCTCACATGCTGACTTAATACTTGTTAAAATGTTATGAAAATCGTCTACTTTTACAATGTTTGTAAATATGTGAGCACCATGTATAGATATCACATAGTTTATCCGTCATTGCTTCATTTTTACTTTTTTCAAAAATATTCAATGTGCTGTTTTGACTTCGCTACGATTTTATTACATGTACTCGTATAGGTACATAGCCTTTGACTGGAGATTGATATTTGAATCTTCAACTTTAAATCTATTAACAGCCACAACTAAAACCCAGTAACCAGATTTGATGCAACTTTTTATTTCAATTTACCTTTCGTAGGTATACCTATCTCCACAATCAATCAGAACAGGACACCAAATATGTATGTGCCACAATAGTGATGTACAAAACAAATACTCGACAGACACGAAATAGCGTAACTAAACAACCGGGACACGGGTTCGATCGCCCTTATTGGCTACAAGCCTACAAGTACTTGACACTCGGAGTGTTTGCCGGCTCTCATTAACTCTGTTTGCGTGAACTAATTTACGACGTGTTTGCGAGAGGACCCCACTAATTGACCGATGACGGATCTAGACACTGATGTAAGATTATGAGGGACAATTCTTGTGTTAACAAAACTACAAATCATTTAAAACCATTACTGTGTATTGATTAGAAAAATCCACAAACTCATGCTTAGAGTGCTAGACCGAAAAACGTGTAAAATTTTGACCATCACGACACTTTTGCTATGGTACGAGTTTTGTTTTTGTTTTTTATTTATTTACTCTGAAACTTTGTTAATTTATTTTATTGTGCCTACAGTGAACAGAGAAAGGAACTTTGATCCAACCGGGTGTCTCACATAACCTCTCCACTTTTTTGTTCTTCTAGTTTCAGCACCAACTAGTAGGTATTAGAATATAACATGCATTGGTAAATAAAAAAAAACAAGGTGGATTTCGTAGTTTGAGTGCCCAGAGTGCGCCGGACGTACAACCATTCCTGGAGGCTATTTCGCAGATTACATTACCATAACCTTACACATTCTTACTAAGATTCCCACGTGATAAGGGTAAAAGGATCGAATTATCAAAGAGAATATTATGGCTTATCATATGTAGTTGCCTCCATGCTACGCGGCAAACGTCCATGAGTTCTGTTCGTGGCTCCAATACTAACGAGATGCATTAAAGGACGACTTGCATAATATTATGGGTGGACAGATGGATGTAACTCTAGATGTTGGACTTTGTTAGCAAACAGCTGTATGTTGAATGGACGTTGGGCTGACCAAATATGGTATCTTCGTGTAGCAAAACCAGCTACGACATTTTCTATCTAATCTAGGTATTAAGTACCTACTTCTTTAAATAAAAAAGTTGACAAAAATGTTTATGTAAAACGCATTGATCGTCTGTACCTTTTTTTCTGGTGAAAATTATATTACATTGGAACAAAGTAGCACAGTTTACAAAGTGAATCGTTCGATAGAAAAGGCGGAAGGCTTTATAAAACGGAACCACACAAGGCTCCCGTGGGGGGCCCACCCACATCGGTGGCTCAAACTTCCGGAGCCGTAATATTCATTACAAAACTCCAGAGATATGACAATCTTTATATTAAGTAACTTAATAAAATTATGATCGTTGGACAGTTAACAGTTAGATATGTTAACGACGGTTGTAGGTAGATGATTGAGAATTAGAAGCATATAAACTGGGCTTTACATACTTATCTCACAGCATGGGAAAGAGATTTTAGAAAAGAGGATTTTTGTATATTGGTAAAAAACTTAGGCAGGCACGTGGACTGCCAACTGAACAGAAGTGAACACCTGTCGATCAACGCGCCTAAAAAAGTTTTCATTTCAATAAAATAATGATTATCATACACACAATTTAAACAATGCACAGTATACTCAAATTAAACTTTTCACCTGGTCAATTTACTATAGCATGTCGGCCATGTCGGTGAAGCGAACCCATAAGTTTTCCCCTACCAAAAATCACTCAACGCGTCTAAAAAAGTTGTCACTTCAAAAATAATCTTGATCTGTCTGAGAATGTTAGACAAAATAAGATAGATATTTAACAACAAATATTGTTTACAAAACTTAAAAGCTCGTATAATGTTAGGCGGAAATATAAACCAGGAATAAGGTACGTATACTATAAAGTTTCCAGAATATTGTTTGGCACAAAACTCGAGTAGGAAACGCTCTCATTTTGAGAATAGTGCCTGTTTATGCCGGAGTCTTCAAAACAGAAAATACTTGCCATCCACCCTCTTACGTTGCGGTTGTAAAGGGGAAAAGGGGATAAAATGTTTATGGAAATATTTATTCAAAAACATGCATTAATATTTTAATAAAATATACATGAAGTAGCGAATTATTTTCACAAATTAACGTTATTTGTTTTCATAATTATTTTGCTTTTTAATAATACCATAGGGCTTCATAAACTTTTTATTAAGGCCCGCTATGGCCTACAAACGTTACCATACTTCCCTGTGCTATGTCTGCATGTTATTTTCTTCATGACACATTGTTTATGACATCATGCAAACTTCGGTTGATATTAAGCAAAGATGAACCTACTCAACTACCTATTGTTATATTATGCAAAATGTCATTGACGAAATTTACTAGCATCGATTTTGGACAAAATGCAATTAAGATATCCTTAACGATTACTTTCAGCAAGTTTGTTAGTCAGCTGCACTTATCTAATCAATGTGTCTAGACATCTTGCAATCTTCCTAATTTAACTGGAGACGTCAACGTCTGCATGGATTATTTTGTACTTTATAACGTATACAAGATTCTACGTTGACTCAAACGTGAACTATACATTGGCATAGTTCACGTTTCAGTCAACGTAGAATCTTAGGATATTGGGACGAACGTCGTCCGTCCGAACGTCCCAATGCTGTATCGATTTTGATACACTGAACATCTGTCGCCTTCATTCGCGTACAGCCGCAATCCTCAAACTATGTCCCAAAATACATACCTATCTTTATCTGACAAACCCAGCTAGATAGAGAGATAAATAGATAAAGTCTCTCACAGTTATGTTAATTCAGCTTACGTAACGTAATATGACGTGGAAGAGGGT
This sequence comes from Atethmia centrago, assembly GCA_905333075.3. Taxonomy (NCBI): domain Eukaryota; kingdom Metazoa; phylum Arthropoda; class Insecta; order Lepidoptera; family Noctuidae; genus Atethmia; species Atethmia centrago. The sequence goes on along the minus strand of HG995383.1, from coordinate 12,311,074 downwards.
AATGAGATGCGTCACAAAATTCTTAGGTCGTCATTAGCCGATCGGGTCGGCCGGCCCATCCGGCTTACGGCCGGTGTAATGGCGCGGCTATGCCTCGGATAGACCGATCCGGCGTAATGACGGACCGGCCAATATGGAAGAGAGGTGGGTCGTGTACACTGCCTCCTTGCTGTTACGTAAAGGCGTGGTTCTACATTTTGTACCTACTTGCGAAGGTTTATTTTCTTTGAATTTTAAAAGATCAAAAATTCTAAATTGCTTAAAGGATGGTTAGTGCGTTGTCAGTGATGTATCACTGAATTTAGAGCCTAAGTACAGAAGTGATAAAAGAAAGGAGTTTTGGAAACTCAATCCTGAAAGAATCGAACAGCAGAAGTTGAAAAAAAGGCGCAAGACATCTTCTCTCTTTTCTGAGATAGGCTTTTGGCCTCGTAAAGGACTTTTTGTTTTTATTTTCATTTTACTTTGTTTTTGTTTTTTTTTTTATGTTTCTACGAGTGTTTTTTAGTTTAATATGTGATCTCCTGTGCGACTCCCAATAAATACATTTCCTTCTTTCTAACTCTATGAACTGAACATCAGATTCTTTATTTAAACTTTATGTTCACTAGTGGTACCTACATAGGCGGACTTAATGCTACAAGGCATTTTCTACCAGTCAACCTAAAAAGAATTTCAGTAATTTTATAAAGTTGAAATTACTACAGTACACTAATATGATACTTGGCAAAAATGTCTGTAATATAGGTAACCTTTTAACAGGCTAAGATAATGAGAGCAATTACATACTGTTTTCAGGCAATTGAAGAGGATAAGATTACATGTTTGCACTAAATAAAGCTATACACTGTGGGTAGCAACCGCTTGTGAAACTACAAGTATACCTACATTATTATTGCTCTGAAATCATTATGATTGTTCTTAGGCTTCCACTTCTAAGGCTTTTGCTAAACTTTATTTAAAGAAAATTGTTATGATTCATGTTTTCTAGCAGTTTTTATTTTAAAGTAAATGAACATTGTTATCCCTATCACAAGTATTTTCCTCATTTCTAATTTTGACATTTACGGGAACCATTTACTCGTTTGTTATGTGAGATGAAAAAGCTTCCTAGCTAATAGGGAAATATCGTTGTCGTTTTATTTGATGGTATTGTTCGAGGTGATATTGTAGGAAGCAGTGTACGTATCCTTGACAAATACACGATGCCAATATTCTGACACTTTTGGTACACGCCTCTGCGTGTATGTGCGTATATCCAGTGTTACACCTCACGCCGTCATATGACCCCATTATCCCACCCTTATCACACCCACAACCACAAACATCGACCTTAACTTCGAAGGGCCAAAGTTTAAATTGGATTGTGCCCTCCGAACTAATGTAACAACAACCGACTTCGCCCGAACACGAATCAGATAATAACTTACGTATTTTGTAAGTTGATTTCGGGCAAATTGTCGAGAGACATGGAGAATTGGAGATTATCGGATTTCAAATCTGATCGGTGAATAAATTTGGTTTGGAATACTGATGTAAGTCTTACCTTCCCACACTACGTCGATATGAGAGAAAAATTTAAACATTGTGACACGAACACCACCGAATGCTTCCACTGTAATAAAAGTTGAAGAATTAAATGTACTCAGTCAGCACTTTTGAAGCTAGCGAAAGTTTTGTCGTAAAACATTTTTAATCAATTTCGACGTTTTTCGCGGTGCACTGTGACAATATTTTGTTAGGGTTTCAGCGTTGAAAATAGCAGATTTTTTGTTGCTAACGTTTTGTATAAAAATAATAAAGGACATTCAACTGAAGTATCTACCAATACCTTATTAATAGCATAGTGTATCTGGAGTAATATTCTTTTCGCTGAAGCAAGCAAAATTAGTGTTTATTCTTTTTGCTGAAGCAGACAAAAATCTTTACCCGGGCTAACTTTACAGTAAGTTTCTATATCTTTGTTTATTAGATACCTACATAATAAAGTACCTACTACGTAAAGGGGTTACTGCTGGCAAACTAGTTTTGTTTACAATTGTTGTTGTACATTTATGGCAGGGATCTGTAAGTGGCAGCTCTTTAGAGTATAATTCAAGGAGCTGTTTATGTAATTGACCCTACTAAAGTACCGTATTAGGCTCCATATTTTGTCTAAGTTGTCTTAAAATTTTTGATTGTACAAGATAAGGTTTTATTTTAGCAATCTTCTTTGTGTTTGTTAATTATACGGAAATCTAGTAAATTTTTTCTTGTTCTTTTATTTTCCGAGCAATCTCAACAACACCAGTTTTTTGCATAAAAATATAATTTAATTATTCATCCTAGCAGAAATTATTCCCGTTTCCTCAAGTTTCATTATTTCAACAAAATTACAGAGCTGGCTGTACTATTTAAATATGTATCATTCATAGAGATGTAACATATTTTTAAATGTATATTTTTATGTGATTAAGGTAAGAACAACCTGTTTTTTGATAGAATCAGTCAGCAACTGCTTGACGATAGCTTTCTTAATAAGCTAAGAACTTTTTCTTAAACGTACATTGACCCAAGAAATCTGTTCTTTAGATTTAATGATAAAGAAAGCTGAACAAACTGTTGCTATCCATACACATATGGATAGCACTTATGCATCTAATCGCGACGATACGCCCAAAAACATAATTAGTATACGCTGCGTGATTCATCTACTCATGTCATTTCAATATCTAGGCGTAAAAATATAAAGCGTACAGTTAACCATTGACATTTTGACCATATTTTATACAAGCCAATGAATTTAAATTTGTTTTGACGGGACATTTGTCTTCCCAAATTAAAGTTAAGCAGGTCTATTTGTCAATTTGATAGTAGGTACCTACCCTATAACTGATTCATTTCTTGTGTGATTATGCTAGATTATTATTTATAGGTGTTTCATGTTTGTTACTCATACTTTTCAAAGGGTATTTTTTTATTTGATCCCTGTGACATAGTATGATTTTACGAGTAGATCATGCATCAAGAGTGTTTTGATTAATCAGCAGAATTTAAATTCTGAATTTTTGGCAAACATATGTATAGTCTACAAAAAAATGGTAAGCGTGTGGAATAGTGCCTACCAAATTTTTAATCAAGCAGATTATATGTTAAAAAAAATGGAACCTCCATAAACAAACATATTCTCCAATCGAGACCTTGAACGCTATCGTCTTGGGGACACTTACTGCCATAACTCGAGATATATTGTTTACCGACAAGCACAGCATAGCGTACACTAAGTATGTTAACAGTTATATCCTTCGCCGTCACTCAGCGTGGGTCATGGCCGCTTAAAGCCCTTGAATGCGATTAGGTTGGGGTTTTATTACACGAGTAAAGCGGTGAAAGTTAGTGACACGTGCAGTTAACGTAAACACTGGTCTTACATTTAAATATAGTCATGTATTTAAAACTTTGGTTAAGTCAAATTATTATTGGATAAAGTTTGCTGTTTATTAAGATGTACCGTAGCGAGTGCGCTAGACACTAGCTTAAATGTTTATGACGGCCAAGTATTAGTTTCGACTAGCAAATATATCTTTTAGACAAACTTTATAGTATGCAAATAAAGACTTTCACAAATATTTTACTTCTGGCAGCAACCTTATAGCGACGAGAATAAAGATCATTCTGATTCAAAATCAGAGATAAAATAGCAGCGAAAAGACTGAGTCTACCTACACTTGATTTACCTGCCATAGAATATCAAAGAGATGAGTGGACTACATTTAAATAGACCCACACACAAGCAATAATTTAACAAACCTCATTGAAAATATTTTCCACATTCAGGATGAAATGGAATTTTAATGTGTCTATTTATGTCGCTTTTAACAGGTCTGTCTCATTTAAACGTCAACTGGGCAGTCTATTTGTGTCAATTTACACATGATTTTATGTCGTGAAAACTACATTTCTTTGCTGGAGTGGGTATCCATTTTGAATCAGTATGTTTAAAAAAATTCTGAAGCTCGGTAGGGTATTTGAAAAGCGATTATTTTTATACTGTTCAGGTATAATCCTCACGTGATTAGAGATAAATACATGCAAAACTCAAAACTTCGTAAACTATTGGGTAGGTAGTCTGTACCGCGTAGGCCTCGTAGCACTTCTCAAAAATGTTTTCGTAGACACGTGTTCATGTTTTAATCAAATCCCCTAAGATTGCTGAAACATTTGATTGATGATACCTAAAAATATAACGTTTGAAGTTCTTTTGAATTTGAAAGCTTTATTATTCTCCGGACAAGCCGTATCACTCTAAATCCTCGCTTAAGCCTATCAGTGTGGCTAACCCTAAAATTAAATCTCCAATCGGTGCTACGCTCGAGCTGGCTCGTAAATCGTAACGAGTTCATGATTTATGTTTTCAGACAACAACGCATACATATATTTAGAACGTTACAAAAAATATCGCGGCGACGACGCACGGCGCCTGAGTGGATCAAGTCGCGACCAATTGTAGCAACATCCTGTAGGTAGATAAAGGTAAAATCATGAATGCTGCCTGAAGAAAACGGAGATACAGTATTTACTTTGGAAATAAAAATACTAACAGAATCCAATTTTGAACTGGTATTTTCTTCAAATGCCCGTCAGAAAATACAGCAATCACTGTGTGTCAATTTGCTATGTAAAACTAAAATTAAGTCTGGTTTAGAAATTATTGTGGAAAGGGAAGTGGGTAAGCTGTGTTAAGGTGGCGATATACAATGACATGATACCTTTCAAATTTTTATAGCACATACTATCTCCTTGTCCAATCAATTTTATAACATAGCTATGTAATTTTCCACCTATATATTTGATAATAATCTCCCTTGACAAGCATAAGTCATTTTAGTTTCAAATTTTCCTTTTTTGCCGCACGCGGCACAATTACAGGGTTTTATAGCCAATTATTACAGAATATTGTCCCCCACAACTACGTTTTCTACCCTAATAAGTAAATAAATATGTACATAATTAGATGTTTTATGACACTTTTTGTTTTATTGTTTGTTTATTTTTCTTTAATGATTTAGTATAGGAATGTGCTTATTGATATTTTATATTTCAAGGAATAGTAATAGGTACTACTAGGAAGCTTTTTGCCCGCTAAGACGCAGACTATGTTTGTGCAGACTTTGATTTTCCCTGTCATTGACTATGGTGACGTTTGCTACTTTGGCTTGAATGCGGTTTTGCTGGATAAACTCGACAGACTACTCAACAATGGCATTCGGTTCATATTGAATCTAAGGAAATATAACCATGTGTCGAGCTACAGGTCTGAGCTCAAATGGATGTCCATTCGCCAAAGAAGAACTTTGCGCGCTTTGACCACTCTTTTCTCCCTTCTCAACTCTCCCACCTCTCCTTCTTATCTTATGTCTCACTTTCAATATCTATGTTCTTCACCTGCTGCGAATCTGCGTTCATCCAACAATCTTCTCCTACTCTGTCCTTCTCATACTTCTGACTTTGTTAATTCTTCCTTCCATATTCAATCCATTCTTCTCCTCTTAATATCAGGGCGCCCACCAGTGCATTTAAGCGGAAATTGCAGAGTTATTTTCAAAATAGCGTAGAGTCATCTCAATTACCTCCTTTCTTTGATTTTGTATGTAGGTATTATATTGTAGTAAATATGTATATATGTATGTGTATTATAAGTTTGTAACATATTTATGTACTTATGTACCTATTTTATTTATAATTTATTATGTTATCTTTTAATATTTTTTATTATTATTATTTTTTCTTCTCAGAGTACCTGCCATGGGATTCTGCCGTTTGCCGAAAAGATTTTGCCAAAATTTCACTACCCAAACAAATTTTAGCAACCTTTTTTATGCCAATGCAATGTTTGGAATGATTTTAGTACCTACGCACATTTTCATTTGGTCAAATTTTTACTTGGCAAATATTATCAAGGATAATGTCATTTAGGCATTTGGTCTTTAATCAAATGATTTATTACAGCAAACAATCTTTAGACAATAAACGTTAGAGAAGTTTATGTGCTTGAATTTGTCTGAAACAAGTCTAATTTATGGTCACTTATGGAACTAGTTAGAGTAGGTTAATTATTTTTAATAATGGTTAAGTTAGGTTAGGTTAAAACTGTGACCTCCTACGCACGAACCGAGCGAGCGAAGCGAGCGGTGCCGCGGCAGCGGCCGGCGAGTGCCAGAAACGAATAGATTATATAGAAAAAAGAACCGAACTAGTTAGACGAGGTAGAAATTTTATTTTGCGAAAAATGAATAAATGTAATAATAAATGAATTCCAACTGAAATATTTGACTACATAAAAATTGGTAAAAGTACTACCTAGTTGGTAAACAAGTTATTGTTTAAACGTTCACTTGCCAAACATTAGGTTTGCGTTACAATTATTTGTGAAGAGATTATTTGCTAAGTAATAATTTGGCAAATTAAATTATGCGGAAAATTGTCTGGGAAATGATAATTTGGCTATTTCTTTTCGATGAAACAAGGTAGACCCACCTTCCATAGTATCTCTTCACCACCCTTGGTCGACTGGTGAAGAATGCCTGAGACATAAAGTCCGCCTTTGTACCTTATTGTGTGTGAGAAGTTTAAACAAATAAATATTAAATAATATAATAATATTTTCCCTTTTTTAATAGGTTTTTAGTACCATACCTACGTATTCTATTTTGTATGTACCAAGTGCAGTCCGAACCTTATTTAGCAAAATATTAATTCTTGAATTTATTTACATAACCAAATTACAAGATGATTATTATTCTTGAATTCAATCAATCTCAGTTCAACATACTTACATACAATACATAACAACACGCCTGTAATCCCCGAAGGGTTAGGCAGAGCTGTATCTATACTACACACACATTTCGCCAGTTATGTTTAACTCCCATGCATGTAATAGGGAATCAATCTCAGTTTAATTGGTAGCAATATTGATTTTAATTTAGCAAAGATAATATCTTTTGTAATCTGTAGGTACCTCGGTTGAGGCACAGTATGGAATCTTCAATTTAAAGCTGGGGTATTTTCCAAAAACCGTGCCTACGTGCTTCCAAAAACTTTGTTTTGCATTTTACTGTTTCATAGCCAGAGCCAATGCACGTTGCGCATAACATTACCAAACAATAGTTGACAAAGAAAATCTTTAACAAAACTCTGTCTCCAACGAAAAAAATCAACATTGTCCGGCAAACAAAATCAATAACCCTTTTTTGCATATAATTGCGCAACTTAACGACTTCCTCGACTCGTTTTTAAATGACAATAAACGAAACTGGAGCAAAAAGTCTTTGAAAAACTGCTCTCAATAACGGTCTTAAATTTCTTACCTAGAAAGGGTTTAAATATTGCGGTTAACTGTTAAACAATCGGTACAGTTATTGTGGAAGGTTTATGGGTTGTAAATCATTTGGGAAAAAAAGCTGTGACGTCATGGCCGTAAAGATTTAACTGCTTGGTCGATCAGCTGATGTGAGAGGTCGGTCACAGCCGTTGTGACCATGCATGTGCTTCCCGATATTATCCTATATCAAATCGGATGTCAGTATAACTCGTAATATTTAAGGTGGTTTTAAAACGTGCGGAGGTACTTAGGAGTTTGATTTTTAAATTGCAGTTATATATCCTTATGAAGTTACTCTAATGCGGGAGGTAGGGATAGGCTTACAAAAATGTAAGGGCAAAAAAAAGTGTTTCTTAAAAAAAAAGTATACTGTAGAGTCATATATTTTATTTAGGTAGAGGACGTACATCAGGTGTGATGATTTGTATCTTCATTTCTACTCATACAAAAATGTGGGATTAGGCAGGTACAAAATTAGATTGGTTTTTAATATCTTAAATGAAGACAAAAAAGTACATACATACATACATACATACAAAGAATATAGTACAACCAAGCAAATTACCGTTTTTTCTTCTTCTCTACTACTTATATGTCAAACATCGGTATTTGTAGGTAGGTTTAATATAATACTATCGACCGTCTGCCCAGCGACCTTCATCCAACACCCTTCTTATTCAGGATTTTTTTTATAAAAAAATGTACCCAAGGGAATTGTGAAGATACTTATGTGCAGCTTATGGAGTTAAGAGGGGTTTGCACGTAAGCGACATTTTGTCTTTTTGTGTGTGAGTTAGGGTGAGTGTGCGTGAGTGAGTGGGTGACATAGTAAGTAAATTGCTATCCCCCGTCTTCATTTGGCCAAGGTCACGGAATATATCACAAGTGGAATGTTGAAATGTGTGCCGCATGCAAATTGCATATCATTATTACCTGCGTGAGTTTTCTGAGTAAAGAAAACGTAACTAATTATGTATGAGAAAATAAGATAGGTACCTACAATATTTGGTAGGCAAGAAAAGATAGGAAAATTCGTATTATTATTAAGGTTATTGTCATTGTCAAGTCATTGACACAAAGAGATAGATTTCATTGTCAATGTTCTCATCCAAATTTTCCTTGAATTTTTTGTCTTTTTTTCCGACTCTGTTAAGGTAGGTATCTATCTGTATAAAAACCTTAAAAATTTATTAGAATTATTCTACACTCAACTTTTGTGGTATTTGCAAACGTTTCGACTTCAATTAAAAGAAATGAATGCGCAAATAATCTCTACAAACGTTTTCAGTCGTTACAACGTTTTCAGTTTATAATTGCATAGAACTGATGTGAGTACTTTGTATAATAAAGCTAATATTTATTGTTATAATGTCTTTTATTGACTTGAATGGGCCCTGGTGGCTGAGAGTATATCATGCTCACTCAGATGTCTCGCTGATGGTGGCCCGTGTGTTGGATCATTTGGCTCTCTTCAATATGGTTGAGCTGAATGGTGTTGATCCATGCGTCATATTCGTGAACGGGCGCCGTTAGTTGGGACTGGTCACCTCTTAGCTGTCTCGGCTTATTTTTTAATTATTTTATTTTGAAATTGTTTTTTGTTTTTGTTTATTTTGCTACTATGGACTCGTTTTTTTTACGTCATCCTCACATTTAGTTATAAAATCAACATTATTTATACTAATCTTTATGTAACAATATAATTTAAAAGAGTGTCCATGGAGTTTCTTGCCCGTTCTTCTCCATAGGTAGGTACCTACTACGCTTTGGAATGGGCAACTAGCTTCATATTTCTAGCTGACCGACTCCTTGACAATTCAAAAGTGCCTATAAATGGTTTAATTGAAATAAATGCTTTGAGTTTGATTTTGAGTCACTCTGCAAAAAAAAACACATTACCTACAACTAGAAAATACAAATCTGCCTGAAACGTAAAACTACATTTCAGTACTCTACTCCTAATCTCCACACATCATATACCTAACACAATAACAGTTTCAGAGCGCAAATCCGCGATAACGAAATGGAGCAACCTCCGTTGTTGATAACGAAGCCGACTTTCTACGCATATTAAACCTGATAAACAGTCGAGATAAGAACCTCCTATTGTTGTCCACAATGGCTAATCAAAAGATCTAGATTGAAAAATCATTCGAGAATACTATCAAGATTGGAATCGATTGAAGGAAATTGAAAATTAGACAATCGTGATAGAATTTTCTCGTACCTATCTGAAAACGATTTATTTTTCTGTCTAGTTTTTTTTTTGTTCAATGTTGTATTGGTTATATAAATGTTCTTTGATAGGTTATACTTTTAGATGTTCTTAGGTATTTAGATAAGTTGTTTTTAGGATCTATTGTCCGAATTAAAGATGCTGTCAGAATGACTCATAAATTCAAGGTGATCTGACATGACATTATCAAAATGGACATGACTTAATCATGCTATTTGTATGTATGCCTTTTTAAAGTTATTATAAAGTATATTATAATATGTATAATTATATTTATGTAAATAATCCGTCTTAATAGGTATCTATGGTGTGAACTCTATATCATTTAAAAATCTAGGTTTTAAACCCTACTAACAGTAGTAGGGAGGTAGTTTTAAATACTTGTCATTTAAAAAATCTATTTCATTCTTACTCGCTGCGATAAAAAGTGATTAGGTATGTAGATTGCACTATTCAATCACTTGTATTGATTGATTGATTTATCAGGGTCTTTTTTTTTCTGAAAATGTGTGCCTACGTATTAACCATAGGTATTAAGGTGTTTCAGCCAACGGCTCTCGTAACCCAATGAACAAAGTGCAAATCTGTTCAACACATCGCATTAAAATCTGCCTATAAAACCTATTATGACTCCTTTTATCGGTAATGCTTCAATAAAAGTCGCAAGTGTAACCGACCCGTATAAATTGGCAAACTAAACAATGGCCAATGCAGTTTCGCTCCACATTTCTACGCGGTTGGTTTTTTAGCGTTGTGGAAAAAAGAATAGCCGCAATTTATCACAGTTATGAGAAAACCACGCGTAGGCCAGCACGTCTTTACGGTTTTAATTAAACATATACAGTGCCCCGTGTGCCTAAATACGCTGCCACTACCCACGCTCATGCACGTGCCTCCGGCCCGAATATTGTCCAGACGTGTTTACTGAAACGTGTGAAAAACACGCCAACACCGCCAGCAATATTTTTGGGTGAGTGCTCAATTGTATACCAAGTTTAATACAACTCGTGGGTGCTTGCGCTACACCCAATGCCATCTATCCAGCCAATAGATAACAACTATGGGACAAGAGCGTCAATGGTAGAACCTTTTGTACATGAGCCGTAACACAAACACATAAAACACCACTACACGCACAAAAGTGAACTGGTTTGGTGCGTGAGTGTGCGTAGAAGCTTTCACGCACACTAACGGCCCATAAGTCGTAAAAACAGCAATTGAAAAGCTTCAGCCGTTCGCCGCGCGGTGGCGCTGTTCCGATGGTTCCTATCTCGACCGACTGGCGCCAACTTTACGCATTCGGCGCTGCTGTGCCACCAAAGTTTTAAATTAGTTTTCTTATTAGACAGGACTCCTTTTGTTGGGTTGCACTTATTAGATGTAGTCACGGGGAAAATATATTAGAATGGGCACTGATAATATAGAATAACCTTTTGTAGGTATTTAAAAAAAGGCAGCAATACATATAGTTTAGTTGGTGGGTACAAAGTCATATTGTAAATAAACGTTTCTTCAAGGTTAAACATAAAATGATTAAAATAAATATCTTAATGAACGAGAATACCGGACCTTAGTCTATAGAAACTACTCATGATAGAAAAATAAATTAATGGCCGCACAATCAATTCCAACTAGTTGTTTTTTACTTTCCCATTAACAACATAAGAATATCAATAGGTAAATATAAATAATCGGTGATATTTTTATAATAGTCTAAATTACACATATCAAAATATTTTAAACAAAACTGCGTTGAAAACATTTCTGTAGTCATGAGCAATATGAGCATAGAAACTGTGCGTTTTGTACGAGTTATCAGCAAAACGTGAACCAGACAATTGGCATGGCTAATCACGTAATGCGTAACGTAGATACGTGACGGCAAAAACTTAAACGTAGTCGAACCTACCTGTACCGAGTGCTACGTTGTGCTATAATATGATTTATTGTTTTAAAATTTCTTTATTTAAATCATTTTGTAAAATTTATTTTAAAACGTTTCTTCTTAAGTTATGTGTTTCAACTTCTATGATTGGTGAGTTAATATAATGAATACGTCAGTACCTATCTATGTATATAAAATACGTAATAGAAATTAGACACATAACAGAGATATTTTTTTTTGCATAATTTTTCTTTTTTCCACGTTAATTCCTTCCTAAAGAACCCATTAAGTAGTAGGTATCTAAATTTTCATAGATGTCAGTCTATTTAGGTACAGATACTTACATAGCTTCTACTACCTTCTCCATTTTACGTACAATATTTGAACCCCAGACTAAAAAAAATAACCTCCGCTCAAAAGTATCTAAAATCTCGACAAATTCAAAGTTTTACCGTCTTTACGTCAACGTGGCTCGGAGTGTGACGATCGAGTGAGCGTCCCACCCGCCCCCTTTCATCTAACTTGTTCCATTACTGGGGCTGTTCCATTCCTTCGTTCCAATTTCAAATTTGAAGCTGATTGCACATCTATGGTACCGCAGCTTTGGTAAAGCTGGCTTCGGAGAGATTGGCCAAAGGGAACGTAAAATGAATTGAGATAGAAATGTACATATTTATACACATATGTACATATGTGTTTACCTATGTAAGTAGGTATTTGGTGTGGAGTTTCTGAGTTTTTAAGTTAGGTATTTGTCATCACTTTTTCTTTTGTACATTTAAAGTAACGTGGAAATAACATAATATCACGCTTTCTTTCCCCAAAGGGTTGGACAGAGGTGTACCCACACCTACACCCACATTTCGCCAGTTATATTTTTAAGTCCCATGTGATAGGGGCGAGCCTATTGCCATCAACCGGGCACAAATTCACTCGAGACTGAGAAATTCCAGATAGAAAAACTGTATAGCTAACACGTGCCGGATCCGGGAATCGAACCCAGAACCTAATGCTCAGCAGTAGCGCTTGCGACCACTAGACCAACGAGGCAATTCATAACGTGGAAATTTCGTTACAAAAAGAAGATAATATGTCAATGTTCCGTGTGGTGTCGGACGTAAAGAATAGCACCATCCCATTTCTTCCCATGGGTGTCGTAAAAGGCGACTAAGGGACTTACTAGAGAATGGGCAGCAGCGTTCTCTATGCATTTTAACACCATACTGCGATCGCCAACCCGCCTGCCAAGCGTGGCGATTATGGCAAACCCCCCCAATATTGGGAGAGGCCTATGTCCAGCAGTGGACGTCTTTCCGCTGGAATGATGATGATGATGATGATGTCAATGTTATGCTTATTCATAATATACATATCGGTAGCTATGTAGTTACTCTACTGGTAATCTAAGCACATGAATATGTAGAACCAATAAGTTTGGTAGGTGGGATCTCTAAGATATGCACGTATGTATGCTGCTAGAATAGTTTAATTATTAAGGCGGCTTCACACGGTCCATGCTATTGCCGATACGGCCGTCGGCATGATACGGCCGACGCCCACAGACAGCCATGCACCGCACACCAAGGCTCTTCCAACGGTGCGTGTCGGTCGGTGTGGGTCTTTTTTTTTTTTTTTTTTGAGGGTGGGAAATCATCAAATAACTTCTCCCGCTCTGGGCGGAGCGGGAGGGTGTGTCAGACTCTTACTGACTAAAACCCACCCGTATTCCTTCCTGTTGCCTGTGTTGCGGGGGCCTCGGTGACCCATAAGTACCTTCCCGCGACCCCGGCAGGCATCGGCCCTAGTGGACCTCTACTTTGTGCTGACGACATCTCTTTGAGGCGCGCGTGGAATACGACGCGCCGTCGACCCGGGCCTGGTCCTTACCGGACGGTGAGCTACCCATTGCTCCCCGTCCGCAAGCCCGCGCCTACGGTGGCGGGAAATCCGCCCGGGATTCCCGACGCCCTGGGCGTCTCCTCGGTGTGGGTCTTGAGATTGGATCCATTTTATTTCCAAAATGCAAAGTGAATGAGAACTCGCAAAGAGAGCTCGCACCGCACCTTTGAAGTTTCCAACTCGCCGCGAATCGGACGCACCAGGACGGTACTCTTCCTATGGTGCGTTAGTGCGGGCTGGCCCGCGTCTGTCCGCAGTATCACGCACCGTGGGAAGCTAGCTTTAGATGCAAAAAAACTGGCCAGGTGCTGACAGATGCACTCCTAATATAACTATTATCATGCATATTATTTACATAATTAGTTGGACATTATCATAATAATTAAGGTACTCGTATTAGGTAATTATTTTTGGATTATGGTGATGTGATTTACTTCTATACGTAAAACCTACTAGGTACCGAAATAGCATTTTGGTCACGTACCTACCTACAGTTCTGAAATCTCAAAGTTTTTAGGAATAAAGTTTGAAATGTATTTAATCATTAAGTTCGTCGTATTGTTCAAATACAAAATTTGATGAAAACATTTTAATATTTTTTCTAATGTTTTTTTTAAACAGGTAATTCAATTCAATTAAAATTTTAATGAAGGTAATTTCATAAATGTAGGATATTCATTTGTCATATTAATTAAACCCTTTTTGAAAAGTATTTCAATAAATACCTACTTTTTATGCATTGATAGGTCTAGTTAGAGGCATATAAATTGTATTTTTTTACAAGAAGAATTCATACTTTATTCAACATATAAGCTGCGTGACTATTTATATCAATTGGAAGCCTAGATTGTTATTTACGATGGGTATTTACAAATTGTTGTTCGTTGGATCTTTTGAGGCTTTTGCGATTATAAGGAACCAGTTAGTGGTAGGTAGGTACATAATAAATAGGTATTTAAAGGATTAGACGGTACCTTACGTTGGTAGGTATTTTTGCTACCTATACCTTCTTAAGAGTTGAATGAAAAGGAGCTAACAGATTTAAATTATATCTACGGCAACTTTTTAGCTTTTTAGCACAATATCTATAGACAGAAATTATGTTTATCTTTGAAAACTTTAAAATGTAACTATAGTACCTACACCTACTTCCATATTGTAAAGGTTCTTACAGACTGGGGCAGGTAGAAATATGCCTGTCGCGCCCGCGATATCGCCCCAGTCTGTAAGAGCCTTAAAACGTTTTACGGACAGTTCGTTTTTCAAATCTTTAGAATGCGTGTGTTTATTACTATGTGTGCAGCGAGAAAATGCACTTACATATTCTAAGTTTCAAAAGAAAATGTCTGCAATACCTACCTATCTTGTTTTAAAAACTAAACTAACTATTTCAAAATCGACGGTTATGAGAGTTATGGATGCCATGCTACTTAATCTCTATTTTTAAGTAGGATGGCATTCATAACTCATTTTCGACAATGTTGTTTTAACCGTCGAAATATTCTAATAAGAATTACTTTTTGAACTGAGCTATATACAGTACACTTTAATTTGCCAACAACTAGATAAGTACCTACACAATATTCTGTTGAAAACACAGAACTCTACATTTAATTAAAAATCAATTTCATTTAGCGCGGTAACTAGCTTTCAAACGGCTTCTATCTCCCCTAATTACTTTAATCAACACCTACCAGCTACATTTATCACAAGGGGTAGGTGGAGTATATCTATAGATACATTGAACGGTATGTTTCCTTGAGGAAACAACATCGACTCACTGTATATTTATACTTAGATGTGTGTCGGAATTAGGGATGTCCCTACCCATCCTTTGACGGACATGCCTCCCAATGATTACTAAACTCGGTAGGTAGATTACTTATTATATTTTTAAACTTGTAACTTTTTGTAGGTACGAGTATATAGTTTGTGTGGCACCTGCAGATTATGTATAGCAGGTCTTATAATTAGTCAGTCCTTTAGCAAAAAGACTAATCACTTAGAGTAGGAACACGCTCCAACAGCTTGTTACCAATTTACTGAATACTTAATACTTACAAATTAATAATATTTTTTCTAAAGGAGCCCAAGATTTTTAAGCGACTTTGATAGATGGATCGCTGATTTCAGTAAGCATGATTTTTTATAAAACAGCTCATAGGAAGTTCCTGCATCCTTTCATCTCCTTTTTACTACACCTACAGGGATAGGTACAAGGAATGTCAAAAGTATATTCCTCCCTGGAAACAACTCGGTACGCTTCATCTGCACCTATGGTTTATGCAGTATTTTATTTATTCCAACTAGTTCCGACATCTTTGTTTGTGTATTCGCAACAGTGGGCGAACTTAAAAATAATTCCTTACAGTTTCAGAGCACGTCCGTTCGTTATTTTAGTCTGGGCAATTCCAGAGTCCGCTCCGCACTACGGTGAAATCTGAAATCATTCGCTCACATACACAGGGAAAAATAAAACTCCATATTGCTTAAGAAAGTTTTATTTTTGTTCTTAAAGTTTGGTTTTAACAAAATGTTTTTCTTGCATTTTTCTGGTTTTGTAGAAAGAGACAACGTCTTCTAGAATTATTCGTGATTGGTTACAGTAGAGCGGTAGGTACGTATTATAACACTTTTGTGTGATTAGTGAAATAGTAGACAGGGAATTTTCCTGCTATCCCATACGTTGGAAAGATAGTAAAGTACTTTCTTTACTAGTCTATTCGTACAAACGCTTGCGGATAAATCTCCCAAAAACTTACTGAAACCATACCAAACCAACACAAGTATAAATAGGCACTGTATATTTTTCTATTATAGGGAGGGGAAACTAGGGCAGAACTTTCCGATACCATGATCAACTTTCTTATATCAAGTGTAACACGTTTTTGTCGCAATACGTCACGGGTAAAGTTTGTTCCGACGCAAATATCGGCGCTGCCGGGTAAACACAACATGCTGTATACACACATATACATCGTGTTGGCAAAGTATAGCCGCGCAATCGAGAGCGTAGGTAATATCGGCCAATATACGAATAGGAGACGGCGACAGGCGCCCAATTTGTAAAAGAATAACAACGACCAATTCATCGCCATGATTTTCGCTGTTTGTATTATTTTTGTACATTTTTTTCGCATACGTTGGATAAAAAAATATGTAATCTGGCTTGAATTTTGATTACATATTGTGTGTCATATGTTTGTAATATTGTGTCGTGAGACGTCGCGCTTTACAGAATTGGATTGTTTGTTGATCTCACTCACGGAGAATTTAAAATTCTGTCTGGGGGACTTGCTTAAAACATAAGATACTTTAGGGAAAATAATATAAAAAATAAACGCACGAAGCGGTCATAGCTTGTAACGATAAGGAAAATTGTGGCAGGAATAAAAAAAAATGAATGTTGAAAAGGTACAAAGCGTAATTAAAATTTTGTTTAAATTAAGCCCTACACCAAGCTTATTTTAACACCCTTTATACCAAAAATGGTAGAAAATCAACCTGAAACCAATTCACACAGTGTAAACAAATCATCGTGTGTGGTCCCCAAACGTTTCCAAGATGTGTCATGTGAGATATCGAGCCGCACCTCCCCGTTGGCGCGCAGCCGGGCGAGCGTCCCGCGATAACTTGCCACGAACTAAGGACCGTTGCCAAATGACCCCGCAGTCCCCAAATACCGACATCACTAAGCGACTGTATCAATAAATTTCTTAATTTAATTAAAGTTATTTCTCCTCGTCTCTGAAAGTCGTATCTATAAACAAGATTCCGTTTTGTGCAACTTTGTTTTGTGGCTCGTATTACCTATGTTCAGATACTGTACAATACGGGTACATCCCGCTGATTGTATCACAAAATTTATTGCTCACTACAAATTATTGTCATTGTATATACTTTCTGAGATAACGGAAAGGACCTGTTCAGGTGGAGGTTCATAGTCGACTCTGCCTTAGTGTGAGAAAGTGTAAAGGCTCCTACATACTGGCGCGACTTGTCGCGCGACGCGTCGCGACACAAAGACACCGCTTGTAGCGCTACACGCGGTGTCTTTGTGTCGCGTCGCGTCGCGCGACAAGTCGCGCCAGTATGTAGCAGCCTTAAATGTGGTGCTTCCACAAACGATGGGACACTTAAGGCGCTGACAAGACCCAAGTGACCAAAATAGGCATCTCTTAAGAAAAAAAATTGCCAAATCTGTATAGTTTGTGGTAGCGGAAAATATATATGTTAGTTTTGAACATATTTCCCAGAACTTGGTTGTTACCAAAAACTAACCTCTTACCTTGAGTTCTAACCAAAAATATCTGTATTTAATATCAACGTACGTTACGTATTTAATTAATAACAAGTACGTCTGATTTGAATGCAGAACTTGGTTGTTTTTTATTTTCGATTACTCAACTCAATTTTGAGTAAATACTCGTAGATTGCTTCATTTTTTGCAATAAATTACAAGCGTTTTGTCATCGCGCTTCTCTGTCTTTTCTATGCAATCTGACAGTGACCGCGGTTTAGGTGTTGTCAATGTCTTAATATCATGCCCTGCGTGTCCTGTCAGCTGCACGTTACAGGAACTGATGGACACTAGTGATGGCACCAAACACGTAGCTGAATTCTGAGCCGAGTCCATTTAGATTACCATCGACACGCTAAGAAGGAGAAGAAGAAGATAACTTAACATTTTTATACTTGCATTAACTAAGTTCAAATTATAAAGATTAAAATAAGAAACTTAAACGTCCTCGACTTGAAGTTGTCCGAGCACAAGTAAATTAAAATTCATGAATTCATACATTTGTATCTAAGTAGACGTTCCGGGCAATTAACTAACTTAATAAACCTTAAAAATCGTGTTTCTACAAAATAATCGACTGGTCGAAAACTTTGATGTAGGGATATCTGTTTCTGCGATCTCATGTCAAATAATCCCTAACAGGAAGCGTAGGTACTAATTAATTAATATTATAAAATGTCTGAGAATCAGTAATTTATGGTAGGTAGGCTCGCTCATTGAATCATTGTAGCCAGTCTGTTGTACAGTCAGGGAAATTAATTAAGTTTATTTTTATTTGTCGGACCTATTATAGTCGTTTCATACTCGTACAACTGTCAAAGAATGAGAGTTGTGGTTTGAATACAGACAATTTAAGTTGGTGATTTTGTAATTCATTATTTTCCCTTACTTTACCTATACCTACCTACTCATTGTGCGCTTTTATAATTTCTAATGTGGCGATATTATCGTGGACGTCCACGTCGCAGCATCACGATAACGAAGGGAAGTAAAATGTATGGAAATATATGAAGACGCTCTTTTTTCCGTCCACGATAACGTTATAACGTGCACGTATGTCCTTTCATTTTATGGATGTGGACGTGGGTGTCTACGATAATATCGTCACGTTAGAAATTATAAAAGCGCACATTCCCGTCAAAAATACGAAGGTTGGAACTAGAAAGCCAGACAAATATATTAACACCATCCACCTTTCAAGATGTAATGTGAGTCGATAATATCGACGCAAACTTCAATAAGAGCACCTGTTAAGACAATAGGTACGAGTATATGTAGCGTGTGTAAACAGACTTCAAATAATTCAATCAGTTTCGTACTCGTGCACTGTGCGTATAAATTGTAATCCTACTGTCTCGATGTTCGGCTGGCTTTTGATTTCTCGTACCTACCACAAGTTTTGTTAATGAATTACTTACGATATTGATGCGTTTGTGATCGAAAATTGTTTAAACAAAAATAACGGTTTTAGACCATTTTAGATCAAAGTAGACAATTCCAAAACCTAGTTTCTTATAGAGGTAATGATAAATTACTATAAAACATTATCCCCTTTATCGATAAACGTAAAAGTTAAGTGATGATTAGCGTCTATACATTTTTTGACGTCTCTTAACTTTAAGTAACGTTTATAAATTAGGGGGTATATTTCTAAACCTGTAATTTTTTAATATTTAACCTCCTGTGCAAAATAATTCATTTCTCTTTCTACTGTAATGTGATCAAACCTAACTCCCCAAGGACTTGTTCAGGAGGGTTGGGTAAAGTTGCAGGTACTGACGGCTATTCTTCGCCAATGTTGGCATTAAGCCTCAATAGAATCCATGGACGTCTTTTGCCACTTATTGGACATTGACCACTAATAGAAATATTCAATCAGTATAGGTGCCTGAAGTAAAAACCTGATTCCATACGTAAGTACAGGCTATCATGTAAGTAGACCTATACTGATTGCATATATTTTAACAAGACAATATCTAAGTTCTGTTTGTTTAGTTGAAACTAAACATACAGAACATACATAGATATTGTCTTGTTAGTCCTAAATTGTGTACCAAAATCGTAGGGGTTTCTGGAAATTTCAATATTTCAATATTTCATTTTTCTTCGGAGAATTAATTTGAAAAGATGAAAAGGAAAGAAAACGTTTCATTTGAATCGTGCTTCTGATTAAACGGGACCCAATACTTTGATTAAACCTTTATTAGCCTGTGATTGAAGACTCCGATTTTCATCTAAGAAACCTACAGAATGTTGGCATACATTTGCTTTTTGTTAAAAATTCAAACCTGCATATTATATTGCCAATCAGTTAATGGTGTCACGTGATTTTATTTCGGCAATAAAAATGGATGTTTATAGCATAATCAGAAACAAGCATCTAAACAGCAGGTGCTAATATATAATTAATTTTATAATAACATTAAAAGACTAGAACAAATCCTTCTACTTTTCGCAAAAACATCAGCAAAGCAAAAAATAATATTTCCATATAATAATTAATGTAAGTATATTTACCACAAGCTGGAACGTTGTTTGTCAATACTCTTCGCTGATCCTAAATTAGATACTTTCCGTGATGAAGAAGGAAACAAACAAGTTTAGTCCTGTGACCTCTAAGAAGGCTCTGTTCATTTATGCGAAGACCATAATTTTGCGCGGAAACATTTTTCAACGCACCAAATGCCTTTGCCTAGTACCACATTAGGATTCATCAGAATTCCCCATATCGTGGATGCCATTACTTACACATAATTACATACAACACATTCAAATTTGGAACTCACTAATGTATGCGGATCGACGCCTACGCCGTTTAGGTTGTCATACATTTCCGACAGTAATGCAATAAATACTATAGCTTTGCATATTTTTTGTGATTTGTGTTAAGGCTCATGCAGACTAGCGCGATATCACGGGCGCGACAGGCAGAAATATGCCTGCACGAGCCTGTACGGTAGAGGTGTTGGTGTGATAGAGGATTTTTTTTTTGGGATAAGTGGGTATTGTGTATATGCATGATATCTAACATCACAAATACACACGCACACACTCACATGCACAGACACACACCTAACACAATACACCTACACAGACGCACACACTCTAGATATGTCTTGTATAAATAATAATAAAATAAAATATAATAATAATAATATAATTTTAGATTTGATTTTCGTATTGTTTTTTATTTAATTTTGTTTATAATCTTGGTTTGATTCTAATTTGGTTTTTGATTCTTTTTTGATTTTGTTTTTAATTTTGATTTAATTTTGATTTTGAATGTGAATTTTATTGTTTATGATTTTAGTTTTGGTTGAAAAAATTGTCTTTTATCACGTTTGTGAATTGTTGTTGTAAATTGTTTACATGTGTGGATAAAATTAATTTATTATTATAGATAGCTATTGTGCAGTAACTACACTTACGTCCAGGTGCTGTTTCAAACTTTGAATTTTAAACACACAATATTTATATAATAATCCGCCAATAAGGGGACTGACACTGTTTCTCCTTAACACAGGCTAAATTCTAGCCTATCTAGGAGAACAGTACTTCACCCGTCTTTATTGTATAGTTGAACCTATAAATGATATACTCATACATGCAACATTTGTAAACTTTGCAATCCCATTTTGAAATAAACTATTTTATTATTATTATTATCTCCTGAAATAAGTACACGATTAGGTACTATATAATTCACATTGTAGAGTTTTAATAAAAAATCATATACATTTATTTGAATTTAAACATCAATTGCACCAATTAACTTAAGTTACCACCGTCTATGGCGATAGTCTTATCGTACGTGACGCAATAAAGGCTACCGCAGACTGGGCCGATATCGCGGGCATGACAGGCTTATTACTGTATGTCGCGCCCTCGATATCGCAGTGGTCTGCACGAGCCTAAACATCTCCCAAGATAATGCGATACATCTCACATTTTAACACACTATCACAATTATTCTAATTCCCACATTCGACAGCACGTTTGAAGGCGCCACAGCACATTGTAATTAGTAATTCAAGTCAGCTAATGCATCCATTCACAGCTTTGTCCGGCCGCGTCCGACGTACTCTTGTGGAGCCGTTGTTTTTTATAAACTAAGCTCGTCTAGACCGTTGGGATCCGTTGAGAATTTCTATTAGTCTCGTCTGATGGCGCTAGAGAGTTATGTTACTGTTTAGTTTTCAACACGGGATTGTTAAGTAAGGCTCATTTAAGGTGTGTTTAGCATATCGGTCCGAGGTCGGTCGTTGTAGAGGTATCTGGCAAGGTTTAATTATTAACAGTAAAATATATGTAAATAATAATAAATAATAATATGTAAATATTAATATGTGTTTGGTCCTGTTATTTTTTGTATTACTGTCATGTACCAATATATTCACCTGTGTGTACACAAAATCAAGACCTTCAGGCATCCGGTTCATACTGGCTTAACTCAAAAACGAAGATTTCTGAGAAATCGCTGTTAAATGTTTTGCAATCGGGGTCTAGTTGGCTTATTAGCTAATTTAGGTAATAAGTATGTAATGAACAGTTAAATATAAATATATATTAACTACTTTTTTAAAATTCATTGATAACATCTGACCATTTTTTTTTATTAACGTATTCTATCAAACATGTGATATGTGCATTCTAGACCTCTTATTTCACTTTTAAATACCTAGAGAAGACAGCTTGTTCATCACTCGCACAAAAATGACATTAGATGACATGTCTCCATGTCTAGATCATAATGAAATGACCTTTGATACATCCTGTTATCTACACCTACTCAATTCAGCTTCATTCCCAAACATTTACACCTGCCAAATATTTATATACTTATGTATGTGAACAAAAATAACGCTGACATTTCCAAACAAAATGCAAACTTGTTTTATATAAAAATTGTTATAAAAACCCAACTTTGTCCCGAGGACGAATAGCAAGTCTGCTTACAGTGGTTCATGCAAAATGTATTGGAGCCGAGCGTTCGTGAAATTTGTATATGCAGGGGGATTTTTTTTTTTTTTTTTAGGGTGGGAAATCATCAAATAACTTCTCCCGCTCTGGGCGGAGCGGGAGGGTGTGTCAGACTCTTACTGACTAAAACCCACCCGTATTCCTTCTTGTTGCCTGTGTTGCGGGGCACTCGGTGACCCATAAGTACCTTCCCGCGACCCCGGCAGGCATCGGCCCTAGTGGACCCCTACTATGTGCTGATGACATCTCTTTGAGGCGCGCGTGGAATACGACGCGCCGTCGACCCGGGCCTGGTCCTTACCGGACGGTGAGCTACCCATTGCTCACCGTCCGCAAGCCCGCGCCTACGGTGGCTGGAAATCCGCCCGGGATTCCCGACGCCCTGGGCGTCTCCTGCGGCGGCTAGGGGCGAGAGGGCGCGAAACTTGCCTTTCCCTCAACCGTCCCGCCTCCTCCTTCGCGAGCATTACTGCTTCGCAGAAGGAGGTGACGGCTGCCCATGCCCTCGCGCTCCGTACCATGGCCTGAACCAGGGCCTGGGCGCGAGAGGTCTCTGCCGCCGATCGCCTCCACGAGGACACGGCGGTGCTCTGCCCAAGCCGGGCAGACCTCCACCGTATGCTCCACCGTGTCCTCCGGGCGATCCACACAGTGGTGACACCCGGACGTTTCCTCCCGCCTTATCCGACACAGGAACCTCCCGAAGCTGCCGTGTCCGGTGAGGACCTGCGTCAGGCGGAAGGTGAGGACGCCGTGGCGCCTCTCCAGCCACTCCTCAAAGAGGGGACTTATCGCCGAAATCGTGGCGTGCCCAGCACTGGGTTGCGACAACCGTATAGTTAACCGCAGGGGGATAGTTTCGCTTTGTCCGTGCCCTCTTTCTCTACGAGTTTGAAATTTTCGTGTTATATTTATATACGTAGATGATATGTATGTTTTACTATAAGTTAGGACCAATAGAATGAAAGAAAAAATGATTTTTGCTAAGTTGCTTAAGTTTTAGAAACATATGGCTTTTCATGGATTTCTGGCCTTCTTCTTGCCTCTCTTTCGTCACTTCACACTCATAACTTCATTATCCGGTAGACACGCATCAGTCACACCTTGAGTGGGAATAGGCCGCTCCCATGCTCTGTATACCCACCTGTTATCGCTCTGAAACATGCGGTTCTCAGTGTACCGATACACTCTTTGCCTATACCGACGGATACGGTTTGCCCATGCACAAACTTTCTGCTTCAGGAAGTCGATGCGCTCTGTGACACGAGATACATATTCTCGAGAACTAATACTAGTTCCCGAGAATGCCCGCTTCATAAAGCGCATCACCCTTGGACGTGTATTGCCCTCCCTGAAGCAGATGAGCTTCCCGATGAGTACCCTGGCCTCATTAATACGACGCACAATCCTGCACTGTCAGACTGGCGCGGCAGGTTTCGGCCGTGCAGCTCGGTCAGTATTTGGTCATTTGACACGATCTATACGACATGCCGCAACAGCCTTATAATACAAGATTGAGTGTGTATCGCAAAAGTCTACGCTGCTTTCAATAAATTTTGGTAGCTGCACATCCAGGGCACACACGAGATCTCTTTTTTGTACATGGGCAAAAGTGGTAGCCGTCGTCTAAGGTCAGGTGCTGTGAACCAGTACTCATGGATCGCATCCTCCAGAACACTCCTTAATTCCACATTGCACAGGTTATCTATAGATATAGCCCTGGCGTCCTCCTCAGCATGCTGGTTTGCCTGCAGTGGAACCTCGGCAGGTGCGTGCATGCATTCTGGGTTGGGGGAGGGTTACTAGCAGAGTTACTCTGCATTTCCGTGAGCAACCGATCAAGAGTAGCGTTATCCAATCTATGATTGTGTTGAATGACGCGCACCTGATCCGAAAATCGTTGGGGCGACATGTTGATGGCAGGTTCAAGCACCTGAAACAAAGAGAGCATCTGACCTCGGTACGCTGTAAGCTAAATTTCTCCTCCCTCCGTAGTTCCATAATGTGGGCGCATCACATTTTCATTTATGGACTGGGCCCATGGCATGCGCCACACATTTCCACCGGCAGCGGGGACCCTGTTCGGGGCCTGTTGGTCTTGAGTTCCAAGCCAGCTGGTGGCCGTCCTCTTCCTCGCAACCGTGGTGGTGTTGGTGACAACGGTGGGGAGATAAACTCGTCGCTTGAGGTCGACGCAACTGCAGCGACCGGTGACACGGCGCTCACGGTTGAAGCACGTAGTGCACGGCGGCTGTGAGGCGGAGCTGAGTGACAATTTCGGAGATGGTGGGTGTGCTGTTTGTCGTACCTACTCTGGCTCAGGTCTTCATTATTTACTTGCGCACCTTGTATATATAAAGTCTATTTTTCAGTATAACTTTATGTTCCGTTTTTTGAGGTTTTTCATTTTTACTTTCATCTGGTATTTTTGTTGGGGTTTTTAATTGTTTAATTTGAATCAAGACTGTGAAATTTTATCGTTGTTATGTAAAAAATGTTGAGTGGAAATTCCGTAGTGACGATAATAGATGCCGTAGAGTTTTTGATTTTTTTTTTTAATTTAGATAGTATTATAAAACGTTAAATCTATATTTACAGGTTGCTCTTTTTTTGGATGGGAAATCATCAAACAACTTCTCCCGCTCTGGGTGGAGCGGGAGGGTGTGTTAGACTCTTACTGACCAAAATCCACCCGTAGGTATTCCTTCCGTGGCCTGTGTTGCCAGGGGCCTCGGTAACCCTTTAGTACCTTCCCGCAACCCCGGCAGGCATCGGCCCTAGTGGACGCCTACACTTGTGCTGACGACATCTCTTTGAAGAGCGCGTGGAATACAACGCGCCGTCGACCCGGGCCTGGTCCTTACTGGACGGTGAGCTACCCATTGCTCACCGTCCGCAAGCCCACACAGGCTGCCCTAATGGGATCGTTTATATTATATTTATATGTACTAGACTGATATTCAGAAAATACTTGACGGTTTTATTGCTATACAGTCCATTGAAAAAATAAATTTTCCAAAATTAAGCCAGAAAACCTTCCTATTTTTCTACATTTATTAGAGCAACAAAAGCCACAAGGATGTTGTATTTTAAAAATGTACACTACATTTGTCATTTAGGTGAGAATCGCGTGAGAATGAGCTATAGTAAGAAAAATGGCTGAAAAAATGGTC
The DNA here is from genome assembly GCA_905333075.3 of Atethmia centrago. Classification (NCBI taxonomy): domain Eukaryota; kingdom Metazoa; phylum Arthropoda; class Insecta; order Lepidoptera; family Noctuidae; genus Atethmia; species Atethmia centrago. The sequence goes on along the minus strand of HG995383.1, from coordinate 12,285,238 downwards.
TGTCGTGTTTTTTGGCTGAAACAATATTTCATCTCGAGTTCATGGGACTGGAACATGCCATTGTATTGGGTTATTTTTAACTTACCTTTCAAATAGTTTGCCTGCATAATTTATACTCAACCACAAATATTTTCTGACGTTTCTCTATGAATTAGGATAAAAATTATTTGATTTGTGGACCTACCTATGGCACATTATCTAATGTAGTGATAGTGAGCAAGATGGTGGGACATAGTTTCGGCTTTTGATCTTGAAATATTGTTTTTTCTCTTAGAATGTGCATAAACCATATTACAAATGCATGTTATTTTAAATGAACGATAAGCTTGATTTTTAAATCTGTCTGTATCACATGGAGTGAACTTATCTTCTAAAATCTACGACTTATTAGGATTGGTCTAATGTAATAGGAACTAAAAAAATAATGAATAAAATAAAATAATAATGAAAAAAAAGACTCTGTAATTGAGCTGATACCTACTCAATTACAGTCTATTTTTTTTCTTTGTGCAGCACTAATGAAATAGTCTTTATGGGTTTCATTAATGCGTTGACGACGTCTTCAGTTGCATCTGCTCAACCAGTTATCATATGTACATAAAGATCGAAATTAATTAACATAAACTACGACAAATTAAACATACATACATACATACATAAACTCACACTTTCTTCCAATGAGCGAAGGCATAAACTATAGAACGCCACCTGCTACACCTGCTCCTTACATACTCCTTTTGCTTCGTTCACGTTCATACATCTGAACTTTAATTGTGTGACACACTATCAATCACTATATGAATGATTCTGAAGTATATTGCTAATCCATTGCTTCATAATTATGTTAAATTTGTTGTGCTCAACAACGTAAATAACGGTACGTAGGTATGTATAAGGCACATGTGAGTGGTAATGTCGTGAGGGACGCCCCAGGAAGACATATAGTGACCTCATTAATGATGTTCTTCAAAAAGGTCAGGTGCGTAGTACTCGCAACCGGCGTGCGTGTATGACCAGATGTATGAACGTAAACGAAGCAAAAGGAGAATGTAAGGAGCGTAGCAAGTGGCGTTATATAGTTTCTGCCTACCCCCATAGGAAGAAGGCGTGAGTTTTTGTATGTATGTGTATGTAATGTTGTTGAACTGTCAAAATGAAACCCAGTGTTACTGATAGTGTGTCACACAATTACCCCGCGGGTCATGCGCGCACGCCGGTTGCGAGTACTGCGCACATTATACACCTAGATAATTATTAGACCTTTTCGTTATATCCCGAAGATATTCTTTTTAAAATACACAAAGTAAAAATTTCAAAACCTAACACACTTCCAGCCGTTTGGGATTCAAACACTAGGGCCATAGGGTCCGAGTGCCCCCTTGGCTTTTAGAGACATCCCCAAGCGGTTGGTCAACTCCTCACGTGACCAGAAGGCTGGTCTATTTTTTGGCCATAACACAGCATTGCTACACAACGTGGTAATGCTGCCAGCCTTTTGGGCACTTTTCCTGTTGACAGCGATGCGGACGAATTTTTTGACGCCCTATGATATTTTGCCCTCCCTTTTTATATAATTGTACATAAAATTATTATTATTTTAAGTTTGTTAGTTTTTAAATGATGTAGATATTTTCAAAATAAATTATATATATAATATTAAAAAAAAAACCAAAGTTAAATGGGTACCTAATACCTACATAAGCCCATATCAATTCATTACCTTGTCCTATTTTATTGCGTTATTACGAAGAAAAATATAACCCATAAATTCTCCACATAGCAGTCGTATTTGCGTAACATTTCCTTAACACACTTCTCCTTATCAGAGATCTATGACTGAGTAACGTGTAACCTAGAAAGCGGACTTACTTCACATGTAGCCAACCTATATATTTACCTAGGTAGATTTTTACCGCATAGTTCTTTTCGTGGGCTACAGGTACATCTCGATATCGGTTCTTTGGAATTGACGTATCTTGAAGATACATGATTAAATTGGAACGAAATTTAGGCCTCAACATTAATATTTTCAATATCAATACCACCTAGCAATATCATAATGGTCATAAGGATAATTTATATGAAAATATAAATGCAACATTTATTGATTCTATACAACTAAAAATAATGCTTTTTCATTTACATACATTTTCTTCTAACTTCTTGCATACAACAAACGTAACGAATCAACATAGGTATACCTAGACACGGGTCACATAATGACGTCATCAGGATCCACCTGCACGTTACCATTATTCGTCTGCATGGAGGTCTGAGCCCGGATCATTCTGACCCGAGGGCAAACTTAGTCCGAATGGGCGGTAACTAAAAACTCTCGCTTTATACGCACACATCCCGGTACAAACGGCGGTGTGACGTGTGGCCTCGCTAAGGAGATTAGCGGGTCTGAAAAGAAAGGAGAATTATTTTTGTATGAATATATTAGTTATGTCTCTATTAGTTCTATACTTCAATCTGTTGGTAAAGTTTTAATGATTCAATTAAATGAAAATAATCAAAAAAAAATCTACTAAAAATTTATCACATAATTTTAAGAGTTAGGTAAACACTTTTAGGGTATTACATCCTATGCTAATTCAAAATCCTTCCGCAGGATCAGATGACATGTTTCTTATTCGTGTTTATAGAAGCCGTACTATTTAGAAGACAACAGGTATTTTAGTTCAAGGTATAAAATACTATTGTCACTGTAAATTGTAGTATAACGAAATTTGCCCTTTGAAATCAATACTTTTGAAATTTCATGCATTTTTGTGGACCTCTGGTTTTGTTTACTTCGGAAGCTAAAAAACACAGACACACCTTTTGTAAAAAAAGTAAATAAAACATCTGAATGAAACAACCAAAACGGTAGCCATTGTTGGCAATAAAAATTGTAACAAAGTATTGTTTACCTGTATTATGAATTGGTAACATTTTTTTATGAACACAGAAAGTGAAACCTAGTTGAATTCAATTTTAAACTTTTTGTTGAAAGTGAAAGCCAAAGTGGCGAGTTTTATTGCCTTTTGTAAAAAGGTAAATGTCTTTTTTATTGACTTATTTTAATTGTTATTGTACGAGAGGTGCTTTTATCATTCATTTGGAAGAAAAACAAGTCATGGGCAAGTTGATATTAAGTCAAACGTTACAAAGACTGGTTTCGTTCGATACAGCTATTATTAACAATAAGGTGAATAATAAGAAGTTCCTATTCGTATTTAACTACCACTTGCAATTACAAATAAAAACTTTATCGTAACTATACTCGTATTCTAAAATTTATTTTATTCTAAAATAATAATAATAATTAATTTTATAATAATTTGTCAGAATATTGTTGTTATAAAGGTGTTACACGTAATATGATGTCCATAATATTCTGCTATTTCTAGCGTACAAATATTTCAAAGAATACTAAATAATAACAATAATATTACTAGCTTATGTCGTGGTAGAAAAGTTAGTAGCGCGGCTGACGGCCGAGGGTGCATCTGAACTGGAAAAATGCTAACTATAAGGGGTAATAATATAATTTATTTAAAAAATCGCAATTCACAGCCTATTCTTGGTTTTGATTTACATTATTATGGGTGTTTTTCCACCTTTTTATTTTGCTACAAAAAATAATCAGCCCGCTATCGCTCAATGCTTAGACCACACACATAACCCACACTTCGCTCGAAGTAGTTAGTAGTCAAGCATGAAGGTACAGTACAGCCACAATTATTCCCAACACTACTATTCATACTAAAACCTTCCCAGGATATGCAGAATGCAAATACTTCCAACTTTTGTTGTTCAGTCGCCTTTGTTTTGTCTGAAACCTTTCGTGATGCTAGACGTAAAAGTTTTGGATATTTGTTACTTTTGTTTGTCTATTGGATAGATAAAACTGTATTGATTAAACTTTTGTTTTTGGCAGAGCTGAATTTTGGCTGATCGATAAGTCGTACCTAGATATTGTTCAGGTATTGATAATATAGAACGCAAAATTATTGATTGCAGTTTTTTTTAGAACGTAATAGATATACAAGGTCTGTTTTATATCGCATAACTCTAGGGTATGAATAAGACCATATCAAAGACTAAATTGGCATATGAATTATTTTTCAATTATCATTTTTTTAGGGTTCCGTACTAAACAAGGAACCCTTATAGTTTCGCCATGTCCGTCTGTCTGTCTGTCTGTCCCCGCTTTAGCTCTGAAACGCTTAGTATTAGAAAGCTGTAATTTGGCATAGGTATACATAATAATCATGCCGACAAAGTGGTATAATAAAATATGAAAAAAAATGTTATGGTACCCTTGCACGTAATGTGGGGATGATATTTTTTTTCTCGTCTATCCCATGATGTGAGCGTATCGTTGGATAGGCGGTTCAAAAATATTGCGGGTCTGTGTACACCAGTTTTCAATTGAAGGGTCCGTTTGCGTAATATTAAGGTTTAAAGTGCAATTTTCTGTTAGAGTCAAGTGTGGGGGAACTTGACTCAAACTTGACATAAAATTGCACCCTCTGCCAGCTAAATGGTCATTTATGGAGATGTAAAAAAAATTATGGCAGTAGTACCTTTAATGAAATTAAAAGGAAAACGATCACAGCTAAGTAGGCTTTACAAGTTAACGAGTAGGTAATAGTCGACCAATATAAATTTGCAGTTGGAGAATTGACCCTGACGTATATCGATGTATAGGAGAACATGTTTTTCAATTACAATGTTAAGTTTGTTTTTCGGATAACTTCATCCGATCTACGGAATTGTGTGTGATCCGACACGCACGTGGCCGTTTTTTTTTTGTTTTTATTTTTCATACAAAATTATTCGACAAAGTCACGATTATTAATGTAAAATACCCCATGGGTAAAATATGACAACGTTGCATTTTCTTAGCTTTAAATATTAATGATGGGTTTGAATGAAAATGAATTACTCGTATTGATCAATGAAACTTAGACACCTACAAAATCAAAATCAAAAGTCATTTATTCAAACTAGGCTGAGAATCAGCACTTTTCGAACGTCAAAGTTACGTAAGACAGTCCCCCAAAAATGCCCGCACTTCACCACTTCCTAGTGCTTTAGCGACACACGTCGAGAGTCTAGTGTTAGTATTATCTTCGAAACTATGCATTTTTGGACCACAAATATTCTAGGAAATTTTGTATTATTTTTGCTTATAGAATATAACCCTAGAGTTATGGGTTATAAAAAACATGTTGTATAAGTGTTGTACTACTAATCACGTTACCATATTTTAACATGAACATGAAACTGTTTGAAAATCTAAAACCCTGTAGAAACTCCTGAACATTTTACGACGTCTACGACGTCGACGTCATTTTAACACATACATAACGGTCATACCCAAAGAAATCACATCTAATACAACGAGACACTCATCGCAAACAATACGTGCTCTCGCAGAATACCTACTCATAATAGAGACTTATTCTGGGCGTCGTATTGTCTGTAGCATTATGTTAATACATGTTTTAATCTACACAAAGACAATCCCGTAGCCCGGGGCTAATAGTGCCCGCTCAATGCAAGTCACGAATGAACCCAATATCAGGAATCAGGATGTAGATTAGAAAAACATGTAAATGGAGGCACGGTGTGGGGGCGACTGACGCAGCCTTCGTATGTACGTCACATCGACGTATTGAAGATTGATTCTATTAACATGTTTGCATAGGGCGGGAACCAGTAGGAACGTAGGTACGAATAACAAAAAAAAAAAAATACCGTGAGAAACAGGCAGCAAAGAGCACTTCTAATTTTCATATTAGATATCAAAATAAACGAACACTCATACCAAATGCGGCTGCCCCAGAGAATTTAACGTAAACAAATTTGAATTAGTAAAGTTATGTAATAAGATATGTAATGAAATTTCAATAATGTGGCCAACGGCTAACTTATCGAATATGCTGATAGAGATGTCAGACTTATCAAATGAGGATGGTAAATATACAGATTAAAGCGGGCCTGTCAAATATTCACCATGACCGTTAGTCGGGCATAATATATCGATTTATAATAATAATTTATCGATTTCATGAGACATATTTGTATTTATTGTACTACCAGAATAGGGTAGTGACTTTCCATTAAATATGTTGTGAATTTCGATACGACGTCTTTGACCTATCGTGGTCAATCGATACCCAGAATCAGACACCAAAAAAATACACTTAACATTTCGAAACAAGACAAGAATCAATAAATAAATATGGATGAGAAAACAAGCTCCAATCTCGTGTATTCGCAACACAACTTTTATGAAATCACAAGTAGGTACATCTATAACAATAAAACCAAAGCATAATTGGATGAGATTATGGGATCATAGCAGCATGGGGTGTTTATCGCGAGCTTTCCTTAACAAAGTTAAATGATATCAACTTACGGCGATTCCTATGCTAATGTTACAACTCTTGCTCTTGTAAAATATTATAATACTTTCGTCGTTGGACTAAAAGAAATGAGAAGAATCGCAAGAATTTTCACCCCTATTTGCATTAATATTTCTTTGTTTTTACAAGTTGAATTGTATTGATCATTTGCATTGCAAAATAGGCTCTATTACTTATGATTAATAACTCTTAGACCAAGTTGTGAGTGAAACTTAATCTAGAATGCGTCAGTTTCTTATCACACTGAGTAATTGAGTAAGTGGTTGAGCCAACTAAGACAAACTAGGTCAATTAATTAATATAGGGGATAACAATTTGTCATTATCTATACTTGCAATCTCGATACCTGAAAATTTTATTTTAGACATACCTATGCATTGCAAAAATTGTGCAAAATTTCAAATAATTTATATTTCTAAGAAAGTGCTAAAGTCTAAGTACGCTTCAAACCCTATTTCTTCTTGGTCCCAGCAAGCTTTATCATTTAATACGTAAGTACAAGTGTCGTTTAACCCAAAAAGCCGCGAGTGTGAAAGTCAATGGTGAGAAAAACTGAAGGCGTGTGGAAACAGTTCTGTAAGAAGATAGCGTTTGTATCTACAGACGAGCGACGTATCGCAATATTTAATAGAAATATTTTAATTACATATTTTGGTCATTACCTAGGTCCTTGTGCACCACTACACTAAATGCTTTTAGCGCTGAACATCATCATGTCTCTTTCATCTTCAAACGAAAGACAGAAACAGATGTTTTGAATTCGTTTAGCGGTAAACGTATTTCGTGTTTTTTGGTGCAAAGCGGCCTTTATGTAGGAATCAAAGTAAACTGGTTCCGTTCGTTATTCAAACTTTAAATTACGTTTTATCGACATGATTTTGTTCCCGAACTGTTTTAACTTATCATTAAAGCCATCGCTCCTTGCGTTCCGTTATTGTTTTTATTTACATAATAGTGCTGTTAACAGGAAAAATAAACCAAAGTTGAAAGCCTTATTCGTAATATTACAAGAAAATTTGTCTCTTATCAAGAGTGGATGTGTCGATTCAAAGCCTTCTTAATGCTTTCGTGCACGCATTTAAAGATCCATTATTTATTACACATTTGATGACCGTTATCGTTTAAAGGGCCTTTAGATTAAATAATTTATGATGTATCAAGGTATTTGAATAAAAAAGCGATACCTCTCATTTGTTATCTATAAAAGGTGTTTCAAAAGTAACCCGACTAACTTTAAGAAGTGCTTTAAACCATCGAACAGAATAACTTTTACTATGGGGCCAACTTTGAAATCGCAAAAAAAAATCAGGTTTTCCATACTAAAGTTTAATATCAACCTACTGTTCTAAACTGTATGGGATATATGTTTTTTTCGCGATTTCAAAGTTGGTTCCATAGTAAAAGTTTTTGAAATGTTTGTAATAGTCTGAATTAGGTTATTATGGAAACATATTGGATAGGTTGCCGGGAAAACAAAATTAAAAACAAGCAAATCATTTGTTATCAACAGTATCCGCTTTTATAACAAATTGCCGAAGTCGGTTAAAGGAAAAAATTGAAAGTGCATTTTCTTGGGAATTTTGTATGAATGATTGGAATTTGGAGAAGACAACGGGTCGCTAGTAAGATAACAAAAGTAAAGTTACCTACTTGCACTGGTAAAAGGTTCATAAAGCGATTGCGTTTAACTTTGCGATTTTTCCGCGCCCGTCTGCAAAATCCCTTCAAGGGTAGACCTAACGTGAAATTAGAAGGGAAAATAGGACGAGATAATTGTGCCTCCTCGTACCCCTCCCCCCGGCGGCCCTCGTTACCGAGTTTAATCTGTTTAAACTTTTATTTACTTCCGCTAAATTGAAGCGATTAGCAGCCAGGGCCTTTCCATGGAAATGCTTCTGTTTTAACGCTGTTCCAAATTAAAGTTTCTCAACTTATTAGAAGACGAACGAAATATCCCAGGAATTTCATGATCGCCTTAGGCAGGGGATCCTTGTGTTTCCAAATTGAACACCTTTATTGAATTGTACGAATTCAATCTATTCGGAGAGGTCGCTCAGCGGATATGTGGGTCGGCGACTTTGTAGATATCGCAAGGACAGGTAGGGAAGCCGGGTACAAATGGTACGATACGGCGAACATTTCCTATGTACATTTGAACATAATATATTGTTAGAAATTATTCCGTGCGTCACGTATATGCACCAATGTTTTGTTCCTAATGCCTTCAACGTTTTAAATATTTTGTTGTGCCTTCCTACCTACAATTTACGGATTTTTTAAAACATATTTTATATTAATTCTAACATCATGTAGGGCTGAAGAAACTAAAGAGTTTTCTTTCAATAAATCATAGGTAGTTATACTAATGTAAATGCAACAAAAATATGATAATAGCAATCATTTAGAGTTCAATGCCATTATCTCTTTCAACATTGAATTTCAAACAACAAGCCTCAAATTGTATTCGACATTGAATTATCTTCAGATCGATATTATGTGAATCGCTTGTAGAATCATTTACATTCAAATATCTGCATAAACTTATTGATATCAACACATGTTACATATTTTATCGAGTAGGTATCGATAAAATTAGGGTTTCGATTAACGTTTGTCATAATTATTCAAAAAATATAAGTTATGATGTAGACTGATACGCCATATTCGATATGATTAGGTGGGAAGATACAAATTGCACAATAATTTAAATTTTATTTGACTGCTGACAACCTATGTATAAGTGTAAGTAGTTTGAACATTTTCCGGTGCCGCGAGATCGGACCCATACATTTAGAGGTCGTTACACTTTATTTTTAAACCTGTTCAACAGGATATTCTCCCTTACACTATCTTCCTTATAATGACATCACCATTCGTAACGACCCCGCCCAGTTTTCTTTTGCTAATTTTAAAATAAAGCTACCGATTTTAACTAATTGCTATGGTTAAGACTTAGCGTCAACGTTCCTAAAGATAATTTTAAAAATTTAAAAAGAGAGAGTCCAACGTTCCCACAGGGCAAAGCATTCTGCATCGAACACAGTTTTTTGAAATGCATGCAGATGCAATAGCCGTCGGCCATGTTACCGACCCGTCTCTGACAGCCGTCCCTGTGCACCCTATACCTATCTCTCTCTTTCATTTGTAAAATAATATCTCGCCATCTCCCGCCCACGGGAACCTTACACGGAATTAGGGCAATACGCATGCGCGGCGTGTCAATGTCAAATCAATCCCCGTAGGCTGATGCAATCGGTTACACACAATTTACTAGCATAGTTACAAACGAGTTGGAGCAATTAATTAATACTGTGATTGTCTTTTTTTTCAGATCAAACCGGTTATCGCTTTGATTCAGCGGAAAATGGATGTATTCGGAGTGTGGACGGTATGTTTGAACCATTGTTTTCACTGCTAATGTAGGTTGGTATAAGGAAAGGACCGTTGTACTTAATGCCGGTGAGTAATGCTTGCCCTCTTGCCCTATTTGCAAAAAGGTAGCGGACCTACTTGTACATACTCATGCAAGAGCGTTAACTCTTTTGCCCTATTTAACACCTGGCGATAAATTAAATTGGTTCTTAGGAAGTTGGCTCCAATGTATAAAGAGAATACTGAGGACTGCCTCGTTGAACCAGTAATCGCAAGCACTACTGCTGAGCATAAGGTCCTGGGTTCGATTCCCGGGTCGAGCAAATTATTATTGGGTTTTTCTATCTGGAATTTCTCAGTAGCAGCCCGGATTCTGGATTTGTGGTTGATGGCAATATGGCAATAGGCTCGGCCCGTATTACATGGGACTTAAACATATTTGGCGAAGTGTGGGTATACTACAAGTACACCTCTGCCGAACCCTTCGGGGAAACAAGGCGTATTTTCAGGTATAGTTTTTGCAATATGAACATTATGATTGACTGGCTAAGAAGGTATGTTTACATAACTAGGAATGAATATAACATTTGGTAGGTAGGTATGTCACTCCTTTAATACCGTGACGTAGTTGTTCTTAGTGTCAAAACAAATAAGCATGTATCAATCGTTACCTATGATTAGAATGCCTATTGTAAAATCTATTACTCGATTTTAATTGGCGAATGACATCATATTAAACACCCATTGTTTTGAATACTCAAGGCTGAATATCCGCTTCGGAATGAGAAGCCGTTATTTGAAGTTAATTTATTGGCATTCTCCTTTACTATTCAAAAGTAATTTTAGGCGCAGGTTACTTAGGTACCTGTATGATTTTTAATTGTCAATATATATAGTAAATCTATAGGTACATAAACGATATTAAATTGTACATCCAAAACTATAGGAATAATGTTGGTGTTATCACAATGATATACCTATACCAGGTACTTACAATTTATTTTATTAGAAATAGGTACTTTCTAGCTACCATGCATAAAAATGCATCAAAAACCAACAACAAAGTCAGCTGACACAGTCTATATTTAGACACCACACAAGATACAGCGAGTTAGTTAAATATTTAGTAATAGACCGGGAGCCAACGGCCATATTTTTACGAGTGGCAAGAACGTCTCATTACTATCTTATTACGTAGCGTGTCGGCCGGGCCACGAGCCGCAACACATCCAATTTCCCAGCTTCCCATTTATTGATATTGACTCGACGAGGACGCCTCGTGAATGCTTCGGCTCTAGATATTGTAAGAAATAGAAGCGCTGCCTACGCGACTATAAGGTAGTGACCGTATTACACTGTAAAGTTATGAATTGTAAATTCTGTGAATGACAAATTCTTGGCGTTTAAAATTGGAACGTTTGGCTTAAGATTTTTTTTTATTTTTTACTTTATGGTAGAACTGAATCATATACCATCATATACATGATGAATTTGAAAATGGAAATAACGCGTTGAAGCAAAAGTAATTGTACTTATGTTTTTTTTTTATCAAGTGTCTTTTCATTCCTGTGTGCAAAAAGTATATCAACATTCTAGAGTATTTCGTAACATGCATTCGTTTATAGATACTATGATGACCAGAAAACTTTTTCTGAACTGATATTTTGTTCAAATTGCTATTAAACACAGCTCTTAGATAATGTCAGCGAGTTCGTACAAACAAGGTTGCATGTAAACTGACCAAACCTACGTCTTATGTGTATTTACGGTTGTAAACAACGGCCCTGACCTATGTAAGAAGACATAAAACACATGCGTACCTACTGAGTATGCATGTAGGTAGGTATGTTTGAATGCCGACGGACTTTGTTTGCTGACTTGTTGTTGTTTTCTATTAAAAGGAGGGAAAATGACAGTGGAAAACTAGGAATTTACTGGTAACTTTCGTGATTTTGTTTTCGAAAATACGCAATTAGAGAATAAAACAAGTTTTTACCTACTTATCTAACTAATGAAAATGTATCTATACGTAGGTAACGTATAGATAAATTTTCATTATCAGCTATTGTTTATTTACCTACCTGATACAATTTGGTCGGGCACATGTTTGGTAGGTTACAAAACACTCTTAGAAATATTATTTTACGTAAAAATAATCACAAAAATAACAATATCTACTACGGAGCATCCAGAACCCTAGAACGCATGAATTTTCATTCTGTACTCAGTAATTTCCCTTAAAGCCCTCTACATTACAGATCTTATCAAATCCAGTCGTCTTCTTTACATCCTTGTAAACCATATTTGGCGGTATCACTTATTATCATCAAACCTAACGCCGGATAAGCCTGAACCGATACGTGACTTGCGAAAAATAGACATTTATTTTACCCCCCTTCACCCCCAAAAGTTCTTATTCTTTCACCCCGGCGCACGCATAGAATTGATAGCAACATATCTTACTATGCAATCGTCTAGATAGATGTAGAATCTGATTCCTAAATTGGATGAAAGTTTCTGTTTGATAAGTTTTTCTTAGATTTTCTGTTAGCCAAAAGGATTGCTTATAAAAATAAATCTAATAATATTTAGCAAGCAAACGTTGGTTTATATTTAGAAAACTTGCATATTGCATAATCAGCCTATAATGTTCCCACTGATGGGGCACAGGCCTCCTCTCATCGAGAGAGAGTGGGCCGTAATCCACCACGCGAGCCCAGTGCGTGTTGGTAGATGTCACATGTCATCGCATTTTTGGTTCTAGGACATGCCGATTTCCTCACGATGTTTTCCTTCACCGTTTTGAGAGCAGTGGTGATGAAATTGTTTACACATAAAATGTGCTTGCTTGGGTTTGAACCCACGACATAGTTTAGAAAACTTGTTTGCGTATTATTCTGTGAAATATGAAATGTTCAAAATATATTTATTGTATTTTTTCTTCTCAATTGTTTCCAATGCAAAATTTAACAAACACGAAAATGTTGTAACCCAATAATGCTAAAAATAAATGACTGTTCTCCTAAATAATGTTATACATGAAAAAATAGTTTTCCATCTTCTAATCTTCCTATATTTCTGCCCCCTAACCCCAGCGAGCGTAGGTAGTCAGTCGCCATCGATTTCAAGAATTAAACCACTTACAAGTCGCTTAACTGCCGAACTTCGGCCAGCATTTGGTAATCCGGGTTAAGAACCTCGCCGAATCGTCCGGAAACTTTTCGAGATAAAAGTACCCAACTAATATAAGGCCGAGCTAATCTTACACTGCGGCATTTGAAGCGAGTTTCATTAAAACTGTTGTTATATATTTCCTGTTTTAAAAATTGTGGAATTTGTACCACTTTTTTCGCATTCTAAGTGTTTCGTGTTTTTTTAACTTTTGGTACAAAACGTTTGGTATACGTAGTGGTGGCTAATTTATCTTGATTAAAACATAATCGCTGAAAAAAAAACATACTGTACGTTACCTACAGTATTTTTATTGCGGCCCGTGGTTTCACCCGCGCTACTCTCGATCCCGTGAGAACATCGGGATAAAAGTCTCCTATGTCCTAATTCAGGTCATGTTCTACCCATGTGCCTAATTTGATCCAAATCAATTTAGCCGTTTTAGCGTGACAATCAAACCAACAAATAACCAAACAAACTCACTTTCGTATTTACATATAATATTAGTTAATATTAGTTGGGATACCAACCCAACGTTTCATCGTGTCTACTTGCAATCCTCATTTCCTTTTCTTTAAATTACATAACATAACACCACGCCTTGTTTCCCCGAAGGGTTGGGCAGAGGTGTACCTGTAGTACATCCACATTTCGCCAGTTATGTTTGAGTCCCATGCAATAAGGGGCGAGCCTATTGCCATCTACCGGGCACAAATCCAAACTTCGGGCTGCTACCGAAAAAATCAACATAAAAAAAACCAATAACACTTTGCCCGACCCGGGAATCGAACCCAGGACCTCATGCTCACCATGACCAACGAGGCAGTTTTTAAATTATAATATAAATAAACTGAAATTCACCCTTTAAAATACTGACCATCTTAACCATACATTAAAACTCACCTGGCAACTCTATTGACCACTTTAAGACGCTGACAACACCTAAACCGCGGTCACTGTCAGACTGCATAGAAAAGAAAGAGACGCTTGTAATGTATTGAAAAATATGAAGCAATTATCTATTTACTCAAAATTACTTGGCAGAAAGTACAACTTTGTGCTCTTTGGCGTCGAGACCTTCGGTCCATGGGGTCCCAGTGCGCATAAATTATTTGTGGAAATCGCGAAACGTCTAGTTGATGTAACTGGTGACCGAAAAACTGACGGATTTCTCGCGCAAAGCATTAGCATTGCAATTCAGCGAGGAAATGCCGCCAGCATCCTCGGTACAATGCCCCGAGGGCCTTTTTTAGACTTAACGTAGTTTCAATTTAATTTAGTTAATGTTAATATTCATATTGTAATTTGGTTATGTAAATAAATATTTTACTCAAAATTGTGTTGAGTAATCGAAAATAAAAAACAATCAAGTTCTGCAATCAAATAAGACGTTCTTGTTATTAATTAAACACGTAACGTATGTTGATATCTAATACAGATATTTTGGATTGGAACTCAAGGTAAGAGGTTAGTTTAACGTTAGCTTGTATCGAGATGATTTTTCAAAACGTGTTTTGGTAACAACCAAGTTCTGAGGAATATGTACAAAATTAACATATATTTTTTTCGCTACCACAAACTATACAGATTTGGTATTTTTTTTTTCTTAAGACAAGCATATTTTGGTTATTTGCCTGTCAGCGCCTTAAAGTACAAACGCTTACGCAAGCAAGTGCATAGTTAATAAAAAATAATCTAAGTAAAATACCTATAATTAAAACACGTGCACCAGTGTCTGTAAGCGGATATTATGTAAGCAGTCAGACGTAATTGATGTCATAAATAACAAAGTAATTGTTCTCCATCGAGCAATCATGTTTATTGAACTACAAAGGGACCGACGATCAAGACTTGGTTTTCGCGACTAATGAGAATGCTGCACTCGTAATACTTTAGATGTTTCTTGATACTTTTTTAATTAAATGTAACCTGTAAGAAGTTACACAACCTGTCTGTGCGTCTGTCACAGCCAATTTGCTCCGAATCTACTAGACCGATTAAGTTGTTATTTGGTACACATATGAATTTCTGTGACCGAAACATGGACGTGTACCGTAAATAAAGGAATTTAGATTTTTTTTTAATTTTTGGTCACTTTTGGGGGCAAATTATTAAATAAAATAAAAAAGTTTTACAAACTACCGTTTGACATATCAAATGAAAGGGCTTGTTATAAGGATTTAAGCATTTTTTTTTATAATTTTAAAATAAATACTTTTAAAGTTATTGAAGATAAATTGACGAAAATTTACCCTTATCTCCGAAGCTACTGAGCTAAAATTAAAAAAAAAAATACAGAAAGTAGTTATTTACTTATAGATTACAGGAAAACCTATAAGAAGTCTATGGTCTTAAAATAACAAGGTAAATCTCTCAATATTGTACGTACATACTTACATTTAATTTTGCTTGATTATGTTTTTCAACTACAATGTTAAGTTTTTTCTGGGGTTAAATTCGTTCAAACTACGGAACCCTTCATTGTGCGTGGCCCGACATGCACCTGGCCAGTTTTTAAGGTACGACTGGCTGAAAATTCTGTTTAAAAACATGGTGCAATTTTTTCAAAAACCAAAATATTGTTTTTTTTTTAATATGTATTATGGAAAGGCTCAACCCTTCTACTGAGATGGGATATCGAGTAGAACAAAGCAAAAACTCGTGGGAAGTGAAGGCGCGTCCATTTACCGATAAAGCCCTTCAAATAGAATAAAATAAAGGCGAAATTATGCTTGTCAATCGCGCCGCGGCTTTCAAAGGGTTATTTATCGTTTATTCGATTCGTTAAGATTGAAATTTACTTATACCTACGGCTGATTGACACGAATGGTATTTCTGTGCAAGACCTTATCTTCGTCTCCCATCGCTTGGGTTGAAGGTACTGAAGGCAAACCCAGTCTGTTTGTTTACATAATAATACAGTTAAGATTCATTCCGATTTGAGTTGCGATTTTGATGTAAAATTCATGTTGGGTGATGCTATTGTTGGATTAATAAAGACATAGGAGAGCTCCGTATTTTAGTCTTAATTTATTTTATTAATTACTCGACCCATTGATACTTTTCTCTAGATAAACGGTTTAGGCTGAAAAATGTTTTTTTTACAAGTTTAAATAGAACCTACTCCGTACCAACCTGTCCTTTCACCATTCAGCAGTAGATAACACTACACCAACGCTCCAAATTTGATTTTTTTATAAACCTCAGTATCCGCGATTCGAAATGCATATTCGTTTACTTATCTAATTATGTAAACACCGCTCCGGGTTCCGTTCGATATTGGAACCTGTCTGTCAAAGCAGAATGAAGCGAGCCAATCAGAGATAAATAACCGTTGGGTCCGCGAGCGTGTCCCGTTTCATTTGCATGTCAATGATGCGCGGGGGCGGAGAGGGAGGGTATGCGGGGGGACTTGCAGGTACAATGCCTGTCAGGTAAGGCACTGCCGTGATACGACTGTTTTTGATAGATCGTCTAACTTACTGATATAGGTTGGGTATAAAATTGATAACGTTGTAGGTGCGGTTAATGATAAAATTATGATGCGCATAATTTTTATCGAAAGTGTAACTTAAGGCCCAATTGACCAAAAAAGGCATTTCTTAAGAAAAAAAAAATTGCCAACCCTGTATAGTTTGTGGTAGCGAAAAAAAAATATTTTAATTTTGAACATAATATATCCCAGAACTTGGTTGTTACCAAAACTCGTTTTGAAAAAAAATCTCGATACAAACTAACGTTAAAATAACCTTAAGAGGTTAGTTTAACGTTAGTTTGTATCGAGATAGAAGGTAAGCCTTGAGTTTTAATCCAAAATATCTGTATTAAATATCAAAATACGTTACGTATTTAATTAATAACAAGAACGTCTTATTTGAATGCAGAACTTGGTTGTTTTTTTATTTTCGATTAGGTACTCAACTTAATATTGAGTAAATAGATAATTGCTTCAATACTTAAATTACAAGCGTTGTGTCATCGCGCTTCTCTTTCTTTCCTATGCAATCTGACAGTGACCGCGGTTTAGGTGTCATCAGCGTCTTAAGGTCAGTTACACTTTTAATGAAAATTATGCATTGGAAAACTTATTGGGCTATAACAAAAAGTATTAGTGAATTCTTACGAACTTTTTCGCTTAGTTGGCTGGAATTTAGTAAATTTTTGTTGAGCCTTATTTTTGTAACTCAAATAAAGCTGTTGGGTTCTAATACACGTTCGGGGAGCGGGTTCACGACCGTTTAGGTACACTTCAGTGTTGCTGAGTCGTGCCAAAATGTTCTGCACCGCTGCTGGCCACGAGACGGGTATCTGAAACAGAATTTAAAATTTAAAAAAGAAAATGTTGAAGATATTTTAAGCATGAGTTACTTATTGCGCGGGTGGCGTAAAGAGAGCTTCGGGGTTATTTGCAACTTTTTTCAGAATCTCAGAAAAGATACCAAATTTAAAATTATTTGGTACCTTTTTTTTAACAAAAGTAAGCTTCAACTCATTTCAATTAGCGTTAATTCCTACGTGTAATTATTCAACTGGAAAGCTTGGTATAAATAAATTAAGAAGTCTAGTCTTTTTCGTCTTTTTAGAAAATCTAAGCTGAAACCTAGGTAGGTACCGGTATGCTGTAGCTACAAAACAACTCCTAAACTTGAAAAGTAACAACAAACACGATTGTTTGAGTTACGGAAAACAGCTGAATAGTCTGACGTCATTTTATGTCAGGCACGAGTGGCTATGAAAGAGGATTGTAGTGACGTCATGCACTGGCCGTTAGTGCCCCGTCTCCTCATGGCACCCATAGACTGTGAACGTTTATTATAATTTATCAATATATATCGATAATATCGATAGACATGCTATAAATGTCTGTGAGTTTGTTGAAATAAAAAATGTAAGAAAAACGTTTCCCTGGATGACTATGCATCATGAATCACTATTATAAGTAATAACCGTAAGTAATATTAGTTTAATTAAACATCTGATTTCAAAATTTCTGAACCTTGAATAAATAATAATAAATAAAATTAAAACATTTTATCGTCAGGCCCATAGGGTTAGGTTACATCTTACCTAAGGTTAGGTACACTCTTTTTATTAAAAAAGAAAAATAATGAATCTATAGAATCACTGGCATATTGTGCAAACCAAATCGTTTCTCTGATTTTCACATCAATCTATGAAGCATTTTTCCTCAATTCTCAAACAAACAAACAAACAAACAAACAAACGAAACTTTCCTCTACACAATATTACATTTACACAATATTCAGTAGAGAAAAATAGCAAAACCCGATTCAGCTGACTCGACACAGACCGTCAGCCATCATTTTCATAAACATAAGAATATATTTATGGTAATTTTAGTATCTTCTAGCTTTTGTCGGCCTCTTCATCTTCGTAGATATCTATCTACTTAATTCAAGGGAATAGTTACTTGATATTATCTGAAAGATAACGTAGAAAATGGAAAATCTTCTCGTCGACGGATTTTGCGCCAGCTTTGGAAGTACCGAAGAAAAACATGTTTTATAAATAACTTGAGCTTAAAGTTAAGTGAATCATGACTTTGACTCTAATGAAGTCATTAGAGTCAAAGTCATGATTTAAGTAGTGATAAATATAGGTACAAGACATTTTTCGAATCACACAGAAAGGTTGCATCACTGAATGATGTAGAAACGAAAATTTGTCTTTTACTAATCCAAAAACATACTACAGTCTCCAAATCGATGTACACCGAAAATATGAATGTATATCAACATTAGCATCAGATTGTGGACAGTATTAACATACAAAGATAATAGAAACATGACAAGTGTTATATCCAGATAATCTGGGACCGCCACAGTGTGTTAAGGCTCCTACATACTGGCGCGACTTGTCGCGCGACGCGGCGCGACACAAAGACACGCGTGTAGCGCTACAAGCGGTGCCTTTGTGTCGCAACGCGTCGCGCGACAAGTCGCGCCAGTATGTAGGAGCCTTTATTTGGGCCCTTGTATAATATTCTGATCGACGCCGACCAATACCGAAGTTGTCCGAAGCGCGTCAAAGAATATGGCGGTTGTTATACCTAGACAAGCTTGTTAGTTTTATGATAACAACCAATGTTTATATCGGGACGGTGATTGTACGAAAGTGTGTATTTTATAAGATCTCTCTCCATATAATATGAACGACAATTTCCAGGCACTACTGTGTAATTTCGCTTAGTAAGATGGCTAGTCATTTGTTGAATGAGGTTCATGAAAGACTATATTTATTCAGTGGGTACTAATAATGTACACATAGGCAATATTATGTGCTACGCAGTCGCAGCTCTAAGTAAGAAAATAATTGATTCTTCAGGATTAGTTTTTAAACACTACAAGATTGCTAAGCGTAATTCCGTCAATTTGAAATCAATTAAACATAATCTTCAAAGCTATCATTGGGGTACCTATCGGTAATGAAGTACCTACCTACTTTTTATGCCTTCTAAAATATTATTTTTTACTACGTGGGTGAAAAATGAAGAGGATTGAGTAATTTATCAACCAACATAACCATTTACAATGCGTGATATCGCAAAAACATGGTTAAAAGCAAGTAAGAGCATAGAACCTGTTAAGCCCCGCGCGACACCGATTCGGTGTAAAACAATAGAAAATCAATTGTGCCTCATTAGCTGTCTTGACCAAATAATTATGGGAAATCTTTTTAGCTAAAATGGCTAAAACACTAACTATTTACTCGTTGTTTTGATTCTTATTCGAACATTTTCCTGTTTCCTATAGGTAACACTCTCCTGTGGGGTGGTAGCCCCACAAGATGGCACTAGGTTTCACAATGAACGTGGGTTAGACGTTCATTGTGTTATTTACCTTGTTGAGCAGACAATTGTGTTAAACCTATGATGCAATGGATTAACAATATCCTTCAAAACTCTCGGATTATTATTAAAAGTTTGTTACGCACAAGCAGCGTTATGATTGAAAATAAACGTCTTAAGAAGTCCGAACAAATTGATCTATCCATTCTGTTCTCTTCCTACATATTCTTTGACAGGGATCGGTTATTCGAGTTAACTGGGAGCATCATTCCGACCATGGAGTCCATTGGTCGGCTACGTGACCTTGCCAGAAATCCCTTTTTCTCCACAAACAATGATTCTTCCATCTATCTTCCCGGATACCTAAAGTATCCGGGCATAGGTTATATTTCATTAAGAAAATTCATCAAATAGGTTTTTAAAAAAAGCCCAGTTTAAGACATTGCTATTTTTAAAAATGAAATACGAGTAGCTATGTAGCTTTAAGTTGTTGACTTTGTTTAGCTTTAAGTTGTTAAGTGGTTCGTTGTCCGAATCAGCTTGATTCTCAAATATTTGTTCAAAATGTAAATGCATGTAGTCTTCAGAGATATGAAGGGAGAGTGCTTAATGTCTCGAGAACACCAATAGGTTGCGCTAGCTATAACGTTTCACTTGAATTACTCTCAAGTCTTAAGAGACAAACGGGTTGACATTGTGTAGTTTCGTTTTGATAGAATTATTAGAATTATTTTCTCTTTGATGATTAAATAAAGAACTTTATTAGAAATAACGGTCAACCCAATATATATAAGCTTAGGTTCTCAACAAAATTTCTCAAAACAACACTGCAAAATTTTATTACAGCGGAATTTTACAAAACAGTATTTCAATATTCCTTACGTCACCTGTTCTGCACTATTTTATTTAAAATATTTCAGGCAAAGTTTTATTCGAAACGATATTACACGAACAACTTCGTCCCTACGTTCGTAGGTGGCAGTAGGGTGAACGCTACAAATATAGGAGGGACGGGTACGGGTGCATGTTTTATATTATTGAGGCTCCAACGGCCGACGACAGGACGGTTTACCTTGTTTACACACAGAACTCCGAATAGGTATATTTACTATGTTCGTACCTACGTCTAACAGAATTTTAAACTCATGCACAGAAAATATTTTGTTTCCGAACGCCTTTTACTATGTAATCGATTTACCTATACACGATTCAATTCTATATTCATTACAGTTTATATTTTATTGCAGGTAGAAACGTCCATTGATTGAGAATATGGCGAATTTTATCGATAGTTAACGTTTACATATTGGTTATCAACAATTTTGTAGTGTGGAAGGAGTATTTAAATACACCTATAATATAAAATCGTTCTAAACATCATGTAGCTACCGTACGAGGATTTAACCTTTTGACAGCCACAGTCATGTATAGATGATAGAGCAAAATGTGCCCAGCACGCCACGGCCACGACTACATGACGAATTTTAAGGAATAATTCGTAGCTTGGCGCAGAGAGTAGGTACGACTTTGCTTTTTTGACGTGGCGGTCAATATGTTAAGAATGGCAGGACTCCATGTAATCAGGGTGTCGCATTTAGACTTCGTGTACATTCGTAAAAATACTCTCAATAGATAGATATCAATCAAATTAAGATAAAAGGTAGATAATCGTAGCATATTTTTTTAAATGTTATGTTTCGCCAGAAAAACGTTGTTAAGACCTAGGATGGCTCCCTTTTTACCGACACCATGACAGTTAACCAAAGAGTTTATTATGCTGTAACTAGTACGACATTCAAAGATGTGGGAAATGAATAGTTCCAATAATTACTACTAAAGAGAAACGTGGTACTAGTAGTCGACTTTGCACATAAAGCTCTCTACACATAGGTCATCGTGTCCCATTGTACTCCATGCCCTTCTTTGCAAAGCAGACATAATTATGAAGTATTTCTTGAATCGACAAAATGTGTTTTATTATGATCAAATAAATCAAATGTTTCTTATTATGATCTGATACGTACTTACACAATGTAAAGCAAGGCAAATCAAAGCAATCGAGAAATTTTGGATGAAGTAAACAAAAATACGATCTAGGAATACGTCCAACATGAAGTTAGCAGTGGTGGCCCAGTGGTAACGGCCCCGTCTTACGAGATGTACCGTGGGTTCGAACCCAAGCAGGCACATTTCTTTGTGTAAACAATTTCAGCACCACTGCTCTCGGTGAACGGTGAAGGAAAACATTGTGAGGAAACCGGCCATGTCCTAGAACCAAAAATTCGAAGACATGTGTCATCTACCATTCCGCATTGGGCCCGCGTGGTAGATTACAATTCACTCCCTGAACACAGAATTCCACCAGACTTCCAATTCTTCTTTTACTACAACGATTATAATATTTTCATAAGAAAAGTTTCGAAAAATGTTATATAGGTATTCCTGTAAAATACTTCTCAAAATACATACTAAGCTATGTGGAAAGTATTATATACGAAAACCCTCAATATCATCACACATCTACTTACACAAATGACAACCCGCCCGATCCAATATCAAGTTAAACATTTGCATTTGCGAGAGCGACGACGGTCGTGCCCGAATATCCTTTCATATAACATTGAATAAAAACAAAAACATTGTTTGGACAAAAGCGGCATCCCTTGATTATATTTGAACAAAATATTCTCCTTGTAGCGTGTACACAATATAATAAGTCTCTTGGGCGAACAAATGGAGCCGAAAGGAAAACCATCGTGTCTTAGGGTATAGTTACGTTTTACGTGATCCGAGTGGATATGTATGGAATGGAATGGACAAAGGGAAAATCTCTGAGCTGTATCCAGGTGTAAAAGTACCGATTCCCAAATGGTTCAGTTATTTTGTCGTATTGCGCGACAGGGACTCGACTGCATACAGAAATTGAATGTCGATGGGCAAATGGAAGCATAAAAAGTGAATGTTGACGGAATAAACCATGCGAGCCTGCGAGGGGAGATACCTCTGATATGGCTTTTAACACTAATCAAATTCTTCCAAAATTGTAGTGGTATTTTTCCGTCTCGGACCCCTATTTATTTACGGCTAAAAGCTGACGATGACTTAGATACAGTATGTTATTTATTTCTTTACAAGGAAATATGTTAGTAATTACGACCCTCTCGACTTAAAATACCAGTATGTATTTCCGAAATAAATAACACATGCGTCATCAATACGCTTAAATTTCGAAACATCCAAAAGTTGCTCGCGAAAAATTGTGTGAAATGGATATAGTTTTTTTTTTATTTCCATTCAAATATCGTCGGTATATAATGCGAAATCTACATAACGGATCTTGAAGTAAATGCTAATTCATTGAAAAAGTAAGATTAAAAACACCAAAATGCAGTCGGCAACATCCAAGAAATCTTCTCGTTACAACATGACCTCAATGTCAACTTATTGGGAAACAAAACCACTATTTACGCAAATTTGATTCGTAATTTCCAACAAATGACACTTGAAAGAATTTATTTAATCCATGTTGTTCCAAAAACTGATGCTGCGAGTGTACAGTTTCGTGAAGAAATTCCGCTTCAAGTGTCTCCTTGGATCACAATCGTGTTTAGCGAAAATGGTCCCTGTTCGGGAACACAGAAAGTTCATTATCTTTTATTGTTATTTAAAGATGTATTCAGCGAGCTGCTGAAGGAGTTTCTGTCCTAAAACAGGAAATATAAAGTATACAATTATATGGAGAGGTTTGTTTTGTAAAATTGAGAGTAGCGCACCGCCCGTCGTGATGGGACCGCCGAATATTGCGACCCTTATTTATGTCCACTTGAAGTTTGCCGTAACTACAGCCACATCGAGGCACAACGTTTTTTTGCAAAACACGCATCGCTAGGACGCAGGCAATCTGTTTAAATTGGATTGCGTGATCTCCCTGTGCATAATTAAACATGCATGAATAATTAATTCGGTTACATTTGAGGATTCCTTAATTTTGCGACATGTACATGGCTTTTTACTGAGCCCGTTTATTTTGCTGGTTTGATGAAATCTAAATGAAGGCAAGGCAAAATGTGTTTATGTAGCTACGTATATTTTTAAACTAAGTAGGTACCTACTAGCATGCTATATAACAAGAAATTACCTAGTGGAGGCTTAACAAAATCCAAATCAAATAACCGGGGTGTCAATACAGTAGGATAAACACGAAGAAAACAATATTACATTCTTGAAAATGTATACGAGAAAACAAAATATTTTCCCACAAGCTAAGCCTCTTATTCTCTCGAAGGCATTGGGTGGAAATCCAGCAAAACAATGGGGAACGAAAATTATCCCGGCAAAGCCCAAAGCAATAGAGCCCCACACTCATACATTTCACATGGATTTCTGAATAACATTACAGTGTATATTTTCCCCTTCCTCTATGTTTTGTATTCTGTTCTTTCGCTGCAAAAGTTTCGTTGGATTTTAGTAGGCTGTGGCAAATAACAATATTAAGACGTCTGATGCTTCATGTAGATAAAGTCTTGGGAAATAAGGATAGTATGTGGCGTTTTTCTAGGATATGTTTATACATAAAAATCATGCATATTAGTATCTAATAAAATCATATTATTTGTTGGTTCATATTGAGTTTCTCTCAAAGATTTCTTGTGTATATTAAATAAATTATAGTTATTTCAGGGTATGTAGAGCAATTTTAAAGGGTTTTTAGGTAAGACGGGCCGGGATTGCGGTAAACTTCGACTTCCGTCTCGGTTTGATTACCATTCGCCCCTCGAGATGCCTTCCAACCAAAGATGTAAGAAGCTTAAGTCATCTTAAGAGATTTAAGACTCAAATAATTTTGAATTTGGGCCTTCAAGCCTTCATGGCTAGGGTTTAATTGCTTTCTCCTTTGTTCCGTTGGCTTTTCAAGTCTAGGAAGATGGTTTGCGCAAAATGTGTAGAATTTGTTAAAAAAATGTTCACGTGATTTAGTTTGGAGGCCTTATGATTTAGCATAAAATTGACGTTCAAAATTGATTGGTTTCTTATTTATTGCACGTTGAGGCACACAACCTACACATATTTTTTATCCGAGTTAATGTCTTAATTTTATTTTTTTTTACTTTTACGATTTTTTTGATTCTGCGAGATTGATATCTGCCTAGCTGTGCCTTCGAGGTCATCCAACGGGCATGCTTCCATTTTCCAAGTACTTGTTTAAGTTTTTCCTTTTCGCTGAATTTCGTCAAAGTCAGTTCGATATTTGACCTCCTAGTCGTAAGTAAGGATGAAAACTGGACTAACGAATGCAAACTAGAACGAACAGCAAAAATAATAATATTAGTTTGAATACCTATTTATCTATATTAGGTACAAATCACTTCATACATCTAAGCATAAAGACACGCAAAATTTGATTAAGTCAAGCTGACCCTGCGTTATCCCAGCAGTGGATCTCGGTAGAGATGTTAATTACAGGAAAATCCTCCCCTACATTTGGTTGTCAGCTCTTATCCTTCGCACATCCTCTTCCTTACAATGAATGTAGGTATCATCTAAAGCGTGAAGGATTAAAACGTATTTGGCTGATATTTGGCGCTCTGTGTGTCGTCGGGGGAACGATATGCTCTGCTTTGTTCCTAATTTAATAAACTTCGACAATATTCATGTTTCTTGTAAGATAGTGAGTCATTTGTTTATTTGATTTTTTGGAAGGCTTACAATGTTGGATGGTTTTCTTCTAAATTAGGGTTTCTCCTATAAATTGCTAAAACTATCTAGTTTTAAGGTGGATCCGCAGCTGTGGCCCGCAAAATTCAAATGTTCTTACGTTTTTTGCTATCTGCAGGTCATTGTCAGATTATATCTTAATTAAAATATGATTCGCGACTTTAACAGAATGTATTTACAGAATTATAATCATTAGAACCATTAATAAGTTAGATTTGGTCCCCAATGGCGCCGATTCCCTTGTTCACAAACTAAACCAAATTTAAGTTCAGTGCATCTTTTTCTTTCTATTTCATTAGGAAAAGGACAGAAGATAAATTTTAGTTTAGTCCTGTCAAATTAATCAGCGCCTGTCACTACTCCATACAAGTTTAGACGTGATTAAAAACTTGCCTACTAAAATTACGTCAATTTAGGTCAAGCGCTGATTAATTTGACAGGACTAAACTAAAATTTATCTTCTGTCCTTTTCTTAATGAAATAGAAAGAAAAAGATGCACTGAACTTAAATTTAGTTTAGTTTGTGAACAAGGGAATCGGCACCATTGTCATGATTTCATGTACTAAATGCCAACTAGGCAATTTTACAATTAGAATATAAATAAACTGAAATTCACCCAGTCTTATTCACTTATTAAAATACTGACCATTTTAACCATACATTAAAACTCACCTGGCAACTCTATTGACCACTTTAAGACGCTGACTACACCTAAACCGCGGTCACTATTAGACTGCATAGAAAAGAAAGAGAAGCGCGATGACACAACGCTTGTAATTTATTGCAAAATATGAAGCAATTATATATTTACTCAAAATTGAGTTGAGTAATCGAAAATAAAACAACCAAGTTCTCCATTCAAATAAGACGTTCTTGTTATTAATTAAATACGTAACGTATGTTGATATTTAATACAGATATTATGGTTTGAAACTCACGTAAGAGGTTAGTTCAACGTTAGTTTGTATCGAGATTGTTATTCAAATCGTGTTTTGGTAACAACCAAGTTCTTAGAAATATGTTCAAAATTAACATATATTTATTTCGCTACCACAAACTATACAGATTTAGCATTTTTTTTTTTAAGACAATTTTGGTCATTTGCCTCTTGTCAGCGCCTTAAGTGAAACGTTGATGTAAGACAGTTTAAAATCTATAGGTACCTATTGTTAAATTAAAAAGTCAAGTAATTATTACCTTGTTATCTAGAATAGAATATGATAGAATGCTCTTTAACATGTAACGAATTAGAGATATAAGAGTAAATAATTACTAGAGATCGGATATTCGGATGCATATTCACCTAAAGTTGAGATGTTGGCGAATGTGGAATGCGCTTTTGTATAGAAAAAATCCCGCGGTTCCGGGATCAATAAGGTTTCTGATTATTGAATCAGATTAGTATTATAATCAGTGCTACATATAACTTACTTTCAAATGTTGGCTTATATGGAATGCACTATAGTAAAAAAAAAAAAACCCGCGATTCCGGAATCGACAAATTTTTTGTTTTTTCTGACTATGTAAGCGGATGCATAGATACCTACCTAATATTGTAAAGTAGGTAGGTAAATACCAAACTGCCATAGCAAATAACGTTAATATAAGATAACGGAATACAACTATTTAGAATAATTGACGTAGCTACCTATTGAAACAAATAGTTAAAAATTATTGTGTTTAGTGAAATTCTGTTAAATTCCTTTCCTCTCCACATACTTAGCGAAAAAACAGTATATGTTAGCACCATTATATTAATAGAAAACGACGATAGGCATTTCGCGAGTTTGTGAGTGGAACGGCAAATTATACCTGCTTATGCGCAAGTAGCTACCCCGACAAATAGTTCTCTTAGTTTATGTAATTACAATAATTGCATTCGTCGCTGTGCTTGCCATGCGTTCGGGTGTTTTTTTTTTTGTTTTAACTAATACACACCACCCCTCCTCTTACACCCTACATATACATATTTTAGAAGTCGCTTCTTTATTATACACCCGACTAGCTATGCATTCCCGGTATTCCTGGCATCCCGTGATTTTTTTTTACAAATAAAAATATTTTAAGAAGCCATACTTTCACAGCTAAAATTTAACTTTAGGTAAATATGCATCCGAATATCCGATCTCTGATAATTACATACTGGTGACACAGTGGGCGGTCTTATCGCTAAAAGCGATATTTTAAAGACAACCTTCGGATGGATTAAAGGGATATTAAAAAAAAAAGGATTGAACCAAATTGATGGACCTGGGGTCAAAAGCCCAGCAGCATTCCATTCGCCCGAGCGTCTGTCAGCAAACGATCAGTCATGAATTAGGTATTTCAAAACTTACAAGCCAAAAATAAAATAAATGTCATTCCACCTTCAACCAACCACATTTTCCTTGTACAGAAAACAGAAATCAGAAATCTCCATCAAAGTAATTTATAGCTTGTACAATTATTTATCCACGTTAAGTTAGAGTTCAGAATTGATTGTAAACGGATTGATCGCATTATTTACGAGACAAATGATAGATTATGCGCCCACGCACAAAGTTATGTAACTGTTCCCTGATGTGATTCATGCAACGACTTGTAGGAAATACCTACCTACATAAAATTAAATAAATTATGTCTATATACAATTTATGTAACAATAAAGGCTCCTGCAGACTGGCGTGATATCGCGACACTTTCCATGAAGTTTTTATAGATATTGTGATACTATTGTCGCGTCGCGCCTGTCTGCACGAGTCTTTAAATGTTATTGATAAAATGATAAACATTTGGAGACTTTATTATCTCTCTAGTTATATTATCTATATAATATTTTTTGCGGATACATAAATAGGCCCACATGCCCGGAAAACTTAATAAGTAACAGACAAGGTAGCTTGGACATAAATAAAAGAAAATAAATAGTAGAAACTAGATCTTCCCAATACTTACAAAGTTTTCAAAGTCAAAGTCAAAGTATGACTTTGACTTTGACATAAATTAAAGAAAAATAAATAGTAGAAACTAGAACTTCCCAATACTTACAAAGTTTTCAAAGTCAAAGTCAAAGTTTGACTTTGACTTTGACATAAATTAAAGAAAAATAAATAGTAGAAACTAGATCTTCCCAAAACTTCCAAGCATCCTCATCCTAATCTTAATCCTAATCCTAACAACAGATATTATAAATGCGAAAGTGAGTTCGTTTGTTTGCTACGCTTCGACGTCTTAAAGGCTGAACAGATCGATGAAATTTGGCACACGGGTAGACCATGACCAGCACCCTAATTCCGTGACACACTATAATTAATCACAATCTGAATGATTTTGAAGTATATTGCTCATCCATTGCTTCATATGTTCGAAAAAAATATATGTTTATCAACGTAAATAACGCAATTAATGTTGTTGAACTGTCAAAATAAAACTCATTCCTACTGATAGTGTGTTACGCAATCACCCCGCTGGGTTAGGACATAGGATACTTTTTATCCCGCTAGTTCGTTCCCGTGGGATAATTTACGAAATCCACGCGGGCGAAGCCGCGGGCATAAGCAAGCAATTTATATAATTCAATCATCATTTGAATTTTTTTTGATTTGTGGGGTCTGTCGATCAGGTTAAGCTACGCTTGCCGCGGTTGGTCCGTGGATGGGTGACCATCTTTACATACCAAGACCCCTCCGTGCCTCGGAAAGCACGTTAAGCCGTTGGTCCCGGCTGTCATTTTTAGATCTTTGACAGTCGTTACTGGTCGTCAGAAGCCCGAAAGTCTTACAACCAGTCTTACCAAGGGGTATCGTGTTACCCAGTAAATGGGTTGTGGAGGTCCGATAGGCAGTCGCTCCATGTAAATTATTGGTATTCAGCTGCATCCGGTTACACTGGAAGCCGACCCCAACATAGTTGGGAAAAGGCTAGGCAGATGATGAATCATCATTTGAAAATATCAGTTAGATATTATTCTTATTAGCAACCCACAGTCCCACTTATATGGCTTTAATAGTATATCAAGGTTAGTAGCAAAAAACCGGCCAAGTGCGCGTGCGCAACGGAACCCTTCATTAGAGTTCCGTTGTTGGAATGAATTTATCCCAAGAATAAACTTAATATTACATGTAGTTGATAAACATGTTCTCCCATAAATTCCAACTGCAAATGTAAGTTGGTCGACTATTACCTACTCGTTAACTTGTAAAGCCTAGCTGTGATAGTTTTACTTTTAACTTTGTTGTATACTACTGCCGTGACTTTTTCACATATTCAAAACTAACTATTTAGCTGGCAGGGGGGTGAACAAGTGTAGGGGTCCACTAGGGCCGATGCCTGCCGGGGTCGCGGGAAAGTTCGAAAGGGTTCCGAGGCCCCCGCAACACAGGCAACAGGAAGTAATACGGGTGGGTAAAAGCTCCGCCCAGAGCGGGAGAAGTTTTATGATAATTTCCCACCCAAAAAATAAAAAAGAGGAGTGGACACTGTAACAAAAATTAGCACTTTAAAGCTTAATATTACGCAAACAGATCCCTGAATCGAAAAATATTTTTGAACGGCCTATCCAACGATGTCCCACAGCATGGGATAGACGAGAATATTATCCACACTTTACATGCAAGGAAGGCTACAAATTTCAAGATTTTATTTTACCAATTTGTCGGCGTGATTAACATGACGTGTATACCCATGCCACATTACAGCTTTCTAGTATTAATTGGTCAAGGACAGCTAATGAGCCGCATTTGATTTTTTATTGTTTGACTCCGAATCGGTGTCGCGCGGGGCTTAACAGGTTAATAGTCTCTGAGCTAAGCTGCGGAGAGAAAGACAGATGTACATGTCGAAACTATAAGGGTTCCTTGTTGATTACGGAACCCTAAAAAACGCTACAAAATCCAACAATTAATAGCTTTTCCTTTTATAAGTTGAAACTGATGAACTCCTAAAGCTACGGATTCATAGAAGAGCGATGGCCACATAACCTGTCATGAAAATGATGACAGTATGGTTTGACTTCACGGTGTCAAAAAACGCTCTCTAGGAAACCACAGCAATTTACTTTCATAAATGACGTTTCAGTGACGTCATTTGCCGGTAAATTGCCGACCAAACCGTAGCTTAAGGCGCTGACAAGACCCAATTGACCAAAATAGGCTTCTCTTAAAAAAAAAATGCCAAATCTGTATAGTTTGTGGTAGCGGAAAAAATATATGCTAATTTTGATCATATTTCCCAGAACGTGGTTGTTACCAAAACACGTTTTGAAAAAAAAATCTCGATACAAACTAACGTTAAACTAACCTCTTACCTTGAGTTCTAATCCAAAATATCTGCATTAAATATCAACATACGTTACGTATTTAATTAATAACAAGAACGTCTTGTTTGAATGCAGAACTTGGTTATTTTATATTTTCGATTACTCAACTCAATTTTGAGTAAATAGAGAATTACTTCATATTTTGCAATAAATTACAAGCGTTGTGTCATCGCGCGTCTCTTTATTTTCTATGCAATCAGAGAGTGACCGCGGTTTAGGTGTTGTCAGCGTCTTAAGACACACCGGCCACCCGTAGTCATAATCATAACATAAACATGTCGAATGCACCAAATAAATAACGGCAGGGCTACATTGTTCAGTAAGTGCACTCGGCCGTCTATCTGCTCTAGATAAATAAAGGTAATGTATACCGCAGTAAACTTGTTACTAGATATCGACAGGGGTAGTAAGGTGTGTACTGCGCTTAATCTTAAGGTTAGGTTTCACTGCGTGAGCGGAGAATTAGAGCCTTGAAAAACACTGCTTTGGAGTGTCACTGACTTGTGACTTGGTAAAGATTAATGTTTTTCTTTGTTTTTGTATACCAACAAAGAAATAAAATTAAGACGCTGACAACACCTAAACCGCGGTCACTGTCAGATTGCATAGAAAAGAAAGAGAAGCGCGATGACACAAAGCTTGGAATTTATTGCAAAATATGTAGCAATTATCTATTTACTCAAAATTGAGTTGAGTAATCGAAAATAAAGAACAACCAAGTTTTTGGTTGTATTGTTGTTGTATTGGTGATTTTTGTGATTATACTAACTATAATATTAGATATAAATGCGAAAGTGAGTTTGTTTGTTTGTTACGATTTCATGCTAAAACGGCTGAATAGATTTGGATTAGATTTGGCCATGAATTGGATTAGGACATAAGATACATTTTATTCCGATATACGCAGATGATTTGAGGACCTCTTCCTTTTAATGAAGTCGGTTAAAAAGAACAAGTTTAACTCTGAAAAATATTCTTCTAATATGATCCGATAAAAAACAATAAAATTCACGATTGAAATCTGCTCAAACATGTATCTGATATTTATCAAGTGAAAGTAAATCGACGTAGAAAAGGCAAAGAACTCACTAGCAACCAAGCAATCTTAGGTGGAACCTAACAACAATCGATATCACAAAATGAGCTTTTTGTATAGGTACTGCACTGCACTTCACGAAGCTATGAGTAATTCTTTATATAAATATTTGATACGGCCGTGAATGATTAGATCAACATACAAAACTGTAGACTGGCTAAAATCCAAAAGTTATCACGACATTGAAACTATTTTACAAAGTATCATGCGATAAGCGACATATACACACGCGCACGCATGCACGCACGCACGCACGCACGCACGCACGCACGCACACACACACCCTCCTAGATTCAAGTTGAATTTTTTTTCTATAATGTACACTCCTACCTACATTATTATTGTTTCTAGTTTTTGAAGAGCGGGGTCTCCTAGCACAGGTATTTATATAAACTTCTACAATATTTCATCTTGCTTAGCGGCCTCTTTTTTTAAGTATATTATTGTTATTTTCTTTTATTTCATTATATACACAATATAATTATATTTTTAAATATTAGAATATAAAATAATATATAAAACATTTTAAAATATAAAAAATGGCAGCCCACCGGTATCGGGAACAGGGTCCAAGCTACAGGGCTCCAGAGAGAGGAACCTCCTAACAATGCGAGCCGCTTTCTGAATCAAGCCCTTAATCCAGCTGTCCAACGTGAGCTTCCTTAGGTGTTGGTCGAGGCTCTTGGCAATTAAGCCATTGGCTGATACGACTAGGTATCGGCACAATAATTGCTGAATCCACATCCCACATGTCGACAACCTCGCGAGGCAAGTCAAGATACTTGATCTGTTTATCTTTCTCGGCTTTCACGAGATTCCCGTCATGAGGGGCTGTTTAGTCAACAATCATTGCGCGCCGCTCTGTACGATCCACCACCACTATATCAGGCTTATTGGCAACAAAAGTCCTGTCAGTGATGATGGATCGATCCCAGTACAATGTGATATTTCCATTGTCGAGAACAGGGTCGGGCACATACCTGTAGTACGGCACTTCAGACTCTACAAGGCTGTATTTCAGAGCAAGTTGCTGATGGATAATCCTGGCTACAAGGTTGTGTCTATGCAAATACTCTTTGTTAGCTAGACGAGAACACCCGGAGATAATGTGTCGGATTGATTCTCCCGGACGGTGGCATGCCCGACACACGTCAACCGTGCCGTCCTTTCACAATAAATCTCCAGTAATTCTTCGTCATGCTAACTTCGTTGTTATTATTATTGTTATTATTATTATTATTACATACAACCTGATACTGACCTAAAAATTCCAAAAACCTTAAGAAAATTAGATTTTTAGGGGCTATCCTGAAGCTTTCCAATTATTTCGTAATGAGCCAATTACACTGCGTTGGTACGTTACCTTTATTATTAAGACACTGACTTATCGACACACCGATAAATATTAAGCCAAAGTTATGAAAATGTACCAATTTAGCAAATAAATACAAAAACGTATCCAAAGAAAATCGAAAATAACCCGTTACGGTTTTCAAAAAAGTCTATAAATAAATAAAATTCATTTATTTCAGGTAATTATCACCCATTGCCAAATAAAAATTAATAAAAGATAAAAACATCATTACAATAAAATAAAATAAAATCAGACTCAATCAACTAAAATTAAAATAAATAGAATCAGCAACAAATTAAATCAAATTAACTCCAAAATCGTACTATACCTACTATTATTACAGCCTGACTTCGAAACGCCGAGTAAATTGTAAACCTGGGTATTTTTGTGTGACAGTGGAATCGCAGCTTAAAATAAAGATCAGTAGATAAGTGCTGGGCTCTTAAGAGGTAGCCCACTATTACACAGTGGACACTCCATGTAGGTATTTATTTACTTAATTTCTACGTTTAACCTACATAATACTTGTAAATACTCCAGCTATATGATAACTAGAACTATTTAAATTATGATAAGGATGCAATTCCTAAGAGGTCTTAGTTAAAATACTTATTCCTTTTGTTTACGAAATTATGAACGTAGTTTTCATTTTTCGCTTCAACCTTACGATTTAAAAACAGCAGGTTAATAATTGACTCTTGCCGTTTAAAAAGAGTTCATTATTAACCTGCTGTATATATTTTGTAATAACCAAAATGAAAGCCCACTGTTTTTTCAGTAGGTAAGTAGCAAAAAATAATTTAAAACAACAATATTTTTATTTATGCGCCTTTCAGAATGACACACCGTAGTGCGTCAACTTTCTTCTTAACTTTAATAACCTTTTATATTTAACTTCATAAGACTAGTTACCCCATAAAGGTTTTGGCAAACAACAAGAAATTAGACTTTCTGAACAATAATACGAGTACCAACTGAACGCTGCCAACAGTAAACATTCATTGATATTTAAAGAGACTATAAGTCAGCCGTCCCTAGCAATTTATTGTGCGCTTGACTTCTACATGGTTAGCTTGTGCAACATTCTTTAATTTATGTTAGAGACACACTGGTCGTTTGAGTTTTGTTGAAATGCCAGATAAATATTGTTTTGAAAATATGACGATTTGTGTAAAACTCAATTACATTTGTAATCACTAGGCATATAGGTGTGAAGTTAAAATTGATTATAAATTATATAATATAATATTAAAACGGTTAAAACGTTATATAGGTAGTTAATAATTTACTTAGTTGAATAATGAAGAAACTGAAATAAGAGCCATACCTACTAGAGTAACGGAGTAACTGAAAATGATTTCCTCCTTAAAATCCGTGCATGAAATCGTCTGATTTTGATACATTTTGTTAGAAAAGGGAAGATAATTTAAACAAAATTATTTGTGATTTGAAGAGTAAAGTTCTTTGTTTTGTATATTGATGAATGGGATTTTTAAAATAAATTAGGTATTCGAATAAAATCACTAATATTCGCAACAAGTCTTTCAAAATAATCGCAAGACTTACGTTTGGTCATCTTTTTACAAAAAACTACTTTTGATTTTGAACACTAAAAAATATCATCAACATCATATTATGGTCTACCTGCGAGTGGTTAAACCACTTTATTCAATTTCGATACGAAATATCGCAGAAAAATTAAGTTGAAAAAACCTATTTTTAGAAAAAAACCCGGTCAGTAATGTATTTTTTTTTTCTATTATTTGGCAAACCATTTCAAGAAATTTGATAATCACATATTAGTCTTCAACTATCCTTGAAATAAAATCAAAATTTTATTTAAAGATAACAGAATATCTTCATTAAGTAAATCATAGTAGGTATCATTAAGTAATCATCACAATAGTTATAAAACTATTAACAGGTGCTGTGACTGACACTAATGGTTTAGCTCTCCAAAAACGTTACTTTTCTCACACATACCTACTTATTTTTTTTATTTTTTCAAGCTTTCTCACAGTTAGATAAGACATTGCCAAAAGAGGTGTTTTTTCGTGCACGGAGCCTTTAGTTATCCATATATTCTATAAATTGTTTGTTGTAGTTGAGGAGTTGAGGACAACCCATTATTTCTAATTGTTAAAAACTTTCAGAAGAAATCTACTAACACCTTTCACTGATATACACGTAAGTAACTTTCTAACACCGGGAAAACTATTGGAAACATGCCTGTAACATATGGCATGTCTGCTACAAGTAATTAAGATGGAGCTGGGCAGACATGGTACGTACTTACTTACCTACCTAGCGACTACATAAGTGCTGGGACAAAGGGGTAGACATTAGGTACTTAGATAGACGACAGATAGCTTATGTATAATAGACGTTAATACATTAGTGTTTCTAAAGCTATGAGTATCTACCTACTTATATATACCTAGATGAAGCTTAGTAATATCTAAAGAACATTTATGTATATGAAGGCATTCATGTTTCTTATTTGCAGTAAATATGAATAATTATTTTATTATATATGAATAAAATATAATTTCATATGCATAAAGTAAAGCGCTGTTCAAATTACAAACAGATTTTATTTATTTGTTTTGTACAGATCAGATTGAGACATTTAAAAAACTTTATAAATATTTTAAAATTTGTGACATTCACAGAGAGGACGCCTGTGTCATACATAAGACATTATATCATTACATTGATGTCTGATATTATTAATGATGAAGTGAATTGTTTTTTAAAACAATATAGAAAGGTCATGGGGGTTAGATAATTACAAGACCATGAGATAAATGTATCTCATGGTCTACACAAACATTGATAATATCTATCCGGATATTAATGTATTTTTTCTTAATATAATTATGATAATACATTATCAAATTCAAACGCATTAGGCGTACAATGTGAAATTAAAAATAATTATTTTATTGCTTTATAGTTGCCGACAGAATGTGTTAAAATCTGTAATTAATCTTAGCAACTTTGTAAACAATAAGATAATTATTATGTATCTTATCAAATGAGGTCAATTGTCTTCACAGCAATTTGATAAGGGCACATTACTCGTACGTAGCAATTTTTGTCGCGTAATTTTATTTGACTACCTACTACCTAAATTCAAACAAAAATTCAACGAAATTTTAAAGTATTGGGTTGAAAATAAAGTGCAGTCAAAGTAACCATAATGCATATTAATAAAAGAGGAAAACCGCACACAAAACTGTTCAGCATTTTCCTAGTCTCATAAGCCAGACAACAATACAAAATGTTACAAACAAATCATGTATATCTTACCACATCGCACGATACCGGTACTAAGTTTGGTTGATTATTAATTACACGCTCGAATTAATTACATAACGAATTCTTTACCAAATACGACACAGACTGACTAACACGTCGGAACATTTTATAACGAATTCATATTTAAAAGGAACACCAGCAAAAAAAGCGGGGAAAGTTAACCCTATTGTGCCACCCTCATCATAGAAACTGGGCCAATAGGGGACGATTATGGGCCGACAATGGATTTTTTCCTACCAATCGATACGATTTCACAAAATGGCCGCATTTGGCTGCTTCATTTTTTTGGGTTCGGATCGGCAGCTATGCTCTGACGTCAAAGGCTATTAATAACAAAGGGGCACGATTTCTTTTTTGGTTAGTCGTGTTTGGGTTCCTTGTAGTGTTCCGTAGGCAGTTTGCTTTAAAGATTTTTGAGAGAGTGGGATAATATTTTTTACCACATTTTTGCTAGACAATATTGAGGGTTATGAATTCTTGATACGTAGTTCCTATCTACCTATTTTCAGTTCTGACAATTCTCTCTAGACCGTCAGTTATACCTAGGGGAAGCCCGGGCAAGACGCATATGTTAAAGAAAAGTTTAAATAAAACCACAAACTGATAATCAATAGAACCCCTTGTACTTTTAATTTGTACTATGTTTAATCATCTTTCGAAAACACTATTTTAAATTTAAAAACTTTAATAATTTCTGTAATAATTATGAGCATTAACATAAAGTATCAATTATCCGTTTTGCCCGGAGGGGTCGGGCAAAACGGATACGCACCAAGGGCAAAAAGGATATCTTGATTTAGTTTAGATCACACTTCGCATAAGAAGTGCATTTTTCATGCACCCAACTTTTGCACTGATTACACTGAATTCTATCTTCCGTTGGTGTGGTTTAGTGTATTTGTCAGCGCACAGTAAACAATAAAAATCTTATTTAGGGTTTTTGTTTCGCGGTTTTCCAAGAGATTTTTTATTTTTAGCTTTGCTATCAATTTTTTTTTAAACACAGATCTTTTTCTTGTTCTGGACTAAAAACAGCTGTAAACCTCCCTAATTTCTTTTACTTATTTCCGGTCTTCACGTGTCTCTGTAAAGTTGTAAAATTCTTTGCGGTAATTAATTGATTGCCCATCATCTTTTAGATCTCCTACTGCTCTGTTTAATGTGGCTTCTGACCAGGCTGTCTGATTAATTTTGCGTTTATATATTAAATATTATACTTAAGAAGAAATAAATCAAATAGCTAAACGGGCAAAACGGATACCTATCCATTTTGCCCATATCCGTTTTGCCCAATGCTTCACTTTTAGAAAGAAGGTCGAGACGTTAATTGTTATTAGTAGGTAAATAAAAGGTAGCAATCACTAATTATACTTAAATAAACATGCAATTGAATAAACAGAACTTATTCATGGGTAACTGATTGGTAATATAATAAATTGGTATACAAACCTTCACATAAATTGTAAGAAAACAATGAAAATCCTTTTTTTTAATCTCCACAACTGATACAGTCGCGTATTGTTTTGGTTGAACTATCATGGCGTCGCCGGTCGCACGTGTCATGACTTGAGAAAGTATAATAACGCTATCTATTAAATATTTTTGGAAAAATCAGTTATTCTTCTTACCCACACTATGCTTCTTGCCCGGGCTTCCCCTACTGCTATCTAATATATAACTTTAAATAGGTCCAAACTTTAGATTTAGTCCAAAGGATTCTCATGCAAATTAAGACTCATGCTTATAAATTGTCCTTGTAAACAAAACTTACAAAATAGTCAAAATATAAAAGGTAAAGGTAAGTACTTATACGTATAAGTAGGAACCCGTGTGTCCTATTTTTCCGTAATAGGGTTAGCTGCGGCCCCTTGTGCTTTTCGTCCTTTCAGTGTACCCTTTCTTATTATAAATGATTTGGGGTTATATAGGTGCCTGTTTTTAGCTTTGTAAACAAAACTATGGCTGCACCTAAGTATGACTTTTTATCTAACCTATTCACTACCTAAATAACAAGTTATTATTGTATACATTTGCCAAGATATATTGTTCAGGATGGAGGAGGTGGTCAATCGTCGAATCCGACTCGGCTGGGCAGCGTTCGGGAAGCTACGCAATATCTTCTCGTCCCACATACCACAGTGTCTCAAGACGAAAGTCTTTGACCAGTGCGTGTTGCCAGTGATGACCTATGGCACTGAAACGTGGTCGCTTACAATGGGCCTTATAAAAAAGCTAAAAGTCACTCAAAGGGCAATAGAGAGGGCTATGCTTGGAGTTTCCCTACGTGATCGAATCAGAAATGAAGAGATCCGTAGGCGAACCAAGGTCACCGACATAGCCCGAAGAATTGCCAAACTTAAGTGGCAGTGGGCAGGGCACATTGCTCTCAGAATGGCCGATAGGGCCGAAAGGTTCTGGAATGGCGACCGCATACCGGAAGACGTAGCGTTGTAAGGCCTCCTACAAGGTGGACCGATGACCTTGTGAAGGCCGCAGGAATCCGCTGGATGCGGGAAGCACAAAACCGGTTGAAGTGTCGGTGCTTGGGGGAGGCCTATGTCCAGCAGTGGACGTCTTTCGGCTAAAATGATGATGTTGATGATTATTCAGGATGCTATTTACTTACCTGCAAACATTGAAAGTACATTGAAAATGAAAGGGGCAAAAACGCACACGATAAGTAGGTATTGAGTGGGTTAAACTACTCGATAGTATCTTCATATTCCAGTGTTTCAGGCAGTCATTTAAAATTACAATAGGTAGGTAGGTAAGTAGACCTGCGGTATGTTTTTTTTTAAACTTACAGTGTCCTTATCTTAAAAAAAAAAATGTTCTTCCTACATGTGCAAAATGTCAGTACTTGACCTTTCCTATTTACCGACATTTTTTGACATTATTCGACTTCGACAGCACTTTTTGCAAAAGACCAAATGTTTTAAACTCCAAGCTGAACATTTTTAGTCATTCCAATAAAGAAAGATTATTATTATTGTAATCATATTCAAAGTCTCAGTACTTATAATATACCTAGGTATTAAAAATCTTAAATATCTTTAGTGCGGAAGTATTTTTAGTTATAATATAGTTTTCCCTATCACGCTATCATACCTTTTTATTATCAGTTAGTAAGTACACATGTCTGTAGGTTATTAGATGCGTAGGTTTTACATAGATCCTACTAATATTATAAACGCGAAAGTTTGTGAGTATATACCTATGTATGGATATTTGTTACTCTTTCACGCAAAAACGGCTGAACGAATTGGGATTTAATTTGGCACACAGATAGTTTATAATCTGGATTAACACATAGGATACTTTTTATCCCGATATTTTCAAGGGATCGAGACTTATCCGGGTGAAACCGCGGGGTGCAGCTAGTTACTTTTGGAATGTGAGAACGCTGTAGGTTTTCCTACTAGAATGGATTTGTAGATAATTTTTTTAAGTCTCTGGTAGGTACTTCTGGGCAAGCCTACACTGTCCTCCCATACCTATTAACATTATAATTTGAAAACATTGTAAAAGCCAATTATTTTTAAAAAGTGGAGTTTCTTGCCGACTCTTCTCCATAGGAAACGACCAATTGGAACCGTGCACCTAGCTTCTGACGTTTCATAAGTGCCTAGGTAGGTTTATGCGAAATAAAATATTTTGGTTTGATTTGACTTGTTCCATACCATCTTGCATAGGTATCTGATAATATTATATCTGAATTGTAGGTACTTATTAACAATAAGCGTATCGTTAAAATGTTATCTTTTTAATATTATTCGCCTAGTTAGGTAGGTAGCCTAATCTGAATAACAAAACGAGATACAGGTCCAGAATACACTGGGTGTTATGTCTGTTTAACATCACCATTAACACTAACTGATTACCGAAAATTTTAAGTAAAAATATAAAAGAAGTCGGTTGTTTTTTGGGAAAAAAATATGTTTTTCCAAAAAAGCAACCGACTTCCAAAAACACTGTAAAAGTGAAAAGTAACTTTAATTTCGGAAGTCGGTGGCAAAAAATACGAAAATATAGGATCAAAGACCAAGTCAGTGGTTTTTTTTTGAAAAAAAAGTTTTTATTTTTACTTATTAGTTGTGGTACCTACCCCACACTAATTCCTGTGACAGGAAGTTTTATAACATCATCAACATACACAGAGTGGATTAAATATGTATTATTGAAGCTAACTCAAAAACTACGGAAGCCAAGATAATAAAATCTATATGGGACCACCACGCAAGCCTCCTCTACCAAATCAAATAATTATAAAAATCGGTTCATAATTATATGAATAAGTTATGCGCGAACATATATAATATATACCTACCTATAATAGACGAATTGAGAACACCTCCTTTTTTTGAAGACGGTTAAAAATAATTTATAGTCAGAGTGCATCTCATGACAATTCCAATAAGTCTAAACACGGCTAGGGAACATTGTTTTATTGCGGAATTCCGGTGCTTACCTTCCGGCTCCATCATCACATCAGTTTGATGATAACATTTTGATCCGAAGCATTTATTCAAATTTTTCTTCGTCACCATATTGATCGAGATATCTACCCGTGAAATACTTATCATTGAGGAGTTCCGGTCTCCATCTGTGAACTTCTTCATCAGTTCCACTTTACCAAATTATACTTTTTGAATGCAAATGATTGCCTTGTTCATCAAAATACAAAAATCGCTATAATATTGTATGCCTATAATATTAGAGGAGTTCTCTCAATTCCTCATGGATCCCATCATCAGAACTGGATTTTGATAAAAATGGAACCAATCTGGAAGTACCTATATCCTTTTAAATGAAAAAGAATTTTCCAAATCGGTTTATAAACGACGGAGTTTTGCGGCAACAAACATAAACAAATTTTGCTTTTTATGAAGTCGGTTAAAAAGAACAAGTTTAACTCTTGCAAAATATTCTCCTAATATGATCCGATAAAAAACCATAAAATGCACGAATGAAATCCACTCAAAAATGTATCTGATATTGATTAAGTGAAAGTAAATCGACGTAGAAAAGGCAAAGAAGTCACTAGCAACCAAGCAATCTAATACGTGGATACGGCAGCCTAACAACAATCGATTTCACAACAAGCTTCATGTATACTGCACCGATAATGAAGTAAGCAGGTATTGTACAATTTGTGTACCCAACACTAAAACCACCTTTGTAAAAAAAGAAAATAAATAAAAACATCTGACGTTCAACTTGTAATGACTCCTAATTGGCCATTTCAATGTCAATACCAACAACGAAAAAAAAGATAACATCTGCTCGGTATTATTGTAATACAACTGAAGTTCTCAAACTCAAGGTAGGTCGCGCCATCTATCCGATACTGAGAAATTCTGCAAAGCTTACACTCCATATACTTGCGTCTGTAGGAGTTCTCGTATTTTGTTACGTAAACACGCTTTTACGCACACCAGTTGAATATAAAGCCGTGTATTTACTTGCAATACGTGTCGCTGTTTGTGTTCGTATCGTAGACACCGCGCATGTGTGCCTCGTCCGTACGCAAGTTTACAGTCGCCATTCTCTTTGTGTGCGTTTTGTGTAGCCACGAGGAAGTTATCGCACACTAGCAAAAAACTTTTTCCCGACGATACTCGTAGCGACATCTGGTTCTCCGCTGCGGAACTAACACGTGACGGAGCTTTTGCAAAAAGCTGGTAGTGACTTTCCTAACTAGACTTTATTAAATAAATGTATTCATTTACCTACTTGCAAATTGTTCCTATAACATTAGTACTTATAGGAACAATTTGCAAGTAGGTGAAAGTTGTCTTGTAAGAATGAAATGAAATATGCAAACTTGCCTTATAAAGTTATATCCATTGTATTTCATAATGAAGATTGTATGGTTGATGAATAATAAAGTGCTTTAAAAGCAAACAAGATGAAATAGTTTTATATAGATATCGATTATAACTTAATATTTATAGTGGGTGGCCCATAATGTAGACTATTTAGGTAGTCATTTTATGAAACTAATCTCAAGCATAAATAAAGATAAATAGGCCAATATTTGACAATAATTACCTACTTTATTTTGAGTTTGTGAATTAGAATTATATTAAAACAATACTTAAACGTTTATGATGGGAACTTGTTTAAAATCTTGATTTCCACAACAACATAGCAACTATTGATGTCTTGATTTGGTCATAAGCGATTATTTATTCATTAAATGATCTTGTATAAACAAATGCTATGGTTAATAAAATATAGGTATAATATCACAAGCAGTGTTCTTAAGATCATCTGCGAATAAAAATGTTACAAAATGTTCACGAGTGTTCATCTTCACGTGCGGCGTTCTTAAGCTGGAAATAGACATCTTTATCAAAGACTTCCTTTACGTACGGCCAGATTGAATTCGATTTGGATAATTATTACAAAGGCGTGTACTAATTTATAATTCAAGGATGACGGTGGATACGTAATCAATAAAAATAAAAATGTACGAACGTAATAATAGTTAATAGGCAGGGCCCGAAATTAATTAAAACAAAAGATAATTTATTCTCGCGGTATTTCCATTTGTAATTACGTAACTAATTAAAAGTTTCTATATCGTTCGAGATTATTCAGTCTTACATGTTTACTCTGGCTAGTAACTACGCGATACATCACGATTTATTTACAAATATCCGAAAGTTTTTCCTCCACATTCGGGCCCGATCGCTATCGCGTGCTGGTTGACAACACGTCACACGAGCGGTGTCGCGTCATATGATCATTATGGCATTGCATATTATTACAGGCAACGAACTCGGTCAATGGCCTATGAAACATTTGATTACATCACGCAATTTTCGTAGCAAAACTCCGTGTAAAACATCTCAAAATTACGTTCCATTCTTAATGAAGTTTAGCTAAGTTCAATCTTAGTTATTTCTAGTGGCGTGCCAAGGATACTGCGTGGAATGAATCCCGAATTAACATTTTTGCCGTGCAAGGACGGGCTCGGACGCCGCCGCCGATTTGTATCGTGCGGAGATTAGTAAAGTTCATTGACGTTTTGCGTAGACGATACGAGGGGATAAGGGGCCCGCGTGTTGGGTCCGCGCTATGTTCGCCGCGCCAGAGTGGGTGCGGGGCCTAGCAAATTGTCGCGCTCGTCTCGTGGTAGCAGGTGCCCATAATTGGTATTTAGTCGGCTGCCTGTTTGAACTTTTGAAGGTCGAAAAATAAACATTTGGCCAGACTGAATTTTCTCTATTCTTTTTAACACAGATAACAAATTGAGGTTACTTTTTGGCACTAAGAAATACTACTATAAATAAATTCATAACAATAAAAATGAAATTGGTAGAATTCGAATACTTTCTACGAATGAGATCGAGAGTACCTATAACAATAAAAATGAATAGGTACTTAAGTAATCAAGATACATGATCGTTTTAGATATTAAAGTTTATGGTAGATTTCGATAACTAATATTTTAATGAAGATTTTTTAAAACCACTTTTTCGTAGCACTCTCCCTTATGCACGCTGGCTGGTGTGAAAATAGTTCTCAACGGGATTTAAAGTTTCATAAACTACACTTTAGCATTCGTGTATTTTTACACCAAAGTGGTGAGTTCCAGAAAGGTGTTTTAAAATGAAACCTTTTAAAATATTTTTGGTATTCACTCACGATCTTTCTGAATAAAAATAAAAGAATGTTATTCTATAATGGTTTACCCATTGGAGCATAACATTCTTTTGTTTTTATTCAGAAACGTTATTCAAATGTTCGAAATAGACGCGTGTAGGTGAACCATCTAGTCAGACAACCAATCTCAAATACTCGAGCAGCCTAAAAAACTTTCGTAGGTACATTTCTGCTAAAGAACTGGTTAGTTTTAAGGCTTCCAAGGACCGAGTTCAAAGGCAAAAAAAGTTGTCCAATTAAGCAAAACAGGCTGGCTAACGAAAGTTACGTAATCCGTCCTTGAAAGAACTAG
The DNA here is from genome assembly GCA_905333075.3 of Atethmia centrago. Lineage (NCBI taxonomy): Eukaryota > Metazoa > Arthropoda > Insecta > Lepidoptera > Noctuidae > Atethmia > Atethmia centrago. Next base: position 12,240,719 of record HG995383.1, on the reverse strand, counting down.
GATGATTTGTTTTGTTGCTAAAACTGTTGGAATCTAGGACGTTACGTATCCGGAGCTATTTGAAAGGTTGGCTGCTCTACATTCGCGTACGTTGGAGAACTTTAATCAAAACAAATTTACAAAAACAGATACCGCCAGTTCGCTCAATGATAATGAGTTGTTCGCGACACGCTTAGTTTGCCCTCATCTTATTAAAACAATGCCAATTTGTATTCTAGTGGGTAAAAATAAACGACGTCGACGCTCTGTAAACATATTTTTTTCTTCGAGATTTTTTTGCGGCTGGCCATATCAATTTCTGTCGAATAATTTACAGAATGCATAATTTATTCGAGTACGAATACTAGTAAACTCGTGATTGACGTAATTTTACAAAACATTTGAAGAGGCAGTGCAAAGTTCTTGTTATTTAAAAATAACATAATGTAAGCTATGTAGGTAGCTTACAAATTAATGTTTTTTTTTTTAATAATAAAAGGCTAAGGATTGTGCTCTTTGTGAACAATAGTGTGTATTATTGTTAATGTCTACGCAATAGTTTAGCCCGCAACATGAAGTCTGGGTACATAATAAAAAACACACTGAAAATTCATCCTTAACACACCGCAATAAGATGAAAATTCCAATTGCCCATCCGAAGATTTTCTTCTCCGTGTGATGTACCTAACCGAAGCAACGGGAAGGCATTAGTCAATATTCAAACACGGTGATAGTATGTGGACCACGCTTATACCGCCTACATCGAACAAAGCGGGTTTAAATAATAAAACTCATTGATTACGGTTCACCGCAAGCGGAAATTAAGCACCGTTTCGAATCGCCATCCATCCCTGTCATTTGTTATGATAATAGAGAGAGATGTAGGATCCAAAATCGAACCGGTCTCGTATCCGTTAGTAATGATTCGAAGGAATCGATCGCTTCGCAGTCCTTTTTGAGGTCTGTCTTGATTTCCCGTGGGAATTTTTAAATTTTCCTGGGATAATCTTGTTAATTAAAAAAGTTTTTTGAGAAATAAAATCCGCAGACCCAAAATATTAATTAGCATACCTATTTATTAAATAACCTAGTACTAAGTGTTCCTAAAAATGTAGAGATTGAACGTACTACATTCTCAAACTCTGTATCCATAATACACTTTGGTCACAGAGTCAAATTAAGTATACATACTCACCTAGTAAACTGCCTAAGTAAAGCAAGCCTAACTCCATAAAGAATAAGGTCCAACCTGTTCCTAAATCCATTGCTCAATAAGTATAGCTCCTTCAAAAATTGCGCCACAAAGATCCCCTGGGAGGTTGCTGGCCATACTCCTGGCGATAACCCCTCATTCGTCTCTTAGGTTACTCATGGGAAATGACGGAGTGGCACCTACAATTTGGACACGAGACCGAAGCTAAGATAAATAGATACGTACAGTAGCTAGAAATCTTAATCATAAAGGCTCGTGCAGACTAGCACGAAATCGCGGGCGCGACAGACAGTAATATGGCTGTCGCGCCAGCGATATCGCTCCAGTCTGCACGAGCCTTTATGTTAGAGCGAGCAAAATATTGAGAATTGCATAGAAAAGAATACTCATTGTTATGTAGGTACACCATAACAAATAAGTTATTATTGTTATTTTAATTTTATTATTTTATTGAGATGTTTCAGACTGCATTTAAGCCATTAATCTATTTGTCAACTTTTGTCTCAGGAATAAAAATTGCGATTTGACAGCTTTTGTTTAGGAAATATGTCAAATCGTCATATTTACTCTTCGAATAAAAGTTAACTGACGAAAATTGACCCCAACGCGCTACAAAAATGCAATGTGTTAAAGATTGACTTAAACCTAAATTAACGTACTTTCACAATACTACTTATTATCATGATTCATTCGTTAAATCATTTCTTTCCATTTATATACCACTTACTACGTAGATAGATTATAAATATATTAAATCAAAGTGTGTCATTATTTTCGGTAACACAAGACTAATGATATCACGGAACTGAACACCAATTTAATTCCACTCCAGTGGAACTGCGATAATAATTAATAAATTTTCCACGTCAGGTTATTTCACGTGAACATTATATCCGCCGTCATATGTATGATACATATGACGGCTCGCTAGATAGGGCAGCCCGCTATCAATGAGTTAATTACCCAATTAAGAATCTCTGCCCGTATTTTATACATATTCAGTAGGTCTGTATATAATAATATAAAAACTCATTAATCTGTAGGAAGTTAAAGGCCACACAAGCGGTTTACGTAATGATTGCTATCTCGCTCCTGCGTGAAGAGATCGGATATTAGGAAAAAGAGATAGATAGATAGTAGGCTTGCGCGTCCTTCGGAAGGCTTTGCCGGGGAAACTGGTTTCGATTAAATGCTGCGGGACGTTGCTTTGATTTCGAAAAATTCTATTTGTTTTTTTATACCTTTAATTTTTTATAATATTTTTATAATAATTATATTTTGTTTCGAAGGTTCTGAACAGTACCTACCTAAGATTCTGATCTGACCCGTCGAAAAAAAAATATTATAAAAAATACTATGTAATCTAGGCTGGTGGTGGTAGTAGTGAGTGATTTTTCTAAAAGTAAAGGAACTTTCTTTACTTTTAGAAAAATGATTCATTAATAAAAACTCGGAGCGAGAGATTGAATTTAAGACGTCATCGCACGAAACTGGCATTCAGAATCTGGAAATAATTCAACATTACGTTGTTACGCTGAAAAAAAATATTTTAGACAGTCAATAATTCATTGCATCCTCATTTACTTTAACGAACAAAAACGTATTTCGTGTATTCACTTAAATATAAATTAGTTCCCACTGTAATTATGAAATTGTTAAATTTAATTTAAGTTCTCATTAAAGTCAATTTTGGAGACCACCTAATCTTTCATCCAAAATTATAAGAAAGAAAAAACAAACGATGTCTCTGGAGCCAGATGAATAATTATATTTTACAGACAAATCTATGTAAAAAAACTTTGCACGCAATCTGACGCATACGGAACAAAATAATTTGCCAAGAAAAACAGCGCTACGAAAATATTCCGCTACGTCCCGTAGCATTCGGTGTAGTTCGGAAAAGCCTCCGAGGATTTTGGATAGATGGCGTTAGGCTCCGCGTAATGGCTTCCTTCCTTTCTTTCCCGCCAACTGCAACCGCCCTTTACATATTGTTTATTTTAATTTTCCCAGAGCAAAACTACGAATATTTAGCATTTTTCTTGCCCAAATAATGCAAATTGCATGTATCGCATGAGCACTCCAACAAGAATTCGGTCTGAATAAATTTGAATACTTATTTTATTCATACATGGTATTCGGACGAAGCTTATCTTAGTGCTTGTATTTATTAGTGTAGCAAAATCAAAATAAATGCAGGACAATTTAAAATTTTAAAGTTTATTTTATACAAAGATAAGGAAATGCAATTTCCAATTCTTTACTGAAACTTTAAGATTTTAAACCTCCATTCCTTCAGCCTTCCGTGTAGGTATTTCAGTCTACTGTCTTTCCACTATTCAAATAATTATGTGCCATTAGTATTCTCCTAGACTACTTATAAGAATTGTTATATAATCCAATAATGTTTCCTAGATGTTTGTAAGTCTACAAAATCATCATTGTTCCAGTAAGATCTCTTATAAGCAAGGTTATATTTCAAAATGGCCGCTCCAATGTGGGCTCTATATTTTTTATTAATGGCTTGTTATTTTTATTAAAAATTTTGCCTAATGATCGGGAAGATTTATTGGGATGTTTCTAGTTCAAACAGTGTTGCGTAACGGAGGAAGGGGCGTTCAGTCGCCATATTTATAGCGACGCTCACCGCCGCCGACGGCTCGCGCATGCGCGGATACTAACCCCCTTATTTGTTGGTAAACATAGCCCGTTGTGTGGTCGATAATGATTTATGCACCTCATGGAAAATAATTCAGTGCTTGATGAAGGAAATGTGCAGAGGGCGTTGATTTCGCAACGTCGAGTTTATGAAATCATTTCGGGCCATTAGGCTTGAATTATCGCACCATAGGCATTTAGATGTAATTAGAAATGGGGCGAGGAGATTAATTAGTAAGTATTTATGTATAAGCCTGTGTTTACAGTTAAAATATGCATAGAAAATTGCTGAATGATAACAGAAGCATTTTCCTGATATCGTAAACTGACATAACATTCGTCCTATGTTCAATGCGGGCGCCAGCTGCTTTCATTATATAAAATAGTGACGGACACAACAACTTAAATAATCATAAAAATCATAACCATTAACATACATGCATTATGAACGGCCATTCGCGTGGAAAAACCACTTCGCTTACACCCTGAAGTAGCGTTGATTGAACGTGTCAATACTCGCATACTACAACAAAATTATTTTTGCTGCTCCTGAAATACCTAACCACGGCTAGCTGTAGGGAAAGCTACTGAAAATTGTTTAATCTAACTGCAAAGCTAAGTTTGTCGCTAAACACAGGTTATCTATAATCAGTAGTTTGTTAATAGCGCTTAAGGGCACGTGCACATACGAAACAGATCTATATCACGATTATGTATATATTGTCACAATCATGTCATTTTTGTGTGATTGAAATTAGGAAACCATTCGACTGGTTTCAAGCGGATGTAATTTTTAGTAAATTGTTTTGATAAAATATTGATTTAGTCTATACTAGCTTCTGCCAGCGACTTCGTTCGCGTGGAAGTTATATGATACCACAATATATTAAAATAATAGAGCCACATTTTTATAAAAATCCCTGTAGACTATAGGTTTGGTCTCAGCAGCTAAAATATAGATACAGAAATATTTAAAAAATAAACTATTGAGGCGTACGGACATAATCATTAGGTATTGCTAATCTGAATCTGAATATTAGTGCAAAGTTTGAACAGAATCTATTTCGTAGTTTTTGCGCCAATCCGGAACCTTCATCCAGACAAACGGACAAACATTCTAAAACCTATATTTTCGGCATCAGAATCGATCCTCGCAACAGTTAGATACTTTAAAAAAATACAGTTTTAACTTATACTTTACTTTTACTGTTTTATTGTGTAGTAATAAGTATTTATTTTCTCACCACAATAAACAGTGCAGACATTGTTATATTACGGTATAAGTATATGGTTCAGTTTACTGTGGGAGACTGGTGCCTGAGCTAGGCCTTAAGGCCTAGTTTCACATATAATTTAATACCGCATATAATTTCTGGTGAACACAGGCCTATATTAATGAGACATAGGTACTGTATGTTCATTAAAAGCTTTATCAAAAGGTTTCCCTCTCATTTAAAATTTCATTTATACCATAGATAAGCCTCATTATGTCTATTTCACTATGGTAGGCAAATTAATCATGAGGACACGGTGGAGGTCTGCCCGGCTTGGGCAGAGCACCGCCGTGTCCTCGTAGAGGCGATCGGCGGCAGAGATCTCTCGCGTCTGGCCCTGGTTCAGGCCATGGTACGGAGCGTGAGGACATGGGCAGCCGTCACCTCCTTCTGCGAAGCAGTAATGCTCGCGAAGGAGGAGGCGGGACTGTTGAGGGAAAGACAAGTTTCGCGCCCTCTCGCCCCTAGCCGCCGCAGGAGACGCCCTGGGCGTCGGGAATCCCGGGCGGATTTCCGGCCACCGTAGGCGTGGGCTTGCGGACGGTGAGCAATGGGTAGCTCACCGTCTGGTAAGGACCAGGCCCGGGTCAACGGTGCGTCGTATTCCACGCGCGCCTCAAAAAGATGTCGTCAGCACAATGTAGGGGTCCACTAGGGCCGATGCCAGCCGGGGTCGCGGGAAGGTACTAATGGGTCACCGAGGCCCCCGCAACACAGGCAACGGAAGAAATACGGGTGGGTTTTAGTCAGTAAGAGTCTGACACACCCTCCCGCTCCACCCAGAGCGGGAGAAGTTATTTGATGATTTCCCATACAAAAAAAAAAGGCAAATTAATAATTTCAAGATACAATTATTATTAATATATTAGTAGGTATATCTTAGGTACTAATTAAATCTGTTCTGTATTTTCTATAAAACTAGCATAAGCATCCTATAATGTTCCCAATGCTGGGACACAGGCCTCCTCCCTGTCTGAGGGAGTGGGCCGTAATTCACCACGCGAGCCCGGTGCGGGTTGGTGAATTTCATATTTCCACAAGCAATTTGTAAATTTTGGTTGGCACATTTCAAACTCATCCTACCTACTGTAATTTAAAAAAATTGTTTCAGTATATAAAGTAAATAAAAATATACCTATTCAGTTATGTACCTAAAAGTAGGTAGATATCTACACTTGAACCAAAATTACACCCACTCATTTCAGTACATTTCTCTTTAATGCGCAAGCGCAATCTATATAAAGCTAGTACAGCGTAGAGTTATATACGCTCCGTATATAACTCTACGTAGGTCCTACCTACACGCATGCTATTTACGATGATGATCACACTTCCAAATACATATTTCAATTAGATAACGAACCGTCGCCACGTATGTTCACCCTTCTATCACAATGTTATCCACACATATACATAAACTTGGTTTGTATGTCCGTACTTATGTACAGTGTTTGGCTCTGGAACTGCTGAACTGAACGCTTATCAAAGGTGAAATTAATGTTAAAGAAATATTATGTCTAAATTCTCAAAGCCAAAATAGGATCTTGATACCTCGTCATTTTTTCAGTTATGAAAATATTGCGTTTTAAAATCGGAAAATCTTAGAAAGCTTTTCATAATAAGAAAAGTACAAGTCGCGTGAATTTACGGGCAACACCAAAGCAGGAGCTAGTTTACCGATAAAATAAAATAAAAAGCTGCAATTGATACAAACTAATGGAGCCCCAGCACGCATTAAGTGCTCGTTTTAAATTACAACTTAAACTTTTTCCAACGAAAACTCAACTTTACTTAAAGCATTATCTTTTTGAAACTAAAAAGCGTCAAAGTTGTACTGTTTGAACGTGTAAAGTTATCTTGAAATGTAGGTACACTTTTGTCTTCACATACCTTATCAGTTATGTATTGAGCCATTTATGTAGCCGTATTACATAATTGTTTACTTATTAGGTTGTGTGTGACTAAAAAGATGGTGGTCTGGTGAACCTCAAGTACATTTTTGAAAACACAATATTCAGAAGTGATAAAAAGCTATTTTTCCCGAAAATACCTAACGTTACCTAGTACATAAGCACCTTCTTATTTCTGCATTTTATTTACAAGAATTTGAAAACAAAACCGCGGTAACAGAGCTAAAAGTGGGTACATAATTTAAAAGTTCACTCGAAACGCGATATAAAACATAACGAAGGATGGGGACAAACTTCCATAACTAAGCTACATAAAAACAATATCTACCTACCGACTTATCTACCCACCAAATTAACCTTCTCACACAAGTTTCGCTTCCCGAGGCATTCAGAAACAAACAAACATCGCCGACGTCCTCTTTCTCCCCCGACGAGGGGTGAAATAGGGTAAAACTCCCTTACCCAAGCGTACACAGTATTTCTTGATTACCACAAGTCCTACGCTGCACCAAGCTAAAGATCTGCATGCGAATTTCCAAATTTACTAAATCTCGATTCGATATTCGAAAATGATATCGGGAATCGATATCATTTTCGAGAGAGAGCAACGAGTGCTCCCAACGAGACGACATTTAGATGGTACCGGAGACGTTCGCCGTTCGATTTACGTTATCATTTTCGAAATGCATTTAGTGAGGGACGTGATCAGTTTATGTTTAGTTTGTTTAATTTATTTAGTTCTTTGTTCTTGGGAATTACGAAAATTGGAGGCAACAGTGGCACGGGAAATGGGATGCAAATGTATGATGAGCCGGGAACGCGGCCCCATACATTCAAATCATATCATTTGTGGCGCCGCTGACGCCGACAATATATCAAATATCACGATGGAAAAAAAAATATTGAATGGATATTTATAACAAGAATTGGTAATCCAGTTGAGACAGAAAACGATGTTGACATGATTATGATACTAAGATGAAAATGAAGCTTTATAAAAAATATCAGATCTTACTTACTTAGGTATCTAAACTACCTACTTATGCCTAAAAACCTTAATATAACTAGTACCTTGAAAGGTATAGCTAATAATAGCTATAGATGCATTTGGATGTGTATGTACAATTATGATAATCCGAGGGAGGATACTCAGGCAGATAATAATATTTTACGTTCCACCATAAATTGTAATTATGAACCAACTTCATACCCAAGGACCTGTCTAGTAATCCACTATTTTAATAAAGATTCTTAATTAGCGAGTTCGAACGAGTATGCAAAATAATTAGCTATCTTTACTTATATTATACTAACTACATGTATTGAAGAAATTATTATTCTTACTTGTAACTATAATGTAACTCGTCTCACGCCGGGTTGTCGGGCAATCAACGTGTAAATCGATGATGTTTTAATTAAAATTTGCATGAATATTTAACTAATTTGAGAATGTTTTTATCACGAGAATATAATCAACACTGATTGAGCATAAATTACGTTATTGTTTACCTTAAATCGGTGCTCCGCCCTTTCTTTACCTACCGACCTTTAGATACGTAGATACCGAAAGGAACCTAATTATTCAAATGACGCATTGAAAATACCAATCTAATTTGCCTCATCTGTGTTTGGTATTTATCTACGTGTACCTAACTACCTATAGATATTATCTACTTGATACATCTCTAGAGATAACCTTTATTTGAAATCAACTTGCATAGCACGTACCTATTATTTCGCAAACACTTTTTAAACGCAGCAAATTAAATACCCTGTACAAAAAAATAACTTCCTATTATAAAATTTTCGTATCACGTAGCACCGGCTACGGCATTGTGATGACTTGTCAAATTAATTGCTACGCTTTTCGTAGACTTGAATTATTCGCATGCAATTTAGTAATAATAATCGCGAAAAGTCTTCAAATTTGGACTAAAGTCATTAAGGTTTACATAATTCTAATTATGTAGGTACTTGTTCACACAGTCGCACAGCAATACCAAATCCAATTCCCGGAAATTAAAACTTTACACAGAATATTCAACCGCCACATATTGCCCAATTTAAATGTAACATTATTTGCATACAGCCTTTTTGTCGATCTTGTCTTGTATCTCGAATTACGTGGGAACCATCAACTCTTTACTTTATGTATTTAAGTAGGTACACGAATATAATATTTCGCGTAAAATCCGACTTCTTTGGCACCCGCTGTGTGGGTGAATAACCTTCCATAAATAATTTTCAGCGGTATATACGGTCGAATTATTAATATTTTATGATTGGTACCAATATATTAGTAGGTCTTGCATATAAGTAAGTAAGTATCGATGACGTGGTTGCTATGCAGTTCTTATAGAAGGTAGGTAAACAACGTGTTGATTCATGTAATGAATCTGTTTTAATCTTGGCTATCGCGCTGAAGTAGAATCGAAGATAGATCCAACGCATTATAATATTCTAGGTGTTTACCTCCTCCATAAATATTCTGAGTATTATTTTCGGGTTATAGATGCATAATGTTACTTACAATTGCCAGACAAAAGTTAAAATAAACCGATCAGAAAACAATATTTTATCAAAAAACTCCAATCAACACATCAAACTAATGTTTTAATCTCTTATAGCCGCACCGCTAAAATCGATACAATGATTTCTCAACTACAAAAATGTTCCATTACGCAATTATCTTTACAATAATTTATGGGCTAATCATAAATTATTGTAAAGATAATTGCGTATTAAAATAAGCATAAAAGATTAAAAAAGGCTCCTGTTTTTATACGGGAGTGGGTAAGAAAACCTGTCTACACTTACCCACGTACATATATTTATAGATATATCGAAGTTATTGACGTTATAATTCCCAAGTCCTTTTTTTTTTGGGTGGGAAATCATCAAATAGCTTCTCCCGCTCTGGGTGGAGCGGGAGGGTGTGTCAGACTCTTACTGACTAAAACCCACCCGTATTCCTTTCGTTGCCTGTGTTGCGGGGCCTCGGTGACCCATTAGTATGTACCTTCCCGCGACCCCGGCAGGCATCAGCCCTAGTGGACCCCTACATTGTGCTGACGACATCTCTTTGAGGCGCGCGTGGACGACGTGCCGTCGACCCGGGCCTGGTCCTTACCGGACGGTGAGCTACCCATTGCTCACCGTCCGCATTCCGAAGCCCTGTAAGTCAAAAATAGTAGCTAATATATTCGAATTAATCGTAGGACTTATCCTACGTACGGACGTATAGTTACTTATAACTTAAAATTAGAACGTTAAAAGAGATTACATAATTCCCTACAAAAAGTTAGGTGAGAACTCGATAATCCTAACGTATTTTTGGAAAAAGCTGAGTTCTTATGATTAAGCAATTTTAAATTCAACTCATTTCGATGTCGAGATTAGAAAAGTTTTTACTCTACAACGCCTGATTCCTTTGATTAAAAGGAACATTGAAGGGTGTTTAAAGTATAGTTTGAAAAAACCGACCGTACTAGTTGTCATTTCAAAAATCTACCATTGATCATTAATACAAAAAATCATTTCAGACAGCAGGAAGCTGGCAAAAGTCGAACAAATAACTCAGGTTGCTAAATAAATTGAATAATTTACAAAATATTTACAAGAATTGCACTCAAACAAATGAACACAAAACAAGGAAATTCTGCAAATTGTTCTCCACGTACCTTAAAGTTAAACATTTGTCTGAAACTTAAACAGCAGTTCTTATAAAGTATATATTATACCCGGACGTGAAGTCCCATCCACACAGAATGTGGCGGGTATTAAGTGCGTCCAGACGGCACGGGTGGCTGCGTCAGCATCGGAACCCTTACGAATTTCAACCCTTAGACGGCGGAACCGCTAAACAAGTCTGAGTGGCTTTTTAGTTTGTTATGAGAGAACAAGGCATGAGAGGGTTGCGATTTTCCGAAAAGAGCGAGCGTCAATTGAAGTAGCGTGAAGAAGTAGGTTTTATCTTATTTTATTATTTAAGTAGGTATTTTTTTTTCTAAGCAGCTGATTAACCTTTATTGGAATTCCTATGATGATAACTGTGATTGCGGATTCGGTTTGTAAGTGAATCTTTTCGTGGTCCATGAATTTCAAGTTGCCGTATTAGCATTATTATCTTAGTTATGGACACCATCAGCTTGACCATGTCTTAAATAAAAAGTCTCGAAGACTTTGCCCGTCACTCGAATAGATAAGATAGTGTAATGTTAAAAACTTGTAAAATTCGATATATCTTGGTCATGTGATTTATTAAATATCGATACATATTTTACCTGTGATTTTCAGCTATTTACATACTACGAGATCGCTTTTTAGCGATAAGACCACCCATTGTGTCACCCTGTGTAATTTTTTTACATTTATATCTGTATTTTTTATGGTGTACATAAGTATTCTATTCTACTACATGACTTCGAGACATTTGAATAATTATTTTCAAAAACGGAAAATATTTTTATAAATGAAAAGTTTGTCCCGTTTTGAAGTTTTCGTAGAAGCTAGAGCTTATAACTTTACGACCGTCCGTCTACTATTCCGTATAATATGGCTTTATTCCGCAACAGGGAAGGGGCTCGCGTTGTTAGGTACCTACCTAACTAAAGTACGGAAAACGTCGGTCAAAGCGTTGAACTTTAGAGGAAATTGTCCAAACTACGCGCTTAGCATTTGAGGGACCAACACTTTAGTGAGATAACCTTTTGTAGGAATGTCTGTTACTCGTTTTGACTGTTGTTAAGTATCTCGACACTGTTTTTTCTGTAGTTTTGTACTGTGAACTTTTATGACACTACTTTTTAAATGTTTGAAGGTAAAAGTTGTAGTTATTTTAGTAGCCAGTTATTATCAGATCTAGATAAGAAAGTGGATGATAGATATTTCATATTTGAAGAGCAACACAGGAATGCAAGAAATTGTTTTAAAGCAAATTCAACACAGAAAACAACAAATCAACCAAATTGAATTATTGTTGTTAATATCTATAAATGCTATTATTTACAGGCGAACTCCACACAGAACGAGACAATTTAACAAACAGCTACCCAACGAATTAGACTGGAGTCCCAAAACGCCTTTAACGTATCCGAGCGTCAATTACAGGGTGTATTAACAAAATAATTAGTCAACAATTATTTCAGCATCGTAACATTTTGATAACGCTCACAGACCCGTTCGGGGCATCTGTTGCCTGCCCACAGTAGAATACTCGATCTTGGCACCTATACAAACTTATCACTTACACCCGATAAACGGAACAGCATCTTCTATCTCCAAAGACTAAAGCTGAAAATTCTTTGTACTGTATTTTCAGGACCGCAAACTTTAAGACGGTGTAGAATGTTGTTCTGTTCTTAAAATTAATTTAGGCCTCTTGAGTCTCCACTTGGCTTGCGGACGAGATTAAATCAATCCCCAGTTAATGAATTTCGGTATGTATCTAAAAATTACTCGGAAAACATCGGCGTCGAAAGTAGCTTTCTAAATTAAAAGATTACATTCATATTTCAATGGAGAAATGGGAGAGAAGACGCCCGACGTTTGGATAAGTTGTAAAGTTTGTAGATAATATATTTACATTGCTTAATTATTTATTTGATGTAGATTTAAATCTACATTTATTTCGTCACTTGATTATGGAATTATACTTTTAGAAAAGCTTTCAGGCAAAGCGGAGATAGCAAAAAGTTAATACATTGTATCGGACTTTAAAATAATAACTTAAATGTCGAATTTACTTAGAGCACAGGTAAGTAGATACTTACCTGTGCTCTAAGTAAATTAGTCATAAAAATGTTTTACATTACATCTCAGTATCTACTGAGATCGTAGTATCGACAGTATCTAATGTAAAACATCAATTTTGTAGATAATTAATTTTGTTTTATTAATTAATTAGGTATAAGTTGCTATGTACTTATACATATTATTTTCATTCTATATAACTTACTAAAATTTATTAATGTTTTAGGTAGAAGCTCATCCATAAGAATCACCTTTTACTCTCAAAATATTTGAATATTCAAAGAATAAGAATATATCTTCTCACATTTCTCGCTTACCTTACCAGATTCTTGTTATTCGTTTCATACAATGTAACTTGGCACGTGACATCAGCATATGTGCACAGAAAATCGATTCCGATGCTTTTCCGCGTTATCCAGCCTCTTGTCCCCTTTATAAGTTAGGTCTACGATCCCCATAGGGAGAGAAAATACCTAAAATAACAATATGCTTATATAGTTATTTTAGGTATTAATATTGATATTTCAGTTGAAATATTTGCAGCTGTTTTTTGTACATGAATAAGATTCTTGGATGTAAGAAATCGTAAATAAATTACGCAAGCCATAAAGTCCTTGTTTGTCGTCATTAATCAGTTTAAATAATAAGCTTATAATGTTCCCACTGCTGGGACTCAGGCCTCCTGTCTATGAGAGGGAGTGGGCTGTAATCCACCACGTGGGGCCAGTGCGGGTTAGTAGATGTCACATGTCTCCTAGAACCATTAATCAGTTTAACACTAGGTATTTTTATGACAGGTGCTTTGTAACTGAATTATTTTATTCGTACATAAATAACTTCGCTTGATAAAATATGTTTATCACGAATACATAACAAGGGACGTTCACACAACCGTATACTTTAATTAAAATCGTTTGTAACATGTATATAACCTTATTTATCCGAGAAAATAAGACGATGTCGTTGCTTTCGTGTGTTTACGACACGTATGTCGATGCGTTAATTCGATACGTAATATAAAAACTGTGAATTTATTCGCGATCCACAGACTAAACCGTGCATAAAGTAAACGTTCGTATGTCCATGTGTCAAGCAGGTGGCCCTGAAACAAGCTTGTAACATGCTATCTGATCATTTTCGTTTCACGCTGAGAGGCTTTTAACGGAATTTCAATTTCGCAATGCATTTAAATCCGATATTATCTGATGCGTTTCGATTTCTTACCTAATAAGTCTAATTTATTTACAGAAGATATTATAAAGTTATTAGAATATGGACAGTAGATTTTAAAAGGACCGATTCGTAATGGCTCTTAAATTCCACTCTACATTTGTGATCCTTCCTCTCTTTGAAGAAATTAAAACCAAATTGAAACATGAGATGATGTGGGCCCGTGAAATCACAGGTTAAAGCAAAAAAGTTCAAAAACCGTCAGCCATTTTAAATCATGTTCCATCGGCATTCGATTTTTAAATATGATGCGGAGTGCACCGAACCCCAATTCGATAGTCTGATCGTCCAAATTAGAGAGACCTCGTGAGCTTGCCTTTTTGCTTTTTTAAGATCTGAAGGTCAAAGGCCTGCGCGAGGGGTGAAAGGTCTGATAAGGTTGGTCGTCTGGCGGCCCGGCTCAGCCCTTGGTAGTGGGGACGGAACGGTACTGGCAACACGCGAGGGCTTGTCGATGTCAACATCTATCATACGTTTTATGGTTGAGAGGCTTGGAAGCGGACCGCTTACATGCGAGTCTACCCACTATTTGCCTTGTTTTAGTATAACAATTGTAAGCTCTTCACTATTGAATTTAGTTTAGTTTAATTTTAGGAGTCTACAATATCAACGCACGCTAAGATAACACAAAGTTAGGTATGAAGTAAATTATACAGAATTCCGGAACGCGTAAAATTTAGTATTTATCGTGCACGTTGCATTTATACTTTGTTGACATTCGTTTTAATATTATTATTTGACGTTCTTTTAAAATAAATTCAGTTCCAAAAGATCTTGGCTCTGATGGTCTAATTCTATCTAACGAACGACAACAACTTTTACAAGCCACCTGCCTTGGTCCCGATCTGTGAAATTAGATTGTTTATAAAGTTCGTCTCATACTTATCTGGATTAGTCACGTTCAGGGACTTAACTGCCTTATCAAAACTTCAATACTTAACGTCGAAACTGTTCCGGGGAAACGGGAATACGTAATCTTGACTTCATATCCAATTCGCATATTATCACAAATCCTACCTAAGATCAGTGGTTGGATCGTAAATACTCGAACGCTGCCGTGCATGTCAAACCCGCAAATACTGTCATATTTTACAAGACTTTTATTGCGAAAAAATGACTCAACATGTAAAAACCTTCAAGGAAAAATCCGCTTGAAATCAGTAGCAAAAAGAGCCACAGTTGTTTGAAGTTTCGTCAGTCGTTGCAGCATTTTGTGTCTCAGTATAAAGATCAGCGAATTCGGTAGGTAAAACTTTGAATCCCCGTCCAATTTTGAGAGAGTCCATTTGCATCTCTCCTTGCATTAACTAACGGACCCGCGTCAAAGTTCCCTCTTCGCGAAACTTCTTTTCTGTTTCAACTGTTTTGGTAATGTGGCCATTTCTCGGAACGAAGATTAAACAAATTTCATAATATAAACTTCTTTTGTAATAAAACTCTTTGGAACAAACCTGAATTTGTACGTTTGCAAATATCAAAAACCGGCTCAGTGCATGTCAGACCACGCACAATGAAGGGTTCCGTAGTTGGGAAGTTGGGATGAATTTATCCCAAAAACAAACTTAACATTGTAGTTGAAAAACATGATTTCCCATACATCGATATATGCCACGGTCAATTCTCCAACTGCAAATTTAAGTTGGTTGACTATTACTCGTTAACTTGTAAAGTCCACTTAGCTGTGATAGTTTTCCTTTTAATTTCATTATATGTGCTACTGCCATGAATTTTTTCACATCTCCATAAACAACAATTTAGGTGGCAGGTGGTACTTTTGGCTGGCAAGTGATAATTTTTGTTAGAGTCAAGTGGACACTAGACTCTAACAAAAATTATCACTTTAATGCTTAATATTACGCAAGCAGATCCTTGAATCGAAACGTGGTTACAGACCCGCAATATTTGAACGGCCTATCCAACGATACCCCACACCATGGGGTAGACGAGACAAGAAATATCATCCCCACATTAAGTGCAAGGCAGGTAGGTACCTTATTTTTTTTCTAGATTTTATTTTAGCACTTTGTCGGCGTGATTAATATGTATACCTATGCCAAATTACAGCTTTCTAGTACTAAGCGTCTCTGAGCTACAGCGGGGACAGAAAGACAGACGGACATGGCGAAACTATAAGGGTTCCTTGTTTACTACGGAACCCTTTTTTTTTTTTTTTTTGAGGGTGGGAAATCATCAAATAACTTCTCCCGCTCTGGGTGGAGCGGGAGGGTGTGTCAGACTCTTACTGACTAAAACCCACCCGTATTCCTTCCTGTTGCCTGTGTTGCGGGGGCCTCGGTGACCCATAAGTACCTTCCCGCGACACTACGGAACCCTAAAAAGGCGCGAGTTAATAAAGGATTGCGTTAAATATTTCTTGTTACTGTTTCTGCTAAGAAGTAATTTTCGTCGATATGTCTTTCACAGGAAATATTGAACGCTCGCCTATCTATCTATTTGATGTATAGGTGTACCTTCCGTTTCCATTTTACAAGTTATAATTATTTAACCATAAAAAAAAAATCACTTGGATCGACTCAGTGGTATTTTGAATACGGTATGATATGTATATCTTTGTGTTTATAGCCTGGTGTAATAAACATGGCTATCATTAAAACGTTCGTAACACGCGTTGTATTTGCTCGCTGTAAGTAACTGCGTCAATTGCCTTATCGGCACCCCCCACAGTCCTATTTCGTGACCAATTGCCGCCGTCTTGGTGTAATCAACGCTTTATTGCACCAAAAAAGAAAAGCCAACGAGATAATAACAGTAGAACATGTGTAATAACTTAAAATGTTTGTCGCTACGTGTCACGCCTAGATATGTGATGTTTGACACAACGGTTAGCACGTTCCACAAATATTGTGCTACAGACAGGGCAAATACGAGACAAATGTGTGTGCCTTAGTACGGCACAAACATTGGGGCATAATGCTACGGTAAATTGTGCACGTCGATATGAAATTACGGGTCGTTACGGCGATTGTCTCTGAAGGCACGAGCGCGGCACGTTCGCGACTTATAGCTTGTTCAGTTTTTCGCACAAACGAACCGTTTTCTGTTATTGGTATGTATTTTTATCGGGATTTTGGGCGATGCTGAGCTCCTATTCCAAATTTTATGTAACATAAGCATGACAAAAATTTGGAAATTCCTAATACAATCCTGTTCAGCACTTTCCAGCTTTGTTTTCTGGCAATGTTAGCACCCATTGTATGCGTATTTCAAGAGGAATGACCTATTTGAAGACGATCAGAACAATGTTCTGATTGTTACAGACAATCACGGCTAAATAGAGCATATCTGCAAATCACAATTGCAATTGCGAAGACAATTGTTGCTACGGTAAGTATGTCATTGTTTCTTTGAACTTACGCCAATAGGAATTTGATGGTGACGCGATGGGTACATTGCATCAAGTTATTGACTATAAACTATATGTACATGCTTAATCATCTACACAATACGAAGACTGGCGTTTGAAGATTTTTAAGGGCAGTACCAAAGAAAATGTACGAAAAGAAATAGTAATTTGAAGGTTGCACCTCACCTCGTATTGTACCACTCTCACTGACCACAGCAATAAATCAATGATCGTATAAAAGAAAGCAATTAAAAAGGCTTTCTTAGACAAAGACGCACATTATCACAATGAGGAACGACCACCTTCACTATATCACCTGTAATTTTGAACTGATGTGTACCTTACCAGTAACGCATTGTTGGAACGCGGAAGGGTTTGAATTTTTTTATTTATGCTCCAAATTTTTATGGAACCCACTAAAACACCAACAAAAACGAACAATACACTTTCAGTTTCTTTATAAAAATAGAACAATGACCATCCAAAGGACGGGGTAAGGTGTTTTTTGATTGTAGAAACAATGGTTTGTTACGCAACTTTTGTTCAGATGAATGTCCAATTTTTTCGTAGTTGCACGTTATAGAATATTGTCAGTCATTCTCAGAACATTACTGGTGGGTTGCAGTGCAAAAAGTGGAGCAACGTGAAGTTTTTTGATAAACATAAAAAGTTTTAAAATAACCAAATGTGTCCCTGAGACGATATCGTAGAAGATAAGTTAAGCAGACGCAGCTAGTCATAAATATAAGTGAATTTCAATACGCAGCCAACGACTGCAAAGCGGGACGGCCCATTGGATTCAGAGGTAAATGTAACAATAATACAACAAGCGATTCCTAATAAAGAATAAATGGATATAATATCCGATGATTTATTAAGCAATATTCGGTATTCTTTCGCTGCAAACAATAAGGATTGGAATAAACAAGGATTTGCGGAATGTTAACACGAAAATTATGTTGAAGAAGACATTTTAGGAATCTAGTGAGAATCAATGTTATTTGTTCGTGTTGTCGCGTAATTGTTTGTGGCTGTTAGTTTCAAGGTTGGTGATCGGAACCGGAGCACAATCGACTACGACGTATAAATTACACATTTCACTGACATACGTGTTCGATTTCTAGGACACATTGTTATGGTTGCGAGTTGACGGGTTGCGACTGTGATCTCGATTTCTATGTTGGTAATAACACAATTTCTACGTATGTTTAAATATTAACATTCCTTGATTAGGTATATTAAAGGAAGATAAATAATTATTTATACCACTTACCTTATAATCCTCAAAAAATCCTTTTATTTACTAAACCACGAGTATCATCATCTGCTTAGCCTTTTCCCAACTATGTTGGGGTCGGCCTCCAGTCTTACCGGATACAGCTGAATACCAGTATTTTACATGGAGCGACTGCCTATCTGACCTCCACAACCCAGTTACTGGGTAACACGATACCCCTTGGTAAGACTGGTTGTCAGACTTTCGAGCTTCTGACGACTCATAACGACTGTCAAGCTTAACGTGCACGGAGGGGTCTTGGTATGTAAAGATGGTCACCCATCCACGGACCACCCGCGGCAAGCGTAGCTTAACCTGATCGATCGACCCGTGCGGCTGTTATTACTTAGCCACAAGCCCTAAACCACGAGTTCATACTCGTGGTTTAGGGCTTGTGGCTAAGTATAATGCGTTCTGGTATAATTGTATAATTCATATTATACAATTATACCAGAATTATCTAAATTAGAATATAATTTATTAATGCGTCTATCTAATGTACTTTAGCCCGTTCTAACTAATGTTATATATTGCCTATTTAAACACCTCATTTATAAGCTTATTGGTATATTATTTACCAATAAATTCGAGAATTTATTACTGGCCTAAGTGTAAACAGTTATAAATTATATAAATGAAGACATTTAATCGTGACCTGCAACTCTGTTAGGAAAGTTTATCGGTATCAAGTGCTTCTAATAAATTGATCAAAGTACCTACCAATACTATAACTACGTATGTACCTATCTGGCTTGGTAATCAGTCTAATGAATTAAGTTGTATGCAAGCAAAGTCGTGGTCTAATTACGTAAACCGTACGCACTACGTACATTCATTGTCATTTCCCAATTCAATTCTATTTGCATGTTTAAAGTAATTTTCTCCAATTTCAATTCATGGTTGTACTAAGCCTAATTAGGAGTTTCAGTGTAATTGTTGGGGCTCAATCACACTTAGAAGTTTTGCTCAGTTCTGTTGAGAAAATAAATGTGCGTCGTCCCCCTAATTCTGATATTGCAGAGGAATCTTCTGTACATTTCCTTTTGAATTTCCGCGTTCATTTCATTTTACGGATGGAAGAAAAATATCTGCCGAAAACTTTTTCAATCGTGTAGAAAAAAATGTCAAATGTACTTATTGTTTTAACAATTGGGAAACCTTTGAATTGTTCAAATTACTTCATTACCTATCCATGTAAGTTTATATGAAAAGGAGGAACACAAATATAATGTACCTTCACGATTTTTTTAATTATTATTCTGTAAATACATATTTGTTATGATCGCGAATCATATTTTGATCAAGATATGATTGTATATATATATATATACGATCTGACACTAACCTGCAAAAAAAGTAAGAAAATTCAAATTTCGCGGGCTGCCACTGCGGACCCACCTTAAGGAAATAAGGTGTTTCCATGTAGGGGCAAAACAATAGTTAATTAACTGAGCGCTACCCAAGTTGCCGACTGTGTAACTAAACCTTTAGGTATCGATCCCCGAACAAATTAGGATTGCCCTCATGTCCGTGAGAGCACGACATTTTCTTTATTTCGGTGAGAACCGGGTTTAATTTGTCGTTTATACGTAAGTCGATGCATGGATCGGGTATCTGCCTAATTTGTGATACCCAATAGGGTCTTGAGAGCTGCTGCCGACATAAATATTATTTTATTGTTACTCTTGAAATTACAATTTAGCTGATAACGATTTGTGGTAGGCCTTGAAATGTTTGTTTTGGTCGCAAAATGAATTGATATGTGATTTTTATTGTAGGATTATTTAAATAAGATACGTGTAGTGTGTGCCTTACCTACATACCTAGGTACTTATGTAGATTCAGATATTTGGGTAGGCAGGTACCTACTTTACTTTATAGAAAAATTAAAACCAATTTTATTTATGACAGTCATTGACTGAACTAAATATTATCGAACAGACAGGTAAAAATCGATTTACAAATGAAGCAATCTTTATTTTTAGGGTTCCGTACCCAAAGGGTAAAACGGGACAATATTACTAAGACTCCGCTGTCCGTCTGTCTGTCTGTTGTCCGGCTGTATCTCATGAACCGTGATAGTTAGACAGTTTTTTCACAGATGATGTATTTCTGTTGCCACTATAACAAATACTAAAAAACAATAAAATAAATATTTAAGGGGCTCCCATACAACAGACATGATTTTTTTGCCGTTTTTTTAGATAATGGTACGGAACCCTTCGTGCACGAGTCCGACTCGCACTTGGCCGGTTTTTTTTAATCAGATATCAGTTGAATTGTAGTGAATAGGATTCAGCAAAAAGGGAAATATTTATAATACCTGGGTGGATCGATTTTGAAAGTGTAACAAAGAATTCGTTTCAGTGTCAAAACTATGAAAAACGACTTGGCAGTTTTAGATATCCAATATGGCCGTTCATCTATATATATAATAGAGTAAAATTATGCGTATATGTCTGGTGTTCTGTGAGAGAAAGTATACAAGGGAGTCCACTGTTCCATGTTAGTTTTAAATTAAATTACGTATACAACTTAATTATTGTCAACGGAATATTAATAATTGTTTCGTTAATTAATGTAATTGGTGCTGTACCGTTTTAATTAAGTATAAATAAATAAATATTTAATATTATAATAATATATAAAAATTAATTGACGTTTGTTCGTTTCACAAAAACTCGAGAACGGCTGAACCGATTTGCCTAATTTTAGTTTTAAAATATTTGTAGAAGTCCAAGGACGATTTAAAAGGTGAGAAAACACAAAGAAATTGCAATGAAACTAGTAAAAAAATAGTACCTCCCTATGAACCTATAAAAAATATTTAGGTTGCATAAATTCACGATAGTATTTCAATCATTATCCACGATAGGATTTGGATGAAATAGTAGGGTAGGGTAGGGTAATATAATATAGGTAGGGTAGGATAGGTAGGTAGGTAGGGTAGGTTGGTAGGGTAGGTAGATAGGAAGGGTAGATAGGTAGGTTATTATTGATACTTAGTTAACCGTGCGAAACCGGGCCGGGTAATGCTAGTCCTCAATATTTTTTGTCATTAACCAATCTTTGATATAACCTAGTAGATAACAGGTAGGTTGGATGAAACAGTATTTAATTGAATAATTTAAAATAGTTTCAAGACACTGAGTAAGACTTTAATAAAGCTATATGCAAATACTTTCTATTTTCTGTGCATTGACCAAAAACATTTATATATCTTTTTATATTACTTATATTCATATATTAACTTTAAAAAGGCAACATAGAATCTTTTAATAGACCTGGACCGAGTGTGTATACAACAACATCAAACTAACATCAAATGTGGCTGGCTCTTAGCAATCTTAACTACTTAAATTACATTTTCAGGGTTCCGTTGCCGAAGGGTGGCAAACGGAACCCTATTACTCCGTTGTCCGTCCGTCCATCCGTCAGCGGCCTGTATCTCATGAACAGTCCGTCTGTCAGCGGCCTATCTCATGAACCGTAATAGGTAGACAGTTGAAGTTTTCACAGATTGTGTATTTCTATTGCGCACTGGGCCCGCGTTACGGCCCTCTCCCTCACAGAGAGGAGGCCTATGTCCCAGCAGTGGGAACATTATAAGCTGATTATAGCATCTATAAAAAAATACAGTCAAAAATTAAAAGGGGGTCCCGATACAAGAAACGTGTTTTTGTCGGCGTTTTTTTGCTAAATATTGTACGGTGGTACGGACCCCTTCGTGTGCGAGTCCGACTCACATTTGGCCGGTTATTATAATTGCACTTTATATAAAAACAGGGATAAAAATATGTTAAGAAGAAGTCGGGAGCCAATTTTATATCTTACAACGTTAAATAAACGGAAATATGAAAGGTTGTTTAGTACCTACACTCGTGGCTTGCCCTTTAATTTATAGTTGACTTATTGGCGTACCCAATGTGTAGGTAATAAATCCAAGCCAAAATGTTGGCTCGTTTGTAAACCACATTACGAAGTCCAGTGAACTAATTTTAATAAGCGTTACGTTTGAAGAATATCAACTAAATTATATTCAGTCTATATACCTACCGGTGTTATGTTAGTCTGTTTGTGTATTCGTGGTACGATGGGCAAACATTTTAACATTCTGAACTCATTTGGAATTTGGTTTTATTATATGATTCGAAGGTGAGTAGGTTAAGTTCAATGTTGACTTAGTAGGTAACATTTTATTAACTAAACGCCTACTTAATAACTAATAATAATAATTTTATTCATAAGTTCACATAGAAATTACGTAGAAGTTACATATGAATATTAGTAAGGATATGTTAAACTATGTCTAAAATAAATCTAATGTATATAGAGCTTATATAGGTTAGTTATGGGTAAAAAAAGGAAATTATCAAATAACTTCTCCCGCTCTGGGCGGAGAGGGAGGGTGTGTCAAACTCTTACTGACTAAAACCCACCCGTGTCCCTTCCGTTGCCTGTGTTGCCAGGGGCCTTGGTAACCCTTTTGTACCTTCCCCGGCAGGGTCTAATTTAATACAATAGCGACCTGCCTGATGTATATAGGTAGTCAAACCTGTGTTTCAGGCTGTCACTTAACAATGCTGAGTGCTTTAGTGGACAATATGTTACTGTACATAAAGCTAGCATTGATACATAATAATTATATTTAACTTAATAACTGCTTCATAACTTCTATGGTATTAGTAACTGCTGCTTTTGGTTTACATCATCATTTCAGCCGAAAGACGTCCACTGCTGGACATAGGCCTCCCTGGCTTAAATGTATTCAAGATTTTGCATTTGTTTTCGTAAACCTATGTTATTAGATCATAAGATGCAACATAATTTAATAAACAATTTTCATCGTTCACAACCAATGCATAGTAAACAAATACTTTACAAAATATCTCCAAATACACGAGGAGCAACGAAGTATCATCCGAGTATCTTCGATTGAAGTAGCGTGCAGCGTGCCAAATTGGATAACTGCCAATACGAATATCAGTAGCCAAAGGAAGAACATCATACCATTCGTTCACTTCCACCACGTCATAAAAAATGTAGTATTTTCGCAATCACAAATTGGTTTCAACCTAATTTTGTTGTATCTTTTGCTGTTAAATCAAAGAGCTTGTTAGTGGGGAGGTGCGGTTAAAATTAGAAACAGAGATATAATAGATATTATAATTAAAAATATAAAACAATATAATGAAACTTATTAAATATAGAGGCCTTGGCAGAGACTACAACTTTGTGCCCATTGGCGTCGAGACCCTCGGTCCGTGGGGTCCCAGTGCGCATAAATTATTTGAGGAAATCGCGAAACGTCTAGTTGATGTAACTGGTGACAGAAAAACTGGCGGCTTTGTAGCGCAACGCATCAGCATTGCAATTCAGCGAGGAAATGCCGCCAGCATCCTCGGTACAATGCCTCGAGGGCCTTTTTTAGGTTTAACTTAGTTTTAATTTAGTTAATGTTAATAATCATCTTGTAGTTTGGTTATGTAAATAAATGTGGTTAATATTATGATTTACATAATTATTATAGCTACCTAAAAATAACAATTTCCGGGTGTTACAAATGCTATAAACATTACTTATGTACAACGCAACAAGTGGACAAAAAAGCATGTTTGTTATTATGTACGTTTTTAAATAACTTTTCCTGAAAACAAAGATTAATAACTACAAATAAACGATACAGTACATAACACTACAAATTTCTGAAAACATCATTGAACTGTATACCGAATTTCATCATCCAAGATTAATATGCACATAATCTGCTTCAGAAACGGTTATAGAATGAAGTGGTTATGAGTTTAGCGTACCAATACCTACATAATAATATTGCTAAGATCATGTGATGTGTATGAAATAAGGTGTATTAACTAAAACTGGCGATTATCTTCGGTTTAGATAGTTGCACACGAGTACAAATCCATGGAGATCGGTTTAACTACTGCGACTGTGGACGGCGCGGCGGTAGTCTGAATCTATGAATATTATCATAACGTAAGATCACGTCTGTAAGTACAGTTCACCCACATTTCGCCAGTTATGTTTAAGGCGCTGACAAGAGGCAAATGACCAAAATAGGCATTTTCTTAAGAAAAAAAATTGCCAAATTTGTATAGTTTGTGGTAGCGCAAAAAATATATGTTAATTTTAAACATATTTCTCAGAACTTGGTTGTTACCAAAACACGTTTTAAAAAACATCTCGTTACAAACTAACGTTAAACTAACCAACCTTGAGTTCCAATCCAAAATATCTGTATTAAATATCAACAAACGTTACGTTTTTAATTAATAACAAGGACGTCTTATTAGAATGCAGAGCTTGGTTATTTTTTATTTTCGATTACTCAACTCAATTTTGAGTAAATAGATCATTGCTTCATATTTTGCAATAAATTACAAGCATTGTGTCATCGCGCTTCTCTTTCTTTTCTATGCAGTCTGACAGTGACCGCGGTTTACGAGTAGGTGTTGTCAGCGTCTTAAGTCCCATGTAGGTATCCCCGGGACATATTGCCATCAACCGCGCACAAATCCAGACTCCGGGCTGCTACTGAGACATTCCAAATGGAAAACCCAATAAGACATTGCCCGACTCGGGAATTGAACCCATGACCTCATGCTCAACTATACCGCTTGCAATCACTAGACTAACGAGGAAGTCATATGACTATTAATGATCTGTTGTTTATTAATTTGGGATATTTAATATCTATTGACATGATTATGTTAATTCTTTGGCTGTCTGAAAATTATAAAGTTATATTAATGCTTGAGTGTGTATTTGTATGTATCTAAACTAAAGTATCGTTATTTTATTTAATTTTTAATTTTAATGCTATTTAATTTTATTTTAATTTTAAATTTTATTTTGATATTTTGTGACATTTATTATGAATTTTATTATTATTATTTTATTATATTTTATAGTATTATTAGTGTGAATTGTTTTGTAAATTTTCTTCTATGGGCCTAGTTACCCGAAATAAATGAATTTTATTTTATTTTTATTGATAACTTATACTTAAATAAATATATTTTTTATAATGAAAATAAAATAAAATCAGGGTCACTAGATATATTAGCTATCTTTCTACTTACCGACCTTGTCTCTATTAGACTCATTCACTTATAATCATATAAAACACAAATTATATAATCAAACTTACAAGAATTTAGCTCCAATGACAGTGCTAGAAATAGATAAGACATGTTTTTTTTTTAATTCGAACATGGGTACCTACTGAATGGCTTTTGTATAGTCAGGCAAGAATTTAAAACTCCTCACTTTCAAAACTTAATCGTAACGCCTCTCAAAAAAAACTGACCATTCGCTACATTCCGAAAAGTGATGAAAATCCGTTCAAAATAATACTATACCACCAAAACGACTACACACAATTTTCCCATTTGTTGGCTTCAAATTGATTGACTAATAGGTCAAAGCACAACTCCGCAGCATACGTAGCCACATAGCCCCATAACCAATTGGCCCATAGCCAACACAGAGCTGTTCTTCTAAGTTTTAATATAGAAACAACTGGTATTAACAAGGTGGCTTGTTACTCTATTTTCATGCTGAAAGCCCCTTTGTTTTCAGTTTCTAACAAGCCCGGCTTTCAGGATTGGATCTTGTTAGCGTTACAGGGTTAGTTATTTATGACTAGATGCTATTTAACCGACTGTGGATGTTCTTTGTGTAGTTATGACGTTTATGAGTTGGGATTTTAACGAAGTTTGGATGGTGCTGTGTTTTTAAGTGTGAGAACTTTTGAAGATATTTTTTTGTAGCCTTGTCGGTAATAGAAAACTTCGTAATTCATTTCGCATAGTTTTTGAAAACAAATCATCTAATGTAAAACACATTAGATGATTTGTGATGCCATTTTTATAAATACGGTTGGTAGGTGTACGGATTCAGTGTAGGGACTCGCACAGACCAGGAAAGCATGGCACATAAGGAAGGAGGCCTGAGCTTACTCAGCAGTGGGCTGCCAGGGCTGCCAATGACGGATGGTGAGCAATAGGTAGCTCGCCGTCCGATAAAGACCAGGTCCGGGTCGACGACGCGTTGTGTTCTGCTCGCGCCTCAAAGAGATGTCAGCACAAGTGTAGGGGTCCGCTAGGGCTGATGCCTGTCGGGGTCGCCGGTAAGTCCGAAAGGGTTACCGAGGCCCCGGAACGGAAGGAACACGGGTGGGTTTTAGTCAGTAAGAGTCTGACACACCCTCCCGCTCCGCCCAGAGCGGGAGAAGTTATTTGATAATTTCCAATACAAAAAAAAGGTGTACGGATTGTAGTAGTTTTAACTCCGTACACCGATTTGTCGTGAAGGTTTGTCAGTTCATCTAAAAAGAAACACGTTCCACTAAGATCGACTAAGTAGTATTTTTGATAATAATGAAATACAGGACGGTTATACCATATCAACATACCGAAGTACGATCAATAATAATCAAAATTCAGATAACCACCAATTTAAATAACTTTAAGAAACCAGAGTTTACTCTTTGATAGACCAATATAACAAATAATTAAATGGTTATATAGCACCCATTAATTTATTATTAATATCTAAACAAATATTGATATTATATAATAAGCCAAATGGATGGTGTCATGACTAAGTAATATTTATATGTCTATAACTCTACATAGGTATTTAGTAGATCGCATCGGGATTGTATGCCAACTTAATACCGTTCATAACTTTCTCCTTTATTTTGACCGTTAATTTGAATCACGGATAACTACAGTTACATTCTATTTTAAAATCTGTCTTGTATATTCAAATAAATTCGTTGAATGACCCTTGTAAAGATAACTTTATAATTTAGCACACATTTATTTATATTAATGGTGGAAATGTTTTGTCTGAAGTGAATTCAAGTGCATTGTAAGGTACATTATTAAAATTTATGTGTTCCCGCGAAAGGTGTTGTCAGAATAAATAAGTACTACTTACAGCGACTTAGTTGCTTAAATTAAAAAATGAAATTCTGTTGAACTATTTTCAGGAGTAGTAGATATAAATAAAACTGAAGATTTTATAAAGAATCTTGTTTTGGATTCCTTGTTTCAATCATGGCTTTATTTAATATTAATGCGACAAAGTTGTCTTATTATTACAAATCGGTTTAATAAAGCAGAAAATGTAGGTATGACAGAAACTTGTAAAATTGTCGGATTGTTAGATTGAAGACCTGTCGTCTGTACGTTTTATTAAATAAGGCCCAGGTACTTATGTTCTGTAAACATTAGCCATGAGCTTTCTGACATTGTTATAACTGGTTACTCGTAGAAGTAAAGTTACTTCGCAACTCTACTTCGTTCCCCTAAAAATTTTTCAAAACTGCACAAAACATCAAAGAATAAGTAGGTGGTAACGCAACATGACTCAAACAATTTATTCAGCCGAATATCCTTGGTATCGTAACAATAATTGGAAAAAGCTTTCACCCCGGGGCACCCTATCGCAGGGATGTGTGTAGCACGCGAATGTCGCAGTAGCAGTGCCGATGCTGATCCCACTTGCATTTCCTGCACTGTTTTAAAGTAGCGACTGCAAAAAACAAAATAAAAGAAAATTTAATAATTTTATTATATTTATTTTTCCTTCTAAAGAGATATAATGTTTCTCTTAAAAATTGGCAAGTCATCAGCAGCTATTGACAAAAGCTTGACATCAAGCGACCCATAGTTAGGTATGCCCGATTGCCTGATATGCCAGCTATAAAAAAATGGTTACTAGAAATCATTAAAGATGAACGTTTTATTGGGTTTAAAAAACTATTGATGTATTGTTACGTCTTCAATTCTGATTATTCAACAGCAATCTGGGCATAGGCCTCTGCTAAAAATGTGGCAGGAAATACCCATGGTCAACATGCAACTCACGTGGGTCAAATTGTAGTGCCAGCCACCATATACCTGCCTAGCTAGTGCTAACCGTTGGTTGAAGGCACTTAGTACCAGCTTGAAATAGCAACCACACTTGCAATGTTCCTACTTGCTAAAACAATCGTGCATATAATTCATAATTAAGTACAAGGAAGCTCGTATAAGTAGCTACATGCCGATAAAATTGCGAATCACGTTCGAACCACACAGTGCAGCTTAAAACGCGACGACCTGGGAGGTATAGTAATCAAGATATAATAACATGCTATAACAAAATCCAAGACGACCGTGTATCTTACAAGAAACAATTTCACCCTTTCCCATGTACCTACCTACCTACCATAACAGTGCCACAAAATGATTCCTAACTAAAAATTAGATACAAATTTCCGTCACTTCTCAAAGTTTCTGGACAAGGAGACAAGAAAAGCTGTAAGAGTAAATAAAAGGCACGTAGGCGTGCACTATGTCCAATAATGAGATTACAACATAACACGACACGCATCCCTAAGTATGTGGACAGTCTAATCCAGAGATTAAACTGTGAACGTCTTTGTGGGCGTGGGCTCCAGTCATTAGATATTAGTTTTATTTACCAAATCTGACGTTTACTAAAAACGTCAACTCGTGGCAAGCGAACCAACAAAATGTCGAAGTAACTGCCACGACTATTTATCCTACATAAAAATTGAGTTTTTTTTTATCAACCTACTCCGTCTGTGGACACAAACGTAGTTTTATTCCAATTATTCGATGAGTGGATGCGAATGACGCGGCCGCTTTTATCTTTAACTATCTACTCGTACAACCGAGTAGTTTTACTTTTCCTACTAAGTAAGATGTATGAATTCATGTTGAAAGTTTGGACGCCTCACTTTCTTCTAAGTATCGACGCCTCTTTTACATACGTATCTAAACGTGCGCAATAATGTTTGAATAAATTCCAGGTCACTCAGCAAAGTATGGAACGGGCTATGCTTGAGTCTCTCTGAGGGTCGATCCCTCAGAGAGACTCCAAGCATAGCCTATCCGGAACGAGGTGATCCAGCAAAGAACCAAAGTTATCGACACAGCTCACAGAATAAGTTAGCTGAAGTGCATGGCAATGGGCCGGCCATATTCGCCGTAGTACCAATGATCGTTGGAGTTAGGGTTGCCAACCATACTATATTATATATTAATATAGTCTCCCGCTATATTAGAGGCCTAAACTAGTATATAAAAAAAAGAAAACGCAAGACTAATATATTTTCAATGAAAAATTTAATGACATTGTTTTAAAATAAGTGTAAAACTGAAACGCAGAGTTTATCAGTTTTGAACAAAACTTATCAAGTTTCGTTTCAGCAACCAGTAACTTCAGCTTTTACTGAGCGCATATTTTCATAGATAAAATGGCGAGATCAGTGCGATAGGGCCAGTATTAATCTTATAAAACCTGAATTAATGGTATGTTGTTACCTTAATTTAGACTGTAGGTAATAATAGTTACGAGAAAAAAACTGTCAATATTTGCTCAAAGTAGCAAAAAATATGCATTGAAAAATAAAATATTTTTGAAATATTATGTAGGTACCTACTATATTTTTTTTTTGCTATCTTCTATATTTTCACAGCCAATAGCTTCGAAAATATTATAGTATTTGATATAAAAAAAAGATCACGAATCGGCAAACGTAAGGTAGGACGGCTAGATGATGAGAGTTGCCGAGAATGGAGCTGAATGGCGTGCAATTGGAGAGGCCTATGTCCAGCGGTGGGCTGCTATGGGTTGATGATGATAAATGATAATGATAAATGATTTTATTTCTGTAAGTAGGTTTTTACAAACACTTTTACACGTCAAACATATTTTTTTAAACTAGATGAGGTCGGCGTTTCCTATTTGACTACTCTGAGAAGAAAGGCCGAAACAAACTCTTTTAAAGTCCAGACATAATCTTGGTCAGCTCATGTGAAGACCATGTGGATTGGTGTCTGAAATGGTCTTTTGATGAAAGAACCACACAGATTGAGTGGACCTGTCCATTCAGTGCACGCATTTGTCAGTCGTTGTGCAGCTCAACTCATAATTAAAGGAGCTCAACGATTCAACGAACAATACCAAAGAAAGGACATTTGGGTATGCCGCAAAAAATACTCAAAACTGCCAGACCATGTTAAAAACTAACTGAGAATAAAACAAAATTAAACTATGATCCACTTAGTTTTCACATTTACAATAATTAAAACGATATAATACTACACAGAGTATGATGATGAAGTGTTTCAATGTGAAGACTAGAAAAAGTGATCAAAGTTACTATCTGATTATTTTCACTTTAAATATGAGTTTCTAAATTAAATCAAGCAATAGTCACTTTATTTATCTGCTGGAGATTTTTGTTTCTGATACAAACCATTTTATTGCTCCTATTAGGTTTTATTAAGTTTCAACCAGCACATGGAGTACCTAATTAAGTTTTTATGAGAGTGTTAGTTATGGTTCCTAAATTGGTTTCATTATGTAAATATTGCCAAGATTATAATTATCGACGAACCGATTAGCCTCCAATTTACAAGTAGCGATAACATAAAATTAATTTGAAAATAAACCGTTTTTTGTTTGTTTTTGCTAGCTCTACCAAAGCCACTCTCGGTGCGCAATCTCGACGCCCCATCTTGCGAGATAATATTATACCTACTCAGCTTAAATATAAGATACAACAAACTAAAAAAAACGTCTAATGAACGTCGAATTTTATTCACCATTCCTGTTTTGAAAATTCAAAAGTACTCAAAAGTAGGTATGGCCGTGTCACGCTGTCCCATAATGTTGAACATTTTATTCGAACATTTACAGGTTTTGGCGTTACATGTAATGCACAAATGGTGTTAATATTACATTTTATGCCTTTAGAGAGTCGGTTGAGGTTGATTAAAAATTTGTCGTGTAACTTTTTTTTTCGATTTTATTTCTGAGCCGTGAGAAGGCTCTACGGCTTTTGGCGAGTAAATGAACTTTGGTTAAGCACCTTAACTCCGCGCTTATTTGTTTTTTTCTCCCTTTATTACTTTGCGATCTTTTAATCTTGATGAAATTGCCTAAAAGAATATTACATTACCTACTGATTTGTATTTGGGCGGTAAATAAGAGCATTACTTTATGTAGGTATATTTATACCTACTCTTTCCAGATAGGTCATACCGGTACCGGAATTCCTAATCCACAAAGAGCACTATGTCAAAAGCGAAGGCAATCTTTCACTATCAATGATGCACGGCCACTTACACAATATCCTATCGGGAACACAAGACGAAGATCGAAAAACACCAGTCCCTACTCCGAGGGAAGGCATAACGCAATAACAAAAATATTTACCAAAGCTCCAAGCGGATAAAAAGATGTCCCTTAATGCGACCCCAGATGCACTCCACCTATTATTTGTTTCCCCAGAAAAGGTTACCTCCGAAGAAATATGAATATTGGTAACATAATGCAAATTCCGACTGCGGGTCGCCCGAGTCCTGACACTATTTCCTTTTCATCTATTTATCCGACAGCACCTCTGGGAACAATGTTATTAAGGAAAGATAACTGAGGCGAGAAGGATCCTATCTTATCGACCTTTCGTATTTCGATCTAAAGAATGTGTGTGTAAATAGGTAAATAAGGGTTGCCCTCACATAACGAAACGACGCTCCGAGTCGGCGATCCTTTCACATTCAACTTGATGTACTCACGAGTACGTAGTTACCTACTCTATACCGAAGTAGAATGAGACATTCGATTAAACAATAAAATTTGGTAGAGCTCCTTGCGTTTTTCGTTTCGAGCGTCGGCGTCGGTTAATCGAAAAGCGCTGACGTTTAAACGGCGTATCTAATTTCCTGCACTAATTCAACCGCAGCGATTACTCGCGTGGATCAATCGGACCCGACTAGTTCAATTAAAAATTTAAAACAGTCTCGTGCAATGTTAATACATAGAAACTGAAAGTTAGCGCATTCGTATGAGTCACGAGATCGTAGTACGCATCAGAGTTATAACCATCGCGTCACAGATTACGACACGCTCGTAAAACTCGTCCGTCCATTGAGTAAAACAATAAAACGCGATTTGGATCAAACGGTGTCACTAGCCCGGCGAAGTTCAAGTGCGCTATTAACTTGCACAACAGGCAATAAACATTTGAAATAAAAACGTAAATATTCGTCGTAAAGTGTGTATCATTTGTAATAATAGCGTTTGCGAGATGGTTATTTTTATCCGGGTATCGGTCGGGTCGTAAATGCCGTAGACTAGAAGCAGACGGGTTTTACGGTGCGGCCCGAGTCTGTCGGTGAACAGGTGATGAGGTGTCTTCGCTTTACGGTCTGCAAGAGCGCTGCATCTTTCACAAGCTATTGCATTATGGCAGCTGAACTAGAACGATAAATACCTACTTTTACTGGGTTTTTGATACCTACGTATCTTGTTATGTAAACTCTTAACATACAATACATGTGGATAAACAGTGGGTAATATAAGCAATAATGTTGTGCACGACTGGGCAAAGAGTGTGCAACAATGAACTACACATACTAAACTTGAACTAAATGGCCAATAATAATAATCCAGCCTTGATTGTAAGCATTAGCTTACAATCAAGGCTGGATTTAGGGCAGGCAACAGGGGCTCTAGCCCCGGGGCTCCAAAAGTAAGGGTCCCCGGGCCTCGACAATTTGTTTTTTTTCTTAAATAAGAAAAAAAAATACATTCTTTGTGTCTATCAAAGAGAAAAAGTGCACATTCACAAGGTACCGTTTTCATTTTCACATTTTTTTTATAAAATCTGTGATTACCTATTGTTCAAATTTTTTTCAAAAGTTAAGGACAGTCTCCTAAACCGTTTTCCTGTAAGTACAAACGGTTAATGTACCTATTTACGGCCCCTCTTATAAATTCACCCTATTTATAAATGATTGAAAACTGTGAAAAAAAAATATTCGTCTAAGTATTACAAAATTTTTCAGGGCCTCCACATCTTTAAAACCGGCCTTGCTTACAATACTAGTAGGTAGTACCTACTAGTATGTAAGTGCGCCTTGAAATAAAATAAAGTCTTTCAATAGGGGGCCAGTACCTACTACTGCAGGTTACTTACCCTTCTTTGGGTAATAAGTGCCAGCTGGCGATCGATTTTTAACCTTTATTTTACCTTGTTTCAGATAAACAAGGAATTTGGATGACACTTATATGGATGCCTTCAACTTAAGATGAGTCAACAGAAAAAAGAATGAGGTACCTATAGTTATTATTACCTACTGCTAATAATTATCTAACTGTATATTTGAAAGCTAAGTCTTAAGAAGATACATAAAAGATGAAAAATAAGTTTTTCATACTCGTACTTTACCTACATTCGGGGAAATGAATTGGTTAGCAGTTTGACGCATTATACCTACTTTAAATTGCCGATTTCCAGCCATTTCATACCACATTTTGAAAATAACGGTTTAGACAAGATAGTCAATTTGCTTAGCAATCGTTTTCTCTGACTGTACCTACCTACTTTATCATACCTATAAGCCCACGTTCGCACGGGTGTAAAACATCGCGGCGGGATAAAATCGCGAAACATCTGTTCGCATAGCCGCGATTATTTCCCGCCGCGATTTTTTAACGTGTGTGTTGAATGAATACGACATATGGAAGTTCTTGTACTTGTGTTCTATAGTTCTATGGATGCGAAAAAATCGCACGCGTTGGTCAGTAGGTAGGTACGGCGCGGCGGCTGCGCCTCGGCTCGTAGAGTGCGGACATTTTAATATTATACTCTTTGATGCGGACGTGCCGCATGCTCAAAGGCAGCGTAGCGCACGGCAAAGCCGAGCCGAAGAACGCGTAGGTTTACACTGGAATAGTCAGTCGTTAATGAAATTAAATTATTTGAAGTTAGTTATCCGACTTCATTGGACGATATTTGATAACGTAGGGACGCAGTACGCACTCACTTTCTTTTACAAATTTCGACCGATTACTTGTATTCGAGAAAATTACTAATTCCTTCCAAGAACCCTGAGTTTTTAAATTATACAGAGTGACATTGAAAACATGCGACAAATCGAAATGGGAGATTGTACTCATCATTATGAACAACTTTTACTAAGGGACCAAAGCTACAATCCCAAAAAAAAAACTGCTGTCCCCTACATTTATGTTCGCAATACCTCATCAAAATGTAGGAAAAGCAGATTTTTTTTGGGATTACAGCTTTGGTCCCTTAGTAAAAGTTGTTAATAATGATGTATACAATGTCCCATTTCAGTTTGTCGCAAGTTTTCAATTTCAACCTGTATAAACATACGTGCCTATTTTATGCCCAGGTCGCTTACGAAACAATATAATAAAATAAATATATCAAATCTCAGTTTTTATTTACTTATAATATTATATTCATAATTATTATAAACTAGCTGCGCCCCACGGTTTCACCCGCATAAGTGTCGATCCCGTAAGAATATTGGGATAAAAAGTATCCTATGGTCATGGTCTACCCATGTGCCAAATTTCATTCAAATTTGTTCAGCCGTTTTAACGTGAAAGCGTAACAAACAAACAAATAAAGAAACTCACTTTCGCATTTGTAATATTAGTTAGTTAGAATTTTCAGGATATCTCCTTACGAGTAATTGTACGGCATTAAAAGTTGGCCTTTTAATAATAAGTACCTAGTTATTATTATTAATTATCCAAAATTTTCTTTGTTTCAATTGTGGTCTCCTGGCCTCATGCAAATGGCTACCGCTAATAATTCTAAGGAACACATCGAATAGGTATACCTACGTCTGCACTGCACAGAGAATCAGTTTGAAGTCATTTTTTAACGCTCGTTTGAATACTTTGTTAAAGGCGGGAAAAAATCGCAGCTAGGCGTTTATATTCCGCCGCGATTTTATTAGGTCCGTGGGAACGGGGGCTAATTCTCAAATTATAAATATATAATTTCCATTCATTTACCAAAGAAAATTAGACAAAGCGTTTCCACAAAATTACCGGGTCATTTTCCTTACCAATTCCAACATCATTTCCGATTTAATTTGATTCAAAGAGAACAGAGAGGAGATTTACATCGTCAGCATAAAGTTAATAAGATAGGGTCGACCGTCCGGAGGCTAGGCCGCTGTTCGACCATATTGGACAAATAGGACAATGTAGGACGTTTACAGTGCCTATCACGAGTTTCTTTTCGAAAATTCCGTGTACCTATATTAGGGCCTAAATATCCTACCTAAAGAAAATAACATTTATTTTATGTTTTCCTCCTTTACTTAATAAATACAGCGTGAATTGTATTTTCACAACAAAAACAAAACTTTAAGTTAAAATAAAAAGTGTAAGAAAGTGTTCAATGTTTCATCCAAAATAAAATAAAACTTCAGCTCTTTACAATTTGAATAAACACAGTAGAAATGTTGTAATAACTTTTATCGAAGGCAGCCGTTCCCAAAATAAACCTTGTACAAAAAGCCCCATCACAATATCAAGATGAAAGTACATAGAAGAATTTCCAACAATATCTGCAAAGGATTATGGAGGTCTATCCCAACATTACGTGCCAAAATTGAAGAGGTAGGCCATTGTAGAAACTAAGGCAGCTCGGTAAAGAGAATTTGCTTAGTTAGGAAAATGTGGGGGCCTACCTAATTTGGGTAGGTTATGTTACACGTTAAGTACCTACCCTTTAGCCGGTTAGTAGTTTGCGTTAACGTAGGTACGGAACGGGGAAACGCGAACAGTCGCCAACACAATGGTTACCTACCTATGCGAGTTTACTTTGGCAGGCCGTTTGATTAAAAGTTTTGTCCGTAGGTAATGTGAGTTTGTGTGGACAGGAATGGTTTGCCTGAAAATTAAAATAAATACCTACTTAACTCATTTAGGGTCGTTAAAAATACAAAATGTAACTTGTTGTTGTTATTTTTTATTTTTTGTGCAAATGTTTAAAGTCTGAAGTCGTATATTTTTTTTACATAAAAACAATAAAAGATTTTTATTAGTAGGTACGCCGTTTTATTAGTAGGCCGTTTGATTAATGGTAGGTAGAATTTTGCAGAACCACATAATTTATGTGATGTTATGATAATAAATCGGTTAATGACCGAGTAATAGCACAATAAATGCATGACGATTAAAGATAAACACGTGTCGGTATCGTAAAACTGTTTTGAATTCAACTGCGCCCGTCTAGATTCTGTCTGTCTAGGCCCGGGCCGAATGACTATTTTATTGGCGATTCAAAGCTACGTCATCTCATTTTACGGTGGCGCCTACTTAAACGAAATCACATAAAACCAAACACGTCATTGAGACTACTATAATGTTCTATTAGGGGCAATTTAAACAGCTCCTTACAATTTTACGATTTCGACGGCGGTTTATGGCGTGGCACGCGCTTGAGTTTGCTCGTAAAAACCTACGGTCACCTGTTGTGTGTTATCCTTCCTACAATGTGTCAATAAAAATTTGTCAATGGACGACATTTTAATGTGCCAATTATGGTTCGATGTTTCATTCACAAGTTCCAGTTTTACGACTCGGTTTGTGGCGCCACGCTCCATTCTCGTAGGAAAGTTCCCATCGCACTACGGGCTTTCAAGCGAGAATTGATAAAGCCTCGCCTAAATTAAACAAAAACAATTTTTTTTACGAACCCTTCCTCAATAGATTTACTTTTTTTTTAGTCGTGCCGCCTGATGGAATAACTTTGATCAAGGAAATCAGAGCGTAACAATATTCGTTAGCGACTGTACAAGAATAAATGTACCTATAAGAGTAGCTCCTTCACATTAGTA
Organism: Atethmia centrago; assembly: GCA_905333075.3. Classification (NCBI taxonomy): domain Eukaryota; kingdom Metazoa; phylum Arthropoda; class Insecta; order Lepidoptera; family Noctuidae; genus Atethmia; species Atethmia centrago. The sequence goes on along the minus strand of HG995383.1, from coordinate 12,203,345 downwards.
GGTATTTTAAAGGACCACATTTTGGACGCATCCGTAAACCTACTTCTGTACAGTTGTACAGAAGTAGGTTTACGGATTCAGTTATTTTTACATTGGCATTTCTTACAATGTTATCTTTATTGCTATTATTTCATGTTTTCACGTGTTTTTTCTTAAGACGCTTTCAAACAACATTGTAAGAAATGTATGTTAATATATTATGTACAATATCCCGTTTGCGTGTTATTTTATTTATAGAGGATAGTTTTCGTAAGATATAGGGCATAGTGATATGTTTATGATCAAAACCACTGTCTGCTTAGATGGGAAACCATTTTTTCAGGTTTTTATTGTGGTGGAAGAGCATGTTTATTTTATAACATAATTTAGTATTTACAGCAAAAAGAAGAATAGGTTCTCCAATTTTACTATGTGTAACAGGATTTATTGAGATGCCGTCGGCATAACAATTTGTACTTATAGAATAGGTACTACGTATACTGTAACAATCACGTTGCTCAGCATTATTTCCTGAAAAAAATATAACAGAGAAAAGGAAAATTCAGCTGATTTCTTATAAATACACGTAGTCCTACGCCATCGCCATAACACAAATGACTGCATACGTCAGGAATATAAAGGAGGAACTTTCGCCAAGCCCCACCTAAAATAGCATGGCCGTTCGTTCAGCGAACACCCGCCACACGCCGATTGGCGGAAACTCAAATAAACCAGTTTACCCGCTCTTGCTCTGACCAATCAGCGCGAGGAATATTTAAAAGGCAATTTAGAAGACATCTTGGGAGGTATCCTTATCTCTGTCATTACGTATGCGAGTGAACGTGACGGGACACACGTCAATGTAGTGGTGAGTGGAAGAGATGTCTCGCTTTTTGCATAGATGGCGTTAGTTGTTACGTAGTTCCACTCTTTCACGTTAGATGGCGTGGCGATCTAGTGTTATCTTATGGGAGTCAGCTGTTGGTAATGGGATTGTGATGGAATCCGGAATTGGAAGTTTTCTAGAAATAGATCCGAAATTTCCAATTCTAATGGTTTTATAGTATAAAATACTTATCGTTTGTCTTTATTTAATAAACATTGTGTTTGAAATGTAGAGTTTTTACATTAAATATGTTATGTGTTTTAGTATAATATATAATAGCTACATATACAGACTACAGAAGAATATTGGAAAAGACCTTTGTATTGCCAGTTATTGAAATTAAGGAATAATAAATACTTTCCTACCTTAGTAAAACTGTAAGGTTACCTACCATCACGAACATCTTGTAGGTACGTAGGTAGTAGGTATATTACAGTCAATTAAACGGATTGTTGCGGATAGCATATTGACTAGGTCATATCAACATAAATTGACCGAGATAGATTCAATATTGTAATTACAAATCGTAAGAAATGGCTATAACACGCCAAATGAACGAAGTGTGGCAATCTGCTCAACAATATATTACCCTGACTGTACTATAAAAATATTATTACATACAATCATTTAATTTTATGATATTGTGCAATATCAATATTCAATAATTGTAAGGTCAATGTGGGCAAATCCGTCATAGGTACGTATTTTATTTGTAAGTTGAATTTGGTTGACTACAACTGATAGGTAGGTAAGTTATAGGTAGTTAACCAAAATCAACTTACAAAAAAATGGACTATTCTTAGGTACCTAACTATTTTAATATAAATTTGATGTTTGTAAGTATTAAGAATTTCATTGTATTTTATGTACGAAACAACAGAACTGCCATAAAAATGTTTTCTTAAATTCGGTCATTAGACGGAATTTCCCGAGGATCGGGGCAAATCCGTCTATTAGCAGATTTTCATAGAATTAGGCCATTATTTCAAAAGTATCTATGTAATTTGTAAACAAGCAAATGCAGATGTTAAAGAAAAGGTTCTGTAACATTTAATTTTCAAAAATCTTTTTTGGGGGCTAATTATTAAATATTTTTATGACTAGGGATTATGAATCATAATGTAAAGATGTTTCATTTTCTAAAAATCATCAGTTTACTATTTTTGGTCCCATTTTAATTATCGACGTTTTAATTATCATCGCGGTACTTTGTCATTCGATTATATACCTACATCTAAATATGAAACAGCTTTTTTTCTTTTAATTGTTCGATACGATTTAGAGGTCGCTACCAGTTGTTGAACTTTGACAAAAAGCATTGTATGACCGCTTTAACAAGTGTCTCACTATTTTTTTTTTGCATTTATTTAGGAATATAATAAATTGATTAGGTACAACCAATAAAAAACAAAAGCTATATTTGCTTTAATTAGTGAACGAGTATAGGAATAAGTACCCTAATACTAATAAATCAAATCATGTTTCTTAAAAATAAGTGATTCAAATACTTATCTATATGTGTCTTTATTTATAATAATAGTGTACCTATTTCTTATGTTCAGACTTATGAATAAAAAATAGTTAAAAATCACCCCTTGTTTCCCCGAAGGGTTGGGCAGAGGCGTACCTGTAGTACACCCACATTTCGCCAGTTATATTTTTAAATAGTTTCATATGCTATAGTATCTAATTAGGTATGTGGTGTCCCGTGAATTTAAAGAAAAACATTTTTTTTCTTAGGAATAGGACCACCCTTAATGCGTATCTTATTATGAGGTATTGACTTACTTTATTTGGTATTGACTTATATAAACTGAATTAATTTTAATGAATTCGGTTAGGTATAAGAGCATTACAATTTTAAACAACGCTGCACGTCACACGTATTTTATCAAAACTTACTTAAATAAAAATCGGTTTTCGAATATAAATGGTTTTCTTCTTACTGATATAATTATATTATTAGTACCTATTCAAAATGGCTCATACAATCAGCGAAGCATATTCAAAGTTGTTAAAGAAAACCTCAGTTCTTTTTCTTTTCTCACCATGGTTACCTACTGTTTATTCAGTAATTATGGGAAAACTGAAAACAAACAAAATAATCTCTAAAATAAAAAAAAAATAAATAAATAATCTGATAAAAGGCCAAATCTAGTATTAGTTAGTACCTAGGTACTTAAACGAGCACGGATAAGTGTCATATTTTTTATTTATTTTGAGTTCTAGTTATTTTGGCACTATGTTTATAAGAAGTGCCATGCTTACGGGTAAACGGGTAGCAGCGGTAGTTTATGTGCTAATACAGCTAGCATTAGTTACCAAAAGACTTTAAAAACTTATGCCACAAAATCTGTTCAAAAGTTTTACTGTGGACTTAAGCAAAAACTAAAAATAACATAGGTGAAAAAGGTTTACGTTATACGCAACGGAGTTATTCCGGTGTGTGACGATTTAGCCCCTTTGATATTAGGTAGATTTTCCCACTTGTCCATTTATACGTTACATATGTTTTACAACAATTAATTCTGTATTAAGTGGTTTTTATTCAAAACAAATAAAAAATCCATTAAAACACATATGAAACTACACAATATGCATACTCAGACAGTCGTAACTTAAGAAATTAGATTTTTACCTTTTAAGAAACGATACCAAAAGCAAAACTTCCAACGTCAGTTTTTACTCGTGCAGACAACGTTGCTCAATCTATGTAGGTATTACCTATAGTTGGAATTAAAAACTGATCCGTGATTTATCGCCGAATCAGTAACAGCATAACTATTCTGGAATGAACAGTAAATGCATGTAGGTATACGGAATTGCCCCGTAGACGGATTTGCCCACATCGACCTTACCTGTAATACTGACTTCAATTCGTTAGATATAAAGAGGTAACGTAATAAATTAACAATCAAATTAACTAAAATCAAACCTGATTTGTAATTAAACCAGTAAATAAAAAAAAAAACCTATTGAATACTTATTTCCAGGAAATAGTAATTCAGACTAAATCTCATAAATCTCTTTAAAGGTGTAAGATTTTGAATAAATAACAAATTAAGTGTTGTTATGCACTAATATTCTATAAATACATACTTTTAAAAGTTTAAGTGGGAATTTTGTAAGCTTTTAATTATTATGAAGTGATAATTTATAAGAATTGGAGAAACTTCTTTGTAAGATTTTTTTGTTTCTTAAACTTTAGCAGGTTTCTTAAACTTTTGAACAGGTTTCTTAAACTTAAGAGCAGTTTCCTTAAACTTTTGAGCAGGTTTCTTAAACTTTTGAGCAGGTTTCTTAAACTTTTGAGCAGGTTTCATAAACTTTTACTTCCCAGTAGTTGGGATCTAGGTAGGTATAGAATTTGAACTAAGTACCTGGGTACTTACCTACCTAGGTATATTATGGAGTTTGTCTTTGCTTATTTTACTTTTTTAAGTGCTTTGCCCAGCTGTGGGACAGAACGGGCTAACAAATAAAATAAAAGTGCTTTTCTTCGTCTAATACCTTGTTGAGACTCGCACAAACCAGGAAAGCATGGCACATATGGGAGGAGGCCTATACTTACTTAGCAGTGGGGTGCCAAGGCTGTCAATGACGATGATGATGATGATGAAGTGCTTTTCTTACATAGGTAGGTACCTATTTCTCCATTACCCTGGATATTGCCTTTGCATAGAAAGTAAAGATCCTGAAAATGTAGGTATACCTACCTAAATTTCCTTTTTTAACAATAAATAAAGTAGATACAGCACATCAGGTCAAATGAAACTGTCAAATTTCTGCAAATTATTTTAAACCCTAAAACGTTGATGTTTAAGTTCAAAATTTAATGACAAAATTTGACAGTTTGTGGTAACTTGATGTGCTGGCAACTGTAGGTAGGTACTTACTAAATTAATTTTATGAATGGTTTAAATCTCATAACAGCTCCTAAGTGAAAGAGAATTCGGTCTATATACGTATGTCCCAAGGTTAAGTAGTGGTCAAAAAGTAAGTTTCATGTTTTATTACCTACTACATACCTAAGTACTTAAATCAAAAAAATACGTAGGTACCTAACACTTAGTTAACATAAGTAGCTAACGTTTTCACCCAAAAATATCTGATTATAACTTTTATTACAATTCGTTTTAAGTTAGTAAATTAACAAAATACAAATTATGTAGGTATATTTTCTCACAGAAGGATTTAGAGAGCTTTAAAAATTCTTTGTTAAATGTACCTATAGGTACAATAAATTTGAGCAAAAACTTACTTTTGAATACTCAACTTTTTACAGTGCCGATGTCACACCATTTGCAACATTAAAATCTAAGCATAAAATTAAGTAACGAGACCTGAAAGGAGTTTGAATTATTTTATTACAACAACACATTTAAAAAAAAATTACGCACTAAAATTATTAGAATCATTTGTTCTCTGCTAGCTACTAACAACTCACCTAAACTACTAAATACCCACTTACCTAAACAAAAGAAAAACCAGTTCTAATTTTAAATTCACTTGTCATTAGTTGCTCTCTGCATCAGTAGTTAAGCTCAGAGATTCTGCACTCACCATCGTGCTATCTGGATTTGACTTTTGCCGTCATTGATTTTTTTACTCTGTGGCACTTTTAACTGACGAATCAATCATCTGTGTTGGTTTTGATGATAATGAACGGCATTATTTTTTAATATTTGTTATAACCTATTTATAACCTCACTATAGGACAATAATTTTAAAGTTAAATAGGTACCTATCCTACTTCATTGTGATATAAAAAAAACTAATAGCGATTTTAATAATTGTAATTATTAATAATAAATACCTACCTCTAAATAATTCTGACATGTCAAAATTATTGTTAAAAAACGTTTAAGTTTTAATGACAAAATTTGAATAGGTATTCCTCACCTATAAAGTATCATAAATAAAGCCTACCTATCAATAGCTTGATTTATAGCAAACTTGTAAGAATTACTTACGTCATTAAAAAAAAAAACTAATATTTATAGGTAACCAGTTACTGGTAGGCGTATAGCCTTGACTTGTAAAGAGGTCCACGTGTAAAATGCTTGTTTGATTAGAACTATAGATTTTGAGGGTGCCGTTGTCTTACTCGAGGGTAAACTTTCTGCTCTGTGTTATGTTTTATTTTGTTTTGTAGGTATAACGTTTACAATGTAGAAAAAATTTGGTATTGAGACTACTCAGAAATATTTCATTGAAATTAAAGTTAATTAAAAATAACTGAAGGTCCCATCTGTATATTATTTTCAAGTTTTATAATCATGGAAAGGTACCTATATTACCTAATACTCAACTTCCCTTTAATTAAGTAAATTAAGAAGTAAGAAACTGAAGATCTCATCATCTGTAGGTATTATTTTCTTTACCCGACTACGGCAAAGCCAAATTATTTTAGTATTTAATTTTCTTACTCATGAATACCTACTTAGAGTTGAAACAAAATTATTACAGGTATTATTAAACTTAGGTGAGGCACTTGTGGCTATTATAAGTAAATAACAGCTGCACGGGTCGATTGCCGCTGTTGGTCCATGGATGGGTGACCATCTTTGCATACCAAGAGCCCTCCGTGCCACGGAAAGCACGTTAAGCCGTTGGTCCCGGATGTCATTCGTGGCATCAATCTTTGACAGTCGTCGTTACGGGTCGTCAGAATCCATAGTCTGACAACCAGTCTTATCAAAGGGTATCGTATTACCCAGTAACTGGGTTGTGGAGGTCGGATAGGCAGTCATTCCATGTAAAATACTGGTATTCAGCTGCATCCGGTTAGACTTACCTACTTAACTATGTTGGGGTCTGCGAAAGACACCAACATAGTTGGGAAAAGGCCAGGCAGATGATAATTATTAAAATTAGACGGGTAGGTAGGTATTTATTTCGACACGTAGACCTTTACTTAGGTAGGTAGTTACCCTTCCGCTTACACTAAGTTAAGGTATATAGGCTTCTGTGCTATTTTGGTTTATGGAACTAGATTCAGTCACTTTTAGTACCTATAGTTTAAGTAGGTAAGTCCGTTTGCAAAAGGACTCTACCTACTGGAAAGTATGCGACTTACCTATTACCTAATTCACAAGAATTCTAAAGTTAAAAGTTTAGATAGCATTCTCTTAGATTATAGGTAGGTAGGTGCCTACTTTAATAACATATACCACACCAGCAGGCATAGCATGACGCTTTCTATTTCTTCGAAGAATAGACACGGCTGAAGCTGAACCTTGGAGTAAAATCAACCTGAAATTCGCCAATTTTCGGTTGGTTTTACTCCAAAGCTCAGCTTCACTTTTTTATTATTTATTTACCTCACATTAGAAGAATATTACGCTGCTGGCTTAGCATGACGCTTTGTATTTCATCGAAGAATAGACACGGTTCTTTCTATACAAAGCGGCATTTCGTTTATCCATTTTTGACATCTCACCGTAGAAATCCTTCCAAAATCTGTCAGCTTGTCTTTCGTTTCTTATGATCTTTGTCTAGGTCCTTTTTTATGTAAGGATTTCTACGGTGGGATGTCAAAAAAGGAGAAACGAAATGTCACTTTGTATAGAAAAAGCCGTGTCTATTCTTCGAAGAAATAGAAAGCGTCATGCTAAGCCTGCTGGTGTGGTACATCTTATTAAAGTAGGCACCTACCTACCTATAATCTAAGAGAACGCTATCTGTAATATTAAGATTTATTTTTATTCCTTTTAACTTATTATATTGTAAATATACAACTTACCAAGTGCTTATTGTTATGCAGGACAAACCGATCTCATTAATGCATCCCACAGGCATCGAAGTCAATTCATAACCCTCCCATAGTTAGGTAGGTATTTAACATATTTAGTGTGGCAACTCAAAAAATAAAAATCAATACTTAATCATCAATATGGTAGTCAATCGGTAATAAAAACTCTTCTATATCCGATTATACTCGCTTCTAGTCCGGTAAATCGATTTTTTACATCTCGAATGACGAAATCGATTGCTTATAGCAACATTGTATGGGTCTTGTACTATTGAGCGGAGCTATTACAGTAAGTATAAAAAATCAAGTTCATGGTCGTATTATTTTATTGCATACCTATGTATTTAGATATGTGTTACTTCAGTTTTAGGTGAATTCCTATCTTTCTTCTTGTGCAGGCACTTCCTGAAATACTTTGTTAGAAGTTTGTGAAAGTATTTTTTTCTGAGAAAAGTATTAGGTATTTTGTGTTTTCAACCTATTAAAAACGATATCTACGTGATTCAATAAAGTTTTGAAAAGCAGGTTAACACTTGCTTCTCTCAGGGAGAAGTTGTTCAGTTTTCTGTCTAACTTAGTTTTATAAAATATTGATCGACCTAAGAGCCAAAACATGAGCAATTAATTATTCAGTTTATTTAGAAAGATAGATTCATTTATTTGCCTGAAATATGGTATTTTACAGATTTTATAACACGTACACAATCGTTCTTCATATTCCGCCTTCTAAATTCGGTATGCTAATTTTGTGATAATAATAATTATTCTAATTTAATATAATGTATAAAGCGAAATAAAGAAGATAACATTATAATTAAATCAAACTAAAAGAAAAAACAATCTCAAAAAAAAGCAAGAATTGTCTACATATCAAATTACAAATGTCAAAGAAAAATAATAAAAGTACAAATTCTCTAAATAACAACTTTTAAATGTCAACCAAAAAAATTAAATTACAAATGTCAATAGCTTAAAATAAAAATGTCCATACAAGATAGAATAGATGTACTTTATTGCATACCAAAATTAGAGCAAGAAGTTAACAAAAATTAAAACTTCTAATTAAATCAACTATTTCCCAATGTGTAAAGTTATATTAAAATCCTCCTAATTTTAATTTATTATCTCCAAGCGAAGGCCAAAAATTAAAGAAGTTTGTTCGACACTTCGGCCTTCCTAACCTAGAAATTTTATACCGTCCAATCAAAAGTTTTGTAACGAAATTTTTCCTTAAAGTTCTTTATGGGAATACCTACGTAGCTGTACTTACCTAGGTATTATATCTTTCGTGTTTCTGTTCCACGATTTTTTCGTTGTCGTGTAAACAATAACAGAATGTTGGGGCTTATCACGGAGGGCATAACACGAGATGTTTTGTATCTATGGACATAAACTCACCGATGTAAAAGCACTATGCACAACATCAGCTGAATTGTCAATATTGCTCTTAAAATATTACTGACTGTACTATCGTGTAAACTCGACCCTATGTATGTAATAAGTGTGTTTTAATTCGTTTTTTTTTAACTGAAATTCTACTTTATCCTTCAGAAGTTAAGGTGGGTTCTTGATTGGGAAACTTGTCATGTCGTGGCTCGCGTGTATATCCCAAAGTCGCAAATTTGTATTCAAAAGATACCTACCATCGAAGTACGCAATAATCGTAAAACGAACAATTTAAACTCCGATTTTGTCGAGTTTCGAATATTGCTCTACCATTGAAACAGTAAATAAGTTTGTATATAGGCCCTGATCTACTTACAATCGTGTATGTATTTGCGTAACTATTACTTATTTACTTTATCTGAGTGTTTTGATACCTTGTGTTCCTACTTTGATATTACCTACCTTCATAATAGTTCTGTAAGTACCTAATATAAACTTACAGACTTTAATGAGTGCGTTTCTACATGCTCTATTTATGTCTATAAAGACTTCAGTATCACCTGATACCTAGGTAGGTACTAATAATATCGAACGATAAGACCATTCAAGTTTTAAGTTTTTTTGTCTGAATTTAAAGTGAATTAAGTTTTAAAAACATCTTGTTTCCTTACAGGAACACGTCGTAGCACAAAATAATAAAACAACCGGAAAGACCAAACTTTATTTACCACAAAAAACATTTTTATGTGTCATAGTTACATGAAAACTACAAGCTGTATCATTAAGATACTTCTTCATTTACTTACAGAAAAAGTTTTATACTATACATCAAAGTTAACTAGATGTGTTCTAATGGTATTTTAATTGTTCCTACCCACCTTACTACGCCGTGCGAACTCATAATGATCTCCCTCACTTTGTAGTGTTGCCAACTACAATAAATAAACTGAGACAAGTCCCTGAAAATGAGGCGAAAGTCGATAAATTACAAGTGACAAGATTTAAACAGACATCTGTGTGTTTTATTCTTTAATACAGTTATAATAAAGAATTTATTGGGATTAAATTCTTAGAATATTAGTGGTTAATGACCTGACACAGGAAGCGATGCGATCGTTATGGCTTTGTGTTTCCTTACATACATTTACATTAAATTAGCTGGATTGTAAATGTACAATTTGTAGCCTAAGTACCTTTTCGTGGTACTGACTAAAATACTAAATAGAATTTTCATTATACATTTTACAGGTAGGATGTTTTCACATAATATTTTACATTGTGATATTTATTTATATATGTACTAGCTTTTGCCCGCGACTTCGTCTGCGAGAACAATTTACCGGAATAAAAAGTATCCAATGTGTTAATCCAGGTTATAAACTATCTGTGTGCCAAATTTCATTCAAATCCGTTCAACCGTTTTTGCGTGATTGAGTAACAAACATACAATCTTTCACATTTATAATTTTAGAAGGACAATGCAATTATTATCTAGCCACAATGCCAGTTTCCAATCATGCAACACTGAAAATCTGACATAAACCAGTGACAGATTTCTCTATTTAGGTACTGTCAAAACCCAAGTCCCTAAAAGCGTTAGTGGTTAGCCGGACTACGGCACCGCTATGTCAATGCGGCAAAATTTGTATGTCCCACGAAATTAGGGGCGGGTGGCGACTCTGCGCCCACTCTACATAATTTTATGAGGCACGATAGCGGCTGGGTTTTAGGAGCGAGATAACTATGAGTTGGCATGGTCTCAAGCCTACTATAAAATTATGAAAATATTGTACATTTGCAATGAAAATAAAGGAGAATTTATTGTAATGCAGTTCGAAGCAGGCTTAGCAGGTCTTGTAGGCTGTGTGTGATCCAATGTCTTCCTAGAAAAAAAGGAACACGATTTTATTAAAGAGGAAATATTTATAAATTAGCATTCGCAGTCACTAAATTCAGAATTAAGCCGATATTCAGATGGTAAAAGTTATGAAAAATTAAATCTATTTTGCTAGGTTTTTTCAATAGAAAACACCTGAACGCATTTTATGAAACTGTCTAGCTTCTGTATTCAGAGGCTAGACAGTTTCATGAAATTCGTTTTTATGCCTCGAAAGTAGCAGCAAAAAAACCAACACCTGCCTTATTTGGTTACGATGAGGATAATATAATACATAACATATTATCATCAACATTAATGCGTAAGCTTATAGGCCATTGTATCTACATACAATAACCTTATAAAGAAACAAAAATGTACTTGTTAGTGTTATGTTTATATTATTCATCGATTATGTGTAGTAATTAAGTTTTAATTAAATAGTCTGTGGGCGTAATTTATGGTTCGTTATCGTTTTCTAAAAAAACGCGTCGCCGAGGTTTGACAAAGCCAGTAAAGTCACAAGTTTACAGATAATGTAACTTGACCTCAACGCACACGCTTACACCTTCTATAGGTATGTATCTTAGTCTTTTAATTATTCCTGAATTCATTACTTGATAAATCCAACATTAAGCCGTAAAAAACATTATACCTACGCCACCCTAATTAAACGTATTATTTTATTTTTAAACGCAAACGTGCAATGTTCGTCCCGAGTGCTGCGTAATTAAATTTCTTATTTATTTTATTAAACAAAACCTTGCTGTTGAATTAAACAAGTGTTTCAGCTATATAAACAGTGCATATAATGCCCTTCCTTTTAAAATATTTGACAACACTTGGATAGCTCGGGCGGCTCTGGCGGGTAAAAACTAGATCTAATAAGGTATAATCTATGTAAATACGTATATTCTGTGCTTGTTTTGAAGCGAATGAGGACTGTATATATTTTCTAAAATACATATTTAATGAGTAGGGTTTCCAATTTATTATATGTCCTCTTACTGGATCTTATGATATAGTATTTGTAGGCATACCTCCCGCTTACTTAGTTATGCCATTAAATGAGGGAATTTCGATTAATCGTTTTCAGAGAATTCAATCATGTATTTCGTATTAAATACCAAAATGTTTGTCGTACTTGGTAAGTATGTGGCTAGACCTAGCACTTGTTTGGCAGGCAGTTAGCTTTTTGTAAAAGAATTGTATTACAAAAAAAAGATACTTTTTCTGAAATGTAATCAGGCATATTTTCTGTTTTGAAATTTAATAAAATTTGTAGAGTTTTCTTTTAAAACAATTGTAGATTGTAGAGTAATTTTGATAAATTGAGGGTTCAGTCAAACCATTTATTTAATTGTATCTTCGAAATACAATAAAAGCTACCGACACAGGTACCAATTCCAACTTTGCTCTACAAATACAACGGTAGAAACTGTATGTAGGTATACAAACCCGTATCAACTATTTACCCAACTTAAATGAGGGTCTTATCAACGTAGATCTTGACCACACAAGCCTCCGACTAACCTCATCAAATTCCCATAGGTGCCAACCCAATTTGAGGAATCAAAACGAAATATCTACGAAAACTACTTAGATAGGAGAGGGCTTTATCTATAGAAATTGTAGCTAGAACTTCACACTGTGACTGTACCTATTTTAGTCAAACTGAATGCTGGGCACGTTTTTAGTCTACCTAATCCTTACAAGTTAGTATAAGTACCTAGGCAGGTACTAATATTTTTTTTATTTTTTGCCATCTCTGGTTAGGAAGCATTTTTAATTTTGCATTTTTTACCATAGGTTTCTTAAAAAGCAAATAAGTTAATAGGCACTCTTTTACTTGGATAATGACTAGATAATACAGGCTGCATGGTGTCCACGTCAATGCGGATATTTTATTAACGGATAATAACTAATAGGATAGGTGATAAACTGACTCACCAAATCACAACGAATCTTTGTTGTCGCACCTTTTTAGAAATCGTATCTTTGAAAAGAAAGAACCTTCCACCTACACTTGTACAACGTAAGAAAAATTCTTCTAAAACATAAGTTACGTGTCGTGAATAGCTAGGTGCGTGCTCTCGTATATCCACGTGTATACTTTCTATAGATTCTACCTATGCATGTATATTTGTGTATACGTCGGTTCAGGAACTGAAGTGCAGTTAGGGAATACCGCACGGACTGATACCACATAAAGTAGGTGCGTGGTACACGAGAAGTGAACAACGGATGTGTCGCGAGATATATCGGTTTTTACGTTGTATTTTATTTCTCGTTGATTGATGTATGATGTCATGAAATGATTGATGTCCCATTTTGGTTGTGTTTTCTTTTGAAGTATGGAAATGTATATTGGTTTTTTTATGGGGAAGGATGAGTGGTTTGTGGTTTGTTGAAATAATTTATTTTTATATTGGCTGTCAATGGCTTTTGAAATAGGGTCAGTAGCTGTTTCTCAATTATCACAACATTTACCTACCTACATTTTATTGACTTTTAATAATTACATAGGTAAACTTAACAGCTTAATAGGATGTTTAAAAATCTTTTCCTGTTTTTAAAGTCTCCAAACGTAGAAGTTTGGTTGATCTTCAAAAGAATCTTTGATCTTGAAAAGAAAACTACAAGATCACACATAGGTAGTTGTACTTACTTGTAACATGGGCAGCAGGTATATTAAAACCCTGATAACTGTATTTTAAATAAATCGAAGATTACCCAATCAATGTGGTTATCTACAATTTACTTTTTACGACGAGAGATAAGCATACAAAGTCAAAGATCCATATTAATTTATGCGTCAATAATCCAATTAAAACATAATAACAGTCGATCAGCTACATTATTAACCCACTTACATTACCTAATAAGCTATCTATCTCCGGATCTATCTCGCAGCGACCTTGCGTGTGTCCCATCCGAGCCAATAAAATATGTAGGAGACGCGACGTACTCGCCCTCTCTCGCCTTTCTATAACAAGAAAGAATTTTTCTATGCATTTATTTTCTCACTGAAAATTCTTTTGAGTTTTTTATTCTTTTTACCGATAACAAGACTAAAACATAGTCCTTTTTGTACGACATTGTACACGAACAAGACTTTGTAGGTGTATTTTACGTAGTCAATGACATATATTGAATTTATAGTTTGTCTTGCATGTGTATGTCCTCGTAATACCTCTTTTATGGACTATACAATATATTAAGACAGGACCTTGTATCTTTGTGGCTACATCCGTATAAGCAACCCTGTTTTGTGAAGGTACACGTAAGTCGCTATCAAGAGAAACTTCTGAACTCATTACCACAGAATGGGTGTTGGTAGACATTAAATAGATTCCTGAGGAATAGGCATCTCTTCTCAAGATGGAAAACATTTTCTATTGAACAAACGTAGATTGGTAAGTAGGCACAAATGTGTATAAAATAAACATCGAGTTTATATTTATTCCATTAGACACACAGTGTGTAATTGAATATTTATTCTCAAAACATTCATACCAATCAGACTTAAGAGAAATCGTCAGTAATTCAATGTAACAAATGTTATGACATTTCTCCAGTATATTTATGACATCAACGGTATAATTTCTTATTGTCGGGCGCCGTTTTAAATTATCGTTTAATAACACTGAAATGTTTCAATTGATTTAAGACAATAATATCTACGGTACGTAATGTGATATAGATTCTATTTATTTCAAATGTAACGCGGTTCACGAATTAGAGACCTTTCATTAGGTAGCTGTGGAGTGTTTGGGCGATCATTTTATTACTTCAACTTACAAATAAATAAATCTGTCGATCTGTTTCTGCGGAATATATTTCGTAGAAGTGTTATTTTTATGTAGTCCATAAAATTGTTGTTTTATTCAGAAGCTTACCTACTAATTTCCTTTAAACCACAATTTATTATAGATAACTTAATATAATGTATTAAGTTATCTAGGCAATCTTTAAGTTCATTATTAAATTTACCTGACTATCCTGTATACCATGTTTTATGCAAATAAATGATATTCTATTCTATTTTATTCTATTCTGTTCTACTATACCTAATGCAAAAATCTGAATATTATCAACAAAGCAAAATAATGTCAATACAATTCTTTCAGCATGCAAAATTAAATCGAATTTATTACAACACACAGTCACATTTGAAGCGATGCAAAGAAATTCTTTCCATACAAAAATTCTTTTAGTCATCACCCTTATTCATTTCCTTCAATACTCCATTATATCTTTTATACGGTACCTTTATCCCCGTACCGCGTAATGTTTGACATTAAAACGATGCTGTCTCATTAACCGAGAGGCAGTGCCCGTTGTGGTAAGTTAGTGTCGGCTTGTAGCAGTAAAATACGACACTTGATTGGCGGACAAACATTGGCCTCGCCGGCATAACTTACCTACACGCCGCCGCAGGGTAGGTTAGGGAGCAGTGCGTATCGGTTTCGCAGACGCGATATTATCTCTAATATACCTACACGTTCCGTTAGCAGCCATAAGCATTTGGGATAACACACCGGTAGCCACCAATTACTTAATTGGATTAAGTGCTATGCTTTTTGAATAAGTTGTCGAATTCGAAACTAAATGATCTTGCAGGAGTGATTCAGTCACCTTTTACTTCCCGATGTATGTTTTCGTTGAGACTTGTTGTGTCCGCCAACAGATAGTTTATGCTCTGTTATTATATTTTATTCTAGAGAATTGTTCCCGTTTCGAAAATAACTAGAGAAGTATTATGAAGTTGTGTTTTGATTCAAAACATTTGGGAGATAAATGCTTGTTTATGTAATATATTTGTTTTCTTATTGGCTTCCGAAACAATGCGTTCATGCAACCCCTCAAGAACCCGAAATAAGTTTCTTCTAACAAACTGGTCCTTTTAAATCAAACAAATACGCGGGAGCTCAATGAGGATTTTACTCCACCCGGGCAAATTAAAAAAATAATTAAGGCACTGGCTTCGCAGCATAGATAGCTTATTTAAACGGTTAATATAATAATTTGAGCAGAAAATGTTTAAATTAAAATAATCCGATAGGGGGAACCGGCGGTAATGAACCGACGCAGAAATTATCACGACGATATTTTACGAAAAAGGAGGTGGTTTATTTGCATTCAGAGTATTTTTTCGTACACTGATAACGTGTCAAATGTAATCTTAATCTCCTAAAATACCTACGCGCTTCATGTGAGTTCGGTACACTTCAAAACAGGTCTGATAATACGCAAAGCAGTTAGATACTAATTTTATGAGACATCCCAAGTAAACGCCTTTCGGCTTTCACAGGTAGATACGCCGACTAAATTTACATCGGCTTTCCGCCTCGAAACATATTTTTTTATCTGAATTGTGGAACAGTTATCGGGAATATACTATAGCTATTTTTATCTAGGTGCACCCCGATTCGAAAGTCATATGTAATCTTGTAGGTATGTGATGAAACGCGACCTCCGTACCGAGGCTTTCACGAACAATAACAGGTACCTACTTAAATTTTACAATGGAAATTAAGATCATTAAGCAATTAAAGAAGACTCTCAAGTTAACATATGATCAGATTATAAAAACCGTTTCGAAAAACCTAAAAAATAAACCGTGAAACAGCTTTTTATTTCTCAAGCGTAGTATGACGAAATGGACTGCACGCGAATTCAAGATTAAGCTACTGGTAAAGTAGCATTTTCGCACCCAATAAGGCGAAACTCAATTTCGGATCTCGATATTCCGGTGCTAAATCTTTAATTGTACGACGTATATGAAAGATTTATAGAACGGAATGAATATGAATTTTTAATTTGTCATGAGGGAAACTCGAAAAGGCGTTCTTTCTCTTGAAAATATTAACACATAATAATGTCATTTTATGGTTTCTTTTAATGGAACGTGGGGCTATCGGAGTGGCTCGGGGTTCGAGATACGGCCTCAATAACGCTTGATGTTAATGGACTCGCCCGATGGAGGTGTGCTATATACTCTGGCCAGTATACTAACGTCGTAATGAGCATCTTTGCTATATACAATTGACCGTACTCTCTCAACCGTACGATCTACAGATAAAGAGTATTAAATATAATATTTATCTCATTAGTCAACTATATATCTTGCTTTTTTTCTACTTATATTTTCTTGTCGTTTTAGTGATTTTTTCTACAGGTTCACTGATGACATGACCGTGAACTGTCCAGTGTCGGATCATAATTCAACTGCATGTGTATCAACATACAGCCTATACTGTTCGCACTGCTGGGATATAGGCCACCCTCTGTGAGAGGGAGTGGGCCATAATTAACCAAACAAGCCCACTCCCTCTCCCAGAGAGGAGGCCTGTGTACCAGCAGTAGGAACATTATAGGCTGATTATGTAAAGCGCATGCCTTTTTTTTTTTTTTTGAGGGTGGGAAATCATCAAATAACTTCTCCCGCTCTGGGCGGAGCGGGAGGGTGTGTCAGACTCTTACTGACTAAAACCCACCCGTATTCCTTCCTGTTGCCTGTGTTGCGGGGGCCTCGGTGACCCATAAGTACCTTCCCGCGACAAGTTGCATGCCTGGGTTCGAACCTACACAACTCTTAAGTCGAAGCTGTTACGACTGGGCCACCTCTGCTCCTAGTCGAAATGGTATCTATTGTTACCAAATAACTTAGATAGCTATCAAAACAATAACCATGTGCACGTGTTTTCCAAAGCATTATCTATTGTAATTTTTTATAGTGCATGTTGACATAATTTATTATTGTATGCTACTATAGGCAGGACATAATGGATCTGTAATTTACCTAACATCTGTATGTAAAACCTATGCCCAGAACAAAAAGATTTGATTTGATTTGTGGTGCGAATTTGGTTTACATAAAAAAACTCATATTAGAGTATTATTTCGTAAATAGGTACCCGTTCGTCGCTGGCTTTCTATTACTATTAACACTTTATATATAGCGACTAAAATATCGACATGTTTTGTTGTTTCTTTTACATCTATAATTCAGAGCTAGTGTGGGGCACCGCACAAATTGATCTTGAAAAACAACCACTTATTTTGACAAACACCTTTTAAAAATAGGTCGTAAATGCTTCGTCGTACGAGCGAAAGTTCTCTTAAACCCACCGCGTTAAAGTATATTTCACATTGCAATGTTTTGATAAAATATTAGATTCTTTTCTTTAGTTACGCTAGACCTTAATTTTAATTTGGAATGAGCTTTTTATAGAGGACTCTCTGAAGAGAAACGATTTTTCATAAGTGATGAGGCGGCACTGATTGTGTATATTGGATAAATATTTTTAAGAAAAATCTCCGGGGTCGGGAAAAATGTGGGATGTAATAAATATTAAGCAAAAGCAACGTCGACACGTGTAACTAATCTTTCGATTATACGTGTCCATAATTAATTAGCCCCCTCGAGAGTTTAATCAATGTGGAGGCTCGGATTTACATGAAATATCGGTGTTTGGCAGGTACCTAAATATAAAATATCCTCCATGTAGGTACATGGAATTAAAAAAACGGGGATAAAGGAGAGGGCGGGCAATATAATCCGTGCGTACCTATTGGCACCGTTTGGGCACTTAGCTCCAGCAACGCAGATGTTTGTAATGATTTAATTTCGCCTGAATCCGTCCCTTCGTCGGGACATTGTTCCTCGAATACCTAAATTCAGTGAGCCTAATCTACATTTGCGCTGGTGTAATCTTCAATAAGGAAACGCTCATACTTTCTCCGTCATTATGGCTGATTTCCTTGCGATTATCACGGATGTAGCTTTGTTTATGAATACAAAGCAGAATCAAGTGTTTATATATTATTCGCTTTTCAGTTGATTATTATTCGTTTATTATTATTATTTTCTCTATGCATTTTAACACCATACTGCGATCGCCAACCCGCCTGCCAAGCGTGGCGATTATGGCAAACCCCCCCAATATTGGGGGAGGCCTATGTCCAGCAGTGGACGTCTTTCGGCTGGAATGATGATTATTCGTTTTTATTGAATACTTCTATTTCTACAATTATTTTTAGTCTTAATTATTGTAAAGTATCCTGAAGTTATATTCCCTTCAATCCTACGAACTCAAAGTCGTATACAGCAATGCTTATGAACGGATTAAAGCGTGGTCATGGTATATCAATTACCTCATGTGGTCAAAGCCAACGGTCATCATTATTATACATAATAATATAGTAAATTTAACTTCCAATTTGCATTTTAATAGATTCGGATTCTTCACACACGTATTTTGCTAGAATTTACACGGATTGGATTGTCAACCGAAAGCAATTGGAAAAACATAAAAATGCTATAAAATTCGATCGTAAAAGAATTGTAAGTCTCGTGCACATTTTTTTCCACACGGTATCGAATCGAATTGGTCTCTACTTCTGATACCGCGTCGTTTAGTTAATTATTATTATAGTGGAAACTTTTAGCTGAGTAGTAAAAAAATCCCTCGGATGTGGTCAAAACAATATGGCATGAAAATATTAGGCGCGTGGCGATTTTTAAGGACTGCAGGGGACCTAAACGCAACTTTTATAAGTTTTATAATGCCTTAAAGTATATGATCCACTGAAGTAAACAAAATCAGAAAAATATATGATATTCTTAAGGATATATGCTAGGTAGATAGTGTGTTGAAAACATAATATAACTAATTTGATACCATAGAAAAAAATCACGAAGGTACCTCTAAAAATTTATTTCAAAGATTAAAAACTATACATACAAACATACATGCATTCTGATTTTTTGTCAGATTATTCTACAAGCAACATATTAGCTTAATAGTGTTTTATTTTTTTTTTATACAATCTATAGCTTTATTTTAAATCGATAATTGCTTCATATTTTGCAATAAATTACCAGCGTTGTGTCATCGCGTTTCTCTTTCTTTTCTATGCAGTCCGACAGAGACCACGCTTTAGGTGTTGTCGGCCTCTTAAGTGCCTTAATACTAAACTTGAGATATTATCTTTTGTTTAGAGTTACTTATATGTATATTTTAAATTGACGTATTTATTTATCACCTTATCTATGGCAATGATAATGTATGTGCATAATAGTTGCTTAATTGTGTTATTAAATTATACACTCAAGTTTTACGAGCAGTAGGTACTTATCTAATGTATATCAAAACTTTTAGATTATTTAAAAAGGATAAAAGGCAGCCTACCCAGTACCCGTATTTTATATTGAAAAGACAAACTCCGCTATCGGATCTCGTTGAATCTTTTTACATTTTTCTCACAAAGCATCGTGAAATGGCGAATGTAATAGAAGTTCCGCCCGGGAATAGGTGCGTTATCAAAGTAAAAGATAAAAGTTTTAAGATTTTATTTAAGAGACGGTACCCGTTCGTTCAAAGTTTTGTCGTAACGACCCCGGATTCAAGGCAGTGGTATTCCAACTGAACACGTAGGTACCTACCTACCTAACTAAAGTAGTATACGTAGTAAAATGTAATTTAATCTGAAACTATCAAAGTTAACATTTATTTCAACTGATTTTTCTTAGCATCGTCATGTTTTTGTAGTTCGATATCGTTCATTTGTTGCTTGACATAATTCTAAAAGAGATTTTGGGTATGACGAATTCAAAGTTTTAAAGCAGGTAAGAATGCGACAAAGTATAAAGTCACACCTGTCTAGCTCCCTCATTATTAGTGCTCATCTCATATACACCAACGGCAGAGGCAACTGGAGCCATCGACTCATCGACGGCAGAGGCAACTGCAGCCAACTCAAAAATGCAGATTTTATTTTGTTATGTCACTCTTCTTGTCAATGAGCGATATACTGATATTAAAGAGTAGTACGAGTATTCTACTGTAGATTAGGAAGCCTGTATAGCCATGAGTTGTCATTTTATTATTTATGTAATAGGATACTCACGTCACAAAATATATTTTTTATGTGCAAACAAATAAGAATTCAGAGGAAAAACACGCAACGCAGAAAGCCTATACTAAAGCAAATTCCGTGTTAATCAACAAACCTAACCAAATCCAATTACAAGGCTTAAATGACATGAAAAGGGGAGATAAAACCTAATATTTTCCGTCCAATGCCTCCAAGGAAAATGAGTTGGCAAGGCTTACCTGTATAGGGTAAATTTGTAGGTATATTTGTCCGGAACTACGTCGTTTAGACGTATCAACAGCCCTCGCCTTAGTGAGCGCAAACATTCAGTAGGTAACACAAAGAAGGAAAGTAAACATTGCCAACATATTGTTCATTCCCTCAGCCGAAGATATCAAACAGATATAACGGGATAAGATTTAGTCCGTGTCTTTTATGACGTCATTACGAAGGACCTTAGCTCTGACAGCTGTGAGCAAAAATTCCGGGAAATTCCACTAGGTTCGACTGAATATCTCAGGGAATGGCTTAGCTTATCTTAAAACACCTCATATATTTCTACACTTTTTAATTTAATTAATTTCCAGTAGCTCCACATTATTAGGCAACAAAAATGAACGCTCTATCAAAATCAGACATTAACGGTATAACAGTTCATTTGGTTACGTACAAAACTACCACCATCTTCCATTAAACCCAATAGAGAATGCACTATAACCAAAGAAATTACTTACTGACTCTTAAACCTGGCAATTTCCATTAGTTTGATTAAGAAAAGATCCAACAACATGAAAACATGTTGGTATTTAACTTTTAACTATCCATCCACACACATATCTATAGTCATGTGTGTTTCCGTCTATAACAAGTTTAGGTATGAAGTAAATACGAGGAAAATCTTCACGCGAAAATGTGCCTTACTTTTTCTTTTCTAAGGTTTAATTTCGAGTGGAAAACGCAGGGATTTATGACGTAATATCGCAGCGATATCACGTATCGATTGGTAGCGGCTCAAAGCCGATACAACCGCTTCTATTTACGCTCTTTACCTATTTATAAACCAAGCTATCTGACTCCCTACCTGCTCGCCGCTCCGATGTTAGTTCTCGATATATTCGATATACACACACGGATATTATATTCGATATAAAAACTCGATTCGCTGCGTAGATACGAGAACTTTTCGGAAATAGGGTAGTAGAGTGGATCTGACGAACGTCGGGAATCGATTTAGTGATTTAAATGCAAGTGCACGAGTAAGTTCTCGTTCTATTTTTAAAAAGCTTGGGTTGGAAGTCCTTCGCATCGTCCTGCAGAGATATTTTAAACCTTCTATCTGCGCAAACGATTTCATTCACGTTTAAGTAGATTTTAATGAAAAATAACTGCGCCTACAATTAACGCTCCCGATGCTCGTAACTGTCAGAACGATTCTAATGAAATTAGACTCAAAATAAGATAGCGTAGCTAAGATATGAAATAAAGTCGTTTACAATAAATTAAAAGAGACGCAATTTAAGAAATGAAGAAATAATAAATGGTAATTACGTACCTACCTGCCTAGTTTGGGTTTTATAAAGATTTTTATCAGAGTTTTGAGTTTTCAAATGAAAACGTATTGGAGCGGAGTGCTCCGCCGTGCGGTCACTGACACGAATGCATCGATAGGATTGTTACACTCAGCCTCGCCACAACGTGCTCCCAAACGGTCTTTAACCTCGCATATTTTACATGATCAATTGGAATCGAGACCATGTTTTTTATAAAAATATTTCATAAAATTTTATTCACTATAGTATAATATTATGTATTAAATGATACGCTAGGTGAGAAAGCGGCACGTTACATAATATCTACATCTACATTTCATACTTAATCTAATTATAAACAAGTTATAAACCATAATGATCCTGAGCTTTCAAATTTTTACCGCCACCTGCTCAAGGAGGCAATTTATTTCTAGGGCCCAGCGATCATGATCACTGATTTCTTCCGCCCAGCTTAACTACGGTTAAACTAAATTTATCAAGTAGCAAATGTCGTGCAAACACACGCGTGCTGACGACTTTACTGACCATAAACTGAAGTGTTAGAGCTCATCTTTCTTGTTAACGAGCGCTTGGAATTGTTTATAGTGTAAAAAAATGCCAAATCGCGTCCGAGCAGTCTTCGGATTAACGAGCAAAAATATTTACGTTCAGTGTCGTACAACACTCGTTTTTCTGAGAGCGAACGTTAACTTCGGTGGCGCCTGCCATTAACACTATTCTTATATACGGATGTACCCCACTATAACAATATTGGAAATCTCGTTCGAGACCACGCCCAAAGCCAATATTTGCACTAACATTCGCATAAGGCGAAACTAAAGGAAAATTACGTAACGCCCCATATATTATTTAAGTCGGCCGTAAAATGCTTGAGTTACCGATTCCATCGACGTTTAGTGTCGAACAATCGGCCGCAGTCGGTGAGTCAGTTGGCGCCCGAGGACGGACGTCGAACTACGCCTACAAATCGGAAAATATCCCTTACCATGTGTTACTAAATAAACATGGAGCTCGTTGCCTACATAAGCAACGCCCGTCTCGCTCGTTCCCTGCACGTACGAACCCATTATCTTTTGAAGTCACGCTCGAAACGAATTCATTATTAAACTGTATACTCATAGTAATCGTAGTCGAGAAGTACGCGGAACACACAATATCTGAATTTTGATTAGAATGATTTTATGCGAGCCGCGATTCCTTCAAAGAAATGCTGCATTGTTAAATCCCCGAACAGATGGGACATCCCGCGAAGCCAGTTTCGCTCGAACCCTAATTAAATATTTTAATATATTCTCTCCATCCGTTCTGGGTATTATTTCGTCTATAAGTACGGCACATATATGGTAAGTTAAATTAAAATGCATTGGTTAATTTTCCTCAATAACATAATTTGGTAGGCATCTACCCAATTACGAGCTTATGGAACGTTTCGTATTTCTCGATACTAAGATGGCCATTCGCGGAAACTTTATAGCAAAACATTAACATAATCGGCGAAAAAAATAGTTTGGATAAAGTTCCGCAACTTGATCCACCACAGATAGTCGCGTGAGAAACACCTTAAAATCGAGTAAAACAATTAAAATACCATAAAAGTGTTGGTTCCCACCATAGTCATTGAGTACCTAATTCTGTATCGTTACTACGGGATGATAAACACGCCTCTCGTGCCGAACGTAAAAACAACTTTTGTTACCATTTTATGACAACAATTACGACCTATAAAACGTGTAGCGATTATTCTTCGTACCGATTGTTGTGGTCGCGCTGTCATCAGCCCGTGCTGCGGACTGGCTACTTACTAACACGCGTCCTCTTACGAAAAACTTAACTGTAACAACATCACATCGTAAATTAAACTTTATTTTATTGCCAATAAAGTTTAATTTTTATCGTTGGTGTAGGTGATATGTTCATCGCCTCCCTTGCTGCTGATAATACTGAGCATACGAGCCTTGACTTTGTCAGCTGTGTATTTATAATTCGTCAATCCGTTCATATTCTGTGCCATGTGTAAGTTTTACGACTTTTGTGGGCTATTTAGACATTAATATACATTTGAAAGAGAATCTTCGCTTAACAGATGACATTTTATCGTTTTCTTCTTCAATAAAGTTATGCAAATGAGTTTTTTTCTGAAGAAATTTGTAGTATATCTTGACGAAAATTATTAGGTGTTTTGTTTTCATTCCGTATGTGTTTTAATAACGGGGTTATTTGCTCTTTATTTTACAGTCGTGGAACAAAATGGCAGAGCACATGCTAACACAATGGGGCTGGCTGTTGTATCGTGTTAAAATTTCGCGTAGAAATGCACCCAATTTGGCGAATGGAACAAGGGGTTACAATTTGTGTTGATAGTTGTTATCTATACCGCCCATCGCAGAGTGTATTGTACTGCCTACAAAAAAGATTGCTACCAAAAAAATATTGATATTTTTTGCAAAAAGTGCCTATAGATATTAAATACCTCGTCATACCTATAGGAAAACGAGTCTTGGTTTATACAATAAGATTGTCTAACCGCAGTGTGGTCCGGTTTGTAAATAAATTTCGTTCGATCGTTCAAACGATTTAGTAAGAGTAACATTACAGGGATTATATCAGATATGGATACCAAAAAGCTATAAATTAATAACATTATGGGATCACTAATCTACCAGCAAAGTGTAGTAACAGAGAATGAGAAAACTTTAGAATCACCAGAAACTTAAGGGGAGAAATACAAGATATCTAGTAGTGCTAAGAAATTCACATTTAAAATAACATGGTTATTTTATCGTATGAATGATAAAATAAAATGGTTATTTTATCATATTATTGATAAGACAGTGGTGGCCCAGTGGTAACGGCTGCGACTTACGAGTTGTCATATATTATCTTATATATCGTGTTGTTATCGTAGGTTCGAACCCAGACAAGTGCTTTACTTTGTGTAAATTATTTCATCACCACTGCTCACAAAACGGTGAAGGAAAACATCGTGAGGAAACCGGCATGTCCTAGAACCAAAAATTCTAAGACATGTGACATCTACCAACACGCACTGGGCCCGCGTGGTAGATTACGGCCCACTCACAGGATGGATGTCCCAGGATGTACAGGATGTCCCAGCAGTGGGAACATCATTATAGGCGGCTGATTATGTAATGATAAGACTAAATTTGAGGTTAATAGCCTGTTACTAATGAACTTTATTACAACCCCAATTTAAAAAAAAGGTGAAGTTGGAAATATTTTTTTAAAGCACTATAGAAAGAGCTTTTATTAAACTTTTAATAAATCAAGTTAACGTTTCCGAGTTTGTAACACAACAGAAAAGGTGTGGATTAGACACTTACCCATGTAGAATCCTTTCAATTAACATAAAGGTATAAACAATTTTAATAGTCGGAATCTAACAATAAACCTTATTTAAAATGTAAGCACATAATTCACGTAATTCAACCCACGTATTACTTTTATTCAACGTCTAACTATTTAAGTTTTTGTAAACAATTCTCTCTTTAAACCACCGTTTGTCACAAGTCGGTAAACAGATAATTCTGCCATTTTATTACGACTGGAAAATGGGAAATATATGTGATAAAAATAATGCAATACTTTACAAGCGTGCTACGCCGTAGCAGTTTATACTCGGGTTTTTCTTGCAACATCGCTACGTTTAAATATATAATTTCATCTATTCTGTATAAACAAAAAAGGCTGAAGCCCTTTCGAAACTTACAGCGCCATAGCTACGAAATATCATAAGTGCTCACCTAAAACTACAAAAAATACGAACAATGTCGGCCATTTTCGTGGCGTCAACAGGCGACTACACCGACGTAAGGCGTTCCCTACGACAGAATATCGAACTCGTCTGCCCTTTCACAAACACCGTCTGCAACGTATGACATTTAATTTAATATTCATTGCCTTATTTCATACCGCCGTATTGCGAGGCGGATTTTAAAGGGCAAATTATCACCATAACTATAAATATAGGTATGAATAGCGTTACATGTCGCATCAGGCAGATATACGCTTAATTAAATTTTCTGTAACCGCTTTAGCTAATATGCATTTTACATTGTAGTGTCTTGTAAAACGATTTATGGCAAATAAACAAAAGTTACATTGACGCTTAGAAATAAACTTTTAATCTTATCATTTGCGCAGATTACTACAAAATATGATATTAGAGATATTACGCAAATGTATATCTCTAATATCATATTTTGTAGTAATCTGCGCAAATGATAAGATTAAAAGTTTATTTCTAAACAGAACGTGAGAGGCAACATGTTTATTTTCTGACGCTACCCTGTTTCATATTCGGCTCGCGCTCCCCAGCTATATTTTGAATGAGACAGTCTCCAGACCTACGTCCGACTATCCTATACACACATGTTCCACACTGTTGAACGCTAGCTTTCATACACAACACACGTACATATATGTATGCGAAATCCAATTCAGTTTGTACACTTTTCCATTTTTAAAACGGCGCCGAATGACAAATTCTCTTTGAAATACTTCGGATAATTTGATGTTAAGAAATAAATTCATAACAATATCTGTCTCAGCCTTTCAAAGGCACGCTAACAAAGTTTTCAACACAGAAGGCAGGAATTGGGGTTCTCGACCAATTTATTAAAGCAAAGTACGATTTACGCTCTAATTTTAAGAGAAATACCTCGTGTTAGCATCGGATTTATACGAGAAATCCGTGTATTCTATGCACATACTTAAGTTCGCGGGTAAAATAAATTAATTTCCTACCTACCTACATGTTCACACTTTAAGTGTTTCTAATTTTTGGAAGGTGATTCAAGCGTTTCGTGGGTGAATTAAATATTCGATGAGTTGGTTCCGTTCGTCCACGCTGCGGGTTAATAGAGGACGTGTCGCTAATAATTAATAAATTTAATTACGCAGAATCCCTGAATTGAACTGCATAGTGGGTGAATGTATGCAATTCAGATCAACGTAATAATGTTGTAGATTAATGGTATAATAATTTTACAGTTAATGGCCCCCTTGCGTTTTGTGGGTTTAGCTTTTCTAAGTGGCTATACTTAATACCTAATTGCCTTAGTATATAAAACATATTTTAATGCACACGCGATTGGCAGAAAATACTTTAGTATTGCATTTTAAAGCAAAGTCAGTACCTACAGGCACTGAAAAAGTTAAAGTTGTTAAATTCATTTATACTTATGTAAGTTAGTTAAGTGAGTATGTAGGTAAAAAAGTATTGAAAAGGCTAAGAGTATTGGTAGGTAACTTCACGATTTTCATTATTCATACTTGACAGAAGCACTTCGCCCCTTGAATTCAGCCTTCCCAAGGGAAGCTCGCAACGAAGCATACGAAATTCTCATACGTTTTTTACAGATAGGCACCTGCTTGCAGAAAATAAGAAAAACGTCTACTTTCGGAAAAAATTCTAGGCAGATATGTTATCTGAATCGTCGAGATATGGATAAAAATTTAGATCCGTTCAGCAATTTCAGATTGAATACAAATAAAGGTTGGGTGCGTATTGTGTAGTTTTTTGTCGTGACTCAGTACCTACCTACAAAGAGATGTCGATATGTGCGCAAAAAAACCGCCTTGAAATGTGAAAGCTGTTTTTCTGTCTACGGGCAAAGCACGAACAAAAATTTCTAGAACAACTCTTTCACAATGAGCCCAAAATAAGCGATCTGAAAAGAAACATTCAAATATATTTTCCATAGCTACTTATTTAGAAAAAAGAAAACCCATTCTAACCGGTTACTTGAAATCAATGGAAGCGTGTTTTGCTACAAAAGTTTTTATCTACAACTTCCTACGTTTTCATCTTGTATTCCCCTTACAAGGACAGGCCACCCCGTTTTTTCCCATCAGTGCCATAACAGGCTACTATCGGATCATATTAGGTCGGTGGACAGCAACGTCTACCTCCCTACCTGCATATAGCTGTTGGCCATCAGATGGCAGTCGCTATTTGTAAAATTTCAATGCCTTACCATTTTATTTGAACTAGGTTTTGACCGCAATTTTGTCCACTTCTGTTAAAGGCATTCTTACCTATCTCTCTGCTCAATTTTATCCAAATCTGTTTAGTCGTTTCGGGATGATTTTGTGAAAAAAAAGCTTTTACATATTTGATCATAAATACCTAGATATTAATTATTATTCTTCCTCTCACCGATAGGAGGCCTGTGTCCCAAGCAGTGGGAACATTATAGGCTGATTATGTTCTGTAATTATTATATAGATTAAGAAAAAATATATAGCAAGACAGAATCTAGTAGGTAAACCTTGAAAAACCTCACAAATATAAAACCTACTCACATATTATGCCTATGTAACGTATAGATGTTAAACTAAAATAAAGATAGCAACTGATTTTATCCTCCCAAAAAGCTGGGTGCGAAATTAAACGCCTTAGGGGAGCCAGGGAGAATTTGGTCCTACAAATATAATAAGGACCAAATTTTCTATAGTAGATGAGAGTTGGTATAAGTAAGTACATATATAGAATCAATGTCTGATAAATAGGAGTAACTTTATACCTATGTATTATGGATACGTAGTCTATGATAGCTGGTGTTTAACTGGAAAGCTAATTTAATGCAAGAACCTTAGCTAAAGTCTAGTCTAAAGTCGATACAATAAATTAAGCTTATTACTGATAATGCTAATGAAATGCTATTATTTATGTGTTTATTTAGATATTTATTTATTCGTCATTGCGTATTACAAGCAAGTTATTGGCGGACTTAATCGTTCATTATAAATCCCTGAATTATGATTATTTGTGTCAATACCATAGGTTTAACATGTGTTATGTTGGTGATATTTTATTATTCTTAGTGTAGAGTGATGATACGTTTTGAATTTAATAAAATTATATTTACACATATTTTATTTGTGCTTACTGCTTGCGTATTGGCACGTAAGTGGCACCTTTGTAAAGACAATTTGAAAAATCTCTTTAAGATGTACCTAGGTAACAAAAAAAATATGATGAACCTTGGCTCAAATTTTGCCGACGGAGATGCCTATTTTTCATTAAATATTATTTCCCTATTACATGGACTGGTGAAATGTGGGTGTGCTAAATCACCATCACTACCTAACCCTTCAAGGAAACGAGGCGCGATGTTATGTTACTAATTATGTATCTGTACCTAGATACCAATATTATCTTCTACAAAAAATCCTCTCTAGATTATTTAAGTTACCGTCCATAAAGAGTACCTACTTACCTCTACAATTTGAATAACACCTTATTTCTTTAGCATCAAAACCCCTCAAAATTCTAATTCATTTATGCCTATCGAATAACAGAATAACACAAATTAAACCATCTACACAATTACTGTAACAATTCCTTAAAATTCATTTTAAACGACAAACAGAAACACGCAAAACAGCGACTTACCCTTAAAAATAATTTGTTTGTAAGTAACACACGGGAAATGGGGACGACTGGGCAGAAGTGCCGAAACACGGACGGACAGGGATCATCCCTTACAAGTGCGGTGGCATAACTTTATTTTGAAATTAACATAATTAGAGAATGTAGGCTTAGGGGTACAGAACAGTGCTTATTAAGTTAAGGCGTACTGATGTTATTGCGGAATTGGAGGAAAACAGGTGTTAAATGTCAAGGATAAGCTGGGTCTTTGTTCTGTTTGTTCCGGAGACTAGGTTTTTTGGTTCGAATTTTTAAAAGCAGTAGTTTTTTTGGAATCTTTCTTTTAGTTATGTAACGACGTAGGTTCTACGCCCGGCGTAGGCAGTGCTACAAAAATATTGTTGTTATAATTTACTTATTATGGAGTTAAAACCATTAAAAAGTACCTACCTATTAACAATTTTAAAAGTTCTAGCCAGACAGTTAGCAGCTACACATTGGTATAGATTTTGTTTTATATAATTGTTGCATATTTATAACCGTCTACTGCCATTTCTTGCGCGTAGCTTTTGTTTTCCGGTCTCGTGAAAGATCAAAGTACGTCTACGTAATTTACGAGAAGATATCGTATTTTTTTTAAGATAATTCTGTGGTACATATATTTTATATAAATGTGTTTTGTTATTCATTAGTGAAATACAGCCGGTAGTAATAAAACAAAATAATTTAATTAGGGATTATGGGGACACTTCCATCTTGAAGGGGACGGAACGGTCCATTCCGGCGTAGCTATGAAATCTATTGGTTTAATATTGGCGGTAGGTTATAAATTTAAGAAAATCCCTTGACATCCCCCGAGTAAAGATGGCGTTGTGGGTATCAGGTGTCCCAAACTGATCCCTAAGAATGGTATTATCCGGAACATATTTTCCAAGCTGGGGTCGTACAGACCAGTTGGAGGGCCCACTCTGAATAAATTACTTATCTACATTGATTTTTTTATCATATTTACATAGGAAAAGGTTTTGAGTGCCAATACTCAAACTCTGTCTTATCTGCAGAGCCTCATAGTCTTATCGTACTGGTGTATTTTGCAAGCTGCGAGCCTCGTCTTAACACTTAGGTCGAGATAAACTGAAGACTTTTAGGTTCATATTTGACTTAAACATTCGCTTTAGAACTTTAAATGTGTAATTTTACGACCAAGATAGTTGTGCTAACTGGGCGGGCTGGGAAAATTATACAATGTAAGTAGGATCGTGCGATACCTACAAGACACTATTGTAGGTTGAATTAAGTTGACTAGATTTTCGTAATAAAATTCGAATATAGTAACATACCTATTAATAAGAAGGGACAAGACATGTTTCATAGAAAATTATAAGGTATCTTTCCTACCTACCTACAGAAACAAAAGAATCAAACTGGATCTCTTTCGGACAGCTCCTAATGGGTACAAGAATGTTTTTCTACGACGCGAGATCCAACCCTCTCTATTACCCACTACAGTTCTGTTCTAAGTAAAGATTAGGTAGGTACCCTTACTTTGGCCTTCAGCGAAGGTCAAAGGTCAAAGTCTTCCAGTCCTCTTGTCCTTTTAAATATAACTAGGATTCCAGCAATGAAAATTATCAGTAATTCGTAGGCTTCAAAATACTTAGGACCCTTTATAGAACAAAAACGTCGTTCTATTCTATTATAAATTCAAATGTACACTATTAAATTTTTACAACTAAAAATTGCATTAATTGTGAATTAAAAAGTAATAAAACCGATCTGGATTCGTTTGCGGTATCTATTCAATAATACGCAGGAATATCACCATGGCTTTGATCTTGCGTTGGTAGGTACTTGAATAGGATTGTCATATCAGTGTTTATAGTTGACGATACTTATATAAACATAGGTGTTAGTTTGTAAACAGAAGCTCTATTTTATTTTAAATTAAAAATATCAGAGAATTAATTAATACCTACAACTGTGTACAATAATTTTAGAGGGTAGTTAGGAACTTGTCAACAATAAAATTTTTTGTTCAAACAAAAACAATTTTCCTGAGAGTTATGCACTCTATCAAATACTTTTTAAGTTTTCGTTATTCAAAACTTTAAGTACCTACCTATTCACGTATTCATACGTGCACGAATACCTGTAGGTACGTACTTACCTATCACTCGAGGATGCATGGAACAGGTTATTCTACCGCGTTATCGTGATGCATACCTACTACAAAGTTGTACGCACCTACCTACTTACTTGAGCAAGTGATATTTTTAAGCTCCAATGCCACTCCACTGAGAATTGGAGAGAGAGAAAATATCCGAATTCTATTCCAAAATATCTTGAAGCGGCTTAAACCCCTACATGAAGCAATACAATTTCGAAATTTTCAAGATAAATACATTCTTAAATGAATAAATAAAAGACGGCTCTATTTCACCAGACAAGTAAGCAATAACGTTTAGGCCTTCAATTACACTCTGCCCGCCAAAGAAATCAAAATGTCGTGGCATTTCAAGGGTATTTTCTTTTCAATTTCGCGATGACCTTTTGTCCGGACATCGAACCAAGAACCCCCGTCTAGACATCTTAGTGCTGCGCTACAGTCAGCTGATAAACAAAAACGAGATAATAAGGAGATGCCTTGCCAAACATAATTTGAATACAGGCTATGCTAGAGAGATTTGGCACGAGTAGGTAGTAGGATTTACACTTCACTCTGCACAGGTATTGACGTCTTTGCGTCAGAGTGTATGTATGTCCCTCGCTTTACTCAACCCTCTCGCTGCAGCCGCTCCCTGCATTTCTCTACCACTCATTCTTTTATTTTACGACATGTTATCTACGCGAGATACCCTTAAATGTGCTATGTAATATGTTTAAATTGGACGGAACTCACATGTACTTTCACACAGTGTTTGTAAAAGGGTTGATGACAGATATGGAATATTTTAAATGGACACTAAAAGTTCATAGATAGGCTGTGACGACATTCAAATATTTAGATAATTTATTTTTTGTATTTTTGTTTTAGGTATGGAGCCTCAACTATGGTTTTAAAATCATCATACTGACTTAATGGAGTATTTTAGTAAGTAGGTATTTAATTAAAAAACCTCTCTTCTCTTATTAACACATACTTTACCTACTAAACTAATATTTTGTAGGAATATTTGAGCACACTTCACAAAAAACACAAACTTCCCCACATTTCAAGTTCGAATAATAAAATCATTCAACAAACGTTTTCTTCATTAAGAACCTAATTTCGCGAACACACTATTACAGAAATCTTTATCCCCAAATGTCTGGTAAAGTACGTACGTACCTAACATTTTTCGTCTGAAATACTGAAGGGCAGGTACAGAATATCGCTTAATCGTGGCGGGAGGCTCCGACGGAGGAGGGACATTAATCGGAGGCTTTACGACGGGAATCCGAGCCGCAGACGACGGCAGCCTCTTAGCGTATTGAGCGCGTATAGCGGAACATTGCAGATAAAATATATTGAAGCTGAATAAAATCTAAATATATTTATTTACATAACCAAATTACAAGATGATTATTAAAATTAAAACCAAGTTAAGCTTAAAAAAGGCCCTCGGGGTATTGTACCGAGGATGCTGGCGGCATTTCCTCGCTGAATTGCAATGCTGATGCGTTGCGCGAGAAAGCCGCCAGCTTTTCGGTCACCAGTTACATTAACTAGACGTTTCGCGATTTCCGCAAATAACATATGCGCACTGGGACCCCACGGACCGAGGGTCTCGACGCCAAAGGGCACAAAGTTGTACTCTCTGCCAATTCCTCCTTATTTAATAACTTTCAGATTTTCGGCATTTTCTGCCGCTGCACCGGCTTTAGAAGTAGTCCGTTGGAGGTGGGACGGTGCCAGTGTGTCTACACAGGTAGCGTCCCACATAAGCATCCGTCCCAAACTCCACCGGACCAAAGACACACCATCAGGTCTTTTGCCATCATCTCTGACAATGCCAGTCGGCTCAAGAAGAGCAGGCACATTGATGCTGGCAAGATATATATAATAAAAAAGCGTAAGAAAAATGTTCTACATACCTACTTATTTTGTCTCTACTTAAAGTATGAATTTTGTTAACAATAGTCATAAAATTTTAACTACTAGTAGTAGCAATTTAACGATTTAAAAGATATTTTAAGTGCATGTTAATTCGACAACGATTTTAATTGTGAAATACCTACTACATTCAATTCAAATACCTGCATAATTTTATACCGGTTAAAAGTTAATTAAAGTAATAACAATTAGGTACTTATTATTAATTGGTTTAACAATGTATTTTAAATCGTTTACTTTATCCGGAATTTTCTTTTACACGAATTAACACAATTAAAATTCTCGTAGCATAACCCAATTCTGTATAGACACACCACCGCGCTTCTATATAGAGAGAAAAAGTAGGGCTGGAATCGAAGGAGTTCGTCCAAACTGGAAATATAATTTTAAAGATGGCTGCCGCTCTCGACCTACCCCCTCCCCGCGCGCTTCCCAACCCGCACCCTGACGCAGCCTAAAATATTATGCACCCAAAAACCATTGTCTGTTGCCATGACAACGGGCCGCTCGATACCGGGGACTCGCAGTGGCACAATCAAAGTTACAGTCATCTCGCTTACTCTTTAAGTAGGCAGATGCTGGGTCCGGATTTGGACGACCGTCGTATTCGCACGGCGATGGCTGGATGCCAGTGTTCGTAGGGTTAGCATAAATGTTCTCTGCGCTGTCGGTTAAGTGAGCCCAGTCTTGTTGGAAAGCTTCGGTCGAACAAGAATGTAAACGATATAAGTAGGTATATTGAACCGATCTGACCTACATCAAACTATGAATTGTAGGTATATAGATTATATCAAATACACGATCTTAGAGCAAATATCTCGTACCTAATTTACAACACAATAGGTCGATCTGATCGTGTTTTGTTAGATCCATGATTGTAATACACTCACTTGTAGAGGATATTCTTATCGTACGATGTAATAAATTCGTCGTCTGTTTTCTTCATACGACCATCTTTGCTGTGTTATAACTAAGGCATTCTTTACGTAGGTATGATTGACGTCAATTAGTAAACCACTCATGAACTTATTAAAAACTCACTTCACTGAAAACTTTTGCAAATTGACCAACTAACTTTCCACTTGATTTTTAATTTAGCTAAGAACAAACACTAGATTCAGTTTACATTAAATAATAAGTAAAATATAAGTAATATAAGTAATATGCGATAACTTTATCACATCTCATGTCCCAAAGCTACCGTGCAAATGACTCAAAACTTGGGGCAATTTCAAAAACAAATTAGAAAGTTCTATTTTCGGCTCCCCTATTGGTCGATTGCACAAATGTTATATTTTTTTCCTCACCTTAGGAGTAACTTTCTCTTTTTTGTTACAGTTCTCATTCTTCCTGATTTCGTACCTATAAACACGGAAGGGTTTTTAAAAACTTTCTCCCCTGAAACAATAGCTTATTGCGTTCGATCCTTTTTAGGACGTTAGACAATAACAATGGGGGTTTTTTTGGTAAAAAATTGTTCTTAATGTTTATGACACGTTATTATCTTTAAAATAAGCCATCGATAAAGTTTCATTTTCATATTTTTGTAGACATATTTATGTCCACTTTGCCATGTTCACCTACCTACGTCAAGTCATCGATGAATCATTAATATTTTGTTCACATACCTATTCATTGGTTACGCGTTAGCATGAAAATGAAAACCAATAATTAAATAAAGTTGTATACTTACCTACACTAGAATATTTTTTTAAATCCAAAATAAAATAAGTTCGTTTTACGGTTTCAGAACTTTTAAAGTACCCAATTAAAGATTAACAGATACTTAATCTTCACTTAAGTAGAGGATTTAAATTTATCAACACTATTTTATTTATAAACTTCAAATCTCCCGAACGAAAAAGTTCATCTTGAAAGTTTATAGACCCTTAAAGCTCTACTACGTTCTACGGTTTCGAAAAAGTTCGGCCTTGATTGCATAGATGGCGCTTTAGGCGAATCGTAAAAAATGTACTAAGTCCGGCGAAATTGGAAGGGTTAACTTGGTAAGATGGTAGTATTGGTCAGTTTCCACGTGGTTAGTTACCTAGATCGCCTAGGACCCCACATAGATTTTTTCAGGTAGCTAAAGGTCGACGACGTTAACCTAGAAAATATCAGAAAAGTAGAACTTCTTTTCATACTTGTTATTTATCAAGTAGGTAGCAGTAGAATTTATTTACTTATCAAAGTTTGTAAACTATAAAAGTACCTAGGTACAAAGGTGGACTTAATGCTTAGTGAATTTAAATTAACTTTTACTACAAAACTTAAGTTTTTGTTTCTAGGTATATTATAATATAATTATATTTTTAAATGTCATACAAGCTAAATATTGGAGCTATCAAAAATACCACTTCTTACAAAAAAAAAAAAAACTCATGCCAGGTTTCTGTAAATTGAATTGTCATCCATTAAAAAACATTAGTCTTAGTACCTCGTTTACCTTCAAAATATAGAGGTCAGAATTGATGACTGAACTACCTACCTACCTGTTATAAAGCCTTCGATCAGTAAGTTTAATGCAAGTTCATTTACAAAGAAAAAAGGTCCTTAAGATGGTTTAAGCAAAAATTAATTTCCATTTTCCATCTATTCCAATTACCTATGTCATCTCATCCCAATTTATTAGGGGTCGGCGCAACATGTATTTTCCTTCTATAGTTTTATATTAGTTGTCATCTCGGTAGTCAATTTCCTATCTCCCTTCCCTTTCTAGCCAATTACCTATATCATATTAAATCAAAAACTTTGTTATCTTAGTCTTTTTATTCATTAGTACCTACTTACATGTCTACTACACAGAATGGTAGCAAGGGAATCTATTTTCAAGTAGAAAGAGGTTCAATACTACTCTTAGATCTCAGGTATAGACTTTATATTTTCAGGAATTCATCACATATAAAAACCAATTGATTTATCTTTTTCAGCCTTTAGGTAGGTCAGCTTTCTCATAGGTACCTATACAACTAATTACAAAGTATTTATTTCTTAGATGATTGGTGGGTAGATATTTTGTAAAAGGCCATACACTGTGCTAAAGCTCTGTTGAACATTGTTTAGGCTCATAATCAATACTAACTTTTATTTTTGATTTCTCATCACAATGTTGACCAACCCTTATTTTTTTTTTTTGCTTGGGAAATTATCAACTAACTTCTCCTGCTCTTAGCGGAGCGGGAGGGTGTGTAAGACTCTTACGGACTAAAACCCACCCGTGTTCCTTCCGTTGTCTGTGTTGCCAGGGGCCTCGGTAACCCTTTTGGACTTTCTCGCGACCCCGGCAGGCATAGGCCCTAGTGGACCCCTACACTTGTGCTGACGACATCTCTTTGAGGCGTGCGTAGAACACAACGCGCCGTCGACCCGGGGCTTGGTCCTTATCGGACGCCGAGCTACCCATTGCTCACCGTCCGCAAGCCTGCGCCTACGGTGGCTGAAATTCCGCCTGGGATTCCCGACGCCCAGGGCGTCTCCTGCGGCGGCTAGGGGTGAGAGGGCGCGAAGTTTGCCTTTCCCTCAAACGTGTCCTCTCCTCCTGCTACTGCTTCGCAGAATGAGGTTACGGCGCCCTTGCCCTCTCACTCCGTACCATGGCCTGAACCAGGACACGCAAGACGCGAGACGCGAGATATCTCCGCCGCCGATCGTCTCCACGGGGACACGGCGGTGCTCTGCCCAAGCCGGGCTGACCTCCACCGTATGCTCCACAGTGTCCTTCGGGCGATCCACACAGTGGTGACACCCGGAGACCACCCCCTAAAAGCTTTATCCAGCAATTTTCTTTTACCACAGGGTACTATGAAAACCCCTTTAAAATGTTATCATTTCTTTCTTTGTATCGTCATAATCATCATGATTTTAATGTAAAGCTCCTTTTGGCAAGGCAGATAAATTATTAAAAGAATATCTAACATCATAGGTAAAAGAAAATTGCTGTATAAGTGTGTGGGCTAATTGATATGGAAATATTCTGTTTATTGTGTAAAAAATAAGAGAAAACCCAGGCAAGTCATTTTCCGAATAAAAATTCAAGAATACACTACTTATATTGTTTTTGCAACATCGTGTTGTCATGCCTACCAATAACACCTAAATACATTTTTCTGCCTGTCCCTTATAACGGAAAAAACTGTTCAACCAATGACTACGTCTTTCACTCATAGACAGCTCCTTACAAAGTCATATAGTAGTATGGCTAGTACCTACATAACATCCCGGAACCACACATCCGTAATAAACACCCAAGCCTCTATTACAATAATTAAAATGACTAATAACCCACTATTGCATACTTAGCTTGTGTATGTAGCTCTGACTACCCATTGCGAGTATAATGCTTGAAGATACTTATACGGAAGAGGAAGTATTACTGGGTATATTTGACTTTTGTGAATGAATTTTATAATTATGTTCTTGTGTTTTGTCGTGTATGTAATCTAAGTTATTGTGATAGCTTTTTAACTTTATTGTTTAAAGTGTGTAATTTGTCTGAATATTAAGTTAAAGTTACTATAAATTGGGTGATTAGCTTTGCTTAGCTCTTTACCTAAATCAAAAGTAACTATTTTGCTATTTTAAGGTTATTGAAAGAACAGTAGATAAAGTTATGACTTTACCTAGGTATAGAAATAGAATACCTAACAATAGATAATGAATAAAAACCAAAACTTAATGATGTATTTGTTTATTTATAAAGTGTGAAGATAACCTGTAAAACATTGTATACAAAGATATACATACATTAATAGAGAACATTTAGATACAGTTTTTATAGGTAACATTATAAGTGTCATTTATTGCATAATAATTACACAAACAGTAATTATTGAAATCAAAGTTAAAGACACGTGAATGATATAAACGAAGATTATCATAATATTGACCCAATTGATTGCATACTTTTATAATTATACGAGTAGTTAATTAATGTTACAAAAATAATAACGTACAAATGGCGTGACGTCTGTCTGTATGTTACATGTGATGTGCAACAAGATTACTGTAATATACAATGATGAAACTGCTGTTTATACAAAACAATTGAAGACTTAATACAATATAAAAGAGATCAATTTTATTGTTGAGTCGTTTGCATCTGCTCTAGTGATCTGTGAACATACAAAACAGTGACACACAAAAACACAAGTGAAATGCAATAACAATAAAAATAGTTGTAAGTTCTTCTAGAATCTTCACGTCTTCGTCTTCTCAGCACGTCGAACAGTGCCATCTTCTGTTACGTATACTGAAGGTATACCGGAAAGAATGAGGCACTCAGGATACATTCAGTATACGTACAGAAGGCGGCGCGTACTCTTCTCTTCTGGGCTTTGAAGAACGCTGTGGAATATGGTAAGAATAGTCTAAAAGTAATTCTAAGATTGACTGTACTTTAACATTAATTTGACTCTCACACCACCCAAATGTTAACCCTAATATCTCACTATTTAAATGTGACGGTTCACACGTATCCCCTTCAATATCTTAAAAGCTCACCGAGCGAAACAACTCCACGCCGGAACCCCACCTCTCCTCAGGGAACATCACCTATAAAATAAAGCAACCGATTTACAACACGCTTGGGTCTTCAAACCGAAAAGGGAAACACTGATAGCACATGAATTCCGCTATCACAAGTGCCCGAGTAAAATGGAAACAAAATATGCGCTATCATAAATATCCAATGCGAAATTGTTTTTAAACTTTAACCCGCGTTAGACTCGCGAAACAATCTATTGTACTCCACCACCAATGAGAGCACAGGGACTTGCGAAAGACGCGATTGGCTTGCAAAAATTATTTTCGCAAACCTACGAACCGGTAGCGAGGCGTCTCTTTGTTTTTTACAACCTATCCACCGAGGCAGAAACGACTGACGCCGAAGGCCTTTTGTCCACCGGCCTTTGTTGCAAATAAAGGATAAATTACAATAGACAAGTTTCGACCACCACTCGTAAAGATAACTAAAGAATTCCGAGTCTCTATGTGTGTGTCAGCCAGGGGATTGAATAGAAAAACATGAAAGGGCGTAAGGGTGTATTATATTCGTAATTTACGACGCGAGCCAACATAACACCGGGCCTGCATTATTGAGTCTAATGCACAAACGAAAGGTTCTCTATGCACCGATATAAAATTCACAAAATGCAGCAAATAGCACTGGAGCGAAGTCGGGGGCGAAAGGGATACGCGAGTCGTGGCGGGCGCGGATAAGAATGAATATAGCACGTGACTTACCGGTCCGGTCGGTCAGCTGTTCGCGTCGTCCGATAAGTAAACATTGAAGGATGACGGATGGGGTAGCGCGCGGTTGAAAGGAGCGTGTGTTCAGGGACGGCGTCGCCGGGCGTCTGCCGGTCTGGGCGTCGGGGCGCGCGTCCCGGCCCGCCATCGATTGCCGCCCTCGCCGACTCGCCGCTCGGCGCGCGCCGAACCACACCACTACTAATGCCGATGCAAGATTTTCATTACATACGCCATGATCGTTGTTATTTGCACCCCGTAATGTTTTTTGATAGTTTGCTTAGGCTTCGCGACCGTTTACATTACGAATATCTATTTACGTTTACATATTATTTAGATTGAGGCTCGTCGGCGGGCTTATTATAATATTACGTATAGGAGTGCTGATAAAAAAGTCGATATTAAACAGTAGACAGGCTGCGCCACCTGTTCCTGTTCTCCCGGTGATTACCGTTCCGCCCTGCGAGCTGCGGCACGGCTCCGGATTTTTAATACTAACATAGGTCGGCTTTATGTCGCAGCGTAATAAGTGGGTAATGTAGATTTTGGCAATTTTTTAAACAGAAAATATAAAACGAAATTGCGTATTGTTGTGTATTACTTACGCGCCATTTCTTTCTCTATTGCCTCCAGTTAGGTTGGTAATGAAAAAATAGTAAAACGTCAGGTCGCGAGGTATTCAATAATAATCGTTTAGTCGTAATTTATGAAGGAAATTTTTATGGCAGTACGTTTGCGATTTTGCGTTGGAACCTTTTGTTATCCCTGTTTTTACCTAAGCAGAGTTAAAGTCCATTCTTTTACGTATTATGAGAGAATGAATAATGTTTGGTAAGTCTGTAACTATTATCCACAGGACATAATAAGTAGATATATGACTTTTTACATGGTAAGAGAAAAACCATATTCATGTAACTATGCATGTCCTGTGAGTATTCTAAATGTTTGTTCTACTATTTTATTTGTCATAGAAATATTGTGTATGGTTAACATTTAAATAGCACGTGATATTATCGCTTCAGCTTGTAAATATACAGCGCGGTATGCTTCTTAGTAAATAGGCATCTACAATTTCAGGTAACCGCAATACCTACCTACGTTTCAAAGTGCTGTAATCTCTTGGAAGTTAGGTCACTAAGAGAAACGAGAATTTCAGGAAAGTTCTATTATTTTTATCAAGTTGTTGTAACTGGTATGTTCCTGAAAGCTAAAGCTCAATCAATCTGCCAAGGCTATTCCCAACTATTTTGGGGTCGAGTGCCAGTCTAACATGAATTGAATGAATTTCACATGAAGCAACTTACCTATCTGACCTCCACAACCCAGTAACTGTGTAATACGATACCCCTTGCTAAAACTGGTTGTCGTATTTTCGGGCTTCTGACTACCCATAACGACTGTCAAAGATCCACGAATGACAGCCGGGAACAATGGCAGGTTCCTGAAAAATCATCATCTGCCTAGCCTATTCCCAAATATGTTGGGGTCGGCTTCCAGTCCAGTACAGCTGAATACCAGTATTTTACATGGAGCGACTGCCTATCTGACCTCCACAACCCAGTTACTGGGAGACATGATACCTCTTGGTAAGACTGGTTGTCAGACTTTCGAGCTTCTAACGACCCGTAACGACTGTCAAAGATCTATAAATGACAGCCGGGACGAACGGCTTAACGTGCTTTCCGAGGGGTCTTGGTATGCAGGTTCCTGAAAAATATCATTTATATTTCTAATATTATAACATAACATCAAGCCTGATTTCCCGGAAGGGTTATACAGAGGTGCATCTATATCTAGTACCTCCACAAATATTTCACCATTTCTGATAGGTATTATGGAAGTGATAAAGCAAAAACGTTATTTACGTGTAGGTGATGATTCATGAACTTATTGCAAGTAAGTAAAAGACCTAGGACTGTACCTTTACCTAGGTAATAATTAACCTACTTATTTGATCCTTGTACGCCGTTAACGGCAAACCATAGAGACAATTCATCAGTAGGTACCTTTTTTATTTACAACACCTATTTTTACATCTATGTATAAAAAATAAAAACTTTCTCTTTGATTTAAGTATAGAGTCATTTAGTGCTTTTATTTTTACTTGTCTATTTTGAAGATACCTACCTATTTAAAAAGATACTAAGAAGGTACGTCTGCATCGATTAGCACATGAAACCGTTACTTATAAAACCAGCCAAGTGTGTGTCGGACCACGCAAAATGTTCCGTAGTTGGGAAGTTGGGATGGATTTATCCCAAAACAAACTTAACATCATAGTTGAAAAACATGTTCTCCCATAAATCGATTATGCCACGGTCAATTCTCCAACTGCAAAGTTAAGTTGGTCGACCATTACTCGTTAACTTGTAAAGCCCACTTAGCTGTGATAGTTTTTCTTTTAATTTCATCATATGTACTACTGCCATGA
Source organism: Atethmia centrago (assembly GCA_905333075.3). Lineage (NCBI taxonomy): Eukaryota > Metazoa > Arthropoda > Insecta > Lepidoptera > Noctuidae > Atethmia > Atethmia centrago. The sequence goes on along the minus strand of HG995383.1, from coordinate 12,160,869 downwards.
TTTTTTTTCAAATCTCCATAAACAATCATTTAGCTGGCAGAGGGGGACACTTGACTCTAATAAAAATTAGCAAGATCCTTGAATCGAGAAGTGGTGTTAACAGACCTCCAATATTTTTGAACGGCCTATCCAACGATACCCCACACCATGCGGTAGACGAGAAAAAAATATCATCCCCACATTACGTGCAAGGGACGCTTAAAAAAATATTTTTCAAGATTTTATTTAAGCACTTCGTCGGCGTAATTAATATGTATACCTATGCTAAATTACAGCTTTCTAGTAAGTACTAAGCGTCTCTGAGCTACAGCGGGGACAGACAGACAGACGGACATGGCGAAACTATAAGGGTTTCTTGTTTACCACGGAACCCTAAAAACCGACTACCTATAGGTAGTTAAGGTAAAAAGTATGGTTTTTATATTCAACTTCAGATATCTAGTAGGTATTTTACACTCAATACAATAAAAATCAAGATCTTCAAAACGAATGAGATAGATCACTGCAAAATGACCTAATTTCAACATTTACGATGTCTTTTAAAAACTGGAACTAACAGTGCCATAAAATAAAACTTTATAGCTTTTAAAATTTTCATAAATAAAATTTGACATTTACAGCATTTTATTATAATTTAAATGATTTTCGTCACCATCTCTGATAAGATTAAAGATCATAGCTGCCAATTCCTCCATGACGGAGTTTAAATATTGAAAATAAGGCTTTAGAGGAGTTTTTAATCGTCATCATCATCTTCCTATCGACATTCAAAATCCGGGATTGCTTTTGGTGGCATAACAAGTCCTTTCTTCCATACATCTCAATCAGCCTCATCTCACACCTGCATCATATCAGTGCCTACTTCCTACTTTCACACATCACCTATTTTAATTTCTTAGAAAATCAAACAAAATGAAGTACTTACTTGTTTATTTTTACCATTCACGAAAGGACTCACTTTTCGTGAATGGAATGGTAAAAATAAATAAGTAGGAAGGTACTTAATTTATTAGGCAGCTATGATTCTTTCTTTTAGCTATTTAGTGTGGTTCTACTTCTCTATCTATCAAAATTCATTCGGCCAGTTTGGAACTAGGCGTCTTAGATATTCAGGCAGCCGTTACCCATAAAATATTGCTGTCTAACCGAGAAGGTGGGTAGCTAAACGACCTATCTAGATCTTGTAGAGCGCTAGGTTAACGGAATTGGTGTTCCGGATCGATTTGTTGGCTGTAGGTACCTATTATTTAATTTGAAGACTTTTAGGTAGGTTACGTAGGCGTCAATTATCGTGCCTTGTGAAAAAGTGTGTCCTACGTAAGTACGAAGGTGCCTATTTACCTAGCCCGGCCATGGGTTCTGTTACAAATGAAAGTGCATTTTTTTTAAAGTAATATAATCTTAATAACACTTAATTTGTACATATTATTTATTGAAGTCTCAGCAAAAAAAATTTATTCTATTCGAAATGACTACCTTTGGCTTTGATACAGGCCTTTAGTCTGTCTGGCCATGAATCTATGGACTATTTCCATAGGAAATTTAGCCACTGCTTGCTCCAAGATTTCTTATGAGACACAATTTCGGCGTGTCATTTAGAGCAGGCCAAGTTCTATAAATCTGACCATAATTTGTAGTCGAGGGCCAGTCTTCAGCTCTTATAAAGTCCGGAACATGTGACCACGTGCAGAGTCCTGCTGGAAAGTCCACGGTACATTTAAAAAAAGTGTATTGCTGAGACAAAACGATCCAAGACGGTCTCTTGATTCACTTTGGCTGAATTCTTTACTCCTTTTTCACAAAAATAAAGCATTATGGCTCCTTGATAAGACACCCCCACCAAACCATTACCGATGCAGGATGATGACCACGTTGTACCTTTCCGACCACTTAGATGGCTTCTTTAGAACTGTAAGCGTACAATTTGTCATTTTGTTTGTTGTAGTGCTCTTCAATCGTGATTTTTTTTTCATCAGTATAGAGGATATATCTGTGCCTTTCACCTGTGTATCGTGGCAGAAGGCGTTTTGATCCATCCACTCTCTTTAACTGTAGGGCTTGATTTAGGGCATGTCCTGCCGCGAGCTTCAGGTCTTTCAGGTCATTTCTCGCGATGAGATTTTTTGTTTCCTAATAGAGTTTTGGCGAATTCTGGCTTTAACAGCATTAACAGCCTTTGTAGTTCTAACAGTACGCGGCCTCGATCTTTTATGGTTTTCAACAGAGGAACTGTTGGTACCTATATCTGTCGATAATACAATTTACGAACATACGGCTGATCATAGCTTTTGCAGTGTCTTGAATATGAGCGACGGCTCCATACCCACTTTGTGCAAGGCAATAACTGCAATTTTATTTTCTTTAACACCCCATTCCATATTGTAATTTGAAAAAATATGAGAAATGGCGGGAAATTGAAAGAAGTATTTAACATAATAAACGCGTTCCAAATTCAAAACAATTAAAGAGTTGAAAAGAAAAGTTTTTATGTACCTAGGTAACAGCATTTATGGTTAGACTAGTTAGATTTTCAATAGTTATTCATGTGTGTTAATTAGTAGTAATGTGTAGGGATAAAAAAATGAAAAGGTTGATTGACGTATTAATATCGCCTTATGCCCCAATAAACATTGAAATAGGAACTTTACTTATACAGGGTGGCAGAGACATCGACGCACACTTCTTACCATGGATTCATTACATGATTCTGGAAAAAAATCAGCAGATTCAGTACCTACTTGCATAATTCTAGACGGAGGGTTCAGAATTCTGCAAGTACTAAATCCGTTGAAATGTTTCGTCGGTTAAAAATAAAAACAGCTGTTTCCTACAAAAGTGCAATACCTATGCGTTCAAATGTATGGAACAGCAATCTTTTTCATAATCAACGAAAAATTTCAACACAGGGGGGTCCAGAACTATGTAAGCAGGTACTGAATCTACGGTAACATAGGCTGCGCGTCAATATCCCTGCCACCCTGTATATAAACAAACAATTTAAAACTAACCACCAAGTTTCTACTAGTACTTTATTTTTATTTGATAAGGTTAAGCTACGGATCATCAGGATACTAAAGTGATGGGCAGCCGCCTCAATACGCAATCCTCCACAGTGTTCAGAAAGCACGTTACGTTTAGTTCCGACTGATCGCACCAGGTGGCGCTTACGGTTGCTACGCGCGCGTAGCACTTGTGATCAAGAGATTGCTTTTTAGAGTTCCGCAGTGAACCCTTATAGTTTCGCCATGTCCGTCTGTCTGTCTGTCTGTCGCTAGCTTATCTCGAAAAGTCTTACTACTAGAAAGCTGTAATTTGGCACGGGTATACATGTTAATCACGCCGACAAAGTGACGAAATAAAATCTTGAAAAAAACAATGTTATGGTACCTCTCTTACCTATGTACTCGTAAAATGGGGATGATTTTTTTTTCTCGTCTAACCCGTGGTGTGGGGTATCGTTGGATAGGCCGTTCAAAAATATTGTGGATCTGTTAAAAAAATGTGTAAAACTATTTTTCGATTCAGGAATTCTTTTGCGTAACATTAAGCTTTTTTTTTTTTTTTGAGGGTGGGAAATCATCAAATAACTTCTCCCGCTCTGGGCGGAGCGGGAGGGTGTGTCAGACTCTTACTGACTAAAACCCACCCGTATTCCTTCCTGTTGCCTGTGTTGCGGGGGCCTCGGTGACCCATAAGTACCTTCCCGCGACCCCGGCAGGCATCGGCCCTAGTGGACCCCTACTTTGTGCTGACGACATCTCTTTGAGGCGCGCGTGGAATACGACGCGCCGTCGACCCGGGCCTGGTCCTTACCGGACGGTGAGCTACCCATTGCTCAACGTCCGCAAACATTAAGCTATAAAGTGCAAATTATTGTCAGATTCAAGTGTCCCTGCCAGCTAAATGGTTGTTTTTGGGTAGGTAAATAAATCATAGCAGTAGGTAAGCTTTACAAGTTAACGAATAATAGTCGACCAACTTACATTTGCAGTTGGAGAATTGACCGTGACGTTTACGATGTATGGGAGAACATGTTTTTCAACTACAATGTTAAGTTTGGTTTTGAGATAAATTCATCCCAATTACGGAAGCCTTCATTGTGTGTGGTCCGACAAGCACTTGGCCGGTTATTATTTTGAGAATTTGTACTGCTGTTGGATATTTTTATGAAGGAATAGATGCAAATTAGTTTTCTTGCTGCGTCTTGAAAATTAGGAATACTAGCATTAGCTAATTTGAAGAAAAAAATCCTATGATTATCTGCCTAGGCCCGTTTAAGGAATTAACGTTATTAATATTTTTCTTCCAATAGGAAGCCTGACTTTCTATTTAATGGCTTGGTCCTATAATTAGTTCAGCCTTTGCTGACAAAAGGTCTATCGCCTACATCTCTAGAACTCCTGACCCCATTAAGTTGCCTAAAATACTTATCAGGGTCGCACAGGCCCCCTTTTCGTCCTAACGACCATTTAGGTACCCAAATTGTAGGTATCTATAGATACGAGTAGCTACCTACGTTGAGATGGGCGTAGACTATCGTTACACCAATAATTTAATACTTACTCAAAAATTCCTGTAGGTTCCAAGATTAATTTGATTGGAGACCTGAAAGACACCTAAATCTAACCTAAAAATGCGGGTAGCGACCAATTTAACAAAACTGCAAACGTTTTACACAAAAAAACTCAATTTTAGCCAAAGATTTGCTCGACAAATTAGAAATAGGACCTTGAATAATATGTAAGTAGATAAGTAAATACCTACTGTTGAACATGCTAATAAGTAACATTTTTGATTGAAGAATTTTCTTTAAACATAGACGACGCAAACTAGGTACAACCATTTAAGTACTTACCTTATTTTAACAAAGAAACGTACACATTTACCTTCACAGCCCCAACAGACCTCTCCTTCCTCCAGAGAACCCGATAACTTACCTCTAAACGATCATCCCGACATCATCATGAAACATAAGAAGTTCAATTTTACCATTTTTTCCAGTTGAAAGTGTGCTCTTCCGCGGTCGATGGTCAAATGAATGAATAAACGGCCTCAACCCCAGCGCCTAGGGGGTGGGATCGAAAATGGAAAAAAATGGGGTGGGACCAGTCACCAGACGACCCCTGCAACAAAAAATGAAGATTTATTTGCGAATACCACGTTCTCTAATAGTAATAATGGCTTTATTATTGTGTTTGTATGCACGACAGTGCAGGTCAAGTTCTCTCTAAGAACTGGTAACATTTTGCATTGCAAACCTATAAAATTTTCTTCAAAATCTGCCTGTGTGTACAAAAAAGCTTTCTAATTAACAAGAACGCAATTATTGCCGCTATGTAGCTATCTACATAGCGACAATAATTACGTTCTTGTGTTTGCCTACGGCTCGGCTATAGCAATCAGCAAGAATTTACTTTAACAACCATATGTAATTAAACCGCTATAGGTAGTACAAATAAATTACAAATCAGCTATGTGTACAACTTAATCTAAGGCCTATTACTATACCAGTGCCCCAGAAAAGGCTCTATCATTATTTATCAGATAATGGGTTTGCAATTATCCATTAATAAACAGAGATACGTTAATTGCCAATAGATAACAATTACTAGGTCGCCAGAGCACAGTTCTTGCACCGTGACTCACACATCGTTGCATTTAGTTCTCGAGATATTTCTAATTGTATCTCTGTGGATATAACTCGTTTATTCAGCTCATATTCCCCAAAACCAATGTGCTTTTTCACGCCATATGCGATGAATAAACACAGCAACTCCTAATCAAGTTTGTATGAATATTAACAGCATTGAAAAAGGATGCTTTGATCCCGACGTTGTTTCGTGACCGCTGCACTGAACGCGATAAATTCACAAGATTTAATTATCGTGTTCTCTGGTCAATAATTTTGCAATACGACTTGCATATGAACGTTCAACGGTGATATAATTATGATCGAATGTAGTCTGCGATTGAAATAAATGGCATCCGTATGATATAAATTAGCTTTTAAAATAACAGCTAGTGGTATAGTTTTAATATCTACTTATTGATTAACATAGTACCTAGTTTCAGAAGTAGAAAATAATTTAAATTAAAAGATGCTACACGAGGTTAGGTATTAGGTAATAATAATTTCCAAAAAAAATACTAGTAAGGATTCAGGCAGTTGGCACCGATATTCATGCATTTAAATTAAGCCAGAGAGGCATTGCAATCTAAAACAAATATTTAAAGAAACTATTGTGTTAAAAAAAACCAATTCCAATAAGATAACATCTGTTTAGATAGTAGGTATTAACGATACGTAACATTAAGGCACAAAGTACGGTGGAGTCCACATAATTTTATTGAAAACGTAGTGAAACAATTTAAAAAAGCAAATATTTAAAAAAAATATTTGGTTCAAAAACACAAAGGAAAATCTAAAAATTAAATAAAACACTTACCTACCTGAGTAACAAAACATCACAGAAATTACACTATTTCCTCAACAAAAATGGCTGGTTTCACGAATTGAATAGAAGCTTGACAGTTTAAAATATTTGTTTAGAACATTTCGACATGTCTTTGTCTACAAATTCAGTATTATTTTGAATTTTCTTTCCATGGTTAGGCCTAAACACAACAAAAGCGGCGGCGGCCGGCCGACGGCGGCCATCTTGTGGCGCTGCCGTCGCGTCGCTCTGCACGCTCATTGGCTGAGTGACGTCAACCGCGCCATGACACTCCACCATTACTCCACACTAACCAATATCTCTTGACTATTCGCACACTGAATACTAAGCACTATGCGCCCGACACACACGTCATACTACCCGCACTACTAACTTTGTAGCTTGATACACGCGCCTATCCTTGTCGGCTCGCATTCTTGCGTTGTGAATTATCGCTTTAGAAGCTTTTAGGATGCACCCTAATCGGGCAAGGGGGAACATTTAAAATTCAAGTGACTCGACACTGATAGGTTGAAAGATTTTAATTGGCTGCTGATTTTTGTCGTCTCGACTCGACTAGTGTTAAATCAGGAGATGTTTTCTAAAATAATGTAGAATTTACATCGACGTATTAAGATAGGCTTTCAACGTGAAATTTCACAATTTAACAGCTAGATATTTGTGAACGTAAGTAGCTATAGAAAATATAAAAGAAATTCCTAATAAACATGCAGACAAAGGCAGTCGAGTAATATAGTCTTGGAAAATACATGAAAGATGCATTCTGTATAGGTACTTATCCAGATTTTTTCTATCTAAAAAGGTCGTATGCGTAAGCTTCTTCCTTTTTTATGGCCTGGTTACCAGATGAAGGTAAGTTCTCTCAGGTACCTACGTAAAGAGCTTAAAATGTAACGGTGTACCTAAGCATAGGTAATGAATGAACAACATTGTAGCCCGACTTCATGTAACATAGAAAGGGTTTCCAGTGAAAGGAATTTATGTAGGTACTCTTGCAAACTGCCTGTACTACGGTGTTTAAATTATACTTGTACCAACGTAACATATCGGAGTTGGTTATAATAGTGGGATGGCAGAAATGCAAGTTTATTGCCGGTAATATACCAATAGGTACCTTACGTAGCAATTATTTTGTTTAACCTGTTAAGCCCCGCGCGACACCGAATCGGAGTCAAACAATAGAAAATCAATTGTGTCTCATTAGCTGTCCTTGACCAATTAATGTAGGTATGAGATAAATGTAGATAAAATGTTACTAAGTACCTACCTAATCTTTATCTATAACATATTCAGTTTTTGTTGAAAGAAACTTGTGAATTTTATTATTTTAAAGACACTCATGCATTTATTGTAAATAGAATGCGTTGCGTTCTTGTGTGTTTTATAAATTATGTACCATAAACTACAAAGAGAACAAAACAGAAAATTAATTTGATTAAATACTGCTACGCCTAGATCCTAGTGCTACGTCGTAGACCCAATTTTCGTAGACCTGAAACAAGGTCAAAACAGAACAAAGGTGCACTTCATTAACAACTTGGCTAAACAGGTAAGCATTAAACCAGCCAGTTTATTCAACGATCAACCATTCCACGACGAACAAATATAATCTTTACATAATTATAAACTATCTCTACGAATTAATCTATCGTAGCAGAGATGTAGCTACCATAAGTCATCGTAGCACCCATTATAAAGCGTCGCTGGATATTATTTATTATAAAGAAAATTACCCGACCAAACTTAATGAAGTACTATCATATTTTTATCTTAAATAATTAAGGACCACCTGACCACTTGGACTTAACAACTATATCACCTCTTTGTGATGCCGACGACGGTTGTTTCTCGCTTTTTATTCCCTTTTCTAAAATTTATTGTTGTAAAATATGAAATTTCCAATAAAAATGTAGGTGGGGCTGCGACGTGGGGCACACCATCTGTTGTTCCCCCATATTTATGTGATTAGTTCATGGATTGGTCCGGTGTACGTATAATTTTTATTTAAAATCGCCAATTTATGATTATAATCAGGTTCTGCCTCACAGGCTGTCAAAAGTTTTAATCGATTTATGTATGGCTATGTTGTGTGTGTTGGCTGCCTTCTACTAACTTACCTATCTTTTTAGGGTTCCGTATCCAAAGGGTAAAACGGGACCCTATTACTAGACTCCGCTGTTCGTCTGTCTGTCTGTCTGTCCGTCTGTCACCAGGCTGTAGGTATCTCATGAACCGTCATAGTTAGACAGTTGAAATTTTCACAAATTATCTATTTCTATTGCCGCTATAACAAAAAATACTAAAAAAACAGAATAAAATAAATATTTAAGGTGGCTCCTATACAACAAATATGATTTTTTTGCCGTTTTTATAGATAATGGTACGAAACCCTTCGTGCGCGAGTCCTACTCAAACTTGGCCGGTTGTGTTTATTAGTAGGTAACTTTAAAATTTGATCGCATGGCTGCTTTTGTATGTTACAGACAATTTTCTAACCCATTTAAAATAGATATTTATGCAATTAAAATAGTGTTTTACCATTTCAATTAGTGTTATCAAATACGAGTGCATTACATAGTACATTGGTAATTATTTCATCAATTTATACTCGTTTAGATAACCAGCTTTTACAAAACTGGTTCACATGCGTAGGTACGTCAGCAGAATATTTTTTGTGTCTTTATATGAAGGTAAAGCACGCAAAAAACTACTTGGTAAAACATAGACACAACATTGAGATAGAGACCTGTTTGATAAAAAAAAATTGGTCAGCAGAAAAAGTTTATCTCCGCTCCCGGATCGCCAGGTTAAATAAGTAAGTATATTCACTCTTTTCGGTAAAATGTAACGGTAGGTTACACAAAGAAGCGATGTCCCCACATTAAGGAGGATCTGAGCCATCTGTGAGATCGAGCCAGTCGACAACTTGTATGGGGTGCAGTTATGGGGAGTCAAGTGGGTGAATCAACACTCGCCATGTGTACCATGGACGTAGGTGGGTATCAAGTATTGATTGGATGACTCGGTGGTTACTGGTTAGGTACGGAGCCGAACTTATTTGTTAAACTAACTAAAATAACACATTATTATTTTATCCGTGCACACAAAAAAATCACAATGTTGTCATGTCTGAAACGTTTTCAAAGTGAAAGAATACGATAACCTACTTTTTCATGAGTCTACGTAATATATGATAGCTAAAAATAACCCCATTTGTTATAACAACTACCTACGTGTTTTGATACTTATCTAACACTTCCGCAGAGCCGCACCTACTTTTTCTGGTCTCCACGGTCAAGCTCAAGAACTCACTAAACAAAAACATTACGTAATTTTATTTAAAAAAATATAACAAACAACAACTACATAACCGCACCTAAGTTTATCAACATCTAAAATACCAACGAAAGTAACATCTTGAAGCCATGCAGTGTGGCGGGGTCGATGCACCGAACTACATAAGTCTTAATACGGTGGAATAAAGTCCTCATTCGCACAGTAATGCATCACTGGATTCCAGTATCAATGTAGACGATCACAGATGCAGATATTCGTGTGACGTGTGACATGAGGCGACGTGACCTTGACCCACGAATGACGGATTCCGGCCTTGCGGGGTCGCCGAACTGTACTCATGTAGGTTGCTACACTATCTAGTCAACATCTACACGATGTAACGTTTAACCTAGTATTTCGCTTACAAAAAATATTACCGCGACTTTTTGTCGCACTCTATTAGTGCTTGTGTAAATTATTACACAGAATTTAAAAAAAAACTAGTAGATAAGATTTGTTTTCTATTTGAGAATTTATTTTGAAAACAGAATTGTGACAGCGCGTTACTCGAGCTTATCGATAAGTTATTTGACAAGAAGAAAATTATCGCTTAAATAATAGAAGAGATAAGTTTCCGATAGAATATATTATTATTACATAAGAAATAGATAATACATAATGTAATGTATAAAGCTAATCTGATCGTTATCGGCCCACATTACAACAATTGTATAGTGAACAGATAGTTTAGTTTTTGTGTTTACAAAAATAGGTGTGTGTTCTGAATAAAAAGCAATTTGTACGACAGTGCAGATAGCGTCGCGTGGATGCAAATCGTGGGAGGCGGGACGAGACGTTTGCTCTTTCACGAAAATATATGTTAAAACACACTCTTTGTCTGTAATTGAATGTGGCTTTACATTGAATTTTAAATGTAATACACTCTTTGTTTTCTTAAACTACCAACGTTAAGGTAAATAAATAATACATCGAGCTGATAATAATCTTGCTGGATTATTTCATTTGCGGTTTGCCCTTTTATTGTGTGCGAGCAACATCTCTACATTAGTAAGTACCTACATGCATGTATTGATGAACTTTTAAACAAGATAAGATTTTATGTTTATTTCAACAATGGTCATGTGTTTATACGGAACGTTAATCTTGATTTTGATGTCAGTACCCACTTAAAAATCGCTTCATAAATAATATCGGATGCACAATCGTGTTGCTACTGCAAATGAAAATTTACAGGAGTTCAACAGAGCATGAATTCATGGATCGTCCGCCCGACCACTAAATTATTTATTAGTCTCAACAAAGGAATCATTTCGGGCGAACAAATCGCCCCCGAATACATTGCATTTGATTTAAAACACAGGTATTTGACCGAGTCGCCGCCCGCTACGAGTAATGAGTTTATTTACGACAATAGAGGCGGCGGACAAGGCTCTTTATTCTCATGATTAGTTGCGATCCCCGACAATTGATCGAGCGAATTTTAAGTACATAACAAACGAGACTGTTATTTATATAGACGTTACTGTTATGTGTGCAATATTTTTTATTAATTTGACCATTTGTTGGCCGTTATTGTTTCAAAACTGGGTGAGCGATCGTAGCAATACACAGTGGCATCCCAGAGTTCAATAAATCAGTGTACACTCAAAATACTTGTGTGGGTTATTTCTGTCGAGCGATCACTGACGCCGATGCCTTGCATAATGTACGTCGTTAATCGCGTTGTAAATCCGTGGAGCGTCAACAGACAGCCGGGGTGACGATGCAGTGCTGAGCCGCCCAATTTTTGTCTCGGTCGACCGCAGGATTTGTCCCCTTGCCAAATATCCCAGCTGTGGTGGACACAAGCGCGCTCTGAATACTGAATACTGTACGTTATTGTTTTCGTTTTTTTTTCACTTTCGTTCTTCGGCTATCGACCTATTGAATTTTTCATGGTGTTCTTTATTGGAATTTCGTATGAGCTCCGCTGATAACCGGCCGTGTTAACGTCTATCTATATGATCGAACGATACCGCGGGAGGAAGTTTCGTCAATTATACCAACTCGGCGGTGGCATTACCATACATTTCGCATCAAATTCAACGGGCTTTTATCGACGTTTGAATTGCTTTTATTTGCTGAATAAAAATAAATGCGACTATATTTGGGGAATAATCGACTCCAGGCCGGAAAATAGCGGAAGACGAGGATAAAATAGTATTTAATCTAGCTAGATATGTACCGGTACCACAGACGCAACAAACCGCTGGATGCCGCCACTATCATGTGTGTAGGATTTTCTTTTTTTGGGTGGGAAATTATCAAATAACTTCACCCGCTCCCGGAGCGGGAGGGTGTGTCAGACTCTTACTGACTAAAACCCACCCCTGTTCCTTCCGTTGCCTGTGTTGCCAGGGGCCTCGGTAACCCTTTTGTACCTACCTTCCCGCGACCCCGGCAGGCATCGGTCCTAGTGGACCTCTACTCAACCATTACCTACCTACTCAACCATGTGTAGGCCTTAGAATATAGAAAGGACCAGAATCCGCGTTCAACTGTCATTGCAAGCCTCACGCTGTGTCCAAAATCAAGACAAGCGTCCCGCGCCCGCCTCACTTCCCACCCGCGTAATGTTGCTAGCTCGGATATTATAAATATTAAAATCACAATTGGTCTTTTCATAGATACATAATTTCATACACCCGCCCCCCCAGGAAATCCTAGTAGTCTAACATAGTACCTATTATGAATGTTATGCAATTCTAACAAAATCATATTATACATACGGGTTGCATTGTTAACCTTTCTTTTTCAAGTCGGGCTTTTATTTAAGTCGTTATTAATTTAACACTACAACGAATAAATGCCCTCAGTAGGTAATAAAAAGAAGGGAAAATCAAAACTCTTATACTGGCAACACTAACAAGATGGGTGCATCATTCTCTATGACAATTACAAACTGAACAATTTATTCAGTAATTAAATAAGACGATATTTGAATGCGCTATTTACAAGTGAAATGTGATCCCATCCTGTTTATTTTTGAGCCCCGCTGCATTTTTACAGGTATAAACGACACAAGACGGCATAATTAAATAAAATTGCACACCGGTAAAATATGTTACGCGATACGACGTTCACAGAGTAACTGATCGGCTGCGCGTCAAACTACTCTATTTAGAAGTAGTTTTAGACGCTTCAGTATGAAGGCTTCTACATACTGGCGCGACTTGTCGCGCGACGCGACGCGACACAAAGACACCGCGTGTAGCGCTACAAGCGGTGCCTTTGTGTCGCGACGCGTCGCGCGACAAGTCGCGCCAGTATGTAGGAGCCTTTAGGCGTGTTCGCGGCTTCTGGTTCTTTCTATATTCAGGCTTAGCTCTACGAAAACAAATCGTTACTTTGAAGTAGATTTTCGTCGTTCACAAATATAAATGTGTCATAACACTGTCAAATAAACTTGTACTTACATGACAATACAGATACGAAATCACGTTAACCCATAGAATGGCATCGACAAAAAGCACTAAAAACGCCAATTAATAGAAAATTTCAAGCGGCGTGACTGTTGTCGTAGCGCGTTTAAAATACGCGACAGTATGGAAACATCGGGCTTACAAAATAGGTTCATCTCTGTCCCGCTCGAGCAGTTAGTACACGGAACGAACGAACACAGTATGTGCAGTTGCCTTTATCTACAAAACGCATTCGTAATAGTAAAGTGGATCACTTTACGATAGTAGGTACAATGCACATTTTTATGAAGGGCGAAAAGGGCGAGTATCAATATCGAAGCTATTCAAATATTATACGAGTCTCACATATTATATCTATCAGTTTCGGAAAATCCACATCGTAGACGCAAGTATTGTAAATTTCTTACTGTTTACTCGTTCTGAAACTCGTACGTGCTACGAAAATAAGTCTGCATTAGAAAATTTAAAGTGAATAACGATTAAATAATAAACATCCTTATCTGAAGCAGTAAACAAAGGAAAATATTTATATTGAGCGGTATTAAGCGCTTAATCCTTTTAACTTTTAATTGACGTAACATGTACCACCTGGGCTTAAAACAGTAAAATGCATAAAACTCACCCTGGGTACTCGATTTCAAAGAATGTACATTGGCAGCGTTTATAAATCACGATTTTAGGAAAAAAAATGTTCAAGATTGGGATCCGAATTTACTGATACAGGGTAATGTAAGTTCAACTGGCTGAAAGTTTTAAAATATCATTATCGTATGAGGTGTTATATTGGAAAATCGGTCGTATATCTTTCCATGTGAGATTTATTTTTGTATATCGCTCTACGCGTGCTTAAGTCAGTTTTCCAGGTTAAGGGAGCTGATGTAGGACGTGCAAATAAACACGGTATTTTTATCGCCGCAAACCTTTATATAGTTGCGGTCGATTTCTCCTCTTTATCTGCTCAGAGCGGTGTTTGCTTTATCTTGAATAAAAAGAAAGATACGTGTCGACTGTCAAAGGATTTCACATCAAGTGATTGCATTGGCTATGATTTCGAAAAACATAGGTGTAGTTACAATATCGCTGTGACATTACATACTGCAGTGTTTACTTAATTATCCTTTGATTACAGTTGCCTTCACACAAAGTTTAAATGCAACATGAAAATTTAACGACCGTCAAGGTAGAAGAATAAAGAAAAGCAAACATTATTACCAATGTAAATATCTACAAAGTTTACACGTAATTATATAATTAACGATAATTTTATGACATTAATAAAACAATAAGGCCTTTTGGTTAACAAAAACAAACAAAATTGTGAGCCAGTGATCCTATCGTGCTGTCGGTTGTAATTCAAATTAGGTATTTACTGAAGTTACACGTTTGTTTGTCCTGGAGAAAATTTTTGATTCGATAAGAGATCGTAAAACACTGCCCCCCGTGTCATAAAATCGAATCGAGTCTGTCATGCAAATATGACCTTAAATGCCAGGTTTTATGTAACTTGGAATCATTTTTTTCGCATGACCCATTGGGTGCATTGTTTTATGACTATGGAAGGGTTACCAAGTTACGTAATGTTACAATAAACGTTTTGAGGGCAATAAATTTTAATAGAGCAGAAATTTATGGTCAATTTGTGGAGACATTTACAGCTGATGAACAAAAAGCTTATTTTTCATGCCCTTGTTTGTCAGAGCATAAATCTTGTATCGATATCGGCTTTCGGCTGTCATAGGTATTTGTGTCACGACGAGTATGAATGTAACGCATTCTACCTAATAACAATAAAAAGCGAAGTTGAAATCTAATCTGAGCGCTGAAAACATATTGGAAATTGTTTTTAACTGAAGGAAAATGTTTTAGAACGACAAATTGCTGTTTTAAAACTACTGTCATTTTCGTTACCCACATCGGTTTTACCTTGATATAAATTGGAAAAATAAGGGCATTCATATCTGGAACTTTTATTTTAAAAGCGTGCCAAAACGGTTTGCCGAATTGTTACATTTTATTTGACATAATCATGAAATTTGAGCCTTCTATACCTAAATATAAAGTAAAGCCGGTATTTTTTTCCTATGCCTCATAACAAGAAGGCACGTCTAACCTACATACATTAGAGTCGTCTGTATCTATTACCTAACATTCCATTTTTATGTCAAAACTATATCCGAAAAGAAAAAACTGCTACGGAATACGTGGCGAATCGAACGCTGCTAAGCCAATATATTGAAATTGCAATACAGACGAGGCAAGTTCTTTCATTAGGGTTAGAAAATAAAAACAATACAAGTGAAAAGGGTATCGGATACTGGGCGCATATTCGCCAGAGAAAATTTCCTATTATGATCCCTTCCCTAAAGTCAACTACGTACCTATAGGTACGAACTTGTATAGCAATTGTCTACCGTCCGCTATAGGGACGTGCCTATATCGATATTGTAATAAAGCAATAACAAAATCCGAATGCTAATGTTTCTGATAAATTAATTATTATTAGAAACCTTTGAATATTCTATCGGTACATGATTGAAGATTAATGGTATTCAAATATCGGTGTCGTCCATAAAAGTAACATAAAGTATCAATTTATAGCTTTCCAATTATCCGATAATTATCATAGTGGGTTTGATAAGGATTAATTAAGAACAGTATCGACAACTACCGGTAGCGAGTCTGTGGGAGCGTCCCTGCGTCCCCCGCACTCACACGCCTGGGAGCGGTACGAGCATAGATTCACACAGACGTACAACAAACATGCTTATACAAAGCTTAAGGTACGTATTTAGAGACATAGTTTCATCCGCGACCAAGAGTGGAAATTTCAATAAAAATGCAAATTTTTCCCGAGCAATTTCCTTCTCACTACCGCTGCCTCCGTTATTGGGTCCTACCGCATTATGTTCGGGTTTGCAGCGTTATAACATACCTACCTACAGAGGTGGATTATCTATGTATACGGACGTACCTACAGTGCTTCAATTTGCTTGTTAATGTTCGCCATAGAATTACGGTTATCTCTTGCGCTCAAGAATGGAGTGTAATCCCCCTTAAATCGACACTTAGTTATGTTAAACGGAATTGTAAAGTATTTACACAGCACCGAGTTGCCATTGACGTTATTAGCCATACCTATTTGCTTTTTTAAAGCGCTAGCTAGCGTGGTGATGACTAATAATCGTTTAAAGGTAAACTCTGAGAGTGTCGATTACAGCTTGTTTTAACAAGGTGGAATTTTTTAAGCGTCGTTTAGTTGTGCTTTTTATTCTTTCAATTGCTTTATTAAAGCTTGCAACAGTGTTAGACCAACAGCTCGAAGCTTATAATATAATATAAAATTCAATTTAGTTTCAACTCGTCGTCGACACACAGTTTCTTGCTACCTACAATTCACATTTAATAAATAGTTGCATTAACACCATGCATTTTTAGTTTTAATTAAAGAGCCCGTACTTCAACAACATCGTTATCATGCAATCTAACTAATTCGCACAGTAAAAACAAGTGCGTAAAATCTGCATAAATACTGTGTTTTAAAACTTTCCGCTTAGTTGGGGCGCGGCGCCGGGGGGGTTGAAAAGGGGGCAAACGGCCAGATTAAGGACGCTGGAAGCGCGGAAAGAATACACAATTAGCTTTCTCCTACCTGCTGCAGATAACGTATCCAGTTTAATATGATCCCTTTTGACACTTATCCGGCGTAGTCTTTCGTTACGTTTTTATGTTGGCCGCCGGGGTTGGAGGTCCTAGGTTACGCTGGTCGGTTTTGAGTTGGGGATTTTAAAAACGCTCGGCGAGTTTTAGCTTCGACCGGAACCAAGGGGGCCGGATCGATCAGCGGAACTCGGATTCTTGTTGGCTTTGTTGAAAAATCAAAATTAGATACTTAGTATTCACGTGCGTATAGTGGAAGAAGGAGATAGCCTTCTTGTGTTAGGGGAAGGTCAACGGTGTCTTGTAGATGGGTAGGTACAGCGGTTTTAAATTGGGTAGGTTGTCAGTTGTCACCCTATGTTTAGTGCTTCGTAATGTGATGTGCTTCAACGACTCGACGTTAACGAAATCACCTGACAACGCCTCTCAACAAAGAAAAATCGCTTTAAACATTTTATGAACTTATTAAAATATGGCCATATCAGAACCGAAAAAGAAAGGTGGAATTATAAATTAATTCTAAAATGTCAGGGAATAAACAGTAGATATTGTCTGTGTAGATGAGCTATATACGGACATAATAATGATAATTTATGATATGATAGTGTAACGGTGCAGTTTAAAAGATTTAGTGACAAAAATTGAAAAGAGTACCTATGCTTAGATGGTTTGGTCATGTTGAGAGGATGAATGAAAAGCGACTAACAAAAGGTATTTACAAAACAGAGGTGAGTGGTAACGCCGGTAGGGAACGCCCTAGGAGGACATATTCCTGCCGGGGTCGCGAGAAGGTACTTATGGGTCACCGAGGCCCCCGCAACACAGGCAACAGGAAGGAATACGGGTGGGTTTTAGTCAGTAAGAGTCTGACACACCCTCCCGCTCCGCCCAGAGCGGGAAAAGTTATTTGATGATTTCCCACCCTCAAAAAAAAAGAAAAAAGGAGGACATATTATAGTGACCTAATTGGTGATGTTTTTCAGAATGGTCAGGTGCGTAGTACTCGCAACGTGTGACCAGATCTATGAACATAGGCGAAGCAAAAGGAGTATATAAGGAGCGGAGGAGGTGGCGTTCTATAGCTTCTGCTTACCCCCATGGGAAGAAGGTGTGAGTTTATGTATGTAAAGGAACTTTTTCGTCTTTAGATAAACATAGAGAAGCGTTTGCAGAAAGTATTCATACAACAACTCATAAAAAAAGAAAAAAACCTACTGCTATATAGGTTATGAGTTCACAGTATACCAAAAGGTTTTTGTTAAGAAAAGGCAATAATCGGTTTGACTAAGAAAAATAATCAACAAAACACGTCGCTCGCTACAAAACGCGGCAAGCAGCGTTCGCACGTAAAACCTGCTCACACACAACATTACACAGTACGGAACCCTATGTTTGCCAGTAATACTTTACAGCGTGTGTACGAAAACAGACACGACACACTATGTCATAATCATTATGTACTAAACAATAAAGTCGAAAATCGAACACGTAACCGTTTAAGCGAATGCAAATAGCATGTAAATATTTTGCGTTTATTTTCAGCGTTGAAGCAACGAGATAAAATTCGCGGCCGTAAAATAATATAGCGGGGCGAAAGAGTATATTGTTCGTGGTATCATTAAGCTTGTTCACATACTACTTAGAGTCTGTGTTGCTATTATAAACGCTCTTTGTTGTGCATTTATGAGTGATTAAAGTTGATGAGGAATGAATGTCTATTGAACAATGTAAAGTTTATGTACCTAAATTGGGTTTTATGGAAGTGCTAGGTAGTTTCGTAGTTACCTGTATGCTTAAGATTGTCTGTAAAAACAGGGATAGTTATTTAGTATAGTACCTAATTGCCATTTTCCTATTGATTAGCTATTTTATTGGCTCTTTTGGTAAGCTAAGTGCAAACAGTTCTCTTTAATTGGTCATAATTGCGAATCACTTAAAGTAAAAAGCTCATAAACATTATAACTATAATGGTTACCTAAAGCCTATAATTTATTCAACCACTAATAGTAAAACGTAAAAGCTAAATGTCCAACAACAATGAAACACCAGAAATATAAAGAATGTAACTAGAAAATTATCCACTGCAAAAGTAGGATAATATACCTGCACATTAAGTACCTTCCTACAGTAAGTACCTATATATAACCCGAAAGCTAAAATTTCTTAATACCTCCTGCCATTTCGGAGCCACCCTCGGTAATAAGCCAGCCGAGGTCCACCGGGAGGATCCACAAGTGATTTAAAGAGATTGTCAGTTAATGAGCTCCTGTCGGCCACAAATTCAGCCCTTTTCCGTTAAATTCTGAGCTAATCACCCTTTTAAGTGAGCCCCGTCTTAGGCCAAAGGGCAAAAGAACTCAGGCCGAGATCTATAAACGTTACTTAGTTCGTCTTTGACTTAGACATGTTCTCATTTCTATCGTGCACTTGTAGTAAAGAAAGAAAGAAAATACGTTTATTTGCGGTAAATATGACGCAAAGAAGGAACACACATACAAAAAAGAACAAGTAGATTGTAGTTGACAGTAGTGCGATAGTGACTGGAACGCTTAGCCTAAGTAGTAGTATAGTTCGTCTTTGACTTAGACATGTTCTCATCTCTAACTTCCACTTGTAGTAAAGAAAAAAAAAAGAAAGGAAAGAAATACATTTATTTACGGTAAATATGACGCGAAGACGGAACACAAATACAAAAATTATTTAAAAATAATAAACCCGACTGCAAAAACATAACTGAAAAGAGAAAAACAAGCATTACAGTCTATAGAATTTCGTATCGCAGGTCCCCGGACAAACAAAAGTTACACCAATTTTCAGGTTATTGGTTTGTCCCCGCCTGCGCAATACCAAAATCCTATAGATTGTAATGCTTTTTTTTCTCTTTTCAGTTATGTTTTTGCAGTCGGGTTTTTTATTTTTAAATATTTTTTTTATTTCAAGCTTTTTAGTTTTATTTATATATACCTAGGTATGAAATTGAATCATTGCTAGCTTTTATTTGATATCAATATTGTTGCAATTTATTCAAAAAAAACCTTTCCCTCCCTTTTTTTTTGTGTTTACAGACGCAATATATAAAAATGAAATAGCCTATGTCATAGTCTCTAGAAACATCACCCACCTTCTGGGGCAGTCGGGTAAAAAAAAGAAAAAGTAGACTGTAGTTGACAATACTGCGACAGTGACTGAAATTACGCTTAACTAACTTCTATAGATCTCGGCCTTAGAGTGAATGTAGACACTAAATTATGAATGGAAGCTCAGCTGAATAATTAGAACCATGAAAGAAACATGTCAGTACGTAAATGTCTTTTTCAGTTCTGTTACGTAGACCACGTTCCACAACTTTTTATCCTCATTTCAATATTCTCAGAAAGAACGTCGGCATTCCTATACTTGTTATGACGAAATTATGTGCTGCGCGCGAGAATCAAACGAATAAAATATCAAATAAATATATGAACATTTTAAAAGCATTTAGCGATTTTAGTAGCAGCTGACAATCGTTCATTTAACCATGTGACACGCCGTTAAGTTTACCCAATATACGTTTAGAATGTCCCACGGAACTCAGACATTCAATTCCTTTTAATAATTATTGATTTTAAAAGAGAAATAAACGCTATCCCTAAGGATTGTCGTATAGTATTACCAGCGTAAAGGTAAAAGCATAATGTTAAAAATTACTATGATAATCTTCGAGCTGACTGCAAATTAAACCACAAAAATAATTGCCCATCCAATATAGAATGTTCAAAGGCTTAAATGTTGAACTTGTAGCATATGCATCTACATAACTGGTTCGATTGCGGTCTAGGACTGGAGAACTGCGTCCCATATGTACCTTCGGGTAAGCGATATGTGTGCGTCCGATCCATGTGTTCCATACAATTTATCCGTGTTCGTCCGAGTGTGCACGACTGCCTTATTCGGCAATCGTCCCACACCTTTACCTGTTTCCAATATAAACACGTCTAAAAAAATATATCGTTCGATTACGCTTTCGTTCACTAGGATAAAGTTATTCGATTCTAACATTCTATATGAACATTGATGGCTCTTATAAACTGAATTAATGTCATAATTGCGGCAGTTTCGGATAAAATAAATCGATATGGCCTCCTTACATAATACCGCCCGTAGTTTGTCTGTAGAATAGATACCAATAACCATTTTAACTTGGCCTCTATGAATTCATGGAATTTCATGTATTTTTGATGCTTTAGTGCAGCATTGAGCGGCCATGAGAGGTCACTATTTATAAAATGGATGAGTTTACAAGACAATTTTGAGTAGAATTTCTTATCTAATCCGTTGATATACGAAGTCTTATTATAATCTATTATCTAGGTATGTCATACATATCTGTATAAAGATTTTAACATTTATAAGTTTATTATTTTCATGTAGCTAATTACATAAATTAGTTTCTTGAGCACCTTTGAGCTTTATTTTGGGCCTATTATGGCATTATATTGATTATGTGCATTTTAATAATTATACGTACCTATTTAATGCAAAATTTCACAGAACATGAATATGGATTGGTAGGTACGTAAAGGGTTCTTTAGATGATCAAGGATTGAGGCAATCAATAACTCTATTAATATATACTCTAATAATAGTTTGACAACATCGTGATTGGACCGGTCAAATGGAAGGATAACCGAAAGATAAGAAGTTATAGAATATGCCAAGAATTGTAATCTACAAGATTAATTCTCACACAAGGAACATTATAGAAAAATATACATACCATATGTCTATCTACATAATATATATATATATATATATATATATAAATACCTACCTATATAAAATCAATAGCCGTGCATTAGTCTCGCAAAAACTCGGATATGGCTCGACCGATTGTGATGAAACTTTGGTAAGTTATGGGTGCGCGCTGCAAAATGTCCATAACAAAAAAAATGAAGAAGGCTTTGCAACGCATGCCGCGGCATTAGCTAGTTGAAAATAAAAACATTTTGGATAAAACAGTAGAAAAACGAAACACATAAGTACGTAGTTATAACTTCAAGACATATTATATTAGCGGAAGCTTAAAGCTCTAGAGAATATTCTAATTTAGTTTCTGACTGTCTAGTTATTTCCGTCTAACCTAACTTGACCATTTAAATCTGATCCTCTGCCGCCACTATAATCCTCTGTATCTTCAAGGGATGGCGGGTCATTTTAAACTGGACAGGAATATAGAGATGTAGCAAGTATATTATATAGGTGTGTATCGCATTTTGTGAAATTGCGAAGAAGCTTGGAGTATGCCCGACGTGCCCAAGGGAAAGCGTCTGGACTAAACACCTCGTTTTTGTTTTATCTTTGTTGTAGTACCTAGGTACCGTACTTTGATCTGGTCTGGGTATATTTGGAAAGTCTGTTTAAAAGGAACTCTTAAATAAGTATTGGATTTCAATCCAAATTTTTGAAAGGAAAATTCTGAAATTATGGTCGAACTAAAAAAAATACCTACGAGTAAATATTATGTCAATACCTATCTTATGAGATGTCCACTATTCAAATCATACATAGACACTTGAATAATTAATTACCTAACAGAAAATTCATAAAAGTGCCCACAATCTCATGAATATTAATTTTTAATCCCACTCTCGTAACCACGATAAATTCTCGTAAATTACTTTTATTCAACACCATAACCACCCTATATTTTTCATTGAAACACTTTACCAACCACAATTAAATTCCACGCCATTCTGAGAACCAGTATTCAATAGAAAACAAGGCACGTCACGTACTTGTGCCTACATTCATATTAAAATATTTTATAGAAGCCAGTATAATCCGCATCTAATTCACACTTATAAAGCAGATAAAGTATCCAGATGGACACACAAAGATAGGTACATTTTTCAGGTGTCCGCAAATTATATTCAAAGGACTTATTTTTTTTTTGGGTGTGAAGTCATCAAATAACTTCTCCCGCTCTGGGCGGAGCGGGAGAAGTGGGTGTGTCAGACTCTTACTGACTAAAACCCACCCGTATTCCTTCCGTTGCCTGTGTTACGGGGGCCTCGGTAACCCTTTTGTACCTTCCCGCGACCCGGCAGGCATCGGCCCTTGTGGACCCCTACACTTGTGCTGACGACATCTCTTTGAGGCGTGCGTGGAATACAACGCGCTGCCGTCGACCCAAGCCTGATCCTTTCTGGACGGTGAGCTACCCATTGCTCATCGTCCGCAAGCCCGCCGGTGGCCGGAAATACGCCCGGGATTCCCGACGCCCAGGGCGTCTCTTGCAGCAGCTAGGGGCGAGAGAGCGCGAAATTTGCCTTTCCTTCAACCGTCCCGCCTCCTCCTTCGCGAGCATTACTGCTTCGCAGAAGGAGGTGACGGCTGCCCATGCCCTCTCGCTCCGTACCATTGCCTGGACCAGAGCCGGACGCGAGAGATCTCCGCCGCCGATCACTTCCACGAGGACAGCTGACAAGCTGGGCCTCCACTGTATGCTCCACCGTGTCTTCCGGGCGATGGCAGTGGTGACACCCAGGCGGTTCCTTCCGCCTTATTCGACACAGGAACCTCCCGAAGCTGCCGTGTCCGGTGATCAATTCTATTGAATGATATTCAAAGGACTGAAGTAGGAGGTAGGTACTGGTACCGGTTTTAAGCGCTAAAAAAATCATTGTGACACCTCTATTTATTGCGTATTACATAATGTAAATATCTGCTTAAAAATCCAGCTGAAATATTATGTAATTACTGTCACCTCCGTGAAATATTGACACGAATTTACCAAATTAATGTTGACTAAAGGCATATCTGATAATTATTTTGACCAATATATTATCTAATGAAATAGGTATAAATAATCAGTGGTATAATTTAATATACCGTCATTTTAAATTAAATTAGTTAAAAAAGGCTTCTTTCCTAAAATTGGCTACCTATTGAAAACCCATTGAATGAGTTTGTTTATCTTCAATAAATTACTTTATTTACGTACTAAATCTTTTGAATTGATTTTAATTAGGAAATTATTCAGCATATTAAAGCGTTAGTCAAATCTGAATTAACAAGTAATGCAATTCTATGGAAATTCCGAATAATTTATATAAATATAAGTACATAACAGAGCTCGCAGCATCATCAAAGGACAGTCGTTAACAAAATCGCAAGACATTATACCCGTATCGTTACGATGCTTAACGCTACGCATTACCCTTAATTATTGTCCACACAATTGCTACGCCATTCCTACGCTACGTACTACCACATTAGCAACTCTCATAACACTATATTTGCTATGAAATATGCTTGTGACTGACCATTGATGGTGTCCCAAACAATTTTGTTCCTTATACGTCATAATTACGGGCGAGTATTGTGTGCGGTGTGGTATAAAACTACAAGTGTGGGGACGATTTTGTTTTAAAAGGGAGGGTTCTAATGTCTGGTCATCGGTCGACTCCCGCTTGACCGTAGGGGTAATTTGGAGGCAGACAGCGGACACATTTGCATTACAATGAGAGTCGGATCCTGAGGGGTACGGGGAGGGGGCTTCCGCCAACGGATAAGCCCGCGTTTTGTATGTATAAAAGTGTGTAAGTTTGTCTGGAAGCTCGCTGAATACTTGAATATTAATTGTTCCTAGTCATTTTATTTGTATTTTTTAAAGAATTCAATTTGTTTATGCATTAAGGTTATATGATAAGGTTATTGTTTTTAATAATATTGATGTTCGTTACATTCACCGATTCAGGAGACCTATCACGCTTATCTACAGAGATCTAAAAATACTCAACGTTTTGAAATGATTCGCCACTATTATAATTAAATGTATTTTAAGCAATAAAGCAATCAACTTTTAAGCTACTTAAAAAATCAGGTTAGGAAGAGCCGTAAATAAAGCAACTAAAACAAACTGACCCTTTTTGTTTCTATCCGTTTGTCCCCATTTTATGTTACTTCTGGACACGGCAGCAGGAAGTTTGGACATAAGAGGTACACGTGGTAAGTGGATGCAGCCAAAGACCGCTTATCCAGTACAAAATAATGTTAATTTATTTACCTACAAATATAACGGAAACAATAGGGAAACTTATTGAACTGGAATTGGATACACCGTACTAAAGGTTTATTTGTGAAAAAATACGCCTTGGGCCTGCACTGCCGATTAATTAATGCAGGAAAAACATTTTTTATTAATCATCAAATT
Source organism: Atethmia centrago (assembly GCA_905333075.3). Classification (NCBI taxonomy): domain Eukaryota; kingdom Metazoa; phylum Arthropoda; class Insecta; order Lepidoptera; family Noctuidae; genus Atethmia; species Atethmia centrago. The sequence goes on along the minus strand of HG995383.1, from coordinate 12,135,805 downwards.
TAGCTCATACCAATGACAAGCTTCCATATCAGCCAGATATACTGGAAATAAATAATGATAAATGTATCTGGTAATTGCAGAACCAATCTACTCTCACCGAAGCAAGTTGTTGAAGCTATCGCAATAAATAATAACTAATAAATAAATATAATCTTTAATTAACGGGTATCGAATCAATGCCAACTAATATTTTCAGATCTAGGCACTTCAAGACTGCTTCATTTTCGTCTACTGTCTTGTCTAGACTCGTTTTGAATTTTGGCAGTCAATTGCTCATATTATTTATTATAACTAGTACTTACGCTACACTGAAAAATAGATTATTGTAAGAAACAATTGAAGGAAGAAACACGAATATAATTTCGATTAACCGTTTAATTCCTGGCTGTTAGTAATGGCAGGAAATGATTTCTATAGGTAGTTTAAACGCTTACAACCTTTCTTTATATGGTAAATTAGAAGACAATAGAGCTATTTTTCAATGACCATAACATAGAGTAACAAACGTAACATCGATTGGTTTCTTGTATTGAAACATCAATACAATCAAGCAAATCTTATTTAAGACCAACACAATACATGAACGTGCTCCAATAAAGTTAGCGAACGTTCTGTGAGAACTTGATCCAGTGCATTAATAAAATATATCGCGTAGGGGCGATTACGTCAAAATAGATGCTTCCCAAAGGCGCCAACGCACCCAGTGCAGGACAAATACCAATATGTTGCAGTAAAGTGCAGTACGAAGAGACGTGAATGTACTACAAAAAGGACAAGTAGGGTGGCCATGCGAAATAGTCTCTATTATATTATAAAATATAACAACAAATAATTTCGATTTCGCAAAGTAGCTGGCTGAAATAACGTGAACAAGATATCAGTTATTTTAATGGTTGGAAATTCAAATCAGCGTAAAATACGACAAAATAGTTTGTTCGATCCTGGAACCTAAGAAATCATGGAGTCTCTACCATCAGACTAACTAAGTACACAATATAATATTATAGTACTGAATATTATCGCATGTACCTACTAATGTAAACTACCTTTATATGTAATGCCACAGGTGTTCTGAAGCCATCGAATGTCCACTTGATGGATCTTTGGAGAGCACTGATAGATTTATTTATATACCACTTTACATTTAAGAAACATACACAATGAGTTGAGATGGAGTTATTGCTTTGTTATTGTTTCACGAAGTAAATACATTGGTGTATAACAAACAAATAGTTTTTATATCGTTCGTCTTGGGACCATTCGGATCGTATACTATTCGATCTAATGGGTAGGTCGTTCTAGTTCTGTTATTTTTTTCACAGGGAAAACTTTTGGCATACCTAGTGAAAATTTTCTTTGTTTACGGTTTAATATTCAGTTTGATTGTCATTGTTTATTCGGCTGTTGAAATCTTATCTAGAGATATTATTGTATGGCTCATGAATCGTACGATTATGGGTGTAATTGAACAAGGAATCTGTCAGAAAATTATCAGTTACAATGAAATAAGCAATTTCAAGCGTTTGAGTATGACACAAATTATTATAAGTAACATTAGATACTTACGTTAAGTGCACAAGTAAGTAACGACACTACTATTGTGTATGTGTAAGTTACGAGCCGATTTGATTACTACCTATAGATACCTAGATTCGACTGGTTTGCCAAAGAATTCAATAGGAATCTTTGAGCTGCAAGTTGTTTACTAGCCCCGTTTTTCTTTCAAAATTAACTAATGCCTTAACCATACCTATTATTATCTATCCTCATCATCATCTGCCTGACCTCCACATTCCAGTTACTGGGTAACACGATACTCCTTGGTAAGACTGGTTGTCAGATTTTCGAGCTTCTGACGATCCCTAACGATTGTCAAAGATCCACGAATGACTGTCGGGACCAACGGCTTAACGTGCTTTTCGATGCACGGAGGGGTCTTGGTATGTAAAGATGGTCACCCATCCACATACCAACCACGGCAAGCGTAGCTTAACCTGATCGATTAACCCATGCGGCTGTTATTATCCAGCCATAAGCCCCTCCTATTAGTATCCTAACTATAATAATAAAAATGCGAAAGTACCTATTTGTTTGTTCGTAACGCTTTCACGCTAAAATGGCTATACGGATTTGGATTAAATTTGGCACATGGGTAGACCATGACCTGGAGAAGGACAGAGGCTACTTTTTATCCTAGATTGCAGTCGAAGTCGCGGGCAAACGCTAGTAATATTATAAATGCGAAAGTGAATTTGTTTGCTTATTTGTTTGTTACGCTTTCACGCTAAAACAGCTGAACGGATTTGGATGAAATTTTGTACATGAGTAGACCATGACTTGCGTTAGGACATAGAATGCTTTTGTCCCGATATTCTCACGGGATCGAGAGTTATGCGGGTGAAACCGCGGGGCGAAGCTAGTTTAATAATTATGTTTTTGAAACATAATTATGATTGTGTAGTCATAGTTTTTATAGTGTTAAAGACTTCTTAGACAATAAATGTTAAAATGATTGTGAAAATTTGAATGCTTATCAATGTTAAGCAAAAACATGTATGCTCTTGTTATTTTTTGTATTTTACCTTCTTTTTATAGGTACCATGTTTTTAAGCAAGTTAATATTATTTTATTACATTCTCTCTATTCATCTTTGTACTCTCTTAAACATTTACCGAAACCGACTGACAAACCCTTACTCACGCTCATACCTAACTATAAAAATTGCATTACATCCAAGTTCTCAAAACTTTTCCAACAAAACAAGTTACCTACCTATCTGAACCATAAAACCACTCAAACCACGAACTTCCCTACCGCATATCAAAACCAATCTAGACGGTAGATTCCCGCTAAACTTAGTTCAATTTATCATACAACAATGTAAGCCCTGACGGCCTTCTTAATCAATGCAGGCAACGTGCACAATCACCCGTAATGGACTGATGTATGACCTGAATGCGGTATATTAGTGTTGTATGGACCTGGACGTGCAATGCGGATGCACTGATGTCCCTTGCGAATGAACGTGGGCCCGTCTGTGTTGATACTTACTATCTACATAGTTATAGGTAGGTGGTTGGGTATTGTCTGATTGGAGACAAGGACCTTGTTTGTTGTTTGGTTTGTAGGAACCGTTGGTTGTGATTCCTCGTTATAGTGTTGCTCAGAGCGCTCATTACTTCTGTAGTAGTCGTTCCACATAAAACAGTAAGGGAAGACTATCTGAAAGTAATGGAAAGGAGACCTCGTTTATGCATGGACGAAGATAACGACACGAAATAACTCAGCATAGGCGATTAATGCATTTAGATAGATAGATAGATAGATAGATAAAACATTAATTTAGTGCACACAAAAGACACAGCACAACACACAATAGCACAATACATGGATAACAAATTACAGGAATATATATAAAAACAAGGTGCCAATATACAAAAAAAAAAAAAGAAAAACATGCTTAAAGAAATAGACATACTTCAATTAATTATCGAACAAGGTGCGGTGTGTGTCTCAAGGTTGCACCAAATGGGAGTCCAGCTCAGCATGTGTCAGGCAAATATACTTGACGCTGATATTCTGCTGGATCCCTGCAGTGACATACGGACGTCGAGCAGACGAGATACATTGGTGTTGTGACAAAGTGTTATGCGTGGAGTGAAATTGTGTAAGTATACCCGCAACTTAAAATTATGTATTCTACAGTAAAGTTTTGTATTTTATTGGGAAACTTTCTTGTTGAATGTGTTGATTGTGGTTTGATTTAGGTAGATCGCTAATTTACTCACTCATTAGAGCAGTGGTGGCCCAGTGGTAACGGCCGCGACTTACGAGTTGTAGGGCGTAGATTCGAACCCGGACAGCCGCTTTACTTTGTGTAAATTATTTCATCACCACTGCTTTCAAAATGGTAAAGGAAAACATCGTGAGGAAACCGGCATGTCCTAGAACCAAAAACTCGAAGATATGTGACATCTACCAACCCGCACTGCGCCCGCGTGGATGGACCACGCCACGGCCCACTCCCTCTCATAGAGAGGAGGCTTGTGTCCCAGCAGTGGGAACATTATAGGCTCATTATGTATAGGTAGGTATGTGTGCTAATTAACTCTAAGGCTGCACGAGCCTTAAATCTGAAAGAAGTAGATACAGTGGTACAGTCTGTTGGGGGCTTGGGAGCGATTTGTTTTTATCGGAAACGATTTCTCAGGCTGTAAAAGAGATGTTGTCTACAAACCTTGTCCTAGAATACTAAGTAGACATAATTGACTAGCCTTTGTATGATTCTGCAGTACCTACCTCTGAGACTATAAACCCAAAAATATGGTTAATCTACTACAAACTTTTTTTTTTTTGTGACGTGGTGGAAATCCTCATGGATGTCCTCCGTCCTAGGAGGACCGACAGGTCTGTCAGACTTCTACTGACTAAAACCATCCCGGGAACACGGAGTGGTTTTCGCACACTTGCACCGAAGGCTACGAGGGCACTTAAGCACTCTGCAACGCAGCCCCCGACTGGTGCTGGCCTCTGTGGCGTGAGTGAGGTGTTTGACTCCAGCAGCGACGTCTAAGAGGGGCGCGTACTACAAACTACCCCAACAAGGCGACATTGTAAAGAGATTTTTATTTTTAGATAACGTTGTTGTCATAGAAAAAGGGCTAATTATCTATCTGGCTGTATAAAAATGGAGGCGTTATCTACAAACCCTATTAAACATCCAATTTACCTGAAAGTCTTATGTATTACGTGTGCGGGAAATTAGTCGTGGTCAATTTGATACCTTACTATTAATTTAAAGTAGTTCTAAATGTCTGCGGACTGATTATTTCTTCGGATTTCTGCGAACAAATGCCTATGTGTTGGCGTCTGCCTTATTGGTGGATTGGTTACCAATTCTACACGGTATGTAATGGGTAATTTAGTGTACATTATTTCTTGGTCTAGTGAGAAATGACTATGTTTACGTCTGCCTTATTGGTGGTATTGGTCACCAATTTAGATTTTCTGGTGTTTTGTACATTGGTAGGCCCTTAATTTCGGCAAACATCAGTGAAAATTTACCTACATGGTATGTTATGGGTAATTTATTTGGAGCCTACGTTTAGCAAGAGACCCCACAGCAAACATTTAAAATAGATAAAACCCGACTGAAAATAAAATGCGTATAAAAACGAAGCATTCGAAAACACATTTCGTCTTTCAAATCACAGAACGCAACACAAAAAGCACTTCAGAATTATAAAAACAAATAATAAAACTTCTTAAACAGAAACAATAGTCACATAACAATAAGACACGGACGCAAACGTTAAAAGAGTAGACAAAAGTAAAAAAGCAACAAAAACATACAATATGCCATTAAACCCTTTCGTCAAAATATGACTAGAATCGACACTTCCTTATTGCGTCGTAAATTTAACAAGCGACATACAAATCTTTGAAGACAATAACATATTTTTTATTAGAAAATATTCGTTACCCGTCCTTAAAGGACCAGAGTGCTGTGTACGTGTTAGAAATAAAATTTTAGTTCATTTAAATAGTTTGCCCAGTAAAACACGTCTGGACTACCTTGTCTCATTCTTAGAAAATACCTCAGTGCCTGTAAAAAAATTCAAGTCACATAAGATCTGAGCAAAATCATGGCCACACAGCGAAAATACTTCGAGAGAAAAAGGTTAACGAATTCCATTAAGGAAACTATTAAAAGGAGAGGTCATTACCAAGTAAGTGGGTTTTTGGTTTATACACATGTTTCTCAAGAAACCTTTGCGCTAGCTAAAATTTTACTGACCGAGGAAATTTCACGGAACCATTTTTCTTATCAAAAGGAACGAAACAGCATCTTGAGCCATTCACCTTTCAATTTATTGCTTACAATATCGCTTAGAAATCTAACGACCTAAGTTCCTTACATAGAAAATATATTTATACTGAGCATTTTTTTCTGATAAAAAGCCACGGAATCGTAACAATAAATTGGAAGGTGGATGGTAAGCTTTAATGTAGTCCATCACAGATATTTATTTGTTTTTCCTCCAAATTCTTAGTTATTCATTCATTCTTACTTTACTAAAGTAATAAAAAGACTGATAAACTGAAAGAACAGAAGCATTTACATGAGTATTATCCTTCAAGATTTCCATATTCTGTTAAATTGTACCAATATTTAATATTTAGTATTCAGTTTCATTTAAGTATGTCATGTGGCTGAACATGTATTTCTATTTTGTAATGAAATTAGTTTCAAGTGGTATTGAAACAAAGTGTTTTGAAGACAATAGTTTAAGAGTATTGTGTCACAAGTATTATACAGTGTAATTTTAGAGAGAGGTCTCTGTAACTACTAAATATGCAGTTAGGTATCCTTGGGTATCGAGCACGTGTACAGGTACAGTCGACCGCACGTTGGTGGTGATACTTTGACCTTGAGCTGGCCGAGCGTAGTGCGGAGTTTCAATAGAATAAGAGGCCAGCTTATATTGGTTTAGTTGCCATTGTCGTGCGGCATTCTGTACCTCGTAAAGATACTGGTGGCACCTACTGTTTCTTTTTTCTGAAAAACTTGGGATCGTTACTGATTTTCTTGGAGTTTTCGAACTCATACGTAGAACTACAGTACGAAATCAAATTATTTTTTGTTCCTTAATTAGGATGTCGAAATGAGTATTACACGTCACGATTTCAAAAATAAATCTAGATGGAATCGACATTTCCTAGACTACCCCTAAGGAGAAATGGCGCTAACTTAGGGGCCATAATAATTTGGCACGCTAATATAATAAAATTATGTAACGTGTTTTAAGTGGGTCCCGCCTATAACCTAAGATCTAGCCTATTGGTAGAACCAGTGAACCGTAACTTTAAACAACCCGTGCTAAACCCACGATTGACTATGAAACGCACGGGCCCACAACCTCGTAACATTTAATAATAATGTTGCGCATAATATTATTTACTCCAAGTAATTAATTTTCATACACAACCGTTAAATGTGAAGGCTCTTGTAATAGGTGTACTAAATATTTATTACTCGATATATCATACTTTCAAATCTGAAATAATGCTTGAATTTAGTAAGTTTTGTAAAAGCTTTGAATCCTCTGGATGCAAGATGCACAGAACCAGTCGAAGTGGTGGTGCTTGGGGATGGCCTACGTATGTTCAGCAGTGGACGTTTTTCAGCTGAAATAATGGTTATGATGAATTTTCTAAAAGCTTTAGTTTTTGGCAACACCAGAAAAACGGACCTAGATGTCTCGATTAGGTTGGTAAAGGCATTAATATACTATGATATACATCAATAGGTTATATTTTATTTACATAAACAAATTACAAGATGATTATTAACATTAACTAAATTAAATCAAAACTAAGTTAAGTAAGCCTAAAAAAGGTCCTCAGGGCATTGTACCGAGGATGCTGGCGGCATTTTCTCGCTGATTTGCAATGCTGATGCGTTGCGCGAGAAAGCCGCCAGCTTTTCGGTCACCAGTTACATCAACTAGACGTTTCGCGAATTCTGCAAATAACTTATGCTCACTGGGACCCCACGGACCGAGTTTCTCGACGCCAAAGGGCACAAAGTTGTACTCTCTGCCAAGGCCTCCATATTTAATAACTTTCAGACTTTAATTTCAGTATAGGATATTAGTTCATTGTTATTGAAATTTCCTGGATGTATAAGTTGGCTAGATGGTTCTTAGTTTTCATCAAATTATAAAGCTTACCTAAACTGCTACTGCCGCCGATACCCATAATCGAACGGAAACATGAAAAAAAATCGGTCGTGAGTCGAGGCCCTAAAGGCGACAGGTGTACCTACTGTCGAACTTGACGAGTTCACATTTGAAGTGGTCTTATTTTCACACCTCACTCTTTATTCATAGATAAGATACTGGAATTCTACAAAATATATCCAGACGATTAATTTTATAAAGAATTTAAAGTTGAATGATATAAAAAATGTGTTTTGTGCATTTTATTAATCGACCAGCTGTAGGACTGTATACTACTTGGTATTTATTATATATGTATATTAATTTAAATACTCAACCTTATTTAAATAAACACTGTTTTATTATCTAAGCGTACATACATTGCCATGTATTTTTCATAATTTATGAAAGTCTAACGATAATTTAGAAAATCTTATGGCGATGGGTCTACAATGTTACATGTAGGTAACTGTAACTAAAGCTTTATGTAGAGATGGCCGTAATCGAATGGTCGTGTACTACTCGAATTATTCCATTTTATTAATACTTTGTTTGTTGGAATTCCAATAAGTTTCTTTAGTAATGGGTACAGTAGTTCCTTTATCGTAGGTAGGTGGGATATATTTCACTCCTTTATGCTAAAAATGATAACTGTTCTATTTTTAACCCTTTATAGGGCAGAAACGAGTACAGCGCCTGTAATCATCCGACTAGAAAATACAAACTTCATTTCTGCTATAAAACGTTAAAATGATAGTTTTAACAAATAATTGTTTAAAATTCACTTCGCCAACAACAGTTTAAATGAATAGGATTCGAATTTCGATAGGTAGGTACACTAAAAGATAACCAGAATAATTTACTAAGAAAAATGTATCGTTAAAAAAAATAAAATCACTCGATACTATGAATTAGCAATAAATGACATAACTTACAGTATCAAATTCGAATGGAAATCGTCATATTTATTGATATGACAGTCATCATAGTAGGCAGCCGAATTTATTTTATTGATGTTTTATACTTAATTATTTTTATACGAGGACATAACCAAATTCCATCGATTCAATTTCGAATCATCAGAATCAGCCTGTAATATTCCCACTGCTGAGACAGAGTCCTCCTCTCGGTGAGAGGGAAGATGGGGATGACGGAGAGGGATTAAATAGTTAAAATAAAAAATAAGCAAATATAGTTTTAGTTTTATGAAAACTGATGACATTAGGCATAGTGTCAGAATGATTTAGTTACTTGGTTCATTTTTGTCTTTTCGTTAAGAAAGGAAAACAAGAAAATCAACCTTTTAAACTTAGATGTTATTTAATACCTATTCGTAAATAAGTGAAAACTTTAAAGCGTGATCATTTGGGTATAAAAAAAAAAGTTTTCATAAAAATAAATGTTCGTCCCATGTAAGTCGATACGAATGTCTAGTTACGAAGTTCTACAATCGATTCTATTAGCTATTATTTTTACCATGACCCCATCCTTACTAGTTGTTGTGAGCATATTTTAAATGTTGTCAGAACAACATGGCGCCAAGCAGTTCCAAACTTAGTCGAAGTTAAATTGGGGGTGAGTCGCCTTATGTGTGTTCACTCCTAACTATTGTGTGAGGCTATAATTAAACTGTTTTGATAATAACGTAGGCGTTCACTGAACTTCTTAGTAAGTGTGTTTTATCGGAATATAGTTGTGATAGTGTGTTCTTTTAGTGATAACGGAAACAGAGGGCAAAAATAGAGTCCTCGAAAAAACTACATATTAATTTAGTGTTTTGTTGAGTTGGTGCAGTTAAATTAAAACGTGGTATAATCTCAGCTTAAAGCTACTTAGTTCATGAATATATTTTCAATTGTAAAAAAAAATCACTTCGCCTCAACAAGCAAATGGTTTGTATCGATCAGAACGGATCGTTACTTATAAGGAATGGGCTCAACAAATCGACGATCGTCCGTAATAGAAATCAATTGATACAAACGACATAGTTAGGTGTGAAAAACAACTCATAACTGATAGTTTTCAAGTAGGTAAATGGTTCTATTAATATGTTGAGAATTCATTTATGTTTTATAAAAGCTCTATAATGGCATTATTATTATTATTAGATATTTTATTCATTTGTTTCAGTATTTTTAGCACACGCCCTAGCAAAATATGATATGCTTAATTCACGAACATTATCATAAATGATTTTCACCAAAGAAAGCCCGACCTATCGTAATTAACTAATCTATTAATAGTGCGGAAAATTGATCGGGTATTGCCATAAAGGAATCTATTTAGTCCCTAACGACGGCCGCCAGAGGTCGTCAACATGTCTACTGTAATACTGAATCATATAAGGCAGACGCCATGACTACCCGAATAAACCCCCCGTTTTCACGTTACATAAACTCATAGGTATTGATACCCTACCTTAATTAAACTTTGAGCTCATACGCACGTTTTTTGGCTTATAGACACCGCTTTTTATGTGGATTACACACGTAATTAAGTAATAAATTGTATGAAAAAATTGCTTAATCATGTTTTTATTACTTTCTGGCTTCTACGGATGACATTGACTGTTGTCAACATACGTTTTTATTGACTTATCCTTGTACTTTATCCCTTTTGCTGAGTGATAAAAACATATGAAATGAATGATAATACTCGTTCTTATTATGCTTATTTTAAGCATGCGTTGTTACATCTTTTTAGTGGCTACCTAAAGGTTTACATATTCATGTGTTGGTGATAGTTTTCTCTAGATAATATATTTCTATTCAACAAATATTTGTAGAAAAATCGTAGCACCTATGTTCTTTAGGGTTCATGATCTCGTAGCAAATTTCAGTGTTATAGCCAGGCTATGATTTTTTTTAAACTATTGTCGGTTAAATACAAGAACATACGATCTTTCTATTAACTAACTTGTCAGTGTCTTAATTTAATATCATTTTACATGCATGTTGGATGTCTCAACATGTTACTTGATTACTTTTTATCTAAATCAGAAACCCGTTCGATTAATTATAATGGAGACTAGTACCTAATGGATGAGTTTATTGACTTTGATACACTTTATACGTCTATAAAAAATGTATGTGCCAAATATAATGTTTCGTCTAATTTTTGGACAAATTATAGATCGAATGACCCGTCAGAATTAATTAAAGATAAAAACTAATACATCTTAATATGTAAGTAATTTAATTTCTCTACGAAAATGGGAATTAATCGTGAGAATATTTTAAAGCACTTCTATTGGGAGAGAGGTTTCAAAGACAAAAGTAAGAAAGCCTCCCAAAAAACAGGAAAAAGATACAACATTTGAAGGCCCAAAAAGTCTAGAAAGGGCAACAAAACAATATCCGACTTTATAATTAACATTCCAATCTAAAGCGAACATTCCACGATCCTTGTTCGTGCTGGATCCGACTTACAAAAATGTCTTCGATCCCGTAAACGTTCAAAGTTTAGCAATTTAATAGTGTCGAAGCCAGTCGTCTAACGCGACACTTAATTACATTCAGTGTAATTGAAAGTTGGAAGCTTATCGTGTCTAGGAGTTGTATCTTTGTACCTACCTATGTACTGTAGGGTGGGAGGGTTTGTAGGGGCAAACTTAAGGCGGATTATTAATGTTGGAAGTATCGGTAACTTATATTTTTATGGGTTATGTTTAAAGTTTTCTGTCTGTGTTTATTTGGGAAAGAGAAAATGTAAATCCATATCTACATATTTAGTTACTTATCTACTATATAGGTACTTAGTTCATGGCAGGTAGGTATATACCTAAACTTTTGAGACGAGGAATAAGGAATTTAAGCTTTTACTAAAGCGATCTATGATCATGAAAAAGGACTTTAAGCGCAGAAGATTTCAGTTCGATTTCAAAACCAATGTGAATACAAGGTATCGTTTTGCATCCTCATCAAAGTTCAGGAGGCTGCTATGAAAGACATATAATAAAAAAAAATACGATACCTGCTCAATAATTAATACATACTTGTTTTTTTAGTTATTTAAATAACTTAAGTTTGACAGTATTTTAGAATACACCACTTTCACAGAACAGAATCACCCCGTTGCGTATGCAATAGTGTGTGTGTAAAATGGCAGTTACATGCATGTCCCACACATGCCGATTTCCGAAAATTTTAAAAAAGAAAGACCTATGTACTTATTTTATTATTGATTGATGTCGAGAATCATTAGCATAGTTACCTCCTTGAATTTGACGAGGATGCAAAACGACACCTTGTATAAACAATAATCTAATATGCATAATTTTAAGCATTGCTAGTAAATAAACATAAATTCTAAGTAGAACGAGTTTCCAAGTCGCAGGATACATTTACATGATATTGAATCACAAACCTATACAAGTTTACCGACTTCCCTAATAACAAAGAAAGTAATCCGCACGTGTTACGGATAGTAATATTAAATTTCAGAGTATCTCCAATTCCATTATCTTCTGTGTATTTACGTTATCTTCCATATAATCTTTCCTAGACAACGCTAAAAAGCATTAGAAATATGATTAACTGATAACATGGAGAAAGACAATAGAAAAAAAAAGAATAATTCACGAGTGCTTGCTTGGCCTGAAAATCGACGAATCGATTCAGACCTGAAAATTAATTGTTAAGGTTATAAGCATAAATCATCACTGAGCGCATACAGTTCAGTGATAAATTATGATGATGCTTAAGATGTGGTTTTCAGCAACGAAGTGACATGGGCACAAAGAGTGTCAAGGAAAAGGTGGTTAAAACCAGAAGGCCTATTGTAATTGAAATCATTCAATATAGCTAGTCGCAATCTCAAATAAGCGCCAATCAATTAAAAAAAAACTTGTCAATTTAATATGCATGTAAATTAGAGCTATTTTTGTCAAATTGAGATATTTGGTTGCGAACGTTATTAAAAACACGGAAAATACTCCTCTGGACTTTTTAACAGTTTGTGAACACTTTTTCAGAATCAAGTTTATACTCGTATATACAGGGGTATTGATAAAACACTAACAACCTCATATAAGGGGTTATTGTTCTCATCATTATGTACAAAAATCTGCATTTCCCTACATTTATGGTCGTCAAAATGTAGGGAACAGCAGATATTTTTTTCGCGATTTCAGGTTTGGTCCCAAAGTAAAAGTTGTTTGTAATGATGAGTGCAATGACCCCTTAAGAGGTTGTTAGTGTTTTACCAATAACCCTGTATATACCTAGGACTCCTGTTTCACACGCTCCAAAAACAACTCCTAAATACCTTAACAGTACAGAACCCATTGTAACTTGAGCAAAGTGTGTTGAAAGTTGTTGCTTTCATTAATTTGGGGTCCGTAAAGTAATAATTGCTCTTGAGAAGCGCGGGCCGCGTCTAAACTTGCTTATTAACATTATTCGGTAGCCCATGGCTTCCATACAATGGTGTGTCCTAATTATAAACTTTCCTCATTTTCTTTAATCACGTTGCTATTCTATGTATTTCTTGTCCTTAGCGTGGATGGAGACTACTTAGTAGAATTTTATTTTTTTACTTGGTCGTCTTTTGTTTCTAGTCTTTCTGTCTGGTGGGAACCATTTCTTGGGGAACAGAGGGTTCTTTCGGCTATACATCTATTTTGTTGAAATCCGCTCATGCCACGTTAATGTGACTCAATGGCGGAAGTGGCTGATCGGCCCAGTAGCTTTTACCTCTGACAACTTCATGGCTTGTAAGCCACGCTTTTGTAAAATGTTTTCTTCACCCAGACAAAGTCTCACACCTCAAACCTCAAACCTTAAGGCTCACCCGCCTTAAGGTTTGAGGTTTTAAACTTTAACCTTCGAGACCTTCTTTCTACCAGCATCCAATAGGTATTACCAGGCTGCATGATGGAAAACAAAAGAGGAACGCTTGGGTTTCCTTAGACGAACTCTTTCACGAAGAGCAAAACTTAGCATAACATTTATGTTATGCTAAGTTTTGGTTTTACGCGTCTCAGTCTCTTTTCTCTTTTCTTCTAACTTCATCATCATTCTCCTGCCTTTATCCCAATTTATTTGGGGTCGGCGCAACATGTCCCTTTTGTTCCATACTTCTCCATTTACATAACCAAATTACAAGATGATTATTTACATTAACTAAATTAAATTAAAACTAAGTTAAGCTTAAAAAAGGCCCTCGGGGCATTGTACCGAGGATGCTGGCGGCATTTCCTCGCTGAATTGCAATGCTGATGCGTTGCGCGAGAAAGCCGCCAGCTTTTCGGTCACTAGTTACATCAACAAGACGTTTCGCGATTTCCGAAAATAACTTATGCGCACTGGGACCCCACGGACCGAGGGTCTCGACGCCAAAGGGTACAAAGTTGTACTCTCTGCCAAGGCCTCCATATTTAATAACTTTCAGATTTTCGGCATTTTCTGCCGCTGCACCCGCTTTAGAAGTAGTCCGTTGGAGGTGGGACGGTGCCAGTGTGTCTACACAGGTAGCGTCCCACACAAGCATCCGTCCCAAACTCCACGGGACCAAAGACACACCATCAGGTCTTAGTTGTCAACTTCTCCATTAGTTGTCATCTCGGTAGTCACCCCCTTTATAGCCATATCATCTTTCACACAGTCCATCTATCGTTTCTTTGGTCCCCTACTCTTATAGCCATCGACATTCATACTTAAGACTTTGCTCACGACATTTTCCTCATTCCTCCGCATCACATGCCCATACCACAACCGATTTCCGCACAACTTTTCAGTCACCGGTGCCATTTTCAAACTTCCTCTTATGTACTCATTTCTTATTCTATCCATTCGTGTCACACCACACATCCCTCTTAGCATTCTCATCTCAACTGCATGCAATTGCTTTTCATTCATCCCTTTTGTAGCCCAACATTCTGATCCATACAAGACAGCAGGTCTTATGATTGTTTTATATATCTTCCCCTTAAGTTTCCTGAAACTTCCCCTTGGAAGATATATAAAATGCTCGCCTCTTCTAACTTCTCTGTCTCTTTATATTTAGTTTAGAAAGCAAAAGATTACTTTCCTGTGAAAAAGAAATCTTCGCAAACACGTTTCATTTAACTGGGAATGTAGCATACCTACATAGTTAATTAAGGAAACCCGTGCGAATGTAATATCCAGGAATAGTTAATGAGCAGGTACCAATTTCCTACGCCTCTTTCTAATAACTAGATACCTACATTGTCTTTTATACCGCATTCTAATTTATGTTACCTCCATTTAGAGAGAACTAAATTATATTATTGGCTCTATCTATGTAGAGACTACAACTACTACAACAACTACTTAGGTAATGCTGTATTTAGTAGAGTTTTACGATTCTTAACTATAATGAGATAGACAGTGAAAGCTCTAAATTAACTACAGATTTAATTATAAACATAGGTAAGGTTTCGCAAAACGTGTATAAGTATAGTCGGCCGCATAACACAATTACTGTTATAACATATTAAACTTTTGTTTATACGTATAAGTTCGCTAACCTCACACTTTGAGTAATTAATAATTATACTTACATACTTAATGAATGTCAGCATACACGCTTTATAATGTAATTATAGAGCAATAATATTTTTAATTGCCACTTTATTCTTGGGAGCAATTGCGCCTGGAAAGTTTTTTTCCGCGTTAAAAGCTTATTACAATATAAGAAACATCGTTTAATTACTATTAAGAGGTTGCTTTCACGAGTTTTTAAGTACCTACCTAGTTTAATGCATAAAAATGACCAATTAAAACCTAGGACCGCAGCAAAAAATCTGTCTAACAGCCATTGCTGCTCATCAAATTTCACTTTACATAATGGCAAACGCAACAAAAAATTGTCTAACCTAACCAAATATGATTGCCAACTGTACCGAGCGTTTCGCATGATGGCGGACGGTCGTAAAGGGCCAGAGTTGTAAAATAAGTAAAAATAAAGGGCTCGCCGGCGGCACGACGGGTAAAGTTCAAAAGGAACTTTTGCTTTTTAACCAGTCGGTCGCCAAGTTTAAATTGGTTTCCACCATCACCTACCCTCCGCCGAGAGAATGGGAAAACTAGTAACGAGAAAATTTTGCTACCTATAGGTACCTATTTATTAAGTAAAAGTTGGATGGCAAGTAGACGTTGCATAGCGACCTTTGCCACTCTGATAGCCGAGAATGGCGCTAAAGTATCATTTATTATAGCAACAAATCAATCAACCAGTTAAATATATCTTCCTGTATCAATTTCGTATTTTGTGGTAGGTCAGACGTACCATTATCAAGCTAATTATTTACATGCGTCTAACATTAAATCATGTTTCGAGCTTGTAAATAATTGATAATTAAAATAAATGGCGTCAAAATACTATTTATCAACATAAACATTCTTGTAACTCTGTTATAATTTTGGAAGCATTTTGTTGTCTCTCTGTTAGTGTTGTATTTCAACGTCTTTATGCAATGTTTTGCTTGGTAAGATTGACAAAAAAACTTATAGGTCATCGGACATCTAAAATTAAATCACTTTTATGTTATTTTTCACACTAATTACGTCATACGGAGCGCCGTTGCCAATAATTTTGCTGCGTCCTGTCCTCACTGCCCGATCGGCGATTCAAGTGAACTATTAATAGGTACCTACTGCTATCAAGCTTTAGTTATGTTTAATTAATCTACATCTGATATTAGATAGTATCTACCTAACATCACTCCTTGTTTCCTCGACGGGTTGGGCAGAGGTGTACCTACTATAGTACACTCACATTTCGCCAGTAATTTAAGAGGCTGATAACAGCTAAAGCGCGGTCACTGTCGGACTGCATAGAAAAGAAATAGAAGCGCGATGTCACAACGCTGGTAATTTATTGCAAAATATGAAGCAATTATCTATTTACAAAATATCTATTGATTGGAGAAAAAAATTAAAATGCTAATATATTGCTTGTAGAATTATCTGACATAAAATCAGAATAATTGCATGTATATTAATATGATTTTTAAACGTCAAAAGAATTTTTTCGAGGTATCTTCTCGTTTTTTTCTATCGTATCAAATTAATTAAATTATATTTTCAACACACTATCTACCTAGAATATATCCTGAAGAATAACGTATATTTTTCTGATTTTGTTTACTGCACTGGATCATATGCTTTTACGCATTATAAAACTTACAAAATTTGCGTTTAGGTCCTGTAGTCCCCTTAAGTCCCATGTAATAGGGGGCGAGCATCTTGCCATCAACAGGGCACAATGTAAACAATGTTATTACGTGAAAAATACTCAAAAGAATGCTATCGATGATCTTCCTTGTAATCGTTTCTCGTAGACGTGCGTTAATTTTAGAAATGTTTTATAAAATTACGTAATTACGGGAGTGAGCGCTCTTTTACATTTATATCTGCTTACCAGTAGACGCCATGTTGATTCACAAATCACTCATTCGTTACAGGGCGATTTATTGCTTTGATTTGATAAGCGACATTGTAAAGATGATTTAAACAATAAAGGAAACCTAAATCACTTGCCATGTTTTGATTCATTGTCGCTATAAAATTCACGTGAAACAATTTCAAGGTCGTTAAGTGTCATAAAATTATTTACTCAGCAAAACCCTTGCCGCGTTTGTTTAAAGTGTACATTAATAATGATTTATTGTAATATATATCTGTTTAATGTGTGTATGTATGGGCCATAAAACGTTTTATGGGACAGTTTAGTGCGTAGCAACCTCAGAAAATGCTTTTATTGGTATCTAAGCGCCATACAAAATTGATAAAGGCTGAGGAGACGGAAGTGGTTCGGTGTGAGATGTATCGGTTGTTTCGATGTTGATTACTATTACTTTGTAACGCCTCAACGAATGAATGCGGTGACTAGGAAGTCATGACATTATGATGCCGCCTTAAGACATGTTGTGATAGCGCCTTAAGACATGTTGTGATGGCGCCTTAAGACACGTGTTATCGGATTAATATAGAATTTTGTGGCCCAGATATGAATGGACCATTGAAAGATGGGAGAGTTACAAATTAACAGTTCAAGTCAACAAAAATAAATATGGAATAATCAATTTTCTAAACATTATCAACATGGCGTAGCCGCGTAGCACTTGACACATACTTACAGTTTTTCCTAATATTTTTTGGAAATTGCTGCTGTAATATAGCTTTGAATGATGATAAGTTAAATTACTTATAATATTTCAACGCTTTATAGATCTTCCAGAAGCCATTTCACTAATATTTTCGCCTACCCGTAACAATTAAAATACTAATTTATTAACTATTTATATATTTTCGCAATGCACTGAAATTACTTGGCTACCACACATTTAACACGATTTACACTATGTTTACACGTTATCGCACAAATGTTTTATCAAAACACGATCCCACCTATAATTTTACAATTGCTACAAGTAAAATGCTTTACGACCAAACTTGCACTGCAGAGATTTACCTTTGCCAACCCCTTAATGTCTGTGATTATTACTTTTACCACACCTTTGTCAAGTAATTACCTTCACAGTTATGTTTTTACAATGGTCTAACCTGAAATGCGACAACGCCCCTTATATTAAACCTTATTAGAAGTAAATAGGGTTGCGAATAAGATGGATTTTCTTAAACGTAGAAAAGCATTGACAGAAATATTTATTACACCTCAAAGGGTTGGGTAATAGCGTGATGGTTTTATGGTTCTACGTTGTGCAATTTTCCTGCATTGTACAACTAAACTGATGTATTGTTAGATACTACGTTCTGTCATTTTGATACTTGAATCTCGTTTCTGAAACTGTTTGCGTTTATGAAAAGCTGAATTTAATAGTAGGTAGTTTTAACAACTTATTTTCCCATACCTTTTAGCAGATTGTGCTTTTCATGGCTATAACTTTGTTTCTGGAAGAAAATTACTTATTGAAACATTTTAACCTTAGTCGTAGTTTCAGTTAATAAGGCACGTTATTCATAAATACCAAAATTTTGTGGGAAACACACAGAAAACTTACAAAATACCAAGTTGTATTAAAAAGTATCTTAATGCATTTAAAAATAGTACAAGTTACTGGAAATGCAGGCATAATGATAAAATGTAATATATAATAATTAAAACCTACCGGCAAGAAAATCGTTGAATTGAATACATTTGGCTCAAATTTGTTATTATCTATTGACATAATAAAACGTAAAGTTATTCGCAACATAAAATTAGGTATTAACCTATTGCATCGGCATGCTTTGAAGCACTGTATTAGTTTTATAACACATAAAATAACTATCATGAATAATAATGAGAAATCGCAGATTACAATGTTATACAGCTCTCGGTATAGATGACGCCATATTTTCTAATAACAATGACAACTTTATAATAACAATATTATATTATTGACATTTATTTACGTATTAAAACAAAATCCTGATAAAATGTCAACGGTACTTTTATTATATTAATACAAGGATATGTTTATACTTAGTAATAATTTATGCCATCCATAAAAGGTATTTATTAATTTGTAAAATATGGATAATTTGGTATTTTTTTTGAGCCTGAGATTTAATGTAATACTGAAACGTGTAGGCGAAGTGGCCATTCAAATTGGACACCTAATACCTAATTTCTTTTAATTGTTTTTTTTTAATAATAAAAATTTTGTGAATATTATAAAAATAATTGCCAACCCATTTTTTGAATTGTTTAATTTAAAATTTTACTAAAAACAGTTCCGTTTTTCGTTTTCCCAAGTATCAAAACCGCTCAATCGCACTAAATGTTTGTTTTAGCCAGCAATTAACCACTGGACCATCAATAAAGCGTGCTAGTAAGGCGGGCACCGACAATGTACCATTGTAACTCCACGTAACCCTTTCTTCGGGACAGGAACAGTTATAACACCTAGCCTGCCAATAAATACGAAACAACGGAATCCTTCACTCTGACTATTGTTTGACGAACCGTGATTTAAGTTCAGATATTACGGTGCATTTTACCTGTTGCATTTGAACGGTTAAGAATTGTCAAGGTTGAGTAATTTATTTTGGGTGTAGGTATGAAGATTGGTTGTTGTCAAAAATAGATTTTCTTAAAGCGTGAACATTTTGAACTCTGTCAGATTGTTGGAGAAATACTTCGCCTAGATTTTAATGTTTTGTAAGGGAGCTTCTTAACCTTCTATTTCTTTCGAGATGTGTAGCATCATATTTTTGTATAATTTGCAAAATAAGGTTTGAACTCACATTTTTTTTTAAAATAAGGTTGGATTTTATATAAATGGAATGGAATGGTTTGGATTTTTTATTTTTGTTTATCTCTGATAACTACATTTGAATGGATGCAGATTTAATACCAGTAGCCTCAATTAAGTATAAACAAATAAAGCAAGGCGCCTATCCACATAACTACATAATTACCAATAAACTATTAACATAAATTAAGCAAGTAATTAAATTATAAATAACCTTTGTTTAATTATTCATGTGGTATTTGCTTGTACAAGATAGAAAAGCAAAGATATGTGATGAAAAATTCTAATAACTAAATTAAATACAAGATTTTTGCAAATATAAAGCTAGATTACAAGGACCAAAGGCGTCAGGACCGAATTGTAGATAAGCACCATCTGTGTATCAAAAGACGAACTAGCTCGTCTAGTGCAAAATAACAGTAGCACCATCTTTGGGGACAGACGGTGTTTGCAATAATGCGCCACCCCCTGCAACCCCGGTCTGCAGCCAGGGGTGACAAACATACGGCTGCATTACGTATCGCAGTCGCCTTCGACCCGGCGGCGAGGCGGCCCGACTCTATCGCCAACCCCGAATGAACTCGAACAAGCTCTCATATTGTATTTGGATTTACGACACATAAACATTTTTTATCTTGATTGTTTGTCTGAACTGCATATGAATATCCTAATTGCTATCGCACCGATGACGAAAAAGCATCGCGAACAGTAATGCTCAAGTTTATCCTGAAGAAACAGTTCGGCTATGACGCGGAAATGAATTGTTACCATATTTTCCGGGACAATTTTCATTGTTATCACGCTTCGATGGTTTTGTCTTGACAAATCTGGGTCGTCGTTGTTTACGATATGTGCTGATAAGTTCTGTGACAGCACGTCGTAAGAGATAAATTTTCACTTTACGGAGAGAAAAAAGTTGTCTATCATTTTTTATGTGGCAACTTTGGTCTTAAATGTTGCTAGTAAAAGTAAAATTTCCTAAAAATGTTTTTGTAACACATGTGGACGCTAGTACCTAATTATATGAGGGTATTATGTAAATGTAGGTGCCCTTAAGTCCTTGTAAAGTACACCGTTTACGAGGCCAGCAAAACGGTTGCAACTCTGTTGTCCCTATGTAAAATGTTATGCTGAATTATTTATTAAGTTTACACCCACCTATCTCGTTTTACACAGATATTTAATTATAAGATTTTAAAATTATGTTTCCTACATTACGAGCACTTCTAAAGGCAATTTATTATCTATAGTTAAGGGTAAGACTTTAAGGAGGTATTAAAGTCAAGGTGATTAGTTAACACGTAATAGTGGCCGTTGCTACAACTTATTTACTATAAATATCTGTACCAACAGGATTCTTCGGAACAAAAGGATAATAAAAAATAACTGAAATTATAACCAACCTAGATTAAAATAGAATATTCTTTCAAAAAAATTTTTTTTTTAGGAAATTTCCATCTCATGGCTTTTTTATCTTATGAGACGATAAGCACAAAACTATACAATCGATAGCGCTACAATAAAGTCCGTAAATGATCTTCCTTACAACGATAACGTATCGAAACTGATACCGGTACTTACTAGGTATTCAGAAACAAATACATAAGTATTCTTTATTCACCCGTAACATATCGAATGTGAAACACTCAATTTGCTGTTTTTCAAAGGATTATGATAATCCAAATGATTAATTAATCGTCTTGGTCATTAAGGCTGTAATATTTTTAATTGTTTCCACTTGAAATCAATATAGCGTACCACACAATGTGTGTAGTTTACACACTACTTGTAAAGTACGAAAACTTATTCAGAAGATTTGTTTATTAAACCCGTTATTACTGCATTCCATGATAACTAATCTTCAGCCTAGATCAACAGCATAGATATAGAACTTGAAATACCTTCTTGGTGACAAGTATCTATTTAAATCTTAGATTAATTTAGTATAATATAATCTGGATTATTCACTAAGGCTTGAGACCTTTAGATTCAAGAATGCTGCGTTGACTGCATTTTCTTTTACTTAACCGTATTAAGAAGCGGATGCTGTCCGTGAATAACAGGCTTGAGTCTTGTAGTCCTAATGAATATAAAGAAAATGTAAAATAAAGCTTTAAGTAGTAAATAGTATAAATATCATGTGTGTACAATACCTACAGAGAAGATGTGTACGTTGCAGTTGTCGAAAAGGTCTAACAGGTCCCATGAGAAAGGTCGCAAACCAATCAAATAAAGGTAGAATAAAGGTCGCAAACCAATCGAATAAAGGTAGTATTTATTCTTCCAAATCAGAACACCAAAGCCCAGTAGACAAGGAAATTAGAATCGCATTTTAGTAAATTCCAATACCATCCATTAGCTAAACGATATCAGCCATTTTGAACACAAAGTAAACGCCAGCTACCATAATACAATCACTTTATACACGCCTCCTCGCTCCTGCCTACTCCCTGTTACATTAAAAGTAATTCAATGTTTCCAAACTCCTTTTAACGTGCCATCGTCCAATAAATACCATTTTAATCGATTCAGTATCGACTCGTATCATTCCCACAAGAACAAAGAACTCCGAACTATGAAAATTCAAAATTCAAGAAATTGCGTGACAGAAATAAATACTTTCCCTATATACAAGCAATATATAAATATATTCAAACACGTGTTCGTGAGGAAACGAGCCATGCGTACAGAATGACAATAGGGATTTCCCTTTCAAGCGGAAAATTTACGTGATCAAAATTCTAAATAGTCGCGTGTGAAAAAAATTGTATAAGGTCCAAAAATAAGTGGCTGCGGTAGGTGTCATTATGTAGTCTTATAGCGGTTTTGTGTGCGGCCGTAAATCAGAGAAGAACGTGAGAATGGATTCATTATTTAGACAATATACGATACGGGGCTGGCGTTTACGTAGATGAGCTTCGTAAACCGTTTGCAGGGTTGCCTTTATATATGTTTGCACAGATTTCAGCGAACTTTGACGTCGTCCGGAAGCTATGGCGTGAGATTGAAACTTATCCTTTACAACTTGTAGGTGGGTATTTATTTACTGAAGCTTGGTTATCTGAGAATTTATAACAACATAAGTTCAAGCAATAGCTGAGTTAAGAATTACAAAAGAACCCACTTCATATAGTAATCATCAAAAATCTCTCATCCATCCGCTAGAACTGTTTACCGAAAGACACACATACCCTACATATCTTGTTTTTTTAACTAATGACATTCACAACTCAAGTTGTCAACACATTACTCGTGTGTTATTAACGGCAACCCTACGGACGGTATCTACCTAGTTACGGGCTTCGGGCCGTTGGGTTGATGATTCCCGGCAGATACGGATCTCCTCGAGTTTTGCGTAAACTTGTTCGGTTATGTAAACGTGGATTCGATTCTGATTAAGCGATTGACTAAAAACTGACGGAATGTTTACGTTTTTTGGCGAAATACGTCACTCTGACGTAGTATTACTGTTGCGGGGTGAATAATTCGACTCAATGTCAATGAGATGCAAATAGTGATGAATGACATATTAACAAATTATTAAGTAAATTAGATTAGAGCTCTAGTCATAATATCATGGCCTTAAAAATTGATTAACAAGTGTCTAAGAAGTCTTCAATTTGAATTAAGCTAGCAAAATATTATGTTTATCTGTAGATGTAATAAAAGCCTGGATTTTGGTTCTAGAGTTTCAGGTATCAAAGAACCAAATTAGAAATCTAGACAAAAGCTCTATTGTAACCAAAAAGTTTACACAAGCAACCATTTTATCTCAGAGGGCAGCATGCACCCTCTGCTGCAATCTCAACCCTTCCACACAAACAGTTCTCTCACCCTCTCACAGATGGCACCACTTTCTGCGTACTCTAAATAGTACAAATGTATTCATACTAAACGTGTTTAGAGACACTTAAATAAATTTATAACGTTATAAAATTTCAATTATAGTAGTCGAATAAAATAATAAAAAGAGTCATCGTTCTACAGTTCGGAGTTCGAATTTTGACCTTGCCAAATAGTTGTCAAACAAAATCACAGATGGCACTATCCTTACGAAATTCGGCAACGGTTCGCAAAAGTTTATGATTAATAAAATATGGATTATAATAAATGTTTTATTAGCGTTTTTACGAACGTGAATCCTACCTAATCATGACGTGCATAATAATTAATAGAAAATCTTAATCACATTTTAATGAATGCAAATCCAAAGTAGGATTTAAAACGATTATAATTAGGTTTATAAATACGGGAAGTACTTAGGTATAATTCGTGTTTAAGAATCATCGTTGATAATTACTTTTACGTTTACGTTATCGCGATTTGAAAGGTCATCGCTGTGTACGATACTTTTTTTTTGGGGTGGGAAATCATCAAATAACTTCTCCCGCTCTTGTGTCAGACTCTTACTGACTAAAACCCACCCGTATTCCTTCCGTGTTGCCTGTGTCGCCAGGGGCCTCGGTAACCCTGTAGAAACTTCCACGCGACCCCGGTAGTGGGGTCCACTAGGTCCGATGCCTGCCGGGGTCGCGTACACTTGTGCTGATGACATCTCTTTGAGGCGCGCGTGGAATAACAACTCGCTTAAAACTTTAAGAGGGTAAACAGATTGAACGTTGCTACTGAAAAACAGTACCTAAGGACCACAAAAGTACATACTTACATATACATGTACACAGTCTACACACAGTCTAAGTAGAAGCAGCCTCTAGTTCCATTGAATACGCTGAAAACCATCACTGGTATTTTCATTAGGTAATTACGAATATCTCACAAACTCTGACCTACCTGTTTAGATCTGACCTGATGAAGGATTTAATTTTAGAAAAAAATGGGGTTGGATCAGTTGAATCTATATTTGCTACATACATTTTGTGTTCCTAGTCATATACCTAGTAAATCATACTAGAGTCGCCTACCACATTTTCATTATATATCCACCGATTCAGTCACCTACAGTTATAATAACATCTACAAAGCAGTTGGAAACAATCACGGAAACAAAAATTTATGCCGTTATTAGATTTCGTAGACGGTCTACGCCCTACGACCTACGCGCTACGAAACTATGTAATTTTTCCAATTACGACTTACTGAACTATTGCCATTGTGTTTTTATTGTATTAGTAATTTCAAGGTACTTACTGAATTATTTTCCTACATAAATAATTTCCGATAAGGATCTGGTTTTGACATAATATTCAAGCACTACAAGTTACTATAATTAGTAATATTACTGACCCGAACCTTTTGCTATTTTTCCATTTAAAAACCTACTCATAGTACCTACCTATAGGGAAAATTAAGCATTAAATTGTAGTCGCCATAGCTATCTAAAGTAATCTCCCATCTAAAATTATTTGGACTGTTATGTTTTCTTATTGTGTTTCCATTAGGAATGTTTAATCTGAGTTAGAACCTCCCAATCTTAAAGTGAATAGATTCGAAGTATGTCGGTATTTCTTAAAGGCACGTATAACATTTAAGTGCTGGGTCGAAGATCACAGGTAAATTGTGTTATGATACTGACAGGTTGGTCGAATGTCGACTTCGAAGGCTACGGTTGACCATCTACCTAAATTTACCAAACAACCAGCGTGGGACGGCAACCAGCTGGTACTAGAATATATTTGCATTAATTCTTTACGAGATATAAAATAAGAAAACGTTTTAATTTAATTATAACAAGAATGAGCCATAAAATATAATACTTATTGAACGATAGAATTGACGTGTACTGGAGACGTCCATGGATCGCTACGACACTTTTATAAGCGCACATACGACCACCTTATAGCATATTTCGCTAAATAAGAAATACCTCTATCATCGCCTTCCCTTTTACACCCCCAAATGACACTACCGAACGTTCGGAACGCGCGTCTATCAAAAACTATATTTCTCACCTCCCGAACACAAAGGGAAAAATGACGTACATACTCAGCGTAAGCCTCTAAATGTCCGTAAAAGTATTGAGAGCGAAAAGTCGCTAAATTTGAGGCGTTCTTTGAGGCTTTTTGAGGAAAGCCCCGATGCTGGTGTTATAGGCTATGAGAGGGCGAGGCGAGGCTCTATAGGCACTTTACACGCTCTACCGCAGCTAACCTCCGCCCAAATGTAATAACGCGCCGCCAGCTCTCTGTTTCAATTTGGGAACAAATTGAAATTGTTTTTATTTGAATAATATTACTGTACAGTCGCTGTAGTATCCATGAATGGCCAGTTATGATATTACATTATTTCATAACGATATGTTGTTGTTGAAAATGATACTGATCATAATCTTTTCGTGGGAGAATTTCATGTTTCGTAGATAAGCGGATCTTTCATTAAACAGGTAATAATAGATTAACTGATGTGTTTGAAATCTGATCTTTATTCAAATAAATAAGTGGTACAACAAAGTTGTCTGCTAGTACCTGATCAATATTATTTATCCTGAAGATTATCACTTAAGTACCTGTTACAAAACGTAAACTTACCACTAGACTAGACCAAAGACAAATCACTCTGCCTAGCCTTTTTCCAACAGTTACTGTAGCTTTCAGTCTCACCAGATGCAGCCGAATACCAGTATTTTACGTGGAGCGACTGCCTATCTGACCTCCACAACCCAGTAACAGGGTAATACGATACCCCTTGGTAAGGCTGGTTGTCAGACTTTCGGGCTTCTGACGACCCGTAACGACTGTTAATGATCCACGAATCACAGTCGCAACCAACGGCTTAACGTGCTTTTCGAGGCACGGCGACTAAACCAAAGACACTAACATGAAAATTCTATTAAAAATCACATTATTATGATATATGTTTAAAACTACTGAAGTACATCTTCGCTACTGATTCTGTTCAAAGCGTCGCTGTTTAAAAATTCTATTGTTACTCCTCTCAAGTCTTTTGTAACAGACGAAAGCATTATTGGTTGAGGTACCCATTTTACTTCAAAATAATTACCAAAACAAAAAGGAATAGGACTACACTATTTATTGGTACGCAGGAGCTGGGGTTCAAAGCCCTTTTGCGAACTCCCCTAGGCACACTTAATTAGAATGAGCCTGTTTTACTTAGAAATTATCTTACGAACAAAATTTTCTGTTGAAGATACTCGTAGCTAAGCTTTTTGCATCCATAAGTTATCCAATTTTAGAGAAAAACCTTGAAAATGTAGGTGTTTTCGAATTCACGTTTATTTCAGACCCTTTTTCTGATTCAAATTCGGCGTGTTTTCGTATTCAAGTCTTGTACAAAATAATTCCTATTGATAAAATTATTATAAACGGTGTTCATTGTTACGCAATTCCGGGTACTTCAGTGGGGATGCGGGGCGCGCGTTGCATCCTTTATCACGGCGCGGGGGGTGAGGTAGCCGCGGGGAGGGTAGCCGCTGGAAAAATTGCACATAAATATTGAAGCTGCCACTTACACGTGCGCCCACCGAATGCCGCTCGCTTAGTGTGGATAAGACTGATTTTTTTTTGACGTTTTCTAAGTCTTTTAGAGCTTTCATATTCGATGTTGATTAAAACGCATGAAAAGTGGTTTTGCTGTGGATAGTTTGGTTTAGAAAAGCATTGACTTTAACCACTGTTACCAGCTGGAATTAAGGACGTAGTAAGTGTAGGGTGTGCCTCTCTAAAAGCCAACAACTACCATTCAATGTCAGAATAGCGTCAGCTGAACCTGACTTTCTTGTGTAGGTACCTACTCATTAAAGATTTCTAGGTCCCTAGAATAGAATCAAGATAAAAATGTCTGACGACTACTTTTTGTAGAACAAATATCGCTCTTCTGAAATCATTTTCATCCCTTTTTCCAAATTCATAAAAACTTACTCCAAAACACAACTTCATTATTTGACCTCCACCAGGGTGGTGGAGGTCAAATAATAAACTAAGCACATGTTTCCTTTCTTGGTCATACTGCGCTGGTCGTAGCGGTGTAAATCAAGAATTGTGACGTCAATCCATCTTGCCTCAGGATGTTCACAATTTTTCAACCTTGTCTCGCGAATTGTGTGATATCGTTATCGTCGATTATCGTTTTTAGGGTTCTGTAGTAAACACGGAACCCTTATAGTTTCCCCCTGTCCGTCTGTCTGTCTGTCTGTCTGACCCCACTGTAGCTCAGAGACGTTTAGTACTAGAAAACTGTAATTTGGCATAGGTATACATATTAATCACGCCGACAATGTGCTAAAATAAAATCTTGAAAAAAAAATTTTTTTTAGGGTACCATGGTGTGGGGTAGGTATCGTTGGATAGGCCGTTCAAAAATATTGTGGGTCTTTGCACACCAGTTTTTGATTAAAGAATCCGTTTGCGTAATATTAAGAATTAAAGTGTTAATTTTTATTAGAGTCAAGTGTGTCCGCCCCCCCCCCCTGCCAGCTCAATGGTTGTTTATGGAAATGTGAAAAACATACAATATAATGAAATTAAAAGGAAAACTATTACAACTAAGCGAGCTTTGCAAGTTAATGAGTAATAGTTGACCAACTTAAATTTGCAGTTTGAGAATTGACCGTGGCATATATCGATATATGGGAGAACATTTTTTTCAACTACAGTGTAAAGTTTGTTTTTTTAGTTGGGAAGTTGGGATGAATGTATCCCACATTCATCCCAACTTCCCAACTACGGAACCCTTCATTGTGCATGATTCGACACGCACTTGGCCGGTTCTTTATTTTTTCTATCTTGCCTCGGCCTTAATTCTGCTTAGATTTTGAATTTTTGTACATGATGGCCTGTTTACAGTGGTTGAAACTTATTTTTAGTAGCCTCTTGCCAAGGGCTTTTTGAATTATCTCCTAGTATGTTCAGCGATTATAGATCTCGAGAAAACTTGAACTCAAAAGAAAACATTCTGTTCGACAAAATTCGTTTGACATTTTCAGTCCCCAAAAATTAAATGAAAGGAGTGTGGCAAAAACTTACCAGAAATTTTAAAAACTTTTAAGAACCGTTGGATTTATAGCGTCATCTCTATTCATTTATGAAATTAACCAAATTAAATGGAAAATGTAGCATTGTTCGGCTTTACGATACTCTACACATTAATTGCTAGTTTTCCCATACACAACCAATCAAAGACAAGCGAGTCATAAATATTCTATTATCTTTCTATGTAATTGCAGGCAAGTAGCAAAAACAGCTTACAAGCTGTGTAATGTAACGAAGAAACTTTTAATGAGCTTTTTATTGTCTTTTGTCTCATAAATGGTTATGAAAATCAGAAAGCACCGCCTTGCATTGTCCCTGACATCGTGACGACGTAACATCGAGACGTAGGTAACATCCAGGGAGACTGGTTCTTTCATCAAAAGACCATTTCAGACACCAATCGACATGGTCTTCACATGATCTGACCAAGATTATGTCTGGACTTTAAAAGAGACTGTGACCTCTGAGTTTGTTTCGACTTTTCTTCTCAGAGTAATCAGACAGGAATCGCCGACCTCATCTAGTTTTAAAAAATATGTTTGACGTATAAAAGTGTTTGTAAAACCTACTTACAGAAATAAAATCATTTATCATTTATCATCACGCCTGTATTCCCCGAAGGGCTAGGCAGAGGTGTACACTAGTACCTAAGTAACTATAGTACCTACACACATTTCACCAGTTGGGTAAGGCCGCTTTGGCCACTTTTGAAAGAAAAATATCCCAAATTTTGACTACTAATAACAATTCTTGGTGAATTGTAATTAAAGTAGGTAGTTTAATTAAATTAAGTCATTCGTAAAGTCTTAGAATGTATTCGTAAGTAAGTAAATGTAATTCTACAGTTTAAAAAATACAACGAGTTAAACTCGTGCAGACCCCATTATTTTGGTTTTCATGTTTTTAAATACGCGATTTTTATTGATTTATACAGTACTTTTTCGAAAATTTGTCTCTTACAAAATATGGCCATATTTTATTGTTTTTTACCTTACGGGTACGGTAACACGGTGCACGGTGCACGGTGCGGTGTTACTACACCGATGCAGAAGCCTCCTGCACCGTACTACACATGCGTCTGCTAATTCTTTCATGAATCGCCTCTTAAACTGTTATTTGCATCTTGCAGAATTACTTAAAATTTTATGACGCTATAATAGTTTTTGTAGATACAAGAAAAAAACTCGCCCCCTATTACATGGGACTTAAACATAACTAGCAATATGTGGATGTACACTTCTGCCCAACCCTTCGGGGAAACAAGCCGTGATGTTATGTTATGTAAAAAAAAAACAAGGCCATCCAAAATAATACCCAACATCTCGCTGCACATCCACACTATTTCAACGTCTCGCGGCGCTGCGATGGAAGCCCTCGTTCTTTTTCTTGTAGCAAATTTCGCAACAATCTCACTTATTATGCCACACAAATTTCCGCTCCCCGCCCAACTCCAGACGTGAAATTAAAATTTCCTACTTACCCCCCTTTTTGTATACGATACGAGCCGAATAGCTAAATAAATATTGCTACTTAAGAACCTTTAGTACGCGGGCTGCGTTATCTTTTTATAGGGATTTGTACTTATTAGTTTTCGAGCTAAGAAATTGGGGTATTCCTTCTTGATCCAGTGAAGAATTTTAAGGCAATCTACTTAGTCGTATTAGAAATGTAGGATACTCTAACAGTTTACTTGCCAGTCTCATTTAACTTAGTGCATTCTTCCCCTGTCTCCGGATATCTACAAGACAAAGGCAGGCAAATGAAACTTAATTTGTATGAAAATAACTGAAGAGTTGAACAAAGCCGTTGGTGGTAAAACAGACCATTAATTTAGTGTTCAAAACCATTCTGTGACATCAAGGTTTCATCCACAGGTTGGCTGACCATCTACCTACCACCTACGTGTAGTATCTATAGGTATTTTTTGTGGCATTATCACTTCTCAAATCATCCCTACAAATTGAATATCTTGGATAAATGGTGCTACTCACACCTCACTTGACAGGGCGATAGATAAATTATATTAAAATAAGTGCACAGATGCTGCCCTCTTTCCTTATATTATATCCTAATTTTCCTTTTTATCTTCCATGACAAATTTGAGAAGTAATGGGAATTTGGGTACCTACCCAAGGTCTAACAGCTACTTAAAAGAAAATTGATCCTGTTACGAATAGTTTCTTAACAGTGTAAATGAATCTAAGTAGGAACCTATAACCAGTTTCAGTGAAGCCTGAAAGTTTCCTATAAGATTAAATTACAAGTATTTTCTGATAATGTTCGAGATCTGAAGAATTTTAAAATCCTACATCATAAAATTCTTCAGATCTCGAGCTATGGTGAAATATTTTTGCCCCTGCAACTCATTTTCATTGTGGACCTACTGTACCTACCATTGCTTAACAGGGCTCCTATCTATCCTTATGCCATTGTGTATTTCTGTATGGTCCTTAATTTAAGGTCGAATTTTGGAATTAAATGGAACGAGATAAAAGTCCTCTCGAGGACTGATGAAGATTCTAACAGATGTATTTCTGTTTCAGGTGACGATGACGGCTTCTTGGGTGAGTACAAAATCGATTAATCTTCAAGACCAATAAGCTCCCTAGTAAGCTTAGCTAACATTTATTGGATTGAAATAGGACTCATTCTCTGGTGTCAATCCACTTCAAAACTGTGTTTCTGACAATTCTTTGGATGTTTTGTATATTGCTAAGGTGGGTGAAATCCTAATATTTAGTATGTATAAAAGGCATGTTGCGATTTAATACATTCAATGAGTTACAGAAGTGATTTTCGTAGTCCAAACTGACTGCTTTTAAATTGATGAAGGCCAGGTTTTTACGGATATGTTTAAAAATCTTGCTTAGAGTAAATTAGATCTTTATAATAAGGATGGTTTATACAAAGAAAACTTACTGAAGAAAGCTTTATTAAATTCGAGTAGGCAAGCTTATTTGTTTTTATTTCACAAAACTGATTTACGAAAAACAGTGAAAATTGGCCTGAAGACAACAAAAAATGCTGAAAATGGTCCAGCAAGAATTACTGAACTGGAGCGCCGTAAAAAACAGATAGCCGTTTAACATAAAACATGGCCCACAATTACATCACTACCTATACAGCATAAGTGGTACATTTGTCACATTGATAGCTGTTTCATTGAGACAAAGCAATTTTATATCGAATTTAAAAGCGTTGGATCTATAAACTGGTCGTTAAATCTCACAAGCGATAGTTGTAAATTTTCCAAAGACTTCGGAACACTTTTACGATGGACGTCGCTCCGCCCACCGGCGACTTTGCGGCTTGCAATATAGAGGTTCCCGTACACCGATACATCTATAAAATAAGGGTGATTGCACCAACGCTCGTGTTCTTTTTAGGGTACGTGCCTTTTTTGGTACCTACATGTTCCATATAAGTGCAAACACTTGAACTAGTTCTTAACAAAGTACTTTGTGTAAGACGTTTTGACTTTGTTAGTAGACTGATTTGAAAGCAACGAAGCTGCTTGTTCGAATTTCGATGGATTTTTAATGTTGTAACATTGAACAAGACAAAAATTAGATGATACGAATTGGAGTTTGACAAACATTATACATAATGATCTATGCAAACATTTCGTTTTAGAAAAAAAAAGGGAAAACGTTCGAGTTAGGTACACTAAAATGTTCATTACAACATGAATTAAGTGTGTCTTTAAAAATACAAAGAAAAATGACAATTAGTCTATTTTATCCTGCATATAGTAGGTACGTACGTAGTCTTAAAATTTTGACAGTGACACATTATTTTTCCCGTCAGTAACTTTTTCAGTAGGTGCTTATTTGAATCCAACTTTGGGTAATCAATACGTAAGTAGCTTTTCTTATTAGTTTCTTATAGGAAATTTTCCGATCAGGAACAAAATGATTAATCGACAGCGTAGTTACCACAACATAGGTACTATAACATTACGCCTGTTTTCCCAGAAAGGATAGGTAGAGGTGTGCTTACATAGTACACCCACATTTCACCAGGTACATATAAGTCCCGTATGTGTGTGTTGGGTAGTTATCGTTCCTCATACGAGTAATAACAGCCTGATTGGAATTGTGGTTGGAAGTGGTAATTGGTTTCGTTTAATTACCGACCGCCAATAAGTGGTTAGGTATTGTATAATTGTTTTATGAAAAGGTGACCAACTGGGTAAGTACCAATAGGTATACTGAGGTATTGTCGACGCAAATGGTATTCATATTAGATACTAACTGCGGCCCGCGGTTTCACCCGCATAAATCTCGATCCGGTGGAAATATCGAGATAAAAAGTATCTTATGTCCTAATCCAGGTCATGGTCTACCCATGTGCCAAATTTCATCTAAATCCGTTCAGCCGTTTTAGCGTGAAAGCGTAACAAACAAACAAACTCACTTTCGTATTTATAATATTAGTTAGGATTATGAGCAATACTTCCAAAGTAGAAAATACACCTGAACTTAACTTTGTCAGGACCAAAAAATGCGATTAATGTTTGAACAAGAGAAAAAAGCTCAGTTTATAAAAGCTTTTTTTTTACAGATGAACACGACCGATTCTTATGTCGCTCTATTAGCTAATGAAATCAGAGTAGCGTTATTGACACAAAACCATCGTGTTTTATAATTTATCTAAAGATGGTTTTTACAACAAAAAAACGACCGTATTCTTTTGTAGACATCAAAACAGAGACTGCTACGTCATGTCCTTTATTTTCTATTTATATTTTCTGAGTAAATTGGAAAATGTAAATAAATATTTTATGTTGTAACTAAACTTCTTTGTTTACCATTTTCAATAAATTTGTATAAAGAAACAATAATCAAACTAGGAATAGTGGCCTTATAATTCACTCATCAAAGAGAATTAGGCCGTCGATCATTTTGATTTATTTTCTTTTTTGCAATATTTATATGCCTCGTGCACACTCTTCTAATTTAAGATTATCAGCAGTCTTAAAAAAAATATTGCATACGAGATGGTAATTTACCAACTTGATATTTTTTTCTTTAAATATCTCGCAATACAAAAGCTATATGATCTACTTCTCAAAACAATTTATCTACGCAAAATGCAAAATGTAACGGTCCAAAGAGTTTCCTCCAACGGAGCGATACATTCAACTGTCATTAACCTCATTAAAAATCAATAAAAAAATTGCTCATATCGCGAAATAAACGGCTTTAACTGGCCATATCATGCATTCCATACGTTTACGGCGAAAACATCACAATAACAACATAAAACCTATACTTATGCAATGTTCTACTGCCTCACAGTCGTACCACCGACCTGATAAAGCTGAAAAGGCAACTTAAGCCTATAAAAACCATGCACTAAACACGTTTAACAATCAAAACTGTAACAAATAAATAAACTTCTCAGACAATAAACGGTTTTATTTTAACAGTCGTAAAGTTTGTTATTGCACATGTGCTCGATGTAGTTACGACCAATACGTATGAATGAAACGTGCGACAGAGAAAGGAACATTCAAAGAAACGAGATGGATAGTACCCGTCCGTCCACGTGGCCGGCGTAACGCAATTTAGAGCAATTCATGTTTTGAATTTAATATTTTTAGTTTATGTAATTTAGATTTTTGCAATTGGTGATCAAAAAATATAACTGAAGTGTCAAGACGACAAAGATGATTTAAATAATCTGATCTTGTTTCATTTCCTTTTTTGGAAAACAAAAATATTACGATAAAAACACTGTCAAAACATAATTTGATTATCTTTTTTTAAAATCGTGTACATATGTTAAAAAATTAAGAGAATGATGTTTTTAACATGTAGCAACTTCAACGTGTAAAACAATATAAAAAATACACACTTATATTTTTTATTCTTAATCAAAATACTGAAACCTAAATACCACCAAACAATAGCAACACTTTTCATGGTTTTGTACACCAATAAAAAGTATGTGTGTATCTGTATCTCTATTGGATTAAACTATGGCATATTTTTAAGTCATTCAGGAAGTTAAAATTTAACAAAATACATAAACACAAACAAAATTTTACAGGTTTGTGAAATAATTGTATTCTATAAAATTTTATTCAGTACCAGATAATTACAAAAAATTACATTTAATATTAAAAGTAATGTTGCAATTCTGTTTAAAGCCATTCATTTTGACAGCTAGAAGTGCCGGAATGGTTTGTGATTGGCGGTGAATGTTCTGCACCGGATCACTATTGGTGTAGACGAGGTCGGTGCGGAGATGCGGGGCGCCCGGCGCCATTACGAACAATGGCCGTCGGAATGGTCGTTAGCGAATAGCTTTTATCTCTTTCTAATATAAGCCACGCAGGTAGGAATTAATGAGACGGAGAGGGTTCTGGCGGGTCGCCCCCGATCATCGTTGCGTCTCGCTCGCACGCACGTGGCGTGTTTCGCTGTCTCGAGCGCGGCGCGCGGCAGCGGTAACGCTCGCCACGACGGGGAATTCGGAGTCGTAGAGCCTCATACGCGGGTCATAAACGATCCGCGGCCATAGTAGAGGTGCACGCGCGAGAATCGATCCGAATCGCCGGCGATAAACGCATCTCCCGCGAGGCGATCGTCGCGCGCCGCGTCGCCGCCGAGCGATGAGTTCCAAGTTCATCATCGATAGCATGCTCCCGAAGTACCACCAGCAGTTCCACCACCAGAATTTGTTCGCGGGTGCTGGGGCGTCGCCTATAGAGGCGTCGCTGTCATCATCACTGTCGTCGTCTCTGTCGACGTCGCTGTCAAGTTCGCTGTCTGGCGGGCTGGGAGCGGCAGCGCTGGGGGCAGGCTCGCCGGGCGCCGGCAGCCCGCAGCGGTCCTCATCCTCGTCATCGGCATCCCCGGGCGCTCCGGCGAGGATGTATCCTTACGTGTCGCATCACCAGCAGTTCGGAGGTTCTGTGCCGTTTTCTGCTGGTGGCGGTTTATCTGCGGCGGATGATAAGAGTTGCCAGTATCGGACGGCTGTTGGAGGAGACCCGATGGTGAACTACGCGCTGGGTCAGCACAACGGCGGGGCGGCGGTGTCGGCGGCATCAGCCAGCATGGCGGCCGCTGCACAGTTCTATCATCAAGCAGCGGCTTCTGCGGCATCGGCAGCGTCTGCCGCCACCGTGGACGCCATGGGAGCGGCGTGCTCGCAGCCAGGCTCTGCCCAGCCGCTGCCAGATATACCGCGGTACCCCTGGATGTCCATCACTGGTAAATGTTTTACTCCTTCACTGCATGACAATTTGCGATGTTGGCGTTCCTGAAACAATTGTTACGAATTAGTTTTTGTGTTGCTTATAAAGCCCAAGATAAGTTTCATTATTTATACGAACTCTTATCAGACCGTTGTGTAGTTTAGCAATTAGATTGGCTTTAATGTTTTTGTTTATTATCTATCTAGGTGTTGTTTCTTGACTAGAATTGTTAATTTACTGTTGATTTTATGCTGTCTTTACTTTAGCATTTTTTCATTTCGCTTTTACCATTTTAAGTAGCTATGTATATAGCTCTAGCTGCATATATAGCTCCAAATATTTTTGTTCAGTTAAAATATTTGTTTTATTGATATGCTTTCAGTTAGTCGATTATTATTATGATTTATTGATATTTATTAATGCTACATAAACAAACGTCAGATACATAAATAAAAAAAGGAATTATTAGTCATTGTTTTTCCAACTAGAACTCGTCATTTACCTATTTTCGTAAATTATACCAATTCTAATACGATTTTAGCAGTTATCTTACCGTAAAATAATTCAAACTATGCAATATAAAATAAATGCAATAAAATTGACCATTATTACTTTTATTGTCAATGAATCACAATAAGTATCGTTTATGGGTACCTACATAATAATTTGGGTAAAACTTTAGCAGCTGTTTTATTCTGAATAGTATAAAGTTAATTCTGATCACATGTAATTTGTTTTGTTCAATATAAATATGGTAATTAAAGATAGTATAAGGGTGTTTTGGTATAAACAGGCTGTAAAACAATAAGTAAAGGTCGTAAATGTTGCGCGGGCGCTTCGGTTCGATTGGTTCTCTTTCGTTTACGTTCGGCCGTCGGTCGCCGTCGCTCGCACCGCCCATTCCGCCGTCGGCAATGGGCGGGCCCATATTATGCTTACTAACTTTACATAGAACTTTATAATACCTGAAACTTATTTTTAACTGTCAAATATTTTTATTAGCGTTTTAATTACTGTTTAGGTGATTAAAATAATGTTTATTATTAAGTATAAGTGCCCAATAAATTAATTATTTTAATCAAATTCGCAATAATTATAAAATGTTTAATGACCAATTGCTTTAAAACTTAAAACATTTAATTAAATGTTTCAAATATCTTCTTATTCACTTAGTTAGCTCATACCGTTTTAACGTTTAGGTAGGTATCGCTTTAGCTAAAAATTTACTAAATAAAATCGGCTTAGCATTGCATAGGTAGGTACATCAATAACAATAAATTACAGTAACTGCCTATTCTATAAAAATAACAAGCAAATAGGAAAATTGTCATTTAAAAGCACATACCTTTCTGAAAGCAAATGCATTAAAACATTTGACGGAAAAGTAGCCAAAACCATTTTCAAATTCTGTAGCTGACTTTAAAAATATCTACAACCGGGAAAATAGAGAAGTAGGTCAGAATGGTCAGTACCTACTGACCAATGAATTTAGTGTATACTACCATTAATTCTTGTGGGGTCTACTTAGTACTCAAATAAGGAAAACGATTACAGACTCAAAGTGCCTGTACGTTTTGCATACAATAGCACAATGATTTTTATTCGAGGTTTTATTATCCAGCAATCAATCTTCCGCGGTTATTACAGGGTTAAATATCGTATTCAATTGGATTGAATGATAAAAATTACTTAATCGATTTTAGGGAATGGTGCTGAAGATGATAAATATGATTAAAATACGCATAAGCTTACATTTAAGTAGGTAGGTACCTATCAAATACAAAACTTGTAAAATAGTAAAGGCAAACATTGGATATTTTGTAAACAGTTTTCAGAAATAATATAAATATATGTCATTAAATCGATTCTACGAAATGTCGCGCAACATGATTATCCTATTATGAAACAAATAATACAATTTATAGCCGGGAGTGTAAGAGACGCTGGTGCTTAGGAATCACACTGTAATCATACAAATTAATTAAATAGGTAACTATAGGTAGTAATATTTAGTTGTTTTTAAAAACAACATCATCATCATTATTATTATTATTAATATATTAGGTGCCTGAGCCACTTAGGTATTTATTTCTTTACGTTTTAGGTTTTGTTGATTATAGTTTTATTTCAATAGTCAATAATTTATTTAGGTAGGTAGGTAGGTAGCTATAGTATTTCACATTTAAATAATTGATTAACAAAGCACATAGGTGCATAGGTACCTATGCACTTATGTGCTTTGTTAATCAATTTTAAGATTAATAATATGGGTAAGTAGGTACCTACTTACTCATATTATTAATCTTAAAATATTAAAACATATTTATGAAACCCACGTCAGTATATACACGGAAACAAGAAATTAATAAATAAATCATTTAAAAATAGCTCAGCGAAAATGGACCATTATACAAAATTAAAATCATACTAATTACTAAATTAAGGATCTATAAATTATGTTTTATTGCTTTAAAAATAATAAAGAAGACATATTTACAGGCTGTCAAACGGGTAAAATTTACCTTACCTATAGGTACCTAATTAAAAATAGTAGTTTACAATAAAGTTCTTAATTAATGTCACTTTGAAAAATAAGTTTGTAGGTTTTTGAAATGTAGGTAGGTACCTATTAGATTTATTGTTAGTTTAATTTATATTATTATTTTAATCTATGATTAAAATAATAATATAAATTAAACTAACTTGGGTTCTGTATGTCTTAGGTATAGGACCACTCGGTCTGTCTGTCCGTCTCTCAAAGCCTATATTTGCTCCGAAAAAAATGGTACACAAATTAATCTCTGTGACTCAAACACCGACGTGTTACGTAAATAAATGAATTTTGAATATGGGGGTCACTTTTAGGAGACAAATAAGAAATTTTAAAATAGTTTTGCACACTGTACCCTGTGACATATGTATATAGGTATTAAAAGGGCTTTCTGTGAAGATTTTTTTGACGTGATTACGTCTTATAAATCGATGACGCATGAAAAAGTGTCACGTTCCGCCTGAGCCGAGTGTGCGAGAGCGCGGAACTAGCGATAGAGAGGCACAATCGGCCTAAGTGTTTGGCTTATGACGCATCTCTCTCTCGTTATCACGTAAAATTAACGTCCGTAAACCGACTGTTAAGTTTGGTCTCCATTATATCCATACCAACTACGGAACTCATTGTGCGGGGTCCGACATGCACTTGGCTGGTTTTATTATTCTTATCCTACCGTTTCCAACTGTTCCATGTCCATATAGGTATTGCCCAATTGATATTGATAAGCCTATATTTTTTTATTTATTGCCAGCCTTATCTACAATATCGAATTATGACCTTCATTTAACATAATACGGTCTCTATATAAATCAATTAGGGCCATTACATGCTCATTTTTTATTTGCCTTTGTATCTATTTACATATGTATACCTAATCAAGCGAGTAGCTTGGTAGATACTGTTTAGAATTCTGTAGACAATGAAAAAAGCAAAACCTATTCTAGAATAACAATTTGAATGCTCAAAATAACGGTAACAGAGAAGAGACACCATTAAAAAAAACTACGTTAATGGTAGATTTTTAAATATTTTTCTTAATGCTAATTTTGAAAATGATGTTTAAAAAATATTTAGGTAGGTATTATCAACATAAAAAAAATAAGTAAGAAATTCCAGCAATGCTTCTGTAAAAGTAAAAAACATTAGGCTGTTTACCTACCTACTTTAACTATAGTACCTAACTTATTTTAACTAGAAACAAGAAGTTGTTTAATAAAAACACACGGGTATTTCTAGCAATCTACCTACCTCAAAAAAACATTTGCGCATGACTTAATTTGATAAACTGAACCATAATTATGTCAAAAAATACGCACGTATAAATAACTCAGACTGCGACACAGATAAGATATGCGTGTATCAAACTTTTTTGTATCTAGCACCGAATTGACGTTCTTGGCACTGACTGACGCATACAGTAGTCATGCGAAAAAAAAACTTATCAAAGCCGATGGAATGTCATAACAGCCTCGTAGATCACTGAAATTATATAAAATGGCCTATAATCATCTTGTTTTTGTTTAGCAATGGACTATTTTCGTGATTTGTCGGCTATGTCCGGTACATAAAAATGTCCAGGCTGATGTAGGTGAAAATTCGTCTCGGGAAGACAAAAATAACGTGGCAGGTGCTTGCGCGCGCGCAAACGAAATTAACATGGCGGACTTGTCAGTAACCGACAGTTACACCTCGTAACGCGCAACATTCTACAACAGTTTGACAGTATAAGAGCGTATTATGTTCAAACACCAGGTACGTGAATGATAGTTTGAATGAACTTTAGTGCGATTCAATGTTTCTTGTTTTTCAGCATTCTTGCGTTGAATGGAAAAACTAAACATGTGCGGCTAGAATCATTTTACTTCTTTCTCAAACTTTTTAAATGTGTAAAATATAAGATAGGCTAAATAAAAGGAATTATGTTGGTACGTACCTATTGTTACAAGAAAATAAAAACTATTCTTAACCTATATACCTACCTACCTAGGGTAAACTTGCCAAATGCGTACCCCTTAAGAGAAAACCATGATATTTAGAAAATTAGGAACGATAAATTAGTTTTAATTAAAAGTATTTTTTGTTTGCTAAATGCTTTATTGGTTCTATAATCAAATTTAACATAAACCTTATAAACTTCTCAAAAATAAACAATTTAAAAAAAACTAAAAAAGTACGATTTAAGACCATTCATCCCAAATCGTACTGCTATATCCTTAATTCGTACTTTGAGATCTATTCATTGGTATACAGTATTGAGAATCAGCATCATAATCAACAATGTGTTATTAAAACAAGTAGTAATTCTTAACAAATTCGACGGATGGTCTTCGCCAATTCTCGGCAATCATCGCAGTTATAAATCGTAAATCGTACCAGTACGTGTAAGAATTTAACTCGAGTACGAAATAGGAGCAAGAGCCAAACAAATTTTAAATTTACCGCCAACATAATTGACAACAGTTACGAGTATGATAACACGTCAGATGAAATCGCAAAGATACACATTAATACGTGTCAAATCGTAAAATAGGTTATACACGACCTTATTTGAATAAAACTCTTACGAAATGTGTAAAAATATTACAACAATAGTTGAAAAAAACTTAATTTTTCAATATTTTTGTCCAGAGCAGCTTCACAGGTGTTATCTGTCAGGTGGTGAAATGGCCGACTGTTATTTCTATTTTTTGACACTAGAGGCGCTGATAGCTGTTACCAAAGCCGAGTTTTAAGTGGAGTACGAATTTGGCGTAAGTACGAATTAGGCAAGTTTACCCTATAGGTAATATTTCAGTAGTTAAAACAAAACAATATCTTTCATGTATCAACAAAAATGTTAAGTATTAAATAAAGCTACGAGTCATTTCAAACTTATAACGCAACTCGTACTTGACAGTAAATATTGTGTACCGCGGAAAAGAAGAGCGCCAGTCACATGTGTGCGGCGCGTAGAGCGCCAAACAAATATGGCCGGCATTTACAGCCAATCGGAGCGCGCCGTGAGCAATCGGAACCCACATGCCATCAGAAGCCCTTCATACTATTGATTGCTATTTGTAGCACATTATTAATTAAATTGTTAATGCCGTATTGTTCACACAAACTATTATTTCATTACGTAGGTACCGCCATTTGTTTACTAGGCAAAACAATTTACGTTGATTTTAATGTTTCAATCCTGATTCACTTGCGCATATTTACGACCTTCTTTCTACTCTGTTGCAGCGTTTCCAAAAAACAATAAAAAACGTCCAGCTTGAAAAATAACATCATTATCTTTCCCCGGTGAAATATGGGACTGATACAAAACTCTTAACCTTTTCCATTTTAGGGTTACACCGCCTTTCGAAAGTTTCAACAGTAGATTTTTAAATTCTCGATTGGAGACCGAAAGCCTGTTGTTATCTTGCAATGAGTTGTGAATTTTCCAGTACCGATATACGGCGTTCGATTCGTATAATCGATGTTTTTATGCATTCGCGGTGTAATTAACGGCTGCACTCAATCGAGGCAATATAAATGTTTCCGATAGGAAAAACTCGTTAAATTTAAATGTTGCTAAAACCGGCGTAGCTCTACATGCGTGTTTAATTGGACGTAGGTAAAATTATTTGTGAGTCATTCTCATTATAGGTACCTATATGTGATGACTGATGATGATAGCTAAGACAATTTTTAATATCATGTTTTTTTGTCTTCAACAATTTTATTAGTTTCTCAGTCTGTTTCAATTTTGATGAAATGCCAACAATGTTTAATAGCATTGTAATCCAGTGGCAGATGATGACACTCGTTACTATAAAACTTGTTTTTTTATTTAAGTATAAACAATAATTACAGTTTTATCATGTTCTTAGACGGCATAATTTCTAGGGTGACCAATTAGGTATTATAATGTTGCCAATATTCTGAATTTAAAATACCTAAGAGCTAATTTATTAGCCCTTGCCAATAAATAAAGAAGTCAATACGCGGCGCATTGCCGCTGTGCTTCCGATTTTTGTGACGATTTTATTTTATTTGATAATAGGTACCTATTGATATTTATTTTATTTGATAATTGCCATGTGAAATGAAGAATCATTTCACATGGCAATTTGGC
Source organism: Atethmia centrago (assembly GCA_905333075.3). Lineage (NCBI taxonomy): Eukaryota > Metazoa > Arthropoda > Insecta > Lepidoptera > Noctuidae > Atethmia > Atethmia centrago. Next base: position 12,093,056 of record HG995383.1, on the reverse strand, counting down.
ATACAGTACCTACCCATATTAAATATTAAATTACATAAGAAAGTTATTTAACCTCATTTATTAGATAAATTTCAATTAGGTACTATACTGTATTTATATTATATTAGTGTATGATTTTAGAGCTAGTAAAAGTTCAAGTAATAAATTCTTTAAATAGATTTAATTTAAAAAAATCAGCAGACATGATTCATTGTAGAAGATTTTTACATTAGACTAACTCCACAATACTATTTGCACTTATCTACTTAGCACTTGCGCAGCGGCATTTATATGAACCAACAATGTTAAACGTAGTGCTAAAAAAAAACTAAATAATAGCTTTAATTGATAAAGCGTATAATTAAAAATGTTTTACTCGTAATTTAGATTCTCTATAAAATGTAATTAACAGTCAATTGTTAGAACAATTGACTGTTAATTACATGCCTCTACTCGCTCCAAATGAGCTTTATGTCGTTGTGAAAATGCTATGTGGTGAACTATAAAAAAAATTACGATCACTTTATTCATTGAACTGTACAATTAAATCTGTTTTTTCTCATTTAGTTAGGTACCGTGTAAGGTTTCAGGATTGTTCTAGTTTTATGCTTTCCACAAATCACCCTGTATACACTACCTATATCTACAGATACAGAGTGGGAAATAATTTCAAAGTAGGTACAATGATCCTGGAGGCGTCAAGTCAGGCGTCAAAAAGCCAAAATAATGAAAATTGAGACTTTTAAGGATCGTCATTTGGGTTGTTTCTTTCTAAAATACTTTTAGCAAAATTACTAAAGCGAGCAGTGGTAGCCCAGTGGTAACGGCTGCGACTTACAAGTTGTAGGTCGTAGCTTCGAACCCAGACAGGCGCTTTACTTTGTGTAAATCATTTCATCACAACTGTTCTCAAAACGATGAAGGAAAACATCGTGAGGAAACCGGCATGTCCTCGAACCAACAATTCGAATACATGTGAGATCTACCAACCCGCACTGGGCCCGCGTGGTGGATTACGGCCCACTCCCTCTCACCGAGAGGAGGCCTGTGTCCCAGCAGTGGGAACACTATAGGCTGATTATGCACTAAAGATGGGTTCGTCAGTTACTTATTTATTGATTTTTATAGACTTCTGTAGATACCGTTTATCTATCCCCGTAGACCTAGTATTTTTCTAACTCCCTTTTTTTTCGATAAATAACTGTAAGATTTTTTTTCGCTTTGAAACTGTGTTGCAAAGAGGTATAATGAAACCAAAGTACATTTATATTTATTTTATTAAAATTCAAGAGACACACTGCTTATTTTAACGAATTGTTTCATAGTTTTTTTGTGTAATGTATAGGCTTTCCTCGTTGTGCATGTAACTTGGCCGAAACAATGATCTTTCAATACGATTGATAATAGATTTTCCATTTCCAGATTGGATGAGCCCCTTCGATCGGGTCGTCTGCGGTGAGTTCAATGGTATTTATCGTTTCAAATTTATTTTCTTTTAGTTTTAAGTACCCTTATTTAGTTTAGGTGTAGGAATCTTAACACACATTCGACCAAACAACGCTGTTAATGGCTTATCGCCACCCAAGGTCTTTGGAATTCTAAATTTTGGAACTGAAACGTGGAATATTTATAATCCTTAATGGCAGAACTTTTGAAGCCACTTGTGATAGTGACACAATTAAACGCAGAATGTTAGGAATCGTGTAAATCATCTACTAAATCGTTTTGAGTAAAACAATGGCTTATAGTTGAGCTGATTAATGGCTTTGTGGAAAAAGCAGTTTGAGGTTTTTCTAATGGGATTTTTTGTTCAAAACTGGGTCGCGTTATAGACTAAACATTATTGTCTCTAGTCACAACATCGGTCTCTAATATTTCAAACACATTTCAGTTCTTATAGAGATAATACCCACTGACAAAAAGACGTCAATACACACTAATAATTATAGCTGCAGTTTTGTCGAATGTGTGCGATGATTCATATTATAAATCCTTTGGAAGCTGTCGTAAAATTATGTTGCAATTATTCATTTGATATGGCTTTGTGGAATTATTGCAATCAAACCTTTTTAATTATTGACAAAGACCCTTTTGTCATTATATTTATATTTCTATTTAAGGTAAAAAATAATTATTAAGGTAAACATTGTTCAACGATGAAACGTTGAACGAACTATTTTTTACGACTGAATTTGTGTGCATATTTTACACTGCAGAATTACAAAATAACTTTAACATCAAAGGTGCAACAACTAACCCGAAAATGCTACCTGTCTTTTGCATCATGTATCACGTTTTATTCGGCTCTTTTTGCGAAAAAATCTCTCCATTATTGTATTTTTACTATTGACAACTCTAACAATTGCAAATCTATTGTTCTATTGCAAAAAAGTGACGAAAAAGGGTTTAAAAGGTTAGCAATAAACACAAACTTTCTCCAAGAACAAAAGCGTTAATAATGGGTCAATATTGTACAACCGACCATTAAGGTGCAAAAATGGTCAGGGACCTTCAATTCTGGGCAAATCTGTTCCGTACAGATAAGCTGCACAATTATTAAGCCATTAGCCATAGCCATTTTCTTTTCATATTTATAACGCGGCCGTATTTTCCACCTAAAAGTAATATAAATAAGCAAGCCGGGAGCATTTAAATCCCCCATCTTTAATAAGTATAACAATAAATTTTTAGTTGATGGTAACATCCCGGTTCTTCAAACGAAATCTTGTAACGGAGCGTGTTTTGTAAGCGATTTACCATTTTGTCTACGGAGTACACTTGTCTCTTGTTTACAACATATTACTTATGTTATCTTTTATCAGTATTGCACTGACGCATTGCACCGTTTTGGTTTTACAGACACTGCGGCTCACGGAACCATAAAAATCAGGACCGACAGACATGCTACTTTCACCATTTTTTGCAAATTTATTGAAAAATCTAAACAAAGGTTTCACGGCAATAGGGTTGTGCAAATTCTCGTTTTTGCTGTAAACAGCGATCCTTTGTGCTTACAAGATGTTTACAAATAAGGTATAAGTCAAAGGGTTTTAAATCACGGCGTCGAAAGCTTTTAAAACAAGCTTAGAAAGGGGTCCATTGTTTTGTTGGCACGCCCGCAAATTGCTTTATTACGGACGCTTTGCGGCTGTTGTGCGAAAGTCGATATCGCCAAAATCGTAGTCAAAACATCGTTTGTTATCATACGGTGTTCACAGGCCAGAAGTTAGGGCCGAACCCGTACTTGCCACAATAAACATAGCCGTGACGTTTGCACGCATTTATCTTGCACGCTTGAAAGAGTCGTGAACAAAATGTTCATCTTCAAACATAAATCTATCACTTTAGGAGTTCATTTTACATACGTTTATACGATTGAGAAAGTGCGCTCTCAACACAATTTAATCATCAGTAGGTAGTATAAAAATACAAACAGTGTATCAACGTGAAAAATGGATAATCATAACACTTACAGAGTATATAAAAAGGAGTTTTATAGCGTCATAACAATTAAGGCTTAATCACTGTCAATCGTAACTCCACCGTTATAAAGTGATTGACGCTAGTGTTGTAAAAAAAAGTTGGTCCGCGAACAATAACTGTTGAGAATTGACCATAAAGTGGCGACCTTGTGGCAATAAAAATTTAACGAGCCAAGCCCGTGGCGTAGTGTAGTACAAACACATTGTCAGATACGTGAACGTGACTGTCATAGAAACAGCTGGGTTCACATCTGGGTATCGCCTCAACTACAGACGCAGTCATTAAAAAAGTAAGTAGGTAAAGAGTTGGGAAACAACGATTGATTTATTCACGCCATTTAATATATTCTTCACGTAAACTCGTTTGGTAAAACCAATCGAAGATTTATTGTTTTAGTTTTTCTAATATTTGATTTACAATCGACTATCGTTGTTGTATTTTCGATATTTTAACGTTACAGCACATAATAACTTCGTCTGAAGTAATTCGATGCGATCGTTATTGATGAGTATTTGAATATGAGCGGACGTTTATGGTTTGTAGGCGCCAAAGTATTTTAGACGGAAATTAATTTCCATAATGGTCTATTTGACCACCAAGTCGCGTTGTCGTGTTGCGCTTGCAAATGCGTAGATGCACGAGCACGACTCACCGTCGCGTCGCCAAATAAGTTAACTCTGTAAGTCTGTACATGCATAATATTGTAGATACCGATGCCTTATTCTGTTATCTCTTGGCTGACTCTACTGTGTTGATATTTTAAGGCATGGTTTTTAACGTTAAGATGTCTTATTTTGTACTTGGTCTCAGTGAAAATAAAGAGGGCGTTAAGTTATTAAGCAATGTAAGAGATATAATGTTTTCTTCATTGCTTTATTCGTCGTTTAACCACTTTTTGGACTATATAATTCAGCGTTCTTAAGGTCAGCAGGTTTTATATTAATTAATAACTATAAATAACTGCATACAATCTTGTCATTCGAACGATCTGTTTGTATCACAGTTGTAATTCATATGATCCGCATCAGAAAACGCTTTAATTAAAATTAAATATCATTGAGATAATTTCAAAGAGAAACAATATAATTTGCCAGATAAGTAGCTTACAGTTGCTACCATACATTCTGAAACTAAAAATATATCAAAGAATCGATATTTATTATTTTTATCAGGCTAAAGATCTTGAAGACAAGTTTGTATTGGTATTATAAATTAATTTTATTTCAAGTTCGTTCAATAAATAATGTCAATGTCATACTTATATCTTGAACATGGTTCGCGTCGTGCTCCGCTTACTCACCCAGTATCAAATGCCTATTCATTAGACGAACAAGACAATTGAGCGCTTGCGCCTACTTTACAACCCAAGGTTGTATTTGTTGATGCTGGTACACTTTACGTCACATACTATTTTTGTTATAGAAAACTTAGAGTTCTTCGACCTCTCTCAGTCCAATGCGAAACCGTCATATCTCGTGATTTAGTAAACATGTTTCGCTGTAACCAAGTTAAATACCGCTGTGGCTTTAATTCTATTAATTTATGGGCTTAATAACTTGGTTATTAGTATTAACATTTACCTATAAATATTAATGTTTTGGTTTCTCAATTTGTTCTGAAGGACAGATTTAGGGAGTTGGTAGATGATTTAAAACTTGAGTTACGAACATTGATTTTGATGCCGTCTAGATTTCTTATATTTATTGAATGAACGTTAATATTGTTAATAAATATTTATAATTTACACATTATGTACACAAATATTCTAAGACGGAACAGTCATGTTCAATGTCCAATAGATTTAATACGAGTTAGGTGTAACAACTACAATACTAACATTTAAATCCGCTGATACGTGCTGTCCTCACCAATACATTTAGATAAATAATTGATACTATATTAAATTTTAAACTTGGAACCGTGCAGACTATGAATATTCAAATTCATAGATTAAAATGATGGTAGGTATACACGATCAAACACAGCCGTGATCGGGTTAAATATTGTAAATCCACTGGCAGTCTACAAAGTAGGCATGGATATTTTTAATTAACACAAAATTGAAAGGTTTTATTCATACTTTGTTGATATTAAATAATGTGTAATATTAGAACTACCTTTCTGTCATGTACGCTACATTATAGTAACGTGTGATACTTCAATCTTTTATCAAAGAGAAGACCAAATTATATCGAGGTCTTTATACAATCTTACGCTATATAAAAGCAGTAAAACCATCTTACACTTCAACACTTCCCGTAAAAAACAGTTCCCCGCGCGTCTGTCTGTCAGTATGTATATTCAGGATAATCTCGAAAATTACTCGATAGATTGGTACGATTTCAATCACCACTGAGACCGCTTTGAGGAAGGTTATACGAGAATTTATATATTAATAATTGTACGCGTGCCGTCAGCCCGCTAGTTACTGCTATCCAAGTTTTTCTGGCTATGAAAACAAACAAAGCATAGATCCATTTTTTTATTACACTTTATGAATGAAACTGATTCTTTAAATTATATAAACACTGCTGAATGTAGGTACTTGAGCCTCATATTTCATTAGTTCGAGGAAATGGAGCGGGCTAATAATTTTATTAATACTGCAAACGGACCACGTACGATGTCGACATTTTTCGGATGCTACAAGTTTTCTTGGAATTTTTTGGTGGAAGAGGAAATCACGACAGAAAATGCCTCCGTTTTGAATTTTAGCTGTCGATTAAGGGTTTTAAAAGACGACACAATTTAAGCACACGTTTTGAATTCGTGCAATTTTTTCAAACCACACGCCGTTAATTCGTAGAATTAAATAATATTCTTAGAATGCGAATTAAACTCATACAAAGGCATTTTGCTGACCTTGCTTCCTTCCTCCTATATACGTTGTAGGTACTAATAGCTTGCTTCCTTATAAACGCCTTGGTATTCAGCATTTAAAACATTTAATAGATAAGTAGGTGATAAGGTTTCAAACAAAAGTTCAAACCTTCAGTTTATTTTATACGATAATGTGGATATTTAAAGGTGTCGCTTTGCAATTTTAATTTGTATCCTGTTGCCATAAAACTAATATTTTATTAGCTGCCAGTCTATCGATCAACGTGTTTAAAATTTAACTAAATAATACATTTCGCACTCAAACTGGGTGCAAGCAATGCATTCAAACATTACTGTGAATGTGAAGTAGGTACACGCATAAATTTACAACACAGGGTTTTTAACTAGCAGTAATGCTCGCGAAGGAGGAGGCGGGACGGTTGAGGGAAAGGCAAGTTTCGCGCCCTCTCGCCCCTAGCCGCCGCAGAAGACGCCCAGGGCGTCGGGAATCCCGGGTGGATTTCCGGCCACCGTAGGCGCGGGCTTGCGGACGGTGAGCAATGGGTAGCTCACCGTCCGGTAAGGACCAGGCCCGGGTTGACGGCGCGTTGTATTCCACGCGCGCCTCAAAGAAATGTCGTCAGCACATAGGTAGGGGTCCACTAGGGCCGATGCCTGCCGGGGTCGCGGGAAGGTACTTATGGGTCACCGAGGCCCCCGCAACACAGGCAACAGGAAGGAATACGGGTGGGTTTTAGTCAGTAAGAGTCTGAGACACCCTCCCGCTCCGCCCAGAGCGGGAGAAGTTATTTGATGATTTCTACCCTCAAAAAAAAAAAAAAAGTGTTTTTGTTTCTATCGAGAATGGCAACATTGTCATCAGAAAATTTTCTTTTTTCCACTGAAAATTTTCTTAAATTTTCTAGTCTGTTATTGAGAGATCATTTTGTTTTTGGTAAAGGATTGTTGGGTCATATTAGGACCAGCAACTATAACACATTTTAGCGCTTTCCCATAAATGTATTTTACCTCTAAAAAGGTAGATGTAATTTAGCTACTATGTAGCTACCTAATTATTCGATACTTAATTGTCAAAAAAAAGTTTGTTTAGTGGTAATAAATCGTTGATCAAAATGAAAGATCCTACCTCATTATAGGTACCTATATGTAAAAGCATTGCCAACTACACTTCGCAAGTATATCTATTCGTCTCACTGTCAGGATCATGAATACGGAATTACGTATATCCTATGAATACACTATATCTCCCATCCATACAAATAAACGTATTGTCATGTAAATATATCCATTTTGTCCATTTAACCAACATTTTCTTGCGACAGATTAATTGGAAATTTTATCTACTATACTTATTATAGGTAGTACTACTAAGATACTAATTTGCTATTATTGGTTGTATGTAATAGATAAACTCAAAAACTACTTAATTGTTTTTTTTTTAAATCTTTCAATTGTAGAAAGCTACATTATCAATGAGTAATATGGGCTGTATTTTTTTTTTAATAGTGATCCCTACGAAAATAACAATAATGTAACCCAAGGTATCAAAAATATGCGAAGATAAGTCATTTTTTGGCGTACGTTGCCAAAACTATTGATGATACATAAAATAATATACATATATACCTAATGTAGGTAGTAATTTATAGTTTAATAACCTGGATTATACACAGTCATAATTATTATGATTTACTACGTTTAATCCCGTTAGTACGTTCCCATGGGATGTCTTCCGACATCCGCGCGGGCTAAGCAGCGGGTAAAGGCTAGTTTAATTAATATGTATTAACCGAAACAAATGAATAATGAATGCAAGCGTTCTTCTGTCTTGATCATTGCCAATTTTTCGTAGATGTATGGAATCGAAGAAAACGTCGATATTATTAGTAGGTACCTAATAGACGTGATTGGAATGATTTATCGATAAACTTTTCGAACAAAAGGTCTGTCTTAATTTCGCAGAATGTCGAAAGGATTTGCAAAACGGTTAGGTAAATCAGCAAGGTTAAAGAACTATAGGTACCTAGTGTTATAAATAGTGTTTGCACATTAATATTTAACAGTCAACACGTTTACCTGGAACTCAAAATAAATAAATATTATACATGTATAATAGGTACATTACTCTGCTGAATTAATGATACGTGTATTCTGTATGACTGATTTATACATCTTGAGATCAGATAACGTATTCCATATTTATTGATATGTATAAAACAGCTAATTTTCATTCGAAATCATGGAGTGAACAACAATGTTTTGCGCAGTTATAGGTACATAGGGCTATGTACGTTATACAGCATGTTATTAGTACATAACGCTCACAGACGTGACTCAATAGCTACAAGAATGTGAACGGAGGCATTGTTCAACCGTCCGTCGAACTTTCTGAAAGCTTTAGTTTGCTCCGTTTATGCCAACTACGATATGCTAATATAGATACGATGTCGTCTGCCAGTTTGCTACTACGAATTTATTTTATTTGTCTGCTATGACTTGAAATTTAGGTACCAACTAATGCTAATGTTACGTGCTAGACAGTTTATTGGTTATTTCAAAATTGACGCTATCATTACTTAGAACGTATGGCGCTACAAATAAATCGCGCGCTTTATGCTCGTTACTATGAACGAGATGTTGGTTTAGGATCGCTCGGAGCACCCCGGAGAGTTTGATCTGACGTTTTGTTACACAGAAGCGCGGCCCAAAGTCGGAAAGTCCACAAGTAGGCGACGAAACATCGTGGCAGCACGTCTGTTCTGTCCGATAACGCGTCGTTTCGTAACGCTATAGGCGTCGATTGCTCTCAAAGGGATTAAATGGAATGCGTACAATTTATATCTCTATTAACGTAGAGTATTGTTTACACACGTCTGACCGCGGCCTCGGAGGCCAAACGCAGACGCTTGTGAAAACATTCGCTTCGAGATTAAAGGTGGACCTGGCCACTAGAGCCGGATCGTACTGACCCGCATGGTCCCGCCCAATTGGTAATGCGTCGCGGTTCCTCAGAGGTCAGCGTATATTAGTCGCGTTTAAGTTTGTTTACAGCGGGCTCAGCGTTTCCGACCAGTTTGCATAACTCGAGGGTAGTCTCAATAAAAACAAATTGGCTCGCTGACCAGAGTTGCGCATTACACACGTACGAGGAAGCCGGGCGACATGCCCGGAGGTGATTTACTGACATTTCATGCCACTAAGCTCGAACGGTTATGGAAAATAGATGTAAACTACGATTATGTTCTAAGCTCCTGAACATTCCTATACCTAAGTATTATGCGATCTCGAAAGTTTACGGGTGCACATTCTGGGTCCAATAATTTTAGGAGTACAATGATTATAAATATTTAGTACTTAATTTCTTCCTAAAGCACAATCTCTATACATTACGCATATATTTCGTTCATCATCTAAATATCCAACTTGTCTGTTTAAAAAGCCATTTCCAATCAAAATCTATACATACATAGCTAATACCTATATAATGAAATCATTTCTACATTCACAGATAACTGTTAATGAGCACTAACCACGCTGTGTTATCAGTAAACATCAAAAATTGTAGTTATAAAAAGTTGTATTAAATCAGTAAATAAGGTGTAGAAAGAAACGGCAGGTAATGTTACCTACAGGCAGTTAGGGCTATACGACACTCTTGCGCATTAATCTAAAAGATACAATCACGGTCACAGCGAGCTTCGTAAATCTCAGATAGGGATCTTAATATATGGTGGGGGAGTGGGGGTACGTTTCACCTTTGTAAGGCCTTTTGCAGAGCGACACCTCGGGCTCGATACGGAGTATACAGACTCGGCATTGTTCGGATCGTATCGTGTGAGGTTGTTTTGTTTCTTTACGATACGATGGTAGACCATGGAGTGGCATCGATCTTTTAATTTTGGTCGTTTTTGTTTCAAAGAAGAACTTATGGATTATAATAATGCTAGCTGTAGGAAACGTAGGTAATAATGTCGGTAATTATGTCGGTAATTATGTCGGTAATTATGTCGGTAATTATGTCGGTAATTATGTCGGTAATTATGTCGGTAATTATGTCGGTAATTATGTCGGTAATTATGTCGGTAATTATGTCGGTAATTATGTCGGTAATTATGTCGGTAATTCGGTATATTGCTTCTAGTATCGATATCTGATCATTGAGATCAAAAGCATAAACATACACAATAACATGAATTTTATAAAACCAGAAGTTAGAAATGGCATAAAAGTTCAGTAAGTATAAAGCTCGGTAGTCAATAGACATTCATCCTTTTATAAAATACAATATGGATGTCTGACACATTATTTTTACTTCGCCGTACAGACTATAAATAAACTACTTTTTTTTTGTTTCTTGTTCCGTCCTCCTAGAGAGGCTAATAAAAATTAATGCGAACATTTCGTTCAGATTTATGTCAAAAGTTTTGTTAAATCAAACAGATGCCTCGTTATGCATGTTAAAGTTTACACAACAACTTTGATGACGATTTCACACCATCAAATAGTTCGCTTGCTTGTTACACATACAAAATGACGTCATAATTAAACACATTTCGTGACCCAAAAATTTACATTCCCGTCCACATGGTACAAAAAGAATACCTACAACATTTTTGTTTACTTACACGAAAAATCACTTCGCTTCATACTGCCCGGAATAAGCAACTTTGGCTCGCTGCGGCCAATTACGGCGACGTTTAAAGTAATTTAATCGCCACTAATAAGAAATTAAAACGTGATTTTATTGTAGAGAAGCTTAATTGTACGATACGGAGATTTTTGACGCGCCTGCCCTTTTGAGGTCAGCCGACTGGGCTCAGTCCTTTAGTGCGTTCCATTCGAATTAATAATTAAAACACTTTAATGACTTTATCTAAGTATATGGCATCTGCAATGTCATTCTCATGTTGCTTTCATGTTTCGAACATGAATTATGGATTTAATCTAGGGCTCTCTCGTATTGCCTACGGTTTATGGAAATGAGGCTCGGAAAACTGTAATCAAGAATTGTTAATTACAAGCGGTTACCACCCACGACTTCTTACTTATTCGTAATTCTTATTATTTGTGTAAAGGAAATTTTATTTGGTCCGGATGTAGGTACGCGATATACTCTACATTTTTACTTGTTTATATCTAAGGGATCCATTATACCTATAAGTTGTATTACATAAGTTTATGGTAACAGTTAACATAACTTTCCGGTAGACGTAACTTGGGTATTAAGAGATAAGTTGCTTGTATTTCTTGCAAAGACAGAATTACATTTGCTCTGTTGACTGAAGGGACGGAAGCATTTTTGATGTAGGTACCGAGAAAGTCAAATCTAACCAATTGAAGCTTTCAGAACGTTTGAGAAAACTCGTATAAGTATTTACTTAAGAGGCTGACAACACCTAAAGCGTGGTCAGACTGTCGGACTGCCGGACTGCATAGAAAAGAAAGAGAAGCGCGATGACACAACGCTGGTAATTTATTACAAAATATCTATTTACAAAAGATCTATTGATTGGATAAAAAAATTAAAACACTAATAGGCTAATAAATGTTGCTTGTCTGACAATTAATCTGACAAAAAATCAGAATGATTGCATGTATATTAGTATGGTTTTCAATCGTTAAAATATTGTTTTTAATGTAGCTTCGCGATTTTTTTCTATCGTATCTAATTATTTGTATTATGTTTTCAACACACTGTCTACCTAGCATATATCCTGAAGAATATCATATATATTTTATTATTTTGTTAACAGCAGTGGATCATATACTTTTAGGCATTATAAAACTTATAAAACTTTAGTGCGTTTAGCGTTTAGCTTCTGTAGTCCCCTTAAGTAGAGATGAAAATTACGTCAATGTGTATTCAGAAAAGTAAAGTAAATTCTATTACACATGTGAGTGTATCTGTAATAGTGTACACACATAAACACACAACGTATTTTCATCACGAGCAGTCAAACATGATACGCGTGTTGCAGCTCAATCGTTCGATATAAATAGTGATGCTTACATCTGTAATCTTAAAATACGCTGTTTGATAATCGATAATGTAAACGATTTTATACATCAATGAAGCATGCCTACGGGTATGAGTGGCCAGCCCTTTAGCGTAATTAAGGCGATATATCTATATTTTTTTAATAATACCGGTTATTTAGCATGTTTCTTAGTATCCACCGACCGGATACTGAGTCGCGATAAATTCCATGTTTACATTACGATATGTATCTGCGTTATGGACGACAAGATTTCAATGAGTCGGTAGATGCTGCTACTTTGTAGTTGGGGGAAATAGTTGAGGGGGACAAGAATACTAACCCTTTCACTGCTTATGATATACGAGGTGCCGAATGTGAAATTGTAATTTGACAATAAAATCCATGCAATTGATATAATTTTATACAGCCGTTAGTATTCGAGTGGTGTTGTGTAATGTATGTTGGAGGGATAGGAAGGGGCATCCGTGGGGTTTAGGGGATCAGGGGACAGGCGCAGGGTGCGTCTGACATTGAAGAAGTGCCAATAACAGAGGTATAAATAGCGGGGGCCGGCGGCTGAGGGCGTTACTTCGCTACGAGATCAGAATATTTTGTTAGTTCGCTCCGCATACTGTCCTAAACAACGGATTACAATGCGGGAAGGCGACTACTGAACGATACCGATCTGTATCTACTTGATAAATTGTAAAGCTGATACAAATTTATGGGTTTTACGTGTCGCTTGACACTTAATGTAAAACATTTACGTATGAGTACTTAACATTTAAACAGGTGGTAAGCATAATTAATTGTTTTGTTTCACACGAAAGCAACTTGGTTAACCTCGGACAATGATGCCTACCTAATTATGTTTTACAAATCCTGTTACAAAAGGTTTTTGTCAGAGTTTTGAAAGACTTCTTCACATTGTAAATCAGCTTGTTAACTGATTAACTTGGGGATATGACCCGTAAAGATGACCTATTTGAGCGATTCATAACTTCCAGTTCACAATGAGTGAAGCAGGTTTCAGTAAACATCACTTATTGGTTCGATAGCTGGACACACGACTCTAGTTCCAAGGTGGTATTAGTCCGAAAAAAATCATAATAAAACTCGTAAATTCTCCCCTTAAAATTGGTCACCCTCGAACTAGACAAAAATGACCAGAATAAATTGGAATGGTAGTGGCAGCCGATAAAACATTCAGTTTATGGAGTGTCATATTTACATTCGGGAAGATATCGACGTGGGAATACAGATAAGTACTTATTTTGGTGTACGTGGTGAGCACAATATGCTCATATTCTTCTCCATATATTTGTTTGAGTGATATAAATCTACGGATACAACACATAAGATAAAGTGCACTTGGGGATAAAAAGACCGAATTACGTACACGCTGGTTGAATTTTTCCGCCTGAAATGTTTGTGGATACATTTACCTTTCTAGTTCATTACTTAAGGAAGTAATAGAGGCATGCCATTGAGCCTGTTAATCCAATCACGGTAGTACTCCAATTAAACAAAGCCCTCCGGCTGGTGCTAATCGATTGCCAATAAATTGGGATTCGAGCGAACTCTGAACGCATAATTTCTTGCACCCTGCGGCTGTGTAATGTGATGTAGCCTTAGGGTGCAAACGCATGTAAATCCATGGATTAAGCGCCTACCCTAGCTGTGAAGATACTGATAATATTCAGATGGGGCTCATAGCTATTCGAATGGGGTACTAATATTATCAGTTGGAAATAGCCAGCTATAGGTATAACACGTTATCATTTCCATATTTGTGACTAAATTTGCTTATTATTCCTGACTGTTCCTACAAAAATGTACGCAAGGTGCTCCTACCAAAAATAAAACGTATAATTTTATGTTACACACTCTCGTTAAAGCCCCATACGAACGCGTGTAATCTCCAGACATATTTATTCGAAAAACGCGCGAAAACACCCCTAAATGGTAGCTCAAGATTAGTCGGAGCCATTCCGACACGTTACGTGAATAGCGATGCTACCAAATAAAATGTTTAGGGTCATTTTGGCCGACAACGAGCGCGCCTAGCTCACCCAAATGCCAATAGGTCTGTTTTACCCCCACGCCCTGAGGGGTGTATACGGCCATCATAAATTGTCCGCCGCAAATTTGCAATCCTATCTTTTTGGCCCGGTGAGGGAGGTCCGACATTAACATAACTGTATGTTGGGTAATCCCACGTGTAGCTTTATGAACATAACAGCTTACCCAAGCGCGAATGTGTGCTTGAAACTCTGAGTTAAGGGCCTTATATCACGACCCCGTAATGTAAGTAAAGGTGCGCCTTAAACAACTCCTGAAATTTGAATTTCTCTATCATTTTTGCATATTTTTGGCATCAAATAAATAGAAGAGCCAAAGAAAACGACCGCAGTCTTTTAGAAGTGGGTTGTGTATTTTCAAGACTTTACATAACAAACAGACCCTAAAACACATTTTCATTCATATTAATGCCTTGATTTAGAACCCAAAAAATTACAAAGAAGAATTTTAATGAAACTTCATGAATCTGGATTAATTTTTAATTATAATTGCGGCATTGCAAATGGCGGACGGCGTCGCTGGAACGCGTGAGAGGCGCGATTTAATCACTCGTCTTAACAAGGGTGGGGGGGCTAGGGGGGAAATATTAAGCGCGTTCTTGAGTTATTAAAGCCCCTTAATTGCGCTTAGATATTTTCTGGTTCATTTAATACTTAAGATTTATAAGAAGATACTTAAATGAATGAGATAAGTAGCATGACGGGAATGAGGTATCTTATGGGGTGATTAATATCTACGTTAGACTTCCTTCTGTATTATCAGCGCTTTCCATCGATACGAGTGTTAGACCAGAAAAAACTGGACCGTGAGCTACTTTATTTAATCACTGGGAAAGCGATATTTTCCACTTCTGCAAAACGACACCTTCTACAAGGTGTCGTTTTGCATCCTCGTCAAATTCAAGTAGGTAACTATGCTAATGATTCTCGACACGAATCAATAATAAAATAAGTAGGTCTTTTTTTCAAATTTTCGGAAATCGGAATGTGTCGGACACGCATGTTAAAATGCGGCCCGTGTGATACCGCACTGTAACTGCCCTTTTACACACACACTACCGCATACGGAACAAGATGATTCTGTTCTGTAAAAGTGGTGTATTCTAAAATACTGTCAAACTTAAATAACTAAAAAAACAAGTATGTATTAATTATTGAGCAGGTATCGTAATTTTATTTGATTATATACATCTTTCATAGTAGCCTCCTGAAATTTGACGAGGATGCAAAACGACACCTTGTATTAAAAATGTATGATAAACAGAATTATTTTATACGATGAACTAAATACAAAAAGGTTCCTACACACTAATAAACAGTTAAATTATAGCCTCTTATAATTAACTGGGTAAACACTGTGACTGTTTAACACAGTAATACAAACACGAAACTGGCCCTTTTAAGCGGCAACACGCGTGGAACGTGGCCCTATCATAGTTTACAAGCACATAAGGGAACTCCGTCGTCGGGCGGTTAAGGGCGCATTACACCCTTGGAATAGCGACTTCGTAATTAAAACGCTTCAAACTGACAATTACGAAGTACCTATGAAAATAACACGCTGGCCTCCTATGAGTCTTTCAACAGCTTAGAAGCTGGTGAAATTGCTATGAAATTTCATAGCAATGGAAACCGCAAGCAATACAATAGAAACACATAGCCGTTTCGTTGCTCATTCTTAGATACCAATTGTTCATTAGTTTGCAAATTGCAACTGAAACGTCTTTATGTAAAATGGTATAATTCATTCGAAGCACGTTAACGATATGTATCTTCTTACTTGTGTGAACTTTAAAACATTACGTTCGTGCTAAAAGATTATCGACTCTATCTTTTGTGAATAAAATTGGAAATTGAACTTCAAGCTTTGTATACGAGATCGGTATTCTGTATTTCTAGATTTCAGCGATCACAGAAAGTTGGTTTTTAATACAATGTTTTTTATTTACTGTTTGATCTCTCACATATTTTGAAACATTTTGTAAGTAAGTAGGTACTTAGGTAAGTACTGAGAATTATTTCGGATGAATATTCCTACTGCTTACATGGTGGTATAATATTATGTGGGTACGTTACTTGTTTAGTAATTGAGATACAGTGAACCTTATCCTTAATTAAAAAGAGTAGATATCCAGCATTAAGGATATATCTCCACTATATCTCCGCCCGCATTAACTTTCAATTAAAACAATTTATGCACCCGACGCACAGTGTTCCGAACGTTGAAAATTGTATCGCCATAAATTATACAGTTGAATTAATAAGTGTACAATAGACGAGCTAACGAGCTCAGTCGGCGGCGACCGCCTGGGTGCATACGAGCAAATTAAATTTGCATGTTTGCAACCCCATAACACCCCTTCGCTCCGCCCTGTCCGAACGGGAGTTATTAGTAGCAGCCGCCATTTTTGGCCAGTCTGACCGTGGGGTGAACCACTGGGGGATAATGTGGTCGGCAAGCAATTTGTTTTCGGATTTAGTTTTGTAATTGGCAGCGTTTCACACTCGGCAGCCGTTACCTACGTACCGTGAAATAGACTCTGGAATGTTACGCACTTCCCTCAAACTTACTAGTACTTACGAGTTAGTTAAAGTGCTAAGTCGATAATAGTAAGTACAGATGAGCCCATTTCTGATCAACTATGTAGATGGGTACTTGAGATCTAAGCAGTTAGAAGAATGCTCTTCTCTTTCAAAGACTGGAGCTATTAAATAGTCGTATTCCGCAACACTATCAGACGAAACAACAATTTCTCTGGAGATAAAAGCAGTCATTTTTGTGCGAAAGCTCTCTACCTAGACATTCGGTACATTAGGGGTGTTTATTCAAAAAAACATTTTCGCTTCTCGACAGGGGTGGGCGGGGTTGAAATTATAAAATACAACAGCATTGCGCCCTTTGTTTTTTTAAAGGTATCGTACCTATGTGATGGGGCGCGAGCATCCATGCGGTATTCAAATTTGGGAGCTCTGCAGGGGTAAACTAATTCGTTTTAAATTACGTTACGATATTGCGTTTCGACTTAAAATATAGCTGATATAAACAAGCCGGAGAGGGTTCGAATAAAATATTAGAAGGCACTCAGGTTCGCGGTTTAATTAGATTACCTATTAGATATGCACACGTATCGCAATTCGAGCCGGAGTGTATGATTCTGAATTCTTTGAATCACATGGACTTCTGTTACTATGAGTTATTTTTCATTGACTGAAATAAAACAATTATGTTAATACATAGCGTAGGTTAACCTATAGTGTTACCTGACCAAATTTGGAAGTAGTCAATGAATGGTTCCTAAAGTGTTATGAATCTCTTTATTCATAATAAAGAGATTGTTATTATAAGCTGATAATGTGTACAAAGGAACCGTCTCAACAACGTTAACTAAACAAACTATAACAATGCTAGTAGATAACAAACTTCTCCAAATTCAATTTATATTTTCGTTCACACATTTAGTTTGACATTGCTCACAAGTTCGTTTCGCAACATCTAACCTTAAAAAAATATTAATATTTTAAAACTGACACTGAATCATTCCGAAATTCGGACTTAAAAATCCAAGTTATCCACCCACTGACATAATTTATAACTGCGAGAGCGTAGCCCTGATATCGCAACACGTTCGCACTGATATTTATTAGACAGGTGCATATTTTATTAGCTTTCGAACATGAAACAACACATAAAAACTATCACTCTGACGCTCACCGAACGAGTCCGGAACACAAATCTTATTCGCAATAAACGAGACGAAACGAAACGCGAACGTTAATAAAGATATAATAATAAATATTCGGAGGAAAACCTTTCGGGATTCGAATTAAACTAAGGGTAGGAAAATTGCGAGAGTCCCCAAGGAGGTAGGCGAGCGACAGCTGCGAGCCTAATGTCCTTTCTATTTATCTGTGATCGGGGAAACGCGGCATATCTATATATTACGTCATAACAGTAAAGTATATGACACTCCCGATACGACGAACCACGCGACAGATGTGTCGATGTAAAATAAATGCGATTAATAACATAATCGACGCCCTTCTGTATGACATTCGAAGACGTTCCTTCGAAATCGTGGCAATTTCAACGAACTCCACTAAATATTCATAAAAACATATCCGGTGTATATGATTTAAGGCCAATAAAAACTATTCAGCAAACAAAACGAATTAATACGACATGATCGCCTATTCGCACTGATATTGCGTAAGTCATGATGACAATCTCTGTTTTATGGTGTAGACCTCGTAAATGTCTATTAATATGAATGGGCTCCAATTACTTTTACGATTCGCATTTTGTCGAGAGACGTTCTAAAAAACTTTACGATCTTCTGCGCCCGTGGTCTGTTTGACTTTACGTCTATCTGGGGGTGTGAGCCATTCAGGACGGATCGAAGCGTGGACAATCGGCCCGCAGGCAGATGTCGCACGGAAAACTGTCACCTGGCCAAAACTGCCTTGACTCTGAGAATTGGACCTTTAAGCTGATCTGTTAATACCCTCTAAGTGTCGTCTATCAGACCATTTACTTCAAGTTCGCCGTGAATATTTTTGGCATAGACATTGACCATTGACATTAACATTGGAAAAAACTTCAAAGAGGCTCCCGGTATTCTGGGACTCTACAAACATACACGTACACACCTCTTCATACTTACCAACTGAATGAACGGATATCAGATGATATTCAGAGTATGAACGGTTCATTTATGTGTGTTTCTCAAACGCGACGATGAAGCAATTACGATGCAACATGCGCCCTGTGAAGTGGCGAACGATTTTATTACAATTTAAATTTCATGTTTATTTACTTCACTGAATTATTTTACAAGCTTAGTAATTTGCTTTTAATATTCGGCTTCTTTCTTCACTGAAGCCCTTTGGAAATCGAACCATATCTGTGAGCCCTTCAGATAGAAAATGTTTTGCGAATATTATACCGCAAGTTATGAGTCAAGGCGGTTGAGAATATAACTACCTACGGTACAAGACTCGGATATTAGCTTTCAAGAGCATAAAACAAACAAAATCAGCATCTGAACGTGTGAAATGTGGAATAATTCCCATTCAGTGAATCAGAATGCGTTGAAGTGAATGACTATGGTCCAATAATGTAGTGCCAACTTCCTCTCGTGTATGCTAGCGTGCCGGTCCGGGCGTCTATCACATCATATGACCCGCTGAATGCGTCTTATTACACTTTCATCGGTCGTATCAGTCATAAAATGCTAATGAACGAGCGTTTCGGACCAAACATCCGAGCGAGAGATTCAAATGACGGTATAAAACGTAACCCGAAGTCGACACTTCGTTGGAAACATAATCGTAATCGGTCTATGCGCTTTCAAAACAACGCGTAACACGAGCGTCTGTATGGCCGCAGAGATACCACACGATGTTTTTAAAAGCTCTTTTATTGTGCGACCGATATACCTAATACAATAATGTGCGCTCGGATGGCTCTGTGCTGTTGTATTCTGCACTCAATTACGTGAGACGTAAAAACGATGTTTGCTCGGAAAAATGTCGCTGCGAACAAACGGAGGCTACCTACATCCAGCATCACCGTGATTCATAACTTCTTTCGGATTTTACAACGTACAATAGCATTTAAGTGCTAATATTTCTTAATATATGCGACGATAATATTTTTAATTACAATAAACCACTGTTGTAAAAACTGTAATTGGTTATAAACTTATAACACATTTGTTTATTGTGTACGGTTCTCGTTTTTGTTTTTTCTTATTGCTCCCGTATAAGAGTTCTATTTATGTATTTTTTATGTAAATAATTCATATTTTCTTTTTGCGTTTGCCACGTTATTTATTAGTCTGATTTCAGCAAGTCTGGGACTGGTTTGAAATCAATTATTAATTATGAAGTTGTTAATCATATTTTTTTGCAAAATTACAGTATATTTTATGAATGTAATAATAATTTGATGTCAAATATATAATCTCGTTATATTAAAATGGAGGAAAAAAAAGTGAAGTCTAACGAGAGGTGTTGACTGTTTTATTTTGTGCAATCTCAAAGAATGGTATTATTATGACGCAAAATGGTTTTCTAGTGCTGCTCGTTCATAAATCAATTACGACTCACCCATTTAAATAACAATATTGTCACAAACATATCCAGTGAAGTGAACTAAACTATTTAGTTACTTCAGAACTGTACGTGACACTTAATACGAAGCATTACAGTTTTTTTGTATCACCCCTGGAACGGTATCTGTGACTGATGGAGTCATTTTCAAAAATAAAACGGCCCTCTCCTCTTGCGATGAAAATATACGACCACTTCACATTAATATATTATCAAAATAACGCTTTCTGAGCCACGAGTGTGCTTACGAGCAAGCGGCTTATCTACCAACACCAATACTCACAAATAATATCTAATAGGAAATGAAGTATGTACTTAGCGAAGCAATTTGGTGTTTTAAACATCCTGTTATAGTGTTAACACGTGGGCTCCTAATATAAATAATGACGACGAAAAAATTAAAGCAGTGTAAGGCAATTGTTTCCGGGACTTGTATTTCAAACATTCGGGGCTTAGAATTAAATCAAACAATTCGTTTGAACACATGAACTGTAGTATAGATAGAGAGACACGGTTGCCTGAGTCAGCAGTGGAAGAATGCAAAAAGTTCTTAATTAAAACATCAGAGGCAAACCGAATTAATCCCTACATTGCGGTGGGCGGTAGACTGCATCTATTTTATTTGTGTCGCTAACGTATATCTTAGAAGTAGCTTAAAAGGGGGAAATCCTTGCTGAAAATTCCCTTATTACTTTTTACAGAGCTGAAACGATCCTTATGGGTTTAGAGATAGGGGCTGAAATTGTTTGTGTGTCGGTTGGAGTTTTGACTCTTGTCAGGTGGGCGGCCGCCCTGTGCAGACTTTGTATAATTACGTTCTGTGGGATTTGGCGTTTGGAAGCAATGTAATTATAACTTGCCCTCACATGCACCGACTCGGTGTTTTTTGTCTAGAGTGAAGCATCGTTTTTTTTCATTGCAGCAATTAGTGAGTTGCTTGAATTATGTAAACGTGCGTTCGAAAGTAATTTTATGGCGTTTGTGTTACCTAGTGTTCCTAAGGGATAAGCGGGTTAACTAAATTAAATAGGCAGTTTTCAGTTTTATCTTGAGCTACGCCGAGCGCTTAAAGTTATTATGACTTTTCAATATAGTTTTTAACGTAACTAAGAATTTGGATTTCTTAATAAGGTAGGTATGATTAATCTGTGTAACAAACCTTGTGGGGGTATAAAGACTTGTAAAGTCACTGTGAAATATTTCGTCGTTTATTAAGAATAGTGTTTCCAAATCCAAATCAAGCTTAGAATCAATTAGTATTAGATTATTATTTTTAACAGCTAAAGCTCAATAAATAAAACAGAGTATATTTTTCATTGATTTATATTATAATGTACTACGGACGTAGTACGTTACAACTTTCTTTTATCTTTTGGATGAATTCTAAATTAAAAACACATTTTTTTATTTAAAAAAAAATCTTAAAAAACATGTCAGTCGTCCGTAAACCACCGGACGTAATTAAAACGATCGTTTGACGTAAACCGCTACACAACTAGTTCACAAAAAAACTACAAACACTAAATCACAAAAATTCGTGAGTCACAAAAATCTCAAAAAAATCGTGCGCACGAGTTCCCCAGAAGCGTTCTTCATCAGCCATTCCGCAAACGTTAGGAGTGACTTCTTTACATAAAAACCCGTTTGAAAGGCTACTAAGAACACTTCATGGCATGACAATGATCTATGCCTCAGAGATAACTTTCTGTCAAAAGTATGCGCTTGCGCTCCCCTTGCTCTTAAATAGGAAGCTTGTTAAACTGTGACTCGCTGATACAAATTGCGTAGAGTCAACAAAAGAGGCATGCAAGCAGCTAATGCCCTATTTTGTGTTGCTCGAAACATGTTTTACGCTCAACTCCACTTCTAGAACATCAAAACATGTTGTTGAAACAATGCTGTACGACTTTTTACTGATTAACTGCGAGGCTTTTCTTAGCTCATTCTCAACCCATGTTGTATGAGCTGATTAGTAAAATCTTATACGAGTACATAGTTCGCCTGAGTGTATCACTTAGTTTAAAAGTTATTACGCACGTTACGCTACGTTAATTTAATGTGCATACTGTAACGATGTTTATTTCTGGCCTGCATACCAATCTATTTTGTTGACTGTACAATGTAGGCACGTTGCATATTATGGAGATTTTATCTAAGACCGAGGTCTAGTCTACTATTTGAGTAGTTTTTTAAATAATCAGAGTAGGTCAGTGATGTGATACGGTTTCTATTTTTGAAGTTTGTTTTTTTTTTTTCAAGGACGTTTGGTTTTATGTGTGGTCCAGTTTTGAATAAATTTATCTTTCTAGCCAATGCTATCAACTTTTAAATTCCTTGTCGGGATAATCAGAATTTCAAACCTATTCATACAAAGTGTGTTCACCATTTTAATCCCTTAGATATCTCCGTGTTACAGAATATTGTGTTTGAGAATGATATATTTTTATTTCGGTTGGACTGTGACAATAAATCGAGACGAATGCAGCTGTCCCACTGTTTACCCTTTAATCCTTGAGTTAAATTTAAATATTATTCCCACAGTTAGTTTACTTATAAGAAAATTATTATCAGTATTCACTATCTGTAGGTTCGTAAATACTTGAACGTTTATGTTGACTTTTCCTTTTTGTTAAGCAGATGTCCGCGACATACTTATTTACAACTTTTCAATTCATATTAAGAAGGTTGACGCACTAGGCGGTTGGACTGCAGCGGCTAACCCAACACAACGTGTCACAGTGTGTACTGATGGGGTTGACCAAATCTGGGGACTGGTTCCCTAACACGTTTTACCGTGGCAGCCTTTCCACCAAGTGCGTTCTCTCTCTTCAAATATAACATTGATTGAATACATAACTGTCGAAAACTCGATCAAAATTATAACATAGTGAGTGGCTACTACAAACTGGTTTTATGATAGAAATACCTATATCTAAAAGGAGATAAAACTTTATGTAATCGTTGCTAAATGCGGTATCTCGTAACATAAACTACTGTTTTAGTTCCACTAGTTATCATTAGATAGCCATAATTTCTATAGAGTAATATATTATTATTGATTTTGAAGGTAATGCCGTAGCAAAATCCGTAGCGTCCTCTACGACTTCCGTAGCAGATCGGCGTAGCAGGTGTCATTTCACCTACGCAAAACAAATATTTTAGACGTTATTGTTATTTCTAGATTAAAAATGTTGTAAATTAAGTTCTATAGACAGGAAAGGTCGGGTCTAAGATCTTCAAGACCCGTCGTACAAATAGAAACAAGAAGCTCTCTGATCCTACTATACGGCTCATGGAGGAGAGGCGCGAGATGATCCTGCAGTCTTCAGTTGATGGGCTCAAGTACCGCCAGCTCAATAGACGGATCTCTAAGTCCTTAAAAAGCGACCTTCGCCGCTTTAATACAGAGCGCATTAAGGATGCGATAGAGCGGAATAAAGGCTCCAAGGTCTTTACAAGAGATCTGTCTATTGGGCAGAGCCAGCTTGTGAAACTGAAGACCAATGATGGCAGGATCGTATCCGCCAAACATGAGCTGTTGAAAGAGATCGAGATTTTCTATGGACAGTTATACCAGCAACCCTGGTATGAATCTGGCAAACGACCCAAGAGCTAGATTGACCCTACACTACACCGAAGACATCCCGGACGTCAGCTTGTACGAGATTAGGATGGCTCTGAAGCAGCTCAAAAACCACAAGGCGCCGGGTGATGACGGAATTACGGCTGAACTTCTGTGGGCCGGTGGAAAACCCGTTTACAAGGCCCTTCAGAAGCTATTTGGTTCCGTCATACTCGAGGGCAAAACGCCACAGGTATGGAACAGAGGTGTGGTGATACTGTTCTTTAAGAAGGGTGACAATACCCTCCTTAAGAATTATAGGCCTATCTCACTTCTGAGCCATGTCTAAAAGCTGTTTACAAGAGTCATCACGAACCGTCTCGCGCGCAGGTTTGACGACTTCCAGCCTCCCGAACAAGCCAGATTCCGTAAAGGCTTTAGCACTGCAGACCACATACATATACGCTGCGGCAGGTTATACAGAAGACCGAGGAGTATAACCTGCCTCTCTGCTTAGCTTTTGTGGACTACGAAAAAGCCTTCGATTCGATCGAAACATGGGTTGTACTGCAGTCTCTTCAACGGTGCCAGATCGACTATCGGTACATCGAGGTACTTAAGTGTCTGTAGGAAAACGCCACAGTCAGTCCGACTCCAGGACCAGACCTCGAAACCTATCCTTCTGCAGCGAGATGTGAGACAGGGAGACGTTATCTCTCCGAAACTTTTCACCGCTGCACTGGAAGATGTCTTCAAGGTTCTGGACTGGAAAGGGCCAGGCATCAACATCAATGGCGAGTACATCAATCACCTTCGGTTTGCCGACGATATAGTTGTCATGGCTGAGACTATGGAGGACCTCAGTACAATGCTCGATGACCTCAGTAGAGCTTCCGAAAGAGTGGGTCTTAAAATGAACATGGACAAGACAAAGATCATGTCAAATTCCCATGTTACACCCACTCTCGTGAAAATCGGAGACACTACGCTCGAAGTTGAGGACGAGTATGTTTATCTAGGACAAACTGTCCAGTTAGTAGGTCCAACTTCGAGAAAGAGGTCAATCGTCGAATCCGACTCGGCTGGGCAGCGTTCGGGAAGCCACGCAATATCTTCTCGTCCCACATACCACAGTGTCTCAAGACGAAAGTCTTTGACCAGTGCGTGTTGCCAGTGATGACCTATGGCACTGAAACGTGGTCGCTTACAATGGGCCTTATCAAAAAGCTAAAAGTCACTCACGGGGCAATGGAGAGGGCTACGTATGCTTGGAGTTTTCCTACGTGATCGAATCAGAAATGAAGAGATCCGCAGGCGAACCAAGGTCACCGACATAGCCCGAAGAATTGCCAAACTGAAGTGGCAGTGGGCAGGGCACATTGCTCGCAGAACAGATGGCCGATGGGGCCGAAAGGTTCTGGAATGGCGACCGCGTACCGGAAGACGTAGCGTTGGAAGGCCTCCTACAAGGTGGACCGATGACCTTGTGAAGGCCGCAGGAATCCGCTGCATGCGGCAAGCACAAAACCGGTCGAAGTGGCGGTGCTTGGGGGAGGCCTATGTCCAGCAGTGGACGTCTTTCGGCTGAAATGATGATGATGATGAGACAGGAACTATGACATTAATGTTGAAGCATTTTTGAAGACAGAAATAATTTAAATAAGTAGGTCCAACTCGTGTCACGTGTCTCTCTCTCGCTAAGTAACACCAACTCGTAGATACGAGTTTCTTCCATAGTAATATCTACGTAAACAGTTAACTCTATCCCCGTTTCTAACCAGAGACCACACTGCGTGTCATAGCTATAATACAAATAGAAGTATCTATTAGACCTTCATCCTCGTCCCCTGTGCAACGAATACAAACAGCTAATAGAATCAACATTTCCTTTAATACCTCGCTTAAATATTACTCTAAGTACAATTATGTATAGGTGTCTTGATAATGGAAACATTCAGGCTAATTAAATCGAACATTATATGTCTATTGCGATACCGCTTGACCTATTTATCTCGAATAAAGTCATCCATTTCAATAATGACTGTCATAACATTCACAATGTACGGGCGAAGTATAATAAATAGCGTTTTATAATTATTATGTACTATTATGTACAGCAATCTGCAGAACTCTTCTGTATCCACTGTTCATTATTATGTATAATTGAGTCATTGACGATTATAGTAAGTTATTGGAGTTTTAAATATTTATATTTACGTGATGTTTTATTGACTTTTAATTACTCAGTTGGTATGTTACTCTACCGATAATACAACTTTATAATTGTACCTTTTTATGTATTTAATACGACCTGCATGTAATGAGGGAAACTCCAAGAAAATTTAAATTAATTGTCGTTTACCGACAAAGGAAGACGCGATAATGTAATTAACGTTTATTTACGATTTACCTTAATTGCTATGACCTACCGTATTTCGTATTTATAACTATGAAATATTGTAATTTAAGTCTGTAATGTAATGTAATTATTTATGCGGTGGGTAAATTATAGCTAAAGCTGAAGAAATAGCATTCAGTTTAGCGTAGGACGCTATGTCACTTATCACAACGGTTTTAAATCGCTTCTCAGTTGTATTTTTAACGCGTTGCCCAACTGTCGAAATGTTTTCATTTGGAGCTATATTTAATGGCAATCATTTCAATAGGTAATAATGCAGTTTCTTATTCTATTTGTGAAACGGTTGTTTGTTTGAAAGTACAAAGAGTTTGCTACTTTGCAAAAAAAAAAATAGGATAATAAACTGTTTTTAATTTAATTTTGACTATGTTAAAAAAAAAAACATTTAATTCAGGCAAAACCTCATATTACGTAGGTACATAAAGTTAACTTAAAATAAGATTTCACACTACTGCAACAGAATAGAATAAAATGTCAATGCAAATAAAAATAAACGAATGAGGTAAAAACCAAATTATAAAGGTCACATAATTAAAATAAAATGTCAAATGTAATTAAAATAAACGCATGAGAAGGTACCAATAATAAACAGAGATTAAAATTAAATGACAAATTTGGATCACAAAATTAAATATAAAAATAAAAGCTTGAAACCAAATACGATAAATATATACAAATAATAATAAGGCATGTCCTTAAAATGAAAAATAAAACATTTACTACATTAGTATGTAATATTAAAACCGTAATACATAAAAAACAACGTGAATACGTTGCTAATGTTCCAGCAGTAAACTTATTTAGAAAGGGAACGTGATCATAGTATACCATAACAGCAGGTAATTATCACTTGCTTATTATGCTAATCAGCTACTAATTAACGTATATATACAGTTAGAATAGTTATTTATATAAATTTTATACTACTACTACGTATCGTAATATCCGCAAGGCAAAGAACGATCGAGAAAATTTATGATGAAGTGAAGTGAATAATTTTACTTGGCTAGGATTTGAAATACAAGCCAACGCAAATCTGAGAGTTATAGAAAAATATTGTTTTCGGAGCTTATATTCTTAGGTGGCTCGTGTCAGTCGTGTTTACGACTGATTTTTTTTTTGCAAATAACAACCTCAAATACAGAATGAAATCAAATAGCAAATACAGAATTTTAATAACTTGTTCTATCACATAGGTATCTCATAGGACAATGTGGTCTAAATTCTTAATAACAGAATTTTATTTCAGGATAGGAACGAGTTACATTTTCAATTCAAAGTCCCAATATAAAACCATTGTACCTAAGCACGCCCTTATTTAATATATCATGATTTTAGGTCTTGCGGCTAAGTGAAGGGCTTGTGGCTAAGTAACAACAGCAGCATGGGTCAATAGATCAGGTAATCTGCGCTTTACATACCAAGACCCCTCCTTGCCTCGGAAAGCACGTTAAGCCGTTGGTCCCGGATTTCATTCGTGGATCTTTGACAGTCGTTACGGGTTGTCAGAAGCCCGAAAGTCTGACAACCAGTCTACCAAGGGGGGTATCTGGGTTGTGGAGGTCAGATAGGCAGTCGCTCCATGCATACTGGTATTCAGCTGCAACCGATTAGACTGGAAGCTGACCCCAAAATAGTTGGGAAAAGGCTAGGCAAATGATGATGATGTTAGGTATATCTACCTACACATTGTACCTTCAAAGACGCAGGTATGTTGAAAGATATTGCTCATACCTAATAGGTACGTATCGTCATCACTTACTTATGTAACACTCCTAGGTGAAGGGAAGCGAGTCGGAAGCTTCTTACTCAATTACGTAACATGTAAGAACCATCCAAAGATCGTAGACAACTGGGAATTATATATAGGGTAGGTACTCGTATCTACTTTCATTTCGATCTATGTAAGAAAAACCTGAGAAAGAACTTCGATTGAAAGATGAAACTCTTTCTTTGATAAATATCCCGATTCTGATATTATCGTCATCACTTATGTAACACTCCTAGGTGAAAGAAAGCGAGTCGGAAGCTTCTTATTCAATTACGTAACAAGTAAGAACCATCCAAAGATCGTAGACAACTGGGAATAATATTATAGGGTAGGTACTCGTATCTACTTTCATTTCGATCTATGTAAGAAATACGTAAGAAAGAACTTCGATTGAAAGATGAAACTCCTTCATTGATAAATTTCCCGATTCTGATATCCTACACGAAAACCCACCTACCGTACCTACAAGTCTTGTAGGTACGGTACGATTAGCAACAAAAGTCGATTTACACTTACGCACATCATCTAAATTGCCTAATGATTCGATAATTTTAAGCTTAAAATAAACATAGCTAAAAGTTAATATTATTTTAAATCTGTTCCGATTTTATTTCAATATTTCGTTCAGTAATAAACACTTTATTTTTCTAATTCTTAATTCTTGAGTAGATACTTAGTCGACTTTTGTTGCTGACTGTACAAGTGGGTACCTTTTCATGGTATGGTCTTCAAAATCTTTGAGGTACACAAACAAGATCACTTGTTCTCATATCTTCACCAATCTCAAAACCCGTCGTCAACCCACACCAAATGCGACGATACTACCAAATCAATAAAACCCATTCACACAACTCAAATAATCTGCCATTCCAAACTCAACGACCAATTGCAATAAATCGATCCACGTCTATTGCCTTCAATTAGATAACTGCACAGCATTATCTACAAATCACTAACAGTCCCATAACTTCAAGCATATCTGACAAACTGGCTTGATCGTGAGGACTGAATGTCCTTAAGTGGAGAGAGCAAGGGCCGTTGACCTGCTTTAAATCAGGTTGTCTGTGGCTGTTAGTTCGTTTGTGCGTTTGCAAGATGCAGCTGCACTTAACTCAGGCATACAATATAATAGTGTGAATGTACTGACCGTGTATGAACTGTTGTTGAGACGAAAAAGGATTAAGTTGAGTGTTGAGTTCCTTTCGCGGTCAAAGTTGTTGACGTAATATAATTAGTGAGGGAGGACAGATCTAAATCTGGTGTTTATGTTTGAGACTGTGTTCTAGAACAAAACTGATTTCATACTTACTAGATCAAATTTAAACTTGTACTTATGCGAACTTATTCATTATTCGAAGTCAGGAGTTCTAAAACTCCTTAAATTTCGTGTGTAGTAAAAACTGCTTAAACTAGTGTTCTCAAAATGCCTGAGCCTACTCCAAAAACTTTTTTCAATCAAAAGGCTTGCCGTAATCGTAAAATTTAATCCGTATGAAGATAGAATACAATGCTTCTTACCTTTTTCAATCTACAACCAATTTTGTACTCTGTTCGAATGGCACAGAGTTGGCTTTTCCTCAAGGCTGCAGCCAAAAAGTGTTCCTTACTAAGCTATGTATAAAATTACGTTCATGCCGTTGCCAACCCTTGCTTATATTTTGTGATGGCGCTCAAGGGACAACTCAATACATAAGGAACCGGTCATGTGCGAATCGGGATTACGATAGGTCCCATAAGTTGTAAATATTTTTGAGATCACCGTTTACTATGTAGTGAAAAGAAGATGCTATCAAGAAGTTAAAGAAATGCGAAGAAAAAAAAGTCCAAAATTCTAACTTAAAGAAAATTAGGCTGACTCATTTTAAGCTAATCAGTTATGCCAGACTGATGGCACCGAAGGCAATGCATGATGCATTCTAAACGATTCGTCTATAAATTATTCGATAGATTTCTCGTCAGGCAAAGCAGCTATTTTCGAGTCAATCCCTTATAGACAAACAGACAAAGACATTCGCAGACACTCTCCTATGCCTTCTAGAATAACTTAACACGACCTACAGCGACAATTCTTAGAAGAAATAAATTATTCAAAAACATACGCATAGCCGCATACAAAGTGCATACAACTTTATTATAAACCTTTATTATAAATTTATTTATATAATGTCTTAATGACGAGTACACACATAATAATTATAATAACTAATTTCATTGTGTAATGTTTGTTTTATCTTTAGATTGTTACTCGTAGATAAATGTAATTAATAAATATGAATTACGTATGCAATTAATGCACAAATGACTTCAGCGGGTTACCATTTTGTACCGCCTCGTGCGTTGGGCGGCTGGTGCGGGTGGAGCCGGATTTGGCGGAGAGCCAGTTTGGTTTCCGCAGGGGGCGCTCTACGGTGGACGCCATCATGCGCGTGCGAGCCCTGACGACGGGGAATGCTGTTGCCCTAACCTACATCTGTCGTGTGGTCGAGGCCTATCTGACGGACAGAGCCGTCATCTACCACACCAATGCGTGCGCGTCGCAATGGTGCGGTCACTAGTGAGTATGGAACCGGCATGTGATGTCGTGCGGTGTCCCACAGGGATCGGTTCTGGGGCCGCCTTTGTGGGACCGCGGATACGACTGGGTGCTGCGCGCCGACCTCCCTAGTGGCATCAACGTAGTGTGCTACGCTGACGACACGTTGGTCCTGGCGCAAGGGAGATCGCACCCGGCGGCGCGCAGCGGCCGAAGTAGCGACACGCAGGTTGCGACAATCGTCAACTGGATCCGGCAATTTGGGCTCGAGGTGGCCCTGCACAACTCTAAGGCCATGTGTTTCAAGCCTCCCGCCGGTTGCCGCCATGGGATCTGGAGGCAAAAGTCCTCGAGCATGTATGGGAGTGGTGCGAGGAAGCGAAACGCTGGGGCGTAACTCCGCTGCCACGAGAAATCACCGCACGGCGGACAGAGCTAATGGCGATATGGAGAGTGCGATTGCCGCAACCCAGTGATGAGCACGCCACCATTTCGGTGATAAGTCCCATCTTTGAGGAGTGGCTAGAGAGGCGCCACGGCGTCCTCAACTTCCGCCTGACGCAAGTCCTCACCGGACACGGCAGCTTCGGGAGTTTCCTGTGTCGAATAAGGTGGAGGAAACGCCCGGGTGTCACCACTGTGTGGATCGCCCGGAGAAGACAGTGGAGCATACGGTGGAGGTCTGCCCAGCTTGGGAAGAGCACCGCCGTGTCCTCGTGGAGGCGATCGGTGGCGGAGATCTCTCGCGTCCGGTCCTGGTTCAGGCCATGGTACGGAGCGAGAGGGCATAGGCAGCCGTCACCTCCTTCTGCGAAGCAGTAATGCTCGCGAAGGAGGAGGCGGGATGGTTGAGAGAAAGGCAAATTTCGCGCCCTCTCGGCCACCGTCTACGCACGGGCTTGCGGATGGTGAGCAATGGGTAGCTCGCCATCCGATAAAGACCAGGCCCGGGTCGACGGCGCGTTCTGTTCCACAAAGAGATTTCATCAGCACACCTCCCGCTCCGCCCAGAGCAGGAGAAGCTATATGAGAATTTAACCCAAAAAAAAAAGCCGCATAAAATTGCATAGGTAAAAAAACTTTAATAAAAACCCAAGAATTTGTTTTTATGTTTTAATTACGAGTACACATATTATAATAATTATAATAACTAATTACATTGTGTAATGTACGTTTTATCTTTAGATTGTTAGATAAATGTAATTAAGAAACATGAATTACGTATGCAATGAATGTATAAAAGACTTCAGCGATAAACTCGTTAAATATTTAATATTGTTGCTCGAGTACCATATCCAAAAAGTGTTACGAAACTATTCGTGAGTAAACGTTACCTTATAATTATATACATAATCAGCCTATAATGTTCCCACTGCTGGGACACTGGCCTCCTCTCTGTGAGAGGGCCGTAATCCACCACGCGGGCCCAGTGCGAGTTGGTAGATGTCACCTGTCTTCGAATTTTTGGTTCTAGGATATGCCGCTTTTCTCACGATGTTTTCCTTCACCGTTTTTGAGAGCAGTGGTGATGAAATAATTTACACCAAGTAAAGCGCCTGTCAGGATTCAAACCTATAACCTACAACTCGTAAGTCGCGATCGTTACCACTGGGCCACCACTGCTCTCCACTGGGCCACCACTGCTCTCTCTTATACTTAACGGCGGAAATACAGACTACTAATTGTTTATTTGACGCATTAATCCAGCATAAGCAAAAATCAGGAAAAAATAGTCAAGTTTATTTAATTACAATAAGGCAATAAAATATATTTAAATAATAGCTTGAGCTTTAGACACTTTTGATGTGTGTACTACTAGATTCTTGCTTATAGGTATATTGTTTTGGAAATTTTCATGAGCAATCACGTTTAAGCTTAAGTACGTACCTTTTCTTGGCTTAAAAGCCAATGCTATCGTATTCACATCTTTCGAAAATGTAGGCACCTACGTATTTCACACGTACCTACGTAACTGGGGTAGTCATCGGAATAAATGAAGCAGTTTTCAGTAAAGCAGTCGTCAAAGTCAGGTCATAAATAAAACGAACAACAAACATGTGACGTGATTTCTATTTTAATTTTAAACTATGTATGAGTAAGTCCTTCTACACCGATAAGGTTTCAGGCACACTGATTCTTTTGTTTTTTCTTCCTTTGCAATTTTATTAATAATTGGTCTCAGACTGTCATTATTATTGTCACTTGATGCCTAAAATGATCACACCATAATAGAAACAGGAAAATTCTATTGCCTTTCGTGATACAAAACTTTAAACAGCTGATATTCAGGCATTCTTGCATATCAAAAAGGTTGCACTATTCATATTGTAGTTTATTTTGGACAATCACTTAAACCAACGAATATCTCGTTAGCACTTAGTTAAAACAAGTGACTTGTTAGTTCTGTACCAATGTCTTTAAATCCCCAGCTCGCAAAACAGTATACTTCTAATGCACAACCTCTCACAATATTAGCCAGAAACGCCTATATTTCACGACATCAAAGAGTACAACAAGAACATAGGGAAAGACACGTCCTATATTTTATCGGTCTCTGTATCCTTAGTTCCTTACATTGTTGCAAATGAATACATTATCTAAGTAATTCAACCTTTATAATTATGCAAATACGTGCCTACCTGCCTGACAGGTACCTGATCGGTTGCAAAATAACAATATTATATCTACATGGTACTTAGTGTTGTAAGTATATTTATTTTATTTGCTTACATGCATACCTACAAGCTCATTCCCAAGTGTTGATCGCTTGTCTTAGCAACTTCTTTGCAGTAGTTTTTCAGTAATTTTATAATACTGATTTCGCGAGATTTTCTCCTCACGCGAGTAACACCAATTTCAATATACGCGACAAAGACAAAATAGGTACATTTGGTGCTCACAAGCAATCTGCCTCTGACAAGTTCAACAGAAATAATTAGAATATAATTAAATAGTGTTCAAATTAATCAGCGCTTGGAGTAAATTGACGTAATTTTAGTAGGCAAGTTTTTAATCACGTCTAAACTTGTACGGAGTAGTGAAAGGTGCTGATTAATTTGACAGGATTAAACTAAAATTTATCTTCTGTCCTTTTCTTAATGAAATATAAAGAAAAAGATGCACTGAACTTAAATTTAGTTTAGTTTGTGAACAAGGGAATCGGCATTATCGACTTACGAAAGCTTACTAAGGACGAATTGCGCCACAAATCATTAAATGCATTTATCGCTAAAAGTATCTAAAAAAGTCAATCTTTTGAAGATGACGCAGGGACAGAATGATGTTTAAGATTCGTTTAACTCTAAATGTATTTAGTGATTGGTGCCGCAAGCTGGCCTAAATGTACCTAAGTTTTTAATCAATTTACTGATAAATAGTAAGTAACTGACAAGACCAAATGCTCACGGAAAGAATAAAGCTTGTAACACAGAAAAACAGGTAAAAGAAGAAAAAAGCCACCATGCTTCAAACTGACCACTTTTACCCACACATGTGTGTTGTGGTTAAAGTGGTCAATTTTCTGTGATAGTATGTATGTGTGTCAGACTGTGGTTCATCTATCGTAATGTTTACACAGTTTGTTGCAAGCAGGTGAGCTCCGAGACTTAGAACTTGTTCCACTCATCGATTCCACGTCAGACGTGACGACAGGTTTAATTACCATGTTTAATTGATGTTCTAAGAATCCTAATTTGAATTTAATTAGTAATTTATTAATTAAGGAATCCTTACACACATCCTTTGCGAAACATTTTTAGTAGGTAGATACATACCCTTCTTTTAAGACATAAATAAATAAACGTTTGTCAAGTACCTACCTAAATAGCCTTAAAGCTGAAGAGAAATCTTCTGAGCTTTCTCAGAAGATTTCTTGCAACATTTTCCAGCAATTGATCTTGCATGAGTTATCTTCTTAAAAAAATCAAGCAATCTTCAATTATAAAATTATACCGTAATTATTCAATCAGTCATATCATGGTATTTGAGCGCCTAATAAAATGAACAATGATTGGCTTCTATTTGCTTATTAACTGATCGCCTTTGTAATGAACAATCAGTCGGTATCTATTGATGTTCATTGATTATGATGGAGATACTTTTGTAGAGTTGTAGAGTGAATTATAACAAAGAAACTGAACGCGATCAGCGTTTCGAAACGTTCAAAAGCGGCGCAACAATAATGATACCGACAGATTTTGAACGCGGTTTGGATGTGCTGGTCGCGAATTCACCCTTAGCGCAGTTAGCGAAAAGTGGCGATTTTAATTAGCGGTTGCTTTTTTACTACCGTGAAATATGTAAGAATATAAAAACGCTCCCCTAATGTAACTCTAACGTTAGGCATTCGATAAACGGACAATAATTCGATACTTAACGTTAATTTATCAAATGGCCCAAAACCGTATCAAATATTAGTTTAAAGCACCAAATTGTCCAATTCCACGTATTGTATTCTTATCAAATGATCAGATCTCCCCTACACACATAACACACCTACATAATGCATGTTTTTTAGTACTTAGTTAACAGTCAGTTAGTCGGGATGAATAATAGTGACGTCATGAAGGCGCGCCGCCCCTGGATCAAAGATCGTTTCGCTTGAACACACCACTGTGCGTGTGCGCAGCCGGCGTAGGGATGTCGCTAAAGAAAAAAATATCGAATACATAATTAAGAATGAAATATAGAATGGAATTATAATTACTTCCTGTACCGAAATTTTCTGAATTTTGGGTTTCCGGTGAAGTAACGACAACGTAGTCGAATTCTCTTATCATATTGATAAGAAAACTCGAAAAGGCAAAACAAGAGGTACAGAGTGAAAATATATTTGAAATAAAAGATGTGTGTCACGATACAAAGAATTTATTTCATTTTATTGTGTGATTTATCGATGTGTGTGAGCATTATTTTCTTGTAAGCCACGTAGGTACTCTTACAAACAGTTCAAGTAAAATGTTACCTGAAAGTTCTGCCCAAAATGTTGTAACAAAACAGTTTCCAGAGTTTCGGGCTTTTTGTTATCCACCAAAAACTTATGATATTTTGTCAAAGACAAAGTTTTATGGAGTCGGAGATTGGGAAAATATGTTTGCGACTTCCCTCTCCATTGTTTTCGTTACTTGATAGAGATGATACTCAACTTGCCTAGACACTCAAGTAGGATTACCATTATATAATATATGTATTTACATAAAATTATTTTACCGTAATAAACTTTTTATTTGTTCAACATTGACTTTGGAAAATTTACTCGAAAACACAGGTAGGTGCCAGGGCAAAGGGCACAGTTTCTCATCTCGTTTAGAGGATATATACCCAGATACTGGTCACGATAACCAGTCCAAGATTCTGACACATGCCACGCATAACATTTCTAACACGTAATTTATATCATTTGGAAACCAAAGAATCAACGATATTATCTATTTAAGTAGGACGCATTAAAATTCTGGTCACGATATATAGCGACGTTTTTCGGATACCTTATATGGAGTTGGTCAGCCCTACGGTAAAGGCAATGTCCTACGCGAGGCACAGAACAACATTGTGATGATTTAACAGTCACTCACAATGAGCGAAAATAGTTCTTTCCGACACGACCAAGTGTGATATGTATATACTTGCACTCAACATTCGCGTTACTAAGGTTATAAATCACTTAGAGCTTTGTTGTACCTACTTCGTTTCATTACACAAAACATCCAGTAAACATTTAATTATTTAAATCAAAATCTATAAATTACGTACTTACCTAATTAAGCGAAAGTAGTGCCAATAGGCGCCTGTTAACACAAATTAAACGCTCCCATTCTAATTTAAAACATAGTACGTTAAATTAATTGCCTGTATACTAACGGAACTCCACGACCTCTTACAATGGACGTCCATAATAATTATACCGAAACAAAACTAGTTTTCTACGCGATATCGAGATTTTGTCTTTTAACTACGTTAGTGCGTGCCTTCTAATCATTTCGTCATAGGATCGATTTACACTAATTGTAAGAAAAGCATCGATAATATCGTTACTCAGATACGGTATCGATAATAACAATAGATGCAAGAAAATCGATTGTCACGCGTTGTTATTTAAAATAATTGTATCATGCGATATGGAAGCGTTGTTTTAATTTGGTCGTTAAACTTTAGGTAAACATGTTTTTGATGATATTTGAGTGTAATGTTACTGTGTTGTTTTGAAAATCTTTATGATAATGGACATTAATAATACCTACCTACCCACTTATTAGTTATGATGAAATAAGACCGAAAGACTTCCTGAGCTACAATTAGATCAAAGGATGATTTCGCATTGTATTCAAAACAGCACTCCGCATCTAGAATTTAAGCGCTTAAAGCGCAGGAAACTGCACATCACAACACTACAAAACGTCAAACATCGATCCGGTAACAATAGGAGAGAGTCTACATTTGAATTTCGAACACGAACTATTTTAAGATGGCGTCCCGAACGCACACGAGAGTTTACGACGATTCGCGAATTATGAGCCAATAAAGTGCGGTGTCGCCGACGCGCTGCTACAGCCCTTAAAGCTTTTAATGTTCGTTTAATTGATATAAGCTATACTTAATAATGCTATCGATTTCTTTTACAGCTGGCTTTATGGCCAGCTTTTAATTATATGATCCAGTTTTATCTCCAAATTATTTACACATACTTGCATCACTCAAACGCGCTATAAACATAATTTCGTCTCGCATTAAGGCTCGTGCAGACAAGTACGATATCGCGGGCGCGACAGCAATATGCCTGTCGTGCCCGCGATATCGCCCCAGTCTGCACGAGCCTTTAACGCATCAGGCACGTCAGTCGCGTCTCTCAGTCCATATTTTCTCTACCTCAGTTAACTGCATGACTTCCACAAATCTGAGACACTGACCAAGGCTTACTTGTTCCATAAATAACCCTCTTACTGGACAAAAATTCTGTTATAATTCACAATCAGACCTTTAGTATCCCGATCCGACGGGTGGGCATTAATCAAATACATGGAACGGGTTTGTACAAAGGCGGGCAAGTTAAATAAAATAATAAATAAGCTGCATTCCGTGAGATTTATTTCGAAGAAAAAAGGCAGGGTAAGAGCCGGGTCATGTCGCAGTATGTTTATTGTCCGCGCCGGTGTCGGCCCACAATGTACGGCTCTAATTAATGCTATACCTCGCTCTCAGAGATATATCGTGTCCATGCCAGCGTATTTTTAACTCACGATCCTCTTTTTCTAATCTCAAGATTGGGTACCAACAATTTATTACCAAGAGCTACAAACAAAACATTAAAAATATCCTTTTTATTCTAAAATAGACTTATCAGATCAAACGTCATTACAGAAAAACAATGCAAATGAGTGAATGAATGACGTACTATAATCCTGTGAAGTATTCGGTGTGATTGTTATCTCCTATCATGGGAACATTCGGTGGTTCCCAAGTTCCCATTAAAAAAGATGAGCTCTTACAGGTACAATACGACGCGATAGTCAAACCTCTTCGCGACAACAATACTGTAAAGAATAATGGAAGCCAGCTGACGGGAGGTGCCTTAACGTCCGTTGTCATGGCGACCATACGAAGGGTGAACGTGAACCTGCCTAACATATTACCGACCCCGACAAAAAACGGTCACACTCACCCTCCTGATATCTGATTTTGGACTCTACCCCATAAAGCAGAAGGATCCTTTGACGTGTCATCGGACATCACTTACGACTTTCACTATAATCGCATTATTGGGATACGTATATTGTGTTTTGGGTTCCATCTTTGCTTTTTAAAATTAGAATGTTTGTCGCTGTCTCGCTCTATCGTACGAGCATTATCTATCCCTGTTCGTCTAACCACACTTGTATAATTATACCATTGTCTGTTTATGACATTTTAAACAGTTTTTAAGTTTTTGTTGAAATAAGCACGAACCATAAATATTATTGCGGCAGTAAAAATGCAGTTTCGGTAATTTATAGCTCATGTAAACGTGGTATCAGACTTTCGGGCGAGTCACTGGATTTATTTAGTCGGTGAATATTTTTATTTTGTAATGAGCAAAGTGAAAAGTGCAATAACATTTTTTTTATAATTGGACTCATTGTTACGTAAAATATTGGGTTACTTCGTGCAAAAAGGGTATTAAATATTTAAAAGGCGATTACTTTAATTTAAGCTTACTACGAATCAATTCGAAATCTACATTTTAATTAAACGATTCGTTTCTGTTTGATTAAGAAAATACTGATATTATCGTCATTGGAATTAAAGAACGACAACAAACTTAATCTTATGCATATTTAATAGGTTGTGGAAAGCGCTTTACAGAAATTAAGTATAATGTGGGATTGAAACAGCGCAAGGAAAGAAATAAATGAATCCATTTTCTTCTTTGTAATTAAGATCGTACAATAATCACGGCACATTGAGTGATAATTCTAGAATAAATTCTAGAATTATCACTCCTAATAATTACCTAATTAAGTTACATTTCAGATCGTCTTAGTTAATTCAAAGCGCAACAATTTAAAGTGTTTGTACATCAATTTAAATAACCCATTAGCTATATCGTATCTGTATTCTTTTAAAGCGATCAGGTAACTAAGGCCAGCCTACACGGCCGAGAATTCCGAGACACTGTTGGTCCGCTATCAATTTTATACACGGTGGGAAGGCTATTTATCTTACCTTATTTATTGGCTGACTTGAAAACCAGTCTTGAGACCCGATCGCTTTGTGGAACTCGGTATTTACCTGTCTATGTATACTCGACTTTACGACGCGTATGCTGGATTATAATTCGTCGTTCGTGAATTCTTAGGTATTATAATCAAAGTTAAATGAACCGTTAAAATCTCAAAAGTGTTACGTACGAGATTTTTACGACACTAAAGGGTAAACTTTCACGAATTCTAAGAAAACGTCTTCTACAGGAACAAAATAAAGGGACACCTTACAAAGCATTAGAAAGTTGCGCAACCCTTCTTTACGCATCCCTGACTTTTTTGTAGCAATTTATTTTTAGAAAGGACAGTATTGTTCGCGGACCGTTTGCTTCTAACCCTTTCCGTTACTTTTTTGCTTCTTGGTGATATTGTTTTTAGTTATTTTTATTGTAAGCACAACCTCACGGCACGACAGAACCCTTATCCACCGATAACCCTGAGAGCTGCGCTCCTTCGGCTCAGCGTGATTAATTTCCATCGAGGTTGGTCTCAGTAGCGGATAACTCTAAAATTAACTTTACTGCGTTATAAAATATTAATGAGCCATTAAAATCTAAAATGGTATAAAAGTGAAATTTAATGGTTTATCTCGAAGCCTTTTGCGAATCGAAGCTGTTGGAACGTGATATATGATGCTATGAATCGATTTTAAAAACTCCAATTTAACCGTTACATATAATTTATTTCAGATTAACGTTGTTTTAATGCCGCAATGTATTATTAATTTGTTAATTAAACTGAATATCGACACTGAAAAAATCGGTAAACCCAATCGATTTTTCGGTAATATTCACCGCTTTGGTCAGTAAAAATAGAGCCTATTGTCCAAAGAAGTAAAAAAAAACAGTTGAGTTATAACAGTAGATTTTACTGTGCATCTCTTAAGCTCTGAAAACGGCAATACTTAAAAGAAACTGTTTGTTTCAGTAAACTTGAATGTTCATCCAATTGAAATAACTGTTTAGCTCTTTACTGTTTTTGCCCATTTCAGTGCACTGTCAGTAATCAATTATTTTAACATAAAAATAAGTTTCCTGAACCGTTTCTTTTTTACTGTACAACAAGAGTAAAAAGTATCGTTTCATTTTTTTCAGTGTAATAATGTTTTTCTCTTTGTTTCCAGGACCAAACGGATGCCCACGAAGGCGGGGCCGACAGACGTACACCAGGTTCCAAACGCTAGAACTAGAAAAGGAATTCCACTTCAACCATTATCTTACACGCCGACGCAGGATAGAGATAGCACACGCGCTCTGCCTCACAGAGAGACAGATTAAAATATGGTTCCAGAATCGACGCATGAAGTTAAAGAAGGAGCTGCGAGCCGTGAAGGAGATCAACGAGCAGGCGCGCAGAGACAGAGAGGAGCAGGAGAGAATGAAGCAGCAGCAGCAAGAGAAGCAAGCCAAGCTGGAGAGTCAGCACCACGGCCACCACGTGACCCACCATCACGACCCGATGAAGATGCCCATCGATAAGGGCTCCAACGACCTACTCAAAGTGAACAAGGTCCCTACGTAAGGTGTCCGCGGCGCCGTATAGGAAATCTTGACTGATTCTGTATCATATAGTGCGAAAGGAAGTGTTACGTCCATACGGACCTGCGGGCGTTAGTCGATTCGTATCCACTAGTTTTATGTTCTCGCGTCGGAGTCGCCCTCGTTGTGGAGAGCGACTCCCGGTTTATGTAATAATGTTCCTTTAGTGCGAAGGACTTGCCTCGGTGTCGTTCGCTGGGTGGACAGGCTGGTGATGTGCTTTAAGCATTTATTTTGTTGCCATAACCACACCTTGTATTGCAATAATATTTTACTAAAATATACAAAAACGTGTTAGAATCGCTCTAAGGTTTAAATAGGAGCCCGAGTGAACTTCGGTATTGTTAGTTAAGATTTTAAATCTGTGAATCTCATAGTATTTATTGCTACCACTTACTCTTAATCCATTATGTTATATTTTTTATTAATAGATATTATATTATGTACATTTTGATGTATATTTTATTATTTGTCCGCTGTTAGCGGACTGGTTATGTTTTGACGGTCACATTTTTTTATGATTGTAAAATTTGTTGTATTTTATCAGTTGATTTGGAAAGAGTTACTTCTTTATTTTTCTTTTTGGCCAGATTGTGATTCACTTCAGTAGTTTAAGTCCACACATTGTTGTTTGGTTTGATCTATTGATTTCGATAGTATAATAATATCGACAAATATTAAAATACCTGCATAGCTAATTCCATAAGAACTTAAAATGTATATTTATAACAAAATACGTATGGAAGTACAATTGCAAATAGGTCTTCGTCGCGACGAGCGTTGTGTTTTATATTTTTCGTCTTCAATAATTATGAATATTTAAATGTAGACGGTATTTTTTGATAATTCTAGTTGAAAATACCATGTCCATGAAATAAATAGCAAACGAACAAAACGAACAAGATTATGGAGCGGTACTGCATACGGCGTGTTGTCCATACATCCCGAGTCATCTGATGTTCAAAATTATATACGTAACGATGATACATATAATAAATTACAATAATGTGACTAAATATAAATTTTACACGTAATATTAAAAGTTGAGTAGTTTAAGTGTATTATACATAGGTAAATAGGTTCGACTTTGTATGAAGTATTGCTAAGACTAGTACCTACAACATAAACCAATGTATGGCGGAATAAACAGTGGTCGCACTTTATCAGGCGAAAAGTCAACGTCATTAAGTTCCTTTTTTTCAACGAAAGTTAAAAGACACCGTATTTCGAGTAAGAAACGGTGGCAAAATTATGTTTCCTGCAATTTCACGTAGCCATATGCACACTTGAATTTTTCAGCTCAGTAATTTCATACATAAAATGCCTACAAACGGTATTACTAAACGGAGCTCGGATGAAACTCAAAAATATACACGGTTTTTTCGCGAAAACGCGAGCTTGTTAAACATGGCCGGTTTCAAATTATTCCACACACCATATTCGCTTTCAATTCCACGTTGTGCCAAAATACATAATTAAAATAGTTTATTAACACATACATTGAAACATGTGTTCCGCGTCCAAAACCAGTTTTTTAAATTCTTCATTTTTCTTCGTTCTTTCAACTATACGTAATAACTGAGCAAAAATTAGAATTTAAAAATCTTAGTCTTGATAGTCACCATTATACGTAAATTAATGTCAGGGTAGAATTAAAAAGATACATTAATAGATAACTGTATTAAAATTGGAGTCTTCGCTTAATTTTTATAAAAATCACCCTCTCAATATCTGTCCACTGTGTTATTCGGAAAAATATGTATATCTGTAGGCTCTGTGTAAAGGCAACATGATTGTTTTATGTCGTGATATCATTAGGAAAGATTTAAGTCGTCGGTAGATATAAAAACATGAAAACTCGTATAATCTTTTCACGTTTCATAAATTAATATAAATTAAATTACGGGTCACAATTTTAAAACGAATGTCATTGAGACAAAAACGAGATTACTCAATTCATTTGCAACTTGTGTCAACATGGGCAGTTGAAACTGTTGGTAATAAAAATCATATTAAAACAAACACATTTTCTACTTGCTTGGTAACGCTAAAATAAAACGAAAACGTTATAATTATGACACATCGGTAAAAAAATCTGAAATAACGTTCAATATACCCCTTGCTTCGGTTACAAAATGGTAAAGTACCTAAATTAGCCAAATAGCCACCAGGATTCTAGAAAATAAATATTGTCTCTATATGGTCCAATCTCGACGACTTCTATAGGTACATTAATTGTTTGTAACTGCTAA
The DNA here is from genome assembly GCA_905333075.3 of Atethmia centrago. NCBI lineage: Eukaryota > Metazoa > Arthropoda > Insecta > Lepidoptera > Noctuidae > Atethmia > Atethmia centrago. The sequence continues at coordinate 12,049,773 of HG995383.1, read as the reverse complement.
AACTTTTTGCGTTGGTAACGCTAAAATAAAACGAAAACGTTATAATTATGACACATCGGTAAAAAAATCTGAAATAACGTTCAATATACCCCTTGCTTCGGTTACAAAATGGTAAAGTACCTAAATTAGCCAAATAGCCACCAGGATTCTAGAAAATAAATATTGTCTCTATATGGTCCAATCTCGACGACTTCTATAGGTACATTAATTGTTTGTAACTGCTAAAACTTTTTGCGTGCACGTAATGTCGTGCACGTAAATCAATGGATACGTAGTTAGAATATGAGATTTGATATTGATTTCCATTAAATTTACCCTAGTACGAGTGCAATAGCTTCAACCCACATTATTTCATTAAATCCGTAGTCCCTTTAAGATTACGTACGTAATAAGGTTGTCGTTAGTAATATAACTTTATCCCATCTTATTTTTAAATATATATAAAAAATCGAGAATAAAAAATCGAACAAAATGTACTTAAGTAACTTCGAGTTAAGTAGGCTTTATAAATTATAAAACGCATAGTTATTAAAAATATCGTAGACACTTGTAATAAAAGATAAGCGTAAATCCGATGGTTAGTAATTGAATTTAAAAAAAAAACGCTTAAAAATTATTTAGTATTGTTCGTAGATGGTCATATGGAAGGTGAATGGAAAATGCTTCTTTGTAAAGGGACGTACACACTACAAACCGAAACGAAGTTGAACTTACATAATTACACGATGTGTGTATACGAGTTAAATTGTTATTACTGCATTTGTGAACTAAGATAGTTGTTTTATCGATTTTCGATTATTGTTTGGGACTGTGCAAATAGACGGCAGATTTCGAAGTGTCAAGCATGTTCCCCTTAACTATCCATTAAGTTTCGTGTATAACAATAGGTAAATCTTGTAACATAGTAACGATATTCGTATGTAGGTATGTACGTCCGATGATTTATGTCAGGTACACTTTATTGTTTCTGCCTCGTAAAGAACTGTAATCCACAGTGAAACAATGAGCAATTTGCTAAATAGATTATATATGTCCTCCATCCATAATGCTGTCTTGCCATATTGCTAGTGTTTTGTAGACTGTAGGTATCAATATACCTAACCGAACATTATATATCAATATTAATATTAATTAAAATAACTTTTCACATTAGGTTATCAGGTTTTTTCCCAGTTGTATTCAAAATTTGTCAACTTTACTTCGTTTTGTTGTATGTTTTGTTAGTTTTAATCTTCGTTGCGTTGTCGAATTTATAGTATTTCCATTTTCTATGTTCTTTTAACTTTATGATAACAAGACTTCCGTTTATTAGTTATTATCCTAAAAAAACGATCAATTTTTATCTTTAATATAAATGTAGCTATGTATCTATGTATCTATATCTATATTTTTGAATATAGTTATTAAAATCGTCTTAAAGTTAAGTAACTGTAAATAGTCGTGAAAGTTTTATGTGGCGCATTATTTTTGTTTATATTTTTTTGTTTTATGTTATGTATTTATGTATTGAGATGTGTCGTATGCCTGTGCAATTTGACCATGTTATGGGACATCGGATACCTTTTAAGCACCATTGTGTGCGGAGTTCAAGATTCTTTGGTCTTTTCGACATAGTTGTGATTCGTAAGCGACTGTTACGAAAAGGTCTGATTAAATTGGATTGTGTGGAGATTGCTTCATGCCTGATATAACTTGAACTGTCATTGAGTACACTGGTGGTCTAAGTTAACGTGGTCAAGTGTGAGCTGATGGTACGATTCAACGTGACTGTGTCGTGTTATATAAGCAAATAGTTGGGTGATTGTATATGAAGCCCGCATTCAATATTGTAATATTAATTTCAAAAATTCAAGAGAATAAAGAGTTAATAAAAGTATGGCTTTTTGATTTTTGTTGTTTAGATACCCTTCAACTAGGCTTTTGATACTTATGAATTATGAAATTAAATTACAAACATGAAATACGTAAAATCATTTTAAAGTAGACATGTAATTCTATGACCGATATTTATAAATAATATAAATATTACAAAATGCAAAATACTCTTTTTATTTCGAAAAAATACCTATCCCGCTTCATGATATTTATCGTTTTAAATAAACATACAGAAGGAACCATCCTATCTGTGTTAACTACAACTTTATAGGAAAATGCCATTCAATGCAAGATTCGTTTATGTAGGCTTAGGAAAATTGTAGGTATAAGAGAATAAATATATTAGTAAAGATATTACACCTTTAGATCAGTGACTGAAAATGGTGGACATTGGTAATCTAATCCTTCCAAGTCTCAATACTCGTCATTTATATTTTATGATGCAACTGAATTCTTGCTATGCTGATTTAAAATGGAACATATATTAATCAACGAACAGCTTAGAGTAAATTATATAATAAATCTATCAAACTTAGAAAAGTCGTTATAAGCACACATAAAGATTTTCCAAAATTTTCATTTTGAAAATCTGAGTACGATATATCTACTCATCTCATCCAAACTTCGAAAAGGAAAATGTTGCTATAGTAATATTTGATGTCGTAAGTTCACAGTAACAAGCTGGTACACTACAAAAAAATACAAATGCTTATAATACAAATGCTTATATTGCTTATAATGCCTACTCACTTTTTTTTTGGGTGGGAAATCATCAAATAACTTCTCCTGCTCTGCGCGGAGCGGGAGGGTGTGTCAGACTCTTACTGACTAAAACCCACCCGTATTCCTTCCGTTGCCTGTGTTATCTCGGTAACCCTTTAGTACCTTCCCGCGACCCCGGCAGGCACCGGCTCTAGTGGACCCTGTCTACTCACTTACTATGTTAGTAGGTAGAGCTCGAACAATAGAGTTTTTTAGAGCGTGGTCAGTCAAAGACTTCGGTAAGACGGTCAAAAAGATCCTATCCAGAGACTACCGTGAAACATTACACTTCAAGATATTTTTGTTCGCAGGATACTGAATTACTAGGTATTTATTACCTAGGCACTTTAGTGGTGTAAGGTGTAATTGAAAATCAAATACTTTCAATTTTCGGCGTTGAGCCGAGCGTTGGAAATATGTATAACAGTGCGCTTTTATTTAGGCATTCATTAAGGTGTTGTCTACAGTAAGTGGAAATGGGCTTTCGTTTCTGCAAATCCAAGGTAACAATAAAATTAATCTAAAACATAAACACAGTGAAAGCTCTTTCTGAAAAAAGTAACTCAGCATCTGAAAGACCAGACCCGTTTGTGTGTCAAGTTCTGCAATATCTGAAACTGTAGGCAATTGAAATCAATTGAATTGATTTCTTTGAAATCCAATTAATTCCACAGAAGTATGTGTGCAACGTTTTTAAGCTCAGCAAAACGTTTCTTCAATTGGTATTATTTAGTTATTTTCATAACTCATCACTACATACAGACGCGGCGGGTGAATCCGCCGCGTCTGTCTGAACATGATCAACTAAAAACGACCAAATGGATTTTAATACGGTTTTGTCCAATGTACGGATATAAGGAACGTTTCAGGAAGATTAAAGTTAAAGTTAAGTTAAATTTATTCAAGCTTTGTGTAAATTGGCTGAAATATGACGATGATTGTTGAAGATGTCGGAAAAAACATGCCGACTGGGAGTACTAGCGTGCACCGCGTAAAGGCTCGTGCAGACTGGCGCGACGCAACTCCGGTAGAACAATTTCTAAGAAAACTTTATGGAATTTGTTCTACCGGTGTCGCGTCGCACCAGTCTGTACGAGCCTTTAACCAATAGAGTTATATGAAAACAATGTATTAAGGAATTTTATTATTCCTCTTAAAAAGGTCTATTAAACTGTAGTAACGCTATTTGTGTATCTGCATTTTTTATTTCCCTCTGGACCCATTTCTGAAGTCCACGCAGACGAAGTCGCGGGCGGAAGATAAAATAATTACGATACCTCGTAATGAGAAACTGCATATTATTATAATGTGTCTTATAAGTGTTTTGTTGATTTTCATAAGGATCCATTTTGGGGCCAGTCATGAAACCGTGTAGGTATGTTAGTTATACTGACTTGCCGCATAGTAAAAATATCTATATTGGTTTTAAATCTGAGAGATGACCACTGTGCACTGATGCTAAACAGATCGTGATTTCTGGATACAGAAGAAAAAAAAAGCTTAGTTGCGTATCTTTGCACGCGTGTGTATGTGAGTGCAGAGATCAGTGGTGCCCCAGCCCCAGTGGTAACAACCGCGACTCTCGTAATCATACATAGGTTCAAACCCTTTTTTTACTGGGTGGGAAATTATCGAATAACTTCTCCCGATCTGGGCAGAGCGAGAGGGTGTGTCAGACTCTTACTGACTAAAACCCACCCGTGTTCCTTCCGTGCCTGTGCATTGCCAGAGGCCACGGTATCCCTTTCGGACTTTCCCGCGACCCCGGCAGAGGTTCGAACCCTTTATCACCACTACTAAAAAAACGGTAAAGGAAACATCGTGAGGAAACCGGCTATATAGTCTTTTCGCGTATGGTTTTCAAATCCTCGCTTGTAATCACTATCCTGGAAAGTGCATCTGCTTGTACATTTTCTTTTTCCTCACTTTTTCCTAAAGACCTACTAGCATATGCAACGGGTTTCCCGTTCCCATTACACAACACACTCCCTAAAGCATACCCCGAACTATCGGTTTGCAATATGAAAGTGTTGTTATCAGAAAAATCTGGATAATCCAACACTGGTGGATTCACTAACGCTTCCTTAAGCACCAAAAAAGACCTCTCACACTCATCGGTCCAACTAAACACGACACCTCTTTTACACAGTCTATTCATAGGTACCACTATATTAGCAAAATTTGGTATGAATTTCCTGTAATAATTCACAAACGCTACGAACCTCTTTACCTCATCAACCGTCGTTGGACGCGGGTAACTTTTTACGACTTCTACCTTCTCCGGATCTGGTGAAATACCTTCCGCCGAAATTACGTGTCCTAAATAAAGCACTTGCTTCTTCAAAAATTCACATTTGGATGGATTTAGCTTAAGATTCACTTTCCTCAAGCGTGAAAAAACTGATATAAGATTCCTGTTATGCTCATCCAAATTCCGTCCAAAAATAATTAGATCATCTAAATAAATCAGACATCTGTCATAATTCAATCCAGACATAGCCACAGTCATCAATCTGCTAAAAGAACTCGGACTTATCTTCAACCTCATTGGTAACCTACACATCTGATACTGCCCCTTATCAGTCGTAAAAGCAGTGTATCTCCTACTACTTTCTTCTAAAGCACATTGATAATATGATTGCGACAAATCACAGTGACTAAAGTAAACAGCACCCGACATTGAATCTAAGATTTCAGTTATATTAGGCAAAGGAAATTTATCATCCTGTATATTTTCGTTCAACTGCCTGTAATCTATCATCTACCACGCGCCATTTCTTCTCCCCACTACGATCTGCTTTTTTGGGTACAACCAAAACAGGACTAGACCACTCACTAACCCCTCCTCATCCCCACATCGCATGGCTAGGCTAATAATAGGCTAATCATGCTTATGCTGTCATGTAGGCAGGCCTATGCGAGCGTATAAAAACGTACCATATTAAAGTTAAAGTAGAATTAAAGGCAAGGCTTGATTTTTACTAAACAGTACTTACCTATATGAATAGGTAAGATCTACATCCTACCTATATGCTTAACCTACACATACAACGCTCCTCAAAACTCTTCGAATTCGATTCTCGAAGCTCTTCGGTATCTACACGGTGTGACTGGTCTTTCAAGACCAAAACTAGTTTTGCTGGTCCATCAGAAAGCTCACGAAAGAAAAGTAAAAAAAATAATCGAGGTCGCTGTCGCCAGATACGGTGAAGAGGACCACATGCTTGAAGAACCCTATACCAACCATATTTTGAAGAAGCATAGGTACCTAAATCTTGAATAACGCAGAAAAAAAACTTATTTTCAAATACGGAACTAGTGTTAGCGAATTTGAAGTAAGAAACTGTAGATTTTAGTTTCATGCAATTCCCAATGTCCACAGAATCTAAAAGATTGTCTGTTACAAACTTTTCTTATTTTCTAAATTCCTTTGTCAATTCTCACGAAAAGCTGAGGTATGGATCACGACCAAGCTATTGCGTCATGAGAATTCCGTAGCATTTCATAGATTCACTACATATTATAAAACAAAGTCACCCCGCCGCGTCTGTCTGTCTGAACACGATAAACTAAAAACTACCGGACGGATTTTCATCCGGTTTTCACCAGTGGATGGAGTGATTCATAAGGAAGGTTAAAGTGTATAATTCATTTAGGTTTTGTATAATTTTTCTGAAATATGACGATGATTGTTGAAGATGTCGGAAAAAATCATGCCGACTGGGAGCTTTATTGGCGTGCGGGGTATGCTTTCGTGGGATAATTTCCGACCTCCACGTGGCCGAGGCCGTAGACAAAGGCTAGTTATAGATAAATATTTGTGTTAACCGCAAAAATATCTTAATTATAGGTAATACCAGCACAGACATAAGAATCCCAGTTAGTGCTTAAAAATTTGATTAGCTATCAAGATAATATGCACTGCCTAACTAAAAAAAAACCGGCCAAGTGCGTGTCGGACCACGCATAATGAAGGGTTCCGTCGTTGGGATTACTTGGGATGAATTTATCCCAAACAAAAACTAAACATTGTAGTTCATGGTCAATTCTCCAACTGCAAATTTAAGTTGGTCGACTATTACTTGTTAACGCGCTTCGCCTTGCTTGTAAAGCCTACTTAGCTGTGGTAGTTTTCCTTTTAATTTGTGTTATATGTATGCCATGAAATTTTTCACATCTCCTTTTACAACTATGTAGCTGGCAGGGGGGGGGGGGGGACACTTGACTATAACAAAAATTAGCACTTTAAAGCTTAATATTACGCAAACGGATCCTTGAACGGCCTATCCAATGACACCCCACACTATGGGATAGACGAGAAAAGAAATATCATCCCCACATTACGTGCAAGGGAGGTACCCTATAATTTTTTTTCTATTATTTTGTTTTACCTTTTTGTCGGCATAACTAATATGTATACTTACGCCAAATTATGCTGTCTAGTACCTTAGTACTAGACAGCGTAATTTGGCGTAACCGACGCTTACGCTTACGTCTCCGAGCTACAGCGGGGATAGATAGGCAGACAGATAAACGGACGGACATGGCAAAACTATAAGGGTTCCTTGTTTACTAGACGCTCTTAGCTGTGCTACCTAAATTCTAATTTAACTAGGTGAGAGGCCCTTCTGGCCCCACCGAAGCCCGGTAAAGCAGTCGAGGACCCCCGAGGGACCACTGCATAAAAGCCAGAATTAAAAAACAAAAAAAAAAAAAAAAACGGAACCCTAGCTTAACTTTAAAAGCATTTTTATTCTAACCACTTATGTAATCTAAAGCTTCATTTATGTGATTCTTTCGTTATCTTATCTCCTGTTGCACCACTTAAAACAATATTAATTTCCCACCGTAACTAACAAGCCCACTGTCGGCTACAACACACTCTGTCTCATATATTATCAATAAGGAAGAAAAAACATTACCCCTTATAGTTAAATGGCCCTAAATACCAATAACGTTTGTCGGATCCCCGCCAAAAACAAACCATGAGTTATGTCCATAATGTATTCTGCCATTCCGCCATTTTCCATTCTCCACAGACACTGGGGCTGTCAAATAAATTTCAGACCTACGGAATTCACAATAGGTGGGACCGATCCACGCTGAACCGAAAATCGCTTAGCACGCCACTCTTATTTTAATACAAAAAGTACTGGCTAGCGCACCGAATTGCAAGCGATTATAGACTTAACATATTAAACATTTTTTTACACCAACCTTTCATCGGATACTTCGCCTTTATAGTTTTTGTTGATAAGTTTTTTTTCGAGTGCTATTTTTGACATTAACTTAATGGCGCCTGATATCTGTTAGAGCGATCGTAGCAAATTCTAATGGCTATTAAATCTCGCTAAACTTGCAAGTTACTACCAAAACAAATTCAGTCAGTTGCTATTAGATTAACTTTAGATTCCTTATTCTCAATAGCTCGATCGATAGCAATAGAGAATTGTTGAGTGAAGTAGTTACATTGTAATACATTGTAGAGAATGAGCTTCTTCGAAGGTAGCTAAAGTATAACAAGGGAAACCGGTAATAATAAACGTTCATTTAAAGTAATTCTAAGTTCTGTATTTATGAATACAATATAAGTCAAATGTCAAATATCTAGGTACTGATTGATTTGTTCTTGATACAAATAAGACACTGTTTTACAATCTTAGGCTGAATATAAGACCCTGTTGGGGTCGCGGGAAGGTAAAGGGTTACCGAGGCCCCTGGCAACACAAGCAACTGAAGGAATACGGGTGGGCTTTAGTCAGTAAGAGTCTGACACACCCTTCCGCTCCGCCTAGAGCAGGAGAAGTAATTTGATGAATTCTCACCCAAAAAAAAAAAGGCTGAATATAAGACAGGTAAGAAGTTTCATTACCATTACGTATTAAGCCAGAGCTTCATACTTTACAGTTGCAGTCAAATATTACTAAAAATATCATAAAACTAAATCCAATAATTTTGATATTTTAATTTAAACTTTATAGAGACGTACCTATGTATTAAATTCGGTTATATATGGAAATAGCTGAAATCCTATCCACTGGTCGGCGATTAAACCCCGATGCGTCGCTCTGATGGCATAGACTGGGCCAATTTCATGGTCTAACGCTTCCACCCTGCATCAGAATCACTCACTACGTATCAACATTTCACCTTGATATTCCTATTGCTATTACACAGCCTTTGTAGCTGCCAAAAAACCAACATCACTAACAAAAAAATTGCTACTAACTCGATATTAATTGCAATCGGATACAGCTTCTACATAAACTTTAATTAGTGCTCTCGACAATCCATTCGTAATAATTTTAAAGACTGTATAATATTTCGTAAAATCAAATTAATGTTTATGAGGCATCGTAAAATCAAATGATGCTTTAATTGCAAAATGTTTATTTTTAACCACATACGATACGTAGTAGGTACCCATCTGAATTGAACATGGCGACTGCGATCCGCTTGCAAACTATTCCGGATGCGATAGAAAACTCCATTCTTTTATTTTATTCCCTTTTCTGTTTTTATTCTATTGAGAAAATTGTTTCGTTTCACTATAGGTATCTATAATTTTTTTTTAACACTATAGTTTGTTTTAGATTTATCTACTGCCACAATGTATAAGTCGTTTGTTTTCAGTTTGATAGAGAAACGGAAAATCAAAGAAAATAAAATTAAAATAGATGTTTTTAAAGACAGCATAATGTTCATCAATTTTGGTCTATTTTGCAAAATAGTCACACGAAACACAATTACAAATAAAATATCTAAATAAAAAAATAAATTATCACTATCATAGAGTAAATAGGCCAGTCACCGTAAACATAAAAATCACGTTAGGTTGCAAAAAACCGCACTGTACCTACCGATTTTTTGGGATGTTGGATAGATACCAATTGCAATGGTGTAAAACCAAGTTTGCAGCTTCGAAAGACCTAGGCTAACTGCGTGGAGCTCGAAAACACAAATTTTCGGACTTCTTTCAGTTTTCAGGGTTCCGTAGTAATCAAGGAACCCTTACAGTTTCGCCATGTCCGTCTGTCTGTCTGTAGGTCTGTCTGTCTGTCTGTCTGTCTGTCCCCGCTGTAGCTCAGAGTCGCTTAGTACTAGAAAGCTGTAATATGGCATAGGTATGCATATTAATCACGCCGACAGTAAAAAAAAATTTTTGGTTACCTCCCTTGCACGTTATTTGGGAATGATATTATTTTTCTCGTTTTTTCATGGGGTCACCACCCCATATCGATGGATAGGCTGTTTAAAAATATTGCGGGCCTGTAAACACCACTTTTCGACTCAAAGATCGGCTTGCGTAATATTAAGCATTAGAGTGCTAGTTTTTGTTAGAGTCAAGTGTCCCATCTCCCCTGCCAGCTAAACGGTTGTTTATGGAGATGTGAAAAAATTCATGGCAGTAGTACATATAATGAAATTAAAAGGAAAACTATCACAGCAAGTGGGCTTTACAAGTTAATGAGTAATAGTCGACCAACTTAAATTTGCAGTTGGAGAATTGATTGTGGAATATATCGATGTATGGGAGAATATGTTTATCAACTACAATGTTAAGTTTGTTTATAGGATAAATTCATACCAAGTTTCCAACTACGGAACCCTTCATTGTGTGTGGTCCGACACGCACTTGGCCGGGTTTTGACTTATAACTTCTAAAAGGTACCTACATCCTAGGGATAAAGCAAAACATTTCGACAATTTTACCGCAGCCGCCACCGCCGTAGCTCTGTAGGTCCAATACGACCCGAGATACAGCACTTCAAAACAATGACCAGTTTTCCAAAAAAGTTCAAACTTGTAGTTGGTCGGTAGTAGCCATCTTCCGAGCAGGATATCAGTTAAAATATTCAGGAAAGTCATGACAGGTGAAGTGAAGTAGTTAGCTAAAACTATAACTTTGTGAAACATTTTTCACAAAGTTATAGTTTTAGCTAACTACTTCAATTAGCCATTGCTAATGTTTGAAGTGCTCTTATTGGACCTACAGAGCTGCGGTTGCATTCAAATAGTAGAAAATTTTATACATATTCACGGAAAAAAGGATGTCTTAAATTAAGACAATATCCTTTTGGTCAAGACAAATATTGATTCATATATGGGGAAAACAATATATTCTTGAATAAGTAAAATTTTGTCTTAGTTTTATTGTCTTCTTTGAAGACATTATACTTAAATGAAGAATTATTAAGGCGCTGACAAGACCCAATTGACCAAAATAGGCCTCTCTTAAGAAAAAAAATTGGCAAATCTGTATGTTGTGTGGTAGCGGAAAAATATATGTTAATTTTGGACATATTTCCCAGAACTTGGTTGTTACCAAAACACGTTTTTAAAGAAAAATCTCGATACAAACTAACCTCTTACCTTTAGTTCTAATCCAAAATATCTGTATTAAATACCAACATAGGTTACGTATTTAATTAATAACAGGAGCGTCTTATTTGAATGCAGAACTTGGTTGTTTTTTATTTTCGATTACTCAACTCAATTTTGAGTACCTAAATAGATAATTGCTTCTTATTTTGCAGTAAATTGCAAGCGTTGCGTCATCGCGCTTCTCTTTATTTTCTATGCAAACTGACAGTGACCACGGTTTAGGTGTTGTCAGCGTCTTAAGTTTAATTTTAAGAATATTAGATATTAAAACTAGATATTTTCTTCAATTAAGATTATTATAGTCTTGAATCAATTTTTTTTTATTTATTATTCTTAATTTCAGTAAACAGGTTTTCTTGGACTGAGTACATTTACTTACGTTAAGAAAATATTTACTTGGATTGAAACAATTTTTCTGAGAATATTGATATTCTTCGCTGAAGAGATGCTTTTTTTCCGTGTACCTTAAAATGTATATCATAACTTTTTGCGTAAGATGCACTTTTTAGAAGTTCATCATCATCTGCCTAACCTTTTCCCAACTATGTTGGGGTCGGCTTCCAGTCTTACCGGATACAACTGAATACCAGTATTTTACATGGAGCGACTGCCTATCTGACCTCCACAACCCAGTTACTGGGTAACACGATACCTCTTGGTAAGACTGGTTGTCAGACTTTCGAGCTTCTGACGACCCGTAGCGACTGTCAAAGATCTGCACTTTTTAGAAGTTATAGCCAAAAATTTAAAGAAGTCTCAAAATTTCGAGGTTTTTCGAGCGCAAGGCTGATAAAACTGGGTTTAATACTATTGGTATCCTAACACCCTCCCAAAAAAACAGTACAGAGCAATTTTTGCGACCTACGATGCCTTTAATGGCTAGAAGATTTTTGAATATATTACAAAAATATTACCTAGTGTCTTAACATAAAGAAAACTCAAACTCAAAGCATTTATTTCAATTAAACCATTTACAGGCACTTTTGAACTATCAAGGAGTCGGTCAATTAGAAATATGAAGCTAGTTGCCCATTCTAAAGCGTAGTAGGTAGGTACCTATGGAGAAGAACGGGCAAGAAACTTCATGGACGCTCTTTTAATTTATATTGTTACATAAAAATTAGTATATGTTAAGGACGATGTAAAAAAAAACGCGTCCATAGTAGCAAAATAAACAAAAATTAAACATTTTTAAAATAAAATAATTACAAATAAGCCGAGGCAGCTACGAGGTGACCAGTCCAAACTGACGCGCCCGTTCACGAACATGACGCATGGATCAGCACCATTCAGCTCAACCATTTTGAAGGGAGCTAAATGATCCAACACACGCGCCACCATCAGCGAGACATCTGAGTGAGCATGAAATACTCTCAGTCGCCAGGGCCCATTCAAGTCAATGACATATTAACCGGTAAATGGTAGCTCTATTATACATAGTACCTACTCACAACTGTGATCAAATCAAATCAAAAATCTACTATTTCATTTACTGAAACTGAACAAGCATTAGGTACTTCATCAGTCTCTGAACCAAAAATATAACAACTTGATGTAAAATACATCTTTCAGACATTCTTTCAGAAATTGGTAGAGAAAAGAATGAAATGAAATGAAATTGTTTATTCTGTAAATAGGATGTGAGAATCACTTTTACACGTCATATTAAAAATAAGCTAGATGGAGTCGACATTTCCTATCTGACTACCCCTGAGAAGAAATGCCGAAACAAACTCAAGGGTCAAAGTCTCTTTTAAAGTCCAGACATTATCTTGGTCAGATCATGTGAGGACCATGTAGATCCATGTCTGAAATGGTCTTTTGAGGAAAGAACCACACAAATTTGAGTAGACCTGCCCAGTCAGTGCAAGCATTTGTCAGTAATCGTGTAGCTCAACTCAAAACTTAAGGAGCTATACGACTCGAAGAACAACGAAGAACAACGAAGGAAAGGACATTTGGGTTGGCCGCATAAAGTACTCAAAATGCCAGACCATCATAAAAACTAAGAGAAAAATTAAAACAACAAGAAATAAATAAAAATGACCCACATAGTGCTCACATTCGTCCGGGTGTCACCACTGTGTGGATCTCCCGGAGGACACGGTGGAGCATACGGTGGAGGTCTGCCCGGCTTGGGCAGAGCACCGCCGTGTCCTCGTGGAGGCGATCGGCGGCAGAGATCTCTCGCGTCCGGCCCTGGTTCAGGCCATGGTACGGAGCGAGAGGGCATGGGCAGCCGTCACCTCCTTCTGCGAAGCAGTAATGCTCGCGAAGGAGGAGGCGGGACGGTTGAGGGAAAGGCAAGTTTCGCGCCCTCTCGCCCCTAGCCGCCGCAGGAGACGCCCAGGGCGTCGGGAATCCCGGGCAGATTTCCGGCCACCGTAGGCGCGGGCTTGCGGACGGTGAGCAATGGGTAGCTCACCGTCCGGTAAGGACCAGGCCTGGGTCGACGGCGCGTTGTATTCCACGCGCGCCTCAAAGAGATGTCGTCAGCACATAGGTAGGGGTCCACTAGGGCCGATGCCTGCCGGGGTCGCGGGAAGGTACTTATGGGTCACCGAGGCCCCCGCAACACAGGCAACAGGAAGGAATACGGGTGGTTTTAGTCAGTAAGAGTCTGACATACCCTCCCGCTCCGCCCAGAGCGGGAGAAGTTATTTGATGACTTCCCACCCTCAAAAAAAAAAAAAGATAGTGCTCACATTCACAATAATTAAAGTATTATAATACTTTTTAAGGTACATAAATATTCACTTAATTTTGTTTATAATATTCATCAATGTCAATATGTATATATAGTTGTATATAATGATAATTTTGCATAATTAAAATGTCAAGTTTTATGGTTTTAGCAATCAGAAATTTCATAGTACCTTTTTTACAAAGTTATAATACAGCTTTTAAATCGTTTAATGGGTAAATTTCGAATAGCAATAGGAAGTTTGTTGTATAAGCGTATACATTGACCCATGAACGAGTTGCCCACTCTGTGGAGGCGAGTGTAAAGTACAGCAAGATTATGTTTATTCCTGGTATTTAAACTATGGATATCGGACATTTTCTTAAAATTTGATATATTTTTGTGTGTAAGATTATCAAATATATATTGAGAGGCTACAGTCAGAATATCTATTTCTTTGAATTTTTCTCGAAGGGAATCTCTTGGACCTAGGTTGTAAATGGCTCGAACAGCCCTTTTTTGTAAAACAAAGACGGTATTAATGTCCGCACAGGTTCCCTAGAGAAGAATCCCATAATTATGACTTAAGACTATGAAAATAACGGTGTATGAAAATCAAATAGCATTTGTTGCACCATACTCCTCCTAGAAACTATCCACATCGTGCATCTGTAATCAGCTAACAATAAAGTGTAATTAATAAAATCAATTACGTCATATGTACTTATCCTAAGAGTAATGATAAGGTTATGTTTACATCTAGTAATAAAAATCTTTATTTTTACAAAAACCTTCGACAATGCTTAAAAAATAGGTCACATGAATTTCAGTCAATAAAGGTCATACAGATAATGTAAACCTTGACTCCCAAACTAGGAGATCCTGTGACTTATCTGTTATGTTCCTGTTTGGGTTAATGTCATACCAACCCACAAACGTTCACTGCTGAGATTAAACTACAGTTTTCCACTCAGGAATCGAAGTCAAGATAATATCAGGAGAAGAACGAGATAAACTAACATAAGTCCAACCATCTCACAATATAGGACAGAAATACTTATTATGCACAATTGGACACGAACTCAACACATTTCCGTCCTTCCTTCCTTATATTGTGTTGCACAAATTCTCAACATTATCTTTAACGTTCCTTATTAGATAATCCACATTCTGCCCGGAACGCTGCCCATTATTTTTATTTCCCGTTAATAACGTTAACCCCCCGGCAATTTTGTTAATGAGAAAATTTCCTCCTTTCCTCTGTCTTAATTTCTTTGTATATACTTAGTTTTATTATTGGAAGTGACACAATAATTTCACAGATGACTGCTGGAAAGGTCTTTCGAATTGATATTGTTAACATTATACGAATGTTTTAAGTATCAAATGGTTTGGAGAGAAACGCTGGTTCATTGCTAAACTTGAAAACATCGATCGCGCTGGATTCTTTCGTCTCATGTTTTTAAACTGGGTATGGAAGTAGGTACGTTTGTTGAATAAAAAAAATATTTTTGCAGCTAGTTTGACGGTTAAATTCCTATAGCAAAGGTCATTTAGTACCTGTGTAGGTGCTATAGTAATTGGCCACGCTATAGTAACTGGCCACTCATAGTCAAGCCAGCCCATTAATGACAAGTACAAAAAATATTCCTGTATCTATTGTATCTTTGTTTTAGTTCACATTACCTTGTTTCTACCTCTTTTGTTATGAGTGGCCAGTTACTATAGCGTGGCCCAACTACTATAGCAATACCCTACATAAGTATCTACTATTTGACCTTTGCTACAGGTATTCAACCGTCAAACTAGCTGCAAAAATAGATTTTTTATTCAACAAACGTACTTCCATACCCAGTTTAAAAACATGAGAAGAAAGAATTCAGCGCGATCGATGTTTTCAAGTTTAGCAATGAGACAGCGTTTCTCTCCAAACCATTTTATACTTAAACATCCGTATAATGTTGGCTAGTTACTATAGCAGTTACCTCTACTGAGTAAGTTAATATACTTATTATATTTTTTATTTATATTGTAAATATCTACATCATTTAAAAACTAATAAACTTAAAATAATAATTATTATATGTACAATTATATAAAAAGGGAGGGCAAAATATCATAGGGCGTCAAAAAATTCGTCCGCATCGCTGTCAACAGGAAAAGTGCCCAAAAGGCTGGCAGCATTACCACGTTGTATGGCTATGCTGATTCTTTGGCCAAAAAATAGATAGTTAATATATAGATTTCTGTGGAATTAATGTCAGGATACTTAAATCTCTCTGAATAGGAGAATGAATAGCCACAATGGTGTTTGTAATATAGCAACACTCTAAACAGGTAGCTGCCACCCACCGTCCTCACAAAAACCTATCCCATTTAAAAAGTTACGGTGTGACCCCAATATCCATTCTAAACCAAGGCAAAATTGTCACCAAACTAATTATGTTCTGAAGGCATCTGGATATTTTTCAGTCGAGTCTCTCATACTTACCCCCATGAAAAAAGATCTAACTTTCAACAATGTACTTACCTAGTGGTATCTACTAAGTTTGGGATATTTTTTGCTACCGTTCGGTAGTCGTTTAGAAAAGACAAATGTAAGTCACTTGTGTAAAAAAACAGAGATAATTTTAATGAGGAATCTGGTTTAGTGGAACGTCTGGCTTTTGGTCTCAGAGCAGTGTGGTTGTTCATTGCATTAGGACCTAATAAGTTATTTTTCTACTTTTTAAGCAAACCTTTTGTGTGATTGTAATGACACGTATAAAGAAAGACAAGTGAATAACTCATTGTAGGGTAAATTTTGTGATTGAAGTGAAAACGGTGAAGGAAAACATCGTGAGGAAACGGATGTCCTAGAACCAAAAATTCGAAGACATGTGAAATCTACCAACCCGCACTGGGCCCAAATGGTGATTATAAGCCCACTCCCTCTCACAGAGAGGAGGCCTGTGTCCCATCAATATAGGCTGATTATGTTAGTGCAGTGAAGGGAGTGTTCTCTAAGAGAAGAGCTAGTGTTACCTTGATGATAAATCGATTTCTCCAATCAAGTCTAAGGTAAGTACCATGCTCAATTTTTTTTACAGCACTGGTAAATGGTCATCGTGGTAATTATTTTGTTCCTGGTTGTATTTCCTACACCTACGCCTTATTTGTCGGTTACAGTCGCTTTTACCCAAAATAATTCTCACAACACATCATCTCTAGGTACTCATTTATTACGCACCAACTATGTATTTACAAGGATAGTAACTAAAGCTATTCACGAAGGTACACAAATAATAATCCCACACTTACTCAACCTCAAATTATACCATAAACACAAAAATGCAGCATCAAAACACGAAAAATGAAGAGCTAACTCAAAAGTAGTCCGAACACTCCGAAGTAAAGCGTCAAACAGCGTCGTGCAGTATCGATTGAGGCATCGTTTATCGCTTCACATCCCTCGCCTGAAGCTCGAAGGAACACCGTTACGTACGTATACCTAGTAACTATAAAAATACACTCAATTCTTTAAAACACGTTTGCGTCGTATGAATGAAGAAGAATTCGAAAGTATAAATAGGTGCTGTAAGAAGGCCAAACTGCTATGTAATGAAATAATTCCTGTTTTTATAGCCATTATTATCTGTATCTATAGAGATACAGAGAATTCAAATCTCAATAATTCAATTCTTTTCAAATTGGTTGATTGATTGATTGGTATCAATTTGAAAAGAAGGTGCGTGGCTCGTTTTACCTATTTATTTTGCCTTTGCCTCTGCCTTTTACCTATAAAAGGTTTTTAAGTGTGTACATTATTTATGCACTAACGGTAATGCCTCCGGATATTTTTTTATGTTTTTTAATAATATTCATTCTTATAATTCTTTTTACAGTTGCATTATATTCTAAGTAGGTACTGTTTATTTTATTTTATTTTGTTACACTCAGTGTACGTAAATGTACAACTCATTAAACCTGACTTGGGTTCCGAACGTCTGTTTTGGGCTACCACTGAAAATCAGCGCTGTGCTGTGGGTCCAGCATAGCACAGCATCATGCTGAGTGGAAGCCTTCTTGTCACAGTCATGACGTGCAGCTGCCGACTATTTGTGTTTTCTGCTCATAATTATATTTAGATCTATTTTGTTTTGTTTTTCTTTACCTACTCTAGAACTTTTTGTATGCACGTGTTTCTGTGACAAATAAACTTATTAACCTTTCCTTCTATTTGAGGAATCAGTGAAGATTCGTCTGACCAAGACGTCTAGGTCCATATATATCATTGTGTATTATGCCTGAGATTAGCTATTAAACACGTGTTGTCTAAAATAGTTACTAAGGGCTTCCACACAAAACTGCGAATTCGCATCGCATCGCAAAAATCTGCGACCTCGATGTCATTTTATTATGAAGAAATGACATCGAGCTCGCAGTTTTGTGTGGGACTTACATGGATACTTTTGATAATAAATACCTATTTCGTTTATGGATTCAGACCTTCGCATGAAAATCATTCTTCATGCGCACTGAAAACCTTATGAAATAATCCAGCTTGGTAGTAGTTAGTACCTAGCACAAACTATAAATACATTGACTAAATTAAAACGTGTTAGAATGCCAATTGGTAAATGTTATAAGATTTTAAGATTTTCAGCACAGTCTAGACTCTCACGAAGAACCATCCGTATATGAAACTAAATAGATGGTTACAATTAAATCTAATACGAATAAGCTTTCACTTGAGCGCAAAAGCTTGAAGCCTTAACTTAATTCGATTCTTGACATATCAAAATTTTTGGGTATAGTTGTTCTCTAAATCCTGGTGTGATACCAAACTCTTTAAAATTCTGCCTTTTTTTTTTTGGGTGGAAAATTATCAAATAACTTCTCCCGCTCTGGGCGGAGCGGGAGGGTGTGTCAGACTCTTACTGGCTAAAACCCACCCGTGTTCCTTCCGTTGCCTGTGTTGCCAGGGACCTCGGTAACCCTTTCGGAATTTCCCGCGAACTCGGCAGGCATCGGCCCTAGTGGACCCCTACACTTGTGCTGACATCTCTTTGAGACGCAACACAACACGCCGTCGACCCGGGCCTGGTCCTTATCGGACGGCGAGCTACCCATTGCTTACCGTCCGCAAGCCGCGCCTATGGTGGCCGGTAATCCGCCTGGGATTCCCGACGCCCAGGGCGTCTCCTGCGGCGACAGGTGCCTTGAAATTCTAATTCTTTTAATTTTAACGACATAGCAATTAAAATTGATTATCGACTTTCCTAAAAGTGTATTAGCCAAACTGTACAAAGCCACTTTCTAACTTCACAAATAAATGTTATTAAACATCGAAATACGATTGGGAAGACCGTCATAATTTAAGCTATCGAAACTTTAGGTTGGGTCGAAAATAACGTAAATAAAAAGAACGGAGCATCAATGAATTTACACAGGAAGTATTCAGTGGCTCATACTTATACTTGTCAAAATCTATGAATTTTGTACTACCAAGTATGAATTCTAATTAGTAGATAGGATCTCACAGAACATTAAACAAAATAACAACACTGTAAATTACATAAGTGATGCTGTAAAAATGAACTACACAATACATTCAAGTGCTCAGAGAGAAGGAAACAAACTTTCCACATATTTTTGGTAACAAAAAACGGAGATTCCTATACTCTGTTGTAGGTACAAGTATTAGCATTTTTATCGTCGAACACGTCGTCTCATGTGTAGCAGGTAACGTTATTATTATTGGTATCATCACCTTATGCAAAATTTAGTAGGTGACACATTTAAACCGATAAAATTGACAAACAACGCCAAATATCTTCTCATTCATTTAAATCTATATTAAAACAAAAGAAGAAATAAATCTTATAAAAAAAAAGTTAGTCTATACGTCGTTTTAAATCAGTAGCATCTGCATAGAAAGTCGGTCCGAGTGGCTGTAACTTCTGACCGGTAGCGTTCCGTGAACGTTTTGCGACTGCGCGAAAACTTGCTAATGGCCACATTGATTTTGCAGATAGAAGCCAGGTCGGAGTGTACAATCCTACCTCTCGTTCCCCGAATGGGGCGCCCATTCACCGCATAGCTGCAATTGTCATCTATTGAACTCATAGTACGCAGTTTAATTGCGTCTGCTCGTTGTACGCACGCAATGGAAGTCGTAAAACTCGAAACAGTTGATGTGACTGCACGAAATCGGTGCTCCTGATACGAGGCTTAGGTTAAGGGAAGGTATAACAGTAACTATATTATTATTACCTATGTTCGTTTCAACTGAAGCTACCGTTCGTTCTTACTTTACGTCCAATAACGACGAATTGCCATTGGGAAGGAAAATCGTTATTATATAACAAAATGTAATATTACTGTCCTCGGTCGATTACGTTTTCCGAGGGAAAATACAGGAATATTGAAAGAAACGGTCGAATTGTCCTTTTCCTATTGAGATGGTTGTAATAATTTGAGGACTCCTAGGAATTTTATGCACTGTCGGCTAGAGTTAACTTCATTGAAATAAAGAGGAAATATGAAAGGTTATGTTGGGTTTTATTTTATATCGTTCTCTATACTTTATCATAGGTAATAGAAATAAATCGGCTACCAAATGATGCTCTATTTTCAATTTACAATCGAGTTCAATAGGCTTTTAAATCGTGGGCACCTAAAATGAAAACATTCCGAGAAACATTCCCATTTTACAAATCCGACGTTCAACAACTCCGTCCCAATCTGTATCCATTCGAAACAGCATTGTATCGATTACAAAATGTTCCTAACTCCCATTACTCTGTCGTTTATTAAAACAAACTAAATTAAGGACACCTCAGGGCGCGTAGTGTACACACATAAATTCGTAGCTATTTAATTGGATCGTATTACGTGGTGTATGGCGGTACGGAGCCGCGGGCGCAATATATGACGTTATTCGTACACTTAACTATCCAACGCGAGTTACGACTAACCAGCTCGTTTTTGTTGTGCCACTCGCTTTGTGTGGGTCCGACAGCGTTTGGAGCATTCCAGTCCTCCGGGCAAGTCGCTAGACGCCACGAGAAATTCCAATAAGAAAATTTATAAAAAGCAACCGATCACTTAGCAATGATCGAGTGAGTTTTAAACTGGATTAAAACTGGCAAGGTAAAATCAGTTATATTTAATGATCAGTTCTTGTGCAGAATTCAATTCGATTTTAAATCTACTTGGAGCCGAATTATGTTATGAATGTAGCTTGTAGCCATAAATTAGCTGCAGGCTTAGCATGTCACTCTTCGAAGAAATAAAATTTCTTCGAAGAATAGACACGGCTCTTTCTATACAAAGTGACATTTCGTTTCTCTATTTTTGACATCTCACCGTAGAAATCCTTCTACAATCTATCATTTTGTCTTTCGTTTCTAACGATCTTTGTCTAGGTCCTTTTTTATGTAGAAGGATTTCTACGGTGGGATGTCAAAAAAGAAGAAATGAAATGTCACTTTGTATGGAAAGAGCCGTGTCTATTCTTCGAAGAAATAGAGTGTCTTGCTAAGCCTGCAGGACATGAATTACTGCAAGCAATTCGTCCTGTTGTTTAATTTCGTCTAGGATTTCAAATTGACCAGCGATTTGCACCAAGAACTATTGCCGTCTCATAATATATTCAAATTGTAACAAATCATCAAGTTACAGATATTGTTCCGTTAGTTATTCCTCTATTTTATTGTACTGCAATCATTTTGTATGACTCAGTTCAAATTGGGTGTCAAGTCCGTGCACAATGCGATGTATTGCAAAAGGGCTGTGACTAACTCTTGCTCTCAATCCAATAACTGAATTGTGGAATTCCCGATATTGCATAACACGTTCTCTGTAAGTTTTGTTCTACTAGCGCGAGTTACTGGAAACCAGTTATGATGAGTCAATCGTGAATAAGAATTTAATTTGGTGTTAAACTTTAAATAATGCAAGTATCTAATATTGAAAAAACCGTCCAAGTGCGTGTCAGACCATGCGCAATGAAGGGTTCCGTAGTTGGGATTACTTGGGACGAATTTATTCCAAAAAAAAACTTAACATTGTAGTTGAAAAACCTGCTCTCCCATACATCGATATATGCCACGGTCAATTCTCCAACTGCAAATTTAAGTTGGTGGACTATAATTCATGAACTCGTAAAGCCTACTTAGCCGTGATAGTTTTCCTTTTAATTTCATTACGTGCTATGAATTTTTTCACATCTCCATAAACAACCGTTTAGCTGGCAGGGGGGGGGACCCTCAACTCTAACAAAAATTAGCACTTTAATGCTTAATATTAGGTACGCAAGTGGATCATTGAATAGAAAGTAGAGTTCACAGACCCCCAATATTTTTGAACGGCCTATCCAACGATACCCCATACCATGGGGTATATGAGAAAAAAAATATTATCCTCACATATACGTGCAAGGGAGGTACTACGTAAAAAAAATTTTTTCAAGCTTTTATTTTAGCACTTTATCGGTGTGATTGATATGTATACCTATGCCAAATCACAGGTTTCTAGTACTAAGCGTCTCTGAGCTACAGTGGGGACACAGACAGACGGACATGGCGAAACTATAAGGGTTCCTTGTTTACTACGGAACCCTAAAAAGCTTACAGGATTTTGCAAAGAAGAGCTGTATTATAGCCTAACAATTTAGCTTTCCTGAGCAAAAGGCAGACCTCATAAGAGTATGGACCCAGATAAAGTAGGTACCTTAAACAATTCGGTAATCATTAAAGCTTCTGATAATCTAGTTACAAGTTTACAAACTGTAGTTGAATCACGGAATCTAACCAAAAAAACAATTGCCGAGACGACGAGTTCTACTTTGCATCAAACTGTGGAAACTTGTTTTGGAGACTGGTTATAGTGACTCAAATTACAACTGACTAGCGTTTGTCATTATTTAAACCAGATCCTATAGCAATGTACCAAGTACCTTTCAAGAAATATAGAAAGTAACTGCCACAGCTCTCACGAGAATGCATTACAGGCAAGTAACTTGAATCAGTAAAGGCACCTTTTAGCAACCACCTCCCGTCTATCCCAGTTAGATAGACCTCTGACAGAATGCCTTCATTTCCCTCTGATGTCTGTTTATGAAGTAGGAGCAGGGCGCGGGGAAGGTCATGCTTTGTTGGTTAGTAGTTCTATGTGTGTGTGGGGTGCAAGCGTATAAACAGGTGGGGTGGTAATTGTGGGGGTACGGTGCATCGCTTTACATCTGTGTATACAGAACAATGGGACAGTTGATAGGAAAATCATTACAGCTTCTATTTTCTTTGCCTGATAAACATGTACCTGGAAAAATTTTGTCAATGGAAAAGTTAGTTCATGCCTCAAAATTAAATGAAGTAGGAATTAGAAATTGTCGAACACTTCAGCGTTAAACAAACTTTCAGGTATGCTTGCTAGGCAAAAGTAATTTCTACAATTATAAAAAAAAAATCTGACTCTATGAAAGACGTGAAAAAAGTTTCTTCAATAAATAAGATAATTAGAAGCGGTGCAAGGTAAGTTATTCAGTTTATGTTAAAATGTTTCCTTGAGCTTAAGAAAAAGATTCAAGAAAGTTTTGAAGCACCGTCGTTACATTCCTGTTTTAACAAAACGATTTTACTTTACACAAACACAAACTTGCAAGAAAATAACTCAACTACATTTAAGTCACCTGTTTTATTTCGTTTTCCGATTTTTCCAACTCGAAAGTTATCGCTGCGGAATACAATATGTGATACTTCTCGATACGATTGTACTAGACGAGGGTCCGTTCATCGAACGAGTTCAACACTCGACAGCGAAACGTCGTATAACAATCCTACATACGCCAAACAAACGCCATACACCCTCCTAAATACAACCAATTCTTCTCCGAAACAAATATCTCAACTCCCTTCATATTTTCCGTCGCCTACGCCGTTCTTATTCTAGCTTTCCACGAAACGTCTCGCGCAAAACCGAAATGTATTAAGTTACGACTTTCCCCGAACTCATACGACATTTGTAAATAGAATGTGTACAGTCTTATCTCGCCCGTAGTAAGGTGATTTACTATAATTAGAAAGATAGCGGTAGATGCCTTTTGTTATAATTTTCCAGGCTGGCTCACGAGCGTTTTCCCGCGCAAACTCATGAAAATGGCGGCCATTTTGTAATGTGCCTTGTTTTTTGATAAGGGTATTAAAATAATGGCGCTTTCGGACGGTTCTTTAGTCTGCTGTGGAAGTTATTTGTGTAGGCACCTAGGTACGTGATCGCACATTTTAAATGCAAATTGGAAGAGTTGCTAATGAAATTTAGGGAAATTAATTGTTTGAGATACCTCCTTTCTGTTGTTAGGTATGCATCAGTATATACCTAATAAGATTAGCTATTGATAAACACAAAGATATATCTATAACCAACGAGTATCTACAACTACAAACTCTTAAATGAATGGCTTTAGTGAATATGTTGCGTATTAACGTAAACGACTACCTACTTAAATGTTTATGTGGAATTGCTAAGAAGTAATTAATAATAAAATTCTAATTACTTTAGAGCTCAAAACATAACTTCTAGTAGACAATAACAAATATATCTTATTACACTTTTTACTTAAACATATTAGAAAGTGTAGATCTTACATAAAAGCGGCTGTCAGCGCTTAATTCGATTCCTTTTTACAAAGGATCTCTCTAATTGGAAAAAAATATCAGTAAGGGTTTTTCCGCTGAATTAAATCGCTTGAAAATTCCGAGGCTAGCTCTTTTTGTCTGGCCGAAGCTATTGTTGGGCTGATCGACTTAAATGGGCTGAATGGATAAGCTCCGGAATACAGTATGAAGCTGTAAGATATTGTTACGAACGATATTTCGCTTTCAGTTCCGTTTTATGTCTAAGAAAGAGAAAATTATAAGTAAGTACCTAGTTTACTTACTTATAATTTTCTGCAGTTTTAAATTGATAATAAATATGAGATTTCCTAATATTATTGGTGCCTTGGCCTGTGCATTGGAATTTAAATCATCGAACAAATAGAACTAAATGAATAGGTTTTTAACGACTTTCTGAATTATTTTAAAAATCTATTGTTCCACCAGTATAATAGCAGCAGTACCTACATTACCTGAGGCATTTGAGACGCAATTTTTGTTAAACTGAAGACTCGTCCCCATAGAATTAAGGAAATAATCCTTCCACTAGCTTATGTTTAGCTCATGACCACTTTTACTACAAATTCCATGTTTGCTTCATGGATTTTAATGGTAAAATGGATTTGGACACTGAAAATGCTTAGAAAATCGCTAATAATTTTACTTTAATGTTTATTTTATTATGCTCATAGGTGTATATAAATCTAAATGACACCACTCGTTGGAATCCATAGAAGTCTTGTAAAAGATTTATCACACAACTACTTCCATGTTGGAATCTTAATCAAACTTCTAACCGTAGAAGTTAGAAAATACACAACACTATTTTTGTCTTTTGTTTCTCATTCTCGCCTACCTTTTACTTAAGATTCTGACTACAGCTAAACCGCGGTCACTGTCTGACTAGAAAAGAAGAGAAGCACGATGACACAACGCTTGTTTGCCAATTTATTGCAAAATATGAAGAATTTATTTATATTACCTATTTACTATTTACTCAAAATTGAGTTGAGTACCTAATCGAAAATAAAAAAAAACAACTAAGCTGCATTCAAATAAGACGTTCTTGTTATTAATTAAATACGTTACGTACGTTGATATTTAATACAGATATTTTGTATTGGAACTCAAGGTAAAAGGTTGGTATACCGTTAATTTCTATCGAGATTTTTTTTTGTCAAAACTAGTTTGGTAACAACCAAGTTCTGATAAATATGAAATGAAATGAAATAAAATTGTTTATTCTGTAAATAGGATATCAGAATCACTTTTACACGTCATAATAAAAAATAAAATATAAAAAATAAGCTGGATGGAGTCGACATTTTCTATCTGACTAACCCCTGAGAAGAAATGGCAAAACAAACTGAAGAGTATGTTCAAAATTAACATATAGGTATTTTTTTCCGCTACCACAAACTATACAGATTTGACAATATTTTTTCTTAGGACAAGCCCCTACTTTCTCACAGTCGCGCCTCAAAGAGATGTCGTCAGCACAATGTAGGGGTCCACTAGGGCCGATGCCTGCCGGGGTCGCGGGAAGGTACTAATGGGTCACCGAGGCCCCCGCAACACAGGCAACGGAAGGAATACGGGTAGGTTTTAGTCAGTAAGAGTCTGACACACCCTCCCGCTCCACCCAGAGCGGGAGAAGTTATTTGATGATTTCCATCCAAAAAAAAAAAGCCCTTACTATGGTCATTTGTCTCTTGTCAGCGCCTTATAGGTATTTTTAATTCAAGGATTAAACCTGCGGCTCTTTATAATGGTGCCTGTGACAGCCTTAAGACACAAGGTACCTACAAGCGATGCCTAGTTTGTGGATCACCGAATTAGTCTAAATTGTATTATTACTCTTTGATTAATAAACTTTATTATAATAATTATTTAAAATATCTTTGACATATCTTGGGGCCCTGGGGTCCCGGAACTTTGGAAGGCGCACGAGGGACCGAGGGCCCGTCGTACGCTTTTTATGAAATGAGGCACCAACCGATGCGGATTTTCTATCCCTGTATGCACTATGCAAGTCCACAAAGCTTAGGATAACCCCCGGTTGGTGCAGGACGGTTGCAGAATACAGAAACAATGATATTGGACTATGGGTTTGGGTGGCTAGCGGTTACTAAGAAAAGACTACGGCCCCTGTCTGACCAATGTTTTATTACAAATGCAATGTTTTAGCTTAGAAATGATAAAAATACAGCTTATCCATTCGATAAAGAACACTTCCAGCGGCCCGACAACAATGTAAGTAGTATGGCATCTGTTTCTTCATATTCAGCAGTCAATATTAATGGAAATTCATAAAAAACTTGCAAACGTCACAAGCAATCAGACACTCATAGTTGCTATTCTTAACATTTTAAACACATGCCGGAAAAGTCATTACGCCTACCTTCTAATAATGACATAAAAGTTTTGTTAATTTACAGGGAAATTCTCAACAAAATCCATGCCTTATCTGATTGTGTGGATGGTGTTATCAATTTGCATGACATTATAAGTAAGTAGGATATAACTACGGTAAAGATTTTTCACAAAATCTATTCGATTAGCTTAAGATGTCACTCAGTAGGTACCTATGCGGAAATTGTTATTAACTCTAAGAAAACCTTCCATCTGATAACTCCACGTTACACCTTACTTTCATCCTCAAATATATCCCCATATCAATAACCACAACAAAAACTCCATGGTGTTACATACACCGGGTATTAATACCGCGATAATGCAAATACCGCCAGTGAACGACGGCGGAGGACGTTTCGGCGGCCATTACTGAAAATTTCGCTACGTCTACCTCCCGTGAGCTTTAGCTAACACACTCGCTATCAAATGCTTTTTGTTTTAATTTTAATAAAATTTTACGATATGTGTGTGCGAAAACATGGATACAGTTTGAAATTTAACAGCTCGACGGAATTGTTGTGTGTGTATTTTGTCCTAAATATTTGTGTTTGTTGTTGTGTGTGTGTCTTTATTTTGGAAGCCTATGTTGTTAAATTGTATAGTTATGAAGTTCTTTGGTCAGTTTATTTCTTAGATGGAGAAGGTCCCTTATGTTTGTCTTAATACTAAAGTATTTTCATAAACATTTTCCTTAATCTCCATAGTAGAATATCTGCTCCACCAGCTTTCAGGATAAGTTTCTGAGTATTGCAGCGTTAAGTAGTGTTACAATGCAATGTTTTGGACTAAGTCCAGGTCATATTTTCTATAAGCCAGTGCATATAGCGGTCACCAACGAGCATTTGTAGAAATTACTCTCGAATTCTCGAGTCGTGTCCTGTGAAATTCTCCAAACTGTTGGCATTAACAAAACAGAAAATAGTGGGAAAGCTGCAGAAATTATCTAGGTTTTTACTCGAGAATTTTTAAACGTATTCGTAGAATAACTTTTAGTAAGGCATGTCCTAGAACAAAAAATTCGGAGACATACAGCAATTCACACTGAGTCCGCGTGGTGGGTTAAGGCCCAGTCCATCTCAAAGAGAAGAGGCCTGTGTCCGAGCATTGGGAACATTTATGCTATACCTCAGGAAATCCTATAACCTTAATATTTAACAAGATATTCAAAATCTAAATACTGAAATGAATAGATTGTTTCAAAATCTCTACAGAAAAAGATCTACGGAGCTTTGGAGGCCTTAGCCTTTATTTTTTTTTAAATACCTAAGTTACTTTTTATACAATATCTTTATTGAATCGTTTAGTTTTAAGGAAAACCTTACAAACCTACAGCTACATACTGAAAATAAAATGTATAAGTACTTACAAAGAAAATGGAAATTTCAAATAATACAGTAACGTATCAGTTCCGGCAGCAGTTGTCGAATACGATGATAATGTGAAATGACCAACAAAGAGGAAATCCAGGAATACCGACTACATCACCCCCATATAATAAAAGACCCTGAACACCGACGTCAGAACACCCACTTTGTATCGAAATAAACTCGAGAAAATATATTATGTTTACATCGAAAAACTAACTCGCGTAAAGTGCACCGAAACTTTCAGTTAGATATATGTTATGTTATGAATTTTAAACTTGACACCACTCGATCGAATGAATCGAGTCAGGCATCGAACTCGGATTACATCCGACTCGATATATCGATAAAAATCCTACCGTGACGTCGACACACCGTAACGTCTTTTATTCAATTGCATGGAAAATCGGAGGGATTCTGTGTACCACCCTACTAGTTCTGTCCCTTTCATTTTCGGTTTGTTGGATAGAGAGATCTGATAGTAAAGGTAATTGAGGGTAATAGAGAAATAGTTTTAGTCTAGACGGTAAGTTGTATGTCAGAATGACAAGCATGAGTTTCGAGAGAATGTAATGTAATAGCACTTGTGCTGAGCAGCCATCGAGAGGATCTGCATAAAGTTGCGTTCAGACTACAAGACATTGATCCAAAGTTGGATAGTTAGATAGAGAGTAATTTTAACCGGAATGTAGGATTTTTCTTTTGATTATCTCATAATTCGTGGCCCTGCAATTATACCTTTACAGAAGGTTAATCATTCAAGAGTTGATAGGTTTTGATTCATTTTAGCGGTCCTTGAATTTATTTAGCAAATCGCAGCTTACTGATAAAGATAGGCCTCTCATGACTACCTATATTAGGTTAGGCAGTTCGAGAATTTTCTACTTCTTCTCTTCTTTTGGTGCCTCTCAAATGACTGAAGGTGGGCCATAATTTTCGAATATTTCTCCTTGTGTTTTGCTAGGTGGAACAGCTCACCAGAATTCGTTAGGTACTGCTGCATCATTCGCGGAAGTTTTTTTTCTGCCACCAGCACCGTTTTTCACGCTTCTTTGTTGCAGTAATTCATACCTACACCTCTCATGCCGAGAAACGGGTCCGAGGTAAGCAATAGAACAAAAAAACCAGACAAGTGCGTGTCGGACTCGCCCACCGAGGGTTCCGTACAAATTTGGTAGGTACATATTGTAAATACCGAGCTTTTCCCGAAATTAAGTTTTCAAAACCTATAATTACTTATATTATTGTTATACTAACAGTTCATACCTTAATATTAGGGTAAACTAATAACAGATGCTTTTTAATCCATATTTTGTAAGTGGTGACTGAAAGATGAATGGTACTTTAAATAAAGACTAGTAATAGTTTTCAGATTTTCCCTGTAGGTACTTGTAGTATAAGACGACATTACTTGCCAAATTTCATAATGCTAGGTCGACGGAAAGTAGGTACCTTATATTTTTTTATTTCCTTGAGAGTGTCGAAATACCTATACGTTTTTTGCGTCATAAACGACCGTATCTTTTTTTTACGTTAACTTGGAAGTTTGATTTTTTCACAGTTTCAAGGGACTATAGACTTGAGTACCTATATAATTTTAATTTCAACTCGATACCTTCGCACGTTCCCGAGATAAAGGATCTTTACAGATACACGGACAGACAGATGGACAGACAGACGGACAACAAAGTGATCTTATAACGGTTCCGTTTTCTTCTTTTGAGGTACGGAATCCTAAAAACTCTAAACTAAGTCTCTCTCTAAACAAAAATATGTGATAACCAGAACGTAAAAAACATTCTGGTTATCACATATTTTTGTTTTGTCTACTTTCTTACTTCGGTAAATATATGAAAACGATCGTGGGGTAGGTAGAAGTTAGACTTTAGGTATGGTCTGAAATGTTTAAGTAGCAATGAGCGAAAATGGTTACCAAATCTGTTTCTCTTTCATTAGGTAGGTACGAGACGATGCTACAGGTCAAAACCTGTAGGTAGTGGAACCATTAATGATAGATCCTGGTACTTTAATTATCTATATCCTTTTGCAACTGCCTACCTGGTTCTTGATATTTTATGATAAAAACTTTTTCTCAACATTTTTCAGTTAACAATGCCGTAAAAGTTGTCAGTCTTATATCATTTTTGTACGAGCTCTATCGCAACACGTAAACAAGTTAAGAATTTGAAACTTCTGTATATATTATGTAGGTACCATATTTAATCAACTAATAGATATAAAAAACACCGATTCATAAAGTATTTTATTAACTTAGGGGCGATCTTCTGCAACTGCAAAAAATAACTTTGTAATTCACAGTATCATTATGTTATACAAATTTATCTTTGCGATTGATTAAATTTAATATAAAAATATTCTTTGTTTAGTAAAGTATTTAAAAAGTCCATAGTGTTAGGTAAATCTTGTACGATATGGTACAGAACCCTTGCATGTGCGAGTCCGACTCGCACTTGTCACACTTTAGACCTTAAAATACCTACCTACCTACTTGAGATAGGTAGGTAGGTACGCCATGTTCAAAACACTCCTTACAGTTTATGTTTATTTCAGTTAGTACGCAGTTGCCTTGGGATATTGTCCTTTTCAACTATTTGCGAAATTGTTATAATTATACAACATAGTGTTTATACTGCGAATTGCTCCATTTGCCCAGTGTCTCCGGCCTATTTGCTGCGAATATGGGTGTAAGGAAAATTTTCATCCCTTAATTTTATATTGCAAGAAACTTTACAGTTCATGTAACAATATCCCAAATTGTGTAAGACTTTCCAGAGGATACATACGAAAGCAGAACACTGCAAAAGAAAATAACAAAATGAGTACCATAAGTAGATTCCTATCGAACGGTTTCTTTTCAGTAGTTATACGAAACATACTTACCTACTAGGTACAACACTTCTGCAAAACGTGGCCATAAAAACGTGCTCAAGGTGCCGTAAAAGTATATACTATTATCTAAATACAAGTCTTGTTCGTTTTTATAATGCCACAAAGTTATAAATGCCATCAAACGATAGCACAACACACCTGCGGTCAACTTAAAACAAATACTTTGGGTACTACATTCACCTGCCAGGACTTTATGCCCCTATAAAGCTCACAAGCACCCATAAAAGCATTATTACCTATTAATTTCACACCACATTAGCGAAACACACAATAAAACTTTAACATTTGGTTCGGTGACAGTGATTTGGAGTTTTGTGTTTAGCGCCATCTATCAGCAGAGGGCGGAGCCTCGCGGAAAAAGATTATAGGCATTATACGGCCGAGTTTACGACGTCGTAAAAGTATGTCGTAAAAGCGAAGGGCACGCACGCCCTCTGTTAATCGTTCAGAAACCGATATTGCGGTGAGGCCTCGAGATAGATTACTTTTAGGAACGTTAGGAATAACTTCTTGGCGTTTGTCTATTTATGGGCGCGTGCCGAATTGCGTAAGTACCATAACTCACTCGAGGGTAGTAAAATGTGTAATGGGTTGTTTATGTAACCAGTCAAATGAGGTCACGGGATTACAATACGTGAAAAATAAGGTATCAGGAAGAAAAGAGTTCGAAGAACAAACATAACTTGGCAAGATCCTCGAGAGATTCCGTAAAAGCTGAATAAACTGCCAAAACATTTTATTGAATGAACGAACAAGTTTTTGAACGAACCAATTGGCTTGTTTATTAGCTACAGGTAATTAACTATGCGCACAAATAAAACAAAAAATAGCCACAAACTACTGTACAATGCGTAACAATTTTATTTGGGCACCCTCGTGGTCGTTAAATTTTTATTGACTCCAAACTGCGTGACTTTAAAAATATACAAATTTATGGTCACTCAAACTGGAAACGATTATTCAACACGTCGTAACTATTTTATTGCATCAATGTAAACAAAGCATCAATTTTGTTTATCTATTAGACTTTTTTGTTGACGATTGGTGTGACAACTGACAATACCAGTTTTATTTGTTTTTAATTGTTGATCTTTTAGGGAGATTGGTCGTTATAATCTTTGCCCACCTCATTCTTCAATTAAGGAATTTATCTACATAACGCTGAAGTTTTTAGTGCAAGTCAGAAAAGGTATCAAATCTAAAGTTTCATCATAAAGTTTGAACTGCTTAACTACTTAGGTACCTACTCGACTAAAATTTTCTTCTACTTCTAATTTACAAAAAGATACTTTGATTACCTACCTAGGTATCTATAACTTTATCAAGCAAAATAATATTTGAATAAGAATAAACTTTGTAGTAAATACTTACATCGAGTACCTAATAGGTACTGAATAGGACAGTCGAATACTCGTCTGCGCCATGTTATAAGCAAAATGGCATGGCAGCCACCATGAAACTTGTAAAAGTAAATCCCGCAGTATTTCACACTCAGCATTGCAACACTATCAGCCTCTTGCGTATTCTCGCGATACTAAACACGCAGCGAGTGCACTGAAGTAGCTGCGAGTGCAAATAATGCGCGCGCATGCCCATAGATGGCAGGCATTTAAAAATTTTAGATGAGTATTTAGCATGTGGTCAATGTAAATTTTCCTGTATCCAATAGATGGTGCTGTTTTATATTTTTATATTATGATGTAATTTTTAGGGTTCCGTAGTTTTATTTCAGTTTTACATAAAGGCCAAAATAAAATGAGATAGTTAAGTAAATAGTATAAAATAAATATTTTTCTTACCTCATAGAACCAAGGTACCTACTTTACTGTAAATTCTTCAAACGTCTTATTGAAGTTTATTACAGCCTCTTTTTCTTTTCTATTGCACTGTTGGACACTATTTTGCACTTGCCCTATATTTAGTTAAAAAACTAGGTAGCAGATTGACTAATCACACTGATAATGTCATTATATTTATTTATCCGTGATTTCACACCAAAAACTTCCTAAAATGACACTCACTTTCAAAGTCAAAACTAAACTAAAATAAAAATTGGTAGAAATGTTTTTCTGACAAATTAAAACGGTAAGTACCTATGGGGCTGTTTGAAACGGAAGGGTTTTATGACTAACGCAATTATGTTTACAACTTTCAGCTTTCAAAGAAGCCGCCATGCAATTGTAAGACAAAAAGTGCAACTTTTTTCGAACTTTGTTCGTCAAACATTTTTTGTAAAATAAATAGTTGGTTATTTAGTTGTAAAATAAAACGACGTTTTAATTCTATTTTATTTATTGTTTCAGTTTATTGCGTCAGCCGCTTTCAAGATACGAAGGCCGATAACTGGACATTAAGGTAAACAACAATTTATTTTAACACCTATTTATTTCCTTAAGAGTCGTTATATATTTATTTTATCTAGATAGCCAATCAAAAGATCTCTAAAAAGGCAATATCCATTTAAATTGTGCTATCACTAAGCTTCTGTTTTTTAGTTTTATATGGCAGTTTGAAGTAAAAACTATTTCTAATTATTTTAATGAAGCTATTTAAGAAAAGTAATTGACCCATGTGTTCTATTAACAAGATGGAGGAAAGTTTAATAACAATTTTCTCCTCATTAAAGCCATTAGAATTTAGTTAACTTGATATAGGTAGGTAGGTACGTTCGCTTTCCCTTGGTTTACCTACCTGATAGTTTTTTTACCTTCACGTAATCATGGAGTGGCATAACGGGTCCTCGAGATTTGTAAATCTGTCTTCCAAGTAACGGATAAAATCTTCGACCCTTGAGAACTAAACGGACTACGGGAAAACGAATATTCTTCTACTAAATCAGGTATTTTTTAGCTCTTTGACTTTTATTTTTTAGCAAGTTTTTGTCTCAGTTTTTTGTTGTTGGCAGGTGCTCCTCCAATGGGGTAGGTTATCTAAATGACAAGAGTAATGTGTGTGTGTGTGTGTGTATCAGCAGGTAAATATAATTATGTATCTATGTGTATTAGGTATATTTCTTCCGAAGTTCTGCTTTGTGGGCAGTTTCATTGATCATTTAAATGAAATGAATGAGGTAAACGTACCAATAGGTACTCGTCAGATTTTGAAATTCACTGATTTAAAGAACTGCTCTGTTAAAGGTATTTCATGCAGATCGAAAATTTTTGCATAACGAATTATAAAATTTATCCATCATTCTAAGTGACTTACTTAGAATAACGGATACATTTTATATTTAGTCAGTACCTGAGTCAATTCTTTTATTTTGATTGATAATTTAATAAATACATATTTAAGCAAATTAGTGTTGCCCAAATTCAGTCTTGGTCTTGTTCTTGCGTTTTTGCAAGACCAAGACCAAGAACAAGACGGCGTATTTTTAGCAAGACCAAGACCAAGACTGACCGTGCAAGACTTGAGCAAGAACAAGACATAGCCTGCAAGACTCTTGCGTCTTGCAGCTAGGACTTAGCGCTATTTCACTGAGTAGTTAGGTGTAACAGTTCGGTGTATAGGTAGGTACGCTTAGGAATTCTATGAGACGCAAAAAACTGTATCAAAGAATATGAAAAACTGGACCTATGCGCATTACGACTAATACCATAAACATAGCGAATAAAAAAATATCTATTAAAATCAAACTGAGTGCATGCATAGTTATGTTTTAACCATCGGCACTTTGATAATGCGGCATCAAAGGTTTTGTACTTACTTCTCAAAGAAATTTGCCGCTTTTCGGAAGTACATGGTTATGATACACGCGCCGGCGGCTTCTTTTGAAATCTAAAACAATCGTTGCCGCCACGCCGAAATCATAACATTTGTGACACTATTTGATTGCCGCCATAGGGCGTAGGTATACTCATGCAAAATAATTTCGATTTTTTTTAAGAGTACCTACAGGTGTTCCAAAGAATAAATAAGTTTCAGAGTGCTTAGAATGAAAATGAATACATTATACTGATCACGCAAGTAGTATTATGATTAGGATAAAATGGTAAGGATAGGTAGTAGATGTCATATTAATTCATTCTAGTAAGTATATATTATAATATTGATTACTTATATGGTTTTAAACTAATTACTTAGGTACTATTATTGTACATTTAGTCATTATATTTCTTAAGTTTTTACAAGAAAAAATAGCAAAAAAGTGTTAAAATATCACCCGTTTAATAAATATTGTAGCCACTTTTAAATATACTTGAAACGTGTAAAAAAATTCTACAAAACTAATAAAATAATATAAAAAGCGTAGGTACTTACCTACTAATAAAATAAAAAGCCTGCGATAAGAGTTTTGTATTACTTACCAGCCCGAATATCTCTGAGAGAGATGATGAGAGTAAGTATTTACTAGCTGTGCCCGCGACTTCGTCCACGAGGAATAGTAACTTTGGATATGGAATATGGCATAATTGATAAAATACAAGGTATCACGGTCGACAACGCAACTGCAAATACCAAATTTATGTATGAACTGGGCAAACAGCTGCCGCCACACTTTGATTCAGACAATCAACATTTCCGGTGCTTTGCTCACATTTTAAACCTTGGTGTACAAGATTTATTAAAGACCTTAGCATTACACTGTGAGTCTGACACTAACGCGCAAGATCAGCAGTACGAAGACTATGCAGACGAAACTGAGGATGAGGAAGATGAAGAATCTGCACCAAATATTGCTGACTCGCGTACATCTGTAACAAAGTTACGCAGTATTTCCAGTAAAATAAAAAGAAGTGAGATAGTGAAGAAGAAGTTTCAGTCTGCTTGTGAAGCAGCTGGCGTGCCATCAAATCTAAATGCCATTCTTGACTGTCCAACGAGATGGAATTCCACACATGATATGATTGGATTTGGTTTAAAAGTGAGAGCGGGCATTGACATATTGTGCAGTTCTGTCACCGAATTAAATGATTTTCAAATCACAGCTAATGAATGGCAGGTACTCGAAAAATTACATAAATTTCTAATAAACTTTAAACTTTTAAGTACAAAACTTGGTGGAGACAAATATGTTACATTACCGCTAGTCATTGTATCATTCAATCTCTTGCTAGATAAAATTGAATCCATGGTAAAACAGTTAGATGAGAAACCTAATCGATCTGAAGTGGATGAAAGGCTCATTCTAGCTTTCCAAGCAGCTCGAGACAAAATGCTTAAACATTACAAGAAGAGCAACTGGATTTATTGTACTTCTTTAATTTTAGACCCAAGGCATAAGGCTCAGACTTTTGACCTGACAATGTGGGGGAAGCAACTTAAAACAGAAAGTCTGCGCAAGTTCAATGAACTTTATGAAGAATATAAAAGTCTACACTCACTGAACAAATCTCTGGAATTACCAGAAAAAGAAAATAAAGTATGTGATGAAGATGAAGACGTAATAGACTTTGATAAACTCTATGAATGTCCCTCGACGTCATCTAGATCTTGTCTTCAAGGCTTAGTGATAGACGAGTTGGAGGAGTACCTGAGAAAACCGAGAACTGCCAGCTCGGAAGACATTTTAGATTGGTGGAGGACGCATGAGACAGAGTATCCGATTTTATCGAAAATGGCCCGTGATTTTCTCTCAATACCTGCAACTTCAGTACCTGCTGAGAGGTTATTTTCTAAAGCATCGTTAGTAAATAAAAAACATAGAAATAGGTTAAGTGATGAGTCAGCCAGATGGTTACTTTGTATTAATTCTTGGTCAAAAAAATTGATATAAAGTATCATAACCTAATGATAAAGCTGTTGATTTGTGTTGTATTTTATTTTTTATTCAAATAAATGATAAATCGTAAAACTCTTTTATTAAATTTCTTATAAGTTGAGGGTTCAATCTCTTTCTAGACAGATAAGTATTGTTCTTTAAAATACAGTCAAGTTATTGTAATTAATTTGTTTTTTACATGTTTTAGCAAATGTAAGCTTATAAATCATAAATGTTTATTAAGAAACAGTTACTTCCATGGAAAACGACATATAGGTCAGTTGATTTTTCGAATTTCTTATCAAATCTTCAGTTATTTATTAATCTGCTTGATCTTTACTATGGCTATGTTAATTCAAGCTCACAATGTTCCAATTCTAATACGTTTTTCTAAGATTTAAAGTAAACTTTAATAAATAGTAATAGACTAATAGGTAATTGCAAGACTTGCAAGACTCTTGCTGCAAGACCAAGACCAAGACCAAGACTGGGAGCGCAAGACCAAGACCAAGACCAAGACCAGGTGTATTGGCGCAAGACCAAGACCAAGACTGGCTAAGTCTCGTCTTGTTCTTGCATTTGGGCAACACTAAAGCAAATGTAAAAAAATAGTCAAAAGTAGTCGTCAATTTGTTATGCTTATATGAACTCAGGTACTGACTAAATATAAAATGAAGGTATATGGTCTAATAAAATGAAGGGGAATGAAGGTCTTGAACATAAAGTTCAAAATTAGTACACATCAAAAAAAGTGTCTTTGATATGGGTATCTAGAAAAGAAACAAAAGGTTAAAGACCAAATTCCAACAAATTACTGGAGGTTGAGCTGTTAGCAAAGCAGGTATCTAGGTAATAAAAACACCACGATAAATTAAATTCTAATATAGTTATTTTTGCTTAAAAAAAATTAAGAGATCAGTTTTATCAGAATCAAGTTTGATGTGAAAACGTCTTTTCGCAAGTTCAATATTTCTGTCTACGAGAATTGAATTACTAGAGTAATGGTTGAGTAGGGGTCCACTAGGGCCGATGCCTGCCGGGGTCGTGGGAAAATCCGAAAGGGCTACCGAGGCCCCTGGTAACACAGGCAACGGAAGGAACACGGGTGGGTTTTAGTCAGTAAAAGTCTAGCACATCCTCCCGCTCCGCCCAGAGCGGGAAAAGTTATTTGATAATTTCCACCCAAAAAAAAAAGAGTACCTAATGGTTGGACATACAAATGATATGTCATATTCGTACCAATTTTGAGGCAGGATATAATTTGCCTATTGCGTCACATCGCGAGTGCAGGCGCATGCGTGCGACACTTTATTTTTCACTATGTGTCGAAATTCTTGCCTGCATCGTTGGTCTAGTGATTGCAAGCGCTACTGCTGAGCATAAGGTCCAGGGTTCGATTCTCGGGTCGGGCAAAGTGTTATTGGGTGTTTCTGTCTGGTATTTCTTAGTACGTAGCAACCCGGAGTCAGAATTTGTGCCCGGTTGATGCAATAGGCTCGCCCCCTATTACATGGGTCTTAAACATAACTGGCGAAATGTGGGTGTACTACAGATAGGTACACCTCTGTCCAACTCTTCGGGGAAACAAGACGTGATGTTATGTTATGTAGGTACTTAAGACGCTGACAACACCTAAACCGCGGTCACTGTCAGATTTCATAGAAAAGAAAGAGAAGCGCGATGACACAACGCTTGTAATTTATAGCAAAATTTGAAGCAATTATCTATTTACTCAAAATTTGAGTTGAGTAATCTAAAATAAAAAACAACCAAGTTCTGCATTCAAATAAGACGTTCTTGTTATTAATGAAGATACAGATTTTTTATTTACATAACCAAATTACAAGATTCATAATTATATAATTAATTAATAAAAATAACAAAATGATATCCTATCTTAACTAAAACTATACACAAACAAAAAGGCGGAAGAGCTCATTGGGCATCAAAAAATTCGTCCGCATCGCTGTCAATGGGAAAAGTGCCCAAAAGGCTGGCAGCATTGCCACGTTGGATGGCAATGCTGATTCTTTGGGCTAGAAAAAGGCCAGCCCTCTGGTCACGTGAAGACTCTACCAACCTTTTGGCGATATCCCGAAATACTCGATGGGCACTCGGACCCCAAGGCCCTAGTGTTTCAACCCCAAACGGCTCAAACATATAGCTCCCAATAAGGTTGTTATATTTGCGCCGTTTGAGGTTTTCTGCTCCTGCAGCAGCCGCCCCAGCACAGCCCGCCGTGCTAGGAAGATGGGAAGGCGCGAGAGTGTCGACACAGGTTGCATCCCACACCAAAGGCCTACCCAACTTCCACGGCATTATGGTCATTCCTCCTGGTCTCTTCCCATCATCACGTGCCAAGCCATTGGGTTCTAAAACAGCTGGCACCCCGGTGGTGACAAGAGCCCGACGGATGATGTTGTTAATGCTGGCGTGCCGTGCCATTCGACCAGCACTCTTACTGCAGGATAGGCCATGATGTCCGAGGCAGTCGACTCCTTCACCGCATTGACAGCGATGTGGAGCCCCGCAAGGAGCGCCCAGACGCAAACATGTAGCGAGCCGGAATGTCGTGTCACCCAGCATGGTGCCTATGTTGGGTGACGGTAGCGCCTGAAGCCAAAGGCCCGACTCCCATTCACCCACAGCCAGCAGGCGGGCACGCTCAGCAGTATTGGTGGACGTATTAATGAGTTTATTCCGTACCAACCTGCAGAGCGGCTCATCCCACTGTCTCTGGGAAGATGGGTTCTCGGGCTGAACCGTATCCGGGCAAGCCATTTTCCCGGTGTTCACCGCATCGGTCAAACACGGCACTTCAGAGTCAACCTGAGAAGGAGCTAAGATTTTTGTGGTTAACTTTTCGGTGCTGTGGACCGAGGACAGGAACGCCGGTAGGCTTACACTTGAAATTTTGCGGACGCCGAGCCTACCAAAACGAATGGGTAGTGTGGCTTGCAGCCACGCGCGGTCGTCCAATGCCACATTTAAAATGGATGTGAGAGTACTTCGAATAATATGATCAATTTTGTCTAAAAGGTGTGGCTGCTTCCATAAAGTGGAAGAGCGGAGAAAATACATAAAATTTATTAATTAATGTTATTAATTAAATACGTAACGTATGTTGATATTTAATGTAGATATTTTGGATTAGAACTCAAGGTAAGAGGTTAGTTTAACATTAGTTTGTATCGAGATTTTTTTCAAAACGTGTTTTGGTAACAACCAAGTTCTGGGAAATATGTTCAAAATTAACATATATTTTTTCCGCTACCACAAACTTTTTTTCTTAAGAGAAGCCTATTTTGGTCAATTGGGTCTTATCAGCGCCTTAAATTCCAATTCATATAGCGCAAAACTTGTTTAGCTAGAACGCTGGTCCTGGTGACACTTTCAAGAGTTTACAAAGAACTATTAGAGCCTAAAGAGAAACCACAGAAATATTGGAATAGGGACCGGAATAGGGTTAGAAATGCAACGTTTTGACAACAGCAAAATAATTTCAGATGTCATCTCTTAGGCCGTAAATTTTGTCTGGCCAAATAAAAACAAATCTCAATCGAAGTAAGCTCACATCACAAGGAATGCAATAAGCCTTAAGTCCAGTGCCGAGCAAATACAATAGCTACGACGGCATCAGTAACCGAAAAAACATCTGCAGTACCTACCTACCTACTCGTAAGTACCTACTAAAAAACCGGCGAAGTGCGTGTCAGACCACGCCACCCACAATTATTGTAGATACAAACTATGGTTCATTTTTTAATCCCAGAGACTAATTTGACATCTCAAATGGTTGTTGTTCGTTTCTTCAATTTGGAGTTTCACTTTTGCGTGTGTCAGTTTAGTCTCCGAGATTAAAAATCAGACTACAATAATTTAAAAGTTAAGAAAACCTTTTTTTGGTTTTAATTTTAATAGCATGGTTTGTAAAGATTATTTTTTATGTGTATTCCGTGGAAAATGTTGTTGGTTACACATTTGGCCGTATCTTTTTGTATTTCTTCCTACAAAATAATGTAAAATAATTTATAATGTGTTACTGTTTTTCCCTAATAAATAAAATAAAATAAAATCGGCCGTAAATCTTCACAGAACTAAAAAATGTCACATTTACGGTGAAAAGATACTTCATAAGGATTGCAATAAGCGTACTCCACGTAAGCAAATACAATGGCTACGGCAGTATCGGAAACCGTAAGATGTTCTTAAATAAAAACAATAGAATAGAATGCAAAGCTTTCGCCTCATATCGGCTGTAAATCTGCTC
Source organism: Atethmia centrago (assembly GCA_905333075.3). Taxonomy (NCBI): domain Eukaryota; kingdom Metazoa; phylum Arthropoda; class Insecta; order Lepidoptera; family Noctuidae; genus Atethmia; species Atethmia centrago. Next base: position 12,008,768 of record HG995383.1, on the reverse strand, counting down.
GAAATTGTAAGAAAACAACAATCGAAGAAATATTACATCATAGGGAACACAATAAACTTTAATTGGTCAAGGACAGCTAATGAGACACAATTGATTTTCTATTGTTTGACTCCGAATCGGTGTCGCGTTAACAGGTTAAAAATCTAGTTATGAGCGAATACGTCATCGACAATCGTCAATCGGCGGCACCCGCCATTTCATCGTGTAAGTATGCGTGCAGATTACGAGAACATTAGGAAGTTTCGACGGCAGAAGACCTCTATATAAGTGAGAGCTGATTGGAACGTTAACATCCGCGCTCGATCTGAGCATACCGCGGAACTAACTGGTGTACAGCTTGCACCGATTAGCCAGGCAGTTTAATATTTAGTAGAAAAAGATATTGATGACAATTTGACAAAGTCTGGGTCACACAAGTCGACTTCACCTGGGTTTATCTTAGCTACTGAAAGATTGCCCGAGAGAAAGACAGATGCAGAACGCTTTTGGTTATTTGAATTGCCTTTTAAATTAACTTAATTTATTCCTTTTCATAGACCGCTTTATTGAACAGTTGACAAGTTTTGCTCAGCTTAGTTTACGCAATTCGGTGCTGTCAGCTGTTAATTTGCCATTGCTGAAAGATTATATACCTAATTTTTATGACGTATAGATGATCGATTATATCGATACCTAGCAAGAGTTATGAAATGAATTAAATTTTCATGAAATTTCATGTAAAGCTTTTATAGAGAAGCTTTTTTTGGGGTGGGAAATTATCAAATAACTTCTCCCGCTCTAAACGGAGCGGGAGGGTGTGTCAGACTCTTACTGACTAAAACCCACCCGTGTTCCTTCCGTTGTTTGTGTTGCCAGGGTCCACAGTACCTATTCCTTTCGGACTTTCCCGCCAGCCAGGCAGGCAACGGCCCTAGTGCACCCCTACACTTTTGTTGACATCTCTTTCAGGCGCGCGTGGAACACAACGCGTCGTCGACCCGGGCCTGGTCCTTATCGACGAGCTACTCATTGCTCACCGTCCGCAAGCCCGCGCCTACGGTGGCCGGAAATCCGCCTGGGATTCCCGACGCCCAGGGCGTCTGCTGCGGTGGCTAGGGACGTGAGGGCGCGAACTTTGCCTTTTTCTTACCAGTTCCGTCTCCTTCTTCGCGAGCTTTACTGCTTTGCAGAAGGAGTTGACGGCTTCCCATGCCCTCTCGCTCCATACCATGGTCTGGACCAGGGCCGGACGCGAGAGAGACAAGGTGGTGCTCTGCCCAAGCCGGGCAGACCACCACCGTATGCTCCACCGTGTCCTCCGGGTTTATGGAGAAGCTACGAGAGCTTCGTAGAAGCTGTTCTATATGATGTTAATCATGGCAGGCACAACTTACGCAAGCAACATCTTGATTTGTGTGTTGATTACTATTTTAACAATTTACAACGATTTGTTATTTAAAAAACATCATCAAACAATTCTTTTTTATCTTTTTTCGGTCTCGTGGTGTGCCCACCGTTAGATAGTTATGTAGATACGCCATGTATAAGGAAATAACGCTGTTATTGCCTATAATGCGTATAATATTGTACCTATGTATAAAAAAACATATGTACAAGACTTATAGATCCTCAAATAGGAGCCAGCTTTTATCTTACCCCGCCATCTAGCGGAGACTCTCGACAATTTTTATCGGTTGATTAAATCGTTCCTAGCTACCCCTTTATGGGCGAGGCGTGTATATACTCACTTGTTTTGTTTTTGGACGAGCAGGGAGATACAATCTGTAGGTGTTTTGTTGCATATCAGAACATTAAATCAGGGTAATGTTCTATTCCGTGTCAAAATATAGAGGAAACATTTTTGGATTCATGGAAGATGACTTTGTGTTTTACGTTCTATTAATTGTTAATTTATTCTCGAGATTGGTGATCTTCTGCAAACGTCTTCATTAAAAAATATAAAAAAAAAACGAAATTAACAAGTGTTTATTATTTACACAGAAAAAAATTACAAGACATGTTACCGGTATCCAGTCATTTCACCGACAGGTAATTTACAAATTTTCACTTGACAAGTAACGATTGGCAAAAACATGATTTGTCATTTCATCATTATACGAGTACAACAACAAGTTTGCCAAATAATTTACTTAGGAGAATAATTACCCAATAATCTGTTTTTTAATAATGTATTATTTGACAAAGAGTTATTTTTTTATTCATGTTATCTCATAAAATAAATTGTGGAATAAAAGCGTTTTACATATTGCATTATTACGCAATTTCCTAAAAATGAAACTCATTATATATGCAAAAAGGCTCGTATTTTATGTACGGGACTTGTAGTATAATTTTCCATTTTTTTTTTGTGCAATTTTACATACTTACTTATTATCTTGAAGTTTCACGAAGTTTCATGTCTAGGAAATAAATACCTACTTTCTGAAATAAAAATATCAAACTTTGATAAGATAACCTTAACTTTTGTACCTACTATTTTATTGCTTTTACGCTACGTTATCTTGACAGTAGGTGTTGCTATTTTATGGAGTTTTAATTGGTTTGGTTTTGTAAATAGTAGGTAAGTCGACGCGCATTTTTTTTATTTTTTGTTATTTTATTTGGGTATCGATTTGACCTTTTTTGGGTGAATAATTACGAAAATGTTGATTTTGTGACCAATTAAAGTTATTATTTTTATTCGCTAAAGGTGAAACGAACTGTCTGAGACGGGGTGCCCCAAGTCCCAACACATAACGATTTAGTAAAAAGGCAATGAGAACTTCTAGGATGCAGGAGCGAGCGAAGAGAGCTCGGGACTTGGGGCACCCCGACTCAAACAGGTTAGGTTCAAAGGGGATGACGGGGGCTCCAGTGAGCGAGCAAAACAAGCGAACGACCCCCGTCATCCCCTGCGTGTTAGGTTCCTTTAAACCCTGCAGACAGAGGCTCCGTCGACTACGCTTTACGCAAAAAAAAAATACCATATAAAATTATAAAATTGTATAAAAATTAGCCATTAAGTGCTTCCTCAAAAAAAATACCAAAACATAAACATATCTGTGCATTTCCTAAACTTCCTCCATGCGGGTGGGGGATCTCCTCCTTCCCCACCATTATTTGACACACTTGTTAACTGTAGGTATAAAATATTGTACTCGTACGCGTTGATAAAATAATGATTCACATCTACTTCGAATGTCAGTGCAATAATACCTAGGTAGTTTAATAAAACTATGCTAAACAATACTGTCATCATCACTTGTGACTGGTATAGAAAATTAATTATAATATGATATTTAGTATAGGTAGGTAAACGTGATTTTTCCAAAAAAATCTAAATATTAAATGAAAAATGTATAAATAATTAAATATCATGCGTAACATTTGTAAAGAGACGCATTTGCCTAATAAATGTTTAGTGTTTATAAAATAAAACAATTTTATAAACACTCGCTTTAAAAAAAAATTGCGGAATAAGTTGTTTGTGAAATAAATAGTACCTACATGAAACGTTGGTTATTTATAAACTAATTCATTGGTGTTTTGGTCAAACATTAATGAGCTCATATTACCTCTGCCAAATTGCAAAGCAGTTTGTTAGCGGACATAATTGCTTATTTTAGTACATAATTATAATTTACTAGCATCATCCAACCCGCACTGGGCCCGCGTGGTGAATTACGGCCCACTCCCTCTCACAAAGAGGACGCTTGTGTCCCAGCAGTGGGAACATTATAGGCTGATTATGTATGTAACGTGTATCTAGCACGCGACTTCATCCGCGTGAAATTTCGGCCCCCGACGCACTTCTTACTAGAGAATGGGCAGGGCAAGGGGTGCTAAGAATCCCCGGAAGAGATCCGGCTACCACAACCACCGAAAACTAGACCTGGCAACATATACCACGCGTACACTCCGGACCGACGAGAAGATCATCGAACTCGAGGAAGAATTGAGCAGGTTACGATGGGGTATAGTAGGGGTATCTGAAGTCCGAAGAGAGGGGAAGGACTCGATAATCCTCAAATTCGGGAACTTGCTCTATTTCCGGGAGGGCGACCAACAGTCCCAAGGTGGTGTCGGGTTTATCGTCCACAAGTCCCTTGTGAGCAACGTGGTGAAGATCGAGAGTGTGTCGACAAGGGTGGCGTACCTTATACTCAGAATATCCAAAAGACATTCGCTGAAGGTCGTACAGGTTCACGCCCCGACCTCGTCACACCCCGACGATGAAGTGGAGACCATGTATGAGGATATTTCAAGAGCCATGCATGGCTCTAAAACTCACTTCACCGTTGTCATGGGGGACTTCAACGCGAAACTGGGCAAACGAAACGATGATGCAATGCAAAAAAGCTGCGAGTGGGGCAATTTGGAGTTGGACGTCGCAACCACCGAGGCCACCTACTAGCCAGTTTTATGGAGAAGGAAGGCCTCTTTATGATGAACTCCTTCTTCAGAAAACATGAGCACAGAAAGTGGACCTGGCAGAGCCCTGATGGTGCAATAAAAAATGAGATTGACTTCATTATGTCGACGAAGAAGCAAGTATTCAATGATGTCTCTGTGATTAACGCGGTGAAAACCGAAGTGATCACCGAATGGTAAGAGGCACATTGAATTTAAATATCAAGCTGGAAAGATCTCGACTGATGAAGTCTACGCTCCACCCAGCACCGATCCCGGTCCAAAACCCCGAGAGCTTTCAGCTTGAACTTCAGAATCGTTTCGAGTGCCTAGGGAGCTCCGTGGACGATTATAACGATGGGTTCGTGGAAACTGTCCATACGGTCGGGTCTAAGATCTTTAAGACCCGTCGTACAAATAGAAACAAGAAGCTCTCTGATCCTACTATACGGCTCATGGAGGAGAGGCGCGAGATGATCCTGCAGTCTTCAGTTGATGCGCTCAAGTACCGCCAGCTCAATAGACGGATCTCTAAATCCTAAAAAAGCGACCTTCGCCGCTTTAATACAGATCGCATTAAGGACGCGTTAGAGCGGAATAAGGGTCTCCAGGGCTCCAAGGTCTTTACAAGAGATCTGTCTATTGGGCAGAGCCAGCTTGTGAAACTGAAGACTAATGATGGCAGGATCGTATACGCCAAACATGAGCTGTTGAGAGAGATCGAGAGTTTCTATGGACAGTTATACACGTCAACAGGTAACCCTGGTATGAATCTGGCAAACGACCGAAGAGCTAGATTGACCCGACACTACACCGAAGACATCCCGGACGTCAGCTTGTACGAGATTAGGATGCATGCAATCGATCTACTAAATTGAGAGAATGGGCTGCGCATGGGATATATATTGCTAACGGATTCGCCTCTAGAATCTTCTGCTGCATGCCATTGTAACACCCAGACATATTTGAAGCATTGTCATAAGACTGGCCTCTGCATTTGAAAAATCTAATCCACAGTGTTCTTTAAGGTATTGAAGAGTCTGCTTTGCCAGTTCATCTCCTGTGTGATGCGTTTCCAACTCAATAAATGTAAGAAATCGCTCTTCTGGCTGCCCATCTTTTATATAGCGAATAACTACGCTGAGCTGGTCCATGTGGGTCAAATCCGGCGTAGAATCTACTGAAAGACTATAATATCTAGAATCTTTTCTCTACGATATAATTTTATTATGCACTTCTTGTGCCATTATCATAATCAACTCTTCGTAGATCGTTTTAGATAAATAAGAGACGTTTCCTGTTCCGGTGTTTCCATATTTGCTTATGTGTGCCGCTAAAATGGGATCAAATTGACTTATAAGTTCCAGCAACGCTAGAAAATTCCATTCTGAGGAGATCCAAAGGTGAATGGCAGATTTCGTACAGCTTACTTTTTTTTGTTGTTTTGTTATAGAATTTGTACCACATATTAAGGCAACTAAGCCATTTATGTTCATGCAAGTGTAATATTTTTAGAAGTTCGGATTAATTAATAATATAAAAAAAAGATTTTAATGACTACACGTAATTAAGTCGTAAACTAAACGCAGTTATGTTGTTATTTTAGCTATGCTCGCCATGATGGTATTCCCCGACCTGCTCCTACTTAGTTGAAGTAATATTAACAATTAATTATATAATTATAAATAAAATCATAATCATCTGCCTGCCTTTTCCCAACTACGTTGCGGTCGGCTTCCAGTCTAACCGGATGCAGCTGAATACCAGTATTTTACATGGAGCGACTGCCTATCTGACCTCCACAAGCCAGTTACTGGGTAATACGATACCCCTTGGCTATCGACTAGACTTGATAGACTGGTTGTCAGACTTTCGGGCTTCTGACGACCCGTAACGACTGTCAAAAATTTACGAATGACAGCCGGGACCAACGGCTTAACGTGCTTTCCGAGGCACGCAGGGGTCTTGGTATGTAAAGATGGTCACCCATCTATGGACCAACCGTGGCAAGCGTAGCTTAACCTGATCGATTGACCCGTGCGGCTGTTATTATTTAGCCACAAGTCCCTCAACAAAAAATAAAATAAAATAAATGAAATAATAATTAATAATTAATTATAAATAAAATAAATGTACTTAAAAAAAAAACTATTAACTGTATTGTTTTATTTAACTACACTCAAAACCCCATCAGGACTTCATCATTATCAAACTGTTGCAGTCAGCTGCTGGACATAGGTATCTCCTAATGCACGCCGCTGAGTAGGTACGATCCTCATCTTAATTTACCTACTTGATAGTAAGTAAAACACTACAAAAATAGCGACAAGCAATCTAGAATATGTACTTTATTACTGAAACAATGTTTATGTGCCTTTAAGTAACAATCTACGTTGGTATACTAGTACATAACCTTAAAAAATAAAACAAGTTATAACTTTTACGTCCCAAGTTCTAAAAATCCAAGAATTTAAAAAGGGCTTGTCTATCGTATTATCTACCAATTAAAACAAAAAATATCCCAAAACACGAAATTTTATTAGCTGTACGAAAGTCCCATACAAGCCTGCCGTTCGCCTTTCTTTACTGCACCGCGAAAAGGAATGTGCGAATAACAGCTTATCTTATATACTTAGTAGTAAAAGCTTGTAACAATACCTATTAGCTTAATTAAAGAAACACGCCTGACCGCTAGATATCGGTAGTCATCTTTCGGTATATGTAAGCGGGCATGCCTTTTATGCTTAGAGGCTTTTATTTGGGCATTAAGTTCTGTTTACGTTTTTATCTCTGCTTGAGAATTAATAGTTTTCGGTGTTTTCCTTTTCTTTTTTTTTTGTTGGTATAGTGGTGTGCTAGCTGACATATGGCTAATAAGCAAACAGCGCCGTGGATTGTTGCCTAGCAGCTGTAAAAAAATTCTCATTAGTCCAAAATCTATACAATTTTTTTTCTGGTTCACCCATAAGGTGGCGCATAATAAAATATAATTTCGATAATGAAAGTGTTTTGAAATCTTTATCAAAAACAAGATAACGATAACGAGAGCACAGACATATAATAAAATTATAGATGCATTAGACGTCATTTCTGTGGATGACATGCAAAAAGGAAAAACCAGAAGAGAAGCAGCTAATTTGTCAAATAAGCTACAAGAATTGGAGTTCGTACTCATGTTGGTTATGTGGGACGAAATTTTGCAAACCTTCCGAAAAGTCAGCAAGGTATTACAAGACCCAGAAGTTACTCTAGAGACTTGCGCTAATCTCTACAAATCACTCGTGGATTTTTTTGAAAAATTGCGGTGCGACTTTGATTCTTTAGAAGCCCGTGCCAAAGAAAAGCTACCAGATGTGGAATACAAAGACACCCGTCACAGACGAAGAAATAAAATGCCCAATGATGGTTCAGCTCCTAAAGTAAGTTTCAGCCCAAGAGAACAATTCAAAATAACGTGTTATTATAGCATCATTGATCAATTAAATGTAGTGATGCGAAATAGAGGAGAGATTTACAAAGAAACAGCAGACAATCGGCATCGGCCGATAAAATTATGTGTCCCATTCAAACTGCAGAATACAGTCAGCACAGTACAAATCTAGTAAACACATATCCAGAAGACCTAAACACCGAATTAATAACAGAAATTCAACAGTTTCATTCATATGTCATAAGTAAAATAAGCTCCAGACCCAGTGATTCGGCTCGCACAAGTTTACATCAAACTCACGCACAATTGTATAAAATAATACATGATGATAAAATTGAATCAGCTTTCCCTAATGTGGAAACAGCCCTGCGTATATTTTTATCGGTTATGATTAAAAATTCAATCTGCGGAACGTCCTTTTTCAAAAGTAAAAATATAAAAAAAATGAAAAAAGGACAAAGATGGAACAAGAAAGGCTCGATAATTTATCGATATTATACATAGAGTCCGATATGTTAAAAACGTTAGACGTTAATACTATCTTGCGTGAATTCAATGCCCGGAAAAGCCGCAAGGCGCATTTCAATAAATAAATAAATGATGTTTTGGTTTTTATTGTTGTCGCATTTACTCCACTTCTAAGGTTCGCGTTACATCTCATCATCTTTTTACAAAAAACGAACGTTTTTAGGCGGTAAAGGTTTATAGACCGATTCTAGTTGACATACGGATAGAGGGGCCCACAGGCGTGGATTGCTTAGGGCATCAAGTAGTCTTAATCCGTCACTGCTTTTGATCTTACCTATTAATATTAGAATGAAGATCTTATTGGTACGCCTACCTACGTTTTTGCAAAAAGTGTAAAAATATGTCATTTTTACACTTTTACACTTACATATCATAAAATTCAATTGTAAAAAGTAGGTACATTCTCATCGTCCTAAATAATCATCCTATCCTGAAATTCCCAAAACTGTCCATGTTTTGTAAAATGACATATCTTACGATTTTTCTTACCCACAGGACTGTTCAACTCAAACGTAAAAACAATTTGGAATTTCCATGTCAATGTTCCTTATTTTCTCGAACCAAATTCGCCACCACCTTTATGATAAATAAGTCATTAGTTATGTACCTACCTACGTCGATACATTGTATAAATCAGACGAAGGGATACAAAACAGCAGTCGCAAATGAGGTACATAAATAGACATTGTACGACGAATATAACATCATTATCCAATGAAATACTTACCTGAGAAGTCCATTAAAGCAATGGAAGACGAATTCACGAGATAGCAGCTCCTGCGTCCGCCGTATATTGGTTGCCGTATGCTGGATGTGGAAAAATCTTTGTTTTAGAGATATTGTACACTTGTGGCTGTTTGGCCAAATTGTTTTTGGCTGATCCTGTGAACATTCCTTGCCTTTATAAAGAGTTGTAGAGCTAAATAATAGATAGCTAAAGATTACTAGAACACGTATTATGTACATATTACCTACTAGAAATGCATTAGGTAGGAGCCTAGGTATCTACCTAAAAGTAACGGGAACGAAAATATTTTGGAACCACAAATTACTATTTATCTTGAGATTATTCAAATGACTTCAGATTAAATCAAAAGTTAGATCCAACTCAGTATGAGGAATTAAAAAAGATTACCGAGTAACAGTAAATTGGAAGATATAGGTACCGTACAACATTAAGTACTTACTTACTAATGCAATTTAAACAAACTCAATAAAATAAGAGCTTATTTCAGTAAGACCTCAAACTTAAACCTCATACAAAACCGCCCTAAATGCAACTATAAACTTGATTTAACTCTGAAAATCTTAAATAGACTACAAATTCATTTCTTAACCATAGAAAAGCTAAGCTAAGCTAAAGCTAAGCTGGCTAAGGTATTCATTGAAAATCTAGTCATCACAGACTTAGAAGACACAATTCAGTCTGTTACACATGAGTATTTTCACGATACGACGTGTTGCAATACTTGCAACAGACCTTATGTGTACACACAGCTTTAACCCAAAGATTTGTGCGGCGCACGTATAAACAGTGGCTATTAAGGGGCGGTCTGCGATTTACGACCAATTAAAATCTATATCGTGGAGCCAATTAAACCTCAAGTGGTTTATTAGTATTGAATGCTGTGTTTATCGACTCTGTGGCATTTCAACCGGTCCCGTACTTACCTAGTACTGCCCTGCTCAAAGTTATTGGATTATCTTTACTTAATTAAGCCTTGCCTACTGAAAATGTTCGTATTTTCTTTTTGTTTGGCTTTATTATTTTTGTATCTAATATGCTGGTATAGCTTGCGAATTAATGGGTCTTGTATCAGGAGTTACTTTTACGAATCATATGTTGTGTTGTGTAACTGTGTAATTACTGCGTATTTATTTATCAAGTAGTACCTATAAACCTTAATTATGTCATCTAGATAGATGAGTAATAGAAACATTGGGATTGTATATTGAATAAGATGATAAAAGCTTGTAAAAAAGAAGTTGATTACAGGGTTCCGCTATTATACCAACCAGACAAGCTTACTATGCATATTTGCAAGTAATATAGACCTAAATTATGTCATCTAGATAGGTGAGTAATACAAACATTGGGTTTGTATATTGAATAAAATAATAAAATCTTGTAAATAAGACAGAAGTTGATTACATTTTTCCGCTCATTTACCAACCAGACAAACTTACTATGCATAGTTGCTTGTTGTGTTAGTTCAAAAATGAAGCTCCTGAAAATTCGATATCTTGAAGAGAAACTTACGATAACTTTTGCCAAATAACTTGATGCTTATTATTGTAGATTTTAAAACCTGCGATTTCACATACATTTTCTCTTCAAACTAATCAAATTGAACATTTTTAATTTGGTTATAAACAAAATTAAGTAGGCAAGAAAAAAATATGAAACTCACGACGAAAAAAACCACTTATAATTAATGTCACTGTTCTCCGATCATCAGGAAGTTCTAATTATATTATATAATATCGTATTATAATAGACAGATTAATATCAGATACATTCATAACTATACAACTGAGCTTCATTAATGACTATTAATTATCCTTATCGTTTAATTATTAAATTTTTGGATGTTTTAATTGAGTTATAACTTTTTAAATCTAGTTATTAATTAAGTATTTAAATATTTTGCATAAATATTATTTTGGTGTCATTATAATGGACCAAAGGTCCAGTGCTGATCTTGGGTATCAACATAAAAGGCTTTAGTGAGTGATTGAACCTCGCTTAGTATTTTAAGAATAGGTGCTCAAATATTGATCAAGTTTGGATTATAAAGATTTAAAAAGAATTTGAAATCTTATAAGAAATATAAAACTTACTCACTCAACCTTATTGGGAGAAGAGACAAGACGATTCTTATTCAGAAATTAGTACCTACGAGTTCAACAGAATCTATTTGACCTTTCCTAACCCATTATTTCCATAAAATAAAATACCCCATTAAAGTCTCATACAGAAACAAAAAGTCCCCGAAAATAATGGGGGAACTCGCAAAACTAATCACTTAAACTTTCCAATCCCATCGTAGGCCATGCAGGCAGCAGGGTCAATACTACAAATTTTCAATTACCTCCAATGGTAGCAAATTCAGCTGAAATGTAAATTATTTCAGCGTGTGCATTATAAATATAATTGTAGGTGTTTCTGGGCGGGGAATGGCGAGCCAATGGCAGTGCTCGGATAGGTTTGGGCGCCGCCCGCCGTAAGACTGATGTTTTGCCCGCGAAGCCTTCGCCGAGGACGCTACGCTCGCACGGAACGGAAAGGCTATAATGTTGCATGTTTTTTGAATTTTAAATGTAGGGAATAGAATTATGTTGATTTGGGGCATCGTCAAGGCTTTACTTCTGTTGTCTGGAAGTCTTAAAGTCTGTGAAATGTATTGATAAACAGTTAAACTTTTTGTTTATGGAAAATAATGGGCGTTGGAAATATCAATGGTTCCGACGGGACCTGTCAATTTATTGTTATTACGAATGGTTATTTAACTTTATGGTAACTTCATAAATATCATCATGGAGTGCAGCTACCCGGTTTGGCATTCAAACATCTAGGTACAATTGCATAGATGCGCACTTAGGTATATATAGCTGGGTACTACAAATCATCATCATACCCAACTTATTTGGGGTCGGCACACAATGTCTTTTTCTTTCTTTCTTCTCTATTAGTGGTCATCTCGGTAGTCACTCCCTTTCTAGCGATATCATCTTTCACACAGTCCATCCATCGTTTCTTTGGTCTCGTAGAGTCATCCATATTCATACTCAAAACTTTCCTGACGATATTTCCCTCATTCCTCCGCATAACATGCCCATAGCTGGGTACTGTAAATAACAAAGAAAAATTTGGAATAAAAAAACCTACGACTAAATAAACCTGTTTTAAAATGTAGATAATTGTATATTCCACAAATTCGCTTGAATGACATGTTCTTAAAAATTAATATAAAAATAAAGTAAAATAGGTTCCTAGCTAGATACATTTTTATTTCGATAAACTTAGGTAATTGTGAAATGCTGTTCTAATTGTCCACTTGCAATTTATATACATTTTTACAAGCGTTTTGAAGTAACTTTTGAAACGTTGTTACGTTTCAAAAGTTACTGCAGCTATGTACTTGTGACAATCAACTAGAAGTAGTGGCATAACAGTTACTTCGATACAAGTATTTTATTATGTCTAAGAGCACTTATAAAACACAAATTCCTAAACTTGCATTAATTAAAGACAATTTATTGGGAATTCCAGTAAATATCTCTTACTTACTTCTTAAAGGTTTTAAGTAGAATAAAAATAAAATAAATATGTATTTTTCCGTTGTTTTATTTGGTATAAATATTATAATAATTGTTAATACCAGCTATATGAATAGATAGACCACAAAATGGTAACAAAACGTTTTTCCATGCAATTAAATCTCAAAAACAAACTTAAAATTATTTCTAAATCCAGTAGCAGTTCACCTCAAGCACCTTAATACATTATACAACATATGGACATTTAGTATCACCAAATGACTCATAAAATTGCCCAAATATCCCACAACACCGTAAATTTATCGTTGAACACGTCATTCAACTCGTAAAAGCGTCGAGGAGAATCATTCTCGGCGCGGAACATACTCTCATGTCAATCATTAACGTCAAACAAAATATAAAAATCAATTTACGCGACACTCAAACCATTATGTGGTAGTGGAAACCGCTTCATTATCACTCACGGTACCCATAAAAGTGCTCATGTTCCATCACACAATGGCCGCCATGATTTACCACGCGAATATATCTCAATACGTAATAATAGTTTGCTTATTGTTAATTCGTACCACTCCGTGCCCCAGAACAATAAATTTGCGATTAGATATAAAGCAGAAATGTGTCTAGGATGATTTAAATGCAAAGGGAAGACCCTACCATTATTTACCTGAAGTGTATTGAGCTTTCGGTGTGATATAATGTGTACCACAATGTAGCGAAAATAACTAGGTGTATTTTTTGTGTGTGAAATGCGATTCTGCACGTTCATTATGGATTCGCCTTTCTTTTGTTACAGCCGACAAAATGGATTGGAATTTTGGTTCTTTTTTGTTACGGAGAAATGGTTCATTTTCAAGTAGAACGTGAACAAAAACATTTAAAAAGTTATGTTATTTTATGAGCTTTTTAAGCTCAGTGCGTATAAACACAACGTAAATAAAATTTATATGAGTATGATGGGAGAAATGGCAACGTAATTTCTCAAAATATTATTTGTGATCCCGATAAAAGATTAAAATTGCCTTGAAAACAAATGTATGATGATGAGTCTTTCAAATGAATGCATAAATCAGTAAGCTTCATCGTCTTCAAATATAATTATTTTCACGCAAACTTTTTTAGCTCATCGTGCCCATTTTCTTCACTAATGACTTTATTAAATCATCTTAAATCATCATCTTTTTCACATAAAGACTACACTTACTTCATCACAGAAATTCCAACGATGACTCAATCGGAAAAATATTGGTACCACTTGCCTGACAACTTTACAATATATTGTACAAAAAAGGCACATTCTCAAAAACATCATTTATAAACAGTCTTCGGCAGAAACAAAGCTTTTCAAGCAATCTATCCGATTTATTACAAATAAACGGCCATAGAGGGCACACTTGAATTTCAACAAAATCTTTATGCCGCCATTAATATATTCCTGGACTTATTTATTGAGTCCCAAAGGATGCTCCAGGCAGGTGGTCCATACTTAATCAAGACGTTACCGAAAATAAAAAAACGTGTATTCATATTTTGTTTTTTGCCTGAATTATTGTTCGGCCCAACGTAAGTTATTCGAAAAGGACTAGACCCCGTTTTGTTTAGTTATTTATATAATGCCTTTTAATACGATGGGAAAGACATACATTATAATGAATATATTAGCAGTAAAGTATGGAATACACTTGGGAAACCAGTTGTGTGCAATAAAATAACGTTACGACATGTTAATAACGTGAACAAATGCACGGTTAATAGTTGAGCACTGGTTATTATGGACGGCACAGATAATACGGGTGAAAGGTGTCTATTCCAATGCTATTGCTATATATATAGCAATGCTATTGCTATATGTATATACACACACTGTAAGGTATTCCAATCTTTTAAGGTGTGTAGAAAATAAATACATGAATTAACATTTAAATAACACGATGATGTTAAAGTATGACTGTGTACAGAAACTTTATCTTACTATTTCGCTAATAAGGCAATAATTTAAGGTATTATCTGCGTACCGTTTACTCAGCAGCAGAGATTTTTAGCATATTTATGTATCAAAAAGGTTAAAAACATAACCTCTACCACTTCAGTAGTTAATAAGACAAGTTTAGTTAAAGAACCACAATCTATTAAAGTTTATAGTGTCTTACCCATTTTAGAAGCTCACAAAGTAACCACAACACAATAATACACCCTTAAAATAGTCCACAGCTAAAAACAAAACAGATAAGGAGAATCAAAATAGTTGTAGGTACGGGCAAGACGGCACAATAAAACAGCATCCTACAGAGATCCGAGTCGAGATAGCGAGTTGATTTAGCCATCTTACCACTAAGATTTATTCAGTTGTGGGATTAGCTTTATGTCGCCGTTCGGCTGTTATGTACGGCGGACACTGTGGTATATGATGACTGTTTTGGTGTTAACTTAGTTAGAATGTATGGGTGTGTTTGCTAAGTTATTGGATTCTTATTAGAATGTCTTGTTTTGTACAATGTGGTGGGATAAATTATAATCGGTAGAGTTATTTTAAAATTTAATATTTAAATTTTTATGTTTCGCAAATTCCAGTTAAATTTTTCATGTTTAACGGACAAAAATAATATCGATTTGCACAAAACACTTTGTTCTAACATTCTTTATTACGGCGTTCTATTCATTTCATTGCCGACGAATACATTGTAGCGGCGTTTCCTAAAATTATTTCAACAAAACTTCTTGAAAATAGAAAACGGAAACAGACTGACAGAAAACTTCCCACAATCATGATTCCCATCATTTTACAACTACAATCTAATCCCAACACTGTCCACAGTCCACTGTATTACACTCCGTTTAAAAAAACACCCCCTTTTTGGAAACTTATCCTCTGAGGGCGAGGGGCGCGCCAACAAAAGATAAAAGAGATATATAAGTGGCCCTCACAGTACCATCGAGTCGTTACAACAGCAGTAAAATATTTCAAATTGTACCCAATGCCGAGGAAAACGGAACTTACGCGTGGACCTTTCTCCCCTCCCGAACACTATGTGTTTTTAATTTCGTTTTCGATTTTGTTAAGTTATTGGAAATGTTCGTAATTAGTCCTTGATGCATTTTGTTTGGGTTAATGGTCGCTAATGGACTTTTAAGTTTTTAAATCGACGATACTGGTCCTTTGATACAGACTTCTAATGTGCCTAATCATCACTTTGGTCTTAATGGTGCCATTATGTTCAAATACTTTTCTGATATCGGATTGGCATTGAGCCGCATTTATGTTTAGGATAACAATATCTGATAAATAATACAAATCATGAGTTTGGTAGAACATTACACAAACCTTGATCACGTTTCCAAGACCTAATTTACCTTGTCCATTTCATGTATAAACCACACTATCAATATTCAGCCTAGAAAACTAGCTTAGGTACCCACAATTTCATATCAACTCAAATATTATAATTTCAAACGCTATTCATACCGGACTGTCAGAACCAAACTGAACATGACATTTCAATAACTTCAACTAAACCAATTACGACCCACGCTCTAATATTCATCTGTTCTATGTATTGACCATTGTATACATACATAACAGACCATTCACCATATACGTCCATTCCCATGATACAACAATGGCTTACAATTAGATGCAAATATTATTTGAATGGTGGTATTAACAGCCATAGGGTCAGTCATGCAAATGTTGGAAGCTGTTGGATTTCCCCAGTGGATATCCCTTCGCTATGAAGTAATAACTTTTGCACTGTAGCCAGTTTATTTGTTATACGGTCCAGTGAAGGGGTGGTCAGGGTGTTTGATGGGTGAACGCGTAACAGAATTTAAAAGGACCGGACGACTCAAAAATTTGGTCCGATATTAGAACAAAATATTGCATAAAAACCGGCCAAGTGCGAATCGGACTCGCGCACGAAGGGTTCCGTACCAATATCTATAAAAACGGCAAAAAAATCATGTCTGTTGTATGGGAACCCCTTAAATATTTATTGTATTCTGGTTTTTTTTTTGTATTTGTTGTTATAACGGCAACAGAAATACATCATCTGTGAAAATTTCAAGTGTCTAACTATCACGGTTCATGAGACAGATGGACGGACAGACACACGGATACCGGAGTCTTAGTAATAGGGTCCTGTTTTACCCTTTGGGTACCGAACCCTAAAAAAAGATAGGCAAGTTTGTAGAAGGCAGCACACACAAGAAACCGCCGTCAAACACACAAGGATCACGTTTGGCAACGGTAAGCGTCAGTATTCAAAAAGTACAAAATAACAGTTGAGAACAACATAATTATGAAATATCCATCCATGTGCCTCCAGAATATCATAGTGAATTGTGTCATCAACCTTAATGTTGGAAAAAGAGTGTCAGGTTTACGCAGAAATTACCTTCCGTTGTTGACACTTAATAAATGTTTAATAACACACATGATTCATATGTTTGTACTTAAGGCGCTGACAAGACCAAATTGACCAAAATAGGCTTCTCTTAAGAAAAGAAAATGGCAAATCTGTATAGTATGGGGTAGCGGAAAATATATATGTTAATTTTAAACATATTTCCCAGAACTTGGTTGTTACCAAAACACGTTTTGAAAACAAAATCTCGATACAAAATAACGTTAAACTAACCTCTTACTTTGAGTTCTAATCCAAAATATCTGTATCAAATATCAAAATACGTTACGTATTTAATTAATAACAAGAACGTCTTATTTGAATGCAGAACTTGGTTGTTTTTTATTTTCGATTACTCAACTCAGTTTTGAGTAAATAGATAATTACTTCAAATTTTGCAATAAATTACAAGCGTTGTGTCATCGCGCTTCTCTTTCTTTTCTATGGAATTTGACAGTGACCGCGGTTTAGGTGTTGTCAGCGTCTTAATGTTGGAAAAAGAGTGTCAGGTTTACGCAGAAATTACCTTCCGTTGTTGACACTTAATAAATGTTTAATAACATACATGATTAATATTTTTGTACTTAACGTTTAACATAACTTTACTAGAAGGTTAAACCACTTAACATAGCTCACAGACACGGGGAAAATTCCTGTAAGAGTAAGATGATTTATAACCGCGTAAGTTAAATGTCCTTGTCCACTGTGCTGTTAGCTTTTGTGATAGACATAGACAATTACCTACCTATATGCATGTTAATAATGTGCAAGTAATAATATTTTTTTTAACTGCATTTTAAGTCATTATTAAATTAGTCATTAAGTAACAGTCACTTAGGACATTTAAAATGTGTGATATCACTCAGGTCTCCAAAGGATTTCAATCTGACTGGTAAAACAGTCCAGTATATCTATTCAGCCCACCCACCCACACACACACACACACACACACACACACCTACACACACACACACAATCGTACGCTCACACTGAGACACAAACATACACACAAACACAAACTCAATACAGGCAGAAGCCAAAAAAGAAGAAGAAAAAAGTAAAATAAATTAAAAGCGGTTAAAAGGATTTAACCGCTTTTAATTTATTTTACTTTTTTAGTTTTAATTTTGCTGTTACCACATTCTTTTTATTTTAGTTAATATTATTGCATAAGATTCTGTAACCACTTTCTTGTGTCATAAAGATTATTATTATTATTTACAACCTTTCGATACGCTTCCGTGCTGAATCGAAAATCAATCAATGTTATCAAAAGAGTCCTCTAAACGCTGTTCATGAATCCAAAACCCGAAAATGTTGAGAGTTTAAACCAAAATGGACAACCACTATTTTTGCAACAGCTATTTGCTGTCGGATTAGGCAAATCAAGAAATAAAAAATGTATATTTTTTTATTCGGAAGCCTCTCGAATGGTTGTTAATAGCTATACCTACTGTTTTTCTACTTACCCACTTTTATTTACTCTATAGAATAAACGAATCCGTGAATTTTTCAAACTACTTTTTACTTTTATTATCGCTGATATCCTAAACGCAGAGCTTTCTTTAAACAAACGGTGATTTAATACTCTTGCGACGTTACTCACTCCTAGATTTACTCGTAGATATACTTTCAGTCCACAAACTACCCGAATATTTATACTTACTTAGGTCGACATCCCTACTAACTGGGTGTGTATAGTAGTGTAAAGAGATGTCCTTGTTGAACATCCTAACATACTGCCTAAACAATATGAACTTTTCATTGTTATTATCTTCCCTGGAATCCTAATAACAGATCTTTTACCAGAAAAAATGACGAACGCTAGCGGACGTTGACGCTAGCGGACGCTGACGCTAGACAGTTTTCAAGGCTTTATTTTCTAAACCTCCGTTCCTATACAGCCTCACACTACAGTTTACCCAAATACCTATAGCATCCCTACATAAACCAGATGTGTATAGCCGTGTATAGGGATGTCCGTATCCGTATACAAAATCATTCCATTTAACGTAAATTTTGCAATTTAAAATGTATGAATCCGTCACTGTTATCAAATATTTTACCCAAAAAAATGACTACCGCAAACTCTTGCGACGGTTTTCAGGGCTTTATGTTCTAAACTTCCGTTCCTATACAGTCTAACAACAAAGTACCCAAGTACCTATAGGTAGTAGTTCTACATCCCTACATAAACCAGATGTGTATAGCCGTTTAAAGATATGTCCGAATCCGTACACAAAATCATTCCATTTAACGTAAATTTTGCAATTTAAAATGTATGAATCCGTCACAGTTATCAAATATTTTACCCAAAAAAATTACTACCGCAAACTCTTGCGACGGTTTTCAGGGCTTGATATTCTAAACTTGCGTTCCTATACAGCCTCACACTACAAAGTACCCAAGTACTTATAGGTAGTTCTACATCCCTACATAAACCAGATGTGTATATCCGTGTATAGATATGTCCGAATCCGTACACAAAATCATTCCATTTAACGTAAATTTTGCAATTTAATATGTATGAATCCGTCACTGTTATCAAATATTTTACCCAAAAAAATTACTACCGCGTACTCTTGCGACGGTTTTCAGGGCTTTATGTTCTGAACTTCCGTTCCTATACAGCCTCACACTACAAAGTACCCAAGTACCTATAGGTAGTTCTGCATCCCTACATAAACTAGATGTGAATAGCCGTTTATAGATATGCTCGTATCCGTATACAAAATCATTCCACTTAACGTAATTTTGCACTTTAAAATGTATGAATCCGTCATTGTTCCCAAATCTTTTAGCCAAACAAATGACTAGATATCGCAAAATCTTGCGACGTTTTCCAGGACTTTATTTACTAAACTTCCGTTCTTATACAGCCTCACACTACAAAGTACCAAAGTACCTATAGGTTGTCCTACATCCCTACATAAACTAGGTATGTATAGCCGTGTATAGAGATGTCCGTGTTCAACGGAGCGCGGGTAGTTTCACGCATGGTCGCCGCTTGCGACCGTGCTGTTTGTTTTGTTGTTGTTATGTTTTAACTATGTAGGTACCGCGTTGGGATGTAGGTGGGTTATAGAAGGGTAGTTAGGTAGTAGATCGTGAAATTTGAAAATGTTTTTTTTTGTTATAAATATAAAAATAATCGAATACTTATTCAATAATTTTGTTCATGTGTATGTGTTCAACAGTATCGTATATTTTGTGGAACAGGAAAAGTTTTTCATCATATCTACTGTAATTTAGTTTGCCTCATTCAGACATCCTTAACTTATTGTCTACGGGCTTCCACATTGAAATGACTTAAACATGTATAAACAAACTTTTTTTACCAACCAATTATTTGAATAACGAACCAAAACAACCCATTACACACAACAGCAACGATAGAGTAATCAAAACAACCATAATTATATGATTCATACATAACATTCAGAATAATACCCAAACAAAGAGTATGGCGTGCCAAGAGTTCGTAAAACCTCCCCTAGTTTATGTAACCACCTAATAGATGGCGTTACGTGCATCAACGGAAGATCGATACATTGGACAAGGGAATAAAAAATCCCACAGAAGCAAGCTTTTGAATTGATTGCACCCTCATTGCTGAGTGAATGGTTTTAGAATTTTCTATCGATACGGTTTTGTTTCTTATTCGTTACGATTACTCGGATGCCTACGAAGAGCTTTCGAGTTTTCGAAAATTACTGAAAAAGACATAATGTAGTGATACTAGTTTATTTATCTTTAATTTGCAGCTTCTAGAGAAAAATTCAGGTTCACAGAGCACATACAACGAATGTTTCTATCAATGCTTTTAGTTAATTTACTTTTTGTTCTACTTAACTATAAGTATTGTGTAAACCACGGGGTTACCTAACTTTAACCACTGCAGTTCAACGGGTCAAGATTTGAACTTTTAACCTTTCGGTACTAACCATAATGCCGTTTTCACCTTAAAGTCTAGTATACCTTCATGTATTTCTCTTCAAACAGTATTTTTATCTCTTCAGATACAGTTGTGGTCATTCTCAGCTAATCCATGTTACCTATGAACTCGTTACTATAAATCTCATATGCGACACATTATACATGTAAATGTTTTTACTTGAACACTGTAAAATTATTCCGAGGAGGCCATTCGTTTGACTTTTATAGGCGTGTTGAATAATGATATATTTTTATCTTTGTTTTATGAAAATGTTGAGCTAAGGGTGTAGATGAGAATGAGACGAGTAATAATGTGTTTGAAGTCCAGATTTTAAGGCTCGTGGAGACTGGCGAACCAGACAGCGCGACGCGCATCGCAACACTTTCCATGAAGTTTTCATAAAAATTGTGCTACTAGTGTCGCGTCGCGCCTGTCTGCAGGAGCATTTTTTCGACTTTTGGAGTGTGAACGTGAGTGACATAGGTCACTTTTCAGTTCGTAATAATTTATAGCAGTTTTATAACGATAATCACTAAACTAACTTCCTCGACCTCTGATAAACTGTTGAATACTTATAATATTGCAGTAAGGTGTCTTAATTTGAGGGAAGATTTAATAGTATTCACATTCTTCTTACACTTCATGAAGAGATAGGTAGACTGAATTGTGGCTACTCTGTCTCTGTCTCTGTCTGTCAAACTTTGTAAAAAAGAAGAATATAATTGTGGAAATAGTGTCATATGCCATCATAATAATCTTCCAATAAATGTACCTAATCAGACTCCCGCAAAAAAACTTGCGAATTTCATACAAAACTTTATAACACAGACATACCGAAACTTACCTTCAAGTAACCAATATCCGTAGTAAAGGTGTGTGCTAAAATAAATATATGCATAAGGTCCCTTTGTGAATAGTCGTTGTTATTGAAATAAGGTGTCGCTGCATCCGATCATGGTTATCGATATGGCTTTATACATAATCCACGCGCCTTCCCGTCTTGTTTACTTCCTCTAAGATATCGTGTTGTAAAACCTTCCTATGTTTGTTTTGAACATTCCTGAAGGATTTCGTTAAGAAATTGTTCATGGATTTTGCAAGGACATTGCTGATTTTGATTTTGATAACGACTAGGAATAGATACTTATAAAATTTGTATAAATGACTCTTGTGTTTAATGATAATTAACAACAATTTCTTTTTTAAGAAGACTTTCAATGTTTTATTATGAGTTTCAAATAACACATATGTACTTAAAGATTACATTTGTTAAACAATGATTATTAAATGAGAGTAATGGGCCAGTGGTAACAGTTGCAACTTACGAGTTGTAAATCGTAGGTTCGAACCCAGACAGGCGCTTTACTTTGCGTTAATTATTTCAACACTCTCAAAACGGTGAAGGAAAACATTGCGAGGAAACCGCCATGTCCTAGAACCAATAAATTCGAAGACATGTGACATCTACCAACCCGCACTGGACCCGCGTGGTGGATTACGGCCCACTCCCTCTCACAGAGAGGAGGCCAGTGTCCCAGCAGTGGGAACATGCCAGACTGATTATGTTATGCTAATGATTATTAATATTTTAATAACTTTAATTATATTAATTGCTTAGTAACCTTCTCTGGTACTTCCAACATGAACACATATGGGATTCATACCCACCAATAAAGCCCATAAACTACAAAACATACAGCCAGGCGTAGGAAAAAATAAATAAAGTCATAAATCTTGAAAGTATTTTAATGAATATAATTTCAAAAGAGTAACACGCATACTACGATTTACGTACAAATGTCACGCGACGCGAAATAATCTGCTAATGAACTGAAAGCTTTTAGCTTATTTAATGAGGTTTTTTTATATGAGTTGAGTAGGCACATCTGCTGGTCACAGGTGGATCTGAAAATAAATGGAATTTTATTAAAAATATCGCTGTTTTATTGCTATTAACTAGATTAAAGATTGGTCGTCGTAGACTTTCAGTTAATTTAATTTGTTGACGATAATAGGTAACGATAATGCTGTATTCATTTAAAAGTAATAACATACATCAGAGGCACAGTCATTGCGGTAAGTTGGCTTGGTATGATTCAAAAACTCGGTATCTAGTTCAAAATATGATACGTCTTGATACTTTAAGTACAAAATTATAACTCTTTCTCTGTTCTCATACCGTATCTACAAGGGAGATTCTTATTTACTCCACCTAATAAGGAATAGCATAGGTTATGATACTTCAAAACTGTTTAACCCAATTTTTAGCAGCTCCATTTCTCACAACTCAATAGCCAATATAAAGCAATTGGCATCAAATCATAACCCAAAACTAACAACAATAACAGCGAAACAGCTCAACAACTCACGCCCACAACTTGCAATACGTAGCGAAATACGTTTTCGGCAATAACTGGGCAACATTTCAACAATTTAATACGACATAAACAATAGAAATGCCGTTTGTACGCGGCCCGGCGCGTATGTAAGTGTGCAGCGCGTACGCGGCGTATGTTAGTACGCGGCGTATTTATTGCGTATGGTATTGTGGTACGCTCGTTACCGTATATCTGTGAGTGGGGGCGTATGGGAGCGCCCTATCATGAATCCTGATACACGACGACCGCTTTATTGGGAGCCGCGAGCTTTTTAACGATCGCTGCTACGAGGATGGACTCTCTATTCTGTATTAGGTGAGGTATATGTGCGATGGTGAAATAGGACTCAGACCCCAGTAGACTTTATTAGAAAACTTGTGCAAAAGAAATATCAATAAACAGTTGAAAATAGTATCTAATAACAAAGACAGGTTTGAAATTCTAAAATTAGACACATAACAAAACATATTCTAATTAAGTAAAAACCGGCCAAGTGCGTGTCGGACCACGCACAATGAAGGGTTCCGTAGTTGGGATTAATTGGGATGAATTTATTCCAAAAACAAACTTAACATTGTAGTTGAAAAACCTGTTCTTCCATACATCGATATATGCCACCGTCAATTCGCCAACTGCAAATTTAAGTTGGTCGACTATAACTCGTTAACTTGTAAAGCCTACTTAGCCGTGATAGTTTTCCTTTTAATTTCATTATATGTACTACTGCCATGATTTTTTTCACATCAATTTATACAACCATTTAGCTGGCACCCCCAGCTAGGGGGGCACACTTGACTCTAACAAACATTAGCACTTTAATGCTTAATATTACGCAAGTGGATCCTTGAATAGAAAAGTGGTGTTCACAGACCAGCAATATTTTCGAATAACGGCCTATCCATCGATACCCCACACCATGGGGTAGACGAGAAAACGAAAAAAAAAAGGAAGAGACGCTAAAAATGTTTTTTTATCAAGTTTTTGTTTTAGCACTTTGTCGGCGTGATTAATATGTATACTCATGCCGAATTACAGCTTTCTAGTACTAAGCGTCTCTGAGCTACAGTGGGGACAGACAGACAGACAGACAGACGGACATGGCGAAACTATAAGGGTTCCTTGTTTACTACGGAACTTTAACAACGTATACAATAAAAAAAATCTGTAGTATTGACCTCAAAACTTATCACCAAACTCACTAGTGGCTCAAAAGTACCAAACTTTTTTCGGTAGCTCAGAAAAACAAACAACCAGGATCGAGCTACATCGGTGGTAGCGTGAAAGGGTTTGTTGATTGGACGGTCCTCCCGGGTCCCCGTGACCCATGCACCATGTTAATGGGCTTAATCGTCTGTATAGTCCGTCTGAACAATTTATGTATCATTTTCGATCCCGTTATGCTCGCCGGATTATGCGTACGTGCGACCCTCCCGTTTCGAATTCGTAATGGTGATGGCACGAGATATCTGAATTTATAATGTTATATCAACACGGATAATGGTAGTAAGGACCAAAGGACCAGGGACTAAGGACCAACATAACTTATGTATTGGTTGCTTAAGGCTCGGGTAAGCGCTGTTAGCCTTGGCAATACAAATGTGCGACGCGCTGACGCCGCGCCGCCTGCCGTTCGGTTTCATAGAACGGTTTCATGAATATGTGAAATAAAAGAAGATATAATTATAGATAATAAAATATCTAGTAAATACTAAATACTAAATATCTAATAGTCTGTTCATACAAAAAAAGATCATAAAAATATCTTAAGTAGTTTGAAAGTAATATCGTTTATTATGCTTTGGGTAGACGTAAGTACTTTCTGAATTTATTTCAGTATTTTATTAAAATACCTACTTAAATATTTACATACAGAATTGATGTGTATGCGTTCTAGTTTAAACACAATATTTTTGCATAACTTATTTGCGTTATATGAAAGCATAATTAAAAGTCACTAAAATCATATATCTGCGCCTTAAGTAAGTAAGCTAGTGCAGAGTTAGGAAAGTTAGAGGAATAATTCAGAGGGCTCGGAAACTGTTTGTGTCTTTGCGATGCGAAGGCATTTGCTAATGGTCCTGTCAGCCGTTTCGTTCGAAATATTTCAGTGATTACTTCAAACGACTTTCTGGATAGTAAAAATACAATTTGTAACGAGTATTAAAAGATTGTTACAAATCGAAACTAAACTTAAAGTAATATTTTTGGGTATAAAATCTACATGATAGATATATTATCCCAGCTATCTAATATAATTACTTATTCACTAGCCCTTATAAGTACAGCATTTGCTGAGAAAATGCCTCTATCACACCAACCCTTGATAGTGGGCTCGCACCAAGTCGTTGTCAGTCCCCAAAGAGGATCTCTTTTTCACTAATTTACATAATTATTCAGCATTAGGTGCCCAAAAATTCCTACATATTTATACTTACACTATATCCACAAATTCATAGCTCTAAATCCCACAATACCTACATTAAAGTGCCTACGAATAACAGGTGCGGCTTTTATCAGAATTTAAAATAGGGATTAACACCACCCGGTTTGGTCGCAGCGTATCGCCGGCGCCACGCCCGGTAACCGGATCCGGGCGTATTTACCCGGATTTAAACCGGATTAATCCGCTTCGACGCTGCTGCCAGCATTGTAGATATCACATTGTTTATTTTACGTTTAAAATTGCAAATGTATTATTTTAATTATATGGGTGTAGTAGTGTGATACGTCCAGTAGGTAAATTGTTTTTTTTTGTGTATGAAAACATGTTTGTAGATTTTTTAAATAGGTACTACCTTATTAACTTTCAATGTGTGTCATCAAATCATAAAAATCTGGCTCAGATTTTATTGTTTAAAAATTAATAATAATGGTTACGTCGTAGCATTAATAGCTTCCTTTAATTTGTAGGTATGATCGTCTACAACCACCTACAGTAACTTAAACCATCAATACACTAACCGATACTCACTATAACATCACGGAATATAAATGAAACCAATACACATACATAAAACTTCGGCGTACAATCTCCTGAATCCGGCCCTCGCTGCGACGTAGACCCGCTACGCCGTAGCACTAACATATAATCCTTTTCGCTACAATAGCAATTTCAAACTTCCTTAGGGGCTTCGGATAATCTTTCTTTATATCGGGCTACGAGTCGCAAGCGGGCTTATTTTTCATCTCTTTCTTACTCCTAATCCAGTCGTAAGCGCAACAAAGATGGGTGATACAAAAGCCTGAAGAAAGCGGTAGACTTCTCAATAAAGAGGGGAGAACAGTAATGTGTATTTAAATTTTGGTTCAAGTGTAATAATTTTGTTTTTTTAATTTAATTTCTAATGGCGTTATAAATCTAGGGTGAGAGTGAGAACCATAAATCGTTTTGGTGAACTTTATTTTTAATTTGAAGACGGCGGGGAACTTTTCTCGGCGGGGAAGTTACACATACATCATACATAATCAGCCTATAATGTTCCCACTGCTGGGACACAGGCCTCCTCTCTGAGAGGGAGTGGGCCGTATTCCACCACGCGGGCCCAGTGCGGGTTGGTAGATGTCACATGTCTTCGAATGTTTGGTTCTAGGACATGCCGGTTTCCTCACGATGTTTTCCTTCACCGTTTTGAGAGCAGTGGTGATGAAATAATTTACACAAAGTAAAGCGCCTGTCCGGGTTCCGGCGGGGAAGTAGATGCGATATTTTTACACTTTTATAATTAAGGCTATAATTTACTTTAAGGGCCATTGTAGTTGTAATTATAACTTAAACCGAAATATATTATTGATCATACAATTAATAGGGAATCTTACAATTTGGTGATATTATCAAGATAGTTAGTTATAAAATAATGTCATTGTTAGGAGTTCATACTAACAAACATTTTTATATATATACTATATTATATACATACCTATCCACTATTACTTTATGTAAAACATGGCACAATTTGTTATTTAAAACTAGCATTTTATATTATTTTACTGTAGGTATAAATAGTAAGTAACAATCCGCTAGTAATCTAACAAAATAAACAGCAGGTTAATTATGAGTCAAAATTATCGCTTAAAATTAGCCTCGACATGTTTATCAAATTCAGATTTTTTTAAACAAAGAAACGAACAAGCCATTCCAACTTAAAATATTCTCACGCGAAACAATGAGTATCGATCGTCTCGAATACGAGCACCAAATGCGACCTAAAAATAATCTATATCAATTTCCTTATTAATTTCGGGAGTGGCAAAAGCGTTACTTTCATAGCCACTTTAATGGGTAATTTTCATAAACAAAGTTGAGGATCCCTGAAGATGGGGCGAAGGGGTGTAGGGGGGGCGCGGGGCGGGTGGCACGGGTTCCTTTCTGAGATAGAAAACAGCTCTGGTGCTCGTATAATGGGTTTTTGGAATGGCGTCGTCCGTCTTGCCACTCCCCCCGACCCCCTTTCCACCCGGGGCGAGAAAGGATGAATTCTTATTTCCTCATCTCGAGCCGTCCGGTACGAACCCTCCATGTAGATTGCCTTTTTCTCGTAGAACCTCCGTATAACATAACAATGGCTTGTTTTCAATTTTGTTGGTGTTATTTCTTCTGGGTTTTTGTTTATTTGCCCATTGAACACGCATCGGTCTGGTTTGGAAATAGAGATGTACTTTCAAGTTAATAGGACTTCTAGTTGTTATTGTAAATGGGGAAGATGCATCTTATCTATCATCTTTATAAGGTATCTGGAACAAAAGAAAAAAGGCAATTGTTTTTAAAGAAATTTCTGATATCTTGAGCTACGCTGATTTCAGTAGGTCGTACATGGCTTGATCAAAGTTTCACTTACAAATTACGGTAGTCTCATAGACAGAACGACCCAATTTGGTCATTTTTCGGATCTTAAAATACTACCGTACTCCAGAAATCATTTATTACATTGAAAAATTGCATTTTTGAAAATCTATTCAATACCCACTTTGTATTCTACAGAAATGTAATGATGCCGGATAAAAATACAACAGGAAACTGTTATAAAATATGTATTTTCATTTCCTACGTTACAATATAATTTGAGTTACAAAACAAAATAAGGACACACTTTTGCCAAAATGTTCATAATCGTAATATACATATGTATATGTATATGTATATCGGACGGCAATAGCAACTGCATTCATGAAGTGTTCCGCGAGCCAAAAATACTTTGATACGTTGCCAGAACACGCAAACACACACATAAAGTAAGACTCGGCCACTGCTTGTTATGACGTGCTTTTTAATTTACTTTGACAGAGTCGCTTGCACCATGATTTAGTATGTTATTGTCTAGGAGAAATAGTCAGTCTGAAATTAGGTGTTTTATTTTTGGGGTCTGGAATGTGGTATTAGTGTTTGATAGTAGGATTGAGTTTTTATCCTGCTGATAAAACAGGCAGTAAAGCTTTTTAGAGTTCTGTACCCGAATGGTGCCAAACGGAACACGTACTAAGCCTCCGCTTTCCGTCCGTCCGTCCGTATCTTTGTGTCAGCGGGCTGTATCTCGTGAACCGTTATAGGTCGACAGTTGAAATGTTCACAGATTGTGTATTTCTATTGCCATTATAACAAATAATAAAAACAAAATAAAATTAAAAATTAAAGTGGGTCAACACAAGAAACGTGTTTTTCGGTGTTTTTTGTTAAATATTGTACGGTGGTACGGAACCCTTCGTGTACGAGTTCAACTCGCACTTGGCCGGTTTTTCTAATAAAATACATCCAACATGTGCTTAGTTGTAGCACGACGGGAAACGACAAGGATCATTTTCAGTTTAAAAACTACAATTATTTCAATATTTTAATAAAAAATGCTAATAGTCATCTATTTGATATCTTTTCGTTACATAACCATTGTACCGTATCAATGCACCCAATAAAGCTATAACAGAACAAGAAAACTACACAAACAAGCTATAAACAAACTGGTAAACATAACAAAACATATTAGCACTCATAATCAGTTGCCGAAAATCTGCTTTCATTCCTGCGACGCCATTATGAAAACGCCTAACGTTGCAACCATTGTAACGTGATCCTTTATTTTCTTTTCTTTCGTACTTTCTCTTATAGATGAAGGGGGTGGAGTAGGTCAAGGTATGTTGGCGATTATAATAGCAATCATAGCAGTTGTGTGAAATGAGAAGTCTCCCTTAAAAGGATAAACAAGTCGCGTGTGTACGAAACAGCCAAGACGCGCTGAATTCATATTTTACTTCGGCCTCCCTTTGGGTGAGCTTGTTGCTAAAAGAGGTGATATGGCTGTAAAGGTGCTCTGTTTAAATGTTGGCGCACAAATTACAGCATATTTAACGTTAACAATCATAATAAAAAATTGTAATGTGAAGTGAACGAATGCTCCATAAAGTATAAGTAATGTCAATGTGAGATGAAAAGTCTGACTGGACTCGAAGAACCTAAAAAAATGTATTAATTTACTTTTTGTTTCAAATGTTTATTAATTTACTTTTTGTTTTAAATGTTTATTAATTTACTTATTTTTGTTAACTTTTTGTCGAATATTATGACAGACTTAAAATAACTTTGTTGACAACAATGACTTTTTTGTTTTATAGTTAAATAACTAAACATATTGCAAGAAAAGCAGACCTGTGGCTAAATAATAACAGCTGCACGGGTCAATCGATCAGGTTAAGCTACACTTGCCGCGGTCGGTCCGTAAATAGGTGACCATCTTTACATACCAAGACCCCTCCGTACCTCGGAAAGCACGTTAAGCTGTTCCGGCTGTCATTCGGATCTTTGACAGTAGTTACGGGTCGTCAGAAGCCCGAAGTCTGACAACCAGTCTTACCGTATTACCCAGTAAGTGGGATGTGGAGGTCAGATAGGCAGTCACTCCATGTAAAATACTGGTAAGCGGCTGCATCCAGTGAGACTGACCCTAACGAAGTTGGGAAAAGGCTAGGCAGATGATGATTGCAAGAAAAGCAGGAAAATTATCAAAATAGTAGAATAATCCATAACCATCCATCTATGACACTGAGCAATATGTAATAAGCGCCTCATACTGCATCATATAATTTGTTACTATTGCCAAATCTTAATCAATAATCGACCACTGAAACAGTTCCAAACTCACTACTGATTCTACATCAGCAATACAAAAGCTTGCCAGAAATCACATCGAGCTCACACAAATCTAAACCGCAAAAAAAAATATCCGCTACATAGAGCATCTTTCCACCCACATCTTAAAAATAATGTACCAAAATGTTACAGTTGTACCATTCCACCATCAAAATTGCTTTCCTTATATCTTCAATAAATGTTTAAAACATCCCGGCAAGCATGTGTTTTATAGGCTTTAGGGCTTGTTATATTAATTTCACTGGTTTCTGTACCTATACCGCGGTTGAGGGATGAAAAAATATTAAGGATCGAGCTTCCCGGGGCCCCAAAGCAATTTTTGTTTTGAAACATTTTAAGGGCTGAAGGACCAGTAACTTATGTTCTTCATAGTTTATGGAGTAAAGTAAAGTAAAAAAGTTTAATGAGAATATAAAAAAACAAACCTTACACAAAATCCCAACAATCCTGTGATTTGTGTCTACTAATACTAGTACAATTACGTGTGTGATTAATGTGATGATAAATACCTGTGTACGTTATGCGGTTGTCTGAGCTTAATTCACACTGACCTCCGTACTAGTGAAAACTGTATCACGGCAGGTCAGTCTTCCTCGTTCACAAACACACACACATTACCGATAATTTGCAATTTGACTGCCAAATAAAACATTGACTTATGAGTATGGCTACAAGAAATAGTTTATGGAGGCTTCATAAAGGACTTGTATAGTTAAAATAATGAAAAAGCGTTATAAAGAAAACTTCATATTACTTTCATGTGAGGCTATTATCATAAGTAATGCGAAAAAGTGTTGATTATTGCATTTTTTCCAACTTCTCATAATAAAATGCTTTCCTCTTAAAGCGTTGAGAGAAAAGACATGTGAGATACATGCATGGAATAATATATTTTTATCTTTATCCTTGTTTTGTCATGACTTTTTTTTCTACATTTCTTAAAACGTTTATAATTTTTATACAGAACTAACGACTGGAAGTAGTCTTACACAAATAAAAATGTGGGTGCTACTTAAAATTATTGCTTCTGAAATCAAAATACTTATTTAAAACTACTATTTGTTTTGATCTCATCTCTATATTAAGGCAAATAAACCTTATCCAAATAATACACAGAGACACAGTTCAAATAAAAAAAAGTTGTAGTAATACAATAGCATAAAAAATATAGCTTGTGCACAGAAGATTTAGGTCTACAAAAAATAAAAAAGTCTATGCATACAAAAAATAATGAAGCCAGAGATAAATTTGTCTAGATAAACAGTCAAAACTGTGAACTCGTCGAATAAAATTGCGTCCAACTGTTGGCCGCAAAAGGCACGCACACTAGAATAACACAATGAAAGCACAATGACGGGGCGCGAGTGTAAGACGTAGCTATCACGCACACCAGCATAACAAAGTTGGCCTGTTTGTTTAGTTCTTTTGCAGCGCGACACTCTATCTAGACATATAAATAATCAAAGCCTCAACCTGTCTCCTACCTTGTCTCCTACAAAGAGATGTCAGCACAAATGTAGGGGTCCACTAGGGCCGATGCCTGCCGGGGTCGCGGGAAGGTACTTATGGGTCACCGAGTCCCCTGGCAACACAGGCAACAGGAAGGAATACGGGTGGGTTTTAGTCAGTAAGAGTCTGACACACCCTCCCGCTCCGCCCAGAGCGGGAGAAGTTATTTGATGATTTCCCACCCTCAAAAATAAAAAAAAACCTTGTCTCCTTTCAATCGTCATTGCAATTGTGGCCTCCTCATAGACCGCTATGATGATAACGGTAAACGGAAAGTTGTCATTACTGATCACTGTAAACTGCCTTTAGGAGTTTTTGAGACAGAAATGTGATGCGCAAGAGTCAAGAGGGGCCCACGGGGCAATAAGGAGCTTGAATGAACCAATATTTTAAGTATACCTCAAACTTAGAAATTTGCAATTAATCTTGTACTAAACCACAACACATTTTCAACCAAGAAAAAATACAAATACAAAAATACAGCAAAATGTTTATTTGTTTACGTTAACTCAGAGTCTTTCATAAATAACCTGAACGTATAACAATAAAGTAGGTAGGTAAGTACGCGTCCTCCCGAGATTTATACTTATCTCACGGACATAAAGTGTTATTAATGCATTATAAATATGTCAGGGGCTAGGGTGGACAGTGTTTTTCTTGTGGTTGACCTTGAGAATTAGTAGAATCGATGTTTATGTAAGAAAGTGTATAGGTAAATTGAGCATACTGTCCTCACGTTATAAGAAACACAAAAGTAGACCACCACTTACATCCAAAAGTAGATTATTATAGCTAGACATGTAAACTATGACAAAAACTGTCTATCCAGCTTTGAGCCATTTATTTTAGTCCTACTTAACTTCTTGAATTCTTTCTCCCAAGTCAAATAAATTAGGATAAGCACTATACATCTTAACATCCGTTAAGTAATCGTCTTTTATAATTCAAAAGAAACTGTTAAGACTTTGTCTACCAAATTAGTTCTAAAGGGCAACCCTGCCAATACAATAAAACAAAAAATTACTTACTACAAAATAACAATAATAGCAATTAACAAAAAAAAAAATCGTCCTTTGCACCCAAAAATACATAGTTACCCCATCAGGACAGGAAACCCGGTCTCCCTTTCGCCGGTTGCGCGGGAAAGTTCGCCAGATCCGTTTCCTCTGTTTGCCATTTTCCCCAGAGCACCCGCTACCCCTGACTGACTGCTTCCACAAATAAATACGACTACCCTCCGAAAATAAATCTCCTAACGAAAAATAACGTTTGGTAGCATTAAGGTAGTTTTATGGCAGCAAGAAAATCGTTTTTACTTTGCTTTTAGAATCTTGGCAAAAACTAACAGAGGTCTTGTTTATTCATCAATTCTTTCTCTAAATCTGGTTTTACCGGGTATTTAATTATGAGAGCAACAGTTTTCTACCTTTGACAACCTTCAAGAAACATGAAGGTGATCTATGTATGTGGCATGGTGGTAAAATGACGCGGCTGCTTTACCATTTATTCTAGCTTTCAAAACAAATGGATGGACCACAATCCAATCAATCATAAGTTGGCTTGTCAGCGGCGAATGGCACACGCAGTCAGATCAGAACATGACCATTTATTTACGTCTCATGTCAACACCAATATCGAAAAAAACAAGCTAAATAAAGGAATAAAAAAATCTGCAACCCTATTGAGTAAAAACAGATTCCACTCACTCACATGTATTTGCATGGCGAGACAGACTTGCCAATTCCAAAGCTTTGTTTCTACTTCAGATTTCACTTTATTTGCAGAATACCACTGCTGTACATATCTTTTAATCCATCTTATCTCTCGTAATTGTCAGCTTGCAATTGAAAAAATAAAAGTAATTGCACATAAAGTCTTTACTCGTGTTCATTATTTTAGTTGCAGGGATACCGCGGTTTTCAAGAAACATTAATTAAAATAATGCTGATCATTACGAACTCACTATAAAATATGTCCTTTTTGTGCCAATTCTACGTATTGTCATTGTTTTTTATAAGAAAAGGATTTTATTTCTTTGACTATTAATAAATACTGGAATAATTTTGGTGCCATTATCATAGTGTGGATAATGAAAAATAATAAAATATGTGGCACAACAATAAAACTCATTAATTTAATAGAACTCAAAATCAAAATATTTTTTTTTTTAATATAACCTACATGGGGATTTATGAAACGTCAGAAGCTAGTTGCACGGTTCTAATTGGTCGTTTCCTATGAAGAAGAGCCGGCAAGAAACTCCACGGTTACTCTTTTAAAAATAATTGGCTTTTACAATGTTTTCAAATTAGTGTCAAAAGGTAGGAGAGGACAGTATAGGCCTGTCAACAGGTACGAGGTACTTAACAAAATAGAAAATGGTCTAAGAATCTACAGTCTATTAAGCCTGTAGGGTGAGAACGCTGTAGCGTTCTTACATTCACAAAATATAAAATAATCTATGTAAGATATTAATAATAACCTATATAAAAATAAAAACCTATTTAAACCAAATGACATGATTGCCATTACAACTATATCAAATCTGAATTAATATCCTGTCCATAAAAGCCCTGTCCATAAATAGTTAAAATACTAACAAACAAAAAAACTATTGTAAAGATTGGACGAGAGTAAGAGACTGGTCTTCTCACTGCCATGGCTTATTTTAATTTTTCAATTGCTCTTTCTTTTTTTGTTAATATTTTTATTACGGACGCTTTTACGTTTTGCATCGTTCTCACATGTATAATTTCAAAATAAATGATGTAAACAATATTTTGTAACCATAATACGTTGATTTAAAAGAGTGTCCGTGGAGTTTCTTGCCCGTTCTTCTCCATAGGTACCTACTACGCTTTGGAATGGGCCACTAGCTTCATCTTTCTGACTGACTGACCGACCCATTGACAATTCAAAAGTGCCTGTAATTGGTTTATTCGAAATAAATGCTTTGAGTTTGAGTTTGAAAGAGCCTACTAAAACTCGCTATAATACGTAAAGGTGAATAGCACATCACAGACTGTACTCTTCAGTATTTATATTTATCACTAAACTAGCTGTTTCCCGCGACTTCGTCTGCGATCCAGGGTAAAAAGTAGCATATGTCCTTCTCCAGGTCATGGTCTACCCATGTACCAAATTTCATCCAAATCCATTTAGCTGTTTTAGTGTGAAAGCATAACAAACAAACCCACCTTCGCATTTATAATATTATTTAAAAAAATATATAAATTTTTGACACCACAACCAACATTTTAATATTATTTATCAGTCAGTACAATAGAATTTATTTTCATCCCTGGAAACAGTAAAAATATATAACAACGAACATTTACATAGAAAGTGTATCTTAAATTAGAAGTTCAAAATTTTTAATATACAATTTTTTTTATAATTTTCTTAAAAAGCGTTTTAATTATCGTGTCAGAGATCAAAGGATGCGGTTGGATATAAAAATTAATGAGATGGTTACAAGCACTCCATTTTAGATACATAACTTGGAGGCAAATCTCGACTGGAGTCAAATACCTAGATGTATGGAGTTGTAGACACTAGATGAGCTTACAGATTTGCTACAAAAGTGTTAGTAGCCTGGAACATATGACTTCTGAAAAAGACTTTAATTCTATTATATGTATCAATCAATCTGCCTAACCTTTTCCCAACGTTGTTGGGGTCGGTACCAGTCAAACCAGATGTAGCTGAACACGAGTATTTTACATGGAGCGACCGCCTACTTATCTAACCTCCACAGCCCAGTAACTGGGTAATACGATACCCCTTAGTAAGACTGGTTGGACTGACAAAGATCCACGAACGACAGCCGGGACCAACGGTTTAAAGTGCTTTCCGAGGCACGGAGGAATCTCGGTATATAAAGATGGTCACCCATCCACGAACCAACCCCGGCAAGAGTAGCTTAACCTGAAGGATCGACCCGTGCGGCTCTTATTACTAAGCCACGAGCTCTTAATATTAACAATATTAAAAGATAGGAAAATGCTATACTGTAATTTACGTATAGTTGCTGAAAATATGTTGAAATTAATTAATTTTATAAACCAAAATGTCTTTATTAGCAGCTTTCTTCTATTCAAAGCGTGTTGCACGATCATCAAATTCATAAATTAACATAAAACGTCAAATTACACTGTAACATTATTAAGGTAATTAAACATTTCATGACATATCGTACAAATTAAATTACGTATTTGGTAGGTACAGGATAGAATAATCAGAAATAAAACATGCACAATATTTTACAGTATTGATAATTTTATAAAAAACTATCAATAAGTAGTTTGATGATGTTAACAGTTTGTTTCTTAGCCAGAACAACTTGTCGCGGGAAGGTACCTACTGGGTCACCGAGGCCCCCGCAACACAGGCAACAGGAAGGAATACGGGTGGGTTTTAGTCAGTAAGAGTCTGACATACCCTCCCGCTCCGCCCAGAGCGGGAGAAGTTATTTGATAATTTCACACCCTCAAAAAAAAAAACCAGCCACGTGCTTGTCGGACCACGCACAATGAAAGGTTCCGTAGTGGGAAGTTGGGATGAATTTATCCCAAAAACAAACTTAACATTGTAGTTGAAAAACATGTTCACCATACACTTGACTATAACAAAAATTAGCACTTTAATGTTTAATATTACGCAAGCGGATCCTTGCATCGAAAAGTGGTGTTGACAGACCGGCAATATTTTTGAATGGCCTATCCAGCGATACCCCACGCCATGAGGTAGGTAGACGAGAAAAAAAAACATCATCCCCACATTACGGTGAAAGGGAGGTACACAAAAACAAACAAGATTTTATGCAAGATTTTACCTACGAGTATGCCAAATTACAACTTCCTAGTACTAAGTGCCTCTGAGTTACAGCGGGGTCAGACAGACAGACAGACGGACATGGCGAAACTATAAGGGTTTACTACGGAACCCTAAAAAGTCTTAATATTTTGCATACAAGCACTCGTAACTATGATCAATTACATAACACCTTCTTTGGAGTCACTTCTGCTCCATCTACATCTCGGTGTCAGTCGCTACGTTGCAGTCAACAATGGCGCCCGATAGTGGCACAATAAACCGCCTCAAATGGCCCGGAACTTTTTCTCTAATGGTTTATTTAAAAAATCTCACAATTTTCATTCGGAGTTTCCTTTGGGGAGGCAGATAAATCTCTTTTATTCGCCTCCTGAGACATTCAGCTTTTGATCGGAATAGCTTTTATGCGATGTTTGTGCTCTTCTTAGTATCTTCGTGATTTAAGGCCGACGTGTCCTTCTTTCATGGACACGACTCCTAGGAGGCTGGTGTCGCTATTGAATACGTAAGGAATCCTTTTTTTATCGCCTTGTATTTCTTATTAATGGAGTCTGAAATCGGCGGGGATTCGGGTCAAGTAAAATTATTGAAATATTTGAGCATAGGCATATATTTTTGGCATTACATACTGCTATTTCAATTAGATATATTTATAGACATAGGCACCTAATTTTTTTAGTAATAGTCAATCACTTATAGTGCCATTAAAAACCAACACAACTTCATATGAAAGTCATTAACCATTTATCGTCTCTAAACAAAACATTTTCATCTCAAATAACATTTCCGGTGTTTACATTCCTGAGATTCTTCGTACACATCAGAGAACCCCTCAAAAGCCGCGGTATCGAAGTCGTCAGGGTCAGGCAATCGCGTTTACGACGCATAAAAGTTAGTCTTTATAGACTCTCCGTGTATAAAAGTGGCGTTTATACCTTTTTAATTAATTGTCGTGACGTTAAAAGCCATATCAGCTTTGTCGTTGATGGCTGATGCCCGGGAAATTGTTAACGAATAGTGATTTAATAATAAAACGTATTTGATGGTCGGACAGTTCATAAAAGTCTCGTAAAATGTTCGTTGTAAATCGTTAAGTTCGTAAATTTTCCCGCAGCTGTGATTTATACCTCTCGTTACGGCGACTGATACGTTTTAGTGAAAGGATTTTATGATCCCAAATCGGTATTTTTATTGAACTCCATTTTAAAAGCGTTCAACTAATTTATAATTTATACGGCTCAGGTCTAAAAATGGAAAAAAACATATCTTTATTAACATGTAAAGTTCATCGAAATGTATAATAATAAATTATTTGATCAGTATATTCCGAGCACTGAAGTTTTTATAAGATAAAACACCCAATTACCTAATCGGTTTCGGTGGGCGGAGCTGAGATATCTTCATTGTGCGATAAATTCAAACTAATGTTAACTTATACAAGATTCTATGACAGCAGCCTCCATTAGTCACAGCTTGAAGCCCCATCTATTCTTGCTTACCCGCCGTTCTATCCGTCCAATAAATAAAAAGATTCTCCAAATAATTTTCCAATACTACCTTACATATGCCTATCGGTTGGACCCTGTTGCCTGAAAAATTAATACTATATTCCCTTGATGTGTATTGTGGCGTTTAAAATTTATTAGGAATACATTATAGGTACACCCTCTTATGGACAGTTATTAATAATAACGAAGTGACATTCAGAGTACGTATGGTACACGTGTCTTCTTAAGAAAATAAATTCACCGAGATTGTATTTTCTTATTTATCGTAATTTCAGACATTCTTTTTACATTAGATTCCCTTCGCTTACTCTTACCCTACAATGGAGTCAAGTTTAGAATGAAGTGTTAGATGTGTTTACTACGGAGAGGGTTATGGTAATCTATTAGTCCCATAACGTCGTCCCCAAAACTAACATGGACTAACTGCCGTAAGCCATTAACCTTTCATGATGGTTTATCGTGGATACTGTAGTGTTATTAGACGTAATCAACCCTTTACCTTATTTTAGTAAGCAGTACGCTTCTATCTTCAGCTATATAGACCGAAAAAAAAACGACAAAAACATGCGCATAAAAGTTATTAAAACATTCAATTATCCAACAAAAGTCAACCCCACGACACCGCTGACGGTATTTACGACCCGCACCAATTAATTTTTCCCTTCTTTTTTACTCCGTCAACAGTAAAGAGTACAAAATGGCCATAGACACAAATACAAGTGGCTATAAAATGAATGTAGCTGAGTCAGTGGCAGTGGGTGTCTCGAACGCGCATGTGCGGTACATTCCGGTACTTTTATTGATTTCAGTAGCACTAACGGTCCATAAAGCCGACGTGCCGGACCGAAGCCTCTACTCTATGCCCCTTATTAGGTACTCACGATTTCAACAGAGTTCTACTTGTTAACTTTTTAAATAGGTAATTACTTCTTGAAGGTTTTTTCGCATTTGAGGATCTTTAGCAATTTGGAGTTGATTAAGCAAGTCGCGTTAGGATTAAGATCTTTTAGGACGATTAGGATTTGTAAGTGCTGTTAAACTTTACGGAAGAGGTACTGAAAATAGATGTCAGTAAACTTTCTTTAGGTAATAGGAACATTGCAGATATTTTACATGCATATGAAACAGGGTTAAAACACAATAAATAACAATAATGTGCGTTTAATGCGTAGGGGCTACCTTGCGTTGCCATTTTCATTGTCTAAACAATATGAACCCTCATTTTTCTCTTCAAAACAAACCAACCTGTAAATGCCGACGGCAGTCAATAAACACCCAACGCACGTATTTTCGGATTAACTACGTAGGGAGTCGCCAATCTTAATTGCCATTCTCTACGGGCACAATACGCGGTGGTCATTGGGACCTACGGACCTGCACTACATTATTTTGTTTGTACGCCTCATTTACGAGGGTTGACTCAATGTTTCGGTATGTGCGGTTGCAGTTAATGTTGTTATCGTTATGGGGTTGAAAGGTCTTAATTAAGTGAACTTTCCAATAACTAAGAAGGTAGCTGTACGAACCAAACAAACTAAGAAAATTTAAACCTAACAAAATCACTGCAGCTGAACTGAAGAAAAAACGAAATCCTAAATGTTTAAACAAGCACAAGTATTCTACCCAACCATAATTCCTTACTTTGATCTCAGACACGGCATAAGCCAGAGATTGTCAACCCTAAGCACATAATAATGCTTCAGCGTAATATGAAAAGAGGACATTAGTGGGTGTTCGTCTGTAATATCAACGTTGCGACGGCTGCGGTGGTCGCAATAGGGCCTTTATTAAAACAAAATTTCTACCCGCAAAATGTCCACAAGCTCTGTC
The DNA here is from genome assembly GCA_905333075.3 of Atethmia centrago. Classification (NCBI taxonomy): domain Eukaryota; kingdom Metazoa; phylum Arthropoda; class Insecta; order Lepidoptera; family Noctuidae; genus Atethmia; species Atethmia centrago. Next base: position 11,968,610 of record HG995383.1, on the reverse strand, counting down.
GGAACATTTCTACTTTGCGACTCGGAATATTCGAATTTAAATTATTAAAATGCTTTCTGATGCACACTTTTGCACTTTTATAATGTTAGCTTTGCGTTCTTAGGTATGCAATATCTTTTGAATAACTTTGATATTATATTCAAGTGTTAGTAACAATGCTTTTTGTTGTAGAAAAATAACTAAATTATTATTTTATGTCGAGAAAGAACTGTAAGGAGTTTCGGTTGTAATATATTTTTAGCTTTGGACTACTACGATGACACAAATAAAGTTCACTAACAAACTAGAAATAACAAAACTCGAACATATTTCCTTTGGAACTAACAAAAAGAATTCGCACAAAATCAACTCGGCGTCGTACAAACATCCCGTACAAGTTACTCAGTGATTTCATTCCGGAACCGAGAGTCCAAATTGAATCAAATATACCCTACTATCTACTGATTACAATATCTACTAGGTTAGGTAGGTAGGTAGGTACAATATGTCCGTACGCCGCACAGACCGACGTTCGGCAGTGAAGCGATGATTTCGGTACATTTGCCGAGACCGTAACGATGGTTGGAATCGTCTTGATGGACGCTATGAATGAGCTCTCACAACATAAAGAAATCCCCTTAAAAAGGGTAGCGTTGGGGTGGAATAAAAGAAGCCAGCGACGCTCAAAAATGTTCTTTCAAAGAAAATTAAATAAGAAACGTTTCTTACGAGGAATGAACGGCTCGGAATTTAATTTTATATTAGAATAGTAACAATAGATGTTGTTTCAGATTTTGTACCTCTGTTTTGTTATGGAATTTGGGTGTTTTTATTCTGGAATATGTTGGGAACCGGTGCAGGGAAGATAGGATTGGAGACGCAAGCCGGAGTTCGGATAAGCTGAGGGTGCCGTTTTATCTCGCTGCGCCGCCTAGCACTGTTCTGCAACGCAACATACTTCAGAATTTACAACGAGAACTCGAAAAGAGTGAAAACAATTCATTGTTCATTTTATCCCTTAAAAATAAACTTTAAAATCAATCTATTAAACACAAATTCAAATAAATTGCACTAATTTTTAAATATGACTATACGGGCGAAAATTCAAATGTCTATCTGACTTTTGAACCCCTCTAACAGTTCCCTAAAGCAACTTCCTAAAATGATATCGGTACTAAAACATAAATCGAGTTTTCGTTTCCTTTAGGGCAACTGAAATAGTTCCACAAATACCCGATAAATATCTGTTCCAGCTAAAATATTATTCTTTCAGCATTTTCATTCTTAGTATAAAAGTAGAGATAACAGGGTGAGTTAAATCCATGTTTACCGACGGGAACTCAACCCATTAAATGTCCACGTAGTAAAATAAACTTACTTATTTCATGTTTATTTTTATTCATAGTTTTCCCGCTAACAGTACGTGTTTTGCAGGCGTATATGGACTAGTAATTAACACAATTAATTTCATCATAACTCTCAATAAAACTGTACGAGTTGGCACTTTAATACAATTGTTACCTCGTTACGTTATAGTAGTTTTGAATATTTTAAACCACTAGCAAACAACCTCGGGTAATCAAAACGGTTCCAACATTATGCTTCATCGGGCACATAAGGGTTAAATTTTTCTTCACATAACCTTTTGTTACCCTTAAAATATGGAACACAAGAACAAAGTTTCGCGAACTAGGCACCATTTCATTACGTCGTTAGATTTATAGTAACAAAACAAGCAAAAATATCTCCTTGTATTACATAATAAATCGGCAGACTTGCTTTTGGAGCGTATTTCTGACCTCCCCCGCGGAATGGGGAGTAAACAAAACAACATTTTTTTTCCAACTCGGATGAATAAATAAGACGGGAAGGGTCGCATTTCGTAGGGGCCATCCCCAGTGTCGAAATAGGTACTTGTTTGATTTGCATGTTTTAATCCTTTCCAAATCTTGCTCTCAGGCGGAATGGCGCAGAATTGTTTTAATGCTGATCTGGAGCTTCAGAAAGTTATTGTTAATTTATGAAAATGTCCATTCATTCGTCTTGTTGTTTGCAAATGTTAACTCCGTTCAGAACGGCGGCGCGCGGCGACAAACTTACACAATATATTCTCAGAAAATCACATTCTACGATTACATAATTCCACATTCTCCTTACATCTGAGTGACAAAATCCCGCGAAGCCGGGACTTCGCCTGTGAACCCCGGGCGATGAAACTAACGGCCCTGGGTATCAACAAAAGAGCAATAAGATATGCTTGGAAAAACTAGTGTATGCGTCCCGCGGGTACAGTCCGGGGCCTGACAGGCCCGCATCGCCGCCGGGGGGTTAAGAGCCCGTGCGTACGGAAAGACGATCCGAGAAATAAACGACTATCGGTATTGCCCTGACGACATTTGTGGGCGAGTATAGATTGATTTTCATTCGGTTTCGGTATAATCTAATAATACGCTGAATTGTTCTACGTAAATCTGAAAAATAATAACAAGGTCAACTGTGAAATTCCTATTAGGTACCTACCTAAGTGATCTTTGATAAAATAAAAAAAACTGTGTAAATATATAAAGATTAAAATGCAGTCAAAGTCTATTATTAAAATAGTTAAAAGATTAAAATGCCAAGCCACGTTAATTTATTATAACAATGACTTTAAAATGTTCTTGATTAGGAAAACTCACTGTAAATCAAGATTAGATTAGTAACTTATCTATAGCTATGACAGGCGTCGTTATTCAAAGAATTAAATCATATTTAAATGTATCATTCAATAGGTACAACTCACGGTTTATCCTTGTCTTGTAACCTTGTCAGATATTGTACAACTTTTCCTTATGAAATGAATAATAAACTGCATATTATTTCTTGGCTCGACAGAAGACTTTGTTGGAAAAATATAATGCCAAGCAACCTTATGTACCTAACAATTAAAATAGCTACCTATTGATTTTTGGAAACATACAAAACTTCAAAAAATATAGCTACACCTATTCCGTTGGCAATGCCTAAATAAAAACACTATCGAATCCATAGTTTTTCGAGTCGTGCCACGTTTGCGATATATCGAAACGGGGTCGGCAATGCTGGTAATATGTATAATTGCTGGGCCGTACCCGGGACTAGGCCACACGTCACCGGGATTGCCGCGTATATCCCGGTAATTGGAGAGCAACCCGGGATTCCACTTTCTTTATTGCGAATAAACTAGTCCCGCACTGGTGCTGTTCTTGCATCTTGGTGTAAGAGTTAAGAGGACAGCGATTCCAAAGATGACTTAATTAAAATATTTGCACAGAGTTTAATAAGGTGGGTACATATTTTTAACATTCGACCATTTACTTGAGGATTATTTTAAATATCATGGATTACTAGAAATCTTTTGTCATCAGATTTAAATACGCCTAGTTATCAATCAATTTGTCCATCAGTTATAAAATCATGTAACATTACCTAAGATGCTTGCCACCAACAATAATAATTATATATAATAATAATAATGCTTAGTTAAACTTACTAAAAATAAATAAAATAACCTACTCGTATTCACAGCCACAGTCAACCTGCAGATCAGTTTATTTCACTGAAATGATGTGTAAACTCTGTCAAATCCAAGAGATGGAGTTAGTGTATTTGATACCACATAACAATTAAAATAAATCTTAAATATATCGAAAGTTGTATAATTGATAGGTTTTATTGAAGGTATAAGTTAGTCGTATGGGACCAAAACTACTATTAAAGAGCACTAAAACTGCTAAAGAACATTTTCTTGCTTCGCTCCCTAATCTGCCCTCTACGTCTCACCCTTTGAACCAAACAATCGGAGATAGCATTTGTGTAAGTTACTGGTTGAACTTACGATCGTACTCATTACTGAAAGTGTTTTGGAAACGATTTGTAATGGCCGTTTTATTCCTGAACTAAGTAGGCGTACGCCATTAGAAATAGACTCCAAACCAGTTTGATGCGATATAAAAACGTTGTTACACCTACACGGGCCTACACCTCAGGTTTTTTATCATGTAAATAGTTACCGAAATGCGCATATACTAATTATATAATATATTTCATTCGTTTATATAATAGAATCGTCTCAATGTTTGATTTGATGGCTTGTTTATTACCTGTTAATTTAAGATTGGAGTTAAAGATTACATTTTATGAATGTTGATTGTTAAGAACAAACTGCTACTTTCTTTGACATTTGAAGCGTTTCATTTAATAATGCTTATTGTTAGTAGTTTTTGGTTGTTAAATGAAGTGTTATTGTTAATTATTTTGTTTCATAAGAACCTGTGGTTAATAATATTGCATTTTGAATCACAGAAACGATACAACATACTTGTGTGTTAATTATCTACGTCACTACCTAGAAGATTTTCATAATGCCATAACTTTGAGTACCAGTCAGTAGGTACCTCCTTACCTAATTCAAATAATTAATTTATTAATACATTTAACTTAATACCTAATGAAGCTACATTCAATAGGCTTATTTAAAATCATTTATTTATAACAACACCATTTCTAAAATTAGAAAACAACTCAGAACATTTAAAAGTATTTCGAAAAGTCAAAATGCTATTGCCAAATTCATAAATTCTCCATGTTATTGCCACATGACAAAGTTCTTCTGTAAGTAGGTGCATCCGATCGGTCGCCGTCGGCTCTTACTGAATTGAACCATATAATATTATAGATTTTCTTTTGTTTTCGTCTCTTTGCGTTTACAAATGGCCTTTATCTTGTATTTAATATTTTTAGAACACTATAATGGTTTAATTAGAACCTATTAGAGGTAATGTTTATTTAGTGTGAAGTTGATGGGTACTTATTAAGGTAGGTTGTGTGTGTTTGACTGATATGATTTTGAATTTAGACAACAGTAATCCAGGTTTATTAAATAAATCCGGTTTGTGGTTCAAAGAGTTTCCTAAATCTAACTCTCAAATCTAAATCCTTCATAATGCTTATGAATAGAGAATGATTATTGCTTTAAAATATTGTTAAACAAAATGAGGCGGAGAATCAGCTCTTTTTGAGCGTCATAATTACGACAGTTCACCACTTCCTAGTGTGTTATCTAGGAAGAAGAAGTAAGCGCAACAAACTCACTAAAGCATAGCTGTCTGATAAATTAGAAGAACTTGATTCTATACAACACCTATCTAATAGCCGTTTCCACATTGAAAACATTGAAGCTTTCGTCAGATTTTGATAGATATTGGTGCCGATTCCCTTGTTTACAAACTAAACTAAATTTAAGTTCAGTGCATATTTTTCTTTCTATTTCATTAAGAAAAGGACAGAAGACAAATTTTAGTTTAGTCTTGTCAAATTAATCGGCGCTTGACGTAAATTGACGTCATTTTAGTAGGCAAGTTTTTAATCACGTCTAAACTTGTATGGAGTAGTGACAGGCGCTGATTAATTTGACAGGACTAAACTAAAATGTATCTTCTGTCCTTTTCTTAATGAAATAGAAAGAAAAAGATGCACTGAACTTAAATTTAGTTTAGTTTGTGAATAAGGGAATCGGCACCATTACCTACCTAAAATGTCATAGAGAACTTACAAATAAGCCTAACCAATTTATTGGAAACAAAAACATCGCCAAATCGTTCCAAATGAATATTCCACCCTATAATTATCTAAACAATAGATATTAAACAAGTATATATATACTAGATGGCTCAATGGCCGGCAATGAATACTAATTTATAGGCGTTTAATGTGCCAAGCAATTAAACTGCTACTGTCGAGCGCTCTCCCTGACCTAACATATATATTGGTGTATACATATTGTAGGTATATTAAAGGCTTACTAAAGCATCATAATCAGCCTATAATGTTCCCACTGCTGGGACACAGGCCTCCTCTCTGTGAGAGAGAGTGGGCCATAATCCACCACACAAACCCAGCGCGGGTTTGTAGATGTCACATGTCTTCTTACAAAAGTATAATTTTACGTTAATACTTAATTAAATATAAACGGGGCTTATAGCCGAATAATAACAACCGCACGGGTCAATCGATCAGGTTAAGCTACGCTTGCCGCGGTTGGTCCGTAGATGGGTGACCATCTTTACATAGGTACCCTTCTGTGCCTCGGAAAGCACGCTAAGCCGTTGGTCGCGGCTGTCATTCGTGGATCTTTGACAGTCTTTGCGGATCGTCAGAAGCCCGAAAGTCTGACAACCAGTCTTACCAAGGGGTATCGTATTACCCAGTAACTGGGTTGTGGAGGTCAGATAGGCAGTCGCTCCATGTAAAATACCTACTGCTATTCAGCTGCATCCAGTTAGACTGGAAGCTGACCCCAACGTAGTTGGGAAAAGGCTTGGCAGATGATGACTTATTTAAATATAAACAAATAAGTATTTATTCAAAAGTGTAACATAGCTGTATTTTTCTTTTATTACTCTTGAAAGTCTTAGCTAGCTGCTTAGCTAAATCAGCTCTTAGTAGGTACTGATTGATGAAAAGTTTAAAAAAGCTACTTTAACTTAAGTAAGATCCTAATTAACCAACATCTTGGAGGGATTTGAATATATTCAAATATAACTAACTATCTTCTTTATCTAGGATTTGCTTTATAAAACATATCCCAGATAAAGAAGGGAGTAAAGAAGCAACATAATAATAAGACCAGCACCCAAATTGCCTGCCGGGGTCGCGGGAAGGTACTAAAGGGTCACCGAGGCCCCCGCAACACAGGCAACAGGAAGGAATACGGGTGGGTTTTAGTCAGTAAGAGTCTGACACACCCTCCCGCTCCGTCCAGAGCGGGAGAAGTTATTTGATGATATACTACCCAAAAAAAAAAAACGCTTCACGAATAACGCAATGAATGTTGTTGAACTGTCAAAATGAAATCCACTGCTACTGCTACTGCCAATTAAAATGATAACAAACTTGTTCAACGATGTTATAAATAGAAAAAAAATGCTATTTCATTCTTTACTTAATTACTTTTAGCAACCAATAGTAAAGCCGTGGAGTTTCTTGCTGTCTCTTCTCCATAGGCACCTACTACGCTTTGGAATGGGCAACTAGCTTCATCTTTCTGACTGACTGACCGAACCCTTGACAATTCAAAAGTGCCTGTAATTGGTTTATTTGAAATAAATGCTTTGAGTTTGAGTTTGAGTTAGGAAGCGACCAATCGGAACCGTGCACCTAGCTTCTGACGTTTCATAAGTGTCCATGTAGGTTTATGTGAAATAAAAATATTTTGATTTGATTTTGATTTTAAAATAAAGGTCATCGATCTGCCTAGCCTTTTCCCAACTATGTTGGGATCGGTTTCCCATTTAACCGGATGCAGCTGAATACCAGTATTTTACATGGAGCGATTGCCTATCTGAACTCCACAAGCACTGGGCAACACGATACCCCTTGGTAAGACTGGTTGTCAGACTTTCGGGCTTCTGACGACCCGTAACGACTGTCAAATATTTACAAATGACGGCCGGGACCAACGGCTTAACGTGCTTTCCGAGGCTCGAAGGGGTCTTGGTATGATGGTCACCCATCCACGGACCGACCGCAGCAAGCGTAGCTTAACCTGATCGATCGACCCGTGCGGCTGTTATTACTTAGCCACAAGCCCCTTGGGTATTAGTAAAAATAAAGGTACCTACCTATCAAAAATATAAAGTTGATTATCACAAAACAATCCATCCATCAATCAGTCCATAGATCACGTCAAATGCTAGACATGCGTATACGCTGATAATATGATTCAATTTTCATCTTCATCCCCATCATCTTTACCTTTTCCCTACCTCTTCTTTTTTTTTAATTAATGTCATCTTCTTTTTCATTCGGTAGATAGAGTTTTCATATTTCAGGTATTGTGTCGTTAGAGAACCCAGGTACAACCCTGAAAAATAATAAAATGAAACTTAGACATGATTTAGGCATGAGACAAATAGTACCCAGTCATCTAGAGAAAAAAAACATTAATTGGCTTCCATGATCAGCTTATAACGTACCCACTGCTGGGACACGAGCCTCCTCTCAGTGAGAGGGAGTGGGCCATAATCCACTACGAGAGCCCAGTGCGGGTTGGTAGATATCACATGTCTTCGAATTTTTGGTTCTAATACATACGTTTCTTCACGATGTTTTCCTTCAAAAGACAAAATTAATGAATTGGCTTATTTCATCAAAATACAAATAAAACTTCAAAAATGTAGGTCGACGTCCGATAAAAAACATTTCTTAATTAGTACGTATAGAAAAAACAAGTCACGAACATTGAAATTCAATAGAAACGCAAATGTAACTTCGTTAATTAAAATTCACGACGTGTATAGCAATTCTACATTTTCTAACAATAAAACGCGACGAAACAACATTGAATCTGTATTAAAAAATAAAGATATGGAGAAATTTATTTGTAATGGCCGCCATACAAGCGAGTTGATATTACAAGAAAATACACTCGACAATCTAAAAGTCCGTGAGCGCTTTTTCAAACAATCCTTTCTACACTCGGTCAGGGACTTTTAGACCAGCACGGTCTAAAAGTACCTGGTCGAGTTTGTTAGTGAGCTACAAGAGGCGGCGATACGGGTTTTTCGGACCGCGGCATTCTCATATAGAGTTGTCAAGGGCGGGGTCTTGTGATGAATTGGAAACATTCTAAGCGGGCGAGGGGAGAGAGGGGGCTTTTTTGAGGGGATCTCAGTTTGGAGGAGCTTGGGGGGTGCGGGTGCAAGGGGGTTGATGAATGGCCCCCGCTAGAGGGAGCCATGTTCATTATACCGCCGGAACGATGTGTTACTTGCCTTCTAATATATTTTGCTTTAGCCCGAGAGCTTTGGGTATGTTATTAGTTCATTATTTTTAGACATTTTTATCTCTTCCGGAGATAAAAAATGCCGTCTCACTGATTACGTATCTTTTTGAAAATACTTTTTTTTAGTTGTTTCAAACAATAATTTTAGACGGGGCGTCGCGTTATATTTGAAATAGGTAGATAATTAAAAAAAATTAATGACTCAATTTATAAAGACATATTAGTGACTTATGATAGTCATCATGTTCAATACAATAGCTTGATTAGTTTCAACAACGAACACATCATTAGCTTTCGTTGAATTAACGAGAATTTACTTTTCACGTCAATAATATTTTTGGTATGAATCAGCGAAAGTTAAGCTTAGTGCACACAGTCACATTTGCAGCGCACCTGCGTCACAGAGCACGCGCGCCCTCTCCGTCAGAAAGCGAATTATAAGTGAAATACTGAGCTAATATTGGGGCTTATAATGTGGTGTAAAAAGGCAGTGCGCGTGGAATCGCGAGATAGGCACCAGTGAGCCCCGCGCTTAGCTTTCATATTAATGACATTTATGAGCGTAAGACGTAGAACTTTTTGTTCTGTTATATTATATTATATGATATTTTTGTAGGAATATTAAACTAAGACAATATGCTTACACGTAAACTTGCAACTAAATATAATTATTTAGACTTAGACTTTGTGACTTCGCTTTCTATTTTTAATCATGTGATGGCAGGTATACCTAGACCATAATATAGAAAGAACCTGCGTAGAATAGAATAGAATAGAATAGAATAGAATACTCTTTACACCATAAAAATTACAGATATAAATGTTGAAATTTTACAAGCGCGTAAGTATTTGGATAATTCCGTTAAATTCTCCAAATATTGGATAAATAACTAAATTATCCAAATAGTTAAGTAGAGAATAAAATATGTCTTCTTTGTTATACAATGTATATGTATGTATGTATATGTTAATTGTAGTAACTGTCAAAATTTTAAAATACTTTCTGTGTCTTCTGTGCAGTTTCTGTGGGACTCAAAACTTTTTTGAGACGTTTTCTTGTCAATATTCATAAGCTGCAGATCTTTAGACACAAACGTAACAAAGCGGCGTCTCAAACTTAAGTATTCCATTCACACGCCACGTTTAAAATAGAAACAATGGCGCCATTAAAAATCCGCTCTCGGATATTTTCCCAGCGTATCCCGTAACACAAATAAATCGCTAGCTTTCCACCGAAGCTATTTCCAAACGAGCATTTTCTATTCTGAACCGTGCACCCGTTTTTCTTAGACGCCCATTATAAGGCGAGGGAGGGTTTTACCCCGGGGTGGTCCCCAACCCCCCCGAACCCCGAAAGTAGAGGTTAAGTCGACGTATAGGCCGTTATGAAAGTTTATAAGTAGAATGGATGATAATTATACAGGCTTTATGTGTAGGGCGTGCTTTTTAAACGATATCACCTTAAAGAGTTTTCGGTGAATTGCAAATTTTGGATTACTCTGCATGTTGAGTGGAAGGGACAGATTTATTCAGATATGAATGGAGGTATGAATATTTTTGGGTCTAACGACGGTTACATTTGAAATACAGTTTAGAGATTCACGACTCAGGAATATCATGGCTTACAGTTTTATGACATTTTCGGGACAGACTGAAAATAAAATAAATGCGAATCGATCCACGCAACTCAATCGGCAATTCCACGCACCAGCGCATTGAAGGCGTTCAAAAACAAACTAATCTGCAATCAGACGTTAATTCCCAACATACGCAAGTAAAGCCAACACAACACAGACTTGGAAGCGCCATACAACACCGCAAACTTCGAAACACCAGCTCTATTTACATGTAAATACTTTGAAAAAGTAATTTGCGCCGAGCGTCTCTCGCGCCGCCCTCGAGATTGCGAAAAGGCACATTAAGCTTCCTCCAGGTGATGCATGATAACTGTTATGGCCGAATATAATTTTCTCAGGGCCGCATCGCTCCCTTAATCCCCGCAAAGAGCCTTCGGAATTATTCCTACAGATATTTACGGTTTCGTGAATAAATAAAATTATGAACGGTGTGTACGGGGATCTAACTAAGTCGGTGCGGCTTGGCTCCTTGTTTATTATTATACCTATATTAAGTTGTTTATCTTTTTAATGGACGCAGAGAGTTATACGGGTCGATGCGATTTATGTCGTGTAGGATAAGAAACTCGGGAGGATAAAAAGAAGGAATGTCGGGACTCGAGTCTGATTCCACGCTGAGATTGGATTTTTAAATTTAGATGTGATGATATTGTTCTGTTTGTTTTATGTTTATGGATTTTTTTTTAATTATTCGGGAGGAAATTGTGATCAAATGACTTGGCTGTCTTAAGTGGTTATCAATTTTCTGAAGCCGTTTGAAGTGAGAGTTAAGAACAACAATAGAATGATGAATATACCTGTGTTTAAAGTTTCTCAGTCCATATTGTATCACTCTAATGGAATTTACACTTTCACATGCCAGTATCATGAAAACTATAATCGAAAACAAAATATGGCATTCATATCAACTAAAAGACAGTTCACAATTCTAAAACACGGAGTCACGTCTGACGTATATTGCGTTTGATATTACACTCATAACAATCTCAATATACACTGAAAGGGGTACTAGAATCACGACAAAAGTATGCTTTTCTAAAACTCTTTCTAAAGACTCGTGGTCAACAAAGGAAATTCAAACAATATTGCGCAAAACGGCACTTTGTGCAATACATCGTCGTAAAAAGAACAATAAACAAAGAAAGGGTAACAAAGTCACTCCTCAAACCCTTTTATTGCTTTCGAAAGAAAAACAACCCTTCCATTGAAAGCACAAAGAACTTTTGTTTCGGCTCGCCCGTTATTTTGACGCAAACGCTTTTTAAAATTTCTAGGAAAGTACTCTTTAGGAATGTAAACAAAGCATCTTCTGTACATTTTTTATAAACACCTAGCAGGTAATATATTTGTCTTTCAAGTAAAAAAGTTAACGGATTGCCATTAAAGAAGGTAAAAAATTGTTACTCTCTTACATTGAAAAATAAGTGTTTCAAATAGCCGACTTCAAACGGGACGTTGGCAATAAATTCGTTTACAGCTTGTCCACTGCGTGTTATATATTTTTTCCAATTTTTCTTGCACTCAGGAACCTATATTGGTATGCACACAGATTTTATCTGGAAGGTGCAAAAGTTTTTCCTTCAGCGCTTTTCAGTTCAGTTTTTACTTCAAATTGTCTAAGAAATGGCACCATGCACGACGAATTAAACGCAAACTGTGTACCAATAAACACGTATGTCTATTAATACGTACTATTAACACATTGTTACCAACAACGCCAACAATTCGTCCCCATCTAATCATAACCAAATACCCCTGGTATTTGGTTATTACCAAAATAGCGGTAAAGCTGAGTGCAACGACCTCATTGCAGACCCTACCCAAGGTCGGGCTAGTAAAATGTTTATGGACTATAAAACCTCGTCTGCACTGTGTCTCTATGTCAAGGACTCCAGACAATTTTATTGACCATTCTGACGATTCAACGAGACAGAATTTACAACCAACTGTCAACTGTCAACCCTTTATTGTTTTAAAAACAGATGTTGGGCACAAGTGGGGTACCAGGATGCCTATTGAGTTAAGAATAAGGATGAGAATGCTGTTAATTCGTTTTTTAGTTGTATATTTGAATTAACTACTCGTTTTGTTTTTTCTGTGCCTACTGTCTAACCTGTTATTTTTAGTTATAACAGAATCCATATTTAATTCATCAAATAAAATTAGTTGAACAGATATTAGGTTTATTTATTCAACCCATTTTATTCTAATATTTACAAGCGAAAATAGTTTTACCTAATTTGCTGAAATGTTGACTGAAAATTAAATATTTTTAGTAAGTAAGTCGAAATCACACAGTAAAACTTTGTCAAGCACATAACAACATTAGAGATGAACAAGGCAATGGAAGTTAACCTGCTGCACGTCACATCTGGAAACCGTTTCAGTCATGTACCTACGCACATAAAACTTGCACAAGACGAAGGGTCGGAATTAAATATTCCATAAAATCGCAGCACTTCTAAAAGAAAAGCAATATCGGATACGCAAGTGGCTAATGACAATTTGATGCCGACGGTATGGCGCTGTCGTAAAAAATCACTAGAAATGATCCCATTTTGATTAAAAAATCACGAGTAGCCACCCTCAGGCGCTCACAAAAGGAAACTTCCGAATGATTTAAAAGTTTTAATAACGGAATTCTAGTGAAATGACATTATACTTTCAAATTAGGAGTGAAAATTTAATTTAAAGGAGAGACAACTCGCCGTTGTAGGGGCGAATGGGATTCACCATCGTAAAAATGTACAAGCTCTTCTTTCACAGAGTTTCTTTTCAGTGTGCAAAATTTATGCCGCTTAAATCTCTCCGAGGAAAATTAGAAGGGGCCTGTATTTATTAAACTGGATGGTTCTCACTCGTTAGAGGAATTTTAATAGGCGAAGTTTGCCTTATGAATGCGGCTTTCGCTATGACTTTCGAGTTATCTTTTATTAGATTTCAGTCCTAATTAGGGTTGTCAAGTGTTCTGGAACAAAATCTTTAATGACCACTTATTACAGCGAGTTTCGGTCACGAAGCAATTTTTTTTGCAGTATTAAAAACGGCCAGACATTTTACAATGTGGGCTAACAATTTTATCCTAGCTTTAAAACATAATAGTATATTCAGCATTACCAACTTTTCGCTCCAGACAATACACGAGCAAGCTTTTTAACTTTTAATTTCTAATTAGAGAGCCACATTATTAACAAAACAAACATTGTGTGTAAACTAACATGGCGTACGTAAGAGTATGATATTGCTATTATAATTCTGTTCTAAACGGGCCCACACACGGGCCGTCTCCGTTTCAAAGCATTTTCATGTATAGCTAATTAAAATACGCTGTCGCAAATGTAAACGGTGCGAGCGGTCTCTTTACACGGTCCCAAATTATTTTGTGCTTTATTAAAATGATTTTTTTACGTACTTGCATTATTTGCGAATGTAGCTCATGCATTTTCAGAGTATGCTTTTGAAAAGAAGGATAGTTATGCCTGAAATTAATTGTGGTGACGTAGTTCTGCTACATCTCTAACACTATATATAGTTGCCGGCATTTAACTTGAGCTCTCGGCGGGGTGGTGGGGGTTTGTGTGCGCATCGTATTGTCTCAAGAGTAAAGTCCAAAATCGCTTAAAGTAATTAAGGATCAGAGCTCAAGATAAATGCCGGCAATTATACCACTCATCATCATCTGCCTAGCCTTTTCCCAACCATGTTGGGGTCGGCTTCAAATTTAACCGGATGCAGTTGAATACCAGTATTTTACATGGAGCGACTGCCTATCAGACCTTCACAACCCAGTTACTAGGCAACACGATACCCCTTGGTAAGACTGGTTGTCAGACTTTCGGGCTTCTGACGACCCGTAACGACTGTCAAAGATCTAGAAATGACAGCCGGGACCAACGGCTTAACGTGCTTTTCGAGACACGAAGGGGTCTTGGTATGTAAAGATGGTCACCCATCCATGGACCAACCGCGGCAAGCGTAGCTTAACCTGATCGATCGAGCCATGCGGCTGTTACGAGTATTACTTAGCCACAAGCCCCTTACTCAACACTCTATACCACTTCTAAGCTTTATTAAATCCACGTAATTTTGGCTGAGGGTCATCGTATTGTTGGTAGGTATTTTATAATGATTCAATTGCGTAAAACACAGTAGCAATGGGTTTCATTTTGACAGTTCAACAACATTCATTGCGGTATTTACATTGTTGAACAGACAAATTCTTCGAACATATGAAGCAATGGATTAGCAATATCCTTCAAAATCATTCAGGTTGTGATTGATAGTGTGTTACGCAATGACGAGGAAGAAATTCAGACATTGTAAATATCTAAATGACATTGTTTCAGACACTTATTCTAAAACGAATATTGTTTTTGCTTGCAACTTTTAACAAATTACATTTTATATCTTTTTGCATAAGGTAGGTCCATAAATATAATGGTATTTTAAAAATGTATATGTAATCGTTAATAAACACTCAACTCAATACCTACATCAGATTTATAATACTTTGCATACCAATCTCAAGTTCTTTTTTTTCATAAATCAGATTATGAACAAAAAATCGTGTCCAAGCCATTTTCGATATGAAATAAACTTTTGAATCATAACAATAAAGAAATAATAATTTAGAAAACATAATTTGATGTCTGGAAAGTTTCTAACAGAGTAGTTTCAAAGATATTTATTATATCAATATTTCTTTAAAATCTATTCTACGTTTATTGTAATTTTGAACTTTTATCATGATACTTTAAAAGCAGTTCAGCAACTTTCTCTATATTTTGATTTCATAGTATTGCTTGGGAAGGTAGATTGATAATATTTTTGAAGATTTATTATTTATAAATAATAAATTATTATTATTGAACAGACTTATGAACATAAACGAAGCAAAAGGAGTAGGTATGTAAGGAGCGTAGTAGGCGGCGTTCTATAGTTTCTGCCTACCTCTATGGGAAGAAGGCGTGAGTTTATGTATGTATGTGTTATTTATTATTTATTTATTATGTGCTGCCTCTATTGTAAAACCATATTAATAATAATAGTAATCTTTTCAACACACTTGCTCATAAAGTGGCTCTATGGTCACCGCAATTAGGCACAGAATGACACCCATAATCAAACTATGACTTTTTCATTGCTATAACTCACTAGTGAGATATTTTTTTTTTTTTAAATTTTATTGGTTGAGTTGCTTTGTTATTATAAAAGTTTTTATTCAAAAAGAAGATCGTGTTCAATAGAACAAATAAATTAGGAACCGGTACCGGCAGCGGAGGCACAGCCAATAAATTAATGTTCCTATTGCTTGCTCATTTCATGCAACTTCTTATTTAAATAGATAATTTTAACTCGTAGGTACGTGTTTAATAAATAAAACTTTCACTCAAATATAACTTTTGTTTTCTCTGTAATAAAAGAAAACTTTACATTACCCATTTTGTATGTGGCAAAATAGGCGCAAACCCTATGCGCGGAAAATAAAAAAAAACTCATCTCTTTAGTCTGTGGTCGATCGCAATGCGCGCGCATAGGAAAACTGATTAATTTTTCCCGCCATAGCGAAACATTTTTCACAACTCGTTTTCACTGTTGAAATTATAGTTATTTATTAATTAAAATGTCTACAAGTACTAGTTACGAAGAAAATGATTTATGTTGTAGGTACACCGCCCGATATAAGATGTGAAGCTCTTAACGTTATGGAAAGTTTACTACCTGAAAACTCCAAGAAAAATTATCTATTAGCGTACCAAAATTTCATAAAATGGCAAAACAGCAAGAATACGCAGTCTTTTTCAGAAAATGTGTTCATGGCGTACTTTAAAGAATTATCTTCTAAGTACAAACCTAGCTCTTTGTGGTGTTTATACTCAATGTTAAAAAGTACAGTCCGAACAAAGAATGGAGTGGACTTAAAAACATACTCTAATTTGTCAGCTTATCTAAAGAGACTATCCGATGGATTTAGAAGCAAGAAATCAAAGGTTTTATCGTCTGACGATATTGAAAAATTTATAAAAGATGCTCCAGCAGGCTTAGCATGACGCTTTGTATTTCTACGAAGAATAGACACGGCTCTTTCTATACAAAGTGACATTTCGTTTCTCCTTTTTTGACATCCCACCGTAGAAATCATTCTACATTAAAAAGGACCTAGACAAAGATCGTTAGAAACGAAATACAAGATGATAGATTGTAGAAGGATTTCTACGGTGGGATGTCAAAAAAGGACAAACGAAATGTCACTTTGTATAGAAAGAGCCGTGTCTATTCTTCGAAGATATAGAAAGCGTCATGCTAAGCCTGCAGATGACCAATATCTGGCTACTAAGGTTAGTTAAATTAATTTTAAATATCTACGCGACTTCAGCCTGTGTTGTGTTTTGAACTTAATTATTGTTTCTTTTTTTTCAGGTTGCTTTAATATTTGGTGTAACTGGTGCCTGTAGGATACAAGAATTAAAAAACATAGAGAACCATGGCCAGATGCTTTTAGTGAAGATACCTATCACGAAAAATAGAATACCGAGGTCATTCACCATACACGGTCCATTCTATGAAATTGCTAAGAAGTATGAAAATTTGCGGTCACCAAAAGCAAAAACTGACCGTTTCTTTCTAAATTACCAGAATGTACCTGTCAGCATACAGGTATAAACAAATTTGGATCTATGCCTAAATAAATCGCTAAGTTTTTAGGTTTAGCAGATGCTGAGAGCTACACTGGATATAGTTTCAGAAGAACATCTGCTACATTGCTAGCTAATTCAGGAGCTGATATAATGACTTTGAAGCGTCATGGTGGGTGGCGATCTAGCAATGTAGCAGAATCATACGTAGAAGATTCCATACAAAACAAGAAGGAAATTTGTGCAAAAATCACAAAAAGTACATCCATACATCATAATGAGCCATTTTAAATTACAATAGAACATGAAAATATTTCAATAAATAATCTATCTGATGAGACCGCTATGCCATCAAAAACAGTTAATTATAATTTCACTAACTGCACATTTACTAATTGTTTCTCTAAATAAACTTTTTACCTACTAAATAAAATGAGTTTTTTTATTTTTTTTATTCACAAGTGTGTTAAAAAACATCGTATGATACACGTGTGTATTGATGATTACCGTCCTCGGCTCTCTTAAGACTCTCGCCTACGGCTCGAGTCTCAATGGCGCCTCAGCGGTAATCACCAATGTTACACACTAGTACCATAATGTACTATTATTTATATAAAAACAGATTGTATTACATATTATGTAACAGTTTTTACAAAGTGGGTAGTATGAAATCTCTAACAAACAAGTGGGTGACGTGCTGTTCTCCTTGCTAGGCTATGAAATATTATATTAAAATGTGCATACTTAGATAACACTGAGTTTGTAAATTACGACAACATAAGTATTGCCGATATCTTGTATGAATTCGAAAATTTAATCGTAGATATTCCAAATGTATGAGCCAAATTATTGCCTTCATTGTCATTTAAATACCATTTCCTATTAGCAATTTGCTATTAGCAATAAGTAATTGATTTCTTTTTTGCATCAAAAGAGCAAAGGTTCATGATTTTTTTTCTACCATCAACGTAATAATTTGTTATTTAATTTGTTGCACAAATTATTGTGAAACAAATTATTAAGTTTCACATTTCCATACACATTTCCTAATTTTCTCACAGAGAAGTAACAATAAAATAAAGAACATTGTATCGTTTGGTGGCCATTTTAAAAACGTTAACAGCCACACTAGAGGAGCGTCTACGTTCCGTTTATAAGCCATTAACCAACCGTTTGGCCGTAAAGTTGACAAGTCGAGTCGTTAAGATTAGGTGCAGTACACCTCTATTAGCTTGAGATTGCTTGATGTTATAGTGATGACCAGAATGTAGGTGAAGTGGAGCGACTTCAAGATTTTCTTCCTGCTGAAGTATGTAGTTCAAAAGGACTTCCATTTAGCAGTTAGTTTAAGAAACCATTGCCGTGTCGTTGATTATAACTTCATAATCATAAGTGTAATCTTTTGTTTTTGTTTCTTTTACTTTTCGGCGTTCATCTCTTTTTCTATAATTTCTGTACAAGTACTCATGTTTGCTTTGTATTTTTCTTATTTAGAACCTGCAAAATTTTGAATAAGTACGTTTGTACCTTGAAATATTTATCTTTCATAAGTCTCTTTACTTTGCTTTGTACGAAGACGCTGTAATAACCTACTAAGTACAAAATACTTAGTCAACTCCTAACTGTGTAAAAAATTGTTCTCTTTGCCTTGATTGAACCTTATTTATACTGCAAAAGGAAAGTATAGTCATTTGTGTGGTGAAAGCTACAACATAGACCTACTTAACTAGTTACTATATTTAACTAGGTAGTTACACTTCTGAAGTATTTGGTAACGGAATCAAATTACCTTATTTTTTACCGCCCATAATTAAAAACACAAGAAGAACGTTGGTACCGAAGTCATAAAAACAATAAAGATTTTTTCATGCCTCATACTTACAAGTAGTTTTTTTTTATTAAAGAATTTTCGTGAAATAAACTTCAAAGAATGTTTGTATCATATGCGTTATATTATTCTCATTAGAACCGTTTTTATGATGATGAAGTGTGTAAAATAGCGGCTCTGTTCAAGAAATTAAGTTGTATGAATTTCTTAATGAGCACGTTAATATACTTTCGCATACCGTATGTTTATACGATTTTATGTTAATTAGGTACCAATATATATTTTTAATTCATATTTTAAGACGTGAAATTAAGTTATTATCTGAAGAATTTAAATATACCTAAAAGAAAGAATGCGTTATATGCGCTGTTTTTTATTTCCCACAGTTATCAAAGTGAATGTGTACATTGTTACGATAACCGAATAAAAGAATTTAAATACACGTTAGTATTAGTAGTTACGGATTTTAAAGTTTAGAAAAATAGCCGTAGCGCTGCTACGGAAAATTCTTAGCAACATTCTTCTGGAAAGCTACTTGAAACATCTTGCTCTATAGTCGGTGGAGACAAAACCTTCTCGGCAAATAATTGGTCTTAGTTTCCACCGTAGTGTGTTTTATAAGTAATAACGGATAAGTGACCCGCGTGATATATGTTAACTTATGAAGCCCGGCGCGTACCTCATGTGGTGTCAAGCTATGGAAAATCAATTGTGTCTCATTAGCGGTCCTTGACCGATTACATACACTAACCTTCCGGAATACATAATCAGCCTATAATGTTCCCACTGCTGGGACACAGGCCTCCTCTCTGTGAGAGGGAGTGGGCCGTTATCCACCACGCGGGCCCAGTGCGGATTGGTAGATATCACATGTCTTCGAATTTTTGCTTCTAGGACATGCCGGTTTCCTCACGATGTTTTCCTTCACCGTTTTGAGGACAGTGGTGATGAAATAATTTACACAAAGTAAAGCGCCTGTCAAGGTTCGAACCTACGACTTACAACTCGTAAGTCGCGGACGTTACCACTAGGCCACCACTGCTCACACCTGCACTACACTGCTCACCTTCCGGAATGAATGTTCTTAATGATGGTAAAAACCGCATCAAAACCATGGTGTAGATTAAAAGACCTAAGCGGAAACAAAGTCGCTCTTCGTATCTGTTTGTATGACCCACAGACACAAAAAGCGACTTTAATATTAACTCGACTCTAATATTATAAATGCGAAAGTGAGTTTGTTTGTTTGTTACGGTTACACGCTAAAACGGCTAAACGGATTTGGATGAAATTTAGCACATGGGTAGACCTTAGAAACAAATTCAAAGAAATTATTGTACTAACTCTGCCTTCTCTTTATTTCTTAGAAAGTATTTTGTATGTTCGCAAAACTTACGTCTTTTCAAAACAAAAAGTGATTTCCATAATATAAATACACGAACATGAAATTGTAATACCCAATTTAGATTAATAACAAAAACAAGCAAATCCTTTGTTATCAATAGTATCCGCTTTTATAACAAGTTGCCAAAGTCGGTTACAGAACTTAGCGATGGAAAGTTCAAAACCCACATCAAACGTGTCCTTATCAAAAACGCATATTATAAGATTAAAGACTACGTTGAAGACAAGGAAGTTTGTCAATAATTCACTCTGCACATGTGGCTTCCCTGGTACCTCATAAACGGCATAACTATGTAAATGTCTATTAAATGCTCCCAAATTACGATGCTTATTATTTTTTATACATAATTTTATAAGTTTTATAATGCCTAAAAGTGATCCACCGCAGTAAACAAACTCAGAAAAATATATGATATTCTTCTGGATATATGCTACGTAGATGGTGTGTTGAAAACATAATACAACTAATTTAATACGATAGAAAAAAACCAGGAAATTACCTCTAAAAAATTCTTTTAATGATTAAAAACCATACTAATATGCATGCAATCATTCTGTTTTTGTCAGATTATGTTACAAGCAACATATTAGCATAATAATGTTTTATTTTATTATCCAATCAATAGTTTTTTTTTTTAATAGATAATTGATTACCAGAGTTGTGTCATCGCACTTCTCTTTCTTTTCTATGCAGTCCGACAGTAACCACGCTTTATCTGTTGTACCTAAGCCACTTAATTATGATAACAAAATCAGACTGCAGTTTTTCCTCAAAGCGACAAAATAAAGTTATTTAAATATCCAATAGGTAGGTATTTAAATAAAAATGTTCCAAAGATAACAATAAATTCACGAGGTCTTTTGAGTTCATACAAACATACATAAATGTCACATCATAATTACGTGATTTAATTGTTCTTTTAATACATTAACAATTTTACTTTGGTTTTTATTTGAATTAGCTGTCGGGAATACTTATATTTTTAATTTATATTAGAGGTTTAACGTGAGACTTAAGAGACATTTACATAACATAACTTCACGCCTTGTTTCCCTGAAGGGTTCGGCAGAGGTGTACCTGTAGTGCACCCACATTTCGCCAGTTATGTTTGTAAGTCCCATGTAATAGAGGGCAAGCCTATTGCCATCAACCGGACACAAATCCAGACTCCGGGCTGCTACTGAGAAATTCCAGATAGAAAAACCCAATAACACTGCCCGACCCGGAAATCGAACCCAAGACTTTATGCTCAGCAGTAGCGCTTGCGACCACTAGACCAACGAGGCAGACCAAGAGACATTTACACAACATAATTCATAATCTTATGTTTAAGATTGCTATTTTTATTATGTTTATCTAAATATGTATGTCGTTGATAAAGCTTACCTAATAAGCATGCAACAATGTTGTGAACACAAATCTTTTCTTATTTTCTTTTTGTTTTATAGTACTTATACTTAATTACATTGTTTTCAAGCAAAATGAGCTAGACACTTACATGTCTCTAATTGTAATTCCGCTTGTCTTTCTTGACATTTTTGAAGAAGAATGGATCATCAACTTTTTTGGCAAGGATGTGTTGGTAGAGCGAAATCGATTTTCAGTTTCATGTTTATTTTTGAAGTACGAATAAAAACAGTTCCATCATTTTAAACAGTTGAACATCACACAGCAGTATTGTGAAAGCCTCTACGTCGCATACAACTCAATGTTTTATTAAAATCGTTTTCTGAATGTAATACGTTTGCTTCTCGAAATACGGTCCGACGGAACCCCATAACGAATGGGAATGACCCCATTAAGGGCACCTTTTAACGTATTAAATCGAAACTTATCGGGAGTCCTGTCCACGGTCTAACCCAAGGGTGAGTCTTATCGGGCATACCACTCACTTAGGGACACTAGGATAGTGGATGTGGGATATACGATTCTCATTTGCGGTTTATACCGAGGACATCTCTATAAATTAGTAGGTATCGGGGGTTGGTATTTATGCATTCGCAAAGTAATGAATAGATTTTGTGTCTTCCCTTTTGTCGAGTTTAATTTATTCCGATTGTGTGGTAAAGGCTGTTGGTATACAAGGTTGCGTTAAGACTCGTGAAGACTTGAGCGATATCGCGGGTGGGACAAGCATATTGCTGCCTTGTAGAACTTGTGTGCATAATATAAAGACAGAAGGACGAAGACTATTCTTCCCTATTTAATATAAAGACAGAAGGACGAGGACTATTCTTCCCTATTTAATATAAAGGCAGCAGGACGAGGACTATTCTTCCCTATTTAACATAAAAGCAGCAGGACGAGGACTATTTTTCCCTATTTAATATAAAGGCAGCAGGACGAGGACTATTCTTCCCTATTTAATATAAAGACGGAAGGACGAGGACTATTCTTCCCTATTTAATATAAAGGCAGCAGGACGAGGACTACTCTTCCCTATTTAACTGATACAGAAGGGAAACAAAATAAATTAAATACTACCTACTTAACCTAAAATAACTAACTTTAAATACAAGAACAGCAGCGGTAAGTTTTCCACGGAACTTATCACTACATTTTATAAAACCACGTCCCTCGCCGCGTCTGTATGTCTGAACGCGATAAACTCAAAAACTACCGAACGGATTCATATGGTTTTCACCAAATGGACATATTGATTCATGAGTAAGGTTTAAGTGTATAATTCATTAAGATTTTGTGTACATCGGCTAAAATATGACGATGTATATTGAAGATGTCGCAAAAAATCATGCCGACTGGGAGCTTCACTGGCGTGTGCGTTACAGTAGTATATTTCCGTGGGATAATTTCCGATCTCCACGCGGACGAAGCCGCGGGAAAAGGGTAGTTATTATAAAGATTATTATTACTTAATTATAAAGCTAAACTGAAATCAAAGGCTAACCTTCTAAGTTAGAAAAGGTATTATGTAGGCACCGATACCGTACTCAACTTTGCATGTAATTTTTGTTTTTATCTGGTAGTTTTACCTGTGAAGTGACCATGGTTAGTTTATAAAGGTACTTAATAACTACATAAGAGCTATCTCAAGATAACCTAAGCAAATGAACCTAAAAGCTATCCTACCTAAAATAATCATAAAGAAAAATAAAATAAAACCGCATACAACCTTCAATCCATTTTTTTTTCATAAAAACTTTTTACCTTCAAAGCTCAACACAGCTTTCAGCGCCACAGGAATCAAAGGTTCGTGTTTCCAATCACTTTGATAGCGTAGAAGCCTTCGCCTCTACGTAGTTCCTATAAATACTACGAGATGGCAGCACAGGTACGAAACTGTAATATCGTCGTTAAATTAATTTCAGTGGTTATGTAATCACTTTCATATCGTTTTAAGTGTTTTAGTATGAAATTTAAACGAATAGAATATGACTTTACCTGAATTTGGTCCCCCTGAGTGTACTTGAATGTCATGGATGTGATTTATGCACTGATTTAGGGTTTATTTACCTAGTATCCAATTATATACTCAATGATTCCAAAACAACACTACAAGATAACAATTTGCAAAACAATGAGGTAATTTATGAATAATTTCAAGGTTGGTTCTAAATTAATCAACCCTTGTGGCCAGCTCAGAGCTTTAAGCAAATTGTTGATATGTCAGTGTAAAGTACCTATTTTTTTCAATATAGTCGTCCTATTATTCATTTAAGTCATCCATTTAATCAAAGCTTCAAATAATAAAACTAGATAAAAAATAGCTTCTATAAATCAGTTATTCTCACACAAAACATTACATATTCATTAACAAGATGAATATATATCGTTTATCTAATTAAAAAATCCATCCCCTTTATACAAAAAATACTATTAAAACTGATAGAAACAGGGCCATTAACACTCATATACCACTTAACTTGTACACAACGCCCCTATACGATCGCCATTTCACATCATTGCTAAATTGGTGACCACATAAATCCTACTGTTTAATTTAATCAACACTGCTGTTCTTCACTTATAAGTACACTTTATGTCCATTCCATCCTGACCTCAGAGTCATAACCAATTCACCCCTTTTACTGAAATAAAAATAGTCGAGGAGAGGGGAAGGGTAGGTCTCGTTTCGTCGGTCAGTAGGTTATCCATAATTTCATTTATGTGGGAGCTTAACCACTCATGTTGTCTTTGGCAAGATTAAGATTGACTTCAATATGAGAAAAAGAATGTTTTTTGTTATTTCCTAAAACTTTGTGTAACTCCTAGTTACACAATAATAAAAAAACTTTAATATTTTGTGTATGAAAAGCAACTTTATATATTATCTAAGTAGTTAGGTACCTACTTTAGTGCAAAAAAAGCACCGAGGAGGTTTTTCTAACTAAAATAATTTAATAACGGAAAGAAAGGACATTATGTTTCCATAATAAAGAAACACTTTCCTAGAACTGGTAGCAAAATTCTAAACGATAACAAAACAAATAAAAACAACAACCCACATGTTTCCCACAAAAAAACAACACTTATTAAGCAATAGTATGTGTAAACAAACTCATAGTTACGATAAACATCAATATTTCGGTACTCCAAAGGGACATTACGGATCATTGATTATCATCATCCTATAACAATAATGACATTTCAAATTCAAATGTAAAATGGCGGCGTGTCGGGTGGGGTTCTTCCCTACCGGATGCGAAGCGCACCGTCGGAAACGAAGGGAATTATTTATGAGACTGTCACATATTATTTATTTAATTCCCAACTTTCGATGACATACTAATGTTCAGTACGACACATTAACATTACCATTTCAATAATCAACGACCGTCACCATATTTTTTCTCATCGCTAAAACTGAGTCTTTGAAAATGAATAAATTGTAATCTTTGAAAATGAAACACCCACGTAGTAACTAATAGATACTGTTCGTAAATCATAAAGACAATGAATTTGTGATTCTGATCTTCAATTGGGCTTTACGTTTGTCATCCTATCTACACACCTACCCGCATGATGATGATGCAATCAAATCAAACTAAACACAGTAGGAATTTATAAAAAAAAACAAGCTTCATCCCGCGACTTTGTCCACGTAAAACTTCTTGTTCCCCCGACAAACTGCACCGCATTGCATCGCCCACCCTCGCCTCTTAGTTCGTTTTCGCTTAGCTTTCTTTCTAACTTTTTCTCTTTTTGCTCGGCTCCTAAGGGTCGTAGCGTAATGTTAAATAACCTATAACCTTCCTCAAGAATTAGGCTATCAAATGCAAAAAGATTTTTTCAAATCCGACTGGTAGTTCCAGAGATTACATACAAACTTACAAACAACAGGCACTCTTAGAATAAATATAGTTAAAATATTTAAGTAAATATTATTATTTAAAGCAATATATTTTGGTTTATTTATTAGCTATTATGTAAAACAGCAACAAATGGCTGTAATTTATGCGTTTAGATAAACAGCGGGAAAAGAACTGGTTTCCGTCATTGGCTAATCTTTAAATGGTTGTGTTAGTGTAGGAGAGATGATCTTTCACGTACGGGGACTAAATAAAGCAACTTAGACCAACAAAGAAGCATTTGGAATGGCAGATAATGAGTGTGACCAGCGAGAAGGAACGAAATGTCTGGCTGGGAGAGGTTACGATATTTCCGGGCCATTTGACACTTTGTTGTTACCCTACACAGTGTCATGGGCACGCGGCGGGGGAAGAGAAAGATGGTATAAATAAAACTGTTTTATGTATGTATATACACAGTCTTGTAGTTATTTTAATGTTTGTTTATGCTAGTGCAAAGAGTCTAGTTCATATTGTTTTGTTTATTTTTTACTTTGATCTTGTTTAGGTAAGTATTAATCACTTATTTATTCTCTATCAAAATAGCATTTCCCAAGTCTACTTCCTATTCCGGGTGTCACCACTGTGTGGAGCGCCCGAAGGACACGGTGGAGCATACGGTGGAGGTCTGCCCGGCTTGAGCAGAGCACCGCAGTGTCCTCGTGGAGGCGATCGGCGGCAGAGATCTCTCGCGTTCGGCCCTGGTTCAAGCCATGGTACGGAGCGAGAGGGCATGGGCAGCCGTCACCTCCTTCTGCGAAGCAGTAATGCTCGCGAAAGAGGAGGCGGGACGATTGTGGGAAATGCAAATTTCGCGCTCTCTCGCCCCTAGCTGCCGCAGGAGATGCCACCGTAGGCGCGGGCTTACGGACGGTGAGCAATGGGTAGCTAACCGTCCGGTGAAGACCAGGCCCGGGTCGACGGCACGTTGTGTTCCACGCGCGCCTCAATGAGATGTCGTCAGCACATGCGTAGGGGTCCACTAGGAGCGATGCCTGCCGGGGTCGCGGGAAAGTTCGAAAGGGTTACCGAGGCTAACCTGGCAACACAGACAACGGAAGGAACACGGGTGGGTTTTAGTCAGTAAGAGTCTGACACACCCTCCCGCTCCGCCCAGAGCGTGAGAAGGTATTTGATCATTTCCCACCCAAAAAAAAAAAGTCTACTTCCTACTACTGTAATGATAAAACAGTTTCAGAATACTATCCGTAGTTCTAAAACCGGTATATGAGTTACAGCACACTCTGTGCAAAAAATTCGAGAGTTAGCTTGCTATATCTAAAGGAAAGACAGAGCTTCTTGCAAAATTGTGGGCTATGTTTGTTTGATATTCAATCAACGGTCCATTTACATGGCATTTCGAGTGATTCTGGTCAATATAAAACGTCTAAGAAAGCCATTAAAGATAAGTTACGAGGAATACAAACGGAATGCAGAACATGTTAAATGCAATAGTTTTACAAATAGCCTGCTAATTTACTTGTGAGTCACATAGGACCACACAACATAGACTTATGTTAAATCCTAAATGAATAGCATATATATTACACCACACCTATTCGATGACATTAAATAAATTCTGTTGGTACATCTAAATAAAGCGTATAGTAGTGTGTCGATAAATATAATGTTTTGTGGGGTCTGCGTGCTATATTTTTTTATTTAAAGTAAAAATACCTACGTGTTTAACTTCTTATTTAACTTTGAAGCCTCAAAGTACAGTCAAGTCTTTTATATTTTCGTCAGTTTTCAAATTCTTTCCTTTCTCAAGTCCTGACACATAATGCCTTTTGAATATTAAATTTTAATGGATCATATAAACTATATTTAATGACTTTTTAACAAAGATAAAAATAGCATAAGTACCTACGACTTTGACCAATGTCGAGTTGACATCAATCTTAAACCTTTTTAATGGCCTGGCCATTTTATTATTAAAATCTTTTTGTTTTTATTTAATTTTCAGTCTGTCAGTGTCACATTTTTTATTCGGTTTGGCATGTAAAGAAGATGGCTGAATGTCATTCTGCGGTAATGACAATACGACATAATTTGGAATAATGTTGAGTCGGTAAAGCAGATACTATCGTGCAACGAGAAGATAAAAATAGCCCTAAAGGTGACGAACATGTTTTGAATGTGACTTTAACCTACCTAAGTGCTATAAAAAAAAAAAACATTTGTAGATTGGGAAATCCTTAAACTTGACCACCATTTTCAAGAAGCATTTGCGTAAAGTCGAATTATTAATTCACAGCAGGCTTACCATGACGCTTTCTATTTCTTCGAAGAAAATACAGGGCTCTTTCTATACAAATTGACATTTCGTTTCTCATTTTTGACATCCCATCGTAGAAATCCTTCTACCTACATAAAAAAGGACCTAGACAAAGATCGTTAGAAACGAAAGACAAAATGACAGATTGTAGAAGGATTTCTACGGTGAGATGTCAAAAATGGAAAAACAAAATGTCACTTTGTATAGAAAGAGCCGTCTATTCTTCGAAGAAATAGGAAGCGTCATGCTAAGCCTGCTGGAGTAATCTGACATGTGCTAGCTGCCACTTTGTGTAATAAAATGATCATATTTATTGTATTTATTGTATTCTAGACTTTTACACTTAGTATTATACGTTTATTTTACACTTATATAAATCGATTAAACTAAACGATCACCATTACAATAAATATGACCATTTTATTACACAAAGTGCCAGCTAGCAAATGTCAGATTAGTCCAGTGAATTCATAATTCGACTTTAGTAAGATTTGTTCCTAGTATTCTGTAGTATAAGTTCAGCAAGTTTTCTAAAGCAAGAGGCAGATATGAATCATACGTGCGTTGTTGAATTTTATTTAAATTATAATTCGTTAAAGCCTATTTATATCCAACTTAATCTTATCCGACTTAATCTTATCTTGACTGCCTCGTAGCTCTAGTGGTCGCAAGCGCTACTGCTGAGCATGAGGTCCTGGGTTCGATTCCCGGGTCGGGCAAAGTGTTATTGAGTTTTTCTATCTGGAATTTCCCAGTAGCAGCCCGGAGTCTGGATTTTCCCGGTTGATGGCAATAGGCTCGCCCCCTATTACATGGGACTTAAACATAACTGGCGAAATGTGGGTGTACTACAGGTACACCTCTACCCGGGGAAACAAGGTGTGATGTTATGTTATGTGTTAATCTTATCCTATTCATTCAAAAATAAGAAACAAATTGTACAATACATGTGTAAATAAGCTGAATAATTTATATCTTCACCAAGTGCTAACTTTAGCTTCCATGTAGGTAGGAACTTGCATTAAATTAGATTGTACCTACCTACTTTGTATGTCAAGGTCAAAGTTTTTAATTGTAATAATGTTAGTATTCAATTTACACGAGGAAGATTTATGGAGCTAAACGTGTCGTACCTACCAAGATGAGATCACCGTAGAAGTTGTTAAGATTTTATTATTAAACTTTTTACACCACAATAAAATTATTATGCGCACGGCCAAAGTCTGGAACCCTCTGCCAGCGTCTGTATACACTGCCACATATAACCGTCAGCCTTTACAGAAGATAGTGAACAGGCATCTTCTGGGCACGCTCGTTCCATCACAGACCTCATGCATCGCTTGCCATTAGGCGTAGTCGAGGTCAAGGTCAGGCCTATTTCACAATAAATAAATAAATAATTGAAATTCATTAAGGCGCTGACAAGACCCAATTGACTAAAATAGGCTTCTCTTTAAAAAAAATTGCCAAATCAGTATGGTTTGTGGTAGCGGAAAAAATATAATGTTAAATTTGAACATATTTCCCCGAACTTCGTTGTTACCAAAACACGTTTTGAAAAAAAAAATCTCGATACAAACTAACGTTAAACTAACCTCGTACCTTGAGTTCTAATCCAAAATATCTGCATTAAATATCAACATACGTTACGTATTTAATTAATAACAAGAACGTCTTATTTGAATGCAGAACTTGGTTGTTTGTTATTTTCGATTACTCAACTCAATTTTGAGTAAATAAATAATTGTTTCTTCTCTATGCAATCTGACAGTGACCGCGGTTTAGGTGTTTCTGGATAAAATACTTATTTGAGATTACCATAACACATAAGTTACGTTTTATTCTTACACTGACCTAATTAATACTAAGAATGGTGAATAATAGAGATAATAATTGGTTAAAGAGGATCATAGGAATAGTTTTATAAAAAAACTGGCCTAGTGCGTGTCGGACCACGCACAATGAAGGGTTCCATAGTTGGGATGAATTTATCCCAAGAAAAAACTAAACATTGTAGTTGAACATCATGTTCCCCGATACAATCCAACTGCTAATGTAAGTTTGTACTCACAATATTGAGAGATTTACCAAGTTATGTTAACACCATAGACTTCTTAAAGGTTTTCCTGTAATCTCTATGCAAAGAAATATTTTCTGTATTAGTATGGTGTAGGTACATAATACGTACACCATAAAAACGATATGAACTGTAAAAATAAAGTAATAATAATAATGGTAATTAGTAATTACAAACATGTATCAAGTATCGAGCATGCCAATTAAATCACATAATGTAGTTAAAGTTATGTGATTTAATTGGCTACTAATCGTAACTTTATTTTTATTTATTTATATCCTAACTATTCTATCCTAACTACTTAATATTGTGAATGCAAAATTGTGTTTGTTTGTTTGTTTGTGTGTTACGCTTTCACGCTAAAACGGCTGAACGGATTTTTATAAAATTCGGCACATGTGTAGACCATGATCTAGATTAAGACATGGGGTACTCTTTATTACGATATTCCCACGGGATCGAGACTGTGACACCCGTGTGATGAAACCTCGGGGTGCAGCTATATAGTATTTGAGAAATTCGCTTCAAGCAACTTCGAGCAATGCCGATTGAATTAAGAATAAATAGGAAATAAACTATTCAGCATATAATGTCTACGAGGAATGAAGGAAGTATACCTAAATTAAACGCATGCGCAATCAAGATCATTAACTGAACTGTAGCCAGTTCATTGCCATCCAAGCGGAGATCCTGCGGGCCAGGGGGTTGGCCCACGAGGAGTCGCTGGGGACTCTGGACAGGGACCCGTGGGGACGCCCGTACAAAGTGGTGCGGGATAAACTCCGCCCATGGGCTCTCCCGCTGACGCAGAGTCTCCGGCCCCAGCTTGTGGAGGACGTGGTGAGCGCTCTGTTCCCTTCCCGAGGGGAACACACCTCCCCGCCTATGGCTCCGCCTACTGCGGTGACCGATGCGGACCACACCGCCAACGACGACGGCGACGACGATGCTCCGGAGGTGACCGAGGTAGAAATGAGAGCGGCGGTACGCAGGCTTAATGCCAAAAATACCGCCCCAGGACCCGACGGCTTACCTGGGAAGGCCTGGGTCCTGGCCTTGGAGGCTCTCGGGCCTCGACTTAGGGGGTTCCTAAGCGCATGCATGGAGAGGGGCCAGTTCCCGCTTCGCTGGAAGACGGGGAAACTGGTCCTCATAAAGAAGGCAGGGCGCCCTGCGGACTCTCCGTCCGCTTATCGGCCCATCGTGCTGCTCGACGAGGTGGGCAAGCTCTTTGAAAGAGTCATTGCAGACCGCCTCGTCGGCCAGCTGGTGCGGGTGGGGCCGGATTTGGCGGAGAGCCAGTTTGGTTTCCGCAGAGGGCGCTCTACGGTGGACGCCATCATGCGTGTGCGAGCCCTGACGACGGGGAATGCTGTTGCCCAGGGTGGGGTCATCTTGGCGGTGTCTCTAGACATCGCCAATGCCTTCAATACCCTGCCCTGGAGTTGCATCAGGGAGGCACTCCGGTATCACCGGATGCCGACCTACCTCTGTCGTGTGGTCGAGGCCTATTTGACGGACAGGGCCGTCATCTACCCCGGTCACCAGGGAGAGTGGAACCGGCAAGAGATGTCGTG
Organism: Atethmia centrago; assembly: GCA_905333075.3. Classification (NCBI taxonomy): domain Eukaryota; kingdom Metazoa; phylum Arthropoda; class Insecta; order Lepidoptera; family Noctuidae; genus Atethmia; species Atethmia centrago. The sequence goes on along the minus strand of HG995383.1, from coordinate 11,937,082 downwards.
CGGTATCCCACAGGGATCGGTCCTGGGGCCGCATCTGTGGGACATCGGATACGACTGGGTGCTGCGCGCCGACCTCCCTAGCGGCGTCAGCGTAGTGTGCTACGCTGACGACACGTTGGTCCTGGCGCAGGGGAGGTCGCACCAGGCGGCGGCCGAATTAGCGGCAAGCGGGGTTGCGACAATCGTCGAAAGGATCCGGCAATTGGGACTCGAGGTGGCCCTGCACAAGTCCGAGGCCATGTGTTTTCATGGTCCTCGGAACGCGCCACCGTTGGGGTCCCAAATAACGGTAGGAGGGGTTTCTATCGGCGTCGAGTCGACGATGAAGTACCTGGGACTCGTCTTCGACAGCCGGTGGAACTTCGTGGAGCATTTCCGACGTTTGGCTCCCAAACTGGAGCGGGCGGGCGCTGCATTGAAGCGGCTCCTGCCCAATCTAGGGGGTCCAAACGCCTCCTGCCGGAGGCTCTACGCGGGGGTCGTGCGGTCCATGGCCCTCTACGGGGCTCCTGTATGGGCGCGCTCTCTGGCGCTGCGGCCAGCCCGCCGGTTGAGCGCGGCCCAAAGGGTCATGGCCATCCGGATGGTCCGAGGATATCGCACGGTCTCCTGTGAGGCAGCGAGCCTCCTTGCCGGATTGCCGCCATGGGATCTGGAGGCAAAAGTCCTCGCGCACGTATGGGAGTGGCGCGAGGAGGCGAAACGCCGGGGCGTAAGTCCGCTGCCGCGAGAAATCGCGGCACAGCGGACGGAGCTCCGGCGGGATCTCATGGCGTCATGGAAAGTGCGGTTGTCGCAACCCAGTGCTGGGCACGCCACGATTTCGGCGATAAGTCCCCTCTTTGAGGAGTGGCTGGAGAGGCGCCACGGCGTCCTCACCTTCCGCCTGACGCAGGTCCTCACCGGACACGGCAGCTTCGGGAGGTTCCTGTGTCGGATAAGGCGGGAGGAAACGTCCGGGTGTCACCACTGTGTGGATCGCCCGGAGGACACGGTGGAGCATACGGTGGAGGTCTGCCCGGCTTGGGCAGAGCACCGCCGTGTCCTCGTGGAGGCGATCGGCGGCAGAGACCTCTCGCGTAGCTCACCGTCCGGTAAGGACCAGGCCCGGGTCGACGGCGCGTCGTATTCCACGCGCGCCTCAAAGAGATGTCGTCAGCACAAAGTAGGGGTCCACTAGGGCCGATGCCTGCCGGGGTCGCGGGAAGGTACTTATGGGTCACTGAGGCCCCCGCAACACAGGCAACAGGAAGGAATACCTTATCCGACACAGGAACCTCCCCAAGCTGCCGTGTCCGGTGAGGACCTGCTTCTGGCGGAAGGTGAGGACGCCGTTTAGCCGCGTTTGACGCGTTGTAGCGTGCCCAGCGGTCGTTACTATTACTGTTGCAAAAGGCCTTTTCTGATATAGAGAAGGCACGTGCATTGATCACCACTCTTGTTCAAGACGGATTGGCGATATCAGACTTATTATATTAACTATAACGTTCAGGTTTCCTCAAGAGGTGTCCTTTACTGATGCCAGTAACTAGCCTAGGGTCGCTAGGGCCAATTCCAGCCGGGGTCACGGGTAAGTCCGAAAGGGAAGGGGGGATACCGTAGCCTCTGGCAACACAGGCAACGGAAGGAACACGGGTGGGTTTTAGTCAGTAAGAGTTTGACACACCCTCCCGCTCCGCCCAGAGCGGGAGAAGTTATATGATGATTTCCCAAACTCAAAAAAAAAAAAAAAAAAAAAGCGAAAGCTCATTGCCATAATTATGCGCTAACGTAAATTAATAAAATAATAACATATCACTTGTATGATAATTAGATTTTATTTTTAAATGACTTCTTGTTTGTTTTTTTTTTTATTAAATCAGATTTACGTTGTGTCAAGGCTGCCTTACATTTGGAATCAAGTTTCCGTATCCATATCACTAACTATATTAGCATTCATGTTAATATACTCAGCCTATGCCACTTAAAAAACTTTGAAGTTCTTCTTATGTGTTGAATACTATTATACAATTAATAGTATTCAACACTTAAGAAGAACTTCAAAGTTTTTTTGCTGAACAAGAAGTAAAGAACTGAGCCTTGCTAGACCCTAGGCTGTTTTTTTTTGGCTGGGAAATTATCAAATAATTTCTCCCACTCTGGGCGGAGCGGTAGGGTGTGCCCGGCTCTTACTGACTAAAACCCACCCGTGTTCCTTCCGTTGCCTGTGTTGCCAGAGGCTACGGTATCCCCCCTTCCCTTTCGGACTTACCCGTGACCCCGGCTGGAATTGGCCCTAGCGACCCTAGGCTAGTTACTGGCATCAGTAAAGGACACCTCTTGAGGAAACCTGAACGTTATAGTTAATATAATAAGTCTGATATCGCCAATCCGTCTTGAACAAGAGTGGTGATCAATGCACGTGCCTTCTCTATATCAGAAAAGGCCTTTTGCAACAGTAATAGTAACGACCGCTGGGCACGCTACAACGCGTCAAACGCGGCTAAACGGCGTCCTCACCTTCCGCCAGAAGCAGGTCCTCACCGGACACGGCAGCTTGGGGAGGTTCCTGTGTCGGATAAGGCTGGAGGAAACGCCCGTTTGTAATCACTGCGTGGTTCGCCCGGAGGACACGGTGGAGTATACGGTGGAGGTCTTCGTGGAGGCGATCGGTGGCGGAGATCTCTCGCGTCCGGCCTTGGTCCAGGCCATGGTACGGAGCGAGAGGGCATGAGCAGCCGTCGCCTCCTTCTGCGAAGCAATAATGCTCGCGAAGGAAGAGGCGGGACGGTTGAGGGAAAGGCAAATTTCGCGCCCTCTCGTCCCGCCGCAGGCGACAGCCTGGGACTAGCCGCCGCAGGCGACACCCTGGGCATCGGGAATCCCAGGTGGATTTCCGGCCACCGTAGGCGCGGGCTTGCGGACGGTGAACAATGAGTAGGTCGCCGTCCGATAAGGACCACCCCCGGGAATACAACGCGTAGAGCGTTGTATTCCACGCGTGCCTCAAAGAGATGTCAGCACAAGTGTAGGGGTCCACTAGGGCCGATGCCTGCCGGGGTCGCGAGAAAGTACGAAAGGGTTACCGAGACCCCTGGCAACACAGGCAACGGAAAGAACACGGGTGGGTGACTAAATCACCAAGAGTCTGACAGACCCTCCCGCTCCGCCCAGAGCGGGAGAAGTTATTTGATAATTTCCCACCCAAAAAAAAAAGGGTAACGATCGCGCCATACGAACATTGGAACCCAGACAGGTGCTTTACTTTGTGTTAATTATTTCATCACTACTGTCTCAAAACGGTGAAGGAAAACATCGTGAAGAAAGGAAAATATCCTAGACACAAAAATTCGAAGACATATGTATGGCATCCACCAACCCGCACTGGGCCCGCGTGGTGGATTACGGCCCACTCCCTCTCACCGAGAGGAGGCCTGTGTCCCAGTAGTGGGAACATTATAGGCTGAGTATGCTTATGCTTCGCCCTGCAGTGAGACAATCATAAGCACATCAAACAATGCACCACTGACTTTGAAGAACCAAGAGTCAATTTCTTCCTAACACACGATAGACGTAAGTACCTACCTAAATCCAGGAACTCACACACATGAATAAACAAACCGATTATACAAATGTTAATTACACGACACGACACGACTGTTTCAAAGAAAGTGGGATCCTAGGCCGGAAAACGATACGATGAACAAGTGACTAAGAATCACACAATGGGGTGCTAAGTGGGTAATCAATTCAAGGAATGGCTAATAGCTTAGTTTATTTAAATTCATACGTGTCTCCACTTATTTATAGAATACTTGATTGCGGCTTGATTTTACAGGTCAACTTCTAGCCTATTTATACATATTAGATTATTACATTTTTTTATAAAAATAATGTGAAAAGGCAACGGTGCAGTTTAAAAGAAGATGTAGTGACAAAATTGGAAAAAATGTGCTTAGATGATTTGGTCATGTTGAGAGGTTTAATGAAAGGCGACTGACAAAAGATATTTACGAAGCAGAGGTGAGTGGAAACGCAGGGAGGGGACGCCCTAGGAGGACATATTACCATATTATTATTAGGACCTAATTGGTGATGTTCTTCAGAAAGGTCAGGTGTGTAGTACTCGCAACCAGCGTACGTGTATGACAAGATGTATGAACGTAGGCGAAGCAAAAGGAGTATGTAAGGAGCGTAGTAGGTGGCGTTCTATAGTTTCTGCTTAGGGTAAAACCGGGATAGATGACGCAGTGGGATAGATGCCTCATTTTCAAAAAACCTAACTTCTCAAACTCGCAACTATGAATTAATAGTATAAGTAGGAGCCGCAGTCACCCCGCACCTCGGTTGCCCCCTGTCTGTCGTACGGTGAGGATGCGTTTCACTCGTGTGTGCAATCATCTCCGCGGCGAACTTCACGAACACGTCAAAGATTTAAAGGGTAGTATTTGCCATTGTATAACTTTATAAGTAGTAATACTTTCCATTATATTTGTTATTACATCGATTTACTGGTTTATTAAGTGTTCATCTGGGTGTTAATAGTTGCACTTTTGTTTTTAATTTATTTAAAAAATACTTGGGCATCTATCCCTATCATAAAGGATAGTTGCCCTGATTTTTCGAGGTATAGGTGCCCTTAGGGGCATCTATCCCTCCATACACTATAATGGCGTCAGTGCATACTTTTAAAATATTTTTGTGTTCTGTTATATTTTTGTTTTATGTATTTTTTATATTTGGACTCTTTACTTGTAGCAGAACCATACCACGAAAATACAAAAGAAAGGATGGAGTGCGAGCTCGAGTATGTTGTTGGACTGTAGAACAACTACATTCAGCTTTCGATGAAATGGACAAAAATACCGTGGGGATGAATGAAATATCCCGACAATTTGGGATTCCATTGAGAACATTGCGAAGACGTTATGCTGCTAAAAATACAACGAAGTTGGCATTGGGTATATACCTATTAACGATTATGTAATTCAGGATATTACCTACAAGCTTTTATTTAATTTTAACTCCAATGGATTTATTAATAAACTATTTTTTCTTTAGGAATTCATATTTTTGTTAAACAAATGTTTTTGAAATTTTATTATGCTTGGTTTTTGAAATTTTATTATGTTTGTTTGTGTCGTATTAGAATTATCTTATAACGATAACAAAAAAAACATTAAAAAAAATTGGCTTTTCATAATTCGACTTCATATTTGGTTGGGTTTTTCGTTTACACAGTATAAAGGGCATCTATCCCGCACTGCAGGCATCTATCCTTCTTAGTATTTTCATAGTGGGGCAACTATCCATACAGGTAGGCATCTATCCTCAAAAAAAGTGTTCCACGAAAAGCTAAATTCTACAAAATTTATTATTGATAGGTCAAAAAATAATAATTATAATTCAACATAAACGATTAAACTAACTACACTCATAGAAGTTATTCATATAAAATTAATATTTTTTAAATAAGGAGGCTATTTCAAAAAGTGGGGCATCTATCCCGGTTTTACCCTACCCCCATCGGAAAAAGGCGTGAGTTTATGTATGTAAACATATCATAAACTAGCCGCCGCGCGCGGCTTCGCACGCGTGTTTTTTCTAAAACAAAAGTAGCCTAAGTTAACCTTATATCATCAGCTATCTGCCAGTGAAAGTCCTATCAAAATCAGTCTAACCGTTTCGGAGATTACCCGGAACAAACAGACGGACAGAGATACAAAAAAATAAATAATGATATGTAGGTATATAGGTACTTTCATATGCATTTAGTAAAAAGCTATTTTGACATTCAACCACCAGACAATTAAATTTAATTTATTTGTATAAATGTATAGATTAAAGTCGCTTTTTGTTGTTTGTTGAGAGTTCTTCTGAACACCATAATGGAATTTGATGAGGATTTCAGCACCATTTTAAAGTATTTATTTCGGAAGGTTTATATGACACTAACCCACATTAATATTACCCCACAATTAACTTAGATATAGCTGGCGGGCGTCCGTGTGGTGCCGGACGTAAAGAATAGTACCATCCCATTTCCTCCCGTGGGTGTCGTAAAAGGCGACTAAGGGACTTACTAGAGAATGGGCAGCAGCGTTCTCTATGCATATTAGCACCATACTGCGATCGCCAACCGGCCTGCCAAGCGTGGCGATTAGGTATAGCAACCCCGCCCCCCCCCCCCCATTTTGGGGAGGCCTATGTCAGTGGCGGTACCTTCATATAAGCCCAAAAGCCTGCCTTACTAAAATGCTCGATAGAGAATTTATTGTAGGTACCTAACCAGTAGTTTATGAGAAAATTGCGAAGATACATACGAGAACGTAGATACGTAGGTACCTACATACTCAGTCGAAAACTGAACTTTCTTTTTTTGAAATCGGTTAAAATTTTATTGGGCTTGCGTTATTTTGAAACCCTAGGCACGCCACTGGCCTATGTCCAGCAGTGACGTCTTTCAGCTGAAATGATGATGATGATGATGATAATAGCTGGAGGGGCTTGTAGCTAAGTCGATCGATCAGGTTAAGCTACGCTTACCACGGTTGGTCCGTGGATGGGTGACCATCTTTACATACCAAGACCCCTCCGTGCCTCGGAAAGCACGTTAAGCCGTTGGTCCCGGCTGTCATTTGTAGATCATTGACAGTCGTTACGGGTCGTCAGAAGCTCAAAAGTCTGACAACCAGTCTTACCAAGGGGTATCGTGTTACCCAGTAACTGGGTTGTGGAGGTCAGATAGGCAGTCGCTCCATGTAAAATACTGGTATTCAGCTGTATCCGGTAAGACTGGTAGCCGACCCCAATATAGTTGGGAAAGGCTAGGCAGATAATGATTTAACTTAGATATAGCACAGAAATCTCTATGTTTTGAAATGTCACCATTGCACCCGTGCGAAACAGGGGCGAATCGCTGGTTAAATAAAAAAAGGTCTGATTGTGTCGGATTCCGATCAACACACGCAATATACAAAAAAGCCAATTTAGTTTTACATCAATAACAATCATGAAAATGCATGAAGCTCTGATGAGTTCGAATTTCGAACGCGGAACGCAGTCGAACGAAACGCACGTATCCCGAGTCCGACTATTTACGGCCCGCGATAGCTCTCGCCGTAAAAACGTCAACGTGCGCCTGATCCTCGCCTCCTATCGCTGCCCTATCGCCGTCATAGATCCCCAGCTATCTATAAGCCACGACTTTTGATATACGACCAAGAAACCATTGGTTACTGAGCCAGTCTGCGCCGGTCTGTGCCGGGGTCTGCCTATCCGTGATAAATGCGTGGATTAGCAAGCTACGCCATGATTGTATTGCTATGAGTCATCGCGACAATTTCGTCGTTCTTCGCGAAAAATAAGAGCAATAGATTTATTAATGTCGACAATTTTCCAGTTTTAGTCTGTCAGTTGAACACGGAATTGGTCCACAGTTTATATGTTAAAGCTATTAATCAATTGCACCCACATTCACTCACTAATAAGTACCTAGGTCTTGTCAACCATGTTGATGTATTTTCCGAGAAAACCATACCAACTTGTCTGTGAAAATAGTTTATTTGTAGATTTATGTGTTTAATAGCAATAAATTGGACATTTTATTGACACACTTCAAGCTAATTAATAATTTAGCAGGAATTATCTCCCGTTTATTTTACCTTCATTCATATCAGACTCCTCTACGGGTCGTATTTTACAACCGATCTGGATGAAATTTGGTATAACAGGTTTTATGACTTTACAATTTTTTTTTTGTGGTCGGGATTTTTTTATTGGAGGCGTACTCCCTCAGAAACGAGGCAAAAAGGGGGCTACTGGATATCTCCGCCTTATGAGATCCGATTTCGAGGGTTATTTTTATATGTAAGGAAGTAACTTTAAATCGGTCTCATAGAAATTTGGTGAAGATCTAATGAGGATCTTCAGTGTGATGAGCAGAATAGCTCTTCAAAATGCAGTAAATTGGTCACTTTTATATTTCTACTAGTGGAATCGGCCTTTTAACTACTAGGTAGGGATTGATGGAGCACCTGGAACCATCTTCTCAACACAAAACTAGAGTAGGTATTCTGAAAATAATTTTCAAAATTCTCTAAACCAGGCCTTAAAACCAATATGAATGCTCATTTTACAATAAGGTCACTAGATGGCGCTACTGTGCACCGCTAGATCGCGCTTTCGTTGTCGCTCATTAAATGGCGCGTCCCCGCCGCGTCGAACATTTGTGTGACCGAGTTTTGTTATGTGTAAAGAAAGCTTCAAAAGTAAAGTCTTGTGTTCACAGATAGTAGTTGGTTAGTTGTGGGTTATTTTATTTCTGTTTAGTTATCGTCTTGCCACTTGCCATGATTTTTTTGGCTAAGCGCGGTAGTTTCAGTCAGTTTTGTGACTGCTTTGACTACGCAAAGCAACAATATTTCGGCATAGCTGCAACTGTTGTCGTGTATGGCACGTCGAGCGAAATTAATTTCGAAAATTTCGATGTTGACCTATGCTTCCTATCTAGCGATAGGTATTATAGGATATGCCTGCAGCAAATGCAGAGATTGGCTCCGAACGAAGTTGAAAAAAAAGTCTCGCGAGGTATACTGTTCGCAGAAGTATATTACCCAAATACTTATTTCCAAATAACGAAAACACTTAAAAAATATATTGTTTTATCTTTGGTGTTATTGTCAAACAGATCAAATATGATTACAATTAATATTACGTACCTACGATGCAAAACGAAGTTATATCGACACGAAGTTACGTTACCGCAATAATTACTAGTGCTGGAAATATAATAACTGCTTACGTCCCAACGTTTACATGCTTGAGAACATTTCAATAGTCCACATAATTCTTATGCAGTAAGTAATTAGGTGCCGATGTTCGTGTGAAAATGCAAATAATCGATTATAGTATCGAATGAATGGTCGATTATACGTATCGAACAAATTGCGATAACGAGCGGCTTTGTTTCGCTCAATGAAGTTGAAGACTGAATTGCATTGCAGAACAGTAATGAATAAGTGTATGGTAATTTTACGTAAAACAGTGAGGTTTTCTTCTATTGAACAGTTGTAAGATCAGCATGTTCTTACCAAATATCCAGTTTTTTCTTTATAAACTGAAGAGAACATAATATTTTTACCGCCATTTCATATAAATATGTTCAAGTACGAAATAAATCACGCTGAAGGTTACGCCAGTGCGGCAGAAAAAAACGAATCGGTAGATTTTATCATTCAGATTTATTGTTTGCACATAAGTACTCGTACCAACATGTATTAATTTCATGTTTACTCGTTTTCTTACATATTTTATCTTAAACGATACAACCATTTAAAAGTTTACATAAATACCTGCATTATATAAACCATTTCAGTTTCACACAACATTAAAAATTCACTACACACATTACCAAACTACCCTACAATAATCATTTAACGCCTACAAGATCGCATTTGAATTAAAATTCATGTACTAATTACTATAGGGCGTCTGCGAAATGAAATAAACTAATTAAAGGGCAACACTGGCCGGCCAATTACAGCAGTTGATTTATCAGTGTTGCCTGATCAAATAATTAAAAATACGCCAGCCGGTAGATGGCGGCACGGTCGTAAATCGGAAACGTTCGCGCATTCAATTTTCGGAATGAAACTGGCCGGCCTCAATATGTTCGTTGTATGAGAATTGACGATTTACTGCCCTCTGAAAGTCTGAACTGAACATTCTTCGAATAATCAAATTATTATAAATAAAACGGAGGCGAGTGTTTATGACGCCAGCGACAATGTCTCTCTACATTCTTTGTCCCCGGTATTTTTACTTCGCATTCCTAAGTATGTTGTTGTATTGCTAGATTACGCCTAGGTATCTAATCCTGGATTTGGGTCTCGGAGGTGTATCTGCAATATTTACAGAGTTTAAGGCACTGTATTTAATCAGCTGTTATTTCTCTAGTTCAGATACGAGTCACATGGGTTCTAAACCGTTTAATCTTAACTGAATGTAGGAACTCTCAAAGTATTGAAGAATGAAAGCTGATCCTAAGAATGGTTTTAATACCCTGTTTCTTTTATTTAATAAATAATGCAATAAAACAGCTACAACATAATATATCTGATTGACATCTATTAGATATGAATATAGCATGCATATTTTAAAACTTACAATTGACACTTACTAATAAAAAAATAAAAAGTTATACAAATCTTACAAATTGAAAACATTTCCATAGATAATGAAAAAGTTCGGGAATTAAAAATTTAATATAAAAAATAATTATACAATTAAGTCTCTAAGTTTAGTCCTTACTGAGGCTAAGGAACCAGTAGTCATTTATTTCACCACGAATGGAGTTGGCAAGAGAAAGCATGCGGCAAATGGGTGAAGAATTACCTATATTTAGTTCGACTACTTATGAGTAAATATAGTAAATAAAATGAGATATGTAATGAAGGAATAACGTTTAAATTAGTTTGACTTTATCTTTATAGGTACAAATTTTCTCATTCGATTTTGAACTTAACCATCAACATTTTAAGGTTTAAAATTATTTGGAGAAATTTTAGAGTCTGTCGTAACTTGACGTGCTGGCGACTGTATATATATTATGTATACCTACATAATATATTTTAATTGGGTTTAAATTATATTCATAAGCAGCGGCAGACTGTTGGTCACTTTGGCTTTCAAGTCCAAGAAGTACCTATCTTATCTTATTTATTGCACTGATACCAAGGCAGTTTTAAATACAGAAATACATCAGGCCTACGTATATTCAGATAACAGCCTTACATCATGTAAATATGTAAAATAAATTACCCCTTATCTTTCTCAACATATAAAAAATCTTTGAACATCGAGAAACAATTTTCTCTTTGGTATATAATTACGCTAATGATCCCCGGTGGTTACCTACACAACAAGAATTATTACTGAAGTAGGTATAATTAATTGGGAAAGTTCAACGACATTCGTACCTAGATAGCTATTTATAAATAAGTTAAATAACATCTGCTTACAGAGACGACTAATTAATACTATTGTATTTCTACAATAGTATTAATTAGTTGTCTCTGTAAGCAGATGTTATTTAACTTATTTGAAACGGAACTGTGTCCACAAAGTATTGATGTGTTTTAATTGGAAATTAAATCATGCTATGTGACAGGCTGGTCAGGTCTGCCAGTACCTAGTGTGAGCTTAAAATCTTTTGCATTTTTTAAAATACATAAACACAAACAGCCAGCTTCTTCAACTTAATTATCAAAGTGCACTTCTGGGGATAGTCCATTTTTAGCTCGACCACAACACTAGTGCCCCGTATCCAATTACCGAAACAAGTAAATTACGCTTACTCATCACAACTAACTACCAAAACTAGTGACGTGCCATCACACTGGCGGATAAATAGATACCTCAAATAAATCTCTTCTATAATACTACGTTTGTTTACAGCCAGGCTGCTAATTGACGTCACAGACGTTGATGCGTTCCGCACGCAACGCGTTCCGAACTGTTTACGAGTGTTGAATTCTATATTTTTCCTGAAGACATTAATGCGTGATGCGCGAATTGAAATATGGGACGGGAATCGGGATGTGGTGCTGCCCCGTTTGGTCGCGCGAGTTGGGATGGACACAGAATGCGTCTACCTGTACTGTTAACATGTTTATGGGTTGTGGACGATGACGTTTTAAATGTGTGAGCTAGTGTATCGTTTCGTCACCCTAGTTTTGAAATTTATATTTTTTCCAAACTGAATGTTACGAAAGACATTTTCAATTCACTGTTAGTTGTCAGCCACAACATTCCCATTGTGAAACTTGCTACTGGCACAAAAGTCAGCTTGATTTATTATTTATTAACAGTAACAGTAACTAACAAACTGATAGGACTAACATGAGCTACGAACAAGTATTTCCCAATTCCATAGTCACAACAATCGTACTTCACTCCTATATCGACAGCTAGATAATTGTCTCAAACTAAATCCTCAAGCCATAACTCTAGTCGCCTACAATTGTAAATAAATCGTGAACTAACCTAGTGGTGTGTAACGAGCTCAAACGGGGCTCCGATGCGATATCTCCACAATGTTATATTGCTCAGTCGCCAGTTAAAGTACGAGTTTTTGATCAGTCTCGCCTTGGGGCCGATGAACTGGCTTGATTAATCATACTGCACTCTTTGTCTCTTTGAAGTATCGTCCAGAAATATACATAATGTATGTGCAAGGGTTATGTTGGTACACCTGTTTGTAAATAGTGTATAATATTAACGTTAATATTGTTTATTGTTGGGTAGGTATTACTGTAAATTCATACAATTACATAAACAAAAGTTGTTTACACTTTATTTGTACTGTTTCAATTGTATCAGTAAAATATTGGAGGTGCAATTTTTTACCCCATTGCTGCCTACTATAATATTATGAAATAAATTTACTTAACTTCTGTGAAGCAAGATGGTTTAAAATTTTCTTTTAAGTTCGTTCTCGCTCATCACTGCTGGACATCGGGCTCTCCAAGGGCACGTCATTCAGCTCGATTCTCGGCAACTCCCCTCCAGGTGCTACCAGCCACCCTGCGAAAGTCGTCGCTCCATCTAGCCTAAGGCGTCCTACCTTACATTTGGCCGACTCTTGGTCACCACTCAAAAACATGTCTACCCCAACGGTTATCGCTTCTGCGGCTTATACGGCCGGGTCATTGCTACTTCAGCTTGCTTAGTCTGTGAGCTATGTCGACAACTTTGGGTCTGCACCGGAACACTTCGTTCTGGATTCGATCCCTCAGAGAGATTCCAGGGATAGCCCGTTCCACAGCTCGCTGAGCGACCTTGAATGTATGGGCCAGCCGTACCGTGAGTGTCCGTTTCAGCTCCGTCATAGCAGGCAGGACGCTTACGTTAATATTGTTTATTGTTGGGTATCACTGTAAATTCATACAATTACATAAACTGTTTACACCATTGCTGCTATTGGACGTCGCAAAAGCTTATTTAAAAATGTATTCGAGCTTTCCCGAAACCTTCTCATTTACTTGGAGCTTATGAAAGTAATGGTGTGTATGAGTGTGTCATGTATTCAATTACATACGTGTTTTCTGAAAATTCTATACATAGTTAAAGTAGCCAAAGTTCTAAATAAAAAGCTCAACTAAGCCCAGTCTCGCAATGTATTTTTAACTACTCAGTAATTCATCGGTTGAAAAATACATAAGTCTATGGACAACGACGTAAATATCAATTCGCTTTATAAGGAGAACTATTAATTGCACATAGGTGATACAAAGAAAAACTAGAAGGTAAGTATATTTAATAGTCAGAAGTGCGACAAGGACTCATCAGAAGTGTTATAATAACTCATCTTGTAATGATGAGCTTACATAGAGAGATAAGCGAGTAATGAGCGAGAACGCGATCTTCAATGTGTGTCAGTACATCCTTCCTATTTTGACTTACGGAGCTGAAACATGGACACTCACGGTACGGCTAGTCCATAAATTCAAGGTCGCTCAGCGAGCTATGGAACGGGCTATGCTTGGTGTCTCTCTGAGGGATCGAATCCGGAACTAAGTGATCCGTTAGAGAACCAAAGTTGTCGAAATATCTCACAGAATAAGCAAGCTGAAGTAGCTATGGCCACGCCATATTAGCCTTGGGACCGATGACTTTAGACGTGTTTTTGAGTGGAGACCGCGAATAGGCAAACGTAAGGTAGGACGCCCTCAGTCTAGGTGGAGCGACGTTCTTCGCAAGGTGTCTGGTATCAGCTGGATGAGAGTTGCCGAGAATCGAGCTGAATGGCGTTTACTTGGAGAGGCCGATGTCCAGCAGTGGACTGCTGTAGGCTGATTGATGATGATGATGATGATGAGCGATAACGAAGCTAAAAGAAGAAATTAAACTATTTTGCTTCACAGTACATTTATTCATGTATCTTTCCTCTTGCTTTCTGGGGAATACTTTCGTGAAAAGGGATGGAAGTGTGTAGACAGGAAGTGATAGCTTGAGCATGGAATAAGTAAGTACAGTCAGCGTCAAAAATATCGGGACAAACCGACTGTTGAAAATGATCTGAACAACTAAGAAAATTAAACTTTATCTCAATTTGATAAAATTCTTGTTAGAATGACAATTGTCGTGTACTTTCTTCATTTTCAAAGAGTTCTTGTGTCACTGAGTTAATATTTATTTTTTATAGTTGTTCAGATCATTTTGAACAGTCGGTTTGTCCCGATATTTTTGACGCTGACTGTACTATATATATTAATAATTAAAAGATTAAGTAGAGGGGGTCAAATTTCGACCAATGGGCGACTACTAGTAATTAATAATTATTCGTTATAAATATTTAAGTATTTAGCTTTTTAAATTCTGAGGTTAATTTCTGTCGCTGCTCAGTTGCTTATTACCAAGGTGAGATGTCACTATAATAATATGCGACTACTGCAAAGCTCATTCGTATTTTCTTCATATTCTTTTTCTATTTCAAGAAAAATGCTATAATTTCATCTCCTACATTTTAGAAAGGAAAATATAATTCGTAGCAAGAAAATTGCTTTGCCACTGCCACATGCCACATGCCACATGCCACATGCCACTGCCACATGCCACATGCCACATGCCACATGCCACATGCCACATGCCACATGCCACATGCCACATGCCACATGCCACATGCCACATGCCACATGCCACATGCCACATGCCACATGCCACATGCCACATGCCACATGCCACATGCCACATGCCACATGCCACATGCCACATGCCACATGCCACATGCCACATGCCACATGCCACATGCCACATGCCACATGCCACATGCCACATGCCACATGCCACATGCCACATGCCACATGCCACATGCCACATGCCACATGCCACATGCCACATGCCACATGCCACATGCCACATGCCACATGCCACATGCCACATGCCACATGCCACATGCCACATGCCACATGCCACATGCCACATGCCACATGCCACATGCCACATGCCACATGCCACATGCCACATGCCACATGCCACATGCCACATGCCACATGCCACATGCCACATGCCACATGCCACATGCCACATGCCACATGCCACTGCCACATGCCACATGCCACATGCCACATGCCACATGCCACATGCCACATGCCACATGCCACATGCCACATGCCACATGCCACATGCCACATGCCACATGCCACTGCCACATGCCACATGCCACATGCCACATGCCACATGCCACATGCCACATGCCACATGCCACATGCCACATGCCACATGCCACATGCCACATGCCACATGCCACATGCCACATGCCACATGCCACATGCCACATGCCACATGCCACATGCCACATGCCACATGCCACATGCCACATGCCACATGCCACATGCCACAAATGACTGTGTTGTGTCAAACAACTGTCACCCGTACAGAAAATATTGATAACTAAGGCGCACAGAACATTTTCTGTATGTTTGTACACGCAGTAATTACTCTAGGTATGTAAGTCCCTTCACGGTTGTCATCTATAAGAACTTTACAAAAACTGCAATGTGGCGAGACATTCTGAGACTTTTATATCTGCAGTTTATTATTGCATGCTTTGAATGTAAAAATATGTGCTTCAAATATTGAAGGTATACATACTTGATACAGAATAATTTCTTTAACTACCTACACATTTGCCACACTTTAAGGAATTCACATTTTAAACAGGTGCATAATATTTTCAGAATGTTCTTGAGACAGCCCCGTTTCTGTAGTGCGTCGGAAATGTTTGCACAGAATCGAAATGACGGCTTTCATGCGATCATGCTTAAAATAATCGCATCATTGGTAACTAGAACACGGACCAGCAGCAACAGACAGCATTCTGAAAACAGTGACCTAGAGTTTCTATTCTCCCATTTTGAGGAATTTTGTGGAGATGATGGCCAAGTGAGAAACTTGTACACACGGCTATACATCAAGCTATACGTTTCCAGTATAAACTGATCTCGTATTGTATAGGATTTCCGTACAATGCGAGGTCAGCGTAAACTGGAAACGTATAGCTTGATGTGTATGTATGTACCTTACTTGGTCATCTTTTGTGCAAAGTGCTTCAAACTCAAATAATAAATAGTATTACTTTACTTATGGAGTTTTGTTCTCTTAATAAATCGATTTGATTTGATAATAATATCTTCTAATATCCTCCGTGCCTCGGAAAGCACGTTAAACCGTTGGTCCCGGCGTTATTTGTAGATCTTTGACAGTCGTTACGGGTAGTAAGAACCTCGAAAGTCTGACAATCAGTCTTACCAAGGGGTATCGTGTTATCCAGTAACTGGTTTGTGGAGGTCAGATAGGCAGTCGCTCAATGTTAAATACTGGTATTCAGTTTTATCCGGTTAGACTAGAAGCTGACCCCAACATATTTGGGAAAAGGCTAGGAAGATGATGATCTTCTAATAGCTTTTACAATATAGCTTTTACTGTGATCCCATAATCCTTCGAATAATTAATGAATACAAATGAATGACGTTGACATTTCGAAAAGGTGCAATAAATTTTTACTGTAGGTATGTACTATTCGCGTCACATCTCATGATCGTAAAGAATAAGGTGCGGGGATCTGTCAGGATCATAACTTCAAGTTTTTGTCAAGAAATATTTCATACATTTTTCTCTCGCTATTATTGAATGGAAGTGTTAATGCTTGAGTTTTTCTGCGAAGTAAAGTAATTCATTGAACGACTTATGAAGCGAGTTCAGTTTTAAATTGTGGTAACGTTGGTAACGTTTACAAGTTCCTAATTAACTATACAAGCCTGTACATACATTGCGACAAAACAACCTCCATGATTTAGATATGAAACCTTAGTACTTGTCAAGTCTGAAAACTTTGCAACCAAAACTTTAAACAGCGGCGGGGGAACTGAGGAGCTTCAGTGTTGCGGTTAAACTTACGGGACATCCGCAATAAGTTACAACAAGTTTGCGGGGAGCCCGAAAATCGGTACCTTTTCAACACAGAACCCCGCAAAAAGACACCGTGTCAACGTGTGCGTTAACACCCACTTAAATGTCAAAGGATTTCGACACAGTGTGCCCAGCTGAAACACGCCCATTGGTCGCAGTGGCCAGTATAAACATCAGGGTGTTACAAACTTATTTGCATTTACACGGGCCGAGTAATTGCGTTGCGCTACGGGGAGAACTTTAATTAAACTTAAGAGTCTTAAACTTAAGTAGATATAGCTTAAGTACGTAATAAGAAAAGTTTTGTTAATTACCTAGGTTGATACTAGGATTACCTACGTATGTACTTGAACGGAGTTTGTTGCCAAAAGCGGAATTAGGAAATTGGATGTTAGGTATATTTTAGCGGAATTCATATGTAGGGGGAAAGGAGATTTTACTGGGAGCAATTTGATGTCATTGTGTATTGTGACATAAATACCTATCGCTAGGATATGTGGGCTCTATTTCTATACATCATCCTTTAATCGGTAAAGGGGGTAGTGTATACTACCAATGTGAGAATAAATTCTTTCTCTTTATATTCCCGTAAATATTATGCTGTGACACTGGAATGGCACTAGAGGAAAAATAAAATAAAATGTCCTATGGATTATCTACACAATTATCAAAGCGCCCGAATGACACTGTCCTAACAGGTCACCTGAAGAAAGGGGTTAGTTTTACAAATTCAAGCTTGTGTTAGTGCTTCATTAAGTTAAAGCAATGGTAATCGGTCAAGCACAGCTAATGAGACACAATTGATTTTTCATTGTTTGGCACCAGATGGGGTACGCGCTTCATAAGTTAAAGACATTTATGAAACAATCCTTTTTAGCCATTTAGCCATTTAGATTTATGATACGAAGCTATAACTTAGCCATTAGCTAATTGGACAGACAATAGCTACTAAAATAACAATTAACAAAAACCTCGACCACACATCAAACCCTATTTTCGTTACAAAAGATTAGCATACGAAATAAATTAAAAAAAATGTTATTTATTAAATTTTTGCGTTAATTTTCGCGCTTCCAGAGACATAAAAACCAGAAAACGCATTAGTAATCATTAAAAACCCATAGCATAATCCCGTTATCTATAACCAATTGGGATTAGCTAAAAAAACTAACGGAAAGATCTAAAATACATATAAAATCGTTAGTACGGAGTAACAGCGATTTCGAATCAGCTGTGAAATCAATCAATTGATTAGTGACGGGTAGATTAATAAAACACAGTAGGTACATAAATTGAAATTGATGGTATCAATAGTAAGTTATAATTAACAAGTTGTAAGGCGGTAGGCACAATGATGGTAAGCGCGACTGTGCGGCGCCCGCGCAGTTGGGCAAAGGTTGATTAGTTTTCTGTATCTGATTTTAACTGTAGGTAGCAAAACTGGTGTTAATCTTAATGTTTTTGGACTTAGGAGAGGTTTGTTATTTGATATTATTTGTAAAGAGCGACACAAAAAATGTTGCTTGAATTTTCACTATTCGGTAAGGCTTCCTTACCGAAAAGAGGTATACCTTTGTTTTTTTTTTTGTTCCGAGGTGGAAAATCCTCATGGATGTCCTCCGCCCTGGGGCGGGCGGCGGGTCTGTCAGACTCTTACTGACTTAAAACCACCCTGGTGTTCCCCTCCCATACTTATACTGGGGATCATGGGATCTAATGCGACTTCCGCGATCCCCGGCTGGTGGTGGCCCGCCGTTGTGGGCCACCTCAGGCTCGCGGGGGGAATGCGGTGTAAAATTCTCCCCGCGATTTCCAATAGGGGCGCGCGTGGAACACTACGCGCCACCACCTCGGGTCCTGCTATGTGGGGGCAACAGATGTCTCCGAGTCCGTCGCCCCTGGACCCATTTAGGGGGACTGGAAGAAGGCGCCTCATATACCAAACTCAACTTTTAAAGGCGTGTACCCATTCATTTTCCTTCAACGAGATTCACTGACTAACGAATATTATTAGTCAACATCACACCCAATAATTATAGAATTAAAGTTCATGGAGTACACCTGTGTAACACAAGCATAACATAAATAACCACAGTTATCTCCTTCGAACCGATCAAATAAAAAATTCCAAGTCTCTTGGGAGATAAAAAATAATAGAAAACAAGTCAAATCTTTCGGTTTGGCGTTCGTGACCATTATATTTGTATACAGCGGGAAATAACAGTTACCGTAACCGTTAGTCATTTGCTAGTGTGAACTAGGTATTACCTAGCTCTAGCGTTTATTTTTACTACCCTGTATATGTTTCTAGTGGCGGCCATTAGAACATAAAAATAGCGTTTCTAATATGAAATTAATAGATTTCAACTCACTGGAATTTCTCTTTTTTACAGATATTGCTTTTAATTGGGTTCCTGCAGTTGCGGCAAATATTAAAAAAACTTTTTCTAGAAAAACGATTTCTATTGCTATTTTTGTAAATCAATTTGAAGTGGGTGTGAAATTGTGAATATGTGGAGGCAATGAATACTGTAAAAATACAAAAGTTCCAAGTTTTTATCGACCAATATGAGCAAGAGCACGACTTTTCAGATCAAGTGTCTAAACAGATCCTGACAATACCTACTCCCAAAGATAAACTAATAACAGAATAAAGTCTGTCACTTTTAATAACATTTATGTATGTATTTGGATAAAACATGTACAGTTTACATGATGGGGCTTGTGGCTAAGTAATAACAGCCGAACGGGTCGAATGAACAGGTTAAGCTACGCTTGCCGCGCTTGGTCCGTGGAACCCGACCATCTTTACATACCAAGACCCCTCCGCGCCTCGGAAAGCACGTTAAGCTGTTGGTCCCGGCTGTCATTTGTAGATCTTTGACAGTCGTTACGGGTCGTCAGAAGCTCGAAAGTCTGACAACCACTCTTACCAAGGGGTATCGTGTTACCCAGTAACTGAGTTGTGGAGGTCAGATAGGCAGTCGCTCCATGTAAAATACTGGTATTCAGCTGTATCCGGTAAGACTGGATGCCGACCCCAACATATTTGGGTAAAGGCTAGGCAGATGATGATGATCTATCTCTATCTATTACTTTTTACAATTATGCATATTAACCAAATTACACAAGTTTAATTTGAGATCAGTAGATCTCATCGCGGGGATTTGTATTAGGTACCTTATAATTAAGATCATAAACCAACCCATATCGTTCACATTACTAATCCATGACAGTTAATAACTACTTGTATTCAATCGTAAATAATTATTTTGAACATTAACTTCATGGTCTAATAATTTGGGTACCTTTGCTTCTTGCTCTGATGAGCCCATCCTTAAGGAGGTTTCCTTATGGATGGGCCTCCTTTGTAATAATGTTCACTGCCTTTCATACACATAATATATTGTTAGTTTTCTGATATTGCATAGTTCGTAACACCTCTTTTTCTATTTTCGCCTTCTTCGTGTTCTGAAGTTTGTTAATATGGGTACACACGGCTAGCAAGCTATACATTTCCAATATAAGCTGATCTTGCGTTGTATAGGATTTCCGTACAATGCGAGGTCTGCGTACACTGGAACTGTATAGCTTGATGTGTAGCCGTGTGTACAACTCCTTCTGTCTCCGTGATTTCTAATCAACAATGTCTGGTTTTTCTTCAACAGGGTCAAATTGAATTAGCTGGCGAAACTCTGCAGACGTGATGAGTATCAATATCTCAAACAAATATCTAAACAAACAAATATCTAAACAACTTTTGGCGATTGAAGCCAGAGAGGCCGGTCATTAGCTACAAGCCCATCCTTCTCCATAAACCGGGTACCTTCCTGGATCCGACCTCGCTTCGTCTGGCGACTGGTCTACGGCTTTGGGTCATGGTATGCACTCCACATACATACCATGTGGCAAAGACTTGGACCGACTGGGTCACCATCACCACGGACTTTGTTGTCAAAAAAGTACAGGCCGCTTTGCAAGAAATGCGACACTTAATGACATAGTCCGCCGATCTCTTGCATCAATGTGCCTGCTCTTCTTTAGCTGACTGGCATCGTCAGAGATGATGGTAAAAGACCTGATGGTGTGTCTTTGGTTCCGTGGAGTTTGGGACGGATGCTTGTGTGGGACGCTACCTGAGTAGACACACTGGAACCGTCCCACCTCCAACGGACTACTTCTAAAGCGGGTGCAGCGGCAGAAAATGCCGAAAATCTGAAAGTTATTAAATATGGAGGCCTTGGCAGAGAGTACAGCTTTGTGCCCTTTGGCGTCGAGACCCTCGGTCCGTGGGGTCCCAGTGCGCATAAGTTATTTGCAGAAATCGCGAAACGTCTAGTTACTGTAACTGGTGACCGAAAAGCTGGCGGCTTTCTCGCGCAACGCATCAGCATTGCAATTCAGCGAGAAAATGCCGGCAGCATCCTCGGTACAATGCCCCGAGGGCCTTTTTTTAGGCTTAACTTAGTTTTAATTTAATTTAGTTGATGTTCATAATCATCTTGTAATTTGGTTATGAAAATAAATGTAAGTTGGATTAAAAAAAAAAGAACATGATCAAATAAAATAAAACAGATTTGAAGCTTTTTTGGGTAAATGACATATGATAGTGTTGTTACTTGAAGTATGAATTGAGAAAATCTGTTGTCCTTTGTTTTATCATGTGAAGGTATCGATAATCCAATCACGTCTGTGAAGTTTACACAAAAAAAAAAGTAAACTCATATTTCAAGTGACTACACTAACTGCGGTGGAAGACTCCACAAACAAAAATCAAATTAATTTCTAGATAGTGTGTTGAAAACATAATATGACTAATTCGATACGATAGAAAAAAATCACGAAGATACCTCTAAACATTTCTTTTAACGATTACAAACCATACTAATATACATGCAATTATTCTGATTTTTTGTCAGATTATACTACAAGCAACATATTAGCATAATAGTGTTTTATTTTTTTTTTATACAATCTATAGCTTTTTTGTAAATCGATAATTTCTTCATATTTTGCAATAAATTACCAGCGTTGTGTCATCGCGCTTCTCTTTCTTTTCTATGCAGTCCGACAGTGACCGCGCTTTAGGTGTTGTCGGCCTCTTAACGCCGGCTGATGAGACATCAGATTAACGTATACATTTACAACATGCAGAAGTAGTGTCTTAAACATAGGTCTCCTGGCTCCCAAACTAGGTTTATAACTGTGACTTTTTTTTTTTTTGGATGTGATGTCATCAAATAACTTCTCCCGCTCTGGGCGGTGCGGGAGGGTGTGTCAGACTCTTACTGACTAAAATCCACCCGTATTCCTTCCGTTGCCTGTGTTGCGGGGGCCTCGGTGACCCATTAGTACCTTCCCGCGACCCCGGCAGGCATCGGCCCTAGTGGACCCCTACATTTGTGCTGACGATATCTATTTGCGGCGCGCGTGGAATACAACGCGCTGTCGACCCGGGCCTGGTCCTTACCGGACGGTGAGCTACCCATTGCTCACCGTCCGCAAGCCCGCGCCTACGGTGGGCGGACATCCGCCCGGGATTCCCGACGCCCAGGGCGTCTCCTGCCTGCAGCGGCTAGGGGCGAGAGGGCGCGAAACTTGCCTTTCCCTCAACCATCCCGCCTCCTCCTTCGCGAGCATTACTGCTTCGCAGAAGGAGGTGACGGCTGCCCATGCCCTCTCGCTCCGTACCATGGCCTGAACCAGGGCCGGACGCGAGAGATTTCTGCCGCCGATTGCCTTCACGAGGACACGGCGGTGCTTTGCCCAAGCCGTGCAGACCTCCACCATAAGCTCCACCGTGCCCTCCGGGCGATCCACACAGTGGTTGTCACCACTGTGTGGATCGCCCGGGCGTTTCCTCCCGCCTTGTCCGACACAGGAACCTCCCGAAGCTGCCGTGTCCGGTGAGGACCTGCGTCAGGCGGAAGGTGAGGACGCCGTGGCACCTCTCTAGCCACTCCTCAAAGAGGGGACTTATTGCCGCAATCGTGGCGTGCCCAGCACTGGGTTGCGACAACCGTACTCTCCATGTCGCCATGAGATCCCGCCGGAGCTCCGTCCGCTGTGCCGGGATTTCGCCTCCTCGCGCCACTCCCATACGTGCGCGAGGACTGTTGCCTCCAGATCCCATGGCGGCAATCCGGCAAGGAGGCTCGCTGCCTCACAGGAGATCGTGCGGTATCCCCGGACGATCTCCTGTGAGGCAGCGAGAAAATTGTTTCAATCCAAGTAAATATTTTCTTAACGTAAGTAAATGTACTCAGTCCAAGAAAACCTGTTTACTCAAATTAAGAATAATAAATACTTGGTTTTTATTCTTGACTTAAGCAAATATTTTTGATTCAAGACTATAATTATATTAATTGAAGAAAATATTCTAAGAGAGAAATAATATTCTTAAAATTAAACTTAATAATTCTTCATTTAAGTATAATGTCTTCGAAGAAGACAATAAAACTAAGACAATATTTTACTTCATACAAGAATATATTGTTTTCCCCATATATTAATCAATATTTGTCTTGACCAAAAAGATATTGGCTTAATTTAAGACATCCTTTTTTTCCGTGCAGCAGCGACGCGACGTGGGCAGTAGGTACCTACAGCTGACAAAAAGCGCGGCCGCCGCGGCGCGGCGGTGGCGTGTCCGGCGTGGCGGCACCGCGGGCGGCCGCTCGACCTTTTCGTGCTTTTTAAGCGATACTGGTCTTTTAATTATGTAGATAAAGTTTAAAATTATTTCACGCTGAATGTGCTCGCCGCGCCGCTGACGGCCGCTGCTTTCCCGGTGTCAATCTCCCCTTAGTCACCCCCTTTCTAGCCGTCATCTGTCATACAGTCCATCCATCGTTTCTTTGGGTTTCCTTATTTACTCTTAAGATGCTGACAACACATAAACAGTGGTCACTGTCAGATTGCATAGAAAAGAAAGAGAAGCGCGATGACACAACGCTTGTAATTTATTGCAAAATATGAAGCTATTTACTCAAAATTGAGTTGAGTAATCGAAAATAAAAAACAACTAAATTCTGCATTCAATTAAGACGTTCTTGTTATTAATTAAATACGTAACGTATGTTGATATTTAATGCAGATATATTGGATTAAAACTCAAGGTAAGAGGTTAGTTTAACGTTAGTTTGTATCGAGATTTTTTTTCAAAACGTGTTTTGGTAACAACTAAGTTCTGGAAAATATGTTCAAAATTAACATATATTTTTTTCCGCTACCACAAACTATACAGATTTGCCAATTTTTTTTCTTTAGTCCTATTTTGGTCAATTGGGTCTTGTCAGCGCCTTAATGTCAATCATTGTCATCATCTGCAAAATTTGTCATGGCTTCATTTGGGCTAGGGATAGACTCACATGGCACAGCACTGCGCACTGCAACTAACATGATTACTCTGCCAAAACACTTGTTCAAACTTATGATCAAATATGTTATTTAGATAGAAAGTGCCTCATCTACGCAAATGCACGACACAAAGTGATGTAACATCTAGTTAAAGTCATAGCTAGCTATAAACTGATTCTGATGCACACCGCACATATTTAAGGGGGCCGCGGACACAAATTGAAAATTATGGGTTGTCGCGTCAGAGTAACGGGTGCGTTAAATTATATTATGAAGCATGGTTATATATAGTTTGGACTGTTTTAGATTGGACAGCCCTTTAATTGCTGTGTCCTTTTTTATAATTGCTAGTTATAACTATTTAGGAGTTTAGTTTTTTATTCAAGGAAGTGTACAAAATAGTGAGATGTTTGTTTAAAAGTTAAACTTATGTTAGAAAAATAGTTTAATATTACCTATAGCAATAAACTCACCTATTTTCTCTTGGGTACATTACCTGTCGACAGCGATGTGGATGAATTTTTCGACGCCCTATTTTAGTTTGTGTATAGTTTTAGTTATTTTTATTAATTAATTAGATATATTTGTTTTTTTATGTACAAATAAATATTATCTAAATTTTTTAAATAGGTATACATACAGCGGTATGCGTAGGAAACAACTTCATAAAATAAAATACCTACTTTTTACGAGATAACGCAGCAAATGACACAGTAAATCTTAACTACGACTACGATAACGCTCTCTAATCAATTTATAAAGAAATAAAAACTAGTATCGGGTCAATAACAAGTACAATGATATGGCTAGAAAGGCGTTTGGCCTCAATAACTCAGAATGATTAATTACATCTCCGTTTGTTATAATAAGCCGTTTTATTACTGCGGATCACTGTTGGCCTATGCGCAAATTAGAAATTATTGTACTCTATCTTTTAATTTATGTTTTATGTACTCACAAGTTAATGTCAACTGACACATGGTTATGTTTATGTAGTTCTTAGAAAATATATTCGTCTGAGATCAATTTCTAGCGAAACAAAATAACGTAGGTACCTATATATACGTATCACCATGATATCACTATATCACTTTAAGATCAAAATTAAAAAGAGATGTAGATTATGTGAATCAGGTGTCACTTTTATGGAATCCATGTCGGCGCGGCGGCGCGTTTTATACCACGCGCTCCTCAAAGAGATGTCAGCACAAGTGTAGGGGTCCACTAGGGCCGATGCCTGCCGGGGTCGCGGGAAGGTACTAAAGGGTTACCGAGGCCCCTGGCAACACAGGTAACGGAAGGAATACGGGTGGGTTTTAGTCAGTAAGAGTCTGACACCCTCCCGCTCCGCCCAGAGCGGGAGAAAATAAAAATTAAAAAAAAATGTCTACAAAATGTTATGTAAGTAATTTCAATAGATCGATTATATTTTTCGAAATATTGAAATTACATAATATTTTATGAGTTTGTTTGCTTATCCGTGTGGTTGAAGGTAATTTGAGTCAGAAAAACATAACTCTAGCCACTCCACAAAGTAATGCAAAAACATAAAAGTAACAAGTTACACATTTAAAACATCTACGCAAGATTTTACACAATCTTACTTACAATAACTTTATTTCCACCGTATTTACACTAGAAAATTGTATCACAATCTAAAACTAGCATCACCAATCAAAAATAAATTTTAAACCCCATCGTCAAAGTCGAAATTTCAATAAAAACATGAACAGAAAAAATCTAAGAATTGTCTCACGTTCGCAGTGTGCTACCATCTTCAAGGTTAGATGTTACAGATAAAGGCAGTACACATAGGCCGGTGGTAGTTAAAATGGTCATTTTCCACATCAGTTGACCACATGGGTCATGTCCCAGTACGTGATATCCATTCTAACCAGTTTGACTATGCAGATGTAGCCGTATTGACTTACAGGTAAGTTTGAATTATTAGGGTCTATTTTGGCGGCTGTTGTTGTGTTGGTATATGTATATTTAAATGCATATTTATATTGATGACACTACTGAAATACGACTATATATTCTGAAATAGTGTTCGGTGAGCAAATAAATAAGGGCCAAACTTCAATTTTTTACGATTTTTTTAATAGAAAATACGAATCTTGCTAACAATTTTATTTTTTTTAACGTTTATCTTATTTTCGAAATAACAAAAACGTTTTGGTAAAATATGCAAGGTTTCTTTATCCCAACACTCTCAGTAATTCATTGAAATACTTTGATTCTCTGAATATGCAGTACAAATTACGTAATAGGCTGTTTAAATTACTCTTATATCTAAGTATGTCACACAGCTGTTTCGCTCAATATAATGCCTACATGCCCTACATACAGTCTGGCACTGGCAAGAACACAAGATGCATCGACAGCTGACTCACTAAGATGATCGACCTCTAGACTACCCACTGTATATCAGTATTATAAGTATACAATCTATATACATCGAGCACTTAAAATTCAGGAGACAATTTGTGATTTAAGCTACCTCCTTTCTTTTCTTCTCAATATTACGTTGACAAAGAGTAAAAGAACTATACGCTGATAAATTACCAATCCATCCGTAGAGTCCATTGGAAAGACTTATTTTGGCAATTAAAGTTTACAGGCTGATCTTCTTCACCTTTTTGAGCCGATGATATAGGTAAAAAATAATTATTAGATAATATATACATTATAATATTGTTATATTATTGTCGCACGCCGCCATTCCGCACCTCGGTCGTAGAGTAACGGGCCGAAAAACGACGGCGTTCACTAAAACTACGATATCTCAGAAAATACGCATCGTAGGTCCACAAACCCCATGTCATTGAAATTGTTATGAAATAAGCTACCAGATAATATAGGGTTTAGTGCAGTTTTACCTTGTAATATATTGCTAATTCGAAGTTGAAAGTAGCGTGAGCGACTTCTGCGTACAAATATCGTCATATTTATAAAACAAAAACAAAGGGGTTAATTGTTGTATGGTAATAATTGCTATGTTACATGGGTTGGACCCTGTAGGTGGCCATGCCAATCGTGGCATCAGTAATGTCTGTTAGGTCCTTAAAAGTGCAGGTGTATGGACACTTCGGACACTCCAACATATGGGACATAGTTTGGTCAGGAGCACCGCATTCGCACTGGGCGTCGGTGGTGTCAATTATCCCCCATTTCGCAAGATTGTGCTTGCATCGGCCTACTTGGGTCCGCAGTCAATTAATTGCTTTCCATAAAGGCACAGCAAGTGCCGGCAGGTGACGGGCAGGACGAAATTGGGTGGAAACGGGTGCTATTTTTCCCACAACTGTATTCTCACCTTTGGCGGACCAGGCTGATACCTACTAATCAAACATATTGAATTTCATGGTGCATTGGGCTACTAGGTAGTCTATCAAACATCAGTCGAAATTTCCTTGGCCTGAAGATATTGCCTATTTAAAAAAAAGCACCAAACCTCGTGCATTTTTAATAACCGCCCGACATAAACTTATTAAAGCCATGACTAAAAACTCAGTTATCAAAGAATGTATGAAAATCAGAAGCACATAAAGGTAAATGAAGGTAAATAACAGTCGTAGTTATTCATTGGTGTGTGGACTAATTGTAAGTGGAACATTGCTCGCGAGGAAACGTCAAAATAAACGCAAAACACGTGCGCTTACAGAGCTCATATAAATTCCGCAAGTTTCATTTGCGAGGAGATTGTGGTGCAAGATGAAAGAGTTAGCGGAAATTTTGATGAAGGAGAGATATAGAGTAACATACGCAAACAAACAAGACGAAACTTAGTAATGAAGATAAGCATAGATAAATACGCAGATATTATCATCATCGTCTGCCCCATCAAAAGTCATCTAAGTGTATGTGAAATCTCAAAATTTAGTGGTAATCAGTTTTTCCATTTCTTTCAAATCTCCCAATATAATGCTGGATATAGTTCTTACTCAAAATAGTTCAGAAATTAACCGTTTCAGGCTGACTATCAATCGAATCAAGTGGGTCGGGTTCGAGATAGTCATTAGGTACACACGAAAAATAAGTAAGGAGGAGACAAAATCAAGTGCCTCTTTAATTACCTTTGATCATTAAAATTTCATAATACATCGAAGGCATTTCATATTTTTAATAATTCGTTCATTTGGTTTAATTTGATACAGATCTTTAATTAAATTGATCCATGATCACCAATTAAAAATTATAAGACACAACTACGCTACCGTTCCCCAAACCAGTTTTACAGGATACCTACCAATTTCACACATCATAAACCGCATTCAGATACAATTATTGTATCCCCAGTGGATCTTGGCGTAAGGCGGAATGGGGAATTAGGTCTATATGTACTGAATTGGCCAAACTTTTTAAGTTTACCTTCGCAAGCAGCACCACAGCAAAAGGTCAAGTTAAACTGGGTGCTATACTAATCCGCTTTCGTCCATACCTCACGCCGCAGTTTCAAGAGGGAGCATGTTGAACGCATGAGCGTCATACATTCATGAACATTTAAGGTGTCCGGATCAAAGGGCTTCTCTGACATTAATTACAGAATGATCTCATTTCTGTTCCTTTGGCAAACAAACCGCTGATAGACTCTTCAATGGAGCATGGAAACTCGCCATTTCAATTTTACAGATTTTAGATACGACGCATTATGGCCGACAATCGTTCATTTTTTTTTGTGACATGCACATTTTGTGGCCAAGAAAAATTCTGATTGAATTTTGAACCTTTTATTCTAGAACGCATAACTCTGAGTCATCAAAAGTGACGTCAGAGAGGTCCTACCAGACTGACCGATAACTTGCGAAAGAATTGGGACACTTGATAATTTGTTGACCTACAAGAAAACTGGTCGGTTGTAACAGACCTACAAAAACTGATCGTTT
Source organism: Atethmia centrago (assembly GCA_905333075.3). NCBI lineage: Eukaryota > Metazoa > Arthropoda > Insecta > Lepidoptera > Noctuidae > Atethmia > Atethmia centrago. The sequence goes on along the minus strand of HG995383.1, from coordinate 11,907,884 downwards.
GCCGTCTCCCTTATACCACAATATACCCCTCATTAATGTTTCTACTGAAGGACGACTGTATAAACTTAGTTTTCAGTCCGTTCCCTCTGAAGTACGTCGTTAGAATGATTTGCTTTCATTATAATGGTCCTGAAATGTTCAGTTTGCGTTTCATGGTCATAATAATGCCTTTGATTTTTGTGACGACAACGTGTTTATTATTTGAACTTTGTTATTCTATTTTTAGGTAGGTAAATTAAATTAAACTGTGTGTCATTTTCTTTGGTGTATTTTGAGGTACAGGATGGACACCTACATGCGTATGAGTAGTTCCAAATAATGTGATGGCAACGTCTTTATTTTGGTAGTGGGAATCACAAGAGAGATCTCTCTTTTTTATCCAAGATCAAGTTAATAAATCAGTTGGGTTAAATACTTCAGTTGCAAACTTGAAATCCCTCGATTTGGAAAACATGATGGTAAAAAAATATTCGGCACAATAGTGTACAGAGAGTCTTCTTTCACATTATTATACAATTCCTTGTTAAAAACTTATCAGGTATAACCGGACTATTGATTTAATCAATAAGAGACTTTAATGTTATACAAGCCAACGGGGTCAATTTAATTCGATGTCACAACTTTCGATCTTGCTGCACTCCGTTGTAAAAAGCGTTAAAATGTCAGGGTATGTGGAATATTCGAAGCGGTTCGCTTAATGAGGTTTGCCTGCCAAAAGCAATGATTCATATTCTTAATGGCGTCAATGTCGCGTTTGTTGCCAAATGAAGGAGTATATTAAGTACGTACCATAGTGCCTAATGCATGTGTGAAAATTTGGCATATGGGTTTGAATAATTTAGACCATTGATGTAGGCCGTGCATATTAAAAAGATAGAGGTGAAATTGAGGGACCCACGCACCGGCAATTAATTCTAAAATGATAATGAATCTAGGCGGAAATACCTTCAATATGTTGGGTGATACTAAAAAGCTTGTTTGTTGACTAGATTACACTCGAAAAACTGGTACCAATCTTTCTAGCGACAACAAGATTACAATGTTCTATTTTCTATTACAAAAGCAATGATAATGAATCTTGACGGAAATATCTTCAATGTGTTACATGATACTAAATAGCTTGTTTTTTGACTAGATTACACTCGAAAAACTGGTACCAATATTTCTAGCGACAACGAGACTACGACGTTCTATGTTCTCTCACAAAAGCAAATAGCCACACCTCTACAACGCCGAGTGCACACCCACTTTGTCTACCCATAGTAGTCTAGATAGGTATTACAGCCACATCTAAGATTAGCTGGGTACTGGGTAGCACACAATAGCTGGCTTCTATTCGTGCGCGCGTGGGCAAACGCGAAAGCAATACTTCATAGGTTCTACTAACAAACCCTTTTGTACTCCCAGAGTAACGGCCGACGCGACTCTAAAGCATGTCAGTGTATATTTATAACAGTACGAGTTATATCCATGAGTAATGGGACTTATGTACCCCGCTGCATTATACTGTTGTAAATCCAACGTAGTGTCGCGTTTACTATTTAAATGTATTCATCCCAGAGTTTATCCGGCGTCATGGCGAGAGGCTTTCGCGGTTGCAGACACCCATGAATAATTTTCGTATAAGCCTCATCGTGTCGTTCGGATCCCTACCTTAGCTGTGATTGCCTTAAATATAAAAATATTTATTCGGAAATTCTTACGATGGTATTCGTAAACTATTACCAAACTGCCATCGTATACCTACCTACCTACGCAAAGTATACCATCATATCTGTATACCTATGCATCATTGGCTGCTCTGCTGTACTTCCCACGCTTTTTTTTTTTGGATGGGAAATCATCAAGTAACTTCTCCCGCTCTGGGCGGAGCGGGAGGGTGTGTCAGACTCTTACTGACTAAAACCCACCCGTATTCCTTCGTGTTGCCTTTGTTGCCAGGAGCCTCGGTGACCCTTTAGTACCTTCCCGCGACACTTCCCACGCTTGGAAAATGGATGAGGTTGATCAATCACATTAGGTTTTAATCTTCTCCCCGCGATTCCAACCACGTGAAATTTCTTCCTACTGCGTCGCATTGCATCGCCCACCCGTTCTTTGTTTGTCATAACGCGATGTTAAGTAGCCTATAACCTTCCTTAAGAATTGGGCTATCAAATGCAAAAATATTGGCAAATTCGACTGCCAGTTCCAGAGATTACCAGCGAGTAATCTATTTAACTGCCAGTCAGATAAAATTTGTTAGTAAGTTTGTATGTCCCTACATAAACAAATGCTACCTCCTTATACATTGAAGGCGATGAAGTAGCGATTACTTACGCTCTATCGGGATATTTTAATCGCTAACAAATTGCTTTTAGTGCGTATAATAATGGCGATGATGATAGTCTTCTTTTACTTTGTACTGTGCTCATTCTTTGAACAATAAGATCGTCTATTGTACTTTTCTATTCCTTAGTTCTATCCATCTTTCAAGGAAGTCCTGTAGTACCTACATAATTGCTTTGGAAATTTGAAATGCCTTAGATGCGCGATGGTCCGAAAATTGCCGCAATGAGTGGTTATAAATCCCAGTCTATTCTTCATAAAGGCCCCTGCATACAGAGGCGATATCGCGGGCGCGATAGGCAGCAATATGTCTGTCGCGCCCGCGATATCGCCTCTGTATGCAGGAGCCTTAAAGCACGGAGCGTGAGAGTGATTCCCGCATCTCAACTCATGTTACGAGAAGTATACGTTATAGGTTTTATACATCGCTAGGAGTCCGAGATAGCCTTTCCATTCTTCACGTCTGATATAGTCAACACATTAGAATTCACAGGTAAGTTTACTAAACCATTTGTTTATATTTTCATCAGATACTTCTGGAACAGACTAAGCTTTTTTTTTGGAGGGGCTTGTGGCTAAGTAATAACAGCGGCACGGGTCGATCGATCAGTTTAAGCTACGCTTGCCGCGGTTGGTCCGTGGATGGGTGACCATCTTTACATACCAAGACCCCTCCGTGCCTCGGAAAGCATATTAAGCCGTTGGTCCCGGCTGTCATTTGTAGATCTTTGGTAGTCGTTACGGGTCGTCAGAAGCTCGAAAGTCTGACAACCAGTCTTACCAAGGGGTATCGTGTTACCCAGTAACTGGGTTGTGGAGGTTAGATAGGCAGTCGCTCTATGTAAAATACTGGTATTCAGCTGTATCCGGTAAGACTGGAAGCCGACCCCAACCTAGTTAGGAAAAGGCAGATGATGACTTTTGGAACAGACTATTAAAAGGTGTTCACTTGTAGGTTGAACTATATAACATGTTCTAAATACGTAAGTTTAATTAAAGGAATTTCATTTCCGATGATCATTTCACTTTTATCGATTCAATTGGTAGGTATGTGAATAAACTTGAAAACGATTTCATTACGAACACTGATGTGGACCGATTGTATCATTGACGAGTGTTAAATTATCCGTCATTAGTTAATGGGGTTATAAAACCCTGATTTTATGACGGATGATTATTTTAAACGTGGTTTAACTGTTTTATGTTACCGTTAATGGTGGATTAGTAGGTAATAACTGTAAGTGGAATAACATTAATGTTTAACCGTTTTTAAGATTTCGCTTTAGTTCAAGTTCCAAAGTAGGTACAACTTTTTTTCGTTACATTAGTAACTTTTTGGTCATTAAAGATCGTTTTTGAACTTCACTGTGGTTAGTGTACCTACATTTAAAACTAGAAGTACCTACCTACCTGAGTAGCATAATCAGCCTATAATGTTCCCACTGCTGGGACATAAGCCTTCTCTCGGTGAGAGGTGTGTGAGAGAGGGCCGTAATCAACCACGCGGTGGGCCCGCGTGGTTAATTACGGCCCACTCCCTGTGTGCGGGTTGGTAGATGTCACATGTCATTGAATTTTTGGTTCTAGGACATGCCGGTTTCTCCACGATGTTTTCAGTTGTGATGAAATAATTTACTCAAAGTAAAGCGCCTGTCAGGGTTCGAACCTATAACATACAACTCGTAAGTCGCGGCCGTTACCACTGAACCGCCACTGCTCTACCCTACCTAAGTATTTTTTCAATATTATAAAACCATTGTTGTTAAGTGATGGCCTTTTTTTTTTTAGGTGGGAAATCATCAAGTAACTTCTCCCGCTCTGGACGGAGCGGGAGAAGTTACTAGTCTAGAGTCTGACACACCCTGTGTCAGACTCTTACTGACTAAAACCCACCCGTATTCCTTCCGTTGCCTGCGTAACGGGGGCCTCGGTGACCCATTAGTACCTTCCCGCGACCCCGGCAGGCATCGGCCCTAGTGGACCCCTACATTGTGCTAACGACATCTCTTTGAGGCGCGCGTGGAATACAACGCGCCGTCGACCCGGGCCTGGTCATTACCGGATGATGGCCTGAAACACCTAGGTATGTTGAATACACGTACATCAGGCAGTTGGCTATTGTATCCAATTAGACCCTTAACCAATCTATAGGTATAAGTTATACATTAGATTTATTTTAGACATACTCGTAGTTTAACATTTTCTTATTAATAATATTAATATGTAACTTTGTAATGATGTAACTTCTAGGTAATTTCTATGTGAACTTATGAATAAAATTATTATTAGGTATCTTTTATTTCACTATTTACACATTATAATTTTATTTTTAAATATTAGGATATAAAATATATATAAAAACATTTAAAAATAAAAAAAAATGGTAGCCCACCGGTATCGGGAACAGGGTCCAAGCTACCGGCGGTCAGGGCTCCAGAGACCTCTCTCTGGAATATAATAATAATAATAATTTTGGTTATGTTAATAATTTAGGTTGAGGAACCTAAATTATTAACATAACCAAAATTATTATTATTATTATTGTTTTTTTTATCGTTCAGGCTACAGGCTAAAGATAAAGAATAATCTTTATCTGTAGCCACCAATCAGAAAATCATTCAAATTTAAACAAGCCATAGGTACCACTCACGATCGTAACCTTAGGTTTGTGTTTAATTAATTAGTTAATTGAATACTAAAAGCCCCTTAATTACATGCAGTGCTAATTGTCACTATGTCATGTTACAAGGTACCTACCTATTGTATTAATTTGCATAATGAGGCAAGCGCAGTCACTGCATAATGTAGTCAAGTGTATGTTACGATACATACATGTATGAAGTAGTATGTTTATTAATTAACAGACTGGGTTTTAATTGCTTTATTAAGTATTTCATTTGTTCTAACCATAAACAAAAGGCAGTCGATATGTTGTGTTGTTGAAATTGTTGGTGAAACCCTTGACCCTACAGGACCTTAACGCAAATTTTGGAAGTTTTATAATGCCTAAAAGTATAAATCCACTGCAGTAAACAAAATCTGAAAAATATATGATATTCTTCAGGATATATTCTAGGTAGATAGTGTGTTAAAAACATAATACAACTAATTTGATACGATAGATAATAATCACAAAGATACCTCTAAAATTTATTTGTACGATTAAAAACTGTACTAATATACATGCAATTAGTAAGGTTTTTTGTCAGATTATTCTACAAGCAACATGTTAGCATAATAGTGTTTTATTTTTTTTCTCCGATCAATAGATTTTTTGTAATTAAATAATTGCTTCTTAAATTACAAGCGTTGTGTCATCGCGCTTCCGTTTCTTTTCTATGCAGTCCGACAGTGACCGCGCTTTAGGTGTTGTCAGCCTCTTAAGGGTCGGGTAATGGCCTTTGATCTTTACCATACAAATTCACTTCGCGCTCACGCCGCGCCGCCGTTATAGGGAATATATATTTATTTTTAGTAACGAAAATATAAATATTTGAAAAATAACAGATATAATTATAGATAAGAAAATAGTCTGTTCATACAAAAATAATCATGAAAATATCTTACGTAGTTTGAAAGTAATATCGTTTTTTATGCTTTGGGTAGACCTCACTTCCTGAATTTATTTCATAAAGTATTTTACTACAATACTTCAATATTCACATTATAATTTAACATATTTTTTGCATGCATAAATATGACAATTTTATTACATAAAATGACTGCTAGCACATTTCAGAATACTCCAGTGAAACAATAATTCGACTAGTAGGCCATGCAAGTGGTCTAGGAACTAGTAATTTTGGTTTTTACAAAAAATGGGCGCTTAGGTAAATAGCGGGCTTTGCACATGTAGAATAACATCGTAGGTACATGACTTACCAGTAAACAGAAATATTATCTACTTACTAGGTAGGTACATACAGCCAGGATTTATTGCTAAACAAATTGACACCCTACATCAATTTAAGTTGTCAGTCAATTTGCTTAGCTATGAATGTCTCTGACTCTACATTACTGTACGAAGCATCTAATTCCGGGTACAAATTGATGAAACATGATATGAAATGAATTACATCACAAATTACCCGGCCTAATTTATGCAATGTAACATGAATGTTACACTGCATAAATTAGGAAGGGTAATTTGTGTTAACACAACAAATAGGCGAATTTGTTTCAACGTGTGTTACATTTTATGTTACATTCACTAATCTGTACCCAGCATAAGAAGACCATTGTGATAAACCCATACCAATGTCGCCTAACCGTTGTCATAACTACTTACTACCTACTAAAATTTATTTACGAAATCGGGTATTGGTAATCCTCTGACTAACCCTTCGGAGAAAATGGGCGTGATGTTGTTTGTGATGTTATGTTATTTTATAAGGGACTTGTGGCTAAGTAATAACAGCCGCACGGGTCGATCGATCAGGTTAAGCTACGCTTGCCGCGGTTGGTCCGTGGATGGGTTACCATCTTTACATACCAAGACCCCTCCGTGCCTCGGAAAGCACGTTAAGCCGTTGGTCCCGGCTGTGATTTGTAGATCTTTGACAGTCATTACGGGTCGTCAGAAGCTCTAAAGTCTGATAGGCAGTCGCTCCATGTAAAATACTGGTATTCAGCTGTATCCGGTAAGACTGGAAGCCGAACCCAACTTAGTTGGGAATAAGCTAGGCAGATGATGATGATGTTATGTTATTTTATGTGTACAACTTATTTATGTAATGATCCAGTTAGCAAACGATAAAGTGAGTACTACTACTTTCTGCGGGTACTCATGTACCATGTATGGTTTTAAATAATTACCCTACTGAATATTAGTAGGTATCTACCTACCATCTAATATTCAGTAGGGTAATAATTTAAAACCATTTAAGTATAATACACAATTCGTAAATTATGTAGAATTATTAATTCTACAATATTTTTTTAGTATTTATCGTTCGTTGTAACACCACACATTCCACCTCATTTGTAGATCCCTACTGGCATATAACTGTCAATACCTATCGTTTGAATATTAATATGGAAATTCTTCAATTTTTGACGCAATCGTTGAACGTCAGAAAATTTTTCCTTGTGGTGTCAGATACCACATCGCGGTCTTGATAGATCATTTACTAATTTTTATTGCACAATTAAGTACTCCAAAATTGAATTTATAAAGTCGTCGCAGTACGTCCCGAATACCCATACATTTTTACCATTGTCGTTTAGCCGTGTGTGCCGTCGCACAGACCCACTAAGAGAGTCCCATAAGTTTAGTCCAACAACGAAGTGGGAATTACTTAAGAGGCCGACAACACCTAAATCGCGGTCACTGTCGGACTGCATATAAAAGAAAGAGAAGCGCGATGACACAACGTTGGTAATTTATTGCAAAATATGAAGCAATTATCTATTTACAAAAGGTCCATTGATTGGAGAAAAAAATTAAAACACTATTATGCTAATATGTATGTTCCTTGTAGAATTATCTGACATAAAATCAGAATAATTGCATGTATAGGTATTAGTATGGTTTTTAATCGTTAAAATAATTTTTTCGAGGTATCTTCGTGATTTTTGTCTATCGTATCAAATTAATTATATTATGTTTCCAACACACTATCTACCTAGCATATATCCTGAAGAATATCATATTTTTTTCTGATTTTGTTGACTGCACTGGATCATATACTTTTACGCATTATAAAACTTACAATATTTGCGTTTAGGTTCTGTAGTCCCCTTTTTTCAATCATCAAATAACTTTTCCCGCTCTGGGCGGAGCGGGAGGGTGTGTCAGACTCTTACTGACTAAAACCCACTCGTATTCCTTCCGATGCCTGTAGTCCCCTTAAGATTCGGTTTTGGCGGCTCCCATCTTTACCTGCTCAAGCCGAGCATCATCGGGTGACTCGCTACTTCGCAGCGGTTCCCATCTCCACTGCCCAGGTCGAGCACCGTTATGTGACCCGAAACTTCGCGGCGCGTCCCATCTCAGCATGTCCAGGTCAAGCTGCTGCTGCTGTTGCTGCTGCTGCTGCGGCCGGATTTCAGATAATCTTCATCAAATCAATATCGAAAAACAGTTACTGCAGAGTGGTAAACTAACAATTGTTTGCCACTTGTCTTGGAAAAAGTTCGGGAGAAACGACCTCGCAGTAGGATCCTCCTTCACCACGACAACGCCTCGTCGCACACCGCCAAGCAAACAATCGACTACTTGGCGACTTCAGACGAGGAGTTACTGGGTCACAACTTAATTTTCATCATTTTCAATCATTCTACTTAGGACCGTTTTTTATCACCCACCCAGAAACCCAATATATTATTATTATTTTTGGTTCATTCCATGTATTTTTCTTAAAAAATATATGTTTATATGCCACGTAAAGCGCGTTTCATTTCAACCACACTACAATTAGTACAAATTAATTGCTTAATTAAAATAATTACTTAATTAAACACAATAATATTTACAACACACCAATCAAAAACATTTAACCAGATCTCCTCAAGATTCATCCAAAAACATTTCGTAACGAATTGAACCCATCACTACCGTACCCTAATCGCTTCATGCCTTTTAACTAATAATGACTAGTACGAGACCAATAATTACAACCACTTCAAGTAGACTCTCACACGGTAAAGGGTATTCAAATCACTGATAAAAACCGAGAAATTATAATCGTCTATGCTTAATCAAAACATAGTTAACCAGCAATTCAATCTGCCTGGCCTTTTCCCAGCTATGTTGGGGTCGGCTTCCAGTCTTACCGGATGTAGCTGAATGTCAGTAATTTACATGGAGCGACTGGCTATCTGACCCCCATAACCCAGTGACTGGGTAACACGATCTTGATAAGACTGGTTGTCAGACCTTTTAGGCTTCAGACTACCCGTAGCGAGCCTATCAAAAATCGACGAATGACAGCCGGGACCAACGGCTTCACGTGCTTTCCGAGACACGAAAGAATCTCGATGTGTAAGTCCATCGAGACCCTTCCATCCGGAGTTCCCTTCCTTATAGATGGACTGTGGCAAGTATAGCTTAACCTTCGATCGACCCGTGCATTTGTTATTATTTAGCACGAGCCCCTCAAAACTAGCTCAATCAAAACATAGATAACATTTAATTGGCAACGCTGTATTTTCAAAAGAACTGTGACCCAGCAAAGGCCTACTTAAACAGTCGCAGTCGCCTTATCGGGTTCGAAAATTGTCAGTGGAGCTTTCGAAATAATAAATCTTTCGACGGAGCTATGGAACGCGCGATGAGCAGAACGTTTAAGGAACAATAGCTCAGGAGTGGGCGGTATAGTCCTACTGTTTGATGTACCTATCGAAAGCCGTATTGATTACAGTGAGATCGTATCACACAGTACAGTTAGCTGCCAATGCAATCCAATCCGATCTGATAAATCTTAATGGGCGATTGTTGACACCCACGTTAAGATGGTGGTTTCTTAATCGTCGTTTGAAAGTAATTAAACGTTTGTGGGTGTTATTTTCTTCTAATAAGTGAGGAATGGTGTTAACGAGGCATTATGAGCTTGAAAACCACGAAAGAATAATATTAATTAAAAAACATATGAACCAAACAATTACGTACCAAGAACTCTGTGAGAAAAAAAATCATACAAAAGATTTCAAAGATATCCATCTAGTGCATGTCAAAGTGATTAGCGATGTTAATCGATTGTTTCGAAAAATCGATAACAACGTATGACCAACTAATTAACAATGTCCAATCAATAAACCTCACTTAAACAATATAGAAATAGCAAAATTTTCACGCTGATTTCTTGGCTCCGTAGGTACTTGAAAAAGTTTGTAAAAAGCGGGACCAGTTTCCCGTTAAGTAAGATAAAGTTGAAACTTGAAGCGGTCGTTTCAAAAGAAGTGGAAACATTCGAGAAATGCCGATAGCGTGTCTGCGCCCATTGATTCACTGTTTAACCAAACCATATGGACCGAGAACGTAAAGATTTTACGCTGACTCAAATTTAAAATACAGCAAAAAAAATATGCATAGGATCATAGAGGAAATTAATTACAAATTATAAACGTGTTCGATAAATTTTCTTTTTGCGTGTTCGAAAAAAAAAACCTACTGCTGAATCGGTAAGTTGTAATAAAGGCTCCATGAAGTTTTCACATAAATTGTAGAGTCGCGTCGTCCTGTCGCATCGCGTCTGCCTGCGGGAGCTTCAAGATGTATAATATTATTATATTTCCTACAGATTGATCTACTTTAGCGAATACCGCAATTCTCTAGCCCTCTTGGGTGCTAATCAGATCACTTAAAATGTCCTGTAATTTACACCAAAGAAAATAGTTACTGTCGTTGAAGATTGGGCTAATAGCTTTTCTTTATTTATCACTGCATAATATCTTAATTGAAAAACAAAGTGCTCCAGTACCTCTTCGTTTAGTTAGTGTAATCTCTAGAGCTAGCTTTGTAAAATAGTAACATAAGTACATACATAGAATGAAAAATAAGATATGTATAAGCATAGCATAGAAATGTATGGGATTTCTAAGTAAGTATGGCAAATTTTGGAGAAACTCTTGGTATATTATCTTATATGCGTGCTACCTATAAAGATTATGGAACGATATTTACAATCACCAAATGCTTTGAGCATTTAGTGATTATTACATATCTAGATTATTATATTGCACCTAAATAATTACACTACGTGCCAAAAATATGGGTCATATATTTTAAGGGAAAAATCAAACAAAATCTGTTACGTACTATCAGACATTACGTACAAACGTAAAAAGCATCAGTTTACCTATAGTATTTAGTCACCTTGGACAAAAAGACAACTGCTCATAATTACTTAAGCACGTCCCTACATGGGCTCCCGACTTGTTGGTATCCCGATGATTTGTACATAAATTCATTATTGTCACTATATTTTATTACCAAACCCATAATTACTTATTGTTCATTGTTTTTAGCTATTATAAAATGCCACGCTTGACAGTTTGTCTATGTGAGTCGAAATGCCGATGTGTTTTGTTTACGAAATATACAAGTACCTTCTAGGAATAAGTACCTATTTCATTAAATTCACTTTGTCCTTTTGTGATTAATAATTTACTTAGGTTAGGGTGATTTATTAAGGTTGCTACCAATAAATTTCCCGATTTGGCGTCTAAACTTTATCGGTTGACGTTCAAGAATTAAAGCTTCGGTTTCCAGGTCAAATGGTTTCCTGCATTACAATGTAACTTGGATTGTTAGAAAATTAAATAAATTAATGTTTGCCGTTCATTATTCGTTTGCTTACCTTGTTTTTATTTTATTTCCAGGTAAAGCGAGTAAGGACATCTGCAGAAGTTATTTGTACAAGGTGTGTTGTTTTATAGAAATTTTCTTTTGTAAGTACTCCACTTTGTTTGGCCAAAAGTGTAAGCAGTTGCATATCGAATAACGATATGACGGGTCAAAAACCAAATGAGAAAACTTAGATTCTACCTATAAAGATAAAGAACTCAACACACTCTGTCGTTAGTTGTCTTGTTTTCAAGATTTTTTTTAGCTATCTTGTAAATTGTAGCTCCTGGTAAATTAACTATGTAGCATAAAACCGCTACTTTGCAATACCTAAAGGAGCTATTCTTGTCTGCAAAGTTTAATATCAACAAGACAATAAATTCTAGAATACGTTTGGTTATTTCGAATGCTTTTTATTTACTGTCATCGGAAGTCACGTACGCCATATTAATTGGCTAATTTTCCAGCAGCTGGTAGCACATGAAGTCCTGTAAATCGTTGCAAAAACATATAATTTATTGAACCTACAGTACGAGCATGTAATGTATTGCGTAGAATTTGTAGTTTTTTGGCATAATATGGTATCGGCCTATAGACTTTGTAAAGTAGGTATTTTATAAGCTACCTTATATGAAGCTAATTGTCTCATAACGGACCTATTATTTTGATATTATCTATGAAATGTGCATTTTATTTCCACAATTGCTGCAGATATGGTGACAAATTCTGTGCCTCCTGTGATAAGTGATACAAGTCAAAAAACGTCATTTTACAGGACAGCAAAAACAAGATTTAAAAAAATCTAGTTCGTTAATTAAGTGGGCTAGGTAAAATATCAGTGCACTCTTTTGTAGAACAAAACATTTTCTTTCTCTATATAATTTAGATTTTTTGATAGATATTTAATTTTGGAAGTAATTCATGAAAAACCTGCGACTTGTAACTTTTACTTAGTTTTTATGTGCTAAAATTAAGTTATTAATGATACTTGTACAGTTATATTACGTTGCACCAAGCTTGCACCAATAAATTGTCTTAGTGTAAACTGATATACATCAAGTTAAAACGTCTAATAACTCATTAGAATAATGATTCTAGCAAAATGTGCTAAAACAAAAGATGAAGATATAACCCTTAAGATTTATTTTTTTTACTTATCAGTCACCTTGATTTGTAGATACATGTCGATTTGTATCCTAGAGGCATATCGAAAGAATTAGTTTAAAGGGATATTACTCTAGTCACATCAAAATTCACGATAAATGAACTGAAAAATAAAATGTGAAGTTAAATACAATAGCATTTAAATCACGAAGCACAAAAAATTGTGTCTTAAGTGACCGGTTTTGGGGTTACATCTTGACAAATATCGATTGTAACGAATTTTTTGCCAAAATCCCTATAGTTGTATCACTTTGCACAAAATTATCTCCGAAACTATAGCAGATAGAAGAACGTGAGTTAGACCAAAAAAGACGTATTTTTTTTTTGATAATGCTCATGTGAAAATCACAAAAAGGGTACAACTCGAGTTATATCACTTATCACAGGAGGCACAGAATTTTACCCTTGCAAAGAATATCTGCTTTTCTTGCACAGACTTTGCGACTTTTACACCTTGGAAAAGTTGGAAATAGGGCCCTACAGGAGAATAATTTTCCGGAAAATCATCATTGTCCTGCCCTTGTCCCATGTTATTTGGGGTCGGCGCAGCACGTTATCTTCTTCCATCCTCCCCTGTCAGCCGTCATGCTATCATTCACTCCCTTCTCTTTCATATATTTCCTCACACAATCCAACCATCTATTCTTTGGCCTTCCTTTTCTCTCCCTCTCCACCCATCAACATTCATATTCATCACTCTTTTACGAGTAGTCACATGCGTTTCATCCGTCCTTATCACATGCCCATACGAAGCCAAACCACTTCCTTTCAACTTTTCTGTCACTGGCGCTACTTTCAAGCTGCCCTTATATATTAATTTCTTACTTTATCCATTTTCGTCACTCCACACATCCATCTCAACATTCTCATCTCCGCTGCATGCACTCTTTTTACACGACTGCCCAAAAAAAGGAATGTTATGTTTTCAGGGTTCATGTATGTTTGTGATTTTCTTTATTCCACCATAACTTCTAAAAGGCTTAACCGATATCAATGTATAAGATATCGTTAGAAGCGTTGCGTTATCCCGGGTAACATAGGCTAGGAAAATTTAAAAAATATAATGAAGTAGCCATGGTTCATGAAAAAAACGCTTTTTTTTCATAAAAAATTGACAACTATCATCTAGAGCTTGCTTAGTACATAATATATATATATATATATATATATACAAGCAAGAACTAAATCACCTCAGAGATCTTAGTCACAATTAAAAAACCACAATAAAAAGCGTTATTATTTGCGCGATATCGATTTCTTAAAAAATAAAAGTTATCTATTGTGGCACTTGTGCGTTTTCAAAAATCGTTTTATTACTAAAAGGTATGAAATAAAAAATAAATAATTAATAAATTAAAAAACACGCCTTTTTCTTTTTTTTTTTTGGATGGGAAATCATCAAATAACTTCTCCCTGTCTGAACGGAGCGGGAGGGTGTGTCAGACTCTTAATGACTAAAACCCACCCGTATTCCTTCCTGTTGCCTGTGTTGCCAGGGGCCTCGGTGACCCTTTAGAACCTTCCCGCGACCACGGCAGGCATCGGCCCTAGTGGACCCCTACACGCTGCTGACATCTCTTTGAGGCGCGCGTGGAATACAACGCGCCTTCGATCCGGGCCTGGTCCTTACCGGAAGGTGAGCTGCCCATTGCTCACCGTCCGCAAGCTCGCGCCAACGGTGGCCGGCAATCCGCCCGGGATTCCTCACGCCCAGGGCGGCGGCTAGGGGCGAGAGGGCGTGAAATTTGCCTTTCCCTCAACCGTCCCGCCTCCTCCTTCGCGAGCATTACTGCTTCGCAGAAGGAGGTGACGGCTGCCCATGCCCTCTCGCTCCGTACCATGGCCTGAACCAGGGCCGGACGCCATTCGCCTCCACGAGTACACGACGGTGCTCTGCCCATGCCGGGCAGACCTCCACCGTATGCTCCACCGTGTCCTCCGGGCGATCCACACAGTGGTGACACCCGGGCGTTTCCTCCCGCCTTATCCGACATAAAGGGAAAGTCCCGTAAAAGAACATGGACCGCACGACCCCCGCGTAGAGCCTCCGGCAGGAGGTGTTTGGAACTCCCAATCCTAGGCTAGGCTCCTGCCCAATCTAGGGGAGATTGGGCAGGAGCCGCTTCAAGGCAGCCCCTGCCCGCTCCAGTTTGGGAGCTAAACGTCGGAAATGCTCCACGAAGTTCCACCGGCTGTCGAGGACGAGTCCCAGGTACTTCATCGTCGACTCGACGCCGATGTAAACCCCTCCTAACGTTATTTCGGATCCCGGCGGCGGCGGTGGCGCGTTCCGAGGACCATGAAAACACATGGCCTCGGACTTGTGCAGGGCCACCTCGAGCAAAAGTCGCAAAAGTGGAAAACCAATCTTTTCATTGCAGTCAGGGGACGGTTCCTTCAAACATTCTTTATAGGTCCCCCGATTTCGCTGAAAAGATTGGTTTTTAGTTTTCCACTTTTGGGCATATTTAGCTTGTTTTTAAATTTTTAGTTCAATCATTTTAATTCACTTTTGGACAAGGCAGGCGTGTTTTTTATTTTTTTTATCGTCCGTCTTCTTCACGGCCCAGCACTCCAATCCATACAGTAAGACAGGCCTTATCACGGTTATTTTCCGGAAAATATTGATTTTAAATCAAGAATAAAACTTCTTGTCTGATCCTCAATTCCATCTACTTCCAAACTGACCTGATTCCATCCGTAATAAACCTTATCATGTGTCCTTAGCTATACTCTAAAGTTCAACCCTTTCTTAGGAAACATCGAGCCCAGTAGGCGTATAATAAGAGAAAGCCTGTTCAGAATAATGGCTGCTTATCTTGTTACCGCTGATTGGACATACATTAACGAAGCACCCACTTGTCTGTACATCGGTAATCTGAGCTAAAGTTCAAGGCATTCGAGCTACTTACCATTAATTTTCATTGTATGGTAAAACTATGGGTGGCCTCCGGCTTTGCGTGAAGGCGTTGTTTTACGGAATCGGAAAATGGTTTAAGCCGTCAATATTTTTTAACGGCAAGATTGTCTTCTCGAGGCTGATACAAGTTGCCCTGACCCAGACACAGATGACCCAGATATTGCAACCATAAACAAGCCTCTTTTATTCACTAAGTAAAGTTAGGGAAGTTAATTACTTTTAATTACTTCTTTAATGTGTTGTGTTGCGTAATGTAAATTATTTTGCATATGCTGATTCTCGGCCGAGTTTGAATAAATGACTTTTGATTTTGATTTACTGCCAACTTAAATTGTTCGTAAATTCAATCACAACAGCTACTACTCTTAGACAGTTGTATTACATGGCTATTTGCTTAAAATATAATTTCCCTGACTGTAACCTGGTAATGCAAAAACCTCAACCAAAACTTTTCTGTGATCTAAAACTATTTTTTATAGTCATGCAAACGAAACCGTTAATTGACAATTTAGGATCTCAAATCTCAACACAAGCTCAACTAAACGCACAGTTTAAGGGGACTACACGGCCTAAACGCAAATTTTGTTAGTTTTATAATGCCTAAAAGTATATGATCCACTGCAGTAAACAAAATCTGAAAATATATGTGATATTCTTCAGATAGTGTGATGAAAACATAATTACAACTAATTTGATACGATAGAAAAAAAATCACGAAGATACCTCTAAAAAAATCTTTTAACAATTAAAAATCATACTAATATAATAATACATGCAAGTATTCAGATTTTTGTCAGATTATTCTACAAGCAACATATTAGCATAAGTGTTTTATTTTTTTTTTTTCTCCAATCAATAGATTTTTTGTAAATAGATAATTGCTTCATATTTTGCAATAAATTACCAGCGTTATGTCATCGCGCTTTCCTTTCTTTTCTATGCAGTCCGACAGTGACCGCGCTTTAACTATTGTCAGCCTCTTAAAAACCTACAACCTTTTAATTCAAAAGCGTAGCACCGTAGCCGTTTATTAAAAAGCTCTAATTTGTTCAAAGCGCGCGCGGGCTAACTTTTGAACGATTGTAAATCGCACTCTCGCCTACTTTATAGCACCAAGTAGCCGCCTGATGGCACGCTATGCTCCAACAGCCACGCCAACTCCATTATTTTGAAACTTTACCAACCAACTGTTTAATCTTCGTCGCTTTTAAAGTTAAACATAGTTGGTTAAACGGGTTTTGAGACGGGTGCAGCAGTTTTAAGAATATGTTTCAGAGATAAAAGAATTTAGGTACCAAGAATTGAATTGAAATGAGGTATGTCTTTGCAATCAGCGGAAAATTATTTCCACTAAAGAGTACATCTCGGAGACATCACTACGTAATTTTGTAAAATAAAAAATCACCGCTAATAATACTAATATCAGGCAGGTAATTTTTATAAGTAGGTTCAAAACCGAACCGCATAAATACCGGGTCCTCAAAATTCGAAGAACACAATAACGCCATCGACGCCTACCACGTTCGCAAAAAACGACAATTTCGGATCCCGATGATAAACTGGTTTCCGAACGGGTAATTCGTCTTATCTTCCATCTCATTCGGTCGCACACAAAAACTGCACGGTAAGAAAGAGATGCAAGCATCAGGTAGGTAAGCTAAAACCGGCCATTCCAGTTTTATTTATTTCTTAACTTGTTGCTGGCACATAAAACATTTTTCGATTTACGGGCCAGAGCTTGGGTAATTGCTTTACCATCGGACTTGACTAATTTGCATGGTATGAATTTTAAATATGGCGGCTGTTAGGAACGTAAATAAATTATCTGTTAGGCGCTGCCTGTCTTTATATTTGCGAGTCGATGTGGACCCCGTACTTGGAAAGGAGAAATGTAGGGTGCGTATGATTTTAGGGCAAGATTTTTAGAATGTAGGCTGACTGATTTGAAATTAGTATAAGTAGGTAATCGTATTTTTTTAAATCATTGTACTGTATACAAAGTTTGCATGATATAAAGAGGCATTTTTATTTTTTATTTTATTTTTATCTACCAAAGACAATCATAGCAAAAGTAATTTTAATACTGCACACATAGGTACCTAATTATTTTATTTATTTTTAGTGCAAGTCACACCTACCTATCTGCGATCTTAACAAGTTTGGAAATGGTACGAATTCTATATTTATTGTGAAGATAAGATCTAGAACATAGGTACTAGAAACCATCATGTTTTGCATTAGGTGCATTCTATTTAGGTATAAATTACTGATGCACGAGCTCGTATGTATCCTCTTGTATACACAGTAGTATTTACGAACCGATAATAATAACGATAAATCAATGTTCATTGTTTTAGATTAGAAATTATATTACTTACAAATGTATTTAATGTTGTATACCGCAATTTATTTACACTATCATACATTACAGGCACTTAATCAATCGGCAAATGATTAATATGGGCGGCAAAAGCCCAACAAATCAAATAATCCCAGTACACATACGTTATCATTGCATTAAGCGTAGTAAATAAAGCTTAGTACAGAACGTACACCACGGTCCGCAAATAAATCGCGAATCGAATTCCAAAGACGCTTTTAAATCATGACAATACCAGATACAGTGCGCGTTATCAATTAGAACTACTTAGCAAGTTTAAATTTGCGCTTCAAACTTTGGCTCCTGTGACTCGTTGCAGAGGATTAAGATTGGAAATCGCTTGGCAATTAGTTGGCAGATCGTAAAATTGTGTTGGTATAAGGATCGCTCGCTTCGGGCACGTAGCGCGTAATAAATAAAGGAGAGGAGAGTTAAGACTCGCCGTGAGCGGGACTTGTTCCTTATCTGTCCGACTGTGTGTACTAGGCCGGGTAACCCTACACCAAGTTAGATACTTAGGTACGTACTCGGAAAGTATATTGTTGTATCTGTTTACTGACGATAAGAGTATTCAATCTTTAGGAAAAGCACTTGTGAAGAATTGAAGAAAGTTTTAATATTAGGTAATGTGTATCGAGCTTTTGAGTGAGCTGGATCATTTTTCGCGTCAGTAATGTTAGACTGCGAGCTTTTAGCATCGATATGGGCTTTTCCTGAAGAAATCTAAGCTTTCAGATTTCCTTCTCTGTTGGGAAAATAGTGAAAATTACCACAATCATGATATTTAAATCAAATTAGTTGTTAGTTGGTATTAGTGGTGGTGGTGGCAGATGGTTGGTTAGTGTTGGTGGTATTCCGCCAAGTGCCACCGGAACGCACAAAGACAGTGCAATTAAGTGATACCAACATAATTTAAGTTTTATTAACTAACACAATTGTTATTATATCTATACCTACTTTTCTTTTCCGTGTTGGAAAATCCTCATGGATGTCCTCCGCCCTGGGGCAGGCGGACAGATCTGTCAGACTCTTACTGACTAAAAACCACCCCGGTGTTGGGGCTCCCACACTTGCACCGGGGATCATGGGATCCGCGATCCCCGGCTGGTGCCGGCCCGCCATTGCGGGCCAACTTAGGTTAAGGTATTCACCTATAGGTCTTTGTAACCCGATAATAAATGGATTATTATTATTAGTTGGTGGTTGATAACAAAATTTCCCTAACTAAATGCAAAAGAGAGTTTGTTTATTTGTTTTTTTGTTAATAACGCTTTCACGTTAAAACGGCTGAACGGATATAGATGAAATTCGGCACATGGGTATACCATGACCTGGGTTAGGACATAGGATACTGTTTATCACGGTAATACTATCGGGATAAAAAGCCCCGACCTCCACGTGGGCGAAAGCTAGTAAATCATAAAATATAGCCCCCATGGGAGTCTACTCACAAGAGATATGTTTTTGGGAGACCACTTTATTTGCATTTGTTTTTCTTTTGCTCTTCTGTTTTGGAAGAGAGAAGCACAGTAAGTACCATATGTATACTTTATTATGAGTCTGAGTCCACACGCTCAATTAAATATTTATAAATTGCAAAAAAATAAGCACAAGCCTTTAACAAGACAGACCACACCATTTTTAAGACTGTAACGTCGATATTTACGATGTATGAAACGCAGACAACGAAAATGCAATAAATACTCCTTGGAAGCGAGTGGTTATCAATAACAAGGTGCAGCTGGAAAACCTGCATTAGCAGATGTTGCGGTGTCTTATTTATCTTGTTTGTACCGACAACCGTACGGTTTGCAGAGAAAAACTCATTACATTTTGATAAAACCAAAAGTGCACGCATCACAGACAGAAACATGTTGACGATAAATATTTCCTACGGGAAAAAAATCTAAGAAAATTCATCGATTTTTTCATCATCTTTTGAGCGGTTTTAAGTTCGATAACAAAAATCAATAGGGCTCTTCCGAAGGATGAAAGCTTATAGAAGAGCATTCAGATTAATCCATTGTGTGTGACGACGTGCATCGTGACGACAAACAGACACACTTCCCAACGAAAAGCACGAAACGTAATTTTTAGGGTTCTGTACCTATAAAGAAAAAAACGGAACAATGTCTGTCCGTCTGTCACAGCCAATTTGCTCCGAATCTACTAGACCGATTAAGGTGAATTTTGATACTCATGTGATTTTCTGTGACCCAAATACGAAAGTGTAACGTAAATAAATGAATTTTGAATATGAGGGTCACTTTTGGAGGGCAAACTAGTAAATTTGCAAACTGTAGGTACCTACCGTGTGTCATATCAAATGAAAGGGCTTTTTTCTGTGGCAAATTATCAAATAACTTCTCCCGCTCCGCGGAGCGGGAGGGTGTGTGACTCTTACTGACTAAAACCCACCCGTGTCCCTTCCGTTGTCTGTGTTGCCGGCGCGCAGACCTCCACCACATGCTCCACCATGTCCTCCGGGCGATCCACACAGTGGTGACACCCGGGTGTTTCCTCCCGCCTTATCCAACACAGGAACCTCCCGAAGCTGTAGTGTCCCGTGAGGACCTGCGTCAGGCGGAAGGTGAGGACGTCGTGGCGCCTCTAGCCACTCATCAAAGAGGGGACTTATCGCCGCAATTGTGGCGTGCCCAGCACTGGGTTGCGACAATCGCACTCTCCGTGTTGCCATGATATCCCGCCGGAGCTCTGTCCGCTGTGCCGCAATTTCTCGCGGCAGCGGAGTTACACCCCGGCCGCGGCGTTTCGGCCCCTCGTGCCACTCCCATACGTGCGTGAGGACTTTTACCTCCAGATCCCATGGCGGCAAAGGCCTTGTTGTAAAGATTTCAAATATACATTTTTTTATAATTTTAAAATAAATACTTTTAAAATTATTTAAGAAAATAGATGAAAATTTACTACCCCTTATCTCCCAAAAAAATACAGAATATATTTTTTTACTTATAGATTACAGGAAAACCTATAAGAAGTCTATGGTCTTAAAATAACATGGCAAATCTCTCAATATTGTGCGTGCAAACTTACATTTGCAGTTGGAATGTAGGTATGCGGGAACAATTTTTTTAACTACAATGTCAAGTTTTTTCTAAGGATAACTTTATCCTAACTATGGAACCCTTTATAGTGCGTGGGTCAAACACTTGGCCGATTATTTAATAACATTCATTATAATCAAGGTATATCTATCTAAAAATATTTTATTTATCTATATGTGAAGTCTCTAGTTTTTAAAACTTCCCTGCTAATATGAATTCCATGTAGGTATAATTGAGAGTATAGAAACGAAATTTTTTGACAAAGCGACAGACTAAGAGTAGAGCGCTCTCACACACTGAAGCGTTGTGAGGCGTGCAAAACAAACCATGAATTTCAGCAGACCTATATCTACCGTCTTACACGTAATAAACCAAAATCCCAATAAATATCCATACAAAATGTCAAAGAATACTTATAGGTACATCATTTCTATTAGATTCGCGACCGTTCTTGGAAAAACGACGTTCAAGATTGAGTCTTTGTCCCAAGAAATAAAACTTGAATTTGAATAGACGTAAGTTTGGCAAGCAACGGGGTGCCGATTCCGGGCAGAGGGGCTGATTTATACTGGAGCAATGCAGCAGTGGAGTAGTGTGCAGTTAGTATTGATTTCCATTCGTAACGCCCATTCCCCTCCCCGCATGCATGTCACCTCACGCACCGTCACAATGGCAAAAGGCCAAAGTATCCAACACAGGCAATATAAAAAAAAGACAAATAAAGAATTTAGAATGTCTTCGTTTAAATTGTGACACGCGATGTATGCACGTGCACACGGTAACCTCTGTGCTTCATTATCATCAAGCAATAACTATCTTTATTCCTAATCCGTTAACGTTTAAAATTGACTCAGCAGAATAACACATTCAGCTCGCGTGTAAGTGCGAGTCTAGTGGAGCCGTGAATTGCCTCAGTGAGTCAAAACTGTTTACCAAAGCAAACGTTCACACTGATTGAAATCGGAGGAAAATTCGTTCACTAAGCAGTTGAACACTATTGAACGAATGTTTATTTGCATTCTGATGGTCTTATTGATCGCATGAATGAAAATTTGCACGGGAATGTGGTGGTGTTTTTGGTAGTTTTTACTTGAATTAATTTCCATAATATATATTATGCTAATGCCTCACTGATAAATGGATAAAGTGGGTTATTTATTATCTATTGAATTTTATTACTTTGCACAGGTTAGGTTATCGGAAAATTTGTTGCGTTTAGTTTCAGAAACCAATATCTACATACAATCATTTTTGCGTCTTTAAGTTAAGCTTAAAGCATCTTTTAGTTAAGTAGAGAGCAATTTAAAGTATATTAGGCAAGAAACACGCTTTATTATTCTAAGAATTTAACAAATTAACCAATAAAATAACAACAACTTACTTCACAAAAATTTTTTTTCTTCCGCTCGTAGTGATGTCAGCAACAAATAATACGTTTTATGAACTATATCGCTCTGATAAACGCTCTCAGTGGCCTCGACCAACCGACACACTCCCCGTTTGGGGTCGTTGAACGCCATTTCGGTTATGAAACACAGTACACTCGACAACACATGGCTTACGTAATACGGATATTCGAAATTAGAACTTTGAGTGAATTTTTCAAACGTAAGTAATACATTGTGTTCCAGTTTTAAATATACTGGCTGCAATTTTTATTTTTATTTTTTATGTTATCAACAGGTAAGGATTAAGATAGGTGGGTTTTTGAGACTAAAAACATATTTAGCGCGAAACGAATTTAAAACATCATTCTGCTTCTGTCAATTGAAGATGACAGAGCCAAATTGTTTCCAATATATTTTAACCCTTAATGTATTTAGTGTTTTGTGGTGCAAGCGGGCCTTTGAATAGGTACCTAACTATTGCAGATGTTATGCAAAAAGCTAATCAAAGAATATCGATCCTAAAGAAAATAGCGAAAATCTATAAACATGATTTATGTGAGGTTATATTACAGAAATATAATTTATAATTCAGGCACAAGCCATCGTTTCTATTGCATGTTGAAAATAGCAAACTGCAATGACAATTTATTGAAGCTTGTCAGTAAATGAAAAAATATGTTGCACAATTAATATCTAAACAAGTTTCTCTAAAGTACGTTTAAAATGATTGAATTGACGGTTTATTTATAAACGTTTCCATGATAGTAGCGCAGGTAATTTATTTACGTTTCATACATTTTTACGTTGGAAAATGTTCGAAAATAATAGTGGTACTAAGTATTCTCTTAAATCGTGCAGATATGTTGAGTATAAATCAAAAATCGCGGGTAAAAATAAACCACTTAAACGTGAGGGCACGAGCAGTTTAGAATGACGTCACTGAGTGCTGTTCCTCGATTGGTCGGTATTTTTGTTGTAGGTACCTACCCCCTCATTCTTCAATACCGAATGGATAGCTTTGTATTCTCTCACACCTTATAATTGTTTCATCAAGGCATTGCATCCCTGATTGTAGTATTTTAAATACCAATGTGTAAATTAAAGATTAGTTCGCCCAATTTTCTACACTTCTTGTACCTATGTCTGTCTCGCTCGCACATGACCTGTCACATGACATAATTTATTAACCTACTCCTATTCGATACTAAAGTTCTATATTTTTGTCTCTTTCCTATATAAATTTGACGTTTCATACCTACAACACTACTTTAGTAGATTGTTTTGTTTTATTTTATAATGTTTTGACAGTGACTTTACAGTGACATAGATTTAGTTATCAAAATTAAAACATACATATATAATTTAAAGGTCTCCATTATTACTTAAGGGGTCAAGGCAAAATGTTAACCTAGTTTTAATTGTGATATTTGTCGGATTTCTTCAAAATTTATGAATAAAATATTTTGAAAACTTTTGTCTACTTCTATACTACGGAACCCCTGTAGTAGTTCCGGTTTCCACGAGTTCATCGCCGAATGTTGAGTTCGTAATGTGCAGTGGAACATAAAAAGATTTGGTTGGTACTACATTTTGATACAACACTGATTCGTTTTATATGTAGGTACTTTAAATTAGCGATTAAGTATTTATTTTCAAATAATTTATGTAGGGCTTAATTTCGGAATAAAACTTGTGTGAGAAACATATTTTCTTAATCGGAATCATGGTTCACTATTTGGAATAGACCGGGACCAAAAATCTTTGTATCTATGTCATGTTTAAGACACTTTTTTTTTGGGTGGGAAATTATCAAATAACTTCTCCCGCTTTGGGCGGAGTGGGAGGGTGTCAGACTCTTACTGACTAAAACTCACCCGTGTTCCTTCCGTTGCCTGTGTTGCCAGGGGCCTCGGTAACCCTTTCGAACATTCCCGCGACCCAAGCAGACATCGGCCCTAGTGGACCCAGCCCGACCCGAAGGAGGTGACGGCTGCCCATGCCCTCTCGCTCCGTACCATGGCCTGGTTCAGACCAGGGCCGGTAGCCACTAGGACACGGCGGGCGGTGCTCTGCCGAAGCCGGGCAGACCTACATCGTATGCTCCACCGTGTCCTCCGGGCGATCCACACAGTGGTGACACCCGGGCGTTTCCTCCCGCCTTATCCGACACAGGAACCTCCCGAAGCTGGCGTGTCTGGTGAGGAACTGCGTCAGGTGGAAGGAGAGGACGCCGTGGCGCCTCTCTAGCCACTCTTCAAAGAGGGGACTTATCGCCGCAATTGTGGTGTGCCCAGCACTGGGTTGCGACAACCGTACTCTCCATGTCACCATGAGATCCCGCCGGAGCTCCGTCCTCTGTGCCGCGATTTCTCGCGGCAGCGGAGTTATGCCTTGGCGTTTAGCCACCTCGCGCCACTCCCATACGTGCGCGAGGACTTTTGCCTCCAGATCAGGATTTTATACGAAGTTCTGAATTTTGAGTACAAATTCATCGAATTAAAATTGATGTAAATTAATTAAAGCTTCTACTCTAATTAATTGCTATGAAAAACCGAATGATATATTTTTCATTAGTCACATTCTGAATTCAAATAATCCAATCGACGGTGTTACATTACACTGGTCAAAAGATAGTTTATTTCAGTACATCCGCTGTTTTTTTTTTTTTTACAAACATTTGTCACCGCCTTAAACCAACTTCTCGCATAAAATATATAACAAACAAAAGTCGGTTAAAGTAACTACTTCCTCGGATTGGATCGAGGAACAAAGGAACAAACACATAAACTGTCTTTATAGCCCATATTAGTCTAGATTATGAGCTCTCACTCATATATATTTTGATCTAGTCAATTATTTTTGACGTAAATCATTTTAGATATATTAAAATAGTTTGGGTGACAGAATCTTTTAAGTGAGGCGCCACTGACTCGCGCACTCCGCACTCTCAACCTCATAGCTAGTGACACAGACCTATTCTGTTGTTCTCTGAGTGAGTTCACGAAGAATGCATTATTTGTAATAACTTACAAAATTTAATTAAAATAATGTGTTAGTAAATAAGTTAGGATAAGAGTTCAGATGTACACTATCGCAATAGGTATGTTTCTCTGTAAGGATAGATGTAAGTTGGAGATAAATAAATAAAATTATGAGTAGCAATATGTATCTTTAACTATTAGCGTAGTTCTGCCAAGAAAATCTACCTACTTTTCAGCTAGGAAATGAAACAAGAAAATCTATAATTTCAAGAAAATTAAGTTATTTTGGATAGAATAGAAGAGAATAGAATAGAATACTCTTTATTATGTACTCAAAAATTACAGATATAAATGTTGAAATTTTACAAGGGGTGACACAATGGGCGGTTTTATTGTTTTTTTCTTTTGTTTTTTTTTTATGTTATTAGATTACTTATTGTGAAGTTTCCTGTATTGTCTTTTTACGCACTGTGTCTACGTTCTTCATCCTACTCTCCTGTCGCAGGTCTGCTGGAAGAATTTTCTTGAAACAAGTAATACCTTTGTACTCTTTAGAAGAGTTGAGCTTTGTGTATTTTAAGCATTTTTGGTGTTAATTAATCCTAATTATTATTAAAAATGCGAAAATGAGTTTGTTTGTTTCGTTTTCACGCTAAAACGGCTGAACAGATTCGGATGAAATTTGGCACATGGGTAGATCATGACCGGTATATAATTTTTACGTAATTTTATTCTAGGTGCATCGTCTTCACATATAATTTTAAAATGTACATATACAAAATTTTGTAAAACATTTTAAAAGAGTAACGGTGGAGTTTCTTGCCCATTCTTCTCCATACGAAACTACCTTTTGGAAGGGGAAACTAGAATCAATTATTTTTTTTTTTTGTTAATTTTGGCGTTCAAAAGTGCTTTTATGTGCCTATTTGAAATAAATAATTTGACTTTGACGCCGATATTCCCGCGGGATCGAGATTTATGCGGGACAAACCGCGGGGCGCATCTAGTAGGTAAATAAAGAAATATACTCAAATCATCATCTGCCTTTTCTCAACGATGTTGGGGTCGGCTTCCAGTCTAACCGGATGCAGCTAACAGTATTTTAATGGCAGCGACTGCCTATCTGACCTCCACAACCCAGTTACTGTGTAACACGATACCCCTAATAAGACTGGTTGTCAAACTTTCGGACATCTAACGACCCTTAACAACAACAAATAAAGGCTTGTGCAGACTGGGGCGATATCGCGACAGGCATATTACTGCCTGTCGCGCCCGCGATATCGCGCTAGTCTGCACGAACCGTAAATACCTACATATATGTATTATATGTACCTACTTAAATAAAATTAGAAATAGGTACTAGCATACTTTTAGGTTGAAGGCTCCTACATACTGGCGCGACTTGTCGCGCGACGCGACGCGACACAAAGACACCGCGTGTAGCGCTACAAGCGGTGCCTTTGTGTCGCGTCGCGTCGCGCGACAAGTCGCGCCAGTATGTAGGAGCCTTAAACAAGATATAGGTATCTACATGCATAACTCATGGCATGGTAAAAAATATACTTATACAATGGCCAAATAGCGGGGTGACTACCCAGGGTAAGTCGACCTTAGGTACGTTTGGGTGCCAAAGTCACCAGTGGATGTTTAAGGCGCAGATATATGATTTTAGTGACTCTTAAATCTGTTATTACTCCTTCATATAATGCAAGTAATTTATGCAAAAAAAAATATGTAAACTAAAACGAATACACATCAATTCTTTAGGAGAATACTTAAGTATTGTAGTAAATTCTTTGTGAAATAAATTCAGGAAGTCTACCCGAAGCATAAAAAACAGACAGACAAAAATTGTAAAAAATGTTATTGTGGTATATGTACCGTGTATACATCCATATGCATTTAGTAAAAAGCGGTTATTTTAATATTACAAACAGACACTCCAATTTTATTTATCTGTATATATATACAGATGCATGCAGATATAGATTCTACACACATAAGACTAAAAATAGGTCAGTCTACGTACATATACTACGTAGGCCTAGTGTCGACGCTGTTAGAGTTATAATTAGTACTTCAGCAACACCTGGACCCAGGGCTTGACATAAATTTAACACGTGGGTGGATGAAACTGACATTAATGCCTCCAGTATATGGTGTCATGTTATACTAGGCCTGTGGCCTGTGGCATGATTTCCGTGTACATTTTAAATGTATGGGATGAAGAGAAGACTACAAGATGGTAGTTTTTTCAGTAACAAATCAACGTGAAATTCCATCGCCTCAAATTTTTTCGTCCATCTATCGCATGTCGCATTACAGCTGGCTGCGGAGTAGGGGTAAGTGATAGGCGCTCAGCAAAGCAGCCAAGGCCAATATGGCGTCGCCCATGGCTCGCATCAGCTTCACTAAAGTTTCATTTGCATCGTGGTTTCCTAAAACCACACAATTTTTATTAAATTTTAAACTGTATTTGTCGTTATAAATTTTGTATATTCTCGTAAATTCCTCGATAAATATCTCAGTGACATACTCTCTTATACCGTTTCGATTGCGCAGATTACCTACTCGTACATAATTTCATGGCTACTATATTTTCGTCTTGAACCTCTGAGGGAGGACATTTCGCGTTTTATATGTGAGCTCGCCGTAAGTCACGTCGACCGTAGTTAAGATAACTCACGATACATCAGATTTACGCGTATGTAAAACTGAAGCGATAATTTTCGCGTCCAATAAATACGTGCAGTTACCTCCGTCCGTTTTCACTGGTGCCGCATGCTGTCACGAAATCGATGCAGCATTCAATATTCAAGAATCGAGAATCTCGATTCTCTTCATAATCGGAAAAGGCATGGGGCGCATCGATATATTTTTGAAAAGAGAAAGCATCGAAAATATCGAGTTCGTCGACACCCACTCTTCCGGGTTCCGTACCTATTATATGCTAAGGTTTAAATAAATAAATAAATACGTCGCGTGAGACATTGATTCTTATCGCGTACCAATGAGATTTATTCGGGGCTTTCGACCGAATTTATCGTGTTACAAGAAACCCGTTCCGTGCCTGCTTAGCTCAGTAAATAATGCCCCACCAAAATTAATGGTGTTCTTTCTTTAAATAGATGACTAAATACCGTGGCTCACGTTATCTCAGTAACCAAGCCTTGTTTATATTGGTTGCCAACGTAATCTAAGCTCTGGGTTCCATTAAGACAGTGACCCCTACATTATCGTGTTTCGGTCTGCTTAAGTACCTACTCTTGTTTATTTACTGACCGATAGTTGACGGAAGGAACACTTACGTCTTCTACATTCATCTGCCTAGCCTTTTCCCAACTACTTATGTTAGGGTCAGCTTCCAGTCTCACCGGATGCACCAGACCACTATTTTACCCGGTTAGTGGGTAATACGAGCTTCCTTATTAAGACTGGTTGTCAAACTTTCGGGTCTCCAGAGTCTAAACGGATGCAGCTGAATACCAGTATTTTACATGAAGCGACTGCCTATCTGACCTCCACAACCCGGTTAGTGGGTAATACGAGCTTGGTAAGACTGTTCTCTGTTCACTGTTGTCAGACTTTCGGGATTCTGATGACCCGTAACGACTGTTAAACATCCACGAATGACAGAATGAATGACTTCTACGTAGGTAGAGTCCGATTCAAACTTGATGACGTCACATTAACGAATCCATGTGTCAGCGAGGTTGAGGGGTGGGGTACTGCGCAGCGAGTAGCTCACTTCAGAGCTGCCATAAAGTTTGACACATACTATATCTACAATTATTTAGTACGATGTCTACTGTGAAGATATACCTATCTAAAATTCTATAGCGTCATACGCACATACGCATGCATACGTATGCTACAGAATAAGCTACTAGGTTATCCTTTATCTATGACCTTGTTAATCTAAAAGAAACAAAAGCAAATAGGTAGGTACCTAAACTTTTCTTAGCTTGTAGAAATTAGGTAAATAGAATAGAGAGTGATGGATATCCATCTGCCGGGGTCGCGGGAAAGTCTGAAAGGGATACCGTGGCCTCTGGCAACACAGGCAATGGAAGTAACACGGGTGAGTTTTAGTCAGTAAGAGTCTGACACACCCTCCCGCTCCGCCCAGAGCGGGAGAAGTTATTAGAAAATATCTCACCCAAAAAAAGAATGGATATAAGTAAGTACATCAATGTCATACTACAGAGGTAAGTAGTTACAACTGACAAAACAATATCTTCGGACCGTAAAATTAAAAGGATTCCCAAATATTTGTAAGGCCACGCTCACACTACCCTCGCAGCAGAGTCAATGTCAAAACATTGAACACGGAACACCGCCAGCAAATAAGAGACGAATATAACCACCAACCAGCCTTGAACAACACTTTGTTTCTTGACGTTTTAAGGTAAGTCAGCACAGTGTGCGTTATCGCAGTTATTTGTAGCCTACGATATTTAATACGACGCACAAAATCATAATTCACTGTAATGTATGGACAGCAAAATGTTGGAACGGATAAGCGTTTTCGGAGGCGAAATGCTGTTTAAGTCATGTTGTCGATGTACACTACGCTGTTGGTAATTAATTGAATGGGTCTTGTATGATAAATTGTGTTTTTATTTTCTTTTGGCTTGTTATAATAGGTATACGAGTTACTGTACGAGTATTGAGACATTCCTTTTTATATTTAACATCTTACACACTATATCTAACTTGTATTAGCTTACTTACGAACTTAATAACAGCCGCACGGGTCTATCCATCAGGTTAAGGTACGCTTGCCGAGGTTGGTCCGTGGTTCTCATCATCATCTCATCATCTTTACATACGAGACTCCTCCGTGCCTCGGAAAGCACCTTAAGCCATTGGTCCCGGCTGTCATTCGTGGATCTTTGACAGTCGTTAAGAGTCGTCAGAAGCCCGAAAATCTGACAACCAGTCTTACCAAGGGGTATCGTATTACCCAGTAACTGGGTTGTGAAGGTTAGATAGGCAGTCGCTCCATGTAAAATACTGGTATTCAGCTACATTTGGTCAGACTGGAAGCTGACCCCGACATAGTTGGGAAAAGGCTAGGTAAGATAAGATCATCATTTATTAGCTCAAACATGAGCTCAAACATAGGTACCTAGTTACAACACAAATTGTCAGCATGCAAGAGATGTTAAAAGTACAGATAAAAAAAGGATCATCAGGTTTGCCTTAAAAAATGGCACGCAAATATTAATAAAATAAACTATAATGTCACTCCGAGTCTAATTATTTAAAAATGTCATGATAATATATGTAGAGATCATTAAAAAATAATAAATTAGTAAGACATTATCAAAATCTCTCATTTTAATTATAATACAATTTATCTGCCAGAAAACGTTTGACTTTCTTTTTGAATGCTACGTCACTTAATTTCTTCCAGCTTTAAGGAAGTTTATTATACATTTTTGGAGCCATGCAAAAGTCACTTTTCCGCATAAGTGCCGTTCTATATTGCTGTAGGCAAATTTGACATTTGTCACGTCGATTACGCGGAAATAGATCCGCCATGCGAGAAAAGAGGTGATGGTTGGATCTTAAAAACATTGCACTCTCTAATATAGGCAGATTGACACACTATAACTTGTATTATATGGCACACATACCTATAACGCCATATTAAACTTCAAATACTGTTTCCCTCTAAATTACATTTTACTGCGTGCCTCCACCATACATGCATTTCTATTTAATAACACACGCTATGCATTTTTCAACATCCCCACACAAAATTTTACAAGTTTAAGCTTCCCATTAAACATTATTCTAAAACATAAACCTGTTAAAAATCCTTATCAACACAACTTCAGATATATTTATGATTGTTTAATAAATAATTTGACTAAATTTAACAACCGCTTAACGCACGAGCGGGCTCATATTCCCCGCAGTTAATTCCTTTACGTGACTTATTAGTTAGTTTCCCTCCAATAGTGCACGCACTATGCCCAAACATGAATAGATTTATACCCAAGCCCAACATACAACAACGGCTTCGTAGACACGAAGCATTTATTTTAGAAACCATGGAACTTTATTGGTAAAAGAAGCGATCTCGCTCAGAAGATATAGCGCAATGTATATATGAATAAAACTCGAAATTTCGCACCAAGCAATTTCGCAGACCCCACATTATGTACACACATAGTACATACAGATTCGGTACAACACAGAAATCCACTTACCCCGTACAGTGGGGCCCTTAAGAGTATCACGTTAGCTGTTTACAAGAAGGGCTCAATTTATTTATTCGTTCATTAAGCAGCGAGGCGGGGGATCTCTGCGAGAGACGAATTTTAGGATAATGGCTGTATGGTGTGCTTATGAGCATAGATTATTAAGGCGTATGCGGTTGATAGTGGAAAAGCCGTCGAACAAATAAAATTATGCCAATGGCTCTCATTAACTTTTATCGTTATTTCGCAGCTTATAATTTTTGTACACCGATTTCTTTTCAAGTTGCAGTTCCAAATTTTGCCCCGAAGCTGTGGAATAAAACGTGCACGACGTATTAAAAGAAAGATTTTTCTAGACTCATTTTAATAGCCCAAAAATTTCACAAATATTTTAAAAATCCGTGATCTGCTACAGAAATCGATTTAAAAAATCTGATATAAAAAACTATTACAGATAATAAATCAATTACACGAAAGGTTAACGAAACAAAAACGTGAGAAACAACAAATCAATTCACCGCAATCGATGGCTAGTTAAAATCGAATCGTCGCATAAACGGTTTTAAACAAATCGTACCATGAGAGATTCCTATTTCGTAGAAGGTGAGAGACAAAAAAATCTTGACATTTAAATTGAGAATCTTGCAGTAGGTTGAGTTGAGTTGAGCGTTTATGGTTAGTCTGTGGCTGTGTATCGAATCGAAGGCTATAAAACTGTACGCAGTTTTATAATTCAGCCTTACAAAGGCGTTAGATTGAATTTGGCGTGTAATTCAATAATAGTGTCGGAACACCGGCGGCACTCACAGTCTGGCCCCGACTATTACCTATGTGCAATCAACGATTTGATACAGAGAGATTGACCTTTGGCTATGAAATCGCGATGCAACTCCATGAGGATATCGTTAGGAAGTGTTAAAGTGAATCGTTAAACATTTAATTCGAGACTTTCAAAATAATAAAACTTTACAAAATCTTTGCTTTCTGAAAAAAACCCCGTCACGAAAAGGAAAGTTAATCAAAACTTATTTCAAAGTCGTGATGAATTTATAATTAGATTTGCGCAATTAGTTGTTTTATGCGAATTTCATTGTTTTCGATAAAATAGAGACAGTTATAAAAACCGCAGTTTCGACATTTCTAACAGAACTTTTTTCAGTGATTCTCGAAGCCGTTGTTTCAAGACGTTAATAACTTAATCGTCCAACGATTTTGATGTTCACCGCCTGACAGTAAAAATAATAGTGTTATCACGTCGTACAGTAGTGTGTGCGTAGCATTATAATCCTCCTACCGCCCCGTACTCAACTACTTCATACCGTACAAGATACACTTCCAAAGAATTTGTTAGCAAAGACATCTCCTTTACGATAATGTTCGATTTTCTATTAAACTTGAAAGCGTTCCACGTCCCACATTCTTATCTCGAATGTTCTACGACATATTTTTCCAAAGTTTCCCGGCGCGAGCTTTCAGGCGGCCGCGTATAAAGCTCTATTCACACATGGCGGGAGATAAGGTAGCTTTCACACCATTAAGCCGCGCGCTGGAGCCCGGGGCTTTTCCAGATTAGATTATACACTCGATTTATGACGTCATTAAAGCTTTGATAATTACTCGGGACAGGCTGCGTAGGCGAGACGCGGGAGGGGTGCGGTGGGGGACGCAGGGAGGGGATTCAGGGTGCGCGAGGGGGCGGGGGTGCATGTACTGTTTGATTGGATTCCTGGTACTGCGAGGGTTAAAGGATTAAAGTTATGGAGATTAGTTCGCCGCCCGCGGCCGCGCTTCGTTTATGTTAAAAGGTCTATAGAGATATGTACGGATAAGAGATTGGTTATTGCCAATTGTGATACCGTGGCAGGTTATAATTTCCCCTCGGTTTCGCTCGTACGTTTGTAAATAAACTCCCGATTGGTTTTAGCAACAAAACAATAGCTTACAGTGTGAACGCCGATATATCGCTGTGATACGATTCGTGAACACGCAAACGATATTATTTACCAAACGCTATGTGTGTGTTGCTGATTAACAAGGCGAGCTTCTACGAAATTATCAATATTAATTACTAAGTAACTCCTAGCACGGAATTAATATGTATTGTCCCTACACTCGTGCCACTTGAGATTGTAGCAATTTACCATATTCTGTATTCTTGGTAGTAATTGCACTGAACGAATAAATTCAAGCTTGTTAAGAAGGCTGGTCTAAAGTGGTAGTGGGCTGGTCAAGTGGTCATGTCTCTCGGATGCACCTTGACTGATAGGGAAACACATGACGTGATGTGACTGACTGGGCACCTGCCGAGGGTATAGTCATCAAGGTTGTGACGGTCTGATTGGGTGAATGGAGTGTAAATGGTCGGAAATATTCCGAAATTTTCCGGCCTTTTTCCCCAGTGCAGCGGTAGAAGGTCCCCAAGGAAGAGCCCATTGCATGTGACAAAAAAGACAAACAGAATAAAAATCCGCCTGTAACAATGGATTATCACTTAGACCCCAGAAGAGACATTGACACTCTCTCAATCAGGTGACCGATATTCATCATGATCAATCCTACTTTTAGATAGCTACACATTGTGACTAATTGCAGGACAAAACTGGTTGCGTGTCGTCATTAAAGAACTGCACTTTGCTTAGCAGAAAACTTTAGGCTGCATGTGGGCACGCGATGTAAGTGGACGACCAAGAATGTAGTCGCCTAATTTATTAAGTCCTTGCATGAAATAAAAACAACTTTTGTAGTTGCAAATTGAAATTGATGTGAAGTTGAGCATGAACATTGCAATTGAGCTAATCCACAACTTCTAAATTAAAATAGCAACCTATTTTCGATCCAATAAATTGATATCGGATCGCCTTATAGTTACGAAATGCCTAAGGCCGGACTCCTGCACAACTCCGAGCATCATCTTAACAGCTAAATAGGTCCAACGGGAACCCATCACAACAGATACCTATCCAATAAATTGTTGTAAATTGCTCTAAAAGGGGTCAATTTTCCCTACACGTGCACTGTTCAGCTTTTAATATCGTAATTCAAACAATTATGACCGTTGTATCTTATGTATTACAGGCAATTTTCCATCACACCGCCCTCGGGCGTTTATGAAAAATGTATATTTTCTCGGAAACAAAAGCTGTTAAGGCGACTTATTTTAAGGCTTATCTATTATGCCTGCACATATTTCCCTAGTCGCTTGAACGCAAAGTAAGCGAGAAATTGTTTTCCTTTTAAAGTGTAGGTATAAGTTGAAATGTTTATGAACCATTGTTTGGAAGTGTGGACTGGGTAATACTGGAAATATATTGGCGGTTTGATAAAAATAAAATGTGCGTTGAATTGCTTGGTATAAACCATGTTCTTCTATTTTAAATTTCATACTTCGACAATTTTTTTTTCAGGACCATATTATACTAGTAATTATTAAAGGTACTTACGTATGTAAGTACTACTACTCGTAATACACACCATTATAAACACTAAAATTACTTAAAACCAACCTACAACAATCCTAATTGTTTTTTAACCTAACCACCCACTTCGCCTATTCGACCTAGTAAGAGGGTGTTTTAATTTTTGACTCACTAAATACTTCCTAACCGGTACCTAACTTTTTGCCCGGGCATTAGTGCAGCTATTTTGGCCTGGGACCACCCATCAAGGCCTAATGGGCGTCCGCGAATGACCCTACAATTAAGTGTAATGAGCCGACCCGAAATGCCGAAGCGTATTTGAATATCTATGTAGGTATAGGTAGATGTATTTTGTGTCTTCTAAGTGCTGTAGTGGCTGGAATTGGATTTTGAATAAAGTCATTATTTGATGTAACATGTTTTAGTACCTATCTTTAAATAGGTAGGTACTTAACTGAGCCATCTACTTAATTTTTTTGTAATTTTGGTCTATTATGAAGCATAATGAAAAAAGTTTTTGATTATGCTTCAATTTACAGGTATTATGAAAAATAAATTATATTATTTTTTGTACCACGCATTGATGTGGGTGCATAAAACAATGACGATTTTTCCTTTAAAACCCACATTGAAACAAAAGAATATCGCAGTTATTTTCATTGTCTGTGACAAAAGAACAGAGGTTGATTGTCACTTGTTTCTGAACGGAATATGAAGTGGAAATCAACATCGATGTTCTTTTTTCAATTACTCCATTCTGAAGTGCCTTCTTTGGGACTACCTACATCAGTCTGCTCTGAACACTAGGACAAAAACAGATCAAACCATCAACTATAGTGTACCACAGCAACCCGGAAATAATAGTCCAATCCATATTTTAGCAACGTAACCCATTACGGTCTATTAGCGTCGGTGAATGGTGCATTAAAAGTGTCCTATCATAAGTCCGGTCGCATTTGGCAGCGGCATTGTGATCCTGATACGTCGAACAAACGCGCGATAATGATGTTCGGCGATGTTCCATGTGCTGTAGGAGCGTTTGATGCTATATATTTGTTTCGATGGCTAAAGATGTTGGGAAGGATTATATGATGAAACTATGACTTTTTAATTTAACTCGTTCACCTATAGGTATATAGTAGATTATACAACTAGTGCATAAAAGAAGCTATTTTACATTTTACATTGGATAAAATCGCTCGTTTATGCCCGAGTTATACACGCAGCTTTTCCCTTCGATTGCGAGAAAATGAAATAGGCATAAAGTACACAACAGTACCTAAGTAGTCCATTGTTTTAGTTTAATCACTTTTCACTGTTTGAAAATGTTGCAAAATTGAAGAAGAGAATAGCTAATCCCCGCAACGAAACTTTTTAAAAGTTTGTTTTTGTTTCCAACGTATGTCATTCGACTTGGGTAGGTACTTCATACTGCCTAGTCATAAAAATATTTCTTTGCGTTTTTAAATAATAAATGACAACTATTTTATCTGGTTTTATTAAATAAACGATAGAAAACACGAAAGTGATATAAATTAAAGCAAATTAAATAATGACTTTAAACTGCGAAGATTTTTGTGCGTGTGGGTGGGTTGTTGGGCCTGATTATCTTAGTCTTAGCAAAAAAAATACTTTATGCACTAGAACATAAAAAGCTACTTTATGTCGCCTACGCACAACATAAAGATGAACGTTTAGAGCATGAGAAGTGAAAAGGTTGATTTATCAACTGCTTAAAAAAGAGTTGTCGGAGAAAACTGTCAAGATTTTCTTCTCCACAACATGAAAAAAGCATAAAAATATAGTTACAGGACGTGGATTCATTGCAATCGCATCCCGAAAGCCTTCCTCCAGTCGCAGCCGTTACCATTGGTGGCCCAGTGGTAACGGCTGCGACTTAGGTACGAGTTGTAAGGTTTTACTCAGGCAATTATTTCATCACCAATGCTCTCAAAACGGTGAAGGAAAACATCGTAAGGAAACCGGCATGTCCTAGAATCATAAAATTCGAAGACATGTGACATCCGCCAACCCGCACTGGGCCCGCGTGGTGGATTACGGCCCACTCCCTCTCACAGAGAAGAGGCTTGTGTCCCAGCAGTGGGAACAATATAGACTGACTATATAGGTATGTATACATCGAGAAATAAATAAAGAAAATGTAGAAAACTAACATTTCCATTAAATATTACAGGCAACAATCTCAATCTAAATAAATACGACCGTCATTCTAACAGTAACGGACAGTAACAGTATCTAATCTACCTTCCGTAGTACGAGCGGCCCTGTAAGCTTCCGATATTGTCCAGTCAAAATAGGCGATAATTATGAAATGTGGCGCCGATTGTCGCTCCATTAGGCGGCTTTGTGGCTTCGACCAGTACGTGCCCGCTCCTAGATATGCAAATGTATCTACTATCTGTTTATTCCCAGTGATTTATGTACTGCCAGCACTATGGTAGCTAAGACTAATACGTCCGCCTAAATAATGCGTCGTTTGAATATTAATTTTAAATTAATGGTTGAAAAAAACTTACCTGATGTTATTATGATGAAAAAAAATGGTATAAATCACAGATCGGAATTTTACTTTTTTGGTGACTGAATAACGAAATCACGCACTGTATACAGCAAAGGTAAGAAACAAACTGAAATATGTAGGTAACACAAAAATCAAAATTTCTTTGTTGAATAGAGAAATGTCGTTATTGTCCTCATCACCTGCTAAATTGCGCGTGACAAATCATTCATAACAATTAATAATTTTGCACAATTTTACGCAAAAACAACAATGGGAGAAAGACTTTCTTCTAAAAAAGCTCCGAAGGTGTAATTATCTGTGTACCTTTGTTTCGTAACAAGCCTAATGGTCCAGAACACCTTTGTACATTGTCAATGTTACTCTAACAAGGTACTTTTTGTGGTTTACGGTGCAATAAAATCGGTACGGACAAGGCCAAACATTGCGGGATTCTTACGATATTATTCACGATATATTAGAGAAAGGTGTTCTCAGTATTTTTTTCTGAATATAAGTTTTTATTACATTTCCTTTCAAGGTTGCGTCACACAGTTAACCCATTTGAGGCCCAAAAAATGGTTCTTTGTAGCTGTAAGGGTTACGTTTTTTATCAAAAAACGATGTTTTATTTTTATTTTTTCGTAACAACAGGGTTCCGCGAACGCATTCTCTACAAAAGGCTAAACCGTTTTGTTAGCTAAGTTTTTGTTTTGTTTTATCGAAGTTAAATATACGTTTGAGGCTATTGTGTTAGGGCCAGTTTGTTGTTAGCCATTTAGTCTTGAAAAAATCCTTCTTGTGCACGCTTGCCTTCAGAATACTTCAGATATCTATGAGAGATAATAAAATTACAGTTCAACAAGATCAGTGAGAGTTTATAGTTAAGTTACCATTTAACTAGGATTGAGTTAATTAGTGTTAATGAGTGCCCTGATACGCGTTCACCCTTAAAGGTAAGGAAAGCTAGTTTATTCTATCTATTCACTCAATTTAGTTATTTTTCTTCTCTTATCGTTCCTATTTTAACTTGTACCGCATCGTTTTAGCAGTCTTGGATTATATATTATTTGTAAAACTGAGCGTCTATATTTTCTTGGGAAGGTACATTCAGGAACTGTAACGTTATTTATTAGGTTCTAAGTGCAGTTCAAATGGTCGCGCCTATAGTCGTGCCTTATAGTCGTGCAATTCCTACCTTATTGTCACAGTGATTTACCGTATAAGGGAAGCTAACAGTTTCCTTAAATCATTTAAATGTTACCTATGGGCCTACATATTAATGACCAATTCACGGATTTTGTAGATAGGTACCTACCTAAAATGATTTATCAATTAATAAACCTACTAACCAAACGCACAAACACCTACCTCAAGCAAATAAAATAGGAAAAATATAGCTTTTTAAAACGGAATTTTTGTATTTTCCGTATATTTTGTATAATCTATTGAAATATTCATAGATGCAATATTTATGTCTGTATCAAATTAGGCGACTGCCCACAAAACAAGTTTTTTTCTGCCTATGATAGTCGAGATTCTAATTAATTACACATTACTGAGCCGATAGACGTTGATAACTAATAAATTAGCATTTTATCTATAGAAAAAATATTAAATATATTTCCACGTTTTTACAGGGTTTTCAAGCAATGATTTATGTGTATTTCTGTTATGTATTGCGTATCCTATGTTGTCGATTATATTTATACATCCATTATTTAAATTCTATTAAGGCATTAATTAATTATATTTGGTAAGGCGTGGTCTTACTTAAGAACACGCCTGAATCGCATGGAAGTGGCACTCTATATCTAAGATATCGTGATCTGATTAATCAATGTTGTAATCATTTGTAATATTTATGTACACATAATTTCAATTTGTAATTGTAACATATCATCACGACTGTATACCCCTAAGGGTTAGACAGAGGTGCACCTTTAGTACACCCACACTTCGCCAGTTATGTTTAAGTATAATATAATGTAGAAGCAATGGGAATCCCAGGAGGATTTCCGGCACGCGTAGGCGCGGGCTTGCGGACGGTGAGCAATGGGTAGCTCACCGTCCGGTAAGGACCAGGCCCGGGTCGACGGCGCGTTGTATTCCACGCGCGCCTTAAAGAGATGTCGTTAGCACAAGTGTAGGGGTCCACTAGGGCCGATGCCTGCCGGGGTCGCGGGAAGGTCTAAAAGGGTTACCGAGGCCCCTGACAACACAGGCAACGGAAGGAATACGGGTGGGTTTTAGTCAGTAAGAGTCTGACACACCCTCTCGCTCCGCCCAGAGCGGGAGAACAGACAGGCGCTTTACTTTGTGTAAATTATATTACATCACCACTGCTTTCCAAACGGTGAAGGAAAACATCGTGAAGAAACCGACTTGTCCTAGAACCAAAAATTCGAAGACATGTGACATCTACCAACCCGCACTGGGCCCGCGTGGTGGATTACGGCCCACTCCCTCTCACAGAGGCCTGTCTCCCAGCAGTGGGAACATTATAGTCTGATTATGAAATGGTAACGCGTAAATCGAGAACGTAGCCTACGATAAGTCTCTGAAATTGAATCACAGTAAAAATAACTAAAAGCATTTACCTTTACACAAATACCTACTGATTAGGTACACCTATCAAACAAATATATCCAGAAATCGATACTAACATATGGGACAATATTGTATCGCAGCACCACTTGCAAGCTCGATCATAAATATAACCAAGATCCTAATGGTGCAGACATAAATAATTGGAGTTGTTCGTACCTAAGTGAGCCTGCCACCTTCGAACACTATTAAATGACCCTTTACCATCTGCTGTGGTTTGGGTAACATGGGGGAAACCCGGGCATAGCGAAAGGCTAACACACCTAAGTATAGACAGCACTTAAAATTAGTAAAGGAAACAATAAACAAATGTACTGTGTCAACAGTTTTCGTTTATTAACAAAAAAAAAAACAATGAAACTGAAACTAAGTATACCTTATGCTATTTTAAACATTTAAACTGAAATCGATACATAAAATTAACATAAATCTAATACCTACATAATTTTATGTAGGTTTATGATGAATTTTACTCGCGAAAAACCACACAGAATTTCATCTCACAGCATCAAAAAAAGGCCATACAAAAACTTATTTTTAAGAAGCTCATAAAAAGTCCAAAAAGAGCCCATAATTGAATCCAAAGCCCGCAGCTATAAGTGCTCAATTACATTGCACAACAAAATTGAATCGGCTCTTGAACAAAAATACTACCCACTTATATTGAACGCCTATTACTAAATGAACGTTTAATGTATTAAATGTGTATCTACTGACACGTAAACATTGTGGTTCTAGCAACTAGTCTTGTACTCTAGTCTAGTCTTGTCAACTAGCCTTTGCCTGAATTTTTCAGGAAAATTACTTGTTCTGGAAAAGAGTGTAACTTTGAACTACGAGGAGGCATTTGCCATAATAATAGGTATACAATGTAAGTTCATTTACAAGTTTCCGAATTTAAGTTTCCTGAAACAAATTGCTATGAAATAATATACCTAGGTATTATATTCCACAGTTAATCTGTGAACAGCGTTGTGGGCTACAATATTGTTCAAATGTGGTGTGTATTTCTTTTCCTATGCTTTATAATTTATATTGTAGCTGTTTGTTGTTCCTTTTGAATAAAAGATAAATTAAATTAAATTAATATTACCAAAATCGAAGAAGTCATTAAGTAGGTATCAACAAATTATTGTTACTTTATCCTCTAAAAATATGGATTTCATTTTTGAATTGACCTGTTATCTTTTGTAATTCCAAAAACACTAACAAAAATAGTTCCTTGAAAACTCAAAGTCAAGCTCGTTACTTAAAGCCCTTACCGATTTTAAATATAAACATAAAACAAACCCAACACAGTCTTTATATAATACACATCTCCGTCCTGTCGTGCTATAAGTCTGGCTTTCTTTAGCAGTTGTGCATCGTGGCATTTGGTGGGCTCGGGGTGCGATGCCGGGTGGTAGCAGCGGTTTCCAAAGGTGCATGACAGTGTTTAATATACTATGTCTTGCTGCTATTTCGTCTTATCCATATAAATTCACCTTTACCAAAACATCATGGTCTTCATTATTTTATAGAACACCAGCTGAAATTACCTGAAAAAAATATTCACATCATCCTTCATCACCTTTTCCGAAAAGGTTCGCGGGACTGTTTTTCTTTTATTACTTCATCATTTCGGGTTGTTTGTCCGTACTTAATAAAATAGAAGAGTATTCGTAGGCATTGCATGTACCTACTGCATGACATGAAATCTTGATGTTTTAAAACATCATTATTAGAATTTCTCATTTTTTTCTTACCGATAACTGTCACAGCTACTAAAGCTACAACCTTGAATTCGAGCCCCTTTTGCTTCCCAACATATGCATCATCTCATCTGCCTAGCCTTTTCCCAACTAAGTTAGGGTCAGCTTCCAGTCTCACCGGATGCAGCGGAATACCAGTATTTTACATGGAGCGACTGCCTATCCAACCTCTACAACCCATTTACTGGTTAATACGATACCCCTTGGTAAGACTGGTTGTCAAGACTTTCGGGCTTCTGACGACCTGTAACGACTGTCAAAGATCCACGAATGACAGCCGGGTCTAACGGCTTAACGTGCTTTCCGAGGCACGGAAGGGTTTTGGTATGTAAAGATGAACATAAAATATGCATAACTACCACAATACAGATAAACGGTTACCACCACTATATATTTCTTCCAACTTTCA
Organism: Atethmia centrago; assembly: GCA_905333075.3. Taxonomy (NCBI): domain Eukaryota; kingdom Metazoa; phylum Arthropoda; class Insecta; order Lepidoptera; family Noctuidae; genus Atethmia; species Atethmia centrago. Next base: position 11,865,456 of record HG995383.1, on the reverse strand, counting down.
GCAATAATTCAATCAAAACAAGAAATTAATTTTCAAACCACAGTGTAAAAAGTAACAGTCTCACCTACAAATTCACACAGTTTTTCCAACCGTTTTTGTGGCTCGCAGCATGTTCATTTATTCATTGGGCATGAATTATCCAACAAGCGAAGTGGAAAAGCTAAATCAAAGAAACGAACATCTGCATTCCAACGAAAGTTTGAGAATCAGCAGCGTTTAGCAGCTGTGTTACTATGGTAACACGAAGAGTTGTCGTTCCTTTGTTTTAAAGTGGAATTATAGGGTATGGGTATTGTATTTTTATAATATTTTTTGTACTTTTCATCGTAGACATTTACATATATTTTCATGTCGTAGTTTCAGTTTTTTTGGAAATTTCAAAATGGATGTCATTTTTATTTTGTCAATGCTTCTGACGTAGCCCCTACAACAACTATGTAGATTTTATCTTATAGAAGTCTAAGACACAATTTAAATTCAGCAACGAAAACAACTTCACACTTTATGCTCAGCGGTACCACTAAACTCTTCCAATCATATCACAGCCCGATCCTAAACAACATCCAATATAAATCCTCAGGCAACCCTTAGTAGAGGTCTTAAGTCAGTCCCTCTATAAGTCAGGTCCTCGTGTCTGCCAGCAGATAGCGGCCCCCGCACCCCGCACCCCTCCGCCTACATAAACTTAATGCTACATAACTCACACTTGAATAAATTATTGCCAACTTATTCTTGTTTGCAGAGCCCCTTTTTGCCTAGTCTTGTTTATTCTGTGGCGCGAATATCTGATCGTGTGCGTGCATGACTGATGGTGGTGTAAGAATAGTTAGCGTTATTGGGTGCGATAATTGGCTGTATAGTTTGTATGAGGTGTATGTTTCTACCAAGCAACTTGGTGGAGTGTGATATCTGATTTTGGACCTAATGTAATGCCTGAAGGATGAATAATAATCCTGAGGAATGGAATGTATTTTTTGTAGTGTCTATCTGCTGATATTTAGCAGGTTTACTTTTAACTTTTTAAGCGGTAAATGGAAAAAAACATCTCCTGGCCAGGATTTTCGATCAGTCAATAGGTCATTTAAGCAGGTTTTTGTTTTGTTCAAGTCCAAATGTTTACTAAATATTATTTAGGAAAACTAAAAAGTCAAGGGTCTTTCCATACCTCAGTTCAGAAACCAGTTAAACAAATTCCATTTTATTTGATTTTCAACTACCAGTATCTTTCATGGTATTTAATACAGAAGTCACATATATTACATTAGCTTCACTCATGAATATTGATTGGCCAAAGATTTATAGGATTTCCAAAGAAAAAACATACATTCCGTGACGTGTATTAAATCGATTTGTAAATACTTACAAGTAGGTGTATATTGGTAATATATGCTGTCTCAATATACTTGAATGTTTAACATATAATTTGTATAAAAACTTTTCTTCTTAGGAATTTTTTTACTGATTGAACGACTAGCAATCATGCAGCTACATCGGTAAAAACATTGCATTATAGCTCATTACGGCTTCTGACCGCTTTGCATGACTACAACGTATCATTTTGCGGTCTTAAAAATTACCAATGCACATAGTATTCGTTCACACACTGAGTGGTAATGAGTAGTTTTCATTTTACCCTTTTAAAATTCTACAAAAGCCCTTTAGGTTCTAAGTCCAATTTTGCCTGAAGATATCACACGATCCAGTTTTTAAGGAAAATTGCCTTTGAAAAATTCGCAAATAGGTCAACTGTAAAAGCTTTATGACAGAGAAAATAACTAAAAATATATCATGGACATGCTATACGTACCTACATAACTTTGATTCAAGACTTGGCTTGGCTTTTTGCTACATTGCGTCTTAGTGCTAGTGTCTTTCCTTCCCAACAACAATAGAAAATCCAAGACCTAGAGAACAACAAAACACAGTACTGAATCACACTAAGTGCTAAAGAGCATATTCTCCGTTTTTTTTTTAAGCAGAACCGTGAGTGGGCACAGGCAACGATACGAAGGGCCTTTATCTCACCGTGATGTATACTCTGTCACGACTGGCTTCGGACGTGACCGAAATGCGAGCCGATTTATTTTGTTACTTAAATAACCGCTTGGACTTTGTTTTGATTCGTCATTCGAATTTTTCGTATATTGTAGTGTCTTGTTTTTTTTTTATTTTTTTCTTTACATGAGAACCTCAAAGTGGGTAGCGCACGTTTATCGAATCAAGTGCTTAGATATGGTATCACGTTTTGCTTTGAATTATTCAGTGGCCTTTTGTTTTTCTCTTGTTTTTTAATGTTGGTAAAGAACTTAATTTTCACCATGGAATTGTCTACACGAACCTTCAAATAGACTATAAGCGATAAACAAGTCCCTTTACGTTCCAATTTATCTACCAATGAATAACAAGGCGGATATACCGAACAAAGATAAAATTACCCACACAATACATAAGAATCTGCACCAAATACCGTCCTGAAACACAAAACCAGACAATTAGCACTGAATAAATCAGAATGCGAACATTACTTTATCCTGCTCCATCTACAATATGGTGGTACTGGTAGTAGGCAGTAGGCTCGGTTGTTAGGCTGTGCCGGCAACTTATGGGCACTGTAAAAGGATGTTCCTTCACGACAAGATACGATAAAGCTACAAGGCCCAAGGGTATTGCGACACGGAAACTGGAGCTTTCCCTTGTTCTTGTACCTCGCATCTATGTAGGAACTATAGTTTAAGAGTGGATGTTTTGTTTAGAACACCTTGCGCTGGCAGGAGTTATGTGGTTTGATAGTTAAACTTCCTAGGTACCTAAGTATTTCAGGAATATTTTCACCGAAATAACAGCAAAGTTTTCAATTGAATAAAGGCTGTATGATCTGTTCTTCATTGTGATTTTGTTTCTGGATTCCAGCAAAGACTTTTGAAGTGAAAACTTCTGTAAGCGCGTTGAGCTATTTTTGTTAAGGGAAAAACTTAGTTCGCGTTACCAACATGCCCGCGCCGACATGCTGTAATAGCAGTAAGTGAGGTTAAGAGGCCGACAACACCTAAAGCGCGGTTACTGTCGGACTGCATAGAAAAGAAAGAGAAGCGCGATGACACAACGCTGGTAATTTATTGCAAAATATGAAGCAATTATCGATTTACAAAAAAGCTATAGATTGTATAAAAAAATAAAACACTATTATGCTAATATGTTGCTTGTAATCTGACAAAAAAATAAATTATTTAAAAAAACAAAAAACCCGACTGTAAAAACACACAAGTGAAAAGGAAAAAACAAGCATTACCTATAATCTATATAATTTTGGTATCGCAGGCGGGGACAATCAAAAGTTACACCATATTTCAGGTTATTCTACTGTCTCCGCCTGCAAGACCAAAATTATATAGATTATAATGCTTGTTTTTCCCTTTTCAGTTGTGTGTTTTTGCAGTCGGGTTTTTTGTTTTTTCAAATAATTTATTTTATTTCAAGCTTTTTATCTTTATTAATATATATATTTGAAAATTACTCATTAAGTAGGTACTAGCTTTTATTTCATACCAATATTGTTGCAATTAATTAAAAAAAAAACTTCCCCTTTCTTTTTTTGTATTTGCAGATGCAATTTATAAATATTATATAGCCTATGTCACTCCTACAATTAAGACGAATCTAAGGACACCTCATACGTTAAAATCCATCAAGCCGTTTAGGCTACAGAGCGTGCCAAAGAAATAGACATACCTACATACATACATACATTATATTTATTTACATAACCAAATTACAAGATGATTATTAACATTAACTAAATTAAATTAAAACTAAGTTAAGCTTAAAAAAGGCCCTCGGGGCATTGTACCGAGGATGCTGGCGGCATTTCCTCGCTGAATTGCAATGCTGATGCGTTGCGCGAGAAAGCCGCCAGCTTTTCGGATACATAGGTACCTACATACATACATACATACTCTCGAAAAACATTACCCTCCTGAGGCAGTCGGGTAAAAATCAGAATGATTGCATGTACAGTAAGGTTTTTAATTGTTGATAGAAATTTTTAGAGGTATCTTCGTGATTTTTTTCTATTGTATCAAATTAGTTATAATTCCTATACCTACTATTATTGTTATTATTGTTATTCCTGTACCTTTCCTTATAATACCTAGCATATATCCTTAAGAATATCATATATTTTTCTGATTGTGTTTACTGCAGTGGATCATATATTTTAAGGCGTTTAAAACTTATAAAAATTGCGTTTAGGTCCTGTAGTCCCCTTAAATTATTGGCGCATTGAGCGATACGTTTTTACTTCTGTCAGCAGTCCCCATAACTGCCAATATTTTTTTTTTATGCTTTGAAATACGATAATAATAGAAGAGTCGTCATTAAATTAAAAATGAGGAATTTAAGCCTCTTCAAAAGATAGATAACATAATAGTAGGTAAGTTTGTATAAAGTGTATGGAAGCCATTAACAGCAGTAGGTTATCATCTGCCTAGCCTTTCCCAACTATCTACGTCGGGATCGGCTTCCAGTGTAACGGGATGCAGCTGAATACCAGTATTTTACATGGAGCGACTGCCTGTCTGACCTCCACAACCCAGTTACTGGGTAACACGATACCCCTTGGTAAGACTGCAGGTTATCTGACTTTCGGGCTTCTGACGACCCGTAACGACTCTCAAAGATCCACGAATAACAACCTACCAACGGCTTAACGTACTTTCCGAGGCAAGTAGGGGACTTGGTATGTAAAGATGGTCACCCATCCGCGGACCAACCGCGGCAAGCGTAGATTAACCTGATCGATTGACCCGTGCGGCTCTTATTATTTAGCCTCTAGCCCCTCTTAACAGCAGCAGGTACCTATCAATATTCATCAGCTGCACCTAGAACAACATACAGCTTAAGTAAATATTTATTCAACAAATTGACCGGATTAAAATTATAATCATAATCTTAGATTAACAAAACCATTAAGATAAGTCATATTCCGTTAATAGTAAAATTAACCACTATCCTGTGTCAATCCTAATTAAATGCCTAGGTAGTCAATTTATTTCTTATTTATAGTCGAATTATCGTCCATTTCATTTGCCTGATAAAATTGCTAATATCTAGGTTTAAACGGTTTTTAAATGATCATGAAGCTCTTTGCTGATTAAACCGGTTAATATTATCTAAATAATTAAAACTGTGTGTTAAATATCTTCAAATTAATAGCTCTTAGTCTCGACAAATGATAACCAAACAGGTGAAAATATTTAAACGAGACAGGTGCAACATTTAGTACCAACTAATTACTTTAAAGAAAAAATATAGCGTGTCTAGATATTTTTCTCCGCCCGTTAATTAGCAAAACAATTCAAGATATACAGTAGGTATATAAAAAGAAAAAAACACATAAAATAACACATACCTAATCAAAAAATATAAACGTACTATCAATAAATCACTCACCCTTCGAGAAATAACAACGCAAATTGCGATGCAATCAAATGCGTCCGCGAAGTTAATTCAACGACATTTAAAACACTGCTCGAACACATTCAAATATGTTTAAAAATATACTTCAGGAAATGATACCTTTTATGGAGAAACTAAGGTTCAGATTACATTGGGATGAACTGTGTTGTAGGCTGTTTTATGTGTTGGAACATAAGAAGATTTATAAGACACTGAACGATGTGTAGAATATTGTCTGAGGTCCTGACACCCGTGTTTAATGTCTCTGTTCCAATGAGATTCCACTGCGCAAATTATGGGAACAATGTCGGTTGATTTCTGCCACCTCTGTCACTTAATAAAATTGCCCATAGTTACAGCGTTAGGTATAGTGATTATCCGTTGGGTCTTGGTGCAAGGGTCAGTATTGCCATAGGTACCTGAATGCACATGATAAGTACCTAATTATATTAAATATTTATAGCACATATGAACTGTAGGTATTGCTAATTATATTGTGATTTCGTAATAAAGGTTTTTAATAAGTAGGTACGAATTTACCAAATAATTTAATTAATGACACTTGGGACTATGTTCGAGCCGTTTCTGGTCTTAAAAGTTAAGTACCAAGGCACTCGGACCACATGGCCCTAATGTTTCAAACATTAGGGCCATGGGGTCCGAGTGCCTACTTAATTTTTCGAGACATAGCCAAGCGATTGGTCGACTCCTCACGTGACCAAAGGGTTGGCCTATTTTTTGGACAAAGAATCAGCATTGCCATACAGCGTGGTAATGCTGCCAGCCTTTTGGGCGCTTTTCCTGTTAACAGCGATTCAGACGAATTTTTTGATGTCTTGTGATTTTCCCCTCCTTTTTATATACTTGTTCATATTATTGTTATTATTTTAAGTCTATTAACTTTTAAATGACAACTTACCTAAATATACAGGTTGAAATTGAAAACTTGCGACAAACTGAAATGGGACATTGTATACATCATTATTAACAACTTTTACTAAGGGACCAAAGCTGTAATCCCAAAAAAAAAAATCTGCTTTTCCTACATTTTGATGAGGTATTGCGAACATAAATGTAGGGGACAGCAGTTTTTTTTTTTGGGATTGTAGCTTTGGTCCCTTAGTAAAAGTTGTTCATAATGATGAGTACAATCTCCCATTTCGATTTGTCGCATGTTTTCAATGTCACCCTGTATAAATGCAGGCTCTATAATCTGACAACAAAAGAAAATCAGATGATTATCCCTCGGATGGAATGCGTGTGTTATAGGATGGAAGGATCCTTTCCCCAATATTTGCGAAAATGTAGAATCAATTTGATATCACTACAAAACCTGTAAATAAATTAGCATGATATTATGTATAGAAGTCATACCTACCTAAGTAGTGTAAGGTGCCTAAAATAATTTATACAACAAGTATTATTTTTAAAATACCCAGTGCTAAGTAGGAACTGCGTACTGCTACGTGCGTTGCTAATACGCCAATGGAAAACACCACCATGTTCCAAATCCTCCATCATACGCCGGATACTCAGCTAACTCAGTAGTGCCAGTTTAATCATACTTACATAGACATACACACATTTTCAGCACCTACATCGCACAGATACACGCACGCACACACTTTAAATATTAATAATTATGTCACTCTCCGTATTTCTTATTTTCTGTGTACTTCGTAATTGGGGTAATGTTTAGAATATTAATAAGGTTTCACATACTGTCAGCTGTAAAGCTTCCTTATATTAAATAAATAAATGTAGGATCTGAAGTACCTTCTGAACACTTATTTAAATATCAAATCGTGTGCGTGTCACGAAAATTAATATTTAGATGCCTATTTCCTCCTTTCTAAGTCAAACATTGCGTAGTGCGTAAGTGCGTAGCCGAAAAACCCTAGGACAAAAATTTGCATGACAATCCACATCCGTTTCTAGCAGTCAATCAAAAAAATGTCTCTATACCTGTATGAAACAATAGACAGACGGCCAGCATTATCATAACCCAAATAACATTAGCATGCTTAATTTAATCGAGGAGCAACGTAAACGTAGTATGAATCATAGCGAACTCGCTACTTAGGCTCGCGATAAATTCCTCTAGGCGTTTAAAAATAGCTGACACCGAATAAATCCAGTACAATGTAGAGTAATCTCTTCAAGAATCAAGATTACGGGGTATAAAACCGGCCATACACGAGCTTCAAGTGTTAAGTGATTAACGATTAAATAATAAGCCGCCGCACACTCGTAAAACAAAGATTAACATACAGTTACGGGTGTAAATAGCCTATAACTTTGATTTTTACGACTAAATAATCGTAAAGGAACCCTGGTAAAGCGGCTATATTAAAGAGTCGAGTTTGAATGCGGTGGGCGAGTGAAACTACATAGTCTTGGAGTCGGGCGGTTTTAGTTGCGAACAATGCAAACGGGAGGCCTGTTGATGCACTTTTATTTCACGACGCACTCATAACATAAAACGCTGAATGTCTCAACAAGGGTTATCAGCCGTTTGAGGGACAGGAATAGAGTTATAACAGTTATGTCTTGTATTTAGGGAGTCTCGAATTTATTCGATATTCTCTAAACAGATGTCGCGAGAACATCAGCTGATCGTCGCATGCTGTTAATGCCGCAGTGGTGGCCCACGAAATTCTAATTTTTCTTACGTTTTTTTGCAACTTGCAGATCCGTGGGGGCTTGTGGCTAAGTAATAACAGCTGCACGGGTCGATCGATCAGGTTAAGCTACGCTTGGCGCGGTTGGTCCGTGGATGGGTGACCATCTTTACATACCAAGACCCCTCCGTGCCTCGGAAAGCACGTTAAGCCGTTGGTCCCGGCTGTCATTTGTAGATCTTTGACAGTCGTTACGGGTCGAAAGTCTGACAACCACACGGAAAAAAAGGATGACTTAAATTAAGACAATATTCTCTTGGTCAAGACAAAATAAATATTGATTCATATACCTATGGGGAAAACAATATATTCTTGAATGAAGTAAAATTTTGTCTTAGTTTTATTGTCTTCTTCGAAGACATTATAGGTACATAAATGAAGAATTATTAAGTTTAATTTTAAGAATATTATTTCTCTCTTAGAATATTTTCTTCAATTAAGATTATTATAGTCTTGAATCAAAAATATTTGCTTAGGTCAAGAATAAAACCAAGTATTTATTATTCTTAATTTGAGTAAACAGGTTTTCTTAGACTGAGTACATTTACTTACGTTAAGAAAATATTTACTTGGATTGAAACAATTTTTCTGAGAATATTGATATTCTTCGATGAAGAGATCCTTTTTTTCCGTGGGTAAGTTTCAAGGGGTATCGTGTTACCCAGTAACTGGGTTGTGGAGGTCAGATAGGCAGTCGCTCCATGTAAAATACTGGTATTTAGCTGTATCCGGCAAGACTGGAAGCCGACCCCAACATAGTTGGGAAAAGGCTAGGCAGATGATGCAGATCCGTGTCAGGTTAGATCTTAATCAAAATATGATTAGCGACCATAGCAAATATGTATTTACAGAATAATAATCATAAAAATCATAGGTAATAGGTACCTACATCTCTCTAAGTTAGTAATTAGTAAACAACCTGACACTGCTGCCCTGCTAATTGCATTAAACGTAAGAAAATAATTTCGCGGGCTGCCCCTGCAGATCCACATTAATAAGCGCATTTTGTATAAATATGTGGGCAGCTATCTGGTTTGGGAAGCGGATACCAACAATTTAACTCGTCCTAAACCCTGAATGATATACCCTGTTGGTCTAACCACCTAATTTCGCTGCGTCCGCACACTGCGCCCATTACGGTTTCCCTGGGCCAAAATTCCGTGTAATTAAACAACTGAAATTTTAACAGTATCCAGTATAAATTTAATAAGGATGGGCTATTAACAGTGTAAATGGACCAAATGTTTGGCTTTCGCCAAAAACCAAAATGGGCTCTGCGGCATGGTCGCTGTGTAAGTTTCGATCGTAATGCGGTGGCACTAGGCGACAACATGTGTAGAATATATGGGCACATCCTTTTTGTTGTTTTTTTTTTTGGAAATTTCCAGAATCTATGTTGAAATATAAAATATATGGTAGGACGTTGAGGTTGCATGGATTTAAATTATAGATTAAAGTTACAGTATGTAATATGTACCTACCTAATTTATCATACGCATTTAGGTATTTTCAGTAGGTAACTCCCACGCGTACGTAGGTACAAAAGCAAGCAAAAAAAATAAAACACAATACCTACATCAAAAACGGAAACAATCAAAATAACAATCGCCTAGATTTTAATTGAACAACGGAACAGAGATTCTCGGCGAGTGCCGGGTAAACGCCGTGAATCGCCCAATAATAATGAAAGTGATGGCTGTGACGCCGTCGCTGTATGAAGCGGCAGTTTTGGCTACATAAACAGCCCGTATACTACCCTATCTTGTACAAATAGACACCTAATATAACCCTTACCGTGTAACAATACGGGCTATTTTCGTACGTCGCGTGTATCAAGTTATAGGAAGTCTTTGTATAGCGCCCCCCTCCAGCTTGGCGGGAGGGGCCGGGTCGGCTCACACGTAGACAAAATGGCCGACTTTTTTGTCGCGAGCGATTGGGAATATTGATATTCTTCGATGAAGAGATCCTTTTTTTCCGTGGGTAAGTTTCAAGGGGTATCGTGTTACCCAGTAACTGGGTTGTGGAGGTCAGATAGGCAGTCGCTCCATGTAAAATACTGGTATTTAGCTGTATCCGGCAAGACTGGAAGCCGACCCCAACATAGTTGGGAAAAGGCTAGGCAGATGATGCAGATCCGTGTCAGGTTAGATCTTAATCAAAATATGATTAGCGACCATAGCAAATATGTATTTACAGAATAATAATCATAAAAATCATAGGTAATAGGTACCTACATCTCTCTAAGTTAGTAATTAGTAAACAACCTGACACTGCTGCCCTGCTAATTGCATTAAACGTAAGAAAATAATTTCGCGGGCTGCCCCTGCAGATCCACATTAATAAGCGCATTTTGTATAAATATGTGGGCAGCTATCTGGTTTGGGAAGCGGATACCAACAATTTAACTCGTCCTAAACCCTGAATGATATACCCTGTTGGTCTAACCACCTAATTTCGCTGCGTCCGCACACTGCGCCCATTACGGTTTCCCTGGGCCAAAATTCCGTGTAATTAAACAACTGAAATTTTAACAGCATCCAGTATAAATTTAATAAGGATGGGCTATTAACAGTGTAAATGGACCAAATGTTTGGCTTTCGCCAAAAACCAAAATGGGCTCTGCGGCATGGTCGCTGTGTAAGTTTCGATCGTAATGCGGTGGCACTAGGCGACAACATGTGTAGAATATATGGGCACATCCTTTTTGTTGTTTTTTTTTTTGGAAATTTCCAGAATCTATGTTGAAATATAAAATATATGGTAGGACGTTGAGGTTGCATGGATTTAAATTATAGATTAAAGTTACAGTATGTAATATGTACCTACCTAATTTATCATACGCATTTAGGTATTTTCAGTAGGTAACTCCCACGCGTACGTAGGTACAAAAGCAAGCAAAAAAAATAAAACACAATACCTACATCAAAAACGGAAACAATCAAAATAACAATCGCCTAGATTTTAATTGAACAACGGAACAGAGATTCTCGGCGAGTGCCGGGTAAACGCCGTGAATCGCCCAATAATAATGAAAGTGATGGCTGTGACGCCGTCGCTGTATGAAGCGGCAGTTTTGGCTACATAAACAGCCCGTATACTACCCTATCTTGTACAAATAGACACCTAATATAACCCTTACCGTGTAACAATACGGGCTATTTTCGTACGTCGCGTGTATCAAGTTATAGGAAGTCTTTGTATAGCGCCCCCCTCCAGCTTGGCGGGAGGGGCCGGGTCGGCTCACACGTAGACAAAATGGCCGACTTTTTTGTCGCGAGCGATTGGGAACGCTCGCATTGTGTGTAGGCCATACGGAGCAGAGTTTGAAAAAAAAATATGGTGTTCAAATATTGGTTGTGGTTTCGATTTCTTATCTATTGGATGTTTGATTGGTAGATATTGACTGTGTCGTGTCAATTTGAGTTTTGAGCTAAAATGTAAGGTTTTACGGATTTTAAAGTGGTCTCAGTCTTTAATTTGTTTAATTAATGTTTTACAAATTTAATGTAGGTACCTACCTGTTTGGAAACGTTGGTGTCTTCGAACAAATATTTTACTTAGATTTTTATTTTTTTTTGTATTGAAATTACAAAATAATCAGAGGGAATTATTATTATTCAATTAGGAAATAATATACCTAGTAAAATTTGTAAAACAACAAATTGTACTAGGTATGTAGGTAAGTTCCTAATTGAATACCTAATAGGTAATAATTTTTTAATTTACCTTTGAAAAAAAATTATAATCAGAGGGTATTATTATCTATTATTAAATTAGGAACTTACGTTATTTGTTGTTTTACATTGTCTTTAAAATTGCAAAGACCTTTGTATTATTTTCATTGAATATTATATTCTCCTCAATAAAATTGTTCAAATGCCTTCTGATTTTACCTACTTATCACCCTACATATTCTACTAGGTAGGTACTGTAGAGGTTCTATGATAATGCATCATCCTAGCCGCTAGTTGACACTGGCAACTTAATAAAAATAAATATTTAAAATCGGAATATAGACGAAATTATAGCTTGTCACAGAGACAGTCTTTAATGAACTGACAAACGAATGTGTATTGAATTTTAAAAGATAAATATATTTTATATTAATTATTAATAATATTAACAGTTATCAAAAAGGAATATTATTTATTAATGTAGTAGGTACCTACGTCCCCCACACTACAGGCCGAGTTGTAACAGAAACACAAAAAAAACCTACTGTAAAAATTATATATTTTCACCGTCATGTAAACCAGCCTCATGGAGGGTGGGTGCGGGTATTTTCAGCCGACGCGACCGGCGCCGACTGCCGAGTCCCGAGTTCCTAACCGTCTTTTTCGTTCCTTTATCTCCACCTTCTACTTTCTAGTCACTACTTAGTTGGTACTTATAGGTACCTCTTGTAACAAAGAATAGGTACCTACCTAGTAGGTATCTACCAAGGTCTTATTTTTTTAGGGTTTAGAATCAAGAACTATCCAAGTTGGTCTAGAGTAGGGTGATGGCAGAGTAATCCTAGTACCTACGAGTGCCAAAGAACTCCTTTGGCGCCTAAGTGCTCATTGCGACCAAATTTGTTTAAGGAGATTTACTATAGGTACCTACCCATTGTTCTAGTAATAAAGATTATTATTATATTATTATAAATTTTGTATAATATTAATTAAAAGAACTTGAACTTGGTCTTGGACATAAAGTTAGGTACCTACTTCTTATAACTTTCTATTGATTTAAAATGTTAAATGAACTCTAGGTACCTATCTCTAGATCATCTTCAAATAGATTTAAACCACTAACAAAATCTAAGGTCCGCTTGCACCACAAATCACTAAATAAGTTTAGCTTTAAACGAATTTAAAACAACGTCCTATTTCTGTCAAAAAATACCTACCTATTTAAACAATTTTAGTGCAAAACGCATTAGGTACCTACCTACATATACCTAAGTGATTAAAATTTGTGGTGTTAGCGGGTCTGAAGAACTAATAATATCTACCTAAGTCCCTAAATCAGTATTTGCGTTTAAGATAGAAAAATTAACTTAGGTAGGATACCTATGGGTAGTCTTGTCTATGAATAAGCTACTTTAAAATTACTTTTTAAATGGAACTTTCCATTCAAAAAGTAATTTTGCTATCTAAAACTAAACTTATAGGTGTATTTTCTAAAAACCACCTAAGTACCTACCTACCTATGACATTCTAAACAACCTGACTTTATTATTAACTATAGTTAGGTATAGTTACCTACCTACCTATCTGAAGTTGCTTTGATAAATAATTCTAAGCAAGTACCATACCTTTATGTAATAAATTCTTTGGCTACATTATGGATAAAGTTTATCTGGGAAAAGTTTTTGAGTAACTGCAGCAGTAGAGTCTTTATTTACTTTTATATGCAGGAATGTGTAAGTTAGGAAATTCAATAGAAGCCCGTTCAACTGCATGAATTTATTATCAACTTAGTTACATTAACAATTCTATACACAAACTGAAATTAATTACTCTACGACAACAATACGATAAATAACCAAAAACCAAACAATTGAATGTCGAGAAACCGAGCCAACAAACAATGGTCTAACATAATCAATTCGAATAAATCTACTTATTCATTCAAGCCAAATAAATTGTAGGCGCGATACGAATAAATCTCGGAAATTAGAATAAGGAAACTGATATTAATTTTCATGGTGTACAAAGGCACGTAAACCCATAGAATACTAAGGCTTTATACTATGGTGGTCCTATTGGAAATTATCTGTGAGGGAGCGTCCCATTGTACTGGGCCTGAAGACATCTCTCTACTTTATTCCTGTTCCATTCGTGTTCCTGATATCGTCCTAGTGTATATTAAACGCATTCAAATAAGAGTGGGATGGTAGGTACAAGTTTCTACTTATGTAGTTCCTAAACGGTGTTAGCAAGGAAAAATCGTTTGCTTTTTATTTTATACTAGCTGTTGCGCACGACTTCGTCTGCGGTCCAGGTTGAAAAGTAACCCATGTCCTTACCCAGCTCATGGTCTATATGTGTGCCAAATTTCATTCAAATCAGTTCAGCCGTTTTAGCGTGATTGAGTAAGAAATGAACAAACAAATACACAAACAAACTTACTTTCGCATTTATAATATTAAGTTAGGGTTATAATAATATAATATAATTAGAATGTTTTCTGGGGGGTAACCATCTCCTCTGATAGCAGTATTATTTCCATATTACTTCAGCGTGAGAAAGAGATGGAGCTATAAGTCCTGTATAGCTCCATCACTATCCCACTGTGAAGTAATATTATAATAATACTGCTATAAGAGGTGATGGTTACCCCCCTGTTTCTTGGTATCAGTTTCTTTTTTTATATTAATTAAGCTGCACTTTCTCCCGCATAAGTCTCGATCCCTTGGAGATAGCGGGATAAAAAGTACCCTATGTCCTAATCCAGGTCATGGTCTACCCATGAGCCGAATTTAATCCAAATCCGTTTAGCCGTTTTAGCGTAATAGCGTAACAAACAAACAATCAAACTCACTTTCGTATTTATAATTATGTATGTAAGTTAGAATGTTTTCTGTTTCTTGGTATAATTTTCTGCCTGAATTGGTATGGTATGCCTGTTCCTATAATATCTGATATGGATTTGTTATGGACAGTTTTTGTTCTCATTCTAATGCTCGTATAGGATGCATGGCATTCCTGACTGATGGGACTCTTAGAAATTTGCATAGGCAGAGCAGGATTAGTAACAAGCAATTGCCACATCTTTGGAGATGTTGGGAAGCAACCAATATGGTAGAAAGTAAGGACGTTTGTGAATGTCATCCTGAGACCTGTAGGTACCATCTCTGCGAACGGTTGAAAAATTGCCACTGACAATTAAAGTGGATATCTGCATGCCGAAAACCAAAATATAATTCTGTCAAGTGTCAATCACAACTAGGGTTGCCAACTTTTTTTATATCATATACTTAGGTATAGTATTTTCGAGGCCTTTGCCTGCAACAATAGGTATGGTAGACGGCGAAAAAAAATAGTACCTACTTAGGTATATTTCAAAAACATTTCTTAGTATTCATAACATGCATAATTTTTGCTACTATGAACCTTCATCAAGTTCTTTTTTTAGTTTTCACTTCTACTGCTATAACTATTTTTACACTCTAATTAAGGTTACAAAATACCATTAATTCAGTGTTTATGAGATTAATTATAATTTATAATACTGGCCCTATTGGGATATCTCGCCATTTTGTAGGTAATGAAATAAAAATAAAGAAGGTATAGTTTCGCCTACTATTTGTTCTTTGGAAATAGAAGTATTTAGGCCACTAATATAGCAGGATATTATAGGTATTATATACCTATTAGGGTTGGCAACTCTAATCACAACTTCAATGCGAAAGTGCTTTCTTAAAAAAAGTAGGTAACTCTACTGCCTCAGTTCTGACATTGAACCTTCGTCACAATTACCAAGCAACCGCGTAACACACGTATTTGCAAACAATTACATCAGCTGATCGATGAATGTATTTTAATTGGCCAGCAGCACCACGCACTCTATCTCCAGGAACAAGTCAATTTGCAACTCGTAAACGGTGGAAAACTATTCATTGCATGCATCCTCACTTAAGCTAATACAGTGATGTATTCCAAACAGCCTTGAGAATCGGTTACATCACAAACGACATTCCATCATAGGCATCAATCAATAAAATGCTCACGCGATCGGGCAAGCTATCGAGTGTGAAAACAAACAATGCGCAGGAGTTGAATGTTAAAATACAGCGGCGCTGGCGCACGTGCTGCTGATGTCCGTCGAAATCTTTATATTTTTATTTACGTTTTATGTCCGGGGTTGCGCCGGCGACGACGAATGAACGGCGCGAGCCGATACGATGACATCCGAATAGAGCCGAGCTTTTTTGGGGTTCCATTACATTGTATGCTGATTGATTTCGGATTGTGAGGTCTGTTTGGTTAAGTAGTTTTGGCTATTTTCAGTGCAAATTTTGATGAGAGAAGAAATTGTTTCTTTGGTCTATTCTTTTGAGGCTTCTAACATTGCAGAAAATGTTTAAAATTTCAAGTCAAAGCTATATTCTTAGTTAGTTTTATATCAGAACGAAGAACTGTTCAGCGTCTGTTGTGAAATGAAATAGACATGTAATAAATTAACGTCGGGATTACCTATGGTTCGAGTCACAACACTAAAGGCTATTTCAACCATTATGAGCTGTAGCTTCATAGGATGGCTAATTACTGGGCTACGACTCGTACCGGTCGTACCTGCTACATTGCATAAAGATTTTGATGTGGACCTAGATTAGGTATAGAATTTTACAATTTGTTAAGACAATCTGATCCTGCCTTTTGATAAAGTTCCCCTAACAAGTAGGTAGGTCAGGGATTGGTAGGTAGCCTGACATATACCTAAAGCGCTAAGCAGACGATGGACAATTTGCCCGCGGACAATTTGGATTCGTATGGAAATCTAACGCGCACGTAGGACAAAATTTGCATACGGTTCCAAAATTTCCGCGGACGAATTCTCCATCGGTGGGCTAACCTGATACCTACCACTTGGCAGTATCATGACGTTGAATAATCAATGAAAAGTAGATGCTGGATTCTATAAAACAACGTACCTATTCTCAACAAGTAATAAAATATTGTAGAAACGTAGGTAGGTAATAAGATCATCAATATAACTCACATCCACTCGATATAAAAGCCATTAAAATAATTCTATTACAAACGCGTGGGCAAGTTCTTAATCTGGAGCCACTTAATCCAACGCCCGTGTTGGTCGCACTTTATAAATAGAAACGGACGAATATATCAAGTGTATGTAGGTACATCTTCAAGGCAACCAGTAAAAATTATGTAGACACATACGCTTTCAACAAATCTACCGCAATTTGTTCACCAAAAGAGATCTTTTTAAAACGGTTACGTGTTACGGCAAAATTAGCTTTCCGACGGGGACAAGCGTGATAACGAATTTAAATTGCCCAATCAATTTTTAATTTGGTTGCAGTATACCCAAGTATGTTTGGTTTGTCCTGTTTTAACTAAGAACTCGTTGTAGGTAAATGGATAAAGTAATTGGGAAAAATGTTTTCTTTGCGAAACATTAATTTATGGCTGATATTTTTCGTTGGCAAGTTCGGCAATGAATTTGGATTGTGGCCAAGATTGCCCTTGATTACATAAATAAGTATCCGGTGTTGGTATATAGGTGAGGAGTAGTTTTCTTATGTCAAGGTAAAACCGTTCATGAAGAGATTCTGTTGTATTTTTATAATTGTATTTTAATACCTACGTTTAGTTAGGTATTAAAATACCACTTATACTTTGATATTTAATTTGCTAGACCAAAATTGTAAAAAAAAAATGAGTAAATGTGTAGGTAATTGTAAATTGTGAGTTATGTAGGTAGGTACTGTGTTTAAATTATACCTAAGTGAATGATTTGGTCTCCTATAATTAGAAGAGCACACTTGTATTTGTCACTGTTCTATGTACACTTGCATATAATTGTGTAGCCTCTGTTAGAGATCCAATAAATAAATAAAATTACATTTGGTGTCGACATAAAACAACCTAGTTACCGAGTGACCCTCACTAAGGAACACAGAATCATTCTCTGCAGGAGGACCTTCACAACTGTTGTCGTGTTGTCTCTGTAATATTAATTATTTAACGTGTTATTTAAAATAAAAAATCATTTTAGTAGGTACCTACAAGTTGAAGTTAAAAAACACATACCTAGTTACTTCTGACACCTTACCTTAAAAACACGGCATAGTTACAGCTGACTTCCACTGACACCCTACATAAAAACACATGGTTACATCTGACTTCTACTGACACCCTACCCTAAAAACACATAGTTACTTCTGACACCTTACCTTAAAAACACGGCATAGGGTAAAACCGGGATAGATGACGCAGTGGGATAGATGCCTCATTTTCATAAAACCTAACTTCTCAAACTCGCAACTATGAATTAATAGTATAAGTAGGAGCCGCAGTCACCCCGCACCTCGGTTGCCCCCTGTCTGTCGTACGGTGAGGATGCGTTTCACTCGTGTGTGCAATCATCTCCGCGGCGAACTTCACGAACACGTCAAAGATTTAAAGGGTAGTATTTGCCATTGTATAACTTTATAAGTAGTAATACTTTCCATTATATTTGTTATTACATCGATTTACTGGTTTATTAAGTGTTCATCTGGGTGTTAATAGTTGCACTTTTGTTTTTTAATTTATTTAAAAAATACTTGGGCATCTATCCCTATCATAAAGGATAGTTGCCCTGATTTTTCGAGGTATAGGTGCCCTTAGGGGCATCTATCCCTCCATACACTATAATGGCGTCAGTGCATACTTTTAAAATATTTTTGTGTTCTGTTATATTTTTGTTTTTCCGTATTTTTTATATTTGGACTCTTTACTTGTAGCAGAACCATACCACGAAAATACAAAAGAAAGGAAGGAGTGCGAGCTCGAGTATGTTCTTGGACTGTAGAACAACTACATTCAGCTTTCGATGAAATGGACAAAAAAACCGTGGGGATGAATGAAATATCCCGACAATTTGGGATTCCATTGAGAACATTGCGAAGACGTTATGCTGCTAAAAATACAACGAAGTTGGCATTGGGTATATACCTATTAACGATCATGTAATTCAGGATATTACCTACAAGGTTTTATTTAATTTTAACTCCAATGGATTTATTAATAAACTATTTTTTCTTTAGGAATTCATATTTTTGTTAAACAAATGTTTTTGAAATTTTATTATGCTTGGTTTTTGAAATTTTATTATGTTTGTTTGTGTCGTATTAGAATTATCTTATAACGATAACAAAAAAAACATTAAAAAAAATTGGCTTTTCATAATTCGACTTCATATTTGGTTGGGTTTTTCGTTTACACAGTATAAAGGGCATCTATCCCGCACTGCAGGCATCTATCCTTCTTAGTATTTTCATAGTGGGGCAACTATCCATACAGGTAGGCATCTATCCTCAAAAAAAGTGTTCCACGAAAAGCTAAATTCTACAAAATTTATTATTGATAGGTCAAAAAATAATAATTATAATTCAACATAAACGATTAAACTAACTACACTCATAGAAGTTATTCATATAAAATTAATATTTTTTAAATAAGGAGGCTATTTCAAAAAGTGGGGCATCTATCCCGGTTTTACCCTACTTAGTTACAGCTGACTTCCACTGACACCCTACCTAAAAACACATACCTAGTTACTGACTTCTACTGACACCCTACATAAAAACACATACCTACCTAGTTACATCTGATTTCCACTGACACCCTACATAAAAACACATAGTTACTTCTGACTTCTACTGACACTTTACCTTAAAAACACTGCATGGTTACATCTGACTTCCACTGACACCCTACATAAAAAACATAGTTACTTCTGACTTCTACTGACACTCTACCTAAAAATAGTAGGTACCTACTGACTAAGAGGCAGCTACGGTACGCGTAGCTGCCTCTTAGTTAGGTACTTAGGTAAGGATACCTACTTTAATACCTTTACCCTACCTGATAATTAATGTTTCCATCTACATTTAGAATGCCTATTATTCATATAGGTACCTACCTAAGGGAGCGATTTTTCAAGCTTCAGATAACTTTTATCTTATGAATAAGAGGAGAAAATTGCTGTTTTACAGCTTTTGCACCTAGGTATAGAAAAAATGCCAAACCGGTATGCCTTAGTAATAATAATAATAGGTTTATTTATTTTCTCTAACAATGGTTTTGTTGCACTTAACGGTTTTGAACTATAAAAAATCACATTTTGAGAGCTGGTGCCTGAACAAGGTTTTAGAAAAAACCTGTACCTACCTACCTGTTACCTACAGGTCAACAGAAAGTATTTATTCTTCACATAAAATTTATCTGAAAATTTAAAACCGGCCCTTAATTAGTAGGTCGGTGTTAATAAGTTTTGGCATATAATTATTATAGGTACTTAGGTTCGTACCTAGGTAGGTACCTACCTGGTCAATACCTACCTAAGTCTTTTGGTCAGATATAGAGAACGCCTTTCCTTTATTTTTGCCTAAGTTACCTACCTAGCTCTACCTGAGCGTACCTAGTAATTTTCAATGAAAAAAAAAACATTTAAAAGATAAACTAATCGTTGTCAAAAGATTTAAAAAAATTAACAACGCCATAAAACCCAAATAAAAGCAGCAGTCAAGTACCTACCTAGGTGTGAAAAAGGTTGTTACAATTTTATTACTGTTACCAGACATTAAAAGAATACTTCGTACTTTTCATCAAAATTGTATCTCTCCTTTACAACCGATTAAAAATTAATTTTAAATTATTTTATAGCAGTCACAAAACTCGAATCGCTTCGCACTTACATTTTATTACCGTAAGAGTGACAGAGACAGATATAGGGCTATCGATCTCTACGAACGGCGACGCGTCGCCAACGAGCGTAATGGCGGACGATACAAACACATTCGATATTTTAACGATTTAATTGATTATTTGTAATATTAACCACTTAACAATTAAACACAGTTATCGTAGCACTATATTTTAACACTATACACTAGAATCCTAACGATTTAACTGCGAAATAACACATTTCAAACTAGATAAAATCACATTGGTCGTTCGTCGTACAGCGCATCAGTCGCCATAACCAAATTCCTATATCCAGGGACGAATTTGAGTGACCTTCGGGAGATTTATTTTTTATGTATGTTGCCACGTGATCCTTTGTGTTTTGTGAATCTTTCGTGAATAATTACCTATTAAGTAAATTTGAATTGTTTTTAATGAATACATTATGGTCGTTATAGTAGGCTTCATTATAGTCATAGTCCTACTTAAGTAGGTAGGTACATGAAAGTTATTTTATACCTATTAACTTTATCGATTGTGGGTGTCCACGATTTCATTTTCTTTTATAGGTAAGTGAAATCTTCTTTAGCCGTTTAAACGACTTTTGTTAGGGGACAAACGTATGGTTTCGCGTCATCGACATGCTAATGTGACGTTTGACCACCGCTATTCCATAGTCTTAAAGTTTTACTTCTGTCGGCACTGCCTAGGTATTTATTTTTTTCCTAATTTGACTTTTTTCTAATACGGTAAAAAATTACCCCTAAACCTTTGTTAATTAGTTAGTTTGTCTCAGTCTATCTGACCATTTAACGCGTTAATTTAGTAGTAGGCCAATAAAAGATCTGATTATTTTTTCATCTTTACCGCCCATTGTGTCACCCTATGTAAAATTTCTACATTTATAGCTGTAATTTTTATGGTGTACTATTATGTACACCATAAAAATTGGCACACAGATTGGGTGACACAGATTTTTAAAAGATAGATAGATAGATAGAATACTCTTTATTATAAGAGTATTCTTTCTATCTATCTATTTTTTAAAAATCTTAGATCCTATAGTATGGCAGGTAAAAGAAAGCGTAGGACATACTTTACCTAAATATAGGTTAAGTATCGAAGTACAGGTCCTTTATAATACCTACTCATTAAATAAAATTAGCAATATTATTTATTGTGACAACTAGCATATATACTGTTGTATATATGCTAGTTGTCGTCCCGACATCAACCGTCGGACAGTTGCCCACCAGACACGACACCCGTCTGGTCGGAGGATCCTCGCTTTTCTATGGAGGATGAGTGAACTTTACACCCTGTTCCTCATGCCTCTATACTGGTGACCCCGAATATGATCGTCAGCGCAGCCCTCGTGCAACTACTTCAGCGTGACGTCATAATCATCACTTCCTCAAGCTTTCGAGCGGCGAGTCACACAGCCAGCCAGCACCCACGGCTTCAACGGGTATCCTGACCACCAACATGCAGCGACCGCGCATACCTGGTCATCACCCTAAGCCTCATCAGCAACCTTGGCACAGCACACTGCACTTTCAGCCGGTCAACAAGCAGAGCTCTTCAACCCTCTCCTGGTCGACGCCAGCAGTCAGCCCTCAACCCGGCGCTGTACCACATCCAACTCACTGGAGCATAACGCAGCGCCACCTCAACTCACAGGGGCATCACCGCAGACAGTTCCGACCCACCGCGAACTATGCGACAACTGGTTAAACTGGCAAAAAATTTTAATCTTAAAATATCAATAGGTAAGATTTTTTTATAAATATTCTCACCTGATTCATAGAAACCAAACAATTGTAGGTACCTAATAAACAAATAACAGAACTTTAAAAATGTTATCACTTGCCAAGAAGATGAGTCAACTGAATGCGCCCCTGTGCATGCACGCTCCGCCCATTACAGCAACAAAAGTTGGCAGTGTTCCTTCAAAATATCTCGTTTGGAGGCCATTTTGACGATCGCGTGCGATAGAGATAGCATCATCGTCGCGCCGTTACGATTGCACGTGCGTGAATGAGACAATTATGCAAAGTTAGTTTAGTTTTAATGTGGATGGGAAAGTGCGTGGGGACATTTGTGTGTGTGTGCATTGGATTTCATTCGGGTAGTATCGGGTGTAGGAACTAGTGTTCTAGCGTAGGCCGATTTTTGTTATATACCTAATCAAAATCATGTTAATAATAATTATTCATTTGTTTAAAGTTTTGTTACACTCTGCTATGTTTGTGTTAATTACTTAATAGATATTTTTATGTGTGATTTTTTTGATAAGTATACCTAGGTAGGTACCTAGCTAGCTACTTGCACACGCCATACCTAAATGGTTTATCATAACGGTTTGCATTAATTGTAACCTTCAATTTATTTTCATTTTATTATTTCAATGATTTGACCTTCTTTCATTGTTTCAATGTCTTTATTACATACCTAATCTACTTTAAAGTCTAATTGTTTGTATTCCGTTAGAAAAATCATAAAAAAAATGCTACGCCTATTTTAATACTGCGGCTATGCTATTTTTGTATCCATGAGTCATCCGAGATTAGCAGACAGCCACTAAATTCATAGTCGCTAGTAGTATCAGTAGGCAAGGGCAGCAGATAATCAGCTGAAAATATCCACCTAACATTACCATCTAATCCACCGCATTTTAGTAGGGTTACCCCACCCACGTAGTACAGTATAGAAGTGACTACAAGATCGTACTTATACAAACCGCCAAATCCACATTTACGACACCTCCATTCATTGAAGAGTTGTACGCATCGTAAAAGCTCTCACCATGAAGTGACGTCAGCTAAGTGCCGTGACGACGTAGTCCCACCACTTACACCTAGATGGCGCTAAACACAACCACACTAGCCCACCGCTCGTAAAAATAAATTTTATTGTTATGACGAAAATAAAACGCTTGTCGTCAATTTAAACATCATTTTACTGTGTAATAAGATTTATTTTACGATTAACAAGTGTCTTGATGAATTTATATAGCTGAATGATGAATAAAGCAATAAAATTCGCTTTTATGTTCATGTTATCGCTATTCTATTGGCAGTTATGTCGCTTTTTCATACGGAGATGAGTATTATGTAACATTATAGCGGAACATAAAACTAAATCATTACGTTATAAATAGCTGCTAGACGTGTGTTTGTTTAATTTGACTCATTTTGTTTGATAAGATTTTAATGAGAAGTATTTATAGTTTGTTTTGTCATTTTATTGTTTTCATAGGTAGTTTGTTATGATTTCACTTTTGTTTGCATAATAAAGTTATTTTTGTAAATTCATCGTTCGCTGACCTTTCACAGTATCCGTCGGAGCGGTTGTAAAGCTTCGTAAGCTCTTGTAGAGGTCGCGCCAGGGTGACAATAGATGGCACTTTATCAACCAAGAGGAGAAACCCTTTTAATCAAAATTATTAAATGAAAAACATGAATGTATTGGATGATTTATAAAAAAGTGGTTTTCTTCACATGCGTATTCACTGGGTGTAAGTAAGACGGAATGTTAGTTGAACTCCATTTTCCAGGTTTTATGATAGATGGCGTGACTGTCGCGCGGTCGAGCTCCTATACTTGTCTCTATAGAGTCTACTCAATCTTGATTATTGGCAGTGTATTGATTCTAATAGATTTCTTATTCAAATCACACCTCGAATAGGTAACTAAGTATAATATTAGGTATACATTGAGCTAAAATAATTTTTTAATAATGTTGTATCCGAAACAACCATTATATCCGTCCACACATCGCTACGGGTATTTAATTAATTATTCGACAATAGATATATATTGCTAATAAACAAAATATGGTAACTATAAATTATAAATCCATTATACAAAATCGATTGTTATCAATCCTATGATCATCAATAACCTGCGAGTCAATAAAAAGGAAAATTACAGTCATAAAACGCCCGCAATCGAGTCAAACCAGACATCGAGACGCTGAGGAAGCGAGCAAATCGACGGTCGTCGTTATATCCTCACACGATGAAGACATAAACTATCAGCGACTCCTTTATCTCTATTAAACGGGTGATATTTTAAACAAGTCAATAATGGTTCAATAAACGTCTAAAGAACGGCATAATAACAATCCACGTGCGTTCACCGGCTGCGTCAATAAAGTTACCAATTTATATCGAGGTTTAGCCCCGGAGGCGTATACGAAATAATCTGAGCGGTGTTTACTGGGAGTTCTACAAACGGCGCAATTCACGTGACGTTTACGAGCATTCGAGTGGTTGTAAAAATGGTGTTTACGATGCGCGCGGGCACGCGTGCGCTGCGCCCGCGCCGCCCGCCATGCGAATATCATCACATCTGTCGCTGAATGTGAATGAGATGTTTTTTTTCGTTTGTTGTGATAACGTGAACTACTCTAGTCTGTAGTGGTTTCCCCAAATGGGTCTTTTATTATTTTTAGACTGCTTCCTGGCTTTTTCGAGTTGGTGGTTATTTTTTGTACGTTAAAGAGGATATGGATGACGTTGAGGATTATCGAGTGGGTAATAAAGTGGTTGGTGATGACACTCTTCATTTATTTTAAGGGGATAGAAGAGCTAATAAATTAATTTTATTCTAAAAAGATGTGTTGGTTTTACCTGCCTTTGATGAACTTTAAAAATCAAGGCAACAAGCTTTTGATAATTTTAGTGACTACCTATCCTACTCGCATTTGTAGTAAAAGTCGCAAGGATAATTTATCAGTGTAATTTTGAAGGGCGGGCGTTTTTGGGGGACTGTATTATGAAACTTTGACGTTCGAAAAGTGCTGATTCTCAGCCTAGTTTGAATAAATAACTTTTGTTTTTTTTTTATCGATCGGCTGCAGTGCCGATTGATAACATGCACTATATATCCTATAGATATTACGATTACCTACCAATGTGGCCTGCATGAGTACCTAGTAGGTAACTATATTATTATAGTAGGTATGACATCCTTCATGATCGATCGATGATACGATCATACGATCTATGTATAAAGGACAGACCAAAATTTCCATTAAAAGTCTACAGCTTGACTACATCAATCATATTCAATTTACAAGTGCGTATTGTTATATGCATTGTTGTATACAAGGTGATTTTTAATTCACTGTCAGCCTTTTAAAAAGGTGAAAGTACTCATGATTATAAATAACTTTCACTATAGGACCAACAAAGAAATAGCAAAAAAAAATTACATGATTCATACACTTTCGTCGGGTAAATGTTGCATTTTTGTGTGATACAGCATTTTTGTTTAAATTTGATATTTCTTAGTTGGTCTCATAGTGAAATTTGCACATAATCATGAATACTTTCGCCCCCCGAAAAATTAACAGTGAATTGAAAATCACCGTGTATACAAGTGCATATAACAATACGCACTGCATCGTCATACTATTTGTATCCTTCCTCTTCAGGGAACGTAGGACCGAATAGACCACCATACCTCAAGTCTTTACTATAAAAAGCGCCTGAAGCAAATCCTTAATAGAAATAAACAATATATACTATAAACAAGTTATAAGTACCTAGGTAACTTAAAAGTGCATAAGTTACAAGAACACTTACGTAGATTACCTATCACATACTTTGCAATATTCAATATTGTGAGCGTCGGTGAAACAGCCTTTAACTGCAAATGTACAGCCAACAAAAGAAATTGGTAGATATCTAAGTATGCAGACAACGAACGGTGAAGAAAATCATCGCGAGGGCCTTTCAAGAACTTTCAAGGATCTGAAACCGCAAACTTGCAATGACCAAGCGTGGTGATTGATGCTCGTTATTTTCAATATAAGAAAGTACGTATAATAAATACAGGCTATCTATAGTATATCTATCTATGACTAACATACCTAATTTTCAGACTCAATTAAGAGTGACCTCTGAATTTGTTTCAGTATTTCATCATCATCATATATCACATAGTACATAATAATTACCGTCAGCTAGGAAATGACAGCGCCATCTAGTTTAAAAATCCTGCACAATCATTATTGTGTAAATGTGTCTCTAAGATCTACTTATTTCAAACATCAGTTAACTTCTATCTGAGGAATAAATATGGCGGTTCGACATATTTTCTATACAAAAGCTGTCAAAACGTCAAACATATTCTTCAGATTTCAGAAAAGTTATCTGGCGATTGAAAAGTCGGCCCTTACAGAAACAAACATTATCATTACAATTTATTCTAGCTCTAGGATTTATTCTACCTATCTTTACTGAGCTGTCAAATCTTATTGTGTTCTTTACCTACATTTAAAAAGTTATATTATTATGTAGGTCCATATGCAGTAACGATGAATATTTCCAGCATGGAACAGATTCTAGGTTTTATTCCTGCATGCCAAATTCTTTTGTTGTCTGTACCGTGTTGAAGCTTCATGGGTTTTTGTTCCGCCCATTTGTCTGGTAATCACAGAGTATTAAAT
This sequence comes from Atethmia centrago, assembly GCA_905333075.3. Taxonomy (NCBI): domain Eukaryota; kingdom Metazoa; phylum Arthropoda; class Insecta; order Lepidoptera; family Noctuidae; genus Atethmia; species Atethmia centrago. Next base: position 11,838,458 of record HG995383.1, on the reverse strand, counting down.
ACTACTAAAGCTCCTGAAAGGTAATAAATTCATACCAGTTTGTAAGATTGATCGCTTATTGGAAATATTTGTAGTCTTACTGGATCCAAACTATGGGAAATCTTATTGGATGAATGGATATTGTTGTGTTGGAATGTGAAATAAATAGGTAGGTAAGTATTTGAGATTTAAACACTAAAAACTTTGGTATTTAAAACAATAGATAATGAAACAGGATGCATTAAAATTGTCTCTACGAATCTTCGAATCTACAAAGCTACGAATGATTACAATTTCTCCAAACCTTGTAGGCAGTCAGCTCCTAGCGCTCCTACTAATATAGCTGACTGACTATTAGTAAGTCAGCAAGTAACTCTAAGTAGCAACGGCCCTAACGGCCAAACTGAAGAAGCAACTACCATTGGAAAAGAAAGGTCTTCGAATGATAACATTGAGCTGTTGAATAGAGCATAAAACACCCACGGATGGCTATGGGCAAAATATGTAATAACACGGTACCTAGACATAAACCTAGGTAAAGTCCGGAGGAGCTCGTGGCTAAGTAATAAACAGCCGCACGGATCGATCCATCAGGTCAAGCTACGCTTGCCAGGATTGGTCCGTAGGTGGGTGACCTTATTTATATACCTACCAAGACTCTTCCATACCTCGGAAAGGACGTTAAGCCATTGGTTCCGGCTGTCATTCGTGGGTGTTTGACAGTCGTTACGGGCCCTAAAGTTTGACAACCAGTCTTAACAAGAGGTATCGTATTACCCAGTTACTGGGTTGTGAAGGTCAGGTAGGCAGTTGCTCCATGTAAAATACTTGTATTCACTTAGACTGGAAGATAACCCAAAATAGTTGGGAAAAGGCTAGGCAGTTGATTTTTTGACCTAGGTAAAGCCACAAGTCACTCCTTTGAGGTATACCTAGAAGCGGGATGTCATGTACAAGCCCTATACTTTATTATGGAAAGTCCATCCCATGACGGCGCAGGAGACGCCCTGGGCGTCGGTAATCCCGGGTGGATTTCCGGCCACCGTAGGCGCGGGCTTGCGGACGGTGAGCAATGGGTAGCTCACCGTCCGGTAAGGACCAGGCCCGGGTCGACGGCGCGTTGTATTCCACGCGCGCCTCAAAGAGATGTCGTCAGTACAAATGTAGGGGTCCACTAGGGCCGATGCCTGCCGGGGTCGCGGGAAGGTACTAAAGGGTCATCGAGGCCCCTGGCAACACAGGCAACAGGAACAAATACGGGTGAGTTTTAGTCAGTAAGAGTCTGACACACCCTGCCGCTCCTCCCAGAGCGGGAGAAGTTATTTGATGATTTCCCAACCCAAAAAAAAATAAAAAATTCCAAGACGGCAAACTCTAACTGAACCATTGCGGCTTACATTCTATTTCTGTATAGGCCTACCGTATTTTTCTTTGTGTTCATGAATTTATGCTCTGTCTAAGTATAAAACTTCCTAAACTCTCAAAGGATTTCACTTTGTTACTTATAACAACATTAGTAAAACCAAAATTACAAAAAAAAATATAGGTAAGTAAGCATTTCTACGTAGCCTATTCGTAGCATTTTCTTGGCCTTCTTACGTAGTCCAGAAAAAAATATGTTACTGTTCTAAGGGCTTTATTTAGTTTAAGTAATGCTCATTAGTACCTACCCAAGTATAAAACATACAAATGTTACTCCTCAGTTCTTAATTAATGACCTTAACATAAACATGATCTTACGTCGTAGACCGCTACGGAGGTGATTCTGAGTAAAGATATACATAGATAGCCCATGCTGGGGTACTATGGGCCATACTTGGGTACCTATTTACTTACATTATAAGTAGGTACCTACTGTAGTATCTTATTTTATTCCTACTGTACCAAGTAAAGGTGCTACGGTGTACAAAGTATTCGTAGCAGTCTACGCTACTGCGAGCTACGAATCTAATAAGTAGTTTTTATTCTAGATAGGATTGTTCAACGTAGTCAACTAGATCATGCATACAGGCTACTTGTGTTGTCAGATACCTGAAGATATGTAAATCTATCTTACCCCTCTTTCGTCTGCCTATTTGAAAACCCTACGGACAGTAAAAAGCGTAGCCATATTTTCGTAGACAAACGCTACGAGATTTGTCGACTTGATTATTTTAATATTGCGAAGTCTATCGATTAAATTGCGAAACTTAACAGCCAACTTTTCTTTAGAGTACCTACTCTGTAGGAGGCCTTATAAGGTGTAAAATAACAATCATTATGACATATTGTAAGCTCAAAGCTATATATGGAAAGTTATGAGTTTTAAATGTGACTCTGAGCCTGTTATTCGAATTAAGATTGCTAATTTTAAGGCTATATTAATGTGGTATAATAGCTTCCAAAACAACAAAACAACAGGAGAACCTCGTGGCTAAGTAATGACAGCCGCAAGGGTCAATCCGTCAGGTTAAGCTACGCTTGGCGGGGTTGGTTCGTGGATGGGTACACATAGGGGGATGCGTTTTTATACCGAGACTCCTCCATGCCTCGGAAAGCACGTTAAGCTGTTGGTCCCAGCTGTCATTCGTGGGTCTTTGATAGTCGTTACGCATCGTCAGAAGCCCGAAAGTCATCCGAAAGTCTTACAACCAGTCTTATCAAGGGGCATCGTATTACCCAGTTATTGGGTTGTGGAGGTCAGATACGATCTTAAAAAGGTGGCTGGGGTAGACTGGATGCGGAAGGCGGAGGACAGGGTGTTGTGGTGCAGCCTGGGAGAGGCCTATGTCCAGCAGAGGACTATTATAGGCTGAGTTGATTGATTGATTGAAGAGGTCAGATAGGCAGTCGCTCCATGTAAAATACTGGTATTCAGCTGCATCCGGTTACACCGGAAGCAGATCCAACATAGTTGGGAAAAGGCTAGGCTGATTGAAAAGTTTCCAAAACAGTAGCTCTTTTGGAAACTGTTATACTTATAATATAAACTAGTTAGTATGTAATGTGGACGAAGTACTTCATAAATGTAAGTGCTTTCAAATGGTCAATGCAACAGATTATGACAAAACTAAACTTTCTGGTCCCTAACACTCCTACAGGTTGTTCCTAATGTAGGCAAGGTTCATAGGCAGCCTATATATAATGCCTCAGCTTCAGTGTTCCTGTGTCGGATAAGGCGGGAGGAAACGTCCGGGAGTCACCACTGTGTGGATCGCCCGGAGGACACGGTGGAGCATACGGTGGAGGTCTGCCCGGCTTGGGCAGAGCACCGCCGTGTCCTCGTGGAGGCGATCGGCGGCAGAGATCTCTCGCGTCCGGTCCTGGTTCAGGCCATGGTACGGAGCGAGAGGGCATGGGCAGCCGTCACCTCCTTCTGCGAAGCAGTAATGCTCGCGAAAGAGGAGGCGGGACGGTTGAGGGAATGGCACGTTTCGCGCCCTCTCGCCCCTAGCCGCCGCAGGACACGCCCTGGGCGTCGGGAATCCCGGGCGGATTTCCGGCCACCGTAGGCGCGGGCTTGCGGACGGTGAGCAATGGGTAGCTCACTGTCCGGTAAGGACCAGGCCCGGGTCGACGGCGCGTTGTATTCCACGCGCGCCTCAAAGAGATGTCGTCAGCACAAATGTAGGGGTCCACTGGGGCCGATGCGTGCTGGGGTCGCGGGAAGCTACTTATGGGTCACCGAGGCCCCCGCAACACAGGCAACTGAAGGAATACTGGTGGGTTTTAGTCAGTAAGAGTCTGACACACCCTCCCGCTCCGCCCAGAGCGGGAGAAGTTATTTGATGATTTCCCACCCAAAAAAAAAAAAAGTTTTACCTGTAGGAGACAAACTAAATACTTTACTTAGGCTGTCTTTCCACTAGAGACGTGCGAGGTAGCTAGACGGTGAATGAAGCTAAGCTAACTATGTAACTATTTTGACTAAGTGCTATAGCGGAGTGGGTAAGATGTGACGTGATCTCTATGAAAATTCGCTTTGCGCGTGCCTTGTTAAAATTTAACTTTGTTGTAACCTTTTCCACTAGAGCTAAGCCTAGCTACGCTATGAAACTCAATGAATCTTCATACACATCCTTCGCTATGTAGCTTAGTACATCTCTGCAAGGCAACCTAATTCTGCTGGCCACTATTATCGCACTAGGACGAATCTGCTGACCAAAGTTTGGTGAGTGTGCCCCAAGGTTGTACCTACCTACTTAGAATAAAAGCAAAGCCTTTTTGTTGGCTTTTCCTTAAATTAAATTTTGCTTCTTTAATACGAACTTGCCTTGCCTTGAAACTGCTTCGTTGGTCTAGTGTTTACAAGCGCTACTGCTGTGCATGAGGTCCTGGATTCGATTCGCAGGTCGGGCAAAGTGTAATTGGGTTTTTCTATCTGGTATTTCTCAGTAGCAGCCCGAAGTCTGGATTTGTGCCCAGTTGATGGCAATAGGCTCGCCCCCTGTTACATTGGACTTAAAAATCACTGGCGAAACGTGGGTGTAATACCGGTAGGTAGGTACACCTCTGCTCAACCCTTCGGGGAAGCAAGGCGTGATGTTATGTAATACGAACTTTACTACCTAGGTACTACTAGAAATCATAAGGTTACCTAGGCTACGCTTTTGCTCTTGTAGTCTGTCTTTTGGAACTAAATAGGTATTGGTGCTGATTCCCTTGTTCACAAACTAAACTAAACTTAAGTTCAGTGCGTCCTTTTCTTTCTATTTCATTAAGAAAAGGACAGAAGATCAATTTTAGTTTAGTCCTGTCAAATTTATCAGCGCTTGACGTAAATTGACGTAATTTTAGTAGGCAAGTTTTTAATCACGTCTAAACTTGTATGGAGTAGTGACAGGCGCTGATTAATTTGACAGGACCAAACTAAAATTTATCTTCTGTCCTCTTCGTAATGAAATAGAAAGAAAACGATGCACTGAACTTAAATTTAGTATAGTTTGTGAACAAGGGAATCGGCGCCAATGTCTCTGTATGGACTAGTACAAAAATCAGCGTAGTAATTGCGTAGGTAACACACTTTCAGTAGAAATGGCTTTCGTTTTGACAGTTCAACAACATTCATTGCGTTATTTACGTTGCTGAGCAGATAATTATTTCGAACATATGAAGCAATGGATTAGCAATATACTTCAAAATCATTCAGATTTTGATTGCAGCAATTATGGTGCTGATCTCAAAATTGAAGTCCTATAAAAGTAAATTAAATAAATGCGTCAATAATATCAAATTGGCTAAGTAAACAAAACTCAACAGGCTAATGTTATCTGCATGTCTGTGTAGTATGAGCTACCCTTTTCTGAAAATCTTCTCACAAATTCAGGGTATCAGTGACTGGTACGATCAAAATCACGTCAGTAGCTAGCAACACTTGAACTATGTAAACCAAGAGTGGTTTTGTAGTGTTGCTACGTAAAAAAGGCGCTGTTAAAATCTTATTACAAAACGAGATCTCACTTTAGCCCTTGCTTAAACCTACTAGCCAAATTTGTATTTCGAACTGCATTCTGACCAAGGTAAAGTTCTTGATATAAAACTGACTAAGTACATAGTACCGGATTAAGTTGTCAGTTTTAGATAAAGAACTGTTCTCTATCATCGTGGAGTTCTTAATACAAGAAATGGCTCGATGGTTTAAACCTAAGCCCGAATTTGGAGGCACTCTTTTGCAGTTCTGTCTGTGTAGGTATCTGATATTTTTCACTTTTACTCAACTGATAATATTTATAGTCATTAGCGAAAAGGGGACGGAACATTCGTCATGGGTTTACCAATAATTTTTGTGCAATGGCTTCACAAGAGAGCAATGGGCTTTTAAGAATTCCGAAATGAGAGTACCTACTTGTTAAGGGCCATTTGTTATTCCCAATTCAGGGACAGACCTTTTTTTGTACGGCACCTTTTGATCATTACTGTAGCCCAAAGGCCTCCGTATTTTTTGAACCGTTACTTACCTAATTAGTCATTTAAATTTAGGTAGGTATATCTTATTTTAACTTTCAGACTTCGGTAGATGAAAGAAAAACTTTAAACCAGAAGTTCTTGGTTGCAGGAATGAGATTGAAGAGTCAACTAAGATAGTAGGAACTTTCCTGGTAGCTAATTTTTGGTATTATGATTTCTTTCATATCTTAAGTAGGTACCTATAGGGTTTTGAGCTTTTCGTGTCTCCAGATGTGACAAATAAAATGCTGCTCGGTTTTATTATTATTAATGGGCTCTCTTCAACATACCTTTGAAGATGGCGTCTAGAAGATTCCCCGCCGATCTATTTATTGCGTGGAGAATTACTACAGATGAAAAACTGTAGATTTCCAAGAATTTATCATTATGATTTTTATCTCTTTATTAGTTCATCTTGTAAAAACATTAATGTTAGACACCTGTAATCTAGTTCTACATAAAAATACGTCGTCTAGGACGTGTCGGTATCTTGGGTCCTAAATTGACCAATTACACGCACGCACACAAAAAATCGCCAACAGAGCCAGTTCCCGTCCTTTTTATCGATAAATATTTGTTTAAAGATGTGAGTGCAATAAAAATGCGAGCGTGTCTCTGGGTAGGCCGCACTACCACAGCCATTCATTCGTTTGATGACTTCATTTGGACGCGCGAACTGAGTGCTTGCGATAATGCGCTATTGTTTACCCTTCGATAGTGCGCCTTCCACTGCACGCGCCACACTGCGCCAGAAAGAGACAGACATACTATTTGCAGCTCCGACGCCGCGATAAGCATTCCGCTCCTAACCTCCCGTCACTTTCCCCCCTATGCAACTCGCGTACGCGCGAGCGTAACAGCAGCATCACTCGTAAAAACAGGTAGTAGAAGAAATAATAATCATCTTTACGACTTCTCACTCTATTCAGCACCTTGTTACGATACTGCGCGCTCATTGTGGCACGGTCGAGGAGTGGTTGTAAAATCTTTTCTTTACTCGCCCGTTTCACTAATTGTACGTTTATGAGTTTACGACTTTTGCGGCTTAACTTTTCAGTTATAGTCATTATTTGGGTTTTGTCGATGCTTTTTTTTATTTATTGTATTGCGTGGGCCGACAAGTTAAGTATACCGTTGCACTACTGTCAAAGGATGACACTTTATGATTTATGTTTTTCAGCAAATGATTGCCGGTGCATTTGTTTACTTACAGAGGTTTGGTCGTAGAGCATACTCACATGTCCTAATGTAGTTGGTAGAGTCACCTGAAAATATGGGCTAGTTTGAATAATCACAATAGGTATGCACCACGTGCTTCAGGAGGAGTGATAAGAAAGGGAAAAGAGAGCGTAACTGATAATATTTATAGTCATTAGCGAAAAGGGGACGGAACAATCGTCGGTGTTGCGATCGCAGGCAGCGCGCGGGGCGGCGCGCGTGGCTCGCTCTCAGTAGATTGCGTGAGCCGAGCCGCGCCGGTCGCACACGGCACATAGTCGCGCGCTCCCGCCACACGCGACCAACAAACTTCGCTCGCGACACACGCGTCTGCGTCTCACAAATCGCGAACTGAAAATTTTAAGAAAAAAAATCACAACACCCGCCACTTGTGCGAGCACTGTGAGACGACCCGGCGCCGCATACAACCGCTTAAAAAGTCGTAAAACCCGCGGCACGCGCTCCCAAGTCGTAAAATAATCGTAAAAAGTAAACACACGTCAACTGGCCTTTATCGCCAACGTAGCCCATTATGACGCTCGAGTGACGTTTAAGAGGCAATAAAATTAATAAAATTAAATTACATTGTCCGTATTTGGAGTGACATTGGCGGAGGTCGCGTTATCACGGCGCGTGGGGCCGCGATGACATAAGTGTTCCCTAACTGAGTGACGTTAGTGTCGGTGACTGATCAGAATGAACTCCTATTTCGAGCAGGGTGGTTTTTACGGGGCCCACGGGGTGCACCAGGGCGGTGGCGGCGGTGACCAGTACCGCGGGTTCCCACTGGGCCTGACATATGCCCAGCCGCATGGCTTGCACCAGCCCAGACCCCAGGACTCGCCGTATGATGCGTCTGTGGCAGCCGCTTGTAAACTATACGCGGGGGAGCAGCAATATGCTAAGGCAGACTGTTCTAAACCAGGAGGAGAACAACAGAATGGCTATGGTGGCAAGGAGGCTTGGGGCTCTGGTCTAGGGGCTCTGGTGAGGCCGGCAGCTTGCACCCCGGAGGCGCGGTACAGCGAGTCCTCGAGTCCGGGACGAGCGCTGCCCTGGGGCCAGCAGTGTGCCCTGCCCGGCGCTGCAACCGCAGCAACACAGCCCGTACAACACCAGCCTACTAATCACACCTTCTACCCTTGGATGGCCATAGCAGGTTAGTTTTCTTCCAATTATAATTTAATTAGTACAGCAACAATAACAGAAACACAGATGTGTTCCTAACACAAATAAAAGAAACACAGATGTTACTGTTAAATTAAAAAAATAAAAATAACTTGTTTAAGTTTTAAAACGACTAGATCAGATGATCTAGTGGTCAATTTACAAAAAAAACTTATAACCTCAAATAGCACCATAACAACTCTTTAATTGCTCAATAATATGTAATAAAAATTTGAAACATCCATACACTGATAGGCTCTTAGTATAAGCCCTAAAATGCCGCTATCCGATTGGAGTGGCCCCAAATCGGAAATTCCCATTCAAGTCTCGTTGGAAACCAATAAGAAGAGCGGTGGCAGGTAGAGCCGACAAGTCCACTCAAGTGTCAATAAAACGCACATAAAACGAACGACCCTCGTTAGCACCTTATTAGTCAAGACAGATTTGAGTGCCATTCATAACTTTATTGTTGCCATCAACTCTTGGAATCTTCATTAAAATACTAATTTGTGACAATAAAAAATAAATAAATGTAGCGGTAGAGTTCATTTGAGCAGAGTTTTATGGTTGGTTTTTATTTTATTTACTGCCTTATATTTCAATTATTTGATAGATATTGTAGTTTAATGTGCCATTTTATGGTCGTATAAATAATATAAATTGTAGTAACATGCATTATAGAGCCATTAGTGTTGTAAAAATAATAAAAATTCTTCAAAGCTTTTATAAAACTGAAATCACCAAGTAGGTATGAGTTACCCACATCATACTTTATTTCTTAGATTTATAAAGTTATTCATGACGTGGTGATTAGAAGGCAACCGTACGCACTAATATCCTAATTATTTTATTAGTAAGTCAGTAGTTATGTTATTTTCCTATAAAACAGATAATTAATTTACTCAACTATTAAATCTTAAAATTTTAAAAGTTAAACAGTCTATCTTGCATACAAAAAATGCAAAAGTGTAATACAATAGGTTAATGGATCATGAATGGATCAGAAGGTTGTTAACATTGGGCGTGTAACCTGTAAATTACTACAATCAAGTACAAGGCTCTTTCTTGTTCTAGTTCTAGCACACTCAAACTAGCTACTGATTTGATTTCCTTTTCTAAGCGTGAATTTTATTTTGGTATCAATAAATAATGTAAATAATTAAAATATAAAAACTTAATAATTATTTCAGCATCATAATAAATTAACATAATTCATCATACCTATCAAAAAACATGGTATGTACCTATTACTTAAGAATAATAAATCTATCTATTTTTAATTACTTACTCAAGATTCTATTTTTAACATCGCCATTTTGTGTTAACACCATATTTTATGATATCGATAAAAGTGCTACTGATGAAGCACATTATCTTGGTAAAACGTCTTCAGTAGCATTTTAGCGCTCCAAATTATGGCGGGAGTGCACGGCGCGCCCGCGCCGAGCGCCCGGGTCAGTGCCCCGATCTAGTTTGGGCGCATTATTATTAACTTGAGGAGTGCCACTGACCACTCGACAAAATAATGACCACTCGATTAAATACGTCCGATTCTTAAGATGAAAGCCCAACACTAGATAATTTGAAGTGACTAATAGCAGTATTAGCCACCTGACGAAAACTTTAGTGATGTGTTAGGCGCCGCAAACAATCCACGCTCTTATGTATTTATTACCACCAATAACTAACACTGAATAAAATTCCTGCTACGACTTATTAGAATCTTTTTTGTAAGTACTAATTGGAGGTATGATTTAAAATAGAGACATTCCGACTCTAAATTCAATTGGAATGCTGCATTTAATAACTGGTTAGATTCAGGGATCGTATCTGATTTTTGTCTTCGAATCGATCATGGCCGCAGCGTGGAGCGAGTCACCTGTACAGTACTAACGCGTAATTAACGCAACGCGTGTGGTCCCGCCTCTCATAACTCATGCGACTTGATAAAATTAAGTAACACGGGCTAAAAAAATAAAACAAAAATAAGTAGTCGAACTGTCGGCCATATTTCACTCGGTGTTCACGCAACACGGCCCGCGAAACAATACAAGGCCGCTTGTTGGACGTGGGTTGTATGAAAAGTTCGGGCTTGTCGGGCCTGTCCGCTGTCCGCTTTCCGGCGAACACGATCTGCCGACCTGTGTTGGCTTCGTGAAAATATGTCACGTGTCTATGCTGAATACAAAAGCTTTCCTGTAAAAAAAACGAAAACCTTTATAATTGAAATTACTCACAATAAAATTTAAATTATTCTTAAATCTATTCTAGAGACTTCAACTACGATGATATTAATGTGGACATTTATCTAAAAAATCCTTAATCATTTTAAAATCAAACTTCTCCAGAATAGTGCCAATCTGTTTAAATCAGAAATTGCACAAGTGTAACCTGCATTGCCGACTAACTGGAGGTAACTAAGTAAATAAGTATACAGTGCTCAGTACTACTAAGACATAACAAGCAGTTCTTTGACTGATATCAAATAACTGAGTGCTCATTGATTGGCAATAAGCAAATAAAATTATAAACAAGCAATTATAAAGTTATATTTTCCAAGATAAGTTGTTGCATTGCCCCAGTAAATGCTTGTTTTATTTACCGGTTATCTAATAACCTTACATTTAAGTAATGTAATATTATTTAAAGTTAATACATACCTACACCTAAAGAAACGGTTTTACTAATAGATAATCTGTGCTAATAGTCACATTAAAATTATTGTATTTAATGTTAGCCTACCTAATAATCATACAGTAGTTTATTTTGCTATAATCAGAAACTGAAATAACATTTTAAAAACTCAATAAGTCTTTAGTGCGTCTATAAGATTTGCTTCATTAAATTATAGCTGCACCCCGCGGTTTCACCCGCATACGTGTCGATCCCGTGGGTCTATAGGGATAAAAAGTATCTTAATTCAGGTCATGGTCTACCCATGTGCCAAATTTCATCCCAATCCGTTCAGCCGTTTTACCGTGAAAGCGTAACAAACACAGAAACTCGCTTTTGTATTTATAATATTAATTAGGATTACGATAAATGTTAGGATAAGATTGGAAACATTTTTATTTTCATTCTAATATTTAAACTTTTTAGAACGTAGGAAAAATAAAACAAATTCAAGCTGTACAGAACCCAGCCTTTTAACAAATGCTACCTTTATTTGCATTCTTGAGCTGCTTATTTTTCAGTACATCGAAGTTTTAAACTCAACCTAACCTCATGCCAAGACTTGAACCTATAATTTCTAAACAAGTTCCCAAATTGGCGACTGAATATTGCCGTGGGCACCGAATGATTTTAAATGCACCTTTATTAAAGGGAAATGAGGTATTGTAATCACAAGTTACATACTTGCAAAGTATTCTGTTGTTACACGCTTGATTTTGATTTTAAACTTGTTTGTATATTAATTTAAACTGTTCGAGATCTTCATAAAAGGTAGCTGGTTTTTTTTTACTCAATTTCAATCATCTACCTTAAAAAGAACCAACGGAAATAAAAAATATGGCTGTGTAAAAACAAAAGAAGATCGTGTCCTCATTATTCTTTACTCAAAAAAACAATTGACTACTCGATAGTTGCAAAAGCAAAACAATGAATGTCAATAACATGAGTAATTATTCAAAACAATAGCGAATATTTAAATGTTCTTAGAAAAGTCGATGAAATTAATTGGAATTCGATGCACAAGGTAGGTACATAACAAGTAACAACATAACATTATAAGTTTGTATCGTAGTGATGGGAACTCGTGAGTGTGCATTCGACCTGTGAAACGCTACGAAAGTGGCTCTACTACGCTCTACGATTTTTGTACCACTGCGACTTTAGTATAAGACCGGGCCAAAGAAACTGAATTTATAGTTTGTATTGTATTTTAAATTGAATATAAATTGTTGCGTGTGTTTTTAATGATCAGATTACTAAATTCATTAGGAATAAGTAAAATTAAAATTATTTTTAACCGAAATAAATAAATCATGTTAAAGAACTTGAAAACAATCAATTAGGTAGTTTAGTTGTACTAAAATATGATAATCTGAAAAATCGAGCATAGGCTCGATTTTTCCATGTAATAAAAACTTGTTCCTTTTATGTGAAACGAATTCTGATAATAACAGTTAAGGAATATCTCGAATTGTCGCCGTTAAACGAACACAACGGAACACAAAAACTTTAGAACAAGAATGATAATAGAGTCACTTAAAAACGGATAACAGGCACCTACTCAATAGAAACATTCTGTAATGGTACCCCACATTGGTAACCCAGACCGCCGCATACAGTCAAAACAAACACCAATACACAGAAAAATAACAGCATAATAGGCCGTAACAGTCGCAACCCATAAACTAATAATGGGGGAGATATGTTTTATGGGTTTCAAGTTTTGAATACGTTAAAACAGTTTTTTGTTAATTTAGTGCAACACAAACCGTCCGCGAGTCAGCACGTATTTTGCATTCGAATCATCTAAAGAAGAATATAGTGTTCTAATTTCAAATGTGTCGGAAGATTGACGGGTCCGCTAAGGCGGAGGAGGTGTGCATGCGCTTGTTTCCCGCCTGTTCGCGCGGCCCGCCGGCCGCCATCTTGGATAAGATCGATCATAGGTGCGCAGCTGTGAAGTGATAAATATGAATCCCAACTGCTTCGTGGTGTGGACTTTCTTTTTGTGGAATCGTCGGTACGAACTCACGGACATCTTCTTGGAAGCTCTGCAAGACAAAATTAGATAATTAGTCAATCTGAAGCTAAAATTAAACGTGTCTCGAACTCTTGAACAGTGTCTTTGTGTGTAACAGTGTCCTAATAACATGTAAAAACCTCACATGTAGGTATGTCTAACTGAATATTGCAAAATTAGAACTATGTATTCCAATTTTAAAATTAGGGTAAAAGCCCTCATTGTGGTCTCTTGACAAAAACCAACAAATCTACTTTGACACCTAATTTTAATGCTATTCTTGAGGTACAGGAAACGCTACCAAATTATGATAATATTTATTTTTGTACCTCACGTAATTGATGTGGTAAAAAACCACCGGCCTATAAGCGGAGGCAATCAAAAAAATAAGTAGTGCCCAGTGTTTCCATTGCCGAATACGTGGTCCTACATAATGTCGGCCAAACTTGTTTAACACAGTACGTAGGCACCAAAAAGTGGTTAGAGGTAGTAAGAAAGTATCCCCAGTTCGCTAGTGTTCATAAACGGCGTGACCTGACGTAGGTTATTATGCATTACATTGAAAATCACGGGGCTGCATCCTATAGTTGCCGTTTAGTACCGCAATCTTTACAATTGCCGTCATAGTTAGGTATTTATTCCTATACACATCACCTCTTTGTCTACTGAAAACTTGGTTTTATGTCTTATCTTAGTTTTACTGCCGTAAAGTCGTAAAAAGTCGTAAGCTTTGTAATTTTAAGTAGGTATGAGAACGATGTGTTCATAATTTAATCAGTTTAAAATTCTCTGTAATTGTATTCTGTAATCATATTTTAAACTCTTATCGAAGTAGATAATCTTTTGAAGTAGGAAGTAATGAAACCGACTCGAAAAATGTTATAATTTTTCTTCATATAATGTTTGTTATTCTTTTGTTCTGATGCAAAGGCTTGTTAGGATGGTCAAAACTTTTTTTCCGACGTCAAATTGTCATATAATGCCAACATGAGTTTTGAGCGTACGTGTGTAATTTATTTTCTTTGCTCGTAGTATGTAAAAATGTATTATTACACGTTGATCGGGCGGTCGATCGCTTGCTGGGAACGTTACATTACTCCTGTCTTCCACAGACAGTCGGATGCGTTGCTTACCTACAAACGCGATAAAGCTTCATTAAAATTATACAAGGCGGAACTTTAAAATGTGAGTACATTTTAAAGTTCTGCCTCCTATAGTTGCATCCATTTAGGTTTTTCTGTTAGATTTTCTCTTCAATTATTTAACGTTACACACCTAGTTCATGTTCGACATTTAATGATACGACAGAATTCAAACTACTTTCAGAATGATTATAAAAATATAATTACCTATTTTAAAATGGCCGTGTCTATAGTGGAGCAATCATTTAAATACCAAGTTAACGCGTAAATAATTCAGAAACTACCGCGAACAGTCGTGTTTTATTTTAATCCTTTACCGATAAATGAAACCTAGAAATACGTATAGAATAGTTTGAAATAAAAACATCCAACATTTCTTTTACATATTCGTGACTACCGTTTACGATTTTAATCTTTAGATAGGACTTTCTGCACTATTAGAAGTGTTAATCATTTCTCTTTAGCGAAAACGTTTACTAACTTGTGATTGGATTAAATAGCGCAATTAATTACATTATCTGTTGGGCGATTTGCGTCGTTTAGCAGTAAAAAAAGCTGTGGTATCTGGTGGTTATTCATGAGTATTATCGTTTCGCTTCGCTTGGATGGCAGTCCGAAAGGAGTTGATGTCTGGCCGGCAATTAATTGTTGCACGATATACAACACTGAGGTGCCCTACCACGCGGTATTTGAATATTAAGACACATGCAGAAATATATCGATTTCGTTGTAAATCGAAATGGTATGAGTAATGCAATCGATTTGTGCGAATATGAGTCACAGATCTACGTCTTTTCCACCATATTTACATGAGAGACATAGGTACAGCTTTATGGCAAGTTGAGTTTTATTCAATTTAAAATAAAAATTAAAAGTGTCCATTTTAAATTAAATTTCCCTCGAAGTACCCCAGTATCAATATTGATTATACAAGCACACTACATCCGGCTAAGCGAAACTGCATCGTTTAATTTTTGCAACGCTAACCCGTTCTTAGTAAACTATTAAACCATATTTAATTTCACATAAACAGTGCACGGTAACATATACTCGGTATAAATAACTGAGCTGCATTCGCCTTTCATTCGATACGAAAAATCTCTATAAACATTCAAATTTAATGTTTGTTACGTTAACCTAAAAGTACATTTTTCATAAGCAAGGGCCCTCGTTGTCTTTCGACCTGAAACCTTCCGTAAACCTTAAGTCTGTGGGATAAAGTTCCATTTAGGTTATCAGGGATCGTGTTTGATATTTTAAACTTATTTCCCTGACATAGAGGGCTTCGTGCCGAAACTAGCGTTTTACAGAACAATGTGTCTTCTTTTTAAACTAAGTCGGTTAATCGTGCTTCCATTATGATTCTCACATAAAACAACCATTTTGTGTGATCACACTATTTTATTGTTTATAAGTGTAACTTATGCTAACTGCATATGATTGACACTAATTGACTATTTATAAAGATTAATAAGAATAGGCATTCATTATTTCATATCAATCGGGTAAACGACTTCAAACTTACACATCGGTAGCGGCAGACATCTAAATCGACAACACCTAATATCAATCTGTATCAATTGGTTGGAAAACACGTTATTCTGGTGATTGCTTAGTCTAAGAACACTAAACTATAAATGTTACATTAAGTGGGACGTGAATAGGTGCGCTCACCTCACTTTTATTGCACTCTCGCTACTTTTTAATTATCGTTGGTCAATCACAAGTTATATTACTGTCCGTAACAAATCTACGCGATTCGTCTCGCCACTCACGGATTTGTTTCGGCTCTCGTTCTAACGACCAATAAAGTTTATCACACCATTTCAGTAGGAATCTCAATAATTATTCAACTATAAAACTTTATAGAAGTCAGTGTTGTTGCTATTTTATCACCAAAAGTCGGTGAAAGTCGGTAACCTTTTGATATTTTAACACTATTAGCAAATGTTTTACGACAATTTAATTATTGATGAATTATGTACGAAATTTGGAGTTGTTAACATTAAAAAAGAATAGCACTGAAGTCGTTATGATTATAAAATTGAAATATTCACGGCGGGAATCGAACGGAAAGCTTGCGCCGGCGCCGTTCCCCATGATGTATGGGCCCCACCACATACTTAACTAATAAACCCTTCCAGTTTAAGGACACACGCGTTGAAATATATCCGTCTCGGTCTGTTACTCCAATTTTATTATTTTCTACGGAGCATTGCTGATTTTAAACTTTAATTAGCAAAATATCTAGCTGTTGAGAGTATTATTTCTTGTCAAAAACCAGTTAGAGTAGCGGTGGAACAGAAAAAAAAAACATGCATCTCATTAAATTATGAGTGTGTAATATTAAAATTTACTCATTTTTCTAAATTTTTAATTACTAGACGCTTGCATTCACACACTTTCGAATGTCATTGTTTTAAAAATAATATATGTTGTCTTCAGCCTCATAAAATAGGTATTATTTCATACAAAATAAAATTTGAAGAAAGAGATAACGATGTTTTTCACAGCTCTTCTTCATACCAAAATGGCCAGTCCAAGGTCCGATACCGATCGAAAGCTCAACTTCGGTTAAATGTTACATGCGGGTGAAAAAAAAACGACGTTTCTATTATAGAAGGCCGTTTTTTACCATAGTCACCGTCCAAAAACACAATCGTAAATTATAATTTATTAACTTGAAGGACTAGGAAATTAAGATATCCACCTTTCCGTATCTATGGCGGTATCCTTTTGATTATACGTTTTAGTGCAACGCTGTTTTTCGAGTGCGGCAGACGTTACGAAGTGTGATTACGTTACAGTGGCTGTGTGGCGTTGAAGTGACCGATATGCAATCTGAATTGTAAAGCGTCGTGACCTACCACAGCTCAATTTGTCAGCGGAGTTACATCAAAGTGTATTGAGAATGCGATTCGATGCGACACACGTATCGGTAATTTACGCATCTCCCATTGGCAGCTCTCATCGCTCGACGATCAAGTACCGATGCCCTTGAACCAGCCATGCACTTCCGTTACAGACGATGTGGGCCAGTGATTGTTCTCAGTTAACCCTCAGTGATATTTCCAAGTCTAGTGTTCTTTTATCGTACAATTTGCTTTTACTTTTTCACACGCATGGGACGCGAGATGTATTTCACTGTCAACGCACGAATGTTGGAATCATCGGCGCTCGCGCAGAATTTAGATGAGAATTTCCTTCTGCACTCGAGATACATAAACATTATACGGCTCGCCGTCATGTTTACAACGGAAAATGAAATCGCGGACTGTTTGCTAAACGGACTTTTTTAATGCGTTTAAAATTACGAAAATAATCTGCGACCTTATTGTTTAGTTTATAAGAAGACGTGACGTTGTGAATAATTTATGGTCGATTGTGTGAGTACTGTAGTATTTATGGTGTCTAAAATGTGTCACTAAGTAATTTTAAGAGGTCAAACACCGATGTTATAAATGCGAGCGCACGGAGCCGCACAGTGGAACGAATGTATGGGAGCGGTTGGACGTAGACATGTCCGAAAAATAAGAGTAAAATTATGCCAAACTAATGATGCCATCTTATTCGATTACTTAATGCCTTCATAAATTGTGGTGATGAATTTCTTCATAACTCCCATATTTCGGGAGTAATTTGAGAAAATGTGAAATTTTACTATGAAAATGAGTGTATCGAGCTCTCTCCCTCCTGATTCCGGGCTTGTTTCAAGTAGCGGTCTCTAATATCGTAATGCTATTACTAAGAGCTATATTTAATACTAAGACACATAGTGCGCCAAATGTGCACTTTCTGGGATAAAAGGAAATGAAAATTTAAAAAAAAAACGTTTTTTCCCCATTTGTATTTACTTTAAACCGCAGACAGACTTATTAAGAGGTCTATAAATATATTATATATATACAGAAATATATATTAACAAAAATATTCACAAGAACTGATGAGAGTATGACTTTTAAGTAAGTTGATAATAAATTACCTAGTTTCATTAAAAGTACAATAAATAATTAAGATGTAAGCTCTAATTTACTAAGTTACACATTTTAAAACAATAACATCATTTAATTATCTTCGTCATCATCATCATCATCAATTAATTCAAATTCAGAATCGATGTCCGCTAAATCATTTATGTTAACAAATTCGATATCACTTTTCTCAGAATCCGTAAGCTCATAAAATTCCTTAAAAGAAGATTTTTTTACAAACTTATTTCCTTTTGGACGGATACTTGTAACAAGTGGATCAGAAGACAGTAAAAGATTGTGCATAATATCTTCATTGCATGAGATACTGCTATGCTTTCGAGAATGCCCCTCTCTATATTTTCTAAAATCTTTATTTCTAGCCTCAGATGCCTCTTCGGATAGAAAACCAATGGGCACAATTGACATGTTCTGAACTATGTCTGGCCCATGCATTAAAATTTTATGAAGTGAAGAAGGCATATAATACCATGGGTATAACTCCACGTAAAGCTTAGCAGTATCAAAGCAGAACTCTCGGAATTTAGTTACGTTGATCTTCTCTCCTGATGAAATACACTGCAAGATCACACAGATTTTTCTTAAAAGCATAGCATCTATTCCGGTCAGTTCAGCAGATTTAGTGTAGTTTTCAAAAAATCTCCTTGCCGAGTTGCCATTGTTGGTGGATCCACTGCCTTGTTTCACAACATCGAGAAGTAAGCCCGTTTCTCTTCTTACAGCCTCTTGAACTCTTTTCTTCCTGTCATCAACTTGCCTTTTTGCTATATCACCCCTTACTTGCCATGATTTTATGTCTAATTTGTAGGAAATGTGTAATAAGCATTCCATTGAGCGAATCCAAGCGTGAAGGGTGCTTAAGCTATATTTATACATGTCCTCGTTTGCGTGTTTATCTTTGATTAACTCTAAATTATTCATTTCTTTAGGACAAGCCTTGCATATGTCACACACTGAAGCTGCTGTATTGGATATAATGGAATGAATTTTACCATCAATCATTGTCAACAGCAGTTGGTGTTTGACACTAATTCCATCCGTGATGGTGGATGGAGTTAAGGCTTCAATCTCTGCTTCGATTTCAGCCATCTCTCTCTGCACATTTTCTTTGGTTTCCTTTATAAACTTAAACAATATTGGCCGGCAAAATGAAGTGGAAGATGGTCGCTCGTTTTCCCAAATTGTTACACCTTTTGAGACGAGCCGCAGTGGTACAAGACTAATCATAAAATTACTAGCAAGATCGATTTGCTCATCTTCACTCGTCCTTTGATGATAAATGCTTTGGCTAGATGATCCGTCAAAACCCCATTTGCTGGTCAATACGAGCTGTTGATTGGGATCAACAGGGGTTTCTAACGACCTAATAAGTCTTCTTGAGGTTAAATCCATCAAGGCTTGTAATTTGATTTTTGCAGAGCTCTCTGTAACTGTGAGATCTTCTTTGGCCGGATAGCACTTAATTTTTTCTTTAACCAACATGTAGTAACTCGGGTATTGAAGAGCTCCTTCTTGAGTGTTGAAATCCCGAAGAGTGTTATAGCGCCATTTCGATAAGTTCATCGATACATAAAGAGCCAATGCCTTCAAAGGGGATATTTCCCGTACCTGAATTGATTTACCTTCAATGAAGGCTTTGATTTTTGAGGCCTCTTCTGGATTCTCCGTCAAGTATTTCATAACATAAGCTGTATCGCTTTGTCCTGCCTTTTGAAGCGCCCTTTCGGCCGAAAACATAATTTCAGCGCTGCTACTGCTGCATGAAAGACTATCTTCAGTGCGTCTTCTTTTTTGCCGGTTACTAAGGTCCTCAAAAGATTTACGAGGACTAGGATGTGTACAAGTTGAAGCATCAGATTTAGCAGGAGAAATTATGGGCTCGATGACGTCACTTATATTTTCTGTAGAAGGTTCCATATTTTCATTCTGTAATTCCGGCCATTGAATTGCAGCCTGTAGCCAAATCTCATGTTTCTTCCGAAACTTATCTGTGCTTCTTCCAGACTGTGTCCATTTTGCATAAATGCGGTAGCAAAATCGACGACACCAGTCTTTTAAACTTGTTTCAGCACTTTCACATAACTGAACACAACTGTTATCTTTTAAAACACTGAACAAATAGTTAAAGTCGCGTAAATCTTTATGTGCGCGTGCGCATAAAGCAACGTGAATATCAAGATTTGTATTAAAATTTGGAAAATACATTGCGAGATTAGCTTGGATACAACGAGGTGTAAATCAACACTGATTTTAAAGTTACTAATAGTGACCTATTTATATAAAATCCAGGTATCCCAGGTATCCTTTGTTAAATATTGCAAGGTAATTAGTTATTGTGATAATTAGTAAATGATGCATGCTAAATTAGTGTATTAAGAGCCATTTAGTAATTAAATAATAGCAATGTTCTTATCAGTAATCATTAGTGCATCAGTTTTATATGTAAACCTTAAGTCCCTAATTATATATCCTAATTAGCTTATATCTTCTCTAATTGGCTGCTCAAAAATGTTATTGTAATAAGGTAAACCTTTAGAAAAACGGTTTTAATCAACAAAATAAACAAAAAATAAAAAAATTGTGTTATAAAATAAACATCACTCTTTATCCCAGAAAGTGCACATTTGGCGCACTATGTGTCTTAGTATTAAATATAGCTCTTAGTATTAGCATTATGATATTAGAGACCGCTACTTGAAACAAGCCCGGAATCAGGAGGGAGAGAGCTCGATACACTCATTTTCATAGTAAAATTTCACATTTTCTCAAATTACTCCCGAAATATGGGAGTTATGAAGAAATTCATCACCACAAGTTATGAAGGCATTAAGTAATCGAATAAGATGGCATCATTAGTTTGGCATAATTTTACTCTTTTTTTTCGGACATGTCTACGTCCAACCGCTCCCATACATTCGTTCCACTGTGAGCCGCCGCGAAAATATGTACTCGCAAACAAGTAAAACCAAACACGGTCTTAGCGCTCCTTGAATAAGTGGCCTAAACAAAAACCTGCACTTGCATAAATGCAAAACTGTGGTGTTGCCCTAGCTATGCTCATATAATAATAGTACAAATTAATTTTCAATTAACTCAGCGGTAAGTAATTGTTCTATGAATAATTTAAGTTTGATGGCGGCAATTTTCTTCCTTATGTTGTAAGTGTAAGTCACGACAGTATTTTCTACTTATTTTAACGTCTTGCCTGCATTTCTGATAAAGGCCTTAAACATTAATTAAAACGGCACTCCATAAACCTTGCCATTTATTTCAATTTTGTAGTATTTTTCTTGCCAATATATTGGAATTATATGTTAGTGTTTGTCCAATACTTAAGGCGTGTCCATAAATGAAGCGAATTTCTTGTCAGCATAGTTAAGTTGAATATGTTTTAGGTGTAACATTACAAACTAGACCTAAGTTTCTCATTAATTAAAGAAAAATGTTACACAGAAAGTCTTAAGTAAAATACTTCACATGATAACTTGCGTTAAAAAAAAAACTTCTGAGCTAAAAATGACTTAGGTAAGTACTAAAATTCCCGTGCACGAATTCAAATTAGTTCTGTGTAGGTACTGTATTGATCTATAACTTTTGTGCGAATACATCATGTCTATGTACTATTTCAAAATCAAATTTAACTATTAAACTGTTTCAAAGTCTTAACTTTTTTCTTTCACCGCTTTACAAAACTCCTAAGTAAATCTAAAAAATATCACTACCGGTACAAAGATTTCCTTCCACCAGATTTAGGTATAACAAATCTCAAAAATTCTACCATCTTTTAGTGTTCAGTATCCAGGGCACAGGGGGCGGTGACCTCCGCCCTTCCGCCTGGCCCCGTGACCCTGCTGAAACTGAAACTAACTCGCAGACAACTCACTAATTTTCACTCTAACTTTACTTCTACGTTCGGACAATTAGGTGTTAGGTTAGACTTGTTAGGGCGTTCGAAAGTACGGCAAGTATAGCTGTATTTTAGTTGTAGTTGTTTGAAATGAGTATTGGTTTTGGCTAAAAAACAAGTCTGATATACTACAAAAATCTGTATTTATCTAAAAATAAGCATCAACAACATAAACGACCTGCTAAAAAATAGTTTAAAGTAGAATTAGAGTAAAATCATGTTATTTACTAGACTACAGGGTGCTTACTGAAATAATTTCAAGCACACTACAAACAATTTGAAACAAATTTTAAAGAAAAGTATAATTTTACGGATTAAGGCGCTGACAAGACCTAATTGACCAAAATAGGCTTCGCTTAAGAAAAAAAAATGCCAAATCTGTATAGTTTGTGGTAGCGGAAAAAATATATGTTAATTTTGAACATATTTCCCAGAACTTGGTTGTTACCAAAACACGTTTTGAAAACAAAATCTCGATACAAACTAACGTTAAACTAACCTCTTACTTTGAGTTCTAATCCAAAATATCTGTATTAAATATCAACATACGTTACGTATTTGATTAATAACAAGAACGTCTTATTTGAATGCAGAACTTGGTTGTTTTTTATTTTCGATTACTCAACTCAATTTTGAGTAAATAGATAATTACTTCATATTTTGCAATAAACTACAAGCTTTGTGTCATCGCGCTTCTCTTTCTTTTCTATGGAATTTGACAGTGACCGCGGTTAAGGTGTTGTCAGCGTCTTAAATAAAACTTAAATAGCGAAGCTTTGTAATGCTCTGAAAGTAGCTCTACTTACGAATTAAATCAAGGTTTATTTTGATTGAATTTTGGATTTTATCAGTGATTTATACAATCCAACCAATTACTTTTATATTTAAAAGATAAGTATCTTCACAGTTTATTTCCTTTATGATCTCATTGTGCTAATTGTTAATGATTCGGTGGGTATTATTTAATACGAATATTTTTTATTTCAATTTTGGCATAGATAGGAAATTTTAGTATAAGTATTGTTAGTTTTGTACAGATAATCGGAACATTTTAGTAAGTTGCTTAAATTAATATTCAGCGGCTTATAATTGGTTGGATTTAAATAAAATATTGACCAAACAACTTTTTTTCTGGTTCTAACTAACTTAATAAGAGTTAGTTCACCTTTTCTAAAACAGGAATTGGGCTTTTAGCAAGACAAACACTACAATTAAAAGTGGAATTGATTTAACTCATTTAAATAAATTAACAATATATTCTTAATACTCAGCCCATTAACAGGTAATGTTATATCTGTCTACTTCACAGGTTTAGATAATTTCTTTATTTAAGGCTACGTTACAACGTAAATTATGCAATTTTATTAGACTGGCGCTAGATATCGATTTTTATTGCATTTTTTTTTTTTACATATGTATCTACCTAAAATTGTAGAAAGAAAGCAAAGCACATTGTTTTAACTTTTGCTTATGCACGCTATTTATATAACTTAAGCTAATTTAAACGTAATAAACGTCTTTGATGTAGACGGTTGCATCTTTTTTTGCATACCGAAAATAAAAACGACTGTTACAAATTACACTGCATGTAAATTTCCTTGTTCCCAGGTACAAATTTCCTTAAAAATCTCGCAAAATATAGGTTCCTTTAAAAAGATCTTCCTTTCAATTTGGTACGAAGTTCGAAGCACACCTCGATCGGTTCGGTAGCACTTGAATTAAGATAATGTTCACACCTGCCCGAGTCTGTATAAAACGTCACATTGTGAGCCGAACGCAGTAACCAAGGGAATTTTATGGGTTAGCTTTAGCTCCACCGGCCATCGAGGCGTAGCGATATCGCGACTTCAACCGATTTTTTTTACGTTTCGACAAATTGTTGCACTTTTTTAATTGAAATGCTAATTTAGAATTAAGGTGCGTTCATAACTAAATATTATTAAAGAAAGATTTTTTTTTAAAGATATTACCTACGATGTTTTAAAATATAATGTAGGGTATCCACGTTCAGTAACAGAGCTGATTCTATAAATAGAACCTACTTTGTACATTATTCCGTATTTTGTTCTGCCATAAAAGATTTATGTCGTGTCATAAATCATTTTATGATGAATTATTCACACGCGAATCGCTGTGCTACATTTTGTTTCTTGCTGTTACCGAGTGTTTACTTCTTGTAGCTAATAATTCTAATGATTGGGTAGTGCTGGCACTATTTGCTTTTAATAATTTACCTAAAAAAAAAAAAATACCTAGGTGTCACCTATCCCAAAGATGACAATGTTCGAAATTTAAGTACGATAGGTTCAGTCAGTGTGCGTTAGTCGCTCCGTGCGTGTGTCGCCGTCTCTTGGTCCCTTTTTATTGCGGTTCTGTTTACAACGTATTTTATGGCATCAGCTGTTTGATTACGTCACTACAGCTGGTAGGATTAGGGCTTCAAGCAATCCTCTATAGTAACCTCGCTAGGTGAGAAAATTTGGGGTGGAAAAATTTATCGTTAAGACGTAAACAGGACAATATCGCTCGCAATTAAGTGAAGGGGAAAATTATGTTAAGTTATTGGACGATTTACATTGAGATAGTAATTATTTTTCGTGAAACATCTGCTCCTGTATCTTTTTTTTCTTTAAAATCTTTTTCTTTTCATCTCCACCTTGTGCAATAGAGTTGTTAAACCATATAAATTCTTGAACTCTAAAACGGTCCAGCAGGTACCGAAGTATTGTTTGTTTCGTTTACCGTTGAATTACAACTGTTTTATGCATTTTATGGTTCAAAAAACGTTGCATAATTTTATGGGCTCAGGTGGTTGTTTTTAATGAATGGGATCCTTTAAAACTATTATTTTGTTAAGGTTAACAATAAAACGGTTCGTGGAATCGTGTAACCGTTATATTTTAAAATGACAAGGCGTGTTGTTGCGATGTAGGTAGTTCTTGTTTTTTTAGTCAAAAAGCGAATCAAACAAACGGAAAACTATATGTACGTTTTCATTCACTCTTGAATGTAAACGTACATATAACTAGTTTTCCGTTTGTTCTCAAAAACTGTCTCGATAAATTTTTGTCACCCAAACAAGTTTTCTCATCGTTCGACGAAAATGAACTCTATATTAACTTCTCTGTTAGTCATTTTCATTTTTACCGATCACAGTTCGAATGCTTAAATTATGATCATCTACTTACTCAGATAAATTCCCTGATATCATGTTTCTTCATCATTTTGCCAACTTGTCCAAAGAAACATCTATTAGGCGTCTCATAAAACAGCACACTTGTAAACCACTGGATACAGGGTGTGTAAGTATATAAATCTCTCGCCATCCTCTCTGTATTTTGTTACGTTTCCGCCGAGCTTCCTCCACTGACCCCTGTTATTTTGTTGCGTCCTCACACTTTCATAGATTGTAGGAACTCAATCTGTATTAAAAACTAAAAACAAAATATTTTTAAATATGAAAAAAATTGATTTTAAATTGTATAAACTAATCGGTTTTATTTGATACCTATGTAATTTATGGAGTCGCATATAAATATTTTAGTAAAATAAACAAAATAACGAACGCGCGCAAAAACAACATGCCGCAAAAAAATATAAACAAGATAGTTTAATTATTTAATTACAAGCAACCAAGTTTGTTTGCTTCAAAAACTAAAAAAAATATGTATATAATGAAGCTCTTAGATTTTTAATTTAAACATAAATCAGATTAATTACAGGGTGTTTAAATGGTTGTGTGTACATTAATAAAGAAGCAAACTGCTAGAATTAGGATGGCGGCGACATTGTAACGACTTTCACGACCAAACCGGAAAACATTAAGGCGCTCACTGGACCTCCTATTAGTTCATTTTTAGGGTTCTGTACCCAAAGGGTAAAACGGGACCCTATTACTAAGACTCCGCTGTCCGTCTGTCTGTCTGTCTGCCCGTCTGTCACCAGGCTTTATCTCATGAACCGTGATAGTTAGACAGTTGAAATTTTCACAGATGATGTATTTCTGTTGCCGCTATAACAAATACTAAAAAATAGAATAAAATAAATATTTAAGGGGGCACCCATACAACAGACATTATTTTTTTATAGATCATGGTACGGAACCCTTCGTGCGCGAGTCCGACTCGCACTTGGCCGGTTTTTGTATCTTAACATCATAAAAGTAAAATAATAGAGCATCCACTTAAATGACAAATATTATTAGACATCCTGTTTGTAGATACTTGTCTCTAGATACCATCAGAGATAATTTTCCTCTAATTAGATGTCGGGAAAAATCTCAGAGCTACACAGTTACCGAGTTACCTACATCTATGAAGTGCAATTACAGGAATCATATTACTTAATTAGCGTTTGTATTGCGTCACTATGTGTGCCAGCGATTTATGATGCGTTGCGCGTTGGTAAAAAGTTTTTAGGGTTCCGTACCTCAAAAGGAATAAAACGGAACCCTTATAAGACACTCGTGTGGCTGTCTGTCTGTCCGTCTGTCACAGCTGATTTGCTCCGAATCTACTGGACCGGAAGTTGAAACTTGGTACACATATGAATTTCAACACTGTGACCCAAACACGGTTGTGTAACGTAAATAAATTAATTTTGATTATGGTTTACTTTTGGGGGCAAATTAGAAAATAAAAATAAAACGTTTTGCAAACTGTACTGTGTGACATATGAAATGAAAGGGGTTATTATGGGGGTGTCAAATATATATATATTTTTATAATTTAAAAAATAAACAGTTTTAAAGTTATTTAAGAAAATTGATGAAAATTTACTATTCCCCTTATCTTGAGCCTAAAATTTTGAAAGAAATACAGAAAATAGTTCTTTACTTATAAGTAAAGAACTATTCTCTGTATTTCTTTCAAGATTTCATTGTAATCTATAGATTACAGAAAAACCTATAAGAAGTCTAGGTATGGTGTTAAAATAACACAGTAACTCTCTTGATATTATACGTACAAACTTACATATGCAGTTGGGAGAACATGTTTTTCAACTGCAATGTTAAGTTTGGTCTCTCTTTGTTCAAGTTTGGGTCACAGAAATTCATATGTGTACCAAATTTCCAATTTGTGTGTGACAGCTGGACAGACAGACAGACACACGAGTGATTCTGTAAGAGTTCCGTTGTTTTCCTTTTGTGGTACCTACGGAACCCTAAAAAAATGGAGCAAAATTTTCTTCATAACCCAGCTTAGCTCACTTAATTCTTTAATCACCGTATCAGGCCGAAGTCTTTTCCATCTCGTGGAGGTAATCAAACCAATTTCTCGACCTTGATTTTCAAAACCCTAGCTAACCTTAAACTGCTAGTAATTTTAGCCGACCAACCTGTATTTAACCCGCATGCAAATTATAATAAATTACCCGTACATTACTTGGTACGTCACATGATCGTGGGCCGCGCGGTGCGTGCGCGCAAGATTATTGAATCTGCGACAGTCCCGCCACGTCATAAATCGGTTGCGTCTCCCATTGTTCCTGCCGATGTCAAAGATCAGTAATTTGCCATTGTGGAGGCAGAGGCAGGTTTTTCCGTATACACAATCTATAATTATTTTGAGATTTTCTGTCGAAATTGGCAAAACCTTTTATGTAGATGAATGGCAGGAAAATAGATTTTGATAGCTGATTAGGTTTTTGATTGATCGGATTAAATTGACTATGAAAGAAGCTTGTCCGTTAACAACCTGTTATAGGTACCTCCTACAATATTTTTTGCGAGTTACCAGGCGTTCATAGACTTAAGGAGTTTTCCGCAGAACATACCTTTATTTTGTTTTTCTCAGATAAAAATGTGAGGTAGGTAGTACACACATAAATTAATAAATTTTTGATATTACATTTCAAACCGCAAGCAAAGTCAGTTGGCAAAAACATTGATTTATGTGTCTGACTCAGTAGTAGTTTTTTGAAGGTTAAAAAATCCATACCTTTCTGTTCTACGGCTGTGAGCTATTAAATTCCTGCTTAAGGACGTAATAAGTTTTTACTATTGTTGAAACTTGTATGGTGTCACGCATGGGCTTTATAGCCCCTTGTTGCCATGTAGATACAGCGTTAATTACGTCATAAATATTATCTTTAATATAATCATTTTTTAAGAATAGTTACCAAATTTTATTACGCTCATTCTATTCGTACGGAAGCACTATTTTTAATTTGATAGTTTTATAATCAAGTTCTTAAAACTTTTTTGGTCTAATAACGTTTGTAATTACGTATGTAAATTGAAGAGTATACTAGCAGTTTATTGTTTTGAACGGATCTGATAATGTGAGTAAATAAATTATAGTTTGTCAGACGGGTTGGCTGAGCTGTGAGAAAGCTTGAAAGACTGTGCCCGTTAGGTCCCGAGGCCCTCGATACCGTACTACTTGCACAACAGCTGATTATCCGTCATTACATTGTTACACGAAAATCCAATCATTCCCTTTACGAAAGAAATAAGAAGCATACCTTAAAAATGAAAAGAAAAAAGTTCTGCTTAAGTGACGGCTTCGCACAAAACGTAGCAATGCAGTTTTTCTTAATCAATTATTCAAAATTCCGCCTTTCCGCTGTATCACACAGTAATGAAGCAGTTATTGTCACTGATATAGGTACATAAAGCCTGTTGAATCATTAATTTTAAGTGCAGTAAACGATTTTAACATTCTCAGACATAATATTTTAAGACGATAACTGCTCAGTATTTATACGCATAGAATTACCTAAGACAACATGGCAACTTGTAGATTTTTCTTAACAGTATTTTACTAAAACGTCAACTTTAAAACCATGTAAAAGTTAATTTAATAAAAGATACATATAACATCCTCCAAAAAACTCCACTGACATGTGAAACTGTAAAAGTCTTCTCTCAATCCATACGAGTATATCATTTAATAGAGCTACTATAAGAATGATATCACTCCATATAAATGTAACTACAACGACTCATCTCCGCGGTGGCAAAGCCGACCGTGTCTGTAATATCGACCGTCCAAATTGTGTACAAGTTCAAGGCCCCAATAAAAATTACCCACGTGAGCAGCCGAATACGGGATATGACGAATTATTGCGCGATATTTTATCATGAAACACCTTGATACTGGCTGTTTAAAAACATACAAACATAAACGTAGTAAAAGAAAAGAATACAGAGTAGAACACGTAATTAGAACAATGTGTTGTGAAGAAAAAGTGGTTTCATGTTTCTAGTAATTGTGTAGTTTTTCATCGTGTGACAACAGTTTCAATTAGGTGGTTTGTTTGATTGAAAATTATACAGTGTTGTCACGATTTTCTTGCGTCTAGCAAAACTAGCATAAAGGCTTGTGCACAACGGCACTATATCCCAGGCGCGACAGGCAGCAATATGCCTGTCGCGCCCGCGATATCGCCCCAGTCTGCACGAGCCTTTAAACTACGATGTGCTAAGTTGAATATATTGTAGGAAACAAATATAATTTTCCCATTTTTGAGTAAAATTCTGGTTGCTCTCTATGTCATGAACACAGCACAATAAAAGTATGGTGTAATAATTTTAAATTATAGCTCCGAGATTGCCATCTTAATTTCTTAATGCGAGGAACTTAAATTACAATTACCTACACAAAATTACTGGTCTTAATTAACTAGTAACTACTCTGCTCCAGGTAGCCGATGGTACCTACTTGTTCTATAAAATACTTACGTCAAGTGAGTATGAAATTAGAACGTCGACACTGAATTTAAAAAAAAAATGTGTGCAAGGTGATCCTATACTGATTCTGCTACAGCATTCGTAGCTCGGGTACCGCAATTTAGGGATGTTAAAGTCTACATTGATTTGGCTTTTAATTTATAATTTAACATAGGTAATACATTTAAAAAGTGTTATTAACTAAGAGTAATGTTTTATTTATCTGTTTGTAAAATATATATATATATATACTGTTTTGAATTATCTCATTTCTGAATGGGATACGATAACTTGTAAATTCAAGCTGCTAGCAGGAAATAATGAAAGAGAAAATCACAACGATTTTCCTTGCTCGGTTTTTTCAGTCCCGCGTGGCGACCCTAGCGTCCATGAGTAATAGCGGGCTGGCTACATTCTGTTTACAACTCTCCTAACTGCTCACAGCATAGCGTCCGGGTGCATTCGGCCACTATGTTAAAACTATTGTTTATTGTCACCCTAGTGTCGACTGCCGCATGATTGATAATGACAATTTAAGCGATATAAACGCATTTGAAATTTAAATTTAAACTTCTGATTATCATTTGTAAGTTGTACATTTAGATACTAATTTAAAATGTTTTCTTGTATTGTTAGATTAGATTTCTTGTTTATATTTTTAATTTTTAGTAATTTAAGTAATTGTCGTTTTCATTCTTTGCATATACTATAATTAGTTATTCGCTGAACGCGACACAAGCAGGTATTGATTTATGTCTTTAAAAAAATACAATAGTTTATTGAATATGCATTTCAACCTTTTGACACTAATTACACTTTTTTCATTGTTAGTGATAATTGCTTACACAATTTTTGTAAAGATTAAGTCAATTGTTTAAATTTCCGGATCGAGGGCGACATTAATACTCAATATTAAATGTGTCTAGACGGAGAAAGATAATATGAAACATGTTTCACGGCAGTTGTTGAGTTTCCCACAGGCCACGAGACACTGCCATATTTATTGTTTGATGTTAAAATACAAACATTGTGAAAAATTCATCCGATATTCTGTAACAAAATACTACAATGCTTCTCAATTTCTTACATATACTAAAACATAAGATTAAAAAAATTGTAAACGAGTCACATGTCATGTATGCTACCTGAGTACCTATATTCAATCATTTCCGATAAAAAAGTAGACCAATAATTATAAAAAAAAAACCAGAAAGTCAACTCATAAACTCATAACTCAAAGTAATTACAAATTTTATTTCCTAACTGAAAATTAAGTTGTAAGCAATCCAATAGTGTAATAAAAAGCAAAAAATCTGTGTAATGTATACCTACATGCTAGAGAGATACATTTTAGATTTAGCAATAACATTATAATGTGTTATTTACGTTATAACTAAGAGATGTGTTTATGTTACTATGTCTAAATATTCTTCAATAAAAAATTTAGTGCTCTTGTGTTTTATTTAGATCAATAAGATTACAAACCTTTATTGAATTTGGTATTAGAAAACTAAAGAAAATATTCTTTGTTTGATAGTATTTTTCACGATTCAATTTATTAATAAGTAAGTGTACTTAATCAATAGATTGAATAAAAAAAAGACTTAAGAAAGACTTAAAAAGACTTAAATTCGACGTAACACTGTTAATAAAAATAAGTCTAGACTAATAACTAATAAAGCGGGATTGACATTTATGCAATACAAGCAAGTCTTGAATTAAAATCAATTAAGCGCGTCATGATTGCGAACAACCAATTAGTTCATAATGATGATTGTAGATCTTTCACAAAAAATAAAGCCAGTAGCTATCTTAAAATAAAACATATTTTTTTCATTATGATTTGTAATATCAGTTCTTACAACAAATAGGACGTGATTCGAAACTAGATTAGTAGAATCCAGGTTACTTTATTCTAGCTAACTTTTTGCATGAAAATAATAATTGAATATTCAGTTATTCACCTGTTTCCATTTATATTCAAGTTTTTTGTAGGGTTGTCAAAAGATGCCTCCTACACGCGATTATTGCACACCTGTAGTCAGAAAATTGTTGTAATTAGAGAGACATTTCAGGTTCTTAAAACTTTGTCTGCAAAAGGCTTCATTTACGTGTATCATTGTTTTATGTAAATTGAAAGATAATTTAACGGCCACTGTGTGCGTGAATTCAGTTCTTGAATGCATATCAACGTATATTTTTATGTATTTAACACTAAATCAATAGAATAGAAAAATGTGTGGACCTAACAAATGTCTACTCGTCTAAATATTGTCTATAAAATGAATAAAACCATCATGGCGGCTCACAGTTTGCCGTCGTCACCCAGGCAAAGGAAGTAAAGTCATTCAGCCTCGGTCATAGAAGAGGATGAATATTTTACCAAATTTTACGTTCGCTTAGATAGTGAGGGTCGATGTTTATGTCTTTATACAGGGGTGCGTGTGTAATAGCAGTACCGTCCAACGTGTCATGCGTCACCGGCGTAATACCTCGTAGTTTTATTAATTAGGATTTTTAAATTTGAAAATGTGCAAAAGGAACTTCAGACTGATAGTGAATACGAGTTTAGCTACAGTAATTATTTACTAAATATATACAGACAGAAGTTGCATTTATTGAAAATATAATTTTCTCAAAGTGATTTTCTTATCTTAGATTTAGGGTACTGATAGTCAATTTGTGTTTAGGTGCAATTCGCAAACTTATGCTTTTACCATTTAATACCACTTACTCTTTGATCTTAAATCGCGAAACCTATTTCTGTCCAGCAAATGGACTTCCATTATTATTTTGATGGTAATGTATCAAATAGATAGAGTTATCACTCACGTAGCGTGTATCGGGACTATACCACCGAGCGAGGTGCCCAAAACGGCTAATATAGCGTCGGTTAAAGGGTTATTATCGTGAGTTATTATATTTTATCTTCAAGTATCGAGGTTTATTTAGTAGAAAATGGTGCCAGACAAAGGATGCTAACAAAAAAGCGAGGTGAATTCTTAGAAAAATGTTTTTTTAATCAACTAGCGACCCGCCCAGCTTCGCGCGGATTTTATGAATTGACAAAACATCGTGATTACTTTATTAAATGTCAGTTGAATATTAGTGTAGGTAATATATATAGACCTTCCGGAATAAATTTTCTAAAAATGATAGTGAAAACCGCATCAAAATCCGTTGTGTAGTTTAGAAGGCTTATGCGCACTTCGTCCCGTTCGCACTTGATCCCATTCGCAGTTAAACCTACCTCTTACCTTACAAACTAATTGCATGGGACGAACTACGAAAGGGACCAACTGCGAATGGCACCAACCGCGAATGGGACGAAATGTGCACAACCCGATTAGAGGAAGAACGCGGTCACACAGACAGACAAGGAAAGCGACTTTAATTATGTATGTATAGATATAGTATCGTAGATTCCTTTTTACAAAATCGAATGCAATAACAATCACAATAAAAATGCCAAAGGAATTCTATTTTTCCATTCACAAACACGAGAAACAGCCGATCGATCAGTAATTGCTATGGCATTTCCCGTGGTTGATTTACAACCACAAATATAATTGTAGCTTACATATACTGCAAACTGGTATCTTTAGTAGGACATTTTTACTAGCTTTATACAGGTGTAGATATAGTTTAAAATTCATGACGAGTAGGAACCAAGTTGGTTGGTAATTAATGATAGCTGACTGTACATGTAGAAATATTAACGAGACTTTTCTTGAGGTAATTATGGCAGGCGATGAAGTGTTGTGAATCTCAGAGCATATAAAAAACCAAGACATAGCGCTGTCACCAGTAACGTGAGGCGAGTTTCGTAAACATGTAGGTATGTGTGCAATTAGTGAGGTGTAGTTTGGTTTAACTGGGTTGTAATTGCGAGCGTGTGATCGTATATGCACAGAGCTGAGGTGTAGTTTTGGCATGCTTCTCTGTATTGTTCGCAGCGCTATGTTTTGGTTTTTTATTTGGTCTGAGCTATTGAAGATACTAAAACTAAAGGCTCGTGCAGACTGGGGCCATATCGCAGGCGCGACAGGCAGATTGCTGCCTATCGCGTAAGTCTGTACGAGCCTTAAGTTCGTGGTTATAGCTGTTACTTAAGCACTACCTAAGTTTTTTTTTAATCATAAACAGTTTTTTGTCGGGTTCCAGCCGTGTATTTATCCTCATTTTGATGCACATTTATGACATAGTTAGTTTTCACAAGTTCAAATATTTACCTGCCTAGTACGTATGTCAGAACTGAGCCTAACCTTAATAAATGTTCCTATTTAATAGATGATCAAGTTTTATATTCCGCGAGGCCGTATTACACAGCTGGCCAAATTAATATGGCTATACTAATTACTTTTAAACGTAACATTGAGCGAGCCTTTTAAAACTTAGTTGAAGGCCTTGGGCACTTCATGTACCTACCGTTGCTAAGTCCGACCTTGTCATCGCAATAAATTTAACAGTTGCGACACGCAAATATCCACTAACTGAACATGATTTATTACCGACCAATGTAGATCGAACAATTTGCTACCAATTCCAACATTCGGTCCTTGATTCGTCAATACTTGCATACGGTAATAGATTTGATCCGATGCTACGGTAACCCAAATTGTTTACGTCGTTTTTGGTAATCGAGTTTTGTGAATCACATATGGGTATGCAATTTTCAAATTGAATCTTTCTTTCATGACTGGCATAACGCAAAGCTATCTAGGCCAGCCGATAAATAACCATTTCTGTTAGCACCTAGTTACACCAGTCAGTATGCTGTTTGATCACGTATTTTTTTAAATGCCTACTTATTCTCCTTGTTAAGATGGTCTGATAAGCAAAAATAAGCAAATTATTTCCTCGTACAATATTTCTTATGTTGTTTGAACTGTAAAGCTCAGCGGGCGATCATGCGCAGGCGCCGCATTACAACGTTCCCATTGGCCCCCGAGCGACAGGGCTGCCAATCTACAAATAACGTATGCCCAACACAGCCCGCTATTATAATTTAATTGAGGACTTACAATAATTACTGTGTCATGCCCCAGCGGATGTAACGCAGCGATTATCCTCTTCCACTCTTAAGGCAGCGCTGAATAAGTGCACGAAACCTAATTTTATTCAAATTAGTCTAGCAAGAGGAACCGCGGATCACCTGTTAAGACGCTGACAACACCTAAACCGCGGTCACTGTCAGATTGCATAGTTTTAAAGAAAGAGAAGCGCGATGACACAACGCTTGAAATTTATTGCAAAATATGAAGCAATTATCTATTTACTCAAAATTGAGTTGGGTAATCGAAAATAAAAAACAACCAAGTTCTGCATTCAAATAAGACGTTCTTGTTATTAATTAAATACGTAACGTATGTTGATATTTAATACAGATATTTTGGATGAGAACTCAAGGTAAGAGGTTAGTTTAACGTTAGTTTGTATCGAGTTTTTTTTCAAAACGTGTTTTGGTAACAACCAAGTTCTGGGAAATATGTTCAAAATTAACATATATTTTTTCCGCTACCACAAACTAAGTATACAGATTTGGCAATTTTTTTTCTTAAGAGAAGCCTATTTTGGTCAATTGGGTCTTGTCAGCGCCTTAAATTGAATGAAAATCAGCATAAAGTACGGTGTAATGCGCATAAAGTACTCACGCCAATTCTTTGTTTATTTTCTTTATCAAAATGTGATAGATATTTTAGGCATCACTTAGAATATAGGTGACTTCACTAAAAATAGAGCATTCATCAATACAACGAGCGCAAGGCGAGTAGTTTATTCGCATTAAATCATACCAGCAATAAATCTCGCAAACCCGTTCTGCAGCTTATCAAAACAATACGCAGACACACTTCCAACTATGCATTGAAAAATGTCTTTTTCGCAACATCGCACAAACTAGTTTTTAATGTATTCTATGAAACACAAGGTCTCATTTCCGTTGTCATTGAAGCGCAGATCATATCCTTTAGCATTGCGAGGAGATCATTTCAAAATTAAGCCTCAAGTGTATGATAAATTTTCATAAATCAGTCCGTTATTTATTGAAGTATGGACTTTAAGGTGTTAGGGAATCGGTTTAGTTTGGTATTTAGGGATTTGATGTGTTAAGGCCTTTCTTAACCGGAGAATTTGCGGAATAATCGGATATCGGATTCTCATCTCCCTGATATTTCGCTATAAGCATGGAAGAATAAAATTGGCGGTTGTTATTACCGGGAAGATGAATGTGTGGTAGAACGTCTTGAGGTTACGTTGTTCTTAAACGTTTTTATTATAAGAAAACCAATAAGCGATGATGTGTAAGATTAGTATTGTAAAGTTGAATTGTTTTTATTGCTAGCAAGCTGCGAGGCTATTATTCTCCACGTGGTAGGTTCGATAGAGAGATAGTTCGCGTGGTGTTTTCACACAATTAATTTTCAATAAATAACAATGTAATATGAGTTACAAGCAAGCGGACGCCCTGTGAGGCAGGCATCGCGCGTCCCATCGGACCACCGCCACGATACTCAAGGCGTTTTTATGAAAATTCTCAACAACATTGAATTACACTGTATCTTTTAAACAATAGAGTTTAATATTAAATAAATTGAGGTTATTATGAGTTGATTATCACTGTTTAATCGGGTAGTACAAGCATTGACCGGTTATTGTGGCCAAAAGTGTAAGTATAGAACGGACTGACCTAAATGTTGCAACGTAAATTAATGTATCGGTAATTTTATTTGCCACAATAAAATCATAATCTAGGTAAAATTATTACTTTACACTAGAACCTATTAAACTACAAGGTAACGTGGGCTAATCAAAGCCCATATGTGGCGATAAAGCCCATTATGCAAGCTCACACCCATTTCCCTTTAATGTGTAAGAAAATGTTCTAATACAGTAAATTATAGAGCGCGATTTAGTAAACTAACGTTTCATTAACTAAGTATTAAACGAACACCTTATAAGTATAGTGGTAGGAGTCACAAACCGTGAGTTTTTAATTCGATTCCCGAGCAAAGTGATCTTCAGTGGCTTAGCTAGTAATTGACAATACGCTGGCCTCCTATTAGGTAAATGGATGGCTAATACAACCTTAGGCGATATTTGTACAACAAGAGGCTGCTTAACCTTTCAATGTAGGTATACAAGCACAAATTATTTGCATTGTATAAATGTCGTAGGTACAAACATTAGAGGAGGTTAACCATTGCTTCATTTGGGTCCTCAACCTACACCCTAATCATGTAAAATCAATGGTATATTCAGAATCGGTTATCTACATAGAACATTTGAGACAGGGAAATCGACTAAGGATCGATAAAGTAACATTACTAAGGAACCAGCAAAATGTTTTAAATATGTTTATGAACAAAAAAACATAACCTCCTCCTTCACCAAAGTAATCGCTTTGTACAGTCAACAGAAACTGTCAAATTTCTCCAAATGATTTTAAACCTTAAAATGTTAATGGTTAAGTTCAAAATCGAATGAGAAAATTTGACAGTTTATGGTAACTTCATGTGCTGGCGACTTTACAATAGACTTGCGTGCAAAAAGATTTGTTTTATAGCCATTTATAAACTCCGATCCCTATCTTAACTGACTTAATTAATTAATTGTCATTGCTACTAATATGGCATGTTGCTACTACTCCTAGCATTAATCGTCCTAAAACACAAATGAATTATGAAAATTCCATAATAATGCGTAGATGCGTTATGCCTGCTTAACCAGAAGGAGACGAAGCGGGAAAATATAACCACTCAATGAAACCGATGCTCTTGTAAATCATCATATAAGTACGTAACTGACTGACTATGTAGTTAGGGCATGTTTCGTATCTGTTCCCGATCGTAATCTTGATAATTGTGCAAAATTTCATTGTCCGTCTGTCTGTCTGTTCGCGTGTAGATACCGCAGATATGAGCCTTTGTTATTCAGAATTTTTAACTTGAGCCTTTTAATTTTATTTTATCTTTAAACGGATTAAATACTTTATCCTGGCGTGGTGTGTAAAAATGCACTGACGTGTACGAAGCGGTCATTACGCGAAATAAAAAAAATGTAAGTAAAATGTAAATTTGTGGTAGAAATTTTTTTATGCCGCTAAGTAGGTCCTACTCCATTTATATTTTTTTAAACTAATAAACACGGAAACGCTTTGTAAACCAGCCCTACCTAAAATAAGTAAAGATCTTAATTAAATTAACAACATCATACATGTTCTCATGTACTTACTTCATTTTATTTGTTAAGTCCAACAAAGTTAAACTTGAAAGCGTAAACTGCACGAGATCAAACGCCAAACTGCATTTTAAAGATGGCGGCTAATTGAAGTCATTAAGTTATTTATAACCGCTGCATATGGTTTGGTGAGCGATCGAATTGCCATAATTTACTTGTAATCTATAAATATTATAAATTGAAGTCGCTTTTCGTATCTGTCTGTGTAACCGTGTTATTCTAATAAACTTCGCAAAGATTTTTGATGCAGTTTTTACCATCATTTAGGGGGCCATTCAAGTTTTACGATAATCACCAAAGGGGGGTCGGGGGTCTTTGTTTTACTTATTTTTGATGACATGGGGGACGGGGGAGTCTGGATGGTGATTACGTCAGCAATATTTATTTACTTTTTCAAATTTTGCTGCAACATTTAGAAGACTCTATTTTGAACAAATATGACAACTCTACTTGTGTATTTCGAAAGCGAAAAGCATGTTCAGAGATTCCTGAAAATAATTGATATTGCTAACTCGCTCTCACGCGGTGTTTTATGGTTAATTTATATATAAAGCACCGAAATAGGGAAATTATCTAAATGGGCCTTAAATTCTTCTAAAGTCTATAATTCCTTATTTCTAGACTCATAAATAACAATAAAATAACCTAAACAGATAAAAAAAAATTATACCAATGTTTACGTAAGCATAGGAGGGGCGGGTTAAAGCTTTGCTTACCAATGCTGACAAGGGGGGAGGGGGGGTTGAAAATTACAAAAAATCTGCTTACGTAATACTTGAATGGCCCTAGAGGATTGATTCCGGAAGGTTTATATGACGTATAAAATATTAAGGGTCGGGTAATCGCAGTTGACCTTGGACACACAAATGTTCGTCGCGCTCACGCTGCACCGCCGTTCGGTTCCATAAGGAACATTTATTTTTAGTAACGAAAATATGAATATTCGAAAAAATCACAGATATAATTATACTTTGATTATAAAATAGTCTGTTCAAACAAAAAAACAACATGAAATACCATAGGTAGTTTAAAAGAAATATAGTTTTTACCTCAGTTTATTTCATAAAGTATTATACTAAAATACTTAAATATTCACATAGAATTGATGTGTAGGTATGCAGTCTAATTTGACATACATTTTTGCATAACTTACTTGCATTATTATAAAATGAATGCGTAATAATATATTTAAAAGTCACTAAAATCATATATCTGCGTCTTAATATTAAACGTTCATATAATAAAGAATACCGATGTTTTGCAAGTTGTAAAAACCGTGCGAAGCAGGGGCGGGTGGCTAGTTTATTTTATAAAGGTCGCATTTGAACATGGCTCGTTGTTCTAGCGAAGTTTCTAGAGTTATAAATTAATATTAGGTGCGTCTTATGCTCCTAGGTATCTATATAATTATTTTAGGTTCTTATTTTGTTGTACCTAAGTCTGTTTTGTTCAAGATTTGTATTTAGGGTCGCGACTTAATGTGTTACCGAGTGGAGGCCTAAATAAAATTATTTCACGTTAGCAAAAGACATGATTTATTTTCAAAACAATTAGGTACCTACCTTAAGAAGCTGACAACACGTAAACCGCGGTCACTGTCAGACTGCATAGAAAAAAAAGAAAGTGAAGCGCGATGACACAACGCTTGTCATTTATTGCAAAATATGAAGCAATTATCAATTTACTTGAAATTGAGTTGAGTAATCGAAAATAAAAAACAACCAAGTTCTGCATTCAAATAAGATGTTCTTGTTATTAATGAAATAAGTAAAGTATGTTGATATTTAATACATACATTTTGGATTGGAACTCAAGGTAAGAGGTTAGTTTGTATCGAGATATTTTTTCAAAACGTGTTTTGGTAACAACCAAGTTCAGAGAAATATGTTCAAAATTAACATATATTTTTTCCGCTACCACAAACTATACAGATTTGGCAATTTTTTTTTCTTAAGACACGCCTATTTTGGTCACTTGCCTCTTGTCAGCCCCTTAAGTATATAAAAGAAAGATTTAAAGTCACGTGATATGTTAAGTAGGTATACCGTCACAGCATATTTTATGGGGTCTGAAATTTAGTAGATACGCCATACTAATGCCTAAAGATTTCCAAATTCGAGGTTGATATAAAGTCAAATTTGGTACCCCCGGGACCCTCATTACAATTTTAAAATTAATAATTTGTCGAACAGCCTGGGGGAGGTTCTTTAAAATATGAACATCTTGCCAGTTCGTAAATTCTTCAGCCGACGTTAAAGATTTATTATGCTAGTTAAAACTCACAGCTTTGTCCGTATCAAACTTAATAATTTAAACCTCTAAAGGAAATTATGTAAGAAAGGGGACAGCCAAAAAAAAGTTTACATTGACCAGACGTCACTAGTAGCCCTAGTATGTGTCAAAGTAATGAAATGACACAATTTTTACAAACTTTATGTTAACTTGCTTCGTTCGTATGGATTTATTTACTCGCTTTGTCATCCAATTTTCAAGCACTTCCTGGCATCCGACGGACCTGAAACTTAGCATCCTATTTATTGGTGCTTTGATTCAATCACTTATATTTTAGAGATGTCTATTGGTATCAGCCAGTATGTTATATAATGATTCTTACTAAGAACTTTACCATTTCTCCGGTCAATATCCACAATCCCGTTCCATATTAGGCATAGTTCACATAACAATCTCCGAAATATTCGGACGAAAAGACAGAACGCTTAGTGTTAGTAGGTATAACATAAAACATACCAAGAAACTCGTTTTAGACTGTACCGTCCGCATAAAGGATTAAGATCATAGAATAATAATTTATGAACAAATCGGCAGACGTGTCAATACCATTGCTCAACAAATATAATGATAAATTGCTCTTTTAGAATATTAAATTCGCCATTGGTGCCGATTCCCTTGTTCACAAACTAAACTAAATTTAAGTACAGTGCATCTTTTTCTTTCAATTTCATTAAGAAAAGGACAGAAGATAAATTTTAGTTTAGTCCTGTCAAATTAATCAGCGCTTGACGTAAATTGACGTAATTTTAGTAGGCAAGTTTTTAATCACGTCTAAACCTGTATGGAGTAGTGACAGGCGCTGATTAATTTGACAGGACTAAACTAAAATTTATATTCTGTCCTTTTCTTAATGACATTGAAAGAAAAAGATGCACTGAACTTAAATTTAGATTAGTTTGTGAACAAGGGAATCGGCACCATTATCATTGTATCTTTTATTAATATGAGAATTATTGTTCACTAGTGTTAATCGATTTTGCCTTATATGATTTTATGTAGTGATATTATTGTTGTTATTAATATTTTGTTATAAATCTATTGTTGTCATTTTATAGAAATGTATGTAATTTATAGTGTAAGTTGATGAAGTAAGTGGCAATTATTGTAGCCATAAACGTGTATGATAGCTGCAATAAACAGTTTATAAACACTGAGAATGATAAATACATAATGAATGTTAATTAATTGTTGTTTTATTTTCTTGCATTAGTTTACCTCACTTTTGAATACCTACATATGCAATTAAGTAAATTTTATAATAAATTGCTTTTGGATGTTCCCCAAATAAAAGACTAATTTTATAAATCCTCTATCGTAAAGCCTACTTTATGTGTTCTACTGAATTAATTTCGTATTGGTTAATTCATTAAGATATCAATAATTAAAAAATATATTTTATTTATCATTTGGTTTTTTGGTGGCCAACGTTGCTGACTCTACCGTTTCCCGTTCGCGATCCCAAGATGATGTTATTTAAGATCAGATCAATTTTATTGAGATTTATTTTGTGAACAAAATTTGTGTTGATTTTCTTCTTTGTCTATAAATTAACGATTTTAAAATCCTGCTGTTGATTAATGTTTAAATCATACTTACATGAACTTATAGCCTAACAAGTTATATAAAAAAAAACAATGAAAAATAATTTAGGCATTAAGTACGCCTTTGTGTGTAAAAAGTTTAAATAAATAAATAAGAAAAAAAATATTGTTATAACTGTCAATACTTAAGACGCTGACAACACCTAAACCGCGGTCACTGTCAGATTGCATAGAAAAGAAAGAGAAGCGCGATGACACAATGCTTGTAATTTATTGCAAAATATGAAGCAATTAACTATTTACTCAAAATTGGGTTGAGTAATCCAAAAAAAAAAACCAACTAAGTTCTGCATTAAAATGAGACGTTCTTGTTATTAATTAAATACGTAACGTATGTTGATATTTAATGCAGATATTTTAAATTAGAACTCAAGGTAAGAGGTTAGTTTAACGTTAGTTTGTATCGAGATTTTTTTTTCAAAACGTGTTTTGGTAACAACCAAGTTTTGGGAAATATGTTCAAAATTAACATATATTTTTTCCGCTACCACAAACTATACAGATTTGGCAATTTTTTTCCTTAAGAGAAACCTATTTTGATCAATTGGGTCTTGTCAGCGCCTTAATAACGTTTCTTTGGCATCAGCGGGGTGATTGCGTAACACACTTACAGTAGCAATGTATTTAATTTTGACAGTTCAACAACATTCATTGCGTTATTTACATTGTTGAGCTGACAAATTGTTCGAACATATGAAGCAATGGATTGGCAATATACTTCAAAATCATCCACATTGTGATTGATAGTGTGTTGCAATTAGGGTGCAGGAAGACAAGTGATAGGCAGACACTGCTTAGGCAACAAGCAACAACAGTGAAAACATAAAAATAAATATTTTCACCCTATAATTTTGTTACACTTAGGGCCAAGGTATAGCACTTAGGGCCATGCTGCGTTTACCTCGTTTACTAATAAAATTGTAATAGAATAACTGACTACAATTTTCTAGCTAATATCAGCTTTAACTAGAGAAATGCCACGTAGGCACTAGATAGCTGAAATTATCTTTCACTTAACATTGTACTTAGGTATAGTATGGGTATGATTTGGCGCCATTTTCTCCTCGTTCTAGTCGATAGTTTAGGAACGTTTAGCAGTCTACGCCGTGAATTCCCTTACGTGCTTCGTTGCACATGACTTATAATTTATGTTAAGAAAAACAATAAGGGCGTCATTTAATGAGACCACCGACGTAAATGATAGGGCTGCCATACAGAGAATTTATGAAGTAACAAGCATGTATTGGAAACTACAGTACCTCAGTTCAAAAGGTTATTCTGAAAAACGTTAAATTTGTGCAGTCTACAATGAACAGATAGATATAAAGTGCCATCAAAATCCCTCATAAAAACTTGTGCCCAACGTTTTTATTTGCGGAAATGTAACGAATTTTTCGCGAACATCTTCTAAAAAGGTTAATACGACAGTTTTTATGAACGTCGGCAACCCTATTACGGGCCGGCGGGCGTAATGCGCGTGAAACCGTTCATCACACGAAGTGCGTCCGCGCTCTTCGAAATTCAAACCTTCGAGGTACCTAAAGCCTCGTGTTGCTTACCTACTGTGACGTCATCGTGACTATAAGTGACATTTATGACTAATTAATTACGTAGGTATGTGTTTGAATAATTTAGCCATTATCTTATAAGGCACCTGTTCAGCTACAACCTATTTTTATAGTTTCCAGTTGTTTGCACCTATGATTTTGTTACTGTAAGAAAACACTCAATGTTGTGGAAAAATCTAGTTAATTTAAGTACTGGCAACCGTTCTAGAAGTATTATTTTTATTTACTTTCATTGCTTTTCAAAGAATCATCCGCGCCAGCCAACCGTACACCTCCGTGCCGCATATAAAACTTAATATAAAAAATCGCTTCACGCTTGACCCATTCCGTAACCGGCGAGCTTCAGCATAATCCCGTGGAACGGAGACGGCGTGCCTTGTCTCGCTCGCACGGCGACCTTAAACGCTTAAAAAGCTCCATAGATGGCAGTAAAATCGTTGCAACTGTTTCAAGCGGCCACTAGTGTCGCCATCTAGCGTCGAATAACCAAACTTTTATGGCACGTTTATTGAAGAGGGTTCTTCGGCAGCTCGTAAACGATTTTATGGGCACTAACGAAGTCTACTCTCGTGCTCGATATTACCCGACCGAGTACGGTTGGGAATGCAATATTTGGATGCTCCTGTTGAGCAGCGTTGTATTCAATTCTACCGGTGTTCATGGGCTTTTATGTGCGATTCAAGGTGCGATTGGATGGCGTGCTCGAGCGTTTATTTGGCTTTATTGTTGGGGTTTGTTTATGCGATTGCTGTTTAACCAAGTACGGTGTTTGTACACGCTTTTGTTATGATTATTATGTTGTTGCGAATAATGAAAACGATACCGTGGGAAAATTTTTATATCAGAAATCTTTCTTTCGACCAATTGGTTCCAATTTTTTTTCTAATAAGATTGGTAGAACAACAACAGGTAATTATAAATATAAATTGTTTGTGTATTGGAGTACGGTAGGCGGTAACAAAGTTCGAATTAGGTACGAAACCCAATAACCATTTATCAGTGATTTATATTCGAGTTTTCCCCAAAACGTAGCCGTGAAAAAGGCAAATCATAAATAAGATCCGATTCAAATTTGTAGAAGATGGTATCTGTATGATTTGTAGGCTCGCACCCGAGAGCGCTTTGTCTAGTGATGTGCTAATTGCTACGTCACGTATCGATAAACCGAATAAATAGCCAACTATTGTGTGC
The DNA here is from genome assembly GCA_905333075.3 of Atethmia centrago. Classification (NCBI taxonomy): domain Eukaryota; kingdom Metazoa; phylum Arthropoda; class Insecta; order Lepidoptera; family Noctuidae; genus Atethmia; species Atethmia centrago. Next base: position 11,793,876 of record HG995383.1, on the reverse strand, counting down.
TTTACGATATATACAATACCTATAGCTCGTAATATACAACGGTCTCGTAGCGAATAACTAATAGGTACCATGAAGTTGAAATTTAGTGAGATGGTAAAGAAAATAGGATTATTGGAGGCACATTGGAAATATATCACTGCCCCACAGCTATCGAAGATATCGTGCAAGATAGAAATAAAAATCTGTCTTTGGATTTTCGTTTAAAAAAACAAAGCGAGATTTATCTGAATTGGCAAAATCTTGCAAGTATAGCAAAGATCTCAACGTTTTGCTGTCACAAGTTCCCTACATCAGCATCTTTCGGTCAGATCTGTCGGTGAAATATCGGTCCGGGCCAGTTCTTTTATCCACCTCTTATTTCTTATTGCGTTGCGCCTCTCGCGTATGTAGGCGAAACTTACGACGTGGGTCGCCAAGACTGCGGGAAGTCGCATCACTAATTATTATTATTATTATTTTGTCGGATCGTTCCTGTTGTTTTATAAACTAGTCTCGCAATCTGTAGCGTTGACTGCTGCTCTCAGGAATTTCATTAATTCAATACTTTCGTGCGCACGGGTGAACGCCTTTGAATAATAAGTCTTAGTAGAATTTAAATATTATGGATAGTATTTATCTTTAAATCTACGCATTTTGTTGTAACGTAGTTAACTGTAAAGCTCGTCATGCATATAAATTAGTTGGATAAACATAGCTTCTGAATAGATACCCGGAAACTGCCGAAAATGGCCCTATGGCTCGACCCGACACGATTCGTGCGGACGCCACGTATCGAAGTCCGAAACATGACCGGTAAATAATCATTCATTTAAATTCGATACTCACCCACGCACTAGCCATAATATCATTATGATTTAAGACGGTAGCATTTGTCACAAATGCACATAAAACTGTGGCTAAATAAATACATTTAATTTTAAGGGGTTGTTTAGGTAAAATATTTTTCGGGATCAATATTTGGTACCTGTTCAATGTATTCCGAGCCGTGTACCACATAATATATGAGAGGACCAATGATGTAAATGCCACCCTGAAGGCAACAAATCTCAGCCGAATCGGCCGACAAACATTTTTTCTAAACCACATACCTACCCCAAACAATGTGTTATCTGTCCTGATGTGATTTAACAGGTAATTTTTAAAATAGATTACCATTAAACAGAGCCAGATTTATGTTTGGGCACAATGTAAATAGACAAGCAGCAGAATGAGGAACTACATTTATTTTCATTTACCTCCATTTATATCGCGGCACCACGTTGAGATTACGTGATTTAACAAAGGGAGTGCTATAAATCTGTGAGTCCTGTCTTAGTAGGCTTTTGTGGGCATTTTTGATATGTGCCTTTAAAAGCTTTTTTCTGTATTTAGATGAGAGTTCATTGTGTAATTCATTAGAGCGGGGGGGTAGGTCGCGTGGAGCGAAGTGCGGCCCGCGGTCGATATCGAGAGATAACGCCATATTTATTGCCGACCAATGAGATGTCCAACAAGGCCGATACTTTTAACGGCCGACGAATTAGTCGATACAAATAAGAACATAGCAATAAAGGCGATGAACACACGATCGGTAGGCGAGGTGTCATCCTGAGATACAGTGGGAATCCGGCATTCACATGTTCTCGCTTGGAACAATTCCTCAATTTGAAGAATTAAACTTTCATTTAATTTTAGAACCTCATAGAGATTTCATTTTAATTTCTATTTTACTTGATGGTTAATGTAGTCTGGAACATGCTTTAGTAAGTTATCACGTATTTCATCTAACAATTTAATATCCATCATAATTCAAAACTTATATATAATACCAAGTGTAGATATGTAACTATGTGAAATTATTGTTTAAGCGCATCACTAGCATTCTGATCACGTATTAGCCTGGACAACACAAATCTATTGCAGAGATCTACCGTGATGTATGGGTGAGATGTGTAGGCATAATAAATCTTATTGGCACTAAATCTAATTACCTAATGCTACTAGATTCTCACTACCTATTATAACGTTACGAAGCAATGGTTTTTACGATTCAAAATATTCACAGACAACTAAAACAACATTATTCCAAGTTCCAATGTCTACAATGCAATTCTAACGAAGAAATTTCTATTTTCATATTTTTCCTATAAATTGGAATCGTGCTACATATCAAACACATGCATTGCAGATGTGTGGGTGGTCCTATAAACTTCTGGTCGCATTGTCTATTCTAGAATCGAACTTGCGATTTGCATTGGAACCTACTCGGCATACATTATAATGTGGTGTGGTTTGTAAGTAATTAGCGCTCATGTCGATATCGATATTCCTATCAGGTACTTCATTAGTCGATGTTTCCGCCCTCTAGGAGAGTGCAGTAAAATATCATTAAATATTAATTCATTGTTTTTAATATAATGCAGTCTATAGCACAAAATTAAGCAATTTAACTTGAACGTTACTAACTAACGACTGACCCGACCGACCGCTAGCAGAGTAATACGTCACGACTAGACATCTGCCCCCTCCCCTGAACCCCTCAAAGCTCCTGCTTGATGCCAGAACGGGATAGCGATATAAAGAATGGTTGTAGAGCGAAAGAGAAGGATGGGGCTCGTGAAACATGGCGTATAACGCCCCTTGATTTATGGTAGTGTGCCAAAGTTCGAACTTTATGTGTGCGTGACGCTCACAAACCTACTACAATATAAATGTATAATGTTATTGTTTTCACAGTTAAAAAAACGTTTTCTTAAAAATCATTTTTAAAAGATATAAAAGTATTCCTTTTTTAAAGTCATTGTCGTTAATTGCTAAGTAGAATGAATCCGTTTTTAGTTCTCCTTGACCCTATTTTGTAAGTCCACGGTAGAATGCCGCTAATGACGTAGCACGCATTCAGACTGTCATAACCATTAGATGTCTATAACTGAGAATTAAGTGTCCTAATGCAAATATATAATTGAGTGTTCGTGTGTATGCTCGTTCAGACTCAGTGAACTAAATAATAACAATGTTATAGTGTTGTCTATACGCTGATAACATCTAGATTGTATTCAAATGAGCTATTACGGACAGTTCTTGAGTTTTGTGAATGGAGTGGCCGAGTCGCGTGCTCTTGCTTGAATTAATTTGCGTTACATTATTTAAATGTGATAATTATCTACTATTATATTATTAAAGGGGCGTTTTCTATTACGTTTGTAAGACGAAGATTCGTTTAATTCATGTCAAGTAATCGGTGGCAGAGCGTTTTGTTATGTGCGTTTATATGGCGTATGGTGAAATAGTGATTTGCGTTTTTGCGTTCCTATTAGCATAACATCACGCCTTGTTTCCCCGAAGGGTTGGGCAGAGGTGTACCTGTAGTACACCCACATTTCGCCAGTTATGTTTAAGTCCCATGTAAGGGCGTGAGCCTATACTGAGAAATTCAAGATAGAAAAACCCAATAACACTTTGCCCGACCCGGGAATAGAAACCAGGACTTCATGCTTAGCAGTAGCGTTTCTATTAGATTATTACTTACACATAATGCTCTTCTATAACGTGTTCGTTTTCTTGTTGCAGGTAATACACACGACTAAATACTACGCACTCATAGAATAAAATAATAAGTAATGCAGGATGTGTGGGTGTGGACGGAATGAATAAAAAAACTTTGAATAAGGAATTTTGTGTAGGAAAGAGGCATTCTATCACGTATAGAAATTTGAACTTTATCAATTTTGGTCACGCTGTATGCCCAATTAGTTCCTATATCCAATTTCCGGAGAACACACTAGCTTGTAGAGCTCAATAGCCCTCAAAGATTCTATAATTAACTGGCCTGTTGTCACAAGATACACAGTATAAATCAGACTTAAGGCGCTGACAAGACCCAATTGACCAAAATAGGCTTCTCTTAAGAAAAAATATTGCCAAATCTGTATAGTTTGTGGTAGCGGAAAAAAATATATGTTAATTTTGAACATATTTCCCAGAACTTGGCTGTTACCAAAACACGTTTTGAAAAAAAATCTCTATCCAAAGTAACGTTAAACTAACCTCTTACCTTGAGTTATAATCCAAAATATCTGTATTAAATATCAACATACGAGTACGTTGCGTATTTAAGAGGCCGACAACACCTGAAGCGCGGTCACTGTCGGACTGCATAGAAAAGAAAGAGAAGCGCGATGACACAACGCTGGTAATTTAGTGCAAAATATGAAGCAATTATCGATTTACAAAAAAGCTATAGATTGATTAAAAAAAATAAAACACTATTATGCTAATATGTTGCTTGTAGAACTTTAGAGGTACGTTCGTGATTTTTTTCTATCGTATTAGTTGTATCAAATTAGTTGTATTATGTTTTCAACACACTATCTACCTAGGATATATCCTGAAGAATAACATATATTTTTCTGATTTTGTTTACGGCAGTGGATCATAAACTTTTAGGCATTATAAAACTTACAAAATTTGCGTTTAGGTCCTCTAGTCCCCTTAATTAATAACAAGAACGTCTTATTTGAATGCAGAACTTGGTTGTTTTTTATTTTTGATTACTCAACTCAATTTTGAGTAAATAGATAATTGCTTCATATTTTGCAATACATTACAAGCGTTGTGTCATCGCGCTTCTCTTTCTTTTCTATGCAATCTGACAGTGAACGCGGTTTAGGTGTTGTCAGTGTCTTAAAAAAATATAAAACACACTCCACACTAACCATGCAAATGCCGAACTTAACCTTAAAATTCCACCCACAACTCCTCTACTTACAAACCAGCAATTACCTCCAGCAAAAATCTCCTTAATAAAGCAGAAACAACATTAAACATCACAGCTCTTCCTTCATTAAAGGGTTATTAGACACCCTGAGCGAAGCGAGTAATTTGCTAAGCAAAATATATAGCGTAGGTGGCCACAATGCTGGTAGGGTAGTGCCGTAAACAAGCTCAGTTTCCTCGCTAGGTGGTCTTAACTCACCGTGTTATTATTTATTGGGTTCCGTCGGGGTACAGTAGCTCCTGGTAAGTGTAACATCTGTCAGCTGATATAAACTATGCTGCGTTTATAAAGCGTTTTTGGTTGTGTATGAGTTTTACAATTTTAGAGATGGGATGGTGGTAGGTAGGTACATAATAATTTATTGACTTTGAGTGTATGGTCGAATATGGCTGATGCTTGGGCATAAAGTATTTGCAAAGTTATAAATATGTGTAGATAGACAGTCAAACTGAGAATTTGTCGAAAAAAATTGCGTCCAACTGTTGGCCGCAAAATGCATGCTCACTAGAATAACACAATGACAGCACAATGACGTGGCGCGACTGTAAGACGTAGCTGTTCCGCCCAGTTGGCCTGTTTGTTTTAGTTCTTTTGTCCCGCGACACTGTATCTAGACATAAATAATCAAATGGTATTTGTTACAAAATACAAATAGACTTTGGTATTCAATTCGCTTTACTTTGTGTAAATTATTTCATCACCACTGCTCTCAAAACGTTGAAGGAAAAACCGTGAGGAAACCGGCATGTCCTAGAACCAAAAATTCGAAGACATGTGATATCTACCAACCCGCACTGGGCCCGCGTGGTAGATTACGGCCCACTCCCTCTCACAGAGAGGAGGCCTGTGTCCCAGCAGTGGGAACAATATAGGCTGATTATGTGTGTATTCAGTTCTGAGCTTTAAGAAAAACCTATACTTAGATGATTCCTTACCTAACTAACTTAAATTTAGCCTAGCTTAGCCAGTAGCCAAGGCGTTACTTTTTGAAGTCCAGGGCGCCAACCAACGCCTCTTATAGCAGTATTATTTTAATATTACAGCAGTGTGAGAATGAGATGAAGCTGTAATGGTCCATCTCTTTTTTTCCCACTGTGAAGCAATATTAAAATAAATACTCTTACAAACAAGCGCGACGCGCGACGCGACACAAAGGCACCGCTTGTATTGCTACACGCGGTGCCTTTCTGTCGCGTCGCGTGTCGCGCCTGTTTGAAGTAGCCCTTATACTGCTATAAGAGGACATGGCTGGCTGATCCACTTTTGATTTTGTGCAAAGCTGTGCTTTTTTTTACACTAAACAATTGGCAAGTCATAAGATTCTGACATGACTAAACTTACATCAATAATTATCTGTTATTTCAAACATTTTTACAGCATAAAACATTGTTGCGAACAATTACAAACAGTCCGAATAACAGACATAAATAAGTACATACGAATCAATCATTTTTATTTCACCAGCTCTACATTTGACCCGACAATAACGGGACATAATGAACTTTTTCACACACCATTATTATAATTTTTGACAAATTGGTGTAAGATAGCCGATAGGTATGTTCGGAGCTCGCATTGTTCACCCAGTGACAAATAATAGCAGATAATACCACACTATCGGATGTCGGCCCGCGAATTTAGCACTGTGTTTCCAGCCAATATTCGCTGTTGATAATAAACATACATCATATACCTACATACCTATTTAGTATTGGTACACGTTAGTATGTTTGGGACGGGTCAACGGCGCGTTGTATTCTACGCGCGCCTCAAAGAGATGTCGTCAGCACAAGTGTAGGGGTCCACTAGGGCCGATGCCTGCCGCGGTCGCGGGAAGGTACTAAAGGGTTACCGAGGCCCCTGGCAACACAGGCAACGGATAGTCGGATAGTCAGTAAGAGTCTGACACACCCTCCCGCTCCGCCCAGAGCGGGAGAAGTTACTTGATGATTTCCCACTCAAAAAAAAGAAACAAAGTCTGTTGTCTGGGACTACAGATTTTTGGAGATTTTTGTTGTAGTTTTAATTTTTAAGTTGCATTCACGCTCTATAATTTGGTTGTGCGAATAAGGATGTTACAGTAACAGAGCTTCATAAGGCGAAGATATATGATTATAGTGTCTTTTAAATCTATTATTACGCCTTCAAATAATGCAAGTAAGTTATGCAAAAATGTATGTTAAATTAGAATGCATCAATAATTATATATGTGAAAATTTAAGTATTGTAGTAAAATACTTTATGAATTAAATTCAAGACGTAATGTTTACCCAAAGCATAAAAAACGATATTACTTTCAAACTACTTAAGATATTGTCATGATTTTTTTTGTATGAAAAGACTCTTTGATTATCTTTAATTTTATCTGTGATAGTTTTACAAATATTTATATTTTTGTTACTAAAAATAAATAATCCCTATGAAAACGAACGGTGGCGCGGCGTGAATGCGACGCGCATTTGTATGGCCAAGTTCAACGGCGGTTACCCGACCCTTAATAAATACAGCTTGGATGTAATGTACGTGTGTCGGACCACGCACAATGAAGGGTTCCGTAGTTGGAATGAATTTATCCCAAAAACAAACTTAATACTTATTGTAGTTGAAAAACATGTTCTCCCATATATCGATATACATCACGATCAATTCTCCAACTGCAAATGTAAGTTGGTCGATTATCTCGTTAACTTGTAAAGCCTACTTAAATAGCTGTGATAGTTTTTCTTTTAACTTCGTTGACTACTGTCGTGATTTTTTTCACATATTCAAATACAACCATTTAGCTGGCAGGGGGACAACTGACTCTAGCGAAAATTCTCACTTTTAAGGCTAGTGCAAACTGGCGCGACAGAGTGACACTTTTCATGAAGTTTTCATAGAAATTGTGCTACTAGTGTCGCGTCGCGCCTGTCTGCTCGAGCTTTTAAACTTAATATTAAGGCACGTACAAACTGGGGCGATATCGCGGGCACGACAGGCATATTGCTGCCTGTCACGCCCGGGATATCGCGCTGCCTTTACGCAAACGGATCCCAGAATCAAAAAATGGTTTTCACAGTCCCGCAATATTTTTAATGGCCTATCCAACGATACCCCACACCATGGGAAAAAATTATCATCCCCACTTTACGTGCATGGGAGGTACCTATCCCTTGCACGTAAAGTGGAGATGATATTTTTTTCCTACAAAATTTTACCACTTTGTCAGCGTGATTAGTATGTATCCGTGTACCGATGCCAAATTACAGTTTTCTTGTACTAATAGTCTCTGAGCTAAGCCGCGGACAGACACACAGATGGACATGGCGAAACTAATAAGGGTTCCTTGTCGACAACAGAACTCTAAAAAGGCAAACACACATTGCTTGCTCATTATTATTACCTCTTTTAAAGTATAAATAAAGTTAGCGAAGCCCGTACATGTACTCATTACAATAGTAAAAGTCTATTATGTGTGTACATTGTGCAATAGATGAATAAATTGTAACTTTAGACAGGCTATTCAGGATATTATAAATTACTAATACATGAACACATACAATACATTGCACTATATTTTTTGCCATATTTATCAAGCCATTTCTCTGTCTCTGGAACAGCCCGTTCTCCTAGCTACTTATGTATATGTAATATAAGTGATAACTCAACGGTTCCTCTTCATGAAGCATGGTGAAGTAATAAATTAAATAGATAACAGATAATATATCAGATAAAGAGTAACAACCGACTCTATCTAACGTTTGCAATAGTTAGATAATATATTACTTGGTGGATAGGTCATTTTATCAAGTTTGTTTATCATCCTTCTGACCAAGATTGTCTGTACTTTAAAAGAGACTTTACCTCTGAGTTTGTTTCGGCCTTGTCAGAGGAGTCAGATAGAAAACGCCGACCTCATCTAGTTTTAAAAAATATGATTGACGTGTAAATATGTTTGTACAAACCTACTTACAAATAAAATCATTTATCATTTATTGGATTTTCTGACTGGGGTAGTATTGTTTCTTAATATGAGCCTTATTTTTGGATAACTTTTGATTTACTTACTTACACAGTTGATGTCTAGAATACCAACCAATTTTTCCTATAAAAGTTGTTCATTTAACGACATTTATTTAACATATAAGGCATAAAATATCGCCCTATTAAAACAGCTCCATTTCGCCTTTCATAAAGACGTGTTACACAAGCTCTCGTGATGTCAGATTGGAGCTCAGTCACGAGAGTCACGACTACCGTGTACAGTGTACACCCGGCTTAAAAGAACACCCCACTCAAACTTACCTATCTCGAGATATGTACAAATACCTCGTTAGTCCAATGCGGTAGCAGGATTTATTGAATATTTTAATTATTATTCATTTAGTTCGAAAGACTCATGAAGTCGTGACCGAACAAGATGATACTGTAAATGAATCTTCGTGAAGTAATAATGTATTAGATGAGGACCTCGCGTTATCACTTATCTGTCCGCGGACATTGTTAGCAGTTAAGGAGACTACAGGAGCTAAACGGGTTTTATAATGCCTAAAAGTATATGATCCACTGCAGTGAACACAATCAGAAAAATATATGATATTCTTCAGGGTATATGCTAGGTAGATAGTGTGTTGAAAACATAACACAACTAATTTGATACAATAGAAAAAAATCACGAAGATCCAAACCACCACCTCTAAAAATTTATTTTAACGATTACAAACCATATCTACCTAATCCATACATGCGATCATTCTGTTTTTTTGTCAGACTATTCTAAAAGCAACTTATTAGCATAATAGTGTTTTTAAAATATTTTCAGCCAGAGTTTCCAATTACCTAATACGCACATTTTGAATGCATTGTTGCAATGATATTACTTAGGATTTTAGAATTACAGAAAAATATATAAAAAGATAGAGGTATTTTCGGAATTAAATTCTATCGAGGAAATTCAACCCAACAGCGTTTTCCTTCAGTCAGAGTATTAATCAAATAGTCAATAAATATATATCCAAAAATTAACTCCATACATGCTGTAATAGTGAAATAAATGGTTACGAAAAAGCCGCCAATTTATTTTGGTATCGCCTTAATTTAGTTTTAATTTAATTTAGTTAATGCGAATAATCATCTTGTAATTTGGTTAAGTAAATAAATATACGTATTGCTTCATATATTGCAATAAATTACCAACATTGTGACATCGCGCTTCTCTTTCTTTTCTATGCAGTCCGACAGTGACCGCGCTTTAGGTGTTTGTCAGCTTTCAGGTGATACGTACAAAATAAATCATAGCGAACTGGACGAGCATAAGAAGGTTACAGAGTCAATTACTTCTACATGCAAAAAAAGAGAGCGCCACAAAGCGATGGAAACAAAATAAAACAACGTAAGAGCGCCAAACCAAATAAAAAAAAAATAAGCTATGTATTAAAACTATTTTCAGCTAGTTTTCAATTACTTATTACGCACATTTTGAGTGCAATTTTGCAATTAATTTACTTGGGATTTTACAATTACAGAAAAAAATACAAAAAAGTAGGTATTTTCGGAATTAAAATTCTATCAAGTAAACTTAACTCTAGGTATTAGGTTTGCCTTCAGTCAGAGTATTAATCAAATAGTCAATAAAAAATGATATCCAAAAATATAATCCATACCTACATGCTGTACCTAATAGTGAAATAAATGGTTACGGAAAAGCGCCCCAATTTATTTTGGTATCGCCTTATTTAGGTCATAGAGCAAAACCTTGACGTCAAAACTGCAGTATCTCAATTTGTAAGATAGTAGGCCCCAATGTAATGATAGTAAACAAATACTTTATCTAAATGATATGCAGAGAACATTAAGATTTTTATAGCCAAAATAATGCAGTAAAAAGATCACTAAACATCAAAATAAACCAGCTAATATACACCCAAACAAAGCTAAAATAACACGCATCAATCTCTTATATTAGCTCCGAGAGCGGCGGAACAACATAAAAACTTCCCGAAGTTTCCTATACTGGCCCGTAAATCTCGCGTTTTTTAATAGATAAATAGGGCCTCGCACAAACGAGCAATATCGCATTATTTGGCCCTCCCTCAGGAAAGGCCCTCCTGATAAAGCCTCCTTGCCTCACACTCTTCATGCTAATGTACTACGCCAGACGGTGACAACCATTTTTTGGCCCACTTGGCTACATTATGGAAGCTATAAAGAGTATTTCAAATTATATTTTCCGTGTCCATTAAAAAGGCGATGTGGCTTTCTCTGGCTTATTATACAAACTTTTGTTACAGATTGTACAAACTTGTTTTTGCATTAAAGTTTTAACGTAACGGTGATATTAACCTATGCCTGTGTATTACCGCTACAGGTAGCGGGTCCGGTTTTTTAAGAAAGATAGAAGTTTACAAAACAACAATTGTTCTACCGTTGGCGGCCTTTTAAAAGGTACAAAGTACGAGTTCACGGTACAACGTAATAAAATGTTCAAAACTTCGAAAAAATATGCCGTCATAAACAAAGCGGTTCGGATGCAAAGTTAGATAAAGAACATCTCACACACCTGAGCTAGAAAATTGCTTTTTTCTAAGCGCCTCCAGTTTTTTACGCAACTTTCTCCGAGAATAAAAGAAGTTTCGTGGAAGAACTTTCTTTTTTTTTTCTTCTTGTTTTAGTTCGTAAATCATACCCATATTCCAGGCGTATGACGGGCCGCAAACACGCGAAATATGCTAACAATAAAAATATTGTGACATGTCAGAACAATTGCTTGGGATGCTTTTGTTTTGACGAAAGTTTTTGAGTTAAAACATTTCTATGTGACATTGTTTGTTTTTTGACCGCAGCTGTTACAAATTTAATTCATCCCAGAAATCCGAGCATTAGTTTTAACTTATTACAGAGGGCGCATAAAGCACAGTGGACCCTTATCACAACTAGTTAAAAACTAATTACCGGGGTGACACCACCTTTCCATAAATCCCGGGACTCCTCCGAATTACTCTGACAAAAGTTATTTTTAAGAAAAAGCCCTTGAGGCTATGTCGCCCCTCCCCGTACCCCCTCCGTCTCACGAGGAATTTATCACAATTTATATTCATGGCATAACAACAAGAGCTCCGTTTAGGGTGATTCCATTCAAACTGTAGTCTGCTAAATAAAACCTGTTGTTTTGCGATATCTGCGTCGAAATAAAACCAATTAATTAGGTATATTGATATAACGTTGCATGTGATAACGTAATATGCCTAACTTAATACATCGAATGTGTATTTATTAGGTCGTAAATATATTTTTGTGTCAATGTTAAGTGTCTACGGAATAAATTATTCTAAATATAACAAGTTCGGGTGTGAACCCGTAGCATATGGTGGCTTAGAGGAGAGTGTTTCAAACATTGGTATATATAACTCTTGGTCGGACGGAACAACAAATCAAGTGTGGTTTCGGAACGGAAGCATTCGGTGTCGGTACAACAACTGTCTAAGGGCCATTAGTTATTGCAAGGGTTGGCTTTTACTTCGATGAAATTATACTAATAAATTAACCAGTTTGGTAATGTGTTTTTTGATTTTTATATTGCAATAATGGTTGCATTGTTTTTATCCTACATGATAATGAATTTATGAAACACAAGTTGGGAGCACCTAAATAAAACGACATTTTTGCCTAATAAGTAATTAGATATAATTTTTAATGGATTCGGAAAATCTTTTCTAATTAATTTAAAAAGAATCTGTTTTATTTATAGCATTCTGATTGCAACTTAACTAGTTGCCTAGCGTTGCTGTGCAATCAGGTTGATAGTTTACGAGTAACGCATGTTAACTAATAATAGGTATAAATGCGAAAGTGAGTTTGTTTGTTTGTTACGCTTTCACGCTAAAACGGTTGAACGGATTTGGATGAAATTTTGCACATAGGTAGACCATGACTTGGGTTAGGACATATGATACTTTTATCCCGATACTCTTACGGGATCGAGAATTATGCGGGTAAAACCGGGGTGCAGCTAGTAGGTTATAAAATATTGAAAATTGTAGGAGATCATGCTTTAAAAGCATAACACTATAAAATTTCCCATAGTGTGAAACCTAAGCACGAATTCCGTAGTGACTAGATCACGCAGGGGTGCAGAACGTTCAGGCCAAGGGGGTGGCTTCGCCATAATTGATGAGGATCTTAACGCAGCGGGGCGGGGAATTATCATCGCCTCGCGACACCCTGCTACAAGCTCTCATTAATTTGTGATTAGCCCTCAGTTCGGAGCCTCTTGCAGAGGCTTTCTTCTAATTAGATAATCAGTTTTTCCACCAGAAGTGGAATTTTAAACGTCTTGAGCAGATGTTATTAATGTTACGCACAAGGGGAGATAACAATTCTAAGGATTTTTAATGTTAAACCCCATTTTACATCAGGAATAAACAAATTGTTCTAAGCCCCTTAATCACTGCTGGTGTTTCTTTATTCAAACTAATTTCTGTATTTACTGCAACTTGAATCTATTCAACTGCAAGTCACGGAGTCACGTTCTCCCACCCATATTAAAAGTGGCCTGTCCATTTGCTAGATAGAAAACTTAATAAATATTGCAGAAAAAAAAATGTTGACAGAACAATCTTCGGAATGAACGGACAAATCGTGGCTTTATTTATTTTGCGTAGAAGTGAGATAAAAATTCGTTGCATTATCTAAAAACTCAATTCATCCCCTAATAAATATCTTAAGCATCGTTTACTCAGAATGAGGCAAAACGTTATTTCCCCTATACTGTTTATTTAAAGGTGGATTTGTTGAATATTTATTCACGTACCTACACACATGTTAAGGGGCGATACAGATGTATTTTATTCAACAAAAAGTTTACTGAAGTGAATTTTTAAGTGAAATAAAGTATACAACACAAAAAGATATCATGGTATCTTTGTCGTATTTTTGCAAAAATGGTCAAAGAATGTCAATATATGTATTCTTCCCCCATTCCTTCCATACGTATATTTGGCATGAATTCATTAGGCTCTATTTTTTGCTCGGTCTCGCGAACATACAATAAATAATACAATTCGCATCAGCGTCTATTCGTGTTCCCTCTTGCTGCCCTCTATATTTCTCCATCTAAGTGGTTTTGTCTAAGAAAACCTACGTATCAGATTAATTCGGTTAGCGAGGGGTTTGGATGGAGCCAATTTGTCTGATTGCCGCCGATGTCAATTTATGTAACTTGCCTACCTATGTATGCCACTGCTCTTGGTTTTCAATAAATTCTGACCCTATCTTGTTACGTCCCCATCGATAAATATTTGCGCATGATCAATTCAATAAACTTGCTACGCAGTTGAATTATAATTTGATTTATTTTTTCACTTGTATTTCCTTGGGCAATCTCTTGTAATTTAATAAATAAAACTTATGTCTAGCTATTATTGTTTTGTAGAGTCAAGGCTCCCGCAGACTGGGGGATATCGCGGGCGCGACAGGTAATTGCTGCCTGTCGCGATATCACGCTAGTCTGCACGAGCCTTAAACATGACCTTCTTTTCTTTCGCTATTCTTTTAAGTATTAATAAAATACCGAGTCTCGGCATCCAGGCTAAAATAAAAGTAATTAATCCACTCAAGTGCTAACGAAAATACAACGAAGAGAATGAGAGGGAACGAAAAACCGTTACTAGTAAAATAATCAACTCTCACCTCATAGTGTTGTAGGGCGTATTGTTAATTATAAAGGTTATGTATCCACGACCCTACCGGCCATTACCATCGCAGTACACGCCTCTTTTGGGTAAACGTCCCAAATCTCGACACGAGGGGAAAAATCAAACAGTAAATATCGGAAAGCAATCCGAGGTGATTCTATTAGATTGAGTTAAGCGGGGGCTTACTTTGCTTTGAGGTCTTCGGGTCTTACAAAATAGGCACTACGATTTATGTTTGATTGAGTGTTTTTAAAGTGTAACAATTATTTTCTTTACCTATATAGTCTGGTATATATTCTTCGTTTATATTATGCCACATTTGGCTACTAAGAATTACTCAACTTCGCGTGCAAGTCGAGATACATCAGGCCTCGGTTCAGTTGGACCGACCGGCCAGCTATCTAGATTTTGCCTTTCAAAGGGGCTACACTTCTTAATTGGCATTTCTTGATTATTCGAGCTTACTTTAAAATCGTATCTTGCTCCGATTTCACACTTAATTAATCAAATGTATAAATGTACAAAAGGTTTCTTTTGCTTTAAAATATGTCTTTAGATTGTAGGTTTTAAGTGTTGACCATTTCAATATAAAATTCGTCGTATAATTTTCATTACACAAAAGCGAAAAGTAGGTACCAAGTTCTTATTTAAATTTTTACACAAATATCAATAGCAGTGCTGCAGTGAGCACGGGTTAACTACAGCGATCTAGATAAGCCATCACATTTAAGATATTTAAATCGATTTTCCCCAATTTTCCGCGGGCGGGCGCGAGTTAAGGCCCGAGTCAATTTATCCAGTGTCGCTGCGGGCTCGTGGGACGGGGCCTTTCCATTGTTCACCAAATGAAGTACGCGGCAAGCTTACAGGGCCGTTACACTGCTTCCGTCATCGTTTTATGGTCGGGAACATCGACTGTTCTCTGTCTAATAATGGTTGTTTGTGTTCAAATTATTATTGAGGTAACAAGTCGTTTTTACATTCGTTTAATTTCGGGATAGGAGTAATTTTTTTATTAAATATTATTTAATTTGATGAGATGAAAACTAGTTTTTTTTTTCCCAACTCATTCCTTCCTCTTTTTATTGGAAACCGCTTTTCGAATATTTTATTTTCTATACAGTGGCAACCCTTCAGATATTCTTTCATTAAGGAGTTTTGCTTATTTCGCTCAACCGGAACCTATTTGTTGGGTTGCTATTTAAAACATTCGCCCCGACTGCTTACATAGATCAGATACGTTCAACAAAGGCTTTTGTAATTAAGAAAGATATTTTAAGTCGGCGGCAGCTTGACTTTATATACGCAAAATGAATTTACTGAATTTAAGGGTGTTTCGAATTTTGTAAGACGAAATTGTTGATTGCCTGCAGTTTAGCAAAACGTACAGAACAGTTTAGGTATCTAGTAAAGGAGATTGATCAAAAGCGACTATTTCTAGAACTGTGTTCGTATTTTAAACTGCCTATCTAGCGTATATTTTCCCCGTGCCCTATTCATTTGGTTGAAAAAGTTTACCAGGCAAACGCTGGTAAAACTCGAACGTCCAAAAATCGGTATCAAAGTAAAACACGCGAAGCAATACTTCGGTGGACTAACAAAAATAAATTTCCGAATTCCAACCCCAATTTAGGAGTGCATTATTTTCGCTTTCACAGACATCCGATACAATTAAAATCTTCTTTAATTAAGGGACGAACATGAATCATTCGCACGTGGCGCACTGAGTTTTCCACTTGTATACGCAGGAACCTTAACACCAAGTGGCTTAGGGCTGGTAATTCTTCGATCAAATTTCAACTTTCCAACAAGGTACTTAAAGGTCATATTGGCTAACCCCAGTTAAGCAGTTAAGGCGTAGCTCTCCGTACTTTTTGGGTATCTCTTTTCACTTTATCGCAGTGTCTCCGTTATTTACTCGTACGTGAGGGATGCTCGCAATAAATAGGTGCGCACAAACATATTTGACATTTACAAATACCTCCCAAATTGGTTTCCTTGGCGTGACTGGCCGTTATTACGAGTTTTGTTTACTTATTGCTCCCGCACGGTGGCAACTTGTAATAGCATCAGAAGATTTTGTTGGGGATCATTTTTCAAGATTCTGTCGTATTAAGGCTAGCCGCCAAAGACGGTGGTCACTCCAATCTTGTTTTATGAGTACTAAACGAAATCTATTAGGTTCTTATACAACATCAAATTAAATCAATGTAAATATTGAAGAATAACGTATTCTGTCACTGATGCTAAAATAGTAACATTTCAGATTATTTTGAATATACTTATCAGGAAGTTTATTTGACTACTAAAAATATATTATCGAATTTCAAAATAGAATGTATTATCGACCGTTAGTACCGCAAGCACGTGGAGCACATTATTCAACGAGTGATTGAACCGACGCTATAGCCCAGTCACTGGCCGAAATCCAGTGGAAAAAAATAGATCATTCAGCAAACGAGGTGCGAGTAGGCGACAGTCCCACCATTCTGGGTGTCCGTTGGGAGTTGTAATTCAAGTGACAAATATCGAAAGCTACAATTCATATTTTTCTGCTATCTCCGCGTCCGTGTCGCCATCTGTGCCGGAGGGACAGTCGCTATTGGTTCTCCATCAAGCGGTCGTGTGATGTATTTTTGTTGCGAATAAAACATTGTATTTTTTTTCCATCGGGAAATGTTTTATAAGTATTTTTATGGCTGCTACGTGACGTGTTATTTTAGGGTAAGGTATGTTTGGGGAGCACTGGTTTGTCTGTAAATGGAAAAATGCATAAAAAATGCAACCCTCCTAATGCAACACACGTACCATCTAATAACTATCTACTTTACCCCAAATCTAAGTTATCGTAAGAAGCACTAAGCAAAATTGTGCTGCATCAAATGCATTTTAATAAATTAAACTGATCGATGTAAGTGGACGGTAATTTAAAAATCGCGTTCATTGTATCGACCGAAAATAGTGTTGGCGGTATACTGGCCATGCATTATCGAGATCGAAAATTTCACGTGCCCATATAATTTTAAGCTCGTAAAGCCTGGACAATAATTCACCGGGAGCATTTGCGGAAAATGCATTTTATTGTTAAAACGTGAATTTTATTTATCGTCGACAGCCCGCGGTGGGGGGTGTAGTGGGGGTTGATTTGCAGTAGCATCGCATCGAAGCCACCCTTTGGCACGGATTATTTATACTAAAGGTAATATCGCCGGTTCATTATTGGGGAATGTAACATTTGCGTATTTCACTGACTATCGTTTGCAGTTCATTAAAAATAAACTACGAGTGCATTTCGGTTGTTGATTGATGTTTAATGTTGGTTGCGCTTCTATCAAATTATGTGGAAACACATTTCATGCTTATTATTTTTTTTGTCAAACGCTTACCGACGTCTGCCGGCCGGCACCCATCACTTGCTAAATAACGAAACCTTAAAGGCTCTTACAGACTGGGGCGATATCGCGTGCGCGACAGGCATTTTTCTGCTTGTCGCGCCCGCGATATCGCGCTAGTCTGCACGAGCCTTTAACCAGTAGGTGCCTACCAATAATTGTACCCTTTCTGCATATCTACCTTGTATTTAAAAAAAAACTTTTCCATTTTCACACGACGCGTTTAATTCGTACAACGCCATATTTCAGCTCACAACACGGTCTGACATCGCAACCACTCCCCTCTTCACTGCAATCTGCAACCAAATAACATCCTTCATTAGCACCGTTCACCGTATAAAATTACCAGTACGATTTTAAACAAGCACTTCGCACAATATAACTCATACAATTTTGCTGTAATACTTTATCTGGTGGTCTAGCACGCGTTAAGGCGGCCCTTTCCGGGCCGATACGAATCGCGAGGCGTTGCCGCTACCAGCGATCTTGGCCAACCTTCACATTACACCGCGTTTAATTGCAAATCGCCTTTATTTAGTGCTTTTTTGTTACGTAACTTGTTTTATTTTATGTGGGAAAATCCTTTAGATTGGCAACTCGTGAAATCTGTGCACAGTGTCCAAAGAATGAAGCTAAACTGCGAAAAGAACCATAAAAATCAATTCATAAATTACGGATGAGCTTGTAAAACAGACAAGCAATTTTCCTGAAAGAAGAGTTGAACGACAGATGTTCGCGTCCATTCGATGCTCGAAAGGAAAATGCAAACTCTTTTAAAAGCTATTTAGCTGCAGTCCCTAGATAGCGTCTACCGCAGTGGCTGGCTTGGACCGTTTTTTCCCCGCTGAAAAGCCAATTTGGAATGAATCACTGTAACAGTGGCGAGCATCTGTGCTAATTTACCTACGGGCGGACAGTCTAATGCGACTCGTTCGATCGTAAATATCGAATCGCGACCGAGCGCCGAATATCGAAAGCCGGCATTAGTCGGATACAGCTAATACACACGGGGGTTGCTCCGATAAATTATCGTGCGTTCATTTGGGCTCCGATGTTTAATCTATCTGTAGCGATACAGTTTCGCTTCGGGCTATTGTGAGTTTTGAATCGTGAGAGAATTATTGGCTGGCGATAATCTATCCTTTGGATCTCTGAACGGGCTGGGAAGGACTAGAACGTGTTAGCAAGAAGCTGGATGGTGAAAGCTAATCCCTACTTACAATTCAATAATTTTAAAGTAGAAAGATATAAAAGACGTCACGGTCGTATAAAAGTTATTCTCATACAATAAACTTCATGCACTATCTCGATATAAATAAGTCTGTAAAAGACAAATTCGAATCACGAAAACTTCAGTTCGACTGACTTTGCGATATCCGAGAGAATCTGCGAGCGTACGTTGTTAAATTGAACTGTGACAATAGTATCTATTGCCGCTATCGATACGTATCTATCGATATCGTATCGATGTTATATCCCGCCGCTACGTTTGCGTCTACGTGCTAGTGATGTAGAGCTGAGTTTGCAATTCGTTCTCTGCGTGGTTTATGCGTGAGCGTGTACCATGTGATACTTCATTTACGAATTTCCGTACAGTACATTATTTATCGTAATCAAATTTTCGTGTGAAATGCGATTTTTTTGCTGTTTTATGAGGTGATGATTGGCACTTCAGTATGAGTTATCATTTCCGCGTTGTTGCAATTTTCCAATGATAGGTACATAATGAATAATTTATAGATCCAGAGCGTTTTGTTTATGATTTTATATATGAACCTACATAAAATTGTACAATATCTGTTTTAATTTTACAATATCATTGTACAATATCAATAGCGTGTATCAGTTCCTACTACCGAATTATCTATAGCAGAACGGATACACCCAATAGAAGCCAATTATACCCAATAGAAGCTTTTGTTGACACTTCACATCTTTAACAAATCTCCTCTTTTTGTTTCAGGTATGAATCTAAAGTGGAATCAACGGCTTTCCTCGGTACTTTATCTAAACCTATACTATGTAGATCAAGAACCCCAATAAAAAAGCTCTGACTTTATCATCGCCACAATTTTATCAGAGCCCTTTGATATGCAATAATGGGGGCAATGTATCAAACTAGCTATCTAAGTTAAACGCAATTTGAAGTATGGCCACCTCTTAAGTCTGCAACCCCCCAAAAATCGGGGGATGAGGCGGGGGGCGGGGTTGCCTTATCGCGGAACTGCAGGCACTCCGCCCGTTTACCTTAAGATCTTTAATATTAAATAATATACTACAGTTAAAGCCTTGAATGTAATGCTCGGCGATGCTTTATTGGCTTTGAACCATTCTAAATCTTCCGAGATTTGAATATAAATTTTAATCAGTCCAACGAATTTATCAGATTTTCGGTAATTTCGGCTAGTATATTATCACTTTAGTCCTTTATTAAGTGACTTTATAACTGAGTCTATAATAATTATTGAATTAATCACTGTAACAGGCGTTTAAATGGCCCTTGGCTGGGGCATTTAAATGGTTTGATGTGACCTTCCTAATATTCCGGTTTTGTTCCGAGTGCTAGTCAGACCCCAATCGACAAGGTCAACAAATCGTTTACGGAAGTCTCTCTAAGGACCTCCTCGTAGAACTATTAACGTTACGAACTATTTGGCGTAGACTATATTTTTAGTACCTTGTTTGTGTTTTTAAAATTGGAACTATCTTTAAACATGTACAGGATTTTGATAATTATCGACCACACGGGAAAAAAGGATCTCTTCAGCGAAGAATATCAATATTTTCAGAAAAATTGTTTCAATCCAAGTATATATTGTTTTAACGTAGGTAAGTAAATGTACTCAGTCCAAGAAAACCTGTTTACTCAAATTAAGAATAATAAATACTTGGTTTTTATTCTTGACTTAAGCAAATATTTTTGATTCAAGACTATAATAATCTTAATTGAAGAAAATATTCTAAGAGAGAAATAATATTCTTAAAATTAAACTTAATAATTCTTCATTTAAGTATAATGTCTTCAAAGAAGACAATAAAACTAAGACAAAATTTTACTTCATTCAAGAATACCCATATTGTTTTCCCCATAAATGAATCAATGTTTGTCTTGACCAAAAGGATATTGTCTTAATTTAAGACATCCTTTTTTTCCGTGCAGTATTCTTTAAAGCTTTGTACTCGTAGCAGAAGGACATAGTTAAAAACGTGCCTACAACAGTCTTGTTGAAATCCTGTTTCGTAGACGACATTAAATCCTCTGACAGCTGGCTGTGCGCCATTTTTCCCCGATTACGATGAATTCAAAAGACCGAAGGAGTTATTGCGCGTACGAGTACGAGTAAATGTTTGTACAGAAACCGATGAGGAAAAATTTTATAGTTATTCATCCATCTAAAAGTGTAAGTACCTTGTTCTTTAGATAACGTTTACAATAGGGCTCAAAATTGGAATCAAATCGATTTATAATACAGAATATGCACATATTCAAGGAGTTTATATAGATTAAGTAGCCTACACGCTAAGTCCATGTATCTTAACATCCGCGTGCCGGCATGCAACCTGCGTGCACCACAGGGGAATAAAGACGTTAAATAATTTAATCGGATGCCTGGATGGTTTATGCACGCATGCTCCAAGAAAACACGTTCCTCACTCTACTCCGCCTAAAGTGTAGGTGCGTATAACATACGTACTTACTGTTCACTGTATGCTATGGCGTCCGTTATCTTCCGCATAATGAACTGTCACATTTCATCATGCCATCCAACATTTAGTTCTTTGCCCGCCCTGTAGCTTGCTGCTCTGTTTTCAACTCTGACTATACAACTTTTGATCTCATTTTTCTGTTCACCGCAATAGTCATTTCATCCATTATTTTGGTTGTTATTACATTGTTCTGCCCACATCTTCTGCCGTCTTTAATAGAAGTATCTCCATGTTTAGCTGCAATGTAATGTAAACAAATTGGACAAATATAAACAAGCTGAAAATGTTTAGGATTTTTAAGGACTATTCGACTGATCTTTTTATTCATGGAATCAACCACAGTTATGTATAAAAAGATCTTTCTAGGCGAGGTAGGTAGTTAGATATTGCTTGATACCTATTGTGCAAGTAGGCAGGGGGCAGGGGCTGGGGGTTCTATTTGTTTGCTTTGGGAATATCAATATCAGGTGCAGTTAATAGTGCAGGACTGCAGGCGCATTTTGCAATGCTTTTAAATAATTTATCTACGTCAAAAATGCTATCATTTTTGATATCAAGTCATTAAAGACATCTCCATCAAAATATATTATTATGTTAATTTTAAGAATATCAGTGTCGGTATTTAAAATCAGCCTTAACCGTTGAAGTTCGCCTTGTCACAGAAATAATGCACTTACTACCAGAAATTCATGTGTAGAGTTCAAAAGCACTTATAAAATTATTTATGCGCTGTCAAAAAAATATTGGAGCTGCTGCAAATGATTATATTAAATATTCTTAAAAGAAAATATTTAAAAAAATTATAGATTGTATAGTGACACTAGGTAATACATACCTAAATATATTATTATTTACTAGCTGCGCCCTGTGGTTTTACCTGTATAAGTCTCGATCTCGTGAGAATATCGGGATAAAAAGTATTATATGTCCTAACGCAAGTCATGTGCCAAATTTCATCCAAGTCCGTTCAGCCTTTTTATGTGAAAGCGTAACAACATCTTTATTATGTACACCATAAAAATTACAGATATACCTAAATGTAGAACTTTTACATTGGGTCTTATCACTAAAAGCGATCTTTTAAAGACAACCTTTGGATGGACTAGGGGGCAACAGAGAAACAATACTACAGCTGTCTGTGGTGTACCATTTACATATATACAATAAGTACATACATATTATATTTAAAACATATTATAATTACAACATACATACAAAAAATATCGTTTTCTCTTTTTAATATTACTAGCTGTTGCCCGCGACTTCGTTTGCGATCCAGGATGAAAAGTAGCCTATGTCCTTCTCCAGGTCATGGTCTACCCGTGTGCCTAATTTTATCCAAATCCGTTCAGCCGTTTTAGCGTGAAAACTAACAAAACAAAACGTAAGAAACAAACTCAAAGTTGTGCCTTGCCTTTAACAAAACCGTACAGAAAGATAAAATTTAAATAAATAAATAGAGCATGTAATAAAAAAAAACTATTTTGTAAATAACAAAGCCATATTATCAAGAATTATCATCACCACACCACCTTTCTCATCAATTTCACCACAGATGATACATAGCCATCTTGTGTTCCAATCTAGCTCTCTATACCATCACCGACTATTATCAGTATTATTTTGTGCTGTGTAGGGTCGCTATAAACTAACTAGGGCTCGTGGTGACTGCGCGTGGGCAGTGATCTATAGTGCTTAGTCTATATTGTTTTCTAATGACTCAATAGTACAACTACAAACTTAGTATTTAACTAGGTATATATGCGATATTAGCATTTATTAAATGTTGGACAGTGATAGGACTTCTCCTTAATTAGGCATTTGGACAGTGGGGTAGTTTTTAATTTGGATAGACAAAATCTTTTTTTATTTTACTAATAAAAAATTGGTGGCGAGTAATATCCACTTGGATTTTGCAATCCAATCGCAGATGAAAGCCCTTCCTTCAAACGTAACGCCCCAAATCTAATACATACCTACTTTTATACAGCCAAAAATAATAATTTCTGTCTTAACTTCATACCACAATTACGTGCTAAGTCGAAATATTTTATCAGGCCTATCGCAAATCATTACATGTATTTCTAATTCGAGTAAACTCATCTCAATTACTTCTAACGTCATGCACATTAGCTAAATTAAGATTTATCTACAGTACAAAATTAAATGCCTTAACCACAATGTATTGCAACGCGAGTCCCTAATGTAGATACACGCATGATAAATAACTTGCCAAGATAGGGTGAGAAATCTTACTTAATTTAACTAATGGACTAATATAATACTGCGTCTAATATGTGGCGCCCATTGTGTGCCGAGAAAGTTACTTTGAATAACTTTACTAACACAACAAAATTACTGAAACTTCATAATTGTTTCAAAGTTTTTTATATTGCGGTTGTATTCAATTTTCGTTGTTTTCGCGTAAATATATTTTCTGAATTCTGCATAAAATGGAATGAAAACAATATCTGAGTACATTTATCAATTTATTTATTTTCACTTCCAAAAATTAGGTAGGACTCGTATTGCCTCATAAAGTGTTCAATAGAACATCAATTTTCATTTGTCAGCTAATATTTTCCAACGCCCCTAATTTTTTCCAGCGTTATTGGATGTCGGCTCACTGTGCACCTAACTCAATATTGAAGAACACGTGACCACAGTAGATTGACGACACTCCTGTGTCGCTGTAATTAAGTTTTACCACACTGCAATTCCGTGCGTAGGTAATGTATAGATATACAACATTTTGTTGTGTATTAGAACGGTGGAACCTTCTATCTACTACTGCAATTTATTTAGGGTAGAATGTAGGTACCTTTTTGCAGTAAAGTATGCAGAATAGTCGCACTTAAACGCATATAATTTACTCAACCATTTTATAAAGAGAAAATCCTATGATACAAATACACAACGTTCATTTGTTTTAAACTCAAATTATCTCAAAATCTTCCATATTTGAAAATGTTTACAGAAAGGAAATGACAGCTGACTCGAAAGATTCTATCGACAAAATATATCTATCCGTTAGAAACTGTTGAGTGCAGATAAATAAACCGGCTTTCAATGGAATGTTTCTTATAGTAGCCAAGTAAACAGAACACGCTTAGGTATAATGTTTTTTTGTAGTTATAAATAATATTTATATTTTTTATGATAATGTACGAATTTGATACAACAACAAACAGTAAAAAATGATTAATGCAAATGGCGCATGTTGTTGATACAACACTAGTGATGCACTAAATTACCGCTGAACTACCGTACAACGTTGTAGGTACACCTTGTATATTCAGCTGTTTGCAACGTCACCATTGTCCACATTTATCCCATATTTACCTTATAATTTAAGTATTTCTGATATTAAAAAAGCTTGCCATAAATCATGATCGTTAATATTATTGGACATTAAGTTTATTATAGACAATCTGATAAAAGGGTATACGCCTTTATAGCCAGTTAATGCAATAAAGGATAATATGCACTAACCCTACAATTGCGACTGCGGGCCAATCGGACCAAGTGTTTAAGAAAATAATTCTGGGCCGAACGTGCCAATTCAAAACACTTATCCACTCAGTTGAGCTAACTGAAATCATTAAGTTTTTATACTTATTATACGCCAATAAACAAAACCTTGGTATTGTGAGGATCGGTCGGTTCACTCGCTACGGGGTGGAGGAGGTACCACCCTCTACAAAATTATGTACGACGAACTGGGACTAATATATCAAGGGGAGGACGTGCCAGACTAAGGAGACTGGGTATTATAGGGTGGGCCGGTGGAATACTTAAGAACCCTGGTGACACCCCATTAAAACACACGTCCCGCATTTTTGGCCAGACGTTTTAATTTCGGCCCAAACGCGAATTGGATTAGGTCCGAAATTTGTGGTGTACATTTTAAAATTGGGTCTGCGTTGTGAGGGTTAACATCAAGACTAGTAATTTAAATATTTTTATGAAGTAGATACTATGTTGCATTGATGAACTGGGTAATTGTATGTCAAGGTTTAATCAGAGCAACATTTACTTCACACTTGTAACGTGTAAAATTGCCAATTAAATCCTTCATATGGAATATTTATTCTTGGACATCATGTGGTGTCCTGTGGATAGATTTTATATTACCATTATTGAGTCATAGACACAGCTTTGCCCACAACTACGTTATTGCGTCCAAATGCAACGTAAACGATTGCAACCGGCAGATATTACACGAAACGAGGCGTGAAACACGCGGCGCTCGCAGGACGCATCCGGAATCATAATTCCAAAATAACTTCCATCCGTTCCCCTTCCAACCCCCACTTCTCGCCCTTTCCCCGTACTTTTTTTGGATAAACTGGAATCCCCGTCCCACCGTTAATTCCCAAGATAGACATAATTTGGAATTGGATCCATCTATCGCGCGTACCTACGAACAAAAATAAGTTAGCGCGCCGCACACGGCGGATTTATGTGGGCGAAAACAAAACGGCTTGTGTACATACTGCATGAGAATAGAGCGGGGATTGTTAATGATTTTAAACTGATGCACTGTAATGTTCTGTTCTCCATGAATGAATAAACATAATCAGGCTATAATGTTCCCACTGCTGGGACACAGGCCTCCTCTCTGTGAGACGGAGTGGGCCGTTATCCACCACGCGGGTCCAGTGCGGGTTGGTAGATGTCACATGTCTTCGAATGTTTGTTTCTCGGACATGTCGGTTTCCTCACGATGTTTTCCTTCGCCGTTTTGAGAGCAATGGTGATGAAATAATTTACCCAAAGTAAAGCGCCTGTCTGGGTTCAAACTTAAGACCTAATCGCACGTTACCACTGGGCCACCACTACTATTATCCATTAATGAATAAATGAATGGAATGTACCGACTCCAACGTAGTTTCACCAAACTCGATTGCTTGAATGAACCCAAAGATTCATGGGACCTCATGTTTCATGGCACTATAGTGACCATTGCATATCAAAGAGTAGACCGAGGGACGCGATAGTTTGCATATCATCATCATCTGCCTAGCCTTTTCCCAACTATGTTGGGACCGACCCAACATAGTTGGGAAAAGGCTAGTAGTAAAGTCCAGTCTAACCGAATGCAGCTGAATACCAGTATTATACATGGAACGACTGCCTATCTGACCTCCACAACCCATTCAGTGGGTAACACGATAACCTTTGGAGACTGGTTGTCAGACTTTCGGGCTTCTGACGACCCGTAACAACTGTCAAAGATCTACAAATGACAGCCGGGACCAACGGCTTAACGTGCTTTCTGAGACACGAGATCTTTACATACCAAGACCCCTCGGTCTTGGTATGTAAAGATGGTCACCCATCCACGGACCAACCGCGGCAAGCGTAGCTTAACCTGATCGATTGACCTGT
Organism: Atethmia centrago; assembly: GCA_905333075.3. Taxonomy (NCBI): domain Eukaryota; kingdom Metazoa; phylum Arthropoda; class Insecta; order Lepidoptera; family Noctuidae; genus Atethmia; species Atethmia centrago. The sequence goes on along the minus strand of HG995383.1, from coordinate 11,766,958 downwards.
GCGGCTGTTATTACTTGGCCGCATATCGTAGGTCTCAAGTTAGAGTTTAGATGCATTAGAAAACTTTGTCATTAAAAGAAAAATAAATTGAGACAAGCTTGACCCACTTCACAAACCATATCTCAAATTTGGTAGTGTTCTCAGTGCAAACACCTGCACTATGGAAGAACTTTGCGAGGTCAACGTTAACAAAAAAAAAAACGTTATTTATTGTCACAATCTTTACTTTGAAAAAAATAGCGTACTTTAAATGTTGATACTGCTTAAATGTTTTGTGCCAAAAGTACTGATACTGATTCAAAAACTAAGCTGGAAGTGGATGGAATTCTGGTTTAAAATTAATAGAAGGGAATCATCATCACCACAACGCAGAAGAACAAGCTTTTTCCAAATAAAGGCGTAAAATATATATATTTTTTTAAGCTAACTCATCAAAGGATTTGCGCAATTTATTGGCGGTTTAATTTAACGAAAAAACAGCAACTAAAAGATAAAAATACTGGATAGTAGCCATCAAACAATTTATTTTACGAGAGATCCTTACGCTTAACAGGTCGTAAAACGACTCATAAACACGGGCTCGTCCATTCACAAAATACTCTGTTTACTTACCGTTTTAAATGCAAATACGATTACGGCCGGTGGTGTGACATTTACAGATGTTAAAAAATATTTTATATACCATTTTCAACCGTATTGTTAAATATTTACGTGAAATAAAATACGATTTTCGCATATCCAATATTGTGTGAGCACATTGAGACCGCTGACGCTGAACAGACATCGCAGAAGATAAAGTATATGCACGTTTTTTATTTCACCTTTGACACTTTAATCCAATTTGTTTCCTTATATCCCGCCCAAGGGATAGGGGAAGATTGTCGTCCTTATAATTGTTATTTTGAATTTAAAATTTCCATTTTTATTTATTGGCAGCCGCGTCCCTTAAGAAAAAAAACGCGCAAAAATTTATGAAATTTTTGCGCGTTTTAATTTTTGCTACGTTAAAACAGACGTTCGTTTACATATTTATAAGGTCCTGATTACTCATCACGACAGTTAATAAGATAAGTTTATTTATGGTTGAAAATAAAGTTTGTCTATCGTCAGTTTCTATGCCATTAGTTGCACAATATTTCATCGGTCGGAAGCGTCACGAATAGATATTCAAATTGCTGTGATTTATAATTTTGATTACACTAAGTCACCGTCAAGTTCGACGTTATTTATCACTTTTATATATTTATACTAGTAACCAACAATTCTCCGTGTCGGTTATTTTTTTTTTATATGTGCAAAAGAATGCATAGTTCACGTTGCCCAAAGTTAACCCATAAGTGGTCGTGATGGCTTTCGAGGTCGGCCTACCGATTCTTTTTATAGCCAACTAAGAAAATTGGCTCATTAATCTTAAAGATAAATGTCCAGCCACTATTCGGCCCATCTTATCAGCTAACAGAATGAATGGAAGTGTGGTGTATACCTACGAATTTTGATAGCATTTGGAAACTTTTGGGCTGTTTTTCTCGTGGCTTTTATGGCTTTATGGGTGCTTAAAGCAGTTGTTCCTGAATCATAATGACCCTATACGTCGATTAAATGTTGGTAATGTATTGCAGAAAGATTAGCGATACCTGTTCGTCGGAGAATTTAGTAGACATGCATGTGGTTTAGTATGTAGGTAGGTAGCTATGTAAAACAGGCCTACAATAAAGAATTCGATTACTTAACAGATGGTGCTTGTACATAAATATCAGAGTGGTGTCGTGGCTCACGACCGCGCCCTGCCTCGTCAGATGTCGCGCAGCTAATTGTCAGCTCGCTGACACGAGTGTCCGACACTCGCAGTCGACACTAGACACGTATATGTAACTAACACTGCTGCACTGGACATAAATAAAGGAGCAACAAAGTTGTGTTGTGCGGTATTTTAGACCTCTTCTTTTTCGTACAAGAATTCGGTATTAACTTGTTTTATTTTTGTTAATTTGGGACATGATTTTCAAAGTCTGGGTTATCTAGTGATGTAGCCATGATGCTACGTAACTTCTCAACAAATTATTACATACCAGCAATTTTCTAAATAATCTCCACGGAAATGTGTTAAGGTTCCTGCATACTGAGGCGATATCGCTGTTGCGACAGGCATATTACCGCCTCTGTCTGGAAAAGCCTTCATTTACTTACTAATTATGATCAAAGCTCAATTCTAACATAAGTAAAAAAATCCCTGAACATCGCCGTTGTTTCTAAGAAATATAGATTTAGACAGTTAACGTTTGCAGAAGAAAATAAAAATATTATGTTTAATTAAGTCATAAAATGGTTGTTTTAAGACAATAACATATTTAAAAATAGCCATTTCAAAGTGTGATGCTCTGAAGTTTACAGTTTTGAACAGTTTATATTTATTTGGATGCAACGAGCAAGTTTGAATTTCGTCAAAATTTAGCGTGTGTTTAGTAATAGTCGTTAGAACAGTAAAAAGCCGGCCAAGTGCGTGTCGGACCATGCACAATGAAGGGTTGCTGAATTGGGAAGTTGGGATGAATTTATTCCAAAAACAAACTTAACATTGTAGTTGAAAAACATTTTCTCCCATACATAGGTATATATGCCACAGTCAATTCTCCAACTGCAAATTTAAGTTGGTCGAGTATTATTCGATAACGTGTAAAGCCCACTTAGCTGTGATAGTTTTTCTTTTAATTTAATTATTTGTACTACTGCCTTTTTCACACCTCCATTTACAACCATTTAGCTGGCAGGGGGACACACTTGACTCTAACAAAAATTAGCACTTTAATGCTTAATATTACGCAAACGGATCCTTGAATCGAAAAGTGGTGTTCACAGACCCACAATAATTTTGAACGGCCTATGCAGCGATAGCCCACACGTAGGGGACGTAGGGGTAGACGAGAAAAACAAAATATCATTCCCATATTACGTGCAAGGGAGGTACCCAAAAAAAAGGGTTTTCTAGATTTTATTTTAGCACTTAGTCGGCGTGATTAATATGTATACCTATGCCAAATTACAGCTACCTAGTACTAAGCGTCTCTGAGCTACAGCGGGGACAGACAGACAGACAGACGGACATGGCGAAACTATAAGGGTTCCTTGTTTACTACGGAACCCTAAAAGCCACATGTATGTAATGTAACACACAAATTTTTCACCATTTTCGTGGGCGTGATGGAATGAAAACCTACTGATAATTTTCATTTGGCCTTTTCTGGCATTCTTTTCAATTGATTAAACGTGAAAATTTTGAAACAATTAATTGTAACTAAGCAATGTTTGGATGTCAGTTAATTAATTGGTTTGTTTAGATGTTTTATTTATTATCCACAATAAGTATTTTAATTAGACTTGCTGAGTTTTTAACATGTTAATTTTTGTAGCCTTTAATAATAAACACAAACAGGTCAGGTATATTTCGCGGGAAGGTACTTATGGGTCACCGAGTCCCCTGGCAACACAGGCAACAGGAAGGAATACGGGTGGGTTTTAGTCAGTAAGAGTCTGACACACCCTCCCGCTCCGCCCAGAGCGGGAGAAGTTATTTGATGATTTCACACCCTCAAAAAAAAAAAAAGGTCAGGTATATTAAGAACTTAATATTTGAAATATGATTTAAGTACCTAATTATTTCCTAAGGAATCTTAAAGACTGAACGCTATCTAGAGTTAGCAACAAACCCTCTCTTGCTACATCGCAAACTTGCAGTTAATAAGCTGCATAAAATTACCGCTCTACATCCTTCCCAAAAATAAGACTCGCACCCCATTCCACCCTTCTCACCAAATAAACTTTCCACCAGGTATACCAACTGAAGCATAATTAAAAAGAAAGAAAATTCTTTGGAAAGAAACAATCGCGTTTGGAAAGGAAGCAAGTGTCGCGAAGGAGTCGTGAGCTGAAAGTTCTCCACATAAATCGGTGGCAACGAGTTAACCCCGCACTAGCCGGAGTTGAACAAACTCGGCCAACACACACTGATGCACTTTTGTTTATTTTAAAGAATTAGGTATAGGCCCGGCGTTAGGCTTAGGGTTAAAATTTTTGTGGGACATTCGCTTGTTTTGGAGTGATGTATTGTGGTTGGTCATGGAAGTGGTACTTTAGTTTATCGTGTTTCTTAGTAGGTATACTAACGTTTCTAAATTCAAGTCGCGATGACCAATTTCAAAAGTAGAATTGATTCCAATCAATTCTACTTTTGAAATTGGACTTAGGACTTACTAAGTAAGTTCTGGGTCATCTCTAATAAGTATCTACTTATTGAAAGTATTTTTATTTAGTTTCACCTAGGTATATGAAAGCAAAAACATATTCTGAATAGATATTGAATAAGCTTCTGGAAAATGTGCAACATGGATATTGTGTTGTGTCATTCATTATTCAATTTTAATTTAGTAGACAAGTAATTAATATCAGCTCTCTCTACTAAGCTGTTGTTAATAGGTATAAAGAAAACTAGGTGAAAGGCCTTTCTTAAAGGGACGTAGCGACACGCGTAAACCTTTCAGTCAACGTCTTCATTCAGCCAGAGATAAACCATATCTAAGTTGGTATCAACGGCGTCAGGGAAAGTAACAGTGACAGGTTCGGACTGTAAAGTGAAAATTACTTGGCCAGTAAACAGGACAAATCAATTATTTAAAATAAAACTGCTCCATCTCTAGAAATCACAACTTTTCTAAAATATGCCTGATACCACAAGGCAGGCGTATTCAAGTGATGTGCCAACATAACAAATGAGGACTTTTTCGGTCATCCAGCTGTTCAGGAAAGCGGGTAGAGGTATAAATCGCATAAGACAAATCCATACTTCAAATAGATGTCATAAAATCTCGAATGGCTTGCGAGATCTAGATTCGCCGATTCAGCAGTGCACTTGCTCTGGTTCGCATAAGTCACGGTGACCGCCCCAAACAACGGCCAGCAGACAAAAGTCGAAGCGCTTCGTGTTCAATCATTTCGGTTGTTTATTCGAAATTTATTCTGTCGGGGAAATACGAATGAGTGGTGGGCTAGTGAGGCGATAAATCGTGTCGATGTCGCGACGTGTCGCGCGTCGGGTTAAAAGCTCGATAACCGAGACGGGCACACACCTACCCGCGCCAACAATAACCTCTCGCTTTGTTTTATTTCTGAACGTTCCAACGCGGCTCGACCAGATATCCGCCAAGTATTTTATGCATAAAAATATCGATATATAATTGCTTCATTACGTCCCTGTGTTGGTGAGTAAAATATGTGGGAGTCACACACAGGTGGCTCTTTTCGTGAGCTTTTTTCGAACCCTCAATTAAGCTCTTATCGTATTAATTAGAACTTTGTTATCATTTTTCGTGACGCGTTAAAGATTATATTCACGAAAATATACGCCGCTGTAATTACCTCGCGATAACTAGCGCACAGTTATATTTTATTTTATATACAGTTGTAGAAATATAATCATAAAAAGTTTCGCGCCGTTGTACTTTAGACGTTCATTCGTACATAAAACGAGACTTTTTAAATTGATTATGTGAGAACTGGTAGCCGCAACTTGCATAGTTGCCAAAGCAGTTATTTTTGTCTATTAAATATTTTACGTGCCATTGTCTTCTTTAATTAGAGTATAACTTTGAACTTTTCTGTAGTATTTGGTGTAATTGTTTTGAGTTGTTGAGTGGGCGTATGTATATAATTAAATAGTGGTGGAAAGCATGAGGCAACATCCTGTAGCGTCCAGAAAGGCGAGTTCTGTGGTGTCTGTCGGTTCTCGCAGTGTCGCTATCGTTGTATCGCCTCTGCCACGCCGTTTGCTTTATGGTGCCAGCTTGGGTGTAATATTTCTTAGGGATCGCACGCCATGATTCATTCCGTGTCACTTTTTAACTTTTCGAACGTAGGTACCTGTAATGAAGGTAGAAGGCAGATAATAGAATTTAAAAATGGAACGAGTAATTTTGTTTTGATTTTTGTTTTTCAACAAATTAATGGCTGTTAAACTGTAAACAGGACGCTTGAAACCAGTCATATAGCATTAATTAATTGGAATCGGATTTGTAATATTAATTCCACGATTTTGTTGAAACGTTCGTTAAAATACTAATTGAATTGATGTATCCTCTTTGTTTCAGCAATAATAATAACAACTAAAACATGTATCGTAGGGAAATACTAAAGTATGTGGCTTGAAGGCTTGAAATTGAGCGAGCAGCCGCGCCTGCGCCGCTTGTCAGTTATAATTGGCTGAACTTGTCGACCGAGTCGTAGCGATTTTTTTACTCTTTCTACCTACACTGCCATTACTCTTCGTCTCCCGGGAGAAACGTAAATTGCGAACATACAGCCCGTGGAAACAAGCATTGATGTGACGTATGAATACACGGCCATTGTTATGTATTATTAAAATTCAAATTTCTGATGAAATTTCTAAACGCTGGGGGTTCGGATGTTCATATTAATTGGTTTTATGAAAACATCGTGCTGTACATCTCATTTGTAGGTTCTATATTTGAATATTAGTGGCAGCCATATTGAGAACCAGCGTCTAGAATATCTGGTGCATTAAAACGAGATACCATTTTAGCCTTAATCGGATGTTAAGGCAAGGTACACAAAAGAGCGGCACTCGGGCACGATAAGGTAGGTAAATCGTTCAGTGTTCATTGTGCTAGTACCAGTGGCAGCTGGATCCTGGGATCCTGGCACTTTACATAATTCATACATAATCGCTTTGCATATCGACAACATGTGACATGTGTTGCATTCTGTACGCTGAACGGGGATTTGTTTTTGTTGACGTAGAGACAGATAAAACTGCGGTACTGAATAATGATGTGTTTGTTAATGTACTCCAGTGTGGACATAAAGAGGTTTTAAGTTAAACTGATTCTGTTACAAATAACGATGGACAAAGTAACGATGAAAATGGTCGCGTAGATGATGATAAAACAAGGAAAATACTGCAGGGATTTTAAGGCATATAGGTAGACGAAGAAACAATTATAGAAAATAGGGAAAAGTGGTGAATGACGATGGTGTAAGACATGAAGAAAATTCTAAAAGGATTCTGTGAGCAAGTTGAAACAGTTGTAGAAGACATGGCCACTATAAATACCTACCTAAATTAAGATTTGTAGAGAATCTAGTTTTAAAGCTGATAAACCTGTTTGTATATTCGATAGTGAAACCAGTATCGATTCAGATACTAATTCCATATTACCCACTAGATTATTTATTACCTAACACATGTAAACAAAAAAATGCTTTATCAAGCAAAAAATTCAGCATCTCAAGCAGTTTCCATAATATTCCCCTGGTTTTAAATGCAACTATCTGGTGCTAGTATCATTCGTTTTCTTAAAGCGTAACAGCTTAACTTAAGCCTTTAAGTAAATAGCATCGCGGCGAGACTCCAAAAATGCATTTGGTTCGTAATAAATAATACATGAGCCTATTTCTGGGTGCCTCATTAAGTTGCTCAGTTTTCGGATGACTTCCTTTCTTTGGTTTTGAGTTTTTTGCTTCTATTGGGGAGATCAAGATCAAGAAGTGGTTAAAAACTAAATGAGTGAAATACTAACTAAGACTTTCTGACTGCAAAATTATTGTTGCTGTATTAGTTAGAGACAAAACAATTAAAATCTTTGAGTAAGTTTAGTTGATGAGAGACACATGGGACAGAGTGGCCAGAGAGAGATAGGAATAGAGAAAGTTGGAGGAAGCCTTTGAGGACATACAAAATATAAACAAATGCCAAATATGAGACTGACGACTACACTTTATGTTCGTCCGACTAAAAGGATAATAATACTATCCGTCGTATCTCTACGTTGACGTCGTGGTGGCTTCGGCGCTCCGAACTCTAGGTCTATGCCGTTAGAGTTTAGTTTGCCGAAACAAGTCTAGGGTGAAGAGCCAGACCAAGAGAGATACAAAAACCCGCAGGGCAGCATTTGGCGAACTTTCGGGCAGTAGCAACCGCATGGATCCTATCTCCCGGGAGAAGTTTTGTTCCTCATCTCTAACTTGCCTTTATTGACCGGCTTAAGTGAACACTGACGAAGAACAGAGTTCCCACCTCATTCTTACCTTTATTGGCCGGCTTGAGTGGAGATTCGCAAGAGCAAACGTGCTCGGAGGAAGGAAGTATTCTAGTAAGATGCTGGTAGGGATGCTGATGTACTTCCAGGATTGTCCTGATAACCGTGAGATACCTCTCCACTCCTCAAGCACCTTAGGATATGTTGCCCCTTTAACGCTACGTCACTATGTGCTAGCGACCGTTTCCGCTGGCCCATTAGTGAGTGTGTGCAAGTTACTCCCTGCGATTTTATAATTGGTCAGGCAGGAGACATAGTTCTTCCTTAGTTCAGGGTTTGTTACCTTCCCCCTACCATCCACTATGTATTTTTTCATGTTCTGCAATAGTCCTGCATCAAACGGGGCTTCTCCTTGGGTGTACTTGCATAGGGCAGAGATAATCGTCGGTTGGTGCCTCATGTCATTAAAAGCGTCTAACGTGCCTCTGCCAGTTCGCTTCGGCCTCTTTTACGCTTTCCAACGATCCGAGACATGTCAAAGACACTTTAAATAATAAGTTTAGTTAGTGATATCTTAAACTCAAATCAAATCAAGCTTCAGCTGCTATAGTTCAAAACCATTCGTTCTTGTATTTCCTAAACATTCTCGGGTCTACTCCACTAAACTTTTAAAATTTTATTCCCATGGCTTATCCATCTATTCTAGTCAGTTCATTATCAAGTTAAAAGTTAAGTTTTCAGTTAGTTGTTCGCAATTAGTTAGCCGCTACCGTGCCTTTAATGAGCATTTCATTGTTCTCAGAGCAATTGTTTAACTCTTTTGTTGTTATTCTTTAATTAATCCTTGTTTTTTTCGATGCGTTCTTTACAAACTTAACTACAGTTAATTGCGGTGGCAATTTTTTTCAGTGTAAATCAATAATACTTACACGTGTGTGTGTTTTGTAAAGTTTCACTTGTGTGTGGTATTTTTGTTCTTATTAAAGTTCATTGTAAATATACAGTGAAGGAAAACATCTTGAGGAATAGTGGAAATAATGAGTATTGTCTGAAATCAACACGAAATTAGAAAGTGCGGTTCTTAATAAACGTTCTTCGTTGTTTTTCTGTTTGACGAAGATATCTTTTCGTTCCATCTTTTGCAGTGTTAATAGAAACGAAAGCCCAATACGATTAACCGATATTTTTCTTCACACTTTATGTCAATTTTCAGGCGAATTATGACTCCTACTTTATGTTAATAATTTCCTTCTTTATCAATTTTCCACAGGTCGCTTGGGAAATCAAAAATTATCCTCATAACATAATATTAAACTAAGTACTGTATTGTACTCAGAGCCGATGTAGGTAATATTTCACAGATAGATGATTACAATCTCATGTTTATTAAGTAATAAATCGTTAGTTTAATTATGTATGCGTCTACAAGAATGATTACGTTATAAATTAGTCGATCTAATGAGCGATGAGAATACAATCGATGTATTATCTTTCGATCGATTTTATTATCGGGTTATCTTTTTTATTTAATTAAATGTAGGTACCTAGTTGAGTTTTTCGGTAATTAAAATCTAGAGAAATGTGATTTGGGTTTTCTAATTGTTGAAACTACCATTTTGAAAATGAAAGTTCGGTTGATAAAGTCTTAGATCGTCGATAGAAGGTATGTTATGTTTACCTTTATTTTTGTCTCATAAAAGTTGCGTGGAAAGAAATATAGTCAAATAATTTGCTCCAACAACATACATAGGTACCTACTCACTTACAAAAACAATAACGCATCAAATTTTTTGACAGTCTTTAATCCAAACGTTATCATTGAAACTTTTAAAGCTTAGTTTATCTTAAAATGGAAACAGTGGTCGCATTCAGGAACAGTATGCCCAATCGTTTCCACTCGGATACAGCGGCAATTAAGAACAATTCATACAACAACATTGCGTTGTCAACGCATTCCCTATCAGAGTGACCTCAGACCACCTTTGACTGATTTGCACTGAGATATAACGACCAATGCATAATGATCTCCCTTCCCCTCTTCCTCCTTTATACGTCTTGGGTAAGCGAGGAGTGTGTGGGTGTTTCAAAGGCCAGATAAGGCTGGTCTCAAGTTTATAACGAGTCTTTAGAAATTGTGACAGATCGAAAGCAACGACGGGCGTAATCTTAAATTGACTGACGTTTAATTGTTAAATTAATTGTCGTGATATAAGAGCTCGTGTTGCGGGTTGAATTAATTTTAGAAACTGATGTTATGTAAGGAAGTAAGTTTGCTAGGACGATGCCCTAGAGTTGAGGAATATTGTTTAGCCTTCTCTGGTTGCTTGGGATATTGATAATCACATTTCTGGGTACCTAGTTGTACCTGACTACATAGGTACTGTGGAATTACCAATTCTATTGGTGATTTGATACTTAGGTAAACATAATTCAACTAATATTTTGTAACTTAAAACAGACCCGTTTTATCATTTATGATATTACTAACTGCGCTCCGCGGTTTCACCCGCATAAGTCTCGATCCCGTGGGAATATAGGAATAAAAAGTACCCTATGTCCTAACCTAGGTCATCGTCTACTCATGTGCCAAATTTCATCCAAATTCGTTCAGCAGTTTTAGCGTGAAAGAGTAACAAACAAACAAACTCACTTTCGCATTTATAATACTAGCTTCTATCCGCGGCTTCGCCCGCGTGGATGTCGTAAATTATCCCACGGGAACGTTCTACCGGGATAAAAAGTATCCTAAGTACCCAGGTCATGGCCTATCCGTATATCTATCATCCGAATAAATTCAGCCGGTAAAGCGTAAAAGGTAATAAGAGAGATAATAAATGCAAATAATCTTCTTTTTTTTGTATTTAACCGGTTTTTATGATTCTAAATTTGTAACGTAAATATAATATAAATAAATCATTTTAATATTATGAATATTAATTTGAAATACTCTCTACATATTAGCTATAATTTTAAATTGTAATAACTTTTAAGCTTGTGGACCGATTTTAATTAAATAAACATGTAAATAAATATTACCTAAAGATACGGACTCTAGACTATATTTCCAATTCCTTAAATCTGTAAAAAGAGGTACCTACACAAACATTTAAATAATCATGTGAATTTAAAATAGTAGATATAGTTTTTAGGGATGATTTTACAAAAACGCTGAAACACGAACAAATTTCTTTTTTCAAAGTATTAATTTGAATTGTCATATCGCTAACTTAAGAAATGCTAAGTTCCCCATACAAACTTTCATCCCCTTTAGGATTATTTTCGAGACAAAAACCCTATGTTCTTCCAGGATGCCGTCATCTCCTTGCAATTTTTTTTCAAATACAGTTCCGTGGTTAAGCCGTGCAAAGGTAACATACAGATAGACAGACAGAGTTACTTACGAATTTATAATATTAGTATGTTTTACTTAGGATTATAGATATTATGCAGTGAATTTTTGATTAGCTGGGTACTTATAAGATTAGATAAAAAGCTAACAACTTAATACAATGCCAATCTGACCTCACCACACAGGGAAACCAAATCAAACCTGCCACATCAAAAAACAAACTAACGACATAGCAGATAAGGTAAGACACGATAAATAAAATATCGTTAGCCATACTCGCCTACTAGAATTTAAGTAACAACTTAATTCAAAATATAAATACATAATTTTGATTAAATTTACTTAATTATTTCTAAGGCGGTCCATATTCAGAATGTTATTTTACCAATTTCTGAAGTTAAAAATAGGTAATAATAACCCGTGGGTAATTGCCATGGAATAACTCTGATACAGTTAAAATAGTAGATTTTACATCTACGATAAGGTAATTTTTAATCAAGTAATGAACCTGATGTAAAGGAGAATTATGTAGATGCCTATTTACTTGCGCTTATGTGCTTTGAAGAATATGATTTGTTTGATACGATAGTCATTTATTACCTAAATAAAATTAGTAGCTTTTAGTGAAAATATTGTAGTAGGTAAGAACCTACCGGATTTATAAATTATTAGCGGCTCAGAAAATAACGCTGTACTTTATCATACGGTTCTTAAAAGCAAAGAAGCAATTATGTCATCTACATAAATTGATAACCTCACCGCAGTTAAAAGACAGACGTTCTGTGCGCAACCGCAGGCTCCTAATATCACAGATGAAAGGAACTAGTCGGCGGCTTGTTAATGAGCACATGAGTTCCCTTGACCAAAGCGAACCTTGGCAAACAGCCAAGAAAACGCTAAAGAAGATGCTACTAAAGCTGAATAAGGGACAAAAGAGAATTTACTCAATACAGTCTGAACTTGCAACTACATTTAAGGCAACAAAACTAAATCGCATAAGGCAAGTAACTTTCATGTAGACATAAACGAGTTAGGCGCAGCCTTATCGAAAAAGTATACAAATACGTAAAGGAGCCAATTTAAATTCAGCCAAAACGTATTCGTTGGAAGTTGTTCGATCCGTCACGCTTCCCCATAATAAATCTCTACAGATACCCGCCCTAGTACAGCATAAATAAGGTGGATCTTGTTAAAAACTTGCGGGGGTAAAAAAAACGGAATTTTTCCGCCATTTTTAAAACGAGACGCTCCCCTTAAGGAGGCTTCCGTGGTTTCATAAATATGCAGATATGCCTTCACCTGGGTTAAAGCCACAAAATTTAGCTGAACAATTTATCGTAATAGAAATATTGTAAATACGTATACATCGTGCGAGCTTAAATAGATTTGTGTTGTGGCGTGCTTTTGCATAAGTAGCGTTGGTATCTCTCTCGTTTCGCGTTGTGTGCGTAGGCCCTTAGTAAACGATTCGTTATTATCTGATAATGACTTCGTCCCCGACCAACTAAAACATATTTTGAATTATGGTTCTAATTACATCGATTAAAAATAGATGGCATTCATAAAAGGTCACGTGCACCATTATAAATAACCCACATGCTTTAGAAAACTGAAAATACTGAATGAAATAAATGTTCATTTACTTCAGATTTATTTATTATTTTAACTTACTCTACATATCATTCATATGAAAAGTCCTGATAATATCCCCATAAATAACAAAAAACTTGTTTTTGACTTTAAAAAAAAATAAAAACGACACCACAACTATCAAGTAACACACCAAAGTCATCGTAAGATCTGTGACTTAGTTACATTTAAAGAAAGTACTGGTATTTGCCAACAAGCAAAATGAAACTTAGTCTTAGTTGCTGAAGATTCAAAATCGAATGCTTTTGAAGATATAAGAAGTCTGGAAAATGTAGTTGTATTCGTAGACGTTGATTGAGTAGAAGATGTTAGTAACAGTCAATGCTAAACACTTCGTTGGTGCTTGTACCTACTAATATAAACTAGGATTAGATTTTTGCGTAGGTAATGGTCTGTTCCAAGCTGTTAATCGGTTTCAGTCAATCTTGATCGTGTTTTGTTTAAGATAGGCACGAATGATTATTTTTATAATCATTCGTGCCTATTAGACGCCTAGAAGACAGGCATTATTTTTCTCTACTGTTTTCATCGACGATTTCCGTTCAGTTAGTTAACTATTTCTTACTATTGAATTGTTTTTTAGAGGAGTGTCCATGGAGTTTCTTGCCTGTTCTTCTCCATATGAACTTACGACGCTTTGGAGCTTACTAGCTTCATATTTCTGATTGACCTACTCCTTGACAAAAAGTGCCTATAAATGATTATTTTAAATAAATGCTTTAGAGTTTGAGTTTGAAAGAGAAACTAAGGAAAGTAGAAGGAGAGGTAGAATCTTTATTATGAATGCTCTAGGACAGTGGTTCTCAAACTTTTTAGGCAACGACCTCAAACACTTTTGGAAAACGAAATATTTGGAGCCCTAAGCTCCAAATATTTCGTTTTCCAAAAGGGTTTGAGGAATGATCTAAAATGGTTTTATTTGTATTCTTTATTATTAATAATATTACTTTTTTTACAACTGGGACTGGGACTTAAAAAACTTAACTGGCGAAATGTGGGTGTGCTACAGGTACACCTCTGCCCAACCCTTCGGTTTCCCCGAAAAAAAAAAGTCTAAAAAGTTTGGCGTGATGTTATGTATTACTTTTTTTTTGGTTGGGAAATTATTAAATACCTAACTTCTCCCGCTCTGCGCGGAGCGGGAGGGTGTGTCAGACTCTTACTGACTAAAACCCGCCCGTATTTCTTCCGTTGCCTGTGTTGCCAGGGGCCTCGGTAGCCCTTTCGAACTTCCACGCGACCCCGGCAGGCGTCGGCTCTAGTGGACCCCTACACTTGTGCCGACATCTCTTTGAGGCGCGCGTGAAACACAACGCGCGGTCGACCCGGGCCTGGTCGTTATCGGACGGTGAGCTACCCATTGCTCTCCGTCCGCAAGCCCCCGCCTACGGTGGCTGGAAATCTGCCCGGGATTCTCGGCGCCCAGGGCGTCTCCTGCGGCGGCTAAGGGCGAGAGGGCGCGAAATTTGCCTTTCCCTCAACCGTCCCGCATCCTCCTTCGCGAGCATTACTGCTTCGCAGAAGGAGGTGGCGGCTACCCATGCCCTCCATGCCCTACCATGGCCTGAACCAGGGCCAGACGCGAGTGATCTCTGCCGCCGATCGCCTCCACGAGGACACGGCGGTGCTCTGCCCAAGTAGGGGAGACCTCCACTGTATGCTACACCGTGTCCTCCGGGCCATCCACACAGTGGTGACACCCGGGCGTTTCCTCCCGCCTTATCATGTCCATGCTGCCTATCTAGCTACTCCTCAAAGAGGGTACTTATCGCCGCAACTGTGGCGTGCTCAGCACTGGGTTGCGACAATCGCACTCTCCATATCGCCATGAGATCCCGCCGGAGCTCCATCTACTGTGCCGCGATTTTTCGCAGCAGCGGAGTTACGCCCCGGCGTTTCTTTGAGTATGGCTGCTCTAGGATAATAATTCTAGTAATTATTTCCTACCTAAACTAATTGATAGGCACTTTAATTACGCTATTCATTAAGCAAAACGTGTAGGTAGGTAAAACATTTGAAAGTAAACTCTGTAACTCATTTAGAAGATTTGCAAAAGTTTTAAATACTAATTGATATTAAAGTTAACGTCTCTCTCTACCATAAATTATCCTAAATACGTAATATGTATCCAGTTGATATGCTACTTAATAATTTCTAAGTCAATAAATTCGCCAAGATGTTATCAAGACATTTGCGGTATAAGATTAGACATCAGTAGGTATGCAGGCAGCCAGATAACATAACATAAGATCACGCCGTGTTTTCCCCGAAGGGTTAGGCAGAGGTGTACCTGTAGTACACCCATATTTCGACAGGTATGTTCAAGTCCCATGTAATAGGGGACGAGCCTATTGCCATCAACCCGGCAAATTCAGATAGCTAGAAAGATGTATAATTAAAAGCAGAAACAAATATGCAATTATTTAATTAGTCATTAATTACTCAACAGGAACAAGGGACATATTGAGAGCATGTGCCATTCCTATTTATAAACAGCTGTGAGCTAGTAGATACCTACGTATATATGATTTGTATTTGTTCTGCGTCGGAACTAAAATAGTATTGTTATAATTAAGATAGATCTGTCTTGATTATGTATTGCTATTTGCCAATTAATTAAGCGTAATTAATTTGCTTAGAATAGGCCTGCCTGCTTGTATGTCTTTATACTAGAAGATAATCTAGTTGCTATAAAGAAAAGTATATCTAGAAGCTAAAATATTGAGGAATTTAAAACTAATATAAATTTAAAACAGATCAATTTGCGTTAAAGCACCTATTGAAATCTCTAAAAGATTCCATCAACAAATTGGTAAAAGTTTTCATAAATGATAACGGTTTTATATGTATTAAAATATATTACCTACGGTGAGTGAGATTTTTCGATGCGTCAATACGCATCAGTTAATCAGCGCTGACTGTGGAACGCCCACCGACGCCGACCTACTGACCACATTTCATTCACCACTCCATACAAAAGCTACATTATCTCATACAAACATTACGTAACTCTGAAAACGCAGGTGTTAAAAGCGTATTAGAGCCAACAAACAGGGCGCTAAGCTTCGGGATTCGGCAGACCATAGCTCGGTTAAAATGGCCGAAGATTAGCCGAGTGCGGGGCCCCAGATATTAATGTTACAGCTAAAATATCAAAGGTTGGAACATAATTATGTTGTAATTGGACCTCTGATAACCCTACGATTTACATAAACGTATATCAAATAAACGAAAATTTCCATTATGTTGAAAAATTCAAATGCCATATGACCATGTTGTGAATAAACAAAAGTCACTAAAATTAATGTAATTAATCGTCCTTTGAATTAATTAAAATATTTGTGTTTAATTTGCATACAATTTAGTTTGAAACAATGCACTAAACGAGCGATGTTTTCGTGACAAATGTCGCGGCTCGGTACGTAAGGTTATTTATCCTCATAATTGTCCCGTAATACCCCACAAATACGTTTTCCTCCATACGTTTTGTCGTACAGGCTTGCCAAGTTTTTCTCAGAAACTAATCAATAATGTGAAGAGGTATTGAAAAGCGCGCAAGTGTTATAGCGTTTACACACGCGACTCCTTTGTTCATTTTTTCGATTTACAATGAATTATAGAACGCTTCTGCTGCATTTAATTAGACAGCATGGTTTATTGTTTCAATTTGGATTCATAAACTAATGTCTTGGTCGTTCTTCATTTGAATTTTAAGAATATTCTGTTCAAAAAACGTCCGTTTTCGGTTGTTTATTTGTCAAAATGTTTCAAGTGCTAAAAATAAATATGGTTAAATTGAACGTCTCTGGATTTGGCCGGAGTCTCTCATGACTCTCATATTACCTTGTTTATCCCCTGTTAATGTTACTTGCAAACTTTGACAATTTGGGTGACGTACGTATCCCGGTCCGGTTTGGTTAATTCTGCGTACGCCGGGGCCCGGTTGAATTTGCATTTTGCACGCGTGATAAGTGGGCCGGATTACATGGGATTCCCACCAACAGCCTCTGTTTGTTCTGAAATAAAGGGCTGTTAAACTTTTTTCATGGTAATTTGGGTCACCTTCAGAAGAAACGATCGTTGTAATTTTGTTTAAGTAGGCTTAGGTCTGGTCGTTCGTTTAAATTAGAAGGAGCATGCGTAAAGCTAATTTGGATCACCTGTGTACTCGTTTTTCTCTTTTTTAAACACTCATCAAGCATCCCTATAAAGGAATTTTTAGATTGAAACTGCAGAGAAAGTTTGGGACTGTACCTAAATAAGTGACGTCCAGCGCGGATGTTAGTCGGAACTAGAGGGTATTTTTCCATCAAGTGATTAATGAAAGCCACCACATAACAGTCCCGGCTGACTTCCAAAAATTTCACAGTAAATCTCTCCTTTCGTTTCGCTTCTTTTGCCCGGAAAAGACTTGGCAACGTATTTTATCTGTGTAATGCAAGCGTTGCACAGTAGCTAGGTAAATAGTCGCTGTATATATTTAATGTATTGCGAGAGACATTTCATTTTTATGGCCCTCTTATTATTCGCGCCGTCCATAATCCGAAAAGGCACTGCATATCTCTGAAAACGGCGTTGAAATAGCACTTTGTGGCACTAACGATTTGTCTTTTAAAACCCGTAATAATGGCTCATATAAAGTACCTAGCTAAAGTCTGTTTTTTAATCTTGGAGACTAAATTGACACATGCAAATGTCAAACTCCAAATTGAAAAAACGAACATCAAACATTTGAAATGTCAAATTAGTCTCTGGGATTAAAAAGCGAACCATAGTATTTGTTCCACTTATGTTAGATTGCACATTATATAACCTAATCCGATAAAATTCATTATCAACAAAACATAAACTAAAAGCCAATTAGATAAGTTTCAAAAGGTACAAACAAGAGTAATAACATCGCCATCGTTTCAAGTTTTTCTATGCAAAGCTATCATAGGTATGTCAGTGGCCTATTTAGGATTCAGAGTACGCTCAACTTTCACAATATCGCACTGCAACTCCCATTTTATCAACTTCTTTGTCTTCAGTGAACCAAAGAAATATACTGAAACTTTAGTCAAATGAACTAAATATATGCTTTTGGTTTTTATTGTTAGGTATTTGAAATTCAGTGTTCATTTTCATCTCATATGCATTGTTATATATCTAAATATACATTTGCTTATATAATGTTTATTAAGTTTAGCACAGATATGTATAAAATATAAGTAAGAACAATTCAGAATACATACAATCTTTCCGATAACTTGTTCAAAAGTCAGCCTACCTTCTACATTAATTAATATACATATGTCAACTACATTACCTACTAAATCTCTGACAAATTATGCCTAAATAAATACCTACTAAATCTTTCAAGTACCAACCTACTGAATACTGAAAGCTGCTGAGAGTTCCTTTCTACAAAATGTTCAGTTAAAAGTTCCTGTAGATATAGGTATTCCTAATAATTTAATTAGTAATTATTAAATACAATATCTAAATCTCTTTTTATTGTATTTACCTATCTTTTATCAACAAGCCTACTAACTTAACGCATGCGCCGTCGGCACCTCGCTTGTCCAAGCCGTCGGTGTTCCAATGTATGTATTTTAGAGTAAAATAAACGAATCCGTGGTTAGATAAATGAAAAATATTAAGATAAACACTGTTAGAATTCGTTAATTCGATTTTAGTTGAAAACTTCTGTTTCATTAGCAAGTTATTCATCATCACAGTACAAACTTTGAGGTTAGGAAAGAAAACACATTTTATTCCATATTCTAGATGTTTAAATCAAAATGTGTTAAATAAAACTGTTAATAAATCGTGTTTGCTTATGTATGAAACTGAAAAACTTATTTGTTTGTGTAAATAGGCAAGTATTTTGTGAAAAGCTTGGGTAAACAAATCACAGCTTTTGAGAATCAAAATTTCTGGTGTTTTGTATTAATTCATAATGGATGGGTATTTAGGTGAATTGTTTAGCTGATTCGCCATTTGATTAATATATGTTTAGCTAACGTAAGAGCTTATTTGTTTGTATTGATTCTTAAGTATGAAAAGTTAGGTTATGTAGGCATTTCCTCACTACTTTCTAATTGGATACCATTTATGGCATATTTTCAAATAAAAACTGTAAAACACATGAACAGCTATTTAAATTTACTTATTTTGATATGAATAAATCGAAATATATTGAAAAACAAACTCTCGCATGAACTGAACTTAGCTTTAGGTATTCGTCGTGGCGTCCTTTTGACATTCCTACATTGTTTTCACATAAAATCATCATTGAAACGTATAAACGGTAGCCCACAAAACCATAACACGCAATAATTCACTGATTATATGAAAAATAAACCAAGAAAAACATTTAAAACCAAGAAAAGCACACAAAAACAGAGAGGAAAACACACGGTACGTTTCGCATTAGTTAAGGCAGAGGGCATTGCGATCGGTGGATTCAATATGGCGATGGTTTGTCGGGCGCTGATTGGTCGGCGCGCGCATTGCCGTGAAGTTGGCTCGAGTGAGCGAGCGAGTTAGATTTATGTGATGTTTTGGCGCCGATGAAAGACGGAGAATGTGTCGGAACGAGAGTACATTTGTATGCCGGTGGCGTGTCAGACCGGTTTCGTCAGGGCGTTTACGGAGTGTGCGTATGTGCCGGCTATGTGCCGAGGGCAGGTAGGGCCCGCGCTACCTACTTATAATAATGAATTGTCCAGTTTGCCTACATGAATTAAAATATATTTTTTTAATATTAAATTTTTTTGTTGCAGGTAAGGTTTCACTTCGAAGGCAACGAGGAAAATCCCCCACTGGTACATACCTATAGGAATAGGTAAATAACTACATACAGTACCTACGGAGACATAAACACGTTTGGTAGCAATTAATCAAGGCGAAATTTTCCTGCTTCTTGAGCAGATTCATGAATTAATCTTTACGATAAAAAAATCAACCTTCATCAGCGCAATTTTATGATAAGTACCTACATAATATGCAATTATGCTTTAATTTCATTTGGTTTAATAATTTTGCCTATATACTAGCAAAAAGACATGCAAAAATGGTTTCCAAGACTGTTAGTATCCACTTTAGGAAAACTCTTGGCCAGTTTCACTAACTCATGAATTATATCCGTTTAAATGAGTATTCCCTACCATAATAATTATTTGATGATGACTATTATCTATTAAATGACATTAACGGTTCATTAGAATAATATATTAAACTATTGACCTACTAGAAAATTAGCGTTTGGAAAAAGTTGGGATTGAATATACATAGATAGATAGGTACCTATGTATAACCCAACAGAAGACAACAGAAATATAACCTTTTTGCTACATTTTGATTTATGAGTCACACAGAGCTATACTAAGAACCGAACTGCTGCCTTACTAGGCACTACATAAGAGGTCCTAGGATTGAAATCAAATCCCATCTAGGACAAATATTTTAACAAATTTCACAGATGGAGCATGAGATTAGAAATAGTGATAAATGATAATAAACTCGTCCCCTATTATATTTGAACCCAACACCGCGTAGGGCGATCCAAAGTAAGGGAGCCAAAGTGTAGCTCTACACCTTAGGGACTCTACACCTCTTTATTATGACGAATATCTTGGCAGTAAAGATTGTTTTACGGCTGAGATAATAAACATCTCAAGACTTAATAAAGCTTCACAATAGGCCCCCAGCAGCCACACCCAGCATATCCGAGCGGAAGCTAGAATATGTGAAGCAAAGAAAAAAGCAAATATGGCCCAGGCCCAATGGCCTAAGATAAATTTATTTCGTCGTGTAACTAGCAATAAATATGCTAATTCAACACTATAACGTCCGTATGTCGCCTACCAGCTCCGCCATTGAAAGAGTGAAAAAGATATCACAAAATTGCACTGCGCATTGCTCTTTTCAGTCATACAACCTTCGAGTGGCATCACGCAAAACTTTACTCTGTTTCTTTCTCTCGTAGGTCGTATTTTTTTCTTTCCGATTTATTGAGATACACCGTTCTGTTGTCGGTTTGTAGTTTTATCGACCTACGGCAACTACTAACCCAATAAATTTTGGTGTTTCGCTCAGTGAATCCGTTCGTTGAACGAATGCATCGTCCCAGATACGAACGTGCGGGATTTGACTGCGACGATTTATTGGCGCGTTTTATAACTTACTGACCAAAATTTATAAGTGATGACCTTCGATTCGATTCGTGACGCTCACGTTTGTCGATTCGTTCCCTCTAAATTAGAAATTCGAATCTATCAACTTATTTACATATGAACCTACTTATGCTTTATCGGAGACGCTTTTAGTATTGCAAAATAGCCTGACTCAACCAGGTTACAGACCCACAGTGAATCTCTTAACTAAGAAACACAATTAATGTATTAATCAAGAGCACAACTTAATCTGCAAAATGAAAACAATCTAAAACCAATATTAAATTGATGGGCAAACCTTAATTAACTTGTAGTTCGGCGGGTCCAGAGCCCCTTGGATAAAAGAAGCCATCTGCATTTCGGTATTCAAATTATTCTCCAAACGTGTTCTCCGTTCTAACCAAGCAGCCATTAATGGAATCGTTGCATCACGCTCACTCCTGCGCATCCTAAACTAGCGCGAACAGTTCAACCCTTTATTTCGGGACTCACAGCTTTGAAACGACAATATAACGTACTCATATGGACCCGAATAAAACGGAACAAAAAATCACATCACAAAAGTTTGCCTAAACTAACCTCGTTAAGAGATTTCTGGATAAAAGAATACCGTTTTTCAGTATCATCACGATTGTGCCGTGGATCGGATAGCTCGATCGAAGACGGGACAAATACTGACTGTAAAAATATTGTTTGAAGTGAATCTTGTTCCTTTTTCTATTTGTAAAGTAACTGTTTGTTGCACAAATGCAAAGAGAAAGTTGGTTTTGTTACATCGGGAGAACAAAAAGTATAGTTTTTTGAGTTATTGTTCGAGAGAAAGTCGCCATTGTTAAGGTAAAAAAGGTTTTGTACCTGCTAAAGAACGGAGCTATGAACGGCTTAAATTTTTTGTAGTATTCGAATAACTTCGTTGTAGAGCGTGCGTGTTTTCAGTTTGTTTGAGAATGTGATTGGAAGCTGTTCCGGTGAAAAATGGAGTCCTATAGAGCTTACATACAGGTATATATTCAAACATTTTCCCCATAACCGATGTTATCCCAGATTAAACAACAGGTTACTTCGCAGAGACATGATGAAAATTTTTCCTCCGGAAAAATTAATTGGGGGCGTCATGTTTGAAAATTTAATCTCACGGTCATGTTGTGCACAGTTTGTCAGTGCAAATTAACGTTGCTTTTTTGACACATTCTGTGTTAGGCAATTTACGTTACGCAATTATGTGGACAGCTTATACTGGCTTATATATAAGGGTTCATTATGTATAGGGGTTTTAGGTCGTAACTTACATGCTTACATAAATAATATAAACTCCTTATAAATATTCTTAGGGTAATTAGTAAATGTCTACAAGTCTCACTTATTGATGACTTTGTTTGTTTTCTTATTATACATAGCCGTCGTAATGTTTTATGTTGCTAGATGTAGGTACCTAAAAGCTGATGTAAAAAAAATAGTTTTGCATTTTTGTAATTTTGCTTGGACGGAATAAAGGATAAGGAATTTTAAGTCTGCTTACAGTCCCTAGCAACTATTGCCAAACAAAACAAAAAATATTCATCAGCCGAACCCTTTAAGGAACTCTATCTCTCCCTACCAAAAGCAACGGTTGGAATTTAAATTCAAACCGATTTGAGGTAGCTATAGGTCGACCGAATGGGACAATGCGTCTCCAGTGGTCTCTAAGAACAACAGGGAACATGTTGAATGTGTACGCACATGCAGACACAAAGGAGGAGACGCTTAATTAAACTAGCGAAGCGGGGCAAGCGAAACGTAAGCATTTAATTTATATCCCTGCAGTAAACTCCGCGGCCTCTCCCTGATTGGGCCGAACTCACAAGCGGAGCGGGAATAGCGATCCTACGTGTGCACGCACGCTTTTTCAAGCTTGTTTGGCATACTTAAAGCACGGAATTGTACAATTTGTCAAATATAAACTATGATTAATGAGTAAAAAGCTGCATTATAATTTTTTTACTTCAGATTCGTTTTTAATTTTCCCCTGACCCGATTTTTTATATGAATTTAGGTACTTCCGTAATTTATTTGTTATTGGTCATTCCACTTCGATCATTTTCCTCTTAAATATGGTATGCTGATTTTAACAAAGCTTGATTTAAGCCCTTTACGAGTAGAGCTTAGTTAAATTTTCCATGTCAGCTGTCATCCGAACTTCAATCGCCCGTCGCTTCTACCAAAACCCGCACCATATTCGCTGTACAGTCGTGGAAAAACTCGCCTTAGTTGAATACTGGATTAGAATAAACTATTTTAATTACGAGTTACGCTTGCCATTGACTCGCTAACACAATTATATGTGTACCTACTTAATTGATTGCATTAAGGGAACCGCGGCTTCCTTTCTGCTTCATTTGTTCTGCTGAATTATTTATTTACTTTAAAAGTTATCGATTTATTTCAATGGAATACAAATAAGTGGCACTTTTTCTTTTGTTTCTAAATTAGCGTTGATTGAGAAAATGAAGAAATCGTCTAGATAAAAAAGTCAAATTTCGATATCTACTATATTCAAGAATTTCTGTATTATTATCTACTGTCTATGAAGACTTGCCTTTATATTTACTAGTTCTAATTAACAAAGAGTAAGTGCGCTCGACCACACAGCATCTCAAACTAACGTTCGAAATATTGTTTGTTATCCCCCGAGGTCTGAACAGCGACCACTACAAGTACTGCAAGTTTACCATCTTGATTTCCCAGCAGCCGAATTTGAAAGCGAATGAACGTTGAGACGGCAAACATTAATATTATTGCTTTAAACGCAGACGTAAGGATCAATGTGGACAGAGAGACATGCTTGGTGAATATAATTGTGAAGTTTCCCCAACAGAATATTGAGAGTCAAATTGTCCATAGCTACTTAGTAAATATCAAACAAATTCGTTTCTGAAGCTACAGAATCCTCGTTAGTTTGCACTTTTATTTTACTATTTCTTTATCATTATTCGAACAAGATACTATGTCTTCCAAGTTGGCAATCAACACCTCGGGAACTTCAATAACCAGACTATTATAAGTACTTATTTGGTACCACCAGTGACCATCCTCTAAATTCCCGTAGATCTTTCCACCTATTCTACCCCTGCTTAATTAAGTCCATACTGGGTAGCGACAACAATGGCGGGCGAACGATGCGCGCCAAGATATTCAAATACGTCTAAGGCCACTATTATATTGCCAACATTTATCGAGATACTATTTCTGTTATATACTAGATAATAGCAGAATAACTTTATTCTAGCGAATGATTAATTTTGAATTTTATTTCTGTTGTTTTGTCTATAAAAATATAGTACTTAACACTTGTTTTATAAGTAGTTTCTAAAAGTTGTTCGAACCTTCTGTTTTACAAGAATGGGGTAGTGACATCAACACGTGTCTTTCTCATCACGAGATAATATAAAACATGACGTGTAAACATAATAAACTCATGACTTTATCTTTCCTATATTACATTATATTCGCCAACGAAATTAATGTTTCCGCAGGAAAGATATCAAAAATCGTCACAAAGCAACTTCTTCCTATTTATACTGGCAATAAATCTGGAAAGTTCCATTACTATTTTGTAACAGTCCTTAAAACAAGATGTATGGAATAAATTCTAAAGCCGGGACAGTTTTTCCGTCGTCACCCCGTCCAAGTTGGATCCCAATTGGGACATCGATCCCCCTACTTTAGCGCCTGTCTGGCGCTACACGCAACTATATTTTTCCACACTGTCCTGTTAAAAAGCACGATTTAAATAAATAGGTAGGTACTTCAAAATGGCTAAGATCCGATTATTAAAACCGAACTTGATTTGTGACCACCAGTGTTCTAATACTGCAAGATATCATTAAATTTTAAAACAAATGTTAATGAAATGAAAATGTATTCTACTCTTACAACAAAATCACAAAGGGTCAGTCTTAATACTAAACGATCCGGTAAGCGTATGGGAGCATAATAACAGCAAAATCGGAACCCCTAGCCGACTCGTGTTTCCAGAACTAACTGTACGTAACAACGTGACTAGATAAAGTCGTTTTGTAAGCGATACCATCTGTTATATGCCTTACTACACTGACGTAATGAAATGTAACGGTAGATTCTTACTTGCTTGTTTTGATATTTTGAGGCCTAGGTCGCACCCTAGTTGCACACTTTTTGTTTATCGACAGTGAAGATCATTTTATATTTAAAACACATTGCTGAGTACTTATAGGTTACATTAAAATAATACGGTAATTTGCTCTCCTAATTAGAGTAAATACATATGAACCATAATTATATGAAGACATTATAATTATACCAACGAATAGTAAGTCGAACGCATTAGTAAAAGCCACGAATGTTGATAATTACGCTGAGTGACGAATGGAATGAAGTCGATGATAGCAATAATAGGAACCACTAGTAAATATATTATTATAAAGGTTATATTATAAAACATATTGCTATATACAGAGGGCAGATGCACTTGCAAAATAAAAAAGGAAAAGTAAAACGCGACATGGCTCTTGATTAATACTTTAAAGGAAACTTGTGCAGAGACCCAACTAGGTAGTCGGTAGTCTGCCAGTACCTACCTACCTGCTTTTTACATACCATAAAGCTTAATGTAAGCGTTCACCTGGATTTAATTCAACGTATAAAATTATAGCTCGTTTTTAATGAAATTGATAACAATGTGACACGCTAGGTGCATTTGTAATTTCTGTTTTTTACTGTAACAAGGGAGAGGTAGGCTTAAAGCTGATTAAAATAAAATAAAAAACATTAAAGGTGTTGTAAAGAAATAATAAATATCTCTGAGTCCACCAGGTGACGATCTGATCGCGCAAAGAAACACTCCAGTTTTACATAGGTATGGCCGAGGTAAAAGTAAGATACTCTCAGGAGTTGCCGCATAAATTGGCCCGTTCGTGATGCAGTACCTCGTTGAATATGTATAGGTGCGCTCCCTTCCGTACTTCTCATTTTACTAATAGATTTCTCTTTGATTAAATTTGTATACGTTTTATTCATACGACCGAGACCACTATTGTTAGCTAGCCGACCACTTAAATCACCGGTTACCGCATCGAATATACATACCTCCCGTTTATTTTTTATTGGAAAGTTGGCGACTTCAAAATATGCAAACATTAATTCAAAAATATTCAAATCAAGTCGTATAGTTACCTACTGTCTTATAAATTCGATCTATCATGCTTATTATCGCGTGTGTACGCTCGTTGTTAAGGTAAAAATGGTCTAATTGAAACGGAACGAAAAGGGCGTAAAAATTTAGGCAAACTTTTCTGAAATGCAAATACGTTAACGAAAGGACTTCGTAACCATAATAGGCGTAGCACACGACTGCACGCTCGTTCTATGAATGTATCACGACGGTTTCATGCCCGAAACTAAAGCAAGGTTAAAATCGATATACATTTGAATAGAAAGTTAAATATGTCTTCGACTTGGCAGGTAGTATAATATTATATGTCAAAATACGTATGGGTGTCGATAAGTAAGACGATATGAACGTCTCATTTAAATTATCCTTGTCTCGTAAAATATACGACCGGTAACCCTTTGGCATTTGGCGTCGAACGACTGGACGTACACCGAGGAATCAGATATTTATAATGGCTTTATTAAGACGAGCCATCGGCTGAGCTCACGCCCGCTTATTATTATAATTTAGACGACTGCCTAAAGCTTCGTTGAATGAATGAAGTCATCATTGTATACTGTTTTGCATTTGCTAGTTTTTATTTCATTCACGTGACTACAATGTTATGTAGACTTTTCATTTGCTGAAGTAAACTGAAATTCTTGTACTACCTATAAAGAAAGTTGAAATCTTGGCTCGGGTAATTAATTACTTTTTAACAAAGAGTTTTGAAGTCAAGTCGATGTGATAAAACGCAGTCAACAAATCATAGCTGGGTTTGTTATGCAAAAATGCAAGCGAAGATTCCGTGACGCGAAGCCATGGCGGTGGGCCGTTCATGTTTATAATTGTGTTTATACTTTTTGCTGGCCCCAGGTACACGTGAGCATAGCTCTTCAAACTGTATAATGAGGGGGAAATTAAAATATAAATAGACAGTCCCTTGTGGCACGACATCATTTCAAATATGTTGGCCTAATGAGCGTCTGAAAATGATAAGAAATCTTTTTTCCTACTTAATTAACAGCACTCACAGTTGGTTGCGTTACTTAACTTCCAGTAAGAGCTACTAATCTCACGAATGGGAATATTTATGGGAGCTTTACCTCATTGGAGACATTAAAAGTTTCCCAAGCCATAACGGCGGCAACTCTTACCTCTCATTGTTCATTCCGGGTGCGTATATTGTTGGAGTTGAAATTTGTAGGCACCACTGAAAAAGTGTCAATTCATCATCGCAAAGCCCCGGGCTCGAGACCGAAGTCCCCCACATAAATCTCACTTCCATACTTTCGCGTGGGGAAAACGACTGCTTTATGAGATCCTTAAGGCTGTATGGATTTGGGAAAATATTTCCTCTGCGTGCTGGCCCCCGACAAATGAAGGAGCATTGGGCACATTAGAATGTGTGAAAGGGCCTATAGGCGTTTTTATTGTTATGCGAAGCAATTCGTTTAAAAGCCAGTGCATTACGGTAGTACATACGAAGTGCCTATTTGCTAATATTTATTAAGCTAAAGCACCTCTTCGGGTTTCGGGATCGAGAAAAAAGTGAATGAATGTTTATGTGAATACTTAAATTACTCACGCTCCTAAACCGGCACCGTTACTACCTAGGTAGGTACTGAAATCACTTAAGTATAAATGGCAGAGATGTCATTAAGCAACTATTTCTGGCGGTCGTGTATCACTGCTGTTTGGAAATCCTCACTAATCTTGATTTATGTCGGTCGGCCGTGTAATTAAACGTGATTTTGTTTGCGGCGGAGTTAAAAAACAAACTTGAAATTTTTACAGTAATTCATACTTAGCTACTATATTGCGTAATTGAAATGGGCGTAGGTATTCATTTAAATTCATACCTAAGTACATAAATCTCAGGCGTGCGTGAATGCAGCGCCCGCGCACACTGGGCGCGCCTCATTAGAACACGCTCCCGCCCCTCGCTCCCCGCCGCCTCGCCTGCGCCCGCACACCCGTTTATCCAGGCCCGACGACATTTCCATTGCTTGTGCGGAAAATAGACGTTTTAGGAGAGCGGCTACAAACACAGCAGATTCTTCTTAGATAAGTTTATTGTGTGCTAATACACTGCCACTATCTAGTTACGTACGATTCGTACGATATGTACTACCGTTTATATTACTTATACTTAAATAGGGGGTCAAAGGGTAATATGGAATACAGTATATAGGTAACTATAGTGTGAGAAATCTCAGTGAGTACAATCGTGCTCCGTATAAGGTGTACCAGATAAATTGGAAGACTCGTGGGCGATGTGATTTGAATTGAATTAATTATGAGAAGCGCATGACTCGCTCACGAACTCCTGCAGGAAATGCAAACGAGCGGGAAAAATTACGAGATTATGGGATATTTTCACCGCTACTACGTGGAAGGTGCGCCTTATCTGGATACGGAGTTCAATAAACCAGGGGACGCGACCGCCTCGCGACTGAATTGACGACAATTTATGCGACAAAATAACGCATACAGGTGTCGCCTGGCCCGGCGCCCCTTCCAATAGCCGCCGATATGGGAACTAAATAGGCGAGGGGCTCCTTAAGCCCGCGTACCCAAGCGTTAGACACGACCGATGCCGCGATAGCGCTCGCTACACATCCCCAATTACGATTTATACAGTCTGTAAAAGGTAACCAGTAATGACGGGTACCCCGCGAATGCCTTTTTCTCGCACAATCGAAATCCAATTATTTTCGAAAGTAACTAAGATACCGGTCGCGACAGAAGCGCAGAGGCGGCCCGTAAATCGGCTCTGGATGTTTGCAGCGCGCTCAGAATATGAATTATTCTCGGTGATTGTTCTTGCGACCGCGTCATGGTTCATACATGAAGCGCGAACTAGTTTTTTCGAGGTTCCTCTCGTCCTCGGCTCGTAAATAAAATCGTATTCGTGAAAAGTTGAATTTCTGCCTCGTCGTTACAGTTTTTTATGTCTCCAAATTCGTCAGCGCTTCCGAGAGACTTATCAACTTATAATTTTCTCTGGGGTATAATTATTAACATTATCGACTGTTACGTTTCGGTGGTCGAAATTGGTCTTTGGGAAAGTAACCTCATGTAGTGCCTGCGGTTCCCCGTCACAGATAACCCAAATTTGTTTGGGCGAATTTTTCGAAACTCTTTTTTATCAATCGGTGGGCTGGTTGGTAATTGGCTGAGCGGGCTGCGAGGCGGCCAGCCATAATTGACGGTGCTATCATTCTGAACTTTTCGCTCGGACATTCGGGGAAACTCTTAATTGGTCCACCTTTTGTGACGTTCAATAATGCCGCCTCGATAATAACACCGTCAATTATTAGCAGATCGTTGTTTTTAATTAGCTGTTTGATGACTGTGAGACGTTTTGCTCGGTTTCGATTTTTGTTTAGCAGTGCTTTATTAGTTCATAAACGCATACCTATTGCATTCAAGCAGGCCTGCTCTGAATCCCTGCAGCAGCTCCATAAATATTCCATCGAAGCTGCGTTCGTTACTTTAGTTAGATATTGAATTCGATTGTTTCATTAATGTTTCAAACTTAGCGTACGTTTAATTTACACTCGTCGGTATTTATATTCCAAATATTCGCAACATCAATATTGTATATATAAATCAGCGAAGGGCTTTATTCAGTGAAGTCTCCAGCCGCTTTAGAACTTCTGATAGGATTTTTTTTTATATTTCCAATGCGAATAGCCATTAATAAGGCATTGTCAGTGGAGTGCAGCATCTCGAGTCTATAAAAGAAATGTTTCTTATTGGTTCACAATTAAAGCGTCCTGAAGGTGACCGTGCCATCCTTAAAGCGGATAAAAACCTCGCATTCGTCGAATACTAAACGAGAGAAGCTCCGCTGAAATTCTGCGCGTAAAAAGTTCCCGAACGATACTTATCAAGTGTTTGAAATGACACAACCGGATTCCGGCCCTTCGACATGTAGTTTTTTTTCATACGGGTATAAAACTGACGAATTTCTCAATACACGAGAGATGACCGGCGTGTCGTCACGTACTAGGGCCTCAGTAGTATTTAGAGCGGTGCAGCAAAAACTATTCAGGGGCCATTATTATGGCATTTTTGTCGTCTGACGGGGCTGGAGTGGTCGCGGCCATTACTGCGCGCGGTGGGGGCGGTGCGTCCCCCGGCCCCCGCGCTCCCTACCCGCCCGCGCCTTGCCGCAGCGCACACTGCGCCATCCATCTTCGATATGCACATAAAGCGAACCGGGCCCGTAACGGCAGACCCACATTCCCGCTGCTCTTAAATTTATTTATCTCTTTATTAATTCTCCACTTGAATTTTAATGTTTTGCACGAAATTTAGTTGAGAAAAACTCGAATTAGTCGCAGGTGGATCAATCGAATTTTAAATGATTGGATTAGATACTATGGAAAAACCGTTGATTAAAACCGCCATCGACTTTTGATACGGCTGCTATAAAATAAACACTTAACTTATTAAGTTCTTTAATATTATCTTGATCAAATACTTGAGTAATATAATAAACAATACATACTTCACTAGAAATATAAAAAATATTAACTTCTTAATTCATCGTTCATTGAAACTCAGTAGTCGTACTCAATTAAAATCACCTGTTGGTCGACTTAACAATGGGATAGATAGCAGTGAGCCCCATAAAGCTTGGAAGAGGGCTCGCTAGGAATGATCACTTTAATGACGTGCGAGCCACAAGGTAATATTTAGCGCGATAATTTCTGTTCTCTTGAAATTGTCACTATTGTAACCGTCTATTACTTGGTTGACTGAATATGTCTCAGTTCTTACTATGTAATTATATCCTTCGTATAAAATGTTAATTCCAGCATTTCAAGTAACAGGCAGCGACTGTGGAATTATTTAAAGTGGATGGACAGTAGCACTGGTAGCATCCAATTCAACACTAATTACATCTTACTGTGGTCAGCGATTTTCCTGTTAGACCTACGAGTATTAAGGCGCTGACAAGACCCAATTGACCAAAATAGGCTTCTCTTAAGAAAAACAATCTGTATAGTTTGTGGTAGCGGTAAAAATATATAGGTATTAATTTCGAACATGTTTCCCAGAACTTAGTTGTCACCAAAACACGTTTTGAAGAAAAATCTCGATAAGTAACGTTAAACTAACCTCTTACCTTGAGTTCTAATCCAAAATATCTGTATTAAATATTAACATACGTTACGTATCTAATTAATAACAAGAACGTCTTATTTGAATGCAGAACTTGGTTGTTTTTTATTTTGGATTACTCAACTCAATTTTGAGTACCTAAATAAATAATTTCTTCATATTTTGCAATAAATTACAAGCGTTGTGTCATCGCGCTTCTCTTTCTTTTCTATGCAATCTGACAGTGACCGCGGCTTAGGTGTTGTCAGCGTCTTAAGTGTTATCTTCCTAAGATCTGAAACGTTCTCTCAAAACGTCCCAATGACAAAAAGCTTTAGGTTATAAATGATACTGTAATTTGTATCACCTCAAATTTTTATTAGGAGCCTAATAACACTTTGGGCACCTACTAGGTACCTAAATATACCTACTGGCTGAAATCGCGAAGACGAATAGCGACTTTTTCAGAGTAATATTCTCTGGACAAATTAGCATCGTCCGCCTGTCCGTCATGCTTAAAAGAACTGGTCGTGAGGTCATTAGCAAATACAAGACCAGTCCCTCCTTCCATTTTAAAAGCAAGCTTCTGGTTTTCCGTGAAGCGACTGCATTTGACCTCTACAACCTTACAGAAACCAGCTTTTCATAGTATGATGCTATCAGTGTAAATACAGGTGGACGCTGTTGCTTATTCTATCTGATAAAAAGATTGCATCTAAACATTTCCAATAAAAACATTCAATAACACTAAGCTGACCATATAAAACTGTTTGGAGGCCCTTGGGAGCGCAGTGGTGACTCTGACTGGCGGATTTACGAGCCTTGAGCGTCCTGGGATGGACTTAGATAGATTGCCCAGTTCTTCGGGCTCGCCTCTAAATATATTAACCAATTACAATACGTGCTTTAGGTCAACCTTCCAGAAAATACTAACAAATTGTTCAGACCTGTGAAAATCTCAATCTCAAGTATTTGTTCAAGGTGTGTTTGCCCATTCAAAATTGTCGAATAACAGAAATTGTCATGCCCCAAGGTGTGTTCTATTACTCATAGATAAAATGGAATTGTTTGTTAATTAATTAACACAAATAATTTGTTAGTATTAATTATTAATTAAAATAGATTATTGTATCGATGAATAACACTATCTGCAGATCTATGCTATAACTCTCTGTGGCAGTTGGAGCGCAATCATGAATATCTAATGCCGGTAGGTGTCTAGATAGGTGTCCAGTTAGTCTAATTTGCAATCGCGCCTTTGTGTTAATTGATCCCGGGGCGGCGTTGGTTACCGTAATTGTCTATAAATTGTTCCGCGCATTAATCTGTACATCAAATTGCTTCTTGTATTAACGACGCATTCAGTGCGAGATCGCATGAATTTATAACAACTTTATCTTCTAAAGACCATAAAATACTCAGCAGCTTGTGATTTGAAGTAGGATTTAATATGTTTTACCGCACCTTTTTTAATTCTACTGAGACATAATCTCTCGAACATACATCCATACACGTTTGAGAACGTGAGGAACGCACTAATTAACGTTCAACGTGAAACTTCGTCGTATACCTCCACCAATCAAGCGTGATCCGCCGCCCTTCACATATTTCCCCTGTCTTTGTTCTTATCGTCAATTGCACGAAGGGAGAAGAAGGCCTTATTAAACTGGGTATACTTCGTAATTGCGTGTCTTACGTTCCCTACACGTAACATGGCCTTTTATTAGGTGGAAATTCTGTATACGGCACTACACTTGAGCTTCGGGTAGAGACTTATAAACTACATGTGTTTATAACTCAGCACATGCAAATGCACAAATCTGAAGAACATACATTTATGTGTTTAAAGATGTCTATAAAATTACCATCGATGAATAAAAATGACATTCTCTCTAACGGTGATGTTTAAAATTGTGAATCTATTCGATTTTTTATTCGATACGATTCGATTCAATTGATTTCTTAATCTGAATCGTCGATTCATGGACCGTGTTTAGTTCAATGATGCTTGATACAGTTGATGTGTTATTGTCGTGTTGGTAGACAGCCGTAAACGTCTACATTAGTCGAATATTATTGTTTATGGTCTATTAACACGTATTTACTCGTACATTAGTCACACTGTGCGGCTTCTTTATATATTGTTTGGTGTTATTTACAGCCCACTTGAAAAACACAAGTGTAGTTTATTTGGACCATGTCAGTATTTTTTCATCGAGCAATATGTGTAATCCTGTTTACACATATTGCTAACAGTGTGATGCATTTTGGCCAAAAGAAAATTATGATGTTTCATAATAGGTAAATAAGGAACCCTTATAGTTCCGCCATGTCCGTCTGTCTGTCTGTCCCCGCTGTAGCGTTGCTTAGTACTAGAAAGCTATAATTTGGCATAGGTATACACATTAATCACGCCGACAAAATGCTAAAATAAAACATAAAAAAAAAATTTTTAGAGTATCTACCTCCCTTGCACGTAATGTGGGGATGATATTTTTTTTCTCGTCTAAGTCATGGTGTGGGGTATTGTTGGATAGGCCGTTCAAAAATATTGCGGGTCTGTAAACACCACTTTTCGATTGAACGATCTGCTTGCGTAATATTAAGCATTAAAGTGCTAATTTTTGTTAGAGTCAAGTGTCCTTCCCCTGCCAGCTAAATGGTTGTTAATGGAGATGTGACAAAAATCATGGCAGTAGTACATATAATGAAATTAAAAGGAAAACTATCACAGCTAAGTGGGCTTTACAAGTTAACGAGTAATAGTCGACCAACTTAAATTGGCAGTTGGAGAATTGACCGTAGCATGTAAGTATCTA
The DNA here is from genome assembly GCA_905333075.3 of Atethmia centrago. Classification (NCBI taxonomy): domain Eukaryota; kingdom Metazoa; phylum Arthropoda; class Insecta; order Lepidoptera; family Noctuidae; genus Atethmia; species Atethmia centrago. Next base: position 11,732,654 of record HG995383.1, on the reverse strand, counting down.
TGTATGGGAGAACATGTCTTTCAACTACAATGTTAAGTTTATTTTTGGGATAAATTCATCCCAACTTCGGAACCCTTCATTGTGCGTGGTCCGATACGCAATTGGCCGGTTTTTATATTTTTTTTATAGAAATAAGAAAAAAATGTGTCGCATTTTGGACATATCATTTATTCCTTAACAACACGCAGTTCTCGCAATAACTAACAAGTCACATAAGAAACTTAAAGAAACTATCTAGCTCGACATTTTCCCTACAATTCTTTCCATCGCAACCAATGCAATGCAAATGTCTGCAACTGGAGGCTTTTTCTTCATCCGCACAGGTCTCAATATATATCTAGATATGCACAAACGTGCATATAGCATTGTTCGCTAACAAGCGACTGTAACCGCGCCCCGGCACGACACTGAACCCGCACTTATAACTACTTAAAAGTATAAACTTAAGTATATGAAGTGCACGGTATTTATAACAGTTTATAGGATTTACTGTTTCCCATATTTTGGTAATTGTGGATTTAGAATGATTAATGTGAGTTGCTCACAGTTGGTGAGCAGTGGTGGCTCATTGGTAACAGCCGCGACTTACGAGTTGTAGGTCGTAGCTTCTAACCCAGGCAGGCGATTTACTTTGTATAAATTATTTCATCATCACTGCTCTCAAAACGGTGAAGGAAAACATCGCGAGGAAACTGGCGTGTCCAAAAATTCGAAGACATGTGACATCTACCAACCCGCACTGGGCCCGCGTGGTGGATTACGGCCCTCTCCCTCTCACAGAGAGGAGGCCTGTGTCCCAGCAGTGGGAACATTATAGGCTGATTATGTAATGTGAGTTGACATACCTGATTATGATTTCTGAGATCTATATAAACTTCATCTATCCGTCGTAGATATCCGTTGCAGATTTACTTTCAGATACATTTTATGTTCTATCATTTCAGTGGCATCATTCTCAGTACTAAATCCAGCAATCGATGAAGAGATGTGACCACCATCCATAACTGAGTTCCAACCATTCGAAGAGAACAGGTCCGTATTTTGGCACAAGTCTGGACTCCCACTCGAACTCCGAAGCAGTTTCTCAAACAGCAAACTTTCTTTCAACCAGAAACAGTTTTATACTGAACAATAGACAAACAATATCGAATTTTCGAAAGCCGACCGTTGTGCAACTTTCTCCCTTTATCTACAGTACAAAGGTAACTGTAAAGTTATAATGTATTGTTCAGTTTTTTTACTGTATTCCCGTAATAATGTATCGGTTGGACTTTTATGATTGTCTTGGCTTTCTAAAGTTCCTTTTTTAAGTTTGTTTTGGGTCCTCAAATTGCTGCGACTAAATAGTTTTACGGTGTCATCGAGGTTCGTTTCAAAGTCTGTCAATAGTTTGTTATTGTTTGAAGTAGCGACTAATGAACATGGTTCAGTTCATTCATGTTTATCAAATGAAGATTTTGGGATTTCTATTATCAGCAATTCTTTTGATTCCCAACTTCTTAAATTATGAGTTTTTACTTTAAGATTAGGAAGTCATTACAACAGGATTTTTTGTTGATGTTCATATAAAAAACGTGAAGCATAAGTTTGGCAGAAACTAGATAGATACCATTAGCAATCAAAATCACACCAACCACGTTCATCAGCCAATCGAACCAATTTGCTTACAATCTGACGCACAATTTATACGTTCAAAATTGTAATTACGTGACTAAGAATATTTTATAGTGGTCAGGAATAATCATCGTATATCCAGTGAGATAGACATCTAGATACATAGTTAGGTATTAAATTGTCGTGGTGCGACGTTTACGAGCATATTGGCGGTGCAGGGTGCAACATGCTAACGCTATCATTTACCCCCGTCCGTGGCTAATTCACTGTGACAAATTAACAGCGGCTAAATTCTGGACCTACTGGTAGTCATGCTGTCTGAGCGAGTTGGCTGTGAGGACTTCGTAACTGGTGTATGTTTTAATTTCCTTGAGTATGGGTTCTTAAGACAATAAGCAATATTACATTGCCTGTATTTTTATTGGGCTCTATTTTTGTTTTTGTTTATTTTTTTCTACTTCCAAGTTGTATTTTCCACCTATTTTCTTCATTTCATCTTTCATATGATTTCTTTACTGTTTCCTATCTGATATCGTTTCTTGTATGCTAACAACTTTTCTTCGTACTCACCTCGTACTAAAATATTTCTCACGTTCTTAATTTTTTATGTCAACTTCTTACATGTACTATGTCATCGTACATCAGTGGACTCCTCGTGGCGAGCGCATTGTTGCTGTCCTAAGAACTATACGTGCTTATCCAGACGGGACTAGATACAGAGACACTGGGAGATGTACTCGCAAGTCCTTTGTCTAAACCGGATGTATAAACTGAAACTTTGTGGTTTAAGTGAGGGTTAGAAAGATGGGAAGATGATCAGTTATGTTTGGCTAATTGTTAGTTTCTTGAAGTTTTTTTCGTATTTCAAATATTGCTTTATGTGTTTATATATTCTTTTTCTAAGGGTGGTTATAAATGTTATAATTTACCTACTAAAACATCAAGATTTATTTCACCTCTTGGCTAGTTGAGATTTTAACCTGAAGTTTCCTTAGGTGTAAATCAAGTATTTTATGTTTACTCTCAGTTAACATAATATTACATATTTCCTTATAACATAACCATACAAACCATACGTAGGTACCTTTATAATATATACCAACAGAAAACAAACCCAATTTAATATTCAATTTTCGCAATACAAAACTTAGTTTCCGTGTGTAGATACACATATAAATACTAAAGTTAGCAAGGTTAATAACAAGCTCACTAGATGTATGGCTCGGTTGAAACTAATATTTCATATCAGTATTGTTTACAGGCCGCCCGTGGCCGCGGGGACTGCAGATAAACCCAATAAACTCTATACTGTATTAGTATTTAAAGTTAAACGTGAAGCTATTTTATTTTAGCATTTAATTATGAATGTAATTACAAGTGTAAATTGGTTGTATTTTCTCTGGAGATATGTGCTCGAGTAGTTGAATAGAATTTTGATTTAAGTTTGCAGTGCATAATAAGGAAGACACTCTACACAATAACAAAATTTCTGAAAATTTAAAAATATTCAAAAAATTTGCATTTTTTAAAGCAGCCAAAGCTTAAATACAAAAAAAAAACATCTGTATAATAGGCTGCTTAATATAATAGACTCACAATTAGAAATTCGTCTTATTTTTATTTTGAAAAAATAGACATTTATAAAACAGGCAAAGCTTCAATACAGAATAAGTAGTAAGGTCCCAAAGCCCTAACTATAAACTGACTCCTACACAAACCACATGATACATTTTCTAGACATTTTATATCTAAAAATATAATTCTCCACATCAAAATTCTCAGGCAGACGGATGAGGCGACCAGTAGGTAGTTCTGTGGTACGCCCCCATTGTGAGGTTCTTTTAGCTGTCCTGCAAGATAAACCATGGAGGCCAGCCGTAAACATGTTCAGAAAAACGATCTCAGACTGCGCTGCTATTATTTTCCAAATTAGGGCAATTTGCCAAATCAACTTCAGATTATGATAGGCGAATTTATAAAGAAGTTGCATGTTTGGATGTATGAACATTTTCCGGCGAAGTTTTTCTTATAGATCGCAGAGTTATCACTAAAATCGCGCGGATAAGTCTATGCGAAGTCCAATCAATTTTCAGTAAAAAAAAAACAGTAGGTAGTTAAGAATTCGACGTATGCTGATTGATATCTAGTTTTCTTTTTTAACTAACATGATTAAAATTTCGGAAATTTTCCGAAGGTATGAAAATGTTTTAAGTATTTTTTTAATATTGGGAAAATTCGCTGTCATAGTTTTTAATTATACGGGTTGCACTTGCAGTACGGGTACAATTATCTAATTCTGTAACAGTTCCTACTCCCACTTTATGTAACGCGATGTACCTGGCCAATAACAATTCGGTTAAAACGAAACAAAACTCACGACACAAATAAATCTGAATCCTAGAAACGAAACGTAACCCTACCGCGGCAGTGCACACCCAATTCGTTGGTCGTCGTTGGCGGGCGAACTATCGCTTCAATCGCTTGTCCAATAAACCTCTGACGTACAGACAGACAGGCCTTAACAAACGTAACTGATCTGCGGAGTATTGTTCGCGACCACATATGTTAACAGAGCTGGTATTGTAATGACAATGATTTATGTGCTGATTGGACTGGTCAAACTGTTGTTGGTGAAAAGTTGTGGAAGGGTTGAATAAGTGTGGGAAGATTTCAGTAAGACGAAAAAGGTTTGGTACCTATTAAAACTGTGTACACCTTACCTCTCATTCATGGATCTTTGGCAGGCGTTACGGGTCGTGAGAAGCCCGACAGTCTTACCAAGGGGTATCGTATTACCCAGTACCTGGGTTGTGGAGGTCAGATAGGCAGTCGCTCCATGTAAAATATTGGTATTCAGCTGCATCCGGTTAGACTGGAAGCCGACCCCAACGTAGTTGGGAAAAGGCTCGGCAGATGATGATGATGATGATGACTTTACAAAAGAAAAAGTTTACATAGAAAAATAACGATTTATAGATGAAAACTTTTCAGGACAATAGATTTAAGAATAATGTTTTCAGCAAACTGTAACTCTGCTCTACAATCATTCCTTTAATTTATTTTTTTACCGTGCACCGTGTAAAACATCCTGCTTTTTACTAATGTAAATAAAAGTTCAACCAAAAAAATAGCTCTGTTTCAACAACAAATTCCGCTTGTTTGTCCGCTATCCGCGGGGCGCTGATATTCGCATAAATCGAGCGAAAACGCCAAATTGCAGGCCACGGTTCACGCACAGCACTCAACTAAAAATTGCGATGTTTCACAAACAAATATTGCGTGTGCACACGTTGTTTAGCCATTCCTTTTATTGTTTTATGACCCCTTTTTTAACGAAGGTATAATTGCTTAATAGTCGTATTCTACAACGGTACAGTACTCGGAAAAGCTTGCATGTGGAACTTCACTAAACTTGGGCTTATGCCAGACAAAGTAGCAGCCTAATAATGCATTATGGATTAGGAATTTAGTGCTTATCTAAATTCAGTAGCAAAACATGATGACATTGCTCCATTACGATACAATACGAAGTTTTTCATGAGTTTAAAGTACCTAACAGTTTTATTCCGCACCACGCCGCTAGATTAATCCCTCAAAGCTTTGCAGCAGCGAGAACGCGCTGATAAACGGCAAAACTAATGCCACACGATTGCATTACGATGCAAACTTTTTCAGTAACTGGCGCACCGAGCGTAAATCGAATAAAAAAGAATCGAATAAATCGGTGAGTTTTTTCAGCGGCTCCATTCGATATTCGACGATTGGATAATGAATCCGAATGTAGTTACCTACAGCGTTATTAGTTCCTGAAAGTTTTGGTATTACAAATATAAAATTATTCGAAGCCTTTGTTTTGTGAGGGATGTGGGAATAAATCGCGTTCTCATACTGGTGTATAGTAAATTTCGCTGCATAAGCGATGTTGCCAAACCGAATCAGCAATATGTGTAGTTTGTGTAGTACACGCGTATAGAGCTGGATTCTCTTATGATGATTTAGTGTTGTACGCGACACTGTTGGATGGATTTACCGCCGTATGAACGGATTATGTGGGCGAGAGCAAACACGGGGCAGCGGACGCCGTATTGTGATTTACCGCCAACTTTTGATTCGCGGCTTTATTGCCTCTATGTTACAGAGGGATGAATTAAAATTGCAATGTGGAAATTCACCTGCGTTTTGTTTTGACTTTAGGTGCAATAAATTCTAATAAAAATTGTTATGAAATACGAACTTCAGGTGGAGGTAGAGCTTGATAAAACAAATGAAAACTTATGTAAACATTTTACATCGGATACCAATCCGTTTTTAACACGGAATGAATATGAACAATACGTAATTTACATCCAATCCCATATGGTAAAACTAACTGTAGGTTATCACTGAGAGAGCATACAGCTCAAATAAATTGCAATTACACCACCGCAATCTCGTCGGTACATTTGTTAATAATCCGGGCAATACTTCCAATGTTACCCCTCAAATAATTTTTCTCCGCGTCCGAGATAAATAAGACAAACGATAAATCATAGCCGCCCATTTCCTCACGAGATACAAAACAACGGGCAGGGCGGGGAGGCCGGGGAATTATGACAAATCATGCATTAAACATAGGGAATAAATGTTTTCTTATCACGTACCTATTCTTGTTTTGATATTAGTTTTCCTTTATCTTTATTGACACAGGTTTCGGGAGGGAACATTTTATTGGTGGTGTATCGTGACGCGCTGACTAAACAACGTCGACCCTGTTATTTACAGACTACTTTGGATTGTTCATGGAGGTTATATTTTCCATGAAGGACCAATATTTTCATACGTGAAATTGGAAATTTTTTGACGGTACGAGATACAGTGTATGACGTATCTCTATATTGTATTGTGGAGACGGAATAATAATTCCCCTTTATTCATCCCATGTGATCCAAGTAAGTCGACACTCCATGTTCCTCGAAGTGCATTCAGTTGTATAAATCTGGTAGGTAGTCTTTATTTCCTAAGAATTAAGTTGTGAATGAAACAGTAACGTCTCGACATAAAACTCTAGACTGCAAATCTGGTATATTTATTTCAAATGCCGGTAAAATCTCGGCGCATCCTCGGCTCAGCGGCGAAATTTGCATTTAAGTACAATACACACTGAAGCAGAACTTTGTTAAGTTAAAGTAAGATAAAAGGCTGGCTTTGTCTTCATTTGCGATGGTTTTATTCATTTCATCCTATGCCATCCTATGTTGGCTAGATAGGTACAGTAGATGCTCAACTCTTAAGGTTATAGAAACAGTAATCAATATTTTTAAAGTAGGTAACCAATTGCCCCTCCAACGTTAACAGACCTAATCTTAAAAAATAACATAAATTATTAAAAAAACAAAAAACCCGACTGCAAAAACACATAACTGAAAAGGGAAAAACTAGCATTATAATATAAATTATTTTGGTCTTGCAGGCGGGGACAATTAAAAGTTACACCATAATTCAAGTTATTCGAGTGTCCCTGCGTGCAAGACCAAAATTATATAGATTATAATGCTTGTATTTCCCTTTTCAGTTATGTGTTTTTGCAGTCGGGTTTTTTGTTTTTTAAATAATTTATGTTATTTCAAGCTTTTTAGTTTTATTAATATATATATTTGAAAATTACTCATTACTAGCTTTTATTTGATACCAATATTGTTGCAATTAATTTGAAAAAATAACTTCGCTTCCTTTTTTTTTGTATTTGCAGATGCGGTTTATAAATATTATATAGCCTATGTCACTCCCACAATTAAGACGAATCTAAGGACAACTCATACGTTAAAATCCATCAAACCGTTTAGGCTACAGAGCGTGCCAAAGAAATAAACACACATACATACATACATACCTACTCTCGAAAACATTACCCTCCTGAGGCAGTCGGGTAAAAAACTCCGCTCGGCTTTTAATTTCAATTTATTCAATTTAAATACAAAAAAACCAGTTCAAAAGTCTCAATCCTTTCATATAGGTATTGTATCCAAGTCCTAACATCGTCTGAGATTTAAGTCGGTCTTCAGACAACGCGGCGCTGTGGTTTCTTTACTTAAGTCTAACCTAAGTTACGTGGCTACGCCCAACTTGGGTAACCGAAGCTCCTGAATACCAACTCCTTTTCAGGTGACTTTGTTGTCTTTCAGCCGTTTAAAATTTTCGCAACAGGATTTCGGCGAACTCGCGGATTTAAAGTTTCGTTTCGAATGTGAATTCGGAATAAGATACGTATATTTTGAATAAATTTATGTTTGTTTGTTGATCGTTATTCCGTTTTGTTGTTTCGAAGTCGTATTCAAATTTTGGATGATATAACGAAGTTAATGAAGAATTTGAATTCTGGTAATGATTTGTATTCCTAACATAGGACATTAGCTAAATAAAATTAATCTGATCCATTCTTACAAATAGAATCATTGTAAGATCTTGAAAACACAAATAATAGTGCAATCCAAACAGATTACCAAGAACATTGAATTAAACGATCACAACGAACCAACTCAAAGGCCTAGTAAACATAAGTGCAGAAAAATTACACCAATTTGCAGAAGCACATTACTGTGCAATTCTCAAAGAATCATAACAGAAACGTGGGACATTACAGTGTAATGACTAGTTTTATAAGCGAGTTCAATGATGGGCTGTGTCAACAGTTGTTTTATATCTCGTAATGGATCGTGGTACGGGCCTATCAATTTAACAAACCTCACAGCGACTCCACGATTTTATTTCAAGTGCTAGTTTATTGCGGCCATTGAATGGCGTACTGTTTGCAGATAAATCTGGAGTAGACGGTCTAGATTCGATTTTGTGTTGGGATAAGAGCAATGTGAAAGGTTTTATTGATAAATGATAAATGATTTTATTTCTGTAAGTAGGTTTGTACAAACACTTTTACACGACTCTACTCTGAGAAGAAAGGTCGAAAAAAACTCAAGAGGTCACAGTCTCTTTTAAAGTCCAGACATAATTTTGGTCAGATCATGCGAAGACCAAGTATGTAGATTGGTGTCTGAAATGGTCTTTTGATGCAAGAACCAAACAGATTAAGTGGACCTGTCCAGTCAGTGCACGCATTTGTCAGTAGTTGTGCAGCTCAAGTCAGAACTTAAGGAGCTGAATAAATAATTGTAGATTGTTAAGCAAATGTAGTTGAATTTTCCAAATCTGTAAAGATAAATAAAATTAGAGTGTCTGTTTGTAATATAAAAATAACCGCTTTTTACTAAATGAATATGGATGTGTACACGGTACATATACCAAAATAACATTTTTACAATTTTTGTCTGTCTGTCTGGCTGTTTGTTCCGGCTAATCTCTGAAACGGCTGGACAGATTTTGACGGGACTTTCACTAGCAGATAGCTGTTGTAATAAGGAGTACTTTATTTTAGAAAAAGCCACGCGGGCGAAGCTGGGGACTGCAGCTAGTTAAATATAAATTTAGATATTTAAGATAACCAGGCCATGACCAATAAAAATAAGAAGGAACATTCAACTGACATAAACCCTGAAACGTTCCTCAAAACAAGATGATTAGACATTCCATCCAATATATTTATTGTAAAATAAACAACGCCATCTATTGACAAATTAAGATCTCCAAGTTTACATCTGTTTTCTTTACCTATTAACATTGACTGCTTTTCTGTCCCTACAATTGAAAATCACTGTAATAACATGATATCTGCTAGATTACTATCAGTATGATTCGCTTTTATGCACGCTAAATGGCAAATTGTCGGTTCGTTTCATCAGACACTTTAATACTACCATCTTAGAATATTTTATCAACCTTAATGCCCTCAAGTTAAAGTCTAAATTACGATGGCTGATCTGCTATAACTCTTTGCTAATCTAATGATGTGCGTATCTTGTGGTCTACCAGCAAAGTTGTTCGTAGGTACTCGTACATCTATAAAGTTTTGCGGCAAACCGCCAAACGCGACACTTTCTTGCAGGCAAAGAATTCTCTTATTATGGCGAATGACTATTAAGTGCGGTTTCTGAAGTAAATAATGTTGATCTCAACTTCAATTAACGAAGTTTTTCTTCTTAAAAGGATGTGGGTAGGGTAGGTGTCATTTACATGGTTCTTATGTGGAAATTCGAAGAACTACGTAGATATAAATAAACCTAAATGCGATCTTGATATTTTAACATTAATATCTGTCGTTTTTATTGTAGCAATAAATTAAGTTTACAAGAAAAACACGAATGTTTTGGCTTAAAATGTCAAAATATAAATCAAATTCTTTATCTCTCAGTGGTCGGTGCTCGCTATAATTTTACACCTCGGGAACAAAACGTCAATTTCTCAAAACGTCCCGTGAAATCTAAAGATTAGTCTTTTTTCTACGTTTTTTATTTCGAATACAAACAGACATTATGTTCTTCAAAGCTATGAAATCACTGGAAATATTAGTTTGCAATTCTTCATAACAGAATGATTCTTCATTTAATCTGAGATCAATGTTATCATAAGACAAGGCGCACACTAGAGAAAGCCAGCTGCAATATATCAAACTTTGACAGCTACAAGCTCTGAGCAATATGGCGACCACGCCACCCAATGAGGCGCTGCCCCGTCACGCGGCGCGCTCCGCTCCTAACTTGGATACATTCATCACGACTGATTTATCGGGGAAGGAGTGACACATTTTATATTCTATTTTCGAAAACTCTAACGAGTTTTTCAAAATGGTCTCCGTTTGAGAGATCGGAACAGCTGCATCTTGTTAGCGTTGGTTTCAGAGGTTCGCTTTGTGTTAAAATTATTTGCGTCAATGGCTTCGTGTAGTTTCGGCTTGTACAAGTGGCTTGCTACATGCCCCCTTGTTAAATAATATAGATAGAGACATTATTGAAGTTCACGTATTGTGCAAATTATACGCTGCGTGACCTCGTATTTAATAACAGTCCATTATTGATTTATTGAGTCATTTATTTTGAGTAACAGCTGATGTATTCATCATCTTAATGTGCGTCGCGTCGTCCGCCCATTCAAACCGTCACATAAATGTCTTTGAAGTACATCAGTGTTTTAAGTGCTCTCTAAAATTGATTTTTAAATAACAAACGCCGGCCTCCCCTTAGAGAAGAAATAGTCTGAGGCTTTCACATGTCACATATGTCAGGGTTTGGTCTAATCCTCTCGGGACGTCCAATTTTTATTGCGTTCAACCCTGATGTATGGCCTAATATCGGCACGATATATCGGAAAGTGATATGGAAAGGGGTCAAACATTGTTCATGGGTAGTTTTACATGGAGCTTTAGAGTTGGAAATTTAATGTTCTGAAAGAGAAAATTGTATGATAAATTTTCGTGCGTACGTCTTCCGAGAACAAAATTAAAGGGCAGTAGGTATAATTAGGTACAAGGCTCGATTTTAAACGGGTTCCGTGACTTCGACACGACTATCGTGATTTCGATCTTGAACACCATCGTTGATAATTTACGTTTGCAGGGGCATTTCGAAATTATCATCTAGGGGCACGGAAAAAAATCAGGTTGGCGACGCCATTTTTGTTTGCAAATTGTTAATTTTCTCCTTAAACGCCTTGAGAGCGTCATGTCTTCAGTGCCATTTAGGTACTCCTTCGCAATTATTTTAATAGCTATCTTCGATATTAAGTACTTACGAGTAGGTAGCGGCTTGCCTCTGCTCCTCGTATTAATACCTACCTATACAATAATTATGTTTATGAAGTATTAACCGATAATGTGCAGCCCTGAATATCTAGCAACCTTTTATATAAAGGGTACGTACAACTTACATATACCTACCTAAGGCCGTACAAAGTACCTATGTAGTTTTACAAATTTTAACACTGGTTGACTGGTAGAGAATGTCTAAGGCATTAAGTCCGCCTTTATACCATTTTTGTGTGTAAAAAGTTTAAATAAATAAATAACCATCATTGACCTAAAACCTATCTATGTCATATAATCCTTTTTTTCAACTTTTCCACCTCTTTTCACTGCAACTGAAACTTAAAGTAGATAGATCCGCAGATGTAGCTTAGAATCATTAATACTCGTACATCTCTATAAGTTAGATTTTTCCCCAATGTCATGATTTCATGAGAAAGACATTCAAAGGAACAAATCTAACTCAGAGAGATGTAATAATGATTCTAATGATTATAATTATAATTCCTTATATTATCTGTTATAGTCGCGAATCATATTTTGATCAAGAAACAACCTGACATTAACCTGCAAATTGCAAAAATCGTAAGAAAATTTTAATTTCTCACAGCTGCGGATTCACCTTAATATGAGACAGCTCAAGAATACGTAACTGATTAAGGCGTACAGCAACACCGCCCCTTTCCGCACCGTTGTTTAATCACATAGAATTTGCTCAGCGCATTGAAAACTAAATGATATTAACCTTTAATTAAATATAGCTGAGTTAAGGCAAATAGGAACCATAGATAACCTGTTACTAGTACTGCAATTATTATGAGTTTAATTGCATTATGTTGTTTTGGTTTTCACTCCATGTAGCTTGTTAAAAGGTAATTTGTTTGTAGTATTAATGAGATGAAAAATCGATTTTCATGACCGTGTGTGGTCTCTAAATAGGGTCCTGAAAGTCCTTTTTCGGATGTTGTCATGGACATCTTCTATGTACTCCATGCATTATTTTTTTTTTTGGGTGGGAAATCATCAAATAACTTCTCCCGCTCTGGGCGAAGCGGGAGGGAACCCTTTAGTACATTTCCCGCGACCCGGGCAGGCATCGGCCCTAGTGGACCCCTACACTTGCTCCATGCATAGGCAGTGGCGTTTGTGCTTTTGTGACAAATGCGTGCACTGACTGGACAGGTCCACTCAAATCTGTGTGGTTCTTTCCTGAAAAGAACATCTCGTATGATCAAGATGATGTCTGGACTTTAAAAGAGACTGTGACCTCTAAGTTTATTTCGACCTTTCTTCTCGAAGTAATCGGTTAGGAAACACCGAACTCATCTAGTTTTAAAACATTCTTTAATTTTGACATGAAAAGTCTTTTTTTAAATCAATTTACAAAGATAAATATAATTTATCATGTATGTACCTGCCCAACACATAAAGAAAAATATTTGTTTTTCCAAGCAAAACCAAAGAGTTTCCATATAAAATTTGTGAAACGGTAATAAACGTTTATTTAATGAAGTTGACTTGTCATACAAACAGGAAATGGTCAAGCTTTTAACCAAAGCGGTCTGGCATAGGGCCTGACAGCGTTATGTAAATAAATGAAGTATGCTACAACTCAGCGGTCATCAACCCGCAAGCTCAACGTGGTGAAATGGAGACTAGTTGGGTCATAATGTCATACATAGTACAAGCAATAGTCACACATAATCCTTACGCATTACCTGCCTTTTTACCCGACTGCCCCAGAAGAAGGGTAATGTTTATTGAGAGTATGTATGTATGTATGTATGTATGTCTATTTATTTGACACGCTCTGTAGCCTAAACGGCTTGATGGATATTATTTGAAAAGTTAATGTAATAAAATAATGGACTGCACTATAAAGGTGTTGCTAAAAATACATAAACTTATCGACCTTATGTAGGTACCTCCTGTATATTCGTCTGCTGTGCTTGAGTAATATTTAGGTAGGTACTATTGTCAGAAAAAAAAAAGTAGACCCTCAAATTCTTGTTCATTAGTGTTAAAAAATACATCCTCATTGCGATAAGATTCTCAATCCATAGTTTCCCCACAATTATTAATTATTTAATTTTTATTAACTAATTGGTTTCGCTGACCTTACCAACCCTTATACGCTATCTCACATAACCGATTTAAATTGATTCCGTTATGCGGTCCGCCGAGTACTGATTACATAAAAAGTTGCCGTATTGCCGGTAGGGGCTCAGACGCTCAGTGCTCAGTTCGTTTCATTTTCAACCTTTGAGTCAATTAAGCTTTGCCAATTTAAGAGTGCGCGTACTCTTACACCGGCCACTAATGTATTATTCATATTGTGTTTTTGAGATAACAAGCAAGCTCTCAAGTCGATACACATCTAGTGAGCTGATTGGAAGTCGGCACCGCAGATGGCGGGAAAGCAGCGGCATCTTGGAAAGTACATTAAAATTACCCGGCGATGTTGGTATCGTTAGGATTTGTATATAATTCCGCCTTAACAAGGAATTTAAGGCAATAAATCAGCGAATTAATTCTTCAGCCGTACCTGTCTAGGAATCGAGCTAATGTGAATTATAGCCTTTATATTTACGAAGTACACATACATAATATCGCACCTGTATTCCCGGAAGGGTTAGGCAAAGGTGTACCTGTAGTAGGTACACCCACATTACGCCAGTTATGTTTAAGTCCCATGTAATAGGGGAAAGCCTATTGCCATCAACCGGGCACAAATTCAGTCTCCGAGCTGCTACTGAGAAATTCCTGGTGAAAAAAGCCATTACGAATTTAGAGATGCCGCGAATAGGTACTCGGTACTATTCGGTATTCGGCATTATTCGACATATTTTTGTTATTCGTCGAATACCGAATAATAGTGTCTATTATTCGACATTCGGCGAATAGTTTACTAAATAAAAATAAACTTTTAATGAACAGATAAATTATAGAATAAAAATAATTGAACTTTTATTAATCAAATTAAAAACAAATCATGCTTAATATTATAATATTATCATTACCTAATATAAAAAGTTAGCCAAAAATCAGTCATATTGAAGTTTATTAGTTAGGCTTTTTATTTAATATTTAAAGTCCAAAAGGGGCACGTTGTGGTACAGAAAAACTAGTTCTACTGCACCACAATCTGCCCCTTTTGGGTTTTACTAGAAAAACTAGTTTTTCAGCACGATTGGGATCAAGTTGCGGTTGCGCTTTTTATCATAAATCAAACCTGCCTTAGAAAATAGTATTTCTGAATAAACAGAGCTTGCTGGTGTGGTTAAGTATAGTTTAGCAAGCTTACTTAAAATGTGGAATTGATTCATATTAGTGCTCAACGCCCACCATTCATATGGGTTTATACTCGTACTTCTGGCCTTTGGTAACCTGATGTAGTGGGCGATTTCGTCAGCAGTGGCATTCTTGCTCTTCATTGGGTTCTTCTTCTTCTATATCGAGTAATAATGGCGAGTATTCCACTATTCGCCATAGGGAATGGCGATTAATCGGTATTCGACTATTCGCTATAACAACTATTCGCGGCATCTCTAGAATTTACGAAGTTTCGGTTAATAAATAGCACACATTCATTCATTCATTCTTTCAGCTACAGTACCTACTTATGATCGTAGTAACTTAATAATGCGGGCTATTAAGGCTACAAATCACTGTTATAAAACGCTCTAACTAAATAACCATTCCACATTAAATTGCCTTGCGGACCCTACAGCAGTGCTTTAATTACAGCGCGTATTGATACAGTAATTCATGTGAGCTTTTATTTTAACCAATAATTCACTTGGTATAGATAGATACAAAGGAGTGCGGCAACCAATGTGTTACAGCGCGGAGTTTATATACTTCGTAATCGGTCAGTTGATTCTGAGACCACCCAGGTGGGAGCTACGCTACGGTGCGTCCTCTACCATACACATACGCAAATGCGCACACATCCATACATATGTACAGTTACGAAACTTACGAATCTCCTCAACCTCCCTCCCCACCATTGCCAAAACATTTTTCTCGTATCAATTTTGTAATTTGCGTTTCAAGTTACCAATTTGAGTGATTATGTTTCGTCGAGCCCGTTGGCTGGGAATGTGTAATAAGGAAATTCAGTAAAATAAGCGGTCGCGATTAATAAAATCGCTCAGCTCGCGGGTAATGAGATGATAATGTATTAAAAAAGTGCATTGAACACGTTTTTGGGTTATGCATTCCATTATGGCGTCATGTTGCTCTGAAATACATGTAAGTTATATATCTATAACAGAAAATGTATGGACAGGTATGTATGCTCGAATGCATTTATAAAATTATTGAAAAATTATAGTGGTAGGTTGATTTTATTATAAAGCTTTTTAAGTGGGACGTATAAAAATAATGAGTAGGTATACGTAAAGCCTGTATGCAAATACTGACTATATTATATGCAAAAGTTAAACAAAAATACACACATGTAAACTCCCACCGATTTTCAGCGCTTTATTGCGGTCTTAAAGTTTGAGTACATCGCATGTCTATTATTAAAACATAATATAGCAGCAATTATGCGACTTAGACAGACCGTAATAAAGTAAAAATTATATAGGTTCTGCTTATGTAATAGGGCCAGAGTGTCTCAGGCAAACCCAGCCTCGTCTCGACAAGTCCTAGACACATTTATTGACTCGTAGAACATGTTATGCGCAGTCGAACATACCGTGTTATCTTAATTTGACTCATTAGACTACGAGCGCAAATATCTACTTTACATAATTTTATCGAAGAAAATTGTGCGCGTGGGCATACTCGCCGACGTGATCCGTTTTAATGTCGCCCTTCCATTGAAATATGCTAAACAATGGTCCCGTTCCATCATGAACCCATCCGTCTTAGCTGAAACTATAAAACAGACTTTACAGTTATGTTCGAGGCTAAAAAAAGTTAAAAGCTATTGTTTTTGTCATTTAAAACCGTTTACGATCCCACAAGTGTAAATAACCGCTTCCCGCGTTGTCAACCGCGCGCCACATGTTCGCCGGTATCGGAAAAAATACTCAAAAGCGACCGATCTGCTACAACAACACTAGTAAATCACGCTGAAAAGTTTTACGAATTAGAAACAATTAAAACATCGAAGCAAACAACAGTTGTTGCGAATGTCCTCCGCAACTGCGGGACCATTGTGAGTTACGAGCGGTTTACAACCTTATAGATCTTAGTCCGAAATTCTTTACGACTAATATAACTTGCGCAATCCTTTTGTCGCCCGATGGGGAGAGGGGGGCAACTTGGACAAGTTTCTTTTGTTTGCGACACGTGTTGCAGAACGGGTTGTGCCCAACACTTGTAAGGGAACCTCGGGAACGGTTACGAGTCGATTTCCTTCGAAGCGTTCATTGTTTTTTTTTGCTTTTGAACTTAAAGTTTTGGGAGTCAGATTATATTGTAATTTTCTCTGGTTGTTTCAACGAAAAATGTTGCGTTTTTAATGTACTGCGCCTTTCCGAACACAAATTCGTTTAACCAGTTTTTGAATCGACTGCCCCGGGCCACTCTCGAATGCAATCAAGATCGGATTGAGATCACACAGTAATATAGCTTTATTATTGTCGTTTGCACATTCATTTTGTGCCTTCAATGTTGGTTATTTTGCTTGAAACCTCAAATTTCATCACTGTTTTTTATGGTTACCGAGCTTTAATTGGCAGTTTCGGGTAACGGTGCTTAAATATGCTTCATAATGAGTAAAATTCTGGTTGGTCCGTTTTTTATTTACCTCGTGAGCATACGCGTTACCTTTGGGGTCTGTTCCGTTGTGTCCCGCCCCGCGTTCCGGAACACGTAATGCGTCTGCGCAGATATTTTTCAGATTTGTGCATAACGGAAACGTGCCATCATTATATACCTATTAAGGCTTATGTGTGACACTACACTTATTTTTTGCTAGGCCACAAACTCCGCCTTTTGCCTTAATGAAGCCATTTGTGTCATGTTTATTGCTTTTACGGCGTACTCCGGATTTTGAGGAGAATTTACAAGGCGAAAATTGACACTGAAATTATGGTAGCCCCTAATTAGTTGGCACACGTGCGATGTCGGTGACGTTTTCGTGTTTTTATTCGAGGGGAAAGTAAAACAACATAGATTTCCGCAGATTGTGTCTTGTTTATTTACTTAGGTGACGTATTTATGACCGTAAATAACATACTTTTGGAAAGGACTTTTCTCACTGGATTATTTACGAACATACCTACTGTACGTTCGTTCTCGAACTAACTTGTTCATTTTACAAATTATCTACTCAAATCTACACCTATGTATTAAAAACAAAAAATCGTGATACTCCTTTGGCTTTGCCGTAGACGGGTAAAAATTGAAAATCTTTCATGATATCCATCCACATTGACAGATACTGTAACGCCTACAAATAATCTTCATCATAAAAAGTCGTGGCTTCCAAATTGACCTTCATTCAAAATCTTGAGTCATTGACGTGGGTACTCCTATACTATATACATAATACCTATGTATTCAGAGAGAAAGCTCCGAATTAACATTAAGCGTGATCTGATTCGAGTAATGAGTCTTAATACTCTTAATGCATTTCCTTATCAGAGCTCTGGTGCATGCGTCATGTTGAACATTTTTTGGGTGAATCCATACAGTGAATGTAGGTACAGTTTCATTTATTTACCTACCTTTAAAACATTGCTATTTGACTGCTTTATGTTTGATACACCCTGTATAATTTGATAGTGGTAGCAAAAAATCAAGGGTTTTTTTTTTAATTTATCATACAAATTATATTTTGTGCTGCAAAGTTTGGTAATTAAAAGGACCCGTAGCATATCGGTTTTATATTTATCTAAAAATTTTCAACATAAAAACCGATGATAAAAACATTTTTTTTTTAAACTCCAAAGATGTTAAGCCATCTATCCTATCCTATGTATTATCTGAAATAGCACGCTGTACGGCATAAATAAATAAAGATAAAGCAAAATAAAGCATAAAGCAGTATCGTTCTAAGCAATCATGTACCTCGTGGTTAGGTAGCCACAGAAAAGATGTTGAGATTGTCTGCTTAGCAAACACTACACAGAATCTCTATATCTTCCATTCTACAGATAGCTGGCCCATTGTGTTCAAGGAATTTTACATTTAACTTAGTTTACCTGAGACTTAACATAGGAAACTGTGGGCCGAATTCTGAAACGTAACTCAATTTTAAGTCACCATTAAGTCTTATTTTGCCCTGTCACTATAACTCATCAATTCATAATCATGCAGCTGCATTTTCGCGACTTATATCTGAAAATAAGTGTTGTTTGAGAATTCAGGGATCTGACTCGTAAACACTGCTTTGTCATTGCGTATACAGGGTAGCAGTTTTTTTGTTTATTTTTAATTAAGTAATCGTTTGTTTACCTCTAATAAAACCTAAAGCATAATATTTTTTTCTGAAAAGTATATTTTTCGCATTCAATTAATTAAGTATAATCGTACGACATAAACAACGATTTACAGTTAATCCTGTAAATAACTCGTACATAAGAAATGGCCCCACAATTCACGTGGTACCCCCAGAAGGCTTTTACGGGTTAGGTAATTAGCGTCACTCAATTAACCACTATACAGCGGCCGCAAGAATTTTTGTTAATTATTAAAAAGGTTGCACTTAACTCGGTATGGGGGAAATTGGAGGAAGGAAAGGTTTTGGTTTTATGTACTTGCTTGTGCTGTAATTTCCTGTTGTAACTTTACACTCATGTGCAGTTGAATGTGCATTGTTTGAGTATAGGTTATTTAAATTGTTTTTGAAGTCCTTACTTGATAGATTCTTTTTTTTTTCCTTTTGTCACTTTCATGAAGATTCTTCATGAAAGTTAATTATTAATCTTTAATGAGTATGGTGAGAGCAGTGGTGGCCCAGTGGTAATGGCCGTGACTTACGAATTGTAGGTCGTTGGTTCGAACCCAAACGAGACGGGCACTTTACTTTGTGTAAAATATTTCATCACCATTGCTCACAAAACGGTGAATAAAAACATCGTGAAGAAACCGGCATGTCCTAGAACCAAAAATTCTAAGACATGTGACAACTACCAACCCGCACTGGGCCCGCATGGTGGATTACGGCCCACTCCCTCTCCCAAAGAGGAGGCCTGTGTGCCAGCAGTGGGAACATTATAGGCTGATTATTTAATGAGCATGGCAGGCCAAGCTCATTAAAATTCTCAACATACATTATTTTATTACTCTCCATCAAAATACATTACATTTATAATTCCGAATCTTCCCTTCACATCGTGACGTAAAAATCAATTGACATTATCAGCTTCCAATAACCCAATAAGCAAACTTCAACAGAACCGTTGACCTTTACTTGGCTTTATATCAACAATAGGCATGTTTTCCTCGCTTTCTCACGATTCCGATTAAACCATACTCCATACAACTTAAGAGGATAGATAAGGATGTATGAAAAGAGCCGCGTGGTCCTTACGCAGCCTCCGATCTCACTACTTGAGATAATTAAGCCATTAAATTGGTTCGCGTACCCTTTTATGCTGTGAGAAGTACGGACGAATCTTGATTTTATTTTGGATGTAGCAGTAACGAAGGCAATGTGCTTGTTCAAGTACTTTATCGGTTATGTAGCTTGATTATGACATGTATTTAGTATGATTCATGGTGTGTTTGTCTGTCTTGTGAGAGTGCCTGTTAGTTTGGTGGTGATTAAGCTAGAGGAGTTAAAGGTACAAAGCAGATGTGAGTGGAAACGCCGGGAGGGGAAACCCTAGGAGGACATATAGTGACCTAATTGGTGATGTTCTTCAGAAAGGTCAAGGGCGTAGTACTCGCAGCCGGCAGGCGTGTATGACCAAAATGTACGAACGTAAACGAAACAAAAGGATTATGTAAGGAGCGTAGCAGGTGGCGTTCTATAGTTTAGGCCTATCCCCATGTGAAGAAGGCGTAAGTTTATGTATGTACCTATGTATGTAAGTTAGAAACTTCTCTTCCTTAAATGCATAAATAATAATAGTTCAGGGATTAGATGATTTGTGTCTGGAAATTGATTATTAACCCAATGTTTTCAGTCTTAACAACAGTAAGTTCTTTGGTCTAAGTAAGAAGCTAACGACGTTGCGCGGAACGATCAAATTTGATCAATTTTGTAGCCCCAGCGACCTCTGAAATGTCAAAAACAATCTCAACATTCTCCACTTGAACAGTACTGTAAAGCCCTGCAATTTCAATAAAACCCAAAATGTTCGATCGAATCGAAATTTCGATCTTTTCACGCGTCACCGATGTCTTGAACGCTCATTTCTCAAAGATGATAACATCAACTAGGTCGGATTCAATGCAACCGTTCCAAATTAAATTCAGATATATTCTGATTGGTCTTAATCTGATATATTATATACATACTGAGAAAGTTGGACACCGAAAAAGAAAGAAATAAGGCGATCGCAGCGTGCGTTCGGCCCTGTACATAATGTTGGGGAGCACGCAACGACCGGCATGCAATGAAAGCCTTCGAATAACCGCCTCAACAGGGCTGGCATTTTAATATTAATACCTATATATTTGTAATAAATCGCGATGTTATTAATATTTCTAGATCCTGTTGGTGTTAAAGTAGTATTTTGCAGAATGTCATTACTCAATATTGAGTTGTAATGAAAATATCTGGTGAACTTGACGGGTTAATCCTGAAAAATGGTTCTGTGTAGTTAGGTTTTATATCGAATGAAATGTAAAACTATTATTTTCAATGGTTAGCAGTCTTTTCAATATTTTGATCAATAAAGATCATATTTGGGTAAGTTTATGAAGGCAGGTGAGGTTAGGTATATTAAATTTGTCATAAGAATGTCCTGAATTCAGCCAAGTTCATCTTAAAATAAAGGCAGAGTAGCCCTGAAATCAGTCGAATTGTCTCAAGTCACGGCTGTTAGCCCCTTATTCAGTTATTCTGTCGCGAATCAAGTTTTCGGTGCGCAGTTGTAAGACATTCCGATTCGCCGCGATTGATGTTCACTATTGATTTATCACGCTGTATTTTCAATATGTACACCCTACTGAATCAAAGCTAGAAAACGGTAATTTCGCTTAGTATGTTTCTCGAATTTCTTGTTTTTATTTATGTACCTGCATCTGCATTTATATTGCATCTGAAACTCAACAATTTAGCATATCCGCCCACACGTGTTTATGTTTCTTAATCAAGTTTGCAACCAGTCTTAATTCTCGGTCGGTGGCTCTCAAAGGCTGCCCTTGCGCATATATCAATATCGACGTTTAAACGAAATGAAGCTGTCGTCACCGCCAATTGTAACGTCATTTGAACTAAGCTGCGTGAGACAACCAATCCCATTCAACATTCAAACGCTTCGCTGAGAGCAGATCCGCCGGTTCAATGCACAAACTTTTTTCCAAACAACCATTGCGTTTATGGTCCTTGATTTAAAAGATTATAGATCATTTATGAAAACTATTCTATTTTGTTTCAGGAGCAAACGGCCTGAGAAGACGAGGCAGACAAACATACACTAGATATCAAACACTAGAGTTAGAGAAAGAGTTCCACACGAATCACTACCTCACGCGGAGGAGACGCATAGAAATGGCGCACGCTCTCTGTTTGACGGAGAGACAAATCAAAATATGGTTCCAGAATCGAAGGATGAAATTAAAGAAAGAGATCCAGGCTATAAAGGAGTTGAATGAGCAGGAGAAGCAGGCGCAAGCACAAAAAGCGGCGGCGGCAGCGGCGGCGGCCGCGGCCGCTGCGCAAGGCCATCCCGAACACTAAGCATGCGCGTGCGCAAAGCCTTGTCCAGTGATACTAACGCAGTCCGCCGAACGCTCCATAGCATTGTGTTTTTTTTGTAAATTGTTTGTAATTATTTTCTCGTTATTTAAGTGTTGTTCGGTTGTTGTGATTATTTTTAAATTAATTTTTAACTAGACACAATGTTTTCTCAAGACGAATGATGGAACAATAAACTGTTGAATGCTAGACTAGAAACGGGTCGTATTATTTTGTGTTTCGGGTTTTGTTTTTGTTGATTTATTGATTTTTATATACATTTATATTTTAATCCGCGTAATCGTCGAAGATGTTCGCGTTTGGAAACCAGTGCAATTTGTAGAAATCTCTTCCGTGTAACATAGTGTAGGTGTATCGTAGTGCGTTTTACTTTATGTGCGATCGTAGCGCTCCCTGCTCGGCAGCGTCGGCGTCACGAACTATATTACATTGTACAAATTTAATATGCCTACCAAAGAGACCCGGTCTCGTACCCTTAAAGCTAAGTAAATAAAGAGTCGTAAGTTACATTAATTATCCGCTATCGTAATACGGACAGTGTGAACAGAATAACCTTCCGCGCCATCTAATCCTTCAATACTCTCGCATAAGTATAGTGTAAACGTGATCGTGTTCCTGCAGTTTTAATAGTCGGTGAAGTTAAACAAATTGCCATAAATATAAGTAGTTATTATTTAGCCAGTAGCGGTGTAAATAGTTAGAGTAACGTCTGTAATGATGGAAGTGAGCGGTTCGCGATTGCGCCGGCGCCGTGGAATGGGCAGAAAAAGCTTCGGGGCGAGTGCGGGGCGAGAGACGGTGTGAGCGGGGCAGCTGCGGGGCAAGCGCGGGGAGCGCGCGCCGCCGGCCACCGAACAGGACTAGGTGAGTTTTTGTCAAAGTCACCGCCATTATTTATCGAGTGGAGACGGTCGCGAAAAACTTACTCGCCGTCACCAGTCGACGCGCGATGCCATTTTTGAAGTCACCCAAGCGCGACTTCTACGGTATAGCTGTTTTGCAATGTTTTAATTTACTAAGTCCGTTGCACCTTTTGATGTTCCCGACCGTCTCCACGCCGAGCATGTAGAATGTCGTAATAACACCCGTTATAAGTATACCAACGATCGAAACAATTAAAGATAATTTACTGGCCACGTAATGAATTTAATGGCATCCTACATACATACTGACTGATTGTTAACGGCCGCTTCCCGTCATAATTAACACTAAAATAAAGACTACCGCAATATACAACAATTTGTCAAAAAATTAATAATCGCAATCTTGGCTTGTCGGGTCTTAATATTTCGTAAGCATGCATAATGACTTCATCGGCTTTACCGCCGGACGGTGAGTGGTGGGAACTATTAATTAAATTGACTATAGTCCTTTTCATCTCGAACGCCGAATATGGCGACTAAAGAGTCAGGCGGACGCTAAAAACTGAATTCCAAGCTCGCTCCGCGTACAGTCTGCAACAGAAAAACTAACGAATATCTTTCTACCTATTTGGATGTGCTATTCATGTTGAAAAATGCTGAATAGCATTATATGTACGTGTCAACTCGTTAAATCAGGATTTAAATCTAATTTCTTAAGACTTCAAGTAGGAAAAAAACTAGATCACGTAGGTACTAAGTTGCGCTTTAAGCTCCCTGCGATATGGTGAAAGATTATAAGACATTTTACAAACTAACAACTTTGTCGTTGCGTGTTTGTATTATATAAAGAGGGAGTTGTGTGGAAGTATTTGTCGCAAAAACTTCAGGAATTAATCTTTATAGGTTTCAAACATTATTCTTGTTTGTATTGAATAATGGAAAAGTGTTTTAAATCTTGATTCAAAAAATCTATCCACAAAGTAAATGGTTTTTTCACTGATATATTATGTTGCTGTCGTTGCTCGGGTCGGCCATGTTTGCGGTCCTCGACCTGGCCTGCCAAATCGACGATAACAGATAATTATTTAGCCGATACGAAAAATTATTGGACATCGACGTATCGCGGCCCGAATTTTGAACATCTCAATTTTACTGGAGCATACCGGTCGGAACGTTGTTTTATGGAACAATAATTTGATAGTATAATAACTTATTTATTCTTTTTAAGAGCCAGTAATGTTCGAGTTAGTAAAATATAGGTTTATGAATATTTATTAATACGTAGAGCCGTATTTTACCATCGTCTTCTGAACGTTTTCACTTTTAAGTCAGACGGAATGTATTTTTTCCGAGTCTTCGTGTAGCCCGAAGCGAAATAGGAGTTCCTTCGACAAGCTCAATAGCAGTGTACGTTTTCAATTAAGAATAATGACTACTTCAATGCAATGTTTTCTCACTTAATTAAAACATACCTTGGTAAATTAAAAAACATTATAAATGGCAGATGTATCGATAAAAACTGAATGTATTTGTCGATAATTCGCCCATTTCAGCACATGGGCATGCCTGGCTGTGTCCTTAACGAAGTCATGTATATTTTTTCTAAGCTTTTACTTAAGTATAATATGCAAGTTTTTCAGTCTTTTGCAGGCCGTAAGTCAATTTAATCAGTCAATAACTCGACAAGATGTTTTTATTGGCTGCTAAATCAACTGGCTGGTTACTTTTTATATAGTCAGTGATTGAATTATAGACTGAAGAGTTTTTTTTGTCCTGATATAATTATTATATTAATATCTTTACCGAAAGTGGCGACAACGTGAAGGATACTGCATTCACACTTATTTAAATATTCTAATACTAGCTGCGCCCCGTGGTTTCACCCAATAAGTCACGATGGCGTGGCAATATCAGCATAAAAAGTATCCTATGTCCCGACCCCAGTCATGTTTTACTCATGTGCCAAATTTCATCTAAAACCGCGCAAAATTAAAATAAGGTCATGCAAATCCCTGCATACCTTTAACTTTTAAACATATAAAACTCTTAATTAAAAATGTACACCAAGTAAACAACGAAAACTACCCAATAATTTATACAAATTAATCAATACTTACTGACGGTTTTATTTTTATACGAATTTATTATTATACACTGAAGGTATCTTATTAAAATATTGCAATTTTTATGGGTAGACCTGTTCGTCATGCGAAGGCTAGAGGGCCGGTGTTCCTACAAATATATACCTAGGTACAGTCAAACAAGGATACACTAGCTAACTTGCAACTACTAACTTTTAAGGCGCAGATTTTAGTGACTTTTAAATCTGTTATTAAACCTTCATATAATGCAAGTAAGTTATTCAAAAAATATATGTTAAACTAGAACGCATACGCATATTATGTGTGTCCAATTTCATATGTGAATATTTAAGTGTATAATCAGCCTATAATGTTCCCACTGCTGGGACACAGGCCTCCTCTCATCGAGAGTGAGTGGGCTGTATATTTAATATTTAATATTTAAGTATAAACTGTAATATTTAGGTAAGTATTGTAATAAAATACTTTATCAAATAAATTAAGGAAGTAATGTCTACCCGAAGCATAAAAAACGATATTACTTTCAAACTACTTTATTTGTATGAACAGGCTTAGATCTGTAATTCTATCTGAAATTTTCAAATATTCACGTTTTCTCACTAAAAATAAATATTCCCTATGAAACCGAACGGCGCGCGGCGCGACATGAGCGCGACGCGTATTTGTATGGCCAAGGTCAACGTCGATTATCCGGCCCTTAAGTACCTACCTCGTGTTCTGAGTGTGCTAAGTAGTCAAGGTTTTCACATGAGACTTCAATGTTTGTCGAATGGCTTAAAAAATATCACGCTGAGGATACTGTGGTTTAGGTCCTATTTTTTTAAAATATGAAATAAATGATTTATCTATCTAAAGCTGATGTCAGGCATTTAATTGTGGTGAATGGTTCACTCGAGTGAAGTTTTATTTCACATTCACATGTCACCGATGAAATTACATAGGAATGAACGTTCATAATAAATTATACTCTTTAATTTCATTTTTCGATTTTGCGGTAGGCGAGTGAAAGATGCCGAGTGCCGTAGTCAACCATCATTGGATCGGTTCACTAATGAATAAATTTTTAACTTTTGCTTCATTTTGTGTTCAAACGATGCACTTCAAGTGAAAGAATGAAAAACAAAAATGAACAGAAAGTGACGCGTCTAATATCTGCATAATAAAAATGAATACCTATTGGCCGGGTAGTGGAATGATGAATATTTTTTCCTGTATACCAATCTCTTTTGCTTACTGTACATTTATGTACGTAAGCAAAAGAGAGGTACCTTGGTGCTTATGTGGGCAGCTGATGTGATCTCTTATGTGGATATTAGGTACCAGTGGCTACTTCATTCGTCTGCTTCAGGTCAGGCAGGTTTTCCTAAGGATGTAATATTTATGTTAGAGATTATAAGACTTGAAAGTTTAAATTGATTTTAGTTGTAGGTGTATCTTTTGCTTGATTTAAATTGTTTATATAGTGGAAATGTGGATGAAGGACGAATTTTAGTTACTATTAGATTTACGTATATACAAGTGTTATTATATTTATATTATTTTCTGCATATATAATTCAAGTTCCTCAAAATAGGTATATGCTACATATCATTAATTAATTTAAAGTCTATTAAAGTCGGTACATGGTAAAAACAACAGAAAAACACAGTACCGTAATTGTAAAGGATTTAAGAGTAAAGCGAAGTACCTATTCCTGTCCCTTGATATCCTTAGATGTCGTATGTACTATACATATAGACATAATATGTCTATTAAACATGGATCTAGGACTCAGGGTTGTCCACAGTCTTGATAAAAACGTTTCGACGTTCTTTTCAAACTGGAATCTACCGATTTTGCACAAAGAGAACACTTGAATTGTTTGTCTCTTCATAAAATATTTGCAGTATTTGGTAAAGTGTATATAATGTGTGGTTATTCAATGGAAGAGCACTTCCATTGAATAACCACACATTATATACACTTTAGTTCCGTTAATTATTATAAGGCATTCAAACAGACTGAAAGCCTGAATTTTTCAGAGAATCCCTCTCGACCATTTGCTGGAGAAGTTGATTTTGACTTGACCTACACGACTTCCTGCGTGATCCATTATTGATCCAGAAAACTGCTTTAAATAAGAAATGTTTCTCCACATAACAGTTAATAGATAATCCTAATGGTTTCTTAATGTCCTATGAGCTTCATAAACCATCAGTCAAATTCCAACTTAGACCCATTTTCAAGCAAATAAGTTCAAGCAGCACTCGTGTTCCGAGACTTTCATTAATATCGAAACAAAAAAGTTCCAGTTCAACTCGGGACATTCTCCGCTGTCCCGAGTCCCGTTCAACCCTATCCCAGGGAAGGTTCGTGATTCGATAGTATCGTTCACCCGACCTGGCCTGTCCTCTACACGACTCCTTTAACTGTGCGACTAACCTCACTGTGTCGTTCCTGGGAACATGCCTGAACTTACCTCCTAGAGATTTACGTATTAGGTTTGTTTTGGTTGAGTTGAATTTGCATTTTGTTGTTAGTTATAATTAGTGAATTCCTTTCCAAACATTATATAATGTTGGGAAAGGAATACACTTACAATGATATCATTTGTGAAAAAAAAAAACGCTTTTTCAAATTCAATTTCTTTATTGCGAACTAAGTGTACAGAATTTTGAAGATGTTAACAATAGGTAGGTTCTTAGAACTTCGTTGCCTGTTGAGGCTTTGCAATTTAAATGGTTATAAATATAGGAAAAAAAATGTGCATGCTCAATATTACCGTTATACAGTTTACATTATATTATATTATATTAATTATCATTATTCATACATTTTATATTACCTCATACTATTCTACTAATACTACTCTTACTTACTATTCTTATAATTTATATGTTTTTGGTTAGTAAATCGCTTGAATTCCGGAAAAATAATTAAATAGGAAAAGTGGTTTTTCATGGATGAATATCTACTATTATTATGAATTTACTAAAACACATATTATGAAATTACGTCACGCCTGTTTTCCACGAAGAATTAAGGCGCTGACAAGACCCAATTGACCAAAATAGGCTTCTCTTAAGAAAAAAAATTGCCAAATCTGTATAGTTTGTGATAGCGGAAAAAATATATGTTAATTTAGAACATATTTCCCTGAACTTGGTTGTTACCAAAACAAGTTTTGAAAAAAAATCTCGATACAAACTAACGTTAAACTAACCTCTTACCTTGAGTTAAATATCAACATACGTTAGGTACGTATTTTATTAATAACAAGAACGTCTTATTTGAATGCAGAACTTGGTTGTTTTTTATTTGCGATTACTCAACTCAATTTCGAGTAAATAGATAATTACTTCATATTTTGGAATAAATTACAAGCGTTGTGTCATCGCGCTTCTCTTTCTTTTCTATGCAATCTGACAGTGACCCCGGTTTAGGTGTTTTCAGCGTCTTAAGCACATGATTAATAATAATTTCAGAAACATTGTCAACAATCAATCAAGATGAGTTGCACCCTAATTGCGTAACACCCTATTAATCACAATCTGAATGATTTTAAAGTATATTGATAATCCATCGCTTCATATGTTAGAAAAATTTGTCAGCTCAACAACGTAAATAACGCAATGAATGTTGTTGAACTGTCAAAATGAAAGCCATTGCCACTGATAGTTTGTTACGCAACCCAATAACCCCTCTGGAAACAACTAGTTCAAAAGATATTCATGCCTTGGTGGGCCACTTTTGTATTAGTAACTAGCAGTGCCCCGCAGTTTCACCCGCATACGTGTCGATCCTCTGGTAATATTGGGATTAAAAGTATCCTATGTCCTAATCCAGGTCATGGTCTACCGATGTGCCAAATTTTATCCAAATTCGTTCAGCCGTTATAGCGTGAAAGCGTAACAAACAAAACAACTCATTTTTGCATTCAATGTATTAGTTAGGATAGGATGTTTCAGTAAATACTTAAATAGAGTAGGTATATATGTCTACAAGCCACCTTATAGGTCAATTTCAATAGAATTTAAATAAAAGTGACTCTTCAAGTAAGGCTTTATGTAGTCAATCACTATTATGTCTAATATGGATCTGTTGGAACTTTGAATCCGGTTTCAGACCGATATAGAGCATAGACTAGGGGGGCTTGTGGCTAAGTAATAACAGCCGCACAGGTTGATAGATAGATAGATAGATTTATTTATTTGCATAGAATGTAGGTAGTTAATACAATTAGGTGTTACAATATTTTTTGAATCCTTATACATTCCGCCTCATGGCATGCAATATTTTTATTAACTTATACTACAATTGTTCTATTTACTTAAAGCTATGGAATTACTCAATATATGAACATTGTAAATTTAATTTAATGTCATTTAAACAATCTGATACAGAGTAATAGCATTTTTTAATTAGCAATTTTCTACGCTTGCCGACGAGGTTGGTCCGTGGATGGCCGACCATCTTTACATACCAGACGGCAAGTTCCCGCCGTGCCTCAGAAAGCAGTTAAAGCCGTTGGTCCCGGCTGTCATTAGTAGATCTTTGACAGTTGTTACGGGTCGTCAGAAGCCCGAAAGTCTCAAAGTCAGCCTTATGAAGTCCCTCCATGTAAAATACTGGTAAGGTGGGTGGACGACCTTCAGAAGATCGCGGGGAAGACCTGGGTGAGACTTGCATGGACCCGGGAAGCATGGTACAAAAGGGAGGAGGCCTATACTTAGCAGTGGGTGGAACAAGGCGGCCAATGATGATGACTATGAACTTGGAGTCCAAAGTACCACACTACAGGTATGTGCCCGACCCAGTTCTCGAGAAAGGTCACACCACATTGTACTGGAATCGATCTATCATCAGTGATAGGACTAATGTAGCCTATAAGCCTCATATTGTGGGGATAGAACGGTCTTAACAAGAGGGATCGGTAGTAACCAGTTACTGGGTTGTGGAGGTCAGATAGGCAGTCCCTCCATGTAAAATACTGGTATTCAGCTGAATCCGGTTAGACTGGAAGCCTACTGCAACATAGTTGGGAATAGGCTAGGCAGATAGATGACGATGGTAGAGCATAGACTAGTTTAAATAGCTTATTATCTTGAAAATAGTCCTTTTGCATGGTGTGCACAGTACTATAGATAGACATTGGTGCCGATTCCCTTGTTCACATACTAAACTAAATTTAAGTTCAGTGCATCTTTTTCTTTCTATTTCATTAAGAAAAGAACAGAAGATAAATTTTAGTTTAGTCCTGTCAAATTAATCAGCGCTTGACGTAAATTGACGTAATATTAGTAGGCAAGTTTTTAATCACGTCTAAACTCGTATGGAGTAGTGACAGGCGTTGATTAATTTGACAGGACTAAACTAAAATTTATCTTCTGTCCTTTTCTTAATGAAATAGAAAGAAAAAAGATGCACTGAACTTAAATTTAATTTAGTTTGTGAACAAGGGAATCGGCGCCATTGTTTACCTAGTTCGCTGGTCTAGAACATGCCTCCTGGGCCTCAAGTCTGCTATTACAATAGTGTCAGAATGGTCTATCGTTGATTTTATAATTGTTGATTTTGACAAGTTTGGTAATCTACTAATATAATGGCGTCATTAATGAGGATCGGAACAGACCATTCTGACACTATTGTAATAGCAGACTTGAGGCCCTGCACGTAATTCCCTTAATAAGCTAACTAACACCATGCTAGTATTTCGACGATACTCCATACCATGTCTCAACGCTAAGCCTCCTAAGACACATGCAGCCGTACGCCCAGACAATAACATGTATGTCCGTATGTAACAGCGATAATCTCCGCTACATACAATAAACCTACCCCACCCGTTAATCGAGTTTAACCCCTATAAAATAACGAGACCAATTCAAAATTTACGACATTTACGAAATGTTCGCTTACCACAACAGTTATTAATTGCTGTGGATATCGCTATAAAGCTAGGAACACACTAGACGCAATAAACATGCTGCTATCTGTACCCAGGGCCTATTTAATAGTCACTTTACAATAATTGGTGCTATCGATAGTTACAAGTGTTCTACATGAATTATGATTGGAGGCCGCACGTTTTTGTAGTCGTGCATCATGCCATTGTTGATTAGTAATGTGTTGAGTGGCAGTTTACCAAAAACTATTGAATTTATCGAATCGCAGGAATGTAAGAAAATAAATGTAGTGCAGATCTAGTGATGAGTCCCTCACTCATGAGGTCCCTCGTTTGAGGTACTGATGATCGCAAATTGAAAGAGTTACTCGAATTTCCTCATCGAACCACCTCGCCACACCTCACTCGTTCACGCGTCCTCAAAAATTGACATTGACAATATGAAATCGTGGCGAGGTGTGAGGCGAACGAGTTCGTGACTCGCGAGTACTCGCGAGTCGCGAGTGAGTAGAGATTCGTGAGTACTCGTGAGTCGTCGTCGCGCCTGCCCGCCGCGCTCCCTCGTACGTTCGGCTGAATTCGGCTCACGAGTCGTGAGGTGAATAAGCCGTTGACGATTCCTCACCTCAAACGAGGGGTGCCTCGTGAGGAACTCACGAGGTAAAGTGAGGTCCTCCCTCAACCGCAAACAAAATTGATGAGTTATCCATCACTATGCAGATCCCATCGCGTGCTGCACAGGTTTGAACGCTAAACTCTAATTAACCTACCGTTTACTTAATGTAAACACCTTCAATGAGTCATTGCTCCCACTCATTTTCGCACTTGCCAATCAGAGTTTTGTTAACAACAAACAATAGAACGGCCGGCCCAGTATGGAGGGGCGGCTGCGCGTAAGTACGTTACTGTTACTCCAGCTAACGACATACAATTATTCACTTTACAATCACTCGGGGAGAGCTGTAAAACTGACCAATAAAAGTTCATTATCTATTGGTTTGTTCGCGCTTCCAACTTTTATTTTATTAGTTTACGACGGAACCCCGACTCCTCATAAAACGAGTTGTAACCAGCTCTGATTGTGAGCTTCTACGGCCAAATAATTTGTACGTAATTTAGTTTGATGACTGAATTATGTGTAGTTATGGTATTTTTATTGGATCGTTTATTGCTAACTTTTTGTTTTGAACTCGTTTTATTTCAGACTTTGGGTTTCATTCTGAAGACTACTATTTGTTGTGATTCCCGTTATAGTATGTTTGGCTTAAGTAAAATATTATACACGTGCCGAAGGAATGCCCAATAATTATACTTAAGTATTTTAATCTTAATGCGTTTTTGAAAACAGTTATTTTAGTAGATCGTGTAATTGGTTGTTCATCACTGCGTTCACTTGGCTATCTTTATTAAGGCCGGGTATATAATTAATTTTGTTACTTGAGCGTAATTATATAGCTACCCTTTCTCACGATACCTATAGCGTGCCGGCAAATAAATTTAATATTCATACACTCCGCGAACAGATAATATGAAGGACGTCGGGGCTATATTTTATAAATTACCATTTATTAAAAGCTCGCTGAAAACGTTATTTACTAGGTACAAGTGACATTTGATGGGCGTGGTGGTGTTTATGCAAAGTGCTGCAAGACGTGCCCGGCGTTTTGCGTATCGGCCGGTTTGCGAAGCGTTTTCCAATAAGTGGCAGCTACTTACCTAATTGCTTTAACACATAATGAATATGATTGGTCAGCGGGATCTTGGATACGGCTAGCCGTTATGTACCAGTTTGTATATAACCCCTTATTTCAATATTATCTTTACTTTAATAATGTATTGAGTATTGAAAGCTCTAGATACTGGGAGATAAACTAATTGCGCCGGCAACGTATTATTTATTAGATATCGTAGCGAGTAAAGTTATTACATAATTAATCAATCACATAGAAATGAAGTTTATTTAAAGCTAGGAAGAGAATATAATAACAATTAAATAAAACAAAGACACTCAACGACGAATTTGTTATTTTTCAGCAGTATTTCCTATAAGCTGGATAAGTATGGTTGTTTCAATATAACAATAATTTTCTCTTCAGATATTTTTTTAATGAAAACAAGCTACCATTTTGCCAATTTATCCGTACTCAATAACTGGGCAAAGTTCGTCCTAACAAAAGTGTACCTACAATAAATTAGAAACAGCGTAAATTCAGTAAGGCGTTTTAATTGAAATCCCGGCACTTAATTGAGTAGCTAGTGCGTTCTGCGCATGCGCTCCCACTGATTTATACCAATCGCATGTATACAGGGTTATTTTAAAATTCATTAGCGAAACTTCACAGCATTGGAAGCATTTAAAAACTAAAAAATATATAAATGTCAAGTCAAGTCAAGTCAGAAAATCAATAATTCAGCATTTTTTTCATGATAGGAACATAGTACTTTCGAAACCATACTTTGGTATGGTTTACTTAAAATTAGGATTTTTCTAAATATTAGGATTTTGCTTTATTGCTTTACGATACCGATAGCGATCTATGAAGTTTCGTCGGTTAAAGTAATTTGACCCTGTATACAATGTGGATACAACAACACGACAATTAATTAAAATACTGACAATACTAGTGCGTAGAAGTATTTTGAAACTATCACATTAATCTTATCATCGAATTAAAAAACATAATTTTTGCACACACACTAGATAACCTATCTTGGGCCGACTATGAATTTTGCTGATGATATTTAGCTAGCTATATTGATTAAACCACTGGATATACACATTGATGTATTAAAAACCCCGATATAATACAGTAGAATCCGCGTATACGAGTAATGACATGGAAGGGAAGTGAGAAACAGGTCATACTAAGCGAACGTCATACCAAGCATAGTCTTATAAAATAAACAACTTCCTATTTTGTTAGGTATTTAGTTTAATAGAGAGAAAAGCTACAAATTTTATGAATCTATTGATTAAAAAGAAACATGAGGCTGATACAAAACAAACGTATTACAACATAGAATTAAAATGGAAATACGTACTTACATTACATATTTTTCTTTTTTCTTAGTATGACATTGCTTATTAAGGGCTATTTCTTGAAAATGACCGTAGGTAATAAATAATAAGCGACATGTCACTACCTATAAGCGAACTCATTATATCCGAACTTTGTTAAGTATAGAGAATTTTGTATGAAAACCAAACTTCGCACTGCAGTTACTTCATAAAGCGGTTGGTCAATATAGGCAGATTCATAATAAACGGATTCCACTGTATTTTATTGAACTTTTGTATGCAGACTGGGAAAGTCAGTAGATATAAGTACGAAGTTAAATCAATGTCGTATCGTCATCCACATTGTATACCAATTGCAGAGATTTATCGAGCCCCTCACGTTTGCACATACACCTGCATTTCTACCATGTAAATAGGGGATGAATTAGAACGCAAAGGGTGGTGAATAAAATTAGCTGTAACCTCTAGTTTCCTGGAATTTGCATTGCAGCTACCTACTATACCTACAGTTAAATTGTTAAAAACGTTGGTCTTTTTGGAACTGATTTGTTGGAGACACAGGACCACATTTAGCTGTTCACGAGGTTTCCGGCAAGGGAATAGGATGTGATTACCCACGACAGTAAGAGGATCTCACTTTAGGAGCACCAATGACGAGTAGCGTCCGTTTTCTAATAGGTATGAACTTTCTTTAGGTAAATACCATATTGGGATAAGGTTAAGAGAATGATACCATGATCATGGATGATCTTCCCAAAGTTGGTAATTGCGGTTATTATTGGTAGGTCAAGAGTTGCAAACGCTTGGAAATTTTCTTGCAGTATAGGTGCTTAGGTAGGTATGTAGGGGTAGGTTAAAAAATGTATACGAAAATCCTTCAAAAACTTAATCACGAATATTGTCGTGCTCAAAATTCTAAATGATCGAATTAAAAACAACTCAACAGAATTTATACCTACTGGTTTCTTTTTAAAGCATAAACAAAAATAACGATTTAATTTATGGCTTCATTTGCTGCTACCATTGACCTTAATAATAAGGCTGTGAGCGCATAAACTAGACGTGGCATTCACAATCGTAAAAATATTGATTTACGTCATTTGTTCTTTAAATAGGTACATCTCGTACTTCCAAAAATAGTTATCTTTAGTACTAAAATTCACCCATCTATTAGTCACATGTCACGCCTTTCGATCTAGAACTAGTTCCTAATAAACCCTATCTTTGAAAAAAACGCAGACAGGCCATAAAATATGACTAAAACAATGTCTGCCAATTTAAATAATTCACACATCAACTAAGGTCGTATATCTTTCGAAATTTAGATAAAAATCTTAATTGGATATTTATGCCAGTTTGTTTAGTGTGCCTATACACTTGACACATACATATATCTAAATATAGGTATCGACATTAAAATATCCACTAGTGTAGATACTTACCTACACTTTTGGACTTTGGATTTGATGGAATTTAAACTCAAAGCATTTACTTCAATTAAACCATTTACAGGCACTTTTGAAATGTCGGAGTTGGTCAGTCAGAAAATAATGTGAAGCTAGTTACGCATTCCAAAGCGTAGTAAGTACCTATGGAGAAGAACGGGCAAGAAACTCCATGGACACTCTATTAAATTATAATGTTACTGTTAATGTTAATGTTGTTAAATATTCGTTACATACAGTTATTGAATTTATAACTATGTGTGTGAGAACGAGTAAAAAAAACCAGACGTACACGTTAAAAGCATCCAAAAATAAAAGAAGTAAAATTAGCTTAAAATAAAATAATTAAAATAAATTGGCTTAAAATAAGCCGTGGCAGCTAAGAGATGACCAGTCCCAACTGACGGCGCCCGTTCACGAACATGACGAAGGGATCAGTACCATTCAGCTCAACAATTTTGAAGGAAACTATATGATCCAACACACGCGCCTCCATTAGCAAGACATCTGAGTGAGCATAACATACTCTCAGCCGCTAGGGCACATTCAAATCAAAGAAAAACTTATTACCCGGTAAATGGTAGCTCTATAGTACATGGTTCTCACACTTGTGCTAAGCAATTATATAATACAAAGGAGATTGAGTTTATGCAATGCAAATATAGTCTTATAACCTTCAGCAGCTCCAACAGTATTTTCAAATGTTAATCATTTTTATCAGCGATGTAATACCCAACTTATAATAACCCCTATAATAACCTGCATAGTGTGCGTTTTATACAAGATTTGAATTACGTCTCATTCAGTTGAAGGATGTGGGGAGAAATTTTACTGTAACATTTTAAACAGTACCTACCCAATGTAAGCAGAGTCCACTTTAGTCAGTCTGAAACCTGGTTCGTACATGATGTTTTCATAGAAATATTGACAAGGACCGTCATGATGTTTAATATCCTTAAACAGTTCCCTTAGAGAATCGCGCCTGCGGAGATTATATATGGCTCTGGTGGCTCTTTTCTGCAGAATAAAAATAGACTCGATGTCTGCAGCCCGTCCCCAAAGTAAAATACCGTAAGACATCATACTATGTAATAAAATAAAATAGATTAGCCTCGCGGTATCTACATTAGTAAATTGACGATTTATTTTTGATAGCATACGAGTATGCTGAACTTAACCGTTCTGCAAGAGATGTTAAATGAGGACCACATGAGAAACTTGTGTCGAGCGTGATCCCTAGGAAAACAGTTTTATAGAAGAATACTGGTTTCTCTTGATTCAATACTACTATTAATCTCACAATCAAATTGTCTTTAAAAATTAATAATGAAACCATTACAGATAAGTTAAAAGTTGCTGAGACACTAGTAAATTTCTTTACCAACATCCCAATAGAGGTTACGAAATCTCTCCCCTAATCACCTATATTAGCTGAATCTCTTCTCAAAAAACACTTCTCTAAGGACATTCCAAGTTTTGAATTCAAGCCCATTTCTATTGTCACAATTAAAAAGGCATTCAAAAGACTTAACATAAAGAAAACTGAAGACTTATGGGGGATTTCTGTTAAGGTTCTAGGAGATATCATTGGCACAATAGCCCCTGTCCTAACAGACATATTTAATCAATGTTTAGACAGCGGTACGTTTCCTGATTTAATGAAACATAGTAAAGTAGTACCAATTTTCAAATCGGGTAGTAAGAGTGATCCCTCTAATTATAAACCTATATCTGTGCTACCAGCATTGAGTAAAATATATGAAAAAATCATGCTAGACCAGATGCTGCCACATTTCAATTCTAATGGGATTTTACATAGTCGCCAGTTTGGTTTCACGAAAGGTAGGTCGGCGACTAACGCAGGAGTAAAACTCATCAGTCACATTTTGGAATCCTGGGAGAAATCCCAGGATGCCATTGGCATTTTCTGTGACCTCTCAAAAGCGTTTGATTGCGTTGACCACAATACACTGACCTGTAAATTACACCACTACGGAATTCGTGGACAAGCTGCTGATCTTGTTCTCATGACTTGATCAAACAGGCAGCAAAAAGTAAACGTTAACGGGGCGACGTCCTCGGGGTCTCTAGTAAAGATGGGTCTGCCCCAAGGTTCAATTCTTGGCCCTTTCCTATTTCTAGTTTATATTAATGATCTTCCTTACATGATGGCAAACTTATCGGATATAATTATATTCGCTGACGACACTTCTCTTATTTTTAAAATAGATAGAAAAGATCCGGATGTCTTACACGTCAACCATAGTCTGGATGTTCTTTCAAAATGGTTCGCAGCTAATAATCTCCCACTTAATGCGAACAAAACAAAATGTCTTAAGTTCTCACTACCAAATGTACCCCAAGTGGCTCTAAATTTAAAACTCGATGCCAAGAGACTAGATGCTATTACGGAAACTATATTTCTAGGAATTACTGTAGATTCAAAATTGCAATGGGGAGCCCACATTAGAGCTCTTTCAAGTAGATTAAGTTCAGCTGCATATGCAGTAAGAAAAATTAGACAGTTGACTGATATAGCCACAGCTAGGTTAGTACACTTTGCTTATTTCCACAGTATTATGTCTTATGGCGTTCTGCTGTAGGGATCGGCAGCTGATGTAGATTAAATTTTTATTTTACAAAAGAAGGCAATCCGCGCAGTCTATAGAATGGGTCCTCGTGAGTCCCTTAGAAACAAATTCAAAGAAATTAATGTACTAACTCTACCTTCTCTTTATATCTTAGAAAGTATTTTGTATGTTCGCAAAAACTTATGTCTTTTCAAAACAAGAAGTGATTTCCATAATATTAATACACGTAGTAAACATGAAATTGTGATGCCCAAATTTAGATAAACAAAAACAAGCAAATCATTTGTTATCAACAGTATCCGCTTTTATAACAAGTTGCCAAAGTCAGTTACAGAACTTAGCGATGGAAAGTTCAAAACCCACATGAAACGTGTCCTTATCAAAAACGCATATTATAAGATTAAAGACTACGTTGAAGTCAAGGAAGTTTGGCAATAATTCCTTCTGCACATGTGGCTTCCCTGGTACATCAGAAACGGCATAACTATGTAAATGACTATTAACAGCAAATTTACAAATTCTTGAGCAACTTCTTTGCTAGCGCAAATGAGACCACATGACGTCTCCGGTGTGTAATCAAAATTATGCTTTTTGTTTCTGTTCGTTTCATTATTGATCATTTACCAAACCGTTTTTATTTCATTGTCTGCTGATTTAGCCTTGTTGCTAATGTATAAGGCTTTAGCTGCCATACAATTGTTCCTAAAAGTTCACCATACTTATCAAAAGTTTCCCTGTTTATATAAGGCTTAAGGCCATACAGCTAGAAAAGACTTTCCCTAGAATTCTTGTAGTTGCCCAGTCATTAAATAAAAACCTATTGCTGATAGTTATAGTGTTTTTCTTAAAAGAATTGTTGAACTCGGTTTGGACTGCCGAAAATAATTCTTTATACAAAATATTAAGTCCTAGTTGTAAGGTCCTGATCGCTTAATTTTCTTATTAAAGTTTTATTAAATTTATTTAAATTAACAGATGTTATTGGCCTGAATTGTATCTGCACTTTTTGCATTGGTATGTTGGACTGAAAAGTTACGGTTGTGATCAGAAGGGATATAATTAACGATGGCTTTATCTAAATAGTCGCAGTAACAAAAACATTATCAATACATGTATGTATCAGTAGTCGTAGTTATTATGGTTGGTTCTAAAATCACATTTGACAAAATAATATATTTAAACAAATTTAATGATTTAAACTGCGCTCAAGGGCTGTCAGTGTCAATATTGCACAACAATGATGATACTGACACGGCTTGTTTCCGTCTTTCTTCTCAGAGTATTTCGTTACGAAACACCGACCTCATCTAATTTTAAAACATTTAATTTATTGTTGACGTGTAAAAGTGTTTTATTAACCAATTTTCAGAAATTAGCATTATTTATCATCTATATCTACACTAATATTACAAAGATCTAAAACTTGTTTGTTTGTAAGTTTGTATTTAGGTTTAAAGAATCTTTATTCTCAATTAAAAACATACACAAATGTCACTTACTTGAGAACAATAAATTAATGTTAACAATTTAAAAAGGTTTGACTAGGGGGTAATCTTCGGAACTACTGATCCGATTCCGACAATTCTTTCACAAATGAAGCTACAGTATTGCCGAGTGTCATAGATTATATTTTATGTTAAAACAATGCATTGCAGAGCAGTGGTGGCCCAGTGGTAACGGCCGTGACTTACGGGTTGTAGGTCGTAGGTTCGAACCCAGACATGCGCTTTACTTTGTGTAAATTATTTCATCACCGCTGCTCTCAAAACGGTGAAGGAAAACATCGTGAGGAAACCTGTTGTCCTAGAACCAAAAATCCGAAGACATGAGACATCTACCAACCCGCACTGGGCCCGCGTGGTGGATTACGGCCCAGTCCCTCTCACAGTGAGGAGGCCTGTGTCCCAGCAGTGGGAACATTATAGGCTGATTATGTATGCATTTCACCCAGACGAAGCCGCGGGCATGCTAGTCATTAATCATTTACATCGTTAAATGTACCGCCAGTACACCCTGAGTAGTCAGTAGCCAGCCCCGCTACCACCGTGATAACTAGCTATTCTAGTTGCTGCCTATAAAAAACAAAAGACTATCTAGATTTATAAGCTATAAACAAAAACTCTATCAAAATGTAGCGACAGAGGGCGTTGGGAGTAAATAAACAGGGAAGGGTTGAACCCCTCAACTTTTTCCTTAGCCGGGGCCTCTTCGACCCCCATCACTCTTTTCCAGAGATACGCTAATTTATTTTTATCCGAGTTTCTTTATTGCGCTCGAGATTCGTTCCTCGTGGTATTGTTTAAGGGTCTGATTAAAGTCGGGGGCGTTTGCACCGGTTTTCCATTATTTAATAGTGTTATTGTACTGTTAGATTAGGTAATTGTCTTTTGGTTATGCGAATTGCAGTTATCTTAATTAGAATGTAGATTATTTTGATGAATGATCATCTTAAACTATAATAAAGTAGTTTTTTATTAAAAATTATTTAAAGTTCAAAACAGTCGCATCGGATTATCGATTGTGTGTTAACTGTCAACAAACATAATACATTTTTATTGGATTCTATTTATATTTCGATAATCCAATATATTAACGGCTACTTTATATTCAAGAATTAATATTTATTTAAGTACATAATTATTCAAATTCTTCACTACAATCACGAAAACTACGGTATATTTTAAGCTAGCCGGCCCCACGTAAGACGTGACAATGTTAATGAAAGGAATAACGGGATCGCATACTTACTGTAACCCTTGCACAGGGCTGCCAGTTACTTGAAATTCCTGTGAGCTGTTAAGATAGGGATGAAGTGAGTTTAAACTATGGTTTGGAATTTTCTTGGCGACAGGATTCATGAAGGAAATCACCCTTTACCGATTTCCTTATTGCGGAGATCATCAAAATGACCAAGGTTCTATTTACTATCAACAACCAAAAATATATTCTACTTTCTTTTGTTAATAGTGATATGCTTTTGTTTTTTGAAGTTATATGAAGTTATTCTGGCATAGCGAAGTACCGAAGCGTATCGAATTTGGTGGAATGAACTTATCAAAGGGGACTGTCGTCTCAGTACCTAATTGATACCGTCCCGGAAATCTCAACCATCGAAGCGTACTCATCGTGATCGATTTCTGTAGTCGTGGACTTTCTTTTTTTGGTCCAGTCCCTTTAGTAACCAATTGTTACATCTTTTAACTTAATTTAAAATGTAACAATTTTTTTAATGGAGCGGGATTTATTTTTGATCATTTATAATTCGTGCAGTTA
The DNA here is from genome assembly GCA_905333075.3 of Atethmia centrago. NCBI lineage: Eukaryota > Metazoa > Arthropoda > Insecta > Lepidoptera > Noctuidae > Atethmia > Atethmia centrago. The sequence continues at coordinate 11,691,365 of HG995383.1, read as the reverse complement.
TAAAATTTTACAATTTCAGCCCACAATCATCTGAAAAATATCCACACATAATATAATTCAACAGAACTGAAAAGGGAAAATCGACCGTAATTTATGAGAGTTAAAAATGATAAGTATCCATGTTTTGGATCTATTTGGGGTAACATTGCTTTTGCGATCGCCAACCCTGTCATTACCGTAAGGCTAACCATCCCTGTGAGAGCCCTGACATATCGTTGAAACACTTCTGGAGTGCCAATAACATTAGTGTTCAGGAAATGTGCGGTAGTTCTCATAATAGTGGTCGGATTCGAGTGTGAATAGTAGGTACTAAGGTTTGGAAACTCATTGGTCTCATTGGAATCTCATTCTGTTATCACTCCTTTTGTTCGAATTTGAAAAAAGAACGTCAGGTCCAAAGTTTCTAAAACAAATAACCACCAAGCTCGAAAGGTAGGTAGGTATGTATGTAAGAAGTTAAATGTGTCAAATTAACTAAGGCGTTTTGTAGAAAACTGAAAAGAAAATCTATTATATAACTTTGGTCTTTCACTCTGACTCAAAGGAAATTCCTAAAGAGTAGACTGGTAACTTTTCTAAATCTAATAAGATTTCACCATGCAAATCCAAAATTGATTCGAACAAGATGTATAGGTAAGTAATTCGGTTTCTATTAACTAAGTATAGTAAATAGTTCTAGTTTTGATGGCCTTTCGAGTGATAACCAATCGACTTGCCAGGACCCCTAGTAGATCAGGAGTACCAACTCAACCAAATAATTGCTATTCTATTCACACTGAGCGGGAAATTTATGCCCGGAATTATTTCCTTGTTGTTTTATTCGGGGATTTGTCACTCACCCCCCTCTTTTATAATTATCCTAGATATCGGGCAAGTTTTTAAATCGAATTTATGTTGTTTCAGGACAACTTTTGGCACGGATTACTTTGTACTGAATGTAATTATGAGATTTTAGAAAGTTTTGCTAAATAACTGTTTTGTGCATAATCTGGGCTTAATACGGTCTTGAGATCTGCCATTGGAGTTGTATTTGAATAAACTATGTCTAAACTGGTAGTATATAAACTGGATTTACAAGTTTATAGCTTTATTTGTCATTCTGTTTACTGATAGGTCTAAGAAGGTAGTTTTTCTTGTTTCTTCTAATATTGTGTAGTCATGTTATGGCATCCATCCAATCAGATGGGTAAACCTAAAATCACTCTAACATCAATCTCCTTATTATTTTAAAATAATAGACTCTCAGTAGGTAGGGGTACCTACTGAGAGTTTATTTTTTAGTTACCTACCTAGGTACTCAATTGATTTTACAAGCTGTAACAAAAAAAGTGCCCCCTCTATCCATTGTAACTTTTATTTTGCAACATATAACCTAAATATTTTATTCATATACCTGCCCACATACCTACCTACTTGTTTCAAGCTATGTCAAGATTAATCTTGGCACAGCTTCCGAAACAATCCAACTGGTTAGTTGTAAAAAACGTGATTAAAGCGTTAGTTGTAACTCTATTTAATACAGTTTTAAAAGTAGCAGTATATGCCAAAAAACTGAATAAGTTTTAAATTTTCCGGGCTAAAATAGACTGTAAATAACACAAACATTCACTGAAAGATTTCATTCAACCAACAGATGCTATAGGAGCGCCATCTAGTAGCATTTGACAACTTTCATCTTCATTTTCAAGTTATAATGTGTAAATCCTTGAACAATCGCTGTTGTACTGACTAATAATTTGTCAGTAAATTAATTTTGTATTTATAATCATTGTACTTTGGACGACAACTTGTTTCAAAGTTTCGTAAACGAGGTACCTTACTCGTTGTCTAAGAAGTTCACCCATACGCCGCTAGATGGCGCGCAACACAATGTTGTCACGCCACCACTCGAGTGTCGTGGACGTTCTGTGTACTAAACGGTTGGAGCGAGGGAAAATCCGCCGGCGGGACACGAGCGGATGTTTATGATGCAATTTACAGTTCGTATATTGCCAGGCACTTCATATAACACGACAATACACTTCTGAATTCTCTTTCAAGTTGTTTGGGTTTCTTGAAACCTGCACTAAGAAAATTCTTTCTCAGTTCTTACGTTTATTATGAACTACCTACCTGTCTAGGTTTTGTGTTATGACTATGACACCACGTGGCTTAGCTATTATTTTGTTTTATTTAAAACTAGTTTACCTGCTATGTTTGTTTCATAACATATCATGACTATTTTTGTTTGTGCAATTGATAACAGCATTAGGTACTTACGAAAGAAGTAATTGATGAGCTTGTGTGTTACGAATCAGCAAAAAACGAATATTAGCAACATTTCGTAACTCAATATTAGCGAAATAAAAGTAATTGTGTTACAAAATGCATATTAAAACATTTTGTAATCCATAGGTACGGCAATATAATTCGTCCGCAGTGCTACACTAGCGGCATCAATCGAACCCATAAAACATCAACTTTACGACGTGACGACCTCAAATGGCTCGTAAAAAGCTTCACGAACTTACCCACAGATGGCGGTACGATCGTTGAGCGATGAGCGCCATCTACAATCGGCAACTGTGAGTTATAAGTCGCTAACTTGGAGGACCGAGGTTATGGTTTTATTGGGTTATAAAAGTTACGAGTTACGACGTTCGGCCGTCGAATATGGAGATATCGGAGGGCGAATGGGCGTGTAAGACAAGAGAACGACTTTTATTGTTTGTAAATTGGCTGTAAAATTATGAGTTCGCTCGTATTGTGCGTAATCACAGCGATCAGCTGTTATTTTATGGGATAAATCACTTTATTACCGCAAGTGGTGGTTTATGAGGCTATAAAGCTTCATTCAAATGGGCGTCAGGTTGTCTACCGCGTCGATGTGCTAATGTACATATTAACTAATGTTTTTATAGCTTTACTAAGTAATTTATTGGTTTCACTCTTTGAATAACTTTGAAAAATTATTACTCTTCAATAGCGATGTGAATGACTTCTGTTTGTAAACATTTTGATGCGATCTTTTTGTTTAGCTGTCTTTTTAAGCATCAATGTAATTACTTGATTTTCATGCTGATGTTACCTTGCCCTTTGGTTTTAGTTTATTTTGATCAATGATCAACTTCATTTTATTTCAAGACGTCAAAAAAGACTTATCATAATTAAGTAAGAACGTGTTTATCACACGTTCACGTCCATACTGTTCATAAAACCAACCGGTCTTTTTGGTCAACGATTTCGTGATCTTGAATTCAACATGCATATGTTCTTTAGAAATTAAAAACATATAACATAATTGTTTAATTCATATTGAATTGAATGTTATACCTAAACAAAACGGGAAACTTCGTATCGATTACTGTTAAATGATTCCGCTATTCGGTAATAGATGGCGCCCCGTTAGAATACACCATGACTGCTCAAACAAATCGCTGGTCGCAAATAACCATTGAATGAATTGGTTACATAACTAGAAGTACCTTATTTTTAGTTGGATAGAACAAATAAAGAATATTAACCAGTTTTTTATTCGTTGTATTTAATTAACTATTTATTGATGAGACATTCAGTCATATACATGGTTAGTACCTATGCAGCACCTACCATAATTTATAATTGTAAATTCGTATACAAACCTATATAGGTAAAAAACCTTAAAAAAAAACCCTATCAACATTAAAATAAAAACCACCCATACCAACAAAAAAATCGATATCAATACAAGTGATTTTTTCCCCACTCAAGTGTTTTTATCTCGTCAGCCAGTAGCGTTGAAGTTAACAGCGGCTAATTATTTGTTTTACGACACGTTTACGATCATCGTCATCGTTAAGTTGATGTTTACGATCAGTTAACACCTCGGCCCGTGATTGTTTAGCTCGTGCCTGTTATTGCCACTTCATATTAATATTGTAAATACACTCTTTTATTGATCGCAAGCGGCTTCATTGAAGTAGCGCGTATTTTAAAGTGGATTATTGTTTTACCAATTTGTCGGATTTATTTCTCCGTTATTTCTCATCAGAATGCTTCTATTCATTCTCGCAATAAGAAAAAAGACATTCATTTTATTTTTCTTTATTACAAACGGTACCGCTGGCCACAAAACCCATTGGCAACAGATTCCTAATACACTTTTTGATGCACAATAAAATAGATACAAGACCCAAGTGAATTGAGCTAGCCAGTTAATAAACGGAGGGAGAGAACAAGACAAAAAATAAATCAAGACAGAGAAAGAAATAGGTACTGAAGGAGAGACGTAATTTATGAGATGCACATTTGGACTGAACAGCACCAAATAAAAAGTTATTTCCCGGTATGGTTATGATATTAATGTTCTGCTTTTATTTTGTTATTAAATACTTTTTGGGTTGCTTCCTCTAATTACGCAACGTCTTTGCCTTTTTGTGTTTAGCAGACATTTTTAAAAAGCAGTTCATAGCTTTGTTTTATGTTAGAATAATGAAAATTCTGACTATAAATGTTAAATCCCCATTCAGTTATAAAATTAAATATTTTACGCTAAAAAGTCTCATACTTCAAATAAAAAATAAGCCTAAAATATGTAACGAAAAAGAAATTAAAAATAAGAATAATGTAGACATGTTTTTCGCGACCGTACCGCCTATCGCTATGAGTAAGTTATGGCCGCTGTAGGGTGAGTTACACCCTGCTTAGGTCACGTGGCCCGAGAGGGATGCCACCACCAAAAATACGCGGGGAAAAAAAGGACAAAACAAGTTGGGGCGGCAAGTTATCTTCGTTTCATTCAACTCACACTCGCGCCGCCCGAACGTCCGTATAGATCAATAAAACTACTTTATCTCTTTTTGGCACATCCCCATCCCGTCGGCGACTTCCTAGAACGATACTTTGCTGTCGTTGCATCAAGCTTTCTCTATTGAAACAAATACACTCATCAAACAAAAGTTAGTTTTTTTCGCAATTGTTTTGTTTTCTTTTAGAAAGTCGATTGTAATCTTTTGAAAAAAAAAGTTTAAGCAAAGACGAATTTAAAAAAAGGAATACTAAATTTAAAAACAGACCGTTTGTTCGCGCTCTTTTGTCTTTTATTTTTCGAAAAAAAAAGGAATCCCGCTAACGCAATTGTCGCCTGTTTTTTACGCGGTGAGGTCGCGTAAGAACGTTTTATCCGTGTTTACAAAGGTAATGGCCATAAAATATTATTACCGGGCTATTAGGAACGAGCCACAGGTAGGTCCGGGTGGCAGTCGCTAGTTCATTGCCGTTGCGATAGCGCACCGGTAGTTGTAAGTAATTGAAGCTGTTAATTTGTCGTTAAAGTGCTTCTGTGTCTTGTTTGAGCGGCCGCACGTGATTTAGGTAGGTAGGTTGGCTTTTTGATTTAATACCTCTTTGTCTGACCTATAGTAGGTACCTAATTCAATTGTTTTTATGTAGCTACTCTACTGTATACCTTACATTCAACCGTGTTCAGTTTTTTTTCATACATAATCCCAAAAATCTTCCATTAAATGTTTTACAAACCTCATTCATACTTACCGTTAAGAGAAGTGGTCGTTTTTCGGTAGGCTGTTACACTGGCATATTTCGCGGCCGACCGTCTTCCGGTATCACCTAATAAAGTAATTACTAGGGTAAAGTCGGGTAACTCTCCGCCTTCCCGCTCCACCGCGACTTCACTAAGTAGGAACGACACAAACGATTCATGTCTGAATTTAAAATTGAGCAATTTGGCAATGTAAGGACACCCCTGTTGTTCTGAGTTAATTTGGAAATTGAGTTGCAGGAGATAAGCACAGTGCAATCTACATTATGTTAACATTAAAAGAAAACTTAAACACAGCAACATATAGGTCCAGGGGGGTTACCATCACCTCTTATAGCAGTACTATTTCAATATTACTTAGTGTGAGAAAGAGATGGAGCTATAAGTTCTGTATAGCTCCATCACTTTCCCACTGTGAAGTAATATTATAATAATACTGCTATAAGAGGTGATGGTAACCCCCCAGTTCAATCTGGCAGGTTTCAATCATACCGAAAACCACAGTTGGTATAACATAATATTATATTAAGTTTGGACAAAATTCGCTCTTGTTCTTTGAATTTTACTTGTAAAATCACTAGCTTAACCAAACCACAACGAAATTGTATGACACTTTGAATAGAGTGTCATAAAATGTTCCTTCTTCATTTCATATTGTTTTAGATATTTACTTACTCGTCTGCTCCAAAAACTATAAAAAACAAAGGACAATATGCAGAAGAAAATAACTTTTCTGTTCATCAAACCACCAATCACCACTAAAGTCATTCATAAACCGTAGAAGCGGAAAGAAAATGTGATGAAGCGAAGAATATCGCCTTTATATCTTGTTACTACTATCCTAATACAATAAAATCGTTCTTGTATAAAGCCATGGTGCTTTAAGGGCAATCTACAGTTTTCCCCACTTTCGCCGATCGCGGGATCTTACGAAACATATGTATGTATGAGGATGTTACCAGTTGTGTCACGAATTGTGATTTTTAGGACTATATGAGGGGCTCGGATCTTTCATCTTCTATCACTTTACTTTGGGTAAATTATTTATGTAACATCATCTTTAATGCAAGCAGTACCTAATTCATTAATTACCACCCAGTTTTTAGGTATAATGTGTTGCAAAAGATCTTCCATTAGTATGATTTATTACTTTAATTAACAGAACATCTTTAAATATGTCGCCCATGTGTCCTAAATATGTCATCACCGTAGTGACGGAGCTTTTAGTTGATACTGCTATATTTTTCGTCAATGATCATGAAAGAAGGATGATTGAATCTTAAGACGCTGACAACACCTAAACATAAAAAAGAAAGAGAAGCGCGATGACACGCTTGTAATTTGTTGCAAAATACGAAGCAATTACCTATCTATTTACTCAGAGTTGAGTTGAGAAATCGAAAATAAAAAACAACCAAGTTCTGCATTCAAATAAGACGTTCTTCTATGTTGATATTTAATACCTACAGATATTTTGGTTTGGTAACTCAAGGTAAGAGGTTAGTTTAAAGTTAGTTTGTATCGAGATTTTTTTTCAAAACGTGTTTTGAAAAAACACCCAAGTTCTGAGAAATATGTTAAAAATTAACATATATTTTTTCCGCTACCACAAACTATACAGATTTGGCAATTTGTTTTCTTAAGACAAGCCTACTCTGGTAATTTGGCTCCTGTCAGCGCCTTAAGCATTGAAAATCGTAGTTCAAGAGGTTTTATTTATGTTTAGAGTAGATCGCTTTTGCGATGGCTTAAATACGACCTCGTAGATTTATACAAATATAAATCTACAAATCGAAAGAGTCTATGCTTAATTTAATCTCCGAGTTTTCTAGTTCTGTTGCTATTGTGATCATGGATAGTGCACTTGATGATAGGATAAAGATCTTCACCTATTTCTATTCAATTATCATTAGACCTTCATTCATTATGAGTCAAGTTTCTAATCTCAAGACTTAAAATATGAACTTCAAGAAAATTTTGAACGCAAGTTAAGGCAGATACAGCAATGCGCTCATACTTATATTGTCCGTATCAAACAAAAGTTTGGTCACGCTTAATGCCTTTACGACTGTCGAGGGTGACATAAAGAAAATGAAAAACATTTTGTATTATTCTTGTTGCGCTGTTACGCGAGTAACTTCAACGACCCTCCTTAGGAAGGCTGCATACTCGCGATTTACACCTGCGTTTGTCACTAAACTTGTGGGGATGGAAGAATTAGTTTTGGGTTTCTGATTAGGGAGAAAAAGTTGCTCATGATTTGTTAATCCTATGATAAGTTATAAAGAGTTTGTTCATTTGGCAAGCGATGATGCATTTAAAACGAACTAACCAGGCAAATAGTATCCGTAGTACTAGCTAACAGATCCATATGAATGGGTGCACGTTGATATTTTTGTAATTATATAGGATTGGTCACTGAGAAACACGTTATTAAACACGTCGTTAAATTGCCTAAACCCAAAACATGTACGTAAATAAGTGTCAACATAATTGGTCGCTGTTTAAAAGGGAATACTGAAAATATTGGAGCCAAGACGAGTACCGATGCTACAGTTTATCAACCAGAAATTTAATATTCCTAATCTACCTCCTTATCTTGTAATTAATTTTAACTCTGTCTATGGTCACTGGATTTTTGTAATTGCTCTTGCAATATAATGCCATAAGTGATTAGATATAATTATTGCTAATAACTCGTGTCGGATCTATTTAAAGAAAGATCATTGACTATTTCTATATCAAGACTTCTGTTTTGTGCCAGTCTAGCAAATGGCAAAATATAAGTAGATTTTGTCCAAAAATGAATTTGCATGAGCATTTTTACTTTCTACCTCTATTAGTATGACTTATCATAAATCACGCTTCGATTCAAATACACATAGATGAAAACACACACCTAAAAAGCCGAATGTTTAAAAAAATAATTCGTGGTGTCTCCAGCTTGCCTTAGCGCTTCCCTCCGTATCCAACGGTTTTTGCTTAGACAAATATCCGCAGAAACTAGTTACGTGTTTGGACTTGTTTATGTCGACTTTTTAATATTTATTACCTGTCTTGATCCATCTTAGAGTAGTAAATTATTTGGGATTGTGGGATATCGTCTATTTGTTTAATTACGTAGAATAACATCAGTTTGTATCAACATGCTCCATGATGTATACAGACATATCTACTACTTCATTCCTTTCTGAAATGAATAGGTACGTATTTATTCTTTATTATCTTCTAGAATTTTCGCTTGTAGCTAATTCATTATTGTAGGATTGTTGTTGTTGTTGCATTCTTAAATGCTTTACTGCTTGAAGAGAAACATATTAGTCAGAAAATGAGACATCTTCACCATCTGTCCGGTTTATGTAACTCTTTCGAAAATCTGTCTTTACCTTTCAACACTTTACCTCAAATACCTGTGAAGGAAAACCACACTCCGTAACTCACTAGTACAAACAAACTAAGTGCGTCATTGAGCTATCAACATCAACAAAACGCAAACACAGCGATACAAAATGCAATGTAAATCAGTAAGGAAGCGAGCGGAAAAGCCCGGGTGTTGGGTGTTGAATAAAATTCCTTCACTGTTAGTATAATTTCGTAACATAGTCTCGGGCGGGACGAGGCAGCTATAAACTTGTCAACTAAAACTATTTCTGGGCTGTTTGTTTTCCTTTTGACAAATCGTGTCGCGACGCCATCTTAGCTGCATAGCTGACGGTTTGATACCGCCTTCGAATTAAACTTTAGTTCAGGATGTAGTCTATTAAGAGTAGGTAGTAATGAAGAAATACCACAATTGAGTCATGTGAATTGTGATCTTATAAAATCGTCCATTTGAGAGAATCTGGAAGACTTGGTGATTATTGTGGATGTAAATAACGTGTGCTGCAAGTCTAAAAATCATCTTCAAACCATTTAGTTTTTTTGTGGTGAATTAACCGTACCTAAAGTAATTTAGGCTTCAAACCATCCAACTCTTCCTGTAAGGTAAACATTAATAACATCTAAACTAGCTCCAATATTTGTAACACGAGAGACATAGATGAAAAATATTGAAATTAAATCACTATCGAAAAACATTAAAATTTATATGCACTTACTCACAGGAACTCGATAACTCTTCGATGACGTATAGACGGTATACGTAATGAAAAGGACACAGTTATATATAATGTTTACCCAAAAATACCGGTAATAAATAAAGAAGTGTGGGCTGTATCGCGGAATGAAACAACATCAGAAGAATAAGAACCTTTATTCACGTAGGTGAAGAACATCATTGGTAGGATGGCTGAAACTACGTCAAAGAAAAACAGAAATAGCATCAAAGAATAGATATATGTTAGTCTTTCAGTCAAGTTGTATTTAAAAGTAAAATATTGTGTTTGTTTAACTAACGAATGATATATTTTTGTAAAACTTGCCAATAACAAGCAGGGAGATTTGTTAATGAATGCTTTGGTGAAGCTGACGACGACCTGGTGATTAATATTAATCAGGCCCTTAGTTTCTTTGGGAACTATTAAAATTTGTAGTTCATGTCACTAGATATGTATATGATTCCAATTGATTGATATTATTAATAAAACAGTATTTTGCTGAATATGTCATAATATAGAGGTATTAAAGTGGCTTGATGTTAATGAATACCTAATTTTTTTATTAACGATGTCCATGTAACGGCAATGCTATCGTAATGAAATCTAAGATCTTAGACAAAAAAAACTATAAGTCATACATCTCCTCATAGTGTTTAAGTACCTCCAACACTAACTACTTTTTAACAAGTATAAAACATAATTCATAAATATTATATATCGGGGTCACATAACTCAGCTCGCGTCCCGGGTTCGCTCGTAATTCGTCGTGTGTGGCTCGCGACTCTTCTCCGCATCGCATTCGGCAATATCGCTCTAATACCTGATAGATGACAAACAAAAATGAAACCTATTTTCCAAGAAAATGAGTCCTAAATTGAGTGAATAAAAATGGTGGTTATGTCCATGAACGTGGTGAAGAAAACTAAAACCTTAGACAAGAGATCTATGATAAACGTGATTTCGGTAACGAGCACCGTCATCGTTGATGAATGGTCACGAATCTTATTTTTCCGTGAAAAAGGGGAGAAAAAACGAAAGTGTGAAGGGATGGCCTCACTAAATAATATTGTGAAAAATAGTTTATTGTTAGATCTCGTGATTAGATGTAATAAAGGACGGACGGGATGTAATCTTTTCGAGGGAAAATTGTTTTCATCTACTGGCCGTTTGTTGTGGAAGAAGGATTATAATTTGCCGATGTTCCAGGAGAAGGCGCCACAAATCAACTTTATGGTAAACATACATGTATAGAATACATATTATATTATATGGATCACACGGGTCGACAAATTAATGTCTGATTGAGAGTGGCACTCAATCGAGTGTTGACGGTATTTCAAAATAAAGTCGACTTGAAGTAACGCAGTATATAGTACTAAGTTGTGCCCGTAAATCTTTAGGAAAACTACTGAAATAAATCACGGGTACGGATATGCTTACAAATTGGAGATGTCTATGAAAAATATTTCAGAGAATTTAGTTACAAAACAAAGTCAATACAACTTTTCCAATTATGTACTCCAGAATACAGACCGTAGTGATAACGACTTTAATGGTATATTTAGAAAAAACAATGAAAATTTAGCAGTAGGAGTTCAGTAGGTACTTAAATGACTTATGGTTTGGATTTAGGTACAAAAACAATAACGTCCCTATGAAACTGATACTATAGTATAAACAAATTAATCTTAATTTAATCGACATAAAGTATCATGATTTGGCACTATGACTGACACCCGATTACCATTTGCTCACCTCACGAATATAACAGAGAGAAATTGTTGTATTTATTGCAGCAAAAAGACGAGAAAAACATCCACATAGGTACTTAATAAACGTCAGATACTCTACAAAGACGTTCGGTAAAGTGGCGAGGTTTTATTACAAATCATACGGAGATTTATAGTGTGTGTCGTCGACCACTAAGCACTCACAACTGAAATATGGGGTTTCAATACCATGAGTTCGCACTTAAATAATTTTGTTGAAGGTGGTAGTAAGGCGAACATAGATATTCTCGAAGAAATGGAGCGTATTAAATTTTTGGCAGTAAACTTTCAGTTCGTTCTATATTTCAAGAACGTATCAAATGAGAAAACAAAACAAATGTTTCCTACATTATTTACCTTTTTTGAAATTTGCTGGCACTGGAACTTTGGCATATCGTCAACATACAACATAATGTAGTCTAAACAAAAAACTAATACCAACCAATGAATGTACTCATATAAAATACAGTTAGATATTTGTTCAATTTATTATGATTACAAGGATACAAAAATCGTCAAGCATCAGAATGTCGTAAACCTAAACAAAACATCTATTGAAATTTGGTAATAAGACGCTTATTACCAAATTTCAATAGATGTTTTGTTGACTGAATCTTATTTTGAAAAATCGTTTTCTTCACCTCCATCGCTGTGCAGATTCTCGCTTCGTACTCACGCCTGACGTCTCACACTCTCTCCATAACAATGGCAGCTCATCGCCAATACACCAGTACTGTGCACCGTCTCCGCGATGTTGCCAACTCGATATCATCTTATTTCCTTGGCATCGACGCCAGCGACGACCGCTTGATTTATTCCCTACTACAAACCTACAAAACTTTACGGATTAAATAGTTTTTTCTCATTACAATATTTGCCAACTATTGTTTCTCAAATTGTTTGGTCTCCTCTTTAATTTACATCGTGCGTAGGTTGCCTTTGCTTATATTTGGATGGAGTATTTATTTTGGGGCAATAAAATGGTTTGCGAATGTTTTGGAAATATTATACGACGCTGTCTTCTGAGGCGCTAAAGCTAAATTTCAAATTCTCATAAAGCTAAAGACGCAGTGTTTTTTTCGGCAACGAAATACAAATACACGTAAGTGATGATTCGTTTTGAAGGAATTTAGTATTGCATATGTAAACAAAATCGAATTTACGTACAAACACAAATGTCAACAAAGGCGTAACTACTACCTAAAGTGAGAACCTAAAATAACTATCGCTTGCAACCCTCAAATGCCCGACCTAATGGTGGCACATAACAAACTGTTACAGAAATAAATAGCAAGAAAAAAGAAAGATTAGTCTGAGCACGTCGACAGCATTAGCCGTGCCCAAAAATAAAATTAATATAAATATCGTGTAGTGTGAAAGTTCACAGCGGCAACAAACGATTGCGCATGCGCCTAGTAACGGTCGCCTTTTTAAAACTTCCGTATAATTGGTCGTGTCTTGAGAGATGAGAATTTATGTGAAGGTTAGAATAGGTACCGTTGATATTTTGAATAATGAATTTTAAATCTCGAAACCTCGTAGAAGGTAACTTGTTACTGACGGTAGTCTGTTTGAATAAACATTCATTTTTACGGAACCGTTAAAAGATTTCAAATAAAGAATGTGTGAATCAAATTATACGTACTCGTATGTTGCTTCATTATCACTGCTGCTTTTTAATTGTAATGAGTTGTTATGGAATCGGAAAATTTTTATTTTTATTAAAACTGGAAAGTGGATACACAAGCAAACGCTTCGAGTAAATTTTCGGTCGTTTTTTTTCACGCGGTCGTGTCATGTTTTGTGAAATTTACGCCCAGCTTAAAGCGTCCAAAATTTTAGCTTGTGCCGTCCAAAATCCTGATAAATGTCCCGGGCGGGGGGCGGATCGCTGCGGGAAAAAAATCACAGTACCCCTTTTAATATTAATATTGCTTGCGAGGCAAATTGTGTTAGATTCTAACGTAATTTACATATGAGTTTTTTGGAAGAAATATTTTCATGTTGAAGATATTATTATGGTTTCAACAAACAAACGAATGATGACTCCTCCTAACACTTTCTTTCAATATAAATTTTTCAATGAACACCATACATATCCACCAGCAGTTTTTGGTATCCATACCAAATTCTAAACAAGAAATACTTCTAACAATAGACAATACAGTAACGGCGTACATGGACGGAACACGTCACGGAGGGCCCGCACACGTCGGGTGGGGATGTAGATAAATTGATGGCCACTTCGCACAGGTACGCGGGGAGGGGCGAGCTTGAGCGAGCTCCTTTTAAAAACGAAACCCTATTTCAATTTTTGATTTCGAATATAATTGGTTGTTCAAATTTTTGACGTTTTTGCTGTCATTATGGTGGTGATTTCCAAAATGGGACCCGAATCAGTTTAATCTTCTAAGTTTCTTCAATGTTCTGTGCCAATATGATTCAGAAAAATGGTAGTAACTTTTCTAATACTTATTCTTGTGAAATAGCTAGCGGTTATAATTTTTAAACCCTTTGTTGAAACCCTCTGTAATCTTTATAGAATTTACATACAAATGTAAAGTATTTTCACATTAATCTTATATGCGTTAACGAATGTAATAAAATCCTTACAGGCTAGGGTGGAATCTGAGACAATTTGCCAGTCTCGCCCCTTCGTAAGCCCACCTATGCGTCTTTCTTATTGCCGCCTAAATCTTGAATATACAACTAAGATTAATCCCGTTGAAAGAAAGGGTGTTGCAACCCTTTTGAGGGATGTTTGCGTTAAAAAAACAGCTTTAAAAAGATTTGCTTTGCAAAAAGATTTTTTTCTACCACCATACTCCCAATCCCAACACTATCGGCTAATAGCTCTATTGATCTGCAACATAATTTCGTGATGTATCTTCCAGAATACCATTGTAGCTTATTTGGATAACAGTACTGACGGATCATAACTCCCTGTAAAAGAAGACATCTGCATCTAAGCTACATAATCACCACCAGATTAGTAAGAATGCGTCAAAAATGCTCACGACAGCACTAAACTAAACTGTCGTTTAAACCCGTGTAAACGCGCTCTCCACGCGTCAAGTTTTATTTCGTGTCGGTTATTGAGGTTTAATTACTTTTTTATTGTCGTGAGAAATACCTAGGTCGAGTTAATAACGGCTTCTAGGTGATAATTGCTCGGCTAATTACCTAACCAGATACGAGTCTGTGTGTTCGTTTGTTTTTAAGGTGTTGACTTTACAAAGTGCTTCTATTCAAATGGCTGTTAATTAAGTTTGATTGATGTTTTATGGTTAGTTAATAGAGCTACCGAATACTGGTTATGTGCGAATGTGGTTTTTTGTTTGGGGATCTGTATAATAGAAGTTCTACCAAGATATTTCTTCATCATGAAAGAGAATGAATGTTGGGTCCAAAACTGTTAGTGTTGAAGTAAAGAAACATGGAGACTAATATTGATGATTGTTGTCTTCCACGAGTACGTATTTCAGCGGTCGATATTCATTATTTCCACGGTAGAATACTCGCAACCCTTATCAAGGGAAGACGCCCGTTTTTTCTCGGTTTTCCCAAATAATTTATTTAGCGGCCCGCCGTCAATTTATCTCTGTGGGAGCTAATTTCGCGTCGGCCCGGTGGCTGGATGGCGCATGCTGTAATTCAACAAATTGCGCGTCCTATTGGATTTATGGGCTCTCGCACTTGACGGAGCGCCCGGCGCCCTTCTTCCATTGTTCTTGATGCTGTGTGCATACTGGTCAACATCTGGAAATAGAATAGAAATCGTGTTAGTCGCATTTGGGGTCGTCGTCCGTGGCGGCATCTCGAGTATTCGTTTTAGTTTTGTGCCGACTTAGGTTATGTCTGGATGCGTTGCGTAACGATTTGCAATAAAAACATGTGCCATCATTTGGAATTAGCATTTATTCTTACCGTGAACGCGATTTAGCGTCAAGTCAGCTCGTTTGATTTCTTTATAGGTTCTTCTATTTTCCTTTCGGATCTTTCGTTCTATTGTGCACAGTCTGGTGCCACCCTTATCTGCTCTGCAGTAGTAACACATAATCGTATCAATTATTCGGTTCGCGTCCCTCTTCTTTATTACTTTCCTTGACCGGGATGGTAGGTGAACCTTTTTGTACTACTTTGACTTTTTGTGAGAATTCCCTGGAGAAACTTAGGTGTATTCTTGTTTATAGTAATAAATTACGTAGGTACTGATTGCATGGGTGTTTAATCAAAAGTTTGACCTACATTCGTTGAAAAAACCTACTTCACATAAATTGTAATCGTGTTGTTTTTTGTCGCATAAATAAAATAAAAATATACTTGAACAAGAAAACTCAGTGGCACTAGTTTATATGGTTTTTTTTTTAATAAAAATATGTTGTATAAAAATGAAGTGATTAAATCCCCTGAAAAAATAATAAAATAAGATATTGTACAAGTCAGTGGTGAGGCGACCTCGAACGTTTCTGTTATGTGTTTCTTTCTGCTGACTGCGGATCGCCAGACAGTCCTCCCTCGCGCTGCCTCGCGAATGGGCCACATCAGCAGCACTGGAACTTTATAGAGATAATACAACATTTTTTATTGTCGAGCTCATTTTAAGATAAAACAAATTATTTTAATCATTTTTCGACTTCAAATATTGGTTGAAAAAAACTAAGATAACTTTTTATAATCATCATTCGTTGGTCGAAGATGAATTTTATTGGTCGCTACGCCCGCTACGAGGATTCTCCGCAGACAATGTACCAATGTACGTTAATGCGGTCGGTAGGGTACCGACCGCATGAACGACTTATGACTTTCTTTATTAATCACCCCACCTGCAGGGAATCCCCGCATGCTGTATATCGACCGAGTTATCGACTAATGAAAATAGACCATTGGTAGTAACAGATAACTTAATGTTTAAGTACTTCTAACCTAGAAACTAAGGAATAAAAGTAGGCACTTAGGCAGGAATTTTCTTGAAAACTTCTAAAACATTATTTGATGTAAAGATTAATTTGCTTTTTGTTTTTACGCGACTCTAACACCCTATACGTCGAAAGGTTTGTTTGAATTTAAACTCTTCCCCATAGCTTTACCTGCCTAATTTTTAGCATCTAAATATTAGCCTTATTACAATGTTAATGTTTGCCTTGAAAGCCGATCTATATGCTCACATTTTGTGCTCTAAAATTCCACATAAATATAAAAAACAACAAATCAAACGAAGTGACTTCCATAACATTATGTCCAGTTTTTTAAATAACACACTTAAATGATAACTGTCACACATGCAACCGCTCTGAACATATCCACCGTCTTTGTAAATCAGCATATGCAAAGTGGTATAGCAATAAATTTAGCTGCTCTTGCTCGTTCTCGCATCATGTTACATCTTAATTTCAGAGCCGGCTCGACGGAGCCTGCCTGCCAGAGATACAGCCTTTTATCAAATACGCATTACGCTAGAAATTAACTTTAACTGAAAAAAAAATTCGCCGTTCCGTGAGCGTAAGCGATAAATAATGAAAAGCTGTTAGAATGCTGAGTTTGTTTTAACATGCCCATGGGGCTCGCGCGAAATTATTTGCATTTTAAGTCCGCCCTTGTTTATGAGAACGTATTCCGATCTGATGAAATATCGTCGTGCGCTTTAGATTTTAAATTGTTACCAAGTGCCAAGCGCGTATACCTTAATAGAAAATATTGCTGAAAATCGTCACATTTATCTCCTCAGCAATATGCTGAAGTTATGCTTCCAATTATCCTAAACCAACAGCGACGATAACGAATTTTTCATATATTGTTCAGCTAACCCGGCTTAAATTATTTATCTCGAAAACGAATAAGCTATTTGCATTTTTATTTTTTTTATGATTGGCGTTTTAATTAATTTCGCTTTTCCTTTTGTTTCAGGTGGTCGTCGCGTGTAAACGTTGTCGATGCTTTGGTAGGTCTTAGGGCCGCCTAGTATGTAAGTTAGCGCGCTCCATGCATACGCAGCTAGGGATGTATGTGTTCCAACTGTCATATTGTCGCTCGGCTCCGCACGCCCCGACGCGGTTTGACGTCGCGAGATCAAGATATCAAAATCGACTATCGAATAAATTTTTACGCCAGCCCACACGAACGCTTAGGCAATCGACTGCCAGTGATTTATTGTCAAAATTTCCCGTTAGTAACGCTTACCGAGCACACTCCGCGTATCACTATTTCACAAATAAAAAGAACCAGTCGCGATATCATCGTCGACTATAAATTATATCAAGCTCGGATGAAAAATACGCAATTCGGTCTTCGCTTATTTATCGCTTAGTTTGACTTACATACGAATACATTATGTTAATAAGGCATGTTATTAAATGGTCACACCGATTAAAATTAATCGATTCGAATCGATATGTTGCGTAACTGTAGCGGAGTGAGACGTGAGCTCGCCGTTTATTCTGGATAGAACCATTAGAAAGCGCACAGTTATTGTCCAGGCGACATGGCGTTAGTTGTGAGGCTGTCGCTATCTGTCGGGGTGATCTGCTATCATGTTCCATCGGGACGGTGGCTGCTCCACGCTAGGAATAGGTCGAGTTCCCGCGTACTGTTCCGTGATATATTGTTCCGCATCTCCGTGTATAAATCTTGAACGCCTGCTGAGGTACACGGGACACGGCCGCCGCGCCGCAACTCCGAGCTTCAAATGGAATTGTGTTTTTATTTATCGTGCGAATCGTGCCCCACTATCGCTCACTTGAAATCGCACTTTATCTGCCAAAACGCGGTGTCGAACCGAGGTGGGTTTTACAGCTCTTTATAGTTACTATTTTTGTTTATATTATTGTGATTCCGTTCTTACAATTAGGTACATACAGTATGGGTTTATTTTTGATGGAGCGCTTGCCAATAGTTTGTATCAAGATAACTTCATTTCCTTTCAAATTGTTTGGTAGCGAGCAGAAATTGAAAATGTACTAGGAGTGTGAATACGTCCACTGCGACTACGGGAATATCATCTTTTTCATATTTCTCTAGTTGGTAGGTATCATAGATTGTGATGTGGAGTTTGTAATACTCAATGTTTTGACCAGAAATAATGTTATACGAAAATCGAATTTGATTAGTATCAAATTCGTTCTCATTAATCTTCATTATCCTATGTCGCAGTGCATGTGTCGAAACAAATTATTGTAATGTAAATATTAAGACTTAGTAACTATGTACTTGTAACCGAAATCTGATGTACAACGTCTGTATACGTCTTTGAAACGCATAATAGTGATACATTTACAGACTTTTACTTACAATATATGTTACTGGCGCGGCGCATACGGCAAATGTATACTTACCATCATTTTTATGTATATTTGTGAGATATTTGACTAAATCGATTTAAAATTGAAGACGATGTTTCGTGCCTACCAATTTTTTCTATTAATATATTATGTATTTAAACATTTAAGTCCACTGCGTCCCGCCAGAAATCCATTATACGTAACTACAAAAGCTTTAGTATGAAAAAAAATATTCCATTTATTAGTCGATAGCTTAACTTATTCTTAGAAAAATAGATAACCTATAGTCACTTAAAAATGACATGAATCAAAACTAGTTGTGCCCAGTATACGAATAGCTAATTAAATTTAAGTAATAGGTAATGTAATTTATTTTAAGATACAGTAGTGGTAATATTTTTGGATTCCTATAAACATATACGTAATTTTTTCTTCTGTATAAGGTAGTGACGATACGAATGATCGTAAGATTTGATCGAGATTCTTTCGACACATTTATTTTTAATTAACGCCCTTCGAAGTGCCAAATTCATTTTTTTTATTAATCATCGATTCATCTAATTACCTCTTTAAAGTTCCTTTTTAACGTAATAATGATTTTATTGTGTTAATTTAAACAACGATCGTATTGTTGTAGACTTCGCACTACTTACCTGAAAGAATCTTGAGGCAAGTTTTATTGATAGACTTTTGTTATATATTGTAAATATTAAATACTTATTTATAAAGCTTCTTAATAAAAGATAGATGACAAACTTGTCTATCCACGGAATTCGAAATTCGTACACTTGTTTTAATATTTCACAGATATTTTGCGGCATTTTGAAAATGATAAGTTTACAGTTGAACGAAATCGTTAATTTATTTTAATTCGAAACGTGCTCATGAATGTAATACGTAAATTTTGTCCTTTTACGAAGCATTTGTCATACGTAAATAGGTAGGCCCAATTTTATTGTAATGTAAAATAATTATAATATAGAAATAAATGAAGAGAAATACTTAAAACTTGAGGGATTCTAGTGTAGAGGATGACTTAAATGTTTGTGTTTCATGATTGTAACTGTGTGAAAAGTTGTGTAATATTATATTACCTATCATTACCTATTATTATGAACGGAACGATATTATAATTTTTTGTACAATATCGGCTATAGTGCGAGATGGATCTGCATTAAATAAAATTCTGTTACTGTACAAGTTGCTTTTATTTTTATTCAGAGAAATAATTACCTCCTTTATACCCTAAATGGACAAGCTCAGATCCTTTTGGGCGTTAGGCCAAATTAAATAAGGATCACCGCTGAAAAAGATAAAGAAAAATCTTCATTATTCTGGAAGAAATACGTTTATTTTTTTTATACACAAGACAGAACAAACACGCTTTACACCACAATGTCACACAATTTTCTCAGCCGTAGTTTTGGCAGAGGTGGCCCAGTGCTAACGGCAGCAACTTACGAGTTGTAGGTCGTAGGTTCGAACTGAGACAGGCGGTTTAGTTTGTGTAAATTATTTCATCACCATTGCTCTCAAAACGGTAAAGAAAAACATCGTGAGGAAACCGGCCTGCAACCAAAAATTCAAAGACGTGACAATGTACCAACCCGCACTGGGCCAATTCACCGAGAGGAGGCCTGAGTCCCGGCAGTGGGAACATTATAGGCTGATTATGATGATGATATGATGAGTTTTGGCAGTCGTGCAGTAGCTTGAGGTCTTAAAGTTGCTTTTAATAGGAATAAGGAAATAAATAACTATGTCTTTAAATCTTGCTATTAAATTAGTTCTTATTGATTAGCGTATCTTGAACTTGTGATAAGTGATTTTAAAAAACCGGCCAAGTACTTGTCGCACAATGTAGGGTTCCGTAGTTAACATTAACAAACTTAACATTCTAGTTGAAAAACATGTTCTCGCGTACATCTACCTGCAAATGTAAGTTAACTTTTTGTAACTAATACTCGTTAACTTGTAAAGCTTAGGTACTTAGCTATGATTGTTTTCCTTTTAATTTCGTTATATACAGGGTGGCCGGCGAAGTGACGTCTAAAGGTAAAATTTTGGTGCCTTTTATTGCGGGGCATCTGAATCACCCCTATGTATGTTCCGTGATTATTAGTAGTTTAGGGGATAGGTTTTTTTTTTTTATGATTGTTTTCATAACCTGACATCAGTTTTGATTTTTTTTCTCTTTCTATTGGACGTTTGTGGATGTTTTTTTTTTGATAATTCATCGCCATAATGTCAAGTAACTTGCTTTTTGTTATTGAAGATCTATAGCAGTTTTAAGAAACACTTAGAAGCCAATACCCACCCACCACGTTCATTTTTTATCATGATTTTTTGGCTATTAAGCTTGAGCAGTAATTTTGAACTCAATTTTAATCATGTTCCATAAGGCCCAGGTGAACCACAATTTTTAAGGTAGTATTTGACTGTACAGAAATTAGCAGTTTGAAGCTTTATATTTCGCAAACGGATCCCTGAATTGAAAAATGGTTTTCATAGACCCGCAATATTTTTGAACGACTTGTCTCACGATACCATGGGATAGACGTGAAAAAATATTACGGGTATGTGAAAATCAATTATGCAAAAAAAAAAAAACAAAAGCAAGATCACTTTGTCGGCGTGATTAATATGTATAGATACCCATGCCAAATTACAGCTTTCTAGTACTAAGAGTCTCTGAGCTAAGTCGCGGACAGACACAGGCGGACATGGCGAAACTATAAGGGTTCCTTGTCGACTACGGAACCCTAAATTAGTTATTTCTTCCAAAATCAAGGAGCCTATAGGTAAATAAACTCCAGTTTTTCATCAGACCATCACCCAAAGTTCTTTCAACCGACTTAACAGGGGTCCCTTCAAATTCTCTAAAGCTGAATATGAATAATGTTAGTTTAAATTCCTTACTGGTCACTAATCGAACGAGTAACATTTGGTTATTAGCCAATGAAGATAATTTATGACACTTGATAAAACATGAGGTGCGCTACGCTCATAAATTCATAACTGTTACGTCTCTGCCTATCCTGTTAAGGGGCAGTGTTGGGTTTTAAAAGTTGGTTAGATTTCCTTATCTGTTACTGAAAGAAGATTTTTGAAGCGAAAACTTCTTTAGTCGCGTTGAGCGATTTTTGGTAGGCGAAAACTTATGGGTTCGCGTCACCGACATGCCCGCGCCGACATGCTGTAGTAGCAGTGAGTGAAGTTAAATTGACCACATGAAAAGTTTTATTTGTGTATACTTTTTTGGATGGGAAATCATCAAATAACTTCTCACGCTCTGAGCGGAGCGGGAGGGAGTGTCAGACTCTTACTGACTAAAACCCACCCGTATTCCTTCCGTTGGCTGTGTTGCCAGGGGCCTCGGTGACCCTTTGGTACTTTCCCACGACCCCGGCAGGCATCGGCCCTACTGGACCCCTACACTTGTGCTGACATCTCTTTCCGTCCGCAAGCCCGCGCCTACGGTGGCCGGAAATCAGCCCGGGATTCCCGACGCCCAGGGCGTCTCCTGCGACGGCTAGGGGCGAGAGGGCGCGAAATTTGCCTTTCCCTCAACCGTCCCGCCTCCTCCTTCGCGAGCATTACTGCATCGCGGAAGGAGGTGACGGCTGCCCTTGCCCTCTCGCTCCGTACCATGGCCTGAACCAGGGCCGGACGCGAGAGATTTCTGCCGCCGATCGCCTCCACGAAGACATGGCGGTGCTCTGCCCAAGCCGGGAAGACCTCCACCGTATGCGCCACCGTGATTTGTGTATACTGTACACTGTTTAAGTTGTGTTTTAGATAATCATTATTTTATTGAGTTGAAAACTTCTTTAAGCGCGTTGAGCGATAAGTTTTCACTGACAGTAGTCCCCATGACGGCCATTTTTTATTTTTATTCGACATTTTTGTAGGTTTTTGACAGGGTTACTGATTTCAGAGATAGGTCTTGTAGTTTGTTCTCTTTGTTATTAGCTTCACTCGTTTTTCTTCCTCTAGCCTATTTACTCGGCCTTGTTTAAACCTCAAGTTGATCTTTGGCATTCTTTGCATCTTTCATTTTTTTTTTTTTTAAATCAAAATCCTCTTCTTTGTTTTACCACCGTTTCCGTTTATCCTGAGTAACAATAATGTCTGTAAAAACAGAATTTATTAAAGATACACGCCTGAAATTCCTCTTAAAACAGTCTTTTTCTCGTCCCCATATTTCCAAAATCCACCAACAAGATCCAAAATAATAAAATTGAACGATTGCGTGGAAAAACCTAATGCATAATACATACACACAGACGAACGGTGAAAATAAAGTAGTGTTCACATTGGGAAAAGTAGCCATGGTGTCGTGCCAAACAGGAAGCGTGCTTGCGAGGCCGCCGGGATATGGGGTTCGATTCTTTTGCCACGCTATTTTAGACCTTATTTATTTACTACATACATCTACATGTATTAAAAATATTGTGCACATATTTTAAGTTTCTGGGGATTATTTTGAGATAGTATGTATATTCTTCGGAAGAGTATTTGATTTAACTTCATATGAATTGGTTACAAATAAGGCATTAGAATAATGTTTTCATGTTTTGTAACAGCATATTACATGGTTTATAGGATGCATTTACATAAATGTGTAGACATAATCATTAACCTGTCTTATTATGTAGGTGTAGGTAATGTAAATGATATTATCTCGGTTGTTATGTGCACCTGAAGCTTGTTTTCTGGAAGGTATTACAACTATTAAGAGTTCCTAAAACTATCTTGGACATCAGCTGGTTAATACTTCTTCATCAAAAAAGACTTGTGCAAATTGTTGCGGAAATTTGGCTCTATTGCAATTCGTGTTTTATAAAACACACAAATTCAGAGAAACCAAGGTTCTAAATAATAATAATAATATTAATAATCTTTATTTTTCTCTCTTCACAAAGGATTACATAGTTACAAACATAGATACAAGAATTATAGCGTTTTGACTAAAATGTACAAAATATGATCCTTTGCGAAAGACTGGCGTCCATACTAGGATAACCTGTGTGAAGAATCATCAGACTCTCAAACTCAACTAAATATAAAAGATGATAATGCAATTCACATAAAACCATGTGTACCATATAATTTTAGTCACCCATAAATAAATACCTATGAAACTATTTTGAAAGAAACATATCGCGTCGTACGACTCGTACACTTACCAAACCCCATTCCCGTTAGGGATTTCTAACATTATTTATAACTCAAGAAACTAAGCTCCATTTTTTATAAAACACCTAAATTTGGTGGTCCGTCTGCGGTACCCTATAAATCAGGGTGTATTCGGCGGATTACCGCAAGAGTAATGACTCCAGTCCACCTGCTGAGGGACTCCTATTATTTAGCTATTTGCTCAACCGTACTCTGCGTCCTCTTAGGGTATTACTGGTACCTTACGAACTAGACTTTGTATATACGCATCTTTCGGAGTCAATTATCTGTGCCATATTAGAACTTTCATCAGAAATCTTAGGATCATCTTACTATGTACTAAATTAAGCTTGAATTTGTTTAATAATAGATTTATACGAAGCATATAATCGTAAATCATATTGATGTAGAATATGAGCGATAATTTATTGGACATCGCAGACACGTGGTTTGATGGATAGTTTTGAGCAACTGCAAAATTTGTGCAATGAATACCTAAGCAGATACTTATAATGTTCAAGCCCAAAACACACTTCCTGACTTGATTTGAGAATCTAGTCACTGATTGAACAATACCTATTCAAAATGATTGGAAAATTACATTCGGTTTTGCACAAAGCACTCATGTATTTTTTCAACGCGCGACGAACAAAGCCTTTTTTTGTAAAGAATAGCTGTTTTGAATACCAGTCAATCATCAATTTAGGCGCCATACTGAATAACAATACAATTTTTGACATGAGAGTAAAATGCCAACATCAAAAATACTTGAGAGGTCCATTGCCTCCCAAAATCTCCACTAGGTCATCTTTTACACCAAAAGCCCAAAAGCTAAATAAACAAACCAACGGATACAAGTAACCGAATCCCTTCAAAAATTAAGGGCGGCTTCGGATAGTGTTTTATGCAGAAATTAAGGCTCCCGTGAAAGGCTTATAATTAACGGGCTAATTAGCAACGTGAGACTACTCACTTTATTAGCTGGGTCGCCTCTTGGAAGCCTGATATCGGATTTTGGTACTGGTTTAATTAGGCATTTTCTTACTGCTTTTGTTTAGGTTATATGACCCTAGCTTGACTTGATTCTAGTCTTAAGGAAGATATATTATGGGCAAGTATGTTATGTGTAAGAGGATATTGTATGAGGAAACTTTGCAAGGAGGTTCGTATTTATAGGATTTGACCTCGATAAACAGTTGGGTTTGAGGTTTGACTAGTTCTAGATCATTGGTATGAAGTTGTCTATTCAGGAAACAGTTTGCAAAATATCAAAGATTGAAAGATGATTGGTGTTTACAACTCGTCACAGCTTCCCAAAGAAGACAACGGTTTAAGTGCAAGAATTCATTAGCCTTAAAACTACTCAAAACCACTGTGCACTATAAACACTGGAAGTATGTCAATTCCTTTCAAAAGCCAGAAATATGTCAGATCTGATTTAGTAATAAGTATTTATTTTTTTAGCTTCTGAAAGGACTTTTTTTTTTGGGGGAAATTATCAAATAACTTCTCACACTCTAGGCGGAGCGGAAGGGCGTGTTCCTTCCGTTGCCTATGTTGCCAGGGGCCTCGGTAACCCTTTCGGACTTTCCCGCCCGGTCCTAGTTGAGCCCTACACTTGTGCTGACATCTTTTTGAGGCGCGCGTGGAACACAACACGCCGTCAACCCGGGCCTGGTTCTTATCGAACGGCGAGCTACCCATTTCTCACCGTCCGCAAGCCCGCGCCTACGGTGGCCGGAAATCCGCCTGGGATTCCCGACGCCCAGGGCGTCTCCTGCGGCGGCTAGGGAAGGGAGGGTCGCGAAATTTGCCTTTCCCTCAACCGTCCTGCTTCCTCCTTCGCAGAAGGAGGTGACGGCTCTCGCTCCGTACCATGGCCTGGACCAGGGCCGGATGCGAGAGATCTCCGCCGCCGATCGCCTCCACAAGGACACGGCAGTGCTCTGCCCAAGCCAGGCAGACCTCCACCGTATGCACCACCGTGTCCTCCGGACTATCCACACACTGGTGACAAACGGGCGTTTCCTCCCGCTTTATTCGACACAGGAACCTCCAGAAGCTGTCAGGCGGAAGGTGAGGACGCCGTGACGCCTCTCTAGCCACTCCTCAAAGAGGGGACTTATCGCCGCAGTTGTGGCGTGCCCATTTTGAAAGCACTTGACATCTTCAGGTGTTTAGTGGTGTTAAGATTTTTAAGATTAAATATTTTCACGTTTAAAACCCGTGTACGCAATAGTTATAAGTAATCGGTTCGTAAATTGACCCTACATAGTATTGCTATTAAAACAATACAACAAAGACAAGTACAGGACTAGCTAAGTCCTGCACAAATCTTCACATACATCTCAACCCGAGTCGAATGAAGATTACGACATTATCCTTCACCACATAATTCTTATTATTCATACATCCAGTGCATGTCATACAACAATTTGCCGCGCAAAATCTGCACACACACCTATCTGCGTGCGCGCCGCCATATTTCGCGGTCAGTGGACATATTGAGTTATCTTAATTAGCTGGAGGCAACCCGCCACCCGCGATCCAAGCGATACCTAGCGAGCTATGTACGCTGTTATCTAGGTGGTATCTCTGGTAACCTAAGTCTTGTGCGTGGGTTCCGTATAGTTAAAAGTTTTTTTAAGGTATTTTGTAAAAGCGATTGGTGTTTAGGGATGATATATATATATATATATATATATATTTTTTTTCAAAGATAGTTTTGAGAGATTTAGAGTATTGAGTATTGACTTTTTAGACTCTAAAACTATTTCCAGTACCAAGCCTAATTAATGATTTAGACTAGCCTTCTTTCAGCCATAATTATTCAAACTGTAAAGCCAACAGCCTTTTAATTAATAATAATCAAATAAATCTAGCTGAATTCAAATCAGCATAAATATTCAAAACAAATTTCCACGCCTTAGTAAATCCAACAGTGTGATTCAAATACGTGTGTACACTAAAAATATTATTATAATAATATTCAGGTACGTGTGGTAGGGACATAAATCCTTCTGTCTACAATATCAGGCACGGCAACTCCTGCGCAGTCGGGGCTCCATCACGAGGAAATAAAGACAATATGGAAGAGATTATTAATATTTATATTCGGAAATATTGATGCAAATGTGCAAAGTGTTACTTCAGGCTACAACCTGTTTTTGACAAGCCTTTTGCATTAAATATTAATTAAATGATTGCTTGAAAAATTGCTTCGGCATTTTGCTACTGTAAGCTTTCAATAAGTAGTGTAGGAAGCGGCTTTTTTCTACCAAGTGAACCGATTTCAAATCTGATGTCTATCACATTCAGCTCGAAAATATTCACAAATATAGGCTTCTGTATTAGACAGTTAAGGCTCCTTCAAACAGGCGCGACACGCGACGCGACAGAAAGGCACCGCGTGTAGCAAGCATTACAAGCGGTGCCTTTGTGTCGCGTCGCGTGTCGCGCTTGTTTGTAAGAGTCTTTATACGTATCTTTGACAGCTACACTCAATTTATAACTATAGTAGTTTAGCATTTAGATAAGGTTTTAGGCTAGAAAGTCTCTCACAGAAAACAATACAACACACCAACGGGGTGTCCTTTTCTAAAACCACGTTACTTTACACGCAAAACAAGTATGCAAAATATTCAAACTAAATCACCAACAATGGTCAACATAATCAATGTCCGAGACCTACCACTAACTACTAAGTACCTACCTACATAGATTTAATTCCACAAAACCATTCTGTCATACAAACGCAAACAAACAATTCACTTCCACTCCACCATTAGGCAACACAATATAAATGGCCGTCGACTAAGGCCTAGGCGCCATACGGCCATAGGTACCCCCGTATTTTCATAAACAGGGTTCGTTGTCGTTCGAATCGTGCGCAGTCGAGATAAGATAGCCGCGCGTGCGCAGTGCCCCGCCGCGACCGCTAATTAAGTCTTTAGCTTCGATATGATTTTATGGTTTATTTGTTAATAGATTGTTACAAGTTGAACTGGATCTATGGTTCTGACGTTTTATACTGATAAATGGAGTTCTCTTGAGTTGTTTTATTGTTGAGTTACAACCTTTTTTCAGGCTGTATTGGGCATTAAAAGTACCTATTTAAAACCGACTGAAAGTTTTTGATATCGAGCTAATCTTTCAGTCATCTGACAGATTAGCTCGATACGCATAACTGCAAAGGCGAAGGCAATTCAAAGCTGCGGTAGATGAAAAGAATATCCCCGGTAGAAGTTTCTGAGGAGTTAACAATCACTTCAATCGTTTAAGAATGTTCAATTCTTAATTCAATTAAGAACCAAAAAATAACCATAAACAATAATATATAGAATATAATAAAATTGCTGATAGCATAATAACGCGCCAGAGCATTTTGAAAAAATTGTAGCAAGTTACAGCTCCAAAAAACGGACCCACTGCTAATTTTAAAAGAAACAACGCTCAGGTGAATTCTAACATCACACCGAAACTGAAAAGGTGTACCTACTTTTTAAATTTCAAACAATGCGCCCAACTCATGTTTACGTTAGTGACAATACGACTGCTTGGTCCTGCGGGTATGAGCGTAGACAAAGCCGCTTGTGGCCGCCTGTCATAAATGCATGATTTACGCAATTACCTTGCAAAGACGACGATAAATTACTGTTCATTTCACTACAATAACATACAAATATAATTTTACACCTCCAAAACCTCTACTCTACATAATTAACACCCTATTTCTGAATCCATAAAGATGATAATTCTGAGATTGGTATTAGTTGGGTGCATAGCTAAAGTTGTTAAGATGTAAGACCTGATTATTCACAGATATTGTATCGGTATTACCACCCGCTAACTTGAGGTGACGCGAAAGAAATTCTTCATAATTTTCCATTATATTTCAAAGGTACAATAAACGTTTTAAGTATTAACGATGCATGTTAAAAATTAAAGGTAATATTGCATACAGTGCGGTTTTTTGAAACGGAAACAATAATACTAAATGGTCTTTTTGTGCTAATTTTAAAGGACCATTTTTTTATTTGACGTGGGTGTTATTTGCACGAGTACTTTATAGAACACCGGAGTGGTACAATAAGATCAAATTTTACCTTCTTATTTTTAAGGAAGAAACGATTTGAACTTAGCAGAACAGGCCTTATTTTCATTGTTACTCCAGGTGAAGAAGAACACTTTGTACCTACTGCCTATCATTGAGTAGACTCTGGAAACAATGCCTGAACAAAACAAGAAATACAAACACCCAAGAGCTATTTTTAAAACCAACAAATTACATCTGACACCACAGCCACATTAAAACTTAATCGTTAAGCGTTGCCAAATCACGTCGTGTCGGCAACATTTAAAGTTCTGGTCAACACGTAAGCGAAAACCCCTAAACGGCATACACATACAAAACAGTTTCTAAGTTAAACATGACCTTGGGAATGAGATCTATCACCATTTATCTTATAATAAAGAACTATATAATAATAGTACTTAGCAATTTGGTGATCACACTTGACTCCTAACGAAAGGACTGGCCCACATTACCAAAGCACAAAAGTATGGTGTTGTGCAAATGAGTTTTGTTATAATTTTGGTGTACAACAAGGCATATATCCTATCTATTTGTATGGAAAATGTAAAGGGAGGCCCATGATCAATATAGACTAGAAAGATAGATGGCATTTGGTGACGTCATTTTCATTTATAAGCTACTTTAAGAAGAAAATGTTTACGCTGTGATTTACAAAAAACCAAATCTTCTAGACTTTCCGTATCCTTCTATCAACTCAGCCTATAACAGTCCACTGCTGGACATAGGCCTCTCCCAGGCTGCACCACAACACCCTGTCATCCGCCTTCCGCATCCAGTCTGTCCCAGTCGTGGTGGCGATCGGCGGCAGAGATCTCTTGCGTCCGGCCCTGGTTCAGGCCATGGTACGGAGCGAGAGGGCATGGGCAGCCGTCACCTCCTTCTGCGAAGCAGTAATGCTCGCGAAGGAGGAGGCGGGACGGTTGAGGGAAAGGCATGTTTTGCGCCCTCTCGCCCCTAGCTGCCGCAGGAGACGCCCTGGGCGTCGGGAATCCCGGGCGGATTTCCGGCCACCGTAGGTGCGGGCTTGCGGACAGTGAGCAATGGGTAGCTCACCGTCCGGTAAGGACCAGGCCCGGGTCGACGGTGTGTTGTATTCCACGCGCGCCTCAAAGAGATGTCGTCAGCACAAAAGTAGGGGTCCACTAGGGCCGATGCCTGCCGGGGTCGCGGGAAGGTACTTATGGGTCACCGAGGCCCCCGCAACACAGGCAGGAATACGGGTGGGTTTTAGTCAGTAAGAGTCTGACACACCCTCCCGCTCCGCCCAGAGCGGGAGAAGTTATTTGATGATTTACCAACTTAAAAAAAAAAAAGTCTGTCCCAGTCACCTTTTTATGGTCGTTGGTCCATCTAGCCGGGTGCGTCCCACACTACGCTTGCCGATACGCGGTCTCCACTCCAGGACTCGTCTGCTCCACCGGTCGTCGTTTGTCTTTCGACAAATATGGCCAGACCACTGCCACTTCAGCTTGCTTGCAATGTCGGTAACTCCGGTTCTCTTCCGGATAACTTAATTTCTGATCTTATCCTTCAAAGAAACTCCGAGCATAGCCCGCTCCATGGCGCGCTGAGCGACCTTGAATTTGCGAACCAGCCCGACTGTCAGTGCCCATGTTTTGTATCCCTAATTATTCTTAATCCTACATTAAGAATGATGCGGCCGCAAACCATGTTCCGGCTAGTCCATATACGTTCATGTCCTAGTCAATAGGCCTGTTAAACTCGGAAAACCGCAGTCTAAACATGACTAAACATGTGTAATCGATCTCAAAACACAGTAAACGATCCATCAACATCCACTACCACCATAATAATTATTCCTCAAACGAACAAATCAACATGACAAGCAAACTGATCTGCTTAGCAAGTACAAAGCTCAAACCTTCCTAATGTGTTGTCAATCATTCTCCTTCTAACCGTCCATGAATTGAATAACAACACGTTTTTTGTAGGAACAGTCGCTGCTGAATATCAATTTGTCGATGTGTCATGTCCTCCTCATTGTGCTAGGTGGAATTCCTTAATAATAGTGCGATAAATTCGCGTAAGTGTGGACAGGAGTGCGGAGAATGAGAGATGTTTGGCGAATGTCTTGGTGATATAAAACATTGTTGGGCTATTTGTTTGGGGCTTGTGATGTAGAACAGTTTTGCAGCAGGACGAAACGTTAAATAGATTGTATTTGAAAAAAAATGGAGTGTATCGTTAAATATATGAAAGGAATTCTTGTTGAATCCTTTCGGAACTGTCTGAATGAACCATGAACTCATAATTTGGATGAGGAAAAACGTTTATCCTCGAGTACTACTCATTGATACAACTCCAGTCATTTTGCCTATAAATCACATCAAAAGGTGCGCGAAGACTATTCAATCAAACGCTAGCGTAGGCACAAAAGTGATGGAAGGCAAAACAACTAGCAATTTATTATCAAAACAACAGCCGATCGCTTAATTCACACCACAAATCACCGCACTAAATGCAAACCTTGTCGACTATCACGCCCATAATTTGTCAAATAACTATTTATTGACTCATAACCTTACTATAGTTACTTCTTATCCATCAATCAGAGATGGTTATCAAATGCCAATACTTCCCTAGTCTGCGGTAGGTATAGTGTGTTAGATTTAGATTTCCGATTGATATTGATAGGCGATCGGTCACGTCTCTGGCGGTTTGCTTCGCGACTGCTAATTAAACAGGATTTTACTCAAGCGCCTTCGGTGACGTCAGGCTATTGTACGGTGTCACGCTTAAAATAAACTGCGCGTTTTGGATGATCGTGCTGTTAATCCAATATCCGGTTATGCAATAAATAAAATGGGAGTTATATAAAAATCGGCAGCTTTATAGATAGAAATTGCGTTTTCGGAACCAATTAAAGCAAATAACAAAGTAATAAGTGAATAGTTCTCAATTTTGCTGCTATTTTAAACCGGACCCCATGTCCTATAGTAAATATAATAAGGCCTTATCGAATGGGGTGGGTAAATAAGACATAGGTGATTTGATTTTATAATATGGAGAAGATGATATCGCCAGTAAATTAATCTCCAATACCGAAGGCTGCCGCCACATAGGAAACCATTCTCAAAATATTGCCATATCAATTACACACTAAGCAAAAGACAGTAATTTATAGCAGTTTGGTATTGGCCTTTAATACTGTCAGGTATAAATAGTCAATAGGTAGGTACCTATCCTTAATAAGGCATTATCCTTTCTAGAATGTCTTAGTCACCTTTTATGACAGTTGCATGAAGGAATGTCCGCTACATTCCTCTGTTCTAACGTTGGAATTGTATAAGTATATTTCTTCATTGATCGCTTGGAATAATATATGTTAATATTTAGTATTTTTCTCCGTCGTGTCGATGTACACGGCAGTGTATTAAATTTTGTTGGCCCAAAATTTCACCACTTCCATGGCATCGTCAGTGGCAGCGCAGAGGTCGCTATGGCTGCATTTTTTGGGGCACAGAGGGCAAGATAGGAGGTTGGACATGGTGGTGGTAGTGGTACCCACATCCACACCCTGATGTCGTACCGTCGAACTAGTCTCACTTTACGAGGTTGTAGTTGCATCTTCCTACTTGGGTGGATGTAGTATTAGTGTAGTAAAGTAGGATAGGATGTAATTTTCTAAGCTGAGTCGATTTGAAAGAAGAAGTATATGAGTCAAAGAAAGGTATGCTTTGACACCATGCTAGGTTTCTTTTAAGAAATTAAAAGAAGTCCGAATGCTTACACTGAGCCTGTCAAAAGAAATAAGGGAAATGGTAGGTGATGCTTTTTTTTTCACTCTATATGTACTGCCCTGCAGCTGTACTTGCCCACTGTCCTTTGGGATATAAACTGTGCGGTTATAGTTTGCGTGCAAGTGCTAATCACCGCCTGAGGTATGTGAGCGGTGAGATGGGGGAGGTAAACAAAGGCCAAGCTAACTCAGTCGGCCAATCTTATCAATAGCACCCTCCCCGTCTCACTGCTCACATACCTCAGTCGGTGACTAGCACTTGCGCGCGAATTATACTACTACTGTTTATCCCAAAGGACAGTGGGCAAGTTTGTATCAGAGTTGGTCCAAGAGTGGACACGATTATAATATATACCAAATGAAAGGGTATAAAGGGGGTCGATAAGTATGCAGAAGAACATCAAAATCCATTGGAGTGTTTTTGTGTAGTAGTTGATGATAATGATATAATATTTTTTGTGCTGCCATACATGGTTTCCTTGAATTACTATGATGTTCAAATCTTCTGCACAACATAGAGATGATACAGTATATTAACTGACTGAGATGGTTGTTGATGATCTTCTGCGTAATTGATGACCCGTTCATACCCATTCGTATCTTAATCGTAGTCGCTCTTGGACCACAATTGCCCACTGTCTTTTCGAATCCGTCTCAGATACACCCGGCGAGAAAATTCCCTCCCTTCATTGACAAAGAACAAGAGTATCTAATAAAGCATGGCCGTAATGTTAAGCTTTTTAGCGACCGAAATCCGCTTTTTTATTTCAGAAACACAATATTTACATAATAACCTAGCAACTCTTAAAAGAAAAGCTGCTAAATTATTTTTTTATTTGAATATCATCTATTTTTTAAGTCTACACTAACATCCAATTACTCAGAACAAAACAATGGCCTTACCGTAGAATTCTTCGCCTTTATCTAGGTAACACAAACCTAAGTGCCCCAAGATGCACATCTTGTTAACATCAGTAGGTCGTATTTACACAACATTCACTTATGCTAACACAGTGTTCTTACCTGTTACTAAGCGCTTTACTAATTATTCTGACGCATACAAGGAATGTTAGAGCTTTCCCTACTTATCTACATAAGACCTACTTAGTAATACTGTGAAATAAAAAGCACCTATTCTAGGCTTGTATGTGTCAACACAAGAAGACTGAAGAGCGGACGACCTGGATGAGACACAGACCAGGGAAACATGCTTTCTTTGCACTTAGCAACACTTATCAGTACGATGTTGATGACGTGTCAACAAATAAACTAAAGGATTATTGATTATGACAAAGGTTGTCAGGGTCCAAAAAACCCCTGAAATTAATATTAAAGGTCTTGCAATCACTAATGTCTTTGTCAAGCTTAGTGATCTATAAACTATCTTAGCACACGAATTCAACCTACAGTCTACTCAATCTGCCTAGCCTTTTCCCAACTACGTCGGGGTCGGCTTCCAGTCCAACCGGCTAGAGCTAAAAATACCACTGATCTCCACAACTCCTTGGGGTATCGTGCTACCCAGTAACTGAGACTGACGAAAGGCTCAAATGTGTTGCTGTGAAAATTGCAGACATAATGATATCGGGTAACTGCTATAGTACGAGTAATAGTAACTGGCCACTCATAACAAAAGAGGTAGAAACAAGGTTATGTGAACGAACTAAAACAAAAATACAATAGATACAGGAATAGTTTTTGTCCTTTTCATTAATGGGCTTGCTTGCATTACCTTGTTTCTACCTCTTTTATTATTAGTGGCCAGTTACTATAGCAGTTACCCTCTCTACTCATTTAGCACCAATAAGTAGGTAATTCCTCAACTTAACCCCACAAATCCGCGCCACACCCAATAACTCAAAATATAGTGTATAATTGAAATTTGAAAATCCAAAACTACTCAATAACAAAACCCAAATATGGCATTACGGTCGGGACCGCCGCATAAGCCTTAATTAAATAAAATTGAAATGAAAACGCCAAATGGATTTTGCGTGCTCCCATTAATGGTGCGTTCCGTATTATTTTCGAACATTTATTATTGTGTTGTAATGCGCATGAGTATGATCGTTATTCATGTCTCGCTTATTAAGCTGCTTCAAAAACAACATGTTTTCATTAACGACTGTGTGCAACGCTAATATTGTTTTGTAGTGTTTTAGTTTATGATTAAAATCTGTTGTTTAATGGAACTGTGTTGTGGATATCCATTCGTTGTGTAATGTGATTATTTTAATGTGTTACGTGATGTATTGATGGGTACTTAATTCATAAGGGCGGCGTTTTTTACGCACGAAAGTGGTTCTAGGTCCCGGTTTATATTTTAGGTTTTGTATTCACAGTGTGTAGCACCATACGTTGGGCTCCCAAGACGTTACCAGTGCTAAAAAGATTGATTATTAAATTAAATTAAGCCTAAAATCAAACAGACTATTAATTAAATACGATAATAATGTATGTCGGACAAATATATTTAGATAGCGGAATACGCTTAAGTTTCTATTGCAGGCTACTAAGGAGTGAACTGTGCAATTGTTAGAACCAACTCCATATAAATGAATTTCATGCTTAGCCAGAAAACTGTAACAAGAAAATCTCCCTACATGAAACTTTCAACACTAAAATATTCCTCGTGAATATTTGACAAGCTACACATGTTGGTAAACAAGCATAAATAACAGTGAAATTTAACTATCCTCGGGCACCGTTCGTGTTTATCATGTTAAATGACGTAGGAAAAACACTGGGACGCGACTGCCTAGTCACGGACCGTATGAAGACTAAAAATAAGTAAATGTGCAGAATTGTTAATGTGACCGGTATATTTAAATTCACCTCAACGGTTCGCCCAGTTGCAGCGAACGGGTTAAACCGACAGGCTTGACGAGAGTTTTCTCTGTTACATTGTCTCATCATGATACTTAGGTTAATGTTACCTGTTAGGTTTTTCTCTACATTACGTGTCACTCGTGTCGTTTCGTGTCACTTGTAGTAGGTAGTAATGGCTAAGAAGTGAAAAGATTCGTCGATTACTGCCTGCACTTTTTTCAGTGTCTGCTAAACAATAACATTATTGTATGTAATTTGTAAGAGCAGATCAAGAGAACGGCCGCGACTTATGAGTTGTAGGTCGTAGGTTCGTACCCAGACAGGTGCTTTATTTTGTGTAAATTATTTAATCACCACTGCAAATGGGAACATTATAGGCTGATTCTGTATGTAGTTTGTAGTGGGTATCACTTTTATTGAAATATACAGAAATAAATCGCTTAAGTAGCTATAGTATTCAAGTGCACATTTTAATTTGACCTTAATGAGAACAATGTGTACGTAGTTATGAAAGAAAGAAGACGAAAATGCCTTAATGTATTTTTTTTTTGTATCACTCTAATCCATTAATTGTAGCAAACATACCTAAAGCTGCCAGAGATTAAACATAATTTAAAAAGGAAATTAAAAATAAATGTTTTCTTTTCTCTTATTTATATGATAAAAAACACACAACAGTCACACAAAGATCTATTTATTACATTTTAAGTTGTTTACCGGCCACTGTTTGCTAGACAATGTCCCCGGAACATTTGTTAGGGAGAGCCGCGTAATTTTTTACGCGAAAAACACAGCAATGCGGTACGTTTTACAAAAAAAAGAGATGAGAATAAACAGACGAGGAATGGCGCGAGAGAGCGCTCGAATTTTGAATACAAATGTAAATTAGTATCTCCACTAATTACCTTGGTAGACACGTCCAGGGCTATGCGTCTTGCCGGCTTACTGGGGACGTTGATTTTTTTTTTAGCAGCGAAATCTTCGGCCATTTTTCACGTTAGTATCAAAGCGTAATTTAGCGCAGTGTGTGGAATTCGAGGGTAATTAACGAATTAGTTATAGCTATTTTCACGGTCTTAGTAGCAATTCGGCTGAAAGATTTGTTGGAGTAGAGAAAGTCACCGGTTTTACAACAGCGTTTAGTGTTTTCCATTTAAAGTAAGACCTATTTATTTCTTGATGTTTTAATGATTTTATTGTAATGGTTTGTGAGTGTTTTATGGTCGAATGATTGAATTTTGTCATACCTAGCAACTTTTTTCTACATAGTTGATCAATTCTTCACAATTTTCCTGAGTGTAGGTAGGTACCATAAACGATAGTTTTTACCTGTGTTTTCACTGATTAATACGTATGAAAGGCAGAGGGTTGTATGAGGTATGGAATCAGTACCTATGTACTTACCATAGTCTTACATGTGTACCTACCTACTTATTTTTTCAAATTAAACTAGATTGTCCTTTTTTGCATGTTTGTATAAAAAAACAGTGAGTCTCATTATAATTAACACGTAATCAAGTCATAAAAAATGTCCAGCACCTCAACTTGGTATTCCAACGGCGCTCAGCCCTCAAGTGACGCTTTTCACATTTAACGCATTATTTATCATCGTCTCTGCCACCCTTTTCATCGCCGCTTCTTCGCTGGACGGTGATGTTCATATTTTTTATTACATTTACAACTCACGATGTAGGTTCAAAATATTGCATCATACTTAGAATACAGAGAACAGACTCCGGTTTTTAATTGAGAATTTGAAGTTAAGAACTTGTCAAACTATACTTTAACATTACTTCAAGTGAAAACCTGTTAAATTTAAAATTTCTTTGCGAATTTTCAGATTTTGAATTGAAGGGCTACATTGAAGCAGTCATTTTAAGACGCTGACAACACCTAAACCGCGGTCACTGTCAGATTGCATAGAAAAGAAAGAGAAGCGCGATGACACAACGCTTGTAATTTATTGCAAAATATGAAGCAATTATCTATTTACTCAAAATTGAGTTGAGTAATTGAAAATAAAAAACAACAAAGTTCTGCATTCAAGTATGACGTTCTTGTTATTAGTTAAATATGTAACGTATGTTGATATTGAATACAGTTATATTGGATTAGAACTCAAGGTAAGAGGTTAGTTTAACGTTAGTTTGTATCGAGATCTTTTTTAAAACGTGTTTTGGTAACAACCAAGTTCTGGGAAATATGTTCAAAAGTAACATATATTTTGATGGCAATAGGCTCGCCCCCGCGAGCCTATTGCCATCAACTCCAGACTCTGGACTGCAACTGAGAATTTCGAGATAGAAAAACCCAATAACACTGCCTGACCCGGGAATTGAACTCAGGATCTCATGCTCAGCAGTAGCGCTTGTGACCACTAGACCAACGGGCCATATAATTATAGATGATAAAATACCTAGTGTGTTCATACAAAAAAAATATCATCAACATATCTTAAGTAGTTTGATAGTAATATAGTTTTTTATGCTTTGGGTTGACATTACTTCCTGAATTTATTTAATAAAGTATTTTACTAAGTACAATACTTAAATATTCACACAAAGAATGCGGGTGTAACCGTTCTAGTTTATCAAACATTTTTGCATAACTTACTTGCATTATTTGAAGGCGTATTAGCAGATTTAAAAGTCAAAATATCTGCGCCTTAAGGCGTTGACAAGACCCAATTGACCAAAATTGGCTTCGCTTAAGGAAAAAAATTGCCAATCTGTATAGTTTGTGGTAGCGGAAAAAATATAAATGTTACTTTTGAACATATTTCCCAGAACTTGGTTGTTACCAAAACACACTAGGTATTTTATCATCTATAATTATATGGCCCGTTGGTCTAGTGGTCACAAGCGCTACTGCTAAGCATGAGGTCCTGAGTTCAATTCCCGGGTCAGTTAGTGTTATTGGGTTTTTCTATCTCGAATTTCTCAGTTGCAGTGGGTGTACTACAGGAACACCTCTGGCCAACCCTTCGGGGAAACAAGGCGTGATGATATATATGTTATGTATGTATAATTATATAGATTTTTTTTTAATAATCATATTTTCGTTACTAAAAATAAATATTCCCTTTGAAATCGAACGAGAGCGCGGCGTGAGCGCGACGCGCATTTGTAGAGTTTCAAAAGTTCTAAACTCCAAATTCTCAATTATGAAACCCGGTGATACACATTACATGAATTTTAACGAAACATTACTTTTTTGATTGTCGTTAAAAGCAACTAGCGTTGTTACAAACTAAGGTCAACTATCTCGACGATGAAATACCTGGGACTCGTCCTCGACAGCCGGTGGAACTTCGTGGAGCATTTCCGACGTTTGGCTCCCAAACTGGAGCGGGCAGGCGCTGCATTGAAGCGGCTCCTGCCCAATCTCATACCCACAGAACGGGAGAAGTTATTTGATGATTTCCCATCCAAAAAAAAAAGGTCAATTATCTAGTATCATATATATTTTGAATACTTTTATATTTATAACTACTAATCATCGGCTACTTTGCTTTGATCAAGACTTCATTAGAAATCACAGGAATAAAAAACTGCTGCTTTCAGCTTCACTTTTTTCCAGATTCTCGAAAATAAGCCCTATATTGTATATGAAAGAAAATTGGAAAAATTGCCTTAGGACCACAGTGCCTATGCAACATATTTTAAAAGAAAAAACTGTTTTACTTCAAAATCATCATTGTCCTGCCCTTGTCCCATGTTATTTGGGGTCGGCGCAACACGTTATCTTCTTCCATCCTCCCCTGTCAGCCGTCATGCTATCATTCACTCCCTTCTCTTTCATATCATTCCTCACACAATCCATCCATCTTTCTTTGGCCTTCCTCTCCCTCTCCACCCATCAACATACATATTCATCACTCTTTTAGTCACATGCGTTTCATCCCTCCTCATCACATGCCCATACCAAGCCAAACGATTTCCTTTCAACTTTTCTGTCACTGGCGCCACTTTCAAGCTGCCCCTTATATATTCATTTCTTACTTAATCCATTTTCGTCACTCCACACATCCATCTCAACATTCTCATCTCCGCTGCATGCACTCTTTTTTCGTCCGTCTTCTTCACGGCCCAGCACTCCGATCCCCTGTTTGTGATCCCATGTTTTACTTCAAAATCGTAGCGTATAAAAGTCACAAACGCACCACGGCCGTCCCTCGTCCGTCGGAACTTTATAAAAACGTTATCATCTTTTATTTTTCACGTTCTCAATTTGCATGTCCCGCTTCAGAGATGATGCTCTATAAAATTATGCTCTAAAAGTTATTTATTGTGTCTGCGCATAAGTTAATGAACGAGCTTAATTAAGTGAATTCATATTTATTTTATTCGACTAAGTGTTAATGAGGTAGCCGTTTAATATATAGAATTAAGGAAATAAATATTCATGTGTATGCACGTGTGTTGACCTCATTTTATTTCATTTGAGTTTGTAACCTGTTAGGTAGGTACCTAGCTACTGTGTTGATTGCCCCTGTTAGTTGATTTATGTAATCAATAGTTAATCATACAGCAAGTATTATTGTGTTTTGGTCCTTTTAAAGTGTACCTAAATTAATTAAATCACGTAAGATAAATTAATAATGCTCGATATTAAACAAACATCAGAAGTAGTTTCTTTTTCTTCTATAATAATGTTTTAATAGGTCAAAGGAGAATTTTAATCGTTTCGGTGCAATTTTCATGAAGCAGTTATTTTCATTTTATCCCTGGTATTTGTTGGAAATCTTCAACTTCCATAACGATTGTGTTTTCATGTTTCATAAATTAGATGCTATTATCGAACCCTTATCGTAAGTGACATTTTAACGTAGGTAAGTGACAATTAAAACAATATGGTTTATGATAAAAATTGCCTTTTCGTAAAAATAACGCTTACTATAAGTTGGCGGTAAGGGCTCGTTATTCCTCACATCGAACTTCCATAACAATAATTAGTTTTACTCAATAAGTAAGTTTAAAAACTCAACATAGCATAATCTGCCTATAATGTTCCCTCTGCTGGGACACAGGCCTCCTCTCTGTGAGAGGGAGTGGGCTATAATCCACCACGCGGGCCCAGTGCGGGTTGGTAGATTTCACATGTCTTCGAATTTTTAGTTCTAGGACATGCCGGTTTCCTCACGATGTTTTCCTTCACCGTTTTGAGAGCAGTGATGATGAAATAATTTACACAAAGTAAAGCACCTGTCAGGGTTCGAACCTACGACCTACGACTCGTAAGTCGCGGTCGTTAACACTAGGCCACCACTGTTCTCAAAAACTCAGTACCTACCTGTAAAATAGAGTCTTCTTGCATAGAGACTTACTTCAAGCTTGAAAAATACTTCACAATTAAATAAAAACAAAACTGAAATCAAAACTGACACATACTTCCAAGCATTTAATCATAGTTACAAACCTTTTGTTCTCTTTGTCCGAATAAGAGATACAATTACAATTTTACAAACGCGTACCCGGGATGACGTCATAAATTTTGGGGTGAAATTTAAAATTTATTTAGAAGCAAATGCGGAGTTAATTTTTTAGTGAATCACCGGTGGCCCATTTCGGTGATTAACTTTTTTGGAACAGCTGATACGTTTTACAGTTTAATGGAAAATTTAATTTTTGTTAGGGGATTTAAGTTTAATCGCTAGAGAGATGGCTAAAGTTACCTACGTATAGTCTGCATGTTTTTATATGCTCGATTCTA
Organism: Atethmia centrago; assembly: GCA_905333075.3. Classification (NCBI taxonomy): domain Eukaryota; kingdom Metazoa; phylum Arthropoda; class Insecta; order Lepidoptera; family Noctuidae; genus Atethmia; species Atethmia centrago. The sequence continues at coordinate 11,650,130 of HG995383.1, read as the reverse complement.
CAGAAAATTAAATCAGCACCCTAATTGCGTTACACAGTTTGAAATCACAATCTGAATGATTTTGAAGTTTATTGTTTATCCATTGCTTCAAATGTTCGAAAAATTTGTATGCTCAACAACATAAATAACTCAATGGACGTGGGTGAATGAACAAAATGAAACCCATTGTGATCAATTGTTATTTTATGTGTGCTACAAAATTGCCTCGCAAGATCTTTTAAGAATGACACGATATTTACACTTTCGAAATTTTCACTTGGTGAAGAACGACTAAAGTAGTGTAAAAAAATAAATAATACCTCCGCCTACCTTCTGTACTACTAGCCAGTTTTTTTAGGCTACATTTCGTAATTTTTGAAAATTATTATTTAATTTATTAACAAATAAAAATCAGCCAACCTGTTACCTAAGTAGGTACCTTACAGGTTGGCTGATTTTTCAACCAACCAACATTTTCTACCTCGCCTCGTTGGTCTAGTGTTCGCAAGCGGTACTGCTGAGCATGAGGTCCTGGGTTTTGATTCTCGGGTCGAGCAAAGTGTTATTGGGTTTTTCTATCTGAAAATTCTCAGTAGCAGTCCGGAGTCTTTGTGCCCGGTTGATGGCAATAGGCTCGCCCCCTATTACATGGGACTTAAACATAACTGGCGAATTGTGGGTGTACAACAGATACACCTTTGCCCGACCCTTCAGGGAAACAAGGCATGATTTTATGTTTATGTGTTTTTCTACTACAATCCAATTGAAAGTAAACCACACTAATTGCAATAAACACTCCACCAACTTAAACCCAGGTCACGCGTCACTTACGACAGCATTACAACTCATGTATTTTTAGAGGCGCCTCAAAAAACTACCGCACACAGATATTTAAATACCTACACTTAGCATTCCTCCTAGAGGCTAGAGCTGACTTGAACACTGATTGTTTTACAAAAACAACGATTTTTACAGAATTTCTACGGACTTGACTTGACTTGACTACGGATTTGAATAAAGAGATGCGTCTAAATAAGGCCCATGACTCACTGACTTAAAGGCTATGTTGTCAGGTTAGATGGTAAATGAATGTCATTCAAAAACAATTTTTTTACAGAATTTCTTTGAACTTAGGATTTTAATAGGGAAATGTGTCTAACTAAGGCCCATAACCCACTGAAATTATTCTTGAAGTTTAGGCTGTGATCTGGTTATATGATAACTGAAAGTCTTTTAAAAAAAAAAACGTGTTTTTTACAGAATTTCTACTGACATAGGATTTGAATAAGGAATGCGTCTAAATAAGGCCTATGACCCACATACGTTGTTCTTAAATCTGATCTGTAACCCTAGATGGTAAATGACTGTCATTCAAAAACAATGTTTTTTTTACAGAATGTCTACTGATTTAGGATTTAAATAAGGAAATGCTTCTTAATATGACCTACTTACATTAATCTTAACGTTTAGGGTATCATCTGGTAGCTTAGATGGTAACTGAATGTCATTAAAATAAAACAACGTTTTTTACAGAATTTTTACTGACTTAGGATTTGATTATGGAAATGCGTCTAAATAAGGCCAATAACCTACTTACATTATTCTTAAAATTTAGGCTGTGATCTGGTAGCTTAGATGGTAACTGAATGTCATTTAAAAAAACAACATTATTTACAGAAATCCGTCTAAGTAAGGCCGATGACCTACAACTAGTACATACAATATATTTAACGTACTATAACTGGTAGATGGTAACTACGGTTGCACACCATATGATCACTTTGTAACCCTGACAAAAGGCGTAGGTGCTGCATACTGTTGAAATTATATTATGCAGTACGCACATGAGAATACCATTTTCGTCTCTAAAGGCGTAGCGTAAACACATCGGCTATGTTTTGAAGGTGAAAGATGGTCGTAACTTTCAATCGGGTAGCCTTTTAGCCCGATTGGCAACATATACAATTAAACATACTTAAAGGCAGCACGAACCCAGTGACCATTCCTGGCCTAGGCTTAACACAAGACCCTAACTCGACAGTTGTAACCTCTCTATCTCTTTTAACTCCTCTTTTAACCTGGCAAACGATTGATGGTCTACATCACCTTATTATTATTCATCAATAACTTTTAGCTTAGTTGTTTATATGCAACATAATGGACTAAAGAAGTCATGCATTTACCATAGAATGGGCTTATTTTCTATGGCTCATAAATTAGCAACCATGGCGTTGTGCATTTGAAAATGTTTTGCAAAAGATATTTTGCCGACGGGAGTGAGTGTTAAATGAAGTTTTTCTTTTATTTATGTACTGCGATGTCTATTTAATGTCTTTTTCTATTAAGGTAATGGTAAGGAAAGCACCTAGGTATCTCCTTGTGGTACTTGTACTTACCTGATGTACCTACTAATGATGATAAATGATAAATCACGATAAATAATTTTTACTTCTTCAAGTAGGTTAGATACGTCACTTATATTTAAAAAAAAAACTAAAATGTTGAAAAAATATGTAGATCATGTTTGAATGTCAGGTGAAATTGGAGCTGTTATACTGAAGGCTCCTACATACTGAGGCAATATTGCGGCCTCAGTATGTAGGAGCCTTAATTGTTCCTTTAAAATATAAAATATAAATATTATATTATTTACCTATTATCAATATATAAAATATATTTTTTTGCATAACTTAGCAAAATATTAAAGCTATCAACAATATCTTCCCAAATGTTCATTAATTCAATTTTGTAAAAAAAATATTCTGAATATCAGTTTAGAATCTGCACTTAAACCAGATGTCAAAGGTCAACATTATTTACCATCAGGTGAAATAACTGGGCTATTAGCAACAATTTACCATAAAAAATAATCGTCGTCGAGTTGGCCCGGGCGCAATGCACAATAAATTATTATGCTAAGAATCTTAACAAAGCTTTCGAGCTATTTGTAATAAATGACAAAACAAAAATGAGGACTGGAATACTTAATGCCCGCTAAAAGGGGGTCCCAATAATGTGTTGGCTATGTCAGTCGAAGGCAATTCTGAGCTACATACGGATTTTACTTTAGACATATTGCGTAGCGCTTCTGTTAAATATTGGCAATTACATTTTAGCGATACGCGAAAATCCTAGCGTTGTAATTTATTCTCCCAAATGCTTATAAATTTCTGGATTACTTACGGAGGTTTTGTTGTAGGTAACTAGAAGGTTTTTCGTATAATGCTGTTAAAAATTTAACAGATGTGAGCAGTGTGTTTTTGTAGGGAAACAACAAATGATTAAAATAAACAAAAACACACTGCACACATATGTTACATTTTTCGAGAGTATGTATGTACATACTTTCGAAAAATATTACCCTCCTTCTGGGGCAGTCGGGTAAAAAGTAAAGTTGACGATGACGTGGAGTGACTTGGTGGTCCTTGGAAACACCGATCTCTTTTTCAGTAGCGGCATCTTTTTGTTACACAGATAGAATCAAATTGCGAAAATCAGGTTTTCTTTAACGTTGCTAAGGTTAAACCGCAATCACTCCTTGTGAGATTAAGAGGTCATCATGTCAAAGATGATACTAATCTCCAAATACGACGAAAAGTAGGCCCGGATCAACTTAACTTACCTATCCACAAGTTTCAGCTTTATTCGTTTTCAGTCTGTTCTCCAATTGAAACTACTGAAGTAATTTCGATAAGATCTTTAAGTGACTGATTTTAAGTTTTGAAAGACTTAAAGTCACTTTAAATCTTCCAAAACCAGCAGCTTACCAGTTACCAAATACTCTTCCTTATGCTAAACTGCACCACCAAACACGAAACTAAGACGATTTCCGGTAATAGCAATGATGCTGGGACCGCAGGGCTGGTGGTCAGGGTAAGACATTAAAGTGCACTAAAGAAACCACCTCGTCTGGAAACTAAGAGCTAGACTTATTTGGCAAGTTACCGAAATACTGCGGTCGGGAGGACCAAGTATTGTGGGTAATTGTTTAATGATGTGCTTAGGCAGATGTGTGGTTGTGGGCGTTTAGATAAATAGAAAGTTTTGGTTTTCATTTATTGATTGCAGATGCAGTAGTTTAATGACACAAAGTGTATGTGTCTTTCTTTCAAAGATTTTTTTTTTATAGGGATTTTATAGTCATCTTAGAGAATGACTTACAAAAGAAAATTTAAACGATAATTCGGTACCTACGGTCAGCGATTTAAGATTTCATCGAATATAAAAAAAATAGCGATCTTTACTAAAGACGCTGACAACACCTAAACCGCAGTCACTGTCAGATTGCATAGAAAAGAAACAGATGCGCGATAACACAACGCTTGTAATTTATTGCAAAATATGAAGCAATTATCTATTTACTCAAAATTGAGTTTAGTAATGGAAAATAAAAAAAAACATCAAGTTCTGCATTCAAATAAGACGTTGTTGTTATTAAATAAATACGTAAGGTATGTAGATATTTAATACAGATATTTTGGATTAGAACTCAAGGTAAGAGGTTAGTTTAATGTTAGTTTGTATTGATTTGATTTTTTTTCAAAACGTGTTTTGGTAACAACCAAGTTCTGGGAAATATGGTCAAAATTAACATATATTTTTTCCACTACGACAAACTATACAGATTTGACAATTTTTTTCTTAAGAGAAGCCTATCTTGGCCAATTGGGTCTTGTCAGCGCCTTAACTGACCTTATTTTCCGTCCAAAATATCAAAACCAATTCTTTATCCATTTCCATACCAAACAAATAATTATACCAAAAACAAAGGAAGACCCACACTTATCAAGCTATAGATTCACGGCTATTTATTCGAAACACAGTTGAAGCAAATATAATTCGCGTTAAACCCCCATAAAAATCCGTCGCCGGGGCCACAGGATGAATAGACCAGGCTACATTCAGCGAGCTCATGAAAAGAGCGACCAAAACGAATATATTTCGGGAGAGAAACGGCTAAAATACGTCGACCGGTCGCCACTCGTGCGCCGTACAGATCTTCTGGATGCGGTAAGAGTGGAGTTAGGTTATCTAATGGAGCGTGGTTTTGCCGTTGGATATTAACTCCGAGAAAGGATGGTTTTCGTCTTAACAAGTAAACAAGTGAGAGTAAACATGTTTTGAAAATTGAGGAAAGCTTGTAGAACGAAGCATTTATGTAGATTTCGAAACATTATAAATGTGTTTGAAACACAAGAATAAAAGGTGTCATTTCTTTGGAAAATTACCAGTAATGAAATGAAATGAAATGATTTTATTTGTGTAAGTAGGTTTGTACAAAATACTTTTACACGTCAATCATATTTTTTTTTTAACTGAATAAGCGCGGCGTTTCCTACCTGACATACTGTTTCACTGTTGGGCAAAGGCCCCTCCCAATTCTTCCAGGAACTCTTTTCAAGATATTTATTAATTACTAGTAATTTTCACGAAAACGTGAGTTTTGGAAAATATTTTCATTAATTTTACAGTATTTTAAAATCATTAACTTTTAAAACAATGAAACTATTGATTTAACGTAATAATTTATTAGGGAAGTACCTATTTCTTCTGCTAACTCTAAACATTTTAGACCTATAAGGTTGGTACCAATCCTGAAACTAGCACATCCAGTAATCTTACATATCATCATGCTGGCTAAGCTACATAGCAGCGGGAATACCTCGACGGGAAAATAAAAATATAGCCAGAATATAGAACGTAAACATGTTTACCGAATCCACGGTCCGATTAAAAACTGACGATTAGGTAAACATTCATTATTCATTGAAATATCTACTACATACATCTTTCTTGAAAGGATTGTGATGCAGAAATACACTTTATTGCGTGAATACAGACTTGGATAGTTTTCAGTCTTTATTTTTTTTTTGTTTTAGCGAAGACTATGTCTATTTATCGAAGCAGTGGGAACATTAATAACTTGATTATGATGTATCTCTTCACCATGACAGCAGGTACTGAATGATTTATGAAATAGAAGAACATGATTGTTTTTTTTTAATTTGTTTTGTCCGAAATTATCGTTCATAATATAGAATAGAATAGAATATTGATTTATTTGCTCAGAATGTAGGTATTCACAATAAGGTGCTTACAATAATATTGAAGAATCCTTGTACATTCTACCATTTTGGCATGCAAACATTGATGCAGTTCATCATCAAACATACAAACACAACTAAAATTTATCAGCTAGAAAGTCCAATACGGAGTAGTAACATTTATTTAATAGAAATACAGTTAGTTTCTTCTTGAAAGTTGTTACTGGTTCCTCTTTTAAAATTGGTCTTACCTAAAGCTGGGTTAGATTATCAAATTGAATGTGTTTTTACTAAAATATTTCACGATGGCATTTCACGTGGCATTGTAAGTACCTAGATGGGTACCTAAGTACCCATCTAGCGTAGATGCGGTAGATAAGTTAATCATGTTCATCAGTAAATGTGTACAGGCTGAAAAGTTCCACATTAAAAATTGTAGGTATTTCCATACAAAGTAATAGGTACGTCTGAATACTTCACTATTCTCCTAATCAAATATTTATATTTTAATAGCTGTTGCCTGTGACATTGTCTACGTCCGGGATGAAAAGTAAAGAAGAATCATCCCAGCGCTGATTCGTTTTCTCCCCTACCAATCGTTATTTCTCCTGACACTTTTATTGGTATATATTTTTGATTTTCGAGTTATCTATACCTTAAGTTGCACTTGCCATGTTTTGTCTCTGCATCAACCTAAGGTTGACTGGTAGAAAATGCCTCAGGCATTAAGTCCGCCTTTGTACAGTATTTTTTTTTACTTGTGCATAAAGTTTTAATTAATAAATAAAAAAAAGTAATCTATGTCGTTACCCAGGTCATGGACTACCCATGTGCCAAATTCCATGCAAATCCGTTCAGCCGTTTTAGCGTGAAAGCGTAACAAATAAAGAAACGAACTCACTTTCACATTTATAATACCTCTTAAAGTTAGGATTCATACCAATGGCAATTATTGTTTTAGAAACAAGTGCTTTTTCGGCATTACAAACAAATGAAGATAATAAAAAAAGTTCAGGAATATGTTAGGTAACTATAGAAATGGGAAAACCCATAATTCTTTCTTCTATTAAACTTATAAATTGTCTTGAAATTTCTCTATATCAATATCAAATATCCTAAAAGTGGTTTGAATACTGCAACAGTGTATATTTCAGGGGAGATATACGGGCGAGGCACTTAAATCGACAAATAGCTACGTTGCAATTGACAGTGTATTAAACAGCTGCCTGCATGCCAGAATACGACCAAGACTACGTGTGGAGGAGGCTTTACACTATCCTTACTACTTTCAAGATAATTGAGTGTATTCTGTCTCTATGTTAATAAGTAACAGTCTTTACACTTACAGTATAGGTACCTACTTACTGTCAAGACTCAATAATTTACTCTGAAGTCAGATTGTTAATAAAGTCTATCAATATTTAAAAAAAAACCGTTTTCATGCGAACACGGTGACACAGTGAGTAGCACAGTTTTAAAACACCTTTCGTGTTTTAGAAGTAAATTTCAAAATGGTAAATACTTACCTACTTTTCCAACTAATTAGTCACCAATTTATTATTTAGAGGATAAATATCCTCGTACTAGAGATGGGTGTGGGCCCATTAGTAACTTGAAAGTAAACTGGTAAAATAATTTCCTGGTACAACAACAATAACAATATCATAATTTTCCCTGTCTGTGTCTAACACATGATAAGGTGGCCATATTGAAATCATGACAATGACATTTTGAGTTCATCAATGAAGCGCCGTACTTAGCTAGTTATCGACTGTAAAAATATGGGGAAGGCCCATGGACAGTAAAATTATGTCATCCTGTGTACAAATATTAAAACATAAACATTAATAAAAACAGTAGTCAAATTGTATGAAGGAAAGAGTACCTATTGAAAATTATAAAAAATATATTTGGTGAACCAAAAAAAAAATCGGACTAACAAACTGCGTTGGCTTCTAAAGAAGGCAAACTAGAACTGGCTGTCTGAAAATATCGTTCATTCCCGATGCGATTTTTCCAAGACTATTCAGATTTTTCCGCATTTTTGCACTCCTTAAATCATTGTAGGTGTGCCTTCAGTATGTAAGGTCCCTAACTCTCGGAGGGGATGTCACGGCGCCTAGCGGCTTGCCAGGGAGCTACAACTTTTTCTTTGATAGAGTTCGAATTTCGAATAAATCCAAGCCAAGAACGGCAATGCAGACTAGAATATCGGATTTGCACTTTCCAAACGAATAATTTGTTACAAATAACAAACCTTCAATCTTACTTAGGTATTTGCATTAGTAACCACAGATTTATCTTCTTTGCCGTATCGATGATTCCAAATTATAGGAGTTTCTACCAAAATCTAGTCACCCAGCCACGTCGACCATAGGCAGATTGGTATATTTATCTTGAGAAATGTAAATTAAATTTTCATGAAGACAGAGGTAGTTTTTGCACAGATGCGGGACGTGACAAGCAACTGTCGACAGCAATAATTGAATCCATTAATCATTTTCAAGAAGTTAGACAATCCTTACTATTCCAATATGCATAGGGCAGCTCTCTTTCTGAGGCCCTGATAACATCATCATTAACCTGCTAAGTGCGGTGGTTAGGTATCTTTCTAAAGCCGTTCAATGCCAAGGGGCTTTTCCTGCAGTAAGGTAGGTTTCAGCACTGATAGTAAACGTCTACGTATAATTTAAGACATTAGTGGAGTACAACGTAAATATAGGAACCGTCTCGACCAACACTAAATACTACTTGTCCTGTTTTGTCCACTCTTTTGTCAATACAAAAAAACCAAAACATAATTTTAACCTCAATATAGAAAACAATTGAATACAAACTTCAAGAATCTCTCATTTAGTCAGTTGGCAAAGCTTTAAGATAGCGGTCATCGCATAAAGGAAATTCCTGCATTAAATTACTATGAAACCATGCAATTTGAGTTGCAGCTACCACTGGTACTGCACTTGATATCTACATCTGACCACATGAATACTTAAGAGATCATGACTGCCAGATTCCAGTAGATATTTTGTTTTACTGATGGATTGACTCAGACAGGCACCTTACTTTGTGTAATTTCATTACTATCTCTCACAAAATGGTGAAGGAAAACATCGTGAGGAAACCGGCATGTCCTAAAAACAAAAATTTCGAAGCTATGTGACACCCACAAACCCGCTCTACCTGCGTGGTGGATGACGGCCCACATACTCTTACAGAGAAGAGCGCCTGTATCCCAGCAGTGGAATATTACCACTGCTTACTTAGGCTGATAGTGCTTATGATGGATCGCCTGATATTTACTTTCCAAAAGTTTGTCAGTTTAGACCTGTCAAAATCATGACGGTAGAGGTTTTTGATAAGAAAGCCCAATCACGGTTTGGAGATATTATCAATACAGGTACTAAGGACGAATTGAAAAAGGGCAGCAGCTGGTGATTGGTGAACTAGAAGAATATTCTTAAGACCAGTAAAAGGTATAACCTTAATCTAGTATATCGTGTGAGAGAACATAATATAGACACTGTACGAGTACCTCTACCGGTGATAATGAATTGTTTTGGCTTGACGATATGAGCTTCAAAGAGTGAGCAACAATTTTTCAGTTAATTTATCAGTTCAAAACTGATAAATTAAAGCTTCCAAAAAACTTTTCGTAAGTTTGTTCGTGAATGAAAGACTATTCCTATAACCCTCGGCAATGGAAAGCCTGGCAATGAACCAGAAGGGTGCTCAGTTTTGGATAAGAAATAGGATTTCTTTTCTGTCAAGAATTATTTGTTTACCCACAATAAGAAAACCTTGGAATTTAAATATTTATGGAGTATTCATTTTAAAAATAAGTTGTAGATTTCTCTTTGGCAGCCTTTGATCTAGGACAGTTGGCAGAAGAGGTATCTTTTCATTGCCTATGGTTTAGCTTATTTCAAGACCTGAAATGAAAAGTTCTCATGGTTCTTGTGGAATTAAATTTCGTTTTGTGTGGCAGTATCAGTGAATATTACAGTTGCAACAAATCAAATCTACCATAATACTTCGCGTCTAATACGATACGAGTCCCCTAAATACAATATTTATGTATTTTCAGACAGTTTCATATTTTGTTCGCGATGTCCGCTCGAGTTGTATCTTCGCCCAGATTAATTTGAGCCGCGACTTTCCCTGGAATTGGGTATTTTCGTTTGTATTCTTGATGTGAAGGGAGAATATGGGGATCTTCGTACACTGGTCATGTGTTACGCGGAGTGGCGAGTATGAATAATGCATTTTTGTTTTGGATTTTTATGAGCAAAGTTTTGATTATTTTCAGTTCGGCACCGTATAGGTACACGAGTTCGGCAAGACTCTTTCGGTAGACAAAATAATTGTTGGGATGTTCCGTTACAGAGGTACAGGCTGTTTGTTTTGCGAAAGTTTATTTGTGGTTTATATTATTGGCTGAAAATTTTCTGTGTATATCAGGGAACATGAATAAATCAGGACTCCAATAATGTTAGGCTTTGGTCGGTGCTGTTATAGAAAACTTTCTGACCGAATACAAAAATAGAGTGGTTCTACTAAGTACCATAACACAGCCTATGGGACTAAATAGACTGAGTACAACGGCTTTAAATTACAATTTATATGTTTGGTATTGTTTGGGGAGCTTGTGGCTAAGTAATAACAGCCGCACGGGTCGATCGATCAGGTTAAGCTACGCTTGCCGCGGTTGGTCCATGGATGGGTGACCAACACCCCTCCAACATACCAAGACCCCTCCGTGCCTCGGAAAGCACGTTAAGCCGTTGGTCCCGGCTGTCATTTGTAGATCTTTGACAGTCGTAACGGGTCGTCAAAAGCACGAAGGTCTGACAACCAGTCTTACCAAGACGTATCGTATTACCTAGTAACTGGATTGTGGAGGTCAGATAGGCAGTAGCTCCATGTAAAATACTGGTATTCAGCTGTATCCGGTAAGACTGGAAGCCGACCCCAACATAGTTGGGAAAAAGGCAGGCAGATGATGATGTTTGGTATGATTTGAGAATTTATTTTTCTTATACCTAACATTAGGTAGCATACATAACAAAACATCACGCACGCATTGCTTCCCCGAAGGGTTGGGCAGATGTGTACCTGCACCCACATTTCGGCAGTTATGTTTAAGTCCCATGTAATAGGGGGCGAACCTATTGCCATCAACCGGGCACAAATCCAGACTCTGGGCTATTACTGAGAAATTCCAGATGGAAAAACTCAATAACACTGTCCGACCCGGGAATCGAACCCAGGACCTCATGCTCAGCAGCAGCACTTGCAACCACTAGATCAACGAGGCAGTCTGACGAATTCAATCTCAAACCAATAAAAGAAACAACTTACTTAAGACAACATTGTTTTTTTTTTGTTTTTGGGACGGGAAATTATCCCGGGCCTGTTCCTTATCGGACGGCAAGCTAGGCAGCTAGGGGCGTGAGGGCGCGAAATTGGCCTTTCCCTCAATCATCCCGCATCCTCCTTCGCAAGCGTTACTGCTTCGCAGAAGGAGATGACGGCTGCCCATGCCCTCTCGCTCCGTACCTGGACCAGGGCCGGACGCGAGAGATTTCCGCAGCCGATCGCCTACACGAGGACACGGCGGTGCTCAAGCCGGGCAGACCTCCACCGTATGGTCCACCGTGTCCTACGGGCGATGCACACGGTGGTGACACCCGGGCGTTTCCTCCCGCCTTATCCGACACAGGAACCTCCTGAAGCTGCCGTGTCCAGTGAGGACCTGCGTCAGGCGGAAGGTGAGGACGCCGTGGTGCTTCTCTAGCCACTCCTCAAAGAGGAAACTGATCGCTGGAATTGTGGTGTGCCCAACGTTGTCACCACTAAGTGCGAATTTCGCCCAATTAAACCGAAGTCTAAAGTCAGTGTCAATATACAACAACAATCATGAGACTGACAGGTCTTAAACGTTCAGTTATATTGACGAAATTTGCCCTAAACAGTTAAACACACCAAAATACAAACTATAATTGCACCAGCAACGTTTATACGAATTGCGTTGGAAGTAAATCTCGACGCAGGCACGGGGCGACTTGCAATAAAACTACAAATATAAGTAATAAATCGATCCTGCTACATTAATCATATGTTATTGTTTATGTGCAAACTACTTTTGTCATAGTTCGGATGTGTTCTTAGATAAATTTAGTCGTACGGTGAATTTGGCAAAAGTTACCTGAATATGAGTTAATGCTTACGTCCAGGTAATGTATTTATATTAGCTTGGAATAATAGGAACATGGAAAAGCCTGCGAAGTAACTTTGTTGTATAGTTGACCTTTTAGAGATAAATGTAATAAGTACCAATAGACGGTTATAGTCAAATGCGAGAAAAAAACTTCTACGAGGATAGTAAATGACAAAGTAGTACATATGTTTTTGTAAAAGCGTTATGTACTTTCTACCGAAAGAAACCCACTTTGAGGTCTAAATCAACACGAATTCTAATCAGGGATGCGGAAGAATTTTTCGACGCCATATTTTGGTTTGTTAATAGTCTTAATTAGGGTGTCTCGGAAAGCACGTTAAGCCGTTGGTCCCGGCTGCCATTCGTGGATCTTTGACAGTCGTTACGGGTCGTCAGAAGCCCAAAAGTCTGACAACCAGTCTTACCAAGGGGTATCGTATTACCCAATAACTGGGTTGTGGAGGTCAGATAGGCAGTCGCATCATGTAAAATACTGGTATTCAGGTGTATTCAGTTAGACTAGAAGCCGACCCCAACGTAGTCGGGAAAAGGCTAGGCAGATGATGAATAGTCTTAATTAGGGTAGGATACTATATTTTTATTGTTTTTTGTTAGTTAATCCTAACTTATAAACATATTTATTTACATAACCAAATTACAAGATGATTATTAACTGATGCTGGCGGTATTTCCTCGCTAAATTGCAATGCTGATGCGTTGCGCGAGAAAGCCGCCAGCTTTTCGGTCACCAGTTACATCAACTAATATTAAATAAATACTTAAGTGATTTTGTTTGTTTAAGTTTATGTATTTAAACTTATTACACACAAAAAGGTATAAAAGCGGACTTAATGCCTTAGGCATTCTCTACCAGTCAACCAAGGGTGGTGAAGTTAGTTTGTTTGTTTGTTACGCTTTCACGCTGAACGGCTGGACGGATTTGGATGAAAGTTGGCACATGGGTAGACCATGACCTTACATGAGTTTAGGACATAAGATACTTTTTATTCCGATATTCTTACGGGATCGAGACTTATGCGGGTGAAACCAAGGTCGAAGCTAGTTTAGAATAAGAACTTTATGCATTGTATAATATTTGTATCTTATTAATAAGTACTTTCATAAAGATCAGTAACTTTAGGAGTTTGTCAGTGTTTTGCTTTAACTTCATACCATAACTCACACAATAATTCCGCATACCGAATTCGAACTCCACAAAAAGCTTACTCATCCCACATACACGCACTTCAGATACTTACCCAGTAAATCAAACGCCCTGGATAAAGTGTGTGTTTATTTGTAACACGGTAGTCTTGTTACGCGTTTGTACAAATCTGATAAACGTTGCAAACGCACTCTCACGCGATTTCGCGGTTCGGGAAAACATGGAACTGAAGTAGAAGACCCGATTTTATCTGTATTACTATTTTAAACATGAAATGTAGTGAAGTTGTTTCTGTAAAGGATTTTGGCGTTTTAGCGCGGTTGATTATTGTATTAAAAACGAAATAATTATGTGTCTAGGATGAAGAAAAAATACGCTTAGAGTTATGCCAAGAGCCAAACTTTAATAGCAGATTAGTGATACGACACACAAAGAAGATAAAATTGTGTAGTAAGCATAACTAAAACGAACTGCCAGCATCACCATATACGAGTACTTGCTTGAATCTCTACACAATTCAGAGTAAAAAAATCTTTACGATACCACTTTCTCAAAATTGACACTAAACCACTGTATATTAGTTTTAAATATGTTGTTTTTAGTTATGTGGAATTCAATACAGAGTTTAATAAATTATTAAATACCTAGAGCGTAACTACGAACTACCAATATGCATTATTTAATGAACTTCGACAGCCTTCAAAAAAGCCCTATACATAGGTACAAAAATAGACATCACTTGAAGCTGGCTACTGGTGTACTGAGCACGTGACAGCAAACAGCGTTGGAACGCTGCTTAAACCGAATTTAGGATAGGGCTGCCAAGAAGCAGAATATTTCATTAGCTTCTATAAGCTCATGAAATATTCTGCCTCTTAGTTCATGAAATGGAACTCCAACAAAATAAAATTATCAAACACTAGTTCTTACAATGATCATGTTCTTAGTACACCTGTTATCTAACACATTAAAATAATAAATAATAATACATCTTTATTTCTCCAAAAATGCATTTACATTATTTAGATCTAAGAAGCTAGTGTTCCGGAGTGAAAAACTCTGACTTCTAAACTGTATCTTAGAAGCCAGTGAGTGTCCCTTCAAAGTGATGAGCATATAGAAAATAGGACATACATTGTACACAAAAATCCATTAGGCTATTAAAAGAGAAGCAAAAAAATTAAAAAGAAAAATACATTAAACATTAAGGAAAGTGTTGTGAATGTCTCTAGTGTTGTTGTCTGGAGTTTTGTGTGTGTGTGCGTGTTTGAGGGTGTGTGTATGTTTGTGAAAGAGTATGTGTGATTGTGAGTGTAAGTATGAGTGAGTGTGCGAACGTATGCGAGAATATAATATTTATCAAAATATTACCTTTATAAAAACCTCAAGCAATTACTTACATTTCCAAAATTACCCATCAAAAGATCCTCAGTATTGCGATAACTTAGTTTTAGAAGATATTCCTGTAACTTAGATTTGAACTAATATTTAGAATCGGGATGAATTTTCAGTACTTTGTCAAGCTGGTTATAAAGTTTTGTGCTGGTGACATAATAGTGTCTCTTGGCAAACGAACGGCTACTCTTGGGGAAAAACCGTGTGTTTTATTCTGCCTGTTGGCTCAGAGGATGGACGAGTAGGGTGCTTACGGAACATTGACTGAAGGACATATAGCTGCCTGACAGTTAACACTCTAGATTCTTCATATAGCTGTACTGTGGAGTATCTGAGCGGCTGAGAGAGCAGGACCTTCAGAACTGCTCTTTCTGCTCGTTCTAGTCGGATAAAATTAACATTACTTGGAGTATCACTTAGATTATATTGAGCTGGTCGTTATTCATCTACAGCTTTTAAGTTGTTTTTAATACCATTAATTCTTAGGTTTCCAGAACCACAATCAAATCTCAATTGGCGTTTACTTTATTTTCAACAACGAAAAATGAACTACCTACCATAAAATTCAACCGAAATCGAATTTCCTCCCAAGTATCGACGTAAGGCATCCCCAACATACACCCACCATCCAGATTGAATGATTAAAGAAGTAATTAAGTATCGACGCTCATTCTGTCGTGGCGACTCTCAAATTTGCATGTTAAACGAAGTTTAACTTCGGTTTTTTGTTTTTTTCACTTATTGAGATGCTGGTTGTTCGCGTGCGTCGCCTCAGGGACATTTGAGCTGCAATATTATAATTGCATCTCCTGTATATCCTATTTCATCCACGTTAAAGTTGATATTGGTTTGTGTTTGTGTGTTTGGATCTCGTGTAGTATTGATGGACTTTTTAATTGTATTGTTAATGTCAGTGTAAAGGCGTAGAGATCGCTTGCTTCGATTGTGTGCGGTCGATGCGGTCTTGTATTTGTCTTTGATTGCTTTTACCTGAAAACTGCATAGATTGACTTTGCGTGATTTAGTTGCTGTAGTCATTATTTAGGTGTAATGCGTTTAATTTGTCTGTGCTTTCGTGTAATTAATATACCTACCATTAGGTATACTGAAGCTGGTACAGAAATTGTATTTTTTTTAAAGTAGGTAGTTTTACAATGATACATTTTCAAATCTTAACACCGTCATAGCCCAAAAACTTCTGCTGCTACCAATATTAAATTTAAAGGTGGAAACTTGTCCAGTAGTTAGGTATAAATCTTGAGCCCTGAAACGAACAGAAAAATATAAGGTCGTGTAATAATCTTATGACATTATAAAATTAACTCCCAACTTTCACAGCCACCTACACAATTTAATTCCCACATACTCAAACAAGTATCCAGGAGTTCAAATTACAATCACACCTTTATATAAAGTACATTTATAATACACCTACAGCACATAACTCTTAACCGAGAAGGAAATAAATTATGTACTTACGTCGGTAAGCCATATTAAGCGACCCCAATTAGGCTAGATGAGATATATTGTTATAAAATATATATTTTGTTTCGGAGGGTGAACGGATCGATTCCCCGTTAGCGGACGGTGGTCAGGCATTAAAATATTAAGGGGACTCTAATCTGCCATGATTGAATTTTGCGTTTCAGATGGCCGAGTGTGCGCCTGCCCTAACTCGGGAGCTATGTATCATGTGTGGGTACTATCGGTTGTCGAATAAGGTTAAGTTCGATGTAAGTTAAAGTATTCAGAAAAAAGAAACCGCTCAAAAACTTCGAAGTTGTGAGTGGCTTAAAGAGACTTTCATTTGTAATTTTGAGTTGGGAAATTTTTGTGGATTTTCAAAAATATAATAGACGAAGTCATAATCTTCATGTCGACTAAGAAGTAGGTACTCATTCAAAAAATACTATTCTTCATTCGTTGCACTAGCTTTTAACTTTTCTACTAGGTAAGTACCTTGTACCAGTAAGACCGTATTAGTAGCAGAAAATAATTTTATCATTTTGTTCTCAAACGAGTTTTATCGCCCCAAGGTTCTTACAACGGATCGAGTAACACTAGTTTCCCTCAACCGTATAGCATAAATCTGGAGGTGGCACACAAAGCGTGCGCAGGACCGATAGCGAAGTATCTAAAGCCGCGGAGGAGAGCCCAAATTAGCATTTTAATAAATACACACCCTTTGAACACTCAACACTCGTAAATTTATACCTACGGATCTCTATAATCAAATACAAACATATAACTCTTGTTTTGAATTGAAAGTCGGGAAAAGTTTGCTGTTGGTTCATTTTTAATTTGTATTGATGACACTCAATATCTGGGGTATGGATATTTATGTGGTTCAGGTTTATTTCTGTTCAAACCATAGCTTCATTAATAATTTCACGACCAATGAACCTTATTAACCTCACTCTGCCACTCACTCTATGATGGTTCATTCTACCACCACCCCTACACTACTAGGGGGAAGTCCCCTGGCGGACACTTAAGGTTTTATAGAAATAAAATAAAAAATATTTTAAGGAATGTTTATTTATTTATGACTTACAATAGATAACTAAGTTAGAAATCAAATTAAACTAAAAAAAACACAACCTCTGCTTAAAAATAATTAACACCATTAATCAGACTTCGGTAACAAAAAATGTAATTTATAAAACTGGCACCTAGTACCGGACGGATATTTGTGCCATACCAAAAGCACTGGACATCTCAGAATAGCTTGCATCGATCACATATGTAGCCATCTCCAGCCTCTGGGACGTCTGCACATGCTTCATGTGCCCACCCAAGACAGGATGAGCTCTGGATCCAGTCTTCCTCAGTGTCTTCTAAGCAAACCACGCAAATTGTTGTGTTTGTGTTAGATGTTTCAGTTAATGGTTCCACTTTATTTCCATATTTTTCTTTGGGCTCCACGTCTTTCGCTTCTTTTCCTTTGGGTTTAATTCCTTTGGTTTGTCTACAATTGCTGCTTTAAACTTAGATCCTAATTCCTTCTTTTTGTCTCTCATGTTCTTTTCATTTTCTTTTTCTTCTGCCACTTTTTTGTACGGCGTTTCTTCTTCTCCTCGATTTAGCGCCTTTATTTTGTCATATACAGTGCTTTTAGGAATATTGTATCGCATTGCATCTTGTCTTACACTCAGTTCTTTGGAAAAAAAATATCGATAGCAGTTTGTAAGCTTTCCACCGTTTGTAAGCCCACGATTCTTTATTTTCCTTCTCTTCCATTTCAATGCTATTCATTCTTCTATGTTCTAAAACAAAATTCAACAATTAGAATACACATCATACATAATCAGCCTATAATGTTCCCACTGCTGGGACACAGGCCTCCTCTCTGCGAGAGGGAGTGGGCCGTAATCCACCACGCGGGCCCAGTGCGGGTTGGTAGATGTCACATGTCTTCGAATTTTTGTTCTAGGACATGCCGGTTTCCTCACGATGTTTTCCTTCACCGTTTTTGAGAGCAATGGTGATGAAATAATTTACACAAAGTAAAGCGCCTGTCCGGGTTCGAACCTACGACGTACAACTCGTAAGTCGCGGCCGTTACCACTGGGCCACCACTGCTCTCAGTGGTGGTTACAATTAGAATTAGTGTTGCCCAAATTCAGTCTTGGTCTTGCAGTCTTGGTCTTGTTCTTGCGTTTTTGCAAGACCAAGACCAAGAACAAGACCGCGTATTTTTAGCAAGACCAAGACCAAGACTGACCGTGCAAGACTTGAGCAAGAACAAGACATAGCCTGCAAGACTCTTGCGTCTTGCAGCTAGGACTTAGCGCTATTTCACTGAGTAGTTAGGTGTAACAGTTCGGTGTATAGGTAGGTATGCTTAGGAATTCTATGAGACGCAAAAAACTGTATCAAAGAATATGAAAAACTGGACCTATGCGCATTACGACTAATACCATAAACATAGCGAATAAAAAAATATCTATTATAATCAAACTGAGTGCATGCATAGTTATGTTTTAACCATCGGCACTTTGATAATGCGGCATCAAAGCTTTGTACTTACTTCTCAAAGAAATTTGCCGCTTTTCGGAAGTACATGGTTATGATACACGCGCCGGCGGCTTCTTTTGAAATCTAAAACAATCGTTGCCGCCACGCCGAAATCATAACATTTGTGACACTATTTGATTGCCGCCATAGGGCGTAGGTATACTCATGCAAAATAATTTCGAATTTTTTTAAGAGTACCTACAGGTGTTCCAAAGAATAAATAAGTTTCAGAGTGCTTAGAATGAAAATGAATACATTATACTGATCACGCAAGTAGTATTATGATTAGGATAAAATGGTAAGGATAGGTAGTAGATGTCATATTAATTCATTCTAGTAAGTATATATTATAATATTGATTACTTATATGGTTTTAAACTAATTACTTAGGTACTATTATTGTACATTTAGTCATTATATTTCTTAAGTTTTTACAAGAAAAAATAGCAAAAAAGTGTTCAAATAGCAAAAAAAGCAAAAAACGGGTGATCCGTTTAATAAATATTGTAGCCACTTTTAAATATACTTGAAACGTGTAAAAAAATTCTACAAAACTAATAAAATAACATAAAAAGCGTAGGTACTTACCTACTAATAAAATAAAAAGCCTGCGATAAGAGTTTTGTATTACTTACCAGCCCGAATATCTCTGAGAGAGATGATGAGAGTAAGTATTTACTAGCTGTGCCCGCGACTTCGTCCACGA
The DNA here is from genome assembly GCA_905333075.3 of Atethmia centrago. Classification (NCBI taxonomy): domain Eukaryota; kingdom Metazoa; phylum Arthropoda; class Insecta; order Lepidoptera; family Noctuidae; genus Atethmia; species Atethmia centrago. The sequence goes on along the minus strand of HG995383.1, from coordinate 11,630,604 downwards.
GGAATAGTAACTTTGGAGGTATAGTGACGTTCAGGACTTATTTATTTATTTTAAAACTTCTGTCATCAAACATACAAACGAACTCTTCAGCTTTATAATATTAGTATAGATGTACGCCAAAACATTCACTTATATGTAAAGAATAGTGATTGGCACTAATTCTATTTTATTCACGCGTCGCGTCTGTATAAGTAGGTAATATTTAGTGTGTGTTTGTACGCCGCACGCGGCATTGTTTGATTTGCGGCGGCATCCTTTTCATAGAGCCGGCACGTGGCGAGGCGGCGCGGTAGAAAGCAAGGAAACGTACTATAAATAAAGGAATTATTTTAATTCCAGTCATTTCCAATTGAGCTGTGCTTCGAGTCTAACTTAATAATTGTTTTTACTAATTCTCGTTGTTTTCTAAAAACGTATCACGTGTACAATTTAATATGAGTGACGAAGATTCAAATTATTCTAGTCCGAGTAACGAGAGTTTGAGTCACAGATCTAAAAGACCCAAAAGCAAATTTGAGGAGTTTTTCGAAATAATTCATGCATCCCAAACTGCCTTCTGTAAATTGTGCCAACATAAAAAGATTGAAATAAAAATGAAAAACAGAAACACTTCAGGCTTAAGGAAACATCTAATATCTTTCCACAAAAAGGAATCAGAAATATTTCTTCCTGTTAAACCAAAATTAAGTGGAGATATCACAAGCTTTTTAGTAACCGCTGGAAGAAGTGGACAGGTAAGAATATTTTTTTAACAGTTAAAAGAATTTTAACTCCGCGTAGCTATTCATGCGATACTTTCAAAAACGCCATTAACTTACGTAAGTATTTTTGAGTTAGTGGTGTTTTCATCTAGGGGTGCGACATATTAAGTATGTAATTATCGTCTTAAATATTTTTTATAAACACCCATATTTTCATTTAATCGGCCAGTAACAACTAAGTACTTTATTTTGGTAAATTACAGTACAGTGCAACCTTAATATAACAAATATCAATTTAACGATTTTCTCGATTTAACAACAACAAACCTCCTCCTCTTATACGCTCAAACCTAGTATGTTTTAAATAATAACACAAGATTTATTGTTTTGTTTCAGTCGGAAAACAGCAGTGACAACATCACGACAGCTACAGTTGATTGGGTGGTGAAAAAATATCTTCCCTTCTCATTTTTCGATGACGAAGCTACACAAGTATATTTTCGACGTATTTGCCCTAATATGGTGTTTCCTAAAAGGTCTACACTTAGAAGGAAAGTCAAAGAGCGATTTGAAGAGCTCCAATTGAATCTCAAGGAACGACTTCAACAATTATCATCTAAAATGTCTTTTACCATTGATGGGTGGACGTCAATTGCTGGTAGGAGTTACTACGGGGTTACTATTCATTATATAGACAACGAATGGAAGTATCAATCTGTAGTTCTTGATTTTATACCATCACGCGGTCGACATACTGGGGAAGATATTGCAACGATTTTCCATGAATGTTTATTGGAATATGGCATAATTGATAAAATACAAGGTATCACGGTCGACAACGCAACTGCAAATACCAAATTTATGTATGAACTGGGCAAACAGCTGCCGCCACACTTTGATTCAGACAATCAACATTTCCGGTGCTTTGCTCACATTTTAAACCTTGGTGTACAAGATTTATTAAAGACCTTAGCATTACACTGTGAGTCTGACACTAACGCGCAAGATCAGCAGTACGAAGACTATGCAGACGAAACTGAGGATGAGGAAGATGAAGAATCTGCACCAAATATTGCTGACTCGCGTACATCTGTAACAAAGTTACGCAGTATTTCCAGTAAAATAAAAAGAAGTGAGATAGTGAAGAAGAAGTTTCAGTCTGCTTGTGAAGCAGCTGGCGTGCCATCAAATCTAAATGCCATTCTTGACTGTCCAACGAGATGGAATTCCACACATGATATGATTGGATTTGGTTTAAAAGTGAGAGCGGGCATTGACATATTGTGCAGTTCTGTCACCGAATTAAATGATTTTCAAATCACAGCTAATGAATGGCAGGTACTCGAAAAATTACATAAATTTCTAATAAACTTTAAACTTTTAAGTACAAAACTTGGTGGAGACAAATATGTTACATTACCGCTAGTCATTGTATCATTCAATCTCTTGCTAGATAAAATTGAATCCATGGTAAAACAGTTAGATGAGAAACCTAATCGATCTGAAGTGGATGAAAGGCTCATTCTAGCTTTCCAAGCAGCTCGAGACAAAATGCTTAAACATTACAAGAAGAGCAACTGGATTTATTGTACTTCTTTAATTTTAGACCCAAGGCATAAGGCTCAGACTTTTGACCTGACAATGTGGGGGAAGCAACTTAAAACAGAAAGTCTGCGCAAGTTCAATGAACTTTATGAAGAATATAAAAGTCTACACTCACTGAACAAATCTCTGGAATTACCAGAAAAAGAAAATAAAGTATGTGATGAAGATGAAGACGTAATAGACTTTGATAAACTCTATGAATGTCCCTCGACGTCATCTGGATCTTGTCTTCAAGGCTTAGTGATAGACGAGTTGGAGGAGTACCTGAGAAAACCAAGAACTGCCAGCTCGGAAGACATTTTAGATTGGTGGAGGACGCATGAGACAGAGTATCCGATTTTATCGAAAATGGCCCGTGATTTTCTCTCAATACCTGCAACTTCAGTACCTGCTGAGAGGTTATTTTCTAAAGCATCATTAGTAATTAGAAAACATAGAAATAGGTTAAGTGATGAGTCAGCCAGATGGTTACTTTGTATTAATTCTTGGTCAAAAAAATTGATATAAAGTATCATAACCTAATGATAAAGCTGTTGATTTGTGTTGTATTTTATTTTTTATTCAAATAAATGATAAATCGTAAAACTCTTTTATTAAATTTCTTATAAGTTGAGGGTTCAATCTCTTTCTAGACAGATAAGTATTGTTCTTTAAAATACAGTCAAGTTATTGTAATTAATTTGTTTTTTTACATGTTTTAGCAAATGTAAGCTTATAAATCATAAATGTTTATTAAGAAACAGTTACTTCCATGGAAAACGACATATAGGTCAGTTGATTTTTCGAATTTCTTATCAAATCTTCAGTTATTTATTAATCTGCTTGATCTTTACTATGGCTATGTTAATTCAAGCTCACAATGTTCCAATTCTAATACGTTTTTGTAAGATTTAAAGTAAACTTTAATAAATAGTAATAGACTAATAGGTAATTGCAAGACTTGCAAGACTCTTGCTGCAAGACCAAGACCAAGACCAAGACTGGGAGCGCAAGACCAAGACCAAGACCAAGACCAGGTGTATTGGCGCAAGACCAAGACCAAGACTGGCTAAGTCTCGTCTTGTTCTTGCATTTGGGCAACACTAATTAGAATAGATAACGTTAATTCTCACGAGAAATATCAATATGTTTACTGTCCGGTGCTAAGGGATGACTTAGTGTCCGGTACTAAGGGACAGATGATTTCGTACATTAGGTGGTACCTACTATAATTAGTTAAAAAATCTAATAATATTCTATCAGTTCACGGGCAACAATTAAGTACTACTTTTATTTTTGAATACCATTAAAATGTAAATGCAGAAATGTGCCAGAATTACTTACATCGATTTTTACGTGACGCCGTGATTTCCCGCCAAAAGCAGCAAACGCCCGCTCCCGCCGTGGCCTTGCGCGTCACTCGCGAGCCACGGCACGTGATCCTGTTGCTGTGTGCCCCCCGCGCCCCTTTCACTTGTACTTTGAATCGAACCGGTTTACACTTGCTTGAATAGTACGAGTGTCCGGCGGTAGGTGCCGTCCGGCGCTACGGGACCCTATTATTTTGTTATTTTGTTTTATATTTCAGAGGCCTATTTAATAAACGCGACAATGACAGGTGACAGGCGACAGCTGACAATCCGACAATTTGTAAATTTTTTGTTTAACCTGTTAAGCCCCCCCGCGCGACACAGATTCGGAGTCAAACAATAGAAAATCAATTGTGTCTCATTAGCTGTCCTTGACCAATTAATAAAGATTGTAACTGACAAATTTGCCACTGTGGAAAATCTACAAATATGTTGACTTGTCGTGACAAATTGACATATTTCTGTTCAGTAAATTATTTATCTTGACAGGCGACAGGTGACAATTTGTTCGGAAAAACTTGTCAAATCTTTTTCATCATGACAGGTGGACATATTTGTCGAATTGTCAGAGATTTTCGACAGGCACCCTCACCCAATGTTAAGTCAGTTATTAGTTCAAGTCAGTTAATGTCAAGTAGTTCGACAGTTACATTCATTTTAAATTTAAATTCCATTAAATTTATTCAATTAATACGAATAATAAAAAAAAATGGTGTTAACATGGTGTTCGTCGACGGATAGTAATGGTAGTGAAGATGAATATTTGGTGCAAACTGTAAGACGCCGCACATTTAAACCAAGACTTAACTTTTCTATCAATGCGACTGATGAAATATTCCTAGAACGGTCAAAACCAAAAGTAAAATTGATATTTTTTTTTAATATCACCCTCATGTTCTCTCACATGCATGCCTCGATATTGTGTTTGGACAAATATGTCACAAAATGTGACTAATTTGTCAATTACCATGACAAATAAGTCAGAGAATATTTTCTTAGAGATTCGACAGGTAAAATCTGACAATTGTCACCTTTATTAAACGGCTTTTCAGTCTGCCAATTTTGTCAGTATATACTTGTCGCATTTGGACATAATTGTCATCTTTATTAAACGGCACATGTCGCGAAAATTCGACTTATTTGCAAAAAAGGGACAAAAACGTAGGATTGTCACGTTTATTAAATAGGGCCCAGATTGCTCTTGTGTATTAGGCATGGTTCTAAACTAAAATATTTTCTAAATCCATATAAATAACTATTGCATTGTTTCCATGACACACGAACTCCACTTAATTACAAACACTGATCTTGTGAGTCATGAGCTAAACAAGTGCATCGTGATCTTGGATAAGGGTTGGTGCATAATATTCAAAATGAATGATCATCAGCCAAGTAAATACCAAGAAACAACACTGACAATAGCCAATGACTATATCTATCATCATCATTGTTCCAACTACTCGTACTACTGGCCTAACTAAGTTTAGGTTTGTGCAATGATTCCCTGGTCTAGGCAATATTACGTATATTACGGAAAGCTAAGAAAGCAGATGGCGCCACTTTGACACGAGGAAAACCACAGAACAGAAAAAAACAGGTTTTTCTGTTCCGTGAGGAAAACTGTCAAAAGCGCGCCACTTTTTTCGCCGTTTTCCAATATTATTGCAGCTATATTTAATCATTTAATTAGTAGTATAATTGTAGGTTAAAATAATTTATAGCAAAATGTTAAAAGTTGCATATAAGAATTTCAAACATATTATTTGTAATTGTGATATTAAACTACTTTACAATATACTTTTAAAGTTACATTCAAGTAAATAGCACTAAAAATATTGTGTTTTTATTTTGTTTCTACTCTGACCTGTAAAAAATTCTTCATTCGTATAGTCTTCAGCTCTAAAATGATCAGAATACAACCTTGAATGTTTTGTGACTGTAAAGTGATTGCAACGTTCTAATTTACCATTGTTTGCGAAGTTATTCGTTTTTAGTGAATTAATGAACGCCTTCGTTCCTGCAAATATTACGTAACGGCACAACACTGATTCTCTGACAAATAACCATAGATATTTTTTTTTATAACCATAGATGACAGAAGAGGCCTAAACTTCATGTGTTTCTGTTTATGTTATTAATTTATTAATTTATATCCCTTATAACAATCATTACAGGTTTCATTACCTAATGGTACGGTCTCATAAACAGCATTTATTATTACAATTATTTCCAATTTAAACTTATTAAGAACTTTAACCTTATTCATTATAACCTTTTTGTTATCTAGTGCAATGGTGCCCTCTCGCGGGAGCAATTAGCAGTAAGGTTCACTTTTCTCAACCAGGTCATCAGTGTTACTTAAATCTTTAAGGTACCAGTGTAGTCCCAGTAAACCTTAAGAGTAATTCTTGTATAACTTAAATCCTCTCTAAATCCAAACGAATAACTCTTGCATTGTTCCCATGACACACGCACTCCACTTAATTACAAACACTGATGTTGCGAGTCTAAAGCTAAACAAGTGGATCGCGGTCATCGTAATCTTGGATAAGGGTTGGTGCATAAATCACGCGGGGCGACGTTGCCCCGGGCCTTTACTTTATCTACTGTGTGCGGGTGACGCTACTGGGGTGAAGAGGTTCGAAGGCTGGAAAGGATTTGGCTGTGGCAAGGTTCTTGTTTTTAGGCGCAGATATATCATTTTAGTGACTTCTGTTATTACGCTTTCATATAATGCAAGTAAGTTATTAAAAAAAAAAAGTTTAACTAGATCGTATACACATCAATTCTATATGTGAATATTTAAGTATTGTAGTAAAATACTTTATAAAATAAATTCATAAAATAATGTCTACCCGAAGCATAAAAAAACGATATTACTTGCAAACTAATTAAGATATTTTCATGATCCTTTTTTGTTTGAACACACTATTTTATTTTCTATTATTCTATCTGTGATTTTTCGAAAAAAACTAAATATTCCCTATGAAACCGAACAACGCCGCAGTATGAGCGCGATGCGCATTTGTATGGCCAAGGTCAACGGCGATTACCCGACCCTTAAATTGGTATTAAATATTATTTATTAATTAACACACAAATATTCTCAACTATTCTCATTTCGATTTGTCGAATCAAGAGCCAGACTTCTTCCGATTCACACATATGCTCTCATCTATAATCCAAAACTCGCTATTTTGAATTTATAAAATGCATTCTGGATCTAAACCTCTTTTCCCACATGTCTCTTCCATTCGCTCTATACATTCGTCCCTGATAATTGCCGGCCGCCCCGCACCCCGCCCTGAGCACCTCTGACCCTCTGAAACTTGCAGCCGATCACAATAATTTATTGTACGTGCCACCCAGCACTGGAATTTCGCGAAAACTAGTACATTTAGTATGTGTAATTAGAAAAAAACGTGAGTAAATTAAGCTTGCAGTTGGTGTTTGTAGACGGTGGAGTTTTAGATAAAAACTTGCATAGTTAATTAAATCGTGACGATTGATGATGTATTTTACTGATTTAATGTTAGATTTGTGAAAACTGTTCTGTTCAGTGTCATGAAAAAGCAGTCCTCATTTAGTTCCTGGTTAGGTATGTTCAATCACATACATACATACATACATACATACATACATAAACTCACGCCTTCCTGCCATGGGGGTAGGCAGAAACTATAGAACGCCACCTGCTACGCTCCTTACATACTCCTTTTGCTTCGTTTACGTTAATGCATATGGTCATACACGCACGCCGGTTGCGAGTACTATGCACCTGACTTTTTTGAAGAACATCATGATCAGTCACAGAAGTTAATTATTAAGCAAATCGAAAAGCCTTTTTACACAACTGTTAAAGAATGACAGTTGTGATTTGAATATACGGGCAAATTAAATTGGTATTAGTCAATTTGTTTATCAATTAAGTATTTTCCCTGATTTCACAAAATAGTTAGGTAATAGGTAAAACGGGCCGGTGTCCGCAACTCCACGTAAATGCGCGTATTTTGCGTACGTACCTACACAAAATAGTTTTGAACACACATAAATGTTCACGGCTTGGTGCCGATAAAAACACCGAGAGGAGACAGAATCTATTGATTGTCTCAAATTAACTAACCAATAAGTTTCATATATAATAAGGAGAAGTGCAATGAACTATTACCTACACCTCACCAAACGACGGGCTCGTCCTACCATAACTCTACAAGCATCATGCCTTTATTAAGTCAAATTAATTACCTAAAAAGTCCAGCACACAATAAAACAAATGAAGTCTCCAATAATTTATGTCGTGGACTAGTGCTTGCTGCGCATGCGTCAACATTGCCTGATTTACACACAAAACACTACCCCGATCTTATCCTGGGACAGGGCGGTCGCATAAATAAATGAACTAATTCTGAGAGACAAACAATTTGGATACTGCCTATGGTAGAGACTTAGGTCTTTTAGCTTAGAAAGGAATGTTAGGAAATCTGGAAAAAATACCGTTGCTGAAAGAGTGCACAACAGTATTATATTTACTTTCACTCGGTACATTGTACCTAATAATCACACATTGTTATAAAATTATCCTCTCAGAGAGAGAGGAGGGGCTTGGGTCCGAACAGTGGAAAAATTATAGGCTGATAATGTTAAAATGTCTACTTAGGTAGTAATTATGTGATAAAACTGATAAATGGTAACAATTTTTATTTTTGTACCTAAGTAGGTTCGTACAAACTCTTTTACACGTCAATCATATTTTTAAAACTAGATGAGGTCGGCGTTTCTTATCTGACTACTCTGAGAAGAGAGGCCGAAACAAACTCAGAGGAGACAGTCTCTTTTAAAGTCCAGAAATTATCTTGGTCAGATCATGGCCATGTAGATTGGTGAAATTCTATGGTATCTTAGTGTCTATATATCGCCATGAAAATTACAAACAGTTATACATAACAAAGCACTACAAATCTTTTTAATATTCTAGTAGGTAAGATACAACGACCAAAACTCAGCCTAGAGCTTCAGAATGCCTTCATTACCTTCAACCTAATCCTGAACTAAATAATTTTCCGATTTATATGTGCTTAGTATCACTATGGACTAGATAAAGGCCCAAAATTAAATATTATACCAATAAAAACGATAATAATGGCTTCCCCAACATCCGACCGCTGCGATAATTCCTGCTCCCGACCAATAAATATACCTTCGACGTTTTCAAGTTAACTTGGTATATTTCAAAATAACCTCAGGCAAGACAGGAACCTTCCTTACGCGATACGGCAATAAAGGGAATCCCTTTAAACGTATCCTCGGCCCTTCGACGTATAAATATCAATTTATCCGGGATGTCAAATACGGCGAACCCTGGCCATTTTCACATTACGAATTGTCTGCGATCCGTCTTGCGCGGGAGCGGTTTATCTCAATTTTTCTTGAAATTTTTATACAGAACAGACTTTGGCTGTGGTACTGAAACAGTCGACGTATATTGCGGTTATTAATGGTGTTTGTTTTTAATTATTTTGTGTGAAATATATAACGCATACAATTTTTAGGTTCCTTTTAATATTCAGAAAATTTTAGTATTCAGAAAACATTCAACGGGTGACATAATAAACGTCATCCGTCGAGTGTATATAGTGAGCTATAGAGATATATTGAGCAGTGGTGGTCCAGTCCTAACGGCCGCGACTTACGAGTTGTAGGTCATAGGTTCGAAACCTGACAGGCGCTTTATTTTGTGTAAATTATTTCATCACCACTGCGCTCAAAACGGTGAAGGAAAACATCGTGAGGAAACCACCATGTCTTAGAACCAAAAATTCGAAGACATTGTGACACTTACCAACCCGCACTAAGCCCATGTGGTGGATTACAACCCGCTCCCTCTCACCGAAAGGAGGCCTGTGTCACAGTGGGGACATTATATGCTGATTATGTGAGTTTATAAAAATTTGGTATTCTACCGAACGATATAATTTTTTTTTTTTTGGGTGGGAAATCATCAAATAACTTCTCCCGCTCTGGGTAGAGCGGGAGGGTGTGTCAGACTCTTACTGACTAAAACCCACCCGTATTCCTTCCGTTGCTTGTGTTGCCAGGGGCCTCGGTAACTCTTTAGTACCTTCCCGCGACCCCGGCAGGCATCGGCCCTAGTGGACCCCTACACTTGTGCTGACGACATCTCTTTGAGGCGCGCGTGGAATACAACGCGCCGTCGACCCGGGCCTGATTACCTACTAAGATCAAACTACTACTACTTTACACACTTTTTAAAAACACCTCTTTCTAAAAACCAGATAAATCTCCTGCTAGCCTATTTCCAACTCGTAAAACAGTCCGAAACAAAACACGAGCGTTACAATTGTGAATGCAACTTGACATTAACATTCATTAAATAGCTACGTCCCCTTAAATTTAAGTGTACCAACAAAAATAGAGCAATATATTAAGAGGATTTACGGTACAAATATATGTAAAGTTTGCTGGATATATTATATTTTGGGGTTGGGACGAGACGAGAGGGGGTATACGTGAAAACATTCGAGTACGTGCCTTAGCATAATTCCTTAAGGGCGCTAGGCTGGTAAGCTTCCGTAATTCGTCTTGGAAGAATCCCTAATTTGAAATGTGGATGAGTTTCGAAATTCCTTGAGTAAAAGGAAAAGCCTCAACGTGTTGAGAGGTACCACCTTGTTTTGGGTTACTATAAGCTAGCTTAGTTATAATGCAGCTAGCTTAGTTAATATTTGCTATCAGTCATCATAAGGTCATAATTGATAAAGTCTAAGTACTGAAAAGGTCAACTGACGGCCTCAAAGTACCTACTGACTTTTAGTCACTATCTTAAAAAGGTAAATTTTAATCCAACGTCAAACTGGCCACTAAGCTGTCAATACTTGAATATACTCAGATGAGTATATTATAATATATAGTGATAGTGAAATTAACAACATGGTCATGTTGTTAATTTCTATGCTAACATTGTTGTCTGATAAGATTATCGATTAATTCCATGTTTGTTCTACTGAAACACATTAATTCAAAGTACTTACATAAATAAAATTACGTGTAAAAGTCATCTACGTCGTAAGATCTTATTGCTTAACGGGCGCACCTATCTGCTCACATTACAAACTTTGTTATTTTGCTAAATAAAAAAACCCTTACAAAAAATATTTCGAAACAGAATTATTCTAACAAAGTACACAGATAAGTACAATATTCAAAGTGCAAAAACTAAAAACAAACATTTCTCACAGAACTAGAAATCTCTTGCCCAACACTCAGTCGTTTTTCTTCATATCCCCCAAAACGCTGGATTTAAATTTTTCGTTTCAAACTTGTTAGCAGATTAGCAACAAAGCAAGCGCGATATCTTAAATGTGGATCTGTTGTAAACAGATTCGCGAGCACAACCGCTATTTATGAGTTTATTTATCATTAACAAATTATATTAAAGCTCACGGGAACACAGTTTTTTGTTGGTCCACACTTTTAGCTTGTAATTTAAACACGGTAACGTAATATGCGTTTTGATTCTTATCGTAATTGTTAAAGATTGGTGGTGTTAGTGGATAATTTGTGGCGTTTGTTTTATGACTGATTTCTGGCTTTGATTCAATTTCACATGTGAATTTAGTTAAGATCTTTACCATCGTTACCTTAGCATTGATTAGCAGTAGCTTGGTCTTTGTTATACGTAGCTGGGTTTTGACTATCAGTGGCTTTGTGTTATCCATTAGTAGCTTGGTCTTCACTATCAAAAGCTTGGTCTTTTTTTCTTTATAGCATAATCAGCCTACATAATGTTCCCACTGCTGGGACACAGGCCTCCTCTCTCTGAGAGGAAGTGGGCCGTAAACCACCACGCGGGCCCAGTGTGGCTTGGCAGATGTCACATGTCTTCAAATTTTTGGTTCTAGGACATGCCGGTTTTCTCACCATGTTTTTCCATCACCGTTTTGAGAGCAGTGGTGATGAAATAATTTACACAAAGCAAAGCGCCTGTCAGGGTTTGAACCTACGGCCTACAACTCGTAAGTCGCGGTCGTTACCACTGGGGCACCACTGCTCTACCACCTTTTTCTTTAGCTTGGTTTTAAGTACCAGTAGTTTGATCGCCAGTAACTTGGTCTTCATTATCTGTAGTTAGGTCCTTTCTATCAGTAGCTTGATTTTCACTATTAGTTACTAAGTTTTGATCATTAGAAACTTATGTTTCTTCCCTATCGTAGATATATCACAATAATATTTTTTTTGGCAACGTCTGAATTTTTAAAGACTTTCAATCAGGCCTTTCATGTCTTTGTTGCCGTAATATTTTCATGTACTTAGATTTAAAGCTTATAACTTTTAATACATGTCTCGAATTATTTACGGCTATGTTCAACATGGCGAGATGTGTATAACACGACCATATCTATAAAAAGTTTACTTTTCATTCCAAATTTTGTTACAGAATATTTAAATATTGTTTGTTCTTTAAAAAACAAATTTAAAACGCTTTACAGGACAATATTGCCCATTCTCTCACCATCAAAGGTGTTTGATTAACCAAACAAAAGCGTCTCTAGCCGTAAAATCCTTCAAAACAATATCTTCCTAAGGAATTCTTCCTGTAACAAACCGTTAAAAAGGTAAAGGCCTTGTGGGGATGATATTTCTGAGGTCGACGATACAAAGCGGAGGTAACAGAAGCCTCGGAACAATGCGACCCATCTGCACCCACTTCCGACGTTCAATTAAATTTTTACTGGAGATTATCACGCAGACGTACGGACGGACCGATTATGGATGTTTAAAATTTTGTTTTAATATTAGAGCCTTGTACGAGATTGTATTAAGTGGGTTTTGTGTTTAAATTAGGTAAATAAGGATGACTGTTTTTTATTTCACTTTATTTTAGTCTAGTAGTTTAGTTTTTTGTTTTCATGATTTTGTGAGAGACTTCGATGCTTTAAAAGACCGGTGGTTCTTCATTTTATAAACTTTATTCAGAGACTGTGCCACGGACTAACTCCACCAGTCTTACTAAGGGGTATCGTATTATCCAGTAACTGGGTTGTGGAGGTCAGATAGGCAGTTGGTCCATGTGAAATACTAGTATTGAGCTGCACCCGGTTAGACTGGAAGTTGACCTCAACGTAGTTGGGAAAAGGCTGATGATGATGATGCCACGGACGCAGCTACTTATACAGGGTTATTTTGAAATTGGCTAGCTAAACTCTGCAGACGGGATGGGTACCGATATCTAAACATGATAAAACAAAAAATAAATTTATGTGATACTTCAAGTGACTACAATAACTGCGGTCGATGCGCAGTTATTGTACCTAGTCACTTGAAGTATCAGTTTAGAAAATCTGTTTTTTTTTTGTGTAAACTTTATAGACGTGTATCGATATCTAAACGCGAAAACAGTTTTTCTCAACTTCTACTTCAAGTAACAATACTAATAGCAGTCGTTGACCTCCCTAAAAAAAAAAAAATCTTTTTACCCGACTGCCCCAGAAGGAGGGTAATGTTTTTCGAGAGTATGTATGTATGTATGTATATTTCTTTGGCACTCTCTGTAGCCTAAACGGCTTGATGGATTTTAACATAAGAGGTGTCGTTAGATTTATCTTAATTGTGGGAGTGACACAGGCTATATAATACTTATATATTGCATCTGAAAATGCAAAAAAAGGGAGGGGACGGCTTTTTAAATCAAATTACAACTATAAGTATTGATATCAAATAATGGCTAGTAATGAGTCCATTCCATGTATATATATATAAATATATTAATACTCGTAAAACTAAAAAACTTGAAATAAAACAAATTATTTAAAAAAAACACAAAACCCGAATGTCTATAGAATTTGGTATCGCAGGCGGGGACAAACCAATAACCTAAAATATGGTGTATAAATGCCGGCATTTAACTTTAGATCTCGGCGGAGTGGTGGGGGTTTATGTGCTCGTCGTATTGTCTTAGGAGTAAGGTCCAAAATCGCTTAAAGTAATTAAGGATCAGAGCTAAAGATAAATGCATTTATAACTTTTGTTTGTCCCGCCTGCGATACCAAAATTCTATAGATTATAATGCTTGTTTTTCTCTTTTCAGTTATGTGTTTTAGCAGTCGGGTTTTTTGTTTTTTTAATAATTTGTTTTGATTTTATAGTTTTTAGATATAAATATCCATTGCTATTGCGGAGTTTAGCTAGCCAATTAAAAATAAGCCTGTATAATGTTTAATTAATTAATTAATTAAATGTATGTTCTACATTATTTTATGATTTTATGAATTCTTATCTTCCGTACGATCACAAGATATTAATTAAGTGCTTTTAAAAAGTATGCACGGTTTGAAGTGCTCTTGAGTTAGAAGCTTCTATTTCCGGACATACAGCCCTTTTAAGATCGGCTTGTCTGAGTTGTGTCGACAAATCCATTCTTCTTACCAGCTTGTTAAAGTAAAAAAAAAAATACCTAAATTCTGGATTAAAGAAAAACCTTTAGGTACATGTGACATCTACCTACCCGCACTAGGCCCGCGTGGTAGATTACGGCCCACTCCCACTTACAGAGAGGAGGCTTGTGTCCCAGCAGTGGGAATATTATAGGCTGATTATGCTTTATATGTGCCTAGTCCGTAGTCTCCCCAGGATGTGAGTGAAACCGCAGTTATCTTGCTAGCTTGTGTATTGCTAAACAGCACACTGCAAAGAGATCTATTTACCATTTTTCTCCCCTTTTCTATCAACAACATTTCCTATTCTACCACTCAAAATTTTCCCCTATTTCTATCATATCTTCCTTACACGGAGGCAATAGACTTTGTTCTTATATCGCGACACGTAATAACTCCGTAGCTGTTTGCAGTACTCGCTCGTAAATGAAAAATAAACATGCGTGAGCTTTATGTGACTATGTTTTACTTATTAACGTTGTTTGTCGTTTGTTTCATACTTAAATATTGTAAATCTTGTTGTTTTGTTTTGAGCTTTATGGGATTTAAGTTTTGAATGGATTTTTCAGAAGTACTTAGTTACCTATACGTATCATTATGCTTTATTCGCACTAGGACACAAGTCGCTGTGTGACATTGGTGTCGTCACATGTATGCTGAAACAGATTTTGAATCAGCACAGTATGCTTTTGGTACAAGACGTCAGTAAAAAAACACAGGATTCGAAAGACATCAGGAACAAACATATGTCCCTGGAACATATCGCGGTATACCTAATGGTGGACGAAGCGTTTAATTTCCTGAAATTGCGTACAATATTAGGAAGGACGATCTGACGTACTTGATGGCATTCCATAATAATGAAAGGAAATAAAGCAAAAATATTCTAATACATGCAATATACTTCCTCGTTATATCGAATAAAGCACAACAAACACTAATATCTTTATAAGCGCACCCAAAACAAATTACCATAGGAAAGAGATTCAAAAAAAACTTTCCCTACACTCATACCCATTATAAGTTTCCAAAGAAAAACACTTTTCGTGCACACGTCGGTCGCTCCCGGTTTTTTCTCGGCGCACTTTTCTAAGTGCTATAAATCTTTCACGTAAATAATTGAAGCTATATTTTATGCCAAAACATTCCGCGGGTGGGGATGTCGCACCACCTGCCTCCCAACTTGTACCACTTTCCACTTTAATTTGGTTGCGTAATGTATTTTCAATTACTTCCAAGGAACAGTGATTTGTGGTCGGTCTGGAAGAGATTGGAGAATAATTCTTCTCGCCTAATTTAAAGTTGCCTAGGTAACGTTACGGTGCTGTAACTTTATAGGGCCTTAACGGCTTTTAAATCAATCACGTCATGCTTGTGGTTGAGAATAACACCTAATTATTGAGAGACGTCGTTATAAATTATTACTTTTATAATAAGAATCGATTTAGAGACGAAGTAGTCGTAGGGCTAACAATATGTTACCGAGGTCCCTGGCAACACAGGCAACGGAAGGAATACGGGTGGGTTTTAGCCAGTAAGAGTCTGACACACCCTCCCGCTCCGCCCAGAGCGGGAGAAGTTATTTGATGGTTTTCCACTCAAAAAAAAAGGGCTAACAATATGTCTAATTGTCTAAACAAGATTCATTAATGTATATGGACATAAATCGTGCAGAAACTAGATTTTAAGACAAACTACGTCACTTTTTTTGATGGTTTTATCACGTGATAAAACCATCAAAAACCTCCTCAAAGTACGCTCCATTCTACTCTTCACTTAATTTATGACCGCAAAGGAGCATCGTCCGTCAAAGCGCAACCAAACGTGCATTTTAAATGCATGGCCCAACAAGATCTGATAACGACCTTTGTCGAGGCCACAATACACTGGCGTGTCATAAATTAAACCTCACTTTTTCACTTCCAAAGGGAAATTTATCATTTCGTACGACTCTTTTTTCCCCTTTTTCCAACTTTTTGTACATCTTGGATCACACTTTTAAATGCCATTTATTTCTTCGTTCACTCCATACCGTTCTATACTGATAAAGGTATCGTAATGCGGTAAATATCTGATAATAAAATGCTTGAGTTGCTTGATTCGATTTGCATGTTTTAGGGCTGGTTTTTTGTAAGTGGTTTATTATAAGTGTTCGATGCTTTTGATGTTTGTGTTAAGATATTTTATGATTGGGGCACTGGTGAATTATGACTGCTCCATTTTCGTTCTGATGTTTTTATACTCCGTTACATCCGTTACCTCAGACTTCAGGTCCAGTTGAAAACCAGAGTCAGGCACTAGTTGTCTGGCATTTTTGCGGAACTGGGCCTTTTTGGCGCAACCGTGAGGTACACTTTCCTGCTAACTTCTTACATCGTACTTTACACTTTTTATTTTATTTTTATATTCTTTTTTATCTGCTGTATATTCAAAGTCAAAGTCATACCTAGTCAAATTATTTATTTCAAACAGGCACAAAAGAGGCACTTTTGAACGTCAAAATTTACAAAAAAATAGAATTGGTTCTAGTTGCCCCTTCCAAAAGGTAGTTTCGTATGGAGAAGAATGGGCAAGAAACTCCACCGTTTCTCTTTTAAAATGTTTTACAAAATTTTGTATAGGTACATTATATATTATTATTACAATGCGTGCGTTTAAGTCTGTGCTGAATAAATATATTTTCTTTCTTTACTGGAGTCGGTAGTGGTTAATGGGGTCATTGTGCTTATAATGTAATGTCTTTTTTAATTTAGCCGTTAGACACCCCATCGGCTTAAAGATACTGTACTAGATACTTGAAGAGTTACGATGGTAGCACAGTAAAAAGTTAGCAACACAATAATGGGAGAAAGGTATAATTTAACGCAGCTGAACCCTTCTAAATAGCCGGGATACGGGATAATGAAATATCATTGTTTAACGGCTGTCTAATACGTTATGTTTATGGCTTTTTATTCACGCTCTATTACACTTATAAAGTATATCCAAACTGTCGATTAACACAACGTTAATTTTTTGTGTCGTCGGTCCTCGCTGGAGCCGAAACGTGACTAATGAAGCGCGCCAACTCCTTTGTTCAACACAAGTTGTTTTTATAAATCCTTAACATCCATTGAGGAGAGTCGATTCCATCTCTTTGTGTTCTCTATATAAGTGCATTATAAATTTCTGCCTCTCGCGACCATAAGTCATACGTGTAATGAATAAGGGCGATTTGTTTTGAATCCGTCCAAATTTATGGACGATATCGGCGCTTTTTTACAGGCGTTCCTCGCCTCATTCCGCCATTGTGATCGCCTTTTTCTGCCCCTTTTTATCCCTGCCAAAGTTTTTTTTATTGTCCTCAACACTGACACTTTACGAGTTATTAATTGGTTGTCACGAGTTTATTTATTTCTCTATTTTGACATCGGAACGTTTTTCGTCGTATATTATGGAGGCCGGATTGAAAATCTATCATATTCAGGTTGTCGTAAATTTTACGTGATATAGTGCGTTACACGGTAATAATTCTGCGAAACCGTCGCGTAGTGCGGACGGATGTGACGCGGTTTAAATAACGACTTTGGATATTAAAATGGCCGCCGAATATGCGTTTTTGGCATAAATTATATATTAATTTACACTGCGAAAAAAGCCATTACGTTGTCATCGGCGAAAGAGCATGAATGCGCTTTTAAATTTAATATTATATACCCGAGAAATGTTTTCGGCCGTGTAAATTAGCTTTGGAAGTGTCTGTAAACATAACGATATTTATGCAGCTGCACTTAACAACCGATATCAAAAACATATCAATCGTAAATGTAAAAGTTTCGTTATTTATTCAAGTAAACAACGTATATATTCCACCCTTAACATGTCGGTTGGAGCTATATTTTACTCACTGCCAAAACAAATGTTATAGTATAAAGATTGACTGTTCAGAGTTCTTAATGGCACGAATACACACATCCTTATTCATCATAATACCCAATTAATAGAAATTGGGCGAAAGGAAGACATTGATAGATCATCTTGACAAGTTTATTTTCTCACCCCCTATATTACCAATCCTACAACTACCCTCATTTAAAAAATAAAATGAATAAAGATAAATTAAACAAAATGGTTGAACAATCAAACACTTACAAACAACACCATGCGTATTACATACAATAATGGCGTATTACAACCACTAGCTTTACCCGGCCCGGTTTCGCACGGGTAGCACTAAGTATATACCCTACCTTTCCTACCTATCCTACCTACCCTACCTACCCTACTTTCCCTACCTACCCTACCTACCTTACCTACTCTACCAACCCTACTTAGAAATAAGGCATAAATTTGTATTGTATTTATGGCAGAATTTTTTCCTACTTACTTGACACTTATCAGTAGGTATATTTTGGACAATTCACACAATATCTTTATAAATTATAGCCTATGTGTTATTTTGATGCATAAGCTACATTATTGTAAAGTTTCATTAAAATCCATTTACATACATACTCACAAACTTTCGCGTTTATAATATTAATAGGATTTAACAGCAGTCTTGTATCTCTGGTATTTCTAAAACGTTATCCCCAATGATACTAGCAGAACTCCTTGAAAGTACCAGGAGTCCATAACCGCGCAACAACGCACCTATAACCTGAGATACATTACTAAACTTGAAGCTTTCTCTTACGCAATACTAACATTCATAATGTATGTACGAAGCCCTGTATGCTATTTCCCGTCTTATGTAGGTTCTTTTTTTCGCCCATAAAGCATTGTTGGCTGCTTTATTCCTTGATTTATAAGAAACGTTGGAAAGACAAATAGCCGGATTGTGTTCCAAATTTTTAAAGCCACATTTCGTTTCGCGCTCGCACCCCCCGTAGTAATACCTTCGGCGTAGTCTTGGTGCTTAGAGGATTGCTAGGTTCAGACTCTTACTAGATTTGCCGGAACTAGTTTTGTATGCATGAAAAGTGTGTTGATTTTTCTATAGTTTATTAAGGTTAATATACTTTTCCACTAGACAGATTCCTGCATTCCTGCAGTGTTTGAAATATGGCGCATTGATGACCCAGTAACAGCTAGCCACATTCATTTCCGTCACTTTGAAAGATGATCATTCATCAATCAACCTTTAGTTTCACCGCCCACTGCAAAACAAAGAGTGATCCAGTTTGTCATTCTAAAATTGCAATACTGCAGTCGGTCATTGACCATCTGAGTCAATCAAGATCCATTAAAAGTACATTATTTTCCCTCAATTTTCTCTAAAATTCACCTCTTAAACGTATCAAAACGTGTCGCAAGACTGCACCAAAGTCTACTAAGGTACACCCCGTATTAAAATGTGTTTTCCCAACACTTTTCCACTGCTTAGCTGAAGCGCCATCTATCGGCCTGTTAGAGAGATTTAATGGGAATTCTCTCATTTCTATCGGGTCTTACCGGGGAATTTATAACGACACCGCGGATCTTTTTTCCATACGAATGTACTTCGACGGATTTATTGGCGTTAGAAGGTATGTATTTCGAATTTGGAAAATTACTTAAATTGAGATTTAATTTTGTTTTACGTCTTACTAAATTAGAGAGTTGGATTGATGTTGAATTGTGTCATTTGAGTAATTTGACTACTGTCGATTTCTAAGTTAGAGAGTTGGATTCATGTTGAATTGGGTCATTTGAGTAATTTTACTACTGTTGATATAGGTATAAGTATTTACTTCGTGTTGTAGGTGTACTGTATACAGCCTTTAATTTCCGGGATCTCATTGGTCGTACGAACGAATACCAGGATTTAATGGTATTCAACGAGCTCCAGTAGGTACCTATCTAGTTTTACATTATAACTGTTCATGGCTTTTATGACTTTAATTAAGGCTGATCATAGAAAATAAAATCCAATTTGGCTTAGGAAAACATAAAATAATACCAAACCTAAAGTTCACAGAGCAACCCCCACTTAACTTTGTTAATTGTTTCTGCATGTTTTGCCACCGTAACTGCGAGTAAACGCGGGCCAATCTAAAAACAATTGAATAAATGTCTTAAAACAATGTCCAATTCGACCGTTCGAACTATCCAATTGAAAATCAACACGTAACCGTTCGCCGACTTAATTTTTACCCCATAAACGCACCCCACGAATCGCGATACGATATGGAAATTCGTCGCCCGTCGTCGGTAATATTCGGCAATATTCGGGCGGACGTGAGCCCCGAACTAAATTGCCTATTTATTCTTAACTTCATATATTACTTTGCGCGTGTTGTCTGTGCAAAACGATATTTATCGTTTGACCGTTATTGCGTCAAATGACGTATTGGTTGTACGTATTAACGGATAGGTTAAGGATGGTAGGCGCGTGACGTAGCCAACATTAATTTGTTGCTATGAAAACATTGCACATACTAAGCTCAATGAAAAAAAACTGAGTGTTTGTTGTTCATAATATTTACTCACTTGCCGTCCAAAAACCAGTAACTACCTAATAGGTATAACAGCTTTTGTCTTTTCAGGAAAATCCTTATGTTTTTCAGAAGACATCATATTGTCCTAAATAACAAAGACAAAGACAATATCACTGTTACCGTCAAGAACGATTCCAATTCCACAAATTAAACTTCGAACATCAACAACGTTATGACAAACCCAGCTGTTGGACCCACGTGTTTGAACACGTGTATAAATTATATCCAAACACATGCCGAACACACATTGAACTTCAGTTGTCTTTTTTCTTCGAAAACTTTGATCTTAATTTTTTGCTTCGACGTTCAAAGCTGTGACGTTGTCTGTGGTATTTCAAAACTTGCAACTGGCACGTGCCAAGTCAATATGGTCATGTTTCGTAATCTTATGGATGATGGAAACCCTGCTTCCAATAAGCTTAATATCATTTGGGGTCTGCTTGGTAGATTTTAGGTTTACGTTTGTGAATGGGCGAACCGTCGGTAGTCTGGCATTTATTTTTAGCAGGGAAAACCTTAACGGAAATACTCGTAATTTATATCTGTGAAATCAAAATAAAATCAACGCAACAACGATTGTTGTTCCAACCAAGAAGTTAATGAAAACAATTAGAAAGTCAAAAATAAAAAATATAAGCGTTACATCTGCGCAAAATGGCCACCGCTCAGTACAATGTTGTGACTCATATGCGAACAGCCACAGCGCTGGTTTTCAGTGACAGCCGGTGTTGACTTGATGGCGTCAACCGGTACTACAAATAAACCTAGATCAACAAAAAAATAAACAGGGGAACAATAATAATATGTAATTGTTTAGACGAAAAAAATCACGCTCATTAAAAAAAAAAAGAACATTTCACAGTATCTCGACTGTGAAATGTTTTTTTTTTCAGCATCAACATCATAAACTTCGGGCTGGGGACCTCGAAGGCCAATAAGCCCCGAACTTGGATGCTCTCTCTTATTCAGGTGCTTGAACCAGCCGTCAACGTCTCGGCCCATTGGCGATTGTCGGTTCAGGTGCGAGTCATTCAACACAATCATAGATTTGATGACGCTACACTTGATCGGCTGCGCTCAGAAATGCAGAGTAGCTCTGCTCCTCCATCTCAGAATATCGTACATGTGCCTGCCGAAGTTCAAGGAGGAGGATGCCAGAGATATATCCGCAGATAACCTGTACAATATAAAATTAGGGAACGTTCGGGAGGGAACGTGCGATCCGTGAGTACCGGTTCACATCACCACCACCACCTTAGACCACGCCTACCACATTTGCCCATAAATAAAAAAACAGAGCACCGGTGTGCTTTTTTTTTTTTTTGTGGGAAATCATCAAATAACTTCTCCCGCTCTGGGCGGAGCGGGAGGGTGTGTCAGACTCTTACTGACTAAAACCCACCCGTATTCCTTCCGTTGCCTGTGTTGAGGGGGCCTCGGTGACCCATAAGTACCTTCCCGCGACCCCGGCAGGCATCGGCCCTGGTGGACCTTTGTGCTGACGACATCTCTTTGAGGCGCGCGTGGAATACAACGCGCCGTTGACCCGGGCCTGGTCCTTACCGGACGGTGAGCTACCCATTGCACACCGTCCGCAAGCCCGCGCCTACGGTGGCCGGAGATCCGCCCGGGATTCCCGACGCCCAGGGCGTTTTCTGCGGCGGCTAGGGGCGAGAGGGCGCGAAATTAGCCTTTCCCTCAACCGTCCCGCCTCCTCCGGTGACGGCTGCCCATGCCCTCTCGCTCCGTATCATGACCTGAACCCGGGCCGGACGCGAGAGATCTCTGCCGCCGATCGCCTCCACGAGGACACGGCGGTGCTCTGCCCAAGCTGGGCAGACCTCCACCGTATGCACCACTGTGTCCTCCGGGCGATCCACACAGTGGTGACACCCGGGCGTTTCCTCCCGCCTTATCCGACACAGGAACCTCCCGAAGCTGCCGTGTCCGGTGAGGACCTGCGTCAGGCAGAAGGTGAGGACGCCGTGGCGCCTCTCACTGGTGTGCCCTGGATCCACTGTTACTAAATCTTATTGAAAGCAGCGCAGACCTTTGCGATAAAATCAATAAACCAATCAATCTCAACCTTCTATTACATGGCTGTTATGGCATGTCGTATAGCTTGTGTCAAATTTCCAATCGAGTTGCACAGCCGAAACCGGCCGCACCAACCGGGCAGTGCAGGATTGAGCGTCGTATTAATGAGACCAGGGTACTCATCGGAAAGCTCATCTGCTTCAGGAAGGGCAATACACGCCCAAGGGTGATGCGCTTTGTGAGGCGGGCATTCTCAGAAACTAATATTAGTCCTCAAGAATATGTATCCCGTCTCACAGAGTGCATCGACAATCTGAAGCAGTAAGTTTATGCATGGGCGAACCGTAGTCGGCATAGGCGAAGAGTGGATCGGTACACTCAGAACCGCATGTTCCAGAGCGATTAAATATAGAGCATGGGAACGGCCCATTCCCACTGAAGTTAGGACAGATGCGCGTCCGAGTGGATAATGAGGCCATGAGTGCATTTCGGTGAAGCATTTAGTCAGTGCCCATCCGTCAAACTGAGGGTGATGAGATGCGTGTTGCTGAGCAGGCGTGTGATGCAATACCAGGCATGGAGACTATTACCATTAGTACTCTGGATGTAGCCTGTGCAGTCCGTCAGTTGTCTAACTGGAAATCTCCAGGACAGAACAGATAGCAAAATTTCTGGATTAAATGGCGACAAAGGTCAGACGCCTGCTTAGCCTCGCAAATCCAGTCATCTTTAGAGACTGGATTGCTATCACTGTTCTTTATGACAGAAGTTACCCACCTGCTCCATAAATCAGGTAGTACTGCGGCGGAACCTACAAACTAACGACCGATTACATATTTACCGACGGTCTATAAAGTTCCTACATCCATATGTAAGAACTTTATAGACCGTCGGTGGTTTATGGTCTTAGAGCAAAACTTGCACACCATATTGATAGTAACTCAATTATGTATGTCTATAAAGAGCTGCTCTTTATAGACATCGCCGTAAGTGAAGAAGTTCGTAGATCCCGGAAGGATTTGTCGAGATGTTGTATAGATTCTATTAACGCCTATGATTCGATGTGGCTACGCACTTTCTTAATACCGTGTATGGGGTACTGGAGGACGGACCTTCTCTATCCAGGATGTCGACTGGTCCCCCCCGGACCAGTCGACATCCTGGATAGAGAAGGTCGATGAACCGATCAGGATTGAGCGGGAAATATTTCAGACCAGATATTTCGATAGTTTGAGTCCACTTGGTTTTGCTTAGCCTTGAATCCTCTAAGCACACTGCTGGAGGATTCAGGTCTAGTCTATCGGTTGAGAAGAGGTGGCCAGGTGATATCCCACGTCCTTTACATGGATGCCTTGAAATTCTTTGCCCCAACAATTTGCGACTGATGGAGCTACTGAAGGTATCAGAAACGTTCAGTAGAGCCATCAGGATGGAATTTGGTGTGGACAAATGTGAAGCTATGCATGTAAAGCGAGCCGGATTATGGAATTCGTGGGAACCCAACTCTTGGATTCCATGCACCTTAAATCCCTTTCCTCAACCGAAACTACTACTATTTAGGTATGTCGGAAGTATTAGGCATCAATGCTGCCGACATGAAACAATCGTTGAGGGAGCGCTTCTTTGGCCACCTGAATAAACTGTTAAATATTCTTTTATCAGGTGAAAAAAGGTACCTGCCTTTAACGGTTATGTCATGTGGGTTTTGATGTATCCATTGGCATACTCAAATGGACTCAGATGGATCTTAAGGCTCTGGATAGGAAGGTCCATACATTAATAATAATAATAATAATAATAATATCCTTTATTTCAGGCAACTAAGGCCCATAAAAATACAATACATTAATAAGTATAAAAACAATAACTATAAACTAATACATATTTTACTACAACAAACTTAAAAAATACTGCGCACGAAGTAACGACGTCGTGTTACGCTGCGAGGTGTCGCGTAGCTGACCGCGGAAACGCCGATACAGCACATCTTTCGGCCAAAACTCTTCCTTGAGGAAGGTCACCAAATGATGAGTCGGAACACGCACTACAAACGACTTGAAATTGGTGTTATGGCGTGCCTCCAACTTCTCCACCCTCAAGGTCCAGTTGGTCTTCACCCGTATGTACTATACGATGTCCTCAGTCTTCGTAGAGTGGTGCAAACGGGACACGTGCAGCTGCGTCGTCGGTACTGCAGGACGTAGCAGCATGACCTGCAGGCGCTGTCCCACACTGGTTGCGATAAGTAGGCTCTCTTTTTTCTTTCCACCTTGACGAAGCCGTCCTCATCGCATGTGATCTTCGGTGGACGCTGCTGTTTTTGGTCCATCACAGCGCTTTTTCTCG
Organism: Atethmia centrago; assembly: GCA_905333075.3. NCBI lineage: Eukaryota > Metazoa > Arthropoda > Insecta > Lepidoptera > Noctuidae > Atethmia > Atethmia centrago. Next base: position 11,605,657 of record HG995383.1, on the reverse strand, counting down.
CACTCAATGCTGAGCGACTCTGCTTTCCCCCTTTAGGTTTAACAACCTAAACCACAATGTAACCATTGCTGTCGGCATATCGGGTGCATCACCCACGGTCATCAGTGATGAAACTGTACTATCGGCCAATCTTCCGCATGCTCACCTCTAAGGCGATAATCGTATAGCACGGCTCACGACTCGATCGCCCGATGCAAGCGTTTTGGCCAATGGGATGCATGAAGCGTATTTTAGCCGTGTTTGTATTAATGTAATTATGTATAGTGTGTGTGACAGTCACACTAGGCGCGTGCTATGCTCACTTGTTTGTAAGACATTTTTTTAATGGGCACGGCCAGCGAGAGCGCTTTATGAATTGTTATTGTTGACAAGAAGTAATTTCGTACTAAAACCTTCCGTTTGGTTTAGAAAATGTATTATTGGTATTGCTATACGCGTACCCTAAAAAAACTTTATTTAGCATTTTTGTTTACCACTTTGCCAAATTACAGCTTTCTAGTAAGAGTCTGTGAGCTAAGCCGGGGACAGACAGACAGACAGACGGTCATGGCGAAACTATGAGTTCCTTGTTGACTACGGAACCCTAAAACGAAGCAAGTTACGTAGTTTTGTTAGAAATTGTCATTTGCTATCTCTTTCTTTTATTGCTGTTTTGATTAAAATAGCAAAATTACTTACAGTAGTATTTGAACCATTACTTGGCGCAGTTTATACAATGTTATCAGATTTTTTTATTATTGCTGTCGCAACTTTTGCAACTGCAATAAAAATAAGTCCATTATCTAAGCACCATTCAGTGGGAACGTCAGAACATCTGGTTAAACAATAGATCGGCTTTATAGAACGGCCATAAAATACGGTCGCAAAAAATTACGAAATATTTCTTCAACACACTTGCTTGTAAAGTGACTCAGAAATTCAGCTTATTATATAGAAGTATTTTTACTTTACATTTCTTTTTTCAATATACGCAGTTTTTGTCCAAAAACAATGAATATTTTTGAGAAAAAAAAATTCGTTACATCAGATAAATCAATCATCAAAATTATCATCATTTCATAAAATTATATATTTTTCACTACATATTAACCTTAATTTGCTTATTCAAAACATTATTTTGTTTATAATATTTTTTATATAGGCTGTTTAGCGGTTTTTCCAGCGCCTTTATTTACACCTGCGGCGCGCGGGATAAACAAAACAAGCGCGGTATTTTCCAGAAATACTTGTTAACGTTTTCATTGTGTGGTTAATTATTATCAAAAATGTTGACTTCAATTAGGAAAGAAGAGCGAAGAGCAACGCGTAGATTTAACCCCCCGGAAATACTAATCTAGGCACGAAACGCTAGTGACAGCCTGTTGCCTGCAAAATCTAGAGAGAAATACCTAGCGGCGTACGAAACTAATAACAATACCAGTCTCTTTTTTTCCTCTCAAGTTGAAAACCGTCGTATGAAACGCGCACACACTCGACTCCCTTATCGCGCTCGCTCGCCCTCGGCTCGCGCGAATAATACCGGCTCGTGCAGTGAGTAACCAACATATCACACATATTTATATTTTTTGTTACACGCCCTATACTCACACAAATTCATATTGTATCTAATTGGACGAAACCAGGAAGGGGTGTGGTTTGTCACTAGCTGCGCTTGCCGCAGAAATATTTTCTAAAGTGAGCATGCTTAAGTTTTGCCAATAGTACATCCCGCGAAGGTGCAGGGGTCGAGGTTTATTAAATGCTAAAACGATATTTGCAGTCTCAGGGAACATTTCCTTCAAATTAACATAGGGATGCAACGAGATGTTGTCGCAAAGCACAAGGGCCTCACCCACTCTCCTTGGCTAAATAGACCTGGCGCATGCCTGCAGTATTTGATAGTAACGATCGTAAGGAAGTATGGCAAGGCACGAACGTTTTTCCGGCCCGTCCAATGTCCTGATGTAGACTTTTTGGCGTCTGTATCCTGGCTGCGTTTAGGTAATCTGTTCGGAGAAACCGAAGGTTTTGTCTGTGAAATTATGGATGAAGTTATCATGACTAATAATTTTTTTGGAAATACATTGTCAAGGACGATACGGCTGAAATCTGTCGGGCATGCCACCGTCCCGGTGAATCAATCAGACATATTGTTTCCGGATGCTCTCATTTTGCTAACGGCGACTACTTGATGAACAGACACAATCTAGTGCCTAGGATTATCGAGAAACGGTAGAAGGAGCGTTGGCAGACCAATGGCAAGGTGGGTGGACGACCTACAGAAGATCGCGGGGAAGACCTGGATGAGACTTGCAAGGACCAAGGAAGCATGGTACAAAAGGGAGGAGGCCTAGTAATGGGTGGAACAAGGCGGCCAATGATGATGACGATGAAATTGGAGTCTAAAGTACCACACTACAGGTATGTGCCCGACCCAGTTCTCTAGAATGGTCACACCACATTGTACTGGAATCGATCTATCATCACTGATAGGACTATTATAGCCAATAGGCTTGATATTGTGATCAGTCAAATCCACTACCCTCCGTTTTGTCCCTCCGCTCGGCACCACAGCCTGCTCAACTCCGTTCTGTCTCGGGGCCGCGTGTTTATATATTTTATTTGAAAGTCCGCTCCGCTCCAATTAAACTGTTTCCACTGATGCGGAGTGGAGATTTCGAGCACCGTGATTGGCCAATTCACGGCCCGCTCCTCTCCACTCCATCCTGCTCCGCGTCAGCGGAAACGCACCCTTACTCGTGTCTGTGCGCACAGCGGCAGCGTTCACAGAAAAGACTTGAGAGACTTTTTTAGTTTGACATTTATTAAATAATAACTTGATTACTTACCTACCTATCTTGTCAGTGTTACGCAAATTACGCCCTGGATTTTTACTATGTGATGTAATGGATGAATTGTTTAGACTGGTTGTTGTGAACAGTTAATGTGTATTTTGAAAAATGTGAATATATGTGTCTCTAAGAATAATGTATCAGCTTGCCAAGCTAACGTATCGTTTCAGCCCACAAAAGAAGTCCCTCCATTTAATTGCAAGTTAATAGCTCTTCCCTATATTCTTCGCCACTAAATATTTTCTAACACACACTCAATGGGGGAGTAATGAATTCGTTTTATTTACGAGCCGCAGACTGGCAGACGACCGATAACGTCCTACCCAATATCATATCGCCATTACATTCGGTTACTGACTGAAATATGTCTCCGTCTTAGTTTTTGTTGAGCAAAATATGGTTTGTTTGTATTTTTGGGTGGGTACATGTGGGTAGAAGATGTTGAGTATTGTGTTTCAATGGGTTTTTAAAAGGGTTCGATTTGGGTAAGTTATTTTAAATAAAACCAGAAAATAAACCATGACCTGATGTCTATACAGTGTCTATTAATGCATCTTATATTCAGTGCTCTTTGAAGAACACAGCATCAATAAAGTACGGCTAGAGAGGCGCCACGGGGTCCTCACCTTGCGCCTGGCGCAGGTCCTCACCGGACACGGCAGCTTCAGGAGGTTCCTGTGTCAGATAAGGCGGGAGGAAACGCCCGGGTTTCACCACTGTGTGGATCGCCCGGAGGACACGGTGGAGCATACGGTAGAGGTCTGCCCGGCTCTCTCGCGTCCGGCTCTGGTTTAGGCCATGGTGCGGAGCCAGAGGGCAGGGCAGCCGTCACCTCCTTCTGCGAAGCAGTAATGCTTGCGAAGGAGGAGGCGGGACGGTTGAGAGAAATTTCGCGCCCTCTCGCCCCTAGCCGCCGCGGGAGACGCCCTGGGCGTCGGGAATCCCGGGCGGATTTCCAGCCACCGTAGGCGCGGGCTTGCGGACGGTGAGCAATGGGTAACTCATCGTCCGGTAAGGACCAGGTCCGGGTCGACGGCGCGTTGTATTCTACGCGCGCCTCAAAGAAATATCAGCACAAGTGTAGGGCCGATGCCTGCCGGGGTCGAAGGAAGTCCGAAAGGGATACTGTGGCCGCTGGCAACGCACAGGCAACGGAAGGAACATAGGTGGGTTTTAGTCAGTAAGACCCTTCCAGCTCCGCCCAGAGCAGGAGAAGCTATTTGATAATTTCCTACACAAAAAGATAAGGCACAACACTAAAATAGTTGTGTTCGGGTGCGTTTCCACTGACGCGGAGCTGGGCGTAGTGGAGCGTAGAAGTGCAGTAAAAAGTGGCAAGTGTTTCCATTGAAGCGGAGCGGTCCACTTACATTGTCTCCACTGATGCGGAGTGGAGATTTCGAGCACTGTGATTGGCCAATTCACGGCTCGCTCCTCTCCACTCCGCCCAGCTCCGCGTCAGTTGAAACGCACCCTTACTCGTATCTGTGCACAGCGGCAGCGGTCACAGAAAAGACTTGAGATAGGTACTTTTTTAGTTTGAAATTTATTAAATAATAACTTGTTTGACATTTATTAAATAATAACATGACACCGCGTAGGCGCGAGCTTGCGGACGGTGAGCAATGGGTCGCTCGCCATCCGATAAGGTCCAGGCCCGTGTCGACGGCGCGTTGTGTTTCTCACGCGTCTCAAAGAAATGTCGTCAGCACAAGAGTAGGGGTCCACTAGGACCAACGACTGCCAGGGTCGTGGGAAAATCCGAAAGGGATACCGAGGCCCCTGGCTAGACAGGCAACGGAAGGAACACGGGTGGGTTTTAGTCAGTAAGCGTCTGACACACCAGAGTGGAAGAAGTTATTTGATAATTTCTCACCCAAAACTAAAAGCATCAATAAAGTAGGCTATAACATTAAAATTAATACTAGTCTCCTTTCACGCACTTTACGTTCAAGATCATAAATAACAGCACAGATCAACTTAAAGCCGACCTTATTTAAGATACACACTATCTACGTAAAGTATAAAGTATAAAAAGTAAAACATACCCATTTTACGCTTAGGCGAAAGAATAGGAATAAGTTGACAGAGACTTCGCCCCTGAATTATGTTTCTCAAGATAAACGACGCGGGCGAAATGAAGTCGCACCCCCCCACGCCTTGCACCCCCCTTTTCGTCCACCCAGCGCCCTCTAGAGGCAGCGCGGGGACATAAATTTTGAAAGAAAAATCCACCACGGTTTCTCTCGGAATGTGTGATTTGGATTTTTAATTGAATTGGTTTCTGTTATCTGTTTTATGGATTTATTTGGTCTAATTTCTAGGTCGAGGAGTAGGTTAGTCGGTTTTAGGTAAGTTGAAAAGCTGTGCCATATAAAAGTCTTCTTAATTAGGTAAAGTAATTTCTATCAGCGTTTTTTGTCAAAACAACAAATACAACTAACTGTATTTGTTGTTTTGGTAAAATAAATATCGCTGGAAGAACCTTTTGTTAACTAACAAAAGGTTTCAATCCAAAAAATTACTTGATTACTTTCTTAGTTCTAATATGTTTACTAAAAGTTAAGACTAGGTATCGTATATTCATAATTATATCTGACCTGGAATAATGTCATAGATACTGACACTAGTCGTCATTCCTATAATGGATAAGCTCTAAGAAAACTCGGCATTTCCCTCAATTTATACCATCAAGTGTAACAAAATTTTTATTCCCCTCATCAGATATGATTTGCTCGTACACGATAATGAAAAAGTTGCACAAACTAGACCATTACACACCATCATATCACTATAAGCATGAAAACTCCATATAAACTTCGTCGATATCTACCATTATTTTATCTCATAGCGATCAATCGCCTTTTTTTTCCTGTGTTTTTGCTACATTAATAATGCGTTACTATCTACAAAGATATCTATTGCTGACCTGTATTATTGTCATAGAGATATTTACAGCGTTCATTTATTTCTCATGTCCCCTCTTATTTTCCGTTTGGGGCCAATCGGATAGAGGCGACTGTTGAAAATTTTTCGTAAGCAGTAATACATCTTGTCGCGACTCCTATCTCTCGGTGAACATTCGACGGCCACCCTTATACTGTGGGCAAAGATTAGAGAGGTTGACAGATTGGTATGTGTGACAGGAGTTTCTTGCCCGTTCTTCTCCATAGGTACCTACTACGCTTTGAAATGGGCAATTACCTTCATATTTCTGACTGACCGACTGACTCCTTGCCAATTCAAAAGTGCCTGTAATTGGTTTATTTGAAATAAATGCTTTGAGTTTGAGTTTGAGGTAGGTATATCTGCATAGGTAACACTAAAAAAGAATAAGACTTATTCAGTTGCTTGTTATAGAATGTGTGTTCGTCTGTATGTATATTTTTTTACGTATTTTCGTGAATTGTGGATCGATTTTTTTAAATTCTTTTTTCATTTGGTAGAAGAAGCTTGCGCAATAGTCCCTTGTAAATTTCATTAACTTTGCTTTTCAAGTTCTCGAGTTAGCTTCAAAAATACGTATTTTTCTCACTTAGTCTATGTGGATGATATTATAATAACTTCCTGTCACTGTTATTTACATAACAGGTAGGTAGTGGTATTCGAATTTGTGTGGGTTTGGTAACACAACTAAAAACTAAAACAATAAAAACATTTTTCAAAAAAAAAGCAACGAACTTCCAAAAATTCAAGTTATTTTTCACTTTGCAGTGTTTTTTTTTTTGGAAGGCGGTTGTTTTTTTTTTTTGTATAAAGCTTTTTTGTTTGACAAATTAACCAAATGTTGTTATACTTTTATTACCCATTTATAGCAATTTATTTAGTTTCCATGTACGTGGTAAATACCAAGACCCCTCCGTGCCTCGGAAAGCACGTTAAGCCGTTGGTCCCGGCTGTCATTCATGGATCTTTGACAGTCGTTACGGGTCGTCAGAAGCCCAAAAGTCGGACAACCAGTCTTACCAAGGGGTATCATATTACCCAGTAACTGGGTTGTGGAGGTCAGATAGGCAGTCGCTTCATGTAAAATACTGGTATTCAACTGCATTCGGTTAGACTGGAAGCCGACCCCAATGTAGTTGGGAAAAGGCTCACAGATGATGATGATGATGATGATGATGATGATGATGATGATGTAAGTGGTAAATATAACCACATAGATTCCATGCAGAAACTGATTATCTAGTTTTCCTCAATAATTTCGAAAAAAAATGATATGTCTGGTACCTACCTAAATAAATTATGTGTTCTTCATTTATATTTGGTTTCTCAGCGAATCTATTGTAACATGATCCAATAACAAGCAGCTTATGGATATTTTAATTTAAAAAATCAGCAGCTTTACCTATACAATCACATATCTACAATTGTAAATGTCAGAACGTACTCATAAGCCGCACAGAGGCTTCCATAAATCACAGCCCAACATTGTCTCATCTACACAGTTTGATCTTAGGTCGCGCCCCGCGTCCCGCCGCGGCGCGCCGCCCGCCCCAGCTAAAACCACTTGTGCCAATTTTCTCGGGGACGCTTTCCACTTTACTTGAGCTACCACCAACGCAAGACCTAACGACCTAACTACACCTCAACTACATTCAAAAATCATTTCTACGACCCACAATTTAATGCTCATTTTACTTCGCCGATTAACCTTTACAATACTAAGTTGTTTACGAACCCTTCATGTTTCGGGGTACATTTGTAGGCCCAGGCATTTCTTTTCCCGCCCTTTACTAATGTCTTTTGGTTGTAATGAGAAGATTTTAGTGGTGGCTCTCATTTTAATTTGATTCTTGGCAGCTTTAGATTAGTGGTACAGGGAATTGATATTAAAACGTTAGAGGGTGTTTTCCTGAAAAGAAACTGGGGCAAAGTGTAAGCAGGTTTTTTAACGTCATGGATACTTAAGTCCCTTTTTATTAAATGATGTCATGAAGCGTGGACATTTTTTTTTAAACATTATGTTTATTATTTTTTTTCTCCTAGTCGGATAAAATAGAGAATATTTATTGCCGGAACTTGTACAAATTGCCAAATATGCAAATAAAAAATCTGCGCAAAACCGCAAAGAGATGAATAGCAATTTTAATAAAACATGAAATGAAAAATCCGAGAAATAAAAAAACTGACTCATCCATGCACGATCATTATCCCAGAAACTACTTTTATTTCTTGTCACATGTAGCTACGGACACCACGAGGCGAAGCGTTACAGGACAATTCTTGAATTAAAAAAAAAACATAACATTGTGGGTAGTAACGAGTTAAATAGGTTCCATAGCATTCGAGGCATTTTCAGGCATTAACACGTAATAAGAATTGTTTTTTTTATTATGTACATAGTAGCTTTTGCCCACGGCTTCGCCCGCGTGGATTTCGGAAAATTATATCCACAGGCCGTTCCTGTGGATATAATTTTACTTAACTACCGGGATTAAAAGTACCCTATGTGCTAATCCAGGTTATTAACTATTTGTGTGCCAAATTTCATCCAAATCCTTTCCTCTGTCTTTGCACCAATCCGGAATATACAAACAGACCAACGGGCAAAAATTCTAAAAACTATATTTTTGGCATGAGACTCGTTCCACACCACCAATTACTTTATCAAAAATATTCAATGTACAGTTTTGACTTCGTTACTTTTTTTATTACTAACTTCAGAAAAAGGAGTTTATTAATGCGATACGTATACGTAAATACATCATTTTTTTATAGGTGTATGTATGTTTGTCCATGCATTTCTTCGAAACTATAAATCGGGTTGTGACATTTTTGGGTGGGATATTATCAAATAACTTCTCCCGCTCTGGGCATGTGTCAGAATCTTACTGACTAAAACCCACCCGTGTTCCTTCCGTTGCCTGAATTTCCAGGGGCCTCGGTATCCCTTTCGGACTTTCCCGCGACCCCGGCAGGCATCGGCCCTAGTGGACCCCTACACTTGTGCTGACGACATCTCTTTGAGGCGCGTGTGGAACACAACGCGCCGTCGACCCGGGCCTGGTCCTTATCGGAGCTAAGTACCCATTGCTCACCGTGCGCGAGCCCGTCGCCTACGGTGGCCGGAAATCCGCCAGGGATTTCCGGCGCCCAGGGCGTCTCCTATTTTTTTTTTTGGATGGTGAATCATCAAATAACTTCTCCCGCTCTGGGCGGAGCGGAAGGGTGTGTCAGACTCTTACTGACTAAAACCCACCCGTATTCCTTCCGTTGCCTGTGTTGCCAGGGGCCTCGGTAACCTTTTAGTACCTCATTAGTAGTCATTTTTTATATTTGCTTTTGATTTCGTTTAGTTGGTTAATTTCGTGTATAAATAAAAATATTATTTCATATTTTAGAGTTCATTTCTTTAAGAAGTTTTTTGAAGCGATTTTTTTATATAAATTACTTTTAAGACGCTGACAACACCTAAACCGCGGTCACCGTCAGATTGCATAGAAAAGAAAGAGAAGCGCGATGACACAAAGCTTGTAATTTATTGCAAAATATGAAGCAATTATTTATTTACTCAAAATTCAGTTGAGTAATCGAAAATAAAAAACAACCAAGTTCTGCATTCAAATAAGACGTTCTTGGTATTCATTAAATACGTAACGTATGTTGATATTTAATACAGATATTTTGGATTAGAACTCAAGGTAAGAGGTTAGTTTAACGTTAGTTTGTATCGAGTTTTTTTTTTTCAAAACGTGTTTTGGTAACAACCAATTTCTGGTAAATATGTTAAAAATTAACATATATTTTTTCCGCTATCACAAACTATGCAGATTTAGCAATTTTTTTTCTTAAGAGAAGCCTATTTTGGTCATTTGGGTCTTGTCAGCGCCTTAATATAAATTACTTTTAATATAAATTACTTTTTTATTATATTTATCTGAGACTGGACCCTTGATTTTACTTTTCAAGGTTCATCAAAATATTGTGAATCACAAGGCAACTGTTAAGTAAAGTTCTTTGAACTTGAAATAAAAAAAAAGCAAGGTCTAACTTTTTTCAGGAGCTTGAAAATCACGTATGACTTACCATCAATTCGCTCTGTCCTTCTCCGCTTCTCAATTAGGTTCCATAAAATTTGAAGCATTTTAAATTTTCAGCCCTTAACAAATTATTAGTCGATTTTTTTTATTTTGTACTGGACTCTCTTGATTCTACTTTTCAAGTTGCATCATGATATTGTGAATTATCACAAGACAACTGCTGTAATAAAACTTTGAAATAACCACTGTAAACTAGGTCAAGCTTTTTCAAGAGCCCGAAAGTCGCATACAGCAACTACCTGGCTCTTTCGTCCGCCACTTCTCGATCTCGAATCCCCGACAATCCTGCTCCGCTCAAGTCCATGGCCAGCGCACGTAGGTAAATTATTACCGAGCGTCATAACTCGGGTCGACCTTAGCCCGCGGCCACACTGAGCGCGATAAATCCTGCCTGTCTGGATCAGGTGACACCACCTTCTTTATGTTTTTTCCCAAGCCATTTTACGGGAAAGATAAAAATCTTTACATATTTTGACGCTGCCTCGCCAAGGCTTATTCTCAAATTACGCGCGTCCATTACGTAATACTGAGAATGAACCATTTTAAAGAGGTGAGTCTGTTAGTAACTTGAGGAGTTTTAATAAAATATTAAGTTTTGTCTAACTTGGATGTAGTAGGCGTATTAGTCAAATGCGGTTTTGTTTCTCGTGAGGGCTTTTTGATCTGTGTTCTGATTAAGACGAAGGCTTAAGATTAAGGCCCAAAGGTCGTGGTAAGATCGACTTTATGTGAAAAAATTGTTTGAGCAATCTACTGTTACAATAATACTTTTCCTACTTGTAGAAGTTTCATAAAAAGGACCATAGTGAACCAAACTGTACAGTGGTGCAGTTTAAGGGTCATGGTCCAGTCAAACATTTTCCCTTTCAAGGTAAAGTCAGCCTTACATACAAATATTTACGACAGATCATTTATATCGAAACAATGAAGTATTGTCAACTATATGAATCACCAATCTTAATATCCCTCACAGTCATCCACATTTGCGAGTTCGTCTACTGCACACACCAATATTGTTAGACCAGACTTACAAACCCGCAAAGTCTTTAAACCTATGTAATGTAATAGAAAAAACAAACCCTATGCCGCTAGCGAGAAGGGTAGATTTCCCTTACAAGGCTCTCAGATAAAGGACTAAACAATATGAATACACACGATTCCCACAATTGGAATGTTCGCGCGAAACAGTCGTAAACGAAACAACATAGGTTTTAGAAAATACGATCTAAGCAATGAAAAATTTACGACGGTTTTCCACTGCCTCCGATACAGCAACTAAAGCATAAAAGCTCGAAGCAAAACTGGCAATGTATAAAACATTAGTAGATACAGAAAAGTAGCGGAGCGTAGTGACTGGGCGTCTGTGTATGTACCCCACACCGCACTGTGCAAAACGAAAATATATTACTTTTCCGAAGATTTAGGAGTGTTTGGACCGAACAATAATGTCCGGCTTTTGTGGAAAAAGATAAATGGCAATGCATAGGTTACATGGAGCGGAGTTTTTCTTTTGTGACCGAATGAAACTTCAGTATGGGACACTGTTATTAATAATATTTATGTTTGCAATTTAATACGAGACCTATTGTTACTGAGGAGAAAAGATTTTTCCGTAATTTTGTCTGAGAAAACTCTGAAAGCACTTACTACTTAGCCGTACCTCTATTACCTACGGCTATGATAGATAGCTGACGTGCTACTATTTCGTGTTCAACGCCTTGTATATTGTCTATACATTTATATCTAAGTTCAATACTAATGTGAGTATTACAAAAATTAGACACTACAATAACACTGTACCTACAAAGGTATCTATTTTCGCTTTTTAATACAGTAACTGCAGTACAGTAACTGGTACGACGATAATTATCATTTTTGAAGTTGAAGACTGTGTTCGTCTTATTTATCTGCCCTATAAGTAGCTGAAAACTGAATACTGTATGGACAATTAGTGCCTCAATTTTGATCCCAATCTATTTAAACACGTTTACATGGATTTGTAAAAAGCGCTAGAGACAACGAATCTATCCATAGCTTTGGTTTGGCTGGTTAACATTTGGTTACGGTACCAATATATTCTTTATTGTATGAAGCCATCAAATTATCAATTCGTATAAATTCAAATGTTATCCGCCTCATTTGAATTTGGTTGCGCAAGTTCACTTCATGTTAGAAGTGGGGTACAATGATTACGGATATCCTGATTCAATAAATCCATGATTTATTGATTACATATTCTAATATTGATTATGTTATTTAAATGTGGTTTAATAATTAGTGTGTTCTACTTTTATCATGTTTTTTTTTTCCGTTATGTTGCGTGGTCCCCTCACCTCTTTCACTGATTTGACTCAAGCCTCAGTATAGTTATTGAGAACATCTATTTCTATGACTCCTCATAGATCTCAATGAATTTGAACTTCGAATCCTGGATTCAGACGATGTTTATGTCAATGACTATTGCCAATGACTTGAAGGCTCCTACATACTGGCGCGAATTGTCGCGCGACGCGTCGCGACACAAAGGCACCGCTTGTAGCGCTACACGCGGTGTCGTTGTGTCGCGTCGCGTCGCGCGACAAGTCGCGCCAGTATGTAGGAGCCTTAAAAGTTATCCACCCCTTCACTTTATAAATCTTTTGCGTTTCTAACTGTCACGTAAGATGGCCTTCTATTACAATCTGCATTTATACGGCTATATTCTGTAATAGTACGTTATACGTCAAGTAATTTTCCTTTAACCGCCGCCAATCAACAAGTTTAAAATTTTCGACACGAATATATAACGGACACATTGACACCGGAATCCAAATGGTCAACTACTAAAAATAGACACGAAAAATAAATATAACCCAGTTACACGAGTCGTGCTGTACTAGTACGCACCTATGGCGTACTTTAGCGTGCCTTTCAATAGAATACAGACACGTAGAAAAGGTCCAGTCCAAACAAAGCGTTAAAAAAAAGTCCGCGCGCACATTCACAACAGTCATCTGCTAGTATAATTGATTCTATTCTGTTCTGTCTTACTTATACCGTCACATCTATTTACATGTGTGAGTTGTTCTGTAGTATCTATGTTTATAGGTGATGGTGGACTGGACCTGATCCAACCTGGTGGCAACAATGTTAAAAGATCCCCCCATAGATAAATCACCCGTATCTCCACTATTCCATGGTTTACTCTAGGATGCATACGGCTCTAATAATCCTTCCATAACCTAAGGGCACGTCTTCCCTATCATTACCGCACCCCCGGTCTACTCTTTGATATGCAATGGTCTCTGTAGCCCCATGAAACATGACGCTCCAGGGACTAGTGTGAATCCTTGGGTTCATTTGAGCAATCGAGTCTGGTTTAACCACGCTGGGGTCGGTGCATTTCATTCATTCATACATTCAGTATGTATATGGGTGATGGTGGGTCTTCTGCTCCTATCTATTCTGTGCACCCAGTGAAACTGCGCCGGCGCACCGTGACTTGCAGAGGAATCACCAATTATTGTAGCGCGCGGTGTCTCTTCTATATTAATCTGAATATTAACTTCATTCCCCTTGTCACGTATGCAAGTATTTTTATGGTTTTCCTACCTTTGTTTATATTTATGGTATTGTAATTTTTCGTTATGTTACTCGGAGTTTAAATATCGATTTCGATAACTGGTAGCGTATTGATTGAATTTAAATCGGGCTTCCGTTTTTGTGATTTATTTTTATTACGTTAATGTTTGAGTGCTTGTAAGTCATTGCATTACGTCACATTTTCGACCCCTAATGGTACCTAATAGTGACATTATAATTAGTGTTGTCATTTAAAACAAGGGTCTATGAAATATACAGAGATAAAGAGGTAACGATGGCAGTTTTAGGTACGACACACAGGACAGGAGTCGTTCTTATAAGGTAAAAAGAATTTCTTAACAGACGGAGGAGAAAGCGATAGTTTTTTGTTTTTATGTATTTCGTTTTCTCTCGACACGGTGTCGTCTACGTCTCTTTGTCTACTGTCCTGTCGCAGGTATGCTAGAAGAGACTTCTTTAGAAATAAGCATTACCTTTGTACATATTTTTCTGTGCCTTTCTTTTACGTGTGTACATAAAATGTTAAATAAAAGTAAATAAGGAAAAAATGTTTTGCAAAAAAAAAACCGACTTCAAAAAAATCACTCAAAAGTGAAATATAACTTTCACTTTTTAGTCAGAAGTCGGTGTCTTTGGATCTGTATTTCAGTTTTTTACCTTTGTAGTGTTTTTGTTTGTCAGTCGATTTTTTTTTTTGTAAAAAGTTTTTTGTGAGTCACTTTGGAGTTCTCCTGGTAAAAACCAAGAGAACTGGAGTTTATGGTGATGTCACCATCAGCTCTACTTCAACATACCTATACGTTGTGACGGGCACAAATGGCAAAGCAACCATGTTAAAGTACCTAATCTAATCGCAACCCGTGAAATACTTAATATTAAGTAGTTCCGGTGGCCATTTGTGGTCGTCAACATCAGTTCCACTTCACCAAATGTTGTTTTCCGGAAGCAAATGCACGAGTTATTATAAAAAAATACCCAAATCACTATAGGTGTGCCTATACAACTTGAGGACTTCCCTCGATTTCCATGGGATCACCTCATCAGATTCTGACTTGGTGACAATGGGACCACCACGAGAGCATACACTTTTAAACAAAATAAAATAATTTTCTAAATTGGTCCACAATTGACGGAGAAATCGGTGAACATACATAAAGGTAGGTGAACAGACTAGGTAGTTTTCTTTTTGAATAGTTATTAAAGTAAAATTATTATGACGGCTCCTTACAAATATATACAATCTTCTTTATTCTTGGCTAATGTTTCTGTGATGACAGTTACAACAGAGATTGAAAGTCCTCATCAAAACTTTTGCTGAAAGGAACCACAAACCAAAACGTCATCTGTGTAAATATTTTTTGTTTTTCTTGTTCTTTTTCAAAAAGCACGGTATTAATTTCGATAAAATTTATATGGGACCACCTCTGAAGTATGACCTACCAAACAACAAATTATTATCAAAATCAATTCATAATAGCCGGAGTAATCGTGTAAACATACAATTCCTTTTTGAAATCGGTTAAAATATCAAGAACCATGGCATTCCTTTGTTTTATAAACGTTTATGAGATAGGTACCTAATAAGTTTTACATAATACCTTTTTCTTCAAACTAATGCTGGAAGAAAACCGTCGTTTGCTTTCGAACTAAACCTAACTAAGTACCTACAAGTACTAGTACTTAGCCACTGGAAGAAACGAGAGCTGTCATGGGATACACGGTCATTACGAAGTACCTTTCGCTGTGTATTATATTAAATAACTGGCACAATGAAACAAATTAACAACGGTGAGGTATAACGTAGCTACGATAAGGAACTTCATTCCCACAAGGAACACCTAGATATTACCTAAGAATAAAACGTCATGGCTACATTGAAAACTACGTAGGTATGTTATTAAGGCCTTATTATGAATGAAGAATTGATTTAAGAAGGACCAAGGTAGAGATGACCATAAGGCCTTAACCATCTCATAAGAGGTGGTTAAGGCCTCGCCTGTCATGCACAAGCTTCCAATTAATTCGTGCATATATATTAATAATATTTATTTACATAACCAAATTACGTGATGATTATTAACATTAACTAAATTAAATTAAAACTAAGTGAAGCCTAAAAATGGCCCTCAGGGCATTGTACCGAGGATGCTGGCGGCTTGTCCTCGCTGAATTGCAAATAAATACAATATAATAAACAATGACCTGGATTTGATTAGCGAGTGGTCGCGGTCCTTTGGACTGCAAATCAACCCTAAGAAATCCCAGGCCATAATTATCGGTGGAAGGTATATGCGGAATAGGCTCGATATTGCGTCGCTGTCTCCACTCTGTCTGAATGGAGTTCAGATTGAATACGCAAATACAGTTAAAAACCTGGGGGTGACCTTGGACTCTTACCTATCGTGGACTACCCATGTTGCTCAAGTCAGTCGCAAAGTGCACTACACGTTCCATTCGTTGAAATGCCTCCAGAGCTTCTTGCCCTTGAATACCAAAATCTCCCTTGCTTAAACTCTCATTCAGCCCATCATAGACTACGCTGATACCTGTTATTTGGATGGCACCGAGGAGCTTTTAAATAAACTTGAGCGTTTGCAAAATATCTGCATTCGTTTTGTTTTTAACCTTAAAAAGTATGATCATGTTTCTAACTTTTGCAAGATTCTCAAGTGGCTCCCCATTCGTCTTCGCAGGAACTCTCGGATATTGTGTCTGCTATTTAACTTCCTTCATAATCCTAGTACGCCATCCTATCTGCGGGAACGTTTTTCCTTCGCCCGTCCTTCTGATGCACCTTGCAGGTCGCATCTTAGAAATCTCCTTAAATCCCCTCCCCACTCTACCGACTTCTACTCCTACTCCTTCACTGTGCATGCGGTTCGGCTGTGGAATTCACTTCCGCCTGACATTAGGGACTGCCAAACTGTTGCTGTTTTTAAAAGAAGAGTGAAAGAACACTATCTTTCCACTTTGCCATAGTTGCATATTATGTATTTATTATTTTATACTATTAATTATAAGTATATAAGTATTTTAGTGATATTTATTTTAGAAGTATATATTTATGTAAGTATATTCTCTTATTGTATTATTAAATTAGTGAATAGTTTTATTTTGTTTATAAGTATTTTGTTTTCTCTTTTACCTTACACACGTTGTCTACATCTCTATGTCTACTGTCCTATTGCAGGAATGCTGGAAGAGATGTCATTAGAAATAAGCATCACCTTTGTACGTATTTTTCTGTTCCTTTCTTCTTGTCTGTTTATATGTGTGTACATAAACTGTTAAATAAATAATAAATAAAATAATATAATATAATATAATATAATACACAATGAAAGGTACTTCGTTCTGACCGTGTATCCCACGACAGCTCTCGTTTCTTTCAGTGGCTAAGTAGGTACCTACTTATAGATATTAATTCATCATCATCAGCCGGGCCTTTTCCCAACTATGTTGGGGTCAGCTTCCAGTCTAACCGGATGCAGCTGAATATCAGTATTTTACATGGAGCGACTAGGCAGTGGTCAGATAGGCATATCGTCGGTGATATTCTGAAACCGCGGAACTAACAGTGTTTAAAACCGCGTATTTACAAAAGTAGCAATATCGAGATTTCGGATTTTCTAATTCATTAATACATATTTTACATAGCTAATGCCTACAATATTAAGAGAAATTTGACAATTTAAAAGTTTAAACAATAGAAAGTCAAGTGGCTTAAATATTACGTTTATCCTCGTTCCTGTAAAATTCACTACACCTACCTTACGCGGTTTTAAACACTGTTGGTTCCGCGGTTTCAGAATATCACCGATGATATGACCTCTGGGTAACACGATACCCCTTGGTAAGACTGGTTGTCAGACTTTCGGGCTTCTGTCGACCCGGAACGACTGTCAAAGATCCACGAATGACAGCTGGGACCAACGGCTTAACGTGCTTTCCGAGTCACGGAAGGGTCTTGGTATGTAAAGATGGTCACCCATCTACGGACCAACGCGCCAAGCGTAGCTTAACCTGATCGATTGACCCGAGTGGCTGTAATTATAAATAATAACAGCCACAAGCCCCTCAATATATCTCATAAGAGGTGGTTAAGGCCTCGCCTGTCATGCACAAGCTTCCAATTATTTCGTGCATACCTACCTATTTATTAATTAATACAACATTCTGAGCCGCAGTTCAGGTCCGGATCGCGCAAGACTTTTGGCGGTCGGAACCAGAGAGGCCGGTCATTGGCTACATGCCCATCCTTCTCCATATACCGGTACCTTCCTGGATCCGAGCTCGCTTCGTCTGGCGACTGGTCTGCGGCTTGGGGTCACGGTATGCACTCCACACACATGCCCTTGTGGCACGGACGTGGACCGACTGGGTCACCACGGACTTTGTTGTCAAAAAAGTGCAGGCCGCTTTTCAAGACATGCGACACTTAATGACATAATCCGCCGATCTTTTGCCTGCATCAATGTGCCTGCTCTTCTTGAGCCGACTGGCATTGTCAGAGATGATGGCAAAAGACCTGATGGTCTTTGGTCCCGTGGAGTTTGGGACGGAAGTCTGTGTGGGACGCTACCTGTGTAGACACACTGGCACCGTCCCACCTCCAACGGACTACTTCTATAGCTGGTGCAGCGGCAGAAAATGGCGAAAATCTGAAAGTTATTAAATATGGAGGCCTTGGCAGAGAGTACAACTTTGTGCCCTTTGGCGTCGAGACCCTCGGTTCGTGGGGTCCCAGTGCCCATAAGTTATTTGCGGAAATCGCGAAACGTCTAGTTGATGTAACTGGTGACCGAAAAGCTGGCGGCTTTCTCGCGCAACGCATCAGCATTGCAATTCAGCGAGGAAATGCCGCCAGCATCCTCGGTACAATGCCCCGAGGGCCTTTTTTAAGCTTAACTTAGTTTTAATTTAATTTAGTTAATGTTAATAATCATCTTGTAATTTGGTTATGTAAATAAATATATCTCATACAACATTAATATATTAATTAGTACATATGAATTGAAAAGTCACGTTGGTACGAACGTGACTTTTTCTTAGTTTATCTTCGACATGGTTGAAGGAAAACTTCGTGAATTAATACTTATCTTCGTATATGAAATCGTCAACCCGTCTTGAACAAGCGTGGCAATCCATGCTCATGCTGTCTCTGTTTGAGAAGAGGCCTTTATTATTATCTGCTAACTCATAGAATACTTCACATCTCATTAAACATTTCCCAAGACATTAAAAAAATCAGGGATTAACCAGCCTAAACCTAGTTTCAAAACATTCAAATAATTAATCCTTTTATATCGCAAAGCTTAGTCAACAAATAAAGGAATCCGTTGCGGGGGGTATACAGCTCTAATTTATTGAGCACAAGGCTACTCTCATTAAGGGCTGGGTTACACCTTGCCACCTGTAGAATGATCCGTTCTATTAGATTTATCGTTTTTTACCACTTTCGCGTTCCTTGTTTTGATGTCGTCTAATTAATTCGTGGTTTTAATTAGGATTTTGGCGTAATCATTCAGATTTTCTTGGTACTTGTAAAAAGAAAGTGTTTGTAGTGTTTGATTTAGTTATAAGAAGTGTAATTTTATCGTTAAAGCTTCTGTTTGCTATAGTACTAGCTCATTAGGACCAAACATTAACGCATGAGAAACTTTTCTGTTTTTATAAGACTGCAAAAAATTGCAGGGCTTTCAAATCGTTTTTTTTTTGCATAGTTTCTTTGTAAGTAACTTTCTCCCTTTAATAATAATTCGATTGGTTTTAATTTATAATGAAGTTTTTGTTTTTTTTTTCCTATTCTTTTTTTTATCTACCTATATTGTTCTAGGAATACCAACCGCAACTGCATAGCATCGTTAATTTTTCGACTGAAAAATTAGTGGAATTTCAAAAGTTCCCTATTAATATTTTATTAAAAATGCTTGGTCCTACGTCGACGCCATGCTCTCGACTGCCGTGGCTCCCACTCTTTGCATCGCACGCGGCATCGCACCCCGCCCATAAACATGTCACTCCGGACGGCACGCCGCGATTTACGACCTCTCGCTCTAACACACCCATAACTCAGACAAACAAAAGGGAAAGCTATAACGTTCATCGGTCCCATGCGGATAGTTTAATTTACACACACAGACGTAACGAAATGAGCTAGTATGCGATTTGGGGTGATAGTATACAGGTGATTTTAAGATAAATTAAGATGATTTGAAGGGTGTTGTATTGAAGATTGCTTTTGGGCTATCTTATAAGAGAAGGAGGCAAGGCACACCAAATGTTATATTTACCTATTTATAGTTTCTCATACTGAATGGTCATAAAGCATCTTAAGATTTACCATATACTGTACGAGTCTTGTTCTCGGAGCATGAACGAGCCGGCTACGTTCGAGTTCGCCGTCGGCCGAGAGTTTAATGTTTTTATCTCACTCTAACACACAATTCCCAGATCGTAAATCTCGAAATGGCCGCATGTAGGTTACGCACGCCGTCCGCGCTGTACCAGCGGGAGCGCATAAACTATAGTTTTCTCTGTTTTATTACGTGTTTTAGTGTGCGATAAAGGAGATGAGAGTATAGAGGGGAAATCAGCTGTTTAGGGCATGCTTTAAACGTGCTGAGGAATGTGGCGAACGAAATGTGCTGTTGTAACGTTACGAAAGTGGCTCTACTTTGACTTTATTATTTGTTATTTAAAATTGAAATTTTTTGTTGTATTTGATGAAAGGTGAATATAATGGCGATCAGCATTCATGGTTAGCTTCATTAGTCATATGGCTTATGTGCCTGCTAATGTGACCTTGACATTTTGTTTAACATAACAAACTAGATAAACTTAAGTGTCAGTTGATGACGTCACGCTTTCGTGCATTATTCCATATAGATAGTCCATATATTGGATGTGAAAAATTATTTGAAAGAATTTGATTTAAGTAGGTAGTGATGGACCATTAATTGAGCATCAGACGCAATCTTTTAGACGTATTATAAAGAACATTACCTACTAACATTTCATCTATCAAAAGCTTCTGAGATCGTGTTGAGTAGAAAAAAATATATAAAGATTAATGCGAAATTGCGCTTAGCCTTTGCCATTTGCGAAAAAGCAGGTTCAGATGTTCAATGCGTTATTTATTTATTTGGCAAGAGCTGGATAATCCTTGACCACTCGGCTAAAGATAATATGGTCATTACCTATTAAGGGTTATTATTATTGTGTTAAAAGCCTTTTTGTTATCTGTGTATTTAATCTAAGGTCTGAAATACAATGGTAAATAAATAAATTATGCGTACCTAATATTTTTGCACGTAGAAGATTTTGTTACTGTCTATAACGTCCATGTTTGCCTTTCTGCCCACTCTTTGTACACTCTTTTGTGTGTGGGCGCGTGCGATCAGTGGGGAGTAGGTAGTGGGGATAGCGTTGCGTTGTGCGGGATTGTGGTTGTGTGCATTATGCTGGTGTTAATGTGCTGTGCCCGCGCAGATGGGAGTTCACATTCAGTAAGGGTAGCTAGCTTGTGGAGCTCTTTTGTCATTGTCAAGTAAGTTATACACTATTATTTCACTTTGGAGAAGCATTTTTAATTTGTGTCATCAGCATCATTGCTGGAAGTGAATAGTGTTGAGCCAAGCTCGCACAGTGTTATAAAGGAGTAGGTATGTGGTGCTATTGGTTCAACACAAACTAATGGTGTCTTGGACCGAACATCCGGGTTGGGATAAATTAATTATTGAGGCCTTTTTTTTGGGTGGGAAATTATCAAATAACTTCTCCCGCTCTGGGCGGAGCGGGAGGGTATGTCAGACTCTTACTGACTAAAATCCACCCATATTCCATCCGTTGCCTGTGTTGCCAGGGGCGTTGGTAACCCTTTTGAACTTCCACGCGACCCCAGCAGGCATCGAATTATTGAGGCCTAACCATCGTGATTCGTAATTTCGTACCTAAGCAAATACCTAGGTAGGTACTTAAGGTATTCGTCGGGCACACTCAGGCGCTTTCACACCCCTTTCAGGTGTTAATTTAGATAAAATAAAACACCGAGCTGCTCAGCCTGAGCAAGACTTAACGATTCCTAAATTGAAATATTAAGTTTATTACAAACATTTACATGGTGGAATAATTAACTTTGTTTTATTTTATCAGCGATTGGCTTTCTAGCCATAATCTGATGGGGTTTTCATGTGAGATTAGTACCTACAACAAAAAATATTAAGTACTTAGGTACTGAAATATTTAACAAACAAAAAAAACTATCTTCAATAACTTTTAACAAATGCACATTTTTTCAATAAACTGTCTCATTTAAAAACTTACAGACAGAACTCGTATTCTGAATTCTCAAACAAATGAATCTTACCTAGATTATATCACAAATAACCAATCAAAACTTAATTTAAATAAACAGTCACATAAATTAAATTTAGCTTGTACCTACTTAGTTATTACGGTAGGTCCAGCATCTTGACGTTGACAGATGCGACTGGCGCTACCTCTCATCTCGATTCGGCGCGACCGGTGGGGTGAACAAGATGGCGGACCAGCCGCCGCTTCTGATTGGCTGGAACGCGATCTCTTTGTAGTCCATTCATATTGTTCAATATTTTGTAGGTGAACGGTTGCTTTTGTATTCGGGGAGTAGAATCTGAAAAGAATATTTTCTAAACGTTTTGTGCTCTTTGTGCATTTGACTTGAGAAGTTAAGAGTGTATTTCAAGTATCTTCGTTTGTTAGATGTTACTGTTGTGATATTGTGACGAAATGACTAGGTAGGCAAGTGAATTTTATGTGTTAGCTTATCTTAAATATTTAGGTAACTGTAGTAGAACTCAGGTTTTATTGAATTATAATCATCTTCCTGCTCTTGTCCCATATTACTTGGGGTCGGCGCATCATGCCAAAAATAACCGTCACGCTATCATTCGTAACATTCTTCACACAATCTATCCATCTATTCTTTGGCCTTCCCCCTCCTCTCCATCCATCCAAATTCATATTTATCACTCTTTTAGTCACATGATCATCTAAATATTTTAGCTTTCAGTAACGGCACCTACTACTAATTTATGTCAGATAAAAACTGTCACAACGTTTTCTGTTTTCAATCATACTTAGATAAAATATTGATATTTGTCGTTTGTCGTATTGATATTTCGCTATTTGACTTGTTGTTTTAATTAATACCTACTGATTGCCGTTTCTTCTAAGTGGATGTAATGTTTCAACTAAACTTAAGTGAATCAAAATGAATGCTAGCTATAAACAGGTTTTTGGACGAGTTTTGAGATTTGGCAATAACACCTTAATAGAGAAAAGTGAATCCAGCTATAAAAGCAGTCAGAGTAGGTAAATCAAAACGAAAGTGAGAAGAAACATAGGGTTTAGTTAGTAAAAGCTGTTTTTAATAACGTTTACAATCTGAAATAAAAGAACTCTGTTAATTACACTGCTGGATGACTTGGACGTGTACCGCGAGGACTCGTTCGAGGTGGTGCGGAAAATAAGTTCATGGAAGGCCTTTGCCCAGCAGTGGGACAGTATTGACTTGTAGCAAAAAAAAAAACAATGTTCTTCGTGATAAAAAATAAAGGAAGCTGAACAGAAGGAACGTGCAAATAAGCATTTTTTTAAGGCTGACTTCAAGTTAAACTGTTGACTGTAGTGTTGTGTTAAAGGAACATTCTCATTGCTTGTAGCTTATAAAAGTGTGTACTTAGATATCCAGATTCGTTCTATTATTTCTACGTACCTTCCAGTTATATTCAAATATCTGAGCTATCCCTTAGGTACGGGGAGACAGACATCTGATAACAATATTAGAACTAACTATATTGTGTACCTATTTGGTTTGATACATACATACCTATCTATTTACCTTGCAGAGTTAGCATGTGGTGGCAGTGGGCCTACCTTGTCTGCCGAAGAACTTATAGCCGTTAGAGCAGACGAATCTTCGACCACCACCCAATTTTTTAAAGACAAAGTGGCTGGGTTAGAATGGATGCAGAAGGCGGAGAACTGGGTATTGTTATGCAACTTGGGAGAGGTCTGAATTGGTTGATTTATTTAAGGATGGTTGCGGCATTAATTGCCAAGGGTTGGGACCTGACAACAATAGCACCATCAGCAACGGAGCTCCAGATGGCGAGGCCAGAATAAGTGCGGTATTCCTCACTTTTCTTATGCCCTGCAGAATTACTAACTGAACCACCACTTTTTTACTCTAGATTCAACTGAACCTTTTGAAAATAAACGTCAGGCCAAGATCAACCAAGAGTATTTCGAGGTTATTCAATAAACAGAAACCAAATTATAATCCGGTCTCGGTGTCTCTTAAGTCCTGTTCAGATATAAGCGATATCGCTGTCACGTTCGGTAGCTATACCGATTCGGTACGCGATATCGTCTGCCGTCGCGCTTGGTAGGCGATATCGCCGTCACAATCGGTAGGCGATATCGCCTGAGAGTGCGGTGGCGTGCGGCAAACGGATCACTCCCCCCTCTCCCCACGAGTCGCATCGCGCACGCATCGCTATTAGTTGAACCATTGTGTTTGCATGAACGAATTCGTTTGAGATTGTGGCCAGCTCATAGCTACTGTGTACTCGTGTTTACTAATGGGCTGCATAAAACTGACTAACCAGAAGGTGAACCAAGGCCTATTCAGATATAAGCGATATCGCTGTCGCGCTTTGTAGCCATACGCGACGGCCATACCGCTTACCGAACCGGTATCCTCAGTGGCAAAAATGGGCGTGGCATTCCTCACATCTTATTTTTAGGCTCTGTAGTAGTCCTAAGTGAACCACCACTATCATCTTTGAAAATTAAATTTAGGGCAAGAACAATCGAGAACGTTTCGAGTCTTTTCAAGGAAAAGAAACCAAATTAGAATTCTGTCTCACTGTGTCGGCAATACATAATGGAGGAACCTGCACAGACCATTCTGTGACTGAATCCCATCATTCAGTGATACAAACAATACAATTTGCGCAGAGTATTTATCGAAAAGGAGGCACCTAGACATATTTTACATTTAATCATCTCATTCTGATAAAGTCGATCTGCCTGATAATAACTTGTAAAGTAGGAGTTAAGAGTTATAGTTTGGCTGTTATGTAAGGGAAGTAACTATAGTATGTCTGTTGTAATGTTTTTAGGATGCTTTTGCGACTCCCTCATGTTTTCAGTGCCTCAGAAATGTTCGTGGTAACTCATAACGATGGATTTCAAGCCATCATTCCTAAAAAACTGCCTCACTCCTGAGTAGAATAAGAAGCAGTCACAATAGCATCCTGAAGAATGTAGCGGCAGATACTTCCTCCGCCAGAATAATGCAATTTGTGCGAAGACTGATACCTTAAAATGCTATTTTTATTTCTAGTTGTTGGGTGGTCTTTCCATTAATTCATCTTTAGTTTAAGTTACCTGGGTGAACCTGTTACTAAGAATTCATAGATCTTTTAGTTGTCCGAAATAAAATTATTTATTATTAATAATATTATTATTATAGTCAAACCAGCGGAGGAGCCTCGGTCACGATTTTGGAGCGTAGGGTGCATTTAGGATCGCATCGCAGAAAGCAAATAAATATTATTGATAAGTTATTTTTCTTGTTACACGCCGTGCCGTGCCTTTTTATTAATGAGTATACAGTAGTCAGATCGCTAGTAACCTTTTGCAGTTATAACTTATAACTAGCTAGCTTTTGCTGCCTTAATGCTGGCGTGCTCTTGCAAATGTATATAGGTAAATACATTTGCAAGATAGCGATACAAGTCTATTAACATTTTTACTTTTAGATATCATCTAAATTGACACAAAATTCATCATAGCTATGAGAAATACTGAAATACTAAGAGTTACTAAGAGTTAATATTCTTTTAATTTCGCTTCTGTCCCTATTTCAACTAGTTGTTCTGCGAACCGTAGACCTCGCGAGCAGAAACTTTTTGCAACCACTGAAGATAATTGTGTTTGTGTTTTGTTTTAAAAAACACGGTAAATACGTTTAGTAGTAAAAATAACCATTTAAGTTTAAAATCCTATATGTAATGAATATACCTATCCAACTTAAAAAAAAACCCGACTGTGGTTGTAAGTTACTAAAAAGCATAAAATAAGCTCAGGTAAATAGTAGGTAAGAAAGTTTAAAACTGAAAGCTGAAATCTCAGAAAGGGTCGGTTGTTGCCAACCGACCCCGTCCTACAAGCCAGCTTTTATGAATTCCAGTGGTTAAATATTTATATGGATTTCTGATCTGAGATTTCGGGGGGAAGGACCTCCAAGAACTTCTCTTCGAATTTTGGAATAGCCTTGATAGTTTGACAGCAGCATTGACAGTCTAAAATAGTAGTTCTATTGTGAGCCCATCGCTAGCCGATTCAGCGTTTCTTCTTCCTCTTGCAAGAGCAAGAGCTTCATGGTCCCAATTCTTGTAAGACGGTCTAAGTTAAAGGGCTCTATCACAATATCCGTCAGTCTTCGAGAGCGAGATAAGGCATCGTAAGAGCACCCTGCCTCTTTAACCAATGCCGACTAGGCAGTGTCAATCCCCCAATAGGGTGTCCAATAGGGGGCCTTATGGATTGCGAATTATGAATACAAATTTGTAGGCCAGCTAGAAAAATTAACAATAACAGCCTAGTTTTGTGATGAGAAGGTAGTCCCAGTTGCTCCATCAATCCCTACCTAGTAGTTAAAGGGCCGATTCCACTGGTAGAAATCCAAAAGTGAGCAATTTACTGCAGTTTGAGGAGCTATTCTGCTCATCACGCCGAATATCCTCATCAGATCTTCACATTTCTATAAGACCAATTCAAAAGTTACTACCTTTCAAATAAAAAAAAACCAGCAAATTGGATTTTATAAGGCGGAGATATTATCCAGAGGTTCCGCTTTTTGTCCCTTTTTGGAGGAAATACCCCTCCAATCAAACATTGCCGACAAAAAAATCTATAAAGTCTTAAAATCTGCATAGGTACCAAGTTTCGTCCAGATCGGTTGTAAAATACGCCCTGTAGAGGAGTACCAACAAACCGACAGAGGAAAGCAAATTTTACCAGACTTGAAGCAGAGACGCTTCGCTCGCTCTGTCAATCAAGCAGAGCCGCTTCGCTCGTTCGGTCAATGAAGCAGAGAGGCTTCGCTCGCTTCGCTCACTCGGTCAATTAACTATACAGCTGAATAATTAACATTAAAAAATGGAATGTTAATACTCTTTTGAAGTGTGCTTCTGAGTAGGTATCTATAATCTACCCAACATAAAATACGAAGAACTCAAATTGGTTAAAGTTTCGAAAACTCAATGCTTTGTGGGAAATGCGAAAGAACCCTATCCGTTATTTGTCATAATATGAAGTGGAATTACACGAGTATTTTATTATTTGTGATACGAATCGTGGTGCGTAACGTCTGCGTCACGCACGAGTAACCAGTTCAAAGCGTAACAAGCCATTGGCCTGCGCGTACGCATTCATCCTGCTGACCTAAAGTAAAACTAATAAAAAGTAAAAGTATATTCATTTTCTTGGAACGCAGTTTAAATGATATATTGGTAGTGTATTTGTGTATTAGCCGGGGCTGGCAGATGTATCTTCATTTACCTAACTGTGCAGCATCAAGATACTAAGACGATTTTAATGAATTGGTGCTACTTTTCAACTTCATGACTGTGATCAACCAGTAAACATGATTGATACTGCAAAATAAGTTTTGCTGATAAGGTGATGACTGAGAAAACGTAGTAGAGCATCTTTCCAACCGTGCGAACTGGCATCAACGTCTGGTGCATCGAACGATACACGAAGAAACTTTACGACGCCGCACTTGCTCGGATCGGCCGTGCTACGGCCAACCGCCGATACAATTCTATCGCGAGTCGAGACCGGACCGTTCAATTAATCGCTCCGATTAACGTTGTCTCTCGGACATCAATGGTGTTGGATTAACGGAGGGTGGTGGTGTCCTTTTCTGTTGGTCGCAGATTTAGTGCGGCGCCGCGGCGTTCGGCGTCGCTTGGCGGGGGGTGCGCCGTCGCTCGTAAAGCATCGGTCGCCACATTCTACTGACGCGCGCCTCGGCGACTACGCGTTGCGTAACAAACCGCGCCATAAACAACACGACGTGCTTGCCTCCGCACCTGACGGCTGTCGGCTACTTACCCACGTGCGCCCGACACATTACGTATTGCGCTCATGCCGCATCTAAAACGCTGACACGTGACTTGACGGAGTGAAACTCTCGGAACTCTTTTTATTCGGTAGAACTGTGAGTTTTGTGAAGAAGTTTTTAGCGAGCGGGATGGCGCGAGCGCGTTTGCCGACGGCGAGCGCCCGCCCGGCTTAAGGTAAGTTTATTGCCAATTTATGGCTCCCAAGTTTACAGGTTCTCGCGGCAAGGGTCCGGCTATGTTCTGATCGTCGAACTAAGTTTTCCGAAGGGTCTACAAAGTGTTAAATGGATGTTTAGGGACAATTTAGAGCAATGATTGAATTGATTTATTTTGATATCAATAGCCTACACAAATTGTAGAACAGATTTTTCATTTCTGATTCGGCAGAATTTATTGCTTTTAAACGTAGAAATAGTAAGTATTAAAAAACGATAAAAAATTGACAAAACGAAAAGTACCTATGAATTTTAATTTATTAACACATCAAATTGCATAATACAAAAATAGACTGGTCCAGATGACACAAAATTCATAACACTTAACTAAACGATTTGTATACAGTGCACAAAACTCACATTAACGGTCAACAAATTTTATGAGATGCCCAAGGCAATATTTTTTGTTGACTTTTTATTAAAAATCACTTCAATACATTAAACAATCTTATTCAAACAATAGCAGAATGTAAACTAACAGTAAAATAAAAGATTAGTATGATCCAGTTATCCACTATGAGCAGTAACACCGGTTACGCATTTTTGTGACCGAATTTGAGCCTTCACGTCATAAAACTAGGGTCGAAAATTGTGTGTTGAAAGCCGAATATGATAGAAAAACATACCATTTATGAAATACAGTTTGAGCAAAGATAAGTAAAGATAACAGCTTCCTTGTACAACACTAGATTAAAATTAATTTAGAAACGGAGCTACATTTATCGTAGGTAATTGTAGGGTCGACTAAGTTTAATTGAACTTAAGTGTAATAGCACATAATTACTCTGATTGATATGTAAAGTTTATACGAAATTGGAGGATGTGATTTGATTCTGATAATTGTTCATTTTGATGTTTATTACTTGTTACCAAAAGCGGTAAGAGGAGCCGTAAATGATGATTATTAAGTAACATTTAATGTTGAAGTATTCACTTACTTAATTAAAATATTAAAGTGAAATTTAAATGATTAAAGCCATGTTATGTAGGTACCTATTGTACTGTTATAATTATGAATAAATAGAAGCACATACGTATGACACTAATAATGAATTTGTGTACTGATTTTTTGTAGAGACTCATGATGTTACTAGTTCTATTTAATTCAAGAAACAATTAAATACATATTTTTCTTTTAGGTATATAAAAAAAAATGATAACAGAGCTAATAAAATAGATATTACTTTAAGTTCCTTCCTTTAAAAAAAACAATCGTGAATACAGGATTGTTTTTTTTTAAAGGAAGGATTACGATAGACATACAAGGATACATTATCGTCTCCTTGTAAGTCTATCGTAATTCCTTAAATAATAATTATGATTGGCAGTATTGGAAGTACTGAACTGTAGTACAGAAATATAAGTACCTACTACCTATCTAAAAAGATTAACATAAGTGTGTGAATATCATCCCATAAACTTAAGCAATGGATCTTTACGGGTAACTGATAAAGGTGGTTAGCATTATGAAGTACCTACCGAGTTTGGATGAATGATGGACAAAAATCATGTATAATATTATTATTAACGTTGGTAGATATATTAAATAAAATACAAAAGAGAATAATTATAAAGAAACTGTATAGAAATACTTATACAAAGAACGATACCTACCTACAGACAAACATGAGTATAAGCTATAGGTACCCAGATTTACTTAATTCCACAATTCAGCTATAATTGTTGGTAAAGTATGAACTGTTATCAAAATAAATTTCACACAACCAGCCGAGGTAACGTTTTATTAGCACAAAGGTGCCAAAAGGCCACTTAGTTAAAAATGTAAACAAGTCCTTACTTGTTTACATTTTTACATCATTTCCATACAACAAAGTAAATAAAATACCTGAACACAAACATACCAACAACTGATTCTCATTAAAAACAAATACAAAGTAAGACTGAAGCAAAAACTAAAATACCAAAGTTACTTGAAACTGTTGAAGAACAAAAATTGTTGAGTCAAATTCAAAAATGGAACCGGCACAACATGAATTTCCAACACTTGTAGTTTTTTGCTAAAAATAGAGCAAAAACTTGTATTACAAACTCAATTTAAAAACCTTATCAGTCCATGATCAAATAAAACGAACTTCCTTAAAGTCCAGAAAAATAAAAAGAAGTAGTTCAAGGAGTGTTTGCGCGGGCGCTGTACTTGTGATTCCGCTCATGCGCGCCGCCATATTTGTCTTATTTCACATCACCCTGTTAGATCTCAATCTCTACTTATTATTCAGTGATGCTGCTGGTTGCTTTTTGTAATATTTAGCTTTCCTTGTATGCTGCTGTGACTCAATTCCTTGGATATCATCTACCAAGTTGTTAGCTGAATATGGTAATTGCTTACTACAGTTTGAATACATTCCAACTTACAACATATTTATTCTCTGATGCACAGGTTTTTGTAAAAACCGATGAAATAACAATAGCCAATAATGTTTCTGATCTAGTAATTAATTGAAAAAGCAAATCCGAAGAAGCTGCACAAACTGTTGTTGAAAATGATAGAATTATACTTAATTCCCAATCATTTTATAAACTGAACACAAAGTTGCAATGTTGACGTTGAAACATTTGTTGTGTTGTGTTCTGGACCTCAAAATACCTTCTCCTAACCTATTAAAGGATGAAGTTAGGGGAACTTCTACGACACGGAGATTGGTTAGTGAAAATTTAAAGAGCAAAGGCCAAATTTCAAATTCAAATTTAAAGAGCAAAGGTTGCTTGCATTGCATTTTCACCAATACATTTACTTTTAGGAGTACCTATTCGTAGTTATTAATTTGGTTATAAGCTCGGAATACTTTGATGAGATTCCTAAACAGCAGTGCATAAGCCTGCAAGTTTTTTTCTTTCATTCGAAAATGTGTTTGAGCTCCTCTTTTTATTGTTACTGTCCTTACAGGCACAATAAAATACAATATATAACATGTTCTACTATTACAACTACCTTGTTTAATGTCGCTTTGAAATTATAAGCAACATAGATATACAACTGTGTCATTAATAACTTCTGAGGTGCTATGTAAGTTTTCTCTCTATCTTTCAAGAGTTACATAGACTTAAACTAAATCTTTAAAACTATGATATATTTTATTATATATATAAACATTAAAATACGTATTATACTAAGTTATAAATACACAAGAATTAGAACGACATTTTCCACAACATATTAAAAGTTATATCTAGCAGTGCGCTAGTCTAAGCTGTTAAAACAGAAAAGAAGTTAGTAGTGAATTTGAACATAGACAGGTATGCAAACAACAGAGAAAGAGAGAGGGGGAGAGAATGAGTTAATATTAAACTAACTATTATAATCTAAAATCATAGTGTGGATAAGACTTCAAAATTTTTGAGCAGAGACAGAAAAGAAGTCGATGTCTTCAAAGATCTTGTTGTATTGATTGGTTAGGCATAGACCCATATTGAGTTGAAACAGTCGGTACCAACAATCACACTTGTGTTATCAGAAAAGAGTCTTTAGCAAGTCACTGTTATTTAAAGGCCTAACCTAACATTAAGATTTTCTTAAGCACACGGGCTCAATCTTATTTTGTTACCTAATTGATTTGTGTTCATAAAATAAATGTACAATCTTTGTATCATCATTATGTGTCTATAAACTAACTCTTACTTATTATAAATCAGCGTGATCTGATAAAAAGCAAAAAATAGGAATACAATC
Organism: Atethmia centrago; assembly: GCA_905333075.3. Lineage (NCBI taxonomy): Eukaryota > Metazoa > Arthropoda > Insecta > Lepidoptera > Noctuidae > Atethmia > Atethmia centrago. The sequence continues at coordinate 11,574,115 of HG995383.1, read as the reverse complement.
ATCAACTGTTGACATCATAAACAAGGCTTAGAAAATACTTGGCAATGCAAATCTCAATAAAATTACCATAAAACTATTGTTCGGATTATAAAGTCCCATAAATTGACGCTTTGATTGATGGATTTATTCCACTTCTACTTCCCGTAATTATTATGTTAATGGATCGAACAAAACCAATGATGCTTGGGTGCGCATCCGATGCTCCTGGACAAATTGAATACACCTAAACGAGGCGAGAAGTTTCCGCGTCTTTTTTGTTTCATGCATACGTTTGATAGGACCATGGATCAAACAAAAAATTGAGGGGCACATTTACGTGTGTTAGTACAGCATGAAATTGTCTTACTCGCGGTCATAAATTATCATCTTAATAAGTTAATGAGTGATTCCAGCAATACTTTTGTTTTTGTTACGCACCACGCAAGTGCCAACGCTACCGGTCGCCGCGCACCCGTTATTGCCATAAAAGACGCGCGCGCCGCGCATCTGCCTTTATCGAATTTGATTAAACTTCATGTTTATTTATCGCGTATTTATTTATACAAGTAGGCCTGCGCACCGACGCCATTTAGAGACAATAAGACTTGAAATGACAAAAGTATTGCTAGCTTTTTGTCCGACTATTTAATTCCTGAGGTCACTCCTGTTTGAACGTTAACGGCTCGCATGGGAAAAGTCCCGACTCAACAACTAGTTTTATTTGGAATTTACGTACCTAATGATGAGATTTCTCCTGTGCATTATGATGTTCCAGTAAAATCAAATGTTTATAATACAGCTAGCTAAATGTATTTTCCACGTGCAGATGCGTTCGCACATGTTGAAGATGACGTTGACGTGAGTTGTGCGTATGCTGGATCGATTCGCGGCACGTACCGCCGATCAGACGCTATCGAACTTTTAATTTCAGCAAAAAATCTTTTGCGAAGCGTCAAACATTACCCAGTAACAGGTGAGTCGGTTACCTCCCGCGTGCAACAAGCAAAAAACAACATCTGTTAGTGAGAAATTTATGCAAGCATCGGTCGTACACACGATCATATCTACTTGAAATACGTCGCTGGAGACAAATTGCAGTCACTTCAAACGTGGCGAGCGAGTCCCACTGCCGCAATGGAATAAGCAAATAGCCGATTGTTTCGCTCCCGACCGGGATTGGCGGCCCGAATAGATCTTAACCCCAGCGTAACAAAATACAAAGTCGTGTAGTAGTCGCACGCCGTAAAGTACCGTAAACCTGAACGTAAAGCACCGCACTTCAGCTTTGAATCCGCATAATTATCGAATAGGTAATAAATCGTGCGGTGTGCGGCCGCGTGGTTCGTATTGTCTGCTTTGACGACATTATTGTCTTTAGTCTGAGGCAGAGTCGCGCGTTCCACGTGCAAGCCGTCATAACCCATCACTTAACATAAAAAAGTAGTGTGCGTTATCAATATATTTATACTGCCTGACGCGCACAGATAAAAACTTGATGCCGATTAATTACGCTGTGAAAACGCGAATAATTTTATGGTACTGTGCTAAAGATTCGCATGTTCTTTTTAAATACTGGTAATTTGATTAATTATTGTGCAATATAAAAATCATGTCTGGGCCAAGTTTTGTAATGAAAAGTTGTAAATTAATTATTCAATGATAATAAATTCATTCATAAGTAGAGTTGTCGAAATTGTCCAACGTTTGCTTATCCATAATTTCAACTAGGTATGATTTACAGTGATGTTCCGACCTCATCGGTTCGATAATGAATGAGGTGGTCATAAACGGCGAAGTCAAGAGAACATTAATGTCAATAAAAAAGCCATAAACCCTATTAGCCGTCATAAACTTCACCACATCTGGTCAATAACTCGTTTCGCGTACAAATAGTACTAATTGAATAATTAAAGTTTTGTATGGTAACGATATTGTTGTAATATAATATTTTGTTTAAAAAAGACATAAAAGTTTTATTACTTAAGTAATGGAAATTTTTATTTATACGTTTTCAACACTCACTAACTTTAATGCTTGAAATCATAACAAGAAAAATACGTATTTAAATGTGACGTTTTCTTCTCTACTAAATTCCCATAACTACCTACATTGATATGATAATGCAGTGCAAGATAAGTAACAAAAGGGCGACGATCATTTCTTTATTACATTTCCGAAAAAAGTCGTAAATTTTCGTGTCAAAGATAACTCGGAGTCGATAGAGAACACGGAAACGAACTTTTTGTTATAAACGCCACAGAATAGAACAATAAATTACGTCAAGGTGTTACGTGTTTTTGGCCACAATTCTCCAAAACACAGCACTAAGCACAAGTACATTGTTACTCGAATTACCATAATAATCGGTTACCTGCTTATTCGCAGGTGAATTGTCACTTTTGTCTATGCATTTAATAGTTTGCGCAACTTTTATTGCAGTTTCTCATTGTCAAATTGGTTCTTTCTTTGTTTTTTTTGCAGCTAACGGTAACAAAAAAAGGAATTTTGTAAACATAACGGTGCAAATTTGCATCTTTTCTCTATTTAACATCACAATAGGATAGGCCCGTTTTGTTTTTTGCGTATAACAGCGATTTTTAGGAATTCTCTCGTCTTAATATTTATGTTTTAATATAACACATGTTCTTGTTTTGACTACTGTTATTCTTTGAAACAAATGTTTGTCTTTGTTCTGTTGTCCCGTTTTGCTACCGTTAAGTTGTTTACCGTTTTTTACATACTTTTAAACGTGTTTCTCTTCATTAAAACTTATAATTTACAATCATGAGAAAACTAGTCATAATTGTTATTATGAATTTGTGAAGGATGTCACATAAAAAAATGTATAAATACGTAAATACATACCAAATTGTTATCCCTACCCGTATCAGAAACAATTTTTACACTACCTACCTTCGAAATATCCGGATATTATACAATTTCAAACTTATTATACCTTTCAATATGATATTGTGCAATCCACATGAGGTAGATGGTAAAATCACGTTACCCAACAAAGAAATAGGTAATTAATAACAAATGCATCCGTAACTTCTAAGTTTTTCTACGTTCCTCAATTATACCTACTATTGAGAATATTTTCTCCTTCAAAAAGTTTCATATCGGTGGTGAAGCTGCACTGAAAAAAAAATCGGTAAACCCAATCGATTTTTCGGTAATATTCACCGCTTTGGTCAGTAAAAATAAAGCCTATTGTCCAAAGAAGTAAAACTAACTGACACAAAAACAGTTGAGTTATAACAGTAGATTTTACTGTGCACCTCTTAAGTTCAAAATAAGCAATAGGTACTTAAAAGAAACTGTTTGTGCCAGTAAACTTTAATGTTCATCCAATTGAAATAATTGTTTAGCTCTTTACTGTTTTTGCCCATTTCAGTGCACTGTCAGTAATCAATTATTTTAACATAAAAATAAGTTTCCTGAACCGTTTTTTTTTTACTGTACAACAACAGTAAAAAGTATCGTTTCATTTTTTTCAGTGTGTGGTAGTAGGTATCTAGAGATATTCAGGCATACCATTTTTGTATGTAACATTTTAAATCTTAGAAATCCAATAAATTTTGTAGCTGGTTACTGTAATTTCAATGACCGTACATTCAGGGAAATTACAGGGAAATTGTTAGTTTAGTAGATTTACAGCTTGGTAAATGTTTCGTGTTATAGCTATTTCATACGACTATCAGAGTGTGCTGTGAGTTGATGGTCAATTTGTTAAGACGCTGACAACACCTGAACCGCGGACACAGTTAGATTACAAAGAAAAGAAAGAGAAGCGCGATGACACAACGCTTGTAATTTATTGCAAAATATGAAGCAATCATCTATTAACTCAAAATTGAGTTGAGTAATCGAAAATAGAAAACAACCAAGTTCTGCATTCAAATAAGACGTTCTTGTTATTCATTAAATACGTAACGTATGTTGATATTTAATACAGATATTTTGGATTAGAACGCAAGGTTAGTTTAACGTTAGTTTGTATATTTTTTTTAAAATACATGTTTTGGTAACAACCAAGTTCTGGGAAATTATGTTCAAAATTAACATATATTTTTCCGCTACCACAAACTATACAGATTTGGCATTTTTCTTTCTCAAGACAAGCCTATTTTGGTCATTTGCATCTTGTCAGCGCCTTAAATAAATTTTCCTTTTTTAAATTAACGACAAAATAAAAATACAAAGTACCTAAGCAATACATTACTCACCATAACTCCCAGCACACCATTTTTTCCCCACCACCACAACAGAACTTCAAAACCGCAAAAGTCAACTATCTAAAGTATAAACGAAGTTGCGAGTCCGTCGAAGAGTAGGGAGGCAGCGTGCTTCGAAAATTGTAATATTTCAAAATTACTCAAGAGTCGCGTTCGCTTGAATAATGCGATAACTTTGAGCCGGGGGTGGTAACACCCCGCGTGCGTGCCTCACCCCCGCCACTTGTTTTTGAACTTCTGCTCCTGAGTTTGATCAAAATATACTTGCGCCGCCCGCTTCATTTGAGCTCGTTTATTTGACCAAGACAACACAGACTTGAGTTGTTTTGAATTTAATAATCACGGTCTTAATTCAAAAACACGTTAAGAATAATCAAAGAAATTCTAGCTAGGTATTGTCATGATTTCCAAATATTAATAAGCTTTGTGGTGATTACAAACACTAATTATAAAATTGAAATTGCTTCAAATGATTTTTGTAGGGTAGTCATGAAGTTTAAAAGTATCTAATTTGACAGTTAGGTACCGTAAAAGTACTTATTTGGTGTGCCGCGTAGTTGCTAAGTTAGTTCGCTTCGAGCCTCGGAATCTAAAGGTTGTCTACAAAAAGTCTAAAGTCTATACTATATTAAGTACCTAATTTAATAGTTTGTTAAGTATTGCTATATACCAAGTTTGTATGTGTGCAAGAATATAAATACAGAAATATTCGTACTGACAAGGCGTTATCATTTCAGTAGGTATAATTTTTACGTACTGTCATGTTTATCTTACCTTTTCCCAATATCAGGTTTAGATCTTCAATTTAACGAGATGCAGCTGAATATAAGGATTTTGCTAGGAACGTCTGAAGCTAATGATAAGGTTGTACATGATTGTTAAAAAAAACGAGCGAGCCTTACAGTAGTCGCATGATGTGTAACATCTAAAATCTCACCTTGGTAATAAGCAACTGAGCAGCAACAGAAAATAACCTCAGAATTTTAAAAGCTAAATACTGATATATTTATTTGAATAATTGTTAATTACTAGTGGTCGCCCACTGGTCGAAATTTGCCCCCTCTACTTACAATCTATATGTATAGTACTTACTTATTCCATGCTCAAGCTGTCACTTCCTGTCTACATACTTCCGTCCCTTTTCACGAAATCACTACCACAAAAAACGAGAGGAAAGATGTCACACATAAAAATATATATAAATACGTAAATGCATACCAAATTGTTATCCCTACATCATCATCATCTGCCGAGCCTTTTCCCAACTACGTTGAAGTCGGCTTCCAGTCTAACCGGATGCAGCTGAATACAAGTATTTTACATGGAGCGACTGCCTATCTGACCTCCACAACCCAGTTACTGGAAAACACGATACCCCTTGGTAAGACTGGTTGTCAGACTTTTGGGCTTCTGACGACCCGTAACGACTGTCAAAGATCCACGAATGGCAGCCGGGACCAACGGCTTAACGTGCTTTCCGAGGCACGGAGGGGTCTTGGTATGTAAAGATGGTCACCCATCCACGGACCAACCGCAGCAAGCGTTTGACCCGTGCGGCTGTTATTATTTAGCCACAAGCCCCACTTACTAATAAATTGTTATCCCTACCCGTATCAGAAACAATTTTTACACTACCTCCGAAATATCCGGATATTATACAATTTCAATATTCTCAGGTTCATACAGAAACACACGGGAAAATCCTTCTCCTAAAGACTTATGAAGTACAAAAAACCGAATATTCAGGCACCTAGCAGAATTTATCTCTGTTCTATGCTTAATAGTGTTCGGACTACACTGAAAAATAAAAAATCTTGAAGAACTAGAGAAGCGTAAGTACTTAGATTTTCTAGAATAATAGGTACACTTAAAGGTAGGTAGGTACGAGTATACATAAATAAGCCTACAATGTTCCCACTGCTGGGACATAGGCCTCGTCTCTTCGTGAGGGAGTGGGCTGTAATCGACCATGCAGGCCCAGTGCAGGTTAGTAGATATCACATGTCTTTTGAATTTTTGGTTCTAGGACATGGCCGGTTTCCTCACGATATTTTCCTTCACCCGTTGTGAGAGCGGTGATGATAAATTAATTAGTAAAAGTAAAGCGCCTACCTGGGTTTGAACCCACGACCTATACAACTCTTAAGTCGGAGCCGTTACTACTGGGCCATCACTGCCCTCAAGGTAGGTATTACCTACTTATATTGTACGTATATTCAATTCACAACTGTCATTTTTTGAATGACTGTATGGCTATATCAAAATCAAAAGTCATTTATTCAAATTAGGCTGAGAATCAGCACTTCTCGAACGTCAAAATTACATAAGACAGTCCCAAAAACCGCCCGACCTTCACGAATTCCTAGTGCTTTAGCTGGGAAGAAGAAGTGGCGCTTCAAACTTCCCAGCCGCACACCTGTCTGTTTAGTTAGAAAAACTTGATTCTATACAAATCGTATGCCAAGTAATTAACATTACGAAACACAAAACATTAAATTTAATTAGTTTGCCATATGTTAGCTAGCACACGCCAATATACCAACAAAACAATGAAAACTGTACTCAAGCAGAAATACAACATAAAAACGTAAACAGAACTTAATACCTAAATAAAAGCCTCCAAGCAAAAAGGGCGTGCCCGCTTACATAAAGCTAAAGCTGTAACTCGAAGTCACAAATGATAAACTAGCACCATCGAAGTAAAATAAATAAACAGTTAATTACTAATAATAATAATAAAACCATGGTCAGCAAGACGACCAGTCACCACAAGCAGTACCCGTTCACGAGCATAACGCAAAGATCAGCCTACCTATATGCTATACCTAACTATATCATGGTAAATTGAGGGGCTTGTGGCTAAGTAATAACAGCCGCACGGGTCGATCGATCAGGTTAAGCTTGCTGCGGTTGGTCCGTGGATGGGTGACCATCATTACATACCAAGACCTCTCCGTGTCTCGGAAAGCACGTTAAACCGTTGGCACCAGCAGCCTTTCGTGGATTTTTGACAGTCGTTACGGGTCGTCAGAAGCCCGAAAATTTGACATCAAGTCTTACCAAGTGGTATCGTATTACCCAGTCAGCGGAGGACAGATAGGCAGGCGCTCCATGTAAAATACTGGTATTCAAATAACCGAATGGTTAGATAGGAAGCTGACTCCAACATAGTTGGGAAAAGGCTAGGCAAATGATGATCATGGTAAATTAAGAATGAATATCCGTGATTCTACAACAGTGGTTAAGTAGCGTAGGTTTGTCCAATTAGTTTACTAACACCAAGTAGCAACAACAAGCCTTCTAAACTAACTTTTAATGAAGCTCTGTAGACCCGTTTGACCTAAGGTCAGCTGGTCAGCTAATAGATTTCTTTAACAATATCCAAGCCTGCATAAAACGGGCTTGTATAAGGCAGGTGTGTTCAAACTCAATAGATTCTAATTGATAGTCTGTGTTAATTTAATGAACTGCCAACAGTCAACGGCTTCTGGTAGTAAATATTCTATATTGTTTGTTACCTACTGTTTCTGCGTAGATGAATTGAATTTGAAACCTATAAAGATCGTTGTCCTAACAAGTTAGATCTTTAAGTAATAACAAGCTGTTCCTCGCAGCTTTGCCCGCTTGGCTTTTTCCAAAAAAAAAGCCTTATAACATCAGCTATCTGCCAGTAAGAGTCCCCTCAAAATTGGTCCAGATCTTTCGGAGAGTAGTCGGTTCAAACAGACAGATAGATGGACAAAAAAAAAATAGTTTTATTTATTTAACAGTTTATGTACACACATATAAAAAGACAAGAAGAAAGGAACAGAAAACTACGTATAAAGGTAATGCTTATTTCTAAACACATCTCTTCCAGCATACCTGCGATAGGAAAGTAGACAAAGAGATGTACCTAGACACCGTGTGTAACTGTAGAAGAGAATACAAAATACATAAAATCAAAAATATTATTCACTAATTTAAATATTAACATACAATATGAGAATATACATACATACTTCTAAAATAAATATCACTAAAATACTTATATACAATTATAATGTAGTATTACCGTAGGTATATATTTACATATTATTAGATATGAATTTACCAAAAAGCTGTTATATTGACATTACAAACAGACATTTTAATTTTATTTCTTTGTGTAGATGTTTATTCGAAACTTACTACTTTGTAATGGACCATACATCTATGCACATGAAAACAAAACTTACCTATGGTTACCTGAGTTACCTGACCCAAAAAGCTAAAGGCAGCAGTAGTATTTAAGATTTTGATAAAAGTGTAAACAGACACAAACAGTATACCTAAGAAAGAACAAGATGTAGTACTTATGTGGCGACAAATTATTGACTAATTTAATGTATCATGGCTAATAAATTATCAAGCAAATAGAGACAGTTAATCAGATCTTAGGCGCAATAGCAAATGCTTGGCTAACACGCCAAATCGACTGGCTGTCGAAATATAGTTGAAATACTATTAATTCTCTTATGCATATAGCAAATTATAGAGAGGAAGCATGTGAATTTGATTCAACAACGTGATCTAAATGTGAATTACACAGCTAAATCTGATCAACATACACGGACACATCTACAGAGAAGTTTGACTAAAACGTAAGGACTGCTGAAGTTCAATATTTGATAATAACAACAAAATTGTTGTTATACATCTCTATCTACAACAACTACCTTCCCGTAACAAAATCTACAATGAGAAAGCAGGCGAATTTGATCAATATTAAACAACAGCTGGTGATCAAGATTTGCTTGGCTTAGCAAAATTACTTTACCATCTTCAACGACTGCCATGGCAGATAAATTATAAATAAATGATAAGTGAATTTATTTCTCTAAGTAGGACCTATCCAGTCAGTGCGCGCATTTGTCAGTAATCGTGCAGCTCAACTCAGAACTTAAGGAGCTCAACGATTCGACGAACGATACCAAAGAAAGGACATTTGGGTAGGCCGCATAAGTTACTTCAATTGTCAGACTATGATACAAACAAAAGAAAAATCCACATAGTCCTCACATTCACAATAATTAAAATAATATATTATTTTAATTATTGTGAATGTGAATATAAAAAAATACCTGCTATAGCAGGTATTTTACAAAGTTAATATTCATGTAAACATTAATATTTATATATTTTTTTTTATATATGCAGTGGTAGAGATATATAAAATTCATGAATGTCAATGTGTATATAAAAATGCGGACATATTCTTAGACATATTTTTTGAGGACCATGTAGACAGATTTGAACGGAGCTGTACAGTCAGTGGAATTTATCATTCGAGAATTAAATCTTCTTTCTTCTTAAACATTGAAATGGAGTTTATCATACGTTTACTGACTATATAACTATGATAATATCCATATATGTATGTATGATTTATGCGTCATGTAAATTAATTTCACATCCTTATCGACATCAGATGGCAACCGCATCCTGTACTTCAAGTTTACAGAGCAGGAGATAGCTATCTCCGTAGATTTTACATTTCAATGATACCAAGGTAGGTACTAAAAGGTATCTATGTATCTACAAAGAAAATCTTGAGAATATCAAGGTAAAAAACATTCTGTTATAAATTGATACCTCCTTTTTATGAACAAGTGTACCTACGTAGTCGTACTTACTTTCTGTTACTTAATTTCTAGTTGGTCGCTTCGACTTCATTTTTTTTCACTTCGACTATATTTATTTATCTGTCATTGCTTCATTTTTACTTCTTTATACCTATTGTAGTAAAGTAATTGTATCCTAGATGCATCGTCTTCACATATAATTATATAATCAATGTCCCTATACAAAATATTGTAACACATTTTTAAAGGAGTAACGGTGGAGTTTCTTGCCCATTCTTCTCCATCCGAAACTACCTTTTGGAAGGGGCGATTAGAATCAATGCTATTCTTTTGTAAATTTTGACGTTTAAGGCGCTGACAAGACCCAATTGACCAAAATAGACTTAGCTTAAGAAAAAAAATTGCCAAATCTGTATAGTTTGTGGTAGCGGAAAAAATATATATTATGTTTGAACATATTTCCCAGAACTTGGTTGTTACCAAAACACGTTTTGAAAACAAAATCTCGATACAAACTAACGTTAAACTAACCTCTTACCTTGAGTTCTAATCCAAAATATCTGTATCAAATATCAACATACGTTACATATTTAAATAATAACAAGAACGTCTTATTTGAATGCAGAACTTGGTTGTTTTTTATTTTCGATTACTCAACTCAATTTTAAGTAAATAGATAATTACTTCATATTTTGCAATAAATTACAAGCTTTGTGTCATCGCGCTTCTCTTTCTTTTCTATGGAATTTGACAGTGACCGTGGTTTAGGTGTTGTCAGCGTCTTAAGTGCCCATTTGAAATAAATAATTTGAATTTGACTTTGACTTTGAAGTTTTATCATTTTTACCTTCATTGGTGTATAATATTTATATTTGTAGGAATCTACCAGTAAGAATATGTAAAAAACCAGCCAAGTGCCAGGCGAACTCGCATACGAAGGGTTCCGTGCCTATCGAGCAAAAAACGCCGAAAAAACACGTTTCTTGTATGGGAACCCTTTTTAATTATTAACTTAATTATTTTTTATTATTTGTTGTTATAGCAGCAATAGAAATACACAATCTGTGAAAATTTGAACTGTCTACCTATTACGGTTCTTGACATACAGCCCCTGACAGACAGACAGACGGACGGTCGGAGGGACAGCGGAGGCTTAGTAATAGGGTTCCGTTTAGGGGTGCCAAATGGAACCCTAAAAATGATTGCTGTTAGTGTAATAATTTCCCAAATAGAAAAAGTATGTCCATATTATCATTAGTAACGTAACTCAGTTTTTCAAAAATGTTAAATTCAATCATCTTGATTATGAACCAAACGTACTATACGAGTATTTCACAAAAAGGACTATCAAAATGAACTGCAAACAAAACACAAGTCGAACTTTCAACAACAGAATCCCGAACATAAACGAGGCATTTAAAAACTCATAAAATAACATTCACCATAAACTTACTGACAATGCGTCGCGTCCTCGCCTCTACATATATACACATATAAGGCAGGTTACATTTACATTCATATATACCTATATATAAATGTATAAGTGTATTCTGGAGGCCGCACGTGGTCCATGCCATGTGATAAACCGGTCTTGGGCAAGCCTAGTAACCTCTAAACGACACCGTACGTGAACACTCTTGAAGGATGCCATAGCCACACTTTTATTTTATTTACACATCGTGAGATATATTTTGTGAGAGACAAAATAAGTCGCACAGGCATATTTTTTAAATACGTCTGCATTTTAACGATCTTCGTGTCTTATGGAATCGTTATAATTTTAACCAAGTTTCTCACAGCTTTGTCGTTTTACTACTTAAGGCGCTGACAAGACTCAATTGACCAAAATAGGCTTCTCCTAAGAAAAAAACTTGCCAAATCTGTTTAGTTTGTGGTAGCGGAAAAAAATATATGTTAATTTTGAACATATTTCCCAGAATTTGGTTGTCACCAAAACACGTTTTGAAAAAGAATCTCGATATAAAAAAACGTTAAACTAACCTCTTACCTAGAGTTCTAATCCTAAATATCTGTATTAAATATCAACATACGTTACGAATTTAATTAATAACACGAACGTCTTATTTGAATGCAGAACTTGATTGTTTTTTGTTTTCGAGTTCAATTTTGAGTAAATAGATAATTGCTTCATATTTTGTAATAAATTACAAGCGTTGTGTCATCGCGCTTCTCTTTCTTTTCTATGTAATCTGACAGTGATCGCGGTTTAGGTGTTGCCAGCTTCTTAATGTTTTTGTATGTAACAAGCCTATTGGTTACTTATTTCATGAATTATTTATGGATCTAATCTTAGAGACCGATAAATCTGCAGTTATCAGCACATATCTCGGTGTGACAGCTATGCAAATCAATTCGATTAGTAAAGAAGATATCCATGTACTCTCAAAAAGGCGTTATTAAGTTCTGTATTAGGAAAAGACCATTCTTTATTCTGTTCTTAGGAATAAACAGATGCCGTCTAGCACCAAATTACAGACCCATTTATCTTGTTCATTAATTTAAAAATGATCGCACATTAAATAGTGTTTTGAACTTAATTAACACGTGCATCAAGCACCTAATAATTGCTTTTCTTTGTATTAATTTTTCAAATGAAGTAAATAATTATTCAGTGAGTGTGTGTAAAAATACACTATCTCAATTAAAATTATTAGAACGAACAAAAACTGTCTTTTAATTTACACCTATAGGTAGAGTAAAGTAGAACAATGTTGTACATGACTGAAATAAATAATTGTTTACATTTGTAAGACTTGTTGCATTTGAATTTATTGGTATGGTATACTGTTTTATTATCATGTCGATTAACAAAATTTGTTTCGAAAAAAAAAAGTGCTATTTATTTTTCTGTTCCGCCAAGGCGTAACAAACGGGTCTTTAATTTACACCTTCATTATAGGGTACAACTAAGTATACAACCGAAGCCAATAATTGTTTAAATTGAAAACGCCGGCTCCCCGGGAAGTCGGTGGATGTAACCGCACCTGCGAAACTTGGAGCCCCGGGCAACTTGAAGAATTCTCAACTCTTAGAATTCTCGGCTAGGAACTTGCTTCGTCTCGTTAGCTGCTTGCCGCAAAACCTCCTCTTATTTATGCCCCTAATTTATTCCATTTGCGGTTGGCTTTTACTATTTTAGCGCTATTTTTCATTTTACGTAATAAAGTTTTCAAGATATGCTGTAAGTAAAAGACTGTCATACTTGTGTATCTGGTTCGTTCTTTTGTTCCTGAAGAAATGAGTTACTAGTAAGTTTTGGGGAAAGGTCTTTTAAATACACCCAATTTCTAACTTATAAATTGTTATATCTATAATATCTAAATGTAGCATTGCATCATGTCCCATATTTGAAGCATACCTTCGAGCTCTATTACTCCATAAAAAATATTAATAAATAATACCTGCACTTGATATAAATTACTTAATTTTCTTATTAAATTGTCACTCATCAATTTTACTAATGTCTCCAGCAACGCCATCTATCAAACGTAAAATATTATGTCGACGATATATCAAAGTGAAAAAACTTGATTAACGATACAATGCTAATGGAGATCTTTAGTTTTGGTCATTCTTGTTATGTAAATTATTCGTTGAGGTAATAATTTCTCGAGGCCGTAGATTTTCCATTAGCTTTCGAGGTACGATTAATTAATAATAATAATAATGACGGCTATTAATAGCCAATGATCAGAAATTAATGACAGACGCATGTTCTCTCAGCTTTGAGTACGGATTTTCCTCTAAGAAATGATGCGCCCAAGAATTCAATACCTTCGTACTTCTCTTATTTCTTATAGAGTCATAGTTTTTAAAGGCCACTTGTCTTGTATTTTCTACTTATTGCATTAAGCACATCATACCGCAATTATATCATATCAATTTTTTTATCTAACATTTAATAGTAATAAGATCTGTCATTAAAACCGTTCAGTCCGATATAGCTTTCTAGAATTCGAGTCATGCAATTGTAAGGTGTCGGAAAAACGCTGGCAATTCCATGAAAATGCATCGGCGCAAAGAAACCCGCCGAGGAATGCCACATGCCGTCTTTTAATCGGTATCAGTCATATCACGAACCAATTTAATCTTTGTGAATGATGGATTAATGTTAAAAATTTATTGGCGTCCATTTGGTTGTTACGACGTTTTGTCGCATAAGTATAATTGTTTCGAGTTTTTATTTGAGCAAGGTGCAGATATAAAATGTGAACGGCGACTAAACGTTCCGATTATAGCATAGATAGTGGTATACAGTTAATGTTTGTATAATGTATTTAACGTAGGTACCTGGCAACAAATTATGGGAAATTATTTTATAAAAATACACATTTTTTAGATGCAAGTCAAAACGGTATAGAAACAGAGAATGTTTTTATTGTAATAAAAACGCTTATTTTATTGTTAAGTGCTAAGACAATGACGTAGGCTAAATAAATTGATAAGACTCATCATAGTCGATCTTAGAGTCATAGGTTACCTACATTATTAATAATGAATCATTATTTTTTTAATTTTGTAATGGGCGTTTTGTTTGTGCAGAATAAAAAAAAAAATTTCTTTATTTCTTTTCTTTATTCTTCAAAAGTTCCTAATGAAACGACAGCACTATTCATGTATAATCAGCCTATAACGTTACCACTGCTGGGACACAGGGCTCCTCTCGGTGAGAGGAAGTGGGCCGAACTTCACCACGCGGGCCCAGTGCGGGTTGGTAGATGTCACATGTCTTCGAATTTTTGGTCTAAGGCATCACCGTTTTTGAGAGCAGTGGTGATGAAATAATTTGTAGTGATATTTTAATGACAATATTTAATTTCAGGCTTTCGCTTCATGAATCAATCAAACATTAATATTTAAGGTAAATTACTTTTAACAAAGACTAATCGTGTAAAAAACAATCTTGCAAAATTATCACAATAATAACGTCAAAATAATGTAATCGTGTTAACGGGTCATTATGACCCTGGTAATTATTGCAATTAATTATAAGCTCCTTTTAATAAACAAAGTAACCCTCCAACCCCTATATCATTAGACGTTTCAAAGACGGTTATTAATACCCCTTACTTTAGTTTATTATCCGTAAATTGTTACTAATTTGCCGGCTTCGAACGTGTTAGCACGACAGGGTGTTCGCGAAATATTCGGGAAATTTCAACATTTTCTGGTATAGTTCGGTAGAAATAGATTGATCAAATGTGTAAACAAAGTCCACTATCTCGTATTTTAATTGGAAATAAATGAGTAAAAGTAACTTAATCGTCAATTCTTAAAACGTACAATTAATGAGTAGGTACCTACCTAGGTACTCAAGTTGTATTTAAACTATATCTGCTGTAGTAGGTTTTAATATGTATATCGATTTTCGGTATAAGTTCAAAGTAAACTGTAGAGGAAAGAATCTTATTACTTGAAGGTTATTCACATTTTTATTATGTAAAAAATATTAATATTCATAACTTAATGTAGGTACTTTAATCATATCATTTAATTTAATAAACACTTCACACTATTGTCCGTTAGTGTAATTATTAAGATATTAAGAAAGTTCACGTAGATTCTTTGTTATAACATTCTGCCTTGAAAAGTGAACAATGGCGACAGTATTTAATTACCTACATAGTCCTCTTCAATCTGGCTTTCGACCTGGTCATAGCACTGTAAGGCTCTTTTGAAGGTTACGGATGACATCCGCTAGGCGATGGACCACAAATCTCTTACTTGTGCTTCTCGACTTTAGCAGTGCCTTTAATGCTGTTGATTTCGATATCCTTTTCGGATCCTTAATTCTTTAAATTTCTCCTCATCCTCTATTGGTTGGTCCGACTCCTATCTTAAAGGCCGCTCGCTGCGGGTTCGTCTCAACAAGTCGTCTTCTGATTGGTGTTCTCTTACCGCAGGTGTGCCTCAGGGTGGCGTTCTCTCTCCTCTTCTTTTTTCTATTTTCATTAACTCTGTCACAAGAGTCATCTCTACCTACTTCCATCTCTATGCCGACGATCTGCAGCTTTACAATAATTTCTTAAGGGAAGATGCGGTAGCCGCCGTGCCTACCATGAACAAGGACCTGGATTCGATTAGCGAGTGGTCGCGGTCCTTTGGACTGCAAATCAACCCTATGAAATCCCAAGCCATTTTTATTGGTGGCAGGTATATGCGGAACAGGCTCGATGTTGCGTCGCTGTCTCCACTCTATTTGAATGGAGTTCAGATTGAATACGCAAATACGGTTAAAAACCTGGGGTGATCATGGATTACTACTTATCGTGGACTGCCCATGTTGCTCAAGTCAGTCGCAAAGTGCACTACACATTCCATTCGTTGAAATGTGTCCAGAGCTTCTTGCCCTTGAACACCAAAATCTCCCTTGCTCAAACTCTCATTCAGCCTATTATAGATTACGCCGATGCCTGTTATTTGGATGCCACCGAGGAGCTTTTAAACAAACTTGAGTGTTTGCAAAATATCTGTATTCGTTTTGTTTTAACCTTAAAAAGTATGATCACGTTTCTAATTTTCGCAAGATACTCAATTGGCTCCCTATTCGACTTCGCACGAACTCTCGGATATTGTGTCTGCTATTTAACATCCTTCACAATCCTAAAACGCCATCCTATTTGCGGGAGCGTTTTTCCTCCGCTCGTCCTTCAAATGCGCCTTGCAGATCAAATCTTAGAAACCTTCTTAAGTCCCCTCCCCACTCCACCGATTTCTACTCCTACTCCTTCACTGTTCACGCGGTCCGGTTGTGGAATTCACTTCCGCCGGACATTAGGAACTGCCAAACTATTGCAGTATTTAAAAGAAGAGTGAAAGCACACTATCTTTCCACTTCGACATAGTTGCGTATGTATTTATTGCTTTAAATTACGCTGTATTTTTTTTATATTCTACTGATAAGTATTTTAGATGTATGTAAGTACGAGATGGTAGTATATTCCCATATTATTTGTTTTGTAAATTGTTTCGATTTTATTTATTCTATTTTCTCTTCTACTTTCCTATCGCAGGTATAAGAGGAAGCTGCTGCCGCAGCTGGAAGAGATTTCTTTAGAAATTAGTATCACCTTTGTACGTATTTTTCTGTTCTGTTCTTCTTTTCTGTTTTTATATGTGTACATAAATGGTTAAATAAATAAATATATAAAATAAATATTTTTAATTCAGTTTTTTTTTTTACTTTTTCTTAATTCAATTTGATTTCAGTATATTATTTTTATCCAAAAACGGACATACTGGACATTTGGACAAACTGGTACTTATGGTTCATATTATAGAATCACTAGCTTTCTTTATATTGTGTGCCTTTTAATTTGTGCTAAATAAATGTATTTTCTTTATTTATTTCTTTTCTTTAGCTTCCGCGTGCGACTTCGTCCGCATGAAATGTCTTGTTCCCCCGACCCATCCGCGCTATTACTTCATTTTCGCTTAGCTATCTTTCCGACTTTTTTCTTTTTGCTCGCCTCCTAAGGGTCCTAGCGTGATGTTAAATAGCCTTCCTCAAGAATTGGGCTATCAAATGCAAAAATATTTTTTTTAATCCGACTGGTAGTTTCAGAGATTAGCGCGTTCAAATAAATAAACAAAAAACAAACTCTTCAGCTTTATTATAAAAAGGTGAAATTATAATGTAACTTTGTATGCAAGGATACAAAAATACGAAGACATGCGACATCTTCCAACTCGCAATGGGCCCGCGTGGTGGACTACGGCCCACTCCCTCTCACAGAGAGGAGGCTTGTGTCCCAGCAGTGGGTACATTATAGGCTGATTACCTACATTATAATAGCATGAAATTAGAGTACTCATGGAATTAGTAAGTACTATATCCTAGATTGTAAGTATAGGGGGTCGAATTTTGAACAGTGGACGACTACTAGTAGGTACCTACTTTTAATAAGGTGGAAAATTGATTGCAGATGTTGTTTTGTCTTTTTCCAAGGTTTATTTAAGTAGACATACATAAGTTAAGTGTAACATAAGTTACGTAATTCAAGTTAGTGTGCCCGCATATGCAGGCTGTCTCAAGGACTAATAAAGATTGTTCAACAACAGTACAGTTGCGAGCATAAATGCCTTACAATTACTCAAATTCAAAAGTGTTTTCTAAAAATTGCAACTTTGATTTAATACTTATTTCATAATAGATAATACCGAATTTGTAATAACATAAAATATCTATAAATACTTTCCAAGAAAATCGTTTTTAAAACTTACGTAAGTGTAAGGAAGGTATTTATTTATTATATGTATTATACTTTTTTTTTTATTCTGTATAATATTAAGTTCGGTGTACGTTTATATTTCTGCTTGAGTATAGTTTTATATGTTTTTTGTTGGTATAGTGGCGTGTACTAGCTGCCATATGGCAAATAATTTAATTTAATGTTTTGTGTGTAAATTATTTTGCATACTATTTGTATAGAATCAAGTTATTCTAACTCAACAGACAGCTGCTGGGGAGTTTGTTGCGCCACTTCTTCTTCTCAGCTAAAGCACTAGGAAATGGTGAAGGGCGGGCGTTTTTGGGGACAATCTTATGTAATTTTGACGTTTGAAAAGTTCTGATTCTCAGACTAGTTTGAATAAATGACTTTTGATTTTATGCTCTTGACTGTACAACACTGACGCCATTTAGACCATACCTAGGTATCTATAGATGTTTCTCCTATTGTCATGACCCTTCGTTTTTAGATCACTATTATTTTGTTAGTAAGAATTTAGAAAGGAATTACAGCAGCATAATACATATCTACTAACTTATGGCTAAAGTGTCGGAATAGGCACATCACAGCCACATCAAACACATTGTTTTTTTCGGGTTTCAAATTAGTCCCTATTCCATTTTCAAATCCTTGTTTCCAATTGATGTCATTTCCACTTAAACAAATATCAACTTTAAGCGAGTGTAAATTAAGTTGATTTCAGAATGACTAGTACTATTGAAAATGTCATAAAAATGTTTGAAGTTGTATCGCGGACTGAACTATGTGTTGGTCTTAGAATATAGAAAGAACCAGAAGCCGCGAACACGCCTAATACTGAAGCGTCAAAAACTACTCCTAAATAGAGTAGTTTGACGCGCAGCCGATCAGTTGGTCGCGGGAAGGTAGTTATGGGTCACCGAGGCCCCGCAACACAGGCAACAGGAAGGAATATGGGTGGGTTTTAGTCAGTAAGAGTCTGACATACCCTCCCGCTCCGCTCAGAGCGGGAGAAGTTATTTGATGATTTCGCACCCTCAATAAATAAAAAGCCGATCAGTTACTCTGTGAACGTCGTATCGCGTAACGTGTTTTACCGGTGTACAATTTTATATTATGCCGTCTTGTGTCTTTCATACCTGTAAAAATGCAGCGGGGCTAAAAAATAAACAGGATGGGATCACATTTCACGTGTAAATAGCGCATTCAAATGTCGTCTTATTTAATTACTGAATAAATTGTTCAATTTGTAATTGTCATAGAGAATGATGCATCCATCTTGTTAGTGTTGCCAGTATAAGAGTTTTGATTTTCCCTTCTTTTTATTACCTACAGAGGGATTCGTTGGAGTGTTACATTAATAACAACTTAAAAAAAAACTCGACTTGAAAAAGAAAGGTTATCAACGCAACCCGTATGTATATAATATGATTTTGTTAGAATTGCATAACATTTATAATAGGTACCTACTATGTTAGACTATTAGAATTTCTAGAGGGGGCGGGTGTATGAAATTATGTATCTATGAAAAGACCAATTGTGATTTTATTATTTATATTATCTTACCAATACTCTCAACGTTTACCCCAAAACGGGTTCATAATGTCCGAGCTCGCAACATTACGCGGGTGGGAAGTGAGGCGGGCGCGGGACGCTTGTCTTGATTTTGGACACAGCGTGCGGCTTGCAATGACAGCTGAACGCGGATTCTGTATTTTTCTATATTCTATGGTATTGGTATGTGTTTACATTTTTGAAAACTATGTTGCGAACGCAAGATAGCTTTTCTCTGGCTTGCTGGACATTGGCTATTCGCTGTTTTCCTGACTGGAAGCCCCACTGTCAAAATGCTAGCTTCCCTAATCATAGAGAACAACTATTTAGTAGAGAAACTTAATACAAAGTAGTATATATATATAGGTCTCATTTAAATGCCACTGAGAATATTTTTCTTGTTTAACCAAAGGACAAGGTCAAGACCTGTATAAAGCTCGAACCAAATGATCACTACGTACCCGACAGCTGTTATAAAAGCCAAGATATAATAAATAGTTGTTTATGAATTATGTCGACATGATAAGTTTTAATTTTACACCATATTTCGAAGATTAGTAGCTATTAATACAAACGTTAAGTGGACTAAACATTATCTTTATGATAGGGAGGACAAATCGCATAATTTTTCTTACAAATTAAATCTACTCTGTTCAGAATATTCGTGGTTCTTCTTACTAATTATATCATACAGCTTCCTTGTTTATTTTATTTAAAAATGTAATGAATTATCATCTAATTATCTTTTCGCAGGAGTCAATAGGGCAGTGAATACTTTAAACATGTGTATAAATTATATCTAACGTCATCTCTTGGAGTAGTGTTGGACCAGCGGTAATGCCGCGACTTACGAGTTGTAGGTCGGTTCAAACCCCGACATGCGCTTCAGTTTGTGTAAATTATTTCATAACCACTGCTCAAAACGGTGAAGGAAAACATAGTGAGGAAACCGGTATGACCTAGAATCAAAAATTCGAAGACATGTGACATCTACCAACCCGCACTAGGCCCGCGTGGTAGATTACGGTCGTCTCCCTCCCACCGAGAGGAGGCCTGTGTCCCAGCAGTGGGAACATTATAGGCTGATTATGTTGTCCCTTGAATCGTTTTAATAATGTTATCGCTGACATTATATTAAACAATTAAAT
This sequence comes from Atethmia centrago, assembly GCA_905333075.3. Taxonomy (NCBI): domain Eukaryota; kingdom Metazoa; phylum Arthropoda; class Insecta; order Lepidoptera; family Noctuidae; genus Atethmia; species Atethmia centrago. The sequence continues at coordinate 11,553,362 of HG995383.1, read as the reverse complement.
ACCAAGTTCTAGTGTAATTAGTTTATTCAGAAGCATACATAGAAGCGCATCTAAATTCGAAACCATTTATTGAATCTAATAAACTAGGTAGGTACATAATGTCTTCAAACTAAGGAAACTGCAGTACGTAAACACGGCTACATATCAAGCTATACAATTCCAGTATAAGCTGACCTCTTATTGTACGGAAATACTATACAATGCGAGATCAGCTTATACTGGAAATATATAGTTTGATAAGTAGCCATGTGTACCTATTTTGCAATGTCGTCAACATTTTGTCTAGCACCCTATTTATTTATTTTTTGGGTGGGAATTGATCAAATAACTTCTCCCGCGCTGGGCGGAGCGGGAGGGTGTGTCAGACTCTTACTGACTAAAACCCACCCGTATTCCTTCCGTTGCCTTTGTTGCCAGGGGCCTCGGTGACCCTTTAGTGCCTTCCCGCGACCCCGGCAGGGTTTAGCACCCTTAAAATGCATACTTTCACTTTTCCTTGTGCTTTCCTTGTCTTTGTTCTTTGATTTTTGTCACCGTTTTTTCAAGGAAAAATGTGTTAGTATCAAATGAGTTTTTACTATTACCGAATCATTGTACCATACTAGTTATTCCTCATCATCTGTCACCAACCATTCTCCAAAAGCGTGATGCTACACACAAAATATAAAGTCGTTTTACTGACAACCATTAAGCGGACCCTTAAAGCCAAAAGCATTGTACCTCGATACATTGTGGCTTATCAACAATCTCTACGGATAGGAATTTTAACTAATAGTAAGTAGTTATCTACCGTCGAGTATCAGTATTATACCATCATGGAGCTCTTTGTGCTGACACGTCATCATCATGATTGGAGTCTTTACCGGTTTCTGTCCGGGAGCAATGCTATTGGGTCACTTCTCGGGATGCTAGTGTTGTGTTTTGGTCATAATTAGGTGAGCATTTTATTTGAAGGAAATATTTGAAAATCCTGGAAGGGTTTTCTATCTAGCACCAGACTTTTATGTAAAATGATTTGGAATTTATTTAATTAAGCAAATTACAAGATGATTATTGACTTATACAAAATTAAATTAAAACTAAGTTAAGCCTAAAAAAGGCCCTCGGGGCATTGTACCGATGATGCTGGCGGCATTTCCTCGCTGAATTGCAATGCTGATGCGTTGCGCGAGAAAGCCGCCAGCTTTTCGGTCACCAGTTACATCAACTAGACGTTTCGCGATTTCCGCAAATAACTTATGCGCACTGGGACCCCACGGACCGAGGGTCTCGACGCCAAAGGGCACAAAGTGGTACTCTCTGCCAAGGCCTCCATATTTAATAACTTTCAGATTTCGGCATTTTCTGCCGCTGCACCCGCTTTAGAAGTAGTCCGTTGGAGGTGGGACGGTGCGTCCCACACAAGCATCCGTCCCAAACACCACGGGACCAAAGACACACCATCAGGTCTTTTGCCATCATCTCTGACAATGCTAGTCAGCTCAAGAAGAGCAGGCACATTGATGCTGGCAAGAGACCGGCGGATTATGTCATTAAGTGTCGCATGTCTTGAAAAGCGGCCTGCACTTTTTTGCCAACACAGTTCGTGGTGACCCAGTTGGTCCACGTCCGTGCCACAAGGGCATGTGTGTGGAGTGCATACCGTGACCCCAAACCGCAGACCAGTCGCCAGACGAAGCGAGGTCGGATCCAGGAAGGTACCAGTATATGGAAAAGGATGGGCATGTAGCCAATGACCGGCCTCTCTGGCTCCGACCGCTAAAAGTCTTGCGCGATCTGGACCTGAACTGCGGCTCAGAATCGATGATTTTAGTTCAGGTTTAAAAATTCATACATTTTACACTAATGTAAGAATTTGGCCATCAATTTGAGAAGTGCCTATGCATCTTTGGCTCTTACATTATAATGTATCTGTGTCCGTATGATTATGAACATCGTTTGTTTATAATCTATCTGATCTAGCGACATTATAAACTATCGAAAAATTGTGAACTGTAACAAACCATTTACAATTTAACCCATTCTTTTTCGAAAGTTTATAATCTATCCATGATAAACGAACAAATTATGAACTCGTATCAAAGTTGCATGTGACGAGCGCACCTTGCGCTAATACTAAATAGCCTAGTAACTGTGATCGGCTCTCGCGCGGTTGGTCATTGTTCTAACCTATCCAAGCCCATTTGTTCGGGGTAGGGCACCCCAACCAAATGGGTTAGGTTAGGTTAGAACTGGCTTAGTTACAGCGACTAATTCGGTTACCGCCAAGACCTACCAACCAGGGACGGTTCATAATTTTACGGACGATAAAATCGGACAGATTATGAATTGTCGATAAGTGCAGGTTCGTTTACAATTTGACGATTTGACATTGATTTTTTTTTTTCTTTTCTTTTTTTTTTTGTTGGTATTGTGGTGTGCTAGCTGACATGGCTAATAATTTAATGTTTTGTGTTTCACGTGGTGTAAATTGTTTTCCATACTATTGTATAGAATCCATTTTTTTCTGTGACTGAACAGACAGCTGTGCTGCTGGGGAGTTTGTTGGCCACTTCTTCTTCCCAGCTAAAGCACTAGGAAGTGGCGAAGGGTGGGCGTTTTGGGGGACTGTCTTATGTAATTTTGACGTTCGAAAAGTGCTGATCCTCAGCCTAGTTTGAATAAATGACTTTTGATTTTGATTTTGATATATTATAAACTACCAAAAATGCATGCGTTATATTGTAACAGTTCACAATTTTTCGATAGTTTATAATCCCGCTAGATAGATTATAAACTACAACTACGGCTTGCTCACAATCTTACGGTGACATATCCAACCCATAAGATAAAGTTCAGAGGTCTACAATCAAATCGATTGACGATCCCGCACAGAATCGAATCGCATGTATGAAACCGGTTCCAATGGTCACAATAAACGTTATTACTAGCAACTAAACGATCAAGCCTTAGAATTAACCGCATTGGAAGAATCCTATGAAGCAATACTATCTCTGTGGTAGCTACAATCACGGTAGCAGTCTCGCAATGAACCTGATCGGGCTTACACACTTGATTGATGGATAAAAGGACGCCGAGCACAAATTAAAGAACAATCCAAAGCCAACATGGCGATGGAAAAGTAAAATCAACAATTAAACTCGTTATAATATAAGTGAGTGTACAGACTGTGGTACGGATTTGTTGCAGGAGAATTGCTTATTCAAAGTAGACTGTGAAAGCCTTTTTATTTATATTGATGGTAGTACCTACTGCTATGTTATGTATTCAACCTACCTAATCAAGAGTAGAATCTAATTCAAAAAATTCCTTTACGTTTCATTAAAATATTTCAAACTTCATTTTTATATTAGGTCTTCTGTGAGTGTCAGCATCTAAGTCATGTAAATTTTACATTTGATTCGTGGATACTCGTAGCTGAATTTTTTAGTGACATCTGAGATCACCTTCACATAGAATGCAGTTACAAAGTCTCTCCATAGATACAATCGCATCCAACTTTATGAACCACTGATGTACCAGTACACCGGCAAGGCATAGCACCGTGAATAATTTTGACATACAGGTTAACTTAATTTCATATAATTATGTGACTATGTTCCTACGTAATTATAATTGGTCAAAAAATTTAAAAATGAAAATGTATCGTAAGAATTTGTCTAAAATTTTTTCAGGTAAAGCTACCTATTATTACCATAGTTAGTTTCCAATTAAAATGTTTTATGATTAACTCGAAGAACAAGTAGGTAGACGTATTATAAATTTGTGTAATTAGGTATTTTTATGTATGTACAACTTGGAGTTAAGGCTCACGCACGTTGTAAAATGAAGGTAGATAACAGTTTAGTTATTAGTTTTATGTTATGCGGTGAGAGTCACTTAAAAGTACATACTTGATTGTTTAGTAGAGATAAAGCATACACAGGAGCGTAGTCATTTTCTGAGAAATTAAATTTAATCTTTAAAAGTAAATGTCACAATCAATTTGTAATCACTGTTAATTAAATTCTGGAATAGAAACTGTATATTTTTGTTATTTAAAGATTAAAACATATATAGTTTAATGAAATATCCAAGTAAGATTAATGCAGGGTTTCAATATATTCTCTATTTAATGTTATTTCCTGAGCGTTGCGTGGTCAAGGCGCCTGCGCATGTCTGCGTTCACTCGTCAATCGCTCCGATCGAAGATGTCCCTAGCTCCAGCGACATACTTGAAAGTTTATTTACTGTGTACATTTAAGTTCCGAGTTTAATATTAAATGAATTAAAGGCATTAAACCAATAACCAACGCGTGGTGGATTACGGTCCACTCCCCTCTAATAAAGGCTTGTGTCGCAGCAGTGGGAACATTATAGGCTGATTATGTACATGCATTTACCATTTTGGGCCAGATTATCACTTTAGAACTGAAATACCTTCAATGTTTTAAAGGGTTTACTGTATTAAAGTCTGTTCTGACCTAATAAATCTGAAAAATCATTTTCCTCTAGTTTTGATCTTGCCCTACTTCCGGCTCATAAAAGTTTAAAGTTAGTTTGAACCGTCTACGACTGGGTATATCATCCAAACAGCTCCTTAAATTAAGGAAAGCTCTTGTAAATTTTAACTTTGATCACAGCGCGTAGATAAATATTCATTTCACGCCTCACCAGTTAAAAGGGGCGTAAAATGAAGACCAGAATATTTCATAATAAATAAGAAGGTGGCGACGAGACGTTCGTCCTCTCCTGCGGCCTCGCAATGACTGACGTCAAGTCAGCGATGATTTATGCATCGCGGGCGCAGTCTAATTAGGCCCAGGCGCATCTCATTCTATGTAAATTTGAGCCGGCCCACAGAATGAATGATATTCTCATCGGTACGATCTCAAACTTCGTGTAGGTTTAAACAAATAAACATACGAATAAGCCAGTCGTGATACGAATAAATAATTACGTTATGATCCTAATATTCATTATTTTAATACTGTTTGTTTATATTTTTAAGAGAGCGCCTCGAGAGAAATAAATTTGACAACACCGTTGAACTACAGTTGTACGTGAGTGAATGTATTTTCACACGCCAGAAATTAATTCAGAATAATTTTAGTACACTCTCAAACCAAATAAATAGCACGTTCTCAGAGAAAGACTGCTCTTGAAAGCTCTGTACTAAGATCCCGTTGCGTTTGGGGACGTCGCGTCAAATCCACTGGAGCGTAGTTGGGCATCCAAAATCTGTGGAGACTACACAGTAGCGTGGTACAGGGGCCCGAGGACGAGTAATGTTATGAGCAAGCCATTATTGTCTCGCCCCATACCGTAAAACATTACGCAGTCGTGCCGGGACCGACGAATGCATTTAGAGCTGTCAAATACCCCTAAACACAATTTGTACTTTATAAATCACGTAGTTCTTGAACAAACAATTTGAGTGTTTTCTTCAGTATTTCTAAAATGGAAGATAATGTAAACAAACTCTCAAAATTCACTCACGTTTTTCTTGTTTTCGATGTGTTTGATTTGGATTCAGGGGAGTGTGCAAGCAAAAAGGCCGAAAGGATCAAATTATAAATAAGTTAAGTGGAATTTCTTGGGTCAGTACAAGGCTAATTATCGTGCCTACACCGCTGCACGCCATTAATCTGAACGCGTTAAGTTCTTCCTGGGATCGTTAATTTGTGTGCTAACCTAATAAATTAATTGAATAACAGGAAGCGACAACAAAGTGTGTAATAAATAAGCACATCTCAGGACATGTGTTAACTGTCAGATATTTTTCATTTTATTTTGAAAATTGTATTAACAGCTCTATATAGCGTGGCAGTAAAACCGCTTAGGACCATCTAGTGAATGTTTGTACGTATAGTAAAAGATGCTACGATCTCATGGGAATAAAAGAGTTATCAATAAGTTTTATTCAATTGGAATAATTCAGTTTGGGATAAAGTGGTTGATGGCGGATTTTGGCCTGTTGGTTTAAGAGTTGTTGTAAAAGTTTCTAATACGGTTTTCTTGATATTTCCTTGAAGTTTTCGTGACATTTTCTGAAGGCTTCATTTACGTACTTAATTTAATGCCTACTTGACGCACACTGCGCAACTGTTATTCAGTTTCAGTTCAGCCTTGATTTTGTAAAATTTAAAGTGTGACAAAGTTTGGGTTCAAAATAAAAGGCAAACTCCACACACTTTACCAACAGTGACAAATAACACAGTTTCCATGCACCAGATAGATGGAACTGCAGAAATAAGATATAAAATTTTGTCAAGCAATAACTTGACAAGCACGAAATCGCGAAACACAAAACGAGCGTCAACATAAACTAACATCCGGCAAACACTGATGTATTGCAGCCGCAGAACTATGGAAACAAATCTCTCGCAGTAATAATTTACGGGCGCAATATGGCTCCGCAGTTTGAAAACAAACAAACAAAACAAAAACAGAAGCGCGACCCGCGATAAAAGATGTCGCCACACTCGCTGGCCTCACTTTAAAGATAGACTAGCTAGAGCTTAGATAGCGGCAAATAAAGGACATGGACTTGCGCCTGCGACTGCACAGAGGCCCGTGGCCAATCAGCGGCCGCCGCGTAATTATAGGTTGCGTTCGAATTAGGAACGACTGCCGTGGCTCGTGCTAATTGAAAATAGAATTCGCTGATTTATATCGTTTTGAGTCGGAAGCCTTTGCTGATTGTTTTTAACATGATTAACGAGCTCTCAAACTATATTTGAATTCAGATAGACTCCCAGTTTCGAGACAATTTATAAGCTTTACTTGTTGCCGCTACTGTGTTGAAATTGTTAATTGATAAATCGGCAGCAGATTATTGAATTAAATTTTACAATAACTGCTTCGATGCAACTTATTAAACAATTTGTATTAAACATGTAGGTAGGTTAACCTACCCACTATTCATTAGCATACTAACACGCAATAAATTAATCTCTAATGAATCTAATCTATTACATCGAAATTACAGAAGGCTTATTGATACAATCTTATATGCAATTTGACTTTGAAGTACTTAACAGGTAATATGATGTTTGATTTATAGTAATAAGTATACTTACCTAATAAAGCATGTCAGTGTTGCCTACCTTTTTTTGAAAACGGCTTTTTATGTTCAATAAAAAAAACGTTGTTTTCAAATGTTGATTGTCTTAATAAAGTAAAAGGTGATTACAACCTGGACAATTAATAAACACAGATAAAATTCCCATAACAGTTATTCGAATTATAATACAAACATGACTCACGAGGAAACAAATTAAATGCCCACTGTCCGCGCTAGGGTTGCCAGCTCGATAAAATGCTTTGAATTGTCGGGTGCCTATCGTCATTCCTGACTCAATTATTTAAAAAACGAACGCCCGTTGCGTGCGGTTCCGTCCTTGTCCCGCGTGATTTTTGACGATATATCCGACTCTTTCACTCAAATGCGCCCGCGTCGTCGATAACCGCGGAATGTGCCGGCTGACTTCAGTCGGGCGGCGCTCATAGACAATTTAAATTGGAGAAATTGGTAGCCAAGTACTTCGAGGAACTGGTAATAACGGACAAACGTCAGCGTATGTAGATAGCGCGGGCACATCATCTATTACCAATGACATATTATTACAAGGAAACGAGGAACCCGTTTGTACTGTGTTATTTATTTACTTACTCAAATGGAATAATAAATACTTGTAGAAACGCACTAAAGCTGTATTAAAAAGCTTTGGAATAGGTATAAACAACATGATAGAAAAGAATCCTTCGTCGACTGCAGTTCTTTTTAATGCTCAGCTTATCATTCGCGTTTCGCTACAACAAAGTAAAAGCAAAAGCTGAGCAAAAAATCCCGATCGGCTGGGTGTCACAGCGCAATAAGAATTCTGAACAAATTCGAAATCAAAACTCGATGTGCAGGTATCGATAAGATATGCTATCGATATAACTGCAATAAAATCAATAAGGTGGCTAATCAATCTAGCACACGTAATGTGTCGCGAGTTTCAATTAAGACTTGGCTCGCCAACTAGTTATTTGCGATTAAGATTGGAGATAAAAACCCTAGGCCATCATAATAGGGATAATTGTATTCAGGTATATCATAAACGTGTTGCAAGTTTTAATTGGCGTCCTAATATGAACACGGTTTAAACAACGAGTTAGCGATCAATTCATTAAGATGGCATGAGGAACTTAATCCTCGAGAGAGAACATCTTGCGGCCTGTCCAAAAACATAAAACTTGGCGACGACGGTCGGATAGGAAAAAAGTAAAATCCCCAAACTAAACCGTTTACTTCCCGAGAAAATTTTCAAGTAGTCTTGAGCGCTGTATTAAGGGTAGCATAATAAGGCTTTCTGGATTAGGTGTAGCGCTCTTGAGTGAGAATAAACCCAAGGGAAATCCTGGCGCGCAGCTTTCCTTCTAATTTATTGCTCCTCCAACGGCCAGCGGCCTTTGTATCGGATCTGCCGGGAATGAGAAATATATTTCTAGATGGATTAACATGTTTGCCACTTAGAGGTTGGTAATTAGTGTACTCAGGTACTTTCGGCTTTCATGAGTCAAGTTTTAATGCTGTTGAGTTGAAAACAAGTGAATGACATGAACTAAGAACTCTTTGATTGGAAAATGTTTCTAATACTTCTAGATACATCGATGATTTCTAAGGTGAAAAAATATATGCCCGTAGCGGCTGTTTGCAATGATATTTTTTGGGAGTTTTTATATACTTTTGCAACCTCCTAAGGAAGTTAGTTGTAATCAAAAATGATTAACCGTCCAAAACATTAAGATGTTAGGAAATCTAGTTAGTGAAAACAGAACGCACAGTAATTTACCACTATCTATTTCACCTATTTGATAAACTCACGTTGAATAAAAGCTGTATATCTCTCACACGAAATCCCCGCATCAGCTTAAAAGCAGACTTAAAACTGCAAGCCTTTTTAGTCACCACGATTTCGCTAGCTCACCAAAATAACAAATAGCTTGGATTGCAGCCATCGAAAACAAAGAGATGAGGATAGCTATATGTTACTGTCTGCTAAACAAATTGATTTAATGACTTCTTAAACTAATTGGATTTACCGGTCCACTTGTATTTCGTCTTTGCGTCGAGATTAACGCCCTGTTCACATCTTAACTTACTCCGATGTGTGGACAACGTTGTTTGGCTATAAATTAAGAATTATATGCCTTTGAAGATAAAACATTTCACTTAGGATGTTCATCCCACTTTCTTTTTTTTTTTTTTTTAGGGTGGGTAATCATCAAATAACTTCTCCCGCTCTGGGCGGAGCGGGAGGGTGTGTCAGACTCTTACTGACTAAAACCCACCCGTATTCCTTCCTGTTGCCTGTGTTGCGGGGGCCTCGGTGACCCATAAGTACCTTCCCGCGACCCCGGCAGGCATCGGCCCTAGTGGACCCCTACTTTTGTGCTGACGACATCTCTTTGAGGCGCGCGTGGAATACGACGCGCCGTCGACCCGGGCCTGGTCCTTACCGGACGGTGAGCTACCCATTGCTCACCGTCCGCAAGCCCGCGCCTACGGTGGCCGGAAATCCGCCCGGGATTCCCGACGTCCTGGGCGTCTCCTGCGGCGGCTAGGGGCGAGAGGGCGCGAAACTTGCCTTTCCCTCAACCGTCCCGCCTCCTCCTTTGCGAACATTACTGCTTCGCAGAAGGAGGTGACGGCTGCCCATGCCTTCTCGCTCCGTACCATGGCCTGAACCAGGGTCGGACGCGAGAGGTTTCTGCCGCCGATCGCCTCCACGAGGACACGGCGGTGCTCTGCCCAAGCCGGGCAGACCTCCACCGTATGCTCCACCGTGTCCTCCAGGCGATCCACACAGTGGTGACACCCGGACGTTTCCTCCCGCCTTATACGACACAGGAACTTCCCGAAGCTGCCGTGTCCGGTGAGGACCTGCGTCACGCGGAAGGTGAGGACGCCGTGGCGCCTCTCCAGCCACTCCTCAAAGAGGGGACTTATCGCCGCAATCGCGGCGTGCCCAGCACTGGGTTGCAACAACCGTACTTTCCATGACGCCATGAGATCCCGCCGGAGCTCCGTCCGCTGTGCCGCGATTTCTCGCGGCAGCGGGCTTACGCCCCGGCGTTTCGCCTCCTCGCGCCACTCCCATACGTGCGCGAGGAATGTTCATCCCACTTAAGAGTAAAAAGCAGTTTTGTAAAACGATCAAAATTTTAAACAAGAGCTCATTTTGAGCTGTGTACTGAGTCTCAGATGTCCTAAATCAAAGAAAGAGTAGCGCTAGGTTGCGTTGTATCGCGAGTGCTTCCTACTATTACTCCGCAGTAGTGAATTAGTGCGATGCACACACGTTTGTAGTGTGGAGACACTTCATTACGGGGGCAGGGCATAAATCAGGACTTCTAATATTAAACATGCCTTGGTGGGGCAAATTGCGGCCCTGTCTGCGACTGTGCGGTCGATGGCAGCGACCTGATGAGCCGGGTTAAACCTTACTATTAATTACCCTTAGTAATTATGTATACCGTGGCCCGGCAGGCCAGCATGTCATGACTATAACAACTTAGTTTTTAAACTAATGCACTCTCGTACTCTTTGAATAAATGATTACCAATGAGAGAAACAATGTGCATAAAAAGTATAAAAAAAATAATCAACTTTATCTCTACTTCCATACAATTTACTTTTTTTCTGTCATCACCCAAATGAGATATGAAATGTTTAAAGTATTTTTTATTAATTTATTTTTCCCACTGCGCGAGATAATTTCGCGGGCCCCCACCAAGATCTTCTACTAATGTGATTTTAATGTACTCAAATGTCTTCTCACCTATATTTGTATAATCTGTTTCGTGATTTTATTGTTATCTGAATTTTATTTGGCTTTATTTACGTACTTTGCTGAATGTAATTCATGTTTAAGTATTTTTATCGTGCTCGTGTTTTCATAACAGAACTTATTTAAGAGCTTGATTTAAAAATATGGTTTTTGAATTTCGAAAACGTGCAAGAGTTAATGTTCTTCAATGATTTCAAGCACAGATTTCTGAATAAAACATTATTTTATCTCTTCATCTATACACTGCAGTTCTTGGAACTTCTAGGTTTGTACATACAAGTTATGTATGACTATATAATGGGCATTGGCTTCCTCAAAGTCATGTAGGTATCTGAACATACGCATTATTACGCATATGTTTAAGGTAATTTAAATAACGACTTATATACAACACTTAGAACGCCATCTTCACCCATAGATAAATAAAAATAAGTAATGGGGGGAGAATTTGAGAAAAAGCGCAGTTTATAATATTTTTATCTTTTTTTGACACTATCGGTCCCTCCCTGTTCTGCGTGTTCGAGACAGGGGCGTATCGAGAGTCATTTAGGTTTTGGTCCCCCATCTGACCCCTTAAGAAATATGGGGTTTGAATAGGGAGGAAACTTCCACTCTTAAGTGTGAAACATCGATTTAAAAATAAAGGATTAATTTGATTTAAAATAAGCTGCTTAATTTTAGAAGCAGCAGAACTTGTCGAACTTTAATTTTAAACTTTAAGGTGGATCCGCAAAGGTAGCGAAATTCAAATTTTCTAACGTTTACAATTTGCAGGTCAGTGTCAGGTTGTATCTTGATCAAAATATGATTCGCGACCACATCAAATATGTATTTACAGAATTATAATCATTAGAATCATTAAAAATCTATCTAAATAAGATTTGTTCAATTGAATGACTTTTTATGAAATAATTACATTAGAGAACAACTCTAACTTAGAGAGATGCATGAAAAAAATATCGAGAATAATAATAAACTCTATATTATAGACACGCGGGATCTGCCGGGGTCGCGGGAAGGTACTAAAGGGTTACCTAGGCCTCTGGCAACACAGGCAACGGAAAATACGGGTGGGTTTTAGTCAGTAAGAGCCTGACACACCCTCCCGCTCCGCCCAGAGCGGGAGAAGTTATCTGATGATTTACCACACAAAAAAAAAATCATAAAAAATACAATAAAATGCCACAATAACATAAACTGACGCCTTTCTTAACATTTACGTAGCATAAATCCAGACACCGCTTGTAGATTTTGGTAACAAACATTCTATCAGCAAGGTCCTTAACTATACAGTAAATCTAGATCTAGTCGTGATCTATTAATGATTCTAATGATTATAATTATATAAATACATATTTGTTATAGTCGCCAATTATATTTTGATTAAGATACAACCTGACTCTGACCTGCAAATTGCAAAAAACGAAAGAAAATTTGAATTTCGCGGGCTATTTTTGCAGATCCACCTTAAACCGAAAGTTGTAAGATTCTCAATCAGAAACAGATTGTAATTAGGTTTTATGTTGAACTAATTGTCAATTACAAACTAAAATTGGAACCATGCCCGAAAATAAAAACAGACTCGCCAATTTGGGACCTAATACGGCTATGATAGACTTCTGCCTTCTCTTACTAGTTGCACCTACTATGTATAAGTAAGTAGGTGTACCTACTGGCCTACATTCAAATCCCGTGATACATTTTTGCTTGCGAAAGGTGTCAATTATATTAATTGTTATTGCATACCTCCATTTATTATTGAGAACATCGCTGTTATTGCCAACATGACGTCACGAAGTCTTGTTTTAGACCTCATTTGAGCAATTGATCGCCTGAACGTGGCTCAAATGGATCGGAAAATGCTCGGGATGTTTGAAATTATTTTTGTCGCGTCGGCTCCCGTGGCGCAGACGTTTATTCGCCAGTGTATCAACGCCCTACTGATGTATGGTGCGTTCTAACATGTACTGTATTAACTTTTTCGTTCTATTGTTTCGGTGTATTTGTTTATTCGAGCGTTTTTCTGGAAATTCTGGGCTTTTGTTTTTTGTATGATGAACGCTGTTGTTTTATTTTATTGTTACGTGACATTTAATACGGTACACTATAAGCTTACTTCTACAAATATGTAGGTATATGTTAAGTAAATAAAAATAAGTTTTCTTATAACATTTTATAAAATAATTATTATTATTACTGCTTTGATTATGAACTGTGATTATGACGTCTTCGCCCCGTGATTTATCAATATTCTTAATAACTTCAACTTACATCCAGTAATTAACTCAAACTACACAGAACCAAACAGCTATCTCACATTTAACAGATAAACCACAAAAACGACTGCGGTATCCAAAACTCGACAATTAGCACATCTTTTACCCAACTCGAGCCACCTAAACATCTTAGCACCAACTTTACTCTAACAAACAATTCAGTTCCCACATTCATGTCAATGGCTCGTTTGCTATGAACTTTAGAGAGGCGGCCGCGCCCTCGAGTGGTACGTAGGAACTCGCACATTAAAACTTTACCCCAAGTACGGCCCTGGCGAGTGCGTTGTACAGAAAAATGTACTTAATTAATTAACATTATTTATGATGAGTCGTAAATTTATATATTAAGATAGAAAAGTTCTGAATGTGTCTATTTTTTTCGGGGGTATTTAAAAGCGTTGTTATATTGTTAACAAGGCATTTTTGTGTATGGAGGTTGGATGAAGTTCTGTTTTCTAAACGTTCTTTCATTCGTTTAAAATGCTTTACTGATTTCGTATAATCACACTTTAGCAGATAAGTAGGTAGATATTTAGTAACCATTTGTCAAATAACCTTGAATATTAAAAACTTCAAAATCTTGAGGGTAGGTCGTCTCTGTACTGTAGAGAAATGTTTGCTACTCGGTACTGCCAACTTTTTATAGAAAATCTAGATACAAACAACTATTATTTGTATGAACAGGTGTATAACTATTGCCACCATGATTGATGGCAGTCACATAGGTGGTGTTTGTGCCATTATTCAGTGCGTAACTTAAAACAGTGTCTACCATAACACATGGTGCAGACACATAGTTGTAGAAAGCAATAACTTATCCCCCTCATCCCAACTATTCCCTTGGCTCAAACATACATCTATGTGTAACCTCACTGACAAAGATACAGCCCTCTCTAGAAATGGCAGTGCTTTATTAGGAGAACGGGGGTAGGTGGCGTATGGGTATAGGTAACTACAGTAATTTGTGGAGTGCAAATTAGACACATGGATGATTGTTAATTAAGTCAATCAATTAAAATTTCAGGAAATTCACGATGCGATTTTTTCATCTATGAAAAACCATGCGTCAAAGCGCTATTTTAAAACTTTGTTGTTACTGATCTGAGATTTGCACAAGCGACAAAGATAAAAAATATACAAGCCCAAGTAACATTTCATTCGGGCCTAGGTTGCAAAAAATACCTTTAGGTTTTCTAAAGGCCGTAAATAGGTTAATGTTTTGCTATCTGGTCATATTAAGTACTTGAGAATGATTAATAGGTCTTAAAACTAGTTGTTTTTTATTACAACCTTGGAGCCGCTGACAAGAGTTTAAATTAACGTTATTTTGACTTGTGTTTCAAGAGCATATAGTCCTAGGATCTTATAGTTGTCGTAGACTCCTGATTAAGTTCTGAAAAGGCTAGCATTATGCTGAAATGAGATCTAAAGGTTTAATTTTTAACTTTGATATGACCATAAAGTTATGGAATGTTGAAATTGCTTATAAGTAATTTTTAAAACCTACCTCAAACCTGAAGGCTGTTTTAGAGTGTCTAGGCAAACAAATTAGGAGTGCGTGGTGATAACACAAACCAATAAGCTATTTTTTATGAGCTGAAAGCATGATAAACGTCCTACAAGAATATTTTAAAGCTTTAGAGGCATCCTCAAAAAATATCAGTTGTCTCCGCGACTTCAAAGCATTACCTACGTTGTCTTTCAAGATCTACACAGGGTGATATAAAAAAAACGGAGTGGAAATTTTAAACGTAAAGTGCGTAAAAATTTCTTACGAATAATAAATACATCGGTAAGTTTTTATTATTTATTAAGGTAGGAAGTGTGGGAAGTGTGTGTAAGAAGACTGGTAAACTCTGGCTCTGGCTCTTACAGATCGCGACCGTCAGCGACCGTCGGCGACCGTGACTTAAAGTATTTCTAATATTTTTGTTTGATTTTTCACCACTTCATCGTTATCATTTTTCAGTAAAAATGAAGCGTTGACATCATTGAGGGAAAGGTCCATCTGAAAAATAAAAAACAATGTCAGCATGGCGCACATTTATACCTATTAGCACCAGTGATAGAAATGACATTTTTTTCTGCAGCCATTTTGATATTCACCTAGAAATGTAATCCATGTAAAAATTCTTGTAAAGTTAATGAAAAGCTTACCATCGCATTGTCACTTGTGGTCACAGTAATTGGTGTCACTATATTGTCATCAAGTTGCATTATGTGGTTTAAATTCAAAACAACATCGTTTTCTTGTGGAAGTTGAATGACTTGAGTGACTTCTTCTTCCGTGTCGGTCACATTTTCCATGGCCTTGAGTTCCAGACGAGCCGCCTTATATGTGTTGCATATCCTTATGATGATACACGGAAAGGTCGACCAATTTTTTCCAGGGACAGAATTTTCATCCAACATGCTACTGGCTTCTGACCTTGGGGGCCAAGACAGAGTGCCCTCTTTCTCCCAGTTGTTGGGTATAACGGAAAGGCATATTTTTCCATTCTCTATGGTTTGGACGATCTTGTAAGGCATACTGAAAACAAAACACAAATTTAAATTAATGAAAGAGCCGATAAGATACAGTTACGTATTAACTCCTATTCATAAAAAAAACTAAAACGCTCTACAAAGTTAAAATAGTGTTTTAACAATTTCTTTAGAATTAAGTACCTATGATTTGAGTTTGAAAGAAGAAAACAAAACACTATTTTAATTACATTATGTTTTAGTTGTTTATGAATAGAGAGTTAGAGTTTACCGCTCGGCATTTCGCGGCTTTTATCGGAACAGACAGAAGTAAAAATACCTACACGAAAAACGTTGCTGCATATTCAAAACAATACATGGTGTAAACCACCTCATCACGAAGCCGTCAACCAAGCATTCTGTACATCAAACTAAGTAACTTTACGCAAAAATTATTGCTGGGAAACGACTTTTTTTTAGGGTGAAAAATTATGTTTTATGGTAGAACTCAATGTACCGCACTCAAAACATTGTGCTGATGGATGGATTGAATAGTACGGGGGTCGTGGAGGTGTTTAAAGTAAAAATCTTACATTAAAAACTTGTATTTAAAAAAAAAGTTGTCAAAAAGTTGGAACTTTGAACCCCAATATCTCCGTAACTAGAAGGTTCCCAGGTATGGTGTAAAACAAAAAAAATGATCGCAATGACGAGGAGAACAAGTGCCTTTCGGCTTCGTTAAGAGGTATTTTACACCCTTTATACTACGAAAAAACCGGTTTAAACTTGCTGTGCAATGAACGTGGCGCGTGGCGCGGCCGTGCCGCCGAAGCCGGGCGTGGGGGTTAGTGTGAGTGAGAGCGCACGCAGGAATTTTATTTTAACGCACGTATTTTCATAAAAATTAGGTACCTACCAAATATTATCATGTAAGTAAGTCTCAACTCAGCGCCGCGCCCGGCGGTGACCCCTCGGTCCTTGCGCCCTAGGCTCTAGCCTTATTAGCCTGTGGGTAAATCAGGCCGTGCTAGGCAGAGTAGCTGCTTAAGGTAGGAGTAGGTATGTTTTGATGGATAAAGCTGGAGAGTTTCGGGCTACCTACCTACTTATAGGTATTACTCACTTTAGTAGTTTACAACGTGCACTCACACACAATGACAAGTATTAAATCTAGCAAACTAACTAAGTAAACTAACTTACGACGTCATTCTTCATGTAGGTACGTTTATAATATATTTTAGTAATCGAGTCGTAACAGCCAGTCTATATCGAACGATTTTGGTTTAGTTTTTTTTTTTGTTTGCTTGATTTGGTGCTGGTCTTTGTGTGCGAGTGTAAAGTGCACATTGTATGGATAAAATACTAAAATAAGTACATACCTACAGTCTGTTTGCAGTTAGAATATACCTCGGCTACAGTTACTGTCGAATAACATCGGTCATATTGTCGACATAGGTAGGTAAGGGTAGCGATAAGTTAGTTAAACTGTACCTAACAAACATAATTATTAAAAAAAAATAGGAACTTACTTGCACTCTTAGAGCAGCCTGTAGCTGTTTGTTCAGCACTCTTGTTGAACCGGAACGCACGCCTTTCCTTCAACCAAAACTTAAAAGCAACTAATTGTGCGCAGGGGTTGTTTTCGCGACTAGCAAGTCTTGAACTACTCCTGGCGATTGCCTTAAAGCTGCGAAAACCGCCTATGCGTTTTGAGTAGCTCTGCGAGATTACCTTTAGCTCTTATTTTGGCAAAAATTAAGAGCTTTTAGCTGTAACAGTTCTGAAAAGGTTAATTTTAATGCTTTCTAGTAATTTCCTAACGCCAGCCATTGTTTTTCACTGAATTAAAAAAAAATCGTACCAAAAGGCAATATTTTAATTCAATAAGGCTAAATTAAGTAACTTGTGCTATACCATTTACAATATATGTTTTTTAGATGAACAGAAGTTTTATTTCTAATGCAACTTACCACCAACCGTATAATTGTATAATGTTTATTTCATTAAAATATCTTCAAAATTATAAACTAACGCAAGGCCCGTCTCGTATACAGCACTATTATCCTAAAGTTTCACGATGAAGTGCCAGTCGCACAATTTTTTTATATTTTCCGTACTTCAGCAAGATACATAGATTTTTTTTATAAATACTACGTAGTTAGCCATTTTGAAACTTGGTATAATGTCAGGGAATGTGGCGCCATTATAAATAAGTACCTATTTATATTCACGATTGGCCTTTCTGTGTAAACAAATCTTACACAGAAACATTTTAAAACCCGAGAGTCCTGGAAAGGTATTTTTTCATGTCCATCAAAAAGGTTTTAAGTTGTCATAGGGTTACAGCCAAGACTACTTTAGAACTTAAAAGCTGCCTTGCAGGGTTATATTAACGTTAAATTAAGGTTGTGAAGGTTAAAATTGGGTACTGTGTAAGCAGTTCGAAAGGTTCTGGATTTGAGCTATAGGTTTTGCTGTAGCTCTCAGAAAGGTTCTAAAACGTGGGCCCTTTTTGCACTCAGGAGGTTAATATAAGGTTAATATAACGTTATTGAGCCTATTAAGACTTACGAGCAGATTTCCATATAAAGGTTCTAGAACCTTTTCAAAACCTTTCTAAAACCTAAAATGTTACTTGGGAGGTCTCGTTTTGAATTCTCGTCAAATTCAAGGAGGTAACTATGATAATGATTCACGACACGACAGACACGAGCCAATAATAAAATAAGTAGGTCTTTTTTTTCGGAAATCAGCATTGTTTGGGACACGCATTATAAAACGCGGCTTTTACACACTACCGCATACGCAACGGGGTGATTCTGTTCTGTGAAAGTGGTGTATTCTAAAATACTGTCAAATTTAAATAACGACACCTTGTATAGGTATAGGTACTTAAGGAGAAAGAATTATAGTTTATTCTGCACAAATAAAACGTACTGTACAAAAAAAAAAAAACGAAGTTAGGGCGTTTGTCCACCGTTATTTTATTTGGCGCCGTCATCTCGTTCTCGGTGACATCCCGGTGACCGCCGCGGTGGGCAAACGCCCTAATACCTACTAAAGCCTGTACCATAAACTTCCTAACGAAAACAGATGTGAGGGTAGTGTTAGTGTCTATGATCATCTACAATTTTGACATTCTTTTATTTCAACTTTCAAAATTTACGAAATAAGTATGTACCTATAAGTACCTAGGTACAATACTGATATTAGCAAATGTTACTTAGGTATTGTATCGCATAAACAATCGACTCCACCCCGCTTTTTGCACAACATTCCTACCCCATCTAGCCCAAATACATCCATAATCCTACCAAATATGAAAGTTACTCACGAACACCGCGTGTTGTTCAATATATCACATTTTGATTCGGTCGCGCCATAAACAATACAATATATCAATATAAAGCAGACGGTGGCGAAATTTGAACGGAGCGAGTGCGTTATATTTATGTGCGAGCAACTGTACGCATTTAGGTATGTACTGGCAGTGTTTTGTGATGTTTTAAACACATATACAGCAAGTCTTGTTATTTTGTATAGTGGAGATGGAAGGGAGAGCGGCGTATAGTGGATTAGTACAGTAGCATTTGGTAGAACTAGAAGGTACCCTCAACTTAGTTGGTAAAACTGGAAAAAGGTTAGCTTCATGGTGAGTGATTTAGTTATCTGTGCTGCAGGTATAACAGGCAAGTAAGCTTTGGGATTGCTGATTAGTTAGTCAGTAGTACAGATTATACGAATAACTAAACTTTGCCTAGAACTTAAGGGGCGGGTAATCGCCACTGACTTAGCCATACCAATGTGCGTCACGCGCACTCGGCGAGGCCGTTCGTTTTCTAAGGTGGGATGTCAAAAAAGGAGAAACGAAATGTCACTTTGTATAGAAAGAGCCGTGTCTTTTCTTCGAAGAAATAGAAAGCGTCATGCTAAGCCTGCTGATGTAATTTTAGTCTAGCAAATTAAAAATCAGAGTATAGGTATTGTAGGTACCTGTATGATAAAGACAATTTTCATAGAAAATCGTGAACCTTAGAGCGCTTTACTTTGTGTAAATTATTTCATCACCGCTGCTCTCAAAAAGGTAAAGGAAAATATCGTTAGGAAACCGCCAAGTCCTAGAACCAAAAATTCAAAGACATGTGACATCTACCAACACGCACCGGGCCCGCGCGGTGGATTACGACCTACTCCTCTCAACAAGAGGAGGCCTATGTCCCAGCACTGGGAACATTATAGGCTGATTATACTCTGGGAAGTTTCTAAATATATACCCGAAACAATCTTACTTCCACACCCCATAGGAAAACAAAATCTCCAACAAATTAAAATTGTCCACAAAACTCTGGTCATCCCTTGAGAGAAAACTTGTACTGAACCAAAAAAGCTTTTAAAACCACATGTAAGCGTGCATTACAGTACATAATGAATGTTCTGTCATACTGTGTTACATTTTGTTCGATTTTAAACGCATTAAGTGAGTCAATAAGTTTGTTTATGTCAACTGACTTTGCTGGGAGGTGACCGGGCGTTGATCTTGTTTGTTTATGGATGCTTATAAAGAAAATAACAAGCTTCGATTTAATACTTAGGTTTTGACATAATTGGAACGAGCACGGAATGTGTTTTGTTTTTTTTTTTAACTGAAAACTTATTTGGGCGTGTTGAGCGATTTTTGGTAGGGGAAAAACTATTGGGATCATTTGTGGGTTTTCACACACATGCTAGTGTGACGTGTTGCGCTAGACTGGTGACGCGCAGCGGCCTGTGTAAGTATATGTATATACATATATATATTTTACTAGCTTTACCCAGCCCGGCTTTGCACGGGTAGCACTAGGTATCTATAATAACCTACCCTACTTACCTACCATACCCTATCTACCTTACCCTACCTACCTGACCCGACCTACCTATCTACCCTACCTACCTACCTTACCACCTTTCCCTGCCTACGTACCCTACCTACGTACCCTACCAACGTACCCTACCTACCTACCCTACCCTACCTATCCTACCCTACCTACCCTACCTAACTACTCGTACCCTACCTACATACCTATCCTACCCTACCTATATTACCCTACCCTACCCTACTATTTCATCCAAATCCTATCGTGGCTAATGATTGAAATACTATCGTGAATTCATGCAACCCTAATACTTTTTTATAGGTTCATAGTTACAACTTTCATCGTAATTTCTTTATATTTTCTGAACTTTTGAACCTTCATTGGACTTCAAATACACACATCAACACGGTCTAGGGATATTTCATACTCAATTAAATAACTCGAAAAGTACTGGCCGCATTGTAATCTTTCATACACCGATTTGTTTGTAATTTATCTCAGACTAATTCCAAATTCAAATTTTTGAAAATTCTTTTGTTTCGGTGGCATAAAAATGTCTTGATGTGTAGGAGAGGGAATTTTCATTTGTGCGAAATTTAGAAAACAATACGAATTACGTTTAGTTACAGTTTTTTTTCATTTTTAAACGAAAGATAAAGTTAAAATTGAGGTATTGTAGCCATGCAACGCCAACATTTGACGAGGGCGGAGATGTTACGAGCTGTGGGAATGCTGGAAGCTGGGTCTGTTCAGCGTAATGTTGCTGAGGCCATAGGGACCCACCAAAATGTAATTTCAAGATTGTGGACACGCTATCGTGCCACAGGTGAAGTAGCGGAGAGGCACCGGGGGCCAAGTCGCATCACTACCCCCAGACAAGATCGATTTTTGCAAATTACTGCGCGAGCTCAACCAAATGCAACGGCGACTCAATTGGTCCAAAGGCTGCGAGTGGAACACCAAGTGCTTGTGAGTGACCAAACTGTAAGAAGGCGACTGCATGAAAGCAATCTACGCTCTCGTAGACCACTCCGGGTCCCACCTTTACGGAGAGGCAATCGTGGACGACGATTAGAATGGGTTCGGAACCACGTGGACTGGGGCCGTGAGCAATGGTCCAATGTGCTGTTCACGGATGAATCCAGGTTCGGCTTCCATCCAGATTCACGAAGGACGCGTGTTTGGCGAGTTCCTGGACGATGGAGCCGTCTTCAGAACCCTCAGGAAGTTCACCCATACCAAGGAGGAACAATTATGGTTTGGGCAGGAATTCGTCTTGGAGGACGGACGGATCTCGTTTGGGTGCGGGGCAATATGACGGCAGAACGATACGTCCAACAGGTGCTGGGGCCCGTAATCTTGCCCCACAGAACACAAATGGGGCAAGATTTCCTGCTCATGCACGACAATGCCCGGGCACACACGGCGAGAACGGTAGCAGCTTGGTTACATACACACAATGTTAGGGCCTTAGACTGGCCTGCTCAATCGCCAGATCTAAATCCCATTGAGCATGCGTGGGATATGCTGTAAAGAAGAGCTCTGAAGGAAGTTCCTGAAAATCTGGCTACAGAAGATCAACTTTTTGCGCACCTCAGAAGGACATGGGACAATATTCCGCAGCAAGACATTGACAACCTTGTTCTGAGCATGCCGAATCGTTGCCGATGTGTTATGAACATCATGGGCGCTTTCTCAGACTACTAACTTCAAGTTTATAAACACAAATTTAATGATTTTTCTATTTTTTTCAGTTTTTACTCATAAATTAAAAGTTAATTCATATACGGTTTCCGTCTATGCTTAATTTTTTTTCCATTAAATCCTGAAATTTTAATCGAAGTACCTTAACCATTATTAAAAAATGGTAGAATATTAAATAACGTATCTTTTAAATATATACATGTCATATAAATAATTAACACATTGATAGTAATTCGCTTTTTTAAAAATATCCCTAGACCGTGTTGATGTGTGTATTTCAAAACCTAAATTAGGGAAATCGGTTCAGCTGTTCTCGAGTTTTTGTGAGACCAACAAACGTCAATTAATTTTTATTTAAATATATAGATTCCAAAAAACTACGACGAAATAGAAAACTGCAGGTTTTTTACGTCATTTACAGTACCTAGTGAAACATAACTTATTTAATGGCTCGTCAGTTATGGGAATTTCTATGATAGGGTTCTCAACGCTTGTATGTATTGTTTCGGTTGAGGAGTTTGGTTTGCCAGGTACCATTCTCTCCTACTCAATAGTCAAACACAAACATGTCAACTTCATACATACACTTGACACTCCACAAACACACACACACTCTCTCACACATCACACACATTTCATGATGATCATCTAATAAAGTCCTCTTCTTTTCTTTTTCACAACCTTCTTTCCCACCCTTTCTCCTTCACTCAACACCGGTCACCTTTAATCAGCGCAAAACTTTAATAATGGAAACGGTAAGAACTGTTTAGAACTTAGGTAGGTACTTAAGTTACACGTTTTTTCCAGCTTTTATAAATATACGTTTTGGTATATTTATGTTACATTTGTATTATGCCAAAATGAAATGAAATGAAATTGTTTATTCTGTAAATAGGATATGAATACCAACAAGAAAACTGCATGGTAACGGTTACATTACAGATTGTTACCGATTTGACATCTGTCAAATAAGTAATATAGAACGTGATAGATCGAGGTGACTATAACAATTACCTAAGAACATATTCCGGCCACAGAGAATATGCATTCCTGTCACTTTTCAGTTGGACATGTTTACGACTAATAAAGTTTTAATGTGTAAAACAAGTTTTTTTTTGTACTCAGCTAACAGGTGTCAGGGATGCATTCTGTCATCGGCCGGAGTTTATTTAAGACGCTGACAACACCTAAACCGCGTTCACTGTCGGACTGCATATAAAAGAAAGAGAAGCGCGATGACACAACGCTTGTAATTTATATCGAAATATGAAGCTATTTACTCAATATTGAGTTGAGTACCTACTCGAAAATAAAAAAGTTCTGCATTCAAATAAGACGTTCTTGTTAATAATTAAATACGTAACGTACGCTGATATTTAATACAGATATTTTGGATTGGAACTTAAGGTAAAAGGTTAGTAGTAACGTTAGTTTGTTTCGAGTTTTTTTCAAAAGGTGTTTTGGTAACAACCAAGTTCTGAGAAATATGTTCAAATTTTTTTCCGTTACCACAAACTTTACAGATTTGGCATTTTTTTTTCTTAAGACAAGCCTATGTTGGTCATTTGCCTCTTGTCAGCGCCATAACGTAATGTTTACACCATTCAAGGTAGTAGGCTGGTATCTAAACCTTTGATTCATTAACACTATACTTAAGTAGGTAACTAATAAAAACAATATTGAAATAGAAACAGTCACTCTAAATCTCTTGAACGAATATCGATAAATATTTCCAAATACCTTTCACATCGCACTCTTTATTCAGTCTTTAATCTTTTCCAGAGTGCAACGTGCACGATAATTTTCATATAGAACGAAAACAACAAAAAATCTTTTAAAATACGTTCAAAAACGAAATAAGAGAAAACCAAAATAAATCTCATTAAGTCAAGAACAGTTGTCATATCAAATGAAGAACTCAAAATCTCTATCAAAATGCAGTTCCAGCGACTGATTATTCATAAAAGCTTAAAGCCAACTCGGCTATTCGTAAAGGCATTAAGAACTGCGGCCTTTTTTTTTGGGTGGGAAGTTATCAAATTACTTCTCCCGCTCTGGGCGGAGCGGGAGGGTGTGTCAGACTCTTACTGACTAAAACCTACCCATGTTCCTTCCGTTGCCTGTGTTGCCAGAGGCCACGGTATCCCTTTCGGACTTTCCCGCGACCCCGGCAGGCATCTAAAAGACTAAATCACTGGCAGTCACATAGGCGTTTGATAAAGTTGTAGTTACGAACATTGTAGGAACAATGTTAACAAACGCCTATGTATGTATGTCAAAATAGATGCGCATGGGCAGGAGCCCATGCGCATCTATTTTGATTAAGGTAACCTTTATGTAATAGATAATACTGTAATCAATCAAAAGTTTATACTATAGTTTTCCCCAATAATTAACTAAATAATATCCTTGCAAAATACTGTAACATCTCTTCTATCAATAACAGGAAATCTGGATAAAAGTTTTCCTTCTATAGGAAGAACTCAATATCTCTACTAAAATGCAGTTCTAGCAAGCGATTATTCATAACAACTTAAAGCCAACTTGTCCATTCATAAAATCACTAAGAACAGCGGCCTAAAGACTAAATCACTGGCAGTCACGTAGGTGATTAATAAAGTTGTAGCTACGAACATTGTTCCAGCCTACGTGCATTTATTCTGATAATAATAATAATAATAATAATATTCTTTATTTTTCGGAGTGATCCATCGTGTTAGTAAGCAAAACAAAATAACTTATTTCTAGTGTTAGTAGCCGAGATACAATAGAGAAAAATAAAGATAAAAATAGTATTGTGAAAAGGATACCTCCGGTTTAATGTCCAGTGATTGTCGTTCTCACAAAACTTTTAACAATCGGAGAGTCGATACTCTCCGCCATAGTTTTTAGGATGCTGTTGCCACTCGCCCGCAACCTTGACAACAGCGACGCGGTTTTCTTACGAATGACGGCGTGGAAGCCGTCAGTTCGATTTTGCGCAAACATAGCAGAAGCGCTGCACCATCGCGGCAGTCCCAACATCATCCTAAAAATATTATTATATTGTACGCGTAGGTCATCTAACGTTCTTTTAGTATAGTTGACCCAAAGATTCCCCATGTAAAAACACTGGAAATATGCCTTAAACAGTGTTACTTTTACTAAACTGCTACACCGAGCGAATCTTCGGGCTAACATGTTACCTCGGACCGCCAGTGCCCTACGCTCTCTTTCAATATCAGCATTGTCCTTAAGGTCGTCAGCGAGAAGATGCCCTAGATGTTTGACTGTTGTCACTCTTTTGACTTTCAAGCCGTTTAGGGTAATGTCAGGTATAGTATCTGGGCATTCACTGCCGGCCTTGAAGACAATGTATTCACACTTCTTACCGTTACCTATAAACAAGTCCGTGTGAGGCAGCATACGCCTGACAGACCCGAAGCATTTCATTTATCGCACCTGCCGTCGGCGCCAGCAATACCATGTCATCAGCGTAGCTGATACTGTTTATTTTTATACTATGGACGTTGCATCCCACCCTAATATTGCTGAGGTACACGATTAGGCCATCTATATATGTGCTACTCGGAGATATCAGACCACCCTGCCTCACACCGCATTCCAACCTGTATGTATCAGAGAGTGCATTGGACCACCTTACAACATTTTCTTGATTCCCATACCAATACCGTAGGATCCTGAGCACTCCGGCCGGTATACCCCTATCCTCAAGCTCTCTCCAGAGTACATCATAATTTACCAGATCGAAGGCTCTGGAGAGATCCAGAAAACAGGCGTATACCGGCGTTTTCCGATCAGTGTAATACTGGACGGTATGTTTGAGACTTACTATGGCGCTTTGCGTTGACAGTCCAGGTTGTAACCCGAACTGTGAGTCATGCACGGAAACAGATTCTTTCAAAGTGGAATCAATCATACCGTCCATCACTTTTGCCAATGTGGTTGCGAGAGATATAGGACGATAGTTTGACTTATCGGATATGTCACCCGTTCTATTCTTAATTATGGGAACCACTAGTGTTTTCATCAGTCCCGCCGGCAAGTAAGAGTGACAGGCACATGGTATAAAACACCGACAAAACCCTTGGCAGATGCGCCCCAGCAAACTTGAAATGCTCAATACTGAACCCGTCATGTCCGGGAGACTTGCCTCTGCTCATATTCCTAGTAAATTTTTGTATACCTAATTGATCATGATAAATTTAAAATGGTAATCTTCCAACATATTGATTTTGTCTATTGAAAGTTTAGCACTTTCAACCAAAATAATCAAAAATGAACTAATAATATGCTCGATAAATACATTAAGATTTTTGCGATCGGGTAAAGCAAATCTAGAACAGTGTTCTTATCAAACGAAGAACTCAAAATACCTATCAAAATGCAGTTCCAGCGAGCGATTATTCATAACAACTTAAAGCCAACTCGTCCATTTAGAAAAGCACTAAGAACAGCGGCTTAAAGACTAAGGCCCGCATTACAGAACCTCATCCAAAACACAAGCATTACTTAAAACTCGTTTCAAGCCGTTTGATTGGTTGAAACTAGATTTAAGTAATGCCTGAGTCTTGAGTACAACCTCTCTATAATACGGCCCTAAATCACTGACGACCATATAGGTGCTTGATAAAGTTGTAGCTACAAACATTGTTCCAGCCTACGCCCATTTATTCTGATATACCTAGCAAATTTTTGTATACCTAATTGATCATGATAAATTTAAAATGGTAATCTTCCAACATATTGATTTTGTCTATTGAAAGTTTAGCACATTCAACCAAAATAATCAAAAATGAACTAATCTATATAATATGCTCAATAAATACATTAAGATTTTTGCCATCGAGAAAAGCAAATCTAGAACAGTGTTCTTATCAAACGACGAACTCTAAATACCTATCAAAATGCAGTTCCAGCGAGCGATTATTCATAACACCTTAAAGCCAACTCGGCCATTCATAAAGGCACTAAGAACAGCGGCCTAAAGACTAAATCACTGGCAGTCACATAGGCGCTTGATAAAGTTGTAGCTTCGAACATTGTTCCAACCTACGCGTCTATACATATTTTGATTTGCATAAGCAAGGCTGGTTTTGAGGTACTGCGTTTAAGGTTAAACGGTCGAATTACTTTAAGGCTTTAGTTGTGATTTTTTAAAGAGATTTTCTTGTTGTTTTCCTGTAAATACAACTTTTCAAGTAGTTTGTGTTATACCTACTTACTATCGACCCTAAAGCAAGTTAATAATTATGCTAAAGGTACCTAACTATTATACATAAACGAAAGACTGCAAAAGCGTAATCATTTTATATTAAAACCTAAGTGCTTTTAAGGAATGATTTATTACCTTGCTAACCTAAGACCTTTTTATTATTTACTTACTTAAATTGAGCTCAACTCTACTCCAACAGTCAATTCTAGGTTACGAAGTATGTTTTGATTCTGAGAACCTCTCTATGAGTTAATCGCACAAGTAATTGGTTTAATTACGCCATGTTTGAACGTGCATGTCGCATGGACTCCAGACATGTTCTACGTTGTGTTTGCGAAGACTGCCTCTTGTTTAGCCTTGTACCGACTTACAATGACGTCGTTGTCACCTTCAAAGACGATTAAACTAAGTGATTTTGAAAACTCAATTTCAAGCTTAGGTATTTATTTTCATTTAAATTCATAACGGATTATTCAATTGTATAATTTAACTTGCTATTTAAACTTTATTAATTTTGAACTTAATCAAACGAAGTCAAAATATTAATTTCAAAATTCGCGCACAACAAGTGAAAATTACAAGAACGATTTAATTACTGAGCGTGCCTTGTTTGATCGTGGCTTGCGCGCACCAACATGTCAGACACAACAAGTTGGGCGCACAGAACATGCTCATGCGTTGTGTTGTGCACGACTTCTCTTACTTGGCTTGCTTCAACGAATAATTGTTATGTTTGTCTATGGAGACGGAGCAAAAAATCATAGCTCTTGTCTACGTAGTTTACTAATTTACTTATTGATAGCTCTTGATTTTAATGAAGAAGTGTTACTAAACATTTTATAAATCCCAAAACTGAAGTCCCAAAAATTAGACTAAGTACTTACCGTAAACGTCCAATTGCACCCGATGTATACCCGATTATAGCATCCCTATATGTATTCCAACGCGTTTGTAGACGCACCAACACAACATGTTGGGCGCACTTAACATGTTCGCATGTTCGTGCGTTGCGGTGTGTTCGCACTCAGGCAGCCCGTCTTGTCTCGCCCCGCCCCGCGCCCGCTACATGGAATTGTTTTAAACTTTGATTAATTCCTTGCCAACGCGGTGATGTTGCCTTGTTTTCAGTTGATGAATACTGTGTCGAATAGTTGTTTACTGAAAAAGGCTTTACTGATTAATTTTCGTGGATTCGTTGTTTGTTTCGTGGACTAGGTTTGTGTTTTTTTTGCTTTTCTGTAAATGTGAACCAGTTATCGAAATGGGGGAACCAAGACAAAGGCTTTTTTGTAAATACAGAATATTTTCTTAGTGTAATTGTACCTTATTCCTCCAGAGTTCTCTGAAATTTAACAGTTTACACCTGCATTTATCATTGTGCGAAAGTAACTGACGATTTGACCTGTCGACAACTGCACAACGATAGCCACCGAGCTTGACACATTCAAAAGGCGACACAGCGGTTATCTCGAGAATTACATTAATTAGAGGTGTGGCTATAATTAATATTAATTAAAGTCACCTTTTAGCTCGCGACACTGAATGCGTATCGCAGTTAATAAATTTAACGGCATTGGCGGACCACTGGCTAACGCAGATAAAGATGCACCAGAAACTACGCAATTTTATTAACAATTCGATCACAATAAAATATATCTTAATCCTGTACTCACAAGGTCTAAAACGACCGCATCAAACACTTGGCAATTACGTTTGTTCGTTGTAAATTTTGCAAAAAGTGTTTATCGTCCCCGCAAAGAATTGTAGGCTTTCTGACATCGAGATAAGATAGTTGACAAATGAATGAATTTACTTTGTTTTATGTCCGCTGAAAGTTTACGATCGTAAAATGCAGGAGTGTAACGGGCGAAGAAATTATAAGTGGGGATATTTTTGATCCATACAACAATCCAATTATGAGGTATTCCTATTTTTGTCTGAATCATGATAAGGTGTGTAGTTCCTTAATGAACGGAACGTGGAATGTTTAAAATAGACCTGTTGAAGTTGTCAAACTTAATATTCGTGACATAAATGTCAGTATTAAGAGAATGTATGCGACCTTTTGTAATGGCACGTGTTTTAGTTACATTATTATTGGGACTAAAGGTTTCGGGGTATGAGATGTGGAAGCTTATTTCTGTATTGATCGATTTGATAAGTTTACTTTCACGTGAATGTTGATTGAATTCAGAAATTAATTACTTTGTGTGAATTCTTGTGTTATTTCTGTTAAAATGTTAACCAGATGTAACACAGCAAAAAATATAACATTAACCATTGCGTCTACGTCAACGTCACTTTTACAGTGCACAGCATACTCTGCAAAATTTCACGCATTCATGCAGAACTTCACACAACATTATAGAAGCAAAACTTTATGTGTTTCGATCTAAATAAGAAATACTATATTATTTATAATGGCCGCACATTTGCATCACATAAACAATAGCACCTAATCATTCCTCGTAACCATTCCTGACTAACCGAAGTCTACATTAACCCGTAGCTATTGTGTAGCGTTACTGCATACATTGCTGGCTTTGTGAACAAAATGCAAATGTATCATAATGTTAGTATTGCATAAATCATCGCGCCCGGCCGCGCGGATGCCCCGCGCTGATTATCTAGCTATGGATTTCAAGATAAAAGCTTCATTTGTTTATTGCTTACGCTGGAGAAAGAAACAAAAAACAAAACAAAAGAGGAGCTATTTCTATCTCGGAAGTAGTAATAGAGTTGTAAAAAGATCTTTTGACGTGTGGTCAAAATCAGAACTAACGCCGCTATCTTGTTGACGTGATAAGGTCTTAAAAAAAACCTTCGTCCTTCGTCTTATAAATCGATGAACGCCGGCTGCACGCACGAAAAAGTGTCACGTTCCGCCTGAGCTGAGCGTGCAAGCGAGAGCGCGGAACTAGCGATAGAGAGGCACGATCGGCCTAACCGTTCGGCTTGTGACGCATCTCTCTTTCGTTATCACGTAAAATTATCGTCCGTAAACCGACTTTACAGACAGCCGATTTTTTTTTTTTCAATACCATTTCATAAAATTGTTTCCCAGCAGATTCTTGTAGCACTTTAGAATGGTAGAACTGTCAGAGTGTTGAAAATTGAACATCACTGGCAGCTAATAAAACAAATGACGTTATTAATTTGAATAATTTTCGAAATAAGAATGCCTTTTCAGATTGCCATTGTGGTTTTAAAGCAAGGGGCGTAACCGACCCTAGATTTCCACAATAAAACTGTTCATTACCCCCTACATCGTCCATACATAGGTGTAGTACCAACTAATAATAAATTAAATGGTTGAACAACCGAAGCCAATTTTGAAATAGAAAAGGGTTAGGTTATTATTCGACCGCAGACGTATTAAAACCGTTCTCGTTTTATGAAAATTAAATACAGGGCCCATTCGACCCTTTGTATATGACCACATGTGCTTGGGTTATGCAAATGACGTATTGGATGTCGGGGTACAATACATACTTGATTAGAGATAGTTTTGAACATAAATTATTACCAAAGCTTCTAGAAAATTAACATAGTGGAAGATATTTTGTAAAACTGTAAAGAAAATTGAATACAAGGAACGGTAAATATGAAATGCTATGAAAAGGTAGGTATTTTTTCGTCTGGTAAAATGTATCTTTTACAAACTATCTATTATTTTTAAACCACTTAAAATTCCAACCGAATTTTTGAAACAAAACATTCAAACTATTTTCTTTTTCGCATCTAGCCTATAGTGAACACGGTGGAATATCAAACATTTTGTCATCAGGGAAGCATGCAAAACATATTTATGCCGCGGAAATATCTCATTCTGTCAACTAAATGCGTTTTGGTTTAGCTAAAATTGCATGATAATTTTGATTTTAGGATTCGCCTCGACCGCTGTGATGACGGATATAAATTCTATACCGCTATATATTTCACATGATTACATTTCGCGTTTACTAACACTATTCATGTAACATGAATGGTGGAAAATACGAGTAATTTACTATTTTTGTATTAGATATATAAAAAAAATCGTAACGGTGGGTGGTATAACGCTCGTTAGTTTCTTACAGCGTTGCTACTTCAAGAAATGTTGACATCAATTTGTGGCTGATGACGAAACTAGAGATTTTTAACCGCCTCTATGGTCTGCTGGTAATACCACCTGTCTTAGATCCAGAGTTCGGGTTCGATTACCAGCAGAGGCAACATTTTTTGCTCAGTTTGTTTGGTGTAGCGCTCGTTCTAAATCCACCTTGCTAGCTACCACCAACTTATAGTCTGTCGCCATAACGACAATGTTAACAGCATTGTTGTATTTCGGCAGTTAGAGGTAAGATAGTCAGTTCCTCTGTGGTTGAGGATTCTGGGTAAAGTTCGCTTCCACCTTCGGCGTGATCATCACTTACGATCAGGTGAGATGAAAGCTAAGAGCTACCCCGTTGTGGTTAAAAAAAATAGTGTGTGGAGTTGTATTTTGTTTGAATAAGTACCTAATGTCTGATCATACGTTTACACTTCATCATGTCAGCGGTAAGACGCCCACTGCTGAAGATAGGCCGTTTACGATTATGAGTTCTGAAAGCAAAAGCTTCATTTAGCATAATCAGCCACTGCTGGGACACAGGCCTCCAATCTTCGAGAGGGAGTGGGCCGTAATCCACCACGCGGGCCCACTGCGGGTTGGTAGATGTCAAATGTCTTTGAATGTTTAGTTCTAGGAGATGCCGGTTTCCTCATCATGTAGGTACACATGTACCCACAAAGTGCCTGGGTTCGCACCTACGGCCGACTCGTAAGTCTCGGCCGTTTCTACTGGGCCACCACTGCTCCAAAGCTTAATTTGAAAAATAATAATTAAGAATTTAAGATATCATAAAATAGTACACACTGCTACACATCAAGCTATTAATATCCAGCTATTAATATTAAGCTGATCTCGCATTGTATAGGATTTCCGTACAATGCGAGGTCAGCGTAAACTGGATGAATATATTTTCGTACCAAAATTTCATAAAACACTTGTTTGGTGGTGTTTTTACTTTCCAGCAACCTAATTGCGGGACACACTTTCAATCACAATCTGCATGATTTTGAAGGATATTTCTAATCCATTGCTTCATATGTTCGAAAAATTTGTCTGCTCAACATCGTATATACGCAATGAATGTTGATGAACTGTCAAAATGAAAGCCATTACTGTGTGTGTTATACAATTACCCCGCTGATTGATTCAGGACTGTTTGACTAGTTTTGAACTGAATTAGAACATTTAATCGTTACAAGAAATAACGTGGTAAAGAAAATTGTCAAGCCCTTCTTTCTCCTTTATCCTTTCTTACGACGTTGCATGATTTCTTAACTATTTCTTCCACATTCCTTGAGTGCATGGTCAGTATTATCTGCTATTTTGATTAGGTCGTTAGCTTTTGACCTATATTACATAGGGCCATGAGTGGTTTACTTATTTACCTGAGTAAATCAAACTGCGCGAGTGAACAATAGGATGCTAAGGAATGCAATAAAAAAATTAGAATATTTTTGTTGCTAGTGGCAAATTACCTGCAATTATTCTTCAGGAATTGTATTTAACACAAAGTGATCTTACTTCTACTTTTCTTAAGACGCTGACAACAGTTAAACTGCGGTCACTGTCAGACTGTATAGAAAGAAAAGCGAGATGCCACAACGCTTGTAATTTACTGCAAAATATGAAGCAAATTATCTATTTACTCAAAATTGAGTTGAGTAATCGAAAATAAAAAACAACCAAGTTCTGCGTTCAAATAAGACGTTCTTGTTATTAATTAAATACGTAACGTACGTTGATATTTAATACAGATATTTCGGATTAGAACTCTAGGTAAAAGATTAGTTTACCGTTAATTTCTATTGAGACTTTTTTGCAAAACGTGTTTTGGTAACAACCAAGGTCTGAGAAATATGTTCAAAATAAACATATTTTTTTTTCACTACCACAAACTGTACAGATTTGGGAATTTTTTTTTCTTAAGACAAGCCTACTTTGGTCATTTGCCTCTTGTCAGCGCCTTAACACCTTAATTGTTTTTATTTGTAATTCGTTGTTAATCTTTCAAGAATCGTTAATAATTTCCTGCATACAAATATCCTTTTCAATTCCTCACAATAAGTATTTCCGCCTAATTTTCAACCGTTGTCATATGACATTTCGATTCTCAGCTCACAATACAATAGCTTCGTACATCATGCTATTGTGTAATTTTAAATGGAACACGACACGAACCTGTTCGACGGGCTGACATGTAGGTATCATAATAAGTACTGACAGTCTGTGGGTAGATGTTTCAAGCACGATATTAGAAGTTGACAGCAGTGGGTGTTCGAGTCCCGTGCGTGACCATTCATGAACTGCTCGGAATGTTTCATAATTTTTTAAGGGTTTTATTGCTTGGCTGTTTTCAGGCGATTTTGAGTTCTTTTTGTAATCGATAAGGTACATTTTGAATTGAAGTCGGCTGATTCCTAATTGCGTTTCTGTTATACCTATGGGAAGGTATCATTATATGCCTTCATTAATTGTAAACTTTAAGACGCTGACAACACCTAAATCGCGGTCACTGTCAGATTGCATAGAAAAGGAAGAGAAGCGCGATGACACAACGCTTGTAATTTATTGCAAAATATGAAGCAATTATCTATTTACTCAAAATTGAGTTGAGTAATCGAAAATAAAAAACAACCAAGTTCTGCATTCAAATAAGACGTTCTTGTTATTAGTTCTTGTTAAATACGTAAGGTATGTTGATATTTAATACAGATATTTTGGATTAGAACTCAAGGTAAGAGGTTAGTTTAACGTTAGTTTTTATCGAGATTTTTTACAAAACGTGTTTTGGTAACAACCAAGTTCTGGGAAATATGTTCAAAATTAACATATATTTTTTCCGCTACCACAAACTAAACAGATTTGGCAATTTTTTTTCTTAAGAGAAGCCTATTTTGGTCAGCTGGGTCTTGTCAGCGCCTTCATATGTTCATAATATTAAGCGACAAATTGAGTACCTACTGCCAGGTAAAATCTCGAAAAATGACTTGATAGAACGAGCTTTCAACAAAATTGTATAATACTGAATAATTAAAAGTTATTTACTAATTTAATCATATAACATGACCCATCTGCAACAATATAAGAACACTCTCATTCATTTTCTAGTACATCTCTTAGTTGAGTGACCTGAATCTAGGTAAATTGATCGACAGGCGACGAGCGCCGTCATTTTCAACGTCAATGCGTACAAATTGAGGATCCCACATATCAAGTCTCGTTGGCAAATCTGTGATGAAGATCTAGATCTGAACGATAACCCGGACTAAGTAGCCACTTGCGTCATTGGCATGAATACGAGAATTGAGTGATCTAACTAACTCAGACAGCAGTCAAACAGATTAATTTAAATGTGGAGTGGATGATGTAAACAGTGGCGTGTGTGGAAATGTGGGCGATGTCTGTAGATGGTCGTTAGAGAGCAATTTAATTTATGAGGTTAAGAATTTTATTAATTGGATGATAGTACTAAATCATCTGATATACGCACCTAGAGAAAAATATAATCAATGTTTTCCCAAAGGCTGTGATTCATAAAGACGTGGAAATCATTTTCCTTCATCCGTTATTGAATTCACTTAATTAAAACTGTTTTGTTTAGTCGGGGAAGAGACACAAACGGACATATGGGCGCTCCGCTATATAACGCCACTGATTCCAACAAAAGAATTAATAATTGAATAAATTTATGTTTTGCTGCGCTGACAGCAAAGGGGATATAATAGAGTACAGTACATATTGAAAAAAATAATCGCAATGTGGCATCAAACACTTTTATTCACGATTCCGAATTGTCTTAACCCTTCAACCCTTTCTATTCGGCTCATAAAGTTGGCGAAACGTACAAAAATACCGACATAATGCCATTTGCATAATGTTTCGAGCTTTGTTTTTTCATAGAACGGTGGGTTTGAAATGTCACCGCAGACTGGGGGTGCGAAAACACCCATTATGGGGTGCCGAGTGTATTAAAAATCGTTCGCGTCCTTTGCATTCTTGAGGTTATGGGTTTTCGTGCGTGGATCCCTTGAATGTGAAGAATGGACGGGAGTAGTACTGTGTACAGATAAATATCTATTTAGACGTTTATTGCGTTAAAAAAGGTTGAATTATGGGGCATTGATAGCATGTCTTCGCGATTGTAATAATTTGAAGGATTTGTTGGTAGTTAATGTTCTGAGGGAGCAGTGGTGGCCCAGTGGTAACGGCCGTGACTTACGAGTTGAAGGGCGTAGGTTCGAACCCGGACAGGCGCTGTAAATTATTTCATCGCCACTGCTCTCAAAACGGTGAAGGAAAAACATCGTGAGGAAACCGGCATGTCCTAGAACCAAACATTTGAAGATATGTGACATCTACCAACCCGCACTGGGCCCGCGTGGTAGATTATGGCCCACTCCCTCTCACAGAGAGGAGGCCTGTGTCCCAGCAGTGGGAACATTATAGGCTGATTATGTAATGTTCTGAAAGTCATTAGCAGTTGGATGATAATTTTCTTTTCTATTTTATTATTACCATGGAGGCTCAGTTTCAACATTTGCTTTTTAATGATTTCATAAAAAAACAGCTAAATAAATTATAAGTATCTATTGTTCTAACTACAGATACAACCAACCTACGATACCTTGATTCAATTTTCCAGCAGTAATATAAATAAAGCACTTTCTCCGGAAAATCCCAAGTAAAAGTAAACTTGATATTTTCCACAACCTGACTTAACTACAAATACCTAGATAGTATTGCCAGCAAGCATTTATAACTCTTGTTCTCTTGGAGCATAACATAATTCTTGGTGTTTAAAATAGTTGCCATAAATTAGAGCTTTCTCTGGAATTGAAAGACTTGCAATTAAGATATTTAAACTTGAGTGTTTCTGAAGACATTCATGGACTAATATGTTTCTCAATGGTGCCGATTCCCTTGTTCACAAACTAAACTAAATTTAAGTTCAGTGCATCTTTTTATTTCTATTTCATTAAGAAAAGGACAGAAGATAAGTTTTAGTTTAGTCCTGTCAAATTAATCAGCGCCTGTCACTACTCCGTACAAGTTTAGACGTGATTAAAAACTTGCCTACTAAAATTACGTCAATTTACGTCAAGCGCTGATTAATTTGACAGGACTGAACTAAAATTTATCTTCTGTCCTTCTCTTAATGAAATAGAAAGAAAAAGATGCACTGAACTTAAATTTAATTTAGTTTGTGAAAAAGGGAATCGGCTCCATTACCTGTTTCCGAATCTGCAACTATAATATTCGCCTATCCCTATTAACATTGTCGGATGTGAAAATCAGCAACATTACAAGAGAGCGTCTCAAAGTTTCAATTGCAATGTTTTTTTCATATAGAAATTAGATTGTCAAAAATCAACAGAATTTTAATAAATGTTCTTGACTCCACTAAAACAAGGGACTTTTTAAGAGTGATTAATGAAATAAAAAGAAAATGGCAAAAAAAACATATACGACAATGTTAATAGGGATAAGCGTATTATATGAAGGGTACATTTTTGATCTTATAATTCATTTGGAACTCTTTCAAGACTTTATCCAAAAACAAACAAATGCGCTCGGAACATACAGATACCACCTTCCATATAACTGTTGCATTATCCCGATTCATAGTCCACGAAGGTACTCTCAAAAATGGCAAAGACAGTTATCGTCACCGGCGCAGACTTCAAGTCTACACGACCGGATGTAGTAGTCGTTCCGGCAATAACATTTCCGGTACCGACACTCGGCTTACTTCCGTCGTCTGCGAGGGTACTGTTTCCTTCCAATTGTTTATGTCTTCGACAAATACTAAACGACAAGTGCGAATGCATCATAAACATAAATGATACAGTAAGGGACGGTAGTATATAACAATATTTTCATAGACGACGGCAGGCAGAAAGAGTGATGTTGGAACAGATCAGATATCATCATCTATGTAGCCTTTTCCCAGCTCTGTAGGGTAACAGTTCCAGTATAACTGGATGTAACTGAATACCAGAATTTCCCTTTGAGCGACTTCCTATCTGACCTCCACAATCCAGCTACTTGGTAACACAAAACCCCTTGGTAAGACTGATTCTAACTAGATTTAGACGAAGGTAATACTTTTATTAAAGTAGTGCATGATGCACTCTCTTCATTGTTACATTATCTTCTATTATAGTCCCTGAGGACCTTAAATGACAGGATATATTCAATTGCCAATTTACAATTTTCTAGTGTATCGAACGTCGTTGTTACTAAGAAGATGCGAGATAATAGTTTGATTGTTGAAAATTACTTTTTTTTGGATTGTAACCCAGTAATAGAATAGAATAGAATACACCATAAAAATTACAGATATAAATGTAGAAATTTTACATAGTGTGACACAATGGGCGGTATTATCTCTAAAAGACAATCTTTAAAGACAACCTGGACCCAGGCTGAATTTTCGTTGAATTCATTTAGTATTTTGTTTACATTTTTTTTATATTGTTCGCTAATTGTTCCCAACGTTTCAATCTTGTGCTTATCCCACGCTTTCCTCCTCGTTATTCCTGAGCTATTTATTTGATATCACACTTGCCAAATTGATTTAAAAGTTTTCTAAAACCTCCTCATTATTATGTACGAAACCATAAAACTGCACTAAAATTTCAGCTATGAATCAACCATCTGATGGCAATGACAATTTATTGCTATTAGAATATGGAAATGGCCGCGGCACGGAAGGGAGTGGGCTGTTTTTAATTTGGCGCCAAATTAATGAAGATTCTGTTGTTTCATTTACGTACAGTCGTGGTATTCGCTTGTTTTGCCCAGTAATTTGGTTTTGCTCTTGTTTTGTTTAACTCTTGTGTCGCTATGTTACTTTATTTGGCAAAGAAGTCAGATATGGTTTACGTCATCCTCAATCCAAATTGGGTTAACTTTGAATCTAGTTTTGCAATGTGTGTTCAGTTCTCTCCCGTCTACATCGTCCTTAGTGAAGGATACTTCGGGATTAGGAGAGCTTTAAACTGTTCTAAGTTGGTCTGCATAGTTTCTTACAGTACTTACTGTGATTTATGTTTTAAGATTTCTATATGCCTTAATAAGTTGTATCTTAATTTTGGGATATTATAACGATTTTGTTACTTTATTCTATCCAGCACTCTTCTGTTATTTAATTTGGTTTTCCTGTACTTTTGTTATATATGTATGTTTCCATCCTCGTTTAAAAGTTACGGTTTTACTTAATTTGGTTGAAAATTTAATTACATGGTTTCTGAAGAATATCTCTTCTAGTATCTACCTATACCTAATAAATTTGACTATTCTCATCATTGTTGGGAACTTTCTGTGTGAATAACCTGTGTTAAGGCACATTGTTGATTATAAGTTATTAATTAGAACGTTTTCATGAAAATTGTAAAACATTTTTTCACATTATTATAGTGTTTTCAAAACTTAGATCTCTTACAAATTGGTCTAAAGTATGCTGGTAGTACCAATTGGTGGACAATGTGGACATAACATATCAAATAGGCTTGCCCCGAAAAGTTGGTATCGGGAGAGCTGTCCAATCAAAATACAACACAAAGCCATAACGAAATACTATTACTTGCCACCCCTTAGAAAACCAATAAGAACAATAATAAATAACTCTTATCATATTTCGAGTATGCTCCTGGTCGCATCGCGAGAGATCCGAACCTATATATCACTAGGAATTTACGAGGCAAGATACGACAGGAAAATTGCAAGAATGGTGGCGCAATCTATCTTAGTTGGGTTGCTTGGGGAGGCTGGGGTAGCGCGGGAGTCCCAGAGGCGCGGGGGCGGCGGCGGCGAGGGGGAAACTTCGAGAGGTTATTAGTCCAAGCATCTGTTGTTGAGCGGGGGCGTGATGAAACTCTTCGGGTAGGTACAAGCTAACAAATCTAATTGCTCAGTAGGCGCTCGTGTATACCAGCCCTGACAAAACGGCCCCCCTCATGCGGTCGCCGAGTAAGACTATTTGTTAAGCGCCCAGGTGACCGTGGAAGATTTAGGATTTTTCCTAACATACATGCGTTACACTTACTTTTATTACGAGTAAATTTTGTACGTTGTTTGTAAAGTTTACGTTGCATGAAACACTCGGATGTTTTTTACAGACGCTTTTTCTACATAACCGGTTTTATTTTAATACGTAACTTTTGAAATATCACAGAATTTAGTCAAATATTGTAGTCATTCCTTTGCGTAGCGACAATAATTATTCGCATAGTCGCTAGCTACCGCTTTAGTCGTAACTAAAAAATATAATAAGAATTATTATGATGGCATTTGAGATAAGAAAATCTAAGCTGAAACAAAAATTGCGTGATACTTAACACTTACTGAGAAATTTTGTATAGCTATGTGAGTTTGCTTTAATCTGTCGGTCTGACTAATCTGCCTGGTCATTTATATAAAGTCTTGGTTTTTGGTCTATTACTTCGAGGTTTCGGGGAAAGGTGTAGGCGTACATTTTTTGTAGGCCCCGCTTGACGCGAGATAACAAAATACGTAAAGTTTAGTTCTACCGTGTACCCACCTCATACAATCTTTTTATGCTTATCTTTCTGTGATTTATGAGTTGTTCGGCGTCCAACAACGGGAAAGAAAGGAGGTATACAAAAGTAATTTATTTTTTACGTTTGTTTTTCTTGTCTTACCATCGGTGCGTGAGGTACTGGCCACGGGGCGAACGTGTTTTTGAAGTTGGCATTTTTGAGATGTCGCAATATGATTTATGCTTGACCCTGCGCGTAGGCGGTGCTTACTGCTTAGTCCGATCGGTATTTTCGGCTCTATATACTATAAATCATAATACATAAATAAATCATACATTAAACGTCACCTCTTTATTATGGAGATTTATTTATGGTGCGATTTTCCCCGAATATGTTGTCACAGAATAAATAAGAAAAGTAAACAGTCGCAGTCTATAATTTATTGTCTGCTGCAGCTAGGTATGTTTAATTTCGTGGTGTGATTTTTTACAGTGCTTTTAATCATTTATGAGATCCAACTCGTCTGTTGCATGGACTTTTTAATATTGAGCTTAATATATTTTTATTCATCACAGCATCGAGGCTCAATCTCGTCAATACTAAGTGGTCACTCCAGTAAAAACTCCACGTCATAAATCCAAAACTGTCCGTTTACGAAACGAGGTTATTAAGATTCAGAAAAAAGTTCACACGCTTTTATTCGACAAACACGTTGTTCTCTCAATTAAGCGTCTTTACTGGCCGGACAAGGCCCGGACAGGGCCCGGACATGGCTGTACAGAATTATTCATGACGCGACCGGCCGACATGTCATTCGGCCAAATTAGAGGCTTGTCATAATGAAGTACACGGTACGAAGCTGAGGGTAGTTGCATGTATGATGCTCTGCAAAAATGGTAATTAGTTCATTAGGCTCTTGCAGCGTGAACTGAATCTAGGAATGAAGGGCAATGTCGAGCAATGTTGGGTATCTCGAGCAATGTTGACTCTAGAATCTCTGTGTTCCTATCACTCGTCATCAACAAACGTGTTGAAATGTATTTGAAAATTGGTTGTGTGCCGAATGTTTGCTTTCTTGCCTTAGGATTCTTAAGGCGCAGGTATATGATTTTAGTGACTTTTAAATCTATTATTACGCCTTCATATAATAAAAGTAAAAGGATACAGCTGAATACCAGTATTTTACATGGAGCGACTGCCTATCTGACCTCCACAACCCAGTTACTGGGTAACACATGATAAGATTGGTTGTCAGACTTTCGAGCTTCTGACGACCCGTAACGACTGTCAAAGATCTACAAATGACAGCCGGGACCAACGGCTTAACTTCTTGGTATGTAAAGATGGTCACCCATCCACGGACCAACCCCAGCAAGCGTAGCTTAACCTGATCGATCGACCTGTGCGGCTGTTATTACTTAGCCACAAGCCCATATTTCCGTTACTAAAAATAAATATTACCTATGAAACCGAACGGCGGCGTGGCGAGAGCGTGACGGGCATTTGCATGGCCAAAGTCAACGGCGATTATCCGACCCTTAACTCTTATAAAGACCAAGATTACTGAACAGGGATTTCCATAGAAAAGTCTTGTCATCAAATTTCCCAAAGCAATAATTTTCCCGTCTTTCTTATCGCCCAATTATCTATAAACCAGTTCCTAATTAATTCTTTTTTTTATTGTTCACAGGTATGTGTGTTACTACTGGTTACTACGTACTTTTACGAGTCCAACAACGTTACGTGAGTATCAGTAAAACCGTTGGCTTTAATGTGTCATAAACTTTCTACGCACTCCAAAACCGGCTTATTTCCAAGAATTTTCGTCACATGCGCCTTTCTCTGGTTTTTATATTTTCCGTGAAAAGCCGTTAGTCATAAAAGTAAAGAAACATCAAGCCTGCACCGTTC
Source organism: Atethmia centrago (assembly GCA_905333075.3). Lineage (NCBI taxonomy): Eukaryota > Metazoa > Arthropoda > Insecta > Lepidoptera > Noctuidae > Atethmia > Atethmia centrago. Next base: position 11,511,526 of record HG995383.1, on the reverse strand, counting down.
ATACATTTTCATATAAACTTTTTAGTTCGTATATCTTAGTAGGATATAGAATACGGACCACCCAGTCATCGAATTCCTCAAGCATTAGGTAGATTGCAAACTTATCAATAGACTAATACATTTCCCATAGATAAGTCGTTCTACTTCCTAATCGTTGAAAACAGGATCGAACCTAGTCAAACACTCGATACGTTCTAAGATCAAATTCAATTATGTACTCTCGAACCGCTATTTACAACAATATAACTTGAGATAACAGTTCCAAATGCTCTGGGCGAACCACTCTAGTGCTTACGTCACTAGCCACGTCAAACCGCCTCCAGCGGTATCATACAAAAGTGCATGCATTATGAAGATTGTATGCACATCTAGCTGAGCCAAGTACCGGGCTAAAGCTTTGTTGCCAAAAATCACACAATAAATAACACAAGGGGGCAAACTGCATGCATTATAGTCGTACCTTATCTTACTGAATTTGAAGCCAAGAATTGCCCATTAAATATGCATTAAAATTACCTGTCTCGGATGAAAAATAACGGGCAGTTTTAAGCTTCATTATTGGTTTGAGGACGCATTGACGCGTTTAATTAAGTAATTTGTGCGGTTGGACTTGATGTCTGTTTTTGTGGTGTGATTGAGGCTTTAATGTGGGAATACTCTGCTGATATCTTGGGGAACCTGTAAATGTAGGAAGTTTGTAACTATGTGATGTTGATCGATCAGGCTTTAGAGTTGTCATCAGCACATTAGGTATACAAACTATTTGAGCGGAGTCAGTAATTAGATAAATGAAATTTTGGTTAATGACATCCTTTAAAAAAACACGTGCTCTTAACTTATTCCTCAAAAGTAATAATGTATTCACAATAAATAATGCCATTCCAACCCAACACAGGTTTCTTCATAAAGTTATTGTTCCAATAACAATAAAGAAATCATAAATCCTGTTCCCTTCACGACATCGATTAAAGAAATGATTGTGCAAACACGCAGACAAACAGGCGCTGCATTTTATATAAGGCAGAGATTAGTAAATTTCATCATGTAGCCACCGCTGACACGATGAATCACAATAATCGCATTCTATATACACCACGGTCTCATCAATTAGACGAGTCGCAGGCAGATTGTATAAACAGATATTAGACCAACTCACCGTAAACGCATTATATAATTTGGGTTTTTTACTCAGAGCCCAAGGAATTCTAAACAGGAGAGTGGCGATATCGGATCATGCAATTCTATTTTAGAAGCCATTTCGTAACCTGGGAAAACGGCCGAATTAGAATATTACGAGTACATCTTCAAACGTTTCGATGTATTTCTTTTAGTTGGAAGCATCACGGAAACTGGAGCAGTGTTTGATAGTGTTCCACAGCGATATATTGCCAATTGCGAAGTCCTACAGGCTGCCAAATATTTTGTAACGAAAAAAATCTGCAAACAATCTATTGCATACAAATTGCCTGTAATATTATTGGCGTTGTAGACATACACGTAACAATTGATCTGAAGATTTCGACGCCGTCACGATATCGTGACGATAGATTGGAAAGTGTTTGTGGCTTAAGTTCATCGTTTTGAGCGATTTACTGTTACCACAATGACCTGTACACTCAGTTACTCATCTCTGTAAGAACTATGTTTTATTGTGCCTCTACTAGTTTAATCAAACTTAGCTTTCCAATCTTCTTGATCTTTTACAACTGACCTTATTGTACTCTGTACTTGTTAGTAATTAATTATTTTTATTTCTATTGCAAGTATGTTTTTTGCAATATTCAGATTCGTAATCCTCGTCATCCCAAACTTTCCACAACTACGAAGCTAAAAATTATTTCATGTTTTTGAGCAAACTCTGTCCATTCATCAGAGGTTGGTACGCGTGACATGTAACAATAAATAAATTTAATATATTTCACATGTTCCCAGGGTTGGTACCGGACACGGCTCTCCAAGTGTCCAGCTCCGTTGTCCGTTCATTGCCAACATCACTGTCTCCGATACTCTTGTTTCCAAGATTGCAACTACATGACGCCGGTACTACTGGTTCTTGATGTAGGTACTTCATTTATATCTCGATTTGTTTCTTCATTTAACACTTTAGATTAAACATTAGGGACATTATTGTATAAGGTGACAATCGACTGATTTTCGTTCGAATTACTAATTGGTAGACAAATTGAAGAAATAAGTACTTAATTGTCTAGTTTAAAACAAGCATCTTTGATCTATTCAAGTTAATATTAAACGCCCATCAAAGCAGCCAACAATAACTCGGTATTATCAAATCTAACGTTACACAAGTTAAATTCGAATAAAGTAAATACTCCCAAAACAATCTTCAAGTAACTGTTGCTACCAACTTTTGCTTTAACAGTTTCTACAATCTCACTTAGCAACTTAGCTAATCTCGCCTGCCGAGTCCGTGGTAGGGCCCATCTCATCACAGGCTCACTGCCAACTGCTCGTTTGTTATTCACTAGCACACCTCCATTTGACATCGCACGCATACAGAGAATACTCAATGTGGGGAATTTTCGCTTACGATCAGGACCATGCACTTCGATGGAGTACCGACGGTTGCCGTCTTTATTTTGGCTTTGATCGATGGGTATATAAATAAAGGAAGGTCTCGTTTGTCTTGCTGATACGGTAAACTAAGATTAACAGTCGATTTGTGGCAAATTTATTGTAGAAACACAATACTGAGTGTTGTAGAGTAGGTTGACGGAATCCGGATCCTAGAGGTCAGAAAAACAAGTGAATATCATATGATGTTTGGAGATCCAGAGGCTCTAGTACTGAATTTAATTACGTAGAGAATATACGGTCATGTATTTTACGCAATTTCGTTGGAAAGCCCTAGTTGGCGGCACTTAAGCGGACTTAACTCTGTACGTAAAGTTCTCGCGGCTGTTCAGCAACATGCGTTCTGGTCACGTTTTTATCCATTATGGATTATTGCAGGGCACCTAGCAGCTTGTACCATTATGCCTGTTAAAGCCACAAGCAGAGAAAACATGTATACTATACAAACTTTAGTCAATATTATAACGGCTTTTTGTAGATTTATGTTTAAACTCAATTTCAAATTCCGAAAAATCATTGAACTCGTGGTCGCTTTAAATAATTAAAACATCTTTACAATGATGTCATGCTTGCGGTTTTAGTTGGATAATTAGTGTTCTACCGGAAACGATAGTATCAGCTTTCGTCTGCTCTTAAACTTTAATGAATAACTAAAACGTTCCAGTTTATTGAATTAGCTATTGCGAACATAGATTCGATCTAAAGAAATAACGAAACCTGTCTCATTGCTTCTATTATTTCAACTTAAAATATTACATAATATAACATCACGCCTATACCTATTCCCCGAAGGGTTAGGCAGGTATACATAGAAACTTAGTACACCCAACACTACAGTTATGTTTGAGTCCCATGCAATAATAGGGGGCGAGCCTATTGCCATCAACCGGGTACCTACAACAAATCCAGACTCCGGGCTGCTACTGAGAAATTCTAGATGGAAAAACCCAATAACATTTTTTCCGACCCGGGGTTCGAAACCTAGGACCTCAAGCTCAGCAGTAGCGGTTGCGATCACTAGAACAACGACCGAGGCAGTTATTCGCTTAAAAATATTATTCACTTTCAAATACTAAATAAACGATGTTTTTAATTTTGAATATTCTGAATTTAGTGCTAAACAGAAATGTCAGGTTTTAATTAAAACAGTAACAATATTATAAGTAGATTAAGATATCGCTAAAAGCTCAGGAAGTAAGAATGATATCACATCCACAGATATTCGAAATCGTGGGAGTGAATCTTTCGTTGATTAACATCGTGTATGTCATTCATTATGTTATGCTATTCATATTATAGGTATTTTGTGTGATTTTTATGGCAATACCATGTCATTTGGTTTAAATAAGTTTTTATTTTTATTATTTTATTAATATTTTACATATTTTTTTTGTATTTTGTGAATGTGAGAACGCTGTAGGCTTAATAGACTGGATTTGTAGACCATTTATTTTTTGTTAAGTACCTGGTACTTCTTGGTAGGCCTTCACTGTCCTCCCATACCTATTAACACTTTTTTTTTTTTTGGATGGGAAATCATCAAATAACTTCTCCCGCTCTGGACGGAGCGGGAGGGTGTGTCAGACTCTTACGGACTAAAATCCACCCGTGTTCCTTCCGTCGCCTGTGTTGCTAGGGGCCTCCCTTAGTCAGTAAGAGTCTGACACACCCTCCCGCTCTGGACGGAGCGTGAGGGTGTGTCAGACTCTTACAGACTAAAATCCACCCGTGTTCCTTCCGTTGCCTGTGTTGCTAGGGCCTCCTTTAGTCAGTAAGAGTCTGATACACCCTCCCGCTCCACCCAGAGCGGGAGAAGTTTTTCGATAATATCCCACCCAAAAAAAAAAAGTTACCTGTCGATATTTTTCCTTCACCGATGCCAAACTCAGCCATTCAATGAGAAATTTATATGAATTTTAAACGCCATTCTCATTGGTTGGTACTTGACCGGATTTGAACCCACAACCTCATGTATGACAGACGAGGTTACAACCACTGGCCAATCACGACTTTTAAACCAATAATTTATTAAATTTGTATTGAATATGGGTATAAGTAGCCATTTTTAGTAAGTTTTCTATGGACTTAAATAGGAAGTAACTTTGACCCAAAGGTTAGGTCTCAGTAAATGGCTATTCTTATACGCAGCTTAGTCAAAGAGCTAGTGTTCGTATAATTTAATCATTGTTAAAGTATGAGCAGTAGGTAGGTTCCTATATTCCTAAGATATATCAGCAGTTGGTAGGTACTTAATAAATAACATGTTTTTGCTGAAACTAGAAATATTGTGTTATTTACCTAAACTTACGCCGCGTCCTAACCAAACAAAACCTAACCAAACCTAAGCGATCATCGCGCGAATACGCAATCGACGCGATCGTTTGTATAAATTACTAGTTGCGCCCCGCGGTTTCACACGCATAAGTTTCGATCCCATAGGAATATCGGGATAAAAAGTATGCTACGAGTATGTCCTAATCCAAGTCATGGTCGATCCATGTGCCAAATTTCATCTAAATCCTTTCAGCCGATTTAGCGTCAAAGCGTAACAAACAAACTAATAAACTCACTTTCGCATTTATAATATTAGTTAGGATGACGTAAAAACGCGTCTTGATTGATCGCGTGAATTTATTATCATCATTAATATACTTCTGGACTCCTAAATCAAGCTACCGTGCATTTTTATGTTTATAGGCCTTAAACATCAAAATAATGATATAACAGAGAAAAAGGTTTTATGCTGTTTGAAGCTGACATACTGGTACCATCATTTCGGTATTCGTATTGTTCTAAATTTCAAGTCACGAATTTGAAAAGAGAAGAAACTCGGGAGTTTGGTCGCTCTCAAAGAAGCAACAAGCTTTGATTAGAGTATCTGTAAGTCAATAGTTATTAATAAAATGAGGTATTCGTTTTGTATTTTTTTTTTTAGATTTTACGAGGACAAAAGGCTTGGGATTGAGCTGTTCCAATTTTTACATACTGATTGTTGTTTTTTTTTGCTGTTAGCTTTTATTCTTTTTTATACACTTTGACATTTAATGATTATTTTAAACACACATAATCAGCCTATAATGTTCCCACTGCTGGGACACAGGCCTCCTCTGTGTGAGAGGGAGTGGGCCGTAATCCACCACGCGGGCCCAGTGTGGGTTGGTAGATGTCACATGTCTTCGAATTTTTGGTTCTAGGACATGCCGGTATCCGCACGATGTTTCCTTCACCGTTTTGAGAGCAGTGGTGATGAAATAATTTACACAAAGTAAAGCACCTGTCCGGGTTCGAACCTACGACCTACAACTCGTAAGTCGCGGCCGTTATCACTGGGCCACCACAGCTCTGCATCATTATAAACACAATGACATGAATTATTAATAATTTACTTGTGGAGCATAATATTATTATTAATTTATATGTGTTTATACATGTAACTGGGGAACAATGAGGTCCCAGTCCTTTGGAAGCTGTACGAGGGACCGAAGCCAACTCGCAGAGGCCCCTTAGACAATTTTAAATGGAATGTGGCAGCAACCGACGATTATCCCTGTTCGCACTATGCAAGGGCACCCAAGGACAACCTCCGGTAGGACTATTGCAGGATATGGAAACAAAGATATTGGATTATGGGCTAAAGTGAACTGGTTATCTAGAACTATGGAAAGACTATCGCCCTGCCTGACCAATGTTTTATATTAAATACACAGATAAAATGGCAGGTTGACTTGCATACTCAATAATGGACCCCCGAAAACGGTCGCTAGCACTTACTGACGTAGCAACAAGGGGGCAACAAATCCTGAGGTGCTTGAGGACTGAAGAGGTATTCCACAACTATCAGAACAATCTTCCTACCAGCACGGTTGCTCTTGCGAATCTCCACTCAAGCTGCCCAATAAGGGCAAAAATGAGGTGGGAGCTCTGTTCCTCGTCAGTGTTCACTCTAACCGGCCAATAAAGACAAGCCAGAGATGAGGAACAAGATTTCTCCCGGGACATAGGACCCGTGGGGTCGCTACTGCCCTATCCTAATCAGCCTATAATGTTCCCACTGCTGGGACACAGGCCTCCTCTCGGTGAGAGGGAGTGGGCCGTAATCTACCACGCGGGCCCAGTGCGGGTTGGTAGATGTCACATGTCTACGAATTTTTGGTTCTAGGACATGCCGGTTTCCTCACGATGTTTTCCTTCACTGTTTTGAGGGCAGTGGTGATGAAATAATTATTATAATTTACACAAAGTAAAGTGCCTGACTGGGTTTGAACCCACGACCTACAACACGAAAGTCGAGGCCATTACCACTGGGCCACTACTGCTCTCTCCTACCGCCCAACACCTCGTCCTTTCTTTGGTATTGTTCGTCGCATTGTTGAGCTCCTTACGTTCTGAGTTGAGCTGCACGATTACTGACAAATGCGTGCACTAACTGGACAGGTTCACTAAATCTGTGTGGTTCTTTCCTCAAGAGACCATTTCAGACATCATTAGAAGATAATCTGAACAAGATTATGTCTGGACTTTAAAAGAAACTGTGACCTCAGAGTTTGTTTCGGCCTTTCTTCTCAGAGCAATCAGATAGGAAACGCTGACCTCAACTAGTTTTTCAAATATGATTGACGTGTAAAAGTGTTTGTAAAATCCTACTTACAGATATAAAAATAATTTATCATGTATCATGAATCCAATAGAGCACTTATGGCATGAGCTAAAGAGGCGTGTTTGAGCTAACCAGCTCCAGAAACTTTGCAAGATCTAAAACATGCCACCTTGGAAGCATGGGAGAACAGTCAACAGCACTTCATAGTGGCATTGATTAATTCCGTCGTCGAGGTAACATCAGTTACTAAAAAAACGTTTCCTGTATGTAAACCATTGTTTTCTTATTTTTTTTTTAATTCCCCGCTAATTTTACCCCTGAGAAACGCAAAAAGACGACTTATTAGCAATTAAACTGATTTTTAAGTATACTGATTTAAAATTTGGAACAATTACAAACTGAAATGGTAGTGAGTAACTGGCTTCAAAACTTTATATTTTTTAAAATATGCAGGGTGGCTCGATTCAGGTTTCCCGAGTGTTTTATAAATGTGAATGTAACTTTGTCTGTCTGTTTGTTACCTTTTCGCGGCAAAACGGCATGACGGATTTCGATGTTTGGCACACGGATGGACCATAACCTGGGTTAAGATATAGGATACTTTTTATTCCGGTGGTAGGTAGGTTCCAGTGGGTTAATTTCCAACCTCCACGCAAGTGAAGCAAAGGCATTTATATAAAAGAGCTTGAAGATCTTGTGCTCGCGCAATGATCACTTTCGGTTAGGACGCGGGTTAAGGATTATTTAATCATCATCTGCCTGCCTTTTTCCCAACTATGTTGGGGTCGGCTTCCAGTCTAACCGGATGCAGCTGAATACCTATTTTACATGGAGCGACTGCCTATCGGACCTCCACAACCCATTTACTAGGTAACACGATACCCTTTGGTAAGACTGGTTGTCAGACTTTCGGGCTTCTGACGACCCGTAACGACTGTCAAAGATCTACAAATGACAGCCGGGACCAACGGCTTAACGTGCTTTCCGAGGCACGGAGGGGTCTTGGTATGTAAAGATGGTCACCCATCCACGGACCAACCGCGGCAAGCGTAGCTTAACCTGATCGATCGTCCCGTGCGGCTGTTATTACTTGGCCACAAGCCCCACTTAAGGATTATTTAATATACGCGTATTAAAATGATATTTACCAATGGGTAGGTACTATACCTATTAAGGCGCTGACAACATTTAAACCACGGTCACTGTCAGACTGCAAACAAAAGAAACATAGACACAACGCTTATAATTTATTGCGAAATATGAAACAAATTACTATTTACTCAAAATTAAGTTAAATGATCAAAAATTATAAACAACCAAGTTCTGCGTTCAAATAATTCCTTCTTTTTATTTATTAAATACATAACCTACGTTGATATTTAATACAGATATTTTGGATTGGAACTCAAGCTAAATGGTTTGTGTTTTGGTAACAACCAAGTTTTGAGAAATATGTTCAAAATTAACATATATTTTTTCCGCTACCACAAACTATACAGATTTGGCAATTTATTTTCTTAAGACAAGCCTACTTTGGTCATTTACCTATTGTCAGCGCCTTAACAATGAGAAAATATTTACAATATTTATATAAAAATGAGAGATACGCGTAAAAGTGAAGATATTGTGAACCTTTTTATCACTTCAAGTATCTATTAATAACTTGAAATAATAATAGAATCAATACATAATGAGTTGCCTGTTACGTACATTGAAACACTGTTGTTATGAGTGGCTACGCAAGATTAAAATTAAAACGAATTAACATAACCGGAAACGACTTGATTGGAAACCCTTTTTCTATTTAGTTTTCTATTATGTTAAAAACTGATAACATCGACTGATTTACGTTCGCCATTCGTATCGATAAAATTTCTGATAAATCGAATAGAAAATTCCCAATCGTCACCAAAACATTCTTCATTCATTTAAAATCGAGAAGTTTTGATACAAAACCGGTTTTGAGATGTCGTTGAAAATGCCGATTTGCGATAAAACGTATAACGTTTATAGAAAAAAAATATCTTCCGATGTCATTGTCCGAATAATGACGATAGAATTCAAAGTAGTTTGTGGTAAAAAGTTATGTGCAGTATATGCCATATACGAGTATAGGCGCGGAGTTTATTATTTTATGTTATTTATCTGACCTGTCACCTATATTTTGTCGTAAATGCATTTTCTTTTTCAAATTCCAATGAATAAAGATGATTTGTATGACTTTGTTGCTTCCGAAACTAGTATTTTATGAATTCTAGCTAAATATAGCGAACGTGAATTCAACTTTTAAAAACCTTCAACCAAGGATTTTCCTGTAAGAAAAAAAACATTCGTTTTAAGCTACATTCACCGTTATTCTAAGAAATAGAATAGAATACTCTTTATTATGTAAACTATAAACATTACAGATATAAATGAAGAAAAAAAAAAGAATAAAAAAAATCTATTGAAAGCAGTCCAGGTGCATCATAAGAGTTATTCTGAAAGCGCGATGACGAAAAATAGCAGAACACACACCCTAACACTTAAGTAGCACTTTGTAAAACTAAACTGTGCCTAAGTAACTGAGAGGTACCAAGACAACTAAATGAATTCTTGTCCTTATCGATGTAGGTATACCTACATGTTTTTGAGGCTGACTGTACCAGAACGTAACTAGAACGTCGTACCTACAAACAACCACAGTTTTCCTCCATAGACCTCTACGACTCCGCTCAATAACAATATTTTCGTAACAAACCTGTTTAAATGAATAAATTCCGGTAATAAAACATTTATATTATGAACAGTAGGCTCAAGGAAAAACACGGTTATCCCATTATTTTCCACTCTAAACTTCCTGTTCTGAACACGAAAAGTGTTAATACAGTAGACTTACAAAGATTTGCACAAAACTAGAAATTAATATTGCACTACCAGCTATTCATTCCCAAGTAAATTGCATTCGATTAATTGCCGAGACAGTCTATTAATAACTAACACTGTGAGACATCTTTCATTACATCGTAGAGACCCAGCACTTGTAGGTAAACTAGAATCTAAGTTAGTTGTGAGTATAAATCAGACTTAGAATATACGCCTGGTTTATTGAAAAATATGGCATCATGCTGTTGACAAATTGAAGGGAAGCTAAGTAAATCATAGTTCAAGCAGGAGCCTGTATTAAAAGCAATTTGCTTAGATTTTCGCAGGGAGGCGAAGTTTTGCATAAGGTGTTAGAGGTATAAGTAACCTAACTGCTGTAGATCAGATGAGTAATAGACCTATCAACAGGTTTTCTAAAGTTTAGGAAATTCTACGTAACTCAAGAAACTCGTTTATTGGAAAGGATATAACTAAAGGCACAGCTAACGTTAAGTTAAGCAAGATGAAGAAAACACCCATAAACATGAACATCAATCAGAACAAGATCAAACACTTTAAACAGATGCTAAATTAAAACTTGATAAGCAACAACATCATTCCCCTCGATACAACAACGTAATAGCTCCAATAACCGCGGCGATTAACAAACCGATTCCGTGCTTAATAACAAACAATTCAGTGTATAGTACCTGCACAATAAACCGACCAGTTGGTAGGAAGTCAATAAAATAATAGCGGATCCAGCCCACAATAGTACCGAGAGCAGAGCAAACAATGATGCTCGTAAACAATCTTACTGTGGGTGCAGACTGGCGATTTTGCGACTCAATTTTAGGGTCACATTTTGTTTAGACGAGGAAAATAGATAAAATATGAAGACGTTTTTTGAAAATTGATAAAAAGTTCTATGTCCTGGCTGGAGGCCTTAATTTTTTAAGGTATCCATAGGTTATCTAGGTGATAACCTAGCTGTCGACTGCTTAACCGGGTTGACATGCCATGACTTGCGACATTCCAATCACAAAAAAGGTGTTTTAAGTACCTATGTACTTATTACACAGGAAGACTTTAAATAAATAGGAAGATAATTATTACACACGGTGATGGATGACAGCTATTAATAATAAAAGAGGTGCAAAGCCGCATCCGTGCAGGTGTTCTATGCTTTCATTAGTATGTTTAAAATTGATAACATGAATAGGTCATCATCAACAACAGGTCAATCCTTACTTTTGTGTGATTTTTAATTAGTATGCTATTATGCTAATTATATCGATATCAGGTTTCAGCGTCTACATTATTTTAAATGCAATAAATATGTCTTCTACCTACTGTTGATTTTATGGATTTTATTAATAGCTAATAATGCATTGCTTTAATTAATGGTTTCAGCATATATCTTAGATTGTTTAGACAAATTAGCTTACCATGTGATAGTATCACCTACTAGATTATTTTATTTTTTTGCCTGAAATTATACTATTGACTAACGACTAATCGCAATCGCAAAAGTCGTAAAATTTTAAATTAGTCGCAAGTCTGCATAATTTGAAGTATGAATTGCTAACTTAATACCTTATACTTTGTGGAAGCTCATTGAAAATCAATGAAATTTTACTATTATCAATATTATAGTCGGATTATGCAATTATTGTTTACTCCTTTGGTTGTCTATTGTTTTATGATGGATATTTTTCATGAAGAATTTGTAAATGGAAACCATAGAATAATCAATGTTTTCACATGTACGTCGTTTCTTTATGTATGTCGGTTTAGATCTCATTTTCTACACGTCGTTGTTTTAAAGGAATTTATCTATACTTTTAATCCTGCTTCTGCCTTACCCTTTGGGGAAATACAGGCTTGATGTTATTTCAAACAAAAGTAGATTGTTTGAGCTGCAAAATTTACTGAAAGCTCCACACACTATTGAACTTTATTCAATAATGCTTTGTAAATAGTTTGAAATTAAACCTTTCTCTACTCCAGTAATTATTCACATGTATCGCTTTTTAATAAACTTAATACATCACGTACCCTCTTCAACAAACAGACAATTTAAAAATCATAAATTCAATTTCATATAATATTGTATTCAAAATGCAGACCCAGAACGAATAACCTTGAGAATATTCAACTGCGGTTACGAGGGATCGTGAAATATAGTGAACAAATAATAAAATCATCAAACATCCGTATCGACATTTTAAAATTACAGTCGTGACTTTCATTCTAAGACGTTGAAAGCTTACGGCAATGTATTATTTAAAGCCGAGGCGCGAGTTCTATAAATCATTCCACTGTCTCTCACTACAATCGTATCGATTATATTTTAAAGAATAAAACTTTACAAAATAAGAGCCTAATTGCGTGCAGTACTGGCAAAAAATAATGTAGGACGACACGTGAAGGGTTCAGCCAATTTCATGAAGTGTTTCACTAATTATAATCGCGCCGAAACGGTGGATAATTAATCTTATTTGCTCGTGCTTCGTGCAATTAACATCGGAATTAGGTGGAACTGGTTGTCGCCATCATGAAGTTGTAAGAAATGGAGGTTTTAAAAATCCTGTTCTCATTACTGATTCAGCGAAGTGCAAAAGCTGACGCGAAAACAATCGTTTATTAATAAAGGCGACAGCAAAACATCGATCGGACTCGGAATAAATCGGAAATGAAAATGCCGATTGTCCTTATAGTGCATTAGGGGCACGTACGGGTATGAACGGACCTCGTCAGAGCGAACAGTTCTTTCTCCGGTACCGGTAGGGTTGACGACGCTCCGGAATATCTTGCTACTCGGTTTCTTACACAATGCCTTTGCAATTCTGGGTGTAACTTATTGTTTTTCCTGAATCTATAAGCGTGTTGTAAAGGCTGAGAAAAGAATCACTGATTTCACTATTGACGACGACGAGTACCACTGATTTTACTATTAAAGACGACAAGTATCACCGATTTCACTATTGAAGACGACGAGTACCACTAACTTCATTATTAAAGATGATGAGTATCACCGATTTCACTATTGAAGACCACGAGTACCACTGATTTCACTATTAAAGACGATGAGGTTTACCGAATTCACTATTGAAGACGACGAGTACCACTGATTTCACGCAACGTTGTTACTTAAAAATATATAATTATGCTTGTAATTAGGTAAATAAATGTAACTTAGAATATTACGAGTATCTACGTAGTGGTAGTTTTTCTTGGTTTTTGTTTGTGGTTTTATAAGTTAAAGATAAAAAAAAACTTGGATAATACCTGTTCTAGATGTGATGTTGTTTTACATGATATGTAAGCTCTAAATATGTTACCAACATCCGGAAAGCGTAGGTACCTACAAATCTTGATATTATCTTATATTGCGTTCCACTGGTTTCTATAGGTAGTAAAACCACAGATTCAGATCTCAAATTTACTAGCTTATATTCCTTAAAAACTTTTCAAGAACAGTTTTTACTTTTAAAACTGTGTTTTAAATGAAGTTCTTAAAGGATCCTTTAAAAAAATATAAGTTAAAATGATTTAAAAATATTTTAATTTAATTTTTTCTTAGAACTTACGAAATTTTTAATTTGCGTATCTTTTATCTGCCTCTCATTAAAGCGTAACGAATTTCCGCTCAACCCTGCGCCTGCAACCAAAAATCTTATATTAAATAATTGTTGTAAGAGTACGTAAGCTTAATGTCTTCATCAATAAGATAATTTATGTACAGCACGATCGGTACAAGACGAAATTGCGGCCGCCGGCTCCCCTTTGTAATCAGTGCAGAATTATAAAGCCATTGCAACACCGCGGGGCCAGTTCTCCGTGTTATTATAAAAGTTATATCTCAATGAATGTACTGAATGATTGTGTTTTTAATCGAACGGAAATGTGTATGGAGATACACAAACATAAAGTATGTAGGTTCCTACAGTAGCAAGTTGAACCAGTTCGTTTAAAGATATGTTTAGGGTAACTTGTGGAAAGATCGATGGGATTTAAGAGAAAACAAGAAACAATTTATGAAATATTTTTCTAAGCTGTGGGAACTTTATTGTAAGCGTAACGCCCAGGATCTACAGAAAAATGTATCTACTTCAATCAAACATAGAAAAACACCTGAAAAATGCCAAGACCAAGTAGCGTACTGACATTTTCAGGAGTATAACTAAACCCAAGAAAATTAGCAACAAATCTGTTTTAAAAATACTCCAGCAGGTCTTCACAACAGTTTATTGTACAAGACATTGATAAATCATAACATAACGCGATGGAAACGCCTTAAAATAAACGCATTCGACTCCCAAAGTATTTACACTGACGAACTTGATTGATGTCTATCATTAGCCAGTTGGTGCATGGCTCTTGTTTACCAAAGATAAGCGCAGTATTCGAGCTCTTGAAAATTTTCGGTGGCTATTTCGAACGAGCTCTTTTATTAGTTTTAAAAAAGGTCGTTTAGATTACAGCGGCGTCCGAGGGTTGGGTGGCTTATTGGCTTCTGAAATATTAGGTGGTGGGATTAATGGGACTCCTGAGAAATATTGTAGTTATTATGAAGTATCGCTCGCTATATATTTTCTTTGAGAAACGTCGCGTTTACTTTTTTTTGTGCTGCTTTGAGGCAGTGCAATCTTTTCGTTTGCAGGAAAAACTTTTATGAATAATCAAGGACATTCTCAACTCACGGATTTTATTCAGGTATTTAATTAATGTGAACTTAAGTGTTATTTTTCATTAAAACCAGGCTCATTACAAAATTGCCAAGTGCTACGTCATTAATCCATAACCAAAACATTACAGATCTTCTGTACATAAATTTAATTCCCTATCTTATAAATGGACATTGCAATAACTAATTATAAACCTCAAAGGAACGACTAAATAAACACTAATACCGATTGCGTTTCAATATAAGTAGTACCTTAACTGACTCTCTGACTTATTAGTGTTAATTTAACATTTTTAGGAAAACGTATACTTTTACAATTTTTGTAAATATGTGAGCACCATCACCTCACCTCATCTATCACATAATTAATTTATCTGTGATTGCTTCATTTTTAATTATTTTTATCTGTTGTGGTATAGTAATTTTATTCTAGGTGGATCGTCTTCCTTTATAATTAATGTATAAAAAATATTGTAAAACATTTTAAAACAGTAACGGTGGAGTTTTTGCCCATTCTTCTCCATACGAAACTACCTTTTGGAAAGGGCGACTAGCATCAATTCTATTTTTTTGTAAATATTGACGTTCAAAAGTGCTTTTTATGTGCGTATTTGAAATAAATAATTTAACTTAGACTTTGACTTTGGATACCGGTGGTACCTCGCTGTACCTACAGGTAGGCATCTAAATGTGTAGGTTATGCATACCGGTCCAGAAATAAAGCTAAACCGGGCCCGCCGTAATATCTTCATCAAGAGGTGTGTTCAATCGATTATACCGCTGTGCCCTGTGCCTTATAAACCATATGTATACTTTAGTATACAGCCTACTGTGAGATATTGTGCGTTGTTTGATTTTTATTTGCCAGCCTTGTAAAAGTAGTTACATTTTTTCGTATCTCAATTGCGAGGACCTGGATAATGGACATCCTTTTACTGAATTAAGTACATACTCAATTTCGTCGCCACTCATAATATTTAATGTAAACGTTGCTGTTCTCATGGGCAAGATAAAGATGTCGCAATCGCATACAAGCATTAATTAATTCTCGGGCGTAAATCAAAGTTCTGTTTTTATGACTTAATAATATGTTACCAACGTTAAATCTTGGTTCAATCAACTTTATTAAATTACTTTTTTAATGAAATCAGCATGAAAGTAATTCGTAGTAAGATGATATCTTTCATTTTTCATTACTAAAATAAATGCGGAACAAATAGCAATCAAAAACAGTAGTTTTGTTTGGATGACCACAAATTACATGTTTCAGTTGTACCTATCGGGTAGAGTACAAACATGCTGTTAGATTTAATTTCGTGAGCTAATAATTAATTTTGGAAATCTCACCAAATTATAATACAAGTATCAAAATTAATATACAAAACGGTGCAAGAATTAATAAAAAACAGCAAACATTCAGAGCGTGTATAGCGAAAGCCTTTAATCAATGTGCTACGCGCAACCGCGAAGCGAATCGCCGACTTATGCGTCTTTTACTTTAGTATGTAGATGAGCTTAATTCGCTCGCATCCACTCTGAGTATGTTAAACACTCATCGGTGGAATTTTTAATGTGAAATCTCCTTCCAGATCCCGAGATAAACAGTAAAAATTACACCGTTTTAAAGCATTTCTCTCTCGGCCGCAGTTTGTCATTTAGCACACCCTTAATATCGATGCCAGTGCCAGATAGCCTCGTGTTTATGTCGCTTAAATTAAATTGCCTGTGTTGATTATTGTGACACAGCTTTTTGTACGTGTTGAAATTTATTTCACTCCATATTTTATGTAGTGCGGGATTAGCTTATATTTTCTGGCCTTAACTTTGACTACAAGGTTTGAGTAATATTGGCGGTTGGATTAAATTTATTCCGGCACGACAGTAACCGACCTGGACGATCCCAGCTGCCAAGCTAAGCGCCCACCTTCATAAAATGATGTTGTCATAAAAATCAATATAAACACAATAACATTCTATAAGAGCGGCCACGATTTAGCTTAACGTCTTCATTAGGGCGCGCACGACCTCTCGATCGCAGACTTGCAGCGCAATTTTCGACTCGGCTCGATTCACAGTCGCGTCCATAATTTGCGTTGTTCGGGTCCCGATTTGTCGGTCGGCTCCGCAATTCTGAAAGCGCTTGCCCGACAATTTCCAAGAGGTCTTGTCGAGCAATTTTCGAATGTGAGCGATTGGTGCACTCGCGATATTGGAGGTGCCCGAGTCCCACGTCGTAATTGATGCTTGAGGCAGGTCGCAATTTTAAAATTTACCATGATTGAGTGTTCACCTTTTATTGCAGCGAAACTTAAAAGCTTTAAATTTACGCACGATGCCAGTAATTTTGGTGAGAGATTCATTAAAGTGTTGTTTAAAACAATGAATTGATCGGATACGGCCGCAGTTCTTTGTAATTCATTTTTTGAACGTAGCGAGCTGGTTCCTCCTATCAATTATCAGGCGAAATCTTATCAGATTTACAAAGGTAGGAGGGACAAAAAATAATTGGCGGATGTGGCTAATCCAAATATTGTAGCTGCAGGGTGCGCGTCAGAGCCTACTCAATTTTTTTTTTTCCTGTGCCGAATTGCGTTTTCTTTTCAGACCTGGCTGCGGTTAATGCTGTAATTATCTGTTCTATTCATTCGCCCGACTAAGAAACCCCGCCATAGTTTTCTATTAGCGTCACCTTTCCTTTTTTCTGTAAAGGCATAATTGTACAACCTGAGCCTGCGCATGGATCAGTACAACAAAATGATTTATGTTCTCTGGCTAGTTAATTGTATTTTTCTCCCAAAAAACATCGGGCATTATCTCCCGGCGGTCGACAGGTAACAAATCTTGCTTTTTAAATATTATTACTCATCGTATTCGATTTGGGAACGAGCTCGCTACGAATGCTTTATCACCACCTACTCGGCATCCCGCGGCTCACGATTCTTTGGTCCCCCTAAACTTTATTCAAATGCGACACACATTCATCTATCTATCTCAGTCGCACGCGCTGCGATTAGTCGCCTTCAAAACATACCCGTCTCGCACCTCACTAAAATAGACTGTGCCCAAGCGCAAAGTGTTCGTGTCAAAACTTTTGTATAGAGTCGGATAATGGCTTACGAAATTTTTCCCCTACCTCATGACTTTTTTTTACAGTCGTGCTTGTATACTGGGGTCGTGAAGTTGTGTAAAAATATTCTGGATCGGTTGATGCGGTGTTTTATCGTAGCATAAGTTTCGTGTAATCTCGGGCAGATGCCTTCTCCGTTCTATGCGAGCACAGAACACGACTCTGTTATAGTATGGACAACAGTGTCAGTTGTAAATAAGGATTTGTATAGGCCATACGTATCGTAGTAGTCAACGCGGTCCGATACGCGCCTAACAATTTAATACGAACTTAATCGGTCCAAGTTCAGGTTAATAGCAATATTTAATTATTGTTTATTTTTATTTATTGTGGTCCAACAAGAAACTTTGATGAATTGAATTCGTCTTGGTGTTTTTAATAGTGATATTGAAGATTGTTTATTGGTGTGCTAGTGTCATCGTTAATGCAATTAAGTGACCTGATCGAGATTTTATAAGGATTTATGTTGATTGTAAGTATCAATCAAGTTTTAAACTATTCTTATTTACTTCTTTTTAATTTGATTAAGTTTGCAATGTTATTCTGAAGTTTTATATTTTTTATGTTTGTGCTTTTAGATTACCTATGTACTTAGGCATCTATTTGTGTAAGTAATAAGTTCGCACGTTTTTCAAACTATGTTATTTTTAACTATTCCAATTAGATAGATCCATAAGAGATTCATGATATTTATGACTTTACGCATTCTTTAAAATGACGATACTGCTTTTAAGTAATGATAACAAAAATATAAAACTTGTTAGAAGTTTAAACATAGCGGCTTAACACAAACTCTTTAAAGAACGTCGAGCGGAATGCATCGCGATAAAAGATGTCATCCCGATCCTCAGACCTAAAGGCGAAATCAAACCATATTGATATAACCCCATCAATCGATAACCACCCTTATCTCAACAAGTCAAAGTTCAATATAGCTCACCCACATCGGAGGGTCGAATTACTTTTTTTATCGAAGGACCGAAACAAAAGTTCAGACCTAGCTTTGGGAATTCATAAAATCAAACCTCCGTCCGAATCGTTTTGTTATTCCCCGAAATCGTGCTCTTTTGTTTTTATCGAACATTTTTCATTGGTTATCATTTTAGTAAATTCTGGTTGTGTGCTGTGGAGTCACGCTTCACGCTTCCACTGAAAGCTTGTAAGAGAGTACTCTATGTATGAACACTTATGTGCTTCGTTCTAACTGTAACAACAAAATAAAAGGCGCTCACGATATTACCAACACCTGTACTGAATTCAGCTTTTATCACTTAGGTATTTTTGTCAGCGACTTCCTTAGATAGCGAAGCTCTTACAGCCTCGAGGAAATGAAATTCTTATCGTGCTTCTGTTGAAAGAAGCTCACTCCTCTTATCCTTACAGGAAATATATCGGGGGGAAGAGAACCGCTTGCAATATCCTACATCTGATTACCAAAAGGAATCACGGGGAAATCTCGGGATTCAGCAAAAATGTATCGTACCAAATATTTGGGGTGGAATTGAATAGATCACATTGATTGAGAGTGTTTTGTTGTACATTGGAAACCAAAATATTTCCTTGCTTCGTGTTATTGCCCTAGTCAATAGAAAGTTGGCCTGATAAGTAATTGAATTCGCGATAAAATGTTTAATTGATTAACAGAAAATTTCAAAAGTTTTTGTAATTAATGGAATACGGGTAGACTAAATAAATGACGTGAAATCGCGAACACAAACAAGCAACGCGTTTATTATTGTCATGCAAAGCGACTCGATTACATACGAAATCACAGAATGCGTTCGAAAATTTTCAACAATGATGTCCCCTTTTTCATTCTGACGCTACAGAAAATTTACGATCGGCCCTCGCGACCGAGCATTTCGTGCCTGATGTTTCTAAAAATGTGTCAAACTTTTTTACAAACTTCTTTCATTTAGCGTCGTCCGGCCTTCCTCTTTAGCCTTGCAAGTTTTTATTTCTATTGTTTATTTTTTAGTCTCTATTGAAATGTCGCCAGGGCAAAGGATTCTGAGCAACACCATAAAAACTGGGCACCCCATGAGTAAATGAAATTTCTCTTTTTAAATGCTCTTTTGTACAAGTTCCATCGGTATGTCACTTGTCTTTGTTGATTTTTTGAGATGAAACAATAAAGAATTCTTGGGGAACATTAGAATAAAAATTGTCTCTGCAGAATAGAATGCTTTATTTAAAATAATAATGCTACACTACCACGGATATAGACAGAATCAAGTTGTTCAAAACAGCAATAGTTGTCTACATGGAGAGAACTCATTCTGAAGTTGACTAATGTACCTATTTCGAGGCGATGATTCTTCACGTGCAAACCTCATTTCCAGTGTTTCCCCAAACAGGAAGTTACCCAAATCGCTTCGGGGTTCGATCAAGCCCTTATTATTTGTTCCTTGTTTTATCAATGTTCGCATAGCGCTTTGCATAATCGGTTTATTCAGAATTTATAAAGTGTCCCCGATGATTTCTTTGGGCTCGGCGGTCGCAAAACCGGTCTCTACATCAGATGTTTTGGTCGTATCTTCAGGCAAACGTTTGTGCTTGATTCTAATTCGAATATTATAAACTAAAGTGTCACATTTATGTATATGCACAGTTAATTTTGTTAAGTTACGTGTTGGTGTGTTATTAACATAATTGTTTTTGGGATTTGGTTTTAATTCGATGTACAATTTATGTGCAGTCTTCAATTTTGTTCGGCCTACAAAGTTTTAAATTAATATGATATACCTATGTGGAACAAGAACAAGGAGTAGTTATATTGGTTATCTTCCCGCGCAAACTGTAAGAGTCAATTGAGTCGAGTCAGATTGCGAACGTCGGCGATGGGCTAGAGAGCTGTCACACCTCTACTACTATATTAAAATCTTCTATAACTGTTTTGTAGCTATAGTTTTAAACCCAGACTATAATCCACTTTTATTTAACTTTGAAAACTTCGAAGACTAAACTGACTACATTAAGAGGCTGACAACAACTAAAGCGCGGTCACTGTCAGACTGCATAGAAGAGAAAGAGAAGCGCGGTGACACAACGCTGGTAATATTAAGCAATTATCTATTAACAAAAATCTATTGATTGGACTAAAAAAATAAAACACTATTACGTTAATATGTTGCTTATTGACAAAAAATCAGAATTATTACATGTAGGTATAAATAAATTTTTAGAGGTATCTTCGAGATTTTTTTCTATCGTATCAAATTAGTTATGTTATGTTTTCAAAACACTATCTGACTAGCATATATACTGAAGAATACCATATTTTTTTTTACTTTATTTACTGCAGCGGATCATATACTTTTAAGCATTATAAAACTTGCGTTAGGTCCTGTAGTTAAAGAACTGGAGGTATTTCCAACACCTTCGATAAAAACCTTATTTAATAAAACTTGAAAATTTGGTCACATATCCGAGTGAACAATTTTGTCAATTCATTGGAAGAGACTATGATTAATGGTGCCCAATTGGTAAACGGTATCGCGGCAAGCCCAGACGGAGATGGCGGGAAGAGCTGGACTCCTTTAATAAAGACTGCAGTGGAACAATAATGGCTAATAAAAATAAATTCTACATAATCGGTATTTACAAATCTATACTGTTCCCACTATTGGGACACGGGCTCTTCTCTGTGAGAGGGAGTAGGCCGTAATATACCACGCGGGCCCAGTGCGGGTTGGTAGATGTCACATGTCTTCGAATTTTTTGATTCTATGACATACCAGTTTCCTCAAGATGTTTTCCTTCACCGTTTTGAGAGCAGTGGTGATGAAATAATTTACACAAAGTAAAGCGCCTGACTGGGTTCGAACCTACGACCTACAACTCGTAAGTCGCGGCCGTCACCACTCAAAAATAAATACTATCCAATTGTAATTCGTAAGTGATGGTAGACTGGGTGGATGCCTAGAATTTTAAAACAGGTTTATATATTAGGCCCAAAAAAAAAACAAAGATAAGCAGAAGACGTACTTACCAGTATGAATCAGTATCTACGTATAATAAATTACTTTTAACCTTGCAATTTGACTTGTTAATCCAATATTCAATAAGTTATCTACATATAGACAAATAGCAAAGTGTATATGACGGAAAACAGAAAGGTTCTTAGAATATAATATATTTACAGCATCCAATTTATGTAATAATATTCCAATATATTTTCAAGTATTAAATAATAATAAACTAATTGATTATTAGGTATAACTTAAGATATATCTGCGTTATTAAAAGTTGTGACTCATGAGTAATAATCTTAACGTTTGATTACTTCGTTGAATCATACTGAATACATAATGAATTTATCAATATATTAAAATCAATAGATTCATTAGATTATAATTATAATAGATTGATCCGATAATATAATTTATTTCCTTACGTGGTATACAACGAGTATTTTGATAAACATCGAACTTGCTCTGCTCCACCAGACATCTAAACAACACTTTTGAAAATTTCAAAGATGTTATTTTGAAAAAACAAGTTACTACCAAAACAATTATTTCTTACATTTCTTTTATCAACAACACATCACACAAAGTCTCTAAAATAGAATTTATTAATATTTTCTCTGTTACATACACCACTTACAAACATTAAGACCAGTAACCGAGAGTCGAACGTTATTATCCCGTCAGGAGAAAAGGAAATGGATAATAAACAATACAGCCCACCCCTCCTTCATATGGCCAGGCCATAGCCTGGGGCTAAGCTGGTTATAGAAAACAGATACCATAAGGTGACCACTAGGGCCATCACTTTCTAGGGGTCAAATTTTAATAGATTTTGCAACATGTTTTATACTCACTTCAGTTTGATCTTTACTTTAAATGCAATTAAGTAGGTATCTAAATCATATATTATATTATTATAGGTATTATCACGCCTGTAATCCCCGAAGAGTTAGGTAGAGGTGTATCTATAATAACATTTCGTCAGTTATATGAATATATGTTTAAAATAATGTAATAAGGTGTATCTATTTCCCACTTTGCTAAATTATTCTTTAGTAGGTAAAAGTTAATGAATTGCAATTGATTTCTCAATAACATTTATAGGCAATGCCTATATTTTTGTTTTAGTTAGTTCTATGGAAAATTTAAGCCACAGTTTTAATGTACAATTTATTTGAAGAAAAAAAAATGTGTTATATCTACAATTAATTTACGGAAAGCAGCTGAAAATTATACCAACCTTGCAATATTCAACAGGCTTTTAAAATTCTAGTTTCATTAAACACTTTACTAACTGGGCTATTGAAATATTTCTCGGCTATATTTTAAATAGTGGCCGTTTTCTACCTGCGTACACGTGTCTTTGAGTACATAGCTTAAATTAATTTAGTAGAGTATCTTCCCTTTGTTGCCACACACCTGTTGAATATTTTATAGATAAGTAAAATACTGGGTAACTTTTTAATTATCTATTATTTTAAGCCCTAATTAGGAAACAACGCCCACTTCCCGTGAAACATGAATATTCGAAATAATTGCCTTTGTGGATAAAATAAATTGTTTTCTTTTAGATAATTTTACTAGATAATATCTATTTTGTCTTTATAATACGAAATGGTTATATTTTATTTACTTGAATGTCTATTTTAGGAAAACTCGTTTCAGATGTAGCATTCAGAAAACCAGTGAAAAAACAAATATTTTTGGTAGAACAATCAGTGGGAGTAGAGGATAGAATAAAATATTTATCGGTTATTCATAAATTGTCTGATAAAGTGGACAACCTTAACTTAATTTACATAAGTATTGATTATATCAGAAACAAAAATTTAACATTATTCGTCAACATTAAGTGGATGTGATATAAGATTGAGCCACATGTATCTCACGTATTAGATAACGGTATTACCGCGGTTAAATAATAATGTAAGTTACACTAAATTGTCTCATTTTATTTTATTTAATACTTATAAACTCTGTTTAAGTACGTATCTGATTAGACATCAGACACCGACAGAGGCGTGCCACTTGCCAGTCAAGTTTATGTGTGTATCTAGTAATAAAAAGTATTGAGTTATGGTCAATACAATGCCGGACACACGAAAATACATATCATAAAATAGACATGTCGAATTAGTGTCCCCCAAAAATGGAAAAACCGATTCCATACTAACAAACTTATGCTAATTACGAAACTTCTACATACAAATTTATGTTTTTTAAAGACACAGCAAACCAAGGTGTTCATATTTCGGCGTTCAAGTTTAGATATGCGTAGGCGCATAAGAATTAGCCCGTGAGTAAAAAGATTTTAATCTGTCCCGAATGTGGGCAGTGACTTATAGGTTTTTTCTATTATAAATTTTGCTTTCCAAGTCGAATATATCAACTAATGAGGTTGGGACACCGACTGTCCAGGGAAACTCGGTTTTCTTAGGTGCCTACATATCCCGGAACGTAAATCAAAGTAACACGGTGCGTTAGTTAATTAATAGGATTTCACGCTTTGAGCGTGGTTTAATTTAATAGGTAAATTATATATATGACTCTGTCAATTAAAATCATGGAATAGTTATTATATAATAACATTTCGAGACGGTGTTTAATAGATTTGCTCCTTGATAGTAGTGGATGTCGGGAGTACCTACATCATGCATGCTACCTGGATAGGAAAGCATATATGGAATATAAGGAAGGGTGCACACAGGCGCGCCGCGGCCACAGCTGCCTGCCGCGTTAACTGACAGCTTTTAGATTAGGGCTCCCACCTCCCCGCGCTTCGCTCCAGAGCCCCTCCCAAATTGAGCGCTCCATGCCGCGCCGCGCCGCCTAAATTAGTAACGGTTACCAAATTGCTTTTTAATTTCGTGTCCGTTATTAAGTAGATATTTTTGGAGTAACTACGCTTTTTTGCTCTAGTGGCGTAATGATGAAATCGTTGGAGATTCCTTCTCAAATTGTATCATTCTTTTGAACAAAGCAGCCGAACATTCGGCTTATGTTTTAACAAATTTATTATTATAATTGTGAGTTCATTATATTCGAACAAACATTATGAAGCAATAAAACAAAACGGGCTGAGTTCAATATTGAGTTACAAGTAACAAGAACAACGGGCGGACATTGAGAAATCTTTCATCTCATCTGTATCGATGCCCGGCAGTTATTCATTGTATGTGTGTTTTTTGGTTCGTTTTTTTCGATGAACCGAGCCCCAGGGCGCGCCGCGCGCCGGCCCCGGCCCTGCCCTAGTCGCGGGTTTCGTGGCCCAGCCCTAATTTTAATGGCTGCTTACTTCGTCACATCCGGGTAACTAAATATGGAATAGGTTTTTTATTCCTTGGTTTATTTGAGACAAGTTAGGAATGTTCGGAAGTTAATCAAAATTAATGAATTGGATTTAGTAAGCATGTGTAATTTTGCGTTTAATAACACATAGCTCTGCATATTATGCAGGGTTAACGCAACCCACAGCGCTTATCTGCGTGTTGATTAGGAGGCGTATCTAATTGCGATAATTAAACTGCTATAAATCAATTACTTCTTAGTAATTTTGTAGAATTTATGTGTCTGAGGTAACTCGACGAGCATTCTATTTCTGTGGGTTTTGTATTCTTGGAAATAAAATATACCTACATTTGCGGCAAGATGTTTTTGTAAAAGCCGTACCTATTTAACAAATTCATTAATTTATTGAGATTAATGTAAATACTCAACGCAACTTTTCACAGCTTACATAACTTTTCACTTGTAAAAAATTGCTACTTTATCTAATTAGGCATACCTTTTTAGTTTCAAGATGTCTACATCGTTCTTCAGGGCAATAGCTCTTCATTCTATTTAAATTGCGTACTTTACTTTCTGTGGGTGTTTCATCAGTAGCCTAATAAATATATGCATAGTCGTGTAGATCTATATCATAATTATTATTTAAATTAGCCATTCCATATACCTATTACAAAATTACAATCCACATATTAAACGTATCAAGTCTAATTCTATTATTGAATAATTTAATACCTTTTCCCGCATAAATTAATTAATCCGAGTCAGATTGGATTCCTGTGTTCGAAGCGTATTAATACAAACTATAAGTCATCTGCGCTGCACTCGTGGCCAACCCTATCCCGCAAGCTGATGCATGAATTACGAGTGCGTCGGACGGGCCTCACCGACCCCGCCGTGTCGGATCGACCGACGCTTTTTGTTATATTCAACCCGTAATTGCTGAAAAGTTTTCACGCCGTTGCGCTGGTCACGCGTATTTTATTACTATGAAATTGAATTATTTATGACGCACTGCCCGACAGAGCGACCATTGTGCGTTGTACACGTCGGCTGCTGAATTTTAATATTCGAATTATTATATTTTCACCGCTATAAAACGAAATTGGACGCGATTAGTATTATCCAAATCTGGGTAATACTCGTCACAAAATGACATATCAGCGCGGAGGCTTAATTGCGTCGCCCCTAAAGCCTTGTCCGAGATTTATGTATATCCAATCCCGGCCGCCTAATCCCGCTCCTGGCCGGGTCAATCCGACCCCGGAAAAGGTTTTCCCGGTTATTTTCCGTGGAACTTTTAATCCTGCCGAATACCGACATACATCATAGAGGATTAAGAGGTTTAAATTGGAAGTTACCGACGTCCGAAATAAATTTAAATCGGCTGGCACTCGGTATTGTGATATCGGTGCCGATGCTAAATGGGAGCCAATTTTATCCCACGAGTAAATCTTCTAAAGAACGGACGTTTAGAAAAGTTGATATAAATATACATATGTAGATACCTACTTATGTAATGATTAAAGCTTCATACAAATGGGATAATGTGGGCTGCTCTACATAAAGAAAAGGGTAATCTGTGGATTCATTTGTTGAATTGTTTTTTACGTTGTATGAATAAGAACGTTTAGTTGAATCTTTCTTTCATCAAAGAGTGGCGTTAGTGTTTTATTTATTGTTTTTGTGTCACGTTGTTTTTTTATTCTGTATGTCAAAAGTAAGATAGTACTAGTAGATTCTTGAACTGTTTCAAGGCTCGTGCAGACTAGCGCGATATCAAATCAAAATCAATCAAAATCAAAATATTTTTATTTCACATAAACCTACGTGGCACCTACCTGGGCACTTATGAAACGTCAGAAGCTAGGTGTACGG
This sequence comes from Atethmia centrago, assembly GCA_905333075.3. NCBI lineage: Eukaryota > Metazoa > Arthropoda > Insecta > Lepidoptera > Noctuidae > Atethmia > Atethmia centrago. The sequence goes on along the minus strand of HG995383.1, from coordinate 11,484,542 downwards.
TTCCAATTGGTCGTTTCCTATGGAGAAGAGCCGGCAAGAAACTCCACGGTATCGCGTCAGTCTGCACGTATTTGCATCACCAATTGTGAACACTGGGTAAAGACGAACGAATCAATATGCCCTTTTCTAATATGCCAGCATAAAGCCTACATTTATGCTACATATTACCTCGCAACATACCTATACCCTCAAATGGGACCAAATTAAAATGGGTATCAATAAGGGCCCCATAAATCATGTGAAAACGTCTAGCTGGCAGAGGGCCCCTCTGGAGTGGACCTTTAGGGGACACCTGACCTGCTACAGTTGAGCCCTACGTCGCATATGGTAGATAAATAGTAGGTATGGCAACATATTACAGTATACATTTCTTGCTTCTTTTTTTTTTGCGTTTTGCAGGATAGCCGTGTTTGAAAGTACTGAGCTTTCGGTAGGGTTGGGATTACATGACGTGTAATTTTACACGTTCGGAATGATCCATAGTATTTTTTGGTATATTCATACTCAATTAACTGATTGGTGTTTACCAATCTGTCAATTGAGTGTGAATATGACATCCCTTCTTTTATATATGTTCAACAACACGGCTTGCAAAAAAAATAACAGTTTTCGGTAAAGTCAAAATCAAGTCAATGCAAATGCAATGATACTTCATTACTAAATATCCAAATACCCTTAGGAATGTAACAGTTGCATTGGTAACTCGATCTCTAACATGTAGGTACATATAACAGTACCAACATACATTGTATACTCTCAGCCATATACCCTCGTGGACAACACGGAATTGGGTACGTAAATCATTAATCAGCCGCGTCATTTGTTCGCGCCAAAATTATTAATGTCCGCACTGGCGCTGCGCTTACGTCGCACTGCCTCTTTAAAACGCAGTTATTGCCTTATGTGCTGCTAACATTGCAGTACTGAATACATACGGATAAAATGATATTTTTTAGGGTTACAGTTAAAATAGATGGAAGTAGACGGGTTAACTTTTTGATTGAATAAATAAAATAAATAGTAAGTGTTCAAAATTTTCACGTTTTTTGTTACTTATTTTGTAAATGAAATTATGTAAAAATAAGTTGTGTTTTGAACATAATTAATAATAATTAATAATTAGTTAATTTGCATAGTAGTTTAAATCAAATCAGTTTGAGCGATAAGAATGACTTATCAATGAATTTAGTTATTCCCATTTTTATGTACCTAGCCATTGTTACACCACTTCATCTTAGGATCAAAACAAAAAGACTAAATTCTTTAAGCTTTATTCTTAAAATTTAAGTGAATATTTGACAGCAATTAGGTATGATACCTACTTTAACAAGCATTGTGTGAAATTGAATTATTATGCGAAAATCTTGCGGATTTTTTCCGAATACCGAAGATTTGTTGTAGAATTGTTTATGTTTCGCTTGCTAGGCGTCAAAGAACATGTTTCACCCATCCGCCCTTCGCATCTATCAAATCCTTGTCGGCTGCCTTTCAAGGTCTACGAAAAAACATCTAAACTATTAATAAATTCAGCAGGTGTTAAACAGAAAAACAACACATAGATAATAATTTCAAGCATACGATATTCCATAATAAGATTTCACGGCTAACACTTTAAAACGCCGTAAGCTACTTTATAACCAAATCTAGAATTCAACCCATAAATTATCATACATTGTCAAAAGAACAGCGGATACACAGAGCCGAACTTTTCTAAAGTCAGCGTGGCTAATCAAGTGTAAACTTGGTATAAAGTTGGGTGGCTGTTGGAAAAGGGCGTAATTCAAGTTGGAAGGGTTGTAACCGCTGGAGGGCTGAGGGCCGGAGGCGCAATAAACTGTCGGAGGACTCCCTTGATTAATGGATGTGTAATTGTTCCCACATAATGTACAATAACTCGCATAAATAAACGCTGCGCCGCTGTGTCATTATGGATGAGGCATCAAAAATTGTAGATGTTTTCTTATTAGAGGTTTCTTTTCCCTATTTTCTATTACTGGAAAACTCATTTACCCCTGTAGGAGATCAATAAGAAATAAAGCGACTAAAGTTTTCAATTTAATGATTATGTGCCAACTAGACTGACAAGACAATAAATTGACCTTAAAAATTTAAAGCAATTTAGCGAAGTTCTAGTAAAAGTCTTACCCACAGCAAAAAGGTCGGTATTCACCAACATAACGAAACTGTAATACAAGGCTGCATAGTATACAAATTGGAAACATTAATTTTTAGTCCCCTCAAATAGTCAACATTCCTCGAAAGGACCCAAAGACCAATCCGAGGGTCGTGCGGACCCGATGCTTTATAATGAACCCGGAGAATGTTCCACTAACTAATGTCTTTGTAATTGTCTTTGTATAGTAAAGTATCCCTAGATTGCTAGGCATAAGAAATTCACTAACTGTGTGGCTATAACGTGTTGGACGGATATTGCTAAATTTAATGGCGAGGAGATCACATTTAAGTTAGAATGTAAACTATCGTCAGTTTGCCTAATAAGGAATTAGTTAATAACTGGTCTGTTTCAATGTTTATGAACATACCTACTTAAGTTATTAATAGAGTTAATACTTATAAATATCAACAGCTTCTTAATAAACTTAAATATACAAATGTAAACACAAAATAATCGAAACCGAAACAGAAATGATCCCAATTATTAAATACGTATCTAATACCAAATTCTTATTAGAATAAGTTCCGTTCCGCATAAAACAGTCTTCCCTCAGAGTATTAAATTAAATTTGTTATCAGACGAATTAATCTCAGGGCTAGGTCACGCATCTATTGTCTCGGTTCCGTTTAACGCACACTTAATTACACGTGGTCCAACGTGAACACCTTAGCTAAAGGTGAAGATTGCACTTATCTTCCTTTCCTAATTTAGCTAAAGATAAATAATTCAATTACCACACGGTGGGGCGGAATTACTGGGTGGGCGAGTAATTGAACTAATTACGTCAGTGCCTCTGTGTTATTAGTAATGAATTATTGATGTGCCGTAGCGTGTGATAAATGATCTTCGCTTGTTAACTAGACAATAATTTATTTTTTCTGGCATTCGTACGATGAATTAAATTTTTGTTGTCGTCTCGTACCTACACGTAGCCTGTATAAGGAATGGCTGATTTGAATAAACGTATAGACAATTCTTCCTACATGTAAGCTGGTCATTAGAATTCGGAGTAGGTATTAATTTGAGAAATTAATTCATCTATTCGACGGCAAATGTCGCTGTTTCAAGTTGTTGCGTTTTCACGGCCAAACACAGGAGAGCGCCACTTCCCGCCACAATAACTGTCGTGTTTTATTATTATTTTATTGCCGCGTTCAGTTATCAACGTTGTTTATTGACATTCTATTACAAAGCAGTAAATAAACAAGCGTGTAACCGCAATAAAAGTGCTCGTTCATCATCCGAGCGAGATTGAGACGATAGTGAAGCGACGAATGTCCCGTAGTTCAACAGTGTAGCGTTAGAGGGCGTGATTTATGTCAACATTGATGTTCGTTTATGGTTCAATTTGTTCTAATCGACGATTATGAGCGTATTAGTTTTTACGACGTATTAAAACTTGATTTTAATGGGCGGCTCTTCAAATATTTACGTACTACGGAGCTTTAATCTGAACTAATAAACTTATAAAGGATTTATTGAAGTGTAGTTGTAGGATCAACTTCTTAATGTTAGTGCTGTAATACAATAAGTCGACGGGTGTGTGCCAAGTTGTATTTCAATGAGATTTAAAATTTGTTTATGATTATTATTTCAGTTGACTTTGTTATTACTTCGGGTTCTTTATTTTATGAGGATCTTAGAGTTCAAGAGCTGAAAAAATATTGAAGAAATCACAGTGTTTCTAAAAACTAAGTGGGCTGACTGGCCTAATTTATTGGATCAGGTACAGTAAAACAAAAGGGACCTAAGTATCTATTTCATTTTACTGCACCTGCTGTCTCTACCTAATTGCTTTAGAAAAACTACACTTGTTTATCTACCTTAGAATGTACCTTATACTACTAATTAAATGCGTGTTAATCTAGCTTGACACACCTACCATTTTAAGTTAGATAACAGACACCTCTCTATCCAATTTAGGATAAGCAACTATTATTTAAATAAAACAACAAAAACAAAAACCTACCTACTCACTAACACTCATTAAAAAAATACCTACCATCCCCATTCGTCATGTTATCACTACTGCGCACACTTAATAATAATACTGGCAAGGGTGAGTGCGAGGTAGGTACGTACCCCTAAAAATTAAAAATGGCGGCTGTCGGGTGCGGCTCGATTGGTGGCCATAACTCATTCGGGCAGCAGGGGCGCTAGTCATTTGTCTGTGTCCCACCCCCGCCCGAGAAATGCTCGCAAGATGGGGGATGCGAGTGTCATATTGTTTTATTGTGTTTAGGAAACTGTTTTAATTCATGTTTTTTTGGAAATATTGTTTTTGTAGAGTTTGGTGTAAGTTGTTAGGAGTTATAAAGATTATAGATTTATTTAACAATTTAGGTATGTACACACAAATAAATAGACAAGAAGAAAGGAACATAAAAATACGTAAAAAGGTGTTGCTCATTTCTAAAGAAATCTCTTTCAGCATACCTGCGATAGAACAGGGGATAAAAAGAGATGTAGACACCGTGTGTAAAAGTAGAAGAGAAAATAAATTACATAAAATAAAATAAAACAATTCACGTATTAAATAAAAACATGCTTCTGAAATAAATGTCACTAACATAACTATTAACTATGACGAAATGGAAAGATAGTGTTCCTTCACTCTTCTACCTTCCATTGCACTACTTAGTACTTACACACAAGTATGTGAATTACTTAGCTATGATTTTGTCCAATGACGCAGCTTTTTAAAGTTTCATGAACAACATTTTTTATAGGACGCACCATTAGCTTCATAGGTTCGTCAAATATAAATGAAAATGTGGTACATAAACCTACATGGGTACTTACTTACACCACAGTATTACAATTAGTTTTTCATGATGATAGATTCAAATTGTAATTTGCTTTGGACATGATAAGTGAATAACAATATACAAAGAATAACTAACAAAAACCCAAACTACATTACAATAGGTATCTACCTACTACAGCAACCAAGAACCAGAAGAGAACCGAAGTTTCCGACATAGCCTGCAGAGTAAGCAAGCTGAAGTGGCAGTGGGCTGACCATATTTGTCGAAGGACCGATGACCGGTGGAGTAGACGAATCTTGGAGTGGAGACCGCGTATCGGCAAGCGTAGTGTGGGACGCCCCCCAGCTAGATGGACCGACGACCTTAAAAAGGTGGCTGGGACAGACTGGATGCGGAAAGCGGAGGATAGGGTGTTGTGGCGCAGCCTGGGAGAGGCCTATGACCAGCAGTGGACTGTTATAGGCTGAGTTGATTGTTTGACAGCAACCAAATCTTTCAAAATACAGTTGCCATAAAAATTCCATACTCAAACTAGTAAATAATTACTTACATACCAACACAACTTACAATCGAAATTAAAAAGTATCAACGAGCAATTCCATGTGGGAGCCATCAGATATACAAACTTAATTAGATTCTTCGTGTTGCCTAAACGTAATTCTTATCTATCTATGTTTATGAATACACAAACCTATAACTTAGAGGGACAGGTTTCACTGATTATGTTTCCATAATACTGCCAGCTTACAAACTTATTTATTCTTTTGAAAAAAGAAAATTTTGGGTGAAGGTTGATTAATGCTGAATTGAGTAGTACCAAAATAAGTTACCTTTGATTTTGTCAACGGTAAAGATAAGTTTGTGGGTGAGGTTGCGTGTTCTAAGGCAGTATCGGAACCCACCTCACGCACTCTTCCGAAATTATTTTAATAAAACCAGGTTAGGTGAATGTTTTGATATTTTTTCTTCAAAAAAATAGGGAAAGGAAATAAACGTGGAAATTGTTTGACGTAGCTCGTATTATTTTCTTGGGATTTGTTGGAATTTTTGAGCTATTTCTAGTAGTTTGTTATCTCAATCATATATTTTACTTTAATTTCAAGAATTTTCTGTAAGAAAACCTCAAATTTTTGTATAGAAAGACACGCTTTATGGAGCTTTTTCGGATCATCAAGCTGCAGATTTATATCAAACTATTACTCGTATCTACACCTACCTACCTGTTGGTGATAGTTCTTCAAACTTTTGCAACAGCTAGTACCTAACTAGATAAAATCAGCTAGAAGTTGACTAAATCTCAATTGCAGAATTACCAACATACATAGTTGCATTGAGCAATACCTAGTTATAGATCGGGCAAATAAAAACATGTTTATATTAATCGATCAGATAATTCAATTTCAAAGCGAGTTCGCAAACTTATTTTAAAACTGGCAGGAATTAAATGCGTCATACCTACTGAATAACTAAAATTATAATTAAGCAGTCACTACGCTAGGTAGTGTACAGGCGCGTACAACGTTACTAGCACAATATAATAATTGAATATTTGCAACCCTTATTAAGTCCAACAATGGTTGACCAAAAATAAATCAACAACAACAACTCTATCTTTGAAACAACAAAGCACTTGCATTCGCAACGATTATTATCTCTAAAACAAACTTAATGCATTTAAGGCTAGTAGCGACACGGTCTAGAGACATTTTACCACTTAGCAAACATAATTTCGCAATCAATTTGACCTTTAATCGCATTATAATAGAGCGCTTTTTCGGATGGTCTAATCGCAAATTTCTTAATCGTAACCAGCCAATATCCTTTTGCGGTTGGTTTAGACTTTAGTGTTGAAGATATAGCGTATGTTTTCGGTTGTGCAGGTAATACAAATGAATAGTAGAAGGACCAGTCGTGATCGAGGATCGTGATTGCGACACCGTACTGCGTGCCCTTTGAACACGGGTTCCGTAGCCGTGAAAAATCACTTGAACATATGCAAGCTGCCGGCCTGTCCCTTGGCGACATTCTAATCCAGCGTAATGGTAGCAGCGACATTTATTACGAGTTAATTCTTAGAAATTCAAGCTTTATAGTCAGTTTGGTGGAAGGTGGACTTATGTTAGTTATTGTGTAAGACCGGTACTATCTATGTTTGGGGAATTCAAGAAAATTATGGAGTCTTCTTTGAAAGCATCAGTGTTAACTACATCTAAAGCTTTATTAGTTATTATCCATGGGTAAAGGCAATATCCTCATTAACTGTCACTTTCATAATCTTTTACTGTCTTTCACAACAATCAATCAATCAATCAATCAACTCAGCCTATAACAGTCCACTGCTGTACATAGGCCTCTCCCAGGCTGCGCCACAACACCCTGTCCTCCGCCTTCCGCATCAAGTCTGTCCCAGCCACCTTTTTAAGGTCGTCGGTCCATCTAGCTGGGGGGCGTCCCACACTACGCTTACTGATACGCGGTCTCCACTCCAGGACTCGTCTGCTCCACCGGACATCGGTCCTTCGACAAATATGGCCAGCCCACTGACACTTCAGCTTGCTTACTCTGCAGGCTATGTTGGTAACTCCGGTTCTCTTCCGGATAACTTCATTTCTTTCACAACAATCTAGTCCATATTACTGACACTTCCTAAAACTATTATAATTTCAAAGTAAAAAATAGATTACAAAAAATAGTTTTTCAAAAACACTAATTTCAGCTTCAACGTTCTAACTTTTTGTTCGCACTGTACTCCACAAATGATCGTTTGGTTGAACACGCGAACATGCTGGCACCGTGAGCTGTGTCGAAAGAATTATTGCCCTATCTATCTCGATATCAGTTCCATGATACCTGCCCGCTGTTAAGACAAATATCAGGCACGATTAAGTGCTTTAAAAAGTTAGAACTCTGTTAAAAAAAAACTAGCTATTTAAAGAGACAGCTTGTAGGGCATTTTCTCTTTTGCATTTCACTGTAAATATTTTTGAAAAACATTCAATCTTGGTGCTTCTAAGTTATGTAGGTAGTGTAGGTGATGAATCAAATCAAATCAAAAGTCATTTATTCAAACTAGGCTGAGAATCAGCACTTTTTTTTTCGAACGTCAAAATTACATAGGACAGTCCCCCAAAACGCCCACCCTTCACCACTTCCTAGTGCTTTAGCTGGGAAGAAGAAGTAGCCAACAAACTCCCCAGCAGCACAGATGACGATAAAAAATAACCAGGCATTCTGAAAATTTGTAAACAAGGCGCGATAAGCTCTAAATGATGTTATCTACACGTGCGTTACCTAGTGTGATTCATAAATACTAGTACATAGTATAATAACAATTATTATTTCATAAAATTAATAGCCAATAAAAAAAATCGACTAATTATTTATCGACTCGTCGATACTATCGATACATGCGCGCGCGCATTTTGTTTAAAATTCGAACATCGACGCCGCCCGGTATGGCGCACAAGGGATCATAAAATATTATGGCTCTATTCTTTTCGATACGTGATAACTCCTGGATCAAGTGTTGGGTGAATGTTAATGTAGGGCTGTAGCTAATGTGACACCGATATGCTTCCGGGATGTATCGATATGGTGTTTCCCAGGTTTGTTTTTGAAGTTTTCACTACACTAGCGGTGACGTTTTTGAGGAGTAATTAATTGTCGTAGCGCGTCTGCTACGCAGTCTTTGATTTGCTACGAGAGCGTTTGTAGCGTTTATTTTCAGTGTTTGTTAAACTTCTAAAGCTGCGGACTCCTAGAAGAGCGGTGGCCAGACCTAACGGCCGCAGTGACGGCTGTCATGAAAATGATGACAGTGGCAACGATTTAAATCATAAGATTCGCCCTATCGCGTTAAAAGATAGTCGCGTTTCTGTTTCGTTTTGACACCTCTGACACACAATAACGCAGTGACTTGACTTGATTGCCAATGTAAACGCTATTTAATCATGTGTGAGGTCACTCTTCTCAGTATGGACTTTTTCGCGTGACTTAGTACGGTGAGGGCAAATCTAGCGATTTAAATCTTTGTGCGGTTTGACTTAACGATGTCAAAAACGCTCTCTCGGAAAACACACCAACTTATTTCATAAATAAAGTTTTATTGACGCGTTATTCACCCGTAAGTTGTGGCGACGGCTCTTCTAGGAAACCCTAGCTTAAGGCGCTGGCAAGAGGCAAATGACCAAAATAGGCTTGTCTTAAGAAAAAAAAATGTAAAATCTGTATAGTTTGTGGTAACGGTAAAAATATATGTTAATTTTAGACATATTTCTCAGAACTTGATCGCTACCAAAATACGTTTTGAAAAAAAATCTCGATACAAAGTAACGTTAAACTAACCTCTTACCTTGAGTTCCAATCTAAAATATCTGTATTAAATATCAACATACGTTACGTATTTTATTAATAACAAGAACGTCTTATTTGAATGCAGAACTGGGTTGTTTTTTATTTTCGATTACTCAACTCTATTTTGAGTAAATAGATAATTGCTTCATATTTTGCAATCAATTATAAACGTTGTGTCATCGCGCTTCTCTTTCTTTTCTATGCAGTCTGACAGTGACCGCGGTTTAGGTGCTGTCAGCGTCTTAAGAACTTTCCTTAGTCGGAATAAAGTTCAAAATAAAAAGTCTGGCTCGAAGGCTCGGGCTAAAGTAAAATCTCATTTTGTGATAAGACTGAATGTCTTCAACAGCAAGATCCCGAAACTAAAAGATACAGAAATTATTTCATTGTATGAAAAATCTAGAACCTACGCAGGTTCTATTTTCTGGAATGAAGAAAAGTTAAAATATTAACTTCGCTCATAAAATACTTTTATTACAAACATTTCAATCATCTATATCGAATTTTAATTACTAAAATGTCATAAACAGTTATACTTTATTATAGTTTAATTAATAGACTATCGACCTGATATTACGGGTCATAAATAATTCAACTATAAATCTATTATTTATTTAAACAAATCATAACGCCGCATACACGTGCGTGTTGGTAATATATAATTTGTGGAGCACGTGTCATCTTTTTTAAAAGTATTTTGGCATAGTAATGATGATCGAAGAAAAACTATAAAACTTTGCATTAGTATTCTGATACAGCCTTTTTCTATTTACGACAATTTGGACACGTAGAGAGCTTTTTTGTAGTGTTGAGTTTTCATTAAAACGATACCTTAAAAATGTTGAAGACAGCTGTGAAACTGAATAAAATCATCTAAGTTATGTAACAGGTGTACATTTGTTGAAAGGTACATTTGTTCGTTAATAAATATTAAACTTTAACTACATTAATATTGTGAATGCATTTTTGAAAGGCTTAATTAATTTGATAAAAAGTGAAGTTTTACGAACGTCATAATTCTGAAAATTGTATAATTATCCACCTTTCAAATTATCAGCTTCCGCTCCATTACATACACTGATGTGGCATCATTTATGAAACATGGACTTATTTATTGGGAAATTTTCCCTATGTATAAGCATACATAGTGAAAATTTCCCAATAAATCAGTAGATATATTTTATTGGATAGTTTGAGCTTTCAGCTGTAGGCGTCACAAATCATTGAAACGCATCGCCCGCGCCCGCCCAAACTGACGTCAAATGGCGCAGAAACTTTATGTATTGTGAGCACCTAGTTTTGATGTGTTGTGACGTTTGTTTAACATACTATTGTAGTTTTAAAAACTTCATAAATCGTGTTGAAAGTAGGTCAAACTATCTTTCCAAGAATTCTTTGTTTTTCTTTAAAGGACTGGATGAAAGATGGTAATATAAAACAAACAAACAAACAGCATTGAAATTCAGTGGATGTTAGACATCCCATCACTATCTTATTATAGATAATATGGTTAAAAAATCTTAAAAGCAAGTGTTAAGCAATGCATCTTGCACAATGTATTAGGGCTCCGTGCACGAAAAAAACCCATTTATGTTAATTTATTATCTAATTGTCAGAAAGCTTGAAATCATTCAAACATTAAGTCTGTAAGTTTGTGTAACTATAAAAATAAAGTTTTGGTGATGCTAAACCATTTGTGTCAGTCACATCACCTGTTAATATTTAGTTTCATCACTTTTGCGCTCTCAAAAATATAGTTCATTTCGCCTTTGATTTACTTGATGAATATGTTGTATAATCATAAAATAAAATTTTGATTTTATTTCAAAGATAGCTAATACGTTACAGACTAGGTTTAAAAAAAAATGTTTTTCAACATTATTTTTCTGCTATATTTTGTATCGAAGTTGAAAAAAGTGCTTCAGCCACATGCAATTAGTAGACCATATGTGTACCTATAATATTGTTTAATGTCCAAAATCAAAAGTAGTTTCTTTTATAAAGTTGCTCAAACGTCAGTTTCGCGTCATTTTTTCGGAAAACCTGATAAAAATATTAGGGACTTTCCATGAATACTTCATTTATTTAAGAAATCCCTTCCAGCCACATACAAAACAAAGAACTAGATTTTTAAATCACAAATAATTTTCTTTAAAATCATGTTCCATTTCTGAACAAAATTGATCAAAATCCCGATTTCGTGCACGTGCCTTAAGGCTTTAGGAAATACTGACCAAACTCAGTGAAGTCAAAACGTGTCGCTTTAAATGTGATTCATTCTGCTACTGCCCGCGGCTTCGTCTGCATATCTTTTTCATAATTAAAGTTAGTTAGTAAGCCTAAGTTACTCCTCAGCTGATAAGTTCTTGTGTGTGTTTAATGCGATTATTGTAAATGGGAAAGTTTCCCAATCACGCATGATGAACGAAATATGAGATGAATATTACGAGTATGTGAGATGTTTCGATGTTGGGCAGGGATTAGTGGCTACATAATTACAGCCGCACGGGTCTATAGAAGATTATGCTACGCTTGCCGCGTTCAGTTCATGGATGGGTGACCATATACGAGTATTACACATCGAGACTCATCTGTTACCGCCATATTCATAGCTAATATTCAAACCTACATACTTCAAATCTATTTTGCGTTTTAATTTTACTAGAATGTGGCGGTAGTAGTACTTTTCCCATCAGTCACCTTCCTTCCTATTCATTCCTGCAGCGTCTACCATAGGTCAGAGTGAAACAGGAATACAAGGCTAGATGAAGATTGCCCGTATCTGTCAGTAAATGAACCGTCGATATTAGCCGGAACAAATAGACAGAAAAAAATAATTAAATTATTATGTTTGTTGTTGACATTACAAACCGACTCTTCAACTTTATTTACGTATTTATATGTATAGATGTACATTTTCTTTACGAGATGACTCCTCAAAAATCATTTGTGGATGGCATGCACAATAACTTTGATAACATCCCAGTTTACTATTAATGGTTTTTATCGCTGTTGTGGATTGTCTATGTTTGATTATGACATTAAAGCAGTTGTCGTCCAGACTTATCTTTTATTACACTAAAACGGTGAAATCAAAGAATATACCTACTATACTTATATAGGTAACAAGAGGGTGAAATGTTTATTCGATTTATATGGTTTAAGTCGGTAATAAAGGCACGTTGTGGACTTCAAAATCGGCAGGGACGGTTCAAAGAGCACTATGGAACACGCGTGACCACCAACAGAATTGTGTTTGGAGGGCAGCTCCGTCAGCCGGGTTGAGGCATGGCGGCGTTGGAGGTCGCAATTTATGCTATTTTTAAAAGCATCGGAGGTGCAAAAAGAAGTCACTGGTATTCAAGCCGGCTTAATGATAAATTTAATTGGACCTGGGGGGTTTGAAGTCTTTGAGACATTTTCATTTGACAAAGTTAGCGATAGGGATGAAGTCAATCTATCGCTAACGATTATTTTTATTTTTTTTTAATCTTTACTTTTCTCTTGAATTGGATTTATTTTGAAAATATCTACATCATTTAAAAACTAACGAACTTAAAATAATAATAATTATATGTACAATTATATAAAAAGGAAGGGCAAAATATCATAGGGCGTTAAAAATTTATTGAATATTTTGGAGTCAAACAGAATATAACATTCGCAAGCTACAACTTTTTACGAGGAGTCAGGAAGTAAAAATTGTAATTTCAAAAATTAGGAAGAGGAGTTGATTTGCGACCGTATTGTTTGTGGGATACTGAAGCAAGATATCGTTTATTGAGAGCAGAGGATATGACGTTGGAAAAAGCTATTAAAATTGTCCAGGTTTACCATAACTCAATAGATAATCGACGTTTATTGGAGACGTGTGGTGATGGTACTTCAGGATTGCTGCAGATCGATGCAGATGGTGTGCGTACTTTAATTTATACCTAATTACTCACAACATACCAAGGTAACCGACATAGCCCGAAGAATTGCCAAACTTAAGTGGCAGTGGGCAGGGCACATTGCTCGCAGAATAATTGGACGATGGGGCCGAAATGTTCAGGAGTGGCGACCGCGTACTACCGTAAGACGTAACGTTGGAAGGCCTCCTACAAGGTAGACCGCACAATCCGCACAATCCGCTGGATGGTGGTGAACTATAAAATTAGCAGGGCCATATTATGCCAAATAAAAATGCTAGTCAAAAATGTAGGTACCCATGTCGCAGAATAAGTTTACTCTCGTCAAGCGGGAAACTAGTAAGGACGAGTGTTTAAAATTGTTGCTAAAATATAATTATTAATCGAGGGTGGCCTGATAAGTTTAACATACACAATGATTTAATATACCACCATTCTTTATGAGATGAAGTGTACAGTGCTGCAGTGTAGATGGTGTTATATTTAAAGACAAACAGGTTTTGATACCACATTCTATGCAAAGGGACATGTTAAAGCTTATAATTCACGAAGGGCATATAAGGCCTTATCACACTGGCGATTTGCGAGCGTGTTTCCAGCGAGGCGATTGTTTAATGAGGTCGCCACGAGTGCGCTACGAGTGCGCAACGTGTTCGCCACGTTTGCGGAACGAGAGCCGTTGACGTGCACAAGAGAGAGCGCGACAAGCGAGTGTAAAATATTGTGAAAACGTGGTGAACACGTTGCATACTCTTGGCGATTACGTTGTGCACTTGTGGTGAGCTCGTTAAACAATCGCCTCGCTGGAAACACGCTCGCAAATCGCCAGTGTGATAAGGCCCAAATAGATCAATCCCTATGGGCCTTATCACACTGGCGATTTGCGAGCGTTTTAAGAGACGTGCTCGTGAGGTAATATTTTGGCCGGGTATAACAAAAGATATTAAGGATTACGTGAGAACATGTAAAATATGTTAGGAAACAGCAAACAAACCGCGTACCGAACCTATTATTCCGGTAGCTATACCAGAAATGCAATGGAAAAAAAAATGTAGGTACAGATATATTTGAGTAGGTATGGATAGCAAAGTTATTTAATATTAATTGATTATTATTCTGGGTTTATTGAGGTCGCGTATTTGAGAGATACTTCGTCAAACTCAGTAATGTGTATTATGAAAGAATTTTGCACGTTATGGTATACCAGATACGATCATTAGTGACAATGGTCCACAATATTCTTGTCGTAATTTTATTAAATATTATTTAGAATGGTGTTTTAAACACGTCACTTCATCTGCGTATTATGCTCAATCAAATGGTACGAGCAAAAGAGAAAAAGAAAAAAAAAAGAAAAAGTATTTATTGGGACTCGCACAGGAGAACACACACTAAACTAAAACACACTCATAGAAAAAACAAATTTAAATAAAAACAAAAAGTCCTAATAGGTACGAGGCCAAAAGGCTCCTATCTCAGCATAATGCTGCATTACTTAAGAAATAAGTGTCGCAGCGCTGGTATTCTGAAAGAGCAGTTCAAACCATTATAAATATATTGACAAAAATCAGTAGACAGTAAATTTGATTTTTATTTAAATTTGCTAAGTTACAGGAATACACCGCGGGAAAATTTGAATTAAGTTATAGGTATAATAAAAAATAAAACAAGGCATTTATTGACATTTATGGACTACCAGTCCATCCAGATTTATTAATTGATTGAGGCAGCGAGCCTCCTTGCCGGATTGCCGCCATGGGATTTGGAGGCAAAAGTCCTCGCGCACGTATGGGAGTGGCGCGAGGAGGCGAAACGCCGGGGCGTAAGTCCGCTGCCGCGAGAAATCGCGGCACAGCGGACGGAGCTCCGGCGGGATCTCATGGCGTCATGGAAAGTACGGTTGTCGCAACCCAGTGCTGGGCACGCCACGATTGCGGCGATAAGTCCCCTCTTTGAGGAGTGGCTGGAGAGGCGCCACGGCATCCTCACCTTCCGCGTGACGCAGGTCCTCACCGGACACGGCAGCTTCGGGAGGTTCCTGTGTCGGATAAGGCGGGAGGAAACGTCCGGGTGTCACCACTGTGTGGATCGCCCGGAGGACACGGTGGAGCATACGGTGGAGGTCTGCCCGGCTTGGGCAGAGCACCGCCGTGTCCTCGTGGAGGCGATCGGCGGCAGAGACCTCTCGCGTCCGGCCCTGGTTCAGGCCATGGTACGGAGCGAGAGGGCATGGGCAGCCGTCACCTCCTTCTGCGAAGCAGTAATGCTCGCAAAGGAGGAGGCGGGACGGTTGAGGGAAAGGCAAGTTTCGCGCCCTCTCGCCCCTTGCCGCCGCAGGAGACGCCCAGGGCGTCGGGAATCCCGGGCGGATTTCCGGCCACCGTAGGCGCGGGCTTGCGGACGGTGAGCAATGGGTAGCTCACCGTCCGGTAAGGACCAGGCCCGGGTCGACGGCGCGTCGTATTCCACGCGCGCCTCAAAGAGATGTCGTCAGCACAAAAGTAGGGGTCCACTAGGGCCGATGCCTGCCGGGGTCGCGGTTAGGTACTTATGGGTCACCGAGGCCCCCGCAACACAGGCAACAGGAAGGAATACGGGTGGGTTTTAGTCAGTAAGAGTCTGACACACCCTCCCGCTCCGCCCAGAGCGGGAGAAGTTATTTGATGATTAACCACCCTCAAAAAAAAAAAAAGATTTATTAAAACAAACAAATTGTGATAACTTACAACATAAAAATTATTGGTAAAACAAATTAACACGTTGGCGGATAGTAACGCCCACAGGCGTCTAGGTAGCTAAATGTGATACGTAAGTACGCCTGTCGTCTGTGTTTTTACTTGCATAAAATCAATAAAAAACGATTTTTTGAAAATAGTGACAGTACAAAGTCGTTATTACACCTGCGCTGATAGTACAACATTCTTTAAGATAGTATGGAAAATCGGTCGTCGTGTGGCGTACTGATTTTATGCAAGTAAAAACACAGACGACGACTACTGTATATGTACTGTCGTATTACATTTGATCTGCATTGTAAACTGCTACCTGAGTTGAATGTGGGTGACGAAGTTATAATGAAGAAACACAAATAAAAGAACTCATGGCAAAATAATGGGAAAATCGTCAACTTCACGTTCTTATATTATTAAAAACCAAAAAAAAGTATTTATCGCCGTTATCGTCGACATTTGATAAGACCTGGGGGCCGACCATCACCTCTCATAGCAGTATTATTATATTACTTCACAACGGGAACGTGATGGAGCTATAAGTCCTGTATAGCTCCATTTCTTTCTCACGCTGAAGTAAAATTGAAATAATACTGCCTTAAGAGGCGATGGTTGGCCCCCTGTAAAGGATCATGCAGACAATATTTTGTCTGATATTGATGATGAGTATTTTTAGGGGGATGATATGGATAATGATTATGTGCCAAGCACAAAAATAAACGTATCATCATCTTACTCGCCACCTCTTACCCGTAGTAAGATTTAATTATCTTTTTTTTTGTGGGTATACTACAGGTATTCTACCTACGTATTTTCATAATGTAGGTAAATTATTTACTTTAAGTTTGTTTTTTATTTTTATTTTATCATATTTAGGTGGAATTAACGGATTTGAAATGTGCTTTTTATAATTGTTTTACCTAATTTAAGGGGAAGGTGTTGTGGATTGTCTATGTTTGATTATGACATTAAAGCAGTTGTCATCCAGGCCTATCTTTCATTACACTACAATCGCAAGATAGAAGCAAAACCAGCAGTTTTACCAAATGAAAACAAGTCCATTATAATAATCTCTTATCAACCAATCAAAACATAAATTTGGTTTACCAAAACCGTTCCTGTTTGCCAAACAGCCATCTAGAACCGTATAATTATTATAATGTTCATTAAAATGCCAGTAGCCTATTCAAACTGACCACGATAAATGCCAATTAAATCGTAGATTAGATTAAATTCAACCGTAATGTCTGTCTCAAGACAATCAAATGCAATGCCTCGTTTGATAGCGGAGGCAAGATTAATCAAGTATCTACTGGACTATAGTAATGACGTGAAATGTCCTTAATTTAATATGGCAAATAATATGTGCTACAATGATTAATATTGTTTATATTCATTTATCTTAATTAAAATAATACAGCTACTTGTATCAGTAGCAGACATGAATGACAGTAACGAGACATGTCACGGATACCTACATTCAAGTTTTGTATGAGCGAATTGATTAGATTTTTGAGTTATGTAATGAAACTAGAGTAGATTTTACGAGTTTCTCAATTTATGTTGATAAACTAATAACCTAAATTGTTTAGTATTGTTTTATTCATAGGTAGGTACTAAAACTTCTACCACAGTGTTTTTAGATCTCTGGGATAGATTCTACCTCATATTTCAAAACAAACAGGTGACTTAATAATAATAATAATATTCTTTATTTTTCGGACAACAGTGATCCATCGTGTTAGTAAGCAAAACAAAATAACTTATTTCTAGTGTTAGTAGCTGAGATACAATAGAGAAAAATAAAAATAGAATTGTGAAAAGGACATCTCCGGTTTAATGTCCAGTGATGGTCCTTCTCACAAAACTTTTAACAATCGGAGAGTCGATACTCTCCGCCATAGTTTTTAGCATGCTGTTGCCACTCGCCCGCAACCTTGACAACAGCGATGCGGTTTTCTTACGAATGACGGCGTGGAAGCCGTCAGTTCGGTTTTGCGCAAACATAGCAGAAGCGCTGCACCATCGCGGCAGTCCCAACATCATCCTAAAAATATTATTATATTGTACTCGTAGGTCATCCAACGTTCTTTCAGTAAAGTTGACCCAAAGATTCCCCGTGTAAAAACACTGGCAATGTGCCTTAAACAGTGTTACTTTTACTAAACTGCTACACCGAGCGAATCTTCGGGCCAACATGTTACCTCGGACCGCCAGTGCCCTACGCTCTCTTTCAATATGAGCATTGTCCTTATGGTCGTCAGCGAGAAGATGCCCTGGATATTTGAATGTTGTCACTCTTTTGACGTTCAAGCCGTTTAGGGTAATGTCAGGTATAGTATCCTTAAAGACAATGTATTCACACTTCTTAACGTTATACACAAGTCCGTGTGAGGCAGCATACGCCTGACAGACCCGAAGCATTTCATTTATCGCACCTGGCGTCGGCGCCAGCAACGCCATGTCATCAGCGTAGCTGATACTGTTTATTTTATACCATGGACGCTGCATCCCACCCTCATATTGCTTCGCGGGAAGGTACTTATGGGTCACCGAGGCCCCCGCAATACAGGCAACGGAAGGAATACGGGTGGGTTTTAGTCAGTAAGAGTCTGACACACCCTCCCGCTCCACCCAGAGCGGGAGAAGTTATTTGATGATTTCCCACCCAAAAAAAAAACCCTCATATTGCTGAGGTTCACGATTAGGCCATCTATATATGTGCTAAAAAGCCTTGGAGATGTCAGACCACCCTGCCTCACACCGCATTCCAACCTGTATGTATCAGAGAGTGCATTGGACCACCTTACAACATTTTCTTGATTCCCATACCAATACCGTAGGATCCTGAGCACTCCGGCCGGTACACCCCTATCTTTAAGCTCTCTCCATAGTAGGTACATCATAATTTACCAGATCGAAGGCTCTGGAGAGATCAGTGTAATACTGATCGGAAAACGCCAGTATACGCCTGTTTTCGTTTATTTAGGTAGCATCTATGTACTTATCTCGTTTTGAAATACAGGGTGAAAAAAAAATCGAAGATCTTCCGAGTTTTATTCGAATTCGAATTTTTGCTTGAGTATAGTTTTCAATGTATTTTTTTGTTGGTATAGTGGCGAGTGTAAGCTGACATATGGCAAATAATTTAATTTAATGTTTTATGTTGCGCATACTGTAAATTATTTTACATACTATTGTATAGAATCTAGTTTTTCTCTAACTGAACAGACAGCTGCGGGAGTTTGTTGCGCCACTTCTTCTTCCCAGCTAAAGCACTAGGAAGTGGGGCAGGGCGGGCGTTTTGGGGAACTGTCTAATGTAATTTTGACGTTCTAATAGTGGTGTTTTTCAGCCTAGTTTGAATACATGGTTTTGATTGTAGACATTTTCTTAATTTAAGTTTCAGTGTCTTCGGTTCTCTTGATCTTTCAAAGAACCCATTATCACTGCAAGGTCAGGATCATAATTCCCCGCCAATAAATTCCATAAGTTGCTGCTAGTTACCTGAGGCAGAAGATATATAATTGGTATTTATGATACAGAAGAATATCGAATTTGTAATTAATGAGCGGCTGTGTAAACTCATTATTCAATAATACCGTGAAATTAAATAGCTATAATTATTCCGGGTCGGGCGTATTTTTTTTTTTAAAAGATAAAAAGTTGTGAGTAACATTCTGTAACTAGCTTGAGGCCTTTTTGACGCCTTATCGGTCTAACACGTGAACTTGTAATACGCCCGCCCACCGCCGATACTCTTGCCCTTGTAGATGGCGCCTCAGTCTGCAATCAATTTTCTTTCAACAAAACCTTATCAAAAAGTAACAGTTTCAGTGCTTAATTGTCACTGCCATCATCATTGGCTTCCTTGTTCCACCCACTACTGAGTATAGGCCTCCTCCTTTTTGTGACATGCTTCCTCTATATGCTCCTGGTCTATGCGAGTCTTCACGGAAAAAAAGGATGTCTTAAATTAAGACAATAACCTTTTGGTCAGACAAATATTGATTCATATATGGAGAAAACAATATATTCTTGAATGAAGTAAAATTTTGTCTTACTTTTATTGTCTTCTTCGAAGACATTATACTTAAATGAAGAATTATTAAGTTGAATTTTAAGAATATTATTTCTAAAACTAGATAAAACTAGATATTTTCTTCAATTGAGATTATAATAGTCTTGAATCAAAAATATTTATATATTCTTGAACTGAGTACATTTACTTACGTTAAGAAAATATTTACTTGGATTGAAACAATTTTTCTGAGAATATTGATATTCTTCGCTGAAGAGATCCTTTCCGTGTTCCCCGCGGTCTTATGAAGGTCGTCCACCCACCTGGCTTGCAGACTTACCAACAAATTACCTATTAAGTACTTATTTCTTTCAATACATTGTACAGTCACTATTCTATTTCACTCCCATGTTATTTTCACAAATTGTAAACACTCATCGACTGTGTACCTACCTGAAGTAAAAAAGATCGTGTCAGGCATAAACATTCCCAAATTACATGAAAAGCAATCAATTTCAGCAGCACACGGCCCATCAATCCGAACACGGCATAAAATCTAAATCTGCGCGTGCACATGCATAGTTAATCATTCGTCAGCATAGCAATCTGCATGCGTAACGTACCCGCGATGTACACAGTAATTAATAATTTCGACACTCGCCGATTAACATTTAAATCAGAGTCGCATTCGGTCGGGATTGGTCGGGTTCGGTCGGGCGCCGTTGTGCCCGATCGACCGTGGTCGGGGGTGAACAGTGAAGTCTGACGGATTGATTTATATTTTGTTTATTCGGCAAACAAATGGCTTTGCCGCGTGTACGGGTATCGTCAGTGGCCAGTGCTGACTGTTGAGCCAGATTTAGCTGCTAATCCAAGATCAATAATAAATAATAGGCTTTAAATTTTACATAAATGTTTTGAGTTTACCGCTTGTTTTACGAAAGTAGCGATAAACTGCGAAATAGTTTATTATCACTGTGAGGAGTAACAATACTGTGCATAATTCATATTTTACTGTTTCTTGACGCTAACTTTTCCGAGAACGAACTTAACTGTTTTTGCGCCAACTAGAAACGCAGAAAGAAATATAATTTCGCTAAACTCCAAACAATTTTTTGTTCACAAGAACTAGATACATTATTCTCATTCTCACTAACTAAACTTGATGCTCGACGCATTGACAGTTAACAGTCAATTACCTACATGTGGGGTAAATGTACCGGTTGTAGTCTGCATTCTAAACTTCTTTAAAAAAATGCCTATGTAAATCTTATTGCGGTTAATAGCGTGTAAATGTGGTGGCTAATCTATCACCATACAATTAGCCTGCGTCTAGACGCACACGTACCTTCGACTGGTTGGAAGATAAATAGTGGCTGACAGCTAACTGGCCAAGCGCCTGCTTGATACTGATAACACTATCTGACAAATTACAGTTTACATTGTAGATACATTGCAATTCGTATCTCGTACTTGTAATTTACCTAACGAATGAGCAGTAGTTGCTTTCTCACTGAATAAGTTTTATTCCTTAATAGCAGCTGTTAACCATTTCGTCGAAGTGTGAAGTTAAATTTAGTTTTTCGAACAAAATAAAAACTGGAACACTTTGCCGAAAATTCCATTCTTATTAGGGTTAAAAACAGCTGGTATCCAGGCAATTACTTGGATATTAATCCATAATTTTCCACTTAACAACTTAGTAATGACATAAGTAAATAATTGCAGTTCTTACGGCTGTACCATCTAGTTCAGGTGACCTTCCACGAGTTCAACCCTTAATTGCGCGATAAAGGTATCGAAGCATGTCCTATAAATTACTGTAGGTAATTATGTTAATATTGTCACTATGGACGTGCTTTTGCTGGCCGTCAATCGTGGGCTACGCTCGAGTGCCCGACGCTTGCCCGACGCTTGCCTGACGCTTGCCCGACGTTTGCCCGATGCTGCCCGTCATTGCATGGCACGGCTCATAAACGAGACACCTTCTATTACCATGTGCTAATATGAAATTATTGGATGGAGTCAGAATCAGAATCTATTTATTTGTAAGAAAGTAGTTTTAAATAATAAGGTGTTCATATATTTTTTAAGTTCTATAGGTAAATTCTACCACAAATTAAATGGTGTACAAATATTCAAAATTCATTCTTAAGGCTCGTGCAGACTGGGGCGATATTGCGGCGCGACAGACATATTGCTGCTTGCCACGCCCGCGATATCACGCTAGTCTGCTCGAGCCTTTAATTAACTAAGAATAATTAATTTTAAGATTTACGATTTACATTATGTCCAATATGAATTAATATTATTATAACTAGGTAATCGTTACTTCAAAGTCAATGTCAAAGTTAAGTACATGTCATCTTGGATTTTTACAATATTCCATATAATATTGTTATTTTTACCTATTCCATATTCGCCAATGTCGTAAAAGCAATTATTCAATACCAACTTTTCAGCTTTTTCTTGAACATAAATCAAAATATTAATTCAAATAGTCATTTATTCAAACTAGGCTGAGAATCAGCACTTTTCGAACGTCAAAATTACATAAGACAGTTCCCCAAAACGCCAACCCTTCACCACTTCCTAGTGCTTTAGCTGTGAAGAAGAAGTGGCCAACAAACTCCCCAGCAGCACAGCTGTCTGTTCAGTTAGAGAAAAAAATGGATTCTATACAACAGTATGCAAAACAATTTACACTACGTGCAACAGATAGAGATGGGAAGTTTCTTAAATGAGTTAGGTAACTTTTTATACATCTGAATGGCATTAACATATACGAGTAGGTGCATTGCTCCCAAATATTTGCAATCTACATTGAGGTACATTTATTTCATATTTGTACTTATTTCTAGCAGGAATTGTGTGTGATAGGTAGTGATTTGAGTTGGGACTAATAAAGCAGTTGAATTGATTAATTGTCTGCGTTGTAGTCGCATGGAGAGATACTTCCTGTTGTTTTACTGTCATTTACAATACAGTTTGGTCTTGGACAAGAATCGAATATATCAACTGAGTCGTCTCTATTCATGTGTATGTTGGACCAGAATTCAGAGTTGACCATAAAGCTCTTCCTCTTTCCGGTGACATTTCAGGATTTCGTCCGACATCTTTGGCAAGAGCTTCGTCTTGCCTATATATTGAAATAGGAATACAGCCTGTCTATTCATACTATGAGGGTCGAATGTGAAGTTCTTTACCTCTGCACCGACGCTGAAATTTCAGGATGCAGCTTTCCATCTTTGACCAGTAGGTAACTAGTAGCTGAAATACTAAGGTACCTCAAATCTCGGGTCGACGGCGCGTTGTATTCCACGCGCGCCTCAAAGAGATGTCGTCAGCACAAGCGTAGGGGTCCACTAGGGCCGATGCCTGCCGGGGTTGCGGGAAGGTACCAAAGGGTTACCGAGGCCCCTGGCAATACAGGCAACGGAAGGAATACTGGTGGGTTTTCAGTCAGTAAGAGTCTGACACATCCTCCCGCTCCGCCCAGAACGGGAGAAGTTATTTGATGATATCCCACCCAAAAAAAGGCACCTCAAATATGGGACGGGTATAACTTTCAGGAATATTATCACTAATAAGGAATATGAATGTATTTTTTTTTTCCACTGAATCAATAAGAGACTACTATAAACTCAAGAAAAGTATTAAAAGTTAAATTCAACCACTGCTTATTGCTCAAAAAAATTATGAAACCCCAGCAATTTTCTTCTACAGTTCAAACGTTAGTTTCTGGGGGCCTACTCCCTAAGCACTAAGTCCGTAGTTTCGGCGGAAGTTACGGGCGTTTCCTACTCCGTATCACCTACGGACATAAGAGACCGAACTGAGAATGAACCGCAACACGATTTCACAGTTGTCCTTACCCGCAATGTGTTTCTGCCCGTTCTAAAAATTGATTTGTCACTTGTCGTGACGGATCAACTACTTTCGGACGGGCCCATATCTTCGTTGACGGACTTAGAGAGTAGTCGTGTCGCGGTCATGATGTGAGGTCAGTTACCACGAAACTGCTTAGTTTACATCTGTTTTTTAGCCCCAAATAATATAAATTTAATAATGTTTTGTGCTTTATTCCAGCAGAAATCGCGCTTACTTACTTACCTTAGTAAGATTTGAAGCACTTTGTAAAGAATAGATTTTTGTTCACATATCTTTTTTCATCACTTACGGCATTGCCGAAAACGACGCGTTTTATGTGTGCGTTCCGTTTGACAAAAAAACGCTACATAAAATAGCTAATTGTAAATTAAGTAATGCATTAAAACATGTAAAAAATAGGAATTTGTTACTTGACTCCTACATAATGTATGTTAAAATACGGATAAGTGTTGAATGACGTGCATATTCGCTTTTTTGCATTTTCGCGTAATATTTGTCCCAGCAGCTTTTCACATTTTCCTTATCCAACTCAAATATTCGCACACAAAAATTTCGCGAGTTCAATTTCGCAATGTTTTCGAGACTATTTATTCCTGTCAACCGATGGGTGCACGTGTCTTAAGGCACGTAGGCCTCCAGGACTTCAAGTTTAGCTACAACATGGCTGGGCCATCCCACTAGAATACTTACCTACAAGGAAATGTAAATTCGCTTTCCGATTTCGTACTACTAAACTTTATAATGAATCACTGCTTTGGTATGTTAAGGATAAAATTATGCGATCAAATCCAAATCTACTCGCACTGTGAACATAAACAGTTCCTGAAAACAGTTTGAGCATGAATTTCGTGAGTTATTATCCTGTTAATTGGTTGAATTATAGCAAAGGCCAATCCATGGCCTAATTACAGTATCCACAAATACTTTTCCCCCCATATTTTACGTTGACAATTCATACTGCCTGAAAGAAAGCGATCACTTCCACTTCAGTGATTTGTTTCACATTTTCGAACAAGATACCATCAAATCATTACAAATTAGGTCATCAAAACATAAAATGACGTCGACCAAAACACGTAACTCGACAAACATTTCAAAATCGCGCAGAGGGCACACAACTCGTGTTCGACACGCGCTGCCCAACGTTTTTTCATCAATTTGTCCACCGCATTGATATGCGAAATGTACTCGC
The DNA here is from genome assembly GCA_905333075.3 of Atethmia centrago. Taxonomy (NCBI): domain Eukaryota; kingdom Metazoa; phylum Arthropoda; class Insecta; order Lepidoptera; family Noctuidae; genus Atethmia; species Atethmia centrago. The sequence goes on along the minus strand of HG995383.1, from coordinate 11,459,501 downwards.
GAATCGCACGTCGCATACATACGATTAAAAAATCGCCGCGGTAGGTGACCGGTGCGTACTCAGCTTTAATTGAATAGATTTAGCGTCACAACCCGACTCCTAATTGTCTAATTTGAAGCGAAAACAAGGTATGGTTGACGGACGAATATATTACAGTGGTAGGTATGCAGAAGGACTTTCTTTTGGTGCGATAGAAGTGGCCGGGAATAACAAACAGTAACGTTATAAGTACGACTTCTTGACATTGATATTGATTAAGCAAGATACGATGAATTAGGTCTTGGCCCACTTTACTCGTAACACTTGCCCAAGACTTAAAACTCACGTTCGTTATCGCACCACCCAGTCAATTGTTCAGCCATTCAGTAGCCATGTACAAATCCATGCAGGAGAATTAATATATTTCAGTTTATAAACCTTGGATACTTACACCGCCCTGCCGGGGTCGCGGGAAAGTCCGAAAGGGATACCGTGGCACTAGGCAACACACAGGCAACGGAAGGAACACGGGTGGGTTTCAGTCAGTAAGAGTCTGCCACAACCTCCCACTCCACCCAGAGCGGATAACTTCTTATTTGATAAATTCCCACCCAAAAAAATAAAAAGCTAAACGAAAGAAGAAAAGCTATCGAATTGTTATTTTGTTCAGGCTGAAGGCACTTCCCTTCCAGTGCTTCCAGTCAATGACATTTCTATTCACATCTACGTTTCAATAATATTGCGTCATTTCAAAAAATAGCACCATACATTGTCAACATTTTTAAATTATTCAAAACACTTAAGGGCAAAAAGTAATCAAGACACTATTGTTTAGCCGGCCTTGTGTCTAGGTGCAGCATTATTATTCGTAGACCGGCGACCATAAACCTGAAGGTATGTAGGCAAGACATGTGGGTGGCCTATGCTAAACCGTCGATACTGCCAAACGTCGGCGGACGGTTGCGGAATACCTATGACCAGCGGCTAACACCGTCCACTGGAGGTCTCAGAAAGAAAAGTTTTGATGCGGATGTATTGTTTTGTTTTGGAAGAATTGGGGCGGGATAACGGTATGTCGGTTCGTTTGATTTTCCTTGTGGTCGGACTGCGCTGGCGCCGCCGCCTTTCTATTTTCGATAATTTATTAGTGTCAACTGACAGATTAGTTCATCACGTTTACTACATACATACATGACAAATATTAACAGCTACTGAAGCATAAATCAGTTTGATGCCGATGTCATATTTTTTAAACTGTCAGTATGCTACGAGGGGGCCACGCCACCTGCATAACAAATGCAAGTCTATAATTAGTTTTACGAGCCCTGTGAACAACTCAAGATATCAATCAACACACGTACTCAAAATTGATACGAGTATCATCATCTGCCTAGCCTTTTCCCAACTATTAACGTGCTTTCCGAGGCACGGAGGGGTCTTGGTATGTAAAGACGGTCACCCATCTACGGACCAACCGCGGCAAGCGTAGCTTAACCTGATCGATCGACCCGTGCGGCTATTATTACTTAGCCACAAACCCCTCAAAATTGATAACTGTTGATAAAATTTAAACTCGATTGATAACTGTTCTTCAACTTTGTAAGAAAAAGCATCTTTCACGACACAACTTAGGAAAAGCGTCCAAATTTTTTCACAATTTATCATGTCGAGCAATTCAAAATACGCAAATGAAACTAAAACAAACCATGTTCTCGCGGCACTAAAATAAAGACAAAAGACGACACCAATAAATTGCCGCTGAAAAGTAACCAAAGCATTATACAGTTGCATAACAGTACAGTTACAGTAAATAAAAAGAGGAAAAAGGAGCAAAACTGTGTACGAAACTGTGCGCTTTTAAATACGGACGACGTTGAGCGCGGGTAAGGCAAAGACATTTATGTTCACTAAACAAGTAGTAAAAGTCACTACTTGAGCGTTTTTATGGCACTCATAAATGTCAGATTGTGCGCCGGGGTTTAGCAGGCCCCGGCCAGCCCGTGCGCGGGACGGTGCCCGACCTACTGAATAAGGCATCCGATTTCACGAACCCGACCACCGATACTTAATTGATTCTGTTCATTTCTCAATTTGTGTGTTTTTTTAATGTTTTCGTTTACACTCGCTTGACGTTTACGACTGTCATTTGTTGTATAATAAAGCGATTTCTCTTCCTTTTTCAGGTAACCATTTCTGGTGCTTAACAGTCCATAAACAATAAGGCGTCATTAAATGGTAAGTTGATGGCTGCGGAGAATGTTTAGCTGGTGCGTGAATGACGAGCGAGCACAACGAGATCGCGCCGACTCGTGATATTTAGCACAAAAGTTCACATAACAAGAGTTGCTACTGTATAAGGAAACTTTATAGCCGAAGACAGACGTGAGAATAGGTCGCATTTCTCAGCAACGGGCCCCTATGCAAATTATTGCATCATTAAACACCTCGTTGCGAGCTTTCGTGTTAGATTGACACTAGCCAGTTGTCTCAAGTTTGAACACGATTTGTAAGACCGGATGCGTTTGACTGGCGTTAGTTTGTTCAATTATTGTAAAGAAAACGCGTTGTTCTTGCTGCGATTGACGGCTCTCGATAAAACTTAATATATGTTTGGATATTTTGCCGGCCATGTGTGAGCGAGCATGCAAATTAAATCACCGTAATATTATGATTAAGGACACACCCATTTTGTTGGTCCAAGTCTTAATCATCCGTTACTAAGGAACTATAAATTGTCAACTTTATTGCGACAACACGTTGACTCATTTGCAACTAAATTATTTTAAGGAGCTGCTTAAAATTAAAACGGTTGAGATAAAACGCTAAATGGCCAGTGTTTCAATATTCTGGTATGAAAATGTTGACAGCATCCGTCTACGAGCCTCGTATATTTGCATAGAACGTGTTTACGACCAACTAGGGTTATCACTGTACTAAAAACTTTTTACTGTAAACCATTTTGCTACTGGTGAACTCGTAAAATGTATATCTCGATGAAGGCATAAGTGCGGTAGCGCAAATAAAATCTTTGAGTAACTGGGTTGTTTCAGAAACAACTTTTCATGTTATGCCTTTCGAGTTTTCTGGGCTTCTTGGGTCTAGAATAACACGGATATATAAAATTGAAGTATCGGAAATAAATAACCTTTAGTTATCACATCATTGGCACGAAAATAAGTATGACAAGTGTGGTACAAAAAATATGCGCGACGTAGTTCATAGATTTTCAGCGATTAGAGTAGTTTCGTTTGCTTTCGCCATTATCAGCTCCCATGCACAGTTTAAAATAAAAAAATATTCACGTTTTTATAATATGCTTATGTCAGGTGTTAATATTGTATTCTTTATCAAAATATCGATGCCATCACTTGCTCTTTCTCCTTTAACGAAAACATGACAGCAATTTTTATGGTTTTACAAATTAGGAACCCGTCACTTAAGAATGCAATTTATTATAACTCCACACCATTAGCAGGCAGCCCTACTGCTGTATCCTAGGCAGTACACCTGCTAGCGGGCAGTAGACATGTGTATGGTGGGACGCTGACTTTTATTGACGCGGCCGTGTTTATTACTCGCTCCTGCCTTCTTCGGGCGAGCCTAGCGACAGTTTTGCCTTTCAGTGTACTGGGGTTGAATGATAACAACGGTGCGAGTAATTTTGCATCATTTTGTTATGTGGTCATTTCTAACATTTTAAAATAAGACACGACTCATAAATACGAACCTCTTAGTAAAGAGTCTCGTCTTTGAGAACGATGCTCAATCATGAGTCTTGATTGTGAGTGTTAGGCGATCTAAAGTAATTTTTAATCGAAAGTATCCTTTCAGAATACGGGTATAAGTATTAAAAGTTTCACAGATAACAGCATAGGAATATCTAATTATGAATTATTAGTTTTTGGTTTCGATCATAACCTCGTTCAAATTTATATTATTAAAACAAGGACCAATTTACTATTCCATAATAAGTGCAAAATAAATAATAATAACGTTTCAGTTGAGTGAACTCTTTACCGTTTAATAATGCGCATAATTAATAAGAAAATACAAGCAAAAACTTCAACATAACTTAATAAGAACAAAATAAAAAGCAATGACGAATCAATTTAAATTTCCGCTTCCGCCTATAACTTGGATCATTTTGAAAACTTCGTTTTATGGCTTTTGAATTACGTATGTTAAATAGAAAATGAGGCATGGGAATATTCTACTTAGTCGCTTTGCGGGGCCGATGCAAAGGAATTTGATTGGAATTGAATTGAACTTGTTTTGCATGAATTTCTCTGTGCGGTCTTAGTTTACTACATCAATAAAATGTTTTATCTTATTTCTTTTCTTTTTTTTTATGCCAAAATCGTAAAACCCGTTTTATTACTATTCAATTAAGAGTAGACGTGTATGTAAAACTCGTCTTTATAGATGCTTAATGGCACATCAGCATATCAAGATTACGAGTTGTTTCTTTCATTTTTACTTTCATTTGGTACTAAAATGCATGGCTTATCTGTCTAGTTTTCTCTTTTTTATGGAAAGGACATAAATTTTTTGTCAGTACAGGCTTTTTAGTGGTGTCCATGGTTTGATGTCTTCTAAATAACATTAGTAAGAAGAGTCTCTGCTATAGTTGGTGCAGCAGTTTTCATTACTCTAGTCTGTATTAATATCTCCAAACACTGATTCCGAAGTCTTTTGTCTTCCGCGTTCTCCACTGTCTTCTACTTTTTCTTCGGGAAATCATAAGGATGAAAGTGAAACCGGTCCAGCGATTGCTTATCCCAATTTTTTCTGTTCTAGAAATTCCAAAAAAGGGTCGTTTAAAAACCTGTCGATTTTGAACACAACCCTCTCATAAAGCTAATCATTCTACCATAAAATAGGTGCGTATACGTTGAAAGCACCAATCGTAATGGCGCGAGAGGGCATGTCCGCGATCGTAGCGCCACGATAGCATTGTGCGGTGTGGTGCGCAAGAGTCGATCGCGACGCCGATTGCGAACGCCTGTCGCTTACGTGTCGCCTCCCGCCCGTATCACAGACCGCATCGCACGCAAATTATAATCGATACCATTATTGTAATATCCGAGTGTAACATTCACACCACTATTGTTCCTTTTCTTTGGCGTAGTCTTAGCTCTTTGTTCGCGGCCGTCTGATGCTGTTACAGATTTATCTAAAAAGTCGAGTAACAGATACATTGTTCAATTATAGCTTTCAACTGTGTAATAGTAGCTAATTAACACGTAATTTATTAGCACCTCTCAAATGTATTATTAATAAGATTCTTGGAAGAGTTTCTCGTTTGAGCTTTTTGCGTGTGTCGGTATGTTAAAATTTTCTTTTAATTTTGGCTGTGGAATGCAGAGTTATTCATAATTTTCATGCACATGTTAATTAAAAACAAAGATTGCAGTGTTTTGTCGTCTTTTCGTTTAAGTTTATTATCTTGTTTAATGATTTCGTGTGATTATTAACAAGGAGTTCTGACAGACCGCGTGCCGTATCGGCCGAGACGTCCAATTTAAGTGCCGACAAGGGGACACGTAGTCAACAATTGACATCGATGGTAAAAAGTTCATTTTGTTCCAGCAGTGTTTATTTCGATTCCAACTGTCCTTTCTGGTTTCACACTCCGGCCAAAATGTGCCGAATGTTCGTTTAATCGGAACATTTTCTCGTTCCGCACGAGTTATGACTTACGATAATTATTTTTTTTAATAGTAATGAGCTGTCAACTCTTATAGTCATTACGACTTTTCGATTGTGTAATTGGATAATTTATTCGATCTTTATCTTTTCAATTAGCGTCGTGTCCAATGATGTGAAGTTTTAATATTCATCTGACAAATTGTTGCCATTAATTTTTAATCAGTTTTTTTGTTATTTATTTACCTCAACGTTGTATGCATCGTGAACAAGCGTGACTAGTGTATGACTTTATTATTCGTTTAATATAATTTATAGGTGTTAATTGTTATCTTAGGCTTGTTTTAGATATTCTTATTGATTATTACAAATTAATTGAGTTGACTCATGTCTCATTGCGAGCAGTAGTGGCCCAGTAGTAACGGCTGCGACTTACGAGTTGTAGGTCGTGGGTTCGAACCCAGACAGGCGCTTTTGTTTGTGTAAATTATTTCATCACCAATGCTCTCAAAAACGATGAAGGAAAACATCGTGAGGAAACCGGCATGTCCCAGAACCAAAAATTCGAAGACAAGTGACATCTACCAACCCGCACTGGGCCTGCGTGGTGGATTATACGGCCCACTCCCTCTCACAGAGAGGAGGCCTGTGTCCCAGCAGTGGGAACTTTATAGGCTGATTATGTATGTCTCATTGCATCACTCTACCACAACTGCAGGCCATGACGCTTTTTATTTCTATTCTACTTATTGTAGAATAGAAATTGCTTGACTAAATTTCTTGGTGGAAAACTGTCAACTGTCTACACGGAAACGTAATTTTTGTCTACTCATCCGTCGTCAAAACGCTTCTCTACGGTTCTCGAGCTAAGCCTGCTGGTGAGCAGATAATAAAACAAATGGTAATAATATTTCCATTGAAACATTGAATAATAAAGGCAGTTCGAAGTATGAAAAATGGAAAGGCCATGGGCCCAGATGATATACCAGTAGAAGTATGGAAGTGTTTAAAAAAAGACGGATGTATGTGGTTGACTTGCATAAAGGAGGGATCCCACAAGAATAGTGCAATAGTTCGCTAGTGTCCATCTTCAAGAATAAAGGTGATGTTCAGGACTGCAACAACTATAGAGGGATAAAGCTCATGTCACATCGTATGAAGCTATGGGAGAAAGTAATAGAGAAAAGACTGCAAGAGGAGAGTAAGATTACCCAGAACCAGTTTGGGTTTATGCCAGGTCGAGGAACAGTGGACGCCACTTTTGTACTCCGTCAATTGTGCGAGAAGAACAGAAGTGCACACAAGAACTTGCACATGGTGTTCATTGATCTGGAGAAAGCGTATGATAGGGTACCTTGAAATGTGTTGTGGTGGGCTTTGAAAGAGAAAGCTTTGCCCGGGAAGTATTTGGAGTTAATTCGTGTCATGTACAGCCAATCTTGTACCTACGTCCGGTCGACTGCTGGCAATACCGACGGGCTCAGTGTGGCTGTAGGCTTACACCAAGGGTCGGCGTTAAGTCCTTACCTTTTGATTATGGATGTCGATGAACGTCTTCCTGTTGATTATGGATGCCCTGACGTCGGACATACAGGAAGAGGCACCCTGGTGCATGCTGTTCGCAGATGACATTGTTCTTGTCGGTGAAGATGGACCTGAGATCCAGAGCAGATTGGAGAAATGGCAACAGAAGCTGGAGATCGTTGGCTTGAAAATCAGCAGAACCAAAACTGAATATAGGTATGTTCTGCAATTTCGGCGGTCTCTCAAGTTCTAGAGCCATAGCGCTTGATGGCGTGCTTCTCCCAGTCTGTTATGACTTTCGGTAACTCGTTTCACTCGTGTAAAGCGATGGCGAACCAGATCGGATGGTTAAGCATAGAGTTAACACTGGATGGATGAAATGGCAGCAGGTCACGGGAACATTCTGCGACTCCCGCATTCCCCTTAAACTTAAGGGGAAGATATACAACACAATGGTAAGACCTGCTGTCTTGTATGGATCAGAATGTTGGGCCACAAAAGGGATTAATGAAAGGCAATTGCATGCAGCTGAGATAATAATGCTAAGAGCGATGTGTGGTGTGACACGAATGGATAGATTAAGAAATGAGTACATAAGAGGAAGTCTGAAAATGGCACCGGTGACTGAAAAGTTGTTCGGAAATCGGTTGTCATGGTATGGGCATGTGATGCGGAGGACTATGGGAAATGTCGTGAGGAAAGTCTTGAGTATGAATGTCGATGGCTATAAGAGTAGAGGAAGACCAAAGAAACGATGGATGGACTGTGTGAAAGATGATATGGCTAGAAAGGGGGTGACTACAGAGATGGCAACTAATAGAGAAGTATGGAAGAAAGCGACATGTTGCGCCGACCCTAAATAAATTGGAATAAGAGCAGGAGAATGAAATGATGAATAAAGTTTTATTTGGGGTCAATTACCTTCAATACCCTGTTTCCGTTGCCCTTACACCAACCAGAAAGAAGTACCTAATAATTAGTAAAGTTATCTTTTTTATGACAATAGTGTATTAGAAACATTATAGGTACGTAATTACAGTAAAATAATGCCTTAAATTTTTTCACGTTCTTTTGAAACAAACAGGCTAGAGTCTCGAACTTCGCTCAATAATAACCTCTTTTACAACTTATTGGCGATCAAACTCCAATCCAGCCAGCAATACAACCACGCATTAATAAAAACAGATACAATCCTCATTTTTTATCCAGACACGGACTTTGGGCGTGTCCATGGTTGCACTGTCCTCATAAATCACAGCACTTACGAACATTGTTTCATCTCATAAATGCGATATAGTGCTGTCTTTATTTGCAGCTTTTGCGATAACAGGGAAGGTCTCAATTCACTTGGATCCAATCTTGAGTGAGGTGTATTGTGCGATATGGAGATGAAAGCTTTTATTCTGGAGTTCGGACCTGGTTCTTTGTGACTGGACTTTTGTAATGTATGATGATCTCAGGATCTAAAAATAGAAATGGAGATTAATTATAACATTTTTTTTTTTAAATCTCAGTGTGATTGGTTCAAAAGTTTTTTAGACAACAGAGACATGTTCAATTGTATTATCTGTCACTATTTATTTCAGTAATATTTTTTAATTTACGATGGGTTTAAAATAAGACAGTGTTTAATTTTTAAAAACATACTTAATGTTTTTTTCATAAATATTTATTAATAATTCCGTACCTGTCATTTTCTGTGTTACATTGCGACTTTCGCCAAAGTTCATGAAATTCAAGAGGTAATTAATTATCAATGTTTATGAGATAACATTAGGAAATGCCCTTTCGTAAGTGGCGGTCAAAAAACTCATTAATAGTTGGTTAACTTTCCAACAGCTGAAGAAACAGGTGAAAGTCCTATGCAAAACAGGGTCACTATGCTAAGACATCACGCGAGACACAACAGCTGTTACGTAAAACAGCGTATAACGGCTCTAAAGCTATAAATTGACGCAATATAAGGTCAGGGTCCCCATATAAACGTTCAGTGTTCGACGTTGGATGCACTACTCCGCAAAGTGGTCATTCGTTTCAAATAAATTACCATGTAATGGCGCGTTAATTTGCATACTCTATTCGACGATACAGTTGTCTTTGCAAACTAAACACAACTTTAATTCCTACATCTAAGCCACATTTTCCTTTATACAGACGTTTTCATTCAAAAGCTTCAGCGATGGTGCTGCCACAGCGGCAAAGCTCGGAACTACGAACTTTCACGAAAGTTCATGCGCCATCCCAGAGATGGCGCTACGGTCGCGGGGTGAAATAGTTCCAGTTTTTGCCGCTTTTGGGTAGCTATTGGGGTTGAACTTGTGCGCATTTGAAGCTAGAGGGTGGTTTTGTCGCTCCTAATGGTTACGGGGTTGAACGAACAGATGGCGCTACATTGGGTCACGGGAACTTGGTGAACTTTTTGGAGCTTTCGCTACCACGTGTGAACAAGTTAGCAAGATGGATGATTAAATAAATGGCTATGGTTATAGTAACACTGCGGTACTGAATGTGTTTGGTTAGCAACGGTCGTCCAATAAATGCTTGACTTATGCAACCGTAAAATTCTTAATTTTGAGCTTGAAACTTATTTAACATTAAGTTGAAATCAAAAGAAAGACAATGTTAGAGAAGAACTTAATAAAATTACACAACTTATTTTGAGATTAGATCTACCTAATATGGTAAAATGTCTAAGTCTAGCGCAGTAGTGGCCCAGTGGTAACGGCCGCGACTTACGAGTTGTAGCTCGTAGGTTCGAATCAAGACAGGCGCGTTACTTTGTGTAAATTATTTCATCACCACTACTTTCAAAACGGTGAAGGAAAACATCGTGAGGCATGTCCTAGAACCAAAAATTCGAAGACATGTGACATGTGGTGCATTAGAGCCCACTCCCTCTCAGGAAGAGGACGCCTGAGTCCCAGCAGTGGGAACATTATAGGCTGATTAAGATTATGTATGTTACGTATGTCTTTTTTTTATTTTTTTTGGGTGGGAAAACATCAAATAACTTCTCCCGCTTTGGGCGGAGCAAGAGGGTGTGTCAGACTCTTACTGATTAAAACCCATCCGTATTCCTTCCTATTGCCTGTGTTTCCAGGGGCCTCGGTGACCCTTTAGTACCTTCACGCGATATGTTATGTATGTTTAAGCCTAGGTATTAATTAAATCTTCAAATAACCTGAATACTGTACCTAATCCTATTTATTTCAAACAGTTGTGTTTACACACGATCATTGTCCCACCTTTGAATGGAGACACTACAAGGTTTAGGAAGCAAAAACTTATTCAAAAGCCTTCTTATTTCCTAACAATGAAAAGTGAAAGTGCAAATCTCCATGCATATTATAATTCGCATAAATATACCTGCTTCTGTGTATTTTTCTCAATTGCATAAGTAAAGTTGACAATTAAAGTCGTAAATCTTATGTTTGACCCAATTCAAGACTTCTTTTGTGTTTCTTCAATTGTTTTGACTTACCTGTTGTTGAGAACTGTTGAGGTCTTTTGATCTTTTGTGCAATTGACTTCCTTGTGCATGGTTTGCGAAGGTGGTTGTGTAAATGTTAAGTTACCTGAAGATTTTAGTACCATCTAACATTATCAGATAATTTGAGATTTTGGCAGATCTAGCAAAAGGTGTTCTGTGACAATAATCTTTCGTCATATTCATGAGGTAATAACGGCTTAAGCTCTTTAGTAGGCTGTTCGAAAACGTTTTCAAATTTAAAAAATGGAATTAGTTACTCTTCTGCCACTCAACTGGAAGGTGGTCACGAGCTCTGCAACTCTACTTCTGTCCCGTGCCAGCTGAAATAAATGTTCAGCGTTGCAATAATAGACAGTTGAAACTTTAGTCACAACTTGAATTTCCAACCTCCTTTCGGCGCACGAATTAACAGAAAATTATTCTAAAATCTTATACCCTCCGAAACACAACCGCAGCCGAGAAATTTAGATGTCTCATGCACTAAGCAAACACATATGATTTATATCCAAACACGGGGTCCGATGACGTTTCCACGCCATAAATCGCAGCCCTCAAGGCGAGCGGACATATCGGGTGCTTTATGAAGAGCACAGACTCGACGACAGCACGGATACGACCAGCGTACCTAGCCGGGTATAAATTGGTACATGCGCCGGTCACAGGCCGGTACACCCGGGTACGCCAGGGTATAAATCTGGCACATCCGGCCGGCTACCGCGCCGGTAGTGGCGACGATTATTCACCCAATATCGAGTTTTGGCTTCACTAGCTAGCTAGCTTTCTAATCTTCGCTTTCGTCGAACTGGATTTATGTCGGACGCTATAAACGTTTTCTGTATTTTTAAGGCTCACCCAACCCAGATCTCGTTTTCAATTTCTGCTGATAAACCTCGTAAAATACGACCGAATCATTTTCGCGTGACAGCATCCCTAATTCAGTGTGCCAATCCATTAATTTCCATTACGAAACAAGAAAAAGTTAGTTTAATTTCTCGTACTTATCCTCTCGTGACTTTGATAACATTTCGCTTACTTACATTTATAACAAAGAAAATGCCGAACAACTTTCGTAGCTGAGAGGACCTACCAAATTATGACGTAACTACTAAAAGCTTTGGCATCGACTTCTAGAGCGGAGCCCTAAATCAATGTCCATACTCATTAGGGCGCGTTCGGGAATTCTTGGAGTAAACAACACGCTGCCCTTCGACTGTCGTTCGTCTAGACGTGACCCAGCTCACCTAGCTTTTGCCTTTTTTCCACTGGCCAAATCCCTGAATCACACACGGCTAATACGCGACTGTTCGCAATAAATCAACTCGCCATTTTTGTTTTCAACGCACCGATAACTCTTTTGTCATAGGGTGATGTAGTAGTACGGTAGGTAGGGGTTCAATGGAGTTATTTATATTGTCGTATTTTCCTTGGTGGAAGAAAATTTCCTTTCTGTTTGCTTCATGGGTCAGTGATCAGATTCGTTCGGCGGTGCCTGCTGCTGATGGCTGCGGCTAACAAGCATAAGGATGTAAGTGAAACATCACGTAATTGTTAGAGCAATTAAATGAAAACATTCATGTTATCTTAAGACCTATCACGGCTTGAACAAAGCGCCGTAAAATTATTTACCCGCTCATAATCTCCTTTACAACCAGTTATTATAATCGGTGTGGTATTATCAAAGTTAAAAACTGCAATTAATCTATTAAATCATTATTAAATTGTTGCAAGGAGGTACTTATTGGAAATTACTGTATCAATAAGTTGGAGCGCAATTTAAATTATATTTGCACAGGCGATCGAATGCACCTACATATTATTAGTTCTAAGAATGATTAGTTGATTGATTATGTAGTTCTATTGACTGCATTCCATTTAAGATTGACTGAGTAAAAAGAGATAAAATCTGACTAAGTATTTATACATTATACTATAGCTTAAATATATCAAAAGTAAATTCACTCAATCATCTTTAAGCGGCCACTGCTCCTGAAACAAAAATGAAGAACAGACTGAATTAAAAACGTTTGTTAGCAATTTTGAGTGTCGCCCTTCTTTACCGGGAGCGTTTGCACCCCACGACTCCTAGTTTGCAGGCTCGCTCCCTATAAGGGAAATAATTGTTTATTTTCGACAGCCACGCACTTAAGTCCACTGTGAACTAACGACCATGTACAGCGGTCACCCTAAAATTGTGATAAACTAGATTAGGGAATTTCATGAATTTTGTTTGGTTTGTTTCAAATCTACACGTAAAATTTAACACCATGGTAGCTATTTTTACTAGGTAATGGAAATCTTTAACTATCCCTTTAAACCGAAATAAGTGCTGAATGTAAGACTGTCTTCTTGTTAATCTATTTCCTACTTTTCCGGATTTTTCCTTTTATTTACATCACCAATTGGAATCACTCACTCTACATAAAGCAATGTAAAAAAATAGGGTTATACAGGAGTTTTTAAATATTTGCTACTCTAGTGTGGATTGGTTGTTCCGCACATCCTCTTGCATTGCATTCAACACCCCACTTTAATTCCACATTCCAGATTTAAAACAATCTTCCCGCTCAAATAAAATGCGTTTACATACCAAACGCAATCAACGGCAATACTAAACTTTTTTTTGCACCCATAGACAGTAGCGACATAAATAACAGGGACATAGCGGGAAGCATAGACTATACAATGGCAAATGTCGGTGCTCACTCGCGACCATTGTAGCGTGGCGCGGAGGCGTTACGAATCAATGGAGGGAATTATCGGCACTGCGACTGGCGTGGAGATGACGTACGTGGAAAAATATGGAAGCAATCATCTTGTTAGCGGGCTAGAATGATCCTGTATGTCATAGCTCAAGTTTCATATACATTTTACTCCTTTTAAGGATAGTTAAAATCGTTTCTTGGGTCCTGCGTATCACATCCACGCTATCATTTAAGGCAAATCAAACCACAGACTGTATTGGATCTTGAATTAAATTGAAAGAGGTCATTCAAGATTTGGAAAAGTGTATGAGATAAGAAAACAACATTTAAGTTAGTACCTTTATTGAACAAGGGCGCAATGAGGGCTGTGGATGATGAAAATCAGATTAAATTTGCCGAAATTATGTGTTGTCACCTTGATCTCACTTACCTTGCCATCTTATTGTTATGAGAAGGTTCTTAGTCCAATCCAAAGCGAGGTTCTCGATGTAAACGATTGACGTGGCTAAATCTGAAAGCAAAATTAGCGGAAGGGATTTTTTTTTTATAAAATTAAATTATACAATCCTATAGAATATTACTGGTCTGCTGAACTAAACCACTGAGACGAACATACATATAAACTTACATACCTACAAAGTCCCATTTTATTCATGACAACATCTCCATAGCCAATCTTGTGCCAGATTAGTTCGTCCCACGCAGCGTATCGGTTGAAGAGGTAAATGAAATGCTATCCGGAGGGGAAAAGTTAAATTACTGAATTTGAGGGTCAAAGAAATAAGTCTTCCGTAGACAGACACGCCTATTGAGTTGTCTATTGATTTAAAATGTGTTGTTTTGTTTATAGCAACGTGTACATAGTGCTTTATGTGCATGGCTTACAAATTGAAAGGGCAATGTGTAAGCTGTATGATGTCACGATGATAATTATCATCATTTCAGCTGAAAGACGTCCATTGCTGGACATAGGCCAAGTTGACACATCGACCGGTCCTGTGCTTCTCGCTGCCAGCGGATTCATGTGGCTTTTACGAAGTCATTGGTGCACCTTGTGGGAGGCCTTCCAACGCTACGCCTTCCTCTTTCATCATCACCATTTCAGCCAAAGACGTCCACTGCTGGACAAAGCCCTCCCCCAGGCATTGCTTCAACGACTGATTTCCTATAAAAAAATATGATTACCATCCTGTAAAAGCTATGCTTGTACTTAGTTTACGCCGTTACTTTGTCAGTTTTGGTTAAATGCTCAAAAATTTAAATGATTGCAATGAACGAGCGAGAGCAGTGGTGGTCCAGTGGTAACGACCGCGACTTACGAGTTGTCGGTCGTAGGTTCGAACCCTGACAGGCGCTTTACTTTGTGTAAATTATTTCATCACTACTGCTCTCAAAACGGTGAAGGAAAACATCGTGAGGAAACCGGCATGTCCTAGAACCAAAAAGTTCAAAGACATGTGACATCTACCAACCCGCACTGGGCCCGCGTGGTGGATTACGGCCCACTCCCTCTCACCGAGAGGAGGCATGTTTCCCAGCAGTGGGAACATTATAGGCAGATTATGCTGAATGAACGACAACTGCTGTAGTCATAGTACGAGAACTGCTGTGTTCTATAAAATCGTTATGTTTAATTAATATTAAACAAAACAACAAAATAACAATTTTAAACGTAGTTTTTTTTGTAATTAAAGTTGCGTTGCATTTCCATTTAAAAAAGCTATTTTTCAATCGATATTTCGTTACTTCCTCTTGCTTATTCGATGAAGAGCCAACATACAATGAAAATCAAATATCATGCAATGGAAACGTAACTTTACTGCTATTATGTTAAAATACATTTTCATATTTTGCTTCCCTTTTTTGGGTTTTTCCACGCATAAGTGGTCAATTCTGAATTTATGGGAATCGAGCTTACTTAATCTCTTGGGGCTTCCCTTCTATTCCTAAATTGTACTACATTGTTGTAGTAAGGGCGGAGTCAAAATAATTCTTTCCCTGTCTCATTATACTAAGTAGAACATAAACCAACTGTTTTGTTTTTAAAATGAAGTTATTAAGTAATTGAAGCAATAAAATTCATGATATGAACGTTCAAAATGAGACGTTTGACAAATATACCGCATTTACCCAAAACCTCGAAATTGGGGTAGGGTCGTAGTAATGACCCCGTTTACTGTTATCTATGGCGATCACTACCACAGACCCTAAATTGCCGCTAAATTTAAAATTCGAACATCATAATCTAACTTCTTGAGGACGAATTAAAAAAAGACCGGGAAACTTTTTATTGTGTGTGTCCATTTGATTGCATGTTTTATTTATTGGTGATTATGGTTCAAAATTGTTGGTGTTGTGACTCTGGGAATTGGAACATCTGCCGGTGTCTGGAAGCGGCTCGCGCGCATTTGAAATTTTGAAAAAGGCTCGACGCCAGAGCAACAGATGCGACATGGATTCCAAAAAGCAGATGTTTATTAAATACCCTCATAGATTAAAGTGGGGAGTGCTTTTGTTTTTCATTTCTTACATTGGACAATATTGTGCCTTAACTGGTTTGACCCTTTGTGTTGATATGCGGGCAAGATAACATGATAATTGGTTTCGTCGTCTTTTGTACTGATGTACGATATGAAAATTGCTAATAATTGTGCTTATTACTTTGTATTGCGCGTTGAATTATGGAAACGTTTTTTGTCTAATCGATTTATTACAAATAAGGTGTTCAATATCTTGACCGAAGTCAAATAAAAAGTTGTTGTAACTGGATACAAAGGGTATTTGTAGAATTGCAATAAAAAGTGGAATGGCAAATACTTGATATCTCATTGCCCTACAATTTTTTTTCATACTACTTCTTTAAAATTGCATATTGTGTTAAGTTAATTGCATATTGTTGGTTCATAATGTAAAACAAAAATGCTCTTGACGTTTCAATGAAAGTTATAGAGTGAAAATCCTTTTCCATACCAACAGTAAGTTCTCAGGGAAAACAGTTAAGGCTCCCGTAGACAAGCGCAACGCGACAGCGTGGCGCGACTGCAGTAGAACAATTTCTATGAAAACTTCATGGCAATTGTTCTACCATAATGGCGTCGTACCGTCGCGTCGCACCTGTCTATGGGAGGCTCTTTTCTCTACTATTTGATAAACCCAAGTTATCATCGTCCGGTTGGTAAGTAAAACTAAAAGCTGTGTTTACAAGACTTACTGTTGGTATATCCAGTGGTTACAAATCGATACTTATGGCCTTATGTATGAGCTGTTTAACGTGTACCTACTAATTTCAACCACAATCCACACAACACAACAAGTGGGCCCTTTGTATACTTAATATTCCATCAACGAAAACTTAACTGTGTCCAACATACCATTAATTCTTACACACAATCACGACGTTTTTAATCAAAAATGTTCGTTAGAATTAACACAAAAACACAACGATCTTTTTAGAACGTTATTCCCGTAGCGAAGGTGAAATTTCACGGCCAATTTTTATATGATTCGTGGAGTTGGCACTGGTTTAATCTAAACCACGGTTTAACTGCTGTTTGACATGCAACTGCGTGGAAGGGAATTATATAAAAGTTTCGAAACTATTTCATAGAAATATTTACGGAATGGGGAAGGTAAGGAAATAGATGGATTAAAGTATTTTGCGTAAATTGTAATGCGTAATGGGTGAATTATTTTGGGTGGTTTTGTAATGTCATAAAAGCTTCACCCTTAAGGTGCGGGCCACACAGAAGGGACGTGAGACGAGGACGAGACGCAGACGCGGCGTCCCTTTCACGTATCTTCATTATTCTTCATACAAAATGTATTAACGCGATCGGGCACAAAACATACAGAAAGGACAAGATGCAGGCGCATCGCTTTTCCGACTGCATATAAAAAATAAAAAAAAGGAATAAGAAAAATAGGTTTATTTGTTACAGAAACACGTGCATTCAAAAATATTAGAGTAATCAGAAAAATAAAACAAAATAGGTCTACATAATTATAATGAGGTGTACAAAACAGAAATAGTCGTCAGCTGCACGTTATGGCTGTCACAAGAAAGCCTCCACTAAGCATGATGCTGTGCTATTGGCACCCACAGCACAGCGCTTATTTTCAGTGGTCACACGAAAAAGACAAATATAATATTATACGATATAATACACACAGCAAAAGTATTTAGGGATCAAGGTATTTTTTAAATATATTTTATTGTCCTATAGAAATTAAATAAAAACGACTATTTAGATTGATTAAATAAAATTTTTTCATATTTGTAGATCAAAAACAACTAGAGAAAAACTTTATGTTATTCAAAAACAACAAAAACCCATTTTCAAATAACGAAATTCACAATAAAAAAGTATCCATAGGAGTTACAAAAAATATTATTAAAAAAAAAACCGGCCAAGTGCACAATGAAGGGTGTCGTGGTATTACCACTGTGTGGATCGCCCGGAGGATACGGTGGAGCACATGGAGGAGGTCTACCAGGCTCGGGCAACGGACCGTCGGTCCTCTTGGAGGCAATCGTCGGCGGAGATCTCTCGCGTCCAGCCTTGGTCCAGGCCATGGTACGGAGCGAAAGGGCATGAGAAGCCATCACCTCCTTTTGCGAAGCAGTAATGCTCGCGAAGGAGGAGGCAGAACGGGTGAGGCAGAGGCAAAATTCGCGCCCTTGTGCCCCTAGCCACCGCTGGAGATGCCCTGGAAGTCGGAAATCCCAGGCCCACTCCCGGCCACCGTAGGCGCGGGCTTGCGGACGGTGAGCAATGGGTAGCTCGCCGTCCCATAAAGAACCAGGCCCGGGTCGACGGCGCGTTGTGTTCCAAGCGCGCCTCAAAGAGATGTCAGCGCAAGTGTAGGGGTCCTCTAGGCCGATGCCTGCCAGGTTTGCGGGAAAGTCCGAATTTATTTGATAAATATCCACCCAAAAAAAAAGGACACTTGACCTAGAGTCAAGTGTCCTTTTTTTTGGGTTAACACAGGCAACGGAAGGAACACGGGTGGGTTTTAGTCAGTAAGAGTCTGACACACTTCACCTGTTATTGGTAACTGTATAAGCCCATGGCTGTTACCTATTATTATTTGATATTTTGTATACAGAACCTGTTGGTGTACCTTTATAAATAAATAAATAGACACACTCCCGGTCCGCCGAGAGGGGGACAAATTATTTGATAAATTCCCACCCAGAAAAAAGGACATTTGACTCTAACAAAAATTAGCACGATTTAGATTATTACATAAACGGATCCTTGAATCGAAAAATGGTGTTCACAAACCCGCAAATTTTTGAAGGGCTTATCCAAAGATACCCCACAACATGATATAGACGAGAAAAAGAAATCATCCCCACATTTTTTCCAATATTTAATTTTACCACTTTGTCGGCATGATTAATACGTATGTATAGGTACCTATGCCAAATTACAACTTACTAGTAATAAGCGTCTTTGAGCTACAGTGGGAACAAACAGACAGACGGGCATGGCGAAACTATAAGGGTTCCTTGTTTACTACGGAACCGTACAAACCCGATTTTTTGACAAGCAATAACGTGCTTGATCCCTAGATACTTTTGATGTGTGTACTACTGCCGCGTCTGTGCCTAGTCCTCGTCTTACGTTCCTTCGGTGTAGCCCGCGCCTTAGTTTTAGTGGAGTCATTGTACTACAGCAGGCTTAGCATGACACTCTCTATTTCTTCGAAGAACAGACACGGCTATTTCCATACATAGTGACAGAAACGAAATGTCCCACCGTAGAAATCCTTCTACATAAAAAAGGACCTAGATAAAGATCGTTAGAAACGAAAGACAAGATGACAGATTGTATAAGGATTTCTACGGTGAGATGTCAAAAACTGAGAAACGAAATTTCACTTTGTATAGAAAGAGCCGTGTCTATTCTTCGAAGAAATAGAGTGTCATGCTAAGCCTGCTGCAAGCTTAGCACGAGCACTGTTTAGTATACGGAAGAATAGACAAAAATGACGTTCCATGTAGAAAGTACTACGACAGCAAAATCGAAAGAGTCAACTGCACTTTTTACGAAATTCACTCTTTTACATAATTCGACTCAGATTTCTTTGTTTTGTCATACGATTTTTTTTCTGTTTGATTCTCAATTTTTACTGATATTAAGTCACGTATATAAAGACAACTACATTTTTTTTCTCAAAGTGTCGAACACCGTATTTTGGAACAAAAAAATATAATAGTAATATTGGCCTTCACCATTTCCTTGGTAATGCCCTATTAACAAAATGATGTAAAATAGGAGAATATAGCCTTGTTCTTCTATTCATTACCATACATAGTTTTGCGTTCAAAACGCTCTCCTGTAAAATCATGATTTTGTAGATAACCGCCTACCTTGTGGCCGTCGACTAGAAAAATGCAAATTGTCTGCACTACCTTAGACAACTGTCACTGTTGTCAGTGTGATTTTGACAGTTGGGTATAGAAACTTTCTTCTGAAATAGTCTACATAAAAAAGGACCTAGACAAGGTGCGTTAGAAACGAAAGACAAAGTGACAGATTGCAGAAGGATTTCTACGATGAGATGTCAAAAACTGAGAAACGAAATGTCACTTTGTATAGAAAGAGCTGTGTCTATTCTTCGAAGAAATAGAGAGTGTCATGCTAAGCCTGCTGATATACATAAATGTAAAATATGAATTTTCCAGCGCAGTGGCATAAGAGAGCTTAAAAGATGCATTAGTGGTTTTCCCACTTCTTTCCATTTTCTCCTATTATGAGTCCTAACTTAGTCGAACTCAAAGCAGTTTTTTTATGGCGGGACTTTGGTGAGTGTATGTCAGTGTAGTTTTTTAGTGTCACTGGCTTGAAACTTAGCATAGACGCAGTTATATTTTTTTCTGAGGCCACTCCGAGATAAAAACGATTTTTGTTGCGTGGTTGATATTATAACAAAAAGCTTGACAAGTCTTCCCAAAGTTTCTGCTGGTATCTCTGACATACTTAACACAATACTTTAACCACTTCCAAAGCTCCCACTGCGCATTTTTCGTCTGCTATGACGTCATCTAACATGGCACGGTACACTCCAGTCCACACAAAAGAGGCCACGGGCGATTCCGGCCTCGCCCCACTACCTCGGATATAATATTTATGAGGGGTACATTTTCACTCTATAATTACGTATCGATTCGTCCGCCGAGTGACGCCCAAATATTATTCATACGACCTCTTCAATTACTATTACGTAGGTGGACGCCAAGCCGTTATTTTTGTTTAGAATTTTTTGGTAGGTACTTTTTTTTTTGGTTTGTGGCAATTGTGACAGGTTAAATACGACAATTATGTAATTGTTCCTTCGTTCTAAGTCTCGTGGCAGGTGGAATTCTGTAGTTTCTGCCTACCTCCATGGGGAGAAGGCGTGAGTTTATATATTTGTGTTTCAATGTGTAACATTGTTTTATTTGGCCGATATTTTTCATTTCTCTGAATAAAGAAAAAAAAACAGATACTTGCACGCTTCAGGGACAATTCAGTATGCCACAATGAAATCCAGAATTATATTATGACAAATCGGTTTTTTAAATAAATAAGAGCTCGACATAATACTGATTTGTTATTCAAATAACCCTTGAAAACTAACCTCGGTCAAGTCTGCGTCTATTTCGATACATTCCGCTTACGTCATTAGTTTTTATACAACCTGATTAATTAATTACAACGTGTATAAATTACTAGAGGTCATTGTTTTGACATACAACAAGAGTACATGGAGATAGCCTTTTCATACTCAAGTAAAAGCCTCAGTAATCAGAATCAGAATAAGTGGCTAAGAAAGTAATCAGAATAAGTGGCTACTATTAATTACAACCTTTATTAATTAAATGGCCGTCAGGAATTTGCGTGTGGCATGCGGCGGCCTAGTACGGACATTTTTTTTAATAAAGTTCCATTTTCACACAAAAGAGTATGTAGGGTAAATAGTACTACCAATAAAAAGATCAGTTCACAAAGATAATAAGCAAAAGTGAAAGCGTACACGTGATTGTGGAGCCCCGTTGGCATCGTACCTGTTGCAGTCTTATTTACGACCCAAAACAAACGCTTTATCTCGCCCCGTCCATATAATGCGACCATAAAACGCTCCACACCGATCCATTTACGACTTCTTGCATAACACCCTTTTGTTTATAAACAAAAAGATTTCAAGGTCCACGCTACCTTGCGATTTTAAAGTCGCAATTGAACTTAGTGACCGTTTTTCGGCCGTCCGGTGAGCTTGCTCGTCCTCGTGTGTCGAGTCAAGACGACTAACTGCAATTTCGTTTTAAAATGATAAAGCCGACTATTAAAATTCAGTGGACACGTGCGTCATTACCAGCTGATCGATATATTGCGGTATTTAAATTGTGGTAGTGGAGTGGCCATAAAAGCGGAATGGGTTGTAAATAAACAATAAATTATGTAACGTATCGGTTAGTGCCGATAACCTGCGATTCCTTTTCACATCTATCTGGAGTTTACAAGCTTTACCATCTGCCAAGTGATAATGATAACCGAAGATGAATTAATTTGACGTATTAAGAATTATGTGAATTTTATGAGTGGTGTTGACGGATACATTGTGAAACAATTTTGTAGTGATGAATGTGATGATTAATGGGACAAAGGTAACAATTAAAATTTCTCGTATCTGTTAATCTAATTTATTATTATTATCCTTTAGACAAATTGGCCACACTCAACAGTATTAATTGAAAGTCAGTGCCAATTCTAACCAATTAATTCACCAGCAATTAATCTTGATTTTAGCCATATTCTACAAATCTCAAATGCAAAATCTTCTCTCACAAACTTAGCATCATCCAATCGCGTACTAAGCGAGTACAAGTAAAAAAATAGACAAAAAAATGATTCTAATGTGGGGAATGGCGGCCGAAACGCACCGGGATCGGGAGGGGCGAGCAGGGCGGAGCGGGCACAAAAAATAATAATAACAGTGTGTGTCTGCTGTCACCCCATCACTGTGGAGTGTGGTGTCCCACTCCTGCGTCACCCGACGTCACTCGTGTGAACTTTGTATGCCATTTTGGATCAAGACGCTTTTGGGAGCGAGTTTAATAATAGCGCAATAGTATTCGTATGTATTTAGACCGTGGGTAGGTATAACGAACCGTCTGTCTCTCGAACGTCTGCTAATTAAATATTTTAGTTTTGCAAGAGATAATTGTGTTTATTCTGTCTCTGGGAAGCTGTTTAATTGGATAAGTTGTGTTCGCACTTTGACTTTGCATAGACTTAAAATGTTTTGTAACAATGTAAATCCGGTCACAATGTCGTAATACTTTTAAGAACGATGCTTAGCTTCTTTTAAACACTATAAATCGTGGTAGGTATTTGAGATCAACGAATTTTAAATCCAAGCACGTTTTATTTAAGACAGAAGGAATTTCAATCACTGTAATAAAGTAACAGTTCCAACTCTCAAGACCACCGTCATTGCCAAACAAACGCTCCACGTTCTATTAATCTCACACATACATGTAGGTACATTTTTCTCAGCGGATTTAAATCTCCGTTCACCTATCATTACGAGGGTGAAACTAATCCAGCGTGTAATCTTACGTAATTATAACATGGCGGGGCTAGTGTAAGTCACGAATCCTGCTATCTAGGCATGAGGCGAGACTTTTAAAACTTTGCTCCTATGTATATGTTAAGATATGTATATAGATACCGTGGCTGGAATCTGATTATCATCGCGGACGGAGTAAAGTTGTGGGCACATTGTGGACTTGTGTGATAAAGTTCTTGACAGTAGAGACTTTGGAAGCGACGTGGAATGTTATAAGTACTCAGTTCTTGTGTCCAAAAACGCGTCGCTTTTGTTTTAAATATTCGTATCCGTCGTGTATTATTGGAGTAGGTACCTAGCTAAGTAGTAGACTTCTTACGACACAACTAACTAACTCTTAACTTTATTCAAATAATGCAATGAAATAATTTATTTAATCTTTCATTAAATTTAAACAGATATACTAATCTTAAAAATACCTACAAGATGTACAAGTATATAATAAAAATAACAAAAAGGCGGAAGAGCTCATTGGGCATCAAAAAATTCGTTGGCATCGCTGTCAATGGGGAAAAGTGCCCAAAAAACTGGCAATAATAATACGATAGAATTCCTCATGGAAAGCTGAGTAACTGAAGCACATGTAAAAGTATGATCACTTGTCGCAAAGCAAATCGTAGTATATGGCACTATCCGAACATTTTTACTTGGTACGACATCGGAATGGACCTACGTAGGATCTTTTTTTTTTTGCTAAAATTTGACCCTGGCCAAATTATCTCACAGTTCTTCATGAAAAGTTAAAAAAATATCGACTGAGGCTAGTCCTCAGTCACAAACACCAACGTACGAAAATAAAACCTCGACGTCAAAAACTCCGTAGCACCCAACTCGTAGCACCATTGTGCCCCCGGCCTAATATTAAGACCGTGAGTTTAACCGGCTGATAATCCGGGATGTAAACACGCGAAACACGATCGCCTCCCGAAGCCCGCCACCGTCGCTAGCTGCGTCAAATAATACACTAATATTTATTTATTTACCTACATGGTATTTTGCCCTAATAGAGCCAACAGGCATCTTTAACTAGACTCCACTTGTACGTATAATATGAATGATACGTCAGGGATGTGAAATGCCATTAGATACATCATCAGCCTATAATGACAGGCCACACACAGGCCTCCTCTTTTTCGAGAGTGGGCCATAATCTACCACGCAGGCCCAGTGTGGGTTGGTAGATGTCACATGTCTTCGAATTTTTGTTTCTAGGACACGCTGGTTTCCTTACGATGTTTTCCTTCACCGTTTTGAAAGCAGTGGTGATGAAATTATTTACACAAAGTAAAGCGTCTGTCTACAAGCGTGTGTTACCACTGGATCACCACTGCTCCTGCCAAATTAAAATGCCATTGCATTCGTAGAATATTATCAAAGAGGGCAAACAAAAGTTGGATTCTTCAGTCTCCTAAATCTGGTTGAATAATAAGTAATAATGTTTTCAAATGACTCACTGTTGCCACTTTGTTGTTACGAGGTTTATAACCTCATGTGTCATTGTAACAACTACAATTCCACTTGCATATTTGGGACTGCATCAACATAACTTTTAAAAGAAGATGTATGTCTATTTATAACTGCCGATATCTGCACGCAATAAATTAAAAAGCGATTACTGAAATTAAGATGCAAAAACTTTATCGGACCGTTTATTGGCATTTCATCAACGTCAAGCTGTGATGTGTGATGGCCGACAATATAAGAATTATGGTCAATTTTCTGATGTTGTGGGATATTTAAGTGCTTTATCATTTTATCTGGGCATGCAGATTCAGAGCAAAAAGTTGATTATTTAAATGAAGGTGTAATGATAGTGTATGTGGTTTTAACTTATCACATAACATTTTTCATCATAGGAAAGCGTCACCAAAATGACAGTACAAGCTTTGAGCAATTTGGTAAAGTTAACAAAACAAAAGCTATTTCAAAATTTCAACTATACAACATTTCCCAATAAGATTTATGAAATTTTGAATTCAGTTCGATGCATAAAAAAATGTGTTCCATTTAAAAAACCGTTCGATTTGACAAAGAAACAATGCAAAACGCTAAATTAAATTCAAATATCGAAAGAGGAAGTCGCCGCGCCGCCCCCGCGTCTCTGTGAGATTTATTATATTTGTCCTGCGCTTATTTCATTATTGCCAGTCGCGCGATCCCGAACAGGCCCGTTGAAATTTTAGGAATAGTTTACAATGTCAATGATCTGTGATAGTCACGAATATGCGGTAATTTGGCGTTGTTCTGTATTAATGATAAGTATGGGTATGTTTCCAAAAAACGTTTTGTTAATAAAGTTGTTTTCTTTTTGTTTCAGGTAAATTCAGCAAATATCAGACAAGTTTACGAGAACGACTATTCACAACAGCAGTGTTACGTAGGTATATTCTCACTGCAGCAAATGATTAAATTTTCAATATCAAGCCAAACCACTAAATTAGAAAAGTGGTAAGGGCACGAGAAGTTAATAGATTGAACATTTCAAAACAAGAATAACTTGAGAGAGTTAAAATGTTATGTAAATAGAAAGAAAATCGTTTTCTAACTGAACTGTAAGAGCGCGCAAAAACTTTTTGATGGGCTCCCGCTGAGCTTCAGTATATTCAAAATTTTGCAACAAATTTATTTAATTTTGTGTTTAAAACAGAAAATTGAATTTTGGAAGACCTTAATGCTTAATATAAAAAACTTAATTTTGGTAACACCTTTTCAATGTTGCAGAAAACTTAACTCAAATGCCGATTAATGTTAGTAAAATTTTGCATATACAATCACTTATGAATAGAAAGCGTTCAATGAATATCTGTCTCGTTCACACTTGGGAATAACCTTATCAATCTAGCACGAATCGAACAATAGCGTCGCATGTTTGATTTATACAGTCGCTTAGTAGGAACATTACGGATAATTATAGTGCGACTAACTGATTTTAACGCTTGAAAACAATGAATTTATTTAAAATCGTGAAGTGATTTTGATTGAAACATTAAATGCAGCCGTTATTAACCGTAACGTCTGCGTTGGTAACACCAAATTAAAATTAAAAATTATTAGTACTTGACGAAAGTTATATTTCTCTTGCAACTTTTGTTTCTCCATTTTCTTTAACCATTACAGAATAGATAATTCTGTATACACATTAAGATGCTGACAACAGCTAAAGTGCAGTCACTGTCGGACTGCGTAGAAAAGTAAGAGAAGCGCGATGACACAACGCTTATAATTTATTGCAAAATATGAAGCAATTATCTACTTACTCAAAAGTGAGTTGAGTAATCTGAATTAAACAACCAACCAAGTTCTGCATTCAAATAAGACGACAACGTACGTTGACATTTAATATAGATTTTTGGATTCGAACTCAAGGTAATACGTTAGTTTACCGTTAAATTGTATCTTTTTTTTTCAAAACGATTTTTGTTAATAACCAGATTTTGAGAAAAATGTTCAAGAATAACATACAATATCTTATCCGCTACTACAAACTATATAGACTTGGTTATTTTTTTAAGTCAAGCCTACTTAGATTATTTGCCTCTTGTCAGCACCTTAAGAAAGGCCAAGGCTTCTTACCCAAATACTCTAAATTTAGTTCATTGCACTAATTCCAAGCCACGTCGACCTTTAAAAAGGAAATTTCAAATTGCGAACTGTCAATTGGAGCGTTCACGACAAATCCCAAGAGGTTTCGTTCGAAGTACACCTCCACAAAAGCCGAACAGAAGTAGGAGCTCAGCTCACGAGGTTTTCAAGGGTGGTGGCTGCTTTCGGCGGGAAAGCAGCGGCTTGAAGCGGCCCGGGGGTGGGGTAGGGAGGCAGGGGGCGTGATGGCTCGTATTGATTTAGTGCCGTCGTCGACGGAGCTATGTACTGCTAGCTAGGTAAGTATCGCTCGATGTCGCTTGATGCGCTTTCTTTGAGCTGTGAATGGATGAGTAGCGGGCGCGAACATAAATGATGGCCTGAAGTTGGTATTCTGTGTAGTGTGGTGAATAATATTGAGATACTTAGGTACTTTTATTCTTTTGCACTGTAATGGAACATCAATCATAACTCATTTGAATAAGTACCGTAAGTAAAATGAATTAAAACTTCTGTTTTTTAAAGTTTAAAATTGAATGACTGGACCATCTGGCCACTGGCCTCTGATTAGGTTATTGGTTAATGTAATGTATATTATTACCTCTAGCAAGAATCATAAGAAATAATAATAATAATAATAATCATTTATTTGTCAGATTAGTACAATCCAATATTGTTAGTGAGGACATAGACAACTTACAAACCAGTGTTAGTACATAAACCGCTGTCAATTAATACATTAAAAAAGTCAGATAAATGGAAACGAATTGATTAAGCTATTTCAATAAATTTCATATTTTTGGCGTAAAAATTAAAGCAGTACCTACAAGCCCAGTCCAGACTTACAAGGTCAGTCTACACGTGAAGAAGAGCTTCACGTGTAGACTGACCTTGTAAGTCTGGACTGGGCTTGTAGGTACTGCTTTAATTTTCCAAGTTATTTCAACACTAAATGCTATAAATATTTTCCACAAAATGAAAAACGAATAAAACCAAACTCACACAAAAATCCTAGTATAACACAAGCTAGCAATTTTCCGGTGCAGTCAATGTAAAAGCGCTTTTCGCTGCTGCAGCGCTGTATACCCCTGAGACCTCCAGCGTCGAAGATTTAAATGGATATTTAACTTTAGTCTCAAGGAACCTAAAGTCTATTGCCTTCGTCCTCCAAGTCTGTAGGTTTTTTTGCTTAGAGAAAAACTTGCGAAGCTCCTAGCAAATGGTTTTAAATAGTCCAGATACAGCGTTTTAAAACTTTTATAATGGTCTGTTTATTTAAGTTTGTACGTTTTGTCTTTCTCTTGGAGAGGACAGGGATGGTTTATTGTTATTTTAGTTTAGCAAGGCTTGATAGAAAGCGGTTTAGATTACCTTTAACGAACGTAAAATGACATTGGGGAAAATGTCGTTTTTGTCAAGTCAGTCTTCGTTTTCCGTTCATCATTCATGCATTTGTAGAACAAAAATTGAACGAGTTATCTAATAGACTTTGACTGTGTTTTTGATTGAAATTGTGTCCGATACATTGCGATAGGCTCGTTTCCGATGACTGAAACCGATAGCGTCATCGCTGAATGGTTCTGATAACAAATGTGCGAAGTTGGACGAAATATTTGGAGGTTTTCAGCTATGGTTTTAGCTAAGGAACAAAAGTTATTACCTACTAACATTTATGACTCCGGGAACCTAAAAAGGTACTGTAGTTTACAGGGTTAGCAGATAAGTTGATATCTTAACACAGCTAAATGTTTGGGTGCCCTTAGCGTGTAGTCGCTTAGTTTATAACTTTTATGGCTTGGCTGGAGGCCTTTATTTATTAAGGCATCCACAGGTTAGCTAACAATCTCCTAAGTCGACCTACGACAAGCCATACACAAAAATATTATAGGCAATTATGGGGACTGCTGACAGAACTGAAAACTTAAAACTTTGGAATAACTTATATAAATATACGTACACATTTACACAGGCCGCTGCGCGTCGCCAGTCTGGCGCAACACGTCACATTAGTATGTTGCGGTTAGCATGTCGGTGACGCGAACTCAAATTTTTCCCCTACCAAAAATCGCTCACCGCGCCTTAAGCATTTTTTACTTAAAAAAAACAGTTAAATGTCAGACAAAGGGCAATGTGTTTATACTTTCAAGATTATGAAACACTACCACTAGCAGAAAGAGGTCACTTAATTCAAAAGTTTGCACTAAAACTGTGATCAAGAAGAGTACCTACTTACCTAACAAGTCTGTTATTCATTTTTCACAGAAATAACTTAGACCTATTTCCTCAGAAGTAATACAGTAGTCTCCAACTATATGATTAATGAGCATTTTTCTGAATAGAAAAATTAATATATTAAAAAAAACAAAAAACCCGACTGCAACAACACGATAATTTTAAAAATTATAATGCTTGTTTTTCGCTTTTCAGTTGTGTTTTTGCAGTTAGGATTTTTGTTTTTTTTTTAATAATCTGTTTCATTTCAAGCTTTTTAGTTTAAATTATATATATTAGCTTTGATTCGATATAATTTATAATTATAATATAATTGTTATAATTTATTTAAAAAAACTTCCCCTTCCTTTTTTTGTATTTGCAGATGCAATATATAAATATTATATATCTTATGTCACTCCCACAATGAAGACGAACCTAACGACACCTCTTATGTTAAAATCCATCAAGCCGTTTAGGCTACAGAGCGTGCCAAAGAATTAGACATACCTACAGACATACATACTCTCGAAAAACATTACCCTCCTTCTGGGGCAGTCGGGTAATACAAGTTAGGAGAGATGTTCCGCCTAGTCAGTAAAGCCGAGTATCCGGCCACTTTCGTAGTCGGCGACTAGTCGACGACTATTCGGCAAAGAGCGCTGACTATCTGGCTTCTTACTTTGTATGGGTTTACTAATGTTTGCCATAATTTAAAATGCAATAATTTTATATACCATACTTGTATTTGCCATAATTTCATTAGAAATAACGCTTCAGTTGCCATAATCGTGAAATTACATAAAATAATTTTCACTAATTTCATTGGTCATAATCGATCAATGTCATAATAATTTTAATCATTAAATGTATTTGCTATATTTTTCATTTTAAATAATGTCGTTTTCCATAATAAAGAAATGAAATGATGATGAAATGAAATTAAATTATGATGAAATGAAATGAAATGAAATGATTTTATTTTTTGTAAGTAGGTTTGTACAAACACTTTTACACGTCAATCATATTTAGAAAAAAAACTAGATGAGCTCGGCGTTTCCTATCTGACTACTCTGAGAAGAAAGGCCGAAACAAACTCAGAGGTCAAACGATTTCAACGATTCGACGAACAATACCAAAGAAAGGACATTTGGGTAGGCCGCTTAAATGACTCAAAGTGCCAGACTAAAATTAAAACTAACTGAGAGAAAAAATAAAAACAATAACCCACATAGTCTTAACATTCGCAATAATTAAAAAAATATATAATTAATACTTCAAAATGTAAACATTCATTTCATTGTAGAATCCTGGAAATTATTGCTGGCAGAAATCATCAAATAACTTGTCCCACTCTGGGCGGAGCGGGAGGGTGTGTCAGACTCTTACTGACTAAAACCCACCCGTATTCCTTCCTGTTGCCTGTGTTGCCAGGGGCCTCGGTGACCCATAAGTACCTTCCCGCGACCCCGGCAGGCATCGGCCCTAGTGGACCCCTACTTCTTTTGTGCTGACGCCATCTCTTTGAGGCGCGCGTGGAATACGACGCGCCGTCGACCCGGGCCTGGTCCTTATCGGACGGTGAGCTACCCATTGCTCACCGTCCGCAAGCCCGCGCCTACGGTGGCTGGAAATCCGTCCGAGATTCCCGACGCCCAGGGCGTCTCCTGCGGCGGCTAGGGGCGAGAGGGTGCGAAACGTGCCTTTCGCTCAAACGTCCCGCCTCCTCCTTCGCGAGCATTACTGCTTCGCAGAAGGAGGTGACGGCTGCCCATCCCCTCTCGCTCCGTACCATGGCTTGAACCAGGGCCGGACACGAGAGGTCTCTGCCACCGATCGCCTCCACGAGGACACGGCGGTGCTCTGCCCAAGCCTGGCAGACCTCCACCGTATGCTCCACCGTGTCCTCCGGGCGATCCACACAGTGGTGACACCCGGACGATTCCTCCCGCCTTATCCGTCACAGGAACCTCCCGAAGCTGCCATGTCCGGTGAGGACCTGCGTCAGGTGAAAGGTGACGACGCCGTGGCGCCACTCCAGCCACTCCTCAAAGAGGGGACTTATCGCCGCAATCGTGGCGTGCCCAGCACTGGGTTGCGACAACCGTACTTTCCATGACGCCATGAGATCCCGCCGGAGCTCCGTCCGCTGTGCCGCGATTTCTCGCGGCAGCGGACTTACGCTCCGGCGTTTCGCCTCCTCGCGCCACTCCCATACGTGCGCGAGGACTTTTGCCTCCAGATCCCATGGCGGCAATCCGGCAAGGAGGCTCGCTGCCTCACAGGAGACCGTGCGGTATCCCCGGACCATCCGGATGACCCTTTGGGCTGCGCTCAAGCGGCGGGCTGGCCACAGCGCCAGAGAGCGCGCCCATACAGGAACCCCGTAGAGAGCCATGGACCGCACGACCCCCGCGTAGAGCCTCCGGCAGGAGGCGTTTGGACCCCCTAGATTGGGCAGGAGCCGCTTCAATGCAGCGCCCGCCCGCTCCAGTTTGGGAGCCAAACGTCGGAAATGCTCCACGAAGTTCCACCGGCTGTCGAGGACGAGTCCCAGGTACTTCATCGTCGACTCGACGCCGATAGAAACCCCTCTTACCGTTATTTGGGACCCCAACGGTGGCGCGTTCCGAGGACCATGAAAACACATGGCCTCGGACTTGTGCAGGGCCACCTCGAGTCCCAATTGCCGGATCCTTTCGACGATTGTCGCAACCCCGCGTGCCGCTAATTCGGCCGCCGCCTGGTGCGACCTCCCCTGCGCCAGGACCAACGTGTCGTCAGCGTAGCTTACTTCGCTGACGCCGCTACGGAAGTCGGCGCGCAGCACCCAGTCGTATCCGATGTCCCACAGATGCGGCCCCAGGACCGATCGCTGTGGGACACCGCACGACATCTCTTGCCGGTTCCACACTCCCTGGTGACCGGGGTAGATGACGGCCCTCTCCGTCAAATAGGCCTCGACCACACGACAGAGGTAGGTCGGCAACCGGTGATACCAGAGTGCCTCCCTGATGCAACTCTAGGGCAGGGTATTGAAGGCATTGGCGATGTCTAGAGACACCGCCAAGACGACCCCACCCTGGGCAACAGCATTCCCCGTCGTCAAGGCTCGCACACGCATGATGGCGTCCACCGTAGAGCGCCCTCTGCGGAAACTAAACTGGCTCTCCGCCAAATCCGGCCCCACCCGCACCAGCTGGCCGACGAGGCGGTCTGCAATGACTCTTTCAAAGAGCTTGCCCACCTCGTCGAGCAGCACGATGGGCCGTTAAGCGGACGGAGAGTCCGCAGGGCGCCCTGCCTTCTTTATGAGGACCAGTTTTCCCGTCTTCCAACGAAGCAGGAACTGGCCCCTCTCCAAACATACGCTTAGGAGCCCCCTAAGTCGAGGTCCGAGAGCCTCCAAGGCCAGGACCCAGGCCTTCCCAGGTAAGCCGTCGGGTCCTGGGGCGGTATTTTTGGCATTAAGCCTGCGTACCGCTGCTCTCATTTCTACCTCGGTTACCTCCGGAGCATCGTCGTCGTCGTCGTCGTTGGCGGTGTGGTCCGCATCGGGCACTGCAGTAGGCGGAGCCATAGGCGGGGAGGTGTGTTCCCCTCGGGAAAGGAACAGAGCGCAGCACAAAACGTTTTTTTTAACGGCTAGGTTAGGTTAGAACCTAACCTAGCCGTTTAGATTTTGACTAACTGCTTATTGTCCAAAGATTGTTTGCTGTAATACATCATTTCATTACAGACCAAATGCCTTAATGACATCATTTTTTTGTACAAAACAATAAACGTTACTAAATTATATTAAATGTTGCTTATGTCAAGTATCGATTATGTAAGGTGTTACTTATAGAAACTAATGGTTATAACATATGTTATTTCGGAAACTTATTTTATGGCAAATAAAAGTTATGACTAATAAGTTGATATGACAAGCGTTATTAGTTTAAATGATAATAGTGCAAGTAAATATTATGAGGGGCACGATTATGGAAAACAATATAAATTATTTTATGGAAAACAAGACAATCCTTTTGTATGTATTTCTCAATAAATGTATATAGGAGGAATTAACATTTAAGTAATAATTTTAATTGAGTTCTTTCACTTGAACAATAACAGTATTGTCTTTATTTTTTTATTTTCACACAAAACACCGCCCTGACCAGTGCAATGTGAAGTAAGTAAACAAAACATGTCCCGACACGGTCGCTCGCGGCGGTTGCGACTTGCGCGCGAATCAGATGTAAACGTAGCGTCATGGAAATTGCCGAATACCCCGAAACCGTGATCGGCTTGGCCGACTAGTCGGCCAAAGTCTTAGTCGGCACATCTCTAATAATTAGTTGAGAACCGAGGTGGCTTTTAGGATTTTTGATTTATAAAAGCGAATGACACTCTAATTAATACAATTGGGGCCATCACCGCTCCTTGGTGTTTTAGCAATTCAATTATAAAAATTGGATCACATAAATGGATTGTTGATAAGTACCGCTGCTAACACACATAACAGTTTCACGAATCTGTGCACAGAGAAATCAAAAGACAGAAACAACATCACATGAAAATACACCAAACTTTGCTCTACAAGATAAATAACTAGGTAGGTACTACTAAATATTTTCTCATGAAACTTTTAGAGTAAGGGCCGAAAAACGAAACTAAAATTGCCAGTATGTATATAAAATCACATCAAATAAATAGCTACCAATAATGTAAAAACAAATATGAGTGTGAAAGTAATATTACCTAATAGTTCTGGGGCCAACCATCACCTCTTATAGCAGTATTATTTCAATATTACTTCAGCGTGAGAAAGAGATGGAGCTATAAGTCCTGTACAGCTCCATCACTTTCCCACTGTGTTCCATTATAATAACACTGATAAAAGAGGTGATGGTTGGTTTTGCTCTTTCCTTTAGAGCCTTAAGAAAAACAAAATTCCCAACTTACTTGCACTCTCTGTTCACTAATCTAATCTGTGGCGACATAAAGAATTTTATGGTTGTTGCGGCGATGCCCGCGCCTACACTTTACACCCGGTTTTGGGTACGCTTCCTACTTATTTTAATTACCATTTTAATTGCTATACAACCGCCGATAACGATCGTTTCGTTACAAGCACTATTGTTTGAATTCGTTCGCAGAACAAAAAAATATACGTTCCTAAAATATGTTAAAAAGTCAGAAAAAAATATAAAGCGAATAGTAACAAAGTTTTGACGCCTAAACGTGATGTTATTCAGAAGTCAGAACTTTATACACGCTTACTTTAGACAGTTGGTATTTGCAATTCACAGACAGAAGTCGCTCGGCAGGTAGGACTTTAGAGTTATCTTTTATTTATAACTACGCAAAGAATCCCTCTCTAATGTCTAACCATGGGATGTCGATTTGCTCTCCCCATTGGATTTGGGAGCGAGTAACTGATGAGTCGCTCTGAATGATAAATGACATGGTTATATTTCTAAAAAGAGAAAAAAATGCAAAAATTGCAAAAATGTTTCTAAAGTTATTGATTGTCGCCACACAATTAAAAATAAATATAATAAAATGACAGCACAAACGAAATAAAGACAAATGAGATGGGTTTAGAGATCAAACCAGCTAGAAATGAAATAATGAAGGATAGGTGGCAAGCGAATCCAAAAGAACAAAGTATCTACTGGAACCTCAAAGACTTTGAAATATCGAGTAGGTTTTCATTAGAACAGGAACATCTTCGAGGAAACACTATCAACACCTTTGCCTTAACCGAGTATAAAGACAGTTACACATAAATAGTAGGGGGTACACAAGTCCGGAAACCAGCGGGTGTTCGCTCTCATAACTATATTCAC
This sequence comes from Atethmia centrago, assembly GCA_905333075.3. NCBI lineage: Eukaryota > Metazoa > Arthropoda > Insecta > Lepidoptera > Noctuidae > Atethmia > Atethmia centrago. The sequence goes on along the minus strand of HG995383.1, from coordinate 11,424,915 downwards.
GTCTGATATTTTTGAACTTTCACGTGAGCGCTTTATTTCGACGCTTTTTTTCTAAACTCCGTGATTTACGTCAGTTGGAGTCGGATTCTGTGAATGTCGAGTGTCGAAAGCTTTATGCGGGACCAAAATTTATTTTGTTTTAAACGATCCCTAAGCTTTGTCTCTATAATTTAAGTTGCGATGAAAAATAATGCGTTGAATGTATTAATGAAGATTCTCTAGGGAAAAATAGGTTATGAAGGAAATATGTTCCATATAAATTACTCTGGATAGCGTTTAATCATTTTATCATCTAGAAAAGTATTTCGTAACCTCTACCCACTATAAATTTTATCAAAACCTATATTTTATGACACGTTAACACGAAAATTTATATATCTTTAAGGCACCAGACAGATCTTTAACAAAATTTATACCAGGTTTGAAATCAGAATTCACAAGGCGGACCTAAGGACCAAATATCAAACCCTCAAATAAAAATTCTTCGCTAAATTCGTTAAAATCAAAACACATAAAGCAAGCTATACAAAGTAAAAACAATTAGTTACCACAAAGTGTTACAATAAAAGCGAGCCCACTCCTCTTTCCTGTTAGTTTTCGCTCCCTTGCACTTTTCCGGACCAAAAGGAACAAAAGATTTACGTTGGCCACGTCTGGGCCTTTCTCTAAGACTACTTTTGTTTGTAGGTAGGTAGGGTTTACTTTAAGCACTTTAATGCGCAAGGTGAGATACTTAAAATGTATTTTGTGATAATATGTATTTTGTAATAATATGTATTTTGTGATAATAAATCTTGTTTGGTGTTGGTGTTAAGTAAATTATTATCTTTTTGGAGCCTTTAAAATAATTGGAAGGTGATAATTTAGGAAAATTTCTGTTTTTTTTTCCAACCGATCATCCTGAAAACTCACGTCAATTTAGTGCTACAACTTAGAGAATACCTTTAGCAATTATTCCGCCTTTGTACCTTTTTTGAGTGCGAATAGTTTCAATAAATAAATAATTCACTAAACTATAGCTCGTTCGTTACGGAAATTAACACTTAACAATCGCTCTACATCGAAATACAAACAGTCGTGGCATCACCTGATAAAGCTTCTTCAAGTCCATAATTCAAATAACGAAAGTAATTCATCTTTCCAAATTTTCTTCCAACTGAAAACAGAGTTAATTATGATTTATTAAATCTATTTCCATTTCTACAAAGCTGAATCACACCCAACAATGAGTTAATAATCCAATTAAATTTCCTTCGACTTCTGTGTCCTGGGCCATGTTTCAAATTCAAATAAATCACCAACTTGAACTCGTCCGACGGAAATAGCACTCCGTCCGTCCATAAATCCAAGTCTATTTAAGCAATCTCAAACGAAAAATCTGAAATAAGTCGCATAACATGTCACCTAGCACATAACTTTTTCAATTCCAAAAAGATTAAACAAAAGACTGGTTTTTTTTTTAAACGTATCGCTGTTGTTCGAATAGAAGATGTACTTACTAGCTATATTTTATCGTCAAAAGGGATTTGATGTCACAGCCTAAATTAATTGAAAAAGTCCAGGCAGTATGTCATTATAACAAAAAAGTGCTAGTCGGACCACGCATAATGAAGGGTTCCGTAAGTTGGCATGAATTTATCCCAAAAACAAACTTAACATTGAAGTTGAAAAATATGTTCTCCCATACATTCCAACTGCAAATGTAAGTTTGTACGCACGATACTGAGTGATTTACCATGTTATTTTAAGACTTTAGACTTCTTATAGGTTTTCTTGTAATCTATACGTATAGTCTATCTATAGTATGTAACTGGCGAAATGTGGGTGTACTATAGGTACACCTCTGCCTAACCCTTCGGGGAATACAGGCGTGATGTTTATAAGTATAGTGTATTTTTTTTTCAACATTTTTGGCTAACTAATAACTGCAAATGTAAGTTGGTCGACTATTACTCGTTATTTTGCAAAGCCTACTTTGCTATGATAGTTGTCCTTTTAACTTCGTTAGGTATATATACTACTACTTCCATGATTTTTTCACATATCAAAAACCAACCATTTAGCTGGCACATACTTGACTCTAACAAAAATTTGCACTTTAAAGCTTAATATTACGCAAACGGATTCCTGAATCGAAAAATGGTTTTCACAGACCCGCAATATTTTTGAACGGCCTATCCAACGATACCTCACAACATGTTATAGACGAGAAAATACTTTACGTGCACGGGAGGTACGCTGCAAAAAATATTTTATTTTACCACTTTATCGGCGTGATTAATATGTATATCCTTTCCAAATTACAGCTTTCTAGTACTAAGATTCTCTGAGCTAAACCGCGGACAGACAGATAAACAGACGGACATGGTGAAACTTTAAGGGTTCTTTGTTGAACACGGAACCCTAAAAAAAACACTGTCGATGAAACGTCAACTTAGTATTTCGTTAATCGATACTGCCAATACAAATGAGCTACATTAACGTAATACAAGTTACAAAATAGACGTATAATTAATTTTTCGTGATTATCGTGAACACAATCAATGCGAACGTTCGCGCGCGATAAGCATCGAGTTAAAATAATTAACGCAAATTTATGAAACTTGCGGGATTCGGAACGCACCGGCGCCAACTGCTAGACTTGTTGCTATGTTCTAGTTATTTTAAGAAGCGTTTCGAATTTTGGCAATAAGGTAGAGAGGACTGTTATCGATCCATGTTTATTTTTAAGTTGCTTAGACATTTTGGCCATGTCAATGAGGTAGAGCTGAATATTTTATTATGTGAGGTCAATAGAATTATAACACATCAAAGTTTGGTTAAACTAGACCACAGTATGTGTCATCTTGCTTAGCCGTAGATATCTAATAAAAGAACTCAAGATTCAAGATACTGAAAGCAGTTAAAATCATTGAATATGTCTTATTGTTTTGATATAGGTACACGTGCCACGCCAAGGCAGTTAACAAAAATCCATGTTGTAATTAAATACATGTAAAAATATTTTCGTAAATATCATTAAAAGCGTGGGAACTATTTAATTAATTGCCATAGGTACGTACTAAAAAATATAATGAAACAAACTAGTTTTTTTTTTATTATCCCACAAATACACGAATATCCATTCAAGGCTTTCTTATGTTATTTATATGTCCTGAAGTTGTTTGTGTGGTTTCTATCGCAACAAATTGGTTAATTATTTACTAATTATATTATTCTACTACATGAGCACGTTCGTTAATTGGGCACTTGAAATTTTATAATGCCTACAACAAGAGCCTGTTTTCCGAACTGTAAAAGGCTGAATAAATTAAGGCTTGATTGGACTAAATTAAAAATAAGTAGGTACTACATGGAGTTTTATTTACGGAATAGCCAACGGGAAAAGTGTAGTGTCAGTTAATTCATAGAATAATAACTGAATGTTATTTTCATTCCATAAAAATGACAACGACACTTGTGTTATTTTAACTAAAAACGACATTATCACTTGAAGCAAATATAAATTGGTCTGCACTTATCTTAAACTTGAGTGTTGTTAATCCACCAATGTAATTAGTCTCCATAAAACCTTTGATACATATTAATTTATCCCGTCAATCCGGTTGTAATACATACAGTCTGAAATACTGTATGTATTACCACTGGCAGCAGTATATTGATAAACTGGTGTTAACGCTGTAGCTTTGAAATCGATATCGTTACACTGTGGTCAAATGACGTCACTAGTGTGTTGCTATAGTGCTGTATACGAAATTAAAAAGTATTTTTTAACGCTAACCGCGAATTTTATGGTTAAGAAGTGATCCTACTAATATTATAAATGCGAAGGTTTGTAAGGAAGGATGGATGGATGTTTGTTACTCTTTCACGCAAAAAGTACTGATCGGATTTGGATGAAATTAGGCACACAGATAGTTTATAACCAGGAATAACACATAAGATACTTTTTATCCCGATATACCCACGGGGTCAAAACTTATGCTGGTGAAACCGCGGGGCGCATCTAGTATACCTATAAAAGTCGCGATTACCATTAAAAAAATGTTTTATGTTAGTTTTCTTAATTTAATACATAATTATTTCTTTATGACACTTTTCTATTAAGTTAATAATTGTTTTAATGTAAAATAAAAATAATAAAATAATAGATTTAAAAATGCCTGATGTTATTAAATGTAAATAATGATGCAATTAGCATGAATAAATTTAAAAACGTGGATTAGCACCATGATGAATTTATTAAGCTTAATACGAGTATTTATAAGAACCCCGCAAGGTTACATTCATGGTAAGACCGCTATTAAGTAATTTATCACGATCACTAAACAAGCTGTTTTGGACATAATATTTGCGAATATAAATTAAATTCCAGAAGCAAACGCCTACATAAATGATTATGGAACTTTAAACGAACGAGGTAAACACTAATAACACGCACTTTCATTTTATTATAAAAGTGTCAGACCACCTTGTATCGATTTAAGTATTCATTATCGATAAAGAATCGAGCACGTACTCCGATAAAGTATCGATGTTCGGTATAAAAATCGTTGGCGGCACCTATTTAATCATGTCGACTGGCTGGGTGTGCACCTGCTTGCATACAATATTCATTAGCTCGATATCGGTACGCAGTCACTATCAATGACGGTTTTCGCAACACTGCGCTGTGATAAAAAATACGTTTTGGAAATCGAATTCGATTGTTTAATTTAAAAACACGTGTTCGAATGTCGTGTTCTGTATTTGAATCGTCTGGCTGAATACACGAGAAGTAAAGCTACGTTTAGACTGTTACAGAGTTGGCGACACAAGTATTGGGACCTCATTTCGTGTTGTTCACATTTGTGTGAATTTCAGTAAGTAGGTAGGTATGTAAGCTGCTTTTGCTCAAAACTTTTATACATTAGGTACCTACATTTTTTGTTATTAGAAATGTGATTTCTGGCTCTTAATTTAATGGTAGTTTAACATTTTAATTAACACAATATTAGAGTATGGGCCACATATCAATGTTTTTTGTACTGCATACTTATATCTAAAACAGTAAATGTATGCGGAAGAAAACCCATAGCACAATTTGGTCGTGTAACAGTACTGTAAATATAGACGTCTGCAAATAATTAGTTATTTCTGCACTATTAACAGCGCATAGAGCGGTTATTAAGTCGATTTAATTTAATTATTATTTACTCATAAATTACTGTAGGTAAGGAGCTGAATTACATACCATAACACACTAAGATCTCTTGGTGTAACGACTTGGAATTGGAGATATCAGGGGCACATTAATATTCATGTAGGTGCGATATCGTCTTTTGCTCGTCGACTTGTTGGGTCAAAGAAATCCCAAAGTTTTTCAGGTGTGTTCATATGTGGCTGATATTTAAGACAGTCAGGCAGCAGTAATTGATTTTACTTATAACGTACTAAACGTCAAGTGGTCACTGTCAAATCGACTGCCTTATCTGTGGTTAGACTTTTGAAAGAGGAAGTTTATTTTCTGTTTGGTTTTCTCTACCATATTTTTTGAATCTACGCCGTGTGTGTGGTGAAGATTGCATTAAATTTTCAACTGCACAAAATCAGGGCAGTAAAATCCCAATCCAATAGTATCGCATTACGGGTAACCAACCATACCCTCTCGGCCCCTAAACGCAAGAAAAAAATTCTAATTTGCAAAAAGCTTTTTAGCTACTCAAAGACGACGTTATCACGCGATGATATCGATCCAGTTTCACCGTCCGTATTTTTCCCGGTTTAACGAGCGTTTTCTAATCAAAACGAACAATGCTATCATGCAAACAACACCAATTAGAATTGTTACATAGGAACGCCAAAGAAAAATGCAAAGAGGAGACGGATTCAATTTAAAATGAGATCCGTCTGCGTTCCGCTTGGTCCCGCGTCGATCGGGGCGAAATTGAAAAAGAGAAAAAAATCCGAGAGTGGAATAAATAAAAATAGAGATCCCGCTACAGCGCAAGTCTCCGTTGAAATGAAAATAAAACAGCAAAAAGCTTTTTGTGGACGAAATAAATTAAAAAGTGTGTCGCGATTTTGTGAGCGCACCGTCCGCCATGCTTGCCCCGGCTGTCTATGACTATCATACTCGTACTGCGAGTGTTTAATGTGTTTTCGATTCCGTTTTGAGGCTTTTAGCTTTTACGGATGTTTTTGTAATACTTTTTGGTATACACTTTAGTAATAAGTTTGCTATGTTAGTGAATATCAGCTCAAAGTCACCCCAGTGGTGAATAAAGACCCATATTTTCATCGAATGATCTTCAAAAGGTGAATGTGTATGACAAGATCACCTAGAAGGATCCGGATTTCTGATGTCGGTAGGCGTTTTTTGTGCTCCTCAAGTGCAACTCAGGAAGACGGCCTATATAAAGAAAATTAAATATTAATTATAAAAAAAAATATTCTTCTCAAACATACCAATAATGAATAACTACAGTTATAGTTGTTCTGGGCACGCCACAATTGCGGAGATAATTACCCTCTTTGAGGAGTGGCTAGAGAGGCGCCATGGCGTCCTTACCTTCCGCCTGACGCGGGTCCTCACGGGTCACGACAGCTTCGGGAGGTTCCTGTGTTGGATAAGGCGGGAGGAAACGCCCGGGTGTCACCACTGTGTGGATCACCCGGAGGACACGGTGGCGCATACGGTGGAGGTCTGCCCGGCTTGGGCAGAGCACCGCAGTGTCCTCATTGAGGCGATCGGCGGCAGAGATCTCTCTCGTCCGGCCCTGGTTCAGGCCATGGTACGGAGCGAGAGGGCATGGACAGCCGTCACCTCCTTCTACGAAGCAGTAATGCTCGCGAAGGAGGAGGCGGGATGGTTGAGGGAAAGGCAAATTTCGCACCCTCTCGCCCCTAGCCGCCGCAGAAGACGCTTAGGGCGTCGGGAATCCGGGGCGGATTTCCGGCTACCGTAGGCGCGGGCTTGCGGACGGTGAGCAATGGGTAGCTCACGGTCCGGTAAGGACCGGGCCCGGGTCGACGGCGCGTTGTGTTACACGCGCGCCTCAAAGAGATGTCGTCAGCACAAGTGTAGGGGTCCACTAAGGCCGATGCCTGCCGGTGTCGCGGGAAGGTACAAAAGGGTTACCGAGGCCCTTGGCAACACAGGCAACGGAAGGGACACGGGTGGGTTTTAGTCAGTAAGAGTCTGACACACCCTCCCGCTCCGCCCAGAGCGGGAGAAGTTATTTGGTAATTTCCCACCCAAAAAAAGAAGGTATAGTTGTTAACTTTGCTCACAATTTTTACTCGATATTAGTTTTCACAACCGATGTAACGTCACTATTGCAGTCGCGGCTAACATTGTGAGCCGCGGTTCGATGACGGATGCTTGTCAAACGAGATGCGGACGAGCGGGTGACGTCACTGACCAGTAAATACAGCCAAGATATTGGTTATTTATGGGTTTGATTGATTGCTGAAACAATCGTCGTGCCATGTTCGTTAGGCGTAGACAGAAAGGGATCGTCACACATTTCTCTGTTGTCGAAGTTGCTGAAGGTATGCAGAATATCGGCGATTTTCGAATTGTGTTGATTGCTGTTACTTGTCATCAAATTACTGTCTCTCATTTTATTCTTCCCATTCCATAAATTGCCTATTGTGAGTAACTTTCAAACTACTGCTTAGATACTTATCTACTTACTTTTCATTGTAGGCACCTTTTTACAGTTCTTTAGGAGAGTTCTGTGCTTGCACTTTAACCTATCCCTAAAACGCTCGAATGGTCTAATATTATACCAATCATTATGGCCATTTTTCATCATGATCCATAACAATTTTGTATGGCTACTCTCTTACAATAATTTAAAAAATAATTCACTTCCACCAAAAAATTACACAACCACTTACTCAAGTCATTAATCAAATACATTTTCCGAAGCATTAGCAACCCTAAAAATATTCTAAAATTTTAATTCATCACATCCCTATAAAAGTACGTCACCTATTTAATGCACCCAAGCTCGGCATAACCATCGGGGGAAAGTTTTACCTAAAATTATATTTGTGGGTCGTCACGCTTTTCCGGGGGGTGAAGTGAGGGGGAGAACCAAGGGGGGCGATTAGAGGGGTCTTTTGTGAGCTCGCCGTAGGTGGCGGGCCATGGCCGTATTTATAGGAAAGCATTGATTGATGTTCGATTTATTAATTCGCCATTTTTGTGTGAACATTTAAAATCTCTATTTATAGCACCTGATAGAATTCCACCTTTTTAAAAGGTTTGTGAAAAGTTAAAGAAAAAACCTATAAAAAACAAGGTCACCAGGACTTCCTTGTACAGAGCCGTATCGAAGTCGTCGGCCTTTTCTGCTGACAACAGCTGTCGTATCAAACTCATCGGTCCATTTGGTCGAAGGGACAGCTGAAAATTAAAGTTCCTCGAGCAAAATAGACCACATGATTGAACGATCCTTCAAGCAAGCTAGTTTTCGGATTAGGAATAACTAAAAATTAGCAGGTTTGTTAAGTATTAGAGGGGTCTACGGCGTAGCAGTAGGCTACGCCGTAGACCTCAATACAGCATTTCACAATTCTTAGTGAAATTGGAATTTAATTGTGTTAGATTTTCTTCCTTCTTTTCAGGCCTTTCCAATTTTTCACAGATTTCAATACCTACTTTCTTAGTGCTTTGTATGAGTGCTTTCTAGAAGTTATCATTGACTAAAAGACATGGCAGTAACGACTTTGTAGTGATTGTTCACTGGGATACTTTTAACTTTTTCATGAGTTATAACTGTGTACCGGACTACAGATACGGCACATTTCTAATCCGGCCGGCACTTAAGTTGCGGGGGCAATCGGGTGTAATGCGCGTTTACAGCGTTTCTATAGTTTTCTGTTGTAAACTAAACGTAAACGTTACGTGCCAACAAAACCTCCAACCACCTTCTTCGCGAGCCTCGTAAATGTTTTACAAAATTGTAATAAAGTTAATGGCGCCCAACAAATACCTAATACCCGGCATTTATGTACGCAAATACATAAAACACGTAGTTTACTAACATATGCATATTATAGGTTGCTAGTTTTGTACTAATGAAACTTTCTATAGAAAGTATTCATGTTCTTACAACACTGTAATTTAATTTAACTGCTGTAATTACCGAAATTGTAGCATTTCTATTACACACATAGTATTTAGCTACCGTATGTTTCGTACGGTAGTAGGAAATTAAGTATTAATTTTAACCAAGACTTTCGAGCTACCGCACAGTGGAACGAATGTATGGGAGCGGTTGGACGTAGACATGTCCGAAAAATAAGAGTAAAATTATGCCAAACTAATGATGCCATCTTATTCGATTACTTAATGCCTTCATAAATTGTGGTGATGAATTTCTTCATAACTCCCATATTTCGGGAGTAATTTGAGAAAATGTGAAATTTTACTATGAAAATGAGTGTATCGAGCTCTCTCCCTCCTGATTCCGGGCTTGTTTCAAGTAGCGGTCTCTAATATCGTAATGCTATTACTAAGAGCTATATTTAATACTAAGACACATAGTGCGCCAAATGTGCACTTTCTGGGATAAAAGGAAATGAAAATTTAAAAAAAAAAACGTTTTTTCCCCATTTGTATTTACTTTAAACCGCAGACAGACTTATTAAGAGGTCTATAAATATATTATATATATACAGAAATATATATTAACAAAAATATTCACAAGAACTGATGAGAGTATGACTTTTAAGTAAGTTGATAATAAATTACCTAGTTTCATTAAAAGTACAATAAATAATTAAGATGTAAGCTCTAATTTACTAAGTTACACATTTTAAAACAATAACATCATTTAATTATCTTCGTCATCATCATCATCATCAATTAATTCAAATTCAGAATCGATGTCCGCTAAATCATTTATGTTAACAAATTCGATATCACTTTTCTCAGAATCCGTAAGCTCATAAAATTCCTTAAAAGAAGATTTTTTTACAAACTTATTTCCTTTTGGACGGATACTTGTAACAAGTGGATCAGAAGACAGTAAAAGATTGTGCATAATATCTTCATTGCATGAGATACTGCTATGCTTTCGAGAATGCCCCTCTCTATATTTTCTAAAATCTTTATTTCTAGCCTCAGATGCCTCTTCGGATAGAAAACCAATGGGCACAATTGACATGTTCTGAACTATGTCTGGCCCATGCATTAAAATTTTATGAAGTGAAGAAGGCATATAATACCATGGGTATAACTCCACGTAAAGCTTAGCAGTATCAAAGCAGAACTCTCGGAATTTAGTTACGTTGATCTTCTCTCCTGATGAAATACACTGCAAGATCACACAGATTTTTCTTAAAAGCATAGCATCTATTCCGGTCAGTTCAGCAGATTTAGTGTAGTTTTCAAAAAATCTCCTTGCCGAGTTGCCATTGTTGGTGGATCCACTGCCTTGTTTCACAACATCGAGAAGTAAGCCCGTTTCTCTTCTTACAGCCTCTTGAACTCTTTTCTTCCTGTCATCAACTTGCCTTTTTGCTATATCACCCCTTACTTGCCATGATTTTATGTCTAATTTGTAGGAAATGTGTAATAAGCATTCCATTGAGCGAATCCAAGCGTGAAGGGTGCTTAAGCTATATTTATACATGTCCTCGTTTGCGTGTTTATCTTTGATTAACTCTAAATTATTCATTTCTTTAGGACAAGCCTTGCATATGTCACACACTGAAGCTGCTGTATTGGATATAATGGAATGAATTTTACCATCAATCATTGTCAACAGCAGTTGGTGTTTGACACTAATTCCATCAGTGATGGTGGATGGAGTTAAGGCTTCAATCTCTGCTTCGATTTCAGCCATCTCTCTCTGCACATTTTCTTTGGTTTCCTTTATAAACTTAAACAATATTGGCCGGCAAAATGAAGTGGAAGATGGTCGCTCGTTTTCCCAAATTGTTACACCTTTTGAGACGAGCCGCAGTGGTACAAGACTAATCATAAAATTACTAGCAAGATCGATTTGCTCATCTTCACTCGTCCTTTGATGATAAATGCTTTGGCTAGATGATCCGTCAAAACCCCATTTGCTGGTCAATACGAGCTGTTGATTGGGATCAACAGGGGTTTCTAACGACCTAATAAGTCTTCTTGAGGTTAAATCCATCAAGGCTTGTAATTTGATTTTTGCAGAGCTCTCTGTAACTGTGAGATCTTCTTTGGCCGGATAGCACTTAATTTTTTCTTTAACCAACATGTAGTAACTCGGGTATTGAAGAGCTCCTTCTTGAGTGTTGAAATCCCGAAGAGTGTTATAGCGCCATTTCGATAAGTTCATCGATACATAAAGAGCCAATGCCTTCAAAGGGGATATTTCCCGTACCTGAATTGATTTACCTTCAATGAAGGCTTTGATTTTTGAGGCCTCTTCTGGATTCTCCGTCAAGTATTTCATAACATAAGCTGTATCGCTTTGTCCTGCCTTTTGAAGCGCCCTTTCGGCCGAAAACATAATTTCAGCGCTGCTACTGCTGCATGAAAGACTATCTTCAGTGCGTCTTCTTTTTTGCCGGTTACTAAGGTCCTCAAAAGATTTACGAGGACTAGGATGTGTACAAGTTGAAGCATCAGATTTAGCAGGAGAAATTATGGGCTCGATGACGTCACTTATATTTTCTGTAGAAGGTTCCATATTTTCATTCTGTAATTCCGGCCATTGAATTGCAGCCTGTAGCCAAATCTCATGTTTCTTCCGAAACTTATCTGTGCTTCTTCCAGACTGTGTCCATTTTGCATAAATGCGGTAGCAAAATCGACGACACCAGTCTTTTAAACTTGTTTCAGCACTTTCACATAACTGAACACAACTGTTATCTTTTAAAACACTGAACAAATAGTTAAAGTCGCGTAAATCTTTATGTGCGCGTGCGCATAAAGCAACGTGAATATCAAGATTTGTATTAAAATTTGGAAAATACATTGCGAGATTAGCTTGGATACAACGAGGTGTAAATCAACACTGATTTTAAAGTTACTAATAGTGACCTATTTATATAAAATCCAGGTATCCCAGGTATCCTTTGTTAAATATTGCAAGGTAATTAGTTATTGTGATAATTAGTAAATGATGCATGCTAAATTAGTGTATTAAGAGCCATTTAGTAATTAAATAATAGCAATGTTCTTATCAGTAATCATTAGTGCATCAGTTTTATATGTAAACCTTAAGTCCCTAATTATATATCCTAATTAGCTTATATCTTCTCTAATTGGCTGCTCAGAAATGTTATTGTAATAAGGTAAACCTTTAGAAAAACGGTTTTAATCAACAAAATAAACAAAAAATAAAAAAATTGTGTTATAAAATAAACATCACTCTTTATCCCAGAAAGTGCACATTTGGCGCACTATGTGTCTTAGTATTAAATATAGCTCTTAGTATTAGCATTATGATATTAGAGACCTCTACTTGAAACAAGCCCGGAATCAGGAGGGAGAGAGCTCGATACACTCATTTTCATAGTAAAATTTCACATTTTCTCAAATTACTCCCGAAATATGGGAGTTATGAAGAAATTCATCACCACAAGTTATGAAGGCATTAAGTAATCGAATAAGATGGCATCATTAGTTTGGCATAATTTTACTCTTTTTTTTCGGACATGTCTACGTCCAACCGCTCCCATACATTCGTTCCACTGTGTACCGTTTGGAACGGCATTCCTTTACGCGCCAACTTCCCAACTTTAAATGGGGATCCCGTCAAGGTGGAAGAAAGTGGCTTACAAAGAAACCATTTATGGGAAGTTGGGGGCTATCCCGAGAAGAAAGTTTGGTAAGAATTTTTAATCAGCGGTGCGTGGGGTGCGGGGTGGTGTGGGGCGGCGTCGCGGCGGCGGCGGCAGTGCGCCGCGCGCGGCCGACGCGCCGCCCGCCCACAGTCGCCAGTCGCCCGCCGCCATGCCGCCTCGCGCGACTCCACGCGACCACGCGACCACGCGCGCGCTATAAACTCGCGCGACCTCACGCACGAAACTGAATAAGTTCGACAAATCCTCCTCCTACCTGGACCACTACATAGACAAACGAGTGTCACAGTGATAGTTTCTTTCTTTTTCTAGTACAAAATTGTATATCTTCTGTAGAGAGAAATATTAGTATTTTTTATTGTTAAAGTACAAAATAATGTAATATAGCAGCACCGTAGCGTCTATAGTTTACATACGAATAAAATACAGGGTCAGTTTTTGTATGAATTCAATGTGATTGTAGTTTAAGTCGCCGAGTCGAGATCGCTACTGTTCATACCGCTTTAGATTACCTACCGTGAGTAATTCTAGGTAAGTAACTGACGGTAATGATACGTCTTCTGCCCGTCTACATCTCATTAAGAGTCATCGCCACTATCGCGATACGATCACTGTTACACTTTCCAGTCGGATCATAAATATTAAATTCGGCTTTATTACACGGCTTAAGCCATATAAATCAAGTTGTGGTACATAAATTCAAGTAATACACACGTATGTACGTAATTACTGCTTAAAACACATATTAATAACAAATTATTGACCAACAACTTACAAACATGTAAGAATGAATTACACCGGCCAACATCTTCGGATACGGAACGTCTAAATAGAACCAAAACAAACCATATTTCTCGAGCGATGTGGCAACTGATGGCCGGTGCAACGGTGGCTACATTCAACCTTTGTAAATGCAAAAAGCATACGTATTCCGGTCTCGAAGACGACACCGCTATGATTTAAGCGCGCGGCAAGCTCCTAAATCACGCTAGGTGGCAGAGGCGAGTGCCGACCGACACCACTTCGTTGCTCGCAATCCGCAAATTGTTTGTCCCCAGCCTAACAATTTAAATTTAGCACGAACAAATGCCGATCGTAAATCGAACGGCTCGCAATTGTTTTGAATATAGCCACGAAACTTAGCAGAGAACAATTGAGATGCAGCGGAGTCGCGTCGAAAGTTTGATTAATCGTTCGCACACAGCCACCGGCTCGCGTTTTGTGTTTCACCTAATGTGTTGTGAGTTCATAAATTGTTTTAGGCTCCATAATACGCATTAAGGTTGAATTTCCTACAAGGTATTTCTATGACAACTTTATGGAATGCATTGTAGTTATTTACTGACGATAAATAACCCTAGTAACACTTTTTAACAATAAAGCCAGGATGCCTAATGACTACATATGTGATTTCAAACAAGGGAAAACTCATACAAATTTGAATTCACACATACAGATTACCTGTTTTGCAGCTTAATGTTGTATTAGCGGTGTTCTAAGCCCATGGGAATTTTGTCCGACAGAGAAAAAGAGAAAAATTACCGCTTCTATCGTTGCTACAAAATAAACAATGAAGTTTAACTCAAAACTATTTGAGATAAAGTATAAAATATTCACATTTATGTAACTTGGAACATGTTGAATTTTTAATGAAGGAATGGCAGTTGGTACTAGGATAATTTACGATTGGCATGGAATTCAACGAATGTGTCTCTATTTTTTTGTCGTTCACATCTCAATAAACGTCTCGCAGAGCTGTCGACAAGAAAAATATCTTCTTAAAAACTACATTTTGTCACAAAGACGCAAACGCAACAGCTTAAATCATATCTTCTTTAAAAAAAAGTGTTTTTTATCAAATTCTTAAAGAATGGGACAACCACTAAATCATATTTGCCCTTTTGTTCGGAACATCACAAAAGAAAAGAAACTAGACTAGTTTTTATCTTTTGGACGCGTGTCCCTAACGGTACACTACACTACCTATTACGAAAGCTTCCAAAAATGTTTATAACAATGGTTCACGTGAATGCGTTTGCGCAAGACATTGCTATGTTTTTGTACACGATTTTTCGTGGATAGAGCAAAATGTAACGTGTTGGCATTTAAGAACTATTGTTATGGGGGTGGTCGGTGAAAGCGAGCGTCATTGAAGCTTTGTTATTTATCAGTTTACAATATGCCTTTGTTGTTCTACTTACCTTTAAATTGGACCGAGGCCTGACGTAGGCCTTCGACAGCCATCACTGACATACAAGGCATAGTTTCTATATTGATTGTACCAATATATTTTACGTCGAGTAAATCAAATTGTAAACGAGATCTTTTTAAATATAAAATGATATCACAATAACGTTATTGTATTATATGACCTAGGTCTTCTACTCAGAATGCCACAAGGCACTATTCTAGGCCCCTTCAAATGGAATAGGTTTTTTTCTACATTTGTCTTTTATGTAAATTGTAGAATGTTCCGGCATTAAACATATGTATTTAGGTATGTACTTACATATGTAGCTTATCAAACACACGTTAAGCAACTGATGCTGATGCCATGAGAACCCGCGAGCCGTGACCCCGTTACAAACAGTTTTATTTTTATTTTCTAGTCCAATTTCCTTTCCGACCGTGTCTAAACTTCATAAATATAACGACTTCCATATTTCGAAACACTTTCGAAATGGACACGGATTTCGTACGTTTTTACGAAATTTTGTAAATCTATGTTTCGTATGGTATCATGGTAGTTGAATGCTCTAGTTACTGGTTTTAGATACTTCATAATTCATGTAATTGAAATGGATACTTTAAATGTTGGCTTATCTGTAATCGTTTATGTTAATTTTGAGAACTTAATAACACTTAGATTTATTTCTTGTACGGCTGGCTAGTGGCTACAGCAAACTTGTACATTTTGTACTCTCAAAAATAAAATCATCACCACAACAAAGTCTAGTGCCATTCGCGTCTGTGTTGTGATATAAATCATTCTCGAACCGAGTAATTAAAATACTGGTGTACGCCAGAATCAGGCATTTCAAATTTACGCGGCCAGCCTGTGTACGATGTAAAAACTCGAAACAGATATTGTACGAGTGTCTGGATATGTGAAAATGGCGACTGAATTGCAATTGAAAATCGCTATCATTTTTTAAACTGGCTCTGAAAACACCAATAATAGGTAGCCACGGTTAGCTTTTTCATCCGTAACAGTTTTTTTAAAAGAATTACAATTTGTATGCTTTTGTAAAGCTTTTATTACATTCCTTCACGTTCATCGGTATAAGTTCAAGTGTGAACGAAATTTACTTCCAACTTTAAGCACCCATGTTAATACCCAATAAAAGTTTTTCATATCACATACAAAAAAAAAACAACATGAATTCTAATTTTAAATGCATCCTACAACTGTTTTAACGGCTTCATTTGTTCGCGTAATAAGCAATTTACGTATGTAAACAAAAACAAAAACGTTCTTGCAAATCAATAGGCTGTTGAGAACGACTGTTATCTACAATACAAGCATAAAACAACCAATTACAAGGCTATAATCTCAATATGCCAATTAAGGTTAGTATTACGAGTGCATAAACGGTCGCCGGTTGAGCGCGGTAAGTGCGTCGTAAAGTAGGATTTAATAGCCCAGCTGACTACCGAGGGAATCCCGGCGCTGGTACAGCTTGTTTCAAGGACTTGAAACAGTTTGTGGGACATTATCAATCAGTTTGGGGTTGCTTGTGTTACTGGAGCATCTTTAGTGGAAGTTATAAATGATTTCAGTCGATGATTAATGATTTTAGAAGTTAAGAGGAGATTAAGCTAAGACTTTCTTTACAAATCAAATAGAAGAGCTTTTAGAAAATAATCATCGTTGTGAAAAAATAAACATTTGTATCTAACTGATGGAACGATGGTAAGACATTATTCGGCAGAAATATTTCCTGCCCAAAATTCGAAGCTATACCAAACTACAAAGTAATTAACAACGCCTACGTAGTACATAAGACATAAAATAATGAGCTTATAAAGTTTGTGTAAACGGTTAGTTTGTCTAGTAATGATGTTATTTCTATGTAGACAACTTGGAATCCATCGCGTGACTGCAAACAGAAATTCTTATAGTGGGACACGCCAACTATTTTATGTACCTATGTTATTTAGGATTCAAATGTATGTATGTTAGTAACTATCAAGACATTTATGAGCATATTCATAAATGCTTAACCGTTTATGGTCGTAATAAATTTAGGTATTATGCTTTTGTTTCCTGAAAGTGGTATTTTGACTAATTTTATTGAAACATTACTTTTATTCACAGCACTTAACAAATGTTTTCATGTCATCTGTAAAGGAGCGTTAATTTTACAGATGTAAACTGGGTACTTGGTATAAATGATAAATGATAAATGATTTTATTTCTGTAAGTAGGTTTTTACAAACACTTTTACACGTCAAAACATATTTTTTTAAACTAGATGAGGCCGGCGTTTCCTATCTGACTACTCTGAGAAGAAAAGCCGAAACAAACTCAGAGGTCACAGTCTCTTTTAAAGTCCAGACATAATCTTGGTCAGATCATGTGAAGACCATGTCGATTGGTGTCTGAAATGGTCTTTTGATGAAAGAACCACACAGATTGAGTGGACCTGTCCAGTCAGTGCACGCATTTGTCAGTCGTTGTGCAGCTCAACTCATAACTAAAGGAGCTCAACGATTCAACGAACAATACCAAAGAAAGGACATTTGGCTAGGCCGCAAAATTTCTCAAAACTGCCAGACCATATTAAAAACTAACTGAGAATAAAACAAAATTAAACAATGATCCACATAGTCTTCACATTTACAATAATTAAAACAATATAATAACTACACAGAGTGTATACACAAAATGACACCAATGTGTCTTAAAAATCCGGTTATAGAGTAAAAGAGACTATGTCAATATAAGCTAATATAGAATAACGGTAGATCTATAAACACATGGTATTGAATATCAATTAAATTCGAATCTTTTGACTAAATAGGTGGTCATAACCACAAAGAAATAGACGATTAACATAATAATGTAATACACGATGCTGATTAAGAATACATCAAATCAGCTTTAACACAAAGAACAAAAAAGACCTTTATTCTGGATTAACACGATCCCAAGGGACATCAAGCCAACTAGAGGCGTCCGAAAACCTACATTTACATAGACACTTACTGCGACCCCAAATTGTACGTAATTTAGGAACTCCTTCGGAAGTTGGTAAAACTGATCCAAAGTCTGACGATCACAACGATTCTATCGAGAAAACTGATAATGCAGATAACATTGAATAGTCAATACAAGATTGCAATCGAGTTCTCTCAACCGCACAGTCAATGAAAATGTTACAGCGCGTCTACTGAGACTATCCGTCTCAGTAAAGAACACTACGCAAAGCTTTATGATAATCATAACGATTTCATCGCACAAACTGATCATTCACACTCCATTGAATAGTCAGAAGGAGATTGCAATCGATTTCTCTCAACCGCACAGTCAATGGAAATATAAGAGTTTGTAGATAGTCTGAGTAAGGAACATTGTGGGTTACTTCGGCCTGTTTGCTATGCAGGGCAGCGTGGTTCGCCCTGATTTTTGGCCGATGCCGACAGTGAGCCCAAAATGTATTAGTGGATTTAACGCCTACGGAATAAGAGGCACCGATCCAGAAATGTGACGAGAATACGATATTAGAATACGGAGCATCTAATGCTTGGGCTAACGAAGTTTGATTCGATTTTGTTTTAGCTGATTTATTTTCTGTCTGGGAATGCAAAAAAATATTGTTCTACCTATTCTAAAAATTAATTTCAGTGATTTTCAATATTTTTTTGACTGCCACAGAAGTTACTTGAATTTGGCTTTCTATTTTGGCTTTCTGTTTTTCTTCCCCATTCAAAGATAATCAGTTTCCTTTTATTTTTTGGAAGAAAAGTAAACTAGAGAGGGATAATAAACACCAATTTTGTATTTCAAGGAAGACAAACACGAATTGGTTTATGTACTCAATTTACACATGATTGCGTGTTTGATCGACGGACGAAAGTACATTAAAATAGATTGGGTCTCTAATCAGTAGGGGACCTAATGCAATTTCCTTTATTGTTTTCATAAGACAGGTGGGGTGGGTCACATGGACAGAATATTTGGGTAAAAGATATGATTAGCTGTAAGTGGAAATTGGGGAAAAAATATATCTTGTTTTATTTGATGTTTCACATACACTGTTCCAATCTATCGTATAGTTTTCTTTGAGATTTGTTACAAAAATATGATGAAATGCTATGCCTTCATGCCAGTTTGTTACAAAAAGATAATACTTTTGTAAATTATCTTCTTTTTTTACCCCATGAAAGTAAAAAGATGTTATCTACCAATAAGAATACTTAAAATTGCTACTTTTTATATTGATGTTCTTCTTTTTAAATTACGCAAACTTTCTCTTTATATAGTTGTATAAGTTTGAAGCTTGTAGACTCAGCAATCTACCTAACAAATTATTTGAATCAAATGCACATAGTAACACTATAGTATTTATATATCCAATTATTCCCACGAACTCTCTAAAAAAAGCAAATGAAAACTGCATCAAAAACACGGACCAATGACCACCTGCTTTGCCATATTGTATCCCAATGAAAAATATGAGTAGGATGGGGGCGGTCCCAAGCTTAACGGTCAAATCGATCTATGTTCGGAACAGCTATTAAATTCACACGAAATTAGCAATTATATTGCATGAAGAAAAAGTTGCTTTGCTACCTACATTGCTTTCGTGAGCAATTTCTCGTGAATTTGTAATTAATACTTGGTAAAAGCTGTTGACTTAAATACCTACAGGTGCATAGGTGACCATGTTTCAAATATTGTTAAAGTTATTATCACCTATTACGGCAACAATGACTTATTATTAACACCTTTGTCGTTTCCATGTACCTAATATCTAAAAAGCGCTTCAAGTTATCCCTTACATTAATTGAGACGGCGCTTGAAGCGATGCAGCACTTGTCTTTATAAAGGTTACAGCCTTCAAGCGGCCTTATAAAATGCCCATAAACTTTCTTTTAAACTTCATGAACTGAATTCATAATTGTATTCTCACTGTTTCTTAAGACAGTAGCCTGTTGTAGAAAATTACTATTTAAACACTTGAACAAACTTTTTATTTTTTGTGAGTCGTAAATTCCTCTGAATTGAATCCATAAAAAGATTAAAAGGTGGTTTTTAGTGCAACATATTGAATTTTTCTTATACCTCTTTACATAATAATATAGGCCAGTCACATAAGCAGAACGCAACGGTAAATAACAAACCACATATAAAGGTTAATGCAGACGTGCGTACATAAGGCGTCGTGCACACTCGCATCTCATTTCCCGCCCACGCCACTTCCGGTGACGTCACTCGATAGGTGTTCGCTAGGGGCTCGGCTTACAATGCTATACACTAGAATAAAGCTATAGAGCTACTGAAATGGTTATAACAATATTGTATAAATTCATCTAATAATGTTATGTCACCAGGACGGGAAGCAGTATTCTGCCAAAAGTCAATCGTAATTTTTTGTCTATTATGACCACTGATGCTTTTGCTAGGCATTCAATTACTGGAGGACACGGTGGAGCATACGGTGGAGGTCTGCCCGGCTTGGGCAGAGCACCGCCGTGTCCTCCTGGAGGCGATCGGCGGCAGAGACCTCTCGCGTCCGGCCCTGGTTCAGGCCATGGTACGGAGCGAGAGGGCATGGGCAGCCGCCACCTCCTTCTGCGAAGCAGTAATGCTCGCGAAGGAGGAGGCAGGATGGTTGAGGGAAAGGCAAGTTTCGCGCCCTCTCGCCCCTAGCCACCGCAGGAGACGCCCTATGCGTCGGGAATCTCGGGCGGATTTCCAGCCACCGTAGGCGCGGGCTTGCGGACGGTGAGCAATGGGTAGCTCACCGTCCGGTAAGGACCAAGCCCGGGTCGACGGCGCGTCGTATTCCACGCGCGCCTCAAAGAGATGTCGTCAGCACAAAGTAGGGGTCCACTAGGGCCGATGCCTGCCGGGGTCGCGGGAAGGTACTTATGGGTCACCGAGGCCCCCGCAACACAGGCAACAGGAAGGAATACGGGTGGGTTTTAGTCAGTAAGAGTCTGACACGCCCTCCCGCTCCGCCCAGAGCGGGAGAAGTTATTTGATGATTTCCCACCTTCAAAAAAAAAAACAAAAGGCATTCGATTACTAATGAGTACCTACTCTATAACGAGAAGATATTTTAAAGGCGAATGGTGACGATCACTAGCTTATAGCAACGGATATTTGAATTGATGATAATCTAATATCATATTTTTATGACACACATGACCAAAGGCATATCAATGTAACAGTAGAGCCCATAAAAACGAGGCGTTTATTAAATATTAATAACCATTCATTACTACCAATAAACAGGTCCCGCAACAATGTTTCAAAGGTAATATACAATTCCGATCTTGTCGTTCCAGGAGGCTCTCACCAAGATTCTGCGAAGACATACATTTTTCTATCCAAGTGTGAACAAGTATTCCTTTGTCAGTTGAGACTTGTGAGTCAAGAAACATAAAAATAGAATGTTTTGAAACACATCCAGGGATTCCACTGCTTATTCCGGATTCAAAGCTAATTGACGTAAAAAAATCGCCTGAGTAAATCGTTGAAGCGTTCGCGTTTGTTTCGTACGAAGCGTGTTTGATTCCAGGATGTGATAGTGGAGTTATCGCCTTTGCGATGTAATCATTCTTTATTTCGCCGTAAACCGGCCAGGTTTCGTCCTTCACTCAATCGTGCACGCAAGAAACGTTCCCAAAAAAGAGGTGTGGATACTTCCTGACCTTTTTGTTCGTGATTGCCTCTTTTGAATTCTGCTCTAATTTATTGGTTTAAGACAAAATTTTAGGCATTAACTAAGTCATCATTGTTTACTGAATAGGTCTCGTAAACTTGTCCTTTCGTATCGTTGTTTATTTCTTCTTCATCAATCACGTCATGCAGTGATAAATTAAGGACTTGGACACTTGGTATTCGCATACTATTATTTTTTTGCGGCGATTACTATTAATTCAGTCATTAGTCTCTTTAAAACTGAATGGCTTGTCTTCTGACCGAACGACTTTACAAGGCAATTCTTTTAAATTGGTTCCCATTCCTCATGCTATGGGACGAATCAGAAGTAATTAATTGTAATAACTATACGGAATCGATTTTAGAGGTTTACCGGTTGAACCAATATCTAAAAACGCTATGGGATGTGGTCATCAATGTCATCATTCACAAAATGATGTCCACATTTTAAGAATAAATTATATAATTCACGTCGACGTCATTAATTTTCATGTACTTATGAAATCGATTCAAACTAAACTTTTTTAGTTTACCTAGTCTAATAGGTAAAAGTTTAATTTTTTCAAGGCACTTAAACAAAGCTTTCTAAATCTAATACGTATATATATATCAATATGACAAAAACCAGTAGCATTCGGTTACATTGCGCCCTAATGCGATCTTATCGGCGGAAGGGCCCGAGTCGGCGCGCTTTGCCACTTAAGGCTATGCTATTTATATCTTGGACCCTTAGACAGATTGGGTGACTGAGCATCTGTCTGGCGGAGTAGACTTTAAAAGTTTTGAATGAGATGCCCGAACTTGGGCTGGTATTGGTTAGCTTGTAAATACTTGACTAGGTACTTATACAGGCACTAATAATTTATACAGATAATCTGCAAAGAGTTACAAGATATGAAGACAACGTTTTATTATAATTAAGTCCCCTAGTTCTATGTTAAAATAAGCACCATCGAATTGCTCAAACACTTCTCAAATTACTCTTAATAGTATCTAAAGTATATGTAACAAGATAAGATACTGCCCTGTTTTACTCTGCCATTAATTAATTTCGTGTGAGAAGATTTTGACACTGACACCGTCCTATTTAATACGAACCGAAATTGACTCGGATCATAGACTACCATTCATTAAAAACAGATGCCTAATAACAAATTAAATGCAGTGCGTTAAATGCGTTACTTGATATCTTATCTTTAGTATTAGCTCGCGTACAGTGGTCGACATGCCTATGTGTTTTGACATAATGTGTGTATGTTACTTGCTTTAGTCTGTAACAAAAACTCGTGTGAACTCGGCTTTGATTTATTTTTCAAAAACAATAAAAACGGTAACGTACTATATTAATATTAGTATAGATAGGTACGTCACCGTTTTTATAAAGCTGAAGAGTTTGTTTGTTTGTATGTTTGAATGCGCTAGTCTCTGGAACTACAAGTCGGATTAGATTTTTTTTTTGCTTTTCATTTGATAGCTCAATTCTTGAGGAAGGTTATAGGCTATTTAACATCACGATACGGCCCTTAGGAGCCGAGCAAAAAATAACTAAATTGTTTTTTATTTGTGATGTCACTTTTGTTTTAATTTATTTTTCATTAACAATAGGTTAAGCCAATATTAACACATTATGGATCATGTAATCTAAAATAAAGAGTTATTATTATTATTAAAAATAAAAAGTCTGAAAAAACGCTATGCGAAAATTAAGTATTAGCGCAAGCAGGAAATGTGGCTGTTAATATAATATATTGTGGTTGTATTACGACTTCTACGCGAACTAAGTCGCTAGGCAGAAGTTAGTGGTTAAATATTTAAGAGAAATGTACCCATACTTAGATTAAGTCCTTATTAATGAATGGACAGGCAGACGTTTAATTAAATTTATACTACAAATAATAGTAGGAGTTGGGACCTTATTAATTTTGCTAATATTGTTGTTTTTCTTTTTCAGGTATGTATCCAGATTTACATGACAAAACTACATAAATAACAGGAATGCAAAGGATAAACTGATTAGTAATTATGTGCTAACAATATTACATTTGTTTTTAAAGTAAATTAAAAACATACGTACATATAAAGGTGTTTATAAAAGATACTCAATTCCATTCAAAACAGCAATTCTCAACAATATTCATAACAATACGATGCATGACAGTAGGTTCGACTCTTATCGCAACTGTCAATAAGCAACGGAAATATCAAAAACTTATTCTATAAACACGACAATCAGAACTCACTTTGAGGTGTCAGTGCAGAAAATAATAGAAAAATTTCATAATACCTGAACGAGAAATCCCTGTACAAACGCTTCTCACAAAATCTTTTTACATATAAACTGCATAGAAGCGTTGAACTTTTACAAAAGCACTCAGGTAAGTATAGCGATAGGTAGTGCCGTTTATAGAATAGGATAGAGTCTTATCCACCGTGTGAAATAGAAATACGCAAATACAATGAGAGTGAGGGGGACGGCAGTATGCAACTCTGTTGCGTCCCTGCAAAGCTTAGAGCTCAGCTGTCTGCCCCGAGCGGTGATGTTTGAAACACGGGACAGGCGGAGCTTAGCTACAAATCACTCAATGTCACATTTTGACATTTGAGATATTAGGTTTTTTTTTCTATAACACCGCCATCTCTTATTTCTCCGTGAGCTTTTAGGTATATATTGACAATATGGCTAATTAACACGCAATTTGCGATTTCGTTTATTTGAATAAATAAATCATTTAAAGACGAATTGTAAAATTCTCGTAAGTGACCATTAAACATTCACACGGCTCATCAGTACAGCTATAAAGTTTACGACGTCAAAGTCATTCTTGGCTTTAAATTTTAAACACAACGGCATGGAACAAAGTAGGCACGGTCTTTTAGTGGTACCAAGTTAAAAAACTTAAGAGCCAGTTTACTGTGGCCCCTTCTTTGATTGGTCATTATACTGAAATGGGGGCTTTTAAAGAGGTCTTACGTTCGTTGGTCGGTCATGGTTCAAGGAAGCGCCCTCAAATAGTCCAAATGAGGCCATAAAAGTCCCACTGAGCGACGTCTCAATACAACACGAGTTCAGTCGCACTAATCATATTTTTACTGCCCACATAAATTATTTGAGTAACAAAAGCCACTGGCAACAGTAAATTCGTATGCACGCACAGATGACCACGCCACAATTTCTAGAAATTCGCCTGTAAAAGCATAGAAAAAAAAAAGAAAAAAAACCAGTATAGACTAATTAAGAAAATTTTATTGAGTAGGTAGATTACCATAAAAATTACCAGTGAATTCTTTATTTTTAATTCCTACGAATGTGTTTTGTGTCTTCCAAGACTAGTTTTGCGTGGATATGACACATTTCCCCCAATTTGTTTTTTTTTGTGTTTTTTCTTTGCGTTATTTTTTTATTCTTTATTAAAAAAGAACCAGGTTCTTATTAATAATTAATTACAATCTAACCTATAAGACTAATAAGTAATTTTAATGAAACATAATTTTTTACACAATAATTATTTTAAAACTTAGAATAGTGTTTTTTGTACTTTACACAAGTTCGTTCCACTTTCTTAGAGTCTGATATAATAATATAAACACTTTGTTCATGTGTAATAATTATGTGTCATTCTCACTAATATGTCTACACTTTTTACACTACACTAACTCAAAAGCGATTTAGCGTTTAGTTCATGTTTACCGCAAATAGACGTATTTTCTTTCTTACTTTTTTCTTTCTTTCTAATTACTTCTCGCAAGAACAGTATTCTATATAAAACAGTGTAAAACTAATCGAATTTTCATTCGGATCCTGTCAATCGGCCTTACCCGCGACTTTTCCTATTACGAAGCTGGAACGGCTCCAATACGGCTTTACCTCGAACTTTAACGTAGCACTTGACGATATTAATTTTCTTTCCATAAATATCACAACCCTGAACAATACCTATTGTACCAAAAATTAGGACACATGCAACGTCTTGTTTAGGTCTTTTGTTCAAAAACAATCCCCAAAATCATTATTGCTTAAAAAAATTCAAGCATATGACATAGCTGTTTTGTCCGCAAATTACGCAAAACGTCCAAACATGTCCAGCTTTGTGAGAAGAAACAATAACCCGAGCTTTTGTTTGCATAATTAATTCTTCGTTCAAAACTCAGTTCGACCGCGATCCCATACCGTTATACTCGTAAACGCAGCAGGCTACGGAATACGGATCCACAACCTTACCCAAATACTTTACATAGCCTCTATAACGATCTAATAAAGGCTGTTTTCTTTTACTGAAAATGCATTCTCAACTTTGTCTAAATACAGAATCTTTGTTTCACGCATTCTAATTCTTACACATTTTTTCCACACTTACAAAACAATGCTTATAATGAATTACATTATTAAGTATAATTACTAGCCCGCCTTTATTCGGTTTGCGTTTTGTTCACGAAAATAATTCGTTACTTTAAAATTATTAATGGCGTTGTAAAAATGATCTTTGATAACGAAATTAAGCTCTATTTTATACACAGCGTAATTAAGAATTCGCATTTTTGAACTTGAATGAGAAACGAACATCCCCAATACTGTCTCCTATAAAACTCCATTTATACGCGACAAGTTTCTGGAACGTTCGAGAGCAATAACTGTTTGCCATAAAGCACGTTCGAGAATTGCATGCAAGTGTTTGCTCGCGTGCGATTTCCGTAAAATAGCATACAATAATTGAATGCAAGTTCTGCCGTTCAATAAAATTGCACAGAGTATTTTAATGCAAGGTGATTATGAAGTTTTGTCTCGTCTAAACACAAGAGTTTCACGTCCTTGTACAATTGATTCCAGTATTGCTCATATTTGCGCTGCCAAATATTTCATTAAAATTTTATTGTACGTCTTTTATTTTTTTTTAAACTTGTTTCATTCTATCGTACTTGTAGAGTTGAATGCAATTTTATTGCACGTTCAATTTTATTGTATGTGCAATTTCATTGTACGTGCTGTTTACATCTATACCAGTTTTGAACGGCAACTAACTTTTCCGTATTGTGCAACAATTGTACGTGTTTATACTGTGCCAGTCAATTATTGCTTCAATTTTATGGTATGCGACAGGCAATAAACTTGCACCGTGTAAATGGAGCTTAAGGGGACTACAGGACCTAAACGCAACTTTTATAAGTTTGATAATGCCTTAAAGTATACAAAGACTGCACTAAACTGCACTGCAGTAAACAAAATCAGAAAAATATATGATATTCTTAAGGATATATGCTAGGTAGATAGTGTGTTGAAAACATAATATAACTAATTAGTTATATTATGACTTTTTTTGTATCGTATCAAATTTGATACGATACAAAAAAAATCACGTAGATACCTCTAAAAATTCTTTTAACGATTTAAAACCATACGATTATACGCATGTATATTCATATAGAATAATCTGACAAAAAATCAGAATGATTTCATAATCATTCTGATTGTTTGTCAGCTTATTCTACAAGCAACATATTAGCATAATAGTGTTTTATTTTTTTATACAATACAATTTATACAAAATAGCTTTTTTTGTAAAACGATATTTGCTTCATATTTTGCAATAAATTACCAGCGTTGTGTCATGGCGCTTCTCTTTCTTTTCTATGCAGTCCGACAATGACCGCGCTTTAGGTGTTGTCGGCCTCTTAAAAGACAGAGTCATGTAATAATAATACCAACCTATAATTGTCCCATCGCAAGCCAACGGCCTCTTTTTATACAGAGAAGGCACGAGTATTGATATCAATCACCCTTGCTAGATACGTGTTGGCGATTTCAGAGTCAACTGTTGATCGATATTTTTCCCTATTTTTTCGATCTAAAGGTATAGGTATGTATAAATTCCCTTTACTTTAAAGTCTAAATTATCTTTAAACTCCACAAGTTTTTTGCGTAAAATAAAAACAATAGGCTGCAATACTATTCAATTACCACCACCTAGAGAAACATAAAAGACAAAGCAACATTCCCTAATACATAATTAATTTAATAATATTTACCAATTAGACCCATTTTTATAACCAACAAGGTTCATAAAATATCATCACGCTATAAAACGTAGTACCTGAGTAAGCAGTAAATAAGGCAAAACCTTTGCGTTGCGGGGAATGAGCTAGTTAGCTATCGGAATAGCCACATTCAACTTTTATGGCAGCCATAAAAATGTTTTTACTCAGCTCAGTTGGTTAATTAAACAATTACCATTGTTGCTATCTGATGTGAAGTATAATCAGTTACATGTTGTAGCAATGTAACTGAATATATTAGATAATATCCGCACTGACCGGTCAATGTCGACAGTCTTTGCTAACTGTAACGGGTGCAACGATACTATTATTCATTTTGCACGTAGAAATATTTAGCTCGTTCCGCAATATAAAATAACATATTTTTTTTACTTATCAGAATCTAAATTTACATTTTAATAACTTAATTAGTGCTTAATCGCTGAAAAAAGATAAACAAATTTATTACGAGCGGCTTTATTTTTCTAGTCAAAAGAAAATGGGTGATTCCGCTGGGTCATTGACCGGTCAGTTACGACAATGGCCGTTTGTGCTTCCGTGGCATCTGTTCACGTGTATGTAGGTACAGGTAAACCAGAAAAAGTATGGGCTTCGGTAATCTAAGTAATCATCGTGTTTCGGAATGAGTACGAACGTCGTGGTATACATTGAGTAAGCCCCACAGAGGCAAATCTTTTAATTTTTGTCCGGCGCTTTTTTTGGTATGGTACCTATCATTGTTTGTATGAAGTTTTATCTCTCTCCGATCTCAGCTCGTTATCTGTCACTCAAAACTTTTGAAAAGATTTTTGGAATTGCATAGAGTTTTTAATTTATAATTTTGTAATCATGGTAATACAAAAAAGGCAAGTGCTTACCTACTCCAATGGTTGTAACAGCTCATTATTTTAGATCTCAGCATCGCACGTTCATATTTCTAAAGATAGACGATGATTCCCGAAGCGCAAACTTTTCTTGGGATATCTGTAAGTATGTACCTACGTATATTTTGTATCAGAAAGGTGCAGACATCAGCTGACAAAGGTTTTCTAATATAGTCGCCCCCCGTGGCGCTAAGACGGCTTGATGGATGGTCAGTATATTGAAAAGCAATGCCTAGCAGCTTCATTTGTGTCTTACACATAGGGGTTGGTCACGCAAGCATTAATGGAATTACTATGGGGCATCTATTTGATCAATATTATTGGATTAGGTTATTGGAAAGCTTCTGTGGTGCCTAATTTTATTAGTGGGTAGTCTAAAAATATTCTAAGTAGGTATGACAACTACTGATTTAGGTAAATATGTAGTTATTTTTTTTTTCTATTATAAATATGAAAGATCTACCACTTCACTCACCCTCACTCACTCACTCACTCACTTACTCACACTTGACCTTTCATATTGTGGGTTATTTTTTTTTTCTATATTGGGTATCTAACCCTACTTCAAACAATCACGTTCAATGTTATCAAACTATTTGTTGTAACTTATAATAATACAGTTATTTAGCAATGAGTAAAACATAACCTTTTCTCTGACGACTTTAGCTAACATGCAACGTTTTTCCTATACGAGTACCTACTGAATCACCGTGTTACAATACACTAAGAAATATTTCCTGTTTCAGAAAAACTGACTATAAACTAGCTTTGTAAATGGAACGCACATTTATAGTTTCTACCTTAAATATAGGAATCATTTATATAGTATTATAGTTTCCACCTTAAATACAGGTATTGAAGTAAATGGTTAAGGTAGATATTTATTCAGCCTGTTAATTTATACTAGTTGTAGTGACAACTGAGGCAGAATGCCGCCATCATAAATTTCATGTAACTCATATATTTCATTTGATATTCAAATATGTAGGTGTTTGCAAAACGAATACTGATAGATGCATAATGTTGTTAGCAAACTAAATGTACAATTTATTCGTATTAATGGTAGGCTTCTATGAATATTTGTATCTAACGACTACAAATGCCAGTTTAACATTCTTTAAAAAATACATGGAAGTGTATAAAACACTGTGAAATAACAAAAAGCTTTTTATCGATACAATACGTTCTCAATTACAAATATACGAAGTACGCGAGCAGATGTTTAATAAAACCAATTTTATTTAAAAGCTTGAGTGTGGAAAACATGCCGATAATCGCGCGGCAGCGATGGTCTTACAAAAACAAAAGAGATTACTCATCCCGATGCTCGAACTCTATCTGAGAATTCTTCGAAGCGCACCACCGCACTGGGGCCTGTAGCGTCAGCACCGACATTCTACGATAAAATGCCCACATATAAACTAAACATACTCAATAAAAATGCTTATACGTAAACTAAATAAAAGCTCCCATTGAACGACTACATAGTAAATCATGATAGAGCATTTTTCTACCATCACCTATACCAAAAAGAAACGATTCGAAAACTCAACAACATTTGTAAGGTAAAAAATACAATTCAACCCGTCATCGCGACGTGACCGCGTGAAATAAAAAATGTACGTGTGAGGGTCTGTCCGTACCCACCCCTAGACCGAGACGAGAGAACGTAAGACGGAGTACAGAGAAAGTTTGAGTGACGTACCCCCTCCACCACCCCGTCTCCCCCAGCGAGGATTTACGGCGCCATATTGGATTGGGACAAGATGACACGAGGCCCGGATAATTTGGGCAACGGTATCACGTGACAGGACCCGAACTCTGAAACGGCACTTTAATTATGATATTCTCGAGTTTATTCCACTTTGAGTTTGCGAATGTTTAGTACAGATGTAGTTAAGTTTTGTTTTGTAGTCAATGCTGTTAGATAAGTATATACTTGCTGATTAAATGTTATACCTATTCGTTAATATGACGATAAGTATTTTCTTAAAATAAATGGCCGTATAAAAACTAATCAGTAGATAAGTTCGACTTTTACTGTTTCTTTAAAAATAAGTTAATCTAGTTTTATAACTTCGGTTAGCTCAAATAATTAAATTATTTCAGCGATACGAATCCGAGTTGCGGTATAATAAAATGTAAATTAAAACAATAAAAAGTCAATAAGATATTCATTGGTGCTTTAAAAGTCAACCCTCAAATGAAAAGGTGCTATATAAACAAAACTAATTCATCAGTAAGGCAATAAATAACCCGAAGCGGTTGCACGCACTCGCGCGCAGCGTCTGATGTCTTGACACGCATGCGCCGTTTGGCGTGCCAAAGCACATACTCGTACTGTATCTACAACTCGGATAGACGAAGAAAATAATTGAGTGCAGAAGTTTTAATAAATCTCAGTTGAAACTTTTGTATACATTTTCACACATCGATGATAAATACTGTATGAAATCAACTAATGAACGATGATTAATTGTCTGAGTAGGTATTCGAGAAATATGATGTAGCGATCGTTATGCTGCGCCCAGAGTCGTTTAACAAAAGCCGCTGACGTAACAATCCGTGCAATACGAAACAAGGACGTTACCGAACTGCTAGTATCCGAACACTCGAGGGTGCGAATACTGCAAAAACAGAAATCTCGTTAAGATGACAATTTATGGGTTGTTTTTGCTAAATGAAAATAGTCGCAGGCTGTGAACTGAACAGACCTTTTTTGATTTTCTTAATGGAATCTTTCCGCTTGGGATTTGTGTCGAGCGATGCTTTAAGCTCTTCCGTTTACTCACAATACCCTATCATGGCAGATTTGTACAAGCCTATTTTCTTTTTCGTGAATATTTTCTCCGAATCTTCGCATTCACACCGAATTGACACCGAAAACGAGCTCTGCTATGCTCAGGGTGAAAATGTTGACATAAAAATGTTGTAAACAAACAACATAATAGGCACCTATACAATTAGCGGCCTTTTCATTTCCTCGTGGACAATAAAAGCTTCGTAACATTGATACAAACTTTCTTTGTAATAAAGCAACCAGCCGGAAGCATTTCATGATTTATGACAAAGCAAATTTTTTATTTCCATTTCTCTTCGTTCATTGTTTTTTTATTATTATTTTGCCACAATTCCTCGCAGCTTTTCAGTTGAAAAAAGTCACCGTGGAAAGTCGCTTTCGTTTTAGTGGAAATGGAAAATGGAGGAAAAATAAAAGAAAAGGCCACATATGTGCTGCGAGCGAGAAACTTTGGCGATATGATCGTCGGTCGAGTGGACTTGCCACAGCATTTAAGGGTTAAAATTTTCTTTTTAAAAACGATAATAAATTCAGGTTTTAATAAAATATGCGAGAACACCACTGTTGCATAAAAAATAGAATCGTTAATTAAAACATTTACAATAAAGGTATCAATTTACACCAACAGTGTGTCATGTAACACTTGAACAACATAGAATAAATAAAATAGGCGACAAAGCAATATTTATAACGTTTGCATATTAAGGGGACTACAGGACCTAAACGCAACTTTTATAAGTTTTATAATCCCTTAAAGTATATGATCCACTGCAGTACACAAAATCAGAAAAATATATGATATTCTTAAGGACATATGCTAGGCAGATAGTGTGTTGAAAACATAATATAACTAATTTGATACGATAGAAAAAAATCACGAAAGTACCTCTAAAAATTTCTTTTAACGATTAAAAACCATACTAATATACATGCAATCATTCTGATTTTTTTGTCAGATTATTCTACAAGCAACATATTAGCATAATAGTGTTTTTTTTTTTTATAAAATCTATAGCTTTTTTGTAAATCGATAATTGCTTCATATTTTGCAATAAATTACCAGCGTTGTGTCATCGCGCTTCTCTTTCTTTTCTATGCAGTCCGACAGTGACCGCGCTTTAGGTGTTGTCGGCCTCTTAATATATTTGTGTAAAATAATATTGCTTGTTATAACTATTCGTCTTCCTACACGCAATAAACATTAATTGCTGGTTATATTTTAAGAAAGTTTTTAGACAATGATGGTTTTATCTAAGCGTACTGTAGAAGAAGATGCATACGAGGAAAACTTGATTTACCGTGATAATTGTCTACGTATTTGCTACGTACGGCGTGAGTTCTGCCACGTCCCCAGAGGTTTCACACAGCGCTGCCGAGGCGAGTACATGCCACTCTTTTTGCCTCGTTTTCCTGTCACGCTTTCCTTTTCAGATATTACTGTCTCGCTCACACTTTATACAGGAACTATGGACCTGTAGACGCGTTAAATTAGAAATTAGTTTTGTGGATTCGCAACGACATTCCTTAAATATTAAAGGTTTTTTTATTCACTCCGATTAATTAATTTGTAATAAACAAAAGTTGAAACTTCCTCGCGTGAATAAAATTACTATTATTCAAAAGTAACGCAGAAAAAACAACTAAACGTATTCACACGAAAGCTACTCCGCGGATCCTCTGTTCCAACACGCGTCATTCTATTTTCTTTATTCCACTTTGTTTTGTTGCGTCCCGCTGCTTCCGTACCGTGGACACTTTTGGTTAGTTTGTTCTGTTTTCCGTATAATAAATAATAAAGCCCATACCGCTGGACTATGTAGAAAACATTCTGCGCTAACTGTGTCTTGACTCTTGTATCGTTAAGGACAAACGAGCTCTGTCGCACTTGGAGGGTTAGGAATGTAAAAGTTTGGGTAGCGGCTGCATATCGTCTTGATGCTGATGTAGGTATAAGACGATTTAGGGGGTAGAGGTGAACGACCTTTTCTTTTTTTATAAAAAAATCTCTTACATAAATTAATCTTTTTTATCTTGTGATTTATTTTAAAAGTTACCGAGATTATTTTCTGTTGTATATCGATGTATCTACAACCGAATTCAATCGGACAATGAGCATCCAAAATAGATAAATTATTTCATCAAATCTTAAAACGAGCGTAAAACCGATAACCACAGTCATTATGTATGCAGATATAATGCAGACAAAGTCGTGATTTGATCTATGGCGCTTTAATATTCTAATAACCGATATTCAGTCTGTGATATTTATATTATTATCAATGCATTATTTATATTATTATCTGATACTAATATATCATTATTGAAAATAAGGGATATATTGTCAATGATACGATTTTTCATTGATCAATGGTGGGCACGCGTGCATTTTTATGTACAACTGATAAATAGTGCCCGTTTTATGGGGCGACGCCATTGATATCGAATGTGTACCCATTGATTTATCGTTTCGGCGTATCATTCGCAATTTCAAAAACAAGTTTTTTAAGTCATCGTTTTTATAAGAGATATTTGATGATCCGGTGATGAAATATAGCTAGTTTATGTCACAATCTCGTTTAACCGTATAACAGAATCGAATTTAATTTGGACCGTTTTGAACTTGATTAGTTAACTTTTAATATGGAACGTAACGGTTGCCAGAATTGTGCTCATCATTCTTTGTGTCTAGAGAAAAGAAGCTAGCGTTAAACTTAAATTGAATTAGGAATCCGTAGAACGTTCAGACTGATCATTGTTTTCTCTGGGCTAACGAAAAAAATACGAATTTCCCAATCGAATCAAGGTAACCTAATATAAAAAAGAGACGCGAATTACGCCTACTATCTATCAATGTCATCGCCGAAAAAATAAAGAAAAGAAAAAGAAAAATATCTAAATTCAAAAATATAAAATTCGAAAAGTTTACGTTCATTCGGCTCGTGATTCGCGAAAGAATCAATTTTATTGGTAAAACAAGCGGCGTCGGTGATTTATGTCGTACGAACGTGGCCGATAGCATGTCACCGGCCGGCGTGTTCGCGCCTCGCTCTAGAATTTGCTAGAATATTCTTTTGTGTTTACAAGTACAATGACTTTTTGGTGAATCGAATTTCTGTTAAACATACCTTTTAGATACTGAAATTCAGAAAGACTGAATTTTACAGAAGGAATTTCCTCGCATAGAGAAGCCCGAGTTCCAGCAGCGGAAACATTATAGGTACGTAAGGCTAATTATGTATGTAGGTATTTTTAAAAGTAAACTAACTAAAAAAGTTAAAATCATTTATTTCAACATTAAATTACAATATGGATATAGCGTTGGCCCCAAACTACACACAGCCTGTATCTTGGGCACAATTTAATTAAACATTTTGATAATTGTTTAAATAGAATTTGAATTTGGCGACGGTTAAATTAAGTTAGCCTTCTCGAGACGCAAAATAAAAACTAAAAATAACCTTATTAAGGGTAGGGTAACTAAAAATAACCTTATTAAGGGTAACTAAAAATAACCTTATTATACTAAAGTCATTTATAATATTTTTCCTTGACTACTTGTTTTTACTTAAGTCACGAGTAAGATTTATTGCATTTATGACAGTCAGTGACTCAGATCTTAATCTGTCAATTCATGGCAACAGGAAAATAAAATAAACAGGATATAATATAATTGCATAGAAAATATTCGATTTAAATACAAATGTCAGTAAGATGCATCATTCCTATGCATTTAGAATCTCCTCGACATTTAAAAAGTTGAAGGTTCAGCGAAACAAAGAAACGTATTGACCTTTAAGCAAGGTGTTCCGATTAGAATCTAAGCAAATGTAAAAATATAGAAAACAAACAACCTCTTGCAATTTATTTGCCATTTAGACGGCAAAATTGTGCATGTATCAATGTAGGATACAAAAGACAGAAGAAATGTTATGCTAGAAGTAAATCAGAGTCCTATACTACACGATGTAGAAGGTTAATTCTTCGAATTCTTTAACTTTTAAATGAATCAATTGATATTTTGAAAAATGAATCTTCAATATCCATTTGATGTTTTTCGCCATCATCAAACATTGGATATAAAAATATTCCTGAAAAGCTGCAGTATACATGCATGCTGTTGTCTTTTGCAAGAGCAGAACGATGAATGATTATATTTTGTTGATCCAATACACGAACGAACGCAAGAAAAACCGCGAACAAAAGCCAGTTCCCAATAAGCAGGTGGTACATTATCATATGTACCACCGTCAAACATTACCACCGTACCTACCCGTCAAACATTTGTTCGCTATATATCATTATTGATCGCTCTTACTATTAATTCGCACGTTTACTCATCAATTACTAAGAGTTTTTTAATCATTTGTCATTTATAACGAGTGCCACATAAGTTTAAATTAAGTGCTTATTGTTTGGAATGGTTTTTAGGAAACATTAAACTGTCATTGGCAACATGGTTGCCACCGTCCAGCGATATTCTTTAATAGTTCTATTTACATTGCCGGTCCCTCATATATCTTGTTTTTGCTGGCCCAATGATGTACATTTACGATTATACAATTCTATTCGATCGTTATCGTAAAGAAGGAGTAATGGGACTGTTTGCAAAGGTTAGAGAAACGTTTAACAACTTCTTGTACCTAGTTAATTTAACAGATAAGTAGAAGTGTTAGTGAGTCATATATCAATATTTAAGACCTACATTATAGCTTGGCCCTATTCAGCTAATTGTCACAGTTTATTACAGATACATCTTGAATTATTGTCATTATTAAGTTGCTAACGGATCAAAATATAAACAATGTGTTACAAAGAAGCAGCTTTCCTTACTTTATTTAATATTCTGTAGGAACATGCGAGAAAGTCAGTAACAGGAAAATTACGCCGCATTATTTACATGAATATACTTAGTTAATTAACAAAACACCTGTAAAGGGGAACACTGTTGCTAGAAATACTAAAACTAGAAGCTGTAGATTAGATAAACCTGAAATGAATACAGAAACCTTTTTTGTAATCAATAGCAAACATGAAGATGATGATAAAGATAATAAAAAGCGATATAAGAATGAGGGGGAAGAGATTATACTCGACAAAGCTGATCATAAAAAATAAGACCACGCTTTCGATGATAACGAAAATAAAATAGGATTATCGACCATATTCACAATGATATATAAAGCTTCTCAGTTCTATATTACGATGCTAAACGTTTTATATCTACCTAACGGATCATTAAGATTATTTCGTAGCGGCAGTAACTAACGTTGCGAAAGGTCCAAATTCGGAAGGATTGGGGTCACGTTCGTCGGATGATATTAAGTGGACTCAGATATGTTGTTTTCGTGACTTAGATACAATGGAGCCATTTTGTGATCTGTTATCAGGTTTACAGTTCATTATAAACGTTCAACCGATTAGTGCAGCTTCAGTATAATTACATTGTTCGTTGATTGGTAAGTCGGTATTTTGCTTAAGGTCTTTATAGATGGCACTATATTTGCAGATTCTGTATCTAGGAGAGAATAGTCTACACTTAAATAAAGTGCCGGTTCTATGTTGTGATACATGTGCGATAGATTTTTATAAAAGATAATATGAGAATTCATAAATAATATTAATACATTCAAGGGAAACGAGTATCCATAGAAGGAGTAACAAGTTTGTGGAAAAATATAAACACCGGAATCCAAGCGATGACTAAGTGTCTGCCGACGGACTATTTTGGGTAAAGCCTGATCAGCAGGTCGACAGGTAGTCTCAAAATAAATAATAACTCGAAATCTAACTGATATGTAACTTCCTGCAGTTTGGTTAATGGACTAGGCTAATGAAATAATGAAATATGGACCATTATTTTAATAAACTCTAGAAAGCTCAGAAACAACAACATAAATTAAAACTAGAGCACTTTACGTCTTGAAATCAATTACTGTAGCAGATGACAAATGGGGACTACAAAACTGTGATAAATGTTTTCAAATGCAAATTCGGCGACCACCAATGTTGAGCCGATATGATTATCATAATCTAATTGGCTTAACGAACGATACTAAAGCGTAGAATTTCACTTCCTACATAATGCTTCTTCGTTCGGTTTCAATTTCTAACGGCAGAACACCGGGAACTGTTTAAATCACGCGCATAAGCCGAAAATAAACTGCGCGCGATCACTCCTCCGCCTGGCCGTAAATTCACTGCTAATTTACAGCCCCTCAATGTTATAAATAAATAAATATTCGTCGTAGAGCGCCACGTCCAGTCCTGACATATTGTGCCACCACTTGGGTGCTGCTGTCATAACAGATCCTTCGTTGCACGCTTAATGGATCGCTTTGACTACTGTTATGAAACTCCCTGTATTTCGGTGCACTTTTTCTATAGTATTTTCTGCTGTTTAAATTTCACAAAAAAAAATATTGGCATTATGGAACACTGACTTTACTAAATCACTGGGATTTTTAACTTATGTAATTATGTTGTTAACAAGACTTACAATATTCTAATTTGTCGTTTAGTAACAAGAAGCAATTGGTTTTTCAGCAGCTTTGACGGAAACATAATCACTTTCGCTATTTAAAATGAAATCTTTCAGCAACGAGATCTAATCAATTATCAACATAGTAGTGGCGAACTCACAAATTAATGTGCCACTCGCGACGCTGGTACCCAACGAAAGTTATTGAGTGCCAAGTATACTGAAGCAAAGGAACAGCCGCGTTAGCTCCGTGCCAGCGATCATTGGTGGGATTGTGGCGGCCATTGTAATACAAATTCCCCGCCGCTGTTACCATCTGTCATGAAGCCGAAATTCGAAAAACAATAATAGAAGGAGAACTCCACTACGATGATTCAAAACTTATAATTTAGCGTATTGTATCCGAGGTGACGTGTGATACTTTAGTCGATTCATTCGCGTCAGCGCCAACCGCAGTCGGTAGAAAGCCGTCATATATCTGTCATACGTAACCGTAACTTGAATACATACATTACTGTTCTACTAACTTAATTTATAGTTGATTTGCACCTGCAGCGAATTATCAATGCATGCTTCTGTTTAATGGAATTCTTTCACTTCATCAACTGCCATTATTCGTCGCTTACATTCTTAAGCCGCGAGGACAATTAATCTGATTCTTCGACCAACAGTAATGTTCTTGGTTTCTTTTCGAATCACTCCCCACTGTCATTGCGCGGAGAAACACCTTGGTTTACTAGCGTAGAACTTTTTGATTTGTGTCGGCTTGTAGCGTGTCACAGTACATTTAACGAATTGAGTTATTAATCATTTCAGCACTTGTCGTGACGATGATTGATTTTTCATTTTACAATTAGTTTGTAACAAGAAAAAACGTTGTCTACTAATTACAAGAATGTCGATTTTATTGGCAACAATGCTGTTTTCAAAGTTGTTGAAAGGCTATTGATTAAGCTGTTGTGTTTTATCGACAGATATGACGTATGCTATCCATCACTATTGATATTTTGTGATGCGCTCTGGTTGCCAGCGCGGGCGGAGTTTGCATGGTGCCAACTATGGCGAGCGCGTTAATGTAGCGGCGATGCGTGCGCATGTTTTTATTGTCGTCTGCGCAAGAGTCGTCTAGCGATTAGCCGACCTATGCGTTAATGCCACACACGGTGTTGCATGGAAAACCACAGGACTTTGATGTTTTAAAACCTGTTATTATGAATCATTAATCGACCGATGATTTCAAGTTTTTGATCCAGTACCAGCTTTTACTGTTCCAATCTTTTACAAGAGATTATTTTATTTTAGCTTTTCTGTTAAGCTTTATTGTCAATTCGTGGGAGCTTGACTGTTGTGGCTCACAATAAATGTCACACTATTTAACAGTCGTAACGTCTGCATCGAAGCGATTGTTATTTAGTTTTATTCGTTTTAGCTAGCACTGCGTTTACGACTTTTTGTTAGACAATCTTTTATATTCGTCTTACAAATCGATGACTTCTATTGTTCCAATTAAACGTGATTAGAATTTAGATTCGTAGACGCACCCTGTTTCTGAATCTAGACGCACATTCGCGCGTCTAGATTTTCATATCAAAATTCTCGTCAAAAAATTGTCTACGTTATCAAAGTAACACATTTAAGGTCACATCTCATTGCCAATCGTTAAGATGATTGGATCGTGCGAGTTAACAAGTGCTGCAGTTGTTGCGGTCTCTATATAGAAAATAATTGCGCCAGTTATCCGTAGATTTCCAAAGCTCGCGGTGAAAGCGTCTCAAATCACATACGCCGAATCAAGATCAGTTAACATCCGCAACACATACATAAACAATATGTACATATGTGTACGTGAGAAGGGCCCGTCATGTTTTATTTATTCGCGGCCGACTCGTAATAGAGTCGTGCCGTGAGAGCCACCGCCAAGTTTTTTGCCGACCGTAAGCCTCGTCGAGTATTGAGACGTCTGGATGCTGATGTCTTGTTGCCTGTCCGTACTATACTTTCGACATGACGGCGACATTTATTTTTCCAATGTTTTTTTTAAACATCCGATACAACATGTAAGCAAAGGAATCGATGTAAAACAGTGATAGATAACAAAAAGTTCCATTCACTAACATTTTTCATCAAAAGAACCACTGAGTCTGGGACAGCTGCAAGTGGATATTAAAAATCCATTCATCACTGTAACAACAAAAAATAAGAATCCAGATTCACACTGGAACACGGCGACTGCGAAATCTGGTGAGACGAGGAGGTATTTTCCCTCCCCCTCTGTCCCCCGATCTGTCGGGGGTGGGCGCATGCCTCCCTTTTGACAGGAAATGATTGTCTAATATTAGCTTTGTTATAAGGTCCCTCTTTTGGGATTTGAGCGAGTTTTTGGAGTAACGCTTTGGATGTATCTTCGTAATGCTTGTTGTCTTAGTCATTTGTTTTGAAGTTCTACGTATTGTAGCGATTCCTGTTTACATTTTGAATCTGGCAAACGTAGAGCGATTCGACATTGAGAACTTGTTTACCAATACTTAGGTGTGTATGTACAATTTTGTAGATCGGATTAATATTATGATCACGTGTTTCAAACAGAATTAACCAGCTGTAAATGTTTGTAATAATTTAGCTGAGAATGAGCACTAAGTTACTCTACACCACAGCTACTCGTTCTCATTAAAACGAATTTATAGTGTGGGTGCTTTAGTAAAAATACGCGACAAAAACTCGGTATGTAATATTAGAGTGTTGGACAAAAAATCTAATGCGTTGACTCACTTCAATAATTTAAATTAAACATCCAGTGAACCGTAGGAAAAATTTCGGGTCGTTGACCTTCACGGCTGAGAAGTGAGAAGAATTTTTTTGAACACCCCCAATAATCACAATAAAAAGTCGTCGCGGCTTCACAGAAATAAAACTGAAGCTTTATTTTCTAATTTATTGGTGTTATATCTATTTCGGTTCGGTTTTCGTCAACGGTCCGCTGAGAAGTGACTGGTGTCGCCTATGAATAGTTGCGCCTACAGCGCCCGACTACCAGCGACTCCAGTGACAGATTTGTGTTTTACAAATGAATTCTGAGCGGGTCCGGAACACAATTTTTTGGTTTAATGATAGATTTAGTTTTGTTTTCTACGTAATTTATTCATATCACCATTAGTTTGTCTACCTATAACAAGCACAGGGTTATTTATGTTTGTGAATGTCGCTGTTGAACAACTATTTCTGAAATTCGACATCAGTCTGTGGCACGTGCAACTATAATGTGGAACTCTATCGTGGAAAGATACAAAATAAATTGACTCTTTATTTATTGAATACAAAGTTTGTTAACCGATCGTCTGCGGTTTGCACACTGCAGTTTCGCAATAATCCGTACACATTTAAACAAAAGGGTTTATACAAAATTAAATTACCAATATCCGTGGAGCGCGTTGCCACAAAATATTTTTGTCGAAACGGCAATAATGCGAAACTCGCATATTGTGCGATTCGCGCGTAGATAACAGAAATAATGGGGTTCAAAAATGAAATTAATTCCAGGTTGATGATTTCAAATTGAAAAGTCACATCGGCTCGCGCCATAATTCATGATCCTGAAACGTGTCCGGGCCGCCGGTGTTGGACGCCCGCGCCAACGAGCGCAGGGCTGTGCAATACTACCGTCCTTTTATTTACCAAGACAAAACAACGCATATAACGTTTTGATTCCAAATTAAATATCTCAAAATTATGCATCGTAATTTTGGCTACATGCATTATTAATAACACCATAAATATGCAACATAATAATTTCTATTCACGTTTGTCATATTAATAAAAAGACACGACTAAGCCCGTGTCACATATTTTTGCCGCGTATTGAATAGAACAAAAAGCAAATGCAAATATTGGCTTTATTATGTGCTATCAGCCCTATGGCGGCCCGGGCTCATTGTCACAGTCCTTTGTCGCAGGTCTCTTCCGCTTCACCACGCGCGATATCTCGCAGAGGTGGCGCCCTCAACCGAATATTCATGAACTCTGAGTTGTGGGATAAGTTTTATTTATATACACAACTGTGTAATACATAAACGGTACAGAGAGTTCATCGTTGAGACGATACGAGGAGTAAATGATTTCTAGTAAATAAATGTTGAGTGAAGAAAATACGTTGATTATTAATTTATGAACACAGATCTAGAGGCAGCGAAGATCTGATATTATTTTTCTTGGGTACGAGTCCTAGTCGATTAGATTGGACTACTAATAACTGAATTAAAACAATGATATTAAATTGTGCACTGTCTATGAAATTAATATTCCCCCCGAATAATACAAAAAAGAAATCACGCAGTATTGCCAGCCCTGAAAGCGTAAATACTCGTCGTGTAAATACAAAAATAAATGTAGTTGACTATACCAATATTTTATTCTTATTAAATGAACATAAAACTATTTACTTATTTACGTAATTTGAAAGGATCCTCTTGAGGCTTTAGCAATTTTTATTTTAACACAACTATTTTTTTATCAAACAAGTAAATTATGTCTTGTGATAGTTAAGCAAAAACATAGAGTAATTTATAAAAGGAATTTTTTTTTTTATACTGTGACAACCCTAAAAATTTGAAGCAATGAAGTAAGTTAATTCTAAAAACTTTTTCGGTTACAATAAAAGTAGTGATCAATTTCATGTGACATTGGGACTCATAGTCATAAGTGTTTCTAATAAGTTAACGGTCTCGGAACCGGTTATTGAATGTTTTATATTTATAGAATTCACTGTAGAAATGTGGAAAGTAAGTTTTTTATATGTAAATATAACTCTGTGGCAGGTCTCATGTTTAATGCAACCGCTATGTCATGAACATTTGTCGGTTGCACCATTTCAGACGGCTGTAGGTATTCCTGTTAGCTTAGTTCCTACTAAACATTTGCACAAAATGTTGAATTTCATTTCGAAATAATTCATTGTTCATATTTCATGTTTAGTTGCACATATTCCATACAAATAAATTGTCTAATCTTAATAATAGTTTAGGAATGAAATACCCACGAGCGTTTAATGAAGATGAAGCATTTTTTACACTGAGTCGCTTCCGGAATAGCAAGAATTTTTAATTAATATTTCGAAGTTTTAATAAGCTCGGTGACGTTGAAAAATATCCGTGCTGAACATGATAATCCAACTAATTATTGTACAGAGTAAATTAGAAAAGGCATCGTAAATCATTCCATCCACAGGTCTCA
Source organism: Atethmia centrago (assembly GCA_905333075.3). NCBI lineage: Eukaryota > Metazoa > Arthropoda > Insecta > Lepidoptera > Noctuidae > Atethmia > Atethmia centrago. Next base: position 11,381,821 of record HG995383.1, on the reverse strand, counting down.
GCCATGTAACGCCGCAAGGCTTTCAAGGAAACACAAAAGCTCTGATGGTGTCCTTGTCTGGTACTCCAAGAACCGTAGTAGTAGACAGAGACAGAGTCATTCACGAAAAACGAGCCCGTAATTTGCCTGCACGAAAATTTGATAATAAATCATAATAGTTTTAGACAGAGCAGAGGTAAAAAAATAAACCAATTTGGAAAGTGAATTGTAAGGCACGGCGAGCACCGCCGTACGGTCTGTTATTAGAGCAATTATGTTATTATGTTCGCCGTATCTAATCCGAAAAACTAAATTGGAGTCGGCCGCTGCCGGCGAATGCCCAATAGGTTCAATCATTTCGACTTTTGGGTCGCACGAAATTCGTTGCGGAAGCAATAAGAAACACGAAAATTCCGAACGAAATAGTTACAAATTATCCAATAATACCTACACAGTTGTTGAGCAAAATATCGATCGATGCACGAAAAACCGGCCCAGCATATTTTGGGACCCCATTTCGCTACGGTTCATAGTTTAATACAAATTAAAAAAGGGTGCATTATTGCAGTACATATTTCAAAGTTCACATTTCATAAACAGCCTCGCGTCGCCCTTTGATATCCCTCACTTAACTCATATTTCATTCAATATGACCATAATTGAAGTGATCGCTGGGACTTCATTAGAATAGGACACTTATTGCTTCAGCGGCAGAGTCCACAGTGGGCCGGTGACGTTTCTGTAGATAAAGAAACATCGTATGAACGATTGCCTCTTCCACAATTTGTATCTTTAGCATAGTCTGTTGGTAAAACAGGTTTTTCTCGTGTGTTTTCGTTTCAAAATGCGTGGTCCCTTTGTATTTTCAAAGTATCAAATATGAATACCAAATAAGGGTTGGGACAAAAGAAAAAGTGACAACTTTTTTAATTTATGCGCAAACGAGTACATGAAAACGTAATAATAGGAGCGTGTTTGGTAAATATATTAATGTAATAATTCTCTGAGGGCGTTCCTAAAGTTGTCGGGAGTTATTTTTCTAAAATTTCACGGTAGATACATCATGTAGGGCTCGTGAAAATTGTTAACGTCTTCATTAGAGTGGAGTGCTTGTGTTTTGTTGGCACTTCATGTCAGTTTCCACAATTTGTGTGACAATAGAGGTGTGGTGAAAGCAAATGAAGTTGTTCAGTTTGTCCAGTTCTAGTTGTTTATTCAGGACTGTACAGAAGTAAGTAACAATGATTATAATTATTATATACACGGTTATTATAACCAGAACTAATTCCATGCATTAAGGGGACTACAGGACACAAATGCAAATTTTGTAAGTTTTATAATGCCTAAAAGTATATGATCCACTAGGTATGGGTAATATCGCTTTTGCACTGTATCCAATCGTATCTATGTATCGGTTTGGAATATCGGATATCGCATCTATATATTTCAATACCTATATATTGGCTGAATCTGTGTGGAACTCTGAAACGAAAGTGGTACTGTGATTTTTAGGTTTCGGTTTTGTTCGATTTACAGAAATCGCACACACACATCACATCATTGTATTTTATTTATAACTGTATACTCGAAATCAGTGAATACAGTATTGTTTGGTAGTGTTGATAATATGATATTCTGAAATTAAACTAGTCTACTAACAGTCGTTTCTGTTTTTTTTTTTTATATACTTTATCAATTATTTATTTAGCTACTATTCAGTGAATTGAACTTTCCTTCTTACTTTTCTCAGGCTTAGGACTGACTGCATTACTAATAAACGAATCATAAGAAAACAAATAACATATTCGGTATTTAAACTCTATGCTTCTGTAAATAGTGTTTAAAATTTGTATTAGACATTAGAGTATCACACTCTCTTCTTCCGCTCGTTCACTTATACCTACATCCCGCACGCATCGCAAATCGCACACAGTACCGCAGTATTAGAAATAACCAAATCAGTTTGAACCGAATACCGAATATCATAGTGCGATACGATATTATTCTGTAACTCATACCAACATCAATGCATTCGGCACGCGGATACCTGATATATAGATACAGTGCCATCCGATATATAGGTAATAGATATTGTGCCGATACATAGGTATTGTAACTATATACGATTTGTATCGCCCACTCCTATGATCCACTGCAGTAAACAAAATCAGAAAAATATATGATATTCTTCAGGATATATGCTAGGTAGGTAGTGTGTTGAAAACATAATACAACTAATGTGATACGATAGAAAAAAATCACGAAGATACCTCTAAAAAATTATTTGAACGATACATGCAATCATTCTGATTTTTTGTCACATTATTCTACAAGCAACATATTAGCATAAGAGTGTTTTAATTGTTTTATCCAATCAATAGTTTTTTTTTGTAAATAGATAAATGCTTCTTATTTTGCAATTACCAGCGTTGTGTCATCGCGCTTCTCTTTCTTTTCTATGCAGTACGACAGTGACCGCGCTTTAGCTGTTGTCGGCCTCTTAATGTAACAAAACATTAGAGATTACAATTTCGAGATGAAAGCTTTGTTCCTCAGGAAAATACTAGGTTTCCTCACGAAGACCGCGTTATCTACAACGTCAGTCGGCTATTGAAAAAAAGCTGCGTAAAATACGTTCTACGTAATTTCATCAAGTAAACAATTTCGTCTCACATAAATTCCGGAGAAACCGTTCAACTCACTGTTTACAGACTTTATCTAAGTGTTTATTTTTAAACTCACTCATACGCAGATGCAATAAAATATTTTTTTAATTTATTATCTTCGACTTTTGTTTACGAATTGCACACAACTAATTTATACTATACATTTATCGTTTTAATTAACTTTAGTCTGATAATTTATGTGTGTGTATGTATTTTTTCAATAATTTATTGCAAATAATATCTCCGTTACTGTTAAAGGTTCGTAATTTAGATTCAAAGTAATTAATTATTTTTTGCTATTTGATAAAAGTAGGTAAGTGAAATAAATAGCGTGTTGTTTGTTTGTAGCAATAAGTAAGGCTTGACTTTTTGAGCGGTAATCGTCAAATAAAAGACTTATTAAATGCTCTATTAAAAACCGGCCAAGTACGTGTCGGACCATGCACAATAAAGGGTTCCGTAGATGAATTTATCCCAAGAACAAACTTACATTGTAGTTGAAAAAAATGTTCTCCCACTGCAAGTGTAAGTTTGTACGCACAATATCGAGAGAGAGATACTATTTTCCGTATTTTTTCAAAATTTTAGGTCCGGTAGTTTCGGAGATAAGATGGGGAAAGGTCAATTTCCATCTATTTTCTTAGATAAAAAAAACATACTTGAAACCCTCACAGTAAGCCCTCTCTCATTTGATATGTCACAAGGTACAGTGTGAAAAACTCCTTTTTTTTCTTAGTTCTCTCCCAAAAGTGACCTATTTAAAATTTATTTATTTACGTATCACGTCCGTGTTTGGGTCACAGAAATTGATATATGTACCAAATATCAACTTAATTGGTCCATTAGATTAGTAGCAAATTGGCTGTTTCAGACGGACACACGAGATACACGAGTGATCCTATAGGAGTTCCGTTTTCCTTTTGAGGTAAGGAACCCTAAAAAGTCGATAACTTCAACTAAAGTATAAATAATAAATATTATAAATTAAGATAACTTACTTTATAATATTTATTATTTATAGGTACTTTTAATATAAACTAAAATCCATTGTAATTTTCTTCTAATTACCTAACTACTCTTTAGACACCGGACATCATAAAATCAAATAGGTCACCCATATAACAATAGTAAAGTACCTACAATACTACTACCTACTACTTAGTTATTAAATATAATAACTATTCGCATTTTTTTTAAATATATAGCTATTTAAAAACAAAAAAAAAATACGACAGTCGTACGAGTAGGTACCAAACATATTTTTCTAAGCAAAAATTATAGTAGGTAATTCAGATAAAACTGAACTTGACCACAATACCAAATCTTTATACTTAGCACTGTTGCACTGACCCACTTATCTGCCTACTCTACTCCTGACCCTGTGGTCATATCGCAGCCGCAATGATAATATATTGACATAGGTCAATGATAACAAAAGCCAACGACTTTTTGAAAATATTTTTCCTTGATTCCTGATAAGAATGCACTATGAATGACGTTATTGTTCTATATTTGAATAACAGTTTGTACTTTGTACGTTTAATGGATTAATAATTAATTATAATTAATTATTTTATTAATAATTATCGTAAAGTATGATTACAGTGTAACCCATTGTATTATAGTGTGGAAAACTAAGTTGGTTTTGAAGTGAAAATTATTTGAATTTTTAAGTGTGTAATATTAAAATGATGAGCTTTTTAAGATGCAAATGTAATCTGTTTTATTTAATGGCATTATAAACTGTAGATATCTACATGATTGGTGGGTTTCGTCAACATAATGAATTGGTTTTTAAACTGTAGTTATTTGCATTGATCACATTATGTAATCAAGTTTTGCACACAATATTTTGAGCGTGAATTTTTGCGCTGATATTAACTGATTTATTGATTAAAATCAAAATTTACTAGAGCAAACTTTTAGTTAATTCTCACTCCTCTGGTGGGACGAACGGGCATTTAATAAATAAATAAATAATATTAAATTCATTCAATCGTCCCAATAATTTTGTTAGTGGGACGAACGTGATTAATTTTGTAATTTTATTTGCAATTCCATTTCAATTTCCATTGGTCCCACTAAATAATTTTAGTCTGCTCGTTAATGGTAAAAAAAACACGAATTTATCCTAACTAATAATATTATGAATGCCAAAGTGAGTTTGTTTGCTTATTTGTTACACTTTCACGCTAAAACTAATGAAATTTGGGTCATGGATAGACCATGAGCAGCACCCTTGCTGCATAACACACTATTATTCACAATCTGAATGATTTTGAAGTATATTGCTAATCCACTACTTTTTATGTTCGAAAAAATTGTCTGCTCAACAACGTAAGAAACGCAATGAATGTTGTTAAACTGTCAAAATGAAACCAATTGCTACTGATAGTATATTACGCAATTACACTGCTGGGTAAGGACATAGGATACTTTTTTCTCGATAGCGCGTCGTGTGCCAAGTTTCATCCAAATCCTATTAGAAGAATAATACTAATGATTGAAATACTATCTGGAATTCATGCCAGCCTAGTCCTTTTTGTTAGGTTACTGCTCAGAAATTGTGCACAACGTGTCGTAAACAGAATACTTACTGTCTTGTATCGGACGGTGAGCAATGGGTAGCTCACCGTCCGGTAAGGACCAGGCCCGGGTCGACGGCGCGTCGTATTCCACGCGCGCCTCAAAGAGATGTCGTCAGCACAAAAGTAGGGGTCCACTAGGGCCGATGCCTGCCGGGGTCGCGGGACGGTACTTATGGGTCACCGAGGCCCCCGCAACACAGGCAACAGGAAGGAATACGGGTGGGGTTTAGTCAGTAAGAGTCTGGCTCACCCTCCTGCTCCGCCCAGAGCGGGAGAAGTTATTTGATGATTTCCCAACCTCAAAAAAAAAAAAAACTGTCTTGTATGCAAGCAACGTACTACCGAGATCAAAAGTACAGTAAACTTCTAAAGGAATGGTCCTATTCGAATAATTTAAAGAGTAATTTACATGTACATAATCAATCTGGATTATGAAACTATTTAGTTGGATAAGGATTTATATCATGATACGACTATCATCGTCTTTGTATTCTACCCGTGTTTTGATTGACATATTTGAACAAAAAACGGTTATTGTGACTTAACTGTAATATTTTGACATTAGCCTCGCTGACCTCTTTTGTGGGTATAATAAGTACTATAAGCATGTAGTACATTATTTTAAGTATCATCTCTAATAGTTTTCGCAGCGCACGCCAAATAATGACCTTTATAGGGAAATTGTTGATACCTTGGGTTACATTATTGTAATTTTCGTAGGGATCGCCAATTTTTTGAATATAAAATATAGCCTATATTACTTGCTGATAATGTAGCTTTCTATAGATCTATTTTTTTAAAATTCAGTTAAGTAGTTTTTGAGTTTATCCATTACAAACAAAAAATCAAATCTTTTTTCTTTATAATATTAGTACCTATATAGACAACCAGAATAAAATTATTTAGTGGGACCAATGGGACTTAAAAATAAAATTACTCAATTATCCCCTTCGCCCCACCAGTGGGACGACGGCAGTGGGATGAACGGGAATACACAGATTCCTGTTACCTACTTCTTTTATATTTAAATACACTGTGCAAAATGTTTGTTATCATTTAAGGTTGGTAGAGTCACAGTTCTGAACATAAAAATAGGAGTAAATGTTTTGAAATACCTGATTGTGCCATATTCCTGGTTCTTAAAAAAAATAAAACTTTCTACGAAGCTCAATATCGGTTTAAATCAAGTTCATTAAGTCAAATTATTCAAAAACAGAACAAGATAAACGAATAACGTTCCATTTTTAACTGACCGTTTTCTTTTTTGTTGCAGGTAAGAAAGAATTCCCGGCTGCATGGAACCTAAGGAAATATTTACGAAATTCAAATTGCGAATTATGTGCGCGTGTGTGTGAAGTGATCGTTTGTTTTGTCACGTGTTCGCCAAGCGATTATCCGTTCAATGGTAATTAACATAAAGTCGTAATTCAATTTTGTGCGAAGACGTGAACTGTGTATTGAGCGTGTGTTGGTAGACAGCTGAAAATCAAAGGGATGTTTTCTGTCTCGCTTGGTCTGAGGTGACTTTACAATAAATGCAATCAATTGAATTGATGTTGTATTATATCTTCTTATGATTTAAACACGTTATAGAACCTGTTATTGCTGAATAAGAACTTAGTGAATAAAGTTTTGGTGGAACAAAGATTTCAATAGCGGTTCAAGTAGATAGGTAGGTACGAGTAGATAAAGACATTAGATGACATTAATAGACTAGCCGTTATTACATCGCCTGTTATAAAATGAACTAGGAAACATATTAAATATCAAATCCAACAGTTAAGGTTTGCGAACGAAACTAGTAAAGAACTGGTGCATAATAAAAATTGCAACTGTTTGCTGATGTACAAATTAGGGTGACCGTGCGGTACTTAATTTTTGGACACTTTATTTTAAAAAAAAAGCTCTATGCAAAAAGAACTACGGCAAGCCAACTGTGCGCAACATAACAAACACCATTTAAAGAGTCTTAACAGAAATGATTTGCTCGATTGCAATCATAGTGACTGTGGCGCATCTCTTCATAGCGTTTCCCGCCCATACGAACTGCTGCGCTACATGCATTCGCACGCATTCGGCTAATCTCACATGTGATCGGCCACATAGACGCGCATAACCAGCCATTTTATAAAACCGATAGAGTCCCAACTCCGTTCTGCAGTTAGGCATCATTTCGTCTGGCCGCGTTAAAAGCACGCTGCATGTTCGCACTCCCACCCGCCACAACACAGACGCGACTCATGTATGAATCACGAGCTGCTTGTGTGTGAGTGCCCGTACGTTCGCGCTCCGCTGGAGGCTGTCAGTGTGTTGGTGACCATCGACACACGTGCACGCGCCCATGTGTGCGGGCCCACTCATGGCAGCGGACTATGACGGCTCGTAGATTTGACAGCTAGCTCAATGCGGGTTCAGACGTTCATTATACGCCGACCGATGTAATTTTCGTGAAATACTTGACAGTTTTATTTATGTACGATAAAGACATTAGTGTTGTGACGCCGCCTCTACATGTGACAGTGTTTAACGTTGAACTTAAATTTTGCGCGAACTTGAACTTCAGTGTTTCTCCCCGGTTTTGGAGTCAGCCCAATTCGACGATTGATTTGTGACATGCCCGATCTCAAGGAGCGTTTATGATGGTCACAATTAGATACGGCTCGTTGGAAATCTGTTCGAGGGGTAACGGAATGAATAAAAAATCATTGGACGTTTTGCAGTACAAACTAGATGGAACGAAAATACATTCCATGACTGGAAGATGTAAATAAAATAAACTTTACCTAAAGTGCGTAGAAGATACTAAAACTAATCAAATATGATAAAAAGAGGTGATATTTTTATTTTCCAATATTTGCGCATTTAATATTGTACGTTAATAGTGTAAATCAAATGTATTTTTATAATCAGTGAATATGACTAGAAGTTAGCAACCGGATTGAGTGGTTCATTTATGGATTGTTTCGGAAGTCCTTCTGGAAACGTTTTTTGCCGCGCAAACATTATCGGTGAGTTTTGAAAACTGTTATTTTGTGAATAAATTGTATTTGTATACAATTTAATGCAACAAGATTCAAATGTAGGTATTGTTTTCGATCCGGTGTTTTCTGCTCTACCTATATTATCTGTGCAAAAAAACACTAATAAGGATAACCCAAAACAAGATATTCTTCATTTGAAATGAACTTGTTTTTATTCATGCTACCTACCTACTTTAAAATAAATAAAGTGAAATCAGCAAAAATTTTGTTATTTAGATACAAAAATATAAATAAATTCGTTTATTATCAAGATATAATTGATATGTTTAAAACCTCACTTGCATTTTATTTATTTTGCAATCAGAAAATTAAATTATTTGCAAATTTTGAACACACTGTACCACACATCACAATTTAATTAAATAAACTATAATTAAAAGTCAAGAAACACTACGCTTTAGAAAATAAAATATGAAAAATATGTATCAAACGGAAATATAAAAATGCAAATGAAACAAAACAGCTGTGGCGGTAAATCCAGAATGAATATTATTTAAAAGAAGAATAAGGTGCACATGCCACTAAGATTAATAGAGACATTAACGCAAATAAGCATACATTTTATTGTTTTCTTTTATATAATAATGGTAAACCCTGGTCACCTTTTTGTAGGAGTCGCCGACAAGCAGGTACCAAAAAGGTTTGGTGATCATTAATCAAAATCGTAGTGTTATCCTTTTAAATGAGTCGACGAACGGCGAAATAGAGATGTAGACGCAAATGGGGATGAAGTTTGGCACCACCCTAAGAACGGCCATTAATCTCTGTTATTCTATTTATCTATGTATCTTTTACATTTATATATTCAGTTCGAGTATTATTATTTAATGAAAACATCATGATTATATCAACCATTTGTTAATTTTTCAAATAAATTATTTTGCTACATAGCTAAATGATTAGTATCAATTGACATTTTATAATTTAGTGTTATTCTGCCATAAACGTCAATTTTGGTGTTAAACGTTTGGTCGTTCACTTAATTTATGTCCTGACCATATTGCACCTAATAAAAATATTTAGATTGAGATAATTAGCGTATGTTATTATATTATTATAGTAATGAATGAAATATTTATGTTGTTTGGCAGATCATTGGTTCAATATCTTAATTTTCACAACCAGGTTTTTATTAAGAAGCCGAAATAATTCACCTTTTTATGATCGATTTCTCAATTATTAGCAATAATTATTCTAAAACAGTATTGTTTTGCGAATGAAGTTATAAATAAATATAGTAGTTCTACCATCTTTATTCGTGTATCGTGACATCATGCCCGAATTCGGCTCTATTGTATGTTTTAATTGTCTCATTAAACGAATAGGAATAAATGTTTTCCACATGTTTTAATCTATTTAATGAATGCGTGTTAATATGTGGGTATCCATTTCAAATCGTTGCTAAAATAACAGGCTTCACTAAATCAATATTTAGCTGCATGCCTCCAAACATTCATTGGGCAAATCAATTGCTACATACAAATGTATTTAAATACTTAATCATTAAACCAATTAAACGGTGTAATGTTATAAATCAAATGAAAGGTCAATGGCAAAAAATGGAGCCGTCAAAACTGGTACCATAAAATTGATCCAGATACATGGCTATAGCAATGAAACTAGGTGGAGATTTTCAAGCGGCTATTATTCTAACGGTCCCTTTCACCGCTATCTTCTGACCATCTGATGAACTGCTTTTTTCAAGTGCCTTAATAAAGCGAGCAGCATGTAAGATCGTAATGTTCAGTAGATTTGGTCGGTGCGATAATAGGCCGTGACTGTGCGCTCACGACTTTCTATGACTGGCCTTTAGAGATCGGAGCTGTAATTTTTTTAGTTTAAAATTGATGTGCCCTTTTGCTAAGTAACGATATGAAAGTCGCTTACATGGTTTTATCATATACCATCAAAAACCTATTAGGTACTTACTCGTAGTTGTAGATACTGTATCGATGGATATTGTCGCAGTAGTCAACGCTGATATTACACTCATATCTATTAAATCGTCCTATAAATCTCCTTAAGTAGACGTAAGTTTATAAAAAAAAAATCGCCATCACCAAAACATCGGAATAAAAATGATTACGCCCACCTTTGTGTGTCGTTAATTTAATATCATTCGTTTATGTCATCGGCTCCCACTAACATAGCGAGCTTCTCATTAAATATTTTAATTAACTTTCGACGGTCATGTAAATGTCAAAAATATATAAATGTCCCGTCGGATGTGTGGTCACATGAGTAATATTTTGACATAGGTTTTATAGACGACCTTTAGTTTAGACAATTACTTACGACTCCTAGTAAATTAAATTAGAAATGGAGATTAAAATTATCATCATGGAACGGGTTTTGTCGTTTATTGGAACTAGTTCACACTGTTCACAGACTGTTCTTTTAAAGTTGTAGCAGAGACAAATGTGTTACCCATTATTAACCGAATAATCGCTTATGGAAATAACGAGAGACGTTTTTATAAAAAGGTGTGACCCTATCAATGAGCGAATTGACTTAAAGTTCAATAGTATAAAATTAATTCGATACAATCCATTATTTTCTAACACTTCCATAATTACAAAAAGACACATCTAATTAAACCCGACGCAAAAAAATGAGACGACATAAGCCTGACGTAGAAAAAAATCCTCAAAATCGACTTTCTGCTTACAAATGAGTAAAAAAATAAAGATAATAACAAGTGAATTGGCGGTTTGACATGTGAAGTCGGCGATATTAATGTGTATTATAGGCCTACACCCGATCGTTGAGGCGAATTTGTAAAATTATCGGTCGAACGATTTGAATATTAATCTTAGGATGCGCCCGCGCCGATCGAGCTCGTTAGATTACGAACTTTTTGTCCGCCGAACGTTTTTGATAGCTTACAAGATTGATCATTAATCATTCAGTATACCTAGTACCTACCGACATGCAATCTTGTAGCAAGTTATATTCTTTTACTTAAACTAAAAGTTTAATTTTAATCTTAAAATATAAATTATCTTTTTTACAACACGAAGCAGACACTTATCTCTGGCATTGTTTATTCTGATAAGTAATTGTTTTATCAACAAAATTCCGGTAGTAATGTGTTAAATGTTTTGGGCAATTTAATATCGTATGATTATATTTAAAAAGTCAAATCGATTAATAATCAAAAACATGCTTGTTATTTGCGTTATTAGTATGATAATGTTATTTATATCAGCGTCGGTTTAAAATTAAATTAAAATGAGCTGTTTTTAACAGCCACTAAAATTCACACACATAATATTACTGTGTAAAAGAATAAAACCAAATAATATATATTATAATAAAAAACAGAACAGTTTTTTGGTATCGCAATGATTTTGAATAGAGTTTTTTTAATTCTTGAACGCTTGGCCTGTCATAAGTAATAAAAAGAATATGTGTAATCTTTATTGTTTTACTGAGAGTTTTATTATTAAAAAGAATGAATTTAAAGTGGTGGTGTGTTGACGAAATATTTAAAAACTTTATACAAGAGACTACATTTTCTGTTTTTATTTTTGTATCTGAATTACAAAATGAGGAGTGACGGAACAAAAAATGATAATTCCACAATGTCCAATTTTTCACAAAATCTCAAAAACCTGTAACTTATTTGGCTTTGTAAAATAAAAAAAAAACTTGTGCTAATAAAATAGGGAAAACTTAATATACATGTTTTTTTTTTTTTTTGAACGGAAATAATCATGATCTGTGTCAAACTGGACAGTTTGACACAGATCATGATTATTTCCGTTAAAAGTTTCCGTTTCTGTTAAAGTGGACACTTTAGAGGCTATTTACTAGAGGAATTAACGTGATTTGGACCGGTGTGGTGAGCTTGGAGTGTAATGTAATTTACGGTATTCTGTCGAATGCCTTAAGTAACTTTTTTTTTTAAAGTGGAATTATCATTTTTTGTTCCGTCACTCCTCAAATCATATCATGAAAAGTGGTGGGGAAATAGGTTGTCGTGGTATAGGCATGTAATGCGGCGGAATGAGGAAAATGTCATCAGGAAAGTTTTGAGTATGAATGTGGATGGCTATACGAGTAGGGGAAGACCAAAGAAACGCTGGATGAACTGTGTGAAAGATGATATGCCTAGAAAGGGAGTGAGTACCGAGATGACGACTAATATAGAAGAATGGAAGAAAAAGATATGTTTCGCCGACCACAAATAAATTGGGATAAGGGCAGGAGAATGATTATGATGAATTACAAGATGATATCAGTTAAAGAGCATTGGTTGTAGTGATTCAAATAATAGAGATCTGTCTCATAACATACGAGTATTAAGGCTCTTTTTTGTTTATTTGGCGTTAAGAGGCTTACAACACCTAAAGCGCGGTCACTGTCGGACTGCATAGAAAAGAAAGAGAAGCGCGATGACACAACGCTGGTAATTTCTTGCAAAATATGAAGCAATTATCTATTTACAAAAAATCCATTGATTGGAGAAAAAAATTAAAACACTATTATGCTAATATGTTGCTTGTTGAATTATCTGACATAAAATCAGAATAATTTCATTTATATTAGTATGGATTTTAATCGTTAAAAGAATTTGTCGAGGTATGTTCGTGATTTTTTTCTATCGTATCAATTTAATTATATTATGTTTTCAACACACTATCTACCTAGCATATATCCTGAAGAATATCATATATTTTTCCGATTTTGTTGACTGCACTGGATCATATACTTTTACGCATTATAAAACTTACAAATTTTGCGTTTAGGTCCTGTAGTCCCCTTAACAGTGTTCAGAATCATGTTATTGTGAGATGGTTTAGTTTTTTTTTTTTAAAGAAATAGTATTGTAAAAATGTCTTTAAAGTTATTCACCTACCGACCGCTACGTCAAATAGCAAAATCGTGCCCTCGGCGCCAAGCTACGAATTATTCCTTAAAATCTGTCATGTAGTCCGTGGGGTGCTGGGCACATTTTGGTATGTCATCTATACATGACTGTGGCAGTCAATAGGTTAAACATTTATTTTTCAGTAATGTCCTGCCGCATTGATGATAGTCATAGTAATCAATGGAGTGCAGTGGTGGCTCAGTGGTAACGGCCGCGACTTACGAGCTGTAGGGCATAGATTCGAACCCGGACAGGCGCTTTACTTTGTGTAAATTATTTCATCACCACTGCACTCAAAACGGTGAAGGAAAACATCGTGAGGAAACCGGCATGTCCTAGAACCAAACATTCGAAGATATGTGACATCTACCAACCCGCACTGGGCCCGCGTGGTGGATTATGCCCATTCCCTCTCACAGAGAGGAGGCCTGTGTCCCAGCAGTGGGAACATTATAGGCTGATTATGTATAGTAATCACTACATGCATGAAAACCCTTACAAAAGCTTAATAAAACTTTGAGTTACAATTCTCTTTTATATTTTGTGCAATCAGAATCATGAAACTTTTCAGTTACAGTTCTTATTTGAAAACGGTCCTCAGCTTAAAGTTTCTTTTCATCTTCTGAAAAGTTATGATAGAGCTGAAACTTTTAGTCACAAGCCTGTCGTTTCTGTGTCTGTGATGTAAAAGTTTATTTTGATTTTGATCGTAAAAAAGCATCTTCATTTTCAAGGAAGAGCTTGGTACCTAATTTAAGATGACTGACCAAGGTAGTTTACGTCATAAAAGCTGAGCTTTCCTTTAGGGACTAAGAAGGATTTTAATAAGGTAGGTATTCAGATGATTAAAGCCAGTTGGTAATGAAGGCCTAGGTCAGTTATCAATCTTTCAATAATCACAATTAATTCAATGACATTTGAAAATTAGGAAAGGAACTACCTACTTACCTCATAATTAGTATAAAGGCTGTCGGTCAGACAGAGCTTAGTTCTTCTAAACTACACGATGGATTTTGATGCGTTTTTCATCATCATCATAATCAGCCTATAATGTTCCCACTGCTGGGACACAGGCCTCCTCTCTTCGAGAGGGAGTGGGCTGTAATCTACCACGCGGGCCCAGTGCGGGTTGGCAGATGTCACATGTCTTCGAATTTTTGGTTCTAGGACATGCCGGTTTCCTCACGATGTTTTCCTTCACCGTTTTGAGAGCATCAAACGTTCGATTTCATCATCAGTTATAAGTATTTATTTCGGAAGGTTTTCGTGTAAATATGTTTTAGTGCTACTGCTAAGCATGAGGTCGTCCTAGGTTCGATTCCCGGGTCGGGCAAAGTGTTATTGGGTTTTTCTATCTGGAATTTCTCAGTAGCAGCCCGGAGTTTGGATTTGTGCCCGGTTGATGGCAATAGGCTCGGCCCCCTATTACATGGGACTTAAACATAACTGGCGAAATGTGGATCTACTACAGGTACACCTCTGCCCAACCCTTCGGGGAAAACAAGGCGTGCTGTTATGTTATGTATGTACATTAATTGTGTGTATGTGAGTGTGGAGTTGTAGAAGACTTACCTACATCACTTATTGATGGACTGTGTTCGATATGAGTCTGGTAGAAATGATGTGTTCGGGGTCTTGAGGTTGAACTGACTTGATTTAGGCACATTTTATAGAATTCTGTCTCGACCAAATGGTGATGTTGCGAAGAGTATGTTCAGGTTCATGGCCCAAATGTAATCCATAGCAGCGTGTATTTTATTATTTTTTATTTAGGGTACGATGGGGCTTTCATACGCATTGCGGTTATAAAAGTCCCTAATTACAAAATACAAATAAAACATAATTAAACAATACATTAATATTCAGTATTTACATTAGCTGCGCCCCGTGGTTTCACGCGCATAAGTCTCGATCTCGTGTGAATATCGGGATAAAAGGATTCATGTCCGAATCCAGGTCATGGTCTACCCATGTGCCAAATTTCATCCAAATCCGTTCAGCCGTTTTAGCGTGAAAGCGTAACAAACAAATAGGTAAGTTAGGATTAGGATACAGCACAGCAATCTCGCTTAGATGTTCTGACATGTGGACATTGCAGCCATATTAATTGTAATTCTCCCTATACCTACCTACTTACATTAAAATATATCAAAGTGCAGGAGCACTGGGCTACAGAGATGTCTAACAAAACTAATTATACTTATGTAAGCATTGCCTAATTAGATACAGCGTCTGCGTCTCAAACGTTTGAGTTGGGTTAGACAAGACCGTTTTGAGGGTGACCGGACACTATTGCAAACCTGTTTATTTATATACCGAGTACCAAGTACCTACATAGATGTATTGTGTTTGCTATATCAATTTTATCTCGACCAAAATATGTCAAGGAAATACAAAATTGTACCTAACTTGAAGAAGTATTGCCGGTTTTCCCTTTTATCCTTTTTCTTATCCTTCCTTGATGCCAATGTGCCTCTTGACTTTTGATATAGCTTGAATTGTATATAGATGCATAGGTGTCGTGTATAATTATACACAGCCGCATGGGTCGATCGATCAGGTTAAGCTACGCTTGCCGCTTTTGTTCCGTGGATGGCTGATCATCTTTACATACCAAGACTCCTCCGTGCCTCGGAAAGCACGTTAAGCCATTGGTCCCGGCTGTCATTTGTCGATCTTTGACAGTTGTCGACCCGTACGGTAAAAGCTCGAAAGTCTGACAACCAGTCTTACCAAGGAGTATCGTGTTACCCAGTAACTGGGTTGTGTAGGTCACATAGGCAGCTGCTCTATGTAAAATACTGGTATTCAGCTGCATCCGGTTACAGACTAAGCGGATGCAGCTGAATACCAGTATTTTGAAGCCGACCCAAACATAGTTGGGAAAAGGCTAGGCAGATGATGATGATAGGTAGGTATATTGGTTGAGATAATATTGTTATACCAACTACAACACGGAGCAGTGGTGGCCGTGGTAACGGTCGTGACTTACGAGTTGTATGTCTTAGGTTCGAACCCAGACAGGCGCTATACTTTGTATAAGTTATTACATCACCACTGCTCTCAAAACTGAAGAAGAACATCGAAGAACTGGGCAACACGATACCCCTTGGTAAGACCAACCTATATCAAAGAAATACAAAAATGGAACTCGAAAAATGTTGCCGGTCTGTTGGTGATATTATCTGATGACAGCAAACTTTGATGCTTATGTGACTTTTGATAAAGCTTTGACTTCATAAACAGGTAGCTTTAAGCAACTGGGTTGTGGAGGAAAAATAGGCAGTCGCTCCATGTAAAATATGTTCTGATATTCAGCTGCATCCGGTTCGTCTAGAAGCCGACCCCAATATATTTGGGAAAAGGTTGGGTAAAATGATGATGATGCTTTTGTAGTATTTACTACAAAAGCATCATCATCATCTTACCCAGCCTTTTACCTAATAATAATAATATACAATAGAGTACCTACCTAGGTACTGTATTACCTATACTTCTGTTAAATAAACCTAGTTATATATTTGTATCGAGATCGCTTTTAGCGATAAGACCGCCCATTGTGTCACCCTATGTAAAATTTCAACATTTATATCTGTAATTTTTATGGTGTACATATTAAAGAGTATTCTATTATATTCTATTCTATTATATTCTATTATATTCTATTCTATTCTATTCTATTCTTTAAGCTGTTACCATTATTAGGTCGATAATTTCCTTCATCAAAGTTTGCAATTCTAAATTCACAAGACTAACTGATTGCTATCTTTAAAACGTAGGTATATAAAATTATTTAAAAAAACAAAAAACCTGACTGCAAAAACACATAACTGAAAAGGGAAAAACAAGCATTATAATCTATTTAATGTTGGTCTTGCAGGCGGGGACAGTCGAATAACTTGAAATATGGTGTAACTTTTGATTGTCCCCGCCTGCGATACTAGCTTTTATTTGATACCAATATTGTTGCAATTCTTTTTTTTTTTAAACTTACCTTCCTTTTTTTGTATTTGCAGATGCAATTTATAAATATTATATAGCCTATGTCACTCCCACAATTAAGATAATCTAAGGACACCTCATACGTTAAAATCCATCAAGCCGTTTAGGCTACAGAGCGTGCCAAAGAAATAGACATACATACATACATACATATTCTCGAAAAACATTACCCTCCTGAGTAGGGTTGCCAGCACAAAAATTAAGAATTCCGGACATTTGATGAAAATTCCTGACTTTCTTGTAAATATAATAATAATGACATTATGCATAGTGCTTGTGAACGTTTACTGAGAGTCACGAAAATTATTATTAAAGATGTATTGAAGAACATTTCTGGGAGCACTAAATATCATAATGAATAATTACTACATAATATAATGTTGATTGTTACCTTAATTTGAAATAAAAATCTTTGATATATTTAAAAAATATTTCACTCTTTAATTAAGTTGTAGAAATTCCGGACGGTTTAGGATTCCCTCCGCATTCCGGACAAAGATCTATATTACCGGACATGTCCGGAAAATTCCGGACGTATGGCAACCCTACTCCTGAGGCAGTCGGGTAAAAACACTAGATGCGCCCCGCGGTTTCACCCGCATAAGTTTTGACCCCGTGGGTGTATCGGGATAAAAAGTATCTTATGTGTTATTCCTGGTTATAAACTATCTGTGTGCCAAATTTCATCCAAATCCGTCCAATACTTTTTGCGTGAAAGAGTAACAAACATCCATCCATCCATTCTTACAATTTTCGCATTTATAATATTATATATATATATATATATACAAAACATTAAATTCAGCAATTAGGTCTTACCTATCTAATTATTTCATACCTATCAAAATAATACAGCCCACTCCCTCTCAGAGGAGGCCTGTGTCCCAGCAGTGGGAACATTACAGGCTGATTATGCTATGCTTATGCTATCAAAATAATAGGTTGATATCACGATCATTACTGTCTAGTAGGTACGAAAGCCAATCTCAGAGTCCAGGATCCTAATTGCGTAGCACACTATCAAACTCAATCTGAATGATTTTGCACTAATCCATTGCTTCATATGTTCGAAAAATGTGTCTGCTTGGCAATGTAAATAATGCAATGAATATTGTTGAACTGTCGAAATGAAACCCATTGCTACTGTAGTGTGTTCCACAATTACTCCACAGTTCCTAAAAACAGCAGATTTATTACTATTTGAATAATAATAAACGTACGGTATTGTTTAACACTCCCAGTGAGCACTTTGTTGAAAACTATCGCATCTATGAAAAACAATTGTTTTAAATTATTTATTTTAATGCAGTAATTGTTTATGCGTGTAGGTGACAATTGTTTTATTGTTTTAATGTTGATCAGTTGGTAGATTTGGTCAGATATTGTTTGAATTAAATTCCTCACGTGCATTACAGGATTTATTATACTTCCTGTTTGTTTTAGCATTTTGTTATGTAATATAATTTATTTAAGAACACATTTTAGGTAATCGTAATAAAAGACTAGTTTTCTGTTTTCACAAAATTCTTTACAGCGTCTGTCTAGAGCTTGGTAGGTCTGTCTATATTTCGGACATTTCAATTGTATTGGAAATAAAGTACCTACTAAACGATGTCCATCGCGATATAGAATTAATCATAATTATCCATTTAACCCTAAAATCAAACGCTCATCAGAATCAGACTAACATAGAATCCAATATGGTTAATCTGTGTGGTTCTTTCCTCAAAAGACCATTTCGGACACTAATCTACATGGTTCTCATAATATGACATTCTTAAAAGAGACTTCACAGTGTCAGAGATCACCCTCTGAGCTTGTTTCGGCCTTTCTTCTCCAAGTCGTCGGATAGGAAACGCCGACCTCAATTGGTTTTTAAAATATGATTGACGCGTAAAAGTGTTTATACAAACCTATGTACAGAAATAAAAACATTTATAATTTATCGCCTATAAAGTAGTAAGTACCTACTTACCTACAAACTCAAGATAACTAGTAAGAAACAAAGAACAAGCTCGTAAAGTCATCTAAAATTCTGCACCAATTGCCCACTTTACAACCACAAAAGTGGTCGCTAGTTAAATGTGGTCACTTTTGAATGATCCGGCCTTGAAAGTGAAGCGATACGAAAAGCGGTACCACCGTACAATGATTGTTTGATTCCGATTCCGACAGTCGAACGAGACAGACACTGGTTCATTTGAATAAAATTCACTCCCACTGGTATCAATCAGTTTGTATTTTTGTATTCTATATACAAAATTGATTGATTGATTGATTGACGATTGATGAATTTGCGGATGTAGCTATAATGTTTACGGAATTTCTCTTACATGAAAGATAGGATAATACAAACAATTTTTTTCATCGTACACACATACGCCATTTTTATTCTTTCACAAAACATTATTTACTTATAGTCTATAGTTAATGATTTACTTGTATTCTTTAGTTTATTCTGCAAAACTTTCACAAGTGTTTTTAAGTCAAGTGGCTAAATATCACACCGTTGATGTATCTCGCGATTTGGTAACTGAGAAACAAGTTTAATTAGCATTTGACATCTATTAATTGATTTACGAACACGTTTTATAGTTACGTCCGGCTACGTCCGATCCAAATCTGTAATTATCTGTTTTAGAGTACCGTAAGAAAAAAGAGAATTAAATAAATTTAGAATACTTATTATAATACATCTATACAGGATCAACTTAAATTAACTGACGAAAATTCGTTTTTTTATTATGATTTTATATCGACGGCCGTCGTTTCTATGAAGTTTCACTACTTAAGTTAAGTTGACCCTGTATTTCAAGGCAGTAGAATTTAATTTTGAGTTAACTATGGCATCTAAAAATAAATGGAATAATAATGTATGTTTGACAGAAGTCCGTTATTTATTTTAAACTAGGAATGCTTCATCTAGAACAAGATTGTATTTTTAAAACATGTGCATTTTCAATCTATCTCGTTCTTCGAATGGCGAAAGAAAACATTGTGAGGTAATCGCGCTGACACCTAATAAATTTTAAACATGTGTTACTGAGGGGGACCTGTCTGCCACCTATTGGAGCTTTGCTTCCTCACATATTTATTGATGCTCAGCTTAATAAAAGATTTCTCACTGACCCTGCTTAATACTCAAGTTAGTTTTCTGTTTACATTCACAATTTGTTGTCGTTTCTATTTCTTCATTTGGTAACTTAGCATAAATAGTAGCTCGTCTGTCAATGGGGGTTAACAGTGTGCCCAGATTATAAATCGTTTTTCGAGTAGTTCTAGACTTCGATAAGAGTCCTATTCCTAATTAGAATATGTTAATGATTGCTCCAAGTCTTTCTAAAAACCCTCATGGCTCGGCTTTTGTACGATGTTGGAGATGGAACCATTGACATTCTCCTTAATCGATATAATCCTTATATTAGTTTACCTATTCAGAAATATTTAAAGTGCGATCATATATGTTTTTACCCGACTGCCCCAGAAGGAGGGTAATGTTTTTCGAGAGTATGTATGTATGTCTATTTCTTTGGTACGCTCTGTAGCCTAAACAGCTTGATGGATTTTATCATATGGGGTGTCGTTAGATCCGTCTTAATCGTGGGAGTGACATAGACTATATAATATTTATATTTTACATCTGCAAATACAAAAAAGGGAGGGAAACTTTTTTAAAATAAATTACAATAATATTGGTGTCAAATTAAAGTTAGTAATGAGTCAATTCCAAATATATATATTAATAAAACTAAAAAGCTTGAAATAAAGCAAATTATTTATAAAAACAAAAAACCCGACTGCTAAAACACATTATAGCTGAAAAGAGAAAAACTAGCAATATAATCTATAGAATTTTGGTATTTTGAAGAGAATTTTGCAGGCAGGGCAAATAAAAGTTACACCATATTTCAGGTTATTGGTTTGTCCCTGCCTGCAATACCAAAATTCTGTAGATTATAATGGTAGTTTTCTCTTTTCAGTAATGTGTTTTAGCAGTCGGGTTTTTTGTTTTTATAAATAATTTGCTTTTTCAATTCTTAGGAAGGCAAAATTGCATAGATTATTTGATAAATAGACGATAAACATGATCCAAGAATACAAATATTTACTCATATACCTAAAACAAAACATTATGCTGGATTGCTGGAAACATAATAATAACTTATTAAACAATTCCATGGAACCATTAGCATTCTCTGTCATGATATACTTTATTAAGCAGGTCTTCTAAGCATGGTACAGGCAAGAATGCTCTTCCTCTAGTCACACCAAAACCCAAGGACCATCAATGCATTTTATAATATTAACCCAATTAAGGTTTTTACTAAAATCTTACTTCTCGGTTAAAACTTCTATAAAGAATCTGGGGGCACGGTAGTGCCCCCGCCAAGACGAGCCAAACGAAGCGCAAGGGCACTACCTACCATTTCTCGAAGAGCTTCGTCGTTTTTTTAACCCTATCTTTTTCTAATTTTAAAATTATTCTTCTTCTTCTGATGCCTCTCCAAATAATGAATCAACTCCGAATATTTCTCCGTGTCCTTTAAATAAAAATTAAAGGCTCCTGCAGACTGGGGCGATATACCCACGGGATCGAGACTTAGCAGGTGTAACCGCGGGCCGCAGCTAGTTAATAATAAGTAAGAAAATGCTAACTCGACCAGAATACTAATCTAGTCCTGAAGGTAGGTAGGTAAATTAGAGGATTATATCCAAGATAAGAATGCTTGAAAACATGCTGGTCCAGCTCCAAAGGACAATCTAGAGTCTAAACAAAATTGAACTGGTTGCTATTTTAATTGTACAATTTATACGTACAGGCAGCTATATGCCTGTCGCGCCCGCGATATCGCGCTAGTCTGCACGGGCCTTGATGCTCTAAAATAAATCCGCTTCATTCTTAGCTGGTTTTATACTAGTTACTCAATACACAGAATAATCTAGATTAGGTAGGAGGTAGTCGGTACAGTTTATGAGCCTAATATATTTTGCATGTGAAATTTGTTACTCGAACATTTTATCACCTAACGGTGGTTTCACTGGCATCGGGGTTTTGAATGGTGTTTAAATAGAGAATTAGATAAATAGTAAATAGATCATTAATAAATTATTCATGTAAATTAAGCTACCTTCTTCTTCGTGTGGCTGGCACGGCAGATATTCATATTTTGTTGGTTCAAAACTTCGCCGATTCCACGGCGTTATCGTCTCCGAACTCAGAGGTGTAAATAGAACCTCGTAGAGTGGGACTAGCTCGACGGACCGGCAGTAGGGCGTGGATGTTTAGCTGTGTTACAAACTATTAACTCCTGAAGGTGCCTACCTACCTTCAGGAGTAGATTAGTATTCTTGTTGAGGTAGCATTTTCTTACTTATTAGTAACTAGGTGCGCCCCGTGGTTTCACCTGCTAAGTCTCGATCCCATGGGAATATCTGGATAAAAAGTTTTCTATGTCCTAATCCAGAACATGGTCTACCGATGTGCTAAATTTCAACCAAATCCGTTCAGCCGTTTTAGCGTGAAAGGGTAACGAACAAACAAACTCACTTTCGCTTTTATAATATTAGTAAGGATAAATGCTTAATCGATATAATCCATTGCTGCAATTATATTAGTTTACCTATTCAGAAATATCTAAAGTGGGTTTTTTTTTCAATTATCAGGAAGGTAAAGTCTCATAGCTTATTTGATAAGTAGACGGTCTACTACGCCTGCTACCTAAATCACGTTAAATGACCTAATTTTCGTCTCGAACAAAAATATGAACACATCAATGAACAATAATCCTTATTAAGGAAAACATGATCAAAGAATACATATATTTATTCATATAGGTACCTCCCTAAAACAGAGAGAGTAATGTAACGACCTCAACTTACGTTTTGTAAATAATTTCATCACCACTTCTCTCATAACGGTGAAAGAAAACATCGTGAGGAGACCAGCATGTCCTAGAACCAAATATTCGAAGACATGTGACATCCACCAACCCGCACTGGGCCCGAGTGGTGGCCCACTCCTACTCGAAGAGAGGAGGTCTATGTCTCAGCAGTGGGAACTTTATAGACTGATTATGCTTGACCTAAAACACAACATTATGCTGGATTTCTGGAAACATAATCATACGAGTAACTTATTAAAAAAACAACTAAAACAATTCGTACCGACCACAAAAATATAGGTAAGTACATGGTATGGTAGATAGTTACCTAACCGGCTTTAGTAGATACTCGTATATAAACAATATCCGAAGGTTCTGAATACATAGCTTAGAACGGGATACATATCAACACATACATCAAAGTTACTCAAGCTAGGCACGATCGCCGGCGGCTACGATCATTGCTCTCGTCTCTATAATTTCGGCCTTTACTTTTTTTAATCGGTCCGATCTCCGATTGCCGCATTTCGGCATGGAACCTTGGAATTTTATCCAACCAGTGATGTGATGATTTATAACCGAACATTAAATTAAGAATCGGGTTTGTACGTTAATTAAAACAGAAGTTTACGGTTTTTTTGTGACGTGTTTTATATTTGTATCAGTTTAGTGATATTGTAATTTTATTGTTATGTCTAATAAATATTATATTTTGCAATGGCCGTTAGCACATGTTGTGTTGGCTAAAGAAAAGGTGTAATCAATGTCATAAATTCAAACGTTTAAAATGTTAAAGTACGTTTAAAATGTTAAATACGATGTCATTGTGTTACTTTAAATAAATTGGTTAATTTAAATAAGTAATAAAGTTGTTGTAGACATTGTTGTAAAATAATCTTTGTTTATTTCAGAAAGTAGGTTCTGTAGTGTTGAATATCTTCTGAAAATTAAGACTTATTAATCTTAGTATGGGAAAAACCTACTAATCATTTTGTAGGTCGCTCTGGTATATATACCTAAGCTGTTTCTTCTTTATATAACCCGTCAGTGTCATCTACAAACTGAACAAACAGTAGGTAACACAATAAGTCTCATACTTTTGTAATTTTATTTACATAATTCAATATGGAACTACATCTGTTACCAATCGATTAGGTGATTTCGAATAGCACCTACGTGTTGCCATACCTACTTATTTTCTACAGTAATTTTATTGTAATGTTGGTTGATTATCTGTCTGTGATTTGAGAATCTCCCAGCGATTGTAAGTTGGATTTGATCAATGAAGATCGTATTTTTTATTCATGTAAGGTTAAAGGAATATAAAAGGTCATTCATTTGTTTATAATTTCGGTTTTTGATTTACGGTTATCTTGCATGAAATTGGTTGCAGAATAAAAACAAAAGTTACCCATCATTAGGTACTGTCTGATTGCTACCTAAGCGTTGCCTTGTTTGTGTTTAAATTCAGATATCATTTAATTTGGTGGAACCTTCGTGG
Organism: Atethmia centrago; assembly: GCA_905333075.3. NCBI lineage: Eukaryota > Metazoa > Arthropoda > Insecta > Lepidoptera > Noctuidae > Atethmia > Atethmia centrago. The sequence continues at coordinate 11,357,289 of HG995383.1, read as the reverse complement.
GTTGCCTGTCTCGAAGCATTCTTTTTACTTCAAAGTTCTTATTATTAACTACCTTATCACGTAACGTCATTCAAGTCATTGGCGGCAGTACTAAAACACTTCTTGCATATTCGTCACCTTCTTCTTAGAGCGTAGGTAACCCTACTTTGTGGACAGTGGGCTGTTTCCATATGTCAATTTTACTAAGATGAAAATGACACTAAGGTGAAGAAACCGGAGTCCAATATTGTCAAATTCTTCACCACTGCCGCGTTGCCACTGTGTATTAAGGCCTAGTTCTCTTTCACAATTAAACTTTACGTTGGTAACGTTTTGAAACGCAACCGCGACCAACCGCCATCAACCGGCGGGCAATAGGCGTTGCTAGTGATGTGCCACGCGCGAGGTGTTCCCGCGCTAACTGCGCACAGTCACGCGAACACCGCTCCGCCCATCCTCACGCACGCTAATGCCCGATTTTTGAAACGCCAACTCCAGTTTTACCTTACTTAATTATGCCTGTAACTCAGTCGATACATACCTACACGGTCTGATGAAATCACACTCGTCAAGCCACTCACGAGTTTCAAGTCATGTTTTGATATAAAACCGACTTCCACGTGCAACAAATAATGTTTGTTATTTGTTCTATTTAGGGAAACAACAGTTTGAAAACAGTATTATTTATACGTAACGGTGCATTCTGCTTTCTGTCTAGATATTTATAGCGAAATGCTGAGCAATAACAATGCTGCAGCCGAAAGAAGACAAATACGTTCGCAAATAAACATTAAACATGTTTCCATTTGCTGGCTAATATTAATAAAATAAGTACCTAATAAATTTCAATAGCATGTAAATTTTTTTTCGATCAAAACACAATATTGCTCACTACATAAACATATTATACTTAAAATTATCGCGACGTAGTAACAGTCACAATGAAATAGTCCAAGTGCAGGGAACTAACACTCGTTCTTGATAAACGGCGGCCATCACTGCACGCCACGGCCTATTATGAGAGCATGACGTCACCGCCCCGCCCCCCACCTCCTCGCTTCAATCAAACCGGGGAACCCTCGTCATGCCCCCACCCCACGTTCCGCTTTACTGACTCCGCATTTTTTCTCATAATAATAACGTCGAAAAAATCGCACAAAAAATCTCGACAGACGCGGCGTTGCTCATCCCATCCCTATCGCCGCCGTCCTTTTTCGGTTCGAGTCTCGGAATACAAAATTTGAATTTAGATAGAATGAAATCTTTGTTTTAATTTTTTAAATTAGGAATAAGGTATTGGATTAAATATATCAATCTTGGTGTGAACCACAGAGAAAATAAATATTTTAAAATTAAGATATTACCAACCTGAATAATTATTATCTAGATATTACCAGATGTATAAGTATGTATAGGAAATCAAAACAAAATAAAAGACTCATGCCTTTTATTGGTCTTCTAATTACTAGAAGGTTGTGTTTTTTGCATCGCTCACAAAGAGGCCTGTGTCCCAGCAGTGGGAACATTTAAATCTGATTATGTATCTAGGTAGGTATGTCATGTATTTATTTATAATAAGTATTTATGGCTCACTGTGTTCCGTTGTGTGAAACCATCCGGAAATAATCTTATAAGATTTAAGAAAAACAAAAGTTTTCATAAATTTGCCATCTTCTAGATAATTATTTAGGTACAGGCATTGTGCACAAATGCTCAAACAGTTGTTACAAATTAACAATAAGAGAAGGTCACGCCAGTGGTCACAGGTGTTCTTTTATAAAAGTAAAGTAAATAGTCTTATTGGATAATATTATTACCCACCTATTTAGACAAATGTGTTTGTATTGGAATACCTATTAATCATTCTGTTTCTCTTGTTAGTATATGGCTATTCTTAAAGGAATTAATTTGATACTTACCAATTAGGTATAAAAGTCCTATAAGCAGCCAGCATTTTTCTTTAGAATAGTTAGTTATGCCACCAAAAGTAAAGTATATTAAAATATTACTGAGTTATTTAAATTAAATCATCATTTAAAAAAATGTTTCTTCTAACTATCCAATAATGCCATCTGTCATCAAATCGAATTCGTTCAAAGTTGAAGTCAAGGACTCCACGTAATGTGACTACTCCCCGGTAGAGGTCAGCAGTGTGCGAGTTTTTAAAAGTTTAGTTATCTATCTCTTTATTTAGTTCGAACCAACTTCCACAGATGGTGTTGTTGTCAAAATTTATATTGTGTTTATTATACTGAAGTACAGTTGGATGATTAATTGTTTAAAAAAAGTATGTTTGAATAAATTAAAAAGAGTTGTATGTTTCAAGTAAAAGAAAATTTGGTATAAGTGTGATTTATTTATTTATTTATTAGAAACTTTTAATTCTGAAAAACTTAGCAAAAATTATGGGAGACCCGTAAACTCAGCTAGTAGGTACCTATTTGGTTCTATAATATTGGAAGGACATTCAGGTTGGCATGGTAGAATTTAAATTCCATAATCGTAAAGCTTAACCCTTGTCAATGTTGACAGCGTCTAAATTAATAGTGCGTGAAGGTATTTAGCAAAATATAGACTTAATTTATGTATGAAAAGATTTATGACTACATAAGATTATTGCCAACAATATGACGTGCGTTTGTTATAAAAATAAGTTTGCATATTATTAAAGTGCTATTAGGTAATATAAAATACGTACCTACCACAGTAGCAATTTAAAATAGTACTTAATACCTAATAATTTAAGATTATAAATAGTAACAGTTCAATCATAATCAGCCATCATTATTTCCATTACGTGACCAGCTTTAGTCATAGTACCTTAGATAGGTAAAAACTACTTATTTGTCTACCATTACAAGTCAAATCAGATGCTTACGAACTTTACCTAAACAATTGGTTTGACTTGACAACCCCGCGGGATAATGACGATAACGCACTATATCGGTAGCAAAGGGTTTTATTTTGACAGTTCAACAACATTCATTGCATTATTTAAGTTGTTGAGCAGACAAATTTTTGGAACACATGAAGCAATGGATTAGCAATATACTTCAAAATCATTCAGATTGTGATTGATAGTGTGTTACGCAATTCGGGTGCTGGACTTTGAGTTTGGCTTTCGTACAGACCTACTATAAAGTTATGATCATGATATTAACCTATTATTTTGATTAACATAAAGGTAACCTTTATAGTATAAAAATCATCACAGAATTGAAAAAAATAAAAACAAAACGGTATGTAGGTACAGATTTTTTATTTACTATTATATTCTTCAAACTAACAAGGAATGAAAACTCAATTCCAAAGCGGTATTACCTACCCCATAGATCTCACAAAGGAACGTTATTGAGAGGAGCATGCTGTGACCGAAGCTTGATGAATGATTTTCATCGCTACCGGCGCCAGGGCGGAAACTCTCAGATACCGCCCGCCCAGGGCAGCCGCTGCGCGTAAATTAACCCACCCGCCATGCCACGTTTCCGTTTACATTTCTGTTACATTTAATGTAAAGCCGCGATTTACTGTTTCGATGACATGGTTATGATAAATGTTTTTTGGAATTCGTGTAAAATATTTTTACGCACGTCACTTTCAGGGTAGCCTGAAAAATATATTTAAAGTTTCTATGAAATATACCTAAATTTACTGCCCATTGAATTAACTGATGAATGATCACGATATTTCATTCTTTAAAAATACGTTACGTAGATATGTAGCATCACAAAATAAGGATAACGTCCAAGTAAAAGATTAATTCATAAAAAATAAAAAGTACAATATGAGTTGATCAATGAATAGACGTGTGTAACCTTTTAACACAGTTTCCTCCAATAGGTAAATTTAGAGAACGGGAAACGCTGATTATTCAGAATGCGTCTCGAATTATTCAATGTAGCGGGAAAACGACCGTGATAGGAATTTTAATAGAGTTTATAGACGGTCGCTTTCCCATTTAAAGCATTTGATTGCTGTTGCTCAATTCAAACTTTATTTTTAGTTCTTCATAGATTATCGTGTTTTCCAAACATTTTCGACAAGGATCTCTGGATGATCTACATTTTGAACATGGAAGTGGTTTACTGTCATTGATGGTTGTTCATTATAAAAAATACAGATGGCGTTGAGTTAAAAATTCATAATTCGATACACAGATGGTGTTGTTAAAAGTTTATTCAAATTAACAAGAAACGTTTCAAACTTTTTATTTCCTGATAAAACCTATCAAGAAAACTGTTTTGTATACTAATGTAACCAGTTGCAAGCTATGATTACAATGATTGCGATAAATTGAAATCAGTACCGCCAACTTATTGTCATAACATCTCACCCCCGCTTCTATTGTTCGTACGTATGCATGCAATGTTTGAATCACGTGTAGCAATTACAAAGGTGTCGGCGTTTGTATCTCGCCATAAATCAGCTTTGCGCGATATAACAATTAGCCGGTATGATAGCAATGTTAATTAAACGGGTATAACTCGGCGACCGCAGCGCCGCAGCGGCCGAATTCGGAACTACTATGAAACATTGCGGATTTCGATTCAACTCTGTCCCGTATTTACCGATGACTTGTGTTATGGTAATAATTTTTTAAACCAGTAATTATAGTGCAAATTAAATTGAATGTAATGAATATAATTAGTAATTCAATTAACATTCCCTTTGAAATACCTATGTAGGTACCTATGAACTTGATAATTATTTAGGAGTAATTATGTGGAAATTGCAGCTAAACATTCACTGAATTTTGACTTACCTAAGTGTCAAGTTATTTATAGTCACTCATAAAACGTTTAAGAAATTCCATGACTTTTCAATAAACTAGAAAAAAATAATTTGTGGACGCGTCCTTGATTTCCATTTCCTGTTATTTATTTTGAAGCAACCTTAGATAGTTACATACACGTCATAGTAACTAACTATTAAGGCGCTGACAAGACCCAATTGACCAAAATAGGCTTCTCTTAAGCAAAAAAATTGCCAAATCTGTATAGTTTGTGGTAGCGGAAAAAATATATGTTAATTTTGAACATATTTCTAAGAACTTGGTTGTTACCAAAATACGATTTGACAGTGACCGCCACTGTCGGACTGCATAGAAAAGAAAGCGAAGCGCGATGCCATAACGCTTGTAATTTATTGCAAAATATGAAGCAATTATCTATTTACTCAAAATTGAGTTGAGTAACCGAAAATAAAGACATATAAATAAACATATGCGATACTTTAAGTGTTGTCGGCCTTTTAAACAAAAGATTATTTTTTTTATTGATCACGCGAAAACGGGAGGTAAACAGATGTGGTCATCGAGCATGGGATTTTGTTTTGAAAGTGGTCCGATTTGTATGCCCACGAACCTAGGTAGTACCTAGGTAAGTAGGTAGGTAGGTACTTACATAAAAAACAATTAAAAATCTCGGGATCTTTTACCTACATGTCTACATTTAAATTAATTAAACCTCATCCAATTGTTTTTAAATAACCCTTCCCAATCTCAGCTGCTAAACATCGATATCGATACTACCTACTAATTTTATCGATATAATCTCCACTTAATCGACACCACGACCACTCAACATCCAGACGTTTGATGCTGCCCCCGAACCCAGCGGAATGCCAGACATTTTGATTGCGATGCCAGTAATTGATAGCGTTCACTTTGATTAACAGATTCCAGCTTACTGTACCCCGTAATCGGTGATGTGGGACTATTTGCATCGTTTTGTAGGTATATTGGTAGGTAGGTGTAATTAAATGTGGGTAGATGGTAAATACTGACTACAGTACTGATTAAATAACTACATTCCTAGATTTCAGGAAGGTCAGGTGCGCAGTACTCGCAACCGGCGTGCGTGTATGAGCAGGAGATCTATCTAGCCCTAAGGGCCTATTCTGATTTGTCGGCGCAGCAGCGGTGCGACATCAGCATGCAAAACTTACCGAGTGCCTATATTTCAATTGAGCGTTCCTGATTAGCTTAGTATGCGCGGGAGTGGCACGGTCTGGGTACTGATTTGGCATACCGCGTCTCGGCATGTATGTCCAGTAGCCGCTCTGCATTCTGCCGAACCGGACGCGCGCTCTATGCAAAATGACTCGAAGGTGACATTATTTCGCGACAGCACAAGCAGTTCTGCATACTTTTTTACCGACATGGGCGTAGGTGCAGGCGACGCGGTATGCTGATGTCGCACCGCTGCTGCGCTAACAAATCAGAAAAGGCCCTTAGCACGAAATCCGTTGTTTTGGACGAAGTTACAGGCGCTTCCTACTTCTCGCCTACGGACATAAGATTAGTTTGGGCCCCACGATTTCACAGTTATCCTGACTCCCGATGTGGCTTTGCCTGCACGGAAAAAAAGGGTCTCTTCAGCGAAGAATATCAATATTCTCAGAAAAATTGTTTCCATCCAAGTAAATATTTTCTTAAAAAAAAACTAGGAACTCATAAACAGGATGTTCAAATTTCCTAACACACTAAAAATCGCAAAATTCTAAAATAAACCATCGATTTATCACCTCACCGATTTGTTACGTTTACACAAAACGTCGTCGTAATTATTTATGAATTACTTGTGACATTTATAAAGCAATATATCAGATTCTTATCCATCCACACAATTTATAACGTACTGACATTATAGGTGAAGTGGTGTTTCGTTATTTACTTATTTATTTTAATTCACCGCAAGTCAAAACTTCCGTTATTGAACATAGTAGGTATGGAGAAATATAAGTTGAATTCGGTTTGAAAGATGGATTATTTCCTTTGACTAGGTAGAAGACAGAAGATTTGATGATAGATCTACGGTAGGTACGGTTACAATAATTATTATTTCAATTGAAGCAAGTCTGTTGGTAACTTAGAAAATGATCCAGTTTCCGTTGCAATTAGTTATTTAGGTCCTTAAGAATACCAAACTTAGAAATTTTAACACAAATTAACGAAAAAAACCGGCCAAGTGCGTGTCGGACAATGCAGGGTTCCGTTAGTTGAAATGAATTTATCCGAAGAACAAACTTAACATTGTAGTTGAAAAACATGTTCGCCCATACATTACAACAGCAAATGTAAGCTGTTCGACTATTACTCGTTACCTTGTAACGCCTACTTAGCTGTGATACTTTTCCTTTTAACTTCGTTATGCCTATTGCCGTGATTTTTTTTACATATCCAAAATCCTCTTGACTCTAACAAAAATGAGTACTTTAAAGCTTAATATCACACAAACGGATCCCTGAATCGAAAAAAAAGGTTTCACAGATCTGCGCAGATTTTGAACGACCTATCCAACGATATCCCTTAACATGGTTCTTTCATCAAAAGACCATTTCAAACACCAATCGACATGGTCTTTACATGGTCTGACCAAGATTATGTCCGGACTTTAAAAGAGACTGTGACCTCTGAGTTTGTTTCGGCCTTTCTTCTCAGAGTAGTCAGATAGGAAACGCCGACCTCATCTAGAATAAAAAATTATGTTTGACGTGTAAAAGTGATTGTAAAAACATACTTAAAGAAATAAAATCATTTATCATGGGATAGGCGAGAAAAAAAATATCATCCCAACTTTATGTGCAAGGAAGGTACAAAAACGTTTTTTCGTAATTTTACCCCTTTGTCGGTGTGAGAGCAGTGGTGGCCCTGTGGTAACGGCCGCGACTTACGAGTTGTAGGTCGTAGGTTCGAACCCAGACAGGCGCTTTACTTTGTGTAAATTATTTCATCACCACTGCTCTCAAAACGGTGAATGAAAACATCGTGAGGAAACCGGCATGTCCTAGAACCAAAAATTCGAAGACATGTGACATCTACCAATCCGTACTGGGCCCGCGTAGTAGATTACGGCCCACTCCCTCTCACAGAGAGGAGGCCTGTGTCCCGGCAGTGGGAACATTATAGGCTGATTATGTGGTGTGATTAGCACCCATGCCAAATTACAGCTTTCTAGTACAGAGTTTCTGAGCTAAGCCGCGGACAGACAGACACACGTACATGGCAAAACTATAAGGGTTGCTTGTTGACTATGGAACCCTAAAAATTACCTTTTGATGACCGAACCTTGCCAAGTAGGAAACAAAAAATTGAGAACCTGAATCTTCTTATATCCTGACTAGCTTTTCATAAAAATGAGGAAATTACATAACATAACATCACGCCTGTGATCCCCGAAGGGTTAGGCAGAGGTGTAGGTACTATAGTACACCCACGTTTCGCCAGTTATGTTTCAGTCCCATGTAACAGAGGGTGAGCCTATGGCCATCAACTGGACAGACTCCAGCCTGCTACTGAGATTTTCCTGGTGGAAAAACCCAGTAAATAATACTCGTAACACTTTGCCCGACCTGGGAAAAGAGGAAATATGGATCAAAATTCAGTTTCCTGGTCCCCTAAACTACCAAGCCATTTATTAACTTCATGCAAAAACTGCGTAGCACTGATGCTGACGCGGAACACAGCTTTTATGCGCGGCCACGACGCGACGTGACATAAATTAAATGACATGATACTACTAGTGCGAAACAGTAGCCACCGATAGCAATCTACTAACAGAGCACAGATTATACAACCAGATAATTGCATAAATGCTTCGTGTGCAAGTAACCAAGGCGTTTCTAATTGAACTACCGTAGAAACATTATGATTATGAACACATTATCAACTGAGGCGATTATTACTTCATTATTTGATTAGACCTTCAAGCTTATTTATTCTTCTTTGTTAAAGATTTTCTTAAAGTTTTACTGTTTGATCTCCGAAAATTTTAGCCTAGACATTTAAGGCGCAGATATATGATGTTAGTGTCTTTTTAATCCGTTATTACGCCTTCATTTATTGCAAGTAAGTTATGCAAAAAATGTGTGTTAAACTAGAGCGCATGCACATCAATTCTATATGTGAATATTTAAGTATTGTAGTAAAATACTTAATGAAATAAATTCAGGAAGTAATGTCTACCCAAAGCATAATAAACTATATTACTTTCAAACTACTTATGATATTTTCATGATTTTTTTTTTCGTTACTAAAAATAAATATTCCCTATGACGGCTGCGCGGCGTTACTGCGACGTGCTTTTGTATGGCCAAAGTCAACGGCGAGTACCCGAACCTTAACTTAGTCTCACTCCGAGCGAAAGTCGCCAAATGCAAATTCCCTCATAGCAAAGGCCCTAGCTGTCAGTCTCATTGTTCACTTTTGGGAGAACAAAGTTCTATTCTATAATTTGACTCCATTAAAGTTTCTTAAAATACATAATAGGGTTTAATTATGTCGCTTTTCACTTTTCCTCCTATTTAACCCTCCACACTTCGGGGTAAACAGTGACATACTAACGTGGTAATCACAGCACCTCCCATCCCATCCCGACGGCGTCATGAAAAATTATGGACCCACCGCGAAAATTACACAAGTTGTCTGATTAAATTTAGAAGTTGGTTGGCATAATTAGCAGGAACATAGCTATTCACTCAGGGTACGCTTAGTGGCCCGGATTTACGCCAGGGGGGAGTTGGGAGGAGTTTTCGCGGAAAAATGCGCCCGTTTTTCAATACAGAGAGGACTCGTAATGTCACGTCGGGGAATATGACGTGTTTTAGGGTTAATAATGGAGCGGGTTGATGATTTTTTTGGTGGAACGTAATGAAATGTCAGGTTTTTTCAGTATTTTCACGTGCGTGCCCCTAAAGTAATTGTTCAGGTTAATCTAATCTGACATTAAAATGCACACACGGTTAGTTACCGTAGTAATTCTGATAATGAACATTACGAAAAAAATGAAATGAGAAAATACAGTTTTCACATTACATACATAAACCATACCATACATAAGCCTACCCCCATGGGAAGAAGGGGATTGCCATCCCCTTCTTCCCATGTGGGTAGGCAGAAACTATAGAACGCCACCTGCTACGCTCCTTACATACTCCTTTTGCTACGTTTACGTTCATCATACACCTGGCCATACACGCACGCTGGTAGTCAGTACTACGCATCTGACCTGTCCGAAGAATTTTACTAATTAGGTCAGTAAGTATATGTCCGCCTAGGGTGTTTCCACTCACATCTGCCACATTACGATAATAAATAAAACGAAGATTACTCATAAGTAGTTTAAATAGCTCCTATTTATTAATCAGTCTTATTTAAAATTAGTAATTTCAGAACACTCACTCTACCACTCAGTACTCAACAAAATAACAACAACATCTTGTCCAATTTCCTTTACAATTTCGATTGCAAAACAAGGTGTCTATCTAATTAAAGGATTAATTTAACACAACACAATAATAAGAACATCAGAGGGAGCCACCGGCAGATTAATGGTCAGCCATGTTTAATAAATGCTGCGACCACTGCGTTCCTTAGAAAGTGGTAGTGCAACTAATATGCATATGAAATGTAATTAATTAAACTACCTGCCTGTGTTTTAAAATGAGATTTAGTATTTCGTAATAAAAAGTAGGTAGGTATGGTGTGGGAAAAAATTATGAGACATTACTGATTTTTATGGCAGCTGTACCTACTTACCTTTGTAAAAATGAAGAAAAACGCCAATTAAACAGCTTGAAGCTTGAAAACAGTGGACGTTTTCAGTCTGAAAGACCTGAAAATCATGATCTGTTTGGTGTTTGGAACATTAAAGATTGGTGATTGCTGTATGTTGTTATTACCTGGCAGGAAGATGCTGCCTTGAAGTAATTTATTATTCGATAATATTACACAAAAATATAAGAAAGTCACAGGATACAAAAAAAAAGGTAAATTGGTGACTAAAGATACTTACTTCATTATTTAATATAAAACATGTGTTACTTAAAACACCTTTGATAAAAGATCATCATCATCTGCCTAGCCTTTTCCCAACTATGTTGGGGTCGGCTTAAAGTCTTACCGGATACAGCTGAATACCAGTATTTTACATGGAGCGACTGCCTATCTGACTTCCACAACCCAGTTACTGGGTAACCCCTTGGTAAGACTGGTTGTCAGACTTTTGAGCTTCTTTTGACTCGTAACGACTGTCAAAGATCTACAAATGACATCCGGGACCAACGGCTTAACGTGCTTTCCGAGGCACGGACGGGTCTTGGTATGTAAAGATGGTCACACATCCACGGACCAACCGCGGCAAGCGTAGCTTAACCTGATCGATCGACCCGTGCGGCTTTTATTACTTAGCCACAAGCCCCCTTTGATAAAACATGCCAATCTTAAAACATTGCAATTGGAACTCAAACGGTACATCTCGAGTTGGTATCGTCTGGCGTTACAAAGCCAGCAGAGGCGTGAGCAAAACGAACAAACATGAATCAACACAATTCATTTATCTGTGATCTTTAATGTTCGTATAGATATTTATAATTATAATCTCAGTACCTACCTACTAAAGAATAATACACATTCATAAAAGGACGTTCGCAGATTCTGTTTTTGAGAATTAAAAATAACTTCAAAAGCTGTGTTGACCTTATAAAAAGAGAAGTTCTCGTGCCAGAAATTAAACTGACATCCATAATGATCCAAAGAAACGGGTTATGAAAAATTCCCTTCTCGAGACGTAGAGTCTTCGAAGATACTGCTCTCACCATGGAATGTGCTCTACTTCGCTACATTTTCCTGAAAAACAAAAAGAGGTGCTTATAAATAAATTATACTAAATAAAAAAATACGTTGTAAACCTAGAAAAAATATATCTTCAGCATTTACGACAGCATGTCTGTTTCAAAGTTTTTCATGATATTTATCACACATCTTTAACGAATCCACTGCATTATTTGTGAGTGTTATCGTACACGATGGCAATAATTTTGTTTAAATCACTTTAATTACTTAATGAACAACGATTAAAGTCATCAGTCCTGTCATCTAACACCTTTATATTTTAAATTAAAAGTACCATAAAACAAGTTTAAAAAAAAAACGCGCGAACGATTCTATGTAAATCTACGTCAACAATGAGATTTTATTGAGATAGATGGGAGCGATTTCCCGGAACTGAAAACAGTGCTATAAAACAAGGTGGAGCAACTTTTCTTGCGTACTGTCGCATTAAACCGATACAGGGTGTATAAATCAAAGTACGTTGTTCCCACAATAGCTCTCTAATTGACAAATAGTAGAAATGATAAATACACGCGTTGGAAATTTTCCCAAAATACGCATCCTTTGATCGTGTCTTGATTAACAGCTGCCGACTTGTGGTCGCGAAACGTTATTAATTTTCTTTTTAATTTGGTCTCTAGTCTATTAGACGATGTATTTTTGTATGATTTATTGATGATTCTTATAAAACAAGAAGCGAGATGGCCCATCGAATATTTCGTAGTTTTAACGTATGATTAAAACATTTCCGAGTGATTTACACACTAGTTCTTCAATGAATTTGTTAAAAAATATATTAATTTAATACAAACGTAAATGTGGAAGCATTATTTTCATAGACATTTTTCGACGTTTATATTTATCGCTAAAAGAGGCTTTAAATCATTTTTACGTTTGTATCAGGATGTTATCTGTGGCCAATATCTCGGGTGGTCTAATTGTAGTGAATACAGAAAAAAAACATGATGAATTTTCTGAGCTATAGTGATGTTAACACGCTTTCAACGTCATCTAAGTATGAGACTCAAAGCTAGCTCTTCTGCTTTGAATAGTCTAGTAATATGGCAGTAACGAATGTGACTGACATTCCTAATGTTTGACTGCTTCGCTGATTTTTTGGCATCCAAAACATTAACATCGAATGTTGTCACAAAAGAACGATTGTTGTTCTAATGACATTTAACCAAATTGTCTGTTTTCCCACGATTTCGGTTTTATAGACATTATCTAAATCTCCGAAACAAAAGTAAACCTATCTCAAATTTTAAGGTTGTAACCTCTTCTGGCCAACATCTATCTTCAAATAGTTCCAAGAGAATTTTCCAAGAGTTTACCTAGAAACAACTCATAAACATTTTGACACACACCTAATTACATATCCAGCTTTACTTAGAAGCAAGGGGCATGAGAACGAACCTCGGCTGACTCACAAACCAGTTATTTGAGAAATAAATCAAACCGTAGACGTCCGTTATCAAATTATCAAAAGCACGTGAGACTTAATTTCGACGTCGGTCAGTTTAAAGATATATTCCTTGAACGTTCAGGGTTGAAGATTGTATCTTGATCATAATTGTCGGCTAGAACATTAGCCGTACGTGCATTACAGATCGAGGCACGACTATGAAGTACTGTTATAATTATTACACATGTAATTTTAAAAGTTATTTCGCCGAATTGTGTTAAAACTTACTTTGAAGTAATTTCCTTAATATGCACACTTAATTTACCATTTTTTGTCCGACATTCTTATGCGCTGATTACACGAGCTAAGCCTTCGTAAGAGCTGTTTTAAGTCTAAATTAAGAAAAGCAATTAAAGTAGAATTACCGTACTAGGGCTTAACATAGTCTATGTGGACGTAATTGTTCGTTCTCAACTAGCATAATTATTGGTTGTCTACAACAGGCGAGATAATAACCGGCTAACTTGAGACACTAAGCACTATGCGAAATAAGACCTTAGCGAATAAAACCTCATAAATCAGTTCTTGTCTACATTTACTTACATCTACCTACAGGGCGAGAGTTAGTTGTTGGAATGCAAATGAAAATTGAAAATTAAAAAAAAAGCGAGGGTCGCACCGCTGGGGGCGGCGAAATCGTAAATTTAAATTGTCCAGCCCTGTACATGCAAATTTTCGGAGTAGGCATGCCTTTCAATTGTTGTACCTACGCTCAGTTCACGCTCGCTTTGAAATTAATTAACGCTGTTATGTATTGTCCTTAGAATTTTCACGATTTCATGTGTCATCAACAGAGAGATTGAACCCGAATCTGGAATATAATGGATGCTATTTGGTACTGATGGAACTAGTTAACGGATAACTCCCCATTGACTCCGAATAGGAGTCGCACTCCTTAAGGAATTGAAATATGGTTTTGGTATGTCTGGTTGGTTCAGCTGATAATTTTAGCAGCAGATAATAATATTACATGTTCCCATGCCAATGTTTGTTACACAACAAAACAGTAGCATCTGCGAGTAGCGTATTGTCTCGGAGTCGCCGCCATCATTAACTGTCGCTAATGAGGCTTGAGCTTTTGGTTTTAAATAACTTGCGCCAGCCCTTAGGGGCGGCACTTCTACTGCAAGGATTTTTTACTCAGTATATGATGTTAACAGAGCATATCGAAAATATTCCGACGTGACTTTGTAACGTTGCTAATTATTCCGAAAAAAAAGTTAGGTTAGGTTAGGCAGTAGCTACCTCTTACAATAGCTTACCATAAATTGAGCAAAATATGACGCAAGCGCACGTTTGAAGTCGTCTTAGCTCTAAAATTATACTCGTTTTTTTATTTGCTTAATTGAATTTTTTGTTCCATCATGTTGGCTACTTGGTAAATTCTAGTAGCTGTCGTATTAAGTACGCAATAAATTCTAGAGAATTTATATTTAAACCAGTAGAGCGAGATTCAGCGATAACGCGGTGGTTTCTGTGACACTTGTCCCTCGGCGCACAAATTAACGTCCGTGTAAAGTTATATCGTCGGGCAGCGGCGCGGTTGTCACTCATGCTCCATCAACTGCTGGGAAATGTCGAGGGTATGACGGCGGGTCAGCCACATGTCGTTCTCGAGACGTGATACTATTCCATCTGCCGTCTCGCTTCTCAGGATCGACTTCCTATAGCCAGACAAAGACAGATTCCAAATATGAATCGCGTTTAAGAATGTGCCGCTTAGTTATCTCCGGCGAACGGGGGCCCGAATCGCAGACAGGTTGTCACTAATAGGCGTTTTACTCGGAACATGAGGTTTTATGACTTCGTGTGTGTCCCAGCTTTAGGACACGTGTCAGTCTGTCAGTCAGGTCGGCGGCGGCGCGCCATGACTCTGGCGCATCTAACCGCGAGCTCGCCAACACAAACATGATCGACCGATAGTCGCTCTCTTACACCTGACCATTGGCAATTTAATTATAGATTTATTAAGTGCATCAACCTCTCTTTTCAGATTCGAGGAAGAATCAGATGAGGAGACACCGTCCGTCAACACCGAGCAGCCCATCAGTGAGACCGATAGCTGTCGTGTAGTGAATGGAATCCGAAGTGTTTGTGTAGTGACTAAACTGTGATAGATAGTGTCGGCCCGAGGGGCCGAGAATCTGCAACGGAAGATACGGACGCGAGCCGCGCGGGCTGCGGGCCCGCGATGAGCGCCAACAACTGCGATAGCATGACCTACTTCTCCAACGCCTACATGCCCGACATGAGGAACGGTAGTGGACATGAGCACCAGCAGGCGCACGCGCACTACGGCGCAGTGCCGCAACAAGGTCACGAGATGGAAGGCTGTGACCAACAGCTCAGGCCAGCGCAGCACCACTACCCCGCGCAGCCGGCACCCGGCATGCCCTACCCCAGGTTTCCGCCTTATGACAGGCTGGGGTATTACCAACAGATGGAGCAAAATGGCTACCGGCCGGACAGTCCGTCACAGATGGGGCACATGGGTCCAAAGACGGCGGACGGGTACGGACCTAACGGTCACCAGCCACCAGCGCCTGCAGTGTATACGTCGTGTAAACTGCAGGCTGCAGCAGCGACGGCGGGGGGCGTGCCGGGCAGCCCGCCGCTAGAGCAGGCACAACAGATGCCGCACCACATGCATCCACAGCAGCACATGGTGCAGCATGGCGTGCCGCACCAGCAGCACCTCATGTACCCCGTGGACGACATGCAGCACCAGACGCAGATGCCGCCCATGCACCAGCAGTCCATGCACGCGCAACAACCGCCCCCACAACAACCCCCGCCAAACACCAACGCCTCGCTGCCCAGCCCACTATACCCCTGGATGCGAAGTCAATTTGGTAAGTGTTACTTCTTCTGTAGTTATCATACCTGCCTCGCCTTTAACAATTTGGCCATTAGGATTTAGTAGAGCTACCTACTATGGCAGACTCGTCTAATTAATGATCAAATCCTCCACAAATCCAAACAGTAACCTTTTTTCCAACATCCAACTCAGTACTTCGGGACAACCGATTTTGTGCTGACTAGACCACTATAATGGCCAATTCTCTATCTACCTTCTGATTTTTAATATAAAAGTCATAACAATAAGCCCGTACTACCCAGAACTTACTGTTTATTGATTTATATTTTGTCGAAAGCGAGAGCAAATTCCTGTGTCAACGTAGAATTTGCACAATATACAATACGTGAACTCAGGTAGCGAAAATAGATTCGACAATTTGCAAAAACACTTTCGCTCCACGTGCGCATTGATGAGAAACAATAAGTGCCAGAAACAATACCCAGCCTACTGTTCGGGGATTATTTATGAGTCGAAGAGGCATTCAAAAGGAATTTCACTTTTCATAAAATTTACAACTGCCGACACAAAAGCGCTCACCTTCTGTTTAGCTGACGCCGATCCCGAACAAAGACCCTCAAGTTGTGCTACCATCTCCTACTGTTTTTGAATTTGTCTGAAATCTAATTTATGGTGGAACCGCCTGATTTAGGGTCCCTATTGTAATTGGCGATATCATTCGCAATAGAGATGCTGTTTGGAGTTTCGAGTTTAGTTTTACGTGCATATTTGCGCGGGATAGTTTGGCTACTGTCCGGGTCCGAGTTATAATTATTCGCGAAAGTTTTGAGTCAGTTTAAACAATTTTACCTTCTAGTGGTTATAATAGTGTAAGTACTGTAGGTATTTGTGAATATCAAAGTGGCACTAAGGTAACAATTCTCTGAATCTAAACTAACTTTTTAAGCGTTAGTTCGTGGTCGGGCGTCCCTCCTCTTATTGGTAAGCTTCCTGATATCTATTTTCAACCTATTGGCTAAGCACACAGTATAAGACCAGAGTCGTTCTTTATTCATTAAATGCAGTCGCAGATTGCGGAAATTCCAATGACTTGAAGGCTTGGTAGCGTCAACAACTACGACATTATATGCGTCTTTTATACCTCTTATATACTTTTACTCTTGCTCGCAAACTATGTATGATGATTCATTTAAATCTTGTTAGCGATGATATTTTCGAAGTCTTTCTCAAAGTAATTGGGCACAGCTTCCTCTTCATCATGAAAAATCTTCAGTTTTTGTGTCTACTAACAAGATGGCGATTAGAAAGTATATAAGACTACAGATAAATGACAGAATTGATGAAGATAATACTAATCTGTGAATATTGCACCTATGTTTTACGGTAAATAAACCTAGGACTAGGACTCATCAGTCAGTCTTAAAGAAAAATGCATTGAAGTTGTTGCGCATGCCAAAACCGAGGCTTAATTTAACAGCACAGCAATTAACAACACAACTCACAAAGCATTTTAATTCGTATAAATCAAGTAATCATAAATCAAATCTGATGGTATCTGTGTGTTCGCCAACTTTTACTGTCCCTACGTAGCGTGGGATGTAGACCGACTTACGTCCCAACTACGAACTTACTAGGGAAGATGAGATAGATAGTCGATTATAATTTAAAGAACTAACTAATAGGTAGATAATAATCGACTAAAGACTTGAATCGATTAAACGTTGTTGTTGATTGAAAAATTAGGACGTGACTGGTTTATGAGCAATAACAATGCAATGCGTTTGACATGCAAGTATTGTTTTTAAGTCTTGTCCTATTGTTTAAACTGCTGTTTAAATTGAATTCATATTGATCAAATTTATTTTATGTTAAGTTTTCTTCTTTTGTTTTTGTGTGACCCCCATTCGATTATGCAGCATCGAGTTACTCGTCTCAACCAAGCTTCTCCCTAAACCAGTTAATACTAAGTGTTTCTAACCCATGTCATAACCAATATACCAGCTAGATGCCAGATAAGACGTGCCAATTTTGACTTAGTTTCTGTTTGCCAGGCGGTCTGAGTTGGCTGTTGTAGTTAATTAATTCCCAACTTCGACGTGATTTGATGAGGCAGAGATAGATTGTTACAAATTGGGATGCAAGAAGATGATGCAAGTGGTTACGCTTCTTGTATGATGATTGGGTGACAATGCGCATTTTCATTTGTAAGTAGGCAGTTGGTCAATGGATTCTGGGAATCGCGTCTTTTAATTGCACAGTAGTGTTTGTCAGGCGATGTCTCTAAATTTATTTAATTTATTCTTCTTGGTTAGCATTCTGGTCTTTTACTTTGTTGCTTTGAATGATGTAACGATGTGAGTAATGTGGTGCAATTAAAAAAGGTCTGCCATCTGTTCAGATGTAAATTTTCAATTTACTGATGAGTATATGAACACCTATTGTAGAGGTGTTCATATACTCATCAGTCATAAGCCCCATCGACATCGCAATTAGCGTCTTAAATATAAATTGCACAACTACAGATACGAAGCAAAAACTATAGACTCTACCAAAACCAGTCCAGTAAAAAAACAAATCTCGGATATTATCCCTTAAACACCAGACGTGCCTATTTAGCATATGAAAAATACTCGGCGCTTAAAGCACACGGTAGCAAATAGTCGCACTTAACCAGAAATCTCGTTAAAGCTCTTATGTTATCTACTTGAGAACGTTTCTTCATTAATTATCTTCAAATATCGGCTGCCATTTTGAAATAAAAAACCGACCAATAGGAACACCGCGTGCGTTTGTTTGAAAATAGAACGCCGTTCCGTTTGAAGCTTACGAATCATTAATCATTGGCCAACTGTAGCAACGCGTACGCAATGATTATGTACTAATACAATCTGTTGGTATGTCTGTACTTAATGAGCTACATGAAAGAATAGGCAGGAACATGCTGATTAGAGCAATGAAATAAAAATTATCGATGGTTGCGTTAAAATTTGATTCGAAAGCAAATCCGCAGGATGGCATTAGTGTAGAATGACGAAGACAAATATTAAAATCTGATTATACAGCTGATGTAGCTTAATGAGATTTCGTGTTAAAACATATCACAAGCTTTACTGATAGAACGATGTGACTCATTAGTTTTAAAAGACAAATGATAAATCTACATACATTTTTCATTTCACATCAAGAGGAAGCTGATGAAGATATAAAATGGGGAATTTCGGATGACGTCAAAAGGTGGTCAGTTATTGCAGATAATTAATAGAATCAGGGGAAGAACATTTATTAGGAACCGTAGTTTTTTGTTCTGATGTGACACATTGGGGGTAACGAAGAGGAACAGAATATACCTACCAGCAGTCCAGCAGGTCATCACGAGCAAAGAGTTAAATGAAACGAGAAAAAAAAGCATTAGTTTTATTAGTATACAGCTAGTAATATAATGTCACTATTCTTTAGTGTGCAGCCAGTGTCCAATGAGGAATAGGTAACGCAATCTTCTTATTTGGGATTGTTCATGAATATTTTTTCGGAGAGTTTATGAAATATTATCTTGAACAGCAGTAATGCTTTAACAATGACTCTAATTTCCTAAGTTTAATTTCTCAAAATCCCTTTATCAACGCCACTGGACTTATTTTCTCTAGAATTCACACAAAAACACCTTTATTTCGCCACAATTTGACGTATAGCCACACTGACTAACGGCATAGAAAGATAGACTTACCTAGTCCGAGAGGTAGGCTGCGATAAGTCGCGGGGAATCGAGGTGGAAATGGAAATATAATGGAAACCCCCAACGCGCCGCCTCCCCCCCTTCGCATACAATGCCGGATAGACGACTTGTTACATTTCATTGTTCAGTTATCAGCCCCGAGGCCTTTGTGAAAGCCAGATGATTGAATACAAGTATTTGTTCTCGTGCCTGCTTCTGATTTTCCCCGCTTGCCACTGAAAGCTCGAATCGCTTCGTATTAAACATAGAAATGTATAATACAATTACAAATGTGTTACGGTTAGCTGTTTGTTTTTTCTTGCAAGCATCTAGCAGGTATTTGGGTGTTGACATGTTGTGAATGAAAAGGGAATGAGAAATCGACTGACAAAACAAGTACCAGTTTTCGAACTGAGGAAAACCAATTATTTGACAGAAAATTTGAAGTAATTTTGATTATTTTGAATCGTCATCATTTTTATATATTTCATGCAAGTGCGCTACTTAAAAGCTATAAACAAAACTAAATTAGTACAAAGTGCTTCAAACAGGTTCAAACATAGTTCGAAGTTGAAACATACACAATTTCTTCATATTTAAAACTGTGTCTGTAAACTGTATCTTTTCTTTTTATACACAAATTGTTTTCTCATACATAATTTAAAATTTTCCAGTAATTTTGTCGCCATCTGTGACAAAACCTAGTGATTTTCAAAGTAAAGTGCGCGATAAGTCCCATTGTCGGTACGTTTGACTTGATCGATTGTCGATTGTCGCGCAGTAACAATGACGATAAATGCCTCACTAGATTGGAGTTCAGTTTCTTTTTGCACCAAGCTTTCTTCTTTTCCTTTGATTTTATGCTTTCTGAAACGTCTTCACTGTTTGTGATCGCTTTTTCTTGTTATATAAAGTTCTAAGTCTCAATCGTTCATGATATTTTTCCGATATTAACCCATTCAACACAAAGTTTATAAAATCGTGTATTTCAATTATGTTTTTCATACTTAAACAACCTCATTATGCTAATCTAACTAATTTGTCGAAGGAAATTGTATTTTACATTTCTTGCATCATTCAATTCAAATCATACAAATTGCTCAAACATACTTAATCATCGACAACTTAATTTGCTCAATTATGGATTGCTTTATTGGAAATGATAATAAACGTCATTTGAATAACCCATTAATTTGTCGTACAGATTCTGCATCATTACCTTGCTACCCTCAAACTAAAGAGATGAAGTAAAAAAAAATCCATTATTATTTATTTAACACAGGAGATGGTCCGCATTTCCCCAACTTCCCCTTGTATTTACACGTGCTATTATTTGCATAAAGATTTTTTACACAGTAGGGTAGAGTGGGGTAGAGGAATAAAAATATATTTCTAATTCTGTTCGGTGGTGACTTTCCGGTTCGGCCCGGTAGCGGGACGTTGACGAATGGCGTTTATACTGTTTTTTTTTTTACATTATTTTTTCGATGTGGGCTTAGGAGTTTTGTTGGTTTCAAAGTAAGTGTGAACGAAAATATTGAATAGAGGATGTTGCAGTACCTTTCTACTTTATAAAGGGACGTTTATTCGGGTTTTTAAACTTGATAAGCTCTCCTACCAGCCAATAATAGGTTTGGAAAATAAATTAATATTCTCTTTTGTCATTAGAAAACTTTCAAGTTACGTTGCAACGATACATGTAAAGACAAGGAGAAAAGTTTTCCAAATTCTGGTAGCATTTAGCTTACTTACCGACTAGACGATTAAGATCTAACTTATGAAGTTATGATTCATCTCGTCTCTATCAAGCTGCACTGATGTACTTAAAACGTTTGAAGACCGATCCAAAATGACAAGATCAAAAAAATGTCTACTTCAGCAACTTAGCATTGGGGAACTTGATAGAGCTGTGTGCTTGTTAGTTCTTAAGTTACCTGCAAGATGGCGTTGAATCAAACTTATTGGAGCTTAAAGTTTTGATGCTTATGTTTATAAAGGTTATGTTTATAAGACACGTTTTCCAATTGTTTTACATGTAGGTATAAATTAATTTTAAAAAATTGGGTACACTCATTCTTTAGTTAGAAAGGAATTTTTTTTTTCAAATAAAATTCCTTTCTAACTAAAGAATGAGTGAAGTGAACCTGTAGAAAGGTTGTATGTGCGTATGCCAAATAATAATATGGTGTTATTTTCATTAATAAGACCTTATTTTAATATCTTAATTAATAAATATGAATAATAACTTTAATTTAATGTAATACAAAACATGTGAGTAAACCCATTCATAAATAATTTACACCCACATTGATTCATAGACAGCTATATAACTAAAATAATGTACACATGGATGAAATATGAATATGATTACTACACAAAACAAAAAATATAAAAAGGCAAAAAGTTGTGAGCTTATTAAAAATCCATTACGGTCCTATAATTACATACACCCACATCGAAATACACCAATCCCATTTATATATGTCTAACGCACACATAGACGGCCGAATACTCACGAAGACGCACGAATATTCACGATTACCTTCTCACGAACAGGATGGCACTCACACATTGACGTGTCGAATGCTGTATGAGGTGAGCTGTCAATGTGTGTTATGGAGTTGCCAGTTATTTTTGATACCGTTAATAGTTGGTAAAATTTTATGCCAGAATTTTTAAGTAATTACATTTTTCATATTGTCAAAGTTTATGTGAAGTACGTAAGTTTACATAACTTCGTGTTAACTGTTTTCAAACTTTTTAAGTTCATACTTTGTTTGTTCTTCTGCTTTTGGAATCTGCGGTTACAATTTCTTCATAGAATATAGAAAGGCACAAGCTGATATAAAATGAACGTAATTATGTCTCACTTCCAAGCTTTAATGAATGGGCTCGGTGAGTGATTTTATCTTTAAATTACAGTGACTAAACGTAGGCGGAGCCCAGAATTACATAATTCATAATTAATGAATAATTACATAAATCTTTTAATATCTGTTTAATTGTGAATAAACTCACAGTAGTCACAGTATTGTATAAAAATTCCCACCGTTTGCATTTGTGCTGGTAACAGGTAAATCTTAATTATTTTACAGCTATCTTCCTTATCGCTTAATAACTTAATTCAACTTTTGTTAAAAAGATGACTCTGAGATATAACTACATAGCTAGTCATTTGAATACATTGTTACTGAACAGCTTAGCAGGGACGAAATGTCAAGTTTAAGATCAGTAAGTAATTGATCAAGTTCCCACAATACATTCCTTCAGTTTCCAACTTGAGTTAAAGTTCACTAAATAACAAGGTGCCTTTCTTGTACCCTCTTTCAAGTTACTAAGTTCAGACCAATAATTTCCCCGAACTACGTCCTTTTGCTTCAGAAGTAAGTTGTGTCCAATTAACTGGCAACATTGTCAGAAATCGTCTTTCTCTGTTCGGCTCGCTCTCCCCGTCCTTGTCTCACTCGAGGTTAGGATAGCTTGGCCCACATTAATTAAACGTCGGGATAGAACGCCAATCAAACTTTGACCGCCGCTAAGCCGATGAAGCCGAACTTATTATGTGGTATTAAAATTCCATTTTCGAACACCAACCGCTCGAAATTGAAATGGATCCATAACATTATGAAATGATAGCCACTAATTCAATAAATACTAGTGTACCGGCCATTAACTGTTGAAAAACTTTGACGTATTGCTCTTTCCGGTCATAATTACCAACCCAGCAAATTACTGAACTAATAGGTGGCCTGTTAGATATCGAAATTAAATTCTATCATCGCTCGATACCTACTCATTAAAGTGAAATTAATTCTATACGTATCATTAGTTGTGTACAAAAAGCGGCGTCACATGATGCGTGCACATGTGCGAGTCGACGGTGCCACATAAATCATAAACCGTATCTTTGTACTTGCGCCGGTAGGTAGGGAGTAGCCACGTCGATGGAGGAGCGGAAAAAAGCCCCCCCGTTTCCTGCCCGGGGATCACACATGACCGGCCTGTCTATCTGCCAGACCCGTGTCAAATATTCTCTGGAGCGGAGATCGCCCCCCACCCGGCTTACGGGGGCAGGGGCAGCCCCCTGGGGCACGCTGTCCCGTGGCGAAGCTCATCTTGGAGCCCTAATGCGTTTCGCGCTCGGCATTATGTTGAGATGAATTTTTAGGCAGCCTCAGACCACTACTGTTTTCGTAACGTTCGCGTATTAACTAGACATCGCCCGAATAACATCACTAGAACCTTTAATATCGACGCTAGAGTAAAATGATTGAATATTTTCTTTTTCATTAAGATTTTCGCTTTCACTGGGCGGGTGTTGAAAAATCACCACCCCGCACCTTTCATAACTTTTCACTTCGTGATCCAAGGCAATTACTCACTTTCTATCGCCTTCTCAAATATTCATTCGTGCTTTTCCTGCTGCAAATTATAGTAATGGCCCGAACAAAACTGGTAATTAGCCCCCTACGTGTAAGGGGGGCACTCATTTTTTTATAAAAGCTTCAGGTCATTACATTTCACTTTTTCATGTTTTTCAAAACATAGGCCTAATACCTAATTGATGGGTGTAATTTAGTAATGGAATTATTAGTATTTTGATCCTCTATCGCGAGCTGTCGTGATATGGTTTGATTATATTGCGTGTGTATGATTAGGTGTATGCACACGATCCATAGGTGTGTTGGTACAGAGGTCGGGTAGGATGTCGTGTCGACAGGCGGAGCTGGGCACAGAACAAAGCTATGCGAGCCTAACAAAGACGTCACCGACCGTGGCTGCGACGCGGAGTTATGGCACCCATTGTGCGCAACAATACCCAACAAACGAGTTTGTATAAGCTATTAGGTACGCGCATTAATATATATTTTTTGTTCGCCCGAAAATTTAGCATTCCATTACGAGGGAGAGAAATGAAACGCCCGCCGCATGAATTATATTAAAATATATTTGAATATTTCATTTGACACCTTTTTTGCGGGCGGTATTTCGTTCAATCCCGGGCGGGGAGCGCGTAATTTTTAGCATACACCAAAGCTAAATTTTCGGTGAATAACATTCCATTTCGGATGCGAAACACGACGGGTATCAGCGTCAACACAACACTGACTGATGGCTCTGTGTTCACGTTATAAATTCTTTTTGAGATCCGCTCGGATTTGTGATGAAGCCTTTCCTCTGTATGTAGATTTACATTCATATAGGATTATTATTAATTGTTACATTACAACCTTTTAGTATTTTCAGCTAGAGATTAGATCGTGGACTCGTCCGTGTTATTCTCCCTATTAAATTCTAGTCAAATTCTATAAAACTCGAGTTGGTATACCTATCAAGATTTTCAAACCACGAAAATAACTCAATAGTCAACAGCACCAAACAAGGTTTACTATATCAAATATCTACACAAATGGTTCGAAACAAAAGTCATTAGGGCAGCATACATAAGCTACTAGCTATCTTCAGTACATAATCTAGTGGCCGCCCAAACCTCGGCAATGATTAATGATTTATCAAAACTAAGGCAGCCATGTTGGTTTTTTGTCATGCGTCACTTGAACCTCTGTGTAAGATTCGTTAACGATTTTCCTAATGGCATTATCGAAATACTACTTTAAAAGATGTACTTAAATCCACAGTAAAGATGAAATATATAAAAAATAAAAGAAAGAGTGTTCATTTAGGTGAAATATTAGTGTCTTAGCCAAGATAGCTGAGTGGATTTGGTGCTCGAAGGGAACAATAGGACTGAAAAGGTAAATGCTCAGAGAATACACATAGAGACCTTCCTAAAAATTGTATACCTACATCTACAATTTAGTATCTCGCATGTAGAGTTAAATATGTACGCACACGACACATTAATCATGTATGAGGTACTCGTAATTATTATGTCGCGTGTTTTGTCATCCATCGCATTTTGGCCGTGGATTTTATCAATGTACAACAAATTGTGTTCATGTCATTAGTGCACCAATGTCGCTTTTACAATGCCATTGCCGTTTTAATGCTAAGTGACATTATTTACGATATTTACCACCTGTTTAGTGGACGATCCTTTTTATGGATTGCTGTGGTAAAAATTCATGAAGCAGTAGGTAATAAATAAAAGAGATGTCAAGATTACTAGGAAGGGAATATACTATTCAATGCTATGTGGAACATTCATAGAGCCTATTTCATTGTTCAGTGCAGTTTACAAAGATACTGCTATAACTTAACATCTACATCTACATGACCTTTGGTCATGTAGTCACAAACTTTAAATGTTTAATAAGGAGGACCGTTAATTTTAAGGTCACATGTAAAATTTTTAGGGTGGCTCAACTTTATTCCAATCTCCATTGAGAGATCTTTCTTGCCCTTATCAGATTGTATGGTAAGAACTGGAGTGCAATTTAAAGCCCCATTTACACGGTGCAAGTTTCTGGAAAGTTCAAGAGCACTAATCGCATACCAAAAGCACGTTCAATTTTATTGCTATTCAAAAATTGCATGCAAGTGCGTGCGATTTCCATAAAATGGCATACAATAATTGAATGCAAGTACCTTTTAATAAAATTGCATGCGACTTACACCAAGGCAATTTTATTGCAAGGCGATTATTGCATGCAAGTTTTGCCTCGTCCTAATACAGAGTTGCACGTCCTTGTACAATTGATTCAAGCATTGCTCCTCCTCCGCATCCTCGGGCCAACACTCTTCCTCCTGTATATTAATGATCTGTGCCAGGCCCGGGTGCCAAACTGTGACATATTTACATACGCCGACGACACCGCGTTGATAGTCGTAACTGGACGGAAGCTAAACAAAGAGCAGAATACGCGCTTCGTTCGGTGATGGAATGGCTCTCAGAAAATCTTCTGACACTAAATATAGCAAAAACCAAAATTATTCGTTTCTCCTTACCAAACACCACCCCCGCCCCAAGAGTCAGGACTAGTAAAAGCCCATACTTGTCTAGGACAAAATAATAACTGCAATTGTCCACTCCTGTCCCTGGTTCCACACTTAAAATATCTAGGGGTCTACATTGATTAGAAGTTAAGCTGGCAACCTCATGTTGAAACCCTATGTACCAGGATAAGGAAACTAATTTATATCTTTAAACAGCTCAGGAACTCTACTGAACCAGAATCAGCGCTAATGGTTTACCAGAGTCTTTGTGAATCTATTATCACCTATTGTATCTCTGCTTGGGGTGGAACCTATAAAACCTCCTTAATTTTTGCAGAACGAGCTCAAAGGCAATCCTAAAAGTAATGCATTTCAAACCAGAGATTTCCCTACAATCGAACTCTATTCCATTGCTCATGTCCTGACAGTCAGACAGTTATTTATACTCCGTGCCGTTCTGAGGAGACACTCCATGTTACCATTAGACACAAAAATGTCTGTGGTCCTGTCAGGTGTCTTTCCGCATTTGCCAGTTTTTTTGCCCTAAGATCTCGTCTTTATAATAAAATAAATAAAGTACTGCCAATATATATTCATACAAAATATGAGGTGAAAAATAAACTTATAAAATGGTTGCAAGAGTTATCATATGATGAAACTGAAAATTTACTCAAAGTAATATCTTGAAATATGAAAAAAATACTGTATAAACGTAATTTCTTAATTTTTTAATGTTTTAGTTTGTTAAGTTAGTTTTTTAGGTTAACTTTTATAGTAGTACTTGTACGACGATCTATGTTTAATTTGTTGTATTTCACTGAAATCTTGGGGAACTTCGGCTTCTAAGATACAGGCTTCTTGCCTAGTTTAGGAGTCAGATGTTTCGACTTTAAACTGTGTCAATGTTGTACAACCTAATCATAAGACCTTGTACTATTTGGTTTTGTGTACAAAAAAACTATTATTATTATTATTATTGCATTGGGCTATTTGCGCTGCCAAATATTTTATTAAAATTTAATTGAAGGTTTTTTTTTAACTTTATTCATTCGTTCGTACTTGTAGAGTTGAATGCGATTTTATTGCACGTGCAATTTTATTGTACGTGCAATAATTACACGTGCACCTATAACAGTTTAGAACGGCAACTAACTTGCCCGTATCGTGCAAAAATATTCTACGTGTTGTTTAGACGGTGCCAGTGAGTTGCCCTTCAATTTTATGGTATGCCACAGGCACTTGACAGGAACTTGCACCGTGAAAATTGAACTTAATGCAATGCAATGTATTAATATAATTGTATTTTATTCAGTGGTAGGTAACTGCACAAGTTTGATTGATTTCGTTAACAAGTGTAGTCTTCAAGCTTCCTTTAAGGGTTGGAAGATTTATTTCCCCTGTTTCGTCCTTAATTCTTCATCGGTGACTATAAAGCCGAACAATCGTCACTTTGACATTTATTTATTTAAATACGATTGCTATATCAATTAAACACTATAAACATGGATCGACCTTCGCTATAGTCGTTGGAAATCAGCAATTTTATTTACGACGTGTAAGCGTTTAAGAGAAATTGCATTAATCTGAATACCCGTTTGATATCGTGTACGATGTTGCAATACACGGAGTGATTTCAACATAGCTATAGGTCATAACAAACAAAAGTTCATAAAGCATTTTGTATTCAGTCACGTTGAATATAAAGTCAGGATTCGATTGGTTTTCGTCGCCCAAATATAGCGTTGGCGTGGAGTCGAAATGTATGAAATTGTAGGACATGAATTATGGATTGTCGATATCGCTTCAAGCTGTTGCTGTATTTTTTTCGTGTTCCTGTGGCGATACCGCAACGAATTAAATTAAAAGCTCTTTTCACTTGTCATCCCTTGATGAATTTGGTATTTAGGCTCGCACGCTTTGCCTGTTATTATTTTTTTACTCGCGGTTGTGGAAAATGTTTTGGAGACTATTTCATTACACGACTGACATTGGAGGAGTTCGGTTATGTTCTGTCTTATTACCCAATTAGTTTGCCACAGTTTCAACAGTTTACTTCATATTTTTAACTGTAGTTATTACTTTCTCTCCAATTCTTACAATCCAATCCAACCATTCGTTATCGGAAATCGTTTAGGTGCTCTATCATTTTCTAGTCCAACCTTGACGACATCGTTAGATCTCAGTAAATGTTGAACTAAAGCAACCAAAATTTCTTAGACGTAATGATCTCGGTACTGCAATTTGGCATTATTTTCCTTAACTTTCTTCCTTGTAAGTATCGAAGTAGCAGTGTTTACGAGTTAAACACTGTCCCCATAGTTGTTGAAACACCTGCCTTAACCGCAGAATGTATTGTACTTAATTGCTGTAGTTGCTAAAGTTTACCATGCAGTTGTAACGTTATATATTGCAATATTTTTAGTTCTTCGGTTATTCTAATGCATTTGTTGCTTTGTTAAACTTGTGGCTATTACGCTGCAAATACTAAACATATAAGCATTATACAAAGAACTTTACACAACTTTACGCAAATAAAGCTGACCTTTAAAATTCTATAGATGTAGATATAACATTGTAACGGTTCCATACCCATAATAATGCCATTTATCATCAATTCTATATACAAAAGAGTATACTTCTCAATTTAGTTTAGGCTGGTTACAACCGGTTTGCGGCAGCTGACCGCATTTTTCGACCCTTTACCTTTGTACACGCAATGCTGTAATTAGTACAAATGCGATGTGAGATAGCGCACGCCTTTCAATATTTTAGCACGCACTTTATCCAGATAAATGTGAACCAACCTTTACTTCTCAGGGGATTAGTAACGTATGGATTCTGTTGCAATCGCCCTGGAAAACGCATTCGTGAACTTAGTATTACTAACGATAATCTCTTCGGCTCGATACATCAAAACTGTATCGATTCCATCGATTCTGTATTTCTGACTCTAAATATCGGTTTGGTTATTACAATAACTTCTTCTAAACAATTAGGAAAATCGAAATAAAAATATGTTTGGATGAACTTGATTGTACTTTCTACCGAAAGTTGCTTTAATTTGAGAAATAGGACGTGTACGTGTTACAAGCCATCGTAGCAAGAATCGGTTACACATGAAGTGTCTACGAACGAAGGTGTTCCTGAAGGCATGTGTAACAATTTCAACATCTTATTCAACTCATCTGTACTCATACATAACGGAAATACAATTCCAGATTTCAAAATCGTATTTCTATTCAGAATCTCTTACATCATTACAAATCACTTTCCCCGGTCCATCGTAGCCAATTTTCAACAATGCCCGGTGTTTGTCCACATCGTCGTGAAAGTAAGCCCCTTCCCCTGCCCGAGATGATTTATAGTCGACCGACGACACATGCAGCGCTGCGCCCAACGCTCCTAAAGCTGCGATTTCGTTTGGGACGGTCAGACCAGCGGATTGGACGCCCGTTTGTTAGGTAGAGCAAACGTTCTTTTGTGGCCATGTTTTCTAGGGTTATTCGGAAGGCAAGATTGTTCCGTTCAAGTATCTTGTCTGCTTTATTATGAGAAAGAAAACTTTTGTCTTCAAAGAACTACATTGTTGTAGACATCTGGAACAAAATTAATGAAATCACTATTAATTTTACAAAATTAGGATTTCTCCATTACATTTAGACGTTTTCAACCGCGTGATATGTTCTTTGTGAAGAAATCTTCTTTTAAGATTTTCATCTTCATCTCGAGCCTCAACACTTATCAAGATCATATCAATTAACTACTCATAAATCCCAAATATTCTGTACGACCGTAGTTAAAATGAAGAATTACCATCGTCTAGCAGCTAGCATCTCGCTTGCCTCGTGCCCTCTTTAATGCTCTTATTACGGACGGTTTAAATCTGACGGAGGATCATGTTTTATGCATCTGAGTGTGCGATGAAACCGCTGCTGTAATATATAAAGCCCGCTAGGAAGGGGATTTCATGAGCTATATCGCTATACGACATTGTTTTGGAATTTTCGGCGCGACATGACCGATGAGATCGTATGTTGTCTTGGTGAAATGTAAGGTCTACGGGTGTGGTGAAAACTAAAGACCGTAGCAGATTGTGACTTGGATTTTAAGTGTTAATGTTATCAATGAATCACTATGTGATGGATGAAAGGTGTACGTTTTTAGCTCAACCAATAGATACAGTTCTGAGGTTTTACCGTTCGTGTCTACAATGTCATATGACTGTTATTCATTTTTTAAGAAATCGAATCCTGCTGAGCACTGCTTATCCTTTGATATGGAAATGCCAATGTAATATATTTTTGCACATAAATTCATACTTATTATAGCGATATAGGTATCTAGAAAGAACAATAAATTTATCAGATCAGAGATAAAAGCTTTCAGTAGACGTCAAGCTTGCTGTACCTTATTGCTCAATTAGATCCATTATAAACTCCACAATGGTTTTATAATATTACCGCCCCTACTTCGCACTGTTTTAACGACTTAACAAAACATCGATATGTTTTTATTATATGTAACTTTAATGGTATGTAGTAGAACGACGCCGTCACACAGGTGTACACGATGAGTTCTAATGTCATTGGCTCAAACATCTCAAAATCTTAAAGGCTGCTAACGGCAACGTGACTGTACTTGAATGCTTCCCAAAATCCGGCCAGGACGATGAGGTTGTTATCAATTTCCCGAGCAACAAGTGGGCGATAATTTTGAATCCGTTGCACCAACCCTAACACTGCCTGACTCTTTTACATCACTCTGTTAAATTCCTCTAGAAATCTTAAGATTTATGTTAGCCGGTCAGAGGTTATCTATATTGATGACGTTATAGTCCTCAGTGCCTCGTTTGTCAACTCGTAACAAACTGTCGTGTTTCTCATCAGCTCCTTTCTTTTTTCCAACGTTATGAATATTGTCGTTCTTGGAAATCGTCGGTAGTGTGATTCGCAATGTAATCCGCGATCCGTGTCTGCGTATTTCTTCGAAGTTAGCGTGTTTATCTTGTATGGCAAACCGTTTCGCGTGATACCGTTGAACTGAAAATAATCAGCTAACTTTTGCTTTGTTCAACTCCAACTTCAACTGTTTCTATTTCAATTCTAAATGTATTTTGTGCTTTGTGAATATTTTGTGCGGGTTTTAGGTTAATATCATTTCGTTTAAATTCAATTTTGCTAACTTCTTTCATATACAGAGGTCAACGTTTGGAAACAGTATGTTCAACTGATATTAGTTCGACTTCATCGACAGAACAGCCCTAAAGTTGGCTATTTACTGTATGTACCTTCTGAATTCTACTCTACTTAATTATTCTTTTGTCTTATCTATTTATTTAATATCATAATCACGTTTGTTACGTGCAGTTTCCTCCACAGATTTGTCTTTTTTCACTTCAAATAAATTACAGTTCAGTGCATCATCTAAACCGTGTATAATAGGCTTCGCATCTTCCTCGAAGAATAATGATTACAAAATGAAAAAGCCCTGCGGCGTCTTAAATTATTTTAATTGGCTTCGGTAGCGGTTCGGAACTTCGGACCGAGTATTCACTCACAAACACACGTACAACTTATTTTACGTAATACACACTTAATATCACGCACACATCCACAACGTTGGTCATATATCAGAATTATTAAATATCTGTAAATTTATTACAGGCGTCTACTTACGTCTCACTAATAGCCGTATGTAATTATAGAACTAAGACCACTGTACGAACATTGTCGGTAGTGAGAAAGAATACTTTGACTGATGCAGAGTTTGTTTTGCTAAAATATATCCCGATTTCAAATGCGAATTCTCTGTACATAGATCTATTTTCTGGATTAAAATTGTCCATGTTGCACTACGATGTCTACACACAGTTAAATGCTAATTAAACTTTGTTATTAATTGAAAAGGCTGGTAAATTGATTAGTTTGCATTTAAACGAGCATGTTTTAAAAAGATAACTTAACTGATAACTTGATGATAAAAAATGTCTAATGTCTGCAGCGAATACGAAGCAATGTGTAATGTCTTGGGTTACAGAATTTCTTGACTTGGTCAATTGCGAATTAATGTTGTTTTAAAATTAGAAATCCATTTCCCAACGCACTGATTTCTATAAGACTCCAGAACTTCCAACAGTCGAGAAATGCCCAACAAGTAAAAACAATTAACAAATTGATAAGCTCAAAACAATTTTCAATTAACTCGGCGCGGGAGTGTTCGCCGTTTACAAATAACCCAACATTTATCAGAAATGCCTATGCAGTTTTTAACGTCTGCCGTCTGTCAGGGTTGCCCCGTGTATTAAAATTAATCTGTTGCATTCTTTTCTTGTTTCGTATTAACGTGCACCGTTATCTAATTTCAGAAAGGAAGCGGGGTCGGCAAACCTACACCCGGTACCAGACGCTCGAGCTGGAGAAAGAGTTCCACTTCAACCGATACCTGACGCGGAGGAGACGGATCGAGATCGCGCACGCGCTGTGCCTCACGGAGCGCCAGATCAAGATCTGGTTCCAGAATCGCCGCATGAAGTGGAAGAAGGAGAACAAGACCAAAGGCGAGCCCGGCTCCGGGGACGAGCCGGACAACATGAGTCCGCCCACCTCGCCACAGTAAAGGCCTCTAGCTTAGTTCACGCGGTCCAAGCTAGGGGTGACTTGTTTCAGATTTCCTCGCCCGAATCACAAACTCCGTTCTCCGCGTTTTATTTCGTGTATACGATTATGTTCGACTGCTTCGAACACAAATCTGAAACAATACGCCCCGAGACCGAAGTTACTAGAACAGTTTAATTTGTATAAATTGTATGTTGGACTTTTCATGATAATATTACATTATAACTAATACGTAACCTAGTGATTTCGAGTAATGATAGTGTGATGAAGAGATTTTTACAGTTGTTAAGTATAAATTAATTTATAGAAACAATCTCAATACCAATAATTACCAAAAACGCAGTGTATATGATTAGTAAACTGCATCATTTATGTGATTATATAGTTGATTAATTGTCATTTTCTCGGTATTAACTACTGATTTGCAATCGGTCATTACCTTTCTATAAGTTCTTGACAAAGTGCTTGATACTACATCTCTCATAATATTTATTTCATAGCTACTATAAGTTGGCATCAATGGTATTTTAAAATTACAAAAAAAAAACGAAAATTTGACGTCCATAATTTATTATTAATTTTGTATCAAGCACTGTGCCAGAAGCTATGTAAAGAATAACAAAATTCTCTAATAATTTTGAATCACAAAACCATAAGGACCTCTTATAATTAACCATTGATAAGAAGGCAATTAGTATCCATATTGTTATTATTTAATATATTTGATGTTTTATTTCTTAATTAAGCTATCTAAATACTATTCTGTACATACATACATAATAATTTTTAGATTATATGATGTACAATTGTTTTAGTGTGAATAATTAATTATTGAGATTAATTTGGGAAACAACGATATTGTTCGTGTTTGAGTTTTTTTTTGCGGTATGCGTGTTTTTGATTTGTGGATCGTCTGACTTTTTTCTATATGCGTAACCGTAGTGCGGGAAGGCCAGTTTACAAGTGCAATGTATACGATTTTTGATGACACATATACGTAATTAATACTGATAATAAACGTCATAGGAAATCTATTATTATTGTAATATGTTACGAGATTGAAGCTTATAATTTAGAAAATACTTAATGAGGATATAAAAGAGATATTCTTTGAACTTCTATTGTGGAAAGGTGTGTGTCACGTGAAGACATCTTGGACACAGTGAAAGGAAAGGAAATGAATGAGGAAAATCACTTTATTTATAATGAAACAAAAGTTACCTTCAATATCGTAGGTGCAGAACTTGATACTTTGATTTATAAATCTCTTGTGGAATGTAGGTATGAGGTTACATGTTCACAGTATACCAAAGTTAGGAAATAAACTGGTGTTTATACGAACGAATATACGTAGATACGGAGGCGCTTGACGTTTCAGGTATAACCGTAATACATCATTTTGAAAAGGTATTTTTATAAAATCATTGATTAAGAAACCCGATATACGTAAAAAAATATCTAATATAATATATATACTCGTAACACGTTAGTTTTACGAATATTATTATTAAAAAATTGGCGAGTGATAGAAAGGTTGATCTTGTCAGGATTCAAGTTATACGTTTTTTCGTAATAATGTATAAAAAAGTACTATTTGTAAATTATTTTTCACATAGATTGTAATTAGTGAATGTTTTTAATAAGAACTCAGTGAGCCGGTTCTATACATATTTTTTTTTCTTTTTTTTAATTTTGTGCTGTGTTTGTTAAGTGAAATGTAAATTGTAATAATTGTATATTGTCGATATATTCAATATTTATTTATTGATTCGCTAATTAGGTTCGCTTACATTTTCTTCTATTGCAATTGGGTGGGAATATTCGATAGCTGTCTGGCTGGGATGCATTTTGTTGAATTATTTTTAATTGCTCAATTCACATGTTTGTGTTGTAAGTTTATTGCTAGAGTTAAGCAGTATTTTAATTTGTTGTTACTTTTAAAAAGTGTACTACAATAAGTATGGTGTATTAACGACATTGTCAGTTATAAATCCTCTTAGATGGTAATATATTTTCAGTGCAATGTTCCACAAAATTTTCAGATCCCTTGCCAGATGGAAACTGTGAGTTTGAAATGTAAAATTTTAAAATTAGTTTTACTTATAAAATTAAGTTCTGATTCTTAAGTCTGTTGAGAACTGTCCTCAAAACTCAAAAATTAGGTCTGTAGAGAGACATTGGAACCTAATTTCAACGATTTTATTTACCATTTATGTCCTATCGATTCAAAATTTATGAAATATAACTATAATTAGTAACATAATAAGGTTAGGCGAGACGATATTGTCATAAATATATAAATACATGAAATTAATAAAGCATAATGATTGTACTTTGCGATTTTTATTGTAAACTACCATACCATTATATTAAGACACACTGACAGTAAAGTTGGCAGTCTTATAGGCATTAAAGACTATTTTATAGTTATTATATTGCATACAATTATTAGATAAACTATCTAGTTTTAAGAAAATATGAAATTGCGACTGGGTGATATTTTGTTACTCAAAAATTGTTTCAAAGTTTGATATAGTTTGAAAAAAAATGACAACATGGATGCACAAGATTTAACTTTTTAAAACTATATTTTGTTCAAAACACTGAGAAAATGTGAAATCATATAGAGTGACAAAATATAAAAACATATATTTGTTTTTACACTCTTCTCAAGTTCAAGATAGGACACAATTTTGCTAAAGTACTTACAAAAAGGTCAAGGATTCACACAGCTGTACCTAATGCTGCACATATCTCAACTTGGGCTATAAAATAAAGGCTTTCTTCCAGATCGTGGTTCTAGATACCGTCATTGTAATACGTCAGCTTAACGACAAAATAATGATTTTGCGTGATACGACCGTACCTCGTACCTTCCGTGTCAGTTACGGCTGATTGGTACCTCCCCCTCACAAATCTCGAAATTACGTTTTTTTTCTGTTTCACGAAAGCTATTTATACGACTAGGTGTGGCTTCTCTAATGCGTTTTTAATAATCCCTACGTCCAATGAACGCTGAAGTCGAATCATTATTCTCGTGCGCGATCTCCACTAATGCGATTTTGACAAGTTTGAAATTGAGGCAATTATGGTTTTGCAGGATTTTAAATGGCGTGTATTTGTCTGGGTGATTTCAGCGATCACCGGAAGTTATTATAACCATTTTTTGTAATTAGTCCAGCATCGTTTTTCGTATTGTTTCCCGTTATATGCCAGATTGATCTGATCGGTCTGGTCCGCCTTCGTCCCACACATTTCTATATGTCAAACACTTAGAACCACGCACCCATCCAATTATTTTGACCACTTTTTATTGTATACATTAATTCTTAAATTCGCAATGAACAATTTGTCAATATCGTTACACCTCATTATTCTATTTGTGTAGCCTGTTTATGTATCATCAATGTTATTTCAAGCAACGTGCGTGGTATTTGGCAAGATTGTATTTACTTACAAAACATTGATATTGGCACCAATGTATTTACTATTTTTATCATTCACCAACGGATGTAAACAATCCAATTTCTTTCAATTCCACTACCAACGAAACTAGATCCTTCATAGCGAAGAGATTTAGATTCAATTTGTTTTGTGATAGGGGTCATAGTAAAATGGTGGGTGTCTCCTCTCAGGGAGCGATGATAAGTGTTATTTATGAGCTTCGTCAATGTGCCATTGCACTTGCCACAGATTGGGTTCACGGTCGGGCTCAGATAACACAATCATCTACGTATGCCAAGCAATTGGAGCAATCACTCTGATTCTGTCTCTTGGTGTGTTTTTTTTTTATAAAAATAGTTCTGCTGTCAATGTTGTCATTTTATTAACCAGTTTCAATGTCATTGTTAAGAAAAATACCTACAGTATTACAATTTAATCTTACTTGAATGTTTATTTTGTAATGGGCATTTGGTTGAAGTTGCGTCTTAAGTCTAACTAGTTTCTGGTATATTCTTATAGAAATGTATTGAAACCAGGTATGGGATTTCTTACAGGTATAAGGTTATTATTTCAACCTATCTACTAAATTCATTTCATACAACATGACGGCTTCACTCGGACTACTTCATTCTTGTCAGTATTCTTACTGGTTTTGTTCATACATTATGAAATTCCGTGCTAATTCTTTCTCTCTCTGTTAAATTCAGTGTTGTATGTGATTTCCATTATCTTTCTTATCTACATGCCTGTGGGGATTTCTAGTTACTCTGGCAGCATGCTAAACAAATAACAAATGACTCATTGAAAGCCATTTATACATACTGTCAAACTTTTGTAAACCAAAATTTATTAGTTCTACACCACACAAAAAGCCCAACAGCATCAAACTTAAACTTACTGTCCCAAGATGAAGACATAAATCATTGACGATTTTTCACTTACGACCTTGCCTCATAACGTTCAATTTTATTGACTGCAATAAACCAAAGCAATGGTTAAATCAACGCCGCTGTATCGATATAAACACCTCGTAAATATCTCCTGTCCCTTTCATGTTTAAAAGAATTTAGGCTTGCTTGAGCGAGATAGAAGAGTCGCCTCTTCATTTAGCTGTTACTGAAAATAGTTTATGAGAGCTAAGGTGTCGCTCCTAAATAAATGATTGTAGACTCTATCGCTTGTGATATAGGATTGGTATTTTAGTGTGTTGTGAAATTTATAGCTTTTAAATGGGTCCTTAAATCGCAATAACGATTTGTTTATAGATACTCGTGTTGTCGGCGATCCTTTGTAGGAATAAGTTTAATTTATTGGCTCGTGTTAAGACACAAGTCAACTCTGTAATTGATTTTATTGGCTTTTTGACACGTTTGATAACTTATCTGACATTCTGTTATTAATTGATTCGTCATCGTTGATAATTCATGGTGGGAATTATTATTATGAGACACCAAAATTACCATAAAACATAAGTAAGGTATTTGTAACTTTGACATTTATATTTCTAATCATATCACAAGATCTCTATTTTTAGAAGTTGTTTACGAGGGCTATTATACAATACAAAGTAAATATTGTGACATTGTTTATCTCATAACATTGTTCTATTATGTCATACATATCGTCTCGTGTCCCTAAACTGTTAAAATTCAATGTCTATTTTATTTTTTTGTCTTCTTTAAATGCTTCAAGTAAGTCAAACATTCAAAACTCTGAAAACCTAGTAGATCGATTGATTGTTAATAATTTTGTCCAACACTTATATAATTTTCTTTGATTTTCATTACATAAGCCTTATAAGTCGTTTTACAAATCCAAATTGAAATTCAAAATTGGCGCCCGCGTGGCCGCCATTTTGTTTGGGGCGGTGTCCCCGCTCGCCCCGCCCTGCGGTGCCACTCCCACGCGTCAGCCACTCGGACGCAGCCCAACTCATTTGTTATAGTGTACAGTCTACCTAACAGGTTGCTACGGCGTTACGAATGGGTAGGTATATTTTATTCTATGATTGGTAAGAGAAATCAAAATTACCACTTTCGTAGACTAAAGAAAATTAGGTATATAAATAATATATGATTAATTTATAAATGTTAATACCTAACTTTACTTTAATATGATACCAAAAATATTGAAAAAATAGGTATTTATGAAGAAACACCTTACAAAGTAATACTTTAATACCTTTGTATAAATTGGCTAAAATAGGTACCTGTATAGAATATCCTTATAAAACGGCAAAAAAATACAATATTTTTTAAATTAACTGTAGAAAGTTACAGTCAACTTGACCGAAAGGGACTACTATCATAAGTTCATAACAATTATGAGTTTTCCTAAGAAGAAAGGCAATGTCCAAAACAATGTTTTTTTCCACTGTGTTCTCAATTATTATCCCAACATAATTTAATACCTACTAAAAGAAATAGATACTGAAATACTAATAAAATACAAGCTCGAAATAAATATATTTTATTTCAAATAAGTTAGCGGAGAAACTTGTTACCGCTAGATACACGTCAGGCGTTGCATTGGAAGATGACACCGATAGAGATGCTACCGTCCTATTCCCATATATGGTAAGTTATATATATCTGTCCTTTTTAATTAGCACTTTTAGTCAGTTCTGCTTGAAGCACAACAGACGCGAGGGAGCAGTTACGTCACTTAAGGGAAGCACGTATCAACTATACGTAGGTATGTGAATAGGTATGTATGTATAACTATATTGTGTTGCGATCTCTTGAATTTTTTACATCGAGCACAAATGGAATAGGTATACCAGCTTTAAAGGATAATACAAAAATAGATACGATTTTAGACGCGGATAAACTAGAAAACCAAAATACTTAACTCGCACTTGGCGTGAGGCATTCTTTGTGAAACACGAGAACTCAAAAAGAGAATTTGTATTGAAATAATAAACACGACAAAAGCCCGGCTCACAAAAAAGGCACTAATGAAGAAAACATACAAATGGATAGCTTCACATATGTAGATAAATGAAACAAAGTAATCAACTAAGTATGTATTATGTTATAGCTTGTTGTTTGCTGCTTGATATCTGATACCATTAATCATATTTAATTTCCACATTGGATTCCACATTATTTTCCTTCTCGATTGCATCTCTAAATAGTCCTTCTTATGATGTTAGCAATAAATGAAATAATATTATTATAGTGTCATCAACAGCTCCGTTATTATAAAGCAATTTGTTGACTACATCATAAGAAGATATTATAACCTTTTCTATATTGACATGTGGTTCTGGATGTACAAAATTTTCAAAAAAGTCTGATTTATAAGAACATGTACTTACCTAAGTATAGAAAATTACACATAGTCAATACAAAACGTAGCATACATTATAGCAAATCAATTTTGATCGAACTGCTCTTACGCTCCCTGTAAAATCAAAAAATCTCAATTCAAATGATCTCATTTCTATGGAACTTATCAATACTTCAGCACTCGTTTTTGCATCACCAAATAAACTTCTTTCATCAGCATTGACAAGTTTTTCCTACTGTTAATATTTTTCAAAATCTACAGATCTCTAAAGATATGATCTTTCTAAAATGACACGCATAACATTTACCGGCTTCACACGCAAGTCATTAATCTCATCACCTAGCTCTCACAAACGATCATTATGACTGCTGGCAGACACCTCGGCTATTCTCAGCCTCTTACATTGTAGTATAATTACTTAATTATATCAACCAACAAATAGTTCAACGTGGGAATTCCAAAAAGTATTCTTTGGCAGTTTGGCTGTCAATGTTGCGTTCAGCGATCTTAATTAATGTAGGTAGATGACCTGTCTTCATAGATCAGTCTCGAATAGACATGTGTATTTGACATTAGATACCCATGATTTCATCTTCTACTCTGTTATATTCATCTGTTTCTCGATAATGTCTGTCCAACTAAGTATTTTTGTCAAGACCTGTCATTTTCATATCAGTCAGTTCTTCCACAGCAAAATATAAAGACCAAGTTAAGAGATCTCATATTACTTGGTAATAACGCAATTTACAAACCTTTAATTATTCCACTCCCTTCACTTAACAGGTGCTTCGGCTGATGAGCTGATGTCCTCAATGATTTCATAATCTTCTTTAATAATTATCAATCCAATCTTGGACCATTTAAGCTTAACTTCATTGTTAAATTGATGAGTTCCAATTTTACTCGCTTTTCAAGTTATTTTTCATACATATTTTATGTAGAACTCTAGATATCGTAAACTAATTTCTCATATGAAGGTTTAAAAAATCTTATTATTATTTTAACACGATAGGGAATGAAAACAGATGAAAGAATTAGATTAAAAAGTTTTTAATTCTTTAATTAGATATAGGTTATAAATTAATTATGCTTGACGTGCTGAAGACGACTGCTACTTACCTGCTACTTAAAAATGAAGGGCATGTACCACGTACTGTACAACGTAATAATAAATTCCATTAAAGCTAATAATACGTTTTTAACCCTAAACTGATCGACATCGAGCAATTAATTTTACCGTTACTCGTTACATGAATTATTAATGAATTAACACAAATTGTGCTGCTCACGACATTATGTACAGACACTTTAAAAAATAATTAGACTCTAATGAAAGCTTTGACCTTATTATATTGATTGGTAATTAGATTATTTTTATCCGACTCCAATTTGTTGGTATTTATATAGGATTGTTAATGTCACTTCCGATGTACATGTCAATTTGTCTGTCAGTGTGCCAAGTTTTCGTGTTTTATCACCTGTTTGATATTTTATACTGCTAAACGACTTCTCGGTATAAATAAGTAAGAGTGTATATATGGAGGGACGAAAACGTTTAACTTTTTTGTGCAGGTAGTGTTACGGCCGACGGATAGTCCCGAAATAGAGCACCGCCGTCGGCCGTTGGAATTATTTTTGGAACTTTCTCTCCTATATAAAATACCTATGTGCTAATTTTTCAAAAGCTCTAAGCAATAAAATTGATATCGAATTAAAAAGAAAATACGTCTTGTCCTAATTATATTCTCGAATTTTCGTGAATGTAGCTAATGAAGATATCCAAGTTCTTCAATATTAGGTAGGGTACCTACATGCTGAAAAGTATTGATTTACAACACAACATATTCTTACCTCCAGATAAGAAAATTACTACTTACTGCAAATGCTTAAGCTATGGAACTGAAGAATATCTTGATGATCCTTCAGGCTACGCGTAGTTTTTTAAAATTAAACTGTCAATAAATTCAATCATTTGCTATTTTGCATAGATATCCAGTAGGTTTTGTCAGTGTTTGGTTCTGTAACTAAATACCTCATTTTATTTATACTCTTTTTATTTTTATTTTCTACTCATAGAAACTTTAATAAAA
This sequence comes from Atethmia centrago, assembly GCA_905333075.3. NCBI lineage: Eukaryota > Metazoa > Arthropoda > Insecta > Lepidoptera > Noctuidae > Atethmia > Atethmia centrago. The sequence continues at coordinate 11,315,368 of HG995383.1, read as the reverse complement.
GCAAACTAACTTTAGCTACTTTCGGTTGAGCAAGTTTACAGGGTTTAGGGAAGTTAAAAGGGGTACTTAGTCTGAACGGCCCAAATCGAATGGCACGTGGGTCATTCGAACGTAAACAAAAATCGTCTACGTACAAATGGCCCGTTGGTGACACAATCTATCTTAATTCAATGGATAAACTACATTATGTACATTCGGGTGCAAAAGTAAAAAGTTTAAATAAAAAATGATTTTTTCTTAGATTTGTATTATCTTCATTAAAACAATCAACAAAATATACAATAAGATAAAATAAAACAACAAGCCAATCAACAAAATGTAAAAAAAATAAAATTAAAAAGTTAGTCAAAAGCAGCTTAATTTTAAAGAATAAAAATCCTCAATTCGTGGGAATTTACTATTACACAATAAGATTTAGTGAAAATCAGTCTTATTTTAGAGAAACAAATGAACAAACATAAAAATATTATTATACAACAATGTTTAGTCAAAACCAACCAGCAATTGTAAGGAAACAGATCAACAAAATATGAGAATTTACTATAAGATTTACCTAAAATAAGTCTTATTCTAGAAAAACAAATCAACAAAATATAAAAATACAATATTAATCAATAAGATTTAGTAACAATCGGGCTTATTTTAAAATAAAAAACCAACAAAATAAAAAGAAAATACGACTGAACAATATAATTGATTAAAACTTTAATTTTTCTAAGCAATGCCCCACGCTTATCTGTCCAGTCAATAATTCTTCTACAATACTTTGAATTTTCCAGTTTCTTGATAAAGTTTCAGGTTTCCTTTTTGAAATTTTGATGCCATCAGGTTTCCTTATCTGATTTGAATAATATTTGAAGTCGTTATGCAACCCTTGCAGAAGTTGACCAATATTTGGTTTGACTTTTATGAATTTTCTAATTCTATTGTTCCATGACTCTACAATGTTATTTGTTTTATGATATTTATTATATGTACACCAGATACTTGAATTCACCTTATCGTCTAGCCATGTGCTAACAAAATAATCGTTGAATTTTGTAAAATTATCACTGCACGGACTTTCTGCCATAATTTAAAGCCAACCATCGTCAACGAAGTGTGGAGGAATGTGTGATAATGCTGTACATAATTTTATATGTGCCTTGCCTGAATGGGTCTTGTGTAGATTTAATTTATTTGCTTTACGCCACAAGCATTGACTAAAATGAAAATTGCACCCTGTTATTTTAACATTTGGAAAAATATTTTGTAATGCAACTATGGTAGCTGCTTCAAAATCCATAGTGGCATAAGTTGGTTTCCATTCTGGTTCTTGGCTTTTTATTAATTGGAATAGTAACTGATATGTGTCAAGCTTCTTATCAGGTAGTAAAGCATACAAAATAGGAATCACGTTAACAAATTCTTGAGTGCTTCCTATATCTGCATGAACTGTAAAAACTTGATAAAATCCATTCGGGCAGATCTTAAATGTCCCATCAAAGAAAAAACTTCTTGACTGCCGCAAATAAACAGTGAAATCCTTATGTCCAAATATCAATATTCTTTTTTGTCTGTATTGATAATCCGCAAATAACATAAATAAATATTTTTGAGGGATAATAACGTCAGCTCCTTTTCTAAAGCAAAGTCTCTTGGCTCCAATTGAGCTATTTCGTTTTTGGTATAGATGTTTGCTTATATTTTCAAACTTAGGTAAAATTTGTGCTCCTTTTTGTGTAAGTATTTGCATGTGCTCATTAAATATTTGAGGAATCGGAATAGATACGTCGTGTTGAACAGCGTTTATACATTTTTCCATTTGCTCTTTAATTTCCCTCGTTTCTAAGTCTTTAGGTCCATGATTATGTGATGTTTCACGTACAACTGTTAAAGGGTTACTTTTGGTTTTAATAGAAGCACTGCACGTACTTTTTTTTGCACAACGCCAAAGTTCTGTTCCGTCTTTGTTCAGCCTTTTCCAATTATATTCATAACCACCTTTACGTAGAAGGCGAGCACCTTTTCTTGATTTACCCTCACTTGCAGATTGTGATGTAGAGGGATGTGCGTCATCCATTTCTATGATTATTTAAACCTAGAAAATACAATATGGGCCTTAGAAGTGTGAAAGTATATAATACAGATTTGTATGTGTATGGTCTAAAATCTAGTCCCTGTCATATATTATTTATGTTCTAAATAAAATATGGTAGCTTAGTCTTTAGCCCGAATATTGATGTTGTTTACATACGAGTTGAAAGAGATGTAAGTACTTATATTAAATTCGATCAAATTATGTTCTTACCCAAAAAGATAGAATACATATGAAACGCCTTTAACTGAAGAAACATTTTGAGAAAAATATTGCAGTAAGTATATGCAATTGGCTTTATAATATATAAAAAAAAAACTTACCAGGATCCAACAGTAAACAAAACACAAAACTCTCGAAAGTAAAAGTTCAATGCACAACATTAATGGACAATTGCAAAATTAACAGTGGTGTTACTAAGTTGCATACTATTAAACATATTTCTCCATAGTCCTCTGACGTCACAGATAAGCATCCTACTTGTGATTGGATGACAAGAAGGGTCATTGTTTATCTAGCTACCTGAAATCGTGCCGACCGGTTATGAAGATGTATTCCGTTTATTTAGACGATTTCAAATAATTAAATATTTATTTAGTTAAAATTCATAAACTATGTGATTAATAGAATGTTTGCGACTGTACTTTTGAATTATTTTTAAATTCATTTGACCACCGGGCCATTCGAACGTAGACAATTTTTGTTTACGGTCGAATGGCCCGCGTGCCATTCGATTTGGGCCGTTCAGACTAAGTACCCGTTAAAAGAATCATTTGATAAGTACAATATAAAACGGGAAGGCATCGGTGCCGATTCCCTTGTTCACAAACTAAACTAAATTTAAGTTCAGTGCATCTTTTTCTTTCTATTTCATTAAGAAAAGGACAGAAGATAAATTTTTGTTTAGTCCTGTCAAATTAATCAGCGATTGACGGAAATTGACGTCATTTTAGTAGCTAGGCAAGTTTTTAATCTTGTCTAAACGTGTATGGAGTAGTGACAGGCGCTGATTAATTTGACAGAACTAAACTAAAATTTATCTTCTGTCCTCTTCTTAATGAAATACAAAGAAAAAGATGCACTGAACTTAAATTTAGTTTAGTTTGTGAACAAGGGAATCGGCACCATTGACTGATTGAACCGAGAAAAAAATACCAATACTTACCTACTTATAGTAAAGAATTGCATTTATTCATAAATCGGGTAATCCAAAACTTGTTTCTGTCCTAATACGCAAAAATACACACAGGAATTAAAAACCTGTGTAATCTCACCATATGTCATTCGTGGGCGTTTTTCAAATACAAATATTCTTTCAATGTAATGTGATGTTATTTAACGGTATTCATAAAATGATTGATGATAGCGCCTCAAGAAACGGCACAGTGTTTGTCTGTGTTACATGTCTTATACTTTGTTCGTACATTTCTGAAGTGTGTCGTTTTCTAATGTTGTTGGAAAACAATGGTCGGTGTCGGTTGAGGCTGCTTTGTCGGTCCAAGGTTGGTTCACATCATTTGCATAGGCAGCTCGTGATGCCAAGTGTACAGTCACGATCTCTTAATGACATATTTATGTTGAGCAAAATATTGCACTTTCTAATGTTTTATGTTGTTTTTGCGTGACCTACCTACTGGAATTAACTTAGTTTTTTGTCAGTTATAAGGGAGTTAAGACGCTGACAACACCTAAACCGCGGTCACTGTCAGATTGCATAGAAAAGAAAGAGAAGCGCGATGACACAACGCTTGTAATTTATTGCAAAATATGAAGCAATTCTCGATTTACTCAAAATTGAGTTGAGTAATCGAAAATAAAAACAACCAAGTTCTGCATTCAAATAAGATGTTCTTGTTATTAATTAAATACGTAACGTATGTTGATATTGAATGCAGATATTTTGGATTAGAACTCAAGGTAAGAGGTTAGTTTAACGTTAGTTTGTATCGAGATTTTTTTTCAAAACATGTTTTGGTAACTACCAGGCTCTGGGAAATATGTTCAAAATTAACATATATTTTTTCCGCTACCACAAACTATACAGATTTGGCATTTTTTTTTTCTTAAGATAAGCCTATTTTGGTCAATTGGGTCTTGTCAGCGCCTTAAGTCAAATATTGCTCATTCTGTGGTATTTCTGGTATCCTAACCCTGTGGTGACACTATGAGTAGGTAGGTACCTACTCCCGAGTTATTCTTTTCGAAGGTCGAGTTCGATTTAAATTCAACAATAATTATAAACTATTATAAAGCATCAATTATAGTAAGTATCATCATGCATTCTTGAATTAAACACATATTTTTTTACAATAATCTGCAATTAATTTCAACATCGATCGTCATCATTTCAACCAAAAGTCCTCCACTGGTAGACTTAGGCAAGCGGCGCCACATCGACCGGTTCTGCGCTTTTTACATCTAGCGGATGTTTTTTTTACAACTAAGTAATTTACATAACATAATAAAACTCGAAGACATGTGACATGTACCAACCCGCACTGGGCCCGCGTGGTAGATTACGGCCCACTCCCTCTCACTGAGAGGAGGCCTGTGTCCCAGCAGTGGGAACATTGTAGGCTGATTATTCTATTTATGCTAATAACATCACGCAAATATTTCCTGAAGGTTTAGGTAGAAGGGTACCTACATTAAGGAAACCCCCATTTCGCCAGTTATGGTTCAGTCCCATGTAACAGGGGGCGAGCCTATTGACATCAACTGTGCACAAACCTAGACTCCGGGCTGCTACTGAGAAATTCTAGATGGAAAACTCAATAGCACTTTGCCCGACCCGGGAATCGAACCCAAGACCTCATGAGCTTAGCAGTAGCGCTTGCGACCTAGCCTAACGTAATTTATAATGCATTTAATCTTCATTTGATAACTCAATTACAGTCTTTTTATTTTCAACAATATAGCGCTGTATGTGTACATATGGCGGCCGATATTGATCAGCCTATAATATTCCCACTGCTGGGACACAGGCCTCCTCTCTGTGAGAGGGAGTGGGCCGTAATCCACCACGCGGGCCCAGTGCGGGTTGGTAGATGTCACATGTCTTCGATTTTTTGGTTCTAGGACATGCCGGTTTCCTCGCGATGATTTTTTTAGTTTATCATTTTGAGCGCTGTACTAAATCACATAGTAGTCTCAGTGTTGTGCATTTCCCGAAAGCACTTTTTCGATGAGATTAGATAGTTTTTCAGTGTTAAATAGCCAGTTTCCCATCGATGGACGCAGCACATTAATTTCTCCCTGAGAGGAAAACACGTATCCATAAAATCGTAGGAATTCCTGCATGGAAAACTAATGGATGATAAATTATTTGTTTCTAATGGAATTCTATTTCGTATCAAGGAACAGGACTAACTACTTACCTATCAACAGTAACTTTTCTACAATTAATTAACAATTCTCGTTTTATGTAGGTTCAATGAAAAGCTGACGTCACTAACTACGTACATACTAGGATATCCTGATATTATATATCCGTATATTTTTCAATTCTGTAACATATTTGACTCTTCTTAAGTTCATTGTCATTCACCATTCCCAACTTACCTACCTTACCAACTTAACTTACCTATAAATGAATTAAAATCAGAAGTATCTTTATTTAAAACTGTACTGGTATCATATACCTACTTATTTTTTATGTGTAGACGAGATAATATTACAGATTTTATTTTCAACAAAGCATCTCAGTACTTCGGCAGTCTGTCGAACATCCTCCAGCAAAGTTAATATCCGCCTCGGATCTCTTCACTCCGTTCCTCGATTCATCTGGACCTACCTACGCTCTTACACAGATCAAACAGGCATTCAGTGATAGCACAGATTACTTAATAATAGAGATTATACCTGATAGAGTAACGACTAAATAATCGTTGTTATGCTGTATGTTTTATTGTACTAGATCAGGTAGCTCTTAAGCAATTGAGTCCTTAGAATTTTATAATGGCCAGTCGGATTTGATTCATCATCACTGGTATTACCTGTGAGTATAATAGTATACAAATAAGTTTTAGATCTTCACCTAACTTATATTCAATATTATTTTACCATAGATTTTCTATTTTTTCACTCCATAATTGCCAGACCTTCATTTCTCCTTCAAAATACCTCTAAGTTATTGCCAATTTTCTTACCTCTCAAAATCTTACCAACAAAAATGCTAGTTAGACAAAAATAACGAGATAAAGCCCTTATTGCACGGTCCGTAGTCTGCAGTAAGTTATGTTGGGCGGCGTGCTGTGAGCAGCGTGTGGCATTCAATAAAGATAATCCGCAGATACCAGCTGGTAAGCGTGTAATCATAGCGAAGATATAATCTAGTTTTAGGTGTGCAGGAATCTGGGGTGGTTGGGTTTTGGAAGGATTTAATGTAGAAACGGATAATGTTAAAGTCTCAAATCATATAGCTGATTTGGAAAAGAAGGATGTGATTAGTAATGAAGGATATTTTGTAGAAAGTGGACAGACTGGGGAGACATGAAGAATGAAGTTGTCAATGCAGTGGCTAATGGTCTTACTTCAAAACAAGATTTTTCTCTAGATGTGGTTTAGCCCATCGACACGGTTTTTGTAATAAGAACCCAATTATAATCGTTATACAGTTGTTTATGCAAAAGCGACAACTTGGCCCGATACTAAGTTTTGTATTAAGAGCTTTAACTCCGTAGAAATAAAGTTCGGAGTACAAAAACAGGCTCGAAGGTTAAAACTAGGGCTAAAGTTAGATCTCGTTTTGTATTAAGATGGTAAAACAGTGGAGGATGGTGATCGTGTGTATTACCTGCAGTGCATTACCTGCTTATTCTCTTGTAGGAAAATTTATGACTGATGCTTTATGTACAGTTCATAAAGCATCAGTCATAAATTTTCCTACAAGAGAATAAGCAGGTAATGCACTGATAAAAATTAATGATTATGGAAAGATTACTGAAGAGTCCGTCGTCACAGCACTAGCCATACAAGTTGGTGACCTCAAAACCAGTCTCTCGCATCGGTGACACTAACACCACATTTTGATGAAACTTCTCGTGATAAATTCAATCAACGCAACGTAACATGTTACGTTAATACTTACGTCATTATTTAAGTAGGTGTTGAAGAGATTAATGAGTGAGATTATGTTCGTAGGGTTCGTAAACTTTATTACGAAGTTACTAATGCACACTCACCTATGGATGTCACATTCTTGCTCATTTTAAAAGCTTTTTAGAGGTGAAAAACATTGTATTATGGCGACAGTATTATTTAGGGTGAGATAAGAAGGCGAAAATGTGTATAATCTGGAGGTTTTAGTAAGTTTCCTCAGGGTTAGGTCATTATTACCTACAATTTTCTGAAAATAGAAAGCTCTAAAGTGTGTTACTCGTAACATTAAAGATATGCCATTAATTGGGCACATAGGAAGGTACCTACTAACCTATTCATTTGAGTTAACTTAAAAGAAAAAAATCTGCCAAAAGACGACTCGTCATGGTGGGAGGGGAACTATATTTTATTCACAACCTCTCCTTATTCACATTTCTCCGCTCCGCTTCGCTCAGCTCCACCGCTTACCGCTGTCATCGTATACAATAATGCGGTGTTCCGATTTCTCTAATATCATTGCGTGTCTACGGATAAGCTCAGCGGGGTTGCTTTATATTTTTGTTGCCCCATTTTTTGTTTATTTCCTTGCCCACATTTTGATACTTTAGCCCAAGAGCAAAACGAAATGAAACGAGAATTTAAATAATATAATTGAGTTTAAGACTTCCTGCTTGGCCTTCGGTATGAGGTTTTGGTCATAATATTAATATTAGACGAACTTTGTTTTGTTTATATTCAATTCATCTTTAGGTCATGAATTTCAATTCCAGGATTTATTTAATTCGAATTTCAATTATTTAATCATTCCATCATTGTTATCTGGTGGAATATTTATATTCCTGTCCATATTCTTATGACGTTCATATACTTGCAATATAGCATCAGAATCCTGGTGCAGCCTTACAAAGGCCTCTATCACAGTGTCGCGGGCAGCAATCTCGTCGCTCTACAACACAATAGCAAATATTTCGTGTGGCGCTTGTTTCCTAGCTTTTCTCAGCCAAGGGAGTCGGAGTTTTGATCTTGGTTTTACCAAGGAGTCTCGAAACCAAATAAACGATCTTCTATCTATACATATAATAAAATCGTAACGAAGTCAAAACAATACATTGAATATTTTTGTGGGAAATGAGACTCCAACTTACTTTTTAGGGTTCCATACCTTAAAAGAAAAAACGGAACCCTTATAGTATCACTTCGCTGTCTGTCCGTCCATCCGTCAGTCTGCCTATCAGAACAGGCCATTTTAAGACCTTTTTCTCAGGAACGCGAGGAGGTATCAAGTTGAAATTAAAATCTAATACGGTCCCTTGGAGGTCTAAAATCAAGCTTCTAAGTCAACGCAATAAAAAAATATGGCCATTAAAGCATTTTCATCCTAACTACAGAACCTTTCATTGTGCGTGGTCAACACGAATTTGGCCGATTTTTTGATGAATAGACTGGCCGCAACAAGAGTCAGAAATAAAAAAAAAACTATTTCTATAAAAATCAAAATCGTTTATTTGCATAAAATGTAGTGAATACAAAAGATATTACATATAAAATTCAATGCGAAGACATACCACCATGCACTCATGGCATGTAAATATCTAACGGATGTTAGTCAGTTAAACAGTATCATACAATAATAAACAATTCAATAAAAAATTAGGTATTATTTATTTATTTATTTATATAAAGGCTTACCAATTCAACACATACACAGTATTAACTCGAAGTCTTTGAAAAAAAAAAAAATTAAATTCGAGTTTTAACGTTAAGAATTCTATGAATGAAACGAACAAATTCTTCAATTCAATACCTACAAGTCGTAACTATAAAGCCATACAAGTCTAAACGTTCTAAATTATTTGAGGTCCTAATTTTTTTCTCAGAATGTCAGGAATCACAAGCAACATCCTATCTAAATTCTGTTCTGAAACTAATAAAATTATAACGCGTATTCGTTCGAAATACGAAATTTAAAGATTTGTGACATTTTCTGCAAGTCTTCATTGTGGCGGCCAGTCTACATGTTAGGTGACTGTTATCATTAAAATAACTGTTACTAGTTCTCATGAACGTTACTGGTGACAGTTATTTTAGTGATAGATGTTCGTCAGGAATAATCTGTAAGAATTCATCAATCAATCAGTGTATCAGTGTTGTGACATTAGGTAGTATATGCAAGAACGCAGGTGTTCATCAAAAACTCCGCAAGCAATGGGAAATTGCTACTGAAACTGCGGGGTCGACCTCAGGATTAACTGCTTCTCACACGGACAACACTGTAAGTCGTTTGCTCCCGCGTCACCAGTCCCGAGTCTCTGTATATTTTGACTGCTGATACCAAAACTAGAAAAGTAGTATACTTACAGAAAAGTTTTATAAAAATAACATTATATCACGCCTGAATTCCCCGAAAATTCCCTTAAGCAGAGGTGTACCTAATACTACACCCACATTTTGCCAGTTATGTTTAGGTCCCATGTAATAGGGGGCGAGCCTATGGCCATTAACCGGGCACAAATCCACACTTCGGACTGTTGCTAAGAAATTCCAGATGGAAAATCCAATAACGCTTTGCCTGAATCGAATCCAGGACCTCATGCTCAACAGTAGCGCATGCAAGTTTTTTTTGTAAAATGTAGCTGTTATTTTAGTATATTTTGGTGGTTTTAGGTGTTTTTGGTTCTTACGATTTCCACGCGAATGTAGTCGCGGGCATATATAATAAAATTGTAGCGAAGTAAAACTATGCATTGAATACTTTTAATAAAAAAGTAATCTCTACGAGGTCAGGGAACGATTCCAATGCCTAAAATATAGTTTTTAGAATTTGTGTGTGCCTTAATGTATGTTCCAGCATCACGCAAATACTACCTGATAGATTTTGTTCAAATTTTTACGGATATTTCCTATAAGTCTAATCAGTACGTAGGCTATAAATTATCATGCTATTTACTATGAGGATTGAGGCAATATTGCATTATGCTATATTCTTCTATATTTTAACGCAAATTGTAAAAAAACTGAGCCAAAAGATTAGAATATTGCATATAGTTACAATTTTAACTTCTTAAATGATTATCATGACGCTATACCTTTATGGAGCTAAGCAGTCAATCATGGCATATGGCATTAACATTTGAGATAAGGCAATAAGGGCAGGTAAGTACCATTACCAATGTCGCTACAAGAAAAGTTTCAACAGTCTCCTAAGACTGTCCTTAACTTTGAAAACATTTTGATCGACATTTAAACAAAATAAAAAAATACATTCAGCATGATAATGGGCAATTTTCACAATTTTTTGTTGTTACCAATTCATCCTGTTTATTATAAGGAAGTATCCTTATAATGAACAGGATGAATAAGAGAGTTGAGTTGAGTTTTTATATGTATATAAAAACTCAACTGGACCAATTGAGGTTCGAGTACTAGAAAAGTGAGAAATCGCAAAAAAACATTCCCATACATTTCGCAGAAAATTAAACTGAGATGAGAGAGAACTCAATATATCAGTGTATGACAACAGTCGAATTATTCCATTACTTCACTGAGCTGAATAGGGAACGAATATTGCAGATATTTATAACCAATCATGACATTTAAAATAACGGCAATTTTAGTCAACTTTAATTGGTCAAGGACAGCTAATGAGACAAAATTGATTTTCTATTGTTTGACTCCGAATCGGTCGCGCTGGGCTTAACAGGTCAAACAAACATAAAGTTTAGGCCCCTTCCGGTGTGATTACTGTTATATTATTTTAGGGATAGCTGTTCGTCAGGAATACTCTGTAAGAATGCATCAGTCAGTATATCAGTGTTGTGCCAGTAGTATATGCAGGAACGCAGGAGTTCATTAATTCACTAAAAACGAAAAACTTCGCAAGCAATGGGAAATTGCTACTGAAGGCTGCGGGTATCGAACGGATACGGAACGATAGGACGAGCCAAATATAAAGAGAGTCAGGAGTAGTGATGCGGACATCACCAATCCTGACTCTCTTAATATTTGGCTGCTGAGACCAAAAGTTTTATAAAAATGTGGCTATTTTAGTATATTGTGGTGTCTTGCGACTACTACGCGAACGAAGTTGCGAGCCGAAGCTAGTTCCTAAATATATTCTAAATACTTACCTACATCTACAATAAGTTTGCGCAATGTTTATATTGCGCAATATAATTAAACCAGCTCTTGCACTCAAATGATCCATTATTTTCACGCAAAAACATTGGCAGCCCAAAAGCTTCAATGTTTTCACGTGAGCAAGACCTGCACACTACTCATCCTACATGGTGTAATTAAAATATGGTGCAATAGAAATTAATCTCACTCAAACTTTTGTTCAATCATTGCGCAATCTTCATTAATACGCCTAAACGGTCAAAACATTAAGCATTTCGTGACATTGTACATACAATATAATTGGTCGTTTAAGGCCCGCTTAATACATGACGTATGAGAAATGTTGTTATGTTTTTAACAATTGACACTTTGTTTAAAGATATAATTTATAGCCTTGTTAGCTTGCAATTTAATTTTAACAAAAATTCTCTTACTAAATTGAAATTTTGTATACCTAAATATCTAATATTGTATGCCGTTAACTGCAAAACATAGAGATCTCTGTAGCTATTTTATTTGTAACATCTAGGTGTTTTGACACCTCATCATCTGTCTTTTACCCTTAGATAAACAGCCTATAATGTTTCCCACTGCTGGGACACAGGCCTCCTCTCTGTGAGAGGGAGTGGGTCGTAATCCACCGACCACGCGGGCCCAGTGCGGGTTGATGGATCCCAATTTATTTGGGGTTGACGCAACATATCTCTTTCTTCCATACTTCTTTATTAGTCATCATCTCGGTAGTCACTCCCTTTCTAGTCATATCATCTTTCACACAGTCCATCTATTGTTTCTTTCGTCTTCTCCTACTCGTATAGCCATCCACATTCATAGTCAAAACTTTCCTGACGAAATTTCCCTCATTCCTACGCATCACATGCCCATGACAACCTATTTCCACCCAACTTTTCAGTCACCGGTGTCACTTTCAGACTTCCTATTATGTACTCATTTCTTATTATATCTATTCGCATAACACCACACATTCCTCTTAGTATTCTCTTCTCAGCTACATACGTTGCCTATCATTGTTCCATTTTGATACCTATGTTTAAGAAATAAAAACTTTGACTTTGACTGTGTATTTCAATCGCTACACAAGCTTGGAAGTAGACTAATGAGTATAAAGTTCAACAACATTAGATATTGTAATCAAATAAAAAAACAGCTTTATTAACGTAGTTTGTTTACGACTTAATAAGATTATTAAAAGCATCAGTAGCCCAAGGGCAAAGGAGTTGATTGGCGATTGAGAGGTAATGACTCAATCTTGTTCAATGGTGAATGAACTCTTATAGCAAACAAGTTTAATTTCGATTCGCGGTTTCATGGAACGAATGGTTCAAGAAAAATATTGGTTACATATTTATTTTCGTAACCAAAAGTTACAAAATTTGAATACTTATATATATCATAACTTAAAAAAAACAAACGCAAAAAATAATTACAAATCCTATTACTAAAGTTAAATTACCGGGAGACTGAAAATCTTCCCAAACCAATAGAGGTATTTCAAAAACACAAACACATACACATACTCATGGTTACACTCACACATACACCCTCACCCGTGCACTCTCGGGCACGCACACTCAAAAATGTTCAATGTAAGCACTTAACAAAACACAAATGCAAAAAAGAATTACAAATCCTATTACTAAAGTTAAATTACCGGGAGACTGAAGATGTTCTCAAACCAATCCAATAGAGGTATTTCAAAAACACAGACGCATACACTCACATACCTATACACAATCACTCACCAGTGCATTCTCGTGCATGCACACTCACAAATGTTCAACATAAGTAAATAAGTAGCTTAATTTTTAGTTTTAGTTTATTATGCTTATTTTTAAATTACTTTTATTATTTTTTATATATTTTTTATGAGTTCACTATGTAGGACGTTCGAATTTTTATTCTATTTTTATGTAACCTAGTTTGGAAGTGGCCAGTGTTTGTAGTACAATGATTTTATTCATTAGTACCCTACGATACCCCCTTTTTCGGTAATGTTCCTTATTTACTTGAAAATTTGTTTTTGTGAACCTTATAATTAAGTATTTTTTTCTGAAATAAAAAAAATATTATTATTATTAATCATCATGTCAGTATTTCTAAAAGGGTAGGCAGAGGTGGATAGTACGGCCACATTTCGCCAGCTCTTAAAGGATCCCCGAAAGCATAATCACTCAACACTTTCGAGAAACCAAAGTAAACTTCTTGGCAATGTACAAGGGAAGAAGTGACAAGGTTACACAAAGGGGCCAGATATATGATGAACGCTAACTTTCCGTAAATTCAGTAATACCTATACGTACCACATTTATCTACTAATGAAATTATCTGTCCTCGTTGAAGGAACCCTCGTGATTAACGAGCCGAGTGAAATGGTGGGGAATGAATGCGAGTGTCGTTAGGGATTTGATTTTGCATATCACAAATTAATTTTGGTTTCAGTTTGGACTGCGGTTTGCAGTTCCTGGTTTTCGGTGTTGGTCAGGAATATGTGTTGGAGGCACCTATGGATAATTTAGTTGAAATGTGTGAAACATTTCAACTAAATTATACTAATTGACATAAAAACATTTTCTTAAATAGCAACAGTGCCTGAAAAATACTTTTTCTTTCTCTTTTTACAACAACAATGACTGGAAAAGAAAATTGGCATTCCAGATTGTTAACACCTTCAATAGAGTATTTAACTACTATCAAAGAAATACATGAATTAATACTTATTTTTAATTATGTTACTAAAAAGAGACGTTTTGTGAAAAACACATAAAATCAGTGGAAAATGGAGAAGTTACATGCTTTTAAAATTGTTCTTCTATTCTTGTCACATAAAACGATCATTGTACTGAATGACGCGAAATTGCTTTGGCTCTCCTGTGTTGTGACGTCAGATGCTAGTAGTGCTATTTCTGTCTAGCATAGACTTTAAAACGCAAACAACTTCGCCATTTTTTTAGATATTTACCATTTTTTTTACTGTGACTTAATTGTTTAAATTTAATATTTATTCTAAGTTTCAAAAACAATAACAATAATTTAAAAAGAACAGTCAAATACCCTATTATCTATTTGCCACACTTCAGTGAATTTTACAATTTTTTACTTTTGTTTCGACTTTGCGACCATGTTTATTTTATAAAGTAGTCATTAAGTGCTTGGATATCACAAAAGTGTATCCACGAGAACACTGCCGACAAACTGTACAGCAGTTTGGCAGAAGATTTGTATTTTTCTATAAGTATACATTTTTGTGAATAAATGACTTAAAAAAAAACTTATCTTTTCATAATTATGGTAATAAATAATTTCATGAAGGTCCTCGGTAGCACACCATGTCCTATCTCAAGTATAAGTACCTAATAAATATTTATTTAAAATCAAACATTTTATTAACATAAAAACCAACGTCTGGCACATAAGCACTTATATCTTGAGCTTCCAATAACCACGTGGGTAGAATCGAATTGTCGTCACAATAACCGTTATCTAGTGTTCCGTTGTTGCCTACATTATGTAGATGTATTCACTTGATTCCTGCAACCAGCTTTTTATGACCCACAAGTGTACTTAAGTCTAGTACATCATAGAAAGAAGCAGGGTTCAAGGTATATTGGTGAGATGAGTTTAGTTTGAGGTGAGCGGTACTATTGTTGTCCTCCATTGATTAATGTCATAGTTTATCCACGATATGACAACAATGGCGTCTTGCCCGAATACCTTAATGCGTTCTGCCTAAAGGTTTTATTTACCCTTCCCTTGTTTTCACTTATATGGTGTTTCTTTATTGCGTTGAATATTGATTTGTTTTTTTTTTCTTGCAGGAGATGCTGTGACGCCGGCTACGTGATCTGAAAAGACGAATTGATTGTGTGAATTATCCGCAGCAATGAATTTAAGAGTTATTACAACTCATTTATTTATTGTTGTCCCGATGCATAATGAAGATATAATAAAAGATATTTTATTTTCTGTGCAAAAAAGTTGCTTTAAATGATGTATTTATTCCGATGTCATTAGGTGTGGTATAATTATTATCTGAGCTCTTCGTGGGAAAAATATTTTGTGACATTTGATATTCATTCATAGCACAATAACAACAATATTCATTTCAAGGATCTAAAAAGGTAAACAGTGAGGTCAGGCTTTTCGTAAGGTATATTTATATCAGTATAAATAAACTTTACGAAAAGGCCTACTTACGAAAATTCTAGCTACACGTATGTAAATATGTGTATGTTTGTGTATGTACGTATGTATGAGTTTCAAATCAACGATAAAGAAGATGCC
Organism: Atethmia centrago; assembly: GCA_905333075.3. Lineage (NCBI taxonomy): Eukaryota > Metazoa > Arthropoda > Insecta > Lepidoptera > Noctuidae > Atethmia > Atethmia centrago. The sequence goes on along the minus strand of HG995383.1, from coordinate 11,299,773 downwards.
TGAACGTATAAAGCAGCTGTGTAAATAAGATAACAGGTTGCGTTTTCGTAAGTATCGCCTTCAAACAGAATAACACTAAGTATTTTTTTAAATTTTTACAGTTTCCAAAATCCGAACACCCCGTACAAAGTTGGTGTCACTCACACAATTTGACGAATGGCATCGCATCGTACCATTATATGCAAATGTTCACCAACGTGTACCAACACTGGGTACGATCGCGATAAAACACTGATCACCATCTAAGTATCAAGCCACTGGTTTTGTTGATGAATGACGTGACACTTGTGGGAAATATCGGTGATTGGTGAAGATGGGACGAAGACATTTTTGGTTCATGCCAGAATTTAAGCCCTGTCAAAATATTGGGCTCCATCGATTGACCCTGACCTAACGAAGCCCCGCAAAAATAAAAAAAACTAGGTTTTTGGAAAAATCTATTGAGCAAATATATTTTGAGGTTTTAGCATCTACGAAAACCGTAAGTAAATCCTCGCTAAGAATAGCGCACACTAGGAAAGGATAACAAAAGGGAGAGGCCGAACAAGGCAGTCAATGGTAATAATAATGATGATTTTGAGAATTTGCCACAGCTGAACAAAGTAAAACAAATCTAGAGGTACCTAACGTTTTTCTTAACTAGCTAGTTATAACATTTGTCACACATGTGTATACAATAGAAGAGGTCTACATACTGCCCTAAGCTGGATTGAATGAAAACATCTGAGTAAGATAAAAAACTACGAAGGAATCCGTTAATTGCATAGGCGCAACTCAAAGGTTTTAACAGTGAGTGCTGGGTTAAAGATCACACCAATACGAAGACAGTGAGTGACACCGCCTACAGTCGTTGTAAGCTGTTTGCTCACCAGTTGCGTAATTTCATAGGCAGCAATGAGGATTTCTTCACCGTGATGTTTTTATCTAGTTAAGGATGGTCTTTACATATGTAGGTAAGTTCAGCAGTAAGCGTGAAGCAATAGGCTTTCATTTAGGTTCAGGGATGATTCTTTGTACAACCAGGGATACTAGTTGTTTATCAAATTGACACACAGTGTCAATTTGCTGTATTACAGCCATTTCATACACTGCCAAAGAATTAGTTGTGATTTAAATATACTGTCAATTTATGTTGGTAGTAAAATTGCTAAGCCAATCATTTCCTTGCGGTAACTTTACTTTGCGGTTGTTTTTCCAATTCCGAACATGAAAATGCAGGGATTGAGATCTTATGACCCCTTGTAAACTCAACCTTTCTCAGTTTTTGATTTTACACCATTTATACTTGCTGTTTTTGTGAGCAGTGTTGGCACAGCGGTAACGGCTGCAACTTGTAGTTGTAGGTCGTACGAGTACGTTCGAACCCAGACAGGTGCGTAGGCGGTTTTCTTTGTGTAAATTATTTCATTACCACTGCTCTCATAACGGTGAAGCAAAACATCGTGAGGAAACCGGCATGTCCTAGAACGAAAAATTCGATGACATGTGACGTCTACCAATCCGCACTGAGTGGATACAGCCCAGCAGTGGTAACATTATAGGCTGATTATGGATAGCTGCAAAAACAGCTGAGTTGATTATCGTTTTTTCTGATAATTTTATGAATTATTTAAGAATTCGAAAAGACACAATATCAAAATTGCTTTCATGATTAATTAAATAAATCAAATTAACACTAATTGCAAACCGATCCCTCCATTTTCATCTACTATAAAACATCTGCCAAACATAATTACTCCAACAAAATGCCAACTACATACGACAAACTGAAATACCAAGTTCCCGCGATATTTAAGAAGAAACAGGTATGTCATGGCCGGTGGGCGATGACGTACGCACTTCAGCAAGCAGAGGGAGACCGGTGACATGTTACATGTGGAAATGTGAAGAAGCTGCAGGCATGGTGTTGATAAGTGATTAGTTTGTTTATTATGTGAAATAATAAATAGAATGACTGTTTGTGGGGAGTTTGGGAATTATTATGGTAATGAACCAGAGAAATATGGATGGGATTGGAGATGGGTTTTTATGAGATGTGTTTACTGATCCGAACCCTGTCTATAGTGTATCAATGGAAGGTCTAAAATATGAACTATTTGTACATTTTATTATGCTAATCCTAACTTAAAACTGCTAGACCAAAATGACAGCTGCGATTGACCTTTTTTTTAAATACCACGATAAATAATTAATATTACAGAGCCAACACGACAAATGCGAAGGTCCTCCTGCAGAAAATGATTCAGCAGTGCTCCTTGGCGAGAGTCAATCGGTAACTAGATTAGGATTCTGGTAGGTATAATGTATACTTATTATTTAAACCAACGATAGCCCCACTTTATGTCCAGGCATCTCAGGGTCCATTCCAAGGTTACCTGGAAGAGATCGCAGAAAGTGGTAAGACCGCCGATCGTATATTTTGTAGTGTTTGATTTATTTTTTGTTATGTATTTTTGTGGTGTACAATAAAGTAGGTGTATTATAAATAAATAAATATGTCGACACCAAATGTAATTTTAGTCTAGCAAATAAAAAAACAGGGTTTGCATCTTCTCTGAGGTTCATCAAGGTGCAAATAATTGCACACTTTTTTCTTTATGAAATAACCTTATCGTTTTTTTTTAATAATCAATAAAATATTAATTGGGTCCCATAATCTTTAAAGACATGATTAATATGTTGCAGATTAGAAAGTTTACACGATATCAATAATGTTGAGGTCATAGAGTTAAAGGTTAAGGCAGTAGTGGAATGATATTTATTTTCACTTCTTATGCTCTAAAAGTTCGTCTTTATGTTGTGCGTAGGTGAGTTATAGTCGCTTTTTATGCTAGAGCATAAAAAGTGCCTTTACGCACTAGAGTGCATAAAGTATTTTTTTTTCTGAGGCTAAGATAATCAGGCCCAATAGCAACACGCACAATAAATCGTCGCAAATTAAAGTCGTTATTTTATTTTATTTGCTACAATTTATATCACTTCCGTGTTTTCTATCATTAATTTAATAAAACCAGATAAAAGAATAGTTATTTATTATTTAAAACGCAAAGAAACGTTTTTACGACTTGGCACTGGCAGTATGAAGTATCCAAGTCGAATGACACAATATGTTGAAAATTAAAAAACTTTTAAAAAGTTCGTGGCGGGAATTAGCTATCTCTTCTTCAATTTTGCAACATTTTTGAACAGTGAAAAGTGATTAAACTAAAACAATGGAACACATTTATTTACTCTTTGCCTGTTTCATTTTCTCGCAACCGAAGTGAAAAGCAGAGTGCACTCGGGAATAAACATGCCATTTTACCCCTTGACTTAACTGGGCTTCTTTTATGCACTAGTTGTACAATCTACTATTATGTGATGACAAGTTTTATGATCAATATAGTCTTCTTCTTTTTCGTATAGACGGTACATCTATGTCGCTTATACTGTTTAGGCCCAGTAGGTGGCCACATTTATTGCGGCGTCAGAGGCGTTGTTCAGATCGTCAAGGGTTCAGGTGAACGGACAATTGTGACACTAGCAGATGGGACATAGTCTGTTCAGGAGCTCCGCACTCGCACTAAATGTAAGATGAATCGGTCAGTATAGTGAATGATAATGTTGCTCACCTAGTTTCTCAAGTTTGCGACTTGTGCGACAAAGTAGAAGCGAAATAGGATATATCTCAGCACTATATTTACTTACGTTTGTGAAACGAAAGTGTAAATGTAATTTATCTACTTAATTGAGTTGTCTAAAAACCTTTTACTATCAAGGAAATGGTGAAACTAATGATTACGAGATAATGCGTAAGAAATGGACGAAGGCAAGAACGCTTTCCTACGTCTATTCTGAAAAAGCGAAAAAAGGATCTGTGATGGAGAGACGAAAAAAAAGACCGAATTTCGTCTCAGGAGAGTAAGACTGCAGAACCTGAGTGTGATCACCCAAAGAAAAAGGTAATAAGTACCAAAATAATACACTTGAAATAAGAGCCAACGATAAAACAATTAGGGATTGTTTTCCTCTGATGAGATTAACGTTTTAGAAAGATACTTGGCAACATATAAAAACGAGATATCCGTGACTAGTGGGAGAGGAACGGAAGTACAAAAAGAGCGAGACAAAAATATGGCATTTTGATTAATACGTAGCCATTGCTCAGAGCGGGCTGTGTACCATTGCTAAGTAATGACCACTCCATAAAGACATGGTTAAGGTTAAAAGAAAATTACTTTATCAACGCCTTGTTTTAAATAAATATCCTGTTTCAGGAAATATTGTTGTTGTTTCCAATACAAGAAATTGAGATGTTAGTGAGATGTTAAGATTCGGCCGCTTTATTGATAGCTACACAAATGATGTATTATGAGTATCGTTTATTTCGTTAGGAAGTTTTGTTTCGACCGTTTTATTTGAAACATGGCGGGTTAATTTTATTGCTGCTATTAATTACGCGATTGTGAATAGATAACGTTAATTAAAATGTGTTTATTGTGGTAATAAATAATATTATTGCTTGTTTTTTTATTAGGTAATGGGTGTCGCGTTTTGTGTTTGCTGCTATTTAGTTAATGTTCTGTTCATACAGTTTAATGATTTTACACGTGTTTTTGTAAAATTGAGTGGTAATAAAGATTTGAAAAATTAAGTTTTAATTACGAAAATGTGTCAGCATCCTTAGTACTTATCCGTAAAGCTTTCAAAGCAGTGGCTACCAAGTTACACATTCAAACACTTAATTGGTTTACAAAGGTTTTCATGTGATTTAGAATTACATATACTTAAATAAGACTTAAGTGAGCAAGAGGAAGCTCAAACTCAGGTAAAGTGTAAAAGCTTGGTTGAGGGTAGGTACTATAGTTTTCGTTTTTACTTTCAAGGAACTGACTCACAGTCGACCCCAAGAATCCTACTCACCTAACAAAATAATTAAATCCCTTCCTTCTAAACAGAAACAAAAAACAACAAGGATATTAAAATGCAATAAAAAACACTTAATATACTAAGGTGGGACGAAAAAAAAACGTCTCAATGTAAATCGTGCGCCTATGACATTCTCATTGGTTAAAAAGGGTTAAGACAGCTGTCAGATTGGTCCTACACCAAAGGAAATGAATAATAGCTTGAGATAATCTGTGACAGATCCGTCTTAGTAAAAAAGCCGTCGTTTGACACAGATAAATAAGATTATTCAGCCATATTCCAACCTTGATTTTATTTTTTCCTGACTTAATTACCTGGATTCTCACAATGTGTGTCATGGGGCTTTGTTTCATTTTTTCTGATCAGATGTTTTGATATGATAATTTTTGGAGGTGAGTTCTTATTGTGTTGCTTTGATTATTTCGTTAGAAGAAGCTTGGCTAAGCAATACTTTGCTGCAAAAATAAAGGATTTTTTAAAGTTAATATCAACTGAAAAAGTTTCGAACAACCTTTTGTTATAGTCTTAGTATATGATACCACAGACAGTACTTGGTATAAGGTTACGCTTTGATATGTCAAAATTAAGCCATAATGCATTAATTTTGACAGATCGAAGCGTAAGTTTACGCTATTTTTAGTCTCTGAATTACACTTAAAGTAAACGTACCAACACTCGTCAGGACAAAACAATTTCATGTGGAGGAAACTTTTTGCAAAACGAAAAGTAAGTATATTATTTTTATAATTTTGAGTGATAATAAATACTTATTTAATAGTCGTCAGATTTGTACTATTGCTCTTCAAAAGGACCCAGTAGTTGTAATTTTTTTATTCTAATATGAACTCTCAGGTCTTGAACATAAACTACAATATAATAAGACAGTAGTACACCCATATTTCGCAAATTATCTTTAAGTCCCATGTAATAGGGGGCGAAAATGGCGAGTTTCTTTGATATGAATGGTAAGTCTAAGAAACACCGGGTCGACGGCGCGTCGTATTCCACGCGCGCCTCAAAAGATGTCGTCAGCACAAAGGTAGGGGTCCACTAGGGCCGATGCCTGCCGAGGTCGCGGGAAGGTACTTATGGGTCACCGAGGCCCCCGCAACACAGGCAACGGAAGGAATACGGGTGGGTTTTAGTCAGTAAGAGTCTGACACACCCTCCTACTCCGCCCAAAGCGGGAGAAGTTATTTGATGATTTCCCACCCTAAAAAAAAAAAGTCTATGAAACAAAAGAAAGGTAGAGACCAAATCCAAGTTAAAAAGTTTAGTAGAAAAAGATATGGATGTTTTAGACAATTTGACGACTTTTGGGTCACTGTTGACTTCACCTTACTGTCTTCCTTTATAATTTTGCCAATTCCTTTTTTGCAAGCGTTCTGCTGCAAGTATTGCAACACGTGGTTTCAGCAAATGCCAACGCGACTTTCTTGGGTTCCCATGGGAGGAGTGTTTGCAGTAGGTAAGTTTCCTCTTACGGAGAACACGAAGGTAATTATGTAAAACATCGTTGAAGATGTAAATCCCTGCACTATGTATACACATAGTGCAGGTAATTAGGTGCCAAAGTGTATGAATGACATTGGATGACTGTGTCATTGTAGCGTTGAAGAGGGTCCGTTCTCTCTACAATATAGGTATGTACTCCTAATGTTAAGACGCTGACAACACCTAAACCGCGGTCACTGTCAGATTGCATAGAAAAGAAAGAGAAGCGCGATGACACAACGCTTGTAATTTATTGCAAAGTATGAAGCAATTAACTATTTACTCAAAATTGAGTTGAGTAATCGAAAATAAAAAAAAACCAAGTTCTGCATTCAAATAAGACGTTCTTGTTATTAATTAAATACGTAACGTATGTCGATATCTAATACAGATATTTTGGATTAGAACTCAAGGTAAGAGGTTAGTTTAACGTTAGTTTGCATCGAGATTTTTTTTCAAAACGTGTTTTGGTAACAACCAAGTTCTGGGAAATGTGTTCAAAATTAACATATATTTTTTCGCTACCACAAATTATACAGATTTGGCCATTTTGTTCTTAAGAGAAAGAAGCCTATTTTGGTCAGTTCGGTCTTGTAAGCGCCTTAAATAGAAAAAATATAGGTAGGTAAAGTGTTAGATTTCGCCCTTTATTAAAACTAAAGAAACATTTGCAAAGGATTGTGTAAAAAAACCGGTTAAGTGCGTGTCAGACCACGCACAATGAAGGGTTCCTTAGTTGGGGTGAATTTCACTTCATTCCACACAGCAGTGAGAGGTCACGCATTCATACTCTACATATTATAATAAAATATACTAAGATGTGTAAAATAACACTATTGTTAATTTTGTAAAAAAAATTGTCACTAGTTAAGATAAATGTAAAATTATCCGTGGGGATTGGCGCTGATAGCCGAAATACAGGTTTTGCCTAGTTCGGCTACAAATGCTTAACTCATTTGTACTCAAAACTAGCCTAGGTTTAATTTGTAAAACGATTTAGAAAAAAAAAATACTTAGGTATCGCAAATAAAACTTTTTTTTTTGTAGGGAAATCACCAACTAACTTCGGAGAGTGTGTCAGAATCTTACCTGACTAAAACCCACCCGTATTCCTTCCGTTGCCTGTGTTGCCAGGGGCCTCGGTAACCCTTTAGTACCTTCCCGCGACCCCGGCAGGCATCGGCCCTAGTGGATCCCTACGTTTGTGCTGACGACATCGGCTCGCGGCAGCGGATTAACGCCCCCCCACCACTCCTCGCGCCACTCCCATACGTGCGCGAGGACTTTTGCCTCCAGATCCAATGGCGGCAATCCAGCAAGGAGGCTCGCTGCCTCACAGGAGACCGTGCGGTATCCCCGGAACATCCAGATGGCCATGACCCTTTGGGCCGCGATCAACCGGCGGGCTGGCCACAACGCCAGAGAACGCGCCCATACAGGAGCCCCGTAGTGGGCCATGGACCGCACGAACCCCGCGTAGAGCCTCCGGCAGGAGGCGTTTGGACCCCCTAGATTGGGCAGGAGCCGCTTCAATGCAGCGCCTGCCCGCTCCAGTTTGGGAGCCAAACGTCGGAAATGCCCCACGAAGTTCCACCGGCTGTCGAGGACGAGTCCCAGGTACTTCATCGTCGACTCGACGCCGATGGAAACCCGTCCTACCGTTATTTGGGACCCCAACGGTGGCGCGTTCCGAGGACTATGAAAACACATGGCCTCGGACTTGTGCAGGGCCACCTCGAGTCCCAGAAGAATTAATCGTGACATACATCACGATCAGTTCTCCAAATGAAAATGTAATTTGGTCGACTCATCATCATCATCATCATTCCAGCCGAAAGACGTCCACTGCTGGATATAGGCCTCCTCCAATAGGGAGGGTTTGCCATAATCGCCACGCTTGGCAGGCGGGTTGGCGATCGCAGTATGATGTTAAAATGCATAGAGAACGCTGCTGCCCATTCTCTAGTAGTCTAGTCCCTTAGTCGCCTTTTACGACACCGACGGGAAGAAATGGGATGGTGCTATTCTTTACGTCCGGCACCACACGGAACGACTACGAATTTAGTCGACTATTACTCGTTAACTTGTACGGCCTACTTAGCTGTGATAGTTTTCCTTATAACATCGTTATATATACTACTACCATGATTTTTTTCATATATCCAAATCCAAAGCTTAGGGACACTTGACTCTAAAAAAAATTTGCAATTTAAAGCTTAAGATTACGCATACGGATACCAGAATAGAAAAATGATTTTCAGAGACCGTGAATATTTTTGACGGCTTATCCAACGATACCCTACAACATCGCATAGACGAGAAAAAATAATTGCATCACCACTTTACGCGTAAGGTACGCAATATTTTTTTTTTTACTACTTTGTTGGCGTGTTTAATGTGTATACCTACCCATGCCAAATTACAGCTTTCTAGTCCTAAGAGTCTCTGAGCTAAGCCGGGGACAGACAGACAGACAGACGGACATGGCGAAACTATAAAGGTTCCTTGTTGACTACAGAACCCTAAAAATAAATAAATTACCTACCTATTTATTCATCAAAGTTCAAGATAATGATCAGAAAACGTAGTCAAAATATTGCTTGAGGCACAAAAAAAATTTGTTTGATTCACGAAAATTCTACTAAGTAATTCCTTAAGGTACGAGTCACTCGCAAAATATTCAAATAATTCCTCAAAAACGGTCTAAAATTCTAAAACCAAACTTCTACAGAAGGGTTCAGTGGGATAATCAATTATGTATGTCTAGGTGAGCCACCAGGCAGTTAGGTACAATGGTCTCGCCATTACCAACTAATTCCTTGTCATTTGCCTGTGGCGGGCGCCGCGCGACGGTCAACCGATTGTGTACTTCGCTTTATACTGCGATTTTAGTTTGATGACTTCGCTGGAGCTTGGTTATGTAATGTTTGTGGAAAATTTTAGGCCATATAGAAAATTTTAGATTTTAGATTTGAGAGCAGCAAAATCAAAATGCGAGGTTACTTACAGGTTTTCCGAAATGTTTGCAAGTATAAGTTATGCAGGAAAATTGGTCGAAAACAATTTCAGGAAAATTGCTCTAATTCGTCTAGTTTGCTGTTGGAATGCTGAGTGTTTCTGGATGACTTTTCAATAAAATTATGGGTAGATACGTATATGGAATTGTATAAATGTCACCTACGTCTGTGGGTATGGTATGCCAGCACAGCTAATCTTTACGTGGGGTGATGGGTGATCTTTGCGCTATGCTCGTGAACGGGTGTTGCTTGTAATTAACTTTTTATTTATTTTACTTCGACGGTGCTAGTTTATCATTTGTGACTCGAGTTACAGCTATAGCTATATGTAAGCGGGCACGCCATTTATGCCTGGAGACTTCTATCTAGGTATTAAGTTCTGTTAACGTGTTTTTTTTATGTTTGCTTGAGTATGTTTTCGATGTTTTTTTTTGTTGGTATGGTGACGTTTGCTAGCTATGTTTTAATATAATGTTTTGAATCAAGTTTTTCTAACTGAACATACAGCTGTGCTGCTGGGGAGTATATTGCGCCACTTCTTCTTCCCAGCTAAAGTACTAAGAAGTGGTGAAGGGCGGGCGTTTTTGGGGGACTGTTTTATGTAAATTTGACGTTCAAAAATATTGAATTTTTGATTTGTCTAAAATCTGTACCTGGTAAGTGGTAATGTTTATATCACCTATATAAGTATGGCTACTAATGACTTTATACTCCAACTGACGATATAATCTACAACCACTTTACAAGGTGACAGGTGGCTAGTGGCTACCTTATAGCGGAGTTGTAGCCGCTATGTAGCACAAACTAACTTGGCTAGGACTCACGATTGATTGAGGTACTCCCAAATACTTGTTTCTATGAATGTTGACAAATTAATATTATAGTATGCAGTGCTAAAATGGTTTTATACAGACAGGAAAACTTATAGCTTAGCTTCGAATACATTGATAGCAGCCGATTTAGATAGGAATTTAAATACGCAGACATTGGTGCCGATTCCCTTGTTCACAAACTAAACTAAATTTAAGTTCAGTGCATCTTTTTCTTTCTATTTCACTAAGAAAAGGACAGAAGATACATTTTAGTTTAGTCCTGTCAAATTAATCAGCGCTTGACGTAAATTGACGTAATTTTAGTAGGCAAGTTTTTAATCATGTCTAAACTTGTATGGAGTAGTGACAGGCGCTGATTAATTTGACAGGACTAAACTAAAATTTATCTTCTGTCCTTTTCTTAATGAAATAGAAAGAAAAAGATGCACTGAACTTAAATTTGGTTTAGTTTGTGAACAAGGGAATTGGCGCCATTGTGAAATATATGATCTACATCTTTTACATTCTACCTAATTATTATGATGGCAATCTACCCTATTTGCTTTCGGGAGGTTCCTGTGTCGGATAAGGCGGGAGGAAAAGTCCGGGTGTCACCACTGCGTGGATCGCCCGGAGGACACGGTGGAGCATACGGTGGAGGTCTGCCCGGCCTGGGCAGAGCACCGCCGTGTCCTCGTGGAGGCGATCGGCGGCAGAGATCTCTCGCGTCCGGCCCTGGTTCAGGCCATGGTACGGAGCGAGAGGGCATGGGCAGCCGTCGGCCGTCGCCGGCAGGACGGTTGAGGGAAAGGCATGTTTCGCGCCCTCTCGCCCCTAGCCACCACAGGAGACGCCCTGGGCGTCGGGAATCCCGGGCGGATTTCCGGCCACCGTAGGCGCGGGCTTGCGGACGGTGAACAATGGGTAGCTCACCGTCCGGCAAGGACCAGGCCCGAGTCAACGGCGCGTCGTATTCCACGCGCGCCTCAAAGACATGTCAGCACAAATGTAGGAGTCCACTAGGGCCGATGCCTGCCGGGTTCGCGGGAAGGTACTTATGGGTCACCGAGTCCCCTTGCAACACAGGCAACAGGAAGGAATACGGGTGGGTTTTAGTCAGTAAGAGTCTGACACACCCTCCCGCTCCGCCCAGAGCGGGAGAAGTTATTTGATGATTTCCCACCCTCAAAAAAAAAAAACCCTATTTGCTTATCTATTATTAAGGTAACCAGTAACCAGCATTTACACTCCTAATCCGATCACGAACCCTCAAAAAGTATTTAACAACGACCTAAATAATATGTAATTTTCAAATGAAATCCTTAATCTCAGTAAATCCATTCAGCATAAGCGTTTGTATTACGGCAGCAAGATAATCGATTATGTACGGTGGCCGTAGCTGTGCCGCACTTAGATGGAATAGTCGCGCCATTATTGGATAATCCTGTCCATTTGCGTGCGAGTGCAACATATTCCAGTGAGCGGTGAGGGTCAAGATTTGTAAAGTAATTGAGATCATATGAGTAATTTATTATAAGAAGTCAATAGTATGAAAAGGAATAGGAAAATCCATATTAATTAGTATTTAAAGTTTCTGGACAATGTATGGTGGCAGTAGCTATGCCGCTCTTAGACGGAATGGTCGCGCCATTATTGGTTAGTTCCTTTCCATTTGCGTGAGAGTGCAATTCATTCTAGTGAGGGTCAAGGTTTGTAGCGCAATAGACATTTTATGTCTAATATGAAAAGCCGAAAGTATAATATATTATAGTAAGAGTTCCCTAAGATACGGACTAACTGTCTAGTTTAGGGGCTCACTGGCAAATAATATAGGTATTGTAACCTAGTTATTATTTTAAGTTACACATGTAGACTCAACTTGCTGTTAACCTGTAAACCTGCTTACTGTATTCCATGGACAATAAAATATTTTCTATATTCTATTTCTTAAAAATAATGCAGTTTTTTGATAAAGTATGGTGGGTGAAATTGGATCGCACTTAGACGGAATGGTCGCGCCTTTATTGGATAATCCTGTCAACTTGCGTGCGAGTGCAAGATATTCCAGTGACAGTCAAAGTTTGTGCCAAATCATTGAAATTGCATAGCTGTAGACTTAAATACTAGTTGACAATTTTGCAGCATTAAAGAAAGTAGTAGCTCTTAATATTTTTTGGTTCTAGAATGAATCCAAATGCTACATATTTATTAGATAGGTACAAGTTATATCGCCGAGAGATACCGACTATTTGTTTAAAAATAAAACACAGAAAAATACAACATATTAATTTTGTTGAGCTCGTCTGATACTTTGTCACCTTCATTCCACCACAATCCATCAAACTCATTGGAATTTGCGTACAAGAAAAACAGAAGAACAAAGCAAAGAAATGGCAGATCCACGAAGGCGTCTCGCCTCCATCAATCACGCACAATATTTGCTATTGGTCGTAATCTGTGTGCCCAAACTCCTCACTCAGGGGACACACACACTATGGGACAAAAATCGACTCTCACGGAAATTATATTGATATTCAATACACAATAAATGGGCCCTGTCAAAAACTTGCTGTTCGCTCCTACGGTCATCCCTAAGCTATCTGTGTCATTTGCTATTGGAAACGCAGCATCTATCCGTCCCTTTTCTCCCTCATACACCTCGTAAGTTAGAGTGAGATAACCATGTATAGTGGGTTTAGCTCGCCTTTGTCACGAGGACTGAACTAATTTTTCATCATAGGGCCCGCGACAGTTACAAATGCGGCCCGAACTGTCTCCTTCTTTAATAATACTTTTTATATTTTTTCAAGGGTAGTTCGCCCTCCGTCCAACGAAGATTTTCATCTAGACGCCGGGAAAAAATTTAAGAAGCTTAAAATGCAATTTGTTTGTATAAACTCTTTAATGCCGCTTTAATTAGAAAAAAAAACAGCCAATTACTCGGATGTTTGAATTTGACAAAACCGGTCCTGGTAAGGTATAGAGAGAATTTATAATGTTAAAAAGTCCTACAGATAAATGAGAGGCAACAAATGGTGATGATAAATAAAATAACTAGACTAAATAAATAATGATCTGAAATATAAGCCAAATGGAGTACCAAATTCAAACTAACTTCATCAATTTCAACATTACTACATTTTCTTGTGAGGTAAGTAGATAATACCGTTTCTATCGTATTCTTCATTACTTCAGGTTCGTCATATCCGGAAGCTGTGTTCCCAAAATTACACCCACAGCACGACTCCTAAAAACCAAAATAATAGAAATCACGGATGTTATTCTAAAACCTATCGATGAGCACAGACGTCTTGGGGTACAAAAGACCCTTCGCATTATAATTCGGCACCCCATCAGATGAACTGCGCTCGCTCGATCAATCTCTGACGAATCTGTCATGTTCGGTTTATGAGAAAAATTGTTAGGATGCGTCCGAAGATTCCCCTTCCCCTCTAGTGAAGTGTTGGTTTATATAAAGGGTATATTGGCATGCTAAATAAATAATGTACAGATATTCAATATTTAGATTGGGTGGATGAAAAAATATTTGTTCACATTTTGTATCTGAATGAAAATTTATTTTGGTCAGTATGCATTAAGGGTTGGTCTTAATGTAATGAAAGAAGACGTTTAGATGATATTCGTAGTGCAGTTTAACGGCAAATTGTTCAAATACTTAGCTGAAGGTGGAAAGCTTCCATTTATATCTCTTTCAAAAGATCTCAAAATATAGACCAGCTTCAAAGATGTATTAAATAGATTTAAACCGAATCGCCCGCGGACTTCACGAAATCCCGAATAACATCGCAACGCAAAAACATTTGAAGAAAATACTCGGTTGGAAATCATTTGTCTAAGCATCGAGGGGTCAATGCGACGCGCCCGTTCCCACGCTGAACCTACGACTAAAAACCACACAGTATTTTCACTTAATGAGACTGTCCACATCTTGAAAATAATCCTTAAAATGTAGGGGGGAGAGTAGTGTGTGTTGAAAAGAAAATTTTCGGGACTGAAAATGTAAGTTGGTTTCAGTGTAGGTATTTCGAGAGAGTTTCCGCTAATCGTCTAGAAAAAATATTTGCCGATTCAGCTACGGTTCTTTTTCCACTGATAAATGTGCTCGGAATATGTATCTGGCAATTTGTGTTTAGTTCGGATCCTTTTGTTTCATTAAGTGCTTTAGTGGTGGAAGTTTTTTTGTTTTTCCTGGGAAATCTGCCATGTGACGACGACGATGTAAGAACGTGAAATATTTGTCTTGTTTTTTTTTTTGTATGGAAACAGCCTTTGTGGAATAAGTAGGTACATATATTTTCGTAGATAATAATGGACAATAGTAAGTAGATATAAAAGAACAAGCACGAATAAATTCTGTTTTCGATCATATTTAAATATTTGGCAAACACAATGTTACTAAACGAATTCCAACAGAACACGCCACATTAAAAACCCGATACAGACACAGGAAATCAGCCATTTCCCTATTACAACATTGTTTGACCTTGTCCCCAAAATGTAGAAATTAAACCAAATAAAAACTATCAGTGTTTTTTTTTTTTACTCCGACATTACTAACAAACGAAAAACTCCCATTTATATTATTTACTAAAAAATACACAGAAATCAAAAACCCACAAACATTAGGGCAGCGGGCACACCGAGCGGATAGATATTGAAATTCAAATGGCCGCCCGTGATTTAGTATTCATTTGACGTGATGGAGGCTTTACTTCGGTTTAGGTTTCGCCAGGCGTCGTCTTCTCGTACATCATAGCGCTACGCTTCAGATCATTCGGATGGGGGTACACTGAGTGGCTGAGATTTTTATTTTCTGTCGGATTTTTTTAACAAAGGTATGTTACGAGTATGAAAGTGTATGAGTAGAGAAACGGAGATTACCTGTTGAAAAATACAGACTCGCAATATAGGTGTGTCGGAAACCATATACGCTGTTGTATTAAGTAGGTACAATATCTAATAAATGTGCATTCATAAATGTCATATCTGCCTTAAGGACGAAGGAAACAAACAACGAATTGATTTGAAATTGGATTACGAGCTAAAATTTTGTAGGTAAATAACTGTCTAAAATATTAAATTCTTCTAAAAAGTAATGACAGCGACATTGAAATCATAAATAATAAGCGCTAAAAGACCCACACAGACATACACACTCCCACACACATTCACGTATTTCCTTGCATGTCTTATAATTATCTAAATATAATAATTTTCAATTAAATTAAACTTTTGTTGTTTTAAAAAAAACTTTAATAAGCGTAACTTAATTTGTAACAGAACTCTTTGTATCATTATATTATTACTATAGCAAATCATTAGGTATGTCATGGCTTAGCTTATGTTACCTAAGGTTGTTGGAGGACGGCGTTTTTATTCAAAAGTAACAACAAACAGCTACAATATAAGAACAGAAAAAGAAACACATAACATTTGAACAATATTACGACATCAGTGTAACGATATCAGTGTTAGCACAGATATTGTTGTATCTTTAAAATATTCAAAACTCTGTATATTGTATTTTTGTGTAGGATAGATGAGTTGTACCCACGTTTGTTAATTAAAATGTATTATTATTTGTTTATTGTGTGTTTTAATATTGAGTCACTGTATACCTACTTAGGTTAACTATGCGATTTAAAAGTTCAACTGGTTTCTCTGTATTTAAGAAATATAAACACAATCTTTGCATAAAAACGAAGAACAACGTATTTAAAGTCTTGGTACATCCACACCCTCGTCCGGTTGACGGCGGCGTAATCCCAAAAGATTTCCACTTGAAGCAAGCATCAAGTCGCGTCCCCCACTGCTACACATTCTAAATAATAAACAGCTCCTCTACCTACGCTCTACCAGACTCTATACGCTGATACCTATGTATTAGAGTATTGGTATTGTCATAGAGAAATCAATTTCTGGATTAAGATAAAGGGTTTTAATATTGGAAGAATACCTTATGTAAATAGTTTTATCTAATTATGTACGAAATATGTATGTGTAAATTCCACATTCCCATGGACCAGTCAATTAAATAGGTACACAATTTTGTAATACATAGTTTTGTTGATTCTTGTAATAGAGATTATGTAAGGCAATTTTTATAAAGTTAAGTTTAAGTTATTCAGTCATTAAGTTCTTTTGCCTACGCCAGACTTTACCTACCTTCTACCTAAATGAATTACTGATTTCATTCTTGCCGCAAAGAAGACCTCCAGATTAAACTTCAAATACTTAATACGGACATTTAGTAAGTGATGTCTACATGAAAGGCGGCGTCTTTCATCCACTTTGGTGGGATAAGCGAACTGATACTGCTAATGAGTTGCTTGGCAAGGCAGACAGGCGGTGGGAGAAACGCCAAAGACGCCAAAAAAAGTATATGAAGAAGCGGAGGGCTGAAGTAGATACCTACTTACATAGGCGTACTGCAGCTAAAGGAAACTTTTATTTCTGAAAACTATGACTATTTAAGCTTTACTACCTAAGTAAAATCTTATGTAAAACTATTAATTAATTGGAATATAAAAACACGGAAATTTTGCAGCTATCTAAGTATATATCAATCATTCTGCCTAGCCTGTTCCCAACTCTGTTGGGGTCAGCTTCCAGTCTATGGAGGATGCAGATGAATACCAGTATTTTACATTAAGCGACTGCCTATCTGACCTCCACAATCCAGTAACTGGGTAGTAACGATAACAATCTATACAATACTTATAAATAATATGTTGTTTAATATTCAAGCTCTTATTTATTTTCAGCACATAGATTTGACAACAAAAACTACTAACACCTAGATACTATTAACACCTCTTAATCTTTCTGTTTTTACCAAAATTGTACACGGTTTTCAAGTACCTACTTTATGTAAACGCACTTAAAATATATTATATATGTATTATAAAGACTAGTTAAGTAAGTATATAAGTACATAGTTTAAGTTCTCTAAGACATTTTGCGGTCTTACCCGTCGGCTGCGGCTCGGTCGTATTGACCCCCAGGTTATTCTTAAGGCGATGTAACATTACAAGTAAACTGTTGTGCTAAACAAGTAATGTTCTATGTAGTCAATAGGTATAGTTATTATTGTATAAGCAGGTATTGGTAAATAAACCTTCATAAGTTACTAAGGCCATGAGTAAGAGTAAAAATAACGATAGATTTTGTAATCATGACTGGAAACCCTGTATACGAATTAATTAAGTTTATGTAAGCTGGTTCAAGTAACATTTTGTTTGATTTTTTCATGAATTCATTAAAATGCATGGATTTTATCTAAAGATTCTAATAACATTACCTTAGCGTCAAATGCTGATAAATCATAAAATCTCGGACATTGAATAACTTTGACTTTCATTAATATCATAACGGTGAGATTTTTCACAGTCAGGAATCGCCGTCAGGTATAAATGGTCGAAGAAGGACAGAAAACTACACTTCTTTCGTTGACCTTAGGAAACAAATATCCTTCTCACAACCCTGACTTCGATAACGTCGCTAGATTCCATTCCATTGCTGACTTTATCAACGTTTAGATTTTAAATACCGAACTAAAGAAGCAATGTATGTTTAAAAGCAGTGAAGAGTCGTGAAACACAGAGGTGTCAGATTACGCAGCTTTGCTACAGTCGTCCATTGATGCATTTCCTCAGGGCCACTGTGCATTCGATTGATGCACCGCCGACGGTGGACGTATTGCAATCGTTATGTACCTAATGTCAATTCGATCGTGTCCGACTACTGTTAGTCTGTGTCCGCGTTTAAGGAGTTTTATTTTAGTGTTGGATTGTAATGCTCCGTCTGCAACCGAGGGAATATCCGAATATAAGGATAATAAGGTGTTCCTGTTTTGAATCCATTTTTACAAAATTTATTTTGGGAGAAGAACTTTTATGAAAATTCTGGCTTTTGCCCGCCCATTTGGGGGTCGGAAATTATCCCACGGGAACGTACTACAGGGTTAAAAGGTATCTTATGTTTTAACCTAGGTCATGCTTTACCAGTGCGCCAAAAAAATTCGTCGAAATCCGTTCAGACGTTAAGTGGTGAAAACGTAATAGATAGACAGACTGTCGCATTTATAGTATTAATATGTATGTGGATTGTTGCTACACTGTCAAATTGTATAATACCAAATATAAATTCTGTTGCTCTCCATAATTTTCAGGAATTCAAGAAAGACTGCCACAAGCACAACAAAATATATTTAAATATCAATGCTAAAATACAATGCAAAACCAACCCAAATAGAAACAACAAAGAAATATCGTTTACAAAAGCTGATTCATTGTTTATAAAGAGTCAATTTCAGCAAAAGCAATCTAAAACTGTTAGCAAGGGAACAGCGAGTAGTGACCAACAAGTTGTTCGTATGGGCAGAGAAACAAAAACTAAGTTATCGTAGGTAACTGTGTAATAGAAAACTGGAGAGCGAAGAATTAAAATCATAAAACGTTTTGGGTTAGCTGAAAATATTTTTTTTTTTTGGAGACGTGACGATAAAGATTGATTTCGATTTGAGACAGAAACAGGCTGTGTCATCATCACCTTCTGTGGTTTTAAAAAGAGGTTCCTAAATAATGGATGTCAGAAAGAGATAAATTATTTCCCTGTTAAGCTACCTACAAAAACATTTATATCATTTTACACTTGTCATTCTATTATGTACACCACTAGAACCGTACAGTGACACACATGATTTCTTCTTCTTCTGACATGGTTAAATATATTGAATCTATAGAATATTTAGAGACTCTCACCGCCTCCTATAGTTTTAAAAAGAGGTTCCTAAATAATGGACGTCAGAATGAGACAAAGAACTCTATCCACTAGCTTAGAAACTATTTTCCTGTTAAAATGCCTACCTGCAAAAAATACAAAACTCCTTACTTATATTATCGTTCACTTGTCATTTATTATACACCACTAGAACCGTATAGTGACAACATGATTTCTTCTTCTGACATGGTTAAATATATTGAATCTATAGAATATTTAGAAATAGACTCTCACCACCTCCAATAGTTTTAATAAGAGGTTCCTGAATAATGGACGTCAGAAATGAAGAAAAAACTCTATCCACTAGCTTAGAAACTATTTTTCTGTTAATATACCTACCTACAAAATATACAAAACCCCTTACTTACTCGTATATCATCGTATACTTGTCATTCTATTATAGACCACTAGAACCGTACAGTGACAAACATGATTTCTTCTTCTTCTGACATGGTTAAATATATTGAATCGAATATTTAGAAATATAATCTCATCGCCTCCTGTAGGTTTAAAAAGTGGTCCCTAAATAATGGATGTCAGAAAGAGAGAAAGAACTCTATCCAATAGCTTGGAAATTATTTTCCTGTTAATGGACCTACCTACAAAAAATACAAAAACATTATTACTTATATCATCGTACACTTGTCATTCTATTACACATCTATAGAACAGTACAAGCACAAACATGATTTCTCCTTCTGACATCTACAATAATATTTTATAGAGGTAAAATTTGTGTGTAAGTTTGTTTGTTTGTAAGTACATAGGGGGTAATATCTGGAACTACCAGTCGGATTTGAAAAATTCTTTTTGCATTTGATAGCCCAATTTTCGGCTATTTAATATCACGCTACGACCCTAAGGAGCCGAGCAAAAAAACAAAAAGTCAGATAGAACGCTCCGCGAAAACGAAGTAATAACGCGAGCGGACGATGCAATGCGACGTAGTGGGTCGGAGGAACAAGAAATATCATGCGGACGAAGTCGCGGGCAGAAGCTTTTGGTTAAATATATAGAATCTATAGAATATTCAGTATGTTCCATAATATTATAGACCTACCAAATGCTTGGCCTGCTAGAATGAATCGTTCGTAAAATAAACGTTTCAATTCAATATAAACGCCCTGTCTCCATAGTCGTAATACCATATAAATAAATGGACATTGCCACTTAACAATCTCGAGACATAGTAATCACTAGAATAAGTTTTCAATATATTCGCAACATAGTCGTTTTGTAGAAAAGTATATAAAGCTTTCGCACTACAGGCTAATTTTGATGTGTAATCTTTCCTAACAAGCCAAACAGAATAGCAAAAAAAAAAATACATATATGATAATTATACTCTCTCGATCTGGGACTATTATTGCCTTTATTAGAGGATCAAGTCAAATTTAAGTTTAGTTGACTTGTCTTAATTTATGATCAACAAACCGTACTAAAACTGTAGAAACTTTATCTTCATTTCTCATTCAAAGCCTGACTTTTGAAACGATGACTGGTTCAGGAAACAAAATTAGGTCCCAAACCCTTTAATACCACAAAAAGGTTATCCTATCCCTTCCAGCCAGCTCATAGAGCAGCTAGAACAACGTAGGAAGCATTCACAAGACTGGTTGAAACATAAATCTGGCTCGGCGGCTCGGTCGCGCGGAAACTTTTTGAATTATTAGTTTTAATTTCCGCCTAAGATCCGCCGCGCGTCCCCGTATCTGTCAGCGGACATATACAATCCGCGGATGTGTTATGTTTGTGTGAACTACGCCTTACATGTGGGTTATGAAGCGAAGAATTTAATTACGTGTGCATTTTGTAAGTAATCGTTTGTTTTGGAGGGACTATCGGTTTTGGAAGGTAGGTCTAATAATCTTTTTTATTTAAAATGTGATTCGTTTGGTGGGCCGATTGAAACGAATCGGTCTCTTCCTTATTAGCAGGATTTAATAAAACACTAAGCAAGCAGGTTAATGACCGTAGACCGTTTCAGACTATTGGAATATTTCCATTAATAATTCTCGTTTCCGTAAGAACATCTTAATTCGATCTGCAGGCTTAGCACGAGAACCGTAGAGAAGCGTTTTGTCGACGGAAGAACAAAAATGACGTTTCCGTGTAGACAGTTGACAGTTTTCTACCGACAAATGTAGACAAGTGGTTTCTATTCTACAGTAGAGTAAAAATCGTCATGCTTAGCCTGCTGAAACGATAATACCTATAGGTACAGTCTCTCCGACACAACCTCTCCCATACATCACAATCGCTGCACAAACCGACTCCTTCCGAACACAGCAGCATTATATCAGACATCAGCAACATTCTTAGCACTCTATTAAGATACCAGTTTGTTATTGAATGGTAGCGTAATTACAGAGTATGGAACGCCACCGGCTGGGGCGAAGTTGATTTTATACTACTGCAGATCGAATGCAAGATACGTGGGCAAATAATGTGTATGTGTTAATACGTGGTGCTTGGATAGCGATCGTCTGACTCGAAGAAGGGTTTATCATCGAAATGATACCTTCTGTAATAACGAGATGCGAGAATACAGACGTTGGGGCAATGATATGTGATTTGCTTTGATTTGGTGTTACGTGCGGAAATTTGTGAGATTAAGTTCGATTGGTTACTAATCTTGCTATTTTACTTACTGATTTCAGTTTATTTGTTAATCATAAGGCGGTTAATTAGATTACAGGGTTATAAAGGTTTCGTGGATTAAGAAAAGTAGCATCATCACTCCTGAACTTCCAAGTTCGATAGTGAAACAGAATTTGTTTAGCGACACTAAAAGGTGCAGAAATAAAAAGCCGATACAACACACAAATAAAAGCGGCCGGCCGATAGGATTAATAAATTTGTCTAGTGGAAACGCCACGCTTTCACCGTTCTCCCTTTTTGCGTGTGTTTCCACATTTTTCACGCTATAAATCATATTTTTTCACCGGTAGCGCTTTTTGCGCTGGCGTCCTTTCGGTTTGCCCGAGCGTACTGTCATTTTTTTCACTCGGACATGGGAGTTTGCACTTGCTCATTTCGCTTTTGTTTTGCACAGAGGATTTATGATTAATTTGTACCACCGATGACGCACAGTTGAATGACCTCGACATTGAACCACAGTTTTTACATGTGTGTAAATAAACTATAAACTGAAATAATAACGCAGGCGTTAATTAAAATGTTTAATTATCGATAAACATAAACACAGTGAAGCAAATTCCCTCAACACCGACATGACAAATATATATTCAGTCGACAGCGGGGGCGATGGCGCACCGCTTAAAATCTCTCATCGCTGTAAATTTTAATTTAGCTACCACAACGAGAACAATTTAATTTAATTGCCAAATCATTAAGTTAAGCACGAAAATATTAGTCGGCACTAGTGCGACGGAATTAATAAACTCGACAGTACAAATAAAGAAATCAATGACGTATCTATCTTCGGAAAAAATGGCGGAGACTGTACATTAATACGTGGCCATAAATTAAAGCGTAGCTTAAAATTAAGACAACAAGCCTCTTTAATCTACAATAAATGGTGGTCGTCGCTCGGAGACCGGTTTCGAGATGGAGGCGCAAAAGAAAAAAGAATAATCCGGTCCGGAGCGGGTCCAAAATATGATAGGCATCCATAATACAACATGGCCGCTAAGCTCCTATATCTGTCTCTGTCGCACGCGGGGACCTTGTGTATGGCTATCACACTTTATTAAGGTTGACCACATGTGGAGTGTTCCGCTAAGCCTAACCTTGATATCATACTCTCCGCTGTACGGGGTGTCCTTATGTCGATTTCAACTCGCGTTTTTACAATTTATTGCTTGACGTCGTTTCCTCACGGTCTATTTACTATGTATTAATGAGTTCAAATGAGTCATATTTTATACGGAAACTTTATTCGTATCGCGTTCGAATGTCAATAAACTTTCTGGAAACTTATTTTTGCAAATGACCCGAAGCATCAACGCTAATCCTAAAGATAAATCCTGCATCTAATTTCGACGTTAAAATACCCAAACTCGTACATTAATCGTTAAATTGTAACCAACACAACAAGGTATTAATAGCGACACTTATATCATGTCCAGTCACATAAATGTCCCCTATGTCCTACAGAACACCCTATAGAGTCGGCCCCCTCTCGCGTCGTCCAACCGTCGGCGACCACAGCATTCCACATTACCAACACCACCTTATAAATAAAACCGCTTATGTGAGCCTACCTGCCGAAGCTTCTCTCAGAAAAACATAATGTAAGTAGGCATCCCGTGTTGACATCAATAATGTTACAAACCTGCATGTCTTGCGGTATATTTTAATGTCTGATTTTCCGCCGGCCGCGCCGTTGAATTTGAATTTCTTTTGAACACTTTAAACTTTCGGATATTTGGATCTTTTTGTACTGTGTGTAACTAGGCTTAATAATTGGGTCTATGCATAGGTAAAATAACATTATCAAATAGGAAATTCAATGCTACTTACTTCGTTTTATTGACACCGTACTTAGCTAGTTATAGAAAACTACTTAGATCACTTTTATTAGAAGAAAACGTACAGGATCACTTATCAATTTATGCATTCAAAGTATGAACTGATTTACCCAAAGCATAGAAACAAACTGAGCCGGTCAAGTGAAAACGAAACGGCATTTCTGTCAAGTCAGTGCGAATAATATGCAAATTGTCACGATCAGCAGGTGGTCATTGTGACAGAACACTTTTGTCTAGTACTGCCCTATTCTTTTCAACGAAACAAGATCACTTTCGCTCGCATTCCTGCGAATATGCCACACCTTTACTTTCAATACTCTTCTGAACAAATGTTTTGTAGTATTTGTTGAATGTTTGCAGCCACAGTGCCTTTAATGCGGTTGTAAATCAGTAAACACTTTCTTTTGCTAAAACGTGAAAAGAAAGTATGTACCTGTTACAATTTTGCACAGTTTTGTCGCAATAAATAATGGTGAAGTTGTTTTTTGTGTTGGTACCCTTTGGTTACCCTAAGTGATATTGCAATTAATTGTTGTAAGTAAAGCAGAAAGCAGCCTCTTTGTCCGACTGTTGTCCAAAAAAGGTGTAAAGCTTTTTGTGAAAAATTGCAGGCTTATTGTTAGTGATAATGGGTAAGCCTTTTAAAGGAATTATTTGAGGTGAGATGAAATTGTTCAGAGATCAGTTTTTTCTAAGCTGAAAGGAGAATATGCATACTTAAACTAAAGTAATTCTAAACAAAAATGACTAACGATAGCAAATTGACAGTCGACGTAGTTATCATGAAAATATAACAACATGATTACTTTGCAAACTCAACCTAAATTGGTTAGTAAAATACTGCTTTTTTTCTTAAAAATAATATAGCCTATTCACTCGGAATGGTGTAAGGATGCTAACTACCCCATACATCCAAATCGGTTCAGGCATTTAAACTCACATACATACATAACCCCTGAAAACATTACACTTCTTTTGTGGGCAGTCGCCGTAAATAAGAAAAAGTTATTTTTTGTTGATACATTTTATGAAGATTACTTTCACTCAATGAATTCTCTGTTTAGCACTATTATAATTTTCCTTCCGGTAACAACAATATCTCTTTCATATTAGTCACATCTGTTGATTGTGTTGCTAATGTATGGATAGCTAGGCGATATGAAGCGTTTTCTTAGCATAATAATTTCTACAAGCGACTTTATTGCCACTTGAATTTTTATTAAAAAAAAATGTGTTACACCGTAGTTTTTTTACACAAAATGTTATACCTGGCTTACAACAATTATCATGATTTTCTCTATTTTATTGAATTACAAACAGCTTCAAAAACTCATGAAAAATTACGAACACTGAAAAAAAGTCATGAACATTTGAAAGTCAAAGGCAAATTATTTATTTCAAATAGGCACAAAAAAGGCACTTTTAAACGTCAAAATTTACAAAAAGATAGAATTGATTCTAGTCGCCCCTTCCAAAAGTTAGTTTCGTATGGAGAAGAATGGGCAAGAAATTCCACCGTTATTCTTTTAAAATGTTTTACATTATTTTGTACATTAATTATATAAATTATTTATTACACATTTATTATATGTGAAGACGATGCACCTAGAATAAAATTACTATACAACAATAGGTAAATCAAAGAATTAAAAATGAAGCAATGCCAGATAAATTAATTATGTGATAGATACATGATGCTCACATATTTACTAACATTACAAAAGTAAAAGTTTTCCTAAAAAAAAATAAAGTAATAGGTCAGTGTGTGACTTAAAGTAATCACAGAATGTAAAATCTACATTGATTTATTATTTGTATCAAATAATAAATTATAAAATTATAATAGCAACCAGTTTGATTTTGTCTAGACTCTAGATTGTCCTATGGAGCTGGACCAGCATGTTTCCAAGCATTCTTGTCTTGGATATAATGCTCTAATTTGTAATATGCTTGTTTACAAAGTGTACTTTTAATATGAGTTTTAAATGTTCCTTCATTTAATTGCAATAAATATCACAAGGCATTTTTTTTAACGTTTAACACAGTACCTACCCCATAAAAGATGTATGTACTTTAGATAATCTGAAAAATGGTTGATCTATTTTATCTTTACTTCTAGTATTAAAATTATGTCTGTCACTTATTTTATTAAAAGATGTTGATTTTTCTTACATACTCGTACATGATATTTCCATAAATGAATTGGCAAGGTACCGTCATGAGGAGGCGAAACGCCGGGGCTTAACTTCGCTGCCACGAGAAATCGCGGCACAGCGGACAGATCTCCGGCGGGATCTCATGGCGACATGGAGAGTACGGTTGTCGCAACCCAGTGCTGGGCACGCCACAATTGCGGTGATAAGTCCCCTCTTTGAGGAGTACCTAGAGAGGTGCCACAGCGTCCTCACCTTCCGCCTGACGCAGGTCCTCACGGGACACGGCAGTTTCAAAAGGTTCCTGTGTCGAATAAAGCGGGAGGAAACGCCCGTGTGTCACCAGTGTGTGGATAGTCCGGAGGACACGGTGGTGCATACGGTGGAGGTCTGCCTGGCTTGGGCAGAGCACTGCCGTGTCCTTGTGGAGGCGATCGGCGGCGGAGATCTCTCGCGTCCGGCCCTGGTTCAGGCCATGGTAAGGAACGAGAGGGCATGGGCAGCCATCACCTCCTACTGCGAAGCAGTAATGCTCGCGAAGGAGGAGGCGGGACGGTTGAAGGAAAGGCAAATTTCTCGCTCTCTCGCCCCTAGCCGCCGCAGGAGACGCCCTGGGCGTCGGGAATCCCGGGCGGAATTCCGGCCACTGTGGGCGCGGGCTTGCAGACGGTGAGCAATGGGTAGCTCACCGTCCGGTAAGGACCAGGCCCGAGTCGACGGCGCGTTGTATTCCACGTGCGCCTCAAAGAGGTGTCGTCAGCACAAGTGTAGGGGTCCACTAGGCCCGATGCCTGCCGAGGTCGCGGGAAGGTACTAAAGGGTTACCGAGGCCCCTGGCAACACAGGCAACGGAAGGTATACGGGTGGGTTTTAGTCAGTAAGAGTCTGACACACCCTCCCGCTCCGCCCAGAGCGGGAGAAGTTATTTGTTGATATCCCACCCAAAAAAAAAAAGTTACCGTCATAATATTAATCTTTTTAAATTGTTCCCTAAGAGATTCACGGCGACGCGACGTAGATTATAAATGGCTCTGACAGCTTTCTTTTACAAAATAAAGATGGATTCAATGTCAGCAGCCCGACCCCACAGTAAAATGCTATAATAATGTGGAAGTAGCCAAAATATACCAAACGCGTGGTTTCTACATCTGTTAACTGTCTTATCTTTCTAACAGCACAAGCGGCTGAGCTTAGCCGCCCCGCAAGAGATGTTATATGTGGTCCCCATTGTAGTTTCTCGTCTAGAGTGATTCCTAAGAAAACCGTTTGATTAATAAATTCCTGTTTTTCTCTATTCAATATGAGATCACATACGCTACCTACTAACATTAGGTAATGTAAATCTAAAAAGTTTAAGTTTTTTTTCATTTAGTACAAAATTGTTTACCGTAAACCAATCTTGGACCTGAAGAATAGAGTTATTCACATCGTCAAGATTTTGTGATCGTCGGTCTATTTTAAAGTTCAATGATGTGTCATCTGCAAATAACACCATCTTCGGTTGATTTTGAAGAAACTACGGTAAATCATTAATGTAAACTAAAAAGAGGAATGGACCCAATATCGAACCTTGAGGAACGCCCATTGCCATTTCAGACCCCAATGAGTTTACGCCGTTTACTTAACCTGTTAAGCCCCTCGCGACACCGATTCGGAGTCAAACAATAGAAAATCAATTGTGTTTCATTAGCTGTCCTTGACAAATTAAACTTTAATCTTTCTGTATTTAAGGTATAATCTTAGTAAATCAAGAGCTGTATTTCTAAGCCCATAGTGCTCTAGTTTCAGCAGAAATGTCTCATGGTTTACGCAATCGAACGCCTTAGAGAGTTCGCAAAAGATTCCAATGTCATCCTGTGCCACTTCCCAGGCGTTAAAAATGTTCTTTATTAGGGTGACACCGGCGGCGTCAGTGGTACAACGCCCTTTGATGAAACCGTACTGTTGCTCATAAAAGATGCAATTTTTATTAAAGTGACATAACATTTGATTGAGCGTCAACTTTTTAAACACCTTACTGAGAACTGACACAAGCCTATAATTGTTGGATTCTTTGGATTTTGAAGTCAGTTAAAAATCCAAATTCAACTGTCAATTTCATAATCCTGTAGGTGAATGCTGTTTTTTTTTTATTTTTACTTACTTAATAATGTAAAGTACTTATACGTTATTGAACGGTTAGTTCCACAAGAAGATTGTTTATTATAATTTTTTTTATAGCATCGCATATCTTCACGAGTGTATCGCGTGCCTTATTCGACTCATTATCGCTGTCTGCAACAACAGATGTTTCGCTGTTATTAATACTGTACGAATTAACTATTTGTTAACACACTATTTTGTTTTATTGTACAACTTTATACTTGAGAAGACGGAAGTTTGTAGAGTTCATTGTTTGAGAAGATATTAATGCAACGTAAGGTTTGGAGAAAACAGTGTTTAGCAGCGTAGAGATAAATAAAACTTACAGGCACACTTTGTCCCCTGCAAATGGTAAAAACCCAGGTTACGTAGGTTTGACATTTAAAATTTTCTGTGTTTTTAATGGGCTATTTTAATTTGTTTTCAGTAGTGTCAAAATCAAATCAAACATTATTTTAATATTATCGATACCTAATGCTACAACCGTTAAGAAGCTAAAAACTTCATAAAGCTAAAAACAGGACTTCAAAACATAAACCTGCCCACCTTACGTAAAATACCACACCATCTTACCCAACTATTTTCGAAGCCACGCTCAACTTAACACCGTTCGTATATTCCGTCATTTTATAAATACATCGTCGTCGATACCATACCGTTACCTTCAGACAGGCGAAAGATGTATCTCGCGCTTGACCCGAACCAAGGGCACGAAGAACAAAGCTCCTAATTCTATTGAAACACCATTATCTAATAAGTCTGTGGGCTATCGATCATCGTGAAACGTCCCCTCTTCACTTCCATATCATTAATCAGTATCTATAAATGTTACGCCGACACTTGTGTATCGAATTCTTGGGTTTTTTGGGGCTTATTCCCGCTAGCGTGGTTTGTACATTGATATGAGGTAGAAATTGGGTGGGTCCTGTACTTTAATTATGCAGTTGCATGTAGGGTTCTTTGAACGGTATAAGCGTACCTATTGAACTGTGTAATGTTGTAGGGATGTTTTGCTTTGTTTTTGTGTGAGATTTTCATGGTAATTGGCAAAAAATTTAGGAATCGACACAAACACTAATATGATAACTATCGTTATGAATTCAAATAAATGGATTGGTCCATTGTGGTTCTGAACAGGGTAATTTCCAAGGATAAAGGGCTTCATCACAGGTAAAATTATTTATTTTAATTATGCCTTTTGTTCAAATTGCTGGTGTTAATTATTTGATAAGTTATTAAAGAATAGTTCATTACGACCAGTAAAAAAAATACAAAGAAAAGTAGCGCAATATCAAATCCAATTCATTGACACGCCGCGATTCACTCCTAACAAGGTTAATAAGTAACGATTAAATAATCGATTTGCGTCAATTTAAATGATCATTTAACAGCCTAATCGAATAACAATTTGCTCATCACTAAGCGAGCGAGCAATGACTAAATCGACATGCTAACTAATGCTGTGCATTTCTGAAAGCATTAACTGTAAGTGCCTGAACATAAAACTGATAGGTATGCGATATATCCGAGGGGCCATCAATCTGGGACTGATTCGAATAACATCTCGATATTTAGTATCGATAAAAAAGAGCATCGAGTGCGGTGCCTTTGTTCTTGTCTACACTTGCGGTGATTCTTTAGTGTTGGGAGTTGTTGGCTTGCTGGAAAGGATGTTTTTAGTTGTTATTCCTTATTGATTCATTTTTTTTTATTGAGAGCTACGCAAAAGATTTGCTTAGTTAAATGTTTTATATTCAGCGGAAGCCCCTAATTTAACACAGTTTTCTTTAATGATATAATTACAAAAAAAAATCAATTACAAAATGAACAGCTCAACTACCCCCATTAAAATACATTCAAACGTTAGCCATATAAATCTTCTAAGCAAAACACAAGTACAATGTCCAAATCATAGGCAGGAAGTTAGATTAAAATCGGGCGTCACACAGCGTCATGACTTGAATAATTCCGTCCAATAATAGGGCCCCCCTACAGCATGCGGGTATTTGACTCATGTACTACGGCACGGCATCGTATCGCGTTTCGTTACTACTGCATGCCGCATACCGACCGCGTGTAAAACAGGCCTTATGTACGCGGACGACTGTTCTGACACTTTGGTTTTAAAATTGGAATGATTGGAACTGTTAAAGGTTTTTTTTTCGTCATTTTACTAGGAATTTTGATGCGTGTTGCTTTCTTAGCTGAAAAGTGTTGAGAAAATAATGGTAAGTATTGATAAAGAATCTAAAAATCAAAAATATCTAAAAATTTGATGAAGTCTTCCGAAAGTTCACATAACGGGCATTTTTAAAGAAAAGGGAAAGAAAGAAAATACGTTTATTTGCGGTAAACATGACGCAAAGAAGGCACACAAATACAAAAAAAGAAACAATTTGGGGGAGAATATGCGTCACATCCACGCAAACGGCCAACGCTCAGCATAATGCTGCGACCCTATGCAAGACAGAGCCCCAGCGCTGGTTTTCTACACAATGTAAATGTAAAAGAAAACTATTAGAGAGTTTTCACTTCACTAACCCAAGCATCGATTAACCAATCAATCGTCGCCCCAAATCCCATTAGCGCCACTATTTTTACCTATCACGACATTTTTGTCTGAAACGTGCGCGCGGCCGTATTCTTGTGTGTCGACATCCATTTGTCACCATCGATCGCATTCACCATCAGTCTACCTCCCAGACACGCCGATTGCCTACACTATGTGTAATACGTAATTGTTTTATTTGTTCTGGCAAAAGTTTGATAAATCGCCAATTGAGAACTAT
Source organism: Atethmia centrago (assembly GCA_905333075.3). Classification (NCBI taxonomy): domain Eukaryota; kingdom Metazoa; phylum Arthropoda; class Insecta; order Lepidoptera; family Noctuidae; genus Atethmia; species Atethmia centrago. The sequence continues at coordinate 11,269,163 of HG995383.1, read as the reverse complement.
TAAAAGATCGCCGTGGAACTTTAATAGCCCATTAATGTTGGACGAATTGTAAACATCGAGAAATTATTATGTGGGATCGGATTAAGAGATTTTGTGGTTTCAGAATAGACCTTTTGGATTAGAAAGTGGTGGAATTTTGGATTAAAAGGATTTTTGTTCTCGAATAATTATTATTTCTGGCGAAGCTATCATAATATCTCGAAGTTAAGACGTAAACAAACTATATGAAACATTTGATATACATATTTTTTTCTATTATATTAGTTTTTGTGGTTTTAGAATGTTTTCCTTACATAACCCTAACTAATACATGGTGTCGAAAGACTTATAAACATTTTCACAATTAATAATTACTTTTCTTTACAACCTGAAATCAATTTATTGAAAATAAAATTGTTCATAACTCTTATTTCGCTTTGATGCGAATAATTGAAAGGCGAACGGCAGGCTTGTATGGGAATTTCGTACCGCTAATAAAATTTCGTGTTTCGGGATATTTTTTGTTTTAATTTGTAGTTAATATGATAGACAAGCTCTTTTTAAATTTTTAGAACTTGGGACGTAAAAGTTATAACCAGTTTTATTTTTTAAGGTTATGTAGGTACTAGTGTGAGTTTGAGTGTAGGTAAATAAAACAATACAGTTAATAGTTTTTTTTAAGTATATTTATTTTATTTATAATGAATTAATTCCTAATATTACTTCATCTAAGAAGGGGGCAGGTCAGGTAATACCCTCATGGCGAGCATAGCTTAAATACCAAGATAACTGCGTTTACTTTACGACTAAATTACGTGTAGTTATTAAAATCTTTTTTTTTATATTATGAATTATTCCGAACTTCTAAAAATAGCACACTTACATGAAAATAAATGGCTTAGTTGCCTTAATATATCGTACAAATTCTATAACAAAACAACAATAAAGTAAGCGGTACAAAATCTGCCGTTCACCTTTATAAAATATAATTTAATAAAAAAAAACAACTTAAATCGTAAGAGTCGTAGCAATTAGTCATTGTTACTAAATATTGTATGTGTTCCCTAAGTTTGAGACTATTAATAATCATCGATTTTTAGATTTCAATGATTGTGACAAGAAATTTACAAATATATTATTAGTACATTTCTTGTGATGGTGGGCCTGATTGTGTGGCTTATTTCGACATTCATCTTATCGCAAAAATACCGAGCATTAATTACAAAATAATACAGACCTACCTATTGTAACCGTTTATTATTAAATCTTAGTTTTCGCACTGGTATTATGGCTCATGCAGACTGGCACGACTTGTCGCTCGACGCGACACTAGTAGAAGAATTTCTATGAATACTTCGTGGAAATTGTCCTAGTGTCGCGTCGCGCGACAAGTGACGCCAGTCTGCACGAGCCATTACTATCGGAGTGTACCTTAATGATTCCCTCGTAGACTGTTTAGCGAGACCAGTTTAAATCGTACAATTATAACGTAACTAGCTTCTGCCCGCGACTTTGTCCGCGTGGGCTTCATAATTGGGTCCAGAGAGAAATGAAAAATGCAGATAGACAAATATAGCGTTGCTACAGTTTAATAGATCTTATCAATACTTAACTGAACAATTTGTTCATTAATTACACTAAAAAGCTTAAAATGAAACAAATAAATGCAGTCGGAGCCATATTTTAAGGCGTTCGTTACATCCTAGATGCTTCCGACTGCATTTATTTATTTATGATACTTAAAGGATACTCGTTTTTTAATTTAATTTTATTTCCATCTTTGCAGTTCGTTTTTTTTGCAGTCGGGTTTTTATTTTTAAGAGGAATAATTCCGTAATACCTACATTATTTTCATATAACTCTATTGGTTTACGCGGCATACGTTAGTAAAGCTCCCAGTCGGCATGATTTTTTTCAACATCTTCAACAATCATCGTCATATATCAGACAATTTACACAATATCTTAATTAATTATACACCTAAACCTTCCTCATGAATCACAAATATGGCGTCGGGGGTGATGGCTGATCTTTTCGTTATGCTCGTGAACGGACGCTGGTTGTGGTGACTGGTCGTCTTGCTGACCATGGTTTTGTTATTGTTATTAGTAATTAACTGTTTATTTACTTTACTTCGATGGTGCTGGTTTATCATCTGTAACTTCGATGCACGCCCTTTATGCCAAATAAAAGCCTCCAGCTTTTATTTAGGTAAGTTCTGTTTATTTCTGCTTGAGCATAGTTTTTTTTTTTTGTTACAGCGGCGTGTGATAGCGGACATATGGCAAATAATTTAATTTAATGTTTTGTGTTGTGTTGTGTTGTGTTGGGTAACGTAAATTATTTTGCATAGAGTCAAGTTTTGTTCTAACGAAACAGACAGGTGTGCTGCTGGGGAGTTTGTTGCGCCACATTTTCTTCCTAGCTAAAGCACTAGGAAGTGCTGAAGGTCGGGCGTTTTTGGGGGACTGACTCTTTTGATTTTGATTTTGAATCACTCCGTCCATTGGTAAAAACCGTATGAAAATCTGTTCTGTACTTTTTGAGTTTATCGCGTTCAGACAGACCAACAGACGCGGCGAGGAACTTTGTTTTATAATATGTAGTGATATCTTGATTGCCGTCTTCGTCACGAATATAGCATCCCTTTCTTACATACTAAATAAAAAAGAGAAGGAAACAACACGTACAATGGATCGTACGTGATTGAGGAAAGTGGGCGTGTTTGGTACATTTATTGAGTGGAAATTATAGATTGATAACACCAATCATTTACAACACCATTACTTCACTACTGATTCAGGATGGATATAAATTGAAAACACTTAATTAAGCGATCAATTAATATGTTTTTTATTATGTTGTGGTCTAACTAACTTGTGCCTACCTGGTTGAATAATCATTCAAACAGTTTCTTGCGGTTGAAACGAGAGCTGAAATTTTAATGTTTTGCCGTTTTATCTTAGGCCTGCAGAATATTGAAAGGGAAAATAACATGTAGATTTTAGGGTATGCGTTTAATTTAACTACTATCAGAGTCCCAAATTTAATACCCCAACTAAAAAATAAACGTTTCAGACCAATTTAAAGTGCTGATACCTACTGGACATATTGACGGGCCTTTTTTGTTTTTTTGCGTGGGATATTATCAAATAACTTATCTCGCTCTGGGCGGAGAGGTGTGTCAGACTCTTACTGACTAAAACCCACCCGTGTTCCTTCCGTTGCCTGTGTTGCCAGGGGCATCGGTAAACCTTTGGGATTTTCCCGCGACCCGGGCAGGCATCGGCTCTAGTGGGTATATTGACGGGCCTGTGATATCAGTTCACCCCTTTGAAGGAATTCTATCATCATTAATCCAACACTAAGTAAATATTATTGGTAAACCATCATTCAGGAGTATTTTTATTTGTAAATAATAAAAATCTTTTTAGTCTAACTTCACATATTATACTGGAACGTATAAACTTTGCAAAATACTTAAGAATAGCTCCAAGCAAACTTCATCCGACTTTCTATAATCACACTACTTAGTTTACGTAATAAGTCTTTCAAAAACACGTAGCGTGGGCGGTAAAAACTCCCTTTGTTGCCGCTCCAGCGAGCTGATTTCTTAAATAATGTCGGTTTGTGTAGGTAGAGGGCTGGCGAACCACATAGCAGGCAGGCATAGGCAAGCCCCGGTGCAATCAGTCTTATTCCACGCGGACGCGCCGCGATTAGTCAACGCCTGGTGCAGAGACAACCGTTCCCTTTCCTCCGACCTCCTCTTGGGAGGCGAATATCGATTGTTGGTAATCGATTTTGGTTTGGGCGTGTATCGATTGTTTTGATGTTTTAATTGAATATTTTTTTGTTGATTTTGTTTCATTAATATTATTAAAGTTTTGAGTCTGGCAGTTGAGATTTAAAACTTCCACATCCGGAAGGCGTTCATTTGATCGAGTCGTGTTTTGGAATTTTGTAAAAGCTTAGTAATGATGCTATGTTACTCTGATAAGAACTGAATATTGTGATCATTGTCTCTGGACTGGACTCGTCTAATTTTGCCCGACATTAAAATACTCGACATTTCACAAAAACCCACGTAAAAAAAATAAAAACTAACCCACAATACCACACTTCCGTCTTTCTAAACTCCAGGATGTAAGTACTGAGTACAGGCAGATAAGTACACGCTATTAAGGACCAACCACCGCGCAGCATAGGTCACGTCAACCATAGCTATATAACCTAAACGTTCTCCGCATAAGAAAGGGGTAAATAACATCATCGCAGTCGTGCCCTAATCAAGGACTGACCGGCCTTTGGCTCTTCCAGCAAATTACTGTTGTTGAGTGTACGTCTTCGTTATTATGAGAGGTATGAAGTTTCAAAATGTTTGGGCGTATATTTTGTTGGAATTATGTGTTATTGTGTTTAGTTGCGAATATTAAAATGTTGTTCATGTGTGATCAAAATATTGGCGATGACTGTGCTGACGATTTATGCTGTTTTAAATAATAATTCATGAAAATTTTGCTTACGTTTTCGACTGATTATTAAAAAACTATATTAATATGTACCTATTCGGAAATACCTATTCATTGAAAATTCTGTCAGGAAAGATCCATAATTTTGGACTTTTCCGGTCCGTTATACAACATCATCGAAGTCGTGCTTTAATCAAGGACTGGCGGCCTTTGGCTCTTCCAGCAAATTACTGTTGTTGAGCGTACGTCTTCGTTATTATGAGAGGTATGAAGTTTCAAAATATTAGGACTTATATTTTGTTGGAATTATGCGTTATCGTGTGTAGTTGCGAATATTAAAAGGTTGTTCATTTGTGATCAAAATATTGGCGATGACTGTGCTGACGATTTATGCTGTTTTAAATAATAATTCATGAACATTTTGCTTACGTTTTCGACTGATTATTAAAAAAAATATTAATATGTAGGTTTCCGGAAATACCTATTCATTGAAAATTCTGTCAGGAAAGATCCGTGATTTTGAACATTTTCGGTCTGTTAAACAACATCATCGAAGTCGTGCTTTAATCAAGGACTGGCGGCCTTTGGCTCTTCCAGCAAATTACTGTTGTTGAACGTACGTCTTCGTTATTATGAGAGGTATGAAGTTTCAAAATGTTTGGGCGTATATTATGTTGAAATTATGTGTTATCGTGTTTAGTTGCGAATATTAAGATGCTGGTCATGTGTGATCAAAATATTGGCGATGACTGTACTGACGATTTCTGCTGTTTTGAATAATAATTGATGAAAAATTTGCTTACGTTTTCGACTGATTATTAAAAAAAATATTATTATGTCGGTATCCGGAAATACCCATTCAATGAAAATTCTGTCTGGAAAAATCCATGATTTTGGATTTTTCCGGTCCATTATACAACATCATCGAAGTAGTGCCTTATTCAAGGACGACCGGCCTTTGCTTCTTCCAGCAAATTACTGCTGTTGAGTGTGTTCGTTGTCATGTGAGGTATGAAAGTTCAAAATGGTTGGGCGTGTGTTTTAAAGAAATGGTGTGTTATTGTGTTTAGTTGCGAATATTAAGATGTTGTTCATGCATGACTAAAATATTATCGATGACTGTGCTTTCGATTTATACTGTTGTAAATAATAATTGGCGAAATGTGGGTGTACTATACGTACATCTCTAACTAAACCTTCGGGGATTACAGGCGTAAATAATAATTATATAATTATATGTAAATAATAATTCCTGATTTTGTTTTATTTACGATTCAAACCGAAATATTAATAGGTATCCGGAAATATTTATTGAAAATTCTGGCAGAAAAATCCAAGAATTCGGGCTTGTTCTGTCGTAATTTTCGACAGAATTCTGAAAACAATTTTACAGTCCCAGTCCCAGCTTTGCTAAAACAAACCTTATGTAATGCGACATGATTGTATTCTTAAATAAAAAACCAGCTACATTACCTACCTATCCATATCTCGATCGTATTTCCCGCAAAACAACTTAACACGACACATTATCTATCCACGAGCCGTCCTTTATCAAAATTCATTACCTATATTTTATTCACGTGGCCGTCTGTTATCGCGACTTTTCTCACTGCGGCATTATAATGAAGAGTTTAAATTTAGGAGTAATGGTTGACCAATAAGATAAAAGCGAGAGGGCTACGCTTGCAAACGTAACCAGACACTTCACTGAACCCTAAAACTACAGTCTTAGAGATCAGTATTGTGTGTTTCAGGTGGGTTTTATCTTGGTATTTTGGTAATGACGGACGCTTGGACGGCCGCATACAAAGCAGTCGGCTACCAGAATAAAGTTATCTCGCGATACATCCCCGTATTAATGGGCAACTCGTTACTTGGGTATTGAGACGTTTCGGATCACTAAACCTGATGATTTTAAGGCATCGAACTTTTGAAAAAATCAACATGGCCGTTCGTTTTATTTAACAGGTTGGCGGGTTGGTGCTCTTCGTTTAAAGCGTGCTAAAAGTATAGTCCGAGTCGATCGTGATTATTTGTGATGGCTCTGTAATAAAATTAGCGGGTGCAGTGAAATCACCTACTTACGCATAAGTTGACTTGCAAAGGTGAACGGCAGATTGTGAACGTACAGCTTACTTTTTTTGTTGTTTTTTTATAGAATTTGTACCACATATTAAGGCAACTAAGCCATTTTTTTTTCATGTAAGTGTAAGTTCGGATTAATTAATAATATTTAAAAAAGATTTTAATAACTACACGTAATTTAGTCGTAAACTAAACGCAGTTATGTTGGTATTTAAGCTATGCTCGCCATGAGGGTATTACCCGACCTGCCCCCTTCTTAGATGAAGTAATTTACGAATTAATTAATTATAAATAAAACATATGTACTTAAAAAAAAACTATTAACTGTATTGTTTTATTTACCTACACTCAAAACCCCATCAGGACTTCATCATTATCAAACTGTTGCAGTCAGCTGCTGGACATAGGTATCTCCTAATGCACTCCGCTGAGTAAGTATAATCCTCATCTCAATTTACCTACTTGATAGTAAGTAAAACACTTCAAAAATAGCGACAAGCAATCTAGAATATATACTTTATTACTAGTGTATTACACTAGTACTTAACCATAAAAAATAAAACTGGTTATAACTTTTACGTCCCAAGTTCTAAAAATCCAAGAATTTAAAAAAGGCTTGTCTATCGTATTAACTACCAATTAAAATAAAAAATATCCCAAAACATGAAATTTTATTAGCTGTACGAAAGTCCCATACATTAAGCCTGCCGTTCGCCTTTTGTTGAAAATTTGTATAACCAGCCATTATCATTTCAATACGTAATTATAGTTAGGCTATGTGTTTTGTTCGTAATCACGTTTTAGTCCAGATATGAAGAGTAAACAAGCCAACATTTCGACGAATACTTATACAAGTATTACATCGCAGCGTTTAGTTAAGTCACCATAATGGTCGGCTCACAATAGTCGGGCGCGCAATCACCGTGATCTCTATCGCGCACCATGACCACGGCCAATGTCTGCGGTCCCAGACTATATAATTTGCCAGTTTTCGCCGCCTAGCTGCCTGTAATTTTATAACAACGTCGAACAACTTGAAGACTTAATTTTGATATTTTAAACTTTACCTTTTTTGCTGCGGATAGACCCGTAATCATTGGCTTTCGGTTACGTAACGACGGAGAAAGTCCGCCATAATGCCACAGGGACGAACATCATCTTATCATACAAATGAGCAGTATCCTCGCTTATTGAGATGTAAAGTGACTTTTGTTTTGTCCAAGAATAACACATTAGGAATATAAGTTAATGAGTCGATGTGAATCGTTGTTTACACACGTATAGTCTCGCCTCATAGAAAACTAATCTGGTAACCAAATGTTCATTCAAATGCTAAGGACTCGTGGACGTATTGCGCAGTTCCATTGGAAAAAATCACTATGGGCGAGCGTTAAAATGTGCAAAGCACAAAACGACGTATTTAAATGAGGCATGTGCCATAAACATCAAAGAAACGTCACATAAATCATAAAAGGTTTTGGAGACAAAGGCTCCTGGCGTCTCCAGTAGTCCCTTAATAAGATTTCGTGAAATCAGGTCAGGATAACATGTGCTTCTAGTTTATTGTTCCGTATTGTGCAATCTTCCGGGTTCTGCGGGAATCCATTGTCGGCTATCGGCATGCAAATTTTTTTGTTTCATTTTCGAAAGTATCTTCGCTTTTAGATATTTGCATTGTTCAGTTTTTGCTATTCTGTTTTGAATATCACAACCTTCAAAATGTTTGTCTATCTTTGTTGCGTAATAGCACAAATATCTTGACTAAATTTACATGTAGTAAAATGTAAACTCAAATATTCGGGTTGCATGTCTGATATCTATTTATATTGTAGTGCCTAGAACCAAAATACAGGCAATTTTAGGCACTTATATGATAATATCACATGTTTCGCAGGTTCACTAAAGTTACATTACCATTTCTATAAGACGTACACGCAAGGAGCAAGAATCAAATTCGTGGGAAGTCTAAGGCGTCGGACAAAACAAATCACCGTGTCATTCCATCCATTTACTTGCAAATTTCGTGCAAAAGTATCGAAAAAACCCCAAGTTAAAGGTACAAAAGTGTTCTATTCTAGTCGCCAAATGAATAATTACCTTTCACGTCTCTCCTTTCAATCTGCGCTCGGCGATCGATCAGCGTCGAAGAACTCTTTCAGTGGCATCACCCTTGCCGCGCCTCAGGTAAGGCGCAATTAATCTGAAACATCCCAAATCAGTATTACATTAAAAACTAAATAAAAAGCCCACAGCCTGCCGTTTTTTCGCCGCCGCGTTTTCTTTTCCATTCAGATTTTTTTGACAGCACGAAAAATGAGACTCATTTATTTGACTCGTACACAATGTAGGACTGTTTGAGTACGAGTATTTGCTATAAATACGCATTTTTCTCTACATCTCCTTCCTCCGTGGGGTGAGCATTAGCCTCGGATGCGAAGGGAGTCTTACGTGTTCCCTTTGTTCGATTTCGAGATTTTAGGGGAGTGCTGATGCTTGTATTCTCATGGAATCCATCAAAATAATCGCACACTCATGTATAATGGATTCGTGGTGTCAACAAAGTTTCACATGATTAACTACTGTCGTATTGGAAAGATGTGATATATTGGTTGCTTATGCGTATCAAGGACAAAAATAATACTTATTAGGAGTCTCAGAATTCTCAAAGTTCATAACAAAGTACGAAAATATTCAGAAGTTTTTTATATGCTTAGCTACTGTAAAATTAATGTAAATATAAGCTGAATTTGACGTACATACTTTTATAATAACGTATGCGTCAACTACACAGTCATGACCTGCCCCTCAATTACTCAAACATCAAGACACAACTAATCAGGAAGCCGAGCCGTCTTTAATTTCAACTGCCTTTAATTGAAACGGCTTCGAACCCCAGACCGTGCCATACAAGCACACGCGTGCTTCAAATCGCTCTCATTAGCACACACATAAAAGGCAATTGTTTCTTTATACTTTTTAAATGCTGTCTTTTGTTCTATTGAACACCGTGCACCGGCAATGTCATATTTCGACGTTCTTACATTTGTAAATGCTAGTTTTTCTAAGCTCAATTTTAAGGTTCTCGTGCGTTCAATGTTCGTCGGTCGGCCGAAACATTGGCTCATTGTGTGATAAATTAGTGAACATAAATAGTATTTTGTCTTAAACCATTCAGCTGTTATTAGGTAGCACAATTTGCTCTGTTGAATCGTTAATGAGTCTGACTGACTCGTGGACAATAAGCGGTAAATCAATTACACAATTCGTTCACTGATTTTTACGTTTTTGACAGTTGTTCGTTATGAATATGTAACGTTTTGGAGGCTAATGAGTTTCGTGATGATGCCCATATTGAGCAGGTATTTCAACAGAAGAACATTGAATTACTTTTTATCACAACGCCTCTTGTAATAAAAATGAATGTAATGTTCTTTTGTAATAAAATTCCCAACAAAATGCAAGTTTTCGTGGATCAGTTTATTCCCTACTTGCCTTACTAGCAAACCCTTGATTGTAATTTTACAATTTTCTTAACGAAAACTCAAGTTATCAATCACTAACAAAATAAGTTTGAACAAACCACTGCGATTTGTCCAAATGAAAAATAAATTTTGCCGATGATTAATATAATGACTTACAATAAAATGTAATTGCTGTTTGGAAGTTTTTACATCTTCCTCTTGTCTAAATTAATTTGTTTCAACAAAACGGTGGCAGAATTTAACATTGTTTAACAGCCTGTAAAAATAACCGATGATATCTTTTTTTTTATTGAGGGTTGTATTTTGTGTGTTTTTATTTCAAACTTTGTAATATTAGACTGTTTACTTTTTGGTTACCTAACTGAGCACGAAGTTATGTAGTACTAGGAAAGTATACCGCAATTATCGTTTTCAACGAGTTACATTTTGGACGGTAACAAAACTCGCTTATATGATAAATCCGAATCCAAAATCCCCGAAACTCATTCAATTCCAGGCATAAACTAGAAGACACCTCCCATTGAGACCTGAACCAAAACAATCAGGTGACAGCATGAGATATGACATTTCGTAAAACAATGAGCGGGATCTCGCCGTAATAATAGGATGAAATATCTGTGGTAACAATTTATATTCTAACGCTGGATTCAACTTGACAATTTATTAATCAAACCGATTACCTCCCCTGCAAAACCGGGGCCTATTGTGAAAATATTGTCGCCCAAACAATCCTATGAATAATTAAGGATTTAAATTTTAACACAACAAAGGCATAAAACAATACACGCCCTTCAAAGTGGACAAAGGCATTTCTGTGAGTGGCATTTTAGATGCCCCTCGTAAAAATTGTAATGTGTGGGTAGGGTAGGTGGTCAGTTGATTGCTAGCACGTAGTTAGTCACCACATTCTTTACTACATTCCTATGTTTTAGTATTGCAAACTAAAATTATTTAGCTAAAACTAAAATGTAGTAATAGCTGATAGCTTAAAGGCTCCTACACACTGGCGCGACTTGTCGCGCGACGCGTCGCAACACAAAGGCACCGCTTGTACCGCTACACGCGGTGTCTTTGTGTCGCGTCGCGTCGCGCGACAAGTCGCGCCAGTATGTAGGAGCCTTTTGTGAAAGTTTTGCCCGTGGTTCCGTTTGCGTGACTTTCAAAATTGAAATTGGTTGTATTCAGAATAGGATCACCCACTAATGCCACTAATCAGTGTTTTACTGATTAGTGGCATTTTGGAGGTATTTGGGTCAAAGTCACCTTCGACTAACTCAGAGGTATCAATTTATTTAGATCTGTATAATCTTTGCCTATTTTATTGATAAAAATCTACCTACGATTGTTTATTATTTTTCTTGAATAATGATGTTCATTATTTAACGCACAGAAATACACGCACATACAATACAGCGCCTACAGACCTACATATAATATTAGGTATTCATATAGCCTAATTAATAACAAAAATGTTAGATTAATCCAGAAATCAATTAAGGCCACCATCGGTTCGGTATACGTCTCCGACACATGTCGATCCCCACTTCCCTCAGCTTTTTCCATAACGACCTGTGAGCCCCTCCCTTCTTTAGAGAGAAAAGCATAATCCATCACTGTACGTCACCCCTATTTTGGTGCTTGCTGTTTCAGTCGCACGCTTTATCGGAAAGTATTTCTTTCCTTGTCTCGCCCGCTAGGGGTAGTTTCTCTCAGTCGCCGCTTGACGGGTGATCATTTTTCTTGTGGCGCGTTCAATCATCGCGTCACTATCGCCTTCCCTTTCGTCCGAGGGCTTGTTTTATGTCCCTCTTGCTCGCACGGGCCCTTCCTGTCTTTCTGTGTGTCCCTTATTTTCTGTTAGCGGTGCGTGTTCCACTACGTGCCCGTCGACCAAATATGGCGTCTTTTGTGTTTGATTTTGACGTTTTAATTTTTGTTAATAAAGTAGTCGGTTTTTTAATTACTTTTCTTTTGTTGTATATTTTTATTAACATACCTGTAGAAGGACGGGTTGGGTAAGCAAACATTTTAAAAGCCTTTTTTATTGTTGAAAGATACCTACTGGTATGCAGTAGGTTTTTAATTCTATTAACACATCAAAGTAAAACAGAAAAGCACTAACATTTATGAATCATATGTATTATAGTTGTTGATATACGAGTAACACATGTTTAATTAATTTCGGTATTAATTTATATCGCATAGTAGCTTAATGTTAAGATTCAGATTACAGAGTATTAATCCAGCAGTCATAGGTACCTACTCCATGTAGAAACTTATGCAAATGCACTGAATGTGTTTAATGGATGTAGAATATGCAAGGAATTCAGATGCTGTCGTTGGAGCGTTTCCAGCTCGTAATTAAATTTAAGTATTAAGTTGCAATGTGAAACGTTAATAGGTAATATACTTAGGCAGCCTAGTCAATTACATTGGTTTCATACAACTTTGATTAATCAAAGATTAGCTTAAACTGCGCAATTATCGTTAATACTACATTATTAGGTATTATTAACGATAATTCCGCAGTGTAGGCGTTTATATATAAATTTATAATAGGTTAAATAAAATAAAGATTTATAACATTTTACCCGAACCTAAATCTGTGTTGGTTCGCATTTGTGTTTACCGGCTTAGGGTCCGTTATAAAATAGCCTTATCTTTTAGAGAAGCTGCGCATCCAGCTAGTTGAGTCACCCATACTATCTCAATCAAAACTATGCGGACACAGTTATTGGGCAATAACTGATCTACTGATCTAGAAGGTAGTTCAGGGTCCAAACGCCTCCTGCCGGAGGCTCTACGCGGGGGTCGTGCGGTCCATGGCCCTCTACGGGGCTCCTGTATGGGCGCGCTCTCTGGCGCTGCAGCCAGCCCGCCGGTTGAGCGCGGCCCAAGGGGTCATGGCCATCCGGATGGTCCCGGGATACCGCACGGTCTCCTGTGAGGCAGCGAGCCTCCTTGCCGAATTGCCGCCATGGGATCTGGAGGCAAAAGTCCTCGCGCACGTATTCATATTACTATTTTAATAAACAGGTAATCAAACTCACAATCAATTCATCATCAAACAAGAACTTTTCACTACACTTTGTATATTCGTTATTTGATTTAAACTGTGTCATAGCCATAGTGTCACTTAAATTCGTTAAAATATGTTTTTTTTTTGTATATTTGGACCTTGTATTTTCTGTGCTATTTCTTCTGTATGCGCTAAATAAATACTATATCTAGTTTCTCGAGACCTAATCAGTATTATACGTCAAGTAATAAGTAAGTAATAAAATAATTGACTGTTTTTTTTTTTCGGTAAAACCGCACACGGTGAGATTTGACTGCAAATTAATGTCCCTAACGCGATCATACTTTCAAAAGCCAGGGTTTAATATTATAACAAAAAGAAAGAGTATCTTCCCAATTTGCGTATACTATGCAATGTGCATGACGCTCCGCTGTCCGCTCCCGGGACCGCCCGGGAGCTCCGTAGATTGACTTGTCAGAATATTTGAATTTTAATCCCAGCCAAACGTTACATAAACACCACTTTATTTATTCATGAGCCTACCACTGCACTGACTCCGTTTGTTGTCAAGTGAATCTGGAATTTAGGGAGGAATTGGAATCTTTAAACACTTTCATAATTACTACGAACTAGGCTTAGTTCAATGATTAACAGAAATACAAAAGAAAAGTATAAGGTAGGTCTCTAACAAATGCACGAAGATTATGACATTATTGAGACAACTTATTTTTAGGCTTTAATTTATAATCTTTTCATAAACTGATCTTTTCATAATTGAACTGAAATGTAAGAAAGTTTAATATTAATAAGTTCATGCCTAAACAAAACAGCATTATTCTTGCACGCAATTATCCGTATTGACATTATTATCGAAACAACAACATTTTTTTTACTCAGAGCAATATTTTACCCGCAGGTCCCCCACATATCGACGCACGCTTCATGTGAGACGGACTGCAGTATATTAACTTATTGCAGTGGACTTCTGTTGTTGCTACCTTCAGCATTTACTATATTTTGTGAGTGTTCCTATTATTTTATTATTATATATAACTTAATATTACACCCTTAATTTATCAAGGTAAGTACCTTGATATTTAAGGGTGAATTTCACCAATGAGACGAACGCGCACAGTCCGTCTAAATCGCATTCAAGAGCAGTTAGTGTCAACATTTCCTATTAATGACAGCGACAGCTCTTGAACGCGGTATAGATGTGCTGATTGTGATTCACCGTAAGGCTTTGGTCATGATCCAATAAATATGTACCAAAAAGTCAATTATTATTTACAGCTTCTTATATATTTATTATTATTTTGTTTTATAATAAAAGGTTACACGAGCGTGCTGATTGCAAAAATCGCCTCTAGCCTCGGGTAAGGCGCGATGCGTGCAACTCTTCGGCGCGGGACAATTGGTGTGTTCCTTTTAGCACCACATCTTATACAAGTACGTGAATTTGTAATCTAAATTGTTCCTAAATTATTTGTTAAATTAAACGAGGTTTTTGATAAAATAACAGTTGTATATTGAACAATAGTAAAAATACAAGAGCGACACACGCGAACTATGCAATGGCAGACGTGCAAAAGGAGAGAGTGAGATAGCACATTAAAAAAGAGTTGGCTATATGACAATGACCACAGATTACAAAAGAATATTCTAATGTCATGTAAACAAGGCTACAGATTTACAAGTTGTTTTTCTAACAATATTGTTTGACAATGTAAATAATGCGTATCAGCAACTACTGAAATTACAACTAATTTAACCAACTAAATGCATTACTTTTAATTTGAGTAGAAGTTCGATTTTCAAACGTAACATACCTACATAAACTTGCAATTGATCGCAATGCCTTTCATTTTGATAGTTCAGCCACGTTTTTTGCGTTGTTGTTGAATAGATGAACTTTTCAAACCCATGAAGCAATGGATTAGGAATTTCCTTCAAAACCTTAACCAACTAAATGCATTACTTGTAATTTGAGTAGAAGTTCGATTTTCAAACAGTTGTAACCAGTCCAGCGGGGTATAAAAATTTACGTTACACACCTAAAATGGTAACTGATCGCAATGCCTTTCATTTTGACAGTTCAGCCATGTTCATTGCGTTATTGACGTTGTTAAATAAACGAACTTTTCAAACCTATGAACTCGGAGCGTTAGGGTTGCTACAAAGCAATGGATTAGGAATTTCCTTTAAAACTCTCGGATTGTGATTGGAAGTGTGTGTAATTAGAGTGCTGGAATTACAAGATAATTATGTAGCTAGGTATACCTACGCCCTTCCTATGCCTTTGATAAATATCGGTCATTAGCCCTCGCAGATCATATTATTCATTCAGATTCCTAAGTAATTACCTAATTCTTGAACTTAATCACATAGGTAGTAATCTAGTACTTATGAGGTGCTCAAAATATCCATCAGTTAAAACAGTACCCTATCCTAAAACAGTAACGGTACCTATCTCTTCCTACGCTCATAATAAAATTTATTAATATTAAAAATCTTCAATAATAATAAATCGGTAATAAATATGGCTCTCTATAGACTTTTAATTACAAAATATCCAATAAGTCACGTCCGTCATCCCTGTCCCATTTTACGCCATAATTATTCCGATCAGAATTTTATGAATGTGTCCAAGTGGAACATACCACAGGCCTTTAAAGCCAAGAAACCTTTAGGCAGTAAACGATTTGATGGCTTTTTAATAAGTTGCCTTACGCGGCCGGCATGAAATTTAATTGAATGGCCGTAACGGATAGGTCGATGTGGCCTATCAGGAAGACGAGATTAGAGTGATAATTATAAGGATATTATGTAAAATGAATTAACTGGTTTGTAGAAAAGGATGACATTTTCAAGTTGTCAATTCTGTCTATATTAACTGGAAGTTAATTGCAACACATTTTTTTTAATCTAGCTTTTGCCCGGGCTTCGCCCGCGTGTATGTCGAGAATCACCCCACGGGAATGTACTACCCGGATAAAAAGTATCCTATTTTTTAACTCAGGTCAAGCTCTACCGGTATACCAAATTTCATTGAAATCCGTTTTCTAAGGCATGGAAGGTAACAGACAGACAGAGTTACTTTTTAATAATATTTGTGAATTTTCCACCATGACAATTTTGTCGCCTATAAGTTTTATTAAACAGAAAAAATGTCGAATTGTCACTTTTTGACATAATTATTATTATGTCGAACTTGTCGGATTGTCGGCTTTATTAAACAAGGCCCTGGTTTACAGAAAAGGATGACATTTTCAAGTAGTCAATTCTGTCTATATTAATTGGAAGTTAAATGCTTATTAAAAAAAAAACTAGTTTTGCCCGCGTGTATGTCGAAAATTGTCCCACGGGAATGTACTACACAGATAAAAAGTATCCTATTTCCTAACTCAGGTCATGCTCTACCTGTGTGCTAAATTTCGTCGAAATCCGTTACTTAAGTAAAGAAAGAAAGAAAGAAAAATAGATTTATTAAAAGGTAACAGACCGACAGAGTTATCTTCATATTCATAATAATAACTACGAGTTGTTCGAGGCTTCACCCGCGTGGCTTTTTCTAAAATAAAATAAAAGTAGCCTAAGTATAACCGCCGTATAACATCAGCTATATGCCACTGACAGTCCCTTCAAAATTGGTCCAGCCATTTCGGTCATTAGCCGGAACAAACAGACAGACAGATAGACAAAAAAATTAAAATAGTTTTTTTTTGTTATAAGTACCGTACCTATATACTTTCATATGCAATTAGTAAAAAGCTGAAATTACAAACATACACTTCAATTTTATTTATTTGTGTACTGTGAGTATGGAAGTATGAAAATCAAAATCAAAATCAAAAGTCATTTATTCAAACTAGGCTGAAAATCAGCACTTTTCGAACGTCAAAGTTACATAAGACAGTCCCCCAAAAATGCCCGCCCGTCACCACTTCCTAGTACTTTAGCTGGGAAGAAGAAGTGGTGGAACAAACTCCCCAGCAGCACGTCTGTCTGTTTAGTTACGGAAACCAAGCCAAAGTTTGAAGGCTACATTTTCCATTAAATCTTGTCAACAGCACTTTATTGCTGAATAATGGACATAGGCATCAAATTGCGAGCCCCTGAGCTCCACCCGGCTACTCTCGTCCATTCGAACTTGATAGTTGATATAAAAAAAAAAACATTTTATTTTATCTACATCCAACTTCAAGGTCGCGCGATCTTTTATCTTTGTTAAAATAAAAGCAAAGACTGTTACTAAGTTCGTAGTATATAGACATCTATTTATTACTTTTAAATGTAAATATATAACTCGCAGTGTTTCGCTGTAGAGTTTTGAAAATGGAGTACATTTTTATCACTTGTTTTCTTCTTTTCTTCAGATGGCCAGTTGTTTTTCTTATTGTAATTAGATACGGAGAGAGCCACAAAGGTAGGCCGCTAATCCAATTTTTTTGTTTTTGTTTTGACGCGTACAGGGGAAAGATAGTGGCATCCATTAGGGCTACAAGGCTGAGTAAAGAGCCGACACCAGTTGTCGTGGAGTATCCTACATAATATAAATATTCAATAGGGGTTTAAATATGTTAATACACCGTCTCCTCATTGGGTTGTAGATTGCGTCGTCGTTTTTATCTTATACGACATTTAACTCCGGTAATTCAATTTACTTTATTTGCATAATGTCGCCAGCTTTCTAAAGTAGGTGAGTATGGAAATCTCACTGAATGGGAACGCAATTCGTTTGTCCTTTGAAGTGTATAAATATATTATTCATGTTGATTTTTCGTTTGATAAAGTAGTGTTTTAATTGGATCCATGTGCATTTAGTTGTACAAATTTCAAATAGAATTTATTACAAAAAGTTTGTAGTGATATTTTACGCTTGTTTCAACCCACGCTATCGTTGTTAACATCAACCGAATCAAAAAGATTTCATCACACTATTACGTATAGGCGAATGGAGATATCTAGAATTAATCGGGCTCTGAAGGCATACAAAGCCGTGAAATATTGCTCGCTCGTTGTTCACAATGGCTACGTCTTCATCACGACCCCATTGTTTTTTTTTCTTTGGGCACCACACGCGGGATTGTTTTCTGTTTCAGCTTTGGAGTTGGGAAACGTGTTCTGCTGTCTCTGTGCCCATTTATCAGGGACTAGGCACATCGAAGGCTTAGCTTGCGGAGATAAAAATATCTCTGTACTTAAATTTAAGATTCTTACATACTTGTTAATAATATTTGTGGACGGTGACCCAACGATAGTGGCCTGAGGTGGTGCAATTAGGTACCATAATTTATTTTGTCACAGTTCTATGTGTTTGCTGTAGCTGTCGGATATACAGGAATTTAAAATTCATATTTTGCTACTAAATGATCCTAAAAACAGGTACAATCATCATAATCATGCCCACTTATTTTGAAATTATTATTCCAAAGTCTGTCTAATAAACCTTATTAAAATTAACGATCCTACCAAAAATTAAGTATAATAAACAAAAACGTAATTAAACAGAACCAATCAATCAGTCACGCTTCCACACGAAGTATTGAGAAAATACAAATCCAACATATGGGAAGGAAATAAGTTTGTACCACATCATACCTACCTGTATATAGGCACATAGGGATACAAAGCCACAATAGAACGGTGCTCTTCATTCCCCGTTATCAATCTACCATGATGCCATCTGTGACGCCCCCATTACTCAATTTCCTTTGCCGCCAAAAAAGAGCGCGTAAAAAGAATTCAAAGAAAGAATTCAAACAACCGTTTAGAACACGGAATAGAGACGCGACGCTTCACTGTCGTTTTGATGTTACTCTATGATTTATGGCTGAATAAATAGGTATTGGAATATGATTTTGAACGGGTCTAGGGTTTGTTTACGTAAATGTTTCATAGTGGGATGCCGGCTGGAAAAGTATCATCTTCATGAATTATGAGGCCATATCTAATACTTATGTGATAGCTGTGGATTTTCCATAAAGGGTGTAGTTATTATTATTGAGCGAGAATAATAGATAATAATACTCGTAATAATAGCGTATATTCATCAAACAAAATATATCTATGAGAATATATAAAACGATTGTAGTTCAGATAGAAATTGGAACCATTTTTGAAAAGCAAAACAGCAGAAGGAAATAATTTCGTGAGAAAACCTGGACTGAGACTGATATAAGTTTGAAATCGCTAACCCCTCGCCTTCTCTGTATAAGAAGAGGCCTTTAGCCCCTACAGTGGGACATTATTAATAGGCTGGTATTATTATTATTTTCAGGATTGCGACACGAAGGTTAAGGAGCTGACAAGACCCAATTGGCCAAAATAGGCTTCTCTTAAGAAAAAAAATCCAAATCTGTACAGTTTGTAGTAGTGGGAAAAATATATGTTAATTTTGAATATATTTCCCAGAACTTGGTTGTTACCAAAACACGTTTTTAAAAAAAATCTCGATACAAACTAACGTTAAACTAACCTCTTACCTTGAGTTCTAATCCAAAATATCTGTATTTAAATATCAACATAGGTTACGTATTTAATTAATAACAAGAACGTCTTATTTGAATGCAGAACTTGGTTGTTTTTCATTTTCGATTACTCAACTCAATTTTGAGTAAATAGATAATTGCTTCATATTTTGCAATAAATTACAAGCGTTGTGTCATGTCATCGCGCTTCTCTTTCTTTTCTATGCAATCTGACAGTGACCGCGGTTTTGGTGTGTCAGCGTCTTAACCCAGAAGACAAACTTCTTGGCTCTAATAATTGATTTCATGAGCCACGAAAGTAATGTTCAAATTTATATCGATGTTAAAAACAAACCATACAACTATAGACCAATCGCAATCAGTAAACAAACGCCTTGTCAGAAATAGATAGATTCTTATCAGATTTGCATATAAATTTTCGGTTTCTAAGCGGAATGTGGTGGTGCACCCACACAGATCCGAATTTGGACTCTTGCACTGTGTGTTGGTACCACTGCATGATAATTTAAATTCATTCTCTCCGCCGCCCGCGCCATCATTTGGACAAATGCTGCGTCATTTGTCTAAGGGACTGCATCGAGGTACGGGGCGGAAAAACCACCTCACAATATCAAGGAAAATCAACCTTGTACACTTACCGTTAATGTTTGTTTTCCGACAACACCGACCGATCAGATTCCGAAATCTTCTGTTGATGTAAAGCTACGCAAAATTGATATTTACGTGCAAAAATATAGAGTTCATTCGGGTCCGCGCCACTGAAATCTCATTTTGTAAGCTTCCGAAAACATTTTCACAATGAAAAATGAAACTTATAAAGAATGTTTGTCGGTTGATTTTTGATCGGCAAACTTTCCTTTCAATGGGTATTGAATTAAAACTTACCGTATTTGTGCTACGTTACTAATTAATTTAATTATTTATCTCATTGTGCGCATGTTTATTCAATACACATAATTTTAATGAGTAGGTGCTTATATAGGAAGCTTCTGTATCTCTATAACCAATGACTGCAATATGATTTGAATTCTTTTCATAAAAAAAAAAAATACTTAGAAACGTGTTAGTTTAAAATATTGCAAAGACCTTTCAAAAGGAAGACGCATCGATAACCTATCAAAATATGCAAAGTTCGGCAATATTATTAACATTATCTATCTGAAATCGTTACCATCATAAAAGGTGAACATTTTTACTTATAAAAATATCCATACATTTTCTTATAGACAACTTATTTTCACGTTGATCTCAACTCGGTGTCTTACGTTCAAAAGCTATTATTTATCTCGTGTAGTATTAAAGAAAAGTAGGTTAGTAAGGCAAAGGTGTCTTAGTATATTGACTTAGTCAACCTTCTCTTGTCACTATGTATCTTGCTGGATCTGTGACCTGACATTTTCCAGATACAGTCAAGTCTTTTATATCACCGTCAGTTTTCAAATCCTTTCCTTTATCAAGTTAGGACACATAATGCCTTTTGAAACTACGGCACTGAGTAGACTATTGTATAGAAAACTTACGCTAACCTAAAATATTTTTAATGGCTTGGCTAAAAAATCTTATTCTCAGTGTCACTTTTTAGGGTTAGTAAACAAGGAACCCTTGTAGTTTCGCCATGTCCGTCTGTCTGTCTGTCTGTCCCCGCTGTATATCAGAGACGCTTAGTACTAGAAAGCTGTAATTTGGCATAGGTATAAATAATAGATACATACGAGTATTAATCACGCCGACAAAGTGGTCTATTAAAATCTTGAAAACAAAAGCGAATGACTGCCTCGTTGGTCTAGTGGTCGCAAGCGCTACTGCTGAGCATGAGGTCCTGGGTTCGATTCCCGGGTCGGGTGAAGTGTTATTGGGTTTTTCTATCTGGAATTTCTCAGTAGCAGCCCGGAGCCTGGATTTGTGCCCGGTTGATGGCAATAGACTCGCCCCCTATTACATGGGACTTAAACATAACTGGCGAAATGTGGGTGTACTACAGGTACACCTCTACCCAACCCTTCGGGGAAACAAGGTGTGATGTTATGTTATGTTATGTTATGTTATGTGAAAAAATATTTTTTATTAGTGTTACCTCCCTTTTTTTAATGTGGGGATGATATTTTTTTTTCGTCTATCCCATGGTGTGGGGTATCGTTGGATAGGCCGTTTAAAATATTGCGGGTCTGTGGACACCATTTTTCGATTCAAGAATCCGTTTGCGTAATATTAAGCTTTAAAGTGCTAATTTTTGTTAGAGTCAAGGGGGACATTTTGGGCACGCCACAATTGCGGCGATAAGTCTCCTCTTTGAGGAGTGGCTAGAGAGGTGCCACGGCGTCCTCACCTTTGGCCTGACGCAGGTCCTCACCGGACACGGCAGCTTTAGGAGGTTCCTGTGTCGAATAAAGCGGTAGGAAACGCCCGGGTGTCACCAATGTGTGGATCACCCGGAGGATCTCTCGCGTCCGGCCCTGGTTCAGGCCATGGTACAGAGCGAGAGGGTATGGGCAGCCGTCACCTCCTTCTGCGAAGCAGTAATGCTCGCGAAGGAGGAGGCGGGACGGTTGAGGGAACGGCAAATTTCCCGCCCTCTCGCCCCTAGCCGCCGCAGGAGACGCTCTGGGCGTTGGGAATATCGGGCGGATTTCCGGCCACCGTAGGCGCGGGCTTGCGGACGGTGAGCAATGGGTAGCTCACCATCCGGTAAGGACCAGGCCCGGGTCGACGGCGCGTTGTATTCCACGCGTGCGCTGTGTAGGGGTCCACTAGGGCCGATGCCTGCCGGGGTCGCGGGAAGGTACAAAAAGATTACGGAGGCCTCTGGCAACACAGGCAACGCAAGGAATATGGGTGGGTTTTAGTCAGTAAGAGTCTGACACACCCTCCCGCTCCGCCCAGAGCGGGAGAAGTTATTTGATGATTTCCCACCCAAAAAAAAAAGTAGGCTTTACAAGTTAACGAGTAATAGTCACCAACTTAAATTTACAATTGGACAATTGACCGTGACGTACGTATATCGATGTATGAGAGAACATGTTTTTCAACTACAATGTTAAGTTTATTTTTGGGATAAATTCATCCCAAGTAATCCCAACTACGGAACCCTTCATTATGCGTGGTCCAACATGCACTTGGCCGGTTTTTTTAATTCGGTCTGACATGTAAAGAAGATGGCTGAGTGTTATTCTGCGATATTGACATTACGCCGCGATATAAAGTGCGTTCACTCTATCTTGTCGCATGACGCGATTGGTACCACTGAATTCTGTAGTCATGTAATTGACAGTTCTGTTCTATCAGTTGCCATTTTGAACTCTATTAGTATTGAAACTAAGACTGCAAAATTCAGTGCTACCAACAGCGTCACGCACGCATCAAGTTCTGAGTCAGTACAGCAAATTGTATCGTGCAATGAGCAGACAAAAATAGCCCCTAAGGCTTAAGGTGACGAACATAATTATGTTGGCTGACCTATTCGATCGTGGGGCAATACTGAATGATAGATTCGAACTCAGGTTGAGAAAGTTACCCAAAATAGTGTGGAAAAGATGGCCAAAGTATCTAGATATAACAGATGTGAGCAAAGGAGAAAATTCTTAATGAGACTATGGCTGTGATGGATTTTGCCACATAATACTGCTGAGCAAAGGTAAGACCTTTGGATACCATAGGATTTTTTATCGTTTATTTTGAACAGTTCATCGTGCCATTTCCATCGTGGTCTGCCGCGACACCTAGGTTAATAATAATAATTATATTTATTTCATCTTTTGCAATAGTATTCTCTATATCGTGTCTCACGATTAGTTCGATCGTGATCGAATCACTGGTTAACATCCTGAATTCAGATCTAATATATAATAATATGTATAGGCTTGTATTGGCTATACTAATTTAAATGTTTATCTCACTACGGAAATCACTCTGGGGTGGCTCAAAGCCCAAAAGGCAGATGGTAGATGATAGAACAATTTCAGCCAACTTCGAGTCTATAATAGTCCACTAAGGCCTTTTCTTTACCTTTTTGGATGCGAGTATCAATCAAATTCCTTAATAACAGTTCCGTAGTTTAAGATAAAACAATTCATATTCCTTTGTGATATATACGCTACGAGAAGGAAATGAAAGGCATCAATTTCCACGGAAAACCTTAATGTAATACATACAGGCAATCATGTAAAAAGTATGTATATATATATAAGTAAGTACATTACTGAGGCTCATTTGTATCGGGGTAGGCAGTCAGTGTAAAATAATCGGATCCCGTAAATGTTATATTAATGATCGTCCATTTGTACGAGTGAAATAAATTTGATGAAATTAAAAGGAAAAAAAATCAGTATGAATAATTGGCGTTCGCTTGTTGTATGTCCGCCTCCTGTTATTAAATTCCACGTAGGTTTTATGTGAAATGTGGAAAGAATTGTTCCGTACAAGTTAGCTATATATTAGCAACAGATTCTACGTTTTTTATTAAATTGCTACATGTTGCTATTACATAAGTTACATATAGAAAACGCTTGAGAACAAAATCTGAATGAAAAAGATAAAAATACATTTCACTTGCCTACATTCTTTCTTAACGAGACCGACCAATGATTAATTTTATGTTTGGGTATACCTACTGCAAAAACGAATTAAAGAAGATACCAAATTCCAGACCTTCACAGAAGATGATGTAAGCTCAGTAGACTAAAAAGACCTCCTACGAACTAATTCTGCGAATCTGATTTTTATCTCGACTTTTTTTGATCCACCAACCCTACAGTCCCGAAAGCAATCTAGTTGGGCCCAGGATTACTCGTTTCTTTTTTTTATTTTATCTAATTGTGCCCGCGGTATGCCCCAGAGATGGGGCGATGTGTCGCGGAGTATCTACTTCGCTGCCCTGCGCGGAAACCAATTTCAAAAGACCCAGAAACTGTACAGAGTCGGCTGGTTTTGCGATTTTTTATAGATAAACTTAGGGTAGTTAAATTGAAGATTTTTTGTTTATTGGCTGTGTGTACATACACGAATCCAATGTGTACCTTTGAAGGGCACGCAAAGTAACGTCAGTAACGTCATCAGATAAAAAGAAAGGTTTAATATAGTCATGTAGTATACTAGAAATGCAGTCCTTGTCAAAGAATGTTTTAAAGCTCCAATGTTTAGTAAACTCGAGCCTATTTGCTTCGGAAATATTTGAGATATTGATCAAAAACCAAACCTTCGACCCTTTACAAGCACGTAAAATCCATATTAACATACAGATGTATATCAGAAATCGTAGGGTAAATATTGTTCGGTAAGGATAGCATACTCCGGCCCTGTCGAGAGTGGCGCCCCCTTCAGCCCGCGAGTGACACTGACGGATCGCGGGACATTAGTCATAGTCGAGACCTCCCGCCCTCCCTTCCCGCACCCCGCACTACCCCCGCACATACCCTGTTTATTTACTTTTTGTAACGCTATTGATGTTTAATTATAGAGCACCCTAATGTATCTCGCCTAATTTTGACGCGTAATGTTTTGCTTGTAATATTTCATTGCATCACGAATATATTTTGTTAGTGCTATGTCGTTTGTTGAGTGCTATTTTGAAGCGATTTTCTGTCTGCAGTCGATATTTCTTCGGCATTTGACCAAGATACTTACATTCTACACAATTTGTTCGTTGTCCGGGTGAAACTTAACTTTAAAACGTTCTTCAACATAGGCATAACGGCGTATCTGGTAGTACTCTTCTTTGGTAGTAACTAGCAAACGCGAGGCAATGTGATACTTCGGGAAAAAAAAAGATTTTCGTAACATCTAACTATCTAGTTCACTTATTAAAAACAGTGCAAATGTGTACGACCACGAAATCCAATCCATGCTAAGATTAATTACCAATATACTTACCAGGTTCTTTACTGTGAAATATTTTGCAAGCAACGCCGAACGACCTCAACTTACTAATACACAGAAAGTATCCATTGCCGACAAGCTAGACGCAAATAAAACGGTACAACCTACCTCTCAGTTGAAGTGGTAAAACAAGAGAAATACTGCATAGTTCTAGCCGGAATGATAGTTTGCCTTACCACTATTATAGTTGTTCATTAATACTTGAACAGCTGTGTTATGTTGAGCTATCAACACTTCGTTTGGTTTTGTTGCAAGAGTTAGCCTATTCATTCGTAGATGAAGGATTGACACAGGTTTTAGGTGAGTAGAATATTCATCATTAAAATTGATTAATGTGAAATAATTGCCTCTTCAGTAGATGAATTCTAATCATGGGTAGATCTTTCTTAATTAACCTACATTTTGGCTATATAGCGCACCCTAATGATTCTCATCATCTTCTATTGCATTTATTAGTTTTTTATTTGTGTTTCTGGTCAGTTTTTTAGTTTACAAGCTCGATTTGATTTAAAAAAAATTGGTAAAAATTGGTAATCTTGCCCCTACGGTCGTTGTAATATTATAATATTACCATAATTGTGTACCTACATATAATATAATACAACGACCATAATAAAACAATAATTGACACAAGCTATGTAAACAGTATTAAAGAATTATCTGGCTCTTGCACTAGTATTAACTGTAGGTATTACAGGAGCCAGGAGCAAATCATTAATACATCTCTCTAAGTTAGATTTGTTCCAAAATAACTTTTCCATAAGAGATGTATTAATGATTCTAATTCTATAAATATATATTTGTTATGGTCGCGAATCATATTTTGATCGAGATACAACCTGACCTGAACCTGCAAATTGCAAAAAACGTAAGAAAATTCGAATTTCGCGGGCTACCACTGCATATCCACCTTAAATTTTAGCTATAAGATAATAATTATCTACGAGGTAGTTTCACGATATGAGAAAGATAATTAATCTTTGTATAATTAAATAAGCAAACAAGTCCCTCCTCTCACCCTCTAAAACAAACACTCATCTCCAACAGTAGCAAGAGCAACATAATCATCAACAAATCGAATTTTCCATCAATCAAGTAACGTCATCGCTTACGATATCTTTACCTGAGAGGTGGCGCCCCCTGCCTTATCACATAGCGACATGATAAATGACTTGCGCCTATCTGTTAATTAAGATTTTCGCGGCTCTCACGTGTAGACGGATGTCGGTAATTTAACTTAGATGTTGTTGGATAATGAAAAATATTAAATTCAGATAGTGATTGTTGAAGTGATAGAGGATGCTTGTTGAGCGTACATTTTCTCGTAGTTACTTAAGTATAATGTGACTATTACTTAGTATAGACAAAACAAATTCCAAAAAAACCTTAGGTATAACAAAAAAACCTTAGGTGTAACAAAAAAACCTTAGGTATAACAAAAATATTCTCCGAGAATATTTTCTTATTTGATTTGGTGTCAGTAAGAATATATTGATGGGAAGATTGTTTTTCTCGTCATTATAAGTTTCTATTGTGAGGAATCTTACGATTTCCAAGTAATGGGAAAACATTTTTCGAGAAAATAAAGTCCACAGAAACTCTTTCACCTTTCTGATAAATCTTAAGCTTATCTCTGATTTAGTAAACATTTTCATGTGGGAACGTTATATGGATGTGAAAGTCAGGGAAATTAATTATTTATCAAATTAATTTCCAACTTAAATTGCCCGTACATTCAAATCACAACTGTCATTCTTTGACAGTAGAATGAAATCGCTAGAATCGAAATCGCTACTGCAGCGCCTCAGTTATGTTCGCTGAGGCGCGCACTGACTACTTTTATGCGACCATGCGCAAGCGGGGCGCGTCGCTGGTGCGTAGGGTGTGGGGCAGCCCCAATGCTGACCTGGCGATTTTCGCGGACCGGATGGACTGCCCATACATACGGCACTGCTGTGATAGGCATGTTGCTGTCACCAGGGCCGGTTAGGTGTTGCCCCTTTATTTTATTTTATTTTATTTTTGTTATATTATCCTTTGTGTGTTGTCTGTATTTGTGTGTACTCCACATATGAGTTAATGTTGTTATTTTATTTTTATTTTTTATTTTATAAAAATAAAGTAAAATAATTTTAATTCGGACAACTAAAAGATCCATAAAATGTTAGTAGCAATTTTGCACTTAAAATACTATTGTTAGTAACTTAAACTAAAGACGAATGAATGAGAAGACCACCCAACAACTAGACACAAGAAGAAATAGAATCTATAAGTCTTCGCACAAATTGCCTTATAATGGCGGAGGAAGTATCTGCCAGCCCAACATTCAGAATGCTATTATGACTGCCTCTTATTCTACTCAGTAGTGAAGCCGTTTTTATAACATGGCAAATTGACACAGTGTGTTAATTTTAGGTACTACATAATTTTACATTTGCAACTTTAAAACCTTACACAAACATTCTACACCAAAACCCGGCTGAAAGTGCAAACTGTATCAAGACATAGTCGAGATAGTTCGCTGATCGCCGATAGAGGGCGGGCCCGAACACCCATTTGTCAGTGAGAGGCTCATTAGGGTCGAATCTGGTTGAATCTCCAGGGATTAAGGGTCTCAATACGAGGTAGTCGTCACGAGTGTACGGTAATGGATATTGTACGAAAAATCTTAGGTTTTAGACTCCAGAGTTTATGTTAATTGGATTTGATTAATGTATGGATGCGACAATTTTTAGTTCAGGCAGTACTTAGCTTTTTTCTTAGCGATAAAGGTTCGTTGAAAAATATTTTAAACCATAACATGAACACGATTGCAGCGTAATAAACGTAAATAGAATCATGCGGATTCTAAGTAGAGTCAGCGTCAAAAATATCGGGACGAACCGACTGTTCAAAATGATCTCAAAAACTAAGAAAATTAAACTTTATCTCGATTTGATAAAACTCTTGTCAGAATGACAGTTGCCGTGTACTTTCTTCATTTTGAAACAGTTCTAGTGTCATTGAGTTAATATTTCATTTTCATAGTTGTTTAGATCAATTTGAACAGTCTGTTCGTCCCGATATTATTGACGCTGACTGTTCTTCTGAAAATTATGGTCTGAAGAAAAAATTGTTCGTTGATACTCGTACACAAATACGTAGGGTATAATAAGTAATATCATCAAACTAATTTGCAAAACAGCCTCACATGGTGTCCTATCAGATCATCAAACTTGTTAAGATAAGTTTCTGTACCTAATTGACATAATTCTGCGCCCATTACTGCAGTAGCAACTCAAATGAGGTTTAACTATTAGAAATACCTTGTTATTATGTCATTATTTGTTTTTTTCACTACTCCTTTTAGGAAACACATGAGATCTGTCATATAAGTACATTAGATACCATTACACTAATCGGCTTTTCAAGCAAAAACTCAATCCCCAGAAAACGCTAGTTACCTCAGCTATAATTTACTATACACGATGTAAATCTGTGTACGACGATTATAAAAACATTACACGATAGATATAAACTTATCGCGACCGCCAATCAGAAACGAGAAGTCAAAATAAATCGATGTTACATCCAATCATTACTCTACGTCAGGATCGACTCAATTAAAATATCGTTAATGTACTACAACTAAACAAAAAGCAACCCTATACTGTAAACTTTAGAGTTGTTTTTTATACTGTCAATACTTTTACCTTGCAATGGTCATTATGGTAAATGTAGTATACTATAAAACCACGAAATCGGCGTGTCGGAATCGGAATAAAGGTAAAATAAACAGTCGGTAAAGCTGCGCTGGACACGAGGTAATAAGTTTTAAATAATATAACAGCGGCCATTATAAAAATATCAACTTGTGAATGTTGATTATGTTTATTCTCATACATTAGATAGACGAAAGAAAGAACTTGATGAGATAAGTGGTACCTATATTGTTCTAATAATTTATAATCTCTCTCTTTATAAGACTTTAGATTTAAAGGAAACTAGGTTTTGCCAGCGGTTCCGCCCGCGTGGAGTTTACCCATGTGCCAAATAACATTCAAATCAGTTCAGCCAATATAGCATGAAAGCGTAACAAACAAACAATCACTTTCGCATTTATAATATTATATACATATATATAGTTAGGATAGTTAAGATGAATGATTTCTACGATGCCACCATCCTTTTCAAACTCATACTTAAAGCATATAGTTCAAACTAGCTGATGACCGCGGCTTCGCCCGAGTGGCCTTTTCTGAAAATAGCCTACGTTACTCCTTATAACATCAGCTATCTGCCAGTGAAAAACCCGTCAAAATCGGTCTAGTCGTTTCGGAGATTAGCCGCAACAAACAGACTGACAGACCGACAGACAAAAATTTTCAAAATAGTTTTTTTGTTATAAGTACCTATATACTTTCATATGGGTGACCATATTTACATACCAAGACCCCTCCGTGCCTCGGAAAGCACGTTAAGCCGTTGGTCCCGGCTGCCATTCGTGGATCTTTGACAGTCGTTACGGGTGGTCAGAAGCCCAAAAGTCTGACAACCAGTCTTACCAAGGGGTATCGTGTTACCCAGTAACTGGGTTGTAGAGGTCAGATAGACAGTCGCTCCATGTAAAATACTGGTATTCAGCTGCATCCGGTAGGACTGGAAGCCGACCCCAACTTAGTTGGGGGAAGGCTAGGCAGATGATGATGATGATACTTTCACACACATAACATACATAACATAACATCTCGCCTTGTTTCCCCGAAGGGTTGGGCAGAGGTGTACCTGTAGTACACCCACATTTCACCAGTTACGTTTTAAGTCCCATGTAATAGGGGGCGAGCCTATTGCCATCAACCGGGCACAAATCCAGACTCCGGGCTGCTACAGAGAAATTCCAGATAGAAAAACCCAATAAACACTTTGCCCGATCCGGGAATCGAACCCAGGACCTCGTGCTCAGTAGTAGCGCTTGCGACCACTAGACCAACGAGGCATATGCATCTAATAAAAAGTTGTTCTTTTGACATTACAAACATACACTTCAATTTATTTTTTTTTGTAAATATAAACCAATTACAGGCACTTTTAAAATGTCATGGGGTCGGTCAGTCAGGAAGATGAAGCTACTTGCTCATTCCAAAGAATAGGAGGTACCTATGGAGAAGAAGATCAATTGATCTTGAAGGCTTATGGATGTTTTCGAAAACTACTAGTTTCAGGTCGGACAGTTCATCAAGAAGTACAAGAAGTAAGATTTTATTCCTGCTGTTTTTCATTGCTTAACTGCATTACTTATTCCAAATTGCAATAGCTCTTCCAATTAACTACATGTTTCATACATTCAATTCAATTAACAACGTCAGCTTACCATAACACTCTATAAGATTAAAAGGACTACTTACCATTTAAATGTTAAAAATCCATATCTATTTAATTTGTATCCAGTACTCTATCAAATAATAATTCTAGTACATTACTGTACTAAAATAATGGCGTAGATTATATATTTTTCATAATCAACGTAAAGTCGGTTGTAATTTATCAAAGTGTTTACCTAAAACAAATACGGGTTAAGTACTGTAATCTGTATTTTGTGTAGTTTATCTATATCTAGGCCCATGGTAATTTGCTTCAGAATGCTGTTGATAGTAATTGCATTACTGAAATTTTGTACATTTCTCACAACTGCAGCCCAGCTGCCGAACTGAATTAGGTACCTTGTTTCCGCTAAAGTCATCGACCATTCCATACTTTTTTTTTTTGAATGGGAAATCATCAAATAACTTCTCCCGCTCTGGGCGGAGCGAAAGGGTGTGTCAGACTCTTACTGACTAAAACCCACCCGTATTCCTTCATGTTGCTTCATGTTGCGTGTGTTGCCAGGGGCCTCGGTGACCCATTAGTACCTTCCCGCGACCCCGGCAGGCATCGGCCCTAGTGGACCCCTACATTTGTGCTGAAGACATCTCTTTGAGGCGCGCGTGGAATACAACGCGATCCGGGCCTGGTCCTTACCGGACGGTGAGCTACCCATTGCTCACCGTCCGCAAGGCCGCGCCTACGGCGTTCGTGAATCCGTCCCGCCTCCTCCTTCGCGAGCATTACTGCTTCGCAGAAGGAGGTGACGGCTGCCCATGCCCTCTCGCTCCGTACCATGGCCTGAACCAGGGCCGGACGCGAGAGATCTCTGTCGCCGATCGCCTCCACGAGGACACGGCGGTGCTCTGCCCAAGCCGGGCAGACCTCCACTGTATGCTCCACCGTGTCCTCCGGGCGATCCACATAGTGGTGACACCCGGGCGTTTCCTCCCACCTTATCCGACACAGGAACCTCCCGAAGCTGCCGTGTCCGGTGAGGACCTGCGTCAGGCGGAAAGTGAGGACGCCGTGGTGCCTCTCTAGCCACTCCTCAAAGAGGGGGCTTATCGCCGTAATTGTGGCGTGCCCAGCACTGGGTTGCGACAACCGTACTCTCCATGTCGCCATGAGATCCCACCGGAGTTCCGTCCGCTATGCCGCGATTTCTCGCGGCAGCGGACTTACGCCCCGGCGTTTCACCTCCTCGCGCCACTCCCATACGTGTGCGAGGACTTTTGGTTCCAGATCCCATGGCGGCAATCTGGCAAGAAGGCTCGCTGCCTCACAGGAGACCGTGCAGTATCCCCGGACCATCCGGATGGCCATGACCCTTTGGGCCGCGCTCACCATTCCATACTGGATATGAATTTCTGTCAAGATGCAAAGTATTAAAAAAAAAGGAAGGAGAAGGCTCCGGGATCCTTTTTTTACTTGATCTAAACTGTGCTCCAACAGTAATACATCATCAAATTCATAAGATCGACTTGTAGTCAGTTCACCAATGAATATTTTCTACCAGTATTTGTAAACCCTGCCAGCATCGTCGATCATCTCGTGCCCAAAATACCCTAAAACATTTCGACAATCTACATGAGTACTTTTTAAAAGAAAATATTTACAGTCTCCAGCGGTGTTATCCTCGTGTACGAACGATAAATTACTTGTAATTTCGTACTCGGGTGATACCTGAGCTCAGTGAAAAAACACGAGACATAGACGTCTTGGTGCGTCGCAAATTACGGTCATCATCTTCTCATCAGGAGCGTGGGTACGCGTTGATGTATCGCTGTTCGGCTAGAGGGTACCAGAGCGCACCCATATAGGGACTTGAAGGTGCAGAAGGGATTATTTGGGTTGTTTAAAGTCTCGAAAAATTAAGTAAATGGGTTTTAGTTCTCTATTGCACCTAAGGCATTCTTAGTTTAGTTATTTTGAATAAATTTGCTGTCTTCCTTATTTCCCGCCAATGAAATCCAAAGGACGAGCTATGGGTTTGACAGTCAGGAAAAGAGGGTTCAGCCATCCTAATGTATTCTTGACTTCTTCGCTCTTTCATTGAATATACCTTCCTGGTTAAAGGTCTTCTTCAGGATCCTGTACAGGAACAGACAGTTTCAGTGCCGGATTGTCAACTTAATCCAGTAATCCAAAGTAAACTTAACAATTTGTGATATCACACGAATCATTATGATCCATTACGATTAATAATTAAAAATTCTGCATGATATGCGACTACATTTAGTATTTGTTTCAATCATTACTTCCTAGAACTTACCACACTGATTTCGAATAATCCTTGCCACATCTACACACATTTTAAGTCTGTGATGTAAATATGAGCACTTCAACGTCAGAGAGAGTTGGCTTAAAGAGTAAATGGGCGTTCAGCGTTAGGTTTTAAACTCCACTAAAGTTTGTGCCTCACAAGAAACAAATTACGAGGAAACAAAATCACCGCGGTAATATCCCGTTACATTACATTATGTTGCGTATATCGCCACCTGCGAATATTGCTTTTTTGAACGTAAGGTAGATAGTTCTGTAAATTATCGACATGGATTCCTAAGATATAGGCAGGCTTAACTAGTTTTCTGTAGGAGGTTTTCATGACTTCAAATATCTACCTACCCAATAATTTCCATTAATC
Organism: Atethmia centrago; assembly: GCA_905333075.3. NCBI lineage: Eukaryota > Metazoa > Arthropoda > Insecta > Lepidoptera > Noctuidae > Atethmia > Atethmia centrago. The sequence goes on along the minus strand of HG995383.1, from coordinate 11,235,777 downwards.
CGGAATTTTAGAAACTCAAGAAAGAAGCAGTGAATTAAATAAAAACAATATCTTGTTTTTCCAGTTTGAATCTGACTTCCGTTTATTTTGAGCATCTCAAGCGCAGATTCCTTAAAATATTGATAAGTAAAGTTGATGAGTGAATGTGATTTTTCATCGTGCACATTTTAATATTCAGAAGAATTTTCAAGTTCCAATACTAAAATTGAAACACACATCGCTTTAGCGTAATTAGAACCACCATATTTTACTCCCCAGAAAACGAAGGGCAACGATTGCGTTCACGACGAAACAATTATGAAAGTTCAAGAAACTGCTGTCACTGCTGCGCATCCTAGTAATACCATATCGAAACCTGCTTCCAAATGCCATCATACTTAGCCCATTTATCCAAAACAGAAAGGCAGACAGGCATTACAATATAATATTTCAACTGAAGGTATTAGAAAGGCAGTAGTAAGCGTACGACAGTAACTAATCGTCGCGCATGCGTGGCTAATCGAAATGACTGTGGAACAATTGCTGGCAACGCTTTAGGTAGCCATGGGTGCTTGATTTGATGTGGGAAAGGGTAATGTATTTACAGAAACAGAGAATGTCAAATTCTTCGTTGACAACTTTTGCTTCGATAGCTTTTACATTATTATGTCTGATATTGCTTTGCTGCCTATGCGCCTTGTTCTATGCGCTCTTTGATGTTAAGATCATGGAAGTTCATTTATTTTCGATAAAAAAATTAACTTATTACAGTAACGTTCTGAACCATGGAGTTTCTTGGTCTTATTTTCGTAATTTGCAACTTTTATTTGGTCTCGTCTCGATTAAATGTAAGGAATATTTTATACTTACAATTTGAACTACTTAATTAACAATGAAATGTGCCCAGAAATTAGAGACAGAAGGAGGTGATTATGAAGAATTAAGCGTAAAATTAACTTAAATCTCCAAGGGTATTTAAAAAAACCTTCACAGCAAATTCAAGGCTGTCCGACTCTGGGAAAGGGCATAAATTTTCCTATTTTTTCAACGTCCACCCACACCTAATAGTTTTTACGCATCAAGCGGTAGTCGTGTAAAAACGAAAATTACCAAAACGGATCGCCGGTAAAAAAGTGGGCTGGCCATCAGATCATTAGTAAGAGCCAATGGTCGTTACCTAAAAGTCATTAGCGTCAACTTTTACCGTAATTTGAGGTTGTATATCAACCTACATAAATGTACTATGTGATGGGCATTTTCATTATAATAATTTATGTAAAAGAACCAATTTTGTGTTATTAGTTACGACTTTCGATGATGACTTGATGGGTAAACTTGATTGCGAAATTGTAGCAAACTTATTTTGTGATTTTCCTTAGAGTTTTTTGCATATTTTGCCTTCTTTTGCCCATCGAATTGTAATCGAACCTTATTTTGTAAGATGTATGCCATACCTTACCGATGGATGATTAGGATCACCCAATGACTTAATTTCCATACCGGTTTACATTTCAATATTTATGCCTGAGTGAAAGTAAACTTGAATTATTTCATAGGTACTTTTTCTTTTACATAAATGACCTCCTGAATAAATAGTTAAAATCTGAATAACTTACCTATAAAAGTTTCATAACAATAATTACGAATAAAATCATTTGCCACAAACGTTATCGATATTGAAACCAATAGGCATTTATTTCCAGAACCATCGGACCGTGAAAAATAAAAACCTACATTTTCCGACATTGTTTTACGATTACGAATCAATCAAACAAAAAGTCAGCTCCGTATCCATCAATTTGTCGCCCAACTTTTACAATGGCATAAGTTTTTGCGCGAGCCAGTGCAGTCGATTGTTCTAATTGCGCGGTTCCATTACAATAATGTCTTATAATCACAGGGCTATTTGTAAACGCCGCGTCGGGCTGCAATGAGGTGTGGAAACGGACCGTTTTGCGGTGCGCGCTTTCAGTGGAGCGGGTGTGGTGTATGTTAGAGGCGTAGATAAGCGCGTCAGCGATTTGGCTTCGGAAATTACTACATAGTATGAACAACTTTTTCCCATTTATGATTTGATATTTACAACATACATATTGCCATGCTTGCATGGTAGGCAGAAGTGTATTAATAATCACACCCACATTTTGCAAGTTAGTTTTAAGAGGCAAGTATTACGGGGTGAACCTATAGCCATTAATCGGATACAAATCCTGACTCTAAGCTATTACTGAGACATTCCTGATGAAAAATCCCAAGAACACCTTGCCCAGCCTAGGAAGGGCATCTAGGACCCCAATTTCAGCAGTCGCCAGCCGAAGACGAACGCGATAGTCACTAGTTTACTAGATATTTATGTAAATACATTTTAAGTTTCGTTATTTGTGTCGTCAACAGATTTTTTATTTTTTTTTTATAATATGAAAAAGTACCTATTTGTTGGCAAACTAGACAATAACTGTGATGATGAAACTCATTACCAAAATGTTCAAGTTTATGTCTTTACTGAGCAATGCTAGCCAAAACTAACGACATTTTATTAGACCGCTAATCTCCCACAACTTGCACCCCGCAAGTTCTCTGCATTACTGTAACATTGTCGGTCGCTGATGGCCAGTAGCCGTGCGGTTTAGAAATCGATTCAGCTATTCATTAATTTAATACATTTCCTGTTAGTGAGCCTTGTAATTGATATCTAGTTTAATAACGTACAATAATGCTTAATGTACCACAAATTTTGAAATACTATTTTATTAGTAAAAGCATTTCCCGAGTGACAATACATAATAACTTCCACCTACATTAATAGGTACGTCATGTCAACCTATTAATAATGTTTTAACGATCTTTGTTGAATAACAATGATTGGATTCAGTTTTATTATCATATTCCAACCAAATGAAGCCCAGACTCACAATGCCTTCCGCCTGACGCAGGTCCTTACCGGACACGGCAGCTTCGGGAGGTTCCCGTGTCGGATAAGGCGGGAGGAATCACCCGGATGTCACCACTGTGTGGATCGCCCGGAGGACACGGTGGAGCATACGGTGGAGGTCTGCCCGGATTGGGCAGAGCACCGCCGTGTCCTCGTGGAGGCGATCGGCAGCAGAGATCTCTCGCGTCCGGCCCTGGTTCAGGCCATGGTACGAAGCGAGAGGGCATGGGCAGCCGTCACCTCCTTCTGCGAAGCAGTAATGCTCGCGAAGGAGGAGGCGGGACGGTTGAGGGAAAGGCATGTTTCGCGCCCTCTCGCCCCTAGCTGCCGTAGGAGATGCCCTGGGCGTCGCGAATCCCGGGCGGATTTCCGGCCACCGTAGGCGCGGGCTTGCAGACGGTGAGCAATGGGTAGCTCGGCGCGTCGTATTCCACGCGCGCCTCAAAGAGATGTCGTCAGCACATAGGTAGGGGTCCACTAGGGCCGATACCTGCCGGGGTCGCGGGAAGGTACTTATGGGTCACCGAGGCCCCCGCAACACAGGCAACAGGAAGGAATACGGGTGGTTTTTAGTTAGTAAGAGTCTGACACACCCTCCCGCTCCGCCCAGAGCGGGAGAAGTTATTTGCTGATTTCCCAACCTCAAAAAAAAAAAAAAGACTCACAATGCGAGGATAATTCAAGATGTACAAATTAGTTTACACATAAATTTGTTTACCCCAAAATATTTATCTAGATAAATTAGGTATAATTTTAATCGGTGAAAATCCCCTGGTTACTATTAACATCTACCACGCAAAGCCATTGTCAATCTTACCACGCTCATATTTGCTACATTTCTGTCAAAACACGTTCCTGACATGTGGAAAGTAGCCGAAGTCATTGTGATAGCCAAGCCTGGGAAGGAACCTCATGAAACAACATCTTACAGACCAATTTCACTGTTGCCTGTATTGTTAAAACTATTTGAGAAATTATTTCTAAACAAATTGAAGCCTTTTATTGAAACTGAAAATCTAATCCCCGGTTACCAGTCCGGATTTAGAGAACAACAATCTACGCTTGACTAAGTACACAAAATTACTAATGAATTTTAAACAACACTAAATGAGAGGAACGTGTGCTCCACGGTTTTCTTTGATGTTGTACAGGCTTTCGATAAAATATGGCATGATGGCCTCATTTATAAACTAAAAACAATGCTGCCTCAACAATTTTCACACATCTTAAAGTATATCAAACAGATTGTTTAGGATAAGACAAAGAAACGCCTATTCAGACCTTAGGCAGATAAAAGCTGGAGTACCACAAGGGAGTGTACTTGGTCTGGTCCTGTATCTACTATGCACCTGCGACACTCCTCAGCTAGAAAATTATTTAATTGCAACTTTGCTGACGATACAGCTATCATGGCTGGACTGCAACATGGCGCATCAAACTCAATGAAAGCAATTTTATCCACATTGACTTCACCAGCAAAAAGCCACAATTCTCTCGGTGTTCATGAATAATCAACCAATAGGTACCGTACGCAAATTCTGCTAAGTATCTCGGCATGACCCCGAGGTCATGCCGAAACTGCGCTGAAAAGAGCATGTCAAAAAGAAAAGAGCCGAACTAGATATTAGATACAAACAAATGTAGTGGATAGGTACTTGGTGAACAGTCGCCATTGTCCATATCTTACAAATTGTTGTTATACAAACAAGTTTTAAAGCCTGTAAGGAACGCCAACGCGCCCTGGTAATTAGAAACAGCGACTTACACCGGGACTTCAAGATGGATGTCGTAAACTGTAAACATAAAAAATATGCAGAAACTCACAAACACAGACTTCATCATCACGTAAATGTCGAGGCGATCCAACTCCTTCACATCACCGAATTAGACTAAAAAGGGTAAAACCTTTTGAGTTAGTTTAGTGCAGTATGAGTGCACTTAAACTGCAGTGCAAGTGCTGACTAAAGGACACGTGAATTAAGTGTCTTCCCCTTAACATAAAGGGAATAAGAAAGACGTTATTAGACGATTTCTTAATTGTATTGTACTTAGCAGTTTATGTTATATTTAAATTACTTATTAGCGAATAGGCTAGATGGTTATGTAAATAAAGTATTACCAACCCTAATACTTTATAAAAGGAAATAAAGAAGTTTTATTATTAGAAAATATTTTCAGTGCTGAATCTTGTTGTTTTTATTCTGACCAATGCAATATAAGCTAGAACAAACAAGCGTTTAGCAAAATCTTCGTTTTTGGATTTAAAACTCAGGAAAATTCAGCAAGAATTATTGTCTTGTACTGAATTTCACATACCTAACGTTTTCAAGACAGTATAATAACTTATAATACAAACATCAAATGCGAAAAAACATATTGTATGAGGTTGAAGTGTGACCTGAAATGGTGTCCGGTGTTGGCAGTGAGACGTTCACTCGTCACATATAATAATTAGTCAGCAAGACACAAACAACGGTTACAAACAGGGCTGTCGCGAAATTAGAATGAAGGCGTTGAACAGAATCATCTTTTAGGAGAAGAAATGAAGCAAATCTTTTTCATGATACAAGTAAAGCTGACTTTAGATTTTTATGTAAGCTGGTTGATTTACCTTTGATTGTCATGACTGATAATAATAATAACCGCCGTATCTCTACGCTGACGTCGTGGTGGGGCTTGCGCGCTCTGAACTCTAGGTCTGTACCGGTAGAGTTTACTTTGCCGGAACGGGTAAGGAGTCAGACCAAGAGAGATTCAGAAACACGCAGGGCAGCATGTGGCGAGCTATTGAGCTGTAGCGACCCCACGGACCCGAGAGAAGTCTTGTTTTTCACCTCTCTGGCTCTGCTTTGCCTTTATTGGCTGGCTGAAGTGAACACTGACGAAGAAGAGCTTCCACCTCATTCATGCCTTTATTAGCCGGCTTGAGATTCGCAAGAGCAAATGTGCTCGAAGGAAGGAAGTATGTCAGTAAGTGCTGGTAGGGATCGTGACCATCTTCCGGGCTCTGGGAATATTCTGATAGCCGTGGAATATCACTCCACTCCTCAAGCACCTCAGGACATGTTGCCCCCGTGTCGCTACGTCATTATGTGCTAGCGACTGTTTCCGGGGGCCCATTATTGAGTGTGCAAGTCACCCCCTGCCATTTTATCCGTGGATATTGACTTCGGCCCCTCGTACGCCTTCCAAAGGCCTGGGACTCCATGGTCCCGAGATATCAAATATAATAATAAATATAAACATACACATAATAAACATAAAATATAATAATAATAATAAAAGTTTAATAAAGTAAAAAGGTAAAACACTAAATATAAATTTACGAAAACCTACGAAAAAATCCATTGTGTTATGTGCCTGACTAGGTCATCCTGTGTTTTAGGCGAGGAAAGGTATACTATTTCTAAATAATCACATTAATTATAAAAATCTAGTAATCTAATAGATATGTAAAAAAGTGTAAATAGTACAATAAATCCTACTTGCTAAAACCTTAGTACCTATCCTGACTTAGCTAAATTTAATTAGTAGATACAAATACAATTTTTATGTAAGTACAACTAATAATTTCTCTGTATCTTCAAATGACATACTTTGAAGAGTGTCCTTTGGGTGTTCTTTTGTAATCATTATAATTAAGAGAATACATTTTGACTGCCTCGTTGGTCTAGTGGTCGCAAGCGCTAATCGAACCCAGGACCTCATGCTCAACAGCATGAGGTCCTGGGTTCGATTCCCGGGTCGGGCAAAGTGTTATTGGATTTTTCTATCTGGAATTTTACAGCAGCAGCCCGGAGTCTGGATTTGTGCCCGGTTGGTGGCAATAGGCTCGCCCCCTATTACATGGGATTTGAACATAACTAGCGAAATGTGGGTGTACTACAGGTACACCTCTGGCCAACCCTTCGGGGAAACAAGGCGCGATGTTATGTTATGTTAAATTTTGGCGGTAGCATTTAGTCTGCTTGAAAGGAATAGTCCTAGGAAGGCAAAAAATTTGGCTGCGAAAGCATGTTTTGTACATTTTATAGGGCAAACTATGTCTTTCCGTCTCTTTTTTAGTAAATTCAGTGCTATTGGGGAGTCGAGCTGTTAGTACTTCAAAGGATGCATAGAGTAGGCTAGTGGGAAAAAGGAAAGGGCGGCAAGGAGAATCACTCTTTTAGCTCTCTCGATTGGTAGTAGTAAACTTTTACCTACTCCACCCCAAGAGGTAATGCAGTAAGTCAAAGTTGACTGACAGAGAGCAAGGTAAACTCGCCTAATTAATTTTGGGTCAGCAATATAACGTATTTTCTTAAAACGATTATTAGCTTACGCATTTTATTATTTAAAGCTTCTAAGTATGTGTTGTTTAAAAGATAGGGTTTCATGTATTATAATTCACAGATATTTTATTTTAATACGAGTAGTTATATTAAAATTAGGACACATTCGTGGATGTTTGACAGTCGTTACGGGTCGTCAGAAGCCCGAAAGTCCAACTACCAGTCTTACCAAGGGGTATCGTATTACCCAGTAACTGGGTTGTGGAGGTCAGATAGGCAGTGATAATCAGTCAATAATGTTCCCACTGCTGAGACACAGGCCTCCTCTCTGTGAGAGGGAGTGGGCCGTAATCCACCACGCGGGCCCAGTGCGGGTTGGTAGATGTAGCATGTCTTCAAATTTTTGGTTCTAGGACATGCCGGTTTCCTCACGATGTTTTCCTTCACCGTTTTGAGAGCAGTGGTGATGAAATAATTTACACAAAGTAAAGCGCCTGTCTGGGTTCGAACCTACGATCTACAACTCCTAAGTCGCGGTCGTTACCACTGAGCCACCACTGCTCTCAGATAGGCAGTCGCTCCCTGTAAAATACTGGTATTCAACTGCATCCGGTTAGACTGGTAGCTGACCCCAATATAGTTGGGAAACAGCTAGGCAGCTGATGAATAATATTAGGACACGTAAGCAGGCATTCTGCAGGGACCATACAACAGTGAGCATACATCGTTGAGAGCAAAATAGATGTTTGTTTGCGCATTGAAAACTTAATATAATTTGTCTTACCCGCATTTAGTGTTAGTGAGTTATGTTGAAGCCACTTATGTACAATATTAAAACCATGTTTTGGAAACTTGTAGTCTTCACTTTAGGATTTAGCAGAAAAAAGGAGGGCAGTGACAGAGTACTGGATAAAAGTCATCAAGGTTGGCAGTGATACTAACTGAGTAAGGTGCTCTGGACGTACTACACGAGTTAGTATTATCACTGATGGAGGCTCATTCAATGCATCTTAATTTCCTCTGAAAGGCCTTTCAATAATTTCAGATTCTATCCTGATCATCTGCTATCTGAATAGCACACTTTGGATCATATTAGATTAGAATAATACTCTTTACATTCCCTCCATAATTGTATTATGGGTGGTCTTTTCAGAAAACCACACAATTCTAAGTTAAACGAATCCCACTTAGATCATTAATAAAATAAACATGATCAAAGAACTGCATGCCAAAAATGAAACAGTACACCATTATTCATTGAAACATCTTGATGCTATATGCAAATTCTTGACGCGTTAATCTTGCACCTTTTATGTTAATTGAGGACATGTAAAGGGGGATTAGAAGTCCCCTCGAGAGCCAGTCTAGGATTGTGATTAAACTTTGAATAAAGACAACAATGACAGAATAGAAACTATATGTGAGGTACGTATTTCAGTAAAAATAATTATGAATGATAGGGAAAATGCGCTTAGGATCAATATATCGTATGGTATCGTTAACCTATTGACCGCCAGGTCAAAAAAGCAAAGACGTGCCCTCGGCGCCAAGCTACGAATTATTCCTTAAAATCGGTCATGTAATTGTGACCGTGGCGTGCTGGGCACATTTTGGTCTGTCATCTTTATATGGCTGTGGCGGTCAAAAGGTTCAATATTTATGTATGTAAAAATGTTGACTATTATTATATTCAACATGTTTCTTCTTTTCAGCAAGACCATAAAAGGCTTTCGAACTTGTGCATTTAGCACTATAATTCTAGGTAATGCTCAAATAGATTGTTTTATTTAATGATCCATATATGTCAACATATTTTTAATGGAATGTTTCTTGGATAAATCCAAACAATTTATTAGTTTGATTTGATAGGCAGGTGCCTAGACATCGAATTTACTTTTTCAGTATAGGAATTCTACCCCCAAAATAGCAAAATATCTATAATATTATCTCTGAATAAGTAATGTTATGCATATTCCTGGAATACTCAGATCAGCCCTGTCCAACATCGTATGTGACGTCACTAATGACTCGACAGTGCTCGGACGTTAGCAAAAGGCGGACTGACCCGAAATTCCACTTAGCAATGCACAGAGCAAAACTTGTATAAATGTACTTGGGTGGAGTTGCTATTAGGTGTAAACTATGTAGATAGATGTGTACTAAGAAACTAAGATGAGACCAGACGGGCAGGAGTTTACAAATGTTGTCTTGAAGAGCTGAAGTCGCATCCAATTTTGCAATGTTGCAATGTCTAAAGTTGCGATCATTCCCAATGCGAAGTCACCTATCCAAGTCCCATTTTTGTATGACAAGGGTTCATCTTTTATTCAATTGCTGTAATATTAAACTCTTTATTATAACTATATCACATCAAGGAAAGAATAACATATACGTATATAGTAAAAGTTCGTGAAACACAATAAAAATGAAAACAAGCGAACATCAAAACTCACTATGAGGACTTTCCTGTCAAAAACAGTACAAAAAGATACTCTAAACAATAATTATCATTAATTTCAATACTTCTGTAATATTGTAGGCAAACTTTCCTATTGAAAGTGCAGAGCCGTTTTCCAAATGCGGGACGACCCGAAAATCCACTTAGCCTTCGAGGAAAACTTGGTAAAGGGTTGCGAGGGTTGCGCGTAAGAGCTTAAAAACAAGGGGTGTTTATTAAATTATTTTGTCGTGCATAGGGATTTAATCAGAGCCACTGATAATCATTTGGGATTGGGATTAATGGGTGAAATGGTGTGAGGTTTTTCTCGATTTTGGTTAATAATACTTCCTTTTTTAGTGGATTATAATTGAAGACATCAATAACTGAAAAACTTTTTGAGATTGAATCGTTACTTGGTTGCAGTAATAAGCTATTAATTCCTGAAAAACATAATTATTAGAAGACAGAAAAGGTTTTGTTCTTTTGTGGAGTGTTTGGATTTAGTGTTAAATTGATAAAAAACTTAAAAGCGTCACATATTAGTATATTAGTATCTATAATCATCAACCTATAACAGTTCAGTGCTGGACATGTGCATCTTCATCGCCCGCCTTTTAACTCCATCGTCAGCCCTGCAAACCCTGCAAAGATCGCGACTTCACTCATCATATATCCTGTAGTTCAGTATTTCCACGTATTCCACTTCTTCTTCACACACAATTACGACCAACCCTCAAATGCAAACATACAAAGTATTTATAGCAAGCCTTACATTCCACCAACAGCACAGGATCTAAGCGGACTCCACAATGTCTAATTAAACACAACGAGAACACGTCCCAACCGGTGTTCCTTGTATAATAGCTTGTTATTAAAACTTTATATTTGTGTCAGGTGCGTTAACAGAGTGCTAAGTTGCCTGCCAAATGACACTCGTTTTGAATTACTGAAGACTTTATCAAGAATTGTGGAACTAGAGCTGTTGGTTAATTTCCATTTTAGTTTTAAGGAGTTCATCCCTCTTTCAGCTTAGTTTAGGAAAGATGGGTGAAGGAATTATTAAGCCTAAAACCAGGGTATTATATCATGTACATTTTCAAAATGTTTAATTTTTTCCAGTTTTGTGTCTGTAGGAATCATATTTGCAAATCGTCCTTCAAAGAATTGGCTATTTAAAACCTCAGCTTCCTATCTAAACTTTAGTTTCCATTTCGCTTATAACCAAACTAGCTACCTACCATCCCAACTCCACCATCAATAAAACATCGATAAACAAATCCCAGACGTCACACGATCAGCTAGACGCGACATCAAAATGCTAATACCAAAACTACGAGCGCACTCGAATAAACTACATTATGCTGGGATGTTCAGCTGTTCAGTTTTACAGCTCAACCCGCGTAACAATCCTCGGTGGAGCAGCCGCGCAAACTTTTAATTGGCGTGCCATTAGGACGGGCGGAGGCACTAAGCGATTTGTGGTGTACCGGCCCTCTCTCTCTCGAGGTTTTAATTTCTCTCGCACCTCTTGTGGGGGCTTGTTGATTACGTATTCTGGATTCGGATTACGAGTGCCTTAGATGCGGTGGATGTAATTGCTGGAGTAGTGTAGATACCGGTGTTAGGTAAGTCAGGAAATCAAACGATTGATTGTAAGCAACTTGAATGGGATTTAGCCAAAATATTTTTCAGAAGTTGCTCTTGCTCTGCACCTCACCGTTTTATGCCGCGTCCTATTTAAAAGCGATCGTCGCGTGAATACGCGATCGTCTTTTTACTCGGTGAAGCTGACCGCGTGGTCGCGCCGACAGAGTGCGCCTTCCGGTTTTCCGAACACAAAGTGACTTAATGAACGCAACGATCGCGTATTCGCACGACGATCGCTTTTACATAAGACGCGGCCTAACAGTTTTCTGTCAGAATGTACAACTTTTATGTAGTTTAGTGTAGTGTTAAAAGAACACTAAGAAAATTTGCCTTAAGAAGACCTAAATGTCGTACGTTTGGTAAATAACTCTTAGTAGGTACGTTTACACACAAAGTCCTATCATTTTTGACACTAAGTACAATACTCTTACAGTATCAGCTTACCAACAAATTAATAAAACATCCTGCGTTCTAAATATGGACGCGTCTTTAAGACAGGTTTTAACTTAGTTCAGGACAGATAAAGGATAACTTAAAGGCACGAGCTAGTAAAAAAGTTTGCAGCAAAAAGTTCTAACTGTGGGAGCTGTTTTAATTTCAAGTGTTTCTAACGGACGCTTTCTGGAGTAAAAAAATATGTTACGTATGAACAAATTATTATGCTATAATATATATACAATATACCTATAATATGTAACAACTGACAAGTAAAGTAGAAGAAGAATATATAACGAAAATAGATCTTTTGTTAGAATTAAACAATGCAACTCTCGATTTTTAAATTAGTCAATTATAACTTGTGGGTTTTGGCGGGGCTCTGTTGTAGCGGGACGGTCATGTCTTCAGCTAATGACACGTCGTTACCGCCACAAATCTCCGACATTACAACGTATTAAAACTCTAAAACTTTACTCGGCTCGCCATTTGGCTTCAACAAAAACTTTCTTACATCACAAGATTTAAATTCAAGTCTCGAACCGTGCGGAGTCATGAAAATATTTTACGCAAGGATGTCTGGCTTACGAAAGATTATAGTTGTTGTGCTCTTTGATTATCATGATTCTTGTTTTGAAACCCATCAATGTTATAAGTCTTCTGGAATTAACGTTGTGTCTTATTCGATGTCGCAAGTACTTAAATGGTAGAATCGAATCATACTAGAATTAAGAAGTACCCACTCACTCGTATACAATATTAAGACAAGTTTGCTAATAGGATATAGGGTTTTTACGGTTTTTGTGATTCTTATTTGCAATTATTGGTATAAAATCATTTAAGATTATTTTTTTATCCAAGCTCTTAACACACAAACAACACCAGCTACTTTAACTCAAATGTTATAACAACGTAACAAAATTCCATTATTTATTTAAATTTGCAATAAAAATAATAACTTATTCGGAAAACCTTGTTCATACTTCGCGCCATTTTTCACTTCAATAATATTCGCAAGTGGCGCCGTTTCGCAGATTTTTATTCGCAACTTCGCAACCCTTAGCCAGGAAGGGATGGTTATCGTTCGCCATACCATGGATAGATGGCGCACGGTGCATTGTATTTCACGAAAGCAAGAACAGATGGCGCTGACGGAACACCTGGTAATTATTTTTAAATGAGATAAAAAAAATAATCTTATGGTATATATATTTGATTTTTTTTGTAATTCATTATTAATAAGATTTAAATAATTTATTGCCAAATCTCATTGGGACAATTTAGGATAGACCAGTACATCGATGTGGGCAAAACAAAAGAAAGTTGCTTCTAACACATTCATAAAACTAAATTCACGTTCTCTAAGTAGGTTGGGTAAACAAATGATATACGAATTTCAATTGTTTTATTATTCTAAAATTTGAATATAAACCATACATCTATTTAAGTTAAAAGGTTCAAGCGGCCGAACGCCGGCTGTCGACGATTAGCCACGCTAGCCGGAACAATTTTTTAATATCCCCAAACAAGGAAGGCGAGTCTATCGAGTGTTTGAAATGTGTGGATGAGGCCCTCTATTAAACATTTTTATCTACTAACTTTTTTTCTGCAACACCTTATATCCCATTGCCAGTGGGTGCGACTGCGATGCAATATTCTCCAAAATCATTTTGCTCTACTTTGTCACTGTCATGAAAGATGATTTTGTATCATAAGAAGATCAATATCCAGCCGATAAAAGATATCTTTTTCTTTTTAAAGCAGAAGCCTTATCATAATTCTTAGGGTATTATTATAAGTGAGTTTGTTTGTTTGATTGTCACGCTTTCACGCTGAAACTGCTGAACGGATTTGGATGTCAAAGTCAAAGTCAAATTATTTATTTCAAATAGGCACATAAAAGGCACTTTTGAACGTAAAAATTAACAAAAAAAAAAATTAAATTGATTCTAGTCGCCCCTTCCAAAAGGTAGTTTCGTATGGGCAAGAAACTCCACCATTACTCTTTTAAAATGTTGTATAAAATTTTGTATAGGTACATTTTAAAATTATATGTGAAGACGATGCACCTAGAATAAAATTACTATACCAAAACAGGTAAAAAAAAAATTTAAATAAAGCAATGACAGTAAAATTAGTTATGTGATAGGTACATGATGCTCACATATTTACAAACATTGTAAAAGTATACGTTTTCCTAAAAATAATAAATAAAGTAATAGGTCTGTGTGTGAGTTAAAGTAATCACATAATTTAAATTCAACATTGATTTATTATTTGTATCAAATAATTAATACAACAAATAGCAACCAATTTGATTTTGTCTAGACTCTAGATTGTCCTATGGAGCTGGACCAGCATGTTTCCAAGCATCTTGGATATAATCCTCTAATTTGTAATATGCTTGTTTACAAAGTGTACTTTTAACATGAGTTTTAAATTTTCTTTCATTTAATTGCAATATATCACAAGGTATTTTGTTGTAACATTTGACACAGTACCCTATAAAAGATGTATGTACTTTAGATAATCTGAAAAATGGCTGATCTATTTTATCTTTATTTCTAGTATTAAAATTATGTCTATCACTTATTTTATTAAAAAGATGTCGATTTTTTCTTACATACATAATATTTTCATAAATGAATTGGCAAGGTACTGTCATAATATTAATATTTTAAATTGTTCCCTAAGAGATTCACGGTGACGTAGATGGTTCTGACAGCTCGCTTTTGCAAAATAACATTCGGCACACAGATATACCATGACCTGGGTAAGGACATAAGCTACTTTCATCCTGGATCGCAGACAAAGTCGCGGGCAACTAGCTGTATTGAAAAACTGAAACTGTATTTTTAGGTGTTTCCTAATTAATTCTGTGGGTCAGTGACAGCTCGGCCTGACTCAAATAGGCCCGAATAATAATACCAGATATTTCACTCCCGATTACGGCGATTTGTACGATCAAGTAGAAAATCGATATTTTAAAACAAATCATTACGAATATATTTTTTTTTCAATGTTTTTGGATTTTTATTTATCTACATACAAAACGGGAAAACATCACATCATCATCATCTACAACGCCTATTTCAATTGTGATAAGTAGCCTATGTTCATTCTAACTAAAAAGTACTAAAAGGACTAAAAAGCTAACCGTGCCTTTGCTAAAAAAATTACACACATTTCTTACCTGATGACAACAGAATAGTTATCTATCTCACTCTTGCAAATCAATTTTACAATAGTCTAGATCATAAAAGACAAAAAGGCCATTTCCGCGAAAAATTTACCGTGCACTTGCCTCGCATGAATCGTTTAACTTATACTTATACTTGTTAGTTTTTTTTATCTCTGTCTTACGCTGTATATGTGAAAATATTTGTGCATTCTACATGATTGGGAAATTCAGATACTTGGTGAAAATGTCGGCCGAAAGGCCTTCTCAGGCCAGAACTTGAAACTACCAATTAAATTAATACAACATCAGCGGGGCGTAAGTTTATTACACGCCGGTCACATTTATCGTTATTGACGTACACAATATTCTCTTAAGACTGCGATTGTTCCTAAATAATATTTTTCATAAATAATAAATATGTTTTTTTTTTAAACTTCAATATTTTAAGCGGTCGACTTTCATTGCCGACGGTACACACCACTTTTTAGGCGTTTTGACGACGTAATGTGTGGTATTATTATTCGGGCCGAGTTGACTCGGGCCGAACTGTCACTGACCTAAAGGCTCCTGCAGACAGGCACGACGCGATAGCGCGACCCGACCCTAGTAGCACAATTTCTATGAAAACTTAATGGAATGAATCGCGCGGCGCGTCGCGCTGCCTGTCGCGCCCGCGATTTCGCACCAGTCTGCACGAGCCTTAATTCTTTTTGTTTCTACATAGTAGTGTTACGAGTACCAACGTGGTAACACCACTTGTGTTTTCATGTCGTTTAACGTTTGCCTTGAATTTTGCTTGCGTTAATGCTTCAAATGGCCCTGATCCATAATCCCTAGTCTAACTTACATAACATCTATGAATAGACCTACAACAGCAATTCAAATCTGTACTCCAATTCCCAATAAATTGTCATGTCTACACTAAGACAGCACGAAAGGAACATTAACAGTTCGCCAGGGACTTTGACAGCTACAATACGTGTCGTGGTCGGAATTAGCATACACACTTGGCGACCAACTATTTCCATCTCATTCATATGTAGCTCTTTGTGTATGTGAGAGAGGGATGGAATGATCGTGTGTGGTAGCTACCTCGTAAGACATTGATGTTACATACGAGTAGTAGGTGTGTATTGCTTCGTGATGGAATACGCATTGTTTGAGGTGTGAAAGGAAAACATAATATTATCTTGTTGCAAAAGTTGTAAGGCCAATAGGTTACCGAGTTATGCTTATTAAAGATCTTACAAACTCCACATGTAGTTAGGACGACGTTATCAATTTGGCACATGTGTAAAAGCACTGCCGCTCTTGCCCACTTGAAGTCCACTTAACGTCAGTCATCCTTAAGGCAAATAAAATCGTATAAGGATATACTTATCAGGCTTGTTACTGACAAATGACAGTTTGATGTTCTTTAAGTTTTTTTTTTTTTTTTAATTTAATTGAGTCACATAAAACGAGAAATCTAAAAATATACTTGGATGCAGAAAGGGTATATCGTAATAGACTTGGTGTTGTAGAAATGTTTAGGTATGTATCGAAAATACTGATTGATGAACTGATTAAGTAAAACTAATGAAAAATTACAATCAAAAGCCTTCAAGCAACATAAAGTGGATTAGAAAGCTGAACAGCAATTTTAAGGACAAATTAAGATTTTGCAATTGTCCGCCTTAAATTGAGGGCCTGTGTACGGTTCGTACACTTGCAGAGTTGTTGTTGTTTAGGTTGAAGTACGTAGAGAAAAGATCACTTAGTTCCCGTTGGGTTTATTACCTAAAATAGTGTTTAAGTACAAGTAAATTCGTTGACGATCCCTTTCTCTAATGTTAGTTACCGCGTAGCAGTAATCTCACTCACTGATTTATTGTAGTTCATGTATATTTATAGTTATATGCCACGCCTGGTGCAAGCCACCGCGTCAGCAAAATATGTACAGTGTAAGACTGTACAGCCTGCAATATTCATATCATTAATTCGAACTCCAATACTGTTTTCAATACTAAATAAATGACTATTATTCAAATAACCATAGAACGTTTAATTTTTAGCAACAAAGGCTGACGGGGAGTGGCTCCACAAACACGGATTTCCAATTAAGTTAGGGCCTGATTGGCAGGTCGTTAGTCAACGCTGCAGCGTGAATGTGGGCGCACGTCTCGGCCCGGCCCGCGAAACATCGCGATTATTGATGGCTGATACACAACAAGATGTTTTAGAAACGTATTTTGTAAAACAAGGTTAAAGTAATGATAAAAAATGTTGTATTTGGGGGTAATTTTAGTAGTCACTAAAGTGCAATTTTGCATGAAATATTGAGTGTGAGCAGTCAAGCCATGACAGATACATAACATCATATTCAAAAGAATACTCAAAAAAAGAGCAGTGGTGGCCCAGTGGTAACGGCCGCGACTTACGAGTTGTAGGTCGTAGGTTCGAACCCAGACAGGCGCTTTACTTTGTGTAAATTATTTCATCACCACTGCTCTCAAAACGGTGAAGGAAAACATCGTGAGGAAACCGACATGTCCTAGAACCAAAAATTCGAAGACATGTGACATCTACCAATCCGCACTGGGCCCGCGTGGTGGATTACGGCCGACTCCCTCTCACAGAGAGGAGGCCTGTGTCCCAGCAGTGGGAACAATATAGGCTGATTATGTTACTCAAAAAAAAAATATAAAACCTACAATAACATTATTGTCTCAGTTGGAATACACTCTCTATAGCATCCAATCCATCTACCATTTACCCCATATGGTTAAATACTGCATTCTATAAAGGTGTTAATACAAAACGAACTAACAACAAAATCAGTTCACACCATCAAAACTTCATAGTAGCAATTATTTGCAGATAGATATACTTACTTAGAGTATGTAAGGATCGTAGTAGGCGGCTTTCTCTAGTTTCTGCCTACCCCATGGGAAGAAGGCGTGAGTTTATGTATGTATGTATGTATGTATACTTACTTAGCATAAAGATATAGATATCAGCACATCTTTCATAGAGTTTACTTGTTTATTCGCTTTCCATGTAAGGACTAAGGAACTCGTAAGCGATACGCAGAAATACAAAAGTAATAGGATCGATTTCTATAGATTATCATCATAAAAACTACATGTGCGCCTGTAGGTAAGTCTGTACCTACTGTGCCACCTACTACGTGTGTGTGTACCTACTACGCCACGGCGTCCTCACCTTCCGCCTGACGCAGGTCCTCACCGGACATGGCAGCTTCGGGAGGTTCCTGTGTCGGATAAGGCGGGAGGAAACGCCCGGGTGCCACCACTGTGTGGATCGCCCGGAGGACACGGTGGAGCATACGGTGGAGGTCTGCCCAGCTTGGGCAGAGCACCACCGTGTCCTCGTGGAGGCGATCGGCGGCAGAGATCTCTCGCGTCCGGCCCTGGTTCAGGCCATGGTACGGAGCGAGCCGGGCAGCCGTCACCTCCTTCTGCGAAGCAGTACTGCTCGCGAAGGAGGAAGCGGGACGGTTGAGGGAAAGGCAAATTTCGCGCCCTCTTGCGCCTAGCCGCCGCAGGAGACGCCCTGGGCGTCGGGAATCCCGGGCAGATTTCTGGCCACCGTAGGCGCGGGCTTGCGGACGGTGAGCACCGGGTAGCTCACCGTCCGGTAAGGACCAGGTCCGGGTTGACAGCGCGTCGAATTCCACGCGCGCCTCAAAGATATGTCGTCAGCACAATGTAGGGGTTCACTAGGGCCGATGCCTGCCGGGGTCGCGGGAAGGTACTAATGGGTCACCGAGGCCCCTGGCAACACAGGCAACAGGAAGGAGTACGGGTGGGTTTTAGTCAGTAAGAGTCTGACACAACCTCCCGCTTCGCCCAGAGCGGGAGAAGTTATTTGATGATTTGCCATGCAAAAAAAAAACTGTGTGTTTCTTTACTATCATTATAGATTGAAATGTATTTAAAATTAACTGGGGCCAATAAGGGCCTTGATGGGATCTTTATCACTTTAGAGTGCTTTCTTGATCAGTTTTATTATCACCACCTGCCTTAAGTTGCATGTTTAATACAAATTGTAAATTAGTATTTGCAAGAAAACTAGCATTATTGATGTCGGTAAACAGACTCGCTTTTGTACAACTATTTAATGCTTATATACAATTTAGTAACACACTCTTGTTTTTATTTCAGCGATTTAACTTGTAAACAGCAATAAACTCGAACTCAAAGCATTTATTTCAATTAAACCAATTACAGGCACTTTTGAACAGTCAAAAAGTCGGTCAGTTAGTCAGAAACTTGTAGCTAATTGCCCATTCAAAACGTAGATATCTATGGAGAAGAACGGGCAAGAAACTCCAAGGACACTTTTAAATCAAGATTTTAACAAAATCCTGGGTAAATTAATTTTGTTGTGTGATATGAGAGAACAATGTAACAAAAACAAACAAAACAATTCAAAATATAAGATTAAAAGTTTAAAAATAAGCCATGGGAGTTAAGAGAGGACAAAAAGGCTTGGGATTGAGCTGCTCCAATAAACTTACAGTGAATGTTGTTTTTTTACTCTTTTTATTTTGCTAGCCATTTATATTTTCTTATTCTATATAACATTCTATACAAACAATGACATGAATATTTACTTTGTATAGTATTATATTATATTATTTTAATTATTAGGAATGTGAGGACTATGTGGGTCATTGTTTATTTTTTTTTTTTGTCTCTTACTTTTAATGATGATCTGGCAGTTTGAGTACTTTATGCGGCCTACCCAAATGTCTTTTCTTTGGTATTGTTCGTCAAATCATTGAGCTCCTTAAGTTTTGAGTTGAGCTGCATGATAACTGACAAATGCGTGCACTGACTGGACAGGTCCACTCAAATCTGTGTGGTCTTTCCTCAAAAGACCATTTCGGACACCAACCTACATGGTCCTCAAATGATCTGACCAAGATTATGTCCGAATATACACATTGACATTGATGAATTTTATTTATGCAATGACATGAATATTTACTCTGTGTAGTATTATATTGTTTTAATTATTGTAAATGTGAAGACTATGTGGATCATTGTTTCATTTTGTTTTATTCTCAGTTAGTTTTTAATATGGTCTGGCAGTTTTTAGTATTTTTTGCGGCCTAGCCAAATGTCCTTTCTTTGGTATTGTTCGTTGAATCGTTGAGCTCCTTTAGTTATGAGTTGAGCTGCACAACGACTGACAAATGCGTGCACTGACTGGACAGGTCCACTCAATCTGTGTGGTTCTTTCATCAAAAGACCATTTCAGACACCAATCGACATGGTCTTCACATGATCTGACCAAGATTATGTCTGGACTTTAAAAGAGACTGTGACCTCTGAGTTTGTTTCGGCCTTTCTTCTCAGAGTAGTCAGATAGGAAACGCCGGCCTCATCTAGTTTAAAAAAATATGTTTTGACGTGTAAAAGTGTTTGTAAAAACCGACTTACAGAAATAAAATCATTTATCATTTATCATTTAACAGGAACCGAATTATCCAACACATGCGCCACCAGACATCTAAACTTCTCACTTAGATGTCTCCAGCGAGACATCTAAGTGAGCATGACATGCTCTCTACTGCCATGCTTTCTTAAGTCACACACATGATAACATAATAACCTGCTAATATTGATATTTTAAAGCACCACCACCTTCCAATTTTCTTTCCTAATTAGTGGGTGTTCGAAAAGTCGGAAATATGAATATGAGAATTTTAAATAAGCGGACGAGTACGTATTCATGTCTGCTAAACAAAGAACTAACGGTTATCTCCAATCTGTTTATGATACTTTTAAAAGTAAGAAGAAGTCGCCGTTTTTATTTTTGCAGACTATTACGTACGAATGTCTGCAAAAATAAAAACGGCAACCAATATTCCTGAAACACCTCGCAATTTGAATTTTCTTTCACTACCGCGAAAAGCAACCAAGTCACGCATCACTACACAGTCGTTAATTATCGTCGACTGTCTCCGTATAAACATGATCGATTGACTAGTATGTACGAAAAGTGAAGATATCGGAGGGAAAGAAACATTAAGTGTATTCCTATGTCGGCAGTGATATCATTTTCATAGGCTGCCGAGGTTCCTACAGCCCCTTGGAACTATTGAGAACAGGACAGGTGAGGAGATGTCAAAGAGTATCTTTATTTTTTCGGGACAAAATTTCGTGGTTGGACAAAGTCTCGCGGTTTAGTTAGAAACCGCATTCGATTCGATACATCATTTTGGGAGCCATATTCCAAAGATAGGCAGACGGTATGTAGGGAAACTTTGTGATGCAAAATAGCTTGGCTGTTTGCATTACGAAGTTTGATTGGTGTATTACTTTGAATAATCATAATATTTCTGAGTCCATACTAATTGCCTAGGGCACTTCCAAAGATACAACGATTGATTTACCGACATCAAAGGAAATTTCCGTTGTTTTATTCGTTCAGAGAAATCCAGTAACCGAGATATACCTTCAGAAAATTACCACTGACGGATTGCATTGCATTTGATTTGCAATTCCAGAAACGACTTAGAAAGGCAATAATATGACCATGGACTGTATTAGATTTACTCAAAAAGGAACCAAGAGATGGCGAATATCAAATACCGACAAATGAACAAACTCGATGGGGTAATAATGATAACCTTAGAATAGAAGAAAATTCTATATTGTTTTAAGGACCTGTATGCAGCTAACTAACAAGGCTTTTAAAATCAGGCATCTTCTGGGAACAAAGTCTTCTCCTTCTTCTTCTTCTTATCATAAACCTCATCCATCGTTACCCATCAGGCGAGATTGAGGTCTAAAAAAAACTGGATTTAAGTTTGCTAATAATAATAAATTATTTACTGTCATTAACAGGTTACCAAAACAATTGAGATCCTGGCTCCAGAGCTAGGTTAGAATACCTGTATTGCAGGAGCCAGAAATACTGCCATTTGACTATTAAAACATCAAAGGTTAAGAAAATAGCGACTCCACTGAAATTTTATTCTGGACTCACGAAAAAGCAACTGAATAGTAAGGCGTCGAGAAAAAAACAGAATGATTCAATCGGCCACTCTCGAATCTCTATCAGTCTTCGTCACTGTTTCGTGTGTTTAGTCCGATATCGATTTATTGTCGACACATGGAAAAACTGACAGTTTAGACGGCTAAAGTTTCACAGCGTCTTGCAAGATTTAGAGACTAAGAACAGCTGATGATATTGAAATTGGTAGGTACTTCATTTTAAAATGATTTCACATAAACATACACGGGCACTTATGAATTATCAGAAGCTAGGTGCACAGTTTCAATTAGTCCAACCCATGTTCCTTAGGTCTAACCGTTTTATATCTATGTAAGGCACAGTTTCAAGTCAAGATTTTGTATATTCGATTATTTATGTATATCGTATCTTGTATTTTACAACCCAACTAATGAAGGCTACGTTTTTGTTTTGTCGTATCATCTATTTCGAAACGTAGACTTCCTCACCCTCACAGACTGTTGCATTGAAGGATCGTGAGGTCATTATTGTCTTCAACGCTAATATGAAAAATAAATATTTCACGTTTCGGAGCAGCTTGTAATTTATTTACACAAAACTATATTCCAAAGTTCCACTAACGTGTTTTCTTATGCAAATCTATGTTAATCTGGCATTTTCACATTTAATTTTATTTCTGGCCACATTTCTGGAATGATATTGTCTCTTAAATCAGTCGTCGGGTGTTTTTCTTGGAGCGGCCGAGCCACCATGTTTTGTTTAGAATCACGCACACCCCGTCTGGGTTGCTTCTGCGATTGTGATTTACAACTCCTGGATTGTTTTATCACTAGTTTTACACGTCATTTGAATGTGTTTTTAAATAAATTTTGAAATTATTGTCGTTTCGAAATATAGCTGGCTACAAACATAAATTGTGTTATCCGTTTGCAGTAAGGAATATTAGAGCCTTCAGAAACCAATATTCAATAATCAAAGATCAAATTCCAATTGAATGTTTTTTCTGTTGATTAGTCTTCACGAAAACGTCAACAATCAAATTAATAACAAACAACACTGTTTTGTTCAGCTCTACCTTAGCATATTGTGTTCAGGCAACTTGTGATCGCAACTTATCAGTCTTCATAACACATCATCGACATCTAAGTCTGTTTCAAATTCATCGTATTCTTATATTATTTCTAATAATAATTAATGATTAGTGGCAACTTCATTGCGTCCCTCAAAATTATCATAATCAATACTGACAAGTATTGTAACTTTAGAAGAAGCTCAACTTGCTTTTTATTTTACATTAAAGTATGAGTCACACAGTTATTAACGGGCAAACATATCAAATGACCGGTCACTTTACACTTTTGATTCGTTTTTGACCAGCTATGACGTACCCATGCCGGTAAAAGAGTAATTATTGTTATTCTAATGGATCGTACGGGCATTCTGAACATTCCCCATTGTAAGGAGTCCAGGATCGAAGCTCTGATTAATGATTGTGCAGCGAGGGACGACTTAGGGGCGACTTATAGTGCGAAATGTAGAAAAAAATAACTTGTTTTATAAAACCAAAGGCTGCTACAGAAAAGCCAGACTTTTTTTTTGAAGGTTAAGCTGAGCTTCATGGTTAGATTTCTTAAGCAATAACTTTGTTAACACCTGTTCTTTTTTTTTGTTTTATGTGTTGTTTCGTAACTAAATTGTACTTTAAATAATTAAGTAGGTACTAACACTTTTAGCGTGATAAACAATAGTTAATCTATGACTTGTAAAACTACATAAATTAGACTGCTAACGTAGAAATTATCTTAGTAGAAAATGTTTGCAGGCCATTGGAATTAGTTAGTTTAAATTACTCACTTGAGGTACTAAAATTACTCACCATAATTTCTTACAAGTTACTTTGAGCAGATGTCCTTCACTCTTGTCACAGATATCTTCATCTATATATGTGTAGTTAGTACAAATTAAAACATTCAGTAGGATGCAAATTGTAAATGCTTTCATAAAAGTGTAACATTTTTTTTTAAGTTGCAGCACTTTCAGTATCGCTTCGTTTTAATTTACTTTCTTAGTTATTGTCTTTTTGCAAGATAGTGTGTTTCTGTCACGTCAGGTTCTTTGTACACGATACGGCACGGGTTTCTTTATGGTACGGCGTATAAACCGCGCCGTAGAAAAAACGTGCCTGTCAACAACCTTCCATAGTGATCCATACAACAATGACGACCGTACACACGGCGGATAAACCGCATATTTTCACGGAAAGAAAAACGTGTATAAAGGGCCGGATTCTAAATCTTAAGACGTTGACACCTAAACCGCGGTCACTGTAAGATTGCATAGAAAAGAAAGAAAAGTGCAATGACAAAACGCTTGTAATTTATTGCAAAATATGAAGCAATTATCTATTTACTCAAAATTGAGTAGAGTAATCGAAAATAAAAACAACCAAGTTCTGCATTCAAATAAGACGTTCTTGTTATTAATTAAATACGTAACGTATGTTAATATTTAATACAGATATTTTGGATTAGAACTCAAGGCAAGAGGTTAATTTAACGTTAGTTTGTATCGAGATTTTTTTTTTCAAAACGTGTTTTGGTAACAACCAAGCTCTGGGAAATATGTTCAAAATTAACATATATTTTTTCGGCTACCACAAACTATACAGATTTGGCAATTTTTTTTTCTTAAGAGAATCTTATTTTGGTCAATTGGGTCTTGTCAGCGCCTTAAACATGATCTTGTAACGACGTGATTTTTCGTGGGAATATTATTTTCTATCGTTCGATTTTGCATCAGATTTAAAATATTTTGCTTCAGTATTTGCTCATACGACGTAGGCGAAGTATTTTATTTTGAATGTTACATTAATTTTACCCTTTTTTATGCTTTTTAAATTCGCCCTACCTACATGTTAAAAATAAACACAAAATCAACGCACAGCCGAAGCCTGGAGCAAAAACTAGTGCAACAATGCGTTAGCCCACTGCACGCTCGTCCTTAACGATGGTATCAGGGCATAATGCCGCAGCAAGAGATTATGCCACACAGTTGACCGACCGGTGTTTGTTTGCTGAAATCGACAAGCATGGGGCACCGTCACCCATAGTGGAGCCGATAGGAATTCCATGGCCATGATTTTGTGTTTGCGTAGGTATTTAGGAAGTTTTTGAGGGAAGATAAGTAATACGTCAATATTTTCGGTTAGAGAGGAATATGAAAATAATAATCAATAGAATAATATGATAACTATTCATATAAAATTGCCACTTGTCGTTGTTATTAAAGACAGTGCTTTATCATCAGAACCAACTGTTACCCAGTCCAAAAAAGTTTAAATCTTAATAGATAGATCATCTGAAGCCAAAAAGCTCATAAATAAAACAACAAAGCGATCACCGCATACCTAGTTCAAACACGTTGTTTCGCTTCAAACACAACTATTTTAATACCCAACACTACACACATTATATGACGGACTTAGCAATCGTGCGTGTTAACTCCGTAACAAATGCCCCTTAAAACAACATAATACTACAAAAAGATAAAGAAACATCTCGTTTTCTCTTTTTGTCTCACAAAAAACCTTTTCTTTTATCCACTTTGAGAAACGCCGAAGCTTTTTCAATATTTTTTCACTTGCTTAGGAAGTCATAATTGTGTTTATAGATGTGTATTGTCGTATTTTTAAAATGTTTGTTGTTATATTGGTCAAGGGTACACAAAACAATGACGTCGCAAAGTTTCGCGAAAAAGATGTGTGTCGTAAAAATGGGTTTCGACTTTCGGCAAATGGAGACTGTTGTCACTTCACTGGGTTAGACAGATATTTGAAAGATCGTTAAAAAGTTAAAATACCTGTCATGATCTGAGAAAAATATGTATATATTTTTAAATAAAAAAAATGCTTAACATCTGCCCCAAATATTAAGGATACTTAGCAGGTAAATATTTATAATTTACCTGCTAATTTACGATTTCAGTAGAAAATCTGGGGAATAAATAGTCAGCATCAAAGTACCTACCAAGAATAACTGTTTCTTCACTAGTACTGAAATCAAAACCTTCTGCGTACAACTTTTCTTCCACATTTTGCATGTATTATATTATAAAAACAAAGGAACTTCCGAAACGGTACGTCAATGAATCCCGTTCCCCGTACGTTGGACATAAATCTTCAAATTTACCACTTTAACCGTTCAGTCGGCGAGTTGACAAAATAATGGTGTTAGACAATGACCTGATAATTGTCCAATTGTGAGCTTGAAGCGGGACTAAATACATCTTTGTTAACACATTACTTTGTAATGAGACTGAAAGGTTAGTTTTCGATTTAGAACTGAAGAACCCGTGCTTGAAAAGATAAAACATAGGTAACAATAATGTTAGTATGTCTAGTTAGGTTTTTTTTTTTTAGGTATGGCATCTCGTAGTTGACCTTGAGAGGTCGTGACTACTTAACCGGACTTTCCTGTGGCTGCCTTAAGTGAACTCAAAGCCTCCAGCCAGGGCCGAATTTCTTACATTACTAAGCGACTGCACGCTAAGGGCACCCCCTCTGGGGTACGGACCTCGGCTTAGGGCGTCGCTGGTGCAGCAAGGTGAGACAGGCTGGATCTGATCAGAATTATTATTATTCGGAGAATTTAAAACTACAGGCTCAGCTGCGGCGCGGGCTGGCGCTTCGTCGAGCAAGGGTCGGGGGGGACAATTACGTCGGGGTTTAGGCGAGGGACCTCGGCGGCGAGGTCGGAACGTAGGTCGGTGTGTTTTGTGCACTGTACTCGTGGCCCTACTGCTTTCCTGGAGGAGGGTAATGGGGTCATCGAGGTCGGTGAGAGTATGCCTTGGACGGCGAATAGAGCTAATGGTGGAGGGCCTATAACTGGAGGCCTGCACAACCAGAGGGTTGCGGTGGGTGGCGGCAGAGTCGAAGAATCGCTTCGTGATGCGCTTCATGAACTGCTTGATGGTGGGTCTTTTAAGATCGAGATGGAGGATGGGCACTAGTTAGGAGATCTGGCTAAAACTATATAGGTACCTACAAAAAAACAATTTGTTAAAAGTAACCACCTCATACCAACCACCGTACCATCTCATAACTATTTTAAAATATTGTGTTAGACCTAAGGAAGTTTGCGAAATTTTAAAAACACAGCCAAATATTTAAATGCACATTTTCAGCAAAACAAACCCTACATCTGACTCTAGGAACCGGAAAAAAATTCGCAAAACATGAAAGCAGGTAAAAGTCCCAGTTTTATGACAGGCGGCGCGCTATCAAAGAACCAGAACCAACTAGAAAGTATTTTATTGTTTTAAGCCCCAATAAAAGTACATGTTTGTATTCAAGGAGCCGCTTACGCCTCCTGTTTCGACGTGCCGACGAAAAACAATGCTTGGATGTAGACTACTTCGGAAGGCGCATATGGTTCAAAGCAAATTCAGCTTTTGGGCTTTTGTTTGAGTTCTGCCGATGGATGGAAATGGAAGTCGGTCTTTAGTAGTTGATAGGCAAAAGACAAGATAATAGTAAAAAATATTATTTCATCATGCATCTCTTTTGTTTTTGACGCTATCGACAAAAAATGTCAGAGCTAGGTACTTACACATGGCGTAAATGCGGATGAAATTGGAAAGGTTTTGGTGCAAGTATTTTCTTAATAGATTTACACACACATACATAATCAGCCTATAATGTTCCCACTACTGGGACACAGGCCTGCTCTCTGTAAGAGGGAGGGAATAGATTTATCGATGGTGAATCCAACAATTTAACTCAAATAATGATTTTTTGATGTTGTACATGCTAAATTGTGGTGCCATAGCCAGCGCAAACCTCTTGTGGTCTCTTCTTGGTCTTGCACTGTTCAGTATTATCTTCTCTTTAGGTGTCTGCCTGAATGTCCTTTTGTATTTTATCGACACTGTACAAATATCATAAAGCGACAGATGTCAATTTTTTTCGTGCAAACCATATATTAGAGAAAAAGATCCAAAGTAAATATCAACCAAAAAACCCCGCGGCAAAACCAAATACAATATTCTGAATAAGCCATCGATTGATTTCGCAAGATTAATGGTTGCACATTGTCAGCGCCACAGTATGACGAGAAGGCTAGCGGAATTTGCGCAACCAAAATGTGTTTTATAACCTTTAGTATAAGGGCTAACAAATTTCATTTTTGAAATCTTTTTGAACTGACAGAGCAATGAATGGTGTTCACTGTTTTTATTTCCAACGTAAAACAAATTCAGCTCTATTTTCTCAGCGTTAAAATTCAGACTTGCTTTCTTTAGTATTTCGGAGTTAAGACTTTTTGGCATAGGAGTCCGAAAGTTGGGGTTCGATAGAAATTGATTTTGGAATTCAGTGTGAAATTGAAATAAAAGTTTTTTATTTGAAAGCACAGTCGACATAAAGTAAAATTGGCTCTACGGTTAATCTGATGATTAAATATTTATTTGTTTGGTTTTAAAAACCAATAGTGCTATTTGCCCCGATTTAAATGTTCGACCACATTAGAGTGTAATGGGTTGAACTTAATATTTTTTGATTTATGATCGCTTACTCCGTCTGGCGCCCAAGTTGTTTTTATGTTTTACTAATAAATGTTACTCATGTTGGCATCGAGAGTAAAAGCTCTTTCCATTTCAATTTACTTTTCGTCTAGCCTATTTCATATATTTTTCTTTTGGTTTATTAATTGAATTCTTCCTTTTGGTTAAATGATTCAAATACTTGCAAATATTTATTTCTTATAGTCTAATTTTAATCGCCCCAGTGAAGTTTCCATCCACCTTTCAGTTCCCAACTAAACTTTTCTGAGAACTGCCACAAATCGATCGATATCTCGCATCAAATGCAAGGCGGGGAACACAATGCACTCAGTTGGTGGGTGTACGCATGTAACAGATGTGAATCGCTCCGGACAGGAGGTGT
Source organism: Atethmia centrago (assembly GCA_905333075.3). Classification (NCBI taxonomy): domain Eukaryota; kingdom Metazoa; phylum Arthropoda; class Insecta; order Lepidoptera; family Noctuidae; genus Atethmia; species Atethmia centrago. The sequence continues at coordinate 11,206,959 of HG995383.1, read as the reverse complement.
GTACTATGACAAAGAATGCATATGTCGCTCTCACTGCCGATCGTGTGTTCCGATGCTTACTATTGGGCGTTCAATAATGTGGACGTTGCATGAGTAAGCAGTTTTAGTATTTGTATAAAAGCTATGTACTATTTATAGGTACAGCCCTAATACTTAAGGCAATACCTATCCTAGAACGAAGTTCAAGCTAGACTTGAATTTGGATTAGCGTGAATCTGGCAGTCTCTGTGGCTTTTCAATTGTTTTAATACATTCGTTCCATAAGTTTCTTATTGAGTCTTCATTTGATTGAGTGATCTATTTATATGCAAATAAAGTTTAAATAACGTTTTGAATTTTTTAATGATTACAATTTTAATAAATTCAAGGTCTAAAAATATGCACACACACAATGTGGGTGTGTACATATTTTTAGAGATTGTATAAAAATTGACAGAAATTAGTTATTTCTTTTTTCATCTCAACATAAATCTGAGAGACTATTTCAGTTCTTTCGGTTTTTTCAGTTCATTTTTCAAAATTACCTACCCAGTAGGAACAATTTGTTTATAATAAAAATATTTTGTACTGAAATCTTTTAATTTTAAAGTTGCGCTAATAAAAGGCAAACTATTCAACTTTTTCTTTAATCATCATCTATTCAAGCTAGAAGTTTCTCCAATTAAACAATAGTATTTAAAGCTCCAATAAATTAATTACTTTGAAACATCAACGACATTAAAATCGCAAAGTCGCGTCGCATACGTCGCACGCGCACAGTCGCATGCTGCGCCATTGTCGCTGCCCCCGATTGAACTGTTACACGTCGAGATGAGTTATGTTCTAAACCAGGCCTGGGTTTATACAGAGTGCGGTGGGTTTGAGTCTCATTGGTGCCGATTCCCTTGTTCACAAACTAAACTAAATTTAAGTTCAGTGCACCTTTTTTTTTCTATTTCATTAAGAAGAGGACAGAATATAAATTTTAGTTTAGTCCTGTCAAATTAATCAGTTTTAGTTTAGTTTGTGAACAAGGGAATCGGCACCAGTGTCTCGTAAAAAGTTGTTTAAGGCGCAGATGGCGCGTTGTTGATGGCGTGATTTTAGTGACTTTTAAATCTGTTATTCCTTCATATAATGCAAGTTAGTTAAGCAAACATATTTATAAGTTAAACTAAAACGCATACACATCAATTCTACATGTGAATATTTAAGTATTGTAGTAAAATACTCTACGAATTAAATTCAGGAAGTAATGTCTGCCCGATGAACAGACTATTTTATTATATATAATTATATCTGTGATTTTTTCAAATATTCATGTGTTCGTTACTAAAAATAAATATTTCCTATGAAATGCGTGGGCGGCGCAGCGTGAGCGCGTGTTTGTATAGCCAAGGTCATAGGCAATTACCCTACCCTTAAATGTTAGTTGAATTCAATTGTGTGTCTTTCGTTTGTTAATTAAGACATTTGAAAAGGCTTCGCAATACTCCTGTCGATGTCAGTCGCTAAAATAATGTGGCAGAAAAAGTCACTTATTTCTTGCTCTAAAATGACTTGCCTTAAGAATCACCATTTTTGTACTTGTGCGTTAATATTGTTTTTGCAAGTAGTAATAACTATTTAATGTGGTGATTATTAACTACAGCTATGATATACAAAAAATATCCTTCTGAGAATTGTACTATGAAAGCAGTTTTTAACGTGATGTAATGTAGAAATCAATATTATTTAATATAAATCCAAACATTCGTTTCAAAATAAAATGTATTTACTTAAACATCCTGTATAAAATGCAATCGCCAATGCAGCACAGTGACACACATACGCGGCTTTACACTAAACCAATAATAGAAATCAATCCATACTCCCTCTCTCACTCACACAGTCACAGCGCAATCAATGATCTACCCATGCCTACGCGCACACACACAAACCCAGTATTGGAAATATTGGCTTTGTAAACATTTACGGGATATTTGCAAAATGTTCCGCCAATCGGACCATGTATACCCATCCCTTTCCGTTCGAATAGATGAACTAACAAAAGAGTGGGACAGCGCACCCGGGTTTACAACTTCGCAGAGGGACAATGGTGACGCTATTGTTGAAAGTACCCCAAAATTTTTTTAGGTCATAAAAGTATTACATTTGTTAGGGTCGTGCCGCCTGTATGCACTTACACCATTCGTTTCACAGACAACTCCGGAGACGGGTCGCCGTCTCCTACGCAGTCCAGTTTCAGTGTTAATTACTTGAAATCAGTGCAAGTAAATCAGTGTCAGTGACGGATATTTGAATAACATTATGTCTTTAGCGGCTACTACTAATCGTGCTAGTGAAATGTGGAACAATCATACAGATGTGAACGCTCAAAGTACGAGACAACCTAAACATAACGGATATAAACAATACCCAACGATGCCGTCCGATTATTATAACTATCAGAACAATTATTATCCTCAAAACTGTGATTATTCTAATGTGTTAAGTGCTAGTTACGGCAAAATGTACGAACCGAATCAAAGTGGAGGAGTTGTTAAATCAGAGCCTACGCCTTGGCAAGGTTACCATACAAACTACATCAATGGGAATCATGCTAATATGGCAATGATTAATCGATGGAGAGAAATGAGCTACTACGCACAGCAGCAACAGGAAAACTACGGGTATGAACAGAGAATGAATGCAATGAACCAAAACAGTGTGGAAAAACCAGAAGACATTAGATTAATCAATTCACCCGGTGAGTGTAGTATTCCTGATACTAATTACGGATCACCGCAAAGCGCATCAAGTAATTTCAAATCACCCACACCTGAAGCAGAAGATTCACCAAATTTGAGAGCTTTACTAACGAAACCAAATGGCAAAAACCCTTCACCTTACTTCATGAAATGTGATAAATCGTATACGCAGGAAATGCTACAGCGGATGATGTTTAACACAGAGGAGGTGAGCGATTGGGAAAAAAACAATGAGAGTGCAGAGAAGGAATGCAATTTGTCGCAATTTCATGGTGGATTCGAAAGCGTTGAGGGTCAAACGTCAATCAAGAAAGATGCAGTGGGTGGAGCGGCGGAAGGCGCACAGTCATCACAGGACTCCGCGGAACCCTGTCAGGACGTGACGAGGGTCGATGCAGGCGGGGACAATGCGGATTACGCAGATAACAAAATGGCGGCTGCGCAAGATGTGCAAGCTTTTTATCCATGGATGAAGAGTGTTGGTGGTGGTAAGTTAAATTTATTATCAACGTTTGTTCTACCTAAACTTAATCAATGTTACATACATGTTAAGTGGTCAAGGACAGCTAATGAGACACAATTGATTTTCTATTGTTTGATTCCGAATTGGTGTCGCGCGGGGCTTAACAGATTAAAGAGTATTATTGATTCTAATAATAATTTTCCTCGTTACAGGAGATGACAAAAAGGAAGGTTCAAAGCGGACGCGGCAAACCTACACTAGATTCCAAACCCTTGAATTGGAAAAGGAGTTCCACTTCAACAAATACTTATCCAGAAGACGAAGAATAGAAGTCTCACATGCTTTGGGGCTTACGGAGAGGCAGATCAAAATCTGGTTCCAGAATAGAAGAATGAAAGCTAAGAAAGATGGGAAGTTGACTACGTCACCGGATCCTTATGGTGTTGATGACTTAAGTGCGACTAAGTTAAGTGGTATGCCTGAGTATATGGACACGAGGCAGCAAATGCCTGGTGTAAGGGAGTATCCCAACTATCACATGAATGCTGCACAAACAAATGTGCAACCTCATATAGCAGGCCCAGCTATGCCACATAATTATATGATGCCTCCATATGAAGGGATCAAAATGTGACTGTAAAAATAATTTTAATATAAGTGATGTTTATTAATGAACGATCCATAATGTTACAAGTTTCCATTATTCATGGTTTTGTGATGTCTTCATTTGCATTGATATTAAAAACTTGCAAAGTATCATTATATAAATTGGTGAAACTTTTTTTGCACGTCGCTATTAACAATTAGGCTGATGTTAGCATAGTATCGATACTGACATGATTCTTATCGATTGTTGGCTGTAGATTCTTGAATATTCGTTCCTTTTTTTGTTGTTTATGTCAAAATGGCTCATAAAACTCATTTAACTACTGTTCATTATATTTGAGCATGAGAGAATTTTAAGTTTGAAACTAAGTGGAAAATTATGTCCATACCGAATCGATCAATAGCCGATTTATTGACGATCGATTCTGAATATCATTGATTATTATTTTGATTCATTTCATTACATATCTGTATTAAAACCCTTACATATATCTAACATTTTAGTCTTAGGTGAAGATAAGATGTAAATATATTTTAAGCTTAGTGTAATAAAAATGTTCCTATTTAGACTAGATATAATATTATAAAGTTAAAGTAGCTTATTATATTAATTATTATAAGATTGATTATTTATGGATAAAAATATGTTTGTACTTCTCTAGTCAATTGTAAAGGCGCTATTAATAAAGAGGAGTTGTGATTCCTGATTATTTAATGTTTGTTTTTAATCCAAATTTTCATAAGTACTACTTTGAATTAAAAGTAAGTGCCATATGTACTTTCTTAATCTTTATCTGTTTAGTACAGACATCATCATCATCATCTGCCTAGCCTTTTCCCAACTATGTTGGGGTCGGCTTCCAGTCTTACCGGATACAGCTGAATACCAGTATTTTACATGGAGCGACTGCCTATCTGACCTCGACAACCCAGTTACTGGGTAACATGATACCCCTTGGTAAGACTGGTTGTCAGACTTTCGAGCTTCTGACGACCCGTAACGACTGTTTAGTACAGATAATTTATTAAAAATTTGTTATTTGACCTACTTTTGTCTAAAACTGTTACTAATAGAGTATCGAAAACATGGACACCTTTCTGGCGAACTTCACTTCTTGGATTGGTAGATATTTTGTATAAGGGGCAATGAATATGTGGACGTATGTCTACAGGCATCTTACAGAGGCTCTCATACCTAATACTTTAACAATAAAAGATCTAGTGATATCCTTAAACAAGAAGCTTACACGGTCGCGCCAAACATCAAACCCAGGAGCGGGTCCGTTTAAAATTAACGTTAAACAACAATGGGATAATCGTTAACAATGTAACCCTTTCACATAGTTTAAAGGGTCCGAAGTATAAACACAGGTCTCCAGGGCTCAGTCGTAAATGTGCAAATGTTGTCAGTAAGTTTGACATGTTTTGACTGAATATTGGATTTAGAAAAAAATTGCTGAGTAATCCTGTTATGTTCGGCTACCTGTGTTGATCGGTTTAGGTTGAACCTCTGCCGTTGTGTTCAGTATTTAATATTGTTTAGGTAGATAACACTGTGCTGATTTTGTTTGTTGGTCATAATCTCAAGACAGCTCGGTAGTGGTTGAGCCAAGATTGGTGTCTGCGTTCATGTACAGGATATTCGTTCACAGACCTTGATTACAGGGGTTCAAGTATAAACATAGGTCTCTAGAGATTAGTTGCAAATGTTTAAATGTTGTTATTAAGTTTGACATTTTTTACTGAGTACTGGATTTGGAGGAGGTTTTAGAAAAATGGTTCTGAGTTATCCTGTAAGCCACCTGTGTTGATCGGTTTATGGATTGTGCTCCCGCAGTTGGTTTTGCTTTTTTATTTTGGTAATATTGGTATTGTTTAAGCTTTGTTATAGATTTGTTTGTTGTTAGTCAGACATTAATAGTTTTAGATTTGTAAATCAAAATATTGCAAATCGGCCTACCGAATTTCAAAAATAAGATACAAACATTTTGAAGAACGTATAGATGTGTGTGTGGTAGGATAGCACATTTTTTTTTTAAATAAAAATATGCAGGAAATAGTCATTCACTACTTAATTAATATTCATAGCAAAGCCATATAATATCGAAAGTTGTTAACAATTTCATGATCTTTCTCAAAAAATGCATGGGTCAAATAGCAGCTGCCCTTCGAACGTCTTTAAACGACGATGGGAAGGAGATGTTTTAACATTGGAAATGATTTTTCGATTGCTCCGGTATTTTTTTTTTTTTTTGAGGGTGGGAAATCATCAAATAACTTCTCCCGCTCTGGGCGGAGCGGGAGGGTGTGTCAGACTCTTACTGACTAAAACCCACCCGTATTCCTTCTTGTTGCCTGTGTTGCGGGGGCCTCGGTGACCCATAAGTACCTTCCCGCGACCCCGGCAGGCATCGGCCCTAGTGGACCCCTACTATGTGCTGACGACATCTCTTTGAGGCGCGCGTGGAATACAACGCGCCGTCGACCCGGGCCTGGTCCTTACCGGACGGTGAGCTACCCATTGCTCACCGTCCGCAAGCCCGCGCCTACGGTGGCCGGAAATCCGCCCGGGATTCCCGACGCCCTGGGCGTCTCCTGCGGCGGCTAGGGGCGAGAGGGCGCGAAACTTGCCTTTCCCTCAACCGTCCCGCCTCCTCCTTCGCGAGCATTACTGCTTCGCAGAAGGAGGTGACGGCTGCCCATGCCCTCTCGCTCCGTACCATGGCCTGAACCAGGGCCGGACGCGAGAGGTCTCTGCCGCCGATCGCCTCCAAGAGGACACGGCGGTGCTCTGCAGACCAGTCTGCAGGGCAGACCTCCACCGTATGCTCCACCGTGTCCTCCGGGCGATCCACACAGTGGTGACACCCGGACGTTTCCTCCCGCCTTATCTGACACAGGAACCTCCCGAAGCTGCCGTGTCCGGTGAGGACCTGCGTCACGCGGAAGGTGAGGACGCCGTGGCGCCTCTCCAGCCACTCCTCAAAGAGGGGACTTATCGCCGTAATCGTGGCGTGCCCAGCACTGGGTTGCGACAACCGTACTTTCCATGACGCCATGAGATCCCGCCGGAGCTCCGTCCGCTGTGCCGCGATTTCTCGCGGCAGCGAACTTACGCCCCGGCGTTTCGCCTCCTCGCGCCACTCCCATACGTGCGCGAGGGCTTTTGCCTCCAGATCCCATGGCGGCAATCCGGCAAGGAGGCTCGCTGCCTCACAGGAGACCGTGCGGTATCCTCGGACCATCCGGATGATTGCTCCGGTATAGGCCCTCTTTTCAAGAAAAGTGCGACATGCCGATATCTCCGTTATTTCTAAGTCAATATAGTTAATTGAGGTGTCAAAATGTTTGTATTGACGAGGGCTACAATGTACAAAAAAGTAAAATTTAATTAGTTAAATATTTCTTTAAAAAAATAAAGAAAAGGGCTCTAAAATGGTCATATTATGGGTCCATAATATACCCAACATCTAGTATTATTTACGAATATTTAAAAAAAAAAAAAAAAAACTACATGTACATGTTCAGGAAGGTTATGCCGCCGACTTTTATTCGAAATTTATAAAAAAAAAATAATAACTTTTGGAGTTATGACGATTTTAAGATCTAGGTTTGAGCGTCTCGGGCGCGCGCATTTCGTAACACTTTTGTGCCAATTGGAGTTCTATGCGCGAATCTTAAGGTTTATGGGTGTTACCACTGCGTTACATGTGCGGTCTACCGTACGACAAAGCTGTACAAGTATGTAAGTATACTATTAAAACCACTGTATTTTTTTTTAAATACATAAATAAGTAAATGTTTAAAAAAATCAACATACTCGTAATAATAAATAAATAAGTATAAATGTTCATAATACAGCTGTTAGTGTGCAGTATTAAAACGTCTGTACTTTCTATATTAAATTATTTTTTAATAAATATAAGAGAAATATGCATGTTCGTACAACAAAGCTGTAGACCTATCTGCTCTATACTAAATCAAGATCAAAATCAAAAGTCATTTATTCAAACTGGGCTGAAAATCAGCACTTTTCGAACGTTAAACAGCAACTAAGTATTAACAGTACCGAAAAGTCTGTATTTTCTATAACAATTAAAATGAAATGTTTTAATAAATAAAATATATCCCTGTTTTCCGTGGCTAAGTAATAACAGCCGCATGGGTCGATCGACCAGGTTAAGCTACGCTTGCTACGGTCGGTCCGTGGATGGGTGACCATCTTTACATACCAAGACAGTAAATGTAAATTACTTTACGTAAATGTTTTTAAAAATTACCTAACATAAAACAACTTTTTACAAAAAAAAGAACACTACAAAGTGAAAAATAACTTTAATTTCGGAAGTCGGTGGCAAAAAACTAAAATACAGATCCAAAGACACCGACTTTCGACATTAAAGTTATTTTTCACTTTGTAGTGTTTTTCGGAATTCGGTTGTTTTTTTTTTTTTTGTAAAAAGTTTTTTATTTTTCTCTTTTTAGCGGGTCAGTTTGTAATTTATCTAAGTTAAAATGTCAACTGCTCATCAACTTTTACAAAATATTGCTTTTCTTGATGCAGGGACGTTAATTGTTGAGGTCTCCTGGTAAGAACCAGTTCATTTCCAATGCTATTTGAAAGTCATGTGGTGCATGAGATCTGTGGAATTTTTTTGTAGACTTTTAGCAATTACAGCATTAAGTAAACCCTTATTTCCATACAATTTTAAACCAAAACTCAAAATTAGCAAAGTTATCAGATTCAAAAAAGTTATCCTTTATCAATCCATTCATAGCCAACTTCACCTTATTCATCGCCCCAGCATCAGAAAGTCGACCCTCTTGCCTTTTGAATAGAGAATAACAATAGAGTACGAGCAAAAGGGACAACAATGCATATCTGACCCCCTATGCGAGAAAGAGAGGCGCACACATTCATCCCTCTATACAGGGGTAAGTTGGGACTACGCAGGCGCGGCGAACATTCAACCAAGATGGCTGCCTGTGTTTAGTTCGTATTTATTTGGTTTTTCTTTAAGAATACAGTTTTGTTTGAGTAAAAGTCACTGAAAAATATTACAAAATAAGGTACTTATGCTTATTTTCTTCAGTCATCCATATTTGGCTTCAAATCTGGCTGCGATTATGAGTTAACCTAAAATCCTGGTAAGTCTATGTCATTTTCCTTCATATCAAAAAGTAAACAAGCTCCAGAAGCTTCGTTCTGTTTAAATCAATATTGTCAAAATTAATAACTGATTTTTTTCTTGTAAATTCATAAATAATTATTTTAAACTAAGTCCTTAGTGCCTTCAGCAGTTGCGTGCTGGGTTTAAGAATAAGCCAAAAAAGGGATGAATTTAACTAATAAAGAGTAAAAACTATATACCTATTTAAAGACAAAAAAACGTTTAATTGGACTTTCTTGCTTTGTATAAGGTGTTGTAAGGCCTAAGATATTGACCGTATGGCAAGAATCAAAAGTGACATTTTTGTTATAATAATTACCAAATTTCGTACTTATCGGTGCTCCGGTTTATTAAACTTTTGACCGAAAAAAAACCCTTTGTTACCAATCAAATGAAAACAAGAACATTTTGGTTTAGTACCAAACACACCTTGGCGTTACAAACCAAAATGTAAACGCAGTACTGAAACTGATCGTTGTTCGAAATTGACCATTAATATTAGCGCCCTAATGATCTTCAGACTTCAAAATTCGGTTCGCCAACGGCAAATCTAAGTTGGCCCGTCCATGCATTGAATACGCTGCTTGAATGACGGGTCTAATTAATCCTAACGCTGAACGAGCCAGCTCTCATTGAATGCGGATCAAAAGAAACCTCCTAATGTGTATTTGAATGCCACTATAGTATTTACCTTTAGTACGAATCGACTAAGTAAGGTTTAGAAAATAGTGAGTCATATAATACAAAACACGTATGAGGTCGAAGTCGGGTGCGGGCATTATAAGCCTGTCAAAATCAATCATAACATCTGTCTCTCACAAAGTAGCTAAAGGTAGAATGTATTCAGATAGCCAAAGCCTTCTTCGGTTATCTGAATACATTCTACCTTTAGCGTTATTATGTGTGTGGGTATGTTTACTATATAACTATATTGTATGTATAAAAATTATAAGAAGGTACATCTTTTATTGTATTAATTTTTATACCGTTTCGACCAGGGAATTTTAAGCTTTCCCATTCGAAAGAAGTTCAATAGTTTTATCAGTTTTTCTTTTTATATTCAGTCCGTTAAATTCTATTTGCTCCATTGAAAGTTCCATTATAATCCATCCATTTATTCCAATGATAAATTTATACGTGCATGACTTGTTTTCACTTATATATTTTTATGGAGCAGCTACTAATAAAATTCATGAAATAATTCTCAATTTAAAAATATCATTTATTTACATAACCAAATTACAAGATGATTATTAACATTAACTAAATTAAATTAAAACTAAGTTAATTCTCAATTTATATCCGTCCAAACAGTCTTATCGACACTCACTTACACATGTAGGTACCTACTTTGATCACTTTGAACGATCAAAGTGAGGAGTTATCAACACACATAAATTACAATTTATAATTAAATATTACGACCAATTAGTATTAAAGTGGGAGCTGGATTTATTGCTCATGACAAATCACTGTGATAGGAATTTTGTTTGATGTTTCTATATGTTCAGTGTCGATAATATTTTATTCGTTTTGAAACACCTTTTAAAACTAATTCTGGATTTGTTGTGCAAGAACTTTTATTTTAACATTCAAGATTAAAAAAATACGGCTTTCTAGATTACTCGTATTGTGAAAAAGAAAGAAATTTACTGTATGAAAATTTATAAATTTAACAGTAATGATTGTCGTTGTTACCGCTAATATCTAAGTAGGGATTTCAGCGGGGTACTAGAGTAACACAAACAAAATGACGATTAATCGCACTTTCTTTGATTTTGACAATTCAGCCGCGTGCATTGCGTTATTTGCTTTGCTGAGCACACGAATTTATTAAACCTATGAAGCAATGAATTAGAAATATCCTTCATCAAAACATCAAAACTCTGGGATTACCCAAGGAAACCTGCAACTAAGTTGCAGGATTTAGATCAACAAGTACCTAGCTATGTTGAAGTAGCAATACTTACAATAGGGATATTTTCCACCCTAAGGAAGATACAGTTCGCAAAAATTGTTTCAATTACCTATACGCGTAAAGCCAGAGATCAGACCCTACATCACGTATGGTAACAGATCTCAATCAACTGTGAATGTGGCGTGTACTTTACATATAAAATAAAAAATGTGGTACTTTAATTATTGGACTGTATCCATATTCATTTACATACTTAGTTCTTTGAAACAGCAAAACGAAAACCAAAGCATTAGTTATGCAAATAGGTTTAAGACAGCTCCTTTCTTAGATCTGGCATCCATTGATGGTATAGTAACTCTCGCTGTTTGAAAAAAATAATCAAAAGTCCATTTTCTCTATATTCCTATCTTTGTCGATAATACCTACCTACTTCAGAAAACAATATCAGTTTCGGGTATTCCCGAACAATTTTGATAAAGCTACAGCTTTCAACATTACGACACCGAACAGGACACAAATCGATACAGCATAACACGTAAACATCACGTTTGGTCACATCACAGTAACATCAGTGGACACAAAAAGTGTGGGATCAACAAAAGAATCTACACGGCGCATTGTCCCAGCCGTTCAGATCATTTATCAACAACGCTCCACTGCCATCGTTCGAGAGCAGATCGTGGATCAATGGAACCAGCTTCGACCGCGATTAAAATTTTTGCATCGTTATTACAAGTTTAGGGAGACTGTTGGTGCTACTTGAAAGTAGAAAAACTCTGGGAAAGGCATCGACACTTTAAAGAAATATATGGGGATGAACAACGCAATTGGTTCTTGGATGATCATAATCAACTTATAATGTAGGCCTATCGGTCTCATAAAAGCTTCTAAAACTCTTTCCAGCTTTGTAGGTTTTTTCTCAACTGATGAGGTTTTATTGATTATCCGGTTCCACCAAGTTGGCAAGGTTCAATTTTATTAGCTAAACATAGATTTACTGGATGAATTTACATAAACATTAGAGAGTTGAGCTGGTTAAAAAAAAAACATTTTGTACGCAACGTTAAAATAGTCAACCGGTGTCATAATATGCATTATGTCGCATAATGTATTTATGTTGAAACAGGATATTTATAGACTTATTCAGTAGTAATCAAGTCTTACATGGACAAGTATGAAACGGTGATCGGCGATCGTTTGCCCCGCCACCGTATAATAGCCATTATTATAATTCTGCAATTTAACGCCTTTTTGCGAAATTTATAATGACTCAATTTATGAACTCCACAATTTTTTCCTTTGCACATACCAACGATGAGCTCTTGTTGAGTGGCTCATTATATAAATTTGATTTTGAATATCGAATCAGCATTTTCTTTTTCTTTTTTTTTAAATTAAAAATTAAATAGTGTGGCATGTACCAAGAAAGTTGAATTTATAAGAAGTTTTTAATAGAACACACCTGCTTGTTGATTCAGCAATGTCCAAGAAAATACTATGACGACCTCTTTGACATTTTGTTATGCTTTTGTACTACACAATAATGGCGGTAATACTTATGTGCTGCCGACTAATGAGTATAGTTATATGAATGGAAGTAAAGAAGGCCTTGTTATTTCCCACTTAGTGCCCACTAATGTATGTTATAATCACAAAAGACAGAAAATCGTACCTAATACCATTATTATGTATTCTTTCAGTCTTTCTGGATAACTAACGTCTCACAATTAAAATAGAGACGTTTTATCTATACATCCGAACTATCTATTACCGAATCTATTCCAAAAAACAAAACCAAAATCCAAAAGCGTTTCCTGGCTTCGGGGCTACAATCTCTTGTACTAGTTCCATTAGATTCCATATTTAGGTCGTCTGAAATTCCATTTCTGTATGGAACTTCCTTCACCTAATTTTATACATGTCAAAACTACAATTGTCAGTCTCCGTTCAAATCAAAATCGTAACGTCATTTACCTGACCGTAACATGGCATGACGTGCCCGCAAAAATGTCCATTGACCATCCAATTTTATTTGATCCCTACTGTGGAAGAATTAACGTTTAATTTGTTTTAGGATGAGAGCCCAAGTGTAGCTGGTTGGTTCGGCGTCAATGTCACTTATGTGCTTAACCCGGCGAGTGGATGGAGGAAATGATGGATGGTAGCAACCCGGCCGTTGCTGTAACGTCAACTATTTGGAATTGTATAGAGCTGATATACCGAAAGTAGGTTGATATTGTTATTTTATGTTAAGTTAACTTTTCCATTGCAAAATCAGTAAATAGTTTTATTACGATATGTATTATATTTATATTTTAATGAAAACATTGTTCATCAATAAAAAAGTTAAGGTACGCATTTTTATGGGCATTCAATGAGTAGGATTGCTGTTCCTTATAGGTACTGTGGTATTTATTAATGATTTATATACGTTCACATATTTAACAATTAAGACGCAGATACTCTATCATTTACCACAGCCTCCATTCAAACATATTTCCAAAATATGTGGTATCAACAGCTCTATGAGTATACAATTTTCCCAGCGCGCCGCCCGGACCCTCCGCGCGCACAAATTCCAAATTGTTTTTGACTGACAGCTAAATGTAAGTTAGCATTGTTTGAGCGACGCACCGCACTTCGAAGCCGGCTCTTTCTCTAATTATTTCTCCTCTGCCGGTTACAATAACACTGTTTGTTGCTAGTTTTCAGACGTATTGAGGTTACGGGGGACGGTTTTAAAGGGTTAGTATTGATGTTATAGATTTCATGAGTGTTGCTATTCTAAAGTCAAATACTATACTTAATAAGAACTTTCCTAAAACATAAATGTATGTAAGTATTTTGGCAAATTATAAGCTTGTATAACATTATATAACGTATTACCTATTTGTAAATTCTCCTGAATAATAGATTGATTGTTTTTTAATCCTTGTACTGGATATTAAATTAGTCAAAGATGACACACGCTGGACTGCAAAAGCTACTAAAATATATTTGAAATTATTCAAACAACTTTATTAATACACACAGACATAACATCACGCCTTGTTTCCCCGAAAGGTTGGGCAGAGGTGTACCTGTAGTACACCCACATTTCGCCAGTTATGTTTAAGTCCCATGTAATAGGAAGCGAGCCTATTGCCATCAACCGGGCACAAATCCAGACTCCGGGCTGCTACTGAGAAATTCCAGATAGAAAAACCCAATAACACTTTGCCCGACCCGGGACCCACGACCAGGATTAATCCAGTCATAGATTTATCAGGATAATGTTAAAAACACATTTAGGTATTTCTTAATTTAAGCTCAATACAGAACCTAGTTTTTTGCCCGTCCAAATAAATGAGACGTCCAATCAAATACTTGAGTGAAATTCTCAAGATTCTATATAGAGAAATATATCAAGCTAACTAATAAATGACAAAGTTAAAAGCTAAAATTAATTAAGTAAAAGTCCACTCGCCGAATTGTTGAACCAACCCGCCATGCCACGAAGGATTGACGGGCAAACAAACAAAACTCTTAACGGAAATTCTCAAAGTTTCCAGCCATTTTTATTTACCCAAGAAATCTCATTAAAGTGAACACTTGGTCGGTTATTTTTATTCTGGAAGTACGGCATAGTTTTTGTTAGCAATTTTATTTGTTATAAGGAAAGATTTACTAATTAAATTCAGAAATAATAGTTCGATGAACTCTCATCCAATTATTTTTTCTGAATGATATTAGCAAATTTAATTAGATATTAAATTTAGTTATTTCAGCACGTTCGATCATAATATCAAAACCGTGCGGCCTGAATTTAACCTCTCTTACTCAGGAGTGGCTGAATTCAGGCTGCACGATTCTATATTATATATCACATATATAATGAGATTTCCTTATTTATTATATTATAGATTTAATATTTTATCTAAGGAGATTTCCTCTATCTAAAATCTTGTGAATTCCGCTTAAGTATGTTTTGGGACGTATCATTTATTTGGACGTGCAAAAAAACGTGCGGCCTGAATTCAGCCTCTCCTACTCACGAGAATCTGAATTCAGGCCGCACGATTTTGATATTATGACCGAATGTGCTGAAACCATAAAATTGTATAACTTGCTATCATGGACTTAGTAAAAAATATGGGTGGATTATATTCAGCAGTTCACTGATGGTACTGCGTTTATTACCGGAATAAGCTATGGTAGCTTATTCGGTTATCCAGGTAACTTAATATTATTTTTCAAAGTTTGTTTCATAAATAAAGTATGTTTTAGCATAACGCGTTTCATATTATAATACACGTGAGAAAATAACTGTTAGGTACCTACCGTACTCCTTATTTTATTTATCCTTTGGAATATTAGGACTTGGAGACCTTGCGCTTAGTTTAGTAAAATCTTATTTATAATCTTATAGACAGCAGCAAAAAAGTTCAAATAAATGGTGTCAATTTAAATGAAGAATGGGTGTACCACAAGGCTTAATATTGGGTCCTTTCCTCTTTTTAGTATATATCTACCCCACTTATTAAAAACCCAACCACAAATGGTGTTATTTGCTGACGATACTTCCTTAATTTTTAAAATTAAGACGTGCGTCAAATTTTGACGACGTAAATAACGCCCTATTGTAGGTCCAAAATTGGCTTACTGCTAATAATTTAGTAATAAATGGAAAAAAACTAAGTGCATAAGATTTTCTTTACCAAATGTCAAAAATAGTATTTGAGATAGTATTGAATCAAGAGAAATTAGAATTCGTCGATAAAACTGTTTTCCTGGGGATTACGCTCGACTCAAGGCTTCAATAACTTCCCTTGCAGCCTCATTTAACTTCCCTTGCAGGATGGCTAAGTTCAGCAGCATATACTGTGAGAAAAATCCGTCAATTTACTGATGTAGATACCGCACGGCTAGTATATTTTAGTTTTATGTATTTTGTTTTATAGTATTATGTCGTACGGTATTTACCCCTGCCGGGCTGCAGACATCGAGTCTATTTTTATTCTGCAGAAAAGAGCCATCAGAACCATATATGGCCTCCGCAGGTGCGACTCTCTAAGGGAACTGTTTAAAGAAATTAATATCATGACGGTACCTTGTTAATATATCTATGAAAATATCTTGTACGTAAGGAAAAATCTACATCTTTTTAATAAAAGAGGTGAAAGACACAATTATATCGCTAGAAATAGGGACCAATTAGCTCAACCAGGTTTCAGGCTGTCATCTTTCATGGGGTACTGTTTAAAATGTTACAATAAAATACCCCCCCCCCCCCACATACTTCAACTGAATGAAACAAAATTAAAATCTTGTGTAAAACGCACACTATGCACTATGCAGCCAAGTGAATTATAAGTTGGGATTACATCGCTGATAAAAATGCTTGGCTCCTGCTCCACAAGGGTGCAAAAACTAATTGATTAGCATTTGAAAATATTGTTGGAGCTGCTAAAGATTTCAAAAAGTATATTTGCATTGTATAAATTCAATCTCTTAGTATTGTATAGTTGCACAGCACGTTGTTATGTGAGTACTATGTACCTACTACAAAGCTGCCATTTACTGGATACGTCTTTCATTGACTTGAATGTGACCTGGCGGCTGGGAGTATGTCGTGCTCACTCTAACGTCTCGCTGATGGTAGCGCATGTGTTGGATCATTTAGCTCCCTTCGAAATGGTTGAGCTGAATGGTGCTAATCCATGCGTCATGTTCGTGAGCGGGCGCCGTCACTAGAGACTGGTCATCTCTTAGCTGCCACGGCTTATTTTAATTTTTGAATTGTTTTGTTTTTTGTTAATCTTTTTATTACGGACGCTTTTACGTTTTGCATCGTTCTCACGTGTATAATTTCAAAATGAATGATGTAAACAATATTTTGTAACCATAATACTTTGATTTAAAAGAGTGTCCGTAGAGTTTCTTGCCCGTTCTTCTCCATAGGTACCTACTTTGTTTTGGAATGGGCAACTAGCTTCATTTTTCTGACTGACCGACGGACCCCTTGACAATTTAAAAGTGCCTGTAATTGGTTTATTTGAAATAAATACTTTGAGTTTGAGTTTGAATAAAAAGGTTTAATTAACATTGTTTTACTTTTCTTATTGCAATTAAGTGGTACAGTAATATTTTAATGTTAATTAAAGTGGTTACCCATTTTATTTATTTTTAATACATACACATACATAATCAGCCTATAATGTTCCCACCGCTGGGACACAGGCATCCTCTCTGTGAGAAGGAGTGGGCCGTAATCTACCATGCGGGCCCAGTGCGGGTTGGTAGATGTCACATGTCTTCGAATTGTTGGTTCTAGGACATGCCGGTTTCCTCACGATGTTTTCCTTCACCGTTTTGAGAGCAGTGGTGATGTAATAATTCACACAAAGTAAAGCGCCTGTCTGGGTTCGAACCTACAACTTACAACTCGTAAGTCACGGTCATTACTACTTGGCCACCACTGCTCCTTATTTTTAATGATGTATCATAAACATAGCAGAACACGGAATCAAATATTAAACAGCTTTAAATTATATACCGCTTGTTTTATTTCTGTTGATTGCAATTACCTGTGTAACCCAAATTATTGAATAAAATTGAGTCAAATGGATGAGAATTGCATCAGAGGTTAGTGTTAGCTCGTGTGAGACACTATCGGGTATTTTGCGATTTAAACATTTTCAAGTGCTCATACCACAAATAATCAGCTCAACTTCGTTACTCAAAATATAGACTGCTTAAGTCTTTCAGAAGAAAGATACGGCTCTAGTTGAGCAGAAAAATAAATGAGCTGGTATCATAGGAACTGCTTAAGCAAAATTGTTTATAAATTCTCAGAATGCAACACGTGCCTGCGCTTGTTGCCTTGCTTTACTTTGCACATCTACGTAGCGCCTGGGCAGCATCTACGAAGCGTCTACGCAGCGTCTCAAGCATCAATACAGAGTCAAGGTTGTGTAAGCCTATACTTAAGACAAACGCCCCGTGCTAAGGCACTCTTATAGTGGTGGTTAAAAATTGTCTGAAGGCAAAATAAAGAACTGCTGTTACTTGTCTGAGTCTGAAATAGTATTGCTGGCACTATGTGTGAAGTGGAGGCAGGTAAAAGGTAATAAGGGCTGGTGTCCGCAACTTCACACCAAAGCGCGTATTTACGTAAAGCCTCCATGTATTAGTAATGCTGAACTGGCTCTGACCCTTTGCAAAATTACAATAAAAAGATTTACCAGAACCACCAGGTCTTTTTCATTTCGTATCAAAGAATGCTTCAAATAGGTTTGATTTCAGTAGTTCAGGTTTTTAAAATCAGTATTCTTCTCAGTATGTAATGTCTCAGATTGCTGGTAGAGTGTGGTTAAGATTGGAACAGTAAATTATAGAAAGGATTATTTATTAGTAATATCATTCTTTCCGAACTCAATATATGGTACCTATTTCGGGGCTTCCGTGTTGAGTATTATAGAAAGAATGTCACATACGAATAACACAAGAACTTAATAACATCATACGCTGTCACTGGTTATTCAGCGGTGGGATAAGTAATGCTGAGCTGACTTTCCAGTAATACTGAGCAGTATTTGAACAGTTATCAAGTAAAGGAAGGCGGAGACTGAAACTGTATCATAAGGGCTATTATAACATTGTCGGAATGTCCAGACATGTCCAAAATTTTGCAGCTTTTGCTATAAGTTTATGTTATCCGTTGTTGCCCACTAAACACTTGCAAACGTTGCTTCACTAAAAGTAACTTCGGTGTGGATGCACCTTTACACCTTAAATTTCTCAGTAAAATCTATCTCTCAGTTAGGCATCGATGTACCTAGCTGCATGAGGATTGGAGAGGCGTAACCAACGGAATAGCTTGCAAACACGGCATAGCAGTTTCGGGGCTTCAGTGTGGGGTATATAGAAAGAATGTCATTAAACATGAGCACTTAATAACATCACACGCTGTCACTGGATGTTTAGCAGCGGTATTAGTAAGGTCGGCGTCGGGAGCGAGTTCGAACGTTTGACAAGGGGCGACACTTTGACTAATGGTGTTTCACGTCACTCTCTTACTTTCGCCGAGAAGGTGACTGTGGAGAGTTTGGAGTTCGGCCTCTTGGAGTAAGTATGCAACAGTGTGCTGAAGTGTTGGTTGGCAAATGAGAGATGTGCTATCAGTACGAATAGACCAGGGCTAAACCTGTTCGAAGAAAAAAAAGTGTGAGAGCGTACGTTTTAAAAATGAAGTTTTTTTAAGTAGTGGCTTACCCAATTTCCACTTCTAGACCAGGGCCAGAACGCACAAAATATCGTTAAAAAAAATCTTAGCAGTATACTAGCGATCGGAAAATTTACTTGATGATGTAAATAACGAAGAAAAAATAGTCCAGCCTCAGAAAAGGTTCTGGAGTGGGGTGGTAATATATACCTTTTTAGGGGTTTGTACTCATTTTTTTGCGATTTGCGGCTAAACTTTGTATCCCCTATCGAAAAAAGTTAAATGTAAAAGTTGTCGAACGGTATTTTGCGTTTTTTTCGATAGGTTATGGGCAATAATATATGAAGAAAAAGTTTTAGATTTTTTTATTACCTACAGCTTTTACATTTAACTTTTTTCCAGAACATTTTCTGAGTCTGGACTATTTTTCCTTCATTATTTAGGTACATCATCAATAAAATTTTCCGACCACTCGTATATTGCTAAGATTTTTTTTAACGATATTTTGTGCGGTTTGGCTCTGGTCTAGAAGTGGAAATTGGGTAAGCCACTACTTAAAAAAACTTCATTTTTAAAAGGTGCGCTCTCACACGTTTATTTTCAAGCTCGAAACAAAGTTGAAACTACCGCTTAGTCTTGAACGTGTGGCGATAGTACGTTAAATCGAAACTAATTGGGCCATCCCAAAACACACAAAGGAGAAATACCATAATAAAAACTAAGTAGTATCCTTACCATGGCATACATAAATACAGAATATTTTACGCAATAAATACAATATCACTGAGCAAGAAAAGTAATTGCAAAGATGTACGAACGAGTTTCCTGAAATCGATAAAAAAACTTTTTTTGCGCACCCAAAATGTCCCAAGTCCCAGGCTTACCCAGTGTCCCCGTAGCACCGACTTCTTTCGCCGGCACCACTCGGGTAGCAAACACATTTATTGGACTGAACCGAACGTGAGTGAACGCTATTGTTTTTGAACTTACTCTGAAGTTTGCATAATGTATTGATAGCCAAAGTTTAAACAGTGGTTAATAGGTTACATTTTCGGTATTATGTATTGTATGATGTCCCTGATCCTGTCTTCTATCGCAGAGTCGAGTTAAAAGAAAACACGCTGCACTGACCCCAAATAAATTGGGTTAAGGTCAAGAGAATAAATAAATAAATTCTTTATTGCTAGAAAAATTGAGACCCTGGCTCCAGAGCTAGGTTATAGTACCTGTATTTTAGGAGCCAGAATGATGGTCACGATATGGCCCAACTTAATATAATATACTACAATATAATTACCTGCCTACTGATACCAAGACGTTTTATTTAAATTTTAATTTAGGGTTTCAACAACAGTAGTAGGTTTATCCTGTGCTAAGATAAGCCTGTGCTAGTGGATTCACCTCAATTGAACTTTTTTTTTATGTGTAACATCTTTCCTCTGGCTGTGGGCGTAATTTCGTGAAAAGGTATGGAAATATGTAGACAGGAACTGACAGCTTGAGCATGGAACAAGTAAGTACTTATTAGCATGGAATTAGTGTATTCATGGAATTAGTAAGTACTATATAAATGGTAAGTTGCGGGGGTCGAATTTCGACCAGTGGACGACCACTAATAATGAATAATTATTCGAATAAATATTTCAGTTTTTAGCAATTGAAAATTGTGAGGTTAATTTATGTCGCTGCTCAGTTGCTTATTACCAAGGTGATATGCGACTAATATAAGGCTCACTCGTTTTTTTTAATGCTTTATTAAAAATAACCAGGTTCTTATTATTTGATTACAATCTAGCCTTTAAGACTAATATGCAATTTAAATCTAACTTAATTTTTTACGTGATATATATTTTAAAACTTAAAATAGTGTTTATTGCACTTTACATAAGTTCGTTCCACTTTCTAAGTTCCGTATTACAGAACGTCACTCAATTCTCAAGCATTACTTAAAACTAGTTTTAACCAATCAAATGGCTTGAATCTAGTTTTAAGTAGTGCTTGAGTATTGAGTGACGTTCTATAATACGGGCCTTAGAGTCTGATATAATAATAACACTTTGTTCACGTGTTATATGTGCGTCTTTGTATTTTTACACTTTTTACGTTACCCTAACTCAATAAGGTTTTGTTCGTTTTTGTCTTCGCACTATATTAGTGTTGTCTAACAGCTGAATTGGCTCGACGAATTGAACAACTGAGGATACGGCTTCTAGCGTGCCAGGCCGCCAGTCGCCAACTTTAACCGTTGGAGTATTTCCGTTTCAGAACCTTGGATTAATTACTGGGTCAGGAAATCAACTGGAACAAACCGCCTGAACCACTTCTGTGGTCTTACCACGACTGTGGTAAGACCTGTCTCAGACCCGAGAGTTCGATTCCCAGCGGGGGCAAACATTTTTGCTCGGTTTGTTTGATGAATCAAGTTTATATAACTAAACAGACAGATGTGCTGCTGGGGAGTTTGTTCCACCACTTCTTCCCAGCTAAAGCAATAGGAAGTGGTGAAGGGCGGGCATTGGGGGACTGTCTTATGTAACTTTGACGTTCGAAAAGTGCTGATTTTCAGCCTAGTTTGAATAAATGACTTTTGATTTTGATTTTGATTTGGTAAGGCTTGTTCTAAGTCCGCCTAGCTAGCTACTTTCATGCTAAGTAAGTTTGTCGCCATAACAACAATGCTAACAGCAATTGTTGTGTTTCGGAAATTAGAAGTAAGATAGGCGTCCCGCTGTGCGCACAGTGGCTGAAGCCACCATCACTTACCATCAGGATAGATGAAGGCCAAGAGCCGTAGTGGATACAAAAAAATTAGATTACAATTTAACGACATCATCCACTTCATTTATTTCAAGAAAATCTTAGCTAAAACGAATTTTAGAGGTTGGAGTATTAAGGAAAGAACGAGGCAAGGGTTGATGGGGACGGATGAACTTTGTAAGTATAAGACTCTACCAGCATTTAGGGGCACCGTGATATACATATAATATAGTCCTCCAGACCGAATTTCGCATTGCTCGCAGAACAGATGTCCGATGGGGCCGAAAAGTTCTGGAGTGGCGACCGCGTACCGGAAGGCCTCCTACAAGGTGGAACGATAATCTCCTTGTGAAGGCCACAGGAATCCGCTGGATGCGGGAAGCATAAAACCGGTCGAAGTGGCGATGCTTGGAGGAGGCCTATGTCGTATGTATTTCGGCTGAAATAATTAAATGAATGATGATGACCGAATTTTGGCCATGGCGGCCAATCTCAACGGAGACTAGCCATCTAGGAGCCATCAAGAGATATTATAGTTTACATGTGTGTGCGCAGACGCAGGTGCACTCACCCTCATCGTCCTATGGGACGGCGATCCGACATGACAGGAGAGACCTACAGCTTAACGTGCTTTCCGAGGCCCGGGGTAACACCCACCAACTAGCAAACTCCGTACTGTTACTGAAATATTCCTAATGAAAAAACCCAATAACACTTTTCCCGACCGATTTTTTTTTTTGGTGGGAAATCATCAAATGACTTCTCCCGCTCTGGGCGGAGCGGGAGGGTGTGTCAGAATCTTACTGACTAAAACCCACCCGTATTCCTTCCGTTGCCTGTCTTGCGGGGGCCTCGGTGACCCATTAGTACCTTCCCGCGATCCCGGTAGGACTTTTCCCGACCTGGGAATTGAATCTACGTCCCTACACGCTCAGCAGTCGTGCTTGCGACCACAAGACATACGGGGCAGTCTAAAGTACCGTGATAGTGCTAGTGACCGACAACGTTTTGTTCACGCAATCAATTTTATAAGCTTATTTTCAGTCAAGGAAGATGTAGTGACAAAAATTTAAAAGATTATGCTTAGATGGTTTGGTCATGTTGAGAGGATGAATGAAAGGCGACTAACAAAAGGTATAAATTACAAGGCAGATGTGAGTGGAAATGCCGGGAGAGGACGCCCCAGAAAGACATATAGTGACCTCATTAATGATGTTCTTCAAAAAGGTCAGGTGCATAGTACTCGCAACCGACGTGCGTGTATGACCAGATTTATGAACGTAAACGAAGCAAAAGGAGTATGTAATGAGCGTAGCAGGTGGCGTTCTATAGTTTCTGCCTACCCCCATGGGAAGAAGGCGTGAGTTTATGTATGTATGTATGTATTTTCAGTCTAAAAGTTAGGGTAAGTAAAGCCTTCATCACCAATAAGATTAAAATAAATACTTATGGGGACACGAGGCAAGTATCCCCGAAGCATTTTCCACGCTAGGCTACTATCCGCCATAGTAGGCAACTCTCTTTTCTGAGAGGTGAAATGAAACAGTATTTAGTCAAAACCATTGTTAATTATGTACACAAAAATAGGCTATTTTAGAAGATAAAAGACCTATGTTTTGAGATACATACTGAATCATTTTCAGCAAGTTCATTTAAAAAAAAAATAAAGCTTTTTCGAAAAGTGGGGCAACTATCCGGCTTTGAGAAAAAATTGTGATATCCTCTTATGACTTGATACCATACTACCTACTTTCCACAGAAAAATGAGGAAGCCAGCTATATTTTAGAGCGGGTAGCTAGTCAATTGATACCATCAACGTTTTCCTTGTCAACAACATGGACACCGTAATTAAAATAAATTGATTAACATAATAAAACCTTAAACTACTATGTCTTCATTATAGCATAACAAATTATTACCACGTTTAGCATCATTAAAATAATTTAATTAAGATGTTTTGATACTTATTATTTATAGTAATATAATTATGAATAATCACCTCACATTTAACTGGCCAGTGGCATTTAGAAGATTGTTTTGTTAATATTTTGCTTATTTAATAGCATTGTAACTTCCTGTGTAGTGTGTTGTACCGTGAAATATTTCACGGTAGAACTATAGGTATACATGTCTATACCTATGTATAGCACAAAATATTAGGTATTTTATGTATCACACTTAAGTAGAATCATTGGTTCTGGACTGAGTGAATTGAATAATGAATTAGTTACGAAAAAATATCATTACTATAAGTAGCTTACCTATATACCTACACAATTTTCTACAATTAATAATAAATAATTTACCTACATGAAACATCTACAAAAACAGCATACATTCTGTATTTGTTTTTACCAAAATTATGGAAAGAATGTTGAAGAATTAAACCTACATCAACGCCATCTATATTGCCGGAGGACGCAAATGTTTGCTGCTGAAACATCGACTGTGGCGCCTCTGTCGGCGAAATATTGTTGCTCTCTCGTTTTGATTTCAGGAGAATTACATTAGGTGTTGTTTTATAGCACCGTAAATAAGCAAAATTTTGAAATAATTAAAGGTAACTAAGTAAGTAGGAATCTGTAAATAAGTATGTAAGTTGGTTTGGAAAGTGAGTAGGAAAGATATAAACCTATTAATGTATTGTTAATAAGTTAGAGAAAAGGTGTAGGTAGGTAATTGTTGTGTAATGTTTTATCTTCTGTTATTGCAATAAACACAAGTTTTCAACAAAATCATTGTGATAAACATAATATTGCAGTTCAAATGTGACTGAATCATTAAAACTTATTGCATTCGTGTATGTAGCAAAAGCTTCACTTTCGAGCACCTTTTAAAAAAGATATTGTTTGTTTCTCACAACGATTAATTGAAATTAATAGGTACTCAAGAAGGTACCTTCCAGGTACCTTCTGTTCTACAGCAAAGGCTCGTGCAATTGCTGGAAAATAAATTTACAATCATCATCGTTTCAGCCGAAAGACGCCCACTGCTGGACATAGGCCTCCCTCCCAAGCACTGCCACTTCGACCAGTCTTGTGCTTCCCGCATCCAGCGGATTTCTGCAGCCTTCACAAGGCCGTCGGTCCACCTTGTAGGAGGCCTTCCAAAGCTACGTCTTCCGGTACGCGGTCGCCACTCCAGAACCTTTTGGCCCCATCGGCCATCTGTTCTGTGAGCAATGTGCCGGGGCTACCCACTGCCAATTAAGTTTGGCAATTCTTCACTTAATATTACAATGCAAGCTATTAAAAAAGATTTAAAGTTGAAAATCGATTGAAGAGTAGGTAAGTAATGGAAATTCCGTTTGCCTACAAAAATATTCTACTAAGTCCAGATTCTATTAGGAATCCAATCTACTTGTAATCTCCGGTAACTTCGAGTCTCTGAGATGGGAAACTAAATGCCGAATGCTAATTGTATTCGAATCTTTTTTAGATTCGTTTTCATTTTCAATAAAAAATTCGGGTCTAGAAGCGAGCCTTCAACTTTCGCTTAACAAAGAAGCTAGATTCTTGCTTACCTACGGAGCATAGCTAACCAATAAGTTACGATTCCCTTAAGGGTCGGGCAATCGCCGTTGACCTTGGCCATACAAACACGCGTCGCGCTCACGCCGCGACGCCGTTCAGTTTCATAGAGAATATTTTTTTTTTGTAACGAAAATATCAATATTTGAAAAAAATCACAGACCGATTTATAGATAATAAAATAGTCTGTACATACAAAAAAAAAATATCTTAAGTAGTTTGAAAGTAATATCGTTTTTTAAGCTTTGTAGACATTACTTCCCGAATTTATTTCATAAAGTATTTTACTACAATACTTAAATATTCATTTAGAGAATTGATGTGTATACATTTTTTGCATAACTTATTTGCATTATATGAAGGCGTTAATACAAATTAAAAAGTCACTAAAATCATATATCTGCACCTTAAAGGGGAGCCTTTAAGGTGCACATAATATCTATGAACTTCATGGAATTATTAGTCTGCGGAGCCTTTAAAGTTTAAATACAACAGTACCTACTTCCATTATGCCTAGGTAGGTATACCTACCGTCAAACAGTTTCAAATGCCGAGGCTTCAGAGAAATTACAGGTAGGTACACTCCGAAAAGAGTTTTTCCACTTTGATTTGCAGTGACACTGGTATTGCGGATGTAGTACGAGAAGATTGTTGCTTGAAATCCGGTTGCTCATCTGCTAGTTTCGACCCTCAGTCACACAAATAATAATAATTAAACGAGCGAGCCTTACAGTAGTCGCATATGATGTGTAACATTTGACATCTCACCTTGGTAATAAGTAACTGAGCAGCGACAGAAATCAACCTCAAAATTAAAAAAAAGCTTAGTCCCACTGGTCGAAATTCGACCCCTCTACTTATAATCTATATAGTACCTACTAATTCCATGCTATTATAAAGTACTTAGGTACTTACTCCATGCTCAAGCTGTCACCTCCTGTCACACACTTCCGTCCCTCTTCACGAAATCACTCCCCCATAAAGCGAGAGGAAAGATGTTACACATCAATACACTAGTGCTTTATTTACCTATAGGTACTGGTTCTAGTGTTATTAAACTTTAAAAAAATATTTAATTATTCCAAGCTCAAGCTGTCACCTCCTTACGGTGGAGGTCTGCCCAGCTTGGGCAGAGCACCGCCGTGTCCTCGTGGAGGCGATCGGCGGCAGAGATCTCTCAAGTCTCGTCTGGCCCTGGTTCAGGCCATGGTACGGAGCGAGAAGGCATGGCGAGAGGCAAA
Organism: Atethmia centrago; assembly: GCA_905333075.3. Lineage (NCBI taxonomy): Eukaryota > Metazoa > Arthropoda > Insecta > Lepidoptera > Noctuidae > Atethmia > Atethmia centrago. The sequence goes on along the minus strand of HG995383.1, from coordinate 11,180,340 downwards.
GAGATGTCGTCAGCACAAATGTAGGAGTCCACTAGGGCCGATGCCTGCCGGGGTCGTGGGAAGGTACTAAAGGGTCACCGAGGCCCCTGGCAACACAGGCAACAGGAAGGAATACGGGTGGGTTTTAGTCAGTAAGAGTCTGACACACCCTCCCGCTCCGCCCAGAGCGGGAGAAGTTATTTGATGATTTCCCAACCAAAAAAAAAAAAAAAGCTGCCATCTCCTGTCACACACATCCGTCCGTCTTCACGAAATCACTCCCCCATAAAGCGAGAGGAAATATGTTAGACATCAATACCTAGTGCCTTATTTACCTATAGGTACTGGTTCTAGCACAAAACCGGTCGAAGTGGCGGTGCTTGGCGGAGGCCTATGTACAGCAGTGGACGTCTTTCGGCTGAAATGATGATGATGATGATGACAGGTTCTCGTGTTACAAAACTGGTCGTTACTTTGTTAAGTTACGACCAATGGTTTGGTCTGACACTAAATAAATGCAGGCGGAATGTGTACACGCATACGGACAAGCATTTAAATAAACTTAAATAGTTTACCATGTTAATCTTTACCACTGGATACCTCAGAATGTTTAGTAGGTTAAAAAGTACCTAGGTAATAGCCTACTAGGTCTATGTAGGTAGGTACCTGTTTCATTGGACACTGCAAAATGACGATGAAGGGTTTCATTTTCGTCAGAATTCAGTTTCACCCAATTTCCAGTGAACGACTGTTAAACCAAGCATTTTGCTTCGTCTATAAATTGAAAGTACCTAAAACGATTGGACTGGATGGCATTATGCAGCAGTCTCAAAATATGATGCGATCTAAAATAGGCAGTCATGGACACTGTCGACCGCATTGAAAACTTAAGACCTTGGAATAACATATAATATATAATATATAATGCGTATACATATACACAGTGAGCAGTGGTAGCCCAGTGGTAACGGCTGCGACTTACAGTCGTAGGTTTGAACCCAGACAGGCGCTTTACTTTGTTGTAAATTATTTCATCACCACCGCTCCCAAAACGGTGAAGGAAAACATCGTGAGGAAACCGGCATGTCCTAGTACCAAAAATTCGAAGACATGTCATCTACCAACCCGCATTGGGCTTGCGTGGTTGATTACGGCCCAATCCTTCTCACAGAGAGGAGGCCTGTGTCCCAGCAGTGGGCACATTATAGGCTGATTATGTATACATGTACACAGGTCGCTGCGCGTCACCAGTATGGCGCACGTCACATCACCATGTCGTTGACGCGAACCCATACGTTTTGCCCCTACTAAAAATCGCTCAACGCGACTAAATAAGTTTTAACTTCAAAAACTTGTTTCCCACAGCACAGACAAGCATTACCAACAATATAACCAATTCTAGTAAGATTGAATAATTACAATAGCATGCTTATAGGAATATACAAGGTGTCTTTTGCATCCTCGTCAAATTTCAGGAGGCTGCTATGAAATACATATATATGACGATACCTGCTTAATAATATAACATACTTGTTTTTTTAGTAATTTAGGTTTGACAGTATTTTAGAATACACCACTTTCACAGAACAGAATCACCCCGTTGCGTATGTGGTAGTGTGTGTGTAAAAGGGCAGTTACAGTGCGGTATCACACGGGCCGCGTTTTAACATGCGTGTCCCACACATGCCGATTTCCGAAAATTAGAAAAAAGAAAAAAAGACCTACTTATTTTATTATTGATTCGTGTCGAGAATTATTAGCATAGTTACCTACTTGAATTTGACGAGGATGCAAAACGACACCTTGTATTCTCTGGATACCTACATACTTAAGTTGTAAGTAGGTATTTTAGAAACCAAAAATATATCCAATAGAGGTGCCTTGATGGGAAGGTATCTTATTAGAGATTTTCACCTATGTTTTGGCTAATCAAATGTAGGTCTTGATTACAACCCAAAACATCAACATTTTGTTCAGACAATCGCTCCATGTAAAATATTTACTGGTAGGTATACCAATTTATCTACATCCAGTTAAACTGCAGTTAATCAATCCCCATCATAGTTGGGAAAGAGCTTGGCAGATGATGACATCGACATTTTTCTCTCGGTAAGCGAGGAATAAGAATATCCACATTTTCATGGAGATCAGGAATGTTTTCCCTGAAAAAGAAATCTCTAAAAGCACTTGGAACTACCTAAATAACACTTGGACAAGGAATTGGTGTACTTTGTATATTGTTCATCATCATCTGCCTGCCTTTTCCCAACTATATTGGGGTCAGCTTCCAGTCTAACCGAATGCAGCTGAATACCAGTATTTTAGATGGAGCGACTGCCTATCTGAACTCCACAATCCAGTTACTGGTTAACACGATACCTCTTGGTAAGACCGGTAGTCACACTTTCGAGTTTCTGACGACCCGAAACAACTGTCAAAGATCTACAAATAACAGCCGGGACAAAGGGCTTAACGTGCTTTTTGAGGCATGGAAGGGTCTTGGTATGTAAAGACTGTCACCCATCCACGGATCTACCGCGGCAAGCGTAGCTTAACCTGAACGATCAACCCATACGGCTGTTATTACTTAGCCAAGAGCTCCTTTATATTGTTTTATACGACAAAAAGGTGCTTCTGTTATCTGGAGATAGTAAGTAATTTTCTTTTGCTAGTCGCCTTTAACGACACTCAAGGGAAAACAGTGGTTAAAAGGCCTCTTCCTTACAGGGAACCACAAGATCTACGAGAAGAGCTACTCAATTTACTCCTCTACCATACGTTAAGTTACAACTTAAGGCCTTTTCCTTACAGAAAAAGACCACAAGATCTACGAGAAGAGCTACTCAATTTACACCTCTACCATACGTTAAGTTATAACACCTATAGGTAACTTAACATTATTTCAGGTGTAGGTATTATGTACTATCTTTGCTGATATTGGTCAAAAACAGGGCTAGAAGCAATGCCATAAATAAAGTTGATCATAAATTTTGTATCTAATTTACCTATTTATCTATTTGTTTACCTGTAATAATCCTATGAGTGGTGCGAATACCATCAAGTAAATAAACACCTACCTACACTTTCGTCGTAGGTACATTAATTAGGTAGGTATTAGGTAGCTGCTACTCACGGCTTCGCCCACGTGGTTTTTTCTATAGTAAAAGTCCCTAAGTCACTTCTTATAACATCAGCTATCTGCACGTGAAAGTCCCCTCAAAATTGGTCCAGCCGTTTCGGCATTTGGCCTGAAAAAAAAGACAGACAGATTTTTTTAAATGTTTGTTTCGTTGTAAATACCGAATAGGTATATATAGGTACCTACATCCCTAAAACATTCAATAAAAAGCTGTTGTTATTTTGACATTACAAACAGACACTTCAATTATAGTTATTTGTATAAATTCATTTGTTTGAAATTTTTACGACCATTATTTTAATTGTCATTGTAATTAAAGCGAAATACTTACTAATCAAAATGAACTAGAGTGATCAAATCCCCTTTTGGTATGGCTATTTGTCATTTATTTATTTATTTTATTATTTATCAGACAGTTCATTCATAAAAAAAAAATACGAAATCACAATAACTACTTTAACATTTTGTCAGTAGATCAATAATAAACTGAAATCTTAGCTCCCTTGTGAGGTTTGTTTACTTTACAGGCTCCGTCAGTGATGTCCAACAAGAAACTTTTTATAGCAGTTATTAAAATATAAGCTTGTCACTTACCCTTCACTCAAACACGACCAACCATTATCTAATAACTTCCACATTCCAATCACGTCGCCAAAAAACGATAGAAAGTAGGAAATTTTATTATAATTTCAGTAAAGTTTTCAACTATAAAACTGTTTGAAGTTTCTTCATTTACACCCCACTTCAGCAACTGTCGCGGCCAATCGGGTGCCGTCGGATCACGCAGGAAGCCGCGCCCACGGCCGCTGCAATACGCATGCTTCCACAACCGAGGAGCGCTCACTCAACCAACGTCTCACTCCCGCCCGTACTTAACGACCCAGTGCGATAGAGACAGCAACACATTTGCCATTATGATTACATGCAAATTTTTTATTCATTTACAAATTAAGTGTTGCATTAAGTAATTATGTGTTATTATGTGGGTATCACGGTTACGTTAGTCGTTTAGTTGAAGAAACGCGTGACGTTCTAGTTACAGCCAAGGGTTGTGCAATTGCTGCTATTATCTCTACAATTATAAACAATGAACTTCAAAGGATCGAGGAATACACATTAGTTTTGTTTGTAATTATACCTACATGCAATAGGTGTGGGTAAATAATAAATAGAAATAATAAAATAAATTAATAGCAAAATACAATCTTACGATGATACGAAAAATGATTGCTACTCACAAAAAATATTTTATTGGACATACCTAAAGATAAGTATAAGTAATAGTTATTTACTTTCTATTAAAGTTTTTCTGTCAATATAAATACTAAAGAAGTAATTAGTCGATTGTCATCTAGAAAATTACGTTTTACCTTTAAGTGAGACAAATGATCTACTGACCTTTATAAAATACGTAGTCGAGTAGCTACATCTTTTTCTGTGAACCATAGACTAAAAAGAATGTACTTATTGGTTTTAATTAGAAGTAGTTACCTACACAAAAAGTATCCAATCCACAAAAATACCAAAATTGAGTTAAGTATATCAAAGATACTGTAATTGATACCTTCATTAAGTTAAAAAAAAATCACCAAGTTAATAAATACAAGATGTATCAAGCCATGTCCTATTGCTGATTAATTCTCACTAAGACAGGTACGTAGGTACCTATACAACCTTTTTTGAGAAAAATATCCGAACATTCCAGCAATTCATGGACCTAGATACATCTTCTAATATAACATAATCATACCTCAATCTTCAGAAATTCCAATCCTATTTCCAAACATCCAGTAAGACATAAGCGTCCCTTCAGAACGCCAATCTGATACAACTCTTCAAATTCTCCAAATTCCTTCACCAAGAAAATAAATAATTTTAAAACCAAAACCAGTTCTCTATTAAATACCAATAAACAATTTTTAAATAAACATATTAAATGGGCATCCTTTTCTTTCATTGCACAAAGAACAGAGACAGGTAGAGAGTAACCCTAAGTCGTAAATTATTTTGATGTTGGCACACATGTGCATTTGTCGCGTGACTAGCTGATTATTAAGTTGTAATAAATTCTGTGGCCCACGGGACGCAGGGTAGGTGTCTTTTGGGACATCAGACAGACCTTCTAATTTTTTGTGTGATTAACAAAGTAGTATTTGAAACGGTAGGAGTTGGTGATACATAACTTTATGATAATGTAGGACCTGATCGTAGAATTAACGATACATTAAATGGTAGTGAGTATGGCTTCAATGCTATTGTTGTTTGTGGGGGATGAAGGTTTGGAAAGACCAACTGTTCTGCTTCGATATGCTATACTTCAAGGTGATATAATAAGTCTTCTGTCACTTTAATTCTGGCGAACTGATTTGGAAAAGGTCGAATATCATGAACCAACTTCCTGTCGTAACGCTGCGCCAGATCTCGCTCAGTACTAAGTCCATGATCTACCTACATATTTTTGTCATAATAGCTAAGTGAACTTAATTACGGACAGATGCAGTAAAAAAATGACAGTCCCTTGAATTTTAGAATTGGTAGAGGATAGACTATGTAGTACTTACTTTGGAAGAATATTAGAAACATCCCATTATCAGAAGACACTACTTGATTTTCTGTAACCTGTGCCAGCAATAAACATTAGCCAAACTAGAGGCTCCACCGAGGAATCTTTGAAAAGGGTTTTGTTTTAGGTAATTAGAATAACCAGTGATAATATTGTGGCTACTCTAGGATCTAAAATCAAAATCAAAATCAAAAGTCATTTATTCAAACTAGGCTGAAAATCAGCACTTTTCGAACGTCAAAGTTACATAAGACAGTCCCCCAAAAATGCCCGCCCGTCACCACTTCCTAGTGCTTTAGCTGGGAAGAAGAAGTGGTGGAACAAACTCCCCAGCATCTAATCTACATCTAGGAACCTGATTTCAATCAAGATCAAGCTACAATCGAAACCAATGAAGTTCTAACTGGAGCACACATATTTGGAGAAGTAAGTAGACCATTGAACATTATAATAGGTACTTTGATTGAATCATTTGCCCTGTTGTTAGACCAGAACTCCATAAAGCAGCAAAAGCAGCAGAGTTTAGTAACATATTTTCAAAATTGCATCAAATTCAGACAATATTAAATTTTACATTGAAATTGAAACTGATTAAATTGACATAAATCCCTTTAGATTCTCTAATCTCAATGACCTTGCAATTTATTATATAATTATCTCTACTGTGTCAGGGAAAAGGTAATATATTTCCATAGTTTTGTGTTGTCGAATAACGTGTCTCAAGTCATCAAAGGCTTAATTTGTCGTCTGGCTCCACATACCTCTGTCTCTGCCATATTATTATAGGTAAGGATATCATTATAAAATTCTTTGAACAATCGTCTTTAACTATAAGTACTACTTTTACTGCAACCAAATCTTTTCCAACTCTTTGCCTAGCCAATTCTATGCCCCCAAAAAATACTTTTCCTCATTAGTAAAAACAATAACATCTAACACAGCTTTCAAGTAAATTACACACAGTTCAACATAATAAGCAGGCATGACGAAAGCCATAGTTAAAATTTAAAAGCCTTACATTAAACCATGAACTTCATTTGCATTCTCTACCAAAACATATACTTACTTACGTTATTTGGTTGAGAATCGTGTGAAAAAACAATAAATCCAACTGTAACATCACGCTATTAGTCAGTGGGGTCCTCAGCAAGTGGCGTACTATCGTCATAATTAGCAGTTAATTATAATTAAGCCAGTGTACAAGACGAATGTGAGTCGTTAGTGGATCGTGGCGACTTTACAAACTGTTTGTGATACATTGAATTTGAAGACTGCCATTTAAATTAATGGCGCGGTTTTTGCTGTACTCAGTTGGCAATGGTTGGCGTTTTTACCAATTTGGGTTTTTGGCATTGTTTGAAGTTTTTAAATCCTGATTAATACGGAGTCTAAATTATTTTTTCTTTGGTGTGTATAATCCACACCATTGTTATTATTAATTTGACCAAACATATTAGGACAAAAAATCTAACCAAGTTGAATTTGTATCGGTGGACCAAACACTCCTGTTGAGTATGTAGGTAGACACTTACATATTTTAATGAATGAAAATTACTTATGTACCAGAAATTCCAAAACTTAGTGGTCCATAGGTTTAATTGCAAATACTCATATCTGAAATATCTTCTGTTTTCAAGCAGTGTTTTTCTGCTCCGGTGGATACCTAAATGTAACCCCATTTGTTCACCCTGGAAAATTGGATTGAATTTTCAGCAATAAAACCAAATAATTTTTAAAAACTTACCAGAAAGATTCCAAAATATTTCAGTCGAACAAAATGTACCTATAAATATTTCAGTCGTACCAGAAGGATTGAAAAGCACAGAGTTAAAATCTATTAACTTTAATAGTACAAGGATTAATTTGCAAAACGTTCCTATTTTAAAGTTCCTATAGCTAAGTGGCTAGTGTACCTACAGACAGGCATACATCTGCATGTGATTATGAAAATATAGGCTAGTGATACATTTATGCGGTGTGTGGTAATTTTTACTCCTCAGGAAGACGGCGTGCGTCAAGAGTGATGCATGGCCCTTGTCCGCTCATCTAGACTTGGACTAAGTACTTTGCTTGACGAGTTATGTTACCGCTTTTCTTATGTGTGTGTTTGTGATAATTATTATGATGTTAAAGACGAAAATAGGGAATTTTACAGTCGGTTTAAAATTAGTTATTTGACATAATATGTTATTCCACGATTGGTTTAGTTATAATTTTGGCCATAGAACAAAATAAAACTAATTTTCCAACAAAGATTACCAAGAGAGGTTTCACATTATAAATATTTAGTAATCTGTTACCATTGCTACTTACCAAAAAAAGGCACAGAATACCAGCCACAATAATTCGACAAAACCATTCTATGAAAGTGCAACGAAACGCCTACAACCCTAATAAGAATAGTTGGAGAAACCCTTGAAACTGAAAGTCATTCAACAAATTTCCAACGTAGAAAAGCGAACAAAAATGGTAAAAAGATTGCAGTTCACGGCTACCGACAATCGTTCACCATTTACCATACATAATCATCAATCGGTCCATTGAAATCGGATACGTGGTGTTGCGACGGTATACCCTAATTACGCTAATCGAAGGAGCGGGCGCGGGAGCGGGAACGGTGCGAGTGGAGAGAGAGCGGAGCGGGCTCGCACGTGGCGGGCTCAGGTGCGCCCCGCCCCGCTCGCCCCGCCCGCCGCTAGTTTGACGCCGCGTCAACTCAGCCGCTCACCTCGTCGTCAGACGCGCGCTGCACTCGACGCTCGAACGCCGGGAAAACACGAGTCGTTTTTCGCCGCGACGACACGCACCGAAGTTTTCCGAATTTTGAAGTTCGAAGTTAGATTTTTGAATAGACTGTAACGGTCGTATTTGGTTTTAGTAGATTTTGTTGTTCTATTCTTATTTTTTTTTGGTAAAATATTTTTTCTGTGAAAAGTGTCTGCGAATAAACTTGTGGGATGTTTTGTGATTTTTTCAACGATTGGTTGTGATTGGTCTTAAAGTTGGCTGTTGCCGCTGTTGGTCACTCTAAACTCTGAATTGGAGTGAGTATATAAAATTATCTTTATTGGTCGACATATTTTTTTTCAGTAGGTATAGAAAATTATCGTCAATTGATACAGTTAAAATTGAAAAGGCGCGCGTCGAGAAATCAAAGCGTGTCGCAGTAAATCTCCCAGGACGCAGTGGATTCAAACTGTCCACTTGACACGGAACATTAAAAGTTATTAGATCCCGAGAGCTTTTTGGCATTAGTGGATATTAAAATAACTATACTTCGATTTATATTTATTTGAGCACCTTTCCAAGATCTGTTTAACTTTTGTTGATTTAATTGTAAGCAATGTATTATTTTATGGACACATCATCTCATATGAATAAGGTATATTCTCCTACTTTGATTAATCGGTTAGATACTCTTTCCAAGACGCGATAAAAGAGTAGGTTGTAAATTTTAGGTACATAACGAAGATAAAAAACAGACAAACCTAACTCTTTTTCAAATTCATATCTAAAAAAAATCTAATCAAATAATCAAAAAGCTATAAAACTAGATAACCTTCTGAAGTCCTATCAAATAACCACGACATAAAACACAGCTAGCAAGTTACCGTTAATACCAAACGACACAATAAAAGCTATCAAAGTGCCGAATTAAAATTAAAGCAGACATACGAGGCATGTTCATCAAAGGATGTCTGGGAATAAACAACTGTGCTGTAAGAAAAAAACATTAAAAGAAAAAAACAAAAGCAATGAAATCGTTCGGCCCATTTAATGCGGACCGGACGGGAGTGACAAAAATTCTAAACTGAAATAAACTGAACACATGTGTCTGTATGTCATACGATGTAGGATAGGAAACAATGAGATGCAGTTCTGAACAGCGATAAGAAGAAATATATATAATATTTATTTGTTAGATGCTATATCGGAATCAAGGCTTTAGAAGAAAGTTTGTAAAAAGTATTACGGAAGCAGGCTGTACATACCTTCTATTTTCTCATTCATTGGAATCAAAATTTTAGAAGGTTTGAATTGAATATTACAGCTTGATCTTTCTATGAAGCCTCCTTTGTCTGGAGATTCTTATTTTATTTTAGATTCGTTCTAGTAGACTTCTTTTAAGTCAATTAGATACGTGTTGCTTGAGGCAGTTTCCTTTATAATTCAGTATTTTACATAAAAACTGCTTTGTCTGAAGAAGCAGAAGCATCTGCTCCTGATACATAACACATACTGGTCAATTTTATCATATTTTATATCTCATGGTATGAAATACATATTTTTAGTATACTGTAGGTAACTAAATCTATTCAAATAAATAAAATCGAAGTGTCTGTTTGTAAAGTAAACATGGTACTTTTTTTGTCTGTTTATTCCGGCTAATCTCCGAAACGGCTGGACCTATTTTAACGGGACTTTCACTGGCTGATGTTATAAGGAGTAACTTAGGATTATTTTATTTTAGAAAAGCCACGCAAGCGAAGCCGCGGGCCGCTGCTAGTAATTTAATATATTTGGATCTCTCTTAGGTAGATTACTTCTCTTTAACTTTCAATGTTCTAAGATCATTTTGTTTATTATTTTCATACAAGTATCCTCTGATATTATAAATAACATTATTATGATAATGATCGACTTAATGTGTGATAAATTTTGTTAACTGCTTAGTTTTATTACTTAATTAGGAAGATTAGCCTTTATGCATATATTAAACAAGCGGCGCAAAAGTCTATTAAAACTTGATACAACGAATGTTACTAAAATTTTCCTATAATGAAGGTAAACCTACAAAAAAACTGTTTTTAGCACAATAATTATGATGACTGAAAAGTCATAACATTCATAAATCAGATATTTTTATAAATGATTAAGTAAAATTACAAAATAAGAGCCCCGGCAATTGATAATATCCAACAAATTAAAAAAAAAATCTTTACGCAAGGTCGTATTACGCTAAAATCGTTATTTATGCACATAAAATTTATGATTACGGCGATGTCTGGCCGAAATTCACACATAAATCATTCGGCGAGCAAATGCGACAAATAAATCGGGTGCACAATGACTGCTAATTTGCTCATAAAGATGTATGCACCGAGCGGAGTACATAAATCGGGAGAAGTCACATTCGGCCTACCGCTTACACCCATAAACCTCTGCGGACACTTTTATAGCCTTACCACGTGGCTGACGCACAGTTTTTTCCGCACTTGACTTGACATGTGTACTGCGCTTTAGGAAGTCACATCCCTATATTAATTTATTGTTTTAGAATAGACCCCCAGCGTGACGCAAGTGGTACACGTGTTTAGTGATTTATGCAACTACTACTGAGTAGGTACTGCAAAAACAAAAGTGACCGTAAAATAAACCACGTTGCAAACTTTGCTATCGCAAAAGATCATGGGCCACCCTGGCGAATACTTGAAAAAGGAAAATAAAAAGAACAGTTTTTAAAAGGGTTTTTGAAAAAAGTATTAACCCATTTCACTCTTCAAACCATAATTACTCATATTGTACTTACAGATCTTCAAATTTTTTGTATGTGCTCAAAAATTTATTTTATTTTTTGTTTTTTGACATCTAAACAATAGCTCAATGAATGTGAATGTCATAAATATGTAGAAAGGTTAAATAAGCATCACTATACCTTATACAACAAAACATTATCTTTAGGTCACAGTATTAAACATTTGTATTGGAACCATATTTCAAATATTTAAATCAAACACTCAAGATACGATCTGTATTACAACATTTATCACGTATAACGAGACGTCGCACTTGACCGACTAATGTGTCTCATTTTATCACAGGTCCATCAATCAAGCTCCACTCTACGGGGACAATTGAAACGGACCGCGAACATCAGTAGCACTTAACATGTCCAACTAGACTATTCAGTGTACGTCCAAACGATGACAACTGCCGAGTGATCTTGAGAAGAAGGATAAACACACGCTGTTATCGATGAACGACTTAAATTACAACGCAGGGATGAGCTCCTACCAGTTCGTCAACTCGCTCGCTTCCTGCTATGGGAACCAAGCGCCCGGGCGTACTGGGACGCCCGTCGAGCAAGCTGGTCATCCCGGTCTGCCAACACCTGGAGCTGATTACTACAATCCAAATGCGGCGGCTTCAGCGTACCCGAATACTTGCTATTCACCGCCGCAAGTTGGACATCACTATCCACAACACCCATATGGAACGCCCGCTACCGGAGCGCACATGCAACCGCAAACGATGATAGACTACACGCAGTTACATCCTCAAAGACTGGGTAGCACAGCGAGTCATATGCATCAGCACTCGAATCCAAGTCCAGGAGCATTGTCGCCCAACCTGATGTCCACACCACCAAGCCAAGCCGCTGGAGCTAGTTGTAAATTCGCGGATTCGACCTCTACAACCGGAGTAGCGTCCCCTCAAGACCTATCCACGTCTTCTGGACCAGGTCGAACGTCACCTGGTTTCGGTGGCGTCGGTGGACAAACCTCTAGTGGACCTACAAGTACTAAACTAGGCCTAACTACTCCCATCGCTTCTCCTGTAGAACACAAGGCTAATGTGAATCAGAATATATCAAGTCCTGCCTCCAGCACATCAAGCAACGAGAGCAATGAGGCTAATAATTCTAACTCAAACACTAAGAATTCTAAGTCTTCAGCGTCGAACTCTTCGGCAAATCCTCCGCAGATATATCCATGGATGAAGCGAGTACATCTAGGAACAAGTAAGTGGAAACATTTTTTAAATAATTTTATAGATTTAAGATGATAACGGTAAAATATTTTGCCTTATTGATGATTTTTCCACCGCGAGAATAATCAACATTATAAACGGCTCCATTCACACTTTTTTACCGCTAGCGTGAAATCATAAAATGATTTAGCTTCGTCGGCTTAACTAATAACAGCAGCAACGGCCACGCCTCTATCAAAAACCAACAGTTTGATGTAATAGAAATAAAACAATCCATCAATTGGATGCCGAGGTGGAGACAAAACAAATTATATATCTATTTATAAAGCATTAGCATGCATTAATGTTGGATCGATATGGCTGGCTGATGGATGGTGTCCATAATAAGGCATAATGGCTTTGTTGGCGGGCGCTTACAACTGAACATCCGAAGCCTTTTTTCTTCTCGTATCCTAATGATGGGGAAAGTGTGTAGTCACCGTGACGTTTCATTTGACGGATCCTAACCTTTAAGCGTGAATTGGGTTATTCAAGGGTTAATCTGCTTTAAATTAGAATTCGGGAGCATCCAGTAAACTATTTGTTCTTTTTCTTCACGGAACATTATTCAAAATTCTGGGTTTGTGTAACAATTTTGTAATTGTTTGAAAATGTTCTGTATCAAATTGGGAAGAGTGATTTAAATGTCAGCGCTAAATTGCTTCGAGCGGACAGTGTCTAGTAAAAATGTGAAAAACATAGAATTTGAAATCAAAAAGTGATATATCAGGGAGATAATAGTACGTAACAAGACGCAGGATGCCACAGCGCCCGTCACTTAGATGTCCCAATATAAAGACAAGAGCAGATGTCAGCGATCCACCATTTCGGCGAAATTATACAAAATTCGTATTGTTATAAGTAGCACAAATCTCTTTCGACCTTGTCAAGGCTTACGATGTTCTCTTAATTGGTTTATTTTTGCATTTCTTACGCAAGTGGTTAGGTACTTGTCATCCTCATGATAGCGACCGAGTTTTTACTATTTATTTTTAGGATACTTAGGTAGGTACTTCAGTTTCTAAGAATGAAACGGTCGGTTTATCGATATTCTCGTCACCTTTGAAATATCTATAGTTACTAGTTAGGTACTCAGATGTCGAAGATGAGTTCTCATATCAACCAGATTGTTAGTTTACTAGATTTAAGTATTAAATCTTGATAACTGATTTTATCGATGACTTGCTGCTATAGACAAAAGGTAAGATTACTGCTGATGAGCTACTGAGTCAAATTACACTTTAAATTACAATTACAAATTATTAATTAATTATAATTACAATGTAAAAATGGGCCTTTTTCTACAAAGTACCTTTCGATATGAAATTACTTTCATTCTGATTTTCCTCTGCCTTCATTATTTATTTTTTTACTATTATTAGTATAACCAGAATCAGTATTCGACTCTATGAAAGAATAAACAAACTAGACGGCTCGATAACAAACAATATTGGCAAAGCGCGACACAATGTCAGAACGAGAAAAACTTCCAAAGCAAATAATACGAGAAATTAATACTTCGGTATAAATCATTGCACTGTCATCGGGCATGATTGCAGAGTTGCAGACACCAAGTGGGTACATGACACTATTATAAATTGCCAAAGACCTGTTTAAGAAAATAAATAGTTCTCTTACAAGCATACGGCAAAACCCTGTTATTATACACAACAAGTCTGTATGTTTGACAAAGCCTTATTAAAATGTACATTTCAGCCGATAGGCCTATTGCAGACGGGCTACTGTCACAGATTTGCAAGACATTGTAGCGACAATGGATGCATTAAATATAACCTCACCTACACTATACTGTAGTCAAACGAAGCTTTTGCATTGATCAGTCCATTGAAAGCTTGTGCCAATATTCCTCAGTGTTGTTTAGTAGATATAGATATAAATATCTTCTCAAACTCATCTTCTCAAAGTTAAGTCACAATACCATATTTTGAATCAACTTCTTAATAATCCGAATGTATTCGTTGACATATGAATAGCATATCAATTGATTTAGTGCCTCTATTAAACAATGCTGTAGCAGATCATAATACCTATGATAATTCATTATTATACTTACAGCTCTATTAGAGAGCATATTTTTTTTACAAATGGTGCGTGTTAAGCACACATGCCTATCGGGACATCTTTATTTCCATTCAAGACACCAACTTGCTGTTTCAGTAGGCATAATTATGTTTAAATAATTTCTAGCCGTATCTTGATCTATAAAGAGGTCTTCTTTCTCACTCTAGGCTTGTTTCCTATAAGAATGAGTAACTCTTTAACGCTAATTTAAATTGCTTTATCGATAATAATGTGTCTTGCCTTATAATTTTCATTCAGCTGAAAGACGTTCACTGCTGGAAGGAAGCCTCCTACTTCTTCATTATTGTCAGAACAGTCATTCATCTTCTTTGATAAGATCCTTTATTTCTAGCTATGATCTTTAACGGATTGTTAATCAGTAAACCAGAGGGCCTGGATGAGTGGTAATTGCTTTTAAAACGTTTCGTATTTCTACAACGACTTTACAGGATTGACATCAACAGCTTTTCGGGAGCTTGTGTCAGTTCCATACATTTTTGACTTTTTCATCTTCGTTATTGCTGATAGAATGTCACTTTCTAGCCTTCGGTTATATACATTTCGTACAGATTTTAGTCGCACCAATCGACAGTCGCCCGACTGCGACAACCCGCAGTATGCAAATAGAGTTGGCAGGCGGCTAGGTCGTGTTACATGTTTGGTGGTCATAACTCAAGGAGAGGTGGAAGCCACCGCCCCTCGTGCGTGCCGTCTGACGACCTATAAGAATTCAATACACAGTTACTTAGCACTAGTTACATACCCCAACTGTGGTTTTAACACGTGGAAATTAAGTTGTTTGGAAAAATCGTGTGAAAATTATTTGAAAAAGCCCTTTGTTGAAAACAGAAAATAGTTATATTTATGAGTTGGGCAGGCACCCAATGTTAAAAGGATTTTTTCAATGTTGAAAGCTTATAATTATGCGAATTTAAACGTATCGTACGTACGTATACGTAGAAAAACGCTGGGCAGAGTAGTAAACCAATAAGTCAGGTCTGAAAGGTTCTGAACCTTCTTATAACCAAAATAAAAGACAGTCATTGAGAACAGCCATTGGAAAGCTGACCCTAAAGTGTTGAATCACCTCAGGTCATCGTGAAAGCTCATTGGGTTAATGTCAAGAAAGTCAATTAATTTCAAGGGAAGAGATTATTAAAAATTTTGCAGGGATTCATTTCATTAAAATTAAAAGCATGATTCTTATGAAACACAATCTGTGGCCGAAAGTTAAAACAGGCCAATTTTAATCAATTATTTTTTAAAGAAGAGCACCTCAACCTTTTTTCATTTTGGATCCCATAAAATCAATTTAAAAGCTATAAAATTATGCGTGATTCCATATAATTATTTTAGTGTAGGCACTGTTAGGCGTACGCAGTTAAATATCGCATTATACCAGCGTAATCTGATATAAATTATTGAGTCATTGTAGCAAAGGTTTTCAATTATCTTGAAATGGACATTGAAAATACATTAGGGAACCTAGTCTCGTTAGATTATACCTAATCTTGTCAATGTAGTGATTTATTTGAGGTTTTGTTTGGTAGTGACTGGTTGTTTCGATCTTAACAACAACACTTGGATTTGCAATAGGATTAAGAGTCCATAATACCCAAAATTGCTTAGCATGATTCTCCATTATATCGAGAATACTAAATAAATGATCAAACAAACTTCTTAAGTTTATTACTTACATAACCAAATTACAAGATGATTATTAACATTAACTAAATTAAATTAAAACTAAGTTACCTAAGCCTGAAAAAAGCCCTCGAGGCATTGTAGGTACCAAGGATGCTGGCGGCATTTCCTTGCTGAATACTTAATTAATTAATTAATTATAATTCTTAATTGGTCAAGGACAGCTAATGAGACACAATTGATTTTCGATTGTTTGACTCCGAATCGGTGTCGCGCGGGGCTTAACAGGTTAATATTTAATTCTGGAATAAATATATGGTAAAGTAAGATTAATATTAAGTAGGTACTATGTTTGACGAAAACACGACTCCATATCCTCGACAGAAAAAAAAAACAAAATTACTGCCAAACCGAACAATAAACCGCTAGTATTAAAAAAAATACTTAAAATTAGATCATGCAACTTTGCGTAGTAACTGAACTAAATAAAAAGCAGATGTTTGTTATTTTTTTTTAATTATTTGTCACTGAAAAAAGAAATTACCTAAACTATCGGCGCCTTGGAGATTTCTCACTGCCGCCCTGTCTCGCTTGCTCGCGTGATCGCGAGCAGTAGTGTGAGTGAGAAAAAGAGTGAGGTGGCGCATAGTAGGTACTGTTATTTAAATTAGATTCTTGAGGAAAATTTTGAGTAGGAATGTAGGTGGCTGTACGAGTAGGGACAGACCAAAGAACCGATGGATGGAGTGGCGAAATATGATATCTATGGCTAGAAAGGGGGTGACAGAGATGACGACTTGTAGAGAACTATGGAAGAAAAAGACATGTTGCGCTGATCCCAAATAAATTGGGATGAGAACAAGAGACAGTTTTTAGTAATATGGTCAGTTATTTATGAAAAAATCTCGGATAATTATTAAGGAAATTCCTATAAGGACGTTGCATATTTTCTAAAACCAGAAGTTTCTTTAAATAAAGGGGCTCGTGGCTAAATAATAACAGCCACAGGGGGCAATTGAAGGTTAGGTTAAGCTTGCGACAGTGTGTGGATTGCCCGGAGGACACGGTAGAGGATACGGTGGAGGTCTGCCCGGCTTGGGCAGAGCACAGCAGTGTCCTCGTGGAGGCGATCGGCGGCAGAGATCTCTCGCATTCAGCCCTGGTTCAGGCCATGGTACGGAGTGAGAGGGCATGGGCAGCTGTCACCTCCTTCTACGAAGCAGTAATGCTCGCGAAGGAGGAGGCGGGAAGGTTGAGGGAAAGGCAAATTTCGCGCCCTCTCGCCCCTAGCCGCCGCAGGAGACGCCCTGAGCGTCGGGAATCCCGGGCAGATTTCCGGTCACCGTAGGCGCGGGCTTGCAGACGGTGAGCAATGGGTAGCTCGCCGTCCGATAAGGACCTGGCCCGGGTCGATGGCGCGTTCTATTCCACGCGCGCCCTAAAGAGATGTCAGCACAAGTGTAGGGGTCCACTAGGGCCGATGCCTGCCGGGGTCGCGTGGAAGTTCGAAAGGGTTACCGAGGCCTCTGGCAACACAGGAAGGAATACGGGTGGGTTTTAATCAGTAAGAGTCTGACACACCCTCTCGCTCCGCGCAGAGCGGGAGAAGTTATTTGATAATTTCCTACCCAATAAAATTGGGCCGTAGGTGACCATCTATTACATATTGAGACCCCTCCAAGCCTCGGAAAGCACGTTAAACCGTTGGTCCTGGCTGTCATGTGTAGTTCTTTGACAGTCGTTACGGGTAGTCAGAACGCCGAAAGTCTGACAACCAGTCTTACTGGACCAGTCTTACTTAGACTGGAAGCCGACCCCAAAATAGTTGGGAAAATGCTAGGCAGATGATGAATAGAAGTTTTTTTAGAGGTTTTTTTTTCATAGAATCCAAGATGAGTTTTAAGTTTCCATACATTAGATTTCCCTAGGCAAGAGATTGTAACAACCAGATATAGACCAACTAACAAGGTACTTATACCCCCAAATTCTTTAAAACGATAAGGCGGGCCACACGCGAATAATTTCGATCGTTAACAAAAGCTTAACTAGAAAACGGGTTAAGTTAATCTAGAGTAATTATTAAAATGTTATTTATAATAAACACATTATAATTTACCACTTCATTCTAATAACTGTTTGATTAGATCCGTTTAGTTGAATTAAATTAATATTTATTATTTTGTATAAAATGTCAGGTACTAAACAAGAAAACATGGTTTAAGCTATAATAAATCAAATAAGGAAAACTAGTAACAAGTTATTTAAATACAAGGTGTCGTTTTGCATCCTCGTCAAATTTCAGCAGGCTGCTATGAAAGACATATATAATCAAATAAAATTACGATACCTGCTCAATAATGAATACATACTTGTTTTTTTAGTTATCTAAGTTTGACAGTATTTTAGAATACATCACTTTCACAGAGCAGAATCACCCTGTTGCGTATGCGGTCGTGTGTGTGTAAAAGGGCAGTTACAGTGCTGTATCGTACGGGCCGCGTTTTAACGTGCGTGTCCCACACACGCTGATTTCCGAAAATTAGAAGAAAGAAGACCTATTTATTTTATTGATTCGTGTCGAGAATCATTAGCATAATTACCTCCTTGAATTTGACGAGGATGCAAAACGACACCTTGTATAAAAGGACAACTTGTCATAAACAATATTAATGAATGCGTCCTTTGACTACGGTTAACAGAACTTCTACAATTGAAATAAAGATAATTTATAGGTTTTTCCATGAACTGGGTATGGGTATGACGTAAACTAACATAGACCTCCTTATAGGAATGCAGGTAGGTACCTACCAGATTATTTTCAATTCTGTAATATTTATAGAATTTCCCTGAAAAGTATTAATCAAGAAAATCCATCAATATTCCGTTAATAATCTTCTTGTAAGCTCTCCAATTACATTTTTGTGCATGGATGAACAAATAAAAATTTTACAATAACAAATCTATCGTTTTAAAAATATGTTCTTGAAGGTATATTCAATCATTTATGAAATTAAGAAGATTTATAAAACAATGGTTAGACTCGATGGTTAGACTCGATGTCTTGTATGGATCAGAATGTTGGGCCACAATAGGGACGAATGAAAGGCAATTGCATACAATTGAGACGAGAATGCAAAGACGGATGTGTGGTGCTAACCGAATAGATAGAATAAGAAATGAGTATATAAGAGGAAGTCTGAAAGTGATACCGGTGACTGAAAAGTAGTGTGGAAAATGGTTTTCATGGTATGGAGGAATGAAGGAAATGTCGCCAGGAAAGTTTTTTATTTGCGTGTGGGTGGCTATACGAGTAGGAGAAAATCATAGAAACGATAGATGGACTGTGTGAAAGATGATATGGCTAGAAAATGAGTAACTACCGAGATGACGACTAATAGAGAAGTATGAACGAACAAGACATACAAGACACACAAATAAATTAGTATGTTGATGATAATTAGGTATATTTAAAAAAAAAAGTTCTGTAAATTCCCCTTAATACTTATTTACTTCCGACTTTCCTACAGAATCCACACATCCCAAAAATAGACTCCCCTTAAACCAACCATCCTTAATGACATGTATAACCCTACCTGTTCTACAGTTACTAGCGGCGATTAGTAAATAAATAACAAATTAAATTCCACTAAAGATTAGTGGCGGAGTCAGTATGGGCTCATAAATAAATCAAGCGTTCGGTCCCGGAGACCGCGGTAAATTATGACTCAAATAATATTATGCTAAAGGTATGCCAGCGTAGTCGCCACTTAAAGCCGTTCGTGCTTATAAAGCCTTTTTTGTGCTTTTGTAATTAGCTGTTCGATATCTATAGATTATAGTGTGTGCACTGCTTTAATGTGTATTGAAGACCTGACTACTCGTAGTTTGTGATACTGAAATCATATCCTGTTTTTTGCGTAATATCAATATCAATCATATGTGTAACGATTTGTTTTGTTTCTTTTTTCAATAACTATTTTTGTTTTACCACCTGCTACGATTCATCATAAATTAATAACTATCGACAAGGAGGAATTTATAGGATTGTCTGTGACATTCAAATATAGGCTTTGCGCAATGCTACAGTCAAAGTACAGTCAGCATTCAATGATATACATCGACAAGAATTTATTTACATAACAAACATAATCAGCCTATAATATTCCCACTGCTGGGACACAGGCGTCATCTCTCTGAGAGGGAGTGGGCCGTAATCCACCACGCGGGCCCAGTGCGGGTTGGTAGATGTCACATGTCTTGGAATTGTTGGTTCTAGGACATGTCCGGTTTCCTCACGATGTTTTCCTTCATCGTTTTCAGAGCAGTGGTGATGTAATAATTTACACAAAGTAAAGCGCCTGCCATGACTGGGTTCGAACCTACGACATACAACTATAGTCGCGGTCGTTAGAATTCATTTGATTATCTATAATTTGTGTTCCATAATAATCAATGTTTTGTTAAAATTAAGAAATGTGTAGGTAATATGTTTTGTAGCTACACATCGATACAACAATATAGAATAAAGATTGTGTCGATGTCCTTTTTGATCACCTTTTTGGGCTTGATCATGGGTACTATTATTGTATGTACGTCTAACTTACACTAAGTCCTATCTGCCTGCATAAAGACTCTTACAAACAAGCGCGACACGCGACGCGACACAAAGGCACCGTTTGTAGTGCTACACGCGGTGTCTTTGAGTCGCGTCGCGTGTCGCGCCTGTTTGAAGAAGCCTTAATACTTACGTAGCAAGGCTTAAAACCAAAAAATCGAAGACATGTGACATCCTTAAACCGCACTGGACCCGGGTGGTGGATAAATTGCTAAAATTGCTCCCTCTCACAGAGAGAAGGCCTGTGTCTCAGCAGTGGGAACGTTATAGGCTCATTATGCTAAAGCCTATAAACAAAGCTCAAGTTCAAACATTTTCTATACCTACCAAAACCTGCAATAAAACTATTAGGTATACCATAACTCTAGCCCCACAAAAAGCTAGCATGTCTCCTTACAAAACAGTAACAAGGAACCGGTCCTAAAGAATTCCTCCACACATACTATAACTTACAAAAGACTTATATACTACATACTACTTAGTCAGAACCAGATCACTTGATAACATCGCTCGCATCTGGCCTGTAAGTCGCCTGCGACCTGCATTAAATATGCATAGCGAACACAAAAATAAAAGTTCTAAAACTCGAATGTTTGAAAAAGGAATAAAATATATTTCGTGAAGGGATTAGCAGTCACGGGTTGGTCCGTACTTGCAATGGCGGCGCGATGATATGGCAGAATTCTTGGTAAAGTGTGGCTATACATAATGTGATGTATGTATACATGTTTATGTATATCACCGTTGCAAGTTTCTCATTGCCGCGTGCGCAAGTTTTGTATGCAGTGTGCGTCGTGTTTTATTAAATGGCACTTTTGTATTGGTTGGTTCGGGATAAGGCTTCTCGTGTAGGTATACCTTCCATGAACTGTTATAGGAAAGCAGGTTTTTGCTTACAAAGAAGTGTTATTTTAGTTAGCTGAACGTATATTATTAGATGTTTTAAAATCTTTAAATCAGGAATGTACTCATGTTTTTAGTCCTAAAATAAAAAAAAAATATTCTTCTTGAATTGACTTTTACCGATCTAACATGTAAGAATTTGAGATATTCAACTATGAACCCCACAAAAACACCAAGTTAATTACAGAACATTGATTTTTGTTTCTGAACTAACTTTCGAACTAAAACCACGTACACACCGTCAATATTAACTGACCCGCCAACTATAAGTACCCACACGTCAGGAATACCGGTAAGCCCTTCTCCCTAGAGACACAACTTCAATTATTGATGGCAACTTTTAGCCGCTATAAAATATAGGGGAAGCAAAAACTATTTTTCATCTGGTTTAGCTTTAAATAACTTGTACCATGTTGTTGTTTTATTTTATTTTTTTCATTTGCGAGTAATTTATGTGTTGTGTTTTTAAAATAGGGTTTACACACTTAATATTAGTCGGAGTATTAATAGTAAGTATTCGTGGAACGAACGTCAGGCATACGCATACCGCAGGTGTATACTAAGCCGTAATCAATCGTTTCTATGTTTTATGTGTTAATGTTATAATATCTGCGTTCATTTATATTGCTATCTTGTTTTTGTGGTAGAAGTGTACACGAAGATAGAAACACAATAATATTTTATTTTTATTTTCTACAATTCCGATGTTTTTCTAATGATCTTTTCTAGAAATTCAAGCTGGGTGGTTTATTTATTTTTAGATCATGGTTTATGTATGAGCTGGTTTTTTTGCAAAATCGTGTAGTTTTTTCTCCATTCCCCACCAATCAAACTTCACTCCTCTCTTATTAATACGTATATTTATTTACATAACCAAATTACAAGATGATTATTAACATTAACTAAATTAAATTAAAACTAAGTTAAGCCTAAAAAAGGCCCTCGGGGCATTGTACCGAAGATGCTGGCGGCATTTCCTCGCTGAATTGCAATGCTGATGCGTTGCGCGAGAAAGCCGCCAGCTTTTCGGTCACCAGTTACATCAACTAGACGTTTCGCGATTTCCGCAAATAACTTATGCGCACTGGGACCCCACGGACCGAGGGTCTCGACGCCAAAGGGCACAAAGTTGTACTCTCTGCCTCCTGTCTTTACTCAGTAGTTTAGTCCTTTATAGCCATACCAGCTGCACCCCACGGTTTCATCCGCATAACTCTCGATCCCGGGGGAATATCGAAATAAAAAATCGTTCCTGTGTCCTAGTCCAGGTCATGGTCTATCCATGTCTCAAATTTAATTTAAATAAGTTCAGCCATTTTAGCGTGAAAGCGTAACCAACAAAAAACTCACTTTCGCATTTATAATATTAGTTAGGATCATATTTCTCACTTCTTCTTCCAGTATAAGCCTATCTCGCATTGTATAGGATTTCCGTACAATGAAAGGGCTGCTTATACTGGATATGTATTGCTTGATATATAGCCCTACATTCAGTCTGCATCTTCTCTTACAGCTTTCTAATTTCATACCTTTTCTGGTACTGTTGTTCCTATTCTTCCACATCGCTTATAGCAATTCCTTTAGATCCTTATGTCTATATAATAATCTGTTTTGAGAGCAGTGGTGGCCCAGTGGTAACTGCCGCGACTTACAAGTTATAGGTCGAAGGTTCGAACCCAGACAGGGGCTTTACTTTGTGTTAAGGCGCTGACAAGACCCAATTGACCAAAATAGCCTTCTCTTAAGAAAAAAAATTGCCAAATCTGTGTAGTTTGTGGTAGCGGAAAAAATATATGTTAATTTTGAACATATTTCACAGAACTTGGTTGTTACCAAAACACGTTTTGAAAAAAAATCTCGATACAAACTAACATTAAACTAACCTCTTACCTTGAGTTCTAATCCAAAATATCTGCATTAAATATCAACATACGTTACGTATTTAATTAATAACAAGAAGGTCTTATTTGAATGCAGAACTTGGTTGTTTTTTATTTTCGATTACTCAAGTTAATTTTGAGTAAATAGATAATTGCTTCATATTTTGCAATAAATTACAAGCATTGTGTCATTGCGCTTCTCTTTCTTGTCTATGCAATCTGACAGTGACCGCGGTTTAGGTGTTGTCAGCGTCTTAATTATTTTCATCACCACAGCTCTCAAAACGGTGAAGGAAAACATCGTGAGGAAACCGGCGTGTCCTAGAAATAAAAGTTCGAAGACATGTGACATCTACCAACCCGCACTGGGCCCGCGTGATGAATTACGGCCCACTCCCTCTCACAGAGAGGAGGCCTGTGTCCCAGCAGTGGGAACATTATAGGCCTTATATTTACCTAGCTTCTTATCATGTGCATATTTATAGAATTTCTTGGAACAAGCTCTATGAACAATAATATCAAAGCAATCCATCATAGATTTTATCCGCAGAGGACGTTGACAATCATTGATGCAAATTATCTCATTATAATTTTTAATTACATAACATTATTCATTCTACCCTAGTACATGAGTTGCACATTTATTACAGTGTTATTCGTGTGTTGCTAGTTTTATGTGAATTATTATACAAAAGATCTCATCTACGTCGGCTGAAAAATGAAATAAAGATATTTTGTTGAAAGCTGATTCGTTGTAGATGAAATAAAAACAGTTAAAACAGTACAGTTAAATTATTGTTGTAACTATTAAAGTGCCAACACAAAAGTACAACTTTTATAAATTTTTCACAAATTCTACGTGCAAAATATAACATACTTTACCATAGACTACTGACAACCAGTCTTATCGTATTACCCAGTAACTGGGTTGTGGAGGTCAGATAGGCAGTCACTGCATGTAAAACACTGGTATTCAGCTGCATGCTGTTAGACTTGAAGGTGACTCAAACATAGTTTGGAAAAGGTTAGGCAGATGATGACAACTTTATCATAGACAACGACGTTCAAATAAAAAAAATCAAATCAAATCAAATCTTTTTATTGTGGGCATAGGTTATACATACAGATGTTAGGTAAATTACAGATCCATCGAAAATAATTTTGTTAAAAAATTTTAAACAAATCTTTTTTTATCGAATCTCATGAAGTCTCGTGCAGACTGGAGCGATATCGCGGGCGCGGCAGGCATGTTGCTGCCTGTCGCCCCCGCTATATTGCGCTTGCCTTGATTCTTAGATAAAAATATACTACAAAACCCATATAATAAAGAGAAGGTTGGAAAATAATAAATCTCATAAGACAGATAAATATTTACTCCAAACGTATGATTTAGAAGGGATTTATAACATAACTAAACAAGGCAACAAGTTTCCGCAGTTGTTTTCAATCTAACATGTTTAGATAGCATTTGTAGGGACCTCGCCATGTTTAGTCATAATAGTCCAATTACGTTCAAATGCCCTTCACTCCCAGTAATTTTGCCTAGTTTCAAGTTTCTTGGCGTGTTGCTAATTCAATTTTAAGTAGATTTCTGTACGAGTCAAGTTTGTAAGTTTGTTCTGCAGATTTTATTTTACTTTCTACGAAATGTGTACGATATTACAACTATTTTCGTGTTCATAATACATACTTTTATGAAGCCATTAGACATTATAAATTCTCGAAAATTGCAAACAGCCCAAGGCAAAGTTTCTAAATTGAAATCAGCTAAGAATATCACACAGAAACATTAATTTACTCAGTTTATAAATTACACATTAGGTATATTAAAATTACAGGGCGATCAAAAAATCTGCAATACATAATCTTATGATTCACGTAGGTAATTGTAGGATCAATTCAAAAACAGCACCATTTTCTGCAATTATTTCAAGTCGAATTAAAATCCAATTTTCCTCACAGATGACGCTACTGTGCACTGTGTACTAATTTTACAAATGCAGATTATCTGAACAAAAAACTAAACATTTAATGACATTTATCATAATTTCCATACAGCGGTCTTTTACTGAATTTTTTGCAGTAATCACCAACCACAATGACTGTTATTACCTACGCCATTATTGCGTTTAATTACTAATAAATATACATTATATTGTGCATTTCGATGCATTTTCCTTCTTTTTTACATAATGGAAACGTTTATTAACGTTTAAACTGCGTTTTGTGTGGCCATTTCGAAAATTACGTTTTTGTTGAGAAAATGCAAGGATGAGAACGGTTGAAGACTAAAGAAACAGGCTGATGTATTCTAGGAATTAATTACAGTAATCTTAATTATATCTGTTTAAGTCACGGCTAAATAATACTCTCTTAATAAACGACATTGCCATGATATCACATTTATCACATTAAATAATAAAAACCTTTGTCTAGGTGTGTAAAACTTACCTTACCTACCTTACTTAAACGTGATTATTTTAAATGGGTATTACAACATTTAAGTTGATCTAAGATATTATACCGATTCTCAATGCTGCCTGTCTCTTCAGGGAATAGAGGCGTAGGCGTGATGTTATGATGTTATCAATACTACCTTTTAGTATTATTATAACTTATCACATAAAATTATCATCAGAGAAAAACCAATCAACATTTTCACAACTTCCTTTTTGCATGGCTTAATACTTTGCTCAACCTAATTTCATCTCAATATTCTCTTTTATGAAGCAACTACCGTGTACACAGAACCTATTTCATTTTAATTAAAATACATACCTAATACGACTATTAAAACCAGCCAGTGTTTTAATTTCGATTCAATAACCCGTGTCTGCGCAAGACACTGATTAAGCTTCCCATAAGAGACGTACAGTCGCCCGCAAAACCGTTGGCGCTGAATTACCATACGCAGCTTTGTCTAGATCTGAACGGTGGTAGGTATAAGTAGGTGGGTACAGGGTCAAATTAAACTAGCTGTTAAATCTCCCAGGGGCGATGCGCATATACCAAAAAAAAAAAAAACTAAAATCTAAATTTCAAGTAACAGCTGATTACGTAGTCGCCGCTGCACTGATAGTTAATTTCAAAATGTATATTTTGCGAAATTTACTTGAGAAATTAAATTACATTAATATGCCATCTCATGTCGAAATTGTCAATAGGTATCAAAATATATCATGTGTAGTAAAGAGACGTTCCAGTCAGCGGAGCTGAAAGCCCAGTGCACTGGACTCACGAAATTGTGTTCTAATTATATGTTTTTTTGCATTGTAATCCTCAATTTTGTAGTTTCTCTCTGTATACCATTCTTATATATTTAGTAAAGGACCTACATGGTCGTTTCAATCCAATATCCTACGATGTACAGTCGCACACAAATGGTTTTGTGCCCGTGCAATATTCTGAGAATTAGCATAGGAATCCTAAGTTGTTTATCAAACAGGAAAATTATATAACAAGTGTGAGATTGGTACCGGTATCATATAATATAGTAATTATTTGTTCACTACATAAGAGGCCTAGCTTCTTTAATAGAATTAGATATTTAAATGTGAACGTGCATCTAAGGTCACTTGTTGAGGACTGTACCTGATTTAAATATCTATAGGAAGTGCTGGGATTATTCCTATAAGATAGTAATTAAAGTCTATCTTAATAGATTAGTCATTTCGCATACAATTGATTTCTAAAAGCATGATTGGATTATTTTCATTTAATATACCTGCATAGGTAATTATTTGAAATTGTTATTTCACTGAAATTTCAAACAAATTAGCATTTTATTTAAACTAATTATCTCTATAAAGTCTGCAACCGCAAGTTTTATAAAATTGAACAAGCAAAATTGTATTAAATTCTGCCAACATTTCAATTGAAATCGTTGGCCGTGAATTCGTGATACAAAAAATTATAACGAACTTTATTAAATTTAGAAAAAATCCTCAAGCCTCGACATAAAAACAGTAAAGTCAACATAAGTGAATCACACCACTTCACGCACAATAATATACTATTGTTGTATCGTCCACAGTGAACGAAACGTCTTCATTTTGGGGACAAAAAAAATAATACAGTTATTGCTGTCAAATGTGATATAATGGTAACACTGCAATTGTTTTCAAGATCATAAATAACTTTTTACAAAAGATTCGCGGTTTCCTTAAAAGCTAAACGGGCTGATAAACATTTTTTTTTCTTCCGTCTCGAGCCGTCTTTCCTGCGGCGGTACGAAGCCTATAAATATTAATACAATCAAATGTTTTGACGTGGGCCTTTTTTAAACTTTTATCTTGTACCTTCGCTTATTTTTTGTTGGTTCGATTCCGTTTTTATTTCGTGTTAATTTGGACAGCGAATTCGGTCTTTTAACAGATCGTAAAGTATGTGGAATGAGGCGAAGAGCGAGAAGAGGCGCCAGGTGCATTTAAGATTTTTGGGGGAAATTGTAGGAGAATAAAAATATTTCTGGCTTCACAAAATGTAAATTAATTTTACTGGCACTTAGTGTCTAGATAAAATATAGGGAGTTACTTCATTAAATATTAAAAGAAAACTATAATTAGTGAAATACGATCTAATATTTTTACTGGCTATAAATAAGCCAAACTCATAAAGCTTATGATTACTTGTCCCCATAGATACGTCTTCAGATCATATCAAATTTACGATTAGTAAATAACGAAACTTACTCTGGAAGTGAGAACATTATAATGATTATGAGAATTTATGGTGTTCGTATAATATATGCGAAACAAACATTTTTATTCATAATCAGATATCATTAATGCATAAAATTAAAGTAACGGTGATTACTCACACTACACCATTAATTCTTAAATAAAAACATAAATCTTTACTCTGACTCTAAAAACTGTTGAACAAACACCCACTAAAACATCATACAATTATTAAAATTCATCTTTATTGCCGAGAATATAAAGTTTAAATGACTTTGTCACTGCTAATACAAGTTGGGTTTCGACAAGATCTGATCAAAGTATCTAAAATGGTCACAGTTAGTGGGTTAACCACTTTAAATTGTCATCTGTCTGATTTATTTCTGTATCTTTTGCGGCCAACACATTTTTGTCTCAGTTTCATTCTGATACAACATTCTTTACATCTATTTGGAAAGTTTTATTTCCTGAATCACGTAATAAAAATAATTTATTTGTGTCAAAATTTACCTATGGTATAGAGCATTGGCATTTAGCGAGTTTAATTATTTCATTAAATTTTCATTCTACATAAATGAAAAATATGAAAAACGTTTTCACGAAATAAAAGATCGCAAAAATCCTTCGCCATACCTAACTATCTATTCAACATTCAAAACAATTTTTTTACAAATATTGCAAAAAGAGAAGCTTTTGAGGTCTGAACTAGCAGTGCAGCTGCACCGTTTGTATAAAAATAGTATCTTCACTTCATTAATTTCGTCTCAAGTCTTTAACGAAACCAAAACCCAAGATTAATTTTATCCAAAGTGTCCCGAATCACGGCCCTCTGTGTACGCCAGAGGCTGACCTATCAAACGCTCGTAAACTATAATCATTCGCGGACCACATAAATAATTGCGCGGACCGACCCCGGTTTTTGTCGGTCGCGATGCGCTGGCGCAGGTAATATAGTCATAAATTTCCATAACCGCCACTCGATCTTATCAAACATGATTTTAATTTGATTTCGGAGCCACACGTGTTGTGGTCGTTTGGACTCGAGTTATGATCTTAGGTATAACGTTTCGGCTAAAGTGTTGAGTGCATAGGACCATGATATCGTGTTTGTAGCCACTATGGTCTTAGGGGAAATGGATTTTTATCAGACAATTTACAAGAATGTTAATGGTGGAAAAGATTTTCTCGTTGACTATATTTTATGACGATGATCACCTGATTAAAGCTCCATTTACACGGTGCAAGTTTATTGTCTGTGGTATACCATAACATTGAAGGGCAATTAACTGGCACCGTCTAAACAACGCGTTCAATATCATTGCATGATACAGGCAAGTGACTTGCCGTTCAAAACTGGTATAGGTATAAACAGCACATACCTACAATAAAATTGCACGTGCAATGGAAATCGCATTCAACTCTACAAGTACGAACGAATGAACCAAGCTAAAAAAATCTTGAGAAGACGTTCAATAAAATTTTAATTAAATATTTGGCAGCGCAAATACGGGCAATACTTTAATCAATTGTACAAGGACGTGCAACTCCGTGTTAAGGCGAGGAAAAACTCGCATGCAATATTCGCCTTGCAATAAAATTGCTTTGTTGTAAGTTGCATGCAATTTAATTGAACGGCGAAATTTGAACGGCGCATTCAATTATTGTATGCCATTTTGTGGAAATCATGCAGTTCTTGAATGGCAATAAAATTTAAAGTGTTTTATGGCATGCGACTGTTGCTCTTGAACGTTCAAAAACTTGCACCGTGTAAATGAGGCTTAAAGCGGTATTTACAATTTTAAATTAAAGGAACTAGACAAAAGTCAGATTGTTAACGTTACCTTCAATCTAATAGGAAAAAGGTGTGATATAAAAGATTCAACAATGCGATCTTAGTGTGAATAAAGCTCGTCTATAGATTAACTGTAATCTCTGCAATAGGGCATTTGACTATTATTTTTGAATTTGATTTTTCGAAAACTAGAAAAAAGTTAAGCCACAGTAAAAAAAAATTGTTTAAATATCCAAAAAAATGCCGAAGTTGTTTGCGTTTAAAGTCTATGCTAGACAGAAACAGCACTACTAGCATCTGACATCACAACACAGGAGAGCCATAGTAACTTCGCGCCATTCAGTACAATGGTCGTTTAGTGTGACAATAGATGAATAATTGAAGAAGCGTATAACTTCTCCATTTTTCCATTGATTTCATTTGTTTTTTTCACAAACCGTCTTTTTTAGTAACATATTTAAAATAAGTAGGTATTAGCTCATGTATTTCTTTGATAGTAGTCAAATACCCTATTCCAACTTACAAGTTTTTAAATTGTAAATTACAACCCTATCATGTCCCTGACAACAGCATTACATCACTTAGTGAAAGTAACACTCGATATACGTAGAATATTAATACTCGTCCTAATTCCCACAATCAAACGATACACCGATTATTGTCAAATGTAATCAATAACAGCAAAAAGGTAAATCGACTTCTAATGATAGGCTTTAACAAAACGCGTGACGCCTCCAATGTATCAACGTATATTTGACAGTTAATATGCCATTGAAATCAAAACGGTATGATATAAGACTGACTGCTTTTACACCGTATCGTAAGGTTGAGACAAAAAGCACCGAACGTCGATAATGGTATATCATGTTTTAGCTGTTATTTCATTAATAGATATTATGTATTGGGCATTGTTTTGTTTTTATTTTCTAACAGTTCTTTGATCTGCTGAACACTTAATTTTTTATCTTGCTCTTTAAAATCAATCATTGCCAGCTTATCCCCATATACTTCCGTATACTTCCGAAACCAATCCTTTTTGATTTTCACATTTTTTCTGCTTGAGCTCAATACAAAATAGCTATTTAATTCAGATAGAGTTAATTTCGATTTTCTATCTTCATTAAGTCTGTATTACATTCGGTGATGATTTAAACCATCGACAGATGGTGTCTTAAGCGTGAATACATTTATCATCCCGAAATAAAGTAGAGTGTGATACACAGCCGTATGACAGACGACCGTTATAAAAATCTAAAAAGTGACCACCGCTTACGAAACCACGATTTACAACCCACAGTTCTTATTATCTAGTATCAGACTTTAATCCATTTATCACCGCTTTTGTTTACGATCCTCGCGTATCATCGACTATTAATTATAATGCGTTCCTCACTTCGAACTTTGACGTTCTCGCTGTGTGACAGACCAGAGATAAGAATTTTAATGTTACTCGATACCACAGTACTTCATTTGTTACATTGTGCTACACGAAAATGAACATTAACAAGGGGCAAATAAGATTCAACAGCTATTTCTCGCAATACTACTCAACCGTCGATACAGTTTGAACTCTTTCGAATATGATTATAGGGTTGCTTATTCATTATAATGGTTAAAGAATTCGAACGCTTCTGATGCAAAGCTGAGTTTAGAATTTTGATGGATGTGGTTATAATTGTTTCTGTATCGATTATGCCATTGATAAATATTTCGACTATTGCTCATTTTATTAATGACGTGGAAGCGGAAGAACATTCTGGGCGATGCCCTAACGACAGCGTAATGTCACAATTAATAATATTGGAGCTGTCAAAACATCTGTCAACGGGCGCTCACAGAATCTGCTATTAATTTGTGACGCAATTAGATTTATTAATATCTAGACTCCTAACATACCTACAACTAATTGAAAATTATGTTCCAGCGTATTTTAAAAGTTCTTGTTTTTCTACATAAAGTGGAAACTAAAATTTTCCAATTAATATATCCGTCGTCGATACTTTACCGCGAACTGAAAGTTTGAAATGGTCTGCTCCAAACACAAGATATTTTATTCTTGTGTTGCTAAAAATAATCATTACGAATTCAGAGCACTGCGGACTAATTTTATTATTGGACCGTATTTGGTGAATAAAAATAAATTTTCGCTCTGCATTGCAGTGTCAGTTTGTGTACCAAGATTCATTTATTATTGAGTAAACGAATACAAAGTGTTTTGACATATTACTGAGCAATTTTAAATGTATCATTATGTCATTTATTTCAACCATTCACGTCTTTTGTAAGCTTTATAGTGATTCATGTAGTAGGTATAATCTTTTACTTATCATCAACTACCAGAATCATTGGTTGCATCTTGTTTCAAATGGTTCTCAGAACTCTTTTGTACTATCAGAAGATCTCTTTAATATTCAAAATTACCATAAAATTTATATAACCATTGACCTCTGATCCATCAGGGCTTGCCGGTAGTAAAGATACCATCATCTAACATCTACAGTTTGCCGTTGGCCGTACTAGATCCAAATGTAATAGGTTAACCTTATCACTTTGTACAGGGCAGACATCCAATACCGAACGGAACTGAGTTTTACAGCAGAAAAGCTCAATTATACGTTTGCACGATCTGGAGCATGAAGTCAGAACTGAGAGATTAGAAATCAGGTCGGATGAAGCAACCTTATAGCACAAGCATAACACAAGTCCGATGAGACAGTTATAATACGTAGGTACAGGGTGTATGTTTGATCATAGTAAGCTTTGTGCGTGTAGATGTGATCAGATATGTGTACATATTGACGGTTAAAAGGTAATAAGGCATAAGGGACATCGTGATCGAAAATGAGTTAATAATGCCAACCTACTTAAAAATAGAGATTAAGTAGGACTAACTTATTTTCGACAAAAATGTCGCTTATTACCTTTTAACCACAAATATATATACAAATGTAAATATTTTTCAAGGTAAAGATGTTTCGGGGCTAGCTCTAATGCAAGGTACATCCACAGAAGATGCAATTATCTGAATCATAAGTTAACAACTCGAAAACGTCTCTGAACCAAAATCCTCAACAAGTTTATCTTTGGTATCGTTTTTACATGGTGTTTAGGTTTAAAATTGGATAATTTTTATATGTACAATCATCTCGGTCATGACCGTTATTGTTTTTAAATTCAGAATCAGCCACACAACCTAGCTCATGAACTCATGACCGTTCAGGTTCAAATACCCAAGCTGTATACAAGTCCGCGTATATAACTCAATGCAGTTGTTAGCCAGTCAACCATTGTTCTAAGCATCTTTGTAGGTCCATCGATATTCCATAAGCTCTCGTCTTTACCTTTCTGAAACATATAGTAGCTAACGTAGCTATAGGAATCATGGAACCGGTCAGATTACAGTAGTGTAAGTCCAGTACTCTCATGGGGTCATGATCTTTTGAATACGCCCTCTTACGCCTGTAGACCTCATTATAGACTTCGCGAATGATTCATTATGTGTTCGTTGAGTATTTTACACGTAGGTACTTAGTTGGTTGGGGAATGTTTGGTAAAGGGTTTACTGAAAAAGTGGTTGAAGATTTTATGCATCAATCTCCATTTTCAATGGTGCTTCTACGAATTCGACTAAACTGCAATTGAAAAAGAATATTGCTAAATTGAATTGATAGATAGAGCAGAAAAACATATGGCAGGTTTATTTTGTCTTATAATATGGTGAGGAGTATGACTAGATATGGATTAATTCTAATTATCTAACTAGCTAGATCTGAACGTTCTTTTCTTGGTCATTTAAACACACTAGTAAGTAAAGTACCTACTGCAAACTACTTCTTAACTTGAGATCGATACTGTCCCCTAGTTCAATTTCCACTAAAATTAACGGCACCGTATAAACCAGAGACGCAACGAACCGTAACGGAATTTAAATAGTCTAAAGACGCCTTTAATACCGCGGACTGGAACACCCGGAATCTATCGATACATAAATGATATATCTCGATAACCAATCGTTGCAATCTAACACTTCACTCCGTCAATTTAAAGTCTAGTTTCGACTGACCAAGTCCGACGAGAGTTTTCCAATATAACTCTAGAAAAATCATTACCTATTAAGTTTAGCGAACTCTTGTCTACTGAAATTATAATTAAAATTCTAATAAGTTGACAAATAGTTTAGTGGGAAACTTTTCAATTTTACTGTTTTGGCGATTGTGTCAATTGATTAAATTTTTTCATATCTATTCATCTATGACGGTAACGGGTCCGTGTTCCGATTGATTGAAAATCTATTTCATAACGTATAATTTGATATGCCGATTGATTTGCTTATAGAAGGAAAAATCTCAACCAGCACTTTTCTAGTACTCTTAGTAGTTGTTTTTAAAAAGGTTTACTTCGATTCTGGTAAACGCCTGGAGCGAACTACTTTGCACGCTTTAGACGTTTAATAAAACTATGAGGTACTAACTGCCAGTAGTGTATATTTACAGGCTAAGGCTATAAAAGATCGGTAAATTGTTTACGTATTACTTTTTAATATGCAAGCCTATAAACGGCCGCATTTCCATTTAATTTACCATCACTATCCTTGTCTATACAACGTTACAATTTGCTATTTAAAGTTTCTTCACCCACAATCTTTGATATACTTTGGAAAGACTTAGTTCTCGGTAAGGCGAGGATTCAAAATTAACAAGTCGGTTAGTCTAGCCATTGCAATGCTATGACCTTTGTACTTTAAATAGGTTTTCCATACGTTTGAAAGTGTGGTTATATTATGTTCGAAAGTTTATAAGTTTATTGGTCTATTTTCAATACCTTAAATGTTAATTTTTTCTCTAGTACTAGTTTAATTTGCAAAGGAATAAGATGCTTATCGTATCGTTTTGTTAGAAAATACTAATGAGGAAAAATAGCTAATAACGTTTTCCTTAACTGTTTTTAATTACTCGTTAATTGCAAGTAATCGGATGTTAACCGTTTAGTTTTTATTATTGTAGGTAAGTACTGGTTTTATACAATTTCATGTCTCCACAGCCGATGGCTTCGATTCTCTCACTTTGTGAAAGAGAATGTCAAGTTAATACTTTAATAAGTAGTCCATAACTAGAAATTAATATTATAAAACCTTGCATAATATTAGCAAACGGAGAGCAACCTGTATTTTGAAATTAAAGGCAACATTTCCAAGTATATTGCAAAAAATGTATCGATAGGTTATACGACTAATCGTATTGCTTGTGATGTAACTCATGGTTGCGAGTGTTACCGACTAACGCTTGGTAATTGCTGACTAGTTATGATTCAACCTACCTGCCAGTTTATTTTAACTCAATGTGGAATCGTTGACCAGAAGTGTCTTGCACCTATTTTTTGTGTGAAATGCAATAAAACTGAAGCAAAAATTGACTGGCGCCGTCTAAACAACACGTACCAAACAAATTGTTGTACGATACGGGCAAGTTAGTTGCCATTCAATACTGGTGTAGGTGTAAACGCACGTACATAACAGAAGTCGCAGCAATAATTTAATGGCAAAACTTGCATTCAATTATTAAGACGCAGACAACACCTAATCCGCGGTCACTGTCAGATTGCATTGCAAAGAAAGAAAAGCGCGATGACACAACGCTTCTAATTTATTGCAAAATATGAAGCAATTTCCTATCTATTTACTCAAAATTGAGTTGAGTAATCGACACAAAACAACCAAGTTCTGCATTCAAATAAGACGTTATTGTCATTAATTAAATACGTAACGTATGTTGGTATTTAATACAGATATTTTGGATTATAACTCAAGGTAGGAGGTTAGTTTAACGTTAGTTTGTATCGATTTTTTTTTAAACGTGTTTTGGTAACAACCAAGTTCTGGAAAATATGTTCAAAATTAACATATATTTTTTCCGCTATCACAAACTATTGATTGCAGATTTGGAAATTATTTTCTTAAGAGAAGCCTATTTTGGGCAATTGGGTCTTGTCAGCGCCTTAAACTAGCAATTCTTGAATGGCAATAACTGAACGTACTCTATGGCATGCGATTATTGTTCTCCAACGTTCCAGAAACTTACATCGTGTAAATGGAGCTTTATTCTGGCTATCCAAATGTTTACAAAAAGTCGTGCCATGCAGAAAATGATTTTGTTCTAGAATCATTAAGCTTAGTGAAATGCCATTTTCATAAATTTTATCATATAGCAAATGTGCTTCTTTTAGTATTTTTCAATTATAACTTCAAATCATTGTTGGATTTTTGTGAATTGTAGTTTTCCAAATCAAACTCTTTAAATAGATTAACAATGCCACCTGGTCTCTTTTATATTTCTCACACGATATAAGAAAAATAACATGTAGAATCTTACTGCTAATCTTTCAGAAGATCCACAATCTGAAATAAATCATCAACGAATAAAACCACCAGGTAATTGATCAATAAAACAAATCAAATTAAAAAGCACTTAAAATATTGAAACGTGTTGACATTCAAATATCGTCAAACAATAATCGTTCGTGTTCTCACTAAAAAAATACGTGAGAATTCGTATGATATTCAATGTATGAAGAATCTCGTGTTTGTGTTAATAAGGCGATCGGTCGTTGATATTAATTTAACTGAGTAGGCAAGAACGTAATAGAGCTGCATTTTCTAACGAGTATTATTAACTTTGTTGGGAAACCGTTTGTTTTTATTGCACATTTGTATTGTAAATGTATAGTTGTAAATGTATAATTCATACTTGTATTTATTTTAGTCCATTTGTTTTACAGTTCTGTCGTTTCATGTGATTCCATTTCATTATTTCAAGTCATCGCTCTTTCTTCTCCTAGATATTTTCCTTTGGGAAACATAGTCACATATTGCATTGGTGTTTCTACTACTATAGTTCTTCAGGGTGCTATTTCGAATTCTAAGATACCAAGTGTATGTATAGTGATGCATATATTTGATCGTAGTCATCAGATAAGCAGAGTTTACTGAATTGTTGTTCCAAGGCCGGCTTAAGCAGAGCACCGCCGTGTTCCCGTGGAGGCGATCGGCGGCAGAGATCTCTCGCGTCCGGCCCTGGTTCAGGCCATGGTATGGAGCGAGAGGCCATAGGCAGCCGTCACCTCCTTTTGCGAAGCAGTAATGCTCGCGAAGGAGGAGGCGGGACGGTTGAGGGGAAGGCAAATTTCGCGCCCTCTCACCCCTAGCCGCCGCAGGAGACGCCCTGGGCGTCGGGAATCCCGGGCGGATTTCCGGCCACCGTAGGCGCGGGCTTGCGGATGGTGAGCAATGGGTAGCTCACCGTCCGGTGAGGACCAGGCCCGGGTCGACGGCGCGTTGTATTCCACGCGCGCCTCAAATAGATGTCGTCAGCACAAGTCTAGGGGTCCACTAGGGCCGATGCCTGCCGGGGTCGCGGGAAGGTACTAAAGGGTTACCGAGGCCCCTAGCAACACAGGCAACGGTAGGAATACGGGTGGGTTTTAGTCGGTAAGAGTCTGACACACCCTCCCGCTCCGCCCAGAGCGGGAGAAGTTATTTGATGATTTCCCACACACAAAAAAAAAAAAGTCACGACCTTACTTAATCACAGTCTTATGGTTTAGAATGGAAACAAAATCTGCATCATCTGATTGGAGTGCTTGAACCTCTTAAACCTGTGATAATGTGTAACTTTTATTCACATTCACGGGTTTCAGTTTTCTTTGTCCCACGCATCTGGAAGTAAAAGAAAAACATGTATCAGCTGTTTTTTTATCATGCTCAAGTCATAAAGATCAAATGGGACAGGCTAGATTCTTTTAAACTTTATTATACACATTCAACTACTGTATTAGCAGGTAGGAAATTCCAAAACTTTTAGAAAATAGTTAGAAGAGTTTTATCGAAGTTCGTTATAGTAGTTTTATTGAACACTTCTTTTAGCAATGACTTAGGTAGGTTAACACAACCCAAAGCCTTAAGGGTCTGTTCCTGAACAACACCTGTTGTGTGTTGTTGTGTTCTGTGCCTTACCTTTTCTCAACTATGATGGTTGGCTTCCAGTCTTACCGGATGTAGCTGAATACTAGTATTTTAAATAAGCGACTGCCTATCTGAACTCCAGAACCCAGTTACCGGGTTACACGATACCAGAACTAAGAATTAGAGTTATAATTTGCACAGAGGGACGTTGCATATAGCCTTTTTATGGATTTAACTTTAGACAAAAGGAAGCCAAAAATAGTATTAATTCAGCAAATAGTTGTGACACGTAGTGTATCGACATTCCGACAGAGGGTCCCGACATTACCCAGAGTTCAGAGGCTCGACAGAAACTGACAGGGGTCGACGTGCTCACTTCATTAATTCTTGAACAACGCTGATCAATGGACGCGAAGGACATGCTATGTGACGTAATAAGTGAAATTATTTCTATTGAAAGGGGAGGGCGAGAATATAGACTAGAATCTAAGGCAGGTTGGAAAGCTAATCAAATAGTGATAGAAGACACTAAGTCGCTTTCTAGGAGGATTAGAGTAAAAAGGCGTTGCAAAAGATTTTGTATTTATCGGAGCGGAAGAGTACTTTCTGATATAAAACTAGTCAGAATCGAAGACCATATTATTATGTCGCAGGTAAATGAAACTCAGTTGGAAGGCCTAGCTGGTGACTTTTGATTTCGATAAAAAAAAAAACTCATGAAACTTAGACGAGAACTTCGAATCACTGAATGTTACTTTTCCATACTGAACAAACGATGGATTTGAAAATTGAGAGTCGTCTTTAACATAAGAGACAGTTCATACACAAAAATAATCGATTTAGCAATTGTTAGTCAGTGTACAACTGCCCCACCGCACAGTGGGGCGAGTTGTGTCCGCCGAGGAAACAAAACCGACAGATATTAATGGTTATATGGAAAAAATATTGTGTTGCGTTTTCGTTTCCCCAGCTTTTAAAGCGCAATAAACAGCGTGCAATTAAAACGCCAATAGCAGATTAATGTATTGATTAATTGGATTGACAGGCATTTTCTTTTTGCTGTATCTTTGCAAGGAGCCCTAAGTACCTACCTACTAGAGATTTCTTAACGATACCAAAAGTTTTTTTAATGGATAACTAATTTAGTTTTAGTAATTATATTAACCAATATGCTTATTTATCTTACAATTACAGCTGCTCCATTAGCATAATATTTTTTTTTAACCTGAATGATGCATTTATGCGAGGCATGTGCAATACAGAAACCTGACAATCAAGTTCTTTATCAGGACTTAAGATAATACCTAACATATTCGAGCATATATCTAAAGAACAACCAATAAAATTCCATAACAAAAACAAAGCAACTTTAGCTACCTGTTACGAACTCCAATTATAAGATACGACGTTGCACAGTGGTACAACTCGGTCGCCATAACCAACAGATTTATGAACCAATGCATAGGAATCGCGCACCAATTAAAATGGCGGCGATGGGTTGTCATTCCATAATTGGTTAATTATTATCAGCTTGGCTGGGCGTGGTTGCACGTGCAACATTGCATTTGTGTAAAAAGCAATCATAGTAAGTTCCTGTTCAATATTCGTGTACGTAAAGTAATACAGGCTTACCTACTTGCAAAATGTACCTACGTCCTACATCAAACATTTACTTATTTATGTTCCTCCATCGGGAAGTTAGGTTTTGTTACTATAAAATCTCTCTTTTATGCTTCTTTCAGGGGTGTTGATGCCTCCTAGCGATACCGACTCTTTAATTAAAAATATTGCCGTGAAAATTGCAGTAGCGCACTTTAGACCTGTTTCTAGTGTATCACCTGCCAGCACTTAGCACCGTTAAGAGTTATTGTTTTTTTTTATTGTCGGTATGCTATGGCAATGAGCCGGTAGCTTATTATAGATTTATATTTAAATTATAATATTTTTATCATCTTTATTTTATTTGCTGGTTTTTTTCATTGCGTTTTTTTATATTACTTCTGGCCACCCAAAAGCCTGCTAATTCACCAGATACAAGCCTGTCAATAAGCATAAATAAAAATTATATAATGGTCACAAAAGATATGCTTTCATAACCTCACGTCAGGCTCTAAACACGTCATTAGGTATATGATTAATTATGGCTGGCCCACGGCCCAAGGGAGTCTAGGCGTCAGTGCTAATGTTCATTCAATTCATAATCATGCTTTTTATAGCATAAGTAATAGAGTTGACCACCCTCCTGTCAGCTGTTTCACCGGAAAATGTAAAAAACGAAGTGTGAATTTATTTGAATAAAATTCATCAGTCTTAGTAAAACATAGAAAATTAAGTTTTTGCACGTTAATCATGATTGACGGTTTGCTTATTTGTAGTTGTTGAATATATCAGACAAACGAAAATATAGGCAAAATCAAAAACTCTTTTATTAATAACCAACTTATATTCATAGTTTGCACCACAAATACAAGTTATCCGTCAATACAGCAATTTTAATTACAATCTTCTATACATACAAATAAACATTGAAGTGTCTGTTTGTAATGTCAAAATGACAGCTTTTTACGACCTAAATGCATACAAAATACATAAACACGGTACTTATAAAAAAAATATATATTTAAATGTTTGTGTCTCGGTCTATCTGTTTGTTCCGGCTAATCTCCGAAACGAATCTCAGATAGCTGATATTATAAGGAGTAACTTACGCGTGGAAGCAGACGTTGAAGCCGCGGGCAGAAGCTAGTTAAAAATAAACATAAAACCTAACTACCAATTAATACATAAAATCTTAATACTTTTTCCAATAAAAATCTAGAGACTAGAATTCAGAACTATTCGTCTCACTGTGCAGAATCCTCAACAAAACTCTCAGTAAACTAGCAATTTTATTCCAAACGTGAGCTGTTCATATTTTTTATTTATGTTTTATAGAGCACAGTGGTTAATTCATCGATTTAACCAGTCAAAATATGTACAAACAGTATCAAGATGGTGGCGTCGGGAACACGCGTCGAGGTACTGACGTTGTACTGCGAAGAAAGATCGGTTTGTTTTGAAATGTCGTGAGCCGTGCCGAGCCACTCGTTTCATGTCACGACGTACGTTTACGTGTATTTTACTAAATTATCAGGCGGTTATATTTGCAATTAAAATAATTAAAAGCTATTTCGTGTTTTGAAGACTTGGATTTGGATATTTATGGTCTCTGAGACAAGGTTTTGACATGGTGTGTATTTTATTTGATGTGTGTAGATTATGATTGAATAGGTGTTGTAATATTTATGATAGTAACACAGACATAACATTTAACGGTTATTCTCATTAATGCTTATCCATTTTTGTAAAAAAAGTTCGTCTGAAACTTCAGCTAAAAATAATCCAGAGCTCAACTCAAAGTATTTACAAACATCAAAATATTTTTGTCCACATATTACAACATTTAAATTCTAAATGACGATGTCCAATTTAATATAAAGTTAACTTTAATATATCTTCACGTGCCTACTGTCCGGCGATGTGAAAAGAGGCGCGCGTGCGCACACCGCGCTGTCACTCTGCGACAGCGTCTGCGCCGCTTCTACGCAGAAACGCGGATTATTTAAATCCACTCACTAAGATCAAAATCCTGCATAAACTGGATAAGATCCACAGTTATTACTCCATTAAACCATGTTATTAATAAATAATTTTCTATGAAAACGTTTAATATCGATCGACATACTTTAATTGCAAAAGCTTTGTTGTATAAACTTACTTTCCGAATTAACATTCTACCTCACCAGCGGATATTTTAATTCATCGTTACCTACATACATAATTGCTCGAGATTGAGTTCTACTTTATATTTTACTGTGGGATAATCTGCTCTCCGTTTAGAGTTAATATAGTAAAACATAAACAATCTCTTTCCCCGCAGTTGGCTCATCAGTCGGCCAACGAATTAGTCGGTGTCACTACAATAATATACAATAAGGAGTACACAGTGGTACGCAGGCCTCAGGCCGTCGCATAAATCGCTCAACACAACCGAGTAATGTTTTGTATGGAGATTTCTTTCGACAATACCGCGCTAGCCGTGTAGTGGCCTATATCTAGTCTTGGATTATGTTTGAAATTGATAAACGTTGCCTCATTCTTTACCTAATAGCCGATATACTGTGCATTTTTACACTTGTTTTAAACTTAAGTCGTTTTTGTAACATCTATCGTTGCATTTGTATCATTGTGTTGAGTATCTCGACATCGAAACCTACGCTATTGATAGGATCATAGCCAAATTGCTTACTAGATATTATGATATCACGATCTATTCCTGGCTCAGTGTAGCGCACATTTCCATCCGCGCAAACGCGAGGTCTTTATACTCTATAGCCGACGTCATCTTTGTTTGTAGATACAATGCAAACGACTGGGTACTTAATACATTCATTATGTTTTCCTCAGTCGCTTAGTGCCCATAGGATTCTTTTAAAGTTTTGCTATAAGGACACCGCAAGTGGTCTTATTTAAAACAACTCGGTTTTACAACAAAGCATGTCTTTGAGACGACATAAATCACGAGTCTGTGCGAAAATTACCAAATGTTGCAAAACGGCGAGGTGGCGTGCTTTTTGCAAGGTCAACTTGCATTCAAAATTGTAACATTTTTTTCTACGTTTCGTACCATTGTGCATTCAAAGAAAGTCTGAAAGACTTTCTTTCGAAAATGTCACAGTAATTAATTTACTAATGCGACTATTGATGACTGTGTGCTGTACTAATACTTTTGCTTTCTTCAAAAGCGTATGATGATAGTAGGTTCAAAAGAAAAAAAAGCCTTTTGAAAATTTGCATGGCTCGGACCCACCGCGGGCAGGTAGTGTCTCGTAATCGGACGATTTGTCTTATTGTCGGAGATGTCGTGTGTTTGTGTGCATCGACCGCGACTGTGCTCG
Source organism: Atethmia centrago (assembly GCA_905333075.3). Classification (NCBI taxonomy): domain Eukaryota; kingdom Metazoa; phylum Arthropoda; class Insecta; order Lepidoptera; family Noctuidae; genus Atethmia; species Atethmia centrago. The sequence goes on along the minus strand of HG995383.1, from coordinate 11,137,420 downwards.
AGATAAAAGTAATAAATTAAGTGAAACGGAAGGTGTTTGTAATGGTCGCCGCGAAGGTGTGGCTCCAAACATTAGGCTTTAACTAATTCAAACAAAAAACGTTTTACAATTAAACTTTATTTGTGACAACAATAAATCGTTGACCATTTAAATCTATTAAAATTAGTATTGCCGTAGTCCGAGTTAAGTTATAAATAAGAGAGGTATAGGCGAAGACTCGTCTGACCAGATTTATTATTAAATTAATATTCAATTAGCTTTCCGCACATGATGCCGTTGTGTTGGGCGTACGTGTTATTAAATGTAATTTATGGCATCATTTACTGGGCGATATTTTTTAAATTATTATCGGTCCCACGGCGTCTCCAGTAATTGTGCTGCCAAAGATTAAGGAAGTGATCGGATCAAAACTCGTCATTTATTTTATTAGTTTTCGAGTCTGAGTTGATGTTATCTACTTGCTTCTAGATCTTATCTAGCATGCTAGCGATTCGTGTAGTTTATACTCGTATATCTGTGTGTTGATGATTGCACGCGAATAAATAAATATTCATCTCGCTTAGCACTCCTTCGAATTGTTTGTCGGTTTAGTGTTGGGAAATTATATTGATATTATCATGCACTCATCGGTTAGCATCCAATACGTGTTTGTAAACGAGCCAATAACCGCTCCAAATTGAAAAGTTGTATGAGCGGTGTAGATTTTCTTAGCTTCATGACTATATATTATTGTGATTATAGGTAATTCATAATAATTGAGAGCAGTGATGGCCCAGTGGTAACGGCCGCGACTTACGAGTTGTAGGTCGTAGGTTCGAACACAGACAGGCGCTTTACTTTGTGTAAATTATTTCATCACCACTGCTCTCAAAACGGTGAAGGAAACCATCGTGAGGAAACCGGCATGTCCTAGAACCAAACATTCGAAGATATGTGACATCTACCAACCCGCACTGGGCCCGCGTGGTGGATCACGTTCCCCGTAGTGGGAACTTTATAGGCTGAATATGTATGTATGTGTATAGGTAATTTAAAAAGTATTTTTATAACGTATATAATACCTATAAATTATTAAAAATACCTACTCGTGCGTTACGTTTAAATACTGCAACCAAAAAAAATGCAATACATCATGTTTTTTTAAACAGATGCACAGTGTACCAAAGCGCATGTCCGTACAAAAATTAACATTTATTTACGATTATAATTATGACAAATGTACCAAAGGACGTTTGGTTATTAATCACAATAAAATCTTACATACCGTTTGCCATTCCAAGGTTTTATACTTAACTTCCTATAAATAACTTGGCGCGGTTACCGGTTTCGTCTGTTAAGCTACTAAGTAAACGTAGATAGATAGGCAATTAGTCTTTTAGATAAGCGATCTGAACTTAAGTCACATAATAATGTACTAGGTTTGTACTACATAAAGGTATTTACTTCAGTGATAAATAGTCCGGGGCGTCCGTATTTTGCATGATCGCTATGTTCAAGTAAATTGAGGTAAATTGATTTGAATGACAGTTCATCAGTAATAGGTAAGCTGAGGGTGAGTTATGTTTATAAAATGTGATTAGTTTGTGTTAATTTGCATAGCTATTTTATCAAAGTATCATGATTATTTATGATCGATCAACCCACCTACTTGATTAGAAATACTGCTTAAAAATCGTTCCTACACACTATTTTCGATCTAGTAAAAAAAACTACAGAAGAAGTTTATACTGGAACAGCAACAGTAGTACAAAGAGAACAAATATAATGGCCACCGCATCGAAATAGTCCATCGAAAAAGCTCCAATAAGAATTTATCAACGGCGCCGTCTGCAACGCGCCGCTGCGCCCGCACATAGAGATTTATTGCGTGTTATGTAAATGTGTACAAGATATTAGTGTCCTTAATATTTCTACGTCGTGATTAGTGCTCACCACGAACGTGAGAAATCCACTCTTAATGCGAAGCTTCGTGCCCGCTCGGGATCCAATCGGGCAATCTTCGGATTCTCTTTTATGGATCGACGATTACATAGCCGCGCAACTGGTTCGACTCTATTTGTAATTCTACATTTCTCTGCTATAAATCTCGACTATTATTATCTTTACTGTATTAACTAATTTCCTCTGTATGTTAAAGTTAATAATCGCAAGGCAACGAGCCAAATAATAACTAGCGCCGACTAAGAGCCAGTGACATTTGGGTAGCATAACACGATCTAGTGGGTTGGCTGATGACATAATTTGAAACATGCGTGCGTGTGGACATCATCGCTATAACTCATTAACGTTAGGAACACTACCATGACTCTCAGTCGTGTGGCGTCTTCATAAATGTACCGTAAATACACTAGCTCTAGCAGATTGTTACTAAATTTTAGCATGACAAATTACTCAAACATAAATTAAAAGCAATCTACCAGTAAAAAGTGTCCGCAAACATTTATGTTTAACCTAAATTGAATAAAATCCTGAAAAGTATAGGTACTGGTCTAAAAGTTATAAATCACACATGACACCAAAAGTAATTCAGCAAAAATCTAACGCTCAAGGGATACCATTAGGAATATAAAAAACCCAATACTTGTTAGCTAAGTAAATCAAAAGTTTCGTAAAGTCGGACCGCGGGACAGACTGACACATTGCAGCGATATCTTGCCTCAGATAGGGCGGCCAAAAAAGTCGTATCTCCAAATAAAACCTTTACACGATGCGCGGGGTAGCTTTAAAAAGCAAAGTCTCGATAGGTAGGCGACATATAATAATTACTTACCAGCAAAATGCAGGCTTCGTGTGAAGGTAAATCAGCCCTGCACTGGCTAAGAATTTTCTGTTTAAAATGCAACTGTTTGCGTTTTCGCATTTGTTTTTTGAGCAACCGGTTTTGAGAGAATATAGTTTTATGTGACTTTACTCAAATATCTAAATCCGCTCAACTTAAATCAACTTTATTTATTTAATCCTAAAATAATATCACTATAATTCATTGCCAAAAACTCGTTTCATGTATGTAAGTCAACACCGAATGATAAATCTGAAATGAATGACATTATAACATGACTAATTCATCAAAATAATAAAAGATATATTTGCAGCGGCATACGCCATATGAATTATGCGTCTCAGAAAAGGCTTTAAAGTATATGGCGGTACAGAAAAAAGTGTGCATGTAGTAGCAAATGTAAGTTTGTAAGTAGTAAGGAACAGGAAGGTTGCATAGAATATGCCTGAGGCCACCTTGCGCACGTCAGTCATATGTCAAACATGCGCGTGCGCCGAAGCGCTTTGTTTCAAAACGCAGGTGAATTTGCTCCGGTTAGTCTTATGGTAATATTCCCACCAAAATGAAACGCTTTAAAAATATTTAAATAAACGGATAATAATTTTTTATAGTGTCAAACAGATATAAATTTTCCTGTCAGTATCGGAATGTCATTTTAATAAGTAAGCTTACTTGTAGCTTTTGAATGATATTTTTATTATTCTGTTAAGAGTAGCACGTTGCAGAAAATTATCCACAGTGAGCAATGTCAGAACGCATTCTGGAATTCTTCGGTTTTTCCACTCAATAAAATAATGCATATCTAAACTGCACGTGTTTGTTCTTAGAATCTGGCCAAGGTTACTTTACAGTGTTTTTATTTCTGTGAAAAATTGTAAATCACATACCTACATAAGACAATTTAAATAATTCACTTCCGTCACATCAGTGAGACTCACCCCCTATTGCATGGGACTTAAACATAATTGGCGAAATGTGTGTGTAATATAGGTACACTTCTGCCAAACCCTTCGGGAAAAACAGGCGTAATATTATGTTGTGTGTTAAATTATATAATTTAGTATCTACATACTAAATTATAGAATTTATATCATATGTATATAAAAAAGCACAAAAACATTACGTTAAAATCCGAGTACCTACCATCTCAAAAACCAGTCTAGGTACCAAATTCAAAATTCACCCGCTATTCATGATCGATGTGTTTAGTCGTGTGTGTGAAGTCGGATGACCTGCTTGACGATGCACCGACTGCTAGTAATGGGCAGATGTTATTCATTCAGCTCAAACGCCATGGCAACTGATTTAATTGTCTATCTCGATAGAGATATCTGACGTTTTTTTGTATAATGTTTTATGCTCAATGAACTTCGCTTCCGCTGCAGCTGATGTTACAGAAGTGTATTATTTGAATTCATTTGAATTTACTTCGATGACGTCAGTATTTGGCAAATTTGCCTACCTTGTCTACCCCCACTAGACTGCATTTTAAAGAACTAGACTGCTTTCCAGCTCAAGATTCTTAGAGGTATACTTCCACCAGATTTAACTTCTCAAATTCTACTACTAATACTAATTGTATTATTATCATACTTCTTCTTCATATTCTTATTTCAGATCTTGTTGGCCCAAAATTTGGCTACTTCCATTCTAATAATATTCCACAACCTGATTCATTCAGATGGTAGTAGGTAAACAAGGAAGTGTAACCAGAAGACCCTAACTACTGCTACCAACATTTAAGGAGAGACCTTTTTTTTTAAAAACTGTTTCATTTTATTGACAGAATTTAAAGAGTCAAAAAAATAAGGAAACATTCGTTTTCAAGGCGAAACACCATGTCTGTATTAACTCAATACATACATATTTAGAATCTAGTTACTCTATAGATAGCAAAGAAGCAATACAAGAAGATGAATTGCTCCGTTTGAACTTTGAAGATACTACTACATTGTAAGCCAGACAGTTACCTACATACTACTGACTGTATTTCCAGAAGACTATACCTCCGCGTTAAATATAACTGAAATAATACACGCAGGTATATAAAATCAAGTAACAAATTACAAAAAAAGACTAATTAGGTACATATATTTACAATGGTTGAAGCAGTATAAACATTGTACCACATAAATAACGTTCAAATAGAAGCTGATTAATAAAGCGAAGAAAAGTTTATTGGAATAGTTACCTATATGAAAATTTTGCTCTAGCATTTAGGTGATTATGAGAAAATACACAGGACTAAACGACGCTACTGAAATTAATATTAAGCTTTATTTATATGATTCGGATGAACTCAATTTATTTACAAGAATTGAAGAAAAAGAAACCTTACTATGTGTATTAAAGGAACTATAAAGGTACGCTTAATTTTGTAATATTGCGGTCAGATAACCAAAGATAAGATTTCAACGAAAAATATGTAAAATTAAATTTTACAGCTTTCAAAACATGAAGCCATCTATTACTAGCACAAGGCATCCGACTCAATTAGCGACTACAAAGCTGTGCTCCAATTAATTAGATAGGTATAGCAAAACAGTGTGAATACACAAACGATACAATCGACAATTATACGGCCTATGTGGTCTACATAGGCAGATAAAAATATATTTGTGACATTTTTATTGCACAATCCGTTCTCATCTAGATATCATTAGTCATTGCTTTGATCTTGGGTCTCAGAACATTTTTATGTTAGGCACAAATAGAGTAGAGTACAGTGCTGATTGAAGAATCCTAACGTCTCATACAATAAATGTTTTAGTTGTTAATGCTGATTATATTTCATGTCCAGATTATTTTTGATGTTGAATAATAAATCATACAGGATGGGAAGAATTTTCTAATGGATAGAAGTGAAATATTAGAGATAAAAGATTCGGAGAAATGAAATATGCAGAAATACGGATGCTTGAATTTGATAATATAATTAAACAAAATTATCACACTTAATTCTCAAGTAGGTACCTAAGGAGACTAATAAAAATAAAAATAAAAAGGCTATAATTTTTAATGCGTAGGTAAGACAGGAAAGAAACATTAGCAATAAAGAAATTAAATCTATTAATTATGTTTATGAAGTCAAGTCAAAAGAATTAGCAATTCATTAGCAGTCGTGAAATACATAAGTTTACACAGTAAGCATTTCCGACGTTTGGCTCCCAAACTGGAGCGGGCAGGGGCTGCCTTGAAGCGGCTGCTGCCCAATCTAGGGGTCCAAACGCCTCCTGCCAGAGGCTCTACGCGGGGGTCATGCGGTCCATGGCCCTTTATGAGGCTCCTGAGTGGGCGCGTTCCCTGGCGCTGCGGCCAGCCCGCCGGTTGAGCGCGGCCCAGAGGGTCATGGCCATCCGGCTGGTCCGGGGATACCGCACGGTCTCCTGTGAGGCAGCGAGCCTCCTTGCCGGATGGGATCTGGAGGCAAAAGTCCTCGCACACGTATGGGAGTGGCGCGAGGAGGCGAAACGCCGGGGCGTAACTCCGCTGCCGCCAGAAATCGCGGTACTGCGGACGGAGCTCCGGCGGGATCTCATAGCGACATGGAGAGTACGGTTGTCGCAACCCAGTGCTGGGCACGCTACGATTGCGGCGATAAGACCCCTCTTTGAGGAGTGGCTAGAGAGCCGCCACTGCGTCCTCACCTTCCGCCTAACGCAGGTCCTCACCGGACACGGCAGCTTTGGGAGGTTCCTATGTCGGATAAGGCGGGATAAAACGCCCGGGTGTCACTACTGTGTGGATCGCCCGGAGGATACGGTGGAGCCCTGGTCGTCCGGAATCCCGGGCGGATTTCCGGCCACCGTAGGCGCGGACTTGCGGACGGTGAGCAATGGGTAGCTCACCGTCTGGTAAGGACCAAGCCCGGGTCGACGGCGCGTTGTATTCCACGCGCGCCTCAAAGAGATGTCGTCAGCACAAGCGTAGGGGTCCACTAGGGCCGACACCTGCCGGGGTCGCGGGAAGGTACCAAAAGGTTACTGAGGCCCCTGGCAACACAGGTAACTGAAGGAATACGGGTGGGGTTTTAGTCAGTAAGAGTCTGACACACCCTCCCGCTCCGCCCAGAGCGGGAGAAGTTATTTGAAGATTTCCGAAGAAAAAAAAAAAAAGTTGTTACAGTAGCAGAGAAATGTATTTATAATAATAATGATGCTTTATTAAAACTATATATTAAATTAATTTCAAACAATATCAAAGTTTAAAGCCCCGTTTTGATTACCAAAACAAATGAGCTGTCCAATGCATTCCCAAATTAAACATCTTTCAAATCTCAATATCACGTTTTATCAAATTCTGTCTTCAGACGTTACCTATTTTAGATTTCAAATTTTCAAGTCTCATCCATAGGTAATGCGATGTCATTCGTTTAAAATTCGACCATGCAATATGTCTAGACTATGGTAGTCGGAATATCAATAGTCTGTGACCTAGAATTATCTGGTTTAGACATAAAGACGACTACCGTTGTCGTATATAGTAAGATATACGACAAGTATTAGATGACTTGGAGATAAATTTTTGTCTTGCACAATATTGCGATGGCGCAAATAATTGTTGGAGATGAAAGCATTGCTGTACATATTTGTGATCTTAAGTGTTGGTACGTGATTTCTAATAATATTTCAGAAGACGCTTCTTGCAATGAATATTGTCTGGAGTCTTCGATGCGATAAAAACTTAAAAGTTTGAGATAATCTAATCAATCAATGTTTCAAACGAATGCAAGTTATTGAGAGGCTAAAATTAACTTAATTTCAACTAGAAAGAATCTGACAATCGTAATAAGGAATCTTCTTCAAAAATCAAAATCAGTAAGATAGATTTCGTGTTACCGTTTATGAATAGTGATGACTCGCAGTTCCTTTATATCAAAATATCATGCTTTGCTAATGGTGAGGTAATATAATATACTACTGATTAATTAATGGCTAATAACACGGTTATAGACATCGATATTCATTCATAAATTAATTAATTGCAAAGAAAAAACAATATTCATCAAACACACTCGTTGGAATCAAGTCAACTGTTTTTTTTAAAGTAAATCGTGCTATACAATTTTGCATGAGCGACTAATACATAATATTTGTTGATTCTCATTCTATTATTTCCACATCCAGGAGGACCAACATTAATCAACTTGTAACTTAGGCTAGATAAAAAAGTTTAAAAGTTCACAAAAATATTCTATGATTAAACCCAGTTAAAATATTCATTAATTAAACACATTTTACCGTCACAGTTCTGCGCATATCATCAGCATCGTCATCAAAAGTTTTATTGCATTTTATAACAAGGAAAGACCTGTCAATATTTCCATACACATAGGTTATCACTTGAACTTAAACACATTTAAATTATAATCTTGATGTGACCGTTTAATCAATATCAATGTATTCGTGTATTCATATTGAAATTCAAATGCTCCCGTATTGTATCCATTCGTTTCGTACAAGGATTATTTATGTTAAAATAATGCTGTACGTCTGTTGTTTGTGCATCGGCCTGTCACTAACATTTCAATCGACTCGGTTTTTGCTGCAGCTTCACTCGTACGCTTTTAAACTCGTACGAAATCGAATATTTATACTCGTTTAAACATCTTTATTGATACTGATTCCTCCGGTTGTCAGACCCGCGAGGTCTGACAACCGGAGGAATCAGGGAAAGGACTAAACGCCTTACGGAATCAAGTACTGAATTAATTACGCCAAACAATTGGTTTTATAATTACCCACTGCATCTGCTCTGGTTTATTTTTAATTGTGATTCACTGGGACAAGGCAACGATACAATCACAATAGCATGATTCAATAGGTTAATAATAATGATGTGGCTCACTCATTAGTGGACCAATCTCCTTAAAGAAATATAATAAATGGCGCAGTTTAATTTGGTAGACACACCCGAGACGGGCCGCGTATCTATCACAGGAACACTGGCGGCCGTCCAAGCCGGACCAAGTGGTGGGCCGGCCGCCGACATGCCGTGACAGGTGCGGCATGCAACCCATGACTCGCGCGCCGCCGCCATACCGTTCACTCGCTACTCCCCCTTTGATATTAATTTACTAACTGCACTTCATACTTTAGACGGTTTCTAAATAAACACTTCTCAGTCATGGCCGATATGGCCAGCAATAACAAAAAATAATCATTTTAATCGCACCCAACATGTGTAATATCATCAGAAGCATCTCTCTCACATGATGAACCCAACTAAAAGTTTATCTTGGCTGCGGTTTGTACCCGCAAACAGGAACAAGCATGTGCCAAAACAATCATTAGAGAAGGTGTCGTAGTGCGTCGCGAAACAAGATATAAATTAAGAAAAATGTGACAGCTCTGGGGAATAAATTAAAATTAATTGCATAATAGTGTTTATATTTCTGAATAGAAATCTTGTTCTTAGCGGAGCATGTTGCCGCGAGCTGTACATCACAATCGAGCAAGCGTGGCAAGGCACGAAGTCGATCGAGCCAACTATTCATTGGCGCTCAAACGAACATTCAGTTCTAAATATTAACGTGCCTCGCGTTTTGTGACCAGAATAAACTAAACTTAACGAACTTATAGAACGAATCTGAACTAAATCGTGGGTCGTTTGAGTCATACTAATCGATTCACTTAACTATTTCAGGTACTGTTAACGCCAACGGAGAGACGAAGCGCCAGAGGACGTCGTACACCCGGTACCAGACGCTCGAGCTGGAGAAGGAGTTCCACTTCAACCGGTATCTGACTCGGAGGAGACGGATCGAGATCGCGCACGCGCTCTGCCTCACCGAGCGCCAGATCAAGATCTGGTTCCAGAACCGCCGTATGAAGTGGAAGAAGGAGCACAAGATGGCGTCCATGAACATAGTGCCGTACCATATGAATCCGTACGGCCACCCCTACCAGTTCGACCTTCACCCCAGCCAGTTCGCGCATCTCTCCGCATAGGATCAGTGGAATTTTTCGAACAGCGGATAACTGATTTATTAATGTAGACAGTCGTCCGCAACGCGGGGTTGTGTGTAATATCGTGGTGCACCCTGATGTTACAGCAACCAGACTGGGTCAGTTATTCGCTGTTTGAAAAATTTATCTTGTGTAGTCTAATTTTGTTATTGTTATTGTGACGTTACTAGTGACGAAGACAGTGATAGTGCTGCAAGATACCGTGGAACCGAACAGGAGTGACGGCAAAAAGTGGTAATTGTGAGAAATGTGAATATGAAACATAAAGTTTTAAAGTTTATTCCAATTTCCCATACCGTATGTACTAACGCATGAAATTAAATCATCAAATTTCTTGTCACAAAATATTAAATGTAAACATTAACTACAACGGTGTTAAAATTAAAGTAGAATTGAATTTTACCTAGTCATAAGCTGTATCAATTTGCATTATTCGTAAAACTGTAAGATAAAAACAACTGAATACCGATATTATGTACATTGTGGTGACTAGAAAGTGTCTAAAATTAAACAACGTGACAGGAAAATTCTGGTATCATTTACGTTTCATTGAATTTTGCAACAGAACGACGATTGATGATGTTGAAAAACCACTCAATGAACTGTTAAACGTTGCAAGAAAGTTCGTGTAACGTGTTTTCATCGAAGACACTTGATAGAATTAAGATAGACGTTATACCCAGCATATTGTAGTCATCACAAAGATAAAACAAATTCGGAATTGTACAGGGATAGAATAACGGCGTACGAACAACATTATTGTTAAAGACAAAATGTATCAGAAAATATTATATTTAGGTGATTTCATAATCTAGTAACAAATATTAGAGAGGGCTTGTAAAAGCGCTGTGAAACTTAACGAAGTAAGCTCAGTAATAGATTGTGAATAGGTAATTCCTTCCTATTAATGTAAATAACTTGTCACGTAGTAGGTACGGTGAAAAAATTAATATATATCAGTATGTCTCCCGAACTGTTTTATGTTCCTGTCCTTAGTTTGTAAATAACAAAGTATTTATCACATAGTAAATACATACTATAGTTAAAGTTATTAATTAATAATAATTAGGGATTTTTTAAAGTTTCCACAAACGATACCGTTAAAAAATTTCATGTGGCTCTATTGCGTACTTTAAAGTCTTTAATGTCGTATAAGTAAAATGTACTTAAAATAATGCTAGTAATTAAAAAACCTTTTCTTTTTCATGATTGTCTTCAGTTGTTTTGAAGTTGCTTTCATTTTCATTGAAATTTTGTGAAATCATCAGTAGTTTGTTAACACATTTATTAATAGCAAAAATATTTAAGTTTAAACTTCTGATTCAGACGCCCTTACAAGGTTAATATACCTCTCGATCTCGATGTCATACAATTCACGTGTTGCAGCATTACCTGACCTTGTCAGAACATCCAATGATAAATTAATGATGTTCGATAATTTGACCTCATGATTAATAAATCGTCGCTTAAAGTTTTGTTGTCACATTTTTTATTAGAAAACGTCGTGGTCAACTGTGATATTTTGTTAAATTTTATTTCTTAAGTGAAAACAGCGCGATTTGAGTTCGTATATTTGATTTTATTTCAAGGAGTATGTTTGTAACGCTTATTTTCTTTGATTGGTACATTTGTTGCTTTATTTATTGTTTGTAAATATTAGATAACATAGTGTAAACTAAAAAATGTTCAAATTCTTAAGTAAATAACTTGTCTCGTTATTTCTTTTGTAAAAATTCTGTGCAATAGGATGTGGCCTGACTTTTATGTCTTCTATCATTTTGTAACATATTTTCCACCTAATTTAGTTATGTTATTTCTTTATTAACTAATAAAATAACGTTTATCGTTCATTCCAGTTTAAATGAGGACTCTAGTAAAGTATGCTACTGATCATTTAAATTATTGTAATGTATTAATAAAGTGTATTAAATTTGAAAAATTGGTGAAGATGATAAAATAAATTATGATGATAAGAATGTGTTTTATTAAGGTCAAAGAAACTGTTCTATAACTAAGTGCAAGTAAACTTCTCAGCTTTCCTGATAGATCTACTGCAAAAGATTGTACTTATTGCAAAAAAAAAAAAACAAAAACGAAACAAGAGAAATCATGACGAAAGAGAACAACCAGCAATCAAATCAAAACGAGACCAAAGGCCATTCAACAATCCAACTCTATAAAACAAATGATGACAAATATTCCCAAACATTTAAAACACAATATTATCGTTACGATAGAAAGTATCAAACTATTCGTTCACAAGCGCCAGAGAGACGCCCGAACAGTTGATGGCAGTATTGACTTGAGCGATGATAAATGAGCATCGCAATGACATGACAGCCGAAACCTGCGAGGGCGCCAGCAGCTTACCACGTGCCAACAAAAGAGTGTTGAAAATGTGAAGGTTGCCTTAGTTTGTAGGTCGGAGGCTGGTCCTATAAATCATGCTGTCGGAATATTTCGCTCTATACAATGTTTTGATATGGTAACTGGTGCTGAAAGGTTTAAACGATCAAATTGGCTGTGGTGGGAGAAGCGATTGTTCTGTGAATTGTGTGTGGAGCTAGAGCTCTTGTATTATAGATACAGGTATCTAGTATTAGGAACTTACGTCATTTCGAAATTATCTTCTTTGTCGACATTACCGGAGGTCAGTTTAGAGGATCGCACAAAATTCTGTACTTAATCATCAGTCAGTTAATAGGTAATCGTTCCAAAAGGCAGTGACCTACGCAGGGAAGAGCCTAAAATGATAACCATACTGGCTCACCGTGTCCTGGCAGTTCCAAACCATTAGGTCCAGGCTTTATTAGAATATTTTCCTTGATCGAAATTTATTAGTTTTTAAGAATTGCAAAGAAATGTGCACAATTTTCAACTCTTCCACGGTTCAGCCCGGCTGCATCTTGGTCCGCCACATTTAAAAGACCAAACAATTTTTTAAACCAGTTTACCTCCTACAAAACTCAAAACATCCCAGCAATTTCCAAAGAATTTTAAAGATACAAGCATTAAGGTTATGCCGGAGATGTGTATCAGCCGTGTCGCGTTACAATGAGTAATATTATTAATGTTCTGCTGTCCTCCATGTGGACAGTCCGTGATACACCTCACATTAGGTGTGTCGAAGTCGCGAATCATATTTCATACTGCGATGTACCCGCGACAGTGTTATGACAAAAATGATAAGGATTTACGTTACTTATGAGTTATTAAAAGGATTTCTTGAATGAATGTTGATTTGAGATTATTTTTTAGTCTTGTAGGCAAATTACACAGCATGTCGGTAAAACTAAACTTCAGTAAAATAAGATGAACGTAAAAGATGAATTACTGAATTAAATAAAACCGCTTCACGATATCATCTTCACCAACACCTTAGATTTGGTGGGGAAAAGACTTTCAGCAATCTCTGCTTGATTGATGTATCGCTAACTGTAAAATTTTTAGTTCATCTCTATGACATTTGAAAAGAGCTATAGAATTGCTTTATAAAGGCTCTAAAAACCAGTGGTAGTAAAACATAGTATAACTGGAGAGACAAAAGCAGTTTAGTCAAGATACAGTTTCAAGATTCAAGAGGAAATACAGAACAATATGAAACCACTTTGAATGCAGCCCAACGGCCATTGAAACATAACCAACTACTTGATTGAACTTTTGTATACGAATTGAAACATGAATGCTGATCTGAATCAAATATAGGTCACTGTGTTTACGATCTAAAAGGACTAGCCCAGCCTGGTAACATTGCACTTTGTAAATGATAAATGATGCTTATTTTATAAATTGGTTTTAGCCAACACTATTACACGCAAAAATCAATGTAAACTATATGAGAACGGTGTTTCTTGATCGACTCTGAGAAGTAACACCGAAACAAACTTAGAGGTCAGAATGTATTTTAAAGTCCAGACATTATCTTGGTCAGATCATGTGAGGACCATGCAGATTAGTATCTGAGATGGGACTTTTCAGAAAAGAACCACACAGATCTGAGTGGACCTGTCCAGTCATTGCATGTATGTGTCAGTAATCGTGTAGCCAAACTTATAACTTAAGGAGCTCATGGCTCAACTATTCTTTGAACGAGTAGGCACAAGTATCTTTCACATCTCGCCAGACTCGCCGCTCAAGTATGTCATAAGTTCCATGATTAGAAAGCTATAGGATTTTAACCAGTAGCTAAAGAAATAATTAAAGAAAATATGTTTACTTGCGTCTTTAAGTGGATAAGTTTATTAGAAAAACGAAAAAACGTTTGACCACCACCACCATTATTACGTACTGTGGATACCACGTCATGATGATGTGATGTGATCATTGCATTCTGCTATCTCCTAACACATAGATAAAGTCTCATGGCTCTGTATTATATCTGTCACTCATTTCCTTCAGAAGAAAAGAATACTTCTTGACGACAAAAAGAGACAGGAGGACTGTATAAACTTTTTAAAAGAAGATATTCAAATATGATTACTTAGACTAATGGATAGTCCTGCATCCTGATAACCAGAGGCTCGATATACGAACAAACAGTTTCAAATCCAAGAAATCGTAACAAAGAAAAAAATGTACATATGCCAACGGACATAGGCTGTTGGTGTCAACAAGGTTAATCAATAAGTGGGTACCTATGCCATTTAATAAAACCTGAACAGATTTTTAGAATATCAATTTCCAAAACTGTCGAAGTAAAATGTTCTATACGAACAAATTTATTCCAAATAGACAGAAAATATTATCAGAGGAGAATACAATCGGGCGAGCTGTTCATCAATCATTGCCTCATACTGTTGGACTCAGCACGGAGGTAACACAAAAGTGTTTTTTATTGAACGTGGTACATTATGTTTAATGATTGAATCACCTTTATAGGACACAGGAGATAATAGTTGTTTGTGATGGTAAGAAAAAAATAAGTTGGTGAAATAAAACTAAAGACCTCAAATGGTCTGGTTTTTCCATGTGGAAATCCTAATGTGTTAATACGAGAACTTTTTTTCTCTGGACATGGCAGCAACAGTATGGAGGGCTCACGATTTAGCTGTCATCAGATCATGAGAAAAGGTTCCAGCATATCCAGTACCTAGAACTTGCCAGTGTTATGCACTACGCTTTGGTTATGCCAAAGCATTTGTTTTGCAAAATTCAGGCGTGAATGGAATTATTCTAGTCTTGTCTATCAAATAATTTTATTTTACTCTGTATCGAATCCAATAATATTATCATACTACATCTCAACACTACCTAGTGCCCACAGCTGACTACCGTCTCCTAGTCTAATCAATGAGCAATAGTAGATAAGTCTCAAAATATTAAATAAAATTAGCAACCCATCAAAAATTAAACACAAGTCGTCATTATCTTCGAGAAAAATATCGCTTTCCATGAAAAGTAAATAATAATTAAATGAACGTAGTGCAAAACTCTAAATTGCGACATCTTTTCAAAGTCCTTGGAAATGCTAAAGCAGCTTACTGGCCAAAGCTCTGCCAACTAGCGCCATCTAGCGGGAAAAATTAGAACTAAAACGAACGCGCAGTCTGACGTTTGGGAGTGGTTCTGAATTTTTCCGTAGATGTCACCTTGTGCATTCATTAATAGGAAAATTCTAAGTAGAATCCGCATCCGTGAGTTTCTGTTAAAAAATCATTACAAGTTCCCTAGTGAGAATTTTAAGTTTTCTGTTTCATATTCTAGTTGCCAATAGGTAATTCCGTATTGAGAAAAGAAGGCAATAAGTTTTATTTGATATTTTGGAAGATGCCCTTTAGACGCGCATTCTGCACTGCGGATAAAGAAAGGTAAGCGCATTATTTTATGCCTCTGTTGTAAATGTCATGTCAAAATTACAGAAATATTCTGTTGAAGTGTTTATAAAAGTGATTTTTCATTTTTCCAACTTCCTGCAAGAAATCTTAAGATTATTGATGTTTTCTTCTAACAAGCCCCATTTAATTGCTAAGTGGCTTAGTTACTCTACTCGCTACTAGATGGCGCTGTTCGTCAAACTCAAATATGGTAAAACAGTTCTGCCTCACTGTCAAGCTCGGACAGGGAGCTTTCATTCAAAAAGCTTTCATATTAGCGTACGGACGAGAGTTTGAAAATAGTTTATAGAAACGTTTCCTAGGTTTTTTTTTTTAATTGATATTAGCTGCTGTACCGGTTGCTACATTCTGGTAAGTATTTTAATCTAAGTTTAATTTTCTATGCTACATCGGTACCTACCGGGAATAATTTGCGTGCAAAGTGATTAAGTATTTGTATTAGTTAAGATGTTTTAAAATATACTAATATCAACTTTCGAGCGAGATAGTGTTAAAAGGTATCCTGAAATAACCGTATTTAGTCTTAGCTTCTTCTTCCTCTTGCAAAGTTTTGGATTGAAGTTAGGAAGTGTTTTTCTTTCCTTTTAACCGTCTTCATTCTTGAATAATTCCTTGCGTTAATTAGTATGACAATATGGAAAAGGGAAACGATTTAGTTGATTAGGTAGGCGCCTACCCTTTTCTTTTTTAGTGAAAACTTAAATCAGTGAAGCCAGTTTTTCACACAACATGTTAACAATTATTTCTACATAGGTACATAATATTATCATAACGATCATAAAAGTCATGTTTCTAAGGTATAAATAAAGCATAGGTACAATTATGTACTTAAGTAGTGCATAGATTGACTTTCATCAAATTATAAGCTAATAATACCTTATCAGTGAATTACAGATTAATAAGGAAAAAATCTATCACGGGAAAGCCTAGGTTATTGATTTTTAGCTTGGTGGATCAAATGATGAAATTTATTAACAATTTATAATACCAACTAATTATTATTAAAGGAATTAAATCTTACCTACGTAGGTAAAATAATGTTATTTCCTTTGGGTAGGTATTTACAATAGAACCGGGAACTCAATTACGTATTTTAATTTTAAATACCTATATTCGTCTAAATATAAAAAAATAAGCTTAAAATTAAATACGTTCACGTTCAAGTCCAGACATAATCTTGGTCAGGTCATGTGAGGACCATGTAGATCCATGTCTGAAATGGTCTTTTGAGGAAAGAACCACACAAATTTGAGTGAACCTGTCCAGTCAGTGCAAGCATATGTCAGTAATCGTGTAGCTCAACTCAAAACTTAAGGAGCTCAACGACTCGACGAACAATACTAAGGAAAGGACATTTGGGTAGGCCGCATAAAGTACTCAAAAATGCCAGACTATCATTAAAACTAAGAGAATAAAAAAACAACAACAAATAAATAAAATTGACCCACATAGTGCTCACATTCACAATAATTAAAGTAATATAATACTTTCAAGGTACATAAATATTAACGTAATTTTGTTTATAATATTCATCAATGTCAATATGTATATATAGTTGTATATAATGATGATTTCGCATAATTAAAATATTAATAAAGTTTTACGGTTTTATCACAAGGCTTATCAGAGCGAGCAGCTCAATACCAAGCCTTTTTGTCTTCTAAATAATCTGAAATTTTATAGTACCCTTTTTTACAAAGTTTGGTTTTAATACAGCTTTTAAATCGTTTAATGGGTAAGTTTCGAATAACAATAGGAAGTTTGTTGTAGAAGCGTATACATTACCCATGAACGAGTTGCCTATTCTGTGGAGGCGAGTGTGAAGTATAGCAAGATTATGTTAATTCCTGGTATTTAAACTGTGGATATCGGACATTTTTTTTTCCGTACGCAAAATACGCGCATTGACGTGGAGTTGCGGACACCAGCCCGTATTACCTTACCGGATATTTTCTTAAAATTTGATATATTTTTGTGTACATACATAAGATTATCAAATATATATTGAGAGGCTACAGTCAGAATATCTATTTCTTTGAATTTTTCTCGAAGGGATTCTTGACTAAATGATAACAGCCACACGGGTCGATCAAAGGTTAGGCTACACTTGCCGCGGTCGGTTCGTGGATGGGTGACATATTGACTCCGGGCCTTTCAAAGCACGTTAAGGCGCTGACAAGAAGCAAATAACCAAAATAGGCTTGTCTTAAGAAAAAAATTGCCAAATCTGTATAGTTTGTGGTAGCGGGAAAAATATATGTTAATTTTGAACATATTTCCCAGAACTTGGTTATTACCAAAACACGATTTGAAAAAAAAAATCGGTACAAACTAACGTTAAACTAACCTCTTACCTTGAGTTACAATCCAAAACATCTGTATTAAATATCAACATTCGTTACGTATTTAATTAATAACAAGACCGTCTTATTTGAATGCAGAACTTGGTTGTTTTTTATTTTCGATTACCCAACTCAATTTTGAGTAAATAGATAATTACTTCATATTTTGCAATAGATTATAGGCGTTGTGTCATCGCACTTCTCTTTCTTTTCTATGCAGTCTGACAGTGACTGCGGTTTAGGTGTTGTCAGCGTCTTAAGGCGTTGGTCCCGGCTGTCGTAGATCGTTGACAGTCATTACGGGTAGTCAGAAGCCCAAAAGTTTGATAACCAGTTTTACTAAGGGGTAACGTATTACCCAGTAACTAGATTGTGGAGGTCAGATAGGCAGTCGCTCCATGTAGAATACTAGTATGGAGCTACATCCGGTAAGACTGGAAGCCAACCCCAAAATAGTTGGGAAAAGGATAGGCAGAATGTTGCATTTGCAAAACGTGGTAACGCCAATAATATTACCTATCTAACAGACTACCCAAGAAATATTGCAATGATCCGGTGATCAATCATTTTTTACAGGCATTTCATCGCTATTTATTTATTTCCAATCTATATATCTGAATGTATTGTCAACTTATAGTAAAGAAATAATGAAGAACATGATAGACAATTTTATATTATGGATTATGATGGTTCTGCCCGTTCATCCTCCTTTGTCTTAGACATGTAAGTAAGACACATGCGTCCCTCGACTACCTAAGTACTAAGATTTCTTGAACAAAGACAGCGAACCGTTCAGTTAAAGAAAAAGTGTTCCTGCTAATAAGCTCCCGCCATTAATACATAATCTAATTTCATAAAGCTCTATTTTCAAAACAATCTTTGTGTGCCAAATAAGATTTTGTCAAGAACCCTCCTAATCCAGAACGGTGAAGGAACAGAACGGTTGCATTCTAAAAGTCAAACAAAAACATTTTTATACCTGACTTCTATGAATGGATTATTTTTGTTCGTCCCGAAAAAGGGGCAATAAAATATGGCCGCCACAAAGGCACCTTTGCGCCTGCGCCGATCTCGGACTTGCGCATTTGGGTAACGGCCGTAGTTACTAAGGGTTCTCGAACGTAACACGCCCTGCTATCCTTTGTCTTTTACAAGGCATGAATTTCACAGTTTCAGTTACTACTGAGTTTGTTCCAAGATAATAATTTCTCAATCTAAGAACTTGAAATCTTGAACAAATACATAATGATAGCTTCAAATTAGAAACTTTTAGTGTGCTGTTAAAAATTGTGGTAGATTTACAAAAATAAGTAGATATTTTATGGAGACGCTTTTAAAAACACTTAGCGCACTGAACCTAATTATATTGAGACAAGGGCAGGTGGGTGATGATGATGATGGATACGCTTTTAAATTAAATATAAGAGCCAAAATAGGTTGCATGCAATTTATAGCAGAGTTTAACCGTTTACCGCAAATAAACGTATATTCTTACTTTCTTCTTTCTTTTTAGAGATCACTCCTCATAACTTACAACTATTTAAGCTTTCTTATTCAAATTTGCACTTTCTTAACAACGAAAGGATTCATGTTCCGTATCATTCAGACGTTATTTCGTTCTTTCGGGTTAGCAACTGGGTTGTTTAGGGCTGATAAGCAGTCAGTCCATGCAAAATACTGTTGTTCAACTAGATCCGGCTAGGACTGGAAGCAGACCTCAACGTAATTGGGATACGGCTAGACAGTTGATGATCGATTAGACGTTATTTTTCGCACTGTTTGGATTCTTGTTACTTGGACTTGGTAAAATAAAAACAAGGGAAAATTGTATTCACGTTCATTACGAAAATAAAGTTCGTGTAAACAAGGCAAACGGTCTCACGGTCATAATATTCGTTCTATAAAAATATTATGCCATTGAAATTCCGAAATAAAATTATGAAACATTCCTAGATGCCTACACGAGAAATGCCTAATAATTACGAAATAGCTTTGTTTGTTTTTTATTATGATTGGGTTAGTTATAACTTATACCTAGCTGTACTTTATGGCTACAACTGTAATTATGGAAAATGGAGTAAGCAATTAAATTAACTATTTAACCAAATCACAGCGATAAGAATTTATAACAGTAAAATAATTTCTTATCGTATTCAATGAATAGGAAAAATCTTGATTAAAATTAAGATTCCCGTAAAAGTTCAGCTAGTTCATTCAAGTAGTTTCGAAAACTATTACTACTAAATAAATTAGAGTTCTCACCTCTGCTTGAAATGACCACGATATGAAAAACATTTTCAAAATTCTATTTCTCCACACTTTCTACGTGTTCTACCCGTAGGTACGTAATACGTTATATATTTGTTATTATAAAAAAAAAACATCTGAACAATGTAAATGATTTTCTCTCATTGACCTCACTCTGTGTGAGTTCCGTTCTTCGTGAGACAATGGTATTGGCAATTTCAACAAATCCTGTTAGCTGCAGGCTTTGCGTTAAAATAATATTTTATTTAGTAAGAAACAGTATTTGTTATTTTTATTAAAATTTAAATTAGGCTGGGAACGAGAAAAGCATCAACAAATAATTTAGTGCAGAATTTTATATTCTTTCTGCACTTGGATTATTAGAGGGGCTTGTGGCTAAGTAAAAACAGCCGCACAGGTCAATCGATCAGGTTAAGCTACGCTTGCCGCGGTTGGTCCGTGGATGGGTGACCATCTTTACATACCAAGACCCCTCCGTATCTCGGAAAGTACGTTAAGCCGTTGGTCCCGGCTGTTATTTGTAGATCTTTGACAGTCGTTGCGGGTCGTCAGAAGCTCGAAAGTCTGACAACCAGTCTTACCAAGGGGTATTGTGTTACCCATTAACTGAGTTGTGGAGGTCAGATAGGCAGTCGCTCCATGTAAAATACTGGTATTCATCTGTATCCAGTAAGACTGGAAGCCGACCCGAACATAGTTAGGAAAAGGCTAGGCAGATGACAAAGACTAGCTTATATATTATGCCTACGGGTTTATTCATCTATAAACCCATAGGTATGCATAACAGTCTTCAAATAATAATAACATGAACTATGTGAGAGGAGAAGAGAAGGAGGAAGAGAAAGGAGGGGATGGAATCTTATGGCATCAATAAATTCGCTCGCACCGCTCTCATAGGTAGATATTAAAATAGAATACGATTTAACATATTTATTAAGTGTAAGTAGTAGGATCAAATCTTAATAAATAAAATAAAACACCTTAAATAATATTTTTCCTCGTGTCTTTTTCGATGTTTTTCTCTTGTCTATTTATATTCTATATATTCTATTTCAATCAGGAGATTGAAATGGGGATACAAATAGAATTTTAATCAAATTGAAGAAATTACTTATTCTGATGCGACACTTGAGCCGACTGGCATTGTCAGAGATGATGGCAAAAGACCTGATGGTGTGTCTTTGGTTCCGTGGAGTTTGAGACGGATGCTTATGTGGGACGCTACCTGTGTAGACACACTGGCACCGTCCCACCTCCAACGGACTACTTCTAAAGCGGGTGCAGCGGCAGAAAATGCCGAAAATCTGAAAGTTATTAAATATGGAGGCCTTGACAGAGAGTACAACTTTGTGCCCTTTGGCATCGAGACCCTCGGACCGTGGGGTCCCAATGCGCATATGTTATTTGCGGAAATCGTGACACGTCTAGTTGATGTAACTGGTGACCGAAAAGCTGGCGGCATCCTCGGTACAATGCCTCGAGGGCCTTTTTTAGGTTTAACTTAGTTTTAATTTAGTTAATGTTAATAACCATCTTGTAATTTGATTTTACATAATCATACATAATAAACATCTATAATTTCTGATGTCATTTTGTTCCTACATATTGACATCCGAATAAGTAATTTCTTCAAATTGATCAAAACTCGTAACTAAAGCTTTTTATTTTTTTTTTAAATTCTGGCAAAAAAACAGCAAATACTCAGATAAAAAAGACGTAACAGAAAATCATCGACTTTAAAGACATAAGTTTCACACCCAAAAATATAATGAATAATCTAATAATAATTCGTATCAGCTGCTTAGACCAGTTAACTATGAATACATTAACTAACAGATGTTCTAACTCAATCGTGATCTCGTTTGCTCCTGAGATGGAAGCAAGTAGCAACGGTTTTGACATATCTAATGATGACTCATACGCCTATAAAAATATAGGTTTGTACCACGGATATCTATGGTAGTTACCTACCTATAAACATGACGTATTGAGATATTACGCAACTTGGTCTGTAAGCACATACATGCTTATGAGTTGGTATACGATTTGTGAAATATTCCACTGATCATGTGAAAATTTTGTTGGAATTATCTGATTTATTGAGTCATTGTGAAAAGGTAATTTCGTAAGCGACTGAAATTAGGAGGCATTTTTAACTTATTGTGATGTGAACATGGGAAACGTTTTGTAATAAGGATATTTGTAAAATAGATAGTTCCTGAAAAAATATACATAATCAGCCCATTGTTCCCACTGCTGGGACACAGGCCTCCTCTCTGTGAGAGGGAGCGGGCCGTAATCCACCACGCGGGCCCAGTGCGGGTTGGTAGAGGCAGAGAAAAAAATATATATGTATTATATTTTTTGCCGTCCGTTTAATAATAATAACTAGTAAATTGTCACTATAAAACAAAGCCATTCTCAACTATTCTATTTTCAAAATTAAAAACCGAAAACTTTCGAAAAGAGAACACTCAATAATCTGTTCGACTACGATACTCGCCAAAGCACTGTCAGCTATATTCGGAGGGAGCGGATTAAATTTAAATTCCTTTTTTAAATTCACCAATAAGGGGAGGGGTGACGTCGGATTGGCTGCGAGCGTCCGAGCAGAATAATCTTTCGGTTGAGTGACATGGGGTACCTATTGCAGTGTTCGCAGCTTATAATTTTTGAGTTATTTCAACTTGTTTTAACGCAACATCTGACCATTTAACGGTAATTTCCATGTATATTTTCTACTTTTAGAATTTAGGTACTGATGTAGGTAACACCGGAAAATATTTCATAGTAGAAAAAATATTACCCAAATTTTCTCAAAGGTACTTCTCTGCTTAATTAATTTCAACTCTTTACTTTTAAAATTAGCAACTCTAAAAGTGTCGTCTACCTACCACATTACCTTGTTACTTATTTAGATTTATTATCACAATAGATAACTACAGGCTCTCACGACATCTATAAATTTTCACGGATTGACAAAGGTTCCCCGGAGTGACGAATTTTTCGTAACGTTAAAGTAAACAAAATAAAACGTCAAACCACAGGAGGAAAATTGACAACTTTTGCCAAGGGTGTCGCTGGTCTTTGTGGAGTGGCTACTCACCTTCCGCCCGACGCAGGTCCTCACCAGACACGGCTGCATCGGGAGGTTCCTATGTCGGATAAGGCGGGAGGAAACGCCGGGGTGTCACCACTGCTTGGGCAGAGCACCGCTGTATCCTCGTGGAGGCGATCGGCAGCGCAGATCTCTTGTGTCCGAGCCTGGTCCAGGCCATGGTACGGAGCGAGAGGGCATGGGAAGATCCTTTTGCGAAGCAGTAATGCTCGCGAATTTTGCCTTGAGAATTAAATTTTGAGAGGCAAAATTCGCGCACTCACGCCCCTAGCCGCCGCAGGAGATGCCCTGGGCGTCGGGAATCCCAGGCGGAATCCCGGCTACCGTAGGCGTGGGCTTGCGGACGGTGAGCAATGGGTAGCTCGTCGTCTGATAAGGACCAGGCCTGGGTCGATGGCGCGTTATGTTCCACCCGCGCCGCATTGAGATGTCAGCATAACTGTAGGGGTCCGCTAGGGCCGATGACTGCCGGGGTCGCGGGAAAGTCCGAAAGGGGTGCCGTGGCCCTGGCAACACACAAGCAACGGAAGGAACACGGGTGGGTATTAGTCAGTAAGAGTCTGACACACCCTCCCGCTCCGCCCAGAGCGGGAGAAGTTATTTTATAAATTCCCAACCAAACAAAGAAAAGGTGTCGCTGGTAACGCTTGACTCACAGAAAATGACATTAGTAGTATATTTTACAAAAAACTTGGGACGACATCTGACAAAAAATGTCACGTTGTGTTGTAATCGGGTGTAATAACAATTGAAATCATTAATTTCCTAATGACTTACTATTAAAAACTTTGGGAAAGGGCGACTAAGATAGGCAATTTGACAGCTTCCGAAAACTCTCTAGACGTGGAATATCCATCTTGGTATCATCAGTTTCATGCTGCTGAGGTATTCCAAGGTTCAAATTACGATCTAATGATTCGATTCTGTAACAGATTTAATTCAAATTCAGATTTAATTTCTAAGATATGTTCGTAGCTCATGAAAGATCGAATATGTTATACAACTACTGTGCAAGTACGTAACATTTTGTAATTACTACGATATAATTAATTAACACATGTTGCTATTTATAAACTTATTGGTTATTTGCTTCTATTATTAACAAGAAAATAGGCTGAAAATACCTGCTAACCAGATCCACTTTTTGGCATTTTAGTGAAGCTCCTCGGTTCTTCAGTTCAGCTTTGAACTGATGTAGAGTCCACGTTGAATACAATATTGTTCAATAAAATAATAAAAAAACACGCTGGTTTCTATAATAATTATTTAAAACCCGAAAAACATTAAGATAAAAATTACAGTCCGGAGTCATGCGTTAACAGCGCCACCTGTTCATAGCTTAGTGATTTATTTCAGTTCTTCATATAAAATGTGCGTAGGTATTAAATTAAAAGAAATGCTAACATCGCGTAACGCCATCATTGACAACTGCTGATTTCGGCCTCTTGGGGTGTATCTATTAGAACTAGAATCAGTT
This sequence comes from Atethmia centrago, assembly GCA_905333075.3. NCBI lineage: Eukaryota > Metazoa > Arthropoda > Insecta > Lepidoptera > Noctuidae > Atethmia > Atethmia centrago. Next base: position 11,112,634 of record HG995383.1, on the reverse strand, counting down.
CTATTTTTCAGTAATTTTCGACGTTCGAAGTACCATCTGCTTATTTGAACTATATGTTTTGACTTTGACTTTACCTACGACACATGTGCGAAGAAATCGCTCATTCTACTCGTACGTAGAACAACTCCCTTACCACAGTCTATTTGATACCTTTCAAAATTAAAAGATTTGCTAGGTTATATAATCTTATTCAAATATCTATTTATTTCGTTAAGGCGCAGATTTGATTTTAGTGACTTTTAAATCTGTCTTTTAAACGCCTTCAAATAATGTAAGTATGTTATGCAAAAAAAATATGTTAAATTAGAACGCGTACACATAAATTCTATATGTATTCATATAAGTATTGTATTCAAAAACTTTGTAAAATAAATTCAGGAAGTAAAACATTACTTCCTGAATTTATTTCACAAAGTTTTTGAATAAAAAATCATGAAAATATCTTAAGTAGTTTGAAAGTAATATCGTTTTTTATGCTTTGGGTAGACATGCCCAAAGCATAAAAACGATATTACTTTAAAACTACTTAAGATTTTTACATGATTTTTTTTGTATGAACAGACTATTTTATTATGTAGGTATAATTAATTATATCTGTGATATTAATCACATATTCTATTTTCGTTACTAAAAATAAATATTCCCTTTGAAACCGAACGGCAGCGCGGCGTGAGCGCGACGGGCATTTGTATGGCCAAGGTCAACGGCGTTTACCCGAACCTTAAGGATCGAGGTGCTTTTTATAAAATAACTAGTAACTAGGTCCTAGGCCCTGCACCGCAGATCGCCGTCCGATAAGGACCAAGCCCGGGTCGACGGCACGTTGGGTTCAACGCGTGCCTCAAAGAGATGTCAGCACAAGTGACTACACTTGTGCTGACATCTCTTTGAGGCACGCGCACGTGGGCACTAGCCCACTAGGGCCGATGCCTTCCGGGTTCGCGGGAAAGTACGAAAGGGTTACCGAGGCCCCTGGCAACACAGGCAACGGAAGGAACACGGGTGGGTTTTAGTCAGTAAGCCACCCTCCTCTCCCCCGGAGAAGTTATTTGATAATTTGTAACCCAAAATAAAAATGCCCTGCACCGCACGATTTTTACCTCTTTACAAAACAACGAGATTTCTTTTTTATAATATAGAAGTTTAATATAAATGTTTTTTACACATAAACCGCATCAAAATTCGTTGTGTAGTTTAAAAGAACAACGCGATCACACAGACAAATATTTATAGATATAGATGCTACAAGTCTAATAAATTGACAATCGACCTCTCATATTTCTCAAAAATAATCACCACTCGAATTAAAATTTAAAATTCGAACCAGCCGCCATGTCAAAACCCGCAACCCATATCCAATCATTAAGGGCAAGGCGTACCATAAGTAATAAATCTATGATATATTACCTAATCGCAATGATATAAACGCATAAAATCGCACGCACCAACGGTTACAAAGAGTTACATACAAAAATGTATTGAGTCATTCGCCCGTGAACGCCATATGGCGTCTTGTTAGTTGGACATAGACACCGGACGGACATGTCACGATGGATAAGCGCCGTTTAGAATGTAAATTCTTGTACTGCGACAGTTTTGTCGCACGCACTGTGCCGACAAAAACGGTAATTAGATTGTGTATTCAAAAAGACAAAGGATTTGCATAGAATGCATTTCACTTGAAAAATATTTTATTAATGTCATATTGAGATGTCGTGGAATGACGCTATTGTTGGTTAAAGGCACCGACGTCATTTGAAATTGTTTGAATAATCACCTCTTAGGAGTATTTTGCTTTTTATGAAAATAGCTATCTATTATTAGTAGAATAATTTAAACTCAAAATAAAAAAATCCAGTCACTTAAACTCAAATAAGGTGATTGACACTGTCTAAACCTAAAAAGGAATCAAGAAGTCGGCAGTTAAAAGCATAAGTAACGGAAGTGTACAAAAATTTATATCTACGGCTTTTATAGGGGCCATACTATATGTATATACAACATTAGAATACGTAAAAGCCTATCACTTATGTCACCATACTCACGACAACCAGGGCCTCAAGTCTGCTGTTACAATAGTATCAGAATGGTCTGTTCCGATCCTCATTAATGACGCCATTATATTAGTAGATTACCAAATTTGTCAAAATTAACAATTATAAAATCAATGATAGACCATTCTGACACTATTGTAATAGCAGGCCCTGATATCCTACCAACCAAACCAACCAACTTAATATGACCTAATATCTAAACGACAACCTAAGTAATGTTTTATTTTATTTTTTTATATAAGCAATTCTACCTCTGCAATTTACGCCCAAAAACTTTCCGAAAAGCTAATCAATTTAACTGTGTCGGAAATTAATCTTTGGATAACCAACGTCCCTTATTGTAAAAAGTTAAAAAAAGACTCCAAACCGACAGACACTGTCTAAAATAATAATAATCGTTCGTTAAACGTTAGGCCATGTGAACCCGTCCTCTGGAACCGGCAGGCTCGGTTACGTCACTGCACGCGTCCAACGTTAACGGTTTCACTGTCAATAGGTAAGCACGCATTTTACTTTTGTTTGTACATCTTTGTAGGTATGTATATACTCACACACGTTTTTAAGTTGCGTAATTTTTCCGTCACACCTGGCGTTTGGTTCTAAAACCTTTTATTTTCAAAATGTAACGATAAAAAACAATCTTAGGGCGTGTTTCATCACCTCCGAGTGACTTCCCTTTAAATTACTTAGCAGATATTTTCATACAAATTACGTTCCGTTTTGAATTTATTTTGTAAGTACCTAGTGGACTAGTGGCCATTTGGACATAGTGAAAGTAATTCATAGAGACTCATTACTCATTTGGTTTTTTTTTTTCGCTTATATTTTTGCTAACTGCCAGTAAATTGACACAAGCAAGACTAATAAAGGTAATTAATAGGTATTATTAGATCTAGAGCCTGTTAACTCCGGTAGCGAGGGGTTGTGTAGACAAATCTGTGAGGACTAAGGAGTAGGGCGGGGCCGCGGGAGGGAGGGGTGACGTAGTAGGCTTGTGTCGCCGCTCGCACTTCGCACCGCGCAGCTGCCCCACGCGCCTCCCTACAGTAGGTAAGCGAAATTTTGAATTTTTCTATACCTACCTCGCGATATCGCCGCTCGATTTTCGAATTATTATTTGTCTAGTCTGTCAATTACACCGCTGTTTGATTTAATTCCTTTGCGTGATTTAGGGTTACAAATTTCGAAGTTATTTTAAAATGGCCGAGTATTTATTGTTATTTTGTTTAGTTTTTAAATTTATTTTTCGTTACTTAATTTATCATTTTCGATACTTTACTATTACCGTTATATTTTAATATTAATTGGAGAAAGGACGAAACACAAAACGAGGAAAAAGTTGTTTCTCTGACATTCAACCCGTCCGCTGCAGCGTACCTATGGTCTAATGGTTCGAAACGCATATGTTTCGAAGTACGTGGAACAAATTGCATTTCTTTAGAGCGTTATAACGGTTTCGAGAAAAAACATTGCTTGCGTTAATATTTAATTTCATAGTAATTCCGCACCTATCATAAAATACTCCTAACCTAACCTAACACTACATAGGTGTGAAGACTTGTCTGGTGTGGATTTTAACTTTTAAGTCTTAACCATCTTGGTCGACATTTGAATTGAATTGAGTCACAAAAGATAGGAACAAGCTCTAAGTTACTAGGTTTTTTTATTACATTGGTTAGATTGATTTCAGACAATTTCTATTCTGATTTTAATTTTCTTTTGTCGTCACCAGTCCTCAAATCATCAAATCTTTATTCGCGCAAAGCCCAATCTAGTTAATTTTTCCTTGTCAGTATTGAAACAAACACCCGTTTTCTGTCGCGACGAGGTCAGTCCATCAATTATATTGTCGTCGTAAAAAAGTCTTATAGTCGCAACAAAATCTCGTATCGAGGGCTGCTATAACAGTCCATCACGCTGACTCCGTAGGTACGGAGAACAGAAGACATTCAAATCGAGTGGGATTGTATTATTTTTATTGTATTATTTACGTTATCGGGGTAGGGGAGTCTGCGCGCGACGCCTGACGCTCGTCGATACCGGCGCGCGATGTACGCATGTGCGGAATTGGCGGTACACTGATAATATTCTGATTTCTCCTTTTATGCATGTTAATGCGCGATATCAAAAAAAGGTTTGACCTTTCTCTTCTCCGCCCATTGTCATGGCATTTGATAAATACGTTTTATTGGTCGGTTTCTTGTTTTGTGAAAATGGCATTGCCATTTGAAAAGTTCACTGCTTTTTCTGTTTTTTTTTTTTTTTGGAAATGATCCTCTCCATTTACGTGCTTAGAGACAAAATCCAATTGATTGTTAAATGCTTTAAGCTAAATAATATGGCAGTTATATACTTACTGACATATATACGGTTTAAGGGACATCGACGCGTAAATTGTTACACTTATTAACTAAATATCTTGTTACTTATAAACATTATTTAATCGTGAAAACACCTACCATCAACACATAAACTAAATCACTCCCTGAAGTAGAAGGTTCTATGTGTAACTAGATAACAAGTCGGTAAACGGACAAAAGCTTCCGGGGCTTAAAGAGCTACTCGGGTTTTAATCACTCAGACTGCTTAACTACTTGCTAAAACAACCACAAATGTTCCACCTTTCCTGAAGCATTATACCCACTTAATAATACCACAAATAACAGTGTATTTCTTTAGCGAACAGGTAATATTACAATCTGAACTGTAAAAATGCCACTAAATTTAAATCGTGCCGCGTTTTCCTGTTCCCGTGAATTATTATGCAATTATTAAAAACACCGCGTTTTTGCTACTGTGGAAAATAACAAATAAAAATTAGCTTCGTGTTGCTTGCATGTAATCGGAGTATATTTTCATAACGTTGGATACCTTTTTATTATTAGTTATGGGTTTAAAATACGAATGCGACGTTTAACAAATAATAACGCGTTTCCATTCCGTTTTTATTAAAATTTATTTTGGTTTTTTTTTTTCGCAATTATTTTATTAACGAGCTAGATTGTTTGTTCTATTATTAAAATGATCCATTGCAGTGCGAGGGTTAACATAAGACATTTTTAAGCTTTATTTATAAAAATAGAGTTGTAATAATATTCATGTATATGGTAAATAGTGTTGGGCCATGTATACTTCCCTGCGGGATTCCAAATCTGATTTCCTGTTCATCGCATAATATTTTCGTTTTCACTTTCTTGCTTTTGAGCATCTTCCTGCCTATAGCTTGTTAGCACTTCAAAATTGTTGACTAATAAATGTTTCATCGAAACAACCATGAGTTATATTATAACAAAGAACAATGCAGAATGCTAAAAGATAAAGTGAGTTCCTACTTTAAAATAAAACTATGTTCTCAATAGGCAAACACGCGAATAAAAATGCAATCGTTCACACTTAGGTCTACGTGACTGGTATCGTTAAGTTTTATGACTGGGTGTCATGGAAGCCAACGTGTACTTACATTTTGTCTGTAACCTGTGTCTGTATTTACATAAAAATAATAGCAGCAATAAAAGTTACGTCAGGTTCAAATTCAATATCCCCTCAAGGATACTCGTAATGTTTAATACCACGAAAACATGTACCGAACTACTGATACCGACGTAGTTTAAAATATAATATAACGATACCAGCGTACTTCGAAAATATATACCGATATCAGCGTACTTACAAAATATAATATAACGACATCAGCGTACTTTGAAAATATATACCGATACCAGCGTACTTTCAAAATATAACATACTAATACCAGCGCACTTTGGAAATATATAAATAGGTACAAGCGCCGGTACTTTGAAAATTTATAATGACCAACATACTTAAAATAAAACTTTTTCGTTTTAAAACTCATTGTATAGGTAAGTATAGGTAGTATAGGTGTCATAATCAGTATTTCCTTTGTCTATAACATTCGTATATCATCATTTTTTCAAAGCAGCATCTGCGTTAAAACTTGCACCTGCGAACTTTCCAAGCACTTCTAAAGGAAATTCAACGGTCCTCGCGGGAAAAGTCGCGTGATAAACTTGTATAAGAATTAATGTATTTTTATTACCAACGTAAGTTATTTTCATTGTCATTAAAAGTTCCTAAGTTCATAAACAGCCCTGTGAATAAATAATAATAATGTTCTCAAGGATTGCGTGTCTACGAGGATATTTTTTGTTTGACTTATCATGGCCGCGTTTTACAGTCCCTAAATATTTTATTATAAAAAATCGTCAGTTTATCGTTGGCTCCATGCAGCTTTTATTTAGGGTTGGAGCTGGTTAGCTTTTGAGAAAGAGATACTGGAATTGCGTGATGAATTTGTAATGACTTCCTTTAATATGATTAAAGTGTGCCTGTCAGAGCGAATTCTTTACTTTTAACTTGAAATCTGCCTGAATTTAGGTTTAGGTCATTTCCATATCTAGTGATCGTTATATTCTGAAATCGAATGCAAATTATAAGCTGAATCATCCTTATTATAACGTTTTGATATCATCATTCCGTCCATACATAGATACCTGAAAACACAATTCCGAATTTCGTTTCGTCCTTATAAAATATTTCAATACGAACCCAGAACATGTACAGTACATTACAGTACATTTCCACAGCATGTACAGTACATTCCTATTCCACCTCAAAATCTCGTCTAAATTCGCGCAATATTTGAAGCTTGCGGGCAATGCGAGGTGCTTCGACTATGCCGATCGATACAATCGGCACGCCTCGTTCGGAAGTCATCGATGTCAAATGTGTAGGTATTTTTGTCGATAAAACAAACTGATGGTAGAAATAAATGCATGGCATTAGATAAGGAAGATCGATATCGATGTAATTACCGACGACCAATAATGACGCTGGAATCTACTGGACACATTTCTGTTCTGTGTAAGTACGGTATCTTGTTTTTCGAACGGTTATTAATAGCAGAAATAATTGTAGGTCCAATGGTATTCAGGAATCGTTTAGAAGATTGGATATTTTTTCTATCATTTTCATCGAAACCAACGTCGTGTTATTTGCCATGAACGATGCTGAAATGGAAGAACATAAAATATGCAGACATCTTAAGCCTTATTTACCGGTAACAGGAAAAGGAAGATAATGTTTCTTTCAAGTCCTTTGAAATTTCTTTGTTTATCTTATGGTGCGATCCGTAACATCCGAACTTAATTACAAAATGGAGTCAAAATTAATGGTCCATAAAAAAATCAGTGACGGTCTCTATTTTATGCGTTCATTTACGAGTTGAAAATCTCTGTGGTCTCTCATATCTTTGCGTATAAAATGTATCTATCTAATATAGTATTTCACACTGCGTCCTTATCTTAGTTAAATAGAGATTTATCAGCTACCTACCGACTACAGGTGACATACCATACAACCTTAATCTCAGTTGATACGATATTATAATGTGAATGCAAACACAGTGTGCGGCAGCTTCCGTTGCCTTAATCTCTTATCTATGATATTAAGTTTAACGTAAACCAGGTTAACATAATAATCGTTAATCTTATCTATTCTAGGAAGCCTGGTCATTTTATTAGACAACAAATTTATATGAAACATGCTAGGAACATTTTCATTGCTCAAAATCTAAATATGTCAAAGCATTAAACGGGAAACTTTCAACGTTTTTGAATTTTGTATAAAATTTGGCGCTATGAAGGTTGTAAAATTCATGCGAGACTTTGAATTTCAAGTATCCATACTTGATGTAGCTACTTGAATTATAGATAAGCAAGCGTAGTACAACTTCACATAGGGCTGACGCTCTTGACAGCATGACTGCGCAGTTGCGTCGACCAATCCAGTGGGCTGATGCAAACTATATCAGCCAATCAGAGGTGTCGGGGATTCGGTCTTGCAGGTTGAATAAAACGTCGTGAGTTGTCTGCCTTGTACTTTATCTAGCATAAGGAAACGATATTTATACGTAGTACATATGTTTCCTTTCTGCTCATAGAAATACTTCTGGCGCCAACCAATAGGGATAACTTGTAAGTAATAAATAAGACCACTGCACTAACGATTACCCGTTTAAACCAGTCATTTAATTAATACCCAAACGATTATCGATCAATTATACAGAATATCGATAAGACCATACTAATAATACATATGGATGGATTATCGATAGCTAAGCTCATGTAACAAACTTGTTTCATAGCAAAACGTGCATCGATGTCTTAAAGTGTAAATGGTTAATAAAACCAATTTACGAAGTGCGATTCGAATTATTATTGTACTTGAAAAAATTACAGGTACCTAATAGGATAGTAATTACTGGTTTTTGTCTTTTTAACGATACACAGCAATTTGTACAGGTGCCAGAGGTGAATGTGATTATTGGAGCCAGTTTGTTGATAGTCATTACACCAGAATTCACCAATTAGGCCTCTCGCTGGTAATAAGTCTTATTAAAGTCGTCATAATGACAGGAATGTGGGAACCCCTCATTATTATTCTTCCATAAAGATAAGTGTACCTATTAGTTTCACTACTACCTACTAGTATTGAGGATACCATTTAACTCATCCTGATACTTATACTTTTGAACTTATGAGTAACTACATCGTTTATAACAGTTTATGCTTTTGCGTTTTCTACAATTATTTCATTCCTTGCGCTAGTCTAAATATTAGCTTGACTTAAATCTGGAAACTTGTCATGGTTCTCACACATTATAGAAAACCAACTCCTAGCACGCGAAAGCGCCGTAAATGTTTAACTTCAAAATATATTTATGTTAATATTATAGCAGTCCTATAAAAGTCTTCGTCAAAAGACAGATTTAGAGCTATTAAACAAAATACTTCGATTTGACTGAAATATTTTATCTATAACAGTAATCGAATGCTAGAATGCTTCAATGGATAAGATACCTTAATATGTATAACCAATACATTCCTTAAAGTTAATGTTAAATTAAATATGTTTCGAAATACCATAACCGCTCATATTCATTGGTTTAGCAACATACTCGTATTTGCAGTTAATAGCGCTCAATTCAATTTATTGTAAACTTGCAACATTAAATAAATTGAAATCAGTATCTGATTTTCTATCATTAGCTTCTTCTTCAGATTCTGTTCCAACAATGTTGGATTCTTCATTGCCTTAGATACTTCCGAGCTATGAATTATACCACGTAGGTACTTCATGGTCATATCATTGAGTTTCTAAGCCAAATTGAGACAAGCAAGATAAATGGTTTAAAAAAATTGGTCCATCTGATGAATTCTACTTCTGTAGACAGATAGTCAAAGGTATTTATTCAGTTCATTAAGTACCCTGTCAACTAAACCCAACAAATTACTCATGGGTTCTTCTAAAGGTTCTACCAATCTTATAAGGAAAAGACGTGAGTGGTGTATACGGCCATACATCACGGTTAAAAATAAAATACTTCAATACAGTGAAGGCGATGCCATACTCCCGATGCAATCTCAACAACATTTGCCCGTACGTACGCGTATTTCTTGATGCCAAAGTCCAAGGAACTGTCGACTTTACGGCTTGGAATTATAGTTTATAATAATAACGGGACGTCTTTGATCAAAAATGATGTAATGATCGTGCATATCGTATAAAACCACTCATAGGTACTATTCGCCTAAAATAGAACAACAATGATAGTCCGAACAAATAGAAAGCGGAAGACACATTCGGTCGGCGAACTCGCGTTTAGGAAAAATATAAAGTTTAATAAAACGGCAGGAAACCAACAATAAATCCCGAGTCAGTGACCCCGTGACTTGAATACGGCTAATTCTGTTATGCGAAACGTGTTTTGTTATAACAAACATATCCACCTGTTAAAATTATTCTAAGAGAAAATAATTCCGCTTATGTAATAAAAATACCAAATAAGGAAAGGTAGACTGACTTAAAAGACTAATGAGTTTTTTAATTGCTCATATTAAATAATTAAGTTTAACATTACATAATTTTAGCTAAAATTGTGACAATAATAACGTCAGGACTAAACGTTTCTGTTCAGTCCCGAGACGATGGACGGCGTCGCAGCAATGTGGCAAAAATGTCGTTCAATTTATGCCCAAATTTTAGTCCCGAGACTGGTCCCTTTTTGTTACCATCTGCGGGTCTCGCCGACCCGAAAGTCCAGACAGCTCCACCCTAAAAACCGTTTAGATGAGATTCTTATCCTTTCGCACTCCTGTCAAATCGCATATCGTTATCTCTTTCTAAAAGTTCGAATAACCAGGACCTGTCGTCCGTCTCTTTTTTGCACGTGCGCACAGATTGTTCTATCCTTTCTGGCTCGTAATAATTCGTGTATTTCCGCTTCCCACACGAGCGGCAGCCATGTTTGGCGGGACTGTCAAGTCAACGCCAGTTTGGCGCGTTTCAAGCAGGATGAACAAGGTCGGTTTCCATCAGTGGAAGCTTTTTGTAATTTCTGCTACATTGAATCACGCTGCAGTGCTTTCGTGTTTTGACATAATATGTGTAATAAATGTTAATGTTTTATGTGGAAATTATTTCAGATGGCGCCAAGCGAGGACAACTGGGAGAAAAATCGCTTCTTAAAATGTAAGTACATAATACTAGCATTTAATTTAATTACCTATCGTGGATGAGTTTTGATAAAATAAATTCGCGCCGACATTCTGGCATCGTGCCAAAGGACATGTTTAACCAGCTATACATTTTATGGGCAATTGTCTGCTTCCGTTATTAGATGTGGTAGAAACTGTGATGATATTTCTGTGATTTAGTGTATTGTTATAAGGCTTTTATTTCCATAAGCCTGTTAGATTGTTATAGACATTTGATTTCATTCCAGTAGGCATACGAGTAATGTTTTATATGGATAGAACTGAACCCATTTATCTCATCATTATCATAATTAACTAGTAAAGGTCCATTATCTACTTACTAAGCATAATTAGGTATTGAGTGATTATATGCATAGTCTCCAAAAAAAATCTACAGCTAAAGATTTTTTGCCAACTACGTAAGCAAAAGCAAAAATCAATGTAGTAATATTGGCACCAATAAAATCGGTACCCGCCTTTGATGTTCCACCTCAGGGTATCTAAAACAAACAAAGATGTTTCAAATAAACTCATAAAGCCTATAAAAGGTGAAGATGTTCAAACAATAGATCCAATGTGTCCGGCTCTAAAAGATGTAACAAAGCGTTCCCGTTAATTGTTTGCGCTCGAACAAACTTTCTGGGTCGGTATTTATTAGCACTATAACTACGCTGCATTAGTCATTGCCTCTAGTATTTTCGCACGTGATATTGAAAAATGTTCTACAATTTTGGAATATTTCGCTTCTGACACAGATCCTTTTATCTCATCTAAAGAGTCTTGTAAATTAACAATATTGAAACTGGCTTCTCAAAACTTATTATTATGGAGATGATTAGCTTTGACTTTATATGAATTTAAATGTTTGTCACCATATATGTATGCGTCTTCCATGTCAATTGAATCTGCAGGCAAATCCTCGATCAAACGATATGTTTGTATATCAAGTACATTGATTTATCCTTTTGCATCTATGATTGCTTAATTTGAATGCTACCAGACGCTGTTCAAACACTATTGTAAATAAATTATTATCTAACTGCCTCCTCATTGTCTTGTCTTAAACATATGCAACGGTAGATATATATGCTAATGATCAACTGATCACCCACATTGTATAAATAATAATAATAACCCCACCGCCGTATCTCTACGTTGACGTCGTGGTGGGACTTGCGCGCTCTGAACTCTAGGTGTGTGCCGGTAGAGTTTACTTTGCCGGAACAAGTCTAGGGTAAGGAGCCGGACTAAGAGCGATACAGAAACCCGCAGGGCAGCATGTGGCAAGCTGTTGGGCAGTAGCGACCCCACGGACCCTATCTCTCGGGAGAAGTCTTGTTCCTCATCTCTGTCTTGCCTTTATTGGCCGGCTGGAGTGAACACTGGCGTGGAAAGGAGCTCCCACCTCATTCTTGTCCTTATTGGCCGGCTTGAGAGGAGATTCGCAACAGCAAACGTACTCTGAGGAAGGAAGTATTCCAGTAAGTGTTGATGGGGATCTTGACCATCTTCCGGGCTATGGGATTGTTCTGATAGCCTTGGAATACCTCTCCACTCCTCAAGCACCTCAAGACATGTTGCCCCCCTTGTCGCTACGTCACTATGTGCAAGCGACAGTTTCCGGGGGCCCATTATTGAGTGTGCAAGTCACCCCCTGCCATTTTATCTGTGGCTTGTGGCTAAATAAAAACAGCTGGACGGGTCAATCGCTCAGGTTAAGCTACGCGTGCCGCGGTTGGTCCGTGGATGGGTGACCATCTTTACATACCAAGACCCCGCCGTGCCTCGGAAAGCACATTAAGCCGTTGGTCCCGGCTGTCATTCGTAAATATTTGACAGTAGTTACGGGTCGTAAGAAGCCCGAAAGTCTGACAACCAGTCTTTTTTTTGGGTGGGAAATCATCAAATAACTTCTCCGGCTCTGGGCGGAGCGGGAGGGTGTGTCAGTCTCTTACAGACTAAAACCCACCCGTATTCCTTCCTGTTGCCTGTGTTGCCAGGGGCCTCGGTAACCCTTTAGTACCTTCCCGCGACCCCGGCAGGCATCGGCCCCAGCGGACCCCTACACTTGTGCTGACGACATCTCTTTGAGGCGCGCGTGGAAAACAACGCGCTGTCGACCCGGGCCTGGTACTTACCGGACGGTGAGCTACCAATTGCTCACCGTCGCAAGCCCGGCTCGCCGTCCGCAAGCCCCAGTCTTACCAAGGGGTATCGTATTACCCAGTAACTGGGTTGTGGAGGTAAGATAGGCAGTCGCTCCATGTAAAATACTGGTATTCAGCTGTATCCGGTTAGACTGGATGCTGCTGTACCCTCTGGAACCCCAACGTAGTTGGGAAAAGGTTAGGCAGATGATGATTTTATAACATTGATCAGGCAGGGACATAGTCCTTCCATAGTTCAAGGTCACTAATGCACTATAGCCACCCAAACCCATAGCCCAATATGTTTTGTTTCCATGTTCTGCAATAGTCCATCACCAACCGAGGGTTGTCCTTCGATGCACTTATATAGTGCATACAGGGATAATCGTTGGTTCGTGCCTCATTTAATTCAAGACGTATAATGGACCTCTGCGAGTTGGCTTCGGCTCCTCGTACGCCTTCCAAAGGTCCGGGGCCCTGGGGTCCTGAGAATAACAAAGATAGAAATAATAATAATACATAGATAGATTTCGCTCTCAAAGTACAACAAAACCTTAATCTATGAAGTGCAATTTATTAAGATGTTTGTTGGTTGTACAGTAGCACACAATAGATGATTGCCCAACTCCTAAACTAAGTCAAGCCTGTAATGTGGAAGTTAGTGGTTCTTAAGGCGCAGATATATGATTTTAATGACTTTTAAATCTATTGTTACACCTTTATATAGGCCAAGTAAGTTTTGCAAAAAATGTATGTTAAACTAGAACGCTGTTCTAGTTTAACATACATTTTTGCATTTCATAACATACCATCACGCCTGTAATCCCCGAGGGGTAAGGCAGAGGTGTACCAGGGGGCCAACCATCACCTCTTATAGCAGTATTATTATAATATTACTTCACAGTGGGAAAGTGATGGAGCTGTACATGACTTATAGCTCCATCTCTTTCTCACGCTGAAGTAATATTGAAATAATACTGCTATAAGCGGTGATGGTTCGTCCCCTGTAGTACACCCACATATCAAAGATAGAAATAATAACAATACATTTGATTTCGCTCTCAAGTACAACAAAACATACACATCAATTCCTACTTATATGTGGATATTGAAATATTATAGTAAAATACTTTATGAAATAAATTCAGGAAGTAAGGTCTACCCAAAGCATAAAAATCGATATTACTTTCAAAATACTAAAGACTTCTTCATATATTTTTTTTTTCGTATGAACAGACTATTTTATTATCTACAATTCTATCTGTGATTTTTTTGTAATATTCATATTTTCGTTACTAAAAATAAATATTTCCTATGGAACCGAACGGCACATTTGTATGACCAAGGTCAAAGGCGATTACCCGACCCTTAAGATGTAAGACTCACATAGACACAACTTTGTAGCCTAGGAATTGACTTGCACCACTTAACAGTAGAGCAGAGGAGTAGTGTAACATAGTGTGGCCGCAACTTACGGTCGTAGATACGAACCCAGGCAAGCGCTTTACTTTGTGTAAATTATTTCATCATCACTGCTCTCAAAACGGTGAAAGAAAACATTGTGAGGATACTGGAATGTCCTAGAAACAAAAATTCGAAGACATGTGACATCTACCAACCCGCACTGGGCCCGCGTGGTGGATTACGGCCCACTCCCTCTCACCGAGATGAGGCCTGTGTACCAGTTGGAACATTACAGACTGATTATGTTACTTATCAGTAAATAAATTAAATTTCGAAAAATACACTGAGAAATAAATTAGTAGTATGAATGTGTTATTAAATTCATATTTGTAACTGTTAATGTTTGACCGTGGTTCATGGTTTTTTCGGATTATTTAAGTAAGATCTTGTAGGTACTTATTTACATAATTACTCAATCATGCTGTAATGAATAAATTAGTTTTGATACTCTTTAGTGGTTGTTGCTAAGACTGATTTATAAAATATTCCTTGAATAGTGTATAACTATATTGTAGGAAACGCATAGCTCATTTCTGGAGAGGAAATAGAGAAAGTCAATGAAAAACCTGATTGAAACTAATTCCACAAGTCTTTTACAATCTATAGACACAGTGAACGTTTGGAAGGTACCTATCAGAGGTGTTAATAAGCAAATAAGAACAATTTCTAATTTGACCATTACCACCTTGATTCATGCCCTCCAATTTTACGGAGTGCCTTGAAATTTGTTCTTTGTTTGTGGTTGGCACATTCGTATCATCTCCCATGTAAACAGGCAACAATTATGCACGCCGGACTAACGAAATGTGTAAATGGGCCAATTACCGCCGCATATGTAGGCTGCCGTACAATTAGTGGCTTACTAATAGTTTTCATCACCAATAGTTTCAAGCGCTGCGTTGGACAAGAGCACATCATACCGAGATCGTCTCTCGTTGTGCTCACATCGTATTTTGTTGTGTTTTTCTTTATCATCGCTTTCCAAATATAGTCTCGAAAATATTCTATCGTCAATTCAGTTCTTGTCTGCTTTCGGATTTCAACGGTGAGTCTTCCATTTTCTCGTTTAATTGTTTCAACAATTTGGTTCATAAATTCAACTATAGACTTAAGCGTTCGCAAAGTTAGATTTATTTGACAGAACTAGGTCACCAGTGCAGGCTTCTAGGGTTGAAATGTATTATACAGCTTCGCATTTAGAGCGCAAGAAATTTATGTTAACGACTACAAAATGTAGTTGAACCCGTTGTATAAATCTTTGCCTTTTTTCATTTATTTCACAGACGTCCTTTCCAATTGTTCTCCACAACATTTTTATTTCGTTCGTTTATTTAGGATTCTGTTTCTCATTTCTTCCAATTTCAACAGAAGGTTTTTTATCTAAATAATGTAATACTGGACTCTGGCTGTCTCATAACTTTTAATACATTTAGCGAACCAATATAACCAACGTTTACCAACACGAAGAGTTTTATATTTTGAGTTTTACTTAACAATAATATGCTTAACATATGATATTCCAGAAGAAAAAACAATATACAAATAATTTAATCAAAATCCCAGAATCGATAAAAACCAGAAGACTTAAATGAAGTAACAGCCTTTCAGCTTCATAATAATATCATAGATTTTTAGGAACTTTGTTGCAAAAATTCTTCATACGTTTAGTTTCGCTGGCACCGCCAAAATCTTCCAACAACACAAATAAAAATGTGTCCACGTAAAGGTTTTCTTTCATAAAAAAATTGTAGGTAGTACCTTTATGTAATACGATTCTAGAATACAAGAGAATAAAATGGAAATAACGCACATAAAAGAACTGAGAAAAGTTTGCTGCCTTCATAAATTATTCTTATATTGAGAGCTATGAAAGGAAACAAGATTGTGTTTGTTCAAGGGAAAACGTGATTATTGAAAATGAAAATATAGAGAGAAATTAAATTAGCTACATTTACTATTATTTAGAGAGTATCTCTAAGGGTTGGACCTTTTGGTATAAAGACAAGACAAGCGATAGGTAGCTATCTGACTTTATATACGATGAGCAATAGAAAGAGTTCATAATGTAGACTGAATTTGTATTCACGCAGAGCTGATTTTATCTAATAGGCAATCATACTATTGAATATCCTTGCATTGAATAATTCACACGGGATAAAGCATCAATCTTAGTCATTCGTGTTTATCAGTAGGTGTTATATTGTGTGGTAGCCATAATGAAATGCCTGCACACACAATAGACAAAATCAAATATCTCAAGATTCGCTTAGCAACTAGTGGGCTGAGCGCTCAACAGATTTGTACAACAGCTGCTAGGATTAAAGACCAGGCTAGTCGGAGCTCTTCCAGCCTTTGAGCCACCCCAAATCATGCTGTCATCGTAAATAGGCTCCTAGGAAGGGGAGGTCAGGTTATGTCGGCTGGTGAGTCTAAAGTGGGGGGTCCGGGCCATTCATTCGAGGGCGGGGGCGGCGCTCATTGCTCGTGTCCGGAGCGCATGCGCGTCCCCTGACCCACTTGCCACCGCCGCGCCGCCGCCGGGCGTATAGCGACCTCGTTACGCCAAGGTTGGCGAATCAACCGACGAATTCGCAACCCGCAGACGTAGTGACGCGCTGATTACTTAAAGTTCGATGAACAGTGATTAAATATAGAATCGATGTCGATGCCGACATTTTCGACGTCCCGGTTCGTGATTACGAGCGAATATTAATCGAGAAATAAAAATATTACATCAAACTCGTAGTAAGCGCATTTACGTAAAAAGACTTGCTGGAGGACGATTCTAATTAAAATAATAAAAGTTGCCGTTATAACTGGATTACCAGTATAGGTATTCCATAAAACCGGTTGATATTTATCTTAGTGATTCACTAAAGTTACTACAACTTTTTGTGAGTCAGCGTGATGCAACATTCGCGAAACGATATTACGTGTGTGTAAAAACAAACCAATCTTTTTTTTGTAGGTATTGATTAACATGCACCGTCTAAAATGAGTCCCTGTTAACAAGTTCCTTCCGTTGATGTGTAAAATACCTAAGTAATAGAAGTTTTAACACAACTTTCCCTCACTTGCCTACTTTCAGGCATGTGTTAATGCGATCATCGAGCCATTATTCATCTACGGACAACATAACGCTGTTCAAACACTAATGTCCTTACCTGTCTGGTGTTTACCTTACTCTCGTCTATAGATAAACAGCGCAATTACGATGATCGATTACGACAGTCGACTTCTGTTTCACGCTTATTATGGAATCCGATTGTGTAGGTGACGCTGCTACCATACGGTAATATTGTAATCGATAGAATCTATCGCACGTTGACAACACTATTAATTTTGATGGATGTGTGTTTTGACGTTTAGTCCAAAATGTTGCGTTTTTTTAATGATTTATTCGTTGTTAAAGTCAATTTAAAATTGTAATGTATGTTTCCAAGTATTTAAACATTATTTTATTTTTATTTCAGGTGCGATTTAGCTCGGGCGGCGCGGTGCTGTGCAGATTTCGGGCGCCTTGGCAGATTCAACCTCGACGGATTCAGAGAAGTTTCTTTTGTTTCTTAGCTTTTAGTCTAAACATTTCCTAGATGGCGACAAAAATTATCCACTCATATGAAAATAGGAAGTCATGTCGACAGTATTTCCCTGCTTCTATGTAACTGGTAGTTCTTCGAAAATAATGCATATTGTACCAAACAAATTGATAACAGAAAATTTAATTACACACAGTAAAAGTAGACGATTCCGCGGATTACTGGATTTTTATTCACAAGCAGAGTTGCCATAACTTTTTAGTAGTCGTTGCGAAATTTGCAAAATTTTAAACTAGTTTTTTTCACTTTTCATTTCAATATTCATCGACTTCATTTTCAATGCCAATGACATGCAAAAAACTTCAACATAGCAGGCTAAGTAATCAGTCTACAGATTATTATAATAGGTTTTCGGCGATTTATCTTTCTCTTATCACTGAAAAGGCTATCTCTGTATGTAAACGTCGGTAAAATCCACAGCACAAGCAAACAATCACGCGATTATTGCTTACATAAAATTTACCATAATGTTGCAAGATGAGAAGCAATGTTGCTTATTTTTTATTTGAATAAGCTGCTTAGCCTGCTTACCTTACATGAGAAGTAACTTAAGTAATACTGGGTGTAACTTGTGAAGATTTATGGCCAAGTAGTAAAAATATAATAATGTATATACTTATTTCCTTAGACTGTCGCTTAAATTAACAATCAGTAGCAATGGGTTACATTTTGACAGTTCAACAACGCTCATTGCGTTAATTACGCTGACAAATTTTTCGAACATATGAAGCAATGGATTAGCAATTTCATTC
Organism: Atethmia centrago; assembly: GCA_905333075.3. Classification (NCBI taxonomy): domain Eukaryota; kingdom Metazoa; phylum Arthropoda; class Insecta; order Lepidoptera; family Noctuidae; genus Atethmia; species Atethmia centrago. Next base: position 11,094,063 of record HG995383.1, on the reverse strand, counting down.
AAAATAATTTAGATTGCCATTGATCGTGTATTACGCAATTAGAGTGCAGAAATACGAAACCAAGATAATCTTACCTTTTTAAAAATAATTGGTTTTATGTAGGCTACACGTGGCTCGAACGTGAATTGTGACACTGCTAGGCGAAGGCCTCCCTCCCCCAAATTATTTATAGGTATCCCCCAAATTATATTACTTAAACAAAATACATACAAAATAAGCTCACATTTTTTCCTCTATACCAAAAACCACAACGCCAACAGCTCCGATCCTCAGCAATCCTCACCTAATAGTCACGTGAAAAATTGAGCAAATAACATTCTTCTGTTTCCAGAATGTTCTCAAAAGACAAACCTTCAAGAGGACATCGTTGGTGCTCATCGGCATCAATATTTAGTGCCCTACATCTACCCTGTAGATCCGAATTTGTTTGAAGTGAGGCGACAAATTCGGTTCTAGAGAGGTTTGTGTGGTGCATGCACTGCGACGATTCAAGACCATGATGACATCGCTATGACCATATTCTTGTTTACTTGAATTTTTGTGTGTAAGGCGCAGCAATATTGCCATTTAAGTCAATCCCAGATCATTAAGAAAATTGTCTTTAAAAAGTTTAGAAATGCCACAATTCCTGTATGAATTTTTCTGTCATGTTTCATTCAATGTGATTTAGTGCTATTTGAGATAAAAAGGTCTAGTTAAGTATCTGGGCAATGTTACAGCGTCTCATTATTATATTATATATTTCTTTATATTGTATGTTTGACATGTCTTCCTTCTTCTTAGCATTTTCTCAGCCTGATATTAATATACGATTTAGGTAGGTAGGTGCTGATTAAGGCGCAGATATATGATTTTTGTGACTTTTAAATCAGGTATTACGCCTTCATTTATTGCAAGTAAGTTATGCAAAAAATATATGTTAAACTAGAACGCATACACAACAATTTTATATGTGAATATTTCAGTATTGTAGTAAAATACTTTATGAAATAAATTCAGGAAGTAATGTCTACCCAAAGCATAAAAAAACGATATTACTTTCAAACTACTTGATATTTTCCTGATTTTTTTTTTTTTGTATGAACAGACTATTTTATTATCTATAATTCTCTGGGTTTTTTTTCAAATAATCATATTTTCGTAACTAAAATTAAATATTCCCTATGAAATGGAACGTCGACGGCGCGACGTGAGTGACGACACGCATTTGTATGCCCAAGGTCAACGACGATTACCCGTCCCTTAAGCATTTCAATAACCTATCATATTATACCTACGTCGGCATGACTAGATCAAAAATAAATTTCTGGGCGAGGAATAAATCATCATCTGCCTAGCCTTTTCCCAACTATGTTAAGGTCGGCTTCCAGTCTTACCGAATACAGCTGAATAACAGTATTTTACATGGAGCGACTGCCTATCTGACCTCCACAACACAGTTACTGGGTAACACGATACCCCTTGGTAAGACTGGTTGTCAGACTTTTGAGCTTCTGACGACCCGTAACGACTGTCAAAGATCTACAAATGACAGCCGGGACCAACGGCTTAGCGTGCTTTCCGAGGCACGGAAGGGTCTTGGTATGTAAAGATGGTCACCCATCCCCGGACCAACCGCGGCAAGCGTAGCTTAACCTGATCGATCGACCCATGCGGCTGATTACTTAGCCACTAGCCCCTCACAGGGCTAAAAATAATTAACTGTACACCAATAATATATTTAGGGAAAAGGATTTTAGTCACACATTGGGTATCCAATTTCCATCTAGAAAATCCTACATAACACAAAGTGAAAATATTCCGTTTAGCAGCTCAGAAAACATGAAAAAGCTAAGCACGTATTGTATATAATAAAACTAAAGATACCTAGGAATATGAAATTCACGGCACGTTTTGGGAAAAATTGTATTCCCGACACTCATACGAAATGAGAGTTCCTTATTGTTAGCAATATGGAAATGGGCTTAGGATAGAATCTTGTTTTTACATATGAATATTTTCATGAATGAAATAAACAATATTTATGTTATTACGCTAACATTAGATTGAGTGGTTTAGGTAAAAGATTTATAAATATCTATTTTTTTTGTTAGGTTTTAATTCAATATTAAGAGGCTAACAGCACCTAAAGCGCGGTCACTGTCGTACTGCATAGAAAAGAAAGAGAACCGCGATGACACAACGCTGGTAATTTATTGCAAAATATGAAGCAATTATCGATTTACAAAAAATCTATAGATTGTATATAAAAATAAAACACTATAATGCTAATATGTTGCTTGTAGAATAATCTGACAAAAAATCAGAATGATTGCATGTACATATATTAGTGTGGTTTTTAATCGTTAAAAGAAATTTTTAGGGGTATCTTCGTGATTTTTTTTCTATCATATCAAATTAATTATAGGTACCTATTATGTTTGCAACACACTATCTACCTAGCATATATCCTGAAGAATATCATACATTTTTCTGATTTTGTTTACTGCAGTGGATCATATACTTTTCGGCATTATAGAACTTACAACATTTGCGTTTAGCTCCTGTAGTCCCCTGTAGTTAAACAAAACATTTTGTATGTACTTAGGTAGGTTTTTTAACTTAGATATCATCATATTAGCCGAAAGACGCCCACTGCTCGACACAGGCCTGACCAAGCACTTCCACCGGTTCTGTGCTTTCCGCATCCAGCGGATTCCTTACTAAGAGACTTACTAGAGAATGGGCAGCAGCGTTCTCTATGCATCTTTAACTAAATTTTTGTTGATTATATTGAGGGCTTTTAACTGAGAATTTTCTCTAAGGAAAGCCTTGAAAAAAAACTATAGGAACGCAAGTACATCATCATCATCATCATTTCATCTGAAAGACGTCTACTGCTGGACATAGGCCTTCCCCAAGCACCGCCACTTCAGCCGGTTTTGTGTTTCCCGCATCCAGCGGATTCCTACGGCCTTCACAAGGTCATCGGTCCACCTTGTGGGAGGCCTTCCAACGCTACGTCTTCCGGTACGCGGTCACCATTCCAGAACCTTTCGGCCCCATCGGCCATCTGTTCAGCGAGCAATGTGCCCTGCCCACTGCCACTTAAGTTTGGCAATTCTTCGGGCTATGTCGCAAGTACATAGACATACATAATACTAATATAATAAAGGAAAATTATAATAAAGAACACTTAATATTTATGCATAGCATGTCGCCATTTTCCTAACACAAGTAGATCCACAAACAATTTATACATCAACAACTACGGCATATTTTATTTAGTAGTCATATATTATATTCCATTGTGTACATACCTAATCTCACGCCTTCCCATGGGGGTAGGCAGAAACTATAGAACGCCTCCGGCTACGCTCCTTAGATACCCCTTTTGCTTCGTTTACGTTCATACATCTAGTCATACACGCACGCCGGTTGCGAGTACTACACACCTGAACTTTTTGAAGAACATCACCAATCAGGTCACTATATGTCTTCCTGTGGCGCCGCCTCTCCGCGTATCCACTCACATTTAACTTGTAAAATCTTTTGTTAGTCGCCTTTCATTCATCCTCTCAACATGACTAATCCATCTAAGGATACTCTTTTAAATTTTTGTCACTACATCTTTAAACCGTACCGTTGCCTATGCACAAACACGATAAAATTATGTAGGTATTGTATAGTAGGCGCAGGGGTTCGTGGCTAATTGATAACAACCGCACGGCTCGTCGAAGGATAAGCGACGCTTGCCGCGGTCAGTTGGTGGATGGATGACCTTCCATTACATATCGAGATCTCCGTGCCTTGGAAAGTACGTTAAGCCGTTGGTTCCGGCTGTCATTCGTAGATCTTTGACAGTCCCTTACGGGTCGTCAGAAGCCCAAAAGTATGACAACGAGACTTACCAAGGGGTATCGTGTTGTGCTGGTCAGATAGGCTGTCGCTCCATGTACTCGTAAAATACTGGAATTTAGCTGTATCCGGACAGGAAGCCGACCATAACATAGTTGGGAAAAAGGCTAGGCAGATTGATTGTATCGTAGACGAGTAATGCTGAAAGGTGCTCCTTTTTCAATAAAACCTACCTATGTCGTTGCTTTGGATATCAATAACATTACCGTAGATACAGCAGTAATTAACGATAACACATAATTTAAATTAGGGAAACTCATGGAAACTTTGGTTTTCTGTTAAAATAATACTGGCTGGGAAAACGATAAGATGTAAAGACTGTACTTAGGTAAAATATACTCGTACCTATGTATGCCCACAATAAAAATATTTGATTTGATGAATCAAATATTTTTATTGTGGGCATAGGTTATACATACAGATGTTAGGTAAATTACAGATCCATCATGTCCTGCCTAGTAGGCATACAATAATAAAATATGTCAACATGCAGTATACAAAATGTAGTTATCGATTGTAGTAGGTACTACCTAATTATTAAGAAAATCTTGGATGGTATAATAAGCTTTGCCAATTAAAAAATTACGCAATCATTATTTTTAAATTTATAACATAATTCATAGTTTATTCTTTTTGATATCGTAACAGTTTGTTTTATGTATTTGTATTGATTAATATCCTTCTCATATCTTTGCAAATGGTCAGTTTCCTCCACCACATTTATTGCAAGTGTATCGATTCTCACATCAAGTTCGTTGTACGTGCATGCTTATGTGTAATCAAATTGATTGGAACTATATCGTCTGCATTCGATATTCCTTATTTGTTAATTCAATAATACAAACTGTCATTCTGTCTTGTTTTGTGTACATTAGATAGTTTCATTTAAATAGTAGTTTTGTTTTGTCTTAATGAATTTTCCAGCAACTATGAGCCTAGGTCTAGGTACTTATGTACCTGTTCATATAATAATGAATTCTCGTTCTTTTTGAGAATAGGCTTAGGCCTATTCCCCCTAGCTAGCCCTTAGCCCTTAGCTGGCTTAGCCCTTATTAATAAGGGCTTTAGGCCTATTCTCAAAAAGATCATCATCATCTCATCTGCCTAGCCTTTTTTTTAGTCGGGTTCCAAACTAACCGGATGCAGCTGAATACCAGTATTTTACATGGAGCGATTGCCTATCTTACCTCCACAACCCAGTTACTAGGTAATACAATACCTCTTGGTAAGACCAGTTGTCAGACTTTCGGGCTTCTGACGACCCGTAACAACTGTCAAAGATCCACGAATGACAGCCGGGAGCAACGGAAGGTAGAAAATGCAAAAATGGAGGTGGATAATTAGAAATTCAATGATGCAACAACGACACTTTATTTCTTGTAATTTTAAAACTAAGCTTCCTGCGTAAAATACTGGCTTTTATTCCGAGTTATATTAAAACAAACAGTTGATTAAACTCTCCATACTGGGAAGATAATTCTTTTTCGCTGTTTACAGCACTCGTGTTTTTTCCATAAAACTTAATTGATGTTAATTGCCATTTAACGCTTTGGTATCTACGTTTATTGTCACTTCGCTAAATACTCATAAAAATGTGAAATAGAGGCGAGAGATGTCCAGAACTAGGACAATTTATTTTAATTAGAATACGTTTAGATGGGTATTTCTGTTTGATGAACTGTGTATTTTTTTAATTAATTTGTCCAAATGATAGCAATGAATGAATAGCGACTGAGCTTTAAATTATATATGTCTGTATACAACCTTTATAATATTTGTTTTTTTTTACTTAAAATGTTTCGAAGTATTTTACTTGACAGATAGGTACACCAATTGTGTTTTTTGTATCCAGATGTGTCTGTATCTATTTTCTAATAATGTCTTTGTGTAATAAATTGAATGACAAGATTTTCTTTGAATGTATTTATTAACCCACCACTGAAACCAAAATTATAATCTCATAAGTACTTCGGGGTCTTCAGAAGGTAAACTCAGTGCAGACCAGCAGCATCTGTTAATAAATTATCTAACTGCACTCGGTACACAAAGTAGGTAATCAGTACTTATCACAAAAACAATTGAATATCAGTCCGCAGACATCTTTCAACGAAATCCTGCTACCTGAACTTCTAAAAGATACCGAAAGCAATTAACGACTAATGTCAGAACCACCACGCTTGGTAAATGGATTTGCGATTGCAGTATGCTGTTGATAGGAAGACGATGCTGCCCATTCTCATGGCAAATAGGTATTCCTACAAGTATGTCATGAATAGGTTTTAGTGAACTGCTGGTAACTGGCAGGAACTACAAGTAAACATGAAAATATAGAATAAAGAAAATCACACTAAATAAAGTTTTTAATTATAAAGAGAAAGTTCATAAGCTTTACAAAAGCTTGCTCACGTTTAGATATCTCATTACTGGTACCGTCTACAACGCAATTCAACAAGCAATCGATATATTGCTTGAAATAAAACATAATTAGACAGTGCGGCAATAAATTAACAGACAGAGGGGTAGAACGCTCTAATGTATTCAAAGTTCTAAAAATCAATACTAACATTGCCGGCTTTAGTTACTCTATTCCCCACTAGATGTGACTAGTTTGAGGTAAAACAGTTCAATGAAGCTTCTTTTCGGACTGTTTATTCTATTCGACAATAGATGGCGCTAAAATCGTCTTCAGGAAGAGTCTAAAATTGTATATTTCGTTGAAATTAGATGTAAACGCAAACTCCATAACGTCTTGTTGTAACAGGATAATCGCATTAAAAGTAACACGTATAAAAGTAATCCATCGTTCGAATGTTTTTGGTCTGCCTACATTTACAGTCAGCCACACATCCATACTAACAATTTGACTTTGACAGGGACTTTATTTAGACTGTACCAGTAAGGGCGGTTTTCGTAGTTCAAGTGTTACTGACGTGCGGTTGACCGTACCTCCATAATATACGAGTGCAATAGCATGTAGATGAAGGTTGTGATAGCTAGCCAGATATGATAACAGAATTTTATTGGCTAATAAAAGTTGAAATGTTCTGTTTTTTCTGTAATTTATTTAATTTTTTAAGCAAGGCACACCATCCACATATTTACAACGTTAGTAACAGTAACCAAGAGTCTTCAATACTGAATGAAAGTAATCTATAGTACCTAGGTAATATTAGAAAGTGGTTAAATTTGTGAGTATGCATGTAGGGGGAAATCTTCGGAACTACAGATCCGATTCTGAAAAATCTTTCACTAATGGAAAGCTACAGTATTGCCGAGTGTGGATATACTATGGTAAAATAAGTAACTAATTTCACGCAGATGAAGTCAGGTGCAGAAAGAAGCTAGTGAACAAATAATGTGGAAAATTGCTTGAAAATGGAACCTACATTCCATTTCAGAGGATGGTAAAAACCAATAAAAGTTTAGGATTTTTGTAATCACTTAAATACCTAGGTAGGTACCAAAAGGTTTTAATTAAGAAATTCATAGCGCCACAGAACATTTAGACAATTTTAATTACAGACCTACCTACTCACCGTTAGGTGTAGGTAGGTACTGTGTTAATTGAACTTTGCCATTACTAAATTAATAAAAAAACTATCGCATGAAAGCATTTGAACTAATGCGGTTTCAAGCACATTCGTAGATACTACGAGTACTTGTAAGTAGTTACTCAATAACGAAGTGATTTAACAAAACACTTTTTTGGTAAAAATAATATTAATACCAAAAAGTCCTATAACATCTAAATAAAACCTTCTATTTGTGTCTCACAATTTCATAGAGCGGAGAGCCGGTACCGACTCCGAGGTACCAGGAATGTATAAGGAAAGAAAAGATTAATGACTATCGCGGGACGGCAGACAAGCGCGGCCACGTTTGACAGGCGCAGGTGCGCTATTTTCATAATTGGCCCGACCCGAGACCTTTCAGCTTTCAGGAACTACAGTGAGTGTGGTCATGTGAGTTCATGTATGGTGTTTCTTTGTTTTAGAGCGGTGTAATGGAATAATTAAGTTAATTCTGATTGCCTTAAGCTTTGGTTTCCTACGACAGCGGTGGACGCCACATACCGGCTAAAGTGACGGCTGTCATGAAAATAATGGCATAAGGGTTTGACGTTACGATGTCAAAAAACGCTCTCTAGGGAAACACCCCAACTTACTTTCTTAAATAACGTTTCGACGGTAAATTGCGGACTCTATGTGGCGTTCGTCGCTGTCTTAGGAGACAGTAGCTTTGGCTATTTAAAACAACCTCTTTCTTTTTGTAGTTGCTTAGTACTTGTATTAGTAAGATGCCGAAATCTTTCAGCTTTCAGGAAGTAAGTGCGGTCATGTAAGTATAAATGGTGATGTTTCTGTTCTGTTAAAGCCAGCAAGAAGGTATAAAACCTCTTTTTATATTTCATTTTTATTATTTTTCATTTTAAATATTTTACATCTTCTATTGTTTTTACTTTTATGTGACTTATCATGTATGCACAAAGCAAAATAAACATTTTATAATATATCCATTATTTCTTTGCTTATGTCTAACAGCTTCTTTGTTTTATAGTAATCGTGTATTGAGGTAATGAATTTGATTCTGCTTGCCTTAGCAATTTATTTAAAACTTACCTCATTATTTTCATAGTTGTTTGGTACTCGTATAGGCGTTCGTCGCTGTCTTAGGAAACAGTAGCTTTGGCTATTTAAAACAACCTCTTTCTTTTTGTAGTTGCTTAGTACTTGTATGGGTAAGAAGCCGAGACCTTTCCAGCTGTCAGGAACTATAGTGAGTGTGGTCATGTGAGTTCATGTATGGTGATGTTTCTTTGTTTTAGAGTGATCGTGTCGTTGGGTACTTAAGTTGATTAAGCTTACCTTAGCTATTTACAACAAACTAGAGAAAGAACAATTACTATCTTCAATTTAGTTCCAAAGTTGTCTCATCCACATACCATCTTATTTCACTTCTATCTCAAGTAAATCCATAACTCCATACAAAGTGGATTACGTCACTAATCCCGCACCGGACAGGGCTGCCACGTGTGCGAACATGGAAATCTGACACACAGGGGCTCACCTTTCTCCGTAATGAGTACTATTAATCACGCAAGACCCTATGTTGTTCGCTAAACTTAAGCACTACTTGACATGTATCTTCGTCCTGCATCTGTGCCAAAACTAACGACTTTCGATGGATTAGAAAAAATGTTTAAGACCCCCTATTGTAGTTGTGAACGTAGACTTTTTTCGTGTGTGACTTTTGAACTGTCGAGTTTCGAGATTAAACATTAATCTTTGAGCTTTTTTAGAGTTCCGTACCTCAAAAGGAAAAACGGAACCCTTACAGGATCACTCGTGTGTCTGTCTGTCTGTATATCCGTCTGTCACAGCCGATTTGCTCCGAATCTACTGGAGTTGAAATTTGGTACACATATGAATTTCTGTGACCCAAACACGAAGGTTTATCGTAAATAAATTAATTTTGAATAAGGGGTTCACTTTTGTGAGAAAAACGAAATTTAAAAAAAGTTTTGTAAACTTTACCGTGTGACATATCAAATGAAAGGACTTGTTATGAGTACCTCAATTTTGTTTTTATAATTTTAAAATAATTAGTTTTAAATTTATTAAAGAAAATAGATGAAAATTGACCATTACCTCCGAAAATAAAATTTTGAAAAAAATACAGATAATAGTTCTATACTTAGATTACAGGAAAACCTATAAAATCTAGGGTCTAAAAATAACATGGTAAATAAGTCAATATTCTGCGTACAAACTTACATTTGCAGTTGGAATGTATTGGGAACATGTTTTTTACTTGGGATAATTTCTTCTCAACTACGGAACCCTTTATTGTGCGTGGTTCACACTTAGCCGGTTTTTTCTAACAGTGCTGTAGGATTATATTAATCAAAAAATCAGCTAACCTAGGAAAAAAATATAAATTAAAAATTTTCCAATTAAAACAAAATCTTTACAGTTGCACTAATAAAAATGGTGCTTGAGAACACACATGAAAATGTTATGATTTTGCCTACCACATTACAGGCGATACCTCTCAAATACTCTCAATTAATGTATTATTTTTTTTTTCCAGCTACTAGCTTCATCTTTCTGACTGACTGACCGAACCCTTGACAATTCAAAAGTGCCTGTAATTGGTTTATTTGAAATAAATGCTTTGAGTTTGAGTTTTCTTTTACACAAACATCACACACAAAAATACCTCTCGCAAACTCAACGCAAATCAACTGCTCCCAAACTCTTACCATAGAAAAATTGTGTAACTGAGCGAAAGCATTGCAAGCAGGAAGGGCCACGTCAAAAATTACTATTATACCCTCCGACATAATTAATGAACTGCTTATTCAAATACATTTAAAACTATTATTCATGCCGTTTACGTTTGAAATGTTCCGACCTTTTCTGTGAAAGGACTCCTTTATATTATTAATTAAAAAAAACGTTGCCTTATGCGATTTTTAAATAGTCTTAGTTAAAGCCGTAACGAATTTTAAGGATAAATATTTTTTGTCGACAATAGTTAGTTATTAGATTATTATGTAAGTAGTTAATGATCTTTGCACAATTAAATGTACTTTGAATAGTAATAGGATGCAGTTGAAAGTAATCATTTACGCCTTGTTATGCGCCTGTTTGTTGCTTAGAGACATTATAAGAAATACGATATACTCACGAGTTTCTCTTCGCAACTTCGTGAGCTAAACCAAATTTTATTTATATAATTATGCCATAGATAAGATTATTAATATTTAAGCTAAACTATTCCTATTCCTTTTCCTTTCCTATTAATAAGAGAACCGGAGTTACCGACATCGCCTGCAGTAAGTAATCGGTAAGCATGCTGAATTGGCAGTGGGCTGGCCATATTTGTCGAAGGACCGATGGCCCGTGGAGCAGACGAGTCCTGGAGTGAAGATCGCGTATCGGCAAGCGTAGTGGGTGTGGGACGCCCCCCAGCTAGATGGACCGACAACCTTAAAAAGGTGGCTGGGACAGACTGGACGCGGAAGGCGGAGGACAGGGTGTTGTGGCGCAGCCTGAGAGTGGCCTATGTCCAGCAGTGGACTGCTATAGGCTGAGTTGATTGATTGATTGATTAATAACTCCATTGAATCGTAGATATTATATTATACCTACAGAAAATCACGTCCCTACCGGTATTTCATTATTAATTATATCAAAAGAAATCGGACAATTTTCTACCTAGCTAGTCAGGGAAATATCAGTACTAAGCTAATGAAATAACAATACACATACAACGGTCACAAAAAAGGACAATGGAAAAAACTTCAGCAAAGTAACGAAGAAAATGTTTTCTACAAGAACAGAGGACGCTCCATACGTACAACTTTCCAGATTACTGTGACCTCCCCCAACCCTCTATATCTAAAGAAAAGAGGATGGAGAATCGGTGTGTGGTTTTCCTCTACGGTTCATTTTATAATGGTCGGTAGAGATTTCCCGAATGTTTTTCCTTTTGATATTTTCGCTATTCGTCGGCTTAGTAGGCACCTTCTCATTATTATTACTGGAGCGAATCCCTGGGAAAAGTGACTGGTGTTTCTGATATTCGACGTAACGCTTGCATGCCCAGTCGCACGCTTTCGATTAGCCGTTTGCTTTGTGTGCCAGCCCTCATATTGGCGCTTATTTTGCTGATTGTTACAGAAGGGTTCCATGTTTGAAATTGGTTGTTGGTAAAATTAATAACTTTATTAGTTGAGTCTCAGCTAGGGGTAGGTTCATACAACGTATTATTGAACTGGGACAGTTTAGGAGAAATTTATTAAAATGCTAGAAAGGCTCTTGAAAAACATTTCAATGAGATAATTATGTGCTACTAAGTATTAATGCTGCTTCAGCTTCAAAACTGCTTCCTTTACTATTTATTAAAGGACTCCCAAATTATTAATTCAAGAAAAAAAAATCACTACAATTTCATCGTCAGGTTAGTGTTGAAATAGACGGTAAAAAATAACTATGTTTGTACAAAACAAATTATTTTTCACGTCCAGAGGCGTATAATATTGCAGTTTCCATATCGAAATCCCATTGCAACATTGCACAGCGAACTTTTAATCAAGTCCTGGAGAAACGATTTACTACGAACAAAGAGTAATCACAAAATATACCTACAAAGGGGACATGGCTGAAAAGTTGACGATGTGCTTTTTATTATTTCTAATGTACCTAAGTTACCTCAATTCTCTAAAAGCAATCGTTGCTATTATTCTGGCCAATAATCGAGTGCAGTGACGCTTTACAGTTATTTGCTAAATACTTCTACCAATTTCAACCCCGGTAATTGAATCTAGGGAAACGATATAAAACTGAACTGTTGACGGCTCACCCATCATTTTTACTTAAGTTTAATTTACTTTTGTTGCACACTTGCGTTTGTAAGTTTTCGTCTGATATCTGGGTACTTATACGACGTTAATCTCCGACTTACGAATCTACGACCTTCTAATCTAATCTAATCGTACGACAGGGCCGTTTTCATTGAGCTACCAATGCTGTATGTAGGCAGAAACCTGTTCAACTTCCCTATCTCTACGTTACCTAGTCTGGCCCGCCCGCAGCCGCAGTCTACGGCCGACGGCGCCCGCGGCGGCCGCGCACCATTAATCACTAGTTTTAGCTCACGTTGAACGCTGACTAGCCGTACCTACTGCACTGCAATGTACAGCTTACGATACTGCGGAAAATTGGTTTTCTGTTATTTGCAGTATAGTTTTTAAAATTATTTCAGGATATATGTATGTATATTTTTTTTGGCAGAATTTAGCAAAAATGTTTTAGCTTATCTTTTTCTGGGTGTTTTAGAAAGACTGTTCTGGGGTTATTTGTCATTGATAGGACAAGAAAAACAAGTCTCATTCATCATCGGACTTTCGCGATATAACTACGCAATACGTGCTCTCCCGTATCTACGAACGAATTCTTACTTGCTACATAAATAGGTACTTGATAGCTATGTACAAAATCAATGCTGAAATATAGATTAAAAGATATTCACTTTGTTTATAAACGAAAGGCATTCGGTGATTTAACCCCTAAACCAAAAAATATAATCAATAATAATACAAATATTCAAAATATCTTTTTCGTTACGTTCAAATCTTGCAATGTAAATAGAGGTACTTCAATCGAATGTCAGTCAATCTGTACACGCTACGCCAACAGTTCGCACTGACAGGTAGCTACAAATCACTGCAGAAAACCTAGATTTGTAAGTTATCTTAGGTTAAGAAATGACAACAATTTATAACGCTGTAATGTATCACAGATGAAGAAACAGACCGCTGGTCCATGTTTCTTCATCTGTGATACTTACTGTGGGAAATACTTTTACTAAATATATCACATATCTACTACTAATAACTACTAGTCTAGATCTTACGAGTAAATTCAATTTAAGCAATAGACTCGAAAACTAAGAGTCAAAATAACGTCACATCTTTAATGCGCAGATATATGATTGTAGTGACTTTTAAATCTGTTATTATACCTTCATATAATGCAAGTAAGTTATGCAAAAAATGTTAAACTAGAATTCATACACATCAATTCTATATGTGAATACTTACTTATTTCAGTATTGTAGTAAAATACTTTATGAAATAAATTCAGGAAGTAATACTCGTATCTACCCAAAGCATAAAAATTGTATTACTTTCAAACTACTTAATATATTTTCATGATTTTTTTTTTTATATGAACAGATTATTTTATTATCATTCTATCTGTGATTTTTTCAAATTTCATATTTTCAATACTAAAATAAATATTTCCTATGACAACAGCAATTATCTCACAGTTCTGTATTTTTTTTTACTATTATTTAGTTAGAGTAGTTACTTACCATAATCACCAATCCGATCAAGTGTTCAGAGTCACGATTTCCTTCTCAACTTCTGTATTTACAAACTTCTGAACCACAGCTGGTTCAGATTGCGTTACATCTTGCAACTCCGATCTTTACTCCAAAATAGTAAAATTCATTGAACTCCAATTACAAGTACAAACTCCCACTGACCAAATCGGCAGTTGCTACCAATATAATAGTAATCTCTATCAACTTACAACCGATCGGTATGTCTGTCTGTACACCGAACATTGTTAGTAGTTGCCGAGTCATCTAGGGAGCCAGTATCGAACAGTAGTTAGCGTTGATCAGCGCCATATGGGGTTCCAGTCTTTGCACCAACGAATTCGATATGCCTTTGTTGTTCACGAAAGTTTGGGAAAATAATGAATTCATTTTTGGATTGTGCATGTAAGCATAGCATTGTTAATAGTTGTGTTGATACGGGGATTACGAATTACGGGAGTATTTTGAAGTGGATAAGTGTTACAAGTTCCCAAAATGGTAACGAATAAAATAATCCTTCAGTTCGCAGATTGAGGGTAGTGGAGTTGTAATTTGCGCCTTATCTCGAGGTTGTTGGTAGAATCAGTAAAGCATTAACCATTTCATTAAAGTTCCATAAATTGCGATCACTTCTTTCCATCAAGTGGGCTTAAATGCATTTGAAATAACACTACAGACTTCAGTTGTGGCTCTGAGTTTCCTGGTACCCTCTGAAGGTCTTATTAATTGTTGCAAATCATTAAGCTCTTTCAGTAATTTGCATCCGCACACACGTCGCCATGAATTTCTGCAACCTCTTCAAAAAAACTGTCATTGTAACTATTCGCAGACGTCTCGACATCATTATATCCAAGACTTTGCATATCACAAAGAACAGTAGCACAAAATGATTTATTGTTTCCTAGACAAAATGTTTATTGTCACAATTTGCAACAATAACAACCCTTTTCTTGCAATTTTCGCAAACTACCGTTTGTAACTGTTACAATTTTTGTCTGTCTAGAAATAATTTATGGTGCCGTAAAGGTGGTCTGTGACAATGGCAGGTTTTTGCAAGTCACTGCCCTTTTGTAGGTCAGTTACTGTTTTCCTGTATCGATAGTTTCATGTATCGGGTGGACAGTGGTGCTCAAACTGTTGTGGGGGCAGAAATGGTGGAGCGAATTGAAACAATGTACCTCTTAACATATTTTTCTAAATATTAATACATGCCTTATTCATGAAACCAAAAAAAGACATTATAAGCTGCAGTCCATTGCTGGACGTAGTCTGCCTTCGGCTTCCCAACCTCCCTCTGATTCAATCTATAACAAGTTGCCAAAGTCGGTTACAGAACTTAGCGATGGAAAGTTCAAAACTCACATCAAACGTGTCCTTATCAAAAACGCATATTTTAAGATTAAAGACTACGTTGAAGACAAGGAGCCAAACTTCCTTGTCTTCAACGTAGTCTTTAATCAATATAATTCCTTCTGCACATGTGGCTTCCCTGGTACCTCATAAACGGCATAACTATGTAAATGTCTATTAACTGCTCCCAAATTACGATGTTTATTATTATTATTTTTTTAATATATTTTGACTTAATATTTTCATTGTTTGACATTATATACCTACAATTTTGATTTCAGACTTGTTGTAATGGCAAACATAATGACATGTTTGCCATTACAACAAGTGGTTTAAATAGGTTTTTATTTTTATTATTTTATTAATATTTTACATAGATTCTTGTGTAACTTGTGAATGTGAGAACGTTGTAGGCTTATATACTAGATATTTTGTAGACCTTTTTCTTTTTTTTTGTGCCTGGTACATCTCGACAGGCCTACACTGTCATCCCATACCTATTAACACTAATTTGAAAACATTGTAAAAGCCAATTATTTTTAAAAGAGTAACCATGGAGTTTCTTGCCGGCTCTTCTCCATAGGAAACGACCAATTGGAACCGTGCACCTAGCTTCTGACGTTTCATAAGTGCCCATGTAGGTTTATGTGAAATAAAAATATTTTTGTTTTTTTTTTTTAAATCCAATTCAGGTTTTAGCCTGCTAACTCTCCAAGCTGATATTAGCCAATCACAAACAAATAAAAATAAACCAATTCCGAGAATTATTCTATGCATAATGCAACTGCTGGGACACAGGCCTCCTCTCTTCAAGAGAGAATGGGCTGTAATCCACCACGCGAGCCCAGTGCGGGTTGGTAGATACCACCTTCTTTCTTTGAATTTTTGGTTCTAGGACATGCCGGTTTACTCATTATGTTTTCCTTCACCGTTTTGTGAGCAGTCGTGATTATAATATTTACACAAAGTAAAGCGCCTGCCTGGGTTCGAACCGACGACCTACAACTTGTAAATCGGGGCCGTTACCACTGGGCCACCACTGCCCCAGAAATGTTCTTTAGATAATGGGATTTCTAGTGGCGTTGTTTAATTTGCTGGTTCAAAATTGTCGGCATTCTTCATCATAGCAAGCACTGTCAATGCAAGTCAGGACGACGACGTAAGTTTTTTTTTTTGGATGTGAAATCATCAAATAACTTCTCCCACTCTCTTGTGTCAGACTCTTGCTGACTAAAACCCACCCGTATTCCTTCGTGTTGCCTGTGTTGCCAGGGGCCTCGGTGACCCTTTAGTACCTTCCCGCGACTCGGGCAGGCATCGGCCCTAGTGGACCCCTACATTTGTGCTGACGACATATCCTTGAGGCGCGCGTGGAATACAACGTGCCGTCGATCCGGGCCTGGTCCTTACCGGACGGCGAGCTACCCATTGCTCACCGTCCGCAAGCCCGCGCCTACAGTGGCCAGAAATCTGCCCGGGATTCCCGACGCCCAGGCTAGCGGCGGCTAGGGGCGAGAGGGCGCGAAGTTTGCCTTTCCCTCAACCGTCCCGCCTCCTCCTTCGCGAGCATTACTGCTTCGCAGAAGGAGGTGACGGCTGCCCATGCCCTCTCGCTCCGTACCATGGCCTGAACCAGGGCCGGACGCGAGAGATCTCTGCCACCGATCGCCTCCGCAAGGACACGGCGGTGCTCTGCCCAAGCTGGGCAGACCTCCACCGTATGCTCCACCGTGTCCTCCGGGAACGACGTACACTTGAGAACAGGATACCCTAGCTAAAGACATTTTTTTGTTAGCTTGCAATAAAGCCAAGTGTCACCATCCACATAAGTAGTAATATTCATAGATGAACACTCGCAAACGGTAAACGATCTCAAACAATACGCACACGCCGTATTTCTTACCATGCCAACACTATAACCTCGTCACAAAACAAACATTTTCCGCCATTACCGGCACACATAAAATAAATGATTCCTTTTAATTGAATTCAATAACCTCGCGGATAATAGTAAAATTAACCCTTGAGTACAAACGGCGGCATTCATTGCATACAATGAGAGTTTGAGAACCGCCGACAACCGACATACCTCGGCACAATGCGTCGCTAATGATCTTCTTAACATTCAAGTTGCCCACGCTCGTCTTTTGTCTCCAAAAACTCCTAAGTTTTTCATTTGCACGTCTATTTTTCAAGCAGCATGATACTAAATAAAAATTGCCAAGTGATTGAAGGATCTGGGTCAACGGGTTAGGTTTGAATGGGCGTCCGGTATGTTGCGACAGAAAAAATCTTTTAAAAAGAAGGTTGATTGGTTCACGGGCATTCGTTGTTTTGCTACCGAGTGTTAATTAACTTCCATAGACAAACTTTAATAGATTCGTGTATGGAAGGCCGTTGTAGTGTATGCGAGGTGTAATGAGTATCTACTAGTGTGGTTTATGTAAGGATCGTAACCATTTATGTGTAATGGTGCAAGCTTATGTAGGCTTTAGGGAGCAGTGGTGACGGCTCGGACTTAAAACTTGTAGGTAGTGGGTTCGAACCCAGGCAGGCGCTTTACTTTGTTCAAATAATTTCATGACCATCATCATCTGCCTAGCCTTTTCCTAACTATGTTAGAGTTTGCTTCCAGTCTTACCGGATACAGCTGAATACCAGTATTTTACATGGAGCGACTGCCTATCTGACCTCCACAACCCAGCTACCGGGTAACACGATACCCCTTGGTAAGACTGGTTGTCAGACTTTCGAACTTCTGTCGACCCGTAATGACTGTCAAAGATCTACAAATGACAGCCGGGACCAACGGCTTAACGTGCTTTCCGAGGCACGGAGGGGTCTTGGTATGTAAAGATGGTCACCCATCCACGGACCAATCGCTGCAAGCGTAGCTTAACCTGGTCGATCGACCCGTGTGGCTGTTATTACCTACTTAGCCATAAGCCCCTCAAATAATTTCATGACCACTGCTCTCATAACGGTGAAGGAAAACATCGTGAGGAAACCGCCATGACCTAGACCCATAAATTCGAAGATATGTGACATCCACCAACCCGCACTGGGCCCGCGTGGTAGACACTCCGTCTTGAAGAGAGGAGGCCTGTGTCACAGCAGTGGGAAGATTATAGGCTGATAATGCAGGTAAGCTTTGCAAATAGATAAATGCGTATATAGGTATTATAGTTCAATATGTGATATTAATTAAGTACTTAATTAAAAAAAATACAGATTGTATATTCATAATGTCTAGGAAAAAATCTTTTATGTATGATGAATGTTTAGTTGGAATTATACAAGGTGTCGTTCTGCATCATCGTCAAATTTCAGGAAGCTGCTATGAAAGACATACCTTTATAAACAAATAAAATTATGATACCTGCTCAATAATTAATACATACCAGTTGTTTTAGTTATTTAAGTTTGAAAGTATTTTAGAATACACCACTTTCACAGAATAGAATCACCCCGTTGCGTATGCGGTAGTGTTTGTGTAAAACGGCAGTTACAGTGCGGTATCACACGGGCCGCATTTTAACATGCGTGTCCCACAGATTTCCGAAAATTAGAAAAAACAAAAAAAAGATGTACTAATTTTATTATTGATTCGTGTCGAGAATCATTAGCATAGTTACCTCCTTGAATTTGACGAGGATGCAAAACGACACCTTGTATAGTCGTAGGAATCATAGAAAATCAGTATTTTCCAGAGTGTGATATTCACATCAGTTTAGCAATCATTGAATTAGCCAATAACTAACCAATAACTCAACCGCCGCGGAATTGTAGCCAATAACTCAACAGTTCTTAGTATTAAAAGTGAACTGATGTCAAGGCTGCCATAAATACATAATACTCGTATGTGCTTCCCAAGTAATGTCATTTAAAACGCGATTTGCGATTTTATAATAGGTAAATAACTGACATCATTATTTGTTCCGAGCTAATCATGTAAATTGAAGGCCATCTAAATTAGTTTCACTTGACGCTATGTATGGAGAATGTTCATTTGGACATCATTTTATAGCTGAGCGCTAAGAAGCTTGAAAGCATGCACTAACTTGAGAGGCATCGTTGCAAGAACCATAACAAAAGCCAGGCGTTATTAGGTTCGTTTTAATATGTTAAGGGTTGGGCACTTATGGGTCACCGAGGCCCCCGCAACACAGGCAACAGGAAGGAATACGGGTGGGTTTTAGTCAGTAAGAGTCTGACACACTCTCCCGCTCCGCCCAGAGCGGGAGAAGTTATTTGATGATTTCCCACCCTCAAAAAAAAAAAAAAAGGGTTGTTTGACACAAGTATTTGATTAGCATATTAACTCAATTACAAGAGGCAAATGACCAAAGCAGGCTTTTCTTAAGAAAAAAAATGCCAAATCTGTGGTAGCGGAAAAAATATATGTTAATTTCAAATATACATACATACATCAAAAAAGTCTAAGCAAAATGTACGGTATTGAATTTTTTAACGATTTTTACGTTGTAATATATTTATATTTCTTTTATAAATACTAAGCATTTTTTGGTGCATTAATGACTAAGGCAACTAAATCCTTCATTCAATTGTTCATTTAATCACAATAATTAACAATATGTGTACCGTAACACACGTAGTATAAAATAAAGTTAAAACGAAATTAAACTATTCATGTTTTACAAAATTAAATAACGACATTATTTTAATTATTTGGTAATTCAATACAAAGTGTGACCGCCGCTGTTGTTTAAAACTTGTCGGCGGCGATTTTTCATTGAATTTATAAGATTTTTTATCTGATCCTGCGGCGATTGAGCAGGCCACGGCAATACCCGGATGTTTTCCATTGCCAAGCACTCTCTGGTCCTCCGAGCTGTGTGCGAACGTGCATTGTTATGCATCAGCATGAAATCTGAGCCAAGACTTTGTGCAAATGGGTGAACATAAGGCCCGAGGACATTTTCAACGTAACTTTCAGCGTTCATATTGCCATCTACAAAAACGAGCTCAATTCGTCTGTTCTTCATAATACCCGCCCATACCATCACTGTGGAGCCACTGTAAGGATGCACTTCCAGGGCCTCAAGTCTGCTATTACAATAGTGTCATAATGGTCTGTTCCGATCCTCATTAATGACGCCATTATATTAGTACATTACCAAACTTGTCAAAATCAACAATTATGAAATCAATCATAGACCATTCTTACACTATTGTAACAGCAGACTTGAGGCCCAGGACGCATCTCAGCCATTCAGCATTTCTGGGACGACGATACACTCTTACTCTTCTCGTATCAGGCCTAAATCCAAACCGGGACTCATCGCAAAATAACATTTTATCCCATTGATCCTGGGTTCAATGTTGCCTAGACCATTCGTTTCGACGAGAGCGATTCCCCTGGCATATAGGTGGGCACCAAATTGGGAGTCGTGCTCGTAGGCCGTATTCATGCAGCCTATTTATTATTTATATATTTAATACTTTAAGCACACAAATGTACAGAGGCGGACTTAATGCCGTAGGCATTTTCTACCAGTCAACCTTTGGGTGATGCAAAGACAAACTATTTCTCACGGTTTGGTGGCTAACAACAACACAGCTTGAGAATTGTAGCTTTAAACCTATCTCCGGGGCGGTTAACATCGGCTGATGTCTTTCAGTTAGTTGTATGTATCGGTCCTGTGGAGCAGTTGTACTCCTTCCACGTCCTGGGTGTTGCTCGCCAGGATCTCCTGTATTAACGTAACGCTGCCAAAGACGTTAAATCACGCTGCCGAGATACCTGGGACTGATTTCTTCCCGCTTGTAGCATTCCTACAGCTTTCTGCATTTCATCAGCAGTCAAATGACTCCGCTCCATGACATAAAAAATCACTCGCAACTAATTTTTTCAAAAACTGTATTTCTCAAAATGATAAAAGTGAGATAAATACCAAATTTATCAAGCAACGAAAATACATGGAATCGGGAAAATAATTAGCTTTTATTTTAATGAAAACAAAACACAATCGAAAAGTTTATATTTATCAATTAATAAAACATGCAGTTTCTGTAAAGGCTCTTACAGACTGGGGCGATATCGCGGGCGCGACAGGCATATTAATATAATAATAATATCCTTTATTTCAGGCAACTAAGGCCCATAAAAACACAACACATAAATAAGTATAAAAACAATAACTATAAACTAATAAATATTTTCTACAAAAAACTTAAAAACTACTGCACACGAAGTGACGGCGTCGTGTTACGCTGCGAGGTGTCGCGTAGCCGACCGCGGAAACGCCGATACAGCACATCTTTCGGCCAAAACTCTTCCTTGGGGAAGGTCACCAGATGATGAGTCGGAACACGCACTACAAACGACTTGAAATTGGTGTTATGGCACGCCTCCAACTTCTCCACCCTCAAGGTCCAGTTGGTCTTCACCCGTATGTACTCTACGATGTCCTCAGTCGTCGTAGAGTGGAGCAAATGGGACACGTACAGCTGCGTCGTCGGTAGGCTTCCTCTTCTTTCTCTCCACCTTGATGAAGCCGTCCTCATTGCACATGATCTTCGGTGGACCCTGCTGTTTGTAGTCCATCACAGCGCCTTTAGTCGCACTCGATGCTGAGCGACTCTGCTTTCCCCCTTTAGGTTGCTCTGCTTGTCGTTTTGTTGGCAACACAGCAGGTTTCATCTTGGCGACAATTGCAGAATAGGCACGTTTGGGGGTCGATGTACCTATTACGCGCGTTGCTTCCCCGGCAGGCACGACCTGATCAGCGGAACACGATGCAACGCTTGCATTCTTGACAGCCGATGACGTAGGTTACTCGCCTACTGAAAACTGCAGACTGAAGCATTTTGTGCCCCGCGACGTGTGTTTACATTGGAGCCTTCCGGTGACCCACTTGTCGGAATAGCGTTGCGCAAAAACTACTTCGGCTCGCAGCTCACCAATGGTGACATACGATGACTCCAACTTGGACTTCATCTCAGCCAGGCTCACCTTCAGAGACGTGATGTCCTTCAGCAGCCTGGTGACGTCGACGTGGTCGAAAGTGACGGGAGGCAACTTGTGCAGTTCCTTCGCCACAAACTCTGGCACGTCATCCGGATCTGTCCTCTTTAGCGGGTCGACGATGTCTTGCAGACTCTTCTCGCCACCATCCCTCCGCGAGATGGCATCTGTCCAATTTGGTCGAGTGATTCAAATAACAGCAACTTGGAACTGCATACCTTTTCCTCTTTGAAGGAGGACTTGCAGATCTGCAAGATGCTGATCTCGTCCATGTAGTCGATGGCATATTTGGAAATGAGCTGCTTTGTAGCCATTGAGAACAAAATTGCAAAACCGCTGCGCAAAACGCGAATAAAATATTCGTGCTGTGTAGCGCAAACGCATCCGTTTCCGAGCGCGCATTGCACACGACTGATTATATTGCTGCCTGTCGCGCCCGCGATATCGCCTCAGTATACAACAGCCTTGAATGATGTGTTTTGCTTAGACTTTATTTATGTGTGTATTTCTCAGACCTTGGTTGTTACTAAAACATATTTTGAAATAAAAATCTTGATACAAATGAACGGTAAACTGACCTCCTACCTTGAGTTCCAATCCAAAATATCTGTATTAAATGTCAACGGACGTTACGTATTTAATTAATAACAAGAACGTCTTATTTGAATGCAGAACTTGGTTGTTTTTTTATTTTCGATTACTCACATAAATTTTGAGTAAATAGATAAATTCTTCATATTTTGCAATAAATTACAAGCGTTGTGTCATTGCGCTTCTCATTCTTTTCTTTGCAGCCTGACAGTGACCGCGGTTTAGCTGTTGTCAGCGTCTTTAGAACTTTCGTGCAACTACCTAGTTGGCGTGAGTGTAAAATATCAATAACAAAATACAACTTACATGAACATTCCTTAAGAATAACGAGGTCCTGTGATTTTGATTAACATACATATATAGAGCAACGTTTGCAAGTGTTAGTGGGCAACAATGGACAACAAAAAGTTATTAAGTAAATTTACTAAAAGTTACGAAAGTTGTCAACGGTTATCATGTTGCAAAATGTTGCCCTACAAAAAGTAACTTTGGTGTGGATGCACCTTTAGCTAGCCTCAGCCAGTTCACCAGCTCACTGTTCGACATAGGTGTCAAACAGAAACAGAAATAGTGTCGGAAATAGTGTCTCCTACCGCACCCAGCCTTATTAATGTCACCAGCCTAGCCATTTTTAAGATGCTTCGTAATGATAACATTTGGAGAACTACACAAACTTTGCCAACCAGTAACCTCACGCATCATAAATTCGGCAACGAGGTTCTGCTAACGCACAAAAGCTCCTGATGATTGAATTGAATCTAGAATCACCTATAGCTCTGGAACCTAGTAATTTCCTTTGTTACATTTGACTAAGAATAACATGAACTGCGACTCCAAAAAGTTTTTCAAGCACATTCCTTCAGGGCGAGAATGTCGAGCGGTTTCCTTGCTCTCTTGAAATAATAAGCAATGCGTGCCGAGGATGTTCCGTGACGTCACTACCATGTGACATCGCCGTCTATTAATCATGAACTAACCGCCGCTCGCGATCGGGGATGTAAAATCGTTTACAAACAACCGAAGCTTAAAATATCTGCTAGAGAGTTTATTTTTGTTGGATTTCAAAGTTATGTTATTTAATTTTATTTTACGTTTCAGGATTTATAAAGACTTTAGTTGACGGATTAGTATTATGATGAATGGACCACCTGCTATGGAACACGAATAAGGCCTGGCCGTAAAGATCTAAACATGACGAAAAAAGAAGCAACACATTGAGGCAGTTTTCTTAATTCTAAGACCATATATTATAGCAAATTTTTCACCACACAGGTGCACAGTTTACACAGTTTTTTACATCGTAGAGGTAAATATATAAAAATAACACATCTCTTTTCAAAACAATTACCGAGCCTGTCAATTTTGACATTTTATCATTATTAACAATAAAGCAAAAATCGTGAGAATAGCTTCAACATGATCATTAACAAAACACGTCTAAACCCCATTGTATTGTACCTAGCGGTGAAAATGGAAAACCCGTCGATATGTGCAAAAATTCATACAATGCAACAATTTCATGCGCCATAAAACATCTCTACAGCATCCGAACTCGACGCGAGATGAAAACGAAACGAGTGGCGTCCGTATCGAATAAAATAAATCGATTTATTTTCAAAAACGATTTCGTTATTTTCTTGACGTGGGATTGAGGGGCGCCGATGACAGCGTTTGTTATTTACCCAAAAATCTAAGATCGATGATGGTATCATGTTTTCAACAATTGTCGTTTTTGGTAGGAATTTAAAAGTTATTTATTGGGCCCACTCCCAAGCAATTAAGTATTAAAGGAATTCGATAAAATAATCTCAAAAAATGTATACATATCGATGGTTAAGTATCAACAACAAAAATATGATTTTACAGGAGGCGAATTGAAAATTTGAATCAGAAAGTTACTTTTATAGTAAAATAGTAGGGAACACTTGTGATGGTGAAAGTGATTTCAATCAAATCAAACAAAATATTTCAGGTTAGGGATACGCAATGTAGATTGAAGTTATTGTTACAAATTTAACTGACTTTTATATTTATTGTATACCTATTGATACTTAACTTATATACACATTCGTAGTTGTACCCTATATTCACAGCAACGCTAAATTATTCAGTAATTAACCCTGTATAAGGCACAGGAAACTGCTAAGGGTATGGAAATTAAAAATAGATTTAAAAAATACTTATATTTTTAATAAAGAGGAAACTGCTAAGTAAGATATATAATATATAAGTCTTTTTTTTAATAAGAAACATGGTGTCCATTATTTGACCAGAGCCATATTAGGGCTTATGGAATTCGTTTTTGTTTTTTTTTTTCGTTTTGCTAACAGAATGTCAAATCACAGAGTAAAAAAGTTGAATTTTCCTGACGTTTCATTCAGCCGGCAAAATGTAATTATTATCGTGGCCAAAATATGGACAGAGCCTTATAAAGTGTATAGTTTAACACTTTAACCAAATAGCGGGCTGAAATAAAAGAGATTTGTCAGCCACTGACAAATATAATTTATGTCAGAATAGTTCCTAAAACTTGTTTTACTCTATAGGTACCTACGTAAAATTAAGTTCTGTATGATAAAAACACACAGAACTTGATTTTTTACCTTTAGTGGATGCATTTCGAAAAAGCATTTTCTACAGCACGTAACTTTGTATTATTTGCACCACGTAAACAAAATACAGTCCCTACAATAGTGTTAATTCCCAAATGGCGAGTGGTCATCGCAGTGCCCTCTGTAATCCACTAGAGCTGTGCCAATCAGCACTGTAAAGGGACGTGTAGTCCATAGGGATGCGAGGACATAGGACCAAGGGAGGAACAACGACCATGGGGCCGAAAGGGGAGAGGGAGGAATGAACGATGAATGCGAGGGGCGCAAAAGAGGGAAGTTTTAAAATCACTCGTATGGAATGGGAAAATTGTTGAAGTGTAAATTTGTCGCTGACGCAAAAAGCTGGCGAGGAGTTTTTTGTTTATGTTTCAGGGGTTTTCGGATTTTTGCTGCGAAAATTGGCAGTAACTTAGTAGGTAAATAAGTAAAAAAAACAGTGTTTTTTTTAAGTTATAATATAAATAACTGGAAACCAAGTTTCCTGATGCTAACCCAGTGCTCTATGTACTTCAAATGATTATTTATACTTACACATTTGTTAATTATTAATTGCCATCAAAACAGAACAGAAAATGTTTGCTACAAATAAACAACTCGTTAAAAAGACTAGACGTTAGAAAATCCATGAAAGTGTACCCAACCTTCAGTCAGAGTTACCTACCACAATAACACTAAAAGTTTACGTACCTACTCTAATTTACAATATAACCACTGGCCACTCACCTAATTTTAAAACTATTCAGATAACTTTCAACGTTAACCCAAAAACAAAACAAAATCGCCAACTTTGCTTTCAATATATTCCAACTTTTAACCACATTCAAGTAAGCTACCCCTTGGAGGTGCTAATTAATTGTGAAAGTGCCCAGAGACTATCCCACATAGTCCATTAAGCATAAAGCCCTGGCTTAACAGTTACTGTTGTTTTTCCATGACCCTCGGAACGAAATCCCTAAAGTCCAGTCGAGTGACCAGGGCGAAAGACCCTCCCCTCCCCTCGGGCAGTTCCAAAAATATGATGTGTCTGGTGTAATGTGGTGTAGGTTACAGGTCAAATGAACCTGGTCGTTGACTGACCGCTTCTTTTGTTTTATTCATCGTAGGTCTACCTGCTGAGAGGTGGCCTTTAATTGGATTAAAGATTGTTGATAAAAGGGCTTTTAATGTAAGCGCTTTGAGGCGGTCGGTGGCCGTTGACATTTCATTAAGGGATGGCTATTGATTTTAACTTGTCGCACGCTATTGGTTGGCTTTGCACGCCTTTATGGTGTAAAAGAAAAAATGGAATTCGTTTCTATAAGTGTGTTAGGTCTTGGCAGTATGCCAGGGGCCAGGTAAGTATTGATTGGAAATATCTACACCACAGTTAAGTATATCTGGTTAGGTTGTCTTGATATTCGGTTAAGTTTATTCTAAATTTATCTACCTATACATATTATAAAATTAAAATCGCTTTTCATGTCTGTCTGTGTGATCACGGTGTACTTCTAAAGTACGCAATGGATTTTGATACGATTTTCATCATTATTTAGAGAATTTATTCCGTAAGTTTTGTGTGTAAACTCGATGTTTTGTGAAGTCGTGAAAATCGTTCGAAGCAGGGGACTACGCTCTAAGTCTGTCAACGAAGATACGGGCCCGACCGAAGGTACATACGAGCGAGCACATTCGTAAGAAGCTGGCAGTATCATCACAACGGTAATGTTTTTCCATTGTTTGTCTTATATGTTTAGTACATTCGTGTATTTATTTGGTCTTATATTTATGTTTAGTTAGGTGTATGTATTACATTTAATGTTTTTAATAGGTATATGTATGTATATACTTATATTTTAATAAATATTTATTCCAGTGTTCGTTATTGCACCTACCACTGTCTGTCTCTGCATCACCCAAAGGTTGACTGGTAGAAAATGCCTATGGCATTAAGTCCACCTCTGTACATTTGTGTGCGTAAAGTATTAAATAAATCAAGTAGTTGATCCGTCAAAACAAGTGACAAATTATTTTTTTCGAACGAGCACAAACACATAAGGACAACTGTCAAATCGTGTTGTCATTCATTATCAGTTCGGGCTCCGAAGTAATATTATGTCCTTAGGTAATACAGAGTAGGAAACGCCCGTAGCTTCGGTCCAAACTACGGATTTAGACCTTAGGGCCCCAGGGACAGGTCCCAGTTTTCAATAAAATAAAGTAGCAACTTTCTTATTTATATTTATGAATAAATCAATCTAATAAATAATGCAATTACATGTCTTCAAACACCTACAATCTCTTCCAACACCTGAAACAGAATGTCGTAAACAAAATGATGTATAGTCAGCAGCGATAGATTTCACTTGCATAGCGTGTGTTGTTGATTAAAAGTAGTCAAAATATAAACCATCAATCTGCTAATAATATATACAGATATATTTTAGATGTGGATGGCTCAAAGTTTTATAAATGAATGTTTAAGTACGCAAAACAAATCACTTTCTTGATAATTATTTCAAACACGAATGTTTTGGTTTCTTCATATTTTTTTAACATCCAGTTAATTTCATACTAGTTCGGCTTCTACGATCTAAATCTATACAAGACAACAGTAGTTTAGGAGCATCGTTCGTGCAGTTTCAGAATACATCCAGTCGATCCAAGCATGACATCCCATTCCATTAAAATCGACTTTCGAAAGTCTCTAAATTTACTCCTATATATGCCTTTTTACAATAATTCGCGAAGCTTTCGCGCCCGAAAATTGCCCTAAGTGATAAAAATAGGCTAACTTAAGGTACTTTGGTATATATTGAACAAAATAAATTTTAAGAACGCGTATTCTGAAAATGGGCAACGTCGCAAATAGCTGTCAAATATTTCGCTGTTTAGATTGATTCGGCAACTTTACTGTATGGAAATATGAAATATCGCTAACTAGTGAACTGGAATATTGATTATGAAGTGCAGTAATTAATATCATATCACCGAATATTTAGTTTTAGATGTAAAAAAGTATTTGGAAACTTTCCAAATGCCCTTTTTATACCTAAAACGGTACAACAACATCAAATTCAGTGTTATAATTGCAATTCATTATTGATATTTTACAAAAACAAAAACAGGTAAATATTTCACAGGAACTTGTGACGTTGCCAACTTTTTTTAAATACACGCTCTTAATAATGTAATGTATCTACCTAAATACCTTTTTTATTTTTGGGTGGGAAATTATCTAATAACTTCTCCCGCTCTGGACGGAGCGGGAGGGTGTGTCAGACTTTTCCTGACTAAACCCACCCGTGTTCCTTCCGTTGCCTGTGTTGCCAGAGGCCAGGGTATCCTTTTCGGAATTTCCCGCAGCAGGCATCGGCCCTAGCGGACCCCTACACGTTTGCTAACATCTCTTTGAGGCGCCCGTGTTACACAACGCGCCGTCGTCGACCCCTGCATGGTCCTTATCGGACGGCGAGCTACCAATTGGTCACCGTCCGGAATCCAGCGTGTACGGTGGCCGGGAATCGGCCTGGGATTCACGACGCCCAGGGCGTCTCCTGCGGTGGCTAGGGGCGTGTGGGCGCGAAGTTATCTATCTAAAGACCTAAAATACATTTAAAGTACGCTTACGATAACTTTCGGCATCAGTCTCAGCTGATGCATAATTTTCTACATGGAAAATCCCGATGTTTATATTAACGGAAATCTTGACATCGCGTCGTATAAATAGAAGCGCGTGTTTCAAAATAGACTTCGTGGAATGTGTGAGTCAATATATTGGGCGTCGCTGACGGTGGGCGTCCACGAACGATTTCAGCTAATTATTACACATTGAGATGTGTAGGATGCTGTGTCATGTGTGGTCCGTGGCTATGAATAGACTTTGGTATTTACAGGCTAGTGAAACATGTTGGTTTAACTTTTCTCTGCTTTTCTTCTTCTGCCTTGCGTTATCTATAGTTTGGGTTTGGCCGGAGTCCGCTGATCTCTACTTGTTTTCATTCACGTATTGTTCTACCAGACGCCCAATAAAAGCCTACTTGGACAGCTGCGAGATTTACAGTTTCTAGAAAAGAAGTATGGTATGTACAGTCGCCAGCCTTAAGTTACTGCAAACTGTCAAATTTTCTCATTCAATGTTGAACTTAACAATCAATATTTTAAGATCTAAAATCATTTGGAAAAATTTTACAGTTTGTGGTAACTTAATGTGCTGGCGACTGTACTATTATATTCTCATATTAGGTATACCTAAAAAGTCAGACTGATAGATCCGTCATTATATCCTCATACTAGATGCGCCCCGCGGTTTCACCCACATAAGTTTTGACCCCGTGGGTATATCGGGATAAAAATATGTGTTATTAGGGAGTATTCTATGTGTTATTCCTGGTTATATCCTATCTGTGTGCCAAATTTCATCCAAATCCGTTCAGTACTTTTTGCGTGAAAGAGTAACAAACATCCATCCATCCATTCTTACAAACTTTCGCATTTATAATATTAGTAGGATTATAATAACTTTACCAATATTTCCACAAGAACTTAAATATTTGTATACCTACCAATAGGTTTATAAAAACCGAGATTTTTAAATCAAAACCTTACTTCGACCTCAACCAATACCGGCTCTAAAAAACAAAGCCATCCCAAACTTTATTAATACCTATATACAAATGAAAACGGAAATAAATCCACACGATACATCATGCCGTGGGCTCGGGCCGCGGAAGGCTCGCCGCGCGGCATGTCAAACAGCAGGATACCTCCGGTTAAATTGAAAAACAATCTCTACCCATTTTCGCTCGCCGAACGTAATAAATCTATGTACAAAAATTGTACACGTTATTTATGAAATGTATCAGACGGGGCGCCGAACTATGCGTTTGTTGTGGCGGCCGATGTCTGGGATGCAGCTTGGTGATGTTGCTTTTGCGCTGGGATTTTTTTTTACATTTATGGAGAATTAGCTGAACCCCGCGGTTTCACCCGTGTAAGTCTCGACCCCGTGGGAATATCGGGATAAAAAGTATTATATGTCCTTCTACAGATCATGACCTACCCATGTGCCAAATATCATCCAAATCTGTTTAGCCGTTTTAAGGCTCCTACATACTGGCGCGACTTGTCGCGCGACGCGTCGCGACACAAAGGCACCGCTTGTAGCGCTACACGCGGTGTCTTTGTGCCGCGTCGCGTCGCGTGACAAGTCGCGCCAGTATGTAGGAGCCTTTAGCGTGAAAGCGTCACAAACAAACAAATTCACTGTCGCATTTATAATATTAGTTAGGATGTCGCAGAATAGAAAAGAAAATAAACCACTTGACACATTCATTGAGCACTAAGTATTTTTTTTTTTTAACTTATGGCGCTGACAAGACTCAATTGACCAAAATTGGCTTCTCTTAAGAAAAAAAATTGCCAAATCTGTATAGTATGTGGTAGCAGAAAAAAATATAGATAAAAAAATATTCCCAGAACTTGGTTGTTACCAAAAGACGTTTTGAAAAAAAAACTCGATACTAACTAACGTTAAACTAACCTCTTATCTTGAATTTTAATCCAAAATATCTGTATTAAATATCAACATACGTTACGTATTTAATTAATAACAAGAACGTCTTATTTGAATGCAGAACTTAGTTGTTTTTTTTTTATTTTCAATTACTCAACTCAATTTTGAGTAAATAGATAATTGCTTCATATTTTGCAATAAATAACAAGCGTTGTGTCATCGCGCTTCTCTTTCTTTTCTATGCAATCTGTCAGTGACCGCGGTTTAGGTGTTGTTGGTAAGTAGTTGGTAATTGTTTTTTTTTATATGATATGCAAATCTGGACCTTAAAGCAACATAAGAGAAATTCTGTTAAATGCGTTGTATTCCAAAATGTCGAATCGTCGTATGATTTCGTTACACAATATTAAATGTCTCCTGAAACAGAAGGGAAGAATACTTATATAACTTTATTTTCTCCGTGAAAATATTTTTAGCTTTCCTAATAGAAGCCAAAGTGTCAGAGTTTTTTAGGAAATGTTAGGAATAATTAACGTATTTCGTATTTTTGTTTCCTTTTACAATGCATTCCAGAAAACAAAAGCTTTTAAAATTGGAACGCTACACATTCAAAGGCAGCCAGTGTACTACGATATAGCCATTGTGGGATTAATTGCATTAATCATGCCCACTGACAGCTATTACATTTTTGGTGGCCGACTTTTGGCTCCAACGCGACAGACCGAGTTTCACTAAACAATACAACAATGTAACATTTTCGTTTTGAAACAATTACGAATCTATTTCGATTGTCAGTCAAAG
This sequence comes from Atethmia centrago, assembly GCA_905333075.3. Taxonomy (NCBI): domain Eukaryota; kingdom Metazoa; phylum Arthropoda; class Insecta; order Lepidoptera; family Noctuidae; genus Atethmia; species Atethmia centrago. The sequence continues at coordinate 11,062,442 of HG995383.1, read as the reverse complement.
GTCTGAAATTGATTGAGAGTACGTTTACGCTGTACCGAGTATGAGTTTGAGCGAATGGTACACGTTCTGATACTTACTTGTATCGCATTTCTGTGATACTTTTTCCGCCCACCTACTTGGCTTCGGTTCTTTGTTTCGCTCCGCGCTGAAACAAAGTAAGATGAAAAAAAGTTTGAAATTAATATTTCAATTTCAAAACTACGAAACTTAAGAATAAATTAGCATTGCTTTGAACATTTTTCCTAATTTTAGTAAAATAACATTTAGCAAAACCAACATTTTAATTTGACAGCACAGCAAGTCGCGTCGTCTACTTAGTTCCGTTACGAATTTACTGAAATCAACGAAAAGATCGGATAAGAGTGACAATGGTGCCGATTCCCTTTTTCACAAACCAAACTAAACTAAATTTAAATTCAGTGCATCATTTTCTTTCTTTTTCATTAAGAAAAGGACATAAGATAAATTTTAGTTTAGTCATGTCAAATTAATCAGCGCTTGACGTAAATTGACGAAATTTTAGCAGGCAAGTTTTTAATCACGTCTAAACTTGTATGAAGTAGTGACAGGCGCTGATTAATTTGACAGGGCTAAACTAAAATTTATCTTCTGTCCTTTTCTTAATGAATAAGCAAGAAAAAGATGCACTGAATTGAAATTTAATTTAGTTTGTGAACAAGGGAATCGGCACCACTGGCTGGCGACAGTTACTCTAGCAGTGTCGCATCGATGGTTGCGTGTCGGCTGTCTTCTGATAACAGATAATGTCAGCGGAGCCGCTGTCGTACCATGTCCACGACGAACTACCATCGAACTGCTATATTCCGGCAAAATCCTGATGAATCCTGATATTGAAGCTGCTGAACCTCTAATACTATACCCACCTCTGATAACTATCTTCGCCGTTATATTTATAAGAACTCTGGTGCAACTCTGGAGGGGCTTGTGGCTAAGTAATAACAGCCGCACGGATCGATCGATCAGGTTAAGCTACGCTTGCCGCGGTTGGTCCATGGATGGGTGACCATCTTTACATACCAAGAACCCTCCGTGCTAAGGAAAGCACGTTAAGCCGTTGGTCCCGGCTGTCATTTGTAGACCTTTGACAGTCGTTAAGGGTCGTCCGAAGCTCGAAAGTCTGTTAACCAGTCTTACCAAGGGGTATCGTGTTACCCCAGTAACTGGGTTGTGTAGGTCAGATAGGCAGTCGCTCCATGTAAAATACTGGTATTGAGCTGTATCCGGTAAGACTGGAAGCTGACCCCAACATAGTTGGGAAAAGGATAGGCAGATGATGAACTCTGACGAAATCATATCAAAGTTACACATAAAACAACACTTATGTACAAAACATAATTTACGCAACCACATAAAAACTGAGCACCTAAATAATTTCCATAAACCCTAGCGGGGTTTAATATACCACTTACCTTTTCGCTTAAACTTAGAAGTAAAGTCCATAATTTTAAATTGCAACACGGCTCAAAAACATGAAGATCGATTAAGATTTAAGAGCTTTTATCCATTAGTTTGATGGCTCCGGGATGTAATGACTTCATTAAGAGCAATTTTCCATGCGGTAATCGTCGCGACGGTCATCTAAAGAGGATTGAAAATTAATATACCTTGCACATAATATGAACTAACGCTGTAATTACGGTTTTGCATATTGATTCTGTTCACGTTATAAGTATGGTATTAAAAGTACGTAGTTTACGTACGTTTTTAGTACGTAGGTTACGTAGTTTAGTTTTTGTTTCGGTTCGATTTCGAAATCTGGTTAGATTTTTTACTTCAGGGTGATGAAATGTAGATTATTGCACATATTTTGAAGAGACATTAGATGGCTTAGTAATGGAATCTGCTATTATTCTGGAAAATAGATTTCATGGATTTTAATAGCCGTGAGGCAAATTGCGATATACAACAGTTACAAGCCGTACCTAATGACTGAAATGAAAGAAAAACTGTAAAAATAAAAAGCCATTTTGATAAAAAAAAACCCGCAAAAACTGACGTCTCACTGTTACGTTGCCTTCATACTCGTACATACTCAACTTCAAAAAAATTAAGGGCGAATTTCGGTATAATATTTCAATCATTTATTTTTACTTTTTTATAAACGTTTTGGTTACTTCAATACCTATCCATAGAATGCACAAAGCTGTAAAAGACTAACACAACAGTATTTTAAAAAATAATAAGAATGTGTAATATTTAAGGCTCATGCACGCAGGTAGTGTTTCATATAAAATTTTCTTCACATAGAACATGCTTCGTAGCGCGTAGTACAGGCATGCGCTAGCGCACGCCTTGGCGTGACAGCGGCGCGCGCGTTCGATTGGTCTCGCATCGTACTACGGAGTAGCTAAGAAATGGAGTGATAAAATTATATATATCGCAGATGGATCGTCGAAGCCGCTGTTTTACATAACAGCTAGCTATTTTACAAAACAATTCCGCTGGATTACCATTGTTTAACAAAACAAACTATTACCCATGTTTAGACGTAATGTAGAATAGCTCACCTTTTTTTTTGGGTGGGAAATCTGCAAATAACTTCTCGCGCTCTGGGTGGAGCGGGAGGGTGTGTCAGACTCTTACTGACTAAAACCTACCCGTATTCCTTCCGTTGCCTGTGTTGCCAGGGGCCTCGGTAACCCTTTAGTACCTTCCCGCGACCCAGTCAGGTATCGGCCCTTGTGGACCCCTACACTTGTGCTGATGACATCTCTTTGAGGCGCGCGTGGAATACAACGCGCTGGCGACCCGGGCCTGCAGGCTTAGCATGACGCTTTCTATACAAAATGACATTTCGTTTCTTCATTTTTGAAATCTCACCGTAGAAACCCTTCTACAATCTGTCATTTTATCTTTCGTTTCTAACGATCTTTGTCTAGGTCCTTTTTTATGTAGAAGGATTTCTACGGTGAGATGTAAAAAATGGAGAAACGAAATGTCACTTTGTATAGAAAGAGCTGTGTCTATTCTTCGAAGAAATAGAAAGCGTCATGCTAAGCCTGCTGGTCCTTATCGGACGGCGAGCTACCCATTGCTCACCGTCCGCAAGCCCGCGCTTGCGGTGGCCGGAAATCCGCCTGGGATTCCTGACGCCCTTGGCGTCTCCTGTGGCGTGAGACGCATGAGGACGTGAGGGCGCGAAATTAGCCTCTCCCTCACCCGTCTCGCCTCCCTCTTTGCAAGCATTACTGCTTTGCAGAAGCAGGTGACGGCTGCCCTAGCCCTCTCGCTCCGTACCATGGCCTGGACCAGGGCCGGACGCGAGAGATCTCCGCCACCGATTGCCTCCACGAAAATACGGCGGTGCTCTGTCCAAGCCGGACAGACCTCTACGGTATGCTCCACCGTATCGTCCGGGTGATCCACACAGTGGTGACACTCGGGCGTTTCCTCCCGCCTTTCCGACACAGGAAGCTCCCGAAGCTGCCATGTCCGGTGAGGACCTGCGTCAGACGGAAGGTGAGGACGCCGGGATGCCTCTAGCCACTCCTACCTGCACAATAAGCGTTTGGTGTGGCTTCTAATGCCAAATCAGTTGTTTCCCTGACCAAATGGTTTAAGTTAGATCAGAACTGTGCCCAACCGCTACTTCCAAGTTGGTCGGACGCCATTATTGTTGTAATGACACACAGAGCCACAAATGACAAAATTTTGTACTAAAATCTACAACCTGACGTTTCATTTCACGCTGTTTTATAAAATCTCTAATTGTTGACATTGATAAATGCAAAACGTTTATGCAATTCCGCGTGTTAAAGTTCAGTACCACTAAGCTCAGTAAGTAATAGGGTATTTTACTCTATATGAGAAAAAGTCTATAAATATATTATTTAGATAGTTTAGGCAAAAAGCAATCGGAAATTTTTAGTTTTAGTTCATAAAATAACAAAATGTGACAATCCGCGGCTAAAGGTACCTTATGGACGTTTATAGTTTCGAAGATATTGAATGTTTTGTAAATTTTGCAAGAAATATAGATTTTTTTTTATTGCTTTGTTCGAGGTGACTGAACTTAAAATGTCTGTTTCTCGAAATTGCACAATTTTGAATATAATTTAAAAAAAAATATATCTCCGTAACAAAACATCGTAGGAGGTTGATCTTTTTTGATATCTACAGCGTATTAATCGCAGATTACTAGCGTATGCATAACTCCATATCGACCACAAGGTACCTTTAGCCGCGGATTGTCACAAATAAACATTAAAATTTAATTCAAAGTTTTCAGTTTTTCTAATCTGTTTTATAACTGTGGGCTTAGGACGCTCGTGGCCACTAGCGAGCAGTATGCAAGACTACATGGTCTGGCATATAATGTTAAGAAGAGTGTGGTCATGATAAAGACCATGACCCCACTTACCCCTGGCCCCTGATGACACCATCTGGGTACTTACCCCTGGCCCCCGCCAGGGGTAAGTACTAAGTACCCAGATGCTGTACCTTCGGTGAAGTTGAGCGGTAGGCCCCTTGTGAAGGTAGACCAATTTAAATATCTGGGTCACTTATTGACCACTGGCCTCAAAGATGATGAGGATATTGAGCGGAGGGCGCTGTGTGTGAGAGCTAACATGATTGCCCGCAGATTCAGGAGTGCCTCCAAAGAGGTTAAGCACACTATATTCAGTGCATACTGCACGTCTTTTTACTCTTGCAGTCTGTGAGCTCATCATACTCAGAAATCATACAGAGCCCTTCGCGTTCAATACAATAACGCATTCAGGGTGCTGATGGGGTTGCCCCGATACTGCAGCGCGTCAGGGATGTTTGCTGAAGCTCGCATTGACTGCTGCTACACTGTGATGCGGAAGCGGTGCGCATCCCTAGTTAGTAGGGTGCGGGGCAGCACCAACAGTATCCTGTCTATGGTAGCAAGCAGGCTAGATTGTGCGTTTGTGAACCACTGCTACAGGGTATCGGCTGGGCCTGTGACCTTGCAGCAGTGATGTCAAATATTGTTTGTGTTGATGTTTTGCTAACATAGTTTGTAAGTATTTCGTTACTAACACGTTGAGTCTTGTTACTTGAATAAATGAATTATTATTATTTCGTTTATTTATTTTTTTACATATAAAATATATTTTTAAATATTTCTTGAAAAAAGGTATAAAAAAACATTTAAAAATATAAAAAATAGCGGTCCGCCGGTATCGGGAGCAGGGTCCAAGGTGGTTAGGAGTCTAGAGACAGAAACCTCCTCACAATGCGGGCCGTATCGAGGAGTACTGCCTTCTGAATCAGGCCCTTGATCCAGCCGCCTAACGAGAGCCTCGAGAGATGATGGTTGAGGCTTTCAGCCATCAGGCCATTGGCCGTAACGACAATCGGCACAATGACAGCCGAGTTAACATTCCACATGTCAACAACCTCGTGTGCTACGTCGAGATATTTTATTTGCTTCTCTTTCTCAGCTTTCACGAGGTGGCATGCCCGACACACGTCAACCGTCCCGTCCTTCATAATATCTCTCCGGTAGTTATTCGTCAAGATAACTTCGTCCATAATTGCACAGATAAAACCTTCAGTTTCTCCGAAAAGGTCCCCAAAACGTAGCCAGGATACGGACGCTAAAAAATCTACAGCGGGCTCATGAAGAGCCCGATAGAAGCGCCAGTGTAGCTCCTTGTTTTGCCATATCTCCTTGCGGTCATCCGTGGTAAGTATTACAGGTTTGCACCAGTTCTCTTTAGCCATGGAAAGTGGGGTGAGCCCCTTGTCCACTGCGACCACACACACATCACAGTACATACCCACTTCGGCTTTCAAAAAATATTCCCTGAGACTGCATATCTCGCGGTTGTCGAGGGTCTTCGCATTTAAAAAGCCTCGACCCCCGCACTTCCGCGGGATGTACAGTCTCATCACCGATGATCGTGGGTGATGCATCCGATTTGCGGTCAACAGTGTACGGACCCTCCTATCCAGGGCGTCTAGTTCGGTCTGAGTCCATTTGAGTATGCCGAAAGAGTACATTAAAACCGGCATGACCCAACCGTTGAAGGCACGCACCTTGTTACCTTGTTGTGTAAGGTATTGATTAGTCCTCTTTCAGGTTTACACCTGAAAGAGGACTAATCAATACCTTCTTCAGGCGGCCAAAAAAGCGCTCCTTCAACGATTGCTTCATGTCAGTAACGTTGATGACTAACGCTTCCGACATACCCAAATACTTATAGCTTTCGGGTGAGGAGAGATATCTAAGGTGTATGAAATCCGAGAGTTGAATTTCCTCGGATTCCATTATCTCCCCTCGCTTTACGTGCATGACTGCACATTTGTCCACACCAAACTCCATTCTGATAGCGCTACTGAAAGTTTCAGTTACCTTCAGTAGCTCCATCAGTTGCAATTTGTTGGGGGCAAAGATTTTCAAGTCATCCATGTAGAGCAGGTGAGATATGACCTGACCACCTCTCCTCAACCGATAGCCTAGACCTGAATCCTCCAGCAGCGTGCTTAGAGGATTCAGGGCTAAGCAGAACCAAAGTGGACTTAAACTGTCACCCTGAAATATTCCCCGTTTAATCCATACAGGCTCATCATTCCCCGGGATCTGTCGACACCCCGGATAGCGAAGGACTGGCCTCCATTGCCCCATACACGATTCAAGGTAGGTGCGTAGAGTCGTATCTATTTTATACAACTCCAGCACCCTCATGAGCCATGTATGTGGCACCGAGTCGTAGGCCTTCTTATAATCTATCCAGCAAGTCTACAGACCCTTTTGGAATCGACGAACCTGTTGGCTAATGGCCATGTCGATGAGAAGTAGCTCCTTAGTGCCACGGGAACCGTTCCTACATCCATTTTGAGAGGCTGATATAATCGAATTACTGTCAATGTGTGTGTTAATTTTCGCTCTCAAAATGGATGTAAGAAGTTTATAGACCGTCGATAAACACGTGATCGGTCTATGATTCTTGGGTTCCGCGGGACTACCTGACTTATGGAGCAGGTGGGTAATGCCTGTCGTCAGAAACTGTGGTATCGACCCAGACTCTAAGGATGACTGGAACTGAGATGCCAGGCAAGTGTGTGAACTAGTTAGCCATTTCAGCCAAAAGTTGTGCAGTCCGTCCGGTCCTGGTGATTTCCAATTCGGTAACGGACGGACCGCTCTAGCTATATCTGATGGCGTGATAATGACTACTTCCATTTCTGGTATAGTTTCACACACTCGCTCGACATCCCGCATCCAGTCAGCCTCAGCATGGCAGACAGGTACCGACCAGATGCTGCGCCAGAACGCAGTCGTGGTGGCATCATCGGGGCGGCACACGTCTGTCTCGTTTTGTTCAGGTCGCTCCCAAGCTCTATATACCCACCTCTCATCGCTCTGGAACATGCGATTTTGCGTGTATCGGTCAACCCGCCGCTTATACCGCCGAATACGGCTCGCCCATGCACAAACTTTCTGTTTCAAGAAGTCGATGCGCTCTGTGACACGAGTCATGTATTCTCGAGGGCTGATTCCAGACCCCGAGAATGCCCGCCTTACAAAGCGCATCACTCGTGGTCGTGTATTTCCCTCCCTGAAGCAGTATAGTTTGCCGATGAGTACCCTGGCCCCATCAATACGACGCTCGATCCTGCATTGCCAGGCTGGTACGGCTGGTTTTGGTCGCGTAGCTCCGTTACAGTTTGGGAACTTCACGTTCGCTAAACGACATGCCGCAACAGCCGCGCAATATAGGATCGATTGTGTATCGACGAGATCCTCGCTGCTCTCGAAGAAATCCTTAAACAGCGAGTCCAAGGCACATACCAGCGCCCTATTTTTCTTGTGCATAGACCCCGACTACCACGCCTACCCAGGCGTGGTAGTCGGGGTCTAAGTTCGGTTACCGGTACCGGTACCGGTGTGGACCTATACTCGCGAAACGCATCTTCCAGTGCGCTTCTCAATCGGACGTTGCACTGGCTACTTACTGTGGCAACCCTATTATCCTCCTCTTCAACATCGTGATTGGACCGCGGCGGGATTGCATTAATGATTGGTTCATGTGTCGCGGTTTGTGCCGGAGTTGAGACGATATGGTTGCTCAGTCCGATAGTCGTTGGGCTGAGACGTTGACGGTTGGCTCTAGTTTCTGGAACAGAGACAGCATCCTAACACGGTATGCAGTGAGGTTAGTTCCCCCCTCTGTAGACCCGTAATATGCGCGCATGACGTTCTCGTTCATAGACTGAGTCCATCTCATGCGCTGCACAGAACCACCGGCAGCGGGGACCCGGCTCGGGGCCAGTTGGCCCCTAAGTCCCAAGCTCTTCGGTGGCCGGCCTCTCCCCTGCCGACGTACAGGTGTTGGTGACGTCGGCGGGGAAAAATACTCGTCGCTCGAGCTCGACGCAACTACCGCGGCTGGTGTCGTCACAGCGCTCACGGTGGGGCTGGGTACCGGCGGCGGCGAGGCGGAGAGTAAGCGAAGAGTCGGGAGGTGGTGGGCGAGCTCGTGCAGCAGATCTCGTCAACATATTTTAAATTTGATTTTCTTCTTCATCATTTATGTTTTGTCGGAGATGACATGACAGATGTCACCGTCCTCTGATTCGGTATTATTGTATTATATTTCATTGATTTTGCTGTTGTTGTTGTATTTTTTTTATTATATTGCGATCATGAGTTTCAGGCTTGTTTTGGGTTTCTCAAACAAAAAAAAACTGCGTCTAAAATTAATAAAAATATGGAAATTGTGAAAACAAATTTTTGACGTTCTGTTGACGTGAGTGTTGCTAGCTTATTATTATAACACCATGAAATAGTAGCAGCCATGTTATTACGTCATACGGCTGTGTAAACTAAAAAGTATCAACTGATCGGCGTATAAAGGCTTTGTACTTTTATTATTTTCGTAACCAACGTATTTTTTTTAAATAATACCATGGAAGACGGTCTCTTAAAGGGGGCAAAACAAATTTACCAAAAATAAATTCTTTGATGGTTGGTAAATTCTTTGCTGAAAATCACTATTTTTGTTCGGCTGAGTTACGGAATGTGAAAACAGCGATGTAAGTAATATTTATAATGTAGTCTACCCTTTGACTCTCTTACATAAAAAAAAACCATTTGATTGCGATAAGAGGTGCTTAAAAAATCATACATTGTTTTCAGATCTGGAAGGGAGTCATACGGCGACGACGGAATAGGTTATTTACAGCTGAAGAGGGAACAAAATGTTTGCATTGTAAAATGTAGAGTTTGTCCAGAACACAAAGTGCGAAGTAAACCGTATGCAGCTACAGTTGTAGTTAATGAAACAGAAGAAGTGGTGACAAGTTTTAAATGCCATGATTGTGTGTGCGTTGTGGTTGGGCCGCCGAGGTGAAGAACCATCCTGCACGTCTGTAGAATTTTATTTGAAAAAGTCAAATCTTGCTCCATCCATTAAAATATTAAGTGCAAAAGAAATGGCCAAACGAAAACCAAAAGATTTTTTACCAGAAAGCGGGTTGATGAATGAATATGTGATGGAATGCAAGAAAAGAAAATTAAATACATGCCAGGTCATGAAGTATGAACCTGACTATTGTGAAAAAGAAACTATTCTATCATTGCATAACCTAATCATGAAATAATAATTTCATATTTTTAATATAATCATTTATAATATAATCATGAAATAATACATAATTTCATAATCTAATTATGAAAATTGTGATAGATTTTTAATGAAAATCTCACAAGAATTCAATTACGCTAATATAAAACATGCAGAAAGAGATACTCAAGCTCAACATAACAGTGGCATATGACATGAACTTCGATATAGAAGGATAACAGCTTCCAAATGTTATGAAGTTAGTAGTTGTTAAACCATTGACTGAACTTTGGTTGCTGTAATTCTTAGTGCAAGGACTCCAGAAACATCAGCCATAATTATGGGTAGAAAATTAGAAGCTCATGTGAGGAAAGCTATTGAAAAGAAATTAGGAATAAATAAATTAGGACTTTGACTTTGATTTCCGATGATAGCTGCTTCACCAGATGGAATAAATGAAAGAAGCACTTTTGAAATGAAGTAACTACTGACAAAACTATAGAAAATTATATGAATAAAGAAGGCAAAATAACAGAAAGATATTTTGCCCAAGTACAAATACTGCATTATGCTCACGCACATGAAAGTTATTTTTGTGTCGCTAGTAGTAACTTTAAAAAACAAAATGTAACACTTGTTAAAGTTGATTACGATCAACAAGTTATGAAACTGTTAGACAGTGTTGTTTCTTTTTGGAAAAATAATATATTCCCAGTTTTGGACAAAAGTGTAACAATTACCCAATAAAATAATAATAACTTTAACTAGTCTTTTTATTCGTATTAGCTGTTTAAAGTCATTCCAGAGTTACATGCCACATGGAGTTACATTTGGTCGGTTAATTTTCAGTACAGGCAGGCTGTTGAGTGGTCGAGGCCTATCTGATGGACAAGGCCGTCATCTACCCCGGAATAGAACCGGCGAGAGATATCGTGCGGTGTCCCACGGAGATCAGTTCTTTTTTTTTTTGGGAAAGGCTGCGTTCTTCCAACAATCTTCTCCTACTCTGTCCTTCTCATACTTCTGACTTTGTTCATTCTTCCTTTCATATTCAGTCCATTTTTCTCTGGAATGAGCTTCCTCTTGATATCAGGACGGCCACCAGATGGTATGCGTTTCTGCAGAGTTATTTTCAAAACGAATAGCGTAGTCATCTCAACTATGTATCTCTTTTCCATGAATTTGTTTGTATATATACATGTATAATGTAGGTATATATTGTAGTAAATATGTATGTATTTGTATAATAAGTTTGTAACCTATTTATGTACTTCTGTACTTATTCTATTTATAATCTATTATGTTATCTTATCTCTTCACCACCCTTGGTTGACTGGTAGAGAATGCCTAAGGCATTAAGTCCGCCTTTGTACCTAATTGTGTGCGAGAATTTTAAATAAATAAATATTCTGCTCAGAAAAATTTGTATGCTTTTTATTAAATCAATGAGAAAATATTGATTTTTAGAAACCCTAGTACGAGTATATAGTTTTGGCTTATTGTTTATTTTGAATAAGGTACTATGCAGATTTAGCTCGTAAGTAAGCTAGTGTCTGAATTTGACATAAAAAGACTTGCTAAGGCAAGTCTTTTTATGTCAAATTCAGACACTAGCTTACTTACGAGCTAAATCCATCTAAGGATGGAGAATAATCTTGATCAACTGTTGACCCTACTAAAGATGGTGTAAATGATGTATCACTATCACAGTTTTCCTCAATCTAACATAATTTTCGTGATGCAGTTGATTGAGACGTAGATAGTTTGGTGGCATTTTTTATAGATGTTTTTAAGGGTGATGTTGCTATATCACCCTTAAAAACATTTAAACATAATATGTTTAAATGTTAAATAATAATTCGATTGAAACCGTATGCAATGCGGTTTCAATCGGATTATTTTTACTGAACCCCTTATTTTATACTTGACATAGTTTTCATGTCGTGTTCCAACTGAAACGTAAGGTATAAATTAGCAACTTATTGTACTAGCTTCTATAACCTCCAAATATGAACTTTATTCCAAGAGTATGTACTTTTCATTTAACCTATTGTGAAAGATATTTTAGATAGGTAATGCATACACTACTTACATCAAAGTGATCTCCACAAAAGTACAAAGGTTTTTCAGATTATAATCGTAGTTCAAACTCAAACTAAAAGTCAAAGTATTTATTTCAATTAAACCTTTTACAGGCACTTTTGAGTTGTCATAAAGTCGGTCAGTTAGAAATATGAAATTAGCTTCATATTTCTAACTGACCGACTTTATGACAACTCAAAAGTGCCTGTAAATGGTTTAATTGAAATAAATACTTTGACTCACTTGTCACTCACTTTACTTGCCCATTCCAAAGCGTAGTAGGTACCTATGAAGAAGAATGGGCAAGAAACTCCATGGACAGTCTCTTAATTTATATTGATACATAAAGATTAGTATAAATAATGTTGAATTTATAACTAAAATGTGAGGACGATGAAAAATAACGCGTCCCATAGTAGCAAAATAAACAAAAAAAAACAATATCAAAATAAAATAATTATGCCGAGGAAGCTAAGAGGAGACCAATCCCAACTGACGGCGCCCGTTCACGAGCATGACGCATGGATCAGCACCATTCAGTTCAACCATTTTGAAGGGAGCTAAATGATCCAACACACGCGCCACCATCAGCGAGACATCTGAGTGAGCATGACATACTCTCAGCCGGCAGGGCCCATTCAAGTCAATGACATATTAACCGGTAAATGGTAGCTCTATTATACATAATACTCAAACCTGTGCAATGCAATTATACAATACAAAGTAGATTGAATTTATACAATGCAAAGATAGTCTTACAATGTTCAGCTGCTCCAACAGTATTTTTAAATGTTAATTATTCAATTGGTTGTGGTTGAGGAGCAGGACCAGCATTCAGGATCCCTTCTCGCAACTTTGAACCAGGTTTTTTCATATTTATATCAGTTTGCACTTGAATCCACAATTTATTCGGTGTGTTTGCACTAGTATTCTTGCATTCAGGAATAGCACACCAACGATAAGTAGAATAATTACTCATTTCAAATTATATACAATTATCATACAAAATATCAGCGCATTTGTTTACATAGCCAACTGACGTCATAACCACAGAGCAATATGGCGTCCACTGCGTCCAGCGTTTTCGTCAAACTGCGCGCGAAATGTAAAATTTAAATGCATTTTTATGGCATTTATAAATTTAATAAAAAAATGTGTTTTTTGTAGCATATTAGCACTATAGAATTTAGTGGAGATACTTTCCAAAAATGTTTGTAATACCTTATTATGGAAAATCGCTAAACGACGTTCAGCTGTTTTATAAAACGGAGCTGTTTTGTAAAACAGCTAGCGGTTATGTAAAACAGCTGATTCGACAATCCATCTGCGAAGGAAACTTCCATAATTTCATCACTACATTCCGTAGCAAGAATATTTAAAACAGGACATAATACGTAACTATTCGAAATCAGTATACAAGTTAGCTTTAAATTGCAATAAAGCGAACACAACCATTTTCATTATAACATTTGCTACTGTACCCCAATTGCGTACCACACTTACAGTCACAATCCGAAGGATTTTGACGGAAATTCAGAATCCATTTCAATGAATATTCAAATTTAAAGGGATTGCAATCATTGTAAATGTGTTACGCATTTAAGCTGCTGGATGTTACTGTATTTGCTGATTAAGTTAACGTGCTCATCCTAGATACAGAAATTCTGCAACGATTATAAGTCGGTACGAAATCTGCTACGAAAGTTGTCATCATATTTTCCATTAAAACGTATCCGGTCACATGCGTATCGCACAATTTTATATGATGAAATGTCAGTTTCTTTTAAAAAAAATATCTTAAATAATGTGTTTTAACCCTCCTCTCACCCCCTCTTCTCTGTTGTCTCTATAGTTTCACTACTCCGTGTTACCACTGTATATGGAGTTGGCGCGCAATCATCAATTACGTCCGATTGTAACGGAGATCAAAGCGACCGACCACTCATGCGCAACCAGAATGTAAATTATGATATACATTACTAAGAAGGATCGCATGAAAATTTCTTGTGTTGTAAACAAATCAATAGAGCATGCCTTATGTAGAAGATGTGAGTATGTTCTGTAAATATATATGGACCAAAATAATGTAAGTAATAATCATTGACTACAAGTCAATGATAGACAATATTAGAGCTGTCAACGGTATGGTATCAAACTCAAATATTTGAAATTTTAAAAGTTGACTGGTAGAAAATGCCTATGGCATTAAGTCCGCCTCTGTACATTTATGTGCATAAAGTATTAAATAAATAAATAAATATTTGAATCAATATCCAATCATCCTGATGCTACGACGTACAGTGACACTCTCCCATGGTGTTGTAAAATGTTGACTGTCAAGATATATTGGAAATAGAGAAAAATAGATGGTGATGATTTACGATTGCAATCACTACGATAAATACTACATAAATTAAATAACACTGGAGTCGAACGTTTTACACCTTCCAGACAATTCATTAAAATATAAGATCAAACGGTTTGAACTTTATATTAAGTACTTCACAGCTTAACTGTTCCGTTTATCACGAAATTGTAAACTAGGTTAGCAGAAATGAAATCACTCTTCGAAACAAAACAAAAGCTAGTGATCGTGAGGCACCAAGCTGATTTGATACATTCAGCGCTGCAGAATCGTGCGCACGAATGCGTAGCTTGATTTATTACCCGTCAATCCTGCGCACACGCATACAAACATGGAACCATCCTCATTTTCAAACCTACTGATAAATATTAACCGTTTTTTCGAAAATATCAAATATAAACTATTAATTGATTAGCTGAACTACAGTAATGACAGGTAATAAATATTTTCTTTTGGACACATGATGTTCCGAATGATTGATTACGTAGTTTTTTCTGTGACTGTACGTAATGCGCTTCTGGCTAGACTAAACTATATTTAATGTTTATTTTAGTATGATGTAGTACGGGTCAGAGGTCAGGTTAAAATGTTATTGATCTTTGCAAATTCAAATTAATCGATGTTATTTTCGTGTTAATTAAATTTTTGTTGGTAGTCCTATGAAGCTCTTGGGAAAAAGAGCGTTAACTTAGTATAAATTATAAAGATAATGATTAAATGCTGTTTATTTCTATTTAGTTCACATACAAATATTTTTATTATATTACAGGTTTTTTCTATTGGTGAATCATAAGTTATCTGATGCAATTGATGAAAAAAGCAGAAACAGTGTGCCCGATATACCTCACATTTTATAAAAGGCAAAACAACACTCTTTCAGTAAGTCTGTCAGTGCAGTGCGTTTAAGTGTAACTGAAAATGAACACTTGATTTTTCGCTTTAATTCAATTCTCAGGCTTGGTTTCAGTACGATTGATATATGTGTTTGAAAACACGTACGCGGAGCCATGGGTGGGTACAGCTACTAAGAAAATATTACGATAAATCTAGAAAAAAAACTGCAAACACTAAAATCAACCCATCAAATTAAACACTTACAATTTTTCAAGTGACCCAATTACACGGGATATGACCAGTGAATGGAGGCTATGTTTACAAACATCCTAACCTAGGCTAATGATGAACGACAGGGCGAGGTAATCAGCGGGCCGTTGACCCCGATAATGACTGCCCGATGACGTTGCATGTACGGAGCACGTGCTCAACGGTCTACACAATGGGAAATGAGACAGATGTGAGCTTTTTATGCCCATTCTGATTGGGTGTTATTGATTGGTTTTCGTTTTTTTAGGTTATTATTAAATTGGCGGATTTTTCGAATTTGGAAATTCGATTGTGTTTTGTTTTTCTCTCGTGTAGGCCAGCTATAATCTACTTAATAATTTTTTAAACATATTCATTCACTAACAGACAACGCAGTCTTTCTGGGTCTAGAAGCATTAAAATTTGCACAACGGTTCCTTATAAAATCGAAGTGAGCACTGAGGAAGGGTTTTTGAAAATACATCCCCTAAATGGGTTAGTTTAGATGAAATTTGTCAATTTTGTCGGCGGAAAATCCCACCAGGCACATACCGTGTACAATATAATCTCAAATGTTGTAGAAATATAGTTAGTACCTGACTTGCTCAGGGTTCCCCGGAGATGCTTTAACATCGTCATTCATGGAATTGTGATGTCAGTCCGCCACAAATTGTATACACATTTTCACAAAATAATACGACTCCTGCTACCAGTGCCTACATACCGACATGCAGAGTTGCACTTTGTAGTATCGTCGTCATGTCCGCTGACGAGTGCAGCGTTATCGCGATCACTGCATTCCACGCAATACAGGCGAACCATTGTCATATTTAGGGTTCCGTAGTAAACAAGAAACCCTTGTAGTTTTGCCATGTCCGTCTGTCTGTCTGTCCCCGCTGTAGCTCAGAGACGCTTAGTACTAGAAAGCTGTAATTTGGCATAGGTATACATATTAATCACGTCGATAAAGTGCTGAAATAAAATCTTGTATTTTTTTTAGGGCTGTTAACGAGTTAAAAAAGATAGGGACTTTACGGAAATTACCTCCCATGCGCGTAATGTGGGGATGTTATTTTTTTTTCTCGTTTACCCCATAGTGTTGGGTATCGTTGGATAGATCGTCCAAAAATATTGTGGGTCTGTCGATACCACTTTTCGATTCAAGGATCGGCTTGCGTAAAAGTGCTAATTTTTGTTAGAGTCAAGTGTACGCCCCTCCCCCCTTCCCAACTACGGAACCCTTCATTGTGCGTGGTCCAACACGCACTTGGCGGGTTTTTTATTACTGAGCACAATCTAAATCACGACTGATTTTACTGAGAATTTTTGTATCATAATAACACAACAATTAACACAAACTATGAGGTAATCAGTCTATCATTAGTGCTTTCATCTATGACTATAATCTAAACTAAAACCTTAACTTTAAAACAGTCAAATTATTCTCGTACAGTGCACACTTAGTCATAACCATGATACCTATTATTTGTTTATTTCTCCTCCAAACTCTACCAGATTAGCATGATAGGAGACTTTTCACCAAGCCATTTGTCTCAATAAAAACTGACAGTCGCCACAGTTTTTATCATTTTTAATTCACACCGTTGTCTCACTGGCTGTGTGTCAATTCTGTCAGATTTCTGGTCATGGCGTCCAGCATTGAGCCGTCAGTCGAATGAAGACAAATATGTTGGCATGACTTTCAAAAAGAAAGTGTTTGCGCAAATTGAATAGAGTGCAGTTATGGTGGTTGAACGTCTGTATTAGTTTTTGGGGCCATTTTAATAAACTAGTTTAGTGATATTTGAATGGGATGCGGATGTCAATGTGGGCCTATATTACTGAATCATTGCTTTGCAAGGTCTTTGTTGAAATAAAACTTTTTAATCTTGTTTTATCTTGTTTTGTTTATGTTTGAGCTTATAACTGTCGATGTCATCATTCGTCATCATTTGAGCCGAAAGACGTCTACTGCTAGAGTTAGGCATCTCACAAGCAGCGCCACTTCGACCGGTTCAGTGCTTCCCGCATCCATCGCATTCCTGTGGCCTTCACATGGTCATCGGTCCACCTTGTGGGAGGCCTTCCAATGCTACGCCTTACGGTGCGCGATCGCCACTCCAGAACCTTTCGGCCCCATCAGCCATCTGTGCTGCGATCAATGTGCCCTGCTGCCACTTAATATTGGCAATTCTTTAGACTTCGGGCGTAGAGAAACTCCAAGCATAGCCCTTATTAGAAGCATGGGCCTTATTAGAAGGCTAAAAGCCACACAAAGGGCTATGGAGAGCCATAGCCCTTTGTGTGGCTTTTATGACTCTTGAAAACAGCTTGTAGACATGGCTCAGAAGTGAGATGGGCCTAAATTCTTAAGGGCATAAAGAAAAGTATCGCCACACCTCTGTTCCATGGCTGTGGCGTGTTGCCATCGAGTATGACGGAATCAAACAGCTTTTAGCGGACCTTAAGAATGGGTTTTCTGCCGGCCTATAGGAGTTTGGCCATAATTCCGCCATCACCCGGCGCCTTTTGGTTATTGAGCTGTTTCAGAGCCATGCTAATCTCGTAGAATCTGACTTCCGGGATGTCTTCGGTGTAGTATCGGATCAATCTAGCTCTTCGGTCGTTTGCATGATTCGTAACTGTCAATTTAAGTCGCCAAATACCGTAGTTTATTTATTTATTAAAGAACACCAAAAGCATATACATACATTCACCATTCGTAGTTTCTCCCATACATACCTAACTATATAGAAACTAGTTTGGCTTCAAAACTTTTTGTGTGTTATTTAGATAATCAAAAATGTGTAGCCAGCTGTTATTTCGTTAACTCATATGATGCAGGTAACGAAAATTTAAACATTTATTAATATTATGTTGGTAAATGTTAATAAAATTTACGTTTTTCAGGTTTGTAATAGTCCGAAGAATATCAAATTATTAGGATTAGGATGACACAGCTACGAAAGTGAAAGAAAAATGGTAGGATTTTTTTTTTTTTATTTGTCATATTCTTTTACTTACATTGAATATTTAGCCTGTTTTTACGAAACCCGTCAACGACATTCTTTATGGCCAAATAATGACGACATATCGTATTATATTGTAGCAGGCTGGTGGCCATTGAGTTGGTTATTGGCTCAAATTGACATGTCCGTCTTCATAACGGAAGCCGTCGGATTACGTTCAAGCCGAATATTGAGAGTGTAGGTACCTGTTTATTTTTATTTATTTTTTGATTTAAAAATATTTTACTGTTATAATAAGTTTTAAGTCTGATGGCATATTATCTGTAATAGCCGTGTTCAGGAGAAGTGTCAGTCGGGCTGTCATGATTGTTGTGGAATATCGACACTGATTTAGCACGAGAACCGTAGAGAAGCGTTTTGTCGACGGAAGAGTAGACAAAAGTAAGATTTCTGTGTAGACAGTTGACAGTTTTATACTGAGAAATGTAGATTCTACAAGAGATTTCTATTCTACAGTAGAGTAGAAAGCGTCATGCTAAGCCTGCTGTTCTTGAATATGGTTACATTTAGCTATTGTTTTTTTTTTTCACTTTTGTATATTAGAGCCTCCTCTCAGAGAGGAGGCCTGTCCCAGCAGTGGGAGCTTTATAGGCTGAATATCTATGTATGTAATACCATTATAGGCTGATTACATATTAGTGATATTGTAGGTATAAATGTGGACACCCAGCACGTAAGTATAGGCAATATAAAAAATCAGATATGGTTTTCTTTATATTACACTGGGTAAAATAGGAACGGCTATGTGATTAATATATCACATCGATATGAAGACTGTATTTCACACCTCATTTAACAGATTCATTATCTTTTCTTGGCAGCGAAAATGAACAAGTTTATTTGTCTAAGCAAGAAATATCATACATAAACTAAATATATATTTACGAATTACATTGTCATAATATCTAAAGCCAATTTTACATTATGAAACAATTATAATAGTTCTAAATCCACATTCCTCCTATTAAGTTTTAAAAAAATCTTATAAATATATTCAATATATGCAATATTCCTAGTTTATCGTTTTACTTATTTGTTGGTCTTGCTTTCCAGGCTCTGCTTTGAAAGTTTTTGACTCTTTTAGGAAAACAAAAGTTGTATTTGAAAAATATAACTGTGCTACACTTTTGCACAGTGTTCTTTAGTCACCTCTAATTATTTCCCGTGAGAGGTTACTTAGGTAGGTACGTATCTCCTATAGATAGCGGCGACACGAACCAAAGGAACAACCACAATACCTATATTTACCAAAACATTCTTATCAGCCATCCCGTCACCTATAATACCACCAAAATCCACATTACCATAATCGTATTCCGATACTGATACCAGAATGACTAGCATAGTTTAAAGCAACAATCGGATATCAAGCAGCGAGACTGACATGTAAATTGTGATGGACCAGGATCCGAACCCGCTACCACGGACTACCGGTGCCACTGCGCTGAGTCAGCACTTATTGCACACCTGCCTTAGTAACCCATAGAAGGCGTACAAGACTAGTTGATAGATAGGAGTTTGGGTCGTATGGCATAGGTGATAAAGGTTGTGAAGTGTTTTGGTATAGTTCCTGCAGCCTTAGTGAGATTTAACCGGTAGATACGGATGTTTAATTGAAGTATTTACAAGGTTATGTAGTTGTTTTGGATTTAATTAGTACCAACTATTTGTTCTGCACGTCGAATATCATCGTGTTCCTGACTTCAATTCGAATAACATGGAGCTTAAATATATTATTATCAAAACTTACCTATGGTCAGGTACACACGAATTTTACTTAAATACCTATATTTATTTATAGCTGAAACTTTACAAGAGAAGTTATTGAAACAGAAGCATCAGTCGATTCCGTCCAACAATCAACACCAAGTGACCATCCTGTCATAAACACTGCATTCGTGCCGTCTAAAAATAAATCTACAGAGAAGACGCAACAACAATACACATATTCCTTAATACCAAAGCAAAGAAACCCTGTTACCTGCACGTTATATACAACAACAAACACAATACATATCCAGAGATTCTCACCGACCTTCGTCAAAACTTTATCTAACGCCTCATAATCATACAGCCCGAGATTTTTTTAACATAATTCCTTGATCCTCTTAATGCTAAAAAAATTGAAGATGATGTTTTTAATCTAACGTTTGAGAGATTGACAGGTCGGTCGGATGCCCGCGGCCTAGCAGGTAAGCAAAAGTTCGTTTGATTAAAAATATTTCAGCAAAAGATCGCTTGTGATGCTATCGGGTTATACCTTTTTATCTTCAAAATATTATCTATATTTTCGTTCAGCTTTCGAATTATGAAAATTTTCTGTATTTTTTGGTTTTGGCTGGAAAGCTGCCAAGGAGTTTTGTTTTTTATTTAGCTAGTTTGTGGATAAGATGTTTGGCAGTGTTTTGGCAGTTGTTGTTCTTGAAATCTGCCAAAATAGGCCGGTTGATATGAAAAAGTTTGAAACTGTATTTCTAAGTATTTGGGGACTTATTTAAATTTTCCAACTAAGTAATTTCATTTAACAAAAAAACCATCAAAACTCATGGCAATCGATAAACAAAACAAAAAAGGCTAATAAAATAAAAAAAAAGCTAAAGGCTGATTTATATTCAACAAACGTCTTTAGATCTACACACAGTTGAACGATTTCAAATGTACAGAGCTAAAAGGACACGCACATAGAACTCAAATGTGCGTAAAAGATATATCACAGTTGCAAACATCTCAACCACTAGTAAATGCACCCTACAGAAGCGGCCATTTCTCAAATTGTACGGACGCATTCAACGACCCTTCGTAAAAAATATTGAACTAAAACCAACCCCTAAAATTATTTTAGTGAAAAGAAAGGAACTTAATACAGTCCCCACCATGCCGCGGGGCGCACCCCTAATGTGTGGGTATGTGTGTAAGTGCCAACTGTATTAGATTGTGTGTGTGTGAGTGCCCTCGGAACGAGCGGCTGACAGCTGAGTATGGGGGGTGGAAAGTACTGACTGTAATGAAAAAGAAATACTAGAAAGTTACATCGGTATCGCTAAAGAGTTCTTGTTTGGTAATAATTACACAGAGGCAACAAACAATCCAGTTTTCGTGTGTTTTATATTAGTTTTCAGTCAATCACAATCAAAGAATGTATCTAGTAAGTAAACGAATGAAACGTGCCATGAAACTCACTGCAAGCAAGCATAAATCTAAAGTAAAATATGGGTAGGTCTAATTACTTTTTTTGAGCAACACCCAACATATCAAACATAAATCACAAGGAAAGAGATTGTTTGGTCTTCAAAATTATCAATAGTAAGTAAAACTACATTGCAAATACAAATCAAAACTTAACAAGAACTTTATTCAAATTGTTTTCACTTCGATGAACCAATTTAATTCAATAAACCTAGCACTTTCTTCCAACCGTACCTCAGAACCATACCGAGCGGGCGCGGCGTCGCGTCGTCGTGTCGGGAAATCAACGCACACACCCGCAAGTCACCCCAACATACACACGTATCGTACGTCGCCCCACAGAAGGGCACAAAAGCTTGGCCGACTGACTACCGAGATATGTGCTATACATACCGCTGTAATATATTGTATGTCTTTATAATAGTCTATGTGGTATATGGAGCGTCTTGAAACGCGTTCGAGAGCAAAACAAAGTGCGAGTGTGCTTCGTTGATTTTCAATTAAGAAAGTGTTTGTGATTTTGACTTGACTTTTCTTTTGACTTTGAATAGCGTCTCAACATTATCGAATCTAAAAACGTGTTCCATTACTTTCAAATATTCACAAAACATATTGCTAGCCGTTTTCATTCAGCAATAAAAGAGTAATAGGTACCTATAATAATATACTTTAGTTTCCATGCAAAGATATTAAGATGATTGAATAAGCTTTTAAGGACTGCTATAATCTTGTTCACGTATTTACACCCAAATGGGTTGTAATTTAACTTACGTATACATACATCATACATGTGTATGAATCACCTTGTAAAGGTTGTCTGCAAGAATACGTCCTCACGCGAAAGAAAGTGACTCTACAGTATGGATTATTTTTATCTTTGATATTCATATTTCAAACTGCAATACGGTACAAATAAAAATCAAAGCAAAAATAGAAAGTCAACGTTATTTCTGTCTAGTGATGAATCGAACTCTATTTCCAAAAATAATTCGGTAATTACTGTTAAATTTCTCAAAAGATCTTTACTATATCAAATATTAATTCAAAACTTTACAATAAAGTTTTCAGGTTAGAACTAATAAACTTTAAAGCTTATTTGAATTACTCGAAACAAAATTGAAAATTATTGTATAATATCATACTCCACAAACACAGAAATCCAATATCTTGAGCGACCCCTGCACATATGTTGGCTTCTCACGTACATTTCTGCAGCTCTCAAATCGACTCGAGTATGGATTACATACAGCCGACGACTTGAGCCACCCTATACTATGATGTACAGTCACAATTTATAAGAAAATGCGTGGCACAGAAAAATGTAAAATGTTTTAGTTTTCAATGAAGCTTTTTAGTAGGTTGATATGCAGTGGACGGCTTCGAAAAGTATTTTCCCTTCTGCTTTAGTGAAGAAACCTGAAGTGATGGTACTCGTAAAAAACAAACCTAGGTTTTAATACATTGATTGGTTTATGCACAAAATGGAATCGTTATCTTACGACTCAGGTTGGAGAGCCACAGGGAAGGTTTCTAGGTTCATAGTTGTATCTTATAATGAATACTGTGTTTTTACATACCCCATAACATCCCTTTCGTATTAAAGACAAAATCAAATTTATTTAATATATTAACTTTATTTACTTGTACCACAGCAAAATCATCCGCCATATTCAGTTGGGTGGCGCCCCTACGCAACAAGACGATATGTATTGAAATTTGTCGCGTCGTACAGCCCTTTGAGTTCACTTCGCTAAAGTTGCTGACTGTTGCTGAAGCGTATACGTCTACCAAGTTTGGCTTAAATTTAAGACGTCTATTGTTCTATGTGACGTGCATTGCTAATTAAGTAAATTTGTTTTCAGCATGAGTTGCTTTAGTAATGTTTTGATCATCAATATTAGAGCTGAAACTGATAGTAGGGTATTAATGCACATCGCACCTTCAATCGAAATAATCACAATTTTAGCTGGTATCTCTAATTAATTTTTGACTAATCTAAACTAACATCTGAAGACACTTTGGAGGTTCCACTTACTTTAGTTTCGTTTCTCGGCTTTTGTGCATCAGATCGATCAGTTATATTAAACAGTGTTTCTAAAATACCTATATAGAATGAGAAATCCAAATCTTTAGTGGCCATTCTTCACCTCATTTGTAGACAGTCATACTTACAGGCTTACCTGAATACTTACCGATGTTTTCGCAGTTTGGCAAGTCACTCCACGGAGAAAGGCTAAAGTCATCCACGAAAAGGTAACCGCACTCTATGTTGACTGTCCCAGGAGACTAAAGGGTTTCCAAATTGCTTCCATTTTTATAATAGTTTCATTTTATTGTTCTATATGATGCATTACTCGTGCCAATAAATAACTAAATTAATGAGACACTTATTTCAAACCACAATTTGCTTCATACATGAAACTGCAAATTCCTAAAGCAATTATTAAAAAACTCTGTGTAAACTCCATATAAGGTATAAATATCTAAGCTGTAGGAATTAATTTAAATTAGATTTCTTTCAAGTTTTCGGCGTAGAATCCTATAGATTATAAATTCACATTATTTATGAGCTCTTAGTTTTGACATAGCAATTTAGCATACCTTTTGAATTCACTGACCATCGTCTAATAGTATCTTACATTCTCATTCCAGCAAGTCACGGTCTCGGCAGCACTTTTACTCCACTTCCTCAACCAGTCCCCAGGGACTTACCTGCCGAAGCCTCCACTCTAAGACCTTTTACTTTACCGCCCTTTGTTTCCTTAATATTAGAAGGTTGCAAAATAATGCCCAAATCCCAGTGGAACGTCTGTATTTTTAGGAACTAGTATCGCCAGAACTAATGCTTTAAATATAAAATACATTATGCCGATTTGACTTCAAACTTTAGTAGTAACTATTCAATAAGCATACTCAAGGAGAGGCTGACTTAAGCACGGCAACGAATTAATAAAACTTAAATAAGAAAAAAATGTTTTATGTTGGTGCCGCAGTTATGCCAATCGGAAACTGACGAATGCTCCCCAACAAAGATCATCAATTTACCCACCTAGCAACTGCCTCAAATGCACTGAGTCAGGAAGCGGCCCAGAATCAAGGTTTACCAACAGTATCCAGTTGTGCCCTAGTGTAAGAAACCAAATAACAGTAAAACAGCTACCGTCGGCTTTGACAAAAGGGCCACATGGGACACGAAAAACACTAAACAAGCGGCAAAGTACAATAAATCGTTGAAACGGCGACGGTAGCATAATCTTGTTATTTGCATACAAATCTCAACAACAATAACATCTTTTGTCTACACCAAGAAGATCTGCAAAAATTATAACTCTTTAACGCGCCGTGCAAAAAAGGGTTATTGTGAAGAAACCTTGCCAGTCTTTTGCGAATGAATAAGAAAACGTTTCGGCTAATTTGGGAGTTTTTGCAATATTTTTGCACATCATCTGCGTCTAGGGCAAAAAGTAAAAATCTTTTCATAATATACTAGTTCCATAAATTCTGTTGGAGTTTTGCCAAAATCTTTAATTTTAATCCTTATTTGGATATCAGAAGTAAAACTCAAAATGAATTACAATGCCCTTTCTCTAAGCTCCCATTTGCTTCATAATTTCGTGTAAGATTAGCGGTCACTTACTGTACAAATAAGGCACGCGATCTATTTTTTGTTTATCGGCAATTTGGTTAATGGCTTTTAATATTTATAATTGGTGCCATTTATGAAAAAAAAATCCATTTGGGACTGAATTTCATCATTAGGTGTTGCAACAACTATTTTTCTATATTAGGACTTTTGATTATTTATGTCTAGATAGTGTGTGTCGCGCTGCACAAGAACTAAAACAAACAGGCCAACTTTGTTATGCTGGTGTGCGTGACAGCTACGTCTTACACTCGCACCACGTCACTGTGCTGTCACTGTGTTATTCTAGTGGGCGTGCATTTTGCGGCCAACAGTTGGACGCAATTTTTTACGACTGGTTCGCAGCTTTGACTGTCTATCTAGATATATTTATATATTTGATTAGGACCACTATAAATAATAGGATTTACCAAAAGTGGATGAAAAGCCAAATAGAAGAAGAATGTGATGTACACTTTTGTTGGTACAAATATCTATATTTCAATTGGACATTCCTATCTACAAAATCGTGAAACGATGGTCAAATCGTGACTAGTCAATTGTGTGTGTGAAGACTAAAAAACAAAAAGTAATAATACAAAAAAAATACAAACACAATGAATAATATCCAAGTGTGAAAAATCCTACACGCAATATTAAAACTGTGAACACAAGTACAAGTTATATCAGAGTTGATAAAACCGTAGTCGTCAGGCTCGCAGGAGATGTTGCGTGCCGGCCACACAATGAGCCAGCGACTTTGATTAATGACCTTACATTCAACGAATACATTACGATTTTTGCTTTCATTTCGTTCGATACGAATGTCACAAGGTTATGATATCGATGCCAGAGGAACGATCGGTGCGTAGGAGTGACTTGTGATGCATGCCGATATGCTTGGATGCAATTTTCGGTTAAATGTAAATTGGGTGCTTGCTTAACGATTGTGGCTTGAGGCGAGGTAATGTTCATGATGGTTGTAATTGAATCTAGACTTGATTATTTCATCGTTTAATAGTTACTGTTATTATTTCCTCAGATTTTTTACTAGTCAGAACATTGATACTAGCTCCTACACATCTATCTTAAACCAGTTCATTGAACATTATGGCAGACTATTTTTGGCAATTGCTTTTTCTGTTAAGAGTTTAAATAAAAAGCAGTCAAAGTATTTGTCATTACTATATTTATTGGTTTTGTATTCACATTTTTCTATTTCAGTTACAAAACAATTTCTCGTTAAAAATTAAATCCACATTTTGTACCTAAGCCTAAGTCATTGTCTACATCACATAAGTCATGAACATTATGAACGACATTTTTATCATTATCATTATTTTTACATACACAGTACATCTACCCACCTGTAGCGTTATTTAGGAACAGTATATTAAATAATTCAACTGAATACATTTTTTTTACATCAAAGCTAATCACCCATTCAAAAATATATTTAAGCTTTTGGAAAAGGAAACGTTTAATCATTTTGTTCATCAAAATGAATGATAGATTCTTATACTGCTAAACATAAGCTAGAATTTATAAAAATTGCATTTTAATACCTACACATGATAAAAACAGATTGGTAGATGTCTCTAAAATAAGGAAATACATTAGTTGAAATGGTAACTACAGTAAGTAGACAATTTAGCGCACATCGATGACAATATTATTATCCTTGCAACGTATAAAAAGTTAGTTATTAATTTAATAGATTTCAAATAAATAAAATTGTTACTACTGACAATGACTTAAAATAAAATGTACAAATTCAACACTCAGAAGATGTTTACCTACCCTAAAATAATAATAATCACACTTTTGACATTGTAAAGTTTTCCACCTAACTATCCAAACATCCGATTATGACTGGTTACTCTAAAATACTTACACAACTTAAAAATAAACCTTAAATTAATTTAATCACTTTATTACACCTTAGACACAAAGGAATGGTAAGAATTACAGTTCGATAATGAAAAATAGAGTTTTCTTCTTTACACATCTAAAGATTATAAGGCGGTTAGACCGTAGTCTGATTTGATGACTGGCTGGTTTGATGGGATGCCGGTGCCGCAGCCTGCTGAGCCAACGGGTGAGCCGTGGGCTGCAAGATTAGCAAGTAAAGCAGGATCCATAACTCCGTGCATGCTCATCATGTGAAGGTGATGTGGTGTCATGGAATGCCCGGTATTCATCTGACTCCCCGGGTGAGACATCGGACTGATTGCTGGATCGTGTGACAAATTTTGCTGTGCTCCAACACAATGCAAATCATTCATTATGTTATCAGTAACATTTTCTATACTGTCTGGTCGGCCATTGTTGTTTGATTTCTTCTTATCATTGTTATTTGTATTCTTATTCGATCTACTCTTTGGTGTACCCTTAGTCGTGGTTGTGGTGACGCCGGCCGGATTTGTTTTTCTTCTTACGTTTTTGGTGTTGGGCAGCTTATTGTCCTTCTTCCACTTCATCCGTCTGTTCTGGAACCAGATTTTGATTTGCCTTTCGGATAAGACTAGAGTATGAGCTATCTCTATTCTTCTTCTTCGCGTTAGGTATCTGTTGTAATGGAATTCTTTTTCAAGTTCTAGTATTTGGTGTCTCGTATAGGCTGTGCGTTGGCGCTTCGGTTCCATTCCAGGTTGATACTGGCCGTTTGCTGTAAAAAAAGAAAATATTTTAAATATCGTGTGTTGGTGTTGTTGAAACTCGGAAGACGTCAGATTTTTTATTAACTATATATCATTTGGAATCGTTAGTGAACTACAGTTTCTGTAATATATTAGGCTAACTGCAATACATTACCAAAAATTAGCGTTTCTTATTTAATTATATTGTAACATTATCATTATTTTCTATGTTGATCTGAAAATATTAGGCTTTGTATTTACTCCTATATTCATATTCTCAAACACAACGCCTCTAATAATAAAGTAGTACCTGACTAACAAAATATAAATAAGGCCGTACCTACTCTAAATACATCAGTAGCGTTGCGTGCTTGTCACAATAATTTATGTACGGGCCCGTTGTGTTAATTAATGTGCATAATAATTACACATGCATGCGCCTGAGCTTCCTTTTTGTTATGATTAATTGCGCCTAGTAAATTAGTTGTACAGACACCGTAGACGTTGATACGATTTCGTACACCTTGTATGGCTTGTTACAATTTTGCATGTAATATGTACGCACATATTAGGAAGTTATTTACATATGAATATACATGTGGTTGACTATGTGTAAAGGTTGTTTGGTGATTTCAATTTCGTTTGTTGTTAATTTTGATTGATCATTTTGTTGTAAGACACTTTTACTTTTTTAGATTAGTGAGTCAAATTGCTTGTCTAATACAGTAGTTTTTTATTAATTATGGTCAGTTAGTAGCAGTGGTAGCTAAAGTTCAATTTTAACCATGATTGGTTTCATAATCTGATTTGTTTTAATTATTAAAATGGCACTAGTCGGCTTTTGTGCATATAAAAGCTGTAAAGTCAAAATGTCAGCTTTTTACTAAATGCATATAAAAGGCACTTACTTAACAAAAATATATTTTCATAAAATTATTTTTTCGGTCTGTCTGTCTGTATTTTTCCGGCTAATCTGCGAAACGGCTGAACCGATTGTGACGGGACTTTCACTGGCAGATAGCTGATGTTATAAGGAGTAACTTAGGCTGATACTTTTATTTTAGAAAAAGCCACGCGGGCGAAACCGCGGGCAGCATTTAGTTGAAATAATAAAATACTATTATGCGCTTGACTTCACTTATAATCAAAAACAAATTTCATTATATCTAAGTGATAACAATAAGTATATTTCTATGTTTTGCAAATCAATAATTCAAAAGCCTTGCTAAACATAGCGAGGTAAGTAAGGAGCCTGACGTCATCCTCGCCCTCTTCAACTTCATAAATCAAGTTTCATATAATTCAGGTTTAATCAACGAATTCTAAAGAGCCACCCTTTCAATTTGTTTAACACACAGTCCTTCTAGGTTATAGATTGATATTAGTATTTCAGTGCTGAAAGATTTAATGCCTGTCAAGGTCAATGGCCTTACTTCAAAAGCCTAGTATTAAACCTCACTTGAATGTTCAATGGGGCTAATAGTCTTGACAGAATAGTTTCATTGTCAGCCAAGTCCTAGTAATTTTGTAATTTCCTTTCGAGGAAATTGCCTTTATATTTGACGTCAAAGGAACTTTGTCAATGTAACGTCTTTTTATTTATAAAAGGATTGAACGGAAAATTCCTCAATTTAGTAGGCTTTTCTTTTTGACTCCTTCGTTGGTCTAGTAGTTGCAAGCGCTACTGCTAAGCATGAGGTCCGGGGTTCCGATTCCCAGGTCAGGCAAAGTGTTATTTGGTTTTTCCACCAGCAATTTCTCAGTAGCAGCCCGGAGTCTGGATCTGTGCCCGTTTGATGACAATAGGCTCGCCCCCTATTGCAGGTGACTTAAACATAACTGGAGAAACGTGGGTGTGCTATTATAGGTACAGCTCTGCCTAACCCTTCGGGGATTACACGCGTGATGTTATGTTTATTATCTTTTTCATATTTTTTGGACATGACAGAATCTGATAACGTCGGCAATTCAAAATAACAGTATTTTTTGGTCCAGGCAAGTAATTACCTACATACTACAATAACGCATTTTATATCTTTTCTTGCGTGAAGAACCTACCTACCTTATTTACCTACATCGTGTTAAGAATAACATTTCAACTGTTGAATATTAAAAGTTATCTAGATTCTGAGCTCAGTAATTATATTAATCAACATTTTGCTCAATAACATAGCGTAACGGATGTAAACAAGTTATTATTTAGTTTTTTGCAGCTGAAATATTTCATTTATAATTTGTTACGCTACTTTTTTCATGGTTAGGTCTACTTCTACCAGTAAATCTTCGAAACATTACAATATCTAACATAAAATACAACATCTCAAGATATAACAATACAATAGTCTCTCACTGATGAAATGGATATAAAGCAACTCCATCCGTCGAAATGACCCAATAGTTAGAACATCGCACACACAACCAACCGAACTTCCTTTTATTTATATCGATAAAACAAAAAGATAATCTGGAACGAGATCACAAATCACTAATCTATATATAAGAGCCTTAGCGTGAGAGGGATAGAAACATTTCTGTGGGGTTCGTAGTGGTATTTCTTTGAATCTCCGCGGTTCTGGTATGTGCGGTCGCCGGGTTGAGCCGAGATTCCCGCTGACCACTGACAAGTCTACATTGAGCAGGGTCCAGGGATCGCACCAAATAAATATGGAGATATAGTCGGCTAGTTTTAGGTATGTTTCGTTCCCAATACCAGGAAAACAGGGGAAATAGGAGGCGTGTCTGTTTTTGTGGCCATGTATGCTGTGTGTAGATGTCCTGTAATTATACTTTTTGTTTCGGATTTTGCTTTCGCTGACTATAAGTGAAAGCAGTCTCATTCTATTCGTGAAGTTGTAATCATAAATTTAGGGTTTTTTTTCTAATGCTTGGCATATTATAGCAAAAAATATGACGTGTACAGTGATACACTCTTCTATGCTTAATTTTATTGTGTGGAATCAGTAAGTGCAAACATTTGTTTTTGTACGGTGAAAACTTTCTCAACCTCACTGTATTTTTAAAACAAAACATAACAATGAGCTGTAAGTAACACCTGATGTAGTAAATACATGCTAAAAACATTAAAATATGGCTTCATAACAGGGTTTTTCTAGAGACAATGTGAGGCTGAATGCCATATCTTAAGAAATAATCATGAATCTCTTTCACTGCATCAATATCAATAATTCACACTGTTCATTTCAAACAAACAGTTCCTAATTTTAGAAGACCAGTAGCCACATCAAATAAGTTTCCAAAGGTTACTGTTTGTCCTCGTAGCCGTAGGTAATCAATTACCGACGAATTATTTGAACGTCCGTGGCGACAAACAGACTTTGTTGACTGATTAGCCGTGAAAACTATTAGTGTGTATTTTTTGCCCTGTAGTAATGCAAACGTAAATTCGAACTAATAAATCAGAGCTCTAATAAAAATAGGTGTACAAAGATCGGTCGTTCAAGAAATCCTACTCAGACTAAACGACTAAAAACAAATTCCAACTTAGTAAATGTTCGGGTTATAAAGTATCACATTGGCTTGTTTAAAAACAACCTTCCATTTATATTCGCATATTGACAAAATAAGTTTCCAACGTGTATATTTTGGAAAAAAGAAGATAAATTTTCAATCACAAAATAATTCGATATTAGAGATGACAACGCATCCCAACACACTGATCAATGTTACAACATAATAAAACTTTACAGCATAATATTTTAATATTCTTTTAAAAGCTTGTGTCACCTGCCAGAGAGAACTAACAACTCATTATTTTAATCATCATCGCGGAACCGCTACTCGCTACCGGTGCTCGATCTTCGCTTCGTTAGCTACTATCACGTCTTCAAGACGATGACAATCTCAATTGAATTACGAGCTACCTGCGACCAACGTGTGGTCCATCTGTTAATCTCGAGTCGATCTTACGACGCATGCGCTATCGGCCCCTCGAGGTGGTCCCGCCTCATTACGTCCAACTTACGATGGATCTAAAGCCTCTTTGTCCCACTATTGTGTACCATGAAAAATGTTAGTCCAATGACAGGTGTCGATAAGCCAAGTCTCTTTTAAATTCGGAATAAAACGCGCGAATGTGATACTAGCAATTCCTTTGGCGATCAATCAATGAGACCGGTTCATTAATGATGTTACAATGGATGAGGACTCGGGGCAAGCTGGATCGCCTCAACGCAAATGTACATGTACATCTGTGGTGGGGAGACCCAGACAGCCACGCACTTCTTCTCTTGCAACCGAGCGGGTGGGCAGGTTGCGGATAGCCCAACTCCGGCTGCGGGACCGACTGTTAATGTCGACCCCGCACCCGGAGCATCTCGAAAGAGATCCCGGACAAGAGAAGCTCCCGAAGGCCAAATCCCAGGCTCAGGGAAACCTATGTTACCTTGTCCTATGCTCCTATCACCAAACAAACCATCCCTCCGCATACATAGATCCCGTCGGTCCCCAAATCCCTAGGTCAAATCCCAGGCGTAGGGTGACCCCCAAAACCACACCACCTCACCTAACCATGCCTTCCTTCCTATCCCTATATCCCGTCGATCCACGAGGAGGGGTAACCTCGATTCCTCAAAAGCCCACCCCCCATAGCCAAAAAATATGCAGAACGAGGAAAAATCTACCCAGGTGGGTCCCGGCCGAGCCGGGGAATCCCACACCGCTTCGGCGGTCAGCCCCCATCGTATTCTGGGGGGGGCATCCGACTGCTCTTTGGTGCCGCGCTCTTCAGCGCGGCCGGCTGCTGACTCAGCGCCCACAACACAGGCTGCGACTTACGCGCCATCCCACCCTACCACGGCTGCGACTAGTGCGCCAACAATCTCAACTCCGGCTGCATCTCACGCGCCAACACCCACTACGACGTGTATGCCTACCACAAGTCTCTGGCAACAGAGCCTTGTGCGTAACAGCATCACCAACCCGGACAAGGACCAACTACAACACGGACAGAGAGTGACGGGGAAGGAAGACGGACCTGGCAGCTCTAACACTTTCCCGGCCGATGGAGTACGCATGCTGTACAAGCGCGGAAAAATCATGGCTCGAGGGAAGAAAGTAGGCGACCGAAAGCGCAACACTCGCGAAGGCTCTAGCCAGCGCGAAGAGCGATCGGACGCCGAAGAGGTAGTACGCGACCAGCCACGTGTACGCGAAGGGGCAACCCAGCGCGGAAAACGGCCGGACGCGGAATCACGTGACCAGCCGCAAGTACGCGAAGGGGAAACCCAGCGCGAAAAGCGGCCGGACGCGGAACTATGCGGGCGAGGGCAAGTACGCGAAGGGGAAACCCAGCGCAAAAAACCTCCGCACGCGACTGAGCCTGCCGGGGCCGCCAGCCGACCCCAGGACACCGACTTGACCCACGACCGACCTCGACCCCAAAGGAAGAGGGGTAAGCGCGCTGGATCCTCACGCCAACCGCTACCGGCGAGAAGCACCCAGACGGGTACCTCCGATCCGCAGCCTGGACCAAGCGGTACAGGGCCGGTGAAGAGGGAGCGCCCCGACGACTCGGCCTCACCGAGCACGCTTCAGGGGGACGCCAAACGCGTGAGGGTCCACTCCGCCCAGGGAGTGCAGAGGACCTACGCGCGAGCCACAAATTACATTCCTGCGCGGCTGGCCGTAGCAATCTGCTTCCCTACCCCCTCTAGAGACCTGACCAAGGAAGAGGCCATACACATCAAGACCAAACTTGAGAGCCTTATGCTGGACACGGACTCCACATCGCAGCTCCCTGCCTTCCGCGGCTACCCTCGGGTAGCGGAAGGCACCGTGCAGTTGTGGTGTGAGGACGACCATGCTCTGACCTGGCTGACTCAGAACGTGCCCCGTATACAACTCCCAGACACCGACCTTACCCTAACGGTAATGAAACAGACCGACGTGCCGACCCGTGCCCGAGCCTCACTCTTCGTCCCACGCTACAAGGGGGACATTGCCCGGCTCCAAAGTATTCTGATTCGTCAGAATACTTGGTACGACATAGGCAAGTGGTCGCTGCAAAGGGCAACTACCGTCGGTGGCGACAACTATGGGACATATTTGACCCTAGGTGTACCACCGGAGGAAGTTGAGAAGGTCCTAGCCCGGGAGCGTCGGATATCGTACCTGCTTGGGTCGATATACGTACGCTTCTGGCCCACGACCCAACCCCCTGACACCGCGACCCAACCCCCTGCCACACTGACCGAAACAACGACGGACCTGACTGTGACGATACCGACGTCAACAGACACACTGGACACGGACATGGACAGATTGGAGGAGGTCATGGCCCGAGCGGCAATGGCCGACGAAGACGAAGCCATACCGCCAACATCGCCCGGCTGGAACGAGCAACTGTTAGCCTCGTCACCGGGCGGTCAACACGACGACCAGCATAGGGCGGAGGGAGCGGAGGGATTGTCCGATGGATCCATCTCCGACTAACTCCACCCCACCGTCGCCATCGCCCCCCCTCAACATCATACAGACAAACCTCCAGCATAGCCAGACTGCCACGGCTAGTTTACGCAGGGCGCTGGAGGTAACACCCCGAACCATCGCACTGATCCAAGAGCCTTGGATCAGGAATAATAAAATATGTGGCCTCGGTAACATCGGAGGTAAGCTGATCCTGAACACACACAGCGCAGACAAGCCAAGAACCTGCGTCTACATACCCAAAGGAATTCCTATCACACCACTTACTCAATTCTGTTCCAGAGACTTAACAGCTGTCAAGCTCCACAGCGATGGTAGCGCTCCAGATGTTGTACTGGCCTCGGTGTACATGCCAGGCGAGGACGCAAACTGTCCTCCAAAGGAGATGGCCGACCTAGTGCAGCACTGTGAGCGCGCCAAACTGGAGCTGATAATCTGCACCGATTCGAACGCTCACCACCCTCTATGGGGCAGCGACGCACCGAATTCCAGAGGAGAGGTATTATCCACCTATTTATTTTCTACTAATCTTAACATCATTAACCGCGGCTCTGAACCCACTTGGGTCACAGTCCGAGGACAAACGATCATAGACTTAACACTTGCTACAGAAAACGCGACTAACTTTATTATGAACTGGCACGTATCGGACGAGCCATCTTGCTCGGACCATAGGAGGATACGCTTCACAATAACTACCAATACAAAGAAACCAACACCAAGGCGGAACCCGCGGCGCACCGATGTACCCGGGTTTAAACGTCTACTAGCCTCTCTATTAGATAGACACCTATCACAGGTAACTATAAGAGACCAAACGCAACTGGAATACACCGTGACAAAGTTATCAGAATATATAACCGAAGCATACCATGCATGCTGCAAACTAAGAGCGCCAAAAACCAAGGGCGAGAGGAACCCCTGGTGGAACGCAGAACTTAGTAAACTCAGAGATGCATTGCGGAAACAATTCAACAGAGCCAAAAACACCAGACTCCCGGACGACTGGGAACTATACAAAGAAACCCAATATGCATACAAAAAACAGATTAGAACCGCCAGGAGATCTGCTTGGCGGAAATTCTGTGAATCCATAGAGACAAATAACGAAGCCGCTAGGGTAAGGAAGATCCTGGCAGCAGACCAGGACCGAACTCTTGGCGCGCTGAAAAAGCCTGATAATTCATACACACTAACCGACCAGGACACCAGTAAGGTCCTTCTCGAAACCCACTTCCCAGACTGTAGACTCCTGGAGGATGGGAGGTGGGAGGCTGAACCAGAATGGACCCCAACGGATCAGGACTGGTCCACAGCCCGCAACATAATAACAGAAGACCGGTTAAGGTGGGCTATTGACACCTTTCAGCCGTACAAGTCCGCAGGGCTGGATGGCATTTTCCCAGCCCTGCTGCAGTGGGGGGTAAATCATCTGGTGCCATTGCTGACGGAGATTTATCGAGCCTGCATGGCACTCAGGTACATACCCCTCGCGTGGCGCGAGGTGAAAGTCATTTTCATACCGAAACCTGGCAAAACCGACTATACACAACCCAAAGCTTATAGGCCTATAAGCCTCACATCCTTTCTACTGAAGACCCTCGAGAGACTTTGCGATAGACACATTCGAGACGGACCACTTCGAGCCAAACCCCTCCATAAACAACAGCATGCGTATACCACAGGCAGATCAACAGAATCCGCGCTGCACAGCGTGGTTTCCAAAATCGAATGCGCAGTGGATCACAAATGCTCAGCACTGGCCGCCTTCATTGACATCGAAGGCGCCTTTGACAAAACGATGTTCAAAAGTATCAACACGGCCCTTGACAGGCACAGCATAGACCAGACCATAAGTGGCTGGATCTCAAATATGCTTAAACTGAGAGCGGTACAAGTCACAGTGAACGACACCACCAGGGCCATAGTGGCGAAGGGCTGCCCACAAGGTGGCGTCCTCTCGCCACTCTTATGGAACCTGGTTGTCGACAGTCTTATCAAAACACTCAACGATAAAGGTTACTTCACCGTAGGCTACGCGGATGACTTAACCATAATAATAAACGGCACCCACGAGAATACCCTGTGCAACCTTATGCGCCAAGCCTTAAAAATAGTAGAGGTTTGGTGCAATAAGCACCAACTATCAGTAAACCCTACAAAAACCGAATTGGTTCTTTTCACAAAGAAGAGGAAATTGCCGCTACTACAGCTACCACGATTCTTTGGAACCACCCTAAGCCTATCAACTGAAACCAAATACCTGGGCATTTTCTTGGACAAACAGTTGAATTGGGCAAAACACACCAACTACATCATTACAAAAGCCAGCATATCACTGTGGCAGTGCAAAAGACTGCTCGGCAGGAACTGGGGAATTAACCCCAAGATTACCCACTGGCTATTCACCACGGTCATCCGGCCAACTATCACATACGGCTCACTAGTCTGGTGGCCCAGGACAGACCTGAGCACAGCCCAAAAAGATCTCGAAAAACTGCAACGGTTTGCTTGTGTAGCAATCACAGGCTGTATGAGAACTACGCCCACCGCCGCCCTACAGGCGATGCTTGGATTGCCGCCTCTGCACCTCATCGTGCGAGAGGAGGCAGCCCTGGCCGCCTTTAGGCTTAACATAACAGGGACCCTGAGCAAAGACTCTAGAGTCAAGCACATACGCATAAGGGAGGATGCGATCAAACGAAGACCGATGATGGCATCACCCTGCGACAGAGCCCCAAAACTACACTGTTTCCAAAAGCACTACAACATAATACTCACAGAAGAACGGTGCGACTATTCAGGCCCGCATGAGGTAAGAGTATACACCGATGGATCAAAGACCAACTCCGGAACCGGAGCTGGCGTTTTCTCACACGACCTTAACATAGATATATCCTGTCCGCTGGGAATGTTCAACACCGTCTACCAGGCGGAATGTGTGGGCATTATACAAGCGGCGTATGCCATAGAAGCCAGGAGAGTTACTGACACTCATGTACGTATACTCTCCGACAGCGCCTCAGTTCTCCAATCCCTAGGGAAGAAACATAATACCTCGAGATTAACACAAGAATGTCACAATGCGCTAGAACGTATAACGGTATTGAACCGCAACACAGTGACACTGCAATGGATAAAAGGACACAGTGGATCCCTGGGCAATGACGCAGCTGACGAACTAGCCAGGAAAGCATCCGGCACGTCAGTCTGCGGACCAGAGCCAATCGTGCCCATCCCCTTCAACCAACTACGCAGGTGGCTACAGGAGCTCACCCACACACAAGCGGAGAGCTGGTGGTCCTCGGTACAGGGGTGCAGACAGTCCAGGGAGGCTATGCCATCCTTGGATAGCAAGTTAACCAGGCGCCTGTTACGCCTGAACAGGACCGGCCTGCGCCTGTTGACGGGGACCATCACGGGCCACTGCTCGCTAAACAAACACTTCCACACAATAGGCATAACGGACAGCCCTCTGTGCAGGGCTTGCATGGAGGCAGAGGAAACCGTTGCGCATGTGCTCTTCGAATGCACAGCCGTCACCCACATTAGAACAGAAACCCTCGGGGCACCTAGATCCTACACAGAGGTTCTAAACAGACCAGGAGATGTTATCAACTTCTGGAGGGAGGTGGGCTGGTTGGAATAACCACCAAAAAACGGCCGCCATGGCCCACGCACAATGGTCCACTTGAAGGACTAAGTGCGGAAACCAAACCCTCTAACATAACATAACATAACATGGATGAGGATTCCTTTGATGTTTGTCATTTTAATCGTGAAGGATTTCACTTTTGGTGTAACTTTGTTTGACGGTTTATCAAGTTTGTTTATTTTTAGAGTCGATAATTTAAAAACTATTATCACTTAAGATAGATAAGATCTATTATAAACCAGATGAAAACCTAATTAAATAAGGCATAACAACTAGATTAGCTGTATTTTTTTGGAACGAAGTTCCTTATCGCGCGTTGCGAAAGGGGGCTGGACGGAAAAAATGAAGACCAAAAGTTGTAACGACACTTTTTGCTATATGTAGTTGCTATAGTTGTAAGCCGTGCGGCGTGCGCGTGTTTCTCTGTCTGTCTCTCTCCCTCTCTCTCTCCACAAGCCAATTATTACTAAAATTGAGCCTACTGATTAAGTTTATATTACATTATATTTGTTAATAATAAAAAAATATATTATTATAACTTAAAAAAAAATAAAGTTTTATTACAATTCCTTCACTAATTAATCGAAAGGAACTTCGTTCCATCCGGGTGTCCCTTGACACCTCTCAAGTTTTTTGTTATCATAAATGACTTTGAACACAACTCTAACATTCTTTTCTTAAACTCTCTTTCTTTCACCTAGTTACAGTGAAATAAGTTTCCGGGGAGCTTTATTTGGATGCACGAATCCCAAATTCTCTCTTTATTTATGAGAATCTTGCGACCAAGAATTGCTTTTGATCCAGCTGTTTTGGAAAGTCTCCAAAAGGCTGGCGATGAAAAATATTAAATTCACATCATCACGCACCCTGTCTTTTTTCGTCGTAAGGGATGAGTTTCAACAAACTTGCTGCATCATGCTTGAGGGAACCTGGTTGTGCATTTGCTAATCGTATCTCCAGATATTTCTTTAGAAAAGGGACAAGCAAAAACGCCTTTTTTTAATTAATAAAGAATAGTGATTTAATTTTCATTACGTGTTGCAGATATTAATTGTAATATAGCAAAGTAACAAAATATACATGCTAATGGTTGCAATGTATAAAGAACATACAGGGTCAAATCCAAAAATGTATACCAGATATTTTTTTTAATAATTTCTACATAAATGTAAAGAAAAGAAAGAAATAAAGAAAACGTATTGTCGTTATGTGTAAATTATTATAGTCCCAATGAATAATCATAACACTTAAAAAAAAAACAAAGTAAAATTAGAATAAAAACAAAAAGTCCTGTATGAGGCCAAAAGGCCCCTATCTCAGCATAATGCTGCGTCACTTAAAAATAAGTGTTGTGTGCAGCGCTGGTATTCTGATAAGGCCCGAATATCGTACTTAGCCATTTCGCCAAAAAAAAAAATTGAACCTGCATAAATTAAAACTACTGAACCCAAAGACTCACTAGACAAACGTGACAACACACACACCCAACTTTTTACCACAAGTGAATACAATATGCATAATTTAGAGTCGTACATAGAAAAAAGTGTTGACAGCAGGTTCATGACAGAACAAGTAAAGGTCGCTTGTGTTATATTGACATATAATTATGATATGTGGCAGAATATAAATTAGTCGCTTTTCGTTTCTGTCTGTGTGACCGCGTTGTCCTTCTAAACTACACAACGGATTTTGATGCAGTTCAGATGCAGAAGGAACACGGGTGGGTTTTAGTTAGTAAGAGTCTGACATCCCGTGTCCCGCTCCGAAGAAGTTATTTGATAAATTCCCACCCAAAAAAAAACAAGTATTTACAAGTACCTCAACAGTGCAATAATCATGATCAATTATGGATGTTCTGATGTTCGCACTTATACTAAGTCTGTTCTATGGTATCTAAGGTATAATAAAAAAGATAATATCATTGTACTGCTTCAACTCATATGTACACATTTTTAAAACTTTCATTTCATTAACATTTTTATTACTTATGCGGCAGACCACGGAGAGGAGCTCGTGGGTTAGTAATAACAGCCGCACGGGTCGATCCATCAAGTTAAGCTACGCTTGCCTGGGTTGGTCCGTGGATGGGTGACCATCTTAACATACTGAGACTCCTTCGTGCCTCGGAAAGCACGCTAAGCCGTTGGTCCTGGCTGTCATTCTTTGCCAGTCGTTAGGGGTCGTCAGAAGCGCAAAATAAAATCAAAATTCCAAATAAAACTACACTTATGAAACGTCAGAAGCTAGGTGCACGTACCATGGGGTATCGTTTTACCCAGTTACTGGATTGTGGAGGTCAGATAGGCAGTCGCTCCATATAAAATAATGGTATTCGGCTGTATCCGGTAAGACTGGAAGCTGACCCCAACATAGTTGGGAAAAGGCTAGGCAGATTGATTGATTGATGCAGCAGACCACGAAGGAGATGGCGGAACAACCTGCACCTTAATTGCGTAACACCCTATCAATCACAATCTGAATGATTTTTAAGGCACTGACAAGACCCAGATGACTAAAATAGCCTTATCTTAAAAAAAAAATTGCAAAATCGGTATAGTTTGTGGTAGCGGAAAAAATATATGTTAATTTTGAACATATTTCCCAGAACTTGGTTGTTACCAAAACTCGTTTTGATAAAAAAAATCTCGATACAAACTAACGTTAAACTAACCTCTTACCTTGAGTTCTAATCCAAAATATCTGTATTAAATATCAACATACTTTACGTATTTAATGAATAACAAGTACATCTTATTTGAATTCAGAACTTGGTTGTTTTTTTATTTTCGATTATTCGACTCAATTTTGAGTAAATAGATAATTGCTTCATATTTTGCAGTAAATTACAAGCATTGTGTCATCGCGCTTCTCTTTCTTTTCTATGCAATGTGACAGTGACCGTGGTTTAGGTGTTGTCAGAGTCTTAAGTAATGGGGGTAATGGCTGATTTTTGCGTTATGCTCGTGAACGGGTGCTGCTTGTGGTGAATGGTCGTCTTGCTGACCATGGTTTTGTTTTGTTATTAGTAATTAACTGTTTATTTATTTTACTTTGATGGTCCTAGTTCATCATTTGTGACTGTTACGGCTGTAGATATATGTAAGCGGGCACGCCCTTTATACTTGGAGGCTTTTATTTAGGTTTTAAGTTCTGTTTACGTTTTTATCTCTGCTTGAGAATAGTTTTCGGTCTATTTCTTTTCTTTTTTTTTTGTTGGTATAGTGGTGTGCTAGCTGACATATGGCTAATAATTTAATGTTTTGTGTTTCACGTAGTGTAAATTGTTTTGCATAATATTGTATAGAATCCATTTTTTTCTCTAACTGAACAGACAGCTGTGCTGCTGGGGAGTTTGTTGGCCACTTCTTCTTCCCAGCTAAAGTACTAAGAAGTGGTGAAGGGCGGGCGTTTTGGGGGACTGTCTTATGTAATTTTGACGTTCGAAAAGTGCTGATCCTCAGCCTAGTTTGAATAAATGACTTTTGATTTTGAGTATATTGCTAATCCATTGCTTCATATGTTCGAAAAATTGTCTGCTCAACAAGGTAAATTACGCAATGAATGTTGTTGAACTGTCAAAATGAAACTCATTTGTACTGGTACTTAGTTTGTTACGCAATTACCCCTCTGGATACGATTCTTGAGAATTGGAAATAAGTAGTGCAAAATCGTGCCCGTTTGAAGGAATGGAAGAAGGGTTATGCCCAGCCGTGGGACATCATTATATTACAGTATGCTCTATATTATTATGAATAATTTATACAAGGTGTCGTTTCGCATCCTCGTCAAATTTCAGGAGGCTGCTATGAAAGACATGTATAATCAAATAAAATTACGATACCTGCTCAATAATTAATACATACTTGCTACTATTTTAGTTATTTAAGTTTGACAGTATTTTAGAATACACCACTTTCACAGGACAGAATCACCCCGTTGCGTATGCGGTAGTGTATGTGTAAAAGGGCAGTTACAGTGCGATATCACACG
The DNA here is from genome assembly GCA_905333075.3 of Atethmia centrago. Lineage (NCBI taxonomy): Eukaryota > Metazoa > Arthropoda > Insecta > Lepidoptera > Noctuidae > Atethmia > Atethmia centrago. Next base: position 11,020,790 of record HG995383.1, on the reverse strand, counting down.
GGCCGTGTTTTAACATGCATGTCCCACACATGATATATAGGTATCCGAAAATTTAAAAAAAAAAGTCCCACTTATTTTATTATTGATTCGTTTCGAGAATCATAATTAGCATAGTTATCTCCATGAATTTGACGGGGATGCAAAACGACACCTTGTATTTATTTTTAATGAATAAAGGAGTTAATGATAATAATACAATGCACCAACTGGGCGTTGTATTTGGGTGCACTTGCTTAGTGCGTACAGGGATAATCGTCGGTTGGTGCCAAATTTAATTAAAACTGACTCCAACATAGTCGGGAAAGTTAGGCAAATTGATTGACTTCATTCTATCCAACCATTTCTCACACAATTTCATTTTATATTTGACAGGATTCTTTGAATATTTTTGTTACTGTTTTAGGAAAAATAAAAAAATGTTTGTAGGGTCATCGACCGCAGTTAGTGTAGTCACTTGAAATATCAATTTAAAAAATCTGTTTTTTTTTTTGTGGCAACTTCACAGTCGTAATTGGTATCGATAACTTAATACGACAAAACAAAAGAAAACAGATTTTCTCATATTTCATAGTTCGAACGGTACCGATAAATCGCTACATGTATGTAATAAAACTGTACAGTTTCGTTCGATTTTTTAAGACTGTGCAGTCGAACGGAACAGTATGAAAATTTCAATTGATTAATCGGAATCGGACGAACTGTACCGTCTGATCGTAATGATTTCTCGTAGCGTATATGGCTTGCATGCCATGTACGATAAACTGTACTGTTCGAACTGTACAGTCTGATCGTAACGATTTCTCGTAGCGTATATGTCCACCATAACAGTTCAGCTGTCATAAACTCCCAAAAAACTTCAAATATTTTTTTTTATTATTTATGCTGTTTAAGTATCGGCATTCTGAAACATTTCTCCGACATTCGTTTCGCCGTTGAACGGTTCACCGACAGAACGATTCACTTATCATTCTTTCACCGATAGAATCAAGTATCGATACCGATCACCTCTGCAGTCTCGCTAGGTAATTTAATTATCATAGTACCTAGTGTCACTTATCAAATTGACTATACCAAAGAGCTATTGCAACCTAACGGTGTAGCTTTCATGTGTTTGAATGAAATATTATAAAATCAGTTTTAATGCATCGGTAATTTTACTAATTTTGAATGGCGACTTTTTATAGCATAATTTTTAACGTAGTATAATTTGTTCAGCCAATGGAACAGTCACAAGACAAGACATGCATTATACGGTGCCTAATTCTATCATTATATTAAAACATTAATCTTTTAAAAGTACAAAAATTATATTAGAGAAATTAATTGCAAAAAACCATACTTACGTCCATTTTTTTAAGTAAAAAATAAAAGAAACACCGAAAACGGTTCTTACTCATTTTAAAAATTGGCATCAAACAACAACCTACTAACGAGTTTAAAGTAGGAACACCGATTAACTTATGAAAAAGTAAAACAAAATGACTTTAATTGAACAACAATTTACTAGAAGGAACATCCACTTACTTAAACTTGCAAAATGCCTAATCAAACGTTCAACTATTATTACAGAGGTAGTTATTAGGGTCAACAAGCAACCCTTGTAGTTTCGACATGTCCGTCTGTCTGTCTGTCCGCGGCTTAGCTCAGAGACTCTTAGTACTAGAAAGGTTTAATTTGACATCGGTATACATATTAATCACGCCGACAAAACGTTTTTTTTTTTGCAATGTACCTCCCTTGTGCGTAAAGTGGGGGTGATATTTTTTTCTCGTCTCGTAAAACAAATCATGGCAGTATAACGAAATTAAATGGATGACTATCACAGCTAAGTAGACTTTTCAAGTTAACGAGTAATAGTCGACCAACTTACATTTGCAGTTGGAGAATTAACCGTGACGTATATCGATGTATGAGAGAACATGTTCTTCAACTACAATGTTAAGTTTGTTTTTGGGATACATTCATCCCAACTACCCTTTAGAATAACATTATTTACAACAGCAATAGACAGTGCCCAATGTTAATTTTTACTTTGGTAGTTGAAAAATCTTTTGCTCTACAGTGTAAGACATTTTCAGACTGATTTTAAAGAACTGGAAGACCCAGTCCTTGGAAGTCTCCAGAAGGCTCTGGAGACTGCCAAAGACTGGGTCTTCCAGTTCTTTTTGCCTAGCCACAAACAAAAGAAAAAGCTGGTAAAGTATTTATTTCTTTATTTATTATTTTAAGAATAAAGATATTACCTTATATATTACGCAGCTTTTTACGCGTTATAGAAAAACTAATAACTTGCACGAGCTCACTCAAGTGATAAATTGCAAAGGTATAAGGCATCGTATTATTTTTTTTTTTTTTTTTTTATTAAAAATTAAGAACACCTAAGCCGAATCACAACAAAGCTTAAGACGACAAAAGGGAGACAACCCGCAAGCAAAAAAACTAGATATCAATAATCTCCACGCCAAATGTAGAACCACAAACAGCTATTTAAAAGCTATAAAAATAAATGACACTCATTAACATGAGTGTTTGCTCCTTTGTGGCGCGACAATGATCCTGGCGTCTTACAGGACCACTTTAATGACATCGCATTAGTAAAATGTCAAAACAGAAAGGACACACTCGAAGACGAGTGGTTGAAGTAAACATTTGAGGGTTATTAATTGGAGGTGATTTGTTAATTCTTTCATGTACGCACCGCGAACGTTTAATATGTTTAAAAGTTTTCGCATTGATTGCACACAATGGTAGAATTAATGTGTGGATATTAATCTTGGAGAAATGTACATTTTATATTCATTTGTAAGCCATTAGGCGGTTTTAACTTGTGATTTGCGTACATTGTGGTTTTTTTACTTAGTCTTCAATATTTGAATCGGTTTATAAAAGCTTTTTTTAAATACACTCACGTGCAGTTTCTTGTTAACTTGATTTATGCTTTAAAGAAAGGAGAAACTCCCGACAGATAGCTAAAGTGACGATTTGTAAAGGTTAGCATCAAAACAATCGTTGGGGACGGAATATATGTTTCATGGAATTTGTCATAACATAACCGACGAAACCGAATTAACTTTTTGAAAGTTAACGCAAAGGTAGAGCAATAATACAGCCACAGTTTACCCATGACATACTAGGGATGGTCTAGTGATTAAAGCAGGTAAAGAGAGATTATTCTCCACGAATTACAAGCAATTTTTGTTTTACCTAGATTTGCAAGAAGGAATGATTTTTCTCCTCAAAAGTTCTAGAACGATTCTTGAGGAGAAAAAATATTCCTTCAAACTCCCAGAGATCCTAGCAATGATTTCAGAAAACCTATACCTATGGCACTATATAGCGGCATTTATTTTTAGTGTGTTCCAATTTCATTTTGTTTCTTTAAAAAGTTTCAAATCAATAGGGTCAGAAGGTAGTCACAAGAGAAGCTTAACTTTGACAAATACAAATTCTAATAACAAACCCAGAAACGTTAAATGGTGATAATATTGTAATGTTAAATGGTGATGATAATGTAACGTTAAATGGTGATGATAATGTAACGTTAAATGGTGATGATAATGTAACGTTAAATGGTGATAATAATGTTACGTTAAATGGTGATGATAATGTAACGTTAAGTGGTGATGATAATGTAACGTAAAATTGTGATGATAATGTAACGTTAAATGGTGATGAAAATGTAACATTAAATGGTGATGATAATGTAACGTTAAATGGTGATGACAATGTAACGTTAAATAGTGATGATAAATGTAGTATGTAACGTTAAGCTGCATGTGGCACAGGATGACAGTTTTGGTGTTATGGTTTAAAAGGTGTGCAAAATAATTTGGATATCCTACAGTACCTAGCAGTACCTCCTTTGGTTTTGAAGAGACCCAACTTGTAATATAAACCGATTGCCATCTCTAGACTATCTCTTTCTCTTTCAACAGTGTCTCATCTTCCGTTCTATGTAATTTAATGTCATGCTTTTCTTTAGTTGTATTCCTTTTGTTGAAAAGATATTTCAACATACTGTGTGGTATGAGTAAACATTGGATCATATTTCAAACATCATGTTGGAGACTTGGCAACCGATACTGAGTGTGCTGGCAGTTCCTGTTCAAAGTAATTTGAACTTATATTTAATTTCATTTTTTTTCTGCGGGTGAATGGATTATAATTTGTAAAAGTAGTTTTATAAGGAAACTGACGAAGGTATTATTGCAGAAGAAGCAGCTGCTTTTCCACAATAATAGTTATACGGTATGTTTATTACTGAAGGTAGTTGAAATTCATAATCTCAAAGTATTTATAAAGGTAAGCTTATGAATTTTAAAATAAAGCTACAAATTAGCGATGATTTATGTGCCTATTAGTCTAGTCTAGTCTAGTATTAGTATGCCTAAATCATGTTTTATATTTATTACAGTTTTCCGTCTGTTAAGAACACAACGCTGCTAATTTGAAGTTTAATAAGTCGGCACTACAAAATTCTTAGTGTGTAGATACTTAAATCCTAATTATACTGATATTATATTAATTATTAGCTTCTGCGCGCTTTGTACGCGTGAAATTTCTTTTTTTAACATATAATATATCTTATAGCATCGCATCGCCCGCCCGCGATTTTACTTCGTCTTCGCTTAGCGTTCTTTCTGACTTTTTAGAGTTCCATAGTAAACAAGGAACCCTTAGGTATAGTTTCGCCATGTCCGTCTGTCTGTCTGTCTGTCCCCACTGTAGTTCAGAGACGCTTATTACTAGAAAGCTGTAATTTGGCATAGGTATACATATTAATCCCCTATTGGGGGAGGCCTATGTCTGTGACTGATGATGATGATACATATTAATTACGCCGACAAAGTGCTAAAATAAAATCTCGAAACAATTTTTTTTTAGCATCATCCCACATCAAATATCAGCCCCACATTACATGCAAGGGAGGTATTCCTTGCATGTAATGTGGGGATGATATTTTTTTTCTCGTCTACCCCATTGTGTGGAGTATTGTTAGATAGGCCGTTTAAAAATAATGCAGGTCTGTGAACACCACTTTTCGATTCAAGGATCCATTTGAGAGAGCAGTGGTGGCCCAGTGGTAATGGCCGCGACTTACGAGTTGTAGGTCGTAGGTTCGAACCCGGACAGGCGCTTTACTTTGTAAATAATTTCATCACCACTGCTCTCAAAACGGTGAGGCATGTCCTAGAACCAAAAATTCGAAGACATGTGACATCTACCAACCCGCACTGGGCCCACGTGGTAGATTGCGGCCCACTCCCTCTCACAGAGAGGAGGCCTATGTCCCAGCAGTGGGAACATTATAGGCTTATTATGTATTATGTAAGCATTAAAGTGCTAATTTTTGTTAGAGTCGAGCGTCCCCCCCCCCTGCCAGTTAAATGATTGTTTATGGAGATGTGAAAAAATTCATGGCAGCAGTACATATAATGAAATTAAAAGGAAAACTATCACGGCTAAGTAGGCTTTACAAGTTAACGAGTTATATTCGAACAACTTAAATTTGCAGTTGGAGAATTGACCGTGGCATACCGATGTATGGCATAACATGTTTTTCAACTACAATGTTAGCTTTGTTTTTGGAGTAAATTCGTCCCAAGTAATCCAAACTACGGGACCCTTCATTGTACGTGGTCCGACACGCACTTGGCCGGCTTTTTTTCCTTTTGCTTCTAAGAGTCAATGCAAAAAGAATCGGACTTATAAGTCGGATTCTTACGCGTTATTGTTAGTTCAAACGCGTTAAGGCTCCTACATACTGGCGCGACTTGTCGCGCGACGCGACGCGACACAAAGACACCGCGTGTAGCGCTACAAGCGGTGCCTTTGTGTCGCGACGCGTCGCGCGACAAGTCGCGCCAGTAGGTAGGTATGTAGGAGCGTTTAATCTCTGGAACTATAGTTCCAGAGATTAACGCGTTTGAACTAACAAACTCTTCAGCTTTATTTTATTACTAGCTGCGCCCCGCGGTTTCACCCGCATATGTCTCGATCCCATGGGAATATCGGGATAAAATTATCTTATTTCTAATCCAGGTTATGGCCAACCTATGTGCCAAAAATCATACAAATCCGTTCAGCCGTTTTAGCGTGAAAGCATAACAAACAAACAAACTCACTTTCGCATTTATAATACCTATTAGTTAGGAAGTTAAGATTAGGACATTACATTTAGATGAGTAAGTATAGATTGTTGTTCGTCATTGATTCGGGAATTCATAAATTTCTAATAAAATGTTCTATTATTTAATGTTTAGGTACTTATATAGGTACAACTTATTTTTAATTTCCGCGCATTATTTGAGAAACGTAGTTACTATACAAGACTTTGCCGCAACCAAGCATTGATCGATGAACGTGAAAATTTTCACGCGTCCATTAATGCCTCTTTTGCCGGCCGCTGCAGTAATGTACTGTGCTGTAAGTATTTCATGTGTTTTATTACCAGTTAGATGCTATCAGGATGTAGATTCATAATGTATACGTACACTCTAAATACTATTCCTTAGAGTCTACATTTTTCTAGTCTCTAAGTAGGTAGATTCAGTCCCACGTATTTTCCAGATCAACATAGAGCATTTAGGTTACTTCAATATCAGACATGTCCAAGAAAGTTCATCATTAGATGGGATCTAAGCTTGTATCCACTGTGATGACCAACACGTAATTAGTCATTTAAGTAACTTCTCTTTGGCTTTAGTGAAAAATATAAAAACAAAACCATACTTACAGACACCAGCAACATGTATCTTCTTCATCCATGGATAAATTACCCTGTCGGTATTATCTGAACATATCGATGAATCATCATCTTCTACAGGCGGAGAATCTAGCAGAAGTCTCTCGTCATCTAGCTCTGAACCTGGGGACCCTTCTCGTCCCAATGCATGTAGCTTTCTTCCTGCTGGCGCTGCCTCTTCAATATGTCTCTCTAGTCTTAAACCAAGTTCTGCCAAACCTGGGGCAGTTTCAGGATTGTGAGAAGGGTATCCGTGGTCTGCATCGGATGGATGAGAAGGCTCAGGGGGCCTTGGTGGCGGGGCGACAGGTGGGTGCTGCGGCAAAGGATGATAATACCCCCCATATCCATACCCTGTCCCAATCTGAACTGGAGCATATTGGTGCTGGTAACCATATTGCAAATGTTGGTGTTGATAGTACTCCCCGGGTGGAATGTAGTCTGCTTGGCTGTATTCCTCGGAGGGCGGGAATTTGGGGTCTGGCTGCGGTTGGTACCCACCGTTGGTGAGGAATGAGCTCATGGTGGGCGTGGTCCTCTCCGCGCATCACCTCGCACACAACACGCCTGCTAATATGGCCGCCATTTAATTTAACGACATTTTCACAAGTTTCTTTGTCACTTTATTTTATGGGCTATGATTATAAAATAACATATACGATAACAATGTTGAATATTCTCGTTATTGGAACTCTTTTGCAAAAGCAAATGTAAAGTAAAGCTCTCAGCGCTAATCGATGTTCAATGAATTTCTTCAAATAGGGTGTGGATTGAGAACCAACACAAAAACTACCAGAGAAGATTACACCAAATATTGATTTCTCTCAATTCAATCTAGTTATCGTAACAGAAAGAATGAAAGCTCTTCTTAAATCATCGATGGGCAGTTTGGATGACACACTACACAGTATTTTACAAAATTATTCGTAGGTACAAAATGTTTGTTCACACCTTTTCGTCCACCTTGAAGATCTAAATAAGAAGTCCAAATATTATTAACTCGTTTAAAACGTCCACAAACCTTACAGTCAACGTTCAGTTTTTGTAATCATCTATTGTTATAATGATCACATTTATTAACACTGTTATCTCACTATCTTCAGCGTTTGTCCACTAAACACTATCACAAACCAGTCAGTTCATTTCACAGTTTTGATCGCAAAAGTTTTAGAACAGCATTATTGCAAAGTCATTTGATTTATCACTTTTTGATAATAAACAATGGTGCTGGAGGCGCGCTGTCCTGCAACATTTTGAGACAATATACACTGCCCAACACGCCAGCACACTCTGTCACTTTAAGGACTCCTATACATGTTCATCAATTTTTACATACCACCTTCCATTTTTAAGGCGGAGCTGTTCTTCTTGCTACTAGCTTATAAACCAACAAAGAACTTTCAACCTTTTACCTTTACGATAGGCACTAATTTTGTTTGGAGCCATAGTTGAAAGCAATAAGCTGTAACCACGATTTTCCCCCTCCCGCTTGTAAACATACGAATGCGTGCGAAAGAAATAGACGCATAAATCGTTCATCGACGCAGTAACCAACCTCATATTGCCGTCTCATTCTATCAGGTAAAGTTTTAGATTAGAGCAAATGAGAACAAAGTTTAGAGCGGGCTTTACTATAGAAGAGATTAAGAAGCTGTTTAATAATAATACAGAACGAACATGGTCTCTGTTCGTAGCGACACGGCGGCGGGTTTTAAATATTTAATATGCAATTTCCTTTATTTTTCATTATTATACTGTTCATTATTTTAATGGACGACAAGTGAGATATAATTAGGTAGAAATTAATAGTTTTGATACAAACCGTGTACGGCCATCATACGGTCATTTGCATTTTAGTATCCGTCACTCATGGTCAACGCAATATTAATGATTTCTACTATTTCGTTCTGTTTTACGGTTTTACTTATCACTAATTAATTACGTTAACATCATGTTTTATGATAATACTTGCGTAAAGTTTTATTTAGTTCCTCAGTTTTTAATTTGCGTGGTACAAATTAAATATATTTTTACGTTTGTATTTAATTTTGACTAGTACTCCATTTATTCCATTTTATTTAAACTAAAATACAATTAATCAGTTACTATCAAAACCATTCAACATGGCAGGTTTTTAAATGTACTTTACTAAATAAGTATCTAATTCTATTGGGTTCAGCCATAGCAATTCAATAAATGCCACATATTATGTTCGTATCAGCATTCCTGCCTGTTCGATACACTTTAGGTATAGAACTCATAAACAAATAACGTTTACAACCTAAAGTTGAACTAGATAGAGCAAAATACCAAATTTATGATCATGACGCGGATCTTAGGATCAAAATAATTAAAGTCAAAGAAGATGAAAATAATCCTACAGAAACACAAGACAATAACAAAACACATGACGTTTACCAAGATATCTATCACAGAAGTCACACGACAAATCGGATCAGTCCTTACTCTCCAACAAAAAACAAAGCAATCACTAGTCACGGTACTATGATACCGTCTAAGCCACTAATACTACACTAAGACCCGACAAGGGAGCCGACTTGGAGACCAAATAAACAAAAATGGTGATTTTATTGAATTAGATGATCACAATGGACCACGGTGAAGTTCTGCTGAGTCATGCCAGCTCCCGAGTCGGCCACAAAAGGTGGTAACACCCGATCAATGGATGTTTGATCAATAAATAGACGTGTATCTGGTCCGGCCCGGCCTTTTTTGATACTGATTCTGTTTTGTGTTGCTGGGATAAAGGTTCAGCTGCTTCGTGTGCCTTTTGGGCGAGTTGGGATTCAGACGGAGTAAGTTCTGAAATATTTATTAGTTCTATGGAACAATGATGATCTTCGTTACACGTCTTGTTTGATTTTACTAAAGTCTTATGATATTATGAATGCTTCACTTCTGGTTCTTGTCATTACTTCAATTCAGAACAACTGAATTTTCAGTGTCATCTTTGTTTTCTTTAGTTTGTGTGTGTAATTCTTATTAATTCTAAAGAATTAGAGTAGAGCAATAAACAAGTTTTAAGAATCAACACAAACCGTCTAGATTCTTCACGACTGAGACTATAACTATTGATGATTTGGTTTTAAAAATATCATAAGTTGATTCTAGACTGTATACTAAGTAGGTACCAATTTTATTCTTTTCAAAAAGTGTGAACGTTGTAAAAGACTTGTACGCTAAATAATATTAACAATATTGTGTACCTGCCAGAGTGTTATATGTTATTACAGTCATGCTTGCCCATAGACTTCAGAACCGTAGAGGTATAAAGCCCATCTACTAACATGTCGATAATGATTTGTTATTATCCCCATGACCGTTAATAACAATTATCTACGGGGAATCACCGATGATTTGTTCTTACCTAGGTACAAATTGATGATGACAATGATAATTATGTATTATATATTATGTTATGTATTACATAACACCAGGAAAACTTCAAGCGTTGAAACATACTCCTCTACTCTAGATCTTGTCTAATCACTGTACAATGTGTCGATATGTCTGTCAGTCTGTTCTATCGCTGATCTTGACAAGCAATAAATTGTTTTAATCTCAGACGAATGCTCTTATTTCTTTATTTTTGGTTTGCCACTGCTCAACGCTGGGTATTCGGTGCGTATTTTAAAGTTCATAATTGTAAGTTATGCTATGCTTGTGTTTAAAAATAAAAATCAAATAGATACAAAGATGATGCTAAAAAGCGTGAATCCGCTTTTCCAATACCATTTTGATAGACTCTCAAAGTTTCAAATTAAAATTATTTGCTTATGAGAGATAAATTCCCCCATTGAAGACATCCTTATCGGCGCAAAGTTTCTTCAACAAACTTGCTCGCTCCCGTTGTTTTTTCTCGTGACGCTAACTGCCTGCCAGCTCGTTCTATCCAGCGCAAACTTAATCCAAGTTTAATGAACAATACGACAGGCCCTTAATCAAACTTTGGACTTCCTAACTTTGCTTCCAGGCGATTTCCAACTTTAAAAAGTGCAGCCATGAGTTTAAATTCTTCTGTACGCTTCAATGCGTATAGGTCCTTTTACCTTTCAAATTCCCAGCTGGAGAAAAACCTATTTAGCTGACTTTGATCGTATTATTTGTTTCTTGTTTTGCCTTTTAGATACAGTGTCGGAATAAAGAGAGTTTATTCAAACTGGGTCTTATTAAGATTTCAACAAGGTCATTTATAATAGGTACTCAGATATGCTACAAATACAGTTTAATTCTGCTAGGATTTCGAAAATATTTTGTTTTTGTTTTCGGGATATAAATGGGACTGTATCATTAAAGTTGAGAGCAAAAATACAATTTAAAATTTCGCAGTCCTGTTCCCAATCACATGTTGTGAAGGGGATCGTATAGCCAATTTTCTGTAATGGCGGGTTGCGTTTCCTATCTTTGTTGGGCCGAGTGCCGACGTTTTTTGCAAAGTCTCGCCCCTCCCATGCCAAGGGCTGGCTTCGATGAAATTTATGGGGTACACATGTACGAATCTATATACTTTTTATTTTTTGCTGTAATTTCTACTTCTTATGTAAATTCTAAGAGTTGGAATCTTTTATAGCGCTTCAATGTAATTTACAGTCTTATGAATTTTACACAAACAATCATCAAGCTACCTCAAGTCACGTCTTTATAATTTAATAGTAACAATGTCAGTACCTACACACCTACATACATTGTGTAAGCGTCTACATTGGAGCGAGCTCCTCAAAGTCTCGCACAAGTTTCTGACGCGGGTACGTCATCGTATGTCAGACGTTTGACAGCCGACACCACTCTCGACTCCCTGCGACCTCCTACGCCCCCCTAGATGACGTCACCCATCAAAGGGATTTATTCTGGATGGAAGCTCCGTGTCTAGATATATTTGGATATCGAAGTTTGAACAACTTTTTACTGTGACGAGACTTCCCTATCGAATTTGATTAAACAATTTTGTGAGTTTTTAATTTGCCAGTATAATCTCCAAAAGGCTCAAAGCAGAAAAATGTGCTAAAATGATTATTCTCTATTACAATTCACCAGTAATTATATCTCTTACATCTCTCTTGAAACAGGTATTTGGGATACCTAAAGAAAGATAGACCATGGTACAAATTTTTCATAATAATAAGCCTCTGATTCTGACTCCAATATCTTTGAAGCGTGTATTCCTAAGATTTATATGGCATTTTCTACCACAGCCAAAGTTCATATTTTGCCATTTTATGTGTATGTATGCCTCACAAAAACGTCAAATGTTACAGCGTCGAGGGGGAACGTTTGGTATTCCTGACAAGACCGAGCCCTAAACCATAACTCCTTACTTCCTCCACTGGACTTACAAGCTTAGCTACTGTTTAATAAATACCATTTCTCTCTGTTTCATCTCTGGCGTTTCCGACGGTTTCCAGCTGAGTGAGCAGATGTTTCATTAATCAGCGAACAGTCGCGACAGTGCAGCAGCGCTGGCGTCGCGGTTCAATTTTTTTCCTCTTGCGCCCTTAGATTGGATATTGGACACGATTTCCTGGGAAACTTGGCAGAGACTGGGTGGTCGCTAATCAATAGTATACGTATCTATTACTTATTATAACTATGTACTGAGACAGATAATAATTCATTGTTTCCTTCCTCTTATTTGTGCTTGTTCTTATCATATTTCGTCTAGGAGGTCGCACACATGTTGATCAATTAACGAAGACTACTTCTGTAATCCGAGCACCTACCAGTGAAATAGTATCTTAATTTGAACGAGATTTGCCTCTTGGGTTATCTAAGTAAGGGTATCCAAAAGTAAACAACAAAAATATTTCATGGTCAAAATTATTGATGCCATCGAACCTTGCCAAACAACGAAACATCAATCAGAACAGCAGTAGAACAATACAAACGGCCCAATACACATATCTCCTCAAATTAAACTTCTCATCTCAACGAGATCCTAAACCCGAATCTTTTAACCCTCTTCAACTTTATCTAAAAGCAAAAGCAATTTGCATTTCAATGCATAAATTTATCCGACACACGTCACCCTGTATAAGTATTACTATCTCCTCCCCTCTGGGTGCATTCTCGAAATTATTCCTCCGTGAATAGGGGTGCTTTTGTTACTGCATTTTGATATTATGTATGGGTGCTATGTGAATCTTGGTAAGCATATATATAAGTGAGTGGATTGTTGGGAATTATTTTAAATTGAGCAATTAGCTTAAATTGATAGCAAGCACTCTTTTTTCACATTTTCTCTTCTTTTTCGGTCCGTTGTAAAGTGTTACCGGAATTTAGCTTTTGAAAATTGAGGCATCGCCAGGAGGCTTGTAACTTTAACAATACTGCTTCTCGTCAGAGCATAAGGTGTTCGGTTCTGGCAAATTGGTTGATTAACTCGCTGTCTTTCTTTCGTCAAGACTGCTCTGGGTAATTTTTATCTGGGTGGAAATTGGTAGATAAGATTGACGCTTGGAAATCGAATCACACATGAAGAACTTAGGAAAATGTCGAAAAGCAAGCACGGTTTATGGATCATCCCTGAGTAATTTTAAATGGTTATAAAAACTTTTATATTTATAAGTATATTGACGAGGAAAAGCTAGTTTTCTAAAGTAAATCAAATATAATAATGGAACCAACAATGCAATGACACAGAATCATGACGCTATAAATATTCATAACAAGCAAATAACAAAAACGAATCTGCCTGTAATAGCGATCGATCAAACGCTGACTGTTACATTAAACTTAAATAAACTAAAATTTCACGCGTACATCTTACTTTCTAATGATCGATCGGCCGGAAAATCGTACTGATTCGACGTAAATATTTTGACATCGAAGAATCGTATGACGAAACAATCGCTTTCATATCTAAGGGGAATGTTAGAAAACTTAATATCTGTAGACGTTTGATAGATCGGTCTCGGGGGTGTTGGCGAGCGTTCGGAGTCCGAACAGTAGCGGTTCGCCTGTGCTATACAATGGCGAGTTTAGAGACAACTCGTCGCTTGGGAGTTTGATAAGATTGGCAGCGGGATGGTTAAAAGCTAGCGGGTTCTTTGAATTAAGGTGATATTACTTAGAGACTACCATTGTTCAGAGATCCCAAGTGCATTGTAAAGGTTGTGCGTTTCCTTGCAGTTTAAAAAATTCAAATTCGTTTTAGATAGGTATGATTGAAATGTATTCTTGCTTTCAATTTTGTTAATCCATGCATATAAAATTTCTTAATTTTTTTTTTCATTTCGATTTCATTTATAGTTTGGCAATGTTACCTAAAATTATATCAATAATCCTGTTTCTTATGAGGTAGGGAACGGATCCCCAAAATACGTTACACTGACTTGGCGTGCTTTTAATAAAACCATTTTAACATAAGAAAGAATTTCAATCTCATCTTCTGCCATCAAATTAATCCTACGAAAATCTAAAAGCAGTTTTATCTCAGCAGTATCCACTTAAACCGAACTGTCGAACAAAACCCTCTCTCCCCAATGCACCTTGTTTCGTTGCATCAGTATACATCCGCAAAAAGCGTCTCTCGCCACTACCTCAGAATGACTAATGATGCTGTGGACTGTGGAGTGCGGATTCCGAAAAATACCTCGCACTCGTACCGTAGACAATGTCGATTGAAATACGTATAATTGGGTAAAATGTTCAAAGCTTTAAAGCTATTGAAAAAATTTTTTAGATAATACATACTTTTTAAATAAATGGTTTAAGAAAAAAAGTAACTATACAATATTGATGCTACTAACTATTTACACTAGGTAGACACTAAATTAAATTACTAACTATATATACAAATTAATACAAAAAACAAAAGGACACTTAGGCGTCAAAGTATTCGTCCGCATCGCTGTCATCCGGAAACGTGCCCAGAAGAGTGGCAGCATTGCCACGTTGAATGGCAATGCTAATTCTTTGGCCAAAGAACGAGCCAGCCCTCTGGTCACGTGAAGTGTCGATCAATCGGCGAGAGATTTCCTTAAAAAGGAGACGCGCACTTGGGCCCCATGACCCGAGCGTTTCGACCCCAAACGGCTCAAAACTGTAGTTTCCTATAAGGTTGCAGTATTTGCGCCGCTTGAGGGTCTCAGCAACTGCAGCAGCGGCGCCAGCACAGCCAGCCGTGCTTGGAACATGAGATGGCGCAAGGGTGTCGACACAGGTTGCGTCCCACACCAGAGGCCTACCCAACTTCCAAGGCAACAACGTCATACCATCTGGTCTCTTCCCATCGTCACGTACCAATCCATTTGGTTCTAATACCGCTGGTACGCTGGCGGTGACAAGGGCTCGACGAATAATATCGTTGATGCTGCCGTGCCGTGCTATGCGACCTGCGCTCCTGCAGCAGGACAGGCCATGGTGTCCAAGACTGTCGACGGCTTCACCGCAGTGACACCGATGCGGAGCAACACAAGGTGCGCCCAAGCGGAGACACGTAGCGAGCCGAAACGATGAGTCATCCATCATAGTGCCTATGGTAGATGACGGGAGCGCCTGAAGCCACAAGCCAGACTCCCACTCTCCCACAGCCAGCAGACGAGCACGCTCAGCAGTATTAAGTGATGTATTTATCAGGGTATTCCGTATAACACTGCAGAGCGGCACGTCCCACCGTCTCTGTGAGGTTGGGTTGTCTGGCAAATCCATATTGGGACAAGCCATTTTCCAAGCGTTCAACGCGTCGGTAAACCACGGTACCTCAAAATCAACCAGTGAGGAAGATAAAATGTTCCTGGTTAATTTATCAGTACTGTGAACCGAGGAGATGAAGGCCGGTAAACTTATACTTGAAATTTTGCGGAAATTTTTCTTTTTAAATTATATTTTAGATAAAATGTATTTTTTTGTGGGAATTGCTTTAGAGCTTAGAGTTATTTTGATCAGGAACACTATAAGATCTCTATGAGATCAAACTGTTGTTATATTTTCATACCAGTTAAATAAGTATCATGGATTGCTTCGGTAGAGCCTAACTCCTGATATTCCTCGTCGTCTGTTGCTTTGAATGATCCTCGAGACATGTTGCCAATTACCTACTTTTAGTGGCTAGTTTATAGAAGATGTCGTTGTCTAATACCAGTCAACTCTTGAAATCATCTCATTTCAAGAGTCGACTGGTATTAGACGAAAATTACAGCCAGAACACCGCTTTAATGTTAAATTATGTAGTTATATATGATATTAAGTATCAACATTTTTCACAACACACAATCTTTACACAGTGTTACATCAGAGGGGCTTGTGGCTAATAAATAACAGCCGCACGGGTCGATCGATCAGGTTAAGCTACGCTTGCCGCGGTTGGTCTGTGGATGGGTGACCATCTTTACATACTAAGACACATCCGTGCCTCGGAAGCACGTTAAGCCGTTGGTCCCGGCTGTCATTTGTAGATCTTTGACAGTCGTTACGGGTCGTCAGAAGCTCGAAAGTATGACAACCAGTCTTACCAAGGGGTATCGTGTTACCCAGTAACTGAGTTGTGGAGGTCAGATAGGCAGTCACTCCATGTAAAATACTGGTATTCAGCTGTATCCGGTAACACTGGAAGCCGACCCCGACATAGTTGGGAAAAGGCTAGGCAGATGATGATGACTCAGTGTTACATCAAATATTTTGATTTACCTGTTCGCCACCTGTCAACCAAACTTCTAAGGACGAACCACTTACATCAATAATCAAGACAAACAGCTGAAACCTGAACAAAAATCCAGCTTGAAATCAAATTCACACAAAGACTAGAACGGTAGGTAGGTATAAGCCGATCCTTTTGCACCAGCCAAGAAAAATAGTAGAAAAGCCATTAATAACTGTCACAGTTGCCTTGTTAAATGCATACAATACTTGGAGCTTTTTAAAAGGCTCACAATGGAGACTTGGCTAAATTAAAAGTTTTTCGATACAGCCGCTCGCGACATTGCACGGAACTGGAGTCGGTAATTATTGTACCACGTTACTGGTACGGATAGCAAATAAACTTCAGGGATGTTTTTGAATAGGTATTTTATAAGGTTTTATTTAAGTGGGGTAAGGTTTTATTTAGGAGTACTTGGCTTGACTTAAAAGGGTAAAAGTCACTCAAAGGGCAATGGAGAGGGCTATGGTTGGAGTTTCCCTCCGTGATCGAATCAGAAATGAAGAGATCCGCAGACGAACCAAGGTTACCGACATAGCCCGAAGAATTGCCAAACTTAAGTGGCAGTGGGCAGGGCACATTGCTCGCAGAACAGATGCCGATGGGGCCGAAAGGTTCTGGAGTGGCGACCGCGTACCGGAAGGCGTAGCGTTGCAAGGCCTCTTATAAGGTGGACCGATAACCTTGTGAAGAATCCGCTGGATGCAGGAAGCATAAAACTGGTTGAAGTGGCGGTGCTTGGGGGAGGCCTATGTCCAGCAGTGGACGTCTTACGGGTGAAACGATGATGATAGGTGTACTTCAGGTACACCTCTACCCAACCCTTCGGGGAAACAAAGCGTGAGGTTATGTTATGTTATTTAAGTTGTATGGTGTAAAATTGTTGAGGGGCTTGTGGCTAAGTAATAACAGCCGCATTAAGCTGCGCTTGCCACAGTTGGTCCGTGGATGGGTGACCATCTTTAAATACCTTAGACCCCTCCGTGCTACGGAATGCACGTTAAGCCGTTGGTCCCGGCTGTCATTCGTGGATCTTTGACGGGTTTGTTACGGGTCGCCAGAAGCCCGAAAGTCTGACAACCAGTCTTACCAAGGGGTATCGTGTTATCCAGTAACTGGGCTGTGGAGATCAGATAGGCAGTCGTTCCATGTAAAATACTAGACTGGAAGCCGACCCCAACATATTTAGGAAAAGGGAGGCAGGTGATGATGTAAATAGTTTTTTAATCCTTATAGCAATGTTATACGTTCTTGTTTGACCTGTAACTATAAGTCTTTTAGGAATTTCAATGAATGCAGCCATAAATGCAAATAGATATAAGTCACTGTTAAACTCAGCATTGAGAAGAAGCTTGAGATGTGTGTTAAGAGCAATGAATAGATTAAAATCATCATCATCATCATTCTTCTGCCCTCATTCCAAGTTATTTGAGGTCGGCGCAACATGCCCCTTTCTTCCATACTTCTCTATTAGAAGTCATCTTGGTAGTCACCCTCTTTCTAGCCATATCATCTTTCACACAGTCCATCCACCGTTTCTTCGGTCTTCCCCTACTCTTATAGGCATCGACATTCATACTCAAGACTTTCCTCACGACATTTTCCTCATTGCTCCGCATCACATGCCCATACCATGACAATCGATTTCCGCACAACTTTTCAGTCACCGGTGCCAACTTTAGACTTCAATACATAATCAGCCTATAATGTTCCCACTGCTGGGACACAAGGCTCCTCTCTGTGAGAGGGCCGTAATCCACCAGCGTTTTAATTCTAAGATGCAGGATAGCTTCTTATTAGAATAAAATATTTACCACGTTCTAAGAAACCTTATAGCATCATTACAAAACGAATAGACTTATAAATAACTGACAGACAATTTACTTGTCATCAATATTTATATACCGAAGCAAGAATTAAAAGGTAGGTAAATAACAAAGTCCTCTGAAACGGAAAATTGTTGATTGATGATCTCATATTCCTATAGAACTACAATGCGATAATTATGTGGACATTAATAATTAAGTATAGGCCCGGATATTAATTCTTAAGCAAATTGACAACCGACGCCTATTTTCCGTGTAATTGCAATTTCATACAACTGTCAAAGTAATATAGTTGTGGTTTGAATATTCGGACAATTTAAGTTGATAGTCAATTTTCTTTACAATTAACTTCCCTGACTTTACATAATACCTTTAAATAAATAATGAACGTATTTCTTGCTTCGTACTTTACACCGAAAGTCACACAAAGGTTGGACTTACGGTATACATTTCGATATTCCTTGCATACATAATTATCAACCTATAACGTTCCCACTGCTGGGACACAGGTCTCCTTTCTGTGAGAGGGAGTGGGCCATAATCCACCACGCGGGTTGGTGGATGTCACATGTCTTCGAATTATAGGACAAGCCGGTTTCCTCACGATGTTTTCCTTCACCGTTTTGAGAGCAGTTGTCATGATATAAATTCGACAAAGTAAAGTGCAAGGTTCGAAGCCACGATCTAGGTACCACTCGTAAGTCGGGACCGTTACCACTCTGCTCTCACATTGACGTGATACCTTTCCAATATCAATATTGGAAATCAATCAATATTGGCTCCGGTTTCAAAACCGGAGCCTGTCAAGAAAACAGAAACAGGTCGCTGTCAAGGCTGATTGAGTCTCAAATAAACTATTGTTTATGTAATTTTCTATGTACTTGTACGTATTTATTCATTTAAACTCTATGCACAAATACACACGGCTACATATCAAGCTATACATTTGCAGTATAAGCTGATCTCGCATTGCTTAGGATTGCCGTCCAATGAGAAGTCAGCTTATACTGGAAATGTATAGCTTGATACTTTAATTTATAATTTAATTTCGACGAAGAAAAAGGAGTATGTATGTATGTGTGTTACTTCATTTCATCTGTAATTTGTATGGTGTACATAATAAAGAGTATTCCATTCTATTCTATTCTATTCTATTCTATTCTTGATCAATGTAGCCGTGTGTACCTGTACGGCGGATAGATAGTTCGAAAATAACTACAAAATACAAGAATAAATACTAATACTAAGATTCAGACATATAAACAAAAAGTATCAAAATCTTTTTAAGCACCCAAGTTACAACGATCTTGTCGCACCTGTTTTGCGGACTATACACTCTAGGTTGGTACGAGTACGTCAACTGACACTGGTTTTGTAAAGACACATTTGAGCGGAAAAAAATCAAAATTAATGATATCGGTGGCAGCTACTAGGGCACAGTTGAATACTCTTCTATAGTTCCACCTCAGTTGGTACGTACGATTTGTGAGTTTTCTTGTCCTAGCCATTTTTGTTCAGACTACCTACGTAATTGACAGAAAAACTGTACGTATTCAAGCAGTTTTGGTAGATAATGGTTGGTGACAAAAAGTTAAGGATAAGAGGTAGATTTTGTGTTGACGTGGTTTATTTTGAGTTTTGAAAAATAATGTCTTTTTTTCGACATATAGACGGAAAACACAGAATTTTGTAGAATAGGGCTAAAACAGAGCTTTATTCCAGTGTAAAGCTTTTTCTTTGTAGCGGAAAAGCTTTGTAGGGATCCGACCAGTAAAGCCCCCTTTACACTGTGCAACTTTATTGCCTGTGGCATGCCATACAGTTGAAGCAACAATTGACTGTCACCGTACAATTGTTGCAACAACACGTACAATTGTTGCTAGTTAGTTGCCGTTAAAAACTGGTATAGGTGTAAACAAGCACGTACAATAAAATCGCATTCAATTCTGGCATGTAAATGTTCTATCATTGAAACATGAGCGAAGGAAACGCCATTGATGACCGGGTACCCAAACAATTTATCTTTGATAAAAAATACAGAATCCAATTTGACGAGAGTCGCATATGCGAGGGCTTGCGCCCCGTAGAGCTTCGCATCTTCACGGATGGATCCAAAACAGGTAGTGGCACAGATGCTTTAATCTTCTCGGAGGACTTCAACATACACATAGCCATACCATTGGGAGTCCATAACATAGTGGTCCAGGCCGAATGCATGGGTATCTCAGTCACACAGTGGACTCTGGGCTGATATATGAATGCCAGCAGCGCCTCAACCAGGTGGGTAGCCTCAATAATATATCCATTCAATGGATCAAAGGACACATGGTTGAACCAAAGTGAGTGCAGGTAGACTTTTTTTTTTTTTGAGGGTGGGAAATCATCAAATAACTTCTCCCGCTCTGGGCGGAGCGGGAGGGTGTGTCAGACTCTTACTGACTAAAACCCACCCGTATTCCTTCCTGTTGCCTGTGTTGCGGGGGCCTCGGTGACCCATAAGTACCTTCCCGCGACCCCGGCAGGCATCGGCCCTAGTGGACCCCTACTTTGTGCTGACGACATATCTTTGAGGCGCGCGTGGAATACGACGCGCCGTCGACCCGGGCCTGGTCCTTACCGGACGGTGAGCTACCCATTGCTCACCGTCCGCAAGCCCGCGCCTACGGTGGCCGGAAATCCGCCCGGGATTCCCGACGCCCTAGGCGTCTCCTGCGGCGGCTAGGGGCGAGAGGGCGTGAAACTTGCCTTTCCCTCAACCGTCCCGCCTCCTCCTTCGCGAGCATTACTGCTTCGCAGAAGGAGGTGACGGCTGCCCATGCCCTCTCGCTCCGTACCATGGCCTGAACCAGGGCCGGACGCGAAAGGTCTCTGCCGCCGATCGCCTCCACGAGGACACGGCGGTGCTCTGCCCAAGCAGACTTCCACCGTATGCTCCACCGTGTCCTCCGGGCGATCCACACAGTGGTGACACCCGGACGTTTCCTCCCGCCTTATCCGACACAGGAACCTCCCGAAGCTGCCGTGTCCGGTGAGGACCTGCGTCAGGCAGAAGGTGAGGACGCCGTGGCGCCTCTCCAGCCACTTCTCAAAGAGGGGACTTATTGCCGAAATCGTGGCGTGCCCAGCACTGGGTTGCGACAACCGTACTTTCCATGACGCCATGAGATCCCGCCGGAGCTCCGTCCGCTGTGCCGCGATTTCTCGCGGCAGCGTACTTACGCCCCGGCGTTTCGCCTCCTCGCGCCACTCCCATACGTGCGCGAGGACTTTTGCCTCCAGATCCCATGGCGGCAATCCGGCAAGGAGGCTCGCTGCCTCACAGGAGACCGTGCGGTATCCTCGGACCATCCGGATGGCCATGACCCTTTGGGCCGCGCTCAACCGGTGGGCTGGCCGCAGCGCCAGAGAGCGCGCCCATACAGGAGCCCCGTAGAGGGCCATGGACCGCACGACCCCCGCGTAGAGCCTCCGGCAGGAGGCGTTTGGACCCCCTAGATTGGGCAGGAGCCGCTTCAATGCAGCGCCCGCCCGCTCCAGTTTGGGAGCCAAACGTCGGAAATGCTCCACGAAGTTCCACCGGCTGTCGAGGACGAGTCCCAGGTACTTCATCGTCGACTCGACGCCGATAGAAACCCCTCCTACCGTTATTTGGGACCCCAACGGTGGCGCGTTCCGAGGACCATGAAAACACATGGCCTCGGACTTGTGCAGGACCACCTCGAGTCCCAATTGCCGGATCCTTTCGACGATTGTCGCAACCCCACGTGCCGCTAATTCGGCCGCCACCTGGTGCGACCTCCCCTGCGCCAGGACCAACGTGTCGTCAGCGTAGCACACTACGCTGACGCCGCTAGGGAGGTCGGCGCGCAGCACCCAGTCGTATCCGATGTCCCACAGATGCGGCCCCAGGACCGATCCCTGTGGGACACCGCACGACATCTCTTGCCGGTTCCACACTCCCTGGTGACCGGGGTAGATGACGGCCCTGTCCGTCAAATAGGCCTCGACCACACGACAGAGGTAGGTCGGCATCCGGTGATACCGGAGTGCCTCCCTGATGCAACTCCAGGGCAGGGTATTGAAGGCATTGGCGATGTCTAGAGACACCGCCAAGACGACCCCACCCTGGGCAATAGCATTCCCCGTCGTCAGGGCTCGCACACGCATGATGGCGTCCACCGTAGAGCGCCCTCTGCGGAAACCAAACTGGCTCTCCGCCAAATCCGGCCCCACCCGCACCAGCTGGCCGAGGAGGCGGTCTGCAATGACTCTTTCAAAGAGCTTGCCCACCTCGTCGAGCAGCACGATGGGCCGATAAGCGGATGGAGAGTCCGCAGGGCGCCCTGCCTTCTTTATGAGGACCAGTTTCCCCGTCTTCCAGCGAAGCGGGAACTGGCCCCTCTCCATGCATGCGCTTAGGAGCCCCCTAAGTCGAGGCCCGAGAGCCTCCAAGGCCAGGACCCAGGCCTTCCCAGGTAAGCCGTCGGGTCCTGGGGCGGTATTTTTGGCATTAAGCCTGCGTACCGCCGCTCTCATTTCTCCCTCGGTCACCTCCAGAGCATCGTCGTCGTCGTCGGCGGTGTGGTCCGCATCAGGCACCGCAGTAGGCGGAGCCATAGGTGGGGAGGAGTGTTCCCCTCGCGAAGGGAACAGAGCGCTCACCACGTCCTCCACAAGCTG
Organism: Atethmia centrago; assembly: GCA_905333075.3. Classification (NCBI taxonomy): domain Eukaryota; kingdom Metazoa; phylum Arthropoda; class Insecta; order Lepidoptera; family Noctuidae; genus Atethmia; species Atethmia centrago. The sequence continues at coordinate 10,997,884 of HG995383.1, read as the reverse complement.
GGGCCGGAGACTCTGCGTTAGCGGGGGAGCCCATGGGCGGAGTTTATCCCGCACCACCTTGTACGGGCGTCCCCACGGGTCCCTGTCCAGAGTCCCCAGCGACTCCTCGCGGGCCAAACCCCTGGCCCGCAGGATCTCCGCTTGGAGGGCGGTCTTCGCCGCTCTGTACCCCTCGTACAGCTCCGCCTGAATGGCTTCCGTATCCGGAGGTTTGATACGGAGCCTGCGGTGCCTGGTGTACCGGCGTCGCGCAGCCACGCACGCAGTGCGCAGAGCCGTCAGCTCCTGCGACCACCAGTACACCTGGCGCGAGGCACGTCCAGGCTGGACCCGGGGCATTGCCACGTCACATATGTCGGACATGGCCTCCCGGAACCACTCCGCCTCGTCGTTGATGTCGGCAGGCCTGTCCGGTGGTGACACCCAGGCCTGCACGATCGAGGCTTCCAGGAGGAGCTCCCGGTCCAGCTGCTTCAGCGCCCACCGCGGACCACTCGGGGCCCGTCGGACCGGCGCGTTCGAGGTCTGGGCGGAGACGTCGAACCGGAGAGTGCAGGTAGGCTAAGGACGCACTCCCTACAATCGATGGCCGCCTCACGAAACAGGTTCTCCGACTAACTAAAGAACTGTTGCGTACAGCAGCTATAACTGGCCATGGGTCATTTAATAAACACCTCTTTGTCGTAGGAGTCACAGATAGTCCGCTGTGCAGGGCCTGCATAGATGACGACGAGACAGCAACTCATAACAACTTCCCAGTGGTCGCTCATACAGGGCAAAGTGCTTCGGTAACCCAGGTACCCCACGTGAGATTGTCACTAACACCGAAGCATTGCTGGCCTTCCTTGAAGAGCTAGGGTGGATCGAATAACCGATGTTCCCACCCGTAGGCAAAATACGCGCTTTGACGTAGATTTGCGGACACCAGTTCGTACTACCTATGGCATGCAATTATTGCTCTTGAACGTTCCAGAAACTTGTACCATGTAAATGGGGCTTCAGGTATAACGGAAGATTTATTAGTCTGTGTGTCTGTCTGTCTGTCTGTCCCCACTGTAGCTCAGAGACGCTTATTACTAGAAAGCTGTAATTTGGCATAGGTGTACCTACAAATTAATCACGCCGACAAAGTGCTAAAATAAAATCTTGAAATTGTTTTTTTTTTAGGTTACCTACCTCCCTTGCACGTAATGTAGGGATAATATTTTTTTTTCTCGTGTACCCCATGGTGTGGGGTATCGTTTGATAGGCTGTTCAAAAATATTGGGTGGGTCTGTGAACACCACTTTTCGAATCAAGGATCCGCTTGTGTAATATTAAGCATTGAAGTGCTCATGTTTTTGTGAAAAAAATCATGGCAGTAGTATAATGAAATTAAAAGGAAAACTATCAAAGCTAAGTTGGCTTTACAAGTTAACGAGTAATAGTCGACCAACTTAAATTTGGCGTTGGAGAATTGACCGTAGCATAATTATCGATGTATAGGAGAACATGTTTTACAAGTACAGTCTTTTTTTTTGGGATACATGCATCCCAACTTCTCAACTACGGAACCCGACACGCACTTGGCCGGTTTTTTCCTTAATATTGCAGCTATGTAAAGATTTTTGTTTTTATCTTTTTTTCCGAAAAAGACAATCTTAACAGAAACATAACTTGACATGGTTTCTATTTTGTCATACACGATACACCTCAATCAGCACGCAATTCACGAAACTCCGACTATCCCATCGCACGACCTGGATAACACCTTGATTGACTTATCATTTCAATCTCACTGTAGTCAGACGAGAACACGAAACGATTATCATTCGCTACAACATCGACATAAACTCTTCATACACCATCCATTGCTTTTTTTATTCAACATCTTAAATCAGACTGCTGTTGTAAACGCGCAATGTATAAGGAACCATTTAAGATATCGAAGAATTGCAAGGTTTCTTGATAGGTAGTTAACGCGGGGGCGCTTGCCTCCGCATCATCAGATGATAACATCTCCAGACAATCGGTGTGACGTCGAGACCTGATCTCCCGTCAATGTTTTGACGTGGGATTCAGTACCTAAGTATAGGGACCATAGTATTGTACCTATAGGTAGGTTCGTATTCTTTGTGAGAACCTGTTTTCCTGTGTTTTGTTTTCTTGTTTTGTGAGCTGAGATATGGCAGAGCTTTTGGATGGTTTAATTTCGGAAATCACATCTAATTATTATGAACTAAGTCTTATATTTTGGCAAAATCAGAAACTTTCAATTAGGTACCTACTTAAAATTATAGGTTAATAGTTATACCAGCCATTATAAGCTATTATCAGAAATCGACAATCCTATTGCAAAGAATATCAATAGCAGTAGATATATCTAAGCATTTTAATTTACGAAACGAATAGATCGAGTCATCAAAATAAAACAAAATACTGCCAAAGAAAGCACAATCCAATTCCATCCCCCGATTCCATCAAACGAACCCAAAGAAATTGCATATCGATCTTAAAATTTTAATTACTCTAACTGTGAGGCAATCAGGCGAAACCCTGTGACCCATTTTAAAAGTTTTATACGTACCGAAGCAACGAGGGGAGTGATAAATGAATAACATCAATCAGAAGAATAAGTGTTGCAAATTTTCACCCAGCAAGTTATCGTGGAGTAAGGCCCGACTTGTTTTAAACGATAAAAATGATCGAGTGCGTTGTGTTCTGTATTATCTCTGCTCGAAGAAGGCTACAATTTTGGCGGGATCCAGTGTGTATTTACGAAGTGAGTTTTTTGTGTTATGTGTGCTCTGTGTGGTCATGGTCTTAAAGGGATTTAATTGTGCAATTTTGGTAACTTTCAAGAGCAGTGTAGAGACATGAAGATTTTAAGTTTTTTAATGTAGCCTTCCTTTAGTACCGAAATAACTGGAAGTCATGTGAAAGGTTGCCCAGCAGTGAGGTGACGCAAGGTGATAATAATCTAAGTAAGTAGGTATTGTTATGGCAAAACGAAACGCCAATTCCATAATTATGGCAGAAGTGTTTGCTAGCCTAATTAAGACAGATTGTGATATTATCTAAACATTTCTTTTTGGTGTATTATTAATCTTTGAGTTGAAGAAGGTACTCATACTTAGTTAAAAAAACAGATTCACTACTCAGATTTGCCATTTGGCATAGGTAAGTAACTATAAACCTCGACATATCTATCAGACAAATAGAGCAATCAAACTGATATAACTCTCCCAGTTACTCCAACCCTAGATTTGATGTTGTTGCTTCACTCCAGTAGGTAGGTACCTACATTTCGTAGAAACTTTTAAGTGAAACGTTGATTCCAAAGTGGATCGAAGATCCGAGCTGACGGCAGAGCGATTGTTTTGAAGAGGGGCGAAACTAGTTAAGAAGATAAAATTGCATTGATGTGGATTAAATAAAATTAATGGTAGGAATATCAATACTGTCTGTCCACTGTTTCCATTTCAGCCTTATTCTAATTTAGATTTCATAATAATAATTATCATTTATTATCTTTAAATAGAAAATTTTACCAACCTAAATACCGAAAGTTAAAAGAAAGAAAAAGTATTTATTGGGACTCGCACTGGAGATCACAAATTATACTAAAAAACACTCATAGAAACATAAAAAAAAAACAAAAACTAAGTAAAATTAAAATAATAACAAAAAGTCCTGTACGAGGCCAAAAGGCTCCTATCTCAGCATAATGCTGCAGTACCTCTTTAAGAAATAAGTGTCGTAGTGCTGGTATTCTGATAGGGCCCACTGTGATGTCACGGATAGATACAGATATAAATAAAAATAACTAAACGTGTGAAATAACCTATTAAAATAAAATAGTTATTGAATAAAATCCATATAATTATAAACCGCGTGTCGGAACCCAACGTAACATCAGTTACTTGTCAATGCCATTTGTGTTTGTGGTACTCTATGGTATTGTACTACTTAGTCAGTGATGGCATTTTATATGGATATATAATATATCGACGGTTAAAAGGTAATAGGGCATAAGCGACATTTTGGTCGAAAATGAGTTATGAATGCCATCCTACTTAATCTCTATTTTTAAGTAAGATGGCATTCATAACTCATTTTCGATCAAAATGTCGCTTATGCCCTATTACCTTTTAACCGTCGATATAAATAATAATATAAATTATAATCCATATATAATTACAGTTATCCAAATGTATTTATCCATACCTATATAATATATTTAATATTCAAACCATTTTCTCAATGTGTACCAATCAAACACGTAAGATAAGACGAATTAGGCGTGATACCCATCTTGTGTCCACGAGGGTTACGGAAGGTGTCCTCATCAATAACGTGTTATCTGCCGGACTGACGACCTGCTACTGTGGACACGGCGCAGTGGACACTTCCGACAATCTATAGAGATGTTTGTTTTGTTGCTATGGATTCAAAGCTGTTGGATTCTAGTGGATTTAGAAAAGAAACTGCCATGCTGTAATGGAACTTGAACTATGTATCGGAAAGACTCCCGGAGAATATTTATGCATGGCCCAATCCTACTAGTAAGAAAATTTGTATTTTTGTATTGTAAACTAGCTACGGTTTCACCCACATAAGTCTCGATCCCGTAAGAATATCAGGATAAGAAGTATTCTGTGTCCTAACCCAATTCATGGTCTACCCATGTACCAATTTTTTTCCAAATCCGTTCAGCCGTTTTAGCGTAACAAATATTAGTTAGAATTAGGATATAATTTATTATTTAAATGATTATGAATTAAATGATTATTGAAGATGTGCAATTTTAAAATGATAATCAGTAGAAAGAAAGGAGAAAGAAAAATTGTTTATTCTAAGATTACATAAAATAAACACATAAAAAGTAGCCAAAAGCCATTTAAACCATTATATTAACAATGTTGTCCAATGCTTAATGTCAGGGCCAGGAACCACAGACCATCAAGCATTGGACAACATAGAAGGAAATAGTAACTAGTAGAAGATACCATTAATAGGTAATGAGACATTTATGAACCACCATAATTGTCGCCTCAGCCGAAAGACATCCAATGTTTCCCCAAAGTACAATGACCCATCTTGCGCTTTCTGCATACAGGCGGACTCCAGATCTAACTTCAAGATAGATCCCAGATCCCTATCTTGAAGTTTGATTTGGAGTCCAGATAGATCCCTATCTTGAAGTTAGATTTGGAGTCCTTCAAATACAAATTCAAGGTTTGTATACCAATGACTTATGATCCAGGGACCTTTACCTAGAGACTTCAGATAAGGGTCGGTACTGAAGTAAACCTAGATTTTATTAATGGCACTTTAATACGAAAAACTCCAACAAAAGATGTCACATCCACTCATTACATTTCTCACAGAAGCACGACTCCAGATCGAGGACAGTTTAAGGCAACTATTAAAAAATAACCCTGTCAAACGCTATTAATCAAAGTTCGATAAGGCAGCTCAAAATGGGCGGTCTATGTTGTAAGGTAATTTATTTCATAAGTCCGAATGCGATTGAAAGACTAACTGAACCAATTTGATATGACCCTTCCTTTGCCGTCACGATCTCCTCTTGCTTCTATATTTTGTATGGATGCAGGAAGGAGGGAGGGTCATCGATTCTGGTCGTTTTATATTAGCGATGGGCGATAGTAGTCGCTGTATCGACAACGTTCTTTGGACAATGGCCAATAGCCTTATCAACACATCACATGATTTTCTGTGTACGATCGTATAAAATGAATCAGTACAGTATTAGGAACAAGTTTGATTTGTATATTACTTACCTAGTACAATATTTAACTGTCTTCTGTTTTCTACTTCCATAACTGATCGTATAGGTTGAGCTTCAAGACCTGAAAAAATATCCCTACAGACGAATATTAATTTAGGTCGTTTACGTGAAGTTCAGAGCAAAAAAGCTAAAGCTCTAGAGAACTTTTGACGTCATTCAAGTAACAGTATCCTATTGATTTTTCATAAAACAAATTATGATCGCCACTCTTTCTCCTAGGAAGATTAGACAATGTCCCATCATAGTCACAAATAGCAGCGGTTTTGTGAGACGGCCATTTTCTGCTATTGAAAATTAGGTTCTAATGTTTTATAGTTTAAAAGCCTGCTTACCTTTCGTTATTTTAAATGCCTGTATAATGATAACTACGTTCTCATTAACTCTAAAATTTCACGATCTCTAATGATGTCACAGAAGTCCATCGTTTAACTGTTCATGTTCCGATTTATTCTTACACCTTGGAGTAATTGCAAAAAGTCTGTTATATGTTTGCCTCTAGCAGCGAGTTCGCTACATAGGGCATAGATGTCGTTATTCCTTGTACAAGAAGCAAAAATATATGTATATGTGTAAGTTACATCAATGTATTTGTAGCAGTTAGATATTACTTTCATATTCAGGGTTGTTTTGCTATAAGAGTAGGGGAAGGCCAAAAAAAGATGGATATACTGTGTGAAAGATGATATGGCTAGAAAGGGGGTGACTACCGAGATGATGACTAATAGATAAAGAAGTAGGTATGGGAGAAAAATACATATTGCGCCGATCACTAATAAATTGGGATACCTAAGACCAAGAGAATGATGATTAAGGCTTTACCTGCTGTAAAATGCTCTGATTTTAAATTTGCTATACTTAAATAACATGCCCTGGCGGCTGAGAGTATGTCATGCTCACTCAGATGTCTCGCTGATGGTGGGGCGTGTGTTGGATCATTTAGCTCCCTTCAAAATGGTTGAGCTGAATGGTGCTGATCCATGCGTCATGCTCGTGAACGGGCGCCGTCAGTTGGTACTGGTCACCTCTTAGCTTCCTCGGCCTATTTGCAATTTGTTTTTTGTTTTTGTTAATTTTGCTACTATGGACACGTTTTTACATCGTCCTCACATTTAGTTATAAATTCAACATTATTTATACTAATCTTTATGTATCCATGTCCATGGAGTTTCTTGCCCGTTCTTCTCCATAGGTACATACTACGCTTTGGAATGGGCAACTAGCTTCATATTTCTAACTGACCGACTCCTTGAAAAATAACCTAGTAAATAATCTAGTTACCCAGTGACTCTCACCAAGGACCATTGAATCATTCTCTGCAAGAAGACCTTCACTGGTGTCATGTTGTCTCTGTAATATTAATGATAAATCGAGTAATTTTCTTAAAAAAAGGTCGATCGCAGCTGTAATTTTGGGCTAGCAAATTAAAAATCAGAATTTAGGTTTGATAACCACATTTCGTCCTTGGCATACAAGCTAAATAAAGCATTGTTCTAGTTAAAACAGAACACCTACGTATTTAATGTGCTCTTAGTCAAGGTTAAATTCTAATGGATAAATAATTAAATTACCTAACTTATCAATGTCAAAAGGCCAATTAAAATTCAATTATATGTTGACCATTTTAAATATTGTAAAGCACACTCACATCTAGTTTAATTATTTCTAGTTTAAAACTGAATTTACTAATCGTGTCCTTTGCTGCGATGCGTTATATTTTTTTCCGAAATTGTTAAGACGCTGATAACACCTAAACCGCGGTCACTGTCAGATTGCATAGAAAAGAAAGAGAAGCGCGATGACACAAAGCTTGTAATTTATTGCAAAATATGAAGCAATTATCTATTTACTCAAAATTGAGTTGAGTAATCGAAAATATAAAATCAACCAAGTTCTGCATTCAAAGAAGACGTTCTTGTTATTAATTAAATACGAAACGTATGTTGATATTTAATGCAGATATTTTGGATTAGAACTCAAAGTAAGAGGTTAGTTTAACGTTAATTTGTATCGAGATATATTTCAAAACGTGTTTTGGTAACAACCAAGTTCTGGGAAATATGTTCAAAATTAACATATATTTTTTCCGCTATCACAAACTATACTGATTTGGCCATTTTTTTTCTTAAGAGAATTATTTTGGTCAATTGGGTCTTGTCAGTGCCTTAAGGTCCTAATATAAGTTTAGCAACATACCTATGTATGTACATTCTGCATCCGAAGTAAACAATCCACAGCAGTTTGAGTAGATACCTACTTACATAAAAAAAACTCTCAAACCTTCGCATTTCCGAACCGTTTTTGAAAATACCGGCCAAGTGCGTGTTGGTCCATGCACAATGAAACGTTTCGTAGTTGGGATGAATTTATCCTAAGAATAAACTTAACATTGTTGTTGAAAAACATGTTCTCTCATACATTCTAACTGCATATGTAATTTGGTCGACTATTACTTGTTAACTTGTAAAGCATACCTACTTAGCTGTGATAGTTTTCTTTTTAATTTCGTTATATATGTTGCTTTTTTGCTGTCGTATTTTTTCACATTTGCAAAAACAACCATTTAGCTGGCAAGGGGGGGGGGGGGGGGGGGGACATAAAAAAAGAAAGGGGGGACACTTGACTAACAAAAATGAGCACTTTAAAGCTTAATATTTCGCAAACGGATCCCTGAATCGAAAAATGGTTTTCACACACTCGCAACATTTTTGAACAAACTTTCCAACTACACCCCATACAATGGGGACAGACGAGAAAGAAAAATCATCCCCACTTTTCGGGTAGGAGCGGTACCCTCAATATTTCTTTTAGGTTTTATTTTACTACTTTGTCGGCGTGATTATTAGGTATGTACCCTATACCCGTGCCAAATTACAGCTTTCTAGTACTAAGAGTCTCTGAGCTAAGCCGCGAACAGACAGACAGATAGACATGGTGAAACTATAAGGCTTCCTTGTAATCCTAAAAATATTATAGCTAGCGCAATGATGAATTGTGAACTTAGAAACAGGGCTTTAAATACCGGTAAATTTTTCATAACGTTATCTCTATTTGACAGCGTTACCGTTAATATTAAAATAACGGTAATAGATTTAACGTTATTTATGCTTCATTTTATCGTTAATTTTTATTAACGTTAATTTTATCTTAACGTTACTTTTATCGTTATTTTTAAACGGGTAAAGTGGAAGTAGCGGGGCCTGAGGCGCGTGGTAGGCCGCCCGCCGCGCGCCCTCGCACCGCGCTGATATCGTGCCGATCAAAACGTTGCCTTGCCTGATTCTTACGCGTGAGAAGTGCTGATAGTATAGTGAGCTGATTTAGTCAGTGATAACTGATCATTTATTCAATATCTATGAGTGAAGACAATAGTCAAGGTAATTATTGATTCAACATCATCAGCCTAGCCTTTTCCCAACTACGTTGGGGTCGGCTTCCAGTCTAACCGGATGCAGCTGAATACTAGTATTTTACATGGAGCGACTGCCTATCTGACTTCCACAACCCAGTAACTGGGTAATACAAGGGGTATCGGTAAGACTGGTTGTCAAACTTTCGGGCTTCTGACGACCCGTAACGACTGTCAAAGATTTACGAATGACAGCCGGGACCAACGGCTTAACGTGCTTTCCGAGGCACGGAAGGGTCTTGGTATGTAAAGATGGTCACCCATCCACGGACCAACCGCGGCAAGCGTAGCTTAATCTGATCGATTGACCCGTGCGGCTGTTATTATTTAGCCACAGGCCCCTCTAATTAATATTTATTACAATAGTCGTCTTACACATGCAGGATTTAACAGACTACCGTGCCGCCGGACTATGGTAAAGCCCCATACAAAGCCGCCTCAAAACCGTTTCACGTGAATGTCGTTGTTATGGAATAAAAATAATATAGTCTAATAAATAAGCTTTTTATTCGCATTTTTTTTTAAATTAAATAGGCATCAAAGCTAACTCTTGTTCAATAACGTAATTTTGACGCAATACGTTACTGCAATTCAATGCCACATAACTCGAAAGTTTTTGATATAAATGTACCAGTATTATACATTTTTGGAATGCTTATAATCTCCTCATAACGTTTCATAATTAATATTATATATACAATATGTAACAAAAACCCTGTTGTTCCTTTTAGGAACGTATACATTTACCTATAAGCAAAACATTGATGAAATTATAATTTAAAAAAATTAAGCATTGGCTAGTCGAGAGGTCAAAATCAAATAACTTTTAAAATCGACACATTTCAAAAAATGTTTAGAGTATCTGATTTTACAAGTACATCTTTATTTCGCTAAATAGCCTACGAGCTCAGCGGCTTTCATTGAATGCGACAAAAGATACCGCCAAAAACTGCCGTCGCGCACGTGCCCCGGGTCGGTACCACGTGCCTACCTACACCGCCAACCCGCCACCCGTCTCCCTGCGAATCACTTTAGTCTCCCGCGCACGTTACTACCGAATGGATGTTATTATTGATCTACGTAATGAGTGACTTGTGTTTTGTTTACGTAAACGTTGACCATATCTTATTCTAACGTAGAATATTTTAATATGTTGATGTGTCTTCGGAAATGTAACTGCAATTATGCAGAAGCACGCAGACTCTACCAAGAACGTTTTGCGAGTCTACCATTACCGTCGGCGATGGTATTCCAACGTTTGCACATACGTACGTACAATACCGGCAGTGTGCACGGGCGAGACCAACAACGAGCTGACGCAGGCAGACCGAAGACTCGAGACAGAAGTCTTGGACTTGCTTGAGCACGATCCAACGCGAAGTACACGCTCAGTGGGACACGAACTCGGAGTAAACCTTATGCGCGTTAGGAGAGTACTCAAAGAAGATGGCCAGCACCCATTTCACTATTGTCGCGTCCAATCACTACTTCCCTCCGACTATGAGCCAAGAAGTGTAGAGGTACAAGGTGGTCATATCGAACAGCAACTCCGTGGCCGTCAAGTAGATATCATAATAAATTAATGCATTAAAATGTAAATAGGTACATCAGGTTTGACAATAGGTTTGTAAATAGGTACATGTGACAGACGCGGCGAATTTGTTTTTTTTTAACGTAGTGAAGTGTTAAATGTAGTTTTAACAATTATCAATTGTGCTTAAAAAGAGTGTAAACCAAGGCTTTCAAAAATTAATTCGTTTAAGTGATACTGAAAAACAACAGCTGACAAGGTCACGAACTTGTGTAGAAAAATAGGTAGATATGCGGCGGCGGGCGGCGGTTTGTACCGGCGCGGCGGCACCGACCAAAGAGTGTGGCGGGACCGTTCTATCTACTTCTGGTTTCGCGTCATCGCTTCATGCAGAATTGCAGAGGTAACAAATCAATTAAACATTACAAATATTAATAATTAAATATTTATTTTTATTTTTTCTATCGAACAGTTTTTTATAAATGACTTGCTTTATCGCTTAGTAAACCGATTCTTAAAACGTAGGTAGAAGGAACAACAGGGTTTTTGTTACAAATTGTATTACTTTGATAAAATAAAATTAACCAATATAGTTTAAGATGGTATGTTTATAAGGTTATTTTTTAACGAGACATTTACCCTTTACCGCTGCTAGCCGCTGTCGAGATATTTATTGTATTAAGATCTTTATACATTAGTTTACGCTAGGAGAAAAAAAAATTGCTCTTACTTGCTCTTTTTCTGACACGGTGCTAAAACATATCGCGAGATAAAAATTATATTTTGTTTCAATTTCTTTTTATTTCTCATAAAATCATTTGTTATCTATGTCTATTAAGGTCAAATTAATAAAAAGTTAATTACAGTGATGATTATTATTAATAGTTCTTTGTGGTTTTGGTACAGTTTTGACCACCTTACTTGATAAAATATGGTCACTATCTATTAGGGTCGAAATAAAAACAGGTTGGTTATGGGAAGAGTGCAAATTATTAGTATCTTATCTTTTTGCACATAGCACTATTTCATATGCCTATAAAAGGATGGTGAGCCCTGAAACATTCACAGTTGTTGGTCAAAATTCAGTTGCCCTAAAAAGCAGTTAATTGCAAAGTTGACTGATTTGAAAAATGGGTTGAATTTGTTTGTAGTAAACGTGACTTGTGCAATTTGTTGATAAATGGGCATAATATAGAAGACTACTTCCAAGAAAATTTAAATTTGTCACCAGAGGATATGGCTACTGTGGTCTTCTACATTCAAAGAAACTTGGTATCAAAATGTAACGAACGCTGGAGAAATGTATCTCAGATAAAAGACCGCTTTGAAAGTAAGAAAGTCAGCTGGTTAGATGGTCAATTTCGTGTTCCACTAGAGTGCCGAGTCACGGTTAATGACCCTAATATGCCTGGAAGTAGTGGCGGCAGACCCTCGAAACCATACGAAGCATCTTCAGAAAAAAACAAAAGAACGAAAAAACATGGAATTAATATAAGAGTACGGATCGGACTGTGTTCTCAATGCATATGCTCAGGAGTTACGGTCTATGGATGAGACGGAGGAGGCCGCAATCGTCAATATTATACGAACTGCATCAAAAAATGATAAGATTTTTTTTGTTAAATACGTAACGGGGAACTCTGAAGACGTTACACCTTTTTCAAAGGAAGTAGCACTACGGACATTTATTGACAAAGAACAGTATAGTAAACTTCGACTTTGTTTGGCGGACAAAAACTGATCAGTGTTTATCTTCTTCTTATCCAACTTTAGTTGAAGCGAAGAAGAAGTGTTGCCCACCAGATTTGAGCATAACCATTACTAACATAAGTTCAAAAGTCAATCTGCAGGACTTGTTGGATCATACTGTGGCACGTAAATTACTAATTGCTTCAGTTTACAAAAACGGTTTAAGAAAGTTGAAACTATTCTGTAAATGGGGTTGCGACGGGTCATCCGGGAAGAGTGAGTACAAGCAAGTTTTGCCTGAAGAAAGCGATTTTATATCAGATGCAAACCTTTTTATTGCTTCACTTGTACCCATTAGACTCATAGATGAGACAACTAATACTGTTGTTTGGAAGAATGAAACTTGCTCATCTGTAAGATATTGCAGACTTATATTGTTAGAATTTGCCAAAGAAACTCCTGAAAAAACCGCGTCTGTTGTGGCTGATATCAACAACCAAAAACAAAATCTGTCTCCATCCCTGATAAATAAGAATGGCGAGGTAATCGAAATTACTCATGACCTATTTTTAACCATGATTGATGGTAAAGTGGCACAAGTTTTAACTGAAACTCGTTCGAGCGCTTCTTGTACAGTTCGTAGTGCTACTCCTCGGCAAAATAATAACTTAGAGGCAGTTAGGACACGAGATGTAAACGAAAGTTCATTTCAATACGGACTGTCAACACTGCATGCTTGGATTAGGAGTATGGAGATGCTCTTACACATTTTTTTATAACTTGTCTTTTGAAAAGTGGTCAGGTGCCTGAAAATAAAAAAAACAAAGACGAAAAGAAAAAATTGACACAAAAGCGGTTTAGGAAGGAAATGGGACTACATGTCGATAAACCTTGACAAGGCACTGGAAATAGCAATGACGGAAACACAGCTCGGAGATTCTTTCAGAATTACTCTTGCTCTGCAGGCATTACAGGTGTAGACGTAGAACTTATAAAACGAATGTACATAATAATGTATGTCATCTGGAATTGCTATTAATTCAAAAAAATTCGGTGAATACGCATGTAGTACCTACAGCCCAACTGTACGTAGATATTTATAATTGGTATTATATGCCTTCCTACGTGCATAAAATACTTATTCACGGAGAAAAAATCATTGAGTACTATGTTATTTTACCTATCGGACAACAAAATTGTCCGAAGACGCGCAAGAATCCAAAATAAGGATTACAAAAAGTTTAGAAGTCTATAGATCATCATTATAGAAAGTGTTCAAGAGCGGCTACAAATAAAGACGTGTTCCATACCTTATTGTACACTTCTAAACCATATATATCAAGTTTGAGAAATACACAGAAACAATATCAAAATAACTTTTAAATGAAGCCACGGCCCTTCTTGCCTATCAACGAAAATCTGTAGGGGCTTCCTGAATTTTGTACTTTATTTTTCTCGTTTGCTGCAATTATTCAATTTTAAGTAAATTCAACAAAAGACAAATTTTGTTTTTTTTTTTATAGAATGCATGTATTTTTTTAAGTAACTAATAAACAGAATTTTCAAAATCGAAATTATTTACATTAAACTTTATACATCCAAGAAAACGTTTGCAAAATTACAGCTCATTTAGTTTTGAAACGACTGAGATACGGAGTTTATACGAAACACGCGATTTTCCCATAGTGCGGCGGCAGAGCGGCAACAGTGTACCTAAACAGATCCAATGCTAAGCGAGCGCACAAAATGTAAACCTACAGAACGGCAACGTAGCAAAATTAACGGTAAAATAAACGTTATTATCATATTTTACGTTACTGTTAATTAACGTTAAATTACTGGTAATGTTAACAAGTAACGTTAATTTTTTTGTAACGTTAGTAAGGTAACACATTAAAATTAACGTTACATAACGGTTATTATTTTGTTATTTGGTAACGTTAACAAGCCCTGCTTAGAAAATCACGTAGATACCACTACGTGATTTTCTAAGTTAGGTTAGGCGGCATTATTCAGCTACACAACGCCACCTATTGTCAACAAAATAGAAGTACATAAATAGTGAGCGTCGTAACCAATGCCTACTCAGAGTAATGTTGTGCTACATGGTGATATAGTGCCATCTGGCGTCGAGTAGCATGCGTTACGTAGTTACATACAAATCTACATACATAATTTATGAAAACATAGCGCTTTGGTCTGGGTGGGTACTGTCGTTTTCTGAGTTATAGATTCTAGCTCTAGGAGGGTTCTTTGTAGGTTGCTAACGCTAGTCGCAAATAAAATACTAAAACAGAACTAGTATGATGCAAAATATTTAAGCTTTTGTAGGTACCTAATTGAGTTATTATTTTTATATGTTTGGCTATGAATAGCTTAAATAATGAATTAGTTATTGTAACCTATCGTCAAACTAATCACCCCGTTACCAAAGCTTGGATGGATTTCGCAATGATAATTTTGAGGATATTTCCAACCTTGACTGCGGAATGTTTATACAAACAATGGCTTATGCAGCAGGGCCGTCTTTAATCTATTCGAGGCCCTGGGCCCTTTAACATATGGAGAAAGCAGAATGCAAGAGCGAGCTCGAAACCTTTTTAATACTACATTTTTTTAGTAGTATTAAAAAGGCGGGGTGCTCCCCGCCTCGGATAAGTTAGGATTTCTTTTGACCGTTAATAAAGAACTTTTTTGGCACTCCGTCTGAGATTTAATAAGCTTTTCTTTTGACAGCCTCTAGCTACGACGCTGGCAGGAACTCTAGGGCCCCATGGATCGCGGGGCCCTGGGCACTCGCCCAGAGTGGCCAATAGCAAAGACCGCCCTGCTTATGCTGTTAGAAGCAATAAAAAACAATACTGTCTATGTTTTTTTTATACCGAGAACATACTCGTACGTACCTATTCCGGCTTCCTAAGACGATAGTCTTAGAAAACAAAATCGGAAGCATGCCAAAAAGGGGCATGCCAAAAAGATTAGAATTGGCAGTTTTAATGTCAACTGCAATAGAACTACATTCAAGCTATAATTTGTCGGCTTGCAATTCAAATACGGTCCGTCTTTGTCTAGACTCTAACTACCTACCTAGTAACCAATTGGATATAAACTTTATTATGTAGAGCACAAAACTTTATTATTCTTAATTCTACAAGACCTACCAATAAAAAAATACTTTTTCAAATAACTATCTTAAACTTTATGCCTAACCTATTGCAATAGAAAATCATTAACTTCAATGAGAAAATGTTGTTTTTTACTTTATTACATAATCAGCCGATAATTTTCCAGCTGCTGGGACACAGGCCTCCTCTCTGTGAGAGGGAGTGGGCCGTAATCCATCACGCGGGCCCAGTGCGGGTTGGTAGACGTCACATGTCTTCGAATTTTTGGTTCTAGGACACGCCGGTTTCCTCACGATGTTTTTCTTCACCGTTTTGAGAGCAGTGGTGATGAAATAATTTACACAAAGTAATGCGTCTGTCTCCGTTGGAACCTACGACCTACAACTCGTAAGTCGCGGTCATTACCACTGGGCCACCACTGCTCCTACTTACTTATATTGATCAATCAAAAAGAAACTCGGCGGTTTAACTTAATATTTGTTTGTCTTATTAATGTTTTAATTAAAAATGGGATAGTTTAACTATAAGAGCAATGGTGGCCCAGTGTAACGGCCGACTTACGAGTTGTACGTCGTAGGTTCGAACACCGACAGGTGTTTTACTTTGTGTAAATTATTTTCATCATCGCAGGCTCTCATAACGGTGAATGAAAACATCCTGAGGAAACCGGCATATCCTAGAACCAAAATTCGAAGACATGGGACATCTACCAACACGCACTGGGCCCGCGTGGTGGTTTACAGCCCATTTCGTACCGATAGGAGGCTGTGTCCCATCCATGCTGGGAACACTATAGGCTGATTAATGTGCCTACCTAATTAAATTTCTTGTGAGACAGGGCAGTACACAATTTAGGAAAATAAATACAGGTAAAAAAATAAAGGAATTAACATTTTTATTTAATTTATTTAAGAGGTTCTCTTGTTATTGAAACTGCTAGGTCCAATTTATTACTGAACTCAGCCAGCCAATCAACACCGATCAACAAGATCAGCCTGTACAATCCACTACTAGACATAGGCTTTTTCAATTGCTCGCCACTGACCTCCATCCTCGGCCACTCTCTCCCATCTAATTGCTGAATGGTTGATGACAAATCTGGAACATAAACTTTTTAGGAACACACACAACGCACAACGATGCTTTTTAAGTTCAATCCAAGACCTATTAGGCAAATCAATATGAATTGAGTTGTCCCATACATGTATTATACATATTTATATAGGTACATTAACTATGACTGACAGTGTGTCTTGTTTCATTCACTGTTTTTATTTCAATTTCCTACCTACTGTTCACATTGTTGTTATTATTTTCCATTAATTGAAATCCTTGGCTTGTCCATTATGTAGGTACGATAACTTATTAATCACTAAAAGTAATTAATTAATTTGTTATTTTCAGCTAACTGTTGTAACCTGACAATGTAATAGATTCTATTGTCATCATCATAAT
This sequence comes from Atethmia centrago, assembly GCA_905333075.3. Lineage (NCBI taxonomy): Eukaryota > Metazoa > Arthropoda > Insecta > Lepidoptera > Noctuidae > Atethmia > Atethmia centrago. Next base: position 10,980,887 of record HG995383.1, on the reverse strand, counting down.
TTCAGCCGAAAGACGTCTACTGCTAACATAGGCCTCCCCCAAACACTGCCACTTCGAACGACGCCATTATGAACATCTTTAATTATTAAATAATTATCAATTACTACACTTATTAAATTCGAAGACATGTGACATCTACCAACCCGCACTGGACCCACGTGGTGGATGACGGCCCACTCCCTCTCACAGAGAGGCCTGTGTCCCAGCAGTGGGAATATTATAGGCTAATTATGATGACTACACTTATGCAAAATCCTTAACTTCTCAATTATTCAGTCATTGCTTCGTTAACCACCGTGTTTCTTAGATAATTACGTTAGTATGAAAGACATCTATATATCGTAAAATAAACTGTGCCGAATCTATGAACAAAAATTGCAGTTCAAAATAAAGTTACATATATATAAGCACACTTTTATTGCCAGATCCACAAATAAACTACACTCGGAAAATCGTGAAACCGAAACGAAATCTCGCTAGATCTACCACAAAAATGTTTAAAAACGAATCCACTCCAATATTCCCACTATTGTTACTGAAAATAGCCCGTGAATCGGCATGGAGCAATAACATAGTACCACTAAAAGCAATCAAGTGCATATCTACGCGTCATAAATTGCCGTAAAGCCTTTACTTTAGTACCGCAATAGAGAAATACAGGGCAATAAACTATTGATATACTGCATAGATAACACATTGTCATTGTCTCTTTATAGGACATAACCAGAGAATGTTATACGTCATAAGGTTATGAGTAGGTTATGATAGAGTGGATTGGAGAATAAAATGTAGTGTAATGGGGTTGATGTGAAATAAAATATGAGCTAGGAAGAAAGATTCATACATTAAAGAGATGTTGTGGTCATTGTAAATGAGTGAAGCTATATTTCACATATTTACAACGACCTCAGCATTTCTGTTAGCTGACTAGGTTATGATAGAGTGGATTGGAGAATAAAATGTAGTGTAATGGGGTTGATGTGAAATAAAATATGAGCTAGGAAGAAAGATTCATACATTAAAGAAATGTTGTGGTCATTGTAAATGAGTGAAGCTATATTTCACATATTTACAACGACCTCAGCATTTCTGTTAGCTGACTAGGTTATGATAGAGTGGATTGGAGAATGAAATGTAGTGTAATGGGGTTGATATGAAATAAAATATGGGCTAGGATGAGAGATTCTTACATTGTAGCTAAAAGAAATTCTGTGGTCGTTGTAAATGAGTGAAGCTATATTTCACATATTTAAAACGACCACAGCATTACAGTTAGCTGACTAGGTTATGATAGAGTGGATCGGAGAGTAAAATATAGTGTAATAGGGTTGATGTGAAATAAAATATGAGCTAGGAAGAAAGATTCTTACATTAAAGAAATGTTGTGGTCATTGTAAATGAGTGAAGCTATATTTCACATATTTACAACGACCTCAGCATTTCTGTTAGCTGACTAGGTTATGATAGAGTGGATTAGAGAATAAAATGTCGTGTAATGGGGTTGATATGAAATAAAATATGAGCTAGGATTAGAGATTCTTACATTGTAGCTAAAAGAAATTCTGTGGTCGTTGTAAATGAGTGAAGCTATATTTCACATATTTACAACGACCACAGCATTACAGTTAGCTGACTAGGTTATGATAGAGTGGATTGGAGAGTAAAATATAGTGTAATAGGGTTGATGTGAAACAAAATATGAGCTAGGAAGAAAGATTCTTACATTAAAGAAATGTTGTGGTCATTGTAAATGAGTGAAGCTATATTTCACATATTTACAACGACCTCAGCATTTCTGTTAGCTGACTAGGTTATGATAGAGTGGAATAGAGAATAAAATGTAGTGTAATGGGATTGATGTGAAATAAAATATAATATAAATTTTTTGTTGTCAAAAAGTGCAGGCCGCTTTTCAAGACATGCGACACTTAATGACATAATCCGCCGGTCTCTTGCCAGCATCAATGTGCCTGCTCTTCTTGAGGTGACTGGCAAAAGACCTGATGGTGTGTCTTTGGTCCCGTGGAGTTTGGGACGGATGTGTGGGACGCTACCTGTGTAGACACACTGGCACCGTCCCACCTCCAACGGACTACTTCTAAAGCGGGTGCAGCGGCAGAAAATGCCGAAAATCTGAAAGTTATTAAATATGGAGGCCTTGGCAGAGAGTACAACTTTGTGCCCTTTGGCGTCGAGACCCTCGGTCCGTGGGGTCCCAGTGCGCATAAGTTATTTGCGGAAATCGCGAAACGTCTAGTTGATGTAATTGGTGACCGAAAAGCTGGCGGCTTTCATCAGCGAGGAAATGCCGCCAGCATCCTCGGTACAATGGCCCGAGGGCCTTTTTTAAGCTTAACTTAGTTTTAATTTAATTTAGTTAATGTTAATAATCATCTTGTAATTTGGTTATGTAAATAAAGAAAAAAATATAAGCTAAGAAGAGAGATTTATATTGTAGCTACAAGAAATGTTGTCGTCGTTGTAAATATGAGAAGCTATAGCTAGGAGAGAGTATCGTTTGTGGTAAGGTACCTTACTTTTATTTTATGTTAATTTCCTTGCTATGTCCTTGGCAAAATAAATAAATCAATCAATCCATCTGCCTAGCTTTTTCCCAACTATGTTGGGCTCGGCTTCCGATCTAACTGGATGCAGCTGAATTCCAGTATTTTATATGGAGCGACTGCCTATCTGACCTCCACAATTCAGTGACTGGGTAATACGATACCCCTTGGTAAGACTGGTTGTCAGACTTTCGGCCTTCTGACGAGTCTCCTTACATATCATATCTTTACACACCGAGGTATGTAAAGATGGTCAGCCATCCACGGACCAACCCCGGCAAGCGTAGCTTAACCTGATGGATTGACCCGTGCGGCTGTTATTACTAGCCCCTAACTCTTCAAAATAAATAAATAAAAATATTATAGTAGGTAATTTAATCATTTGATATAATAAAACAAATTATTTAAAAAACAAAAAACCCGACTGCTAAAACACATAACTGAAAAGAGAAAAACAAGCTTTATAATCTATAGAATTTTGGTGTCGCAGGCGGGGACAAACATAAGTTACACCATATTTCAGGCTATTGGTTTGTACATACTCTAGAAAAACATTACCCTCCTTCTGGGGCAGTCGGGTAAAAAGCAGTGCCATCACAGGGTGCATGCATGTCTTAATACTGCGTCATGAAATTTTAGCGCATGTCTATTAATCAATGTTTTACAATTTAGCCAATAAATAAATAAAATATAACTGTACTGCAAAAATCCCCTATAGATAAATATCTGACTACTGTTCGTAATAAATCATTTTTCAATAATTTTACGAAATATCTCAGTGACAGATAATAAATATGTCAGTGCACCACTATACTTCGTTTAACGATTGAAAAAATATTTGATTCAGACTCCTCTTAAGATTTTTGAAAGATGACAAAAGGCCATGGTCTCTGCACCACTTTAATTACACAGTAAAATATGAAAATACCATCTTATTGATTTTTATTTTACTAAAACTTTTTCTCCAAAATTCACTGAACACCGTTTTTTGTTTTCATTAGCTATCTTCCTCATCTCACAGAAATCTTTATATCTATACAAAAACAAGAAGGCACAAGACATAGAAAATTAACAAGTCGCCATAATCTTCGTCCAACCATCTTCCTTCCCATTTTCAGAAACCCCTACCACAGGTATTCGTTCTCCTCCCTGCCGTCTTTATAAACCACTACCACAGGTCTTCATTCTTCGAACTCGTCGACGTTCCGTAGCGTGTTCTTCCAGCCGTGAGATACCTGTAGAGACGAGCTTCTGATGTGAACTAAACTACAAAAGCCCGGATCTACAGGGTAGATCACGAATGTGCCATGTAACCTTCGAGTTCTTCTAGTTTCAGTGGTAAGTTTCGAGCTTCAGTGGTAAGTTTCGAGTGTCAGTGGTAGGTTTCGAGTTTCAGTGGTAGGTTTCGAGAGTCGGACCAAGTTTTCGGTTACAGCTGTTGTCGGCAATCTGAAACTTTGAAACATTTTTTTGTTTTACATTTTCTTTCTTGTCTTCGGCGATTCATAAAAGTTGTTATGAATAGAATTTTGTTCTTTTGAAAGTTTTCGAATATAGGGGTTAATAATAAAGCTGGAACTTGGAACACAGCTATTAAAATTCATGAAGTGTCTATAACAAAAGAAAACTTCAGGAACTAATTTATAACGAAATGGAAATTCTGGCTAAAATATCAAATTGCTTATAAATACAATCAACATTACCCAGTATTTAATAATATACTCTGTAACATCCTCATTATTAAAACAACCCAAAACTCCACGAAAATTTATAAAACCCTTTTAATAAAAACTGACTTAATTAAAGCACGCTAAAACATAGCAACAATACCTAACACTCCCGAGCGGGCAACAAAATTTTAATATGACGTGTATATATACGTAATTTACGTCACTTTTAAAAGAACCTATATGACATCATTTATTACTTGCGAAAATGCGGAGTAAAATGGTTGGTAACGGTGAGAAATTTTCATTAGGGTTCGTGTTTGCGAGTATTAACGATCGAATGTGTTGTGTTTAGAGGGGTAGTTTAGGGTGAAAATATGTGTTATACCTACATGTTATAAAGTATAAGTAGGATAGTTTAAAAGATATTCCCAGAACTAGTCGGAACAACCATAGAAAACGGCTTTAAAACGGTTGTAATAAACGTCTAAAACCTGATACTAATTTTAAAAACATTTGATTGAATAAAACCCGAAAAAATTGCCAATTCCTCGCGAAGAAACTGTTCCCCGACAAAAACTCAGCGCCTTCCAGAATTCAATTTACACTCAACAATACAACACTTTCACCCTAATCTGAAAGCATGACGAGGGATCACAAATCAGAGGAATCAGCATCGAAGCCTCGCGGGATACGCCACAAAAAAATAATCTCCTCGTATTTCCGCAAATCATTGTGACCATTGTATAGTCGATAATGTAGTTGAGGAAAGCGGGCCTAACAAAAAGGTTCACTTAATTGCACGAGGGAAGAACGCTGAAAGGAGATCGGCTTTTGTTTCCCGCGAGGCCTTTGTACGAGCTCACCCGATCGCCTGACTCATCAATTTCCCCAGATTGACGTAAACGTTCGAGTCTTAGATTGCGCTAATACGGATAGACATACGAAACGTGCGGAACTACGGGTGTTCGAAGAGATGAGATGTCAGATTTAGGGTTGGGAAAACTCAGCATTGGATATATTTTATACAAGTCAATGATGGAAAAGGTAATTACGGTAAATACGGTAATAGGTAAATACGGTACTCTATTCCGATTCTACAAAACATATTCAGTATGTGTAGCAGATTTTAACAATGGTACCTACATTTAACGTAAATATATTTCAGGTTGATAAACACTCACTCAAATCTAATAAATAGTTATTTACCTAAGTAAAATAATTCAAACTAAACAATTCAATACGAAATCCTAAAATAGAACCATTACACAAGTCAACCAAGCAAACACGAGGAAAACGGCACTTGAACTATACTAACTATCGGGTCTAACGAGGCGTATCGACTAAGCTTAATCGAACCTCATTTATAAATCTCCGAGCAACTAAGAGTATAAGGTGGCTCACGTAAATATCTACAAGCAATTAGCCCAAATAGAACTAACGTATTACAACGTTTGGGGGACTGAAGCTCCCGTAAGTGGGTAGGCTCCCCCTGAGTTCCCCCGGTCTGCGCAATGTCGTCCCGCCATCATTAATCTTGCCGCTCAGCAAACAGTCCTCCACAAGAGCAACTTTAGAGCTGTACCGTGTCGATAATGTAAGTAAACTATCGTAGATATGAGCGATAACTTACTGCCTAGAGGCCTCCCCGACCCAGCGACGCGACGGTGCTTAATTAATTGGATTTTAGATACAACCCCGAGAAATTTGCCTTCAACAGAATTTAATGGCAGTTAATTTTGATTTGTTTAATAAAGCTTGCTAATAAAATATTAAATTTTGTTATTTGTGCGAGAACCATTTTCTGATTTGTTTTCGGAAATAGATCCTACTTTGCAATATTCATTTTATCAAGTCTTAAAAAAATATAAGAGACATATATTTTTACGATTTTTTATGACTTAGTTGATACAGCTAATAGGAATCTACGATCTTCAAACTAGAAGGTTAAGCTTTAATAAGTCCGCTCAACGCCAGCAGAGGACATTTAAAGGTTATGCGAATATCTTAGAAGAAAAATCCTTACAAATTGGAGTGATCAGTCTTCTTAATTCTCGACTCATTGATACAAATTCGTTTGCTAATGGAATCCCTATCGGTGCGGATTTCATAGAAATATTCAGCTGAAAGATTTCGCTTTAGATTCATATCGGAGCGTATTGAAGACGATCGTCCTTTATCTATTGAGACCGAGGGATAGCCTGCTGATATAGGTATTTTTTGTGAAAGTAAATGGATTTTTTTTTCCTTAGGACCATATCACCCACACCCTAATTTGCACGGGAAAATAATCAATCTCGAAGTAATCACAACTACAAATTCAAAAATCTTAATTTATTAAGAAACAAACATAGCTATTTCTACGTTTATTCTTTGTCACGTTGCCTTTTCAAACTTAGAACGATCTTCAAATGAATTTCCCACATTACAGACGAAACACAATCAAAACTCAGCAATCATTCAAATAGGTACCGTAATTATATTATTTAAATCTACCTTTTTAAAGATCTTTGAATAGGTAGTCCGAAAATCAATTAAATTAAAGTGTAAAAATTAAAATTGCTTTTTCTAATTCTATTCATTTTGACGAAGCCCTTTCAAAGGAGATTGTGTTTTGGGCCCAGTGTATTATAACGTCTATTAGTCGTTTTATACCTAAAAAAATTAACAAATTTATCATTTAAAGTGCTCGATTTATTTAATAAAGTCTAACAGGAATCACGAAATAATAAAAGAAAATGTTTTGATAATGCACTCACTTGATTTAATTCCAGTTATGGCCGCCAATGTCATATATGCATCTATTGAAGTGTTTTAAGAATTTTATGAAAAAAAAACAAATTAAATACCTAATTACAGTTTGAGGTGGTAACCAAATCTGTTTTTATTAAATAAAATAATGTACCATTAATTGACGCTGCATCAGGCACTCCTGTGTTTAATTCCATTTTTAAGTCTGCTTACTCTCGCGTAAAGTGGTTTAAAAATCAACTTGAAACGGATTGTAACTTTTGGTTGCTTGTCAGTCTGACTAGTGATGTTACTCAGTCGTTAACGGTCAGGCACTCGATCGTCCCGATTATGTAATAGAAAAACTCAATTCAAGTTGAGTCTAAGGTAGGTACTAGAGGTTCCCAGCAGCTAACTACAGTATACGTTTGAAAACACACAAAAAAAACTGTTAGTCATCGGACTGCACGTCAGAAGTGAATACTTCTTAACTTCACAAACTTGTAAACATCTGTAATGTTTCTGAAATGAACGAACAAACCGTCGCACGGTTACGAGAGCTGAGTGCTTTTTCTCCATCCCAAAAGTAACTTCAAAAAACCTAATGAAAAGAACCATAACAACATCCAAAATACAGCAACCGTTCAATATTGGTACATGCGGGTTTAAGTCATACATTCGGCTAAGATCGGCTTTGTTCGACTTTGTAAAGACCGTTTTCTCCTACTCACATTCCACTGCCAATCTGATACCTACTATAAATAACGATACGATGACGTTTTTATCAACTGACAGCACTACCCCGTGTGTTTTCACTCTATTGTGTATTTTCACTCTTATTAAAACTCTGTAATTCACAGTATTTTGATGGTTTATTACACGAAATATATCCACTGAAAAAAATGAAACGATACTTTTTACTGTTGTTGTACAGTAAAAAAAAAAACGGTTCAGGAAACTTATTTTTATGTTAAAATAATTGATTACTGACAGTGCACTGAAATGGGCAAAAACAGTAAAGAACTAAACCGTTATTTCAATTGGATTAACATTAAAGTTTACTGAAACAAACAGTTTCTTTTAAGTATTGCCGTTTTCAGAGCTTAAGAGATGCACAGTAAAATCTACTGTTATAACTCAACTGTTTTTTTTTCAGTTAGTTTTACTTCTTTGGACAATAGGCTCTATTTATGCTGACCAAAGCGATGAATATTACCGAAAAATCGATTGGGTTAACCGATTTTTTTTTTCAGTGTCTGTTCCCTGGTTTATTACCTGCTTAGGTATTACAGATTTATGAATGACAATTATCTAGTGTGATAGTTTTGGTGATATTTGTCCAATCATGAACTCGCGACTACATCGAGTGGCAACGCGCGAGAAAGAGGAATCAAACCTTTATTTTATTTACTCGAGTACCTAACGAGTTAAATAAAATCGAGGTGCATCACTATTTGACACTGTCAGGAAGACAAGTGTCAAGTGACAACAACACTTCATTAATTAATTTTTTTCTGTATCTTTCGAATTGCACGAAAATGGGGAGGCCTCCTACAAGGTGGACCGATGACCTTGTGAAGGCCGCAGGAATCTACTGGATGCGGGAAGCACAGAACCGGTTGAAGTGGCGGTGCTTGGGGAATGGTGCTTGGCCTATGTCCCGCAGTATTTTTATCTTGGACACGATATCAAGACACAGTATCAATGAGAGGTGGATCGACATTCATCTTTTTTAGATGAAATACTACTCGTATCTACTTCTAAGTCGTCTGACGTTGAAATTGATATACTTACAGTAATAATAATTCGTTGTTACATATGTATGTGATTTTTGATTTCATGAACCCTATACTATACTATTTATTATTGAACAGTCCACAATTTTACTAAATTATAAGACCGATGAGGCCAACTTACTCACTAAACAATAGCTCTTTTAGTATTTTTTTTAGTTATGATCTTATTTCTCAGTCAGTATTCCCGTTAGACGAAGTATAATTATTACCACCACTGTAATCTAAAGATCATAAGGAAGAAACCAACATACGTTTCATTAATAGACGCCTCAATTTCTGATGGGCCTAATCGCCGAACAAAAAAACTTATCTCCCTTAGAACGATCTTCAAAATGATCTTTCCAAACTGCAAAACAAAGCATAGCCGAAACTCAGCAATCATCCAAGAATGTTCCAACGTGATGAAAAATACAAGTTAACATAGAACGTACCTGCCATTGTTTGTTCCAAGCTTTTCTCATATCAGCTTGTTTTCCCCCGAGCACCGCCTGAAACATTCAATCCCAAATGTTACATTTCAATATGCTGACTAAAACAGCATAACTTTTACTTCACCCCTTTCAACGCATTTTATTTGAAAGCAATATGTCTCCATATGTCTGAGCACATAATTTCATATTTGTGTTCGGGATATTTTGTTAGGCACCCTTATACAGAAAGGAATTGTTATATAACTGGTAACGCAGATAAATGTTATTTATGAAGCACAGAGATAACATAAAAGGGTGATCAATTTCGCTATCTAAAAGCCACCAATGAAAAATGTTGACTTCGGCCTTTATTTATGCTGGCAACTCGTAAATTTGTTAGGAGCCCAACCAGCCTCTTTAGATAAACCACCACGAGGTCTTGTGAGAACAGTGGTGGCCCAGTGGGGAGCAGTTGTGGCCCAGTGGTAACGACTTACGAGCTTTAGGGCGTAGGTTTGAACCTAGACCGGCGCTTTACTTTGTGTAAATTATTTCATCACCACGGTGAAGGAAAAACTCAAAACGGTGAAGGAAAACATCGTGAGGAAACCGGCATGTCCTAGAACCAAAAAAAATCGAAGACATGTGACATCTACCAACTCGCACTGGGCCCCACGTGGTGGATTACGGCCCTCTCCCTCTCACAGAGAGGAGTCCTGTGTCCCTTGTGTCTTGTTAAAAAGAATTATTATTATGAAGAACTAGATGCGCCCCGCGGTTTCACCCGCATAAGTTTTGACCCCGTGGGTATATCGGGATAACAAGTATCCTATGTGGTTATAAACTATCTGTGTGCCAAATCTCATCCAAACCCGTTCAGTACTTTTTGCGTGAAAGAGTAACAAACATCCATCCATCCATCCTTACAAACTTTCGCGTTTATAATATTAGTAGGATTATTAGAGGTGACTAGCTGCGCTCCACGGTTTCAACCGCATACATCTCGATCACGTGGGAATATAGATCGAGATAAAGATTATTATATGTCCTAACCCATGCGCCAAATTTTATCCAAATCCATTCAGCCGTTTTAGCGTTTGTCGCACCCTGGCAGTCATGGACGCTAAAATATCAGTTAGTTTGCTAGATTGCTAACTAACTGATATTTTGACGAGGGTATGAAATATTACCAATATCTCGTGCAGAAATGAGACAAAAACAATCAACATTGTAACTTGGTCATACTGTACAAGCATAATAATTCACTCTTCACAAACAAACAAACAAACAAACAAACAAACAAAAGTTAGAACGTACGAGTAATTAAGGGTAACAGTTCATTTACGTGCTTTTAACACGGTCAATGTGAAGTGCAAAGTTCGTTTCCTCTTATGCGCCAGAAATGCGTACGTGTACATTTTTAACAGAGATACAGACATAAAAGTGAATGGCCCAATATTTTTCAGGTTATTACTGTTACCGGACAACGCGGAAATTGTGTGGAAATTAGAGTAACTTTTTTTTAAATATTTTATAACTATATTTATAACAAAATGTACGTAGGCTATGTGAAAAAGAAAAAATCGTACCATAAAACCCCCTCACAGAGAGGAGGCCTGTGTCTCAGCAGTGGGAACATCATAGGCTGATTATGTATACAATGAAAAAATGATATTATAACCTCTAAGTAATTACAAAAGTTTTGCATAACATTATGATAATGTGGAGTGTGGATTGAACATAAAAATGTACTTGAGCTCAACAAAAAGCTTAAAATATGTATCCGTCTAGACTTGGTTTTGCGTTTCAAATGCTAATGTCGCAAAAAGACTTGGTTTTGCCTCTGATCCTTGTAGTATATTCATGTTCTCTATTAATAGAAGATAAGAAAGCATATCTACCTAGGTACATACGTTTTTCGTTTCACAGTTTTTTTTTTCAAGGATTTGTTTGTGTCATTGAAACTTGTAAAAATCTTTGATTCTAGAAAATTAAGTTTTCCATAAGAAAAAGATTAACCTATTGACCGCCACGTCAAAAAAGCAAAGACGTACCCTCGGCGCCAAGCTACGAATTATTTCTTAAAATCTGTCATGTAGTCGTGACCGTGGCGTGCTGGGCACATTTTGGTCTGTCACCTATAGGTACATAACTGTGGCGGTCAAAAGGTTAAGGAAGTTTTTTTTAAACATAACGAAACTTCTTTGCTACGAAGCACACGCCAGAAATTCTAAAATCAAACCTAGCATATAATTGACACGATAATTCTCTAACTACAATATAATAATAATTACAAATTAAATTAAATTACTTAGTTCAAGCGAACAATCCATTACGTCACTGCATGCGACCCAGCATCAGCGACTCCTACATTAAACTTGATCCCATTAAACAAAAACTTTGCTCTTAATATTTCGCCTAACGAGTTAACTTCGGACATACGCCCTTTTGACATTAACTTTTAAAATTTGTCGAGTAATGTCAGCGTTAAAGTTTATAGTGCACATTTGAAATGTAATAGAGGTGCGAAGGTAAGAATAAAATAGAGTAGCTATTTCTCTCTGTTAGTGGTAGATAAAGTTTAGTGTAGTGACGCACTTAGAAGTCAGACAGTAGTCAGGCTAAGGGGAGTCTGAACCGAATGGTTTAGTAGTTAAATTCTGTATCATGTTTCATTCAAACTTGTTTGCCAAAATCAAAATATTTAATTTCACATAAACCTACATTGGCATTTATGAAACGTCAGAAGCTAGATCATTTAGTTGGAGAAAAGCCGGCAAGAAACTCCACGGTTACTCTTTTTAAAATACCTAAATAGTTTTTACAATGTTTTTAAATTACAGTGTTAATAGATTTGGGAGGACAGTGTAGGCCTGTCAACAAGTACCAGGTACTTAAAAAAATAGAAAATGGAATTCAAGTTGGAAGTGCATGGGTCGAAAGAATTATCGATATATGATCAGCTATTTATTGCCTCAAATAGCTACTAGAACATAGCAATTCTCGAACGAATATTAGATTATGTAACTATGCAAATAATTTGAACAAGCCAAATTCCCGATACATAACTGCAACACATAAAATGAAAATCGAATAATTTCATGTTCACACATAGGTTTCCGCTGCCAAAATTATCAACATAGCGCAACTGTACCCTGATTAACCATCACTTAAATCAAGAACCGAGGGCTGGGCTTGGCTCGGGGCCAGCCGACCGCTACAGATTTATATTTGCAAACATATTTCCATATACCCCCGATCGATATGCCTATCATATGGGATGGGTGTATGGAGCCAAGTCGCGCGCGCCAGATGAATATTTTACTGCGTTTCCGGGCCTTGCTGTGAAAATGCCAGGCGTAAAATACTGAAAGCAGTAAAATGCTGTTCATTTACAGCGGCAGCATAAATATGTGCTGGCTGTTAATGTTGAAATTTAAATCGAGTGCGCCTTGCATAATATATGCATTTCCTCGCACGTGAAAAAAGGAATTAAAACGCTACCGCAATGTTCTGAATTTTCGTTGAAACAGTTTTCCAACATGTCGACTGTCGTTCGACTGTTTTTTTAGAGACTACCGACATATTCTCTAAAAAAGTCTTACTACCTAACGATTTTGAATTTTGTTTCATCGAAACTATTTTCATTCCAAATACTTTCGAAAAAACCGAAAATGTAAACAGCGAACGGAAAACTTTAAAAACTTCTAATTTATTCTTCCGATAAGCACCGGTCGGAATTACAGCGAAGTTACACGGAACATTTTAAACATCGCAAGTCCGTTTTTTACGGAAAAAACCGAAGAGCAAAATTCAATCCAGAAAAAAGCGACAGCTCATAGTGGAACTTTCAAATTGTTTTTCTTTTAAGAACAAACAAAAGGGAGACGATGCCAAAGAAATTAAAGGTGACTTGAAATAAAATAAAAGTCCACCGAAGCGGAGGACTTTTTGTCGGATAACACGGCTCTGAAGTCCGAACTTTAAGGTTTTTTGATTGCAAAACTAATTGGAAGCAATTACATTGTTTTTAACTTTTATTATCTCCAAGACTTTAATATACGTTTTCCTGGAAGAGGTTATTTTAATTGCTTTTCGGCAGGTGCAAGTAAGAAGGATAGTAGGAAAATGTACCTAATGTCTACTAATAGTTCGCAAACTGCACAGGAGCTTGTGTTATGGGGTGCTTCCCGTATAAGCAGCGACCACAAACGGTCGTAGGGGATGGGGGCTATAAGCAACACGCTTGCAAGGGAGGGGAACTAATAATGCCAGTGCCATGTTTCGGTGGACACAAGTGCATGTTGCTAAATCGTATAGATAGCTGTTATGTCTGTTCGCAATTTCAATGGTACATGAAAATGTTCAGTTGGTAGTCTTGTAAATAAATAGATTCATCAACAGAAACAAAATACATATAAATATCTAGGTACTATCGCGGGCTATTCTGCTTGCAGCGCTCGGCCGCTTACCTACGCTCATCAACCAATAGCATCGCCGGATCAGATTTCTACTGAGCCCCTTGTTTTTGTAAAAAAAAACGCGTAAAAGGTGGTCAGACATTTGTGATCATTGTAACAGAGCCTGAGAAATTTATTTAAACAAAAGAAATGATTAATTTATTTATACAGGGTAAAAAGACACTTTCCGAAGCCGAAAGCCAATATTTTACAATTTTTTAACAATTATTCTATCCATTATTTGGATATTTTTTTCCACTAGACCATTCCAGCAAACCCACTGGTCCTGGAGATATTGAAAGTCAAAGTCGCATTTTTACTTTTTTTCGAAAATGAGTTCCAAGTGTTAATAGTACACTTTTTCCAAACAAACATTACCTGAATTTACGATTTCTCTTAACAAATTACGCATTTGAAGTTACAAAACCGCATTTGAATATCAAATGCACTCTACCACGTTACGATTGCCTCTACGACAACAAGCGCACGATAGTGTGTCACGTGATTTTGACAAATGTACAGAGGCGGGCTTATGAAGCCCGGCGCGTACCCCATGTGGTGCCATGGTGCAATTGTGTCTCATTAGCTGTCCTTGACCGATTAAACCCGCTTACAATAGAATCCCAAGCTCTGATTGTTGCTATCGGTCCATATAATCCTGTTAGTAACCCCAAAGTTAGTTACGATATCCTAACTAATATCATAAATGCGAAAGTGATTTGTTTGTTACGCTTTCACACTAAAACGGCTGAACAGATTGGGATAAAATTTAGCAAATAGATTTGATATACTTGGGTTAGAACATAGCATACTTTTATCCCGATATTCCCACGGGATCGAGACTTATGCGGGTGAAACCGCGGGGCGCAGCTAGTTTATCTTAATTTCAATGTATAACATTCCTGACAAAGCTTCGCCAACAAACAAAAAAATCTTTATTGGTGCAACATCCGAAAATTATCCATAATACAACGCCAGTAACGCAACTGAACCCCCGAACAGGAGCTACGAACATTAGCCGTTGTATTAACTTGAATAAACACTATTATTCCCACTTAAAGCCGTACAAAGCGGCGACATAACTCAAGTCTAACTTCCAGAACAATCTCACTACATACCTACAATTGTTGGAACTTAATTTAGTTTCAAACTGCAGTCGCTTTATCTGCATAACGGAACTAACCCAGTTAAGCTGGGGACGTTTGCGCTGTCGTAAACTTGGCTATGTTGAGGCCTAAGGTATTACAGCAACCTGAATATTTCAGTCAGATTAAGCCTGAGAAATTAACGGGTAATAGCCTCAGAAATATACGTGTGTTTCGTTTATTTAGTGCCATTGTTCTCAATTTCAGAAATGTTTTCAGCAGTATTTTAACGTAATATACTTAACTAAAACTTGTGCGGGGATTTGAAACTACAATTTTAATTACTTTAACAGTGCCATGAATATTCTTGTATGAAGTCGGTAGAATTACAATTTAATTAGTGAAAATCTAAGTTCCAATCCTAAACAAATAAAGCTTAGTAGTGTACTAAAGATTGGAAAGCTCCACAAACAATACGTTAACTAACTACATAGTTCAATTTCATTAAAACAAATGACTTTACCAAGACAAAGAGGTAATAAATAAGAACCACTAGCTCATAACCAAGACTGCAACTACTCGTAGAAGTCGTAGACAATAAAAACCCAGCTTTATTCTAAGCACGCGTGAGCTCCATGAGTATATAAAGCTGATGGCACAATACAAATTAAACACTTGAACGATATAACTCCACCAAGACTGTCTCATGACTTAATGCAACATCATGATTCAAATCACAGCAACAATCAGAGAATTCAAGTTGAAATTTTTCGTAACTCGGCTTGAGTCAAGTCAAATTCAGTGCCGTTATTTCAAAGATGTTTTCCGTGATTTTTAAATCATAGTACCTAAGTACCGAATGATGTACTTTCTTATCTATACGTCTACAAACGTATCATAAAACATTAATTAGACAACCAAAATTACGTAAAATTAATATTTTACTTCAACACGAAAATAGGAAAAAAAGAAAACCAAGCAAAAACCCGTGTGACTAAAACAGAACTCCAGGTTCATTTAAGGCTATGTTCTAAATACCTTATTGGTTTAAAATGATAAAAAACATGATCCAAAAATGTTAATATGAAACTGACTCAAAGCATAACACTAATACTACAATAGTATGGCTAGTTAGTTTTATTCCAAGCATCTTGTCTTCTCTTCATAACGCCACAAACTATAGAAAACAGCTCAAGTCATGAAAAAATACGGCTATTGTAAAACAGCATCTTTTCACGAAAATTCCATTAAATTTAAACTTCTAGCATAACTAGTTTACAACACTAGCACAACTAGTTGAGAACCCTAGCACAACTAGTTTACACCTCCTCCATAAACCAGCGGAGGCAGGAACAACCCTAGTTCTATTCTAAGCACGCTAGTGCTGTTACTCCAAATTGCATTTGCATAACGCACGGACCGTGGTTTGTAGCGCGAATTGGAATACATTAAAAATATATAACACTATTCGTACAAAGTTGGTCTTTGTTTTATCTGGATCCTGTTGTTGTTTTGTAGTTGGTTTATTTAGTTTGTATGTATTTGGCAATGGTTGAGATTTAGATGTAACGGAGGAAATGTTTAAATTCAAACGTAAAAGTTTTCGTTCTGCTTTGGGAAAGTAATACGTGGTACCATAAGGATTTAAAAAATGTTTTCTCTTGAAAGATATAAACTTATTACGGAAACGACACTAACACATAAAACATCGACAAAAGTCAAAGATGGAAAACTATATTTCACAAAAAATCCCTTCCCAAAGATTAACAAAACGAACTCATAACAGAGATATCCTCTGTACATTTCTATTTAAACATCGTATTCTATAAATAGGTAAATAGAGAGAACGACATTATTTTACATTAGTAGTCGACTTGGGAAACTCGTTATTCACATTTATGCAAGTTTCTGAGCGCCGGCTAAATTAATACAAGACGGCAACCAAGTAAAGTTGAAATAATACAGCTACAAGTGAAATAATTTACTGCTTTCGCACGTTTTCATATTTCCCTTCTTCCCTGTTTTTTCCTGGTTGTAAACACAGCTTTATTTGAAGAAATTGTACAGCTCTGTGTTGACACGAAACGTGATAGATGACCAAGAATCTATACGATGACAGAGCTGAACAGTCGTCCAAATGTGAAAATGTCGCAGAAGTTTGATCGTGGGATTAGTTATTTCTTAAATGTAGTGTTAAAAAATTCATCGATCATCTGTTGGAGCGATGGAGAAAACAAAGTAACTAATATTATAAACCACTAAATACGAAAGTGAGTTTGTTTGTTTGTTTGTTACGCTTTGACGCTAAAACGGCTAAACCGATATTTCCACGGGATCGAGACTTATGTGGGTGAAACCGTGGGGCGCAGCTAGCGTTTTGTGCTAGGATGGAGACTTGAGATTCGATCCGATGTAGATATACCTATAAAGATAATACTTACTAGGAACCATAGACCGTGTCATGAACAATCACTTAGGGATAGAGTAACCAAATTAACTTAACTCATAGAAGTAATCTATAAAAACACCACAGTTCCACGTCAAAGTCCGTATAATCTGAAGGAAGGAAGCAAGGGACTAGCGAAAATTCTGACTTCAGATGACAGAATACCAAAAACACGAATTTCAGTCCCAAAACAGTCCGTCAGGGTATTCGTCTAATATTACAAACATGTTTTATCTACGCCGCCACCAGAAATGAGACTACAACCAAAATGAAAAATTCACAAGTCAAGTCACTAGCCCTTCTATGACACCCCAGAGTTCTGATCCTACCACAATACCGCAGCCAGAAAAACCTGAATAATATAACAACGAGAATATATTTCCAGATTAAAATAAAGTGAAAAGAGCAAACTAAAAGGTATGAGTCATTTCAGCAATGTTAATTTAGGGATCTGTTAGCTAATTTACATGATAATCTGCCCCAAAGAACGTATTTTTTGTTGAAGCAGAAAGGCAACCTTGGGCTAAGCCGGTTAAGTAATATCAGAATTTACGCGGCCCTTTCCCTGCCGATTCGGTAATGTAAAGGGTAAATTAAGCTGCGTATCCTTGCAAATTTGTATTAAATTCAGTAAAGGTTCCGTTTGAAGGTCTACGGCCTCTCGAACGATACTACCTAGGTGAAATTCTGGGAGCACATTACTAAAGCATCCGTTTAAACGAATAATTTTAAAGGGAATATACATGTCAGTTAAGATTTAATAATGACATCCAGTTTTTGCGATTCCGTGTACATCATTTTGCTAACACACAATAGCTTATCTAATTCATATATAAATGATTTTTGTTTCTGTTGGTAGGTTTGTACAAACGCTTTTACACGTCAATCATATTTTAAAAACTAGATGAGGTCGGCGTTTCCTATCTGACTACTCTGAGAAGAAAGGCTCTCAATAGAAAAAAAACAAAACTCAGAGGTCACAGCCTCTTTTAAAGTCCAGACATAATCTTGGTCAGATCATGTGAAAGCCATGAAGATTGGTGTCTGAAATGGTATTTTGGAGGAAAAAACCACACAGGTTGAGTGGACCTGTCCAGTCTTTGTACGCATTTGTCAGTAGTGCAGCTCAACTCAGAACTTAAAGAGCTCAACGATGCGACGAACAATACCAAAGAAAGAACATTTAAAGGCCGCATAAATTACTCAAATTGCCAGACCATGATTAAAACTACTGAGAGAACAAAATAAAATAATGACCCACATAGTCTACACATTCACAATAATTATAATAATATAATACTTTAGAAGTACACATGTCATTGTATGTATAAAATTCATCAATGTCAATATGTATTGTATAAATCCGCAAATAATCTTGGTCAGATCATTTAAGGCCGATGTAGAATGGTGTAGATCTACATCACATATTCACCGTTCCAACAATGGAACATGTAAACTGCATTTACCATTTAAATAAAAGGCCAAAGACAGATGACACGGATCAGTCTTGTTTTTATAGATCACCTATATGATGTGGTAGATGTGGTTGTAGAATCTAAGACTCTATAGGCAAAGACTCCGTATCTATAAAGATACGGAGTCTTTGCCTATAGAGTCTTAGTTTTAACTTAGAATCAGGTGTTATGTGAAAATAAAACTCTGTAACATTATGGATTAAATAAATAATAAAATAATATACAAAACAAAATACCTCTAAAATTATAACGGTGGAAAATGCGAACGAAACTTAAGCCTTATAACTGGATGCTGCAGGCAGAATTCTACATACCCCTAAAAAAGAACATTAGCACGCTAGTGTACTACTTTACTGCAATTTAATTGTGCCCGCGCGTCGAATCAAATGGCAAGATGGCCGCCACCGAATGGTGGGAGGGGAGGGGTAAAGGGGATCGTAATTTCGCGCCCGGGGCGACATCTATAATTCCAGAGAGCTATCATAAATTAGCATACGTATTAGATTGCGCGGGCCACGGGCGAGGACAAATTCCGTGCACGATTGTACATAGGCACCAATCCGAGTAAGTACCTATCTGGTAAATTAAAGCGCAATCAGAAAAATGAGAAGGATTTTCTCGTAGATATAAAACTAAATCTTTCGAGATATTTAGGTTTTGACAGAGATATTCAAGTTGGTTTATGAAACATTATCAAACGCATCAAAGTAAGCTTTGGCTGTTTCAATAAACGTCATTCCTAACACAAAACTGGTGTCACGTCCATAGCAAAAGGTTTTGCCTAACGGAAACTGTTCCGAAAATGAGTGCAAAAATCCAAGATTGATTTATTAGTGATTGAGTTTTTTGAAGGAATGGAAGAAAGGCCAAAAAACCCAGTACCTAATACTAAAATATCCCTCACCATCTTATCTAAATCTCATCGTAAATCATAATTTCATCATAATTTATAAAGTGGCAATAACCAGGCAGATGAATAGCTAAATCTAATTCCACGATACCATAGAAGTTTAAGAAATCTCAAAATCAGGCTGACTCAATCCATTAGCAGGCATTTATTGGCACTCGTTAGCGAGGTATGCGGACGACTCCCGACTACTGGTCCAATTTACTTTTACATGCCATTTGCTAATAACGTATTTAAGGGGACTACAGGACCTAAACGCAAGTTTGATAATGCCGAAAAGTATATGATCCACTGCGGTAAACAAAATCAGAAAAAGATATGAAATTCTTCAGGATATATGCTAGGTAGATAGTGTGAAAACATATTACAACTATGTACTTTGATACGATAGAAAAAAATCACGAAGTTACCTTGTTTTAACGATTAAAAACCATACTTATGCAAGTACTTGTACATATACATGCAATCATTCTGTTTTTTGTCAGATTATTCTAGTATTTAATAACAGTGTTTTAATTTTTCTATCAAATCAATATATTTTTTTGTAAATAGATAATTGCTTCATATTTTGAAATAAATGACCAGCGTTGTGTCATCGCGATTCTCTTTCTTTCCTTTGCAGTCCGACAGTGACCGCGCTTTAGCTGTTGTCAGCCTCTTAAAATTGACAAAGTAAATCTTTATTGATGTCAGTAATAGACGTGGTGATAGTGATTACGTAGTGGGATACGGAATTTCATTGCAAGGGTACGCAAAACCTGATGAAACTCTTGACACTAAGGATGATACAATTTATAAACTGACTAATTATAAAAGTCCTAACAAAAAAAAGGTATTCATCCAAAGGTCGAAAAAAACAAATGTCCGTAATCGGACGTCAAATGAGATAAACCCGAGTTTTTTTATGAATGATCGATACGTGATAGACAGACATTCCTGTCAAATGTCCACCAACTTCATTGATCAATGACTCTTTGGAAATTATTTTATTATTCAAAGTCGAAAGGTCAAACAAAAGTAGACGTAAAAACTTGCCTTTACGCCGTCCGGGGACATCATGAGGACAATTTATGCTAGTTTAATGGTTGTCAGCCGAACAAATTACAAAATTAATATTTAAATTGAGCAATATAACGGGCGAGGCTTACTTAGTTCTCAGATTAAAATAAAAGTCTGGAACTGTTTTGAATGGGATAAGACCCAGATAAAAGGAATTTACGCCGGCCCTGTAATAAAAGATCCCTTTCAAAGACTTGTTGAGCAGCATCATTAGTTATTCATTTTCATTTTCTTAGATATAGCTGTAATTTTATACGTCTTGCGTTTTACGCCAGTGAAGTGATAAAATTTGAGTATAATAATAAAGATAGGGCCATGTGAACTACTTTAAGAGCGCAGCTGATCTTCTGGCCGGAAAATGAGCTCGTATAAACGATACTATAAATTTCCTAAAGGAAATCAGATCTTGGGTAGTAAAACCCTGGACAAGATTGAAGATAAGTGTACCCACTCTATATTTAGTCTACTTGGCTTAACATATCCCGAATATAAACTAAATAGAAATAGTATTAATTTTTTTTAATATTATTACTTATGATTTTAAATAGATTAGAAATTATTCTGTACTTAATATCTGATTTTCGTATAGTGTAAGTACCACTAATGGTTCTAAAATATAAAACATGAGCATATTATATTGAGGCGTAGTATGGGTGTAAAATAAATTTCGCCTCAAAAGACCAAGAATCTTCTGGACAAACTATCGAATAATTTAATTAATTTCGTCACTTACAACAACACCCAGCCCAAACAGAAACAACTAACTACTAAAACGCCTCCGCAAAATCATTGGCGGTCGTTTAACTCGCTACAATTCTCCACAATCTCCACTACAGCCACAAAGCTCCACCAAGAGAGACGTAAAACCTTGTTAGTATTGTAAATTCCCCTCATTCTTCTCTCGGTAAACAAAAGGAATCCACCGAGTCTTATAAACGCGATGCGTATACCAAATTGTTTCGGTCATATTGCCGGCCACCGGAGGATTAAGTTGGGTTGCTACATTACCGGTAGGATCGGACACAGCGGTATTTCGGCAATAAAGAAACGAAATAATTCGTTGTTGGTGGTTGTAAAATTTGTGTGCCGGGCGAGTATTTCGAGAACTGGCTATCTATCGAAATGAAATGAACGTAAACAACCTTCTGGATTCGTCTGTATGAATTGAGGAGCCATGTCTCATCAATGGATTTCCGGCCACCATAGGCGCGGGCTTGCGGACGGTGAGCAATGGGTAGCTCACCGTCCGGTAAGGATCAGGCCCGGGTCGACGGCGCGTTGTATTCCACGCGCGCCTCAATGAGATGTCGTCAGCACAAATGTAGGGGTCCACTAGGGCCGATGCCTGCCGGGGTCGCGGGAAGGTACTAAAAGGTCACCGAAGCCCCTGGCAACACAGGCAACAGGAAGGAATACGGGTGGGTTTTAATCAGTAAGAGTCTGACACAGCCTCCCGCTCCACCCAGAGCGGGAGAAGTTATTTGATGATTTCAAACCCAAAAAAAAAAAAATGTCTCATCAATGAAGGGATATCTTTTGAAATACTGAATGTGTGGGATGTTTGATTGAATATTTATAGTACGATTTTCTACTAAATTTCTATGCTATTGTTATCCGATTTGATCAACTTCTTTAGTAGCTACGTACTATTTCCTATAGAACGTCTGGATTAAGGAGCCACACAAAATGTGTTGTATTACCAAATGATGTATTCTTTCCATTTTATTTTTATAGATACTACAACTTAGAATACCTTTACTACTAAATGATAGTAAAAATGTGTTTTTATTAGCTGATTACTTTCCGAAAAACAGCGCGGTGTAAGTTTTGGATTTTATGACAAATCAAAGCGTTAATGAAACAGGTTCCGTAGTCAACAAGGAACCCTTATAATTTCGCCATGTCCGTCTATCTGTCTGTCTGTCCCTGGCTTAGGTCAGACTCTTAGTACTAGAAAACTTTTTTTTGTCATGGGTATACATGTTCAAGCCGACAAAGTGTTAAAACAAATATTGGGGTCTCTTCTACATTTTAAATGGGGATGATATTTTTTTTTCTGGTCTATCCCATAACCAACGATACCACACAGGGTATCGTTGGATATGCCGTTCAAAAATATTGCGGGTCTCTGAAAACCATTTTTCGATTCAGGGATCCGCGATTTGCGTAAAATTATGCTTTAAAGTGCTTATTTTTGTTCAAGTCAAGTGTGGGGGATACTTGACTCTAACAAAAATTATCACCCTGCCAGCTAAATGGTTGTTTTTGGTTATGTGAAAAAAAATATGGCAGTAGTAGGTATACATAACGAAATTAAAAGAAAAACTATGTAAGCTAAATATGCTTTTCAAGTTAACGAGTAATAGTCGGCCAACTTACATTTGCAGTTGGAGAATTGACTGACATATATCAATGTATAACATGTTTTTCAACTACAATGTTTTGTTGGTTTTTGAGATAAATCCATCCCAACTACGAACACTTCATTGTGCGTGGTCCGATACGCGCTTGGCCGGTTTTTTTTGTACAGATTACTAATACAAAATTGTCAAAAATATTCGTCGTGTGTCGGCTAGTTTTTGAGTTCTAAGGTGGCTGGCTCCTCAATTCAGACGTCTGAATTGAGAAACCACCTCAAACGTCCTGTAACCTTTTAAGGGTTTTTCTGCAAATTCCAGGATCAGGCCTACAAATTCGGCTAATTTACTACTAAATATTAATAGTACCCGCGTTTAAAATAAATATGAGACATGGCTCCTCAATTCACACGGACACTAGTTATTCATTAGTGAAAACCTATTTTCAGTTTCAAGGTTAAGAATTATTTTTAGCCTCCATTAGGGTTTTATACCAGAGCAAGGGCGTATCATGGACTCATTTTTGTCCCATTACTTGTTTTGCAGAATTAAAGTAAGTATCGAAAATACCTCGAGCATCTACAAATCGCTCAAATTTCACTTATTAGAATATTTGACCAATTACCTTATCAATTACCATTTGATTTTTACAAATTTCCCAAGACCGAAAGTTTTCAAAAGGACCGCAAATTCAAACGCAACGTCTCTACTTCCGATATTCCTAACACTATACTAATACGCTTTTTCAAGCACGCTCAATGGCATCGTTATCCGGTATTTCGAGTCTCGCCCCGATTGTGTGCAATCTTGAAAGTGTGTATTAATCTCGGCCGCTTCCCGCCGGGGTACTTTAATGGATAGTCGTGAAATAGCGCCCAAACAACCTCTCTGTACCGTTGAAAACTGTTCTTTATGTGTCCGTACATCATCCTCTTTTCCCCTCTTTAAGTAGTAGAAAATGTTTGCTTGCTAACAAGTTGCACGATACTCCCTATTAATTTTATTTAGATGCGAAGCGATTTAATCCATAACATTATTAATTAAAATTATATCTAAAATAAAAATTATATCTAATAGTTACAATCAATTTTAAAAAGAATCACATTGCGATGCATTTTAAATACATATTATTTCATAAGCTCTGTGCTGAATTGAGAGATATTCTCAAAAGGAAAGTTTTGAAATCGATGATCATGCATAATAATAATCGTCAATTGAATCAATATGACGTAGCGTGAGGACTTGAACAGAAAAAGTTTAAAGAAAAGTTGAGTTACCGGTGAGTGATGAAGAAATACTTTTGACAGTTACATTCATTAACAATCAAAATTCTACGAATATAGACGCAGACGTGACTATCGATATGAAACGATTAGATCTTTCCCGCTTATCTAAAATATTCCACGTCCTTCCCCAAAATTAGCATAGAGATTATTAATAAAAAGAGAAACCTAATTAAATACCCTACAGGGAAAAGAATTCTCACCTAAAGTCACGAGTATAATACTCGGTTTACAGAAGTCCGTAGTCGCAAAATCCTTATTTGCTTTTGTTATTACATTCTGCTCCGCCTTCATAAATATGGCCCTCCCGGGGCCGTTTGCTACAGTCGCTATGATATGAAATCGGAGAAATACCTATTTACTGCTTTCCTTATATTTTGGTCCTTTGATACTGGGGTATAATGTCGGTAATTACGGATCGGATGCTAACGAACCGGAACGTTCTGAAAATGTCTGTGGTTCCGCTTTCAGATAATAATATGGTTCTGCGTAGATATTGGATTGTGAATAACCTAGACGTCTAGACTTTAGCAAATAACGTTAAAGAGGAGTACGATTTCAAATGAGTCTCGACTTTAGTAATATTATTTTCAATGTGGGACTGCTTCGTTGGTTAGTGGTCGCAAGCGCTACTGCTGAGCATGAGGCCTCGGTTCAATTCCCGGGTTGGGCAAAGTGTTATTGGGTTTTATATCTGGAATTTCTCAGTAGCAGCCCGAAGTCTGGATTTGTGCCCAGTTGATGTATTACATGGGACTTAAAAACATAACTAGCGAAATGTGGGTGTACTACAAGTACACCTCTGCCCAACCCTTTAGGGAAACAAGGCGTAATGTTATGTTATATGTTATTTCAATGTTCATGTTTTTCATGATAACATTCTGATGGTCTGTCATTTATAGAAACAAAGGAAAAATCGCTATTATTTTTTTACAATGAACATCTTTATCTGAAACTATCATTAGTTATTTGATTAACGATTACTTACTTTATACATTAGGATTTGTCGATACTCAAAGTGTTCTTTATTCTTTCTTGGAGTCTAAAATAAGACGCTCAAATGAATATCAAATTTTCTGAATTATTTTTTACTACAAATTACATTATAAAAGGTTTGACGTGAAGGAAAATCGGCTTTTAATTCGATTTTATCCCGATAATGGCTATAAATTAGGAAGTGTGACAAAAAGTTTTTATCCCTAACCTCAAGTGTAGCTTAGCGGCGGCGACCGAAATTTCGCGACGGTAACATTACTTACAGGTGATTAACATAAAATAAAAAACGTGCGCAAGAAAATTAAAAATACTTATATTAATACAATACTTAATTCTTTATTGCATTCCATATGTATTACATAGATGGTATAAAAAGTAAAAGATCAATATGGATCAATAAAACGTAATAAATACATAAGTAAAGAAATAGAAACTAGAAGAGCAAAAATTAAATATTCAAAATTAATAAAAAAACTTATAAAAACAATATTATTATTTAAAAAAAAAACATTATGTAAACGAAAATATGAAAAGAAACATAATAATTTATACGTTACCCCACACAGAAGACCGCACAACTCACGCCACCCGAACCGAGATCTGAAATAAGAAAAAGACAAATTCACAACCGCACTGAAGAAAAGGACCAAACAGTTTGAAGAACAAAAAAGGTGCAGATAAATGCCAGTTAGAATCCAAGTCAAAACAAAATAGAAACAACAAGTCAACAACACTTGTCCGCGTCACGACTCACGCGAGGGAAAAGGTGAGGGCACCAAATCGCATTAAGGGAGCGTTTGACGCAATCAAATTATACGAAAACTTCACCCCGCAAACGTTACACGTACTGGACACAGAAAAATATTCACAAATACATACCTCAGATTTTCCAGTTCTCTTCTAGATTTTCTAAAATATTTAATTTTAAATTCTGAACTGAATGTAACATGAAGTGTCGTTATCGGCAGGAGCTCAGTTGCGTCTAACTTTGCGGCGAGCCGCGCCCCTACACGCTACTTGTACTGAATCTCTACCCCTATTCCGGGCTTCGGGAGGCGAGCACGCCTGTGTGCTTTAGGTCGTAAGCGAAGCAATTTTAGCCGGTCAATACGAAGCTCTATGTTCTATAGAATAAGGTTGAATTTCTTAAATAAAACTGTGAGCTTCAGCCATTTTGGAGTCTGCGGACTGCATTTGGGTACCCGGGGATGCTGCGCAAAATAGGAACACGAAATATGAACGAGACTGCGAGGCGCTGGCGGGTGAGGAGGGGTGTGAACAGACAAGGGATATTTGAATAGACCTTTCCAGCTCTTTCCCGCGGCGGGGAGAGCACGGCGCGCGGAGGACGCGGGTAACGCTGTTGTGTCGGAACCACGCTCCGCGGTACAAATCGCCAATGTAGTACACTGAACAACGAATGTGCACTTTACCAAGCCCTTGCTTTGGCGAGGGAAAAACAAAGAGATACTGTAATTGAATTTTCTCTCATTACATTATCTGCGAAGCAAGATGTTTCGTTGGGGGAATTTATTCAAGTTTTTTGTACCCACCAGACAGAAATACTACAGTATTTCATACGCAAATGTCTAAAAGAAAAAAAAAGCAGGAACACTACGTAGACGTCATTTGCTAAAAGAGCTTTTGTAGTACTGAGATTTTTGTAATGATATGTCTGCAAGATGTTCGTAGGGTTGAATACAAGGGTAATACACAATTGTAAGTCGCTACAGATAGGTGAACAAACAATATGACTTGAACATTCCAAACTAAATAAGTTACCGAGAGAAAAGCTCTTTTAGCAAATGACGTCTACGTAGTGTTACGTAGCTGTCATTTGCTAAAAGAGCTTTTGTAGTACTGAGATTTTTGTAATGATATGTCTGCAAGATGTTCTTAGGGTTGAATACAAGGGTAATACACAATTGTAAGTCGCTATAGATAGGTGAACAAACAATATGACTTGAACATTCCAAACTAAATAAGTTACCGAGATAACGCTGAAGTAAAGGGCACGGGACAAAGTCGTGACTTTCTAACTTTAATCCCTTACATGCCAACATTCAGCATTGCCAATGTACCCAATAATACCGACATACCAATACTGCATGATGCTTAAAAGCATGAAAAGAAATCACACGCAGATACGAAAATTCCGAGGTAGATAGTTAATTACATCGCGGTATTATAAAGATATCGACTGAACGGAATCATATCTTTTGTAAATTCCTAATATAATATTCCTAGAATATTTGCGCAGAACTTTTAACAAAATCTAGTAAGATGTTTAACGTGAATAAGCACAATGAGAAATACCTCACGATGCTACGTCAAACATTTACAAAACATTTTCTCCACAAGACTACCGTTTCCGTTTTAGGTACTAAAATATCGCTTACAGCTGTACTTTTTCGCTGCTTTTATTTAATTCTGATGTCGTACATTTCCATTGTAAAATGTAACGAAAACTAGTTTCTTTGAACACAGCAAAAATCCTTAAAATATTTACATTTCAAGCTTTCATAACTACGGATATAGTTTTGTCGCCGTAGGTGCACCGCAGGGCATGTTAATTGGGCCAATGTTAACCCTTTTACCGTCAAACATAAAGTAAATGTATGCTTTTTACGAAATGCTTATTTCCTATCATAAACTAACCAAATAAATATAAAAGTATGAACAAAAGGGGAGGAAATAATTCTGCACCCCTATATACTGGTGTACTCATTTGAGTACAATGGCCGATTACAGTAGCTTGGTAACACTGTTTTTCGACACATTGTTTTTTTTGGCAGTTTTTGCCATGTATAGCAATTGTTTTTTAGCTTTGAGAATAATATTCTACACGTTTTGAGGCAAGCCTTGGACCATCGAAGACGTTGGTCGAGCCCAAATTTGTATTTTTTTGTCGTATTTATTACCACGCAATGCTATGTTAGAGCTATAGCTGATCCATATGATTAACCTGGCTGAACTGATTGAACTGAGGGTCAGGAGGGATCTCGCACTTACCTCGTACATATTCAAAGTACTTAGAGGGAAGGTACATAATGCGGAAATGTTAGAGCACATAGGTTTGTGTGTACCGGACAGGTTCGTGTGGCGACGACGGCAGCCACGGCTGCTGGAGGAGCCGCGCACTCCGACCAATCTTTTAAGTGAGGCGCCACTGACTCGCGCACTCCGCACTCTCAACCTCATAGCTAGTGACACGGACCTATTCCGTTGTTCTCTGAGTGAGTTCACAAAGAATGCATTATTTGTAATAACTTACAAAATTTTATTAAAATAATGTGTTAGTAAATACATAAGTTAGGATAAGAGTTCAGGTGTACACTATCGCAATAGGTTTCTCTGTAAGTATAGATGTAAGTTGGAAATAAATAAATAAATAAATAAAAACCGTACCGTGCAAATGCCAGGCATTTACAATTACCAGCATATCTCGCTAAATGCAGTCCACAAGCAGTGGCATCTAAGGAAGCATGACGAACTTGCTGCCGTTTTCTCAGGCAAGAATAATATGATCAATTGTCAAGGTGGCTAATTACTCACTCATTGCAATACTCGTAAAAAATAAAAACAAAATACATTGTAATGAGTAGATTATGTCACTAAGAAATGAAAATTAAATTATAATAACTTGACATACACAGTCAAATAAAATAAACAATTATATGAACTCATATAACCTATCAGTAGGTAAGCTAATTCTGGAGAAAGAACATAAACATTGGCTTGAGTTAACCACAGCAACCAACTATTCTTACCGTATAAGTAGTCGTTGATAGAATAGTATGCCACACAATATTGTGAATAATATAAATGATGATTATGAAGATTTTTGTCTAATATACCTATAAGCCGAAAATGAATTGTGATGCCACCATGAGAATACTTGTAATACTAATAATAATATTTAAACAAATCTCTTAGACTCTGGCACCAAGCTGATAAATTATTAGTTTTTCAAGAACAAATATATTTTGAATGTCAGCGGCTTTGTCTCACAGCAGAATACCATAGGACATAATGCTATGAAAATAACTATTATAGTTATTTTCATAGCATTATGTCCTACGGTTATAGACTAATCGAGCCGTATCAACGTCTTACTTTCCTGACGGCGTAGGCGGCCGAACTTAGCCTTCCCGCTAGGCTTGTTATAATATGTGGGCCCCACTAAAGTTTGGCATGTATTGTTTTACCCAGAAAAATTGCTGAGTCTACAGTTTCAAGCATTTCTTTATCTAAGACGATGTTGGGACCTAAATTTCTATCGCCATATATAAAAATATAAAGTTCGCCTTACCGAATGGTAAGGCCAAATTTATAAATTTCGTTTTTTTGCCATTGAGAACTAAGCTATTTGTCGTAAACCAATCCGTAGCCATTGAGAGTGCACTTTTCATGTCGTCAAAATCTTGTCTATTCCTGTCTACTTCAAAAATAAGAGAGGTGTCATCTGCAAACAGTATAACGTCACAGATGCCTTTTATGCTACTACTGCTCAACTAAGTATTTCAGTCTGAATTACTATTGAGGTATTGATTATTAAACATGTGAATACCGTTTGAATTATACGTAGGCATATATACTACAACAATACTCACGAAAAATTATTTAGGAACATAGTTTATTATTTACAAAATAAAATAGTATGCTACCCGTACAAACTTTGTTACAGCTTAGTTAGAATGATCTTGTTGCCATAAATTTTGAATGTAGCATTTTTATTGTTCCTTATTTGGTAAACAACTAACCCCCTGTTACTAAATGAAAGATAATAATTGTAGTTTTAAAAAAAATGTGACTACAAGCGATTATATTGCCGTACTCAGTTGAGTACGGCTGCGCCAAATGGGTACTTTACTATATTATTAAAAAAAACATTTTTTTAGGGTTTATTTACAATAATAATTAATTATCTAAAATTCGAAACAGAACATTTCAGAAGTAACCAATATTTTATCGAAACAACCTTCAAAGGTGAACATTAGTTTTGCTCGCGACAACCTCACGTGAACTAGAAATAATGGTTCTCGCGATGTTTCTGCTCCCGCTATCAATTTGTCAACCTATTTCTTGACTTCGCCTCAATGAATTGAGACAAACTCGGTGTTTCGTCACTTTAATTACTTAGACATTCTGTTGAACACAGTTAAGTTGCTAGAGAAAATACTCGATAATCGCTGTTAACTGGAAAACAATCTTCAAAACTTTCGCTCTTGAACCTTGTTATCGTTTCACATTAATAACTTTCCAATATCGCGCAAACAACATGATATTTGGGTCCACACAACTATTCTTTGAAAAGTGTCTTAACAACTAAGTCTATATTAAATACTAAAGTGCTTTCTATTCAAGCGTGTATTGATCGTGTGTGTAACAAAGGCGGATGATAAATCTATCGCTATGACACAAGTGCGAAGGACGTTCAACCCTAAAATACAGTGTAGTAAGTAAATCGAGGAGCAGTGGTGGCCCAGTGGTAATGACCGCGACTTACGAGTTGTATGTCAAAGTTCCGAACCCAGACAGACGCATTACTTTGTGTAAATTATTACATCGCCACTGCTCTCAAAACGGTGAAGGAAAACATCGTGAGGAAACCGACGTGCCCTAGAACCAAAAATTCGAAGACATGTGACATCTACCAACCCGCACTGGGCCCGCGTGGTAGATTACGGGCCCCTCTCACAGAGAAGAGGCCTGTGTCCCAGCAGTGGCAATATTATAGGCTGATTATGTAAGTAAATCCGTGCATTGATCGGACGGGTAGGTCGTGTGGAATCCCCAGATATCACACGACACCTCTCAGCCGTGCACTGGGCGGATGCCAATACATACCACTTGGATGTTTGTATTATGTTCATGTTTTATGGATTCATCGGTTTTTAGAAGCATTTGGACGGTTATGTAAAGATGACTTGCATTAAATTGTAGCATAACATCATGCCTTGTTTACCCGAAGGGTTGAGCAGAGGCGCCCAGATTTCACCAGTTATGTTTGAGTCCCATGTAATAGGGGGCGAGCCTGGAAAGTGCCTTTTATGTGCATATTTGAATGGATTAATGAAATGCACCGACCCCAGCGTGGTTCAACAAGAGTCGATTGCTTGAATCTAAGGATTCCAGGGACTACCCTGGAACCTCATGTTTCATGGGACTACAGTGACCATTGCATATCAAAGAGTAGACCGGGGGACGCGGTAATAGTCAGGAAGACGTGCCCTTAGGATAGGAAGGATTATTAGAGCCATACCGGATATGCATGCCCACATTCCAGCAGTTATGTTTGAGTCCCATGTAATAGGGGGCGAGCCTAGAAAGTGCCTTTTATGTGCATATTTGAAATAAATTTGACCTTGGACGTAGAGATGCGGAGACCAACCCGAATAAGATTTTATAATAACCCTACGTTACAGGCCTTGACAGACTTTCTTTTGTTAGCACTTGTCTTAAACGTATTTGTATCTAACAAGAATCTTTCTAAAATGCAGGTAGGTTTCCCGTTGGACTACAGTTTATAAAGTCATATCATAAGTGCTTAGAAACGTCGACATTACTGCAAAGACAGAAAAGCAGTTCATTAAAACAATCAAAATAAATTCTGCTCCAATATAACTCCAAAACAAATAATAAAAAAGATCTATCATAACATTAACCTAACGCAGACAATAAGAAAGACGATACCATTACCAAAATAAGCAGCATTTCAAATATTAGGCCCGCTATGTAAAGGCCCATTAATTGAGCACAAATGCGATGCGCTTGGGCTTTAGCCAATTTAATGTATTGCTTGGCACGAATGCGCTTTAATCCGATGTTGAATAGGAATTATGGTTGTGCACAGTAACAATGTATTGGGAGTTGTAACCTTGGCTGTGCCGCCATGTACGTGTTGGTAGGTGAGTTATGCATAGTCTCGTGTATTAAGGGTAGACGACGTTTGAGATAATTCTACCGCAAGTTTTTCCCTTACTAAGGATTTCAACTTGGCGTCGTTCGGGTTATCGCAGATTTCAAGGAAGTACGAACGTGCCTTTTCATTCGTGCCAATTTCTACCAGTCAATTCCTGCCGCAAGCCGCGTTAAGGAACTTCGTTCCAAAAACCTGAAACGGATATTAACGAGACCTCAGACGAAGACA
This sequence comes from Atethmia centrago, assembly GCA_905333075.3. NCBI lineage: Eukaryota > Metazoa > Arthropoda > Insecta > Lepidoptera > Noctuidae > Atethmia > Atethmia centrago. The sequence goes on along the minus strand of HG995383.1, from coordinate 10,948,499 downwards.
TTGGAAACAACAAACACAGCATAGCAGTGACATAGAAAAGCGTCGAGAAAGCAGTTTAACCTCGTCAAAGGATTCACTACTCAAGATTCGGTGAAGCTTGAGTTTTTTTTTTGTTCCGGTGTAGAAGATCCTCATGGATGTCCTCCGCCCTGGGGCTGGTGGAGGGGTCTGTCAGACTCTTACTGACTAAAAACCACCCCGGTGTTCCCCTCCCTCACTTGTACCGGGGATCATGGGATCTAGTGCGACTTCCACGATCCCCGGCTAGTGCCGGCTCGCCATTGCGGGTTACTTCTGGCTCGCAGGGGGAATGAGGTGTAAAACTCTCCCCGCGACGTGCAATAGGGCCGCGCGTGGAACACTACGCGCCGCCATCTCGGGTTCTGCTATGTGTCCGTCGGCCCTGGACTCATTTAAGGGGGCTGGAAGAGGGCGTTGTCCGCCCTCCACCGACGCCCGGTTTGTCTGCTGCAGGCAGGGTGAGTGGAAGAGATCTCCCGCTCCCTTTCTGCAGCCTCCTTCTGCGACATGACTGTTTCGCAGAAGGATACCACTGCGTCCCAGGACTCCTCACTGCCGACCATGGGGTCGACCACAGCTGGCAGCGACAGGTCACTGCGTACCTCTGAGATGAGGGATCCCGCGCCTCCTCTCAAGCGGCACACTCTGCCAGCGTAGGCCGCGCCGTGTCCACCCGGCGGTGAAGCTTGACCTGTACCAACCTGGCGGTGACGTCATTAAAAGATGCCCATCCATAGATAAATATCACCCGTCTCTCCACTATTCCAGTGCGGCTCTACTAATCCTTCCATATCCTAAGGGCACGTCTTCCCTACCATTATTGCGGTCCCCGGTCTACTCTTTAATATGCAATGGTCTTTGTAGTGCCATGAAACATGAGGCTCCTTGGGACTAGTGTGAATCTTTGGGTTCATTCGAGTAATAGAGTCTGGTCAAACCACAATGGGGTCGTTGCATTTCATTCATTCGATGATTTAATTAATAGAAACAAATTACTAGTTCCATGTTGTTAAACAGATTAATATCCTCCATTAGTTGGGTACTTGGTGGTATTTTCTGTCTTTTGTCGCGATCACCACATAAAAAATATATATATACAGGACCAACTTAAATGCAATTGTAGACCAACAACTTAAATGTAACCTTAAACAAAATCACAGTATGAAAGTTTCTATTATTAAAAATTCCTCGAAAAAAAGTTTCATCAATTATACACCATAAAATCACCGTGTAAACAGGCAATAAATTGCAGGAGTGTGAGCAATAAATTGCTTATAAACCAAAGACTTACACTGCTCCTGCTATTTACCGACCGTAAAACGTAGCGTGGGTAGCTGCCCTTCACAATCTATGTTACACCACTTACAACAATACTAAAATATCGATACTATACATAAAAGATACATAAAACCATAATAAAGAAGGAAAGGGAAAAACTACGGCGATGTTTGTTGAACTCAATAAAGGGACTGAATGTTACATTTTGTTTCACGAAAGTATAAAAAAGGCAAAATGTAGACCTCGTTTTAGTTAAAATGTTTTAATTAAAAGAATAACCAAGAATTAAAAATTCTATCATGAGTTCTGTATTGAATTTTTCGACAAAGAAAACATCTGAATACCCAAGATAAGTTCAACTCCCTCCGAAACTGTTCAAAAATAATGTCCAACTTGAAAAACCCCACGTGTCCCCAAACTGTCTAATTACACAAACATTGCACCCTTACGTTGGTAACGAGACTCGATGTGGGTACAAAAACCAGCCGTTAGTTTTACTATCAACATGTTAATTGGACCCGAAGGCACTTGCTTGGTGCCCGGCCAAATAGCTGAGAAGGCGGACCTATTCTATGATGTGCAAAAAATCTTGTTTAGATAAATTCTGAGACCAATAAAGACGTTTTTCGATGTGGTGTGATATGCCGATAGTGATTTCTTCATTATTTAATGAAAAGAAGTCAAATATTTATCAGCATGCAAACTGGTTGATCAAATCATTTCATAAAAAGAATACAGGTAAAGTTGACAACAACAGATGTACCCAAACTCTAAAGTGGCGAAAACAGTAAAAATTTTACTCAAACTCTTCAATCTAGAATAACACTTGAAATAACTTAATGAAAATTAGCACCTAGTAAAGGAAACTTTCAACAATCAAATTTACGAAAACTCACATCATACGTAGTTTCATTCCGCTGTCGAAATTGTACGTCGGTCTTCATTACGCAATGAATCGAACAACCATTTGGATTTGGCGTTTCGAAACCGTTTCAATCGGCGAATGATCGAGTGGCAAGCATTTGACACGTATTACCCCTCAATTATACATCGCTCCCTTTCTGACTAAAATAGAGTGAATGCAATGGTGAAATAGCTGATGACGTGATGTTAATTTGGAAATGTTTTATTTCATTCATTTCAGGAAACGTCGTTGCCAAGTTTGGAAATGAGATGTTAACAAAATACAAGAAAAAAGATGAAGAGACAACCACCTAAAATCTCGAAGACCAGTAGAAAAGACGACAGCTCAAGATATAGAAGCATAAACATCACGATCCGTAGATGATGGTCACAATTTGAGAGTTGAAGAATGAAAATAGGACAAAGAGTTTTATGCGATCAGTCAAACCTCTAGTTTTTTATTAACCAATTCACTCAATAGTCTCCGAAAAACATAAGATAGGCACCTCTAGTAACATTCTACTGTTTTCTTTCATTTTCAATAGCCTTCTAAAAACATAACCCAATTTGCATTGCCAAAATATTTTCGTTCACAGAATAGGCTTGCTGCAAATGAGGTCACCCACTGTCAATGGATGTTGGGACGGCATCCGGCACTTAAATGCTTTAATTTTACATAACGTACGGTACAAACATGCAGTGGCTTCTGACAGATCGTATATAAAGCTTGCGGTTGGAAGTCTGTGAGGCAGACGTTCAGCGCTTACTAATCGATTACGTTTCAGGTTTGCGTTGCAAGTTGAATGGATATTTTTGTTCGATGTTGTCTTTGGGTATTCTAATATATTTTTCTGTATGTATTCATTCTTAATATTATGTGATAGTTCTGTATTTGCTCGGCTTGTTCATCGGCTACTCTTGATTTACAGTTTACTTGCGTTGTTAAAACCTTTGTCTCTACTTGTGACCAATTTAGTTCACATGTAATTAGTGTTGCAATAATTATACACATGTAATTAGTGTTGTAATAATATTTTCAGTTTAAAATATGGGCAATCTACAACAGACTATTACTAACCAACTCACTGCCTCTCCTTACATCTACTCAATTAAGGATCTAGAACCTGATGACACCCAAAACAAAAAAAATCAACCAGATGTCATCCCTCCCAGTCTTATGAACCTCAAAAATACACTCTGAGAGAAGAAAACCAACCCAGGTCAACATACATATTCCACATCGTACAAGATTATATGGAATCTTCGGAAACAGAGGAAGTTTTTGTTATAACAGTAACGAGGTTAGTGGCAGCGACTGCGGTCTCGTCACATAATAAGTTGTTAACTGTCGCCAAGAGCGTAAGTACGAACTTACAAAGTAATACAAGCGCCGTCGTGTAGTTTTTCCTTTAACCGTTCGTACGGAACTTGGTATCGGAGATATTCGTAATGTTTTGAACTCGGGGAGTATTTGCTTTTGTCTTTCGGAATACGAAATGGGTTTCTGTTTTGTGTCGAGTCTGTACATTGTGGTGTATTTCTTTGTGTAGCTGAAATACAAGCTGTATTTTCTTTTTGTTTGTATTTGGGTTTTCAGACTTTGTCTAAAATTGTAGAGGAATTCATTTTATGTATCTGTAAGGACAATGCGGACTGCAGCAAAAAGAATGAATCCTGGCCTAAGTTAAAAAATATTGTCCTATCAACCCACCATCAATATCATAGGTATTGTCATGGAACTTAATAAGTAAAATGTAACTCTTAGAATCTGTGACATTCTCGAAATCCGAACCTTGATTTCTAATTATACTATGGGAAACCACACGACAGACTCATGATGGGTTGTTGTTTAGTAAACTAATTACAATAAGCAGCTAACACAAAATTAGACAGATTCTTCAGAAATCCACTGTCGAAATTCATGACAAGCTTCGCCACGATATCAGAAAACCTGGTTATCTGAAACAGAGTCCTGAGAGACTTCCTCTTAAAACACACGGAACTTAAAAGTACGAGTACAACACACTATTCCAGTACCTATGTTCCAGAATGTTCCACATAGTTCACGTGCAAATCTCACCGATAGCAAACTTATTAGGAACACGTTCCTAACTTTCGTGTAGCTCGCAAACTGCGCATATTGTACAACTTTTATTCATTCGCGTTTATATTGCACATACCGTACCTACATATTGTTTTAAAAGACTTTAGTATTTTTGTAAAACATTGCTGAACTGGGAGCGATTTATTGTTGCAGTAGAAAACTACGGAAAATTAGAATAAATGATACTGATATTTTTTGTGTATTTTCTTCCAAAGTTTTTTCTGTGTCCATTTTTGTGTATTTCCTGCAGCCTTAGCATGATGTTTTCTATTTCTTCGAAGAATAGACACGGCTCTTTCTACACAAAGTGACATTTCGTTTCTCCATTTTTGACATCTCACTGTAGAAATCCTTCTACAATCTGTCATTTTGTCTTTCGTTTCTAACGATCTTAATCTAGGTCCTTTTGTATGTAGAAGGATTTCTATGGTGCGATGCCAAAAAAGGAGAAACAAAATGTCACTTTGTATAGAAAGAGCCGTGTCTATTCTTCGATGAAATAGAAAGCGTCATGCTAAGCCTGCTGGACATAACGCGGTTTCTATTTATCTAATAGAAATGGTTACTTACGAAGTTACAGGAAGTAATGACTTATTTTCTGACAACAAGAAAGCCAAAAGTCTTACGACTAGTCTAAACTTAGAATGTATTTGATCAACAATTTGCATCCAGCCCAATACTGGAAACCAGCCCCAACCTATTTGGAAAAACGGCTAGGTAAACAGTGAAAGTACCTACGTCAAATAGTATATGACGTATTTTCATTATCTACCTAGCCGTTTCCAGGTAATTTGGATCGTTAGCAATCCAAATTACCAACTACTAAAATAACCTACCTACTCACCATAAAACACTCGCCAAAACAAGCGTAAACCTCCAAACTTTATTATAAATCTCATATCAAACGCCAGCCAGACATTCATACCACGTATCTTTCATTCCGCAATCATTTGGGAGCACAAAGTTTTGAAGCAATCAGAACGCAGCTGCAAGCTCTCTGCGAAAGCTGCGATATGAAAACTCTTTGCCAAAAAAGGCTGCATCAAGCCGTCATGAAATTTATTGAAACTACAGAAGAGTTCGGTGGAATTCAATTTGGAAGTTTAAGGGATCCGTTTATGGTTGAATGTTTTATGTCGGCAGGTATGTCCGTAAAATGTTGTCGACCTCTGACACCGCGTGAGTTGATGAAAACTAGGCAAATATAGATGAAAAGTTTCAGTTAGCTACAATATGAAGCTGTTTATCTCTTAAGGATGTTGATCTGTCGCGGGAAGGTACTTATGGTCGAATACGGGTGGGTTTTAGTCAGTAAGAGTCCGACACACCCTCCCGCTCCGCCCAGAGCGGGAGAAGTTATTTGATGATTTCCCACCAAAAAAAAAAAAAAAGGATGTTGATCTGGAGTATTTTTTTATGTTTTAGGTTTTTAGCTTCTACAGTTTTCGCCGTTTGTTCTAGCATTTTCTTCAATGCTAACTTATCACGTTTACATCATAAAACAAAAAGAAATACCTCTGAACTGAAAATCAGTCCCATCCAAAGAAGAAAGACGTCCAAAGGAAGTCTCGAATACTAATGCAACGACATTCATTTACTCCGAGCACGAAACACGAACTGCATTCTATGAGTCTCCCAATCGCCTTCCGTCTCTCGAAGCACCTGAAAAAAAATGCATTTTACTCAGAAAAATTAACAGTAAAGTTTAAACTGCTCAAATTAAATGGAGAAAGGAGAATAAATCACAAGAAAAGCTAATAACTATTCTGCTAATTAGTTTTATGTCGCTATATTACTGTTTATATCTGGCCGAGGCGCATGCAGCCTGAATGTAATTGGGAATTTATGACGTCATTAAATTGATGCAGAAATAGTGCAGCGCCAAACATCGAGGACGGTCAGCAGAATAATATTGCTGAAGTTTCGGAAGGTAATAAAACGTGTTATTGGAGATTTTTGTGTGACTTTTTAGTAATAATTTTTCTGAAAACGGAGAGTTTTTCAGGCTTTTCCGACTGTTAAAACGATCTGTGAGCTCTTTCACAGTTTTACGATTCTCTTTGCTCTTGGTCAGTAAAGAGGAGTAGATAATTATAAATACCTACTAGATAAAGCGTTTATATCCTTACCAATATAAAAGACCACACATTTTAGAACGTGACGGTAAAAATCGTCGATCTTCTAAAAGCTTGGTATTTAATTCAGATATAAACATTATATATAGTTTCTCTACACATCTCAAACAATTCTCACCTACCTTTGCCACACATCTAAATAAACGCCAAAAGACAATTACGACGCTCATAATCAGGGCTTCATACGGAAGATAGCCATAATGTTACCGTTTATATTCTGCTAACGGTACCTCGGCTATAAATCAGTGCGATAATAATTATACATCGGCCATTTGTAGCCATAAGGGTAACAAACAGAGGTGTCTGATAATATTCGACGCATAGTTTTGGCCAAATAATATAATTAATTGATGTGTTGACAAATCACGGTTTAATCAGTTTGTTTTCTGGATTGTTGGCGCATGTCATGCATGTTTAAGCTTGAAATGTGAAAAGTGTCGGATTTCTTGTGTCATGTTGAAACATTTTGCACAAGTACGCTTATGCACGCGGTTAGTAAATAATTACATATTTTCATACAATAATTCTTTGGCGCTCTCTCTGAACATCAGGATGGCAACCAGCCGGTTATCTTTTATTTATTTATTTAACAGTTTATGTACACACATATAAACAGACAAGAAGAAAGGAACAGAAAAATACGTACAAAGGTGATACTTATTTCTAAAGAAATCTCTTCCAGCATACCTGCGATAGGACAGTAGACAAACAAAATGTATTCACCAAACCGCTAAGTTATTTGCTTTATTTAAGTTGCCTAAAATAGCCGTTCTTATATATTTCATATTTCAGAGCAGTGGTGGCCCAGTAGAGCAGTGGTGGCCTAGTGGTAACGTCTGCGACTTACGAGTTGTAGGTTGTAGGTTCAAACCCAGGCAGGCGCTTTACTTTGTGTAAATTATTTCATCACCACTGCTCTCAAAACGGTGACGGAAAACATCGTGAGGAAACCGGCATGTCCTAAAACCAAAAACTCGAAGACATGTGACATCTACCAACCCGCACTGGGCCCGCGTGGTGGATTAAGGCCCACTCTCACAGAGAGGCGGCCTGTGTGGCTGTGTCCCAGCAGTGGGAACATTATGGCATTAAATCCGCCTCTGTACATTTGTGTGCGTAAAGTATTAAATAAATAATAATAAATAAATTATAGGTTGATTATGTATATATTTCATGATTCACAGGTTAGCTCCATAAAGGTATGATAATCATTTAAAGGTAAAATCAGTAACTATCTGCTATATTCGTTCCCTGTTCAGCCCAGCCAGTATTGTAATACAGAGGCTTTTTGAATGGAACATATTTATTAACACCAAAATTTATACACAACAACTGTTTTTCCTTGACGGAACAGTTTGTAGTGGCAGATGGTAAACAGTTTTAGTCGTTTTTTTGCTATTTCTGAGTTTTCTAGTACATAATCATAAGTCTGTTACAGTTGGTTCGACAGGGTTTATTGATCCTTATAAGGGACAAGATAGATTGGCGGAAAAAAAGGGAAAAGAAAATTTTCCACATTTTTTTTTTCATATTCCTTGAATGCAGATCAAAATTATTCAAAAAGTTAAAGACAGTCTCCTAAGACCGTTTTCTTGTAGCGAAACGGTTATGGTACCTGCTCTTATTGCCCCATCTCAAAACTCCACCCTGAATAAGTTATGATTGATTGCTTAGCTCCATAAAGGTATAGCGTGATGATAATCATTTGAAAGCTTGAATCTGTAACTATCTGCAATATTCTAACCTTTTTGCTCATCTTTTTACAATTTACGGTAAATTATAGAAGAATACTAACGTGAAGCAATATTGCTCATCCCCCATAGCAAATAGCGTGATAATTTATAGTTTATAGACTGGCCAGACTTATAGGGAAGATCTATGCAAAAATTGAACAAAATCTATCGGGATGTATTTGCGTGATGTTAAAAAATAGACAAAAAATCTAAAAACTATATTTTCGGCATTAGAATCGTTCCCAGACCTCATACCAATTACTTTTTTTATATTCAATGTACAATTTTGACATCGCTAAGATTTTATTTTATGTATTGACAGGGTGGCAGGGACATCGACGTGCAACCTGTTACCATGGATTCAGTACTTGATTCTAAACCCCTTGCGTAGAAATGATTCATCGGTTATTAAAAAAAAAATTGCTGTTCCATACAGTTTTACCGCGTAGATATTACACTTTTCTCTAAAACAGGTGATTAAAATAGTCTGTTCATACAAAAAAAAAAAACATGAACATATCTTACGACAAAAAATCAGCTGATTATTTTTGATGTGTAATTTCCACTCGCATTTTATGGGAGTAATTTCTTGAAAAGGGACGGGAGTGTGTAAGAAGTGACAGCCTGAGCATGGAATAAGTAAGTACTTTTTAGTAGCATGAAATCAGTAAGTAATTTAAAATAGCATGGAATTAGTAAGTGCTATATAGATTGTAAGTAGAAGGGGTCGAATTTCAACCAGTGGGCGACCACTAGTAATGAATAATTATTCGAATAAATATTTCAGAATTTATCTTTTTTAAATTCTAAGGTTAATTTCTGTCGCTGCTCGGTTGCTTATTACCGAGATGAGATGTGAGATGTTACACATCATATGCGACTTCTGTAGGGCTCGCTCGTTTTTTTTGATAACCGGCGAATTTTTCTACGCTATGGATCAGGAATCATGTGTTGAATTAATGGTTACAGTTTGCGCGTCGAAACCATAAAAAGGTTGTATCTACAGGATGGCAGAGATGCAATCCTGTAGATAAGAGCTTTTCTATATTCTTGCTCATATTTAAAAACACTAACTAACATTGTTATATCGATGCTAAAGTAATTAAGCACTCGTCGTTGATAGGTATATGTGGGCAGTTTAATAGTTGGAGAATGTTTTAAAACAACGAATTGACGTTAAAATATTGGAAATCAATAAACGATCACTGAGCATTCTAATAGCTATTCATACTATTGTACCAATTCACACAGCAATCAAAAATTCAAATCGATTCGCCACCTCTTTCACTCCTACTGTTTGCAAAAAGGACAGCGTGTAAAATCGGAATACGTTGGTAGCTGTCACTTTAGCCGTGTCGGCTACAGAACCCTTTTCCGAAAGATTACGCGTATCATAGGCTATAGGCTAGCGTGGGTAAATAGCCGGCTACCCTCCTTACATTTATCGGGACACTCATGTAAATAACATCGGCATCGGGATTCGTGTCCTTTCATATTCTCAGAGACTGAAGTATTAAACTTATCATATTGTAAATAATTCAACGTGTTGTGTGGTGTTAAATGTATTTGGAGCATATTATTTTTTAATAGTTCAGGGTTTTTTGTTTTATTTTTAGGCCTCGGCCGGTGATGTTATTAATCCCAAAGAAGAAAAGATTTATTTATTTGCTCTCATGCACATCACACATTTTACAACAGATTATCGTCGGTTTTTGTACACGAACACTGTCAGGGCTCTGCAAAACACAATGTTGGTTTGCTGTTGAGTTTGTGAACATTAAATTAACATAAAATGACTCAAAACTCATTAAAACTCAGTACAATAAATTTCAGAAAAGTGATAATTATGTCTAGGTGTCGTTATGGTGTCCAATTAACAGTAATAAATAATATACGTTTATATTAACACATCATAACACAAATACAGTCATATTTAAGTCAGATGGTATTAGTAAGCCAGGTAGTAAAAAAAAAATATCATCCATAATATGGATGATATTTTTTTTTATCATATACTCGTATATCTTAGCCTAAGATCTAATCACAGCTTTACAAATTAGATTAACGAAAGTATCATAATAATTGTTTCAAATCATTTAATTTATCCTATACGACAAACTTATTTTCAATAGGCATTATTAGGCACCAAAATTAAAATGATACGCAATATATTATTTCTTGCCTTTTTAATATAATTTTACTATTACAACATGCTTCAATTTTGCCATACGTTAAACTCTTGTAAAGAAAAGAAAATAAAGAAATAACCTAAACACTTCAGGACAGCTGTTTCAAAAAGAAACAAAGCTGTAAATTCTACAGAACAAACAATCGAAGTATAAAACGTCGTTCTCACCATACAGTATTCATATCGTATCTAAATACCCACTCAGTTAAAAGACAGTGAAATCGTGAGCGTCGAAGGACGCCCGTGCCATAGCCCCCGCATTATTGCCCCACTCTGCTCGCACCCTTTTTATCTGAGCCCGCTCGACCCTCACAAAGTTTCTCAGGAATCATCGCTTCGATCCCACCCTTTAATATTGTTACATAATATTATCAAGATAACCCAGTATCTACACGATTTATGAATACGTTAAAAGCAGTAGACCGAATAATGATCAATAGTAATATCTATACAAAAATCAAGCCCTTTAAAAAAAAATCGTCAATTTCTTTATAAATTCCACGTCTGGCTCTTTCACTCCGGTCCAAAATCCTCTTACCGCGCTATTGTTCACAAACTTCGCGACGATAAAAACATTCCCGAAGTTATATAACACACAAATCTCTGAAACGAGCGTCTTCGTAAAATCATCTCAAGTAAGTAATCCGTTCTTCTATCAAATATGCAATACATTCTAATGCTAATAAAATATCGTTCTCTTTCTAGACTAACGTTTTCGATAAAGTATTTACGATCAGATCTCGATAAGTTCGGGTAACATTTTTGAGCGATTTACTTTCAAGCATAATGTTATTTGATATATCTCAGTCAGTTATCACTGGCGGTATAACCCCATGTTTCCACGACATGTCAACGTATTCCTTCTTGCAAATAGCGTATTTTTATAGTGATGTCTGTGGGAACGACCAAATAGGAAATTGTTGCCACTCCCAAGACGCGTACCATGTCACGAGATACGTACGCGAATTATTCAGTTTTTTACCTCCTCAAGGGATGATCCGTGTCGCATGTCAAGCGACGTAACCATTAGCGCCTCAACATTGAAAAGTAAACTCTAATTTCAGGCTTTTAGAGAAGAAATTCCTTTGCTGATAAGCTAAAATATATGTTTGATAAGTGACGAGTGCAGATTCCTTGTTTTTACATCTGCGGTGGGATTCGAAGAGCTTTTGTTAAGTGTTCAGCCAGTACGGAATGACGAAACGGGAAAATATCCTAGCTTCGTAATGTGTCTGGAAAAAATCGGCAGATTTTCATTTGAATTTAACTTACCACGGTTGCAAGACCAATCTATTGAATTGGTTATTTATTCTAAATAGCTTTGTGGCGATTGGGTAACGCAAACACAGTATTGAAGAAGAAATACTAATACCTACCAACTACTTTCGGTTCTCTATAGAGGGATTTTTCGTTTTCATTGCGGAACTGGTAGTCTTCAGAATCGATGAGAACGGGCAATAAATCGGGCAGCTCCGTGCCCGCACTAACTCTTCGATTACTAGCGACCCGCGAACGACCTTAATGTAAAGCTTTAATGAACATATAAAAACGGATTCGATTCCCGATCCTGGACTAAAGCAATATAAATTGTCAAGAGATACACACGTCATTAAAGTAAATGCGTTAAAATAACAATAAAGTAGAAAAAACGGCGGCGATCGTAAAATCAACTGTTACTGAAAGGACGGTGAAACAATGTTATTTATTTAGGCTTTTCTCGTCTCTTTAAAAGTACTTAAGTATATTTATGGATGTAAACTGTACTTACATATAATATAATTTCAAGCACGTGCTTAATATTTTAGTACCGTGGAAGAAATATGCACGTGATTAAGTATGAACGTCATTCACTAAAGTAGAATTACTAATTCACAGAAATAATCTGACATGTGCTAGTTGTCACTTAGTGTAATAAAATGGTCAAATTTATTGTAATAGTTCAGTTTAATTGATTTATATAAGTGTAAAATAAATGTATGTAATAATAAGTGTAAAAGTTTAGAATACAATAAATAAAATAAATATGACCATTTTATTAAACGAAGTGACAGCTAGCACATGTCAGATTATTCCAGTCAATTAATAATTCGGTTTTATACATTTATAGTAATAATAATAATATATTTATTTGACATAAAAGTACAGTTTTACAGGTTGACACTTAATTTATGCAAATAGTCTGGTACAAAATAAATGATCAATGACCCCCATGCTAGGAAATACATGTGTTACAGGGGTCATCCATCCGTCCATTATGGATCTATTAGTTACTTGCAAATTAGGAATGCGCACATTAGGAAAAAAAAATATATTTCAACAATAAAAATAAGCCAAACCATCTGAAAATAGCACATTAAACTATTTCACAACACGCAGCTACAGAAACGACTTATATTTTCGTCTCGTAAGGGACAAAAGCTCCATTTTGTAATAAAATGTTACTTTTCATCGTGCGTTTGCACAAACTGCGGACCGTTTTTTCAGCTTACTCTTGGTGTGTACAATAACTTACTGTGTATGTTTTGTATTTTCCTGATGTACCGCCCGGGATTAGATTAAACAATTTGCGATAAACAACCTCAAGAACGTACGCTCCCCTATTTCCTGCGGCGTGCGACTAAAAATTTAGTTATATCAAAGCTTACGACGCTGTGAACATTACCAGCACTTATGTTTTCATCGTGCCTCGCACCTTTCTATGTAGCTTGTTTTAAATCTGAAAACATGAAGAACTTGTGCTTACTTTATGTTTTATAACTCTTGTATAACTATACCTGTCCATTTTTAAAATTATGGTAAAAAACACTCTCTCTCCTTAAACATATTTTTAAGTTTCTTTGTTCTTTGCACCTGTTTTGATTCTTAGTGCTAGTTTTATGATTAATTATTATTGAATATATTATATAGATATTTTTAATATATTTTATGTATGTATGTATTTATTGTATATATGTAAATGGTACACCACAGACTACCTGCAGTATTGTCTCTCCTTTCCCCCTAACCCATCCAAAGGTTGTCTTTAAAAGATCGCTTTTAGCGAAAAGACCGCCCATTGTGTCACCCTATGTAAAATTTCTACATTTATAGCTGTAATTTTTATGGTGTACATAATAAAGAGTATTCTATCTATCTATCTATAACTGGCACGCATTAATTCGCTAAATCTCAGCTCAAACCATGCTTACAAAACAACGCAGACAAGCTACCTACAAAGTTTCAGCACACCTATAAATCAACGCTAATATTTCCTGGAGTTTTTACAACACAATTTTTACGCAGGCCATGTCTAAATAAGTTTTAAGAATGTTTTTCCACGTCGCCGCTGTATTAAGGGGATAAGCAGGAACGAGTTCACCTTTAATTTTTGATAGCTTTGGTTAAATCGTCTACTTTGTTATTTTAATTCCGGGGCGAACGAAGCAGAAGTTCAATTAACAAAATTGCCAATTAAATGTTTACACTCCGTAAAATAATTTTAAACGCTCGAATTTTCATAATCAAGCATTATCTCTAGGCCCGACGTAATGATATTCACCGCAAATCGCTAATCGCTTTACAAATACAACGTGCTCGTCTAGAACTCTAAAAGATCCACACGTCGAGGAGCTCGGGGAAAATTCGCAACTGAAATCTGTACTGTCATACGACATATCGAAACTGTGATACGCCACTCTACGACTGACAGAGACAGTCGTATAAAGCAAGTGAGAGCGACGGGGACAGTCTCACCTTTTGGTAGGTCATATTGATCTTTCACCCGCCATTTTAGACGGTGCCATTTTCGCTTCGGGCGTCACATGTATACCAAGGCTCGGCGCTCTGAAAAAAAAAATAGCCTTTTATTCGCCTGTCATTTTGTGTTTTAATGAAATATTCCGCAAAAACGAGGATGAAGGTAGAATTTGATGTACAAAAATTAGCATTTTTGATGCCGTGAAAAGGAAGCCCCGTCAGGTTTTGTGGCGTACCTACTAAGATAATTTACATAACTTAAGGTTTACCTACGCCTTTTGGTAAGATTGAAAGGCAGAAAACTCTTTTTATTTGGCATTTTTATAATTTTTTATTTGGCACTCATAACTTAACTAATCAAATTAATAGATATGTACGACCACTCATCAAGTTACGAAAAATATTCAAATCCATATATTTTAGGTCCAATATTAACCCACTAACTTTAAACACAACACCGAAAATCAATTACACTTAACATTGCAAACGTGAAGAGTTATAATGTGTACTTTAATACTGATATCGGACGGGCTCGAATAAACTGGGGTTAATAAAAAATAATGCCAATATTAAACCGGTAACACGGACCTCGTCCCAAGGGAAAGTCTCGCCACGGATATAAGCAATTTTACATTCGTAAACTCGAAAAGGTGTCTACAGTGTCGAAATTTATGAAAATTCTATGCAATTTTTGTTTAAAAACAGCCTTAACATTAATCTCATTCGGAAATGGAATGGAAAAATATATTGACTGAACTCTGTTCTTTGTTGCGCGGAAAAGGAGATATTTTAAAATTTGTATATTTTTTTTCCACGCTTAATTGCTGAGTCCATTTATGCTCTTTCCTGTTTTTGGTAATGAATAACTGATCAATATTTGCGGTGAAAACAAGGTTCTTTTTCGATAATTTGATCATTAGCATAAAAACTATGTTTTCGTATTTTCTTCTTCATAGACCAGCATAATTCAGTTTAATTCTTACGCTGTGTCGGAAACACTCGGAAATATCCGAATATTTATCTCCTAAGAGGGTTATTATGCGCGATTTCAACGCTACTAACACCGGGTTCAAAGAAAGAGCTACCATTTTGTATTAATACTCTTAAAAATACTACAGACAGAGGATTTCAGACCTTACGCCCTTATGATAAGGCGTTAGTGTTTATCAAAATATTGTCAAGGAAGCTGTGAAGACTTGCTATACAGGATTAATTTATATCTGCATCTATTAAGAACTGCAAATGGTTTTATCTATTTGAAGACATAATGCTTAAAACGAATTGGAAAGCGTCAGCATGCTTTAAGGATTTGGTTATCATTTCCTGAGACCTATCCAATAAAATGGTTTAATTATGTTAATCCGTAATTGAAATCATAATAAATAATTCCATTCGGCATCAATTATTCATCAAAATAAACTAATGCACGATTAGAATTAAACAACAAATCACCTAATGCTGATAACCAGAATGGCTGACGGGGTTATTGTGTTATTGCGTAGAATCAGATAGCTACTAAAATCTTATTACAGAATACTATAAAGAGCCGATATTGGGCAATTTCCAATTTTCAGCGGGATGGTTTCGCCAGCAGTTGCGACAATTAGTCGAGATTTAGCGCGACTAATAAACATAACATCGATACTGCGATACGACTATACGTGACGTAAATAGGAAATGTCCAATTCCAGCTATTAACGGTAACGAACTAACATAATTCAATTAAATTGATGCAATTGATGTTATTGCTATTAATTTGTAAGCATCTTAGTTATGTTTATAAGCTAACATTACAAATAATATATAGTGTTTATCTATCACTGGTTATCAAAACTGTCATTTATGTCTTGAAATTCTTTTCAAAGATTTTAAATCGTCAGATTCATCGATCTTCATCGTTTTCCATCCATTCGACGTCTTCTCTTGTGTCTGCTTGAGATATACTCGTGAAAAGCTCATGCCATGACTGAATAGGATTAGCCAAGAAAAGTTGGTAGCGAGAGTTCTTTGTTCAGAGAGCAATGGACTTAGGTATTTGAGTATTAATATTAATTTTGTGTTTTCCAGCTAGAATAAGAGTCTGCTCATTTTCAAATCAGAAAATAAATGGTCTTCTATTCATTTTAATTAAGTACTTACACATTGATTTCTTGATTTACTGTGCCTAATTTACATGCATGCACTAAATATGTAAGAAAAGTTGGCATTACCTTTTCTCCTATAATCCAATCATAATTGATATAGTGACGATTGTGACAAGCTTAATATTTATAATTTAGCTTAGAAACATTGTTCTCAAGTAAGTGACTGCGTCTTTTTGGAGAATATATATCTTTAAATCAATAAGTTATATATTTTTTTCATGTTAACACCCATTATATTTCATTTCACAGCTTGTTTATAGCACTAACTGTAACGTAGGAAAACGTGTCCATAATTACAGTTCAACTAAAAACAAGCACAACTAACACTATTTGCCAAAGTTTCGTTTCAGATCGTTGAGTATAAACACTAAAAAAGGTATAACGGGTGAACCGTTGTCCTAACAGGAGCGACCATTTTAATCTGACCCGCGAAGCTGGTTGGTCCCCCTAATTTTGCATGGAAGTTTATTGTTATAGAGACGCAGGGGAAGTCTTTGTCTGCTGGTGAGATAGATCCTACATTGGCTAGGGATGAGACCCTCGGATAATTGTCACCGTCAATGGGAACAATGACCCGAAAATATGGTTAGGGTATTTAGTATACGCACCTTGTGTTACGGAAATCATGTTTGTAAATTGTACACCGGCTACGGGGTTATGTAAAATGGGACCACAAGATAATATGCCAAGTTGCATAAGGATCAAAGTTATGCCAATTTATCGTTTTGGTAATTGCTTTAACATAGAATTAAACAAAATATCTACAAAACCAGCAGCAATTTAAGGCGCTGACAAGACCCAATTGACCAAAATAGGCTTCTTTTAAGAAAAAAAAATTGCCGAATCTGTATAGTTTATGGTAACAGAACAAATATAGTTAATGTTGAACATATTTCCCAGAACTTGGTTGTTACCAAAACACGTTGTGAGAAAAAATCTCGATACAAACTAACGTTAAACTAACCTCCATCAACCATAACCTTCTCATCCAAAATATCTGTATTAAATATCAACATATGTTACATATTTAATTAATAACAAGAACGTCTTATTTGAATGCAGAACTTGGATGTTTTTTATTTTCGGTTACTCAACTCAATTTTGAGTAAATAGATAATTGCTTCATATTTTGCAAAAAATTACAAGCGTTGTGTCATCGCACTTCTCTTTCTTTTCTATGCAATCTGATAGTGACCGCGGTTTAATTGTTGTCAGCGTCTTACGATGTCAATAAATCTTTACTATTCATTTCGGTTAGTCCCCGACATTCAAAAAAATAATCATCTTTCGTGTAATTGGATGATAAATTTTACAGCGGTCGTAAAATTACCATGAGTCAGTGTAAACAGCGTCTCAAATCAAAGTATTTGAAGAATGCAGCTGTTGATGGCACATCATCAGTACTATAAACAAAATTTTTGACGAAGCTTATCTAAAAAAATACTGAATCGAATTAGAGAAATATGGATTTAAGGGGACTACAGGACCTAAACGCAACTTTTATAAGTTTTATAATGCCTTAAAGTATAAGATCCACTGCAGTAAACAAAATCAGAAAAATATATGATATTCTTAAGGATATATGCTAGGTAGATAGTGATAGATAGATAGATTCATTTATTTGCTTGAAATATGGTATTTTGCAGGTTTTATAACAAATATACCTATAATAGGTCTTCATATTCCGCCTACTAAATTCGGCATGCAAATTTTAGTGACAATAGTAATTAATTATTCTAAAATACACAACATAACTAATTTCAAATGACAAAAATAAAATAAAAAATAATCACAATAATTGTTTAAACAACAAATTACAAAAATAAAAAAATAAAAACAATATTAAATTAAAAATGTCAAATATTAAATTACCAATGTCAAATATTAAATTACAATTTTATAATGTTATCGAGTTTCAAACGACCACCAAAGAAATTAAATTACAAAATGTCAATAGCTTAAAAATAAAAATGTCAAATTCAATATTCAGTTAATGCAACTTTCCCATTTGTCTTCGAATTTTGTCTTCGTGTGTTGAAAACATAATATAACTAATTAGTTATATTATGTTTTTTGAATTGATTTGATTTTTTCTATCGTATCAAATTTGATACGATAGAAAAAATCACGAAGATACCTCTAAAAATTTATTTTAACGATTAAAAACCATACTAATATACTTACATGCAATCATTCCGATTTTTTTTGTCAGATTATTCTACAAGCAACATATTAGCATAATAGTGTTTTATTTTTTTTATGCAATCTACAGCTTTTTTGTAAATCGATAATTGCTTCATATTTTTCAATAAATTACCAGCGCTGTGTCATCGCGCTTCTCTTTCTTTTATATGCAGTCCGACAGTGACCGCGCTTTAGGTGTTGTGCCTCTTAACAAGCTGGTGTTGAAACATTTTCCGGCAGTAATTGCGTAACACACTGTCAGTAGCAATAAGCTTTATTTTGACAGTTCAACAACATTCATTGCCTTATTTACGTTGGTGAACAGACAAATATTTCGAACATATGAAGCGATGGATTAGCAATATACTTCAAAATCATTCAGATTAGGATTGAGAGTGTGTTACGCAACTAAGGAGTTTCTTTTTGCTCTTGGGGAATACTTCGATTAATATATTTAATTACATATGGAGAGCAGTGGTGGCCCAGCGGTGACGGCTCCGATTTAGGTACTAGGCAGGCGCTTTACTATGTGTAAATAATTTCATCCCCACTGCTCTCAAAACGGTGAAGGAAAACATCGTGAGGAAACCGGCCTAGAACCAATAAGACACGTGACATCTACCAACCCGCACTGGGCCCGCGTGGTAGATTACAGCCCACTCCCTCTCTCAGAAAGGAGGCCTGTGTCCCAGCAGTGGGAACATTATAGGCTGATTATGAGTATGAGTTATGAGTACATAGTTATACCGAATAGACACTGCCTTTTTTGCAAAGTTATTTTATGCCAAATTAAATTTATGCCATAAGCTAGATTCCATCCAATTCTAGCACACTAACCCTTTCCAATCTCTAGGCTTATGTCCAAATTTATTATAATAAAAGTTGCTACGGCCAATCTCGTGTCAGACGCTGGCATGAGTTCAGAACTGGGCGTTAACAGGCACATTCACAGCATCTGTCTGCGCGAGAGGCGCGAACCTTTTTAATATAAAGCCCTCTGTGTCTGGGTGTATGTGTGTGTATAGTTTGCACACCAACTAGCATAATGATGTGAAAGTGATAATAATCTCTTTTATGTACATCACCATTAAATCAAATCAAATCAAAATATTTTATTTCACTATATATATATATATATATATATATATATATAATCCTACATCGGCACTTATGAAACGTCAGAAGCTGGGTGCATAGTTCCAATTGTGTGATTGTGATTGTCCAATTGTGTATATAGTGTTGAATACAGCTAGATTTTGTCGGGACTACAAATAGCTTCAAACTTATCATTACTTGTTTGAGAAATATATTTTTACTAGCTGTTGCCCGAGACTTCGCCTGCGAACTAAACTGAAAAGTAGCCTATGTCCTTTTTGAGGTCATGGAGTACCCAAGTGCCAAATTTCATCTAAATCCGTTAAGCCGTTTTAGCGGGAAAGCGTAACAAACAAACAAACTCACTGCATAATATTAGTTACGATTCAAGGTGGTGTTAAATCTGAGGTAGAACTTTTTAAATCTAACTTGCTTGTTCATTCGAACTAACTCAGATATTCTTGGATGACGGAAAAACTTCTCTAATGACATTTTGCTACTGGAAAAGGATTTAATCAATCTATATAGTCATGTGGGAGTGATCACACACTATAAGCATCGTACGTATACACAAGCATACGTATATCCAACCACCCCTTGTCCAATTAGCGAACGCAATCCTACAGGCAGAGTCCAGCCAGACATATCTCCCATAAACAACCCAACTTTATACTCATACAAGTGTTGAAGGACCATTCCAACTTCTCCTAGAAACTCAACACAACTCGAACATTGTAAATTCGCTTGAACAAAATTAATTCAGACGCCAGCGGTTTTACCGAGCACTTGAAAATTTCTTTCGCGATTTATGTATAGCGAGAATGGACCAACTTGTACAATTACTGTGCCAACTCGCAAATCTTGAGCTGCAGCCGTACTCGTAGGACTGTAGATAGAAAAAATCTAAATAGTGCTGCTTGGTTTTAAAGGAGAAGTTAGTCTCAGAATTACTTTGATGGTTCAGAAATGACTTTGATGTTACTTATAATATTGAAAAATAGTAGAGAGAAAGAAATGAACAAATTGTTATATTTAGAATGTTACCAATGCCAAAAACCATGTTTGTATATTTGGAAAGAGACTGGACAACACGAGGAATCGTAAGGCCCAAAGAATAAGTACAAAAAGTAAATAATAATATATCTGTTTACTGTATTATTTGAATTAGTGTACAGAACAAAATTAGTATTCCAAGTAAGTTACTAACAGAAGTGGTGAGTTCTACTGGAGGTAATTTCAATTTCATTTAGATTGAAGACGGCGTGGCAACGGCAGCGAGACGGAAGCCATTTCAACGAACATACCTAGTTGTACAGCAAGTAAGGTATAAGCACGTCGATTTGGCTAGTCACAGAGTCTAGCTAAGTGTGCATCTATGTAGCTGCCTAATGTGTCTATAACGTTGTCGTTGTACACCTAATGGGGTCATTAGAAATGGACTCAATACTGAATTATGAAAAGAGTTGATAAAACAAAATCAAACAAGGCAAAATACGAGTACTACCTACTCAGTACAGACAGGAAAAATTGTTAAGCGAATTGACACCCTACGTCAAGCCTAACCTAACCTAACCTAACCGAAACCGATTGTCGCGCGAGTACGCGGTCGTCGCGTTCTTTAATTCGAATGTCACATATTCGCGCGATCAATCAAGTCGCGTATGTATGTCATTATTTAAGTAAACGTTCGCGTTAATTTGCGCGATAGCCGCTTTCATTTAGGACGCAGGGTTGCGGTCAATTTAAATTGGTATACATTCTCTTAAATATACATTTCACGGACTTTACGTGGATTGTTGACACTAGGTACAACACGATGATTCAGTCAGTTCTATAAAAGCTGTTTTAAAATGTCACTTAACTTGGTTAGTCAAAACAATATGCTTATCGCTTTTAGCGATAAGACCCACCCATTGTGTCACCCTATGTAAAATTTCTACATTTTTATGGTGTACACACGGTTAGGTACATATCAAGCTATACATTTCCAGTGTATGCTGATCTCGCATCATATCGGATTTCCGTACAATGAGAGGTCAGCTTATACTGGAAATGTATAGCTTGATATTTATTTATTTATTTATTTATTTATAACAATCTTACCTACACTACCATTACAGATCTATGATCCAATGCGATAGAGTAGCCTTACTAAGTAAATCGTAAATCTACACCTTATATCTAGTTAAAAAATATTTTAATCTAAATAACTTATTACATATAGTGTAACTTTTGCGAATTCACTCAAGTTGCACCACAATACATCAACCCTCCCGTGAACCTCATTCACCACGCGTATGGCTCTAGTGAGAGGAGTTCTCGCCAGTAGGTTGGTCCTGGCCGCAGGTACAGCGAGCAGGGGCGGGCGTTGCCGCTTCCACACGTACCGTCCATATGTAGCCGTGTGTAGTACAATATACATAATAAAGAGTACTATTCTACTTTAAGACTCTTACAAACAAGCGCGACACGCGACGCGACACAAAGGCACCGCTTGTAGTGCTACACGCGGTGTCTTTGTGTCGCGTCGCGTGTCGCGCCTGTTTGAGGGAGCCTTTATTCTATTATATGCAGCACCATCTACTGATAACTAAATATACAGGGTCAAATCAAATTAGCTAGCCAAACTCCGCAGACGTGATGGGTATCGATATCTAAACATGATAAAATAAAAAATAAATTAATTTGACCAGTTTTTTTTTGGGGTCAACAACCGCCGTTTTTTGTAGTCACTTTTTTGGGTGAAAAATTATCAAATAACTTCTCCCACTCTGGGCGGATCGGGAGGGTGTGTCAGACTCTTACTGACTAAAACCCACCCGTATTCCTTCCGTTGCCTGTGTTGCCAGGTGCCTCGGTAACCTTTTCGAACCCTACACTTGCGCTGACATATCTTTGAGACGCGTGTGGAAAACAACGCGCCGTCGACCCGTCCTGGTCCTTATCGGACGGCAAGCTACTCATTGTTCACCGTCCGCAAGCCCATGGTGGCTGGAAATCCGCCCGAAATTCCCGACGCCCAGGGCGTCTTTGCCTTTCCTTCAACCATCCCGCCTCCTACTTCGCGAGCATTACTGCTTCGCAGAAGGAGGTGACGGCTGCCCATGGCCTGAACCAGGGCCGAACGCGAGAGATCCACACAATGGTGACACCCGGGAGTTTCCTCCCGCCTTATCTGACACAGGAACCTCTCGAAGCTGCCATGTCCCGTGAGGACCTGCGTCAGGCGGAAAGTGAGGACGCCGTGGCGCCTCTCTAGCCACTCCTCTAAGAGGGGACTTATCGCCGCAATCGTGGCGTGCCCAGCACTGGGTTGCGACAATCGCACTCGCCATGAGATCCCGCCGGAGCTCTGTCCGCTGTGCCGCGATTTCTCGCGGCAGCGGAGTTACGCCCCTTTTGCCTCCAGATACCACTTTTGTAGGCACTTGAAATATCAGTTTAAAAATCTGTTTTTTTTATGTACCTATAGTTCACAGACGTTATGGAAATAAAAATAAACAGATTTTCTTTCTTTATTCACTTCTTTACGAGACTGATGATTTGAGCTTATCTAATACTATTATGACTGCCTCGTTGGTCTAGTGGTCGCAAGCGCTACTGCTGAGCATGAGGTCCTGGGTTCGATTCCCGGGTCGGGCAAAGTGTTATTGGGTTTTTCTATCTGGACATTCTCACTAACAGCCCGGAGTCTGGATTTGTGCCCGGTTGATGGTAATAGACTCGCCCCCTATTACATGGGACTTAAACATAACTGGCGAAATGTGGGTGTACTACAGGTACACTTCTGCCCAATCCCTCGGAGAAACAAGGCGTGATGTTATGTGTTAATACTATTATTAGTTAGTTATATACACGGACGGGCTTGAGGCTAAGTATTTAATATAGCGGGTCGGTTGATCAGGTTAAGCTGCGCTTGCCGCAGTTGGTCCGTGGATGGGTGACCATCTTTACATAACAAGACCCCTCCGTGCCTCGGAAAGCACGTTTAGTCGTTGGTCCCGGCTGTCATTCTGGGATCTTTAACAGTCGCTGCCGGTCGTCAGAAGCCTGAAAGTCTGACAATCAGTCTTACCGAGAGGTCAGATAAGCAGTCGCTCCATGTAAAATACTGGTATTCAGCTGCATTTGGTTAGACTGGAAGCTGACCCCAACATAGTTGAGAAAAGGCTAGGCAGATGATCAGTTAGTTATCCAGGGCCAGACCAGGACTGCGGGTACGTAATATATGATATAATTACAAAATCTCTAATATTTACAAGATATAACAACTGAATCTATATTTTTATTTGATATAATGATCAGTTAATATAATAAACGATTGATATAATTTTAAAATAACTAATTTTTATAAGCATAACATACATAGAATATAAAATCGTTTAATATACCACTCAAAAGACATAAAACCTGTTTAGTCTAATAATGTAAAGTTTTTTTTTTGTAATTTCTATTATAGTAACTTGAGTAGATATACCTAGTAACTGATTACCCCTTGTCAAGATAGCTCGACGGAGCCCCGCTTCGATGGGCTCCTATTTCTGGGTGGTAATAAAATGAAATAACCACGAAGGTAAGAAAGCTAAGGCGGTAGCTTCTAACTAAATCTATCCGAGTCGGATTGCTCTGAATCGGAGTGTTAACCCTTTTTTTTGAGGGTGGGAAATCATCAAATAACTTCTCCCGCTCTGGGCGGAGCGGGAGGGTGTGTCAGACTCTTACTGACTAAAACCCACCCGTATTCCTTCCTGTTGCCTGTGTTGCGGGGGCCTCGGTGACCCATAAGTACCTTCCCGCGACGAGTGTTAACCCTTTTTTTTTTTTTTTTTGGGTGGGAAATCATCAAATAACTTCTCCCGCTCTGGGCGGAGCGGGAGGGTGTGTCAGACTCTTACTGACTAAAACCCACCCGTATTCCTTCTTGTTGCCTGTGTTGCGGGGGCCTCGGTGACCCATAAGTACCTTCCCGCGACCCCGGCAGGCATCGGCCCTAGTGGACCCCTACTATGTGCTGACGACATCTCTTTGAGGCGCGCGTGGAATACAACGCGCCGTCGACCCGGGCCTGGTCCTTACCGGACGGTGAGCTACCCATTGCTCACCGTCCGCAAGCCCGCGCCTACGGTGGCCGGAAATCCGCCCGGGATTCCCGACGCCCTGGGCGTCTCCTGCGGCGGCTAGGGGCGAGAGGGCGCGAAACTTGCCTTTCCCTCAACCGTCCCGCCTCCTCCTTTGCGAGCATTACTGCTTCGCAGAAGGAGGTGACGGCTGCCCATGCCCTCTCGCTCCGTACCATGGCCTGAACCAGGGCCGGACGCGAGAGGTCTCTGCCGCCGATCGCCTCCACGAGGACACGGCGGTGCTCTGCCCAAGCCGGGCAGATCTCCACCGTATGCTCCACCGTGTCCTCCGGGCGATCCACACAGTGGTGACACCCGGACGTTTCCTCCCGCCTTATCCGACACAGGAACCTCCCGAAACTGCCGTGTCCGGTGAGGACCTGCGTCAGGCGGAAGGTGAGGACGCCGTGGCGCCTCTCCAGCCACTCCTCAAAGAGGGGACTTATCGCCGCAATTGTGGCGTGCCCAGCACTGGGTTGCGACAACCGTACTTTCCATGACGAGTGTTAACCCTAATGATGCTATCAATATATTTTAAACGATAAACCTATAACGATTTTCGATTAAGGCGCTAAGAAGACCCAATTCAACAAAATAGGCTTCGCTTAAGAAAAAAAATTGCCAAATCTGTATAGTTTGTGGTAGCAGAAAAAATATATGTTAATTTTGAACATATTTCCCAGAACTTGGTTGTTTTTTATTTTTTATTACTCAACTCAATTTTGAGTAAATAGATAATTACTTCATATTTTGCAATAAATTACAAGCTTTGTGTCATCGCGCTTCTCTTTCTTTTCTATGGAATTTGACAGTGACCGCGGTTTAGGTGTTGTCAGCGTCTTAAATAAACGTTATATCCAATAACGTTATACGAAATAAGATTTAGAGTATATAAATGTTATATGTAAAGAAATTATATCAACAGAAACGAAATTATATCTCACGTTTATTACATCTCGTGAACGTTATTGAAATGAAAACATACTAAATAACTTTATATGATATGAGACGCACCCCAGGACTGCTCCTGGGTCTGTTCATTGCATAAATTATTGAAAGTGTCATGCTCACTAACACCCCCTTACTTATGACAATATCCTAATGACCACGGAATATTACCTAATACCGACAAACCTTCATCAATAAATGGTAAACAAACACCAGCATTCTCATACAATTTTTCTACAATCTCAGCACCTAGTCAGCAAAACCATTACATCTCCGAGCCAAGTATAAAGTTAACGTAAGGAGCTGTGTAACGATTCGTATCGTCCGCAGGCGAAGCACTTATTCCTATTATATGATAACATGATTTTAAGTAAGTGCATACTTAAGGAACGCTTACTTCCGCGTTCAGTGAGATGGAACGGGAAATGCAGGTCTATTCTAGTATCCAATAAAGCTGCAGACAGTAGATTGGATGGGTCAAGACAGGACTTTTTAAGAAATTTAATGGTGGAATTTGTTGAATGTTTTGTCGTCATTCTTTACTTAATTAAGTAAATAATGACGAATTAAAAGTGGCTGAGGCAAAATGCGAAAGGCGAAGAAACGAAAGTTTTGTGAGGCAACAGTGAGGCCATAGTACGCTAAGTAAAATAATTGATACCTTTCCTGTCTATAATTAAGTACCTATATAGTTCTCAATTTGAGGAGTTGATTTTTGCAATGAACTCCTCAAATTGAAAACTATATAGCTATAAAACTACTTACAATAAACTCGGCAAATTAAGCCTAAAAAATATATATAAGCGTATCATATCGTACGGATACATAATGTCGCAGGCAATTTTTTGATACCGCTTTTTACAAATGGCATCGTCCGTTTAAAAACACTCGCAATTATGAAATATGCCGAAGCCAACAAATCCATTTCTTAAGGTACTCGCCGGCCGCTGTCACGGCACCGGTCGCTTCGCTCGCTCGGCTCGCGCGTGGTTGGTCACAGCTCTAACCTAACCTAACCGATTTGGGGTGCCTTGTCGAAATTATAACAATTGAACGAGTTGTCAATTTGCGTTCAGCATATTTCATAGCTGTGAGCGTTTTAAAACAGACAGCGCCGTATCTATAATAACGAATCATACAATCTGCCTGCGATATATACACGACTAATGCAAGACAGACGAACACAACTAAAATTATCTATGGAGTAATAACACAATAAAATTATTAATTACATCTAAAGTAACAGAAAGAAATATTAACATTTTACTTACAAGTACCGTAGGTAGGTAATAAACCAATTTCAACATACAGTAGCAACATGTATTACCATATTCTATTAGCGAAACAGGAGCACTACGTAGTAACTTAAATTCACGGAAGATGGCGCCATTAAATTTTTATATCAAAATATACGCTTTTGTAAAGTTGTACGAATTTTAGTGTATAATAATAAACACAGAAACAGTATGAAACACTGTAAAAGAATATTATTACAGCTAAGAACGTTGAAGATACTACTAACGCCATCTTCATAATCAATGTGGCGACTACAGCTCTCCTCTGAAGCCTTAATACCATAAAACCTCCACATGAACGTTCAGTTGACTGGTCCACTATTCGGGAAAAACTAGTTGGTGTGATTTTAATGTTGAAGATGGCAGCATTTTTGAAAATAGAAAATACAAATAAAAATACACACTAACCTCTTTGATATCCTTGAAATAATTCATATTTCTCACAGATGTAAGTAAGCGACGGCGAAATATTGTATGTACACCGTCGCTGTATGATGATGTTTCCACACATGAACTGCAGTCATCACTAAAAGTATTTTATTAATATCGCCACAAACATCACTACCAGAAGCCTAAAGTAAACTGTTGATAGTGAACCACGCCAGCTCAGCTTGAATCACTTTCCTCTTTGGCGGGAACAGATACGCTTATCCTCCATCCTTCTCGAACACGCAGAACCTCCTATCTCCGTCCTTCACCGGTGTCGATTAAAGTAAAACCATTACGGCGAGAACAAAAAAGGGTCCCCTTTGAGCAAATCGTAATATATCATCGCTTTGACGTTATGAGCTTGGGGTCTTCGTCCGAACCAGTCCGCATTGTCCAGGAGCAGTAAACTTTATTGGAGTTAACGGTTTCAATGTGATTCAAGCGAATTTTGGACCAGTTTTGAATAAGAAAAAGTTCCCGTAAAATGACTAGGGCAAGAACTATTGCACCTTGTCAAATTGGCAATAAAACATACTGTAGTTGATATAATCCTTAATAAAAATATCTTTTTTGCCTATCGACATACCCGACAGGCATACGAAACAGCGACTTCAAAGGCCGAGAATGACTTCTGTAGTGTCTCAAAAATATATTTTAAAACAAATTTAAAACGCTTGACTCCGTACTATTATTACTTTTCTCAATTCAACTAACAAATAAATTGTATCAAATTCTATCAAACTCACTACTTTCACATTCGATATTCCCAACGACACATAATAGGAATTTATGAGGTCATAATCTGTCTACTCAGGATCGGAACAAACGTAAGCTGCGAGAACTTCGATCCCTCACGGATAGGACTCATCCATCATACGAGACAATGGCCAGGGTCGGCGTTCGATGCCCGAGCAGCTGATTCTGTACAAACGAATGCTATAGCCGCTATATTACTATTGTTGTGAAGGTCCTAAACTAGGATTTTTAAGTTTTGCAGGATTTTGTTTTCAGAATTTATGTTTAAATCAGTGGAAAAATTAAATAATTTTAATTACCCGTTTTAAATATTGGGTACATAATTTCACGAGAAAATCGATTTTAATTTTTGCGTAAGAGTAAGGTACTTAAGAAGTAAGTCGACGACGTCGACCACGAAAGCTTTGACTAACTCAAAGCTAACATTTCAAGATTATGAATCATTTGTAGTGTCTTTACTCTGCTGTTCCCACTCCAGGTTATTTTATCACCTATATTTTTTATAACTTTGTGGGCTTAAAATAAGATGATTAATAGTCCTTATATATTTCACTTCTTTCTTCCAAAACCACGCGTGTTCTTTTTGCATATTTTAATAACTCTTCAGCACGTGCCAACGCGCTAAGTATCTGATAGAAACTCAATAGGTTTCTGATTGTCTCACCGAAAAACATTTTAAACTATATTGCTTAACACGTTACCATAATTGGTATGACCATTATAATCCATTTTAATTTCCAAACCACTTATTGGATTAGCAAAATCTATACCAACGTTTTATTCACACTTTATAATTACAACTTTCGAATATTTTTGTTTTAGACTGTCTACATATGTTTGTAGGATTCGTTTCTATCTTAATGGGTTTAGTATCAGTAGGCACAAGTAGGTAGGGACCTAAATAGTCTACGTAAAAACTTGTGGTTTCAATATCTATCGACTCATGTGGATAGACTAATTAATGGGTGACGAAATCAATAACATCGGTAAAACCACACCTACTATCAGTTCTCTAATTAAAATCATCCCAACAGTAAAATTGTATAGTCATGTGTTGTGTGACTCTGCACTGTTACAATCTTCTTTCTTTTTCATTTACTGAAACGAATTGCAGTTATATCTTACACGCCAGTAACATCATAACTCATAAGTCTCGTTTATTAGGGGGCGAGAATATTAGGTATCACTAATCGGGCACAAAACAGGCTGCAACAAATAAACTCCATCAAACTCAGAAACCCACTGACGTAGCCCTTGCGACCACTACGACAAAGAGGCAGTCGAATAATTATAACATTATGTTAGACCCATGATAAGTAATATTGGAAGGAAGACGATACGACACATACCTTAGTTCAGCAGAAACAACAACTTACAAAACTATTTAGAATAAATATTTGTGACAAGCTTGTTGGCTACCGAAACAGATTTCAAACTTTTATCTATTGTATGCACACTATCGGAGACCCGGTATGTTCCGCTTATCTGCTGCACACAGATGCACTAGTCCTTTAAAAATTATACACACAAACAAACAAAGTCATTACCAAATTAACGACGTACAGGTGACGAAAAAGCATTTTGTAAACAAGCCTCATTCCGTACGGTCGCCTAGGTGCTTAGTGATTGAAAAATTGTATGTGCAGACATTAACACTAATAATAATAGTGACAAAGTATGTAATTGTGATAACGCTATCAGTGTAAGAAATCATAAAATGTCTACGCCCACCCCGTCACCACCGAGCCTACACTCAGATCAAGATGACACTAGAGATACAACGTCATCCGAGTTCTCAAATCCGGGTATTCCGAAGTATGACCCCAATGAACTATCTCAGAGAAATGATTGCAAAACCAGTGCAGTAACCTCACACGGGGTAGAAGATATATTATCAGAGGGGGTCAACTATAACGTCAATGACAATGTATTCTCCGATTGTAAACCAGAAGTTCTGTCTTCTATACCTAACTCTTTCGTACAAGATTACAACTCAAGAGACTCGACTGGATTTAGCATTCAAGACATCCTTGGTTTGCATCAATCATATAATGCAGCTAATACTCAAGATGACTTGGAACCAAGATACGAGTATCAAATGACGAATTACGAAAACATCAGTAACAACTCCAATAACTACGGTTCTGGAACGGAAGAAGTGATTACCGAAGATTGCATTGACAAAAGTGACAACATATTTAGTGCGACCACAACGCATATTGGAAATCAAGTTATTTACACAAGAAGCTATGCCACTAATGAACTTGTCAGATATCATGAAAAAAGTGGTCTAGGCAGCGATGTCGCAAAGGATCCTGCTAGAGAAATCAACGACTTGCATGATTCTAGTTTTCCCAGTCAGGTAAATGCTGCAGTAAAATATACTTTATTGAACTAGCTATAAGAAGGAAATGCTTTTAGCTTGTGTCAAAACTAGATAGTGACGATCGTGATTTACCGCAGAACAACCGGATTCCTAATTGCATTTTAATTTTCTGGTAGATGGTAGCAATTAAGAACTAGGTCGAACTCACCTTATTGTAATAGTGCGCATTGTCAAAGTTAGACGTATTATTTAAGTGATTATTTATATTTCAGAATCCTTCATGGAATAACAAGTCTGAGTCTAGCACTCCTATTCGAGCTTCTTCTTCTCTATCAGCTACTGGTAAGTCAATATTTAATTGTATTTTGTACTAAATTTCAACTAAATCAGAAGTTTTCTTAGTCTTTCTTAGTGTTTTAACACATTGACATTTAGGTTTTGGTTTATTATTTTGGGCAAAGTGGGTCATAGAATTAATTAAATTTGTATTTCCTTAAGAGAAAACTTTATTGTTTGTTTGTTTGAGCTTTCTATAGAAGCCATAATGCTCTTTGAAGAGGGCGTCCTTGACGCACGTTTAATTTTCACTGAAATGCTCACAAAATACTTTACTTTTCCAGAAATGTCAACCGATACAATTTACCAAAAAGGATTTACGAAGCGAGCTCGGACTGCCTACACCAGCTCACAGCTTGTTGAGTTAGAAAATGAGTTCCACCAAAACCGATACCTCTGCCGCCCGAGACGTATTGAACTCGCTAACTACTTACAGCTTTCGGAGCGACAAATAAAAATATGGTTCCAGAACAGAAGGATGAAGTATAAGAAGGATAACAAACACAACAAGCCGTCCTCATCCGTGGACGACAGCAGTCCGTCGAGCTCTAAGGAGATGTCACCGAGTCAAGACCATAAGATGAGTCACGGACGAAGCTGCGGTGGACACGACCGGCACAGGCGCCTCCTCTCTGACAATCATGCAGCTCATCATAAAATATATCTACAACCAAACGACAATATATCAAGACCCCCGGAATACTCCTCAATCAATCCATTGAAATCTGTGATAAAGGGACCACATAGTACAATAGAGCTACCATCGTACACGCCGAACTTGTCTTATTCATCGTACTACACGGCGGGTTCAAGCAGGGCCGTTTACTCACCGATGTCTGAGGTTTATCGATACAGCAACGATGAATCACTGCCACCGAATTCTAACACTTTGCCTTCGTTGACATCTGATAGCTACGTGCCGAACGGCGCTAACTTGAAGTTAAACGATGATTTGGTGAGGTTTAGTGCTGGGTCTACTTATTACAACCCATTGCCGAGTGGTGTAGTAATGCCTCCAACTACAACAGATAGCTATGGATTTGGTACATCGATGCCATCTACTACAATGCCTACTTATGATGAAAGCAGTGTCCACACTAGGACATCTAACTTGGGATTGCCTCAAGATCCTTACTTCTCATATTTGGCATCTTCAGATCCTGCTAGTCAGCATGCTTCTTCTGTTACAAGCAAGTATTCGTCGTCGTATATATCTTTATAACATTAACATTATCTTATATTTTATGAGTATGTTTTTCTCATGTTATGGACAATTTTATCATTAATGAATACACTCGTATTTGCCATGCGGTATATTTATGTGTATGAAGTGTGCTAATAAATAATATTTCGTACTTTGCCAAATGATTGTCATATAGTGTAAATAGTTAATGATACTTAACTTCTCATTATGTGTAGCTACTTAATTGCTAAGTTCGTATTTTTATTTGAGGTTTATACATTTTACTACTGTAATAATTATGTATTAAAATATTAGATTTGAATATATTTTATGACACCGATTGCCTAATCTGATTAAAAGAATAAAGTTAACTTTACAAAATCGTTTTCTATATTATGCCTTGCTGTTTCATTTCTCATCATAATAACATCGGCCTGTTGCCTGCTTAATTAATTAAAATGATAATGGAAGCCGACCCCAACATAGTTGGGAAAAGGCTAGGCAGATGATGATGGTTTCTCTCAGGGTTTCATCACTTCCTAGACATAATTTGTCTTGGGTACACGCTTAACATACGATTACATGATTCTATACCAAATCTAATGAGCTATCGATCTATTATGGACTCCCGTATTGCCAATGAATTTATTCAACGAGATTGGTTCATACACTAAAGAACCATTATTACTTACATTTGTAAAAATGTCTCTTAAGGGGACTACAGGACCTAAACGCAATTTTTATAAGTTTTATAATGACTTAAAGTATATGATCTACTGCAGTAAACGCAATCAGAAGATCAAGAATCAGAAATATATGATATTCTTAAAGATATATGCTAGGTAGATAGTGTGTTGAAAACATAATATAACTAATATGAAACGATAGAAAAAAATCACGAAGTTACCTCTAAAAGTTTTTTTTAACGATTAAAAACCATACTAATATACTTACATGCAATCATTCTGTTTTTTTCGTCAGATTATTCTACAAGCAACATATTAGCATAATAGTGTTTTATTTTTTTTATACAATCTATAGCTTTTTTGTAAATCGATAATTGCTTCATATTTTTCAATAAATTACCAGCGTTGTGTCATCGCGCTTCCCTTTCTTTTCTATGCAGTCCGACAGTGACCGCGCTTTAGGTGTTGTCGGCCTCTTAAGGCCATTTTTTTATTTAATAACGTTTAGGAAACCCAAACCTTGTTAATACATAGCTAATAGTTTGATCAGTGTCAAAGTTACAAGAGCAATATTTTATACCTACTTGCCTACTAATTTAAAATTTTCTACCAGGATAAACGATGAATGAAAATACTAAATATAAAAAAAAAACATATAAAAAAGCTTTATGGGAAACTAGAAATTCCAGACCTGAATATTGCACTTATGTAAACATATTATATAGGTACTCCAATGCATAAACAGAAAACCAAACTAAAAAACGTAAGCATATTTTCAATTTCTAATCCTAATAAGGTACCAATAAAAAGATTAAAAATAGACAGTGGGCAGTGGACACCCCACCTGTGGAAGGGGTAGCTAATTACTAATTAGCCAAGGATATGACACGTATAAAAAGGAATAGGATATTCCTAATAGACATCATTTTATCCCAGTACTTACCACAGTAATCATGGATTCGTACCAGAATACTAGGGAATATTACTGTGGCATACCTTCAATGGATACATATCCAGAACATTGTGCAGATCCAAATGTATTTTTTAACCAGAGTCCTACTAATTATCAAGTAAATATCGACCCTCATCAAATTGTTTTGATTGATAAAAAAATAATTATTAGTTCCTAGACCTATTCTATTTATTTATTTTTCTTGTTTTCAGATGCAAGCAGTTATTTATTCTCCTGATAATTATGAGAAACAGGGAGTGGATCCAATAGTGTCTTCACATGTCATAACTTGCGATCCAGCTCCTTATGAAAGCAGTCATATTTATGAAAATTCTTATGCACCTCAGTATAACTTAATCCAGGTAAGAATTCGTTTTTATTAGGATATAAAAGTTATATTAAATTCAAGTAGCTTACGATTTAATACTAGGTTTTAATGTACTTTTGCCTTTTTCAGTACACTCCACTTACACCAGAGCCAGTGTCATATCCAGTGTTTCAACAGGAGCCAAGACCACACCATAACATTAACTATATGGCTAAAAGACATCGTGCTCAGATTACAAGTGAGTATTAATAATATTTCCCATTTGTTGTCATCTATCTCTATTATAGTAGAAACAATGTGTTATACTGTAAGGTTATTTGTTAAAGTACTTGGTTCTATTTTTTCAGTTTTACCTTCATCTAAAGGAATCTTCAAAACTGTAGTCAAACGCAAGCGCAAGCGCACCATCTTTACTACTGAACAAGTAGAAGCCTTAGAAGCCATCTTCAAAACAAAGCAATACGTCAGTCGGGAAGACAGGCAACAGATAGTGAACAAATTGCAACTCAATGACAAAGCTGTCAAAATATGGTTCCAGAATCGCAGGTTGAAAATCAAAAGGATACATGACCAGGATTCAGAGGAACAAGAAGATTGTTCTAGTGCAGATCATTTGGTAGAAGAACGGAGCTCTCCAGATATTTCTCGTCTGGACTCAGTAGAATGTCAAATAAGTAAAAAGACTGATGAATATGGTTTTGTTACCCTCGATGATGGAGTCATGGGAGACTTGGTTAACGTCATTGATGATTTCTTAACAAAAAGCAGTGTAGATGTTCCTGTTGAACAAATTGCAGGAATTGATAGCATCCCTGTTTATGAACCAATTTCTCCAGCAAGTATTAGTGATAGTAATGAGGAAGACAGTTCTGCATGTTGGAAACCGTCTGAACCTAATGAATCTTTGCAAAGACTTTTTGATTTACAAACTATGCTATCTTTATAACCTGTGTCTAGATATAAGTGTAATTTATATTTTAGTTTTAAGTTATGTAGGTATGTACATACTTAATTGTAATTATATTTGAAAATAAAAAAAAATAAAGTAACTTCTGAATGTTATTCATTGAGATATAATCAAATAGAAACATCCCCAACTAGCCTAATAGAAAGCAATATATTTTCGGTTTTAATATGAATATTGAAACATTGACTATATAATTGATGAAAACAAAATGCAAATGTAAGTTTTCCGTGGAATGGAACGTTACGGATTTTTTTTTCTGTAGGTTTTACAGTCGCCAGCACATCAAGTTACCACAAACTGTCAAATTTTCTCATTAGATTTTGAACTTAACCGTCAACATTTTAAGGTTTAAAATCATTTGGAGAAATTTGACAGTTTCGTATAACTTCATGTGCTGGCGATTGTACAAGAATCATAAGGCTAATCTAAAAATGTTAAACGAATTACACAAGTACACATAATTACGTACATAATTCATAATTACAAATGTTTCTGCTAACATCTGAAGCTCAGTTTTACGTGTCATATACTTTATGCATGATATTATTTCAATTATAATTACTTTTTAGTCCATCCTAATGCTGATATTACGATAAAACTTTTCTCATAAAATGAAGGTATATGGAAAACGTAGCGTTTTCCATATACCTTCATTTTATGAGAAAAGTTTTTTGTTTCACAAAAATGATGACACCTCCACAATAAAAAAGTCCAGTCATAGAAAGAAGTGATCACTTGCTGTGTGGACCAGTGATTTCTAAACCAATAATAGTTATTCGATAATATATTCTTTGATCATCATGATACAAAACGTTTTGTTAACTTCATTGACTCCTTTGAAGATTAAGAATGAGGTATATAAAATTCCTTGATTTTATTTCATTACAGAGTTTTTTAAATGAAAAAATCAGTTGGAAACGATATTTGAATGCTAACAAGAACGAACGGTGATAAATGTACATGTTTCAATTGTGAAAAAGTATACATATATTATTTTTTATTGTAGATTACATGCTGGGAAAATCGGCCGTTCGCATCAGTGTGGCCGGAAAATATACAGCAGAAGAAAAGAGGTTAGTAGCATTTGAATTATATACCTACATTGACTCTGTTAGTACTTTTTGTAAATATCATGTAAGATTACATGATGCATAAACATATTATGTAGCCACATAATATGATTTAATTGTTGTTAACGTAAGTAATTGCAATGGACACTTCCATTGTCCGTTTACTTATAAATTCCAGGCTTAATAAAAAAACTGTGACAAAATCATACCAAACTTCTCGTTATTACCAACGTAGAAATTATTTTTAGTGCATTTATAGTTTGCATTATGTAATTTCAGGTATAACCAGAACAATAAAAAAGAAACAGAAAAGAGTACGGACAGCCTTCTCGACCGATCAACTGCGGGCTTTAGAAAAGACGTACTCTCGTCACAAGTACATTGATTCAGAGAAACGTGCTGAGCTCGCCAGCACCTTGAACATCGGCGATAAATGTATCAAAATCTGGTTCCAAAACAGAAGAATGAAAGAGAAGAGGGAGTCATCTGAGTCCAGTTACGATTCTTCAACCGAATCTATTAGTGTTGAATCCCCACCAGTAACTGCCTCACCCCCATTGCAGGTAACTTTTGATCACCCTACCACTGAACAGCTCAACAATTTTTTTCATACTGACAATTCCTACCAACTACCCACTTATTATAATACTAATCAAGTTCAGTCTGGCTATGGAGCTATGGCTCCATCTGGTTTTGCTACATATTTTTATAACGAAAACGCTGTATATCCTACTCAATATTACCCGTATGATGTCAACTATTCGACTGGAGAAGGCAACGGGTACAACCAATATAGCAGTGAAATAAACAACTACTGGACAGGGAATCAATATCCGTATTACTCGACTATTTAGAGTTTTTTAATAGGAGATCTTTATAAAAGAAATAGTTTTACTATACGGCCGCTATACAACCAAAACCAATTTAATTATATTCTATAATTGTTTGTTAGCTTTCAACCTATGATACACTCTTCACAAAGATTATCGACCTGTTGAAGACGGTGACGTCAAACCAAATTTATATATTTAAATTATAAAAATATTTCAAGAAGTCACTTGCATGGTTTTGCTTTTGAGATGAAAGTTCAACAATTTATTTATTTTCATCTATGTTTTAATAATTTATTTATTTATAAAATCGCCTAGTCCTATTATTAGGTAAATCTTCATTTATATAATTAATTAATATTATAACAATGTTTCCTTAATATTATTAGAACTGCCATGTTATTGGTTTTCTAGCAATATAAAGAAATATAGGTATCTATTTCTATATATTTGTAGATAAAGTTTCATGTTAGGTACTTTATTTAGTATGTTTTAAAATCTCATTTGCTCAAACGATTCGTATAATAATAGTTTTTATATCATTTATTTTATAAATTATGTAGGTATTCCCAAATTGTGAGTTACTTGGTTTTGCTTGTGTAACGGTAGATGAATGTAAATACGGATATATTTTTAAGCAATGCTATACTCTTTTTATTTTTAAGCAAAGGTTGGAGGTATATTTAGTTAGTTAATGTTTTTAATTATACATAGGTATAACTTATTGTTCATCAGATTATTTTTGAATATGACACTATATTTAAAATATTTTATATTTATGGTGTTTTTGATATTTAAAAAAAATGTGTAAAAATACTATTTCGTTATATTAGAGAATTAATTGCTTCCTAGACATTTTTAATTAGGTGACTTGCTTGGATAAAATCTTTAATATAAAATAAATAAAATTAATATATTTTTCTTTATTCGTTATAACTTTTAAGTTATTTATATCAAAACTTTATTTAACTTACTCTAAAATACTTTGTTATTTTTATAATTTCAACTTTTGTGTAGAAAGTGTTGGTTGCGAGTTAGAGTATTTATACATTTATAGATACTTACTATTAATATGTACTTTCTTTTCTACGTCTTGTTATTTTTCTATGTTTTATCTTGAAACTATGTTAAAAAAAATCTTTATTTCTAACAATTTGGCTAGCTGTAAATTAATTGTATTATAATTAATTAAATAGTGCTATAGACTTTAAAAATGTACTACATCTCAGTGTGAAAACTTTTTGAATAAAATATCAATAAAATACTTGATTTTTTTAATCACTTATCGCGCTAAGGGTTACAATTTAACAAAAAAAAAATCATAGTTTATTTTAATATTTACACAAATTTACAGGCAATACATATTGTAAAATTATTGTAAAATATTCCTTCTAAACGATTAATGCATAGTTTAACACAATTTTACTTATTCTATTAGACTAGAATGAAAACATTCTAAAAATGTCATGTATACCTATATAATACAAGTGTACATAAAGTTTACAAATAGACCAAACAGTGCAAAAATAGAGGGGCCTCTAAAATCAGAATCGATTGGTTAAAATTTTGTACTGGGATTTTGAAAAGGCAAAGAAGTAATAATATACTGAGGACTTATAGATTGCTGTGGAAAATTGTATGGAACTTGATGCATTACTTGCTTAATATGACAATCACAACTGCATGTTGTTTTGGTAAAATTTTCTTGAACTGTAGACATATTCAACAATGGATTGCTCGGAGCAGTAACAGGTGATGAACTAGAAGTGACAACGGGCATGACACTCACTGGCTTCCAAATAACGCCACTGGCAGTGATGTAAGGTTGCGTATAAAACGGTGAAACAGTTGGCACCAGAGATACAAATCCTGGATTACTAGAAGCATTCCCTGGAAGAGTTTGTTGCGAACCCATCGTAGGAATATTCATCTTTCTATTTGGTGATAAATCTTCAGGTGTGATCTGTTCCACAACACCTGTAGACTTAGGCTTTTCAATTTTCTTTAGATTTTCAGTTTCTTTTTTCAAAGCCTGTTCTACATAAAATGGTTTTGAAAAAGATTCATTTTTGTATTTTTTACACAAATCAATGGAAAATTCAGCAGATGTTTTGAAATCCGGAGGTGAATTACTAGTTTTCACAAACACATGTGGTGGATGAATCACTTTAGCTGTAATCACTACATTTTTAGTTACAGGTGCAGCTATTTTTGCTGCAGAATCTTTGACTCCAACTCCTTGAACCATTTGCCTTGTACCATTACATGCAGAATTAAATGTGCGTATATTTTTGTAACAGTTTCCTTGACTCAAATTAGTTAGTAATGGTAATGAACGCGGTTGTTCATTAGTTGATGGCACAACATCATTTAATTGATCTTTAGTGAATTCCAGAGACTTTCTAATGCCTTGTTCGTCATCAAATTCTTTAGTAGTCATTTCTTTCTTTTCCTTCATTCGACGATTCTGGAACCATATTTTGACAGCCCTTTCAGGGATGTTCAAAGCTGCGGCTACTTCCTTGCGATGAGCATTGCCGATATAAGGAAACTTTTTGAACTGCGTCTCCAAATAGTTCACTTGGTCTGTTGTGAAAGCACTTCGGAATCTTTTTAGCTTTTTTGGACTATTGTGTTGTAGATTATCATCCATCTGAAGAAGAAATAACATACATGATCGATTAATTAGAACCAAAACATAAGTAATTAATATTGTTTCACCATATTTTTTAACTGCTTCGATGGTGAATGTTCAACAAAAAGTACGATAGAATATAATAGGTACCCGTTTTAAATTCATGAATAAGTAATTTATCACAATCTTGAGAAGATTGTGATAAATTACTTATTCGTGAATTATCATTTTAGGATGCTGTTCATTTATTAGCGTTATTAATTAATTTAACCAAAATGTTATCAATTAGATAAGTGTTACTACTGTTTACATTTTAATAATTTAAGAATAAAAACACTGCACCCCACTTACCACTTTAATATGATATTCACTTCCGATATATTCAGCACCACTTTGCATACTTACTCGGATACTATCTTTTATACCGTTTTGATTCAACCACAGATATTTCATTATCAATCAATACTGACACCACCAATACAAAGCGACTAAGAATTCTAAACTGATTATGTCTTATATATAGTTATGATTGGAAAATCATTATTTAATGACAATATGACCTAATCATACACTATTAACTAATTATTAACGATTATCATAACGTGTATAATGAATGTTTGAATTACTTAATGTCCTTTGTGGCTTAAAACATGTACTTACTCTATTTAATTAGATACTAGTATTGATACTTGGTTTGTAATTATTTGAATACCTACTTATCAGCTGTGTAAATATTATCTACTTAAAACGTTGTAATGTGTCATGTGCATTTGCAGTTTGAAAATAATGTTTATAAAAGTGATTTATTTCCGAATATCATTATAAATTCTGTTTCTTTTTTTTATGAAAATGTCGGTTCACTGTTTGCCAAGTAGCATAATATTTGTGACGTTGAAGTCTGATTAGTTTATGATTTACTAGTGACCCTCCCTTACTCTTACGGTGCAGTATACTAATGTGGTGACATCGCGATTTCAGTGCTATATCTAAATACTATAATACTAATATACCACTATTATACTAAAAACTAACATAAACCTTCTAGAATAAATTCTCTATGATAGTGAAAACCATATGAGGAACTCGTGGCTAAGTAATAACAGCCGCAAGGGTCGATCAATCAGGTTAATCTACGCTTGCCGGGGTTGGTCCGTGGATGGGTAACCATTAGTCATTCATCTTTGGCAGTCGATCCTTGAAACCCCAAATTCTGACAACCAGTCTCACCAAGGGATATCGTATTACCGGGTAATGGATTTTGCAGGTCAGATAGGCAGTCGCTCATTGTAAAATACTGGTATTCAGCTGATTTCGGTTAGGTTAGGCTAGGCAGGCAGATTGATAGTGAAAACCTTATCAAAATCCATGGTGTATAGTTTAGAAGAACGAAACGATCACACAGTCAGACACGAAAAGCGACAGAGTTTTATACTATTTACCTCTACAAGGAGTCGTTTTGCATCCTCGTCAAATTTCAGCAGGCTGCTATGAAAGACATAAATATAATCAAATAAAATTACGATACCTGCTCAATAATTAATACATA
Source organism: Atethmia centrago (assembly GCA_905333075.3). Lineage (NCBI taxonomy): Eukaryota > Metazoa > Arthropoda > Insecta > Lepidoptera > Noctuidae > Atethmia > Atethmia centrago. The sequence goes on along the minus strand of HG995383.1, from coordinate 10,907,572 downwards.
ATTGTTTTTTAGTTATTTAAGTTTGACAGTATTTTAGAATACACCACTTTCACAGAACAGAATCACCCCGTTGCGTATGCGGTAGTGTGTGTGTAAAAGGGCAGTTAAAATGTATCACATGGGCCGCGTTTTAACATGCGTGTCCCACACAAGCCGATGTCCAAAAATTAGAAAAAACAAGACCTACATATTTTATTATTGATTCATGTCGAGAATGATTAGCATAGTTACTCGTACTTCCTTAAATTTGACGAGGATGTAAAACGACACCTTGTATATAGATTATTATAGATAAGGAATTAAAACTTGAAATGATAAGGTAAGTGTCTGAAGGAATAAATAATATAATTATGCATCAGTAACTCTGCAGTTAATAAACTTATTAGTGACCAAATCACAACGGCAATAGATTACATAATAGCAACTTTTGAAATCTTGCATATTATAATTGAAAGTCGATTTGTATGCCTGCCTGTGCAACTTCATTGTTCATTTTTAAAATATATTTTTATATCATATTTTATTCACATAAACCGACATGGGCACTTATGAAACGTCAGAAGCTAGGTGCACGGTTCCAATTAGTCGTTTCCTATGGAGAAGAGCCGGCAAGAAACTCCACTTTTAAAAATAATTGCCTTTTACAATGTTTTCAAATTACAGTGTTAATAGGTATGGAAGAACAGTGTAAGCCTGTCAAGAAGTATAAGTAGTACTTAACAAACAATTAATGGTCTACAAATCTAGAAACACTAAACTGTGCAACGGATTCTGATATGGTTTTCACCATGATTTAGATAATTTGTTCCGGAAGGTTTATTTCTTTATTGATTTATCACTTCACCGACTTACTAAAACATACCTACACAAATAAATCTCGATGTTTTGTCAATTCGTGAAAACCATGCGAAGCAGGGGGTCGCTAGACCTTTCATAATTGGATAATATTCTAAGCATTTTTACGATTCCGTACTTCAAAAGGAAAAAACGGAACCAGACAAACAAGTGATACACTCGTGTGTCTGTCTATCTGGCTGTGATTTGGTACACATATGAATGTCTGTGACCCAAACACGGACGTGTAACGTAAATAAGGGTCACTTGGAGGGTAATTTTTTTTATTGCGAACTTTGACATAACAAATGAAAGGGCTTGTTGTGAGGGTCTCAAATACATATTTTATAATTTAAAACAAATAGTTTTAAAGTTATTCAAGGTAATAGATGAAAACCGCCCATTCCTTATCTCCGAAACCTAGCCTAAAATTTTGAAAAATACAGAAAATAGTTTTTTTATTTATTTTTACAGGAAAACCAATAAGAAATATATGGTGTTAAAATAACAGGGTAAATATTTCAATATTGTGCGTACAAACTTACCTACATTTGCAGTTGGAATGTATTGGAAAACATGCTTTTCAACTACAATGTTAAGTTTGTTCTTGGGATAAAGCCATCCTTATTTGATATGTCATCTGGTACAGTTTGCAAAACTTTTTTTAATTTTCGCTTATTTACGTTACCCTTTCGTGTTTGGGTCACAGATATTCATATTAAATCGGTCCAAATTTCAACTTAATCGGTCCAGTAGATTCGGAACAATTCGGCTGTGACAGATGGACAGACAGACACACGAGTGATCCTATAAGGGTTCCGTTTTTTCCTTTTGAGGTACGGAACCCTACAAACGTAACGTTAAATATGAATACCGAAATTATACAAATTAATTATGTCAATAGGTTATCGCAGTAGACCGGGAAAAGTGGAAAGAAGGAAGGGAGGCCTTTACCCAGCAGTGGGACAACACAGCCTTATAAATAATATATATATATATATAATTTAGGCATCAGGACTTCCGTCAGCTTATACACTTCCCGTCAGTCTACCCATCATGGTGAATCTCCGAATGATACGGACGCGTCAATAGCTGCAGTTAGACGCGTCGGCGGTTGCCGTCAACGCGTCTACGGCTACCGCCGACCAATGTCGACGGCTGCAATTGCCTCTGCCTTTAGCAACGCGCCGCTCGTGTACATGTGCACTAAGCCGATAGCCATCAGACAGACTTACGCTCACTCAGTCGTAGAGAATAATTATACTGACATGACATCAAGTAACAATATTTGTAAGTGCTGTCTTGGAAGAGACAAGCAAACAGACAACTAACTAAATCCGCTTTTTAACAGAAGAGATCTTGGTTGAGATAACCAAGATAAAGACGGGAGTTCAGTGCTTCAGAAGTAACGACAATGAAAACAGTAGCTTTTATAGTGTAGGTGCTTTGGCACTTTTGGCTTGACAGCAAAATCACGCCCTCTCATCCGGGCATAGTACAATGTTCAGATTTTTATGTTTCAGTTACATAACAGTTATTACACCTTTATATAACTTGTATTGTTAAGAGTATTGTGGATGAGGAATCTACTTCTTCCGAAAAAATAATGATGAGGGCCTAGCACGAACGCGCGTAGTAGAAATAACGTAAATTCAACCGATTTTAAAATTGAACATTCTCATTCCACACAGTAATATTTGTTTACTTTATATCTTTGTATAATAGATACTTATTTATTGCGCTTGTTGCAAACGTTTAAACCAAAATGCTATAATATAGTGTATTTTCAAGTAAAAAATGTTCGAATTTACGTCGCACCTTCGTGCTAGGGCCTCTGACTTGTATGATGTGCAGTTAGATGTATTGACACACTATTCAACTTGTTTTAATGGCTAGTCTAATCAAAAAAAGAGAAAAACAAAAGCAGAGAAACGGTCAAAGTGGCGGTACTTCCCGAAAGACGTCCACTGCTGGTCATAGGTCCAGTAGTGGACGTCTTCCGGCTGAAATGATGATGATAATGTGGATGACCAATTACATTAACATAAGCGTAATGTAAAATTAAAAAAAATATATGACCACCAATTTTAATTATAATAATAATTACAGATAATATTTACAATCATAACCTTACAATTAACACCACTTAAACTTAAAACTATAACACTAGTAATCGTCTTCATATTGAATACCCGTCCTGATCCAGGACAAGTCCCAGCTCTTCTCAATGATATCACTAGAGGTTGGCGGTTCCGTCTTTGGTTTCACTTCTGAGGACAACTCGTCGACTTCAGTGTACGGAGGCTGGTAAGGCTGCACCTGTAAATGTGCCTGCTGGTACTGCGCCTGGCATACCTCTTCCGACATGAAAGTCTGATACATACTCTGTACCGAAGTCTGGACTGGCACCGAGGTTGGTAGACTTGTTGCTGCCATTGAAATTGGGATGGACACTGCTGGATACTGTTCCACATAAATGTTTCCCTGATTGTAGACCTCGTTCTTCATATCCGAATACTGCTCATGCATAAGCATCGGTATGTGAATGTTGCCCATTTTGGGAGATGACTCAGATGTACTAGCTTCTTCGGAGTCTTCCATACTCTCGGCTCTGTCTTTCTTCTCCTTCATGCGGCGGTTCTGGAACCATATCTTGATGGTACGTTCGTTGAGACTCAACATGTCTGCGAGTTCAATTCTACGAGCACGATCTAAGTAGCGGGTCCTAGCGTATTCCTGTTCCAATTCCATCATCTGTTGGCTCGTGAACGCTGTTCTGATGCGTTTTTGTTTCTTGACTCCTCCAGTTGTTTTGTTGCTGGTCCAGCCAGGTGACTGGGAGATAAATCTTCCGAGAGCCGGTTGATTGGGCCAGCCTGGCCCTCTAATAACCTGACCATTTTGAGTGCGTGAAAGATTTTGCCCATGTATGATTTGCGGGTTAATTCCTCTTGTAGGGTTTAAAGTTGTATACCCAGCAGGTACTGTGTTCCTTGGATAAGGGATGTTCATGTAATTCGGCGGGTTGTACACGACTTGGTTGCTGAGAACGTTGATGTTGTTGACGCTGCTGGTGACGTGGTACTCACTGGAGGCATTGTTGGTAGACACTGGTACTGTCACAATACTGTTTGGTGGCAACTCGTTCCACTGCAGACACTATGAACAATAGAACATTTTTATTAGTTACATACATTATAAGCACATGAAGTTGGAATGGGCAGAAAATTACACTAAATAGTGAATGATAAATTCAAACTGTTGATCTTAAATATTGAGGACAACAAATATTTAATTCTGGACTGAATATACACGCCCATACCAGGGAAGCATGGCACAAAAGGGAGGGCCTATACTGAGCAATAGGTGGAACACGGTTGTCAATGATGATTATAAAAAATATATAATCAAATTACCATAGTATTCTGCAACATATTAGTGCTATCAACTTGGTTCCAGTGACCATCACTGGATGTAACCACGCCATTGCCAACATTAAAAGGGGTTGGTGTCGAAGACTGGCTAGAAGTAGTGAATTCCGGCATTTTGGAATATTTTAAACTATTGTAAGGTGGAGTAACGTTCGCAACGAAAGCTCAGCTAATTATAATGTCTGTCACGATTGTGCCTGATTTTATATGTCCACAACAACCCTGTAGTAAGGGGTAATTAGCAAATTAGTTAAAAGCTGTGTCCTTCGATTCGGTGATTAGATTAGCAAGTTGTTATGTCACAATATTGTTATTGTTAAAAGTTTTCTAGTTCATAACTTCTACCAGTCTATGAAAATTTCTTTATAGTTTTTTAGTTTAGGACTGTTTTAGAAGAGTTACCCATAGAGGGATTTTCTTATGTTTTCTTATAGAAATAAGATAAAAGTGACACATTTTCTTTGAGTTTTTCAATAAATAACAAAATATAAAACATATTCAAACAAACTCGACCATTTCTCATTACTTTTCCGTTTGGTTACCTTTTAATTTCTTACCCACCTCGTGTTACGCATTTCTTTTTTTGCGTGCGAAAATCCTTTTGCATGTCTTTCGCCCTGGGGCGGCACTTGTAACACAACCGCCTTCTCAATTGATCTATCATACTTTTAAAACACCCTTTGTTCTTATGTTAAAAGCATCCAGAATAGATTTAAATAATTAATTTTTGTCTTCTAAGACATTGAAAATAACATCTTCCTACACAAATCTCAAATAAGTTTCTTCTCTTTGAATGCATAATTTTCAGTACTATCAGACTACAAATACTAACCTTGATTATACGATACAGGAATTAGTATATTTTTAAAGGATTAATTCTCAGTAGACTACAAAAAAACACCAGTAAAATCCCAATAGGTATTGCTCCAGTGCCAAGTATAAAACTAAATTCATTAAACTGCAGCACAAATTCTTATACCAGATGTAATCACTAATCTAATGAATAATTAAACGCCATAAGTTTCTTTGGTGCTTGTTAACTAGCCTCATCTAATTGACAATTCATTAATATCCGACGTCTTTAAAAGAACGCTTTATACCTAGTTACGTTAAGACTTTTCTTTGCGCTTTCTATGATAAGGTTTTAGGCCAAATTAAAAATATAGTTTTGGGGTTTAGAAAAAGCTTTGAGCTTTCATATGAAATAAACTAGTTAAGATATAACAGCCATCATAATCAGCCTATAATATTTCCACTGCTGGGACACAGGCCTCCTCTCTGTGAAAGGGAATGGGCCATAATCCACCACGCTAGCCCAGTGCAGGTTGGTGGGTATTAGCGCCACTGTTGATTTATTTTATCTGGAGCTTATTTAAAAATGACTACAGATAAAAATACGACAACATTTGTAACCATACAACAAAACAACGATAACATTGCTTCAATTAGGAAAAATATGGAATCTGTTATTGTGTTAAAGTATCATTATTCTATCCAAGGGTTTCCCATATTTATCTAAAACAACAACTTTTACTGATATTCCCTCATAGATAATTCAATACCGCAGAACATTAAAGTTTACGTTTACGTACGTTTTACGTTTGTTCTCGTAATTAAAGTGATTTTTTAAACGTTTCAGTCTCATAACTTAAAATAAAACTTTTGAGTAATTACAACGTGTTTCATGAATATGTTATTATTTTAATATGATTACTGAACTTAAATTATTTACTTTTTGTTTTGTATAATAATAACAGCGCCATCTAGTTACAGGTTTTGTAACTTCAAACAAGGCTTCAGAGCCAATCATGCTACCCATGGTTCAGAGGACAAAATTTGGCCTCTGTTTGTGAGCGTTTAATGTATCTGTATTTTACGGACAGGTTCAAAACCTTTCTGAATTAAGTATGGCTTTTCTTTAATATATACCATAATAGTTTGTATACGAATATATTATGTAAAGACTGTGTTATAATACAAACTATGAACGCTTAAGCTCCTTTGTAAAGTCAATAGAAAAGCGACTACGACATTTTGAACGCATTTCAGTATAGTGAGCCCAGCATCCGTGTTAACCTCATTGAAAACACACAGATGGCGTAGTCAGTAGCAATCTTTGTGAAATAAGGCGAAGTGGGAAAACTCAGTTGTAGGTATAAAGTTCCTGGCCGTTATTATTCTAAACTGACATTAGAAAGAGAGAAGATCAGATTTGTGTTTGTAAGTTTGTTTGTTACGTTTTCACGCTAAAACGGCTGTATGGATATGGATGAAATTTGGCACATGGGTAGACCATGACCTGGGTTAGGACATAGAAAACTTTTGTCCCGATGTTATCACAGGATCGAGACTTATGCGGGTGAAACCGTGGGGCGCAGTTTGTATGAAATAAAACGTTTGAGAACATGGAGGGCGTTGCTTGTCTTTTGTTTCCTAATATTTTGAATGTCTCTGTAATAATAGGTATCAGTTTTTAACCCTGTCGAGCTGTACGAAAAACTAGGGCTCCTTATTAGTATATAAAACTATTTAAATATAGGTAGGTATGCTTTTCTTTTAACTTTATAATTAGGTAAAATATATCTGAAAGATAGGATGACTATCTAAATGATTTATAATCAAAAACTTAAAAAAATAGATATTCAAATGAAATACAAGGTATTTTTTTTTATGTAAAACATCTATAGCGGCGAGTCAAACCTCAAACCGGCTGTTGGTGAGGTGACGCGGCCAACAGCTAACAGCCAACATCCAAACGAAAGGCGAACGACAGGCTTGTATGGGACTTTCGTACAGCTAATAAAATTTGTGTTTTGGGATATTTTTGTTTTATTTGGTAGTTGGTAGTAGCCCTTTTTAAATTCTTGGATTTTTAGAACTTGGGACATAAAAGTTAAAACCAGTTTTATTTTTTAAGGTTATGTACTAGTGTACCAATGTAGATTGTTACTTATAGGCACATAAACATTGTTTCGGTATAAAGTATATGTTCTAGATTGCTTGTCGCTATTTTTGTAGTGTTTTACTTACTTTCAAGTAGGTAAATTGAGATGAGGATCGTACCTACTCAGCGGAGTGCATTAGGAGATACGTATGTCCAGCAGCTGACTGCAACAGTTTGATAATGATGAAGTCCTGATGGGGTTTTGAGTGTAGGTAAATAAAACAACACAGTTAATAGTTTTTTTTTAAGTACATTTATTTTATTTATAATTAATTAATTAATTCTTAATATTACTTCATCTAAGAAGGGGGCAGGTCGGGTAATACCCTCATGGCGAGCATAACTTAAATACCAACATAACTGCGTTTAGTTTACGACTAAATTACGTGTAGTTATTAAAATCTTTTTTTTTTTGTATTATTAATTAATCCAAATTTCTAAAAATAGTACACAATAAATGGCTTAGTTGCCTAAATATGTGGTACAAATTCTATAACAAAACAACAACAAAGTAAGCGGTACGAAATCTGACGTATCATTTAATCATTTATTTTTTCTTTAAATAAAATCTGAATAATTTGTTTTTCATTAAATAAATAAATAATAATCTTCATTATGAAATACACAAGATTCATGATACACAAGAGCAGATGTACAAAATAACATGGTAGGTATATCTACATAAATCTACACAGATCATGTAACCCTGTCTCCTAAACTAGGTAGTCCTGTATCTTAGGAGGCAGATATAATTATGCCATATTTATTTCCTTTAATAAACCTATCCTTTCATGCATATTTACTATACAAAATAGTTTCGATGTTTCACATCTTCCAAGCGTCCTGCGACGGCCCAATATTTTTTAATATAAATTGCAATGCTGTTTATGCCACGCAAGTGTACATACCTTTACTAAATAAACGCCTAGGGAAAGAAAATACCGTATAGGTATATAACTAGGCTAAATACACCGTATACCTACGTGGTATTCACCCACCGACTACTTTTGCTCAGCATTCATATTCTTAGTACATACACATAGTTTTGTGCCTACCTAAGAAAGTAGGTACATCGGAATGGTAGCAACGGTAACGCTTGACGAATGTAGAATATTTCGCCAAAGTACTTTTACTGTGTGCCTGAGTTTGCTTATATTGAATAAACGTGAGTTGAATAGACAAATAGGGTTGCCGCTCGCTGTTGTTGCTTATTTTATTACTTATATACGATTTTTATTTTTTTTTATTTGTATTACTTATTTATATTGCTTGGGTGAATCAAAGTATTAGCAAATTTGATTAATTCTGTTCAATTTTTCCAAATTCGAATAAATGTTAAGCTATTTAGATTTTTTATCCAAAAATAATACTATATGTATTTATTATATTTATAGTTTTTAATACGTATAAGTATATCTTTATATTTAAATAAATATTTATTCCTTAATACTCGCTATTGTACCTAGCACTGTTTATCTCTGCATCACGCAAAGGTTGACTGGTAAAAAATGCCTATGGCATTGAGTCCGCCTCTGTACATTAGTATGCTTAAAGTATTAAATAAATAAATATTACAACTTACCTACAATAACTCCTAAATCACTAACCCTTGATATATGTAGATATACAATTTGAATACTTACATAACCCAAAGTTTCCCTATTAGCACACAACAAATTGGAGGCGGAGTCCAAATCAACAAAAGATTAAAAAGAGACAGAGAGATGAAATGTCAATCACTTTTACAAAGGGGATTATCCCATGTTGTTAAAAGTTGTTTACTGACATACTGCGTAAATTCAGAAGAATTTGAACAGTTATCTGAGTCAATAACAATAGATATCTATGCTACTAATCACTTTGTTGACAGGATATCGAGATATTTTTGTCTCTTAATTTGTTTGTTGTTTACGTTTGAGGAGATAATGACATTTTCGTTTTGTTACCTGCTACTGATTAGGATTTAGTTTTAGTTTTGTTATGATGTAAAATGACTGAATATATCGCACACTACGTAAATAAAAATTATTGAGATCAATTAACATCAGAAACAAAACAAATTAATTGATTTACCTTTAGTCTTGTCCCTTTCACACAAACAGGAAACCAACGGGAGGAAAGAGGATAAACGTGGTAAACTTTATTTGTCTTCTACAGAAGCAGTAAATACATGTTTATTGAAACATTAACTAGCATGAGAATAACTAGATAAGAAAAACTAGGTAGGATTTATTTGATTTAAATATGATTATGCTGTAAAAAAATCTTTAGGTCCCGTTACTGGTTGTAACGCGGAGTAAATTTACAACCAGTACCTACTTACTTCAGTTACATAAATTCTTGTAGGCTTAAGTTTGACATAACTTTACTCGGCGGGTAAGAAAATAGTAGGTACTTAGGTGAATTTTAATATTTCGATTTATTGTTGGCGGCATTATTAAAAACTTTTTATTTCTTTTATTTCAAATATTAGATTTACAATAATGAAGTCTAAGACCAATGTTTTTTATTCCAAATAAAATAAAATCCAAAAAATACATATTTCCAAAAATTTAACACCGCACAGCCCTACACCACAGCCGCCGCGAAAGATCATCAATCATCGCAGCAAGACAATCACAACCGGCGACACATCTGCCACGCTCGCACCGCGCCGCGCCGCGTCGGCACCGCGGCGGTGCAGCTCTGCATCGATACCGCTCGATAATCTTCGTTAATCATCGGTAATTTTCGAGTAAGATATGCACAAACTTGTGAAGCGTTGATACAGTTAATTACTGTGCAGTGTTCTAGTTAAGAGTAGGTCAAATTAAATCTTTATTATACGACTGCGCGACAGCAAAGACGTTACTATGAGACGACCTATGTTTTTCGCGTCTCTTTGGAGTGTATGTCATTAGTTCGACAAACAAGTGTACGAGATGTCATTAGGTCGACAGATAGGTTGACCTAATGACATGTCGCTGACCTTCGAAACATCCTAACGGATGGATGGATTTTAATAACCGCCACGAACTGCATCAGACTGCTTGAAAAGTGAGCGTGTTTTGAACTTTTTAGTTGCAATCGGATTTTTATTTATTTAAAAAAAATATGAGTTCAATAGATTGACTAGGGGCTATAGTGACGAAGGTAGGTGGTAGTTTCTACATTTACGTACTAACTTCATCAAATTGCAATCAGCATTGCGTGTCTGTATAAATTGCATTTGAGTCCAAAAGTGTCGTTATAGCGATTAGGTACTACGTCATATGGAATTTTAGCGTCTCATATTAATAATGGGAGCAGTCGTGGCCAAGTGGTACCGGTTGCGACTTACGAGTTGTAGGTCGTAGATTCGAACCCTAACAGGCGCTTTACTTTGTGTAAATTATTTCATCACCATTGCTCTCAAAACGGTGAAGGAAAACATTGTGATGAAACCGGCATGTCCTAGGACCAAACATTCGATGTCATGTGACCATGTATCAATCCGCACTGAGCCCACGTGGTGGATTACGGCCCACTCCCGCTCACAGAGAGGAGGCCTGTGTCCCAGTAGTGGGAACATTATAAGATGATTATGATTATGTATATTCAAAATAACATCATATTTAATTTTTTGACTTGTAGGCTAGCGAAAAAATGAAAATGGCACATCGCTCACACCCTTTTTGCTTGTCTCATACCCATATCTTCATTCCTATGCGCCATCCCCTATGTTTTTCCAAACCGAAACAGACAACCAATATTTTTTGTTTTCTATCCACAATTTAGTAAAGACTGTGTTTGAAAAAGATCTTATCGAATCAAAAGTCATTTATGCAAACTAGGCTGAGAATCAGCACTTTTCGAACGTCAAAATTGCATAATACAGTCCCCCAAAAACGCCCGCCCTTCACCACTTCCTAGTGCTTTAGCTGGGAAGAAGAAGTGGCGCAACAAACTCCCCAACAGCACAGCTGTCTGTTCAGTTAGAAAAACATGAAGAAAAAAATAATAGATTAATTAAAACCTAAAATAAAAGATTAATTATACCGTACGAGTCTTATATCTTATAATGTTTACCACAACTGGTAATATTTTAGGAGGCATTCAGCACCAAAGTTTTACAAAAAGTTGGTAGACCTTTAAAATTTTGTTTGACACGGAAAACGCTAATGTGTAAAATCTATTGTTCTTGTAGAACAACAAGCTTCCCTGTTTTGTAATTGTGTAGTAAAATAACTTTTAGATGCCATGTCGTCGATCTAAGGTATAGTCTGTTACTTATCAATAAAAGCCTGAAATGAAATGCTAATGTTTCACATAAAAACCCGATTCAGAATCGTCAAGACTCCATCTTTCTATACTTAAAGTACACTGTGATTCTCATTCCACCCATAGTTAAATTATGAAAGCATATCTCTTACAGAAAAACTATTTTACCCAAAACCTACAAAATAACATATCATAATATAACATCACGCCTGTGTTCCCCGTAGGGTTGGGCAGAGGTGTACCTATAGGTCACCCACATTCCACCAGTTATGTTTAAGTACCATGTAATAGGGGGCGAGCCTATTGCCATCAACTGGGCACAAATCCAGACTCCAAGCTGCTGCTGAGAATTTCCAGATGGAAAAATTGACCCGGAAATTGAACCCAGGACCTCATGCTCAGCAGTAGTGCTTGCGACCACTAGACCAACGAGGCAGTCAACCTACAAAATAAATACGAAATAATACCTCGCCTTAAACCTAGTTTTAATAAAACGCCCAAGTTACAAGCTAACATAAACATTAATAAGGCCAACCCTTCGCTTTTAATCTCACATACACACCTTGTTATATTCTCGTAAAAAATCGCTTTCCATATTTCACTAGTGCAATATTGTAATATTGCGTAAGCGTCGTCTTAATAAACATTTTTTTTTGTCATATGAAAATGACATTCAGGCGTCACGTGTGATTTTGATGAAAAAATATAAAAGAAATGATGGGATCGACGGCGAACCTCCCATCCGTTGGTTATTCCTTGTCTTTATATGGGTATCCCTCGCTTTATGTACCTATGTGTGAGTGACTTAGTTTATGTAGGTGTGTTTTTTTTGTAAATTACCTATAGGATTAGTAGTGGCAGTAGATTGCGTGTTTATTTGAAAAATCGATATTATAGTAACCTAGCTGCGCCCCACGGTTTCACACGCATAAGTCTCGATCCCGAGGGAATATCGTGATAAATAGTATTCTATGTCCTAGTTCAGGTTATGGTCCACACATGCGCCAAATTCCATCTAAATCCGTTCAGCTGTTTTAGCGTGAAAGCGTAACAAACAAAAAAACAAAAAAGACTCACTTTCGCATTTATAATATTGAGTTAGGATAATTATTGATAAATCAACGCTGCTATTTCTGTAACGCACTTTCAGGTTGGTTTGCATGTTTCTATTCTTTCTCAAACAAGCAGTCTAATCACACTTCATACTAGACTGAATCAATACTGCTATTTCTGTAACACACGTTCAGGTTTATGTGTACTCGTATTATATGTTTCTATTTAGATCTTTATCAAACAAGCAGTCTAAAATCACACACCACAAACACGCCAACAAAACCCATAGACAATATCCATCCACATACGTTCCCACAGTACATTTGATTGAACAACTTATACAGTATAACCACAGTAAACTCAAATAAAGAACATCGCAGTATCCCGATTGCGTTTGACAAATGAGCATCATTATTTGACAGACGGCAGATCGGGCGCGCACTGTCGACATGCTGCGTCTTTTGTTTTATTAAAGTCACCCTCCATTGATGTTATGAGGGATGACGGTACATGATGCGAGCTTGTAAGTATTATGAGCTAAGATCGTTTGGTGGGCTGTGCGGCCGTTTAGGTACTTACTTACAACTGTAGTGAACAGTTTAGTCTTTGAAAGTTGTAAGAACACAGTGCTACTAACAGGTTGTTCAATTCCTAAAATACATACAATCTTACAAACCGTATTGCAACTCACAATGAATAGGTAGGTACTTAGCTACTGCAACTTTAACAGACAACCACAAGTACTTACATCGCAACACGCAAACATAATTACTCATCATCCAACAAAACACCTAATTGAAACATAAAACCCTATTAAGCATATTAATTAAGCTAAAACAACTATATAAAACCCTGAGAACGCAGCATGAATTCATTACAGAATCGAATCATCGGCTGTCTATTACACCGAGGGTTGCCACAAAGCCGGATCGAGCGACAAAAGGAAACGCGAGCCCGCGCGCCCGAGGCGAAATCTCGCGAGCCATAAATCATGGACGACGGAAGCAACCCTAGCGCGATTCTCAAACGCTCAAGGGGTTCATTTTAATGCTCTGTTATTATTATTTTTAATAATGCGGTGTTTTAGTCTGTGGAAATTGGATTTATGTTGAGATAAATATGAAAATGGAAAACTAGATACCTACCTAGAAATACGTCATCTGCCATCATCTGCCTAGCCTTTTCCCAACTATGTTGGGGTCGGTGTCCAGTCTTACCGGATGCCAGTATTTTTTTTAGAAATAGATAGAAACCTAGAAATACTCACGTAAAGGAATATAATTATAATACATACCAAGTGACATTATTTCTTTATTTAAACTATTTATGTACTTCTATTGTGTATGGAAATTATATTATTTGGCAATGATGTAGCAATATTTGATGTTTCAAAATCTGCAATCTGCATTTTAAACATTCAGAGAAATCCTTTAATTTCGAAGTATTATTTTAACAGAAAAATGTATTAAGCAGAAGCTGTAACGCGTATTGTCGTAACTACGGCTTATTAAGTTAATTGTCAATTAAGTAAATTAGGTAGTTTTATTAATATTATAGCTTTCATAGAAAATAACCTCTTATAGCGAAGTAAAAGATCGATTAATTAGTTACATATTTCTGTAATACGATAATTAGGCACGACTATAATTTGTCTAATTGATGAATAATATTTTTTTAAATCCCCTATGACTAATAATATCCATCAGCATTTCGTTCGAGTGTCAATTAATGTTACTACTTTGTAAGAAATTATTAAAAAGAGATAATTAACAATCGTTTAGTCATACGGTTGCACTTGCGCATCATTACGAATAATTATAACTGCTTACTTAATTATAACGAGGTAAATGAATAAAATTATGCGTATACTACACGCTTAATTTAATTATCATTCATAAGGAAAATCAACAATACCAGAAATATTAATAAACGATTTCAATATTTTTGCAGAAATACTAATTATTTATCATTCTACTTTGGTATGATTATAATTTAAAAATATATTAAGTATGCAAGAATGTGGATAGGGCGGGGCAAATAAAAAAAAGACATGCAGAAAAATAATTAAATTAACCTACTATTCATAAAAACATCGATAGTGAATCATATTCATAACATGTATTTAAAAATGATACCAATATCAAGTAAATGTTATGTCAATAAGAAAACAACTCGATAAAATTCACAACTTTTATGTCATATTATAGAGTGGAGAATACCACCACTTTGTAAATAATATTCTCTAGTGACTTGCGTCAACTTCACTCGGGTATGTTCGTTTTTAACGGCTTTTAATCGAAGAACAAATCAAAAGTTGTATGATAGTGTCAAAAAAACCTTCAGATCAGAATATTTTCTTGCAGTCTCTTCAGAATAGATACAGATTGTATGTTAACAATTTTGCTTAGGTTTATTAACAACGAGCATGACGAGTTAGAGAACATCTTAGAGGACCTACCCTTTATAGCCACACGGACACAAACATACCTTTTAATTTTAAACACAAACACAAGAAAAGTATTAACATTATGCATCGCCTCATACCCTCACTTGCTGACATCTATGGTGTCTATGTGTGCCAATAAATAAAATGTGACTGTTTTAAAATTTATCTGACTTTAAATAGCCCGGGCTCAATAAACTTATCACAGATAACTACAATTTCCAAGTATAACACAATTTAGTTGCCCGTGTAAGTGCACCGTTAACATAAAAATAGGAGATTGTATTATGTTCTACCGGTAAAGAAGTCGCAGATGATTATTGACGCTCATTAAATGACTTCATCCACATCCAAATAGGGTAAAACTTTATCATATAAAATATTGTCACAAAAAATATGTGACACACATTCATGCCACTTAACACATCTCCGCAACTCTGTACAGATCCCGTATCGATGATTAGTATCCTTGTAAACCGTCGAGTGCGGAAAGCTCTTGATAAATAGTCAAACGCTGGCGATAGGCCAACCTCGCGGAATAATCAAATTTTGTACCCAACGCTGCCTCTGCACTGCCGTGTCTTTTATGGATTTTATTCCCCCTAACAAGATGCTAGAGGGTAGCGTTGCGGTTGCTTGAATTAAATTGTCGTTGATAAACTCTTATGTGCTCTTTTGGTTGAGAAGTGAAATATCAAGGCGAATGTGCCCTTTGCAAGTTCGGGCAGAGTCGAGCTCCTAAGTTAGTGCTTTATAAACAAAGCCTAAACGTATCCACGCTACGGTTTAATAAATTAAGGAATAATATCGTTAAACTAGTACTTAGAAGAGTCTCTCGGTGATGCAAACAGAACCGAATACGTAGACAATTTCTAAATTCCTATTAGAGAATACTCGTACAAGCTGTCAGATTTATTCTTAATGATTCCAATTCGAGACTCCCACGTTCATACCAGATTTGCATTCCAATCAGACTTCCCGTCATTTTCCATATTCGAAGCTAATCGGAAATTGGACGATATTCCAATGGGACTACATACGTCAATAGGAACGACGTGTTTATTTTCAACAGAAGTTCACTGGGCCCGTGTTCGAGCTAACAATCTTTATAAATAAAGCGAGCCCATTGCCTATTCATGACCGGGCAGAATTCGCCCCCCTCCCCGCTGTCAGCTCACCCCCGTATCAAACAAGCCCCTTCATGTCAAATACTCCGCGCCCCGCGTCTGTCAAACTCTTCGCCAGCGTTTGACAGGGATCCTCCCTCACTCGCGGGGAGGTGGAGTGCCACCTTTCACTGTTCTTTAATACTGTAATTCCAACCTTATTCATCCAGAGACACAGTTGGTTTTCGGTTGTGTTTTGATGTTCCACCCGCGCTGTCACGAGTCTAGGTGCAGGCGCCACGTCGAATGATGGATGACGTCAGGGAAGGTCGGCAGCATCACGCGTCATTCATGTGTACACAGGCGTAAGGGATACGTTTTTCGCGTGACGATATAATATTGGTGATATGCAAATTTGCTGTCGGCTCGCGTCGAACTGACAACGATTGTGTGCCTACAATAGTTGGACATAGTATCGGGTTTATTAGGGGCTGTTTTTCTGTAAGAGATACGAGGGATAAGCCACTCTATACTCACTATACTCAATTAAAGCATTTTTAGAAAAACTAGATTAAAGGGCTACCTTTTTAGAACTCAATATTGATGAGTCACTTCACTCCGAAAAATCTTGAAACAGGAGCAAAGGGAGAACTGTCACACGAATGTAACAAAATATAAAAAAATCGGTTAAAATCTGAAGGAAATAAAGGTACATTTCTTACTTTCGTAATATTTCAGTGAATTTCAGTTCCATTACAAACTTAATCTAAATCACATTTAAAGCGCCATAAAAGCCAGATTTTTAATTAATACCCAGCGTCTTCAAAATAGGTATATTATAAGAGTTTCTGCGGTTCAGTTAACAAGGCAGTGAGTCCCCTGACTTGTTCCTCTAATGTATACTTTATGAAAATTAAATATTTCACTCCCAGCCGGCGGTTCACGGAGTGGGGATTACAACAAATTAGCATTATTTAATGGATACCGTGCGTGAGGATTTGTCAACAAGTTCACTTGTTCTGAAAACGACTCAATGTTTTGGAGACTTTTGTTGGTAAAATTGAATTTTGCTGAGAAAAATTGTGTAGGCAAAGACACGAAAAATGGGGATTCTTAATTTCTCTCATCAAATCTCTCAAATGCAAGAAATTAGAAATATTTTACTTCACTGAAGTATTTACAAGAAAAACAGGTACAGCTGAGATGGTGTTCCGGAGGTCTCGTTATTGTATTGATACAAAACGCAGATTTTAACAATCAAAGAGTTCAAGGCTTCTCTATAAGTAACTGTTGTTTACCTACACACTTTTCATGTCATCGTGCTTAGGTGTAGGTACTCATAGTTCACCTGTTTTCAATTTTAAGCACTAAAGTTCTAGGTTTCATGTTTGCCAGCAAACTTGAACTTAGTTTCTCAAACAAACCGCTTGGCATTCCACATTTTTCCCTTCTTTATTTTTTCATGAATAAAACAACAGATTTCTACTTCCGCCGGGTAACTTCTCCCTCCCACCTTCGATTTATTCGTTGGATAAAGAAAACTTCTTTTAAAAATGTAGGTAAACTTCCCTTTAATATTTTCCTTCTGTTAGATATCTCGCGGCCCGCCGTTCAAATTATGTGCATTTATAACTGTGTTTTTATTTTGTGTTTGAACGACGAAGTTTTTCCTTTGTTCAAGGTTAGTTTTGAACATGACAAATTCATAAAATAGACTATAGATTCCATAGTTCCATTCCTCCAACAGTAGGTCAATAATTTTATAGTGCTTGTTAAAATTTAAGAGTCCGCGTAGTTGCCACTCAAATGCGTGGTGGATGTTACAGTTCGATTTATGATTTACGAGTTATTATTACGAGTTTATGATTGGTTTCCCTATACAATACGAGTGCAAACCTCCTTGTTTTTCCTATAATTGGTAATTCCTACAAATTATAGGAAAAACAAAGAAGTTTTAAATCAAGCTTCAATAAAGAAAAATTTAAATTAAACGTTTTAAAACCCTTTAGAAACCCAAAAGTAAACCAGACCTGCACGTATATATTTATGAAGGATTATGTTCTCTCGACTCTCGATACAATCATCGATCTATCAAGCTCCGACATGAGTGACACTCGTTAGATAGAGACCGTTGCAATTTAAATTTAAATCCTAGGAAAGCCCACCCTCCCCTTTTCTAATGGATACACAATCGGTGATACACATCGCTTTTTAACTAACAAAATGTTTAGCTTGTGATTTTAAATATGACTACAATATTGTACGAGTAGTGTTATGAATTGTGAACAATAATGAAAAGTGTTCTTAATTAGTATTTTTTCTGTTTTTCTGCCACAGTCACCGATGATATTGACACAGCTTAATTTTAAGCTTTATATTTAATTTTTTTATTGGAATTACAATTCAATTTTATCAATAACAGGTGTTAATTAATAAAATATTATTAAATAAGAAGTTTTATTAACTATTTCTTTTAAGTCGAAATTAAATGTAAAATTTCTTCTTATTTTAAGATAAATCAAACAATTAATAAACTATCCTTTTATTGGATACCGTTAATGAGCGATGATAACATTTTACCCATTTTAGTCTTTCAACTTTTACGTGGAAACTATTCATTATTTTCAGTCTTCGCTATAAAATTAAAATCATACCTGGAAAATCAGAAACCCACGATTATTATCCAAATAAAAAAACAACACATTAAACAAAACAAGTACGAAAAAAAATCTTGATCCTATCGATTTTTTTCCATAGTGTCGGATCACGTTTATAAATATTCATCGTGCAATATTAGCATGCGGAGAGGACGTGGTAAAACCCGACGCGGTACGTACGCCTGTCATTATTTCGCCATTTGGACGCAAAAACCTGCGCACCTTCGTTTCGCCTGCCTTGCCTGCGCGTTGTGTATTGTATTTTCTATGAGTTGTGTGATATTTAAGCGAATATCATGTTTCGTGATTCGTGTTTGTGTAAACACAACGTTTTGTTTGTGTTTGGGGAAAATAATATTGCATTTTTGTAAAATGGAATAAGAAAAGTTCACTGTTTACACAATAAACCAAGTCTTCTACCTATAATAGATACTGGTGCCGATTCCCTTGTTCACAAACTAAACTAAATTTAAGTTCAGTGCATCTTTTTCTTTCTATTTCATTAAGAAAAGGACAGAAGATAAATTTTAGTTTAGTCCTGTCAAATTAATCAGCGCTTGACGTAAATTGACGTAATTTTAGTAGGCAAGTTTTTAATCACGTCTAAACTTGTATGGAGCAGTGACAGGCGCTGATTAATTTGACAGGACTAAACTAAAATTTATCTTCTGTCCTTTTCTTAATGAAATAGAAAGAAAAAGATGCACTGAACTTAAATTTAGTTTCGTTTGTGAACAAGGGAATCGGCACCAATATCTACTACTTCTGATTCTTTTAAAAACCTGTCGCTACCTATTTAAGACTAGTTCAGGTGACAATTGACAAACCTATGTTTATAATTATTACAATAGTCGCTTAAACCAAACTTTTACTAACATTAAAACCATGGGCAATCAGCCCATGGTTAGTGCTATTATTTGTTCTGTGGTACAACTTCTACGGTACCTACCATGAGAACCGGTAGCGCCATCTGTCATGTTGGGCATGAATTACAGGCGCGATGAGCATAAGGTCAATGGAGGCACCTAAAAAAAAATATTATCTTTACACTTCGCCAAAAATGTCGACCTCACTTTATTGGATAATATATTAAATCTATACCAATATGCATATATCGGAGATTAGTTTCGACCTAAAATAATGTCAAAAAGATGTAAGATTTGCTTAAAATCTTATTAAATAAACCATGCGGGCAGAAAAAGTCGCATTAGCCCCATGTTGGGGTAAATGTAACTATTTAAAATAATTTATTGATTTTTGTAGCGTATATGCTCACAATCGGAGACATGGTCCTCCGGCGTGAAATTTACGCAAAACTGATCTCTGCGTTGAACCAGTAAAGTCCCAATCCGACTAAAAGTATGTTTTGTATTTTTGGGGGTTAATGTGACTATTTAACTTAAGATAAGTGTTGTGTAGAGGTAGAAATAAGGATAAATTGTAAAAGTTGTAGGCACTCAATACTTATGGAAGCATAAGTAAAATAAAGCTACGCTTCGTTTTAAATTTATTTTTTCAATAAATAAAAAAATAAACAAATACAAAAATTTATTACTATTTGTAACTATATACAGTAAGTATTATTAATAAATATTATCTATTAAATACCTACATTCCAGCATTCACCTGTTCTTGACGATTTTTGACGCGTACTACCTATATAAATGTGAAATTATAGTTGATCTCGGTATTATTTTTACTTGCCATTACTATTTAATTTTGACTTGTCAACCTCAACCGCGTCGGGAAGCTTTTCCTTTGAGTGGATCTTTTCTTTTTTCCTTATATTAATTCTAACACAAGTCAAATAATATCAAATAAGTTCACAGCATTTAAGATAGTTTACTCGTAGATGTAGTTCACTGGCGAACTAAATACACTCCGGTGGTATCTGAGGTGAACTGGTAACTACACTTTCTAACCATACCACGTACGTCTTGAACGTAAAATAGACTTAAATCTTAAATGAAATTGTAATAAAACAAATTTATAAATGTCATACATTTATTTACTCAATGTGCCTCAGAATGCGAATGCATTCAGTTCATATTCGTAAATATTCTAGACTGTGCTCTAAGTTTATCGATTTACAGTTATCGATAATTGACATCACTAACATTTATCCTCTTTTTTTCTTTTTGGTAAAAATACAAAGGGACTGTTGTAACTAAAGAAACTAGATACAATAGCCCCGCAACGCCATAGATTGAGGCTAATGTAACTATTACATTATCTTACGAAATATAATAAAAAACGTTATAAAAATGTGTGTAAAGAGTACTTACTTTTACCTTTTCTTCGTTTTTGCATAAAACTTTGCTTTAATTGCACGGAAAGTATTTTTTTAAATTAAAATTTATGAGACGCTCGCCAATTAACACTTGATTAAATTGGCGACTAACAAAAAAGCGCTGTTGACTCTTGGCACCATCTGTATGTTATAAGTTAAACTATGATTTTTCTTCAGGTCAGTAGATGGCATTGTATTTAAAAAACAATAGAATAGAAGATATAGCTGTTGGTTGCTTTAGCCCCATAGCGTAGTTGCAATAGCCTCTATTGACCTTACGTCAAGTTAGCATTTACCACGCTACAATGATGAATTTGTCGGGCAACTGCATTTATTCCTTTATTAGCATATATTTGTTGAGATTTCTAATTTAGGTAGGTAGGCAGCCCCGGATTTCCGCCTAGGCATACAAGGCCCTAGCGTAGGGGCCCAGCCAGCCTAGGGGCCCCACCCACTCAGCTACCGCAGCCAGGTAACTTGCTAACCGGCAGGCGAACAAGGCAGCCAAACCACGCAGCAGGTGTAGCAAATGATACAGGCCCCGCGCACCTATACCATCCGTAAGTCCAATGGAATATTTTCTGTCAATGGTCAAAATAAATGCTACAAAAATTCGAGCTCGCTTCGCTCGCTTCTGCAACTTAATTACGCTTAATTCTACAACTTTCTAGCATAAGTCGACATAGTAACTCCTATTATTGTATGAACATAGTCAAAAGAAACCTAACCTATACGAGGTGCAACATTTTGGTTCGGGATGGGGAGCCCTCAAATGGCAAGCCTAGGGGCCCTGGATCTCTAAGTGCATGCCTGTAGATAGGTAGTTAAACAAAATTAATGTTATTTTTTTTTATTCAGTGTCATTTCAAATTTAGAATGTAGATAAGTAAAAGCTGCCAGCGGTAGTCAGCATTTAGAGACTTCGCATGCACTGATCCTAAAACATTTTATAGGGAAACCAAAATCAGTTTTCTTCAAAATAAAATCAATATCAAGACAGCTTAGTTACCCTACATTCATTGGCATCCTTCGAGATTTTAAATTAAGTTAAAAAAAAAATCCTCAAAACAACTTAAGACGCTGACAACACCTAAACCGCGGTCACTGTCAAATTCCATAGAAAAGAAAGAGAAGCGCGATGCCACAACGCTTGTAATTTATTGCAAAATATGAAGTAATTATTTATTTACTCAAAATTAAGTTGAGTAATCGAAAATAAAAAAACAACCAAGTTCTGCATTCAAATAAGACGTTCTAGTTATTAAATAAATACGTAATGTACGTTGATATTTGATACAGATATTTTGGATTAGAACTCAAAGTAAGAGGTTAGTTTAACGTTAGTTTGTATCGAGATTTTGTTTTCAAAACGTGTTTTGGTAACAACCAGGTTCTGGGAAATATGTTCAAAATTAACATACATTTTTTCCGCTACCACAAACTATACAGATTTGGCAATTTTTTTCTTAAGCGAAGCCTATTTTGTTCAATTGGGTCTTGTCAGCGCCTTAAGAACATAATTCCAAGGCAAGACCAAAACTTACGAGCAAAAGTGAATTTATAAAATAAAACAAAAAAAAATCTTTAAACAACTCGGTTGAATTAATAAAAGATCCCCGATTCGGCCTTAGTGAAAGAAATTATAATCCTTTCTTTTAAAATGCAATGAGGTGGTTGTTAAAAACGTTTGCGGGGATATTTAAAATGCCGTCCCTTCCCTGGCAATTAGTGATGGCAGTGAAATTAAAACAATGAGAGTAAGGGAGGCACGCAACCATTGTGGGCGATGAATGGCCATGCTGGTTCTTTCAGGAAAACTTGTTATAGACACGGTTATTGCACCTTATTGTCTGTCTATTTGTTTTTCATATTTTTTGGTATGACATGCAATTTTAAGCTGAAGGGAAATATTCTTTGTCGATCGAATATGTTCAGGTAAGGACAGATGAGATCTTTGAGGTAAGGAGCTATCATTGCTGATTCTAGTACACCGTTGAACCTCGCAGTAGAGATGATGCCTGGAAAAAAAAACGAAATCCTATTTAGTCCGTCATCGTCAGTCAGATAATAAAAAATATGAGACAAGTATTTTTGCTTTGTCATATTAATAAAAATATACTTAGATAACACGCATTAAAGTTGGAGAGTGGGGGCTCGCTACGTCACATTTTAGTGTAAAATCTAGCAAGGCGTGACGTCATGGCAAATTTTAATTCAATTTATCGCCGTAATCTTTTGATTACGTAAAAAAAGGAAAAATACGTGTCCAATACTTTTTAATAATCTCCCCGACAAGAAAATTAAAGCTTGGAATTTCATTGACTAGGACACCAGCAATGAGCAACCGTGAGCCTTATATCGTGAGTCAACATATTATATAAGCTTAAAATAAAAGTCTCATTTTGGTATGGAAAAGTTCAAGGCTACTGAATTTTCCTCAATTTCCACGTCACCTAATCTACATACATACCTCGTAATCTATGCTAATAACATCATAACAAGGTATTCCTCCATACCTACAACCTCCGTGCTCATATCTTGAGGGTCTATTCTAAAAGTTCGACACCGTGTTATCAGTCGACGACGGGTTTATGAGCAATCAGCTGCGGAGATAGCAGCTCTGACGTCACATCCGCTCTGCACTTCGACTCGACCAATCGTAGGAAGTGCCCGGAGATATTGTGTATTTTATATCTGTTATAACCGAAGGCGGAATATTTTAGTCATACCGATAGGTATGCTACTTTTGTCGCAATAAATATTTTTACTGTTCTGCACAAGATAATGGGAGTTGTGAGAATAAACTAGCAACAGAAACGATATTTCTCTTGTCGAATTCAGCCTCAAACTCAAAGCATTCACATACATACATAAACTTCTTCCCATGGCAGGCAGAAACTATAGAACGCCACCTGCTCCGCTCCTTACATACTCATTTTGCTTCGCCTACGTTCATACATCTGGTCATACACGCAATTGCAAGTACTACGCATCTGACCTTTCTGAAGAACATCACCAATTAGGTCACTAGGTCCTCTTAGGGCGTCCCCTCCCGGCGTTTTCACTCACCTCTGCTTTGTAAATACCGTTTGTCAGTCGCCTTTCATTCATCCTCTCAACATGACCAAACTATCTAAGCATATTTTTTTCAATTTATGTCACTACATCATCTTTTAAACCGCACCCTTGCCTTATCACATCATTTTTCAGCGTATCATTCATAGTCACGCCAGACAAGCTTCGCAAGGAACGCATTTCCACAGCATTTATTCTACTTTCATGCTTCTTTTGCCACACCCAACATTCACTTCCATACATAAGCGTAGGCAGCACACCATTGTGAAAAGCCTTTTTGGGCATCGGCTTGTTGGTCACAATCGAATTTATAGCACCGTTAACTTTATTTCCCGCATTTACTCTCCTTTCCACATCTTCATCAATCTTTCCATCCCTTGTAAACTGACTCCCCAAATAATTATATAAACTCCCTTACTTGCTCCACTCTCTTATTATCATTTATATTCACATCACACACCGATTCATCCTCTTCTCTTTCAAACACCATCTTCGTCTTATTCACATTTATATTCATCCTCTTCTCTTTCAAACACCACCTTCGTCTTATTTACATTTATATTCATCCTCTTCTCTTTCAAACACCACCTTCGTCTTATTCACATTTATATTCATCCTCTTCTCTTTCAAACACCACCTTCGTCTTATTCACATTTATATTCATCCTCTTCTCTTTCAAACACCACCTTCGTCTTATTTACATTTATATTCATCCTCTTCTCTTTCAAACACCACCTTCGTCTTATTCACATTTATATTCATCCTCTTCTCTTTCAAACACCACCTTCGTCTTATTCACATTTATATTCATCCTCTTCTCTTTCAAACACCACCTTCGTCTTATTTACATTTATATTCATCCTCTTCTCTTTCAAACACCACCTTCGTCTTATTCACATTTATATTCATCCTCTTCTCTTTCAAACACCACCTTCGTCTTATTTACATTTATTTTCATCCTTTTCCTCTTAAATGCTTCATCCATCTCAGTCACCATGTCAAGTGTTCAACTGACGAAGCAAGTAGAACTTGGTCATCTGCGTAGAGAAGGCAACTCACTCATTCTCAATCCTTACTCACCCTCTTTCACATCTATCAGGCAACTATCTATGTACAAGTTGAACAGCCACGGTGACGCTACACAACCCTTTCTAACACCCCTTCAGATGCAGAACCAGTCTGTGTATGTCCCATTTATCCTAACACAAGCACTGGAATCCTTGTATAAAGATTTCAGTGTCCGTACCAAATGCCAGTTCACACCATACACACACTTCGACGTGTGACCACACTTCGTCCCTCCACACACTCTCATAGGCCTCCTCCAAGGCAACAAAAGCACAGTAGACTTTCTGATATTTTTTAAAAGCATTTATTTCAATATTAATCCATTTATAGGCTATATATTAATCTTTTTGAATTGTGAAGGAGTCGGTTAGCCAGTCAGAAAGTTGAAACTAGTTGCTTCAGAGACGAAGACTCAACTTCTGTGCATATTGCATTGATATCAAACTTGACTCCCGATATACACCTAGTTTCTAGAAGCCTGATTAGGTTCGTAATTTAAAAAAAAAAACCCACTGTTGTTGTTACTTGGCCAAAAAGACTGCAGCCAGTAGAATATCTTACTGTCCCACTTCTCATAGATTGTATTTAACTCCTATTTTTTTTTGGTGGGAAATTAACAAATAACTTCTCCCGCTCTGGGCGGAGCGGGAGGGTGCGTCAACCTCTAATGTTCTCACTTGGCAGTCTTCCTAAA
Source organism: Atethmia centrago (assembly GCA_905333075.3). Taxonomy (NCBI): domain Eukaryota; kingdom Metazoa; phylum Arthropoda; class Insecta; order Lepidoptera; family Noctuidae; genus Atethmia; species Atethmia centrago. The sequence continues at coordinate 10,881,738 of HG995383.1, read as the reverse complement.
CTCCTTACACACACTATCTCTTTAACACACATAATTTATTATTCCAGATACAGGTTTATAAGACCGATAAAACAATTTTCACAAGATATTCAGTATTCCGCTATGTCATCGCGTCATCGTGTCTCCTCGCAATATCAGTATTGTGAAGGTATTCATAAATTTTCGTACACAAATCTGGTGCTCGTGGGTGCTCGTGAATGCTCGTTATCTTTGTCTCGGTGGGGAGTGACGTTTAGTGACGTCATCATCTCACTGCTCACTGTCAAGCTCGATTGACATTGTTTTGTATCTTTGCTTGAGTATAGTGGGAGAGTGGAGGATTGGCTGAATAAAGATTTGAATTATAGTGCTTTTATAATTTATTGATGGTATTGGTAGGCTATTTCTTGCTTAGTAACTCGGACGTATCATAATATTAGTATAATGATTAGAAACATTCGGACGAATTGAAGTAGGTAGACAAGTGATTGAGAATGTTATTCAACAAATTAAAGGAATGATGCGAAAAAAGAATACAAACCACTACTTTTAGTTTATTTATAAAATTATATAAATGTCCCACTTAGATCGAACGTAGGAACCCGCATTGCACCGGGTGACCCGCGTCGCTCGCTAAGCAGCGTATCGTATGCTACACGCTACGCAACGTATCTGCATGTACGCTACACGCTGAGCTACGCCGTAGCACGCGTGTTGTGTTCAGTCAAATTTTATTTTCGAGACAAATTATACCTTCAAATTATTTGTTCGTAAACTCTTCGGGTGATCAAGTTCAAGATACAACCTGATTTTCTCAAATCTTCTATACAGTACAGTTAAATAAGATTGGGGTGTCTGTGTGTAATATTAAAATAACTGCTTTTAACTAAATGTAATGGATGTATACAAGGTACATATACCAAAATAATTCTGTCTGCCTGTTTGTTCCGTCTAATCTCCGAAACAGCTGAACCGATTTTGACAGGACTTTCACTGGCATATAACTGATGTTGTAGGAGTAACTTAGTACTTTATTTTAGAAAAAGCCACGTGGGCGAAGCCGCGGGGAGCAGCTAGTGGGGAATAAGAATAATATGTATTTGCGAGAATATGAGTAGGTACAATAAGTTAAATAAATAAATAAGTTGACAAATATACATAGAAGGTTTTCACCATATTCTAATAGGTGCAAATCTTAGGTGATGATTTTTTGTAACAGAATAAGTACACAGTACTTACATATAATACAGGATTTTTTTAGAAAAAATCCAAACAATAGGCGCGGCTTTTCTATTAGTTTTCTCTGTTAAATGCATAGATATAAGAAAGATATGCCCGGTAGTCGAAAATGTATCGGAACCCGCTGTGTCCAGTTTGTCTCTACCACTCGCCACAACTACACATGCAGTTCAGTAAAAGCAATAGATACGAATTCGCGCACACACTCGCAATTCATAAATCAGAACGTACTACACAATCAATTGTAAACCTTATTCTATCAAACACAGCGTGCTTTTACCATGCAACATACAATTTACTCAAACGTCGGTTGCTATCGTTGTGCTGTGCAAAAGCCATTTATTTCACATGCACGCTAGTGATTGACTAAATCGGAAAGTTATCGATTATTCCATTTATTATAATAAAAAAATTGTGGGGTCCTGAAAATAAAATAAATAATAAACGATTTACAGATACTAATATAATATACATAAACAATAATGTAGCTAAAAAAAACTATTTTTAAAGTAAATCAAAAATTTTACAGTATGAGAAAATCAAAATGAGTAAAAAGCATTATTTCACATGGTTCTTCCAATTGGGTTAAAACGGTTGACAAAATGAAGAATAAACTATAATTGCAATAATCATAAGCCAATCGAAATCGATGTCGATACCCTACGTTTTAGTCTACCTTTTAGTGGATCTGCACAAGCACATCATTAACTCGTCGCAAGACACAGCGGCCGTACTACGCGATGCATCTGCATAGATAAATTATCGTTTTATGATTTTTACATTGCTTGTCCAGTCCATTTAGCGACATACTTAGGTAGTGGTTAAGGAGCAATGTATTTACAGCGACAGTACTTTTTGTGTTCAAAAATTGCAGTCGCTGTAATATTTGAACACAAATACATAAATGACTTTAATGACATGATTTTAATGACAAATATAGTAACATACTTGAACTTACTTAGAATAAGTGATTCCATGATTTACAAAGTTTTTATTTTGGCTTCGGTATTTACAAAAAACTACTGAACTACACGGTATTTTTATATATTGTTACGATCACGGTCGAAAGCGCACTAGTTCGCGGAAACGACCATTTGCCTATGACATGAGCGTTTTGATCATGTCGTGTGGACACAGACATGCCCGCTTGCCACTTCTCCTGTTTTTTAATATTTCTATGGTTAAATGTTAAAAATAAATCAAAATAATTACTACCCAATCAATCTGCCTAGCCTCTTTGCAACTACTTTGGAGTCGGATTCCAGTCTAACCGGATGCAGTTGAATACCAAAATAATTACTACCTACCCGTTGGTAAAATATTCACCTACGAGTACATATTAAAAAAAACAATATTCTACGCCAATTCGAGTTAGCCACACTATAGTGCCCCGTCCCGCCGCGGTACAGCGATGGAGCGTACACTGTGCAGTCATTTATCATGGTACACCGTGCAGCGTACAACACGTAGACATACCAATCACAATTTTACTATTATCTATATCGTGCAATTTTGTAATTGGGGTTGTTTTAAATATTACTATGAAACAAAATAAAATAAGCATAACATAATTATGTTCTAACTTTCTGTAAGTACAATGCTACAAGGATCTTTTGGCGCTCGAATGACGTTGACAGGGGGCGCTGCTGGTAACCATTTGTGCAATTATTTTGCGAAATGTCACTTGAAATGTATTATAAAAACAAGATGGCGGCGTTAGTTCCGATTTTTGCCACGCACCAAATTTTTGAGTATTCTTAATTTGAACAAAATCTTTTTTTTATTGGTTTTCAGACTTTAGGATACTATCGATAGACTTCTTGGAACGATTTGAAACGATTGGAGACCATTTCAAACGATTAGAACGGTTTGAAATACATCTTCGAAATATATCACAGAGTTCTCAAAAGTTAAGACAAACATTGTTTTTTTGTGAATTTACATCAAGTGAATTTTTTACTAAACTTGTCATTCTAAACATGTTTTTTTAATTGCTAGTCAACGTCTTTGACAATACTTGTCAATCAATAACCGCCCTGCGAGCACTGTACCTAGTTATTACGGAACCCGTACCAGCACACAGGCTTGCCCATGCGCAGTGCAAGCCATTTATCATGGGTACCGTGCCTTAGGGCGGGTAGACACACGACGGCCTAGCAGACTTGTATCTTTAAAGTGGTATCTACTATTTTTAAATGCCATATTTATGTACTTTTAAGTATTGTGGGTTGGACGCTGGTAAATCCTAGGCAGTCTGCTTTTCTTATTTTCTCGTGTGTTTTCGAGGTCGTGTCGTGCTTAGCCAGTCAGCAACTCTTAGTGGAGGATCTGACTGTGAAAAGTTCGCGTAACTTACATATTATTATAGGTATGAGTATAGGGAGCTGTGGTAGCCCAGTGGTACAGGCCCCGACTTACGAGTTGTATGTCGTGCATTCGAACAAAAGCAGGCACATTTCTTTGTGTAAACAATTTCATCACCAATGCTCTCAAAACGGTGAAATAAAACATCGTGAGGAAACAAACGACATGTCCTAGAACCAAAAATTCGAAGACATGTGACATCTACCAACCCGCACTGGGCCCGCGTGGTGGATTACAGCCCATTCCCTATTATATATTTTAACATAGACAACTAAAGGAAAATTCGAGAAAAGGAAATAGTCAAAAACCTGAGTCGTCCTAGTCAAAAACGCCTTGAATGGTTTTTTCGTGCCTTTACTGGTTCTACCAGGATGGACCGTAAAGATTTTTTTGATACTTAAGTACTGCTTTGACCACAGCTATAAAATAAAACCGGCCAACTGTGTGTCGGACCATGCACAATGAAGAGTTTCGTAAAATATCCCAATGACAAACTTAATATTGTAGTTAAAAAACATGTTCTGCCATACATTCTAACTGGAAGTGTAAGTTGGTGGACTATTACTTGTTCACTTGTAACGCCTACTTAGTTGAGATAGTTTTCCTTTTAACTCCGCTTTATACTTATACTACTTCCGTGAATTTTTTCACATGTCCAAAACCCACCATTTAGCTGGCAGGAGGGGGGATCACTTGACTAACAAAAATTAGTACTTTAAAGCTTAATATTACGCAAACAGATCCCTGAATCAAAAATGGTTTTCACAGACCCGCAATATTTTTAAATGGCCTATGCAACGATACCCTACACCATAGGTTAGACGAGACAAAAAAATATCATTCCCACTTTACATGCAAGGTACAACTACCCCTACAATTATTTTTTTCCCACTTGTCGGCCTGATCAATATGTATACCAATACCAAATTACAGTTTTCGAGTACTAAGAGACTCTGAACGAAGCCACAGAGAGACAGAAACCCAGACAGACGGACATGGAGAAACTATAACGGTTCCTCGTTGACTAGTGAACACTAAAAACGTCACACTGAGATCCACATCGACGTCAAGCTCGCTGATTGTAATTATATACGTAGACACATAATTGCAGATAACATATTTCAGTTATTATCTCACACACATCGCTACCGTGTATGAAGTTATTTTCAAATTCGGCCATTTTGGCTAATGTTTTTACGGCTGACATCACAACATGAAAACCTACATGCTTATTATAATAAAGACATTGAAATAATTGTTTTAATGGGCCACTATTACATAAATTATTATGATATCTTCTTTTATTTAAAATATCATTACGCGAATAACAGAGTCTAGTTGCCCGATTGTTATTCGAGATTTTTATCGTAAAACCACTGTATCATTGTGAGATAATAATGGCGGATGACAACGTATTATTTGCGGTTATTCATTCCCACGAAGGCCGGTTCGATTCAGGCAATCTCAGCGGGACTCCGAAAATTTTCCCGAAAGGGATCCGACTACAATTGGATTTTTGGTTACGAAACCGGAATAATACAATCGGGTATCGTCCTGAAATCTCTGATTTGAATCGTTTCAACGAGGCTTTGGTGTGAATTGGGGCCGAGAAGGTGTTATTTCGCGGGTTTTGCTGCGTCACGGCAGCGGGCGCCGACGATCCAGGCGCGGTGGAGGCGGCCCGGCCGTGAATAAGATATCTGTACCAACAAAATTGTGCTAATGTATAGTTCTCACTCAATAACACGTGTGAGGAAAAGGGCGGGTAGACACATGACACCAAACATTTGCTAATATATTCTGAAATTCCTGCGCAACAGAAATAAAGTTCACGGTTCTGTTGAGATTAACAAACTCTAGAGACCAAACAGTAAGCAGTCCATGGCGAGTGACATTTACGTATCTATTGAGGCTTACTTACGTCTGTCACTAAGCAGGATTTTCAATCCATTAACAGCTATACCTTTCCAGCAGGCTAGCATGACGCTAGCCTAGCGTACTTATAAGCTTATACTTATACGAAGAATTGAAATCGCTTGCCTACATTTATCGATAGAAAACTGTCAAATGTCTACACGAAAACGTCATTTTTGTCTACTCTTCCGTCGAGGAAACGCTTATCTACGATTCACGTGCTAAGCCCGCTGCTGGCTGAGCTGTACCTATACAAATATGCAGGTTTGTTAAAAATTCTAATTCCAAATTCTCCTATGCCAACTATGTCTCTAAGAATCTCCCACTCCATCTAGAAACACATCCAGAACAAAAAGCCTTTCCATAACTCAAGGTCTGTATCACACTTTCCACATACTTACCGCGCAATAGAAAATATTCATAGATTACAATATTAAGCGCATTGTGTATCGCGCGTTTATCTGCGCGCACAATGGCGCCGCTCAAGTAGGATAACGCGGCTTTGTGACGCTGTGTTGATTTCATATGCTGCTGTTACGTGCGAGGATTACAATGGAGTTTACTCGCTTTTGTACTATGTGGAAATCTTGTATAGTTAACGTAACAGAAAGTTAGGTACAAAAAGGTTGTAAGGTGCGAAATACGGGCCTAATATGATACCACTGTCTAGCCCTTGAAAAAGGCTTCCGAGATTCTTCGCTGGCGACAGATACTCGTCGGAATATTCGTCCAATATTGCCAGTCAACATTTTTCATTTCTCCAGACTGGCATAAGCAGCCTAGACACTAATGCAAGAAGATTGCCTTTTTTTTTGGATCCACTCGTATATAAGTCGACTAGGCTCACAAGATGGCGCTCAGGTAGGATAACGCGGATTTGTGACGCTGCGTTGATTTCATACGCTGCTGTTACGTGCGAGGATTACAATGGAGTTTACTTGCTTTTGTTATATGTGGAAATTTTGTTTAGTTTTCGTAACAGAAAGTCACGAAGAGAAAGGTTGTAATCCTAAGGTGTGAGAAACCTCTGGGCTCAATGGGGTGCATCATACTAATGTTTCCTAGGATCTAATGAACAACTATTTGATTATTAACCCGCAAACCTACCTGCCTGCTTACTTCAAGCTATGTATGATAATCAACAGAAGCAGAACGTTTCTGGTGCACCAAGCCTGTCTGTCTTCTGGACATGATTATGCGAAGATTCTCTAATACAAGGTTTTGATTTATGAATTTGTGTCTAAAACATGCTGTGTGTACATATTCTACGCTCCTGAAAAAAACGAGCGACCTTACAGTAATCGCTTATGAAGTGTAACATCTGACATCTCACTTTGGTAATAAGAAACTGAGCAGCGACAGAAATAACCCTCATACCTAATACCTCAAAATTTAAAAAAATAAATACTGAAATATTTATTCGAATAATTATTCATTACTTGTGGTCGCCCACTGGTCGAAATTAGACCCCTTCTTCGTACAATCTATATAGTACTTACTAATTCCATGAGTACACTAATTCCATGCTATTATAAAGTACTTACTAATTCCAGACTGCCTCGTTGGTCTAGTGGTCGCAAGCGCTACTGCTGGGCATGAGGTCCTGAGTTCGATTCCCGGGTTATTGGTGTTATTGGTTTTCTATCTGGATTTTTTCAATACCAGCCCGAAGTCTGGATTTGTGACGGTTACTGACAATAGGCTCGCCCGCTATTATATGGGACTTAAACATAACTGGCGAAATGTGGATGTACTACAGGTACACCCCTGCCCAACCCTTCGGGGAAACAATGGGTGATGTTATGTATGTATATACCTACTAATTCTATGCTATTGAAAAAGTACTTACTTATTCCATGCTCCAGTTGTCACTTCCCTTCCACGAAATGAGACTCCCAGAGAGAGCAAAAAAAAAGATGTTATATATAAAACATCCCTATATTCGCAGTACGTAGTCTTAGAAATACAGCATTTGTATCCTGCCTGTCAACAGTTGCCAGATGAAGCTGAATATTTTGGTGTAATCTACGTTTCACGTAACACCTAACTGGACACTCACAAAGACTTACCATACCCAACATATTCACATCGAAACATAATACAGACATCTTCAAAACTATATTTTAGAAAGTATTTCCCATGAAATGCGCAGTGAAACAGGCAGAAGGGCGTCGAATGAAATATTGCATAGAACCTCAATACCGTTACAGGTATTCCATTATTCTCATAAGCTAGTACACGTTGGATTTGTAATGTTGCGCGGCGTTGGTCAAAGTAAGGCGTGACCTCAGAGGCGTGAGAACAGCCCGGTACCGCCCGCGTAGAGATGCATCCTCCCCCCTTGCCCCCCTAGTCCTCTCCTACACTTCATATATTAGAAGCAGAAGACCTACTTCACAGATAATAAGAATAAAGGATATATGGAAGCCAAAAGGGCCAAATTATCGCTTGTGATATCAAACTCAAATTCAAACTCAAAGCATTTATTTCAAATAAACCAAATACAGGCACTTTTGTGGGCAGGGCACATTGCTCGCAGAACAGATGGCCGATGGGGCCGTAAGGTTCTGGAGTGGCGACCGCGTACCGGAAGACGTAGCGTTGGAAGGCCTTCTACAAGGTGGACCGATGACCTTGTAAAGGCCGCAGGAATCCGCTGGATGTGGGAAGCACAAAACCGGTCGAAGTGGCGGTGCTTGGGTGCTTGGGTTACCTATGTCCAGCAGTGGACGTCTTTCGGCTGAAATGATGATGATGATGATTTGGCACTTTTGAATTGACAAGGGGTCGGTCAGTCAGAAAGATGAAGCTGTCCATTCCAAAGTGTAGAAGATCCTATGGAGAAGAACGGTCAAGAAACTCCACGGACACTCTTTTAAATTAAAATATTGTTACAAAAATATTGGTTACCCCAATCATGTTGAAATTATACATGTGAGAACAATGTAGGAAGACGTGCACGTAACAAGTGTCCGTAATAAAACAATTGAACATATAACAATTGATATGCAACAGCAGTGCCTCCAGTTTTGAATCTGCTATTCATCAGCCCTTGTGTCAACTTAGGTCTTTGATATGTGGTGGATCTTCTGATCATTTTTACTTCGTGTGCACAAAGCCTTGCGCCTCGTCTGACCTCAACACCCCCCCGCCCGCCTGACCACTCCACTAGTCACGAATAATACAGTCCAGAGGTGAGCTGGGAAATCTTTAGTGTTATTGCACAAACGCATGAAGCGTTGAGGTTTTCAAGGTGGTTGGATGGATACAATTGTTTAAGTAATAGTTTGAATAGGGTTCTTTATAGAAAGTGGTAGTTTTTGATTTTGAAAGGAGCTTTTAAATGTGCTCACGTCAAGTATTTATCAATGATTGTTTTATTCTGAATTCTGCCTTCATAATACTATATTTTCTATTTCTACAGGAAGCAGATTTGAACGCAGTTCCCTTATACAAGGTGTACTTTTGCATCCCCGTCAAATTTCAGGAAGCTGCTATGAAAGACATATATAATTAAATAAAATTACGATACCTGCTCAATAATTAATACATACTTGTTTTTTTTTTTAGGTATTTAAGTTTGAAAGTATTTTAGAATTCACCACTTTCACAGAACAGAATCACCCCGTTGCGTATGCGGTAGTGTGGGTGTAAAAGGGCAGTTACAGTACGGTATCAGACAGGCCGCGTTTTAACATGCGTGTCCCATACATGCCGATTTCCGAATATTAGAAAAAAAAACACCTACTTATATTATTATTGATTCGCGTCGAGAATCATTAGCATATTTACCTCCTTGAATTTGACGAGGACGCAAAACGACACCTTGTATAGGCTTATACCCTTGATGTCGAAGCACCTTATTTGCAGAGTAGAAACTCTGCAAATAAGGTGGTTTAACATGAAGCAACATTGCATTAATCAGATTAAGTGCACTGGGTACTGCGGGATAATTGCGTAACACATAAAATGACAATTGATCGCAATGGGTTTCATTTTAACAGTTCACCCACGTTAAGTGCGTTATTTACGTAGATGAGCAGAAGAATTTTTCAAACCTATGAAGCAATAGATCAGCAATATCCTTCATAACTCTCGAATTTTGATTCAAATTGTATAACGCAATTAGGGTGCTGGTTAGCCATCGTTCTGCTGTCGATCTAGATAACCTACTAACTTTTACGACAACGCAACTGAGAAGTCATCTATATCTGTACCTTCATATTATAAATTAAGTAGCTTTTCGTGTCTGTCTGAGTGACCGAGTTGTTCTTCTAAACCACGAAACCGATTTTGGTGCGGCTTTCTGCACCACTTAGAGAATTCATTCCGCGTAAGGTTTATATACAAAGTGTCTGTATACGGTGTGCCGAAATTTAAGGGACAGACCGTCAAACTGAACCACTTTCTCCCGGGGACCAACATCAGAATCGCGTAAAAATTATCAGTCATCCCATACATTTGGTCGAGTAACTATTGAAGTTTTGTTTGGGATGTCTGATTTTCTTTCACGATTACGACCTTAGTCCCCGGGAGAGAGTTGCTCAGTTTGATAGGCTGCACCACACTCTTAATTTTCAGCAAACCGTATACAGACACAGTGTATATGTCGCAGCCGAATTGTATAATACGGCGTATTAAAAAAAGTCTAGCCGAAATACATTAAGGCGCTTTTTAGGGTTCCGTAGAAAATAATAAACCTTATAAATAGTTTCCCCATGTCCGTGTGTCCGTCTGGCTGTCTGTCGTCAGTCCATCTGTCCCCACTTTAGCTCAGAGACGCTCAAGGATCCGTTTGCGTAATATTAAACTTTAAAGTGGTAATTTTTGTTAGAGTCAAGTGTCCCCCCCCCCCTGCCAGCTAAATGGTTGTTTATGGAGGATCTGAAAAAAATCATGGCAGTAGTACATAATATATAATGAAATTAAAAGAAAAACTATCACAGCTAAGTAGGCTTTGCAAATTAACGAGTAATAGTCGACCAACTTAAATGTGACGTATATCGATGTATGGGAGAAGATGTTTTTCAATTACAATTTTAAGTTTGTTTTTGGGATAAATTCATTCCAACTACGGAACCCTTCATTGTGCGTAGTACGACGCGCACTTGGCCAGTTTTTTTTCTATTACGGTTGATTGACGTTCAGCCAAAATGTATTACGGCTAAATAAACGTACGCCGCATTGTAAAGGCTCGTGCAGACTGGCGCGACACGCGACGACAAGACGACGACAGACGACGCGCAGCGCAACTCTTTCCATGAAGTTTTCATAGGAATTGCGCTACCAAAGTCGCGTCACGTCGTCGCGTCGCGTCGTCGCGTCGCGTTGCACCTGTCTGCGGGAGCCTTAATACGGCTGATCAACGCTCCGCCATAATACAATTTGGTGCGTCGCTTTGTGGTTTTTAGTTCCAAATACCATTTCTGCGTCCAACTTGGACGAGCGCTCGCCGGCCGCTCCCGTAGGACCGCTCGCTTCGCTCGCTCGGCTCGCATGCGGTGGGTCACAGTTCTAACCTAATCTAACCCATTTAGTCGGGGTGCTACTAGCGGCGATAGGGTTAAAGGATTGGCCACCGTTTTGGCGAACGTATCATTACGACATTTTGGCTAAACGTCAATCAGCCGTAATAGAAAAAACCGCTTTTATGTATTTCGGCTAGACGTTTTGTAATACCCCGTATTGTAATCGGCTGCAGTATATATAAAGCATTAGCCGTACTTGAGTGATTAATATTAAATTTACCTACATATGTATAATAAATAAATCTTAATGGTTTATCATGTCGTAAAAACCGTGCGAAGCGGGTCGCTAGTTTTAAATAAAAGTAAAATTGATGACTAAGATTTCATATGACACGTCAAATTTAACGCATCACACACTACAGGAAATAGCGTCATCACAAGCTCAAGCGTCACCGCGGGGCACTATAGTAACAAATGGTCACACCGTCAAATACTAACCCTTCCGCGGCCAGCGTTTAATTCTATTAAACGCTGTCCGACCTCATTAGGCACGGGTTAATGCTCGGACGCGCGACGCGTATTGATGAGAGGCATACGTCATCGTATCACCCTTTACGATTGTAGCTTCATTGAGGCTAAAGGTTGGTTTTAAATCTAGAACCTGGAAGCAGTTTTTTTTTTTGTTGGTATCTGAGTTTATTTGAAAAACAGCAGGCGCACAATAAGACCAGTATTTTGTACATAAGGCTGATCAACTGGTCCACAGGTTAAAAGAGATGAACGAAAAAATGGTAATCGATTGTGGCTGCATTTGATTTTTTATGACTAATATCCTCTATTCTAGGTTAGAATACATCGAATAGGTTTTACCTCAGTAACTTAAAAAACGTGTGTTAACTTGATCACGTCATTGAAGTAAGGTCAGAACGAACGTTGTTTTATGAGTAGGTATGACCACATAATCAGCCTATAATGTTCCCACTGCTGGGACACACACACAGGCCTCCTCTGTGTGAGAGGGAGTGGGCCTTAATCCACCACGCGGGCCCAGTGCGGGTTGGTAGATGTCACATGTCTTCGAATTTTTGGTTCTAGGACATGCCGGTTTCCTCACGATGTTTTCCTTCACCGTTTTGAGAGCAGTGGTGATTAAATAATTTACACAAAGTAAAGCGCCTGTCCGGGTTCGAACCTACGACCTACAACTCGTAAGTCGCGGCCGTTACCACTGGGCCACCACTGCTCTATATGAGTATGACCGATGCAGAAATATCAGCAATTTTATCAAAATTATTTTAACTGCCTGCGGCTTCGTTGGCGTGTCTTTTTCTAAAATAAAAGCAGCAAAGTTACTCCTTATAACATTAGCTATCTGCCAGTGATAGTCCCGCAAAATCGGTCCAGCCGTTTTGGAGATTAGCCAGAACAAAAAGACAGGCAGACAATTTTTTTTTTTGTTATGGTTGTAAGTACCGTATATAGTTTCAGATGCATTTAGTAAAAATCTGTTATTTTGACAATACAAATAGACACTTCAATTTGATCAATTTGTACATATTTCATCGAAGGAGTTCAAAAGATTTTTTTCAATTTATGAATAAGTTCAACCTTACAAGCAATCTGTTATTACTTCCTACCGAACTGATGCCGCAAACCCAAAGAAAAAAAAGGCTTTTAATTTCGCATCTTCCTATGTTCACGTGAAGGGGAGTGTCTCGTATAAACTTACAAGATAATAAATGATGCCCGTATTGCCCATGTTTACACCTGACCTAATTATAACAGTAATCTATCGCATCTTAAATAGGAACACTCTATCAAAACGTAATATGTTATACTTGCATTTCACCTGTCGATTTTTTCATCAGTTAAATGGAACTGCTAAAACTTCATGCACCCTAATTTACTGATCATGTCTGAGTTCAATGAATAGTCTTATTACTGGAATAAAATATACTTACTAGTTCTATATTTCTTATACAGCATGTATAAGAAACTTGTTTTCTATTAGGCAGTTGTTTTTAAGACAGTTGTCCCACCGCCAGCGATTAACGAGTAGCGAGTAGAGCTAGCAACTGAAAACGAGTTGGCGAGCAGCGAGTGTGTAGTTCCGATAGTTTTGTAGCTGGGCTATCAGCGAGTGTCCCAGTGCAACGGGCGATTACTCGCACCATTCGCTCGACCGCTGGTTGGATCGCCAAGCGAGCATCGCTCGCACTAATTTTGACGTTCGAAAAGTGCTAAATCTTAGCCTATAAATGACTTTTGATTTTGTTTTTGACATTTAGTAGTCCATAATACCTCCGTGCCACCTCTATTTATCTCGCTCGCACACAGTAGTGTGACCGCAAGCAGTAGCTTGCGGTCACGCGAGGAAGCGACACAGGGGAATTCTCTAAGGCGCCGATAGTTTAGGTGAAATTACCTAAACTTTTACGGTGAAAATAATGGTAATTTAAAATAAAAACCCTCATCTTTCTGATACACGCTGTATCCCTACTGTAACTTCAAATGTCATTCTATTTGAATTTAAGAAAATCATCCGTTTTCAGATTAAGGGCCGATGCACACGATGCGTTGTGGCGGCGGCGCGGCGTGGTGCTGGAACGGTGTCGCCATACAAATATCCATGGAATGACACACGGTGCGTTCCATCGTCGCACGGCACGTACCTACGGACTTGCAATCCGCGAGACGAGGCGGGGAGGAGCATTGTGACGCCGGCGCCGGAGCGGCACGCTCAGTTCTTTGTGCGGCAGAGGAAAGGGCGAAATCTTATTGGTGCGGCGCCGTAACGCACCGTGTGAACAGACTCTTACTATGTCCCAACCACAGTCTGGATGTCAGTAATATGGCAAATAATGTAAGGGACGTTAAGGCTGCTGCACGCAGGTGCGACGCGACCAAGCGACGCGACTGGTATTTTCCATGAAGTTTCCATAGGAATTGTTCTACTAGAGTCGCGTCGCGCTGTCGCGTCGCGTATGTTTACGAGAGCCTTTGCACTTAACATGTTTAGGACCCACTAGGAGATTGGCACATATTACGTAGTGGGCCTCATGTTAGACGTGACCTATTTGAAGGCAAATCTAGACGATTCTCTGCATTCCCCAGTGAGATAATAACCTATGTCACCAGAATCAGTAGTTTTTTCAGGCACTAAATATAAAGAAAGAAAAATATTTTATTTGGGACAACGGGACACGCACAGGAAATACAACAATAAAAACAAACACTTTAACTAACAAAATCATGAAAACATTAAAAAAATTAAACACCTTGTCAAAAAGTTAATTACAAAAACTGAACTAAAAAATTAAAAACAAGCTAAATGATTTTGAACTGACCAATCTTTTCAGCGAAGTCGGGGGACCCGAAAAGATTTTATTTTTTTAATTATTTATTTTTTATTTTATACCTTTTAATGGTAAAACGATATTTTTTTATAAGTTTTTCTATGTGATATTGAATAGTACCTACTGTTATATTTATTTAATTTCAACAAAAACTGATATTGGGGGTCGACGAGGTCTAATAATCGACCCCTGTTAATTAACCCAAGTTCTTATTTGAAACTTTCAAGTTACTGTATAAGTTGTGTTACGGGTACCAACTTGTTATAAGAATGACTAATGTTTTCATAGAAAGTAACATTGTTGTACTTTTAAAAACTCAAAAAGTCGATAAGCGTGCACAAGTTCGTACAAGATGAAAAAATTTGGTTATGGGGGTATCAGTTCATTTTGCAAAAGGGGCCTCTTACCCAAAATAGTTTGGGAATCCCTGCTCTAGACGATGATAGTAAAGTAGTAAAATATTTATGAAAAAAAAAACGTTTATTTTTCATGAAACATGGCTCACCCATTATATTGTTTAAATTTCCAGCCTATGTTACCCTGGATAACGCAACGTTTCTAACGATACCACATACATTGATATCGGTTAAGCCGTTTAGAAGTTATGGTGGAATAAAGAAACTCACAAACACATGTAGGTACATGAACCCTGAAAACATAACACTCCTTATTTTGGGTAGTCGTGTAAAAAGAACATATTATAGGAATATTTCACACATTTAAAAACAAGAATTGCCCTGAAACGTTTCATCGTTTCGATTTGTCATGTAACATTTTTTATAAAATTTATTATTAAACGCGTTACGAAATAAATGGCCGACAAGAAATCGTAACGAATTTATACACGCGTGACGATACATCCGCGTTATAGAAAAAAATATGTTGGTGGTTGGTTCCGCACAAATTGTCGAATTAAATTCTATAGTAGATTTTTCGCTCTTGTGGTTTCGTAATTATATAATTCATAATTCAGTGTGTTACCGATTAGTGTTTCTTATAAAAATATTCAAGGAGCTTAGTCGAGTTTTTAATAGAACTACAGAACCCTATAGTTCTATACAGCGTATTAATGAAATTAGTGACGGTCTCTAGACAAATGCGTTGCTTGACAGTTGACAGTCCACCTTTTTGTTACAATATCATTTAATTCATGTTTTTATTACATTCTCGTCCGTTCCGTGTCGTGTCAATATTTTGTCACGAATCCCATTTGTGGTGACGTATACTAATGACGTCATTAATATGTTTCTAACGAAATTAACAAACCGGCGCACGGCTTTGATGTCCTTTATCTGTGCTCGGACATTAACTGCGCTGTAGGTATGCATATGATTGAAGAACAATGATGTAAGTTACAGGTGAACCGGAAAGTTGATTATTTGTACATATTTTTAAGTGACCTCTATTTTAACTACCTCAATAGTATAGACTCTAGTGGTTGCATGCGCTACTGATGCTCTGAGCATGAGGTCCTGGGTTCAATTCCCAGGTCGGGCAAAGTGTTATTGGGTTTTTCTATCTGGAATTTCTCAGTAGCAGACCTGCCGGGGTCGCGGGAAGGTACTAATGGGTCACCGAGGCCCCTGGCAATTCAGGCAACAGGAAGGAATACGGGTGGGTTTTAGTCAGTAAGAGTCTGACACACCCTCCCGCTCCGACCAGAGCGGGAGAAGTTATATGATGATTTCCCATCCAAAAAAAAAAAAAAGCCCGGAGTCTGGATTTGCGCCCGGTTGATGGCAATAGGCTCGCTATTACATGGGACCTAAACATAACTGGTGAAATGTGCGTGTACTATAGGTACACCTCTGCCCAACCCTTCGGGGAAAAAAGGCGTAATGTTATGTTATGTTACCTCTATTTTAGCTGGTATATAAAAAAACGATAAAATCCCCCAACACGTGTACAAGTTATCTTTAAATCAAACAACAATGATAACGATCATGTTCCGTTGCAGTGAAATTAAACATAAAAAGTTTTAATGACTTAAAAACAAATTCCCAACCTTATCCATTTAATATGGCAAACGCAAGTTCAGGTAATGAACAAAGATTTTTGATCGAATTTCGGATATGTTCGTTCTTTAGCTTGGAACGACCAAGCGCCGAACAATGTTTTAATTGTAATCGCATGCCACGCCTCACCGTCACGCGAGATCGCGTTTGGCAGCACTACCTAAAATATATCCCTACCAACAAAAACCACTGTTCAGATATCGTGATAAACTAGTTCTACACGAAACTCCCCACAACCGAATAAGAATTACAATTCAACTCGAATAATTACATCAATTATCTCGCACATATCGATCTCTCACCCTATTGGACTCGAGTCGACCAATCGCAGCGATCGATACTCGATTCCAATCGATAACTCAAATAATCACTAGCATTCCACCTGCTATAAATTTTATTTCGTCTCAGACAAAAAATGTATAATTTCCTTGCGGCCAATAGGAAAAAGTTTATTAAAGTTGGTCTAAAAAAAGACAAAAAAAAACGACACGGCCGCGTGCAGCCGCTGGGGGCGGATCGAATGTTCACCGCGGCTCGGTTTCAACTGTAACCTGTTTTTGTTTTAAATGTTACCACGAGTATACACTTTTTTACGAGACTATAGAATACTGTTCAAAACTTTCAGTGCTGAAATAGCTATGACACAGCTGAATTAAACAGCCCTATGCAAATGCGCATTTGGACAATGCTTAAGACTTGAAATTAAACATTGCCAATTCAGAAAAACCTACTACACAACGGAAAATCTTCTTACATACATCTCCTAAAAATACAATCGCAAAATCCACGCACATGCACGCACAGGCACACACATACACACGCACTCACACCTACACACACATACTCAACCCAATAAGTAACACCTATTTCATAAAATAGCTTAGCTCATGTAAACTCGACACTGGTTCACTTGTTACAAAATATAACCCATATGGCTGAACCCTATCTCTTAAGATAAAGGCTCGACCTAGTTTAAGGGATAGAGTCTATATAATTGTGCTTAAAGTGTAAAAAAATTAAAATGTATAATCTTGAATGTATACAGTGCAAAGTGCTCTTGTTTTTATGAAATAAATACTTTTATTATTATTATTTTTATTACTGATATCAGTGCAAATACGAGTAGTTTACCTATTTCGCCAATTGGCTTTCATTCCATACATTGGCCCTTAGTATAAACTACCTACTTATTGAAACTTAAAACTCCGATCAGTCTTTTTCTATTTACATTCCCCGAGCATTTCCACTTGATCTCCTGAGGGGTTATACTTAATTTACCAATTAGATCGATAACCGGATGCGCCATTACACTAGGGCTGCCAGGAATCTAGCCCGCTTCGGGTAAAGACTGATGGTAGAAAATTATAGATAATTGACCGATTACAGCGGCCCTAAGGCGGCACGATCGCTTTGGGACGGATTGTACTGATTATAAATGGGACCAGACATGTAATAGCATCGATTTCGATTCAGCGATGCTTATTATATTAAGTGGGGACCGAATACGAGTTTGGTGACGGGGTAATCGTCTGTAATCACGGTGAAGAACAACTGCTGCATGTTCTCAAGCCTGTTCACCTATCATTTGGTAAATGGTCGCGTCATTCGCTGTTATGTGGTATTTATAGGTTGACGAGTATTAAAATAAAAGCACATCGATCATGTGTATTATGTATTAGGAGTAAGTAAATTATGGGTTTAAGAGGACTTATTAAATGTTTATAGCTAGAAGTCGTAATATTATGTTATGTGGTTCGATGTAAAATTATGATTCTGTACGAGAGTAGGATATTTCAGCTCTGATATATAGTATAGTTATTGATTTATATTAGCCTGAATTAGATATTGAATGTACAGTCGCCAGCACATCAAGTTACAACAAACTGTCAAATTTTTCCAAATGATTTTACAAGGCGAACGGCAGGCTTGTATTCGAATTTCGTACCGCTAGTAAAATTTCGTGTTTTGGGATATTTTTTGTTTTAATTGGTAGTTAATATGATAGATAAGCCCTTTTTAAATTCTTGGATTTTTAGAACTTGGGACGTAAAAGTTATAACCAGTTTTATTTTTTAAGGTTACGTACTAGTGTACCAATGTGGATTGTTACATAAAGGCACATAAACATTGTTTCGGTAATAAAGTATATGTTCTAGATTGGTTGTCGCTATTTTTGTACTGCTATTTTTACTTACCATGAATTAGGTCAATTGAGATGAGGATCGTACATATCCAGCGGAGTGCGTTAGGAGATACCTATGTCCAGCAGCTGAGTGCAACAGTTTGATAATGATGAAGTCCTGATGGGGTTTTGAGTGTAGGTAAATAGGACAATACCGTTAATATTTTTTTTAAGTACATTTATTTTATTTATAATTAAATAATTCTTAATATAACTTCATCTATGAAGGGGGCAGGTCGGGTAATAACATCATGGCGAGCATAGCTTAAATACCAACATAACTGCGTTTAGTTAACGACTAACTTACGTGTAGTTATTAAATATTTTTTTTTATATTATTAATTAATGCAAACTTCTAAAAATAGTACAATTACATGAAAATAAATGGCGTAGTTGCCTTAATATGTGGTACAAATTCTATAACAAAACAACAAAAAAAGTAAGCGGTACGAAATCTGCAGTTCACCTTTTAAAATGGTGATGGTTAAGTTCAAAATCAAATGAGAAAATTTGACAGTTTGTGGTAACTTGATGTGCTGGCAACTGTACGTTGCTATGTTAATATATTCAAATATGATTGTATTTTTTGTCAATCTCAATATTTTTAGTTGTCCATTTGTACAAAAATTACACGCTCTGAAAAAACCCACTCTGCATAAATCGATTAATGATAGGACACCAACGCTTTTGTTTTATCTCAAACTTTTTAGAGGTTACTGGCACCTACATATTTTATTAAAGAAAAAGCATACAGAAAAATCTTTGATAAAACGTAATACAGTAGAAAAAAAACTGCCTTTTAAAAGCTCCTCTAATATAGTTGGGCAGATAACCTGCGTCCCCGAAGGGTCATCCCTTTATTTCTGCAACAATCGCTAGGAAATTGATATTGATGTTGAAAGGGCAGGTTTTCCATAAAAATAGGGTTTATTTGAATAAAGGATGGCCGGTCGGTACGGGCCTTGACGTGTGATGGTCCGGGTACTTTATAAGATTGTCGGATACCCTCCAAGCTGGTGATGCATGGCCCAGCCTTGTTACAAATTTCGACGATGACGGAACTATAACCTATATCTTCAATCATGTTACTCTGGAAATTGGGTTGGCTTCTACTGCAAGGTACAGATTGTTTTAGGGTCAAGAAATATCCTTGGTGCCTTGGTAATTGATTATTTTTAGATGATAATATTCTTAATGTTATATTATTCTAGCTCATGTTACTCTTAAGAAATTAATGAAGTCGAACGTGTACATATGTATTATAAGTCGAGATCGGATATTCGGATGCATATTTACCTAAAGTTAATTTTTAGCTATGACGTTATGGAAGCGGCTTCTTCAAATATGTTTTTTGAAAAATAATCCTGGGATGCCAGGAACACCGAGAATGCATAACTAGTCGGGTGTATAGTATGGAAGCGACTTCAAGACAAAATATTTATTAAAAAAAACCTCAGGATTCTTGAAATGCATATCTATTTAAAATGAATGTTTCTACCCACTTTACATTAAATATTAGGTACGCAGATATGCATCCAATTCTATAGTCAGAAAAAAACACCAAATATTTGTCGATTCCGGAATGGCGGGCGGGATTTTTACGATCAATACAAAAGTGCATTCCATATAAGCCACCATTTAAAAGTAAATTAATATACATTCAATTATATAAACAAAAACCTAAATTTGTAATCCCGGAACCGCGGAATTTTTTCGATGCAAAAGCGCATTCCATATTAGCTAACATCTCAACTTTAGGTGATCGGATATTCGGATGCATATTGCATCCGAACATCCAATCTCTAATTATAATTCAAACGTGTATGTGAAACTTCTCGTGTCATTGCTATATTCTCTTTTATTACAAAAAATATGACTAAATAGTATTTATGTATGGTACTCATAAGATTTATGACAAAAGTTCACATAGGTGGGTACAGGAAAACGAAAAAGCTCTCGTTGAACAACCAAGTTCGTACAAACGACACATCAAGATGAAACAAACGCACACAGAGGGACGTAATGAACTCCCAAATGGACAGAAATCCACGAAAATAAAAATATTGACGGGAACGGAAGATATATCGGCGAATAATAGGCGTGACATTACAGACGGGCACCCCCGGGAATCGAACCCGGGACACATGGCAAGCTTGCACTGACCGGGCTCGAATTAGTTTTACCCCATTTCACGGAAGTTTTGTTATGGTTCAAACTTATATCTGACGGTATTTTAACACAATTATTTGATTGGTCCTTGGAGCGCTATTTCATTTGGTGATTAAAGCAATTAAATTAATTTTTGTGGACAAAAAATCGATATCATACGAATTAATTCAAAGTTTCAATCTAATATACCTACATTCGTTACGGAGTAATCAAGACTGAAGTGAAACAATGGATACGTGGAACATAAATGTGTACCTACCTACCTATACCAACTTTTTGATTGCTGGAGTTCGTGAGGTTTGATTTTACCCTATGTAATTATTATACAAGCTTTTTATTTGAAGAATTTCATAATCTTCCGACAATCCCAAAAGCACGTGCTTACATAGTAAGTGCATTAAGAAAATCTCATTCGGTTTTGACCTTAATCATCAATATTTTAAGGTTTAAAATCATTTGGAGAAATTTGACAGGTTGTGGTAACTTAGGCGCTGACAAGACCCAATTGACCAAAATAGGCTTCTCTTAAGAAAAAAAAATTGCCAAATCTGTATAGTTTGTGGTAGCGGAAAAAATATATGTTAATTTTGAACATATTTCCCAGAACTTGGTTGTTACCAAAACACGTTTTGAAAAAAAAATCTCGATACAAACTAACATTCAACTAACCTAACATGGAGTTCTAATCCAAAATATCTGCATTAAATATGTACATACGTTACGTATTTAATTAATAACAAGAACGTCTTATTTGAATGCAGAACTTGGTTGTTTTTTATTTTCGATTACTCAACTCAATTTTGGGTAAATAGAGAATTGCTTCATATTTTGCAATAAATTATTATGGTAACTTAGGCGCTTAGAATGTTCTTTCTATATATATTCTAAGCTTAGGCGCTGACAAGACCCAATTGACCAAAATAGGCTTCTCTTAAGAAATAAATTTTGTCAAATCTCTATAGTTTGTGGTAGCGGAAAAAATATATGTTAATTTTGAACATATTTCCCAGAACTTGGTTGTTACCAAAACACGTTTTAAAAAAAAATCTCGATACAAACTAACATTAAACTAACCTAACATGGAGTTCTAATCCAAAATATCTGCATTAAATATGTACATACGAGTACGTTACGTATTTAATTAATAACAAGAACGTCTTATTTGAATGCAGAACTTGGTTGTTTTTTATTTTCGATTACTCAACTCAATTTTGAGTAAATAGGTAATTGCTTCATATTTTGCAATAAATTACAAGCGTGGTTTCATCGCGCTTCTCTTTCTTTTCTATGGAATCTGACAGTGACCGCGGTTTAGGTGTTGTCAGCGTCTTAATGTGCTGGCGACTGTACCTCACCTACACATTGAGTCAACTTTACATTTATATCAACTTGACTCACCTAATTGTATAATTGCTGGTTTTGACAGCGTTAGAACTTTTACATTCAAACAAAACAATCTCCTAAAAAGCTTCCACTGGTTGACCTAATTTAAAAGCTCTTCGTCCCATCTAAGCCATTACAGCTATTTAAACTTCCAATGCTTTTAAAATTGTTCGCATAATAACATTATTCACTACAGAGCGTTTACACAATATCTTTAGTGAATAGTCTAAAGTTTAAGCGACCGAATTTAGAAGGTCCTTTGTGTACAGCAATGGCCGTGGCTATGAAAAGGATGTGCGAGTCAGCAGACGTGTTTGTAAATACAACCACTGTACAGTTGAACGGTAGAAGTGTTGCCTTGTGAAATCTGACTCTTTTATTCAAATTCATATTCATTTATTAAACGTACACATAGTTAACAGACAAACAATTAATAAAATGCATAAAATTTTAACCAACAGAAAACTTAGATTTAACAGCGGGTCCCAAACTAGACACAGCCTGTATCTTGGTGACCCAAACACCACACAAAGCTAATAATTTAATGAGTTCTATTAGTGCAAGATTGTTATTAATAATTTAATCATATAAATTAATACAATTTACAAAAATGTGAGTAAAAAGAAGCTAATTTACATAGAATAAACTTACAAAAACAATTAAGTTGAGTCAATGTGGGGTGTAAGTGTGTATGTGTAGTTGTGCTTTTGATCAGAGTGTGGTGGGTATTAATTTAAGCTTTTTTTTTTTTGGTGGGAAATCATCAAATAACTTCTCCCGCTCTGGGCGGAGCGGGACGGTGTGTCAGACTCTTACTGACTAAAACCCACCCGTATTCCTTCCGTTGCCTGTGTTGCCAGGGGCCTCAGTAACCCTTTAGTACCTTCCCGCGCAGGCATCGGCCCTAGTGGACCCCTACACTTGTGCTGACATGTGTTTGAGGCGCGCGTGGAATACAACGCGCCGTCGACCCAGGCCTGGTCCTTACCGGACGGCGAGCTACCCATTGCTCACCGTCCGCAAGCCCGCGCCTACGGGGGCTGGAAATCCGCCCGGTATTCATTAACTTAAGCTACAAAGTAAACTTTCTGTTTCCTCATAAGGCTGACCCATTCTCATCGATAAACTTCACAGAATAATAAATCAAATAATAAATTAAAAAAAAATATATATATACGAGAATTTTATAGCATGTTCTGTCTGTTGCTGATTCAAGGCTTCTTTTTAAACGGTTGCAATTCCAAATGTCAGGGCGTTAAGTTTTATCAGCCTCTTAAGTTTGGTCACATGAAGAACTTGCCCTATGGCATCAATTTCTTAGTCCGCTAGCCTGTGCAACATCCCAAGCAGTATTTACCTTGTATATAAAATTTTACTATGCCACGTCAGGACGATAACTTCTCCATAGCGTTTGTTCATAGACCTCACTGTTTCATATATTTTATGCAACCAAACATTAAATTATAGCCGTCCAGCCTATGCTAAGAATTTAATGTGAACTGAACCTACTGTGATTTGTCTTTACAGCAGCACAGTGAACGCGTGTTTACAGGGGGTTCGCTATTGACGCACACTGATCACTCAATTCACTGTCTAAATACAATTAAACCATAAAATTGTAATTATGGATCCATATTCGAACTTCTTTTAATACTTACCTCATGAAGAAGTCTTCAGAATTTGAAGATTTAAAATACCTTTCTCTATATCTCCATCTTGTCTCGCTTTCAGCAGCTTGGTTGTTTTATCCGCATTTTATACCGGAAATAAAAAAATATTTATCATTATTTTCCTGAAATATTTATTGAAACATTATACGGCAAACTTACGCCTAATATTATAGAATAAATGTAATTATGGCACTCTACTTTTCTTCGAAGTAGGTAAATATAGGGATAGGTAAGTGTATTCTTATATTAGAATGGTAAAACCAACACAAGAAATGATTGAGGCAGTCATAAAAAACTTTGAACAAATAACTTGAAAATAAGTTATCATAATTATGCCACTTTTCCTGCTACTTTCTTATTTGCTTTCACTCAGACAGAAGGATGGGTATATGTTTTTTTCTTTGATTTCTTTATTTTATGACGTCAATTACTCAATTTGTGATCGATTTCTTTTAATGGAAACTGAAAAAGAAGACTTTAGAAGTATTTTTTCAAAGACATTTCACAGACAAGAGTATTTTAAGGAAGCCTATAGGAATTGGACACTTATGCAAAACGTTACAGAGTATGCCCCTCATATCATTAACATCGTGCTAACTTTACGGTGACCTACACGATCTGAAACAGACTCTATATCTTAAGTTTTAAGGTTGTTATTAGAAAGTTTAGTTTATTAAAACAAGAGCAAAGAATTGACATGTACACCGCAGTTCAATTAGGGTAATGGGGTAGGGCTCGAAGGGATTAAATTAATTAGTAAGAAAGTTTCGCTCCATTTCAGAACGCCGCCTTTGTTTGCCGCCGTGGCTTGGATTTTTCTTTTCAGTACTAAGCAAATTAGATACATCGCTTTTTCCAGAATTTGGATCAATAAGAACTTTCCTTTCAGTAGGTTTTCATGGTATCATTTTCTGTTGAAGTTATTAAGTTTATCTATTTTTGGGGTTCCGTACGTCAAAAGAAAAAAGAATAATATAGGTTTATAGGATCATCCCTTATATGATCACTCGTGCGTCTGTCTGTCTGTTTGTCTGTCTGTCTATCACAGCGGATTTGCTCCGAATCTAGTCGACCGATTAAGTTGAAATTTGGTACACATATGTATGATTATATGAATTTCTGTGGCCGAAATACGAATGTGTAACGTAAATAAATGAAATTTGAATATGAGGGTCACTTTAGAAATTAGCTTTGGGGGGCAAATTAGAAGAAAAATAAGTTTTGCAAACTGTATTATGTGACATTTCAAATGACCCATTTGAAATGTTACACAGTACAACAAGCCCTTTATTGTGGGGGTCTCACATATTTATTTTTTATAATTTTTAAATTAATAGTTTTAAAGTTATTTAATAAAAAAGATGATATTTTGTCAATTTTCATATATTTTCTTAAATTACTTTCCCCCCTCTTATCTCCTAAAACACTGATCATAGAGTTTTGAAAAAAATACAGAAAATAGTTCTTTACTTACAGATTACAAGTACACCTATAAGAAGTCTATGGTCTTACAATAAGATGGTAAATCTCTCAATATTGTGCGTACAAATTTAGATTTGCAGTTGGAATGTAAGAGGGAACATGTTTTTCAACAACAATGCTAAGTTTGTTCTTGGGATAATATCATCCCATCTACGGAACCCTTCATTGTGCGTGGTTCGACACGCACTTGGCCGGTTTTATTCTGTTCGGGAAACTTACAGCTACCTTATGTATTTGCGGTGTTCTTAAAGAATATGAAATTGAAGGCTCTTTACAAGTTTTCGTTTGTTTCAGTTCCACATATGCATAAATTCAGAGACTGTTGGACTGTTCCTGTCCCACGAAAATGAATGGGATAATAATCTAGGTAATTGTTGAAAGGTGAAGCAAATAATTATTCTTTTCCATTCAGAACAGGACCGTCACTGGTGCCCTAGGGGATGCTTTGAGCATTTGCCATTACATTATAATCGCATAACTTGTTTTTTACCCGACTGTCCCAGAAGGAGGGTAATGTTTTTCGAGAGTATGTATGTATGTATGTACGAGTATGTATGTATGTATTTATGTATGCCTATTTCTTTGGCACGCTCCGTAGCCTAAATGGCTTGATGGATTGTAACTTAAGAGGTGTCGTTAGATTCGTCTTAATTGTGGGAGTGACATAGTCTATATAATATTTATATATTGCATCTGAAAATATAAAAAAAGGGAGGGGAAGGTTTTTTAAATTTAATTACAACAATAATTATATCAAATAATGGCTAGTAATGAGTCAATTCTATGTATATATATATAAATATATTAATAAAACTAAACACTTGAAATAAAACAAATTATTTAAAAAACAAAAACCTGACTGCTAAAAAATAACTGAAAAGAGAAAAACAAGCTTAATAATCTATAGAATTTTGGTATCGCAGGCGGGAACAAACATAAGTTACCATATTTTAGGCTATTGGTTTATCCCCGCCTGCGATACCAAAATTCTATAGATTATTAAGCTTGTTTTTCTCTAGTGTTTTAGCAGTCGGATTTTTGTTTTTTAAATAATTTGTTTTTTATTGTTTTAAATATATTTGTCCATCTTTATCCAATCAGCTTAAGGAACACCTACAAATCAAAAACATGTTTTAGTTTTCATAATATAAGTTTCCTTACTTCTACCAGGACCACTGGACAGGGACACTTTGATTGAATGAGCTGTGAAAAATCGAGAAAAAGAGATAAAGTAGATAGTACTTAAACTTTTGAAGCTAATTTAAGGCCGACAAACAAAGATTTACAACAACATGCAATGGATTCTAGCAAAACATAAAATTCCTAACAGATTTACTCCTATTAGATCTTTTCACGTACACCCAAAATTCATGTTCACATTACCCAAAATACAAAACGTTTACGAGCGCTCGAGGCTCGTAACACCTAATTAACGATATTAAAATACGTCCACAACCGCAAAGGAGCGTCACAAACATTGCATTCGCACATTGTAGGCTATAAAACGCAAACGTTACCCTCCTTATTTATCCGAGTGAGAAATTTAAATTAACTGTGTGTAGCAACCCTGGGTAAGCGGCCGCTGCCCCGGAGCATGGCGCCGACCCGGAGCGCGGGTAGTGTTCTGCTTGTGACCTGTGTTATAAAGAAGATGCGAAATCATTTTAAAGTCAAAGTACATTTTTTTTATAGTACGTTAAATCCTCTTTCTACAACGACACCCTGGCAGACATTCTGAAGGACCAAAATTAGTGTATTTTGGTCCTTCGGAATCTCTGTCATCTACTACAGAAGACCCTGTCATAACTGAAGGATAAACAGATGAAGCAGATCCCAATGATATTAGATGGACGATGGGATGTTTTATGACGGAAATGTTAAACTAGATAAAAATTCTTAATATAAGAGACGTGACTACTTACTAATCTATAGTGAAAATCTATTCCTGGAATAACTGAGAACAATCAATCCGCATAATAAATACCGTTAAATTCTTATCTGTACTTTTCTCTTGAACTCGTAAAAAATAAGTAGGTACTAGCAAAATCCCATAAAAGACTAAGGGGTGACACGAGGGTCCCGTATAGAACACTCCGATATTTAACACGGAGGCCATTATGTCGCGTTCTTGTAAACAGCTCGCGACCACTTGTCGCTGATATATCTCCGCTCACCATATTAAAGTCTGATCGCAAGTGCGTACCGGCCCTTATACCGGTTACCGAGATATTTATGCCCGTATCGTAAATTAGTGGGTACGCAAATCGGTAAATAAGTAAATAATTACTACAGCTTCGGCGTATATGAAATAAGTTGGCGATTCGCTTGAGAATAAGTTTATCATCAATCATATGTAAAATAGCTTTAGTATCGAAGCTTAAGACAGTTTTTAAAGTAAGGGTCTCGTCACTCTTCGTCCATTATAATATAGAAAAATGAAATCATATGAAAAAATTGAGCCCTATATACCTACCCAGAAAAACACCTAAAATCCTCCTAATATCTTAACTGTGGGGTTTCTTATATGAAAGTGGATGTTATATTTATTTATTTTTTTCTTTTTAATTCAATTTTAAAATATAATTTTTATCAAGTTGCTGATTGTAAAAAAGCTTACAAGCGAACCATAACCACACTGCACACTACGGAAGTGCGACATGTGTCAGTAGTACACAGTACCTACACACGTCAAAGAAGAGAGTAAGTATTCCAGAGAAATCAATGATCCATTTTATTGAGTAGCAAGAGTTATGCAACGGGAGAGGGCGCGCTCCTATCAATCATTGGAGGCTTTTTTTGAATTTAATAAAATAAAATTTGTATTTTGTCATCGACGCTCCCTCGCGTTTTGTTGCAGGGACGGATCTGGGATGCAAAAAGTTCTTGCGTGTCTTTTTCTTTTTATTTAATTTTTATCGCGTATTTTAATAGGTATCTAAATATGTTGTTGCCATCGATATGAAAATTGCATTGCCCATACATAATCAACCTATAATGATCCCACTGCTGGGACATAGGCATCCTCTCTGTGAGACGGAGGCATTG
This sequence comes from Atethmia centrago, assembly GCA_905333075.3. Taxonomy (NCBI): domain Eukaryota; kingdom Metazoa; phylum Arthropoda; class Insecta; order Lepidoptera; family Noctuidae; genus Atethmia; species Atethmia centrago. Next base: position 10,853,472 of record HG995383.1, on the reverse strand, counting down.
CGCATGTTGTTGCTAAACCTGTACCTCTTGACCTTGCGTCTTTCGGCCAACTCTATTTCAGAACTTGAAGCAACCACCAGATTTTGGCCCACATTACCACAAATACTTCGGAACGAGAAGTTACCTAACTATAAAAAATCCTGAAGCTCGGTTTGACCGTTCGCTGTAGAATCCTTTGATTAAAGACTGATCTTTGAACTGTTTTAATATGAAAGACTGAAAAAGACGATCAAGAATGAGGAGAGGCGATCACAATCGGGGACGGCAGTCTAGCAGTACTCATGATCATCATTTCAGCCGAAAGACGTTCACTGCTGGACATGACCTCTTCCAAGCACCGCCACTTCGACTGGTTCTGTGCTTTCCGCATCCAGCGGATTCCTGTGACCTTCACAAGGTAATCGGTCCACCTTGTAGGAGGCCTTCCATCGGTAAATTTTTCGGTACGCGGTCGCCACTCCAGAACCTTTCGGTTCCATCGGCCGTCTGTTCTGCGAACACTGTGCTCTGCCTTGCAGTAATACCTATACGTATATCTATTTATTATGTATAATGTAAGGAATACACTGTGCTACTGACATCAACTTATTATGTACGCAATTGAAATTAGATCATCTTGTAAGTATCGTTTTTCTGAAACAAAATAATTCTCCCAACCCAAGTCCGTCCCTACCCGCCGTCAGGAGTTGGCGCGGCGGCAATGCAGCGCATCTGTTACCGCGCGCCCCCCGCCCCGCGCCATCCGCGACGCTTGCAGCACCCTGCAACTATACGTGTGTTGAGTACACCTTCGAGATTTGTTCGACAGAGGTAGACGTGGAGAATAGTGTAAGGATTTGAGTGAGTGATATTTACTTTGCGAAGATAATGTTAACTTTAGTACAGGATGAACACACAGCAAAGTCGTCAAGACTTCAATGTGTGTATACGAGTACATTGGAGAAGTTCGACAGAGGTAGACGTGGAGAATAGTATAAGGATTTGAGTGAGTGATCTGTACCTTGCGAAGATAATGTTAACTTTAGTACAGGATGAACACACAGAAAAGTCGTCAAGACTTCAATGTGTGTATACGAGTACATTGGAGAAGTTCGACAGAGGTAGACCTGGAGAATAGTGTAAGGATTTGAGTGAGTGATCTTTACCTTGCGAAGATAATGTTAACTTTAGTACACTGACAGAATGAACACACAGCAAAGTCGTCAAGACTTCAATGTGTGTATACGAGTACATTGTAGAAGTTCGACAGAGGTAGACGTGGAGAATAGTGTAAGGATTTGAGTGAGTGATCTTTACCTTGCGAAGATAATGTTAACTTTAGTACACTGACAGAATGAACACACAGCAAAGTCGTCAAGACTTCAATGTGTGTATACGAGTAGGTACATTGGAGAAGCGAGATTTGTTCAGAAAAGGTCGATGTGTCACAATCAGTATCTTCGCGGTTGTCTTCTGCGGAGGAAGCAAAGTTGTTGTTAATTTTAGTCTGTTAATTCTAGCTGTGGGAAGCGTATTGATATATTCGGACATCGTAAATTGGCTTTCTTATCCAATAATCTACTACTCAACATTTTTCAGTATGGCAGAAGAGATACCTACTATCTACTGAAACAAACACGTAGGTTTCTGAAAACCTTCAGTTTCATACACCAACAGGCATTTTAATAATTACAAGTTTATAACCAAATCGGTATATAAAAACATGTATCAAACTCAAAAACTCAAACTCAAAGCATGTATTCCAATTAAACCAATTACAGGCACTTTTGTGTTGTTAAAGAGTCGGCCAGTTAGTCAGAAAGTGGAAGCTAGTTGCCTATTCCAAAACTTAGATCTCTATGGAGAAGAACGGGCAAGAAACTTCAAGGAAACTCTTTTAAATCAAGATATTACAAATCCCAGGTACTTACATTATTTTTGTTGCATTATATGTGAGATCAATGTAAAAATAAATAAATTAAAAACAATTCAGAATATAAGATTAAAAATAAGCTCTGGCAGTTAAAAGATGAACAGTCTCAACTGACGGCGCCCATTCGCAAACATGACGCGTGGATCTGCACCATCCAGCTCAACCATTTTGTAGGGAACCGAATGATCCAACACACGCGCCACCATCAGCGAGACATTTAAGTGAGCATGACAACTGCCAAGCTTTTTCAAGTCAACATACATTATAAACGGCTCCATGGTACTAACATTTACAAAATTGAAATGCTTCTAAATTATAAAAAACTATAGTTTGCAATATAATTGAAAGATTAATACAATTTACTAGCAAAAGGAAAGCATTATTATTGAATGAATTATTCAATAACTCAATATCTGTGTGCCAAATTTCATCCAAATCCGTTGAGTACTTTTTGCGTGAAAGAGTAACAAACATCCATCCATCCATCCATCCGTACAAACTTTCACATTTATAATATTAGTAGGATTAAAACTTGATTTAAAAAAAATAAACGATAATATCGTAGGGAAGCAACTCTTCCAAATCTTAAAATTTTAACAAGTGAGCCCAAATGGTTGTGGAGCAGGACCAGCATTAACTCAAACATTTTTATCTACGATATAATCATCCAACTTATGATATGCTTGTCTACATAGTGTGCGTTTACGACGGCGACACTTAAAGTTTTTAGAACTGGCCACTTGTAAACGATATAATAAAAAACAGTTCAAATTTTGAAAATGGAACAATTTTAGTCATTTGTCATTTGTTTACGATTTGGCGGCAAATTGAAAATTGTCTGTGTCACGTCAGCATGAATTTAACGCGAGATTTTTTTTTGTACATTGATTTTATATGACTTTCAATGTCATTAAAGTCAACAAGAAAGTTATGATAGACTTCGATTGGCCTTTCACGATGATGCCCCATCTCGTGCCACTGTTTACAACTAGTTTAATGAGTTTAAACGTGGTCGCACTAATCTCACCGATGATCTGCGTGAGGGACGGCCTTCTATGGCGACGACTGAAGATAAAATCAGTGTTGTGCGGCGTATGATAGAGACTGACAAAAGCACTCAAAAGCACTTACTTGACTTATCAACAGATTCGTCGATGAGTCAAGTGCACAAAATCCCCCATGAACATCTAGCGGTCAGGAAGCTTTGTGCCTGGTGGATGGATACCTCATAATTTTACAGAGGCCCAAAAACTCCGTCGTGTTGATTGGTGTTGTGAAATGGTTCAAAGATTTAACGGAGGTGACTCAAATGCTGCGTTCGTCATACTTTCGGGTGCCGAAAGCTGGATTTATTGTTATGATCCTGAAACTAAAAGACAGTCTGCTGTCTGGGTGTTTCCTTCCGAGGAGTTGCCAACTAAAGTGAAGAGAGGTCGAATCGTAGGAAATAAGATAGTGGCCTCGTTCTTCGGAAGGACAGGTCATTACGCAACAATTGTTTTAGAGGATCGGAAAACAGTTACTGCAGAGTGGTACACTAACAATTGTTTGCCACTTGTCTTGAAAAAAGTTCGGGAGAAACGACCTCGCAGTAGGACCCTCCTTTACCACGACAACGCCGCGGCCAAGCAAACAATCGAATACTTGGTGACGTCAGACTTGGAATTACTGGGTCACCCGCCCTATAGCCCCGACCTCGCACCTTGCGATTTTTATTTATTTCCGAAAATAAAAGAAAACCTTCGAAGAAAACGTTTTATGGACGCCGAGGAAGCAGTGGCTGTGTTTTAAAATGCCGTCAAAGAGACTCCTAAGGACGAGTGGGTAAAGTGCTTTTTTTATAGTAGTTGATGTAAATGGACACTATGTTGAAAAGATATAATAAAACTAATAACTTGCTAGTTTGTTCAGTTTATGATTTTCTAAAAACTTTCAGTATCACCCTCGTAATACATGTTTTAAATTTTTTCTCATTTTGTTGAAGAATACCGAGTGGTATTTTATTATAACATTTTAAACAGTACCCCATAAAAAAAATGTACTTTAGACAATCTGAAACGTGATTGATCTAATTTGTTCCTATTTCCAGTGTTAAAATTTACCTGTCATTTATCTTACTAAAAATATGTATATTTTTTCTAACATAGAGATTCGCTTCTGCGGAGGTTGTAGATGGCTCTGATAAAGGTAGAATAATTCTCTTTTGCAGAATAAAGGTAGAATCAACATCTGCAGCCCGTCCCCACAGCAAAATACCAAAGACATGATGCTATGAAAGTAACTAAAATAGACCAGTCTCGTGGTATCCACATCTATTAATTGGCGGATTTTCCAAACAGCGTCATTGTACTACTTAGGTGATTAACTTTTTATAAATAAGCCAACATAATCAACGTTAACAGTCCTAATCCTGATAAAGTATGAAGGAAAATTTAATCACTTTTTCACTTCTTTAATAGGCATACCTGAATAATAAACGTGCATATTCGCTTATCCTAATATGAATAATATATACATGACTTGGATTATACGAGTAATACCTGTACCTATTACGAATATATTAGTCACAAGAATCTTGTATTTCATATTCATTATTTTGGAGAATATTACGCAGGTATCAATATTCACTAATATTTGACTAATACTCAGTAATAGGTATGGTATCATCTATTATGCGATAACTAATATATTCAATAACAGGATTACCTAAAAATGACCCTAATATAACATGTCTACCTACAACACTCAAACAAGCATCCAGATTAAATTCACCGAAGACACTTCATCTTCGTAGTACATGCAATACCGCGAGTTTATTGCGCCAGTCGAAGAGGTACCCAAATGTACGGGCAGTAAAGACGCTGTTCGTTTCTATACACATCGCACCTGCGCGGCATCTGCATCTTTATGAAAATATACTACGACTTGGTACCGGTACAGGCAAGTTTTCGTACGTGATATATTCCTTGCAGGTTCTACATGTTTCTCTATCGCTTGGGATACGTCCATACAAGAATGGTCAATCTCCTTTACATTTACATATACTCCAGCAAGTGTGACCTAGTATTTAAACAATATAATCATCAAAAACTTAAGTGAAATGAGCTGCCATTCCACCTGATGGGGATTCCCCTAGGGATTGACATTATAGATAGCTCAATTCAAGCTTACTTCACCTTAGTTAACACGGTGAGATTTTCAAAGAATAGACTGGCTGGATTAATGATGATATTGTTTTTAAAATAAAAACCAGCGTTCTAAACTCAAACGATATTCCATAAATCCTCATGTGTTGAACCCTTCCCTTTTTATTCCAATAACTTCCCTTTGCGTCTTTTTCGTGAATTTTCTTCCTTCTATAAACTAATAATGATACAAAAAAGAACAAATCGTGCCTTATTTTGTTCGGAAATGTATAGAACGTAAGTACGAATGATTCATAGTGTATTTGCATATTAATTAGTTTTATTCAGTGGCATGAATTCATCAGATACTGAAAGCAATATGGCTAGATTGTGTGATTGATTTTACGATTTCGAAGAAACATTCATATTGCAAGCGTGCACTACTGCTGTTAATGCAATGCTTTCTTTTATTTCCTTATCTTAATTGATTTTCTGAAGCATTGACTCCTTACTTCATTTTAGATTTCTAAAGAAATAACGAATACCTTAGAAAAAGATTTTTTTTTTGTTGAGTACTTTTCTTTTAATATTTATAATTTTCTTAGTGATCCATCGGATCACTGAACTATTTTAACTACACTTATTACTTTATTTGAATAAGTAATATGTTTTAGATGGAGACGAGTTTCATCACAAAAGAAACTTGGATCGAGCAATCCAGAAAAAAAAACACTTTCACTAATGTGATTAAACGTTACTGAAAGTATATTCTTTTAGAGTCAATCCTGGGAAAGATGGCGAAAAAGGTCAACTTAAAAAAATGGACGAAATTGATACCTAAGTAACAAAAAAAGGATGTGTTTCTGGGTGAGCCCCAACAAATATTTTTCCTTTATTTCTTTTTCAATATTTAGTACTTAAATAAAAAAACAATAAATAGTAGGTCGTTGAAACTTACTTTTAACTGCACGCACCTTAGCTAACACAACTCCAATTAAAACGAAACATTTAAAAAACCTGCGATTTTAATTAAAATAATGCATCCACAACAATTTACGTATCTGAACACGATCACTACGAGAACATTGCAGCCAACAACATTGATACCATCGTATGAACAATAAGTAATATGAGCGTATCTGCGCATACGCATCGTACTCGCATGCACAATGAAATATTACGTCAATGAAAGCAGGTACAGAGATGCACAACAACAAAACAATTTATAATGGAAGCTGAAACAACGAGTCCTCGATCTTTAATTTCAAGACTTGAGCATCAATTGATTTATTTATTCAATACTAACGAGTTGCCCCTACTTCGCACGGTTGGTACAACTGTAACAAAATATAGAGATTTCTGTATTATCAAATCAAAAGTCATTTATTCAAACTAGGCTGAGAATCAGAACTTTTCGAACGTCAAAGTTACATAAGACATTCCCCCAAAAACGCCCGTCCTTCCCCACTTCCTAGTGCTTTAACTGGGAAGAAGAAGTGGCGGAGCAAACTGTCCAGCAGCAGATATGTAAGCAGTATATGTAAGTTTCATATTACTGTTTTTCCTATACACATAAACTCTCTTTTAATATTAATTATCTAAGTGAGTGATGGTCAAAACCGCATCAAAATCTGTAGCGTAGTTTATAGAAACAACGAGGTCGCACAGACAGACACCAAAAGCGACTTTCATTTATAATAATATACAGATATAGAAATATACCAACAGCATTTGTATATGTCACCGTAAGATTGTGAGCACCGTTAGTTTATAATCTATTTTTGTTTATAAGTATAAAAAAAATTATTTGTCACCAAAACTTATATTACATTCAGTCAATTTAAAACTTACTTAGTTTTATAATGAAAGCATCTGTGTCTGAACTAGATAAAAATATCTGTATCTCAGACATCAGCGCTCTTCCTTATGATGACCATTACAATACTCGCTTAATTAGACATATCGGTATATCATTACACAGTGAACAAGTTATAAACTATTGAATATTTGTAACAATATAACGTATTCACTTTCTGTAGTTTATATACATATCAAGGCGAAGCAAAAAGAGTATGTAAGAAGCGGAGCAGGTGGCATTCTACAGTTTATGCCCCATGGGAGGAAAGCGTGAGTTTATGTGTGTATGTATATCTATCAATGTCAAATTGTGAACGAACATGTACTTATTGACAGGGTTCATAATCTGTCCGATGTTATCGCCTGTAAAATTGTGAACTGTCCGTCATTGGTAGGTCTTGGCTGCAGCCAAATTAGTCGTAGTAACTAAGCCGGGCACCCCGATCAAATGTGTTAGGTTAGGTTAAAACTGTGACCAACCGCGCGCGAGCTCAGCGAGCAAAGCGAGAGCTGCCACGGCAGCAGCCAGCGAGCGCTTCTTCCAAGTTGCAGTTACTTGGCTATTTAGTATTAGCGCAAGGTACGTTCGTCGCAAGCAAGCTTGATACCAGTTATCAATTTGTCGATTTGCCATGGATAGGTTATAAACTATCAAAAATATTGCGTTAAATTGTAAATATTTCGATATTTTCCAATCTCGCTAGATAGATTATAAACTTATGCTGTTCATAATCATACGGTGACATATACATGAAAGATTTGCTTTCAAACAGTGATTAGTGCAGGATTCCCAGTCTTCTCATCGTTTAAAGTGTCGACCATTCAATTGCTCTATACACAGCAAGAAGGCACTAGATTTAGCATTGCCCCCGGTAAACTACTCACTACTCTACTAAGCCCAAACATCCTTGAGCACATTTTCCCCATACAATTGGACAAGCGTCAGAAATAGCTAGCAATTCGGCTCGTCTTAAAGTTCTTACCCAAGAGAAAACATGAATAAATTGCAATCATCAAAAAATATTTTCAAAAGTGAAACCGCTAAGCCACATTATAGTTACCTGTTTCTCACAAAACAATGCAAAAACGGACGGACGAGAGTTACACTAATGTCATCCTTGAACCAATGAAACGGATGCAAGTCATTAGCGGCTTAAGGCAACGCAATTCAATTAACACAAAGGAAGTAAAAACAGGACCTTACACATCAAATGTTAGAAACTTAAGTCAAATTCGCACTGAGAAAGTGAGAACACACAAAATTCGCACTGATTTGGAATGTTGGATATCAAATACACGTGTTCCCATAACACAGCACATGATACACCCATATAGCCGGTGTTCTTGGTACGTAATTTAAATAATGTGCACGGCAAGCGATCGCCACGCTCTGAGGACCCGATGTTATTGCAAACCAACTTACTTAAAACACAAAAAGGGTTATTTTCTCAAATTGTGAAGCATACGGCGGTCCATCGCTGGGCCGAAATACCTAATGATTAATGATGGCAAATAAGCGGGTGAGCTCGACGCCACAAAAAGCGGTGGCGAGGTGCACTGAACTGCCCCGGGAGACTGTTGATACATTGTAACCATTTAAAATCTGACAATAACGAAGAAATATGTTGGGAAGGACGTGTGGCTCTTGTAGTACTGGTGTTAAATATTGGACAGGTTTGATGACAATTAGTTAAGGACGCGGATGGAAAAAGGAATAATATAATTTGTAGTGAGCAACGGATATGTGGAGTCGATTCAGTGGTTATTAGGTAGATGTCAGGTACACACCTGTATCTTGTGCTAATACCCATCCACCTGCTAAGAAGGATAATTATAATGAAAGTGCAAGAAGAGCATAACACCAGTAAAAGCCAAAGCTGGTAGAAGGCCAAAATTTAATAATAATGAAAATGATTAAAATAACTAAACTATTTCTAAAATAACAAATTAGAATCACAATTTTTCTAATTTCAAATTGCCCAAATAACCGCTCACGCACCACAAAAACCCGCGAAATAAATTTCTCCCCATAATTAAGTTTTGGCTTGGCGGGTATTAATCGATCGCGGTAATTAATTCGAGAGGTAGGCGCTAGGTACGTCAGTGGCACGCCACGACAGGTGGCAGCAAATGTACAGGAAACCCGGACTAATTAGACGAAGAAACAACGCATCTGGGAATTTAATAAATGAACCGTTATTTTAGATTTAGTTTTATTTCTGCGTGGATTTATACATTTAGGCTAAGAAAATACATTTCGTTAGATGGCTGATGTAATTTAGTACTTTATTTTTACAATGGATTTTTCTTTTCTTACTTTGATCTTGACGTTGTGTCTTGGCTTTGTCTTTGGAAATAGTATTCATGAATTATAAATAGTATTAATTTTCTTCAGTATTTACTTTTGTAAACGTACAGATAAAGCACATACAGGCAAATAATACTTATAAGCACTCCTAGCTAAGTTCAGAGCTGACTCATTTTAAATGGCCATCGACACACCAAGAAGATGGGCAAACATCTCATGAAATTGAATAAACGTAGGTATCCGGAGCATAACTTACTTATATGGAATGATGTCAACGAAACCGTTCACCTTGACTTAGAGCAGGCAACACGTAACCCGTTGAGTACAGCCTTGTCAACGCTTGACAGACGGTCGCCCCGACCGAGAGCATCTGACACTAATGACAGTCAACCCTCCCGTGCACATGTCACGTAATATGAGGCTAAATTATACCTTATCACTTGACGGGTTGGATGCCTTTTGTTTTTGTTTTTGCATCAGTGAGTAAACTGTAGTCTAGGAGTGAAATTGTTTGTGGGAACTACAGAGTTATTCCCAGAATTTAGATTCCTATAATCAGCACTTGTAATACGAATAAGCCTTACCTAATAAATAATCATACGCCGCTGTGCTAAGAGCTTGTAGGCAATATAATAATATGTTAGCCAAAACTACGAATGTAGACATCTGCGAATCTTTGTCTAAATATAATAAAAAATTAATAGATTTAATTTAATTTAAGTATCTCCAAATGTTTTATTTTCTTCTCTTCATCATCTGCCCAGCCTTTTCCCAACTATGTTGGGGTCGGCTTCCAATCTTACCGGATACAGCTGAATACCAATATTTTATATAGAGCGACTGCCTATCTGACCTCCACAACCCAGTTACTGGGTAACACGATACCCCTTGGTAAGACTGGTTGTCAGACTTTCGAGCTTCTGACGACCCGTAACGACTGTCAAAGATCTATAAATGACAGCCGGGACCATCGGCTTAACGTGCTTTCGACTTTTTTTTTTCGGTATTTTCGTGCGAACTGTGTTCTACTTGCCAAGGAAAAATTTGACATTAAAGGCCTATTCAGATATAAGCGCTATCGGTGTCGCGCTCGGTAGCGATAATAAGTGACCAAAGCGACCAAAGTCACCATAGTGACTAACCACACGGAAAAAAAGGATCTCTTCAGCGAAGAATATCAATATTCTCGGAAAAATTGTTTCAATCCAAGTAAATATTTTCTTAACGTAAGTAAATGTAGGTACCTACTCAGTTCAAGAAAACCTGTTTACTCAAATTAAGAATAATAAATACGATATGTACTTGGTTTTTATTCCTGACTTAAGCTAATATTTTTGATTCAATACTATAATAATCTTAATTGAAGAAAATATTATAAGAGAGAAATAATATTCTTAAAATTAAACTTAATAATTCTTCATTTAAGTATCTATAATGTCTTCGAAGAATACAATAAAACTAAGACAAAATTTTACTTCATTCAAGAATATATTGTTTTCCCCATATACGAATCAATATTTGTCTTTACCAAAAGGATATTGTCTTAATTTAAGACATCCTTTTTTTACGTGCAGAAGGCGAACCAGTATCGCTACCGAGCGCGACAGCGATATCGCATATACCTAAATAGGCCTTTGGTCTAATGTAATTTTCTCTATTAACAAAGTTGATAATAGTGGGTTCAGGAAATGTTTAGCGAAAAGCTTTCCTCATATTGCTACTTATTGTTCTTACCCAATCAACGCCAGCTATTATTTCTCTAGAATCTCACATTACGTTTATAATTACAGCATATTAACGTTTGATACACTCTAATTAACCGTGTATCGCGATCCAAACATCAATCATTGACACTCACCGATCACGATGCAACTCTAACTTACAATTACTATACCTAAACGTTCTATGTTATTGATGCGTTTTTTCACTTAAGTACAGTATTCTTGCTTTAGTTGCTCAGTACAGAATGTTGGTACCTACTTTGTGGTGTGATTTTCTTGGTCGTATCGTTGGTTGGGTTATCGCTACGAATAGACTTTTATTATTGGTAGAGTAATCGTATCACTATAGTTATATAGTCTATTCTATTCTATTTTTCTCTATGGCAATGGTGTCGTCAATTCTGCCAATGTCAGCTGCATTGAGAAAACGTGCGGAGAAGAAAAAAAAACTGAAAACCTAAATCCATTAATATGTTGATTGATTACTATAATACTTATTGTTTTAGAGCAATTTCACACAAACAATGTGGTTTAGGATTTTTCAGACACTTTAACTTTAGTAGATATCAGATAGATAGACTTCATTTTTAGACTGGAGTCAGTAGACAGTCAAACTATCAATCTGCCTAGCCTTTTCCCAACTATGTTGAGGTCGGCTACCAGTCTAATCAGATGGAGCTGAATACCAGTATTTTACATGGAGCGTCTACCTATCTGACCTCCACAACCCAGTAACTGGGTAACAACATACCCCTTGGCAAGACATTGTCAGACTTTCAGGCTTCTGACGGCCCCCAATCGACTGTCAAAGAACTACGAATAACAGCCAACACCGAGTGCTTTCCGAGGCACGGAGGAGTCTCGGTGTGTAGGTAAAGATGGTCACCCATCTACGGGCCAACCCCAGCAAGCATACCTTAACCTGATGGATACGACCTGTGCGCCTGTAACAGCCACAAGCTCCTCTAAAGATTTATTTAACTAGTTAGATTGTGATTCGGTTCATTCGGTTAAGACTGAGTTTTGAATTTCTGAATAAGGTTGCTTTAAAGATGATGTCCGTTATGAATTAGTTATGAAAAAACATTACATCAGAGTAACTAGATATAATAATAATAGCGAATATACGTTTGCAACTAATGAGTAAAACAGGTTTTGAATAGCTGATGACCGCGGATCGTAGCTCCGTGGAATATTTAAATAAGTTTTTAACGTCATTTAATTATTCCTTTTAAGTCTCGACTTGAATATTCAACGATACACAAAGCTACTGCCTGAAGGCACTGGGTACCTACACATTAGGTAAGCGACCATATAAAACGTGGGCGACGCCGTGGGAGGGTTAATATAGAAAAATGTGTAAGTAAATGAAAAAAGTGTACATCTGCACTTAAAAGACTTTTTACCATTATACCATTCTACAATTTCGGTTTGGAATGATGGTTCCCCACATATTTTAATTAAGTATTGGAGACAAATGTCAGCCTTTTTGCTCTGTAAAGTCTACTAAGAGTTTCGACTAAGAAAATTAAACCGTACCCCAAAGACGAAGTACATTCTTATCTCCAAAGAAATTATATTCCCCATGAACATAGCTCAAACATAAAGTTGTGTAACTAACACTACAACTAAAACAACAAGTGCATCTTGATAGTCACATGTCCCTAGCCACAAGAATGTACGAGTAGCCACGAGCATTCAAGCAACAATGCACGAGAAAGAACTCCTAAATCGTAGGGTGTAATTAAGGCGGCCACCCACCGCAGCGACCTCGAGGCCTTGACCGACAACCGTAATGAGTTCACCCGCCGAACAGACGCCAGACGAACCTCTTGTACCTATAACCCACTGCTTGCACCACCAGATATCAACAACTGAGAATAAAGATAAGACAATATAGAGCATAACAGAATACAGAAGAAATCAATATTCATACACACTGCATCGGAATATGGAATAATACGTATCGTTATCTGTAGGTATTCATCTTTCACAAAGCTCAATAATCCATGAAAATTGCATACGTACAGTAAAGATGAATACGACGCCATATTGTTGCATTGCATTTCTCATGCAATGTCCCGTTCACAAAACAAAAATCAAACAAAAGGAAAATACCGACAAGCCGGTTACAAAAGTTTTTTACTTTATTTCAGCGGGACTAGCTCCGCGCTGCCACGGAGCAAAAGGTTCTATCTCTCTTCCAGCGCTAAACTTAAAACTTCCGTACATAAAAGGCTTAAGTTTCTCAAAACAGGTTTTCGTTAAAGACATTTTGTTTTTCAATATAAAAGCTCCAACACGAGAGCTCCGCCTACACTTGATTTAAAATTAGAACTCTTGCGTGACAAACGCCGGTAACTCGGAATTAAATGGTAAAAAGTTAAACTTTATTCACAAGCGATAGAGTACAATATTCCGCGCTAGTTTATATGCCGTAAGGTGGGTTGCTCCGTAAATGCTATTGGCCCAATCGTGGGACGTGAAACAAACAAGAAATATGAGAGTAAATGAGATGGCGCTACTCGACCGGTAGGTGATGCGCTCCTACAACAACTTTTATTCATTCCAAAACCGTATTTCTACCTGCAAGACACAAAATCGAAGTCTCATACAAGTTACAGAACTAAATATTTAGTCTGAAGTACCCCAAAAAATAATTCCTGAAATTAAAAACAATCCTCTATTTTAAAACTAACATTCCAAACATGGAACGATAGAGACGAAACATTATTTTGTGGTCTAGTGCGAGCAGTACAGCAAATATATTTTATAGAAGCGCTTCTTATTCATATTAACGTAACAGACGAAAGAGTGAAGAGGAATTTGAAGCCCTGTGCCGAGTGGATAAGACAATATTTGGTTTGTGTGATTTGTTATGATATGTTGTATGGTAAATGAATATTGTATGGAAGTGGGCATGGCGGCAAGCACGCAGTGACGATTCGCTTAGTAGACAGTTGACAGTCGCCACGCCACACTGACATTCCGATAGTAACGCTGATAACAATTTCCAACTGAATCATTTTTTTGCTGACTGTTCGTGCCTAGTGTTTTATGGACGAAGAGAACTGTGTACTGTGAATACATAGGTAATAATAATACTCAAGTTAAAGTGTAGTGCTGTGTTTTGTGTTTGTTGGATAATGACTAAGATTTTTGTGTCGACTGTACCTAGTGGTCTTACGTCGTGTTGAGGTGTAAGTAACTTTTAATTATTATTTATGCTACTTATTGGTAAATAATTTGCATGAAAGTACGTACCCAAAGTTACCTTAGTGCTGAAAAATCCTACAGTTTGAAATACATATCTAGTTTGAAGTACCTACCTGTGTAAACTGAGCCAGGTATCAAATAGATACCTGGGTACCTGGGTGTTTTAATAAACGATATACCATAAGTCACTTAAGTATGAAAGTTTTAAGAATCATAGTATTTCAGTGGATGCCTAAAATGATGCTTTTACACTTACATAGGGTAGGTAGGGTGGGGTTATTCTTGGTTTTATATATTGTTAAGATTACCTTATATACGGCAGCTCTTGTTGTCTACCTCTTCAGTTCTTTTATTCAAAAACGTACCTATGTAGATATTTATTTGAATTGGTTTTGGTGTTACGACTCTAGTCGTAACACCAAAACCAAAACAAATTAAGATAAATATTATAATATAATAGTTTTATATAATAATTATAGTATCGTTTTTTAATCAATTATCATTGTTATATGTGTGTGTATTATTATTGTTTTGTTTATTTATTTATTTTATTCTAATTTATATGATAGCTAATCATTAATTTATTTATTCTATAAGAACACCAACAGCATAATATGTACAACATTACTAGTCTCTTGATTGATTAATTGATTTATGGATGGTCACACACCTGTACATACATAATAACCCCTTTTGTTTTTAAAAATATAATTGTATGTATGTTGTGTATCTGTTTTGTTTTATTATTTATTTAAATGACCATAGCTTTTTATATGCACGTGTTTCTGTGACAAATTAATATAATTTTCTTTCTTTCTTTATTTATTTATCTATAGATAAATTTAATACATCTTATGTAATCTTAAAATAAAAAATTGTGGTATTTTTACGGACTTGTAATAGGTACTAATAATAACTAGGAATTATTATTTTTAATAAAACATGCATAAACAACTTAATAAGTCATTAATTGCAATAATTCCTTGATATTTGACCTCTACGCTTTTTCGTAGCAAAGGTCTACGCCGTAGTTGGCTACTGTGTCGTAAAATATGATTATTTATCAACATACGTGATACGTGAACATGCGTAGACCTTTGTGCTAAGTTTTCTTATTACCTACATGTGTGTACTATAGGTACATAAATAATTGGTTAAATACGTCAATACTTGTACAATTTACCTATAAGAGGATCGGAAGAATACTACTTTTTATTTGATAAATGGTTTTATTTCTATAAGTAGATTTGTACAAACACTTTTACACGTCAATCATATTTTAAAAACTAGATGAGGCGTTTCCTATCTGACTACTCTGAGAAGAAAGGCCGAAACAAACTCAGAGGTCACAGTCTTCTTTAAAGTCCAGACATAATCTTGG
This sequence comes from Atethmia centrago, assembly GCA_905333075.3. Lineage (NCBI taxonomy): Eukaryota > Metazoa > Arthropoda > Insecta > Lepidoptera > Noctuidae > Atethmia > Atethmia centrago. The sequence goes on along the minus strand of HG995383.1, from coordinate 10,837,952 downwards.
TCAGATCATGTGAAGACCATTTAGATTGGTGTCTAAAATGGTCTTTTGATAAAAGACCACACAGGTTGAGTGGACCTGTCCAGTCAGTGCACGTATTTGTCAGTAGTCGTGCAGCGTTTTGAAATTATTACACATACACTTAAACATAAACTCATGCCTTTTTGCTCATGCCCCAAGGGGCTAGGTAAAAACTACAGAACGCCACTTTTGCACATCTTTCCATGCTCCTCACATTACTTACTTCACAGACTGTAATTTACTTACTAAAAGCCAAAGGCCTCATTTAATACAAAAAAGGAATCGGTTGTTTATCAAGATGTTATAGTATACTAGATGCGCCCCGAGGTTTCACGCGCATAAGTTTTGACCCCGTGGGTATTTCGGGATAAAAAGTATTCTATGTGTTATTCCTGGTTATAAACTATCTGTATGCCAAATTTCATCCAAATCCGTTGAGTACTTTTTGCGTGAAAGAGTAACAAACATCCATCCATCCATTCTTACAAACTTTCACATTTATAATATTAGTAGGATGTGTTTACTCACTGCGTCTTAGTGTTTTCTGATCTCAATGTCAAATTTCCTAACCATGCTTTCCTTTCCATAAGTTAGTGGTGTCTTAGAAATAATCTGAGAAACAACTTAGGTAAAAAGGTGGAAAAGTCACTTTTAAAACATCCTGGTTTTGTTCCTGCATACCTACCTCTTGTGTAGCAGGTTCGTTTACTTATAATGTGAGGCATATTAAATTATTTATTGATTTCATCTGTCCTTACAATACAAACTTAGTTAAAAGAGTTGGTATTGCTATAAAAATGTTAGAACTGAAAGGTTCAGATGTTACTGTACACTGTTCTCTAGTTTAAGACATTCGTTTCTCTAAACGATACTATACATGTAGATATAACGAATAAACCCTTCCTACAGACGATATTAGAGATTAGGTATACATAGTTACTTTTGTCTTTGTCTTGGCAACAAAGCTTATTAATGTATTTGCTTTGGTTTAAATACATCAACAAATATCATTAACAAGCAAGCAAATCAAATTCGAATCAATTACAACGAAAAATATTTCTATATTTTTTTTTTCGAAGCCTATAAACCAATAGCATACTATAATCTATTCAAAACTAATTCCCACCTAGCCTAGGTATAAATTCAGCAGAATATTCCAAGGCTTTGTATCTAGGAGATGCTATAGGGCGGTCCTCTGGGCGGTCGTAGTGCCGACACGCCCACTCCGCCGTCGATACTCGGTACGCCTTACATAGCCGACGTGTGCATATATTCCAAGTTTTATGAAGTATATATGTGTTTTGTGGCTGCATAGGAGCGTGGAATTAGTAAGGAATTGTGTGTATTGTTTAACTTGTGATGAATTTTGTTTTGTGTGGCTTTGTTTGGATTTAAAAGCATAAAGGACCAAAAATACTAAATCGGGAATACATATGCTTTTCACGTTTTTCACTGTGATAAAATGTGAGTAAAGTAATCTTAGAATCTATTTAGAACGGTGGGTACAGATATCTATTCGTTTTGCACTTTTCAATTAGAAACTACAACACTAGGTACACATTAATTTGTTGCAGTACAAGCTTGGTGTAGAGCTTGGGTTAGAGAACAGTGGTGGCTCAGTGGTAACGGCCGCGACTTACGAGTTGTAGGTCGTAGGTTCGAACCCAGACAGGCGCTTTACTTTGTATAAATTATTTCATCACCACTGCACTCAAAACGGTAAAGGAAAACATCGTGAGGAAACCGGCATGTCCTAGAACCAAAAATTCGAAGACATGTGACATCTACCAACCCGCACTGGGCCCGCGTGTAGGATTACGGCCCACTCCCTCTCACAGAGAGGAGGCCTGTGTCCCAGCAGTGGGAACATTATAGGCTTATAATGTATGTTATGTATACAAGCTTGGTTAGAAATATTGTGCTAATTTGTGTTGTTCTTTGTGCCCATATTAGTGTGTATTCAAATCAATAAGGAAAAAAGGGCTGTATGTTATGCTAGCATTATTAGCATATACATCCAAAAACTAGGTTCAGATTTTGTGTTGATGGAATTAAAGCTGAGATCTTTACGATTTCGAAGGTAAACTTACTATAAGTAACTAGCTGCGCCCCGTGGTTTTACCCGTAAGTCTCGTTCCCGTGGGAACATCGGGATGAAATACACTTTACGACCTTTTCTCATACCTACCAAATATACATAAAAAAATGTCATAAAAATCGGCCGAGCCGTAACACGAGATTTTTATATATAAGATTAAGGTTACCTTATCATGGATATAACAAGCCTGTTTTCAACCTAAACTTATTGTTTTCCCTTGAATTTTCTTGTGCTCTTTTTTTTCTGTTATTTATTTATCTGCTCTCATGCACATCACACATTTTACAATATATTACTGACGGTTTAAATACATAAACCCTGTCAGGGCACTGCAAAACATAAATGTTCGTTTGCTGTTGAGTTTGTGACATTCATTGTGAAATTATAATAAATTGAGTCATAACTTATAAAAACACAATACAATAAACAGAAAAATGGTTTGTCTAGACACAGATTATGTAATACTACGAGTCTACATGTCGTTATGGTGTCCAATTAACAGTAATAAACACGATACAATAACACACGTCATTGGTGGCTCGCTCATCTTCTTTTTTCTATTGTTTTATCTTTAAGATTATACAGATATTTACAAGAAAACCTTATTTTTATACAGGGTGGCAGGGAGATCGACGCGCAACAAACGTTACCATAAAATCAAAATATTTTTATTTCACATAAACCTACATGGGCACTTATGAAATGTCAGAAGCTAGGTGCACGGTTCCAATTGGTCGTTTCCTATGGAGAAGAGCCGGCAAGCAACTCCACGGTTACTCTTTTAAAAATAATTGGCTTTTACAATGTTTTCAAATTACAGTCTTAATAGGTATGGGAGGTCAGTGTAGGCCTGTCGAGAAGTACAAGGTAATTCACAAAAAAAAAAAGGCTACAAAATATCTAGTCTATTAAGCCTACAACGTTCTCACATTCACAAGGTACACAAGAATCTGCTGTGTAAAATATTAATAAAATAATAAAAATAAAAACCTATTTAAACCAAATGACATGTTTGCCATTACAACAAGTCTGAATTAATATCTTGTCCACAAAGCCATAGTTTCAGTACATGATTCTGGAGCTCCTTGGGTTGAAATTTTTTGACGGGTATTAAAAAAAATGCTGTTTCATATATTTTGACCACGTAGGTATTTGTTTGTTACGCTTTCACGGTAAAACGGTAAACGGATTTGGATGAAATATGGCACATGGGTGGTCTACCCATGTGATGATCTAGGTTGGGACATAGGATAATTTTAATCCCGGTAGTAAAAGAAAGAAAGAAAAAGTACTTATTGGGACTCGCACAGGATATCACAAATTAAACTAAAAAACACTCATAGAAACATAAAAAATAAAAAAACATTAAAATAAAAACAAAAAGTCCTGTACGAGGCCAAAAGGCTCCTATCTCAGCATAATGCTGCAGTACTTAAGAAATAAGTGTCGCAGCGCGTTAAGAAATAAGTGTCACAGCGAGTAGTACGTTCACGTGGGATCTTCTCCGACCTCCACGGGGGCGATGCCGCGGGCATAAGCATAAATGTATCATTGTCCACTGCTAGACAGCTAGATAAAGCTAGGATATAGCTAGCCTACCTACCAGAGTAGTAACAATTACAACCTCATAGCCACTGGTAAGATATTTATTAATTGGTCCTTTCAAACACTCTTATAGACTATGTCAAGTGTTACTTTTTCAGTAAAATCTTACAAATACGTAGTACATTTTGATTCACATGTTTGACATATTAATTCAGACTTGTTTAAATAGGTTTTTGTTTTTATTAATATTTAACATAGATTCTATCATATTTTGTGAATAAGAGAACGTTGTAGGCTTAATATACTACATTTGTAGACCATTTTTTTTAATTACGTGGTACTTCTTGACAAGCCTACACTCTCATCCCATACTTATTAACACTGTAATTTGAAAACATTGTAAAAGCCAATGTTTTAAAAAGGTAACCGTGGAGTTTCTTGCCGGATATTCTCCATAGGAAACGACCAATTGGAACCGTACACCTAGCTTCTGACGTCTCATAAGTGCCCATGTAGGTTATGTGAAATAAAATATTTTAATTTTGTCATAAAAAAAATACACAAACTTTCTAACAAATTGTTTAGATACTTAATCGCTTTCATATTCACAACAGAAGCTCAATAAAACACCTAATATAATGTTCAAAACAAGCCTCCCAACTGTTAGTGCGTGCTCAGAATTTATATTGAAACATAAATATGAGTACCATGTGTTGTGTTGTATCGTTGAAGAATATAGTGGAGTTGCTTTTGTTTCTGGCGGATTATAAAAATGGGCTTAAGACGCTGACAACACCTAAGCCACGGTCACTGTCAGATTGCATAGAAAAGAAAGAGAAGTGCGATGACACAACGCTTGTAATTTATTGCAAAATATGAAGCAATTACCTATTTACTCAAAATTGAGTTGAGTGATCGAAAATAAAAAACAACCAAGTTCTGCATTCAAATAAGACGTTCTTGTTATTAATTAAACACGTAACGTATGTTGATATTTAATACAGATATTTTGGATTAGAACCCAAGGTAAGAGGTTAGTTTTACGTTAACGTAACGGCAACAACCAAGTTCTGGGAAATATGTTCAATATTAACATATATTTTTTATACAGATTTGGCAATTTTTTTTTCTTAAGAGAAGCCTATTTTGGTCAATTGGGTCTTGTCAGCGCCTTAAGATAAGAGACTGACATCCGCACCCTAATTGCGTCACACACTATCGATCACAATCTGAATGATTTTGAAGTATATTGCTAATCCATTGCTTCATATGTTCGAAAAAATTGTCTGTTCAACAAATTAAATAACGCAATGAATGTTGTTGAACTGTCAAAAAGAAACCCATTGCTACTGAGAGTGTGTTATGCAACTACCCCGCAGGATTCTGAAATACTAATTAATACAAAAAATTGCTAAAAAGACTCACAAACTAATGTCAAGTGATTTTAGTAGATATTGGTGCCGATTCCCTTGTTCACAAACTAAACTAAATTTAAGTTTAGTCCATCTTTTTCCTTCTATTTCATTAAGAAAAGGACAGAAGATAAATTTTAGTTTAGTCCTGTCAAATTAATCAGCGCCTGTCACTACTCCATACAAGTTTAGCCGTGATTAAAAACTTGCCTACTAAAATTACGTCAATTTACGTCAAGCGCTGATTAATTTGACAGGAATAAACTAAAATGTATCTTCTGTCCTTTTCTTAATTAAATAGAAAGAAAAAGTTGCACTGAACTTAAATTTAGTTTAGTTTGTGATCAAGGGAATCGGCACCATTGTTATATCAGTCAGCCAATCACAGCCGTTAACATAATAACAAACTAATAGTTGTAATGTGTCTTTCAGAAACCGGGTGTTAATCAATCTTTTCAGATGGTTTTTAGTTCTGTTTTAACAAACGATGTTATTAGACGAAATGAGTGCAAGACTTGTAGATGGGTAACAAATCAACTTGCTGTTCGAATCTTAAACAATAACCCCCTTACTTTAGTTCCATTTACACGGTGCAAGTTTAGGCGTGAGAGCAGTGGTGGCCCAGTGGTAAAGGCCGCGACTTACGAGTTGTAGGTTGTAAGTTCAAACCCAGACAGGCTTTACTTTGTCTAAATTATTTCATCACCACTGAAAACATCGTGAGTAAAACGGCATGTCCTAGAACCAAAAAAAATCGAAGACATGTGACTTCTACCAATCCGCACTGGGCCCGCGTGGTAGATTACGGCCCACTTCCTCTCATAGAGAGGAGGCCTGTGCTCTAGCAATGGGAACATTATAGGCTTATTATGTAAGTTTAGGCGTACCTACCATAAAACTGAATCAACAATTGACTGGCACCGTCTAAACAACACGGACAATTGTTGTACGATACGGGCAAGTTAGTTACCGTTCAAAGCTGGTAGGTATAGGTGTAAACTGCACGTACAATAAAATCTCATTTAACTCTACAAGTAAGAACTAAACAAGTTAAAGAAAAACTTAATAAGACGTTCAATAAAATTTTAATGAAATATTTGGCACTGCTAATACGGGCAATACTTGAATCAACTGTACACGGACTTGTAACTCTGTGTTAAGACAAGTCAAAAGTTGCATGCAATAATCCCCTTGCAATAAAATTGCCTTGGTGTATGTCGCTTGCAATTTTATTGAGCGGCAAAACTTGCATTCAATTATTGTATGACATTTTATGAAAATTGCACGCGTGTAAACACTTGCTTGAATGGCAATGTTTGAACGTGCTTTATGGCATGCGATTATTGCTCTTGAAAGTTCCAGAAACTTGCACCGTGTAAATGGGGCTTTATAAACGTTGCTTAAAGTAAAGTCATGATAATGTTTAGCGTCTGCTTCACCATATTTTTTTGACGTTTAAGCCTGTCTTAACGCTAAGCAAAGTCTTTTAAGTAAGGGGGTGAATCTATTAGAACCTTTTAGGGATACATACCTAAGTTGAATTCGAATTCGCATCAGCATTGCATTTTCAGCGAGAAAATGCCGCCAGCATCCTCGGTACAATGCCTCGAGGAAGGCCCTCGAGGCATTTTTAGGTTTAACTTAATTTTAATTTAATTTAGTTAATGTTAATAATCATCTTGTAATTTGATTATATAAATAAATTTTAATGAAATTTAATTTTATCGCTAGAACCCACAAATATAATAGTAAAAGAGTAACTTGAACGAACTCTGCTATACACAGGTTAAAGGATACATTTCAAAAAAGCTAATAGTAGTATGAATTGCTACTTTAACAACCCTTTGAATTCCATGAAACCTCCTGAAAACCTAACACCTTTCAATCCCCACACCATAAACTCCGCTTCACATTCCCACAACAGTATAAGGAGTAAAGACAGTACTTGTAAGTGTATACCGATGTTAAATAATAACCGAGGGTTGACGCACACCCCTTCCGTGATCCATCACCGGTTCAATCTCGATGGCAACTCTTCCGACGTCTCTTAAAATAATTAGGAGAGTATACAAAAGTTTCTATAATCTAATGTAGAAGTAAAGTATTGTTGTTATTTTATAAACAACTAGCTGACCCGACTGACGTCCTGCACACGGAAAAAAAGGATGTCTTAAATTAAGATAATATCCTTTTGGTCAAGACAATATTGATTCATATATGGGGAAAACAATATATTCTTGAATGAAGTAAAATTTTCTCTTAGTTTTATTGTTTTCTTCGAAGACATTATACTTAAATGAGGAATTATTATGTTTAATTTTATGAATATTATTTCTAAAACTAGATAGAAACTAGAAATTTTCTTCGATTAAGATTATTATAGTCTTGAATCAAAAATATTTGCTTAAGTCAAGAATAAAAACCAAGTATTTATTATTCTTAATTTAAGTAAACAGGTTTTCTAGGACTGAGTACATTTACTTACGTTAAGAAAATATTTACTTGGATTGAAACAATTTTTCTGAGAATATTGATATTCTTCGCTGAAGAGATCCTTTTTTCCCTGTGGTACGCGATAATTCCGGGACACGTTGTACGATTATAAGAACGAGAATGCTATGGTTCGTTTTTTTTAATCCCAGAGACTAATTTGACATTTCAAATGATTGTTGTTCGTTTTTTCAATTTGGAATTTGATATTTGCATGTGTCAATTTAGTCTCCGAGATTAAAAAACAGACTTTAGCTACGCCGATAAGCTCATATAAACCGCACCAAAAAATCATAATGATCATACTCGTACTTGTAAAACACAAGCGTTACATCATCATCACAAACGTACATCATCATCTAAGTACGTATATGATACAGTCTCAAACATACATAACGTAGCTACGTTTTCAATGTCTTATGTACACAGTAATTAAAAGGACATCGACCTTAACGCTACCCAGCATTCTCGTAAATAGTCAGCTCTAAAAATATATTACACTTACAATATACGCCAGATATAGACACACTTTCCTCTGTAAACTATTTGAATACTAATTTAAATTACGTTTCTTCAACGTTTTTTTGACGTTTAAAAGTGCCTTTTATGTGCCTATTTGAAATAAATAATTTGACTTTGACTTCAAAAGGTTTTTATTTTGTTAGCCTATTCAATCAATTAACTCAGCCTACAACAGTCCACTGCTGGACATAGGCCACTGAAGTCTTCGGCACGCCCGTGTACGGACCGTCATTAAAATCGGTATGTTTTTTTTATTTAAATTCTAGTATATTTTTTTAAATGATTTTTTTTTATTTTGAATTCTAGTAATTTTTTTTTTAAATGATTTTTTTTTATTTTGAAATCTAGTATTTCTTTTTATTGCTATATCATTCTGGCAACTCATTAATTATTTGAGTTGGGAACGGGTTACTTTTGAGCAGCGTCGTGGATGATGGGCCTATGACAATACAGATTACGTTAATTAAAATTTTAAATAACTGTATTCTTAGGAACACTTTTGTCGCTCTGATTTTATGTCAATATGATGTACGAGTATGTATGTGTTTATTATCCTTGACAATTCAAAAGTGCCTGTAAATGGTTGAATTGAAATAAATGGTTTTAGTTTGAGTTTGTCAACCGTATATTTTTTTTTACTGCCTCGTTGGTCCGTGTGGTTGCAAGCACTATTACTGAGCATGAGGTCCTGGGTTAAATTCCCAGGTCGGGCAAAAGTGTTATTGGGTTTTTCTATCTGGAATTTCTCAGTAGCAGCCCAGAGTCTGGATTTGTGCCCGGTTGATGGCTATAGGCTCGCCTCCTATTACATGGGACTTAAACATAACCCTTCGGGGAAACAAGGCGTGACATGATGTTATATATTTTTCTTTTAAACATCGTTTTTCACAATAAATATTTATTTAATGCATCCAACATAAATCTTGCTACAGCATTTCGTACAAGAGAACGATCCATCATACAAATCACGACCGCCGCCGGCGACCCTAAAATTCCTCGGACTCTAAGCCTTGTGATATATTTTTCCTTTCAGTTTAAACAATTTACTGAAAGAGTCTTACTATAGAAGTGTCAGTTAAAAATCATTGAAGTTGAATGTTTCAAGAAACTTTCTCCTAAAACTTGATTAGGTAGAGTTTTGTTATTTTGAAGACCAAAATATCTGCAGCAGTAAAAATGGTGCTTATACATAGTGTCAATGCCAGTCAAACGATGTGAATCCAAGCTTGCATTCATCTAGGTATATGAAGGGTTCATCATTTTTCCAAATGGATTTTTGTGTATTTACCTACAGAGAATGCTTGAGAATTGTCTTGTGGCTAAGTAATAACAGCCGCACGGGTCGATAGATCAGGTTTAGCTACGCTTACCGCGGTTGGTCCGTGGATGGGTGACCATCTTTACATACCAAGACCCCTCCGTGCCTCGGAAAGCACGTTAAGCCGTTGGTCCCGGCTGTCATTTGTAGATCTTTGACAGTCGTTACGGGTCGTCAGAAGCTCGAAAGTATGACAACCAGTCTTACCAAGGGGTATCGGGTTACCTAGTAACTGGGTTGTGGAGGTCAGATAGGCAGTCGCTCCATGTAAAATACTGGTATTCAGCTGTATCCGGTAAGACTAGAAGCCGACCCCAACATAGTTGGGAAAAGGCTAGGCAGATGATGATAACATACAGAGAATGCTTATTCTCAGAATATCACTTCTATCCATACTTTATGAAATCAGTTTAGTCCCCGCGATGTCGCAGGGACTAATCATGTGATTGAGGAACAAACGTACAACATCATCATTACATCAACATCCGTATCTTGTATATTAATCACGACCTCATATCATTTTCCCACAGGCAGTTTTCCAGTGTATCACAGTTTCCCTTCCCGCGATCCATCACGAATCACAGCCTCCCCGGCACCGCTGATGTTCTCCGACGTTTACGAGCAGAATTATGATGCATACCTTCCGCCACACCAACTCCACACACTTTGTCACAATACGCCCTCGTATTGGCCTTGTTAAACTTTATTTATTACCTAATATCGGGATCACGGGTAAACTGGTAAAGCGTACTACGTAAGTTGTGTTTTTGTTTTATAAAAAAAGATGTATTTGGGATAGGTTTTCGGCTGGTCCTTTGATTTTGGTCTTGCATATTGATTTTAACTTTATTGTAACAATCATTGTTACTCAATGAACGCAACGAGTAATGAAATGAAATGACTTTATTTTCTGTAAGTAGGTTTGTACAAACACCTTTACACATTAAAAAAAAAAAACTAGATGACTTCGGCGTTTCCTATCTGCGCGGAAAAAAAGGATCTCTTCAGCGAAGAATATCAATATTCTCAGAAATTTTTTTTCAATCCAAGTAAATATTTTCTTAACGTAAGTAAATGTACTCAGTCCAAGAAAACCTGTTTACTCAAATTAAGAATAATAAATACTTGGTTTTATTCTTGACTTAAGTAAATATTTTTGATTCAAGACTATAATAATCTTAATTGAAGAAAATAATAATAATATTCTTAAAATTAAACTTAATAATTCTTCATTTATGTATAATGTCTTCGAAGAAGACAATAAAACTAAGACAAAATTTTACTTCATTCAAGAATATATTGTTTTCCCCATATATGAATCAATATTTGTCTTGACCAAAAGGATATTATCTTAATTTAAGACATTCTTTTTTCCGTGTATCTGACTACTCTGAGAAGAAAGGCCGAAACAAATTCAGAGGTCACAGTCTCTTTTAAAGTTCAGACATAATCTTGGTCAGATCATGTGAAAGTAGTAGGTACAAAGCGTTCCTTTTTCGTAAAAAATATACGTATTAAACTTTACTTGACAGCCTTGTTGATCTAGTGTTTGCAAGCACTACTGTTGAGCATGAGGTCCTGGGTTCGATTCCCGGGTCAGGCAAAGTGTTATTGGGTTTTTCTATCTGGAATTTCTCAGTAGCAGCCCGGAGTCTGGATTTGTGCCCGGTTGATGGCAATAGGCTCGCCCCCTATTACATGGGACTTAAACATAACTGGCAAAATGTAGGTGTACTACAGGTACACCTCTGCCCAACCCTTCGGGGAAACAAGGCGTGATGTTATGTAAAATTTACTTTCTTGAAACAACAATACCTACGAGTATATATAGTGATTTCTGAGGTAGGTATACCTACTGGAGTGATTAGATTTTGTTTTCCGAATCAAAAGACCATTAAGTTCAATTTAAAAAAGTATGCAATAACGTAAACTTGCAGGATGTAAGTTAAGTTTTAAGTAAGTATATTGGTGTAAGTTTTATTTTACACTAGATGCGGCCCGCGGTTTCACCCGCATAAGTTTTGACCCCGTGGGTGTATCGGGATAAAAGTATCCTATGTGTTATTCCTGGTTATAAACTATCCGTGTGCTAAATTTCATCCAAATCCGTCTAGTACTTTTTGCGTGAAAGAGTAACAAACATCCATCCATCCATCCATCCTTACAAACTTTCGAATTTATAATATTAGTAAGACTAGCTTTTGCCCGCGGCTTCGCCCGCGTAGATATCGGAAGATATCCCACTGGAACGTACACTGATGTCTAATGTGTCACACTGGTGTCTGTGATACAGTGATTTCTTCATTAGCACAGGCACCAACGATGCTATTTTTTCTGTAATGTTTTTATTTGAAAATTTGTTTTTGTGAACCTTATATGAGTTTTCTTAAAAAATATATATATATATATTATTAGGCTGCAGTGTTTGAAGACTAAGGTCTTCAACCAGTTCGTCCTGCCCGTTATTACACACGGTGACGAAACGTGGACACAGACAGTCGGGCTGGTCCACAAATTCAAGGTCGCTCAGCGCGCCATGGAGCGGGCTATACTCGGAGTTTCTTTGAAGGATAAGATCAGAAATGAAGTTATCCGGAAGAGAACCGGAGTTACCGACATAGCGTGCAGAGTCAGAAAGCTGAAGTAGCAGTGGGCTGGCCATGTGTGTCGAAGGACCGATGGCCGGTAGAGCAGACGAGTCCTGGAGTGGAGACCGCGTTTCGGCAATCTTAGTGTAGGACGCCCCCCAGCTAGATGGACCGATGACCTTAAAAAGGTGGCTGGGACAGACTGGATGCAGAAGGCGGAGGACAGGGTGTTGTGGCGCAGTCTGGGAGAGGCCTATGTCCAGCAGTGGACTGTTATAGGCTGAGTTGATTGATTATTATTAGGTATTACCTACTACGTGCTTAGAAGTATCCTATGTGTTAATTCAGGTTATAAACTATCTGTGTGCCAAATTTCATCCAAACCAGTTCAGCCTTTTTCGGAACATACATCCAGGTAACACACAAACAGGTAACGAAAAAATTTCGTCTGATAGTAACAGACAAACGGACAAAAATTCTTCTTTGCCGACTATTTAATTATATGTATAGATGGTAGTTACAGCAGTTGTGACTTGTAAACTATGAATCACTTATAAAGGTGCACTTTAATTGGTCAAGGACAGCTAACGAGACACAATTGATTTTCTATTGTTTGACTCCGAATCGGTGTCGCGCGGGGCTTAACAGGTTAAAATAGGTCATTATTATGTTAAAACTATAAAAATATTCATGAAATTAATTCTTGTATTATAATTTACAGAAAACTTTTGCATAATCTATATTATATTCATTACAATCTTATTCTGAAAGAAACCCCCTTTTATATTGTCAATACATATTTAATCACATAGACTCTGGTTGAATTCACTGATTAATTCTGAATAAGATGATCATAACATTACAACCTTAAATGAAATCCAGAACATTCCACACTAATGAGCTAATAAAAATGCCACATACATATTTGGACTTATAACAAAACTATAAAAGTATGATTCTTCGTTTCGCAATGATGATCACAATTACGAGTAATTAGTTATTAAGAAGTTATAGTGTTGTAAATCCAAAGTTGATACCTACTGTTCTTATTGCATGTACAGTTATTATATATTACTAGCTGCGCTCCGCGAGTTCACCCGCAAAAGTATCGATTCCATGGGAATATCGGGATACAAAGTATTATATGTCCTAACCTATGTCAAACAGGCTCATTTTCGCATTTATAATATTAGTTGTTTATAATATGATAGAACTATATTTTATTTCGTTAATTCTAATTGTATGTTTCTTATTGTATTTTTAGTGTCTAAATTAATATTAAATGTTGTGCTTAAATTATTATTAAATTTTGTGCTTAAATTAATATCAAACTTAATTTGAAGTAAGATGATTTTATCACCTTTTGCTACATAGACTTGCTTAACTGTAACCTACATGAAAGAAGTCACTGGCTCCTGAAAAACAGGTACTCCAACATAGCTCAAGAGCCAGGGTCTCACAATGTTTCTGTAACCTGTTTATGGCAATAAAGAATTTATTTATTAGTATAAGTCTCGATCCCGTGGGAATATCGATATAAAAAGTATCCTATCTCCTAATCCAAGTCATGGTCTACCCATGTGCCAAATTTCATCCAAATCTGTTCAGTCGTTTTAGCGTGAAAGCGTAACAAACAAACAAACTTGCTTTCGAATTTATAATATTGGTTAGGTTATCAACCTTGAAACTCTTTATAATTATGTAGCTTACAGCGGTATTTAATGAACGCAGGTGCATTCTAATAGATTATGCTGCAATGGCTACCTATAAAACAAAGATCTTGAATTCGAATACTGCTTTATGTCAACTGCTAAAGGTATGTGAGCTATTTAAATTGAAACCTTAGATATAAATTGTGCTGATTCTATTGAAGCAAATGACACTCATCTGTAGGTAAAATATGTAATGTACCTCTTTCATCTTTAACTTTTTTTCAGTTGAATGTATCACAATGAGAAGTCCTTTAGTGCCGACATTAGTGTTTTCATGAGTTTTAAATAAAATACTAAACCTGTACTGTAAGACAGCTATGATTCCAGAAAATTAATTAGTGCGGCCTCGATTCTGGTAGAACAATGTCCATGAAGTTTTCATAGCTATTGTTCTACTAGACTCGCGTCGCACTGTCATGTCGCGTCTTTCTGCGGGAGCCTTAACACGTAGGTATGTGGCAGAGCTACTACATCATTTATCAACGAAAACATAAACATTTGTACCAGCTAAGTAAGACTATAGTCTTACTTCATAATATCAGCTACATCACACAACAATTTATGAGCAAGCCTAAATAGTAGCGTATTTACTAAGAAATTGCAGTTGTCAAGTCGGCTTCCATGTCAACCGCTTTTTGTACCTCAACTCACGCTCTCAAGTAGGTAACATAACATTAACTAGTATAATTTGCGGGCCCACAAAAAAATTATTATTTCCCTGCTTATTAGCCATGGTCAGATCGGAAGAAAATAGAAAGTTACCACATGAAATAGGTAAATTTCTAATGGTAATGTACCACTACCTTTTAATTTTCTTACGAGTAGAAGTTTCACCCGGTGTCGTATTTTAAATTACTATGGTTCTCTTAGAAGTGAGTATCAACGATATATTTATGGAGTAACAGATGTGTTCTTGTGAAAGATATCTATACAAGCTTGATTGGTAGGTACGTCAATGTATATTATTATGGTACATATAGTTAAGACTACACATAACGGCCAAACAACCAGTAGCATTCTTTTAATAGTTTCTTTTTTCGCATCATTTGCCCCAGTTTCTTCACTTCTTGACCAATGTTTTCTGTCAACGTTTGTGTTTCAATGCCTGTGTATCCTAAAGCTTCTTTTAGGTTCCGTGTCTTTATCTATGTATTATTCTTCCGTCTCAGCCAACCTCTTCATCTCCTGTGCATTCTTGTATTTAACTCTCTGATCTTCGAGTATATCTATAATACAACGCAGTCATTTTCTTCGCACATTCCCAAACTAACTTTATATTTCCATCCTATTTTGTGGTCACACATTGTTCCCTGTATCATAGTTAACACTATATGCTTCACAGAATTTTGCGTCTACACATAATAGCTTGTCTAAATGACGTTGTAATTATATAGCTTCCGTTTGCAAATTACATGTTTTTTAGCTTATTAGCGAACACTGTTTGTTTAGCTTCGGGTTATTTTTTATGTTTAATATTCTAGCCACAATAATTATTATCACTTGCTAGCTTCGAGCGATTTCATACAATATATTTATGACGTGTTATGTTGTATTGTATTTGAATATTTCGGCGACGTATGTTTAATATTATCTCTGGAGTAAGTAGGTATCTCCTCAAGTAAGAAGACATTTTATTAGCTACCTATGTCATTACCTTAATACCACTTTTGGTATGATATAATTGATTTGAACTATGGGGTACATTTATATTTCATGCACCCCAGAATTCAAATTACTACTTAATGTAGGTAGGTAGTTAATTTTTCATCCTAACTTCCTAATTCATATTATAACTGCGAAAGTGAGTTTGTTTGTTTGTTATGGTTTCACGCTAAACAGCTGTACGGATTTCGATGAAATTTTGCATATGGGTAGACCATGACGTGGATTAGAATATAGGATACTATTATCCCGATATTCCCACGGGATCGAAACATATGCGGGTGAAACCACGGGGCACAGCTAGTAAGTTCTAATATACCAAATAGTAATATTACTAAATAGTAATATGTACAAGTACATAAAAAAATAGAGGAAAGACTAATAGGGCATCAAGAAATCCCTCCGCATCGGTGTCAACAGGGAAAGTACCCAAAACGCTGCCAGTATGGCCACGGTGTATGGCAATGCTGATTCTTTGGCCAGAAAATAGGCCAACCCTCTGGTCACGTGAAGAGTCAACCAACGGCTTGGCGATGTCTCGAAAACCTAAGCGGACACTCGCCCTACTGTTTCAACCCGAAACAGCTCGAACATATAACTCCCAAAAAGATTTGAATATTCTCGCCATTAGAGATTTTCCGTACCTGCAGCAGCTGCTCCAGCTCAGACCGCCGTGTTAGGAAGATGGGATGTCGCAAGTGTTACAAGTATCACATGTTGCATCCCGCACCAAAAGCCTACCTAACTTCCAAGGCATTATGGTCATTCCGTCTGGTCTCTTTCCATCGTCGCTTGCCAAGCCATTAGGTTCTGAAACAGCTGGCGACAAGAGCACGACGGATGATGTCATTAATGCTGGCGTGCCGTGCTATCCGAATTGTGCTCTTACTGCAGGATAGGCCATGGTATACGTGGCAGTCGACAGCTTCACCGCATTAGCAGCGATGTGGGGTTCCCCCGCAAAGAGCGCCCAGACGCAGACAAGTAATAACTATTTGGTTTTCTCATCATTTTATTTCCCTATTAAAACTGATGCACTGTCGAGATTGACCATCCTGTCTCAAACGATCAGCGCATCGAAGGACCACATTTACAACCACTGTCTCAATATTAGGATTTAATGTGGTTTATAATTCACCATTCAGCCAAGTTGGTAGTATTGCTGACGTCATATGGTGCGCCTGCAGGATGAAAGTACTTACATATTTTTTTACATATCACCGTTCGTGAAATCTTTGACCTTCGTAGGATGTAGATTTGGTATCTCATACTTTCAAACAAAAAACGGTCACTGTATCAAAGGACCACATTTACAACCACTGTCTCAATATTAGGATTTAAGGCGGTTTATAATTCACCAGTCAGCTAAGTTAGTAGTGTTGCTGACGAGATGAAAGTACTTACATAGATTCTTACATATCACCATTCGTATGAAGAAGATTTGGTATATCATACTTTCAAACAAAAATGGGTCAGCGTATCGAAGGACCCACTTTACAACCACTGTCTCAATATGTGTGACTAGCTACATAGGGTGCGCCAGATATACCATCGGTTATACAGGTTTAAACAGGTTTTTTATTTTTATTTATTACTATTTTCTTTTCTTTTGTATAATTTCTGTTCTTTTTGTGAATCTAAGAACGTCTCAGGCCTTGCAGACTCAAAGATGCTTTGGTTTATTGAATCTAGTACCTACTTGTTGACAGGCCTACACTGTCCTCCCATACATATGTAACAGTGTAATTTGAAAAAAAATTGTAAAAACCAATTATTTTTAAAAGAGTAACTGCGGAGTTTCTTGCCGGCACTTCTCCATAGGAAACGACCAATTGGAACCGTGCACCTAGCTTCTAACGTTGCATAAGTGCCATGTAGGTTTATATTAATAAAAATATTTTGAATTTGAATTCCATCATCATAAATTCTTAAGTATTCGTGATATCTCTTCCATTATTCTCCTTTGAAGGAAGTATTGTAAGACTTGGTATCTCATGCTTTCAAACAAAAATCTTCCACATTAGAAGAACAGAATTCCTCGTTATTCGCATCATTTATCTCAAGCCCTAACCACTCAGCTGAGGCCGGTTGCATTCCTACTAAATTAGACATACACGTACAGATGACAAGACGACCAATAATACAGATTGACAAATAAGCAAGCGGGCGGTCAATTGTTGCTGCTGATTGTACGTGCGTGTTGCCTGAGAACTGGTTAATAATGAGTAATAACGGACTGCGATGTACTTGTTGTGTTGTCGATGGATGTGTCTACTGGAAATTGTTGAGATTCCGTTCTTGTTTGTTTTCGTTTTTAGCGCATTTTATTTACCTAGGTGCATGTTGCTCAGTACTAAGTATTAGAGGTGGAATTCGTTTGACATTAAATCCTAACTATATATATTATATTATATATCTTTACTTTATATATAATTATATTATATTATTATATAATATTATAATTGCTAAAGTGAGTTTGTTTGTTTATTTGTTTGTGACGCTTTCACACTAAAACGGCTGAACGGATTTGAATGAAATTTGATACATGGGTAGACCACGACCTGGATTAGGACATAAAATACTATTTATCCCGATATTCCTACAGGATCGAGAAATACGCGAGTGATACCGCGGTGCGCAGCTAGTAATATTATAAATGCGAAAGTGAGTTTGTTTGTTACACTTTCACACTAAAATTACTGAACAGATTTGGATGAAATTTGGCACATGGGTAAGCCGTGACCTGGCACATGAAGAGAGGACATGGTATACTTCTTATCCCGATTTTTTCACATAGAATCAACACTTTTGCATATGAAACCGTGGAGCGCAGTCCTTTATAAGTAATTCCTGTTGTAGATATTCAGAGAGACACGAAGACTCAACAATATTGTCTCTTTCAAAAATGTGTAACAATCCCCTCAACCCTTACCCTTAGCCTTTTCAGTTTCAGGAGCTGTTTGATAGAGAGAACAAACTTCAATATCATTCTAAGACCTTTCTGTTTACCGGTTACCGGTTGCTTCAGCATCAATTCAAGTCAATTATTATCTTTACTTAAGTTTTCATAGCAATCACTAATATTCTCACAGTACTTTAAAACTGATTTCTCTTAGATAACAAACCTATTTGCTCCATTGTGCTTCTGCACGAACCAGAATTACATATCGTCTATCAAAACCAACCTCAAACATGCTAAATCAACAATAATTGGAGCTTTCTTCAAGCATACCGTACGTTGAACCACATCGAAAGCCTCTTGCTGTACTATACACATTTCTACGTGTGTACGTATGTATGTCGGTGGGCGGCATCCGGACGCACGCCATTCGATTCCCCGAAGAGGAAATCGTTACGGCCAGCAAATTGGACCCTAACCACTAGTTTGGACGCCGACACGCAGATGTTGGCTTATTTACTCTACACCATGTATAAATAACTAAATTGACGATAATAGCTACTTATCCCTTGCCTTCATTATATGGCTTTCTGTTGTAGCCTACATTGTAGATGTAAATTAATTGGAGGTATGGAAATTACTGATTCTTTAAAATGAATTGTGATTTTTTGGTTCCATTAGGTTACAAGAGCAAGCGAGATTTTTTTTCTGTCGAACATATCGTATGATGCAGTAAAGGTTAAAACATAAAAGGATATAAATAAATCCGAGGTTCATCACACATCAGTTCCCGTTTCTTAAAAAAAAATGTAAGCGACCGGTCAAAAGCTGCCAGTGATAAATCAAGTGCTAGTTCATGACTGAAAATTATAGCTCATGTTATACAGCCAAGTGAAAACAAAAACTTAAAAAGGTCACTAAGTCCTACCTATTTTGATAACCAACATAAACTCCTCGTATCAATAAAGATTTAGAGGCATTAAATTAGGAATATTGTTATTTCGTAAGCTCCCAGATTTTGAAGTCGACGTCTCTAAAATGGGGCCATAAACAAATTCATAAGTAGGCTCTGTTCACGTTTTATGCTTTTTTAAGGGGGCCTTGAGGGCGCCGGTAAAGTGAAACGCGGCGTAAAACCAGCGGAACCCTGCTGGGAAACAAGGGGAAAGGGGACTTTTAAAATTTCCTTTGCCTTCTTAAAAGCCCTGGTTTAGAGAAAGAGTTAGTTGCAGGAATTGTAAATATTGTTTTGAGGAGGAGAAATAGATTATTTTTTCGTGATTTATTTTGAACCCACCAAAAAAACGTTCGTAAAATTACGCTTATTTTTTTTTATTTAATTATTTGGTCCAAACCCGACTTAAAACTAAACTGTGAATAATTACTAGATAAGTAGCACAGTCACCAGCATGTACAATTTCCTATACACGTACGTATAAAAACAGCATTCTCGAAAAGGAAATTACATTTCATTGTCCATCCGCGCGCACAGAGAACAGGCACAAAATTTTTAATTCAAAACACACAGCAACCCATACGCATTAAAATAGGTTTAACCGCCAGCCGTTCCATTTTCAAAAAAAATAAAATAAAACAAAAAGGCGCGTTCCCGCCATTTCTCCCGGCCGCACCGCAAATTCCAGTGGAAAAAATCGTATTTCGAACGCGGTTTGAATTTTAATTGACGTTGAGCCAACAACGCGATCGGCGCGGCGTTGCGAACATTTTCGAGTTTACATCTCGTTCGGTTGGGGCTGCTGGTGGTGGCCCACAACATGTGTGCTATAAAAGTGACGCCACACGTCCGCAACCTCGACCCCCCTTCAGCGGTGCCATTGCCGTGCGTGGCTACACGTAGGTAAAAGTACCGCTTGTCAATCTTTTGAACGTCAAGACGTCAAGTATCTCACAGGCGCTAAAGAGGTTCTGTTTATCATCTGTTAGGTAGTTGACATGACGGCAAACTGAACTGTACTGTACTGAACACATTATTTACTGTAACCTTTGATTCTGACTCTATTGAAGTTATGTAACAGCCTAATAATAACATATACCTACTTAGGTAACATATCAATGACACCGCTATGAATTACGCTATAGATAAACATATACGATTATGTAATTTTCATTCTATCTACATCTGGGCATTATATTTTCATAATTTTCAGCGGTGTTCATAAAAATGTAATAGCTTCATTGTCCTCGGTCACGTGCAACAGTTCATGAGGCCGCTGTATTACAGTAAACAATTTGGTTCGCTCATTATTCGCGGGTTCATCACGGCTTTACGTACAAATTATTCAACAAAGGCGCGTAATGTCGAATGTCCGCGGATAATTGCGAAATAACCGCGAGACAGCCTTCTCCAGTTACATTTAATTTGGCGCCCCTGTATTTGCATCAAAATGAGGAGGCATCGCTACGGCTTATTGTGTTCTTAGTTTTCTTGATTGAACACATAGCTTTGACTGGCACATCGAGTTTTGTGAACCTTTCTACTTTTCTTTTTCTTTTTTTAACACCCTAAAGAAAATCTCATAAATATTTGTTGTTCTGCCTCGTTGATCTATTGGTCGCAAGCGCTACTGCTACCCATGGTCCTGGGCTTAATTCCCAGGTCAGGCAAAAGTGTTATTGGATTTTCCATTTGGAATTTCTCTGTAGTAGCCCGGAGTCTAGATTTGTGCCCAGTTGATGGCAATAGGCTCGCCCCCTATTACATGGGACTTAAAACATAACTGGCGAAATGTGTACTACAGGTACACCTGTGCCTAACTCTTCGGGGAAAACAGGCGTGATGTTTTGTGTGTATTTGTTAACCCATTGCTCAGTATTATACGAAAGTAGACTCTACAATGATCCAAGTTTGTAGTTACTGCACTTCACTGTTACTAGTCTAAAACATATTTTGCCTGCAGAAATACCTACATATTATTATAATCTGGTGTCAAATACGTTAGATGGTATTTTAACAACAAATCATCTTTTTCCAGATATCATGCTGCTACTGTCAACATCCAGTGCAGCAATCATAAACAAGAACCTTCGTTTTAAATAAACCTGATGTGTGACCAAAAATGACGCATGCGGCCAAACGTAAGCCGAACACGTCACGTGAATGATCAGGCGTTGGGCAGCGTGGCACACACACAGCGATGCAAGAGATATGCAACACCGCTGTCTTGCCGCTCGACACTAACCCGCTGGTGCGCAAGATAAAATGCGAAGAGTTCCCCGCCATCAGAGGGAAACAACACACGAGAGTTGGCATGGGGGTGCGCGATGAGATGGAAGAGGACTTCGCCGTGAAGACGAGGAACACGCCGCCGATGGGGCCGGCGCCGGGCCAGGAGCACCCTCGCATGGAGCACGGCGGCAACGGCTTCTGGCTGGCCGCCGTCACTACCGCCGGCGCGCCGCACCCCATGCTCGAGACCTGCACCGAGACTGGCTTCATCAACAGCCAACCTTCCATGGCCGAGTTCATGACCGCCTTACCTCAACTAGGAGGCGGAGAACTTAGCCCCCAACACACTCCTCCGGGCTACGCGCCCGACCTGCCCTCTCCTGGTGGAGGCCTCAACGTGCCCGAGTACCCCTGGATGAAAGAGAAAAAAACTACAAGAAAGAGCAGTCAACAAGGTACGTGCTTATTTATGTAGAAATAGAAGTAGGTAATCAGAATTAAGCTTTCGAAACTGCGAACGGCGGTCAAAAACATTTATTAAGCCCCACCACCACGTAGCGGCCACCAATAAGAAAATGGCTCTTCCATCAAACGCGGACATTTTCGTTTCGTAAGTGCGCCTAACTGCCGCGTGAATAGCAACTTCGGAATTATTATTGTGCCTTTCAACGGCTACAACAAATGGCTATTCAACCATTGTATTCTGGTTCACGGTCCCAGAGTTTCTTTAATGAACATCAAATTACTCCGAAATATATTGAATTGTGTGGCGCGACGACGCCGACGTTTTGTGTCTGTAACTGTAGTTGGTCGTGGTGTGGGAGTGGTATCGCTACGCGTCGGCAGACGTATTATACGAGCCACCGACCCGCTCCAACATGCCGTGTAACGGAACGGAATACCCGACATGCACTATAACCACAAATTATAAGTGAGAACATTTTAGAACGTAATTTTTACATGCTGACAAGCTTGTAGGTAAATGTATCAAAGAACGGAGTGGGAACCTGTCACTGGGCATCAGTGACTACACTACGGTGGTGCTAAAATGCACAGACAATCAGCCTATGTTACACGTATATTATGTTGGCCTGGCAATATTTTTATAGTGCCAAGAATCCAATCCCAATTATTTACTTTGGCAAACGGAAAAGAGACTATCCAATACACGAATCGAAAAGCATTTAGCGACTAAAAAATACGTCACAATTTTTTTTCTCAAATCTGATAAAGACATTCATTTTTTGTACAATTAAACGATAGATAAAAGACGGAGTAACCCCAAATTTGTCTCTGGGACAAAACGCGTGTTAGGGAGAACAATGAGCAGTGGATGATCCATCACCATCTGTCGAGTGAACCGACCCTCACCTGGTGAGCGATACATCATGAGGATGCGATACAAATTGCGATATATCTGAGCCGACCTTCAGCTTGGGAAAATATTGATACAATTAGCGAGAAATTACGATGTCGTGATTAAAAAAAATGCGATATTTTTAAGCATCTAAATTCTTATGGATGGCCAGCAAAACTGAACACACACCAATAGTAAGCTGTCAAGTCAATATAAAATGGTTTTAACTATTGCATAAGACCAACTTACAAAAAATTGCCTTCATATCATAATCCGCATCCGAATCACGAAATTGTAAATTCTCGAAACAAAAAACAGACACTTACACACAATGAAATGACGTCTGTGAGGACAAATAGAGGAAATTTGCAGCTTACAGCCTACATGCTGGTGTTGTTACTTACGCCTCCAATTCTAGGAACCGTTGCAATATGAACTGATTACCCGTTCACCTTTCTATAAATCACAAGACCAATCAGACGCGATGATTCTACACTTTCGTCTCGGTCGTTCACATTTGCGACCTTCCCAGTTTTTTGTGGACTATCCATATAAAGTTGAGCAGTTTTACAACGTGTAATAGGTAATATTTTCATATTTGAGGCGATTAACGCGTGGTGTACAGGAGCGATCTCCCGCGGGGCTCGACGGGGGGTCCCGCCGACAAAACGCACGCGTTAACATCATTTTATGGACGCTACTTCTTTGCTCAGCGGTTCTTGAGGAATTAGTTCGGAAGAGCAGTTAACAAATCGGCGCTGTTGCTTCTAGGATAAAAGTAAAACTTTGAGGATCAGATTCTGATCTTTGTGATTGATGTATATCAGTGTTCGTAGCTTTAAGTAAGTAGCTCGTATCCAAACTAAGTGATAATTTGGATACGAGCTATTTAAGGCTACCTACTTATTAACCGTGTGCCGTATCTCATCAAGCCTGTTTATATCAACAGTCACTGCCAGGGCAGGTGGATGTTGCTTCTTAAGTGTACCCTAAGTGGCCAAGTCTTGGTCTTCCAATATTTTACAATGTAGAGTGAAGCCCACATGGCTCAACCAATAACACAATACTTAATAGTGTGTCTGAGCCAAATGATCTTTGATACAAATAGGTATATCTTCATCTGGCATCTCGCCAAAACTATAATATTTAAACTTTTGCCTTCCTCTGCCAATAGATTGGAATCAAGTGCTAACAGATTGCACCTACACCAAAAACGAATGACAAAGAAAAAAAAAAGAAATATAATTTTGCACAAATAAATGGCACATTACAAAAAAAATACACAAAGCATCAAGAAAAGAGGAATAATTACTAGCAGTTTTGTATTAAGATAATACAAATATCAAGAATGACAAAGTACAACAGTACGCTGTTATATTATTGTAGATATTATTATACACAAACGTGCTTATAGGCACCCTGATGATACCACTCCAAATATAAGTTTGCACAAACATGTAGGGTTGTCAAAGTATCCACTTGAACATCCACATTTTTGTCACATATCTTGTTAATCTCTAGCTTTCAAATAGGTACCGGATAAATACTAATGTTTTGCGGCAAGAACTAAATTGTTGTCATATCTTATAATGCTATATTTTAGGATTTAAATTATATTTTCAATCCACATTGGTGCCGATTCCCTTGTTCACAAACTAAACTAAAGTTAAGTTCAGTGCATCTTTTTCTTTCTATTTCATTAAGAAGAGGAGAGAAGATCAATTTTAGTTTAGTCCTGTCAAATTAATCAGCACCTGTCACTATTCCATACAAGTTTAGACGTGATTAAAAACTTGCCTACTAAAATTACGTCAATTTACGTCAAGCGCTGATTATTTTGACAGGACTAAACTAAAATTTATCTTCTGTCCTTTTCTTAATGAAATAGAAAGAAAAAGAAGCACTGAACTTAAATTTAGTTTAGTTTGTGAGCAAGAGAATCGGCACCAATGTCTGCTTGAATGGTTAGTCAAAGACGTAAATTCATTTAGATATTTTGTTCTAAAAATAAACTAAAAATCGTATTTCGTACTCAAATACTTAAAGTTTCGATCCCAATATTTCCAAATATATCGAACAAAATGTCGTATCTTTCGTCACACCGGGATCTGTCAGCAACCCTAGCACACAAGGGCTGCAGAGCCGGCCGTGAACCGGCGCTACCGGGGTAATCCGTCACTGTCAGCGCTATCGAGCGATGCACGCCCGCGCGATGCACCGCCGCGCCGCGCCGCGCCGCCACCGAACGCGCCTTTGCGCCGTGCGCTTAAACTTAGATATTGCCTTCACCAACTTTAACTCATCCCGACTCCGCGTCTATTTCCAAATGCCGCATATCCGGCATTTTCAATACTGTTTCCTGATTTTTTCTTTACTCCTCTGAGAATATATTTAGACACAAGAGAACAGTTATGTAAAACGTCAGCAGCGACAACAAAGAAGCAACAAAAACGTCGCTGAAAATTCCGTAATTATTTTTGGAAACCTACTTATTTGCGGCGAATATTTCAAGGATTTATAAACACAAAAGATTTTTGCTAGAAACTTAAACATTTCTATTGTTCGACAAAGTCGCGCGTCGTCTTAGAAAAAAATAATAACGGAACAGCGAACCAGCGACCACGAACACGTCGAATAGAAGACAATTCTCAATAGAATCTGGTAGATAGATATACGTATTAGGGACATGAAACAAATTGTTCGCACAACCACGCCCCGGGCCGATCTCGGAGATCGAAATTAAAATGAACGCCCTGACACGATCGATCATTCCGATTCTTTAATACAATGCCGCGTTATTTTTGCACTGTCTCAATTTGTTCAGACGATCGTGAGTGACGTGAGAGGCACTCGCGATTTCACGTTCCTTGTTCACTGTAATGACTTTTGAGTAACAAAAGGTTTTATTAAATGTAACCAAGGTTTTTGAAGGGTTCGCGGAACGTGAAGGATGAAATATCAAGACGCGAGATGTGTGAAATATCGTGAATGTCAAGACTACGATACTCCTATTTAGTTTAAATTATTTTAGTTTAAGTCTTCAAAAATATAATTGCAACAAAGAGATGTAGGTAAATTAGCTTCAAAAGTTGTTTGCAACAAATAAAACTTTGCAAATCAAAGACTTCCGAGACTAGAGAAAGTATTTTTTTTAATCTGGAAGTTTTCCGTTTGGGCCAAAATCAAAAATGGAGTCCAAATTATTTTGATAGACCTAGGATCGAAATACCTAGGACTTAACTGAAATTCCTACAAAAACAGCAAATACTGTACGCGATTCTGTTAGCGACCAAGTCTGTGAACACAGCTTACTTGGTCGCTTGCAGAATCGCGTGCGACGTATCGCGTTCTGTAAATAAGCAGCTGAAATATTCACTGTAATACGAACCTATTACACGTAATGATGATGGCATGGGAACTTTGTCATTCCGCCTGCTTACCGCTAACTAACATTTTTTGTTAGGCTTGGTTTTTATTTTTTTAAATTAGATATGCAGGAAATTCAAACAAGACAATATTTTGAGTGCAATCTTTTTAAAGTAGGCTCATTACGTACCAGAAGACATACGATTAAATTAGTCAAATATTTATTCATAAAAGTTCGATAGAAACGGTGTCAAACCTCGGGGTATTTACAGCCAAGTTATTATTAATTATATATATTATAAATACAAAACACCATATAAATAATCGAAAGTACATTGTACCGACTTTCCATCACAACAGGTCCTCAACCCTCAAATGCGCAAGGTGTGCAAAAATAGAACCACTTTCATTTTCGATGCAAAAATAAGTCATAAATTGTGAAAATTAGCCACGGTCTGAACAAACGCCAAAACTCAGGTAGTCTTTTATCTAGCACAGTTGACCACATCTCGCAAATATAGCAATAAATCTTTAGGTCGGCCCGCTTTGATTTATGTGAAAAATGATCGTAAATTTTAGGTTAGAATGATATCCAAAAGGCGGGCCATTCTTGGTCACCACTTAGGGTACCTCTCGCCTATTATATTTTATTGAGTTCCAGTTACTTATTATTAGGTTAAGGTTCTACTTTAGAGACAAATGATCGTTGCTGCTTAAACAGCTATCATTTCTAGCTTGTTTCTATGTGTAATTTTATCATTAGTTAGGTACTTCGAATAGCATACTATAAGCTCAATAAGCACGGTACAGAGTACCTTTTAATTATGGAATAATCAAACAAAAATATAAAAAAGCGAATTCGTAGATATGAAAAATACGTTTTTGTAATGAGTGTATTCCCCTCTGAAAGTTTTTGTAGAGGCTATAAATCTCATGGTATAATTTGCATTTTAAATGCTCAAAGGTCAAAGTTCCTAGTTCAAGAATCTCCTGACACATTTGTAAAACAAATTTTCTACGTACAACCGTTCAGAAGCTAATATACTATTAATAAATCATAAACACCAAATTGAAACCAAGCGTGAAACTAAAACAAAAATATTATAATTTTTCGGCTATAACAACCGTATTCATTGACTGTCAATACATTCCCGGCTTTGATTTACGCTGGCCGTAACACTTTCGCTGCCACCGGCTATCATCGCAGCGACATAAATCAATGCGGCGACAACTGGCCCTTTGTGCCTTTATAGCCGATTCTAAATAATAAACCCGACACCCGAAGGTTAAAACGTTAATGCGATATGTTTTAGGATTTATTGGACTGTTTAAATCGATGTTGAGCCTCAAGTATGTGTTTTATAGGGTTAAGTGATTGATAGATTTACGTGCTAGTTATTTCACATTTTTTTGCAAGGTTTTTGTCTGTTCGTGCTTCGTCTTCTTTTTATAGGAGGGTTTTTCAGTCTGTCTTTGGATGATACTTTTGAAAACATCCTGTTCAATGGAGGGTAAGGGCAAATCCTCATTCTATCTCAATTCTATCACATTATCTTTGTGTAAACAGAGACGGAGCAGAATATTTATAAAATTATCAAGAAAATTTTGAAAATAATGCTGGTATTCTTGCTCTCGAAGAACGCTCTGTATTTTCTTAATGTTAAATCAAACGAATATTTATATATTGCAGAGCGTTCTTCGATTCTACAAAGCGTTTTCATAGCTATGAAAAATTCTGCCACACTGTATTATTTAATTTCAGTAGAATTAACACCACATCAAATCCACAACGTATCAAATAAAACCCGACTACAAATGAAACGGGAGCCGCTGAGTAACTAACAAACAAACAAACAAAACATAATCCTAAGCCGACATAAAGAACGCGCCAATCAATAAATCACTCTCACTAAGGGCGGGCGCACACTGGGCGCCTCTTTGTGCCGTATTGTCGGCGCCGATTTTTACAGCAATTAGAGACACTTACCTGCCACGGTCCACTGTAATCCTATTAGGTGATTGGTGAGAGAGACAGAGGATCAGCGTGGGCGGTCGTGGGTGCAAGAGAGAGATATTGCTCAGCATTTTTCTAATAGTAAGAAATTGTTGTTTTTGGACCGGTTACGTTTTGTATGTTGTTTGATCTTCATTTGTTCTCACACTCGCTTTCGATGAGGATTGTAAGCTTCTATGAACATCTTTTCTATTGAATCGTATTTTTTTGTTTCGCTGTAAAGCTTCGTGTTCAGGGCGCCGAATAATTAATACTACTGTACTCTCTAATGTCGTACCGTGTGAATGACCCCACATATCGTAGATATTGATCAGAGGCGTAATGAAAAATGTACTACAAAGTTGATTAAAACATAACGGTTTCCTAAAACCCGGTATTCACACCACAATGTAAACAATTCTGCATAATCAATTTGTTCATTTAACACAAGATTGTTTGGCATTTCGCACCCCTCTATGAGTCTCGAGTGAGCTGTTTGGTGGTTCTAAACTGATTTATCATATCAGCGAGAGTTCCAAACAAGCATCATCTTACACGCATAAACCGTGGTATCGCGGTCGGCAACTATTGTTGCCAGCTACAAAACATTCTCGACAATATGCACTAAAACTTGAAGCACATATTTGGATAACGTTGCTAGATCATCTTTGCTTCATGCGCTAATTTAAAACGTCGTAACGCTGTTTATTCAGTCATCAGAACCTAAACTCTTCGTGGTGGGTCTAGGGTTGAGATTGGCGTGAGTGTCGTGTGATGTTGTTTTGTTGGTCGAGCCGCGGCTGTCGACAAACAGGAGCATGTCTGAGACGAGGGTGCGACGCCCGACGTATCGTGTTGTCCGGTTTCCGGACACGAGTTTGCTTGGTCGCGGGTAATTAACTAAGTTTCTGTACTCCATAGCATAAGTGCTTATTGATAAAACAGTAACTGTATACATCTGTAACTAAGTATCTGTAATTTAAGTAATATGATACTTAAATTGGAATCAAGAAGTCGAAGCAAGGCTGTATCGTATGATAAATGAAAGCTGTGAGCTTGACAGGTTAAACTAAGTACAATCACGATACCAATTCGTCACATTCAAAGTAACTGTGACTGACTTTTTAGATTTATTATTATAAGAAATGCATGTTCACGAAATAAGTATAAACTTAAATTTCATAACTGTACAGCTAGACAGCAAAATTATTAGTTAGCCGTCAAGTTGCGATATAAAATATTCATGCCGACACATATCTCAACAAAGCCTCGACACCGCATATTAAGCTCTAACGTATAAATCAAAGGCGAACATCTTAAAGCTAAGCCGCGAAATCCGTTTAATCACCTCGCGAGTTATTAATAACGCCTTTGAAATTAAACAATAAATTTAGCGGGGCTAATCGCGCGAGGAGACCGCAAGCCAACCGCTCGCTGAGTCAACATTTATAGAGACAAATTGTTAAACCACTAACACGGCCTCTACGATGTATTAATCTTGAGACGTAGCTCGTAGCGGCGCTACGCCGTAGCCGAGGGAGATCCCTGTGCACGCTCACACTACGACACTTCACGAACACCCCGATATGACAACGCAGTAAATCCTTATCATTCATATTCAAAAAAGCTCTCTTGTATGGTGAATTCATGAAGTATGAACGCACACTAAAGTGCTTTATTTATGCTAATGCTAATGTGACCGCTGACTTGTTTAGACACGAATGTCATTTATATGATGCGTGTCGTTATTTTAATGCTATTCGTGTTTAATACTTCTTTATTACATTAATTTTGTTCACTATGCGCTCGGTGTAAATGAAGTGAAGATGGACGTGGTATTATTTTTGAATGAGAACTATGTTTATGATGATGGAGAGTAAATAAAAAAATGTTGTCGGAAATAAATAATGTGAAAGTGTAAAGTATAATAAGCAGTAATTAATTTTATTAGCTTATAAAACCAGCTATTTGATCTAACAACGATAAAATTACTAACAAACATTTTATCTCCAACAAAACCACTTACACTTTTTCACCCACACATCACAGACAATAAAGCGAAAATTCGGAAAATCCGCTAAAATATCTGTCAGGACAAACGATTCTTGACCTTATCACGTCCGAGGGTGATAGGACGTTTTCCCCCCATTACCCTCGCATGATATATGGCGCTGGCGCTGGCGACTGCGACACAACTATTAGTGCATCCGTCATTACTCACCGTCAGAGCTACGTTTAGCCGCAGGAGCGTCGCTGCATAAACAACTACATCTCTTGGGGCGAGTGTAGCTGTGTACGCTGCTGTTAGAATTTTGTTCGTGAGTGTACGACGTATGTAAAAGGTTCAATTCTTAGATCTCCCTAAGAATTGTTACTTCTCAGATATGAATGTGACTTGGAGGAAATACTGGAATACCTGTTCCGCTTGATATAAAGCTTTGATCAATCAATCAACTCAGTCTTCCCGATTATTATATTTTTGGTTGGGAAATTATCTAATTACTTCTCCCGCTCTGGGCGGAGCGGGAGGGTGTGTCAGACTCTTACTGACTAAAACCCACCCGTGTTCCTTCCATTGCCTGTGTTGGCAGGGGCATTGGTAACCCTTTCGTACTTTCCCGTGACCCCGGCAGGCATCGGCCCTAGTGGACCCCTACACTTGTGCTGACGACATATCTTTGAGGCGCGAGTGGAACAAAACGCGCCGTCGACCCGGGCCTGGTCCTTATCGGACGGCGAACTACCCATTGCTCACCGTCCGCAAGCTCGCGCCTACGGTGGCCGGAAATCCGCCTGGGATTCCCGACGCCCAGGGCATCTCCTGCGGCGGCTGGGGGCGAGAGGGCGCGAAATTAGCCTTTCCCTCAACCGTGCCACCTCCTCCTTCGCGAGCATTACTGCTTCGCAGAATGAGGTGACGGCTGCCCATGCCCTCTCACTCCGTACCATGGCCTAGGCCAGGGCCGGACGCGAGAGATCTCCGCCGCCGATCGCCTACTCAGTCTTTCCCTAAGGCAACATTTTGTCAAAGAAAATCAAATTTATTCGTAAATGTAGGTTTCAATATAATAGGATGTTATAATAAGTTCGCTACATTTTATTCGAGAGCATATGCGCATTTGTTAGTGGTTTCGAAACAACAGACACAATTAAAATGAAATAACTCAATTACTTACATACTAACACAATTACCAATGTCAAAATAATAAAAATGTAAATGTAAGATTGTAATATGCTAAAGCAGTTGTGGCGACTTACGAGTTGTAGATCGTAGGTTCGAAACCAGACAGGCGTTTTACTTTATACAAATTATTTTTATCACCACTGCTCTCAAAAACGGTGAAGGAAAACTGTGAGAAAACCGGCGTGTCCTAGAACCAAAAATTCGAAGACATGTGACATCTACCAACCCGCACTGGGCCCGCGTGGTGGATTGCGGCCCACTCCCTCTCACAGAGAGGAGGCCTGTGTCCCAGTAGTGGGAACATTATAGGCTGATTATGTATAATAATGATATATTTAATAAAATAAAAACGTTTACAAAAAGTGTACATTTAGCCAACAGTTGTAAATATTCTATACAATAATAGTGCCTAATAATAATCTAAAACTAAACTATTTTTAATTACGGTTGGTTTGGAATTAGATTTTTAGGTGGTAGCGACCCGCCCGATCTAGGTTTTTTCAAACCTGTGTTTCAGGCCATCATAAATTTTCAAAAATTCGTATAATATGCCAAATGTCAATGATGTCCTCCATAAACTCAGTTGTGGAGTAGATACCTATAGCTTAAAATTATTATAAAATGATGAATTTATAACAAATCTCCAATAAATTAAGTTTGACAACTGACTTACAACCAGCATACAAAAAACCTGCTAAAATTATATAATTTCAAATAATGTTAGAGTTAGCCCGGACCCGCAATACTATCGTCCAAATACAATTAAAGACAAACCCAAGACAAATGTCACCATGAAGATACCTATAGTTCCAAAATAACCATTAAGTATGGCGTTAACGTGAGGGTAGTTTGTAAGTGGACGCGCGACGTCGGCGGGTACCCGAGCCGCGTCCGTCTCGTCATGAGGGTGTTAATTTGCTAAGACCCTGCTAATGAAACCCGCGACTTACCGCTGACGCGCCGATCCCCGCCAAGATAAACGCTCACAAGAATCCCGCAGGAAATTGACGCTTTGAACCAACTCCAACTCGTCCCGATAACATCACACTTAGATCTCATGTTATAGTAAAAAATGCAATGTTTAATTAAGCGGAACACGCATGCTATTCAAATAAAGCCGGTCTCACCACCCTCAGCTCGTAATATTGAGAGTGCGATCGATTGCGAGGGAATCACTCCGCTTTGGAACTAATTTGATTTTAGCATATTAAGGGGGGTGTACATCTAGATATAAGGAGCGCGTCTTGTGGCCCCTCGCCCCCCTGCCCCGCACGGGGGACGAGCGGTGGGTAATAACGCAAATGATGTAAGGTGTGCCCTTAATATCCATCACACGCGTCCCCGTATTTGCTTATCTATGGAAACACGGAAGTGTAAAAATCGTCGTGAAAAAGCTAGGGGTTTCAAATGTTATGTTAAACATACAATACACTTAAGATTATTAGATTCTCGAAACGTATTACTTTTCTTTGCATTGAACATTGAAATGTTTCAGACGTGAGGGATTCGTTATGGTTTTCAAACAAAAGTTTTCTTGCACCCACACTTAACTTTCAATAGCAGTAAGGTACAGAAGAGTTTTGTTGTTTTGACACCATTTTCAATAGGAAATACATAATGTTCCTACTTTATTATCTTTCCCAAAGTATCTAAAATTAACATTTCTAAAATAAATAAATATCAAAATCAAGCAGAGCGTATCGACAATTTTTATCAGATCCAGTAACCCAACAAAGACGCGATTACCCGGTGCCAACAAACTCATTTAACTTTACGGAACTCCCGC
Source organism: Atethmia centrago (assembly GCA_905333075.3). NCBI lineage: Eukaryota > Metazoa > Arthropoda > Insecta > Lepidoptera > Noctuidae > Atethmia > Atethmia centrago. Next base: position 10,804,815 of record HG995383.1, on the reverse strand, counting down.
TCAAAAATATCTCCTTAAATATTTCCCTGTTTCGATTTTATTGGTATCCATCCTCTTTTATACTTTCACTTTATTTACCAAGGAGGTTAAAGATTAAAAAGTTTGAAATCGAGAACGTATTTATTTTTCGCAACTTGAAAAGTTCGAACACTATTCGCTATTTTGAATGAGCCAGGTTTTCAGGCAAAGGTAAGCACAATCAGCCTGTGGGAAGTTCGACGGAAATAAATGTAGGGTCGGAGGGTAGATAAGTGTTCCCGTGTAAATGCCCGGGTCTCTTTCGTCGAGCTCTCAATCGGATGCTGGGCTACATAAATAAGAGTGGATGAAGGTGTCCCTTATCTGAACAGTTTTGTCGCCTCACTTCTTACGTTTGAATGCGGTTGTTACCGTGGCTCCTTCTTAGAAGGGTTTCGGTTGTGTTAGTTATAAACGTATGTAGATACGATCCTTAACAAATGGTAGTCTGAATAGAGTAGCAATATTATGCAAATTAAGTGAATGTTCATCATGTCTCTTAGCTAACAATCACTCTGGAGGTTAATTGAATTAATGCCTTTCAAGTGTTCTTTTTACCAAGGATATCTATCGTTCATTGTTGTAATATGATTTTCCATTACTCAATGGTTTCTGGTTAAGATCAACGTAGCAGTAACGCATTAAAATTTTCCTTATTGCATAGCTACACCATAGTCTGCTAGTACCATAATCGACTAATGGCGTCGATTCCCTTGTTCACAAACTAAAGTAAATTTAAGTTCAGTGCATCTTTTTCTTTCTATTTCATTAGGAAAAGGACAGAAGATACATTTTAGTTTAGTCCTGTCAAATTAGTCAGCGCTTGACGTAAATTGACGTAATTTTAGTAGGCAAGTTTTTAATCACGTCTAAACTTGTATAGAGTAGTGACAGGCGCTGATTAATTTGACAGGACTAAACTAACATTTATCTTCTGTCCTTTTCTTAATGAAATAGAAAGAAAAAGATGCACTGAACTTAAATTTAGTTTAGTTTGTGAACAAGGGAATCGGCGCCATTATATACCTCGGCTAACTTATGCTTAGTAAAGATAAAATAGTAAACACAACATTGACACTGGAAACAGTACAAAAACCTCGCTTATTTTAAAGAAGTCGTGAAAAATGTTAGCCGGTAAGTAATTCGTCTAAGACGCTGGTTTCCTCCACTGGGTTGTTTATTGAACCGCGAAGCATTTGTAATCGTTTAATACCCTCAATTCTTTATCAGCGCGCCGGGGGAGTATCACACTGGGTCGGATTCACCCCCGGTCGCTCTAATGTATAGCTCGAAGACAGCCATCTGATTATCTCTTTCGATACAACATTGAAATTTAATGAAAATCACACTTTGCTACTAAATAAACACTTAAATTTTATTTTTGTCAACCCATAACGAGATATTTTTATTGGTCCCGAGACGACTCTCATTTCGCGAAAGTGAAATGGAACGCAAACGATACAAACTAAGGCCGACTCAATAATGACATCATTTGCTTATCAGCTGACCATTACCGAAAATCGAATGCTACATTAGGCACGCACAGTCCGAAACCTAACTGTCCCTAAATCTAATAAAAACTCCTTATCGAAGCGTCGCCCATTGTAAACTGCCATCGATTGCAATATTTACTTTTAAGGCGAACATAAATTCTTTCCATTTAAAAAAATAAAAACATTTCGGCTCTTATCGTGTTCGATTTTTAAATAACGGTGTGCCATTGGTAGCTAAGTTGAGGACAAGGTTTTGTCCCCGGTTCTCCTTTTTTCCTGGGGAGGAATTTCTTTTCGGCAATTTAGAGGCGAGCAGATAATAAAAGGGCTCTATAACTGCCCCGATCGCACCCTAATGAAAACTGGAAAACTCCTCATTTCAGTATCAATAACTTTTCTATTTACGCCGACACACGCGAAGTGTAACTCAAACGAACTGTAATCACTAATCACTCAATTTGAGAAATCAACTTTGGACACCTAATGCACAGCGTCTATAATTTAAGTTTTGCTACAACAAAGAACAAACAAACTAATTTTATGGTTAAATTATAGCTTGCTCTATCTATAATTTAACCATATCTCATCATATAGACAGACCAAAGTAAAGTGAAGACTTGACACCGTCAACTTAATACAATTTTCGGGTCAAGCCTTAATTTTTTTGATTAGCTCTGGGAATGTAACATTAAATCCTGAATTAGTTCTTAATAATTGTCAGTCTACCAGTCTTGCTGCAAAAATCTCTAAAATATCTCCTTCGCTTGTTTCTTCACCAAAGTCTTCCCTGCCCCTTTCTTACTCCAGAACAATAATATCCACCAATAGCCTTTAAATACAAATACACCATAAAACCGTAAACATGAGGCAGCCTACAGGATCAGATCAGCGTGATCCTCAGCACTTGACCTAGTTTGGGTGCAGCGGGTGTAAATCGAGAATCGATATGGCAACGACCCTCGTTTCTCGGTGACTCCCGCGCTCCTCTCGCCTTCTATGATAGCAATGGCTAGGCTCACGTGTTGTATGAGGCTGTGACGTCAGTGGATACCTATGAATTGATTTGAATTTGGAATATTGGTTGATGGCCAATTGTTTGGAATCAGAATTATAGATTCGGGAGTGTGTGAATACGTTTTTTGAAAAAGGATTGTTTTTAATCAAGATTTCTAGTACCAGTATTCATGGCTACTTTTGTATGTCTAAGTTAATTAGGGAAAAACCTCGGTCATTTGCAAAAACTGATTCACATTTCCTAATAAAAGATGACGCATACTCACCTCAAACCTTGAGAACTTCAAACGGCAGAAACCACAAGTAAAAAGTTTACACAAAACAACAATATTTAAATACCTACTACAATCTACCACAGCTACATGTCGAAAATTGAATGTTGGTACCTACTATTACAGTAATTATTTTACATGGTACAGTTGTTGAAACCTATAATCTACAATGGGACCTCACAATAATTTGGTCAGCGACGACGTACCTTTTTTCGTCGTAGACGCGGTTGTTCCCCCCGGGACACGTGGTCCCACTAATTGCACAGCTGGGACAACCCACACCACCGAATGTGAGTTTTCCACTTAAATAAATACATATATTTCATATTACTGTAACGTATATAGCTTCTAATTACGAAGGGAAGGACGCTCAATGAATTACTGGCTTATAATTAAATGAATGATACCTTTATTTTTTTTCATAATTATTGTAGGCGTTGACAAAATACAGTAAAAGCTTCCGTGTACCAAAAAATAACGTTTTAAGGGGCTAAATACCACCTGCATCTCTTATATTACCCTGTTGTGTAGTATCTCTGAGATAAGGCAGAAGATTTAGCCAAGGTATTGGCGCGAAAATCATGTAGAAATCGATCAACGCTGTAAACAAATGGGTATGTACATCTCAACATAAATTATTTTCCCAACGCAAATTGTTTTAAAACATTGTTCAAATCCACCGCCTGTAAGTTAACATCAAACAACGAGAAAATTAACGCGCACCCGCCATATTGAGATTGTTGAAACTTGGATAATATTATGTACACGCAACCGCCACATGTCCTTCTCGGAACCCGGGAACTTCTCCACGCGTATTCGAATTCCTGTATGGAGTAGAAATACGGCTTTATAGGAGTAAAATCATACTTTCTCCTGGCGGGCGCGGGGCCCGCGGTACTAATGACCGCGCGGGGAGAGGGAATATCTACCTATACCTACACATGGCACGACAACCACACTTTATATTGCGTTTAGCAGGCTGCCTACCCACACTCCTGTTACACACACAGACAAACCACAAAGGTTTGTTTTTTTTTTAGTTATTATTCCGACGTGCACTATTTTCTTTTCTGACCGCCACTCTTGCGGTCCGCTGCGGGGTTCGCAAAACAAAGATACCTTATGTTAGGGAAATATTATAAAAAGCGGTTACATTCCTAATTAGGATTATTTTATTTAACTGCCTAATGCTTTTTCGGAAAATGGGGTTTATTTTTTTGTTTTTATGGCTGAGGTTTTACTTTAATATCGCTTTGGATGATTATTCTGGTTTCAGTTATATTTTATTCGGATTGCGGAGCAGAGCAATGAAAATAAAGACGAATTACGTAGAGCGATGACTCAATACAATTTTTGTGTACGAAAAAACACAAGGTTTGTGGTTTTGGACGTGGAATTACACAACACACGTCGAATTGAGTCGTTACCAGTAGCATTGAATTGTCTAAGCTACAAGCAATTAAAAAATGCCTGTCAGAGTTTCCTGCCAGTCATGTTCCGTGCATGTGTTGAACTCGCGGCCCAAGCTCGCTGGTAATGCTGACTCACTGACCCTGTGTCAAATCTCGATGGACAGTCAACCCAGTGTTTAGCACATGTGTTGAATTTTACATGTTCACGTTGAGCGTTGGTTTTAGTTCGATAAGGGTGGGTCTCTTCTTTCAACGTAGACAATAAAGTAGGGTAATTTTGCTATCCCGGGTATGATTAGATACCTAATGAAATATGGTCTGTATTCCAAAGTGTGAGAGGTGGTTATATTATTTTCTAAGTACTGTTTATTTTTTTTTACTTTAATACCTGTTTTTTCTTAAAATTTGTTAAAATCTCATAACCTGACTTGGTTTCCGTACGTCGTTTTCTGGTGACCACTGAAAATCAGCGCTTTGCTGTGGGTCATAGCACAGCATCATGCTGAGTGGAAGCCTACTTGTCACAGTCACGGCTTGCAGTTGCCGACTATATGTATATGTTGTGTTCATAAGCATAAATCTGTTTTGTTTTATTATTTATAAGAATTACCCATAGCTTTTATGTGCACGTGTTTTTGTGACAAATAAATCTATTTTTCTTTCTTTCTTTTCTTTCTTTCTTTCTTTCTTTCTTTTCTTTCTTTCTTTTCGTTCTTTCTTTTAGGCGTGATAGCAAATTTACTAATTAGAAATTTGATCAGGTTACCGATACATATTTTTATTACGTATTGTGAATAGGTAAATTTTCTTCACATCATCCCACTAAAATACAAAATCTCTACGTAAAGCTCGTACACAATTCAATTAAGAAGAGCAATCTATTTGATAAAGTAATCATTTAATAGATCGAAAGAAGCGAGTGAATATTAGTTGTAGATAATAAAAACCGATAGCATCGACAGTTCATTTAGCAGTGAATGTGTGACAGGTATAAAATGCCCGTTCGCACGGACTCACACGATTACTGAGAACTAACGCGCTCACCTCATCTACTCACCGATCGCCCATGCTTGATTACTACACACCACAACCACTATTCTGAGGAAATTGCATTTGTTGAAGTTGAATAATGGTAAACATGTAAATACAAGTAATTTTACACATTTCTTCTTCTTAAACTGTCATTCTACCTATTCACATACATTGACAAAGTGCTAAACTTCAACAACGTGATATATTATTAAACGTAGAAAGTGCATCCACATTTCTGACTTTCAAATATTCAACATACGATATCCAAATTGTTATTGGAATAACGCATCATCCATCAGACATCGTGCGCGTCAGTGGGGTGAACGTAACGTCGCGAGAACAGGAGAGCTACACACATATAATATGTGCGAGAGAGGGACAGAGATTGAATTTGAAGAATTTGCATAATCTGCTCGGGTACTTTATCATAGAACCACGTGGCAGTGACTAGTGCAGTCGCGGATTACGCGCGCCGGATTAAATCGACACGTCTCCCGTCGCCGAGCAACGAGGTCGTTTGGATCACGCGTTTGCTGCCGATGTTTCAGCTTTCGACACAACTTCAAAACAAAAATATTATATTCATAAGTTTAATGATGCGTGAGAAACCACACACGATTAATCGAGCCAACTCACTATTTAATTCGAAATCCAGTGGCCGAAATCAAAGTAAGAACACAATTGGAGATCCGACTTTTATATCAAATGATAAATATCACACCGCCAGTCTCGGCCGTCCAAAAAACGCTTAACTTGTCCCGCTACAAAAGGAAAAAGCCAGCGTCTTCCGTTCGGCCGGAGCCAAAGAAAAAATCGCGAGGGATCCGAGCCTTCCATTTATCATATTCCATATTCATTTATTCGTCAAGTTCTGGATTCATTTATTCGTCATGTCTTGATTTCGTCTCATTTATTATTAAAAATGAACTGTCCAGAGCAGAACGTGAATACGACATCGGCCGGGGGGCCACTGTTTCAATCTTAGTATGATTTCATGCTGAATTAGGTCAGTGTAGCGGGACGGGGCAGTTTTTGCTAGTACATTTTTATGACATGCTTATATTCGACGTAGTAATTCGTTTGTTACCGGGGCCCTTAGGTCCACGACCTTGTTGATACAGGGAGATCAGTGGGTCAGCGATATCTCAGGATCTGGGCCGGTGCTGACCCGGGACTTCCGAGCGGATGATGCATGGGCACCTGAGCGATATCGCGCTTGTTGTAGTAACTCATGTGGATGTGCCCGTTTGCGGATTTCAAAGCTCTTTTGTAAGCATTTGTAAATATTATTTATATAGTGGTCAATCAAAAACGGATTATTTTTATTTTATTAACTAGAAATACTGTATTTTTTTTAATGGGATAGAGAAAATAATTTTTATTCGGTACTTCGAAAGTGAAGGTAAAAAGCTACCTTTATTACAAACCTAAATATGTGTAATTGGTCAAGGACAGCTAATGAGACACAATTGATTTTTTATTGAATCAGGTTAAACTACCATTTTTTTTATACCTTGACCAAAGTCTTTGACTAAGCACCACTTTCAATAAATAAAAAATATTTGAAATGGTCTTTTTAGTTTAAAATTAATGGACAATTTATTCAGAACATTGGACATAATAATAAATGAAAAGTAACTCAAACAAATACAAAATAAGACTACTCGTATAAAACCTTGTAGCAAAGGAATGAATATGACCTATGACATATAATTATTATTATTTTAAGTCTATTAGCTTATATATACTTATTGTAAATATGACCTTTCACAAATATCAAAACACCTATCAATATCTTCAGAAGTTACGAAAACACGACGTAGCCACACTGGGCTCAATAAAGAATCGAAACGATCCATTTGTACGCAATCTCACAATAAAACTTTGTCAGTCTTTGTGTCGGCTGTCGACGGGCAGTAATACGGCCATTTTGCAAACATAACAAATGAGGGCATTACTGACCGAACCTCCACCACTACATACGTCATACCGACCCATATCCAGTGCGGAATTATGATAATAGATAGTAAAATTGGACTTTGCATCACACGGTTAAGCACTACCAGGACGTAAATATGGCACATCGAACTACGCTTTGGAACGGGCAACTAGCTTCATCTTTCTGACTGACCGACCCCTTAACAATTCGAAAGTGCCTCTATTTGGTTTATTTGGAAATGCTTTGAGTTTGAGTTTAGAATGAGGCTGTCATAGTGCTACCATTACAAAATTTATATTTATTGAAAACTCCTAACAGAGAGCCGGACATTTGCAAAAAATGTCTGGACATTTTACTTTTTAATCTTTTGTTTTCAGAATACATTTGCCATTTTCTTTTTATTGGTTGGCCCGTGGATGGGTGTATCTCGGAAAGCATTTTAAGCAGTTTGTCCCGGCCGTTATTTGTAGATCTTTGACAGTCGTTACGGGTCGTCAGAAGCTCGAGAGTCTGACAACCAGTCTTACCAAGGGTTATCGTGTTACCCAGTAATTAGGTTGTGGAAGTCAGATAGGCAGTTGCTCCATGTAAAATACTGGTATTCAGCTGTATCCGGTAAGACTGGAAGCCGACCCCAACATAGTTGGGAAAAGGCTAGGCAGATGATGATTTGCCATTTTCTTTTTCTAAAAAAAACCGTTTCAGTTGAAAATTTCGGACAAAACACAAGGCCCGACAAAGTCCGATCGGGGGACAAAATTCCGGACAAGTCCGGACAAATTCGGACGGATGGTAACTTTAGTCACAGGTACTTACGAGTGGCAGAGATGACGCTCTATCTATACGAATCCAAACTTGATGTGCCATATTTGCGGCTGTATCTACATATGTGTAAGTATGTACGAGTATACTGTACTTGCATACGAGCGTTAGTAAGAGATAGTCAATCGGGTATAAAAGACAGAAACTTTTCCTGAAACTCGATGTGCCATATGCGGCCGATACTTGCTTACGTTTTAAACGCACGATTATCTTATGTCTTTTGTCTTAAATCAGCGAGTTCAAGGTCCCAAGCCATTTCATTACATCACCCAGTTGCGTAGACTGTCTCCGACACAACACTCGATCGTCCAAAAAAGTGGGGCTTCGTTTGATGGGCGCTCGGGACAGCCTGGACCCGCCCCGGGCGCCGCGCAGCGCACACGGCGACAAGAACAAATGACCCCGACGCATCATAATAAATAAAACAATTTGTTCTTAATTAGATTTCGTGAATTTAATTTTCATGCCAGTAATTGGTCGGTGGCCACAAAGAGCGGTTCTCTATCCGTGATGGATGATCGAACAGCGTCTTCGTACTATTTACCTTCGGTCTTTCCACAGTAATTAGGGGTTCGGAAGTTTACTTTCATTATTGCTTATGAACCTATTACTGGTTCTAATATAGATTTCATTTGTTGTCGGACTATTTTTATAGTAAGCGTGAGAACGTCAGAGATTAGACTTGGCGGTAAAGGGGTTTTGAACAACCGTATTGAATCAAAAACAAACCCTCATTTCACTGGCCGTAACTTAGTAATCACTCATTTCTTCGCTGAAATGAAATTTACGAAACATACGTACAAGAAGTAAACTGTATTCCCCGAGTTCCCGTAGCGTCTATAAAAAGAAATGGAACGAAATAAATAAAAGAGGAAAACAAAAGACAAATCGGAAAACGCTCGCTTTTATATACTCGCTACAGAGCTGCGCCGGGCGTAAAGTTTAAAAAATAAACGCCGAAAAAATCTTGAAAAGTCACGGACGCTTAACTTTCTTCCCCTGTTTTATTTTTCGTTCCCTCTTGTCCACTCTTTCGTCTCTTTCTTGCTTCAGAAACGTAATAAAGCCGTCCCGCTCTTCTTAACTGATAAGTTACTTTTTTAAACTGCAGGAAAATCGAAGTCGTTCACTGGGCGAAATTAAAAGCTGGCACTCGCAGACATAAGTCATAAAAAGAAAATATGGAAGACGTTAATCTGGTGATTTATTTTGGAATCTATTTATTGTTTTTGTTATTTTTAACAACTGCAGTGAATGGTAGCAGAAATTAAACGCATTTACTTGCCATTATACTTTATTTTATCATTCGAAATCTTTGGAAATTATGATATAGGTACTGTAGCAAAAGTTGCTACTGGTTTTAAACATTCAATAAAACTTCTGCCAAATAATTATTTAGTAAGCATGACGCCATAATAACTCAATACAGAGAAATGAGACCACGTTTGATTTTTATTTTGCAAACAGACAGAAGCATTACAGTAGGTTGGGGTCAAAAGCGCCATATCACTGCGGGCTTAGTAAAGACAGCATGCAAAATTAAACTAATAATTGTACTTTTAGCGGTTTTAAAAATGACTGCCATACTAAGTTTATAAGTTCATAAATAAATCATAAATCATTTATTTATTTGCAAACATGGGTAAGAAATACATAGATATTTTTCCTTGTAATAAAGTTCCCCATACTTTACCATCACTTGGGTATGCAAATAGTGTAATACAATTTAAAACTATCAATAATTTCAACTAAATTCAATAAATCACAATTCTAAAACAATAATAAGTACTTTAAAATAAATCAATAATAACTAAATTAAATAATAATAAATAAAACATACCAACAACTAAATTCAGAATAATCAATAGTAAATTAAGTTCAAAATAACAACAAATGATTTTTCCTAACACAATAAATCAGATGTAGCATCTTTCAATACTCATTAATATGATAATAACATTTCGCGACTAAAAATTCGTGTATTTTGGTTTAAAATAGATCTATATCTTTAATTTCCAGGATGTGTTTAGACAGTTTATAGTAAATTTTACTAAAAATACAGTTTATAGTAAATTTTAGTAAAATTTACCTAAAAGATTTTTATAGAAAATAGTTATTTTATGTGGTATTGCGCATATTTTATTTTTGTGTCGTAATATTTATTTTTGATTTTTTTCTAATGGAACTTAAAATCGACTGATGTAAACCTCAAGCCGGTCGGGGTGGTTTCGGATAATTATGCAAAGCAGTAGCCAGTGGAAACCCCGTACCTAAAAAATACCTAGTATTCTTCAGCGAAATAACTTTAAGAGTGATAAAATCATTGATGGATTTAGTAACATTTCAATATTTCATTGATACCAAAGTTACATTCATCGTTTTTTTTTTCATGGTCTCTTACATATCTATTAATATATCAAAATACATAATATTTGTAATCGAAGTAATAAAAAGCATACATTGGTACACAGAATCACAAACAAAAAAATATTATTCCTCTCGCTCAGACATTTTTGCCAACCATACCAGCAATGATGCAATGCAAATGTAACGGTGCTCCGTCACCGCAATCGGATGCCTACCGTCAAAGCGGGGAACTTTACACAAGTAGAAGTAGTGCAGGAAGGTCCCCCCAACCCCCCCTCTACTCACCTACCCGCCATTACGACAAATAGAGGAAAAACTCGAGAGCTGCACCGGCCGCGCTGTGTACCGTTTGTATGCCATCCGACGTCATTACTCCACTAATATCGAGGTGAAAGTTGATGTGATACATCTTTTTCTTTGTAATCACGGTAGATAGGTATAAATTCGAGGAGAGTACCGGCTAGTTGAAGTTTTTTAGGGACTTTAACTGAGTTTTATTGAGGTCTGGCTGTAAATGAAACTAGTTAAGCTTGGTACTCCGTCAGTGGAATAAGTAATTTACTATATAGGTTTACTTAATACTGCTCCCAAAAGTCATGCTAATGACTGTGAGTACTACAATTGGATCACTCGGCCTATACGTTACTAAAACACAAAATAAACTACCCTTATCCCAGAAGAGCACATCAGTTTGTATCGATAGCTCTTGTTACGAAGTTTAAAACGAAGCCACAACTCCACAAGTTACGCAAAAAGTGGTGAAACAAAACGAGGCGATGCCCCCAATGCCCCCGAGCGGCCTGATATTGATATGAGTGACTTGCACTTACCTCCCCCATCGCCGCTAGATGTTATGGACAACTAGCGCCCTTCGACCCCCAATGTTTGCTTAACAAATATTGTCTTTACAAACACAATGCTCACGTCGTAATCTTAGTTAAGTGTGGCAATAATGTGTTAATCCGTTGAATTGACGTCGATTATTGAATAAATGATGGGTGTAAAAATATAGTGCATTGTTATTTTTTATTGGCATTTACCTCATTAGCTGTTAAGAGTTATAAGCATTTGTACACATCACGTTTCGTCATCGTCTAGATTTCCAGTTTTTTTTACTTTTGATGAACACAGAAAAATAGAGAACATCATTATTGTGAAAATATTTGAAGTTCCAGTTACAGACTATTAAGCCTCATCCCGTAGTTCGGTATCTAAATCTTACGGGACGACACCCAACTGGCCATTCCCACTAACTTACGAAACCACAAAAACGGGGGCAAAACTGCCTCCATAAACAAGTAGAGGCGGCACGAGAGGAATATTCAAGAGGAAAGTTGGTCCAGTTAGCCCGCGTCCACTCAATGTGCGACACTTGCATCTAACGGGCCGAGTTGGGCCGAGTTGACCGTACGTCACGCCATGCATTGCCCCGTTGTCCCCTTAATGAAGCCTGTCCCGAAACAAGTTTGATACTAACTTATTGCCATCTAAGCACGGTTTGATGGCCACTTAAATGTTCTGCCACCACTTAATAGTTGCCTAACTTTTGCCATTATAAACTACAGATTTTGTACTATGATAACGTGATAAGTTTGTAAAATAGTCAGTACACATGGCTACATAGCAGCTACACTTTTCCAGTATAAGCTGACCTCTCATTGTACGGAAATCCTATACAATGCGAGATCAGCTTAAACTGGAAATGTATAGCTTGATATGTAGCCGTGTGTACATATGAAGCTTTGTTGGGTAATTTATTAAATTAAATAGCTATCACAAAGGAGACAATCTTATTAATATTTTAAGTGTTAATTTGAAAAGTTCAAAGACCGGAGAAATCGTAACCAAGTCAATAATCAGCCTATAATGTTCCCACTGCTGGGACACAGGCCTCCTCTCTGTGAGAGGGAGTGGGCCGTAATCCACCTCACGGGTTGGTGGATGTCACATGTCTTTGAATTTTTTGGTTCTAGGACATGCCGGTTTCCTCACGATGTTTTCCTTATTTTTATTTTTATTCTATTCTATTCAATAGAATAGAATAGAATAGAATAGAATAGAATACTCTTTATTATGTACACAAAAATGACAGATATAAATGTTGAAATTTTACAAGGGGTGACACAATGGGCGGTCCTTCACCGTTTTGAGAGCAGTGATGATGAAATAATTTACACCAGTCAGAGTTCGAGCTTACGACCTGCAACTCGTAAGTCGCAGCCGTTACCACTCGCCCTCTCGCCCCTAGCCGCCGCAGGAGACGCCCTGGGCGTCGGGAATCCCGGGCGGATTTCCGGCCACAGTAGGCGCGGGCATGCAGACGGTGAGCAATGGGTAGCTCACCGTCCGGTAATGACCAGGCTCGGGACGACGGCGCGTTGTATTACACGCGCGCCTCAAAGAGATGTCGTCAGTAGAAGTGTAGGGGTCCACTAGGGCCGATGCCTGCCGGGGACGCGGGAAGGTACTAAAGGGTTACCGAGGCCCCTGGCAACACAGGCAACGGAAGGAATACGGGTGGGTTTTAGTCAGTAAGAGTCTGACACACTCTTTCGCTACGCCTAGAGCAGGAGAAGTAGTTTGATGATTTTCCACCCAAAAAAAAAAGCCGTCACCACTAGGGCACCTGTGCTCACAACAAAGTCAATGACTACTCAAAATATTCGGTAGATCTATAGGTACGCTGGTAGGTATACAACTTTGAAATGTTTTTATCTGTAAACCAACTTGTAACGCACCGTTCATCAACATTTTTTCTTTATCTGAGGTATATTGTAATGGATACTCCGAAGTGAGAAATGTTATCTACAAAGGATATACCTACGCAAGGCACAAAACATGCTGCCCATTCACGGTGCGAGTTAGTCGCATTATAACCGAGTGTTGGAAAGTTATAGTCGCACACTGCGCACAGGCGCGACCACGACAAACTTTACGAATACGACCGAACTGTGAATATGAATCCTATTATTTGCTGCAATAAAAAGTTTTCTTAGCACATTGGGGCCATATTAGACATATCTATAGAGCCTTTTTTTTTTTGGGTGGGAAAATATCAAATAACTTCTCCCGCTCTTCGCGGAACGGGAGGGTGTGTCAGTCTCTTACTGACTAAAACCCAGCCGTATTCCTTCCGTTGCCTGTGTTGCCAGGGGCCTCGGTAACCCTTTCGAACTTTCCCGCGACCCCGGCAGATCTATAGAGAGTCTACGTGTATATTTCACTAGTTACTGCCCACGATTTCGTACGCGTGAAACTTCTTGTTCCCTCGACGCACTGCATCGCATTGCATCGCCCGCCCGCGCTATTACTTCGTTTTCGCTTAGCGTTCTTTCTGACATTTTTCTTCTTGCTCGGCTCCTAAGGGTCGTAGGCTTCCTAAGCGCATGCTTGGAGAAGGGCCAGTTCCCGCTACGTTGGAAGACGGGGAAACTGGTCCTCATAAAGAAGGCAGGGCGCCTTGTGGACTCTCCGTCCACTTATCGGCCCATCGTGCTGCTCGACGAGGTGGACAAGCTCTTTGAAAGAGTCATTGCAGACCGCCTCGTCGGCCAGCTGGTGCGGGTGGGGCCAGATTTGGCGGAGAGCCAGTTTGGTTTCCGCAGGGGGCGCTCTACGGTGGACGCCATCATGCGCGTCACCTCCCTCTGCGAAGCAGTAATGTTCGCGAAGTAGGAGGCGGGACGGTTAAGGGAAAGGCAAATTTCGCGCCCTCTCGCCCCTAGCCACCGCAGGAGACGCCCTGGGCGTCGGGAATCCCGGGCGGATTTCCGGCCACCGTAGGCGCGGGCTTGCGGACAGTGAGCAATGGGCAGCTCACCGTCCGGTAAGGACCAGGTCCGGGTCGACGGCGCGTTTTATTCCACGCGCGCCTCAAGGAGATGTCGTCAGCACAAGTGCAGGGGTCCACTAGGGCCGATGCCTGCCGGGGTCGCGGGAAGGTACAAAAGGGTTACCGAGGCCTCTGGCAACACAGGCAATGGAAGGAATACGGGTGGGTTTTAGTCAGTAAAAGTCTGACACACCCTCCCGCTCCGCCCAGAGCGGGAGAAGTTATTTGATCATTTCCCACCCTCAAAAAAAAAAAAGGGTTGTAGTTAAATAACCTTCCTGAAGAATTGGGCTATCAAATCCAACTGGTAGTTCCAGAGATTTTCTTCTACATACAAACTTACAAACAAACAAAATTTACCTCTTTATAATATTGGTAAAGAAGAGGGAGTGGATATTGAATACGGTTATGTTACACCGTTACATCATGTTTGATTGGCAATGTTGGCATATCAATAGTTATCGCAAGTCATTACGTTATTTCAATTCTCAATTATTTATTGCGTACCATAATGTATATAGTTGGTAGGGAAATAATTATATCAGTCACAATTATGGACCCTGTCGGGCACAGCATAGATCAAGTATAGTGATATTTATTAATTGGTCAAGGACGGCTAATGAGACGGCTAATGATTTTCTATTGTTTGACTCCGAATCGGTGTCGCGCGGGGCTTAACAGGTTTAAGGTCTTGTCCACTAATTACTTAAATATTTTAGTTACGATTATAAAAATAGACATACCATACATTCCCATACATTAACACATAACAGAAACAAAAATAAACTGTCGTTAGCGTTATATCTAATATATGTATATAACAATCGGTAATTTTTCAGCACTTTACTGAAATTGTTTAATTTCAGTAAAGTGCTGAAAAATCAAGAAAAACTGCTACAAGACACGTAATTTTTAACATACCTAAAACGTCTTATGTCTTACGTGTTACGTTTTTGACATTTGATGATCAAATGTTTAAAAAAAATGTGGTTGCGTGAAATGATGATTTTCAGTAAGACTTTCAGAATATCATGTTCAGTTGGTAACCGGATAATCCGCCCAAAGTGTCAAGCTATCAAAAACTGCTACAAAGCATGTTATTTTTGTCACAAAACGTCTTAGCAACGCTGACGTATCTGACGCATTTCCATCGAATTGAATAAAATGTTGGAATATCGTGTTATGAGTGTGTTTGTGACAGCAGGACGCGTCGCCCGCGCATCAATCGTCGCGCCGTCCGACGCTGCGCCTGCGATGGCAGACAAGTCGTGCCGTGTGTGTTTTTAGCCCTTCGCATCCAAAAAATAAAAACAATATGTCACTGCGATATCAGTCTGTAAGTTCACGTGTTCACAACATGCACACATTTATAAAATTAAATATAATGTGAAAAAATTAACCCTAATGGCGATGAAACAATTGCTGTTTTCTGCGTAAATCGTAGGTGTCAATTGAGGAAATACGTTATTTAAGTGATGCGGGTAGAAACGCCATTGGACTCTTAAGACGCTGACAACACCTAAAACGCCGTCACTGTCAGACTGCATAGAAAAGAAAGAGAAGCGCGATGACAAAACGCTTGTTATGTATTGTAAAATATGAAGCAATTATATATTTACTCAAAATTGAGTTGAGTAATCGAAAATAAAAAAACAACCAGGTTCTGCATTCAAATAAGACGAAGATCTTGTTATTAATTAAATACGTAAAGTATGTTGATATTTAATACAGATATTTTGAATTGGAACTCAAGGTAAGAGGTTAGTTTAACGTTAGTTTGTATCGAGATTTTTTTTCAAAACGTGTTTTAGTAACAACTAAGTTCTGGGAAATATGTTCAAAATTAACATATATTTTTTCTGCTACCACAAACTATACAGATTTGGCAATTTTTTTTGTTAAGACAAGCCTATTTTGGTCATTTGTCTCTTGTCAGCGCTTTAATGTAGAGAACAGGGTCTACTGTAGATATATATGTATGGGATAAGGCACACATAGCTATCATAACATTAAAATTGTCAGTTGCATTAAATGCAAACGCCCACGCACTACGTCGTAGACTTTTCGTAGCCCGTAAACCTGAAACCGAATTTACAGAAAAAGAAGTAGGTACAGCTAATAATAATATTCTTGTGAACCCCACTGCATATATTTAATACGGACAACTCAGACTCATTGATGTGTAGGCCACTGCGCCCGCACCAGTACAATTCGTGTCCGGAAAGTCCTCACTGACGCATCTATCGACACGTCGCTTGACAGACGCAAAAATAACCTCCGTCTAGAAAAAAACAAAAGATCGGATATAGTTCTCTTGTGTGTGGACAAATGTCAAAGCGTTTAAAATTAAATAAGTTTTTATTTTGCGTTATTTTTGTTAGTTGGCAGCGTGGCGTATGAATGAAGATGTAACGGCAAAGCTGAATAATTTAGTTACAAAGTGTAGAATAATGAAAATCAATTAATCAAGGCCCGTCATTAGTTCAACGCTGTTTACCGCTGCACACTTTTGTTAGATACTGACTGTGAAATGAGCGTATATAGCGCATTTGCTTACCCTGCTATGATCTGAAATTTTTTTGGTGATCTAAAATTTTCTTTAGATGACGCCTAAATCGCCATTAAAAGCTTATTCGGATAATTTCCAGAGTCCTACTTTCAGTATAAGCAGCACTAGAATAGAATACTTGGGGTGTATTCTGCAACCAGAAAAACTTATATGCTCTTTATTGTCTTTTAAAACAACTGTATACACCATGTTTTATGCAAATGAATATTTTTTCTATTTCTATTTCCAGTCCAAGTCTACAACGCACTCTTCATACCAATTCAACATCAACATACAAGTTTGCATGCTGAATGAAGTAAATGAAATTTGTGGTACCGTAGTTCATGCAAATATGGATATCATTATGTTTACCTACTGGTTCACAATAGATTCCAAATCTAAAGGAAACTTGGAGAATCTCACGCTTTCAAGGAAATTCTCAAGACTTTATTGCGATATTTTTTTCTGTCCCCGTACCACAATTTAGCATAACCACTAACAATATTTTTCAAGAATTACCTGCAAAGACAATACGTATATTATAAGGAAAAAATAAAAGATAGATAAAACGTTGTATGCCGCCGCTTGTATAGACTTCCGTTCCGTTGTCTCGGACAGCGTTCGGATTGTTTCTTTTAATCTCTGCCTCCGACGATCAAAGAACAGATAGAACACAGAAGATCGACGATACAGTCACCCATAATGACCGTAAACAGGGAAAAAGCAAGCCATTCGCCTGTCTTTTGGCCGACATAACGGGGCCACCACAGATATAGCTATACCATATCTGTGAGGGCCACCGATATATAACTCGCTATACTTTATTTTTTAAAACATATAGTTTCTGCTAAGTCTTTATTCGAAAACCGTCTCTGTCACCACGATTTTAGTTAGACCAGTTCCCGGGGATGTCAATGTGCAGTTGTCCAGTAGTAGCTGAAGGCAAACAGACCCGATTTTCTTTTGTTTATTCTAATTAGCGAATACTATGCTAGCCTTTTACAAACTACTTAGGTAGATACTTGTCGCTGTTTGATGTAAACCTTCTGTTCTACTCCATACAGTGTATAAGCACAGCTAATGATGACCGGCGCGACTGCGCAGACGCACGTAACGGTCGCGCTCATTCATCAACGCTGTCAGCGACATCTATTGACAGCTGACTTCTGTTGCTTCTGTGTCACCCTACCTGTTCAAGTTTTTGTTTTGTTTATTGAAATGTTACGTCTGTAATGGTCTTTAAGACTCTTAAAGATGAGTATTCCGTTAGACAGATACTTATTCTAATCTAAAATATATTGCAAGGTTTAGGTAGCTTTAGGCCTCTTTTTCTGTTAATTTGAATGTTTTATTTTATTTTTAATTACATTTTTGATTAGAATATTCACGTATAAGTGCTTAGTAGGTACGTCGAGCCAATTAAAGTTCTTAAATAGGTTGGTACCGCGCCATCCACATAACAAAGAACTCTTCCCGCCAACGAAGCAGTAGGATAAAAATTCTAATTCAAGAATAGAATCTCTTTGTAGATCCACACACGCCGCTAGCTACCAACTACAATAGTTAGTGATAACAATGTTAAAGAAAAATAAACCATTAAAATATCATCAGTCATTGCGGCGACCCCCGCGGTGGGCAGGTCAGCGGCCAAGAAAAAACCTCCGAATTCAAATGAAGAATGATTCATTTATGAAAATGAAATGACAGATTGAATGAATGGTAAGACGGGTACAAAGGAGAGCGGCTACTGGCCACCGCTTTGTGGTATTGTGCCACGTGCTCCTGGACTGGTCCTCTGGGAATGAGGACCAGACGCAAAGTAAAAAAAATATGAGTAGGTTGCTACAGAAAGGCTGAGAATGGTATGCTCTGTTTTGTTAGTTTTAACTTTATTTGATTTCATTCTAGAATGTCATGTCTTACTCGCAACTGGGAGACTACTAAGTGGTGTGAACGGCGTTCCGTTGGTTCGGAGATAAGGTTACTAAAAAAATTAGTTGAAAACCTCATAACAATTCATTTCATTTATTATGTCACACGGTACTGGAGGTCTACTCTCTAAGTCCGTCAACGAAGATACGGGCCCGTCCGAAAGTAGTTGATCCGCCAAAACAAGTTAAAATTCAATTTTTCTAAGAAGAAACACATCGCGAGTAGGGACAACTGGACAACTGTCAAATCGTGCTGTAATCTTATGTCCGTAGGTGATACGGAGTAGGAAACGCCTGTAACTTCGGCCGAAACTACGGATGTTCTGCTTAGAGGGGTATGAAAAGGGGAGGAGTGTAAAGATAGTAGACATAAAACATAAGTTGTCTTTTGGCAATCCATTAATCTACTTGTCCTCGACTTCTTGCAGGTTTTTTGTTTGGAGACAAAGTATCAGGCTAAGACGCATTTATTAATCGATGTCAATCCTGACTAATTTGTCTGTCTAATACCAAAATTTAAAGGATCAAAGGACCAAATAAACTTTATTTTTAAACTAGTCTTGTCACGTCTACAGCCAAACCATTTAAGTTTTTATTGCAGCAATCTAGTTGGAATTTATTTCTTATTGCTTCTCAAAATTCGCTTTAAAATTCTTGAATGAAATAAATATTTCGTTAAACACGAAAAACCGCCATGAATGCAACATAAAATATGTTTGACATTCAAAGTTGTGACCTTATCTCGTAAAAATGGCAATTACAGCTACCCTTGCAATCTCGTCGGGACCAAGAGTTAGTGAACTCCGACAAACACTAAGAAAGAAGGAATGGGCAATGAAATTAAAAATATGTCTTAAGGGCAATTAGCTTTAACTTTTACAGTAAGTGCCCTATCTACTCGCCGGAGCTCCCCCGCGCTTTTCAATTGTGGGGAACGCAACCAGCTTTTCGGTCGGAGTGAATTTTATGAACTCGCAAAGAGTTGCGACTTTTGAACGAGTTCACTTACCCAGCTGCGATAAAACTCATTTACTTTTGCAAATAAAAAAATAATCGAGTCAAAACTTCCAACTTCACGAAATATTTCAATGTTTCCCAGTAAATAAGCCACATAGTTGTATCGCGGCGAATCAAAAGCTAACTTTGCTGTGAGGTCAGCATAATCAAACAAAGGGCTGTGAACGAAACAAGGCCGACTCCTATATTGTTAAGCGTTCGACTCTTCTTCTGACGAAGTGTTTAACAATAAATTTCCATTTAAAAAGCCGCAAGGTGCCTGCGGGGAACGAAGGAAACGCGGAGGGGAGAGGGGCCGCAGCTTCCGCCGCTTTTTTCCTTCATTTCCTTAAGGCCGCGTGGCTAGGGCGCCGCCCTACCAGAATTAAAACGTTCGTTTATTTTTTTATAATTATATGTATACATATAGACATGCAATAAGGCACTTAATAGTTGGAAATGACGTAACATTTACAGTAAACTAACAGCATATAAAAAAAAAGTACATACGTATAGGTACTGACCTAAATTATTCGCAATCAAGTTTTCAATTGATTGTGATGAAAGGATTTAACGAAATCCTGGCTTTATTGCCCGCAATCTCTTATCCATCCAATTTTATTTCCATTACAAGTAATGCAAATTCATGCAAAATTATACACTTTATCTGCAGCGCGTATGGTAAAATATCAATCATAACAAGTACCAAAGCTACGTTTAAATTATTTTCCAAAATCGTATGGAGGGCTCCCGTTGAAAATCTATTTTTAATAGTCGCACCATTTAAGGGTGGGATTTATAACGGTACTACGGAACCCTAATTTTTTGCCTTTCGCATCGGGCACAAGTACAAGAGGAGGCATAGTGTACTTCGCATAAATATCGGCGGGATAATAATTAAAAGAAGCGATAATGTCTGTAGCGCGGTGAAAAACGAGCGGACCATCCTTTTTATTTGATAAATAAAATTTATTCCCCGCTGCCTGCTTTTCCCGTTTCTTTGTGGGTTTTAACTTCCTATAAACCGCTGTCTTTGTTTCTAAACTGTTTATGGAAAAACGAATTAAGTGAGAACGTAAACGAATAATTTCTAAAAAAGACTAAGCATTGAGCGTTTCTTTTTTTTCTGGGTCTTTCTTTATCTACGATCATCTTATGTTACTTAGTTAAGGTCTTGATACGTTTTCTTTTGAACGGCTTTGATTTTTTATCATTTAAGACGCTGGCTACACCTAAACCGCGGTCACTGTCAGATTGCATAGAAAAGAAAGAGAAGCGCGATGACAACGCTTGTAATTTATTGCAAAATATGAAGCAATTCTCTGTTTACCCAAAATTGAGTTGAGTAATCGAAAATAAAAAACAACTAAGTTCTGCATTCAAATAAAACGTTCTTGTTATTAATTAAATACGTAACGTGTGTTGATATTTAATGCAGATATTTTGGATTAGAACTCAAGATACTCGTATGAGGTTAGTTTAACGTTAGTTTGTATCTAGATTTTTTTTTTCAAAACGTGTTTTGGTCCAAGTTCGGGGAAATATGTTCAAAATTAACATATATTTTTTCCGCTACCACAAACGATACAGATTTGGCAATTTTTTTCCTTAAGAGAAGCCTATTTTGGTCAATTGGGTCTTGTCAGCGCCTTAAGTTACATCAACCTATAGGTACTTACCCAATGACAATTGTGCGTCCATTTTAACTGCGTTTGCAATCAAATCCCGTCCACGAACACTTGCCACCCCATCTAACATGACACCAACCCACCTGTCATTTTTAAGGATTCGATAAGGTCTTGCACTTGCATCTCATTACAGTACTTCTTCCCCTCAACTATTAACCTACCCCAGGCATCCCCAAGGATCGCAATCGGGCCGGTTTTACGGCGCACTAAATATTCTCCCGGCGACAATTGCGATTATGAAAAGTGCACCGTTATTTATATCCCACCATCGTTTATTTTTTGTCGCCCCTTTCAAGGGCAATTAAATACCACCAGTCTTAAAACGCTTTGCATATTCCGTAGAGTTTATTATCGACCTGCTAATAAAGATAGTAAATGTCGCAGTAAGTCGTGGAAAAATGTCGCAGGATGTTTGTGTTTGATCTTTATGGGGGCTGTATTTTTCAACCGTACGAAATGTTATAGATAAATCATTAATACATAGGTCATTTGGAGGTAGATAACTTTGATTAATCCAATTTAATTACAAAATAAAGGTACAACTTTATACCTAGCTAGGTACACGAAACAGTCTCAGAACTAAAACAAACGATTAGGAAAATAGAACTTCTTAATAACGGGATTAATGAAATTTCCTAGTCGTCGGAATCGAACCGCATTCCCCGGGGACGGGCTGTCAAAGTGCTCCAAACTCGCGCCGCCTGTCTCTGCGACAACTTTTAATAACCTTCTGTATCACCCAAATGGATTTGGGACCCAGCACAATCCGACACTCGTTACGTTTCCAACAAACTTGATGTGAACGCAAACTTTCATAAAAGGGTGGAAGTACCTGCTTGTGAATACCACTTTAATTATCCAAATAGGTACGGCGTAGCACTATGCTACGCGCTACGGCGTAGACGTTATAAATTGGCTTATCAACAAACATTTACTTACGAGCAATTTGGTAGGCTGTTTAACCAAAGAACTCCTTCGGTTTTTAAAATAGAAACCAGAATACAATAACTCTCCTAGTACCTACCTACTAGATATTATTTAGGTAGAACTTCGAAACATCGCAACAGCTTAAAAAAAGGAACTTATCGCAAAACACGAGCGGATCTTTCCGAAGCGTGCATAATGGGGAACATCAAGCCTTCATCAAGCCCTGATAAGGCAATCTCAAGTCACTTCCTGATATCACCCTTCACGGAGCCCCGCTTCTTCCCCGCATCGAAACGAAATTGAACCGTCTTAGATCTGTCTCGGCGTAATCCACGCTTATAATTGATGCGACAATGTCAAACAGGGCCCCGATACAGCCGGCTAATCGGAAAAATACAAATCCGCCACAACATGATCGATTGTTGCGACACTGACACACTCAAGTACAAATTGATAACAGACTCGATTGCTTAGCGTTTATTTTGACAGAAGACAAACTTTGAAGCTCTGAGATTTCATTAGTTTACGATACAAGCTAAGTATCACCGACATTAATCGTTTCTTTCGTATATTCTAATACTTAATCGAGTGGCAATCATAGAAGTAAAACTCGAGCGCTATATGTGTCAACTCAATAAGTACAGCATGTTAAATCTTGCGAGTAAACAAAATATCATACCGGATCACTTTTTCCCCATAACGCGCCAAACGACATTGTTACTAGCAAGAAATTGTGGAGAAATTTCTCTTTTTTTTTCTTATGAAATATTGAATTTTTACATTTATGCCTTTCACACCTCATAACGTAATAATTCTTGGTGGGACCCCTCGTGGAACTTTTCCGTTGCAGCGGCAACATTCAAAATAAATGTTTGGCACTTTATCATCACCGTCAGTGTGTGGCACGCGACTCGCGTCTGCAGTCACTTTATTGTCAAACTTGTTTTTACTTTATTGTATTACGAGAACGGTCTCACAAAAATCTGATTTCGGATCAAGATATTCAGTTTCAGTGTTTTTCAAGAACCGTTACTTTCATATGTACCTAATCTTAAAGTAAACAAGACACGTTCGGACGATGAAAATACACCAAAACTGCATCCAGCTTATTAAAATATTTTACAGCAATTCCATGTCACATCCACATGTTAAGAAAACCAATTAAGCAGTTCTAACCCTCGATTCCTCGCGCCTCTGACACAAATAATGTGACCACAGCATTTAGTCTCTCCGGCCCTCGCAGGGGCATCGAACGATCTCTAATGGCATCCAACCACCAACTGGCCACCGCATTAATCCTTTACCGGCTCTTGATTAATTATTTAAAGTTGCCCGAGGGAGTGCTCTCGGCAACTCCGCAAATTGTTTACAACTGCTTGTTACATTACATTTACACGTCGGGGATCAAATGTTTAGGTTTACGGCTACCTGTTTTTGTATTGCCAAAAACCATTGGGTTTTTAGATAAATTATAGAGTAGTTCATTTATACCTCAAGGAATCTTAGGATTCGTTTGCAGAGTTATCGTCCGCTTTGTAGTTACGTAGAGAAGGGTAAACTTGATAATTCTCAAAAGATTTAAGATAATTAAGACATTCCAAAATTGGTTTATTTCGGCCTCATAGTTCCTTATAAAGCTAAACCCCACTTACAAAATAATAATTCAATTCCAACACGAGGTACCTACAGTGATATTATCAAATTAAGTGCGGACAAGCGGACTCTTGACTTGACCGATGTAGTGACCCCTAATCCGCAGTAAATCTTGGGACCAACATACCCTGTCCGCGGCCGGAGGGTTAAACAACCTACTTCGCAATCATTTGTTACCTACACGCTGTAGACAAGACAGGGGTGCGCAATAAAGAAATATTTACATTCCTTCATAATTTAATACAGCCCGACCTTTTAGATTGCCCCGCACGGGATCGTGGGAGTGTGCGAAAATCGAAAGAGTTCATCGTGATTGATTGAGTTACGTGTTATTGATGTTCTTGCTTAGATATTTATTCATTTGGAATATAGTATCGCTATAAATATGCATATAAAATGAGGTAATAACACGAAGTTTTCGCCACTCACATCAAGTGGACAGCAACGACCAAAATTCCTGAAAAAAAGATGGATCGATATACCGTACACTTGAGACACAATTTGATCACCAAAAAACTTTTTTATCATTGATTTAACACCAACGATTGAATTCTACCATTTGGTAGAATTCAATCTCTGGTGTTATTCATGTAGTGTCCCAGAATAGGAACGTATAAGGGGAAGACCACAACCACATCAAAAATGGTTGTTCAGTGGTTTGGAAGTGTACAGGGAGATAATGTGAACATTATACGAACTCTCGAGCCCGCATAATCGTGCTTATTATGCCGTGGAGCAAAAACTTACTAACTTGCATCTTTCGCACATTCATCCTGGTATATGCGTGCACACAAGTTGGTGACTGGATGTCGGAATCCTTTTTGTTTTTTTTTAGTGTCTATTGACTGTGTGTGCTATAAGGTGGGTAGTTTCCATCATGATAGGAAGGTACTGAAAGGTTCCCCGTATAAAAATACGACATATTTTTTCACAAATAAACAAACAAAGGGGTGCAGTGATGCATTTGTCCAGGAATGGGACAGTGCAGGCTAGTAAAAAAAATAAAGATAAACCTCTTTTCTCTCACAAGCCCAAAAATGTCATGCCTATAAATCATATAGGTACTAACTGTAACTCAAAAGATATCACTTTTCTACAAAAACAGTAGACGATAAATGGTATGATTCCAATAGGTGCTTCACATTCATGTAACACAGGTTACACTAAACACTTTCGTGTCCCTCTATACTAAGACATGATAATTTTGTGGGATGACCAAGGGCTATCGAGTTTCGGGTTCAGCAAACCGATAATTTTGGAATGTTGACCAAGTATACGAACTTATGCACGTTAGGTGAATTAATTACACTTGCACTGAGTTTAGGGAAACGGCTAGCACCACCTATAAATATTTTTTAAGTATTTAACATGTACCTAGATAAGGCACTGTTG
The DNA here is from genome assembly GCA_905333075.3 of Atethmia centrago. Classification (NCBI taxonomy): domain Eukaryota; kingdom Metazoa; phylum Arthropoda; class Insecta; order Lepidoptera; family Noctuidae; genus Atethmia; species Atethmia centrago. The sequence continues at coordinate 10,779,479 of HG995383.1, read as the reverse complement.
TTAATTACATAGGTAAGTAAATAAGGGTAAGCTTTTATTTGTACAAATTAAAAGCAGCATTTACTTCAGTGCAACCAAGCGGAACCAGGGGCTGCGTTGCCATTTGATTGACAGCTGCCCTTGTCCAATAGCAATGGCGAGAACTGACGAACACGTCAATCAAACACGAAACAACCCCACCTTATCAACAAAACCAACACCACATAATAACCCTTATCGCGCACGACATAAGAGCCACAACCAGTGCACAGATGACATAGCGAGCCCCGCGGCCGAGCCATCACGCGAACGCGATCGCCCCATTATTCGCCGCCCTTTTGTAATTTGAATTTCGAATTCCAATTCGTATTTTGTGGTAAAATAAAAAGAACACCGTTTCGACACAATGGCGTCAAGGGCGGTGTTCTGACATGCGATCAAGTTATTACATTAAAGGAAAGCGTACCCGCGAGCCCAGGCCCGCCTCACGACCATGTTATTGAAAGCTTCCAGGAATAGCATTCTATAAAATTAATTTGAAATCGGCCGTTCATATTTTATAGAACAAAGTTAAAGCTGTAAACCATTAATGGAATAGATTTAAAGCACACTTTCAAACAATAATTAAGTTCGATTGCTTTTATTACAGAGAATGGACTGCCCCGACGACTACGCACTGCTTACACGAACACACAACTGCTGGAATTGGAAAAAGAGTTTCATTTCAACAAGTACCTGTGTCGACCGAGAAGAATTGAAATCGCAGCTTCATTAGATCTTACTGAGAGACAGGTACGTATGAAAATACAAAGAATATCATCTCATACGCCCAGTTTAACAAAATGTTCAAACTATCTCATCAAAACTTGCACAATACTACTTGGACATCCAATTTAATTAAAAAAAAAAAAATCAAGTCATTTATTCAAATTAGGCTGAAAATCAGCACATGAACGTCAAAGTTACATAAGAGTCCCCCAAAAATGCCCGCCCGTCACCACTTCCTAGTGCTTTAGCTGGGAAGAAGAAGTGGTGGAACAAACTCCCCAGCAGCACGTCTGTCTGTTTAGTTATATAAACTTGATTCTATACAAATCGTATGCAAAGTAATTAACATTACGAAACACAAAACATTGGATTAAATTACACACTTGCCATACGTTAGCTAGCACGCGCCAGTATACCAACAAAACAATGAACAAATTCGGTAAATTACTTAGTTTACCGAATTCTGATATAGTTTGGTCATTTTGAATGAGCTATCGCCAACATCCATACTACGTTTAATACGTTCTCGACCGATCCAGCTAAGCAACATCGGGCACGGTCAGTACTTGGATGGGTGACACACAACACACAGCGTGACGTTTTACCTTTTTGTTTTCGCAATTGTTTATTTTGTTTAAAAACCTGTTTAATAAGGTGGTTCAAGATTTTTTGCGGAGCTTCCTTGTTTTTTAACAGCTGATCCATCTCGCCTCTGAATAGATAGAATTTCATGGGATCAATGGGATCAACCACCAATGTTGATAAAACATGGCGTCATACACATAGTCCTGAATAGATACAGTTTTTTTATTTCGGATGAGGTATCGCCAACGTCCATACTACGTTGAATTCACTGGTTCTCGTCCGATCACCGAAGTTAAGCAACATCGGGCGCGGTCAGTTGTGCTTTCACTATTGTTTATTTTGTTCTAAAATTTTTTTATTTTTTTATTTTTCCCGTGCCGCCTTTTTTTAGGGTTCCGTAGTAAACAAGAAACCCTTATAGTTTCGCCGTGTCCGTCTGTCTGTCTATCCCCGCTGTATCTCAGAGACGCTTAGTACCAAAATGCTGTAATTTGGCATAGGTATACATATTAATCACGCCGACAAAGTGGTTTAATATTTCTCCTTGCACGTAATGTGGGGGTGATATTTTGTTTTTCTCGTCTTTCCCATGGTGGGGGTATCGTTGGATAGGCCGTTCAAATATTGCGGGTCTGTGAACACCATTTTTCGATTCAAGGATCCGTTTGCGTAATATTAAGCTTTAAGGCGCTGACAAGACCCAATTGACCAAAATAGGCTTCTCTTAAGAAAAAAAATTGCCAAATCGGTATAGTTTGTGGTAGTGGAAAAATTATATGTTAATTTTGAACATATTTCCCAGAACTTGGTTGTTCCCAAAACACATTTTGAAAAAAAATCTCGATACAAACTAACTTTAAACTAACCTCTTACCTTGAGTTCTAATCCAAAATATCTGTATTAAATATCAACATACGTTGCGTATTTAATTATTAACAAGAACGTCTTATTTGAATGCAGAACTTGGTTGTTTTTTATTTTCGATTAATCAACTGAATTTTGAGTAAATAGATAATTGCTTCATATTTTGCAATACATTACAAGCGTTCTGTGATAGCGCTTCTCTTTCTTTTCTATGCAATCTGACAGTGACCGCGGCTTAGGTGTTGTCAGCGTCTTAAAGTGCTAAGTAATTTTTGTTAGAGTCAAGTGGTTGTTTATGGAGATGTGAAAAAATTCATGGCAGTAGTACATATAATGAAATTAAAAGGAAAACTATCACAGCTAAGTAGGCTTTACAAGTTAACAAGTTAGTAATAATCGAACAGCTTAAATTTTCATTTAGAGAATTGACCGTGACGTAACGATGTATGGAAGAACATGTTTTTCAACTACAATGTTAAGTTTGTTTTTGGTATAAATTCATCCCAACACGCACCTCGCCGGTTTTTTGTTATTGACTTTGCCCATTAAATTAGGACTAAAATCAAAGAGCCACATACTCCCCTTAACTAAGTACGACTATGCATAAAGAGTTTAGACACTAACTTGAATATTTTACCTTTGTTACAGGTAAAGGTCTGGTTCCAAAACAGGCGTATGAAGCACAAGCGACAAACACTCAGCAAGACTGAAGATGGTGACGACAAAGACTCCACCACATCAGAAGGTGGCAAGAGCTCTAAGACGGGGCTTGACAAATTTTTGGACGATGACGGTCCGCTATCCGGCAAGAAGAGTTGCCAGGGTTGCGAGTTACCGCCCGGCGCACTTTGTTCCCCTGCTGAGGACCTACCAGAGCTAGCGTCACGCACACGGAATAATAATACTCCGAGCGCCACCAACAACAACAGCTTTGCGAGCGATGGAGCTTCCAGCGTAGCTTCCTCGTCCTCCCTGGACAAACTTGCCGAAGACGACTCACGAGATGGACACCCTCCCCTCGCAGCAATGACCGCCGCTCCTAGGAACTTGACCAAGAGGATCAAGCAAGAATCGAGGAAGAGATCACCTTCACTGGATGCCACATGTAAGGTGTCGCCGTCATCTTCTAAAGACGGACTTGGCCCAGTAGTTGGTCTTTCGGATAATGGAAAATTCTCATCAGTCAACTTGACACCGTCTTCGACACCAGGTACTCCATCGAGTATGCATCCGAGTCCACTGGGCCATTATCCTAGACCGTCGCCTCCAAACGCGCCGCCGGGCCCGCCGCACCCTCAAGCCGTGCCCAACGCGATGCCTCCCTACGTCATCAGAGGTAACGCGCCACCTGGACAGTTCGTGCCGCACCCAGACTTCCGCATGGATTCCAAACAGTTCATTGGAAAGCTTGCGCAATACCCCCAAGGTAACAGAAACTATGAAGGATACGGAAACGCAATTCAGTCTGCTGCTGAACAACACGGATATGTGCGAAATCAGCAGCATACACGACAGGAGGGTTCCCCCTCTACGAGAGCGACAAACGGTGTAGCATCAAGGCAAGCGTACCCTCACGAAATTTATCAAAACTATGGATATCCAGCATATGGAAAAGATCAAGTAGCCTACGGGCACCCGGGATATGACCAATCGCAGAGTTACAGTGGGGAGCATATGGGGTATGCAAACAGCCACTATGGGTACCACTACCACGAAGGTGCGCAACATGATCACGGACACAATTATTATGCTGCTGACGGACAAAAAACCGCACATGGGACGGACTATTCGAAGAATTACTATGATGGGAATGCTTACTCGCAACAGGCAGCGAGCTACGCGGCGGCAGGCGCGCAGGCGGGCGCGGGGGGCGCGGCGGGCGCGGCGGGCGCGGCGGTCGAGGCCTACAGCGGCGCCGAGTGCGCCGACGGCTACGGCTCTTTCCAGCAGTTCTACGAGGCCACGCACGCCGCGCCTGCCGGAGATAACTCCAACTCCTCCTCAGACTTCCACTTCCTCAGCAATCTCGCTAATGACTTCGCACCAGAATATTACACCATTTGAGATAAGGACTTCGCCGAGCAGGCGAGTGATCTGTTCGTGTAAGCTTACTTATATAATACTGTTTATGGAACATTTAATATAATAAGGGTTATGGTGTTGACACTCCAGTGTTCGCCCAAGGCGATGAAGTATTGTACAAGATTGCTATCCACGGCTAATCCTAATCCAATTTAAGTTTGTTATATTATACTTGCTATAAGAAACGATAATGTAATAAATTGTAAATAAATACGTATCTCTTAATTATTTTAATAGATAATTAAACTAAATTTTTACTCTGATGCGTACAGAATAAAGAATAGATATTGAACCTGATTACAGATATTTAAAGAAATACCCGCAGTTGTGAAAACACTTATTCGAGAAAATATGTTAAACTTATTGTAAATGAAATATTATAAAGCAGTTTTTCCAATCTACAAGCCATTGTTTGATACATAAGCGGATTATCAATACATACCTACTGTTGATATAATGTTTAAATAAATTGTAATTAAAACTGGAATGAATGTAAATTTCTACAAATATTATATTTAAAAAGTTTGTCTTGTATCCAAACACCTTTTCACGTGTTCATGATAAGAGATAATATTTGAATTTAAAAAATCATTTTATGACACTTAATAATAGAAATTGTTTACAAACTTAAGGAATAGTCGTTGCCTTATTTAGTTAATATTGTTTTGTGACTATAAGACATACTGTAGATACATAATAAGATAGTTTATTGTAAGTCATTATTATTGTAGATATCATCAGCTCTATCATTTTGGCCTATTAAAAAAATAAATCATTTGGTGTCACATGTTTTCTGCTTTTACTCCTACTGACCAAAGAAATACTAATTTCACATGAATCCACAATCCAATCCTATCCTCCCTAAATTATTTATAAAACAATCTTGCAATCAATGCTATTCTATTTTATGGTATATAAAGCGCCAGTAAACTGTAGTGTGCAAAGAACGAAAATCTCATGAGATCTCAAGCTCTTTTGCCATGTCACGAATAAGATGGAGCAGTCTACATGAATAAAGAATTATACTAATCCAGGACCACTACAAAACCGTTTGAAACGTGATTTACTGAGAATTTGTAATAAAGGTTTATGGAACCACAGTCTAAGTAGGGTGTTAGATAATTTGAGTAAAATAGTAGAGAATACTCATATTAATTTATTATCAAACTAGATCATGTGAAATAGAGAGAGATTAACAAAGTTGTGATCATTTAACTAAACAATGTTATACACTTTTTATAAATATCAATTATTCAGAAACAGAAATGCATTATTATTGGCAACAGTAAAATTATTTGAAATAAGGACATTAGAATCTGGTTACTTTCATAAAATTACATTACATTTTACAATGATACTCCATGAAATAGGAGAGGTTTTCAAAACTTCCTATTTATTGGAGAATATTAGATATTCTATATAAAATTTGTGATCAGAACATCCTTGTATTGTACACAAGTCAGTACTTGTGTAGATACCAAGATTCTAATGCATACTTCAGCAAAGCCATGTCACAAGACCATTAAATGTAGTAAAGCAATTGTTACTTAAAAAGTATTAAAATATTTTTATGAAGTAGACGGTTTCGCCGCTTGCATCTGGGCTTGCAGCTTCATCTCAATCATCATGCAAATAGCTTTGTGAACCTTTGATTTCTCTATGCCTAACATTTTTATTTTGTCCATTTGTTCTGTTACAAATGTTACTTTTCTCTGAAAGTAGTCCTTAGCACCAGGAATATCCTGAAAAGACAAATGGACTGTTTAAAACATAGGTAAAATAACCTTTCTGAACAAGTAAAACAACAAAAGGAACACACACTTCAACAAAGAATAGGAATTTGTTTCTTTACCAAATAATAAGAACCAAAATTAAATAGTGAGGAGAAAAATTATGCATCTATTTCACAAGTTCACAACTTACTTTCTGTGCATAATATCCAGTTCCTATATCAATAAGCACATGCTCAGTATCTGATATTTCACCGGGGATGTACATAGATCCAGTCAGCGGTACCAGTATGCTTTTGCCTTTACACTCAGGAGTCATTTTCTCAACACATTCTCCCGATTCCATAAACTTTCCTTGAGCCATCTTCAATGTTTGTAAAGAGTCTTGAAATACGGTCATTTCCTTAAAATACAAAGGTTCAAATTAAAATATCTCTTTGAAACTAATCATTGTAATCCATAACCTAAATACTAAATACTATATCTGACGACAATAAATTGGTTATTAAATCGCGAAATTACTGAATATGTGGAATAAATAACCAAATTAAGACAAATCCTGCAGGCATTATTTTGCCATTTTGTATTTTTAACTTACTTGATCCAATTGCTGTTTGAGTTGGGCCAACTGCTGTAAATTGAGCTTGGATAAATCGATTTGATGCATTCCTGGCGCTGGTGCACTTGATACAGTAGCCATTGTTAATAAAGTTGATAATTCACACCTAGTTTAATAAGAATAGTGACTAATATAAATAAATGCAAGATTTCTCAGCATAATTCGCAGGAAGTAACCTCAAATATTTGCCCCACAGCAAAAAAGACAGTTCTAATTTTGACATAGAATAGACGTAACAAACTGTCAGTGTCAAATTTGATTAAGGATGTACACTAGTTAATATGATTCGCGACTGTGGCAGATATATGTATTTATTGAAATATAATTTATTGAAATAAACATCAATATAATTATCTAAGGTCAAAATGCCCTAATGAATAACCCGTAACTCTAGCAAAAACAAATAGCAAATAATTAAAGATTTTGCAAACGGATCCATGAACCGAAAAATGTTCTGCACATACTCCCCAATGATGATTAAAGCCCTATCAAACGACATCCCAAACAATAGAATGGTATTAAAAACTGAAAGCTCGTCATAGGTGTTGTGCACAGTTGTCCATCTACAAACCGCCATTATTTTGTTTATGTTTACTTTTGTGTCTATCACAAACGAAAACTAGATAAATATGAACGCGACTTGGAGTGTACCACTATTAAAAGACGAGCTAAGGACAGGGGAAGCGTCTAACACTGGTAAAAAGCAGCTGTAGTGGAAAAGTCAATAAATTATGAATGTTTTATAATTATAAATTATACGTTATTACGTGTTCGTTGACTTTAAGTTCGTTTTACAAGCTTTTATTGAACTTGCAATTAAAACCACTTCCTCATACCCTTTTTTTTTTGGATGGGAAATCATCAAATAACTGCTCCCGCTCTGGGTGGAGCGGGAGGGTGTGTCAGACTCTTACTGACTAAAACCCACCCGTATTCTTTCCGTTGCCTGTGTTGCGGGGGCCTCGGTGACCCATTAGTACCTTCCCGCGACCCCGGCAGGCATCGGCCCTAGTGGACATTGTGCTGACGACATCTCTTTGAGGCGCGCGTGGAATACGACGCGCCGTCGACCCGGGCCTGGTCCTAATCGGAATTTGAGGAGTCCCTGCCACGTTGCGATTCCAAGCCTAGCCACGCTGTGATTCTATCACTCTAGAGTTCCACCATCACAACCAGGGCTATTGTATCTGTCAAGACATATCCAAATAGCCAGAACACACCGGAGCTATCTTGTCTAATCAAGAAGTTCTTAAGGTGACCTGACGCTCGTCGTTCCACGCGCGCCTCAAAGAGATGTCAGCACAAGTGTAGGAGTCCACTAGGGCCGATGCCTGCCGGGGTTGCGAGAAAGTCCGAAAGGGATACCGTGGCCCCCGGCAACACAGGCAATGGAAGGAGCATGGGTGGGTTTTAGTCAGTAAGAATCTGACACACCCTACCGCTCCGCCCAGTGGGGGAAGTTATTTAATAATTTCCCACCCAAAACAAAAGGGACTCCTCAACCATTTATGACAAAAACTATAACCCAAAGTGTAGTTGTCCAGGGTCTGATGATAGTGCCGGAAGGTGGCCATAGGAACACCTCAAGTTTACAAGATGTGTGTTGTGTTGGACTCGTTGGATTTGTCTTGACAAGTACCTTACAAGTGAAGCTGATAGAACAGATATTTTATGAAATTCTAACGCTAAAAAGTAAGAAAAATATAATTTAAGTAAAAATCTTTTTAAAAACAAGCTTTTATTTAACTTAAAAGTACTAAATAAAACTTCCTGTCCTCAAATGATCTGACCAAGATTATTATTTTTTTTTTTTTTAGATTTACATCGGCATTGATGAATTTTATTTATACAATGGCATGAATATGTACTTGTAAAATATTATATTGTTTTCAAATCCTGTGATTGTGAAGACTATGTGGGGTCATTGTTGTTTTTTTTTTCTCATTTAGTTTTAATCATGGTCTAGCAGTTTGAGTAATTTATGCGGCCTACCCAAATGTATTGCCCGCGCGCGCCTGCGTTGCCTGTGTTGCGCGTGGAATACAACGCGCCGACGACCCGGTCGGTCCTTACCGGACGGTGAGCTACCCATTGCTCACCGTCCGCAAGCCCGAATAGATGATCTACCAACTCCCAAGTTACGTCAAGCTTGTATTTTGAGAAAAATTTAAAAGTAGGTATATTTATGTAATTTTAGGTGGTTACATTCATACTAGGCGTACGTTAGGTAATTTTTTTTCTAAACTTATTTAAATCATTTGGGTAGATGGAGTTCGTGGTTCTCTTTTTACGTGGTCTCTAACAGATTTTGTTTTTGTGCGTGCTGCGTTCGATCTTGTGACATGGCCTCATGCCCTGTCATGAATGCAATGAGCATCTACTGCTGCTCCACTGACACTCTTTTCTGCAAATATGCATTTTCAACTACGTTATAAAACATACAATGAACAATTAACAAGAAATATTCATTGTTACACAATGATAAAATACACACCCATTTTTCTATAGTGTAACGCTAGATGTCGCTAGCCAGCCGTTAAGCCGGCTGTCAAGCCCGCCACGCCTAGCCGCTACGTCACTTCCCCACTACGTGAGCCTTGCCCCGCTAAATTCCGAGCCGGGGGAGGTGAAGTAGCCGCCAGCCAGCCAGTCTTATAAAAGCCCGAAGCGATGATTATTTGGACTAGTTCATGAAGCGCATCACGAAGCGCTTCTTCGACTCCGCCACCACCCACCGCAACCCTCTGGTTGTGCAGGCCGCCAGTTATAGGCCCTCCACCATTAGCTCTATTCGCCGTCCAAGGCATACCCTCTCCGACCCCGATGACCCCATTACCCTCCTCCAGGAAAGCAATAGGGCAACGAGTACAGTGCACAAAACACACCGACCTACGTTCCGACCTCGCCGCCGAGGTCCCTCGCGTAAACCCCGACGTAATTGTCCCCCCCGACCCTTGCTCGAAGAAGTGCCAGCCCGCGCCGCAGCTGAGCCTGTAGCTTTAAATTCCCCGATTAATAATAATAATATTAACCAGATCCAGCCTGTCCCATCTTGCTGTCCTCCCCCCAGCGACGCCCTAAGCCGAGGTCCGTACCCCACAGGGGGTGCCCTTAGCGTGCAGTCGCTTAGTACTAAAAGAAATTCGCCCCTGGCTGGAGGCTTTGAGTTCGCTTAAGGCAGCCACAGGAAAGTCCGGTTAAGTAGTCATGACCTCTCAAGGTCAACTACGAGATGCCATACCTAAAAAAAAAAAAAAAAAAATATTTGGACTCATTCCGCGCTCGACACCCGCCGTGAACGGACGTGCTGCCGCTCCCGCTCGCTGCACTCGCTCACTGCGCTCTCGAATTCCGGATCTCGTTACGCTGCCGTAACTCTCAGTAGTCGCCGACTACTTCCGATCCACGGTCGATTAATTTTATTAATCGGCCGTATTGATCTCAAAAAGTGCCTTTTTCAAGGCAGGTATTTCTTTAACAGAATAATTGTCAGAGTAGCTCATAGGCCCCCTCTGGGCTAAATCCACTGTTTCGTGGTCCGAGGTGGATACCTGACGGTGCCAACGAAACCGAGTGGGGTGTTGTTGTCCCAATACACCCGCCGAACCCCTTCAGGGCTAGGCAGTTAATTGGAAGGGTCCCAGAGTTAACCGGCCTTGGGGGATCTCCTAGTCGGCTCTGGTGCACTGAATTCCTTTTCAGCTACTCACCTAGCGTCTTTAGGGTGTGTCTACACCCTTCGCGCTAGACTGGTTCAGGGCCGCCTTAATTCTGGCGTTCTTCAAAGAGGTCCTCTTCAAGGACCCAGACTTCCTCGCCAGATATGGCGCTAGGTTTGCGGCTCTTAGCCAGCCGCTATCAACCGACTCCATCGCTGACTTCAGCGATGCTCTGACCCCCGCATCCGCGACCGTGATCCATCCTAGCCCCTCAGTGTCTATGGACACTGAGGAGCCCTTGTCGCAAGACAAGAGGTGCCCGACCCCTTATTCCTACTCTGACGTAGAGTCGGTCGACTCTTCTTCTGCCCACTCTGCTCCCTCTTCCGAGGACGACGGCTTCGTGGCCGTCACCGGAAAGGGGAAAAAGAGGAAACAGAGGAAGGCGACGTCCTCGCAGGCGACTAAAATAGCCGCCACGGAGGTTCTCTCTGCCCCCACTCCCCCTGTATCTGTGGCGCCCTACGCTACTATCCCCACCCCGACCGCTTCGTCCGCTAAGGACACTCCGGCCACTCCGGCCTCTAAAAAGATCCCCCCTCCCCCTCCTGTAATCTTGCAGGACAAAACAAGATGGTTGGACGTATCGAAATGGTGCGTCGACCAAAAAATCGGCTTTTCAAAAGCCACCACGACCCAGCAGGGTATTAAAATTACCGTCCCAACGTCCCGCGACTATAGGGACCTAACCAGAGTCCTCCGGCCGAGAGGTGTGTCATACCACACCTACTCGCTCCCCGAGGAACGCCAGATCCACGTGGTGATCCGTAGGATCCCAAAAGAAATCCCCACGGCCGACATCAAAGCCGACCTTGTGTCCCAAGGTGTCCCCGTAGACGAGGTGCACCGCATGCACCGCGCCAGGGGGGGCTCAGCATACGACATGGTCCTTGTCGTATGCCCCCCGTTCGAAGGGCATCAACCTATCTATAAAGTATCCTCTATCTGCCATCTCACGGGCCTCGTGATCGAGAAGCCCAGGAAGAGCGGCGTCGTCGGGCAATGTCATCGTTGCCAGTTATACGGGCATGCGCAGAAGAACTGCCATGCGACTCCCAGGTGCGTCAAGTGCCTGGGTGAGCATGGCACGTCGGACTGCCCCCGCCCTAAAGACCGGTCTTTGTGCACCGAGCCGCCCAGCTGCGTACTGTGCGGTGAGGCTGGACACCCGGCAAACTACCGGGGCTGTCGTATGGCCCCCAAGACGTCCTCATCAAAACTGGTGAAACGCGCAGACGCCCGCCAGCAGAGAGAGTGCCCATCATATGGGTTCTTCCCCCCCCATCACAGACATTCCCCCAACTCCCCCTGAGGCTAAGCCCGCAAAGGCCTAGCCCATGGAATGCGATGAATCATCAGCAGGCGTTCCCTGCTATGGTTCAGCCGAGACCCACCCCACCTCCCATCAGACCGCTGATGGACCCCCGCATCCGCGTCTCCGCGCCTGTTCAACCTGCGAGGCCCGCGCCCGCTCCCATGGCCGCTGCCGCAACCGCTGCGCCACGGCCCGTCGCCGCTTCAACCACCCCGGTGGTCGGCCCGTCCATCCCGTCCATCCCAGTAGATCCATTCAGCGTGATCTCTGGGACCTTCGCGTTATTTTTCACGCCCCGCGCGCGCAAAATGGCCAATGAGCTCGTTGCCGCCCGTAATTCCTGCGATCTCGCCCAGATACAGCGTATATTCCACGCGTATCCAGAGATTACGCAAGCCCTCGAAAACTTCGCGAAACCCAAATAATGGATATACAACCGAAAGCACGTACCAAACCCCGATCCCTAAAGTTAGGTTTCTTTAATGCCAATGGCATGATTAATCAACGCGATGAAATCGCTGCATTCCTCCGCGACCACCAAATTGATATTCTCCTATTACAGGAAACATTCCTAAAGCCCAGCCGTCGAAACCCGTCAATTGCCAACTATCGTATAGTTCGCAATGACAGGACTAGATGTCACAAGGGCGGCACCCTAATTTATTTTAAATCGTCCCTCCACTGCATCCCAATGGACCCGCCCCCTCTCTCGCGTTTAGAGGTGTCCATATGCAAGCTAGGCATGACTGGCCATCAACCGATCACCATAGTATCGGCCTATGTTCCCCCCGTTTGCTCATCGGAGTTAGCCCTTCCCCCCCTCTCTGACGACCTTTCCATTCTACTTGGCCTGAGTGACTCCGTTATCATAGCGGGCGATCTCAACGCCAAACATCATGCATGGAACAGCACCAGGACCTCCACCAGAGGCAAACACCTGTTTGACCTATGTCCCATCCTCAACTTCGCCATCATCGCCCCGATGACTCCCACTCACTTTCCCCACGACCCTAGCCATACCCCCGACGTACTTGACATAGCGCTTCTGAAGAGTATCAACCTACGGTTGGATTCTATAGAGGCGCTTGACGAACTCTCCTCTGACCACCGTCCAGTTGTTGTAAAGCTGGCACCACGCCTAGGTCTCCATGACCCTGATAGAACCCCTCTCACCAAGTTAGTTACAGACTGGAGGAAAGTAAGCGACTGCCTGAAATCCACCACGTTAGGTCCCCGACTAGACTCCATTCCCGACCACTTCGACTCTATCGCTGACACGACAGCCGCGATCGACTCATTCACAGTGCACGTACAATCAGTCCTGAACGACTGTTCAAGGGAGGTTCCGGCGATGGACGACCATCGCTGGAAGCTCCCGGACGATGTACGCGAACTGTTGAATGAGAAGAACGCGGCTGTCCGTGGGTACAGTAACTTTCCCAACCACGCGAACAAAGCCGATATGCGCTATTTACAGAGATCTGTAAAGACACGCCTATCGGAGCTGCGTGACGCTGGATGGGACGAGATGCTGAGCGAGTTAGAGCCCACTCACCGAGCGTTCTGGGACCTTCAGAGGAAACTCAAATCCGACGAAGTCGTCTCAATGCCCCCCCTGGTGCGCCCCGACAAGACCATCGCTTTCGATGACGTCGACAAGGCAGAATGCCTAGCCGATAGTCTTGAGGCTCAATGCTCACCTGGCTCTCAACCAGTAGACCAAGCTCACCTGTCCCAGGTCGACGCGGAAGTCTAACGTAGAGCCGCCCTCCAGCCCGTTGAAGACCCTGACTATCCTCTGCCTCCCGTCACTCCAGACGAAGTGCATGATATCATCAAGGGTCTAAAACCTCGCAAAGCCCCCGGCTCAGACGGAATCACCAATAGGGTGCTCCAACTGTTCCCCGCTCACCTCATAATGCTCATGGCCACCATCTTCAATGGAGCCCTGAGCAATAACATCTTCCCACAAGAGTGGAAGAAGGCCACCGTCATCGGCATACCGAAGCCCGGTAAGCCGAAAACGGAGCCCACCAGCTACCGGCCCATCAGTCTGCTCAATGTCTTCGGCAAAATCTATGAGAGGCTTATCTTAAAGCGCCTCAGAGATTTTGCGGAAACAAAGGGCCTCATCCCCGACCAGCAGTTCGGCTTTAGAGCCCAACATTCTTGCGTCCAACAGGTCCACCGCATCGTTGAACACATAAGCCACGGCTTTCAACGTGGTCTTACGACCGGTGCTGTATTCTTCGATATAGCGAAAGCGTTCGACAAGGTCTGGCACAACGGCTTATTATATAAGCTCTACAAACTCGGTGTGCCCGATCGTCTCGTGCTCATCTTACGAGACTTCTTGTCAAACCGCACCTTCCGCTATCGCATCGAAGGAGCGCTATCCTCCCCTCACCCTATCCGTGCAGGCGTCCCTCAGGGCTCTGTACTATCCCCTCTCATTTTCACTCTCTTCACCAGCGACATCCCGAAAAGTAGAAAGGCGCAGTTGGCTCTGTTCGCAGACGACACGGCCATCTACTACACCGGGTTAGTCCACGACCACATATCTCGCACTCTCCAGACCGAGGTCAACAAGCTTGGCGCTTGGTTTAGAAAGTGGAGAATCGAGGTCAATCCCGACAAAAGTCAGGCTGTTCTTTTCACCAAACAGCGTAGAAACCTCATCGCCCCCCGACCGCTCACCATGTTCGGCAAGCCTATCCCTTGGGAGAAGCGAGCCAAATACCTAGGCGTGACCCTTGACCACCATCTCTCGTTCTCAGAGCACATCAAGCAGGTGCGTTCGCGTACCGCTTTCGCTCTCGGTAGACTTCACTCCGTCCTAAATGCGCGCAGCAAATTGTCCCTTAAGGGCAAATTGCGTATTTACACAGCGTGCATCCGTCCCATCATGACTTATGCCTGTGCAGTCTTCGCACACGCTAAACCCCACCACATCCACAGGATGCAGTCCCTCCAAAACCGTTTCCTCCGAAAGGCAACGGGAGCCCCCTGGTTCGTCCGAAACGAGATCCTCCATCTCGATCTTAGAATCCCCACCATCAAGCAGTTCATGAAGCGCATCACGAAGCGCTTCTTCGACTCCGCCACCACCCACCGCAACCCTCTGGTTGTGCAGGCCGCCAGTTATAGGCCCTCCACCATTAGCTCTATTCGCCGTCCAAGGCATACCCTCTCCGACCCCGATGACCCCATTACCCTCCTCCAGGAAAGCAATAGGGCAACGAGTACAGTGCACAAAACACACCGACCTACATTCCGACCTCGCCGCCGAGGTCCCTCGCGTAAATCCCGACGTAATTGTCCCCCCCGACCCTTGCTCGAAGAAGTGCCAGCCCGCGCCGCAGCTGAGCCTGTAGCTTTAAATTCCCCGATTAATAATAATATTAACCAGATCCAGCCTGTCCCATCTTGCTGTCCTCCCCCCAGCGACGCCCTAAGCCGAGGTCCGTACCCCACAGGGGGTGCCCTTAGCGTGCAGTCGCTTAGTACTATAAGAAATTCGCCCCTGGCTGGAGGCTTTGAGTTCGCTTAAGGCAGCCACAGGAAAGTCCGGTTAAGTAGTCACGACCTCTCAAGGTCAACTATGAGATGCCATACCTAAAAAAAAAAAAAAAAAAAAAAAAAAATTATTTGGACTCACTTCATAATAATAATTGTAAGGGGAAACTCTGCCCCAATAAAAGTATCTAAATCAACTGCTGTTTACACTTTCTACCACTGCCGTTATACTCAGAAGTGGTATCGAAGAATAAAAAAACCGATGAAACGACGCTCTGCTACTTATAAACGTCAACGGTCGCCTAATCGGGAGGAAGAAAATTCTGCGCCGGTAAACCAGATGTCTGAAGATTCAAACGATGAAAGTCGATGCACACCACCTGCAAAGAAAATATTGAAGACCCTCCTAGCACAAGAAGTTGAAAAAGCATTCAACAATCTGGAACATGAAGCGCCTACCCTCATTCGTCGGAAAGAACACCGTGCCGCATCGTTAATTCCAGAATTTGACCCTGAAAACGAAGAATGAACAGTTACCGTCTGGATAAAAAAAAATTAACAACTAGGTCAAATCTACGGCTGGGATGACAAAACTAAGTCATTTCACCTTCAAGACAAGTTGAGAGGACAAGCAAGAAAGTGGTATAATCGACTCGAGGAGTACGACTACTCGTGGGAACAATGGAAAGAAATGCTTCTTCGTGCGTTCCCGAAACATCGAGACTACGCTCATGTTCTCGAAGAAATGATCAACAGAAAAAACTACCCTCTGAAAGCATGACAAAACACTACCAAGAAAAAGTTGCTTTGTGCTTCAGAACCAAATTGTCAGATATCGCTACGGTTTCCTGCATCATAAGAGGTTTGCCTCTGGCGTTGCAATCAAATGCGAGAGCATTCCAATGCAAACGACCCGACGAGTTGTATGAAAATTTCTTGTCTGCACTCGATGACTACAAAGTTCCTGTAACGGATACAAGAGGAGGCTACAAGGATACGTGGCGCCCCACAGAAAAGAAAGCTTCCGCGAACCCTGACACTGATCCATGTCCGCGCTGCAAGAAAATTGGACATTTAGTACGCAACTGTCCATTGCCTGACCAACGCAGCCGCTACAAATGCGGAGTTCAAGGTCACATTGCTCCACGTTGCCCATCAAATCCCGAAAATGGACCCGCCCCAGGAGCAGATAGCGTGAAAGAAATAAAGTTGCTTCAAAACTACAACGATCTTTACAAAAAGACTGCAAAGATCAACGGTGCTTTCGTAAAAAAGTACATCGATACGGGCAGTCAAGTAAATGTGCTTAAGAGCGAAGTAGCTACTCTTCTGGGTCTCGAAGCCAAACCTGTCTCCGTTACTTTGAAGGGATTTTCTGGCGGTTGCATCAATAGTAACGGCGAAGTTGAGTTTGAACTTGAAATTGATAGCCTGCACATGACCTGTAACGCATACCTAACTGACAGCGAAATGAGCGGCGTAAATATTTTGATCGGGCAACCGGTTATAAACAGTCAAGGCGTGTCATTAGTTGTACATGAAGGCAAAGCTACGCTTCAGAAGGAGCTCAATTTCCTTTCCAATCTGGATGCTACTGAAGCTATTAGCAGATTTCGTGTCGTCACTGCTGCAAGTGAATGCCTATTATTATATACTCTTACTGACTAAAACCCACCCGTATTCCTTCCAGTTGCCTGTGTTGCGGGGGCCTCGGTGACCCATAAGTACCTTCCCGCGACACGTAGTAACCCCTGCGAGACACTTCGAGTTCCAAGAAGTACCTTTCTCTCTGCCAGCAACGCTTCTACGCGGAAATGAAGGCTACCTCAAGGTCGTCAACAGCGGAGCCAAGGACATCGCATGGAAGAAAGGAACCGTCCTACTTCGCGCTGAGAGCTGCCAGGAACCATACATAGATAACCAGGTCAGTCAGCATGCCAATAATTGCAAAACGCCATTAGCCAAATGTGTTTTACAATTGAGTACCTTATGTGTTGATAATTATGCCATTGGTGAGGTAGATATAGATACAATTAAGGTACGCCCGCTAAGCAAATCTGATCATAATCAATTAATCAATTTATTGTCTCGGTATAGTAATTGTTTTGCTAGCTGTACTAAGGAGTTGGTATGTACGGATTTAGTGCAAATGAGCTTTAGATTATCCAATAACGAACCAGTACACCGTAGGCCTTATAGATTAGCACATCACGAACAAGAGATTGTTAGATTCAAAATTAATGAGCTATTAGAAGCAGGCATTATAAAAGAATCCGAATCAGACTATGCTTCTCCCATTGTTTTGGTTAAGAAGAAGAGCGGAGATAGTCGTCTATGTGTCGACTACCGAGCACTAAATGCGTTAACTATCCGCGATAGATATCCATTGCCTAACATCGATGAGCAAATTTCTAAATTATCTGGCAAAAACTACTTCACCAGTCTTGATTTAGCCCAAGGTTACCACCAACTTAGCATTCATCCTGAAGATAGACACAAAACGGCTTTTGTCACACCGCAAGGACATTACGAATATAATAGGGTTCTTTTCGGTCTCGCTAACGCTCCCTTAGTGTTTATGCGTTTAATAAACAAGGTCGTAGATAGCTTAGAAAAATCCAAAGTAAATCATTTAGATAAAAATAACTCCAATAATTACATCAAACGGTCGTCAGAGGTATTAGCATTCCTTGATCATTTGTTTCTACCGGCAGTCGATGTTCAAACAGGTTTAGACTTGTTGCATAAAGTTCTTGAAAAATTGCAAACGGAGAATTTAAAATTAAATATGAGCAAATGTTCATTTTTACAGAATAGGATTTCTTATTTAGGTTATGAAATATCATGTGATGGCATTCAACCGGGGGAATTTAAGTTGGTAGCTGTGTCTCAATTTCCCGTTCCGAGTAACGTACACGAAGTGCGTCAGTTTATTGGTCTATGTAGTTATTTTAGGAAGTTCATTCATAACTTTGCAATAATAGCTCGTCCGCTTACGAACTAACAAAAAAAAATACGATGTGGGTATGGGGCGAGTCACAAAAATCTAGTTTTGAGAATTTAAAAAATAAATTATGCGATAAGCCGGTGCTAGCAATATACGATCCTAGTTTGCCAACAGAAATTCACACGGATGCATGCAAGTTAGGTATTGCAGGCATTCTTTTACAAAAACAGATTGACGGTAGTTTGCGCCCTGTCTTGTATTTTAGTCGCGTTACCAGTCGGGAAGAAAGTGTTTACCATAGTTATGAGCTCGAGTCTCTTGCAGTGGTGGAATCGTTGCGAAGGTTCGGTATATATATGTGTTAGGTAAAAATGTCCGCGTAATTACGGACTGTACTGCAGTACGCGATACAATGACTAAACGTGATCTTATTCCACGCATTGCTCGCTGGTGGCTTTTAATACAAGACTATGATATTACTATTGACTATAGACCGGGTGAGCGTATGAAGCCTAAAGACGCATTAGTAAGAATCCGATAGATGCCGTTAATGTGTACCGTTTAGAAGTAAATGATTGGTTTAGTACAGTGCAATGTCAAGATGAAAAGTCGAAACGTATTATTGATTTAATGCAAAGTGGATGCACAGATAGTGATATAGTGAATAATTATGTAATCGTTGGTGGTAGGCTTTATCGTAAAACTCTATACGGTACCCGATTAGTTGTGCCAAAATTCGCGCGATGGAAAATATTACAAATGCATCATGACGATATTGGCCATATAGGATTAAAACGGTGCGCAGGGGGGTAACCATCACCTCTTATAGCAGTATTATTTCAATATTACTTCAGCGTGAGAAAGAGATAGAGCTATACGTCCTGTATAGCTCCATCACTTTCCCACTGTGAAGTAATATTATAATAATACTGCTATAAGAGGTGATGGTTACCCCCCAGAACTTATAAAAAATGATTTCTGGTTTCCAAAAATGTCCCGATTTATACGGAAATATGTGATGTCATGTTTACATTGTGCGTACGGTAAAGGAGAATACGGTAGGAAAGAAGGCAAATTACATCCAATTCCTAAACCTACTGAACCAATGAAAATGGTACATATCGATCATTTGGGTCCTTTTAGCAAAATTAAAAAAGGGTACCAGTACATGTTAGTATTGACAGATGCTTTCTCTAAATTCGTTGTTTCTGAGCCTACGCGTACTGTCAATTCTGTGGAGACAATCAGAGTTTTAAAATACATATTTAGTTTATTCGGTTTCCCAGATCACGTAGTTTCCGATCATGGTAAGGCCTTTACGAGCAGATATTTCAAGAAGTTTGTAACGGAAAAGCAGTTTAAACACACGATAACAGCTATTGCGTATCCTAGTTCTAATGGGCAGGTAGAACGCACTAATCGAACAATTCTCGATGCCTTGAGAGCCACGGAACCTAGTGAGGCCTCTCATAATTGGGACAATAGTTTGCCAAATGTAATATGGGGTATTAATAACACTGTTAATGATACAACAGGGTATAAGCCATACGATTTAATGTTTACTCGTGTAGGTAGGTCAGTATGTGATGGCTCCATCCCTGATCGGGTTTCTGAGCCAGTGCAATCTAGACGTGATAGGGCTACAAATCGGATTAAAATAGCTAGCAAGAAAACATAACTTTAATAAAAAAGGTGATTACGTACTTTGGCGCCAGGCGCCGACTACTAACGGCAATAATTCTAAGTTAGATGATCTGTATTCTGGCCCATATGTGATAATTAAGGAGTTGGGTAATGATCGATACAAACTAAGAAGTATAAAAGGTCTTAGAGGATACAAGAAGTTTACAGGCCTAGTATCCGCTGATTCCTTACGACCATATCGTAGCGTTGCTTCTATGTCCGATAGCGCCAGTAGCGTGGATGAACAATTGGAAACAGAAGTTCTTATAGATCTTCTTGAGAGCTAGATCTAAGTTCTTTTCCCCATAATTTAACTTGTTTCTTGAGCTGACTTGTAATCGTAGTTCTGTTGCTTCCATTGCGGGAGCAATTGTTACAGGATGACCGAGTGTAACGCTAGATGTCGCTAGCCAGCCGTTAAGCCGGCTGTCAAGCCCGCCACGCCTAGCCGCTACGTCACTTCCCCACTACGTGAGCCTTGCCCCGCCAAATTCCGAGCCGGAGGAGGTGAAGTAGCCGCCAGCCAGCTAGTCTTATAAAAGCCCGAAGCGATGATTATTTGGACTCCCCGACAAGACCATCGCTTTCGATGACGTCGACAAGGCGGAATGCCTAGCCGATAGTCTTGAGGCTCAATGCTCACCTAGCTCTCAACCAGTAGACCAAGCTCACCTGTCCCAGGTCGACGCGGAAGTCGAACGTAGAGCCTCCCTCCCGCCCGTTGAAGACCCTGATTATCCTCTGCCTTCCGTCACTCCAGACGAAGTGCATGATATCATCAAGGGTCAAAAACCTCGCAAAGCCCCCGGCTCAGACGGAATCACCAATAGGGTGCTCCAACTGTTCCCCGCTCTCCTCATAATGCTCATGAGCATTATGAGGAGAGCGGGGAACCATGTGGCCATGGCCACCATCTTCAATGGAGCCCTGAGCAATAACATCTTTCCACAAGAGCGGAAGAAGGCCACTGTCATCGGCATATCGAAGCCCGGTAAGCCGAAAACGGAGCCCACCAGCTACCGGCCCATCAGTCTGCTCAATGTCTTCGGCAAAGTCTATGAGAGGCTTATTTTAAAGCGCCTCAGAGATTTTGCGGAAACAAAGGGCCTCATCCCCGATTAATTAATTATGCGTAAAAGAAGTCTTTTGTTTACAAAAATGTACGGATAGTAACAGCTAGCTGTGAAATTCTTAGACGTTAGATAGTAGTGACATCTGAAGTGAGCAAGTGGCCGTTTTTATCTCCATTGACGACAAATAAAACATTTTTATCCCCGCTTAACTCTAGGGGGTTAAAAAAAACAACTATTTGTTTCACAACTATGTATGCGTGATTGTTAAGCATAACCACACCAAATGACACCTTTTTAGTACCAAGGGTAACTTAGTTTACCGCAGACAGACACATGGACTTGGCGTTAATTGTTTTATTATGGAACCCTAAAAAAGAGAACCTGGTTCCACGAACTCGACTAACGAACTCAATAGAGGCATGCATAGTCGATTTTCAATTAATCAACTACTAATATACTTAGTGTTATGTTGATTTTAGTAACAACATACAACACTAAGTAACTTCATTGTTCAATAAAAAAATTCGATTCGAGACCGGAGACAGCGGATTTCTAGATTATTTTGGAATTTGTGTAGATACTAGATGTACAGTATTCGTGACACGTTTCATAAAAGTGCCGCTTAAATTAAATATTGAGCAGTTTAAATTTATTATTTTTGTTCTAAGGTGAAACTTAACCCCAATCCAACCTCGTCATGTCTGTCACCAATTTGGATACAATCGAGAATTTTCAAAATTTTATTAGGTAAGAAAATGATTTTCTATCAATATTTCCATTACATTTTATTAGAAGATTAATTGTATTTGAATTCTTTCAGTGGAAAATCTCAACGTGACTTATCTTTTCTTTTAGAATTCAAACATTCTACAACTTCTATAGTATTTTAAAAAAATGTACTTAGTTTTAAATGATTTAAATTAAAACTTCATAGAATTAATGTCCATTTTCAGCCTCGTTTTGCAAGGACAAAAAAGTTATCTAATATTATAAAGCTAAAATATCTGCAACTAATTGTTTTCAACAGTAATTATCATCAAATTAATGTGTTTCACCTTTTCTTAAGGTCACCCAAGATAACTAAATGCTATTAATATTTCCCTTCCTACCTCATGGCTTTGATGTGACATGCTTTGTTTATTCTGATATAACTAGATTATCCATATAAACAAAACACTGATAATAGATAAAAAAAATGTGATAACAGCAATCAGCCTACCCTACTGAACTGTTATCTAGAAGTTTCGTGTTCCAAATCCAATGATTCACACAAAAATACTTGTATTTTCAGGACACCTGTGCTAACAGTAGTTCATTTTGCTGCTGAATGGGCAGAACAATGCAAGCAGGTTACAGAGGTGCTAAAAGAACTGGTAAAGCTCCCTGAAGTACAATCCAGTGGTAGCAAAATAGCTTTATGTGATGCTGAAAAGCTATCTGAAATCTCATTGCAGTTTAAGGTAAACACTATTCTCATTAAATCAACATCAACAAAATACACAAATGCAAATTACGATGATGATGACATTGTAAATTCTAAGTAAAAGAAACAGTTGTATAAATAATATAAGCACTTCCTTAAAAAAATATTTAATGTGTCTGAGAATACAATTAAAAATAGCGCAACAATTTAGCAGAATCCTTAACATACATTTCAATCGAGACAAGTTGCTGAATAAATAACTTTGTTTAATTTCCAGGTGGACTCGGTACCAACAGTCATTTTATTCAAGAATGGTACGCAGCTAGACAGAGTAGATGGTGCTGATGCTGCACAAATATCTTCCAAAGTGAAGGCCCATAGTACAAATAAGACTGCCCCCCAGGGGGACATAGCTCCTGTGAAACTAGAAGATAGACTGAAAGCATTGATTAATAGACACAATGTAATGGTGTTTATGAAAGGCAACCGAGAGCAACCTAGATGTGGTTTCAGCAAAACTTTAATTCAAATCCTTAATGGAACTGGGTAAGGATATTACTATATTATATGGTGTATGTTTAACTGTAAATTATGAGCAGCATAGATCTAATTTAATCATTTCAAATAAGAAATATTGTGGGACAACAAAGTAATAAAAGTAGATAGATGTTTTCCAATTACTGCCTCTATCAGCCACCACAATTGCACATCTTTTAGTGGTAAATTTTAAGTGACTCATAGTACTGTGTATTATTTTATTAGACTAATGGCTGCCTAGCACAAACTATTGGGAATGTTTTATAGTAATAGTATAGGTTGACAGTTGTAATCTAATACAATGGCATACTCTATGCCACAAGTGTAATATGTTTTTGATAACATTGCTCTTGATTGTTTTCTGCTCTGTCCCATTTCTTGGGGTCATACAATATTAATAGTAGCTTGTCCTTGTTTTCTAGGGTGCCGTATGATACGTTTGATATATTGACTGATGAAGAAGTACGTCAAGGCCTTAAGGAATATTCCGACTGGCCTACCTACCCCCAACTTTATGTTAAAGGAGAACTAGTGGGAGGCTTAGATATCATCAAGGAGCTACAATCTAGTGGGGAACTAGATGCTACACTGAAGCCTTAATAAATGGTTATGCCGTTGTAGGTACTTTAATTTATTGCAATAAATGAATGGTTTTAATAAATCATTGTTATCATTTCATACTTTTTGCTATAATATACTCGTACCATGAATATAGTCCCTCGGGATCCACACATTCAAATGGAATGATGGATGGATTATAAACTGCAAGCCACCAAGCCACCCGCTGCAGTGCCCACCATTGTGCAGAAACTATTTAAGAGCGAACACCCGCGATAGCGTACGCTCTACATGAGCATCATACTAGTAACATCTGCGACATGACGACACCCTTAGAGACTCCGACCGTAGCCCTACGCATTGTTTTCCTTTCTTGAAGTAATGAAGTTTAATTTGAGTTAAGAAGTTAGTTTGTGAAATAACAGTTAAAGGGTGTAGTCCGTCGTTTGTGTATGAGTTATTATGTTACGGTGGTGTTTACGAGTTTAAGAAAATATAGTGGCTTTCAACGGACCAAGTGTTTTATCTTCTTCACTTTCCTCACTGTCCCCAACAGTGAGAAGTTGGTATAGCATAATTATGTAGGTCTATTATGAGCTGCACCTATGCTTTATTGTTTACTAGCTTCTGTCCGCGACTTCGCGTGGAAGTCTTAAGACACCACAGTATATTTTAAAATAACAGCCACGTTTTTATAAAAAAACTGACTTGTTGGTCTAGTGGTCGCAAACGCTACTGTTGACCATGAGGTCCTGGGTTCGATTCCCAGCTCAGGCAAAGTGTTATTGCGTTTTCCATCTAGAATTTCTCAGTAACAGTTCGAAGTCTATTTTGCTATTTGTGCCTGGTTAATGGCAATAGGCTCGCCCCTTATCACATTGGATTTAACATAACTGGCAAAATGTGGGTGTACTATAGGTACACCTCTACCCTTCGGGGAATTCGGCGTGACGTTAATGTATTTTTAGAAAACTTCCCTGTATACTAAGTTTCTAGTTTTGGTCTCAGCAGCCAAAATGTACATAGACCCGGGAACGGTGACGCGGAAGCAAGCGACGTACAGTTGTCCGTGTGAGAAGCAGTTAGTCCTGATGTCGACTCCGCAGTCTTCAGTAGCATATTCATACGGTCATCTACGACCCTTTTTTTTGGGTTGGAATTTTTTTAAATAAGTTCTCCCACTCTGGGCGGAGCGGGAGGGCGTGTCAGTCTCTTACTGACTAAAACGCATCCGTGTTCCTTCTGTTGGCTGTGTGTTGCCAGAGGCCACGGTATCCGTTGCGGACGTTTCGACTTTGCGGCGGCTATGGGCGAGAGGGCGCGAAATTTGCCTTTCCCTCAACCGTCCCACCTCCTCCTTCGCGAGCATTACTGCTTCACAGAAAGAGGCTGACGGCTGCCCATGCCCTCTCGCTCCGTACCATGGCCTGAACCAGGGCCAGACGCGAGAGACACGGCGGTGCTCTGTCCAAGCGGGCAGACCTCCACTGTATGCTTCACTGTGTCCTCCGGGCGATCCACACAGTGGTGACACCCAGGCGTTTCCTCCCGCCTTATCCGACACAAGAACGTCCCGAAGCTGCCGTGTCCGGTGAGGACCTGCGTCAGGTGGAAGGTGAGGACGCCGTGGCGCCTCTCTAGTCACTCCTCAAAGAGGGGACTTATCGCCGTAATCGTGGCGTGCCCAGCACTGGGTTGCGACAACCGTACCCTCCATGTCGCCACGAGATCCCGCCGGAGCTCCGTCCGCTGCGCCGCGATTTCTCGCGGCAGCGCAGTTACGTCCCGGCGTTTCGCCTCCTCGCGCCACTTCCATACGTGCGCGAGGACTTTTCGGCAAGGAGGCTCGCTGCCTCACAGGAGACCGTGCGGTATCCCCGGACCATCCGGATGGCCATGACCCTTTGGGCCGCGCTCAACCGGCGGGCTGGCCGCAGCGCCAGAGAGCGCGCCCATACAGGAGCCCCGTAGAGGGCCATGGACCGCACGACCCCCGCGTAGAGCCTCCGGCAGGAGGCGTTTGGACGCCCTAGATTGGGCAGGAGCCGCTTCAATGTTGCGCCTGCCCGCTCCAGTTTGGGAGCCAAACGTCGGAAATGCTCCACGAAGTATCACCGGCTGTCGAGGACGAGTCCCAGGTACTTCATCGTCGACTCGACGCTGATGGAAACGCCTCCTACCGTTATTTGGGACCCCAACGGTGGCGCGTTCCGAGGACCATGAAAACACATGGCCTCGGACTTGTGCAGGGCCGCCTCGAGTCCCAATTGCCGGATCCTTTCGACGATTGTCGCAACCCCGTGTGCCGCTAGTTCGGTCGCCGCCTGGTGCGACCTCCCCTGCGCCAGGACCAACGTGTCGTCAGCGTAGCACACTACGCTGACGCCGCTATGGAGCTCGGCGCGCAGCACCCAGTCGTATCCGATGTCCCACAGATGCGGCCCCAGGACCGATCCCTGTGGGACACCACACGACATCTCTTGCCGGTTCCATACTCCCTGGTGGCCGGGGTAGATGACGGCCCTGTCCGTCAGATAGGCCTCGACCACACGACAGAGGTAGGTTGTAGGTAGGTGGTACCGGAGTGCCTCCCTGATGCAACTCCAGGGCAGGGTATTAAAGGCATTGGCGATGTCTAGAGACACCGCAAAGATGACCCCACCCCGGGCAACAGCATTCCCCGTCGTCAGGGCTCGCAAGCGCATGATGGCGTCCACCGTAGAGCGCCCTCTGCGGAAACCAAACTGGCTCTCCGCCAAATCCAGCCCCACCCGCACCAGCTGGCCGACGAGGCGGTCTGCAATGACTCTTTCAAAGAGCTTGCCCAACTCGTCGAGCAGCACGATGGGCCGATAAGCGGACGGAGAGCCCGCAGGGCGCCCTGCCTTCTTTATGAGGACCAGTTTCCCCGTCTTCCAACGAAGCGGGAACTGGCCCCTCTCCAAGCATGCGCTTAGGAGCCCCCTAAGTCGAGGCCCGAGAGCCTCCAAGGCCAGGACCCCGGCCTTCCCAGGTAAGCCGTCGGATCCTGGGGCGGTATTTTTGGCATTAAGCCTGCGTACCGCCGCTCTCATTTCTACCTCGGTCACCTCCGGAGCATCGTCGTCATCGTCGTAGTCGGCGGTGTGGTCCGCATCGGGCACCGCAGTAGGCGGTAGCACCGCAGTAACACACCTCCCCGCCCATGGCTACCCCCATGGGCGGGGAGGTGTGTTCCCCTCGCGAAGGGAACAGAGCGCTCACCACGTCCTCCACAAGCTGGGGCTGGAGACTGCGTCAGCGGGGGAGCCCCCACGGGTCCCTGTCCAGAATCCCCAGCGACTCCTCGCGGGCCAATACCCTGGCCCGCAGGATCTCCGCTTGGAGCGCGGTCTTCGCCGCTCTGTACCCCTCTTACAGCTCCGCCTGAAAGGCTTCCGTATGCGGAGGTTTGATACGGAGCCTGCGGTGCCTGGTGTACCGGCATCGCGCAGCCACGCACGTAGTGCGCAGAGCCGTCAGCTCCTGCGACCACCAGTACACCTGGCGCGAGGCACGTCCAAGCTGGACCCGGGGCATTGCCACATCACCTATGTCGGAGATGGCCTCCCGGAACAACTCCGCCTCGTCGTTGATGTCAGCAGGCCTGTCCGGTGGTGACACCCAGGCCTGCACGATCGAGGCTTCCAGGAGGAGGTCCCGGTCCAGCTGCTTCAGCGCCCACCGCGGACCACTCGAGGGCCGTCGGACCGGCGCATTCGAGGTCTGGGCGGAGACGTCAAACCGGATATACCGGTGATCGGAATAGGTCTCCACCCCTTCCATGACGCGCCAGTCAACTACACGGGGCGACAGAGCAGGGCTGCGAACGAGATGTCCACCAGTGATTCACCCCGCATCCGCACACACGCGGGTACAGAACCCCGGTTTAGGACGACCAGGCCTGTCTCCATCCTGCCCCGTGTGTCTGTTAACCGGGAACCCCAAGCCAAATTCTTGGCATTGAATTACCCGATGACGAACACGGGGAGGGAACTAAACCCGACGACGACGTCTCTCAACTCCGCAAGGGAGTTGTGGAACTCGGCTAGAGTTAGAGAGAAGTAGACCCCTACCACGACGATCTCCCCGAACCGTGCTGCTACGCAGCCCCGTCCTCTCTTGATGGCCTCGAGGGACGGAGTACCGGCGGCGGCCGACGAAATTAGGGTCACTGTGCCGCTCAGGTCCTCCGCCCAGTCATCCCTGGGCGGGACAAAGTACGGCTCAGCGACCATGGCGATGTTAATCGACCACTGCGCCATGCTCTGGAGCAACAGATCCTGAGCGGTGGCGCAGTGTTCGCCTGGAGGAGGCGTAATGGGGCCATTATTGGCACTCCATGTCAGCCCCCTCTTGAGCCTCCTTCCCAGCCCCCTGAGAGGGTCCAGCCGCAGTGGCCACGGTGGCGACGGCGACGACGGCGGTGGTGGAGGTGGCAGCGGCGGTGGCAGTGGTGGCGGCTGCGGTGGTGACGGCGGTGGTGGAGGGCTTGCGTCTGGCCCTGGCTTTGGCGGGTGGGGCGCAGGCCTCTCCCCCCATCCGGTGCTCGGCCGGCTTGCCAGCCGCCGCACATACGGCACAGTGCGGCGTGGCGTTGCACGAGCCAGCCTTGTGCCCGGGCAGACCACAGCGGTAGCAAAGACCGCTGCGCTCCACCTCCAAGGTACAATTAGCTCGCACGTGGTCGCCCACTTGGCAGCGGAAGCACCTCAGAGGTCTGGGTTCCAGCAGTTTCACCTGCGCGGAAACCCAGCCCACCAATAGCGGTTGGCCCTCCCCGGAAATTTTCCTGGGCGTCGACACGGGGCAGCTCACCGTAACGGTTTGCAGCCCCGCGGAGTCAGGACGGATGGTGCCTGCCCTCACCTGCTTGGCAGAGCACCCCCAGTCTTAACCACTGCGGCGACCACATGTTCCTCCGTCACGGAGTCGTCCAGGCCCATGATGCGCATGCTAGCGCACTTGGTGGGTCTGGACACTCGGGCCTCGTCCGCATTTAGGGACGCCCTAAGCCTTTCGGCCAGAGCGTCAGCGGCGGGGCTACTGGCTGCACCGGGGCCTTGCACCATTCGGGCCGCGACTGGGGCCCGAATGGTGCAAGTCCCCGATATTTTCATCCTAAGGCCATTGGCAGCGCCGAGCTCTTCAAGGCGCACCACCTCACCCACCTTCGCCATAATGGTCTTATAGGACACGCCCTTCTTTTCCGCATCCGGCTGTAGTGTGATCACTACAGCTGCGGTATTCGGGGTGCGGAGCCTAGCCGCGGCAGTTCGCTCCTTACACCACTGCCCCCTCTCCCTCTTTTTGGCCGCCTTCTTTGCCTTGGCCGCCTTCCTCTTCTCTCCGGCTACTTGCCATTCGGCATCGGCCGGAAGAGATTTAGGAGGCGGGGGCGGCCGTCTCGCCGACCAGGGCCGAAGCCCTCGCCACTAGGGCTGGAGCCCTCGCCGCTGGAGCCGAAGCCCTCGCCGCTGGTGCTGGAGCCTTCACGACCCGCGCATTCGCCCCTCCCTTTGGCTGCCCCGACGAGCCTGGTTTGGGCGAGGCAGCTGTGGCGGCAGAATATGACGGGGTCTTGCGCTGGCCTGAAGCCGGCTGACTCGCCGCCAACGGAGGGCGCAGGACGATGGCCTCCAGGGCGGAGAAACGACTCCGCAAGGAAGCCATTTCCTGCCGCACCAGGGTCAGAACCCGGTCCTCTACAGGCACGGGCCGTCCCTGTCCCTGTTGCTGCTCCCCTTGTGGCTCCATCTGGGGGCCGGCTCCTCGGAGCCGTCCGTCTGGAGTCCACTCGGAGCTTCTCATTCTCCTTTCGGAGCAGCTCCATGGCGGCTGTCAAGCGGGCGACCTCTGCCCGCATCTCTGATGTACCGTCCGGAGGAGGCCCGACGTGGAGGGCCTCCGCTGCCGCCACAATAGAGGCCGTGGCCGCGGCTATGGCCTGATCCTTAGAGGACCTGAGCCTCTTAACGGATACAGCCTTGATCGCCGCAGCCACGACCTCCGCAAACCCAGCCACACGCTCCGAATTGGAGCCAGCGGCGTCCGGCTCCCCGCCAAAAACCTCAGAGAGGGGCCCCTCCATGGCGAGCTTCCCGGCTCGCTGAGCTGGCTGAGCTGGGCTGGTTGGCTCAGCTGGGCTAGCTCGGCTCGGCTTGTTGGGGTCCCTAGTGGAGGGCCCTCTGTACACCCCTTTACTTCCTCGGGCTCCACCCCGCCGGCTGGAGTGTATCTTCGTCCTCCGCCCGACCCCTTCGTTGGAGAACGACCCCGAGTTGGGGCGCTTCGGGGCTCTTAAAAACCCTCGCTTCCTCTCCGCGGCCTCTTCGCGCTTTGAGCTCCCGCAGCTCTTTGCGCCGGATGCAGCGTCGGATTCCGACCCCGCATCGCTCGCTTCCCCTTGACGTCCAATTGTTTTATTTTTTTTAAATGTGTCCATTTTGTTCCCACGAGTGTGGGGGATTTATTCAGTCCACCTAGGTTCACCCCCTGTCCCTAGCTAAGTGTAAATTTATAACCCAACCAGGGGGTCCCCTGGTACCCTGACTGGGGGTGCGCTAACGACTGATGCGCTACCTACAACTACGAAGTTGCAGATGACACTACTCCTCAGCCATTCATATCCTTGCCGCGCACCAAAACGTGATATTAGAGGTTTTTTTTATAGAGGTTATCCTTATCATCCTCGCGATCCGGGCGACCAAGCCAAGATCCTCGACCCGTTCCAAGCCACAAAACATGACTGGTCTCTTTACGGATTACGATTTCGACGGTTGCAGGCAGAAGAATCGGTTCTCCCGCTGCTAGCTAGCTGCCAGGGTGAGTGCACAGCAAGCACCGCCACTCGACCTGGCCTCTGTAAGCAGAGGGGAGTGGACGACCGACGATCGAGCATGAAGCTCCGGGGGCCACGCAGAAATTCGCCACAGTCAATACCCTCTCCGAAACATGGAGAGACTATTGGCCGTGCCCAGGATGCACCGGCCCGACGACTGCTCTTCCCCAGAACGTATTCGCAGGGAACCAGCAGCAATCAGGCATACGAGGAGGTTTTCTGCACGCATCCCTAGTGCCTGACCTTGTCGAACGCTTTCGTTATGTCGAAGAATACAGCACCAAGACGACGGTGAAAGCCAACACATATGTTCTACGATGCGGTAGACCTGTTGGACGCAAGAATGTTGGGTTCTAAAACAAACTGCTGGTCGGGGATGAGGCCCTTAGTTTCGGCATAGTCTCTGAGGCGCTTATAAATAAGCCTTTCTAACTAGACTTTGCCGAGAACATTGAGCAGACTTCAGCAGACCGATGGGGCGGTAGCTTGTGGTTAAACGCTCTAAGGTATAATATACATATAATGAGTAGGATAAGCAAAATAAATCGACTAAACGCACACGAACAAATGTAGATTTCTCTTGGAATGAAGTGTTTTTCTTTGTTGTTGTCATCTATATTGACAGCTGACAGTGACACTGACAGTTATGAATGAAGACGAACCAAAACTTTGGGAACCGTAACATTTAACAAAACGAAAAGGAATAAAATATAATTTTCTAGAAACTTGGTAGATGCTGTCTTTGTGATTATATGATCTGATTTTACTGACTTTCTTTCTCTTAGATATGGATAAATTATATACTTATAACCCAAGTATGCACATCCTATAATCAACCTATTTTTTACTGCATTCGTGTACATTAATTTATTTATGTATCTTACTGATTGTGTATCTATTATCTTTATTTGATTATTGTAATAACATAGCTTTTCTATTGTAGAAATAATGACTAAAACGAGGACGGCAGGCGATGGAATGGAATCGGACGAAAACACGTCAGAAAGGGTTCAAAATGTGGATTCTAAGATTACCGCTAGCCCAACTAGAAAAGATAATTTGTTACCCGCTCGTTTAGTTCAAGTGTACGCTACTAAAGTGTTCAGATCAGAGAAGAGGAAGTCATTAAGCGGAAAGACAACGAAGTTTGTGCCTTACGAGCCCTATCCAGCCGCTGTAAAACCAATGACACCTTCGCTTGTTACAAAAGACTTGAAAAAGTCGAAGAACAACATGGATATTAACACCTTAATAACTCAGATGTCTCAAATGAGTACAAACTTGAATGAATTCAAACCTCGTCCAAAACTGAACTCCACAAGTGATAAGTCTGGTCCAGATGTTAATAGACCCAGTCCAGAAGCTGTAGAGATGAAAAAAAAAATTGATAGTTTGACACATGAAAATGAATCTATAAAAGAACAGTTAAAGCAACAAGTTCAAGTATAAATTTAATATTATTTTTCTATTATCATACATACATAAATTCACGCCTTCTTCCCATGGGAGTAGGCAGAAACTATAGAACACCACCTGCTACGCTCCTTACATACTCCTTTTGCTTTGTTTATGTTCATACATGCGCGCCATCGGCAAGTACTACATACCTGACTTTTTTAACCATTTGACCGCCAGTCATGTATAGATTACAGAGCAATATGTGCCCAGCACTCCACGGTCACAACTACATGACAGATTTTAAAGAATAATTCGTAGCTTGGTGCCGAGGGCACGTCTTTGCTTTTTGACATGGCGGTCAATAGGTTATAGAACATATCTTCTATTATCATACATAACAATAAGTTGTTTTGCTTGTGAATTCTGTTTATACTGCTGTGTACATAAATGAAAGTTATTCATAGGATAGAAATTAAAACTAGGCTTGTTCTTAAGTTCTACATTACAAGACAGTAAACAGATTATTTACAATATTTCTCATACAGCTTTAACTATAAGACAACTTCAAAACAAACATTTTGAAGCAATTTTTTTACTGGAATTTTTTTTACATATTAGACAAGTGAATATTTATGTAACTTTACAATACTGCTCTGAAGTGCCCAGTTTATGAATTAAAATAATAGGAACCTTATCAGAATGATTATAAAACATATCACAACCCCAAGAATTTAATCAGAGTTAATTACAGCGCTTTAAATAGGCTTTAAACTTTTATCTTCCTTACTACTATCTCTGCAGCAGAATTGCATCATGATATGATTTAATATATGGTGTTATCTACAGGTCAACAAAGAACTTAAAACAATGCTGGTGGCATCAATGGGTGAGGACCTTGAGACACAAGTACAATCTCTGAATGAAGATAAAAAGCATTTGGCGAGTGCTTTGCTAAGTTCTGCACAACATTTGTCTACTCATCAGGTATGTTGAGTTATAATAACTGAATTGCTGAGGAGTTGGGGTGAACAAAATGATACTGGCTACCAGGATCTATGTTTGAGCTTTAGAGAGGTCCAGTAGTGACTTGACTGCACATTTCTGTCGTAACTGATGAGACATTTAAACAAGATATGATTTTGGTATGATTCCCATGTATTATTATTTATTTTCCCATAACTGTCACACTGCATGGCAAAGAACTCTACTTGATGAGGAAAAACTATTATTATTAGCTATGTACAAAGGCCTAGTATTCAAAACTCCAAGCCCCTTTTCAAACATATTTGTTTTTTAGGAACAAACTGAATGGCTAGCAGGGCAGTGTGAAGTATGGAGGAGTAAATTCCTTGCAAGCAGGTAAAATAATACATATTATATAATAAAAACCGGCCAAGTGCGAGTCGGACTCGCCCACGAAGGGTTCCGTACCATTATCTAAAAAAACGGCAAAAAAAAAATATGTCTGTCGGGTCAGCTAGTTTAAAATAAGTATATTTAAATCAAATTCAATAAAATTTTATGTAACACTAGCTTTTGCCCGCGGCTTCGCCCGCGTGGATGTAGAAAAATATCCCATGGGAACGTACTACCGCAATTTAAAGGAAACGAAGCGATCGCAAACCTCATAGCTGAGGAAAGGTCATTGACCCCTAGCGCTCCACTCGCCGCCGTCAACCATAATTATTTTGTCAGGCTGCGGTCTATCTGACCACACGCCGACCGCGACCGACAACTTGTAGCCGTCCGCACGCTGTCGGTAGTGTCTGACGCTTTAAAGAGAGCCTAGCCCTAACGCGTATTTTTGAAACTGTGACATTTTAAAGTATTAATTAAAAAAAGGCATGTAAAGGCATATTTTAATCGAGTCATTCCCGCTCGTCACACACCCTGTCATCCACACTGCGGACGACTGGGAATGTTGCGGTCTGTTCGTCTACACTGGACGAACAAAACGCATTATTCCCAGTCGTCCACACCCCGTCATCTCACGTCTAGTCTAAGAGTTAGATAGTATTTATTCCTTATATAATAAACATAGGTACTTTTAAAATATTATGTACTTAGCTTTATTACTTTAGTAAGGCAAATACTTTAAAAGTACATACCTAGTAAATCTAAAGCTTTATTGCGTATTTTATACTAAATGTATAGCATAAGAATGTTTCAAATTTTTATTTTACACATTGGGTATTGTATCAATATCAGTTTAAATGCAATTAATATGTAAAAAGTTTTAAAGTTACAATCGCCTGGATATACTCAACTAATACCTGCACCCTGTCGATCCTCCAACAAAAGATAGTCTTTGCTTATCAGTTTTGACGACGCTTCCGGGAATGAAAATTAATTAAACCGTTAAATCATTTATTTAATTTAAAATTTCTTTACTCTTAAACTAGACATGAAACGAGGTGCGGACGACTGGGAATGTTGTGTTCTGTTCGTCTACACTGTGAACGAACAGAACGCATCTTTCCCAGTCGCCCGCAGTGTGGACGACGGGGTGTGGACGAACGGGAACAACCCTTTTAATCTAAATTAAAAATGGCCAATTTAAATAATAAGTTTTATTTGATATATGGATTAATATGATACCGGTGAAAATACCGAAAATAACAATGAATTTTTTATCAAATTCTGAAAGGTAAAAATGGTTACTGTGGGACATCCCTAGAAGATAGACATACTATCGCGGACTTTATTGTTGAACTTTGTATGTACAATCCTGTAGAACATAAATTGTATGTACCTATCTCATACGGTTTACGCGGGGCACGCCAGTAAAGCTCCCAGTCGGCGTGATTCTCCGACATCTTCAACAATAATCGTGATCGTGGTTTAGTGTGTATGAAATACACACTAAACCTTAGTCATGAATCACTCCGTCCATTGGTGAAAACGTCCGTTTGAACATCCGTTCTTGAGTTTGTCGCGTTCAGACAGACAGACGCAGTGGAGGGAACTTTATTTTATTATATTTAAGGATAAACTTGTTTACACCCACTGAGTTTTGATGATGCATAAAGGATTTCAAAAAACGTTGTTGTTGAATCATAATTACTCATAAATGAATGGTAAACTAATGACTAAGATTGTTTTCAGCTTGATGGTAGAAGAACTAGCTCAATGTAAGAAGTTATTAAACGAAAAGACTGAAAATTTACAACAAGCAATAAAACAATTACTTGACGAGCGATGCAGGGCGCGTGACATGATGTTATGTACTTATAAGAACTTGTACAGTCTCCACGAAAAATGGCTTGAAAATATCGCCATAACAGAGTATGTGGGCAACAGTAAGATGTACAACCGACCTATTGGAAACCTCAACTTTAACGCGACTATTCCGCATTCGACAAATATACTGGATATGACATCAATCAACCTAAAGCTGTCGGAAAATATCAGCAGTTCCGTCGAAAAGCAAGATATTAGCCATTTGAATAACTTGCTCACTATCACTGAAGGGGAAAAGAATGCTGAAAATGTAAATATGATTCGTGAATACTTAAAATATTGATGTGACAAGACCTCAACCCATTAATCTTAGCTCAAACAAATACAATAATGAATATCGTAATAATAACTATTCTGTCTTGCTAAGCTTATAGGTCTTATCTTTTTTTGCTTATTTGGCACCATGGCAACACTATTAAGGTACCTACAAAACAAAAACGTCTTATCTGTGCATTTACTTACTCAAACTCATGTTTCCAGTTTGTCCTATCTGCCGTTTAGCACCCTGTTACAAAATATTAAAGTCATATCTAACAATTTTCTATTGAAGGGAATACATTAATTATGAGCAAAACTAAAACAGTTTTTTATCTATACAATCATATCAAACACTTTTGCCTTCCCTGTAAAAAATATATTTGGCAGATAGGACTTATACGCTTAGCAGGGCAGTATTGTCTGTGTTCATAAAACATGTTTAGGCTTCAGATGAGCAGCAAGCAAGTTTAGTTGCACTGCAACACAAAACGCTGCAGATTTTTTTTGGCTCTCCATCAAGTTGTTACGTTTATAATTTGTTTTCGCCTTCTGTATACAGTATAATTATAATAAGATCATAATCATCTTCTAACAGATAATGGCGACGCCTATAGACATCAGGAAGGTGAGCGAAGAACCAGTGAACGCGTTAGTCCACCATGCCTACAGCAGCAGCGGCATCACGCCGCGGCCAATCGCCTCTTGCGTACACTGTCACGGCAAGGTTCAGCTACTCTAATTGGTTCGAACGTGATGACGTTGAGGGAAGCGTTACGGTAGCGGATGCAGCACAATACTAGGTATACAGAAACGATACGACCCCTTAAGGCGCTTCTCTCACCACCGACAAGGAAGTGACCAGCTATCAACGACGCTAGCTTGCTGGGCAGAACTCTCGCTGAGAGACTTGCTTAGTACATACGCATACAAGCGAGTAATCGCTCGTCGCCGTTCTGCACTCGCTGCTCGTTGTTCGCCAACTCGATTTTAGAGTTCCGTAGTCAACAAGGAACCCCTATAATTTCGGCATGCCCGTCTGTGTCTGTCTGTCTGTCCGCGGCTTAGCTCAGAGACTTAGTACTAGAAAGCTGTAATTTGGCATGGATATACATGTAAAATAAAATCTTAAAATAATATATTTTTAGGGTGCCTCCTAAACGTAAAATTGGGCTGTTTTTTTTTTCTCGGCTATCCCGTTGTGTGGGGTATCGTTGGAAAGGTCATTATGTCCATCAATTATTACATGTATCGTGTATAATAATTTGAATTCAGAACTAAGTACTTCTGATTTTTTTATCAGTTGCAAAGGGCAACACATAGAAATCCGACGACTGACGAAACGCGATGTTTGCCGAGAGACATTAAGAAAACAGAAGCACTGTACGTGTGACATGGCCTTTACGGCAGTTTATTAGTTTTATTAAGTTGTATATAGACCGTGGGTCTTTCTCTACTAACAGGAAAATCATGGTCCAAGCATTTTTTTTTTACTTTGGCTATATTAATGCATAGTTTTATTTATTAAAACACATAATATATAACCTGTTATTTAAGGGGCCAAGCTTAATCATTATTTAGAATCATAATCATTTCATAAATTCGGTCTAAGAGCCACTAAAAACAGTCCTCTGTTATGTCCTAATTCCGGATTGAGTATGATTCGGTTCGGTTTTTATTAGTTGTATTTAAAAATGTAAAATCTTATAACTCTATATAACATAAAGAATATTGAATGCATGTGAACAAAAAACAATTATAATTTTAGAGAATTTTTTAGTACTAAAAACTAGTGTTCGAATTTTGTCCATATATTTTTGAACAGTCCTCTGTCACAATTTGAATATCGCGCCACAAAAATATTAAACACTATTGTGGTTACATTTCCCTTGAAACCGAACGTTAACAGTGTGAAGTTTGCTCGGTCGCCATGCTAAACAAGTCGCCGCCATTTTGCGCAGTGACAACTCCGCGTCTGTGTGGGAGCCACGTCTCTGTAGTGTTGAGTGAACATTCCTCTGGTAAGTCTATTTTACGGTGTTTTATGTGTTATAATTATATTTATTTAACAAAAAAATTGCTCAGTGTGATCATTTATAGCTGTTTCTGTGTTATGAAGTAATATTTAAACTAATACGTGGTATGACCTTTTTTACGTCAAAATAACAGTCCTCTGTGCAACAGTCCTCTGGAAATTGATAACACAGAGGACTGTTCAATGTGACAGAGGACTGTTTTATTTGACGTCAGAGTATTTTATTAATATTCTTTATAGTCTGCACTAACCTACTGCTTGTCGATAGCCTCTTTCTTTCTTTCTTACATTGGCCTATCACGCTAATTCTGGTCTTTTGTTTTATATTATTATGGATTTTGGAATATAAAATAATACGTACCTAGTAACTACCTGTTTTTAAACCCTTACGGGTTTTTTTTAAATATTGAAAGTATGTTTTATTGTTTTAGTATTGCCGCAATGCCACCAAAGAAGAAACCTAAAACCAAAGAAGAAATAAAAGAGCAGAAAAGAATTGCAGAAAGATTAAGATATCAACGGCTAAAAAATGACCCTGTAAAAAGAGAGCAATTGAAGGAAAAAGAACGACGAAACTACCAAAGAAAGAAGGTAAAAGGTACAAGAAAGCCAGTTAAAGATATGAGTCGACGTGAACACAAAGCTGTGATTAAAGAATGGAGAAAGCACTGTGCTACCTATCGCGCAAAAAAAAAAGCTTTGAAAGAAATTACAAACAATTTTGTACGACAAAATACGCCCGAATCCGAGGGTTCACCTTCTCCTCAAAGTTCTGTCTCTCCATCAATACTACCTATGACCACTCCACGAAGTGATGCAAGTAATGCGAGAAAGCGTAATGCTAGAAAGAAACGTGACAAAATTATAAAGGATAAAGACAAAAAAATCGAGTATTACAAAAAAAAAACCGAGAAGTATAGGAAGAGATTAGAACGTTTGGAAAAAGCTAAGACAAAGGAAAATGTAGACACACCTAACACTAAACTTACCAAAATGTGTGATTCGCCAGAAACTCGCAGAGAAGTAGTTAAAAAGGCGCTATTCGGTGAAGTGTTGAATGCACAGCTGAAAGAAAACTACGCTAATTTAAAAACCTGCAAAGAAAAACAAATATTCGGAAAAGTCGTGTCCGGTAAACTAATACACAAGTACAAGTTATGGCGAAGCAAAGATAGTGCTATATCTTATAAAACAATTCAGAAGTCAGCGCGTCAATCAGTTTTAGTACCCAAGCTTCGGACTCGTAAAGACAAAATTTCATCTGATTGCATAAATACTGTACGAACCTTCTATGAAAATGATGACAACAGCAGACTTGCCGCAGGAAAACGAGAATGCCTGACCAGAAAAGGGGTTAAAAAACAGAAAAGATATCTATCGGATAGCATCGCAAATTTATACAAGAAGTTTCAAGCTGAACATTTTAAAATAAGCTACACAACGTTTTGTCGTCTACGTCCTTTCTGGGTCATAACACCAAATGTAAACGAACGTGACACGTGCCTCTGCATAAAGCACGCGAACATCGATCTGAAACTGTCAGCATTGCACAGGCGAAGAATTTTGACTTACAATAGTCACACTGCACTGCTTGAAAAGACATGTTGTAATCGCTATGACGAGCTATGTTTGTCACGCACCTGCCAACGCTGTATTGACAAGAATCCTGAGTACAGGGAGTTTGATGACAGCAAGCCTATTGAATTTAAAAAATGGATATCCGAGAAACAAACTTACAACGATCCCAAGACCAAGAATGCTCGAACAGTTACCAAATACCTAAAGAAAACGTTCACGGTTCGCCCTCGAGAACTAATAGAAGAGCTGCACGAGGATTTGGAAGCCTATTATCAACACGAGAGAAACATTACCCATCAATACAATGCTATCAAGAAATACAAACAAAACCTTACCGACGAAGACGCTATCATACATATGGATTTTTCAGAAAATTATTGTTCCAAATACGGTCAAGAGATACAAGCATTTCATTTTGGAGGGTCGAGACTTCAGCTAAGTCTTCATACTGTGGTAGTGTATACCAAAAACTCTATCAAGTCTTATTGTACCGTTTCCAAAAATCTCACACATTCACCAGCTGCTATATGGGCACATTTGCGGCCAATCTTTAAAACTCTCCCACCTAACATAAACAGCATCCACTTCGTCAGCGATGGACCCGTAACTCAATACAGAAACAAAACGATGTTTTACATCCTGGCATCAAGGCTTCAACAAGAGGTTTTAAATGTGAAGAAGTTTACGTGGAACTATTCAGAGAGTGGCCATGGCAAAGGGGCCCCTGATGGCATTGGAGCGACCTGCAAGAGAACCGCTGATGCCGTCGTCGCTACAGGAGGTGATATTGATAGCTTGGAATCATTTGTAGAGGCCATTCAACGAAGATGTTCCGCAATTACCTTGTTCACAATCGACGATAAAGCCATCCAAGAATTCACAGACGACCTTCAAAATGAAACAGTTAATTTAAAAAGCTTTAATGGCACTCTAAAAATACATCAAGTAAAGGCTGAAATATTAAGAGATCCTCTTGAATTAGCTCCAAGTGCCGCTAAACTCATAATGAAAAGTTTAAGTTGCACTTGTGAAGACGAGTGCCAGCATTTCAATTTAGGAGTGTTACAGTACAAAAACAAGACAAAACTTAACGTAGATGATATTTACACAGACTCTGAAAGTGAAAACATGGACAACTCACACGATTCCACAATGGAGACCGACGACGACGCTGCACTGGCTGGACCTAGTTCAATCTACCAACAGAATTACACCATCGGTGATTACGTCTTGGTTAAATTTCTAGTAAGAAACACTGAATATCGTTATGCTGCAGTAATCAATAAGATAGACACGGAAGAAGGCGAACTAACAGTAACCTTCTTAAAAATTTGTGATGACAAAGGTCACACATTCAGAGTCGATGAAAATGATGTTTCTGATGTGTCCTTTGACCAAGTATTAAAGAAGTTGCCAAACCCAGATATTGCCCTAAAAGGGAAACGAATATTTTATTATTTTAATATGCCTGTACCTGTTTTTGAGAAATAAGTCTGCATTGATAAGTAAACAAGGCTGATTCTTAGTACCTAAGCTTAATTTTGATTATAATTATTTTAATTCGTTACTTTATGTTCCTGATAAGTATAAGTATTTAAATTCTGTATGTGATAGGTACAGTATTCAATAAAGAAGAGAATTTATTTGAATACATTTAATAATTAATATTGTGTTTTTCTTCATATAAACATTGACATAAACTGTTCTCTGGGTGGAAAAAACAATCCTCTGGGTGGCAAAACAGTCCTCTGCCGCATTTTTTTACAAAATTGCCTATTATTCGAAAAATAAGGGAAAATTACAATGGTTTCTTGTTTTTATGTATATATATTATAACTATCTATCGACTTAACATATTATATTTCTAATTTTCTAGAAAAATAGGGTTGGGACAACTGTCAATAGACAAGTTTCCAGTTAGTAGAGAAAGGCCCAGGTACATTGTTAACGATATTTTGCAATAAATTAAATTATTGGCTGTAGATATAAATAAATATCTAGAAATTATTCCATTTGATAAACAAACATGCATATAGATATCTGGCGAAATGTGGGTGCGCCTCTGCCTAACCCCTCGGGGAATATAGGCGTGGGGATGTTGCGGATATTCGCATCCGCAATTACAGAGCTCTCGCATTTATGTAGACAACCGCATCCGCATTAATCAATGACAAGCTCATGCGGACGCAGATGTGGGTGGAAAAGGATGAATATAAGTAAAATCATAATCAACAAAATGGGAATCATAATCATTTAAGTCATCAAAATCGTCACATTTTACGAAATAGTCTTTTATCCGTCAAACACGTATAATTTCAAGAGAGCTATATTGATTTTTAAATGATTATAATTTAGTAATTATTTTATTATTATTGCCGCGAATTGAATTATGATCAACATTACATCGAAACAGTGCTGCAATTTGCAAAAAACTTAAGAAATTTTTAATTTCGCCTTGCTGCCTTGACTGATCCCTCAAAAAAACTTGAGCGATCAGCGAATGTGAGCCACAAAAAATCCCCATCCGCAACATCCTTATTATGAATAGTCAACCAAAGTTATGTGTCTTTACTTAGCTTTGGAAAAGAACATTCAGGGGGGTAACCATCACCTCTTATAGCAGTATTATTTCAATATTACTTTAGCGTGAGAAAGAGATAGAGCTATAAGTCCTGTATAGCTCCATCACTTTCCCACTGTGAAGTAATATTATAAGAGGTGATGGTTACCCCCCAGGTAATCATCTCCACTAAAACATAATTTTGTATATTTGTTGCAGAACGAGGCTAGAGGTAAATTAATCTAAAGTTATATTAATTCTATTTAATATTTAATGGTGCTCTGTATTATTAGCAATAATATAAATTGGCTTGTATTTTTTTTAAATTATAATATTACTCAAATGTGGTCGATTTGATTGCTATCTCGCGTCTTCAAAAATGCAACAACTACCTATTGTGATAGTTGTTGCATTTTTGACGTGTGACTGTGTCCGGAATTTATTCGAACGAAGTCCTATCTATTATTATAAGTCAAGGAAATATTTAAGTTAATTAGACTATTTGAACTTCCGTAAATATTATTTACTAACGTCTTTTAGTTTTTATAACCAAGTGCGTGAAGCAAGGGTAATTTTTATTTAGTATTATAAGTGTTCCCGAAGTTAAATGTTGACCTTATCGACACATGTACAGACCTATTCTGATTAGCGGAAATGTCCAAAAATGGCATAATTAGAAAACATGAATCAGGAAAATATACGATTGCCTTATCATTTAACCGTGTCGTCGATATTCTTTTTTTAATTATTATGCTTTTTGTTTGTAAAATGTAGTAATAAAATCTTTTTATTATAAATTAATAAAGGAGTTAGTTGAATATATCTAAAAATCATTCCAAAAAAAGCATTTTTATGTAAAAATGTACATAATTCTGATAATAAAACCATTTATTGTTACTGTTATGTTTTTATTTCGTAATAATAACAAAGTTTGTTATAATTATGATATAATGTTGTATACGATAAAAAAGTATTGTTTTCTCTTCTTTTATCACAGGATTGATATTACTATTTTATCATTACATATTGTATTGTTTACTCTTATCAAAACATAAAAAAGTGCACGCGTCTTACTATCAGTCTGCCGGTGAAAAATTCTTTGTGACTAAACAGGATGCGAAAAATTCACAACAAAAACGTATATAACAAAACAATTCGGTTCTTTTCACCAGTAGAAAGCAATCAAACTAGTCTTCTATACATACACACTAATTTTTATTACCTACATTATATTTTTGGCAACTAAAGATCTTCACACATTGACATGGTTCTGAATTGATCCTTAAATGAAGCAGCATAAGTATCAAAACAAAAGCACATCGTCTGCCGCACTCAGTGTATGAAGCTCCCTTGTCTTTGCTATTTACTTAGAGTAAAACAGCTGAATATAAACGTTGATTGTGGTACTGCAACATTTCTGTTCCAGTGTAGTTGTATGCTAGGTAATCGCGGACAGGGATGTACTTGGCGCCACCAAACCAGTCAATCATTGCTATTTGGGCGATTTTCAGCTTAGCTACGAACCAGTTGTGATCTGAAAATAATCAGGTTAGTTTCTTTGGGTATTTTATAGAAATGCGAAATTATTTCGGTGGTATCTGGTAGGGAGTTATACACTGAAAAAAATGAAACGATACTTTTTACTGTTGTTGTACAGTAAAAAAAAAACGATTCAAGAAACTTATTTTTATGTTAAAATAATTGATTACTGACAGTACACTGAAATGGGCAAAAACAGTAAAGAGCTAAATAGTTATTTCAATTGGATGAACATTAAAGTTTACTGAAACAAACAGTTTCTTTTATGTATTGCTTATTTAGAGCTTAAGAGATGCACAGTAAAATCTACTGTTATAACACAACTGTTTTTTTTTTTTTCAGTTAGTTTTATTTCTTTGGACAATAGGCTCTATTTTTATTGACCAAAGCGGTGAGTATTACCGAAAAATCGATTGGGTTTACCGATTTTTTTTTTACAGTGTATGTTTGAAAAAGAATTACTCGTAGAAGTTAAGTAAAAAATTGGGTGTCTTCACTACTCTGTTACAAAAACTGGTGAAATGCGTGTGTACTAAACACTTCTATCAATTCGAAGAATACAAGTGTGATGTTATTTCTGATCCTAAGGCCGGGTTTCCACTGACGCGGAGCGGGGTGGAGAGGAGCTTAGCGGTGCACGAATTGACCAATCACTATGCTCGAAATCTCCGCTCCGCAGATTTCGAGCACTGTGATTGGCCAATTCACGGTCCTCTCCTCTCCACTCCGCCCAGCTCCGCGTCAGTGGAAACGCACCCTAAACCCAATCAGTATCAATAGATATCCATAGTTTAGAGAATCGCCCTTACATCACCTCAAAATCAGAAGCAGTAGAAAATTGAGATATACCATCATTCATTACTAGCTTTAGATAAGATAGATTTAAATACATACCCGGAGGGAAGTCAGCCATAGACGGATGTCTTTCAAACAAAGCTGCCTTTGCGAACTCGTACTCTGGTGTCTGCTCCTTAACCTAAAGAGACAATTAGGTCATTATAGAAACAGAACAATCATTGTCAAGTACTTAATGGATTCTGTTGTTTCTATAAAACGGCTCTTTATATAAAAGCTTATCTAACTAAGTGGATAGATTATCTATATCGAATAGTTTTGCTAACACTTGTCCAATATCTACAAAATACTTTTATAAGCTTTATCAGTAAGCTGATAAAGTTGGCTGTTTACCAAGAGAAAGCTCTCTCCGGTCGTTAGATTTAGATCGGTGACAACTTCGTACTTCTGTTAGGAACAGACACATCGTGTAGCTTCCTCTCAGCTAATTTAAATTTGGAGATCAAAAAACGTTAAACAAACGCCAAACAGATCAGTTCGCCTATTTTTGAACTGTGTGCCATATACATAAAAATCAAAGTTTATCGAATATTATATTGTAATACCTACTACTTACAGTTATGCGAGTTCAATTGTTCATAAACATTAAATAAGATATCCTCAGCCCAAATAAAAAACCAAGAACAATACAGTGAAGCCATGCCAAAACTACACCTCGCTCTGTGCACACATGCTCACACGCACCCATTGACAACCTATTTCAACCAAACTACACCTCACTAAGTGCACACATGTTTACGAAACCGGCCTCACGTCACTGTCAACAGCGACCAAATAAAAACCAAGACATTTTTCTTTTGTTTTTTTCTTTAAAAAAAACGTTGCCCCATACTAGGAATTTCTTCCTGTATTGTGGGTGCGTTTACAAACATAGAAACTCACAAACACAAACACCCAGACCCAGAACAATTACTTGCAGATC
This sequence comes from Atethmia centrago, assembly GCA_905333075.3. NCBI lineage: Eukaryota > Metazoa > Arthropoda > Insecta > Lepidoptera > Noctuidae > Atethmia > Atethmia centrago. Next base: position 10,734,840 of record HG995383.1, on the reverse strand, counting down.
ATACAAATACTTGTTCCGTGCGGGGATCGAACCCGCGACACGCTGCGTAGCAGTCGATCGCTCAGCCATTACGCCAACCGTGTGTTTTTTATTTGGTCTGAGAAGACATCTTATAGCTTTTAAATTGTCTTGAATTTTACATGTTCCGTTCCGACAGCCAACAAACGGCGGAATAATCATAGAATCCAACTCCGCCAGCCTACACTATAACTGACCTAGACCTAATTCGAGCCAGAGATATGGCCTGATGGCTACACTATAGCTGACCTAGACCTGATCCGGGCCAAAGACATGGCCTGGATGGCTACCGTCATCGTCTAGCTGTAGACTAAGAAAAGGTTGTTGCGTGATTTCATACCTTCTTCATTTTTCCTGACAGCATCAATCTGGTGCATCGTGGGTCTTCAGGGTCAATCTTCTTGTTCTCACAGTACCTCGTCTCTTCGAGCGACACGAGAACGGTAGCGCGGCTGTTTTTCTGTTGATAACGTATTTATTTTAATTGGGTTTTAAATAAAGAAGGTAAGTTATGAATTTTATGATTATTTGGATATCCTGCAGCTGATAAGCTACGTAGAAGGAGGAAAAGTTACAGGAAATTAATTTCAGTTTAGTTTTTTGTAATATTATAAAGTTTGCTGATGAATGTTCATCAGAAAAACCGCCATAGCAGCCATTTGATTCACTTTGAAAATATACAGCTCTTTCGTGAGCACTGTGTGACATAAATCTTTGATTTCCCGGGCTATTTGAAACTAGGACAGGATCAGAAAGAAATGATTGTCTTATTTAATAGCATAGCTGGTGGTGAGTAGGTACTCACCACCAGCTATGTAAAAAATGACTTGAAAAGTTCAAGTTGCCCAGTTTGGAAATGGGTAAGCTACGGCTAAACGGAGGAGGACACATACCGATAAATCCCGAGCACTGAAGTCCAGCGGTGACATGTAGAAATACGGCACTCCAGTGGAGTTAGCAAGGGAGCCATCTACTATTGACTTGACGTTTGAGAACGGGAACCCTTCGATGGCTGGTAGAATTGATATCGTGGCCAATGACGCCCAGTCTGTTGAATATAAACAAATATAATTAGCCTATAATGTTGGGAGAGTATGAGGGAGTGGGCCGTAATCCACCACGCGGGCCCAGTGCGGGTCGGTAAATGTCCATGTCTTCGAATTTTTGGTTCTAGACTTGCCGGTTTCCTCACGATGTATTCCTTCGCCGTTTTGAGAGCAGTGGTGATGCAATAATTTACACAAAATAAAGCGCCTGTCAGGCTTTGAACCTACGACTTACAAGCTTGTAAGTCGCTTATGTAAGGTATGTAAGTATACAAATGAGAACTACTTGTCTACGAGACAGACTTCACGTAAACATTCGCTTGGTAGGTATTATGATGAATTCCAATAGGTACTGCTAATTGTAATTTACATACCTATATACCTACCGCTATATTCATGATTAATTTTTCCTATAGCTTACAGTAGTTAGAATACCGAATATTTAACTAACATAAAACTTGGAACTGAACTTCATCTTACTAAAGCATTAACCGAGTTACAAAGGCCACCATAATAATATGAATACCTATGTATGATACTAATTATGTACTTAAATAAGTGTTTAGTATCATTCTATTCAACATATCTATCTTCTGAAAGACATTCACTGCGAAGCATGGCCACCTCCACAAACATCGCCACATCAACCACCTGAACTGGTCCTGCCATCTGAGCTACTTAGTAATATAAGTCGGGGAATACGCTTAATTTTTACCCGACTGCCTCAGGATGGTAATGTTTTTCGAGAGTATGTATGTATGTATGTCTATTTCTTTGGCACGCTCTGTAGCCTAAACGGCTTGATGGATTTTAACGTATGAGGTGTCCTTAGATTCGTCTTAATTGTGGGAGTGACATAGGCTATATAATATTTATAAATTGCATCTGCAAATACAAAAAAAAGGAAGGGAAGTTTTTTTTTAATTAATTGCAACAATATTGGTATCAAATAAAAGCTAGTAATGAGTAATTTTCAAATATATATATTAATAAAACTAAAAAGCTTGAAATCAAATAAATTATTTGAAAAACAAAAAACCCGACTGCAAAAACACATAACTGAAAAGGGAAAAACAAGCATTATAATCTATATAATTTTGGTCTTGCAGGCGGGGATAGTCGAATAGGTAACTCGAAATATGGTGTAACTTTTGATTGTCCCCGCCTGCGATACCAAAATTATATAGATTATAATGCTTGTTTTTCCCTTTTCAGTTATGTGTTTTTGCAGTCGGGTTTTTTGTTTTTTAAATAATATATTATACTAGCTGTTGCCCGCGGCTTCACCCGCGTGGAGGTCGGGAATTATCCCACAGAAACGTACTATTGTGACACGCTAGTCAGTAAAACTCCCACTCGGCATGACTTTTTCCGACATCTTCAACAATCATCGACATATTTCAGCCAACTTACACAAAACCTTGATGAATTATATATCTAAACCTTCCTCGTGAATCACTCCGTCCATTTACTCATAAATCACTCCGTCCATTGATGAAACCCGTATGAAAATCCGTGTGGTAGTTTTTGAGCTTCTGGCGTTCAGACAGACTTACGCGGCGGGGGGGACTTTGTTTTATAATAATTATGTAGTGATTGTCCCTAATGATGAAGGGAACACTTAGTAATCACGCTACCTCTCTGCTAGCTCTCCAATTAGGACAGGCGTGATGTTTTGTTTACTAAGTACTAACTGTAATTAATAGCTTAAATAAGTAGGTAGCTATGAATTGCTTTAATCAAATAAAACTTTACCTGCATTGTGCAACACGTATCTGGCCATAGGAATTATTTTGGTGTGGTCAGGGGGGTCTTGCCTATAGTTTGCCTTCGTGATCATCTCATTGGCATTTTCCCGCCAATTGTTTTCACGACGCTCATGTTTCCACTTGCACTCCGCGTAGGAATTAAAAAAACACAAGCAAGCAAATAGAATAACTTCCCACTTCATTTTGCTGTCCTACAAGAAAATTATTACCGGATTATCACAAGCACACACAAGAACAACGAAAGAAAATATTTAAAACAAAAAATTCCGACTTTAAAAAGTAAAACTGAATATATTCAAGTCGATGTAATATTTGAATACAGTGCCAAAAACACAAGTCACGGGTAACGTAATGTATGTTTATTTTTAGCTAAAGTAGGCGGAATATGCGCAAATTATAAATAATCACATACGAAACAAGTTAACACATTCGTTTTCTATAGTCGTCGGACCGCGACTGAATGATTGTGCAGATAAACACACACGAAATAGGTATTATTGTAAGTAGGTACCTACCTAAGAAATGGAGAATAAGCTCCGAAAAGGAAACCTTTTCATAAAAAAAAAGTATAATTAATCGGCGTACCTTATCTAAAACAATATTTAAGAGTTCAATGCGTCTTAAATACGCACAAAAAGAAGAGTCATTCCTGTTTATTGTCTAACAAAAAACATCACTAACATGAAGTGATTCAGCAGTCACAGGTGTTTGACATTTAAGATTCTCATTAGAGTCCAAGAGACGGGCACGCGACGACTACCTCACGTAGTTGCAACTTGCACTTCATAAATAAATATGTAATGTATTTAGGTATGCTGTTTACATTATTTTCTGGATATAATTGTACTTATTTTCGCACTAACAATGTTAATATTAGTTTGGAATCGAGACTGATTTTGCTGCAGAAAATATTAGTTTGATTTCGCTGGAACTTTCGAATGAACTGTATTTCGATTAAGGAGTAAGTGTAAAAAAGTGCCTACCTAACGTGCACTGAGCAACAGCAAGCCACCAAATGGCTTACCAGACAGCAAGAAAAACTATATTTATCATCAAAATTAATTATATTACGATAAAAACATCACGTACGCGATAAGAGGCCGATTGGTTTGACCCAAGTAAGTACGTGATTTAGCACAGGCGCTATAGAACAGTTGAAGTAATTGTTTATCTTACATAAGAGATTATGAATGCTCCTCCTGATAAGGTAGATTTTAAAATAAGGTTATCTAAAAAAAAAACACTTTTTTTATTTATGCCAATATATTTTATTTAACCCAATGTTGGCGATTATTACAAAGTAATTAAGATTAAGTTAGATGTTAAGGCTTAGGATATATCTATGATACTAAAGAGTCTTTTAGTGCACAAGCACTGATCGCGACTCAAAGTGGCATTTAAATTGTCTTTGAAAGATCAAATTACTTAAAAACATACATTACCGCAAATTGGATCAATAAATTGAATGACATTATGATATGACTGTATACTCAATCACATTTAAAATTGGAAACATGTAAGTCAAATTCATACATCCTCTGAAAAACGCATAACACAAGTTTGATCTTATACTAAGAAAATCTTAAAAAAATACGTTAACGCTGCTGAGTGCTCTTTGCGATTTGCTCCTTGAGCATCAGAATACTGGCTCGTTGTTCCGGCGGTAACAGAGCGATTTGCTCGTCCGAAAGTTGCAGTACTTGCATGATGAGAGCAGCCTGTGACAGAGAAGTAAGGATGTTAACATTTACTTTTAAAATATTGCAACTGGTTCTACCTTGGTGCAGGAAACATAAAAAATACCGTTCATTACTTTGAGATAACTCATTATAATAAACCCAAAATAAAATATACGTGTATTTATTTATTTACATAATCAAATTGCAAGATGATTATTAACATTAACTAAATTAAATTAAAACTAAGTTAAGCCTAAAAAAGGCCCTCGGGCCATTGTACCGAGGATGCTGGCGGCATTTCCTCGCTGAATTGCAATGCCATCAGCATTGCAATTCAGCGAGAAAGCCGCCAGCTTTTCGGTCACCAGTTACATCAACTAGACGTTTCGCGATTTTCGCAAATAACTTATGCGCACTGGGACCCCACGGACCGAGGGTCTCGACGCCAAAGGGCACAAAGTTGTACTCTCTGCCAAGGCCTCCATATTTAATAACTTTCAGATTTTCGGCATTTTCTGCCGCTGCACCCGCTTTAGAAGTAGTCCGTTGGAGGTGGGACGGTGCCAGTATGTCTACACAGGTAGCGTCCCACACAAGCATCCGTCCCAAACTCCACGGAACCAAAGACACACCATCAGGTCTTTTGCCATCATCTCTGACAATGCCAATCGGCTCAAGAAGAGCAGGCACATTGATAAGTAGTTTCCTACTAGCTCTTAAACTACAAACTATTTGACGGGACGATCGAAATGACTATTTCTGGAAATTACGATCTTTGTAAGAAATTTGGAAGTAATTAACTAAACATAATATGTAGCCTCTAATCGAAGGAACGAGACTTTTAGAGGTAAATGAAGTGCCGGCGATAACCGTCCAACATACGGTCTGTAATAATGCAGATAAATAAGCGCTAGTGCGCTACCCATGGGTTCTACTTCCTTTTGGTAAGATGCCTATTAACAACAGAAGACAAAGAAAGCCTGGAAATAAATATTAAACTGACCTTCTCTTGATCCGAAGCGCCTGAAGGAATACCCTGGATAGTCCTAGCCTGCGCCGCGCTCGGCATACCAGGCGGCATTTGCTCTGAAAACAAGTATAAATTTAACATCAAAAGGAAATTGTCATATTTACAGCAGACTTTTCGATGAAACCAAATATGACTAGACTTTTCTTGAAATAAACTAGTTTCCTACTCCTAGACACATTTATTAGCTTTTGCAGGAAAGTCAGTCATGACACTAAGTTCATGGACATAATAACCAACATGAATAATGTAGGTAAAATGTTTTTGAATATTTATTTTGGTATTTACTGTGTTGTTGTTCCTAACGAGGTAATTGATCTAACTATGACTCAGACTTGATTGGCGTCAATTTGAAAACTATCCTATCATTTTGAAAGCTCGATTCGCTGTCAAAAATGAGTTAGGTACATAAATCACAATCTTTATCCTTGAACTCAACATTTTAACCTTTGCAGCAGAATAAATAATAAATTGCAAAATACTTTTGACCCCTTATCTAATAGCTTTTAAAACAAAATGATGACTATTTATTATCTTTATACCACACGTGTACGTCATACACGAAGTAATAAAAAACGTAATTACATTATTAAAAATATTTAAAGTATTAATTTGCGGCGTCATCTGCAACGCTACATGCGAACTACGCATCAAAGACGATGTCACACAAACCCTGCATCGCGCAAGCAGAGATTATTGCGCGCGCAATTAAGACGCTGACAACACCTAAATCGCGGTCACTGTCAGATTGCATAGAAAAGAAAGAGAAGCGCGATGACACAACGCTTGTAATTTATTGCAAAATATGAAGCAATTATCTATTTACTCAAAATTGAGTTGAGTAATCGAAAATAAAGAACAACCAGGTTCTGCATTCAAATAAGATGTTCTTGTTATTAATTAAATACGTAACGTTTGTTGATATTGAATACAGATATTTTGGATTAGAACTCAAGGTAAGAGGTTAGTTTAACGTTAGTTTGTATCGAGATTTTTGTCAAAACGTGTTTTGGTTACAACCAAGTTCTGGGAAATATGTTCAAAATTAACATATATTTTTTCCGCTACCACAAACTATCCAGGCAATTTTTTTCTTAAGAGAAGCCTATTTTGATCAATTGGGTCTTGTCAGCGCCTTAATTCATGCATTAAAATCTGCTACGATTTCGTCGATCGACTGCAGTCTAGTTGCACTCTAAGGTTTGCAATCGCTGAAACAGCACAATACATACGTTGTTGAATCTTCTGCTGTGTGCGCGGGTCGTTGGACCGCACGCGCGGGTCGGAGTTGAACGATTGCGTCTGCATGCTCGCTAGCCGCGGGTCGCGAGTGAAGCCACTGTTGCAAAACAACATTATTAGAATATATCTCCAGTAATAATGTACATACATACATTTTTTTTTTCATGGCAGACGGTTGTTGATTAGAGATTGATTACACAGCCAGAGTGTTGGTGTTGTTGTTCTAATATACTCATGATTAATGATTCATTAATCATTTTGATCGAGAGTACTCTATTAATCCAAAATGAATTAGTGAGGAGTACTCTCGATTAAAATCCGATTGCCTGGTGACACCTCGATAGCACAAAACAAACATTTCAAAAATCGTATTAAAGAAAATCTAATAAATAATCGTATAAAAACTGTGCCAACGAATGGTATGAGTGCAGCTGAATCGACACTATTAAAGTAGATCCCCAGTGACCGCAAAATACAAATTTTCGTACGTTTTTTGCAATTCGCAGGTCAGTGTGAGGTTCTATCTCGATCAAAGTATGATTCGCGACCATAACAAATATCTATTTACAGAATTAGAATCATTAATAAATCTCTCTTAGTTAGATTTGTTCCATAAGAAGAAATCTCGGAAGGAAAAGTTATTATTATACAAATCTAACTTAGAGAGATGCATGATGCACCTTAAATTAAATATTACTTATCTGCAATGAAACACAAACATATAACATAGGATAAAGTGTATAACACAACGGACAAGCCAGAAGAAAAACTATAAAAAGGATTAACCTTTAGGTACATCTGTTACATCATAAAAACGTCACTTACGTCTGTTCTGGAGGTCTCTCCACTGGGGGAGCAATACTTGAGAGAAAAAGCGTAACATCAGCAATATGTACATCATCTACATTCATTTTAAGTACTTGCAACATAACATTACGACTGTATTCTCAGTAAAGTTAGGCAGAGGTGTACTACCTATAGTAATAGTACACCCACATTTCGCCGCCATTTATGTTAAAAGTACTTACAAGGGAAGTATACATATATATGTAGAAAGCTGCTTTTACACGGGTGAATATATTTGGAAATTTCCAACAATATTTGTAGATTGAGCATTATACGGCCAGAATCTATTATATTATCGTCTCACTTTATTGCGACACAGTTTTGAAATCAGCAACTTTTTCTTTCTCTTAATGACATATAATGCTGACATACATTTTAATACTTTACATTAATACAAATCTTTTGAATTGAATTGACTTAAAATTTTGACAAGTTGACTCTGAATACAATTTTTATTTGCATGCATGCGTTCATAAAATTAGGTTTCTCAAATACTTATTTATATTGTAATAAATTTATCATTGTAATTTAATAGTACCTAGTCATTTAATCGTTTTTAATAACATTAATCATTTGTGTCAATAAGATCTTCGTATGTAAAATTATTACCTATGTTGGACAAATAAATTAAAAATTATTATTTTTCTCATTATTATTCCAGACTGATAAATTTAGGTACATGTAAAATGCAACGTCTCCCTGTCTGTTCGTTCGTGCCCTTCCTTACACGAGAACCATTTATCTGATTTAAGGCCAACGGAGACCGGCGGTCGGCAGACCGGCGAGGAGCATCCCACGCCATCCCGCGTTATGCCACGGGCGACAAGCGGAGTGCCGCACCCCGCACTCGTATGCTAGCCAACTCCGGCGCATACCGTCGCATGCCTACGGATACCGCCGCGGTATCCTCCAGCGCGCTCTCCAATACCGCAGAGAGAATTCCCCTTTGATGCTCTATATTCGGTCTCTAGAGCTTTGACATCTATTTATATCTTGTTATCATTAGATACGTACGAATTGACGTTGGTAAATTTAAAATACTCTGCCCCGCCGTGCGCCGATGTGCGCTAGCCTTATGAATTTTGAATATAGGTTCACTTTTGTGGGAAACATTAGAAAATTAAAAAACAAACTGTACCGTATGACATATCAAATGAAAGGGCCTTGTTATGAGGACTTCAATTTTTTTAAATCATTTTTTATAGTTCGTTTTAAAGTTATTAGAGAAAAAAGATGAAAATTGACCATTTCCCCCTCGTATCTCCGAAACTGCCGAGCCTAAAACTTTGAAAAAAATAATACAGAGAATCTATACGTCTTATAGACTACAGGAAAACCTATAAGAAGTCTATGGTCTTACAATAAGATGGTAATTCACTCAATATTGTGCGTACAAAGTTACATTTGCAGTTGTAATATATGAACATGTTTTCAAACTACAATGTTAAGTTAGTTCTTGGGATAAATTCGTCGCAAGTACGGAACCCTTCATTGTGCGTGTTAGGACACGCACATGGCCGGTTTTTCTCTTTGATTTGGTTTTATCAGTAATGGTATGCCTTTATATTTACTAAATAACTTATTTTGTTCACATACCGTGTGATGGGACCCTGGTGATCTGTTATACAGGTATTCCTAGTTCAGACACCAGTCTTTCACAAATTAGTGCCACGTAGTTTTTAAGCTTTTTTAAATAATATGATTTCATTGTTTTGGAAGCGAAAATAAGTTATTTGAATTTGAGAGCAGTGGTGGCCCAGTGGTAACGGCCCCGACTTACGAGTTGTATCTCGTGACCATTGATATACAAAAACCCAAGATGCACACTCAACGTCTAAAAAACGTCCGCAAAAAATGAGCGCAACATTCTAAATTGTGCACTCATTTCAAATAGTCTCGCGTCACTCGCGTCTGGGAGCAGTGGTTAAAAATGCCGAAGTATTATGTGAGAAATTGTAAAAATATTACGTCAAGAAGGCTAAAAAAGGATGGGATATCGTATTTTCGGTAAGTAAAAAAGTATATTGATTCGTTTTTGTTATTTTTATGACTGATTATAGCAAGCAATGTGTGATTTTGATTTATTTTTTCTAAAAACTTCATTCAACGCTCAAAGTACAATATGGCCAACTTCAATGGCCGCTTGTTCAGTGTTAGAACAACGTATTACAGCCTCCTTTTTATTTTAGTCGCATTATAAAAATGACCCTGTTCTAATAAGTGGAGTCGATTTTTTTTATTTGTGTTTGTTTTTTTTTATTAATACATTATGTACTTTTGAACTTTTTTGTATGTAGTCTGTGACAATTATATTTACGTTATATAAAGTATAGGTCAGGAGGTAGCCAATTTTTTTTTTTTTTTTATATTCTTAAATATTATGATGTATAATGATTAATGTATGGGCCAACTTATGAGTTCGCGACATGCGGCATGCTAAGGATAGAAGTGTCGCGTAGTCTGTAGTCTGTAAGTGTCACATTATAAACTTCGTGGAAACTTCTAATTTTTATATTTTAGTTTTCCTCGTGCCCCAATACGATTTGGAGAATGAACATCAATCGTCAGTCAACAAAGGCGAGAAGATTTTTTTTAAGCCGAATAAGGCGTCGTTTGTTCCGAGCATTTTTTGGAGGAAGATATGTCACTGGCATGTATGTCACTTCAAAAGGCATAAAACGTCTTCGTAAAACGGCTGTTCCTAATGTAGTGGTAAGTAACTCTAAACTAAAGTGGTAAGTAATATTTGAATAAACAATTTTAACAGTTATTATTTGTTTTTTTGATATACCCATAGGCTACCCAAAAAATGTATATGCACAAATAAAAGTATATTTATGTGTTTAAAACACAATTTAACAAACTCCTAAAATACTGACCAAGTGTAATGAAAAAAAAAGTCATGTTCGACTCCACTCAATGCCTTGTCCTACCGACCACAGTCGGTCGTAAAATTTGACTGCTTTAAGTACACTGCGTTGTAATAATAACTTTAAACAATTCGCGTAGGGTTGAACTTGCAATAATATATGCTTGTAGCTTATAGAAAGAGACAGAAATAGAGTTTGGGGACACTTTCGAGCGTTACTTTTATTCGAGACTGTGCATCTTGGGTTTTTTGTACATCAATGGTCGTGACATACAACTCGTACTCGTGGGTTCGAACCCGAGCAGGCACATTTCTTTGTGTAAACAATTTCATCACCACTGCTCTCAAAGCGGTGTAGGAAAACATCGTGAGGAAACCGGCATGTCCTAGAACCATAAATACTAATAACTGGGCCCGCGTGGTAGATTACAGCCCACTCCCTCTCGATGAGAGGAGGCCTGTGTCCCAGCAGTGGGAACGTTATAGGCTGATTATTTGAGTATGAGAGTTCTAGTCGTTTATCACCTCGGCCTCACGTTTCAAGACCGCGAACGGCGCCGTACAGTATGTTCAGTAAACAAGGAGTACGTACGAGTCCTGCGCGTGCTGCGGCGGCGGCACGGGGTGCGGCGCGGGGTGCGGCGCGGGGTGCGGCGCGGGGTGCGGCGCGGGCAGGCTGCGCATGTCCTGGTCCAGCAGCGCCGCGCCCGCGCGCCCGCGCAGGTCCACGTCGCCCATGGCGGCCCGCGCTGCCACACAAATCAAACAGATCTACTTAATAAAAATCTTGAATTCCTTCTCTGACAGAACGTACAGCCTAAACCGCTAGGTCAAGCATGAAATTTTGCGCAAGAGTTCATTTTATACCAAATGTGAGCATGGAAGGATTTTTTAAAATTCATCCCCTAAAAGGGTTGATAGGGATGAATGTTTGTATGAGAGTTTAGAATAGAATAGGAAATACTCTTTATTATGTTCACCATAAAAAATACAGATATAAATGTTGTAACACAAAAGAAAATATATAATGAAAAAATAAAATTAATAACAAATAATAATAACAATGTAAATTGTTGTATGTGTGTATGTGTAATGTGTGTTTAATAATGTTGTAGAAATAGGGTGACACAATGGGCGGTCTTATCGCTAAAAGGGATCTTTTACAGACAACCTTTGGATGGATTAAAGGGAGGAGAGACAATACTGCAGGTAGTCAGTGGTGTACCATTTACATATACAATAAATACATACATAAAGCATATACTTATCTATATAAATATATATAAAATAATAAACATGCAACAATAGCAAGGTAATGCTAAACTATATTATGGTAATGATGATGTTTTGAAGCAAATAAATGATTTATATTTCTAAGGATAGAGGAAATGTTTTTGTCACCAGAATTTTAAAAGTGGATAAAGATTGAAGATTCCACAACCGTACTGCTGGAACTGTAAACCCTTACTGTTTCTCATTTTTGTCGATGAGAAATCCCATCAAGAACACGGTTTGCTTCCAAAGAAAAGTGCGCTTCGGGAATCATCGTCTATCTTCGGAAATACGAATGAGCAATGATGAGATAGATCTAATATAGAGCTGTTACAACCATGGAAGTACTTGCCCATTTTGTATACCATGTTTACAAAATAAAAAGATCAACGACTGTATGTATTCCAAAAAAACTTTCCAAAGTTGAGTGAAGATCTGAGATCGGAGAAGGTAACCCAACAGAGAGAGACTTCTCACAATCGCGCCATGATAGATGCACTAAGTATTACAAAGCGCGGTAGTACAAAACTTAGAAGCGTTGCCTATGTCGGGGGTTATTTGCCGGGGCGATGTTCGCGCTGAAGGTACCACATATCAACTCGGAAAGGGATCGTCACCGTATCGCCTTTCGCCTCGCCGTCATTCAGGCATCAACCTAACATAAGCACGTAACCAAAGCGGATCAGCAACTCCGATACGTCGACTCGGCTAAGGCTAGGCAACGCCGCGTTTACGGCTCACCGACCGCTGCAGGCAGGCCGCGGGACGGGTGGACGACAAGACATAAGCTCGGGTACGGAGAGACGTAAGCGCGGGAACGAGCCGTAAGCGCGAGAAATGCAAGTTGACCACGCACCGCACCGCGGTTCCTGAGCTTGTCCCGAGGCAATATTATTGCGTTACGATTCCGATTAGTCTGCGTTGTAGTAGGGAGTTTCATACAAAGAAGGCTCGAGGCTCGAGTTGATACGGTGACGATCCCTTTCCGATTTGGTATGTATTTTCAAAACAAATAGCGTAGTCATCTCAATTATGTATCTCTTTTCCTTGAATTTGTATGTATATATATATATATGTATAATGTAGGTATATATTGTAGTAAATATGTAGGTATGTATTTGTATTTTATGCTTGTAACCTATTTATGTATTTCTGTACTTATTCTATTTATAATCTATTACGTTATCTTTAATATTTTTTCGTTATTTCTCTCGTCCTCTCAGAGCACCTGCCATCTTATCTCTTCACCACCCTTGGTTGACTGGTAGAGAATGCGTAAGGCATTAAGTCCGCCTTTGTACTTAATTGTGTGCGAGAAGTTTAAATAAATAAATAAATATGTGTGCTTCATCCTTTAGTCGGAAACACGAAGATTAGCGAAGCGCATACCTATTTTGGTTTAACTGTACCATTGTGAAGTGTGCGCGTCTTTTCTAGTCTGGAATTTGAACGAAAGTGGAGAAACAAGCCGTGTCATCATCTGCCTAGCCTTTTCCCATGTCGGGGTCGGCTTCCAGTCTTACCGGATACACCTGAATACCAGTATTTTACATGGAGCGACTGTCTATCTGACCTCCACAACCCAGCTACTGGGTGACACGATACCCTTGGTAAAACTGGTTGTCAGACTTTCGAGCTTATTTTAATTTTAATTTTTGAATTGCTTTGTTTGGTTGTAATCTTTTTATTACGGACACTTTTTACGTTTTGCATCGTTCTCACATGTATAATTTCAAAATGAGTGATGTAAACAATATTTTGTAACCATAATACGTTGATTTAAAAGAGTGTCCGTGGAGTTTCTTGCCCATTCTTCTCCATAGGTACCTACTACGCTTTGGAATGGGCAGCTTCATCTTTCTGACTGACTGACCGAACCCTTGACAATTCAAAAGTGCCTGTAATTGGTTTATTTGAAATAAATGCTTGAGTTTGAGTTTGCGCTTCTGACGACCCGTAACGACTGTCAAAGATCTACAAATGACAGCCGGGACCAACGGCTTAACGTGCTTTCACGGCACGGAGGGGTTTTGGTATGTAAAGGTGGTTACCCATCCACGGACCAACCGCGGCAAACGTAACTTACCTGATCGATCGACCTTTGCGGCTGTTATTACTTAGCCACAAGCCCCTCAGAAACAAGCCGTGTGAAAGGTAAATAGTGGCAAAAGTAAAACTCACGCGTATATTGAGCTGGTGGTGGCACGGGCGCCGCCAGCAGTGGCGGCATTTGTGGTGGTTGTTCTACGGAAACAAAATAATAAGATTTATTCATTATTAAGATACTAGCGACCCGCACCTGCTTCGCACGGTATTGCGACTTGACAAAACATTGAAGAAGTCGTCATCATCGAACATCGAGAGAGAGAAACAAATGAGAAAAAATAACTCACCGCGAGGTGGTGGATTGCTTGGCATATAATGGTTTGAAGGTGGAATCTTGTCTCCCGGCTGAATCAATGGTGGCAGTGGGTTACTGGGATGTAACATACTCTGCAATATTCAAATTATAAATTAGTTAGGTAAACATTTTCTGGCCATGTTGGCCCTGGAAACAAACATGATTAGATTGTCGGGGCTAACACGGCCAGAGATTGCACAAAATAGAGAGGCATGAAAGGAAAATGGGGAAGACTTTGCCCAGCAGTGGGACGCGACACAGGCTAAGAAAGAAAAAAACTGATATTTTTGCGTATAAGTGTCAAATTAAAGAAAACTCATTCACATTTTCACTTTTATGATTTTGCCCAAGTTTTTATACTGGTAAAAAAGTAATGTTTAAAATTAAACATTACAAGAAAGTTGTGGTGTTCTTAATAAAAATAAAAAAAAATGTTGAATTTGTGAAATTGTTAGGTTTTCAGGTGGTTTAAATTTTAATGTTTTAAATGGCTAATCATAATACTTACAACTGCAGTAGCTGGGTCCACAATCCTCATGATAACTTGTGCCTGGAGTAATGCATAGGCCAGTTGTGGATTTTGTAACATCATGTTCCTGGCTTCATTTGGATTGTTCTGTAATAACAAGAAATAATTTCTTAGGCCGCGTCCTAATCAAAAGCATCGTCGTGCGAATACGCGATCGTCGCGCGAATTCGCGATCGTCGCGCGAATACGCGATCGTCGCGCTCATATGTCAATTTTCGTTACGTGACCCTGAACGCGTGGTTGCGCCGACAGAGGGCGTTTTCCGGTTTTCAGTGGTGTTAGATTAGACGACTTGTCGCCTTTTAGGCTACTTGGAATGGTGTTGGGGCGACCAATTTTTGCAATCGGCGACTGGTCGCCGATTAGGCTATCTCGGAAAAAAAATAGGCGATTTTAGGCTCCATTCAGATCATCTGAGGAACGATGAAATGTCCGGTACTAAAAACTCATAAATATCGCAATAAAACCATTTTTAACGTCAATCAGAGAGAGAAAAAAGAGAAATCTCAAAGAATATAGGCGCCGCGCGCCGGGAGCGGGGTGCAAGGGGGATTGGTGCCGCCCTGGCTTCAAAATAAAAAAAGGTGTAAAAACATTCCGAACTATAATAATATCCGAAAACGCCTAATACATTAATATAATCTGAGAAACTAATAGAGAACTTAACCTATTCGAGGCGAGATCCTAAAATGTTCGTCTCAATTCGAAAGTTTCAGTGCATTAGTCGACAAATAACCGAACTCCTATTTCCGAAAATCAAATCGAGCCTAGGTGGGGTGCTAACAAACACTATCGAGCTTCCTTTGCTCTTTGCTCACTCTTGCATCCTACTCTTCTTAATTCTTAGGCTTCTTTGCATAAATCGACATAGATACTCCTCTTTCTGTATGAATGGACAAAATAAAACCTATCCCATTCGAGGCGGATGCAAATTGCTTTCCTGCACATGTCGACAAATTTATTATTTTATTCTGTTTTTTAGTATTTGTTGTTATAGCGGCAACAGAAATACATCATCTGTGAATGTTTCAACTGTCTAACTATCACGGTTCATGAAATACAGCCTGGTGACAGACGGACAGCGGTCTTAGTAATAGGGTCCCGTTTTACTCTTTGGGTACGGAACTCTATTACTAAGACTCACTTTCGCCTTTATAATATTAAGTTAGGATTTCATAAGAATATTTATTTTATTTTATTATATTTATTTATTTATTTATCACAAACACTGCTATCATAACAGGAAATTCCTAATGCGGTCCTTAATTAAACTATCTTAAATAACATAACACATACAATATTATTTTTGTGAATTCATTCAGAGAGCAGAAAAATAAATCGATCCTGTCAGCCGTGTCATTCAGTGCGTGCAAGGCGCGCATCCGTGGCGCTTTGTTGAGTAAGTTGGTTCGAGCGCGTGGCACTGCTAGTAACCGTGGCTTCCGGCGCCGCCATACGTAATTGTCAGCCTAATAATAGCGTAATATAACCTGAACAGGGTTTGTTTATACTTTCATGAGATACTTTTGGAACAGACATTAGATAATATTGTTAATAGGACACAAGCTATTCTTACACATTGTGTCATTAAGAGAGTAGAAGGTTTCAATATTTATAGGTACCTGAATACACAGCTTCATTTGCTTCATAAGTTCAAACATCTGCTCAGGTGGAAGGGTGGCTACCGCTTTGCTGATAGCCTCCGGAGCTTTCTCGGGCTCAACTGGTTCTCCATATGGATTCTCTATCTGAAATATTTCACATACGGATCAATTTAACATTATGCAGTTTTATTTCACATAATCAAATCAAATCAAATGAAAAATATTTACTAGCTAGAATATGGTACATAAGGTGTTACAGTAAATTTGTTTCAGCATATTATCCTGCCATAGCATGGAGTGCAAATGTATTCACAACCAGCTATGTAAAATAATCTAACTTACAAGTACAGATTCTATTGATTTATCTGCTAAATAGTCCTTAATGGTATAATATCTTTTAAATAGTAGTAGTTTGAAAAGTATATTTTTAAACATTGTCAGCAGTAAGTCTTGGAAGACTATTTGGTAAATGATTGTAAATAATAACCAACATGCAGTATACATTTTTCTTAATTAATTTTAGTTTTAATGCCGGTAGCCAAAGTCTATCTTTATGCCGTGTTCGGCATTGAGTGCATTACAGTCTATGAAGGGTTCATTTCCCTATTTAACTACTTCAATGTAAAAGCTAATATCCTTTTTTTTTTTGGATGGGAAATCATCAAATAACTTCTCCCGCTCTGGGCGGAGCGGGAGGGTGTGTCAGACTCTTACTGACTAAAACCCACCCGTATTCCTTCCTGTTGCCTGTGTTGCCAGGGGCCTCGGTGACCCTTTAGTACCTTCCCGCGACCCCGGCAGGCATCGGCCCTAGTGGACCCCTACATTTGTGCTGACGACATCTCTTTGAGGCGCGCGTGGAATACAACGCGCCGTCGACCCGGGCCTGGTCCTAACCGGACGGTCAGCTAACCATTGCTCACCGTCCGCAAGCCCGCGCCTACGGTGGCCGGCAATCCGCCCGGGATTCCCGACGCCCAGGGTGTCTCCTGCGGCTGCTAGGGGCGAGAGGGCGCGAAGTTTGCCTTTCCCTCAACCGTCCCGCCTCCTCCTTCGCGAGCATTACTGCTTCGCAGAAGGAGGTAACGGCTGCCCATGCCCTCTCGCTCCGTACCATGGCCTGAACCAGGGCTGGACGCGAGAGATCTCTGCCGCCGATCACCTCCACGAGGACACGGCGGTGCTCTGCCCAAGCCGGGCAGACCTTCACCGTGTCCTCCGGGCGATCCACACAGTGGTGACACCCGAGCGTTTCCTCCCGCCTTATTCGACACAGGAACCTCCCGAAGCTGCCGAGTCTTGTGAGGACCTGCGTCAGGCGGAAGGTGAGGACGGGGCGCCTCTCTAGCCACTCCTCAAAGAGGGGACTTATCGCCGCAATCGTGGCGTGCCCAGCACTGGGTTGCGATAACCGTACTCTCCCTGTCGCCATGAGATCCTTCCGGAGCTCCGTCCGCTGTGCCGCGATTTCTCGCGGCAGCGGAGTTACGCCCCGGCGTTTCGCCTCCTCGCGCCACTGCCATACGTGCGCGAGGATTTTTGCCTCCAGATCCCATGGCGGCAATCCGGCAAGGAGGCTCGCTGCCTCACAGGAGACCGTGCGATATCCCCGGACCATCCGGATGGCCATGACCCTTTGGGCCGCACTCAACCGGCGGGCTGGCCGCAGCGCCAGAGAACGCGCCCATACAGGAGCCCCGTAGAGGGCCATGGACCGCACGACCCCCGCGTAGAGCCTCCGGCAGGAGGCGTTTGGGCCCCCTTGATCGGGCAGGAGCCGCTTCAATGCAGCGCCTGCCCGCTCCAGTTTGAGACCCAAACTTCGGAAATGCTCCACGAAGTTCCACCGGCTGTCGAGGACGAGTCCCATGTACTTCATCGTCGACTCGACGCCGATGGAAACCCCTCCTACCGTTATTTGGGACCCCAACGGTGGCGCGTTCCGAGGACCCCGCGTGCCGCTAGTTCGGCCGCCGCCTGGTGCGACCTCCCCTGCGCCAGGACCAACGTGTCGTCAGCGTAGCACACTACGCTGACGAAGCTAATATCCTTGCACTACATTCAAACTAGTTTTTATATTATTATTTGTATACCTTCTGCTTCTTACTGTATATGATCAACAAATGAGGATTTTAACATTTGGAAGGACATTACTGAATATGCGTCACTGTTGGGCAGCACATTAGATAAACTAGTTGAGTGGTTACCTGAGGTCCTTGCATCAGTGCTTGCATTTCCATTCTAGACTTCTCAGTACAAGCGTTGTCGACGCGAAGGGATCGCCCGCCGATTTCATACCCGTTAAGGTTTCGCATAGCGCTGAGAGCAGTCTCCTGATCCTTATATTCACAGAATCCATAGCCTTTCGGTTTGCCGGTCTCCCTATCAAATACCAGCTTGAAGGAAAGCACAGGACCGACCTCACTGAATATATCTTTCAGTTTCTCTTCTGTAGCCTCGTAAGGTATATTACCCACTAAAATAGAAACATAAATACAATTTCTGTTGATAAATTTTATTACGATTGCTAAGGATATGACATAGTTGTTGTGCTTTCATCTTACCGAAGACAGATCTCATGGATTTGTCCATGATACTTTGTTCCTCCTTTTCTTTGCTTTTATCCATGGTTGATATCTTTTCGTATACTACAGTAATTACACAGAAAAAGCCTCAGAAGATATAAAATCTAACCTGTATCCAAATTAATTTAACGTTGACACTTGACAGACAACTCAGAGACAATACAAAATGAACGCAACGCAAATGCAAATACCACAGACAGATTAGTAATTTAGTAACAATAGACAACACAATCATAGTGTTGTGAGCGAATGCATCATCGATATGTCTATCGATAGAACTACTGCAACAACGAAACCTACAAATTGTTCATAATGCAACATTAGTTAAAAAAATATTATTTTCTAAACGTACACCGTATCCAAGCTTACTTCGGCTCTGCAAAGTATAGTGATGGGTAACTCATCAATTTTATTTGAGGATGAGGGAGCACCTCATTTTGCCTCGTGAGGTCCTCACGAGGTACCCCTCATTTGAGGTGAGGATTTGAGGAATCCTCAACGGCGTATTCACCTCACGAGTCGTGAGCCCGAGCCGAACTCAGCCGAACGTGCGAGGGAGCGAGGCGGGCGGGCGCGACGACTTTCACGAGTACTCACGACTCTCCGTCCGATTAAGCAAATCTCTCTCACCTCTCACACATATCATTTTCTTTCGCTCATAAATTTTAGACCGCCAAAATAAACGAATCAATGACACTTGATTATCAATCTAATGCTGATGCTTTTAGAGTTCATAATAATTAATCATAGCTGAAATAAAAATATTTTCTTTAAAATTCGTTTTGACTAATAATGTTACATACTAATTTTAACAGTTTACGTAATGTTGACCTTGGAGGTGCACGTGATTTTCTTGTAACAATTACGTAGACTTTTGTTTTGTTTGTGTTCGTACTTTAATCTAAATAATTAATATCCTACCAAACATCAGTATCACACTCAACACACACACATGACATAACTAACATCATTACATACTTAGGTACATTATTTCATTAGGTACATACCAAAATCATAATGTTAATGTTTATTATGCTGCCAAAATTTCGAGACCAGACCTCACCTCACACATTCTATAATTCTATACAATTTTTTAAATCGGTTCATTCGCTCACTCGTTGAGGAGCTCATCACTCAACCACTCAATACTCACTCGCGAGTCACGCCTCACGCCTCACCTCGCTCGCCTCACCCCTCGCCACAATTTCATATTGTCAATGTCAATTTTTGAGGACGCGTGAACGAATGAGGTGAGGTGAGGTAATGAGGTGGTTCATTGTTGAAAATCGAGTAACTCTTTCAATTTGCGATCACGAGGACCTCAAACGAGGGACCTCATGAGTGAGGGACTCATCACTAGCAAAGTATCCTGCACGTTACTGTACTGAGCCACAGCGGCAGTCACTCAGTCGCACGCACACAGGCAAAAGGTCGATTATTTCGCAAGTTGACACCACTTCAATATTGCATTTATTTGCAACATTCATTCGCGAGCACAACTATTGAAATTTATTCTTTTTTTTTATTCATATATACTCGCTAATCTGTTCGTTTCGTAAATGAATGTATGAATGCTCGTTACGGAACAAAAGCTCGCGCAACGAATGTTCGCAAAACATGCTCGCGGTGAGTAACCATCTTAATACGCGTCTGCACAGAAAGCGTGTGGCAGGGGACTAACGAAGTAACGAGGAGCACGTATAAGCAGGCGCCTTCCTTGCAACGGCCAGGCGAGGGAAATAGATGGATAGATGATATTATTCTTAATATCGTAACTGGCCACGCTGCCGCGCTGTAACTGGCTGATATTTACGACAGGTGCAACAAAAGTGCAAGGTATCAAACCGCTTTTTGCGCCCCCTAAACAGGGCGCCCGCGTACGGCATACGCATTGCATGCCCGGTTCCGGTGGGCGTGGGTTCTGTTTATATTTGGGACCTTCATCAATAAAGTCATGGCTAATGTGAATAATTCAGCCGATGCAATGGTGTCTAAAATATTTCTTTGAAGTGAAAACTTCTTTAGGAGCGTTAAGCGGTTTTTGGTAGGGGAAAATCTTATGGGTTTACAGTTGATCGCAGGTCAGTAGTATCACTTTGTCCTGGAGCTGAAGTTTCAATAGAATACGAGGCCTGCTTATATTGGTTTAGTTGTCACGGCTGTGCGGCCTAGTGTACATACAAAGGGCCGACCGAAGGCAAGTCGCGCATTCCCATTGTATTATATTATTCGACTAATAATTTTATGGTTTTTTTTTTTGGTGGTTTTATCGAGTTTGTCTTGTCAACCCTGCTTGAAATGAAATCTGTCTGACGGAATTCCATTCCATTTTTGCTTGACTTGAGTCTGTTTTCGAGAAAATCATTAATTTTGTGCACATTGAGTGCTTTTGTTGAAATATTAGCCAAGAATTCAATTTACAGTTTTATTGTTAGGGAAAAGTGCTATTTATATGCTCGTGTTATTGTGGATGAATGCAGGAAGTCGTTAATTTCATACCACTGAAATAGGGTATTGATTTGTGTCTAATACGGTGAGATGACAAAACCATGTCAAGTGTGTTTTAGTAAATAATCCAGAGAAGGTAACAGATTCAAAATTATTGTCAACGATTAGAAAAGAACGGTATGAATCTCGATAATTCATCGAGAGAAACTCCTGAAGCACTGGATTCTGTCGGTACCGTAAGCCCGAAGGAAAAATATCAAAGCATGAGAGAAAAGAAGTTATCTACTGCGTCGCTGACCAGCGCTGAGGGTGCACGACCGAAAGTCGTGACAGTCAAGCACCCGGAGTCCAATAAGCCAAAACCAACTGCCAAGAAGAATAAACCCATACAGGCTGACTTAGATATCATCAAAGAATTCCAAAGATGCCGTGACGAAGGATTTAAGCGCCTGGATTTGAGCAAATCTTCCATAACATGTCTCCCACCGAACGTCCGAGATCTAACACACTTAGTGGAATTTTATTTATATGGAAATAAGCTTGCATTACTGCCTGCTGAGTTTGGATGCCTGGTGAATCTGCAAACATTAGCATTGAATGAAAATTCATTAACAAGCTTACCACAGTCCCTCGCCAACCTGGGAAGCTTAAAAGTGTTAGACCTGCGACACAACAAGCTCAATGACATACCGGAAGTGGTATATAAACTGACATCACTGACAACACTATTTTTAAGATTTAATAGAATCAGAGTTGTTGGTAATGGAATATCACATCTGACTAATTTGACAATGTTAAGCTTGAGAGAAAATAAGATTAAGGAATTATCATCCGGAATTGGAAAACTGGTGAATTTAGTAACATTTGATGTTTCACATAATCATTTAGAGCATTTACCTGAAGAGATCGGAAATTGTGTTAATTTATCAACACTAGACCTGCAGCACAATGAACTACTAGATATTCCAGAGACTATTGGCAACCTTCAAGCTATAACTCGTCTTGGCCTCAGATACAACAGACTGACTGCTATCCCAGCTACACTCAGTAACTGCAAGCATATGGATGAATTCAATGTTGAAGGGAACTCAATATCTCAGCTCCCTGATGGTCTCTTAGCCAGTTTGAATGAACTGACAAGCATCACTCTTTCTCGTAACTCATTTGGCAGCTACCCATCGGGTGGTCCAGCCCAGTTCACAAATGTATTCTCTATTAACCTGGAACATAATCAAATTGATAAAATTCCATATGGGATATTCTCCAGGGCAAAGAATGTAACAAAACTGAATATGAAAGAAAATCTACTCACATCTCTTCCACTGGACATTGGAACTTGGGTAAATATGGTGGAACTCAACTTAGGAACAAATCAGTTGGCAAAATTACCTGATGACATACAATGCCTGCAAAATTTGGAAGTGCTAATATTGTCTAACAACTGCTTGAAGCGCATACCACCCAGTATTGGAAGCCTGAGGAAACTGAGAGTT
This sequence comes from Atethmia centrago, assembly GCA_905333075.3. Lineage (NCBI taxonomy): Eukaryota > Metazoa > Arthropoda > Insecta > Lepidoptera > Noctuidae > Atethmia > Atethmia centrago. The sequence continues at coordinate 10,712,012 of HG995383.1, read as the reverse complement.
TTGGACCTTGAAGAAAACAAATTAGAAGTTTTGCCAAATGAAATTGGATTCTTGCATGACTTACAGAAACTGATAGTACAATCCAATCAGATAACGTCTCTTCCACGTTCCATTGGTCATCTGACTAATCTTACAACTCTCAGTGTTGGTGAAAACAACCTGCAATATGTTCCTGAGGAAATTGGCACATTGGAGAATTTAGAATCATTATATCTAAATGATAACCTCAACTTATGCAATCTGCCATTTGAGCTGGCTCTATGTGTGAGCTTACAGATTATGAGCATTGAGAATTGTCCATTGACAGCAATTCCACCAGACGTAGTATCATCAGGGCCATCACTAGTAATTCAATACTTAAAGTCCCAAGGGCCTTATAGAGCTATGTGATATCAGGAAGATGATTATTTACCAGCCAGCGAAGGCTAGTAAATTTTGTAGATGCTTGTTGAAATGGCAAGCTTTTCAAAAAATGTATACTCAAACGTTTCTGTTGTGAAATAAAACATAAAATATACTATACCCATTGTATGCTACAAGTAAATTTTAAATGAAAAAATGTAAGAATTTCCTAATTGTGGGTTATAATGTTTTATATGATTCTGTCTATCAATTTGTTTAAAATAACTTTGTGTCCAGTTTGTTAGATATATAAATCCCAATATATACTATTTAATGTTTTCATTATATAGATGTTTAAGGTTTAAGCAATTGTTTTATTGGTATCACAAAAATTATAAAAACACAAAAATAAACTGATTAGTGTTAGTAGGTAAAAGTATATTGTAAAATGCTGTATATAAAATGCACAATAATTATATTATCCATGTTTTCCAGTCCATCAATGGATTTTTAAATAAATAGTAAATAATGTTATTATCAAGTGTCAAAAATGCTTCTAATTTCTGATTGTTATATAATGTATGAAGATGATCCAAAAAAGAATGTGCAATCTATAGAGCTTAGTGTCATATGATACCAGTTAACTATGATTAAGTAAATTATTTGGGCAAAATCATTTTCAAAGAAATTGCTTGTTTGGACAATATTTATTAGTCCTGTTGAATCTACCTATCTGAAAGAAGTATTGCTTTCATCATGGGGATTTCATTGGTCATTTATAAATCACACAAGTTTGTAATCAGTATTTTATGTGTAATTTAGAATTTGATGTTTTATAGATGAGTTAAATGTGTACTTTTACAAATAGAGATTTAAAAAGATCTCATATATTATCATTGAAGCTAGTAGCAGTGTGTATGTTGCTGTTGATTCTGAGGAAGTTCCCTCATTTGTCATGAGCTCATGACTAATTTACATTATTTAATATAGGTTTCCTATCAGTTGCATTTAATATTTTCTGTATTTATAAGATATATATGTTGTTTAGAAGTTAGATACTATTGTATTCTTTTGGGCTTTATTCATGTGCAGAATTGTGTCTAATTATGTAATAATTGTTTCAACGTTTTATTGTGCGCACACAATTCAGTTCATTACGTTAAACGGATCTTTTATGTACCTACTTAGGCCATCTTTACAATTTTTATAATCCTAGGTCTAAAAAAAATTGATGTTAATATTTTATACGATAAAACATAGAACGTTGTCTAGTCACCGTAAAATTGAATTCTTAGTGGCGATTTAATGTATTCAATGTATTCCATGACATACCTTACCTACAATAATGAATATGAACCTACCAATATAATTCTTAAAAATATTGCTGTTTTTGCAAGTTGTCCAAAGTCCTCTGGTAAAACCTATCCTAATTTTAATGTTGATCCGTGTGTAGGTATTTGTTTATAATCAATGTTTCAGTGACATGTAAACGTGTTATATGAAATAAATAAAATATATAGTAGTGAGTGTTTTATTTAGAGCATGACTCATAAAACCCACTGTCAGCTCTCAGTATTTGCTATTCAGTCATGATTCCCACTGTTATAAAAGTGAATAAATTGTCATAAGAAATGTGGCAAGACTCAATATTACTGTCTAAAGGAAGCCAGGCAAGAAGTTAGGCGTATCCAGACGCTGCCTTCCCACGAACAGAGACCCTACTGGTGGAATGACTACATAAAAGAAATAGGGCAAAACGCGAACCATTTAAGCTCTGGCATAAAATTAATTCGGACGAAGACCACAATCAATATAAGTCAATGAGAACTGTAAAAGCCGTAGTTGCATTAGCAAAACCAATCTCCCGCTGTAGCTTTTATGAGAAATTAGAGAATGCCCCGAATGAAAATACAATCACCAAAATCGCTAAACAAAGCCACAAATCAACGCCAATAAGTACATTGAATGAACAGGGAACTCTGCTCACTTCAAATGAGATAATCAACAACAGATGGGTGGGAGTACAATAACAATCTCCTGAATGAGGAATTCCCTAACGAAGTCCTTCCGAGATCACCAATAACAGAGGGACCTCTTGACTGATTGAAATAAACATTTGGAACAACAGAGGTATCATAAGGCTGTCGGACCCGATAACATACCTACCAGTTGATATATGGAGACTGCTGAAAGATGATGCTTTACCAGAGTATTGCAGGGTATTGGGATAAAATTCCTCGGGCATAAAGCTTACATCGCTCACCCTGAAACTGTGGGAGAGAGTGATTGGTGCGCGACTGTCAAGGCTGACCAGTTTAAGGGTCTCTTTAGTATAGCGATGTGTAAGCCCCTAATCAAGACTGCCTCGTCTGGTTGTAGAAGGTTACATAATCAGCCTATAATGTTCCCACTGCTGGGACACAGGCCTCCTCTGTGCGAGAGGGAGTGGGCCGTAATCCACCACGCGGGCCCAGTGCGGGTTGGTAGATGTCACATGTCTTTGAATTTTCGGTTCTAGGACATGCCGGTTTCCTCACGATGTTTTCCTTCACCGTTTTGAGAGCAGCGGTGATGAAATAATTTACACAAAGTAAAGCACCTGTCCGGATTCGAACCTACGACCTACAACTCGTAAGTCGCGGCCGTTACCACTGGGCCACCACTGCTCTCCTGTAGAATGTTACGGGTCCATTAATTAAAGTCTTTTGTTAAGTTAATAATGTTTATGTTTATTACATGGAAAACCCTTTAAGTCGACCTTCCACACGGACCAGCGCGCAGTAACTGGCCCCCATTCATACTTCTCGCTAGTATACATTTTTGCTTATCAAGCGTTCTGCCTTTCGTTTACATTGTGTCCCTACACCAGCATAACCGAAAACTAATTTGGTTTTACGGCTGACAGTGGAACAACCGAAGCTATTATGCAGACAATCTGAATTATAATGGAAAAAAACCGCATCAATAAGGAAAACCTCTACTTACATGGCATTTGTCGACCTTGAGAAGGCATTTGATAGGGTCCCAAGGAACTTAGTATGGCAGGTCTGCGCTGTCTATCTGCGCGCTCAAAATGTACCTGAACCATAACATCACCATCGTTCAAGATATTAGATTAAAAGCCCCGCCGGTATCAGCGAACCGTTCCAAGACGGCGTGGGCGTCCACCAAGGATCTGCACTTAGGCCTTCATCTTTAATGTCACCATTGAACGTAATCCATCCATCAAAAGTTTACAATGCAAAAAACCATGGTGCTTGTTATACGCGGATGACATCATCATCGCGAAGAGTGCAATGGATCTGCAGGACTGCAGGAGACGTTCAGCAAATGGGTGAATGAGCTCAAACGGCACGGCCTACGGGTCAGTCGCTCAAAAACGGAGTACATAAAATGTGTCTTCGGTGGTGATGAAGAGACATGTTGCATGTTGCAACATTAAAATTGACAATAAAATTACTACGCTTAGGTGCCTGCTACCCCGCGTCACCCACTTTAAGTACCTACCTTGACTCTGTTCTTACGGCCGATGCCCGCCTCGGCGCAGACTTTAGCCATAGAGACAACACGGCATGGCTGAAATGGCGATCTTTTACTGGAGTACCTACTCTGTGACACCCGAATGCTAGTAGGTACCTACGCACTAAGGGCAAAATATACAAGACGGCTGTCCGACCGGCACATACTTCAACTGAATGAAACAAAATTTAAATCTAGTATAAAACGCACACTATGTAGCCAAGCATATTATAAATTGGGGGATTACATTGCTGATAAAAATGCTTGGCTCAACGCTGGTCCTGCTCCACAAGGGCGCAAAAACTAATTGATCAGGTATTGAAAATAGTGTTGGAGCTGCTGAAGATTTTAAAAACTCTCTTTGCATTGTATAAATTCAATCTGTTAGTATTGTATAGCTGCACAGCAGATTGTTATGTGAGTACTATGTACTATAAAGCTGCCATTTACTGGATACGTCTTTCATTGACTTGAATGTGCCCTGGTGGCTGGGAGTATGTCGTGCTCACTCTAATGTCTCGCTGATGGTGGCGCGTGTGTTGGATCATTTAGCTCCCTTCAAAATGGTTGAGCTGAATGGTGCTGATCCACGCGTCATGTTCGTGAACGGGCGCCGTCAGTAGAGACTGGTCATCTCTTAGCTGCCACGGCTTATTTTAACTTTGATTTTTGAATTGCTTTTGTTTTTGTTGTAATCTTTTTATTACGGACGCTTTTACGTTTTGCATCGTTCTCACATGTATAATTTCAAAATGAATGATGTAAACAATATTTTGTAACCATAATACGTTGATTTAAAAGAGTGTCCTTGGAGTTTCTTGCCCGTTCTTCTCCATAGGTACCTACTACGTTTTGGAATGGGCAACTAGCTTCATCTTTCTGACTGACTGACCGAACCCTTGACAATTCAAAAGTGCCTGTAATTGGTTTATTTGAAATAAATGCTTTGAGTTGAGTTGATTCTCACTGAACCAGTATAAATATAGTATATATACCAAGTTAATCCTAGCCTGTGCTAGGAATCGAACCGACATCAAGGACAATGGTATTCAGAAATCAACACGATATCCCGCGTCTATGCCGCGATGGCCAGTCTCCGCTGAGAATGAGCGCCATGGCCGAAATTCGGTCAAGACTGGACCAGCATAGCTATTCATAACCATTCGATATGCTTTCGTGCTGAATCGAACATCAATCAATGTTATCGAATGAGAGGACTCCTTAAACACTGTTCACAAATCCGAAACCCAAAAATGTTGAATTTAAACCAAATAGACGCGCGACCACTATTCCTCCGACGGCTATTTGTGGCCGTGGGCCGCGGGGACTACGCACATCAGGCAACCGAAAATGTCTCATCTTCGACTCGGAAGCCTGTCGAATGGTTGTAAATAGTTAGGCAAGAGCACTATTCTTATTATTCAGAAATAATTGCCACATATATTCGTTCATACGGTGAGCTTTTGTTATTATTTGATATATCCGAGACTGTCCCAACTGGGTAAAAGATCCAAGTTCTTCCAGGAAGGCTTTCCTGAGCCACGTCGAACCAGCCCCTGCGGTACGCGTCTAGGACATCTCGCCACCTGTTCGTGGGCCGGTCTCGGCGATGCCGCGCATCCTCAGGCTGTGTGGAGACCGTTGCCCAGCGGTCACTATCCATGCGCCTGACGTGCCCCACTCAATCCCATTTCAGCTTGGCAGCCTTTTTGCTTACGTCTAGGATCCACGTTTTGGAGCGCAGCGTGGTGTTTCGTATTATTTCAGTTCTTTTTACGCCCAGGATACTGCGCTCCATTGGTTTTTGATATTTACCTTAGTACTTTTAATATAAAATATGGTGAAAGAATCCTCTTTGTTAAATAAAAAGCCAAAGATAAAGTTCAATAATTTATGAAGTGCATAATACACAAGTTTCATTTAGCTCTTACATAAATAGGTATATACACGAATTATTTTTGAAGCTTTACATGTAAATCAAAGCAGTCTACAAAATAATATCAATAATTGGTGCATTTATCAACACGCACGCCGTTTCCTTCCCTGTGCAATCCCACTTTTTATCCTCATTTATGAGTACTTGAGGGTCGACCAACACCAGCTCTTACACTACTTCCTTGTTCGAGAACGCATGGGACACTATGTAAGTGGTTGTGCTTGACTTTCGTTGCGAAATTAATATTTTTTAAATGCATTATATTCCTTAAATCTAAGATTTCCACATACAAAAATATTTCGCCCTAATAAATCACTATAAACACACTTTGTATCTAATCACAAACATTATTCGAAATAAAATAATTAAATTAGTAATAATAGAGAATTGAAAAGAATCAGTAAAATAATGGCGATAAGACTAAATTTCACCACCACTAAAGCTTACAACAGTCATGTCAGCTGCCGATACGGTAAAAGTATTTGTCAGGTTTTTATTACGTACGTAATAAATGGCTACAAAAATGTCGCAGTTATTGCCTTTAGAAATTGTTAGCATATGAGAAATCAGCATCAATTAATAACACTTTATTCAACCAGAATAAAGCAAACCTACTAATTATTATAAGCATGGATATTAATAATATATCTAAATAAAATACCGCTTAACAAATACGTCATTCACTGGATAATAAATGCTTTAACATCTGCAACTAATTCAAGTTTAAATTGAGTATGTTAAAAACTAGCATCTACGGTCAGTCGTTATTCACAAGTTGAATAAGAATATATTTCAAAACTTCGAATATTGAGGTCCAGTTGCATATACAAAAATAACATTATAGTCATTTTACATAACAGTAACAATTTGTTTCTAACCATTGAAGATTTCTTTACAAAAACATACTAAATAATATACTGAGTCTTACATCTATTTATAAAATCTTTGGCATTTTCATATGCTTAAATTTAAGCAAAAATATAACTAAAATAGTTGTGTGATGATGATCCGGATACAGTTAACATATAAGGTATCACTATGCAGTAGGTATTAAGAATGTGTTTTATGGCACTTATTGGCATGCAATGACTGTAATTTTGTTCAACATTATCAATAAAAATGAGTGCTATCTTGGAAGAGCATACTGGTATAGAAACACATTATTACTGTCGTCGAGAGTTTTCTGCATGTATAATTGTCGAATTTGTCATGGAGATTTTCTTATTTACATAATTAAACACTTCCTCTGATGTCTCTTTTGAGGTTCAGGTCTTAATACTGCGCGTACAGCTTCATCAAACACCTGTGACAATGAAAAGAAAACGTTATTAAATTGTACTAAGAGAAACTATAATAGGTTAGGTTAGATTGGTTAAGGGTCTGTTTCAGAGGTTCCAGCTAGGCACTACCCGATATAAGTTTATTTATTTAAGGATTACCAATGAGTGATCCAATTACAATTTCTACAATATCAATCTTCTACAATTTAAATCACAGTATAATAGTGTATACGTTATCCTGTAATATACACTCAATTACAGGTAACCACAGCTTACACATTATCGAGTACAATAGCTCTGGATACATAACGAAATTTAAAAATTCTAACTAACTATGCTGGGTCATTGCGTAGGTACGTCTAGTCATTTCAGTTTGCTAGCAACCATATCCTCTGTAAGTGATATGTGACTTAAAACATTCAAGCTTCCATATCCCAATAAACTGTTTAATGTATTAGTTGGCTGTTGTTCCGGCCGAGTTATGTTGTAGTCCAGTTGATAGTCAAGATTTTGTGTTATTGCTTGATAATCAACCTTGTGATTGTAACAGGTAGGTAACATACTGCAGTTCAGAGTTCGTTCAGGAAGTATAATATCTAAATTGATCAGTAGAGGACGGTGATGTGTCTACTTTAGATAGGGTATCATTGCATCTGTTCACATTGACATTCGTTAGATTAGCTAAATTCAGCTCTAAGACCTTGGATTTATCATTCCTGACATTATTAAACTGTTCTAAACCATTGAATGCAATGGACTCAGTAAAATGGTGGTTAATAGAATAATTTGTGGTCTCAGGGATTAGGAAGCCACTGTTATCGCTGTTGAGTCAGATTGTGTTAGTCAGAGAAGGAAGAGAAGATCAACAGATCTATTCTTTACTTTTTGTTAAATTCTTTCATATTTTTAGGGTCCAGTTTCTCATCTAGCTTCAATTAATTCCTCATGATAAAAGATTATGGCTTTTCAGTGTGAAGGAAAACATTGTAAGAACTGTATAAAACAGGCCTTTATGGATTGATGATAGCTAAAGCGAGTGTGTTTTGTACAACATAAAGGTATTCACAACAATGAATGACATTCAAGTTTCAACTTGAGTTACACAACAAAGTGTTTTGCTATAGTATCTATTATGTGACTTATCTCTGCAGCTTGTTTTGAAATACCAACAGTATTTGTAGCAGCGATAATCAGTTTTTTGTGTGAATGGTGGGTAAAGGAAATTGAATGAATCCTTTGTTCAAACCTACATGTTATGTCATATCTTAAGATGGTATTATGTATAATCATGTCATTTGTATGCAGCCAAACAAGACGAAATATAAAATAACTTTAAATAAATTTTGCATACCTGTTTGAGTCCACGCTGAGTCAATGCAGAGCATTCCATATATTTTACAGCTCTAATTTTGTTTGCCAGTTTTTGTCCTTGTTCTCTCTTCAAGGGAGACATTCCTTGTTCAGATAGCAAACTGAGGGTTTCACGGTCATCCCTCAAGTCAATCTTTGTACCTGTAATTTGAAATAAAGAGGTTTTAATTTAAATTAATAACTATACACCTGTACTGCCCAATATAATTAACTCTCCTATATTTCAGTTCATCCAAAGGTTGTCTATAGGAGTTTACTTTGCGTGATAATACTTCCTATTTTACATTTTATTTAAAAGTCCTCTCTCCTGTTTATTCCCATGCACAATTATAAACCATATAAATAAATAAAGACAGCTTTATTATAAAATAATGATTTTATGTGTCATAAACAGGATAATGTTAATGAATTCTATTAATAATTAGAAAATTAAAAATAATTAAGGTGATAATTAATTGTCATCATTATCATTCTCTTTCCCTAATCCCAATTTATTTGCGGTTGGCGCAACATGTTTTTTTCCATTATAATTAGTGTAAAAATACTAAAAATAATTAACATGAAATAATGTAAATCATGTTTTCTATTGTTTAATTGTTGTTACTCACCAACCAATATAATGGGTGCATCAGGACAGTGGTGCTTTATCTCAGGGTACCACTTTGAAGTTACATTTTCATAAGACGATGGGCTAAAAATAATAAAAGATTTCTTAAGTAACTTTCTATTGCTAAAAATATTATATGGAGATACTTTTAGTTTAGGTGTATTTTTCTAGATATAGAACATCAAGTGCAAATAAGTCTATGTTTAGCAGTGAACAATAACAGGATAAATGAAGGAATGAAGACAATCATGGGAATGGATGAAACCTATTAAGAACTTGTGTTATGATGGTGAAGCACAAATATAATAAAGTTGTGATCATCTTACTGTGGCTAAGACAGCCTTATTAATGTTAATTTGTACAGTCATTAAAAGCATTTAACACTGTGTGTTTGTACTGTATATACAGATAGAGAAATAGATTGTAAATGACTACATACCTTGTCACACTGAAGCATATAAGGAAGACATCTGTTTGTGGATAACTTAACGGTCTAAGTCTGTCATAGTCTTCTTGTCCTGCAGTATCCCACAGTCCTAGAGACACTGCTACTCCATCCACAACCATAGGCGCAGAATAATTGTCGAATCTGCAATCATTAGATTCACCATAACACCATGTGAAACATTCCATCTTTACAAACACTTGCTACTTCCATTCAAGCAATATTTACAGTTCACAGTATAATGTGAACATAACTTACACTGTAGGCACATATTCTCCTGGAAAACTGTCTGTGGTGTAGGATATTAACATACAAGTTTTACCGACGGTACCGTCGCCGACGACCACACATTTGATCGGCCTTCCTGACGACATCTATGGAAGAGAATATTATTGATAAATAAAGGCAAAACTATGACTCATTGTAAAACCAAAACGTATGTTGAAAACAATCAGTTAGTATTACCGTATAAAAAGTTTTTGTCACTCCCTTTGAATTACCAACACTATATGAACAACAAAGAATTGAATCACTAACAAACTATTTATAGAAGGAGCAAGTTTTTCACAATTTTATATCGAATTAGAATAGGAAACGCATTGAAAGATGGATGGGGACATTACGGAAGGCATACAGATTAAAAATGTTACTGAGTTGACGGATGATGTTGCGTTCATTTATATGCATTATAATTTTCCAAAAAATGTGTATGACGAATAGCGACACTATATAATGCATATAAATGAACGCATAGTGTCGCTATTCGTCATACACATTTTTTGGAAAATTAATTAATATTTCCAAGTACCTAATTAGGATACTAAATCCTTAAATAATTTAAGCGTTAAATATAAATGTTGATTTGGCGTGCTGTATTATGAACCTATTTGTCTTTATTTTCTAGTTTTATGTAAAAACATTTGTGCGGAAAATTATGTAATATTTCGACCCGACAGCAGCAGGAGAGTAATTATTTTAAGAAAACTAATGTTATATGATATTCCTGTCTGTAAGTTAGTTTGTACAAACACACATCAAAAATATATTTTTTAAACTAGATTTGTCGGAGTTCCTTTTTGATTACTCTGAGAAGAAATACCGAAACAAACTCAGAGGTTACAGTATCTTGTATTGGAAGTCCAAAAATTATCTTTGTCAGATCATGTGAGGAACATGCAGCATCTGAGGTAGTCTTTTGAGGAAAAGGGCCACAAAGATTATAGTGGACCTGTTCAGTGTTACGATTACCTACTGGCACACAAGTGTCAGTAAAATCGTGTAGGTCAACTCAGAACTTAAGGAGCTCAACTATTCAACGAACCATACCAAAGAAAGGACATTTGGGTCGGCCGTACCAACATAATATTTATTTGACTCTTGGGGTAAATTCGTAAAGTTGTTTTTTAATCCCAGATGAAGCATTTACATCTGTCAAATTAGCATCTGGGATTTAAAAACGATTTTTTTATAAAATATTTTTTTTTACTTAATTAAATGGTCGAAAAACAATTGAAGTATGCTATTATAGCATGTATAATATAATGGTTAATTATAAAGTATCGATATTTTTTACAATCGCACAGCCCTGCCCTGATGCTGTCACCGGTCACGTACGTCATGATGTCATGATATTTTTATCTATGTTCGCAAAGTACTTTTATTTATCTCGTTTCCATAAATAAAATTGGTTTGAGTTTGTTTTATTTAAATATTAACCACAAATCCACAAGCTGTACATTAATGTAATACACTAGGAAAGTTTTCTAAACGTGCGATGTCTAAGTTTCCAGACAAAAAGGTAATTTGAAAGTTTGAAACTTTGTGTTTACGCGATGAACTAACTTTTTGTACATTGTGATAAATAATTGATAACATAAAATATATCTCTTTCAGATGAGTGGGTCGTGTGTGGAGACTCCAGAAGCACCGGCTTGGCTTTCAAAGCTAGAAAGTCAAAGAGAAAAGTTAAGCAAAGCTCGGCTTGGTCATGATAGCGGCGCCGGTGCACCATGCAACTCTTGCGGTAAATAACAATAAAACCATTCCATTTAGTGTTGATTAGATTCAAGCTTTTTCGACGGAAAGGTATATATTTTTAGTTTGCTAAAGTTGGGATGGTTACTACAATTTGCTTATTTATCATGAGAACATTCAAGTTATAATCGGTATGAATGACGTCATGAACAACAATGCAATCGTTATCATTGGTATAAATGGTCTAATAGTAAGTATTCAGAAGCATTCAATGTTTCTGGTTTATTATTCCATCTGGAGTTTTATGAATGAATATACTTATTATTATTTCTGGGAAGCCACGAAGTAAATGATTAATATTTACCATATAAACTTTAAGCTAATTTAATTATTTAACTTCTGATTCACCTCTTGCAGTTTTCTATTGTTATAAATAACTATCCATTTGGCATAATAATTTATAGTAGGATTCCCGGAAGCTATAGTGAATTTATTAATAATTTTCCTGGGTGATTCATTTGCTGTAAGGTGAGGAAATATCCCTAATGACTAACTAATTGTATTCTACTATTCCAGTGTTAATAAAGATAAAACCTTAAAACATCAAAATAGTTCTAGGAAGCGCAGTTTAATTTGTTTCTGAAATGTGTGTCATTCCGTTTCCATGTCAGGGGTATAATATTGATCAGTGATATATATTTCTGTACTAACTGGCCTGTCAGAATTTGCCCTGTCCCATTAATTCATACAAAGTTCCCATAGAAATTCCACTTTTAGTTTTCCCGTATTTTCCTGGCAACTTTTGAAAGTTTTCTTTCCGTAAGAACCAGAATCAGACGATTAGGGACATAAAAATAAGCCAAATCAATTCGCACCAACAAACATCATTTCATTTCTATTATATAGATAATGTTTTAGGCAGCTTATCACAATGCAATGTGCCGCCGGGGCACCCACATAAAAAGTGCCCTGTAACCTAATTTAGGTACACATGGCTACATATCAAGCTGTACATATACATTTCCAGCTGACCTCTCATTGTGCGGAAATCCTATACAATGCGAGATCAGCATATACTGACAATGTATAGCTTGATATTGAGCCGTGTGTACTAACTAAATAAATAATCAAGCTTCCTCTTTGCTAAATTAAGTTAAAATCCGTCAAAAAATCAGACACAAAAATGCTTTTTGCTACCCTTGTCTGATTCACTCCTGGGCAAAACCCTTTACCAAGTTTCTTAGAGGATTCATTATGTCCTTTGTCAACATAAAATTTAGTTTCTATTTGATTACGTCTATTCAGGACCATCGTGTCCTGGCCTGGACCTACACTTCTGGAGGAAGGTGTGTAGATCATGTCACTGCAGTAAAGATGTCCATGATGTTCAAGATGATGACCTATCAGGATGGGCTCAGTTTGAACTACTGGGCACTGCCAGACCTAAGAAGGCTTCAAGTGAGTATTTTGGCTTATTAATGTTCATAACATACTTATAAATGGTTCTTTGTTGAAATTAGACCATCCTGTATTAGAGGAAGTAGCCCTCCAGTGAAATGTTGTGTGTTACAAACAATAAGCCAAGCAATATTGAGCTATTATTGGTTGAAGTGAGCAAATAAGGAGTTAAATAATTTCTTATAAACAAAATAAAAAAAATCACATTTTTAATTTTCAGTGCCACTGATCAAAATTCGAGGAGTAACTGATAAGCCTGTCAAACTTGATTGGGTGCCTCCAAATGCTTCAACAGAATTGGTAAGTAACATATATGCATTAAAAAAAAAAAACAAGCGAGCCTTACAGTATTTGCATATGATGTGTAACATCTGACATCTCACTTTGGTAATAAGCAACTGAGCAGCGCTAGAAATTAACCTCAGAATTAAAAAAAAACTAAAGTTATATTTATTCAAATAATTGTTAATTACTAGTGGTCGCCCACTGGTCGAAATTCGACCCCCTTTACTTACAATCTATATAGTAGTTACTAATTCCATGCTATTAAAAAACACGACAATAATCTAATTAGAACAATAGCGAATATTATGGATTTCATAATAATTAGTGATAACGATAAGATAAAAGAACTGGATAGGATACATAAGGTTGCAGAAAATTTAATGAGTTAACTATTTTGATCTTGATAATTCATATCATGTAAATTATCTATTAGTCTATACGTACAATAGTACAGCCAGGTTAACCTTTGCATGCTTCACTGTATCTTAATAGACACAGTAGCGGCTTAAACCATAATTGGTTTAAGCCGCTTGGAACAAACCAAATCCATGCCACAAAGGGGGTACAAATCGAAACTCTGGACTGCTACTAAGAATTTCCAACAAGAAATTTGAAACAAGCTCAGGATGATTTTGCCTGACTTGAACTCACGCCCAATTCCCCAAGCTCAGTGCTCATGCTTGCGACAGCTAGACCCACGAGGCTAAACGATATACATTTAATATGTAAAACTATCAGCTACTTTAGCTTTATGTATTCTAAGTTGATTTTTGTGTGAAAATTTGTAACAAAAAGGTATAAAATAATTTGAACTGTGTCATTGTCACTCATATTTACCTCTGTGGCATTCTCTTTCTTGAGCTTGAAGTGTTATATTTATGCTTGGGTTCGTTTTTGTTGCAAAACTTGATAATCATCTCAGATTCTGAATATTTAAATATAATCACATAATTTTTCACCAGGTGTCAGAGTATATGTCATGCCTGGGCCCCTTGGCGCCGGTATCCGGTTCGGACGCGGCCCGCCGCCGGCGCGCTCAGCTCCGGACGCAGCTGCCTCCGCACGACGTCGCGCCGGCCGTCCGGCAACACGCCAGCGACTTTGAGAAGTCTGAACATACTGTAAGTACTGATACTCACTTAGGTTTTTACTGAACCAAATTTATAGAACAGCATAGAAAGAAGAAGGAAGAAAATAGGTAGGTACGTTTGTTTGCGGTAGGTCACGCAAACATCTTTTTTTTTCTTACACAAACACGAAATAACAAGCTGGGGGACAACATGCGTCACTTCCACGCAAAACGGCCATCGCCCAGCATAATGCTGCGACACTATGCGAGACAGAGCCCCAGCGCTGGTTTTCAGCGACAGCCGGCGTTGACGTGATGACGTCAACCGGTGCAGCTTTCAGTAAGATAAAAATATCAAAATAAGAAATAAAATAAATGCAATACTTAGTTCTAAACGTGAATACCATTTTTCGCTACCCAATGATGCGGGGTTAATTGAAAAATCTTCATAGATGGTTTTATAAATAATTAGCTTTTTCTCGCGGCTTCGCCCGCCTGGGGGTTGGAAAAAAGAATCCTATAAACAGCGTGTTTCATAAAAAAAAAGAATGAAAAATAAGTTTGTTGGTCACAGAAACACGTGCATACAAAAAGATCTAGAGTAGATAAACAGAAAAATAAAACAAAATAGATCTACATATAATCACATTAATCACCAAAACACAGCTTCACGTCATGATTGTGATAAGAAGGTTTCCACTCAGCATGGTGCTGTGCTATGGGGACCCACATCACAGCGCTGATTGATTTAAGCTAGTGGTACAGATACAGACCATCAAACTGAACAACTTTTTCCATGGGACCCACAACTTTAAATGACCACATCTTACTGATACACGCTGTAAAAACCTTCTCTGTGAAAAAATACGGTCAAATGGTGTTGGAGTTTATCAATCTCATATATACTAACTAACATCCATTTTTATCTAATATATACCTAATGTAAAAAGAGAAAAATTAAATTTTTTGTTTGTTTGTAATGGATAAACTTAAAAACTACTTAACTGATTTAAATAATTCTTTCATCTATAGAAAGCTGCACTATCAGCGAGTAACATGGCCTGTATTTTATTTTCAAAAAATTAGAGATCCGTACGAAAATTATAATAATGTAATCCAAGGTATCAAAAATTTGCCACTAAAAGTTATTATTTGGCGAGCGCTGCGAAAACTATTGAAGATACATCAAATGATGTACTACATGCTTATAGTACCTACTCATCATTACCCACAAAAAAGCTAGGCGTAGCTATTTGTCTAACTATTATAGTTAAGTCATTATAATCGTGTTTTGTTCAAATTAGACAATCAAAACACAGGTAGAATAGAAAGACAATGACATTCGTATCATGATATTAATCCTTATCCAACTAAATAGTTTCATAATCAAGGTTGATTATGAAAATGTAAATTCCTCTTTAAATGATTCGAATCGGACATTTCGTTTAGAAGTTACGACGGGTATAAAAATGCTAAATGTAAGAAAAATGCCGCGGTGTGAGCGAACAGCCCCACGCCGTACGCCCTAGCGGCCCTAGTCTATTAGTTACCTACCTACACATTTTATTTTTTGTGGATTAACACAGGATTTATTACTTTTAATCCTGCTAGTACATGTCTGTGGGATATTTTCCGAAACCGAGCGGGCGAAGCCGCGGACAAAAGCTAGTAAGTATATTATATAGATAGATTATGCAATATTGCAGTCGTGCTGCAGCTGTATATGTAGCAATCACCAAGGTCATAAGACCTGTGTAATTGTATAAAGGAATCAAATTGTAGCTTAGTCTACAAATCTGTCTAAACACTTCCAGCAGGCTTACGGTTCCTGCATACTGAGGCGATATCGCGGGCGCGACAGGCAGCAATATCGCCTCAGTATGCGAATGTGTATTGAATTAAAAAAGATAAATATATTAACAGTTATCAAAAAGGAATATTATTTATTAGTGTAGCACGTCCCCCACACTACAGTACTTACAAATTTCTAACACTCTTTCAACTTTTTGCATTATTGTGTAACACAATAATGCTAACCACAAACACCTGTTTGCATCAGTGGTATTTGTTTCATTATGCATATAAAGGACATACGTGTTAGAATGTGTTGCACACAGAACTACGTCACTTAATTTAGGTCAGTCTGCCTGTGATAACGGCAGTGATAGCGCGACTTACTTACCCTTTAAATAAAATGCTATGTGCATTATGCATCTATACATATTATATGTTAATGTCGCTTTTTGTGTCTGTTTGTTTGACCGCTTATATCTTGTAAACTACACAATAGATTTTGATGCAGTTTTCACCAATAGATCATAATGATAAATTAATTAGTATTAAATTTAGATATAGCACGGAAATGTCTTGTCGCCATTGCACTCGTGCTAAGTAGGGGCTGGGGCTAAGAAAAAGATATGATGATATTTTTGTGGGGTCAACGACCGCTGGTAGTATCGTTACTTGATGTGAGATGAGAAAATCGTTTTTATCGTATTTAGATATCGATCGATCGATACATGGGTATCGATCGATCGATATCTGTGTGACGAGTATACGTGTGTGAAGTTTACACAGAAAAAAAAACAGATTTTTAAGCTGATATTTCAAGTAACTACAATAACTAAGGTTGTATACTTACCCAACAAAAAAATTATATCAATTTAGATACTTGGGATTTAGGGGCTTGTGGCTAAGTAATAACAGCCGCACGGGTCGAACGATCAGGTTAAGCTACGCTTGCCGCGGTTGGTCCGTGGATGGGTAACCATCTTTATACACCAAGACCCCTCCGTGCCGTGAAAGCACGTTAAGCCGTTGGTCCCGGCTGTCATTTGTAGATCTTTGACAGTTGTTACAGCCTCTGACAGGCCTCTGACAGGCCGGGTCTGACAACCAGTCTTACCTAGGGGTATCGTGTTACCCAGTAACTGGGTTGTGGAGGTCAGATAGGCAGTCGCTCCAGGTAAAATACTGGTATTCAGCTGTATCCGGTAAGACTGGAAGCCGACCCCAACATGTTGGGAAATAGACAGGCAGATGATGATCAATGTAGATACCCATCACGTCCGCGGAGTTACGCTAGCTACTTTAATTTGACCCTGTATAACTAAGTGTAATTGACTAAGTTTTTTTTTTTCCAGGAATACATTACGCGCATCAAAGACCATGTCGTGGGTATGGGTAATGTCGTCAGAGTAGGACCTCTACAGAATGGTGATGTCTTCTCAGTCGAGAGCAGCAAAACACATTCCGCCCCTAAATCCTACGCCCTGCCGCTGAAAATATCTAACGTATCCAGAGGAGTCAAGTACAATATTGTCCCGAAAAATGCCTCCGATAAGAAGTTGGTCTTAGATACGCAAGGAAATGTCGTAAGCAGCGCAGCTAATCTCCCGGACTACAAATCCAGTCCTATTTTAAGTCGCATCGTCAAAGACAAACTTCATATCATGCGTATTGAATCCGACAGGATCAAGAGCGCAGTCGAACACGGCCCTGTCTACGATAAACTGTTTAAAAACTTAGACGACTTGAACATGCCAGTTGAACATGATGTTTATCTGCAACCAATCAAACTCTTCCGTGAGGAGTACAATAATAATCCTCAGTTCAAGGACGAAACTAATGAGTTCTCCAGCAAGTCACTTGGAGCTTACATTATGCCAGACTTGTGGTCTAACAGCAATAACAATGTTATGGGCACAGCTAAATTGATGGACAGCAGAATACAGAAAGGAACCATATTCGCTCCAAATGGCGAGATATGGAGCTGGAAACATGAGCCAGTAACTCCTGAACACAGTGGCACTCTTTGCTCTACAAAGATCAACCCTCAGTACTCCACTGTGACCAAGCCTGTTAATCAGGTTGAACCTCAACAGACTGCGCCTTTGAGGGAGTACCTCAGAAATCACTCTGAGGATGAACTGCCACCTCCACCACTGCCGAACTACAGCACATATCCTGGCGGTGTACCACCATCTCCTGGCTCTGTGCCACCTCCGCCTGGCACAGATTGGAACAACCAACCTCTTGATAATATGCATCCAGTTGGCGAAAATGCTGACTACCTAGCTCTTGCACAGAACTATGGTGACAATCCTGATCAGATTATTGACCAGCTTGCAGACTTGTCGCTGAGTCCTCCTGAGGTGGAGTTCAACAGGAAGCTTTATAATGAGGGAGTGCCGTGCCAGCGTTGTGCGAAGTCGATGTTTGCGGGTGAAGTCGCCGTGAAAGCTGAGAGGGCTGGCCACGAAGCTATTTGGCATCCGCAGTGCTTCACATGCAGTAAATGTAATGAGCTACTGGCTGACCTTGTGTACTTCTTCTACAAAGGCGAGATTTACTGCGCCAGAGATTTGGCCGATGTGTTGGAGATCCCGCGTTGCGCAGGATGTGACGAACTGATATTTACACGTCCTTACACGGCTGCGGAGGGAAGGGCGTTCCATGTGCAACATTTCTGTTGCTATCACTGCGACGCACCGCTTGGCGGCAAAAAGTATGTCCCGGATGATAAGACTGGTCTCCCAATATGTTTGCAGTGTTACGATCAGTTCTACGCAGAACGTTGTCGCGCCTGCAGTGGGGTTATTGGACCGGAGCAACAAGGAGTATCGTGGGGAAATATGCACTGGCATGCGGAATGCTTCATATGCTCTGGTCGAATGTGCGGGAAAAGTTTACTGAGCGGACGTTTTGTCGTCAAACAGGAGATGCCATTTTGTAGCGTGCCATGTGTTCAGAGCAGAATTAAGTAAGAGGCACCTGATATGAAATCCTAGAAAATTAAGATAAACTAGCTAGGTGGAACATTGAAGAGAAGAGGTAGTGTTCTACTGTGTATTTTTGGTAACAAAGAGTATATTTTATTCCATTTAAATAAATGCCAATAACATATTTTTGATATAAAGTATTTTATTTTATATACAAAGTACAGTTTACACTACTGTGTGTAGTCTTATGGATTAGCTAGTAAGTAAACATGTTTTGAGATGATTAAAGTCTCTCTACATGGGCTGATAGTAATAAAGTATGTTGTTAAAGATTTTTATGCTTATATATAGTGATTTAAGACATGGATGTTCCTTCAATTTGGGACCAATAGCATAGGAAGTCATATAATAGTTTTTAATACGCATTCCAGGGCTTCTTTAATTACTAGATAAAATTATGATTTATCAGTAAATATTATCTTCATTAATAATTTATTTTCATGTTATTCCAATGCAAAATTTAAGATTTTACCTTAGAAAGTAAAGATTGTAAGTTAGTCCTATTCATTAAAATGTGATAATTGTAAACAAAAATGGCGCTCTATGGTCTTATACAAAACAATGATTTTTAGAATAAAACGTTTTTTAGATTGTTGAGATATAAATATATTTATATTTAGTATTATTGGGTGCAACAGGAATAAAGTGCCATCTGTATTATTTTTGGATGATATACAAATAATAAAGATTATATGTATAAAATATTCTTGTTTTAATTTTATTATGCACCAACCTAAAGGGATCTATTTCCAGTTCCATCTATTTGACACACCATAATATAGGTAGGAAACCAGAATTTGGTTGTTTTTCTGTAGTAGATTTGGATGTTTAATACATAATTTTACAACAAAGAGTAAAAACTAACAGTCAGTTCCATGGTTTATGGCAAACACCTCTGTCAATCACAGAGTAGTTAAAAGAAAAAAATATTAGATTAGATTAACTTTTTTAATATGTTGTAATTTTTCTCTAGAGATTACGCCATGACATAACTATTGTATGATCATGATATTAGTGTTTCTGTTTCTATTTAAAATGTGGAAAATAATATCAGTACTTGCTATTGTCCACTATTATGAACTGTAACAGCTGAACGGAAACGATTTTTCTTACAAATGCAGAATATACCTTTTTTCATTTGTTTGTAGAGATGGGTAACTAGCCGAAATATAGCTTAGCTAACGGCAGCGTAGCTGTAGCTAGGTAGGACTTGAATAACACTCAATTGCCCTGCAATCTGAGTACGATTTTCGCCGCGGGAACAAGTCTACATGATAATAATAAGTATATATGTCATGATTTCGTTTTTTGTTTCATCTTATATTCTTTTGAAAAGAAATGATTTCGTAGGTAAGTGTAAATAAAAAAATTGAAAATCTACAACAGCGTCATCATTACCGTGCGCGCCGTGTATACATATTTCGTATACTAAAATAAATTACTAAGTATAAGTCCCTCTCTTGCGACTATAGTGAGAAAAAGATGTGCAATGCAAATGAAGTTTGCAACTCGCATCTAGCACTACTCAGTAGTGAGCGCACACGACTCTATCGGCTAGTTGGGCTAGCCGGCTCGCAGCTGCACAATGTAGTAGTTATACTATACTCTGTGGCTGCTACCTGCTATGCTATAACTAGTAGGATATTCTAGCTAGCCAGTACCGAATAGCTAACGTGTTGTTGGATATCATAACCGTGGCTAGCATGGTAGGGCCTAAAACTATTATTACAGAATAAAACCCAATATGATAGTGTAATTCCTAACAAAAGGTACATATAATCTACAACTAGTTAAATGTGAACAGTATTTATGTTTAGGGGATAAATGTATAAAAAAACTGCTATAGTTATTTAAAAGTATAATTAGTTAAATACACATAATGCAAAAGTAATATTAATAATTGCAAACTGAAGCGTTTCCTGGAGGTTCATGAAGAAGTTTCCTCAAGCCTTTATTTTGAGTTTGTTAAGATCATTCTTTAGTTTATTCAGGTTCTCTTGTAAGGCTTCCTGTTTGTTCTCTAACGCGGATATGTGGTCATCTGCTCTTTTGATCTCTTTACTGATGTACTCCATTCGCTTTGTTACATTTTGAGTGGCTTCGTCTAAGTCTTGCTTCACTAACACGGGTCCAATCAGTTTATATACTTCAGAGTCTTTTTTTAGCAGTATTAACTCTTCTTTTACGGCTTTGTTTTCATTAAGCTGACTATCTAATTGTTGTTTCTGTGCGACCGCCTTACGGTATTCTTTTTGTATACCACTCAACAGTTCCAGCTCTTTCTGCATCTTCCTTTGGATTTCTTCAGACATTTTGACAAAAAGTTTACTTTAGTATGTATCTGATCGTTAGAATTTGCTTTTTAATTAATAAAATACTGCTTTCTCAAATCACGATTGCTACACAAAATGTACTTTTGACTAAAGAGAAAAATGAGGTTATGTTTTTGACATTTGAAGTGTCATGAATGTCATGATGTCCTACGTTTAGTTGCGCTATCATTGATCCTTTCAAATGTCCGATAAATTATTAAATCAACGACATCGGTGAAGGAAAACATCGTGAGGAATCTGGAGGCTCAGAAGGTTTGAATGGAATGAGTTTGTAAGGAAGTTTATCAGAAATAGTGATTATCCAATGTGTTATCCCATGATATGAGTCTGAAATCGCCAATCTTGAGCAAGCGTG
Organism: Atethmia centrago; assembly: GCA_905333075.3. Taxonomy (NCBI): domain Eukaryota; kingdom Metazoa; phylum Arthropoda; class Insecta; order Lepidoptera; family Noctuidae; genus Atethmia; species Atethmia centrago. Next base: position 10,690,257 of record HG995383.1, on the reverse strand, counting down.
GTGGTTAATGCAATTACGAGGCCTTTGCTCTGAAGTAGGACAGTAACAGGCTGGTATTTATTTATTTAATTAATACTTTAAGCACACAAATGTACAGAGGCGGACTTAATGACGTAGGCATTTTCTACCAGTCAACCTTTGGGTGATGCAGAGACAAACAGTGGTAGGTGCAATAACGAAAACTGTGGAATAAATATTTATTTAAATTTAAGGATATACATACATATACCTATTAAAAACTTTAAACATATATACCTAATTATACATAAATATAAGACCTAATAAATACACATAAATACACGAATATACTAAAACAGATGATGAGATGAGACAAACAATGGAAAAACTACCATTGTGATGATACTGCCAGCTTCTTACGAATATGCTCGCGAACTTTGACTTTAAAGGATAATCGGTTGGTTGCCATCCTGATTTCCGGGGGAGCGCATTCCACAGAGAGATAGACTGAACGAAGAAGGAAGAGTGAATGAAGTCATTGCGATGAGTGGGACATTGAAGAAGACGATTGTGTGATGAACGTAGGTTTCTACTGTGGTTCGCGCAAATGTACTGAAAGTGGGGGGCGAGATAACTAGGCGAAGAGGGCGAAGAGGGCGAGACAGTAAAGGTATTATTTTTATTAAAAATATATAAAAAAATGTTATAATATTTTTATTCGAATACAGCGTAGAATACAAGAAAGACCAAATGCCAGAACCGATAACCCAAGACAGAACAACTTGGCGCAGAAAAGTGAGGAGACCTGACCACAAATTACGGGACAAGGACGGAATAACAATAAGAATACAGCTTAGAATCGGATAGGAACTTGTCTATAATACACCCTAGTTGACCCTAGTGTGGTCAGTCTAATGATAAGAAAGTCACGCGACTACTCAGTAGCGTAGCGTGGGGGCCGGTGGGGGAGTGGGCAGAGGGAGCCATGGTCCCGGGCGGCGCAGGTATAGAGGGCGGCGTGCGGCGGCGGCGTCCGCCCCTCCGACCCTTTTTCCAGATATGATCCAGCTTGTCCCACCTAGCTGTCTTCGCCCAGCGACACCCTAAACCGAGGTTCGTACCCCACAGGTAGTAGGTACCCTTAGCATGCAGTCGCTTAGTAATGTAAGAAATTCGCCTCTGGCTGGAGGCTTTTGAGTTCGCTTAAGGCAGCCACAGGATAGTCCGGTTTACGGTTGTCGCAACCCAGTGCTGGGCACGCCACAATTGCGGCGATAAGTCCCCTCTTTGAGGAGTGGCTAGAGAGGCGCCACGGCGTCCTCACCTTCCGCCTGACGCAGGTCCTCACCGGACACGGCAGCTTCGGGAGGTTTCTGTGTCGGATAAGGCGGGAGGAAACGTCCGGGTGTCACCACTGTGTGGATCACCCGGAGAACACGGTGGAGCATACGGTGGAGGTTTGCCCGGCTTGGGCAGAGCACCGCCGTGTCCTCGTGGAGGCGATTGGCGGCAGAGATCTCTCGCGTCCGGCCCTGGTTCAGGCCATGGTACGGAGCGAGAGGGCATGGGCAGCCGTCACCTCCTTCTGCGAAGCAGTAATGCTCGCGAAGGAGGAGGCGGGACGGTTGAGGGAAAGCCAAATTTCGCGCTCTCTCGCCCCTAGTCGCCGCAGGAGACGCCCTGGGCGTCGGGAATCCCTTGCGGATTTCCGGCCACCGTAGGCGCGAGCTTGCGGACGGTGAGCAATGGTAGCTCACCGTCCGGTAAGGACCACGCCCGGGTCGACGGCGCGTTGTATTCCACGCGCGCCTCCAAGAGATGTCGTCAGCACAAATGTAGGGGTCCACTAGGGCCGATGCCTGCCGGGGTCGCGGGAAGGTACTAATGGGTCACCGAGGCCTCCGCAACACAGGCAACAGAAGGAATACGGGTGGGTTTTAGTCAGTAAGAGTCTGACACACCCTCCCCCTCCACCCAGAGTGGGAGAAATTATTAGATGATTTCCCAACCAAAAAAAAAAATCCTCATCAAATCATTTTTTTTGGCGATAAATGTCTAGTTTCACTCATTTTCGTTTGTGCACTTTATCCAGGGACACACTGTAAATACATCATGTGAAGATAAGCTTGTAAAGTATTCAAATAAAACGTTTATTTTACGAAAGGAAACTGAAATCGAACCGCCAAGACAAATAAGGGGCAAATAGAACAAATAGGGACAAATAGGATAGGGACAAATAGGGGTCCACTAGGGCCGATGCCTGCCGGGGTCGCGGGAAGGTACTAATGGGTCACCGAGGCCCCCGCAACACAGGCAACAGGAAGGAATACGGGTGGGTTTTAGTCAGTAAGAGTCTGACACACCCTCCCGCTCCGACCAGAGCGGGAGAAGTTATTTGATGATTTCCCACCCTCAAAAAAAAAAAAAGACAAATAAGAGCGCACATTTTTACGACGAGAGTAGGGATGCTGGCTTATCTTACGAAGACAATTATAAACTTTATTTTTTCTCCATTATTTATAGAGTACCTAACTGTTGAAATTCGAGAAAGATTCCAGCGGCTCCGGAGTTAGGCAGAAAAATATGCCTTCCTAAGGCCTGCAATATTCTAATAATTATTGGGCATCGATGACGACGAATGCAATTACGACCAAGCTCCTCAAGATATTGACCGCGAAGAGTTTACCTAAGGTTGAATGCGCGCGTCTAAGGGTGTTCATGGGTACAACAGACGGCAAAAGAGATCGAGCTTATTGATTCCAGCCCATTGGATTTATTGAAGTTTATTTTTTAATTCAAACTCATGTTTGAAGTCCTAACCTAACTTAATATAGTTGCGAAAATGGACAGAAATACACGCTACGCCACTGCGACTACTCGCGCCAGCTTGAACACCTCCTCATACAAGTTAGTTGACACAATCGGCGCGGGCGGCGCGAGCGTATTTCGTCCCGCATTCCACGCGGGATTCACTTCAGTGTGGCCGGAGCTTTAGGAGACAACACTAACCATACTGGTTGACTCCCAAGTAGCAGTTCTATTTATTAGGATGCTGTTATTTTTAAGTGGGAACCCCGAACCATCAATATTAAAACGATCCAATAAAGTTTACTAAACATATTTTATTAAAATAAAACTTGTACTCGTATTTACAACATAATCATTATTACAATAAGAGATCCTATTAGATAAGATAGGATACCAATGTCTTTCCTAGGTGTTTATCAAACGGTTGGGTTTTATTTATTGTGTATCTTTAGTGTACGCAGATATAAAATCATTTCAATGTTCAATTTATAGCACAACCATTCCTCTCCAAAACTACTTTCCGTTGGCCATATAAATATTTGTTCTCAGCGGGAATCGAAACCATGCAACCCATAATCGTGACAAATAAATCGTACATTCGTACCTATAGATTTTTTAATTTATTTATTTCGGTTAGCCAACAATTGATTATACAATACATTTTTAATAAAATGTACCCATACCCATGGCATTATTCCATTCTTACTTTGAGCAGCCTCGTTAAATCTAAAAAGCGTGTAGTAATTAAGAAGGGTCAAGAAATATAACTGTGCATTGAAGCTCTTTTTGTGATAGAAAATATTTTAAACGCTTTACATTGAAATACTTATTTTTAACTAACTTATACACTATCAGCCTATGAAAATATTATCTAACGAGATAACATTACTCCTCTTATACACAAAATATGGGGTACAAAAATACGTTGTATCGCTTCCAGTACAATACAGGCAGTGTGCCACTCGTTTGGTTGAATCGTTTTTACCCCAGATTCTTTATGTTACATTACACTACACATTCTCTCCATATTCTAGGGTCCACATGTAACCTGCGTTAGGATCGCCACTCTTCTTAGCTTGTTCATCGATATCTGCAGTCTTTTTTAGAATATTATTAAGAGTTTTATACAATTCAGGATTAGTTGGTGCCGCCACTTCTAATTTTTCAGACCTTTTTTTAAAGGTGCCTTGTTTTCCAAATCTTTCTCTTACAAATTTTTCGTACAAATCTTCGTCTTCATCATTCTCTGCTTCCTCTTCCTCACTCTCTGCTTCAGAGTTTTTCTTTTTATAGTTTTGTTTTTTCTCGCTGTCATCATAGTATCCATAATAACCAGTATCAGGTGTGCGATCATCATCATCGTAAGAATCGTCATCCTTTTTATCTTTACGTTCACGTGTTTTTTCTTTGTCGCCGTGATCATAATAATAACTTGGTTTGTAACTTGGCACATCTGGTTGTGTTTCCTTTTTGTCGTCGTCATAACTATACGGAGAACTGTCCCTGGTGTAAGCTAAAATGTCATTCGGTAATTTTATTTCTGGTAATTTTATCGCTAAGTCATCGAATTTAATATTTAAATTTTCATCATATTTGACATCTTCAGGTGCAAATATATCTAGTGTGCCATCCTTTTGTGGCACTTCTGTGTCGTCTTTAGGAGTTTCAGTGGAAGCGCTGTCCTTATTTTCAGTTTTCTTGGCATGATGATAATTTACAGGAATTCTTTCAAATTCTTGTTTTACATCTTTATTTTGGACTTTGACAATTTTGTCGTTTTGACTACTGTCATCGAAGTTTTCTGGTTCCTTTACCCCTAAAATTGATTCTAAACTTTCAACTTCCTCACTCACATTGGATTTTGTATTTTCTTCATCGTTATCACTTTCGGGATTGATTTCAACGACAGGCTTTACTTCTCCGTCATCTATGTGAATTAGTTTGTTACCATTGCTCTCAATTTCTGGACTGGCTAAAGTGTTTACATCTGGTAAAGAATTTAGTGTTCCATGGTTTTTGATTTCTGGGCTAGGTACAGCTGTGGAGAGTGGCAATATTTCCACTGCAGTTTTGGGATCTGCGTATTCAAGATTATCTTTTTGTGGTTCTACTTTTTTATCATTGTTTACGTGTACTCGCTCAGAGTTAAAGTCGCCTAAGTCGATATCTCGTAGGGGAACTGGTGAGTTTTCGTTTATGTTAATTTTTGGATCCGTTTTGTATTTTTTTTGCGGTTTCCTTCTTCTCTCAATACTTTCATTACTTTCATCGCTACTTTCGTTTGAAAAGTCGAGGTTCGCTCTGGGATATGTTTCAATTTTCTTATATTTAGAATCAGGAAGGAGTGGACCGTCATAAGATCTGTCATCCTTATGGTATCCTGCATTTTTTCTTTCTTGCACTGCATCATGACGTGTCTTTTTATCTCTGTCATCCGTTTCTATACTCTCCTTACTTTCAGAGCTATTGGGATCAGCTTTTCTACTTTCATCGCTTTCGGAACTTTCTTTGCTATTTTTATTTTGCGAAGAATACCTAGAGTTAGTTCTGGGATAATTTTCATTACTTTCAGCGCTATTGTAAGTATCTCCAGGACCATTTCTCTTACTTTTATAGTCGCCTTGTTCACTGCTATCATCGTGCTCGCGGCTATATTCACTGTTTTTATGGGCAACGCTTTCTCCACTCTCACCTCTTTCAAGGCTGGAGTCGCTATTTTTATAGGCACCACGTTCGGCACTATTATCTTCTTTAAGATTAGATTGTCTCTTTTTATAATCCACATGTTCCAAACTATCATTATTTTCGCGGTTAGATTTTTTGTTTTGATAATCTTCGCGTTCACCACTGTCATCTCTGTCATTGGCTGTCTTTGATGTTTTATAGTCACCGCGTTCAGCACTGTCTTGATCTTCACGGCTGGGTTTTCTATTTCGATAGTCTCCACGTTCATCACTATTATCGTTTTCATTTCGAGTTTTTCCATTGTTGTAGTCTCTGCGTTCACCGCTCTCTTCACTCTCGCTACTGGATTTACCATTGCCATCATTTTGTTTGTCTCCTCTTTCATTGCTTGCTTCATTGAGGTTTTCAATTTCACTGGAGTCTTTCTTGAGATTAGGAGCTATATGTTCATCCTTTTTAACACCAGGATTAAGATGAAGGGTCTCAATGCTAAAATCAGCTAGGTTGGCTCCCAAAATGTTGTTTTCGGTATTTCGCAGAGGTGCCAACATTTCTCCAGAACCATGCACAGTTTCATAATTGACAATTACGGGTTTTTGAAACTTGCTTGGGAGTGGACTTTTGTCATGTATTCCGCTAGTTGATCGTTTTCGCCGTAAGCTATTCTTGAAATGACCTTTATCCTTTATGGGTATTTCCGCCTTGTCACCTTTCTTATACACATATTTTAATACCGTATTTTTATCGGCAACTTGATTATCTTTTGTACTATTTGTACTATTATTCTCGGTTGCGGTGATGGTTTCGCAATCGATAGTGGTGGCGTTGTCATTGGTATTATTAGAACAGTGGTTATTCTGTGTTTGTAGTGTATTTATAACACAATTCTGTGTTTCCTTATCTGAATTTGCGGTTTGGTTACATGGTCCTTTACTTATTTGTTCATGGGTCGTGCTGTTATTTTCAACTGTGGTAGCGTTGGTCATCTGAGAAATAAATTGGGATAAACATTAGATACATTTATGTGTTCTACATACGTCTCTACGATAATAACTGCTATTGTTATCAAGAAAAATATATCTACTTACCTTTGTAGGTACATGTGTAAGTGTTTTCGATATCTATAAAGGTTGTGTTTAATAAAACCAGTGCTATATTCTAACATTTATTACAACATACTTGTATTTACACAATCTACTACAAATTAACCATGTATAATTACAAATTACACATTAACTTGAACTAAAAATAAATAAAAAAAAATACAAAACTGATTAGGTACATACATTAACACCGAGTTCGAAGAAGATAAATGCTAATGAGATTTTATGAATTTGAATGTGCTGTTGATTTTTTATTTTCGATATTGTTTTAAAAATATTACATAGTACCTTCGACTATCCCACTTAAAATTGACTTTTGAGTCTTAGTCTGAGTTAATTCCAAATAGATAATGGTGTCTTTAGTCACTTTAACAGTTAACATAATAGCATTTATCTCTACGACAGCATAAAAGGTGGTCTAAATAACAACATCAATCAAAGTACAAAGTTCCTATGTTCAGTAGATTCATTTTAATATGACATTTATGTTACAATTTTTTTTAGACGATGTTTGATTTCGAAGAACTCGCACTGAACATAAAAACTAAAACTCTAATCAAATACTAATAAGCATTAATCAAGTCTACTTATATTTTTAAGTTGCTTTACTTACTAACTACAGTGATAATCTGATGAAACTGGAGGATTGATAATACTAAGTAAATTACACATTATAATTACAAATTACGGATTGAACAACGAGAATGAATTGAAGGACGAATTGCACGACAGTTTACTAAATATAATAAGCGTTAAACCTTTTAAAATTATAATTCGGTCTCTATCAACCTCAAATGATTGAGAGAAATGGAATGACTTTTAGACTTTTAGCCAATTTTATTTAGCCTATGGTATCGTCCAAGTCGGCCTAATGAATGCGGATTCAGATATCGACTATTTCAGGGGACAAAGTTTACATAACAAACTACCAGCCTCCAGCAGGCATAAATTGACTTCTACTACTACAGGTGCTTTATTAACTACAACAAGAAATCTGAATAGGTATTTTAGATCAAAACTACCGTACTAATTATATGGCAATTAAAAGCACTTTAGCTTCGACTAAGCCATCCTTTATGTTTTTGTACAAACTTCCTATTCTATATTTATAAATAGTTTTTTTTCTTAAAACTAACATGCTTGATCGATTGATTGCACTTCGACACTATTTTGGCACATTTGGCATTAGTCGATCTTCATTTCTTGATGAGGAAGTCAACAATCAAATGTAATTAGGGTTTATATTTAACAGATGACTTGAAAGTACACTACGATAACTTAAATTAGATAGCTTTGATTTAATCAGACATTTTATTTATACATTGGCAGCTATGTAACTGAAGCTATCGTTGTGCTTCGTGTATAATTCTATGATACACTATAACTGTCTAGGATACATTTTAACAAGGACCTCTACATTATACAGCAAAACCAAAACAGTACAAAATTACGACGGTCAGTGTTAAAATTCAAGCTAAGTAAACTTTGTGCAAAAACCTTAGACTCATAAATTAGGATAAATTATATATTTTTTTACAAACGCTTTACTTTTGGAAGGCTGTTGTAATCATTTTTCTGAAGAAAAAGATTGCGTCTTTCTTTTAATCCAGACGTTATGGTCACCTATGATTTTAATGACAGGCCCAGGGTCAAAGCTTTACGAAAGGTCATTTAGCTTGAACAACGTACAGTTACACCGTTGACTATAACATTACTCTATGTGAATATTACTAGGACCTAGGTGCTGGTGCGACTACTTTTTGCCCAAATACGGGTCGTATGTGAAGCTACTCACGAATTGCTTCGCGGCGCCAAGGAATGGAGCGGGCTCGGCCCACTTGCTGAAGTCCATGGAGGGAATGATACCGCTTCTGCAGGGTACACGTGGGTTTCTGAAAAAGGAGGAAAATAAATTGTTTGTGTGTTAAGAATGGATTATATCTAGGAAAGTTGACAGCCCGAAATGGCTGATGCATAATTGCGCAAATGGTCTATACAAACTGTTCTACCATTTTGAACTGATACCTAGAAAACGACTTGCTTAGATCTATTGATGGAGCCATTTCACAAAAAAATTGTAAGAGGTATACTTACAATTCATGGTCAGGCAAGACCATGGGGTATAGTTGGACAGTGTCGATAATGTCCGTGTTATCACAAATGACACGCGATAGACGGGACTTCCTGATCTCAGCCATCTGCTCAGATGTGAACGATGAAGGCTGGTTGGGCAGCTCGAACCTGACAATAAAAGCAATTAATTAAGCAATCATAGATATAGATAGGATTAGTATCAGAGAAGAGCAACTAATGTAAAAGATTAACTTACCAGAATCTGTCACCTCGTCTTGAGTAAGAGAACTGAGTAGCAATGATGCAAGCGAAAGTGGGTCCCAACATAGAACCAGGCAAAGGTCGCTCAGATACACCACCGGACCAAAGATCTACATCAACTGGATGATCGAAGATAGTCTCGTATTTCTGTACTGTGGCGTTGGGCATAGATCCGAACAGATCTTGGAAGGTATTCGCATTAGGAAGACCACAGAACTTTCTGAACTCCATGTAGCCGGGAATACCGAATTCGCGACCCCTTTGCATGTTGAATGATACCAAATCCATTCCGAAGCGGGCGCCGACTTTCTTGAAGAGATGGTTTGTGACTTCCTGGGTGATAGAGTCGTCCATAGCCTGGGCTACTTGGTTCATCAGACCCATGACGTATTCATCGAGAACACCAGCTCTGTACAAGTCATATGGTCGACGAATGAGGTCCGAAAGTCTCTTCGATGCTGGAAAAATAAGATGAATTGTATTTGTACGAAAGTGAATATTTTCGTCTTAGAAAAAATATACCGCTGGGGACCTCTTCCTCTTCATAGTCTTTCACATATCTTCATGTAACTATAAATGGGTAAATAAAACAAAAAATCAATATTTAAAGCTTACCAATGAATTTGTGTGCTTTGGACCATCTTTCAACAGCGGTAGGCAACAATGAATGTCCGAATCGGTAAGCAGCTGAAGCAAACGACGCGATGACGTCAGGGTTCACTTCTGGATCGTATCCGTCCCAGTAGCCCTGAAACAAATCGATCAATCAGTCGCTGCAACTGTTAAGTAGAGCATCGCGAGATGACACAAGTTCAATTACCTAGCTGTAAAACTGTTACATCACTGTGATCGATTAACAACATCGATCGATAGAAAATTAGCAAAATTATATTGAAATCTTACTCAGTTTATTTAGAAAGCACCTTTCATAGCCGTAATTTATCAGGCTTTTGAGAAATCCCGTTCTTATAATTTCAAAGATTCTTACCTCTTTCTCAAGCACTAAACCGAACTTCTCCATAACGTCCTTTCCGAGTAGGATGGGTAAGAATTCATTGTAAGTAATGTGTTGGATCTCAGCAATGTTGATGCGTCGTGCTTCTTGGAATAGAGTCTCGTCGTCCCAGTGAGGATTGACCTCGGCCAGACCGTTGGCGACTCTGTTGTGTTCACGGGCCATCAGAGTGTGCATCACAGTTAGAACTAATTGCTCGTTTACACGGATTTCACCTTGAAAAGAAAGCAAATATAAGTTGATGATAAAGAATGACATGCATGAAAAGAAAGTATGATTTGATATTGACCAAGTGTAAATGTGGACGTTTTTAAGAAAAGTGGCAGGCCAAAGAAATCACGGAGGGGTTGTGTAAAAGATGAAATGGCTAGAAAAGAAGATAATACTGTGATATAATGAATTAATAATAGAGATAACTAAAAAGAGCGACGACTGGAAATACATTGGAAAGAGCAAAAGGATGATATTGGCAAGAAAAAAATCACAAGTTCGAATGATATTCTAAAACTATAACCTATATATTCATACAAAAAGATTCTTACCAGCTTCGAAGCAGTACATGTTCTTGTTAGGCCTAGTGCATCCTTCATCAGGGATGTCAAGTTTGAGAGGCAGCAAGTCCTTGAGACCATACTCTTTGAACACTGGGTTCATACGCAATAGACCACCGAAACCAGTTCGCAGCTTCCTGAAATTTATCAAATTATGGCAATATTAATAAAAAGTTTCACACAGTGTAGTGCGTTGCAATTTAGAATTCTAGATATCACAATTTTGTTTCAAAGTTGGCTAATAATTTGCTCTTGTATTTCCGTTAGTAGTTAATATTTATTACAGATTGTGGTCATCGGCTAATTTTTGACATGATTCTTATGCAATTTAGCAAATTGAGAAAATAGTTTACCTGGCAAATTTCTCAGTCACACCATACACAGTGTTTCCATCTATGGTTCCAGTCAGAGTGTTGAAAGGAACTCTTGATCCTAAAACATAAATTAACATTCATAAATTGTTATGTACCTACCAATATTATTTTATAACAAACGTGTCATGTCACATGGCTACCATGCCATACCATGTCGTGATTGACTTCGGTCTTATCTATGCAATTACGGACAATCAAATTATTAAATAGGTCTATTATCCATCAAGTGAAGTGGTCAACCTTCAGATAGTGCGCCCGATTTGCCCAGTCTCCCCATAATGTCTGTATATTATGCGGTAAGTAACGAATTTATTGCAAGGCGTCGCTAAACATATAATATTGTCATAAAATTAACTTTGCAGTGTATTGCAATCGATTTCTTAATAATATATTGCAATTTAGTCAAGTGTCTTTTAGTAAAATACTAGCATGAAAATTGATGTTGTATGTTTTTTTACAATCTTAAACTTGTAAGTTTATGACGCGGTCAGGTCTGACGTGGTAGCTTGCACCAGACTTGCGTCATTTTATTACTATAAATATATCGTAGATCCCTATTATAAGGGACATACACATAACTGGTGAAACGTGAGTGTACTATTGGTACGCCTCTGCCTAACCATTCGGGGAGTAAAGGCGCGATGTTTTGTAAAATATACCTACATTACAATAAATCAGGGTGTGCGATTACTGCCACGCGGTGACTAACATTAGAGAAAGGAATGGTCAACTGTTGTATTTGTAAACACAATTTATACGCAATAAACCTGACGGAAAATAAGTGATACTTTTTCTACGCGCTTCAACCTGAATAACAACCTCAACAACAACAACTCTGCAAGTTTACAACCGAACATATTTCTTTTGTTTTATTGTATCGTGAAAGTGACGCCCCGTGGCGCTAGGCTCGCGAATATGTTCCGGCTTTTGGCAAGATATGTATGAGTTAAAAAGATCTCTATCAGATTTAGATGATTAATAAACTGGTTTATTAGTAATTCTCCATTTTATATTAGAATAGCTATTAGATTTACTTAATTGTTAATAGTGAAACTCTTATAAGTTACAAGCCGATTCATATACGGTACATATAACATTCTCTTTGCGTTTACCAATCCATTGATAGGGCGCACCCTAATGATAATTCTGGTGCTATCTATCTAAGCAAAGGCAAATAACTACACTTATCTTTGAATGCCAAACACGAACGGACAGACAACGTTTTGCACTACATTGCGCAATATACGAACAGAACGTAATGATCAACACTTTCCCTGTCCGCAGGCAGATGACGAGATTTCAAGATAACCATCAGATCTAAGTAACATTAAATGTTCATGAACAACAATGGCCACTGAGGTCACTTTACGTCCGACTTACGTGCTACAGCGGTTTGGACATACTCGTAATGTGACTTAATACCGCACTTTGTATGCGGTTTCCACAAAGCGTAATCGCGAAATGAAAGTGAAATATCCTCTGGTTTATTTCCGGTACTGAGACTAGACTGGGTTACTTAAATTAGAGGAAGGTAAATTGCAACAATGTTGGAGAGTTTCATTCGATACTAATATGTGTCGCAAAACAACCACAATGAGAGCAAACATACGCTCAATGAAATTGAATATGATTTGCATTATCAAAATAATGGCCGTGATTCAGACAAATTGGATTTGCCTGTTAACGCGTTTGATGGTCGGAGACAAAATTACGGGAACAATTCAAAAGAAAACGCAAATTGCGTGTGAATCTGCAATTGCATTTGCTATGTTCAAATTGTAATTTGAGTTTTTGGAAGCTGAACTGACGCCTTATATTTTTAATAATATGTAACCCGAAAGTTTTACTGATTTTCAAAAGTCGAAGTTTTTCATTAATAACCAGGATTTTTTTTAAATTTTCTACTTATAATTTACGAAAGAATTCTTACCCAGACGGCAGCCGGGCCTTGGCGACGGGAAACCTCGCACGAAGTCAATGCATTTGACTCCGAACAGACGGTAGAAGTAGTCATCATCAGGGATGCGGATCTCATCGCAGTAAGGATGCTTTAGGTGAGGAGGGCGCTTGCAGCACTCCTCGGGGTCGTTACGGTTCAAAGGATCTATTGAGAAGAAAAGACAATAAAACAAAAGACGGTGTGTGCACTAACAGGTTTTTGTGCATTCTTACCGTTTAATACGATTAAAAGCATTGAGTACCTATATCTTCATAAATACATACATAGGTACATACATAAACCCCGCCTTCTTCCCATAAACTATAGAACGCCACCTGCTACGCTCCTTACATACTCCTTTTGCTTCGTTTACGTTCATACATCTGGTCATACACGCACGCCAGTTGCGAGTACTACGCACCTGACCTTTTTGAAGAACATCATTAGTGAGGTCACTATATGTTGGCATTTCCACTCACATCTGCCTTGTAAATACCTTTTGTTAGTCGCCTTTCATTCATCCTCTCAACATGACCAAACCATCTAAGCATACTCTTTTCAATTTTTGTTACTACATCTTCCTTTAAACCGCACCGTTGCCTTATCACATCGTTTTTCAGGCTATTATTTATAGTCACACCACACATACTTCTCAAGGAACGCATTTCCGCAGCATTTACCCTACTTTCATACTTCTTTTGCCACACCCAACATTCACTTCCATACATAAGTGTAGGCACTAGCACATCATTATGAAATTTTTATTCAAAATTCATCTTCATAAATATATATTATTATAGGTAATAAACATAAAAGATGTCCAGGGTTCTTGTTATATTACTTTTTATTTAAAGTCTCAAGGGTAGCATTGATGTGACTTAAGTTTGGATCTTTCATTTGTTTCATAGATTGTTCTGCCATTAAACTTACCAAGTGGAGTCCCAGTTAGCGTGTAATCGTGATCCATGAACTGCCCCCAAGCGATGACCATAACCGTACCAGCGTGATCGTGGAAGCCTTCATCAGGATGCATGGTGCGGGATACCACACGGGAAAGCGGCAAGTCTTTACCATGATGAGCAATACGCGGCGAGTTGATGCCGTCAGCGAAAAGCGGCCCTATTAATCTGAAAAGAGGAAATACATGACACACAAGTTCCATATGTAAGTGGGAATTATATACACCTGCTAGCAAAGGGGCTTTGCACTGCGAATTTCACTTTCACGTCGAGCCAGAAACGTGAATATGACTTGAATCTTGATTTTGTTTTAATCTAGAGATTTATCTGATCAGGCGCCACTTTAGGAACTTGACAATATACGAGTATGTTTGAATTAATCATAGTCATTCACATTTTAGGGAATAATTTAGATTGGTATCGCAGTTACAAAATCTTCATGACTCTGACTGATGCTCTACTATAACTAAGCTTATGACATTCTTCTTCTCTTGTTGGTAGTTTAAGGAAGTAATGAACTAGTTACTGGGGTTTTCCATCAAGAATTTCTAAGTATCAGCCCGGAGTTTGGATTTGTACCCGATTGATGTTAATATGATCGTCCCCTATTACATTAGACTTAAACATATCTACCGAAATGTGCGTGTACTACTGGTACACCACTGCCTTACTCTTCGGGGATTACAGGCATAGTTATATAAACTAGTTACCTTTGGAATGGAGCCATGGTAGCGCCCCAGGTCGGGTTCTGCAGGTTGTTGCAGAGGCCGTCGTATCTTCGGTACTTGCCGGCGCGGCATTCCACGTGGGAGAACACCGGAGGACATACTTCACGGATGAGGGTGCGAGACGTGTCGATCAGTGGCAGACCCTTCTCGATCTCCTCGTAGGTGAGACCGTACCTGGAGAAAAAGGAGACCATTTTAATTTTACATATTTTAAATACTACGTAGTGAAGGTATCGCCGTTTTTGTTAAAACTTGATGCCGAGATGACATGCGTCTATTGCTATGCCTTCGGAAATATAGAAGAATAGAACACTCACAGTGAAGAGGGAAATTCCGAGAATACCACTTCCCAACTCGTTAGAATTAAAATGAGCATTCATGAATATGACTTGGGTAGATATTAGATCCAAACTTCTCAGTATAAAATGCACAAAATGTAAATACATTTAACTAAATTGAGTTCACAGCCAATTTGAAAAGATTAAACTAAATTCAGTTTACCAGTCATTTCAAAAATCACCTGACTAACGCTAGATTCCGTTAAATATTTAAATTCAATCATAAAATTAGTGTTTTATTTGCCAATGTCCTTATAACTGTCTATGTTAGGTTCAAAGCAGACGAAGGCATGCCTTAGCATACCTATAACTTTATTAATTCCTTATGTGATCATACAATTGGACTTATTCAGCAAGAGCCAGATTTAAGCTAAAATAACATTACAGAACTTGGTGACATGAAATTATAAGGTGACTTTTTCGTGTTGACAGTCCCATGGTTCACGCGGGCGAGCGACTGATGCTGCAACAAAGTCGCCTTATAATTTTATGTCACTAATTTTGTAATGTAATTTTGGCTTTAAAGCAGTAGTTTTAATACAAAAGAAAGTTTGCATAGCTCTAATTGGGGCTGAAGATATGATCAATCAGAGTATGTTAATATAGAATAACATGATAACATAGCAGGAAAAGGGAAAATAAAAATAAGTAGAACAGTGGAATCTTGAAATCTTAATAGGTAATGTGGCATATCGAATACCAATTAGAATCGAACATAACGCGGCATAGGAAGCAATACTAATTTATTGCTAACAAAATAACATAAAGTATTAAAGTAATTGATTGGTACACTTCACAAACGTTTATTGCAATGAATTCGGTAACGGATATTCAAATGCCAAGGTTTATTACAAAGATAACGAGAGTTTGTTCAAAGATTTATTTGAGCACTCCAATTATGATGTTGGTTGTAGGATTAATTGGCACATTTGGCATTCTAAATGGTATGATATCATTTTAATTCCATTTCAGAGTGTAATTGAGTCATTTTCGATGTTAAATGTATCGATTTATCGGATGTATGAACGTAGGCGAAGCAAAAGGAGTATGTAAGGAGCGGTGCAGGTGGCGTTCCATAGTTTCTGTCCACTTCCATAGGAAGAAGGCATGAGTTTATGTATATACTCACGCCTTCTGTTCGCCTCTTGTATGTGTCGAAGGACGTTATCTACTCAATATTCAATAACTTTAATGCTGGGAACATTAAAGGTATTGAATGTTGAGTACATAACGTTCTCAGTCAATTCAAATAGATTGAACTAAAGTCAGTTCACAGCCAATTTGAAAAGATTAATCTAAATTTAGTTTACCAGTCATTTAAAAAATCGTCTGTCTAACGCTAGATTCCGTTAAATATTTAAATTCAATCATAAAATTAGTGTTTAATTTGCCAATTTCCTAATAACTGTCTATGTTAGGAGGTTCAAAACAGACGAAGGCATGCTTTAGCATAGGTACCTATAACTTTATTAATTCCTTGTGTGATCATATCATTGGATTTATTTAGCAAGAGCCTGATTTAAGCTAAAATAACATTACGAAATTGGTGACATGAAATTATAGGGCGACTTTTTCGCCACTGCGGGCACACTTGTACAACAAAGTCGCCTTATAATTTTATGTCACTCATTTTGTAATGTAATTTTGGCGTTGGATGTATGAACGTAGGCGAAGCAAAAGGAGTATGTAAGGAGCGTTGCAGGTGGCGTTCCATGGTTTTTGTCTACCCCCATGGGAAGAAGGCGTGAGTTTATGTATGTATGTATGTGTCGGAGGACGTTATCTACTCAATATTCAATACCTTTAATGTTCCCACCCAGCTCAGAAAAAATCTTGAAATAAAAATGGGTAGTAGGTAACCAACTTATTAAAAGCAGTGGAGACTGGAGTTCGCTTTTAGTGCTTCTAATTAAAAAAGTTAAAATGTAAAATTGTCTATATTCCCAGGTATTTAAAATGTAATAACTATTTATAGAGATTTTTTATAAACAGATGAAAATTAGAGCACTTGATCAGAAAATTAAAATGGGTGTACCCAGAGACGATACATGCATAACATGTATGTTACACCATAATATATATGAATAAAGGTCAAATATAATCTACATGTGGTTCAAGGCACTCATGTACAAGTTTTTAATTGAATTAAACGTAAGACAATGTGCTGTAGGTCAACCGAGCAAGATACGTTAGTTTTGCACGAAGATTTCGTACTAGTTGATTTATTTGAAAGGCCGACAACACCTAAAGCGCGGTCACTGTCGGACTACATAGAAAAGAAAGAGAAGCGCGATGACACAACGCTGGTAATTTATTGCAAAATATGAAGCAATTATCTATTTACAAAAAAAACTATTGATTGGATAAAAAAATTAAAACACTATTATGCTAATATGTTGCTTGCAGAATAATATGACAAAAAATCAAAAAATTAGAATGATTGCATGTATATTAGTATGATTTTTTATCGTTAAAATACTTTTTTAGAGGTATCTTCGTGTTTTTTTCTATCGTATCAAATTAGTTGTATTATGTTTTCAAAACACTATATACCTAGCATATATCCTGAAGAATATCATATATTTTTCTGATTTTGTTTACTGCAGTGGATCATATACTTTTAGGCATTATAAAACTTACAAAATTTGCGTTTACAGTCGACAAAATAGATGTGTACATATACGTCGTTTAGGCTGATATTATTGAGAAAAAAACAAAAAACATAATATTTATGTATTTGTTTAAGTAGGTATTTTTGATGTGTACTTAACATCTTTCCTCTCGATTTCTGTGGGAGTCATTTTATAAAAATGGACGGTGGTGTGTAACAGGACGTGACAGCTGGAGCATGGAATAATAAAGTACTTTATAATCGTGGGCTAGTAATTAATAATTATTCGAATACATATTTCAGTAGTTCTCTTGCTGCTCAGTGGCTTATTACTAAGGTGAGATGTCAGATGTTACACATCATATGCGACTACTGTAAGACTCGCTCTTTTTTCTTTTGTGACCGGTTCTTTATATTGGTGTCTTAGTAAAAGTTAGTACTTATTGAATAGACTATTCAGTGACGTAGATCTGGTTAGTGGAGTACATTTGGACCAAACCCCATAAATTTTTGCACAATGTCCTTAGCAGGCAATCCTTTTAAAATACATTTATTTGAATCTGGCATTCTTCGTCAGAGTATGTATATCAAACTCTTTTGCTCATTGTACCAGCACATGAGAAAATTTTACAGTTTGTGGTAACTTTACCACCTTGAACATTTTAAGGTTTAAAATCATTTGGATAAATTTGACAGTTTGTGGTAATGTAATGTGCTGGCGACTGTACTTATAAAATATGTTCTACACTCACAAAGTATTTTATTTAAAAACCAATGGCCACTTTCAAGGGTGCACATTTTAAACAAAAGTTTGCAATAATAAGTACTGTTATTAATATTGGCCTTCAGATTGCGAAAGATATGCGAGATTTAAATCGAACTTAAACAATAAGTGGCGAGCAATGTAAAGTTTGCTAGAGCAGTGGTGGCCCAGTGGTAACGGCCACGACTTATGAGTTTTAAGTCGTAGGTTCGAATCCTGACAGGCGCTTTACTTAGTGTGAATTATTTCATCACCACAGCTCTCAAAACGGTGAAGGAAAACATCGTGAGTAAACCGACATGTCCTAAAACCATACATTCAAAGACATGTGACATCTACCTATTTGTACTGGAACCGCGTGGAGGATTACGGCCCACTCCCTCTCACCGAGCGGAGGCCAATGTCCCAGCAGTGGGAAGATTATAGACTGATTATGCTCATGTAAAGTAAAATTTTCCTAAGTAGGCTTTATGTAAAATAAAGATTTACAAAATAATACAATCCTATTATGTTATATAACAATGTTGGAGAGTTTCATTTCAACAACGCTTTTAGTTCACAATAAAATTACATAATCTTATTTGTGAACGTTATTTTCCCTTTAATGGCATTTTTATGATAGCAATATGCATATTATGAGGCTTTAAAACCTCCTTAGCTGTGAATTTAAGAACAAATACTGTAATCAAAATATTTTTAAACACTGACCCCACTCTTCTCTTTCATCTGCTTAAGATTATAGGCGCTGCTATTTCCGACGGCTTAGTGGGCCTTTTAATTGTTTCACAAAACTTTATGTTCCAATTTCAAGTCCCCCATTATGAAGCTTCTATATGTTTATTGTAGTCTCTAGTTCTATATATAATGTGTCCATGGAGTTTTTTGCCCGTTCTTCTCCATAAGAACTTACTAAGTACCTACGCTCTGAAATGGGCAACTAGCTTCATGTTCCTGACTAATTCTTTGACATTTCAAAATGACCTCTAATTGGTTTAATTGGAATAAATGCTTTGAGTTTCTGTTTATAGGTAGCTACTACTAAAGTTATTCACCTCTACCACAATAATGCGTGGGCTTTTTCGGGTGCCTCAAAAAATTAAGACCTCCAGTCAGGGCATAAAACTTAAAAACTAAGCGACTACACGCTAAGGGTACCCCCTGTGGCGTACGGACAGCAAAAGACAGGCTGGATCGGATTAAGATTATTTGGGGACGGATTTAAAGCTACAAGCTCAGCAGCGCGGGCTGGTTCGAGCAAGGGTCGGGGCGGAGTCATGCGTGGGCCTAAGGCTGTCACAATTTATCCTTCCATACTATAGGTTCATTCCGAAGAAGGCCTAGTTACTAATCCTCTAGAAGTAGTCCTTGTGCCTGTTTTCATTAACACTACGACGACAACTAAATGGATGCCTAATGTAAAACGGGCATTAATGTGTGGTAATCATACCTACGGGGTTCCAAATTATACCTTTAAAGTTAAAATTTAAATGGGTATTTAACTCGCCATAGCTATGGCTGTAGTTTCAACGACATTTGACATTTCACCTGTGTATTATGACGGCATTTTGTAGTTTTATGACGTAATATTTTTTTTGCGATTACTAGTTTATATTTGCAGTTAAAGAATTGACCGTGACGTATATCGATGAATGGGAGAACATGTTTTTCAACTACAAAGTTAAGTTTGCTTTTGGTATAAATTCATTCCAACTACGGAATGCGTCATTGTGCGTGGTCCGACACGCACTTGACAGGTTTTTTGCCCTCCATCTATTTCTAGTTTTCTACCTGAGGGAATGTATCTAAATAGAAAGGATATGTATGGTATATATGTATATATATACGGTATGCACTCCACACACATGCTCTTGTGGCACGGACGTGGACCGACTGGGTCACCACGGACATTGTTGTCAAAAAAGTGCAGGCCGCTTTTCAAGACATGCGACACTTAATGACATAATCCGTCGGTCTCTTGCCAGCATCAATGTGCCTGCTCTTCTTGAGCTGACTGGCATTGTCAGAGATGATGGCAAAAGTCCTGATGGTGTGTCTTTGGTCCCGTGGAGTTTGGGACGGATGCTTGTGTGGGACGCTACCTGTGTAGAGACACTGGCACCGTCCCACCTCCAACGGACTACTTCTAAAGCGGGTGCAGCGGCAGAAAATGCCGAAAATCTGAAAGTTATTAAATATGGAGGCCTTGGCAGAGAGTACAACTTTGTGCCCTTTGGCGTCGAGACCCTCGGTCCGTGGGGTCCCAGCGCGCATAAGTTATTTGCGGAAATCGCGAAACGTCTAGTTGATGTAACTGGTGACCGAAAAGCTGGCGGCTTTCTCGCGCAACGCATCAGCATTGCAATTCAGAGGGGAAATGCCGCCAGCATCCTCGGTACAATGCCCCGAGGGCCTTTTTTAAGCTTAACTTAGTTTTAATTTAATTTAGTTAATGTTAATAATCATCTTGTAATTTGGTTATGTAAATAAATGTAGTTTAATAGAAAGGTGTTAAATGATGCTGGAGAGTGCAGATACAATCCTGTAAAATAGGTTTTTTTTTGTTTTGTTGAGACAATACAATGTTAAAGCACTAGAAAGTTAAAGTGACAAGACTTTCTACAAGAAAGGTCTAAAAATATACCTACTACAAAATAAGAATGTCCAATTCCTATAAATAGAAATAAGTTCACGTAATACAGAAACGAATGAGTAATTAAATACTTATCTTTATTGATCGTTCAGTAGCCGTTTGACAAGTAGGTACTAGTTACATTGAAACAATGCGAGTGTCTAATATCGACCTAGATCCGTCAATCAAAACAGACAGACACGTGAAATTAAATTCTTTGTTCAACGACCTTCAAGATGATACGTTACGATAACTTTATTTCGTAAATGTTTATAGGTAGGTATGAACTTAAACTACGTCCGTCAATTTGAATTATCTAAATAATACGTATTTAAAGGACTTACCTACGGTACTCAATAAGCTAAGTCTATCAATAATATAGGTGCACTCCCGGACTCCTAAATCGAGCAACCCTGCAATTTGGAACAAATGATGGCATCAAATTGATGGCCAGTATGTAGGCTTCAAAATTGCATTAAAACTTTTTCTTTGACTCCTTTATAACCTCTATGGAAATGTACGGTAGCTCGATTTAGGAGTCCGGCGGTGTAGTATAGTACAAAAATATATACAAAATAAAGAATTGGCATTTACACGACGTTATAAGTATAATTTGTTACTGTAAGACTATTAGAACAACATTAATCAAAACAAAACGGTGATTTCAACGCCCAGTTTCTTCAGTGATTTGCAAACTGCGTATACCTACCTACATCAAGAATCATACATACATTGCAGTCAGATTATATCTTTTGCATGGATGTATGTCCAATCATCCAACCTTGTATTAGTTGTACTAATTTAAATTTGCATAAGCATCGCGGATGTCGTAACAGTTTAATTATGTAAAAATTCCGTTTATACAACAAATTATTCAGCAGATTTGCATTATAAATTAGTGTTACACCAAATAAAACAATAGTTTAAATGTTGGAATATGCATAAAATTGCAATTTTAATTTAGATGGACAAGAATGCCAATAAAATGGTAATTTAATTCTTTGTAATAGCAGTGGTGGGTGTACAACACTTTTTATAGTTATTTATTTTGTCTATTGCAAAATATACATTTTTTTTTTCGAATGCAATCTTGCATTCCATATAATCTTGATTCAAAATTTTGTTAGATCATGTGACGTGTGTGGATAAGGCTGGATAAACTGATACAGTCTGGTAAGTCTGGGATAAAAAACAAACTTGTAAGATAAAATGCACCAAAGATTGGCATGCCAATAACTAAAACATAAATCATGGGAGTAAAATAGAAAGCTTCCTTTCTATTACGAGAACCAACGAAAGCTGCTGAAATTCAATCGCGGTTGATAGTCTATTCAGTTGATATTTAGTCAGTTACCATCGAATATGTTTAAAATTAATATGCTAATGAATATTAATTAGCCGGACTCCAAAGCTATTGAGAGCTTTACAATACAAATCACCTTTCAAACGAGTAATGATGATCGATTGTAATCTCCAATCTCTATTCGATAATCGCCCTTTACTAGGAAGTGAACGGCCATCGCACATCGGCGTACAAAGGAGCAGCGCCGGCGCAGACCACTCTCGCTCTCTTCCGCGCCGACGCGGCGACGATGACGTATTCAAGACTGCCGGTGATTCAGCCATTGCTCTGGGTACCGCTAATGAGCCGAGATGACATTTGCACAGGACATTCACTACAAAGGTCAGTATACCGCGTAGGCGACAACCGTAAGATCAAGGTTTAGGTTTAACACCATTTCAAGGAGCACCTACATACATGTTCGTCGAATAATTAAAATAATCGACCAGTGCGTGCATATATACCATTGATTTTATATTTGCTATTTTAACCATTAAGCTCACTAAGGATAGATTTGATATCAAGGAATTGGTTCAATTAAATTCTTACTTCCTTACGTCTACTTCATGTTTTATGACCCAATGACAAACTACTAAAGTCGATATGTTTTGCAAGTGCACACATTGTTGCGGTTGAGGTTTCAAATTAAACGATCATTTTACGGCTCCTTGATCGTGTGTCACTCGAGTAGCTTGCGATTCGATACGGGGTCGACTGGAATTAGGTCCATGACAGCTGAAGAATAAATGTTAGTTGATTAAGTGAAGCATGCCACAATAGAGTCTTTGATATCTTTCCGCGTCGTGAGTGGACGCCGGCCATGAATAAATGTTCAGAGAAGACAAAAGAACGAATTTGAAAGAAGACCAGCCTTGGATGTTCATGTTTTTTTTGTTTTCAATTAAAACTCGTGCAAGGATAATGAGATCTTGTTGTAACCCCTCATAATGATAAGAGTTCAGTAGGTGAATGTCGAACGAAAGTTCATTGCAAATTGTAATTAAATCCAATCCATGACTTTGTATGCGTTATCCCAAAGGTCGTAATGTATTCAATAAATCCTGCCTAGTTTACCTTTGTTGACATTAAGGAGTCGTCGAGATGTAGAAAGTAGTTTCGAGTTTGAATATATCACTGAAATGGATCTTAATGTCAGTGTAATTTAGCTTACCTTCGGGCCAGGTTGATGGATATGTCGAGTATCAGCTCGCCGACGCTCGCAAAGTGTTCAGCCTTCCAGTCTCCTTTTGGTTGCGAGACCACTGTGGAGACAATTGAATATCAATCTTTATGAAGTATTTTGTTTGCACTTATTGAAGAAAAGCTTTTATTCGTATATTTTTGCTTAATACTACGTTAACGTAAGGTTAAACGTTTGCCCCTGTCACATTACAATTTCCAAAGTTTAGAGAACTCTTTCTTATAAAGGTTGATTTAGCAATCTATATTTTATAATGACGTAAACAGTAATGTTATGTATTATTATAAAATGTTCCTTCATTATCATAAATCGAAAGTTCTGTGTATGAGGATAATAATATGTATAACGAGTCGAGATGTGTTCCGGTTCACGTACTTGATGACATAGTAATGTGACTTGCGTGTTTGCGCTCACGAGTAATTTTATTACTTTTTATGTCACAAGTTGTGACTTCGTATATTTACATTACATACATTTTGAGTACCAAAAAAGGTTAAATTAAATGAAACTTTGCTGGTGGGCTCGTCCATCGGTTATCCAACAACATCACGCAAATTGTTTCGTGGATTGTCGAAAAAGGAAACATTTAAAAGAAACTGCGGTTTTCAACGTTTATTACTTACATATTCTGTTTCTGGCCTCATGATAAGCTTGATTGATAGCTTCGTATGTGATACAATTGGCCTGTCCTTCGTATCCGCTGGAACAAACAAAAACACGTTTAATTACTTTGCGCCATAAACTTTATATGACTCTGTGCACTCGTGATATGTTTCTATAATTTTATTGTAAAATAAACATTTGTGGCATTTATTAGCAGCAGTCGGGTCATATTTGTCGAACGTTGATGAAATCTTCGAATGTGTGTTTCGCTTTCAAGAATTTCTGAACAGCCTGTAACTCTCGGTAACTCACGTAAATTTTTGGCAAGTGAACGATATTCGTTCAATAATTTAAGTTTTTAAAGCATTGAATTTTTGTCATTCACACGTTTAAATAAACATAATAAAATTCAAAAGATCTAAAAAGGTCTTTTGAATTTTAATATGTTTATGTATGGGGACTTGGGGAGGACTTCTTAAGACTTAGGTAAGAGCAGGTTAAACAATGAATTCTTAAGTTACGAATCTCATAAAATCTTCAAAGTACGCTCATATGACTATACTAGATTGATGAATATACTATACTTTAATCTTAAATTAAAGATGCTGCAAGTACTAATTCACAACGCATATTGCACAAGCTTAGTAGCAATAATTCACCCAATATGAGAACTAAAATACATATTTATTCGCAATTGGCCCCGTGGCCCACATTTGATGGCAACTTTGTATGTCTAAGGCCGTCTGTTACTTAACTACCGACGTGATAGTAATCGCTGTTATTCAACATGTTTTAAGTGTTTTCACGTGATTCTAAAATTTGGTAACATCTCTGAGAGATGGCACGACTGATAGCGGGGCACTCATTACCTTTCTAGATAGAGAAACAAATGGCGTGTTACGTGAACGAGCTTGTGGGAAATTAAGACTTTTATTAAACAGTAAATAGATTAAAATTGTTCCCGCAGCGAATAAAGTAGTGTTATCTCTATGAAAACATCAATTTTAGGTTCTTGACTTTATGAAAATAATGAGCTACAAGTAGTGTGTTGAAAGGAGATGTTAACAAAACTACTAAATTGAATCAATTTTAAACACGGTTGAACGTACTGCGTGGACATCTCTCTAAAATCAATTATGTGGAAATCTACGGTGTAAAAAACTGTAAGAAATAGGGAGTAGGTAAAGTTAAATTTGGGATTAGTAGACTGTATCTGGCATAAACAAGAATATGGTTTATAATTTGCTTTTAAAGCACTGTGTCACGACCATGTTACAAAACTCTAATCGCATATTCAAATTTCTACGGAAGTGGCGCACGCAAAAAAATATATGGAAATTATAACCATCTATTATTGATTATTGAGTAGCGCCTCCAAGCCTTAAAAGTTTGCATTCATATTTTGAACTTTTTGGGTTCCGTTATAATAAAAACTTGCAAAAGAGAAAGGACCGTACCTTCTCTTTTGCAAGTTTACCTATTTAGCTACCTGAACAAATATTGTCTTATACACAGGTAGAACAGTTCTAGTACGTAGGTTACCTATAAAGAAAATCCTTCCAAATAATCGAAAGGGTTCATTCAAATGAAATTTATAGCCAGCCTATACTCAGCACCTGCCTAGCCTTTTCCCAATGTTGGGGTCGGTTTCCAGTATAACTGGATGCAGCTGAATAGCAGTATTTTACATGAAGCGACTGCCTATCTGACCTCCACAATCCAGTTACTGAGTAATATGACACCCCTTGGTAAGACTGGTTAAGTATCAAACCTTCGCGCTTCTTCTGACTACCCGTAACGGCGGTCAAAGATAACAAACAGATAACAACCGGGACCAACGGCTTAACGTGGTTTCCCAGGCACGGAGGAGTTTTGATGGATTTGTAAAGATGGTCACCCATCCATGGATCAACCGCGGCAAGCGTAGCTTAACCTGATCGATCGACCTGTGCGATTGTTACTAACATTAATATTTACAGCAGCCGAAGATACATAAATCAGAAATACGTATAAATCATTCTCTTTTTATTTTTCCTTGAATATTTTCAATACCGTCGATATCGATTTCAACAATAATAAATCTATTTTATTATACGGAACCATTCTATTCTTACTATAACTATGAATACAGATTGTAGTCCTAAATTTTTATGATCGTTTGAGATTTGTTCCGGTTTGGAGTCACATGACTGAATATTTTTACATAAATATGCGATATTACCAAAAACTGTTACATCATTAAAACTGTTATTGTATTTATTAGAAAATAACATTCATTGTGTTTCCATAACAACCCACGTGACTATTGGAAAGGTTTTGGGATTATTGGGAGATTGACTTTTATTTTTTTTTCGGAGAGATCTGATTTTAAAAATATATTATTAGTCGTTAAATCTTTTAAATGTTCATCCCCGATTTTTGCATATTCGTGATTTAATGTTTGTTTCAGGAATAGGTTATTCCAGGAGTAATTTCTCCAATACTAGGAGTAAAGATTAGTATGTGTAGGGTATATAGATACCTTATCAACCTCGACGACCAGATCGGAGATCTAATTACACTGACGTTTACTTTTACTTGAGTATGTAGCAACAAATTTGAACTACAGCTGCTCAGTGCCGGATTAATTACGTAGCAAGAGTAGCAATTGCTACGGGCTCCGCGCAAAATAGTGCCCCACGTATTCAAACCCGCCTACCTCCGTCTGAGTGTATTTTTTATGGTGCTACTTATTAAGACGTGGTAATAAGTAATATTTAATTTATTTGATGTCACAAAAACGTGAAACACCTTTTCGATTAAGAAAATCCACATCGATTACGAGTATTTCGTTAGCGAACATAAAACAGAATTTCATACGGTAAACGCACAAGTTATTATAGCACAAAAATAAATATAAATCATATAAATTTATAGAATTTTATCGGCCCGATAATCGACTCTACAAAGAGTCTGTCGTGTGCGAGCACCAGCTACTCAGTGTGGATGCGTAGCAGAATTGAATGGCTCGATTCATGATGTTGAAATGATCTATTTAGTTGTAAGACTTACAGTCTACATGATTTTTATTGAAATTGAGTAATCACATACCAAAAAAATATTTTCTTTTAACCTATTTTTTTACCACTTCATACTTAAGAACCCATAGCAGATCAATGGCCCCTCGATAAAATTTGCTACAGGCTCGCGCTTGCTTAATCCGGCACTGCAGCTGCTGCGTATTCTCATCACTACAATCCCTTTAGCCTTACTACAAGCAAATCTACAAAACCTGGCTCTAATCTCAACTAAAGACCACGCATAAAACTTGATCTCCTAATCTCGGCAATCGTTTAATTACGAAGTTGTTTTACAACGTGATGCAATACGACACATTAACGCGTATTGACGGCGGTTAGCAAACGACCGTTCCCACGTCCACGGTACACTTTACCGAGCGTCTTCGATTCTCACCATCACGCCTTTCTATGTGGCTACTGGGCTTTAGATATTGCAACAGACTTCTATCTACGCTTCATTTTGCGTGATATGCAAAAATAAAAGATGTTTGCGTAGCGGTTGTTTAACGTCTGTGTAAGCTTAATGTGTTTTCTTAACATAGATGATTGACTGAGAATTTTCTTGTGGATTTTTGTAATAATGTGATGTAAATATTTTCTTGCATAGTTTGGACCGTTGTAGGTACTTTGTTTAGGTTAGAATAACAAAAACCTTGAAAATTATTATTTAGAGCTTTGGTCAATGACTGTTTTCGTAATAATCATTATGCATTTAAATAGTCGACCAAATTGGGTGAGTTACGCCTTCTCTATTAAATACTTTTTATCATGTTAGCATTTAATGGTAAGCATACAGTTACCAACATTCTAGAAAGTAAATAAAATCCGAAACTAATGCTTTTATATTGCGATTTCTTTGGCACCAAACCGTCTAGGAACATTCAATTTGTATCTGGCCTCGGGCTACGTGCTGTCAAGCCTAGACTATAACTGATTTATTAAAAAACCCACTCGTCTTTATTACATTTCACAATGATCAATTTAGTTGCCTTTGATTATTTATATGTCTAGATGAGATCTGTCTCATCTAGACATACTTGCCTAGTGTCGCGCTGCAAAATAACTAAAACAAACAGGCCACCTTCTTTATGCTGGTGTGCGTGACAATCGTGACGCCGGCTATCGCTGAAAACCGGCAGCGCTGGGGCTCTGTCTCGCATAGGGTCGCAGAATTATGCTGAGCGTTTGCCGTTTTGCGTAGATGTGACGCATATTCTCCCCCAAATAGTTTCTTTTTGTATTTGCGTCACGTTTACCGCAAATAAAGGTGTTTTCTTTTTTTCTTTCTCACAGTTACGCGCCACATCATTGTGCTGTCATTGTGTTATTTTAGTGTCCGTGCATTTTGCGGCCAACAGTTGGACGCTTTTTTTTCGACGAGTTCACAGCTTTGACTCTGTATATAGACATATTTGTCTATTTGGTTTTTTCTTTGTAAAAGTAAATTTTTTATGCCAATTGTGCTGACGATTTGGAAATAAGAAAAGGTTGACCATCCGGTAGTAAGTGAGATTACTCACACAGTCCAAAGTATCTATAAAATCTTGATCTCGTAAATATCACCAGTATTTTGATTTCCGTTTCATTTAGCAATGATTATGATGAGTTCGCGAGTGGTTTACCGTTTTACCTACCGTTGTCCAATAGGAAGAGACGCGTGACCGAGAGCTAAACAAACGAGTGCGTACTGACATAGAATCAGATGGTACCGAGAACTGGCTGCACCGTTATACGGACACACTACTCTCGGACAATGTTTGCTTGTGATCAATGCGCTTGCGCCTGATTGACGAGGCTTGCGTAGACTTTATGAAGATGATTGCAGTTTGAACGGTTATGGGTTATGAATTTCGCTGTAAGAATTTATTATCTCTTTACTCATAATATTTAAATTCTTACGGCAAAAAATCGGACATAAAAAGAGACATTTTAAAGATTCGTCGAGTTCGTTCGTGTCATTCTTCGAATTGCTATATACTCGACAATAGCAATCAACGGAAGGTTAATCATCTTGAATCATTTAATTTCATATACAACCATGTTTGGACACGAAAACTGATGAAGTTGTTTAACGCGAACGAATGCAGACTGAATAAGAAAACAAATTAAATCTTTTATTTTTTACTCCCATTATTTATGTTCACACAAAACGCTTTTGAAGGTGGACAGGGTCATTGTTAGATTGTGAAGTTTGTTCTCCACTATTTATTTACTCCGTGACGTACCAAAATTACTTCGCTACGAATGAGATAGTCGGTTTTACGGCGTAATCGTACTAAAGGTACAAAGAAATTAAGCGAAAGGATGTTGAAAGTGAATGTGATCCGTCAGTTAGCTAACGCTACGCTTGGTGGAGATGAAAGCGTTCAAAAGCATTGAGACCTATGTTATAATGTTGTGTTACGACATCAGAGGTCACTCCGGTGAGCGTGGTGTACGAAGAATAAAAGCATCATCATCTGCCTAGCCTTTCCCCAACCATGTAGAGGTCAGCTTCCAGCCTAACCGGATACAGCTGAATGCAAGTATTTTACATGGATCGACTGCCTATCTGACCTCCACAACCCATTTACTGGGTAACACGATACCCCTTGGTATGATTGGTTGTCAGACTTTCGGACTTCTGACGACCCGTAACAACTGTCAAAGATCTACAAATGATTACTACGAACGACTTGAATATTCTACGAAGCATTTTGTTTTAATGATAGAGTTGATAGTTCCTCTATGTAATTTATTGTTCGGAAGTGCTTGGTAGAAAGCAAGTTTTGTTTTCATGTTGACTAGCTGCGCCCCGCGGTTTTACCCACATAAGTCTCGATTGCGTGGGAATATAGGAATAAAACGTATTTTATGTCCTAATCCAAGTCATGATCTGCCATTTAGAGCCATTTTAGCGTGAAAGCGTAACAAATAAAAAAACTCACTTTCGCATTTATAATATTAGTTAGGATGTCAAAACCTGTTGAAAAGAGTGATCCAACCTTGCAAGCCGCAAGGTTTGATCACACTTTTAAAGAGTTTTTTTCAACAGGTAGGGGTCCACTAGGGCCGATGCCTGCCGGGGTCGCGGGAAGGTACTAATGGGTCGCCGAGGTCCCCGCAACACAGGCAACGGAAGGAATACTGGAGGGTTTTAGTCAGTAAGAGTCTGACACACCCTCCCGCTCCACCCAGAGCGGGAGAAGTTATTTGGTGATTTCCCATCCAAAAAAAAAAAGGTTTGATCACACTTATAAAGAGTTTTTTGCTGTTAACAATATCTACTAAATATTATAAATAACAATATGAGTTTGTCTGTCGGTCTGTTTGTTACAATTTCACTGCTGAAAACTATCGAATCGATTTTAATAAAAATTGGGATAAATGTGCCCAAATAACTCTGTTCGTTAAGATTGATACTTTTCACCTCGGAAAATATAAATTGTACATGGGCGTAGTTGCGTGGCTCTGCTTGTTCTAGTACCCACAGTAAAGAGTTGTAGGTATTATACTCATAGAATTATTACTTAAAAATCGGATGACATAAGCTTTGGATACATTTTGGATTTACACCCGCGCAGGTCATTGACATTGTTAATAATTTTCAGTTGATCGATCAATGTTTGTCGGCTCATTTATCACGTATCGTGGTGAAAGATAAGTGAGTGTCAAGTGTGTCGCGGAAGTGTGTCAAGTTTGCGCCGGCGCATGACGTAACGGCGACAGTAAAGAGACTCCCGCGCAGGTGACATTGTAGATTGTACCGGCCGGCTGCTGTAGGGCTGGCGAACGTCAGTAGTTCATTTTGGGAAGTTTTTGGGAAGATTCATCTAGATAGAAGAAAGCGACAATGATTAGAACTTCTACATATCCATTCTTGATGTCTAACATCATTCCTCTCGCTTTCTGTGGGAGTGATTTCGTGAAAGGGACGGAAGACTGTAACAGGAAGTGACAGCTTGAGCATGGAATAAATGTACTCATGGAATTAGTAAGTACTATATAGATTGTAAGTAATTAAATATGGAGGCCTTGGCAGAGAGTACCACTTTGTGCCCTTTGGCGTCGAGACCCTCGGTTCGTGGGGTCCCAGTGCGCATAAGTTATTTGCGGAAATCGCGAAACGTCTAGTTGATGTAACTGGTGACCGAAAAGCTGGCGGCTTTCTCGCGCAACACATTAGCATTGCAATTCAGCGAGGAAATGCCGCCAGCATCCTCGGTACAATGCCCCGAGGGCCTTTTTTAGGCTTAACTTAGTTTTAATTTAATTTAGTTAATGTTAATAATCATCTTGTAATTTGATTATGTAAATAAATTCCGATTGTAAGTAAAGGGGGTTGAATTTCGACCAGTGGGCGACCACTAGTAATGAATAATTATTCGAATATTTTTTTCAGTATTTAGCTTTTTAAATTTTGAGGTAAATTTCTCTCGCTGTTCAGTTGTATAAGGCGAGATGTCAGATGTTACACATCATCTGCGACTACTTTAAGGCTCGCTCGTTTTTTTAAAATTTATTTAAATATAAATTAATCCGGTCTTTTATGTAAGATTATGTATAGTGGCTGTTTTTTAAAACAAGCAAATCATTTGTTATCAACAGTATCCGCTTTTATAACAAGTTGCCAAAGTCGGTTACAGAACTTAGCGATGGAAATCATATCAAACGTGTCCTTATCAAGAACGCATATTATAAGATTAAAGACTACGTTGAAGACAAGGAAGTTTGGCAATAATTCCTTCTGCACATGTGGCTTCCCTGGTACCTCATAAATGGCATAGCTATGTGAATACTGCTCCCGATTTAGATTTAGAGTTTTTTTTTATAAGTAGTTCCTTGACATAATATTTTCATTATTTGACATTGGTGCCGATTCCCTTGTTCACAAACTACACTAAATTTAAGTTAAGTGCATCTTTTTCTTTCTATTTCATTAAGAAAAGGACCGAAGATAAATTTTAGTTTAGTCCTGTCAAATTAATCAGCGCTTGACGTAAATTGACGTAATTTTAGTAGGCAAGTTTTTAATCACGTCTAAACTTGTATGGAGTAGTGACAGCCGCTGATTAATTTGACAGGACTGAACTAAAATATATCTTCTGTCCTTTTCTTAATGAAATGGAAAGAAAAAGATGCACTGAATTTAAATTCGGTTTAGTTGTGAACAAGGGAATCGGCACCAATATCTACCTACAATTTTGATTTCAAACTATTTATTAGTGGCTTTTGTGGACAGGATAGTAATTTAGACTTGTTACAGTTGTAACGGCAAACATGTCATTTGGTGTAAATAGGTTTTTATTTTTATTATTTTATTAATAATTTACATAGATTATTTTATATTTTGTGAATGTGAGAACGTTGCCATTAAGCCTACTTAATAGACTAGATTTTTAGACCATTTATTTTTTGTTAAGTACCTGGTATTTCTTGACAGGCCTACATTGTCCTCCCATACCTATTAACACTGTAATTTGAAAATATTGTAAAAGTCAATTAGTTTTGAAAGAGTAACCGGGGAGTTTCTTGCCGGCTCTTCTTCATAGGAAACGATCAATTGGAACCATGCACATACCATCTGACGTTTCTTATGTGCCCATGTAGGTTTATGTGAATTTTGATTGTGATTTTTTTTAATGCTACTGTGTGTAT
Organism: Atethmia centrago; assembly: GCA_905333075.3. NCBI lineage: Eukaryota > Metazoa > Arthropoda > Insecta > Lepidoptera > Noctuidae > Atethmia > Atethmia centrago. The sequence goes on along the minus strand of HG995383.1, from coordinate 10,657,620 downwards.
CTGTCATTTCAGTTTTGAACACTTACAAGTCAGCAACGGTTGAACGGTAGTCCTGTGTATTGGCAGCAAGATAGAATGCTCGCCATTGACTTCATCACATTCATTCATTTCTTCCATACTTTATGAGCAGCAACCTTCAGTCGTTACTTTCTGAGCTAGTGCTATTGGAGATTTAATGCACATGATACAATAGATCGGGGAAAAGATCTTATTGTGTATCTGTGAAAGTACAAGCGGTTGCGAAAGCGTGACATTCGAAGCATGTTCAATGGGACGAGTGACAGTGAAATTGAACATTCTCATCGTAATTTGATACTAAAGGCCTGTGCCGATCGATCAATCTGGTTGGCTTTATCAATAGCACCACCAATTAGTTTAGCATGGTCACCTCAGAAAATATAAATTGCACATAGGCGGAGTTGCGTGGCTCCGCTTGTTCTAGTACCCACAGTAAATCATTCTATTATACAAAAAATATATTATACTCAAAATTCTATTATTATATAAAAATAAGACAATAGCTTTGGATACATTTATATCGCCTGTAATGTAACAACACAAGATTCGATTTTGTTCATTATGTGCCTCACCCCCACACACCTTATACTCGTACTGCCTCATTGACTGACAAGCATTCGTCTGATGTAACAATCCAAGATTAGATAAAATTCACATTCAAGTTATATTGCATCATTGCATTCATCATTGCATTCATAATGATGAATGCAATGATGAATGCACTATTGTTACATTACAGGCGAATTTTACAAATTGTAACATGACAGGTTGCGCACTGAAATGCTTGGTACTCCTCACTCGCTGATGTAATGCTCGAATCTGAACTGTTACGTTACAGGCGAATGCTCCCGGTGAGGGAGCGCCTCTACTTTAGGAGCGTACCATAGACTATAGAAGAAGATGATCATTAACTATTACGGCTCACTTTTTTTTCTAACAACAATTTTGATCACTAGCTTGAGCTGATTTCGTATAGCTCGTATTCCCAAAAAAATTCGTATACCCAAAAAAAAAGGTCTTTCTTCTCTCGTATGGGCATACGAGAGAAGAAAGACCTTTTTTTTTGGGTGGGAAATCAGCAAATAACTTCAGGGTGTGTCAGACTCTTACTGACTAAAACCCACTCGTATTCCTTCCTATTGCCTGTGTTGCCAGGGGCCTCGGTGACCCCTTAGTACCTTCCCGCGACCCCGGCAGGCATCGGCCCTAGTGGACCCCTACATTTGTGCTGACGACATCTCTTTGAGGCGCGCGTGGAATACAACGCGCCGTCGACCCGGGCCTGGTCCTTAACGGACGGTAAGCTACCCATTGCTCACCGTCCGCAAGCCCGCGCCTACGGTGGCCGGAAATCCGCCCAGGATTCCCGACGCCCAGGGCGTCTCCTGCGGCGGCTAAGAAAGACCTTATCGATTATATTATTTAGTTATCAAAATCATTGGCAAAAAGGTAATTTTACTTCACGGCAATACTTTTTTGATGACCCTCAAATAAGGTTCCAACACCTTATGTGAACATTATGTTGTTCAACAGGTTTTGTAATCCACTTCATTAATATCAACTGAATTTAACATAAACAGGAAATAAATTGCACGCCACGCAATTTTACTGACATGTACATTTCATTCTGATTGAAATACGCTTAAGTTGTCGTTTAAGTTAAGCCAATACATTATATATGTTGGGAATGGTAATTTTAGACCAATTTAATCTGTCCCCGCGTATGTCTGTATACGTAAATGATTTTATACATACAACCGCTTACTTAAATGGCCTAATAGGCATGCAATAGAGCAATCTATCATCGTTAATGTTAAATATACATTGGGAAATCATATACTGTATAATACGGAATTGAATTATTATGGTATATAATGTAGGTTATGAATTAATGATCTACGTTGATTGTACGGTTGTTGTTGCAATATTAAACGATTGGAATGCATTCGCCTACAAGCAACGGATGCATTTTGTTTTAAATCGATAAGCCAAGGTCCAAAAGGTATCCAAGGTTATCTTTAAAATATCGCTTTTGGCGATATTTTAAAGACCGCCCATTGTGTCACCGTATGCAAAATTTCTACACTTATATCTGTAATTTTTATGATGTACATAATAAAGTAGTAGTGTGTAGTTCTATTCTATTCTGTTCTAAGCCAATTTCCAATTTATTCCTATTTTGCGAAACTCTTCCGTCACACTACGAAATTAGTTACCATCAATCACAAGACATGATGAATACCTTATAGAAAACATTCTCCAATCTTTTGAAAAATACCGGTTGATTGGATGATATGCCTACCTACCTCAGGGCGTCGCTATTAACGACACCCACCGACTTACCATTAAGATTACAAACATTAAGAAACTGATTGAAAAATAAACAAGTACCAGCTTATTGCGTTACTTAATTGAAAAGTATTAAACTATTGCAGTAGTCCAGAGTACTTACAAGTTGCCCTTGAGCAGATTGATGCTGTAGTCGTAGGCCGAGGTGCGGCCTGGTCCGTTGAGGTAGAGGGCGCAGTCACTGTTGTCACCCGCGCCGTGCGCAGGACCCAGAGGTGACAGCGCCGCTGCGTACGCGCAGCATAGCGCTGCTATCAACGTCCTGGAAAAGAAAGATGGTAAGTTAGGTTTTAGGGAGCTTATGAAGAAGATGGAAAATTGTTGAGACAGGGGGGTGATGGCTGATCTTTGCGTTATCCTCGTGAACGGGTGCTGCTTGTGGTGACTGGTCGTCTTGCTGATCATGGTTTTAATTGTTATTAGTAATTGTTTACTTATTTTACTTCGATGGGGCTAGTTTATCATTTCTCACTTCTAGTTACAGCAATAGCCTTATGTAAGCGGGCACGCCCTTTATGCCTGGAGGCTTTTATTTAGGTATTAAGTTCTATTTACGTTTTTTTATGTTGTAATTTTTATCTGCTTGAGTACAGTTTGTTCATTGTTTTGTTGGTATACTGGCGTGTGCTAGCTAACATATGGCAAGTGTGTAATTTAATCCAATGTTTTGTGTTTCGTAATGTTAATTACTTTTGAATCAAGTTTATATAACTAAACAGACAGACGTGCTGCTGGGGAGTTTGTTCCACCACTTCTTCTTCCCAGCTAAAGCACTAGAAAGTGGTGAAGGGCGGGCATTTTTGGGGGACTGTCTTATGTAACCTTGACGTTCGAAAAGTGCTGATTTTCAGCATAGTTTGAATAAATGACTTTGATTTTGATATTGATTTAGAGAAATCTTTAAATTAGGTATCTGCTGGTCCAGAATGATTGGCGTAATTTTGGAAGACTGAAACTTTCATTTGTCCATAATTGTGAAAAAGGAAAGTTTAAGTTAAGTAAATTAAAATACAACAATTTATCTGCCAATAACACAGCTGTCACATTAATTGTTTGGCAATTTCTTTGCTATTTTATCTGAAATCGATGTATAGTCGCATTCAAACTTTGCACAGCATCCATTGAAATTAAAATCGATTTTGTTACAAAGAAATCCTAGTTTTGAAAAGGTAATTGAATAGAATCGGTTTCATCGATTCCGATTTACAATTTATAATTGCACCGTATTTGACGAAGGCGTCACACAGTGGAACGAATGTATGGGAGCGGTTGGACGTAGACATGTCCGAAAAATAAGAGTAAAATTATGACAAACTAATGATGCCATCTTATTCGATTACTTAATGCCTTCATAAATTGTGGTGATGAATTTCTTCATAACTCCCATATTTCGGGAGTAATTTGAGAAAATGTGAAATTTTACTATGAAAATGAGTGTATCGAGCTCTCTCCCTCCTGATTCCGGGCTTGTTTCAAGTAGCGGTCTCTAATATCGTAATGCTATTACTAAGAGCTATATTTAATACTAAGACACATAGTGCGCCAAATGTGCACTTTCTGGGATAAAAGGAAATGAAAATTTAAAAAAAAAAACGTTTTTTCCCCATTTGTATTTACTTTAAACCGCAGACAGACTTATTAAGAGGTCTATAAATATATTATATATATACAGAAATATATATTAACAAAAATATTCACAAGAACTGATGAGAGTATGACTTTTAAGTAAGTTGATAATAAATTACCTAGTTTCATTAAAAGTACAATAAATAATTAAGATGTAAGCTCTAATTTACTAAGTTACACATTTTAAAACAATAACATCATTTAATTATCTTCGTCATCATCATCATCATCAATTAATTCAAATTCAGAATCGATGTCCGCTAAATCATTTATGTTAACAAATTCGATATCACTTTTCTCAGAATCCGTAAGCTCATAAAATTCCTTAAAAGAAGATTTTTTTACAAACTTATTTCCTTTTGGACGGATACTTGTAACAAGTGGATCAGAAGACAGTAAAAGATTGTGCATAATATCTTCATTGCATGAGATACTGCTATGCTTTCGAGAATGCCCCTCTCTATATTTTCTAAAATCTTTATTTCTAGCCTCAGATGCCTCTTCGGATAGAAAACCAATGGGCACAATTGACATGTTCTGAACTATGTCTGGCCCATGCATTAAAATTTTATGAAGTGAAGAAGGCATATAATACCATGGGTATAACTCCACGTAAAGCTTAGCAGTATCAAAGCAGAACTCTCGGAATTTAGTTACGTTGATCTTCTCTCCTGATGAAATACACTGCAAGATCACACAGATTTTTCTTAAAAGCATAGCATCTATTCCGGTCAGTTCAGCAGATTTAGTGTAGTTTTCAAAAAATCTCCTTGCCGAGTTGCCATTGTTGGTGGATCCACTGCCTTGTTTCACAACATCGAGAAGTAAGCCCGTTTCTCTTCTTACAGCCTCTTGAACTCTTTTCTTCCTGTCATCAACTTGCCTTTTTGCTATATCACCCCTTACTTGCCATGATTTTATGTCTAATTTGTAGGAAATGTGTAATAAGCATTCCATTGAGCGAATCCAAGCGTGAAGGGTGCTTAAGCTATATTTATACATGTCCTCGTTTGCGTGTTTATCTTTGATTAACTCTAAATTATTCATTTCTTTAGGACAAGCCTTGCATATGTCACACACTGAAGCTGCTGTATTGGATATAATGGAATGAATTTTACCATCAATCATTGTCAACAGCAGTTGGTGTTTGACACTAATTCCATCAGTGATGGTGGATGGAGTTAAGGCTTCAATCTCTGCTTCGATTTCAGCCATCTCTCTCTGCACATTTTCTTTGGTTTCCTTTATAAACTTAAACAATATTGGCCGGCAAAATGAAGTGGAAGATGGTCGCTCGTTTTCCCAAATTGTTACACCTTTTGAGACGAGCCGCAGTGGTACAAGACTAATCATAAAATTACTAGCAAGATCGATTTGCTCATCTTCACTCGTCCTTTGATGATAAATGCTTTGGCTAGATGATCCGTCAAAACCCCATTTGCTGGTCAATACGAGCTGTTGATTGGGATCAACAGGGGTTTCTAACGACCTAATAAGTCTTCTTGAGGTTAAATCCATCAAGGCTTGTAATTTGATTTTTGCAGAGCTCTCTGTAACTGTGAGATCTTCTTTGGCCGGATAGCACTTAATTTTTTCTTTAACCAACATGTAGTAACTCGGGTATTGAAGAGCTCCTTCTTGAGTGTTGAAATCCCGAAGAGTGTTATAGCGCCATTTCGATAAGTTCATCGATACATAAAGAGCCAATGCCTTCAAAGGGGATATTTCCCGTACCTGAATTGATTTACCTTCAATGAAGGCTTTGATTTTTGAGGCCTCTTCTGGATTCTCCGTCAAGTATTTCATAACATAAGCTGTATCGCTTTGTCCTGCCTTTTGAAGCGCCCTTTCGGCCGAAAACATAATTTCAGCGCTGCTACTGCTGCATGAAAGACTATCTTCAGTGCGTCTTCTTTTTTGCCGGTTACTAAGGTCCTCAAAAGATTTACGAGGACTAGGATGTGTACAAGTTGAAGCATCAGATTTAGCAGGAGAAATTATGGGCTCGATGACGTCACTTATATTTTCTGTAGAAGGTTCCATATTTTCATTCTGTAATTCCGGCCATTGAATTGCAGCCTGTAGCCAAATCTCATGTTTCTTCCGAAACTTATCTGTGCTTCTTCCAGACTGTGTCCATTTTGCATAAATGCGGTAGCAAAATCGACGACACCAGTCTTTTAAACTTGTTTCAGCACTTTCACATAACTGAACACAACTGTTATCTTTTAAAACACTGAACAAATAGTTAAAGTCGCGTAAATCTTTATGTGCGCGTGCGCATAAAGCAACGTGAATATCAAGATTTGTATTAAAATTTGGAAAATACATTGCGAGATTAGCTTGGATACAACGAGGTGTAAATCAACACTGATTTTAAAGTTACTAATAGTGACCTATTTATATAAAATCCAGGTATCCCAGGTATCCTTTGTTAAATATTGCAAGGTAATTAGTTATTGTGATAATTAGTAAATGATGCATGCTAAATTAGTGTATTAAGAGCCATTTAGTAATTAAATAATAGCAATGTTCTTATCAGTAATCATTAGTGCATCAGTTTTATATGTAAACCTTAAGTCCCTAATTATATATCCTAATTAGCTTATATCTTCTCTAATTGGCTGCTCAGAAATGTTATTGTAATAAGGTAAACCTTTAGAAAAACGGTTTTAATCAACAAAATAAACAGAAAATAAAAAAATTGTGTTATAAAATAAACATCACTCTTTATCCCAGAAAGTGCACATTTGGCGCACTATGTGTCTTAGTATTAAATATAGCTCTTAGTATTAGCATTATGATATTAGAGACCGCTACTTGAAACAAGCCCGGAATCAGGAGGGAGAGAGCTCGATACACTCATTTTCATAGTAAAATTTCACATTTTCTCAAATTACTCCCGAAATATGGGAGTTATGAAGAAATTCATCACCACAAGTTATGAAGGCATTAAGTAATCGAATAAGATGGCATCATTAGTTTGGCATAATTTTACTCTTTTTTTTCGGACATGTCTACGTCCAACCGCTCCCATACATTCGTTCCACTGTGCGTCAGGCGCTTGCAGCGTCCTCTGAAACTGGGACAATTTAACCGTCTCCGAGTGTATAAAACCGCATCGCACTTGGTGTGATTGTAGATAATTATACAATAGTTGGCTCTGCTAGTACGGCACTACAGTATGAAAAGTAGTAAAAGGCAAAGCATTAAAACTGAGGGAATAGTCCAAAGTACATCAGTACAGTCTGTACCTAAAAAGTTGCCGAAAATGTATAAATTATACCTAGATATGAATATGTATGTTTGCTTCCCATGCAAACTCATCAAAGTTTTCTGAAACTAAAAAGTAAAAAAAAATGAAAAAAAAAATAGAAAAAAAAATGCAGCCGTTAAATTAAGTTCGATGTTCAAATGTTCCCATGTTGATTTTTCTCATATCGATGGTTTATACGACAAGAACCGAATGCAGCACATATTGATTATAACTCTATAGCGAGCTGTCTTTAGACATAGTGTACGTCCTTGTGCCTTATAAGTTACCTCACTAAAATACATAGGTACCTAATATCACGTTAAATATTTCTTAGGAAAATTCCAATTATGTGATGAAAGATTTTCTCGGCTGTTTGGCCATATCATAAATTCTTCGATCAGTGTTTGTTGTATTTAGCCTTCATAGAGCAAAAGGTTGTGTTAGATTATTTTTTCTTTTGTTTTGGATGCTGTTTGAAGCACAGATAATTGAATAGGTGTTCACATATGATATTATTACGGTGATATATGGGTCAGGACCAAATTTTTGACGTGTTGCACAACGGAAATCACAACGGAAATGCATCACACTGGAAAATAAATGCGCGCAATAAAATTATTAGGGTGTGTGTAAATCGTCGGAATATTTTAGGCAAGTGTAATTAATTTGATTACACCTGCCTAAAATATTCACACAACCCTAATAATTATATTGCGCTGCATTTATTTTCCAGTGTGACACATTTCCGTTGTGATTTCCGATGTGTAACACGTCAAAAATTTGGTCCTGACCCATATGTGTAGCTTCATAAACTCTTTCCCTGTCCCAAGAACAACATGTGTTTCAGGGTGATTGCTTAAAAATTGTGTCTGCGGACGGAAAAAGTGAAATCTCTTTAATTCAAAATCAATTACATAAAAGCTGTTGGTATATAATAGATATTGTCACTTGATAAGTCCATTAAAATGATCACGTCATTGGTTTTTAGGAACTCGTTACAGATTAATGGAGTGTCAGCTACGGTGTGCAGTGAAAGCTCGTCACTGACGAGGTGACCACCCATTGTATCGACGTGCCGGTAGTTCATACGATGTGACTCATGATGACTCTTGACACCTCTAGTAAAGCAACTACATTTAGGGATGTGTTCATTAAAATTACTACTTCCCCTGCCCCTAGCCCTTAGTAATTTGTTACAGAGTAACTGAGTGTCTTTCATGGTGTTTGGTGAAAGTTCAGCACTGACGAAGTGACCACCCAATGTATCGACGTCCTGCCGGGGTCACGGGAAGGTACTTATGGGTCACCGAGGCCCCCGCAACACAAGCAACGGAAGGAATACGGGTGGGTTTTAGTCAGTAAGAGTCTGACACACCCTCCCGCTCCGCCCAGAGCGGGAGAAGTTATTTGATGATTTCCTATCCAGAAAAAAAAAAATGTATCGGCGTGCCGGTAATTCGTGACGTATGAATACTCTTGTCACCTCTAGTAAGGTATTTAATTTTAGGGTTGTGCTTTGGATGATGCTTTAAATAATAAAAGTGCAATAAGGAATAGTACACACGGCTACACATTTCCAGTATAAGCTGATCTCGCATTGTATAGGATAGCCGTACAATGAGAGGACAGCTTATACTGTAAATTTATAGCTTGATATGTAGTCATGTGTATTACTGTAAGCGTTTTTTGAATATTTTTCTAATTCATTTATTTTATAAACAATGAAAACAATCACTACTTTTCTTCCAAGTCTCGATAGGCTGAAAGCTGTAATAAGCGATTTTAACAGAATTGATTTTGTACAGGTCATTACAGCATCAGATCTAATTATTATGCCTCAAACTCATGTGCCTCAAGCATCTTTTAAGTCCTTCTTATCAGTTAATTATGATTGAAAGTGTTTTATTTGACTATGATGCAACCATTTTGCAAGTGATCCAATACGCATGCTCGTTTGCTAAAGAAGCAAATGTAATGTGTTTCAAAATGTTATTTATTATTTTGCAAGTTGAACTAGAGCATTGCTTGAATCCTAGGCTGTATTTATATTTCGAAATAAAGACGGTTTACGTTCACGTGAAGCAATATAGAAATAATTAATAGATCTAGTCTAACAAGCGCGCGGTTAAAGTTTAGCTGACGTCAAAAACTAGTTAAAAATAATTATCCAAAACTAAATGCTAGTTAATTACGAAACACAAGGCATTCCTGACACAGATATCAATGGAAATCCTTCAAGGAGGCGAGTAATTATATTTATAAATTAAGATTCTGCAATCACAAAGCCAGCTGGTAATATTATTTTATGGCTTAGCAATTGAATCGATAAAAACTAATATATTAAAGGTAGACTTAACACTGTCTAGGAGTAGATAAAAGCTACTTTTCATGTTTTATGTATGCCTCTCGTCTAGACTAACATAAAAGATCATATGTAATTATAATTTTAAAGCTTTAAACCACATGTTATGACACCGTTGTTTCAGCGCACTAGTTTTGATATACTTTCAAATTCGAAGCCAAGCCTTGCAATATACGGTCTATTATTAATATTTATGGGCTGAACTACCAAGACTACCTAGGTACAATATGCTTAAAATTACTCGAGCGATATCCTTAAATAATAATGTTCCAGATACTGTCAAGAATTCTTAATTATAAGCGTCAAATTATCCTACTGCAAGACTAATGCTGACTGCTATTTAGCAAAAAAAAGGTGAGATGTCTCCTTTGACATATCATAACCAGCTGTGGAAAGGTTCCTGATCTTGAAAAGAGCACAATTATCGTTTAGTTCCGGCATGTTGAGTTTAGTAGTTGGTCACAATTAGGAGATATGTTTTGCTGTTTGTAAGTAGGACGCACCAGTTTTACTACTTCTACTTTGCCATAAACAACGATGCACTTAGTTTTCTTGCAACATTTGTCGTACCTATAATCAACAAAGTCGAAAGGTGAGAACTATCTATCACCCATCGGAAATTACATAATCTTTCGCATAGGTATAAATTCCGTGGAATAAATGTGATATCCACGGCTATTAAGTTTACTACGTGTTGAATACACGTGGCAATTATTTGAGGATATCGAAGTGATCCACAACTTTCTATCGGCTTTCTGCCTTTCGGCGATATTTATTATTAAAGACGTTGAATGTTTATTGAATCTTAACAGTGCATGTTAATTGATCCATCTCATTGGTAATGGAAAATATTAATGTTTATTCATGTTAATCGATAGCTACGAAAATAGCTAATCGTTTTGGACGGAAATACATTAATCTCTTTTTACTAGGCTGATTTATTAAATCAGCACCGTTTACTGCAAAAATGCTTTTATTGTTGTATTTCACGTTAATATATGTACCTCTGATGTTTAGAGCGAAATGGACTCTTCCAAAGTTCAAGGCAAAAAAGTCCTCTGCTGTAACGCACTGAATGTTATATACATGTATACATTTCTAAGCTAAAACGATAACCGATAAACAACTGATCCAATAAAACTACAAAGTAAATTAACTATTAGTTACAGGACACTGTTAATGTGCACTCATTTGTAAAAACGAATGGTTTCCGTTTGTCATGTCCGTCGTGACTCGGGCTACTCTACGGCCTCGCCTCACTAACTGCCTTCAGTAAGAAATCTCCTCACCGGGAATATTGATCATTATTATTGATACTTCGTCCTTCATTAAGTTACTTAATTGCTCTATTTTTCATAGATTGTGTGAATTACGTGCAGTTGAAATGTCTGACAAAATATGTTGTTTATCGTAAAATGAGAACACTTTGCAAAGCGTTCATAATGACGTCCACACACACACACAGGCCCTAATACCCACTAGGGCCTATGTTAGAGCTCACATTCATCATAAAAAATGACAGTTTAACACAAGGAACAAGTTTATCAAAGTAAACACTCAAATCACAGCGGTTTATCGTTGTCAAAATAAATTAAAGTTAACCGAGAAGATTTCGTTAACATTTTGCATTAACGTTTTTGCAACGAAATCATTGAACCTAATAAAATAAAGCCGGATAATTTTTTTGTTTTTGTCTCTGCACTGTTACACAAAATGGCTGCCCCAGTGACCGCGGCGTCGCGTCAGCGCCCGCGCATCTTGCGTGACCGATATGAATGCAGTGCTTCGCAAGCAAACATTTATAGAAAACAAACAATTTGAGAATACTCCATTGAAGTTTATGAGTACGGTTACGTGACTTGCATATTATTGTGTTTCGGTAAAGTTGGGTTGGTTTCTAATTTACATAATATTGCATACGGAAAAGATATTGTGTGATGAGAGAAGCAGTTATTGGTGTAGTATTCAGCTTTTCCTAGTAGAACGTCCTCTTAAGGAAATAAGACCACAGAACTGTACCTATATGGATATTTCCAAATAAGTAGGTACAGTTCTAAAATCTTCCTTCCAAAGAAGCAAAAAGAATAACTAACAGCTTTGTGCACGAGGAATCACTGAATTTCATCCTAGCCTTACTTAGCCCGATGTTTATTGTTGTTAGGTTCAATTATGAGACTAGCTGTGCCGAATAAGTGCAGTCACTATATTTTTCTTTAAAAAATCTATTATTGGGTTCCTATTGAATCGAATCCATATTTGAATTAGTTTCAAACTACACACTTGCACCAGCACTTTTTTTAAGGCCATAGACTTATATCGTTGGTGAAAATTAAAAAAAACAATTTATTGGCCACAGAATCTAAAAACAACAAATGCTTCCTGAAACCTAATATAACTCTGTAAACAAGATACTTGTTTTCTACTTCATGCCGTTAGGAGTGTCTGCATCATTGCGTCACAAGTCATGAATGTGAAAAAGTCGAATATAAATCGCGCACTTTTCTCCGCGTGTTGCCGTTCCTGTGTTGCGCAAGCGACGGTCATCGCGATGAAAGAACTCTACTATCTATCTATGATGTTTAATAGTGATCGCCCTTTTTGCCTTTATAAATAAATAACGTTTCTATACATTGCTCATGGAGTTTGTAATCAAATACTAGTTATTTTAGTAGGTTAGCGTACTTAGTTTTCAAAAGCGTCAGGTCACTAACTATCATCATCTGTCTGTGTAAAGTCGAATTCTTAATCCACAGGAGTAATCTGACATGTGCTAGCTGTCACTTGGTGTAATAAAATGGTCATAATTATTTTAATACAGCAATAGCCTTATGTAAGCGGGCACACCCTTTATGCCTGGAGGCTTTTATTTAGGTATTAAGTTCTATTTCCGTTTTTCTAGGTTGTAATTTTTATCTGCTTGAGTACATTCATTCATTCATTTCATTATGGTTTGTTGTTATACTGGCGTGTGCTAGCTAACATATGGCAAGTGTGTAATTTAATCCAATGTTTTGTGTTTCGTAATGTTAATTACTTTGCATACGATTTGTATAGAATCAAGTTTATATAACTAAACAGATAGATGTGCTGCTGGGAAGTTTGTTCCACCACTTCTTCTTCCCAGCTAAAGCACTAGGAAGTGGTGAAGGGCGGGCATTTTTGGGGGACTGTCTTATGTAACTTTGACGTTCGAAAAGTGCTGATTTTCAGCCTAGTTTGAATAAATGACTTGATTGGTTTTCATTGATTGATTGATTGATTGATTAATGGTGATCGTTTAGTTTAATCGATTTATATAAGTGTAAAATAAATGTATAATAATAATTGTAAAAGTCTAGAATACAGTAAATATAATAAATATGACCATTTTATTACACAAAGTGACAGCTAGCACATGTCAGATTACTCCAGTGAATTAATAAATCGACTAAAGAAGTTCAATAAACTAAGACAGGCAGACAAGGCTGTCACTTTTTACAATTAAGATGATCACCGCACTGTTATACACAAACAATAATGACCACGACTGACTCCAGTCATTATTTATAACTCTACTAATCCTAAAGTTAAAAAATAAACACCAAAGTAATAACTATTCATATATCTTAACAAGAATGGCAAAAATACTTATTTATTACGTTATAATAGAACTTATTTTTTTGCAAACCATTAGAGAAGATGCTGTGGGTTCTAGTTCATTAGAAAGTAAAAAATTTGCAACTCCAGACCGGTCACTCTTGCGATCATCCAATTATACATATATTTATTACTAGAACCCAGTCTGTTACATCATTTACGTATGTTTACAGATTTATGCGCATACATATTTTTATAAATTTGCTATACCTACCATTAATAAAGTTTTTGCGGGCCTATGTATAAAAAATACATTTTTTATTTTCTCATAAATAAAAATTTACCTGATGATAGTAGAAGCTATAAAAACATACTTTTTGGTCTAGTTGTCCATCTGTTTGTCAATGTCATCGTCCAAATCACCATCCTTCAAATCTGTCTATTCTGAATCATTAATATCTCATTTTTTCTTAACGGTATTTTTATTGTTAATCTAATCGTTTTCCGTTGCATTATAGGAACGGTTTATTTACAGTTAGGGACGACTTTTGCCACAATGCTGTTTTGCAACTTCATTAACAAACCAACAAGTTTCTAAATAAAAATCTCAAGTATAGGTTACCTACCTACCTACTCTTTTCAACAAATGTTGAAGTTTAACAATATTTGAAAATACATTACTGAGTCATTTACAAAATGAATGTGATGCGATTCTGTTTCATAAGACCTTAACCTTGGAGTCATCGGTTATGTAAAACTTCATCTTACTAAGAATATAAATGGATGTTCAAAATATTTACTACGATTTTCGTAAAGTTGTGAAATACGTCGAAATACGCGTTTAGTTACCTTTAATTACGTAAAGGAGGTTAATTAAGTAAAGGAGTAGCAATTAAGGTTATTATGCATTCACTATAATTTTTAGGCTTTCACCAAAAAAATATACTTGGCGTTTACAAATAAAGGCTCTTCGGTGGACCGAACTAAAAATTCAAGCCATTCAAGGTCTGACATAATAATATGACCTCTCGTTAAACTATGATATAATCTAACAAGTGCAGTTCAAATGTCGAGTTAAATAACACTGTATCACTCAACCTACACGTTATAATAAACGAGACCAAGACTTTCGTTCATCATTACTCATACAGCACTAAACGTAACGAGTATAATGTAATCTATCAAATCTTGGCTTAGCTTTCGCTTTCAACGAACCATACTTTTAACCAAGCTTACTTGTAACGAAGCGTAATTCATAGATGACGTCGTTCTCCGTCATTCTGCACAGTATTAATCATAGAAGGCATAATTACAGTTATTATAAAGAACATTGTTTTATTATTAATGGCCGCGAATTCATATTTCACTCTGGTTTGTTTCAATTTGTTTTTTTGTTGTTGAGTTATATAACCGGTGTTGTTCTGCTTTCGTTTTGTGAGGACTATAGTTGGTGTATGATTTATTTCATTTGAATTCCTTTTTACTTAGAAGCTAAATTGAAAGCTTTTCGTTTACATAAGCTGACATTTAATATTTCAATTGCACTTTTAAGAATCATTAAGACCATCCGGATTACTCACATTAACACTGTCTACCTACCTACATTTTACTGTTAAACCGACTCAATTTCATGTTTTTTGAGAAGAGAAATAACTCGATACCTCGTGAATGAATGCGTAGGGCACCCTTAATCCTGACATTTAAGAAGAAAAGTAACTCATTATCTAAAGAGGAAAATATTATAAATGTGAAAGTGAGTTTGTTTGATACGCTTTTACTCTAAAACGGCTGAACGGATTCGGATGAAATTTAGCAAAGGGGTGCAGAGGTACATGACCTGGATTAGGACATAGGATACTTTTTATCCCGATGATACCACGGGATCAAGACTTATGTGGGTGTTCATCCCGGAAAATGAAAGCAATTATGTGCTTTATAAACCACGAGCACAGATGCTAGTTTAAAAAGATATTGTGTAACTACGGTCTTCTTATCCTTATAAGTACTTGAGCACTTTCATTTTCTCATGGAGCCCGGTTCTCAGTCCATAATGACGTACCTTTAAGGCAGACAGTAACGGTACTACGAGCTAATTTTGTTATTGATGAGACACGGAGTGCACGCACGTGCCGCGCCGCAGCGTTGATCGCTGAGATTTCAATATTTTTGGCAGATAGTTTTATCGGGATCCTGTCGTTTTACCGAAAAGATTTTGCCAAAATTTCACTGCCCAAACAAATTTTAGAAAACTGTTTTTTACCAATGCAATGTTTGGAATGATTTTTGTACGCACATTTTCATTTGGTCAAATTTTTACTTGGCAGTATATTATCAAGGAATATCATTTAGGCATTTGGTCTCTAATCAAATGATTTTTTACAGCAAACAATCTTTAGATAATAAACGTTAGAGAAGTTTATGTGCTTGAATTTGTCTGAAATAAGTCAAATTTATGTTTACTTATGGAACTAGTTAGAGTAGGTTATTATTTAAAAAATGGTTAGGTTAGGTTAGGTTAAAACTTAGACCTCATACGCACGAGCCGAGCGAGCGTAGCGAGCGGTGCCGCGGCAGCGGCCGGCAAGTGCCAGAAACGAATAGTTTATATAGAAAAAAATATGGAAAAAGAGAGATTATTTTGAGCAAGCTATCGAGAACCAAACTACTTAGTTAGACGAGATAGAAATTTTATTTTGCGTAAAATGAGTTATTCCAACTGAAATATTTGACTACCAAAAATTGGTAAAAGTACTAGTTCGTAAACAAGTTATTGTTTAAACGTTCACTTGCCAAACATTAGGTTTGTGTTACAATTATTTGTGAAGAGAGTTTTTGCTAAGTAATAATTTGGCAATTTCCTTTCGATGAAACAAGGGAGACCCAGTTTTATCTTATAAACTATAATATTGCTTTTGTAGTTTCCTATGGTGTCCTGAATGATATGACTTTGACTTTGAAGAGCCTTAGTATTAGAGTCAAAGTCAAATAATTTATTTCTAGTAGTCTATTAAAACGCACTTTTGAAGTTAAAATTTACATGAAAATAGAATTGTTTCTAGTTACCAGATAGTTTCGTTTGGAGAAGAATGGTCAAGAAGCTCCATATTTAATCTCCATGGAGAGTTACTTCTATAGAGGCATGAGGAACAGGGTGTAAAGTTCACTCATCCTCCATAGAAAAGGGAGGATCCTCCGACCAGACGGGTGTCGTGTCTGGCGGGCAACTGTCCGACGGTTGATGTCGGGATGTTGTATATATGCTAGTTGCGCGGTAAACTCTGCTTGCGCGATGCAGGATTTTGTGTGACGTCAGTGTGATGCGTAGTTCGTATGTGGCGCTGTAGATGCCGCCACACTTCCATGTTTCGGACTTATTACTTGACAATCTGTCTACTTAATCCCTATCAAGATCGCTTCCAACGCTTTATCGTTTGCAGATCGCTAATTACCTACGGAACTTCGCAATTTGGAAGAAAGAAATTCATCTTCATTTTTTTTTTGCACTGAAATTATGTGTTTAGATCCGTTTGATTAAAGAACTGAACTTTAATTTAGAAAAAGAGGGGAAAATTTTTAGGGGGTTTTTTAGGAGTCGTTGCCTTTTACTTAGCGTTCTATTAGTTGCCCTGATATAGTTACCATAGAACATAAAAAGGTCCAGCAATTCACGGTAACAACTTTTTATTGCGTAGGAGTTGTAAATTACATCATAGGCATTAAGCAGCGCCTCACTGAATTAAGTGACAGTTGTAATGAAATACGACCATATGGATTCCTTAGTTATTGCTACTATTGGCTAGATACAACAAGTTAGTAATAATGCCTTAAAAAGGGAAAAAGGGTTAGCCCAGTGTAAATTGAATCGGGAATTATTAATGATGAAATATTGCACTGTAAGTGATAAAGTGACGCAATTAGATATTACTCTCGCTGGATATTTTATTCACTGATTGTTGTAGGTACTATTTGTTTCAAGGTGTTTTTTAACCTCGTAAGGCCCAACCCAAATTTAGGTCGATATATATTTTTATGATTAGATATATAATTTAAATGATTTTAAATAGTGTCTCGGGCCGGAGTGTCAAAATTTTTTTGTCATTAAATTAGGTCGTTGGGCCTTACGAGGTTAAGATGAGAGAAGGTTGTGTTTTAATGTTGAACTCTCTTAAGGATGTAAGACAAGCTAAGTGTGTGTGTATTTCCCGACAAGGTCCGCAATGATCATGTCTTTGTAAAACCTCCCTCAGTTTACATTGTGGAACGTAAAAAAATATTGAAAATCCTTGAGTATACTTTTATAATCTTAGTTCAGATGGTCAATATGATTACCATAATAATATGTTTGTTAATGTTATTTTAAATGATATTGTTTATTTACTTCAAAGCAAAAACACAATCACAAAGTTACTAAAATTACCTAACTTAGAATAATATGATGAAAATTTTGACTGTGTATAAATTATGATAAAAAATTATAAGGGATCTCAAACTCTTTAGTTATTAAATTGAGTTTGAATTATATAATCAGCCTATAATGTTCCCACTACTGGAACACAGGCATCCTCTCTGTGAGCGGGAGTGAGCCGTAATCCACCCCGCGGTCCCAGTGCGGGTTTTTAATTAATTTAATATTTATAAGACTGAACGTAGGTTACATATACATACCTATGTAGATATATGCAAACATTCCTAAGTTTAGAATATAAATATATCGAACCTTCTTGAAAACTATGTCAAGAGGTCAAACAACAAAAGTTTGCTAAATATAAATTTTCCGTATTTTAATTCCTAAATCTCAATTGACCAATTTGTTTTATTGAACTGTATCTGTAATCGTATTTTGTAGGCATTGTAACTGTTGTACAGTATACCTTAAAATATCCAAAGAGTGTAAAATTAGTTGTATCACAAGTTAAAATTCAACAACTGCTGATTATAATGATTAGTTTATCATCATCTGCCTGCCTTTTCCCAATTGTGTTGGGGTCGGCTTCCAGTCTATCCGAATACACGACTGCCTATCTGACCTCCACAACCCAGTTACTGGGTAACACGATACCCCTTGGTAAAACTGGTTGTCAGACTTTCGGGCTTCTGACGACCCGTAACGACTGTCAAAGATCTACAAATAACAGCTGGGACCAACGACTTAACGTAATTTGCGAGGTCTTGGTATGTAAAGATGGCCCATCCTATCCACGGACCAACCGCGGCAAGCGTAGCTTAACCTGATCGATCGACCCGTGTGTCTGTTATTACTTAGCCACAAGCTCCTCTAAAATTATGATTTTATCGAAACAAATAAATAAATTTTCAAGTGCATTCCTACTAATTACTTAATTTGTAATCGTTTTACGTTTTTTTTTGTCATTTAGCTTAAAGTTAAGAAACGTATAACTTAAAAATGTATGGTTAAATAGGCGCTAATCATTACTTAATTTTAAGCAACATTTATAAATAACGGGGTATATTACAGCTTTTTAACTATTAAACGCAGAATTAACACACGTTGAAAGCCCAAATACGATATTTTAAAGTCGATGCATGAATTAAGTTAAGGTATTACCTACAGTACTAGTCACCCCATAACAAGATACTCTTGTAATTCAACTTTATTAAACATCCGCTAGTCTACGACATTACGCGTATTCATTAAAGTATGCTAAAAGCTTTACAATTACGCGCTACGCCATTATTCGTAGCGTGCCGGTTCGTAGCTGCTACGATCTATACAAAAGACATCAACGAAAAGGTGCGAGAAAAACTTTTCAGGATATCCCTTATGTCCTTACAGTAATTAAATTAATTTAAGTTCTGCTGGATTATTAGCGTTATACTGGATTCTCAACAATAAGAAAAACCATTTATGGGCTACATTAAAACTAAAGAAATAAAAAAAAAATAAGTACACAAAAATATTTTCAGTAATCATAAAAATATGAAAAATCATTTACCTCGTTATTATCATGATCTCCCCTCACTGTCCAAACAATAGTCCGACACTTAACACTTATACCATTAGGCACAAAGACGAGCACTAAGTCCAGTTTAAGTTATGTTCATAACTTCAAACTTTTTGAGGGTAGATTATTTTTTTAGGAGGTAGTTTGGTACGCGTGCTTGCGTCGATGCGGCGAGTTTGACACTGAAGTCGAGAGCCTCCGCTGTCGCGTCGAAGCCTGCCACCAGCCGATGAAAGTCGCTTGAAACTCGTGACGCGCCCTCGTGCCAGAAGGACGATGGCAGACTAAATGGACTGATAGTAAGACTTCATGCTAAATATAGTTAGACTTCACGGTGAATCTGTTTTAGTAGTTGGTGGATTCGTTTTGGGTTTGTACTGTTTTAAGGCCTAATTTGGGTTACTGTATCATTTTCTTTTGCAATAGCGACCATAACTGGTGGTACAGCGCATGCACTTTTTGTGGTAACAAAGGCCTTACACTTTATCTTAAAAAATAGATGATACATTTTATTACAATAATTAAATTAAGTTGGTAACTTTGTTTGGGTATTGGTAGTATAGACATGAAAATAATATAAATAATTCTGTCTAAGCAGATATGTACAAGACACCTCAAAAAGTATCTGGAATACAAGATGCAAGATACTTTTTTAAATAATATTTCAAATACAAGATACGAAATACGTAATTACTAAATATTTTTTAAAGATCCTACTAATATTATAAATGCGAAAGTTTGTAAGAATGGATGGATGTATGTTTGTTACTCTTTCACGCAAAAAGTACTGAACGGATTTGGATGAAATTTGGCACACAGATAGTTTATAACCAGGAATAACACATAGGATATCTTTTTATCCCAATATACCTACGGCGTCAAAACTTATGCGGGTGAAACCGCGGGGCGCATCTAGTATAAAATACTTTTTGAAAGAAAACACACAATTATTAATTTAAAGGTTTATTTAGCTTGTTTAGTTAATTATAGACAGCGATCAAGTGATTAATCGTAAATGTCAGAACATCTTATATTTTTAAAGTTGTATTTCAGACTTAGCACGACCAGTTCTTCGAACATTTTATGACTAATTTTTCTCCTATTCGGTCTCATTATCATCCCTAAAAGAGAAAAGTCGCTCTACAGGGGCAGAACTCGGCAAACAGGTGTTATATTAAAAATAAAAAAAATATAAATTGTAGGATAAACATTTAAACTTTGTAGACTGGTGTCTTTATAATTTAAGTATAATTATAGCTTTTCTAAGTCAGCTGTGCCCGTGTTGTTGTCGTCCCTGTCGGCCCCGTGTTGTGACTTACACTAGCATACTATCAATACGAGACTTACAATATCATAATCAGAGTTCTCTAAAACATATAATAAGATTCATCTTTCCTTTTTCTTATGTCTTCTCCATTGCTGTTTAAAGCCTCCGATTTTCGTTTTTCATAGTGCCGTACCTAATGTAAAAAAATGCATACGTAATTAATAAAAGTATTTAACCGAACGTAGTATTTACTAAATACTCAGATACCATAATTATATATCTAAATACAAGATACAAAGTTAAAATTTAAAAGAGTATTTCAGCTATAAGATAAAAATACGTATCTTGTATCTGTATTTCAAATACTTGTACCTAAGTTAAGTCACATCTCTGTGTCTAGGCGTAGTTAACCTTCTCCTAGTTTGTACATTGCGTTACATTTTTTTTAATGAATACGTTATTTGTATTCTACACTATTATGGTTATAATCAGAAATGTACAAAATGGTTTGATCAATGTATTTAAATATAAATACGTTTTGCGTTTTCCATTTCAAATGCAAATACAAATTAGTTTCTGCGTTTTGTATTCAAATACTAAATGCAAAATAGGTATTTTCAAAATACCGTTTTCAAATAAAATGCTTTTGTAAAGATAAATGATCAGTTTTTTTTATATTGACAAGTATCCATATATGTTATAAAGGCCATGAGGCCTCTTAGACAAATTGAAAAGAGTACTTCTATATAGGTATATTATAATCCTGTAACCCAGACTGTAACACAACAATTTGATCAAATAAATTATTAGTCATCTACCTTCTATGAGGCCTCGTGCTCATGCCACCGTAGGGAAATAAACGCTCTACTGGCACAGAGCTTGGCAAGCACTTAAGTATGAAGTTTTAGGAACACTTTTGATATTTGGGTATTTGCTTATTGAATCCAAACTCATATAATTACTAAAAATCTTTTCAAAAATATGGTCCGCAGACCACAAACAAACCTCGTAATATACAAAACAACAACTTTTAACAACAACGTTATGAACAACTTTTGTAAATTTGTAACGTTCGATCCATAATGCTGTTCAAAAAAGTAATTCAAATAAAATACGAAATGCTTTAAAAAAAAAAGTATTTAAATGTAAAATAGAAATAGGTATTTTACATTTGTATTTGCATTATAAATGGGACTATTTCAAATATGTCATGTCTCTGGTCATAATATACCGTTCTGTACATTAAGCCTACTCAGTTTACTTAGTTACCTACTTAGATATGTTTAACATCAATTCACATTATTATGCGAAAACCGCGTCTATTATATCTCAATAAGCTTTTGCTTCGGTGACAAGTTGATACTCTTAGTAAATAAAATGCATACCGTGGGACTGTTATTATTTATTATGCTTAAATATACTGTAACATAAAATGTCAGAGGATTATTATGTACACCATATCACGCCTGATTCCTCGAAGGTTAAGACAGAGGTGTGTGCCGGTTATACATTTAGTGAGTATTTATTTCGTTAACATTTTCTTGAAGAGATCTTTTTAGAATGTTTCCACTGCTGGGACACAGGCATCCTCTCTGTGAGAGGGAGCGGGCCGTAATGCACCACGCGGGCCCAGTGCGGCTTGGTAGGTATTTGTAACGTATGATGCCTAGTGCTTAATGATAAAGTTCTATTCAACGATTTATATTGGAGGCGCTTTGTAGGTGTTTGTAACGTATGCCTATTATTTAATGATAAAGTTGTATCCAACGATTTATATTGGAGGCATATGTATGGCAGTACAGGTCTAAATTCCGATCTCACGTAAGCTCATCTTCAGCTGCGAGATCAGAATGTTAGAATTAGGTTTAATGTGGAATTATGTAAATTCAGATAACTGTAGTAATCCACCCACGTATTTGTTTAGAAGTGAATTGGTCAATAATATTTTAAATTACTGCATTTTTAGAGCTCTTAATCTGAAAATATCATGGGTATTATGTAAATTTCTGACATACGAAATGCAACAGAAATGCATTTCGAAATAATTATCTGAAACCAAACAAGGCAGTATTGATTATGATAGTTATGCGTAAACTTTATGGCGCAAGATATTTTAAAAATATTTTTGAATAACTCTTTCTACATAGTTAATCAAGTTAGATAAAGTTGCTCGTATTTAGAGGGTGGGTCGGAGATGAGGCAACAAGTTCACGTGATCCGTCGAAAGTGGTTATACATGAGACAGGTACTACGAGTATACGTGCGTATTACGTATACCTACGTGTACATAATTACCGGTAACATTGACTCATCAATCATGATAACTATTCAGTTTTGCGAAATACTTTTTAGAATTAAACGTTTTACGCTCTTCAAAAGTTATGTTATGAAAACGGTGAAATAGCATATTTATATTTTTATCATATAAATATCTTGTTGACTGCCTTTAGCCGCGATTGCCGACTCTGAGGTCTTAGGTTTTAGGTCTTCGGTTCACGCAAAGTGGAATTGGGTTTATGCTTCAGGAAATTCTAATAAAGTCAATTTATTAATTCACTGGAGTACCTAATCTGTAATGTGCTAGCTGTCACTTTGTGTAATAAAATGGTCATATTTATTATATTTATTGTAAGTGACAGCTGACACATGTCAGATTACTCCAGTAAGGGCTGATTTTTCAATAGTCAGATAATTTTTATCTCAGGAATAAAAATATTGGTTTGACATATTTTTTATAGATAAGCTGTCAAACCGCCATTTTTATTCCTCAGATAAAAGTTATCTGACTATTGAAAAAACCGCCCTAAATTAATAATTCGTCTTTAGCAGTCCGTTTGGATTTGTGAATGGCAATAGGCTCGCTTAGATATTACGTGGGACGACATAATTGGTGAAATGTGGGTGTACTTATAATTTCGTCTATAGATACGTCTTCGGGGAATACAGACACGTGATATGTATGTGTTATTTTTTCTAATAAATGTTAACATTTATATTTATTACCCGACTGCCTCAGGAGGGTAATGTTTTTCGACAGTATGTATGTATGTATGTATGTATGTATGTATGTATGTATGTATGTATGTATGTATGTATGTATGTATGTATGTATGTATGTATGTATGTATGTATGTATTTATGTATGTATGTATGTATGTATGTATGTATGTCTATTTCTTTGGCACGCTCTGTAGCCTAAACAGCTTGATGGATTTTAACGTATGAGATGTCGTTAGATTCGTCTTAATTGTAGGAGTGACATAGGCTAATATAATATTTATAAATTGCATCTGCAAATACAAGAAAAAGGAGGGGTAGTTTTTTTTTAAATTAATTGCAGCAATATTGGTATCAAATAAAAGCTAGTAATGAGTAATTTTCAAATATATATATTAATAAAACTAAAAAGCTTGAAATAAAATAAATTATTTGAAAAACAAAAAACCCGACTGCAAAAACACATAACTGAAGAGAGAAAAACAAGCATTATTATCTATATAATTTTGGTCTTGCAGGCGGGGACAGTCGAATAACCTGAAATATGGTGTAACATAATTATATAGATTATAATGCTTGTTTTTCCCTTTTCAGTTATGTGTTTTTGCAGTCGGGTTTTTTGTTTTTCAAATAATTTATTTTATTTTAAAGATATTTTGCTACCTTTCAGAGAATTTATCTAAAATGAAACGTAAATAAAATATTCTTCATATTTCGGAGAGAAAAAAAACGCGTTAATGAATAAGTTAAAGATGCACTAAGTTAAAACCAGTTTAGTTCATTGAGTAATTTGTTCGTAAGTGATGTTTATAAGCGAGCCTGCTTATAAGTGGTCGGTAAATAAATGTTTATGGGACTCAAGTGGGTGGTAACAGACAGTACTGTAATATGCATGTTATTGCGAGGTTGTTGATGTGTAAATTAACTTATATGCTTATGAGTTTCAACTTGTAAACGGGATTGTTTTACGGTATTATCTTTTCTGAAGATATATTTGGGTTCATCCTATTATCCTACTTATATTATAAATACTAAATAATATAACCTTGTATCTTTAGATGTTTAGATATTTGGATGATTGTTCCATCACGCATAAACAGGCTCCAACGCAATCTCCACGACGCAACGGATTTGGATGAAATTTGGCACACAGATAGTTTATAATCTGGATTAATAAATATAATTTTTATCCCGTTAGTACGTTCCCGTGGGATACTCGTAATTTCCAACATTCACAAGGGCGAAGCCGCAGGTAACAGCTAGTAATAGTATAATTATAATCTACTTTTGTTACAAGATTTTTTTTTTTTTAATGACAGTGACGCCAATCATATCCACATGAGATTTAAATTGTTGTTAACTATAGATCGTAGAATCTTGTCATAATCTCATAAGTCGTTTTCATATTTTTTCAGGTTTATTGAATTAAATCCAGTTGCGAGGTAGTTTAACATAAAGCCTGGAAAAGCTGTCCGTTTGCTAATAATTATTATAGGTAAGTCCGTACTGTGAATACTTTCTCGTATTGAAATGAATCAAAACAATAGGGTCAGTACATCAGACTTAGAAGATTGTATGACTATCTTATATGAATTTTACGAAACCGCACAGATATAATCGCTCTCAGAACATTGCGACGCTATGATTTATAACAAATGTTGATAATCGTGACTTAAACCTGTGATTTATATAATCTAGAAGCGAGTTTACTAGCTTAGTTTGACAAATTGATTTCCTTTTGAATTCATAATTAAACTTGAATTTACCTACACAAAATGGATTTAGAGAGAGTCAATGCCCCAAAAATTCTGTGACTATTCTTTGTCTTTTTGGAAATTGTCGATGTATACTCAAAAAAATAACAAACTTAGTTTCGCAACATAGTGCACTGCTCTAGATTTATATCAATTATATTATCAGTATAATACTAAATTACCAAATTACGTTACACCTACTCCAACGAACATATTTCACATCTCACACACCTACGATCTATATTTTGAAACCGCAGTACCATTGCGGCTATCTTAACGAGTATCTGCCTACCCAGAAGGGATTTATGGCCGTGATTGTACATACTTTTGCTAGCAACATATTGTAGGTAGGTAGACGAAGAAAAATATGAGCAGCATGGTATGATCATCGTGTAAATTGCTGCAGAATAAATCTCTGAGCAGCACCCTCTTTTTTATTTTGGTGGGAAATCATCAAATAACTGACTAAAACTCTTACTGACTAAAACCCACCCGTATTCCTTCCGTTGCCTGTGTTGCCAGAGGCCTCGGTAACCCTTTAGTACGTTCCCGCGACCCCGGCAGGCATCGGCCCTAGTAGACCCCTACACTTGTGCTGACGACATCTCTTTGAGGCGCGCGTGGAATACAACGCGCCATCGACCCGGGCCTGGTCCTTACCAGCTACCCATTGCTCACCGTCCGCAAGCACCCTAATTGCGTAATACAGTTTGAATCACAATCCAAGAGTATTGAAGGATATTGTTAATCCATTGCTTCATAGGTTTGACAAATTCGTCTGCTCATCTACGTAAATAACACAATGGACGTGGGTGGACTGTCAAAATGAAACCCATTGCGATCAATTGTCATTTTATGTGTTACGGTGTCATACCTATAGCCAAATTTTGAAGGAGCCTATGTGCCATAGACATCTGACTGTTGATTCAGCTGTATCTTGTTTATAAAAGCACCAGCGACCCGCTCCTGCTTCGCTCGGTTTGTATGACTTGACCAAACATCGAGATTTCTTAGAACAACGCTTACGTTGTTCTAAACTGATCTGACTTCCGCAACGGATTTTAATGCGGTTTCCCCATTATCTAGAAAATGTATTCCGGAAGGTTTGTGTATAATACAGGTAGGTTAATTAAACTCACACATCTCTCATGTGAGTTTAATTAACCGCAACGGATTTTCATATGTATAGATAAAATATTCATTCATATATACAAGGTGCCGTTTTGCAACCTCGTCAAATTCAAGGAGGTAACTATGCTAATGATTCTCGACACGAATCAATAATAAAATAAATAGATCTTTTTATTTCTAGTTTTCGGAAATCGGCATGTGTGGGATACCATACATGATAAAACGCTGCTGGTGTGATATCGCACTGTAACTGCCCTTTTACACACACACTACCGCATACGCAACGGGGTGATTATGTTATGTGAAAGTGCTGTATTCTAAAATACTGTCAAACTTAAATAACAAAAAAATCAAGTATGTATTAATTATTGAGCAGGTATCGTAATTTTATTTGATTATATGTCTTTCATAGCAGCCTCCTGAAATATGACGAGGATGCAAAACGACACCTTGTTTAAGATATAAGATGCAACGATGTGAATATTTTAAATATATTTAAAAGTATTTTTTTCATGTTCACACTGAATGACTCTATCTCTCAGTGTGAACATAAAAAGAGTACCTACAACTTTTTAACTATTAATAAAACTATTACAACTTATTAACTATGAATAAGAAGAGACAAAATTTTAATGCAGCCAACATTTTCACGAGCATAATGTAGACTGATTGAATAATCGTGACTTCGAAACAACCCCACTGAATCACGAGCAGAACTATGACTTGTGTAATTAACTGAAATATTCGTCACGTATTCGACATTATTTAAAAAAAAAACGATAGTTGCCATAAAGTGTCGAATCGATTGCCAAACATTTGATTACGGGCGCTATAAACTTAGTAATCATTTTCATGCCGTATTATGGATTCTGAAATACGAACGCCTGTTGGGCACATAGTTTTAAATCATGGATAAACGAATACAGTTTCTCAACACATCCATAATCTCGTTAAGTGGATAACAATGAGCCGATAGTTATGTGAGCGGATCGAATAATTTGTCTCTTGCCATGGAATCGATTACGTCACCAATGATCAGTGACTCGATTTATTTATACAACGAGAATCGAGCATGCAACGCCCAATGTTTTCGTAACCGCAGATGCAACTGTGTTCAAACAGTTTTTATTCAACTCGAGTCCTTAACAGTTGCGCCAAAATAATTGGTTCGCTGTTATTTGTGTCACTTACGAAATTACTAACGTTCATTCGCCGGTCTGCCTCGTTGGGTTTGAAGAATCTTCATTCTCACAAGATCATTAAGTCTGCAGTGCACTTGCATGAGTTTAATTTGATAGTATAAATACATCGTCACATAATAACGAACTCAAAATCGTCGTCTTTTTTTTTTGGGTGGGAATTCATCAAATAACTTCTCCCGCTCTAGGCGGAGTGGGAGGGTGTGTCAGACTCTTAGTGACTAAAACCTACCCGTATTCGTTCCGTTGCCTGTGTTGCCAGGGGCCTCGGTGACCCTTTAGTACCTTCCCGCGGCATCATTATCATGCTCCTGACCTTATTCCAATTTATTTGGGGTCGGTCTAGCATACACAGCGAAAATGTGTGTTTAAATTGAGACAGTGGGGATTGACAATCAATTGACATTATGATTTTGAATTGGCATTATGCTGAGCGTTGGCCGTTTTGCGTGGATGTGACGCATTTTCTCCCCCAAATTGTTTCTTTTTTTGTTTTTGTGTTCCTTCTTTGCGTCATGTTTACTGCAAATAAACGTATTTTCTTTCTTCTTTCTTTTCTTTTCTTTCTCAATTATTATTTTAATTGAGAATAAGATCAGAGATGAGCATGATAGACCTTTCAAATTTAATCAGGAGAAGATAAGTAATCCGGAGAGCTAACAAACAATGCAATAGCACAAAACCCGAAACAAATACAAATTCCGTAATTTCTATACTAGTGTGCAACAGAAGATTTCTCTGTTATGTGTGCGAATTTGTAACTTTCACGAAATCACGTGCTTCGGCATACGCCCTCTCTAATGATTTAATACATTTATAATGTAGTATTTAGATACGTTGGCGGCCGTATATGAATAATATTATGTTACAATAAATGTTTGAAAATATCGTTTTGATGTACGATGCTAGAAAGCGAATATGTCGGGCTCGTCTAACTGGTATCTGGGAGTTGGACTTGTGAACGTTATACTACATCATCATCTCATCACCTGCCTAGCCTTTTCCCAACTACGTTGGGGTCGGCTTCCAGACTAACCGGATGCTGCTAAATACCAGTATTTTACATGGAGTGACTGCCTATCTGACCTCCACAACCCAGGTACTGGGTAATACGATACCCTCTGGTAAGACTGGTTGTCGGACTTTCGGGCTTCTGCGACCCGTAACGACTGTCAAAGATCCACGAACGACAGCCGGGACCAACGGCATAACGTGCTATCCGAGGCACGGAAGAGTCTCGGTATGTAAAGATAGTCACCCATCTACGGACCAACCCCGGCAAGCGTAGCTTAACCTGATAGATAGACCCGTGCGGCTGTTATTGCTGAGCCACGAGCGTCCAGAGTTATACTACATATCTGTAGGTAAATACTTTACTTTATAAAGGTATAATAAAGGAGGAGGAATAATCCTGAGACGGTTTTTTAGGGTTCCGTAAGTCCGGATGAAAAAAACAGAACTCTTTTAGGATCCCCGTGTGAACTCTCTATCTGTCCGTCTGTCTCAGCCAAATTTCTCCGAATCTAAATTTAGTTGAAATTTGGTACACATGTGAATTTCTATCGGGTCCATTTTGGGAGGCAGGAAAATTAAAAAAGAAAGTTAAGCAAACTGTACCGTGTGACACGTCAAACGAAAGGGCTTACTGTTACAGTCTCAAATATATTTATTAAATAATTATAAAAATAAATAGATATAAAGTTATTTTCAGAAAATAGATGAAAATTCACCATTCCCCCTTATTTTCGAAACTACAAAGTGTAAAATTTAGAAAAAAATGAGAATAATAGTTCTTTACTTGACTACAGGAAAATTAAAAATTTAATCCTATGCTTGAACTGCATAGATTTTTTTTTTGGTCGGTCATTAAATTTATTGTGGTATTGATGCCACAATAAATTGGATGACCGACCAAAATCTTGAAATTAACTGCAATAAGACAAAAATAAAGTAATTTTACCCTTGTCAAAAAATAATCATTTAAAATATAAATTACAGCATCAATGGCTCAGTTTTAAAAGTCGTAAAAAAAATTACCCAATTAGAATTAGACATAGACTCACATGTTAATTGGAAATGTCACAGTAAAAAAATAAGAGGTAAATTTTCTTATGTCGTTTGTTGTTTCTCGAGTTGAGCTGCACAACTACAGACAAATGCGTGCACTGACTGGACAGGTCCACTCAAGCTGTGTGGTTCTTTCATCAAAAGACCTTTTCAGACATCAATCGACATGATCTTCACATGATCTGACCAAGATTATGTCTGGACTTTAAAAGAGACTGTGACCTGGACCTCAAGTCTGCTATTACAATAGTGTCAGAATGGTCTATCAT
Organism: Atethmia centrago; assembly: GCA_905333075.3. Classification (NCBI taxonomy): domain Eukaryota; kingdom Metazoa; phylum Arthropoda; class Insecta; order Lepidoptera; family Noctuidae; genus Atethmia; species Atethmia centrago. The sequence continues at coordinate 10,627,786 of HG995383.1, read as the reverse complement.
TGATTTCATAATTGTTGATTTTGACAAGTTTGGTAATCTACTAATATAATGGCGTCATTATGACTTTCCAATGGTCAACCACTGACACTCCATTGAAAGAAATGACATAGAATGGTAATCTCGTACATAATGTTAAATGAATGATTGGCGTATGCGGTAATCTGCTAAAATTTTGACAGTTCCTTTGATCAGTGACCTACCATTAGAACGTCATTGTGCAGTCATTGCTTTTAATAGCTCGGTTGTCAAAAAGTGTTTGCTATCTATCGTGTTTGTGGAATATTGAATGGAGAAATGTATTCACTACGAACAAATATTCTCGAGCTAGCCAACCCAGTGGATACTAGAGAAAGAAGATGGGCGGAATGCAAAAGACGTCGTCGAGCCCGTCGCAAGTTATACAATTATTACTATATGCTTCCCACTATAATTCTGCAAGGCTGCCAAAAGAAAAGTATTGCTTAGGTACCTGCTGCATTTTTTTCACTCTTTTAGGATTTAATTTTGTTTAAAATTTTACTTTTATATTCAATAAAGAACTAAAAAAGTGCAAAAATTACAATCATGATACATTTCATATTGCATAGGTACCTATTACTAAATAATGCTGTATTCAAGTACTTACAGTGCGCCATTCTGCCGTGTCGTTTTATTGGGGCAGTCCACCGATATCGAATTTAAAATTTGGGCGCACTCCATCCAATATCGTTGATAAACTTCTTGGTGGTTTTCCAGAAAATCAATTAGAGCCGAAATTTGCTCAATTAGCACCATTTTGTATAAAATGTAATAAATAAATAAATAAAAGATAATTTAAATACACAAACAAAAATATAATTAAAACACTCAAATGAAATAAATAACTAACAAAACACCGACCGCTAGAACCGCTACCTTTGGGTACCGTACCCAAAGGTAGCGGTACCCTAAAAACAGATTAACCTCAGTAATCAGTAATTTAACATTTGACTTTGACAGCTAAACTGATAAAATATTATTGACTTATATAGTTTCACATAAATTTAATGTTTTTTGCTATTTACGAACTTCTTGCTACTTCAGATTGCTTATAACACTAATAAAATAATATGTAAATATATATAAATGAAATCTGGCATGACTGACTGTTCAAATTAAGTAGTAGTTTTTTGAAAATCATTTCTACTAACGGGTTTTATAATAATGGCAATAGGACAATGTCATTCTACCACGATTCTATTACGAGACCATTGACCGACCAATGATCGACCATTATGAATTTAGCAGATTACGAACTTTTAGCAAAATGACAATGGGATCGTGTTGGAATGACGAGTTTATTAAAAATAGCAGACTTGGGCTCCTGTGAGTTTGTTTCGGCCTTTCTTCTCAGAGTAGTCAGAAAGGAAACGCCGACCTCAACTAGTTTAAAAAAATATGATTGACGTGTAAACGTGTTTGTAGAAACCTACTTACAGAAATAAAATCATTTATCATTTAGGCCCTCCGTGAGACCAAAAAAAAACTACAGACCTTAAAACTGCTCCGGTCACTGACTGGATACCTGTGCCTGGCTCAAATATGGTCATTCTATGGGGTAATAGTACACATGCGCCCACATAATTTACTTTACAGAAGCAATTGATTAGAATCTTAGTAAATATTGAAGAAACCGTCAGATGTAAATCCCACTTTCAATAACTAACAATACTAACCTTACCTTGTCTCTATATCTTTAAAGTATGTAAATTTGTTTGCAAATACCCGGAATTCAAACGTCCAAACGAGAAAACATACAAACTAGAATTACACTTAGATATAAAAACAGACTTACACTTAGATATAAAGACAGTGGGTATGTTTATACCCACTTCGCGACTAAAATAGCATTCCTCCATTACCTTTATAATGTCTATAAAAATACAGCATAACAGTTTTATCAATAAATTAAAACTCTTTCTATAGGAAAAAAGCTATTATAGTATTCAATAATATTTGGACGATAAATTATAATTTACAAGAAAGACATAAATAACAATTTACATTTAAGTAATATTACATATTAAATATATAATGAATTAAATAAAACAAATAGTATAAATTCTTGAATATCTAAATTGCAATTCATAATAAATATATTAAATATACAGTGCAATAAGTAATTTTCAATTAATAATAAATTGTAGTAGTAATTAATTCATAAAGAATCGTGCAATAAATTAAGTGTAATAGCGAAATATAATCATAGTTAAACTATGATATTTCGCACAAATACTGAACAACAGGAATAACTAATTAAAACTATATACGGATATCGTATAATTTATAACCGGGACCGGGATCGTATAATTTATAATTTATATCGTATATATATATAATCGGGATATTATTTATAACTTACAGAGATAAGTCGAAATATTTACTTAAAATATTATTAAAATACATAAATAAATGAAATATTAGAAGAAGAAAACATTTTGTAATAAAATAAAAATACAATTGCCAGAATAAATAAATAATATAATCACAAATAAGCGCTCTTTCTCCTCTCTCCTGCTGTGCCCGACAGTTTACCAACTGTTTTTAATAACATTATGGAATGCAATAAAGAATTGTGAATAAATCGTCGTTTTTTATAGAATGTTTGGTTAGCACGACCACAATATTAGCAAATATTATTATTATATTACAAGATGGTCCATTTATGGTGATATTTGTGATCGTAGTGAAGTCGTAGTCCTTGAATACAACCGATCTATGCAGTGAGCGCAGACTATTTCGAATCAGATCATGGATGATCTTAGTACAGCCAATCGAGCTTGGCTCCTCAGTATGTATCAGTATAATTGCGGTTGCATACAAGAGAGACACTGATTTCCAGTTTTATTAGTACTTATTTATTGGTGCACACTAATAAAACAGTTTTAAAACAAATCGGATCTACTTTTATTATATTACTAGCTTCTGCCCGAGACTTCGTCTGTGTGGACTTCAGAATATGTCATTTACCGGATAAAACGTATCCTATGTGTTAATCCAGGTAATAAACTATAATTATGTAATACATTGCTTTCATATAACTCTCGGTTGAAGCGGCGTACGCCAGTAACGCGGAGCTGGGTGGAGTGGAGAGGAGCGGACCGTGAATTGTCCAATTCACGGACAGCTCCTCTCCACTCCACCCAGCTCCGCGTCAGTGGAAACGCACCCTAAAGCTCCCAGTCGGCATGATTTTTTCCGATATCTTCAACAATCATCTTCATATTTCAGCCGATTTACACAAAACTTTAATGAATTATAAACTAAAACCTTCCTCATGAATCAATCCGTAAATTAGTGAAAACCGTAGGTATGAAGCTCCGTTTGATTTTTTGAGGTTATCGCGTTCAGACAGACAGAGAGACGCGTGGGACTTTGTTTTATAATATATGTAGTGATAGTGATTGCTAAAAGTAATAATACATGCAGTGCATCAACCACATTAGATTTATCAAAAGTATCTTCAATAAAATATATTTATTGCGTGAAAGTTTCATTGGTTTTAGAAAAGCGTATAATTAAACCACATCCTCTATCTCACACTTCAAGAATAAACGATTATGATTTATTCACCGACTACTTTGTTGGTTTTGTGGTCGCTAGAGCGACTGCTGAACTGGTCCGAGGTTCGTTCCTCGGACAGGTTGAAAATATAAGTATAGAGTGGGGAAATTATTTTAAATATTCTCGCCCCATAATACATGGTACTATAAAAGCAATCCTGATGATTATATCTATAATATATTACTTGCCTCTGACTACATCGGCAGAAAACATAGACATGATATTATTGATGAATAGTTATATACGATTGCGGTCATTTTAGAACACCTGTATATGTGTGTATTTAGGTACGTATAGAAAATACCTATGAATGTTGCGGTCTTTAATCTCAATTCGTTCTTATTGTGGTCGTCGCTGACAATACCCATCTCATTTATTATATCTATTAGTCTATGACTATTGACTACCCACATATACGAAAGCGAAATTGTGTTACTGTAGTCTTCTTAATTTTCAGTATTCATTATTTTAAATTACTGTCGGGGTAGTTAAATGAATTAACTTCTTATTAACGTCATCGTTAGTTCATAGTTTGGACATTTTATTTGGTATAAACTATTCTGAGACTTTGTTTACATTAACATATTTTAATTAAAATTAATTTTGTATAATACCTACTTATCATTTAATATTCTGATTGGGATGTTTGAGGTCTTATTCTGTTACTCGTTGTAGACACGTTATCCTTAGCAAAGCGTAAATGAATAGTCTAAACGTTGCTTATATTGACCTTTTCAATAATGTACTTGCAGACGACAGGCGGTCATTATGCTTATTCTACGACGCATAGAATAAATTTATAGTTAGGTACCCACTTGTCTGTATTATTTGTATTTTTCGAACCCATATAAGTAACTTATCGTTCTAAAAGATGGAAGACTATCATCTGACCATTTTTTTGAAATCTATTGGAAAACCTAGCTTGAAACTTGCAGTTCTTTTTTTCACGCTTTTTTGGTAATTATAAATTATATTCCTAAGTTAGCTTGCTTGCCACGACAACGTGTTTATGTAAATAATCCATTGTATTTTTTCTCAAATTATGACTTAATTCAGACTGGTTACGACTTTAACTTTATTGCTTTTGCGACCGACTTATTCGAATTCTAATGAATTTGTAATGTATAATGAACTTTTAAATGTTATATCAAGTCATGTGATCGCCAGATGCGCGCGATCGCGCGAAGCGATTGTATGAAGAATTGAAGATTCGCAACTACTTACTACATCCGCTCTGCTTGCTATTATAACACGAGTCATACAAAAAGCTTCCAAATCAATTGTTACCATCGTATTATGTTCTTACTTTCTTTGGCAGTTTAGGTAAGTTAATCTTAAACTAAATGTAATTATTTCAAGGTACGCAAGATTGTTTTTAGAACATCACTAATTGGGCCCGATTTGATGATCAAAATATTGCTAAACGGAATAACTAATTGGAATCTGTAAATTGTCTTGCAATATCTACACAGAATGAACGGACCGGTGCGCTTAGGTATTTCTAAACAATTTTTTCACACAAAATGCATTTGGTAGTAACTAAAATACAATACAAATCTTATGAAACCGAAATATTTCAAAGACTGGAACAATGCCCCATAAAGCCAATACTCAATCAAACATTTTGGCATAACCACATTACGCGGGTAGACCAGAGATTGTTCTGAAAGTACCTACTATTAAAATTGAAGGCCCATGGCATAGACAAACATTAAATTCTGGCATGTATGCATGTTGCCAGCCTGATAAAATCGGTCACAATTCAAACGATGTTGTATAATTACGGCTCACATTCGACATGCTCACATCGACGTGCTGTCGTGCTGATTGTGCATATGTTACGAGCATTGTCTCTTATTATTAGCCCTTGTAGATCTAGGACAATTATAGCCTTTGTTCGGATACCTAGAAATTAATGAAGTAAGTAGTTCTGTGTACCGGATTTTTCCTTCTGAGGACTACTAAGTATGAGTGGATAGTGACCGGCTAAATTGATTGGAACACCGGTCAAGGGTTAAATCTAGTATCGTTTGGCAGGAGTTGGGGGGTAAAAGGGGCTAAACTTGGTAGGGTTTGGGTCCCCGATTATAACGTTACCACTCTTATTAAAAGGTAATGCATATTTTTCGAGAAATTAATAAAAAATGTTTCTAACCTCAAATCCGATAAGAAGCGAAAAACGAAGCGTTTAAAATGGGCGATTGACAACCAAATCTGCCCCAGCATCTGTAGTCAGTATCCAGTATCCAGTATCAGTATTTGTAGTCAGTCCATGGTATAAAATGTCGGGCAAATTCGATAACACGGAACGTAAACAATAAAACAGGTTTGCCATTTGCGTCATGTGTCACTGTCATTTGTTTTCGATCGTTCCGTTACTCCTCGAGTTGCGTGAATTTTTTTTCTGTGTTTGTACTTCCACTGATCGTATATGTGTACAAAAGGCAATGTTACTACTGTTACTAGGAGAACTTAGGATGCAAGAGCGAGCGAAGCGAGCTCGGGACTTGGGGCACCCCGACTCGGACAGGTTAGGTTCGAGGTTATTTTTTTTTTATCCCCTTCGAGGTTATTTTTTTTTAAGCCTTTTAATCGACTTTAAGAGTTTTCAGGTTAGGTTACAATAATTTGTTTTTCTCAAGAACGGTGCGTTACCTTTTCATGGGAGTGGTGCCAGGGGGCAAGGTGCACCACCCCCCAACCTCCTCCCCAACTCCCACCCCCCTTCTCCTGCCAAACGATACTAGATTTTTACCCCGGTCAATACCTGAACTCTTTTTGAAAGTTTTATGCAAGAGCATTGCAACAGTTGTTTTTCCCAATGAATATCTTATTATGCTATTGGGTGTGAGAGATATACATACATGGTCCCTTTACTCAAACTTCGTCAAACTGACTTTCACTAAGGTTGTTGTTGATGTGGTCACTTGTTTATTCGATAGCATCTTCCGGTTTGAGGGAAGAGTTCTTGTATTCTAGTATGCATAACTTATGTTTTAGCATTAATGGAATTCCATGCCAGGCTTTGTGATTAAGTTAAAACGAATAAAACATGACCATGTATTCTGTGTTACGCAGCCTTAGAGGGGACGTCTCTTCGGCCTGTGCAAAAATAGCCACCGATTGTACAACTATGATTAGTAACAATGGGAATAATAAGATGAGTGGGTGCCAGCATTAAATGTCAGGTGACTCGGAGGCTGCCTACCTAGTTTATTAAGGCGCTGACTAGAGGCAAATGACCAAAATAGGCTTGTCTTAAGAAAAAAAAATGCCGAATCTGTATAGTTTGTGGTAGCGGAAAAAATGTATGTTAATTTTGAACATATATCTAAGAACTTGGTTGTTACCAAAACACGATTTGAAAAAAAATCATGATACAAACTAACATTAAACTAACCTCTTACTTTGAGCTTCAAACCAAAATATCTGTATTAAATAGCAACATACGTTACGTATTTGATTAATAACAAGAACGTCTCATTTGATGTGTCTTATTTTTATGTTCTATTACTGAACTCAATTTTGAGTAAATAGATAGAGTTGCTTCATATTTTGCAATAAATTACAAGCGTTATGTCATCGCGCTTCTCTTTCTTTTGTATGCAGTCTGACAGTGACCGCGGTTTAGGTATTGTCAGCGTCTTAATGGCTGAGGGAGAGCTGTATATAATATTAAAAAAAAAAGTATGTCGGCTAGAAAGTGGCGCCTAGCAACAGATTTTTGTTTAAAAACTATGCAAATAGACTGCTAATAATATAAGTATTTGTGTTTTTTTTTTATTTAGCGTTGATTTAAGAATTAAATTAGAAATACATACGTCAGTGCATATAAATATATTCTTATGCGTCAGTATAAAGTACTTATTTAGGTATGTAGTTTTATATTTCCATCCGTTTTTCTGTATTATGTGATGTTCAAAATTTGTATACGGCGTTTTCATTTTTAATGATATAGCAGCTAAAGACATAATTTGCATGAAGCTGCATGTAAATTAATTGTTGTATAAATATTTTACAGCCAGCTTTAATTATGAGTTGTTATGTTACGCTTGTCGCAGACATAAGTTTAGATTAAATTTGAAACATTTGCAACAAATGTAAATAATTAGGTCTTACCTTACTATAAATATGTCTAAAATATAATAGGATGTGCAATTCGTACCTACTTACTATATTTTCAGTAAGATTATATAATCCCTACTCTATTACAATGTAATTTTTGTTGTTTTCTTTTTCGTATTGTTAGTTGGTACACACTAAAATTGCATTTATTCGTACCTAAATTTTGCACGAAATGTCACAACTCCGCCTGCATTCAAAATAGTCATATCAAAGTAGGTATTTAATCTGTCATCTCAACATTTTTTTTATATCTACTTTCTTATCATGTGTTAGGAAGCCAGTTTCTCTAACTAAATGATGCAACAAATCATTGTTTCGTCAGGATATTGCTTTAATGACAATTAATAGATTTTATCTGACTGCGCCAATATTGAGTAGGCTGTCAGTCAAAAGATCTTATAACGAACTAGTTTTAGACTTCACCTGACAGATTTGTATCACAAAGTTGTATTACACATACAACTTGGTATAGGCTAAAGTTGAATGAACGAAACATCTGGCATTGGACTGGAATCAAGTCTGTCAAAGAGCCATCCAACAGATTAAAAAATAATTGAAAACTGCGAGGTAATTGCGTAACACACAGTGGTGCCGATTCCCTTGTTCACAAACTAAACTAAATTTAAGTTCAGTGCATCTTTTCTTTCTATTTCATTAAGAAGAGGACAGAAGATAAATTTTAGTTTAGTCCTGTCAAATTAGTCAGCGCCTGTCACTACTTCATACAAGTTTAGACGTGATTAAAAACTTGCCTACTAAAACTACGTCAATTTACGTCAAGCGCTGATTAATTTGACAGGACTAAACTAAAATTTATCTTCTGTCCTTTTCTTAATGAAATAGAAAGAAAAAGATGCACTGAACTTAAATTTAGTTTAGTTTGTGAACAAGGGAATCGGCACCATTAGCAAAGGGTTTCGTTTTGACAGTTCAACAACATTCATTGCATTATTTACGTTGTTGAGCAGATAACTTTTTAGAACATATGAAACAATGGATTAGCAATATCCTTCAAAATCATTCAGAATGTGATTGATTCTGTTACGCAATTAGTGTGCTGGCTGTTGATATACATATATAATTTAAAACAATTTCAACTTAGACCAATGCATCTAATTTAAGTACAACACGTACGTCTTGACCTTATTATTAAGTTCTGCAGCCTGCGGAGAATCTCCACAACTTCTGCAACAATAGGTGTCAGTTATCAAATGGTTAGAAACTCGATAACAAACGCCTCGGCTATGATGTGAAGAGCATTTGCGAGGGAAAGGAGCGGGCATCCATTCACAAAGGAAAGGCCTTCGTAACGAGTGAGTTGCATCGCATCATGTGACTTCAGTTAATAGGAACTACGTCATGAGAACGTCAGTTATTCACACAATCATGAACATTATTAGTGTTTCAAACTTTACTACTTCTTTCGCATGCAGACTCATGAAACTGGGTCTAATTGGGAAAAGTATACGGAAGAACCACAACATGTACAACTTGGCAATTTTGGAATTCCAATGGTCATATTTGTCCCACTAATTGGCTATATTTTATTGGAAGGGCCGATTATAACTCGATGCTCAATTAACATTTACAAACGAAAACGAAAGTAGTTACTTCTCCTTAATCATTAGTTGACGATGACGTTAACGATTGAACACGCTACTTTTCTACAAATTGCTGACCAAAGGTATGTAAACGTTACTAAACCAACAAACTGCTTCGTTGCGTAAAACAGAAGTCAAAGTAATTTGACAAACATCACATGTCATCAACATCCATCAATCATTTCATTCATGAGCTGTTCGGACGTTAAGGTTCACGCATTAAAATTGAAACAATAAATAAATATTTGTATGTAAATTAGTAACATAAATGTGAATTGTTAGTACTTGATCGACCTTGCGGCTTTTATAGTTTAGTGATCTATGGATTTCGTGTTTTGTCATACGCTTAGCAGACTGTGATAAACGCCTTATCTCAAAACCAATATCAATTCTGCATTGACTGAAAACGTTCTGTGACATGTTGGTCAATATTCCATAACTATTATAGTTATAGTTAGTTCCAATCGCGTCACGCATCAAGTTATAGTGAACGCACAGTACGATTCGTCGTAACTCATTTGATCAATTCGTCAACGGCAATAGATTAGACTGCTGCCATTGAGGTTGTCATGTATTACAAGCCGAGACACTGCTATAACAACCTTGACAACTCTGAACAAGCATTGTGACTACAATGGTATTATTGTTACAGAGATGTGTTCCAATGCATTGATGTCTTCATCAGGGTTGCATAGACATACCATTGTTTTTCAATATAGTTCGTTGTTATTACGAAATATTCGATTTGCTATCGATATATCGCGTTATAATAAACTGTTTGCTATAAAATGTTGATGATAGCCGCTCCCGGTCACGACTGATTATCGATCGCAGCCTGTAATGTTAGGCTGTGAGGTGTTCGTCCGCCCCCCACATCTATGTACTTACAACCTTCATTGAAAGCTCGCATGTGTAATTCAAATAGCTCATACACGACTCAAATCGGCAATGTAGTTCGAGGTCGATCTCTTATTAGAGTGTTGAATTGATCCGTGGTATCGGTGTCGCAATCCCGCCCCGGGACTGCCCGCGAGTCTCCCAGCTATAATTAATCAATCGTTTAATAAAACCACTATTGTCGATAATGAACAATCAACGTTGCATGTTGTCATTAATGTTTATTAACCCGATAGTAGAGCAGTGGTGGCCCAGTGGTAACGGCCGCGACTTACGAGTTGTAAGTCATAGGTTTGAAACCAGACATGCGCTTTACTTTGTGTGTAAATTATTAAACCACCACTGCTCTCAAAACGGTAAAGGAAAACATTGTGAGGAAACCGGCATGTCCTAGAACCAAAATTTGAAGATATGTGACATGTACCAATCCCCACTGGGCCCGCGTGGTGGATTACGGCCCACTCCCTCTCACCGCGAGGAAGCCTGTGTCCCAACAGTGGGTACATTATAGGCTGATTATGTATCCCGATAGTTGCACGTCCGCCCCCAGGTTATCTCTGTTTATTCTGGAATTGATGTAAGATCGAAAAACTATAGGTACTGCTGGACTGGCATGCAACATATAGGACATACAACTGTAGGGTGCCTATACGGTTATACCACCCTGTTTAACACTCAGTGTTAACAGTCGTGAAGTGCTGCCAGATTCAGCTGCTACTTGTGTAAAAGCTATATGAACATAGCAGAGGGTGATTTTCTTTTTTACTTTTTCCACGCATCTTCTCTCTCAACATTAGGTACTTAGGTATGGTCGCCAGTACAACAAGTAACCACAAACTGTCAGACTCCAATCTTAAACCTTAAAATGTTGATAGTTAAATTCAAAATTAAATGAGGAAATTTGACAGATGTGGACCTGACAAACTGAACAATATTATATGTGCAGCATTTGTCCACCGCACCCACAAGCTGTATTAATTAAAAGTTAGTAGTTAAACATTAGTATCCAATAATAATAACATGTTTACAACAAATTGTAACTGTATATTACGAGAATATAACTTGTTTGTAGACGCCTTAGGTTGACCTGTGATGTCTACAAAATGTTTAACAAATAAATAAAAATTAATAGAGGTGTCCCGCTACGGACACACCTTGGTCCAGTCTTCTACTTTCGTAGAAATAATTTCACAATCATTGACCCTTTTTAGCTTCACCAATATAAGGAAAATGGAGTTTAAATCACGTGCCCAGACAATATTTTATTTTTAAGTCTGCAGTGCAAAGTTGGCTGTAGTATTAGTTTGGTTGTCTTGGTTGATGGATACATATTTCTGGGCCTCAAGTCTACTATTACAATAGTGTCAGAATGATCTATTATTGATTTTATAATTGTTGATTTTGACAAGTTTGGTAATGTACTAATATAATGGCGTCATTAATGAGGATCGGAAAAGACCATTCTGACACTATTGTAATAGCAGACTTGAGGCCCTGCTGTTTGCATACTTACTTGCTATAAGTAAATTGGTCGAGGATGTTTAAATGAACAAAAAACTAGGTAATTGATACAAAATCGTGAGCAAAACGTATTTAGCATCCTATTAAGACATCCTGTCAATTACTTGTCGTAAAAAATTGATTACTTCTAAATCGTATGGGTGCGGCTCCAATTCGTTGCAAGTGGCAGGCTGTGATCAACTGTCGTTGACATTGGCCTTCTTCCAAACTATTTTGAGCCAATTAGTGTCCACCTTTACCACTTATTACATTATAAATGTATCGTTACATGGTTCATGTCAAACTTCACTAAATTTTATAGCATATAAGTTGTCACAGGCAGTTAAAAATTCATGTGACCTGAATATCTAGGTAGAAATAAGCTCTAAATAAGGTTGTATAAGTAGTTTCTTGTTTATTACTTATTTAGGCATGCTTGTTGTATCACATTTTCTTAATATTTTGTAGAAGTTTTCTTTTAATTCGTCAATATTCTTTTGATTATGTATAACATCAAAATGAACATATAAAAAAAATCTTTTTGGGTATTGGCAGTGTGAAAATGTGTATTTATGTTGCGTCAGCGCGTCTTCATTACATGTACCATTTTATTTTATACGTTTCTTGGATCTATTCATTAGTAACGGGTAACAAAAACTTTATGTAAGTAATTCAATTCAATGTAATGTAGGTTTATGAGCTCTACTTTATATTGGAGCTATACTTAGAATTCAGTCGTAGCTGAACTATTTGGAAATTATAATTAACTTGTAAGTAGGTACACATACTTGGGTCAAATAAGGAATTCTCACTAATTTATCTGTGTCATAAATGTTTTTTCTGTGGTACAAATCTTAGCAACGATATTAAACTGTCACGTTAGTTCGTCGGACGAATTAGTTTATCAGATTTACACGTTCCAGGCAGTAGCTGATTATTAAAACAAAAATAATGTATGCTAGAAAACCCACCATGGTTGCAGTAAGTGTGAATAAAATCAATTGCTGAATAATTGATGCTATCGACAGTCCTCTAACTCTAATCAATTAAAAAACAATTAGTTATCGCCAAGTATAGAGCTGCCGATGACAAATAAGTATAACAGAATGTGTTTTATGACAAATATGTGTCAACGAGTGGATAATTAGGCCTCCTTACAAGCTAATCACGATTATGTTTTCAAACAGATTGTAAATATTTATTACATAGGTAATCAACATTTACGAAGGCAAATATGTATAGGTAATTAATTTACGAGTAAACGTCTAAGGCTGTGCGCAGACGAGTCAAGATAGAATAGACAGACTTGTAACGCTTTATGACACCAATAACGGCGCGCACCACGATCACAACAGTGGCATAAAGCGTCACATAGCCAAATGATTAAAAATGCACTTAAATACTCTGAAGACAGAGCTTGAAATGAGGTGTATTTAGTGTCAATCCCTAGTATCACGTGGAATGACAGCTAAAGGTCACTTCACCAAGTCTTCACGGTGAGTTTTTTTATTGAATAAACCGGCTGTTTGTCTAGTATGCACAGTTTAAGGGTGTGTTTCCGTGAATTGGCCAATCACAATGCTCGAAATCTCCACTCCGAGATTTTGAGCACTGTGATTGGCCAATTCACGGTCCGCTCCTCTCCACTCTGTCCAGCTCCACTTCAGTGGAAACGCACCCTAATAGTTTTCAAAGCCAAGCTTGTTGCAAGTATAGTGATTGCATAATTTCGTTAATACGATGCCTATAATAATCTAAGTTTATTTGTAAACCAATTAAGTTTGTCGTATCTGTGTCAGCTTGTTTGATTGGTGGTATCAAGTGCGAATATTATATCGAAAAAAAAATATTAAGAACGTTTTGCGATTTACTTCGATATGGTTAAGATCTCATCAGGTTTCTTGTGTGTGATAATACCTACACTTACTTCTGCCCGCGACTTCGTTCGCCTGGAATTCGTAAGACACCGCAACATACAAAAATAACTGCCTCATTTTTATAAAACTTTCCTGTAGGTACGTTTGTAGTTTTGGTCTCAGCAGCCATAATATGCAGAGAGTCAGGACTGGTGACGAGTAGCAAGAGACATACAGTAGACCGTGTGAGAAGCAGCTCGTCCTGAGGTCGACACCCACAGCCTTCAGTAGCAATTTCCCATTGCTTGCGAAGTTTTCGTTTTAAGTGAATCAATAAACACCTGCATATAAACTCCTGCTTATACTACATTATGTCACAACATTGATTGATACACTAACTGATGTATTTTAACAGAGTCTGCAAGCGTTCTCCGACAGTCATTTCTCCTTTGGACTGATCACCGACAGGACGTTTCGTTTTTGAGAGATTCATCGATAGAACGTTTCACCTATGGACATTTCGCCGATAGAACCTTTCATATGCGTCACTTATATAGATTCTAAGTCACTTATACAGATTATTCCGGTCGAACGACTATCACTAAAATAATATAACAGTAGATTGTAAACACACGGGATTTCTCATTAACAGTCGTCTAATCATAGTTATTTATTTTTATTATTATAATAATGGTTATTATACTATGGATGACAGAAGAGGCCTATTTTTCATGTTTTTCTGTGTACGTTCTTGGACTTTGACTAAAACAGCCGTTTTTATAAATGTCATGATTGATTGCTAAGCTCCATAAAGGAATAGCGTGATAATCAGTAAACAGTTAAATTTGTATTTTTTTGCAATATTCAAACTTCGTGTTTTTATAATTTGCGGTAAACTGTAGAAGAATACGAACATAATGCAATATTGTCCATCCCCCAAATCAAATAGCGTGATAATTTATAGCCTACAGACTGGCCAGACCTATAGGGAATATCTGTACATTTATTGAAACAGACAAAATTGAAAATTCTAATAACTATTTTCGGCATTACAATCGTTCCCAGACCTCGTAGCAATTACTTTTTACAAAAGATAGTTAATGTACAGTTTTGACTTCGCTACGATTTTATCATAATTATGTATTATATAAATATAGATAAGCCAGTTAACGGTTGCAATACTTACTTATCATAAAAATACATTTTTGGTTGACTTAGGTGTTATTGTATAGTTTCAGCATCATCAATTCATCACCCACAGTCCGACTCCACGCGCTGCTGGGACATAGGCTACTCTTTGGCTGCAGAATTTTACCTATGTTTAAAAAAAAACTCATAACTGAATTTGTAAAGTCGAAAAGGGACTTGAGCAATAATATCAATATTTATGCATCCTCTCATAATTGGAAGTAATTTAACTGCAACCGGATGACTGCACCCACGTTATTAGATAACAACTAGCTAAACTAGGGAAATATTCAGATTTATTGTCAGATTTATTTCTCATACATTAATTTGTCATACAACAATACGCGGTAAGACGATCTCTTTTTCCGGTCTGTCTCATTTTGTTGGATTATTTTCCGCTATCAGTTTGGGTAAGAGCATGTCGGAATGGCGAAACGCGTGGTGATCAAATACTAGCTCGAGACGGATGGCTGTTGTGCAAGATGATCGAAGAGCCACCGGCGCGCGGCGCCAGGCGTCGCTTCACTGCGAACCACCAACGTCCATTGTCTGCACCCCTTTATTTAAACCAATAATTCCACACAAAATAAGCTCCGACTGTTTTAGTAAACAAGATGCATGGACCATGGAGCGTGCGCGTATAACCTGTGCCCTTGTAAAGACATCTTTGGTAACATTGCGTCCCACAGACGAATACACAAATACCTGCATAATTGGGATACATTCGTGAGTGGCATGTGTGAATGTTCAAGTAGATTACATACCTAGAGGTTTTGTTTTGAACCGTCATTACATCCGTTTCGGATATAACCTAAGTATATAATATACATAGATGTTTTATAGTCGGTCAGTATGCGGCCTTCGCGTAAGATCAATAATATTAGTAAATGAAAATACAGTTTTTATAGTATTGCGCAAGTGTCTATAAATTCATATCTGTTAATAATTTATCGGTACACCTGATTACGTTAATTTCGAAATTACGGCCCGATATGATTGGTTTTTCTAAGACAAGTTTACCCGCATTCTGAATGCAGCCTACGCGCGAATGTCAGTTCTATGAAATAATCCTATATGATATTGTATGACATATCTCGCAGCTGTTGTTTTGACATCAACACCCGGCACCCTTATTGAGTAACACACTATCAATATTGGTAACAGACCGACATTCGAATCTTAGTTCGCAAGATTTTCACATTTCTAGGAAGAAAAATACCTATTAAGTACCTACTACAGATTTATCAAGGCCCCTGAGGGAGACTCTGGTGGAACAATTTCGTGAAACCTACAAGTGTCGCGTCGCGCCTATCTGTACGAGCCTTCCCTTATATTATGATGAAATTCAAATTAGTTCATGAAGACTTTCCAGAATTTACTTTGCAAATTTACCGATGTTATTGTGTAATGCTTGTTGTCCTATATTGTCAAACAAAGGTCGAATCAGAATCAGATTTATATACGGTACATACCAAATGCGAACCAGTTTCGTAAATCAAAATCGTACTCGTATCTAACTTAATCGTAATTCGTTACATATGGTGCTCGGTTTAGACACTCGTTACCTACTTCTGTGAGTTACAACTAAGGCGTGTCTTAACGGCTAATACAATTTAGTTTACATGCTGTATGTAATATATCTTGCGGATAAGTACGTAAATTACTTTTGTTTATATGTAAATGTAGGTGGAAGGAGAGCGGTAGCTATTGAATGAATGAACCTACAGAATGTTGTCTCTGTTTGTAGTTTTTAATATATTGTAGTTTTTTTTTTTTTGTATTTATCCTACTTCACGTCACATATTCAACCTTATTTCCAAGTCCGGTTCTGCAATTATGTTTTTTCCTAGGAAATTAAATTATGCAATGTTGTCCGAGTTAGGGACTTTTTTTTGTATTCTAGTATGCGGAAAAGTAAATAAAAACCTTTCGCGGGTAGGCAAGATCGTTGCGGTCAATTCAGAGTTCAATCTACGCCGGTAAATATTTGCTTGTACACATAATAACATAATATCACGCCTTGTTTCCCCGAAGGGTTGGGCAGAGGTGTACCTGTAGTACACCCACATTTCACCAGTTATGTTTTTAAGGCCCATGCAATAGGGGGCCAGCCTTTTGCCATCAACCGGGCACAAATCCAGACTCTCTCGGGCTGCTATTGAGAAATTCCAGATAGAAAAACCCAATAACACTTTGCCCGACCCGGGAATCGAGAACCCAGGACCTCGTGTTCAGCAGTAGCGCTTGCGACCACTAGACCAACGAGGCAGGCTTGTAGAGTCCAATTAATATCCATCGATTGAATGTCCAGTCGTAAATTAAAGTTGTCTTCTATTAAGGATATAATCAGAACAGTCGTGACCATCACCTAAACTATATTATGTCTAGCCTGCATCCAAGGCCGACTAGGATTTATTGTACTAAATCGTGGGATGATTCTAAATCTTAATAATCCCAATTAAAATAGTGCGTAGTAATTATTAAATAAACCATACTGTCTAATAAAGTACCTACTAATGAGTTGGTTAGTATAAAGAGGCAATTCCTGGATTACCACGTGATTTATAATTTAACTAGCTGCTGGCCGTGGCTTCGCTCGCGTGCCTTTTTATCAAAATAAAAGTAGCCTAAGTTACTCCTTATAATATCAGCTAACTGCCAGTGAAATCCCGTCAAAATCGGCCCCACCGATTCGGATATAGCTGGAACAAATAGACAGACAGACAAAAAATAGTTTTTTTGTTATAAAGTAAGTACTGTATATACTTTCATATGCATGTTATTTAGACGTTACAAACATACACTTTTAAATACATATTTATTTGTATAGATGCATTGATTTTATTTAAATATTAAAATTACCTATGCTTTCATCATTGGTATTGATGACTAGCTTTTGCCCACGGCTTCGCCCGCATGGAAGTTTTTATTTCTTACTTAAGAACTCTCCTGACAATAACAAACACAACAAAAAAAAAATAGCGAAATCGGTCTAGCCGTTCACGCCTGATGCCGTGACCAAAGGAAATAGGGATTCATTTTTATCTATTTAAATAGATTGATTATACTTCATTCATCGATCGGTATCTAAGCAGCTCAGACATTCATTTACAGTTCAGTGCAGGACATTTACTTCTACTCTTATAAATGATTATGAGTCTAGCTGCTTTACGCCACTTAGATCCTTATATTTAGAAGTACCTACGCTAGAGGAAATATGTCTTCAGTAACTTCGAAATAATCCACTTGGCCGTTTCAAAATTGTTTTTATTTTTTTACAAAATAATTCCTGGCTCAATAATTGTTATAATGTACCAATGACACAGGTCAATAGATCAATACATAGACATCAGCAATAGCAATTTCACGAGAATCAGCATTTCATCAACCGCTGAGCAATGCACATTTCAAACTTGACCAGAATATTATCCACGAAGTGCAACCAAGTTTACATCATTTGCACCCAACATTCCGTAACAAATTCAGCATAAAATAGAGCATAGCCGTTGCATCAATTGAACAGAAAAATTGGGTTAATTGAATTTTATTTCCTTTGCACAGTACTAATAACAAAAGTCTTAGGTACCTATAGATCAGGTATGGGCAACCTTTGACATGTTGAGGGCCAAACTATAGCGTGCAAATACGTTCGCGGGCCGCGTTTAAAAGTAGGTAAGTACTTAGTGCATTTTTAAGTAGCGATCATATTTTTTGCGATAGAAGTTAGACATGAAATAATACGACAATGTTATTATAGTACAACTTATTAAAATAACAAAATTAAATTAAAAAAAAAATGGTATATTATAATTAAATCGTTAAATTTGCAATTGTTACAAACTACGAAAGTTAAATACACCGAAATCAATGAGACACTTGAGCTTGAATTTGGGAAACTAATCCATCGATATTTGGATTAATTCGACTGATACAAAGACGTGAAGAATTTTCCAAATTATCGTCAGTCAGTCTTGTACGATGTGTTGATTTATTAACTTTCATCAATGAAAAGAACTGTTCGAATTTATAAGTACTGCCAAACTCACAAATCAATCTTCTTGCGAATTTTCTAAGCTGCGGAAAATTGTCTTCATCTAGGTATTTTTTGTAGAAATCGCACAAATTTTAGGAGTGAGTTTTCATGAATCTCGATCAACTCCATTTGTAAGTGTTTTGGAGCATTTTGTACATTACATTTTGTAGGAGTAGCAAATAAACTGAAACAGTCTTCCATGTTTTTGAAGTCGCTAAATCTGTTCGAAAATTGTTCCGACAGTAACTTGAGTTCTTCAGCATATTGAGCATAAACAATATTTTCATACGCAGAGAGCGTGTTGAAATGGTAACTATTACTAGATAGCATCTTTGACTCTCACAAGCGTAGTTTGATCTGAAACGCTTTCAAATGGCTGTACAAATAATTTACTATTATATATTTGTCCTTGTTTTTGAAGTTTCAAATTTAAATCATTCAAATAGCCTGTAAGATCGACCAGAAATGCTAAGTCACATATACATTTTGGGACACTTAATTCAGATAGTGGTTTATCTTTTATTTTCATAAAGTCTGCTATTTCATTTCTAAGCTCGTAAAACCGTTTCAACATTTTTCCTTTGCTCAGCCATCTGACTTCACAATGATATGTTACGTCGTTATATTCAGCTGATTTTCATCCAAAAACGCCTTGAACTGACGATGGTTAAGACCTCGGGATCGAATAAAGTTGATGGTTTTTACTACCACATTCATAACATTCTGGAGTCGAATGGACTTAGAACACAAGTTCTGTTGGTGGATAATGCATTGAAAGACTATCAAATCATCTTTTGCACATTTAATTCTGTTGCTTTTTCATTCAAAATTCCGATGAAACCTTTACGTAAGCCGACCATAGAAGGTGCACCATCAGTGCATACTCCAATTAATTTTGACCATGGCAAGCCAAAACTTGTGAATACCTTTTGAACTTCAATAAAAATATCCTCTCCTGTAGTGGTTCCTATAAGCGACTGTAAAGCGAGCAATTCCTCAGTAACAGTGAACTCCTTATCAACACCTCGAATAAATATAGCCAGTTGAGCTGTGTCAGACAAATCGGTGCTCTCGTCTAATGCTATGGAAAATGATTCAATAAGGTCAGTCAATGTTGTTTTTATATCATTAGCCATCATTTCTATACGTCGAACAACAGTTCGTCTTAACAAACTATTTTTTTCAAATTAATTTTTCTTTTCGGGACACAAAATACTGCAAACATCTAACATACACTCCTTGATAAAGTCTCCTTCGGCAAATGGTTTTAATGCCTTTGCCAATTTCGAGCTAACTATAAAACTAGCTTTCACAACATTATCAAGTTGTGTTCTTTTCAACATTTGTTGCTGTTTTTCCAAATTTGCGGTAAGCTTCTGGATTTTGTCTGTTCTTAATTGTCCTGTCAGTAAGTGCAGCGTAGCATGCTTAGGTGAGTAATGCCTCTTTATATTGAATTCTTTCATTACTGAAATGGATTCATTACACAGCAAACAAATAGGCTTACCATTGTGCAAGATAAAAAAGAATTCTGCAGTCCATTTTTCTTGAAACTGGCGACCCTCTGTATCTACTTTTCGTTTCTTTCCACCAGACATCATTTTTGTTTACTTTTCGTTCAATAAACTTAATAACAAACTATAGTTAGTAACCACTCAAGATGCACACAAAGTCACAAAGCATGTTGACGGCTCGAGCAGTTCGCTAGGATATCGCTTGTCCAAGTTATCACTTCGGTAGCTCAAATAGAACTGAACTAACGTTCGGGCCATCCACCCACTTATATAGACAAAATGAAGGAATAATCTGGAATAAACTAGTTTAGAATAATTGAGAAGCAATAAATCTTTTGATGTGTCGCCCGTGAGGCGGCAAACCTCAAAGAATTTGATCGAGCAAGCCGAGTGGCGGCGATTCCAAAGAGTGAGGCGGCAAACATCAAAGGATTTGATGTTTGGCGCCTCACTGTCACTCCCGTGAGTATAAGTACCTAATGTAATATTTTTTAAATTGGGTTTTTTCAAAATGTCTCGCGGGCCGGATAATATCTTACAGCGGGCCGGTTGTTGCCCATATGCTATAGATAAATCGTTCGTTCGAGTAATGTAAAGCTCCCGCATACAGGCGCGACGCGACGCGGCGACGACGGTGCAACACGATTCTGGTAGAACAATTTCCATTAAGTTTTCATATAATTTATTCTACTAGAGTCGCGTCGTGCCTATTTGCGGGAGCCTTAATGCTTATAACTTCCTGAAACCTGTAAAGAGTTCAACGACAGCAGTAGTAGTATGATCTCATTTATTAGAGGGCAAGGCAAAATCCGGCTTCTGAGGTTTTTAACATTGACCGTTTTATAAAGTTTCGTTTCTCTCCAACTTCGTTAATTGCGTTCTTATATTAGTCACTGACGAGTGACCTAAAATCAAAACGTTCAATATAATAAAAAAAAATATATTTGCATAAAACATGGTATACAATGGTGTTAGAATATAATTATAATGGCCCAAACATAACACACATACACATAGCTAGGCTAAAAGATAGCATGCAAAATTTCGGGGTTTTTAAAAATGTTACAACTTACATCAACATTTTTTATCCTAAATTATTTTAAACTATAGAAGCTACACTCATTCAACCAATTGTACAAACTTTATCTAAAATAATATCTAGAATTTAATGTTTTAAATAGGTAAAGATATCCAAACAAAGTAACAGCTGTTCTATTCGTGTACAAAGCTGGGACGCAAAGATCAAAAGCAACACGATTCTATGTCACACGTAAATATCATACGTGCAAAATCTTAATGGATGCAGCAGATTTTCTCGCCTTATGCAAAATATAAAATAAATAGTTACTTATCAGTTTATTTTTACTTCCTAGCCTTTGGAGGCCATGGTATAATCATTTATTTACAATCTTTGAACATGCCTTGATTTTTTTTTTCATCATACTTGCCCGTTGCCGGACAAGGAACACTGTAAAAAGGAACCAAAGTATTAGGTCACTAGTTCTACAAACGCTCTGAGACAGTATTCAGTAGGTAGGTACAAAATACCCGTACCCACTCAATCGCCAAATCTGAAGTAGACAAAAAGTTTCAGTAAGAGGCAAATTTATTCAGCCAAACATTAGCTTCGGTTTACTGATCTGAACAAACCGAACAAGAACAAAAAACACTTAGGTAATTAGGTATCTTAATTTAGGTGCAAACAGTCTTACAACCGCGAAATGGAAAGTTTATCATTGTGCCAATAACAGTGATATAATATTTGAAAACCTCACGATCCATTGCGAATTGTATAAAATTATTTGTTTGAACGAGTTGGATTTGTTTTGATCTAATGTAACACTGATTGTTTGCTATTTGTAAGAATTAACTGCCATTTTCATGCCAATCCTTGAATGGACACAAAATGGTTAGTTGGTAATGAACAAACAATGTATCACTGCTTTTGACAGTTTGTTAATCTAATGAAATAGCCTGAAACTGCTGCACGAAGGTTATGGCAATTTTATAAAGGTCGGAGTTCAAGTTAGAAACACTTAATATTTTATTAAAATTAGGCACTGGAAAGATTACTCGATCTTAGAAAGTGAAAATAAATGAACAAAATAAAACGAAGGAGTTTAGCGCAACGGTGATCCATTGTGTGCTAATAAAGAAAGAACTTACAATCGTAATGAAGTAGTCATAGTCTGACTATCTACGATCTCCATTCTCATACATATTATTCACACCCACACGTCATGACATTAACATAGGTGAGCAGACTTGTTAAACAAATGATTTATAGTGAATATCAATTGGTCATGCAACCGAGGCGCACAAAATGTTACACGTCAAAACCAACCAAATATAAAATGTTCCAATTATCCACGTAAGCTACATAGATAAGTATCTTCTACGTACACAACCGAATAATATAGCCCAATCCAAAGACTGTTTGAGATCATATCTCGTCTTATTGCTTATAGATATTATTTTAATTTAATTAAAAGCTTATTAAAGGTTATTAAAGTGTGTTCAATGTCAGTTTACTAAATGTCAGAACTTATCGGCAAGTAAATGATTAGAGCTCTTTAGCTTACCGGATTTCTCTCATCTAAATGCCAACATTATGACCGACCGCAAAATATGTCTTTTACCTAAACGTGAAACGTTCCATTTCATAACGTTACAAAATAAAAAAGAACTCAGTGTCTCTTGCAGTAACAAATAAATACCGTTGACTAAACACCGAATTTAGTTTCTTGTAAGGTAAATATTTATCTGCAACGAGCGTCGTGGAGAGATTCCTCGCAGCGATTAGAGTGCCCATTGAAAGGCATATAATTGCGTACTGTCTGCGAGCACGTGAAAAGTAGATCAATACGCTCCGGAATCATATGACTGCGAAGGTCGGCGCGCGCGCACCCGCGATTTGCACGGGGGGGATGGCATCGACCAGCCTTTCAGTTGCCTTCCAATTGCAAATTTACGCTTCGCTATAATTTGTCGATTAAACATTAAATTTTAGCAATGTCATTGAGAAACAATCCTGATTGGACCATAATTTAATTTCTAAATTCCGCAACAATTGCAAAACAAAACTAGTAACAAGTCTTCGTGAAACTTTCGTCTCAGCATTACGCACTAAATCGAATATTTTTGTAACATAATAACGAAGAGGTTCATTGTGTAACGTTAGCACATGAGGAATATACTCGTAATATCTGTAATCCGTACATCATGTTATGTCAATTAATTGTGACCTACATTTTCGCAATTTGATTCTCTGTCCATCGTTGGATGGTTAAGAAAATGCTCTTATGATTTACGAACCAAGATATTATAGGTAACCTCGTCTTAATTCATGTACCCGTAATGTATTTATATATGTATAATGTATTTATACATGACAAAGTGCAATGTTTCATATCCTTTATCTGGGTTAACTTTTTTAAATTTCCGCATAGCTGTCTCGCGTTTTTATTGATTGCACCAAAAAAGGTTTTGTGGTCTAGACCTTACAAAAAATTTAAAAGGTCATCATAACAGCATTCAAAATATTCTTAATTATTCACTTTGATCTGGTTGTTGATCTTTTATCGGCAAACAGAGCCATATTTGGAGTTGGTACATTGAGAAATAATGACCTTTTTCAGGCAATACTGCTGCCGACAAAATATAAATTCATCATTTTTCTTTACTTATTCGTCTGATGACCAAAATAAACCATTTCCGACCCATCGAGGCTAATCTTATTATATGTTTATTATGGTAATCCTTGGCTTATACGTGCTTAAAAGTTTTTTAGTGAATTGAAGGCATTCTAATACACACCGACTAATAAAAAACAATCTGGACTTTCACTCTTCTTAAAATGTACCTACAAGTAAGTACCTAAACATGTGTGCACTTTTAAAATATTGCTCAGTATTTTTTTCTTAAATGGATATTTTCTCCATATAACTTTTCCTATATTCTTAAGGAATTGTTGCTGAGGACAGTCTTACTGAACTGAGCATTGCAATTCAGCCCATTTCAGCCAGATTTTCCCCGCAAGTGACTTAGGTAAGTAGATTTGCTGACTCTGGCAAGCATTCCCGCCAATGACGTAGATATGGCTTTTGAAAGGATATATAATATATGAGGTACACTTATAAGCAATTAGTTCATGTAGATCATTGGCTACACGTGTGTGCTGGATTGTCACCGAGGGCGCGGCTCGTAGGCGGTCGGTGCATTTCGTAAGTGGTCGGGTCACGGCATGCCCAGACCCATGGCCTTAGCCTGACTAATTGCCTAATAAGACAATATATCCTGCCATATTAATGACCAACTACAATACAGGCTTTGAAAAATTGTTCTCGCGTGCTTTAACTATGTATTGATTGATTGTTCTGTGACCCTCACATTAATGTATTTGGGTATTATTGTGTGTTGTTCTGGTTTAAAAGATGATTAATTGTAATGGACAAATTAGTCTATGTTGGACAAATCAGTGGCCATGTTACTTTAACCTCGAGACGAGTTTGACACCGACAGCAAAATATATTTAAATTTAAAAACCACTAGGTTCTATAGGTATCTGCGATTCTGAGATGTTAATAATAATAATCCTCTATTCCAGACCACAGAGAATCCATACAGTAGTATGTCTAACAGGTCTCGTCCATTATGAGATATTTTATAAAAGTCTGTTTTCTGAATCGTGTAGGTGCGTGTTTCAGTCTGTTAGCCTTTCCAATTACCTAAGCAAAGTTTGATTATAATCAAACATAATAGATAATTCGAGAGACATGTTTATGTCAGCATGCCTCATGTGTAATGACTGTTAAATGTCCACATATACCTTGTTGTGCATCTGTATGTCACTGGCTACTCCCAATATAATTGGCATTTTACTGCAAACAGGATGAACTTGTATTCTGGATTTATTGTTATTTCCAATCAAATTAGCTGTACTTTTCGCGGAATTGAAATTGGTAACGACTTTACATATTTGCTTGTAAATAATAAAAATTGGACCAAGTTCGTGCATGGGCGTGACCAGTATTATTTTAATTATATTATTCCCTTTAGGTTCAGCCATCTTGATACGATCGGCGCATGAGTGGTTCATAATCGCATCTGTCAAAATTGTGGTCCGCCATGGCCGCGCACGCAGTCGATTTGTTCATTTGATACATTTCATTTAACACAATATGGGATAAAATCTACCGTGTAACTTCAAAGCGTCAACCTTGAGTAGATTTTTAAGTTTTTTAGCCTTATTTTTGTTTCCGACTTTGGTGATATGGTCTGCTACATAAATGGCACAACTGATGAATGGCGTCAGAATGCATTGCAAGAGCAGTTCTAAGTTAAGAATTAATTAACTCTAAATATCTTTCAAATAACTACCAATTGTTGCAAGATTGTTTTACGTTTGTCTAAAAGGACGTTCACAGTGAGCATCTTCATAAATCAAAATTGAATGTTTCTTAAGCAAGTGACTGGGCGACAATAACTAACGTGGTCTAGACTTGGGTTGAGCAATCGAAACGTAGCGATATAAAGCCTCCTTAGTGCTGACCTAAAACATTTTAAGCCGTAACTTACAAGTTCTTTATACGTATTTGGAGCTTGTATCGGAGAAGCATTGCAATGTTAAAATCAGCTTATTTAAGATTTCCAGTTAACAATCCATACTAATATTATAAATGTGAAAGTAATTTTGCCTGTCGGTCTGTCTGTTAGCTTTTCACGCCTTAAAGGATGAAGGCAGACCATGAGCTGGCTTAGGACCTAGGATACTGTTTATCCTGGTAGTTGCTATAATATTTTGCTTTAAAAATGTTGGATTGCATTGGCTTGCATTGAAAGGCAGAAGTTAATCGTATAATAATTCCATATAAAATGATATAGAATGATGATAATTATGCAGGATTGTCAGACACTTTTAGACTCGTATCCTGTTCTCTACAATAGGGTCTCCCAAAACGAGGATTACCTATAGCAGTGGCTCTAACCATTCCTAACCCAGTTGCTCTAGATTATATCATTAATGTGATTGACTTTTACTTGGCTTGGAAAAGTTGTGGTATTGATTAACCTATGACAGGCGTTCAAGATTTATTTCCATATGAATATCTACCGTAGCACGTCAAACACATTTGTGCCAGCAAATAAAGTGTTTCGGAAAGCCACTGCTTAATTGCTCTACGTTCTATCATTAATGTGATTGCATTTTACCTGGCTTGGAAAAGTTGTGGTATTGATTAACGTATGACAGGCGTTCAAGATTTATTTCCATATGAATATCTACCGTAGCACGTCAAACACATTTGTGCAAGCAAATAAAGTGTTTCGGAAAGGAAACACCGGTATGCAAATTACATAAAATACGACATGGGAGACATATTTTATGGTTACCAGCTTTTGGTTAAACCCGTTCTAAGCACCGAGCGATTCGATTACGACTTGTTTCGAAAATATTGACTTGTTTAATTAAAGTGAAATTAGTAGAGTAATTTATTTCGCTCCGTGTAATCGCATACATTATTAAGCTGTAACCCGCGATTTTGGTTGCTTTTAAACATCAATGCTGGTCAAATTCCTCGTTTGATTAGCATTGTGATCAAAGTTTCCGTATAGTTCAGTCAGTGACCTGCACAAGCCTACCCCTTTTCTCCTCTTCTTCTTTATAAGAGGGGTCAGGTAATGCAGAGCACTGACCGTACCTTCACCCATACATCTCTGAGATACACCCACATAATATCATCTTCTAAATAATTGAATCTTTAGTGGCTACATACTATATTTATACTTAGCTTAGGTAGACACGAACCTTTTTTCCACGGAAAATAGTTCCAAATTTACAAGAAAATCGATAGCTGTAGAAAGAAGATTTATTAAGGGAACTACTTTAAAAATTGTAATTCTTGCGTTTGTTTTACGAAGGTTCTGTATAATAGGATTAGACATGTCGACTGGGTATTACAATTTGTAATATCATGTCTTACATATCAGTAAAGCCTTCAATTACATTGCGTCATCGGATCAGAACCACCGATGTAGAGACATGGTACTCAACCTGCCTGAGAGCATGTCATCATAACACTGTGTCAAGTTTACAACTGTTCACACGAGACGGTTCGATATAATTAATTATTTCAAGTCCTGGGCGTTAAGAAATCAGTGATAATGATCTTCTTGGTAACGAGATCTGCAATATTCAAGTACAAGACAATATTGATAGATCGTATCGGTCTGCTTGAAACAGCTGACGCTAATTCATTTGTAAATTGATATGTTAAAAGTTTCAGAAGACCTAGACATAGACAGCTTAATTTATTTTTAGGAGTGTATGTAGCTATTTACCACTAAACTGGACTGACGGAAGTGATTTACCATAAAAATACACTAAAATTCGTAGATTTCGTAGACACTAAAATACAAGCAAAAATTCGAAGACATTTGACATTTACCAACCCGTATTGGGCCAGCGTGGTGTATTACGGCCCACTCCCTCTCACCGAGAGGAGCCTGTGTCCCAGCAGTGGGAACATTATAATCTGATTATGCTATGCTATAAACTAAAATACATTACCACGTAAAGTACACTATCATCAGCAGACCTATAACATTCGGTCAGTCTACTGCTTAACATTACGGTCGTGTTCTAACCGAAAGCGATTGTCGCTGCGACTTGCGAGTATGCGATCGTCGCGCTTGTTTATATGAATATGACATCAACGAGCGCGATCGCGCGAGTCCCTACTCGCGCGATCAATCAAGTCGCATTGGTACAGTCAGCGTCAATAATATCGGGACGAACAGACTGTTCAAAATGATCTAAACAACTATGAACATTAAATATTAACTCAATGACACAAGAACTATTTCAAAATGAAGAAAGTACACGACAACTGTCATTCTGCCAAGAATTTTATCAAATCGAGATAGTTTAATTTTCTTAGTTGTTGAGATCATTTTGAACAGTCGGTTTGTCCCGATATTTTTGACGCTGACTGTACGTCATAATATTCATGTAAACAATCGCGTATTCGCGCGACAGTCAAAGTTAGGACAAAGGGTACTTCTTCTATTGCATGCCATCGAGCATGCTCCTCTGTCAGTCTCACCCACCAATCCATTACAAATTCAATAGTTATCAATTTTCTAATCAAATTATGGGAGATAGTAATCGCGATCAATAAAGTTCCTACGTAGGAAGGTAAGTATTGCTTATAGCTTTCCAAATTATAATGTAGGTAGGCGGAATCGATGATCCGATAATTACATTTTATTTATTAGTGAGTATATTACTAAAATCCGTATAGAGAAGTAGGTAAGTTACATAACTTTCCACTGTACGGTGCCTACCTATGCAACTAGGAAGTCATCAGCCCTTGAACAGGTACCACAGACACTGAAAGTACGTCACGACATTCAAATGCGTATGCGCCATTATTAAACCATTCGTGAAGCTGCAATTAATCATTAGAGTGTACGTTAATAAGGCTCACTTCGACTCAAGCGGCACATAACCGGAATAGTACAGTTGACTGCCTCGTTGGTCTAGTCGTCGCAAGCGCTACTGCTGAGCATGAGGTCCTGGGTTCGATTCCCGGGTCGGGCAATGTGTTATTGGGTTTTTCTACATGGAATGTGCAAGAAATGTGGGTGTACTACAGGTACACCACCTGTAGTACACCCACATTTCGCCAGTTATGTTTAAGTCCCATGTAATAGGCGAGCCTATTGCTATCAACCGGGCACAAATCCATACTCCGGGCTATTACTGAGAAATTCCATATATTCTGCCCAACCCTTGGGGGAAAAAAGGCGTGATGTTGTGTGTTATGTGTTATGTTAGTACAGTCTCTGCCTCAAAAAACATCTGATGTAATATGTGTGGCTTATGTATCATTAATTGAAAGCAAAGAGAATGTACGGAGTCCAAAGGTAACTGCAGATTTCGAGTTAAACTGTGTTTTGATCAGTTTTAGTCCCTGTCATCGCCAGTCTTCCAATTTAGTTGGTTTCTAGAGTCAAACAATTTTTTTAACCTTAGCGTTAGAGGGCCTATATTCCCCAAAAAAGGTTTATTCTATGTTAGATTCACAAGCTGGTCGGTTATCCTCTATATGTCGATAATCAGCATCACGTTGAAGACAAAAAGGTGAATGTTATTTATTGTCTGCCACCATAAATTCTTAACGGAACAGTTACTAAAGTTTAGGAATTTAGACTCAATTGTGGGTAAGATTCAAACGTTGAGATATGGCTACCATTTAACACGAGTTCTCCAGCCATATGTAGGTATACAACCAATACTTCCAAGTAACGACAGCCAAATCAGATAATTCAAATGTGATCAAACCATTACCTGATTGTTTGGCTGTAAATATCGTGTGTAATAATAAAGTGAGATCGGATAAGGCTCGCCAACACGTATGTAGGTATGTCGCAAATGTAGCGATCGTAACGATAACTAGAGTCGTGGATTGTTCCCTAAGATCGGACACCATTGATCGATGGACATGCATTCCACTGTAATACCTAGCGAGATGGTGACAGGCATTACGGTATGGTTCTAGGAATATTGGGTATTGTAACAGGAAAAGTGGTAGAAAAACTTTCGAGTTGGACTAACAAAATAGGAGTCCTTTCCAAAATAATTTCCTTACCTTAAAGTTTAAAGGTATAATTGAAGTAACTGAAAACCATGTGGTCATAGTACTTTTACTACGGGACACAACCAGTAATCGCGAAAAAACAATCAGCTGCCTTTCATTTTATCGGGTTGGTCCCTTAATAAAAACTTGTTCATAATAATTATGGTTTTCAGGTATTTCAATGACACCTTGTAGATAACTTATAGGTTTCTGGTAGGCAGCTTTAAAGCTTAAAGGCTCTTATGTATAGTATGCAGGAGCCTTTAAATCTTTCTCTGAAGATAATCTCAATGGTCTCTGATGTGAAGCTGTCAAAAGAAAATATGAGGGCAATGTAAGAATTCTTCATGTGTCTGTAAATCTTTACGTGGCATATCTATTTGCTGCTCTTTTTACATCTTACATCAGTTACGCCTCAAGCCTGTCATGTCAACCCAAAATTGCACAACAAAAAATAACATGTTTTCTACAGAGATTAACAGGTTTATAAACTGATTGCGATTATCAAAGTTAAAGACACTGATTGGCCGCGGTTTGAAAACAGATAATCAATTAGATAATTATACGTACAGGTATTAAACTCCATTAAAGCTTACGACATGTGAGACAGGTTGGCCGGATGTGTGTGCGTATGGTGAGATGCAAAACAGACAGAAGGTCTATTCCTAACCACAAGTTGGAAGGACCCATACTCATAATAGAGCTACGACTACAGCCCGATTCAAACTTTATGGCGGCTCGGAACATGAGGCGAGTCGATGCGCAGTAACAAATTCATGTGTCAACGGGGGTGAAGGTCGGGCATTGTACAGCGAGTAGCGCACTTCAGAGCCGCCATTAAATTTGACGCGTACTATACACCAGCGTACCTAAGTTACCTACTCTGGATTGCCTTACGCAAAAGGAAGAGCCGACTGCCCTCAAAATGAGCAAGCTCTGCTGCTTTGGTAGGGTCAACGCAGCTGAGCCTATAAGTTCTGGAATTTCGTGTTCCTGTGCAGGTCACTTTGTTGTCCGATATCGCTGACATAAGTTTAATGATTAAGTCAATGCTTGACCTAATTAATTTAATGCCCTCGTTCACCATCAGGTGGTGGGGTCGAGCCTCTGTAGTAGCGTGTCGCTGTAGCCAATTCACGTTTCATAGGATTTCTGTATTGAGAGAGCTAAGTAGCCTTTAACCCTTTGACCACATACACATAATCAGCCTATAATGTTCCCACTGCTGGGACACAGGCCTCCTCACTGTGAGAGGGAGTGGGCCGTAATCCACCACGCGGGCCCAGTTTTGGTTTGTCATGTATACATGACTGTGGCGGTCAAAAGGTTAAAGCCAGGGCTTTGGACAAACGAATACACGGACCTTCTAAATCTATCTACCTACAATAACCATGCGTGGCAGGCGCGCGCCTCGCCCCTCGCTCTCGTTGCCACTCGTAAATAGTGTCAGCGCTAAATAACCGCACATGCCGCGCTTAATTTAAAGTTCTAACTTTTTACGTTTGTGGTAACCTGTTAACATTGTATTTTAGCACTTTGTAGTAAAGTAAGGTTTGGCTTTCATTTAATTTAGTTTCGAAATAACTACTTCGTACTTTGAATGTTATGTACTAGTCTTTTAAGCACCTACTCTACCACATTGCACATAGGTACTCTTCTTTATTATAATACCGAATAGGTAGATAACTATAGATACTTAACCTTTTGACTGCCACAGTCACGTATAGATGACAGACCAAAATGTGCCCAGCACGCGACGGTCACGACTAGATTTTAAAAAATAATTCGTAGCTTGGCGCCGAGGGCACGTTTTTGCTTTTTGATGTGGCGGTCAATAGGTTAAAGATAAAAAAGTCGGGAGGTGTCGTGGGACACCCGTTTGGAACATGTTTAGATATCGATACACATCACGTCTGCAGAGTTCTGCTAGCTAATTTAATTTGACCCTGTATATACATAGTTATCTACATAGTATAGTCTCAAGTTTGTGTGTCAAAGACTTGTTTTTGTTTTTCAGTACAGAGCCATTTAGTATGAGTTTCCTTTATTCTTTCTTTTCAGACTTTTCAGGCATAACGCTTTTTCGTTACGTGACGATTTCTGCCAGTTTACTCCTACCGCAAGCCGAGTTAAAGAACTTCGTTTCAAAAAATCAGACCTATAAAAAAAATTAAAACTGATCACGCCAAATGAATTTTGTAAGAGTTGCTCAACGGCACAGCTAAAATCAATCTGACCCCGGTGAACTGCAAATAATGGTAAGTGGATTGAATCAATGAAAACCAATACAATAGATAACAATGGACGAAACCTAATTTGGCAACGTATATTAATCTTATCTCAATAGTTTTACAAATAACTTTATACAAATAAGTCAGAGACCAAGATGGATCAGATATTTCATCGCTTATTACTGAGCATTGTAATATTATATCTTGATCTATTTGACGAGTGCATGTTTCAAGTTTAAATACCAGTTAGGTGTAGCAATGTAGGTTGTTGGTTACAAAAGAATTCCAAGGAATAATCCCGAACCGGACTAAACCGATTTGGGGTTTAAAAATAACCAATATATAAATAATTATTGGTTCACCAACACACAAAATGGTTTTTTGCCAAAGGTATCGTGCAAAATGTATGTGCAACAGTGCAAAAATCACTTGCAGACAAAGTCCGCATGCATAAAGTAGTTGTTCAAAAATAATAATTAAACTAATCTATCTAGTTTTACATTACTTATCTAAACAAATATATAATATATACAGGTTGGGGATTTAGTCACCTGCATCTAAATCACCAGCTTGTATAAGGTATTCATTGTAAACACATTTTCTTTCGGGTGAGATAATGATTGGTCAATTTATTTAGGAAGATACTTAAGAAAATTGACTTTCAATTTGAACAACTGTCAAAGCATAACATGTCCAAAAGAAAAAAGCCAAGTAGTGGCCAAATTGGGCTCTGGTCACTAGTTCACCTGCACCCTAATTGCGTAACACAGTTTGAATCACAATCCGAGAGTTTTGAAAGATATTGCTAATGCATTGCTTTACAGCTGTTCGCCTCCCTATATTTTTTATCTATCTAGGTATTCCAAGACCAGAGTAGTGGCAAATGATAAATGATATTTATTTGTGTAAATTGGTTCAAAAAACACTTTTACACGTCAAAAGGTTCTCCTATTTTATGAGTGAGACATGCCAGAAACCTAGATTGGCATTGTGTATGAGGTGTCGTGTACGACTGCAGGACTCCTCAGAATCTATTACAATACGGGCAGGAGTTTATAAAACCTATACAATGTTCTATCCCTTGGACCGCACTCCTTTGGACCGTACACAGGGGCTACAGTCTCGACATAGGGATCGGTTTACGACCGAATTCGGTCGCGGTTCTAATGGGGTCCCTAGACGATCAAAATTGCTTGACAAGGACGAAAAAATCAAAATCTTTTCAAACAATTTTGATCGTTTATAGTCGAATTATTAATACACTGGAGCGATCTGACATTTCCTAGCTGTCACTTTGTGTAATAAAATGGTAATATTTATTGTATTTTAGACTTTTACACTTATATACATTAGTTTTTCACTTATATAAATCGATTAAACTAAACGATCACCATTACAATAAATATAACCATTTTATTACACTAAGTGACAGCTAGCACATGTCAGATTACTCCAGTGAATTAATAATTCGACTGTATGGACCCCATTAGTACTTTGCGACCGAATTTGATCGTAAAGCGATCGCTATCTATGTCGAGACTGCAGCCGCAGGTTAGAAATTGTTATGATATTGCAATTAACCCAGCAGCATACGCCGGGGGTCAACAGGACCGCTTCATCGATTCCGCGAGTCAGAACAGATTGATTGCTACATCATAACAAGTAAGTAGACACGTCTTTATGCATCACATTCCTTAGACAAACTTGTTGTGAGTTATTTTCTTCAGTTAGACACATAAATAGTAAACATTGCGGGTCAGTTTAAGTGTTAGAGTTAGTGGAAGAAGTTTGATTTAAAAAACCACACTGATTAGCAAATATAATATCATGCATATTTAACATCATACCTGTATTCGCTGAAAGGATAGGCATATGTGTAGGTACCCACCCACCAGCCGGTCTGCTGGCTACATTACCTACCTATTGCTCTTAAATGGGCACAAATCCAAGCTCCGAAATGCAGTAGCATTGCATTGCATAGCGGATTGTGTTATAGGATTTTCCTCTAGGAATCTGTTTACTAACAGATTCGAACAGATTTGGGGATCGAAGATAGGACCCCACGCTCAGCCAGTTGGCCAACGAGACAGTCCAATTGTATAGTACTAACGTAGCAATTTGACAGCCAAACGAAACAAGCTATAGATACCTACACATAAACACAATTTCACGCCAGTACTCCCAAAAGAGTTAGGCAGAGGTGTAAGTATAGTACACCCACATTTCGCAAGCTATTCATCATGCATAAATACTCACAATTTACATTTAAACAAAGATACAGCAAATTAACTAAAAGTTAAACTGAGATGTCTCAAGCAACATTTGAGTAGTTACGTTATGTCCGAGACAATCTATGCGAATTACAATTTATAATGAAGAAACATCTTGTGAAACTGTCCTATTAATTATGGTGGCGCGGCCTACTTGGTCGAAACGAATGCGAATTTTCCGCAAAGATTTAATAGATAATAGATGAGATAAATTGTTGAATAATCATGTGCCAGTAAGATGGATAACTACTTAGATGATAAGCATTTAGGTAATTGTGGCTTGTTTATGGCATCACGAGTTTAACAAGGCCAGATGGACCTACCTATAGATAGCTTATAAGTAGGTACAAATAAGTTTTTTTTATTTAGATAAGCTTTTATTTTTCGACGATACCTAAGTCGCATCAAATTTTGAGACTGCTGTATAATGCCATCCAGTCCAATAGTTTTAGGTACTTTCAATAGACGAAGAAAAATGCTTGGTTTAACAGTGGTTCACTGGAAATTGGGTGAAACTGAATTCTGACGAAAATGTAACCCTTAATCGTGATTTTGCAGTGTCCAATGAAACAGGTATAAACCTACCTACATAGACCTTGTAGGCTATTAGGTACCTAGGTAGTTTTTTAACCTACTAAACATTCTGGGGTATCCAGTGGTAAAGATTAACTTGGTAAACTATTTACGTTTATTTAAATGCTTGTCCGTATGCGTGTACAAATTCCACCTGCATTTATTTAGTGTCAGTCCAATGTTAAGTTACGACCAGTTTTGTAACACTAGAACCAGTACCTATACGTAAATAAGGCACTATTGATGTGTAAAATCTTTCCTCTCGCTTTCTGTGGGATTGATTTCGTGAAAAGGGACGGAAGTGTGTAGACAGGAAGTGACTGCTTGAGCCAATGATATTTAAAACTATAGATACGTTGTCCGCACTCTAAAATGACAACATGAAATGAAGCCAATTGGCCACATCGCGTTTAGTTACGCACCAACCTGTCGCGCGACAATACTTTTGTTTTTAATTTATATTGTGTGTGTAAACCTGTGCAAAACATAAAAAAACACGCCGTCGTGTGTTTTCAGACGATGTACAAATTATACTCCAAAAGTTAAAGACAAAAACGTGTCGTTTCCCTTTCTTCACGCGTATAAGTAGCTATCTAGTATTTTCGCCCTTTTTAAGCGCTGCGGTGTTGGTTCATGACGTGTCTATAAATATATAATACGTCATTGGCTTGAGCATGGAATAAGTAAGTACCTATCTACTTTATAATAGCATGGGATTAGTAAGTACTATATAGTAGTACGTAGTAGTACTAATTTGAAATTTTGATTTTTGATTTTGACTATATATACTTATGTTTATAAAAATCTTAGTTCCACCAACAATCGCCTTCTACGATGTCCTTCTCACAGCTCTGGTTTCATTCACTTTTTTTTCTTTGTACAGGCGGTTTTCCTATGGAATGCGCTCCCTCTGAATATTAGGATGGCAACCAGTCGATTATCATTTAAAGTGAAGGCACGGGAATATATTCGTAAGAAGTTGGCAGAATCATCCCAGCGCTGATTCGTTTTCCCCTTACCAATTGTTATTTCTCCTGACACTTTTTATTTTGTGTATGTATCTATATAACAGTATATATTTTTGATTTTCAAGTTATCTATCCCGTAAGTTGTACCTGCCATGTTTTGTCTCTGCATCACCCTAAGGTTGACTGGTAGAAAAGTCTCTGGCATTAAGTCCGCCTTTGTACAGTATTTTTTTTTTACTTTTGCACAAAGGGGTCGAATTTCGACGAGTGGGTGACCACTAGTAAAATTATTCGAATAAATATTCCAGTATTTAGCTTTTTTAAATTTTGTGGTTAATTTCTGACGCTGTTCAGTTGCTTATTACCAAGGTGAGATTTCAGATGTTACACATCATTTATGCGACTACTGTAAGGCTCGCCCGTTTTTTTTATTATTGGGTAATGAGTAAATACTTTTTCACGTTGGTTAGGTACAGCACCGTTAGGGACATAAAGTTGTTGCAAGCACAACTTACGATATAATGTAGGTCTTATAATATTAGACCGTGCAGTTTCGCAGACTTTGCTTAATAAGTAGGTAGGTAGTGCTTAAGAAATAAAATGGTTGTTGAGCTATTCATTGTTACAAAGAGCAGTAAATTGATTCTCAGTCATCCGTTTCACCTCGTCAATTTCGCAACATAAGTTGACATATACAAGCATCTCTGCAGATTTCAGTCAACCTGAATCAGTCTCCTTTCTATTTCTCGCTCCGCCACACGGTAAATTAAATAATTTATCATATACTTGTACACTATTATCAATTTACCAGCTATGCCATATACGTCTGCTATCCGTTAATCGCATTCTCTAACCATACAAGCGCTATAAGCGTTGTTGCAAGATTCTTTAGCGACCGGTCCTGCTTCGCACGAGATTTATTTATTATATGCAAGTTTCATATGAATGTATGATATTTAGAAACCATCCGGAATGAATCTAAAAAAAAAAAGTTGAAAACCGCATTAAAATCCGTTGCGTGGTTTAGAAGAACCAAGCGGTTACACAGACACACGAAAAGAAACTTCAATCTATACAAATAAATCAAAATTAAGGTGTCTGTTTAGTAAACTACTACTATTTTACTAAATACATATGAAAGTATATACGGTACTTAGAACAAAAAAACAATTTAAAAATGTTGTCTTTCTGTCTGTCTATTTGTTCCGCCTAATCTCCGAAACGGCTGATCCGATTTTGATTGGACTTTCACTGGCCGATAGCTGATGCTATAAGGAGTAACTTACTATTAATTAAAAAAAAACACGCGGGTAAGCCGTGGGCAGCAGCTAGTTTATGATAAGTATAAATATCCGTTAAAAAGTTACAGGCTGGCTCAGAAATGTTAGAACGACACCTGTTTCTGACGGGTATATCCGTTGAAGGAATTCCAGTCAAGCGATTAGAAGTAGATCGAACGTTTTAATGTAGCTACTTATTTAGCTAACGGTGTGTCGATAAATGCCTCTGTCGAAACAGCCACATAGGTCGATAATTGCACTACCATTTTGGATTTGAACTCTTAGAAATGCACTATGATCTGTAAAAACAGAAGCCGATCATTTTGATAATATTAATTTTATTTGTCATTTTAATTTTATTACGGAAAACAAAAAAAAAGCTAAAGAAGGTTCGTTTCTATCAAGTCTGTTGTATATGAGACGCGGATGATGATGACTTGCATTAGTAGGTAGAAAGGTGTACTTTTAAGAGCGTTTATCCCGCGCGAGCTGGCGACATCCGATTTTGTCGTTGCATCTTTAAAATCTAATGTGTATAAAGTAACTGTTCGAGAAATACTTTTTAGAGAAGAAATACTTTTTATATACTCAATACACTGATGCCATAGCAGAACGGGATAGACTTCAACTTGTTGTAGACGGGTTCAGCCAGTGTAGCATAGAGTATGAACAAGCTCTTAGTCATAAACGTTTTCTACAACAGCAGCTACATGAGGCTCAAAGTCAAATAACAGAACTTCAGACTACAAATCATAACATCATTGCCTCGCTGAATCAAAGTCTGTTCAAAGAGTTGATGCCTATTGCCCCCCGTCCATGGTTTCTGCCATCAACCCCTCTTGCACAATAGATTTGACTGGTGATGATTCAAAGTCATGTAATTCAATGAATGTAATCACCAGTAAGAACAAACTTAAAAATACATAAAATTAATAAATACATAAAATTAATAAATACATTGTTAAAACACAAAAGTTCTTTGTTAAAAATGTTAAACTTAATAGAGAAAGGCTAAATTTACTGAAACAATTACATATGTATTCTTTTAATTTGGAACAAAGTACCAGGAAGTACAACACTGATACAGAGTACTTGCAATCTGAACTTGACCATTTACAGGAGAAACTTAGTTCAATGACTAACAAATATAATACCTCTGAAGATCTAATGAGGGAATATGTGTTGGCAATGAATGAGCTGGTGTACTCACAAACAAACAAATGTGAGCATTGTCAAACACCATCCAATGTACTTACACCGGACCATTCATTGACAAGATGGAATACCACCTTACCGCAGCCCTGTGTTGATTTGACATTTCCTGCTATTAATAGTTCCAATAAACAATCTAAACAAAGTGTAAAAAATGATATAGTATTATTTTGTGATGAAATTGGAAAGGACTTAGGCCACTTGTTAACAGATGACTATCCGGGACACTCCATAATAAATTACTGTATGCCTGGTTGTTCTTTATTTGAAATTATGAAAAAAAAAAATTAAATGTAGCTTCAATAAGGACACTAATTTATTATTTTTATGGGTAATAGGGTAAATGTGAACAAAGGAGAATTGCTCCAATATTATAGAACATTGTGTAATCTTAGTTTAAGAAAAATTGTATTGTTTACATTTCCATTATAGTAACAGTTTAGTATTATAGTATAGTAGTAGTATTAATTTGACATTGCATAATTTGACATTTAATAATAATCAATTCCATTTAATTGATACTAACAATTATGTTGGTAATAATTTGTATTTGACAAAAGATAGATATAATATTATTATGTACTATCTTTCTAACTATTACAAAAGACAGATAGCTGTGTCGCCATCATATTTTTTTTCTATCTTAGCCAAAAAGTTGGCTAAACAACTTGCTTCTTTTGAGCAATGCAATGATATTTTAAATAATTCTGCCAATCATTTGGCATCAACTAATGACATTGATTATCATTTAAATTAGAAATTAGGACAATAGAGGACACCTCTTGCTTAACAAATGAAGATAATTTAAATAAAGTTTTAAATCATCTTAATGTTACACAAAGTTCTTTAATATCACACCCATCAAATTGCAGTAGGTAACCTAAATAAATGTAATAATAATACTCTAAAAATCGTTCATCAAAATATACAGGTGTAATAGGATAGGTAAGGTGGTGTGACAGGTAAGTAATTGGAACTGGAGCTGTTCATGAACTGTAATTATATTGATATCCTATGTGTAACTGAACATTGGTTAGAAGTCCACCAGTTCATGTTTAGCTTTAACAACCACCAGGTTGCCAGCTTGTTCAGCAGAGTTAATATGATACGTGGTGGCTCTCTAATAATTGTTCGTAACAATATGAAATTTAAAGAACTTAAGGGTATTGTGAGCCTCTCAGTTGAGCGAGTTATTGAAATAGCTTGCTTTGAGCTTGAGCAGTTCATTTTAATAAGCGTGTACAGGTCCACATGTGCTTCATATGATATTTTCGAGAAATATATGGAAGAAGTATTATTAAAGACTTGTAACAGTAATAAAACACTTGTTGTCTGTGGAGATTTCAACATTAATATATTGGAAAAATCTGCTACAACAAATAAATTTGTAACTTTATTAAAGTCCTATAATTTGTACAATACATTCTTTGAGCCAACTAGAATAACTGCCACTAGCGCTACCTGTATTGACATTTTTTTTACAAATGTAAGACCTTCTAGCCATTCAATTATAAATGAGTTGGACTCTGATCACTGTGGCCAGTTGGTCACTTTCCCTCAGAAAATAATCAGAGTTCAAAGAAAACTTGTGAGTTTTATTCCTGTTAACAAACGTCGCACAGTATAATATTTTGAGAATCTAGACGGACAAAAGTCATTTTAGGAACATGTCTTAAAAGATACTTTTAAAGGAATAAATTCAAAGCTAACAAGTTATATTACAATATACTTAGTACATTTTCTGGGAATTCACGCGAAACAATAGCAATTTTAACAGGTCGGGACGCCCGGCTACCTGAGCCATACCGACCCGCTCGCTGCTATCGTTTCATTCGTCTGAGTTCGCTCGATGAATACGCTGTGTTTCTGTGTGCTAGTGGTGATTTTGTGTTGTTATCGTTTTCGTGGCACTTTCAAGGTAAATTTTTATATATTTTGTTGTTAGTACGTATATTAGTTTAGGTAATCATAAATATTTAATTAACACAGTCAGGTTTTTAGTGAATCATTAATAGTACTTCTTGAGTTTCATCTAGGGTTTAAGTTGGTTTCCCTTCATTTCCCTGTGCATTGGGTATATCTTTCTGAAAGTTATATTTATATACTATAAGAGGAAAGTTCATTTGCTTGCGAAAGTTTGCGACACTCATACAACATATTCTTATTTTCAGAATGTCTTCACAAATTTCTCGTCGTTCGTTTTTTGACGTTTAGTTTGCTAACGCCAAAGAATCAAGACAGGATGCTTTGTTACATTATATTTTACAAGAACTTGATGTCCAGTCCTTGACGGATGATATTTTGAAGAGTTTAAAAGCAACAATCAGTAGAGTTTGTCAAAAAATTGACGAAAAATGGTCGAAATCAGGAAGACATCGAGAACGCTTCCTGAAAACGAATTCTTCATGGTTAGAAGCGAACATATCATTTACGGGTATTGTCAGTGAAACTATCGTTGATGTTTCACTACCTGGAACAAGTAACCGGGCCGGAAGGCCACCGAAAGACTTTGAATTTTCCAGTGAAATAACAAAGAGACGGCGAATTCGTCATCTTCTTGAAACTAGGTGTCCAGCTGAGATATCGATGGCAAACGAAGTACAGCTTCGCCAGTCAGGAAAAAGGGATTCAGCAGCTATTGTTAAGGAGCTTTGCCTATTTTCACCCAGAAGAGGTACAGAAATAAAAAAAGCACGTAGGTGTTTAATCAACCTAAAGCAAAGTGGGCTTTCGAGTGACCAAGCTCTGGCATTAATGGTTGATGCAAATCTGTCGACACACCAATATTGTATCATACGAGAGCAATCAAAATTAATTTAAAAAAATCCGTATCCACCATACTACAAAGTGAAAGCGGCAAAACAATTGTGCTATCCATGTGAAATTAATGTTTCAGAAACACATGCTGAAGTTAAACTTCAATCTTTAATGGATCACACTATATTGAGATTATGCAAAGTGCAAGAAGAGGTCCTGAAAACGATAAAAGGCTTAAGAAACCTAGATATTATTGTAAAATGGGGTTGTGATGGAGCAGAACAAAATCGGTACAAACAAAAATTTTCTGAATCACACTCTAGTGATGAAAGTTTGTTCAGCATTTCAATGGTGCCAATACAAATGTATGCAATGAATGTCCAAAGTGGTAAACAAATTGTTTGGCAAAACCCTTCGACATCATCAACTAGATATTGTCGACCCATAAAGTTTGTGTTTGCCAAAGAAACTCCAAATATTATTGTGACCGAAGTTGACAAAGTCAAAGAACAAGATACATCACTGGTGCCTACTAAAATTAATATAAATGACATGGAACTATTAGTAAAGTCAACACTGATATTCTGTATGATAGATGGTAAAATATGTAATGCAGTATCTTCATGTACATCCACACAAACATGTTATATATGTGGTGCCAAACCCAGTGAAATGAATAACGAAGAACTAATTTTAGAAAAGACGGTAAAAAGTGAATTTCTATCTCTGGGCATGTCACCTCTGCATTCTTGGATTAGATTATTTGAATGCATCTTGCATATATCTTACCGTTTAGATATAAAAACATTGCAGGCTAGAGGAACCGAAAATAAAGCGAAAGTGGCTGAAAAAAAGAAGTACTTGCAAGAAAAGTTTAGAAGTGAATTGGGTCTTTTAGTAGATATGCCAAAACAACAAACCGGAAACACTAATGATGGAAATACAGCTCGTAAGTTTTTCAAAAATGCTGAAAAGTCAGCAGAAATAACTGGTGTCAATGTTGAGCTTATCAAACGCTTCCATGTCATATTAGAGACCATAAATAGCGGATATTTCATAAATGTTGACAAATTCCATGAATTCTCCAAGGCAACAAGAGAATTGTATTTTAAGGAGTATTCGTGGTACCCAATGCCAGCAAGCGTACATAAAATTTTATTTCACGGGAAAGATATAATTTCTGCATCTGTTTTACCAATAGGTCAAATGTCTGAGGAAGCTCAGGAGGCACGAAACAAACACAATAGGAAATTCAGGGAACTTTTTACAAGAAAATCTTCGAGAATTAATACAAATCGAGATTTACTGAATAGATTGTTAATTTCATCGGATCCGTATATTGCTAGTTTTCGTGCGGCTCCAAAAACAAAGCGTGGTAAAATTAAATCCGTGGTAAATGAGCTATTAGAAATAAGAATTCCAACTATTGAACGTGAGATACCAGTAGACGAAACAGTTAGAGATTCTGATGGATCTGAATCAGAATCTGAAGACTCGGATGAAAGTATTGAAGAATCTGACGAAGATTTTGAAGAATCTGACGAAGATTCTGAAGAATCTGTTTCGTCTACTGTTAATTAATCTTAATTGTACTAAACTTAGTATACCTTTTTTGTTGTATTTACTTTTACATTAATTTTGATATTTATTTGTGAAAATATGTTTTATTACTAAATTATACGTCTAAAACTATCAATATTTGTTTTTCTTTATTCATTTATATTTTACCACCTAATAACACATAAATATGGCAGTAAATAATTTTGTCCCGCTAGATTTTCATAATAACACACTGTGCGTCGCTTAGAACAATTTAACAATAATTTAATGGAAAAACTACCGGGTTAGTGACTGGACAACACCAGGTATTTACAAAAGTAGGTTAAGGTTATATAAATTGTATCATGAAAAATCATATAACCATGATGAAACTTTTAAAGAATTTGTTAAAAATTATTCTTAAAAGAGCCTGTTGCTCAGCAAAAGCCATACACATTAAAAATAAAATAAAATCTTCTGAAAATAAAATTAAAACAACTTGGAATATTATTAATTCAGAAAAGGAAAGAACGACAGCACGGAATCGTGACTTCCATCTAAAAATCGATGATGTACATATTAGGGCAGACGTGGAGGTGGCAACAGAGTTTGAAAACTTCTTCACTAATATTCCCTTTTTAACAACCAAAACTCTATCATCGTCGTCCTCTACTTCTGCTTACTCAATACTAAAAGAATGTGTACCAGAATGTGATAAACACTTTAAATTCACAGTTGTTAGCCCTAAGACATTTTGGAATCTTTTAAAGAACTTGGTGTAAAAAAAACTGCTGATCTTTGGGGATTATCAGTACACACAATGTCTTCAATAATTGATGTTATTTCACCCTTTTTAGCAATTGTTTTTAACTCTTGTATAGTATCTGGTATATTTCCTGATCTGATGTAACTTAGCAAAGTGATTCCACTGTTCAAATCTGGCAGCACAACTGATCCCACGAATTTTCGGCCTATTTCGATATTACCTACATTGAGCAAAATCTTTGAAAAAATAATTTTAAAACAAATGTTAGGACATTTCAATTCATATAATTTACTTCATCTGAAACAGTTTGGTTTTACGAAGAGTCGTTCAACCACAGACGCGGGCGTGGAATTGCTGAAGAGCATTTTCAAGGCTTGGGAGGAGTCGCAGGATACCCTTGGCATTTTCTGCGACTTGTCTCAGGCCTTCGATTGCGTCCATCATGATACACTCATCAGGAAACTGCACCACTATGGTATGAGGGGCAGGACTCTCGACCGACTTCTTATCTGAACAATAGAATTCAAAGGGTTGATATAAATGGCAAGAGATCTGCAGGATCTGCGGTCACTATGGGCGTTCCGCAGGGTTCAATTCTAGGTCCATTCTTGTTTCTAATTTATATAAATGACTTACCTTATCACATAAGGGATAATCACAAGGTTGTATTGTTCGCAGATGACACTTCCCTCATTTTTAAAATCAAACGACTGCTGGTCAACTTTGAACATGTTAACGCTGCAGTCTCTAAAGTTGTCCATTGGTTTAACGTAAATAATCTTCTTCTGAACGAAAAACGAAACTAAACTCATTAAATTTTCAACGCCAAATGTCAGGCAGCTAACTATCAATATTTAACTTAATGGAATAGAGTTGGACCCTGTTGAGTCGACAGTTTTTCTTGGAAATTGACGCTAAATTACAATGGCGCCCACACATAGAAAAATTGTCAGGAAGGCTAAGTTCGGCCGCCTATGCTGTTAAAAAAATTCGACAGATAACCGATGTAGATACGGCCAGAATTGTTTATTTTAGTTATTTTCATAGTCTTATGTCATAAGGGATTCTTCTCTGGGGAACCTGTGCGGACATTAATACCGTCTTTGTTTTACAAAAAAGGGCTGTTCGAGCCATTTAAAACCTAGGTCCAAGAGATTCCCTTCGAGAAAAATTCAAAGAAATAGATATTCTGACTGTAGCCTCTCAATATATCTTTGATAATCGTATGTATATACACAAAAATATATCAAATTTTAAGAAAATGTCCGATATCCACAGTTTAAATACCAGGAATAAACATAATCTTGCTGTACTTCACACTCGCCTCCACAGAGTAGGCAACTCGTTCATGGGTAAATGTATACGCTTTTATAACAAA
This sequence comes from Atethmia centrago, assembly GCA_905333075.3. Classification (NCBI taxonomy): domain Eukaryota; kingdom Metazoa; phylum Arthropoda; class Insecta; order Lepidoptera; family Noctuidae; genus Atethmia; species Atethmia centrago. Next base: position 10,582,878 of record HG995383.1, on the reverse strand, counting down.
CTTCCTAATAATATTCGAAATTTACCCATTAAACGATTTAAAAGCTGTATTAAAACCAAACTTTGTAAATAACGGTACTATAACATTTCTGATTATTTAGAAGACAAAAAAGCGTGGGATTGAGCTGCTCGCTCTGATAAGCCTTGTGATAAAACCGTAAAACTTGACATTTTAATTATGCAAAATCATCATTTTAAACAACTATATATACATATTGGCATTGATGAATATTATAAACAAAATTACGTGAATATTTACCTTGAAAAGTATTATATTACTTTAATTATTGTGAATGTGAGCACTACCTGGGTCATTTTTATTTATTTCTTGTTGTTTTTTTTCTCTTAGTTTTAATGATGGTCTGGCATTTAGAGTACTTTATGCGGCCAACCCAAATGTTCTTTCCTTGGTATTGTTCGTCGAGTCGTTGAGCTCCTTAAGTTTTGAGTTGAGCTACACGATTACTGACAAATGCTTGCACTGACTGGACAGGTCCACTCAAATTTGTGTGGTTCTTTCCTCAAAAGACCAATTCAGACATGGATCTACATGGTCCTTAATGATCTGACCAAGATTATGTCTGGACTTTAAAAGAGACTTTGACCTTTGAGTTCGTTTCGCCATTTCTTCTCAGGAGTCGTCAGATAGGAAATGTCGACTTCATCTAGCTTATTTTTTAATATGACGTGTAAAAGTGATTCTCATATCCTATTTACAGAATAAACAATTTCATTTCATTTCATAGCGTTTATCCCGCGCGAGCTGGCAACGTCGCATTTCGTCGTTACAAATTAAAAATCTCAACATCTAATGTGTATAAAGTAACTGTTCGAGAAAAAACTTCCTAGCACAAAATAGGCGCAAAATTGTAGTGCTCGACGTTAGGTGATCTGATCACCCAACGTCGACCCACGTCGTCAACGTAGATCTAATTTTCAATTTTACTATAAAACATTACTAAAAACTCTCATGTCATGTCATGTCTCACATCTGACACATAGGACAGTTTGATTTACAATTAAATGTAGGCTGACACTTGAGATTTTTTTTAATGATACGCACTTTATCGAAATAATAAGATACCTATTCACATGGAAGTGTTTGCTAAGTGTGGGTATTCAAAATCGCTTTTCAAATAATTATATGCAAAACTCATTTTCGACAAAAAACACTAGAGATTTTAAACTTGCAACTACGATTTCTAGAGGGTTTTCGTAATTATTTTATTAAATTTAAATCAAAGAACATTTTTTTTGCCAAGTACTAAATCTACCTACCTTTCGTTAATTATTTGCAACAATTTATCAATACAGCATCATCGTGCATTGGGTAACGGTTGACAAAAGGTCGGCCACCGTGAAATGAGTTCACTATTTCAACGGGCTACTAACTATGGGCCAATTACCCGTTCAAACTAGGCCCTGGGTCAAAATCAATTGTTCTAATCGGTTGTTTAGTATCTTTTCTTGTCGAAATCGTGGTAATTATTGTTTTATCTTATTTCAAGTTATAGTCGGTCAGCTTGCAGTTAAGTAATGTGAGATCAATCAGGAAGCATAGAAGTACCTACTCGTAGTGCTGATTAATGAAGAAATAATAGCAAACATCTCTAATGAGGCCGTTAACGATACGAAATAAATACATGAACTTGCAACTTATTCAAATATCAACTTTAAAGTCAAGTAATGTAAGTTGATTTTTGAATCAAAAACCATAGCTAAACTTCATAAAACAATTTTAGTTGCAATAGAAACTGAACCCATAAGCAATTAAATTAAAGTTTTGAATCCCAAAGCTGGAAATTTATCTCATCTCATTTGCTTTAGTATATTAGGTTGGGGAAAAAGTCTTTTCGCATTATAGTATGTATGAACTTGTAATAAAATCTCTTTGGGTATACTATTTGTATCTGGCTGGTTTTGATATAATTGAAAGTTTAAATTTTAAAGAACATAATTCCAAATTCAAATTAGGAAAATGTGTGATTTCCATTTGTTTTTCGTACCGTCAAGATGAGTGAATCTAATAAAGAAATTCGATACATTAGGTAAAAATGCAACGCAAGCCGCGATTTTTATAGACCTAGTGCAGTGTCTGTGAGAGTAGCACAAATTTGGTTTAAGCGTTTTCAATCCGGAAATTTTGATGTCAAAGATGCACGTCGCTCTGGTCGCCCAATACGGATAAAATAGATGCCATTTTTTAAAAAGTGGAGCAAGATCGGCATATCAGTAGTTACGACGTAGCTGACGAACTGGGAACTAACCACAAAACAGTTTTGGCGCATTTGAAAAAAACTGGGTACACAAAAAGCTCGATATTTGGGTACCTCACGAGCTCACTGAAAGAAACCTAATGAACCGTGTACTCATTTGTGATTCTTTATTACGACGTAATGAAACCGAACCATTTTCGAAGAAGCTGATAACTGGCGATGAACTACTCTACTGCGAACAACTGATGAGATTAAAGCAAGAAGTTGAGAGAAAGCGGCCGGAATTAATAACCAGAAGGGGTGTGGTTTTTCATCATGATAATGCTAGACCTCACACATCTTTAGCCACTCAGCAAAAATTAAGAGAGTTTGGCTGGGAGGTGTTAATGCATCCGCCGTATAGTCCTGACCTTGCACCTTCAGATTTCCACCTGTTTCGGTCTCTTCAGAATTCTTTAGGCAGTGTCAGGTTAACATCACGATAGGACTGCCAAAACCACTTGTCGCGGTATTTTGATCAGAAGTCCCAAAATTTCTATAGCAATGGAATCATGTCCCTACCTACAAGATGGCAAAAGTTATCTAACAAAATGGTACCTACATACTTTAGTTAAATGTAAATAAACTATGTTAAAAAATGTTTTGAATTTTTAAAAAAAATGCTAAGAAACTTTTTTCGCAACCTATTTGATAGTTTCGACTGAGAAGCAAACACAAAAAAAACTGTATGAATAACCATTATTTATTGTAGGAACATTCACATATTTAAAAAAAAGTAACAATCCGATTTTTAAACCGTATTATATTATATTTTTAACATAATTTTTGTATCTAACAAACTAAATAAAGCGCGTAATCAGAGATTTAATTAATACCTACTTATGAATAAACTAAAAATACTATAAAGAATCTATGTCCCAGAAGTGGGAACATTATAGGCTGATTATGACTATAAAGAATCTCGTTCATTGTATTCTTACTCTACATAATTATAATAAAAAAAACAAATAATAAGCATACATACAAATATGTCATATAGCAAAAATTACAAAAATCATAAGCAATTATTCAATATATAACAAAAACTAAGGAACTTTATTGATTTTCCTTATGTACAAAAGCTAAGTCTAAATATTCACAGCTCCCATTTACACGTTTTCAGTTTTTAGTTAGCTGCTTGTGTTTATGGACACAAAAATGCAACTTGCAAATTAAACTTTTTAATCAGGCAATTCAGTAACTAAAGTCTGTTTTTTAATCTCGGAGACTAAATTGACACATGCAAATGTCAAACTCCAAGTTGAAAAACCGGACAACAATCATTTGAAAAGTCAAATTAGTCTCTGGGATTAAAAAACGAACATTAGTAGGTAACCTTCCGAGTTACACTGCTAGATAACATAATAAACATCTACTAAGAGCATATATTGACAGCAAGCAAACTTCACTAAATACTGGCAACATGTAAACTAGCCCCACAGGTTCACTAAACTCCAGTTAAAACTATCATACATTGCAAATAGCCTGGTATAATTCAAGATGGTTGCCCTCAGTCGGAGTGAGGGTCAACTGTCTGCTTGCCTTTAGAAAGATGACAGTTCCAGGCTTGGCGGCTATGGGTTCCGTGTCACAAGCCTCACCTGCTCCTGATGTGATGATGATCAGGCTTGGACTGGGCCGGTTCAGTGTGTTGTAGGAGTCGCCGCTTTCCACCTGCAGAGTAGGGTTTATGTAGATTTAAATTTGTATTGAATAGGTGTGCTGTTTTATAGATTATTTTAGGTAGTGATAAATTAGGGGAATATACCCCTAATTTTTTATTTAATCATAGGTTTAGCAGAGAGAAGTATAATGAGAGTGTCTCAGTAGCAGCCAGGAGCCTGAGTTTGTGCCTGGTGGATGCCAATATTGCCAATGGATTAGCCCCCTATCACATAGAACTTAAACATAACTGGTTAGATGCAGGCACATATACCTCTGCTTACCCTTTTGACGAATATAGGTATGATATCATGTTGTTACTGGACATAAGACTACACACTTACTGATACCCAAGTAATCTACAATCCCAAATGGCGTTCCAAAAGGGTTCCGCTATTCCTTTTTGAGGTACGGAACCATAATAAACTACTGTATATTATTGTTTTATAGGGCATACCTTTATCTTAACAACAGCAAAATCGGGCACAGGTGGTCTCCAAATACAAGAGTTGCCGTCTTCAAGCTGAGGATTGAACAGCAACTGGTCTTTCGCGTAACTGCTGTAGTCCAGCATATTCACCAATGTCGGTACATCGATGTGCTTGGGAGTCAGGCCCGCGCGCACCACGTTGTCGGAACAGGCCATGCATTCTACGCAATCTGGGGAAGAAAGGCAGACGAATTTAAGGAAGGTCGGCACCGGCACTCGGATATGATATGTACATACGTTCTCATAAAAGGCGCCTAAGAACTTTCATCTACCGAATAACAACCGAAATTAAATAGATAAGCTAATTCGGTTTATCTTAGTTGGCTAGGCTTTTTTTTTTGGGTGAGAAATCACCAAATAACTTCTCCCGCTCTGGGCGGAGCGGGAGGGTGTGTCAGACACTTACTGACTAAAACCCACCCGTATTCCTTCCTGTTGCCTGTGTTGCGGGGGCCTCGGTGACCCATAAGTACCTTCCCGCGACCCCGGCAGGCATCGGCCCTAGTGGACCCCTACCTTTGTGCTGACGACATCTCTTTAAGGCGCGCGTGGAATACAACGCGCCGTCGACCCAGGCCTGGTCCTTACCGGACGGTGAGCTACCCATTGCTCACCGTCCGCAAGCCCGCCCCTACGGTGGCCGGAAATCCGCCCGGGATTCCCGACGCCCAGGGCGTCTCCTGCGGCGGCTAGCGGCGAGAGGGCGCGAAATTTGGCTTTCCCTCAACCGTCCCGCCTCCTCCTTCGCGAGCATTACTGCTTCGCAGAAGGAGTTGGCTAGGCTAGAAGGTAAACAAACAGTTTTTCCAACCGATTTTTGACCGACGTTTTTTAAATGACCGATTTTTGTGGGACATTTGCAGATCGACCTTTAGCAGCACAATATGCTTCGCCCTGTCGAACGAAACGAAAACGAGAAGGACGAACTTTAATATCTTTATAATATTATGACATTAATGTTGCAAAAATGATAAGAGAAACAAGCTGATAATATGGTAAAGTACATTTAATGAATCCATGTTTAAGTGATCTTTAAACAAATATCAATTAAACTGGTATTCACGTCAATAATTGTGTTTGTTATCATAATTGCGGAGGAGCTCGTGGCTCAAAAATAATAGCCGCACGGGTCGATCCACCAGGTTAAGCTATGCTTGCCGGGGTTGTTCCATGGATGGGTGACCACCTTTACATACCGAGACTCCTTCGTGCCTTGGAAAGCACCCTAAGCCGTTGGTCCCGGCTGTCATTCTTGGATCTTTGACAGTCATTACGGGTCGTCAGAAGCCCGATAGTCTAACGACCAGTCTTACCAAGAGGTTTCGTATTACCCGGTTAATGGGTTGTGGAGGTCATATAGGCAGTCGCTCCATGTAAAATATGGTATTCAGCTGCATCCGGTTAGACTGGAAGCCGACCCCAGCGTAGTTAGGAAAAGGCTAAGTGGATTGATTTAATGTTGCCATTTTAAATATTTGTATGTATTTTATTATTCTATTACTTATTTTAATCTCACTGTGTGCTGCACTGGTCGATCTCATGAAGTCAAAAAAAAAAATTAAAAAGAAAAAAGCTGAAAACCAGCGCTGGGGCTCTGTCTCGCATAGGGTCGCAGCATTATGCTGGGCGATGGCCGTTTTGCGTGGATGTGACGCATATTTCCCCCCAAATTGGTTTCTTTTTTGTATTTGTGACACTTTGCGTCATGTTTACCGCTAATAAACGTATTTTCTTTCTTTCTTTTCTTTTATTTTGTTATCATAATTACGGAGCTTTATGTTGATACTATAATTACAAGTCATATCAGGGGAAATATCATCATCATCATCATTCCCCTGCCCTTATCCCAATTTATTTGGGGTCGGCGCAACATATATTTTTCTTCCATACGTCATCTTGGTAGTCAACTCCTTTCTAGCCATATTCACACAGTTCATCCATCATACTCTTATAGCCCCATACACATTCATACTCAAAACTTTCAACGCGGCATTTTCCTCACTTTTCGACACAACTTTTCAGATTCAGATTCATTTATTAATTGTAAAACATACTGTACATTATAAGTTCTTATTTGGTAATATATTGAGGTCGCTATTTTTGCCTCTAGGGCGTACAAAAGTCGTAATTTCATGCACAAGAAATTAATATTATTATAGATCAAAATCAAAATCAAAAGTCATTTATTCAAACTAGGCTGAAAATCAGCACTTTTCGAACGTCAAAGTTACATAAGACAGTCCCCCAAAAATGCCCGCCCTTCACCACTTCCTAGTGCTTTAGCTGGGAAGAAGAAGTGGTGGAACAAACTCCCCAGCAGCACGTCTGTCTGTTTAGTTATATAAACTTGATTTTATACAAATCGTATGCAAAGTAATTAACATTACGAAACACAAAACATTGGATTAAATTACACACTTGCCATACGTTAGCTAGCACGCGCCAGTATACCAACAAAACAAAACAATGAACAAACTACGACAAACAAACAATGAACTACCTAACTAAGATATATGGACCACAAATAAACAAGTACCTAATTAAATTAGATCATCTATCGCATTAAGAATGTTCACTCACACTGATCAATGTCAATTAGATAATTAAATAAATTATTTATAGTGAGGAAAAATAAAAAATAAAAAAATCATAAAAAATCAGTCACTGGTGCCACTTTCAGACTTCCTGTTATATGCTCATTTCTTATTCTATCCTTTTGCGTAGCGAGTTTCGCGACTGAATAGAATCATTCATACTCAAAACTTTCCCCACGGCATTTTCCTCACTCCGCCGCATTATGGTAGCAAGCAGGCTAGATTGTGCGTTTGTGAACCACTGCCGCAAGGTATCGGCTGGGCCTGTCACCTTGTTGCAATAATATCACATATTGTTTGTATGAATGTTTTGCTAACATAGTTTGTAAGTATTTTGTTACTAACACGTCGAGTCTTGTTACTTGAATTAAATTTGTTATTATTGTTATTATTACATGTTCATACCGTGACAACCAATGTCCACACAACTTTTCAGTCACCGGTGCCACTTCAGACTTCCTGCTATATGCTCATTTCTTATTCTATCCACTCGCGTAACGAGTTCCGTGAATTGATAGAACATGAATCAGTTCTATTGATCAGAACCAGTGCTTATTATTAAAACAAAAAAATCTTTGCAGATAAAAGACAGCTTGATCAAACATAGGTCGTTTACAGAGAAGTCTGCAGCAAGACAATATTAAAAAATTGTCATAAATAACTAAAAAAGTACAGTTTATGTACCTCCACTCAAATAAGCATGTGGCAAGTTAGGCTTGAGGAAGATGGCTTGTCCTGGTCTGAGCAGCATGTAGTTCATAAAGTAAGGCGACAGGCAGCCCACGTCGCCGGGAAAGTCAGCATGCAGCCGTTGTAGAAGTGGGTAGAGTAGAGATGACTGTGTCGCTGCATCTGAATAATATTGGATGACTTTAGTTTTACACTGGGTTACATTATAAGGCTCATTCCTTTCACACATTAAGGTAGTGATGTAAAAGGTGATTCAGGAGTAAGGAGCAAAATTGTTTTAAAAATCAGACTCAAGAGCAGTAGGAGTCTTCTGTGAACCACAAAGTTATTGCAATTGCCATTGCGTTTGCAAGGATTGTGACTGTAGAAGTGTATACTTATAGCAAATACTATAGGAGTAAATTTAAGTGGTTTATGTATAGATTGTATAGGTTCACATTTAGCTCAAATCCAACATTATACAATAATTTATAACCAACTTATACAGTCGTTATAGTTTTGCCATGTCTGTTTGTCTGTCTGCTTTAGCTCAAAGACGCTTAGTACTAGAAAGCTGTAATTTTGCATGGGTGTGCATATGAGTCAGGCCGACAAAGCGATAAAATAGACTCTTGAAAAAAAAATCTTTTAGGGTACCTCCCTTGCATGTAATGATATATTTTTTCTCGTCTATCCCATTTTATTCTCATTCATTCATTCATTGTATTCTCTTCAAAAATATTGTGGGTCTATGAACACCACTTTTTGGATTCAGGGATCCGTTTGCGCAATATTAAGCTTTACAATGCAAATTTTTGTTAGAGTCATGTTTGTCCCCGGTGCCAGCTAAATGGTTGTTCTTGGATATGTGAAAAAAATCATGGCAGTAATACATATAACGAAATTAAAAGGAAAACTAGCACAGTTACGAAAGCTTTAAACGTTAATGAGTAATAGTCTACCAACTTACATTTGCAGTTGGAGAATTGACGGTGACGTATATTGATACATGGGAGAACATGTTTTTCAACAACAATGTTAAGACGCTGACAACACCTAAACTGCGGTCACTGTCAGATTGCATAGAAAAGAAAGAGAAGCGCGACGACAAAACGCTTGTAATTTATTGCAAAATATGAAGTAATTATCTATTTACTCAGAATTGAGTTGAGTAATCGAAAATAAAAAACAACCAAGTTCTGCATTAGAATAAGACGTACTTGTTATTAATTAAATACGTAATTTATGTTGATATTTAATACAGATATTTTGGATTAGAACTCAAGGTAAGAGGTTAGTTTAACGTTAGTTTGTATCGAGATTTTTTTTTCAAAACGTGTTTTGGTGACAACCAAGTTCTGGGAAATATGTTCAAAATTAACATATATTTTTTCCGCTACCACAAACTATACAGATTTGGCAATTTTCTTTCTTAAGAGAAGCCTATTTTGGTCAATTGGGTCTTGTCAGCGCCTTAAGTTTGTTTTCAGGATAAATTCATCCCAACGGAACCCTTCATAGTGCGTGATCCGATACGCACCTAGCTGGTTTTTGTATTTTAAGGTCCTCACCTTCTTTGTCCAGTCTATCCAATAAGATCTTCAAGCTGCTAGCTACCACAGCCTTGTCGCTTGTCATCAAAGAATGGAACACTGGTTTAAGAACAGTCTGGCTGTCTCCTTGTTCCTGATGTGATTGCAGACTGTCTACACTCTCCTTAGATAAGAAGCTGGTTATTTCTGGCAATTCTGGAAAGTATTATTTAACATTGCAATGCTGTGGCCATTTGTTTGTATGGTTTTATGATGATAATAAAATGATAAAGGCCCATCTAAGAGATATCCAATCATGATCTCAGACATTTGTTATTCATCATTGTTTTTAATAACTGAACAAACACTCAAACCAGTATTCATTATCATCTGTAGGTAAACCAAATAACAAAACAAGTAATTCTATTGCTTCATTTTTTTAACTGTTACTAACACTATGCCAATTTACTATTCCATTTTGTCTAGCAAGCTGTTGTTTTCTAATTAAAAACTGTCAATAAAAAGACAAATGCATACTTTTAAGAAAGTTCTGGATCTCCCCTAGCGGCCTGAAGCCGCAGAGAGCCTCAAATGGTGTTAGAGCAATAGCAAGTTCTGGCTTGTGGTTTGGGTCCTTATACATATCTGGAAAATTCTTATGAAGTTCCTCTGCATGTTCCTGTAATCATATTAATTAAATAATTTTTATAATCTCATCATCTGCCTAGCATTTTTTTCCCAAGCGTTTGCAATAACAGAATATTCAAAATTTTATTACATTGGCCATATATAATAAAATTCATATAAAATTCAATGTTGCTTTATCATGGTTTAGACAGGTGTTTTACAGTTTACAATGGAACTACAATGTAATGTATTTTTTATTATCTACAACAGCCAATTTTATTACTTTACCAAGGCAACCAGAACAACTATCAGCATATATTAAAATAATATCTCTTTAGGTAAAAGATAAAAATTACCTTCTTAGGATGAGCTTGTATAGACAAGGCCTTTCTTATAGACAGTATCTTGAACAAGAAAGGCACACCAACACCAAACTTTTTTTTCACTTCTGGTCCGATGGCATCCAGATTGTTTTTGATATACTCGGAGAGCAGTACATCCCTATCAATGATGATTGAAGGTCCGTTGGGATGGGTGCCCATCCACAGTTCTGCATACGGTTTCGACTCGTCAATGGCTATGTCCGGATGAGCGCTCGACAGTAGTTTAGCCACTGTACTATCGAGACCCAGTTTGCCCCAGTCATAATTTTGAACTTTGCACTGTAACTCCATTGCTCTGAAAGGATACCATATAGCTTTTGATAGAAAATTTTTGGAGACTACACCAAGCATTACTTCGGTTTATAATTACATATATTCAATATTGGTACAAAAAAAAGAAAATATTAAAACAGTATTAGTTATTGTTATCCTTACTGTTTATAGTTTATTGCATAGTTAAAGGTAGGTACTTACTATCTATTTGTACTGCTTTAGTAAGCAAAAAGCTTTAAATTAATAATAGAAACACAGTCTCAAACGAAACGATGTTTGAGTACGTGCCTAACTAAAGTTTAATTGTCCACGTTATCACTGTCCATTCGTCGAGGCGATCCCCGATTAAACGAGATGAGTGTTCTGTGACGACATGGAAATTGAAAATGGTTATTGGTTCAACAAGAAGAAATTTAAAATTTAACTTTTGAAAGATGTAATCAACAAAACGTCAAACGACATGCATTTGACATTCTGACACTGACAGCAACTGTATTGATAATTATTCCTACGTTCAGAAATCATGAATTGTTTGGTAAGTATTTTTTCGATAATGATTATAAATAAAACCCTCCACAACCGCGAGATTTGCAGTCTCAGGAAATATGTCCTTCAAGCAAATGTGGGCAGGCACCGAGATATGATCGCAGTGGACAAGGGCTACACCCCGCTCTACCTGACAACTGGCGCAAACCTGCTACTAACTATCGGAAAGAAATATGGCAAGGCAAAGAGCTTCACGGACGCTTTTTCCGGGCCCTCCATGGGCCTGATGTAGACTTTTTGGCGTCTATCCTGACTGCGTTTCAGCGACCTCTTCGAGGAAACCGAAGGTTTTGTCTGTGCGATTATGGATGAAGTTATCGTGACGAATAATTATCGGAAATACATTGTCACGGACGGCACGGTTGACATCTGTCGGGCATAGTTTCCAGTTGTTCTCGTCATGCTAACGGCGAGTACTTACACAGCCAATCTAGTGGCTAGAATTGCCACCAGCAAGTCAGCAACTTGGCTTGCAGTACAACCTTGTGGAGTCCGAAGTACCATACTACAGGTATGTGCCCGACCCGAATTGGTCTCGAAAATGGTCACGCCACATTGTACTGGGATCGATCTATGAACACTGACAGGACTTTTGTAGCCAATCAAATCAAATCAAATCAAAAGTCACATATTCAAACTAGGCTGAGAATCACCACTTTTCGAACGTCAAAAATGAGCCTGATATTGTGGTGATAGATCGAGGAGAGCACCGTGCAATAATAGTTGATAGCGCTATCCCTTATGACGCGAATCTCGTGAAAGCTGAGAAAGATAAAAATAATCAGTTATCACGAGGTTGTCGACATGTGGGACGCGGACTCTGCAATCATTGTACTGATAATCGTAACGGTTAAAGCCCCAATAGCGGAGAGCCTCGACCTTCATCTCAGAAGGCTTTCATTGCGCGGCTGGGTTAAGGGCTTGATTTAGTAGAAACCAGTACTTCTGCAGGCTTAGCATGACGCTTTCTGTTTCAACGAAGCATAGACACAGCTCTTTCTATACAAAGTGACATTTTGTTTCTCTATTTTTGACATTGCACCGTAGAAATTCTGTCTGAATCGTTTTGTCGACGGAAGAGTAGACAAAAATGAAGTTCCGTGAAGACAGTACGACGGCAGCAAAGTAGAAAGAGTTAACTGCACTTTTTACCAAATTCACTCTTTTACATAATTTGACTCAGAATTCTTTGTTTTGTTATAAGATTTTTTTTCTGTTAGCGCGCGACCACAAGATAAACGAGGTATTTATTATTAGAATTCTATAAAAAAAAGTTCGTGTTGTGTTGTCCCCACGTAAATTAGTTTTCTGGCAGCAAGTGGCTATCTAATCAATCTCAATAAAAGAAGTGCTGAGTTCAAATTCACGATGCTGGAGTTCCAGAAGAAGCTAACTTTCTGAATTCCTGATATCTAGCGAATGCCGATGACATGATCCTTTACGGACTTGGGGCTAACCAAAGGAATAATTATTGATTATTATTATTGTAATTTTTGTACATCAAAATGCCCTTAGGACATTACCTGACGTAATGCCTGTTTGCCCCGAAAGAGTAGGTAGAAGTTACTTTCGTCGCTGACCGTACCTATGTGTTTCATTGGCTCACAGAAAGTAAAACTATATAGGTATTTATAGATAGTAGCTACAGTCGACATGGATATAAATGAAACGTCGCGAAGGGCAAAGTAGAAAACGAACGTAGCGCCCCTAGCCACGTTCACTTGGTTAGAGCCATATTGGACTGCATATACTTTTTATTCAATTTTTTTTTTCTTCATAATATACAATGCCATTACGAAGGCTTTCCGACGCACGAGGAGCTGAAGTCACAGCTAATTTTATGTTATGCTTATTTCCATCGTCGTCAAGACCCTTCAAATTGTTCAGTTTCAACTTGGTCTCCTGCAATTTAGAATATTTAATTATTTTGGCTGGTATTGCAAATCCAGTGAGACCTCTGTTAATAATTTCAACATTTGGTGCATCTTCAAAGGGTTCGCAAAAACTAGAATCACCTATGTAGGAACTTCCAGCGTCATACTTGCCACTTTGTCTGGTATTTTTATCAGAAGGGCTATTATACTTTAATTCTATCTCTTTAAGGTCTAGATAGGGATATTTCTTCATTATCACGAGTTGTTCATACTGACGGAGGTCTTCTTCACTTAGATAATTCTTATCATTCCAATGTGCATTTCTAGAAATGTCTTGTTTAGAGTCTAGTATTTTAAATGCGTCGTTAGCTAACTTCTTGTTCTTGTCGTTGTGATCGCTCCTAGCACAAATCCGTGAACCTGTAAGTAGATACAAGAATGTCATTAGGTATTTTTATATAAGTAATTCCCTATTTTTTCACGCGAACGTGTACCTCATGTAAGTAATATTTTATTATTGATCACAAGTCTGCAAAAATAGGTGTGTTACCTACCCACCGGACCCACAAATCGCAATTTCTTCGATAGTTATGTCGTTACATAACTATCGAAGAAATTGTGATTTGAACCGTGAGCGGATTTTCCAATTGTTTATTTCATTGCTCATAAACCCAGATGCTGAAAATTGCTGTAAATACTTAAGGAAAACACTGAAAAGTTGTGTGGAAATAGGTTATTTTCATGGTATGGGCATGTGATGTGGAGGAATGATGGAAATGTCGCCAAGAAAGTTTTGAGTATGAATGTGGATGGATGGACTGTGTGAAAGTATGGCAGAAAAAGACGTGTTGCGCCGAACCCAAATAAATAGGGATAAGGGCAGAACAAAGAGATTTAAGATAGATTAAGTAAATAATTTAATGTCTTTGGGGCAGAAGAATGATGATGATGACTTAAGTATGTAAAATACTTACGATTGTCGTAAACATCTACGAACATGTTTGAGCCCTCCCTGTGTAGCGGAAAAGTGTAGTTGAAAGTAAGGCATAACAATATGCACAAAATGGTTAAAACCGCAGCATTTCGTTGCATTATATTGCTGCTTACTAAATATTTATACATTGAAATCAATGAATGAATGAGAATCCCGAATGGACTTCGTTCATAAATAACTTATGACGGACATTTAATTTGTTCAAACGTCAACCGCATGTAGGTAAAAAGTTTGGTAGCTTAAGGTTTTGTGACATAGGTAATGTTATTTTTTAAGAAAAATATTAAAACATGCATGCAGCGACCGCTGTTTGAATATTTTTCTTATTTAAACTTGGTCATTTACTATTACCTAAGCCTGTTATATGTTATATGTACCTACCAAGAATTAATACTTGTAGTCTGTGTCTGTGGCTATTATAGTTGGGCCCTATCCGGTATATCGATCAGCTCAAGAAAAGGTGTAGCCAAAATAATGGATTTCCTCGGATAAGTATCGAGTGGGTAGAGCGAGCTAATTAAAAAAAAATGACTTATGCCTAGGAACAGCAGGGTATATTTAACGGTAAGCGTTCTTACCTACTTACCTATTCTACCGTAAAAATATGTCGGTACTTGTAAAGGTACCTACTGAATAACTTAAAATAATACTTAAAAGATTGTAATTAACTTTGTTGTTTATACCAAGTTGGGACTAAGAATAACTTTGTCTCACTTGTAATCCCGCCTAGAGGGTCGGGTTTATAAAAATCAAGCGTCCCCATTGGTCGTCACTCACCCTTTCCCCAAAATTCCCGCACGGGCGAAGAGGGAGTGAGCAGGGGGCGGGGCGGAGTTCCTTGGGGATGTCAGTATGCACCTGACGCTGTCAATTGACCAGTCTCCCGGAATCGGACAACACGTGTGCTGTACGGCAATACACACGATGAGTGAGGAAGTTGAGGAGAATGGTCAGACAGACGGGAAAACTGTGCAAACGCTTCAAGCGCCGCGGCCGTCTTCTCCGCGGAAATTCTTTGCGCGGATTTACGGCCATCTGGAGGAGCCTAAGAGGCCGAGTGTGGTGGAGAACGTGGTTGGAGGGGTTCCGGGGTTCGAGAGCGACTCGTCTTCGGATGTGGAGATAGGCGAGAGTGAGGGATCCCCGGAGGTCCATCTTAGGGATCCTCCGCTGTGGTCAGCGCCGCCGCCGCTGCCTTTGTGTCCTCGCCCGATGCTGCTGCCGCACCAACAGCTGGCCTTTGGAGCCGGTCTTGCTGCTTTCTGTGAGTTAATATCGCCCGATCTTTTTTTTTTTCATTTTGAGTGATTAACACTCATGTCGATTTATACCAAAGCAGGTAATTAACGTGAAAGCAAACTAGGGACCTACTTAAGTTACAACATGTCTTACCAATATAGTTCAACAACCTAATATAACATTAGGCCGTGAACTATTTATGTAGGATTACCGAATCATTCATAACTGGTGGTGGTAGGACCACATACCTTATAGTCGTAAGCCAGTTATGAATAATTCGGTTATAAAATAAAAAGTAATTATCTGCTTATTCTAGAAAATCATGAAAGTTTATTTCAATAATGAATTCCCCTGTATCTGTTTGTATTGCTTTTATACTAGGGATGGGCCAACGTAATTTGAACCGAATGCGAACTTCGGCCGAACCTTCAGTGAAAATAAAAAGTTCGGACGAACTTATGTTATTTTCACTAGGAAATATATACGAACAAAAATGTAAGAGACTCCTGCCAGATAACGCAGAATCCTTGGTGTTTTTGATTCATAACCTGCCCTTGGTATCTACCTAAATTTTAAATACCTACCAAAGAAGAAGATTTAATTTATCAAAAATATCAAAATGTTTAGATGTCAAAATAGTTTTACAACTTACAAACAATAAATAAATGCTTATGATTTTTCTTTTACTGGTTTAGTTTTATCAAAACAGTTGAGTTAGGTATTTTAATATTTTCTTGTATCGAATGTTCGGCATTAGAACCGAATTTCGGCCGAATGCCAAAGTTCGGTTAAACCTGTTTCGGTAACCTCTTTGAAACACCTCAATGTGGTGTAACGCCAAGAGAAGGTATGTCAGGTCCTATTACCATCATTCGTCGAACTAACCACATACATTTTCGACGACCGCAATCGTTCACCATCAGATGAGACACCGACTAGGTGGACACACGCGTGCCTATATCAACGGTAGCTAAATTAACGAAACTCTCTGTTGGTCTCTGTAAAGTTAGTAAAAAGAAAAACCATTTGGCTCCAAAAGTTTCATAACTTCTTCCTCTTGGGCTATTATTTTAAAATGGTAGGTATCTAAACGTGATGGTAACGAACAAGTGATTTTAAAATCATGTCCGTCATTTAAAAACTACCCGAAAAAAAAAAAACATAGGCAGTCATGGGTACTGCCGACAGAAATTAAAACTTAAGACTCTGAAATAACAGTGCTTTTTGTTTTTCAAATAGTTATTAAACATTTACATTTCATAATTTGTAAATTAAAATGATTAATTAAAATATGTATACTTTCACTGCTGGCCAAGCGCAACACTAAACAACATTGGCATGTCGGTGACGCGAAGTCATAAGATTTTCCCCTACCAAAAATCGCTCAACGCGCCAAAAAGAGTTTAACAAAAACAATAATTTCGTTACATAATAATGATTTTTTTCACCGAATTACATTACAGTATTACGTATAGAATATCCAAAAACAACCAACCAGCTGGCGGGGGAGGAAACTAGACTGTAACAAAAGTTTGTACTTTAAAGCTTAATATTACGCAAACGGATCCCTGAATTTTTTAACGGCCTATCCAACGATACCCCACACCATGGGATAGACGAGGAAAAAAAATATCATCCCTACTTTACATGCAAGGGAGGTACCTACACTACATTTTATTTTTTTAAGATTTTAATTTACCTCTTTGTCGGCGTGATTAATATGTATACCCATGGCAAATTACAGCTTTCTAGTACTAAGAGTATTTGAGCTAAGTCGTGGAGAGGCAGACAGACGGACAAGGTGAAACTATAAGGGTTCTATGGTATCTGCTTTAAAGTCTTTTTTTCTAAGTTTGCACACACACACTATAAGAACTTTCTACTGTATCGTGAAGTCGTTTATTTACCATCTCGTCCATCAATTACAATTAAACCCGAATAAAATATTATCAATAGGGAAACTGGGGCTGGTTGCCTATAGAGGTCGAAAAACTTATCGATCGCCAAAAACTGTGTTTTACTATCGTATACTTTTTAATGAGAAGACAACAGATTTGTTGTGAACTACTTTCCTAGTAATACAAAAGTTCGTCAGACTCGTCGACCATTAATCACAGAATTATTTTCAAATCGAATTTCGATTTCGAATTCGACTGGGTTAGCCAAGTAATCAAAGAGGATAATTTTGAAAACCTTTTTGCAGTACAGATTGACTTATATACTGATACAGCAAGAGATGTTATAGATAAACCTTGTCACTTAACTAGTCTTGCCACTTAACTAGTTAATTTTAACAAAAAACCGTTTTACCGTTGGCAAAAGCGTTTGAAGTTCATTAAAATTTCTTGAAGTATGGACGCGTGACAAAAGTAAAATAAGAAAATATGACTAAGAATCAGAATATCAGGCTGTGAATTAATAAAGAAGTAAAGGTTTTTTTTGTGAATGCTCTTACTTTGGAATAAGTTTAAGCTGTTTAGTTTCTTGAGTCTTTTTGAATAGTACACTGTCTTATTACTTTTCCCTTCTCATGGTTTCACATTACTTAATTACTATTTTAGTCAACCCATGTGTTAACTAAAATATTAATTGTTATTGTGCACAGTCAATCTACCCCGGTCCTGGAGTAGGTTGACTAGGATTTCTTGTTCTGGAAAAACCAGTAAAAAAATTATAATTTTGATGTAAAATATTTTATTAGGCTAATAATGTCACTATCAAATAAAGTCATTTTTAAACATAAATATTAAAACACAAGAAATGTAGACTGGTGAAACGTGGGCGTACCTACTATATCTCTACCATACCACCTCTACCTCTGCCCGGTTTGAATGTTTGTCACTCAATCACGCAAAAACGGCTGAACGGCTGAGATGAAATTTGGCATGAAGATAGTTTAAAACCTGGACTAACACATCAGTTACTTTTTATCTTGGCAGTACGTTCCCGTGGGATAATTTTCGATATCGACGCGGGTGAAGCTGCTTGCAAAAGTTAGTAGACCAATAAGTGAAAAGTTAGCCCCGGTCTCCCCTAGGCCATAGAAATATAGGCATTCAGTTACTGCCCATTGGTTGCTTCTTGCTCATCCTTTGGACGGACTGAACGAGTACCTACTACTTACTAGATTTGTCAGCCTGTATGTCTATAAACCCATTCTTGAATTAGGTACATTTAAATATAATATTGCAGGCGAGGTAGTTAGTAGAATAATCTTTGATTAATATGATTTTACGTCAAGAAAATTAGTTCCTTTTATTAGAAAGCACCATATGTGGTAACAACAATATACCTAGGAACAAAACCCGCGGGAGCTGATGGCACAACGGGTTGCCGCCTTATGTGGTCGATTTGTAAAAATTAAAGGCATTGCAATACTATAGTGTTACATAATTTTACTCCGCTGAACTATTTCTATTTTTTTAAACTTGTTAAATTAGCCTGTGGGGAGGTCTTGATTTTTTGAAGGTCGGGATTTTTAATCTTGTTTAATAGTGCAATGGGTGCCGATTAAATAATATAAGAGATAAATATAAGCTAGGTATATAGCATTTAAAGTGCTATAAAATAATTCATTCTAGTCCTAATAAAGAGCTCAGATGAAATGAAATCATTATTTGTAGAATAATACTCATTCGTAGCATGGTCTACGACGACGACGGCGTGCTACGAAGCTACGAAATATTCAGAAAGCCCAATTTTTTTTCATTTTTATTGTTATGTTCGCATATCATTTTTAGTGTTCTGTACCTCAAAAGGAAAAATGGAACCCTTATAGAATAACTCGTGTGTCTGTCTGTCTGTCCGTCTGTCAAGCCGATTTGCTCCGAATCTACTGGACCTATAGTTGAAATTTGATACACATATTATGAATTTTTGTGACCCAAATACGGACGTGTAACGTAAATAAATGAATTTTGAATATGAGGTTCACTTTTGGGGGGCAAATTAGAAAATTAAAATAAAAAAACTTTTGCAAATTGTTCTGTGTGGCATAACAAATGAAAGGGCTTGTTGTGAGGGTCGCAAATATATATATATTTTTATAATTTTATGTTAAATACTTTTAAAGTTATTTAAGAAAAGAGGTGAAAAAGTACCATTCTCCCCCCTTGACTCCAAAACTACTGAGCATGTAAGTTATTGAAAAAACTACAGAAAATAGTTACTTATAGATTACAGGAAAACGAAGTCTATGGTGTTAAAATAACATGGTAAATCTCTCAACATTGTGCGTACAAACTTACATTTGCAATTGGAATGTATTGGAGAACAAGTTTTTTAACTACAATGTTAAGTTTTTTCTTGGGATAGATTATCTTGGGATACAAAACATGGTAGATTCATTGTACGGAACCCTCACCACGCGAGCTCAACTCGCACTTGTCCGGGTTTTTGTATTTATGTTCATATGATAAACATAAAGTCTGGGTGTAGTGCGAGTTCGAAAAAAGATCCGTGTATTTTAAGACCGCGATACAAAGCCCAGCATGATTTTATTATTCTAATTTATAAAAAAAACTATTTTATCGTTAATTTACTAATTACTCACGCAGATACGGTTTTCTTCGGTAATTTACAATCTCTCTCAGGCAAAACATCATAAGATTAAATATAAATAAACAGCGCACTTTTTCAATCTGTCTCTTCAGAAGAACAGAGATCAAAGATATATTTTTGCTTCCAGAGCTTACTCGTAAAAATAAAATATCACTAGAAAAATATTTGAATATAATGGTGGGTGTCCATAGATAAGCCTTTTGCGCCGTAGAACCTCCTTCCCTAATCCTTTCACACAACTCTTTGCCGGACATCTCTTTATGGATTCAATGGAAATATATTTTTTCAAAGTTCTCAAAGAATTCTTATATTATTATCTTTCTTATCATGTTGACCAGCTGTAGTTATAAAAATCTTTTTCAGTTAGATTATTTCATTTATCTATGTAAGTAAGTACCAACGTATTTTCAATCAGATGAATAAGAAATAATCAATAGCTACCCATACCTACAATATAATTGGTTATAATAACAACATTTATTACGCTACCCGCTACGTTTGTCGGGGTTGGTCTTTACATACCGAGACTCCTCCGTGCCTCGGAAAGCACGTTAGACCGTTGGTCTCAGCTGTCATTCGTGGATCTTTGACAGTCGTTCCGAGGCCCCAGGCAACACAAGGAACACGGGTGGGTTTTAGTCAGTAAGAGTCTGACCATAGATATAGGAAAGAGTCTGACTCACCCTCCCCCCCCGCCCAGAGCGGGAGAAGTTATTTAATAATTCCCATCCAAAAAAAAAAGGGGTCCCCACCCACGCACGGTCATCACCCAGTTACTGGGTTGTGGACGTCAGATAGGCAGTCGCTCCATGTAAAATTCTGGTATTTAGCTGCATCCGGTTATCCTGGCAGCCGACCCCAACATAGTTGGGAAAAGGCTAGGCAGAATTTAATTAAACAAAATTCATTATTATTTATTTATTAAATTATACATTAATAACAACATTGTAGTTACTGAATTTGCGCGTCGCGTCCATTGCATGTAGGTGTTCAAATATTCCAATAGTGCACAGTAGGTAGACCTATGCACCACATAATTGGATCCCAAACATTGGTCCCTCAGCACATCCCTCAGTCACTGGTTAAATATACTCGTATGAACGTGGAAAATTATGAAATTGTTTTGACTCTACTATTTTGACCTATCTCCGCTTCCCAGTATGTGGCCAAACCACATACTGGGAAGCGGAGATAGCAGCCTTAAAAACTGGTCATTGTTGGCAATACTGTAGGAAAGAGAGCACGAGGCCGGTCGCCAACACGATGCGATGGTCGGAATAAGTAAAAGAAGCTACTTCCTCAAGAAATTTTCAGCAGATGATGTTGGCAACTTTGGATTGGAATCGATGGAGGCAGATTGTCCACTTAAGGGTCGGGTAATCATCGTTAACCTTGGCCATTCGACTGCGCGTCGCGCTCAAGCCGCGCCGCCGCCGCCGCCGCGCCGTGCCGCCGCCGCTGTCCGGATTCATAGAGAATATTCATTTTTAATAACGAAAATATGAATATATGAAAACAACACAGATAGAATTATAGATAAGTTATAAAATAAACTGTTCATACAAAAAAAAAACATGAAAATATCTTAAGTAGTTTGAAACTAATATCGTTTTTTACGCTTTGGGTAGATATACCTGAACTTATTTCATAAAGTATTTGACTACAATACATAAATATTCACATATAGAATTTATATGTATGCGTTCTAGTTTAACACACATTTTTTGCAAAACTTACTTGGGTTATATGAACGCATAATAACGGATTTAAAAGTCACTAAAATCATATATCTGCGCCTTAAAGGGATTCAGTGACCACGATCCTCAGCAATGAGGGATCGATTGATGAAGTTTGAAGTGAGTGAGTGAAGAAGTCTTGACTCTTGATGTCACATCTTGAAAAAAAAATATTTATTTACATTTTATGCCTTACTATAAATAAATAAAAATATTAATTTGACATTTAAAAATGCGTATTACAAGCCAGTCATAAAAAAATAGCACACAAATGTATTGCCACAAATCTGATCTTAACCCCCAAACTAGATCTGTATTTTAGGGGTCAGCGTTCCGCCATGGGTTCTGTTTTCAATCTAACAGCATTTTGGAGGAGTGTCGCTACAAAGCCAAGGTTAATTGCCATTTGGTAACACCTATAGGTAAAAATTACTTATTCATTACAAAAAGAAGGTAAAAGACACATAATATGAAGGAATTAAAATTACAGAAAGAAAGTAATATAATAATGATAAAGAGTATGAGTGTTTGTATGTCTGTGTGTGAAAGTGTATGAGTTGATGAGTGTATGTGTGTAAATGTGCATGTGGTGGAAGTGTGTTGTGTGTGTGTGCATAACTAACTAAGTACCATATTTTTTCTAAATTCTAAATTAATCAGCGCCTGTCACTACTCTATACAAGTTTAGACGTGATTAAAAACTTGCCTACTAATATTACGTCAATTTACGTCAACCGCTGATTAATTTGACAGGACTAAACTAAAATGTATCTTCTGTCCTTTTCTTAATGAAATAGAAAGAAAAAGATGCACTGAACTTAAATATAGTTCAGTTTGTGAACAAGGGAATCGGCGCCAGTACCTAACTTAGACCAACATATTTTGATAATCTACTTGTACGTAGGTCCTGAAATTATCCTGAAGCCCGAAAGCCTTACATCCAATTTTAATTCTTGAGGAATTTGGTCCGGAATATCAGCACCGATACCTAATCAGAGTTGTCGCTTGCAATAGTTTAGCATGAAATACTATTCAACCGTATCTACCCGGAGAGAAACTAAACTGAAGATTATGTAGCATTAAACCCAAACTAAATTCATCGCAACTTTCAAGCATACGTACCTTGTCATACATAAAAATATTCAAAACATTTCACCAAAATTACAATGACGTTACAATAAAAGCTTAAATGTAAATTATAACAGACAATGTGTGAAGTAAATGTAGGTACTTCCACAACAATGGCGGTTATAATTTACATTTAAGCTTATTAGTATGAAAATCTTTTTCTGTGGGGAGTCTTATTGCCATGAAAACAGAATCATAATGGTTTGTCGCGTCGCTGAAAAAGCTTTGGTGAAGAGTCTGTGGGCAGGGGGGCCGGGGGGGGAGTGTAGTGACGGCCCGCTCGTCGGCACTGCCATGATGCGATTACCACGCCACGTCTCGCTACCCCCCAATAGAGGCGTGCCGGCACCCATTCAAACTCGCTCTCTCGTTAAAATTGTCGGCAGTGTTCCGCTACGCTATAAAATCCATTGTTCAGCTCTAATAACTATTGCGAAATAACAGTCCATGAAACTGATTATACGAATGTTATAATTTGTTTGTGTTTAGGTTTGTATTATGTTTCAGCGTTTAATTCAAAATCAAAATCCATTTATTCAAACTAGGCTGAGAATCACGACTTTTTGATCATCAAAATTACATAAGACAGTCCCCCAAAACGGCCACCCTTCACCACTTTCTTCCTAGATTCCATACAATACGACTTGACTATAACAAAAATTAGCTCTTCAATGCTTAATATTACGCAAACGGATCCTTGAATCAAAAAGTGGTGTTCACAGACCCACAATATTTTTGAACGGCCTATCCAACGATATCCCACACCATGGGATAGACGAGAAAAAATATCATACCCACATTACGTGCAAGGGAGGTACCCTAAAAAAAATATATTTTACAAGATTTTATTTAGCAATTTGTCAGCGATGATTAATATGTACCTATACCTATGCCAAGTTACAGCTATCTAGTACTAAGCGTTTCTGAGCTACAGCGGGGACAGACAGACAGACAGACAGACGGACTGCGAAACTATAAGTGTTCCTTGTTTACTACGGAACCTTAAAAACGTAACTTAATACTTAAATAAAAGCTTCCAGGCATAAAGGGCGTGCCCGCTTTCATATAGCTAGCAGTAACTTAGTCACAAATGATAAACTAGGACCATCGAAGTAAAATAAATAAACAGTTAATTACTAATAACAATAGCAATAAGGTCAGCAAGACGACCAGTCAGCACAAGCAGCACCCGTTCACGAGCATAACGCAAAGATCAGCCATTAATATAAATCTGGGTAAGCAATGCTTATTTTGGGAATGACATTCTGATAAGGACTAATAATAATAATCCATCAATTCAATCCAGAACATAATTTCGTTTAATTTAATGAGGATCTATCAGCAATAGGTACCTGTTAGCTGATTCCCAACCTGTACCTATGATAGCTTTAGAAGGTATAGTTGCCGGCATTTAACTTTAGCTCTCGGCGGAGTAGTGGGGGTTTGTGTGAGTAAGGTCCAAAATCGCTTAAAGTAATTAAGGATCAGAGCTCAAGATAAATAAAAAAAGCCGGCAACTATATTAACTACATGGAATATTGTTTGCGCAGTTTGGGTTGGAGCAGTTACTGAGCAGTTGGTATATTTAAATCGTGGCACTAAAACAGTTTAGAATTTTGTAGTTTTAAAGGTCTTCTAATGGAACGTTAAGTAGATAGGTACAACCCTACAACCCTGTGTTTTATGATTCGGTACTATTCCCAACACTATATTTAAAATACGAGTATCAAATCATAGCCTGGTTATCTAGTGACTAGATTCTGGTCAATAAGCATCTGTGGTATCATTACTTACCCAAGTGAACATATATGTATACACTGCTAAGTACAAGCGCTGCTGTTAAGGTGGAACCGCAACGGTAGCCTGCGAAATTTGAATTTCGCGGGCTAAGTTTTGTGCAACATTTGTGTTTTGTGAAATGTCACTTGAAATGTATTCAAAAAACAAGATGGCCGCGTTAATTTCGATTTTAGACTTGAGAAAATAACCTTGTAACGGTATAATATACAGAACTCTTTCGAGCATTGGCTTGAAGTGGGTCAAATCTAGTTGCCCCAGGTTGATATGCGAGCCCCAAACACATGATAGTAAACCGAACCCATTTTTTATCAAACATGGACACTCTCAAATCCTCATTGTGCAGTGTTTAGCGTACATCGATGGGCTCGTGGGAGCTCACACGTGCACGGCTCGCATTCGCCGACAACATAGCATTTCGATTTATATTAGTCGCAATTTATATCGTTCTCGTTTCACATCGCATTTGACCGAAGTGCGGTTTCATCGAGGATTATGTGTTGAGTAAAGCTTAACAGCCTGTTACAAATTTGACAATCGATTGTTGAATGTATTGTAATGAGAAATACTCTGATTAGTAGACCTAATCGCTAGGCGTAAAACCACCATTTTAAGCCCCGCGCGACACCGATTCGGAGTCAAATAATAGACAATCAGTTGTGTCTCATTAGCTGTCCTTGACCAATTAAAACGTCCACTTACGTGTTGAGCTACGAGTCTACGACACGTAGCAGTTTAACCTGAAAGTGCTACGCGTCGTAGCCACTTCGATAAAACATTTTTTTAAGGATCCTGATAATAATATCGATTCATAATGGTTTTGTCAGATGGGTGGTTATTTTGTCCTAAATGGATTGTTGAATAATTTTACAAATAATAATATCAGAAAAATATTCGATGCATGTTAGCCGCTCTACAAAAAATTGTGTAGTTAAGGTTCCGTGCACAAGAAAACCCTCTTTTGTTTTTTGTAGAAAACCTCTCTTAAATTTCTCATCTAATTGAGAGAAAGAATGCTTGAATTAATTGAAACAATAAGTCTGTGTGTGATGATTACACCAACATTAACTAAATTAAATTAAAACTAAGTTAAGCCTAAAAAGGCCCTCGGGGCATTGTACCGAGGATGCTGGCGGCATTTCCTCGCTGAATTGCAATGCTGATGCGTTGCGCGAGAAAGCCGCCAGCTTTTCGGTCACCAGTTACATCAACTAGACGTTTCGCGATTTCCGCAAATAGCTTATGCGCACTGGGACCCCACGGACCGAGGGTCTCGACGCCAAAGGGCACAAAGTTGTAGGTACTCTCTGCCAAGGCCTCCATATTTAATAACTTTCAGATTTTCGGCATTTTCTGCCGCTGCACCCGCTTTAGAAGTAGTCCGTTGGAGGTGGGACGGTGCCAGTATGTCTACACAGGTAGCGTCCCACACAAGCATCCGTCCCAAACTCCACGGAACCAAAGACACACCATCAGGTCTTTTGCCATCATCTCTGACAATGCCAATCGGCTCAAGAAGAGCAGGCACATTGATGCTGGCAAGAGACCGGCGGATTATGTCATTAAGACTTATAGGTAATTTTTAAATTTCTTGAAATGGTTTGCTAAATAATAGGAACAAATACATTACAGACACGGTTTAAAATAAAAGTTTTTTCAACTTTATTTTTCTGCTATACTCGTATTTTGTATGAAAGTTGTAAATAGTGGTTCAGCTACATGCAAGCAGACCCTAGGTATAATAATGTTAATGATATCTTTTTATGTTCAAAATCAAAAGTCGTTTCCTGTAAAAAGATGACCAAACTTCAGTCTCCCGTCATTTTTCGGAAATCTTGTTGGGAATGTTAGTGATTTTCCATGAATACTTAATTTATTTGAAAAACCCTTCATCACCCTTCCCACATGCAAAACAAAGAACTCAAATTTTCAAATCACAAATCATTTTATTTAAATTCTTTTTTGCCCTTCTCACAATGAACAAAATTGATAAAATCGCCGATTCGTGCACGGCTCTACCGGCAATGTAGAGGTACCTATACCCAATATAATTTAAGAGTAGAGTAACCAGGGCCTCAAGTCTGCTATTACAATAGTGTCAGAATGGTCTATCATTGATTTTATAATTGTTGATTTTGACAAGTTTGGTAATCTACTAATATAATGGCGTCATTAATGAGAATCGGAACAGACCATTCTGACACTATTGTAATAGCAGACTTGAGGCCCTGGTTAAGTGGGCCCGACACTTTTGCATTGAAATGCCTCTGTTACTCGGAATAATTAAACCTATAAAACTAAGAACGAATTTGTTAGATTTTTCGATGTTTACCTCTATAATTGGGACTTGGTTGTGGAGGTCAGATATACAAAGTCAAAGTCAAATTATTTATTTCAAATAGGCACATAAAAGGCACTTTTGATCGTCAAAATTAACAAAAAAAAATAAAATTGATTCTAGTTGCCCCTTCCAAAAAGTAGTTTCGTATGCAGAAGAATGGGCAAGAAACTCCACAGACAGTTGCTCCATGTAAATTACTGGTATTCAGGTGAATCCGGGTAGACTGGAAGCCAATCCCAATATAGTTGGGAAAAGGCTAGACAGATAATGAATTGGGACTTTGTAGTTCAATAGCCTATAGGTACCTAAGTAATAATAATTTATCATTTTGAATATTGATCTGGACAGGTCGCGACACTTTTGTCCTCTTCCCTATACATAAAAAAAAAACAATACATTAAGACCTGTCTTAGCGGGGGCCTCTGTAAATAAGACAACGGTCATTTGAAACCTGCCTAAGTGATAAATAATAGATACTAATACATACACCAATGTCAATTGATCGCATTGGGTTTCATATTGATAGTTCACCCACGTTCATTGCGTTATTGACAGTCGAATTTTTAAAACCTATGAAGCAATGGGTTAGCGACATCCTTCAAAACTCTCGGATTGACGTTGACAGTGTTACGCAATTAAGGTGCTGGTAACACTGTATCAAAAATCCAACAGACTGAGTATTTCTTTTCCGCATCACTACTTCTACCAAGCGGGAAAGAGCCAGTTGGCAATAATAAGAAGACGATTTCACTACGAGTTTTCTGTATCTACGAGTATTGTGCTCAATTGAAATGCAGTGAAGCATACATTTCGTAATATCAATATCTGGCGAGAGGCATCGAAAACAAAACACGAGCAAGTCAGGTGTGGCACTTCCATCTCTAAATGGGCTCTAGTGAATGGTCGAATGAAGCTGTAATTAGGGGATCTTTCCTAATGAATATTAAGGGGCGCAACCCTAACACGGCCAGCTCCTATTGTTAGCATTGTTGATTAAACACAATCATTTTTTTTTATCGCTAACAACAATGGTATTTTTGTTGTTAAGATAAATCCATGATCAATATCTGGCTGTTTTGTCTTATATTGGAAATGAGCCTTATTTTGAATTAGGGACCTTCTTAATAGCCGTGTTTAAACAAATAACTTTGCTGTCTATGCTCTAAGGAGTAATAATTTGATTTTACTTAGGTAGTTATTCAAAGTACCTAGGAGGATGGTAACTATAAAACCGGTCAAGTGCGTGTTGGACCATGCATAATGAAGGGTTCCGTAGTTGGGATGAATTTATCCCAAAAACAAACTTAAACTTATCAATGTAGTTGAAAAACGTGTTCTCCCATACATCGATATTCGTCACGGTCAATTCTCCAACTGAAAAGTAAGTTGGTCGACTGTTACTCGTTAACTTGTAAAGCCTACTTAGCTGTGATAGTTTTCCTTTTAATTTCGATATACATATATACTACTGCCATGAATTTTTTCACATATCCAAAAACAACCATTTAGCTGGCAGGGGGAGGGCACAATTGACTTACAAAAAATAGCACTTCAAAGCTTCATATTACGCAAACAGATCCCTGAATTGAAAAATGGTTTTCACAGACCCGCAATATTTTTGAACAGCCTATCCAACGATACCCCACACCATGGGATAGACGAGAGAAAAAAAATATCATCCCCACTTTATGTGCAAGGGAGGTACACATTTTTTTTTTATTTTCACGATTTTGTTTTACCACTTTGTCGGCGTGATTAATATGTATACCCAAGCCAAATTACAGCTTGCTAGTACTAAGAGTCTCTGAGCTAAGCCGGGAACAGACAGACAGACAGGCAGACAGACGGACATGGTAAAACTATAAGAGTTCCTTGTTGACCGCGGAACCCTAAAAATGAGAAGGAATCATACGAATCATATTATTTCTATAGTTTTAACTTCACATAATGTGATGAACTATAGGTATGTAGATTAGAGTGTTCCTTATTCCTAAGAAAAACCATTTTTTTCCTTTAATTGCACGGGGCACCACATAATTTGATTATTATAAGAAACTACTTCAGTATTATTTTTTTATTTTCGTTATGAAGTTTAAGGGTTGCTATGAGGGCGACACTGAGAGTTTTTAGAACTGGCCACTTGTAAACGATTTAATAAAAAAACAGTTCAAATTTTGTAAATGGAACTCTTTGCCAATATTATTGTGTATGTATTTTATTCATTTGTTATTTGTTTACAATTTGGCAGTAAATTAAAAATTGTCTGTCACGTCAGCATAAATTTAACGCGAGAAAATTTTCGTACAATGATTTTTTATGACTTTCGATGTCATTTAAGTCAACAAGAAAGTTATGATAGACTTCGATTGGCCTTTCACGATGAAGCTTTCTACGGCGACGACTGGAGATAACATCAGTGTTGTGCGGCGTATGATAGAGACTGACAAAAGAGTGACTTATCAGCAGATTCGGACAAGCTTAGGCATCGGTATGAGTCAAATGCACAAAATCCTCCAGTAACATTTAGCGGCCAGAAAGCTTTGTGCCCGGTAATTTGACAGAGGCCCAAAAACTCCATCGTGTTGATTGGTGTCGTGAAATTGTTCAAAGATTTAACGGAGGTGACTCAAATGTTGTGTTCGACATACTTACGGGTGACGAATGTTGGATTTATTGTTATGATCCTGAAACTAAGAGACAGTCTGCTGTCTGGCTGATTCCTTCCGAGGAGTTGCCAACTAAAGTAAAGAGAGGTCGAAGCGTGGGAAAAAAGATGGTGGCGTCGTTCTTTGGAAGGACTACTCATTACGCAACAATTATTTTAGAGGATCGAAAAACATTTACTGCAGAGTGGTACACTAACAATTGTTTGCCACTTGTCTTGGAAAAAGTTCGGGAGAAACGACCTCGCAGTAGGATCCTCCTTCACCACGACAACGCTTCGTCGCACACCGCCAAGCAAACAATCGACTACTTGGCGACGTCAGCCTGTGGAATTACTGGGTCACCTGACCTATAGCCCCGACCTCGCACCTTGCGATTTTTATTTATTTCCGAAAATAAAAGAAAAACTTCGAGGAAAACGTTTTATGGATGCTGAGGAAGCAGTGGCTGCGTTTCAAAATGCCGTCGAAAAGACCCCTAAGGACGAGTGGGTTAAGTGCTTATCTCAGTGGTTCCATCGGATGCAGCGATGTATTGATGTAAATGGACACTATTTTGAAAAGATATAATAAAACTAATAACTTGCTAGTTTGTTCAGTTTTTGAAATTTTCACAATTTTCTAAGAACTTTCAGTGTCACCCTCGTACTAAGGGTTGAATTTTAAATAAAAAATCTTTACATTAACAAATGTAGAGAGCTTTTATTTGTTTTATTCATAAGTCTGAACATAAGAAATTCAAAATTATTTTTATTATTATAAATTAAGACACATGTATATTCATCATCATCATCATCATCATTTCAGCCGAAAGACGTCCACTGTTGGACATATCCCTCCTCCAAGCACCGCCACTTCGACCGGTTTTGTGCTTCCCGCATCCAGCGGATTCCTGCGGCCTACACAAGGTCATTGGTCCACCTTGTAGGAGGCCTTCCAAAGCTACGTCTTCCGGTACGCGGTCGCCATTCCAGAACCTTTCAGCCCCATCGGCCATCTGTTTTGCGAGCAATGTACCCTGCCCACTGCCACTTAAGTTTGACAATTCTTCGGGCTATGTCGGTCCTTGGTTCGCCTGCGGATCTCTTCATTTCTGATTCGATCACGTAGGAAAACTCCAAGCATAGCGCTCTCCATTGCCCTTTGAGTGACTTTTAGCCTTTTGATAAGGCCCATTGTAAGCGACCACGTTTCAGTGCCATAGGTCATCACACGCACTGGTCAAAGACTTTCGTCTTGAGACATTGTAGTATGTGGGACGAAAAGATATTGCGTAGCTTCCCGAACGCTGCCCAGCCAAGTCGGATTCGACGATTGACCTCTTTCTCGAAGTTGAACCTACCTAACTGGACAGTTTGTCCCAGATAAACATACTCGTCCACAACTTCGCGCGTAGCGTCTCCGATTTTCATGAGAGTGGGTGTAACATGGGCATTTGACATGATCTTTGTCTTGTCTATGTTCATTTTAAGACCCACTCTTTCGGAAGCTCTACTGAGGTCATCGAGCATTGTACTGAGGTCCTCCATAGTCTTAGCCATGATAACTATATCGTCGGCAAACCGAAGGATGATGTACTCGCCATTGATGTTGATGCCTGGCCCTTTCCAGTCAAGAACCTTGAAGACATCTTCCAGTGCAGTGGTGAACAGTTTCGGTTGCCCTCGAGTATGACGGAATCAAACAGCTTCTGGAAGGCCTTGAGAACGGGTTTTCCACCGGCCCTCAGAAGTTCAGCCGTAATTCCGTCATCACCCGGCGCCTTGTTGTTTTTGAGCTGCTTCAGAGCCATCCTGATCTCGTACAAGCTGACGTCCGGGATGTCTTCGGTGTAGTGTCGCGTCAATCTAGCTCTTGGGTCGTTTGCCAGATTCATACCAGGGTTACCTGTTGACGTGTATAACTGTCCATAGAAACTCTCGATCTCTCTCAACAGCTCATGTTTGGCGGATACGATCCTACCATCAATGGTCTTCAGTTTCACAAGCTGGCTCTGCCCAATAGACAGATCTCTTGTAAAGACCTTGGAGCCTTTATTCCGCTCTATCGCGTCCTTAATGCGCTCTGTAAGTCGCTTTTTAATGACTCAGAGATCCGTCTATTGAGCTAGCGGTACTTGAGCGCATCAACTGAAGACTGCAGGATCATCTCGCGCCTCTCCTCCATGAGCCGTATAGTAGGATCAGAGAGCTTCTTGTTTCTATTAGTACGACGGGTCTTGAAGATCTTAGACCCGACCGTATGGACAATTTCCACTAACCCATCGTTATAATCGTCCACGGAGCTCCCTAGGCACTCGAAACGATTTTGAAGTTCGAGGTGAAAGCTCTCGGGGTTTTGGCCTTGGATCGGTGCTGGGCGGAGCGTAGACTTCATCAGTCGAGATTTTTCCAGCTTGATATTTAAATTCAATGTGCCTTACCATTCGGTGATCACTTCCGGTTTTCACCGCGTTGATCACAGAGACATCATTGAATACTTGCTTCTTCGTTGACATAATGAAGTCAATCTCATTTTTTGTTGCACCATCAGGGCTCTGCCAGGTCCACTTTCTGTGCTCACGTTTTCTGAAGAAGGAGTTCATAAAGAGGCCTTCCTTCTCCATAAAACTGGCTAGTGGCCTCGGTGGTTCCGACGTCCAACTCCAAATTGCCCCACTCGCAGCTCATCATCGTTTCGTTTGCCCAGTTTCGCGTTGCAGTCCCCCATGACAACGGTGAAGTGAGTTTTAGAGCCATGCATGGCTCTGGATTTCCAGAGCCATGCATGGCTCTAAAACTCACTCCGACCTCGTCACACCCCGACGATGAAGTGGAGACCATGTATGAGGATATTATTTTATCCTCATACATGGTCTCCACTTCATCGTCGGGGTGTGACGAGTTCGGGGCGTAAACCTGTACGACCTTCAGCGAATATCTTTTGGATATTCTGAGTATAAGGTACGCCACCCTTGTCGACACACTCTCGATCTTCACCACGTTGCTCATAAGGGACTTGTGAACGATAAACCCGACACCACCTTGGGACTGTTGATCGCCCTCCCGGAAATAGAGCAAATTCCCGGATTTGAGGATTATCGAGTCCTCCCCCTCTCTTCGGACTTCAGATAACCCTACTATACCCCATCGTAACCTGCTCAATTCTTCCTCGAGTTCGATGATCTTCTCGTCGGTCCGGAGTGTACGCGTGTTATATGTTGCCAGGTCTAGTTTTCGGTGGTTTTGGTAGCCGGATCTCTTCCGGGGATTCTTAACACCCCTTGCCTCACCGTAGCCTTGACCGCTACCGTAGCCAAGGTTAGGCGGGCCGCCGGGTACTAGGGGCCGTATTTTTTTAGTGCTTGTCATTTGGGAGGGGGGTGTTTATATGCATAGAGAACGCTGCTGCCCATTCTCTAGTAAGTCCTTTAGTCGCCTTTTACGACATCCACGGGAAGAAATGGGATGGTACTATTCTTTACGTCCGGCACCACACGGACTGCTCTATATATAACATGTATATAAGAATCATTTATTTTTAAGAAACAAGGGTATTGGGGTACTTATTCCTATACTCGTTCACAAATAAAAGCAAATACTGTTTTTTTCTTAATTGGTCGTAATCAATTTTTTATATTCCTAAATAAACGAAAAAAATAATTAGGTAGTGAGACACTTATTTAAGCGGCCATACAATGTTTTTTGTTAAAGTTTGGTGACTGATAGCGACCTCTAAATCATATCAAACAATTAAAAAAAGACCTGTTTCATATTTAGATGTATACAGGGTGTCCAGTAAATAGCACGACATACTGCAGGGGGTGATAGCTAGGTGATACCTATCAATACAACACAATATATGTTCAGCAAAATCTTACAGATTTACAGTTTTACAAAATTTTCCGAAATACTGAAAAATCTCTACCTTGAAACAGATTTTTAAGCATCTCGTAATGAAAAAATCCTTTTCTAGTACTTTTTTTACATCAAATTATTCGTGAATAGTTACTTTACTCATTGATAAGTCTTTTTTCTATCAAAGACAAGAATGTTTTCAAGAAATACTATTTTTTGTTTAAATTTGCACAGAACTATTTTCTTATCACTTAAGTTTAACCTACAGTGGTGAAAAAAAAAATGTATGTGGCAGTTTTGTACAACAAACTTAAAAAATAGCTTGTTTAATGGTGATTTTGGAAAGATACAATACTAGTATATTTTCATTTTAAAAAATACGAAAAATAAGCTATTTTAGTTAATAAGAGCATTTTATTTTAAATGCAAGTAATGTGACTTTGAATTCGAATCGTTGTAAGGTCGTACTACGGTTCGAATTACATAATAATTAATCTACAGCCGACCGGCCGGCCGGTCTGTAAATGACATCTTGAAGGATAAGGTGATAGTAAAAAAAACAGAGGAGTTAACTTTAATAAACATTTATTTAAATAAATTACAATAAATGCTCAAATTGCTTCCCTTGTGCCCTAATACACGCTCGGAATCTTCTTAAAAATGAGCTTTTGAGTCTTCTCAGACTTATTTCCGATATTTTTCTTGCTGCAATGTTAACCCTTGCTCTCAATTCATTGTCATTTTGGATCGGTTTTTCATAGACTTTATCCTTCATGGCACCCCAATAAAAAAAATCCAGGGGGTTTAGGTCCGGAGACCTAGGTGGCCATAATATCGGTCCCAGTCGCCCAATCCACCTGCCAGGATAAGTTTCATCTAAGTAGGCTCTTACTTCCCGGTCATAATGACCAGGGCACCCATCATTTTGAAGCCACATCACCTCTCTTAGCTCACTCGGAACATTTTCAAGGAGCGTGGGTAGGGTTTCTCGTAAAAACTCCAAGTAATTATTGGCATTTAATGTAGGTGGAAGCTCGACGGGACCCACAATCTGGCCATTAAAAATCCCACACCATAAATTTATTTTGAATTTGTACTGGGACCTGTCTTCTCTTGACACATACGGATTTTCTAATTGCCAACTATGTAAATTATGCAAATTCAAGTAGCCGTCCTTTCTGCAGGCTGACTCATCACTCCATAACACCTTATTAAAAAAGTTTGGGTCCTCCCGATGCATTTCAAGCATGCGGCGGCAGAATTGAACTCTCGGCAGGTAGTCTCTAGTTAAAAGAGTTTGCACGCGTCGTACGTGAAATGGATGGTATCCATACCTCTTAAGTACTGAATGAACAGTGGACTTCGGTATCCCTGTGCGCCGTTGTATCGCCCTAACCGAAGTTGTCGGGTCTTGTTCTCGTTCCTGAAGCACTATGTCTTCGTCAACAACTTGAGGCCGTCCACCGCCACGTTGACCAGGGAGTCTGCCTTCCATGTAGGAGTTATGCACTCTGGTAAACATTTCATGGTGTGGATGTCTCCTATCGGGAAACCTTTCCCTGTAGAGGGTGGCAGCAGCTCGGGAACTTTGGCCAGCTTCTCCGTAAATAAGGTGCATCTCAGCAT
The DNA here is from genome assembly GCA_905333075.3 of Atethmia centrago. Taxonomy (NCBI): domain Eukaryota; kingdom Metazoa; phylum Arthropoda; class Insecta; order Lepidoptera; family Noctuidae; genus Atethmia; species Atethmia centrago. The sequence goes on along the minus strand of HG995383.1, from coordinate 10,548,054 downwards.
ACTCTCGCTGCGTATAACCAGGAAAAACGCGGCGGTTGGCCATGTTATAAAACACAAAAGTCCAGGTGGTCGCCAAGTCGTCGTAGTGATCACAATAAAAAATCCAAATCGTAAGGCAAACAAAGTCCGGGGTCCAAGGCACAAAACAGTCGTCAGTACGAAACAATAATTTGTGAACACAGAGATGTGTTGCGCACGGTTTAAGGTAGCGTACTGACAAGTGTCGCAAATAAGGTTGAGAGTGAGACACAAAATCACAATGCAAGAAAGAGCGGGATAGCACATGCGCTTCTTTTGTTAGACAGTAACCGGTCGGGTCGGGTCGGTGGGCGAGCAGGTAAAAACCTTTAGTCATTACGCGTGTACGTCGCATTTTACGTGTCACAACTAGTTTTATAATAATTTGCGTAAATGAGCAGCTATTACTTATTCTCATAGTGGTTTTTGTCAAAATTACGTTAATTACATTTTCAACAAAATCAGCTTCTCTGCAACTAAAATAGCATTTTTTTGTATTTTTTTAATGAAAATGCACTAGTATTGTATCTTTCCTAAATCACCATTAAACAGGCTATTTTTAAGTTTGTTGTACAAAACTGCCACATACATTTTTTTTTCACCACTGTAGGTTAAACTTATGCGAAAAGAAAATCGTTCTGTGAAAATTTTAACAAAAAAAACTATTTTTTCAAAACTTTCTTGTTTTTGATAAAAAAAAAAACTTATAATGAGTAGAATAACCTATTCACGAATAATTTGATGTAAAAAAAGTTCTAGAAAAGGATTTTTTCATTACGAGATACTTAAAAATCTGTTTCAAGGTAGAGATTTTTCGATATTTCGGAAAATTTTGTAAAACTGTAAATCCGTAAGATTTTGCTGAACATATATTGTGTTGTATTGATAGGTAGTGACCCAAGCTATCACCCCCTGCAGTATGTCGTGCTATTTACTGGACACCCTGTATAATCGAATGACAAAGTGCCGCGATGATAATTGAAAAGTCGAAAAATAAAGACCACCCTAATGTAGATACTTATAGTAGATCAAATAAAATAAATTAAACAATTTCAACTATTAGGTACGTACATTTCTAGTTCCCCATTAAGTTCATCTAAATAAAAAAAACTTAACACAAATCAACCTAAGCACCCCAACCGCTAACAACACTCACTTTCGACTCGATTAAGCGCATGACGATTTAATGTGACAACGCTCAGTCAGATAATACCTCCATTGTGGTCCAATTACATACATACGGTGCTTACGGGAAGGGAGAACAGCTGACGACTCTCAGGACATCCACCCTTTTCTCTCGCGCTATCTAATTGAACCAATCTTGTTATTAGTAGATTGCGTGCACTTGATTTCGATGCGGATTATTGCCTGTTGTTATCAGCTAATCAGCTCTTGGTTTAACGTTAACAGCGAGAGGTACATGACCTAATGACTGCTTCTATTGACTGTGAAAAGGTAGTTGACCTGAACACGTCGACCTGGCGTTTGACTGACGGATTAATAAACGTAGTGCATCAGATTTAGTGTGGATTGTCATTAGAAGGGCAGACAGCTAAGGTTAAACTACTGATTGGTCATACTTGTGATGCTGCCGTCGTAGATGTCGCGTTCGGAGTCAAAACTCCAGCGGCACTGTCGCTTGCATTTATTAAATTGTCAATTTCAACAAAATCAAAATATTTTATTTCACATACACCTACATGGGCACTTATGAAACGTCAGAAGCTAGGTGCACGGTTCCAATTGGTCGTTTCCTATGGAGAAGAGCCGGCAAGAAACTCCACTGTTACTCTTTAAAAAATAATTGGCTTTTACAATGTTTCCAAATTACAGTGTTAATAGGTATGGGAGGATAGTGTAGGCCTGTCAAGAAGTAGGGGAAAGGTGTACGAGATGATTCACGTAAGGGAGAATGCTTGTAGTTTAAACGATATTCAATTTAATACAGATGTAAAAGCGTTTATTCATAGTAAACTTATCTGTCTACGTGTTGTCATACTCATAATGTTAATTTATTTGATCTAATAATATTATAATTCACATTTTTAAAAACACTACCAAAGAATCATCTTGTACACCCCGGTGTCCAAGATGATCCCTACGGTAGGGGCAAGATGATCCTGGGGATCATGTTGCCCCTATTTTGGGAATGTCCTAGGTTTTGGTAGAATTAAATAAAAAAAATGTGTGTGAAAGGTGGCCATCTAAAATGAATAGCACTGGGACCTCTGCAGAAGGCTTCGTGTTGCATAAAAAAATATCACACGATTAATCCATCCAGATGAATTACATGCCTATATGGACCCCGGCGGTGCACCATCCTTTAATTCTATCTTCATTCGAACCCTTCGAAAGATGAACATGGGTGGAACAAAAGTTCCAGAAGCAGACATGCAAATTATAGCTGTCGTAGTCTCCCCCCTTTTAGCTGATGTAACTCGTGCTACCTTTTTGCGTCCAGTTCTTGCAAACACCTTTGGGTTTTTGATAGGTACCGTAGAAACGCTCGTCTCGTCAACGTTATAGATTCGATGGCATGGATAGTTTTTCGTCTCTTGAATGGATTTTAACACCGTATAAAACGCGTCTACAATAGGTTTGTTAAAGGCCCGTGCTCGAGCAGTTGAAGTGGATTCGGGAGCTCGAAGGGCTATATCTGGTAGCTCAATTTCCTGTTCTGTGGTTTTCTACCTAAATATTTTATTGCACCAACAGCCACTGTATTTTTGCCTTTAGCCCGCCTTTTTAGTGACATAACAGGCACAAAACTGCTTACTTGCTGTTCTATAAGGCACGCCATTTTTTACAGAATCCAGCGTTTTGATCATGGAGTCTTTCGACCGCTCACCACGATTAGGTTTTCTTTTATAATTACGAGGCATAGTCTAATACAAGATAAAGTACTTTTTGTTATTGATTGAAATTGATAAAATGAACGAATAAAGTCCACTACTGTTTTGTCCATAATGCAGGCTTTATTTAAGTCATATTTTTTAGACAAAATACATTAACTAAAACATAATCTATTAACATACAAATGGTTAAAGATGGTGTACAAGATGATCCGTACGGATCATCTTGTACACCAGTACCATAATCATCTCGCCCCAACATAAACATTTTTATTAAATGTTCGATAAAATAACTAATATCTTTTGAACTTTTACCACGCCATTAAAAAAACAAAATAGACCAATAAACAGAGGAACCAATACGACAACCTTTACAATACAGACTACCTAGATCACACTTGACATAAACTTAAAGTCAGCCTAACCGTAGATCAATGTCACGTAATTTTTGTTTTTTTTTTCCACAAAAAAATCGGTTATCTTATCACTCACGACGCCATTACGATTGACTGTGGCGTGGTAATATTGGGGACTACTATACGTCTTACCAATGAAAACAACTAGATGTCGCTAATAGTTTCGTTGCAATAAAAAAGGATCATCTCACCTCAACGGATCATCTCGTACACCGTTCCCCTACCAGGTACTTAAAAAAAATAAATGGTCTACCAATCTAGTCTTTTAAGCCTACAACGTTCTCACATTCACAAAATAGAATCTATGCAAAATATTAATAAAATAATAAAAATCAAAATCAAATGACAACACCGCTGCCGCACAGTGGAACGAATGTATGGGAGCGGTTGGACGTAGACATGTCCGAAAAAAAAGAGTAAAATTATGCCAAACTAATGATGCCATCTTATTCGATTACTTAATGCCTTCATAACTTGTGGTGATGAATTTCTTCATAACTCCCATATTTCGGGAGTAATTTGAGAAAATGTGAAATTTTACTATGAAAATGAGTGTATCGAGCTCTCTCCCTCCTGATTCCGGGCTTGTTTCAAGTAGCGGTCTCTAATATCATAATGCTAATACTAAGAGCTATATTTAATACTAAGACACATAGTGCGCCAAATGTGCACTTTCTGGGATAAAGAGTGATGTTTATTTTATAACACAATTTTTTTATTTTTTGTTTATTTTGTTGATTAAAACCGTTTTTCTAAAGGTTTACCTTATTACAATAACATTTCTGAGCAGCCAATTAGAGAAGATATAAGCTAATTAGGATATATAATTAGGGACTTAAGGTTTACATATAAAACTGATGCACTAATGATTACTGATAAGAACATTGCTATTATTTAATTACTAAATGGCTCTTAATACACTAATTTAGCATGCATCATTTACTAATTATCACAATAACTAATTACCTTGCAATATTTAACAAAGGATACCTGGGATACCTGGATTTTATATAAATAGGTCACTATTAGTAACTTTAAAATCAGTGTTGATTTACACCTCGTTGTATCCAAGCTAATCTCGCAATGTATTTTCCAAATTTTAATACAAATCTTGATATTCACGTTGCTTTATGCGCACGCGCACATAAAGATTTACGCGACTTTAACTATTTGTTCAGTGTTTTAAAAGATAACAGTTGTGTTCAGTTATGTGAAAGTGCTGAAACAAGTTTAAAAGACTGGTGTCGTCGATTTTGCTACCGCATTTATGCAAAATGGACACAGTCTGGAAGAAGCACAGATAAGTTTCGGAAGAAACATGAGATTTGGCTACAGGCTGCAATTCAATGGCCGGAATTACAGAATGAAAATATGGAACCTTCTACAGAAAATATAAGTGACGTCATCGAGCCCATAATTTCTCCTGCTAAATCTGATGCTTCAACTTGTACACATCCTAGTCCTCGTAAATCTTTTGAGGACCTTAGTAACCGGCAAAAAAGAAGACGCACTGAAGATAGTCTTTCATGCAGCAGTAGCAGCGCTGAAATTATGTTTTCGGCCGAAAGGGCGCTTCAAAAGGCAGGACAAAGCGATACAGCTTATGTTATGAAATACTTGACGGAGAATCCAGAAGAGGCCTCAAAAATCAAAGCCTTCATTGAAGGTAAATCAATTCAGGTACGGGAAATATCCCCTTTGAAGGCATTGGCTCTTTATGTATCGATGAACTTATCGAAATGGCGCTATAACACTCTTCGGGATTTCAACACTCAAGAAGGAGCTCTTCAATACCCGAGTTACTACATGTTGGTTAAAGAAAAAATTAAGTGCTATCCGGCCAAAGAAGATCTCACAGTTACAGAGAGCTCTGCAAAAATCAAATTACAAGCCTTGATGGATTTAACCTCAAGAAGACTTATTAGGTCGTTAGAAACCCCTGTTGATCCCAATCAACAGCTCGTATTGACCAGCAAATGGGGTTTTGACGGATCATCTAGCCAAAGCATTTATCATCAAAGGACGAGTGAAGATGAGCAAATCGATCTTGCTAGTAATTTTATGATTAGTCTTGTACCACTGCGGCTCGTCTCAAAAGGTGTAACAATTTGGGAAAACGAGCGACCATCTTCCACTTCATTTTGCCGGCCAATATTGTTTAAGTTTATAAAGGAAACCAAAGAAAATGTGCAGAGAGAGATGGCTGAAATCGAAGCAGAGATTGAAGCCTTAACTCCATCCACCATCACTGATGGAATTAGTGTCAAACACCAACTGCTGTTGACAATGATTGATGGTAAAATTCATTCCATTATATCCAATACAGCAGCTTCAGTGTGTGACATATGCAAGGCTTGTCCTAAAGAAATGAATAATTTAGAGTTAATCAAAGATAAACACGCAAACGAGGACATGTATAAATATAGCTTAAGCACCCTTCACGCTTGGATTCGCTCAATGGAATGCTTATTACACATTTCCTACAAATTAGACATAAAATCATGGCAAGTAAGGGGTGATATAGCAAAAAGGCAAGTTGATGACAGGAAGAAAAGAGTTCAAGAGGCTGTAAGAAGAGAAACGGGCTTACTTCTCGATGTTGTGAAACAAGGCAGTGGATCCACCAACAATGGCAACTCGGCAAGGAGATTTTTTGAAAACTACACTAAATCTGCTGAACTGACCGGAATAGATGCTATGCTTTTAAGAAAAATCTGTGTGATCTTGCAGTGTATTTCATCAGGAGAGAAGATCAACGTAACTAAATTCCGAGAGTTCTGCTTTGATACTGCTAAGCTTTACGTGGAGTTATACCCATGGTATTATATGCCTTCTTCACTTCATAAAATTTTAATGCATGGGCCAGACATAGTTCAGAACATGTCAATTGTGCCCATTGGTTTTCTATCCGAAGAGGCATCTGAGGCTAGAAATAAAGATTTTAGAAAATATAGAGAGGGGCATTCTCGAAAGCATAGCAGTATCTCATGCAATGAAGATATTATGCACAATCTTTTACTGTCTTCTGATCCACTTGTTACAAGTATCCGTCCAAAAGGAAATAAGTTTGTAAAAAAATCTTCTTTTAAGGAATTTTATGAGCTTACGGATTCTGAGAAAAGTGATATCGAATTTGTTAACATAAATGATTTAGCGGACATCGATTCTGAATTTGAATTAATTGATGATGATGATGATGACGAAGATAATTAAATGATGTTATTGTTTTAAAATGTGTAACTTAGTAAATTAGAGCTTACATCTTAATTATTTATTGTACTTTTAATGAAACTAGGTAATTTATTATCAACTTACTTAAAAGTCATACTCTCATCAGTTCTTGTGAATATTTTTGTTAATATATATTTCTGTATATATATAATATATTTATAGACCTCTTAATAAGTCTGTCTGCGGTTTAAAGTAAATACAAATGGGGAAAAAACTTTTTTTTTTAAATTTTCATTTCCTTTTATCCCAGAAAGTGCACATTTGGCGCACTATGTGTCTTAGTATTAAATATAGCTCTTAGTAATAGCATTACGATATTAGAGACCGCTACTTGAAACAAGCCCGGAATCAGGAGGGAGAGAGCTCGATACACTCATTTTCATAGTAAAATTTCACATTTTCTCAAATTACTCCCGAAATATGGGAGTTATGAAGAAATTCATCACCACAATTTATGAAGGCATTAAGTAATCGAATAAGATGGCATCATTAGTTTGGCATAATTTTACTCTTATTTTTCGGACATGTCTACGTCCAACCGCTCCCATACATTCGTTCCACTGTGTGCCGTCGTGTTTGGTATTGTCGTCCACTGTACGGTAACACTTTGACCTTGAGCTGGCCTAGCGTAGTAGAGGAGTATGTATTGAAATACATTACGACGCCAGTGTAGTAGCTATATTAGCTACACAATATTAAAATGGTGTTTTGTTCGCCTATGCACCACCACGTGCTTGCGGGCTGGCGGTTGGGCATATAATGACCATCACTCAGCAGTGCTGCCAAAAACGCGCTGTTAGCTCTATAGAAAAGCGCTAGAAAGCGCTAAATGGTCGCTGTATTCGGCGCCAAATTCAAATAAAACGCCTAATAATTTGAGACTAGGGGTGTATAAACGTATTTCGCTGAAATTATTTGGTACCTAGCTAGATTAGACAAATTGGTTCTTTTGAAGTAATTAAAATTAATGGGTTCAAATTAATGGGTGACTTTTTTTATTGAATCGAAATAATATGTCATATAAAAGAGTTACATACATTAGAGTTAGTCACATTACTTGTTTAGAAATCATAAAATAAAGTAATAATGTGTTAATAATTAAATAAAGGAATTAAATTAAATCATCACCGTCTGATTCTACTACAATTGCTTCTGCCGCCGAAGTAGATGGTTGGTGTTGATCAGTTTTGGACTTAGATTTGTTTGTTGAGTTTATTCCGTGACACGCACATCACAGAATAAATAACAGAATAAAAAATAGATGTGCATATCATAATATGATTTCAAAAAGCGCTAGATTAAGCGCTATGCGCTAGAACGCGCTATTGAAAAAGCGCTAGATCTGGCGCTGAAAGCGCTAAGTTGGCAGCACTGTCACTCAGCCAGCCCGCACCTTGTGACGTATGCGCTCGAGACAAATCATAAGTTTATCTATATACACTACAGCCAGCATATCTTATACCTATTGGTTTTGTTACTATGTACTTACGTGCGGCCTACTGTACCCTTTCTTCATCTTTTGCGTCGCCTGATGAATAGATTTTGCATATTTCGGGCGTCAAGTTGCTTTTTCATTTCTCTCTGGAGATTTACGCCGCCACCATTCTCTTCATGTTGTTCAACTTTTACCTAGGTAGTAGGTACCTACCGCACCGAAGTTCTTTGTTTACAGAATAATGCAGGTGCTCAACATTTTTATCAAAACGTATCCGCACAAAACTGTATTTGATATCCCTCATTAGGTCCTTACGAACGTATCTACTACAATTATGATACAATTCAAACAATAGTAGGGTACCTTCAATAGAAACAAGCAAAATGAGAACAATCTGGCACGCATCCGCGGGCCACGCCTAACGAGATGGATCATGCGAACTTTTATTTCTTCTTTATAGAAATAATAATGTGGGTATTTTCGCTAACAGAAATTGTTTGGTTGAGTTGTAAAGGCTAAGACGTGATTGTAAGAATATAATGAAGACGGACAAGAAATACACAATCAAATTCATTTATCTCTACACTCTACACCTACCTACAACACCCCAGGGTACCTACCCACCTAATAGCTTAGGTGGCTTCTTGATTTGTGGTAATTTTGCATATATATAATATATAAGTACCTGCTCGCTTAGCATGACCCTTTCTATTTCTACTAGGTATGTAAATCGCTTGTCTACATTTCTCGGTAGAAAACTGTATACTGTCTACACGGAAACGTAATTTTTGTCTACTCTTCCTTAGACAAAACGCTTCTCTACGGTTCTCGTGCTACGCCTGCAGGGCTCCTCATCGTTATAATCTGACGACCATGGTGAATTTCGAAGATCCCAGTCAGTTCAGAGATCATGCAACTGAGGCCGTCTAATCAGCTAATTTAATTGATTTCCTTATCTTTCCGTAGATAAGCCAAAATCAAAAATGAAATTAATTTCAATTCATCAACGGTAGTTAGGTACTGGCTACCTACGCTGTCAATACTTACATTTTAGGAAAGGACAATAAACATAGGATCCCTAGGCACGTACCGGGACGTCCCGGTTTTTAGCCAAAATTAAATGACCCGCGCAGGACAGGCTCAGTCCCGGTTTTCGGGGATAGGTACAAAAAACCGGCCAAGTGCGTGTCGGACCACGCACAATGAAGGGTTCCGTAGTTGGGAGGCTGGGATGTATTTATCCCAAAAACAAACTTAACATTGTAGTTGAAAAACATGTTCTCCCATACATCGATATATGCCACGGTCAATTCTCCAACTACAAATTTAAGTTGGTAAACTATTACTCGTTAACTGTTAACTTGTAAAGCCCACTTAGCTTTGATAGTTTTCCTTTTAATTTCATTAGGTATATGTACTACTGCCATGATTTTTTTTCACATCTCCTTAAACAACGGTTTAGCTGCGGCGGGGGGGGGGGGGGGGGGGCGGACGACACTCGACTCACAAAAATCGCACTTTAATGCTTAATATTTCGCAAGTGGATCCTTGATCCAACAATACCCCACACCATGGGGTAGACGAGAAAAACAAAATGTTAGCACTTTGTCGGCGTGATCAGTATAACCATGTCAAATTACAGCTTTCTAGTACTAAGAGTCTCTGAGCTAAGTCGGGGAGAGGCAGACAGACGGACTTGGCGAAACTATAAGGGTTCTTCGTTTACCACGGAACCCTAAACAAGAGTCATTCGTAAGTAATGTATTACTTATTTATATTATGAACCTCTGAAGACTTAAACTGCCTTACAAAGAAACCGAACACTGTGTTATTACTTCAGTAAAGTAACGTATTTTCATAAATATACATTTCTATGGCTATCTAATATCATTGTAAATTTAACTTGAATTTCAACTATAAGGATAAATAGTAATAAATGAAATACCATGATTATTAAGGTACGTTTTTTTTTATAATGTCCCGCTTTCGACGAAAGAATCCCGCATTTGTTACTCGAACGGTTTCAAAATCGCTTTGCCCGAAAAAAAATCTGGCAACGCTGGTACCAATTACACACAATTACTAATTAAGGTGATTCCTTCAACATATTCGCATTTGCAATTTAGTTACAGTTCACCTTCATCATACCACCTACCTGATTAAAAATCACAGGATACGGAAGGCAGTGAGCATCGGCTCGTGAATCAATCACTAATTGACCGGACATTATTGTAACGGACACCAATCCTCGCCATATGTCGCCTCTCCTGCGAAGCGCTTCAATCCCGACGATGTCGCACGCTCTATTTGAACACGAGGGTTCTGTCCTGTGGATGAACCCTTTGCGAATTTAAAATGATTGGTATTAACCAAGTAGAGTTGTAGGTATTTCTAGTCTATCGCATTCGGTTACATAATTGAAAACTACCTAGTTAGATTCTTACCTGCGAGTGAAATATTCACGTATAAAATCAAATTATATTTATTGTATGACTAGCTGTTGCCCGCTACTTCGTCTGCGATCCAGAATGAAAAGTAGCCTATGTCCTTCTACAGGTCATGGTCTATCCATGTGCCAGATTTAATCCAAATCCTTTAAGCCGTTTCAGCGTGAAAGCATAACAAACAAACAAGGAAGTTAAGATAGCGGAATGTGTCCCGCGCCGTCCCGCGGAGCAATTCCGTAACATACTTATTATTTTTCGAACTTACGAAGCAATGGATTAGCAATACCCCTTAAAATCATTCAGATTGTGATTTTTAACGTGTTACGCAATTAGGGTAATGGATGTTACTGGTATTATATTAGAGCAGTCTAATATAATACCTGTAACATCCATTATATTTACCATATTATATGCAAATAAAGACCCTTAGATAGGTACTCACGATGAGAGTATCAATCAATCAACTCAGCCTATCGCAGTCCACAGCTGGACAAAGGCCACTAGACGGATGACAAGGTGCTGCGCCACAACACCCTGTCCTCCGCCTTCCGCGTTTGAAGAGAGTATACTTAGTTTGTAACAAGTGTCGTAGAATAGATCTACCAACATTAATTTACATACCAAACTACCGAAAAGCTATCAAAGTTCCTTTTTATCTAACAGATGTTTCTCGTACCTACCCGTTTAATTAAAAATCTAATATGCGGAACCCCAACTATATCAGTGTCAGTATAATTTGTAAACCATAGGTATATATCGGATAGCAAAATTATAAACGATTAAATAATCGTGATTCACCCTTGTGGCGCTGGCGGGGTTTCACTCAGAGACACTTCCGGGACAATATGGTGCGGAATCGGAGCTCTTACAAGCGTAGTTTTCTCATGCCTCAAACACTAAAATAGGTAGTTACCCTACACTGGGCACACAGGAATTGCAAGGAATCCTTACTTGATTCGTGAGTTTTTTGTTAGGTTTTAGTATTCGCGTGGGAAACTTGAGTTCCTGCAATAGGTAAACATTTCGAAATTATAAAAGTCCTTAGTAAAAACAAACATTTGCTAAAAAAATGCCGGACATTTTACTTTTCTCTATTTTTCTATACTCATTAAACTATGTATTAAATAAAAAACCTTCAAGTAGCAAAGTCTGGACAAATGACAAGGCCGGACAAAAAGTTCGGAAAGTCCGAACAAACAAAATATTCAGCAGGCTTACCATGACGCTTTCTATTTCTACGAAGCTAGACAATGTTAACCCTACTTATCTACTAATTGAAGTACTTACCTAAATGTCCTAAGAATACTGGGGTAGGGTTAGTTGTTCGCAAACTCGAAAGTATTGCCGCCACTGACTTGATCCATGTAGTCACACGATTTGCCTTCTCAGCACTTGTGAGTCGACTTCAAGACGATGTCAAATTCCCAAAATCTTTAACATCGTGCGCTAGATTGATGACAATTAGCTTTTGTTTTTGGCAGTGGCTCGCAGACGACGCAAGGAGAGCCGGCCACGTCGACAGCGCACCACCTTCTCAGCACATCAGACTCTTCGACTAGAGCTGGAGTACGCGAGGGGCGAATACGTGGCAAGGGCCAGAAGGTATAATAATAATAATATAGGTACCATTTATTTCAGGAAAACAAGACCCATAACATAAATACCTTAAAAACTACCATAGGTATCATAAAAAACATAGGCAGTCGTGTGGACTGCCGACAGAAGTAAAAATTTATCGCTTTAGAAGATTATCTAAAACACAATTTAAACAATGCACAGTAAGTATACACAAATTTAACTTTTCCCGTGGTCAATTTAACTTCACTTACTGCTGCCACAGCATGTCGGCGCGGGCATGTCGGTGACGCAAACCCATTAGTTTTTCCCTTACCAAAAATCGCTCAACGCACCTAAAGAAGCTTTTACTTCAATTTATAACTAAAGGTAAAAGGTGGTTTTGGTTTTGATAGCACCACTCTCTAGTTAGAGAAATCGTGGTGAAAAGAAAGTCTTAAATTTGTAGGTACAATTTTAACCTACAACCATTGTTGCACTGTTTATCTTTATTTCTTACTACGAGTAGATCTTACCTGCGGCTTCGCCCGCGTGGAGATTTTTTTTTTTTACGTAACAAACACAACAAACAAATAATTAGCAAAATCGGTCCAGCCGTTCACGCGTGATGCCGTGACCAAGGGAAATAGGAATTAATTTTTAGGGTTCCGTAGTAAACAAGGAACCCTTATAGTTACGCCATGTCCGTCTGTCTGTCTGTCCCCACTGTAGCTCAGAGACGCTTAGTACTAGAAAGCTGAAATTTGGCATAGGTATACATATTATGCACGCCGACAAAGTGGTAAAACAAAAATTTTTTTAAATATTTTTTTAGGGTAGGTACGTCCCTTGCACGTAATGTGGGGATGATATTTTGTTCTCGTCTATTCCATGGTGTGGGGTATCGTTGAATAGGCCGTTCAAAAATATTGCAGGTCTGTGAACACCATTTTTTGATTCAAGGATCAGTTTGCGTTATATTAAGCTTTAGTAGTACCTACCTAAAACGAAATTATAAGGAAAACAAACTATCACAGCTAAGTAGGCTTTACAAGTTAACGAGTAATAGTCGACCAACTTAAATTTGCACCGCAATATTTTTGAGCGGCCTATCCAAGGTCACCCCACACCATGGGAAAGACGAGCAAAAATATATCATCCCCATTTTAAAAGTTTTTTTATTCAAGATTTTATTTGCCCACTTTGTCGGCGTGATTAATGCCAGATTCCAGCTTTCTATTAGGTAGGTACTAAGTCTGAGCAAAGCCGGGGACAGACAGACCGACGGACATGGCGAAACTATAAGGGTTCCTTGTTTACTACGGAACCCTAAAAACAATGACCTACATAGTCCTCACATTCACCATAACGAAGCATTATATTTCAGGAACTGGTGCCAAATAAATGATAAGTAGTCTTTCTTTCGTTTTCTTTCAGGTGTGAATTAGCATCCGCTCTGTCGCTCAGTGAAACACAAGTCAAGATTTGGTTTCAAAATCGAAGAGCAAAAGACAAAAGGATTGAAAAAGCACAGCTTGATCAACAATACAGGTAACCAGGAACCTATAGACCCACTTGCACCACAAATCATTAAAGCGTTTAGCGCTAAGCTTAGGTATATAAAAAATAAAATAAAACGAGCGAGCCTTAGGTACAGTGTCCTTCACCACACAATCTTCACTTTTGAAAACTTCATGAAAGTCAATTTTGAGAACGCCAAAAAATAGTCAAGAAATAGTCATAAATAGTCACCAAGGTCAAAATACTAGTCGCATTATGATTCCGAGGTTATAGCTATAAGTTAGTGAGGATTGTGGGGTGATCGTCTCCACACAATCCTCACCTCAGTGCAAGCAAACGGCTGGGAGTATCGACTTGGTTTCAATTCCAAATAAGAGTCAAAAAATAGTCGTAACGCTATACCAAATCTCGAAAATAGTCATTAATGGATTCCGGAGATATAAAGGTGTCTTGGTGAGGATTACGTGGTGAGCCTTTCTCGCTACAATCCTCACTTGATTACCGCGGAACGCTTACGTTTTTTAATTCGAATTTGGTGCCAAAAATAGTCAAGAAATGGTCGTCTTCAACCATGATAATTTCGACCTGGTTTACTATGTAGAAGTATGTTAAACTTCTACTTATAGTATGTTTTGGTACAGTCGCGAATACTAAAATTGCAAAACTATTTTATTTAATATTGTTGTTGGTACATTAATTTAAAACAACCATGATAATTTAGACCTGGGGGGTTACCATCCCCTCTTTAGCAGTATTACTTCAATATTACTTCAGCGTGAGAAAGAGATGGAGCTATAAGTCCTGTATAGCTCCATCACTTTCCCACTGGAAGTAATATTATAATAATACTGCTATAAGAGGTGATGGTTACCCCCCTGGTTTACTATGTAGAAGTATGTTGAACTTCCATGGACACTTCTACATACATTTTCGAGTCGAGTACAATAGAGTAAAAAATTATTAAGTAGGTACGTATCACCTTATTTTTTGGCTGTATTAAAAATAGTATAATTGTTAGTTATGTAGCTAGCTTAGAGTATTTCGAATTCACAATACGACAACGTTTTGTGAATTTGAATTTGGTGTCAATAAATCCTCGACCTGGTTTACGGTCGAAATTATCATGGTCGGAGACGACTATTTATTGACACAAATTCAAATTCACAAAACGTAATCGTTCCGTGGCAATCAGGTGAGAATTGTGGCGAGAAAGGCACACCACGAGACCTTTAAGGCTCCTACATACTGGCGCGACTTGTCGCGACACAAAGGCACCGCTTGTAGCGCTACACGCGGTGTCTTTGTGTCGCGTCGCGTCGCGCGACAAGTCGCGCCAGTATGCAGGAGCCTTTATATCTCTGGAATGTCTTAATGACTATTTTCGAGATTTGGCATAGCGTTACGACTATTTCTTGACTATTTTTTGGAATTGATCCCAAGTCGATAGTCCCAGCCGTTTACTTGCACTGAGGTGAGGATTGTGTGGAGACGTTCACCCCACAATCCTCACTAACTTATAGCTATAACTTCGGAGTCTGACTATTTATGACTATTTCTTAACTATTTTTTGGCGTTCTCTAAATTGATTTTCATGAAGTTTTCAAAGGTGAGGATTGTATGGTGAAGGACGCGCCTTACAGTGGTCGCTTAATATGATGTATAAAATTTCATATCTGACCTTGGTTACTTACTAATTCCAAGCTATAAAATTACTTATTCCATGCTCAAAGCTGTCACTTCCTGGTACACACTTCAGTCTCTTTCACGAAATCACTCCCAAGGAAAGCGAGAGGAAAGATGTTGTATATCAAAAAAGTTTAATAAAACATTGTTCTGTCTGTCAGCCGTTTGAAGATTACATTGACAGATTGATGTTTTAATACGATAACCTACTACACCCATTTAGTTTATTTACCCGGCTGCGTATTTACGTGCTTAGACATGCATAGGTAACAAAAGGTTGGTACTAATTTAGAACATTTTATACACGGGTACCTACTGCAGATACAAAACGGGGAATGCCTTTGTCAAATGTTTTTTTTATGCTCTTTGTCTGTTACCTATTGGGTTTTTCTATCTAGAATTTCTCAGTAGCAGCACGGAGTAGGTATGAAATTTGTGCCCGGTTGATGGCAATAGGCTCGCCCCCTATTACATGGGACTTACTGGCGAAATGTGGGTGTACTACAGGTACTACCTAGGTACACCTCTGCCCAACCGCCCAACCCTGCGGGGAAACAAGGCGTGATGTTGTCTGTCTAAAGTTTAGTCTGGTAAAAGTTTCTTAAAGTAGGTACAGCATTCTGAAAAGTATTCATCACAGGGGATTGCCCAAATTGCAAAGTCTAAGTCAAATAATTTATCTACTTCGATTACACATAAAAGACACTTTTGAATGTCAAAATGTACAAGAAAATAGAATTGATTCTGGTTGCCCCTTCCCAAAGGTACCTAGTTTCGTATGAAGAAGAATGGGCAATAAACTCAATATTAGGCAGGTACTTTTAAAATGTTTAACCGTGGCATCCATCCATCTAAATGCTTGCGACCACCAAGTCCAAATCTCAAATCTGCAAGATGCAAGGCTCTCGTGGCGTTCCACATATAATCGATACTAAATGCACTAATTGCCATATTACCTGTGTGCCCTTTCCCACGGATTTATCGACTTTTTATTGGCACATGACAAATCTCTCAGACTACTTTTCCATTATTCATTGCACTAGCATTGAATGGCAGAATAGGTATGGAATTGTTTTCGAATTTCATCTCGAGAAACTGCTGCCTTTATAAAGTCTAACTTACTCAGGACTCTATTTTCTGAAAGTGCAACCTACCCACTAGCCAGACTCCACGAAAAAGCTAGTTGCGACTTTCCGTAAGATAAGCTGTACATATAACTTTCAAACCATGATTGACCAAAATTACTGAGTGGGAATGGTCAATCATGGTGACTATTGAACAAAAAGCACAGTAGATACGGTTAAGTCGATTAACACTGCTACTTTCAGTCATCATCTAAATTCTAAATTGACCCAAAACTTATACGATAGGTACAGTGTTTCAGCATTTCATATAATTACTAAGATTTACCTTATACCTTATTCTTTTCATTTTACTTCTGTTCCGATTTTATTGAAATATTTAGATCAATGATTAAAATTAAGATTAAGAAAACTGAATTGTTAACCAAATTTTGTCGCTGACTGTCCCTATTTAATTACTAAGCAACGACAAAATTAATCTTTGTGTTGTTTTGAACCGGTAAATGTGAACTCGAAGGCGGAAATCGACGAATTGGTTGGACATAAATTCATGCCTTTTCCTCATGGTCAAGCAATAACTGCTGACAGAACGCCATGTGCTACGATTCTCATTTTATTACATAGGTAGTCCGTTTGCTTCGTCCACGTGCGTGAATACATATTGTTCACACACCACGCTGCAAAATTACGATTGATACAACATGTAGCTGCTTAAGTTATATCAATCGTAATTTTGCAGCGTTGTCCTTCAAAAAGGTCAGTTGTCGTACGTAGGTAGGTACATACCTATGTACCTAGGCTGCGCAACTGACCCTTTTGAAGGACAATGAATATACCTGCAGGCTTAGCATGACGCTTTCTATTTCTACGAAGAACAGACACAGCTCTTTCTATACAAAGTGGAAGAAGGATTTCTATGGTGCGATGTCAAAAATGAAGAAACGAAATGTCACATTGTATAGAAAGAGCTGTGTCTACTCTTCGTAGAAATAGAAAGCCCCATGCTAAGCCTGCTGCCTACTGTACCTACTACGGTGTAAGAAAAGCTCTTAGCGAAATAATTTAAGGTAGATCCGCAGTGGTAGCTCGCGAAATTAATATTTCCTTACGTTTTTTTGCAATTTGCAGGTCAGTGTCAGGTTGTATCTTCAGCAAAATATGATTCGCGACCATAACGAACATGTATTTACAGAATTATCTCTCTTAGTTAGATTTGTTCCATAAGTACAAATCTATACACTATACAACTGCTTTTTTTGGGTTGGACATTATCAAGTAACTTCTCCCTCTCTTGGCGGAGCGGGAGGATGTGTCAGACTTACTGACTCTAAAACCCACCAGTATTCCTTCCGTTACCTGTGTGTTGCCAGGGGCCACGGTATCCCTTTCGGACTTTCCCGCGACCCCGGCAGGCATCGGCCCTAGCGGACCCCTACACTTGTGCTGACATCTCTTTGAGGCGCGCGTGGAACATAACGCGCCGTCAACGCGGGCCTGATTTTTGTCGGACGGCGAGCTACCCACCTATTGCTCACCGTCTGCAAGCCCGCGCCTACGGTGGCCGGAAATCGGCCTGGGATTCCCGACGCCCAAGGCGTCTCCTGCGACGGCTAGGGTCGTGAGCGCGCGAAATTATGAAGATACAACCTGACACTAACCTGCAAATTTGCTAAAAACGTATGAAAATTTGAATTTCGCGGGCTGCCCGGGCTAGCACTGCGGACCCACCTTATCCTACTTTGGTGTAAGTGTAGGTGGCAATTTATGCCAGAAACCGAAAAAGAAAACTACTATTCTGATTTTCTTCAGTTGAATAAGCGCTAAATATACCTATTGATATATCTCTCTCTCTCTCTTTCCATAGACACTTAGCGGCTGCATCAGGCTTGTTCCCGACCGTGCTGTCTCCTTCATACTGCGCTCCGCCCCCGTGCCCATGCCTGCCAGTGCAGCACCCACCGACAATAAACGACAAATAAATATCTATATAATATATACTTAGTTGTAAGTAGTGTATAACTAGGACCTCTAGATATGGTTCACAAGCTTTTACAAAAGCTATTGAACTTGCCCAATGACGCAAAACGTTCGTTTCGTTTCTAACGGTTCACTTGTTAGAGAGAACTGCGCGGAATTTTAAGAAAGTTGAACTTTGCTGAGATGAATGGCCGATGTATTTATTTCCACTTCTAGTGTAGCAGTGCCTACACATAGAAAGAAAATAAAAAGTATAATTTACAAACAACAGTTACCAGTTTAACTGTAAGCCATATCTGGCCGCGACCCAATAGGTTTTATAAACAATTTTATGTGTACGACCTACTTGCAGGTCATTATATTGTTATTTTAGTGCGATTGCTTCTGATAGCATCCACCCACAGACATAGCGAAAACATATTGAAACCATTTTATGCTGAATTAAATGTGAATAAATGTTATATTTTTCTGTTATTGTCGTTTTGTGTTGAATAAATCTGGATAGATGGTAAAATGTCGATAAAATTATCCAAAAATACTAAATAAATTCGTAAAACGTTCCTAATTAGTTGAAAGGATATTCCATAATCAATATGTAATAAGATTAGTGTAAATAAACCTATATATAATACAATAAAGGACACGAGGGTGTTGAAAATAAATAAAAAATGTGTTAGATTTTCAGTGGTTTTATTTGAATAGTCGACTTACCATGGCCTATTCCACGGTGGAAGGCTCGCGCACGTGTAGAACAATCCATGGAAAATAGTGTTTATTTAATTGTATGCACACAAATAAAAACAATCATAACTCTACATTAAAACAACTTATCATTAGAAAGATAACACATATCTTTAAGACATATAAATGATTATAATTTTTACTTTTAATGCTTATACAATTCATACTGCTGAATTAGATAGAATACCTATAATTATATTTTGGATGTGTCACTTAGTAAATATTATTGTTCACGCTACAATGTCAACTGACAAACATTTTAGAAATGCTTTTTAACAAATTCATTTAGTTCATTTCCTCTTTCTACACCAAGATAATTCAATTTGCATTTTATTTTTAACTCAATTGGTGCTCTCAAGTATCAGTCATAAATTATACTGTAACACAACACTGCCATTCAATTGTATATTTAATTATTTTGGAATGTTATAGCTATATCTATCTAATCATGGACGATATTATTGAAAATAAAATTATAATCTACAATAAACATTAAATTATTAACAGAAATAATATAAATCTCCTCACTTATTACTAAAAACGAAAATATTAATCTTATGCCACAGCTTTTACAGTATCATCCATTAGACATGGACAGATTTTAATTTAAAATTGCATTACCTGACTAACACATAGCCGTGCGAAAAGTAATTAAAAAGTGGTAATTGAAATGTAAAAACTGTGATTTACGTGCTAAACGACTAACAATAATAGAAAAAAATGAATCTAGTGCCTACACAGTACCTTATTGTGAACAAACCTTAATTGAAGGAGAAAAATAAAATTGTAAAATGACTATGTAATGCAGTCGCTTCACTAAGTCCGCTTGTCCCTCACTAGCTAGCTGAGCTCCTGGCCTACCTCCACTACTCTACCGTCTGCCTGCCTAGCTTCAACTAAGCGCAACTTGAGACCTACGTGTTAAAAAATACCTTCGTAAGTATACACCATACACATTCAAAATGTCAAATCCATGAGATTGGCACTGACATTATTTATATTACAAAAGAAAAGGTATGACACTGTTGTAATGTTTATAAATGTTGAATTAAATTAGTTATTGCAAAAAATGGGATTTAGAATTTTAAAATTTTGAATAGAGGTGTCCCTCGAACTAATCGCCGCATTGTTACGATTCGAGCGACGACCAAATCGATCGCATCCTTATTATGTAAGTTGTGACAGATGAGTTAAGCGTTAAAGGATTCTGCGTCAATTAATATAGGGACACCTGCAGGCCTTATCAAGTCATGCATGTTTTGCACGCCAATGAGACGAACGTCATGCAGCGAAACAAGTACTAAGCGATCGCTCACAGGCGGTATGCGAAGCACGCATGACTTAGAGGAGGCATTAAGTCGTTATTGCCAAAATGGTCTTTCACTCAATTCAGATAATATGATTTGGAATCACGTAAGTTAAATGCAAGAGTAATGTAAATGTAATAGTGATGTAGTAAGGACTTGGGGATGTACTCACAAGAGGACTGCGGTGGCCTAGAAGCGGCGCTGGTTGGTGGGCTGCGCCTGGTTGGCCATGTTGTTGTAGCCGGCGCCCACGCTGGCGCCTCCGCTGCCGCCGCCCGCGGTGCCGTAGCCACCGCCACCGCCACCTTCGAACCCATCGGCTTCTCAATACTTTAGTAACTTGAACTTTTAACAATTTTGACACAGCCAAATAGCGTCAATTTTGAACTCACACAGCACATAGCAGTAAAAATTTTACAAATATAGGTAAGTTTTGTGGCAAACGTAAGTATATTTTGGTGGAAGTTTTATTGTATCCTTTGTTTTTGAGACAATGATTTTGAGGCTTTTCTATTCAAAGAAAGCACTGATAAAAATACTGATCCATTCGAAAAGTGTACTAACTTGAATTATTATAAGGCTGAGGTCTGGACGTATTGTAGTTTGGTCTCATCGGCCCACCGCCATATCCCTGCTGGTATCCGCCGCCAAAATTGCTACTAGGCTGGCTCCAGCCCCCTTGATCCCCATATCCCTGGTTGCTCCAATTTCCCCCAGAATTGCTTGAGTCCCATGGATTTTGGTTGCTCCATCCACCTTGTCCGTATCCTGAATTGTAGCCACCGCCATCTGGTTTTCAAAACAAATGATTAATTTTAATTTGATATGGATAACTGTTAAATAAATTAATCATTTGCAGGCTTATCAGACAAGAAAAGTGAATTGAAACAAGTGTGTATTTAAGTGTATTTTACGATCAATACAAGATTATTACAGTGATTCAGACACAATTATGAATTAATTAGTAGGTATCTAAGTGTGTTCTTATGGTAAGCAACCAGATAAACCAAAACCAAATTAGCATTTCTTCACTTCATAAGCCAGAGTCAAAATAGTTTGTGGTTTCATGAGCAGATTTTGAAGTTGGTGTAGTTATAAAAGTATGGTATACCTCCTGAGTTACCCCAGTCCTGGTTCTGTCGGTTCCCCCAGCTACCGCCGCCACCACCCCCGCCGCGCCCGCCGCCCCGCCGGCCCCCACCACCCCCGCTGCCGCCGCCTGGACCTCCGGCCGCCATCTCTGACTTAGATAGGGCTTTCTTAACATCCAAGTGATGCCCTTTGACCTTGTGATTAGGATGCACTTGGAACAAACATTTATTTGAGAAGCAGTTTCTAGTTGAATATAATAATAATATATAATATCATAAATTGATCTGAATTGTGATACTTAAAGGTTTCATAGTTCATTTATTTTAGTATCATAATTAAAACAATGTATAAACTCACAGCATATTCTGTCAACCGGGTCATAGTCATCAAACTCCACAAACCCAAAGCCCCTCTTTTTCCCTGTATCCTTTTCAGTCACTAAGCTCACAGAAACAATGCTCCCATATGAGCTAAAATACTCCTTTAAATCCTCTTCCTCTATATCTTGTTTCAGGCCTCCAACAAAGAGTTTCTTAACTGTAGCTGCAGCATCTGGTCTCTTTATTTCTTCTCTAGGCACAGCTCTTTTTGGTTCAACCACTCTGTAAGGATTGTTTAGAACTTTAAACTTGACTAGTGTATTAACATTAAATTTGAGAACCATAATGTTTTTACAATTATTGAATTTGGAAAAACGATATAAATAGAAAAAATCACAAAACTATTAAAAATAGCATACTCGTAATTATCTAACTTATTATATTACCTTCCATCTATTTTATGTGGTCTATTTTTCTGTGCATCATCCACCATGTGTGCCTGGGAATAAGTGATAAATCCAAAGCCCCTTGACCGTTTGGTCTGAGGATCTTTCATAACTACGACGTCTACAATTTCGCCCCATTGTTCATAGAACTCCTTCAGTGAGGAATCATTAGTTCTGAAGTCAAGGCCCCCAATGAATAACTTCCGCAAATGCTCTGGTTCTTCCTTTAATCAAAAATGTAGGTGACATTAAGATGTGACAATTTTTTAAATAAAATCATGATACACTATCATCTGATTGTGTAGGATCACTATGCAGTTAGTCTTAACTGCTTAGTGCAATGGCATTCCTGAAATAACACATTGTTTGTAAGACATTGCAAATATATATACATTGCATAATGTAGGAACATAGTATGCTTATTTTCAATTGAATGTTTGTAATGAATGTATCATAATTCTGTATTTTTATCAGTAAACTATCTTTCCTGACAAACATTGTCCTGTCCAAATTTCAATAATAAAATTCGTGATGATTCAAGATTCCCATAGAAAATATACTTTCAGTTTTCCCGAATCTACAACTTTTAAAATCTTTCTTTCTGTAAGAACCTGATTGGGACTATTATTACAAACATTTTAAAACAAAAACTTGCCAAATCGAACCAGAGTTCTGAAGTGATGCGCTTAACAACGAACAGCATTTCATGTTTATCATAGACTAGCAACTCGTCCATGCTTTGTACAGGTGTAATCTACTGATATCGCGACATGATAAAAGACCCTGGATGGTTTAAATTCACAAAAGGCCCCAGTAGGCAGCGCTGCCATCAAATTCTAAGAAACAGGACAATGTCTGTCTGGTCAGATAGTCTTTATCTTTGTATGTATATATCATTCTTCTGTACGCCTGTAGGTCACTGAACTTCTTATAAACAGCTAGACTGAATATGATGAAATTTTTTTAATGTTTGAGTGGACCCACTCA
This sequence comes from Atethmia centrago, assembly GCA_905333075.3. NCBI lineage: Eukaryota > Metazoa > Arthropoda > Insecta > Lepidoptera > Noctuidae > Atethmia > Atethmia centrago. The sequence continues at coordinate 10,524,945 of HG995383.1, read as the reverse complement.
AACATTGATGGATGGTTTAGATTCACAATTAGACCAGAGTAGGTGGTGCTGTTCTGGCAGGACAATGTCTGTCAGGTCCGCTAGTATAGTGTATCATTTTTCACGTACACTGTATATGTCACTGAACTCCTCCTAAATGGCTAGACTGATTTTGATGATTTTTTTTGTGTTTGAATGGGTCCCTGGATGGTTTAGATTCACAATTGGACCCAGTAGGTAGTGCTGCAATCAAGGTTGAAGACGGTATTCTGTACACAACACATTGTGCACAATATCTGAGCAGTAACCTAAACCAAAGTACTAGGTTTGCATGAAGTCATGATAGTATTTCAATCATTAGTATTATCCTACTAACAGGATTTTGATAAAATTTGGCACACAGGTAGTTTATGACCTGGGTTGACACAAAGAATACATTTTTATCCATAGTACGCTACCATGGGACAATTTCCGACCTAGCCCTTCGACAAAAGCTAGTAGGTAAGTACTATAAATAAAGACAAATGCACAAGCTAGGAAAAGTAGTTACTATATTGTGGGAATCATAGGGATCATTTTCACAAAAAGTGTACATTCGAGTTTGGGTGTGTCCCACAACTTTTGTATTTTAGAATAATATCTACATACAAGAAAAAAAAATCTAAAGCTTTGGATCTGTGGTCAGTTTTTAACAATATTGTTTATTGTTGCTGCTTATAAACACAGCAATATTATCATAATTTAAAAAAATGAAGGTAGAAGGTATCTATTTTAGCACTGTCCCACTATCATTTTCATTAAAATAATGTAAACTTAACGAATTTTGTTGACTTCTATATAATAAAGTGTTTGATATTTTGGAAAGTATACTTATGCACGATTTCTTAAACAATTACAGCAATAGTCTAATGTCGCTTAAAATATTTAAATAATTTAATCTCTGTGAGGAAATAAACTAGTTAAAAGGGAAGTTTCCCATCCGAAACCGCAATTTTTGCGAGATGATGTTATCAAAACTACCGTCTACGCGTATTTTTTTTCGATTGGCAACATTCTTAATGCTGTCAACGGCTGAAAACAAGTATTTCGGCTATTTTGACGGCGGCCGGCGGACGAACAACATCAGCTCAGTAGGTCCAGTTTTGCTTTTCCAGAGCCGCGACCAATTTCAAAGTAAGTTAGTTAAGTAAAATGAGTTATGATTGCCATCCTACTTAAAAATAGAGATTAAGTGGGATGGCATTCATAACTCCTTTTCGACCAAAATGTCGCTTATGCCTTATTACCTTTTATCCGTCGATATTATTTTTAGAGCAAAATGCTATTTAATCAGCATTAGCTTTTGATACCTTAGAGTGTACCTTAGATCATTTGATTAATGTAATTAAAAAGAAAAGAGTTCATAAATTGTATCCAAATTGAGAAACATACCAGAAACTAATTTGGTCCAAAGGAAATTAAAATGGTGATAAAGTATTTGCTATTGTTAATTTTATGTTTTATTTATTTTGTATTAAAACCCTTTGACCGCCACGTCAAAAATGCAAAAATGCGCCCTTGGAGCCAAGCTATGCATTATTCCATAGAAATCTGTCATGTAGTCGTGAAAGTGGTGTGCTGGGCACATTTTGGTTTGTCATCTATACATGACTGTGGCAGTCAAAAGGTTAAAGTAAAAAACATTGTTATCCAATTATACTATTTCATTAAATCCAAATGAGTTTTATTTTATTTCTTTAGCTGAAAGCCATTAGTTTCGGAATGGAATTAATTTTATTCCCCAGGGGCAATAAATTAATTGTATTTCAATAAATAATCGCGATTAAGAAGTTTTATTATAATGTTCATATAGTGAAAAGACTATCAGTTGTAAAATAAATAAAAAAAACGAATTAGAATAAAAAAATAAATTTCGGCATATTTTTAATAGTGTACACTTTTCTAAAAATGACCCATAGATGTAAAATATTCTGACTTTTCTTTTATTTCGTATTAATTCATGATACAGTAAGGGTTCTACTTCAATAACTTTAAAAACGTGTATTATAAATTTTATTGAATTTTAGATGAACCAGCTAGGTTGGTTTTTGGCAAGTGACTTTTCACTTAAACTTTCACAAATGCAGGGCCGATTAGATTAGAATGTTCGAGTCTAACTACGAACGACTACACAAAAAAAGAAACGGATAATAACCGAAGCCTTGCCACGGTGTTCACGTCAGATTGAAGTTTTAAGTGCCACCTGTAGTTTTAAAATAGAAGAATACACACGTTTTAAACTTTGCCTAAAAGTATACTTCTACATTCCTTAACGTAAGATAAAAGTCCACCAAATAATCAAACAAATTAAATTCCTTACTCAAAAATTACTTACGTAGTCATCACCGCCTCCGCTAGGTTTCATTGCTTCTGCCACAATTTAAACCTACAGGTTTTTCAACAAAACTGAAATATTATTCTTTTTATTAATCAATTTCGGTATGTATTTGCATGCCAATTAGATGTAAATGCAGAAAAGTATGATACCGCAAAATCAAAATGCACAAACAAAATTGAAATGATGAATGAATGAAAGGAAAAAATTAACTGTCAAACTCAAAAATCTAATGTCAAATCATAAAACGTCACGTCATTAAACATAGACAAGAGAGTGTATTTTCTTAAAAAGCTTCTTCCTGTGGGCCAACACAAAGGAATCAAAAGAGCCCCAGAAAATCAAACCCGATTTTTACAAGCTTTTAATATTGCAATGTCCGCTTCAAAATTTGCAAACTATTATTCGGCCACTTGTTGGAATCCGATTAAGCTGAAAATTGGCATGCACATGTAAATTGTATGACAATGCAATATTATTATGACTGAGCTGATCTGATGATGAAGCCGGAAGGTAGCCCCATGGCCACCTTCCGGCGGGGTCGCGTTGTTTTATTACTGAGTCCCCATGAACTCTAATAAAACGACGCAACCCCATTGAGTTTGGGTTCGTTTAATTAGTCTTAACTAGGACTCTGGTCCTAGATGATATCCAGGGTCTAACGATGGAACCTGAAGGTGGTCACGGGCATTCCTCAACTATATCATCCCCACATTAAGTGACAGGCAGGTACGCTAAAAAAAAGTTTTTTGATTTTATTTTAGCACTTTGTCGGCGTGATTATGCCAAATTACAGCTTTCTAGTACTAAGCGTCTCTGAGCTATAGCGGGGTCACACAGACAGACAGACCGACGGACATGGCGAAACTATAACGGTTCCTTGTTTATTACGGAACCATAAAATGTACAAAATAAAATATAGGTAAAAAAAATCTTTACAAAAACAAGCTAGGACTAAAAGCTAAAAAAAAAAACGCTCATCCGGGGAATTGTTTGGCAATGAAATCCAAAATTTTTGTAATGACCAAAACTGGTCGTGTGTGGACCTGCAAATGTTGGGCTTGAGTTCTAATACCTATACTTTTGAGAGTGAGGCGCACGGCAGCTGCAGGTGGCTAGACCACTGTATTGTTAAGGCTCCTACATACTGACGCGACTTGTCGCGACACAAAGGCACCGCTTGTAGCGCTACACGCGGTGTCTTTGTGTCGCGTCGCGTCGTGTGACCAGTTGCGCCAGTATGTAGGAGCCTTTACAGACGCTGCATTAATGACGGTTACTTCAGTAAAGGTATGTTACGACATTTTCTGGTCTAATCACTATCCAGTAGAGATTCAGTGTAACTTAAAATCGGTTTGTCGAACCATTAAGCAACCGCTCACCATAACAAATAAAGTTCTATGGGGAGATAGGGATTTAACCAAATAAAAAAATATAGTAAATGTTGTAACGATAAACTAAGGGAATTAGGCTTCCCTCACGAATTCCATCAGTGTTGTGACATCATGTGTAGTGATAGTGGAAAGGATCACTTGGCAGCGATAGACTCGCTTTATGGTGACATTGTAATAGCGTTACGGGAGGCTGCTGTTGATAGCTACGTGGCTCGTGGGGGTAGCTGCGGACACCACCGCGGTCGTCATATTGTCGGCTGGAACAAGTATGTTCGTGACGCTCACAGGGAGGCTAGGCAGAAGTTTTTAACCTGGGTGTCTTATGGTCGACCTAACAGGGGTAACATTTTTAATGAAACGTATGAATCTAAAAAAAAAATCAAAAGCAAACTACACTATTGTCAGAATAACCAAGAGTTAATAAAAATGAATATTTTAGTTACCAAACGTAGGAATAAAGATTTTAAAGGATTTTGGCAACAAACAAAGAAGTTAAACCTAAAACCTAGCGTCCCGGTGAGTGTCAACGGCATCAGCGAACCAAAAGACATTGTTAATATGTTTAAATGTCACTTTCAAGTGGTGTCTCCGCTAAAAGGTGAGCAGACCAGGGATGCTGAGGTCATTGTGTCAGCGGTGCCTGACCGTGTCACAGCAAAACAAGTTGCTCTAATAATAAAGGGCATGACTTCAGGGAAGTCGCCCGGATACGACGGCCTCAGCATCGAACATTTCCAGCATGCGGGGCCACACCCCCCGAGGTTACTGGGACTGTTATTTACTCTCTGTGTTAGGCATTCCTACCTGCCAAATGAACTAATGAAGACGGTGGTAGTGCCTATAATCAAAAACAAGACTGGAGATAATACCGACAAGTGCAACTACCGCCCGATATCATTAGCTACAACGACATCTAAGGTGCTTGATGGCCTGCTTGAGAGACGGCTTAAAGAACACCTAAATTTAAACGATGCACAGTTCGGTTTCAGGCCAGGACTTTCGACAGAATGTGCGGTTATGTCTGTCAAGCAGACCGTCAGGTATTATACAGATAGGAGCACGCCTGTGTATGCAGCCTTTCTTGATCTCCAGGGCACTTGACTTGGTTAGGTATGATACTCTCTGGCGTAAACTGAAGGATACAGGTGTGCCGGGTGAGTTAATAACATTTTTAATATTGGTATGACCACCAAACTAACCAGGTCAAATGGCTTGGCGAACTTTCTGGCGAGTACAGGTTGGAGTGTGGAGTGAGACAGGGGGGGTTAACATCTCCTTCACTCTTCAACTTGTACGTAAACGGGCTGATTGTTGGACTGAGCGATGTCGGAGTAGGATGCTCGATTGATGGTCACTGTATCAACAGTATTAGTTACGCAGACGATATGGTGTTGCTCAGCCCATCAATAGCCGCGCTCAGAAAGCTGATAGGCGTGTGTGAGGAGTATGCGAGGCTACATGGTCTCCTGTACAAAGTACAGAAAAGCGAGCTCATGATATTTCAAGCCAGGGGTCGTAAACTGGGGGATGTGGTACCTGTGCTGCTTAACGCTGTCGCTCTTCGAAGAGTGAGAGAGTTTAAATACCTCGGCCATGTGGTTACTGAGGATTTAAAAGACGATGTGGTCATCGAAAGGGAGAGGAGAGCAATGGCGGTCCGCTGTAACATGTTGGCACGCAGATTTGCTAGGTGTAGTTTAGATGCCAAGATTACAGATATGCCTGAAATAAAAAGATTTTATTTTTATTTATTTTTTTAGATTTTATTTTATTTTTTATTTAAAAGTACTAAATAAAACTTACGAAAACAAGAACTTTAATATTTTCTTAAAAGCTTGAGGCGTCCTTCTTACACTTGAAGCCTCAAGCTTTTATGATAACACGACAATAGGCATGATAACAGTAACTAAAAATCACTAATATTTATGTATTTTTTTAAGTTAACTCGAAATTGGGTATATATTTTATTACATTATTTACTTAAGTCATATAATGGAAACGTACCGACGATTTTTTAAAACCAACCTTGTCGTGGTGAACTCTCTAGACAAAAAACTACAATGGGGACCACATATAACATCTCTTGCGGGGTGGCTAAGCTCGGCCGCTTTTGCTGTTAGAAAGATAAGACAGTTGACAGATGTAGAAACCACAGCATTATGTATTATGTCGTATGGCATTGTACTGTGGGATCGGGCTGCTGACATTGAATCCACCTTTATTTTGCACAAGAGAGCTGTCAGAGCCATTTCTAATCTACGTCACCGTGAATCTCTTAGGGAACAATTAAAGAAGATTCATATTATGACGGTACCTTGCAAATTTCTTTATGAAAATATTATATAGGTAAGAATAAATCGACATCTTTTTTTAACTAGAAATAAGGATAAAATAGATCAACCATTTTTCAGATTATGTAAAATACATACATCTTATAAGGGGTAGTGGTAGATGTTACAACAAAATATCTTGTGATATATTGCAATTAAATGAAAGAAATTTCAAAACTCATATTAAAAGTACACTTTGTAAACAAGCATTTATTACAAATTAGAGGATTAAAACTTGGAAACATGCTCGTCCAGCACCATAGGACAATCTAGAATTTAGACAAAATCTAACTGGTTGCTATTTTAAATTGTATAATTTATTAATTGATAAAATAATAAATTAATGTTGATTTTTCATTCTGTGATTCCTTTAACTCACTCTCTGACCTACTTTTTTTTTTTAGGAAAACGTATACTTTTACAACGTTAGTAAATATGTGAGCATCATGTACCTATCACGTAATTAATTTATCTGTGCTTCATTTTTAATTCTATTTTTTTTTTTACCTAATGTGGTATTAGTAATTTTATTCTAGGTGCATCATCTTTACCTAAAATTATATAATGTACTTACCTATACAAAATATTGTAAAACATTTTAAAAGAGTATCAGTAGAGTTTCTTGCCCATTCTTCTCCATATGAAACTACCTTTTGGGGCGACTAGAATAAATTCAATTTTTTTGTATATTTTGACGTTCAAAAGTGCTTTTTAAGTGCCTATTTGAAATAAATAATTTGACTTTGAACAGTTTGTATGAGAAATGTTATTCCTTTGTTCTATAAACTTGAAACACTTGAAAATTATTCCAAATACTTTTTTATTACCAAACAGCGCAACGTATAAACACATTACCTTCACTTGAGGGTAATGTGTTTATCAGCCTATGTATGTATGTATGTATGTATGTATATTTGTTCCTATGTGGCGCTCTAGTGAACAAATGCATGGGTCGATTTTGATGATTCCTGCTCCACGATTTTGACATTGCTACCTAGCAGACTATCGCTTTTTATAGGTACTTCTCAAATGGAGTTTCTATTGGCGTCCACGGTGACGCTCAGTTTTATTATGAATTTATAGATACTGGCAGCAAGGACCGGTATGCCCAATGATCACCGTGATCACACACATTATCGCGGACTCATGTTCAATTCGTTGATTTGGTTTGGTTGTACATTTAGTTGACTATCCACGGAAGGCTCAAAAGACTGAGATTCAGATTGACACTGGCGTGACGTTGTCGTCGCCAACTTCGCTTGTCGTTGTTTCCATATCCTCCTTTTTGGCGTGGCTTCGGTAGAGAGCGGTTGTGCTTGTGTTGCATTGCTGATCTGATTTCGCGTTCAAAAAAGAAGTTACTGTCGTTTGAGTTATTTACTTAATTGATATACTTGTGTGTAAAGAAAAATAATTCAACATGAGGCCGCAGCAAAACGGTGGCGACGACGGTTTTGTAAGTATTTTTATCGATTCATATTCCAAACTTGCGTGTCGTTTAGTGTCTACTTTTGGTACCTAGTATGTTTGACGATTTGCCTTTATTTTTTAAAATCAAAATAATGACTATTCGTCCGCTATCCTAGTTTCGTTCGAGGTAAATTCTTCGTGTAAATCGATTTCGACATTTCCATGTTGTCCCCGAATTCACGCTGTCCGCCATTTTGTTGACGCCGCGTCCTACTTTCAGGATGAGCCCGAGGTGCACCGGAAGATCTTCATCGGTGGTCTCAACTACAGAACCACTGATGAGTCGCTAAAGTCACATTTCGAGAAATGGGGAGAAATTGTGGACGTCGTCGTTATGAAAGATCCCAAGACCAAGAGGTCGCGTGGCTTTGGTTTCATTACTTACTCTAAAGCGCACATGGTTGATGATGCGCAAAATAACAGGCCGCATCGCATCGATGGCCGGTAAGTTAAACAGCATTTTATAACCTTATTACTGCAGCCCAGCTACATGAAAGCTTGAAACTTCTCTTTCATATCGTTTTATGCTGCAGAGAATATAAGACACTGCTTGGTGAATGTCGCGTGCAATTTTGTACACATGGCATTTTCTGTGGGGTCAACATTTCATTAACCTTACTATTAACATGTCCTGTGTAAAGTATTTATCAATTTCTAAGTGATCTCTTGTCCGACAGTGTTGTGGAAACCAAGCGTGCTGTAGCAAGGCAAGACATTAAAAACCCTGAAGCTGGTGCTACTGTGAAGAAACTGTTCATTGGTGGCATCAAGGATGACCATGATGATGAACAACTCCGAGAGTACTTCTCAAGCTATGGCACTGTCCAGAATGTCAGCATTGTCACTGATAAAAGCACAGGAAAGAAGCGTGGCTTTGGTTTTGTGGAGTTTGATGACTATGACCCTGTTGACAAAGTATGCTGTAAGTATTGTTTTAATGCACAATTCTTTAATACATTTATTCCCACAATTTTGCCCCAGATCTGAACTTTTAGTGGCAGAGTCTGGCTTCTCTAATTGTGGATATTAACTATTGATTTTAGCTATACCTAACTACCATTTTAGTGGTAGATTAAGGTACGCAAGTCAATATACATTTTCTCAATATAAAATCATTCATATTTTCTTTGTTGAAATGATTTACTAATAATTTAATCTGTTTACAGTGAATGGCCCACACAAAATCAATGGTAAACAACTGGATGTCAAGAAAGCCCTTCCTAAAGATGGTGCTGAACAAAGAGGCGGAGGAGGGAGACAAGGTCCAGGTGGTAGAAGTGACAGCTGGGGTAATGGTGGTGGTATGTATACTCGTTGAAGTGGTCTTTCACTGATGCATTTTTTGAGTAACTAACATAAAGATGGTTATTTAATATATCTTCATTTACAGGTGGCTATGGCGGTGGAAACCAAGGTGGATGGAACAATTCCAATCCTTGGGATAACAACCAGGGAGGAGGTTGGGGGGGTAGCCAGGGTGGCGGCGGCGGCGGAGGATACGGCGGCGGTGGAAATGGCCGCGGGGGCTGGGGGAACCAAGACTTTGGCAATTATAGCCAGCAGGCTTACAGTGGTGGCCCCACTAGAAATCAACAATACGGCGGTAACAACCGCGCCGCGCCCTACAACATGAACCAGGGTGGCGGCGGCGGCGGAGGTGGCGGCGGCTATGGCAGCGGCGGTGGTGGCGGCGGTGGTAGCAACTACGGCGGGGGCCAGGGCCGAGGAGGGCGTTTCTAGACTTTGTAAGTATAGATTTCTCATGGTCACAATCACTATTTGTCTCACACCACAAGAATTCATGAACGATTCTTAGTAACAATTCCCATTATCATCTATAGGAAGAAGTTGTGTGGATTATTGTTGAATTCTCTATTGACCTTAGGTTTATGATTGAGCACTACATAGCATTAATTAAGCATAGGAAATGATAGCTACAGAAAATTAGTAACGAATAGTACTGTTAGTTCCAATGATTAATGCTATGAAGGTAGCCTGTAATGTTAGTTTGTAACTGTTACATGTCTGATTAAAGGTTTTTTCAATCTCTAGGTTTCGTGCTAAGTACACTAGTAAAGCAGTGTTAACCGCTAGTGTAGGCAGTACGCTCCGGAGCACTAGATACACACCTCATGGTCCGCCCGCGAGACCACCTAGGAGAAGGCGTCAGGAAAACCAATAGAATTGTAGCTGGAGCTCTTGACTCTAACTTTTAGAAGAATATGATTAGAATACTTTTTATGTGTACTGAATTGTAAGATGGTCTTCTATTTATTGTAGTACCTAGGTACTTATCGTGACATACTTTTAAGGATATAGAAATGTAAAAATGAGAATTATTTACGTTTTTTACGAATTAAGTACAATTTAGGATAATTCTGTAAGAATCCCCTCATATAGATGCTAGGTGAACGAGATCAGAGTTTAGTTGACATAGATTATGAAGAATCATGATTATTTTAATTTTCTGACCTTACTCAGTATTAAGTTCTCAAATAGCTGTTATATGATTATTAGGTTTAGAATTATGGACTTTTAGGCTAATATAATGTAAAAATAAACTTTAATACAAAAATAGTAGGGTTGTTTCTTTAGATCTGTACATATTCCTCATTTATTTTTATTATTTTCGTCAGCGCTACACAAATTGTGCAAATACTATAAAGTAAGTAACCTTACTAAAATAGTTATGCTGACTTACTTAATTATAGATAATGATGTAGATGAATAAATAAACAACTTTTATGTCTTACATAGAGTTATTGTTGTACATTTTACCTACTTATTTTGACCCTAGAACTTGCAATGATTAGTTTACTGTCTGCATTCGAAAGGGAAGATGTTATTATTGAAACTGTTGTGCTTCTTCAAACAGTAATATTTGGTATGGTGTTATGTATGTTACGACATTACCGTTACCTAACGGCATATAGAAGTCGTAGACCTCGTACATCAGTGTACATTGAACGCGGTAGATGTCAATGATATGGATATTTCCAAGCAAGATCAAACTAAGCACGAGTAGGTAATGTATTTAGAAAGGTATGTAGTTTTATTTAGGTGTCCATTTTCGTATTATTTTTTGTGAATAGGTAGGCATTGATTTGTGAGTAATAATTATCTATCCATTCGTGATTATATACATTGCAGTACTTGTCAGCATAAAATTCGTTGTCGATTAAGTCTTGATTATTTGGTTAGATTGAACTACAAGGAAGGCATTGAGCATAGGTGTCCTGTCAACAAATTTTACCCTGCAAATTGATACGAGGTGTAAATGCAAAGCCAAGGAAACCTCTAATGGGGTCATTGTACTCGTATCATTATGAACAACTTTTAACTATGGGATCAAAGTTGAAATGGCGAAATAAATCAGCTGTTTCCTACATTGGTGTTCACACTAGCACTTCGTCCGCGTGGATTTCGTATCTTCACCTTGAAAGTTCCAACAATACATCCCATTTAAAAGTTGGTTTTGGAAAACTAATGATTGCGATCTTTTTATTTAACCTTTTGACCGCCACATTCATGTATAGATGACAAACCAAAATGTGCCCAGTACGCCACGGTCACGACTACATAACAGATTTCTATGGAATAATGCGTAGCTCGGCGCCGAGGGCACGTTTTTGCATTTTTGACGTGGCGGTCAAAGGGTTAATATATTATGAAAAACTTTATTGTTTATTACAAACTATTTACTAATTGTTTCTAGTTTACAAAAAATAAAATGTGTACGTAACTAATAGACAAAGCGTAGAGCTTCGCCCACCGCGGCATTTTCCTTACTTTTAGCATTTTTATACCCGTCACAACTTTTAAACGAAAGGTCGGATTCCAATAATTTGAAGAGGAATTTATATGTACCTACATAATCAACTTTGATTATTAAGCTATTTAGTTGGTTACGGATTAATATTATGATACGAATCGTCTTTCGATTTTGTTTTGACTAATTTGAACAAAAAACTGTTATTGTGATTCAACTATAACAGTTAAACAGAATAGCCTCGCGGACTAATAAACGTGTACATTATTATTTACATGTAAATAATGACTTACAGGCATTTTTGTATACCATGGGTTACATTATTGTAATTTCCGTATGGATCTATTTAAAAAAAAAAACAGCCCATATTACTCGCTGATAATGTAGGTACCTTTCTAAAGGTGCAAGAATGTTTAAAATCAGTTACGTAGTTTTCGATATATCTATTACAAACAAACAAAATGTCAAATCATTTCTATTTATAATATTAGTATAGAAAGAAGTATAGATAACTCGTGAAAATGTAGGGCACAGCAGATTTTTTTCGCGATTTCAGGTTTGTTCCCAAAAATTAGTAAAAGTTGTTCATAATGATCGAATACAATGACCTGAAGAGGTTTCTTGGTTTTGCATTTACGCCTTGTGTAGCTGACATGACATATTTCGATTTCTAATGACTTGTCAGGTAATCTTGCAATGAAGTTTTATCTATGGTTTCATAAATTGGAGTACCTACTACTAACTCATTCCAATTGTCTCTCATATATGTTTCATTCTTCTTCGACACGTTGAGGAAACTGAAATTAATAATTTGGCTATTTAGCAAGACTAGTTCAGAGAATGGTACTCTAAGCTCAGTTTAGATATCCTCGCGAAACAAACCATACCCAGAGAAGCTCAACGTCTGCTCGTCTCCCACAACTTATTAGCACAAAAGAATTGCAAAGTATATTTTCCACAGACTTGTTTTCAAACTACTGTAGCTCTTGGAGTCATTTCCTGTGATCAATGTTATTTTTATTTCAGTTACCTGTGATCAATTTAGTTTTTTTTTTTTCAAGTTTTGTTTCATCTTGATAGATTGTAGGCGTTCCATATTTACTTTTCATTTCTAATCTGTTAATTTTATTTCCATGATGAACTTCGGGAGCATCGGGGTCTAAACGATCTGCGAAGTTCCTTTCCTCGCAGGTAAGTTGTTTGATAAGTTAAGCACACATTTTAATTCTTAACGTCGACGGCTTTGCATTATCATGTTTAAAAAATAAAATAAAGATTTATCAAAATATCCATGTTTTTTATTTTTTATTCTTCCAAATGATAACCTAGAATAATTTGTCTCGATGTAGTTAGTCACGTGGCTCAGTGACTGGTAATTTCTTATTAGCTTATAGTTACTGACCGCGGCTGGGCATTTCCAATGGCACACTATTCTACCTCTATCCACACGTTTTGCTCCCCAGCAACCACATCACTTCTATATGGTTAGCTTCAGAAACTTGTAAAATATCTGTGTAAATGTGTCTAAGCGTGACTGTCACATGAGTTGTGCTTTTTCCCCATCTCAAAAGTGCCCAACGTGCAATATAGAAGTTTTACACAAAAAGTTTTGAAAGGTTGAATATAGTGTGCGTTACCCCAATGTCGAAAATGGTCATTTAAATCTTACAGATAATTAGTTTCCCAGCTTCTGTAATTGTTGCGCACATTTTTATTTGTTGCACTTATAGTTTTTTAGTTATTTCACAAAAACATTTCCTGCTGGGGTAACGTTTACACGTTACCGCAGCCAGACGTTTTTTTTTTTTTATTGGAATATTGAAACAAATATTAGTTATATAGGTCATTTAAATATTTATTTACATAACCAAATTACAAGATGATTATTAACATTAACTAAATTAAATTAAAACTTAGTTAAGCCTAAAAAAGGCCCTCGGGGCATTGTACCGAGGATGCTGGCGGCATTTCCTCGCTGAATTGCAATGCTGATGAGTTGCGCGAGAAAGCCGCCAGCTTTTCGGTCACCAGTTACATCCAACTAGATGTTTCGCGATTTCCGCAAATAACTTATGCGCACTGGGACCCCACGGACCGAGGGTCTCGACGCCAAAGGGCACAAAGTTGGACTCTGCCAAGGCCTCCATATTTAACTTTCAGATTTTCGGCATTTTCTGCCGCTGGCTTTAGAAGTAGTCCGTTGGGAGGTGGGACGGTGCCAGTGTGTCTACACAGGTAGCGTCCCACACAAGCATCCGTCCCAAACTCCACGGGACCAAAGACACACCATCAGGTCTTTTGCCATCATCTGTGACAATGCCAGTCGGCTCAAGAAGAGCAGGCACATTGATGCTGGCGGCGGATTATGTCATTAAGTGTCGCATGTCTTGAAAAGCGCCCTGCACTTTTTTGACAACTTAAGTCCGTGGTGACCCAGTCGGTCCACGTCCGTGCCACAAGGGCATGTGTGTGGAGTGCATACCGTGACCCCAAAGCCGCAGACCAGTCGCTAGAAGAAGCGAGGTCGGATCCAGGAAGGTACCGGTATATGGAGAAGGATGGGCATGTAGCCAATGACCGGCCTCTCTGGCTCCGGACCTGAACTGCGGCTCAGAATCGATTTGTATGTTAAATCGCAATAAATATCGTCCCAGCTCCTTTGAGATTTTAGGTTGTCTGGATATTCTTTACCCGGGCAAGCAATTTGAAAAGCATTCTTGGCATCCTCCAAGCCCGCAGTCTCAGTTTGTGGGCAAAGCCCTTAGGACATTACCTATACGACGTGACGTGCTATGGGTGGACGACAAAAAGGCTGGGGAAGCAACACTCGAAATTTTGCGGAATCCTAAACCGCATAGGGAGGGATGCTTGTAACCAAGATCGTTCATTGATCTGAATATTTAAAATCATTTCTAAACTAGTTTTGACTAAATCGTCTATTGGTGAAAGCAAATTTGAATGTTTCCAAAAAGGGCTACAGCGAAGCACATAAGTAAATTTAGGGGCAAAAAGGCAAAACTTTAGAATTATATATAAGAGCATAATGAGGACTGATTTCGAGTAAACAATTTGCGTGACTGGAATTTAGAAATAGTGTTAGTAAGATAACCAGGAAGATTCTTCAAAGATGGGAGAACCCAGGAGGCAAAGTGACTTTCTGTCTACTATTTTGATATTGGGTGCCAGAAAATTGAATTTGGATTTTAAATTATCCAAACCGTAAGAAGTTTTTTGAATAGAGTTCACATTTGCTAAAATGTAATTCTAAACCAATATTTTCGAAATCTGTTTTAATATCTGATAAGTCGGATAACACCAGTGTCCACATTGCCTCCCAGGGTTCCGTCATCCAAATACCAAACGTTAAATTTAGATTTTAAATTTTGAATAATCGGATTTATAGTCAAGCTAAAAATTGCGTGTATTCCCGTTCGTCCCCACGACTTCGTCCACCTAGTGGGACGAACGGGAATTCGTTGTTTTTTTCCCGATCGTCCCACTGATTTTGTTGGTGGGACGAACGGGAATAATTTATTAATTTTTTTTTGAGTCCCATTGGTCCCACCAAATAATTTCGGACTGGTTGTTCAATAGGGTTCACGCAAATGTGACAATGTTATTGGCACTCTTTTGTTGAGTAGCGGCATCGCCAGCCGGTGCATCTCGCCCGAGCCATGTAATATTTATACAGAACAATTTATTTTGTAAAATAATTATTAAATCCAACCAAGTAATTTGAAAAGTAAACTGTAAAACAACACGATTAACATTTCATGCACAATATTATTTAGGGGGACGAATGGCACTAATCTAAGAACATATTCCCATTCGTCTAATAATCTCTAAAATCCCGAGTGGGACGATCGGCAACAAATTGAGTATTATTTTTGTAAATTCCCGTTTGTCCCACTAGGTGGACGAAGTCGAGGGGACGAACGGGAATACACGAAAAATTGCTGGCCCGAGGGGATCGCCCTGCTGACAGCCGACCTCCGAAGAAAGTTCATGGGAACGGTAAATTAACTTTGAAGGTTCTGCGTAGCAGGTAAGCAGGTATTGATACAGTACCGGAATTTTGTTCTTAACTTCTGTCAGCATGGCATTCCTGTTTACTGAATTGAAGGCATTTTTGACGCCAATTTTGACTACAATTTCGCAATCATCATAAAGGTTCTTAAGGCATGGACGGCTGCCTCACACCCACCTTTCGTGCCAAATCCTAATTGTATAGGTTCGAAAACAGACTGTAATTTAGATTTGATATGTCTCACCGCAATTTTGGATGCCAAACGTCTTAAAGTTGACCCCACAACAATGGGTCTCACCCCTCCGTCCTTTTTAGTTAAGGCGATCAAATTAGCACCAAATAAAAGTGAGGCAATATCAGCGTTGATTTTGCCTGAAAACAAAATTTATTAATTTTGTAATAGAGCAAATAAGCTGCTCACCTGCATCACCCACAGAATAAGAAGTTAAATCTTTTAAATGTTGGGGCGAGATTCCGTCCAGGCCGGCCGCTGAACCGGTTTTAAAAGAAATTATTGCGTCAATAACGTCTTTGTCTTCAATTTCGAGGCAGGCCTGGTCTCCTGTAGGAGAGTCGAAAAAATACGGGATCACGGGAGCCGGGGGATGTTTCGAATGCAAAGCCGAAAGGGTATCAGCAGTATCAGGCGACAACACGTCGTTAGTAAAAAGAAAACGTGCGGCGCCTTTGAGATCCCGTCGGCAATTTTGCCTTCGATTAATTTAATTCTAGATAATGTTCCCCTCTTGGGAGAATCAAAAGGTGAAGATGTGTTTGTCAAACAGTTATTTTTGATTTTTTGGGTTAGAGAAATATGGTTGGATCTAGTATCGTTTGACAGGAGTTGGGGGGTAAAAGGGGCTAAAGTTGGTAGGGTTTGGGTCCCCGATTATAACGCTACCACTCTTATTAAAAGATAATGCATATTTAGCGAGAAATTAATAAAAAATGTTTCTAACCTCAAATCCGATAAGAAGCGAAAACTAAACGTTTAAAATGGGCGATTGACAACCAAATCTGCCCCAGTATCTGTAGTCAGTATCCAGTATCAGTATTTGTAGTCAGTCCATGGTATAAAATGTCGGGCAAATTCGATAACACGGAACGTAAACAATAAAACAGTTAAGCCATTTGCGTCATGTGTCACTGTCATTTGTTTTCGATCGTTCCGTTTCTCCTCGAGTTGCGTGATTTTTTTCTGTGTTTGTACTTCCACTGATCGTATGTGTGTACAAAAGGCAATGTTACTACTGTTATTAGGAGAACTTAGGATGCAAGAGCGAGCGAAGCGAGCTCGGGACTTGGGGCACCCCGACTCGGACAGGTTAGGTCCGAAGGGGATGGCGGGGTCTAGTGAGCGTGCGGAGCGAGCGAACTCAGACCCCGCTATCCCCTTCGAGGTTATTTTTTTTTAAACCCGATACTACGCCTTTTAATCGACTTTAAGTGTTTTGAGGTTAGGTTACAATAATTTGTTTTTCTCAAGAACGGTGCGTTACCTTTTCATGGGAGTGGTGCCAGGGGGCAGGGAGCACCCCTCCCCCGCGAAGCTGGGCTCATAATACGGCTTTTTAAGCGACTAAGAGCTTTGAAGTTAGGTTACAATCATTTGTTTTTCACAAGAACGGTGCGTTACCTTTTCATGGGAGTGGTGCCAGGGGGCAACCCCCCAACCTCCCCACCTACCCCCACCCCCCTTCTCCTGCCAAACGATACTAGATTTTTACCGAGAAATAGCCTCATCTTTTTTGACGTGCAAAGTAGTATACGAAAAAAGGAAGAGATTATGCCAGTCTACAATTTGGTTGCTCTCCACACATTTTTTAATCAGGCCTGAAGGTGGTTTGCGACAGAGATCCTGGCGCCGCGCGGGACTCGTTTGATAACAGGCACATTATTTCTTAGGTAACTAAGGTACAAATGGAATGGGGTAGAATTTGGACTGTCGGAAACAGGTGCCACAGGTGTAAACAAACTGGGTCTAAATTTAGAGCAGGGCCGTTCTGGCTAATACAAAGACGATGTTTTTTTGAAATATGAATATTAAGACCCCTTTTTGATTGAAAAGATCTATCGCAATGTAAACAAATGTAATTTTGATTTAACGTGCCATCACCGGATTGGGTTGCGGTATGCATCCACTTATCAGAAAATAACACTTGAATGAAGAAAAACACTCAACTAAACACAAAATAGAAATTATCACTAAAATATAACTATTTTAAAGTCTTTCAGAGGCGTTAACGTCGGACTTCAGGACGACACGACATAACGTTGCCAAGGAGGACCGCAACGTCTGAAACAAAAAGATGTTAATATTTGTTCGAAATTGGGAGCTGGCTACACTTTGGCACAGCAATTAAGCCTTGATTAACAAGAAAACGATCAAATTTGGACATCTAGAGCCACGTACAATATGTAAATTTAAATATAAATGAGCTGTGAAAAAGTGAGTGATGTGACAGATTTGTGTTTTTAAGTCATGTATATTTAGAATAATAATAGGTAATGAGTTGTCTAGACGAGGTAAATGTTGCACCTTATTTTGTATTTGTTCTTTGGCTGCGAAGTTATTCGAGATCCTGCTGGAGTAACTTTTGTGGTTTTGCTGGATCTCTGAAACGGTTTAGCGGATTCTTATCATATTTTTACATGACTTCTTAGGAATTAGTTGTGCAATAAAAAAACCAAAATAATGCACCGTTTAAAGGTTATTAATTAAATATAAAAACACTTATATGTCCTAACACTCTAAAGACTTACTTTAAACGTTATTTTGTAGCTTGTAACTGCCTTCAAATGTATGTGAAGTTTCATTAGTAGGTATCCTGTAAGTAACAAATTATGATGATATTCAGTTCTCCACGTTCACGGTCACAATGCGCGCGGAGTTTTTTGGCCACCGATAAACCTGTATGAGGATATATAAACTGAATTTTATATCAATGATTAGTTGCTTAATTCAGTTTTATACCTGTAAAATTTCAGCGTAGTGCATACAATAATTAACGAGATAATAAAATAAAAGTCATTAGGAAGTGCAAGACCGTGATAACCAGACCAAGTTTAGGTGGTTACAAAAAGCGACCGCGTAGTACATTATGCTATATTTTAAAATATGTAGGATAGTGTTACAAGTTTAGTACAGATGTGTACACAAGTGTTAAAAAAAACGACATGTTTCTTAAATAATATTTATTTACAGGTAAATAACTGTAGGTAACTGGGTTGTGGAGGCCAGATAGGCAGTCGCTCCGTGTAAAATACTGGTATTCAGCTGTATCCGGTAAGACTGGAAGCCGACCCCGACATAGTTGGCAAAAGGCTAGGCAGATGATGATATCGCTTAAAAATCACAGATCAATTGTAATAGGTATTAAATAATATCACAATGTAGTAAAATGCTTACAGTAAGTCCTACTGTTTCGTAGTCTAATTTCAAATACTAATCACATTTTTCTTCTAGGTATTTACAGAAATTTGTATTCTAAAGTTAATTTAAATTAATTAAAAGTCACAGATCGAAAATAATAAAACTAAGTATATTAAACTGCAGTCAAATAATTATGTCAGTTTTACTTTTAACTGATCCACCTTAAATGGTAATATCTAAGCGAGTGTCACACAACAAGATAATTATGAATTTCTTATAGACAGAGTTACTTAATCCAAGGAGTTTGTGGTAATAAATACCTGGTAATAACTAGGTACGCAAGTTGAGGTAAAATCATTGTAAAATGTTTGCTTTTAAATACTATATTGTATTTATCGAAAGTGTAAATTTATGCAACTATGCGGGCATAGGTATCAATCTTATATATTGACAAAAAAATTGCGAAATAGGCACCTGAACATTCAAGGAACTGTACCCTTTACGATTTATGTAAAACTGACCACTAGGTCCATTTATTTTGGGCACTCTAATGTGGGTGCAGTCTATCGTACCCATGACATTTTTAAATCTCGCTATAGCTTCAAACTCTTCCATATCACGAAGCTGTTCATTTAAAGTAATTGACATTTTAATGTAATCTGATTTTCTCTCTAAAATTGCCCTGGCTACACGACGACATACCGTCGTAATAGACTGCTGAGTCAAACCGTGAATGTCCGCAGCATCATCTTGCACCTGGAAGGGATGGATAAGAAACGAGTTTTAACACAGAAGAACTGATACAACAGAGCAAATTACTTGTTATAAGTAGGTGAAAGTTCTTACTTGATTACGTCCCCAGTACCTCAAAGCAATCATTATTTGCAGAACAGAAGATAATCCACCTCCGCGTGTGACCATAACGATAGAGCTACCAAATAATTGGTCTAAAAACATTACACCACCTTTAGAGAATCGGTATTTTAACCGAAACTGCTCCTCGCTATACAAATTAAAAGGATTTTCAGTTTTTTTTTAAATATTTTAACTTTTCTTTGAGTCTGCATTAGATTTATCAAGTTATTTACTTGTTCTACTTCTATTGCATTTAATTCCATAATCAAAATGAACGTAAAATACTTAAATGCGCGTGAACAAACACAAACCGTGGTATTTTTAAGGTTATACTAGCTTTATACAAGGGTGAGGGCGCGAATAACTACGGAATAACGGTTGTAATAACGGTTTTGCTTATTCTTAGTTAATTCTCGAGTATAACTGTTATACCACGTTTATTTGTAAGGCTGTAAGTATGTACGTGAATTCATCAAGCCACACAATAATTATGATCCTCAAGAGGAGCAGTCCACCTTAATTATAAAAGTAATTAGGTACACACTTATTGATTAACTCGTACGCACTCGTTAAATATTTGAAAAAATAGAAAGCGGAATTGCGGAAGCGCACACGCAATCTACAAGACGAATTATGCGTGTACGTTACCCCAGCAGGAAAGTGGCTCCTAGAGTGATATGAGTGGTACGTATAATTAGTGCGTAATCTGCTGTAAATGTGCGCCAAATAAAAAATTTGTGCGCTTTGTCGTTTTGGAAAAAAACGGAAAAAACGATTCCTGCTGGAGTAACGTTCCAGCAGGAAAATTCTAAGCGAATGATCGGAGAGAGAAGTATTGAGCATGGGCAGATAGCTTATATTTGTGCAAAAATGTGCGCCGAAAATATAATTTGTGCGTCTTCAGGTTTTCAAGATATTGCGTTTTCTGCTGGAGTAACGTTTTGCAGAATCGTGTAAAACTGTTGTATATGCGCCTGTAGAATAAATATACACGAGTAGCTCTTAATTTGTGCGTATTTGTGACAGAATTAGATTTAAGAAAATATTTATAATTTTCAAGTAATAGCGCTTTTTTTTAAAACTCGAAAAAATATCGCAGCGCCTAAATGAGAAAACGTATATGCTCGCTGAAAACTGTTTTCGATCCTTCTTGACGCTTACAATAACCATAAAAAGTTTCAAAAGTGTACATGCATGTGTTATTGAATAATATTTCTAAAAGTCAAAACGACGGTGTCATAACTTTGACGGCAAAATACAAGAAACCGGCTCAACCCAAGATGTGTAGATGTAAACCAAAAATTAGTGCGTTTAGCAAAAAATATATAGTGAAAAATTTAGCTTGGAATGTTTTGCATAGTGACGGTGGTGCGTGTGTTGGATCATTTAGCTCCCTTCAAAATGGTTGAGCTTCAATGGTGCTGATCCACGCGTCATGTTCGTGAACGGGCGCCGTCAGTAGAGACTGGTCATCTCTTAGCTGCCACGGCTTATTTTAATTTTAATTTTTGAATTGTTTTTTTTGTTGAAATGTTTTTATTGCGGATGCTTTTACGTTTTGCATCGTTCTCACATGTATAATTTCAAAATGAATGATGTAAACAATATTTTGTAACCATAATACGTTGATTTAAAAGAGTGTCCGTGGAGTTTCTTGCCCGTTCTTCTCCATAGGTACCTACTACGCTTTGGAATGGGCAACTAGCTTCATCTTTCTGACTGACTGACTGACCGAACCCTTGACAATTCAAAAGTGCCTGTAATTGGTTTATTTGAAATAAATGCTTTGAGTTTGAGTTTGACGCGTCTGTACCGAACTTGCAAGGTGTATTATACTAAACATTTTAGAAGATAGCATAATGTACTACGCGGTCGCTTTTTTGTAATCACCTAAACTTGGTCGGGCTACCACGGTCTTGCGCTTCCTAATGACTTTTATTTTATTATCTCGTTAATTATTGTATATACTACGCTGCAATTTTACAGGTATAAAACTGAACTAAGCAACTAATTATTGATATGTAAAAAAGATGATAAGAATCCGCTAAACCGTTTCCGAGATCCAGCAAAACCACAAACGTTACTCCAGCAGGATCTCGAATAACTTCGCTGCCGAAGAAAGGACAAATACAAAATAAGGTGCAACATTTACCTCGTCTAGACAACTAATTATATAGCTAATATTTGTTTCAATGTTCCCATTAAAAAAAAAAATGTCTGGCTGCGGTAACGTTATAAACGTTACCCCAGCAGGAAATGTTTTTTTGAATTTCAAAAAAACATTTCCTCAAACTTTTCCTGTGTTCAGTGCATAGTACTCACATAACAATGTGCTGTGCAGCTATACAATACTAAGAGATTGAATTTATACAACGCAAAGAGAGTTTTTAAAATCTTCAGCAGCTCCAACACTATTTTCAATACCTGATCAATTAGTTTTTGCGCCCTTGTGGAGCAGGACCAGCGTTGAGCCAAGCATTTTTATCAGCAATGTAATCCCCCAATTTATAATATGATTGGCTGCATAGTGTGCGTTTTATACTGCTGCGTGCACTGTTAAATACATAAGAATATTATAATATCTGTTACCTACAAATTACGTATGAAAACATTATTATTATTGTCTGTCGGCTGCTTATTAGATAGGATACGTAAGTATCTATTATTATGTGCACAATTGCACATACTTATCAAGAATCGATGATAACACGTCCAGGTGGGACGCGGAAGAGGTAATTCATTGTTTGCATAGCGCAATTTTGACCATAAGTCGCATAATTCGTGTACGTTACCCCAGCAGGAAAGTGGCTCCTAGAGTGATATGAGTGGTACGTATAATTAGTGCGTACCTAATACGCTGTAAATGTGCGCCAAATAAAAAAATTGTGCGCTTTGTCGTTTGGGAAAAAAACTGAAAAAACGATTCCTGCTGGAGTAACGTTGTTCCAGCAGGAAAATTCTAAACGAATGATCGGAGAGAAATATTGAGCATGGGCAGATAGCTTATATTTGTGCAAAAATTTGCGCCGAAAATATAATTTGCGCGTCAACAGGTATTCAAGATATTGCGTTTCCTGCTGGAGTAACGTTTTGCAGAATCGTGTATCTCTAAATCTGTTGTATGTGCGCCTGTAGAAGAAATATACACGAGCAGCTCTTGATTTGTGCGTATTTGTGACAAAATTAGATTTAAGAAATTATTTATAATTATCAAGTAATAGCGCTTTTTTTTTAAACTCGAAAAATATCGCAGCGCCTAAACGAGAAAACGTATTAGCTCGCTGAAAACTGTAGTCGGTCCCAAATAAATGCTTTGAGTTTGAGTTTGACGCGTCTGTACCGAACTTGCAAGGTGTATTACAGGTATAAAACTGAACTAAGCAACTAATTATTGATATGTAAAAAAGATGATAAGAATCCGCTAAACCGTTTCCGAGATCCAGCAAAACCACAAACGTTACTCCAGCAGGATCTCGAATAACTTCGCTGCCGAAGAAAGGACAAATACAAAATAAGGTGCAACATTTACCTCGTCTAGACAACTAATTATATAGCTAATATTTGTTTCAATGTTCCCTTTAAAAAAAAAATGTCTGGCTGCGGTAACGTTATAAACGTTACCCCAGCAGGAAATGTTTTTGTGAAATAACTAAAAAACTATAAGTGCAACAAATTTAAAAATGTGCGCAACAATTACAGAAGCTGGGCAACTAATTATCTGTAAGATTTAAATGACTATTTTCGACATTTTTTTGCTGGGGTAACGCACACGTCGCGGTCGTGTCGGTGGCGAAATGAAGAATGTAGCTGTTGTTGACGTGTCGCCGAGTAGGTAGGTAGATAATCGATTGGCATCGGTTTCAAGCAGGGTCGTCCAATGAAGAAGCACCCATTGAAATCTTTATTGAGAGATATAATCCATATATAGGTAGGTACCTACCTAACTAGCTGACCCGCGTAGCTTCGTCTGCGTCACAGAGAAAGAGCCAAAGAAATAAATTTCCCCGTTTTGCAACATTTTTCAATGAGGCTCCGCTCCTATTGGTCATAACGTTATTTTATCTACATCACTCAGGGATAATATACCTTTCTAACAGTGAATGAATTTTCAAAATCGGATCAGCAGTACCGGAGATTACCCCTAACATCCAATCTCACAAACTGTATCTCTTCATAAATGATAAATGATAAATGATTTTATTTCTGTAAGTAGGTTTTTACAAACACTTTTACACGTCAAAACATATTTTTTTTTAACTAGATGAGGCCGGCGTTTCCTATCTGACTACTCTGAGAAGAAAGGCCGAAACAAACTCAGAGGTCACAGTCTCTTTTAAAGTCCAGACATAATCTTGGTCAGATCATGTGAAGACCATGTCGATTGGTGTCTGAAATGGTCTTTTGATGAAAGAACCACACAGATTGAGTGGACCTGTCCAGTCAGTGCACGCATTTGTCAGTCGTTGTGCAGCTCAACTCATAACTAAAGGAGCTCAACGATTCAACGAACAATACCAAAGAAAGGACATTTGGCTAGGCCGCAAAAAATACTCAAAACTGCCAGACCATATTAATAACTAACTGAGAATAAAACAAAATGAAACAATGATCCACATAGTCTTCACATTTACAATAATTAATACAATATAATACTACACAGAGTAAATATTCATGTCATTGCATAAATAAAATGCATCAATGTCAATGTGTATATTCGGATATAATCTTGGTCAGATCATTTGAGGACCATGTAGGTTGGTGTCCGAAATGGTCTTTTGAGGAAAGACCACACAGATTTGAGTGGACCTGTCCAGTCAGTGCACGCATTTGTCAGTTATCATGCAGCTCAACTCAAAACTTAAGGAGCTCAATGATTTGACGAACAACGAACAATACCAAAGAAAAGACATTTGGGTAGGCCGCATAAAGTACTCAAACTGCCAGACCATCATTAAAAGTAAGAGACAAAAAAAAAAATAAACAAATTATGACCCACATAGTCCTCACATTCCTAATAATTAAAATAATATAATACTATACAAAGTAAATATTCATGTCATTGTTTATATAGAATGTTATATAGAATAAGAAAATATAAATAGCTAGCAAAATAAAAAGCGTAAAAAAACAACATTCACTGTAAGTTTATTGGAGCAGCTCAATCCCAAGCCTTTTTGTCCTCAATATAATCTTTAACAGTATAAAAGGCTTTTAGGCACAGTTTCTGTTTTATAAAACATTTGAATTTATTAAGGCTTAGTTCTTGAATGTGGCTAGGAAGTTTATTATAAAAACGTATACATTGGCATCTAAACGAGCTGCCTATTTTTTTGAGCCTGGTTGTAGGAACAACAAATTTGTGTTTGTTCCTAGTATTTACATTATGGATATCACTGTATTTTTTAAACAAATTGATATTTTTATGTGCGTACAAAAGATTTTCATAAATATACTGAGAAGCTACAGTCATTATATTAATCTCTTTAAATTTTTCTCTGAGGGAGTATCTGGGACTTAATTTATAAATTGAACGGATTGCCCTTTTTTGTAAAACAAAAATTGTCTGAATATCGGCGGCATTTCCCCATAACAGAATACCGTACGACATTACGCTATGAAAATAACTAAAGTATACTAAACGGGCTGTGTCTAAATCCGTTAAATCACGAATTTTTCTAACAGCGTATGCTGCAGAGCTAAGCTTTTTTGACAATTTATCTATATGGGGGCCCCATTGAAGCTTGGCATCCAAAGTTATGCCTAAGAACACAGTGGTATCTTCGGGGTTCAACTCTTCACCATTTATGAGAACACTAGTTTTTACTTGTCTAACATTAGGTATTGTAAACTTAATACATTTGGTTTTTTTCTCGTTAAGAAGTAGGTTGTTAACATTAAACCAGTTAACTACTTTTTCGAGGGCACTATTTACATTGTCAGTAACCAACTGCTGACGTTTGAGCTTAAATAAAAGTGAAGTGTCGTCTGCAAACAGCACTATATCATGATTATCCTTTATGAGGCAAGGCAAGTCATTTATATAAATAAGAAACAAAAATGGGCCGAGAATTGAGCCCTGGGGGACCCCCATTCTTACTACAGATCCGGGTGATCTTTTCCCGTTAACATCAACTCTCTGAATCCTATCACTCAAATATGAAGTAAGAAGATCCAGAGAAGAGTTTCGGATTCCGTAGTGGTGCAGTTTTCTGACCAAAGTTTCATGAAGAACGCAATCGAATGCCTTGGACAAATCGCAAAAAATACCCAAAGCATCGCATTTATCCTCCCATGCATTATAAACATGTCCTAAAAGTTCAACACCGGCATCAGTAGTCGAACGACCCCTTGTAAAACCGAACTGTTTGTTATGCATTAATTTATGTTTATTGAAAAATATTTGGATTTGATCTAAAATAAGTTTCTCGAAAATTTTACTTAAGGTAGGTAGTACTGAAATAGGTCTATAATTAGTAGGGTCTGATGTACTACCCGATTTAAACAACGGTATTATTTTACTGTTCTTCATAAGATCAGGAAACTCACCACAGTCAATACAATTATTAAAAATAACAGCTAAAGTAGGTGCGACAATGTTTATAATCGACTTAGCAACGTCCACAGAATTACCCCATAGATCTGCGGTCTTTTTAACATTTAACGTGTGAAAGGTTTTAATTACATCTTTACAGGTGACATATTGGAAACTAAATGCTGAATCACAAACTGGAACGTTTTCTATAAGTAAAGACTCTGCGGCAGTGGGTGATGAGTTTAGAGATTTTGTAGTTGATATGGGAATCTCTGTAAAGAAATTTTCAAATGCCATGGCGACTTCAGAATCTGATTTAATTATATTGTCATCAATAGCAAGGCTGTAGTCACTACTTCGGTTGGATGACCTTCCCGTTTCACTATTAATGATATTCCATGTCATCTTAATCACATTACCACTATTTTTAATTTTTGAGTTCAAGTAACGTGACTTGGCCATACAACAAACTTTTTTAAATAATTTAGAATAATTCTTAACATATAAATTAAATTCAGCAGTGTTTATACTAGTCCGTTCATCATACAACTCATATAGTCGTTTTCTACTTTTATGTATACCAATGGTGGCCCAGTCACTGAAGGAAGTGATACTATTAACCGACAATGTCTTAGGAACGAAAGTATTCTCAAATTGTGTGCAATACATATTAAAAAAATCATTATATTGTTGATTAGGGGCATCATTAGTTGACAATAGTGGTAATTTACTCAGAATTTTAGTTTTAAATGTTTCCAAACGCTTAGTCGTTTTTGGGTTCACAGTGATTTCTTTTTTAGTAACTTTTTTGCTTTGATATGGAACAGTGATAAATTGTCCGCAATGATCTGATTCTATTAAATTAATAATTTTTTTGTGGGCTGGTGTAACATCTGTATAAATGTTATCTAGACATGTGGCACTAGTGGGGGTTATTCTAGTGGGCTCTAAAAATTGGTGAGCAAGATTGTATGACTGAAACAAACTTATAATTTTAGTACTTAAACCCGAATTTTCTAATAGATTAACATTAAAATCACCACAAGTGATGATAGACTTATTCGAATTACAGATTTTGTGCAACACATCATCCATAACCTTTTCAAAACAATCATACAATCCTGAAGGAGGTCTGTACACACATAATATAATGAACTGCTCCAATTCTATACAGGCTATTTCAATGGTCCGCTCAACTGAGAGGCTCACAATGTCCTTGCGGTCTTTAAATCTAAGCTGATTATTTGCTAGTATTAATGAGCCTCCATGTATAGCATTTATTCTGCTGAACGAACTACCAACCTGGTGATTACTAAAATTGAACATGAACTGGTGGCTTTTAAGCCAATGTTCTGTCATACAAAGAATATCTATATTGTTATAATTCAGGAATAATTCTACTTCTAAATCTTTGTTCAAAAACCCTTGAATGTTTTGATGCACCAGGTTGATTTTATTTATTTTTTTTACACTTATACATAATATTGAATAAGTAGGTATTTGTAACATTATCTGTAAGTAAAATAATTTTAAGGTACCTAATAAATAATTTTACATTTGGACAACACTAATTTTATTATTCTAACCTAAATTAAGATAAAAATAAAAACTCAACCCGTCCATACCCACAACACAACACTCACAATCACCTCAAAATATACACAAACAACACACATCAAATGAACTTTTGGAAATTCATTTCTAAAAAATATAATTTGATTACAATTTTATTGACAATACGTTTTCAACGTTTAAGTATTTTAAACATTTTACTAAAGGTACGATATTTTTTTTATTATTCTAACGTTAATTAGAGCTAACATTGTAAACTGGTAAAACAGTTGCATGCGACTGTAAATCTTGACACCAAATATACCAAGAGCAAGGTTTAATGTTTTCAAAGAAGTCTTTTTCTAACCTATTAATTTAAAACATAAAAACATGTATTTAATTGAGAATTTATCTCTCTGACATTTCTACTAACTTTAGACCGATGAAACTAGAAGTCTAAATACACATATTAATAGAAATATTTTTTCTTGGAAATTTTTAGTGAACTCTTCGATCTAGCTCTTGGACTATACCTTATATACTACCTTACTAATTGAACTCATTATATCCTAAACTAAGACCCGATTAAATCTGGGACTTGGCGACAAATTGCGACTAATTGGCGACAAAATATGGGAGCAAACACATCTTCGGTAGTTTTTGAGATATAAATGTGGCCCTGCTGGGGAGACTCCAGATCGGCCACCTATAAATCCTTATATCTTTTGAACCAGTGACCGACAAATTCTCAAAATTAAAATCCCTGATGGTGGCCCTGCCTGAGTCAGTGACACAAATAAACAAACAAATATTATATGTTTGTAGTTTTATTTTTTATTTTTTTCTATTATTAATTCTTAGACATATTTATTATATTATTTTATTACACAAAGATATTTATAACAGTTAGCCACTCTGTAATGGGAAAAGATCACAATGTAATAACATCATGCAAAATGGATCATTTGGCGTGCAAATTCACGCCACAGACGTGAACGGACGTCAGCTGGTTATGGGTAAGTAAAACAATTAGGTACGAAATGAAATGAAATATTTTATGAAATATTTTTAGGGTTCCGTTCCCAAAGGGTAAAACGGGACCCTATTACTAAGACTGTCCGTCTGTCTGTCTATCCGTCTGTCACCGGGCTGTATCGTGTACGTTACTCCAGCAGTAACGTGGCTCCTAGAGTGATATGAGTGGTACGTATAATTATTATATTATATTTTAGCACTTTGTCGGCGTGATTAATAGTATACCTATGCCAAATTACAGCTTTCTAGTACTAAGCGTCTCTGAGCTACAGTGGGGTCAGATAGACAGACAGACGGACATGGCAAAACTATAAGGGATCCTTGTTTACTACGGAACCCTAAAAACAACCGCCAATCAAATGTTTGGTCATTATAGTACTTTTTTTCTACTAATATTATAAATGTAAATGTCTGGATGTATGTCCTTCGTTCACACACAACATACTGAATGTATTTTAATGAAATTTGGGTATAAGAAGATAGCTTATACCTACCTTGGAATAGCAGTTAGGCTACTTATTATAATGTACTTAATCAAGTGCAAAGTCACGGAAACAGGTACTAAAATATAATCCGATGACAAGTTTATTTTTTTACTTCTTTTCTACTTCAGTGTACTCAGGCACAACACTTGTCAACCGGATTGTCAGTAAAGTTAAGGTCATCGATATGTATGAATCCGTCGCTTTTTTGTAGTCATTCTGATTTGGTCGGATAACCAGTCGTTGTTTACATGTTTTGATTTTTGTTTATATCTTCATAATGCGAAACATTCCAAGCTAAATATTTTCACTATATATTTTTGGCTAAACGCACTAATTTTTGGTTTACACCTACACATCTTGGGTTGAGCCGGTTTCTTGTATTTTGCCGTCAAAGTTATGACACCGTCGTTTTGACTTTTAGCAATATTATTCAATAACGCATGCATGTACACTTTTGAAACTTTTTATGGTTATTATAAGCGTCAAGAAGGACCGAAAACAGTTTTCAGCGAGCATATACGTTTTCTCATTTAGGCGCTGCGATTTAATTTCGAGTTTAAAAAAAGCGCTATTACTTGTAATTTATAAATATTTTCTTAAATCTATTTCTGTCACAAATACGCAAATTATTAGCTACTCGTGTCTGTTTATTTTACAGGCGCACATACAACAGTTTTAGAGATATACGATTCTGCAAAACGTTACTCCAGCTAGGAAACGCAATAACTTGTAAACCTGAAGACGCACAAATTATATTTTCGGCGCACATTTTTGCACAAATATAAGCTATCTGCCCATGCTCAATATTTCTCTCTCCGATCATTCGTTTAGAATTTTCCTGCTGGAACAACGTTGCTCCAGCAGGAATCGTTTTTCCGTTTTTTTCTAAAACGACAAAGCGCACAATTTTTTTGTGTGGCGCACATTTACAGCAGATTACACACTAATTATACGTACCACTCATATCACTCTAGGAGCCACTTTCCTGCTGGGGTAACGTACACTATGTAGTCACAAACTCATGAGTTAATCATAAGTGCAAATCGATCATTTTGGGGCAACTCTCGCGCATCCCTGTCAGGGGAATCCTTTCATCGGCCAAGGACAGCTAATGAGACAATTGATTTTCCATTGTTTGGCTCCGAATAGGATACGCTTCACAAGTCTCGTCGATGAGATGTCGCGCTATGACGTCAACCGCGCTGCCGTTGATTGATTTAAGGTACAATGGGAATGATCCCGTTGTACCGTATGCACAATTGACCTGCACCAGCAATGGTGCAGAGGGGACTAATTAATTTCGTTTGCACCATTAATGGTTTTCATTTTACCTATGACTAGGAAAGTATGGTGAAGTAGTTGTATTAATATTCATGGTGAAAACGAAACTAATTAGTCTCCTCTGCACCATTGATGGTGCAGGTCAATGGTGCAAACGAAGTTAATTAGTCCCCTCTGCACCATTGATGGTGCAGGTCAATGGTGCATACGGTACAACGGTATAATTTGTCTTATAATATGTGTCGTTTAGTATCTAAAACCACAAAATAAAAATTTCTGCAAGTCAAATGACAACAACACAGCTCCTTGGAGTGTTAGGTGTAGAAGGTGTGCTTCACCGCACAATGCTCACCTTTGAAAACTTCATGAAAATCAATTTAGAGAATGCCAAAAAATTCTCAAGAAAGAGTCATAAATAGTCGCATGCATCAGCTGTTTTATTTCAAGGATTTCAGCAAAATTCCGAATGAATATCGATTTCGATAAAAATAAATGGAAGGTACGGACACTTTTGTTTTGTATCTACCGCATCCCCCCCCCCCCCCCCCCTCCCCGCCAAAAGTGATGGACTGTTTTGTTCGGAATAATGCACTTATGGCTTTCTCCAGTGTTATATACTCTAAGCTAGCTGCATAACTAACAATTATACCCTTTTTAATTAATACAACCGAAAAATAAGGTGACACGTACTTAATAATTTTGTGCTCGACTACTCAACTCGAAAATGTAGTTTACGTGGAAGTTTCACATACATATACATAGTTAACCAGGTCGAAATTATCATGGTTAGAGAAGACTATTTCTTGACTATTTTTTGGCACCAAATTCAAAAACGTAAGCGTTCCGCGGTAATCAGGTGAAGATTGTGACGAGAAACGCTCACCACGTAATCCTCACCAAGACACCTTTATATCTCTGGAATACCTTAACAGTGGCGTGCAGTGGATCTCCACGGAGGGTATGGATGTTGCGCGAATTAGTTTTTTCTCCATACAGAAAAAACTAATTCGCGCAACATCACAGCGTCGCTCTACATATGATGACCATTTTTTTATTTTTTTGGGTGGGAAATCATCAAATAATTTCTCCCGCTCTGGGCGGAGCGGGAGGGTGTGTCAGACTTACTGACTAAAACCCACCCGTATTCCTTCCGTTGCCTGTGTTGTAACTCTTTGGTACCTTCTCCCGACCCCGGCAAGACATATGATGACCCTTAAAGTAGTCATTATTGATTAGTAATATTTGAAAAAAAAAAACATTGAAAATAATCCTATAAAAACAAAAGTTATTATATTTATTAATTATATTTGATATTACCATTACTCAGTCGGGAAATAAATTGAACATGGGTGAATTTATACAATTCAATGGTACTTAAAAGCACTTTTTATTCGTAAACTATGCACAAGTAAAATGTATCGATGTTTTATAGATATATACTTTGTCGTGGCTATTACTTTGTAGGTATAAAAGAAGGAATTTGTAGCTTGGCGTAGAGAACACAGATTTTCGTTATTGACGTGGCGGTCAAAAGGTTAACGAAGTGTCTGTTTTTACCAAGCTGCAAGCTGTGACTAGTTACCTAGGTATATCAAGTTAAATTTCTCGGGCGATATATGCGCCTGAGCAAAAATACTTAGCAGTGTGTTAGCCTTGTAGGGGAGGTGGGCCTAAAACGGGTACCCCGCCTAAAGCGGGTAGGCTCTTAAATATGCGCGCCGTAAGTAAAATTGAAAATGTGTGAGTGCAGTGTGGTGTCTCGAGCATCAACCAATCATATACAGTCGGCTCACTAAAGTGATACAAGCGCTTTCGAGGTAAGATAAAAAAATGTTTTTTTGCTATTTTTACTAAAAAATATTGGTTTGTAATAGTTGTGTTTACTTAAAAATGGTGTATGATATGTTCTCAAAAGTTTTACACTATGATTTTGCTAGTATTGTGCTATTTTATCTTCGAAAACTTGTGGGTACTTGTGTTTTAATTTTAAGGTTATGAAGTGTAAAAACTAAAAAGACTTCTTGGGCAAAACGGGTAGGGGTAAATCGGGTACCTGCTTTGCCCTTACCCGTTTTGCCCTAGGTATGGCTTCGTGGGTTGGCAGGCGTTACTGTGTTTAGTTTTTAATTAATAAATGGATGAAAAATGAGAATAGGTATACCTTGTTATTGTAGGTATTTTTTAGATGGTAAATAAATACAAAAGCAAATGCATCCTGGAACGAGGATATTATGAAACTGGCAATGGAAGAAGCTGGCAAGACTTCAGTCAAAGGTGCAGCAAGTCAAAGGTGAAGAAATATGGCATCAACCTATCAACACTACAGCGGCACATCAAAAAAGGATGCCCGAAAAAAAACTTGGTAGGTTCATCACTGTTTTTAATCAAAATCAGGATACGCCAATAAAAGATCAGCAACGAGAAAAGGAAGAGAAATATAAAGTTCCTATGAGTAAAATCCATGCAGTGAAGAAAAATTTGAAGGTTGTAAAAGCTTCTAGTAGTAAGAGAAATAAACAGAAAAGGTCCAAGCGAAGTCCAAAGGATAATGAAGATCACGGAGCCGAATACCCATGCTTGGTTTGTTCTGAGTTATACTCATACCCACCTATAAAGAACTGGATCAAATGTGACGATTGTCAAATGTGAGCTCACGAGGCGTGCACAACATATTCTGGTAGAGGTTCCTATTACTGTGACGGCTGTCAGGAATAACTTTAATTTTATAGTTAATAACTGAGACGTTAAAGTTGATTTATGATGATCCAAGAAAATACAATAAGTTTACCTACTACTCGTAATGGAGACTGCAATGAAAATGAGAATAGTATTATTATAGAATTACGAGTAGTTAATTAACAAAATTTCGCTGTGATATGGATTAATCTCGATTATTACCCCATACCCGTTTTGCCCAAACGCTGTACCCGTTTTAGGCACCCAATAGGGGCAAAACGGGTAGTTTGAAGGGCTTTTTTGATTTTTGTTTTTGTTCGAATTATAAGGAAAATGGTTATGTTTGTTCTTAATTTAGATTCTTTATTAATTAAATATTTGAAAAGTAAAAATAGAAGTTTAATTTTCTTTTCTAGGATTTTTTTATTGGTCATCTCCCTTAGCGTACCCGTTTTGGGCCCACCTCCCCTACACTTGAAACTGTTAAGCATTGTAAAGGAAATCATTTTAAAAACACTAATAATAATAATAACTCGATAACTATTGGTACATTATAGTTGAAAAACATTAATATTTCTCGCTGGTATCACTCACACTAGATTGTACTGTGGTGAATAATGGTACTGCAATAATATCGAGAATTCTTGATTCGTTTCTTTTAATTATTTACCCTCATTCTTTTTATTTACTAAAATCTTATCTACATTTTGTTAATATATAGGATTACAAGAACAAAAGTGTATTGTCCTTGAACACAGTGAACATATTCTTATTTTACCCAGTTTGCCACAATTTTTTGTTCTTTTTCATGATTTTTGATTTGGCAAAAAATAATCTAGGATGCAGTTTCTAATCTTAATTATTTACTAGTGTTTGGCCGCGGATTCGCCCGCGTGGAAGTTCTTTATCGAGACAAGTGCTAATTCAGGTCATGGTCTATCTGTGTGCCCAGTGTCTTCCAAATCCGTATAGTGGTTTACGTGTGATTGAGTAATAAACATCGAAACATCTTTACAAAGTTTCGCCTGGGTTCTTTGTATTGTAATACCAGATTTTACATTATATTTAAACTAATCTAAATCAAAAACAGCCCAGAGTGTTTTAATTACAAAGCCTACTTTGCTAATTATTTTTACTCAGGCGCTTAGACCAATAGCCCGAGAAAATTAAACTTGACATAGCTAGTCACAGGTTGCATAATTATTGAATGGTTAAAACAGCAGTACAATTATTTCTAGATACTTCTTTGTTAATACAACAAGCATCTACATACATAAGTTTCCTCATATTTTAAATTGGGGTTGCAGATGAGATGCTATATAGCGTAATAAAATTTGAGGTGTCTGTGCTGTGTCTACCTTTCAAATTCAGGGCCGGATTTAGGGCAGGGCAACAGGGGCACTAGCCCCGGGCCTCCACAAAGAAGGGGCCTCCACAATTAGATTTTTCATTGATTTTTATATGAATAAAATACTTCGTTTGTGTCCTTCAAAAAAAAAAGAGTCCACAATCATAACTTCGTAAGGTACCTCCTTTGAATTGTTTTTTTTTTATCTGTTTCACAAATTTTTCGGGGCCTCCACTTCTTGGTTGCCCCAGGGCCGCCTCAACTTTAAATCCGTCCCTGTTCAAAGTACCTACTAATTTTTAGGGTTCCGTACCTCAAAAGTAAAAAACGGAACCCTTATAGGATCACTCGTGTGCCTGTTTGTCCTTCTGTCAGAACCGATTCGCTCCAGATCTACTGGAGCGATTAAGTTGTTTGGTACGTGCACATGAATTTGTGGGACCTAAGCACAAACGTGTAAAACAAATAAATGAATTTTGAATATGGGGTTCACTTTTGGTGTAAGATTAGAAAATTAAAAAAAAGTTTGCAAACTACCCTGTGACATCAAATGAAGGGACTTGCCATGAGGATTTCAGTTAGTTTTTTGAAGTTATTAAAGAAAATATATGAAAATTGAGCATACCCCTCATTTCTGAAACTGCAGAGCCTAAAATATTGAAAAAAGTACAGAGAATAGTTCTATACTTGTAGATTACAGGAAAACCTATAGGAAGTGTATGTGAAGTGTGTGTGTGGTTAAATCACTCAATATTGTGCGTACAAACTTACATTTGCAGTTGGAATGTATGGGAGAACAGGATTTTGAACTACAATCTTAAGTTTGTTTTGGGGATAAATAACCCTTCATTGTGCGTGGTCCGACACGCACTTGGTCGGATTTTTTTTATATAGGTATTGCCATATGGGCCATGACGTAAGATGGTGTTGGCTTCGAAATAGATCTCAAAATAAAAGTTCATTTATTGAAACTGCACATGAGAATCAGCATTTTTCGAACGTCATAATCACAATAAGACAGTTCCCCAAAAAAACGCCCGCCACTTGACTGAGAAGCAGTGGCGCAACAAACTCCCCAGCAGACTGGTCAGTTTGAAAAACTTGATTCTACTCAAATCGTATGCAAACTGCAAAGTAATTAACATTACGAAACAATTGCCAACAAACGTTTGGACGCGACTGTACGGACAACAGCTTAGGTTTATTAAGTCAAATAAAAAAGGTCATCGATATACATATGTACGAATCCGTCGCTTTTTTGTAGTCATTCGAATTTGGTCGGATAACCAGTCGTTGTTTACATGTTTTGTTTTTTGTTTATATCTACTTATAGCGAAACATTCCAAGTTAAATAATAGGCTAGGGAAAAAGTTTCTTCGCATTTTTTAAGAAAATTCAAAACATTTTTTAATATAGTTTATTTACATTTAACTAAAGTATGTAGGTCCCATTTTGTTCGACAACTTTTTGCCATCTTGTAGGTAGGGACATGATCCCATTGCTATAGAAATTTTGGGACTTCTGATCAAAATACCGCGACAAGTGGTTTTGGCAGTCCTCTCGTGATGTTAACCTGACACTGCCTAAAGAATTCTGAAGAGACCGAAACAGGTGGAAATATGAAGGCGCAAGGTCAGGACTATACGGCGGATGCATTAACACCTCCCAGCCAAACTCTCTTAATTTTTGCTGAGTGGCTAAAGATGTGTGAGGTCTAGCGTTATCATGATGAAAAACCACACCCCTTCTGTTGATTAATTCCGGCCGCTTTCTCTCAACTTCTTGCTTTAATCTCATCAGTTGTTCGCAGTAGAGTTCTGAATCGATGGTCCTGCCTGGTGGTAACAGCTCATAATGAATAATGCCCTTCCAATCCCACCACACACACAGCATTAGCTTGTTGCGAGTTAACCCGAGTTTCGCCACAGTCTGTGAAGCCTGACCGGCCTTTGACCACGACCTTTTTCGCACGTTCTTGTCGTACGTGATCCACTTTTCATCACCAGTTATCAGCTTCTTCAAAAATGGTTCGGTTTCATTACGTCGTAATAAAGAATCACAAATGAGTACACGGTTCATTAGGTTTCTTTCAGTGAGCTCGTGAGGTACCCAAATATCGAGCTTTTTTGTGTACCCAGTTTTTTTCAAATGCGCCAAAACTGTTTTGTGGTCAATTCCCAGTTCTTCAGCTACGTCGTAACTGACATGCCGATCTTGCTCCACTTTTTCAAAAATGGCATCCATTTTATCCGTAGGGTAAAGGAGGGTATCCGCGGTCAGGCGACAATGCCGGTCCCCACCCTATCTTCCAAATTACAGCGTTTTGCGCACACACACATTGATTGAGGGTGGCGTGAGTGTTCCCCGCGCCGACGCACTGGCCCCCGCTCAGTTCCGAGCACGCTTCAGGGAGAACCGCACGTCAATTTGTTTCGCGCCACTTTTTCGTAATTTTTTGGCCGCGGAACATAAGAGGTGAGTGTCTTAATTTTCATGTTGCATTCATTGTCAGTGTTATTTATCGTCGTGTAGTTATCTATCTACCCATGTAATCATAGATTTCAACCACTTTGCTACAGGTTTTTGTTAAAATTATTATTAACCAGAAAAGTATAGGGGTGGCTAACGCCGGTCATGCTGACCGGTACTAACCGCAAGTTATGTTTGCAAGTAGATTATACTTTTATTCCGTTAAAATTTATATTATTTTCCTTTTTAGGATGTCGGGGACTCAAAGTAGGAACAAAGGATTGAAGGTGAAATGGAGCCAAAATGATTTGAGTAGGGCATTTAAACTAGTCGAAGAAGGAACACCTATAAGAGAGGCAGCTCGGTCTAATGGCATCCCATTCTCAACCCTACAAGAAAGACTGAAAAACAAGAATAGTGAATTTCCAGCTATGGGTCGAAATCCAGTCTTTACGAAAGATCAAGAAGCAGAAATGGCAGACCAGGTAAAATTCCTTGGTAACATATTTTATGGCTGCACTTCAATTCAGATAAGGAAGATGGCTTTTGAATACGCAGTTAAAAATGGCATAAAGCACAACTTTAATAACACCCTTGGAATGCCTGGCAAAGATTGGCTTAGAGGATTCATGAAGAGAAATAAATTGTCTGTTCGGAAAGCTGAAGGCACAAGTCTGAATAGAGCTACAGCTTTTAACAAAAATGAAGTTGCGATGTTTTTTAAGCTTCTTGAAGAGTTAATGGAGAAATATAAGTTTCTACCAAGGAACATTTACAATGTGGATGAAACTGGCATCTCCTCAGTGCAAGAGCCAGGAAAAGTTGTTACTGAGAGAGGTCAAAAACGCGTGGGCTCTATAACTTCCGGTGAAAGAGGGAAAACAGTTACAGCTGTGTTTGCAGTGAGTGCTACTGGAGGTTATCTTCCGCCAATGTGGATATATCCTCGTCAGAGACATTCACCGGCATTGGAAAGCGATGCTCCACGTGGAGCTATATTTCGGAGCTCGAAGAATGGATGGATCAACGAAGACCTATTTTTAGACTGGCCGAAGCATTTTGCTGATTTTACAAAACCATCAGAGAACGAACCAATACTGCTAATTTTAGACAATCACAGCAGTCACGTCTCTTTGAGAGCTTATGGATTCTGCAAAAAAAGTAACATTGTAATGCTGTCATTACCCCCACATGCCTCCCATCGAATCCAGCCATTGGATGTTTCCAGATATGGTCCATTAAAAGCTGCCTACAAGCAGGAACGCAATCTTTTTATGAAAAATGAATTAGGACGAAAGATCACACAAAACGACATTGCCTCACTTTTCAGAAAAGCTTTTCAAAAGGTAGCGACCATCCCAAAAGCTGAAGCCGGTTTTTCTGCTACAGGAATATATCCTCTAAACCCAGACGTGTTTACAGATGAAGACTTTCTGGCTGCTGAAATGTTAAACAGCAGTGAATTGATGGTATCGATAGAAAATACGCACGACCAACGCAACAAAACTCCAGAATCTCAAATTAATCTACTAAGCACAGAGCCCACATACCCAAATATAAGAGCATCTAATTCATTATCACTTTTAACCGACTACACCCAAACAACACCAGGAATTAGTCCTGTCGCTTCTCCCCAAGTCCTGCAACCGATAATAGACAATGCCATTCCCTCAACTTCAGGAGTTACCGACAAAGATCTTCTACCAGTTCCGAAGAAACTCACACACAATCAGAAAGTGCAGGGAGCCTCTCGAAAACAACATGCAACTGTTTTAACAAACACTCCGAACAAGGAAGCTTTGGTACAAAAAGAAGAGAGAAGAGCAACAAGGGAAAAGAAGAAAGAATCTGGGGCCAAAACAAAAGCTGGAATAAAAAAAACAACAAATAGAAGACCAGCTAAATTTACAAATGTCAGAAAAAGGGTTCTCCAAGATGAGAACAAGGACCAGAGTTCATCAGACTCCGAAATTGAAATGACTGACGTACGCGATAATGATGATAACACTGATGTCGAAGATCTGGAGAACAGATGCATGTTATGCGACGATTATGGCCAGAACAACGAGCTTTGGTACAGGTGCGTACAGTGTGGGCTTTGGGCTCATGCTGAGTGCTCGGGTTATGAGTCTCCCGAAGGCTACGTGTGCGACTTGTGCCGCTAAAAGTTTGACCGGTTTTGCCAACCTGCCGACTGGTATTGTCTGCCACGTCGGACAATACCGGTCAAAGCCATTTTTTTTAAAGAGTTGATTGTATCATATTTGGAATTAATATTGATCTCAATGGTTGTGATTATGTTAGAATAATACGAGTACCTTAAATTACGTTTCATAAGCGTTTCTTAAATAAATGTTGATTTTTCACTGAATTGTAGTTCTTTTTGCTTAAGTGACCGGCAATACCCTTCCTTACCCTAATAGGGCGACCAGAGCGACGTGCATCTTTGACATCAAAATTTCCGGATTGAAAACGCTTAAACCAAATTTGTGCTACGCTACTCTCACAGACACTGCACTAGGTCCATAAACATCGCAAATTTGTTTCGCGGCTTGCGTTGCATTTTTACCTTTTTTGTAGTAAAAGTTTAAAATGTATCGAATTTCTTCATTAGATTCACTCATCTTGACGGTACGAAAAACAAATGAAAATCACACATTTTCCTAATTTGAATTTGGAATTATGTTCTTTAAAATTTAAACTTTCAATAATACCAAAACCAGCCAGATACAAATAGTATACCCAAAGAGATTTTATTACAAGTTCATACATACTATAATGCGAAAAGACTTTTCCCCAACCTAATTGTGCTGACGACATCTCTATGAGGCGCGCGTGGTGTAATGCAACCTAATTGTGCTTACCGTGCGGTAAGGACCAGGCCCGGGTCGACGGCGCGTCGTCGTATTGACGACGCGCCGTCGACCCGGGCCTGGTCCTTACCGGACGGTGAGCTACCCATTGCTCACCGTCAGCAAGCCCGCGCCTACGGTGGCCGGAAATCCGCCCGGGATTCCCGACGCGCAGAGCGTCTCCTGCGGCGGCTAGGGGCGTGTAATATTTTCACTATATATTTTTGACTAAACGCAAAAATTTTTGGTTTACACCTACACATCTTGGGTTGAACCGGTTTCTTGTATTTTGCCGTCAAAGTTTTGACACCGTCGTTTTAACTTTTGAAACTTTTATGGTTATTATAAGCGTCAAGAAGGACCGAATACAGTTTTCAGCGAGCTTATAAGTTTTATCATTTAGGGGACGCGATATTTTTTCGGGTTTTCAAAAAAACGCTATCACTTGAAAATTATAAATATTTTCTTAAATCTAATTTTGTCACAAATACGAGCAATGTTATGACGGTACAAGGTACCTTCATGATATTAATCTTCTCCAGTTCATTTGTGAAAATTATTTTTATATTTAATTGGTCAAGGACGGCTAATGAGACACAATTGATTTTCTATTGTTTGGCTTAACCGGTTAAGCAAGAAAAAATCTACATCTTTTAAATAAAATAAGCGAAAGACATAGTTTTAATACTAGAAATAAATATAAAATAGATCAACCATTTTTCAGATTATCTAAAGTAGGTACATACATCTTTTATTTGGTACTGTAATGTTACAACAAAATACCTTGTGAATTATATTGCAATTAAATGAATGAATGAAATGCACCGACCCCAGCGTGGTTAAACCAGACTCGATTACTTAAATGAACCCAAGGATTCGCACTAGTCCCTGGAGCCTCATGTTTCATGGGACTACAGAGACCATTGCATATCAAAGACCGGGGGGCGCGGTAATGGTCAGGAAGACGTGCCCTTAGGATAGGAAGGATTATTAGAGCCATACCGGATATGCATTCTAGAGTAAGCAATGGAATAGTGGAGAGATGGGTGATTTATCTATGGGAGATCTTTTAACAGCGTCGCCGCCAGGCCCAGTTGCTTTCTCGACTCTTTTCTGTGTCAATGTTATGCTGTGTTACACGTTGCTGTTTCCAGTGTCTTCATCTGAGGTCTCGCTATTATCCGTTTCTGATTTCTTGTAAATTTCGCTAGCAGCCTCCCTAATCTTATCTCGATCTTCAGCCGTGTCCATCTAAAAGTCTATTTCCTTGTCGAAGTAAGTCATGTCCTGCTTCGGTCTGCTGCAGTCGGCCGACCTATTTACACCGAAAGACAACCTGTCATTCCAGGTGTTGTAGGTACCGCATTGCTGCATGTAACAGATGTGGTTGGCGGCGCCTGTGCACATGTGCAAGATAGCACATCCTGTGGTTCTTGATGCGTTTGGTTACAATGGTTTTGCCGTCCAAGATTTCATGCATTTTCTTTTCTTTTGGTTTATTTCTAGCGTGGTTAATCAAGTCTCTCATAATACCTCTCACATACCTTCTCAATCTTGACCTGTTAGCTTTATTGAGTGCCGATACTTTCAAACCGTGTATCATACAGGGCACGATCACTATACGATACATGAGTCTGGCTAGTTACCAGTCCTGTCTTTGAGTTTGTTATGAATGGCAATAGTGATTTTGCGTTTCTAGTGGTCTGTTCGCGGCGTTTTTTAATTGTATAGGTAGATTTTATTCCATGAATGGTCACATGGGCCGTTTTCTTTGTAGCTATGGGGTCTCTAATTAGTATTTTTGTTTTTATTTCATTTATTTGGAAGCCGACACTAGTTAGTGGGGGTTTAATATGGTATAGGATTCCTTCTAGCCGTTCTATGTCATCTGTAATGAAGATAAGGTCGTCTGCAAATGATAATACCAGCGGGAGTGAGATTTTACGATACTGATCTAGTTTGTTTAATTGAGTTTCCTCTTCAAGGGTTCTAAGTATCTCATCCATGACTAGCGTATAGAGACGAGGGAACAACGAGAAACCTTGTTTGAGTCCCTTTCCTTTGATAATCCAACTGCTTTGCTGGCCACAACATTTTATGCATGTTCGTTCATTCATGCAAAGTTTGATTATCCTGTTGGTTAGTGGTTTGTTAGTTCGTTGTATTAAAATATCTCGCAGTGAGTTCGGCACTGTCAAAAGCTTTTTCGATCTCGAGAGTAAGTACATAAATCCATTTTCCTGCATGCCATTCTTCATCCAAGACCCTTTAAAGCGTAAAGATGTGGTCATCTGTTGACCTATTATTTAAAAAGGTAACCTTGTAATTGCCTAATTATTTTATTATTTCGTCTACTTTTTTTAGTATGTGGGATGCGTAAATTCTGTAACGCGTATTACAGACCGATATGCAGCGAAAGTTATTCGTAGCTTTAGGGTTATTGTTTTTCGGAATTGGTACCTGCACTATCTCTAACTACGTGTCAGGTACTTTGTTCTGTGCCAAACCTTTGATCATAAGTTTGGTGACGGTTATCTGTAGTATTTGGGGCATCGCTTTGTATAGCTCGATTACAACTTGGTCTGTTCCTGGAACTGTCCCGTTTCGCATGTTGTTAATGATTCCCGTTACGTCGTCCAAAGTGGATCCTGTATTTTGTGAGTTATCAGCTTTGTTATATTAACCGTTGGTATGGGTAGGCCCTCGGATTTTTTTTAGGGTTTCCTCCCATTTGGACATCGGTATATAAGCGTTTCTTTTCCGACGTTTCGTTTGTAGTTTTTTTACTCCTCCAAAATAAGTAAAGTACTTGCATGCTTTTTGAAGGATGTTTCTTCCCCAGTCCATTAAAGAAGGCCCTGCATGCTGCTTGTTCTTCTTAGTATTTAACCTTTTGAAGTATTGCTTGACATTCTTTTACTCGATTATGTCTATTTGGGTTATCCGGTTGCCTAATTTGTAAGAATTTAGCTTTTTGAAGGTTGGTAAGGGTTAACCGATGATCCCTGGAGTGCATCGGCTGAAAAATCAGGGTTTTCTGGGCAGCCGCTTTTAATACTTCAGTTATGGTAATCCACGGTATTTCGATGCTTTCATCCGTTGAATTTATTCCTATATTTCCTAGTTTTTTGGTTATACAATCGTGGTATT
Organism: Atethmia centrago; assembly: GCA_905333075.3. Taxonomy (NCBI): domain Eukaryota; kingdom Metazoa; phylum Arthropoda; class Insecta; order Lepidoptera; family Noctuidae; genus Atethmia; species Atethmia centrago. Next base: position 10,481,995 of record HG995383.1, on the reverse strand, counting down.
TTGTTTTGGTGTATTTGCTATTGAGAGCAGGATAATGGCATTGTTTATCGTTGAAATTCTTGGCCTCGGTGGTTGTTGCTTTTGTGGCTTGCGGTTGCTTTTGTTTGGTGCCTTCGTTTTTGTTTACGATTCGACTTGTTCAACTTGTCTTGTTTTCTTGTTAGCTGCCTCCAGATTATTTTATGGTCGAGATTCATGGTGGCCCCTATTAGCCCATTCACCTTTAATGAAGTGGAAGAGTTTTTCTGCTGCATGTGGCGTAATAATGTGGTCCAATTGGGCATTCTGAGTGCCCTTTGACCATGTTGTCTTGCATGATGACCTCGCTTTTGTCATTTCTATTTGAAATTTTTCTCTGTTAGCTTGAATAGTATGTGTGTTAGTTGTAGTTGGAATAGTCATGCTGGAGATTTTGGTCAATTAGCCCTTTGAGTTGGAAACTTTGTATATCTTGTCGTCAAATATGGGCGTTTAAGTCACCTAGCATTACTAGCGTGCATGTCCTAGGTTTTTGTCTAATCAATTTTAATACACCCGTGAAATATCTGGTTGCTTTAAGTACAGCTGTTGATGTGAGAGTTGATTATAGAAACAGAAGCATGCTTGACACAAACTTTAAGAGTAATTGACATCGCGTCGGTATCTTTTTTTCTATTCATTCATTTCTATTTGGGCGTCTTTTCTAATTAGAATTACAAGTCCTCTTTACTGGTGACTTTTAAAGGGCTAAGGAGATTAAGAAGGAGCTTAATGTTATGACTATAAAGTACAAGAACTTAGTTAGAACCTTCGATCAATAATTGGTCGAAGGTTAGAACAGTTGTATTATCATCCAACAGCACCCCAGAGTAAATGTTGAGAGTTCAGGGATTAGGGAGTATTAAATTGACACACGTATTATTGTTTAAGCGAGACTGTTCAGCAGATCACTAAAATAAATGCAAAGATCTCACCACATTAGCTTGGACGGGTTCAGGGTCAGGTCAGGATTATCCTTCGTATGCACTGGTTCGTTCGCCTGGAATCCAGAGCGTACATAGGCCCCGTCCTCCCCAACCTTGTACAGTTCTAGCGATTTTATTTAATGGTACCAAGACAACAAAATAAACACTGATGCAAATGCGAAAACCCAACACATCTGGCGTACAGTAAAATATATTTGAGGATTTGTCGGAGAGGACTAGCGACACGTGCGTTCACTGCAACGACCAACGAACGACGCACCTTGTGATATATTGCAATTAAATGAAAAAAAAAAAATTAAACTCATATTAAAAGTACACTTTGTAAACAAGCATATTACAAATTAGAGGATTATATTTAAGATAATAATGCTTGGAAACATGCTGATTTGCTCCATAGGACAATTTAGAGTCGAGCAAAATCAAACTGATTGTTAATTTAATAATTGTATTACTTATTATTTTTATAGAAGAAAAGAAAGAAAGAAAATAAGTTTATTTGCGGTAAATATAACGCAAAAAACCGGTCAAGTGTGTGTTGGACCACACACAATTTTATAAATAAACCTAACATTGTACTTGAAAAACATGTTCTCCCATACATTGATACATACGTCATTGTCAAAAAAAAAAACTAAAATTTAAGTTGGTCGACTATTACTCGTTAACTTGTAAAGCCTACTTAGCTGTGATAGTTTCCCTTTTAATTTCATTAGATGTACTACTTTTTTTGGTTTTTGGATTGGAATTCATCAAATAACTTCTCCCGCTCTGGGCGGAGCGGGAGGGTGTGTCAGACTCTTACTGACTAAAACCCACCTGCTGCTGCTGTGTTGCGGGGGCCTCGGTGACCCATAAGTACCTTCCCGCGACCCCGGCAGGCATCGGCCCTAGTGGACTCCTACATATGTGTGGACTCCTACAATTAGTGGTAAACTGTAGAAGAATACGAATAAATTGCAGCATTGCTCATCCGCCATAGCAAATAGCGTGATAATTTATAGCCTATGTACTGACCAGACTGTCTGAACAAAATTTATCCGGTAGTATATGCGTGATGCTGGCAAACAGATAAACAGACGAAAATAAAAAAAAAATATATTTTCGGGATTAGAATCGTTCCCACACCTCGTAGCAAATTACTTTTTTTTATCAAAAATCGTAGCGAAGTCAAAACTGTATATATAATTATGTACAGTTTTGACTTCGCTACGATTTTATTATATGTGTCGATGTATAGATTGTATATTCATAAATTGATACGGGTTAGTAAGGCCAATGAAAACACATTTTTCAAGTGAAATCTTCTTTAGGCCCGATGAGCGTTTTTGGTAGGGGCAAAACTTATGGATTTGCGTCACCGACATGCTAATGTTAACACTTTAATAGAATAACTGTGGGTATGCATAGTTTTAAGTTTTACTTCTGTTGGCAGTCTATGACTACCTATGTGTTTTTTAATCTGGATGCCTTAAAGAATTGAAAGACTAAGCTAGTATACAGGGTGGAATTTTGTAATGCCACGGAGGGAAAGTACTCTTAATACTGCAGATAGAAAGTTTTACTCAAAGGAAACATTCCTTTATTTTTGAATAGAAAGCAAACTACATTCAAATATTTTCGAAAATTCTCTTCTCCCACACCCGGGAATCGAACCGGCTAAAATCTGAAAAAAATATACCCTGTACTTTTATTGCATCGATCGTTAGGGTCAATTATAAGGATGAAATCTCTCTAACAAACATAAATTAAATGAAAGGAAAACCAGGAAATCTTAAATTATTTAATTATTTAAAAAAAAGGGTAAACTAACTAATTAGTTGCTCGAAATGGGCTCCATTCTCTTGGATACACAAATTTATTCTTTTAACCAATTCATTTCTAGTAACCTTTAATAAAGTGTTGTGGTGAATATTATAAATCGTATTCTGAACTTCAACTCTCAACTCGTTGTCATTCGCATAAGATTTCATGTAAATTTGTTTTTTTACATATCCCCACAAAAAAAATCTAATGGGGTGAGATCTGGCGATCTCGCAGGCCATCTGATTGTGCCGTTTGTACCAATCCAGGTATTAAAATGGTTATTAATGTAGGCAGTAGTGATTCTGCTGTTATGTGCTGGAGCACCATCTTGCTGTAGAATTATTTGGTTTCGCTCTTCCTCGGGGAAACCATTTAACTCGTTTCTTAAGAGATCCAGTATTTCAATATACTTGACAGTGTTTAAATGACCTTCGTACACGTGGACTAACACTACATTATTTCTCATAATTCCGCACCAAACGTTGAAAGAAAATCTTACTTGATTGTTAGTTTCATGAACACGAACAGGATTCACTCGAGACCAATAATGGTTATTGCGGCGATTGTACATGCCATTATTGCTGAAGTTGGTTTCGTCGTCAGACCATACAATGTTACTCAAAAAATTAGGGTTTCGGTCAATTTCTCCAAGCATGTTTTCACAAAATTGTAATCGTCTGTCACGATCCCCAATATGCAATTTTTGCACCAACCGACCTTCACGATAGCATTTATACTTATACTTTTTCAGCACTTTAAGTACGCGAGTGTGGGTTGTTCCTAATTCATCGGCAGCATCTCTACTTGAAGCCTTTGGAAATGATTCAAAGTATGTTAAAACATCTAGTTCAAAATCGAAATAGTTTTGCTGAATAGTTTGCCGTCTCTTCTTGAAACCACCCGCATTCTTTAAATTTTCTACCATTCTTTTCAATACGAACCGAGTTGGTGCCTGTCGGTCTTGATATCTCTCTCCATACCACCGCAGAGCTAGATTCACGTTTTTATTGTTTAAAAAATAAGCTTCCATTAAATCAAACTGTTCTTGATAAGCCATTTTCACCGTGAGACAAAATGTGAAATGAGTTGTAAAAACAATCAAATGTGAATAACAACTATGACAATCTAATTTTCAAATTTTAATCTAACATTCCATATTTAAATTACCTCATACACGCAGCTACGAGTATGTCGCAAAGGAGTCTGCATTACAAAAGATGGATGTTAGTTAAAGAGCTTTAACTTGACTCATTGAATTTGTAACTTCAGATTTTCTGGTTTTCCTTTCATTTAATTTATCATGTTTGTAGATTTCATCCTTATAATTGACCCTAACGATCGATGCAATAAAAGTACAGGGTATAATTTTTTCAGATTTTAGCCGGTTCGATTCCCGGGTGTGGGATAAGAGAATTTTCGAAAATCATTGAATGCAGTTTGCTTTCTATTCAAAAATAAAGGAATGTTTCCTTTGAGTAAAATTTTCTATCTGCAGTATTAAGAGTACTTTCCCTCCAGGTGGCATTACAAAATTCCACCCTGTATAGGTACCCAAGGCTCTCCAGTTCGACGGAAAGCAAAGGAAACAACTACAGAGCGCAATTTATGTAAAACAGCGTTATACATATACGGTCTTTTATAATAAAATATCGAACATCTATAAACTTGCTAATGTGTAGTAGTCAAAAAGTGTAAAAGCTCGTGCAGACTGGCGTGACAGGCACCGCGACACTTTCCTTGTGCTACTAGTGTCGCAAGTGGATCCTTTATTCATATACGTATTTTAGCACATAAACGTTCTATAAATCTACTATAAAGTTTATAGTTAGGGTATACTTGTTTATCAGCCGTTTTTGGTACAGGGACAACATGAACAAACACTTAATACTTAGTTAATACGAACTCAGGCCAGGTTATCGTGATAACCACCTTCGAGCATGAGGACTCACAAAGGGGCTCATGCTGGCTATTTAGGTAGGAAGGGTTAATATAGATTCTTGCTACGAAAACAGTCTTCTCCAAGCTCCATAATTATGTGCTAAAGACGACCACGTAAAATCTTATACTCCTAACTTTTACTCAGAAAGAGTAGGATGGAAGTTCTTCAACAGCTTTTCTTGAGCTTTGAGCTGGTATGAAAGAGTCCTACTGACGTCATAGACAGCAAAAGGGAAATTACTCAGCCGGTACAATAAAAGAGTAGAAATTGTTTTTTCATGTTGTGCCCTGGATAGATACGTATCTACCTAAGTATTAAAAGTTCACGACGTCCCGTAGTCTTCGAGTGGTTGTATAAACATCACGATTACGTGTCGGTGGAAGGCACGCTCGCGGTGCGGAAACGGCGCGACCGTTGATTTCACTTTCATTTTATCAGTGTGGAAAATCCAGCGTCATCCGCCGCTGATTCCCACAGACGTAACTTTTTTATTTTAACTGTCTCGCGCTTTTTGTTGTTTGGTATGTAAAGCGGCTATGGACCTACCAACCATAAGTAGAATAAACTGAAAAAGTGTTTCGCAAGACTTCAGCACAGAAGTTACATAGTTCATACATAATTACCTACTGGACTAAGGTTCTTGGTATCAAATGTGTAGGAAGACTAAGTAGTCAGCAGGAGTCTTGGGTAGACTTGAAGTAGTCAGCAGGGGTCTTGTGTAGACTTGAAGTAGTCAGCAGGGGTCTTGTGTAGACTTGACGTAGTCAGCAGGAGTCTTCTGTAGACTTGAATTCATTGGCTATTGTTATAGGAACCTGACCTAAACCATTTTAATTCTAACTAGGTATAGATAGGTACAGCCCGATTCAAAGTTTATGGCGGCTCAGAACTTGAGGCGAGTCGCTGCGCAGTAACGAATTCATGTGTCAGCGGGGGTGAGGGCTGGGGTACTGGGCAGCGAGTAGTGCACTTCAGAGCCGCCATAAAGTTTGACGCGTTCTTTAGGTATAGCTTTTAGGCCCTATAAAATAAATATGCTTACCAGGATGTTTTATAAGGTAATGTTTTAAAAGCCACAACTAAGGTTGGCAGTACCATCAACAGCGCTGTTAAGAAGACTGCAAAGTGCACGTGCGTTGTAGCATCAGTGCAACTCGGGGAGGGCGCGAGTGGGGGCTGGATCTCGGCAATAGGTTTTTGGCGCGGAGAGAAAGTACGGTTGGTGGTGGCCGAAGACCCCTGCTCGACGCACTCGGTGGAAACCGCGCGGCCGCGGCCGACACTCGGCCGGCGTTTCATGGGCAGCCCGTTTGCGAAATAATGCCATTGAATCGCTGACGCCGAATTTGCCAGTGAACGCGCTGAGCGCGGAGATGACGCGCAAATAAATAGTGGTGCGCTCCAATGATAACGAGCTCTCGACCCCGGATACCCACTACAATGTGCCAATGGAGTATTGTGACTATAACTTACGTGGTCCTTGTATTGAACTCGTACGATGCCAGGGAGATAAGTTCGCCGGATGCTGCAACCCTTCACAACCACGTGAGTAGAGACTGACTATCATAGTACTGACACTATCAGACCGTGGACGCGGTATCGGTCACAGCTGCATGTGCTTCGGTGCATTGACTTTGAATGCACTTTTACTTTCGTTAGTGGTGTGCTTCTTGTATTTCTTGTTTGCTGTTTATCAACAATCGACATATTGACCAAAGCTTGGAAAAAGATATTTACCAATTTCTTTAAATTTTTGTTTTAGGGTTTGAAATTTTATTATTATAATTTATAATTTAATTTTTTAAACTTAAGAAATAATCTTATTTCTATTAATTTTAATAGAAATAAGATTATTTATTAAGTTTAAAAAAAATGCTTATAATAAGCTCATTCAGTTATTTATTGATTAAATAATAAATTATCTCAATATTTATTTCTGATATAAATTAGGTTTCTGAAACTTATAAATAAGAGTAAGATATTCGTTTATTTGAATTTAATAGGTAGATACCTACCGTATTTAAGGTATTTTCTTTAACAAAACATCGATACCTACTTCCCTGCAAAACAGGTCCCTAACCTTGGGCGGGCAATTTAAAATTCCACGAAGTTTCGCCCCTTTATCGAATCAATACAGTTCGTCAGAGTGGCACATTTTATAAAATATGTAAGTCCTATTTGTTCAAAGATGTTTTATGTATGTGCGATGTGATGCACCTTCATTATTTTCTTCTGGGTACCTACCTACTTTAGGTACAACCAGTTGAATAAGAAATAATTTTACCTACTCTAAGCAAAACAAAAAACACATTGAAATGAAACTACATACTTTTGTTACTTTTACTGTGTTTTTCACGGTTTATTTAACATTTCTTTCCGGATTTTTTGAGTATTTTCTAACTTATTCATCCGCAACTACAAGCGTTACATTTAAATTAACCGCGGAAAGCGATCTAAAGCTACCTACTAGTACTTATTTACATTGTATTTTTTTTTTGGAGTTAATTTCGGTTATATTCTGTAGCATAGGTTCCTGAACATCTGTCATGCATGTTTTGGTTCATTTTAAAACTCAGACAGCTGACTGGCATTATTGTTTAAATGAACCTATTTGATGCGACCGTGAAGTACACGTGATTATTTTTTTTTGTTTTATGTTAGTTTTAATTTGTACGTAATAAACGTTTTTTCTTTATTTTTCTATGATGAAAATGTTACATCAATGGCTTACCACATTCGAAATTCTTAAAACAGATCCTTGAAAATTCTCATGTAATTCTGTAATAATTACTTACCTACCTACTAGTTATAGGTCTACAAAAAAACTTAGAGTCAACCTTATAAAATCGATTACGTAGTTAATAAAAGTTACCTAAAGAACTGTGTTGGTTGCATGAAGGCAATAAAACAGGTGTTATTGGCATGGTCAACATGAGACCGCATAATCGCTGTCATTGCCGACCGATTGACACAGTTAAAAGTTAACAATGAGGTATTGATTAAAACATTACTTATGTCAGAAGAAATAGCCTGAAATAAAATAAATTCCCACCGTCTGATGGTGAATTTTCAAGTTATCCTTGTACATACATAACTACTCGTATAGGTATTACTTCCATAAAAGGTATGTAGGTATGCCTTTTTGGACAAAAAATATCAAGACGCTGGCTAGTTGAACCAGCTTCTTTTTTCACTTTCCCTGTCCCATGAACGACATATATGGCTCAGTTTGATTATTTAATTATTGTGTCTACTTTGTGGACAGTGAAAGTGTTAAGTATAAAATAATATGCTGAGAATCAAATACGCTCAGATAAGATGTGGTAGGTAGATATAATAATATCGATGGAGTCTTGTGTTTTTCCAAAAAAAAATAATAAGTTAGACATTCTCAATCATTTGTAAGAAGACGAAACAAAGTCAGTTTCTAAATGATGGTGATGAAAATCGAATGGGCTCTTATTTTTTTGTGCTTAGCCTTTAGCTATCTCCCAATGACTCAGTAATGCTTCTTCTAAGTAGGTACCTAATTTAGTAGAGGATAAAACCTACCTATCGGCTGAGGTAATGACGCGGATATACACTACTTTCGCTGATTACGTCTGTCTTTATTATATATTATTAATTCTATAATTTGGGTACCAATTTCCAACGATCTTCTAGAGAACAATGGCCGTTATAGCTAAGTTGAAAATAATTGCCAACTTAAGTGGGCTTTTATAGTTCAAAGGCTGCCAAAGCTATGCTATGTTAGGAAAGGCCTGATTTCATCGTAAACACCTTTTAAAATTCCGCATTTTGGGAAAAGCAGCAAATGGAGAAGATAGGTACCTAGGTATGTAAGGATCGTAGCAGGTTTTCGATCTGTGACGAGGACCGTACCCCACAGGGGGTGCGTGTAGTCGCTTAGTTTATAAGTTTAAGCCCTGGCTGGAGGCCTTAGTTTATTTAGGCACCCACAGGCAAGCCCGGTTAAGTAGCCGACCATCTCCTAGGTTGACCAGCGAGATGCCATATATATATTTAAAAAGAAATGGATTGAATTTGTTTTATGTGTCTCATTCACACATAAAATCGCAATACGAAATACTTGCGAACGTGACCTTTCGGCTTTTATTTGTTTCAAAATTGATTGCGTTGATTTGCTATGAATGAGTATGAGTAATGAACTAGGTAGGTATCTTGACGAAACACTGCGAACAGGGGGCCGTGATGTGCAATCTGAATCCAACCATTTTAGGAATGATAGGAATTACATCTTTAAATGTCTGAATGAGGATTGGTTTGGGTCTACACAAGATGGATAAGTATCCAGTAAATTGATATTTACAGCTATGTTATTTGTCTAATATTTCTGTATCTACATAAACTCTCTAGTAAAGATGGGAGTGCCTCAAGGTTCAATCCTTTGCCCTTTCCTATTTTTAGTTTATATTCATGATTTTCCTTACGTGATCGCTAACTTATCGGACATAATTCTATTCGTTGATGACACTACTCTCATTTTTCAAATAGATAGAAAAGATACGGATGTCTTACATGTCAAAGATAGTCTGGCTGTTCCTTCAAAACGGTTCGCTGCTAATAATCTTTTACTTAATGCGAACAAAACAAAGTGTCTTAAGTTCTTATTATCGAACGTAGGTACACCAAGTGAGTATAAATTTCATGGCAAGAAACTAGATGCTGTTACGGAAACTGTATTTCCAGGAATTAGTCAAGATTCGAAATTGCAATGCTCACATTAGAGCTCTTTCGGTAGATTAAGTTCAACTGCATATGCAGTAAGAAAAATAAGGCAGTTTACTGATATAGCCACAGCTAGGTTAGTATAATTGCTTATTTCCACAGTATTATGTCTTATGGCGTTCTGCTGTGGGAATCGGCAGCTGACGTAGATTTAATTTTCATTTTACAATAGAGGGTAATCCGCGCTATCTATAAAATGGGTCGTTGTGAGTCCCTTAGAAACAAATTCATAGAATTTGATGTACTAACTCTGCTTTCTTTTTATATCTTAGAAAGTATTTTGTATGTTCGCAAAAACGATTTCCATAATATAATTGCATGTAGTAAACATGAAATTGTAATACCCAAATTTTGATGAACAAAAACAAGCAAATTAAACTATCCGCCTTTATATTTTTTAAGTAGGTATATATTTTCCGGGATTGGTCTATATTTCCAAAGTCGGTTAATTCTAGGAAATATGCAACTATTACTTGATAAATCAGAGGCCATTTTGAAGATACGTACCTGAACGCTGAGCTTTCCTATTTTAATTCCAATTTCTTTTTTCGTTGGTAGCTCTTCTTGTTCTTCTTCTTGCTGCAGTAATTTAATTTTCCGTTGGTAGCTCTTCCAAGAACCTATGAAGGATATCTTGAATTCGGGTTTTCGGGCACTTTTCAGTCAGCATTATTATTTTTATGGGTATTACAGATGTAATACCTACCTAACTTTCTACTTTGTCAATCAAAAGTAATTATTACAGCTTTAGAAACATTCTCAACATAATACCTATGTAGGTATAAATAATAATAGCTACTTCACAATCATATTCGTACGTGTTGTGGATTTCGCATCGCATTGCCCGATTCTTGGTTTAAATCTCTAAATTGTTCTAATTTACATTATTCTGATAACGATTTATCTCCGTATATAAATGTTTCTTATATTTATAACCAATTGCCTCAACAGACAACTAAGTTCTAAGAACCTACCTATTGTTAACATCTTCAAAAATCTGTACACCTAGTTCGCAATAAAGAATTTGAATTTGAATTATATCAAGTACTGTAAGTATTCCTGCCATAAATCACTTGTTACTTCTTCTTCTCTTCTTAATCACATCTTATAATAATTTCCAACCATGCATTGTCTGAGCTACAGTTAGGTAGGTACTAATAATATCTGTACAATGGTGGAAGGAATTTACATTTTCCTTATTATTTACCGCCTTATAAATCCAGCTTGTTCGAAATATATCGCCGTGGCTACTTACTTTCTTACATTTGATAAACGGCTACGGATAACAAAAACGAGAGCACCACAACAATTACCTCGTGAAAGGCGCCTCGCAATCATACTTTGGAAAGTAGTTTACTTGCTGACCTTACGAATTCACGGGTATAACACAATAAAAGCGAATGCGGTGAAAATGACGCCAATCAGCCGTAACCACCTACTTCGTTAACTTTGATTGTGTCAAGACTTCAAGAGTCAGTTGTTTTGGTTTAGATCAACATTCTATGCACCATTTATATTTTCAATGGCATGTAATGAATTGATTTCGAAATAGATTTTGCGCTTCTCGTTTTGTTGCATTGTTATTTTCACAGTGGTTTGAAAATAACAGCAAAATTTGTTTATTATCTGTGGACTGTCGCTTGACAGAGAACTGGTGAAAACCGATTGTTATGGCGTTCTATGATATTATACTTTTCATGGCGTTGAGACCTTTGATATTAAAATGGCCTTCAAGATGTACAACGACCTTACGTTACTGCAGCCTCTCTAAACATAATAGGGCTTTGAACGGCAATTATTTTGCAAAAGGAAAGGCATTTCAGTAGATGTGGTAAATGAACATGAATTTTAATACGGTTTAACGACTGAAGCCCGGTGCGTCACTGATTCGGTGTCAAACAATAGAAAATCACTTGTGTCTCATTAGCTGGCCTTGACCGATAGTAGACCAGTTTCGTAGATGATACAAATAGAAACTCTGATCCCCTCAAAGAAATTGATTCTAAATTCATTAAAAACATACACGCCAGTCAAACACAAAGTAACAGACATGTAAGGTTCTGAGTACGTTGCATAAAGAACAGGTTTGGAGATTTCTAATCCCGGAAAATAATCTTCATTGGCTTGACGACTACAGATGTTATGTCCAATAGATTCGAACTGATATCTTTATTTATTTATTTATTTATTGTTCTTTACCATTATCTCCTGTGTCCATAACTATAACTTACATATTCAAGCTGGGCTTAGCAGTGTGTATACCGGTATATACCGGGCACCTGCACATCGGTTACTTGTTGACTGCTATCAGTATCTTGTTTAATTTGGCGTGCAGCATTAGGCAACGTGTCATTGTTTCGGTTCCATTGTCCGAAGTCCTCGCTACCTGACATTGAACTTCAGACGTCAAGTGGACCAGTAATTGCTGCCATGGTCAATTACGACACCTCACCACTAATAGGGTCACGGTACAGTCTTTCAGGGAAATGTGTAGTGACTTGATTGACTAGATTTTATTGATTTTCAATTGGGACCTTGACATTATTCGGTTATTTAATAGATATTATTGGTGTATTATCTACAATGTTACGGCTATTTATTTCTATAGCCGTTATCGTGAATCGTAGCTTGATTTTAATCATAGTAGCTAATGTCAGAAATCAGATTTCCGTTTTGATACAGGCATATGCATCGATTGATATCAAGCTGACGTCATTTTCCTTTACAATTATTAATTTGAGAATTGCAATATAAAAGCGGTCTGACAGCTTAATACCCGCTCCATGTGGTTGTCTTCCATTGAAATTCTTGTAGTGACTATGCTCTATTTAAAATCAATCGCAACACTCAATATTCAATACAAACATTATCGAACTTCCTACCCAGTGGCACAGATGACCGTATAAATAGCAGTGTCCACATGGCGCGTGGACAACCTTAGCCTCATAAGTGGTTATTATGTCACGATATATTGTTAGCTAACTAGCGACAAACAACATGCGGTATCTCTTTCGTCACAACATTACATGAGTGGGTCACAAGAGGGAAAGTATCATTGCGCATCCATCAGTTGGTGACGTGCAGCCGTCTGCTATTTGTAGGTACTGGTTTGACTGACAGCCCGGTTTGGTAAATGACACAGTTCTGCTGAATAAGCCGGATTCTGTAAAAGGTAGTTGGAATTCCCAGTATGGAACTTTGTTAAAATCAAATTCATGTCCATTTTGGTGGCATTACGAAAGTCGTCGACAGATTTGGTATCAAATCCTAGTAAGGAGCTTAAAAGGTATCAAACGCCTTGATTTGCTTTTTTCAAATCAAAATGAATGGCATTATTCATTCAGTGACGCCATCAAATACATTCGATCTTACGATTTCCTAATGCCTACTACAAATTACCCGTCATCGTCAGTCGTGAGATCAGCGAAAGTTTAAGTGCGTCTGAAATTAAAATGGAATAAAAAAGGATAATAACGTACCGGAACACGGCTGTTAAGATTGTGAAAGCAACATTGACATTAGTCGCCAATTAACATCGGGCATTGCGCAACCATCATGGCGTGCGCGATACCTACCTGCGAAAGTAAACCGCGCTGCCAACATTAAAATGGTAAACAAAACTTATGTAAGTGCATTTCCGACGGAACCATCAGATACCAGTTTTGTTATTACATAATATGCATAAAAGTCAACACACCAATTTACGTGAATCTTTACGAAATTTAGCACGATTACCTACTTCCGACTGCAGCTATCATGCAATGATGACTGACGACTTAAAAGTTACATGTGACGTAACGACATACTAGCTAGGAACGTTAAGAATACATGCTCTCGTCAATCTTCGTCAACACTAAATGAGTTCATTCGAGTTCCATCAATCTTAGGTTCACTTGCACTACAAGTTAGTTAGATAAAATACATGGAAATTCTAACAATCCGTAGGTTATTGAATATGTATCAAAGTCTTGAATTAAATTAGCTCTACAAAGTGACCCCACCTTGAAATCCTACTCCGAGCCTTGAAGGATCTGAAGTAAAAAACATTTCCACATTATTTTCAGGTGTCATCAGGTAACAGAACTCAGCGGTTCCTGTTCGATGCAATATTCGGGCTGGAGGTGCCACTTCTGGAGGACCAGAGCGTCGAAGATGATGAAGAGGACAATCAGATCAAGGAGTGCTCCTGTGGTATGTAGCAAGATTAATTCATTTGTAAATATAATGCAAATCCTGCGTTTCACTGTTTAGATTAGAATAGATTTGATTAAATCTGTTTCATCGGAGGATTAAAGTTTCTGCTTATGTAACGTCGTCATCATTATTATCATCACCATTAACAATATTTAAGAATATAATTTGAAATCTTGCATCACATTCATTTCTGTGTAATGCAGATATGATATAACTTTTTATTGTTTGGGATTCAGAACATTTAACATCTCAGAAAGTTATATCATTCAAAGTTATTAGAGAGAAACTTCACACATATCGCATAAATGTTACAAGACAATCTGAAATAATTTATTATGTTTATGCGAGTACACCCGATGTAAAGCAGGCATAATTAATTAATTAGAATAGTTCAGCACACTAGTTAGCACTTGCAGTTTCTAGTTTTCCAATCTTAGTCTTCTAGTTAGCATTGCAAAATCTATTAGACACTATAAGGGCCTGAGCTGGCGATCGAACAAAATTGGTTTGTGTAAATGAGCCAGAAAACCTTTGAAATCATTGCTTTAGTTCAGCCAATGATTGTACAAACATCTGATTGTTGATAGTCAGAACTGTTCTGATTATAAACAAATCGAATGTTTGTCCAAAATTCAATCGCGAGCCTGTGCTCTTACAATTTCAAGCAATTCTAATGATCTTCAACCACGTTCACGTTTTAGAGTGCGGCAGGGCAAACCCACTCCCTAGAAAGATGGGTAAGTTGTATCTGTGTACAGCACGTGATTTGTATGTGGATTGTATGTTCACCCGTAGACGTAGACAGCACCTATTTATTTACCCTGTAGTTGGCACGTTGGCAATAACTGTCCTTTTCATTATTGTCGTTTATTATAACTTCTTCGTAACCTTCTGAGTGTACTGTTTTATAGTGGCTTTTAGTCTAGATCTATCTGGCTGAAAACCAGGATTAATTGATGCGACACAAATAATAGCTTAAGCTGTATCGCCGATGTGTATTTATTTTATTTAATGTTGTATTTAATTTATCCCTCGAAACTGTATCAGTATTGTAAATCGTAATTTCCTACGCACGTAATAACTATTTTATTTAGTTTTAACCTTTATATTTGGTTCCTTGTTACGTTTAATATTTTTTATGTATTAACCCTTAAACCGTATTTTATTTATATAATCCTAAAAACATAATAATTATTGTGGTGTATATTTACCAGAGTGCAGTGGTAACGGCCGCGACTTACGAGTTGTAGGTCGTAGGTTCGAACCCAGACAGGCGCTTTACTTTGAGTAAATTATTTCATCACCACTGCTCTCAAAACGGTGAAGGAAAATATCGTGAGGAAACCGGCATGTCCTAGAACCAAAAATTCGAAGACATGTGACATCTATCAACCCGCGTTGAGCCCGTGTAGTGGATTACGGCCCACTCCCTCTCACAGAGAGGAGGCCTGTGCCCCAGCAGTGGGAACATTATAGGCTGATTATGTATATTTACCTACTGAAAGTTCACTTCTTCATCTGATCTGATATTGCATATATCTTTTAATATTTGTGTTATTTAAGTTCGCGAAGTATACATATATATAACATCACATGCTTCATTTAAGATAAAATGTACGACGACACCCTTAAGGCTCGTGCAGACTGGGGCAATAGCGCGGGCGCGACAGGCATATTGCTGACTGTCGAGCCCGCGATATCGCCTTTATTTTACTCTCATTCGAGAGTAGTACTTACGTACTTATTTATTGATGACTGTGTAGGTGACTTTGATTAAATCTAGCCGTGCTATCACACATTTTGAAGAGAAATAGTGTCAAGTCGTTAACAAGTATTTAAAAATGTGCTTAATTACTAATTAATACTTAATTACTAATATAACATTAATTTTAACAATAAACAATTTGTCTATCAGGTTAAGCTACGCTTGCCGCGGTTGGTCCGTGGATGGGTGATCTTTACATACCTCGACCCCTCTGTGCCTCGGAAAGCACGTTAAGCCGTTGGTCCCGGTTGTCATTCGTGGATCTTTGACAGTCGTTACGGGTCGGCAGAAGCCCAAAAGTCTGTCAACCAGTCTTACCAGGGGGTATCGTATTACTCAGTAATTAGGTTGTGGAGGTCAGATAGGCAGTCACATGTAAAATACTGGTATTCAGCTGCATCCGGCGGTTAGACTGGAAGCCGACCCAAACTTAGTTAGGATAAAGCAGGCAGATGATGAAAGCATTTGTCTATCTTTTCAATGGAGAAGAAATGTGGTTCGATAAGATGTGTATTGAAAACGTTTGCAAACAATGGTATCTACTTACTCTAGATACTCTTAACTCCCCCCCTACTATACTGCTATCTAATGATAATGAATTAGTGAAGCCGACAAAAGCACTACAGATTACTAAGTACCAATTCCATTTTATAATTAGAAAGTTAATTAGAAAATCTTATTTATGACCAAGCCATCAATTTTTATGACTCCTCTAGATATAAAACAACATGTGGAAGAAATAGTTTATAATAACAATGTTTAACAAATAACTATTCGATAAGAAATATGTTTGTATTAAAATATACATAGGTAAATAATAGCTCTCGTCCATAAATACATAACATAAGCAGTTGCTACCTTACTTCCTGTAAGCACAAGTGCAAAGACAAATAATTTAATTAGAGGCATTAGTGTTTGCACGTAAACAGCTGTTCTGTGCAAGTAGTGGGTAGCTCTGAGCGTTGAACTGCCGTTCATCACAGTGAAAGTGTAATGGACTCGATCTGCGCCCGCGCAGCGCCGGATCGCGACCAACTCGCTGTTAACTGCTATAACTCGTTATTTATACACTATTATTTCCCGTTCCTGTCAACGTACAGACGGGAACAAAATTGCTTTTAAAGACATATTGCTGAATGTTTGAATTGGAATATAGCAGGTCGTAGACCTCCACGGCGAATTGCTGCATTCCAGTTTACAATCTGACCGACTTAGATCATTTACCGATTTAGATCATTGAGTTTAAAGATTTAGATCATTGATTTTAAAGATTTAGATCATTGATTTTAAAGATTTGGATCATTGGGGAATTTTAACGATTTAGATGATTGATTTTAACGATTTAGATGATTGATTTTAACGATTTAGATGATTGATTTTAACGATTTAGATGATTGATTTTAACGATTTAGATCATTGGGGAATTTTAACGATTTAGATCATTGATTCTCAATACAAATTAACATTACAACTTTGTGCCCTTTGGCGTCGAGACCCTCGGTCCGTGGGGTCCCAGTGCGCATAAGTTATTTGCGGAAATCGCGAAACGTCTAGTTGATGTAACTGGTGACCGAAAAGCTGGCGGCTTTCTCGCGCAACGCATCAGCATTGCAATTCAGCGAGGAAATGCCGCCAGCATCCTCGGTACAATGCCCCGAGGGCCTTTTTTAAGCTTAACTTAGTTTTAATTTAATTTAGTTAATGTTAATAATCATCTTGTAATTTGGTTATTTAATTAACATAACATCATATCATGCCTGTAATCCCCGAAGGGTTAGGCAGACGTTTATCAAAGAACACCCACATTTCGCCAGTTATGGTCACAACAATACAACGTATACAATAATTATCATTTGAGTACCTACTATCTAATTCAAATTCTAAAAATGATACTTTTCCGAAGACATTCAAGTTTTCAGACGAAATGCTTCTTTCACCACGACAGGTTTAAGTTTCTTTGAAGAAATTTCCTCAGAACATTCGACCAATTGCTAGATAATCTAGTCATCACTATCCTCACTACCACTACATATTATAAAACAAAGTCCCCACACCCGCCGCGTCTGACTTTCTGTCAGTCTGTCTAAACGCGATAAACTCAAAAACAAAGGAACGGATTTTCATACGGTTTTCATCAATGAACGAAGTGATTCATAAGGAAGGCTTAGGTGTATAATTCATTAAAGTTTTGTGTAAATTGGCTGAAATATGACGATGATTGTTGAAGATGTCGGAAAAAATCATGCCGACTGGCTTTATAGGCGTGCGCCGCGTAAACCGTAAGAGATACATAAAATTAATTTTAATTTCTTTTATTTCTACAGGATAGTAAATTTTAAAAGGTTCAACAAAAAAGTCCGCATGTCCATCTTCTAAGGATCAGGAAAATACAAAAAAAAAAAAAAAAATGTTATTTCCGAAGCTATTTTCACCGGTATATTATCTATCAATCCCTATCCATTAAAATATGTTATTTAAATTGGGTATTTAATTTAGATTAAAATACGACATTATATAATTTAAATTAATACTTTAAAAGATATCATAGATTCAACATTACGCGTAACAAAATAATTATGGTTGACGGCGGCGCCGCGCGGCGGCGCTAGGACAGGAGTCAATGACCTTTTCCTCGGCTATTGTACAGTATGTGGTTTTGATGGTTGATGCTAAAAAAACATTATTAAATAGGTAATTTTCTGACGACTTACTCCATGTATGGTGAATTTCAAGTCGGAAATAACATGGTTAATCTCAATACTAATAATCTTAATATCTATGTGTTTTCATTCAAAATGTGGAGGAATTGATTGAAAAGGTATATTCCGATATTTATTAGTTTCATGAAAGGGCTATACTATCACCGACTAATGAGGAAGTTAATAAATTAAATTATTTGATTCTTTCAAAATTTGAAGCATCGTCACAAATATACTACTCAGTTGACACAGTGGATAGGGAGGACACAGTACATTATCCAACAAAATTTTTGGATTCTTTGACGCCTCCCGGAATTCCGCTGCACAAATTAGAATACTGATTATACGCTCAGAATAGCCTTTTCAGTTCAAACGGTTCCAATTTCCAATTAAATTAGCCTTTGGAATGACAAAGAAATGAATGAAGAATGAAAGAATAAGGTCAAACTTTAAAAGTTGCTGGAATTGACTTAACCACTAGATGCTTTGCACACGGCTAATTGTATGTTTCCCTTGTTACGTGTAACATCTAAACATATTATGTTTGTTTTTATACGTAATCCGACGACGTTATGAATGCAATATACAAAGAAATATTTTAGTTTGTTTTTTATGTACTTATCTATTCTTTACTTTTCAAATATCTGCAGGATTGGAAATAAAATACATTAAAATACTCCAAGTAGGATGAACATCAGTTAAATTACAGTTAATCTGCTCACACATGCCCGCCGCAAAAGGCTGATACGACACCGTAACAGAAAAAAAAGTTCGCATATATGCTCTGCTACCCGTGCCTGCCAAGCCGGGTTGCTAGTACATTATCATTTAAGTATCGCTTTTTGTAATTAACTTAATTGCACCACGTAGCATTAACTTCACGCTTGTCTCAATTCACACTTGGTTATAGTGACGGACCATAATTTGGCACTAATGATTGATATACCTGATGGATTGGTTGATAACTATGTGTTTGTAAATTGTTGTAGAATATTGTCTTCTGTAACTAGTAATAATATTATTTTCTAAGGGTTGGATTGTAATTTAAGTTGTTCCCTAAAAATACCATAACATGTAAATTATTTAAAGTAGACGAGGAAGTTTTTAGATAAAAGTTGAGTCGAGTACTTTTTAAAAGTTTACTTCCAAGCAAAACAAAAAACAGTCTTCCTGAATAAAAGAAAACAAATGCAAAACACTCACAAACTGTACTCAAAGAGATAAACAAAACATCAGTCGGCAATGATACAGCTACACAGCTAACAGGAAATATGTAGCAAGTACTAGCAATGACGTTAGTTCAACAAACTGCGTTCACTTTCTAGAGTGCGGCGGGTCGAATCAGGAGAACCGCATCGTTGGCGGGAGGCCGGCAGGTGCCAACCGGTACCCTTGGATGGCGAGGATCGTCTACGACGGTCAGTTCCACTGCGGAGCCTCACTCCTTACCAAGGAGTATGTGCTCACAGCTGCGCATTGCGTGAGGAAGTAAGTATTTCACCTTTACCTTACCTATAACCATAATATATGTCCCTTTCAATCCTTACTAACGCGTCCGCATATGTGGCTTTGATATAAGAAGATTTAAGTTCATATAAAGGGGTCTTCCTCCTCAGATGAACTTCCTATACCTACATAATTTTCTGTATTGGCATTGCCATTTCCTTTTGCAACGAAGTATGCTTCATGCAATATGTTTATTACAGACTTGTTGAGGTCGGCTTCCAGTTTAACGAGGAAGTTAGCAGATATGCAATCGAAATGATAGGTTCGGTGCGGCCAATTACTGTTTAGAAATCGAAACGTTCAATTTATGTTTCTTTAAGAGAGAAACTTTGTTTTTTAATAGTTTTATGTTTCATACATGTGGCACATGATAATCTCAGAGATTGGAGTTTTTATTTAGAGTAACTTTACCTACAATAGACGAGAATAAATAAAGAGCAAATTCTTTCTTATGATTGGTATCAGTAAAAGGCGTAGTGACTTCTCTGATTATCTCTTTTGGATAAACATGGTCATGTGAGTCTGTATACGAGTATGTGTTCATTACTTATAAAGTTGCTGAAGTGTTTTATATAAAAGCATTGTTTGTCTTGATCTTCGTAAAGTGCACTTGCTTTGAAGTGCTCATTAGGCATTGGCTTTGGTGTAACAATTGCGTGTCGGCATAATTTAAGCAATTTGAATTTAATAAGTGCTCTTTATCTACTCATCGAGAATGATTTGTTCCACATAGAACATGATATATCATTCTTCATGTAACCTCATCTTCTTCGTCTGCCTGCCCTTGTCTTAGAATAATATATATATATAAATTAGGTTGGAATAAAATGGTTTTTGACGTCGCGATGAGTGTTTTTTGGTAGGGGCAAAACTTATAGGTTTGCGTCACGGACACGTTAATGTGACGTCACCATCATCATAATGGGACGTGTTGCGCCTGACTGAAAAAAAGCCACAGTTGTTCCAAAGTTTTAAGTTTTCAGTTCTATCGGTAGTCACCATGCCTGGTTGTTTTTTTCTTGGATTTGAACAATTCCTCATAATATATCATTGGTTCACTTCTCCTCTACCTCTCCATTTATGTTCATCACTATCTCAGTTACAACGTCATGCATTCTCAAACGCTGAAACAATGATAAGAAACAATAGATATATGTAACTGATACAAATTGTTATACAATGTTGTTATATCGTTGCTACGTGGAACAGTGCGCGGCTACATGCAATGTTGCATTGCGCTAATTCATAGTAGGCCTATTTGCTATTCAAATACCAGTTTCATGGTTTTCCGCCTCATATTTCGCATATTCATGTTACAATACCGAATCGTTCTTCCATTACATTTTTAAAAGGTAGTTCAAATATTGCTCTTGAAAAATTTATAATTGATTTAATTTTCATAAAATCTTTCTTGTAAAATGTGAAGTGAGTTAATTTACGACAAATTTCCATACAATGTTAACTGCTTCTAAGTAAAATATCGCAGTCAATTATGAAAGCAGTATTAATTCATCATTTAAATTCGTCGTGTTATGAATTTCTACCTGATTTACGCACCAAATTTAAATGTCATAGTCATGCGAAAAAACGTTGCATTATCAGAGACGTCAAATTCATAAATTTACATTGTTTTATGTTTTTTGTTAATGAAGCCTTTTTATTTTTATTTATTTATATACATAACATAAAAAGGTACAAAGGCTATCTATCTTATACCTTAAAAATATTAAATATGTATAACTATGTAGATACTATTAAATTAATTATCATTCTATATTGACTGTACAAACTTAATTAGCATAAAATTACAAAATTAATTTAACCGCGTCTCGAGTTTCTCTGCATGGCGTTGAAGTTGAGTAGATCTTTTTCATCGTTCAGTGGCAGTCCTTCAGGTTTGAGTATAGCATCTGGTGCCTTGAGCGTGGTGTTGTAGGTAGGGTTGAGTGGATGCAGTGGTCCCCACGCGGTCACCGCCGCACGCGCCTCTTCGGTGCCCAGCTTGTAGTGACTGCCATCGCCTGTCCTAGTTATCCTATTCCCGACCTGTGTGTTACAAAAATAATTTAAAAATCACCAACTGAATGCAACTGTTAATATATAACAAACTGTTATTGTGACTTACCACTTCAGGTGAAGCAGTTTTCAAGTCATAAGCCATTCCGATCCTCTCGAAAAATCGGATTATACTCGCGGACTGGTTGAAATGCATGGTCAGTTCAGCTGCCTTGTAGTCCCAGGGGAACGCGTGGTGGTAGTTGTGCCAGCCCTCGCCTAAACTTATCATTGACACGAACCATGATTCTACCGGCTGCAATTTCCTGTAAAATTATAATAAAAATAGTAGTATGTAAACAAACAGCTCAATGATGCTAACATTGTTAACGCAATAATTTTTGATCGTGTTAAATCAACCAGTAAAGGGACTTACTGGTCATAAGGCCGAGTCCCGTACAGATGAGCAGCACTATTGACGAGCCAAGTCCCGTTTAGTTGTAACGTGTAGCGAGCGAAGTAACAAGTTAAGATAGTTTGAAATAGAGGCTCGCCGAAGAAATGCACTGGCACCCACACAGGCAGTACAAAGGCTAGTATAAAGTATAATTGATAATAATACCTGAAAAGGAAATAGTAAAGATATTACTGAACTGAACCACAGACAAACTGCTAGAGGAAGAAATGCTCAATGATAAATTTAGTTTACTTCTTTTGTAACATGACCATCCAGTCGGCCTGCAGGTCACTCATGTCGATCTTCCTTCCGAGCTCGATGACATAAGGATGCTTCTTGTGCATGAGCCACCCGATGTGGCAAAAGAAGAAACCACGCTTGGAGTTGTGAGGATCAGCGTCGGTATCCGAGTAACGATGATGCAGACGGTGGTCGCGGCACCAGATGAACATAGAATTCTGTAATGTAATGTAATGATTATTTAGAAGCTGAATTACGGGTGACATCATAAATGTTTTATGTATGTTGAACTTGATTAGATTACCTGTCCAGCGATTGTCTGGAAAAGTAAAAACACAACCCTCAGAAAAGTATTTGCTTTAAAAGATTTATGAGTGTAAAAACGATGCGCCCCGATGGTGACACCTTCACTAGCCAGGAATGAGACGAAAACAACTGAAATAAAACAAGTTTGATTAGAAATTATTGCTTATGAATAAGACAACGAAAATATGATGAAAGCAACTTATACGTAACTTACTCCATAAAATAGTCTGCCATTTAACATAGCCCGTAAAAATAAGACCGACTCCCCAAAGAGCAAGAATATGAATTATTAAGAACCCGATCGCATTTTTCCAAACAATTTTATGCTTGTAAGAATAATCTGTCCCAATTACTTTAGATATAGAAATTGATTCTGCTTTAGTTATGTTATTATTTTCATTTTTTGAGCTTTTCACACTGCTTGTATTTGAAGCAGGAACTTTGCTTTCCAAGTTTCCAGTTGTCATTTTCGTGTCTTTGCTACTCACTTGCTCCTAGCTCATCAATTCACAACTGGTTAATTCAGAGTATGAGTCTACTTATAAAAGCCAAACCTTACCTTGTTTAAAATAATGAATGTTTGAGCAATTTAACGAACTTGAACTGGGCTTTGTATGCAAAATGGGGTATTCACAACATTGTTTATATTGTTGTCTCATTTGTACCTTGTGCTGATAAGTTGGGTCAGATTTCATTGATCAGGAAGGTTGTAAAATATTATAAATAAGAAACGATCATAATAATATAAAAAAATAAAATCGATACAGCTGTATATTTATTCCGACAACAATAAAATCATGAAAGTTAACAATGATGCAACAACAGAAGTATAATAACTAGCAATTAGGCTTAAATCTGTCTTTATGGCTTGTTACGAGGCATGCCTTTTAAGTTCTGTCGTTTCCATATTTCCCGGCAATTTTGAATTTGGAACTGTTCTATATTCGAATGTGTTTAAATTTTGAATCTCAAAACAGTTGAAAGTATTAGGATTAATGCTATTGTTTAGTCACAGCGTCGATTGGAATCTGTCAGGTTACGTACGAAAATTAATCTTTCTAAGGAAACTGTTCGTGCAATAATTTTCTACAACTATAGAAGAGGCCTGACACGGCTTCAGTGTGTTGAAGAGCTAACATCTGTGTTCAGTGATGAAGCCCCATTTCTGCGGACTGTCGAACGCTGGTATTTAGAATTCCAGCGTGGACATACTAGTGTTAGTGACAAATCTCGCGAAGGACGCCCAAAATCCGCCTTCACTGAAGATAACATCATTGCTGTGAGACAACTAATTCTCGAAGATCCTCATGTGACTTATCGAGAAAAAGAGACACTATTAGGCATCTCAGGGACAACCATTCAGAAGATCTTGCATGAAGCGCTTGGTGTGAGAAAGCTATGGGTCTTTCAAGACGAGCCAAAGCCGACTTTAGTTGTTCGTTCTCGAAGCACTTCAAAGAAGATGGTGGCCACGTTCGTTGGAAAAACCGGCCATGTTGCAACTATTGCACTTGAAGGTCGTAGAACGGTTAACGCAGAGTGGTATACCACAGTTTGTTTACCACAAGTCATCGCCGAACTTCGAAAATCTAACTCAAAGCGACGTATCATCCTGCACCACGACAACGCAAGCTCACACAGCACTCGTCAAACGATTGAGTATTTGAAGCAGGAAAAAGAAATTCTTGACCATCCTCCATACAGTCCTGACCTAAGCCCTAATGATTTATTTACATTTCCTAAAATTAAGAAAAGTCTTCGTGGTTAAAGGTTCCAGTCCGGTGAAGAAGCAGTCGACGCTTTCAAGTCAGCCATTTTAAACACCCCCACTTTAGAGTGGAATAAATGTTATATTATCTGGTTTGAGCAAATGGAAAAGTGTATTAAGCTACGTGGTGGTTAAGGTTAATAAATTTCTAGTTGTGTTTTTTTCTTCAAACGACAAAACTTAAAAGGTATACCCATGCCAAATGACAGCTTTACTAAGCAGTACTAAGCGTCTCTGAGCTAAAGCCCCGATAGACAGATAGACAGACGGAAATGGCGAAACTATAACTATATTTTTCAACTCGTACACTATTTTCGCATATGTCCCATTTAATTTACCTGGTATATAATTTTGTTCAAATTCTGTTCCGTTTTTTTATTCACCTGGTGGATTCTGTGTACCTGGAGACTGAAATATGCATTCGTTTCTTATAGCTTTCATTCCCTCTTTGATTATCTTATTTGTTTACTAGTTTGAAACATGTACAATTTTTCTTCTGCCATTTTCCAGACTGAAGCGTTCAAAGATCCGCGTGATCCTGGGTGACCACGACCAGACCATCACGACAGAGAGCGCGGCCATCATGCGCGCCGTCACCTCCATCGTACGCCATCGAAGCTTCGACCCTGATTCCTATAACAACGATATTGCACTCCTCAAACTGCGCAAGCCTGTCAACTTCTCCAGAATTATCAAGCCTGTTTGTTTGCCACCAACCGGTAAGTTACACTATAATCCTTATCTTTAATTATATTATAAATGCGAAACTGAGTTTGTTTGTTTGTTACGCTTTCTCGCTATAACGGCTGTACGGATTTGGGTAAAATTTAGCACATATGTAGACCATGACCTGGATTAGGACATACAATACTTTTTATACTGATATTCTTTCGGGTTCGATACTTACGTGAGTGAAACCGCGGTGCAAAGCTAAATATTTTCAAACGCACGATGGGACATATATAGGAAACGTAAAACATTCTGTCTGATGGCGCAGTAGAAAATTATTATTTTTCTTGTCTCCATTTTCACGTATAGTCTTGGCAAATTACAATTCAGTTTCTAAACTCTTTGAGACTACATTTTGGGAGCTTATACAAAATCCTTAATATTTTTTTTGATTCGTCAATTTTCATGACATTGTTTCCAAATTATGCATCGGTACATTTCTTGGCACTCACCACATAATTTTTGTTCCAGGCATAGATCCATCTGGCAAGGAGGGTGTCGTGGTGGGTTGGGGCAGAACATCCGAGGGAGGACAGCTGCCTGCAATCGTGCAGGAAGTGCGAGTGCCTATCCTCACCCTCAACCAGTGCCGAGGAATGAAGTACAGGGCCTCGCGAATTACTAACAACATGGTGAGTATAAAGAGTCCAGAATGAACTGATAAGTATCAACTTGCCCAACAATTTTCGAAAGGAGTTGCTGAGGTCTGCTAACTGCTGAAAATCAGACAATATCAGGAATAGAACATCATTCGTTTGGTTCGGATTGCTACACACAGTTACAGGGTATAGCATAATCAGCCTATGATGCTCCCACTGCTGGGACACAGACCTCCTCTCTGTGAGAGGGAGAGGGCTATAATCCACCACGCGGGCCTAGTGCGGGTTGGTGGATGCCACATACCTTCGAATTTTGATTCAAGGAAATGCCAGTTTCCTCACGATGTTTTCCTTCACTGTTTTGAGAGCAGAGGTGATGAAATTGAACCCACAAAGTGAAGGGCCTAGCTGGGTTCGAACTCACATACATCTTGTAAGTCGGGGCCGGGACACAGGCCTCCTCTCGGTGAGAGGGAGTTGGCCGTAATTCACCACGCGGGCCCAGTGCGGGTTGGTAGATGTCACATGTCTTCGAATTTTTGGTTCTTGGACATGT
Organism: Atethmia centrago; assembly: GCA_905333075.3. Taxonomy (NCBI): domain Eukaryota; kingdom Metazoa; phylum Arthropoda; class Insecta; order Lepidoptera; family Noctuidae; genus Atethmia; species Atethmia centrago. The sequence continues at coordinate 10,455,725 of HG995383.1, read as the reverse complement.
GAGAGCAGTGGTGGCCCAGTGGCAACGGCCGCTTACGAGTTGTAGATCGTAGGTTCGAACCAAGACAGGCGCTTTACTTTGTGTAAATTATTTCATCATCACTGCTCTCAAACCGGCGAAGGAAAACATCGTGAGGAAACCGGCTACAGGTCATGACTAGGCTAAATTTACGAGTACCTACATGATCCTGTTAGGGCGCATCAAGTAGAAACAACATTTTTACTACGTAAGAAAGCATTTTCTCATCAATTTATTGTTTTGTTTATAGTTATGTGCTGGCAGAGCATCAACGGATTCGTGTCAGGGCGACAGCGGTGGTCCTCTTCTCTTACAACAGGGAGACAAATTCCAAATCGTTGGTGAGTATTCTACCAGTAACTAAAATATTAATTTACAAAATGCGTCCAAAAATGTTTGACTAGCTCAAAATCATTGGTAAAATCACAATCACAATGGAAAATTATTGCAATGTTTAAACTGGAACGCCATATAACAAGACCCGTCACCACTGACTAATCATCTGACTACCTAGGTAGTCAGATGAGTAGTCAGTGGTTACGAATATGGAACCAGCGTGGGGTACCTACCTCATCAGATAGAATATCAAGTGAACCTGAAAATGTTGAAAACATAGGCATAAGGGGAAACCGTCGTAATTTGGTATCCTGCTCGGGTAAAATTTTAGCGTGGCAGTGCCATCTTTTGTACATTGTCTACAATATATTGGTTTGAGTATGGCATTGTTCTTGAACTGCGCGATCCGCACAGATGTCGCTAGAGTAGCTACAATTCGAATCAAGTTCATCGATTTTGAATCAACCAAATTCATATATACATGTAGGTATTTTTAAAATTTAAAAAGAAGATGTCATTTTATGTACATAAAATTACATCTTCTTTTCAAATTTTAGGGTAGGCAGAAACTGCAGAAAGTTACCTACTACGATTGTTACATACTCCGTTTGAAAATAATGTGGTTTTTTTTTCAGGTATCGTTTCATGGGGTGTGGGTTGCGGTCGACCAGGCTACCCAGGTGTCTATACAAGGATAACGAAATATCTACCGTGGCTTAAAGCTAATTTGAGGGACACCTGCCTTTGTGGAAACTAGTTAATGTTACTTAGACCTAGAAAACGACAAAGTTTTGTAATTTTTTCCGAATTATTTTTTAAATCGAGATAGATTAACTTTAAGTTCTTGGTAGATATGTCATATACTTGTACATAAAAGTAGAAAAACATGAACAAAGAATTTACGAGATCTTTTTGTCGACAATTAAGTTATAAGCTAAAGTAGTTACATTAACTTAATTGACTAGGTAGATACATGTAAATAATAAATTTCAATGTTAAATTGTAGTGCCAAGTTAAAAATATGTTCAAATGTTATGAGTATCTAACATTTCATATGTTTTAGATTCAAGAGCCAAATCTGAAATAATACTCGTAGTTTAGAGATGTTCCAGTTTAAGTAGAAGTTGTGAACTTGTAAAATACGAAAGAACTTAGCTGACTTATTCTGCTAACTAATAACAAGAAGTTGTGTAATTTAATTCTCATAAAGATGGTGATAATAAAATTTCAAATTGATATAATAATATATTATACTCAGATTTTAATGTCATAAATAACTTGACATTCTTCATTCCTTAGAGATAACTTTCTGTTTTTATTTATTTTTTTTCATTAGACTATAATTAAAAAAAAATAGTATATTTTTAATTCATCGCCTTTTGTGACAAAGTCATGACAATTAAGTTTTAATATTGTTATTTTTAATTACTTTTAAATCTCGTTTAACTAATCGTAAGTTAAATGACTTCGGACAGGCCGGTGGTGCAGATTACCATTAGAATTTAAGACGTTGTTAACTGCCTAAGTGTTCATTACGTTTTTTGTACATAATATTAATTTATTCGTTACATAATTTAGCCTCTTTTGGAACAAAATATTTCGTTTCTTTTTGTTCGTTTATCAGTTCTGCTCGGAACTTTCGCATGCACGTTTAAACGTCGTATAAATGACAGGTCGTGAATCTGTGACGTAACGTGGAATGTGCCAGGTTTACAGTGAAAGGATAAAATCAAAGGAGATGAATGTATTTTGTTCGTAAAATAATTTATTTAGTTTTGTATTGACGATCGCTACATTTGCATTTGGCGTGGCGCCAAATCCGGTTTGCCTCTTATTATTTTTGGATTATTTGTAGTTTCCCTCAAAGGTCTGATCAAGGAGATTTTATAAGACTTACATAAAAAAAAAAATGCATATAAAGTCACACATGATTTCAGCAACGCCATCTATTTTTACTACGCAGAACCATCCGTTAACTTAATCCTAACTTAGCTGTTAAAACTCGCAAGTAGCGATGTAGATGTAACACGTTTTAAACTTAACGCTAGCTTAGAAATTAATGCTCTTTAGGCTACGTCTGTGATCCCATCACGATAAAATTGTTATCATTATAACGATAGTTATTTATTTTTAGATTTATTTAATAAATCCTTATAGTAAGACAATTTATAAAATGAACTAAGTATTATGTTACAAAAATACAAATGATGTCTAGTATTCGCAAGCGCTGCTGAGCATGAGGTCCTGGATTCGATTCCCAGGTCCGGCAAAGTGTTATTGAGTTTTTCTATTTGGATTTTCTTAGTTTCTGATGGCAATAGGCTTGCCTCCTATTATATGGGACTTATACATAACTGGCAAAATGTGGGTGTAATATAGGTACATCTCTGCCCTACCCTTCGGGGAAACAAGGCGTGATGTTACGTTTTGTTATTATCTCTAATTACCTACTAATTAAATACACTTCGTTATAATGTGATTTTTGTTTTTGAAGATGTTAACTACCCTTAAATTGTTATAAAGGTGCTCTTAAATATTAAACAGATTAAAACAGTTTCTTTATGACTTTATTTTTATCATAAGCCTTTAAGTGTAGGGTTCCAGTTTTTATTACTACCAAGTCGTGATGTTTATGTGATTGGATCGAGATGTAAAAGGTCTATTAAGGAAAACCACAAGCTTTTTTGGGGATTTGTAGGTACCTCAGAGTATTTAAAGTCCAATTTCACAGATAATTTTGCTAATTTGGTTTGAACCTAGAGCGTCATGTCATAATAATTACAGGAAAAAGGGATGAATCAAAGATGAATTTGGGTTTCCGTTTGAGCTTAGTTAGGATTGTTTTTTTGCAGTAATTTCTGGTACAGGAGGGCCTTATTCTGGTAACGTGTCCACCACACAATAGCTAAGTAGTTACTTTCAAAATTTTACCAATTTGTACTTAGCAACAAGTTCAAAAAGATCAGGCAGAGTCTTTGTGGGCAAGTATTCTCTGAAACAGACATTACCTTTTAGAAATGGGTAAAACCGCACTCATTGACATAATTAAAGGCTCTTTAGATGTACGCAGTGCTAGTGAATGTGTAAAAAGACAGCGAGCCATTGTGACGTGGTTGGAAAGTGACACTTTCGCCGCGACGCCAACCGGTCGCCGCCGAAACGATCGTAAATCACTCCATCTCCTTTATCACTCGCAGCTATATCCTTCTTGATAGGGGATTTTAATGGATTTATAAAGGAGAGCATCGGGAGTAAAATCATCTACACATTTTCAGTCAGAAGAAACAGGAAAGTATTGATTGTTTATCGAACAAAGTTCGACCTTAGGGCAGTTCTACGTCATCATTTTTAGGGTCTAGAATCCTTTCATCCTTCGGTCCCATTCCTTTTAGAGCAGTGGTGGCCCAGTGGTATCAGCCCCGACTAAAGAGTTGTAGGTCGTGGGTTCGAACCCAGGCAGGCGCTTTACTTTGTGTAAATTATTTTTTCACCACTGCTCTCAAAACGGTGGAGGAAAACATCGTGAGAAAACTGGCATGTCTTAGAACCAAAAATTCGAAGATATGTGACATCTACTAATAGTGGGTTGGCCACACACTGTCCACTACCTCTCGAAGAGAGGAGGCTTGTGTCCCAGGAGTAGGAACGCTATAGGCTGGTTATGCAGTCCTTTCATGGTTAGGCTACTTTCAAAGGCCAAAGTCCAGGACAGATTCAGTATAATTCAATCTGTGTATACTACGCCGGTAGGCCATATTTATAAAAACTAAATATTTAATCCACAGCTTTCAGGCATCCCGGATTTCAATCTCAGTGACGACGACGATTTTTCGGAGTTGCTTTATATATAATTATAGCACGACGCCAATCCGTAATTAAATTCTCCTTCTGGTTTGAATCATTCATGCATAAAAGCTGCTCCAATAATAAATATTAGTACCGTTATTCTTGAATTAGTAATTGGCCAGCTATCTACTCAATTTCAAGTATAGAATACTTAAATGCGCATTAGTCGAACACACCTTTTTTGGCAGACATGTTTCTTGATCATGTTTAGCCAGCATTAATTCTGAACCTGACCTGAAGAATTTGTTTGTTCGTTCTCAGAAGATTGAGATTTATTTGCGATGTATTTGGTTGAGATAAAGGTGCATCCACACCGAAGTTATTTATTGTGGAGCAACGTTTGCAATTGTTAGTGGGCAACAATGGACAACAAAAAGTTATTAAGTAAATTTACTAAAGGTTATAGAAAGTTGCTTAATGTTATCAATGGTATCATGTTGCAAAATGTTGCCCTACAAAAAGTAACTTTGGTGTGGATGCACCTTAACGCTAGGCCAGATATCAGATATCAGATACAGATATGTGTGTAAAAAATATATTTTTCCGAACACCTACACCTACCTAAGGTGTAGGTGTTCGTAAAAATATATTTTTTACGGTTTTACACACATATCTGTAGGTAGGTGTAGGTGTTCGGAAAAATATATTTTTTACGGTTTTACACAGATATCTGGCAATTCTAGGTACTTATTAGGTACCTTTTATGCAGTCATCATAATCTCAAGAATTGCTACAAGGGAGCTCTTTATTCTCACATAACTAAATGAAGCCATCGCCTGTCCATTGCAATGGAAACAATTGTCATGGCAAACCGCACACTGTGGTCTAATTGAAAAGCTTTACGCGTTCAATTTTTAAAGCTAAGCCAAACGTATCATCACAAAATCTTTGGTGAATTAAAGTGTATCATCACGTCATATAGATAGGTATAGTGAGTCAAGCATCCTTATAATAGACCTAAGTTTTTTTTGGAGGATAATGAATTCAATTTGCACTTAAAATAAGATCTATCAAGAATCTCGTGACGAAACCATCAAAAGGTAATTGACCCCTGGTTCAGGATATATGATACCTGTATGGAAAATATTTTTAAAGTACTGCGCATATGTTTCGCAAAATACTTATGTAGGCTGTACTCTAAAGGTAAAGCTAGCTAAAGCCCACAGTCTACTCGAGATGCCTGTCCTGTTCCATATCGTTGTCATTTTGTGTTATCGGTTTGACATTGCGCCTGATTTGTTTCCTATCGTGTAAAATGAGCTTAAAGATGCTATTGGACTAGTGGGGTACGAATTGACGTATCCAAAACACGTCCGTTGTTTGAACACAGTTGTGGGCTCAACGCATCTCAGTGTGTGTGGTGAGCGCGCGCGACAAGTTCACCTACCAGTACCATGCGCCAGCCGAGCGCCAAAATCTGAATTCGAATTTAGAATTTTTCCTTTTTTTGTTTATTTTTTAAAACCAGAATCAGAATGTGGAAGTGTTTATTTGTTTTAGTGGTTGTGACTTTCACTTGCTCTGAGGTTGGTAGCATTTTATACTTTCGTTTGTATCTTGTTCTTAAAATGTCCTGTGTGTGTTTAATGCTCTGAGATCAGACGGCGACCAATTAGCGGCCAATATAATGTTCCATAAAACTGTCTTGCTGGGTCAGTTCGTGGCGAAATTTAATTGATTGGCATTCACGTGCTTTCTCAGTTTTTTATTAATAACTACAAGATTAGCAAGATTTTGGCAATTCTAGACGCGACACGAATATAAAATGCTTCATTATACCTAAAACCTGTTACGAAATTGTTTGTTTACAACTGTAAAACTCATGGTTGAAGGCGTGTTGGGCTGGTTTTAGATGATTATAAAGATTTTCGATATTCGTAAACTACTGATAAAAAGCAGTGAAATATAAAACATCCGTAATTAACATAATAAAGCAAATTTAAAGGCACTTTTCACTTTCACCAGAAAAATCTTATGAGGTCCTGAAAACTATGGTTAGGGACAAGAAACAAAACACAACAGAAACAATAAAATAAGGAAATTGTCAAGAAACTGAAAGTTTTATGCAAGTTGTATCTGCTGGTGTCAATTTAAACGACCTGTCATTTCTTTTTCTTAATTAGCATTGAAATGAGGTGCTGGAAACGTGGTTTGAACTCTCTACACTAATTTCTTACCGGAGAATATACTAATATTCGTAGGTTAATAGGGTCTTAGAAAGATAGGCAGCTTCGTTCGAAATTTGACTACGGCTTTCAACCCGCATTGGGCCCGCGCGGGGTATTACGTTTACGGACCGTTCCTCCTCACAGAGGGGCCTGAGTTCTAGCAGTGAGAACAATATGGGCTCATTATTCACTTTGTCAACCAATTTGTTTACCAAATGTAAGTTATGGCCAAATTTCTTTAAAAAGAGCAGTGTGTCGTAGGGTAGGTCTAACTCAGACAGGCACTTTACTTTCTGCCGGGGTCGCGGGAAGGTACCAAAGGGTCACCGAGGCCCCTGGCAACACAGGCAACGGAAGGAATACGGGTGGGTTGTAGACAGTAAGAGTCTGACACACCCTCCCGCTCCGCCCAGAGCGGGAGAAGTTATTTGATGACTTCCAACCCAAAAAAAAGGCACTCTACTTTGTGTCATTATTATTTCATCACCACTGCTCTCACAACGGTGAAGGAAAATATTGTGAGAAACCTAAAACCAAGAATATTCGAAGAAATATCTTGTGATATCCACCAGCCCACACTGGGCCAGCGTAGTGGATTCTCTGGTAGATTTCCCAGCAGTGGGAACGCTATAGAGTAATTATGTCTTTAAAACAAGTCAGACAGAAGTAAATATCTGTGAGTACTGCTGATGATGATTGCATATTGTAACAGCATATCCATTTAAATCTGGATGAAATTCCGTAGTTACTGATGACAAATGACAGTATATCAAATGTCTGTAGATTACGATAAACGTGTCGTTGCTACGCAATCTGTCATTTAAATGGAACTTCTACGAGTAGGACGACGTGTAAAACCTGACGTGTAACTGTTTGTCCAAACCTACTTACAGAAATAAAATCATTTATCAATCATTATCATTTAGGTAGGTATACAGAATATTGCAAAATATTCGACTACACACACGGCTTCGCCCGCGTGGCTTTTTCTAAATTAAATGTTTCCTAAGTAACACCAGCTATCTCCCAGTGGACGTTTCGGTTTTTTAGTCAAAATCGGTACAGCCGTTTCGGAGATTAGCCGGAACAAACAGTCTGACGGGCAAAAATGATTAAAATTGTTTTTTTTTATAAGTGCCGTATATACTTTCAATATGCATTTAGTAAAAAGCTGTTATTTTGACATTTCAATTTTATTTATTTGTAAGTAATATAGATATGGAGCATACATGTGCGAATAGTAATAATAATCAAAACTATCGGTAAATTATAAGAACAAACACGATCTGGATGAAATTACGATTTAACAGAAACCTCTGAAAGACAATCATCTATCACCCACTGCTGCATCTGCATCCCATTTATTCTGCTATGGGTACTTCCTGGTTTCGTGCGCCCTTGATCCAGAAGTTTCCCGCGACTTTGGTACTTTGACACACACTTTGGTACTGCCTTGGATTCTTTGGTCTAACCTTGGCCATCATTCGGTCAAAGACCTGTATTTGTATGCCAACGTTTTTACCTACTGCTTGTTCTCTAAACTCTGACCCATTATGAAAGTTTTATGTTTATCACAGGGAGATGTGGTCCAAGACGCAAGAGATATGTACTCGAAGAACATCTTCGGTGGCTTGTGGGGCAACCGGCCGCCGATGATGGAAGCCAACCTGCCGAGGAGCACGTGCTCTTGCAGTTAGTATAACCTCATCATTCCCATCATATTTTGTTACATAGCAGTGGTTGACAAAACACGTTGGAACACGCACAGGAGATACAACAACAAAGAAAAGAACATCGTGAAAACAATAAAAAATAAAACGTTAAAAGTAACAACATGGTGAAAACAAAAACAAAAAACAAGACCTGTGCGAGACCAAAAAGGCCAAAATATCTGGTTCATTTTGTTCATGCTTAAATTCTTGTCATAAATAAATAAACAAGGATTTATTTATCTTGTGCGAGAGCGCCCCTGCTGCACTTACCTACTAAAGCGATATTTTCAGGACAATTGATTCATGTTCTTGTAGGTTTGGTTATAAACTCACCGGTAGGTATTCAGTTGGCTTCGAAGGGTAATTGAATAAGGATGAAGTAGTCGCAAAAGATTCAAAATTAAACTTTAACTGCAAAGTAGGCTTTTCATAGATATCAGTACTTGTTGCGCTTGCGCGGTCTTTTATTATTTCATGGATTGAGTATGTTTATATCGGATAGTTAAAAAGATTGACGTCTGTCCAGATTTTAATTTAAACCTATGAATGTTTCAAAGAAATACACCTGTCAAAGCATTGGAAATACTTCTAATGTACTAAATGTAGGTACATTAGAATGATGGAAATGGGGAGACTGATTTCGTTAGGGGGAAATGGACTCCCATTTCCCCCCTATTGTAATCATTGTCTGTCAATAAAAGCCTCGCTGTTTTTTTTTTGGTTGTTGCACATTACAAACTTTGCCTTCCAAACAAAAGAAATTATGTACAATTAGCGGCCATTCGCGAACTCTCTGAGAGTTTTATGACCATATAGGAGAGAGTTTCCTCTATTACGAGAAAGGCTTTGTATTCTGTATGTAGCAGTGTATGTTTAGGTCTTTTGAATGACCTAAACATACACGGCTTAGTCAAAAATGCAAAATTCATGGAATCTTTAGATTTTTTCTACAATACTTCCACTATAAAGATGGCCTGCTTGGCTATTCCAAGGGTTTTTTTTTTGTTTTTTCTCAACGTTGAATGCAGTGTAATGAACGAGGTGCCCCGAATCAGTGTGGTGACTAGCTGGAACAGTCTTTATAAGATGGATGATTGAATTCTTCCCTTGCTCATGATTTCAGAATGTGGCGAAAGGAACGAGGTGTCCCGTATCGTGGGTGGCGATGAGGCTGGCATCAACGAGTTCCCCTGGATGGCTCGCCTGTCTTACTTCAAGCGGTTCTACTGCGGAGGCATGCTCATCAATGACAAATACGTTCTGACTGCCGCGCATTGTGTTAAAGGGTGAGCAGAGTTTATGTTTATAAAATAATGGGCTCGTCCACTACGACCTGGAATTTAAGTATAACGTAACTGGCGAAAAGCTTGGGTGTGGCAACTTTGAATGTCGGCACCTTAGAACCAAATAAAAAAACGGCCAAGTGCGTGTCGGACCACGCACGTGGAATTAAATTATTATTATATACATTGTTGGAATTATATTATAATATAACAAAAACAAACTTAACATTTTAGTTGAAAAACATGTTCTCCCTTACATCGATACCTATATCGATGTATGGGACTATACGATACGTCACGTTCAATTCTTCAACTGCATGTGTAAGTTGGTCGACTATTAAGGCTCTTACAGACTGGGGCGATATCGCGGGCGCGACAGGCATATTCCTGCCTGTCGCGCCCGCGATATCGCCTCAGTGCGCCTTTACTCGTTAACTTATAAAACCTACTTAGCTGTGATAGCTTTCCTTTTAATTTCGTTATTTATACCACTACCATGTTTTTTTTTACATATCCTAAAAGAACCATTTAACTGGCAGGGGGCCAACTAAATGGTGAAACTTGACTCCAACAAAAGTAGCTAGTCGTAGTAAATCTTAATATTACGCAAACGGATCCCTGAATCAAAGATTGGTTTTCACAGACCCTCAATATTTTTGAACAGCCTATCTAACGGGTATCGTTATTTCATACCATGAAATAGACGAGAAAAAAAATATCATCCCCATTTTACGTGTCAGGGAGGTTCCCTAAAAAAAGTTTTCTTTCTGGCTTTTATTATACCACTATGTCGGCGTGATTAATATGTATGCCAAATTACAGTTTTCTAGTGTAGTTAAGAGTCTCTCTGATCTAAGCTGGGGACAGACAGACAGACGGGCAGGTGAAACCATAAGGGTTCCTTGTTGCCTGCGGAAACTTAAAAACGCGCTCAAAGTTAACTTGAACACAATTTGTGTCTTATTCTCTCATTTGGTAATCTGTTCTGGATTTTGAAAAATGAAGAAGGAAGTTCATTCTTAAACTGCGTGCTGTGCTTGGGTTGTGTTCTTTTCTATTGAAGTTCTTGGTTATTTTGAAACTCGTAGATCCTAAAAGGCCTTTATAATTTGTTTAAAACTGGACATGAAACATAGTCTGGAAAGCCTAATAAATAACGAGATAAAAAAGCGGAACATTTGACTCTGTGGCGGCCATGGTAACAGATGCAACATGAATTTCTTATTTAAATACTAGATATTTACTAAATAATTTAGGGGCCATTTATCTATTTAAATTGAGCTTTTTGTTAAATGAATTGATCCGGTAGTACCATTGACGCAGTGTTTCGATAGATGTTTGGGTTTTTATCAAACGAGGAATCGACTACACGTAAGAAGGTCCATTATAACCATATTTGTTGGCATACATAAACAAATAATAATCTTCTATCACATACACATAACATCACGCCTTGCTTCCCCGAAGGGTTGGACAGAGGTGTATCTGTAGTACACCCACATTGCGCCAGTTATATTTAAGACGCTGACAACACCTAAACCACGGTCACTGTCAGGTTGCATAGAAAAGAAAGAGAAGCGCGATGACCTACGCCTTGTAGTTTATTGCAAAATATGAAGCAATTATCTATTTACTCAAAATTGAGTTGAGTAATCGAAAATAAAAAACAACCAAGTTCTGCATTCAAATAAGACGTTCTTGTTATTAAGTAATTAAATACGTAACGTACTTTGATATTTAATACAGATATTTTGGATTAGAACTCAAGGTAAGAGGTTAGTTTAACGTTAGTTTGTATCGAGATTGTTTTCTCAAAACGTGTTTTGGTAACAACCAAGTTCTGGGAAATATGTTCAAAATTAACATATATTTTTTCCACGACCACAAACTATACAGATTTGGCAATTTTTTTTCTTAAGAGAAGCCTATTTTGGTCAATTAGGTCTTGTCAGTGCCTTAAGTCCCATGTAATAGGGGGCGAGCCTATTGCCATCAACCGGGCACAAATCCGGACTCCGGGCTGCTACTGAGAAATTCCAGATAGAAAAACCGACCGCCCGACCTGGGAATCGAACCCAGGACCTCATGCTCAGCAGTAGCGCTTGCGACCACTATACCCACGAGGCAGTCTCTTCTATCAAAATATTAAATTTTAACTTTCTTAATAAATCGCATCGCAAAAAGAATTTTTAAATGGAATTATTATTCAGATCTTTAGTGACATTATTTTAGAAAAAATAGGTATTTTTCTAAAATCTTACTTTTCTATATATTTAGCTGTTTAAAGAAATAAATCATTTTTATGTGCGAAGTGTCTTAAGATGGCACAGAAGCGTGAACATGTTTGTATGTTAAGTGTTTGTTCAACGAAGCACTCGGCAGTATGTTGACTCGAAACACAATCCAATATACACCTACTTTATATTTCATAGGTATATTAAAATATCTCAATTTTTATCTACAAACTATTGTAAACGTTCTATATAATTAAGGCTAATCGAAGCCGGGTGACGTAAATATTGACGTAGATACAAATCAACAAAAGAATTATTTAAAAGGCTATTGACATATTTAGAAGTAGGTTAATGACATTGTAACGATGATGAATGATACTAGGAAAAATCATCAAACACAATTAATAATAATACGGTGGCATTAAAAACTTTTAGATGTTCTCTATTTGTGTACGGATCGCAATACAATAAGTTTAAATACCTACTCATAAAACTATAAATTCACTATAGTTCGTTTTTTAATCCCAGAGACTAATTTGACATTTCAAATGATTGTTGTTCGTTTTTTTAAATTTGGAGTTTGACATTTTCATGTGTCAATTTAGTCTCCGAGATTAAAAAAACAGTAACAACGACTCAGCAGACAGCAGTATGTTCAACATTCTGATTGCTCTCAATATTTTTTATGACTAATACCAACGGATCAAACTGCAAAATGACATCGTTAATCATCGGTATACGAGTCCGACAACCTAAGAATTGGCAAACAAGTCCAAAATTAAATCGTGGTCCAAAATTGTGAATACCAATCATATCGATGAGTACGTTCACCTTGAACCGGCCCAGGAGCAGGCTCCAAACTTAAAGTTCATTATCCCCGACAAATGACCATTTTAGGCGCTTTGTGATGCCTTTTTGTTTTGGTCGACAGCTTAATCTTAGGTACAGAGCTCATTTTCGGAAAAACGGCCACAAATGCACAATCTTGGAGGGTTCTAAAGGTGTCCGGTCCCATACTTCTCGGCTCATGAGTATTGTTTTACCGTAGCGGGGACTAATGTACGCAAGTGAAAGCGTAAATGAGGGTCATTAATAGTATTCATGACCGTGGTCCGCCGAAACACTGAGTGTCACTTTCGCTCAATGTCGACATAAACTTGACTTGGTTAGTGTCGCGAGGAACAATTGACATCGAAAATAAACAATCAATTACACAATAGATGCACACCGAGCGAATTTATTATCTGTCACGGTAACAGAAACTACTATTTTATTGTGGAATTTCCGATCGTCGGGAAAGTTAATGAAAACGCTTTTTTGTGGTGTTAGAAAAGGTAATCACGATGGCCAGGACTGAGTCAGAAAAAAGTCACCGTACACTGCTACAAGATGTGCACGGAGAGGTTTGCCACGTTAGCTGCGCGGTTCATTTTGTTTGCGAGCCACGCATTCTTGCGTAGTATGGCCGTGTGTCGCTGCGGACTTACTTACTGCTGCTGGGGAGTTTGTTCCGCCACTTCTTCTTCCCAGCTAAAGCACTAGGAAGTGGTGAAGGGCGGGTGTCTTTGTGGGACTGTCTTATGTAACTTTGACGTTCGAAAAGTGCTTATTCTCAGCATAGTTTGAATAAATGACTTTTGATTTTGATTTTGGACGATCCCGCCTACATTTTTATACAAAGCGGGTACACGAGCGTAGCTTAGGCATAGGCTGCTGTGGAGCGACGCTTTAAGGCAGATATATGATTTTCTTGACTTTTAAATCTGTTATTACGCCTTCATATATGAAGTACCTAAGTTTAAAAAAAAAATGTTAAACTAGACCGCGTACACATCAACTCTTTACGTGAATAATTAATTATTGTAGCAAAATACTATACGAAATAAATTCAGGAGGTAATGGTAGACATTACCTCCTGAATTTATTTCGTATAGAATTTCGCTAAATATTTTAATTTTGCAAAGCATAAAAAGATAATAATATTACTTTCAAAATACTTAAGATATTTTCATGTTTTTTTTTGTGTGAACAGACTATTTTATTATCTATAATTCTAACTGTGATTTTTTAGAATGAAGATTTGAATATTAATTTTTCTTTAATAAAAATTATTATTTGTGTGACGCGCATTTGTATGGCCAAAGCCAATGGCGATTACCCGACCCTTAAGTATTTAGGAAATATTGATAATTGCACCAACCCGCACTGGGCCCGCGTGGTGGATTACGGCCCACTCCCTCTCACCGACAGGAGGTCTGTGTCCCAGGAGTGGGAAAATTATAGGCTGAATACGATGAGTATAGTATGATAATTGCCCAAATATGAATGCTAATATCAACGAACCTGCGGCGCATGGGATGAAAACTATCAAAATATTTGCATGAGTGAGGTTTTTTGATCTTGGGTTTAGTGCGTCATCCTTGTTTTTAGATTAAAAGCTTAGGATCGTCATTTGCTGCTAATTTATGAGTTTGTTTTTGTGCGCTGCAGGTGCGTTTTCTAGATTTGAACTACTGTTTTTCGTCGAGAATTTCGATCAAACTACTTTTGTAGTTCGACGTAGTAAGACGTGTTTATCTACTTCCACTACCAAACTTTGCTTGTTAGAACAAGGCGCAGGATAATAGTACAAAGGAGAAAGGATGCTAGTACCGTTTCTGAAATTTTGACGCCCGTCTAATGTTGGTGACTTTAAATCCTAGCATTCTTTCCATAACTTAACTATTAGTAGATGAGCTACTTTGCTATGTAATGCTAGGATTTAAAGTAAAGCCTTATTTGTGGCGTGTTAGTACACGCCACAAATAAGGCTCCTAAGGTGTCAAGAGTGGATGATGGATCGTGCAGGTGGCGTTTGAGCGCACAGTTACAACAGACGGAAGTGTAAATCTCGCTGCTCAGAATTTCCAGCCCAAGGAATGTGTCAAATCCTTTTGCTTCCAACATGAAGCTACCCGTACCTATAATACTCATCTTTTAAACCCATTATGTCCAAATGTTCCAGGTTCATGTGGTTCATGATCAAGGTGACCTTTGGTGAGCACAACCGCTGCAACGCCACCGTGCGGCCGGAGACCCGCTTTGTGCTGCGTGCCATCGCCAACAAGTTCACACTCACCAACTTCGATAACGACATAGCTCTGCTCAGACTGAACGAGAGAGTGCCCATCTCGGAGGCTATCAAGCCTATCTGTTTGCCTACTGATAATAGTAAGTACAGGTACACTAACGCCTGTTTTCACTAATCAAATGTACTGTTTAAAAATTGAGGCATGTTGGATTTTCAAATCCCGGCGTGGAATCGGGCGTTGGAAATCCAACAGTGTTTATGTTTAGGTCTTACCTTTAGGTATAGCCTAGTGTAAGTGAAAACGGGTACCTACTCGTAATCGTAACACAAATTACAGGCCTCATTGGAGTCCAGATGAAAGTGCCAGTGGTTGACATGAAATGAGAGAATATTCCTAGAGTAGAATTTACTCCTCATCAACAAAGCCTTTCTCAAGTATTGTCCATTCTAGCCATATGCATTATCACAAAGCTATAATCAAACCGTTGTATCATACCTAGAATATTGTGGCTAAGAAATAACACCCGCATGGGTCGATCGATCAGGTTAAGCTATGCTTGCCGCGGTTGGTCCGTGGATGGGTTTTTGAAGAAATCTTGCTAAGTAAAGATGGTCTTTACTTACCAAGACCCCTCCGTGCCTCGGAAAGCACGTTAAGCCGTTGGTCCCGGCTGTTATTTGTAGATCTTTGACAGTCGTTACGGGTCGTCATAAGCCCGAAAGTCTGACAACCAGTCTTACCAAGGGGTATATTTTGGGGGTCAATCGCCTCGAGGGAAGCCAGTACTCGTCAAGCTGGTTTAAATTGACGATCATTCAGATGTACCTAACCCGACAGGGCGGTAAAATTGGTCGGGTTCAAGCATAGTGAAATAAGCAAGTTAGTTGGCGCCTAGTAACAGGATTATAATATTCTCTTATCGTGTTACCCAGTTACTGGGTTGTGGAGGTCAGGTAGGCAGCCGCTCCACGTAAAGTTCTGGTATCCGTTTAGACTGGAAGCCGGCCCCAACATAGTTGGTAGTGCTCATCTCCTGTCTTTTCAATCCCTTAGCCACCTCTTATCATTTTAGTTGTTTGTTCTCACATGGAGACATAAGAATTTCTTGTCGACACGGTTGGCGTAATGGCTGAGCAATCGACTGCTGCGCAGCGTGTCGCGGGTTCGATCCCCGCACGGAACAAATATTTGTATGATCTGCAAGTAATTGTTCCGGGTCTGGGTGTTTGTGTTTGTGAGTTCTATGTTTGTAAACGCACCCACGATACAGGAAGAAATTCATAGTGTGGGGCAACGTTTTAAAAAAAAAAATCTTGTGCCAAAATACACCATATTAAGGTGTGCTACCCTGTGTCTACAGAGAACCTATACGTTGGCGTGAAGGCTGTTGCATCAGGTTGGGGAACCCTCACGGAGGAAGGCAAGGTGTCGTGCACGCTGCAGGAGGTGGAAGTACCAGTCATCAGCACTCAGGAGTGTCGCAACACCAAGTACACCTCCTCAATGATCACCGATAACATGTTGTGCGCTGGATACCCGAAAACTGGCCAGAAGGATTCTTGTCAGGTATGGTGATTGTTTGAATTGCTAACTAATACTTCCTTTTAAAACAATCCCTGCACCTAACGCCCGTAGGAAGGTGCTAAGATAACAAATATTTGGTACAGCTGTAAAAAATGATTAACTTCCTTAGGTGATTCTACGATCATGGACCTGTTTTACTTGATATTCGATTGATATTTTAGAATGTTTCTCAAAATATCGGACATTTCTCAATTTATTAACAACACATTGACTTCATTCTTCAGAAGAGGCGAATGACGTGAAATGACGACGAAAGACGAAAAGGTGCTATGGCCGTTTTGCATGGATGTTGCCTTTAAGTTGTTATTTTTTGTGTTTATGTCTTTTCTTAGCGTCATGTTTACCGCAAGTAAATGTATTTTATTTCTTTCTTTCTTTCAAATGGAATTAAGTTCACTTCATGTAAGCGGCATAATATGCAAATCATTGGATATTAAGCCGCTTTGATGCTTCCAAAAAAAAATAAAAAGTCAGCCAAGAGAAACTTATTAGGCATTCTTGATGGTTTTTTTACAAGCTTCTTGCTTGCATTTGTTTTGGTAATGCACCCAACTATTTATCATCAATTCACCACTTTCGATTCGATGCTTTCTATTATCGAAGCAAATGAAACAAAAAATAATGACTGGTGCTGTGTTTAAGCGTATTACGGTAAAGTAATGTCAACGGACTATTTAAAATAAAAACATGGTAGTATCGTAATTCTATCCTAACTAATAATATAAATGTGAAAGTGAGTTTGTTTGTTTGTTACGCCTTCACACTAAAACGGCTGAACAGATTTGGATTAAATTTGGCACATGGGTAGACCATGACCTGGATTAGGACAAAGGATACTTTTTATCCCGATATTCCCACGGGATCAAGACTTATGCGGGTGAAACCGCGGGGCGCAGCGAGTAGAAAATATTTATCTCTTTTTTTTTCTTCCACAATTATGGTTCTCGAAACAGCCTTAACTAAACCGATGACTCATCAGTGGTTAGATGAAAATAACGATAGGTACCTAATGCTAAGAAAATAATTAATGAATCCTCTTGTGGATACTAACACAAACGAGGATGCTGCCGCCTATCGTCTTAGATGTAGAAATCCTCTAGAAATCCTCTCCGAGGGCAATAGGCAGCTTATTACCAGTAACGGCAGGTACGCAGACTTGCTCTAGTACCTGCAGCAGAGCTAATCCCGTCCTTGTTTGGAATAAGGTGGTATTTTGACTATGATTAGGATCTAAGATCTTACGAACGCAACATTTTACTTGCAAAACATTTAACACCTGAAGGAAAAGTTTGTCCAAGAAATATCTTTATGTTTCAGGGCGACAGCGGTGGTCCGCTCATAGCTGAGAGAAAGTACGACAAACGCTACGAACTGATCGGTAATGAATACAGATATATTCTAATGTATGCCTAATGTGCTGTCCCGTTGGGTCAGGCTAGCTGTAAAGACAATGCTGTGATGTAACAATTTGACATCATGGTACAATAGGCCGCACGTCAGTGGTAACAAAACCAGCATAAGCTGGCCTCTTATTCTATTGAAATTTCGTACTACGCTAGGCCAGCTCAAGGTCAGTGTTATCATCGACGTGCGGTTGACTGTACATGCTGCGTGGACATCCTATCCTAGCGAATATTATAAATGCGAAAGTGAGCTTGTTTGACGCATTCACGCTAAAACGGCTGAACGAATTTGGCAAATGGGTAGACCATGAACTGCATTAGGACATAAGATACTTTTATCCCGATATTCCCACGGGATCGAGACATATGCGGGTGAACCCACGGGGCGTACTTAATAAGCCTTAAAAAGTATCGATCTGGATTATGAAGACTATTAGTGACCAAGGAGTGGCATTATCTCCCTGGTAAAGGCTCTCCCACACACTGCTGTGGTGGATGGTTATTCTATACACATTACTAAACAGTTATCCCAACTCACTGTGCATTTCTAAACTGTTTTAATTAATTAGGTAGTTTGGTTGCAGTTTCCCCGAAAATGTTAAAATATGGAAAAATACTGAATTATGAATGGAAAGTACAGGAAATACTCACTAAACACCTTAGGTGACCTTTGTTTTTTGTTTTCTAGTGAAAACATATTAGAACAAAGATGTTAGTATTTTCGCTGCCTAATGTTTTATGTATTAAATTTTGGCTTGTAACTTTCTAAACACAACGTTTTTTGCAGGTGTCGTGTCATGGGGCAACGGTTGCGCAAGAGCAGGCTACCCAGGTGTGTACACCCGTGTCACTAACTACCTTGACTGGATACGTGACAACACACAAGACGGCTGCTACTGCACCGATTAGAATGTAAAAGATCCATCAGTGCTCATCACTGGTGTACAAATAATATGCATTTATTTCCTGCGACTCTAGAATAGGTTAACTAGCGCCATCTATGTTGAATCCGACAAATGTAAGTTTCCTGTCGTGCCGATATCACGGTAGATGGCGCTATAATTTAGTTAGGTAATATTATCGTGTAGCCTTATTTTACTTTAGTGTATAATTGTATTGTAAGTAATTTATAACCAAATATTTGGAGGAAATTTTATGATGAATTATTGAGACTCGTATTTATTGAATGAAAATAATATAATTAAGCGATATTGATTATATTTAACTTTTGCATTGTGTCATTAACTTCTGAAATGTACGAAAATACGATTATGAGGGTTTATTATACTTGTCTAAGGAATCATCATGCTCTAATCATGTCAAAGTATTGCCATAAATATTTAACTATACCTACAGGTATCTATTAGTAAGTTGTCTTATATTTTAATTTTGTACGAATTTTGAGCCAATAAAGTACCTCGAATCAATACTATTTTGTGTTTAATTCTTCCGATCCTCAGTTCAAACTTTAGCAAAGACTTAGGTAATACGAATGTCTATTCTATAACTATAATTACACTATTGTATTAGGTAAGCCTTTTTTTTTTTTTGAGGGTGGGAAATCATCAAATAACTTCTCCCGCTCTGGGCGGAGCGGGAGGGTGTGTCAGACTCTTACTGACTAAAACCCACCCGTATTCCTTCCTGTTGCCTGTGTTGCGGGGGCCTCGGTGACCCATAAGTACCTTCCCGCGACCCCGGCAGGGTATTAGGTAAGCCTGTGATGACAGTTGTATGTTTTTAACCAAATAGATAAATTCTTAAACTGGCAGAGTTGCTTAACGATGCATGAGTTACTTGACAAAATGCGCAGGCGCATGTTTCAAGCGTACTGCGTCTATGCAGAAGTTGTACCGTCTGCAACTAAACTGCAATCATACTTCAGTTTTTTAAATCATAATGCTTGAACACAATATAAAAAAAAACCCGGCCAGGTGCGTGTCGGACCACGCACAATGAATAGTTCCGTAATTGGGACGAATTTATCCCAAGAACAAACTTAACATTGTAGTTAAAACACATGTTCTCCCATACATTCCAACTGCAAATGTTGTCCCATACATTCCCTGCAATTACAAAACAATTATAAATACAATATTTTATTTGACCACTTTGTCGGCTCGATTAATATACCAAATTACAACTTTCTTGTACTTAGAGTCTCTAAGCTAAGCCGCGGACAGACAGACAGACGGACATGGCGGAACTATAAGGGTTCCTTGTTGACTATGGAATCCTAGAAAAATCAAATGACTAAACCTGTACTTTTACACGTCAAACATATTTTTTGGTCGGCGTTTCCTATCTGACTACTCTGAGAAGAAAGGCCGAAACAAACTCAGAGGTCATAGTCTCTTTTAAAGTCCACACATAATAATAATAAAGTCAGTGCACGCATTTGTCAGTAATCGTGCAGCTCAACTCAGAACTTCAGGAGCTCAACGATGCGACAAACAATACCACAGAAAGAACATAAACACCTCTTCCTATCCCTTTGGGGAACACAGGCGTGATGTTATGTTATGTAACTAGGGCAATGGAGAGGGCTATGCTTGGTGTTTTCCTACGTGATGGAATCAGAAATGAAGAGATCCGCAGGCAATCCAAGGTTCCCGACATAGCCCGATGAATTGCCAAACTTAAGTGGCAGTGGGCAGGGCACATTGCTCGCAGAACAGATGGCCGATTGGGCCGAAAGGTTCTGGAGTGGCGACCAGATGTAGCCTTGGAAGGCCTCCTACAAGGTGGACCGATAAACTTGTGAAGGCCGCAGGAATCCCCTGAATGCGGGAAGCACAGAACCGGTCGAAGTGGCGGTGCTTGGGGCCTATGTCCAGCAGTGGACCTCTTTCGGCTGAAATGATTATGATGATACTTATGTAGTTTTCATCATAATTCATGAGTGAGCTATCAGCGTTTTCGTCCCCTCCAAATTATTTGTGTCCAGCATACCATCTTGCATACATCTCAATTAACCGGAATTCATCTGAGATTCCAACCCATTTTATAGCGGTAATAATATCTTTCACATCTTCCATCTATAGATTCTTTGTTTTCCCCCATCCCCCCTCACCACATGTATAGGCTGGGCGTGGTCTGTTAGTGAATGAATGAATGCAATTAACTGTGCGTTGTCTGTCAGTGAATGAATGAATGAATGAAATTAAGATTTACAAAGAGATCCGTTGACTGCCTCGTTGGTCTAGTGGTCGCAAGCTCTACTGCTGAGTATGAGGTCCTAGTTTCCAATTCCCGGGTTGGGTTATTTGGTTTTTTCCATCTGTAATTTCACAGAAGTAGTGAAACGGTCGCGACTTACTAGTTGTAGGTCGTAGGTTCGAACCCAGACAGGTACTTTTATTTGTGTATTTTTTTACCACTGCTCTCAAAACGGCGAAGGAAAACATCGCGAGGAAACCGACATGTCCTAGAACTAAAAATTCGAAGACATGTGACATTCACCAACCCGCACTAGGCCCGCGTGGTGGATTACGGTCAACTCCCTCTTATAGAGAGGAAGCCTGTGTCCAGCAGTGGGAACATTATGGGCTCATTATGATGATCCTGGAATCTAGATTTGTGCTTAGATAATGGCAATAGGCTCGCCCCCTATTACATGGGACTTAAATATAATTGGCAAAATGTGGGAGTACTATAGTAGATACACCTCTGCACTTCTCTTCGAGGAATACAACCGTTATTTGTCTAATCTAATAATCTTAATAAAGAGGTAAAATTTCTTTATTTGTAAGTTTGTATGTAGGGAGTAATCTCTAGAACTACCGATCGGATTTGAAAAAAATATAACCCAATTCTTGCGGAAGGTATTAAACATCACGCTACGATCCTTAGGAGCCGAGCAAAAAGAGCAAAGTCAGAAACAACGCTAAGCAAAAACGAAGTAATAGCGCTGGATGCAATGCGATGCAGTGGGACGGGGGAACAAGAAATTTCAGTAACTTTACTCCATTTAAAATAAATGGAGAAAAGTTACTGAAACGAAGGCCTAGACAAAGTGGCATTCTATCAGCGATAACGATGTTGGAAAAGTAAAAAATAAATGTAATGTTTGTAACTGACAGCTAGGACCGAAAACATTTTGTCAATCCTGCAGGCTTAGCATGACGCTTTATATTTCTTCGAAGAATAGACACGGCTCTTTCTATACAAAGTGACATTTCGTTTCGCCATTCGCCATTTTTGACATCTCACCGTAGAAATCCTTTTACAATCTGTCATTTTGTCTTCCGTTTCTAACGATCTTTGTCTAGGTCCTTTTTTATGTAGAAGGATTTCTACGGTGGGATGTCAAAAAAGCAGAAACGAAAAGTCACTTTGTATAGAAAGAGCCGTGTCTTTTCTGTTGAAAGTCGTTGTAGAAATACGAAACTTGTCCAGGTTTCAGAAAACATATAAGAGTTTCAGCAGTCAACTAAATTACTTTTTCTCGAGTCTACTTAGTAGGTCAAGAACAGATTGCACCAGGTTAGGAGGACGCTACATTATCCTGGTCAACCAATATTAAACTACTGTTATGACTTTATGAGGCTCTGAGTATTTGTTTAAAACTGTGATGTTTGCTGAATTGTCTGTCAAGTACTAAGTTCGACAAAAAAACGTTCGATGAGGTCACTCACAAAAAATATCAAAAAAGTCTGCACTTAAATGAAAATGACTAAAATGCCACTCTATCATGAGAGCTAGACAACTGTCAGTCGTGAAATAACATTAGGGGGGTTGAGCACCGATATATATTCCAATTTGAACGTTGGTGTCATTTATTAGAAAAAAGTTTGTGGTTGTCTAAGGACGACTTTTGAATTTCATCAAATTATTGAAACAATGAAGGATGACTTATCCTTCGCTCTTTTCATCATCTATATTTATCTAACATCCATTTTTTTGTGTATTTAAATTGCGTTAATTAATCACTTTTGTGACAAAGTTTGTGTAGAGCATGTTTCGCTCTGGTTTCTCTGAAAAAAAAACACGTAAAATGGTCTTATCAGTGATGGTGTAAGATCAAAGACCTTACTGCCTTGTGACAATGACACAGCGGACTTGCAACATTTTCTTTTTAAACAAATAATTAGGCAACGTAATTTATTCGGGGGCCATTTAAATTCGTCGCCGTAATTAAGATTCGGCATTCTTTAAAGGCCCATATAATCGTATGCAATAATATTGATGCGAAGGGAACGCAACCAGATATTGAGTGGTCTGTATTGCGACATAATTATTATTTATACTTTTTTATACTTTTTTATTAGCATTAAAAAAGTGTCCAGATAATTTCGCCCTTGTCGTGCAGTTAATAAGACTCAAAATTATAACATGTTTAACGTCTACCACTCTGCGGTGTGAATGAACGCGGAGGTCATTGCCAAATAAAGCGTTCTTTCGCACAGCCCTCGGAACGCTAAAATGACGCATCTCAACGTTAGAATATTGACCAGAAAGTCAAATGTATTATATCAATTTTACGGAAGACTCGCTACTCCAACATGGCTAGCGAGGAGTAGCGGACAGCTGTCCAAAACATTTGTGCGATCTTAAAAAAAAAAATTGTTGATTTAATTTCGGATGCGTCGTTGCAACATTTTAAAGTCTCTGTACCCATAAACTGCGTCGAGATCGAAGACATGACTTAGTGTATCAAAAACATTGAACCCTAAGCACATGCTACTTTCTATAGAGAGTTCAATATTTAAGTTGCGGAATTAAGTTGTGTGTTGTTTGATTTAAATTAATTAAAATAAGTATAACGATGTGGTGGTGTTACATGTTCTGTTTTCTATGTGCGTTGACCAGCAGTTCTCCGCTCAGTCTAAATAAGGTAGGTTGAATAACAGTAGTTGATGATATTTACGTTCAAATATCAAACGGTGTTTTCTCCCACGCTATAATCAGCGACTTTTTGTATATAGGTAACAGATTGATGTCTTGAATGTCTTGATTACCATAACGTACATGCTATCAGGCGCGCTTACGCATGCTAAATAGAGTAATAAAGTGATTCATACTAAATATATTTAGATTAACGTATTATATACCTATGTATAACTTATTGGGAAAGGTTCAGAATTTAGAACTCACGATTCTGTTGTTTGTGTTTATTAGACCAATTAAAATTTTACCTACTTAGTTTAATTTTATAGATTTGAATTTAAACATTTATTGATGCAGATTAGTTAATTAAAATACCATTCCACCAGTTTTAATAGCGATCTGTTAACATAACAATAACGGCTTTGTTGGCAGTAAATAGTCACACTCACACATAGTCGAAAGGTAATTTAAATGATATTATCATAGAGGAGGATTTGGCTCGCCATCTTTAACTCTAACATTTACACAAAGGATTCTTCTTAAACGGGGCCCAAATATACAAGGCTAATCAAAATTTAGGTGCATTTTCTCCTCAATCTACTTAATAAAAATCCTAATTTCATTCAATTACTGACAGACAAATGCACATTTTAAAGAGCCACCCACATCCCTGAGTCTAGAAGCATGCAATACTGCACAAGGGCTCCTTATGTAGTGAAAGTAGGCTCTTGGTAAGTAAAAGTTATTTGTAGAATTATTTATATGGAACTCAACTCCCTTTTTGTTTTTTTGTTTGGGTGGGAAATTATCAAATAACTTCTTCCGCTCTGGGCAGAGCGGGAGGGTGTGTCAGACTCTTACTGACTAAAACCCACCCGTATTCCTTCCGTTGCCTGTGTTGCCAGGGGCCTCGGTAACCCTTTTGAACTTCCACTTTATAAATTTAAATAGGGACTGAAAGTTCGTTATTTTTGAAGTTAGAAACATGGAAATTTGTATTTAAGCTTGTATTCTTAAGTAAAAGTTATTTGTATCATCGTTTTTTGAACGTTCATCCCCTAAAGCTACTGAGAAGTTGCCGGTAGGAAATTCCATAGGAAATTCCATAGGATTTGTATTATTAATTCTGTTAATAGGATGACCTCAGGATTTCTGAAGATTCTTTCCCCGGATCAGCACGCATTGTTAAAAGAGAGTTACTACCATGTGAAGATTGTGGTAAGTTACGACAAAGTATTCTCGGGAACCACACATTCTCATCAGACAATTTTCTTTTCATCACATCACCCAGTCTATTCTGTTAAAATCTTACCGCGAACATTTAAGTGAAGTGAAATGTCAGGTATACTATTGACAGATACTTCAAGCTCACTTCACCTAAGTGTTCACGGTGACATTTTTACAGATCAGCATAAAAACATTATTAAAATCTCGATTATGATTGTAAATGTAATCCTTGGTCCATCCCTAGCATCAGGTGGGATGACACTGACAGTTCACCCCACGCTGCTCACTTCACTTACGTGTTCACGGTGAGATGGCTACAGAATAGCACTGCAGATCGGTAGAAATTAGACATATTTTGTGAACCTTACATAACTTAAAACATCATATAGCTCTAGTCCTCAGTGTACGGTGTACCGAAAGTGACCATGTGAAACGTAGCGTAATTTTTTTCAGCCGATTACATGCCTATAACCTTTTACGTTACCAATCATTTGCCTTTTGCGTGTACAACTGAAAAAACTATTAGCCTGCATTTTATTGGAGTCCTATAAAATAAATTCAATCGGCAAAGCACACGTACCTATACTAGAATTTGTCGCAAACACCACGAGTAAGGGCGAGCGCGCACTACGACTTTTTATCGCGCGATTATTTTGCCGTAGAAATGCAACGTATTGTTATAATATGGCAGCGCGTGAATATACGTGACCGTGACTCTAAAATTGTCCCGTATAATACGCTGCATTTCTTCGGCAAAATAATCTCACGATTAAAAGTCTTAGTGCGCGCTCGATTTTAAGATTTTTCGCGTACAACTGGAGCGAATTGAAATTCCCGGGCCTTTGCATTGTATTATTCTTTCATGAATACCTACAAAGAGGTCGTACATATACATAAAATAATGTCTAATTTCACGGTATTTCAGTACACTGGTCTGCGTCTTGAAATTGTTTCTTATTAATAATAGAATTCTTAATTTTTGTAATAGCTTGCGTACGTGTTGCCTCGGAAAGCACGTTTAAACCGTTGGTCCCGGCTGTTATTTGTAGATCTTTGACAGTTGTTACGGGTAGTCAGAAGCCCAACAGTCTGATATGACAACCAGTGTTACCAAGGGATATCGTATTACCCAGTAACTAAGTTGTGGAGGTCAGATAAGCAGTCGCTCCATGTAAAATACTGGTATTCAGCTATATCAGGTTAGACTGGACGCTGACCCCAACATAGTTGGGAAAAGGGTAGGCAGATGATGACGAGCCTGCGTACGTCTATGAGATCTCTTTAGAAAAATCTTAAAAAAAGTTACACCATATTTCAGGTTACTCGACTGTCCCCGCCTGCAAGATCAAAAATATATAGATTATAATGCTTGTTTTTCCCTTTTCAGTTATGTGTTTTTGTAGTCGGGTTTTTTGTTTTTTCAATAATTTATTTTATTTCAAGAATTTTAGTTTTATTAATATATATTTGAAAATTACTCATTACTAGAGTTCATTTGATACCAATATTGTTGCAATTAATTAAAAAAAAAAACTTCCCCTCCTTTTTTTTGTATTTGCAGATGCAATTTATGAATATTATATAGCCTATGTCACTCCCACAATTAAGACGAATCGAAAGACACCTCATATGTTAAAATCCATCAAACCGTTTAGGCTACAGACCACAGAGCGTGCCAAAGAAATAGACATACATAAATACATACATACATACATACATACATACATACATACATACTCTCGAAAAACATTACCCTCCTGAGGAAGTCGGGTAAAAAGTCGTCTTTATCGTTCGTTTTTATACTGAGGTACCTTTACGAGAGCAGTAGTGGCCCAGTGGTAACTGCCGTGACTTAAGAGTTGTAGGTCGTAGGTTCGAACCCCGACAGGAGCTTTACTTTGCGTAAATTATATGTCATCACCACTGCTCTCAATACAGTGAAAGAAAAACATCGTGAGCAAACCGGCATGTCCTAGAACCAAAAATTCGAAGACATGTGACATCTACCAACCCGCACTGGGCCCGCGTGGTGGATTACGGCTCACTCCCTCTCACACAGAGGAGGCCTGTGTCCCAGCAGTGGGAACATTATAGGCTCATTATGTGGTACCTTTCTTTGGCTATTAACAACAATAGTATTAGTCAGATAAGGAAAAAAAAACCAATCTTATGTAGTCCATAATCTTTATTTTGATTTTCCTTATTACGTATTAGAATTTACCTTCTTCGTAGATACCTAAATCATAGAATATTATGGCAATCATCTAGGTATTGTGCCTCATGTGGAATTAAATAAATATATATCATTAACGGTTCACAGACCCCTTGCCTTTCAAGATGAGTAGAACATAAAATATTAAAAACCATCGTTTAGGTAAAACACACGAAACTTTTAGAAAATCAAGTGTTTACATTCATTGCTAAAAACCTCAGGTATGTTTTTCTTTCGTATCAAAATTAACAATATAAATACATCAGGATCCTTTGAAACGTCAAGTACCATTTTTTAAGGTGTAAAAAATATTAAGGTATATGATAATATCATATACCTTAATATTTGTACCTATCTTACCTTTGTATATATTATATACAAAGTATCCGTTTTGTATTTGACTAAGATGTTACTTCTCAAAAGAGTACTTCAGACTGTAATTAATTACTTGTTAAGGAGATGTAAACCTTGACCGTATGTTCGATGGACGTCGATGAACTGATGAACACGTGTATTCCAAGATCACTTCACCACTGATCAGATGGTGCTGTATTTCGATCATAATTCATCACCAGAGATCGGATATTCGGATGCATATTTACCTAAAGTTAATTTATAGCTATGAAAGTATGGAAGCGGCTTCTTAAAATATTTGTTTTTTAAAAATTCGGGGAAGCCAGGCACACTGGCAATGCATAACTTGTCGGGTGTATAGTATGGAAGCGACTTCTAAAAAAACCTTTTTAAAAAAAAACCCGGGTTTCTTGGATTGCATATGTATTTAAAATGTATGTTTCTACCTACTTGCATTACAATATTAGGTAGGTAGAGATATGCATCCAATTCGATGTAGTCATAAAAAACACACAGAGCAGTGGTGGCCCAGTGGTATCGGCCGCGACTTACGAGTTGTACGTTGTTGGTTCGAATCCGGACAGGCGCTTTACTTTGTGTAAATTATTTCATCACCACTGCTCTCAAAAACGGTGAAGGAAAACATCGTGAGGAAACCGGCATGTTCTAGAACCAAAAATTCGAAGACATGTGACATCTACCAACCCGCACTGGGCCCGCGTGGTGGATTACGGCTCACTCCCTCTCGCAGAGAGGAGGCCTGTGTCCCAGCAGTGGGAACATTATAGGCTGATTATGTATGTATGTTATGTATAAAAAACACTAAAACGTCGATTCCGGAATAGCGGGCGGGATTTTTACGATCGATACATAAGTGCATTCCATATAAGCCAACATTTGAAAATAAGTTAATATACATTCGATTCTATAATCAGAAACCTACATTTGTATTCCGGAACCGCGGGACTTCTTCAATACAAAAGCGCATTCCATATTAGCCAACATCTCAACTTTAGGTGAATATGCATCCGAATATCCGATCTCTATTCATCACTGACACAACCGCAAGTTATGATATCTGATTAAGATTAGAACGATGTTTCTAACATTGAGATTTTGCCTTTTATCACCTGTCTAGCCTTTTGCTAACTTCGAGTATGCTGGGGTCAGCTTCTAATATAACCGGATGCAACTAAATCTTCCGGTCCTGAAATCCAGAAATAACCCTGATTCAAGTTATTTACTTTGTTAAACAACCAAGTAACGCAGACGACAAAAATGGTAGACTTTTATCCATGAACCGTAGTGATATTTTCCCTGAAAATGTGGTTTACAAACAAAGCTTCTTTGAAATGCAAATATTACTATGTCACCGTTACGTAGTCGCAAAACTTACAAAGTGTCATAGCGCATAACTGGTATAGCATAATTATAAAGAGGACATTTTTTTAAAGTTGACAAAAAATTACGTAAACTTTTCTCTGTGAGGTTGTGGAGAACGCAACGAGGAGCCGCGGGTGGTAGGTGGCCTCGAGTCCAACGTGAACGCATTTCCCTGGCTGGGCCGCCTGGTATACGAAAAGGCCTTCGGATGTGCTGTCTCGCTCATCAATGACAGATTTGTCATCTCCGCCGCGCACTGTGTGAAAGGGTAAGGCTTTGAAGATTTTAAATTATGAATGCCCCCAGCAGCGTCAATTTCTAAGTATGTAGTAGTATTGACTAGCTAATCTATTAAAATGAAGTTCCAGACAGTTGCTGGGGAATTTGTTGCCCCACTTCTTCTTCCCACCTAAATCATTACCAAGTGGTGATTTTGGGGGCTCTCTTAAGTGCGATCTTAAGTACGATCTTTTGAGCGATTTTACGTATTTTTGTACCGTTTTTTCAACATTAATAAGATTTGCAATATTTTTGGCTTTATTTATCATATTTTTTTTCTTTTCAGGTTCTTATGGTTTTTGTTCCGAGTCAAGTTCGGTGAACACGACCGGTGCGATAAAACAAAATCTGCGGAGTCTCGCTTCGTGGTGAAGATGATCGCACATAGCTTCTCACTGAGTGACCTTAGCAACGATATCACGCTGTTGATGCTGAACAAGCCCGTTGAGTATAATCATGCCATCAGACCTGTGTGTCTGCCAAAGAGCGATGGTAAGTGCATGTATGGTGGAAGGATGAATAGATAACGCACGACGTTGTCATCATGAAGAATTTTGTTTCAGAAATAGGAAAAGATGGACAGCATGCATCAGCAGTAAACAAATTAAATGCTACCGTTTTTGGGACTGATACCTAAACAGAAAAACGCAAATTGCCTGCCTCCATTAAGTTCCCTTACCTGTATTCAATATCATAAAGAAAATACCGGCTAATCGAAAGGGATGTGGTTCACGCGAAAAAACAAAGATAATAATCGCTACGGGCTACAAGTTTTTGTCAGATTCTAATAAATCTGAAGAAACCGGTGTACTTCACGAGCCCTGTTTTATTGCTAATAATTTAAAGGTTCAAACCATTACATTTATAGCTTAATACTGTACGCAACATTTTTAAGGCAAATTTATTTCCATGAAAGCTTTTTTTCTTTTTACACCGTCTTTTTCGAAGACTTACGATTTTGCGTCATTGTGGAGTCCAGTTTTATAACGTGTAATCATTGAATGACTAAGTAAATTCGCCATGGTATAAAATTTTGACTGTAATGGCCGGGTTTATTTTTTCGACCGTTCTTTTTTGGGTATAAAACGTATTGTTCGTTGGAATTCGGTTGTTGTTATGCCTAAAACGCCTACGGCACAAAGCTGCCACTTTGAGCCGTACAGGCGTCTGTGTGAGGTACCTAGTGGTAGGCGTTTGTCTGAGGTACCTAATGGTAGCAACAGAGAATTTGTATTTGTGTAACGTTGCAACATGTTGGTTATTATCTTAATTTCAGAAGCGTGCTCCCTAGACTCAAGAAATACTCAAGAAAGTGACGTTTGTCACTTTCAAGTTAAACTTCTACCTATTTATCAGCTTTACGTTTTTTTTGTTTCAGATAACCTCTACAATGGTACAACAGCAGTAGTCGCTGGTTGGGGAGCAATGATTGAGACAGGCAAGTGGTCGTGCACCGTGTTGGAGGCCGAGCTGCCAGTGTTGAGCAACGAGGCCTGTCGCAACACGAACTACAATACTTCCCAGATCAAGGAGGTTATGATGTGCGCGGGATTCCCTGAGACTGCGCACAAGGATGCTTGTACTGTAAGTTTGAGGAATGATTTTTAGAAGTTCGATGATTTATTGCTTCGAATGAGATCCTTTTGGTAGTTGTTACTTATTACATGTTAAAGATTCGTCTCACACGTCTGTTTGAGAAAGGTTGACATCTGGACACCAACTCTATATAAATATGTTTCAATTGCCAATTTGCAGGGTGACAGTGGAGGTCCGTTGATTGCAGAAAATGAAGAGCACATGTATGACCTAATAGGTAAATAATTTTATATCAAATATTCACAAGTATACACGAGAATCGGAAGTTCCTACGATAACAATTTATAAAACGATGTTCACTTGACTTTTCATCCCAAAATTTGCTGCAACTGTACATTTTAATTTTCAGGAGTAGTGTCATGGGGATATGGATGCGCCAGGAAAGGCTATCCAGGAGTATACACAAGAGTTACGAAGTACCTAGACTGGATCAGAGACAATACCCAAGAAGGCTGTTACTGCAAATACTGAGAAAAATTAACGCTTTACACTTAAAAACCTATGTTGTTAAAACACATTTATCAAAAATCCAGATTTTGAATCGACACCTGAAGATCGCGTGATTTTTTGTATTGATGCTGGGGTCGATCCCACGATAAAGCACAGAACTGAAGGTGCTTTGCCACTGTGCCATGTAAGTCGTCTTACTTTGTGTAGTCATACTCCAAGGTTACGCGATAATAAGGCAATAGAAAACTATATAGATCACCAAAGACCAACTAACGAACACCTAATAGACAAAGATGGGTGTCTTGTGGTTCTACGGTTATAGCTATGATAATTTTGTGAAAACGCATTTTCAAGTAGTAATAGAAATCGTGAGTCTTGGACAAAGAGAAAAGCCTAAAGACACTGCGTACTTAAGACATTGCTTAATTCCGGGTATCACTGTACAAAGTAATGACTTCTTTTCGAACCTCGCTATTAATGTTACTGTCAACGATTGTGACAGAGAAACAGAATAAACTTTATTTTTAGTACCATATGGTTTATTTTATTATTTTCCTTTAAATACGTTACGTTACGGTTGTAAAGTAGCTTCATCCACTTCATCAAATATTCGTTTATGATTATTACTATTAAAATGGTTATTTGAATACTTAATTATTACTTTGTTGTTATAGCAACGGTTCTTCATTGACTCAGAATCTTTTTTGTTTCCTTTGTCAGAGGTATGGCAATGACGTCATGATATCATGTTTTAGTACAATGTGTATGCTCAAGTAACGGTTTATTCGTCTTTTTACTTTGCGCTATTGATACAATGTTTATGGAAGTATTATAACAATATTGGATTAAGAAATCGATAGACGTCTTTTTGAAAACATTGACATTTTTCGAATCCATTGCATCTTTACAAAGACTGGTTTATTGATGTCTTTGATTTGAACTCGCAATGTATGCTCACATTTGACTTTGGAACAGATTCCTTAGAATAAATCTCTATATCTGTATGATGTAGATGTCTTGGTATACACTGAATGGTTCAAGTTTATGGCGCTGGTTCGATGGAGTGCAACGTCCCCATTCCTGTCTACAGCATCCCGTTGTGGGATCTGCACGTCTAGCCAAGTTTTACAAATACCTGTGTCGGTACAAATTATAAATTTCGTGAATCAAAAGTAGATTTTTTCGATATGTGGAAAATAAAATCAGTGATAATAATTTGTATGTGCACGACGTATGTGGTAAGTCTGGATCGACTGCTTTTGTAATAGTGGGTCTAAACAAGGCTAAACACTTTTAAAACATGATAGAATCCTTACGGTTCTGATGCACTCAAGTTCATTAATATATTAATTAAATTCATACTTATGTAAACATATGTAAACAATACGAAATAAAAATAATGTTATTCAAGGTAGGGGCAGAGAATGAGACTGAAACTACAACGGAATCCATGCCAAATGTTGCTGACTATGGACGAAGATGTAACTGTCGTAAGTACTAAACTAATAATTAAGACTTGCCTAAACACAAACTAAATACCGATGATGTGTTTTGCCATAAGGTAAAGGTTAGATATAAATTGTAAAACTCCTGTTTGGCCATTACCAACTGCGACTTTAATTTTCAAAAAGTTTCCTGCTACAGTTTCGAGCTTTGAAATGTTAACATGTTTTCGAGTCACGAGACTGAGGCATAGTCAAAGTCAAACTCAAAGTCAAATTATTTATTTCAAATAGGCACATAAAAGGCACTTTTAAACGACAAAATTTACAAAAAAATAGAATTGATTCTAGTTGCCCCTTCCAAAAAATTTTTGTATATGTAAGTACATTATATGTGAAGACGATGCACCTAGAATAAAATTACTATACCAAAATAGGTAATAATAAAATTAATTATGAAGCAATGACGGATAAATTAATAATGTGATAGGTACATGATGCCTTGTTGCTCATATATTTACAAACATTGTAAAAGTACATATACGTTTTCCTAAAAAGAATAAATAAATTAATAGGTCGGTGTGTGAGTTAAAGTAATCACAGAATGTAAATTCAACATTGATTTATTATTTGTATCAGATAATAAATTGTACAATTAAAATAGCAACCAGTTTGATTTTGTCTAGACTCTAGATTGTCCTATGGAGCTGGACCAGCATGTTTCCAAGCATTCTTATCTTGGATATATTCCTCTAATTTGTAATATGCTTGTTTACAAAGTGTACTTACATTTTAAACTCATATTAAAATATCAGTTTCAATTTTTCTTTCATTTAATTGCAAAACATTTGACACAGTACCCCATAAAAGATGTATGTACTTTAGATAATCTGAAAAATGGTTGATCTATTACTCACTTATTTTATTAAAAAGATATCGATTTTTTGTTACATACATGACATTTTCATAAATGAATTGGCAAGGTACCGTCATAATATTAATCTTCTTAAATTGTTCCCTAAGAGATTCACGGTGACGTAGATTATACATGGCTCTGACAGCTCTCTTTTGCAAAATAAAGGTGGATTCAATGTCAGCAGCCTGACCCCACAGTAAAATGCCATACGACATATTTCTATGGAAGTAGCTAAAATAAATAGACCAAACGCGCGGTTTCTACATGATCTGTCAACTGTCTTATCTTTCTGACAGCATAAGCGGTTTTTTTTTTTTGGGTGGGAAATCGATCTGAAGAACAGTCATAGTTCTTCAGATCAAGGAACTAAATTAAGAGTGGAGGGTAATAAACTTGACATATTTTTTTTTTAAGATATATATTATAATATAAGATATATATTTTTAAATAAATAACTGTCTCCGAAATTGAAACATAAAAGGTATATGGCAGGATAGAGAGTCAGGATAATATCACTCATAAATATGACAGAAAAACAGTTCGCTTTATTTAAGTTTTATCACTCGGTTCTCCAATATCTACAGTTACTGCAATTACTCCTGCAGGTTGTGGTGAACGCAACGAAGCATCTCGAATAGTTGGTGGGGTGGAGACGGCGGTCAACGAGTTCCCGTGGGTGGCTCGACTGTCCTACCACACCAAGTTCTACTGCGGGGGCTCGCTCATCAACGACAGATATGTGCTCACTGCTGCACATTGTGTTAAGACGTAAGTATGAGGAATATGGGCTTTAATAAAATAAAAAAAACATTTAGTAACTGCATTGATGCATTTTATCTGTGTGAAGAGTTTCATTGTGGTACTAATTCGACTTGACATGAATGTCACTTTTTCTGTATTTGTTCTGTAGATTTGAAAGGACTTAGTAGATGACAAAATCTATCCCATGCCCAAGTCCAACATGTTCTATATTTGCTGCAGTCAATTATATTTTTCATGTGGTTTAAAGTTTAAACTTAACGTTAAAACGTTTAACCCACATACACGAGTTCCAGTCTATAAGTATTTCTTAATCAAAACGTAGCACGTAGCATGACTACTTTATATCTCTTCTCTACAAAGAATAGACATAATATCATTCACTTTCTAAACACAGTGACATTTTTTTTCAATATTTACTATTATTATTATTATTTATTTATTTCAACCAACTTAGGATCATAGTGTACAATTAAAATCAACAACACAATTAAAACCAACATCACAATTAAAATTAAGATCAAAAATTCAAATTATAATAAAATTAAAACAAATTATAATAAAAATTAAAACACAAATTAAATCAATTTACATCATCGCGCCGTAGAAATGTTTCTACAATGTTGTCTTTTGTTCCATCTTCCATTGTTATTTCAGGTTCATGTGGTTCATGATCAAAGTCACCCTGGGTGAGCACAACCGTTGCAACACCACGCACCGCCCAATAACCCGCTTCGTCGTCCAGCTGGTCGCACATAACTTCAGTTTCACCAACTTCAGAGATGATATCGCGTTACTGAAGTTGAATAAGCCGGTGCATGTCACGGATAGCGTGAAGCCCGTCTGCTTGCCGAGAAATGACGGTAGTATGAATATTATAGCATAGCACAGTATCATGCTGAGTGGAAGCATTTTTGACACAGTCACGACGTGCAGCTGCCAACTATTCTGTTTCGTGCATAATTATAGCTTTTGTTTGGTTTCTGCCACAATAATTCTAAGTTCTTTTTATATGCACGTATGGTTGTGGCAATTAATTAAACAATTTTCCTTTCTTCCTTTCATTTTAGTGTCATGTCTGTTGCTCCTCTAGAGTCGTATATGCTCCCGTTATGAAGTTAATTGTCTCAGTCCGATTGCCTCCGCTACAAAAGCGCCTGTTCTAATTGGGGTTTTCTGATATTTAATTGGATTACCATTCCGAAATTCTGAAGTGTGTTTGGTAAATATCAACGATCTTGTATCCATTAGTCATACAATCAGTCAGTAGATACCTACCCTAAAGGGTTTGAAATCCCCAGTGTCATTGATTTGACTGTGGGCAACGACCTTTTGATAATTGCACTGCCACCCACATATTTAACATCCTTATATCTTTGATTAACATTGACTATCCATGGTATCCATCCACAATAAACAATATCTGTTATGAATCGATGAACCATGCTAAATTGACCTCCAAGGTAGCTTGGAGGTCAATTATGGTCAATAACGGTTTCTCTATTATTATTATTATTATGAAAATGATAGTAATAATTAGTCGGCCCACTGCTTATAAGAATAATGAGACTGTGAAATTTAATATTCAATTAGAAATTGGACAAGCTTTCGATAGCTAGCTGTAGATACCTAACAAGTACTATATTTAAATTTCGTTGGTATGAAGAGCTATCTCTTCATACCAAATTTCGCCGCCGGCTTTCAGGACCCACTGTTATATTCACAGTTACTTCAATTATTTCTCAGATAAGGCATACATTGGCGTCAAGGCAATAGCAGTTGGTTGGGGCACCGTGGCCGAGGGTAAGAACCATTCCTGCTCTCTTCAGGAGGTAGAACTGCCAGTCTTAAGCAACGAGGCGTGTAAGAAGGAAAAGTACACACCGAATATGATAGGTGACGGCATGCTCTGCGCTGGTTACCCTGATAAAGGGAAGAAGGACACTTGTCAGGTGGGTCATATTCAAAGAATTACTATGATTCAGACATAAATAATAAATAATAAAAAAAATTATTCAGACAAAGTCCATAATTGTTAGTCACAAAAATTATCTTATAAACTATGTTAGTACAGACAATACAAAAAGGTGGGGTACAATGTTGGTGTGTAGTCATGAAACCTCTCGCTCAAGTTCAGGATACATTGCCACGCTATCCGACCAGAATCCGACCGAAAGTCTTCATGACTGCCGAGTCATACTTCTCAGCAATTACTTGAAGGAGTCTGTTAGCGCTGCCCCGCACTCTGCTTAGTAGTGAGGCGGTCCGCTTGCGCATTATAGCATGGAAGCCATCAACCCGAGCCTCCACAAATATACCCGAAGCGCTACAAAAGCGGGGCAGCCCTAGCAGCATCCTGAATCCATTATTGTATTGGACCCGCAAGGCATTGATCGACCTTTGAGTACAGCTGACCCACAGGCTACTCGTGTAAAAAGTTTGGCAGTAAGCTTTAAAAAGTGTAACCTTTACGTGTTTACTGCAGCGAGCGAACCTGCGTGCCAATATATTACTTTTAACTGCCAATGCCCTGCGCTCCCTTTCAATGTCAACTTGGTCATCAAGATCCTAAGTGACATAAATCTACAAAAATTACATAAATATTTTTGTCGCAATCACTATTTTCTGAAAAACGTATATCTCATCTGAAAAATTGTTTTTTTTTTGCTTTAAGTTGTTCAAGATATGTTAATAGGATCTGATGCTGTTTTCCTTTTACAGGGTGACAGCGGCGGCCCTCTTTCAACTGAAAGAAGTGACAAACGACATGAGCAATTAGGTTAGTATCTCTACTATATATTTGGAGAAAGGTCAATCAAGGTAGATCACGTCGTAATTTGCACATGAAACAAGTTTTAATTTGTTCCTTTTATGATTTCTATTCTGCATTTAAATACCTATTGTTGTTAGCAACATAATCAGCCTATAATGTTCCCCCTGCTGGGACACAGGCCTCCTCTTTTCGAGAGGGAGTGGGCCGTAATCTACCACGCGGGCCCAGTGCGGTTTGGTAGATGTCACATATCTTCGATTTTTTGCTTCTAGGACATGCCGGTTTCCTCACGATGTTTTCCTTCACCGTTTTGAGAGCAGCCGTTGTTAGCAAGCCTGTAGCTAATTCTGGCATCTAAGGTCCACTTGCACCACAAATCTCTAAATGCGTTTAACAAATTTAAAACATCATTCTGTGCCCGTCATCTTCAAACGGTTGACAGGAACATGTTTTAAACCTGTTCAGCGCTAAACCCTATTTAGTGATGATTTGTGGTATATATGGGCCTTAGGATCTACATTTGTTTTAAATATTTATTGAGTTCTAGGTTAAGTACAGTCGCTAGCATATCAAGTTACCACAAACTGTAATCACATTCGATTTTGAACTTAACCATCAACATTTTAAGGTTTAAAATCATTTCGAAAAATTCGAAAGTTTGTGTTAACTTGATGTGCTGGCGACTGTACCTGTGGGTTCTATGTAACTTAGTATTCACGGATATCTATGTTAGTATTTGATTAATGATTTTGTAATTTGCAGGAGTGGTGTCCTGGGGCATTGGTTGCGGTCGTCCCGGCTACCCAGGGGTTTACACCCGGGTCACCAAGTACTTGGACTGGATAAGAAGCATCGCTAACACTGGATGCTTTTGTATTGACTGATTTTATGCAAGTGTTGTACTTATGTAATATTTATTGAAAATTAATTAAATTAATTTTTATGTCAAATTATATTTGTTTATTAAAAAAAAAATGTTTTTAGTAGGTTTAACACGTAAATGTTTAGTTTTACGCAATAAGTTTTAATAGATCACTGTAGGAATACCTACTCGAATTAGCTTATCACAAACATTAAAGGCTCGTGCAGACTATCTCGATATAGCGGGCGCGACACGTAACAATATGCCTGTCGCGCCCGCGATATATCCCCAGTCTGCAAAAGCCTTTAATGACTTTCGGTAGGTGTATACTTCTTTCTATACTGATATTATAAAGAGAAAAGATTTGATTTTTTTGTTTGTTTGTTTGTAATGGATAAACTCAAAAACTACTTAACTGATTTCAAATATTCTTTCACCTATAGAAAGCTACATTATCAGCGAGTAACATGGGCTTAGTATTTTTTTTTTGTCAAATTGAGATCCCTATGAAAATTACAATAATGTAACCCCAGGTGTCAACAATTTTCCTATAAAAGTCATTGTTTGGCGTGCGCTGCGAAAACAATTTTGATGATGCATATTATAATGTACTACATGGTTATAGTACTCATCATTACCCACAAAAAGTCCGCGAAGCTACATCTCTACCTATTATAGTTAAGTCACAATAACTGTTTTTTGTTCAAATTAATCAACAAAACACAGGTAGAAACGAAAGATGATGACATTCGTATCATGATATTAGTCCTTATCCAACTAAATAATTAAATAGTTTCATAATCAAGGTTGATTTTGTACGTGTTAATTCCTCTTTAAATTATTCGAATCGGACTTTTCGTTTAGAAGTTACGAGTGGTATAATAATGCTAAAAGTAAGAAAAATGCCACAGTATGAGCGAACAGCCAGGGACGCTTCAATAGTTATCTACACATTTTATTTTTTGTAAACTAGAAACAATTGAATAGTAGTTTGTACTTAATAATAATGTTTGTCTTATTAAAATAAATAAAAAGATCGCAATCATTAGTTTTCGGAAACTATCTTTTATCAAACTTTTCAAATCACAAATAATTTAAACAAAATTATTTGTGATTTGAAGTCCGCTGTGTACCCATGCACGATTTTTAAAGGTTAGCGGGGTCTGAATGTGCATATTGGAAAGGTACACAGACTACAAACTGCACTCACCTCAGACCCTGTCTCAATATATTCTACGCCTACAATAGCAGCTACATCCACTGTTGAACCGTTTTGGAAAACTCTTTCAAAATTCATAAACTCTGTACATGTTTTGAAGCGAGTTCCCCGCAGTACTAGACCTCTTGTGGCAGCTGTGGCACTACACCTAGCAGCTTGCGTTCGTCTTGCCGCCCGGAAAAACTTGCAAAGTGCTTGGAAATTATTTTCCCGTTTATTGAGGAAAAACTACAAAATTACCACGATGTTGTGTGAAAGATAAATTATATTTCCTTCACGCTTCCCACTTATGGAAGCACACTCACCTTTTAGACAAAATTGACCAAAAATTATCCGGCACACGTTAACTTCGATTTTAAATGTGGCCTTGGACGACTGAGCTTGGGCACAAGCTACTCTTCCCATTCGTATGGGACGCCTCAGCATTCGCAAAAAATCTAGTAATAATAATCCAAGGATATGAACACGGATATGTACGGATATGAACACGGATATGAACGGCACATCAAAATCAATCAGTGTGGAGGCTAGTGCCTCCACACTGATTGATTTTGATGTGCCATTCTTCACCGAGCAGAGAGCAGCTGAGAGCAGTGGTGGCCCAGTGGTAACGGTCGCGACTTACAAGATGTAGGTCGTAGGTTCGAACCCAGACAGGCGCTTTAATTTTTGTAAATTATTTCATCACCACTGCTCTCAAAACGGTGAAGGAAAACATCGTGAGGAAACCGGCATGTCCTAGAACCAAAAATTCTAAGACATGTGACATCTACCAATCCGCACTGGGCCCGCGTGGTGGATTACGGCCCACTCCCTCTCACAGAGAGGAGGCCTGTGTCCCAGCAGTGGGAACATTATAGGCTGATTATGTTCTTCACCGAGGCTATGGATGCCTGGAGACTCGCTTGCCCGAACACAGACCTACTCAAAAATCCATCTTCCCAGAGACGGCGGGATGAGCCACTCTGCAGAGAAGTACAGAATAATTTACTCAACACGTCTGCTACTACTGTAGAGCGTGCGCGCCTGCTGGCTGTGGGTAAATGGGAGTCGGGTCTGTGGCTTCATGCACTACCGTCGTGGAACTTAGGCACTTTGTTCGACGACACTGCTTCCTTAAGACTAGGAGCTTCTTGTTGTTCTCCTCATTGCTGTCACTGTGGCGAAGTTGTCAACAGTTTCGGACATCACGGCCTGTCTTGCAGCCGAAGTGCGGGTCGCTTAGAGCGGCACGCGAACTTTAACGATATCATCCGACAAGCTCTTGTTACTGTCGGCGTTCCAGCTGTATTAGCAATGGCCTGGGACGCCACGATGGCAAGAGACCGTACGGTATGTCTTTATTTCCATAGAAGGTGGGTAGGCCTTTAGTGTGGGATGCAACGTGTGTCGATACTCTCGCGCCATCTTATCTTCCTGGCTCGGCATGCTGTGCTAGCGCTGCTGCTGCGGCTGCAGAGAACCTCATACGCCATAAGTATAATAACCTTGTTGGTCATTATATTTTCGAGCCGGGTTGAAACCCTCGGGCCGTGGAGTCCGAGTGCTCATGGCCTTTTTAAGAAAATCTCCAAACGGCTAGTTGACACTACCCGTGACAAAAGGGCTGGCTTTTACCTTGGCCAGAGGCTAAGCATTGCCATACAACGTGGCAATGCCGCCAGTCTCTTTGGTACATTACCAGTCGACAGCGATGTGAATTAATTATTTGAAGCCTTATTTTAGTTTGTGTATAGTTTTAGTTATTTTTATTAATTAATTAGGTATATTTGTTTTTATGTACTGTATATTATTTTATTTCAGTCTTACAAAATAATAAATAAACTGTAATAGTAGAAAAAAAAATTGGGATTTGAAAAGTCGAGTTCTTTGTTTTGCATGTGACTGAGAGGGATTTTAATAATTAATTAAGTATTCATGGAAAATCCTTAATATTGGCAACAAGTTTTTCGAAAAATTACGCGACACTGACGTTCTTTGATCATATTTTTACAAGAAACTACTTTTGAATTGAACATTAAAAAATATCATCAACATCATTATATGGTCTACTTGCGTGTGGCTGAACCACTTTTATCAACTTCGATACAGAAAAAAACAGAAAAATATCTATTGTTTTTAAAACCCAGTCAGTAATGTTTTTTTTCCTAACCATACCAAACCATATGAAGAAATTAAAAAATCACACATTAGTCTTCAGTTATCTTTGAGATAAAATCAAAATTTTATTTTATTATTATACAATATCTTCATTAAGTAAATCAAAGGCGAAATAAACTATATTTTCGAGAGCGCAAAACTGATGAAATTAACAGGTGCTGTAATTTTATAGTTACACAGACTTAATGTTTCTCAAAAAAGGTTTTTATTTTTGCACCGAGCCTTAAACGGGATGGAGAGAGTGTTGAACTTTGTAGGTGAAGATACGAAATCCAGGCGGACGAAGTCGCGGGCGAAGTGCTAGTTGCTATATTCAAATTTTTATATTACGCACATTTCTTGCATGTACGAAGAATAGAGCGCAAAATCAATTCCTTAACTAATTCGCAATAAAAGGCAGTTTACATTGGATCGCATAAATTGCGATCCGAATCCGAGCGAAGCCGCATTAAAAAAGTAACACAAATAATAATTTTAAGAATAGGTACACAAACAAATAACTGATCGAAATAAAATGATTGAATCCATAACCTTATTAATTTTGTTTTATGTCCATTGATACTATAGAGGCATGAGAAACAGGGTGTAAAGTTCACTCATCCTCCATGGAAAAAGGAGGATCCTCCGACCAGACGGTTGATGTCGGGATATTGTATATATGCCAGTTGTACGGTAAACTCTGCTTGCGCGATGCAGGATTTTGCGTGGCGTCAGTGTGCTGCGTAGTTCGCATGTGGCGATGTAGATACCGACACATCACTCCCCTCCGGAGACCGGAGGCCGATAGTGGGCCGAGTCTGTCTCTTGCGATGCTTGCCAGTGCCAGAAGTGGTTCAAGTGAGTCGGAATCTGTTGTCGCATGGTTTACGGTGAGTCGGAACTGTCTGCAGTCATTCCCCAGTGAGTCGGGGTAGCGCTGCATTATGCTCCAGTGAGTCGGATGTAGTACAGCGCCGGGTTGAGGCTGCCTGCTGGCGTCGACCAGGAGAGAGTTGAAGAGCTCTGCTTGTTGCCCGGCGAAAGTGCAGTGTGCTGTGCCAAGATTGCTGCTGAGGCTGAGGGTGATGACCAGGTATGCGCGGTCGCTGCATGCTGGTGGTCAGGAAAACCCGTTGAAGCCGTGGGTGCTGGCTGGCTGTGTGACTCGCCGCTCGAGAGCTTGAGGAAGTGATGATGATGACGTCACGCTGAAGTAGTTGCACGAAGGCTGCGCTGTCGGGGTTACCAGTATAGAGGCTTGAGGAACAGGGTGTAAAGTTCATTCATCCTCCATAGAAAAGGGAGGATTCTCTGACCAGACAGGTGTCGTGTCTGGTGGGCAACTGCCCGACAGTTGATGTCGGGATATTGTACTCGTATAAATGCTAGTTACGCAGTAAACTCTGCTTGCGCGATGGAGGATTTTGCGTGACGTCAGTGTGCTATGTAGTTCGCATGTGGCGATGTGGATAACCGCCACAA
The DNA here is from genome assembly GCA_905333075.3 of Atethmia centrago. Classification (NCBI taxonomy): domain Eukaryota; kingdom Metazoa; phylum Arthropoda; class Insecta; order Lepidoptera; family Noctuidae; genus Atethmia; species Atethmia centrago. The sequence continues at coordinate 10,413,148 of HG995383.1, read as the reverse complement.
TACCTTATTCCAGTGTAGTTTTAAATCATTGAACTTTCTTGCATTTTGATTGAGTGCATTACGTAGTAAAGTCTGTGCGTCGCCTTTTATAACGACTTAAATATTCATCAGTTTATCGTTTTAGTACGAGGGTGACAGATCATCATTTCAGCCGAAAGACGTCCACTGCTGGACATAGGCCTCCCGGGACCAAGCACCGCCATTTCGACGGGTTTTGTGCTTCCCGCATCCAGCGGATTCCTGCGGCCTTCACAAGGTCATCGGTCCACCTTGTAGGAGGCCTTTCAACGCTACGTCTTCCGGTACGCGGTCGCCACTCCAGAACCTTTCGGCCCCATCGGCCATCTGTTCCCATGCCTTAAAAAAATATGAAATATGTATAATTAGGTACTATTAAATTAATCATCATTCTAAATTGTTTGTACAAACTTAATTGCCTTAGTTAGTTTCTCTGCATGGCGTTGAAGGTGAGTAGATCCTTTTCATCGATCAGTGGCAGTCAATCAGGTTCCAGTATAGTATCAGGTGCCTTGAGCGTGGTTTTGTAGGTAGGGTTGAGTGGGTGCAGTGGTCCAAACGCTATCACCGCTGCACGCGACTCCTCGGTGCCCGGCTTGTAGTGACTGCCATCACCTTTCCTAATTATCCTATTCCCGATCTGTGTATTACAAACATTATTTAAAAATAACCAACTGAGTGCCACAGTAAATACATAACAAACGTAACAAATTTTATAGTGACTTACCACTTCAGGTGAAGCAGTTTTCAAATCATAAGCCATTCCGATCCTCTCGAAAAATCGGATGATACTCGCGGTTGAAATGCATGGTCAGTTCAGCTGCCTTGTAGTCCCAGGAGAAGACGTGGTGGTAGTTGTACCAGCCCTCGCCTAAACTTATCATTGACACGAACCATGATTCTACCGGCTGCAATTTCCTGTAAAGTTATAATAAAAATAGTAGTAAGTAAACAAACAGCTCAATTATGTTAACTATTGCGTTAAAAAATTATTGCGTTAGTAATCTAACGCAATAATTTTTGATCGTGTTAAATCTACCAATGAAGGTACACTTACTGGTCGTAAGGCCGAGTCCCATACAGATGAGCAGCACTATTGACGAGCCAAGTCCCGTTTAGTTGTAACGTGTAGCGAGCGAAGTAACAAGTTAAGGTAGTTTGAAATAGAGGCTCGCCGAAGAAATGCACTGGCACCCACACAGGCAGTACAAAGGCTAGTATAAAGTAAAATTGATAATAATACCTGAAAAGGATATAGTAAAGATATTACTGAACTGAACTGAACCACAGACAAACTGCTAGAGGAAGAAATGCTCAATGTTAAATTAATTTTACTTGTTTTGGAACATGACCATCTTGTCGGCCTGCAGGTCACTCATGTCGATCTTCCTTCCGACCTCGATGACATAAGGATGCTTCTTGTGCATGTGCCACCCGATGTGCGAAAAGAAGTCACGCTTGGCATTGTGAGGATCACTGTCTGTATCCGAGTAGCGATGATGCAGACGGTGGTCGCGGCACCAGATAAACATAAAATTCTGTAATTGAATGATTATTTAGACACTTTACGGGTGACGACATACCTGTTTTATGTATGTTGAACTTGATTTGATTACCTGTCTAGCGATTGTCTGGAAAAGTAAAAACACAACCCTCAGAAAAGTATTTGCTTTAAAAGATTTATGAGCATAAAAACGATGCACCCCGATTGTGACACCTTCAGTAACCAGGAATTAGACGAAGACAACTGAAATAAAACAAGTTTAATTAGAAAAAAAATTAGACATACATATTATTAAGACAACGGAAATATGATTAAAGCAATTTATAACTTACTCCATAAAATAGTCTGCCATTTAACATAGCCCGTAAAAATAAGGCCGACTCCCCAAAGAGTGAATGAATTATCAAGAACCCGATGGCATTTTTCCAAACAATTGTATGCTTGTAAGAATAATCTGACCCAATTACTTTAGGTATAGAAATAGATTCTGCTTTAGTTGTGTTATTATTTTCATTTTTTGAGCTTGTCACACTGCTTGTATTTGAAGCAGGTACTTTACAAGTTTCCAGCTGTCATTTTCGTCTTTGCTATACACTTGCTACTAGCTCATCAATTCACAACTAGTTCAGTGTATGAGTCTAAAAAACCTGGTTTAAACCTTGTTCAAAATAATGAATGTTTGAGCAACTGAACGAACTTGGACTCGGCTTTGTATGCAAAATGGGGTATTCACAACTTTAATAATAATAGTTTATTTTTTCCCACAACAATTACAAATATAAAGGTGTTTCAAACATTGGAGGTACAAAGGTTTGTGGGAGTCAGGAATCCAAACTAGGATACCCTGTGCTATGGACTCCTGGCCCCCCTCGCCGAGATTTGGATTATGATAATTGCAGAACGTAGGACATGTAGAGACAAGAAAAGTTACTAATTAAACAAAATCAAAAAATTTTAAATATAAATAAAAGTGCGTGTGTATGTTTGTAAGTGTGGGTGTGAAGTGGAAGTGGAAAGTGTCGTGTATGTGGTGTGGTGTTGTATGTGAGTGTTTGTGTGAGAGAGTGTAAGATAGTGTAGTGTGTGTTTACGTGTAAAGATGGGTGTGTATAGGAATTTTCAAAACGCTAGACTAGGATAAGATAGTAAGCAGTTTTTCCGTTTCTTCATAATCTAGTTCTAAAAGCCACTGTATAAGCTTCTTTTTACATTCTACCCTAGGCAAATCAACAATTGCAAGAATTTTGTTAATTTTGTTATACAGTCTGCTTGCTTTGAAATTGAAGAAATTATGGGCAAAAGATGTTTTTACAGGAGTTGTTTCACAGACTTCATAGGATCGCCTAGTATTAACCTTCTTTCTAGCCGTAGAGACATCTATAGAGGAATGTTTTTTTATAACTGTTTGTAGTATATAAAGCTGCCTGACTGTTAATACCTTTGCTTCGTTATAGAGGGTTGATGTAGCGTATAAACGTGGTTTGAAGAGAGCAACTTTTAGGAGAAGTCGTTGAGCTCTTTCAACGTTTAGGATATTCGTTTTATACGAGCCGCCCCAGGTGGAAATACCATACGACAAGATTGATTGGCAAAGGGATTCGTACACAGTTTTAACCAGTTTCCAGCTCGCAACATGCCTAAGATTTTTAAATATATGAACGAGTTTTCTGGTTTTCTGGACCAGATGTGAAATATGTTGTTTGAAAGATAAGTTTTTATCGATTATTATGCCTAAGTAATTCATTGATTCCGTTTTTGATATCATTGGGCACATGGTACAGTTGGTGGTTATAAAATTACATTTGTGTGCATAAACATTAAAATTATCAGTATTAGATCCAACATTATGTATTGTAAATTCTACGTATTTAGTTTTGGAGGCATTTAAGGTTAGTTTGTTCAAAGCAAGCCAATGAGTTACAATATTGAAACCTTCCTGGGCAACAACAAAAGTTTCCTCCCATGAGTTACCATAAAACGTTAATGTAGTGTCGTCGGCATAAGACATAATATGACAGTTTCTAAGGTTTAGCTGGCAAAGATCATTGATATAGCAAAGGAAAAGAGGGGGGCCCAAGATACTGCCTTGTGGGATTCCAATATTTATCGGTCTTTCTTCACTCAGTGTATTGCCTATCCGAACTGATTGATATCGATCTTGTAAATAGTTCTTGAAGAGTTTTAATTGTGTGTCCCTTATTCCCATATGTTCTAGTTTGGATATTAATATACGTGGGCATACAGTATCAAATGCTTTCTGAAGGTCCAAAAAGATAGTCAAGCATTTTTTTCTATTATCTAATTTACTTACAATAAATTGTGTGAATGTATGAATACAGTCAGTTGTAGATTTTCCCTTTCTGAAGCCATACTGGTTAGGTGATAAGATGTTTCTACCTTCTAAGAATTTCACAAATCTGTTATTAATAATCCTTTCAAAAACCTTTGAAATAGAGGTGAGCAAAGAAATTGGACGATAGTTTGCCACTTCTTCCTTGCTACCGCTCTTAAAAATAGGGATAACAATCGTTTTTTTAAGGGGATCTGGAAAAAAGCCTTCTGTTAAACATCTATTCAGGATATAAGTGAGGGGGGGGACTATAATTTTTTTTAAATCCTTAAGGACTGTTGACAGTATATTGTCCCACCCTGCTCCACAATCCGAGCGAAGGTTACTGATTATTCCTTCTACTTCCTCCTCAGATGTTTCCAAAAGCACAAAAGAGTTACAGGAGGACTTGATATTTGCCGCGTTCGTTGGGAGCGGAGAAAGACCAGTTTGAATTTTACTTTGCAACTCCATGCCCACGTTTGCAAAATAGGAATTCACTGCGTTAACTGAATCTTGTGGGAATGATTTGGTATGTAAAAGTTCCAACGGTGGTGCGTTTGAATTTTTTAGATTGGTAATAGTTTTAATAGCGGACCAAAGTTTTTTGTTGTCACTTCCAGCCGAGTCAAGTATATTCCTGTCATATTGTCTCTTACATTTTTTTATTATGTCATTACAAAAATTTCTGTATCTTTTGTAGGATATTTTTAAGACATTATTGTCAGGATTATGTTTTAGCTTGTAATGCATTCTGTCTCTTGTTCTTATGCACCTCAGAAGGCCAGGAGTGATCCACGGTTTTATAGTAATTTTATTTCTAGGTATTTTAATATTTATTGTGCTGTTTATTATAATTGTTTGTAAGTTTTGAATAAAATAAGTCATGAGGTCATTAGGATTTATGTTATTATCGTACACACTATTAAAATCAATATTTTTGCAGTAGTTGTTCAGTTTCTCAAAGTCAATTTTGTTCACAAATTTTGCTTTGTGGTTTTGTCCACTTAAGCGCAAACAGAAAAGGGTCGCCTCGTGGTCAGTTACAGCAGATTGAAGAACAAATGTAAGAGAAGAAGCTTTAGTTTTAATTATCACATGGTCCAGACAGCTACATCCTCTAGTTGGCTCATAATGTGCAGGTATCATACCAAAGAAAGAAAGTAGATCGAGATAGCTCGATGTAGTTACATTTGATACCTTGATGTTTATATTTATGTCACCCATCAAAATTACATTTTTGAAACCGGATAGTTTTATTAATAGTTCCTGTAATGTGCGTAAAAAATTGTCTAATGTTTGAAAACTAGGCGGTCTGTATATAGCGATTATGGCGGTCTTTTTATTTATTTTAATAAGTAGGCAGTTCGCTTCCAAGATATCTGGTTCCTCAATGATGAAGTTAATGTCGTTATTCACGTAAACGACAACGCCGTCATTTTGGTTATAGTTTCGTGTAGTTGAAAAACTAGAATAGCCAGCTATAAGTGGTAAGTTATTAACGGATGAGAGCCAACATTCGGACAGAATTATAACATCACAGCTCAACTGTATTCGTTTTAGTAACGTATTTAGGCTGAGATAATTCTTGTTAATACTTCTAATATTTTGTTGCAAAATTTTTAAAAATGTATTTGGTTTAGTTAGGGAAGCTTTACAAGATTCAGGTTCACAGCTGTACAATTCCGTCAGAACTAAATTTTCTAAATTGTTTATATTGTTTAGATCAGCGAATGTTGTTTCTAGTAAATGGTTGGTGTATGGGACTGTGATTACGAAGTGATTGTATGTTGAGCGTTTTTCGTTTAGAGAGTGTGTGAAGAATGATAATGTTGACCTTCTCACGAGTTAATGATGTTATAATGAGATGTAAGTGAATGTATTTAAGTGTAAAGTGTGTATAGTCGTGTGGAAATGCGTATGAGTAGATACAAAGTTTGTGTAAAAAAACAAGTAAAACATGCAAAAACCAAATGGACAAAGTTATAAAATTACAATGCGGATTATATAGTCAAACTTTCGGTACAAGATTTCCAAGATCGGCTTCACATTTGACTATTATAGGTTTTTCTGGTTCACTTTTTCGCAGGAAAACTTTACCAGCTGAGGTCCAACAGTATGAATATTTATATTCTTTTGCGAATTTTCTAGCTAGGTAGAAGAGGTGTTGGGTTTGAGGAGGTAAGTATTCAGACACATAGATGGGTGTGGCAGGGCCGTCCATATTCAGGTGTAGAGAGCTGAGCTTGTTCTGCTTGTTATTTAAGTTGAATTGTCTCGCCTTCTTAATTATGGTTTCTTTAGTAGCAGAGCTAGATAAGTCTACAATAATTTTTGATGCTTTGTCCTTTTTGCTCATGCTATAGACCTCTTTAATTTCCGATCTTTGGAGAGGAGCGCCAATAGCATTCGCTGTATTTAATACAATCAAACTGAGTTCTTCTTCACTTTCTTTTAGAGATAAAGGAATATTTTTAATTTCCAACTTTTTGGTGTACAACATCCTCTCTAAGTTGTCAACTCTTTCCTCAAGTTGGTGAATATACTTGCGGTCCGTTTTCTTTTCAGATTCTAACAGGTCCAATCTGCTTCGCATATCCTCATATTGGCTAGATACAAAGTTGATGGAATCTTTAACTTCGGAGTTTTTTTTTAATAACTCTGTCATCATATTATGTAAAACACTTAAAGATGCATCTGTTTTATTGCTACGTGATTCAGAGTTTTTGCAGTGAGAATCGAACAATGTTTGCATATCATTCATAAAGCGCTCGTTTTCGTCGTCATGTTTACGTTTTCTTTTAGTAACATATTCATTTGTTTGAATATCAGTTAAATTTGGTGCCGACCCACTTTGGGTCATTTTTTGTGTTTGCAATGTTGTACATTGCGCATGCGATTCCACGATTAAGGGCGTTGACGGAGGTGTTCGCGTCTGGGTATCATTTTGTGTTGGGTTGCCAATCTGCAGTAAATTCGGTTCAACCTGTGTAGGCGTTGAAGGAGGTGTACGACGTAGCATCATTTTATAAATATCGCTTTCCTTCCACTAAACGTTGACACGTGTCTTGAGTAGAAAGTAAGATGTCCCAAAAAGTTTTGCAGTTCGCGGGGCTCGAACTCTCGACTCCACGTTCCGTCGATTGCGGGCGAGCGGCTTATGCCTCTAGACCATTCAAGCTATAGCAAAGTAATGCGAATTAGGCGATGTGTTACCAATACCAATAGGGACACAGACGTGTGTCATTGACCCGTTTAAAGGTCATTCACCTCGGCACAGAGACAAAGAAAATAACGATCACTTTAAAACTTTGAAATGTTTTTGCCTATTTCTCTTGCAATAGTTTATGCACTGATTTAGTTTTTTCACTGTACTTTCTTACTTTTATTGTGCACGTATTGGTGTAACTTTAGATGAATTTACTGCACTTTAAACTAATTTTTTGAATTAAAATGTTCGCGAGTACAAAAAAACTCGTCTGCTCGATACAACGTCCGGGCGGGGGGGGGGGGAACTTTGTTTATATTGTTGTCTGAATTGTGCCTTGTGCTGATAAGTTGGGTTAGATTTCATTGATCGATAACGGAGAGGGAGATTTAGAGTGCTCTCCCGTCCCACAGCAGGCGCACCGAGTGTCGGCAGAGGGCAGATAACGCCCTCTTCCGAACCCCCTAAATGGGTCTTGAGACGGCGGACTTGGGGACGTCCATTATTTAAGCCGCAAGGTGGTGGCGCGTAATGTTCCACGCGCATTCTTATATTTATTTTATTAGCTCAAAGACGGATGTGCGTTATCGAGGGAAAATGTGCCGTTCTGGAGGCTCAATTAAACATGAAATAATGCCAAAAGTAGGGGGATAGCGGGTTTGGTTACAACGCGACGGGGGTAAAACTTATCTATTTTACCCCGAAACGATAAACGTTACAAACCTGATATTCGGTAACCCAACATTATTTATGCCATTACAAATAAAAATAATGCAACTTCATACATTTCGTGAGAAATAAACGTGGATAGAGATTAAAAAACTAGTTTAAATACATACGTTTCATAGTTTTAAGATAGTGACTGCTAGAGATTTTTGATTAACTAGGCTTCTGTTTCAAAATTAACAATATAACGTCGACAAGATACATAACTTTTATTTTTTCATATTTAATAGCATACATACCTTTCTGAAGAACATCACCAATTAGGTCATTATGTCCTCCTAGGGCGTTCCCTCCCCGCGTTTTCACTGAACTCTGCTTTGTAATACCTTTTGTCAGTCGCCTTTTATTCATCCTCTCAACATGACCAAACCATCTAAGCATATTCTTTTCAATTTTCGTCATCCCATCTTCTTTTAATCTGCACCGTTGGCTTATCTTATCACATCATTTTTAACCGACTTCAAAAAGGAGGAGGTTATCAATTCGAGATGTTTATATATATATTTTTTTTTTATGTATGTTCGCGGATTTCTCCGTCAATTGAGGACTGATTTTAAAAAAAATATTTTTTCGTTTGAAGTTTGAAGGGTATGCTCCCAAGGAGGTCTCATTGTCACCAAGTCATAATCTGATGAGGGGATCCCATGGAAAATCCTCAAATTTTAAAGGCACACCTATAGCGATTTAGGTATGTTTTATAGAAACTTGTGCTTTTTCTCTCGGAAAGCACCATTTGGTGGAGTAGAATTGATGATGAAGACCACAGATGTCCACCGGAACTACTTAATACAAAGTATTTAACGAGTTGCGATTCGATTAGGTACTTTAATATGGTTGCTAAGCCATTTATGCTCTTCTTAATGCATATGGTGAGTGGCAGTTCTCCTGGTTCTTACCAGGAGAACTCCTCAGCAATTAACGTCCCTGCATCAAGAAAAGCAATATTTTGTAAAAGGTGATGAGTAGTTGACACTAGGCTATTGTAAATTAGATAAATTACAAACTGATCCACTAAAAACTGAAAAATAAAAAGACTTTTACAAAAAAAACAACCAACTTCCAAAAAACTAAAATACAGAACCAAAGACACCGACTTCGGAAATCAAAGTTATTTTACACTTTGTAGTGTTTTTTTGGAAGTCGGTTTTTTTTTGTAAAAAGTTTTTTATTCAGCCGATCATTCATAGTCACGCCAGACATGCTTCGCAAGGAACGCATTTCCACAACATTTATTCTACTTTCATGCTTCTTTTGACACACCCAACATTCACTTCCATACATAAGCGTAGGCACCAGCACACCATTGTGAACAGCCAGTCGAGCCTTTTTTGGGCATCGAGTTATTGGTCACAACCGAATGTATAGCACCGTTCACTTTATTTCCCGCATTTATGGAGATAAAATGCGGGAAATAAAGTGAAGTTTCCAGATTTTCATCAATCTTTCCATCCCTTGTAAACTGACTCCCCAAATATATAAACTCACCTACTTGCTCCGCACTCTTATCATTTATTTTCACATCACACACCGATACATCCTCTTCTTTTTCAAACACTATGTAGCGGCGCGACCTAAGTTGTACCTGCCTGCCTGGTGGGATTCGTTACGTTGCTAATTTAAACACTCAAATAACTTTAAAATGTTTATTGCTGAGAGTTAACAAGGTAATTTTCAGGCTAAGCTATCGCTAAAATGAACAAAACAATAAATATGAATGCACCCTGTTGCGTTCATTATGCACTGAGCTCGCGGCGCATTCAGTGCAACCGTATTGTATCGCTAGGTTAGCAAACGTGGTCGATTGCAATTATTGCATCGAACATGCTGCCGACGGGAAGAGATGAGTTAATGAGATAAGCTTATACAAAAATGAAGAGTTACGTGAGTGTGAGCTTAAATGCTAAGGAGTTAAGACAATATTAGATGAGACATGATTGACAAGGTGATAGAACAATCTTATCCTGATCTTATTTATAGCTAGACATAGATGCTCAAATGGTTGAGTCGCCAATCGAGAATACCGATTGCCTTTTAGCTAGGGGAGACGTCGACGTATCTCACCTCTTTGTACGCAAACTAGACCACCGTTTAGAAACTATAGCCACGCGCGCACTATCACTGATACACGGCAGGGGTTGTTTTCGCGCACTTGCACTAGAGTTTTGCTCTTGCTCAAATTTATGTATGCCCACACTCACACTCGCTGGTACGTTCTCGTTCCGTTCTTAGGTGGTCGGACCACCGGCCCGCTGACACCTCCTCCTCAGGAACCACAGGACCACGGCGACAGCTGCTACTAATAGTGCATATAAAAACGCATACTGATGTATGCTATGTATCGTTAAAACCTCTGTCTGTTGGGCTGATTCCGACGATTCGACGCATTGCTGATCTTTCGTTGATATTTAATTTTGCTCGTGATTATCCTCAATTTGCCAAAATTTATGAATATCCGCTATATTATTTACGATGGCGTTACAATAGAACTGTGGCTTTACGGTTCCACACAGTAACCATCCTAACTGTATTTGCTGAGCTAAGGGCGCAGACGATTCAATTGCACTTATAGATAGAGCATAGATGTCTGCCCCGAGTAACAAGTCCACTGTACGACTTGTATTAAACTCTGGATCCTCTAAATTTATATGATTCAAATGCGACCACGAAGGTTTTTCAAATGATCGATTTGGTAAGTTTTTGATTAGAATTTGGAAATTAAAGTTAGTATACATAGACTGGCATTGCCAGTGTTGCGGGGGCCTCGGTGACCCATTAGTACCTGACCGCGACCCCGGCAGGCATCGGCCCTAGTGGACCCCTACATTTGTGCTGACGACATCTCTTTGAGGCGCGCGTGGAATACAACGCACCGTCGACCCGGGCCTGGTCCTTATCGGGCGGTGAGCTACCCATTGCTCACCGTCCGCAAGCCCGCGCCTACGGTGGCCGAAAATCCGCCCGGGATTCCCGACGCCAAGGGCGTCTCCTGCGGCGGCTAGGGGCGAGAGGGTGTGAAATTTTCCTTTCCCTCAACTGTCCCGCCTCCTCCTTCACGAGCATTACTGCTTCGCAGAAGGAGGTGACGGCTGCCCATGCCCTTTCGCTCCGTACCATTGCCTGAACCAGGGCCGGACGCGAGAGATCTCTGCCGTCGATCGCCTCCAAGAGGACACGGCGGTGCTCTGCCCAAGTCGGGCAGACCTCCACCGTATGCTCCAGCATGTCCTTCAGGCGATCCACACAATGGTGACGCCCGGGAGTTTCCTCCCGCCTTATCCGACACAGGAACCTCCCGAAGCTGCCGTGTCCGGTGAGGACCTGCGTCAGGCGGTAGGGGAGGACGCCGCAGCGCCTCTCTAGCCACTCCTCAAAGAGGGGACTTATCGCCGCAATCGTGGCGTGCCCAGCACTGGGTTGCGATAACCGTACTCTCCATGTCGCCATGAGATCCCGCTGGAGCTCCGTTCGCTGTGCCGCGATTTCTCGCGGCAACAGAGTTACGCCCCGGCGTTTCGCCTCCTCGCGCCACTCCCATACGTGCGCGAGGACTTTTGCCTCCAGATCCCAAGGCGGCAATCCGGCAAGGAGGCTCGCTGCCTCACAGCGCCAAAGAACGCGCTCATACAGGAGCCCTCTAGAGGGCCATGGACCGCACGACCCCCGCGTAGAGCCTCCGGCAGGAGGCGTTTGGACCCCCTAGATTGGGCAGGAGCCGCTTCAATGCAGCGCCTGCCTGCTCCAGTTTGGGAGCCAAACGTCGGAAATGCTCCACGAAGTTCAACCGGCTGTCGAGGATGAGTCCCAGGTACTTCATCGTCGACTCGATGCCGATGGAAACCCCTTCTACTGTTATTTGGGACCCCAATGGTGGCGCGTTCCGAGGATCATGAAAACACATGGCCTCGGACTTGTGCAGGGGCACCTTGAGCGGCGTCAGCGTAGCACACTACGCTGACGCCGCTAGGGAGGTCGGCGCGCAGCACCCAGTCGTATCCGATGTCCCACAGATGCGGCCCCAGGGCCGATCCCTGTGAGACACCGCACGACATCTCTTGCTGGTTCCACACTCCCTGGTGACCGGGGTAGATGACGGCCCTGTCCGTCATATAGGCCTCGACCACACGACAGAGGTAGGTTGGCATCCGGAGTGCCTCCCTGTTTTTTTATGTTCCGGGGTGGAAAATCCTCATGGATGTCCTCCGCCCTGGGGTAGGTGGAGGGGTCTGTCAGACTCTTACTGACTCAAAACCACCCCGGTGTTCCCCTCCCATACTTGCACCGGGGATCATGGGATCTAATGTGACTTCCACGATCCCCGGCTAGTGCCGGCCCGCCTCTGCGGGCCACCTCAAGTCTGGGGGGGGTGAGGTGTTTAAACCACCCCCCACGACGTCTGAAAGGGGCGCGCGTGAAACACTTGCGCGTGAAACACGCGCCGCCACCTCGGATCCAGTGTGATGGGGGGCGGCGGACGTCCCCAAGTCCGCCATCCCTGGACCCATTTAGGGGGGCCGGAAGAGGGTATTGTCTGGCCTCTGCCGACGCCCGGTGCGCCTGCTGCGGGCCAGGTGAGCGGAAGAGATCTCCCGCTCCCGTTCCGCAGCCTCCTTCTGCGACACGACTGTTTCGCAGAAGGATACCACCGCGTCCCAGGACTCCTCGCTGCCGACCATCGACTCGACCACGGCCGGCAGCGACAGGTCACTGCCCACTCCTGAGATGAGGGCACGGCGTGGCTCCTTTTAAGCGGCACACTCTGCCAGCGTATGCCGCGCCGTGACCTCCCGACAGTCGACGCAGTGGTGACACCGGGCGTCCGGCTCCCTGTTTATGCGACACAGGTACTCCCCGAAGCAACCATGCCCCGAGGGCACCTGCGTCACCCGAAACGACAGGGAGCCATGCCTCCTCCTGAGCCAGGGCTCGAGCACTGGCCGGACCGCCTCGATGGTGGCGAGGCCGGTGGTAGGGCGTGAAAGCCTGTCCCGCCATTCCGCCACCAGGGCTGCACGAAGCTGTGACCACTCGCCCCGCGCCCTCGCTTCCTCGCGCCACCGGTACAGCGACGCGAGTACTTTCGCCTCGAGGTCCCAGGGCGAGGATCCGGCCAGTACGCAAGCCCCCTCGAAGGCGATCGTGCGATATCCCCTGATGACTCTGACGGCCATCGCTCTCTGCGGCTTTCGCAGGACAGCGATGCTGCCGGCCGTCAGGTCAGCCGCCCAGATAGGGGCCCCATACAGGGCCATCGATCGCACGATCCCCACGTAGAGCCACCTGCAGGCGGCGCTCGGGCCCCCCAGATTGGGAAGTAGCGTTGACAACGCCCCAGCCGCGCCCTACAACTTGGGCGCCAGCCGCCGGAAGTGGGGGCCAAAATCCCACCGGCTGTCGAGCACCAATCCTAGGTACTTCATGGTGGACTCGACAGCGATTTGAGCCCCCCCGACCACGATGTGTGATCCCGGCGGCGGCGCCCGCCGGGGGCCATGAAAGCTCATGGCCTCCGACTTGTTGAGGGCAACCTCTAGGCCCAGGCGCCATATGCGGCTCACCACCTGTGAGACCGCAGCCATCGCCAGCAACGCTGCCTCCCTGTACGAGCTCCCCCGGGCCGTGAACAGTGTGTCGTCTGCATAACACGTCAGGTCCACGCCCGGCTGGAGCTCGCCCCGCAGCACCCAGTCGTACCCGATGTTCCACAGGAGCGGGCCCACGACCGAGCACTGTGGAACACCGCACGACATGGGCAGGGTATTAACGGTATTGGGGGCAACAGCATTCCCCGTAGTCAGGGCTCGCACGCGCATGATGGCGTCCACCGTAGAGCGCCCTCTGCGAAAACTAAACTGGCTCTCCGCCAAATCCGGCCCCACCCAAGGCGGTCTGCAATGACTCTTTCAAAGAGCTTGCCCACCTCGTCGAGCAGCACGATGGGCCGATAAGCGGACGGAGAGTCCGCAGGGCGCCCTGCCTTCTTTATAAGGACCAGTTTCCCCGTCTTCCAACGAAGCGGGAACTGGCCCCTCTCCAAACATGCGCTTTGGAGCCCCCTAATACGAGGCCCGAGAGCCTCCAAGGCCAGGACCCAGGCCTTCCCAAGTAGGGGCGGTATTTTTGGCATAAAGCCTGCGTACCACCGCTCTCATTTCTACCTCGGTCACCTCCGGAGCATCGTCGTCATCGTCGTCGTCGTCGGAGGTGTGGTCCGCATCGGGCACCGCAGTAGGCGGAGCCATGGGTGGGAGGTGTGTTCCCCTCGCGAAGGGAACAGAGCGCTCACCACGTCCTCCACAAGCTGGGGCCGGAGACTGCGTCAGCGGGGGAGCCCATGGGCGGAGTTTATCCTGCACCACTTTGTACTGGCATCCCCTCGGGTCCCTGTTCAGAGTCCCCAGCGACTCCTCGCGGGCTTATCCCCTGGCCCGCAGGATCTCCACATGGAGGGCGGTCTTCGCCACTCTGTACCCCTCGTACAGCTCCGCCTGAATGGTTTCCGTATCCGAAGGTTTGATACGGAGCCTCCGGTGCCTGGTGTACCGGCGTCGCGCAGCCACGCACGCAGTGCGCAGAGCCGTCAGCTCCTGCGACCACCAGTACACCTGGCGCGAGGCTCGGCCAGGCTGGACCCGGGGCATTGCCACGTCACATATGTCGGACATGGCCTCCCGGAACCACTCCGCGTTAACTTGCCCGTACAATTAGATTTATTTTCTGCTATTCCGGGAACTACTCCATAAAAATGCTGACGTTTTAAACCTTACTGTTGAGCAGTCCTCTGTAATCAACGATACTTGTGAGCCCTGATCAATAAGAGCCGAGCTGCGTGCTATCTCCCTTTTCCTCCGAGGCGTTCCTGAGAAAAAGGGTCTTGACAGACAGATAAGACGGACGGACGGATAACGAAGTGATCCTGTAAGAGTTCCGTTTTTTCCTTTTGAGGATGGAACCATGCATTTTTTCAAAATTGCTGAGACAAAAGGAATGACTATGTGACTGTCCGTCATGTCTCCTAATTAATAACAAAATATCTTGTTCTAAATACTTAGTTTAACATTTTCTCACGATATGAGGCTCTTACAAATACATTAAATCTCAATTTTATGGTCTGACAGCTCGACATGTTACCGTAATTAATAACAAAACATCCTATTTCTTTGTAATTGTAAAACAATATTGAACCTTTTAGAAATGCATTCCATTTATATATTTTATGGGAAACAAACTTGAGACAATTAACAACGGACGGGTCGAAAGCAATAATTCAACAAATTCTAAAGATACGACAAAAGTAGTGCCCAACATCTGCTTAGGATGGATTGAGCTCGGGCAAAACCCAAACAGGCCCTTAAAACAATTGAGAAATGGTACCAATAAAGGCAATAAACCTATTCTGAGTATTCGGTTGCTATGGGAAAAAAGCCACGCTCCGGTCGTTTTGGAGATGGAACGGATGACGAAAAGGGTGGGGCTGAGGAGAGTCAGTGACCAGCCACGGGAGGAGATGGACGCGATGGCCTACGCGAGTTAAGTTAGGGAGATTCGTAAAAGACGACGATAAAGAGTGGTCGAGTTAGGTTTGACTAGGAGAGTTAGAACTAGGTCGATAATAATGACACAATGTCACTTTGGAGAGATCGCGATAGCGAGAGTGTTATCAGTTTAATCCGTTAAATTGTGTAGATTTAGACTAGGTTATATTAGTCAAGTACTCGTATAATGTAAGTTGTGTGTAAGGCACGCGAATCTCAGTGAGTGTATCTGTGAACGATTGGGTGAGTGTTTACTATTATAATCCTCCTTATTCCTTTCTATGACGATCGAGGTATCCTACACCAGCGTTTGGTTTTAGGGACTCGGAGATAGCTTTCCACTGGGTGTGACATTTAACAAGAGACGGTAGGCTACTCTACCAACAGACTATAGACAACCACAACCAAGACATGACACTTACAGCAGTCACACCGCTTATGGATGGCTGAACCGAATTAATACTCGCAACTCGTTAGGGCCAATTTGAGCTATAATGCTACTTTGTAGTTGTCTACGAACACAAACCAACCAAATGCTAGTGATGGTTACCTTATCCCTATGGACTGACTAACTGCAGGATATTTTACATAGGCATCACCAATTTATATAAACTGGAATGATAGTTCGTTCTAAGGAACGCTAGGGATTGTGTCTCGTTAAACCACATCCGGCTTTCGGGCCTCTCACAAATTATCATTAGCGAGACATGATATTTGGATGCCGAGATAGAAACGCTCCGTTGCTCGACACAGCCGCACGGTTGCCGATTACATTGAAAGCATCCTCTAAATGGGGAGATTAAGAGAGTGAGAAGTGACGATTTGGAATAACCACTTCGGCGTATAGCAGGAGCAATTGTAAAAAATTCTACTAACGACTGACGATGCGGTACGCTAGTGCAAGTTTTGTATTGTCCTTGTAACGGGTGATTAGGCCGTTATAAGGGGTTCATTACATTAGTACGCGCCCAGTGATTACTGGAACGTGTCTCGCTCAATGACAGTTGAACTTCGCAGTACTCTGCCTTAGGATTGAGTAAGACATGACAAGAGCTTAGGGAACGAGGCTTGTTAGAATCGTAGCAGTGTCCTTAGTGGTCCTATGCGTTCAGGTCTAATAATACACGCACGACGCTGTCAGCTGCTGTAAAGCAGTCCCACGTCACTTGGGGTGGCTCTGTAGTTATTGTAAAGAAATCCATTAACGTAACTTAGAGTAATATACTCGTATTCCCCAACGCAAGCGTTACGTGTCACATATCAACCCTTTTGTATTCCTGACATGTCTTCTTACTATTATAATCAAAGGAAAAGTAATAAATTAGATTTTCTTTCCTTAATATTCTTACCTATGAATTCCTAACCTTATTTTAAATTGACATTGTTTACTTGTAATCCCTCCTTGTTGTAACTATCCAAGACGAATGCAACAAGGCGATTTAAGAGCACTGAAAGATACAGACGCTCGAGTCTAGGCGAGATAAGTTAGGAGGCTTGGTGAATACCAAGGGTCATGTCCGAGTGGGCTGTCGCTAGATAGCGAGTATGAGTTATAGTTGGGTTAAAGCCCCGATTAGACTAATTTAGTACTTAATATAGTGTGTGTGTGAGTGTGTTACAACGACTGGATGAGCCTTTCATTATAATATTTATCCTAGGCTGATAGTGTAATTAAAGTTGTTGTAACTAAACTGACAGTTACGTTTTGCTGGGGAGTTTGTTGCGTCGCTTCTTCTCCCCAGCTCAAACACTAGGAAGTGATGAAGGGTGGGCGCTTTGGGGCTGTCTATAGATCTTTAAGAGAGTTAGTTGATCCATAGCTCTATTAATTAATAATTATTGAGTTTCGATTCTCAACTCTTATTATCTAGTAATTCTTGAATGTTGTATTCTTTATCACAAACCAATAATTCGGTTAGACTGATATGAACATGTGTCTTGCAGATATGCTTGTTGTGTGAAGATTGAACTTCCAGGGGTTCGGGAAACCACATCTATCTCATATCCAGTCCAAGGACTGATAGGGACCATGTCTCCTTAAGAGCATGATGCCGACGAAATGCCGCTGGAACTAGCCGCCCCGTTGTAGACAAGGACGGTTCGCACGGTTGCCGCAGGGAAAGCCGCTTCGTCACGCTTATCAGTTTGAAAGAACTGCTAGGGACCATGTCTCCAAATAAGCATGATGCCGATGTAATGCCGCAGAAAAGCCGCTTGCGTCACTTTATGGAAGTGTTGCTCTAAGTACTCCAAGTACAGATGTAAAGTGTCGTGTGAGTAACGCCTGACCAAAATACCTCTTACGCTAGCGTAAGAGTTACTCACAAATCTATACAATAATATACTTAGAATCCCTCTGTTATGTATTGTCTTTCTAAAACCACATCCAACTTCACAACTATGAATTCCTAAATCTTATTTACTATTTATTTCAATCCTTTCCTTGCTCTATTAACACAACAAGGCAAGTGACAAGGCGTTGGACTTCTTCATATTTGGAATGCAGTTAATCTCTGTCGGTGGGAGAGTGTCCAGTCTGGAGACGAGCTCTACAGTGTCGTACGGAGGCGGGGTACGGCTTTTCCTCAAAAGGAGGAACCGACCTAAACGGTCATATTAACAGAAATAGAAAATTTTATCAGCCTTAAACTTTAATTTTATCAGACTTAAGATTATAGGTTCAGTCACATCCAAAATATGTTCGTCACCTTAAGGGCTATTTTTGTCAGCTCATTGCTCGCAATGCGAAGGAGGTTATGATATGTGCGGGATCCCTGAGACTGCGCATAAGGATACTGTAAGTTTGAGGAATGGTTTTCAGAAGTTCGATGATTTCTTGCTTCGTATGTGATCCTTGTGGTAGCTGTTGTTACATTTTAAAGATTCGTCTCACACGTCTGTTTGAGATAGGTGGACATGATTATATCTGGACACCAACTCCACATAAAATATGTTTCAATTGCCAATTTGCAGGGTGAGAGTGGAGGTCCGTTGATAGTAGAAAATGAATGATGCACATGTATGACCTAATAGACAAATAATTTTATATCAAATATCCATAAGTATACACAAGAAACGGAAGTTCATAATCAATCGTTTTAAAATCTGTTGAAAGAAATTGTACCAATAGGTTAACAGACGATAACGATTTAACAAATTTAACGATGCTTAATTTTACGCAACAAGTTTTCATAGATCAGTGTAGGAATACCTACTCGAATTAGCCCAAACTTCGGTACACGTTACATCAATGAGGTCTCGAGCCCTGAACTCGGACATTCTGTATGACAGGGGTCAAGGTTTCTCCTGTTACATGGTACATGGGTTAGCATGAGAAGGTTTAGATTAAATAAAATACAATTAACACACTTTTTTTTACAAAAATTAAAATATACTGTAAAAAATATGGTACATAGGTATATAGGTACTTTATATTCATTTTTTTACACTACACACAATTTTTTTATGTTAGAACAATAAAGTGCAAAATCTCCAATTCCAGTTCTAATTAAAATTTTTATTTTACATCATCCTCACATTTAGTTATAATTTCAACATTATTTTTGTACTAATCTTTATGTATCAATATAATTTAAAAGAGTGACCATGGAGTTTCTTGCCCGTTCTTCTCCATAGGTACCTACTACGCTTTGGAATGGGCAACTAGCTTCATATTTCTAACTGACCGACTCCTTGACAATTCAAAAGTGCCTGTAAATGGTTTAATTGAAATAAATGCTTTGAGTTTGAGTTTTTGAGTTTGAACCAATTTGCTATAAAAAGCAATTTAAATTGAATTGCAATTGAAATCGCATAAAAAACCGGCCAAGTGCATGTCGGACCACGCACAATGAAGGGTCCCGTAGTTGGGATGAATTTATCCCAAGAACAAACATACCACTGTAGTTGAAAAACATGTTCCCTCATACATTTCACCAGCAAATGTTAGTTTGTACACACAATTATTGAGAGATTAACAATGTTGCTTGCCATTTTGTCAAGAGCAGTCGTGGCCCAGTGGTAACGGCCTCAACTGAAGAGTTGTAGGTTGTGGGTTCGAACCCAGGCAGGCGCTTTACTTTGTGTAAATAATTTCATCACCACTTCTCTCAAAACGGTGAAGGAAAACATCGTGATGAAACCGGCATGTCCTAGAACCAGAAATTCGAAGACATGTGACATCTACCAACCCGCACTGAGCCCACGTGGTAGATTACAGCCCACCCCTTCTTGTAGAGAGGAGGCTTGTGTCCCAGCAGTGGGAACAATATAGGCTGATTATGCTAACCATGTAGTTTTAAGACCATAGACTTATTAAAGATTTTCCCGTAATCTGTAAGTAAAGAACTATATTCTGTATTTTTTTCAAAATTGTAGGCTCCAGTAGTTTCGGAGATAAGGCCGAATGGTCAGTTTTCATCAATTTTCTTAAATAACTTTAAAACTATTTTTTTTTATTTCTATAATAATGTTTGAAATCCTCACAAGAAGCCCTTTTATTTGATGTGTTACAGTCTAATTTGTCCCCAAAAGTGACCCCCACATTCTAAAATCATTTATTTACGTTACACGTCGGTGTTTGAGTCACAGCTATTCATATGTGTTCCTTTCAACTTAATCGGTCCAGTACACTTGGAGCAAATTGACAGACGGACAGACATACAGACATACAGATCCGTTTCTTTCCTTTACGGAACCCTAAAAACGAAATAAAATGATTGTATCCATAACCTTTCACATGTAATTACTTTGTTGTAGTGCATTATGCCAAAATTATTTTTAAGTTCAATGATACCACATTGTCTTCAGTGTCGTTTTAAGTCATTCAATTTTCTTGCATTTTGATTAAGTGCATTTCGTAGTAAAGTCTGTGTAACTTCATTTGAAAGTACTTAAATATTCAGCAGTTTATCATTGTTTTTATATGCCTAATTAGCCTTACAGGAAGCATAAATGTTTTAGTACACTTTATTATACTTCAGGAAATACAGTGCGATCCTTATTTAAACAGGCTCTATTTAAATAAAGTTTCTCTCTAATCTCACACAAAACTTTAATCTCATGACACATGGAAGAACAAAAGGCATTATTTTAAAATAATTTTTATTTATTTCGATCTTTCTGAAAATTATATTTTGCTATAATTAAAATAAATGCTATTTATTCACTAAACTGTACGCAACATAAAAGCTAAAAGGCTACCTAAAGGCGTAAGGCTAACATTTCTTAAGATATAAGATATCTTAAGAAATGTTAAATACTTAAAGTTACTATTAAATTAATTATCATTCTAAATTGACTGTATAAATTCAACTGGTATAAAGTTACAAAATCGATTTAACTGAGTCTCGAGTTTCTTTGCATGACGTTGAAGTTGAGTAAATCTTTTTCATGGTTCAGTGGCAGTCCTTCAGATTTGAGTATGGCATCTGGTGCCTTGAGCGTGGAGTTGTAAAAAGGGTTGACTGGGTGCAGCGGTCCCCACGCGGTCACCGCCGCACGCGCCTCCTCGGTGCCCAGCTTGTAGTGACTGCCATCGCCTGTTCTAATTATCCTATTCCCGACCTGTTTGTTACAAAAATCATTTTAAAATAACCAACGGAGTGCCACTGTTAATACATAACAAACTGTTATTGTGACTTACCACTTCAGGTGAAGCAGTTTTCAGGTCCCAAGCCATTCCGATCCTCTCGAAAAATCGGATGATACTCGCGGACTGGTTGAAATGCATGGTCAGTTCAGCTGCCTTGTAGTCCCAGGGGAACGCGTGGTGATAGTTGTGCCAACCCTCGCCTAAACTTATCATTGACACGAACCATGATTCTACCGGCTGCAATTTCCTGTAAAGTTATAATAAAAATAGTAGTAAGTTAACAATTAACTCAATGATGTTAACGCAATAATTTGTGGTCGTTTTAAATCTACCAATGACTTACTGGTCATAAGGCCGAGTCCCATACAGATGAGCAGCGCTATTGACGAGCCAAGTCCCGTTTAGTTGTAGCATGTAGCGAGCGAAGTAACAAGTTAAGATAGTTTGAAATAGAGGCTCGCCGAAGAAATGCACTGGCACCCACACAGGCAGTACAAAGGCTAGTATAAAGTATAATTGATAATAATACCTGAAAAAGAAATAGTAAATATATTACTGAACTGAACTGAACCACAGACAAACTGCTGGAGGACGAAATGATTACTGAAAAAAATTAAGTTACTTCTTTTGGAACATGACCATCCAGTCGGCCTGCATGTCACTCATGTCTATTTTCCTTCCGAGCTCGATGACGTAGGGGTGCTTCTTGTGCATGAGCCACCCGATGTGGCAAAAGAAGAAGCCACGCTTGGAGTTGTGAGGATCAGCGTCCGTATCCGAGTAGCGATGATGCAGACGGTGGTCGCGGCACCAGATGAACATAGAATTCTGTAAATTAATGATTATTTAGAAGCTGAATTATGGGTGACGTCATATATGTTTTATATATGTTGAACATTTTTTGATTACCTGTCCAGCGATTGTCTGGAAAAGTAAAAACACAACCCTCAGGAAAGTATTTGCTTTAAAAGATTTATGAGTGTAAAAACGATGCGCCCCGATTGTGACGCCTTCAGTAGCGAGGAGTGCGACGAAGACATCTGGAATAAAACACATTTTATTAGAAATTATTGCTTATGAATAAGGCAACGAAAATATGATTAAAGAAATTTATGGGTTAACTTACTCCATAAAATAGTCTGCCATTTAACATAGCCCGTAAAAATAAGGCCGACTCCCCAAAGAGCAAGAATATGCATTATCAAGAATCCGATGGCATTTTTCCAAACAATTGTATGCTTGTAAGAATAATCTGTCCCAATTACTTTAGGTATAGAAATAGATTCTGCTTTAGTTGTGTTATTATTTTCAGTTTTTGAGCTTGTACTTGAAGCAGGAACTTTGCTTTCCATGTTTGCAGTCGTCATTTTCGTATCTTTGCTACACACTTGCTACTAGCTCACCAATTCACAACTGATTAATTCAGAGGATGAGTCTACTTATAAAAGGAATTCTTTAAACCTTGTTCAAAATAATGAATGTTTGAGCAATTGAACGAACTTGAACTCGGCTTTGTATGCAAAATGAGGTATTGCTAACATTGTTTGTATTGTTGTCTCGTTTGTAACTTGTGTGAGTGATAAGTTGGGTCAGGTTTCATTGATCGATGCTGTCGATCACTGGTTAGATGTTAGTTTTAGTTTGTGTAGAATCACTAATAAAAATAAAATCCTAAAACAAAGTAGGTATCAGAAAATCTGTTCATGGTGGATAGTGATAAGTGTTGGTATAATATGTAGTTAAGTACTACGAGTATATTATGGTACCTTTAATGTAAACTAGATTTAAATTATTTATTTTACTAGCTTAAAGACTACTTTGTGTGTTTTTGAGACTACTTTGTGTTTTGGTGTCTTACTTTTATTCTAGTGTATTCTAATCTCTGTAACTGAGAGTGATAGTGGTGGGTTTTTTTTTTTGGTTGGGAAATCATCAACTAAAATAACTTCTCCCGCTCTGGGCGGAGCGAGAGGGTGTGTAGCTCTTACTGACTAAAACCCACCCGTACTCCTTCCGTTGCCTGTGCTGCCAGGGGCCTCGGTAACCCTTTGGTACCTTCCCGCGACCCCGGCAGGCATCGGTCCTAGTGGACCCCTACGCTTGTGCTGACAACATCTCTTTGAGGCGCGCGTGGAATACAACGCGCCGTCGACCTGGGCTTGGTCCTTACCGGACGGTGAGCTACACATTGCTTACCGTCCGCAAGCCCGCGCCTACGGTGGCCGGATATCCGCCCGGGATTCCCGACGCCCAGGGCGTCTCCTTCGGTGGCTAGGGGCGAGAGGGCGCGAAATTTGCCTTTCCCTCAACCATCCCGCGTCCTCCTTCGCGAGCATTACTGCTTCGCAGAAGGAGGTTACGGCTGCCCATGCCCTCTCGCTCCGTACCATGGCCTGAACCAGGTCCGGATGCGAGAGATCTCTGCCGCCGTTATATAGTAGTGGGTTAGTGCCAATAGTAAGGGTCCGAGTTCATGATCTCATCTTTGACAACTCTACGCTTTAGTGCTACGGCTATTGTCGCTTTGACTGTAAATTTTATCTTTATACCGTTGTTAAGGGATAATGTGCCGTTCTAGGGGCCCACTCCAGAACCTTTCGGCCCCTTCAGCTATAAGTTCTGCGAGCAATGTGCCCTGTCCACTGCCACTGAAGTTTGGCAATTCTTCGGGCTATGTCGGTAACCTTGGTTCGCCTGCGGATCTCTTCATTTATGATTCGATCACGTAGGGAAACTCCAAGCATAGCCCTCTCCATTGCCCTTTGAGTGACTTCTAGCCTTTTAATAAGGCCCATTGTAAGCGACCACGTTTCAGTGCCATAGGTCATCACTGGCAACACGCACTGGTCAAAGACTTTCGTCTTGAGACACTGCGGTTTTTGGGACGGGAACACACAAAACCCGAACAAAGAGTCGAGTTACATGGTTTCTGTGACTCGTCAACAAAGGCATACGCCTTCGTTATTTACTGTAAAGTTTACACTCGTAAAAAATTAACAAGCATTGTCTTGGTGGCCGGAAAATCAAGAATAATCCCGGCTAACAAAACCATATCGTTGCCACGATTGGAGCTTTGCGGCGCTCATTTATTAGCTAAACTCATGGCTAAGGTCAAGTCATCTTTAACTGACTACAAGATTGATATTTATGGATGGATTGACTCCACAGCAGTACTGGGTGGGTGGGTGGCTGCAAGGAGATCCAGGCCGTTGGCAAACCTTTGTTGCCAACAGAACACGATTTATAACTGAAATCATGCCTTCTGCCTGCTGGCGGTATGTCAAGTCTGCCGAAAATAATGCAGACTGCACAAGTAGAGGCTTATCGATGTCACAATTGATTCAGCATCCTTTATGGTGGCAAGGGCCATCATGGCTTCAAACATTTAAAGGTGATGAAGGAATTGAAGAAATAATCTACACAACAACATTAGAAACCAAACCCCAGAAGCAAGTAAACTGTGTCATGAAACAAACTGAAGACGACAATATAATAAAGAACTTGTTGAAAAGTCAGTTCGTTTACCAAAGTTGTACACAGTTTAGCATGGGTGTATAGATTTATAACAAGCAAGCAAAACAATAAACAAATTTCGTATCTTATGCTAGAAGAGATAAGAAAAGCTAAAATTAAGATCATAAAGCAAGTACAGCAGCAAGAGTTTGCAGAAGAAATTAAAAGCTTAAGAGACAAAGGAAAGCTTAGCAACAAAAGCAAAATACTAAATCTAAATCCATTTTTGGATAACTTTGGCCTTCTCCGTGTCGGGGGAAGGTTAAGAAATGCTCATATCCATGCAGACATGCAACATCCTATAATCATTCCACAGCGAAGACGTTTAACAGAGCTCCTTATAGAACATGCACACATGTGTACTTTCCATGGCGGAGCCCGCTTGACATCGGGGTTTATCCGACAAAAGTATTGGATTATAGGCGGAAATGAAGCAACGAAAAAGCAAATACGCTTATGCGTAAAATATAAAAAGCTAAGTCCTAGCAAGCATAACCAAATTATGGGTGACTTACCTGCAGCGAGGAGCAATCCATCTCGTCCGTTTGAACACACTGGAATAGATTTTACTGGGCACCTACTCCTTAAAGCCAACAAAGGCCGTGGTATAAAAACCATTAAAGGATATGTGGCTGTTTTCGTCTGCATGTCTACAAAAGCAGTACATCTAGAGCTAGTATCCGATCTTAGCACCTCGTCGTTCATCGCAGCTCTAAGAAGAATGGCAGCACGTAGAGGTACTCCGAGTCACATTTATAGTGACAATGGACGAAACTTTGTCGGAGCCAACAAGCAAATTCAACAAGAATACCAGGAACTGCAACAAATATTTAACAATGAACTTTTAGCTGAACTGACAGATATCGAAATCAACTGGCATTTCAATGCACGTATCTGGCCTTCCGCAGGCGGTCTGTGGGAGTCCGCAGTCAAAAGTTTCAAACATCACTTTAGAAGAGTTGTCGGTGAGCAAAAGTTGACGTTCGAAGAGTTGTCAACAGTCCTCATGCAAATCGAAGCATGCCTCAATTCTAGGCCTCTATGTCCTCTCACCGAAGATCCGGAGGACTTAAACTACTTAACTCCATCTCACTTTTTGACTGGCGGTTCCGCACTTACCCTAGTTGAAACAGAAAGGGACTTAAGGAGTAGGTGGCAGTTAACTCAAAGAATTTTCGCTGACATCTGGAAAAGATGGCGCTCTGAGTATCTAATACAACTAACAACAAGAAGCAAATAGCGACAGTCTCGTGAAAACATAAACCTAAACGACATAGTCCTTTTGCACGATGACAATAAATGGTCTATGGGTAGGGTCGTCGATCTACATCCCGGACCAGATGGATTCGTTCGCGTTGTCAGCTTAAAAACGAAGAACGGCATTCTTAAAAGACCAATTACCAAAATATCAATTTTGCCTGTAAACCAAATTCAATCAGACTCGTCTGAAAATGTCCAGGAAGGCTTGAAAACAAACAGCGATGAAATAAAACCTCAAAGGAAATCGAAGAGAGTTAGCGTAATAACATTATTTACATCTTTATTATTTTTTATGACAATCGTAACACGAGGACATTGCGATTTCCAAACAACAAGATTTAGACCTAATCAGAGTCTTTATTTCGATAAATTATCTGTCATGCAAATTATACGGGACGAGTGGAAGCTCATTATCTACTACGATATGCAACCTTATTCGGAAGGCATAACAGCTCTCAACAAATACACGAAGTCCCTAGAACAATCATGTAAAACAATACGTAACATTATGAATTGCGATATCATATTACTACAGCTGGTTCAAGGCTTCGATGAACTTGAGTACTATAACCAGATGTTGATCGGTCAGCACTCGAACGAGCAGCACGCTAGACAGCGGCGCGGTCTTATCGACGGTGTCGGATATCTCGCGAATAGCCTCTTCGGGGTATTAGATGCGAGATTCACCGAACAATACCGCAAGGACATAACGTTACTACGCGACAACCAACGTTATATTGCCTCTTACTGGAAAAACCAAACATCGATTATAGAGGTTGAATATAATCTTCTCAAACGAACAGAGCAAACCATGAACAGACAACATAAAATGGTTTCCCAACATATATTTTCCATTGAAAAGGCGCTAAACCAACTTCAATCCGAAACACAAAACATGTCTATTGTAAACGAGCTGACTGTCGGAGCTATTATAGGGAGCAACATGCTACATAACTTGAAGTCATTACAAAGCACTTTGTTGGATACTATTACTGACATCTATCACGGTCAGTTTAATCCACATCTTTTGACTCCCGTACAATTGCAAGATCAGTTGAGTACCATCGCTAGTCAGCTCCCTAAGGACGTGACATTGCCGGTAGACAATGATGCAGATGGATTTAAAGAAAATATATAAGCTTCTTAAAGTAAAGGCCAGGATGCTGGAAGAATATCTCATCTTTGAAATCAGGCTTCCTCTTATCAGTAGAGACTCCTTTGAGATATTCAAAATATTTTCCATACCTCAAGTCAAAGGAACTGACATGGTTAGCATCCAACCAATATCAGATTATGTGGCCATAAATTTGAAGGATAGGTACCTACCTTACTATGACAGAAAAAACATTAACATTATGTCTGATATCAGATGCATATCTGTGTCATATTCAATGACCTATTTATCATCTAAATGGGGATAAAGATTTCTGTCAGACCATAGAGTTTGAGTGTGAGACAAGGATCACTCCCTGCAAAAACAGCTGGTTTGAAAGTAACACAATTAACAACTACATCTATTTTTGTTGCGATCAATGCTCTTTACGTATAATGTGCGAGGATCAAGTCGCCAGTCATCAGCTGACCGGTGCGGGTCTTGTTGCTATAGACAATGGGTGTATTATTAAAACGCAAGCATTTACTTTAATTGCACACAGACAACAGTCTAGTGAACTGAACATTAAACCTAATGTTTATACGCCACTGATACCGCCGATAAATCATATTATCAACATTACGATCCCGCATATGATGCCCATGAATGATTCAGAAACTGGCCAGAATCAAATGGATTTAACAGAGCTTGGCCAGAAAATTAAGATCATGAAAGATAACGCTGCTATAGCTGAAAGCATTTCTGTCCATGATATACACGCTGATATACATCATCATATGCGTGCCGTCGCGTGCGCGCCTGGAGAGTACCGGCCACACCAACGCAGGCGCCGACATCAGCGCAGGCACAGGGTGCGCCTGCGCCTCCTCCTAGCAATAACAACGACAACCCGTGCGTGATTATCGGTGACCGAGTGTTTTACCACAGTGTTAGTGAGTTAAATGACAACAATCAGAGCAGTGTTTCTAATCTCAATAGTGCGAAAGTGAATAAAGCTACGTCACCTATTTGCGTCCGTTAGTTATATTGTGTCGACATTAATTTTGTATAACAGTTATTATTTTTTGTATTTTCTTGAGACATTGTTTTCAAATATTGTGATCTGTTAACATTTATTTAAATTATTTTTGTATCTTGTTAATTTCTCCTGTAGGGAGTATGACGAGCAAACCCGTACATTTTGTATTGTTTAGTTTTAATGCTGACTCTTGCACTCATGATGCGGTGCATCGCGTTCGATTTGTAATTAATTACTTTAGTACCAATAAATCCGTGTAACAGTAAACATCGTTTTACTTAAACAAATTCCCTAGCCTGGGTCGCGGCGCGGTACTCATAACACTTTAACATTAAGGTAACCACCGTACAGTCGGATATGGTAGGTACAAGTTGGTTATCAATGTTATGCTCAGGACACATCCGCCGCTATAAGCGGCATACGAATATCTAGCGTACAATGGGTATAAAGCCTATATACACCTACAAAATTTATAAACTACTTTTACTCTAATAAACAATACAAAACATTTTACACTATAGACATAAAGATACATTTATACTCTACTATACAAAACATCTGGCTCGTCTTGGCGGGGGCACTACCGTAAAATATCTCTAAACTTCCTTTATATTCAATTCAATTAAAACAGAAAACTTCTTTATAAAATGTTTATTAACCTTATTTTTAAATTCTTCACTTTTGCAACGAAGCTTTTTTTTATTTCAGGTTTTCTATTATACGAGCCGTTTTTCTTTACCAGTGCTTTGCTTAAATCGTTTACACTGTTGTCGTAATGAGACACTAGAAAAATTAATATATCTTTGTTTGCTATAATTAATATAAATTTGCTACAGCTATGACCGTTTAAAAGTCTTCAAACGTTGTAGTAGTAGTAAATCAAAAGTAGTAGTTAATCCGATGAAATATGTGAGAAATCTCTCACATATTTCATCGGATTAACTACTACTTCAATTTTATTCTCTTCGTTTCCGACTGCACGTCACTCCACGTCATCCTCAACTAGGTACTTCTTTGTCACCTTCACTTAACTCTAAATCAACCTTCAATTCATTAATTTCACTAAAAACACCATAGCAGAATTGAATCCGGCTCAATTAGAAAATGTCTTAGCTGTAGATACCATCACAGTTACATATATCATCGCAAAACCAGTGAGTGTAGTGATATCTGAATTATTTTAGGTATGTAGATAGGTACTAGTAACCCATATCCAGATTCCAGTGTAATAAGCCGAGAAAAGTTGCTCGACCCTGTGAAACCTTGAATATAAAAAAAATACAAGGTTTGATTAGAGTGATAATGACCTAAATACAAATTAAGTAAAACGTATTCTGTGTCTATTGTCAAATAAATAGTCGTGTTGAAGTTACCTACATTTTCTGAATGTTGATATGGGTGTTCTTCTCTGGTGCGGCATGGCATAAGAGTGAAACAAATATGCAGTGCCGGTTTTGGCACTATCGGCGCCCAGGGCGAGATTTCTCCGGCGCCTCCACTACTTTTGGAGAGCAGAGGGGCGAATTTTTGCTTTTGTTCCTGTATACTGGGATACAGTTCAATGTGCCATATTTTGTTAAGTTATGCAGAAAAGGGAGACTGCAGGATGCAAGAGCGAGCGAAATGAGCTCTAAAATTGTTACCTCCTCGGATATGTTAAATCTTTTTAACATTCTTATAGAAATAGGAGTTACTTTGTCGACCCAAGCAAACAAGTTTGAGAAATCGGAAAATGCAGAATCCAGCGGGAGCGAAGCGAGTACCCCACTACGGAAAGCTTAGGTTTTCTTTTGACCATTCATACAGGATAAGGAGCTTTTCTTTTAGTCAACAGAGTGATTGTTGACTAAAAGAAAAGTTTGAGAATTCAGAGAACGTAGGATGCAAGAGCAAGCGAAGCGAGCTAAAATATGTTTAGTAACTTGCCAGGCTAAGTTGCCTATTCATATAGAAATAGAAGTAACTTTGTCACCTTGTGTTGAAAACTTCGAGAAATAATTATTAACTTATAAAATAAAAATTTTAGCTCCCCACGCTTATTGAGGCAGTTTGGTTTCAACTCCAAACTGCCTCTTACTTATTCAAGATATTTTGGCCTTGTTAAGGACTTGACTAAATAAGAAAGACTTCTTAAGATTTTGAGGCCCCAACTGGTCTCCCTTTAAGGGTCGAATAATCGCCGCTGACCTTAGCCAAACAAATGTGCGTCGCGCTTACGCCGCGCGGCCGTTCGGTTTCATAGGGAATATTTATTTTTACTAACGAATATATGAAAAAAATCACAGACAGAATTAAAGATACTGAAATAGTCCGTACATACAAAAAAAAATCATGAAAATAACTTAAGTAATTTGAAAGTAATATCGTTTTTAGGGTTCCGTAGTAAACAAGGAACCCTTTTAGTTTCGCCAACACCGTCTATCTGTTCCCGCCGCTGTAGCTCAGAGACGCTTAGTACTAGACAGCTGTAATTTGGCATAGGTATATACTCGTACATATGTGACGGCTAATAGCCGAAGTGCGGCTACACCTGGTTTAGGCCGGCTACAACTAGGTGCAGCCGACCACAAGCGGTTAAACTTAGATGTATCCTACTTATCTTCGGTTAGGACTAGGTTTAGCCTTCATCATAGCGGCTAGAACTAGGTGCAGCCGCGAACTGGTGGTTAAACTTAGGTGTATCCTATTTATCATCGGCTAGAACTAGGTTTTCAGTTCAGTTAAGCATTTTGGTTTTGTTTTGAGATTCTTATAAATTGGGTAACCAGTTTAGCACCATTACGGAATTATTTTCTAGGAATCAATTCACTGTATGCGAAACGAAATTTACAGATGTTGATATTGTCTCCCCGAAAAAAAAAATAATTACGCCAAATGGCTAATGCCCAATCTACAACTGGAAGACAAGGATACAAAAGATGCCATTGCAAAACTAAATGTGGTAGTAGAAAGTGCCTCTGTAAAGCAGCCGGTATTTTGTGTAACTCTAAATGGCAATCAAGTTTATCTTGCTCAAATAAGTGATAGACATTCTTGCAACATACTACTTATCACATGAAGAGTTTGTTGATTGTTTTTTTTATAATTAAAACTGAGTCAAATCGTTATCTTATTTGTTTTAACATAAAAATATGAGAGAAGAGTACAATGAGTTGGTTCATTTTTTATAGATAAGAAGTAAAAAATGTATTTACTTGATGTTTAAATTTTTTATCTTTGCGCATAAGGTATCTTGTTTTTTTACTTCTGAAGAGAAGATTTATGATATTTTGAGTTTTGATGATATTTTTTATTCTCTTTTATCTCCCATGGTGTGGGATACCACACCATGGAATAAACGAGAATAACGCAACGAACATCTATATACACATCTATATATTTTTGAACAATCTATCCAACGAGATATCGTTGGATAGATTGTTCAAAAATATTGCGGGTGTGTCCGTTTGCGTAATATCAAGCTTTAAAGTGCTAATTTTTGTTAGACTCAAGTGTCCCCTACCTCTGCCAGCTAAATGGTTATTTATGGAGATGTGAAAAAGTTCTGGGCAGTAGTACATATATATGATGAAATTAAAAGGAAAATTATCACAGCTAAGTAGGCATTACAAGTTAACGAGTAATGGTCGATCAACTTAAATTTGCAGTTGGAGAATGGACCGTGAGGTATATCAATGTATGGGAGAACATGTTTTTCAACTACAATGTTAAGTTTGTTTTTGGATGAATTTATTCATCCCAACATTCCCAACTACGGAACCCTTCATTGTGCGTGGTCCGACACGCACTTGGCCGATGATATTTTAAGCTTTGGGTAGACATCACTTCCTGAATTTATTTCATAAAGTATTTTACTACAATACTTACATTTTTATTATAAATAATCAAATTTTGTGGAAAACATTGGCAAAATTAAAAAAAAACTACCCAATATTGTAGAGAGTTCCCCGGAGCGTGAGACGCTCTGTTGCACTGAGTTTGGCACAATGTCTTTGTCTTGAGACCCAGGAGAACTCACAAAGTGCCTGGGAGCAATTACTTACCTTCCCTTATAGGATTCTGCATGTCCAAAAAAATTTGGCAACCAAAAAAACATTGACCAAACAAATTAAAGATAACTGTAACAATTCGACCCTTATTTTAGATCCAAAATTACCTGTTTCCAATAACCTTTCACGAATAGGCTCATGGTCACATGTAGAATCCAAATTAAGTGAAGGTGACATCAGGGGAGCGGCCAGGCTACTGTTCAGTAGAGATGTGGTGGCACCCTACTCTCTAGAAACTCTTTCAGCCCTGTAGTGTGTGAGAGTAAACATCCAGCACCTGCGGATGGCCTCACCTTCCCCGAAGATTTCCCTTCCCCAGATTCAACTTCTCTTAATGTTATTGCTCCCCAACTGATTGTAGCCGTGAGCTCCTTTCGAAGTGGTTCCGCCACCGCCGGCGGCCTCGACGGCCTGACTCCTCAACATTTAAAAGATTTATTGAGTTCAGGCGCCGGGGAAGCTGGTGAGATGCTTTTGAAGGAGCTTGCAGGTCTAATTAACCTGATGCTCAACGCCGGTGTGAATGATGCCGTCGTCGATGTCTTGTACGGGGCCAACTTATGTGCCCTACGCAAGAGGGACGGTGGCATTTGTCCCACTGCTGTTGGGTGCACCTACAGGCGTACGGCTGCCAAAATATGCTGCAAATTGTACAGCGAAATTGTACCAACAAGTTCCAGTCCCTACAGCTTGGCTTTGGACCGAAAGGGGGCTGCGAAGCTGCCGTACATGCCCTTTCCAGTTTTTTAAATGCCAGTAAAGGTGAGGTCATCCTCGCAAATATAACAACCTTATGGCAAAGGAAACATGTTATGTGATAAATAAAATGCATAATTTATTGGTAGCTGTATGTTTGAGCCGTTTGGGGTTGAAACACTAGGGCCTTGGGGCTCAAGTGCTCATCGAGTATTTCAGGACATCGCCAAACTGTTGATAGAGTCTTCACGTGGCCAGGGGCTGGCCTTTTTTAGCCCAAAGAATCAGCATTGTCATTCAACGTGGCAATGCTGCCAGCCTTTTGAGCACTTTTCCCATTGACAGCGATGCGGACGAGTTTTTTGATGCCCAATGAGCTCATCCGCCTTTTTGTTATATACTTGTACATCTTGTAGGTATATTTTAAGATTATTATATAAAATAGGTCTAATAAAATAAAGTAGTCTAATAAAAAGTATTAATTCACAAAATACTTAAATATTCACATACGAGATTTGATGTGTACGTTCTAGTTTAACATATATTTTTTGCATAACTTACTTTTATTATAATTATGAAGGTGTAATAACATATAAAAGGCACTAAAATAATATATCTGCGCCTTAAGTACACCACTGTCAGACAGCACAGTACATGAAGGTACAGCCTGTAATCTGCAGGCGTCAGAAATGAAGGGGCGCTCGTTCATACTATATGGATAAACAGGTAGTGCCAGCGGCCAAGTACTGCATCAAGATCGTGGTGAAATAGTAGCTGAAAAGTAGATCACAAATAACATAACGTAACATTACGCCTTGTTTCCCCGAAGGGTTGGGCAGAGGTGTAACTGTAGTACACCCACATTTCGCCAGTTATATTTAAGTCCCATGTAATAGGGGGCGAGCCTATTGCCATCAACCGGGCACAAATCCACACTCCAGGCTGCTACTGAGAAATTCTAAATAGAAAAACCCGATAACACTGTGCCCGACCCGGGAATCGAACCCAGGACCTCATGCTCAGCAGTAGCGCTTGCGTCCACTAGACCAACGATGCAGTCATAAATAAATAGATACAAAAATACAAAAGTACACCCTTACCAAGGTTCAATTTAGGCTTCAATGCTATATATTGATATATTAGGTCACATATTCTACAGGCAATTAATTACATACAGTTGACAACGTATCCTTTTAGTAAATACCGATATTTCTATGTGGAATATATGATCCAAAGTTTGAGCAGCACTGACTTCTGTAAATTTGATTAATTAAGTAACGAGCTGATTTTTAAACAGCTCTGGATTTACAATTCAATGGCCGTGATAATGAACTATAATGAACTATAAATACTAATTAACTAACTACCATTGGGGTTCTATTGTAAAATATGTAGTGTTTTGGTTTGAATAATTCAAAATCAAAGTCAAAAGTCTTTTATTCGAACTAGGCTCGAATCAGCGCTTTTTTAACGTCAAAATTATATAATACAGACTTTCAAAACGCCCACCCACCAACTTTACCACTTCCTACTGCTTTAGCTGGAAAGAAGTAGTGGCGCGACAAACTCCCCAGCAGCACAGCTGTCTGTTCAGTTAGAAAGAAAACTGGATTATATACAATAGTGTGCGAAATAATTTACTCTATGCGCAACACAAAACATTAAATTATTAGCCATATGTCAGCTAGTACACGCCACTATACCAAAAAAAAACATTGAAAACTATACTCAAGAATAAAAAAAAATAAAAAAACGTAAACAGAACTTAATACCTAAATAAAAGCCTCCAGGCATGAAGGGCGTGCCATCTTACATATAGCTACAGCTATAACTCAGTCACAAATAACAAACCAGGACCATCGAAGTAAATTAATAAAAAGTTAATTACTAATAAAAAAACCAAACCATGGTCAACAAGACCACCAGTCAGCAAAAGCAGCCCCCATTCACGAGCATAACGCAAATATCAGCCATTACCCCTCTCGCCATATTTGAGGGAAGGAGGCAACCCGAACTATTTTATTTCAAAATGTTATGTAGGTAATCTTATAAAGTAGTAATGTCAGAAATATTAAATCTTAATTGGTCAAGGACAGCTAACGAGTGTCTCATTAACTATCCTTGATTTTCACAAGTCGAGAATCAGAGTCACGCGGGGCTTTACCGTACTTAGTTTTGATTTTCTTCCTCACGGTTCACACCAAGATGCATATGAAACATATTGTAGCTCGCCATGAGGTAGCATCTTAAGGATGATACGAAAGTTCTACGATGAAAGGAATTGGGTCCGCTCTTATGCATAACAGTTTATTTATGCAGCTCTAAGGTATTTTTCTGCGATACGTTAAGGTTAAGAACATCCTTTTCATGGAACAATGGCAGTCCTTCAGATTTTAGTGTAACATCTTGTGCCTTGAGCGTAGTGTGGTAGGTAGGGTTGAGTGGGTGTAGCGGTCCCCACGCGGTCACAGCCGCACGCGCTTCATCGTTGCCAAGCTTGCAGTGACTACCATCACCTGTTCTTATTATCCTGTTTGCTACCTGTCAATTTTACAAAAAATATTTAATATTAAGTTGTCCTTTCAATTTGCCTCACTGTGAGAATGTGAGTTTAATAGGACTTACTACTTCTGGTGACGCAGTTTTCAAGTCATATGCTAATCCGATCCTCTCAAGGAATTTAATTAAAGTTGCTGAATGATTGATGAGGCCACTCAGTTCAGCGGCCTTGTAGTCCCAGGGGAACGCGTGGTGGTAGTTGTGCCAGCCCTCCCCGAGCGTCATAAAAGACACGAACCATGACTCCACTGGTTGCAAGTTTCTAAAAATAAATAAATAAATTTATGACTATTGAGTACGGCTGTGTAGGTAAAGCACCTGGTACTCGTAAACATAGAAATCACTGTACTTACTGATCATAAGGTCTAGTACCATAAATATGTGCTGCACTATTCACAAGCCATGTCGCGTTCAGTGAAAAGATATATCGGAAGAAGTAGCAAAAAATCAATGAGTTCCACCAATGCTCTCCGAAGAAATGTACTGGTATCCACATTGGGATAAAAATTGCAAGTAATAGATATAAAGGATAGTAGTATCTGAAACAAAATAGAATAATCAGTAATAAATACAACAGCAGAGGAAGGACTTTCAAGGAAGGGCAAACTAATCAGAATTCAGTAAGCAGAACATTTGTGGATATTTACTTCTTTTGGAACATGATCATCCAATCCGCCCGCATGTCACTCATGTCTATCTTCCTGCCTAGTTCGATTACGTAGGGGTGCTTCTTGTGCATGAGCCAGCCCATGTGGCAGAAAAAGAAGCCACGCTTCGAGTTGTGTGGGTCGGCATCAGTATCCGAGTAGCGATGATGCAGTCGGTGGTCGCGACACCAGATGAACATACAGTTCTGTAAAATTACAAGATATGTTAGGAGGTAAGTCCCAACTTCTAGCAGTCATCCAGCCAACTGAATCTATTGCGGTAGGCCTTTTAGACTCATTGACTACAATTAATTTTGGAAAGTAATTTAAAATAAAGCACAATGTATGCTGAATTACCTGTCCAGCGAGAGTCTGTGAAGTTAGTAGAATAGCTCTACAGAGCGGTGTAGCTTTGAATGTTCTATGAGTGTAATATCTGTGGGCACCGGTAGTTATGCCTTCTGCTGCAATATACGCTACAAATGTAGCTAATAATATTATTAGTTTAGCAATTGTATGTGTAGAATAAAGAAAAGCAAATTCATTGTTTATACTTACTCCATAGAATAGTTTTGACTCCCACCCCTCCGATCAGTACCACTATCACTCCCCATAGTCCAAGCAAATGTAAGATCAAAAATCCTATTACATTGGGCCAAACTACTTGGTGCTTGTATGAGTAATCTGTTCCTATATTTTTTGCTATCATAGGTATGTGGTGTTTATTTTTTTCGTGTATATCTTCCATCTCGTTTTCGTTATGTATGCCTAGTTGTGGTGCGCTGGTTTGAGAGCTCAATATTTTTAGTATTTACTTTCCCGATACTCTATCACTATTGACACTGCTTTCTAAATACAAACCCTTTTAAACAAAATCTATCAAACCGGAGGCATTGTTGAATAAATAATTATACTCGTATCATTGTATTCAGTGTCGCAATTATATAACACAATAGAACATAATTAAACTTGAACTCTTGTTCTCGTATTCTAATTAGTTACAAGTGTGTTTGACACTTACGAGTAATTGTAGTTAGATTGATGTAAACGTAAATACATCATTTACAATTATTTGGGAGAGGCCTATTTCCAGCTGTGGACATCTTTCGGCTGAAATGATGATGATGATGATGAAACAGAATGAACTAATTAGATACAGCATAGCCTTTACAATAAGGCTGCATAAGATAAAGTCTGATGAAATAAATCAGTTTCATTTGTCTTTTTTATTATTAATAAAATATTCCAATAAATAACTGATGACTAAAATTCGCGTCCACAGACATATGTGTTTATATAACGAAACTTATCCTAAATTATTTGTTCTCTTTTTAATATCGCCAATAAGGACGTCATTTTCATGGTACAGTGGCAGTCCTTCAGGCTTGAGTATAGTATCTGGTGCCTTGAGCGTGGTGTTGTAGGTAGGGTTGAGTGGGTGCAGTGGTCCCCACGAGGTCACCGCCGCACGCGCCTCGTCTGTGCCCAGCTTGTAGTGACTACCATCCCCTGTTCTTTTTATCCTATTTGTTACCTATATGGAGAAAAAAAAATATAAATGAAAAAATCGCGTTATTTTAGTTGAATAGAAATCCGCTTACACATTGTTTTCATCTTACCATATCTGGAGATACAGATTTTAAATCGTAAGCTAACCCCATCCTTTCGAAAAACCTAATGATACTCGCGGACAGGTTGAAATGCATGGTCAGTTCAGCAGCCTTGTAGTCCCATGGAAACGCGTGGTGGTAGTTGTGCCATCCTTCTCCCAGACTTAACAGGGACACAAACCATGATTCGACAGGTTGCAGGTTTCTGTGGAAAGTAAATAATTGCAGTAATATATTAATATATATGTGGTCGGAACATGCTCTTAGAATGTATGGTTGATCGGGTTCATGAGTTCTTGAGTGGCGACCGCGAAACCGAAAGGCGAAAGGCGCTGCGTGGTCGCAGGAATTCGCTGGATGCGGCCAGCGCAAGACTGGCCTTTGTGGTGATTTTTGAGTGAGGCCCTGTCAGCATGTTAGCAGATATGATGAGGATGATGATAACATTATGCTTATAAAGATTTGTAAATGCTTGGGTGATTATAATTGTACCTATAACTTACTCATCATAAGGCCTAGTCCCATAAAGATGTGCAATGCTGTTGACGAACCAAGTGCCGTGTAGTTCACATACGTAGCGAGCGAAGTAACTCACTAGCAGCGAGTCCCACCACGTCTCCCCGAAGTAATGAACTGGTACCCACACTGGGAAGAATATTGCCAGTGTCAGATATAAAATGTAGTAGTATCTGAAACAAAAGGAAATATTTAGTTCGACATTCGAAAAGCTTTTAAACGTTCCTGGGAATCATCCCAAAATTCTCCTTCATGTAACAGAGTAACGTAGTAATAATGCGATTGTGTTTGGCAATAAAGGGTCCAGAGGGAGTCTAGTCGAAATGATTACAGAGAAACAGTATCTTTAGACTCAGATGTGTAGGATAGAATTGGTAGAAATAAAGTTTACATAGACAATACGGGGAGAGTTTACCCATTGAAACATAATTTCCACAGGCATTTCTGTTAGATCTGATGCGTCACAAATTAATGTAACTCACGACAGTCTGAACGTATAGTCTGAATTAACTGTCGAACAAAATAAAATACCACAAAAAATACTTTTTCTGAAACATGACCATCCAGTCGGCTTTCAAGTCGCTCAAGTCGATCCGACGGCCGAGCTCGATGACGTAGGGGTGCTTCTTGTGCATGAGCCACCCCATGTGGCAGAAAAAGAAGCCACGCTTCGAGTTGTGAGGGTCGGCATCAGTATCCGAGTAGCGATGATGCAGCCGATGGTCGCGACACCAGATGAACATAGAATTCTGTGAAAATTACTTGTTTAAGTAAGGACAATCGAGACTGAATAACGACAACAAAGATCAATATAGATTTATAGCCACCTGTAGATTCTGCGTTTGAACGAAATCCTGTGATAGACGGACAGTGATTCCATTATTGGCGTGAGTTAAGGAACAAAAGTTTGTTACGATCATAATTTTGCTACCTACAATTTTATTTATGTCCCTGATGGGTTATCTTTCGGTGTTATGTAACGACAATGAATTACAAAAAGTACAGATTTGGACACCGCTGCTGTGGAAGATTAACCGCAAACATCTTGTTTCATAATTTTCGTGGTTTTATAAAACTACACAGCACATTTTTACGGCTTGGCTTTTGTTGATGATTTAAAACTAGATTCATCTAGCTTTTAAAACCAGGTTTTTTTCTTTTTTTGGGTGGGAATTTATCAAATAACTCCTCACGCTCTGGGAGGAGCGGGAGGGTGTGTCAGACTCTTACTGACCAAAACCCACCCGTATTCCTTCCGTTGCCTGTGTTGCCAGGGGCCTCGGTAACCCTTTCGAACTTCCACGCGACCCGGGCAGATGATGATGTAAAACTAGATTAATCTAGCTTTTAAAACCACGTCTGGCTTGGCTATCTATGACTAAACTTGGATACTTTTTGGTTCCGAATCCTAAGTTTGAACTTTGATATCTACACTCATTCTTTTATAAAATACTGTACAAATAAGTAGTTTACCTACCTGTCCAGCTAGAGTCTGTGTAGCTACCATTATCGCTCTCAAAAGGGGCGTAGCTTTGAACGATCTGTGAGTGTAATATCTGTGAGCTCCAATAGTTACACCTTCCGAGCCGATGTATAGTACACACAGCGCTGAAATATTCAACAAGAAAATACTGCCACAGAACGTTCATGACAAAATATGACAGAAAGTATTTTTCACTTACCCCATACACTGGTTTTCCATGAAACTACTCCCGTTAATATAAAAGCGAGACCCCACAATGCCAACACATGTAGTATAAGAAATCCTATGGCATTTTTCCAAACAATTTGATGCTTAAATGAGAAATCAGTACCTACATATTTTGTAACTAGAATGCTGTCTGCTTTATTAATATTTTCGTGAACATTTCCTGTCTGGCTACTATCCTTTATTTTATTTGCTTTTATTTTTTTCCGAGGGTTATCACTGGCAGTCATTTTTTATTTACTTGACAGTACTCGGTTAGTATTTTTACTAAAGGAATATTATGAAGAGCCTACATTTATAAGCGGTTTCCTCAAGGG
This sequence comes from Atethmia centrago, assembly GCA_905333075.3. Classification (NCBI taxonomy): domain Eukaryota; kingdom Metazoa; phylum Arthropoda; class Insecta; order Lepidoptera; family Noctuidae; genus Atethmia; species Atethmia centrago. The sequence goes on along the minus strand of HG995383.1, from coordinate 10,373,231 downwards.
CTTTATGATTTTAATATAGGCAGAGTAATAAATAAAATTCAATCTGCTATAGGTACTCACGATTGTATTGAGCAACATACACACAACACAGAAAACATCAGAAGGAGAATAGTCACAATTTCGATACACAATGACACACAATGTGGGTGTACTACAGGTAGACTTCTGCCCAACCCTTCGGGGAAACAAGGCGTTATGTTATGTTATGTTATGTGTACGACACACAATCATAATAGTCACGGCACAATCATGTCAAGTAGTTTCGAAAAATATACATATAGGCGAACGAGGTGTCACAAAATCATATGCAGCCAAGCGGCGCGTGAACTAGTTTCAACTGAAGGTCGCGGCTGTAAATGATGTGGTAGGTCTGAACCCTACAAGTGAATTGTTTTCAAGGATAAGGAATTTTATTAATTCGATGATTTTATATTGACTTGGTCCTATGTCAGACACATCATTTGGTAAAACATACTTCGGTATTTCAAGATATACAATGGATTGATATATAAACGAATGAATATAGATAATTTTACTAGCACATCTGGTTAGCTCTTTCCGTTCCTCGGATAGCACATTAAGCTGTTTGGTCCCAGCTGTCAATCGTGGATCTTTGACAGTCGTTATGGGTGGTCTTGGTGGGTCTTGGAAAGTCTGACAACAAGTCTTTCCAAGGGGTATCTTATTACCCAGTAACTGGGTTGTGGAGATCAGATAGGGAGTCGCTCCATTTAAAATACTGTTATTCAGCTGCATCCGGTTATCCGGTCATCCGGCCGACCCCAACATAGTTGGGAAAAGGCTAGGCATATGATGATCTGGTTAGCCGTTATTCTATTTCAGGCCCCTATTGGGGGTCTATTATTCCTTCCTTTAGTGGATCAGCGTTCCACGTTTTGACTATATCGCTCTCTAAAGGACAGCAAGCAAGTCAAGAGTTGCCTGCATTTATTTGGTTTCAGATTCAGTTTACGAATCAAAGAACTCAAATTAGTCAGTAGTTAGTTAATTGTTTGTTAGTCTGTTTTGTTTAGCTGTAAGTCTTCCAAAGGAAATAAATCAAGTAAAATAAATTATATTCTGTTTGTTAGAGTGCTGCTAATGTCATTAATCACTCTATTATAATAAACAACCTCTAAAGATCACCCCAACACACAGCTGTACAACAATATTGTTAAAAATATCCTAACTAGCTGCCAGTCCACGTCTCGTCTGTGTGTATTTTGTATTTCATTATTTTTTAATGCAAATATAGTAAAAAAGTAAAGGAGCCTATGCCCTTCTCCAGGTCTCAGGCTACCGCTCTGTCAAACATATAACGATCAGTTCAGTGGTTTAGGCGATAAAAGATAACTGACAGAGTTACTTTCGTGTTTATAATATTAAGTATTTATTAGAAAATATGGACTTTCGTTAATGAAACGTAGAGATGCTAAAGAAAAAGCAAAGCTCAATTTTGGAATAAAATAACTACATAATTTCCTTTTTATTTGTGCCCGTTAAACTTTTTACCTTTTTTTATATTATATTAATTTATTTAGAATTTAAATAATATGTACATAAATAAAAATGTATACCTAATTAATTAATAAAAATACATTTTATTATTGTTAAACTTAATTAAGTACTTTTTAATTGGGAACGGAATAAAATTATTCAAATTTTAATGTCGTTGACTGTATGTGGTAATGTAAATCATACCAATGTTTAATTTTAATGTTTTTTTTTTTATTCTGCAACTCCGTGCTCTCGTCTAAATAATGAAAAAAGGAAAACTCAATCAAGTCCCGACCATAATCTACGCACGATTGAGCTTCGATATCCAAACAGAAATTTAATTAAATTCTTATGTACTCCTATTACAATTTATTGGCAAAGAAATCATTCCAGCAATGTCGATGATGATGGAATTCTTGACGACTTCTAACCTGGGATTAAGTACGCCCATAAAATGAGACAGATATTGTGCGTACTTTCTCTTGTAATCAGTTGGGTGAGTACTTCACTTATAATTTTTATCTACATAACTAAATTTAAATAATACCTACGTAAAGCCTCTTTATTTTAACAAATGTATTAAAAAAATCTCAAAAGCGCCTGAAGCGCTGTAATATTAATATTTTTTCCTCTGTGAAACGCTCCACTGAAATTTATAATACCATACCCAGGTACGTTTCAATTAGGTTAATCTTAGCATTGTTTCATTATTTTTTGTTTCAAGGCACACGCAGGCAACGTAAATTCATCATGTGGTAAGTTTTGAAACATTTTGTCTTAGGCCTGGCTGCACCACAAGCGACTACTACTGCTTTTAAAGCTAATAATATTAAAAACATCATTGTCTCTGTCATCTTCAAGCGATTGAAAGGAACAGAACGATGTTTTAAATATGCTTAGAGCTAAACTTTTCTTAATGTTTGCGTTTTCCTAGAGTGCGGTATCGCCGGGAGCAACCGGCGCATCGTGGGGGGCACCACTGTGCAGCCCCACGCGTACCCCTGGCTGGTCTCCCTCATGCTGGGGCCCAAGCTGCACTGCGGGGGAGCCCTCATCACCGATTTGCACATACTCTCAGCGGGACATTGCATAACTTTCGGGTTAGACTTTTTTAAACTCTGTTAGAGGATACATTAAGTGTACAAACATAAATAGACATTTTTATCGGTTTCATTGGTTACTGTTGTGTATTTTCAGCGTCAGTTTCCATGAATTGACGGTGTACGTGGGTATGCACGACCGCTTGGACACGTCATACACAACGCTGCGTCTCGCGAACGGCGTCAAACACCCTCACTTCACGTCCAATGCCGTTCGGGACATCAACGACATCGCAATCTTGACTCTCAAACAGAGACTCAAGTTCACAGAGAAAGTTCGGCCAATATGCTTGCCAGACCAAAGTAAGTTCTTCGCCAAAGCGCAAGCGTAATGATAGAGGTGATATTGGTGATGGTAGAGGTGGTTTTCTATAAGTTCTCTGATTAAGGAATTCTGAAATTATGTTACAACATCGCGATGCACTGGAGAATAATCGACTTTTACAATTAAATCAGGAAATTTCTGACTCTGTTTTAGCTTTTTCTTTTGTTTACTCCTTTACGGAAAATCTTTAAACTAGAGATCACTTTTATTCCCAGCAATGGATTTTAGACGTTTGCCTTTGAGCGTGGCCGGCTGGGGCAAAACGAGACAAGGTGCATTGACATCATCGAGATATTTACTTGAGACCAAAGTACAAATTGTGGACGGCGACACATGTAGAAAATCAAAGATTTATAAAGATAATCTGGTCAGCGAATCTATGATGTGCGCGTACAGTCTTGGAAAAGATGCTTGTCAGGTAATCATAGTACTTTATTATTATTATATATTATAATAGAAAGATCATGAGCAACGCTTTGAGGTTTCTGGGGGCCAACCATTACCTCTTATAGCAGTATTATTATTATATTACTTCACAGTGGGAAAGTGATGGAGCTGTACAGGCCTTATAGCGCCATTTCTTTCTCACGCTGAAGTAATATTGAAATAATACTGCTATAAGAGGTGATGGTTGGCCCCCTAGAGGCTGTACTGTCCGCTAACTGCAGGCTTAGTATGACGCTTTCTATTTCTTCGAAGAATAGACACGGCTCTTTCTATACAAAGTGACATTTCTTTTCTCCTTTTTGGCATCGCACCAAAGAAATCCTTCTACATAAAAAAAGACCTAGACAAAGATTGTTAGAAACGAAAGACAAAATGACAGATTGTAGAAGGATTTCTACGGTGAGATGTCAAAAATGGTGCAACGAAATGTCACTTTGTATAGGAAGAGCCGTGTCTATTCTTCGAAGAAATAGAAAACGTCATGCTAAGCGTGCTGGTTTTACGTTAATTCTAGGGAGACAGCGGTGGACCATTGTTTTCTACTCACAAAAGAACAGCAAACAAAAAATGGTATCAAGTCGGTGAGTTTTGTAAACTTGTTTATAACGTGTTCTTTTTGAATGTGCATCAAGTTATCACGTGCAGGTGCACGTAGACCAAAAAAACATGAACGTAATATGGAATTATCTGTTCTAGGCATTGTATCTTGGGGCATAGACTGCGCCATGCCAGACTATCCAGGTAAAATTATTTATAAGACTTAATCCTTTTTCTAACTCGACTCTTTTCTAAAAGATAATAAAATAATATAATTTAACAATAATAATATACTTTTTACCCGACTGCCCCAGAAGGAGGGTAATGTTTTTCGAGAGTATGTATGTATGTATGTAAGTCTATTTCTTTGGCACGCTGTGTAGCCTAAACGGCTATACAGCGTGTATAATATGTATATATTGCATCTGCTAATACAAAAAAAGAAGCTTTACCTGAAAAGGGAAAATCAAGCATTATAATCTATAGAATTTTGGTATCGCAGGCGGGGACAAACGAATATCCTGAAATATAGTGTAACTTTTGATTGCCCCCCCCGCCTGCGATACCAAAATTCTATAGATTATAATGCTTGATTTTCCCTTTTCAGTTATGTGTTTTTGCAGTCGGGTTTTTGTTTTTTTTTAAATATATGTATTATTTAACTTTGTTATATTTTATTCAATGATTTAAATGATGTGTTCAGGTGTCTACACAATCGTATCAAAGTACATTCCCTGGATCAAGCAGCAGACGGAAAAGGGGTCGACTTGTGTATAATCATAAGAAATCGCCATTTTGTAACATAATTATGGAAAATAAAAATTCAAAAATATATTAGTATTATTTAACCAAGAAATAATAATCCTTGCCCAATTTGATGTCGAAACAATTTAACACGATTTAGTTTATATTCGTTTTTGATGCATAAAGTTTTACCTATTATGAAAAAAAAAAATCATTGTTGTTCTGGGAGAACTTATCGGTTTGGCGATAAGAAAATAGTTAAATTGGCCACAGAAACAAATTGAATCGTGAATACGATTTGACAAGTTTACGACCTAAGAAACATATGATATTACCGAAATACTAAGGAGGGAATAGAACGCTCTGTTGATATTATAATAAATTCTTGTGGGCCAACTAAAAGCTTCTAATGGGTAGCGATTTGATTTAATTATGACATTTGGAAATTATAGTTCTAATGTTCACGATAAAATTTATAACCTTCAGCGTGTTAAATTTACAAGGATATTATCGCGTGGATAATTTCTGCGTTTTAAATCCGTGTAGAGCGTAAATAAGCAAGCATCGCTTGCAGAAAACAGTGCGGTGGTAGGGGCTATGAGTGAGTGCAGTGTCCAACATACATACTGAAATGTTCACAATACTAAGCACTATTTGCTTATTAATCGGGCTCATTCAGGTCTGTATAATTATTCAAAATTGTCGACGTAATTACTGTACACGCGATATCACAAAGTGATCATGTTTTAGGTGGTGCTGGTGCGCGGCTCAGACTGTCGTAAGTGAATTGATAACTATTATACCGTAATGAGATTGGAATTACCCAAAACGTGTGAGCGAAATTAAAAATAAATACTTTCGTTCTACCTTAACGACTGGAAAAATGTGAACGTCGATATCATCGGAACTGATATGAAAAACTGAGACGAAATCTGAAATTAGTCCAGCCTTAAATTAAATTAGCGGAATTAATTTCGTATTCTTCAAAAATATTGGTGTTGGAGGCACATTTTTGCTTGGTTTGTTGTATGAAACGCAATTCTTACCTTAAGTGTTTCTGAACGCTGTAGTTACGTAGAGATCGATATGTGGATTGTGCACGTGTTCGGTACAGTCGGCACACTTGTATGTGCAACTCACGCGCTGCTCACCGTTGATATTCACAGGAGTGATTGCGACGCCCGACAAACGTGTCACTGGAACCCGTTCCGATTGTGACGGGACAGTTAGCCGTCCCAATGATCTGGACGTCTACCTGATGGTTATTTTGTTATTAATGGACTTTCTCTGAGCCAAATTCTCGCTGCAGCTGCCGCAGATTGCAAAAAACACGCAATATAAGTAATAGTAACATAATTAAAACCTTTTGGTGTTCATTTATGAAGTGTATCTAGTACCTATTCTGGATACACTTCATTATTTATACATACATACATAATCAGCCTATAATGTTCTCACTGCTGGGAAACATTGAATACGAAATTAATTCCGCTAATTTAATTTAAGGCTGGACTAATTTCAGATTTCGTCTCAGTTTATCATATTAGTTCCGATGATATCGACGTTAACGTTTTTCCACTCATTAGGGTAGAACGAAAGTATTTATTTTTAAATGGACACTTCATTATTTACGTGTTCATGAATTAAGTGTATCAAGTATTCTAGGTACACTTCATAAATGAACACTTAAACCCTAATTGCAACACCACATTCATTCACAGGGTTGGTGTTGATTATTAGTTATTTTCAATTTTGGTGATTAAATTTCGAGCAAACATGCATAAAACTGTGCCATCTTCTAAGTAAATAGATAAAAGTACTAAAACAATTCCCCTTGAGACTGCGTTTAGTAAGTTCTGTTTACTGCGATGCTTCATTTACTTCTCATTCCTTATTCTTCACATGATTTTTACGACTTGCCACGTATGTACCACAGGATGTCATACAGTCCCATTTTTTTTTTTTTTTTGTGGGTGGGAAATCATCAAATAACTTCTCCCGCTCTGGGCGGAGCGGGAGGGTGTGTCAGACTCTTACTGACTAAAACCCACCCGTATTCCTTCCTGTTGCCTGTGTTGCGGGGGCCTCGGTTACCCATAAGTACCTTCCCGCGACCCCAGCAGGCATCGGCCCTAGTGGACTACATACAGTCCCATTGACGTTACAATGTTGAATGAACCCACCACCACCACCACTACCATTTACATTGCTCTTATTATTGGGTTAATCTAGAACATAAATCAATATGATACTTAGCCTATTTAAAAACCATTATGATTTAGGGTTTACTGAGATTAGTTGGATCAGTTGTTTTCAAGTTTACTCGTATGACTGAATTCAGAGCCACAGGTAAGTATTTCGTTTGACTGAAAAATACTTAGTATAAGATCTACAGGGAAAAGATTTAATGTAGATCAGAATTTCTGGCCATAAGTTAACAGAACTAGTAGAATTCTTATGATAAACAAGAAACAAGCAATGAAAATGTGTCTTCGACATAAATATAATGCGTTAGTCTTCCTAAACTAGCACATCGATATGCTGTGCTTACTAGGTATACCTGGAATTTTAATCCAAGCTCAACAATGTGCCGGGGTCGCGGGAAGGGCCGGGGTCGCGGGAAGGTACTTATGGGTCACCGAGGCCCCCGCAACACAGGCAACAAGAAGGAATACGGGTGGGTTTTAGTCAGTAAGAGTCTGACATACCCTCCCGCTCCGCCCAGAGCGGGAGAAGTTATTTGATGATTTCCCACCCTCAAAAAAAAAAAAAAGCTCAACAATGTAAACAAAGAACTGTCACTGTCAATGAGATATTTCATCAGCAATCAACATCGAGATAAATTCCTAAATGAATTAGGATATGGGCAGGAGGATGAATCAACATCATTTTATAGACAATTGTTGTTGTTTAATTATTAATTAGTCCTATCAGATTGTATCTGTTTCTTATTCTGAATTAGAATCAGTTAAACACACAGTCCTTTCAAAGTAATTTTACAAGTAGGTACCTCTGACAGTAGCTACTAGGGTTGTCAACCTTACTATATAATATAGTATCCTGCTATATTAGAGACCTTTTTTTTGGGTGATATGTTATCAAATAACTTCTCCCGCTCTGGGCGGAGCGGGAGGGTGTGTCAGACACTTACTGAATAAAACCCGCCCGTGTTACTTCCGTTGCCTGTGTGTTGCCAGAGGCCACGGTATCCCTTTCGGACTTTCCCGCGAATATTAGAGGCCTAATATATACTTTAAAAAGATCTAGGCGAAACTTTAATTTCAATAATCCGGATTATAAACTATCTATGTGCCAATTTTTTGCGCCAATCCAGACAAATGGACAAAAATTCTAAAAACTATATTTTCGGCATCAGAATCATTTCCACATCTCGTATGAATTTATTTTTTTCAAAAATATTTGATTACAGTTTTCGTTACTATTTTATTATACTATAAGTGTCCGAGAAACCAACGTCAAGCCGGAATCGGGTGATAGGCCAAGTCGTGACAGTTATCAGTAAAATATATAAAATATTATAAGTATCTAGAAATTCATAGGAAAAACTGACACCCTATGATGATCTTTCAAGTCTTGTGACTTTTCTTTTCTGAATGTCTGTAATAGTCACAGGGTAGGATTTATTTTTTGATGCTTATAATTTGAAAAGTACACGACCAAGATTTTTTTATATAGTTTTCTGATAACAGTCAGGACTTGGCCTATCACCTGTTTCCGGCTTAACGTTGATTCTTGGGACACCCTGTATCTATAGATGAGATATTCAAAATAAAACCCGTCAATAAAGGCTCGAAATACGTATTTAAAAATAAAATAAAATATACCCAGGTACTATATTTTTGAGAGCAGTGGTGGCCCAGTGGTAACAGCCGCGACTTACGTGGTGTAGGTCGTAGGTTCGAACCCGGACAGGCGCTTTACTTTGTGTAGTTAATAATTTCATCACCACTGCTCTCAAAACGGTGAAGGAAAACATCGTGAGGAAACATGTCCTAGAACCAAAAATTCGAAGACATGTGACATCTACCAACCCGTACGGGGCCCGCGTGATGGATTACGGCCCACTCCCTCTTACCGAGAGGAGGCCTGTGTCCCAGCAGTGGGAACATTGTAGGCTGATTATGTATGTATGTATGTAATTCTATATAATATTAATAGGTAGGTACTAATGGGTCACCGAGGCCCCCGCAACACAGGCAATAGAAGGAATACGGGTGGGTTTTAGTCAGTAAGAGTCTGACACACCCTCCCGCTCCGACCAGAGCGGGAGAAGTTATTTGATGATTTCCCATCCGCAAAAAAAAAAGGCTGATTATGCTACCATATTTTTTAGTTTTTTTTTGCAGTCTACTATATTTTTACATTTCAAAATACTATATTTGATATAAAAAAGTTGGCAACCCTAGCAGTGCTCCAACAGCAAACTTATAATGACGGTTTTACCATATCACTGCGATTTTGAAAATGATGCAGTCTCTCTTACTCATTTTTTGTATTCTGACATTGGCAGAATTGTCGACATCGGCACTATTGCCATAGAGAAAAATAGAATAGAATAGAAAAAATTGTATAAAAAGAGGTTATTATTATTATTTTTTGTTACTATAGTGCCTATATTTACCTATGTTTTTTGAATTAATAATTCGCCTTTATAGTAAAGTCGATTTATGAATTCACTGGAGTAATCTGACATGTGCTAGCTGTCACTTTCTGTGGTCATATTTATTGTATTTGAGACTTGTTATTATACATTTATTTTACACGTATTTAAATAGATAAAACTATACGATCACCATTACAATAAATATGACTAATAATTGTATTACAAAAGTGACAGCTAGCACATGTCAGATTACTCTAGTGAAGTAATAATTCGACTTTAGACAGACCTACTATAGACAACTTCATGCGTGTCGGCAGAATTGTCGACATCGGTACTATTGCCATAGAGAAAAATATAACAAATTGTATAAAGAAGAGGTTATAATATTAGAAGCTGGCTGGAAAATTAAACCTTACACTATTTTGACAGATTTTGTTTACTATAGTGCCTATAACCTATGTTTTTTTTATAACAACTTACTATAAAGTCGAATTATTAATTCACTCGAGTAATCTGACATGTGCTAGCTGTCCCTGTGTGTGGCCATATTTATTGTATTCTAGACTTGTACACTTGTTATTATACATTTACTTTACACTTATATAAATCGATAAAACAATATATGACTAATAATTTTATTACACAAAGTGACAGCTAGCACATGTCAGATTACTCCAGTAAATTAATAATTCGACTTTAGACAGACCTACTATAGACGACTTCATGCGTGTCGGTAATATTAACGTAACGTAGAGTAAGAATCTTCAGGCATAACGTTTTTGTAATTGGAGCAGAATGTGGCAAGCCTTCAGACAGTGTGGTATCAATGAGGATAGTGGGAGGTAGGAGAGCTGCTCCGCATTCGTTCCCGTGGACTGTGGCCATCCTGAAGAATGATCGCACGCATTGTGGTGGAGCGATGATCACCAACAAGCACGTGCTAAGTGCAGGACATTGTTTTAAATGGTAAGCATGATCACTGCAAATAACGCCTACATAACATAACATGACGACTGTGTTCCCCGAAGGGTTAGTGGGTTAGGTTAGGCAGAGGTGACCCACATTTCGCCAGTTATGTTTAAGTCCCATGTAATAGAAAGCGAGCCTGTTGCCATCAAGCGGGTACAAATCCAGACTCCGGGCTGCAACTGAGAAATTCAAGATGGACACAGCCCAATAACAGTTTGCCCGACCCGGGAATCGAACGCAGGACCTCATGCTCAGCAGTAGCGCTTATGACCACTTGACTAGAGGTCCATAACTTATACGCCAAGGAGTTGGAGGACGATCGTTTGTCACTGTATGGGAAAGTGTGATGTGAGATGAAAGAATGAGGAACATGATGGTAGATTTCATTTGAGTACCTTGGCAGGTCTGAACATAGGCTCTTCGAACTTTATCTTGGCAGGTCTGAACATAGGCTCTTCGAACTTTATCTTGGCAGGTCTGAACATAGGCTCTTCGAACTTTATCTTGGCAGGTCTGAACATAGGCTCTTCGAACTTTATCTTGGCAGGTCTGAACATAGGCTCTACGAACTTTATCTTGGCAGGTCTGAACATAGGCTCTTCGAACTTTATCTTGGCAGGTCTGAACATAGGCTCTTCGAACTTTATCTTGGCAGGTCTGAACATAGGCTCTACGAACTTTATCTTGGCAGGTCTGAACATAGGCTCTTCGAACTTTATCTTGGCAGGTCTGAACATAGGCTCTTCGAACTTTATCTTGGCAGGTCTGAACATAGGCTCTACGAACTCTATCTTGGCAGGTCTGAACATAGGCTCTACGAACTTTATCTTGGCAGGTCTGAACATAGGCTCTACGAACTTTATCTTGGCAGGTCTGAACATAGGTTCTACGAACTTTCGCGCATGTTCCCTCACTCACACTCGCCTCATGTCACCATCTGGTTCCTAAAAAATGTTACTGCGCAGCCTTCTGCGCGAAGTTCGGACCGGCCAAGAAATTTCGGCCGTAGTGTATGTCCGTCGATGGCTAGGTAACGATGGATAGATTATGTGAACGATGATATGCTAGAAAGGAGGTGAAAAGTGAGATGATGGCAAATAAACATAGGCACCTATAGAAGATGAAAAAAAACCGCAACTGTACTATAAAGCTAAGAGCTAAGGAACCGAATTAATCGTTTCGGAATGTCTTTTGCTGAAGCTGGACCATTATGCACTTCTCTGCATCTAATTTATTGTTATATTGGATACAGCACAACGTAAATTACAACCAGGGAGTAAAGATCAGTAAATTAGCCATTATTATAGACTAATTAAGAAAAAAATTGAGGTTTTAATTATCTGAATTTCCGCGTTGTGTAATTTCCAATTTCAATGAATGAATGGACCTGCTACAACATATTTTTGATTTCAGGGATAATTTCATTACAATGCAAGTGTTAATAGGATTGGACGATTTGGACAATTTAAATAATGTGGAGAAGCGAAATATTTCGAACGTTGTGATTCACGAGTTATTTACGTCGACTGCGGTTAGAGATGAAAATGATATTGCCATAGCTACATTGAACCAACCAGTCGTATTTAATGAAAATATTGTGCCGATATGTTTACCACCACCAGGTTTGTATGAATTCAAAAAAACCTACATGCCTACCGATATCTTGATGGGTTTATTCCGCTCTCCAAAACTCTATACTGGTTTTTTTAAGGTTCCGTAGTAAGCCAGGAACCCTTATAGTTTCGCCATGTCCGTCTGTCTGTCTGTCCCACACTGTAGCTCAAAGACGCTTAGTAATAGAAAGCTGTAATTTGGCATTGGTATAAATATTAATTACGCCGACAAAGTGGTAAAACAATACCTTGGGAAAAAAAAATTTACGCACGCCCTTGCACGTAATGTGGAATTGATATTTTTTTTCTGGTCTAGCCCTTGGTGTGGGGTATCGTTGGATAGGTCATTTAAAAATATTGCAGGTCTGGGAACACACTTTTCGATTCAAGGATCCACTTGCGTAATATTAAGCATTAAAGTGCTAATTTTTGTTAGAGTCGAGCGTCCCCCCCCCTGCCCTAATTAAAATTAAAAGGAAAACTATCACGGCTAAGTAGGCTTTACAAGTTAACGAGTTATAGTCGACCAACTTAAATTTGCAGTTGGAGAATTGACCGTGGCATATATCGATGTATGAGAGAACAGGTTTTTCAACTACAATGTTAGGTTTGTGTTAAATTCGTCCCAAGTAATCCCAACTACGCAACCCTTAATTGTGCGTGGTCCGACACTCACTTGGCCGGTTTTTTTTATTCTTCCAAATAACATGGTATCTTTGGAAGAGAATACTTTCATCGTGCCAAACGAGCTTTCCAACTACTCGTAATGTATTTAAATGCTAATCACTGTTTGTTTAGTCGGCAAAACAAGTAAATAATAGTTTGTTTTCTATATTTATAGGCTTTCTTAACAGCTTGTTAATTTGTTTTACAGCTACAATGAAAATAAAAATATTTTGATGATCCCACAGATATGACAAAGATAGTGAAATAATACTGTAATTTTCATGAAATGAATATGTACTATACAGGGTGACTTGTAATTTGACGTATTCCTTCCAACAGGCTTAGCATGACGCTTTCTATTTCTAATCTACTGTATAATCGCTTGTCTACATTTCTCGGTAGAAAATGTCAACTGTCTACACGGAAACGTCATTTTTGTCTACGCTTCAGTCAATAAAACGCTTCTCTACGGTTCTTGTGCTAAGCCTGCTGGACGTGGTAGCGTGACCCATTTGCAAAAATAAGCATCCCCCCATAAAACCTACACGAAAATTCATGGGATTTAAAACTCATCTTTTACATTTTTTTTTTAATTTCCCAGAATTTCTCAATAGCCATTCGCAATAATTAAGCACCCCATGCTGAATTGTTGAAAATGGGTCACACTATCACGTCCTGAAAGGAACGCGTCACATTACAAGTCACCACCACCTATATAATTATAGTACAGGAATGTCTAAATAAGTCAATGAAAAAAAGAAATAAAACCTTAATCTTCCATCTCTATTGGCCAGCAACACTGGCCAAACGAGCTCAAAAAATTCGGTGACAGCCATATACTAAATAAATAAATCAGAAACGTTTTATTTTTAAATGGTATCGAACCAGTTTGTTTTTGGAATATCATGCCATGATTGATAGAAACATATTTTTTTAAATTTTCTGCTAGTTCTTTTCCTAAGTTATAAAGAGTATTTTTTTTAGCGTATTTTAGTAGTTTATAAAACTGTTGCATAATGAGTGGTATTAAAACACGAGTGTGTGTTTAAAAACCGAGCCGTAATATAGGTTTTTATAGTATCACACGAATGTTTGAACACCTAGTTAACAGTGGCGTGCCTAGGGTTTCAAAATAACGCAAGCCCAATACAATTTTAACCGATTTCAAAAAAAGAAAGTTCAGTTTTCGACTGAGTATGTAGGTACCTACGTATGTATCATCGCAATCATCGCGCGCGAACTTTTAAATAGTTCGGGTTTGATATTGATTCGCTATCGAGCATTTTAGTAAGGCTTTTGGGCTTATATGAAGGTACCGCCACTGCTAGTTAAGTGCAGTTTCATACACTACTTTATCTACTCTCATATATTATGGATTGAACCTACTAAATAAAAGATCAAAGTTAAAAGTGTGAGAAATATTTTATTGCTAATGCGCGCGCCTCGCATATGCGTTCCATTAGAAACAAATAATTGATGGAAACTCCTTGATGATATTAACTTCTTGGATTTACCCTGTATCGTATTGGTAAAAAAAATGTTTTATACATTATTTTGTTAGAAAAAAAGTGTTATAAATTTGTGTTGTGTTAATAAAGTATGTCAATATAAACTCGTTTTGAAGTTTATAATGCGAATTTTACGATATGAGAGTAGATAAAATTACTTACAACACAAAAAAATATTTGAATTAGTAGGTACCTATAAATCTAAAGAGCACTGACCAGAAAAAAGAAGTTTGTATCTAAAAAATTCTTCGGTGTATTCTTTATTTGTTTGTGTTATATATGTATACACAAATACCTAGTGTATGTAATTAATGATATATTATATGCTTTTAGGTGAAGATTTTACAAATAGAATAGGAACGATAGTTGGATGGGGACGAATCGGTTCAGATAAGTCGTCATCAAAAGTTTTACTAAAAGCTAGTCTTCGAATTCTTTCGGACGTAGACTGCATGAATTCACAACTGGCGCAGCACCTTAAGCCAACAATGATGTGCGCTTTCTCGAAAGGAAAGGATGGTTGCCAGGTAACTTGAATGGAATTACAAATCCCTTGTGTGTTGAATGTTAATTTTATTTTTAATCTTAGATTCTCTGTAATTAGGAAAGTGTTTCATAGTAATTTTCATTCAATTAGTGGGAAAAGACGTGACTCGACCCATGTCGAATGTCTACAAATAGCGAAGGGCTCCGTTTTAGGGTTCCGTATCTCAAAACGAAAAAACGAAACCCTTATAGGATCACTCTGTCTGTTTTTCTTCCTGTCTGTTTGGCTGTCTGTCTGTCTGTCTGTCCGCCTGTCACAGCCGATTTGCTCCGAATCTACTGCACCGATTAAGTTGAAATTTGGTACCTACACATGTGAATTTCTGTGGCCCAAACACGGACGTGTAATAAGATAAATGAATTTTGAATATGAGGGTCACTTTTGGGGGGCAAATAAGAAAATAAAAACAAAAGTGCCGTGTGACATATCAAATGAAAGGGTAATGAGGATCCCAAATATGTATAATTTTAAAATAAACAATTTTAAAAGTTATTTAAGAAAATTGATGAAAATTGACCATTCTTCCCGCCTTATCTCCGACACTACTGAGCCTAAAATTCTGAAAGAAATACAGAAAATAGTACTTTACCTTATAGATTACAGGAAAACCTATATAAAGTCTATGGTGTTAATATAACACGGTAAATCTCTTAATACTGTGCGTATAAACTTACATTTACAGTCGGAATGTATGGGAGAAGAACATGTTTTTCTACTATAATGTTAAGTTTGGTCTTGGGACAAAAGACTTGGTAGATGACTTAATCATTGTACGGACTTCTCACCACGCCAGTACAACTTGCAATTGTCCGGTTTTTGTCGTTTTCCCAATTTTCATTTCTTATTAGTTTCGTTTGCATTATTTTTTAGGTATGTACCTACCTACCTTCCTAATGACTAACTAAAACGTAATGTAAATTTTCTTAATCATCATCACGATTTCAGCCGAAAGACGTCCACTACTGGACATAGGCAAATTTCCCCGATTTTCTTAATAAAACGTAGCTATTATAAAAGGTTTAAAAGATCAATCACGAAGCCGTCATACGCATTCTGTACATTAGACTAAGAACGCTCGCTAAAAGCAATTATTTTTGCACAAATTTGCAAATATAATTGCTTTGAAACGACTTTCAATTTTGGTGTGAAAACATTCAAAACTTATTTTCGTAATAAAACGTTAAAAAAAGTTGTAACTTTGTCCTTCAATATCTCCGTAACCAGAAGGTTCCCAGGTATGCTCCAGTAAAAAAAAGTCAATAAAACGAGAAGAACAAGAGTCATTTGTTCTTCCCGTTATACCTAATGATATTTTGTACGTTTTATTTTTTCGGCTTTTTTCTGTTATTTGTAGATTTTTGACAGTTGTTACGGGTCGTCAGAAACCCGAAATTCTGATAATCAGTTTTAGCAAGGGGTATCGTGTTACCCAGTAACTGGGCTGTGGAGATCAGATAGGCAGTCGCTCCATCTAAAATACTGGTATTCAGGTGCATCCAGTTAAACTAGAAGGTGATTCCAAGATAGTTGGTAAAAGGCTAGGCAGATGATGATTATGATTTTTTCGCCTTTTTTTACTGCCGTGATACATAGCTGCCTGCTGCATGAAACTTCTGAAAATGCGTTTAGTTAGTGTGATCTATCTTACAAAAATACATCCAAATATAGGTATGTAGTAGATACCAGGATCCGCTCCAATGGGTGTATTCTCTACCTACAAAACAATGATAGGTTATGAATAGGATAGGAACATC
Organism: Atethmia centrago; assembly: GCA_905333075.3. Classification (NCBI taxonomy): domain Eukaryota; kingdom Metazoa; phylum Arthropoda; class Insecta; order Lepidoptera; family Noctuidae; genus Atethmia; species Atethmia centrago. Next base: position 10,356,900 of record HG995383.1, on the reverse strand, counting down.
ACTATTTTGCGGATGAAGATGATATTCCTGCGCTGATAATGGGCCCTATCAGAATACCAGTGCTGCGACACTTATTTTAAGTTGCTCCCCGCGGTTTCATCCGCGTAAGTCTCGATCCTGGAGGTATATTGGGATAAAAAGTATCCTATGTTCTAGTCTAAGTCATGGTCTACCTATGTGCCAAATTTCATCCAAATCAGTTCAACCGTTTTAGCGTGAAAGCGTTACAAACAAACTCATTTTCGCATTTATAATATTAGTTTCCTAACTAATATTATAAATGCGAAAATGAGTTTGTAGGATAGGATGTCGCAGCATCATGCTTAGATAGGAGCCTTTTGGCCTCCTATAGGACTTTCTGTTTTTATTTTCATTTTATTTTGCTTTTTTTTTTAATGTCTATGAGTGTGTTTATTTTAATTTGTGATCTTCCAGTGCGAGTCCCCAATAAATACTTTTTCTATTTCTCTTTCTTTCCTTATATATTTTTTATATCATGTCGATAGAATATGCTTAGGTAATAGTAGAATGTATAAATGCAGCTTTGTGCCTACTGTAGGTATGTGCCTATTTGCTATTGTTTAGGGAAAGTCATGCTAATAAATTTACTGACTTTATTTTCAGCGACAATTAACCATTCTATTAACAAAAATGTTGCATTTTTTTAGGGCGACAGTGGTGGGCCGTTATTAGTCTTTCAACCTGAAGGGAAATATGTCCAAGCAGGTAATGAAACCTCCAACTATTTTCTAATCTAACACACCTAGTACCTAGCTAGCTTAATCGCTTGGATGACTATTATTATTGTGATTTAAACAATATTGCACACACGGCTACATATCAAGCTATACAATTCCAGTATAAGTTGAACTCTCATTGCACTGAAATCCTATACAATGCACGATGTGGTTATACTGGAAATGTATAGCTTGTCAAGTAGCCGTGTGTACAACAAAATTACCCACATCTAAATACCCAAATAAATTGTGCTCTGTTCTTGTTGTGCTCTTTTCTACTGTACACAATTAGGCAATTAGACTAAATTTGTGCAGTAGAAAAGCTTGAGTTAAAACGTAGAGTAGGTAAACGAAAAGTAGGTGATTAAAAATGTATTGAATGAAAATTGCACATTAGAGGCATAAATATAATCGTTACCATATTGTAGTGAAAATACTGCTAATGCTGCTGGTGCGCCGGGGAATCGAAAGAAAGGAACTCCTCAGTTCAATACCTATAATAGCCTAATATGGCGTCACCACGAAAAGCTTCGCAACAATTTGCACTGCAAACAGATGCTCAAAATTCTTTTACACTACTTTGATTTGTACTTAACCCCACCCGTATCGATATTAATTTGTCATTTCGACCATCGGCAAACACAACACAACTTAAGGCGCTGACAAGAGGCAAATTACCAAAGTAGGCTTGGCTTAAAAAAAATCCAAATCAATATAGCTTGTGGTAGCGGAAAAATATATGTCAATCTTGAACATATTTCTCAGAACTTGGTTGTTACCAAAACACGTTTTGGAAAAAAATCGCGATAAAAATTAACGGTAATCTAACCTTTTACCTTGACTTCCAATCCAAAATATCTGTATTAAATATCAACTTGCGTTGGTATTTAATTAATAACAAGAACCAACGACTTATTTGAACACAGAACTTGGTTGATTTTTATTTTCGATTACTCAACTCATTTTTGAATAAATAGATAATTGCTTCATATTTTGCAATAAATTACAAGCACAACGCTTGTCCTCACGCTTCTCTTTCTTTTCTATGCAGTCCGACAGTGACCGCACTTTAGCTGTTGTCAGCGTCATAACAGGAAAGCGCCATATTCTGATGGACTTAGATTTCATATTTTGATGTACCTACCAAGTGACTACGCAAGCTTTATATGAGACATATCCTCGGTTCCTGAAAGACAGATCAGAATGTGAATGTAACTACTTCATATAATATAAGAGCCTACTTGCAATGCGCAAGAGCAACTTACCCTCGAGGGTAATCTTTTATGCTTGATGGTTGCAAGGTCATGTGCTCAATAGGTCGTCTTGACTACCTATTCTTGGTTCAATTTCGACATGCCTCGTACAGAATCCGTTGTAAATTGGTTCATTTCTGAATTACGGTTATGACTTTGACGTTTAATTTATAAGCAACTGCAATTTTGTTGATTAACTTACTCACATCGCAAGGTAATGGCAGCTGCATCCGGCTGGCTTTCAAATATTGAAAAAGAAAGTAATTAATGAGACGATTAAGAGGACGTATTGAATGAATTTGCATGCACGTGGCATGCAAATGACATGAATCAAACCTTGACCCTGTATAATATGACTGGCTGTTTTGTATTCAGGAGTCGTGTCTTGGGGCATCGGATGCGCGGATCCTAGGTATCCTGGTAAGTTTCTACTGTTTTGTTTTTACCTCACTAGTCTCAGGAGTTTTTTACTCGTATTACTAACTAATACATCCCATGAGTCACATGTGATGTAGGTAGGTAGGTGATCACTGATTCACTGGGTGGTGTATTTAGTAGATCGTGCCAAAGTTTCTAGACAACCCTAAACAATTGAGTTAAAATTATTTTCTGAATCGGCTCATGGTCCATTGGTCATGCCTAGGCAATTCTTGTTACCTATGGTTCCATCGCCCATTTTCAGAAGTGCGCTTGTGTAACATTTTAGTCGTTACCTAATCATGGATGCAAAGGTTACATAATATAAATACCTAGGTATTTGCCTACGAGGGTTTTACGTAACACACGGTAAGATCCAACATTCGGTCTTGCAGGGAAATACCCAATGACAAAGAAAATAGGACGCATGTTTTAAATCAAGTCCTAACTCTCTGAAATATTTTCTCCTATCGCCTATCAGCTGTAGATTTATTCGATCACATGCATGCAGTGTGTGTCGCCTCACGCTTGTGTGGCACCCAAACAATTTACATTAAATTACGTCATGGTAACACGTTATTCACAGCCATTTTAAATACTCCTTCAGATGTAAGATAAATCTGAAAAATCCCGTTTTATCTGCATATTGATGGAATTTAGATGGAACAATACGTTGTTGGAAAAATGATAGGAAAATCATTCGCCGTTATTCGAACACCTACCTCGTACTTAGGCAATATTTTATTACCCTGTTGAATAGGTATGTAAAGCGGATGTAGTGCGCTATGACGACGGCGACGTCACATTTTTCTTCAACTTCGTCACATAAACGAGCTCATAAAATGATTGGCCTGATGAATTTCGTATGATTACATTACTTACGAATTACTCTTTTGTTTTCCCCGAAAAACGAGACTGAGCCCGCGCACGTGGGTCATTTCATTTTGGGCAAAAAATCGGGACATCTGGTTAACAATAATAATGAGCTAGACTTGAACTTGCAGTGACACCTGCCGTTCGTCTCTAGCCTGAAATATCTAAGCGAGATCTGCCATAAGATAGGTACTTTAGGGTTCTCAGTAAAGCTGGTGACGTTACACCAGCTTTACTGAGAACCCTAAAGTCGGTCAACTACAACTACTTTAATGTCATAGCGTAGGTATTTAACAATATTTCAGACGGAAGCGAGATGGTACTCGTTCGACTAATCGGACAGGACTCTATTTTAAGGGAAGAAAGGAGGCTTTATAGACACTTTACAATCAACATTAAAGAATTATATACAATTAAAATACATTAGTCAGTACCTACGTGAATCATGCAGCAGTGGTTCACGTACTGGCAGTCGAAATGTTCGGCAAAAGTATAATAGAATACATAAGAATCGTTACCAAATGAGATGGGAACAATAAACTATTAACTAATCAATTGATTAGTTAATATCTAACATAACAGGATGTTTTGACGTACTAAATGTTTGTACCTTAATGGGTTTAAAATTAGTAAGCTGCTAAATTAACAGTGCTACGTTTTTTTTAGTGCCAACTGCCAACTGTTAAATACATTCTGAGATTAAATATAGGAGTCACAACTTTGAACACAGAAAACAATAATACCCTAACTAATCATAAAATAAAAGAGGCTGTCGGTGGCGGCGGGGGCGTCAGGTATTCTGGTGCCAGCAACTGCTAATTTTGCGTTCAGTCTTCAGTCAGATTGTTATTTATTCGAGTTGATATATTTAACTGCAGAGTTCGGAAATATTACATTTAACCAGTGTTACATAAAGATTGATTGAGTTGATAGAGCATTTGTATTTAGAGTTCAATAAAATTTTATCAGATCTATGTGTAGCCTAAATACCATCGACACTTGTCAACCGTTTTTTAAAAGCCTAAACATTCTAACCTACCCTCATGGTACATCTACGAAACTAATATAATTATTTGTAAATCTTCATCTCGCAATAAAAAATTTCTTCAAAAGCTAAGCTATAGAAAGTTACGCGACGAAAATAAGCTAGAGCTCGAAATAACACATGGCAGAACAGCCCTAATGAATAGAAGTACCAACTTTCTGTAGCCACAAAAATATTTAACAAGCTGCCTGAGACATTAAAATCATTAAATCTGGATAAATTCAAAAGTGTACTTAAGAAAATTTGAATCGATAAATGTTACTACTCAATAAAGGACTATTTGGATAATAGTTCTATAATCCCTCCTTCAGATATGCATTGTTTGACACTCTTGTGCTAATTTGATTAATTGAATTGACATTATCCTAGTTTATTTTTTGACATTTCTGTTTTATCTTAAATTTTTATTGTTGACCTTTTATCAATATTTTATTAATTTGGTAGGTACTTGTTTTGACATTGTAGTTTTTATTTGAAATTTAATTCATTGTCAGGCGAATATTAGGTATATTGATTTATCCAACACTAGCTCTTTCTATAATTTTTTTTTGATATTGTGTAATGAACAAATAATTGAAATTTATACTAACATTTGTACGGCAAAGAAAAACTTAGAAAAATGTAACATCTCACTCACCTGTGTATCTGTATTCTGTTTTGTTAAATGACTTTTTTGCAGAGATCCCTCGGGGGATCTTATCTGCTTCACCGGGCTTCGGTGGGGCCAGAAGGGCCTCTCACCTAGTTAGTTAAGTTAGATAGGTAGCACAGCTAAGGCCGTCCCATAGTGGGACTCGAACCTAGGCTTAGGGCCCTACCGGTTACTGAGCAAGTGGGGACTTGTCGAATCTGTGAGTTATTATTAGGGGCATTGATTATATTGTCTTGCACCGCGCGGGCGGGCGGGTTCAAAGGACGGGGGGAGTATTTTGTTATTCTACTTCGTTGAGGTACTCGCCATCGAGTACGGGATGTCGGTGTGTATACTGTGTATCTGTAACCTATCTTCACAAATAAATACTCTGAATCTGAATCTGAAACTACTAATTTTAAGTGTTAATTATTCTTAACATTTAGCAGTGTTATTATTTTTTAACGTTTAAACCCATCTCTAGTGATCATAGTGAGCTGTGATTGGTGTCATGGAAGCTTTAATGATTTGGTTTTAGAAAATAAAATATGATTTCCCAGGCACAGAACAGGAAAACATGGCACTAAAGGGAGGAGGCCTATACACTAAGGAGTGGGAGGAACCAGGGTGCCAGTAATGAGGAGTCAATAAATGAAGGCGACAAAATCATAATGGATTTCTGAACTTGTTTCTCATAGAACTGTTTATTGCAGGTGTTTACACGAAGGTCAGTAACTACATCGACTGGATTGTTCAGCATACGGCGGACGGAGACAGATGTACATAAGCATTTTAGATAGTTCAAATAAAATATGTAGGTATATACAAATAAATAATTGTAATAGTATCTACCTATTGTTTCTATTAGATACCTAGACCTGACACAAAACCCTTTAAGTAGCTGATGTCCTACAACTGCACCTGTCGACAATCGGAGTCCTACTGGATATATGCCTTCTTTAATTATCTGTGGCATTATTGCTGAAATGAATCTATTCCCAGCAACCAGGCTATTAAAATATTATAAAAAAAATGGTGCGGCCGTAAAGCATCATGTTTTTTTTGTTCATGTGTTTCCTGCATACCTACTTACCTACGGTACTGTGCCAAATATTTTTTTTTTCATCATAATGAATTACCACTATAGCACCAGATCTCCGTGCCTTCAGCTTCTTCGATGTCTTCGAGGGCAACTGTTTGTTTGCAGTCTGCACGCAACAATGATTTCGCTGTAGGAGCAGTGGCTGATCAGTTTGCTGCTGTGCTTCGATTCGCGGGTTCGATTCCCCAATCTTTTTTTTGACTTACTGTAACTAGGTAGTTCTTAATCTGTGTGTCTGACTATTTCTGTAAACGAGAGCGAGATTTTTGTCTCTAAACACACTCATAATAGGTACCTACCTATTACGTAGAGGAGAAATTAAGTACTGGAAAGAGGTATATACCAACACCTATGTAACTGGGTACGATTTTAACCTTTAGGCTAAAGGGGAAGGGAGGGGAGGGGCTATAGTTCAACGCAGTCATAAAGCAAGACTTATGAATTGGGGTATCTAACCTCCTTACCTAACCTGCGATGGCCAGGGCCACTTGATAGATACTAGATACATACATAGATACTTCATAGGTGAAGTCATATTTATTACTAGGTGCTGCCCTCAACTTCGACAGAGTGGCTTTTTCTAAAATAAAAGTAAAAATCGGTCCAGCCGTTTCGGAGATTAGCCGGAACAAACAGACAGACAGATTTTCTTTTATAGATACCGTGTATATATGAACTTTCATGTGAATTTAGTAAAAGATGTTATTTTGACATTACCTACAGACACTTCAATTTTGTTTATTTGTATACTTAGATGAGTTTTCAAGCCTGTTATTACTTCAGTAGCCCAAACGAGCCAGTGCAAAAATAATAAAACATAATGACCGTCAAAAATCATTTATTCAAGCTAGGCTGAGAATCAGCACTTTTTGAACGTCAAAATTACATAAGACATTCCCCCAAAAACGCCCGCCCTTCACCACTTTCTTAACTGGGAAGAAGTGCCGCAAAAAACTCCCCAGCAGCACACCTCTCTGTTTAGTTAGATAAATTTGATTATATACATACATAGGTAAGTACCTACCGGTTTACTAATATCCGAAAACAATGCTACTGACGCTGTACCTTCCCTACTACTACTAGCAAGCAATCACATCCAGACAGAGTTACCTAGTATAACCAAATAAGTACTATACTGTTGGTACCTACTAAAAGCTTGACACACTAAACTCAATAGAATCTAATGCTCACTGGACTGGGCTCTGGGCTTCTTAACTGTTGGGGAGTCCAGAGCCCAGTCCACGGAGTGGTATGTTACGACCTATCTGGCCAATACTGGTCAGTCCCATATTTTTAACTAGGTAGGTAGCACCGCACCAAAGGATGTCGTGTGCTCAGGGCAGACCTATCCTGCTGGGGTCGCGGGAAAGTCCAAAAGGGTTACCGATACCCCTGGCAACACAGGCTACTTACTACTCCTTTCAAATTATATAAAGAAAGAAATAGGTACATTAAAATTCTTCATTGCAACGTAAAAACAACAAGTTGTTTAATTATGTACCTATTGATTCCCAATCTACACAGTATATTGCAAGCCATCAGAAATCAATCGGTCAACAAATTTATATTTCTGCAGCGTACTCAGGAACCGCTGACGAGCGTACTTAGGAGTGATATTTCGAATTTGAAAATAAAAATGATCAGCTTTTATTTAGACAGACTTAAATACAAAACTATTGAATTCAAACCTTTCTTCAAATTAACAGTAAGTTGTCAACTTTATTTGCTGAATTTCTGAGAGTATTGGAACGTCATTCAAATGTGTTATAATGCGACCAAAACAGAGACAACCAGTCACATTGGTCCATTGCATCCTTTGTCCCGTTCTAACATATGAATACCATCATAACTTTGACGTTTACAACAAGGCTGCAAAGGATTTTATAATTTATCCTTCCTTTCTTTTGTTTGACGGTCGTTCACTCCACTGAACTCCACTCGCCAGTAAAAGTACTCTGTGCCACTCGCTCTCGTTGTTTGGCCTAGTTGCTAAGTTTATTAGATTTTAGTTCTAATTTTTTAAATTTAGTGTTCAGTCCTACTTTTAATTACACAGTAACAGGATTATGTGATACTTAAAATGCCCGGTATAAGGAAATATCGACGCGACACCAGCGAAGTCAGCTGTTGTTTGAAATATGTTATTTTTGGTGTGAATGTTTTGTTCTGGGTAAGTGGAGATCTTATTGTATCTTGTTTTACAATTTACATATTAATTACGGAATTGACATTCGTACATAACTTGCTTGTCAAGGTTTTTATTATGGTCTTAAAATGTGTGGTATTTTAGAGATGCAAGTTTGTGAATGAGATGCACTGCACTCATATTACTTGTAATGTCTGAGTGGTATTGATTTCATCTCACCTTTGCAAATTGCCAGGCAATTGGGGTCACCTTAGACTAGTTTAGAGGCACCTACATGTAATTGCTATAACATTAGGTACTATAACTGTGCATTCTCCCAATATGCTGTAAAGATTCAATTCTAAGAACTATTATAACAGTAGCCTTGAATTTGCACACAAGTTTCAACAAAAAAGTTTTAAAGTTTGTTAACTCATTTCTAAGGACACAAACAGTTGGCTATCTTATGAATTTGCAAAGTATTGTTTTTTTTTTAAACTCATGATAACAATAAAAGATTTTTAGGTTTTAGCCCTAATCAGTCTATGGCCAAATGCCGTAAGAAATCAAGCTGCAATAATTGACTTGAATAAATAGATTGTTTAATTAGGTGCTCGATAAACACTTCATATTTTTCATGATCATTGGGTCATAAGTAATAAAGAGTATTCTTTCTTTCATCTTTAATGCAGTTAGCATGGGAATCTATAAGCACAGTCTTAGAAACATAATATTATTGTTTGTTCAGATAATAAAATTAGAATATTTATGTCTTTTGAGTGAAATAATATTTAATAAAACAAAACAATAATGATTGATTTCGTGCTTCATGCATCTTTTTTGTATAGTTTTTTACCTGTTACTCCAAATCCAGGTAAAACAGAAATATTTGTAACCAGTGCATTTATTATTAATCACTCAAGGACGACTAATGAGACACAATTGATTTTCTATTGTTTGACACCGAATCGGTGTCGCGCAGGGCTTAACAAGTTCAATTAGTAGGTAAATTTTATTATAAAAAAACAAGGAAATGTGATCACAACAGGATAAGATGATGAATAATTTCAAATGGAATGCTGATTTTGTATAAATAGGTTACAAGGAAGGAAATAGCATTTAAATGATAAACTGAGATTATAGGCATAATTTTGGTAATTTGGGATTTATTACTACTCATGTCAGTCATATTGTTATAATGATAACAGAATGAACCATTTACTCTACATACCTATAGATTAATATGGTGTAAAATATACAGCCCAGTGACAGACAGATGGTGGCGTAGGCATAGCAATAGGAATCCGTTGATACCCTGGGTATCATTGATTTTTTACTTATTCTTCTATTGAAGTACTTCTTTAAACTCTTTTATTTGCTTATCTTGAATTCTTCCATTTCAGTTCCTTGGTCTGATTGTGTTAGCTGTTGGAGTGTGGGCATGGACAGAAAAGGACACATTCAACAATTTGTCGAGGCTCACTAACATTGCATTGGATCCAGCATTTATATTAATATGTGTGGGTGAGTACACGACATTGAGAATGGGAGGCGAATTTATTTTATCTGGATATAGTGGACCACAGATTTGCATAAAAAGTTAGAGAAGTTTTTGTCAATTTTAGTACCTACATTTGAAGCAAATAGGTGCTTGTTCTTGTGTAAAACAAAACATTTCAGGTATCCAAAAAATCATCTATTTAGAAAAGACGAAAAGTGCAAAGTTGTATGAGAGTTAATGATGAACCAATCAAGTTATGGTTAATTATATTATTTCCACTAAAATCTTAATTTTATTTCATCTCAAATGCAATCGACTCTGTTACAACAGCTGTTCTAATTTGGGTGGGCTGTCAAAATAGCCAGCCCAGTTATTGTGCTTTAAACTGCACTAAATGTTGCCACATTAATTTCTTACTGTAAACATGACCCAGTCATTGATTGTTTAAAGTAGTTTTATTACCAGCAGTCACAGATGTTGGATGTTGGTATTCAGTATATTATGATGACCAATGGGTGTGAGGAACACATTGGAGCCTTGTTCACAAAACTCAAATAAAGCAGAAGGCTTGGCCCTATAAAATGTTATGTATAGCATAATATCTTATAGTAAAATGCATAATATCTTTTCTAGTTATTAGTTAGCCCTGGGGCATAAAAAGAAACTCCCTTTATGACCTTGAATATTCTAAGATACAACTGCCGAATTATCAGAAGGTCAAACGGCTACTTTTGCAGAAAGCCTGTGATGTAACATCACAGGCACTTTCACACAACAGTGGTAACACTGACACTACGAAAATTGCCCTTAAGGCTACAGCATAAAGGTCAAATTGTTACCACTGATATGCGGCATAATTTTTGGCAGGTTCCCTGCATTACAGTGAGTGCCTACTGCCTTATTTTTTTCAATAATATGGTGTTTATTTCATAATGATGTGATTGCAGGCACAATTACGTTTATTATCGGGTTCACGGGCTGCGTCGGCGCACTTCGTGAGAACACGTGCCTGCTAGCATGCGTGAGTATTACCATTGTTATATTTGTATAGATCTAGCCACAGAGTAATTAAAAGATGGAGGGCGAACCCGTAAGATGGAGGGTTAAAATGATAATGTATGATCATAATCTAAATTATACTTATATTGCGGGTCATCGCCCGCCCGTGCTTTATTTCGCTTAGCGTTCTTAATAGCTTTTAAACACTGCCTTAAGAACTGGGCTATCAAAAGCAAAAAAAGTATTCAAAAACAAGTGGTAGTTCCAGATATTAGCGAATTACGATGGGTGCAACCGGAGGATCCAAAAAAATGCAGATTTATTTTAATAAACTAATTTATTACTGTATTACAAAGTATTGAAATTACGACTAATTATACTAGAGTGTCAATTGGTCGATGTCAGATCCAAAAGTGCCGCTCCACGTTTTTATGTTTCTATGGAAAGGTTCGATTGACGTCAATTGGTCACGTTATGCTGGGCTTGCGTTTCGTGCCCGTAGGTGCCGTGTGCAATGTATATGCAGGTATGCCGATGCAGCGGTCTATTAAGGTTGACCATGCGTAACACCTCCCCCCGTAGAACAGCGAGTATCGATGGACTTGTTCAAGATGGTCGCTGGTAGACATCCAGGGTCAATCCTTATTTGGCTTGGGTTGATAGTGCGTGGTGATGGGATTGCATAGACGACTTCAGGGTTGCTGTTGAAGTTTTCTGTGATTTCTCTGGATGCTTTTCTTATGCGCAGCCGGCGATAGATTAGAGTGGCGATGAGTGCGCATGTACCGGATAGTGCGAGGTACATGGGTATAGTAGTGTGGTAAATGACGGGATCGGTGGCGTTATCTAAATGTACAGGCAGTTGCGTCGCTATCTCGTTGCTAAGCGTGTGAAGTTTTTGTAGATTTGGCGAATTTAGGATGAGTTTCGGATAATTTTCAGGCCTCGACTCGTTGTATAGGGGCATCCCAATGATCTTCACGACATGTCCTTTGATGTGGTCGTCAGTGTTGGAGATAGTGAAGGCGGGTGTTCTCAGGTTACAGTTGAGGGGGATGATTGCCAAATAGCTGCCTCGTAGGGTCCGGTACTGTTCTTGACCGCAAGACATCTTCACTTTTGTTGGTACAGGAAAACTTAAGGTATAATGCTTGTCGTCCAGGGTTTCCAGGGCTTCGGTGGTGAGAGCTACGGGTGTCAGCTTGCAGCTGGGTTGAAGTTCTTGATTGACTATGAGATGCTGGATACAATCTGGTTTGCTCTGGATTTGTAGGTTGGCTGTTGACTCACAGAGATATATGGAGTTTACCTTCGGACATTCTGTCTCTATGTACCTAGAGTCTGAGCTAGAGAGTGCTACGAAAGGTGAGGGTGGTATAAGAGTTTCGTGGTTTCTGTTAGGAACAAGGGAAAGTTTATACAAATTATATGTGGAGGGAACAACTATCGGGACTTTTATAACTACTACTATCTGCTTATTAGAATAGAAGTAACCTAGCTTAATTATTTCATAAAAATGCCTAATTTCTACGTCAAGGATTTCGTCATTAGCATATAAAATCCTTAATTTACCTAACATATACTTAATTTCATCTAAATTAAATAAAGAGTACGGGGTACTCGACGCACGAATAAATGTTAGGGTGTTCTCTAAACTTCGTAATTCTTCATAAAGATCTTCTACATTATCTCCTAAGATTAACAGATGTTGGGCCAGGTGGGCGTATTTAATTAAATCTGTATCCCTATTAGCGTTACTTTCCAAAATTAAGTTTAGTGCTTTACTCATCTTATCTTGGTTTGAAATTATACTATCTATTATTTGAGAGCTACGTGAAATAAATTTACTATTTAAACTGACATGGTTATTAATTTCTAATTCTAATTTATGCTCATTATTACGTAAGGTGTTTATGGCGTTTTCGTATTTAAGTGCATCGGTGTAGTCTAAATTACCAGAAATTGATTTTATTACAGAACCCAAGCCGTCGATAAGGCCTCTTTTACTACGAGTTGATTCAAACATACTAATTTTACTAGTAATTAAATTGATTTTACTATTGAGATGTTTCAGATGGGGGTCGAATAGGAATAAGGTTTTATTGTTAACTAAGGGACTTAATTCAGCCATCTGTGTTTTTACCACTTCAATTTGAAGATGGATATTCTCCAAATCTATATGGCTTAGGAAAGAATGGAAATGGGAAACGATTTTTGCCGCTCCTAATCTGAAGGGAAGTATTCCTGGTCCATTGTCAAGTGATTCAACTGTTATCTCTTGTCCTTGGGCCGGATGTAGGGTCATCAGCCATAGTATTATCCTGTAACAAAGTGGGATCTTTAGGACTTCGCTTAAGGCGAGATTTTGCTACTGGACCGCGTTTCTTCTTCGTATAGATGTGGATTGGAAGATCTGCGAGTACAGTATCTTGCGTATAACGCGGGGCTAACTTCTGTCGAGACGCCATGGGATTGCGTACAAAGATTTGCTGGTCAGGGGTATAGTCCTTCTCGGGTTCTCTGTCCCTGTTACGGGTTTCAGTCAGTTGTGTCCTGTCATGTAAGGATGTCTGGTTAATAAGGTCGTATACTTGACTCATTCGTTTCCTATGGTCTTGTGAGTACTGTTGCAGTAAGTGTTCAGATAGGTCAATATCTATTGGGTCTCGAGGGTCAAAGTGTCCAGTTATCAAGTCCAAGGGTCTACATTTTGTGAAGCTATGGATCGAACTATTGTACGCTAAGATGGCATAAGGCATAAGATTAACGACTGGTTCATTTCGTCTCTCTAATTTCAATAACCTAAGATGTTCTAAAATGGTAGAATGGAACCTTTCTACTATGCGATTGTCGTTAGGGGAATGCGCTAATATTTTATGGTGAGTAATTTTATGAGTTCGGTTGAATTCTAAGAAAATCTGATTTGTGAATTCAGGGCCTCCGTCCGTGACAATCGTCAATGGGACCCCATGGTGGGTGCAAAATACAAGTAGAGCTTGTACTACACTTAAAGCGGTGCTATCTCTAAGGTGATAAGCTTGTGCATACTTAGAGAAAGCGTCTACAATGGTAAGGAATTTCTCTGTTTGAGCTGTGAACAGGTCTAGATGGATAATTTCAAAAGGTTTACTAGGGGGTGGTACAATGTTAAATCTTTGCTTGATGGGGTGACGGTCGTACTTAGCCTGACCACAGATAATACACTCATTTATGTACTTGGAGATGTGTTCTTTCATCTTGGGCCAGTAGAGTTTAGAAGATAAGGCTAAGTAACATTCAGTGATACCGCGATGATTTGTTTTACCTTCGTGGTATTTCTTTATGATGTCTTGTTGACGCAGGTAGTCTTTAACATTCTCTAATTCAACTTTAGTTAGAACCATGTTCATTGAAGAGCTTTTGAAGTTGTCTTGAATTATGGGGATTATTTTATACATGGCCAGAGGAGGATGGATGATTAAACCGGTTTTGACTTTAGGGTTCACATATTCTTTAACTGCATTAATAACGTCGTTAGTCAGGTTAGACTCGGATAGTTGAATGGTAGTACGGGTATGCGTTTCAAATGGCTTACTCACTGTCGGTCGTTTTTTAATATCGCCTACAAGTACAAAACAGATTTGTCTACTGAATTTATTCAAGGGTTCGTCTGATATTGGCACTTCTAGAATAGGGGCTTCGTTACTAGTGTGAACAGTTGCTGTGTCAGAGTTGTCGAGTACGTCAGGGTTGTTTGTAGGGGCTGTCAGTGTTTCAGAACCTACTGTTGAATGAGGCTTTTCAGATACATTTACCGCCATAGACATAGCGTCCTCGTTGTTGATTTCAATGCGGGACAATGCGTCGGCGTTAGTGTTCTTTTTGCCTTGCTTGTATACTGTAGTAAAATTGTATTCACTCAACTTAAGTCTCCAACGTGTGAGTCTGGAGCCTGGTTCTTTAAGGCTCATAACCCATTGTAAGGGTTTATGGTCTGTAACTATCTTAAACTTTCTCCCAAACAAGTATGGACGAAAGTATTTAGTAGCCCAGACTATGGCTAATAACTCCTTCTCGATTACACTGTAGTTAATCTCACTGGAGTTTAATGTCCTAGACGCGTATGCTAAGGGCTTATCTTGTCCTATAGGTCCTTGAGAAAGGACAGCTCCTACGGCAAAGTTAGATGCGTCAGTCGTAAGCACAAATTCCTTAGAAAAGTCAGGGTACTGCAGTATAGGGTCGTTAGTCAGTAGTAATTTGCACTTTTCAAAACAGTCGATGTAGTTAGGGTCATTGAAGGTGATCTTAGAACCTTTCTTGAGACATTGCGTCATGGGTTTCGTAATGCGCGCAAAGTCAGGAATAAATTTCCTGTAGTATCCTAACAGGCCTAAAAAGCGTTTGATCTCGGTAGCTGTCTTAGGAATAGGGAATTTCTGGATGGCAATGATCTTATCGGGGTTAGGCTTAATACCGTCCTTACTTATTACGTGACCTAAGTATGAAGTTTCAAGCTTCAAGAATTCCGACTTATCCATCTGGATCTTAAAGTTTGATTCCCTTAACCTCTTGAATACTCTTTCCAAATTTACCATGTGTTCCTGTAGGGAAACACTAAAAACGATTATGTCATCGAGATATACGAGGCATATGACATTTTGGAGGTCCCTGAGGACATTATCCATCACGCGTTGAAACGTGGATGGAGAATTTTTGAGACCCATAGGCATGCGTAAAAATTCAAAGTGCCCATGTTCTACATTGAAGGCCGTTTTGTGAATATCGGCTGGGTCCATTTCCACCTGGTAAAATCCACTTGCAAGGTCTAGAGTTGTGAAGTAATGACAGTTACCAAGTTTATCTAAGATGTCATTAATATTGGGGATTGGGTACTTGTCATCGAGGGTTTTCTCGTTGACTTTACGAAAATCAATGACTATGCGCCATTTGGTCTTTCCGGACGCATCAGATTTTTTTTGAACTACCCAGATGGGTGAGCTCCAGGCTGACTGCGAGGGACGGATTATCCCTTGGTCTAACATTTTGCTAATCTGATCCTGAACTTCCTGTCTGTGAACAAAGGGATATCTATAGGTCTTAGTATAGACAGGTAATTCGTCGGTGGTATGAATACTATGCTTTATCTTATTGGTGAAAGTTAGAGGTTCACCATCGATATAGAAAACGTCAGCATATTGTGCACAAAGAGATTCCAAGTTGGCTCGTTCTTCAGGATTCAGATGGTCAGTGCGTAGTTTTGATAATACCTCGGATACGCGATCGCTAGGCTGATAGATAGTCGCGCTTTGCTCGTTAAAAAGTTCCGCGGTAACCGGCTTGTCCATTGAGAAAACTACATCATGTTTAGTTGGATTAATTATTTCTATGATGCCACGGTTACTTTTAACAGAAGTAACACAGTCGCGAATAGTGCAATTGGAAATAGTCTGCTCTGATATTATTACGTCACCATCATGAAGATTAATGGGGACTCTAGCTAATTTGGATGAATTAGCGGGTACTATGTCCTCGTAAAGATTACAATTACGTGAATCATACATTCGCAAGGGATTAGATGAATTACGTGTAACAAGAACCTTATTCTTTAAATCTATATTAGACTCTAACTTTTCTAGTAAGTCTAAGCCTATTAAGCCGTCAAAATAATTGTGGAACTTGTAAATGTATAGGGTAATGTCACAGGTTTCTTTAAATTCCGGGAAGCACGGTATAGTAATGGAATAATTACTACGAGTTGTCGCGTGGATGTTAGTGACTTCGAAAGGCTCATAATTACGGTGGATATGATGATAAAATCTTTCTACAACGTTCGGGCTAATAAAAGATAGGTTCGCACCGGTATCTACTAACAGTTTAATGGGTGGATTAGCAATCTGAATGAATGGAAGTTGCCTCTGGGTTTGTAAGTTAATTTCTATTTTGGTTTGTCTGATTTCGGGGCTGTATGAAAATCCTGGCCTTCAGCAGACGTTCCTTGGGCAGATGTTCCTTCAGGCACATTCTGATGTTCCTCTACGTGCACAGGAACATAATCACTATGAGCTAGTGGCTCATACATAGGTTCGTAATTGTGAGGTACAGGGTAGAACTGGTCGTAATAGTCATTATAGGCATAGTCGGGGTATTCATAATAGTCGCAAAAGTCTACTTCGTTAACATTCATCTCCCGAGTCTTAAAGTAGTTACTGGGAGGTGGATTTCCTTGTTGAGTCCAGTCATGTCCTGTCGAGGGTCCCGGCATAGGTTTAGGAACAAAGTGGCTTACACCACTCATGGGCTTGGGGCCACTATTAATGGGCGTGAAACTAGGCCTTTGTTGAGGCAATCGGAACACGTTGCTCTGGGGCCTATGGTTAGGCGGGGGTGCGCTTAACATTTGTTGGGTTCGCGTGGGACCGCGATTGAAAGGCACTTGGGGTCTCCAAGCTTGCATTGGCCTTGGCGGTTGTGGCTGATAAAAACTTTTGGAGGGACCGGGCTGATTAAACGGCGCTGAAAAAGTGACTGGCTGTGGAGTATGCAAATTAAATGGCTTAATCTGATACGTACTGGGATTAAATGAAGACGTAGACTGCACAGGTCTCCGCTCCGGCAAATGGTCATTACGCTGCTGTAAATACATGGTGTTAATTTCCTCGTGCACAAACTCGAGAGCCTTTTCGATGGTGTCGGGTCGCATGCACCTAATACGCGAGCCTAAAGGTTCTTTTAGGCCACGAACGAATGCCTGTAGGGTTAATTTCTTATATAGTGCCCGTTTGGCCTCGATGGTAGTAGATATGGACTCATGCAAGGTCACATACGTCATAATTGTACTAAATAAAGTTTGGCACTTTTCGTAAAATTCCGGTGGTGATAAATTCCTTTGCGTTAACAGGGCCAAATCATTGTATAAAGCGGTCTCGTCCCGCTGGTCCGAGAAGTTATTAATCAGGGCGCTTCTAATACCCTGCCAGGTTTCGGGAATGCCGTTTGAATTTATTGTGCGGGCGGCATTTCCGGTAACTTTATTAAGTATGCCGTTCAACAAGGATAAATTACTTAGTTCGTAACCTGGCTCCGCCTTAATAAACTGCGCGACAAGTTGGTCACATAAACGTACAAACCGCGTGAGCACGTTCGGGTTCCCGTCGAATTCGGGAACGAGGCGTAGAGCCTTGTAAACTTGATCTACCAAATCGGTACTCATTTTGTTAGTTAAATTATTCTCTATAATTAAGTAAGATTCTACACTCTCACTATCTTCTAATTTAGTATCTAAATTCCTATTCGCATCGATTTGCGAGTTCCTATCAGAAATACTCGACTTAGGAGTCCGTGATATACGTGGGTGAAAAATTTTGAAAGTTTAATAGAAACACTTGAGGAAATTAACACAAAGGAAACACAGGGGAAAAAAAGGAAATTACACGAAGGATACTAAAATATAGGAAGGCGAGCAACTCTAGTAGATCTAGGTACTTACCAAATCTGCATCTCTCTGTGGTATCGATATTCGGATACTCCTCCGTAGCCGCACACCCGTAGGTTCGAATAGCCCGTTGTCGGTGATCGATTCACTGAATTTACTGGACTATCCTACCGACTGCGCCAATTACGATGGGTGCAACCGGAGGATCCAAAAAAATGCAGATTTATTTTAATAAACTAATTTATTACTGTATTACAAAGTATTGAAATTACGACTAATTATACTAGAGTGTCAATTGGTCGATGTCAGATCCAAAAGTGCCGCTCCACGTTTTTATGTTTCTATGGAAAGGTTCGATTGACGTCAATTGGTCACGTTATGCTGGGCTTGCGTTTCGTGCCCGTAGGTGCCGTGTGCAATGTATATGCAGGTATGCCGATGCAGCGGTCTATTAAGGTTGACCATGCGTAACAAGCGGGTTCAAACAACAAAAGAAAAAAACAAAAACAAACTTCAGATTTATTATTAATATAATAACTAATGTATAGATAACCACACACCACCACACTAAACTATACTAATGTATAGATTAGTGTTAATTACCTTTTTATGTTTTCACATAATGTACTCCATTTTCTTATTACTCCCAAGTCTGTCTTACTATTGTAAATAAGAATTTGATTATCATCATTATGCTCGCATGTAAGGCTTGTTAAGATTAAATAAACCTTAACTTAGATTGCAGAACAAAGGTGTGTTACCATACTGCTCGATTATCTTAGACAATACATATAAAATGTAATGGCGTGGGATATTGTAATTTGTAACCGTGTGATATGGATACTTGGACGTTTATAGATTACTTTTATGGCTGAATTCACTTAAGGCGCAGGTATATGATTTTACATACATTTTAAACTACGCATATATTTTTTATTATTATTATTTCCTCTCAGAGAACCTGCCATCTTATCTCTTCACCACCCTTGGTTGACTGGTAGAGAATGTCTTAAGGCATTAAGTCCGCCTTTGTACCTTATTGTGTGCGAGAAGTTTAAATAAATAAATAAATACACATAATTTACCGTACTGCCCCATCTCAAAAATCTACTCTACACTCGCCGCACTACTATATAATCGCCGACGAAGATAGGACGTAGGTTTAGTCCTCTGAGATATCGGTCTTAAAAAGCCCGTAAGTATCACGGGTTGACGCCGAGCAACAAGAGTGACTCATAAATGTGACTATCCTACCTAAATCGGGCATTTTATTTTCAAAACAAAACCTAGCAGATAAAAATATCCCTTTTACATAATTTAAATTATATTAATATATGATTTATTCCTAATCTGTTTAGTAACTTACTTCCTCGTTTGTTCCAGTACGCTGTTTTCCTTGCGTTATTACTGCTGGCGGAGATGACGACAGGCATCCTTTTCTTTGTATTTAAAGATTGGGTAAGTTTTAGTTTACGATTGAGTCAGGTGTAAAATTATTATGGCTGGATGAAAGCAAGAACTTTCTGTATAAAATGTTCGTTGTATAGTCGACTTTGTAATTGTTTTATCGCCCTAAGACTGAATGTCACTTGCACGTCAGCAAACGATAAGGTCTATTAGGGTTCCGTAACCGAAGGGTGCCAAATCGAACCCTATAACTAAGTCTCCGCTGTCCGTCCGTCTGTCAGCAGGCTGTATCTCATGAACAGTAAAAGGTAGACAGTTGAAATTTTTACAGATTGTGTATAACAAATAATAATAAAAATTAAATAAAGATAACTGCCTCTTTGGTCTAGTGGTCGTAAGTGCTACTGCTGAGCATGAGGTCTTGGGTTCAATTCCCGGGTCGGGCAAGTGCTATTGGATTATTCCATCTGGAATTTCTCAGTAACAGCCTGGAGTCTGGAGATGGCAATAGGCTCGCTCGCTATTACAATGGGACTTTAAACTTAACCGGCTAAATGTGGTTGTACTATAGGTACACGTCTGCCCAACCCTTCGGGGAATAAAGGCGTGATGTTATGTTAAATAAAGTTAATAATTAAAGTGGGTCCTCATACAAGAAACGTGTTTTTTTCGGCGTTTTTTGCTCGATCTTATACGATACGAAACCCTTCGTGTGTAAGTATGACTCGCACTTGGCCGGTTATTTGTCAATATTTAAATTTATTGGGAATTGCTGTTAAAATTGGTAATGGTGGTGTTATACTAAGTAGAAGAACATACCTACTGTTCTAAACATAGTTGAGATTTTCACAATTTGTCTGATATCTCGATCACTGATAAATGTCATACAAAATGTTTTAGTTCTGTCCTTCTATCAAAGGAAGAGGAGAATAGTGGTAGCCCAGTGTTAACGGCCGTGACTTATGAGTTGTATGTCGTAGGTTCGAACCCAGACAGGCGCTTAATTTTGTGTAAATTATTTCATCACCGTTGCTCTCAAAACTGTGAAGGAAAACCTCGTGAGGAAACCGGCATGTCCTAGGACCAAAAATTCTAAGACATGTGACATCTAACAACCCGCACTGGGCTCGCGTGGTGGATTACGACCCACTCCCTCTCACAGAGAGGAGGCCTGTGTCCCAGCAGTGGGAACATTATAGGCTGAATATGCTATCAAAGGAATTCGTTTCCAACTGTGAAACATTTTAATTAAGTACTTAATTATTAAAGAGACTTTTGTGTTTTCCAGATAAAACAACAAGCAACTACTGGCTTCCAAACATTCATCACACATTATAGAGAAGACCCAGATCAACAGAACTTAATTGATTGGATACAAGAAGACTGGGTAAATAAATTATATTACTACTAGCCTTTATTTTGCCAGCGGAAATTATCCCACGCGAACGAACTATGGGGATAAAAGTATTAAATATGTCGTAAGTAATCCAGGCAATTATAAATTCTAAACCTTGCTACAAGATGAAAACATAATTTTATTATGTCAGGCACTACAGAAAAATATAAAAATTCAATTACAGAACACATTCATAATGAGATGACGTCGGCTCAAAAATTAAAAAAAAAAAGCTCAACAACGCAGGAATAAAATATTTAAAAAAATAGTAGCTTTTGCCCGCGTGGAGGTCAGAAATTATCTCACGGCAGCGTACTACCGGGATAAAAGTATCCCATAACCTAATTCAGGTCATGGTCTACCCGTGTGCCAAATTTCACTAATATCTGTCTAGCCGTTTTAGCGTAAGAGCGTAACAAACAAACTCATTTTCTTGCGTCTGAATGTCTAAATAATAAGTTTACACCACTACAATTACCATTATCATAAAATTATGTGTTATTGTTATCCTAGTAATCCAAAGCAAATCAAGGATTTAATTGGAATAGATAAATAAATTGGGAATTGAAATAAATTGGGCAATCAATCTAATACCACCAGTATTACATTAGATTGATTGCCCAATTTATGTTCATATAATTATTTTATGGCATTACGTGATTGGGTGTGGCTCAAAAAAATTGTACTTTTTGAAAAAATATTTCGGTCGCCTGTTTACCGCACATATTTAGTATTATTTACATATTGAATACCTTAGAATTTAATTTATTATTATAATATGAAAACGTCAGAAATACACGGTTGCAAATAAAAATAAAAAATATTTAGTTTACTAAATAATTTCGTTTACGAAACTTTTATATATTTTTTTGCTCCATACAAAACTAAAATGTCCCAGTGCAGTCTTTCGACAATTATAGTATCATAACAAAATATGTATTCGGTTTATGTAATTTCTGATTGCCGTCGTAGTTAATACGGGAGTTCATGTAATGCATTTTGTCTAAAAATCCCTCGCAATTATATATTTTCTTATAAAACTATTAATTTTAAAATTTGTCCCAATTAATCTTCCAGTGTGTTATAATAGATGTGTTACGGGGTAACTTTTTTATTTTAGCGACAACCACACTAGAACCACTTTTAATGGATGGCAACACTCTAGGGCAACGTCAATGATATGTCAATTTTATATCAGCCATTTTAGTTTCGTAACATACGTGAGGTGATTTGTGGTGTTCGTTTTGGTCGTGAAAAATATTGGATTTTAAATGCAGAATTTTCAAGGTACGTGTTTATAATTCGTTATTATATTAGTTAATATGTTAAATAATAGTTTTTACCTTGTACATTAAGGGTTTATTTCTGAAATATCTTTGAAGTTGTAGCTGCTATGTTCAAGTGAACCCAAGAATCTTCTGGTGTGTTTGGTCTAGTGTGTTATGGTGTGTTACATGTTGTGTTACGTAACACACTGGATAATATTAAGCTTGGTTCACAACATACTGTTACCCGAAAGTAAACATTAGGCATTAATTTTTTTTCAACAATTTCATACTTAATTATTTTTCAGTAATAAACAGTAGTTATAATACTTTCCTTGGTTATAATGTTTATTTTGCTATAGAAAAAAATCATGTGTATTTTTCGTATTAAATGAAATCAAGCGTTTGTACAAATAATGTTAATTTATTTTATTTCTTTATTCTTCTGTATGAGAAGAGGCCTTTGCCCTGCAGTGGAACAATAATAGGCTGGTATTATTATTATTATTATTATACAAACACCATAAAACTATAAAATATTATGTACTTTGTTCAAGAGCTTCTTTTTCTTTCAATCACAAAATATATTTACAGTTAAAACTTATTTTGTACACAGATGCCTTTGAGCGCAGCCGAACGACAAAAACGCTATCGCGAGAAGATGAAAAATGAAAACCCAAATAAATTTAAAGAAATGCAACGAAGCTACCTCTCCACCAATTTTTAGCCAAATCGGTTCAGCCGTTTTTGAGTTAAAAATAGTGTAACTAACACAACTTTCTTATAGATTACGTGTCTTAATAGAAGTCACATAATATGTACCTATTAATTTAATTTATTAACCTAATAATAATAATATTTTTTGTACAATGTAGACCTGCCTTTACAAAGTTCTAGTGTGTTACAATATTTTCCAGTGTGTTGCATGTCACATTGTGTGTTATTCTCTCCAGTGTGTTATGGTACAAACTTTGTGAGCCCCACCCGATTATGTTTATCAAAATGCATTTACCTAGCAGGATAACACAGCACATTTTAATAGTTG
The DNA here is from genome assembly GCA_905333075.3 of Atethmia centrago. Classification (NCBI taxonomy): domain Eukaryota; kingdom Metazoa; phylum Arthropoda; class Insecta; order Lepidoptera; family Noctuidae; genus Atethmia; species Atethmia centrago. Next base: position 10,333,690 of record HG995383.1, on the reverse strand, counting down.
ACCTGAAACACTGGAAGGAAAAATATGAAGTTTAATAAATCATATTTTATGATTTGTCAATCCATTTGCCTATTCTAAATTCGATATCTCAGCTATGTATTGAGGACACATGGGCTATTGTAGTAACGACTAAATAAACACAATCTTCCTCAAAATTTGCTCCCATCAAGTCCCATATTTGCACTTGTTTGTGATAGTTAGGTATTGTTTAAGTTCAGTTTACCTCATGTGTGTTTTACAATTTGTTGGGTATTGGTATTGCTTTATATGTAAATAACGTATTAATAGGAATTATTACTCATAGTGATTCATTGGAATGGCGATCTGTTTATCATTGAAAAACAAACCATAAAGAGGTTATTGACCGCAAATAAAACGTGTCGAATCTCATATAGACCCATTCTCAAAGCAGTTTAGTCGAGATATCATTGATCTTTTATACTGAATATTAAAAAGAGGGTTTCATTGTAAGTTTGTACTACGTGACCAAAATAATTAGGCGCATTACAGGTATGCGGTTTTGGCGCCCGCGCCCCGCCTCTGCTCAAAAACGGTGAACTAAAACATCTTGAGGAAACCGGCGTGACCTAGAACCGAAAATTCGAAGTCATGTGACATCTACCAACCCGCACTGGGTCCGCGTGGTGGATTACGGCCCACTCCCTCTCACAGAGAGGACGCCTGTATCCCAGCAGTGGGAACTTTATAGGCTGATTATGCTGCCCCGCCTCTATCTCCGCGCTTCCCTTGTGACGTCTTAGCTGTCATGCGCCGAATTATTTGGTCACGTATGTAGGGGGTAATCTCTGGAATTACCAATCGGATTTGAGAAATTCTTTTTGCATTTGATAGTCATATTCTTGAGGAAGGTTATGGGCTATTTAACATCACGCTACAACTCTTAAGGAGCCGAACAAAATGAAAAAAATGTCTGAAAGAACGCTAAGCATAGACGAAGTTATAGCGCGGGTAGGCGATGCAATGCGATGCAGTGGGTCGGGGGAACGAGAAATTTCAATGATGATGTGTTTATATCTAGCTGGCCACCCTGAGCCACATCAACGAAACCGGTGTAGACTGCTTGTTGAATGGACCTGTCTAATCGAACGAAAATAATCAATGTACCTCCGCCACAAAGGCAGAAATGGCATTTCATTTCGGTTTCCATCCCCTTCGTTATTCTATTGCTTAGTGACTTGAACATTTTATTTGAGATACTCGTTCCAAGTCCTGAGTTCAGCTACACGGCTACTGACAAATCCGTGCACTGACTGGACAGGTCCACTCAAGTCTGTGTGGTTCTTTCCTCAAAATACCATTTCGCACACTAAAATACATGGACTTTAAAAAAGACTGACCTCTGAGCAGTGGCGTGGCCTAGGGTTTCAAAATAGCGCAAGCCCAATAAAATTTTAACCGATTACAAAAAAAGAAAGTTCAGTTTTGACTGAGTATGTAGGTACCTACGTATCTACGTATGTATCATCGCAATTTTCTCATAAACTACTGGTTAGGTACAATAAATTCATTTTAGTAAGGCCGGGCTTTTGGGCTTGTATGAAGGTACCACCACTGCCTCTGAGTTTGTTTCCGTGCAGAATAGTGAAATAGGAAACACCGAACTCATCTAGATTTTAAAATATTATTAATTTGTAAAAGTGTTTGTATAAATCTACATACAGAAATAAACATCATTTATTTTTTTCAAGAACCTTTGATACAGCAGAAATTACATTCGAAAGTTTTTTTTACTATTCAGCCACAATCGGTACGGAAAAATTGGTATCGCTACATATAGGGTTTTAGTTATAAACCTCAGTAATTTCTTTCCTAAAGTCTGACTTACCTCTGTCATTTCTTTCTTACAAGTCTGACTTACCTCAGTCATTTCTTTCCTAAAAGTCTGACTTACCTCAGTCATTTCTTTCCTAAAAGTCTGGCTTACCTCAGTCATTTCTTTCCTAAAAGTCTGACTTACCTCAGTCATTTATTTCCTAAAAGTCTGACTTTCCTCAGTCATTTCTTTCTTAAAAGTCTGATTTACCTCATTCATTTCTTTCCTAAAAGTCTGACCTGAAAATGACAATATTTTTTCCATTTCAGTTACAATGCTGTGGTGTAGAAGGTCCCCGGGATTGGGACCGTAACGCGTACTTCAACTGTTCGAGCGGCGCCGTGGGCTCGCGGGAAGCGTGCGGCGTTCCCTTCAGCTGCTGTAGGAACAAGCCGCAGGACATCATCCGGAACAAGCAGTGCGGATACGATGTTAGGAAACCTACTTATGTGAGTACTACTATAAATAAATAAATAATTTAATTCAGAATTTCCTCCATATTTGTTAGTAACAATGTAAACTTATAAACTAGTGTTAGTAACATTTATTCTAAGCTGCGTAAGGCACGCCGATCCTGGGGAATGTCTACTTGACTGCATGCAGTTGTATCCACCTCCCCAAGATCCGAGAGTCCCACCTATCAGCCAACGTTTTAAGAATGGTGTTGGGGCTGGCGCGAACACGGCGTAGCAGAGATGCGCATCTTTTGCTCATGATGGCCGAAAAACTACATTCGTGTCGGAAAACATGCCGGACGCGCTACGAAAACGCGGCAGCCCTAGCAACACACAGCCCCGCACCCGCACCACGCTATCCTCACTATAGTGCGTTCACGTATCTTGACGCGTGACGCGATGACGCGATTGGTAGCACTGAATTTTGTTCGTTTTATTTCCCACCTAATAAAAAAAAAATGTGGGAGCCCGCTTTCGCGACCATAACACATATGTATTTACAGAATTATAAACATTAAAATCATTAATACATCCCTCTTGTTGAGTTAGATTTGTTCCATAAGAACTTTTCCATAAAATCTGTCTAACATATATGTATTAATTATTCCAACGATTATAATTCTGTAAATACATATTTGTTAAGGTCGCGAATCATATTTTGATCAAGATATAACCTGACACTGACCTGAAAATTGTGAAAAACGTAAGAAAATTTAAATTTCGCGCGCCACCACTGCGGATCCACCATAGATTTCAAAATGGCGACTGATGAACAGAACTACCAATCACAAGACTGCAAAATTCAGTGCGACCAATCGCGTCACGCGTCAAGTTATAGTGAACGCACTTTAAGTTGTCTGCTTATTAAAATAAGTTCGAAAGTTAAAATATACTTCTATGAATAACACCCAGTTTCTAGAACGAAAGTTATCGACATGTACGATTGACTCGAAACCGATTGTTCGATAATTCAGTAAACCAGTCACTGCAGTTGACGCACGCTTGACAATTTGTCAGAGAATATTAAAATTTGTTGTTTGATTTTCCTTCCTTAAACCGTATGTTTGATTATTTTTTTCTTGTGTCGGCACAAGGCATAGGATAATAGCTCTAGGTTTCCGGAAGATTTTTTTTCGGATTTTCTATTACCACGACTGAGAGCGAGTGCCACGGCGCTATGCTACGCACGAAGTGAGTCGACAAGTTCTAAATATTTCCACATTGGGAAGTGTGGAAACATTTAGAACTTGTACGTGAGCACGTGAACGTGTATTTTGAGCAGTGCATCTTGGTTGCGGTCACGACAATGTCCAGTAGACAAAACGTGCTTGTTGATATCGATGGTTGAGTCATTTTAAATTGAATCGTAACTTCCTTATAACAAGGTGCCTCACGAACTGAATAACTGACTTGCTACGAGGGTCATTCAATAAATACTTAGCCTACAAAAAGTAAACGAAAATTTTGGAAAAGTGGCAATTTATTTTTCAACAAAGTCTCCTTTTAGTTCGATACACTTAGCCCAGCGATGCTACAACTTTTTTAATCCGTCCGAAAAATAGTTTTAGTCAAACTCTGCAAAATAGGCCTCCGTGGCGGCGATGACCTCCTCATTCGATCCATATCTATTCCCGGCGAGTGATTTTTTCAGATTAGGAAACAGAAAGAAGTCACAAGGGGCCAAATCTGGAGAATACGGTGGATGGGGCAACAATTCGTAGCGTAATTCGACCAATTTGGCCATGGCAACGGCAGACGTGTGAACCGGTGCGTTGTCGTGGTGAAACAGCACTTTTTTCTTCGCCAGATGGGGTCGTTTTTTCTTTAATTCGGCGTCGAATCGGCCCAATAAATCGGCATAGTCTTTACTATGCCGATTATATCCCTGTAATTGTTTTACCCTTCTCGAGGTAATCGATGTAGATCACACCTTGTGAATCCCAGAAAACGGTGGCCATAACTTTTCCGGCCGATTTTACAGTTTTCGCCTTCTTTGGAGCACGTTCCCCGGTCTGGATCCATTGTTTTGATTGCTCCTTGGTCTCTGGTGTGTACCAGTGGATCCAGGTTTCATCGACGGTCACAAAACGACGCAAAAACTCCGCTGGATTCCGCTTAAACAGCGCCAAACACGTCTCCGATGTGGTCTCACGGTTGCGCTTGTTTTCTGGTGTGAGTAAGCGCGGCAACCATCGCGCCGACAGCTTTCTCATGCCGAGTTCCTCGTGAAGAATATGATGCACTGTTCCTTCTGAAATGCCTACAGTCTCAGCTAGCTCCCGAACCTTCAATCGGCGATCTGCCAATACGAAATCATGGATTTTTTTAATGTTTTCCTCCGTAGCAGCTGTTTTCGGTGCACCTGGACGTGGTTCATCAAAAACCGACGTACGGCCACGTGCAAACTCGTTGAACCAATTCTTGACGGTGGCCATCGATGGAGAAGAGTCACCGTACACAGCATCCAAGCGCTCTTTGATTTCGATGCGCGTTTTCCCTTCCAAAAATAGGAATCGAATCACCGAACGATATTGCTCTTTTTCCATTTTTGTAAAACCGATCGACACGTTCGCTTCCATAAGTTGTCAAATTAAAACAAATGAAGGGATTGGAATGAAAATTTGAAAAAAGAATTAAAAAAGAATGTGCTACACTGTGGTAAAACTCTTTTGAAACTACAGCGCCCTCTGGCGATGAGGCTAGGTACTTATTGAATGTACCTCGTATAATTACTATCAACTGAGCGAGCGAGTGATACACGAGCGCGGCTGCATGGCGGCTGGCAACATTTCGCTCTTAGGGACCAGCGCATAAAGCTTTATTCGTTTAAATGACCTTAAACAATCATTCAGAGAGTTACTGGCAACATCTTTGAGTTAGAAATCGAATAAAAAAATATTTAAGATGAGCATTCCAGCCGTTATACTGACTTGCAACTTGTACCAGCAACTGAGCGAGCGAGTGATACACGAGCGCGGCTGTATGGCGGCGGGAGAGGACTGGCTGCAGAGGCACTTCGCGCCAGTGGCCGTCCTGCTGCTCGGCCCCTTAGCGCTTAAGGTTCATTACAAGTCTTTTGGTTGACACTGGTGTTGTATTTGTTTGAGTCGTATTTTGATATCATTTGGGAAAATGTAAATAAAGTATCATCATCACAACCCCGTTACTGGGTAATACGATACCCCTTGGTAAGACCGGTTGTCAGACTTTCGGGCTTCTGACGACCCGTAACGATTACCAAAGATGCACGAGTGGCAGCCTGGCCTTAACGTGCTTTCCGAGGCACGGAGGGGTGGATGGGTAAAGATGTTTACCCATCCACGGACCAACCGCGGCAAGCGTAACTTGATCGATTGACCCGTGTGGCTTTTATTACTTAGCCAGAAGCCCCTCCACATGAGCATTTTTTTATTTACATTTTTCCAATAATTTGTTTGTAATTGTAAGTCTGGTAGTGTTGCACATCATAATTTTCGCTATGACTTACCTGCGTATGTTGAACCTAGTACATTCCTTGCAGTAAGGCATCTTTGATTATTCAATCGATTGCGTTCAAGAATAGGGTATTTTACTATATACGAGAAAAAATCTATAAATATATTATTGAGATAGTTTAGGCAAAAAGGAGTCGGAAAATGTTAGTTTTAGTTCATAAAATAGCAAAATAAATTTTAAAATTCAATTCAACGTTTTCAGTTTTTCTAATCTGTTAAAAAACACCATGAAATAGTAGCCGCCATGTTATTACGTCATACGGCTATTAAACTAAAACATGTCAACTGTCAACTGATAGTTAGATAATAGATCAGCGCATTTGTTTTCATAGCCAAGTGACGTCATGACCACAGAGCAACATGGCGTCCACTCCGTCCAGCGTTTTCGTTAAACTACGCGCGAAATTTGAAAATGTAAAATTTAAATGCATTTTATGGCACTAATTATCGATTGAATAAAAAAATTGTGATTTTTTGGGGCATATTAACACCATACAATTTAATTAAGACACTTTTCAAAAATGGGTGTAAGACCCTATAGAAGTGGGTCTGGCCTGGCACTCATTCACAAAAGAATAATCTAAATCTTAATCTAGCAAAAAAAGACAGGCCCACACTAAAGCTCATGTCTAGTTCTAAGGAATGTGCAGTATCTAGCGTGTAGTTGCCTCTCGTTGATGTTTTTCGTTTCTTTTTGTTCTAGAATTATGATAGAACAAAGATAATATATGACAAGGGCTGTTTAGAGGCCGCTGAGGAGTGGTTCGACCACAACCTGTTGATAGTTGCCACGTCTGCTGTTTGTACTGCTTTTGCACAAGTAAGTTTTTGTTTGTAGACGCACTTTTGGTATGTACCTATTTGTTGTTTGTTAATGTGCTGTGCTTTATAAGAAGCTTTTAAAAAATGCTTACTCTGTTTCATGAAAGAAAAATTGCATTGACGTTTTTTACCCGACTGCGCGACGCAAAGGAGGGTAACGTGTTTATCACCCTATATTATGTATGTAATATTTGTTCCTTTGTGGCGGTCTAGTTTATGATTGCAGTCTACCTTGTGGTAAGAATTAATGAATGAGGAGTGAATGACATTCATTCCTTTTCTTATTCTTTCGCGTGGATACTCTTACGGAAGGCTCTGGAAAGCTGAGGGTCAAGCCCGGACCGTTACGGCTAAACTTCATTAATTTTTCGTGAAACAGAGTTTAGTAGTCAACATGATCCCATGCTCTATACCCACATTTTTATAGTTGTTACTTAGTAATTCCTGCAAATTTCTTTATTTTTAAACTTTTTATTTGTTTTCTTTTTATTTCCTTGTTTTTACTTGTACTTGTTATATGTTGTGTTGTGTGCCTTTTAGTCTGTGCTAAATAAGTGTATTTTCTTTCTTTTCATCATCATCTTCATTTCATTTCAGTCGAAAGACGTCCACTGCTGGACATAGGCCTCTCCCTCTTTTCTTAGTACTATTACTAATCTAATACGTAATTCCTGACAGATCCTTGGCATCTGCTTCGCCCAGAATCTCCGAGCTGACATCTTCGCGCAGAAGGCAAAGTGGCACTGACAATCAGCGTCTCCTGCAGCCGTGTGACGCGCACGCGCCGCGCGACCTCGCCCGCACGCACGCACGCACACACACACACACACGCACACAGTACGACCGCAGGGGACTGTACACAAGTTGATGTGCTGAACTTACATGAACTATGACACTCCTATAAAACAGTTATTTTTTTGTAAATTTTCAGTTTTCATGCCTTCTACATTTTTTATAAACTTTTTTTATGATAATGGGGAAGTTACTTAACAAACTCTGTACTGTGCGCAAAAACAGGTAAACTAGTAAAACGGCTGCCGTGAACACATATAATGTCCGTCAGTTAACACATATAATATCCTCGCTGTATTCAATTATTATAAGTAGAATCAAAAGCCATTGTTATTGTTCGGTTGTGGAAGATAGAGGACAGTATTTATATGTCAATAACTAAAATTCAATGTAATTCGGTAAGACAGGAATCTAACTTCAAAACTGACGAAAAGACGACAGATGATGAAATCAACGCTATTCTTATTTATCCCAAATCCTCATAATATCTTTTATTTCACGAAAGATTGTTCCATCTAGTTTAAAATGACATCCGTACTTCCCCATTGTTACTCCAAAGAAAATATTGAAACTTCTGCACATCAACTAAAATAAAACATGCATTTATTTGCATAATAGTTTAATGTTTATGTCGTGCAGATTATTTATAAACACCATAAGTGCTCATCTTACTGTCCCCAGGCTTTCTGAGGATAACTTTCAAAACTACTAAAACACAGAGGAGTAAGGAAATGGAGTGCTTATTTATGACATTTGCGCAAACGCCTATACAGGGTGACAAAGACGTTTATTTTCTAACCGACGAATAATTTCTACTCTGGTCTAGAATCATCAGTATTAACAGTTGCCAATTGACGTCTTTTGACATCACGTAGCCGTAGATGATTATCCGAAAGCAAATCTTGTTTGGCCACGCATTTGGTTCGTTCTCAAAGTTGCGCTAAAACTTTTGTTACCAAACGCGTGTTCTTTTATTTAAATATACGTCTTAGTGCATTGGTTTAGAATGACGTATCGAATAAGCTCCCGAGGCATATTCTCGTTTAAGTGAGACGTCACGTTCGAAGAAACAATAAACCCATGATCACTCCATTTACTTACTACGTGTTTTCCTCCCACTGACACTCTGTCATCTTAACCTCCGATCATTCTTGGATACTCTTGAATCTCTGTCTTTGTAAATAACATTATTACATGTTGATACTTGTTGATAGAATTATCCAATGCGTAAGTCCTTTTAAAGTGGAGTTAGCTTCGGCAAATGGCAACTGTTTAAGTTATGTAAAGTTAAGCAGTTATTTATTTCAGCATAAGCACAGTATTGTGTGATAATAATTTGGTAACCTTTTGACCGCCACAGTATTGTATAGCTGACAGACTAAAATGTGCCCAGCACGCCACGGTCACGACTACATAACAGATTTTAAGCAATGAATCGTAGCTTGGTGCAGACGGCGCGTTTTGGCTTTTTTGACGTGGCCGTCCATAGGTTAAAGAGGTTTCTAACATCAGAGCCAATTGTCTCGTTGGCAATAATTTGACGTCCAATCTAAGACGAATAACGCTACAAGGCTATTTAGGCGCGAGGCCAAATTCTGAACTAATTGCGTCATCTTGTTTTTTGAATTTTATTTCACAAAACAATAGGGAATATGCATGTGGTTTTTTTCTTCGCTAAATCTATAATAGACAGTAATATAAACCCAAGAAAAGTATTAAAAGTTAACTTCAACTACTGCTTGTTGCTCAAAAAAATTATAAAACTCAAACAATTTTCTACTACAGTTCAAACGACCGTTTCTGTCGCGGGCATGATGTGATGTCATTTACCACAAAACTTATTTGTTTACATCTGTCTGTAGCTCCTAATCATATAATTAAAATTTTTGCATTGTCGAAGACGGCGCATTTCTAGTTTGCGTTCCGTTTCACCAAAAAAACGCAACGTAAATGAATGAATCGTAAAATAAGTAACGCATTAATTTTTTTTTAAAGAATAGGAATTTGTTTCTTGACTCCTACACAATGTAATGTTTATTTAAATAATGGATAAGTTTTGAATTAGTTGCATATTCCCTATAGCTCAGATGTTTACTAGCAGCGCCCATTCAACGTCATTCGAACGCCAAATAATCGAAATTTTTGAAGCTAACTCCACTCCGAAGTGACGTGTTCAAATTGGCCAATTAGCCTTAACGGGAGCTGTGAGATGAATTTAATATTGGAATATATAAGTATTAGAAGGTAACAAGTTTGTTCATGAAAATGAAGCTATTTAATTGTTATATTCCTTACAGATGTTGTTACACAAAATGTGACCAGAAAATATCGACCACTGTAAATTCCATCCAATTCCTGCGCGCTTTTGTTTTCGTGCAAAAAATCCGGAACTATTGTAGGTATAACACTGGTCACTTTTAAAGTTTCATTTTTTAATGTAATGGTGCTGGCATCAGTGGCAACCCTGTTGTATAGTGCAGCTCGTTACTGAAGTAGGTGATGTCATTGTGTGCTTGACAGTTGTGGGCGCCGTGTTAGGGTTGTGTGTTTTGCAGCAGGAGAATAATGGCTGATAATATTTTTAGGACGGAGTTTCTGAGCAGGCGGCGGCAGTAGCGATCTAGAATTATAGTTTCTCTCTATTTCGTCCAGTAATACTAACCGTAAATATAGTTTTTGATGTGTAACTAATCTTTCCTCTTGCCTTCTGATTTCGTGAAAAGGGACGGAAGTGTGTGGAACAGGAAGTGACAACTTGAACATGAATAATTAAGTACCTTTTAATAGCATGGAATTAGTAAGTACTATACCATGGTGAGATGTCAGATGTTACACATATGCGACTACTGTAAGGGTCGCTCGTGTTTTTTTTTTAATTAGTAATTTAGTGCTATGTACTTGCATAATATTATCATGGCAAATTTTTATATTGTAATTCGGTTAAGTACATTTCCCCCGACATAAGACCGCCGCCTATGAAGGCTCTCCCTAAATTGTAACGTGTTAAGATAAAATATTTTATTATAAACTCAAATTAGTGATAAGTAATACTCATTTAGAAAACAAAATTATTATTATACATTACGAAATGATTTACTTAATCATAATCCAAAAGTATTGTATGTTTAAAAAAAAGTATAAATCGCTTTGGTATTTGTTAAAGACCTCTTTTGAGGTTTAATGCACAAATTATAATTAGACATTATGTATTACAAAAGTCTATGTTTATTATGGTTCTTGTTTTTTATTAGGGTAGGAATTAACGCTGGTTTTATAGATGTTTAAGTATGTGTTCCTCATTGCGCTGACATTAGAAGGTATATTGTATAATCTCACTCAGAATCGTCATTCCTTACGTTACTACAGTTGACACGTTAAAGTGTTATGTGCCTATAACTACATACAAATATATCTCGAATTGTTTTATAAAATGTATATTTATTAGCCATAAATATCACTGCCTTATTGACTGCGACAAAGTATTTGTTTGTATTTAAATGAAATCAATTTAGATAGAGGTGTTCGGGTGCATTTTACTAACCGCTTAAAACTATTTAACTGCATATATTAAGACTAAAGCTCGACACACACGGACAGTTAAACTGATCAGTTGAACTGACGTACATCCAAAAGCTGAACGTGAGTGTGAAATCTTAAGGGGACTACAGGAGCTAAACGCAAATTTTGTAAGTTTTATAATGCCTAAAAGTATAAGATCCGCTGCAGTAAACAAAATCAGAAAAATATATGATATTCTTCAGAATATATGCTAGGTAGATAGTGTGTTGAAAACATAATACAACTAATTTGATACGATAGAAAAAAATCACGAAGATACCTCTAAAAATGTCTTTTAACGATTAAAAACCATACTAATATACATGCAATCATTCTGATTTTTTGTCAGATTATTCTACAAGCAACATATTAGCATAATAGTGTTTTATTTTTTTTATACAATCTATAGCTTTTTTGTAAATCGATAATTGCTTCATATTTTGCAATAAATTACCAGCGTTGTGTCATCGCACTTCTCTTTCTTTTCTATGCAGTCCGACAGTGACCGCGATTTAGGTGTTGTCGGCTTCTTAGGTTGACATTTTTAACTGACGGCAACCCACGGTTGTCCGTGCGCACCGTAATCCGCTGGCTTCGGTTCGTTTGCGTCACGCTCACGCCGAACTGACCGTGAGTGCGTGTGCTTACATCCGCTTGCCGTCAGTCGGAGCTTCACCGCGATGGCGCCTGGACGTGCAATAACTGCAGAATTCATGTCCAGCTTCTAGTCCTCATTTAACAAATTAAAATGAAATAATTGATATCTCTTTTTTAACCATTCATTCGTCAATTATTTCTGGGTTTTCTAGCTATTAAATGGCAACAAACAGCAGCCACAGTAAGTAGAATATCCTCTTCAGAATGCGAATCTATTTTTCCAACAGACGCGCTGAGAGATTGGCTAGCCGGCCGGTTTGAAGTCAGTGAGTGGGGAAATCGTTTTGGCTTAGATCCGTTATAACTGATCAGTTACCAACTGACCGTGTGTATCGAGCTTAATTACGTTTATTTTTTGAATCTGTAATCAATTACTTTAATGTTCTTAATTAAGTTTTTTTTACATTACTTTTGTTAAGTGCCGAATTTTATATTCTTTATACTTAAGTTGCCACAATTCAAATAAGTTTGTTTGTGTTTATAGTATAGAAAACTAGTCTTTGAGAAAAAATATTATATACTCGAGCTTTTAAAATATTTAGTTCCAAATGACATTTAAGACAAGTATTTTTTTTTTATAAATCTCATGTTCCAAATTGATGAAAAGGTATTATTTTTGAAATTGTATTTTTATTTTATCGTATTATCTTACAATGTAAAGTATTGAAGAGTCTGGTATTCTTTTATGATGCCAGATGGAAAATGTCCTTGTATTTATAACGTAGGTGTAGTATTTATGTAATTTTCAAATGACTTAAAATTAAAATTGATATTTTGTATGGAAATATAAGTATGTACAAAAGTAGATTTTTTATTAATTAACAGTCGTTCCCATAATAATAATCGAAACGACAGACGCGATCCTGTGAACCGATGGACTTCTTTTCATTTACCTGCAGAAGACATTCAAAAATCTGCTCATTTTCTGTAGTATAGTCGGTACGGTCAGCGACAAAAGTCGATTAACGAACGAAATTCCGAAATTCAATGTCTAAGAATTTTGTGTGTAAAAAAAAAAAAAATATTTTTTTAAATTTGTATTACATCGGAATAGAAGTAAAATTAATTTTAATTTTACTTCTGTTCCGATTTTAATACATAGCTCAATAATTAAGATTTATAAACCGGCCAAGTACCACGCCAAATGAAGGGTTCCGTAGTTGGGATGAATTTATCCCACAAACAAACTTAACATTGTAGTTGAAAAACATGTTCTCCCATATATTCCAACTGCAAATGTAAGTTGTTCGACTATTACTCGTTAACTTGCCTAACTAGTTAAAGCCTACTTAGTTGTGATCGTTTTGCTTTTAACTTCGTTATATATACCACTGCCGTGATTTTTTTAACGTATCCAGAAACAACCATTTAGCCGACAGCGGGCGGAGCTCCGGCAGGATCTCATGGCGACATGAAGAGTACGGTTGTCGCAACCCAGTGCTGGGCATGCCACGATTGCGGCGATAAGTCCCCTCTTTGAGGAGTGGCTAGACAGGCGCCACGGGGTCCTCACCTTCCGCTTTACACCGGACACGGCAGCTTCGGGAGGTTCCTGTGTCGGATAAGGCGGGAGGAAACGCCCGGGTGTCACCACTGTGTGGATAGCTCGGAGAACGCGGTGGAGCATACAGTGGAGGTCTGCCCGGCAGGGGCAGAGCACCGCCGTGTCCTCGTGGAGGCGATCGGCGGCAGAGATCTCTCGCGTCTGGCCCTGGTTCAGGCCATGGTACGCAGCGAGAGGGCATGGGTAGCCGTCACCTTCTGCGAAGCAATAATGCTCGCGAAGGAGAAGGCGGGACGGTTGAGGGAAAGGCAATTTTCGCGCTCTCTCGCCCCGGGAGACGCCCTGGGCGTCGGGAATCCCGGGATTTCCGGCCACCGTAGGCGCGAGCTTGCGGACGGTGAGCAATGGGTAGCTCACCGTCCGGTAAGGACCAGGCCCCGGTCGACGGCGCGTTGCATTCCACGCGCGTCTCAAAGAGTTGTCGTCAGTACAAGTGTAAGGGTCCACTAGGGCCGATGCCTGCCGGGGTCGCGGGAACCCTTTAGTACCTAAAGGGTTACCGAGGCCCATGGCAAAAAACTCCCACTCAAAAAAAAAAAGCCAGCAGCGGGGGTGACTAAACAAAAAAGAGCACTTTTTAAGGCTTAATAAAAATGGAAAATGGGCAAATGGATCCCTGAATCGAAACATTATTTGCACAGACCCGCAATATTTTTTAACGTTCTATCCAACGATACCTCACACCATGGGATAGGCGTGAAAAAAATATCATCCCCACTTGCAAGGGATACCTACCTCCCTTGCAAGTGGGGATGATATTTTTTATTCGACTTTTTGAGGTTGACTGTACCTATTTACCTACCTATTACATACCATGCACTTTTGAGGCCAATCAACCTGACACCAACGCGTCGTTCCGAAGCAAATGTCGGTCCGATAGTTGACGCGTTGCATACTCGATGTCTACCCGTGGTCGACTATTGAACGTCGAGTCGCCCGCACAATGGACGCATATTTGACGACTCGTTGACGCTGAACCGATAGTTGAAAAGGTATTGGAGTGTTGTAGTAGTTCGCTAACTAAAAGGTCATGCCTACTCGCTAGTAGGCACGACCTTTTAGACGCCAAACCAAACCTATAAATCAAAACGCTGTTCCCCATAGGTACCAACAGTACCTACCCACGTTGCCACCATTAAAACAAGATTTACAATCACATTAGGGTTAGCGTACATTACCCCAGTTGCAATACACACCAGACTTAGTTGTTCGACACGTGGGTCACGTCTCGGGGGCGTAAACTTTAATAAGTAGGACAGATATGGTGCATTCGTTTCAGTTAGGACGGTCCAAATGGACTCGGACAAAACATTTTGTGACTTAGACGCTAGGACACAAACTGATTGTGGGAATGAGGACTATATTGAGACTATAAAGAAAGGGGGAGGTTAGATGGTAAGCGACTGTATTTTAGCAAAGTAAGGTCCAGACAACACGTCTACTTAGGTAGGTACTCTCAAAGTTGCTAAGTTGTTGGTAAATTTATCTTCACAGTTAAATGTTGTTTATTTATTTAATACTTTAAGCACACAAATGTACAGAGGTGGACTTAATGCCGTAGGCATTTTCTACCAGTCAACCTTTGGGTGATGCAGATACAAAAAGTGGTAGGTGCAATAGCGAAAACTGTGAAATAAATTTATTTAAATATAAGGATATACATACATACACCTATTAAAACTTTAAATATAACATTTATACCTAATTATACATAAATATAAGACATAATCAATACACATAAATACATGAATATACTAAAACAAATAAGACAAACAATGGGAAAACACTGGCGCCGATTCCCTTGTTCACAAACTGAACTAAATTTAAGTTCAGTGCATCTTTTTCTTTCTATTTCAATAAGAAAAGGACAGAAGATACATTTTAGTTTAGTCCTGTCAGATTAATCAGCGCCTGTCACTACTCTATACAAGTTTAGACGCGATTAAAAACTTGCCTACTAAAATTACGTCAATTTACGTCAACCGCTGATTAATTTGACAGGACTAAACTAAAATGTATCTTCTGTCCTTTTCTTATTGAAATAGAAAGAAAAAGATGCATTGAACTTAAATTTAGTTTAGTTTGTGAACAAGGGAATCGGCACCATTACCGTTGTGATGATACTGCCAGCTTCTTACGAATATACTCGCGAACTTTGACTTTAAAGGACAATCGGTTGTTTGTCATCCTGATTTCCTGGGGGAGCGCATTCCACAGAGAGACTGAACGAAGAAGGAAGGGAGGAAGGTTGTTCTGTACGAGTGTAGTCTATTACCTACTGAACAGCTAACAAGAGGCCGGAAGGAGGGCTGGATTAGCTATTAACCAACGTGAGGCTAATTTGTCATTCCCAGAAAGTGTGTCTGCAATAATAGCTCGGACTCAACAACCCCAAAGTTGAAATCATCTACAGCCATGATCTTTTTGTTAATACAAACCACCGTTGGCTTAACGAAAAAAACCGCATCAATTTGCACTCGTTCTTTCGTTCCATCCAATTAGGGAACGTCAGCTAAATTCTAATCGGATCTCTTCAATTTATTTTTTATTTGATTTTTATAAAAGTAATCCATCTTATGCTCAATTGGACGAGACGTTTAGTAGGTACGTGTCTGTTCGGAATGATCATTTTTAGTCCGTTTTGTAACTTCACTTTATAATAGAATAAAATTAATTGTACGTGGGCTGGCCATGTTTGTCGAAGGACCGATGGCCGGTGGAGCAGACAAGTCCTGGAGTGGAGACCGCGTATCGGCAAGCGTAGTGTGGGACGACCCCCAGCTAGATGGACCGACTACTTTAAAAGGCGGCTGGGACAGACTGGATGCGGAAGGCGGAGGCGCATTAGATTTTTAACTTAACTATCAACATTTTAAGGTTTAAAATAATAATTTGGAGAAATTTGACATTCAGACCTTCTGGTGAAGAAATCTCGATGTTTTGTCAAATTGAAAAAACCGTGTGAAGCAGGGGTAGGTCGCTAGTATAGTACCTTCATAAGTACCTATTTCTGATGAACTTTGATGGAGTCCGGAACTAATCGGTTATTTCGAAAAAATCCGTGTGAGTTAACTCCCTGCACAGTTATTGAAGTGAACATTTCTTGCCGCGTCGAGTGATTTTTGGTAAGGGCTAAACTTATGGGTTCGCGTCACCGACATGCTAACCGCGTCACGTGATTATATACCTACATCTAAATATGACACAGATTTTTTTCTTTTAATTGTTCGATACGACTTAGAAGTCGCTACCAGTCATCAAACTTTAACAAAAAGCATTGAATGGCCGGTTAAATAAGTGTCTCACTAATTGTTTTTGCGTTTATTTAGAAATATAATAAATTGATTACCAATAAAGAACAAAAGCAGTACCTACCTATTTGCTTTTATTGATGAACGAGTATAGAAATAAGTATCCTTAGGTATACTTATAAATCAACCCTTGTTTCTTAAAAATAAATGATTCAAATACGTACGTAAATGTGTCTTAATTTGTAATAATAACAATAATTTTGTATTTCTTATGTTCAGACTTATATAAAATAAAAGAAATAAAAACTCTACATTTGTTAATGTAGAGAGTCTTAATTTGGCGACACCCCTTGTCAGACACCCTTTAGGTTTATGTAGGTACTAACTTAACCAGGTGGTAGGTTTATGTACTAATTTTACAGGGCCGTCTATGTGGGTGCCAGATATTTTCCTGTGAAGTAGAAGTGTGCTCATTATAAGATTTGCAAAAAGACGTCCACTGCTGGAAATAGGCCTCCCCCAAATATCTCCACCGCAACCGGTCTTGCGCCTCTCGCATCCACAGGACTCAACATTTTGGTATTCAACATTTTGCAAATTCAACATTATGGGTCCGGAAAATTCAACTTTTTACGAATTCAACATTTTAGGATTCAACATTTTGAGAATTCAACATTTTGCGAATTCAACATTTTGCAAATTCAACATTGTAGTCCAGAAGGATAATTTTATAGGAAGTCAGGAATTAAAGATTTCCCAGTTTGAAGTTCTAGAATCTAGAGGTTATCTCTTGTCAACAACTAACATACCCTAACCGAAAAAGAAATACCTACTTACCAGTTACCTACCACTTAAAATATCATTGATAGAAATTCATTTTTACAGCAAAATAAACTACGGACTACGTAACAGTTCAGAATTATAAGTCTAGCTACATGGCCCACATGCGCCGTAAGTAAATAAATGGTCGGAAGAATATTTATTTAATTATCTTACCCATCTATCTAGAAAGACTGAAGCTGTGGCGAGACAATACTTCCTTACCCAAACTGTTCGTCCCACCCTGGACTTGAGTTGCCACTCAAATCCTATTAGATGCATAGTAAGTAGGTACTATTGATTGAAATTAATACTATCGTGAATTCATGCAAGCCTAGTACTTACTTTTTGTTAGATTTACTGCTCAGAAATTATGCACAACGTGTCGTGTCGTGAACAGAATACCGTCTTGTTGTATGCATGCAACGTTCTACCGGGATTAAAGTATCGTATGTGGTTAAATCTATATAATTATGCCAAATTTCATCCGTAGCCTTTTAGCCGCTTAATACCTACCTACTAATGATTCAAATACTGTTGAGAATTCATGCAAGCCTAGTAGGTACTTTTTGTTAGGTTACTTGCTCAGAGAAATTATGATTTGCTATGATGATGTTCTAACAGTATAAATTCCAAAAATCTTCAAATATCGACAACTTTTTTTGCAACATCCGATTTGCTTTGATTAATGAAACAAAGCTTATATTTCTGTCTACCTGTAAAAACTAAATGAAAATACGTTTAGAAGTTCCGGAGATGTGCGCGAACAAACAAATAGACAGGAAAGAATTCTGAAAAATCTCTTCTTTAGTTACCCCATTTCTATTTGTTTATTACTTTTCTTAAATGTACAGACACACCTGATTCTACTGTTTTATTATAACTATGTTTAGTTATGTTATTCCAAAGTTTTAAATTCATTTCTGTCGGCAGTCCCCATGAATGACTATTTTTGCCCAACTGCCCCAGGAGGGTAATGTTTTTCGAGAGTATGTATGTATGTATGTCTATTTTTGTGGCACGCTCTGTAGCCTAAACGGCTTGATAGATTTTAACATTAGAGGTGTCGTTAGATTCGTCTTCATTGTGGGAGTGACATAGGCTATGATATTTATATCAGGGATGTTACGAATGTCATATTTTAGACATTCGCTAATGCAAAACCGAATGCGAGTGTTTGAAAGGCGAATGTGCGAATGCGAATGCGAGTGCGAATGTTGAGAAGGGGCAAAAAAAGAAATATCAAGGTATGATTTTAATCATCGATTTTTATTTATTTAAGGTTATCAGTGTATAATGCGGCTTTCGAATGAGTTCGCAGCCCCGAAGTAGTACGCCCAACGCGTGAATATACTTTTTTTTATATTTTATTTTTGTGTTTGTGTGTTTCTTTTTGTATTTTGTGTCATGCGTGATATATCTATCACGCATGATCTCGATCAATAGGTGTGAAATATCGCCATATTTCACTTTGCTTCCCCGGCGCCATAATACAAAAATAAAGTTCTAAATAACTATTTATAATAAATTTAATTTTTAATTTTGCTCTTCTTGAGCCGACTGGCATTGTCAGAGATGATGGCAAAAGACCTGATGGTGTGTCTTTGGTCCCGTGGAGTTTGGGACGGATGCTTGTGTGGGACGCTACCTGTGTAGACACGCTGGCACCGTCCCACCTCCAACGGACTACTTCAAAAGCGGGTGCAGCGGTAGAAAATGCCGAAAATCTGAAAGTTATTAAATATGGAGGCCTTGGCAGAGACTACAACTTTGTGCCCTTTGGCGTCGAGACCCTCGGTCCGTGGGGTCCCAGTGCGCATAAGTTATTTGCGGAAATCGCGAAACGTCTAGTTGATGTAACTGGTGACCGAAAAGCTGGCGGCTTTCTCGCGCAACGCATCAGCATTGCAATTCAGCGAGGAAATGCCGCCAGCATCCTCGGTACAATGCCCCGAGGGCCTTTTTTAAGCTTAACTTAGTTTTAATTTAATTTAGTTAATGTCAAAATCTTGTAATTTGGTTATGTAAATAAATATATACATATTTATAATAACTTATCCTAGCTTAAAATAACCCACAACTCGAAACTGTGTTAATTCACTTAATTACAATACCTGCCTATTGATTGATTGACAAGTGACAACTAGAAACAAATTAACAAACAAGCGATGATGACCCGCTCAGCTCCGCCCACTCCTACTTGTCTCCCAGTATACACTCGCATTCGCATTGTTTGATGCGAGTGTTTGAAATTATGGGAATCATTCGCATATGCGAATGCGAACGCGAACATTACGAACATCCCTGATTTATATATTGCATCTGCAAATAAAATAAAAACCGAAGGGAAGGTTTTTTTAAATAAATTACAACAATAGTGATATCAAATTCTATAGATTATAATGCTTGTTTTTCTCAGTTGTGTTTTTGCAGTCGGGTTTTTTGTTTTTTAAATAATTTGTTTTATTTATTGGGTTAGTTTAAGGTACCTATCTAACTAATGGGTTCAGGTGCATTTCAATATTTTTTCATTTAAATAATAATCGAATTGTGTCTATCTATCATCCATGCATGATTGATGCCGCGATGGTACCTCAAAATATTCCATTATGAATATTGGAACAGAAATTTCTAGAAAAATTGGCATAGGTGGCAACTGTGGCACTGGCTATAAATAAGAGATTTCACTCAGCCGAAATTCGATTACGCGCGTGTCGTATCGGATTCGCGTGACGTCGCCGTGTCGCTGCCACAACGGATCCGTTGGCGTCACGTCACGCGTCATTTGTCACGACAAGCGCGTTGCCCGATGTGAGATTACGTACGTGCCGATAAATGCATAGTTGGACGATTCAGCGGGAAATGGGAACGAGAAAACAAGTGATTTTCAAAATTGCTAATATGTCGATAAAACGAAAGCTTTTGGTAGTTACGTATTTTATGTCGCTATTTTTATTAGTTGTAAGTAAACCACTAACCTATCAATGTCATAATACTCTAGTTATAGGTATAAACCTATGGTGAGTATCGGTATAAGTACTAAGTAGGTACCTACAAAAAGTACAATTTGTTGTAAACAGCCTATGCAAAATATTCATCCAAGATTAACCCTGTCCAAAAACAGTTCACAATTGATAACTAATAAAAAAGTGACAGCAAAATTGAAAAATACCCCCAAAGCACCCTAATCTAATCGATCTTCAGCTAATAATTTGTTCAGAGAAAGTTGGCGTACAAATGATGACACGACCTCGTCAAAGGGTACAATGGGTGCAGATCACAAGCTGGCCGAGGGGACATAAATCATTGTTGTTCCGCAATGAGTGACGTCACGACTAACGACCTATTAAGCCGACAGTATCTGGATACAAATTAATTTGTTTGTCTGTAAACGCGAGTCAGAAGTTCCGTCGTACCTCCGTCACGACGAATTTTGACGTTTAGTGTGGCTACGATTTATTGTAAAGGCTCCTACATACTGGCGCGACTTGTCGCGCGACGCGACGCGACACAAAGACACCGCTTGTAGCGCTACACGCGGTGTCTTTGTGTCGCGTCGCGTCGCGCGACAAGTCGCGCCAGTATGTAGGAGCCTTTAGTGTTTTATTTAAAGCGCACTTTACCCATTACCAGAAGTGGTCATCGTATTAGTTGTACAGCAGCTTGAATATCATCAGGATTGTGCCAGAATATAGCAGTTCGTAGACATGGTACCACAGTGGCTCTCCTGACATAATTCGTCATCAGAAATCAGAAGACTCACACCCGACCTCTTCGGTAGTTCCTAGTAACTTCGTAACAAAACTAGACGGCGCCACTTGCTGCACCGTCATATTCTTTAATCTACCTAAGTAATCCTCGGGAAGGTACCGTCACAAGCAGCCAAACAGATTTTTATTAAATCAGATATGTCTATAAAATGTTATACTTTCATTTGGTCAAGATAAGCTTTAGGTACTAAAGAGAGTATTTAATTTGATAAATTCAAGAATTCAGAATTGTTTTTTTAAATATGGACTTCATTCAGGCCTGCTTAAGTTTACTTAAAAGTTCAAAATCCATGTAGTATAAACATAGTCTTAAGTATGTGTATGTGTTAAGTATTACATAAGCATAAATACTTTTTGAACTACTAGTTAATACTTAATTGAATTATGAAGAATGATTTGACAAATCCATATGAAGCCAGCTTGTTAGAAATAGGTTTTAAGACTTTCGGCTTTCTTCAGTCATCCATGCATCACAGTGTCTTGCGGAATGTGAATTTAATTGTATATTTCCTTAAAATAATATTGTGGGCGTGTCAATAGTCTTAAGGAGACGTGTTTATTGGAAAGTGAAATTTGGAACGTAGTTAGATTTTTATTAAAATAATGTGCGAAAGGAAAGTGAAAAAAATAAAGATATTCAGAAATTCTCGACGTCGTTTTCGAAAATACTTGGCTGCAAATTATAGTAATACAGAATATTGTAATACAGACAGGCTATCAGTGCCTGGGACTCGTCCTCGACAGCCGGTGGAATTTTGTGGAGCATTTCCGACGTTTGGCTCCCAAACTGGAGCAGGCCGGGGCTGCTTTGAAGCGGCTCCTGCCTAATCTAGGGGGTCCAAACGCCTCCTCCCGGAGGCTCTACGTGGGGATCGTGCGGGCCTTGGCCCTTTACGGGGCACCGGTGTAGGCGCGTTCCCTGGCGCGGTGGCCAGCCCACCGGTTGAGCGCGGCCCAAAGGGTTATGGCCACCGGGCTGGTCCGGGGATACCGCACGGTCTTCTGTGAGGCAGCGAGCCTCCTTGCCGGATTGCCGCCATGGGATCTGGAGGCAAAAGTCCTCGCGCACGTATCGGAGTGCCGCGAGGAGGCGAAACGCCGGTGCGTAGTTCCGCTGCTGCGAGAAATCGCGGCACAGCGGACGGAGCTCCGGTGGGATCTCATTTCGACATGGAGAGTACGGTTGTCGCAACCCAGTGCTGGGCACGCCACAATTGCGGTGATAAGTCCCCTGTTTGAGGAGTGGCTAGAGAGGTGCCACGGCGTCCTCACCTTCCGCCTGACGCTGGTCCTCACCGGACATGGCAGCTTCGGGAGGTTCCTGTGTCGGATAAGGCGGGAGGAAACGCCCGGGTGTCACCACTCTGTGGATCACCCGGAGGACACGGTGGAGCATACGGTGGAGGTCTGCCCGGCTTGGGCAGAGCACCACCGTGTCCTCGTGGAGGCAATCGGCGGCAGAGATCTCTCACGTCAGGCCCTGGTTCAGGCTATGGTACGGAGCGAGAGGGCATGGGCAGCCGTCACCTCCTTCTGCGAAGCAGTAATGCTCGCGAAGGAGGAGGCGGGACGGTTGAGGGAAAGGCACGTTTCGCGCCCTCTCGCCCCTAGCCGCCGCAGGAGACGCCCAGGGCGTCGAGAATCCCGGGCGGAGTTCCGGCCACCGTAGGCGCGGGCTTGCGGACGGTGAGCAATGGGTAGCTCACCGTCCGGTAAGGACCAGACCCGGGTCGACGGCGCGTCGTATTCCACGCGCGCCTCAAAGAGATGTCGTCAGCAAAAAGTAGGGGTCCACCAGGGCCGATGCCTGCCGGGGTCGCGGGAAGGTACTTATGGGTCACCGAGGCCCCCGCAACACAGGCAACAGGAAGGAATACGGGTGGGTTTTAGTCAGTAAGAGTCTGACACACCCTCCCGCTCCGCCCAGAGCGGGAGAAGTTATTTGATGATTTCCCACCCTAAAAAAAAAAAAAAAAGCCGCCGCAGGAGACGCCCTGGGCGTCGGGAATCCCGGGCGGATTTCCGGCCACCGTAGGCGCGGGCTTGCCGACGGTGAGCAATGGGTAGCTCACCGTCCGGGCCCGGGTCGACGGCGCATCGTATTCCACGCGCGCCTCAAAGAGAGATGTCAACACAAATGTAGGGGTCCACTAGGGCCGACGCCTGCCGGGGTCGCGGGAAGGTACTAATGGGTCACCGAGGCCCCTGGCAACACTGGCAACAGGAAGGAATACGGGTGGGTTTTAGTCAGTAAGAGTCTGAGACACCCTCCCGCTCCGCCCAGATCGGGAGAAGTTATTTGATGATTTCCTATGCAAAAAAAAAAAAAAGGGTCCTCTAGGGCCGATGTCTGCCGGGGTCGCGGGAAAGTATGAAAGGCTTACCGAGGCCCCTGGCAACACAGGCAACGGAAGGAATACGGGTGCGTTTTAGTCAGTAACAGCCTGACACACCCTCCCGCTCCGCCCAGAGCGGGAGAAGTTATTTGATAATTTCCCACCCATAAAAAACAGACAGGCTATCAGCAGTTCGGTGGCAAGTGATGCAATAATTGTAGACGAAAATCTTCAGAGTTCGTCATGTTTACTTACATTGTTCAAAGACAAAGACAAAGACATTTATTCGTCGGATATGGTAGGTACAAGTTGGTTATCAATGTTAAGGCTTCTGCAAACTGGGGCGATATCGCGGGCGCGACAGGCATATTCACGGAATAGTAAAAACAGTGGAAGTGCCCTTGGACTTCCTTAGTACGGGAACCAGTGTCGCCAAACTTACACAGTTGCAAATTAAAATGTACAATGCAATACACAGAAAACGATGATATTATTGGCTACGAATTTTAAATGCAACTTTGGCGAAAAGTTTATTTATTGTTGTTCAAAATTAAGTCTTATTACAACTCGTGAACGTTGTTTTTATTTTACTTGTCAAAATCAATAAAGACCATTTTACCATCTAACAATCAAATTTGAGTAATCAACAACGAGTTCAGCTATTCAAAGCTAAAGAGCGTTGTAACCAATTTACTCTAATTAGCACGCTAACGTCATTTAAATAGATGTCATATTCGTATGCACCTGTTATCTATTTTTCTACTTAGCTATGGATGGGGACAAGATATCGATAATTTAATGTCGATGTTTGTACAATGTAATATTCAAACCCTTTATCTTATGTAATGGACTTATGGATGGACGAATAGGAATTGCGTTATCATTTAAAAATCTGTAGCCTTTTTTTGAAGTTTGTAAATTGTTTTCATCAAAATGCTCTAAACAGATTGTATTTGATTTTGACGGCATCCAATTCTGTCTTCCCGTAGCTTCTATCTATTTCTCCTTGGTAAAAAGATCTTTGGGAAAACTGAAATATTTACATACTTTATTAGTATTAGGTACATATTTTTGAGGCCTACGTCCAGCCGCGAATGAATGAATGATTGGTTTATTTGTCAGAATATAAGTACTCAAACTCAAACCATTTAAAAAACAAAATCACCAATCGAGAAGAACGACGACGAGTACATAATATGTCATGGTATGGTATAAGGTTTCACTATGTTCGACTTTGGACTTTGGACTTCATTTACGCATAATTTGATACTAATTTCTCGTAATTTTATTTATCACAGTTCAGTAAAGTTAGTTTAAAAATAAACATTTTATTATTTTATCGATACCGAACTATTTGAATATGTCCCATCCCTAATCGAGTAGCGTCGAAGACTCTAGAATGTATACGATGATATTTAAGACAGCGAGCAAGTTGATTTAGAGTTTGGGCAATGGACATAAGGTAGTTTTTAGTTCGCAACGAAGTAATAAATATAGTTTTGTCAATAAAAACAATTAATTATTGAAATATATCATAGTTTTATACAAACCGGTGATACGATACACCTCCGCAAGATACTTTTCTAGTCCTGCTATCATTTTTGCATGTAAAAATTGCACAATAAGGCATGTTTGTAATATTTTTCGTTACGTTCGAGACGTTGTATCAGAGAAAGTAGCTAACAGCGACTGAGCCGGTGTTGCGGAGCTCCGCATAATTATGACACACGCGCGATAGCTGCGTGACACTTCCACTGTTTTTACTATTCCGTGGGCATATTGCTGCCTGCCGGGCCCGCGATATCGCCCCAGTCTGCGGAAGCATTTATGCTCAGGACACATCCGCCGCTGCGGCATACGAATATCTAGTGTACAATGGGTATAAAACCTATATACACCTACAAAATTTATAAACTACTTTTACTCTATTATACAATACAAAACACATACACTATATAAAGATACATTTATACTCTACTATACTCTACAAAACAAACAACAAAAAAAACATAGGTATAAAAATACAATAACGACAACATTTGTATTAACTAAATATATCTAATTTGTAATTTCCCATAAATTCAAATAGTTCTTTCACAGTGTAAAAAATATTTTGGAGAAGCCGTGTTTTTAGATTTTTTTTTTGTAGAAATTAAATGGAACTACCATTTAATTTGTACAAAAAAAAATCTAAAAACATGGCTTCTTTTTTAGATTTTTTTTTGTAGAAATTAAATGGAACTACCATTTAATTAGTACAAAAAAAATCTAAAAACATGGCTTCTCCAAAACAATTTTTCTCGTATTAGTTTTGGAATATGGTTGTAATTTTTTATGGACATAAGGTAGCTGTTTCTGTAGTGCAGAGTGCTGTTAAAAAATTGGTTGTTTAACTTGGTGGGGTCCCTTTTTGTAAATCTATTGTTTTCGGCTACTGTGGAGAAGAAGTGTGAATTTGTGGAGTGAATTCATTGACAAGGAACAGAATGCCGCAACAGTTAGAGGTCAAAACATTGAAACGAGTAGCAAAAACTCTGAATCTGAAACGAACGACGACACGACCTGAAAGTTTGAGTGCGATTATGCTATAAGAACTAATTTAAAAGAGTGATCTTATTATATTATAGCGGTATATTGTGGCTACCTAATAAGATCACTCTTTT
Source organism: Atethmia centrago (assembly GCA_905333075.3). NCBI lineage: Eukaryota > Metazoa > Arthropoda > Insecta > Lepidoptera > Noctuidae > Atethmia > Atethmia centrago. The sequence goes on along the minus strand of HG995383.1, from coordinate 10,307,675 downwards.
CGGGCGTAACATTGCACTTACTAAAAATACTCAATGAATATGATTCAAATCTTGTACCCAAAGATGCTAGAACACTTCTCGATACTATTAGGTCTGTGGAAATAAGACCTTGTGGAACGAGGAATATTGGCATAACGGATTTAAGATTGATATTTTGAGTAATTTAAAGGGGTGTCGTGTTACCCAGTAAGTGGATTGTGGAGGTCAGATAGGCAGTCGCTCTATGTAAAATACTAGTATTCAGTTGCATCTCGTTAGACTGGAAGCTGACCCTAACATAGTTGGGAAAAAGCAGGCAGATGATGAGGATGATTTTGAGTAATCTAAAAACCTGAACGATGTTATTGCTATACATATAAATATCGCCCCTAGCCACCGCAGGAGACGCCCTGGGCGTCGGGAATCCCGGGTGGATTTCCGGCTACCGTAGGCGCGGGCTTGCGGACGGTGAGCAATGGGTAGCTCACCGTCCGGTAAGGACCAGGCCCGGGTCGACGGCGGCCGTATTCCACGCGCGCCTGAAAGAGATGTCGTCAGCACAAGCGTAGGGGTCCACTAGGGCCAATGCCTGCCTGAAATTGGTGTACAAATATATTAGTTAGTCTAAGTATATGGTCTACTTGTATACATAATAGGCCATGTAGTAATGCCTTGGATTCTTTGAAATCTGAATAGATTTCTTTTAATTTAAACGATGATCTATCTTAAAAAATTCTACAGTATTATATTTAGTAAGATATATTAGCTGTTGTTCTAGTCGCCATTTACATTGATTACATTGGTTTACATTGATTACTTCGGTTTTCATTTTTAACTTTTATTTTTAACAGCAAATTTTAACAGTCAAAATGGTTGTCCAAAGTGTACAACAATCTCACTGCAATATTTATCCGAGAAGAAAGTGATGGTTTATAAAAAAAATGAATTAGATTAGAAAAACCCATACTGCGCGGAAAGCAAACATGAATTAAGAATATACCGGATGACATTTTTTACCGTCTCGAGAATATTAAGGTGTGTTGTGTAAGAGGAACAGAAGCCATACCTGAGAATATTTGCTTAGTACCATTGAGATTGACAATTGGTTCGGAATTTCCTAAAAAAATCATGAAAACTATCCATCCTGCGGCCCGTGCGTAAAACTAATAATAGCCAAAATAGGAGATAATAAACGGCGCGGCGCGCGGCGTAGGCTGCGATCGCGCATGAATGAAAGTAAACGTGCGAGCGAAACACACACAGTGTTGCCGTTTCCAAACAGGTTTATTTAAATTTCGCAAAACAGACCAACTCACCACGGATAAATAATATTTGTCTCTGAAAGGTACCTACCTAAAAACCGCTACCGCTACCTGAAATGTTTACAGCGGTCTTTAGGTAGGTACCTTTCAGAGACAATGATTATTTATCCATGGTGAGTTGGCCTGATCTGTTTTGCAAAATTTAAACAAACCTGTTTAGGTAGTATTCTTACACAATCACTGACTAAATGGAAGGATTAGTAATACATTAATCTGTAGGTATTTCGATGGTTTTAAGTTAACCACTCTTTCTTACAATAGGTATTCGTTAGATTATCATTAGCTACTAACATATTATTTCATAGAAATTGACATAAAGTGAGGTTATGAAATATTAGGCGAAGTCGATTTTAAATTGGGTAAGATACATTGGTGTTTATTATGCAAGTAATCAAATCATTCAATGTAATAATGGATTTGTAAAAGGGAGTGACATTACCCATCACTGTGCCATCACTAACTAAACCGTCCAAGGTCGAGATGACCCGTTTGTTACCCGACTACGGCGGAGCAAAAAGGAGGGTTATTTAAATAAGTAGTAACCGCTGATACGTCCGTAATATGAGGGAAGTGCTGGGAATTTGAGGAGCAGGGATACCGTTCCTTCGCAGCGACTGAAGATGTTCTTCTTCTGCGTACATTCGCCTCGCACTGGCTATGTTTTCACCAGACAGGATATAAAATCGCACCATTGCGGTACTCTACATTAGAATATTCGTACATGTTTACATACGATAACCGGGCGGACGATCGGTTCATACGCGAAAACAAACAGCGCGACGTCACGCCGCCGTGACTAATCGTAGGTGACTGAAGCGCGGGACGCGGGCGGGCGGGGATGTGCGAGCGAGCGGCTCGTGCGCCTGATATCAAAGAAGCCAACGGCAAGTGCGGCGAGTACCTATCGGCTGCAAAACAACGGATCTACGAATTCATTGATAAATTCTGCGCATTTAGTAGGGTGCGTATGATTTGAATTTCGATATTTTTTCATCGATTTATCCTTTTTTTTCTGTTTTTAATGTTTTAGTATGAAAAGTTTACTTCAAATGGGTAGTGTTTATTGATAAATCAATTTCTTTACGGGTTGAAGAAAAAAAAAAAACAAAAATATTGACTATGCCATAGGCTTCTACTCCGTTCACCTACTATGTTTTTCGAGCCGGTAAAAAAAATCAGCCGGTATACAGATATACTAAAAAGTTGGTATTTGCTATAATTTCAGAATTTAGTAAAATCTCATGGTATTAACTTGTATTATATTAAGTAAACTTACAATACAACTCAAGTAAACATTTCCTAAGTAATGATATCATGATTCTAACTTCACTCAATTCGTTCCTAACTTTGACTTACTAAAACTATACTGTCTTTACTCGTACTTAGTTCAGATCATAATTATGGATTTAACGCTATTTTGAACTAAGTATGTTAAATAGGAACATTATTAGTTATTAATTTTGTTTTTCATCATTATAGGCTCTTTTTTAATTTAACACAATTTTACAACGTATCACGACACTTATTACACTTAAATATATTCATTATTTTTTTGTTCATGATGTATAATTACGTTGAGTCTTTATTTAAAGCCCATCGGTTTTTTAAAAACTGTCTGTTCACTCTACATGATAAACTATTGTGCCATAATCAGCCTATAACGTTCCCACTGCTGGGACACAGGCCTCCTCTCTGTGAGAGGGAGTGGGCCGTAATCCACCACGCGGGCCCAGTGCGGGTTGGTAGATGTCACGTCTTCGAATTGTTGGTTCTAGGACATGCCGGTTTCCTCACGACGTTTTCCTTCACTGTTTCGAGAGCAATCAGACAAAACAACACTTTACAAAATAGGTAATAATTATTAGACAACCATTTTAGTTTGCATCTGTTTTAGAATATTTAGGTAATCGCCGTTGACTTTGAACATACAAATGCGCGCCACGCTCACGCCGCGCCGCCCTGTTCGGTTTTATAGGGAATATTTATTTTTAGTAACGTAAAGAAGAATAATTAAATAAAAAAATCACAAACAGAGTTATAGATAATAAAATAGTCTGTTCCTAAAAAAAAAAGAACATGAAAATATCTTAAGTAGTTTGAAAGTAATATCGTTTTTTATCGTTAGACATTTCTTCCTGAATTTATTTCATGAAGTATTACTACAATACTTAAAAATAACTAAAACATTTGGGGCAAATCGGATGTGACAGACGTACAGACAGACGAGTGATTCTATAAGGGTTCCGGTTTTTCATTCGGACGTACGGAATCTTAAAAAGAATTGTTTTGACCTCCTGAATGATGTATAGTGGATCGAAAAAAGGCTCTGGAAGACAGGAACTAAAGTTTAAAAGTGTCGGTTTTTTGCTTGCTTGAAATGGCTTCTAATAGCCAATATCATGCTTATACATGATACAATCTGGTAGGCAATTTGGCTACTTATTATTTTTGGAAAAATTTATGTATGGAGCTGGTAAAATATGCTCCGGAACCGCAAGAATGATAGAAATATGGTACACGGTGGTATGGGCACACGGTTATGTAACTATTTATTTATGATTATTTGATACTTCTTAGAAATAGATCATAATGCGGTTTTTTTAAACCTTAACTTTTTTCTTTTTTTAAACTAATATTATGCTATAGGTAGAAATAGACACATTATATGATGTGTCTAGTTAACTTAAAAATGAAATCTAAAAGATATATTTTAGTGTTATTCCGCTCGAAAATTAAAAAATACCACAAATAACAAATCTACAGTAAATATTTTCTTTAAAATAAAATAAAATAACGATTTTTAAATGTTATTAGAAAATTAGCAAGTCCAGAATCATTCAAACCGACACACAGTGGTTCCGCGCCCTATAAGAGGCGGTCATAGGGTTTCGCGAAGGTAATGACTGTCGTTATCAATACCAAATATTATCATTATTCTTTTTTGTAATACTTCATGTTATAATAAAATGAAAAAACCGAATTAATGTTAAAAAAACTTATTTTATTAGAATAAATAATGCATTTATTGTACTTGACGAAATACTTACTAAAATACAATAAAGGAATTGGAACTTAATAACTAATAAACTTAAATATATACATTTTTATAATAAAAATAAAGTAAATATCTAATTATTACCTAACTATAAATACAGAAATGGACAAAAAATATATTATTTACATGTTAATAGTTACATAATAGGAGCTGTATCTAAAATAATGTAAATCTAGTGTTTATTATATAACTATATACATTTTATTCTATACCGACAACAAATTCAACACCTCTTTAGATAGAATAGACTTCTTCTTCCGTGGTAACCTTCTCAAACCAGAAATATAAGGATCCGAATTAAGAAGAAGTCTATGTATCAAGTCGGTGTTTGTGACAACCCGGGACATTTTCCTCGTGTTATCACGCCTAAACTGTTTAACTAACTTATTGCAAGATTCGGCGGCCTCTTCCGAAAGCTCACCTATTGACAATAATGCGTGGTCAATTACTTCCGAACCATGAATGAGGACCTTATGTACAGACGAGGGCAGGTTGTACCATGGATAGGTAGCAACAAGCTTACGTGCTGTGTCTAGAGCATACTCTTTAAAAGCCACGTTATTAATTTTGTATCCCGACGAAAGACACTGCAGCAGATTATGACATCTGTCAATAAGGTCTTTGTCTAATCCAGTAATTTCCGCTGAAATAGCTGAATTAGAAAAAAACCTTCTGGCAGTGTTTCCATCGTTGGATGTGCCACTTCCTCCACTTCGCGGTTTGTCGACTATTAGACCAAGTCGTTGCCTAAACTGTTGCTGGACATGTTGTTTTTTCTGTGCAAGAAGAGCTTTATCGTCTGAAGAACGCGCCTGCCATTTTTTGAAATCTAATCTATAGGTAACGTGAATAAAATATTCAAAGAATCGGATATGCGAGTGAAGAGGAGATAGTCCAAATTGATATTTACTACTGTCTACAGTTTTGCTACATGATTTATCTATATCATTCATGTCTTTTGGAGTTAAACCACAAATATAGCGCCAACTACAAGATGTATCACTCAGAGCACTGCACACTTTACCATCAACCATGGTTAATTGTAAAGAATGCCGCACCTTTATTTCACATCCATTGTGAGTGAAAGATGATGGCTGTAAACTGTCAATTTTAGTCTTGAAATAAGCTTCTTCTTGCAAGGAAAGGTCTTTCGATTCTTTGGCAAATTGGAATCGAATAGGCCTACAATACCTGGTGGAGGAAGGGCGCGGGTTTTTCCAAACTATTTGGTCTGGGTCGGAAGTATTTGACTTACAAACTAATTGGAGAGGACAATATGAAGTAAGAAACATACTGCCATCATCCTCGATACCAGAATCACCAAAACACTGTTTATATTCGCTGTGCCCCGTACTCCCATCGAAACCCCATTTTCCAATTAAAACAAATTCTTTATTAAGGTCAACATTATTTAAAACGTGTTTTTGGGATTCTAGTATCCGGCATGCAGTATGGTCTAACAATGATTGTAATTCTACTTCAGCCGATGATTCCGTGACAAACTCTTGCGATGGACAACACCGCTTCTTAGCTTCCAACACTTTTGGATAAGATGGTAATGCATTAGGTGATTTTGCATTAATGAACTCTTTCATCATAAGATACTGATGTTTAGTCAGTTTAGTCTCAGTTATGAGAGACAAGACTTCATCAGTGTTGAAATTTAAAGAAGCGTAAGCGGCGTCAGATCGACTTGAATCATCCAACAAATAATTGATGGCGGAACTGTCTACTTTACTTAACTCTGCAAGCCTGCGGCGTTTTGATCTTTTGCTACACTCTTCGAAGTCCTTCCTGTGCTGATGCTGTTGTGTGCTCGTCGAAGCCTCTGCTGCTGGCCGTTGAGTGTCGTGGCTCCCTGCTGCTGCACAATTTGACAGAACGCAAACTTCAATTTCGTTCAGCCAGTCTCCGTACTTAGATACCATGCGAGATTGATTGCGAGAGACTTGCTTCCAAATAGCTACAAATCTAGTACAAAGATTAGCAACTCGTTTTTCTAAGTCATCAGCAACCAAATTCTCAACGTCAGGCAGTAACTGTATCAGGGCTTGAAAAACTCGACGCCACCGTTGCAGTTCGGAATTGCTGTCCTTCATAGACAGCCAAGTATCTAGTACAAGCATTCTTTTAAAAGAACACTCAATACTAGTACCTAAAACAAAACAACGAACAGTTAAATGCGGATCAAAAACAATACATATTTCGTAGCAAGTGCTACGCGCCCAGCCGCTCGGCGTAGACCCTGGCTGCACCTTACAGATGCAGCATGCCGCAAGTACTTTTTTTAAATTCTAGTAGTAGAGATTTTAAGCGACATTTTTATACCTAATTCAATGGCACAAGTAGATACAAACATAAGTAAAAGCTTCAATATAAAAAAATACAGAAATAAATACGCAAGAAATGCTGCGGCGTAGCACTCTATTTAAAAAAAAATGGTGTATTAAAAATGCAAAATAGTAAAGTAAATTAAAAATACATACCTGTAACTTGAATGTCCATTGCAAAATAACAGATCACAAACAAGTTCGATCTTGAAAACACGCGTCGCGTCTTAGGGTAATTAGCGCTTGGTGATAACACGGTTGATGACTAATTACATGTGTTTACTGCCGATGCCAAAAAAAGGAATGTTGCGAACAATAGATTGCAAAACCTTTTATACCCTCAGGTAGTATGACAACTAGTGGGTAACTGAACCAGATATAATGGCTTAGCTCAGTCATTGCCATTGGAAGCCTATGACCAACTAACGGGACCACTGTGCGACACTTTAAAATTTAAGTTCCTATGTCTTCTAGAGCCTTTTTTCGATCAACAGTGCGATGCCGCGAATAGCGTTGTTAGAGATTTCTAATTTATTACTGGTTTCTAGAAGCCTTCGTGAACTGTCTAAAACTCATTAACTAGAAATAGATGGTTTTCTAGCTTCACGTCACGTACCTACGTACGGTTAATACTCGTAGTAGTTATAGGCCGTTTGATGATTGAGAAGTTTTCAACTTGTAAACTAGGTTCGAACGCTATGCATCTAGGGTACAATTGTACGGACCACAGTCTAAGTACCTAGTTATAATTCTAAAGTCGCTTTTACGATACCCATGGCAATGGTCAATGCAGTAACTCCACGATAATTTTATACCAAATAGTCGAATAGCATGTCGGCTAAGAAATTTCAATATAAGTAAACTTCTGTTATCGCGCACGCGGGAGCGTTTAAAAGTATACAGCGACACACAACGTCGCGTGTTACAGTTCGTAATACGCAAACGACTAAACCTAACAACAGCAATAAAAGAAAATACGGTAAAACTTCGTGCAGTGAAAAAAGAAACTGCAAATAGGTAGAGGTAGGTACAATTACAAGGTACAGAGCTTCCGACTGAAATGTGCAACGGAACGACAGAGATTTTACCGTACCACCGACTAATTTAAATAGAGCCGCGGCCTTAGCTTGTCAGTTGTTGTTTGTGAGTAGTTCTTGCAGCCCCAGCGGGTCAGGGCTGGCTGGTCGGTGGTAAGACCTGAGGACGTGAGAAGGGCTCCTTTGTCCGTGTGGCTCGGAGCGCTGCAGGCCGTCGCTCATTTGCTGAAAGCCCCCGCCTGAAGTGTCGTCAGAAATCCGGCCATTTTCATTTCGTTTTGCGTTTCAAAAAAGCCGTTCTCAAACTTTTTGTTATAAAAAGGTGGCTGTTTTCAAAGGCTATTTTGACAAAAGATGTTCAAATATGAAAAAGGCTTTTGTTGACAAAAGCTTTGTCCATTCTTACAGGTCAATGTAGAATCATTCAATCACCATTAGCCAAACGAGACATCGTCGTAGACGTCTGTCGTACCTACTCTCGATATCGAATACAATATTCAATAATTCAATTACAGCGAAGCAAAAAGAAAAGAAAATAGGAAAAACCAGACAAGTGCGAGTCGGACTCACCCACCGAGGGTTCCGTACACATTTGTAGGTATTAATTATAGACTATGTTTTTTATGAATTAATTACAAATATATAATTTTCAGATTTGTACAGGGACAAATCTGAAATTGAAGAAACTAATCTGAAATTGTAGTATAAGACGATATTACTTGCCAAATTTCAATTTTTTCTAGGTCAACGGAAAGTACCTGATCAATTTTGATTCCCTTGAAAGTGTCGAAATATACGTTTTTTGCGGCATAAACGGCCGTTTCTTTTTTTACGTTACCTTAGCAGTTTGATTTTTTCACAGCTTCTAGGGACTGTTAGAGACCTGAGTATATGTTTTAATTTCAACTCGATACCTTTACGCGTTCCCGAGATAAAGGCTCTTGACAGACAAATGGACAACAAAGTGATCCTAAAAGGGTTCAGTTTTTTCCTTTTGAGGTACGGATCCCTAAAAAGAACTAGTTTGCTTGGCTCAGGTTACAAAGTGGATCGAACAGATTGCTAAAGTCTGGGCACCAGGAGATTAGTTTGCATTATTCAATTTAACCGTAATTGGGTCTGACACGGTGAGGAGACTAAGTTTCTATCTTGAGATATAAGGGATGGTCTTCGTGACACTTGTTTTCGATTTTCGATCAGTTCCTTTTTGGAAAGACGGGCTTTGAAGATTGTCATAGACAGTCGTGCAAGATTCAGTAAAGTTTTTTACCTGATACCTGAGTCAATGAAATCGTGAACGGTTGTCCATCATTCCAGGTAATGACCGCGTCAAGAGCAACTTTAACTCGCAGAGCAATTCTGATTATGATCCGATTAGCAAGGGCCCTCCATCTTACATTACAACAATATTCCGCGTTCCATTTCTCGGTAAAATAGCAAATTCCTGATACTAAAACAAATAACAACCTTTCTGTTATTAGTTTTCCTCAGAAAACCAGCTTTTTGCGGAAAACAGTTTTACGCTAATGCCAAGTATGGCGCTTGAACAACTTTCAACTAGAAATTCTAGGTATCAGCCCCAAAACGATGTATACATGGAGAAGGAAGCATTTTATTGTCTACTACCATTGTTCCATAACATTGTATCCATGGTACAGGTCCAAAACATAGTATACAATTTTTTTAATAAACAAATTAAACATTTAGTCCCACAATATTTATAACCTAACAATTCAATAACGAGGTAAACAAATCTAAAAGTACACTCAATTTCGAGAAAATGAAATTAAAGACTCGATATAAGTCGTATGACGCTGTCACTCTTGTTTACTTTGTACTATCACTGTGAACATTGTTCTGGTCATTGGATGCACAGATGTTTTTTTAAATGTTTACTTTGTTTTGGTAAAATAAATTGTATACTATGTTTTGCAATTATACGGTGGATAAAATTATGTAACAAAGGTCGTTGAAAATAAAATTGTTCCTTGTCCGTGTATACATATATTTGGGGCTGACTGTACGTACCCATAGATAGCTAGACAGACTTTGCACAGCGTCTTTTTAACTGGAAAATGTTCCAACCTTGTTAGAACTTGTGCATTTATTTCTGCATGGCCAGAGGAGAATCAAGACAGTGTGAATTAGCAAGGATTGCGCTAGTTTTCTACATAACAAGAATGCAGCAGTTGGTCACGATGGTTGGTCATGATCTCAGATGATTATACGACTCGAAATTTACCGTAGATGAGCAAGCATTGTGTGTTCTCTGGTTGATATTATTTTCACTATATTCATTTAGGACACCGATCTTTTAGGCTTTTCTTTGGATGGGAAATCATCAAATAACTTCTCCCGCTCTGGGTGGAAAAGGAGGGTGTGTCAGACTCTTACTGACTAAAACCCACCCGTATTACTTCCGTTGCCTGTGTTGAGCGGGGGCTCGGTGACCCATTAGTACCTTCCCGCGACCACGGCAGGCTTCGGCCCTAGTGGACCCCTACATTTGTGCTGACGACATCTCTTTGAGGCGCGCGTGGAATACAACGTGCCGTCGACCCGGGCCTGGTCCTTACCGGACAGCTACCCATTGCTCACCGTCTGCAAGCCCGCGCTTACGGTGGCCGGAAATCCGCCCGGGATTCCCGACGCCCAGGGCGTCTCCTGCGGCGGCTAGGGGCGAGAGGGCGCGAAATTTGCCTTTCCCTCAACCGTCCCGCCTCCTCCTTCGCGAGCATTACTGCTTCGCAGAAAGAGGTGACGGCTACCCATGCCCCCTGGCTCCGTACCATGGCCTGAACTGGACGCGAGAGATCTCTGCCGCCGATCGCCTCCACGAGGACACGGCGGTCCTCTGGCCAAGCCGGGCAGACCTCCACCGTATGCTCCACCGTGTCCTCCGGGCGATGTCCGGCCATGTCCGGTGAGGACCTGTGTCAGGCAAAAGGTGAGGACGCCGTGGCGCCTCTCTAGCCACTCCTCAAAGAGGGGACTTATCGCCGCAATTGTGGCGTGCCCAGCACTGTGTTGCGACAGCCGTACTCTCCATGTCGCCATGAGATCCCACCGGAGCTCCGTCCGCTGTGCCGCAATTTCTCGCGGCAGTGGAATTACGCCCCGGCGTTTCGCCTCCTCGTGCCACTCCCATACGTGCGTGAGGACTTTTACCTCTAGATCCCATGGCGGCAATCCGGCAAGGAGGCTCGCTGCCTCACAGGAGACCGTGCGGTATCCCCGGACCATCCGGATGGCCATGACCCTTTAAGCCGCGCTCAACCGGCGGGCTGGCCGCAGCGCCAGAGAGCGCGCCCATACAGGAGCTCCGTAGAGGGCCATGAACCGCACGACCCCCGTGTAGAGCCTCCGGCAGTTTGGACTCCGCGTAGTTTGGACCCCCTAGATTGGGCAGGAGCCGCTTCAATGCAGCGCCTGCCCGCTCCAGTTTGGAAGCCAAACGTCGGAAATGCTCCACGAAGTTCCACCGGCTGTCGAGGACCAATCCCAGGTACTTCATCGTCGACTCGACGCCGATGGAAACCCCTCTTACCGTTATTTAGGACCCTAACGGTGGTGCGTTCCGAGGACCATGAAAACACATGGCCTCGTACCTGTGCAGGGCCACCTCGAGTCCCAATTGCCGGATCCTTTCGAAGATTGTCGCAACCCCGCGTGCCGCTACTTCGGCTGCCGCCTGGTGCGACCTCCCCTGTGCCAGGACCAACGTGTCGTCAGCGTAGCACACTACGCTGACGCCGCTAGGGAGGTCGGCGCGCAGACCGATCTTTTAGGCTAGAAAGGCCTACCGAGATGACGACTAATAGAGAAGAATGTAAGAAAAAACATGTTGCGCCGACCTCAAATAGTAGAGTCATTCCGTTACGCAAACAATACCTTCCATACAAAACCTATCGAAAACAATATAACCCAACATAAATTGACATTTCTGAAACAAACCATTTATTTTTATCCATAACCTTTTACGTAAATAAAGCCTTGATATCCATCAGTAGCAGAGGAAGCCATTAGAATCGCAACAATCACGTTTATATAAGAATACCTCGGATCTGTCTGGAACGTCATTTGCATAAGGTTGTGGCGGTCGCGGCGGGCACCCCGTCGTGTGGGTCTAGTGCTGTTACTATAGTGGCCCGGGACCGGGACTGAAGTGGGACGTGAATATTTTAGAACGCTAAAATTATGGATTTAGGTGAGTTTTAGTCAGTAAGAGTCTGACACACCCTCCCGCTCCGCCCAGAGCGGGAGAAGTTACTTGACAAATTCCCACCCAAAGAAAAAAAAAAGTGGGTACTTATTTGTACTTTTATCAAAATCAAAATATTGTATTTCACATAAACCTACATAGGCACTTTTGAAACATCTGAAGCTAGGTGCGTGGTTCCTACTGGTCATTTCCTATGGAGAAGAGTCGGCAAGAAATTGCACGGTTACTCTTTTAAAAATACTTGGCTTTTACAATCTTTTCAAATTACAGTGTTAATAGGTATGGGAGGAGAGTGTAGGCCTGTCAACAAGTACCAGATACTTAACAAAAAATAAATGGTCTACAAATATACAGTCTATAAGCCTACAACGTTCTCACATTCACAAAATATAAAAGAATCTATATAAAATATTAATAAAATAATAAAAACATACCTAAATGACATTATTTGCATTACAACTGTAACAAGTCTGAATTAATATCCTGTCTACAAAAGCCACTATACTACTACATAGTTGAAATTAAAATTCTAGGTATCAGTGTCATCAGGTCCTTTAGGATTAGACGGTGTTCGAAACGACGGGACAATTTACTTATTTCTAAGTAGTGTATCATTTTGGCCATATCCTGCCACAGTACTGAAAGAAAGAAAGATAGAAATAGTAATTTGTCACAGAAACACGTGTAAATAAAAAGCTATGGCAATTCAAATAAATAATGAAGCTGCACGCCGTGACTGTGGCAAGAAATATTGTTAAATATTTGTCATCTCGAGACAAGTGCCATCATATGGAATCCGCATGAAACCAAATATAGTCTAATGGTTAAAAAAATACAAAATAAATTCACGCAGTACTTATATTTAAAACAATATGGGGTTTACCCATTCTACCCGTTGATGTATCCGAGTCTGTTTGTGTTGGGCATGGTCGGGTACATTAGGCTGGATATTAGGAGGGACGTAGCGTTAGTAAAGTACGTGGCGAGGGTGCTGCGCGGGCTGGTGCACCACCCAGAAGTTCTGGAGGCGCTGCGGCTGCGTGTCCCGGACGGGTAAATGAAATGAAATGAAATGAAATGAAATTGTTTATTCTGTAAATATGATATGAGAATCACTTTTACACGTCATATTAAAAAATAAGCTAGATGGAGTCGACATTTCCTATCTGACTACCCCTGAGAAGAAATGGCGAAACAAACTTAAGGGTCAAAGTTTCTTGGTACATACCAAGAAACTTTGACCACATGGGGGCGCGTCGCCGCCCCGCCTTGTTAGAGGTGCCATGGGCTAGGACAAATTTATTAAAGTTTTCCCTTTTGTCATGGGCCTCACGTATTATTAATAATATGCCGACGGAAGATGTTTTCGATGGCCTGCCGAAATTTGTATCAGGAGCACAAAGGTGCGTTGAAAAAGGTGTAAATTTTTTAATTTAATTTTTTTTTTTTGTATGTTTATTGTTAATTTTATTAAGTGTATTTTATAGATATAAATAGTTTAATATGTGTGTGTATAGCATCGTCTTGGGAAACTGTAAGATTTTGTACTTATTGGTGTTAATAAATAAATAAAATAAGAAGGCTTCCACTCAGCATGTTGCTGTGCTATGGGGAACTCACAGTAAATAAGGTGTCAGTCACTAATGAGCAGAGCCGTTAAGCAACTCTAGTGCAAAGACAAGACATCATCGTAATCATTATCCTGTACTTATCCCTGTCTTCCATACATCTCTATTAGCCGACAAAGTTGCAAAGGCAGGTATTTTCTCTTAATATCTTCTTGAGCCAAAAGTAAAGTTAAATAGATACAGACCTAAGTACCTTTATTGATATAAAACATTCGCGGGATAAACTTAACCCGGGACATAAATCAGGGAAGTATCGGAAACTCCCGGGAAGCCGGGACACTGGACAGCAATATCTCGGCTGCATGATGTGGCAGGGACTGGCCCTTTTTACGACACTTCATTGCCAGTTTCATACAATCCCGACCTTTTCCCAAGTAGCTTCACTCTTTCAGATTTTGGCTTTTATACCGTTTCTAAGTTTTTTATTCAGCTTTGAGTTATTTTACTATTGAGCAACTTTTTATTGAATGCATAATACCTGATAACTATTGTATTATGATATGTCTACATACGTAAGATTACAACAGAAGAAGTAAGATAACGATTGAATTATTGACACCTAGCTGGGTGAACATGTTGCCTAAAGTCCATTATTGAGAGCCTCCAACAGTTTGCTACACATCATCAGCCGGAAAGAGGGAGTGGGCCGTAATCCACCACGCGAACCCAGTGCGGGTTGGTAGATGTCACATATCTTCGAATTTTTGGTTCTAGGACATGCCGATTTCCTCACGATGTTTTCCTTCACCGTTTTGAGAGCAGTGGTGATAAAATAATTTACACAAATTAAAGCACCTGCGGGCAAGCAGGTGTTTTCATTTGTGTACTGGGCCCGTGTGGTGGATTACCACCCACTCCCTCTCACAGAGAGGAGGCCTGTGTCCCAGCAGTGGGAACATTATAGGCTGATTATGTTGTTGTTGTTGTTGTTGTTGTTGTGTAAAGCACCTGCCTGGGTTCGAACCTACGACCTACAACTCGTAAGTCGCGGCTGTTACCACTGAGCTACCACTGCTCACAGTGAAACAAAAGTTTGCTATGCGATACGCATTATATCCACTTGCGATAAGGTGCTTTAATTAAGTACATACCTAACAAGTATTGTTGATAAACAGAAACGGGCAACCCATTCCAATCGAAAACATTAATGTCCAACGCAGAATCGAACTGCCGTCCTCCGCTAACCTACGCGTACCACCCCTTCCATATCGGATAGAAATTATAAAAAGGGGTTGCGCGGGTTAACCCGGCAGTGGCGGCCAAACCGGCTATAAATCCCCACCGTCCGCAAATTCCGCGATCCTGTCCTGCTAGCTCATTAGTCTTAATAATCGGCCACAAAAATGCGGGAAACATTTATATCAATTCTGGCTCTACTCGCTGTAGCCCCTTGCGCGAAATGCTCAGACGTCGGCAAAGACGGGTTCAATTTCTATAAAGGTACGTTCTCGATCATTAGTCCTGTTCTTTTTGCGGTTTTTTCGCGGCTGTATTAAAATTTTGTTAGAACTTGGAGCTTTTTGTCGTCTTTTATATGATTTGTGATACTTAAGTACTTATTTTTAGCTAAGATGTTACGGACACATAATTTGAGGTTCTGTCTCTCACTAAGCTAATTGAATTTTATTTTCTTCTTTTCGCAACACTGCAAAACAACATGGTTATTTATTAACATCACAGATAATTGTTTCCTATGTAGGTAGGTTAATTTTAATTACGACGAAGTATATTTCTTTACGGGCCGCTAAGCTTAAGCGGTCGTTAAGCTTTCACCGTTCAGCGGTTAAAATAAAAGATGAAAGGTTTAGTATGATTCAAATACAGCATTTCAGCTTCGTAATGTAAAACGTAATTTGAAAAAAAAAAATCCTGACTTATCCTAACTAAATAATTATTATAAATGCGAAAGAGAGTTTGTTTGTTTATTTGTTACGCTTTCACGCTAAAATGGCTGAACGGATTTGGATAAAATTTGGAATGGGCAGACCATGACCTGTGTTAGGATTATGTAATAATTTTTGTCTCGGTAATATGTTCCCATCGGATAATTTTCGACATCCACGCGGGCGAAGCCCTGGGTAAAAGCCAATAAAATAAATATATTTAATATCTTCACTCGTTCTATATGTATCTGTATGATATATTCTTCGAAAGCATGAGAAGTTTTTTTTTAATTTTTGTGCCTTCGTCATCTCATTATGAATGTGTTCTATAGTTTAAGTGTTATACTTTTCTAAAGTGCCTGCCATGATATAATTAAAGTATGTTTTCATCCTGTAGCGAAGCTTAGAATTCACTAGTGACTTTGTAGTTAGTGGGTTAATCTGGTGGACCACAATAGTTACCTAAGGGTTTTGAATGTTGAATTCCGAGTTCGTTGCTGTGTTGGACAAATTGTGAACTAACGAACTGAGAATGCTTGTAAACATCTTGGCTAATTTAGTAGTTAGTGCTGCTCTACTGAGTAGAGACGCAGTCCCGAGACAATTGCTGGAGTTTGCCATGGAGTTTCTTGCCCGTTCTTCTCCATACGAACCTTCTACACTTTGTAATGGGCGACTAGCTTCATCTTTCTGACTGACTGACAAAGTGCCTTTAAATGGGTTGATTTAAATAAATGTTTTGAGTTCGAGTTTGAGTTTGAGAGAATAGAATGTCAAATAAATAGGTAAATGTAGTGTTCTTTGATGTGGGTTATACTAGGCTTTCCAGCATCCATATTACATGTACCTACATATAGTACCTATAATAATTAAAACAGATAATATTATTTTATAAAAGTTTATTAAATTCTTATTTTTTCAGATTACTTGCGTGCACGAACGGATGACGTCATGTCTGAAGGACCCGCGGCTGGGGAACGTATGCTATGTAAGTAAGCCTTTTATCCATAAGCTGTTGGATTAATTGTCTAACTGAAATACTTATATACATTTTGAGGATTCGTAGAGTTTGTGATACGTAGTAAAAGGATTAAGATTTAAATCTTTGACAGGATACAACTTTTCTTTTCAAATGAGTGAGGAACATGCCAAGGCTATATTTCCCACTCAGCATCAGGTAGACCGTCTGCATGATAGCTTGTTATTACTAATAAATGAGGGGATTTTATTTTTTTGCGTACGTTTAACTATTCACTTAGATGGTATAGGTATGTATTACGGATTGCCAAGTCATTAATGCTCGTGCAGACAGGTGAAACAATTTCCGTGGAGTTTTCATAGCAATTGTTCCACCAGACACGCATCGCGTCGTCGCGTTGCGCTTGTCTGCACGAGCCTTTACGTAAATAATAATGAATGCTACAAAACGCTAATGAATGCTACAAAATTGCCTAACAGGCGTTGCAAGACCTTGCCAGTCTCATAACGATATTTATTTCAAAACAACATTATTTTGTTAAAACTAATGAGCTTTTGTTAATTTATTTTGACCTCACTGTGGTAAACTACTCCCCTGAGTCGTCAATTAAAATAAAGTTATCGTGTATATCATTTGGATAAGTAGATACTTTAAATAAGCCAAATAGGTAAATTTGTGCCTTTGCCACGGACCACAAATTATTTACATATTATGTATAAAGAGTTGTGTACACATGCGTGGTCAGTGAATAATTAAATGTAGAGTACTCAAAACATTTAGGTTTCAAAAAATTGCTCGAGTATTTTGTTTTTGGGAAGAATTGGAAGAAGAGCTCAGGATATATCTTCTGTATTATTATTTTCGAATAATTGATTAGGAGGCTTAAGCCACCAGCAGAATAATTATGCATAGTGAGAATTGATTGTCACTGAAAAAATCACACCCATATGGGCGCCCGTTCCGTATGGGCTAGGCCAAGGCGTATAGTACAGTCAGCGATAAAACACTTCAGTTTTTTAGATCTTATTTATTGAGTAAAACATAATAACCGGGGGTTGTCCTTGGGTGCGCTTGCATACATAGTGCGTAATTGCGTACGGGGATGATCGTCGGTTGGTGCCCCATTTCATTAAAAACACATATTGGGCGTCTGCGACTTGGCTACGCCCCTTCTTATGCCGTCGGTCCGGGACCCCAGGGTCCTGAGGTATGTCAAACACACCTATAAAAATAATACGAATATAAAATAAATTAATAAAAGCTGGCGGCTTTCTCGCGCAACGCATCAGCATTACAATTCAGCGAGGAAATGCCGCCAGCAATATTGGTACAATGCCTCGAGGGCCTTTTTTAGGTTTTAATTTAATTTAGTTATTGTTAATAATCATCTTGTAATTTAATTACTAAGAGACTAAATATTTAATTAACACCGGAACGTAAAATTAAAAGAGTATTACATATCTCCTAGTTATTATACATATGAAACGCTGAAAAACAATGTAGGTAACGAGGGTGGGCGCTGATAGCCTTAATTACAAGATATACAGTTGTCTTAGCTTAGGTATTAGCTGCAACTCTAATATGCAACTTTACCAACCTTAAGGCTTTTATTGTAAACCATATTTTTACTTGAAGGTGCAAATAAACTATAAAAAAATATAATTATGTCGGAAATACGTTTGACTAATCGACGGGACGCCAGCGCCACCAAGCGGCGTTCGACAGAGTCTACAACATAACGCTCGACCGGAGTTAAGTGCAGTTTGTCGGAGGCGGTCAAGGAGTGAACACGTTTAGAAACTATCGCGCGTTCCGTATAGTTGTGTCGTGTACCTACAGTGTGTGAATAGCTAGTGTGATTATTTGATCGTAAATTATAATTTGATTTAAAATGCAAACGGTTTATCTATTGTGCAATAACCAACACTTCCCATTGTACGCCCACAGTACTTAAAATATGGCTGATGATAACGAGCGAGACGTACCTTCTCCGTCATATATATAAAAAAAAGGTATATAAAGATTTTGTGTCAATTTAGATGATCTGTAAAAGTAGCAGTGTCACAATAAAAAACATTATAAAGGCGACTAAGTCATGTAGGTTTAGGTAAAGAGTAGTTTTCTTTATTTTTCCAGACTTCTACCGCACTCCCCTGTCGCTGTACCCCGGTCTCCTGCCCGCCGTCGAGCAGGAGTACAGGAAGAGAACAGGGAACGCCTTTAAAAGTAAGTTTTCTTATATTCTAAGGAAATATTTTCTTCTTTTAGGGTTTTTAAGGGTCGGGTAAACGTCGTTGACATTGACTATACAAATACGCGTCGCGCTCACGCTGCGCTGCCGTTCGGTTTCAAAAGGGAATATTTATTTTTAATAAAGAAAATATGAATATTTGAAAAAAAAACAGATATAATTATAGATACTTAATAAAGTAGTCAGTTCATCAAAAAAAAAAAAAACATGAAAATATCTTAAGTAGTTTGAAAGTAATATGGTTTTTTATGCTTTGGGTAGACATTAGTTCCTGAATTATGTTATTATTATTTTACTTCATATAGTATTTTACTACAATATTCACATATAGAATTGATGTGTACGCGTTCTAGTTTAACATATATTTTTTGCATAACTTAGGTAATAATAACAGATTTAAAATTCACTAAACATACAGACTGGGGCGATATCGGGGGCGCGACAGGCATATTGCTGCCTGTCGCACCCGCGATATCGCCTCAGTATGCAGGAGCCTTTAAGCTTCCTCCTGTGAGGCAGCAAGCCTCCTTGCCGGATTGCCGCCTTGGGATCTGGAGGCAAAAGTCATCGCGCATGAATGGGAGTGGCTAGAGAGAGGATGCGAAACGCCGGGGCGTAACTCCGCTGCCGCGAGAAATCGCGGCACAGCGGACGGAGCTCCGGCGAGATCTCATAGCTCTTTTATCAGTTGTTACTAACACTATTTTTAAGTTTTTCATGCTGTAATACTAACAACATTCTATGGACTCTCGTGGGTCTGAAATAAATCGTTTTTATTTATTTTTATTTTATAGCGACATGGAGAGTACGGTTGTCGCAACCTAGTGCTGGGCACGCTACGGTTGCGGCGATAAGACCCCTCTTTGAGGAGTATCTAGAGAGGCGCCACGGCGTCCTTACCTTCCGCCTGACGCAGGTCCTCACCGGACACGGCAGCTTCTGGAGGTTCCTGTGTCGGATAAGGCGGGAGGAAACGCCCGGGTGTCACCACTGTGTGAATCGCCCGGAGGACAGGGTGGAGTATACGGTGGAGGTCTGCCCGGCTTGGGCAGAGCACCGCAGTGTCCTCGTGGAGGCGATCGGTGGCAGAGATCTCTCGCGTCCGGCCCTGGTTCAGGCCATGGTATGGAGCGAGAGGGCATGAGCAGCCGTCATCTCCTTCTGCGAAGCAGTAATGCTAAGGAGGAGGCGGGATGGTTGAGGGAAAGGCAAAATTTCTCGCCCTCTCGCCCCTAGCCGGAGCAGGAGACGCCCTGGGCGTCGGGAATTCCGGGCGGATTTCCGGCCACCGTAGGCGCGGGCTTGCGGACGGTCAGCAATGGGTAGCTCCCCGTCCGGTAAGGACCAGGCCCGGGTCGACGGCGCGTTGTATTTCACGCGCGCTTCAAAGAGATGTCGTCAGCAGAAGTGTAGGGGTCCACTAGGGCCGATGCCTGCCGGGGTCACGGGAAGGTACTAAAGGGTCACCGAGGCCCCTGGCAACACAGGCAGCAGGAAGGAATACGGGTGGGTTTTAGTCAGTAAGAGTCTGACACACCCTCCCGCTCCGACCAGAGCGGGAGAAGTTATTTGATGATTTCCCATCCAAACAAAAAAGCTTCCGACCTAAAAAGGTAAACGGAAATTTTGATTAGTTTTTATTCGTCTGTCACAGAGGTTTATCTCGAGATCTATGCAACATAGGTGTTTATTTTTTTTCCCAATAATGCTTTCGGTTTGCCAGTCCAGCATTATGGTTATTTTTTCTATAGCAACAACTATTATAGCTGTTGTTAGTAAAACTAACCACACTGATGAGGTATCCCCTTCAAATCTACGAGAAGGTATCATTTTCCTGAATTCATAATATAAAAACTTCATAATTTTAACAATATAAAAACTTTATTGCCAAAGCCCCAGTCGATGGGGTGATCGACCCAGACATCTTTTTGAAATAAAATAATAATAGCGTCTTGAAGCAATATTCAAATAAAATAATGAGATTGAATTTGAATTATCTTTTCATGATATTTTACATCCGTTGCTTTAAGCAAAATTGAAAACGAATAAAATATGAATGAAATATGAGATGGTACGATTATCATTAGAGATTATTACAAATTGAAAAGAGCATCTGCTTTACGTGCTTAAGGCGTTTTAGTCACAATAATATGTCTTTGTCTACAAATCAAATACTGTCACAAAAATAATCAGGATGATAATATTGCTATGCCGTGCAAAAATGGTCTCAATACGAGTATATACCGCAAAGCTGAATGCAGTTCTAAAGGTAATTTGATTTAATATCGATCTGTTACAAGTTCAAGAACAAAATATGAATTGAACCAAAGCGCAGGTACAGAGAATTACATTAGATTTCTCTTTTATGAAAATATTTTACTGAACTGAGAACTCCTCCAACAATAAAAGACGATCCAAAGTACACTAAGCCTGCAGTGGAAAATCCGTGTGCTTAAATGTTTAACCTAAATTACGCGACGTAATTGTGTATCATGGGTAATTTTAAATACATTGTAAGCTTGTTATACACGATTGCTTTTCGTGACGTAATATCAGAGTGTTGCGACACTTAAAATCGAAATAAAACACGTCATCCTATTATTTACCCTCTTATGTGGTTGAGAAATAATGTGCAATAATCACGGTTTGAACGTTATACAGTATACCGTTTTATTTGAAAATTGTTAGACAAGCGCTGCAGGTCAAGTCAGCGTTTATTTGCTCCATTTATAAGTGTTGGCTTTATGTCTCTTGGGTTTTATTTGTTTTATATACCTTTATATTTTCCACCTTCGCTATTTTCTACATTTTCAACCTTAGTGGGAATTGTGTGTTGCATTTTTAGGGGTTGGTTTATTTTGCGGTCTTTAGAATGTTAAAGAGAATAGGAATTTAAACTCTCATGAAAGATTCATGCCACGATTTCAAAACTATTACATACATAATCAGCCTATAATGTTCCCGCTGCTGGGGCACAGGCCTCCTCTCTGTGAGAGGGAGTGGGCCGTAATCCACCACACGGGCCCAGTGCGGGTTGGTAGATGTCACATGTCTTCGATTTTTTGGTTCTAGGACATGCCGGTTTCCTCACGATGGTTTCCTTCACCGTTTTGAGAGCAGTGGTGATGACATTATTTACACAAAGTGAAGCGCCTGTCCGGGTTCGAACCTACGACCTACAATTCGTAAGTCGCGACCGGTACCACTAGGCCACCGCTGCTCTCAAAACTATTATTACAATGTAATTACTGCTTATTGTAAATTAGTGGTTAATCAAAGTTTAGAAAATATATTGAAAAAAATACTAAATCGTGTTGTGCAGGTCCTTTCGAGCATGATTGTGTTGCACTCTTAAACAACGCCTATCTTTTGGATCCTACTTTGCCGACATTTGCTTTGACTGATCAAAGCTACAATTTTACGAGCTTACTTATGGGTCGGGTCTGTTCATACAAAAAAAAACATGAAATATTTTAAGTAGTTAGAAAGCAACATAGTTTTTATGCTTTGGGTAGACATTACTTCCTGAATTTATGTCATAAAGTATTTTACTACAATACTTAAATATTCACATATAGAATTGATGTGTATGCGTTCTAGTTTAATATACATTATTTGCATTATATGAAGGCGTAATAACAGATTTAAAAGTCACTAAAATCATATATCTGCGCCTTAACTGGGTATGGGTCAAAATAATAGGGTATTTTACTATATACGAGAAGAAATCTATAAATATATTATTGAGATAGTTTAGGCAAAAAGGAGTCGTAAATGTTACTTTGAGTTCATAAAATAACAAAATCAATTTTAAAATTCAATTCAACATTTTCAGTTTTTCTAATCTGTTAAAAACACTATGAAATAGTAGCCGCCATGTTATTACGTCATACGGCTATGTTAACAAAAACGTGTCAATTATCACACAAAGATCAGCGCATTTGTTTTACCCAGTGACGTCATGACCACAGAGCAACATGGCGTCCTATGCGTCCAGCGTTTTCGTCAACCTACGCGCGAAATTTGAAAATGTAAAAATTTAAATGCATTTTTATGGCACTTATCGATTGAATAAAAATTTTGTGGTTTTTTTTGGGCATATTAGCACTATAGAATTTATTAAGACACTTTTCAAAAATGGGTGTGAGACCCTATTGTACATTTAGTATAATATCCTACGACATTCAAAATGTGTTGTGGGAATTATAGGATGTGTTTTGTATTATTTGCTCTTGTTAAGTTTACAGTAAGATAATGTTTCTCTTAATTTCAGATCACATGTTAAGTAAGGAGCTGTGGGCTGGCGACACTCTGGGCAAGCGCGGCACTAAAACTGCTATTTCACTCATCATGCAAGGAAAACATCCGTACTATGCGTAAGATTGTTTATTGTTTACCAATTCATCATCAACTAAATATAACTATGTCTCTGGATTACTTTTTAGTAAATTTACAGTTTGAAACACGTATTTACGTTATAAGAGTATTAAAAAGTGAGTTCCGTTAAGATCGTACTAACATAGAAGGCGGGCCAACTCCTTGCGATACCGATCATTCTTGGTAGGTAGACCATCCGTAATTCGTGGCTGAAATTCGTAGAAAACAATGAAAGTGAACAATGCATACACCAGACACTTATTGATCTGAATGATCCGCATCGCATGCAGCCATTATATTGTCAAAGGTTCCCAAAATAAGCTGCCAAAACTATCAAGTTTCATTTTTCTCCTTCGTTTAAAATTTGAACAAAGAAACCACCTAGTTGACTGGTGAACCAGTTCACTCAAATGCAGTCAGTACAAGCTCTAAACACATTTGAGATACCACTGCGTATGTTTGTAACATTCTGGCATTGCTGCACGGTCGCACGACTTACTTCCGCACGGGGAACGCCGTTGCATTGTTATCGCACTCAACAAGTCACTAGTAAGCCAGCTAGCTTCGTCTGCGGAATATCTACGTCTACGGTTTTGGTGCTTAGCTGGGATATTTAATTTTGTGTAAGGTTAGGATTATTTATGTGGTAAGTCATCACACGTTTGTATTATTGATTTTGCTATAACTTCTTGCTATGATATAGTATGCGATTTTCTTGATTATCGTACTTATGGGATAGCTAGATGTGGAGACAATCTATTCAGTAGAGCAGGGGTTCCCAATCTTTTTTACACTGCGACTCCCTTTACATGTTGCAATTTTTTTGCAAAAGAAGATACCTGCGTGTATCTCTGGAATTGAGAGTCTAGCAGCTCATTCAAATAATCCAGCTAGAACTATAACTAGATTATTTTACAAAGTAAACTTTAAAGAATATAGAATCTTACTAAGTTTTATTTACTTACTTTTATAGTACCACGTTGCAAAAGGTAATATAATCTTAAAAGTGATAGTACGTAGAGTAGGATATTCTTGGGATACATTGCTCCAAAATTTAATTACACTGTCGTTATTGAACTGTAGTTTAAGGACCGTATCACAAGACAGTTCTAACAGCTGTTCTTCCTCAACTATTGAAAGTGCAGAAGGGGTGGAATGGATTGGAATGGACCTCTAATCCAGTCGTATTGATCAAGACTATCTGGAATCTGGCACGCACTGATCTCATAAGGTCGCGTGCCGGTTACGTGAGCATACCAGTTCGCGACGCCCCTGGGACAACGCCGCGACGCCTCGGGGCGTCGCGACGCACAGTTAGGGAACTCCTGACTAGTGTATTCGTGTGTATGGATCTGAGGTGAAATGATTGATTGACATTGATCTGATACCTACTTAAAATCAGGGGTGTATTTTTCATTTCTTTATTCAGATTAACATAATCGGCGAAATGTGGGTGTTATTTGGATTTGTAAACCATATTTAGAGTTTCTCTTTTTATGACTTTTATCAACTGGATATCGCATTCAATTCTATAGCATTGACTACTTTCCTAAGAAGATCATAAATAGGACTTTATTTTAAACTTTTTAAAAGTAGTGTATTCAAACATCCAACCTTTTGTGTGCAACACTTACTGTCGCGGCAAAGGAAGTGAAGAATAGAGCCAAAGAAAGCCAAAGCAGCTACTCAAAGGAACATTTAAAAACTTCCTCACGTTGCAAAGATTTTTCCGAAGTTATTTATAATTCAGGAGTTTTACTCAATTCATGTTATCGTGTACATTGCAGGGAAGAGGGACACTATTGTCCGTACGGCAAAAGGGGGCAGTGGTGATAGGTAATTCAGACTTTTTCCTCAATTTCTGTGTTGGTTGAGCGCTTTTGTGAGTCGGCTTTCTTAGAATTTATTTTAAACTAACTTGAGAGATTACAATTCTTGTGCTTGCAGGTGTATCGAATTAGTTTCAGTTTTGCACAAATATTTTAGAAATCAATGTTAAATAATATGCACAAATTAATAATACCAGCATTGCAATTCAGCGAGGAAATGCCGCCAGCATCCTCGGTACAATGCTCCGATGGCTTTTTTTAGGCGTAACTTAGTTTTAATTTAATTTAGTTAATGTTAATAATCATCTTGTTATTTGGTTATATGCACAAATGTTAATTGTAATTATTATTACGAATAATAAGTAAAGCTCTTTGCTATGTAGATGAAACTGGTTAAGTGGAAAGGTTGAGTCAGTTAGCTATCAAGTCAAAATAGGAACTAAACCGCATTCATTTTACTATATGAAAGCTCTGTAATTGAACACGTATTGTAAGATAAAAGGCTAGTTACAAAACTACAATTTAGTTGGAAACTATTAGCTTTTATGAACAACTAGCTGCGCCCCGCGGTTTCATCCGCAGACGTCTTGATTTCGTAGGAATATTGGGATAAAAGGTATCCTATGTCCAGGCCTAGGTACCTATATCACGGGAAAGTTCGAAAGGGTTACCGATGCCCCTGGAAACACAGGCAACGACAGGAACACGGGTGGGTTTTAGTCAATAAGAATCTGACACACCCTCCCGCTCCGCCCAGAGCGGGAGAAGTTACTTGATAATTTCCCATCCAAAAAAAAGGCCTACCTCTGTGCTAAATTTCATCCAAATCCGTTCAGCCGTATTAGCGTGAAAGTGTAACAAACAAACAAATAAAAAAAAAATACAAATAAACTCACTTTTGCATTTATAATATGTATTATACAAATATAAGTTAGGATAGATTGGTAATTTGAGCAAAATTACTAATAATTCATTATCAAAGCGAAAACAATACCTAACGTAAAAATATGATGTACGTAGGTACAGTCACGTCCATCATTATTTATACACAGCTAATATTAAAAAGCGTTTTCTTCTTAAGTATATATAAGGTACTTAATCCTACCTACTTATGTAGGTACCTACGTCAAAAATGTCATCGCCAAACATTCATCTCTTCGTACATAAACTTGGGAATGTTTTCATATCAAGTATATTTGTTCCAGTACCGAGAGTCCCAGGGAAGACAACAATTTGGAGCCAGTAGAATAAAACAAAGAGTATATAACTGTTATAACCTCACTAGTCAAACAATATATGGTAGCTTGTAGCAATATAGAACATTATTTGTGAACTAAATATTATTTTGACGATGTATGAACTTAAATTTGTAAAATGTTGGAATGAATAAAATTGTGAAAATATAGCGTTTGAGAGTCTTTTATTTCCATTGATGCCTTTTATTCATCCTTATGTTAATACCTACTGCACTATCTTATTTTGTGAACCGAATCTAAGTCGAAATCAACTAATTTTAAAAAGTAAGTAAGTAATATAAATATTTACAATGATAGATTCGCTATTTCATCATCAAATTCAGCGTACCATCTTATATTGAAAACCCAGATGTCGATCGCTTCAGTTCGGGCAATAAACTATCTGTTATAACCTCCTTGACACCCGTACAACTGATCTTAGAGAAACATTGTAAGCATTCAGCAATCTACAACAAGTCATAACAATGTATTTACAAGTACGATGGTCTAAAACATCTGCAGGCGTTATTTTGTGGACGTACACTTATGCACAAACTTGTACTATAAAAGAAAATTATGTTTAGTACACGGGCATTCGGAACTGTTCGTTTATGCATTCAGACTCTAAGACAATGTTATAAAGTTTTGAGAGCTCGTTGAGCACTTTCACAGAGTTAAGCGGAATGAATGCGAGCACTATTTGATTTGAGCGGAATTGAAAATTTTGTTCGAGACTGTACTTTGCATGGATTTTAACAAGATGGCTGGTGCCTGTTTACGGATTTTTGGTTTATTTTGTGCGCTTTGAATAGTAACCGGCATTCCTTGAATTCTGAATATCGTAGAGAAAATGACCAAGTACCTACCTACTAAAATATTATCTGTAAACAGACAATTTTCCTCCAAATGATATAGGTAATTCATTTTCAGATGGCGACACAAATGTAAATGCTGGAATATGCAGAAAATAAAATATCCTAGATTAAACCCACAGCGAAAATTCTATTCCGCATTTTCCATTCCACGGTCGGGCGTATTTTCTAAAATATTTTCAA
Source organism: Atethmia centrago (assembly GCA_905333075.3). Lineage (NCBI taxonomy): Eukaryota > Metazoa > Arthropoda > Insecta > Lepidoptera > Noctuidae > Atethmia > Atethmia centrago. The sequence goes on along the minus strand of HG995383.1, from coordinate 10,280,493 downwards.
TTCACGGGTCGCAATAAACGGAAATTTCTCCAAAACCTTGGTAAATATCTACCTAGGTACTTGTTGTTAGCCACAATCAGTTTGGGGAGGATAATATCGAGAGTGGCTCGCTGTCTGCCAGACCCCGTAATTCTATCCCTCGAGATGTTTCCCAGAGGCTGTCAGCATCGATTTCCTCCCCATCCACTTATCAGTACCTTCTACACTTTTTTTGGTTTCTCGATAAATTGGAGTAGGGATCATCAAGTTTGTAAGTTTGAGACTCACGGAGTAATGTTGATTGTTTCGAAGTTTTGAAAGTCTGCGTTTTGTATGGTTTTTATTACTGTGTATAGAAATAAGTAGGTACCTCTATACGAAAAATAATCTTGGTATGATTAATGATCGTTATCAGGATGGTTTAAAGTAATGTATCTTCTTTGCTAAAAGTGACATACTTGTCACCTTTTTTTTTTTTTTTTTGAGGGTGGGAAATCATCAAATAACTTCTCCCGCTCTGGGCGGAGCGGGAGGGTGTGTCAGACTCTTACTGACTAAAACCCACCCGTATTCCTTCCTGTTGCCTGTGTTGCGGGGGCCTCGGTGACCCATAAGTACCTTCCCGCGACCCCGGCAGGCATCGGCCCTAGTGGACCCCTACTTTGTGCTGACGACATCTCTTTGAGGCGCGCGTGGAATACGACGCGCCGTCGACCCGTGCCTGGTCCTTACCGGACGGTGAGCTACCCATTGCTCACCGTCCGCAAGCCCGCGCCTACGGTGGCCGGAAATCCGCCCGGGATTCTCGACGCCCTGGGCGTCTCCTGCGGCGGCTAGGGGCGAGAGGGCGCGAAATGTGCCTTTCCCTCAACCGTCCCGCCTCCTCCTTCGCAAGCATTACTGCTTCGCAGAAGGAGGTGACGGCTGCCCATGCCCTCTCGCTCCGTACCATGGCCTGAACCAGGGCCGGACGCGAGAGGTCTCTGCCGCCGATCGCCTCCACGAGGACACGGCGGTGCTCTACCCAAGCCGGGCAGACCTCCACCGTATGCTCCACCGTGATACTTGTCACCTTGATACTGTAATCAAGGTGACAAGTATGTCACTTTTGGGAAAGGCAAATTTCGCGCCCTCTCGCCCCTAGCCGCCGCAGGAGACGCCCTGGGCGTCGGGAATCCCGGGCGGATTTCCGGCCACCGCGCGGGCTTGCGGATGGTGAGGAATGCGTAGCTCACCGTCCGGTAAGGACCAGGCCCGGGTCGACGGCGCGTTGTATTCCACGCGCGCCTCAAAGAGATGTCGTAGGCACAAATATAGGGTTCACTACTACACGGGAAGGTACCAAAGGGTTACCGAGGCCCCTGGCAACACAGGCAACGGAAGGAATACGGGTAGGTTTTAGTCAGTAAGAGTCTGACACACCCTCCCGCTCCACCCAGAGCGGGAGAAGTTATTTGATGGTGTCCCACCCAAAAAAAAAAAAGTATGTTACTTTTCTCATAGTTCATCGCTCTCAAATATTGGTTGATAAATCCTCACAAAACACTTCAAGATCCCAAATCAACATACAAATTAAATTAAAGAATCAACTTTTAAATTAAAGACAGGGTCCAACCATAATTGAAACTTAGTCTCGGCAAACAATTTCTCTAATTTGATTCTGTTTCGTTGAAAATTAATAAAGGACGTGCGTCGCGTGCGAAGTCGTGCCGGAGCCATGACGACTCGCTCAATTCGTCCGGCTGTTCCCAAATTATAGCGCCTTATTAATTACAGCGGTTAAATAATTATAACGTGCCGCCTGAGAAACTTTCCTACCAAATTGCAAGACTTCGCCAGAAACGAAATAATTATACTCCGATAAATTATCCCCTCGAATGACAGGAGCGAGTTTTGCTAAAGTTAAGTTAATAGTTGGGCGCGCTCGACCACTGTCTTTATTAGAGAAAAATAACGGAAAAGTGCCATTCACTGACGCAACTCACGTACTTATTATTAATTTTGGGTTTATTGAATAATACGTGACCCACATCAGCAATCAGTACAGACTACACTTGATAGAGGTTCCGCAAAATTGCGTCCACTCAAGTGGATTGGGTCATTTATTCCTAATAGAAGGTGTTTCCCGACCTGAAGACCTTTTTCCGAAGGTCTTGCTACATAATCACTGTCCACTTTAAATGTCTCGAACTGAAATTATATGAGTGGAGCGGCGTACAGAAATCAATAAAGTTACAATAATAGCGGTACCTGACCCGTTTAGGAGACACAAAGCGTCCGAAACAATTTTGTGTAATATGAAAAATTCCGATGAGGGTGTTCGGAGTTCGCCTGTTGTGTACTTAATGACGTTAAGCGTCCTCAAACGCGACAGGGTTAAAAGCTTGTTACGTGAAAGCGTACCTAATGTCAAATAACAACAAGAGCCCTTCGTGAGAGATGAAAAAGTAAATTGTGAAGCTGGTTGGGAGCGTCGGCGCCCATTTACTGTGGAACTTGTGAAAACTCGCAACAAACGACGGACAAGCGGCTTTTAACGATGTCTGACGATCGACGAGCCTCTCCCCCGCGCACCGCACCCTCTGGCGATATCTCCCTGCGCTACGCACATTACTTGTAATGCTAATTTCATCGGGCTTGTCTTGTAAACTTTTGTATAAGCCACTTCATAACGAATCATCATTAATAATAAATTTTAAATATAACTTTGCCATAATTGAGGTTTGGATAGGCAATTACAACTAATGTTTGAAAGCTTTCTAGGAAAAAGGGTTATTAATATTATATCAGCAAAATATTAAGAAAACAAGGTACGACTAGCTTACTTGGAGTCTGCCAGTTTTGGAATAATACGGTACCCTGAGCACTACTCGACATTGTTTATTATTCTCATCAGCGTCATAAGTAAGGGACACGAGGGCAAACGTCGTTTGACAAAATAGTTCTTTATCACTTTCCTCTTAAATTCTCTTTAGTCATTCTGTGTACGGAACCCAAAATGAGCGTCATCGAATTGAGTGGCTCACGTAGTTTGTATCAATTTGTAGGGACGTGCTCGAGATGGCAATAGTGTGCCACCGACAAAATTAGAGCCTTATTCTTTTACCCCGCAGTAATGATCGCCGTTTAATTAAACTAATGAAGTATCTGTAAAGGTTTTATTAATTTCGGTACGCCATTTAGTAACCACTAATGGAGGGAGGACCTTTTATTGAACGATTTGTTGCTCATTATATCGATGTATCGGAGTGATTTCGTTCAATTGCACAGTTAAGCGTTGAGTTGTGTACATTTGTGTTGTTAATGGGAATTTTGTGAGTTAAAACACACTGTAGGCCGATGGCAATTGGAATTACATTAAAATTGCTTATTTAGGAAATTGAAAATTTTGCGCATTTAATGGTTCATGTAGCCATTAACGTTTGTCATTTCGTATGACTAATCAGAGACCTACAGCATTACTGGCGCTTTGGCTTTCATGAATTTGTAATGAGTAGATTGTATTATTTTTAAATAATGCGACACCTAAAAAGAAAAGAATTCCAAATCTCATATCTGTTAAGTAATTAACAGATTTGAGATTAATTAGTGTTCATTTCAAATCTGTTAAGTATTCAGAAATAAAAAATACAGTGTGTTGGATCATTTAGCTGCCTTCAAAATGGTTGAGCTGAATGGAGCGTATCCATGCGTCCTGTACGTGAACATGCGCTGCCAATTGGGACTGGTCATCTCTTAGCTACCACGCCTTATTTTAATTATTTTATTTCAGAATTTTTTTTTTGGTTGTTTCTATTTGCTGTACTATGGATGCGTTTCTTATATCGTCCTCACATTTACTTATAATTTCAACATTAAAGATTTAGCAACATTTTTGTAACATTATAATTTAAAAGAGTGTCCGTGATATGCCCGTTCTTCTCCATAGGTACCTACTACGCTTTGGAATGGGCAACTATAGCTTCATATTTCTAACTGACCGACTCCTTGACTGAATTTTCAAGGAGTCGGTCTGATTTTTTTTCGGATTTCACTCAAACTCAAATGCAAAAACTCAAAGCATTTATTTTAATTAAATCAATTAACAGGCAGTTTGAGTTTGAGTGAAATCAGAAAAAAATTAAATAACGCAAAATAATTTCCTCTACAGTAAATCTACAGAAACGAGCGACAGAACTCCAATAAATATTGGACAAAGGGACAAAACTTGTAAAGGGTTGAAAGTTGAAGTTAAGACGAGTTTTCTTCGATAATAATCTTGAATTCGTGAACCTGGAACAAACGAGTTCAAACCTAGAAACAGATAAGAACTTCGCAGCTCTTGATATAAACTTTTAAAGCCATGACTCAAAGAAAATGGCTAGGACCACAAAGACAAAGCTATAAACATGAATCTTGATAATATAATATGGCCGCAAACTTGCGGCTTACAGACGTGGCTGTTAATAATGTTTACGGTATTTTAGGAAGATTTATTTTGAGATTGAAGTTGAATTTGTAGAATAAAAATTTGAAATTTCCAGACTTTTTTCCCGGCCCAATTGAACAATTATAGCAATTTTATGTTTATATGGTAAAGTTGAGGATTAATGTTAAGATAGTTTACTGTGATTGACGAAAACACGATCCCAAAAAATTTCCTCGGCAGAAAAAAAATACAAAGTTACCTCCAAACCGAACAATAAACCCCTAGTATTCAAACTAAATGTAAAGCAGATACGATGTTTTTTAATTTTTTAATTACCATTATTTTCACCGTAAAAAGAAATTACCTAAACTGCCGGCGCCTTGGAGACTTCTCTCTGCCGCCCTATGTCGCTTGCTCGCCTGACTGGGAGCAGAAGTATGCGAGCGAGATAAAGAGTGAGGTGGCGCTGAGATATTCTGAACTCTTGAAAAGTAAAAAACGGTTTTGATAAACACGTGCTTTGTGATAAACAAATTGGGTATTTATTCCTTCCGTTGGCAGCACAGGCAACGGAAGGAATACGGGTGGGTTTTAGTCAGTAAGAGTTTGACACACCCTTCCGCTACGCCTAGAGCGAGAGAAGTTATTTGATAATTTCCCAACCAAAAGAAATAATAATTGGGTAACGAGAAATCGTATAGGGTTTTACAAACAATCGTTAGAAAAAATACTGAATCGTCATGAGAATGTTAATGATGAAGGAGGAAATTGGCATGACATTTATCTATTAAGTTGACATTTAAATAATTAATTGTTGTGCTACTACTAGCCTTAAGTAAACGTACAGTCAGGGTAATTGACCCTCCCGCTCCGCCCAGAGCGGGAGAAGTTATTGGATAATTTCCCACCCAAAAAAAAAAACTCACCACTGTTGCCAAGGAAATTAGCCGGTAGTTATTCTTATCGGACAAGTCGCCAGTTTTGTTTTTGACGATCGGCACAACAATCGTTTTCAGGTTTATATTATGGTCTATATTATTTATTATTTTAAGGTCTATAGGCAGGTACGAGTTATTCAGACATAAACTAAAGAACATCGCAAGCACACGCGGCATGGGGGTCGTGCGGTCCATGGCCCTTTACGGGGCTCCTGTGGGGGCGCGTTCCCTGGCGTTGCGGCCAGCCCACCGGTTGAGCGCGGCCCAAAGGGTCATCGCCATCGGGCTGGTCCGGGGATACCGCACGGTCTTTTGTGAGGCAGCGAGCCTCCTTGCCGGATTGCCGCCATGGGATCTGGAGGCAAAAGTCCTCGCGCACGTATCGGAGTGCCGCGAGGAGGCGAAACGCCGCGTAGTTCCGCTGCTGCGAGAAATCGCGGCACAGCGGACGGAGCTCCGGTGGGATCTCATGGCGACATGGAGAGTACGGTTGTCGCAACCCAGTGCTGGGCACGCCACAATTGCGGCGATAAGTCCCCTGTTTGAGGAGTGGCTAGAGAGGTGCCACGGCGCGGGCGTGCTCACCTTCTGCCTGACGCAGGTCCTCACCGGACACGGCAGCTTCGGGAGGTTCCTGTGTCGGATAAGGCGGGAGGAAACGCCCGGGTGTCAGCGAGAGGAGATGGGCAGCCGACACCTCCTACTGCGAAGCAGTAATGCTCGCGAAGGAAGAGGCGGGACGGTTGAGGGAAAGGCAAATTTTGCGCCCTCTCGCCCCAAGCCGCCGCAGGAGACGCCATGGGCGTCGGGAATCCCAGGCGGATTTCCGGCCACCGTAGGCGCGGGCTTGCGGACGGTGAGCAATGGGTAGCTCACCGTCCGGTAAGGACCAGGCCCGGGTCGACGGCACGTTGTATTCCACGCGCGCCTCAAAGAGATGTCGTCAGCACAAGTGTAGGGGTCCACTAGGGCCGATGCCTGCCGGGGTCGCGGGTAGGTACTAAAGGGTTACCGAGGCCCCTGGCAACACAGGCAACACGGAAGGAATATGGGTGGGGGTCAGTAAGAGTGTGACACAAAGAGAGCGGGAGAAGTTATTTGATGAATTCCCACCCAAAAAAAAAAGCACACGCGGCAAATGAATGCTAGCATAGTTCAAGTCCGTAGATTTGAATATACAGACAAAAAGTCGGTAGTTAATTTGTTAAAAAAAATAATTTCGCTGACTTTACTAACCGACGTCTCAACAGCGTATCGTTGTCTGAACAATAAGCCTTAAATATACGTACGGTAATGCAGTAGGTGTAAATTAACCAAGAAGGCTATCTCCACATGATAAACTTTCCAGTATTAATGTCGTAATATTACCGCGAGATGGCGCTGCAGTCCACCGCCTAAACGCGAATATTTGGCAAAACGCGGTGGCAATTTATATTGCTTTTTGGCGTTATTCGCATTAAGGCTTCTACATACTGGCGCGACTTGCCGCGCGACGCGTCGCGACACAAAGGCACCGCTTGTAGCGCTACACGCGGTGTCTTTGTGTCGCGTCGCGTCGCGCGACAAGTCGCGCCAGTATGTAGAAGCCTTTAATTTAACTTAACAATACAAAGTTGGCGGTTTGCGTGACTAAATGGTACCATGAAGGAGTGCCTAGAGTAGAACATGGAGGTTTCATAATGTCTTGTCGTATAGTGGCTGTGATTACGGTTATAATGGGTTATATTGAAAACATAATAGGTACTAAGAGACAGCTGAGTGGCTAGGAATGTGATTAATATAGGCCTAGTCGTAGTTGGGTTGATTGTCAATTTGCAATATTAATATTGCTAATTAGCAATAATTTATTAGAGATAGTTTGCGCTCTTCTGTTAATAAAGGGTGACTCATATAAGCTTCCAAACATGTTATGGAAATGATCGCGTGGGAGAATAAATCAAATAGGAATATCATTTCTTAATCTGTCCGCTCTTTAAATTGTTAAAGTTTTAAGTTCTTTGAAGTTGTATTGTTTCGTAACGTTAATTATTTTACATACGATTGTATACAATCAAGTCGTTCTAACTGTATAGACAGCTGAGCTGCTGGCGAGTTTTTGCGCCACTTCACAGCACTAGGGGATGGTAAAGGGGACGGTTGGGGACTGTCTTATGTAATTTTGATTTTCGAAAAGTGCTTATTCTCAGTCTATTTTGAATAAATGACTTTTGATTTCGATTTTGAAAAAAAAAAAATATTTTACAGGTAAACCAATCATTACCAATATACTCCTCTTCGTATTGCAACTTTTTAATAGCTGATACACACGTTGTTACTATATTAACTGTCCGGTGATTACCTGCCAGGCGGAGCGTGGATGGCCTCCGCATCAATACGCAGTGACACCGGTGACACTATGATTGACAGGCCATCAGCTATCATGGGTTTATTGGCATCCTTCGATTATTTTGTTGCGTATTTGGTGTTATTGTTCGTAAAAGTACAGTAAATTCAGTACTACATAATATAGCTTTGATTTTGCAACTCAATGTATTCTTGTACCCATAGAAATATAAAACACAGCTTCTTTCTCATGCTTCTACGTACCACTAGGATTATTTATTATTTATTTATATTTAATAAATATATTATAAGCTTTAAGCTTAAACGACAACAGACAGTTACTGACGATGTAAATAATGCTCTCTCTAAAATAGTACATTGGTTTAGTGTTAATAATTTACTTTTAAACGAGAAAAAGACCAAATGTATTAGATTTCTGACACCTAACGTTAAGCAGGTAAAAACCAATGTACTAGTAAATGGGGCGGAGTTGGATCTTGTGGACACCACTGTGTTCTTAGGTATTACTTTGGACTCAAAGCTACAGTGGGGCCCACATATAACCAAATTGTCGAAGCGGCTAAGCTCTGCAGCCTACGCGGTGTATAAAATCCGTCATTTGACTGATGTAGAAACAGCTCGATTAGTATATTTTAGTTATTTCCATAGTGTAATGTCGTACGGCATTTTGCTGTGGGGAAATGCAGCCGACATTCAGGCTATATTTGTGCTGCAGAAACGAGCCATTCGAGCAATTTATAACCTAAGTTGTAGGCATTCACTGAGGGACATTTAAGGATATAAACATAATGACAGTCGCATCTCAATATGTATATGAGAACCTGATTTATGTCAAAAAGAATATTAACCTATATTCTAGGCACAGCGACATTCATAGCATAAATACTAGAAACAAAGACTTACTTATTGTGCCCAAGACTAGGCTCCAAAAAATTAGTAATTCATTTAAGTGCCAAAGTATACGTTTTTACAACAAACTCCCAAGCCATGTCAAAGAACTGAGCCACAATAAATTTAAATCATTTATTAAACAGAAACTCTGTCAAAAAGGTTTCTATAAAGTTAAAGATTACTTGGACGACAAAAAGGCTTGGGATTAATTAAGCTACTCCAATGTACCCCCAGGCAACAAACTAATTTTATTTTTATACTAAGTGTGACATTGATGATTTTGTTATACTTATACACTATGACATTAATATTTACTTTTTGAAGTATTATATTCTTTTTTTAAATTATTGTGAATGTGAAGACTATGTGGATTATTGTTTTTATTATTTCTCTCATTTAGTTTTCATCTTAGTCTGGCAGTTTGAGTCATTTATGCGGCCTACTCAAATGTCCTTTCTTTGGTATTGTTCGTCGAATCGTTGAGCTCCTTAAGTTCTGAGTTGAGCTGCACGATTACTGACAAATGCGTGCACTGACTGGATAGGTCCACTCAATCAGTGTGGTTTTTTCCTCAAAAGACCATTTCAGACTCCAATCTACATGGCCTTCACATGATCTGACCAAGATTATGTCTGGACTTTAAAAGAGACTGTGACCTCTGAGTTTGTTTCGGCCTTTCTTCTCAGAGTAGTCAGATAGGAAACGCCGAGCTCATCTAGTTTTTTTTCTAAGTATGATTGACGTGTAAAAGTGTTTGTATAAACCTACTTACAGAAAATAAAATCATTTCATTTCATTTCATTTCATATTATTAATATTTTTTATTTATTATTATTTAGGATTTTAATTTTATTAGGATAATTTAATTTAATTTGTAGTATAAAATATTATAAATTAAAGTCACTGTTCGTGTGTTTCTGTGTGACCGCATGTGTTCTTCTTAAGAAGAACAACGCGGTTTTTACCATCCTCTAGAAAATTTATTTCGGAAGGTTTATGTGTATTATACGGGATCCTGCCGTTTTGCCGAAAAGATTTTGCCAAAATTTCACTACCCAAACAAATTTAAGCAACCTTTTTTATACCAATGCAATGTTTGGAATGATTTTATTACGCACATTTTCATTTGGTCAATTTTTTACTTGGCAGAATATTATCAAGGATAATGTTATTTAGGCATTTAGCCTTTAATCAAATGATTTATTACAGCAAACAATCTTTAGACAATAAACGTTAGATAATGTGATGTGTGAATGAGATGTGCATTTGTCTTAAGCAAGTCAAATTTATGGTTACTTATGGAACTAGTTAGAGTAGGTTCATTATTTTAAATAATGGTTAGGTTAGGTTAGCGAGCGAAGCGAGCGGTGCCCCGGCAGCGGCCGGCGAGAGCCAGAAACGAATAGATTATATAGAAAAAAGAACCGACCTAGTTAGACGAGGTATAAATTTTATTTTGCGAAAAATGAATAAATGTAATAATAAATGAATTCCAACTGAAATATTTGACTACATAAAAATTGGTAAAAGTACTAGTTGGTAAACGAGTTATTGTTTAAACGTTCACTTGCCAAACTTTAGGTTTGCGTTACAATTATTTGTGGAGAGATTATTTGCCAAGTAATAATTTGGCAAATGAAATTATGCGGAAAATTGTTTAGGAAGTGATAATTTGGCAATTTCTTTTCGATGAAACAAGGGAGACCCGTATTATACGTTAATAATAAACTAACATTATGATAAAGAAATCTCGATTTGTTTTATGAATTAAAGACGATATTCTGATTACTCTAAAAAGAGATAAGTCCTGTTTTTGATGTTCATTTATTTTTTATTTTAATAAAATTGAAGTAGGTTCGATATTTTTGTACTATAACTAAGTTAAATATTAATCAATTATACACATAAACTCTCTATCGTGCTCTGAAAGATCCGAAACCCAATCAAAATCCGTTGCGTATTTTAGAAGAACAATGCGGTCACACAGACAGGTATGAAAATCGACTAATATATATATATATATATTGATATAGAAGATAATGACAACGTAATTAATACCAATCAATTTCACAAGAAAAGTAGTTTACTGTTTTTTAGAGTACTTTTTTTTCCTTTTTTCTTTCTAAAATGCTTTATACTTAACCACGGACTGTTTGTTGAACTGAATCAGAGAATTTTTTACTACCAAAAAACTACACGACCAATTTGTGGTGCCTTTTATCTTCTTTTCTTTTTTCAACCAAGTTGAATATAGCTACAACTTTATTCGCCGTAATCTCTTCGAGTTGCAAAACTTGTAGACAAAGAGATGCATTTAATTCCCAACCTGTAACTAAATAGATTTTTGCACAGTAAAGAGTTTCCGTCTGCGAAGCGAAGTTGGATTGAACTGAAATCAAAGCTCTTATTTAATGAGACCCGTTTGTTGGTCACCATTTTGGCAGTTAATTAAAACAAGCGGTTTTTTTCGTGGTTTTAGAAGTTACGTGATCAATACTCGAAAATCATTAGTAATATTGTGTTTGTATTCAAAACATATTACACATACACACATACATTGTAACATTTTACATGTCCTATTTTGTAAACAATCAATGTAATGTCGGATTAATTAGGTATGACAGTCTTCGTGTACGTACGTCTTATTTTATTTATTAAAGAAGGGAAGATATTTCAATAGTCAGTTATCTTAAAATATACTCGTATATGACAGTTAGACATAGGGTAGGGTGGTGTAAGACGGCGCGAGCGATAAGATGGCGAATTCGCCATTGGCTGGGTCTGGTGTGATATAAGCATCCAACTTCAGTCGCGTTTTGTTTACTACTTGTCGGCCGGTACGTGCTCGCAAAAAAAATGAACAATTTGCTTACAAAACGATCGTTGTAGGTAAGTCAAAAGATTTTGGCCACTTTTGATCTAATTTCACTATCATTTGCAAGTAGTGTCGTTCGAAAACTTAGTATATATTTACTGTTTTGAATGATTTGTTGATTGAACACATACTTCATCTTAGCGTAACAAACGAAATAATTCCGACTATTCATAACAGATGGCGTATGTGTATCGATTTCTATATTGTAGGGAAGTATGTAAGATGGCGCACTGCGTGGGTGTACAATAAACCGTGGGAGCACCGAATAAATGTAATAGAGAGAAGGTTTGGACATGTCCTGGTCATCAGATATACTTGCTTTATTAATTTGGGATCTGTCACATGTCTCAGATTTTTAAATAATACTAATAATAATGTTTATTTCCAGTAAAATGATTACACGGTTACAAGTACAGTAATATGATACAACATAAAGTGCATTAAGTATTATCTCCTGGCACCCAAACTAGGTTTATAGCCTGTGACTTGGGGACCAGTAATTCCTTAAGGGTAGATAGTTGATCAAAAGTTACAATAAAACTGTTTTCACCAGTAACATGGTTAGCGTAACAATATAATTATTATTTATGAGTATAGAAAGAAGAAAAAGTAAAAATAATTAATAAAACTGTTTGTAAGTGTTTGAGTGAGAGTGAATTGGTCGTGGTAGGTGTAGTAGGTATGTTGTGTATGTGTAAGTAATGTGAGGGTGCGGTTTGTGTATGGTGTGAATGTGTCTGGTAGGTGTAGAATAGTGGATGTGTGAGTAGGTAAGTGTGAAAGTGGGGGGAGCGTATGAGTGTTTCTGTGTAAATAAGAGGAGATATATTTATACTTAAATAAGAGATTTGTCTTAAGCATGTGGGAAGAGAAGTTTTTCGGTCTCGTCATATGATTTCTCAATTAGCCATTCTTTAACTGTGCTTTTGCATTGGTGATAATTTAAACTGTGTATATGGAGAAATTTATTGATTTTATTATATAGAATATAGCTGAGATAACTGAATTGGTGTTTTGCGAATGTGGTTTTGTGTCTAACTGGTGGAAGGGCAATGTCTGCGCGACGTTTAGTACTTACTTTGAACGGCAGCCGATGTTTCCTTAATACACATTGTACCACATATAAGCCTCTCACTGTCAGAACCCTGCTTTCCCTAAAAAGTTCCAAAGTAGGGTATCTATATGGCTTGCAGAACATAACTTTGAGAACTGCTCTCTGAGCTCTCTCTAATTTCAGAAAGTATGTTTTGCAAGCGCCACCCCAAGCTGGCAAACAATATAGGAGAAGAGACTGACAGAGGGAATAATAGACCATCATAAGTGTTTCCGAGTCAGCAGAACAACGGAGTTTCTTAAATATGGAAATGAGTTTACGCGTTCGGATGATAAGATTATCAATATGACTGTACCAGTTCAGGTGTTTATCAATTTGTACACCCAAGTATTTAATACAAGATGTGGTTGCCAGAGTTGGACAGGCACAGCAGGAGTTTGGAGAACAACTATGTACCTTAACAATAGGCGTTACGTTTGGCTGAGTCTTATTACTTAATGAAAAAGAAACTAGCTTCGTTTTTTCTGTATTCAGGGTTAATAAATTATTGTTAAACCAGTTCATGACAATGTCCAACACCATCTGAGCATATTTTTCTGCTTCACTCCAATCATTCCCATGAACAAGTAGGGCTGTATCATCAGCGTAGGTAAATATGAAGCAGTTAGTTAATGAAAGTGAACACAGATCATTAATGTAGATGAGGAACAAGGTTGGACCTAGAATGCTGCCTTGTGGGACGCCGTATTCTATTCTAGCTTTGTCGCTTATTACCTCATCTAATTGGACATGTTGGAAACGATTCTCCAGATAACTTGAAAAGATGTCAAGTGCAGGACCACGAATACCCATGCGTTCCAGTTTTGACAGAAGTATGGGCGCTATAATACATATATTAGTTTTTTTAGACCAGCTGTAACTAGTTGTATGTGCGATTTAAAAGAGAGGTTATTATCTATTATGATTCCTAGATATTTTAACATATTGGTTTTGACCAATGTTGGACAGTTGGATATTGGAGACCACTGTTGTGACAATTGTGTGCAACCAAGGAGAGCGATAGTGGAGGAACAGTAGAGTTACGCATTGAAAACGTTATGTTCTGTATTTTATCTGTATTTAGTATCAGGATATTGCTGCACAACCAGTGGCAAACCATATCAAAGCCACGCTGGGCGTCTTTAAAGGCTTGTTCCCACGTATCAGCCAAGAGCAGAAGTACTGTATCATCTGCGTAAGAAATAATTTTTCCACCAAGAGAGGCAAATTTACAGAGGTCATTTAGATATACAAAGAAGAGACTCGGGCCCAATATACTGCCTTGCGGCACACCATATGTGACAGGTAAGGTCACTGCTTACGAGTTCATCGAGTTTAACATATTGATAGCGGCCTGTGAGGTAATATTCAAATAATTTTAGCTGTTTACCTCTTATGCCCAACCTTTTCAGTTTATTAAGAAGGAAAGAGACAGAAACCGTGTCAAAGGCCTTTGCCGGGTCCAAAAATATGGCCAAAGTTTTTTTACCCGAGTCTATATTCGAAACCACGTAATCTATAAGCTCATGAACTGCATCACTAGTGGATTTTCCTGCTCTGAAACCAAACTGGTTGTTTGAAGGAAGGCTGTTCAATTCCAGATATTTTAACTTATCTCGCGTTGATGATGCGGTCCAAGAGCTTGGAGACCGCCGCACTATGGAAAATCGTAGAACAACTGCTGATTAAAAATGGTTTTTGTCAATGTCGCTACTGGCATGCTTTTTTTATTTTACTCAATAGTTTAAGGACCAAACTAGACTATAATATCAAAAAATTATAAATATTAAATGAAATGATTTTTTTACAACACCACAAGCTTTATAGTTTTGACGGACGTCCATGTCAGGCCCGTTCACTTCATCACTTTTAAATTGATTTTATTGTTATACGTTACAGGAAAAGGTATAATGTATTATATATTTCTGGAAACCTCGTCTTTTGAAGAATATGAAACAGCTTATATGTATTTAATGTTATGTTAAGGTTCACCTTAAAATAATTGCAAAATAAAATATGGTGAAAAAAAAGTTTTTTAAAGTTTTACGAGACTTTTGACAGTTACCCACGTTTACCCCTGCTTTACATTTAATGTTGATTTGTAGCCTAACTATCCATAAACATAATCAAATAATAACAGCTGCGGATATTTGCGGGTTTCGGAGTAATTAATAAAAATGTGATAAGAGTCAGAAAACGGAAAACCGCTCGCTATCTATTGCGGTTTGAAATGTTGCTGTTTACATCAATAGTTTGCGGTAAGTTTTGTAATTTATCATTGATATTAGGGCATTTATCTTTTTTGCACTCATGTTGCGTGTGAAAATATTAATCAACATAATGCACACTACCCTCATATTTCAAATAGTATATAAACAGTGGTTTCATTCCATTGTAAATAACAAAATAGTGGTGAATTAACAGAAGTGTAATTACATTTGTTGACTCTTCAAAATGTCTACTTTCAAGTGTTCTAAACGTGAAATAATACTTTCGTATATCGAAGGAGGAAAATCGTTGGAAGCATTATCAACAGTTTTGCAAGAAAAATATCATGTGTCTGAAGACAACTTATGTTTCATCCTTAGTCAAAGACATATTATTCCCGCTTTTAATAAACGCTGGAACGAAGCTTCACGGAACAAGGATACATTTTTAATGAAGAACAGTAATTGGTTGGAATCAGAATATTCAATAACTTTACCGGACTCTGAAGACGTTACAACCATCTCCACACCATCTACTTCTTCTGGGAAACGTGGAAGACCGTGCGTATCTTATCCAGACTTGTCAGAATCCAGTAAAAGAAGAAAAAATACAATGTTACTTAATTAATATGGATTTGAACACGTCTATAATGCATATCTTCAAGGGTTACGTTCGATAGGAGAAGGAACAGAAGCTAAACTTGTGGAAACATTAAGGTTTGCTGACAGTGAAAATAAGACCTTATTTTCGAGTCTCATAGAAGACGCAAGGCAGACCAAAATGTTAACGGATGAAGAAGCATTGAGCGTATTTATTAACTTGGATTTAACGAAAGCACAATATTTGTACTTGAGAAATTTAACGAACGAACGAAAATGTTTTGCGCTTCCGCCATATTACAAAGTGCAAGAAGTTAAAACTACTTGCTATCCACCGTCTTCAGCCATAGAAATTACAGACACAAGTGCAAAAATAGTAAGACTTCAAGATTTATTAGATCACACTGCAGCTAGAATATTGACAATAGATTCAGTCTATAGGAATGGATTGAATAACTTACTTCTGTATAGTAAATGGGGCTGTGATGGCTCATCCGGTCAAAGCCAGTACAAACAGAAACTGCCAGAAGAGTCTGAACTTATTTCTGATTCGAATTTATTTATCACTTCTTTGGTGCCTATTAAGTTAATTAACGAGCTAACAGGTGATGTTGTCTGGCAAAATCCGGTACCTTCATGTTCGTTTTTGCCGGCCTATATTAATAGAATTTTGTAAAGAAACTCCCGAGAAAACTAAAGCCGTTGTGGATGAAATAAAGGGTCAAATAAATTCCTTGAGTCCATCATTAATTAACAAAGAAGGTGAGGGAGTGCAAGTGAAGCATGATCTCTTCCTTACAATGATAGATGGTAAAATAGCTCAGGTATTAACAGATTCGCCTTCGGGTTCCACATGTACAATATGTGGAGCTACTCCACGCCAAATGAACGATTTGACAAAAGTGACAGCTAGGCCTGAAAATGAAGATTCTTATCAATACGGACTGTCTACTTTGCACGCCTGGATTCGTTGTATGGAAATGATTTTACATATTTCCTATAATCTGTCTTTCCAAACATGGTCAGCCACAAGTGAAGAAAAGAAACGACTAAAGCAAGAGAATAAAACCCTGGTACAAAGGCGTTTCCGTGAAGAGCTAGGATTGATCATCGACAAACCAAGACAAGTAAGTGGTAATTCTAATGACGGTAATACTGCCAGAAGATTTTTTCACAATGCAAGCTGCTCTGCTGAAATTACAGGAGTGGATATAAATTTGATTAAACGACTTTACATAATTCTGCAAGCTCTTTCATCGGGTGTAATGATAAATGCTGAAAAATTTGGCAGTTATGCTATGGAGACTGCTAGGATCTATGTGAGCAATTATGAATGGCATTGCCATGCCATACATGCCATCTTCAGTTCACAAAATTTTGATTCATGGAGAAAGTGTCATAAAGCATTTTACAGTACTTCCTATTGGTCAACTTTCGGTTGATGCAAAAGAATCTCGCAATAAGGATTATAAAAAATTTCGTCTTCATCATGCTAGAAAATGCTCAAGATCCGCTACAAACGAAGTATAAAGAAGAGTATGAAATACATCTTGTATTTCATACTCTTCTTTATACTTCAGATCCTTACATTACCAGCATTAGAAAACCGTATACTAAAAACGTGAAGGAACTTGATGAAGAAAGTGAACGAATTAATTTTAGATCCCGAAGTTCATCAAGTATAAATAACATAACATTTAGTAAACAGTACAATTATTTTTATTTTGATGTACTATATGATATTTGGTTTTTGTAAACATTAAAATAATAGTATTCATTGTTAAGAAATAAACATTGAAGATTTTTTATAATTTTGAATTTGTTTTATTTTTTAATTTATTATTTTAAATTTAATCATAATAAATTACATTCTATTTGAAGCCATATACACTATTCTATATTTGTGCAAAATTTTAGAACATAATATTCAGAAATAAAGAAGTTATTGATTTTTAATCAGAAACAGACCATTATTTTCCACAGTGCGCCGGTAGGATAAAAATGGGCCTGTAGTTAGTGACTCGGTCTCTATCGCCAGATTTATGGATGGGAAGTACCACCGACTTCTTCAAACTGTGGGAAAGGTTCCTTCGTCCAAGCAAATATTGAATATATGTGTCAGAACAGGGACGAGCACGTGTCTATTTTCTTTAAGGAGGTAATTTGGTATAGAGTCCCATCCAGTGCAGCAGACATTTTTAAGGTTCTGAATCAGGCGCTCTACTTCTGTTTCATCCGTATCTAGAATTACAAATGATTTCAAGGAATTTGTAGACAGACGAACAGTCTACAAATTCCTGATTGATAGCCTTGCTGGACTGTAACGGATTTTGGCTGCTGATGGTCTTGTTGGCCAAAATTTTACCTACCGCAACAAAGAACTCATTTATACCTTCAATCGCTTGTGTAGGGCAAGACGTGTTAATTAATTCAGTTGCGACACTTTTGACTTTTGTAGTGTTTGTGATGTTTTGATGGCGTCCCAAATTTTTTTATTATTTTTACCAGCTTCCTGTAACAGTTTTTTTTCGTAGGTTATTTTAACTTTTTTTATTAAATTATTACAAAAGTTTCTGTATCTTCTATCTTAAGTGGAGTACAAAATATTAGTCGCATCTATCGCTTGGTGTAGCAAAGTTGAGAAAGTATATACGTATTAAGTTATAATATGACATCGCTTACATTTTTTTGGAATGAATATGATTCTTTGATAATATAATTAATTCTGACTTATGCATGAGCTCGTGCGAGACTTTTAAAGACCGAAACATCAGAAGCCTTTCTGTGAAGTGTAGAATTTGTAAGTAGACTACGAGAATTAAAATAATGAGAAAAAAATAACAATAAAAATAGCATGTTTTAAGTGACAGCTGGTGCAAAGAATAAGTAAGTACTTTATAATAGCTTGGAATTAGTAAGTACTATATAGATTGTAAATAGAGAGTCGAATTTCAACCAGTGGGCGAACACTAGTAATTAATAATTATTTGACTAAATATTTCAGTATTTAGCTTTTTAAATTCTGAGATTAATTTATGTCGCTGCTAAGTTGCTTATTACCAAGGTGATATGTCAGACTTTACACATCATAATTATGCGACTATTGTAAGGCTCGCTCATTTTTTGTTCTCGTTTTGAGGACAGAGTTTAAAATATTTTGCTGTAGGTGTGTTACGTGTAGTGAAATAAATACACTTTTAGAAGTTGGAAACCTAATGAGAGAATTAGCTTCCGTGGCAGGGTTAAAGCAGTGGCTATGGAATTGTGAGATACATAGGTATACATACATAAAAAGGTACCTATGAGCTTATGTATGTTACAGTCTAATTAAGTAAAGTCGTTTTACCCTACGATTGTGTCCCCAGCCTTACAAAATAGTATGAGTAGGTAAGTGATAGTATTTAATAGCTGATACCAGCTAACTTCAGCCCGTATTTCACGAAGTTCCTAACGATTATGAATTAAACTTTTTGCTCGAACACTGCAGTACCGTGGATTCAGCTTTGCTTGGAATTTGCCCTAATTGTCTGTGTTATTCCAACAAGCAACTATTCGTTCGATGTTTTGATGACACGCTGATTCTGTGTAATGGTTTGTTGAGTTAATATTTTGTTAGATTGTAGCTGTATTATAAATGGTTTATTTATACAGCATTGTATCAAAAAGGCTTGGTCATATTCAAGGGTGTGGTACAGACCATCAAACTGAACCATTTCCTCCATGGGACCAACACCGTAATTGCGAAAAAATAATCAGCTGTCCCATACAAAACATCAATACCTACTCGACCCAGATGTATAGGACTCGGGACTAGGGTCTTTGACTTTGACTTTGACTTTGACTTTGACCCAAATGTATAGGACGGCTGCATTTAATTTTTTTGTGAAATGTGTTTCAATAGAGTTATAGCTGACAACAAACCTGATGATTAATAAACAGAATTAGTACGTGAATACATCACCTGCCTAGCCTTCTCCCAACTACGTTGGGGTCGGCTTCCAGTCTAACCAGATGCAGCTGAATACCAGTATTTTACATAGAGTGACTGCCTATCAGACCTCCACAACCCGGTTACTGGGTAACACGATACCCCTTGGTAAGACTGGTGGTCAGACTTTCGGGTTTCTGACGACCCGTAACGACTGTCAAAGATCCACGAATGACACCCGGAACCAACGCCTTAACGTGCTTTCCGAGGCATGGAGGAGTCTTGGTATGTAAAGATGGTCACCCATCCACGGACCAACCGTCGCAAGCGTAGCTTAACCTGATCGATTGACCCGTGCGGCTGTTATTATTTAGCCACAAACCCCCCAGAATTGGTACGTGAATAATAATTGATAATCGTATTTTGAAAGAATTTTGAATGGATTTTGATTTCACGAAAGATTCAACATAGGGCGACCTAACCGATATTTTTACTTTAAAAGGATATAATTTAAAAAAAAGAAATTTAATATCAAAACGGTGCACCTCTGGTTAAAGTGTTATTTTCACGAAAGGTAAACATGGAAATTTATCCAAAGTCAACTTGACAACGACGATACAATCAAAAAAAAAAACCATAATAGTTGAACATAACTCCAACTATTAAAATGACGTTATTAGGGGTACAAAGATTGCACGAAAACGCGCGACCTTTAAGAAAATACCCCTATAACCTTTTCCTTATGATGTAGCACGGGAAGATAAACAAAAACAAAAGAACATCCATATTGGTTTGACAGTAAAGACAAGTTAAACTAACGTTATCTATGGTGCGAATTTCAGCTTTGATTTTCCTGTAGTGGCTTTTGTTCATAGGAACTCTTGTATGTAGAAAATCATGGCTCAAAAACGTCATTACGGTTTTGTGTGAGATTTGCTCTTATTGCTATGGAAATTCATCAATCATAAAGACCGATTATTTATGTGGATTTGATTGTCAAGCGTAGTTATTGCAATGGCTAGCTGACAGTATGAAAAATATCTATTTAGATGAATTTTGGCATTATAAAATGGTCGTGACTTAAAAATAAAAAAAAAATATAAGTATTATTGAATCCTGTAAATGATTTTTGTGTTATTAATATATTTGAGAAATAATTGCGTAAAAATAAAGCATTTGTGAGTAAAAATAAAGCCAACGTGAATCAGAGCGCCACACGTCAATTCTTGCAAACGACTGTGTTCGAGGTCAATAAACCACAAGGAACATTATTAGTTGGTTTCATAAAACCAACTAATAATGCTCCTTGTGGTGTTCGCCCACTGGTTGAAATTTGACCCCCTCTATTTACAAAAGTTTCTAAAAACTAAGCTAAACTAACTTAGTTTTTAGAAACTTTTTGTCGAAAATCATCATCAAGTAGTTGGGTGGGGATAGCAGGATGATTAGTTATGCTAAAAAGTTATTTTTTTAGAGTAGATTCAAATTCATTTGGGAACATATATGTTCTTCTCCATCAGACATCATTTTTGTAGGTATTCATCCCTTTCTATAACATATTTCGTCCGTGACGTATTTCCTTGGTGGAAGACCAAAGACGGTAAGGATTGATGATTGTATTATTTACTAGCTGTTGCTCGTGACTTCATCCGTGATCCAAGATGAAAAGTCGCCCTTGTCCTTTACCAGGTCATGGTCTACCCATGTGCCAAATTTCATCCAAATCCGTTCAGCCCTTTTAGCGTGAAAGCGTAAGAAACTCACATTCACATTTATAATATTAGTTAGGATCGTTATATCCATAACTAATTAATTTCAAATTCAAATTTATTTATTTGTACACATAGGTATAATGTTGGTAGGTACATTAGGTAATAAAATAAAAATATTGTGTCACTATGTGTAATATTGTGTATTTCTTACATAGTAAGTAATAAGTGTACAGGTAGTATTGCCTATAAAATAATAAAAATCAAGGTAACAGGTATTTCCAAACATTAACAATTATGTCTTTAAATACTTCCCTAAGTAGGTATTTCCTAATAATAAATAGCTGAAAACTGTCGAGTTAAGATAAGTGAGCAAACAAATTCCGTGCGAGCGGTTACTGAGGGAACCTCGAGGGAAATTTGTGGCGATCCAATCGGCCATATACCTACAGCTCATATTTCTGCATTACGTGCCTATGCGTTATGCACCGATTTCAGCTTCAGGCTTTGTCGCGTTTGGCAATCTGGGACCAAATTCAGTTCGGTTTAATTACTGCTAGTAGGTACTTGTATTTGTAGAAAGCTTTGTCTGTGAGCGCAGCGTCTATATGAATACGATCGGGCGCCCTCTAGTTTTGTTACGAAGTTACTGGAATCACCGAAAAGGTCGGATAAGACTGAATCTGGCTGATTAGTGTCACTCTGGCAGAGCGTCGCATCGATGGTTGCGTGGCGGTTGTCTTCCGATGACAGATGATGTCAGAGGAGCTGTTGTCGTACCATGTCCACGACGAACTGCTATATTCCAGCACAATCCTGATGGTATTCAAGCTGCTGAACCACAAATAAGATGACCACTTCTGGTAAAGGCTATTATGCGCCATGGAATATGAATATCCAATAGTTTTGTATTTTTAGTTCGAAATATCACTTCTTAGCGTGCTCGTCAGCGGTTCCTGAGTACGCTGCAGAAATATAAATTTGTTGGCTGATTGATTTCTGTTAAGGCTTGCAATATACTGTGTAGATTGAGAATCTGTCCATTATGTATACAACTGGTAAAAATCTAGTATCGTTTGGCAGGAGAGGGGGGGTGGGAGTGGAGGGAAGGTTAGGGGGGTCGAGCCCCCTACCCCCTGGCACCACTCCCATGAAAAGGTAACGCACCGTTCTTGAGAAAAACAAATTATTGTAACCTAACCTCAAAACACTTAGTCGCTTAAAAAGCGTAGTATGAGGCCCGCGCCGCAGGCCTCAAGGGTTTAAAAAAAAATAACCTCAAAGGGAATGGCGGGGTCATCCCCTTCGAACCTAACCTGTCCGAGTCGGGGTCAAGTCAAAGTCAAGTCAAAGTCAAGCCCAAGTCCCGAGCTCGTTTCGCTCGCTCTTGCATCCTAAGTTCTCCTAGTAACAGTAGAAAAATTGCCTTTTGTACGTATACTCATACGATCAGTGGGAGTACAAACGCAGGGAACAAATTCATGCAACTCGAGAAACGGAATGATCTATAACGAATGACAGTGACACATGACGCAAATCGCATACCTGTTTTTTTGTTTCCGTTTCGTGTTATCGATTTTGCCCGACATTTTATACCACGGACTAATTACAAATACTGGTACTGGATACTGGACACTGGATACTGTTACTTGAAACTGACTACAGATACTGGAACAGATTTGGTTGTCAATCGCCCATTTTAACGTTTCGTTTTCGCTTCTTATCTGATTTGAGGTTAGAAACATTTTTTACTAATTTCTCGAAAAATATGCATTACCTTTTAATAAGAGTGGTAGCGTTATAATCGGGGACCCAACCCCTACCAACTTTAGCCCCTTTTAACCCCCAACTCCTGCCAAACGATCCTAGATCCAACCCACTTCTCCCGCTCTGGGCGGAGCGGGAGGGTGTGTCAGACTCTTACTGACTAAAACACACCCATGTAGGTAACAGAAGGACCTGTGTGTTGCCAGAGGCCACGGTATCCCTTTCGAACTTTACCGTGACTCCGGCACGCATCGGCCCTAGCGGAAGCGCGCGTGGAACACAACGTCCCATCGACCCGGGCCTGGTTCTTACCGGACGGTGAGCTACCCATTGCTCACCGTCCGCAAGCTCGCGCCTCCTCCTTTGCGAGCATTACTGCTTCGCAGAAGGAGGTGACGGCTGTCCATGCCCTCTCGCTCCATACCATGGCCTGAACCAGGGCCGGATGCGAGAGATCTCTGCCGCCAATCGCCTCCACGAGGACACGGCGGTGCTCTGCCCAAGCCGGGCAGACCTCCACCGTGTCCTCCGGGCGATCCACACAGTGGTGACACCCGGGCGTTTCTTCCCGCCTTATCCGACACAGGAACCTCCCGAAGCTGCCATGTCCGGTGAGGACCTGCGTCAGCCGGAAGGTGAGGACGCCGTGGCGCCTCTCTAGCCACTCCTCAAAGAGGGGACTTATTGCCGCAATTGTGGTGTGCCCATTTATCCGACCCTTAAGCGGACAATCTCAATCATCGACTCCGGTCCAAAGTTGCCATCACCACCTGCTGAAATTTGCGTGAGGACGATGCTTCTATTACTTGGTCGGACCATCGTGTTGGCGACCGACCTCCTGCTCTCTTTCCTTCAGTGACCACTTAAGCTCCTACGCAACACCTACGTACCCCCTGCTTTGACTGAGTAGAGGGTTAATATTAAATCTCTTCTTTTTGAAGAAGTCGGTTAAAAAACTAAGGAATTCTTAAATAAATGACTAAGGAATTCTTAAATAAAAAAACTAAGGAATTCTTAAATAAAAAACTAAGGAATTCTTAAATAAAAAACTAAGGAATTCTTAAATAAAAACACATAACATAACATCACGCCTGTATTGCCCGAAGGGTTAGCCAGAGGTGTACCTATAGCACACACAAATTTCGCGTTTTTGAAGTGAAAACTTCCTTAGGTGCGTGGAGCGATTTTTGGCAGGGCAAAATCTTATGTGTTCGCGTCACCGACATGCTAATGTTAACAGTATATCTGTATCTATGAGTATGACGCTTGGCCAGCAGTAAAAGTATATATTACCAAAATTCCTTTTTTAGGGTTCCGTAGTAAACAAGGAACCATGTTAGTTTCGGCATGTCCTTCTGTCCGTTTGTTTGTCTGTCTGTCTGTCCCCACTGTAGCTCACAGACGCTTAGTGCTAGGAAGCTGTAATTTAGCATAGGTATACATATTATTCACGCTGACAGTGTTAAAATAAAATCTTGAAAAAACATTTTTTTGGGGTACCTGCCTTGCACGTAATGTGGGAATAATATATTTTTTCTCGTCTATCCTATTAAGTGGGGTATCGTTGGATAGGCCGTTCAAAAATATTGCGGGTCTGTGATCGTCACTTTTCGATTCAAGGATCCGCTTGCGTAATATTAAGCATTAAAGTGCTAATGCATAAAATGAGTCAAGTGTCACCCACCCCCTGCCAGCTAAATGGTTATTTATGGAGATGTGAAAAAGTTCATGGCAGTAGCAGATATAATGAAATTAACAGGAAAACTATCACAACTAAGAAGATAGATAGTCTTGTGATAGTCTTATAGTTTTATAGTAATAGTCGACCAATTAAAATTTTTCCGTCGCGCTCTTGGTACCGTCGGGGTGCCCGCTGTTTTAGAACCTAATGACTTGGCACGCGACGATGGTAAGAGACCAGACGGAATGACCATAATGCCTTGGAAGGTCGGGAGGCCTTTGGTGTGGGATACAACGTGTGTCGACACCCTTGCGCCATCCCATCTTCCTAGCACGGCGGGCTGTGCTGGGGCGGCTGCTGCTGGTGCGGAAAACCTCAAACGGCGTAAGTACTTAAATGTTATTGGGACTTATATATTCGAGCCGTTTGGGGTTGAAACACTAGGGCCATGGGGTCCAAGTGTCCACTTAGTATTTAGAGATATCGCCAAGCGGTTGGTCGACTCCTCACGTGACCAGAGAGCTGGTCTATTTTTTGGCCAAAGAATCAGCATTGCCATACAAAGTGGTAATGCTGCCAGCTGTCTTTTAGGCATTTTTCCTGTTGACAGCGATGCGGACGAATTCTTTGTCGCCCTATGATATTTTGCCCTCTTTTTTTTATATAATTGTACATATAATTATTATTATTTTAAGTCTGTTAGTTTTTAAATGATGCAGATATTTTCAATTTAAATTTACAGATGGAGAATTGACCGTGGCATATATCGGTGTATGGGAGAACATGTTTTTCAACTACAATGTTAAGTTTGATTTTGGGATAAATTCATCCCAACTTCTTCTACGGACCCCTTCAATGTGCGTGGTCCGAGACGCACTTTTTTTAAATCATGTATTTTTTTTGCCTCACTTAATAATTTTAATTTACAAATTATAAAATTTTGATCTTTGATGTTACAATTAAATTAAAAATTAAAAAAAAAAACCGTTATTTCATTGTTTTCAGTTTTCTAAAATGCAATCCATGACCATGATGTTTATTTTTTTTTTTTTAAGTAATGTAAGGGCTTTTTAGCTTTCATTAAATTGTCAAATAGAAGTGATTAAGAAGACTTACTACTTAGGTCTAGTCGAATAATTAAAGTAAGTTTTTACAGCTACTTTTTTGTAGCTATGATAATAACAATACCAGTCTTTTATTGTGAGCAATGGGTAGCTCGCCGCCCAATAAGGACGAGGCCCGGGTCGACGGCGCGTTGTGTTCCGCGCGCGCCTCAAAGAGATGTCGCAAGCACAAGAGTAGGGGTCCACTAGGGCCGCCTGCCGGGGTCGTGAGAAAGTCCGTAAGGGATACTGAGGCCCCTGGCAACACAGGCAACGGAAGGAACATGGGTGGGTTTTAGTCAGTAAGAGTCTGACACACCCGCCCGCCCCGCCCAGAGCGAGAGAAGTTATTTGATGATTTCCCACCCAAAAAAAAAAGCCTTTCACTGTCCCACTGCAGGACAAAGACCTCTTTTCATACAGAGAAGGCACGAGCATTGAGCAAAAAGACGGGTTAACGATTTTTGATTTTTATTGACTATTAGTCCAGATGAGGCTAAAAGTCACTCAAAGGGCAATGGAGAGGGCTATGCTTGGAGTTTTCCTACGTGGTCGAATCAGAAATGAAGAGATCCGCAGGCGAACCAAGGTTAACGACGTAGCCCGAAGAATTGCCAAACTTAAGTGGCAGTGGGCAGGGCACATTGCTCGTAGAACAGATGGCCGATGGGGCCGAAAGTTAGGGCGATCGCGTATCGGAAGATGTAGCGTTGGAAGGCCTCCTACAAGGTAAACCGATGACCTTGTGAAGGCCGCAGAAATCCGCTGGATGCGGGAAGCACAAAACCGGTCGAAGTGGCGGTGCTTGGGGGAGGCCTATGTCCAGCAGTGGACGTCTTTCGGCTGAAATGATGATGATGATGATGATTAGTCCAGATTTGCCTTCACCGATGTCAGTAATGTCCAAGATTAAACTAGAAAGTACATATGAATTGAACAAGTTTTTGATGTGTAACATCTTTCCTCTCGCTTTCTGTGGGAGTGATTTCGCGACAAGGGACGGAAGTGTGTAGACAGGATGTGACAGCTTGAGCACGGAATAAGTAAGTATTTTTTAATAGCATGGAATTAGTAAATACTATATAGATTGTAAGTAGAGGGGGTCGAAATTAGACCAGTGGGCGACCCCTGGTAATGAAAAATTATTCGAATAAATATTTCAGTATGCTCAGTTGCTTAATACCAAGGCGAGATGTCAGATGTTACACATCATATGTGACTACTGTCAAGCTCGCTCGTTTTTATCCTACCTGCTACACTTACATTTATTTGGGATCGGTCTTTTCCCCACGCTCGAAACTAAGATACGATACCAATTTAGGAGTTATGAGTCAAGAATCAACGTTACAATATAGCAATATTTTTTCTTGTATGCTATAGTAAAACATTGATATTACTTATACAAGTTACTTCGCTATTACTTCGAGGATATTAATATTTGGATCATATTACATTATTTTCCCCGGGGTACGAAAATAAGTCCTACGAAAAAAGAAGAGAATTCGTTGCTAAATAACTGAAACATTCTACAGAGCCGTTTAATTAGTGTTAGCGAGGCACAGCAATCTCATTTTGTAAGCATGTACCTTGTACATATCAAGACATGCTTATAACTGTAAAACCCGACTGATTGGAATGCTAAAAAGTATGAAACACCATCAGTCGGGTCTCTTTAGATAATGTATCTTCTAGAGCAAACGGAGCAGGTTTTGACCAGAAATAGGACTGGTTCAAATCATAATAACGCATGAGTACTTGGAATGTTGCACCATAATTACTCATGCAAGCTATGTCGTAATAACGCTCGACAAGTCACAGTCTGATCCGTTGGGAAAGTCCATTTTTACAAGCTCTGTATGGAATATTGCCCGGGGGTACGATATAGGTGCTTCCGCAACTTGTACGTAGGTAGAAAACTACTTAATAATAAATAATAATTTATTAAAGGCCAACACGCAACAATTATAAAAATAAACTAATACAAATACACATACAATTTCAATACAAAACATACAATACAATACAAAAAAATTACAGGTCAAAACTTTTAAAACAATATTTCCACATTAGCCCGTACATGTACCATGTCACAGTGATACATGTACTGGCAGTCGAATCGCTGGGGGAAGGCGCTCAGGATACTGTTCGGGCTGACCCGCACCCTGCGCACCAGGGATGTGCACCGCTTGCGCAAGGTTATATAAAAACAATCCACGCCCGCTTCGGCGAACATCTCCGAAGCGCTACAGAAGCGAGGCAGCCCCAACAGCACCCTGAATGCATTATTGTATTGGAAGCGTAGAGCGCTGTACTGCTTTTGCGTATAATTCACCCACAGACTGCACGCGTAGAAGGACGTGCAAAATGCCCTGAACAGGGTGATCTTGACGTCTCTTGAACAGCGAGCAAATCTGCGTGCTATCATATGTGCACGAACAGACAGCGCTCTACGCTCCCTTTCTATGTCATTATCGTCTTTCAGATCCGGGGTCAGCAAGTGCCCAAGGTATTTAAACTGTTCTACCCTACTAAGGGGTTGGCCATTCAGTCTAACTTTAGGTGTTTGACTAAGGGGCCTTCCCCGAGCCTGAAAGACCATCCACTCACTTGTCTTTATGTTGTATACCAACCCGTGTTGTCTAGCATATTTTGCGCAAATGTCGAGCTACAGCTCGACAGTCCACCTACAGAAGCACTCAGCAGCACCATGTCGTCACTAATATTGTTAAGGCAGACTCCATCAATATGGCAGCCGACATGTGAGCTGCTGAGCTCCTCCACAAGCGCGTTCACATACAGGTTAAAAAGTTTCGGCGATGTCAGCCTCACGCCGCACTCCAACCTCTATGGCGTCGAATACGCCTCTAACCACCGAACAACGTTGATCTGGTACCAATATTTAAAAGTACGGATTAGTTCCTCGGGCATCGTTGTTTGGTGTAATTTTTGCCATAGAATATCGTAAGAAACCAGATCAAACGCTTTCGATAAATCAAGAAAACACGCAAAAATGGGCGTATTTTTATCCGTGTAATACTTGACAGTTTGCTTCAGACACAGTATAGCTGTTTCAGTAGAGAGACCTGACTAGAAACCAAATTGGTTGTCGTGTATCTGTAGATGTTTATCAAGCTGAGTGTTCAGCAAACTGTCAAGCACCTTTGCGACTATAGTGGCTAAGGAAATTGGT
This sequence comes from Atethmia centrago, assembly GCA_905333075.3. Taxonomy (NCBI): domain Eukaryota; kingdom Metazoa; phylum Arthropoda; class Insecta; order Lepidoptera; family Noctuidae; genus Atethmia; species Atethmia centrago. The sequence continues at coordinate 10,251,781 of HG995383.1, read as the reverse complement.
CGATAATTACATTTGTCACCGGTTTTGTTTTTGACAATTGGCACCACCACAGTCTTCATCATCGGCGCAGGTAAGTATGAATGTCCTACACAAAAAGTGTAGAACATCGCCAGCACTCTGGGCATATGATATCCCGCGTACCTTAGGTGTTTAATGCTCAGGTCGTCATGGCCCGGAGACTTGCCCCGTGACATAGATTTAATGGCCCACCGCACGTTTTTGGTCGTAAACTGGACCCTGACTTCCCGACCATTGCAACTATCATCGCTCGTGGACTGTGTCGACGCCAAAGGTGACTTAACGGTAAAATGGTCCCTAAATAAGTCTGCTATTCCCGACAGGTTACAGGCACCACTGACAATCGTAGGTAGACCTGGTTTACTGTTAAGTTTGCTTGTAAACTTCCAGAAACTGCGAAAGTCGCTTCTGGAATGATGCGACGCAAGTATGTCCATTTTTATTTGGTCAGCATGATTCACTTAAGGGACACCACTTTGGTGTTACCGTGTGTATCAATAGTGAATCAATCAGTAGTCATTAGGACTCAGTTAACAACGGTGCGTTATGCATCAGATGTCCATCAGCCTTCAGCTGGCATCTGTTCCCATAGAGTCTTCAGACTATAGAACCTATATTTAGTTAGGGAAGTTTCAAGTATTAGTTAGGATAGCTTACGTTTATAAATTGTGTTCTCTGTGTTTTATGTGATAGTTTTAGTGATAATAGATGATTGTTGGTGACTTTAATTATTGTGTATTGTGTGTGCGAATATATCGTCTTTTTAAACCAACCCCTGGCTCATTTGATTTGGCAATATTTTACTCCGCACCTGAATAGCTTACAATTACTACACACTATACAATAATGGACCTTGTTTCCATGTCATTCGCAAAATTAATATTCAAACAGAACACAATTAATGTTAATAATTATTTAATGTTGATTGATTAATTCAGCGGCACAACACAGGCTTGTCAGTCGCTAACCAATCAGAAACCAGCAAACCAGTGCGTTTTCATTTACAACGTTGTTAATAAATCAGTTTTCTATGTTAGCTTCGTCGGATTACGCAAATAATTAATCTGTCATGCAACCAAAAGCAAATTTGCTGATAGCCATTAACAGGAATAATAAGCTACATCAAATTTCAATTGAGCTTTTAATATATTTCACTAATGGATGAAACAGTACCCTGAGGCATACATCATTATTTTGCTTTCAAAATAGTCCCTAATGTTACAACAGTCGACATTTACAAACATAATATTGTAGTTACATTACCGGAAGGTATCAAAGGAACCGATATTCATATTAACATAATGCGGTATGCAGGATTTCCGGAATTTTATATCATCAGTCGAATGTATCAACATTTGTAAATGGATAGTAATTAATTATATGTATGTTTATTTATTTCTGTGGATTAATAAAAGATGTTCAAACATTTTTTAACAAGTTGGAACAAAATGGAAAAAGAAAGCTTAACTATCAGATACTATATCAGAAGTTTACCAAAGACTTATTTCGAAATCGCGTTCTCAATACTAGTCACTTTGTTAATAACTTACACTGAACAAGAAAATGCATACGTCTGGCCCGATCGTAGAAATGGTCATATCGTGATCTGCCTGGCCATTTTACGTTACGCCGCCATTTCATGATTTGGCCGGTTATATCACGATGCGCCCAATCAAAAGTCGACGAAAGCAACCTATTTATTGATATTCCCAGCTGAGCACTGGGCATATTGTAAAGTAGTTGCATTTCAGTTAGAACTGTGACCAACCGCGCGCGAGCCGAGCGAGCGATGCGAGCCGTGCCACGGCAGCAGCAGCGGGCTTGCGGTACATCCATGTTAGTCGCAGTTACTTGACTATTGAGTATTTTGGGACCCTAAAATAGGAATTATTCAAGTAGAATAAGAAGGAATACGTCGAATAGGAATTATTACCCAACTGCGCGACAGCAAAGACAGGGTTATGATTGTTTATGCGAAAAATGGTCGAACGTGCGTTGAATGATATGGCGGATGTAGGATGGTGAAATCTCGAAATGGCGGCGTATCGTGAAATGGCCAGGCAGATCACGATATGGTAATTTTTACGATCGGACCACGACACATAAAAACAGAAATGTTTATCTAAATAAAGCACCAGCAGATATCAATTCTGTTTAACAGATAGTCGTACAATTTCATCCCGCAGCCGTATAAGATATACACAATAATGCCGGCAACACCAGACATGTAACAGATACTTCAGAACGAGTACCGCTACCTGCAATATACCTGAGAGTACCTCGGAATATACATAGATGTATTACGTGTATAATCTGACTTCTAGGATTGTCGAACGTTCTGTATAATATTATTCTCTCTGGAATATTCTCTTAGCCTAATGAATGTTTATTTAAGCTACTCGTAGTGGTTGTGGTTCTCTGGTTTGACGAATGAAACAGGACTTAACATAATTGTATTGAAAATTCAGAATTAGGAACTGTTGGTACTCTGCTTGTGACTGCAGCCTTTCTCACCATCACTGTAGTGAAAAATAATTTAGGAATCTCTCTATTGAAAACAACAACATGCTGACTGCATGGACTGCAGTAGACAAGCCCATATTAATAGCGACAGTTAGTGACCAAGCCTTAAGGAAATCCCTAAAGAGACCGAGTGCTCAGTGTATAGTGAGGTTACATTGTTTTAGAAAGTAGCAGAAAGCAATAGACTTTTATTCAGGCCTCTGTGTACTCCAAAAATACAGTTTGCTAGCGTTAGTGTCGAAATATTCAAAACACTGGCCGAATAATTCACAATTTGCCGGTGTATACCGTATACGGTTGCATGAGATATTTTTAAATTACATTTTTGCAAACGTGCGCCGTACTGGAGCGCTCATCTTACTGCGCAAAGTTGCCCAAGCTGTTTCTATTCATTTTGAAAAGTTTTGCGCGTTATTGCATGTCTGTGGAATAAAAACAAACGTTTTGCTGTGATGTTTCATTAAAGTTTGTACTGCAGGGTGGGGTAGTAAAAATTGCTGTGGCGACAAACGTCAAGAGTGTGTATCAGGCTGGGTGGTCAATAAAAGCGGTCTTAAATATGAGCGCTTTTTACTTGCTACTTACCTAGAACGGATTGTTAAATCTGATGAAAAATTTGCTTTTACAAATTTCCAAATAACAAAAAATACTTATTTTATTACTATCTAAAATATCCTTTGTCTTCTATGTAGAACGTTAAATCTCAAAATCAAATCTCAAATCGTATAATGCAATCCATAATGTACAATTACAGGTGATAAAAAAAAAATAGAAACAATTATGCACCCTGTCGGGTACAGCAAATTTTAAATAAGTACAAAGAGGAGGAGCGCTTTATTAATTTTCCTTGTTATTAAGTTAAGAATTATTTTATTTCCTATTACCTATGTATTTATATTTCCATTCATTCACTTATTCTATTAATATTTTATCTGCAGGTCTATCTATTAATTTATTATTTATTTAATTATATTTAGTATTGCTGATTTCTTTGCTTAAAAATAATCAACAGCCAATTAAGTTGTTAAGTTAATCTGATCCACCGCCAATTTAAGAATAATCCTTTCATAGGATCCACCATACATTACCTATATCCTTTTGCCTTCAAAATTGAATTTCCGAGTTTTCCCACGTCCTCATGGCAGTAAGTCAATATCATGGACTGTACACACATCAGCTTGCTCCGGATTCATCTCGTCCTTTTCACTGAAAATAACGGAGTTTCAAAGCTAACACATTTTACCAGTTTATTCATCTGTGTTTATTCAGTGGCTCGGCTTTAAGTGTTCCCGTAGACTAGTAGTGTCCTAATGTAAACAACCATATTGTAGGACACACACACCATTTACATTATAAAAATGTAAATGGTGTGTGTAAATGGAAAGGTGTAGTGAGTGCAAATTTTGTTATTGTTTTTGTATAAAATTTTTGTCTTTGAAAAATAATTTTTACCAACCTTTTTATTTTTGGGTGGGAAATTAGTAAATACATTCTCCCGCTCTGGGTGGAGCGGAAGGGTGTGTCAGACTCTTACGGACTAAAACCCACTCGTGTTCCTTCCGTTGCCTGTGTTTCCAGGGGGCTCGGTAACCCTTTCGGACTTTCCCGCGACCCCGGCAGGCATCGGCCCTAGTGGACTCATTCACTTGTGCTGACATCTCTTTGAGGCGCGCGTGGTACACAATGCACCTTCGACCCGGGCCTGGTCCTTATCGGACGGTGAGCTACCCATGGCTCACCGTCCGCAAGCCCGCGCCTGCGGCGGCCGGAAATCCGCCTGGGACTCCCGACGCCCACGGCGTCTCCTGCGGCAGCTAGAGGCGTGAGGGCGCGAGATTTGCCTGACCCGTCCCGCCTCCTCCTCCGCGAGCATTACTGCTTTGCAGAAGGAGGTGACGGCTGCCCATTCCCTCTCGCTCCGTACCAAGGCCTGGACCAGGGCCGGACGCGAGAGATCTCTACCGCCGATCGCCTCCATGAGGACACGGTGGTACTCTGTCCAAGCCGGGCAGACCTCCACCGTATGCGCCACTGTGTCCTCCGGGTGATCCACACAGTGGCGTGTCTTCCCGCCTTATCTGACAGAGGAACCTCCCGAAGCTGCCGTGTCCGGTGAGGACCTGCGGCAGGCGAAAGGGGAGACGCCGTGGTGCCTCTCTAGCCATACCTCAAAGAGGGGAATTATCGCCGCCATTGTGGCGTGTCCTGCACTGGGTTGCGACAATCGCACTCACCATGTCGCCATGAGATCCCGCCGGAGCTCTGTCTCAGCGAAGTTACGCGCCGGCGTTTCGTCTCCTCGCGCCACTCCAATACGTGTACGAAGACTTTTGCCTCCAGATTCCATGGCGGCAATCCGGCAAGGAGGCTCGCCGCCTCACCGGAGACCGTGTGGTATCCCCGGTCCAGCCGGATGGCCGCGCCCTTTGTGCCGCGTTCAACCGGCGGGCTGGCTGCCATTTTTACCTGGCAATAGAAGTTTTGATACGACAGTGATGATAATTATTTGATTCAACTCTGTAACGAGGTATCCAGCTTTTTAGGGTTTCGTAGTCAACAAGGAACCCTTATAGTTTCGCCATCTCCGTTTGTCTGTCTGTTCGCGGCTTAGCTCAGAGACTCTTAGTACTAGAAAGCCGTAATTTGGCATGGATATACGCCGCGACAAAGTGGTAAAATAAAATCTTAACATACGTTTTTAATAGGGTGCCTCTCATACACGTAGTGGGGATGATTTATTTCTCATCTATCCCGTTGTATAGGGTGTCGCTGGAGAGGTCGTTAAAAATATTCTGAGGGTGTTAAAAAATATTTTTTCGATTCAGGGATCCGTTTGCGAAATATTAAGCTTTTTTGGAATGCCCATACATTCCAAAAAAGCTATAAGATGTAAATCAACTACAATTGCGCTACTTTTTCTTCCCGGCTGCCGCGGCGCTTTTGGGGACTGTCTTATGTAATTTTGACGTTTGAAAGGTGCTGATTCTCAGCCTAGTTTGAATAAAGGCCTTTTGATTTTGATTTTTGCGTGGATACGCACTTGGCCGATTTTTTGCTTATACGAGTAAAACTTGTACCTTTAGACGAATCAAAAACTTTACTTAACCAGGAAATTATACACTGGACCTCTGCTTACCGACCAAAAGCACGAATGGTGACTGAGAAAATATGACGCGAAGGACCATAAATTCAATCTATTTACTTTAATTGTGTATACTCCAAGGGGAGTTATCAAATATAAAAGGAGCTCAAAATTAATTTCCCGCCGCCGCCGCGCCGGTGTGGACCACGTCTCAAGCATCACGTGCTCCAACAAAATTAGGTAATGAGAATAATAAATTTCTGGACGAAAAATAAATCATCCTGAGTATTAAGGAGGAAGAAAAATGGCGGCGGCGTGGTGTGAAAAGTCTCGGCCACCGTATTTATAACGTGCTTTATGCGTGACAAAAAGTAATTCTATTTACATAGGAATGTGTTACGGGATTGAATTTGAAATGTATTGCGGTTATGTGTAAAAATTGAAATAATTTGGTTTGCATTTAGGGGGTTTATAATCAGCCTATAATGTGACACATGTCTCCTCTCTGTGAGAAGGAGTGGGCCGTAATCCACCACGCGGGTCCCGTGCGGGTTGGTAGATGTCACATGTCTTTGAATTTTTAGTCCTAGGACATGCTGGTTTCCTCAATAAATCCCCTGAAAAAAAAAAATCCTATTTTTTTCAGGGGGTTTATTCACACTTAATAAAAGGAAAATAGTTTCGTGATATTTAAAGTGGATCCCCGGTGGTAGGTAGCCCGTGAAAATCAATTTTTCTTACGTTTTTTTGCAATTTGCAGGTCATCAGAGATATATTAATGATTTTAATGATTATAATTCTGTAAATACATATTTGTTATGGTCGCAAATCATATTTTAATCAGATACAACGTGACACTTTATATTTTTTTTTTTTGGATGGGAAATCATCAAATAACTTCTCCCGCTCTGGTCGGAGCGGGAGGGTGTGTCAGACTCTTACTGACTAAAACCCACCCGTATTCCTTTCGTTGCCTGTGTTGCGGGGGCCTCGGTGACCCATTAGTACCTTCCCGCGACACAACCTGACACTGACCTGCAATTTGCCAAAACGTAAGAAAATTTGAATTTCACGGGCTACCACTGCGGATCCACCTTAAAGTCTAGATAACACATCAATTGCATTATTGTTTTGATCAAAACTCTTATATACCTTAATCTACACTATTACCAATAATAGTTCGTTACAGTGTTACCAGATTAGAATAGTTACAAACTATCATTATGACGTACAGAGCTCATATTAGAAATATATCGGCGAAGCTCGTGAGATGTCGAACAAAACGCTAGTCTTGTACGTGCTGCCCCCACTTTAAGTGTACTCGTATCACAAAAGAAACTGTAGAAAAGTTTTGTTTCACAAAACATTGGTTACTCGGGAAATATTTGAACTGTGTTGTAGGTACTTTAATATGGTTAAAAAAAAATATGTGGCCCTGTGCGCAAAATTATATTTTATTTTTTTTTAGTATAGGTACTCCAACAACTTATTCACTAATAACATATTACATAAAAGAACTTATACATATATCTATTAGTATGGTAAATTTGTTACTTAAAAAAGTACGCAGCTTTTATAGAGATTTTCATAATAAAGGACGTTTTTGTGACAAGTAATGACTAATTTCAGCCAAATATCTTCACAATAAACCGGTTTTTCATCTAGGCTGGCTTCCTTTTTTTTTAGGATGAGTATCAGATTATTATTTGTCTAAAATAATCACCTGCTCTGACTTTTGCATCATCATTTTCATGGCTACTGAATATCTAGCTATTTTAATACGTTAACCTTAGACTATCAGATGATCCTAATTATCAATAAACTCTTTTATGATTAAGTTAATTATTAGTCCAGTTCTTTAAAGACTGCTACAATATACTCAAGCAAATTAATGAGATTGTTAATTATTTTAAAAAGCCACAAGCAGACCGTGGCGGATTGAAATTAAGTGTGGGGGTAGGGGGAAGAGACGTCCGTTTCAATCAGGTAAAGTTTGCTGTAGACCAGCTAAGATGCTGGTTATCTTTGCTTCGACTTTCGGAATTAATAGGAATTACTGTAATTCCGCAAGATATCGGAATATTATGAAAAGAACACACAAATTATTCACAATAAAAGATATCTAGAAATGGAAAATGTGTTTTCACTAAATCTTAGCTACCCTCATCGGAAAATAGGTTTTTCTCATTTATTTTATTGGGAATCATTTGTCTACTCGCATTGAAATTGCCAGTGCTTCATTTTAGAAAAATAAAAAGGTTTTTTTGAGGGTCTAGGTCTGTTCAGACCTTAATCCAATTTCCCTTCATTGCTAGGTACGGCGGAGTACCGTTATCAATTTAGTCCAGAGTATTGGGGACAAATGAAGAATTCGGAGTCATCTCGCGTGGAAAATACCCTTATTGTGTTACGTCCTGGGTACGTAGGGGAGTGTTACCTATCACGTTGTTATCATATTAATGAGGGTGACGTCTCACATTTCGTATGATACCCTTCCATAACGTGTTGGAGGAGCCTGGCAACAATGTGCCGTCTAATTCCCGCTACATTTTCGTCGTTGAATAAGCTGAAACGTTTATTTTATCTGGAATACGGTAGGACTAGAAGTTTTTCTATCTCATAGAGACCACATAGTCTAGATGTGCAACGATCATCTTTTAAAGAAAAGTTTTTGATAAGGAAGCCGTGTTTAAAATTTAATCATTACAAAGTCTCACTGTTCAGATACATCACTAAACTCTTTTCCAGCTCGTTTAGTCAAAGAATAATGTATAAAGCAACAAGCACTGCTGGAGTTGTTTTTTAAATTAAATTTTTCGCGTACATAAAGTCTCGCTGAGTACCGCCGCTACGGAAATCCTCACGGAATGGATTTGCCAGGGCTCCGCTCAGGTCGCTTGCATGATACGCTTCCATGCTTCAGAAATTTCATTTATTACTTACTTCCAGTTTTTAACCGACTTCTTTTAAACAACAGATTAGATTGGAATTCTTTGAATAGGTAAGTTTGCTGTTGATATTGTTAAACGTACTTGTGAATTTGACAGAGAGTCTTTTGAAGATATATGCTTTTCCAGACAAAAATGGCGTCGTGAACTAATACTTTTCTGGTGGCACTATTTCCTGCTTGCCAGAAAAATCTCATATAGGTACAAAGAGAGTATTTTAACTTTACAAGTATTTCTTCTAAAATTCTTTTTGAAAAAAAACAAGCAACAATATTTTAAACATTCAAAATTCTAATCCAACCACATTCCATGAAACTTGACGTTCCCAGCGTAAACATTATTTCGTCGTCCATTTTATGTGTGCCTACATTTGAGTATTGTGAGAAGGATACTCTTTTCATTTATTTTGTGAAGATTTCATGAGGCATTAAATTGGGTTTGCGGATGGCCGCAGATGTCTTCGGGAGTATCCGGGGCTCCGGAAGCATATGGCCGACCCGCGGATTTGAATAGGCAGTGCCCCTGCGCCCCTGGCCGCCCCGCTTTAGTGATGGGTAACTCATCAATTTTATTTGAGGTTGAGGGAGCACCTCATTTTGCCTCGTGAGGTCCTCACGAGGTACCCCTCATTTGAGGTGAGGATTTGAGGAATCCTCAACGGCGTATTCACCTCACGAGTCGTGAGCCCGAGCCGAACTCAGCCGAACGTGCGAGGGAGCGAGGCGGGCGGGCGCGACGACATTCACGAGTACTCACGACTCTCCGTCCGATTAAGCAAATCTCTCTCATCTCTCACACATATCGTTTTCTTTCGCTCATAAATTTTAGATCGCCAAAATAAACGACTCAATGACACTTGATTATCAATCTAAATGCTGATGCTTTTAGAGTTCATAATAAATAACCATAACTGAAATAAAAATATTTTCTTTAAAATTCGTTTTGAATAATAATGTTAGATACTAATTTTAACAGTTTACGTAATGTTGACCTTGGAGGTGCACGTGATTTTGTGGTAACAATTACGTCGAATTTTGTTTTGTTTGTGTTCGTAGTTTAATCTAAATAATATCCTACCAAACATCAGTATCCCACTCACCACACACACATGACACAACAAACATCATTACATACTTACATTATTTCATTAGATACATACCAAAATCATAATGTTAATGTTTATTATGCTGCCAAAATTTCGAGACCAGACCTCACCTCACTCATTCTTTAATTCTATACAATTTTTTAAATCGGTTCATTCGCTCACTCGTTGAGGAGCTCATCGCTCAACCACTCAATACTCACTCGCGAGTCACGCCTCACGCCTCACCTCGCTCGCCTCACCCCTCGCCACAATTTCATATTGTCAATGTCAATTTTTGAGGACGCGTGAACGAATGAGGTGAGGTGAGGTAATGAGGTGGTTCATTGTTGAAAATTGAGTAACTCTTTCAATTTGCGATCACGAGGACCTCAAACGAGGGACCTCATGAGTGAGGGACTCATCACTAGTGGTAACAATTACGTCGAATTTTGTTTTGTTTGTGTTCGTAGTTTAATCTAAATAATATCCTACCAAACATCAGTATCACACTCACCACACACACATGACACAACAAACATCATTACATACTTACATTATTTCATTAGATACATACCAAAATCATAATGTTAATGTTTATTATGCTGCCAAAATTTCGAGACCAGACCTCACCTCACTCATTCTTTAATTCTATACAATTTTTTAAATCGGTTCATTCGCTCACTCGTTGAGGAGCTCATCGCTCAACCACTCAATACTCACTCGCGAGTCACGCCTCACGCCTCACCTCGCTCGCCTCACCCCTCGCCACAATTTCATATTGTCAATGTCAATTTTTGAGGACGCGTGAACGAATGAGGTGAGGTGAGGTAATGAGGTGGTTCATTGTTGAAAATCGAGTAACTCTTTCAATTTGCGATCACGAGGACCTCAAACGAGGGACCTCATGAGTGAGGGACTCATCACTACCCCGCTTTATGATCTCAAGACGTTTCCATCTTTGCATTATAAAATTGTGATTCAGAAATATTTTTGAACGTAACTTTTGTACGTTACTTACTGAATTTAAACTTTGGATTTACATTCATTTCAATTTTGCTAGATTTGTATCTTTTATAAATGTCATTTGTATTTCGTTTCTTGTTTACTTGATTTTCTATAAATGTTATGTACGATGTCTTCTTTCGATTCAAGCAACAAGTTCGATAATAATAATCTGTAATATACTTTAATGCAGCATTGAATGTGGTACATCTTTGATGGTCAAGTTCACCGTTGTCTTAGTCACAGATTACCAAATAGAAAACGGGTGAGGTGCCATGAAGCAACTAATATAGTTTTAAAGGCAATCATATAGAAGTTTCATTCCAGATGTAAGCCCAAAGGGTAAGGAAATGACCCTCAGAATATGTGTTCGGTGGCCGGGAAACCCTCTTCTAGTTTTCATTGTGGCATTAGGACTCATTTTATTTCGAATACGTTTGTCAAAGCATTTGGTACATATATTTTGATGTGAATTTAAGATTAAGGGTTCTTAGAAAACATGGATATGAGAAAATATAAGCTGTGGCGTGAATAGTGGTCCAACGTTAAGAGTCGATACACCGTATATTCAGTTTTCACGTAACCACAATTTGAACCATTTTTTTTCCATAGGTCTCAGAATATTTTTTTATTTCAATTTTTTTGAAAAAAAATACTTCTTTCTTTACTATTTTGGCTGTAATTTCTAAAATGACATTATATTTTAATTTTGTTTTTGTTGATAACGGTGGTATACATGTGCTAACTGCTAGCTATGGGCATGTGTTTTGGAGTTGCGAATTTAATTTTGAAATAAACACATTTTTGACATGAAATTAAAAATTTTACTACGTAATTTTGCTTATGATGACACTGATAACACATGTATTGTATTGTATTATTGTATAAATAAAAAAATGGCCGCAATGAGTGCCTCGTTGGTTTAATGGTTGCAAGCGCTACTGCTGAGCATGAGGTCCTGAGTTCGATTCCCGGGTCGGGCAAAGTGTTAGGGTTGGGTTTTTTTTTCTATCTGGAATTTCTCAGCTGCTACTGAGAAATTCCAGATAGGCCAACCGGATCAACGGAGATCAACCGGGGTCTGGATTTGTGCCCGGTTGATGGCAATAGGCTCGCTCCCTATTACATGGGACATAAACATAACTAACGTGGGTGTACTACGGGTACACCTCTGCCCAATTCTTCGGGAAAACAAGGCGTGATGTTAAATAAATGTTGTTGTAGAATAAAATATATTTTTTTAACAAATAACACATAACATAACAATATTATGTGTTATTTGTTAAAAAAATGTATTTTATTCTGAGACCTATGGAAAAAAGTGGTTCAAATTGCGGTATGTGATAGCTGAATATACGATGTATCGACCCCTTAATTTGGACCACTATTCACGCCACACCCTGTATACATTTTTCTTTTTTTGTATCCACAACGGGAAAGTTCTTGGCCCTCATCTCACCTGAAGGTAAGTAATAATAAGGCCGACGGTGGAAGCAAGCTTCACCCGCAATCACAGAGGAACTGACTATCTTACCTGTACGTACCGAAACACAACAAATGCAGTTAACATTGTTGTTATGGCGACAGTCTTAGATAAGATGGCCAAGTCGACTTACAACAAGCCCTACCACTGGGAATGGAACCCGGGGACCTCTGGGTCTGAGACAGATGGTCTACCACTAGACCACAGAGATGGACCATATAGATGTAGAATTATGAATAAACGAGTGAAAGTAATGAATAGAGTCTAGCTAGAGTGTTAAAATATTTGTGGTTTAATTAATCTCTGAGGGTATAATCATACGATTCCTGGCTTCTTTCTTCATTATACGAAACATTGAAAGCCAACAAGAAAATGCGAAATAAGTATTGTAAATGTGAAAATAAATCTGTCTGTTACCTTTTTCATGCCTTAACTAACGGCTGAATGTATTTGGATGCGCGCACGGATAGATTATGGCCTGGGTTAGGCCATACTTTTTATCTCGATATTAGGTTCCCGTGAGATAATTTCCGACCTCCAAACGTGCAAAGCCGTGGGCAAAAACTAGTAATTGATTAAAAGGAATAATACATATAAATAAGTTTATATACCTTTATATAAACTCATTTATATTTATTATTACAAATAATAAATACGTTTATATCTTTATACAATATGTAACAAAAACCCTGTTGTTCCTTTTAGGAACGTATACATTTACCTATAAGCAGAACATTGATGAAATTATAATTTAAAAAAATTAAGCATTGGCTAGTCGAGAGGTCAAACTCAAATAACTATTAAAATCGACACATTCAAAAAAATGTTTAGATTATCTGCTTTTACAAGTACATCTTTATTTTGCTAAATAGCCTACGAGTTCGGCGGCTTTCTTTGATGCGACAAAAGATGCCGCCAAAAACTGCCGCCGCGCACGTTTTTTTTTTTTTTTTTTTTGTTGCCGGGGTGGAAAATCCTCATGGATGTCCTCCGCCCTGGGGTGGGCGGAGGGGTCTGTCAGACTCTTACTGACTAAAAACCACCCCGGTGTTCCCTTCCCACACTTGCACCGGGGATCTTGGGAGCTAGTATTACTTCCGTGATCCCCGGCTAGTGCCGGCCCGCCTCTGCGGGCCACCTCAAGTCTGCGGGGGGGTGAGGTGTTAGACCCCCCCGCGACGTCTCAAAGGTGCGCGCGTGGAACACTACGCGCCGCCACCTCGGGTCCAGTGTGATAGGGGGCGGCGGACGTCCCCGAGTCCGCCGTCCCTGGACCCATTTAGGGGGGCCGGAAGAGGGCATTATCTGCCCTCTGCCGACGCCCGGTGCGCCTGCTGCGGGCCGGGTGAGCGGACGAGATCTCCCGCTCCCTTTCCGCAGCCTCCTTCTGCGACACGACTGTTTCGCAGAAGGATACCACCGCGTCCCAGGACTCCTCGCTGCCGGCCATCGACTCGACCACGGCCGGCAGCGACAGGTCACTGCCTACTTCTGAGATGAGGGCACGGCGTGGCTCCTCCCAAGCGGCACACTCTGCCAGCGTATGCCGCGCCGTGTCCTCCCGGCAGTCGACGCAGTGGTGACACCGGGCGTCCGGCTCCCTGTTTATGCGACACAGGTACTTCCCGAAGCAACCATGCCCCGAGAGCACCTGCGTCACCCGAAACGACAGGGAGCCGTGCCCCAGCCGCGCCCAACAACTTGGGCGCCAGCCGCCGGAAATGGGGGCCAAAATCCCACCAGCTGTCGAGCACCAATCCTAGGTACTTCATGGTGGACTCGACAGCGATTTGAGCCCCCCCGACCACGATGTGTGATCCCGGCGGCGGCGCCCGCCGGGGGCCCGCGCACGTGCCCCAGGTCGGTACCACGTGCCTACCTACCCCGCCGCCCCGCCACCCGTCGCCCTGCGAATCACTTCCTTAGTCTCCCGCGCAGCTTACTTCCGAATGGATGTTATTGTTGACCTACGTAGTGAGTGACGTGTGTGTGTAGTGTGTTTTGTTTACGTAAACGTTGACCATGTCTTATTATAACTTAGAATATTTTAATTATGTTGATGTGTCTTCGGAAATGTGACTGAAATTATGCAGAAGCACGCACACTCTACCATTACCGTCGGCGATGGCATTCCAACGTTTGCACATACGATACATACAATACCGGGCCACCGGCAATGTGCACGGGCGAGACCAACTTCGAGCTGACGCAGGCAGACCGAGGACTCGAGACAGAAGTCTTGGACTTGTTTGAGCACGATCCAACGCGAAGTACACGCTCAGTGGGACACGAACTCGGAGAAAACCATAATTATGCGCGTTAGGAGAGTACTCCTAGAAGATGGCCAGCACCCATTTCATTATTGTCGCGTCCAATCACTACTTCCCTCCGACTATGAGCCAAGAAGTGTAGAGGTACAAGGTGGTCATATCGAACAGCAACTCCGTGGCCGTCAAGTAGATATCATAATAAATTAATGCATTAAAATGTAAATAGGTACATCAGGTTTTATGTGACAGACGCGGCGAATTTGTATTTTTTAACGTAGTGAAGTGTTAAATGTAGTTTTAACAATTATCAATTGTGCTTAAAAATAGTGTAAACCAAGATTTTCAAAGATTAATTCGTTAAAGTGATACTGATAAACAACAGCTGACAAGGTCACGAACTTGTGTAGAAAAATAGGTAGTTAAGCGGCGGTGGTGTACCGGCGCGGCGGCATCTACTTCTGGTTTCGCGTCATCGCTTCATGCAGAATTGCAGAGGTAACAAATCAATTAAACATTACAAATATTAATAATTAAATATGTATTTTAATTGTTTTTATTGAACAGTTTTTTTTATATGACTTGCTTTATCGCTTAGGAAACCGATTCTTAAAACGTAGTTAAAAGGAACAACAGGGTTTTTGTTACATATTGTATAAAGGAATAATAAACATAATTAAGTTTATATACGTTTACGTACGTATATAAACTAATTTATGTAAATGCATACAAAGGTATATAAACTTATTTATGTTTATTATTCCTTTCGTTGCTACAAAATTGTTTAATTAAATAAGGTAACAAATAAGGTGTACACTTGACAAATTCTTTTTTCTCCCAACAAGCTCAACAATAATATTTATTAGGTGTTGTTTAAAATAAGATGAATAGCGACCCGACTTCCTGAAACTTTTTCACGACTGTTATTGTTCACAGCCCTTAGGAAAAATAGGTCGGTACTTTTTAATAAACTGTGTCACCGTTGTAAAAAAATATGACGTAGATTCGCGAATTTAGATGTAGGTTATCAAACAGTTCAGAGTCGTTACGTACCTTTTTTTCTTTGGGTGGGTAATTATCAAACAACTTCTCCCGCTCTGGGGGGTTACCATCACCTCTTATAGCAGTATTACTTCAATATTACTTCAGCGTGAGAAATAGATGGAGCTATAAGTCCTGTATAGCTCCATCACTTTCCCACTGGAGTAATGTTATAATAATACTGCTATAAGAGGTCATGGTTACCCCCCTGGGCGGACCGAGAGGGTGTGTCAGACTCTTACTGATTAAAACCCACCCGTGTCCCTTCCGTTGCCTGTGTTGCCAGGGGCCTCGGTAGCCCTTTTGTACCTTCCCGCGACCTACCCTATTCTAAGATTTAAATTCTAAGTACCCTACCTAATTAGGATTAAAATCCTAGATATTTTTTAGTTTTTTTTTAAAATAAGTTTTGCAGTTAAGCCACTAAAACGTTATAAAATAATTGAAGGCCAAAACCACAACCCTATTCTAGGAATAACTGCTTTAGAGGTCGGAAATTATCCCACAGAAACGTACTCCGTAATACGCAAGTCAGTAAAGCTCCCAGTTGGCATGATTTTTTCGGACATCTTCAACAATCATCGTCATTTATTTCTGCCAAATTATACACTAAAACCTTCCTCACGAATCACTCCGTTCAATGATGAAAACCGTATCAAAAAGCGTTAGGTATTTTTTAAGGTTATCGCGTTCGCGATGATTTTGTTTTGTTATAATATGTAATATGTAGTGATTTATATATCACGTAAAGTTATTAAAAAAAATCCAGTTACGTATAAAAGTATCGTAGTAAACCGGCCAGGTCGGTTCCATATTACGCGTTCGGGGAAATGTCAGCATTTTCCTGAGTTCGCCAATCGCGTCCCCGGAAAGGCAAAACATCGGCAGCCCCCGTTGTTATTAAAATGAAAAATGCATTTTTATGAGCGCAACGCCATCTCTTTTTTTTAGAACGAAACATGAAAATTTTACTTATTGAATGTGTTTGTGTAATGTTATTGTTTACAATGTTAAGGCTTCTCCAGCTAGGTAGTTAGGTTATGATACCTATATGATGACCAAAAAATATGCATTATTCATTATTATTTATCTACTAGCTATATCACTGAGCAATCAGAGACAGTTTCGACTCCCAATTTGAGTATCACAATAATCATGTGTTTATTGCTTTTGAAGCTTACAATATAAAACAAAACACAAAAGCAAAAATCTTAATATATATATATATATATATAGTTTAAAAGCAAACACCACCCTTTTTAGGGTTCCGTAGTAAACAAGGAACCCTTATAGTTTCGCCATGTCCGTCTGTCTGTTTGTCTGTCTGACCCAGCTCAGAGACGCTTAGTATTGGAAAGCTGTAATTTAGCATAAATATACATATTAATTACGCCAACAAAGTGCTGAAATAAAATCATGGAAAACAATATTTTAGGGTACCTCCTTTGAACGTAATGTGGGGATGATATTTTTTTTCTCGTTTAACCCATTTTTTTTTTTTGGATGGTAAGTCATCAAATAACTTCTCCCGCTCTGGGTGGAGCGGGAGGGTGTGTCAGACTCTTACTGACTAAAACCCACCCGTATTCCTTCCGTTTCCTGTATTGCGGGGGCCTCGGTGACCCATTAGTTCCTTCCCGCGACCCCGGCAGGCATCGGCCCTAGTGGATCCCTACCTTGTGCTGACGACATCTCTTTGAGGCGCGCGTGGAATACGACGCGCCGTCGACCCGGGCCTGGTCCTTACCGGACGGTGAGCTACCCATTGCTCACCGTCCGCAAGCCCGCGCCTACGGTGGCCGGAAATCCACCTGGGATTCCCGACGCCCAGGGCTTCTCCTGCGTCGGCTAGGGGCGAGAGGGCGCGAAACTTGCCTTTTCCTCAACCGTTCCGCCTCCTCCTTCGCGAGCATTACTGCTTCGCAGAAGGAGGTGACGGCTGCCCATGCCCTCTCGCTCCTTACCATGGCCTGAACCAGGGCCGGATGCGAGAGATCTCTGCCGCCAATAGCCTCCACGAGGACACGGCGGTGCTCTGCCCAAGCCGGGCAGACCTTCACCGTATGCTTCACCGTGTCCTCCGGGCGATCCACACAGTGGTGACACCCGGGCGTTTCCTCCCGCCTTATCCGACACAGGAACCTCCTGAAGCTGCCGTGTCCGGTGAGAACCTGCGTCAGGCGGAAGGTGAGGACGCCGTGGCGCCTCTCTAGCCACTCCTCAAAGAGGGGACTTATCGACGCAATCGTGGCGTGCCCTGCACTGGGTTGCGACAACCGTACTCTCCATGTCGCCATGAGATCCCGTCGGAGCTCCGTCCGCTGTGCCGCGATTTCTCGCGGCAGCGGAGTTACGCCCCGGCGTTTCGCCTCCTCGCGCCACTCCCATACGTGCGCGAGGACTTTTGCCTCCAGATCCCATGGCGGCAATCCGGCAAGGAGGCTCGCTTCCTCACGGTTTTTCGGTATAAGATTCACAAATGTGGAAAACAGGGCTATCTCCCATGGGCTCTCAACTAAATAGTAATATCCATTGTAGGTACAATAACTTTAACGTAGGTAGGTACTACGTTAAAATAGTAACCCAGATACTGAATAATTTCAAATGCAAAGCCAGACCACTCCACCTAAACATAGCAAACTCCACTAAATCGGTATTCAAGTATAGCAGTTACTTAACAATGATTTGAGCGGCGAAACAATGCGCGCCTGTCCCGGACATAAAGACGAGAGTCCCGGAGTCCGGGACTCCAAAATAGTTGCTTTGTGCTGCTATCGGTGATTTTAGAGTAAAGCGAGTTTCTAATACTTGCTGATCTGATTTATTGAGTGGCCACCGCTGTTTACTTGTAAGACGAGAATGTTCGGAGAATGTTTAGCGTTGTATTTTGTTAAGGAGATTTCGTAAGATATTTTGTTACTTTGTATTTATTACAGCGCACAGTCAAAATTGCTGGAGTGGAAATGTGAAAATCGAAAAGTAGGCATTGCAGAGGTGCAATAAATGTAGTAGAATAGAATTATTATAGTTGTTGTAGGCGCTTAAACAAACAAGAAAACTTAAGACTTTTCGAAATCTCATCCCTGAGCTGGTCAAAAATAAGGTTTGACGTGATTGCAAACGAACTTGAAGACAATAAACCAATTACATACATACATACATACATACATACATACATAATCAGCTTATAATGTTCCCACTGCTGGGACACAGGCCTCCTCTTTGTGAGAGGGAGTGGGCCGTAATCCACCACGCGGGCCCAGTGCGGGTTGGTAGATGTCACATGTCTTTGAATTTTTGGTTCTAGGACATGCCGGTTTCCTCACGATGTTTTTCTTCACCGTTTTGAGAGCAGTGGTGATGAAATAATTTACACAAAGTAAAGCGCCGGTCAGGGTTCGAACCTACGACCTACAACACGTAAGTCGCGGCCGTTACCACTGGGCCACCACAGCTCTTATAAACCAATTAATTAAAAACAATTATAACCATAAATAAATGTGAATATTGTTTTTTTAAATAAATTGTATCGCTGTAGAACGTAAATAGTACATTAACGAAAACAATATAAATTCATATTACTTTCTTGACATCTGTTTTAATTAAATTAATAAGAACAGCGGGGGTTGAGACCGTCTTTTATTGTTTCAATATAAAAAGAAACCTTACCAGACAAGAATATTCAAAGACAAAAGGATATTTTGTCGAGCTTGACATTGAATGCATCAGTATGAACACAAAATCTCTTTTATTAAGGGATTGTAATATACAAGCCACTGCGCACAATATTCAGCCACAAGGCAATATTTGGTTAGTTAGTCTCAAAGGGGATATTTAGTAGTTTTATAACAAAAAACAACAATTATATTTTGTGCTCAATTTTAGCGGAGAGCTAAAATGTGAAACAAGTATTGACGGCAAAGTGACAGTCAGAATAAGGCATCCGACTTAAAAAAATCTAAAGGTATGAGAGTGTTATTGCACACTTGTACTTCAACATAAGAGGTCAACTAATGATCTCTTCGGTCGAGGCTTTTCATATATATGATAGAACTTCACTTACAGGTTAGTTCGTTTAAGGGGACTAGAGGGCCTAAACGCAACTTTTATAAGTTTTATAATGCCTTAAAGTATATGATCCACTGCAGTAAACAAAATCAGAAAAATAAATGATATTCTTAAGGATATATACTAGGTAGATAGTGTTAAAAACATAATATAACTAATTTGCTATGATAGAAAAAATCACGAAGATACCTCTAAAAATTTCTTTAAACGATTAAAGACCATACTAATATACATGCAATCATTCTGATTTTTCTCAGATTATTCTACAAGCAACATATTAGCATAATAGTATTTTATTTTTTTTGTACAATCCATAGCTTTTTTGTAAATCGATAATTGCTTCATTTTTTGCAATAAATCACCAGCGTTGTGTCATCGCACTTCTCTTTCTTTTCTATGCTGTCCGATAGTGACCGCGCTTTAGGTGTTTTCGGCCTCTTAATCACTAATCAACGGGTCGTGCTTGACATTTTATGCATTGGTGTGAACACAAAATCTCTTTTGTATATTTAACCCGCTGCGCACCGCATTCATCGTCAAGGCAATATTAGGCTAGTCTCAAAAGGAATATTTTGTTAGCGGTTCAAACAAAATTATTCTCTCGAGGCAACATTGTTTCAGTTTGGTCTCATTGGGGCTAAATGTTTCGCAAAATAATGACGAAATAAAAGCGTTCGTAGTCGAATGAATTAGTTTTTAAAACAACATTTTAGTCTAGTTTGTGCGCGTCAACTTGGGTATTGTAAATAATTTGCAATTTCGTTTATCTTATTTATAATTGATAGCAAAGGCTGAATGCTAGTTGTAATTAAATTGAGTTAAATATCACTTTGAATTATTTAGTGAGATGAATGCTTGCGAGAGATAGACTAAAGTTAAATTGGGGTTAATAATGATTAGTTAGACTTTTCTTTCTTTCTTAACGAAAGTTGTTTAGATGCTGGCTGTTGTAATTTTAAATTAATTAAAAATAGGCGGGATTCTTAATTAATATGTGATTATATATCTTTCTTTGGAATGCGCTCCCTCTTAACATCAGGACGGCGACCACTCGATTGTGTTTTAAACTGAAGGCACGTGAACATATACGTAAGAAGTTGGCAGAAACATCCCAGTGCTGATATTTTGCTGGATTCGTTTTCTCCTCTACTGATCGTTATTTCCCCACTACCGATCGTTATTTCTCCTGAAAAAGTTTGTTCTGTTTATATGTATGTATCTACGTATCTATTCTTGTATTGTATAGTTATTTTCGTGTTATCTATCCCTTAAGTTGCACCTGCCATGTGTCTTCTCTGCATCACCCTAAGGTTGACTGGTAGAAAATGCCTCAGGCATTAAGTCCGCCCTTGTACGGTATTATTATTTTTTTACTTGTGCATAAAATTTTAATAAATAAAAAGAATTATAAACTAAGACTAAAGAATATTTAGAAGGAGTGTCACACTCCGCCTAAATAGTATGCAGTAAATATATTTCTCTAATACTAAATAGCATTTATGTGTGGTTTAGGGTTCGACGGAACAACTTTACTAGTCCTTCAACTCCGTGCATTCATCAGGCAAAACAAACTCCATTTAAAGCTTTAATTTTAGTGACTTAATCGGTCAAGGACACCTAATGAGGCACAATTGATTTTCTATTGTTTGACAGTTTTTCAGTCGGTATGTTGTCTTATTACGGCTTAAAATAACTTTGACTGCCTCGTTGCTCTAGTGGCTGCAAGCGCTACTGCTGAGCATGAGGTCCTGGGTTCGATTCTCGGGTCGGGCAAAATGTTATTGGGTTTTTCTATTTGGAATATCTCAGTAGCAGCCCGGAGTCTGGATGTATGCCCGGTTGATGGCAATAGGCTCGCCCCCTATTACATGGGACTTATACATAACTGGCGAAATGTGGGTATATACAGATACACCTCTGCCCAACCCTTTTGGGAAACAAGCCGTGATGTTATGTGAAGTTGTAAATAATGTAAGTAAGTTATGTAAAAAAATGTATGTTAAACTAGAATGCGTGCACATCAATTCTTTATTCACATATAGAATTGATGTGTACGCGCCAGTTTCAACTCCTTTGAAAATATATCATCATCGCTGACGTTTACCCAAGAAAATGAAATAACAAAATTATGAATAATACCAATACCATAACAAAAACTGTAAAAATGCCAACAAAAACTATATGGTATCATTTTGAGAATTGTACTTTCACTAATTGTTTCAGTAATTAAAAGTTAATAACAATACAAATCTGTTTTTTCCTCGCAAGTGTTGAAAAATGTCGTATGAAACGCGTGTACATTGATCATTACACACTCGGCTCCCTTATCGAGCTCACAGCTCGCGTGAATTATACCGCCTCGAGTGTAATGACCAACATAGCATACTTGTATCATAATGTACTATTATGAAATAAATTCAGGAAGTTATGTCTACCCAAAGCATAAAAACGATATTACTTTCAAACTGCTTAAGATATTTTCATGATTATATTTGTATGAACAGACAATTTTATTATCTACTAGCTGCTGCTCGCGGCGTCGCCCGCGTGATTTTTTTCTAAAATAAAAGTAGCCTAAGTTACTCCTAATTACATCAGCTATCTCCCAGTGAAAGTCCCGTCAAAATTGGTCAAGCCGTTTCAGAGATTACCTGGAACAAACAGACAGACAAAAATAAAAAAAAAATGTTATTTTGGTATATGTACCGTGTATGCATTTAGTAAAAAGCGGTTATTTTAATATTTCAAACAGACACTCCAATTTTGTGTATCTGTATAGATGTATAGAAGATAATTATTATATGGATGGTTCAACCTTGCCACCAGTTCTCTTCAATGGTATGATCGTTCCATTTAGCACTGACGTGAAAGACCTAGGCTTGCACATCGATTGTACCCTGAACTCTGCGTACGCAAGTCACTAGGGTGAGCCAGAGGGTTACTGGAACGCTGCGGGCTTTATACCGACTAAAACATTTATTACCATCAAATACCAAGACAATGCTTGTGCAGTCCTTAATTTTCCCTATTATCGATTATGGTGATGTGTGCTACTACGACCTGAATGCGGATCTCCTCGACAAACTTGACCGTCTTCTCAATAACTGCATTCGATTCATTTTCAATCTGCGTAAATATGATCATGTTTCTGCGCATCGGTCGCTTCTAAAGTGGTTGCCCATACGTCAGCGCAGAGAGCAAATGGCGCTGACCACCTTGTTTTCATTTCTTGACTCGCCCTCTTCCCCTAGTTATCTCGCCCCCCACTTTCAGTACATTTGCGCGAACCACAGTAGAAACCTACGTTCATCACACAATCGTCTTCTTCAATGTCCCACTCACCGCACTGACTTCATTCGCTCTTCCTTCTTCGTTCAGTCTATCTCTCTATGGAATGCGCTCCCCCAGGAAATCAAGATGGCAACCAACCGATTATCCTTTAAAGTCAAAGTTCGCGAGCATATTCGTAAGAAGCTGGCAGTATCATCACAATGGTAATGTTTTCCCATTGTTTGTCTCATCTGTTTTAGTATATTCGTGTATATATGTGTATTTATTAGGTCTTATATTTATGTATAATTAGTTATATATATTTAAAGTTTTATGTATTATTAAGGTATATTATTGTATGTTAAGGTATATGTATGTATATCCTTATATTTAAATAAAAATTTATTCCATAGTTTTCGCTATTGCACCTAATACTGTTTGTCTCTGCATCACCCTAAGGTTGACTGGTAGAAAATGCCTACGGCATTAAGTCCGCCTCTGTACATTTGTGTGCTTAAAGCTTAAAATATTTATTTATCAAATAAATATATCTATGATTATTTTCAAATATTCATATTTTTGTTACTAAAAACAAATATTCCCTTTGAAATCGAACGGCAGCGCGGTGTAAGGGCGACGCGCATTTTTATGGCCAAGGTCAATGGCGTTTACCCAACCCTTAAATAGGCTAATTCAAAATAAATGCACAAAGATAGTGAACATAATGATTTCAAAGAAGACTAGAATGAAATTGGATCGTGTAACAACTACCTGTATAGCACGTGTTTGAGTAGGTGCGTGAGCGTATGACTGTTGTGTGGTTGCGTAGTGTATTTTATACGCGTTTTTTATGACTCGACAAAACATCGAGTTTTCTCTAATATATGTAAGTTTAATCATCATCATCATCTGCCTAGCCTTTTCCCAACTATGTTGGGGTCGGCTTCCAGTCTAACCGGATGCAGCTGAATACCAGTATTTTACATGGAGCGACTGCCTATCTGACCTCCACAACCCATTTTTTTTTGGATGGGAATGCATCAAATAACTTCTCCCGCACTGGGCGGAGCGGGAGGGTGTGTCAGACTCTTACTGACTAAAACCCACCCGTATTCCTTCCGTTGCCTGTATTGCGGGGGCTTCGGTGACCCATTAGTACCTTCCCGCGGTCCCGGCAGACATCGGCCCTAGTGGACCCCTACATTTGTGCTGACGACATCTCTTTGAGGCGCACGTGGAATACAACGCGCCGTCGACCCGGGCCTGGTCCTTACCGGACGGTGAGCTGCCCATTGCTCACCGCACGCAAGCCCACGCCTACGGTGGCCGGAAATCCGCCCGGGATTCCCGATGCCCAGGGCGTCTCCTGCGGCGGCTAGGGGCGAGAGGGCGCGAAATTTGCCTTTCCCTCAACCGTCCCGCCTCTTCCTTCGCGAGCATTAGACCTCCACCGTATGCTCCATCGTGTCCTCCGGGCAATCTACACAGTGGTGACACCCGGGCGTTTCCTCCCGTCTTATCCGACACAGGAACCTCCCGAAGCTGCCATGTCCCGTGAGGACCTGCGTCAGGCGGAAGGTGAGGAAGCCGTGGCGCCTCTCTAGCCACTCCTCAAAGAGGGGACTTATCGCCGCAATCGTGGCGTGCCCAGCACTGGGTTGCGACAACCGTACTCTCCATGTCGCCATGGGATCCCGCCGGAGCTCCGTTTGCTGTGCCGCGATTTCTCGCGGCAGCGGAGTTACGCCTCGGCGTTTCGTCTCCTCGCGCCACTCCCATACGTGCGCGAGGACTTTAGCCTACAGATCCCATGGCGGCAATCCGGCAAGGAGGCTCGCTGCCTCACAGGAGACCGTGCGGTATCCCCGGACCATCCGGATGGCCATGACCCTTTGGGCCGCGCTCAACCGGTGATCTGGCCGCAGCGACGGAGAACGCGCCCATACAGGAGCTCCGTAGAGGACCATGGACCACACGACCCCCGCATAGAGCTTCCGGCAGGAGGCGTTTGGACTTTTGACATTTCTTGACGCGTGACGCTATTGGTAGCACTGAATTTTGTTCGTTTTAATAGAGTTCAAAATGGCGACTGACGAACAGAACTACCAATCACAAGACTTTAAAATTCAGTGCTACCAACTGCGTCATGCGTCAAGTTATTGTGAACGCACAGTATGTAAATACTGCTGTGGAAATATTTGAGTATCAATATTACTCTGTAGGTGCTGGCATTGTAATGAGCAGTACCTAATTGACTGACAAGATAAGATTAAGAGATGATAAATAGACAAGACCAAAAATAGACGTGTGCCTAGAAAGATCCTTTAGGTTTAGTTAAATGGTACTTAATTTTAATATTTTGGGATCGATTTAACATTGCACGTTTAGTGAATTGAATGATCTATCAGGCATTATGGTCGTGGCATACCTTCCTTGGACCAACCCTTTCCTAAGGAGCTCTAATACTACTAAAAACTTTTTATAAGTAGGTAGATTTAAGATATTTTTACGTTTACAAAGCTTATACTTATCTCTTTTATTTATGTTAAGCTTATTATTGAACTCTTACCTAGTTTTTATTTATTGTTCAATTTCGACTCATGCTCGGTAACAATCTCTAATAATAACTCTAATCTGTAATAGCTAATTCTAGCTATGAAAGGGGGCCTGGTGACCTGTTTTTGTTAACACAGGTTTTTCCCAAAAACCTATATCAGGCACCAGTCTCTCACAAAAGTGGAATACAGCTCAGAAATTTTCTTGTAAATACTAACTTTAAGTCAGCTTTGTGAAGAGAGAATAAATGGCAATTATTATATATTATTATTTTACAGCCTGCCTCGTTGCACTAGTACTACTGCTGATAATGGGATCCCGGATTCGAGTTTCAGGTCGGGTTTTTCCATTAGGAATTACTCAGAAGCAGCCCGGAGTCTGGAGGTATACTTCCTAAGCACGAAATCCGTAGTTTCGGCTGAAGTTACGGGCGTTTCCTTCTCCGTATCACTTACAAACATAATATTAATTCCGGGCCTGATTTAAGAATAAATGACCCTATTCCGATATACCGGTATTTTCTCGTCCGAAAAATTGATTGGACATTTGTTTTGACGGATAAACGACTTTTGGACGGGCCCGTAACTTTGTTGACGGACTTAGACCCGTAGAACCTCTTTTTTTTTCTTCTTTTTTTTTTGGGTAGGATATTATCAATTTACTTCTCCCGCTCTGGGCGGAGCGGGAGGGTGTGTCAGACTCTTACCGACTAAAACCCACCCGTGTTCCTTCCTTTGCCCGTGTTGCCAGGGGCCTAGATAACCCTTTTGGACTGCCACGCGACCACGGCAGGCATCGGCCCCTACACTTGTGCAGACATCTCTTTGAAGCACGCGTGGAATACAACGCGTCGTCAACCCGGGCTTGCATGTCGATTCTGTAAAAATCTCACCGTGAAAACTCGCGTGGAGTGAGCTGTCAGTGTCATCCCACTGATGCTAGGGAGTGACCAAGCATTACATTTATAATCATAATTGAGATATTAAAAATATTTCGATGCTAAATCTATTCATCATTTTATATTATCTCAAAACTAGGATTTAAGTTTTGAAACGTTACTATTTAGAAATAGCAAAACAGAAATTCAGTCAGAAACTCAGTTTTTTTTCCAAAAAGTTTGGTAATTTTCGCAGCCGCCATCTTGCTTTTTAGATTTGACCTCACTATCGGCTTTAACACCCTCAAAATCATGAAAACGACACCCATGATGAAAAATCTGAACATTTTCGCAGCCGCCATCTTGCTTTTTAATTTTGACATCACTATCGGATTTAACACCCCAAAAACCATGAAAACGATACACATGATGAAAAATCTGAATATTTTCGCAGCCGCCATCTTGCTTTGTAGATTTGTCCCCACTATCGGCTTTAACACCCCCGAAAACCATGAAAACGACACCCATGATGAAAAATCTGAACATTTCCGCAGCCGCCATCTTGATTTTTAGATTTGACCTCAGTATCGGCTGTGACACCCGAGAAAACCATGAAAACGACACCCTTGATGAACAATGTTTGCAGTCGCCATTTTGGATTTTGATCTAAAGTTGGTAAAACCAAATTATGTTTGTCGCGCATTTAAAAATGAAAAACGGCAAATTATAAAAAAAAAAAAACTCATCTTGATATTACTAACAGCGCCTCACGCGCAAGCGCGGCGTGATCTTATCACTTCACCCGATTCTCGTAACCATAGTAACCAACCGCGCCGAAGTGAATCGGCTAGGTGAAGTGAGACGGTAAGCGCGACGCGCGAGTGTCGTGATCTTAACACTTCACTCGATTCTCGTTGCTATAGCAACATCACTTCACTTGAGCTGGATGAAGTGAGCCTAGCCGCCCGCCGGCCGGTGCGCGCGCTGCGCGAGTGTTAGTTGAACTGTTGAATTTTCTTATAGTATTGATGACGGTGATTTTATGAATATTATTTTATTATTTTTATCGGCAACGCGTATGTCGGTATAATTTTACCTACCTAAAATAAAATATTAGAAAGGTACTTATATAATCCGCACGTTTTTTATTCAAATGGCTTATGTACACAGACACACACATCGTTTAGTTAAGTTAGGTTAGTATGTATATGAGGGCATAGTTTGTGAGGGGATAAATCCCGTCAGCCAGGCACACTTTTAGCACTCGATCACTTGAAACACTCGGTTATCTCTTCTTATTGAATAGATTTGGGTTAATAACAGCGCTGAATAACGTCGCACAGTCTTTACTCGACTCAATCCGCTATCGCTTCTTCAAAACACATCGCGGTTGGGTCATGGGATTGCGTTTATTTAATCAGTTAATACATCGCGAAGGGGACATGGGATTGCGTTTATTTAATCAGTTAACTGATTATGATCAATAAAATTAGCATAAAAATATTATTAAAATCTCGATTATGATTATAATGTAATCCTTGGTCCATCCCTAGTATCAGGTGGGATGACATTGACAGTTCAGTCCACGTTCACTTCACTTAAGTTTTCACGGTGAGAAGGTTACAGAATAGCACTGCTGGTCCTTACCGGATGGTGAACTGCCCATTGCTCACCGTCCGGAGTAGACCCCCTGGAATTACGATTAATGGCAATAGGCTCACCCCCTATTAGATGGAGCTTAAACATAACGTGCAAAATGTGGGTGTACTATGGTCCACCTACACGAATATACGCTTGATGTTATGTCAAACTCGTATAAATGTGTATAAAAGACAAGGATTCCATTGTACGATACACGTGTCTCGTCTCCGAAGCTTTGTCATTAATTCAGAGCACAAAGCGTGTTTGAATGCCGCGTGAAGGTCTAAGTGTCACTTAAAACGTGTTTGTGCTGACGTGGACACTTTGTTTTACTTCAGTTTTGCAGTGAGGAAGTGATGTAAGTATAGTTTAGAAGATGTAGATGTAGTAGTAAAATGTGTTTATCACTAATGTCTAAGGCTGAGATCTATAAATGTTTTAGCATGAGCTTTGGCTAAGCGTTATTCCTGTCACTGTCACGCAACTGTCAAACTACAAGTGCCAGACAGAGACGGCAACATGTCTAAGTTAAAGCAATAGTTAAGTAACTTTTATAGATCTCGGCCTTACATAATATTTACACTTTAAGGGCCGTATTACAGAACTTTACTCGAGACTCAAGCATTTCTTAAAACTAGTTTCAACCAATCAAATGGCTTTAAACGAGTTTTAAGTAATTCTTGAGTGTGGGGTTCTGTAATACGGGGCTGCGTCTTGTCTAAGTCATTTTATACCTACACTTACGTTTTTAAAAAGCTAGTTAGGTTAAGTTACAATTTTTTAATGGTTTTACTAAAGCGTTTATATATAACAATGAAGATTACTGAACTCCGAAGCTCGTTCATTAAGAGCCAGAATTAGAACTAAAGAAAAAAAAATATTATTAGCTTTTGTGCGCGGCTTCGCCCGCGTGGAGGTCGGAAATTATCTCACGGGAAGTATTGGAATGTACTACCGAGATAAAAAGTATCTTAAGTCTGAACCCAGGTCATAGTCTAACCATGTTCCAAATTTCATTCAAATCCGTTCAGCTGTTTAAGCGTGAAAGCGTAACAAACAAACAAACTTACTTTCGCATCTTTAATATTAGTTAAGGTTTATGTACACATAGTAAAATACATAGAGATACAACATAATTATAATTTTGAATACAAAAGTACTGCTTATTTCTTAAGAAATTTCTTCGAGCGGACCTGCGAAAGGAGAAATGAAAAAAGAAAAAAAGTAGACTAAATAGTGTGTGAGAACAAGAAGAGAAAAATATGAATATGCGAAGCGTAAAACTAAAATGTAAAATATATGTATTCGTATAACACAAAAAAATTACACTACTGCTTTACTTACATTATATATTTACATTACTACTTTTACTTAACTAAATACATCATCATCTGCCTAGCCTTTTCCCAACGATGTTGGGGTCAGTTTCCAGTCTTACTGGATACAGCTGAATACCAGTATTTTACATGGAGCGACTGCTTATCTGACCTCCACAACCCAGTTACTGGGTAACACGATACCTCTTGGTAAGACTGGTTGTCAGACTTTCGAGCTTCTGACGACCCGTAACGACTGTCAAAGATCTACAAATGACAGCCGGGACCAACGGCTTAACGTACTTTCCGAGGCACTGACGGGTCTTGGTATGTAAAGATGGTCACCCATCCACGGACCAACCGCGGCAAGCGTAGCTTAACCTGATCGATCGACCCGTGCGGCTGTTATTACTTAGCCACAAGCCCCTCATATAATATACTTAGATAAATACATAAAGCGTATATATATATACCTACATATTTAAATAAGGTGTTTAAAAAGTAACCCGATGAACTTTAAGGAGTGCTTTAGACCACTGAACAGAATAACTTTTACTATGGGACCAACTTTGAAATCGCGCAAAAAATCTGTTATTCCATAATAAAGTTTAATATACCTAGGTACCTACTGTTCTATCTGTATGGGACAGTTGTTTTTTCTTTTTTTGTTCGGTTAATTTTGAAACATCTTATATATCCCCTCTCTTCTCTTGTTTGAATCACCTTATACACGTTGTCTACATCTCTTTATCTACTTTCTTATCGCAGGTATGCTGAAAGATATTTCTTTAGAAATAAGTATCACCTTTGTACGTATTTTTCTGTTCTTTTCTTCTTGTTGTGTCTATATGTGTGTAAATAAATAAATAAACAAATTAATTAATTAATTATTTAATTAATTAATTAAGTAATAATTAAATAAATATATAAATAAATACATTTATGTATATAAATACGCACAGCTGAGAGAAAAGGTAATGCTCTTTTGCTCGATATTTGAATAAAGAAACAGTTTCAAATCAAGAATGCTAGGCTGAAGTCAGTTCCACAATCTTACATCATTAACAGAGAAGGAATAAAAAATAGGAACTAGTTACGAGAAAAGAATGTGTTTTATTTACTTCTATTCATAATACAAGCTGCCAAAATAAGTTACTAACTGAAATCTATTTCATTCCATTAGCTCAATATCTTATGTTGGTCCTATCAAGATATCGCGAAGCAAGTGAGTGCGATCTCTGTGCTCACTGTTTGGCTCGTGACTGGCTCTTTAACAGGTTTGACCTAACATCCTTGCTGGCCTGTCTCTATGACACCATGAAAATAATAAGTACGAAACTAAAAACAAAATGTTATTGAGTTTAAAGTAAGACTTCGAATTAACATACATTAAATTCTATCAATCAACAGGCTGAGTTGATTGTTAATAATTATATATATTGGTTAATTTGTGATAATCACAGTCCCAGCCTGCGCCACGCAGGAGACGCCCTGGGCGTCGGGAATCCCGAGCGGATTTCCGGCCACCGTACACCTCACCGTCCGCGGGCTTGCGGACGGTGAGGAATGCGTAGCTCACCGTCCGGTAAGGACCAGGCCCGGGTCGACGGCGCGTTGTATTCCACGCGCGCCTCAAAGAGTTGTCGTCAGCACAAAGGAATACGGGTGGGTTTTAGTCAGTAAGAGTCTGACACACCCTCCCGCTCCGCCCAGAGCGGGAGAAGTTATTTGATGATTTCCCAACCAAAAAAAAAAAAAGCCTGCGCCACAACACCCTGTCCTCCACATTCCGCACCTAGTCTGTCCCAGTCACCTTTTTAAGGCTGTGGTATATCTAGATAAATAGATAGAATACTCTTTATTATGAATACCATAAAATTACAGATATATATAGACATTTTACAAGGGGTGACACAATGGACAGTGTTATCGTTAAAACCTATCTAGCTCTATCTCGCTTATCTACGAGTAGCTGGAGCGGTCGCTACGCTTGCCGAAACGCGGTCTGCAATCCAGGACTCGTCTGTTCTACCGACCATCGGTACCTACTCCGAAAAACATGACCAGCCCACGCCAACTGCGGTTCTTGTCCGGAAAATTGAATTATTCACTATAGTAATTTAATTAATAATTTAATGATAAGCATAATCAGCCTATAATGTTCCCACTGCTGGGACACAGGCCTCCTCTCATCGAGAGGGAGTGTGCTGTAATCTACCACGCAGGCCCAGTGCGGATTGGTAGATGTCACATGTCTTCGATTTTTTGCTTCTAGGACATGCCGGTTTCCTCACGATGTTTTCCTTCACCGTTATGAGAGCAGCCGTTGTTAGCAAGCCTGTAGCTAATTCTGGCATCCTTCACCGTTTTGAGAGCAGTGGTGATGAAATTGTTTACACAAAGAAATGTGCCAGCAGCAGGCACATTTTATTTTTAATGTTTTTATTATTATTACATTATTAATTAAAATTATTGTTATTTAATAATTTAATGAGTAAATATCAGTACTTATACAGTATGCAGCCTATTATCATGTGCTATCATTTCTACCAACAGTTTTAGTGAAATCTACACCAAACTCCTACTTTCTAAAGGTTCTGTAGAAGTAGACCATCACTTCGACAGTTTTAGTAGGAAACTAGTTCAAATTCTGAACCACTGTTTGACAAATCCTTGGACCAGATTTGCCAACCCTATTCGCAATGGCAGCGGTGTTCGAAAACAACGTTCCTCGAATGGTTGTCACTACGTGTGCCAATGTCCTTCAGTGCAGCATTAACAATGGATTCTGGACGGTAACGTAGATTTGATTTAGTTTTAGTAAGACAATAATAATTATAATAGGTACGAGTATTTGAAACTAGGAACGGCAGAGTCGTACTAGCCAAATCGACTAGTGTCCTGCCCTTGTGACCAGGGTAACAAAAAGAAACTTGAGATTTTAGCCACCTTTAAAAGTTTTTCAGGATACAATCTGTGACATTTTATTACAAAACAAAAAATTTCAAATACCGCTAGTATACGTATAGAACAATTTAAACGTAAAACAATATGAACCAGGAAACTTTCTACACTGAAGTGCAGCGCTGGTAGTAAGGGGTTAAATAAATTCTTTCTGACAAAGTACGACAAAGCCAGTAAAGGGTTAGTAATCTGTGCGTGTATTATTTCATGAAATTTTATATAAAATCACTGAAAATACAATTTTAACAGATTTAGTTTTGTAGTAGGTAAAATGAGGGTGGTATTAATTGTGTATGTATACACCAATGACAATTAGCGACAATGTATAATTAGTATACCATCATTGGCAGCGCAAAGCAGGTGGTTCGCTTTTACTAAGGACATACCTTTAAATACCTTTTAACTAGATATATTTTTCCGAATTCAATCAAAACTCGTTAAGAAAACAGAAGCCAATTAGCTATAAATACATCTAATTGGCTTTTGTATTCTTAACGAGTTTATATACATAAATACGTAGTTCCATGAAAATATTATCTTGTTTTTATAAAGCCATCAATTTTCAATGCGCTTCTAAAATACATTTGAAAGATGAACTCGTCTCGAGGGTGTTATTCTAAGAGCTAAGAGCATCCAAAGTGAAACCTAAAATCGATTTGAAATATTATATTCTGAATGGGGCAGATAAAACAAACCCCCGCTGACATAACAGTGAGACGGGTGATACGAAATGAAACTGTTTCATTTCATTGCTCTGTACCATCAAAGTAAGTTTAGACAAAAGGAGTGTCGCGTAAAGTCTAACCCCGTGGCCACGAGCTACATGCTCAAGCGACAAGCGTCTTGTGACAGCGACTGCGGAGAATACTAATGAAACAAATTGTTTAAAGCCTACCACGAATCACCGCAAGGCGTCTTGCGGAGTGACGGACGGTAACAGGCGCGCGTGGCGCTTGACGCAAGTCGCGCCGCAAGTCGCATCGCTCGAGGCTGTGTACGGGGCCTAATACGTCTTTCGTTATTGTAAGTATTACGCGGTTGGTCGAATCGATCCCCAGATGCCTTAACTTCAGCACTATCGTGCGCAAAAGCTGTAACAAACGTTGATAATGTTGTCCGCGCTCGCTCACGGGAATGCACGGAATAGGCCATTTGGCGTACGGGGCGTCGACAACGTGACAATATTCCCAAGAATGTGCCCAATAATGGGAAATCACGACGAGCCTCGACGTCGCGTATTGATTCCAGAATACGTGCCCAGCTTTATGTGAATGACCGTCGAGTTAATTTCTATTTTCGACGTCGAAAATGCTTTTTGAACGTGACAATTGTGGTTACTGTGAGTTAACGACCCCGAAAAAGCTCACGCCATTCTGAGTTGACTGCTTTAATAAATTATTATTTTATGATGCGGTTCTTGTTAAATGAAATGTTATTTTATAAAGAGTTCACAGCGGGCGTAACCAAATTCACGTCAAGTAGAACGCTGTTCATATATTTTTATCTACTTTTTGGCCAACTTTGTTTGTGTTTCAGGAAATACATATTCTAAATTCATACACCGCCGTGTGCTCTTTACAAATTTGAGCAAGATCGACACGATCTTGAATTTTCCACAGTTTTCATAAAGGGGAGAAAAACAGGATCGTTTAACTTACGGCGTATAAAAATACCTATCCGTTTTAGTGCCATCGCCAGAATGAAATTTTCAGACGTCTTAAAGTGGTCGTAAGATTAGGTGAGACCACGATTTGTTTGATGTCACGTCATTATAGATTTTATTACGGAGATTTCGCGAATTTAAGACCTGAACAGACGAGCTAGAATTATGCGACGCTTATAAAACTGCCTGTCATGAAATTGCGACGGTAAAGGACAAAGGTAGGGCTGATTCAAGTATTCAATGAACCGAATTTATACTCAATATCTAATTTCAACCGAATTCTTGATTGTAATATTTTTGAAGCAACCTTTTTTACTTGAGCCCTTTTTCTGCTTCAGTTTTGGGAGTTACAAAATCAGCTTATAAAGTTCCCACTGCTGGGACACAGGCCTCCTCTCTGTTAGAGGGAGTGGGCCGTAATCCACCACGCGGGCCCAGTGCGGGTTGGTAGATGTCACATGTCTTCGAATTTTTGGTTCTAGGACGTGCCGGTTTATCACGGTGTTTTTCTTCACCGTTTTGAGAGCAATGGTGAT
This sequence comes from Atethmia centrago, assembly GCA_905333075.3. Classification (NCBI taxonomy): domain Eukaryota; kingdom Metazoa; phylum Arthropoda; class Insecta; order Lepidoptera; family Noctuidae; genus Atethmia; species Atethmia centrago. The sequence goes on along the minus strand of HG995383.1, from coordinate 10,217,442 downwards.
GAAATAATTTACACAAAGTAAAGCGCCTATCTGGGTTCGAACCTACGACCTACTCGTAAGTCGCGGCCGTTACCACTGGAGCACCACTACTTTTGGGAGTTGATTTCCTCAATTCAGAAATTTGATGACTTCGTTCCAGGCGTTATTGAACTGTCATTGTACATTTGAGATAACTGGCAATTTATTTAATTTAAGTACAATAAAAAAAATGCCAATGCCTCACATTTTCCAAAGCAAGTTTTTTGTTTTGTTAACCCTGACAGTAAATAGATGGTGTATGTGTGCGTAATGCGGGCGTATTTTAATTGAGGCACAATTATGTTTGGCGGTCTTTTGTACGTTGAAGCGGGAGCCGTGAAGTCACTGTCACAAGAACAATGGCCCGCTTATCATTTCTCTAGCGCGTGTCGTGCGAGTTTTTAAAAGTAATTACGAGGTCTGAAGACTTTACGAATTTTCTCCTTGTGACGGTGTTTTATAATTTCAATTAAAGCCTTATGAAGTTATGACATATATGCCTACATAGAGGTACGTTTGTTATGCTCAGTTCATTATGTGGAATAACAGATTGGTCGGCTTTAAAGTAGTCCCACTGGTTATTTGAGAATAATCTAAAGATGAGAGTGTAACAGTGTCCCAAGATAAGCTATGATGAAAATTCTCTGATACTCTCTGCGGGAAAGCAACCTACGCAGAAGTAACGACGGATGTTAAAAGAAGAAGTATGTTGTCTTTATAAAAGCTAGATTAAGTAAAGGTTGATAAACACTTTCAAAGTTATTCCTCAATATAGTGAAAATCTCGACAAAGCACTTCAAAGACGGAACTAATCTTCCACATCCAAACTATTGTCCCAAAGAACTGTCGACATAATTAATATTGTTTCGGTTTTCAGAGCTAAAAGGGGTTAAGTAAGTAGGTCAAATTTCAATGAGAAGACTGTTTGAGCTCTTTACTAGCAGGCATGGCAACTACCGTGACTGAATAATATATAGCCCTGGAGAGGACCAACTCTCGTGGCATGATTGACCGAACAGAGTTAGTTTGTGTTGTACGGTTTGAAAGGTAGTTTGCATTATAGAGATTATTCTTTTGGAGTTGTAAGTAATAAGTTCCAAGGTCAACAGAAAGTTTATTCAGAATTGTGCCTCTGGCAGGATTTTTTTTTTTGTTACGGAATAAAGCTAAATTTAATCTAAAGATCTACATCCTGAACGGTTTGAAAGGTATTTGTCATTATGGAATATTATATTTTCGGAGTGTTAGTATCTAGTAGTATCTGAGATTGTACTTTTGGAGTTGTAAGTAATAAGTTTCAAGGTCAAGATAAAGTCTATTCAGATTTGTGCCTCTCTGGCAGGAACTTTTTTTGTCACGGAATATGCTAAATTTAATCTAAAGATCTACATCCTGAACGGTTTGAAAGGTATTTGTCATTATGGAATATTATATTTTCGGCGTGTTAGTATCTAGTAGTATCTGAGATTGTACTTTTGGAGTTGTAAGTAATAACTTTCAAGGTCAAGATAAAGTCTATTCAGATTTGTGCCTCTCTGGCAGGAACTTTTTTTTTTGTCACGGAATATGCTAAATTTAATCTAAAGATCTACATCCTGAACGGTTTGAAAGGTATTTGTCATTATGGAATATTATATTTTCGGAGTGTTAGAATCTAGTAGTATCTGAGATTGTACTTTTGGAGTTGTAAGTAATAACTTTCAAGGTCAAGATAAAGTCTATTCAGATTTGTGCCTCTCTGGCAGGAACTTTTTTTTTGTCACGGAATATGCTAAATTTAATCTAAAGATCTACATCCTGAACGGTTTGAAAGGTATTTGTCATTATGGAATATTATATTTTCGGAGTGTTAGTATCTAGTAGTATCTTTCAAGTTCAAGATAAAGTTTATTCAGATTTGTGACCTCTAGTCGATAATTAATTTTGTGTTTCTGCCGCAGAATATGAAAAAGTCTTCAATACATTTTTTTTGTCTGTGATTTAGTTTTTGAAGTAAAGTTGAGCTCTATTGTTTGTAATTTTAATGCTCATTTTTTCGTTTGAAATTCTTAGTATCATATCGACGCGTGCCTGAAATTGTATATCTACGTAGACTCCTGGAAGAATGAGGCACAGTAATCCCCTTTCGTAGGCAACTTGGCGTTCATAATCAGCCTATAATGTTCCCACCGTTGGGACACAGGCCTCCTCTCTGTGAGAGAGAGTGCCATAATCCACCACGCGGGCCCAGCGCAAATTGGCGGATATCACATGTCTTCAAATTTTTGGTTCTAGGACATGCGGGTTTCCTCACCACATTTTCCTTCACCGTTTTGAGAGCAGTGGTGATGAAATATTTACACAAAATAAAATGCATGCTTTGGTTAGGACCCACGACATGGAATTGGCGTTCAAATGGTAGAAACAACATAATTGTCTTCCTGTGCTAAACCCAGCTGACATTGAACAACTCAATTAAATAAAACAACGTACAACAGCATCCTTGTAAAGAACTTGAAAGGAGATGAACACGTAATAAAGGTATCACCACATATCCTGGAGAAACGGCCTCCTGCATACATGTTAACACATAAAGTCTATAATACTGTCGGAAATTTGAAAGAGCATGAGGGGGCTAAGTAGTTCCATTCCATTATCTCACGGCTGCGGTGTGGTAACGATGTTTGTGCGGTCACCATGTTTTACTGCGAGACCGGGATATTTAATATGTAGCTTATGAATTAACTTCATGTTGCAGTATAGTGTAGGATTTTTGTAAAAACCGGCCAAGTGCGTGTCGGACCACCCACAATGAAGGGTTCCCTAGTTGGGATGAAGTTATCCCAAGAACAAACGCAACATTTTAGTTGAAAAACATGTTCTCCCGTACATCGGCATACGTCACGGTCAATTCTCCAACTGCAAATGTAAGTTGGTCGACAATTTTCGTTAACTCGTAAAACTGTGATAGTTTTCTTTTTAACTACTCCCATCATTTTTTTCATATATTCCAAGAACAACCATTTTGCTGGCAGAGGGGGGGGGGGGGGGCTAAAGCTTAATATTACGCAAACGGATTCCTGGATTGAAAAATAGTTTTCTCAAGCCCGCAATCATTTTGATCGGCCTATCCAACGATACCCCACATCATGGAATAGACGAGGAAAAAAAAATAATCCCCACTTTACATGCAAGGGTAAAACTATACCACTTTGTCGTCGTGATCAATATGTATATTGTATACATAACACACATCACATACATAATCAGCCTATAATATTCCCACTGGTGGGACACAGGCCTCCTCTCTGTGAGAGGAAGTGGGCCGTAATCCACCACGTGGGCCAAAACTGTGAAGGAAAGCATCGAGAGGAAACCGGCATGGCCTAGAACCAAAAATTCTAAGACATGTGACATCTACCATACTGAATACCCATGCCAAATTACAGCTTTCTAGTACTAAGAGCCTCTGATCTAAGCCACGGACAGACAGACAGACGGAAATGACGAAGCTATAAGGGTTTCTTGTTGACTATGGAATCCTAAAAATGGTCTGTTAGGATTTTTGTTTTTGCGGAATAGGAATAATCTAAAAACTGTGGTTATGATTTTCTTATATTGTTAGAAATGGAACGCCAAAACTTACAAAAAAGACTAAAAACCTATATGTGGTAGGTACGTATACTCATCTGTAAAAATCATGGCAAAATTCAGAACCGATTTTATCCTGAAGCTCCTAATTTCAGACATACCTAGTTAGTTGGTTAGTTATCTACTATTTGAAAAGACCTATGTGTGTGCGGAAACTGAACAAAAATACACGAGACAAACAGTTTTTTAATGTTGCTGAGAGACTTCACCCATCTCAAAGTAAATGTAGGTAGTTTCCAGCCCTGAAATATTTACTTACAATTTTGCTTTCGGTACTTTTTACGCGTCATTTGAGTTCGGGTTCGCAAAGGAAGTACATTAGGCATCATTTCAGTTGCTGAGAGCCTACTTTGTTAAATTGCCACACGATAAAATGTTTTTATATCATATTAATGGTAACTATCAGTCTTTTTTTAGACCATCTTTAGTGATACACATTTATCTACCACTATCTGTCACTCGTAATATATTTTTTATCTAAATATGTTTATAGGTACCTAACACTTTCAGACGAAGAATGAAAAGGTACAGGGGACTACAGGAGCTAAACGCAAGTTTTATAATGCTTAAAAGTGTATGATCCACTGCAGTAAAAAAAAACTGAAAATATATGATATTTTTCAGGATATATGCTAGGTATATAGTGTGTTGAAAACCTAATACAACTAGGTAATTTGATACGATAGAAAAAAAAACACGAAGATGTCTCTAAAAATTTCTCTTAACGATTAAAAACCATACTAATATACATGCAATCATTCTGATTTTTTGCCAGATTATTCTACAAGTAACATATTAGCATAATAGTGTTTTCATTTCTTTATCCAATCAATAGGTTTTTTATAATTGCGTCACATTTTGCAATAAATTACCAGCGTTGTGTTATCGCGCTTCTCTTTCTTTTCAAGGACAGCTAATGAGACACAATTGATTTTCTATTGTTTTACACCAAATCGGGTACGCTTCAGTCTTCAGTAAATGTTTACTTTATTTTTGGCATTTCACATTATTGAAAATTATTTTTTTTCTGACAACGTAGGGACTATTATCGTTATTAATTAAATTTTTAAAAGGTGACGTGTCCACTGTGAGACAAAAATATTTTAACATAACCAGCCTATAATGTTCCCACTGCTGGGACACAGGCCTCCTCTCTTTGAGAGGGAGTGGGCCGTAATCCACCACGCGGGCCCAGTGCGGGTTGGTAGTTGTCACATGTCTTCGAATGTTTGGTTCTAGGACATGCCGGTTTCCTCACGATGTTTTCCTTCACCGTTTTGAGAGCAGTGGTGATGAAATAATTTACACAAAGTAAAGCGCCTGTCTGGGTTCGAACCTACGACCTACAACTCGTAAGTCGCGGCCATTGCCCCTGGGCCACCACTGCTCCTGCTGTGGTGTGTGTGTGTGTGTGTGCTGCTGCTGTTTAAAATATTTTAAACTGGCTTTAAACCTTCCGTTCTGCGAGTGTACACTGTAAGCAAATTAAACAGTTAATGACCAGGATAGATCTGCGCATATCCACAAACATGGTCACCCTACACTTCCTGCTGAATTTCCACGCTCACATTGTCTAAGATTCCAGATAAAAGATGTTGTTTTGTATTATTTAGCTGCCATTACGGGCTCGATAAGGATTTAGTTCAGTATTGAATTGTTCCGTTTTTAAATCCCTCTACGATGTACTTGCTCTTCGAATTCTAGAGCGTTTCAAATTCTTTTTGGTATCTGCTCTTGTAACATCGTATAAGCAGAGCATTATATTTCTCGACAAATGGACCATTTATTTCTAAATGAAGCTTTAAATTAGGTAATGATTAGCGAATCTTTAACTGTGGTTTAGCCATACAGTTTTCGTTTACTAACTATAAGCAATGTTTATAAGTAAACCTCTCATGACAAATCATAAACACAATAATAAAAAATATATGAAACAATTTAAAGTTCATGTGATAATTTAATGTGTACAGAGCAACTGAGTGCTTTAAAATTAAACCTCATTTGGATGCGGGGTTTGCGTTTTCGTATTTTAGCTTTCATTGCGCGACTGGTCAAAATTTTTCAGAATTTCTTTTGCATAATACATGCTACAAACAAGTTAAATGGCTACTTGTAGAGGCATTTTTTTGGTGCCACAGCGCAGCATTAACGCCTATTTTCAAATAAAAAACATTTAGCTAACAACATTTTAAAAATATCTCTGCTACCAATTTAGTATAAAGAAAATGTACGGTTTAGTCATCTAAACCGTACATTTGATTTAAAAATATATAATATTAACATAGGAGCTCATGGCTTAGTAATAACAGCTGAACGGGTCGACCCATCAGGTTAAGCTATGGGTGACCATCTTTACATACCGAGACTCCTCCGTGCCTCGGAAAGCACGTTAAGCCGTTGGTTCAGGTTGTCATTCGTGGATCTTTGAAAGTCGTTACGTGTCGTCAGAAGCCCGAAAGTCTGACAACCAGTCTCACCAAGGGGTATCGTAGTACCCAGTCACTGGGTTGTGGAGGTCAGATAGGCAGTCGCTCCATGTAAAATACATATTTGTATTCAGCTGCATATGGTTAGACTGGTAGCCGACCCCATCATAGTTGGGGAAAGGCAGGCAGATGATGTCAAAGTCAAATTGTTTATTTCAAATAGGCACATAAAAGGCACCTTTGAACGTCAAAATTAAAAAAAAAATAGAATTGATTCTAGTTGCCCCTTCCAAAAGGTAGATTCCTATGGAGAAGAATGGGCAAGAAACTCCACCGTTACTCTTTTAAAATGTTTTACAAAATGTTGTATATGTACATTTTAAAATTATATGTGAAGACGATGCACCTAGAATAAAATTACTATACCAAAATAGGTAAAAAAAGAATGAAAAATAAAGCAATGACAGATAAATGAATTATGTGATAGGTACATGATGCTCACATATTTACAAACATTGTAAAAGTATACAATTTCCTAAAAATAATAAATAAAGTCAGTGTGTGAGTTAAAGTAATCACAGAATTGAAATTCAACATTGATTTATTATTTGTATCAAATAATAAATTGTACAATTAAAATAGCAACCAGTTTGATTTTGTCTAGACTCTAGATTGTCCTATGGAGCTGGACCAGCATGTTCCAAGCAGTCTTATCTTGGATATATTCATAAAATTTTTGTAATATACTTGTATACAAAGTGTACTTTTCATATGAGTTTTAAATTTTCTTTAATTTAATTGCAATATATCACAAGGTATTTTGTTGTCACATTTGACACAGTACCCCATAAAAGATGTATGTACTTTAGATAATCTGAAAAATGGTTGATCTATTTTATCTTTATTTCTAGTATTAAAATTATGTCTATCACTTATTTTATTAAAAAGATGTCGATTTTTTCTTACATACATAATATTTTCATAAATGAATTGGCAAGGTACTGTCATAATATTAATCTTCTTAAATTGTTCCCTAAGAGATTCACGGCGACGTAGATTATGAATGGCTCTGACAGCTCGCTTTTGCAAAATAAAGATGGAATCAATGTCAGCAGCCCGATTCCACAATAAAATGCCGTACGACATAATGCTGTGGATGATGAATATTAACATAACACACACAAACCCATGCTTGTACAGAGGTGTACCTATTCATTATTTACACTCTACGAAGACTGAGGACATCGTAGAGTACATACGGGTGAAGACCAACTGGACCTAGAGAGTGGAGAAGTTGGAGGCGCGCCATTACACCAATTTCAAGACGTTTGTAGTGCGTGTTCCGACTCATCATTTGGTGACCTTCCTCAAGAAAAGTTTTGGCCGAAAGATGTGCTGTATCGGCGTTTCCGCGGTCGGTTACGCGACACCTCGCAGCGTAACACGACGCCGTCACTTCGTGTGCAGTAGTTTTTATTAAGTTTATTGTTGTAGAAAATATGTATTATTTTATAGTAGGTAATTGTTTTTTATACTTATTTATGTATTGTGTTTTTATGGGCCTTAGTTGCCTGAAATAAAGGATATTATTATTATTACTATTATTAATGGTACATCCACATTTCGCCAGTTATATTTTAAGTCCCGTGTAATAGGCGAGCCTATTGCCGTATTACACAATGAATTTAATAATAAAGTTGCTACAACTAAACCACGCACAATGGTCCACCTGAAGGACTAAGTGCGGAAACCAAACCCTCTAACATAGAACATAGAACTACAACTAAACACGGTTACAAAATAACTAAGATTAAAGTGATTATAGCGTGACGCGTAATAATGCGGGCATTGGTTAGCAACCAACTGTGCGTCGTGGTGTTGGATACTCTATTCGAACTCAGACATGGAACGTTAAAGGTATTATATACCGTCAACCGGCAAACATTCAGACTCCGGGCTGCCACTGAGAAATTCCAGTTGGAAAAACTCAATGACACTTTGCACGTCTCGGGAAACGAACTCCTGACCTCGACCTCATGCTCAGCAATAGCACTTGCGAACACTAGACCAACGAGGCAGTCAGTTATTTTACAGTGGTGGTAATCATCCTGGTATTATACCATATTATCACCACCATCCTTTCACTCTAGTCGAAACGGTTATGCCCTGTGACATAATTGTCACACGGCGTTAGAATCTCCCCGGAGCTCGCTTCATTAGCAGCATTTGTTCTACTCGTTAGCTGCCTTGTACGCCAGTTACTGCACTACTGTGCCTGCTACCCACCGTCTTTTGTTATTACCTACTTTGCAAAGAAAATAAAGAGGTGTTCTCGTTCTATTTTCTGCAAACACATTAACTTTTAACTTCTCTCTATTCAATTTTCTGTAATAACACTGGCTTTTTAAGTTTTCTTTTTGTACTTACTCAAAGCATTATAACATTACCGTCACACGGCACTAGAATGTCCCCGGAGCTCGCTTCATTAGTAGCATTTGTTCTACTCGTTAGCTTGCTTGTACGACAGTTAATGCACAACTGTGCCTACTATAGTGCGTTTACTACAAGGTGTCGTTTTGCATCCTCGTCAAATTTCAGGAGGCTGCTATGAAATATATATATATAAGCAAATAAAATTACGATACCTGCTCAATAATGAATACATACTTGTTTTTTTAGTTATTTAAGTTTGACAGTATTTTAGAATACACCACTTTCACAGAACAGAATCACCCCGTTGCCGCGGTTTGTTGTGCGTTTGTAAAAGGGCAAATACAGTGCGGTACACGGGCTGCGTTTTAACATCGCATGTTTAAACACATGCCGATTTCCGAAATAAAAAAAAGACCTACTTATTTTATGATTGATTCGTGTTGAAAATCATTAGCATAGTTACCTTCTTGAATTTGACGAGGATGCAAAACGACACCTTGTATAACTTGACGCGACGAAAAAAATTAAAAAATCACACGACTGTAAAAAGCACTGAATTTTACAGTCATGTGATTTTTTAATTTTTTTTGGGTGGGAAATCTTCAAATAACTTCTCCCGCTCTGGGTGGAGCGGGAGGGTGTCAGACTCCTACTGACTAAAACCCACCCGTATTCCTTCCTGTTGCCTGTGTTGCCAGGGGCCTCGGTGACCCTTTAGTACCTTCCCGCGACACAGTCATGTGATTGGTAGTTATTTCTATCAGTCGCCATTTTTAACTCTATTAGTATTAAAATATGACTCACGTGTTAAGTTATAGTGAACGCACTATAGGTACTAGCCACCGTCTTTTGTTATTACCAACTTTGCAGACAAATTTGAGAGAACACGGCTAAGTGAATTAAAATTTGTCCGGTTTATTTATTGTTTTGTGTTGCAGTTTTCTGCTGAAAAGCGTCTTTGTTTGGTTACTATTGCATTGTTTGTAAACTGACCGGACATCATATAATAGTGAATATTTGAATTAATAAATGTGTGAATATTTTAATTTTATGAATTCTACTTGTGCTTATTAGTTATGTTTTACTAAAGAGAGAGGGTTATATTCTAAAGACAATAAAGAAAGACGAATAAGTAAAGCATGACAAAACAAATGAATTTCGAGATTGTTATGAAATATCTGCAATCGTTCTGCAAACATTGTTTCTAAAAACTGGCCAGAAACAGCCTGCATCATCAATTTATTTAATCCAAGCTCACAATACTCGCAATTACCCAGTCCTACCTGCGACGTCACTATTATTGCTTCTCATGTCTCCGGCAGCTGTCTCGGGTGACCGCTAATTTGCCCACTGAGCACCTAATTTCTCTAATGTGCCACATTTGGCGCACATTATGCCGTTTGCTCGAACGCTCGACACAACGGAATAAGGCGCCCGCACGGATTGCGACGGAATTGCATACTTAGTATTTATTGCCCTTTTCTGACCCTTGGGTGTTGAAGTTTTAGTTTTAGTAGTGTCTTGTTATTAGTTTTTGTTAAATTGCTGTTGTTGGTTATATGGAGCTGTTAGTTTTAAAGTTAAAGCTCAAGCTCAAAGCATATATTTCAATTTAGCCATTTGCGTCAGTGGTCCACAACGTTGACTGGACCGTGACTCACGTCTTGGTATTCATGAAGGAAAAAGGGGCATGGCTATTATGAATGAAGAATTGTGCAACCAAGAAAAAAAATCAGTTCCGATCCAAAGTCCAAAATCTTTAAATACAAGGAGTGCATTTTTTGTTAATGAGAAAGTTGCAATTGCCAACAACAACATAAACTTCAGTTTTAGTTACTTTTAATCGCAATGAGTTTGATACGTCCAATTTATTTTATTTCGGAGCGTTCCGTCGTCCCCTCCACCCGCGCATACGACAAAATCACTGACCGCCGAGCGCCCCGCGCCGCGATTGCCGCCCATCACCGCCAGCGGTCTCTCGGTGTCTCGGTCACTATTTCTCAGGACCCACCAAATAATCACTCGTGACCCACCAGTGGGTGACTGCGACTCATACTTTGGGAACTTATTTAGGTAGTTAATTACGATGGCGATTTCAAACAGGTTGTCTATCGATATTTTTCTTCACGGATGTCAGCAATGCCCAAGATAAGCTCAGAACGTACATATTTTTTTGTTCACGATATGAACCCAGAACCTCGTGCATGAGAGGCTATGCCATAATCACCGGTCTGAGCTGATAATTTTTCAATTTGGTTGCCTGTCAAACGCCATTTTCCATTCTGAAATTGACTAAAGTGACACAACTTAATACGATTTTTTTGGGGTACCGTGCACGTAATGTGGGGATGATATTTTTTTTCTCGTCTATCCCATATCGTGGCGTATCGTTGGACAGGCCGTTCAAAATATTGTGGGTTACCATTTTTCGATTCAAGGATCCGTTTACGTAATATTAAGCTTTATAGTGCAAATTTTTGTTAGTGTCAAGTGGAGTCCGCGTATCACTGGTCAGTTTCCCTCAGTTGTCAGTTTATTTAAATCGCCATTTTCGTTGATTAGTCAGTTTCCCTGATTGGTCAGTTTTACCGATTAGACAGTTGCGTTAACTCGACATTTTCCAGTGTTTGCCAGTTTTCGTCGATTCGTCAATTTTGTTCAATTCGTCAGCCAAAGTACAGTCGGTAGAAAACTGAACACACGTCTGCTAATTGAAATTAGCTGCCGGTGATGAAGAAATATTTTGCGATGGTACATTTTGAGTTAAGACTTATTAACATAAATAATGTTAAAAATAGTATATTAATAGCAATCTGAGATTTAAAGAATCGTGTTTGAGTTCTTTGATCGAATTCATTTCCATTTTAATCAACTGTATTTTATTTTATTTAAATTTACGACATATCGTTACGTAAGTATTGTTAAGTAATGTTAGAAGTTAAGTAGATACATATAAAAAAAAAATGGTTTATTATATGTTATGTTAAAAATACAAAATGAAGTTTGATTTTAATAATGTTTGGTATTCCTTACAACATATTAAATTATTTATCCACATGTGTTTATTCAACACGCAGAATCTTTTTCCCTGTGTACCAAACTGACGAGTCGACGAAAACTGGCAAACACTGGAAAATATTAGATGAATGATGATAGTTAACGCAACTGTCTAATCGGTAAAACTGACCAATCAGGGAAACTGACTAATCCACGAAAATGGTGAATTAAATAAACTGACGACTGATGGAAACTGACCGCGACTAGTGACTTATACGCGGACTCAAATTCATCCCAAGAATCCCAACTGCGGAACTTCTTATTGTGCGTGATCCAACACGCACTTGGCCGCACTTTTTATTAGTAAATTAGCTTTATTACGCTGAAATAAGACAATCATGCTACCTGAATAATTTTTGGGGACACACAACAAAACAAGGAACCCTTATAGTTTCACCAAGTCCGTCTGTCTGTCTGTCCCCACTGTAGCTCAGAGACGCTTAGTTTTAAAAAGCTGTAATTTAGCATAGGTATACATAGTAATCACGCCGATAAAGTGCTAAAATATAATCTTGAAAAAAAACATTTTTTTAGGGTACCTCTCTTGGACGTAGAGTGGGGATGATTTTTTTTTCTTGTCTACTTCATGGTGTGGGGTATCATTGGATAGGCCGTTCAAAAATATTGTGGGTCTACCACACCTCTTTTTGATTCAAGGATTCGCTTGCGTAATATTATGCATTAAAGTGCTTTTTTTGTAAGAGTCAAGTGTCTGCCCCCCTGTCAGCTAAACGGTTGTATAAGGAGATGTGAAAAAATTCATAGCAGTAGAACATATAATGAAATTAATAGGAAAACTATCACAGCTAAGTAGGCTTTACAAGTTAACGAGTAATAGTCGACCAACTTAAATTTGCAGTTAGAGAATTGACCGTGGCATATATATATATATATATAACAACAATGTTTAGTTTGTTTTTGGGATAAATTCATCCCAACTTCCCAACTACGGAACCCTTCATTGTGCATGGTCAGAAACGCACTTGGTCGGTTTTTATTTAAATAAAATTAAATGTTTTTCTTGTTAAAATCGAAAAAAGATCGTCGAAGTTCTAAATCGTTTTCGGTCTACAGAACTAGCAGGATCACGTTGGTCACAGATAATAAAAACAAATACAGGTTAATGCATCTCAATTTATTAAAATAAAGTGTACACTGTCATTCTGCTCCCTGTATTTAATTCAAATAATTATTCACAAAGAATTAAAGATTATTATGTGATTTTATTCATGTTTTGTTTGCACTTCGGATCATTTCATTCACTATTTATTTTAAGTTCCGACAAATCTTGGTCTATGGTCTACTCAACTTAGCGATTGTCAAGCTCGATTTTAGAGTTTAGAGAATCTTATTTGCAGAATAGCTTTTAAGATTATCTTAACCAAAAATCAGACATTTTAGTGACAGCTTAGTTCGGTGTACAAGAGAATCTCAAGCACCAGTGTCATATAATTCCTAGATTGTACATAAACAATGTTTATTTTGCAGTGAACACGTTTTTTGAAAGTAATTCTTGGAATTCACGTTTAAAATACCTCATTACTTTGGCATTAGTCAAACAAAAGTCCGATCCCCAATGAGATGACTCTTTAGACAAAATCTGACTGAGTTTCGCGTTAACCTAGTGTATAATATTTTTCTTTAATTGTTCGCTGTTTCAAGAAATAGCATAATCAGCCTATAATGTTCACACTTCTGGGACACAGGCCTCCTCTCGGTGAGAGGGAGTGGGCCGTAATCCACCACGCGAACCCAGTGCGAGTTGATAGATGGCACATATCTTCGAATTTTTGGTTCTAGGACATGCCGGTTTCCTCACGATGTTTTCCTTCGCCGTTTTGAGAGCAGTGGTGATTAAATTATTTATACAAAGTAAACTGCCTGCTTGGGTTCGAACCCACGACCTACAACTCCTAAGTAGCCTGACTTTACCACTGGACCACCACTGCTCGAGAAATAAATGGAAACAATCAAACTCAAACTCAAAGCATTTATTTCAATTAAACCATTTACAGGCACTTTTGAATTGTCAAGGAGTCGGTCAGTTAGAAATATGAAGCTAGCTGCCCATTCCAAAGCGTAGTAGGTACCTATGGAGAAGAACGGGCAAGAAACTCCATGGACACTCTTTTAAATTATAGGTATATATACATAAAGATCAGTACAAAAATAATGTTGAAATTATAACTAAATGTGAGGACGTTGTAAAATAAAAAACGCGTCCATTTTATCAAAATAAAGAAAAACAATTTCTAAATAAAATAATTAAAAATAAGCCGAGGAAGCTAAAAGGTGACCAGTCCCAACTGACGGCACCCGTTCACGAGCATGACGCATGGATCAGCACCATTCGGTGCTGATCCATCCAACCATTTTGAAGGGAACTAAATGATCCAACACACGCGCCACCATCAGCGAGACATCTGAGTGAGCATGATATACTCTTAGCCGCCAGGGCCCATTCAAGTCAATTACATATTAACCGTTAAATGGTAGCTCCATTATACATAGTACTCACACCTGTGCAATGTAATTATACAATACAAAGTAGATTGAATTTATACAATGCAAAGATGGTCTTACAATGTTCAGCTGCTCCCACCGTATTTTCAAATGTTAATTATTCAATTGGTTGTGGTTGTGGAGCAGGATCAGCATTGAGCCAAGCATTTTTATCAGCGATGTAATCACCCAACTTATAATATGCCTGCCTGCATAGTGTGCGTTTTATACAAGATTTAAATTTCATCTCATTCAGTTTCATTCAGAAGTATGTGGGGTGGAATTTTATTGTAACATTTTAAACAGTACCCCATGAAAGATGAGTCTACTTTAGCCAGTCTGAAACCTGGCTGAGATAATAGGTCCCTATTTCTGGTACTATAATTATGTTTTTCACCTCTTTTACTAAAAAGATGTAATTTTTTTCTTACGTACTTGATGTTTTCGTAGATATATTGACAAGGTACCGTCATGATGTTAATGTCCTTAAACCGGTCCCTTAGAGAATCGCGCCTGCGGAGATTATAAATGGCTCTGATAGCTCTTTTCTGCAGGATAAAAATTTAATCGATGTCTGCAGCACATCCCCAAAGTAAAATACCGTAAGACATGATACTATGAAAGTAACTAAAATAGACTAGCCTCGCGGTGTCTACATCAGTAAATTGACGGAGTTTTCTGACAGCATATGCAGCTGAACTTAGCTGTCCTGCAAGAGATGTTAAATGAGGACCCCATTGTAGCCTTGAGTCGAGCGTGATCCCCAGGAAAACAGTTTTATCGACGAATTCTAGTTTCTCTTGATTCAGTACTATCTCATAATCACTACTTTTGACATTTGGTAAAGAAAATCTAATACACTTAGTTTTTTTCCCATTTAATACTAAATTATTGGCAGTGAACCAATTTTGAACCTGCAATAGGGCGTTATTTACGTCGTCAACATTAGTAGCACGTCTATCTACCTTAAAAATTAAAGAAGTATCATCAGCAAATAACACCATTTGTGGTTGATTATTTAATAAATGGAGTAGATCGTTAATATACACTAAAAAGAGGAAAGGACCCAATATCGAACCTTGTGGAACACCCAGTTTTACTTTTAAACCGAGTGAATTGATGCCATTAATTTGTACTTGCTGTTGTTTATCATTTAAATAAGATTTTAATAAGCTGAGCGCATGTTTTCCAAGTCCGTAATGCTCAAGTTTCAAGAGTAAGGTTTCGTGGTCGACGCAATCAAATGCCTTGGAGAGGTCACAAAAGATTCCTATGGCGTCTTGCGCTTCTTCCTACGCGTTAAAAAAGTGTCTTACTAAGGTTACACCGGCGTCGGTCGTACACCGTCCTTTAGTGAAACCATACTGTTGATCGTGAAGGATTTTATTCGACTTAAAATGATTGAGCATTTGATTAAGCATTACCTTTTCAAACACCTTACTGAAAACCGGCAACACGGATACGGGTCTATAATTATTTGTATCTTTACTGTCCCCGGATTTGAAAAATACAGTAAAAAAACATTTCTTTACTGTATTTCATTAAATCCGAGAAGACTCCTTGATCCACACACAAATTAAATATTAAGGCTAAGTAGGGCGCTATAGTCTTAATTATAGAGGTACAGACTTTAATGGACATTCCCCAAAGATCTTCAGACAATTTGATGTTGATTTGCTTAAAAGCTTTTATTACTATTATGGGATTAATATGCTTAAAGTTAAATTCAATCGTGCAAGCTGAAACGTTTTCCCTTACTAAATCAAAAGCGAGTGAGGGCGAGGAATTTAAGGTTTCAGTAGTTTTAAGCGGGACACCGGTAAAAAAAATTACAAATTCTTGAGCAACTTCTTTGCTATCGCAAATGAGACCACATGACGTCTCCAGTGTGTAATCAGAATCATGCTTTTTGTTCCTATTCGTTTCATTATTGATGATTTTCCAAACTGTCTTTATTTTATTGTCTGCTGATTTAACCTTGTTTCTAATGTTTCAAGGCTTTAGCTGCCTTACAAGTGTTCTTAAAAATTCTAGAGTAAGTAGCCACATACCTATTAAAAGTTTCAGTGTTTATATAAGGCTTAAGGCCATACAGCTCTAAAAGTCTTTCCCAACTTTTCCTGAGTCCTTTAGTTGCCCAGTCACTAAATATAAACCTAGGGCTGATAGTTTTAGTGTTCTTCTTAAAATAATTATTGAACTCGGACTGGACTACCGAAAAAAAATCTTTATACAAGATATTAACATTGTTCCTTGTAAGATCCTGATCGCTTAACTTACAAATTAAAGTGCTATTAAATTTATTTAAATTAACAGATGTTATTGGTCTGAATTGTATCTGCACTTTTTCTATTGTTATGTTGGACTCAAAAGTTACGGTTTGATCACTGTGGTCAGACGGGAGATAATTAACGATGGCTTTATCTAAAAAGTCGCTGCAACAAAAAACGTTATCAATACACGTAGCAGAAGTCGTAGTTATTCGGGTTGGTTCCACAAACACATTTGTAAAATTAAATGATTTAAACAAATTTAATAATCTACTGGTATTTGAATTATTTTCTAAAATATTAATGTTAAAGTCACCACAGATAATTACTGATTTATTTCCATTTGCTAGTTTAGCCAAAACATCTTCCATAACTGACTCAAATATCGAGTAGTTTTGATAATTAGGGGGTCTGTAAACGCACACTATAACATGCTTATTTAGCTCAACAAAAGACAGTTCAATGCTATGTTCAACCGAAAGTTCCACTATGTCTTTACGAGTTTTTGATTTTATACAACTTTTAATTAGGATTAGTGACGCACGCGGCATCGATTTTCGGTTAAAACAACTGGCCACATTATAATTCTCATAGTTAATTAACATTTCATAATCTTTTAACCAATGCTCAGTTATACAGACAATGTCAAACATTGTTTTTTCTAAAAATATTTCGATTTCCAATTGTTTGGAAGAAAAACCTTGAATATTTTGATAAAATAACTTCAAGGATTTCTGCTTAGCCCCTTTTCTACAGTTAACTATGTTAGTGCCAGAAAATACCTTTTTGGTATTAAGTGGTACCTTCTGTTGTCTTACAAACTAGTTTAAACTATTTGAGCTATCCACCTTAACATTAGTAGTATTACTAATTGTGGTGCTAATTAAACATGACTTCGACATACTGTTTATGTCTGGGTTAATATTAAAAGCTAATAGCCTAGCTATTTGACGTCTAAAACTAATGGGCAGATACACAGTATCCCTAGTCGACCTTAGCTTATCAACAAAAATGTTGGTGTCAAAAAATATAAACTTGTCACTATGGTGACTAACTAAGAAATGCATGTAATTATTTAACATGTGAATGTAGTTGTTTTGCCTGTTTGACATGTGCTGAAAGTATTGGAAAGCACACAAAATTATTTTCTTACAATTTATCTTCATTAGATTGGTGACACTATCAGTGATACTCGTATCATCTTTTTTAACATTAAAACTATTACCTATAAACACAGTTATAATGGCATTAGAATCATATTCATTCCTCGTTATTGAATACATTATTTGTTTGTAGGATGTCTGAGGCATACAATAGTTTTGAGAAGAATGACTCAGGTGGTTGCTAAGTAGTTTTCCTAACCCTTTTCCAAAACTATCAGAAAACGTAATGGAGCAGTTACAAACCTTACTACTACAAGTGAGAGAACTAGCTTCTGCCTGAACTACTTGCAATGGACCATGTTCAATATCTGGTGTATCATGATTGGCAATAGAGACCTGAGCACTTCCTGACTGGTACGGGTCCTCCGTTGCCTCAGGTTAGAGGGTGCCAAGATTAGATTCCCTTTGCATTGAAGATTGAGGACTGCTGAGAGTCAGCGGGTCCACTTTGTCTGCATTACAGTTGCACTTGTCCACTAACTCATTTGCAGCAAGGATGTGCTCCTGAATTTGTTTTTCAGACCTCACATACTTAGTATAGAGTGAATGTATGGACGCTTCAAGTACCTGAATGTCAGACTGTAAGCGTTGAGTGTCAATCTCATAAATATTCTTACTGTCTTCTAATTTAATTTGATAGTTATTTAATTTATTTATAAGAAAACCACGTTCTTTCCTTAGTTTAATATTGTTGGAACTGTGTTTTTGTTGTTTCCTAAATTTATTGCATTTATTTATGATTTTATTTAGTTTTGCATATTTTTTTATTTTATTTTGACTTAGTTTATAACTACTAATAATATGTATTGAAATAGAGTTATTTATATTTGAGGTTTTAACAATTCTGAGTAAGTCTTGGTTGTTTAATGCTCCTATATTAACTTTGCAGCTTCTTGAATTATGTAGACTTAAAATAAACTGTTTCACAATTTAGCTGAAGGCAGAGTTATTGTTATAATACGTTAAAATTTCAAAGAGAATTTATTTTAGTTGTTGTTAAATGTAGGGCTTAATTTTGATGGCATTTAGGTATGTAATATAAATGGCTGGGTAATTAAAATGAATTATGTTTTATTTGACTAATTAACTATACTTAATAATTAATACATTTAATTAAACGCGTTCGTAATGTTTATTTCAAATTACGGGGGCTTGTGGCTAAGTGATAAAAGCCGCACGAGTCGATTGTTCAGGTTAAACTACGCTTGCCGCGGTTGCTTCGTGGATGGGTGACCATCTTTACATACCAAGACCACTCCTCCACCTCGCATGTAAAGACAGTATTTTAGGTGGAGCTTCGCGCGGCTGAGGAAGCTGAATACCAGTGTATTCAGCTGGATCCTGTCAGACTGGAAACCAACCTTAACATAGTTGGGAAAGGGCAAGGCAGATGGTGAATGTTTATTTGAAATTTAATTATACAGTAAACAATACAATAAGGATGCATTTGAAATTAAGTCGGTAAAAGTTAGTCAAATAGCAACTTAAATAAATAAATACTTTTCTATGGAAAGTTATAAACTGAATAACAATGTATCAAACAGATATAAATAAACTCAGACTCTCCACTTTGGCGTCGGGAATCCCAGGCGGAATTCCGGCCGCCGCGCACCGTAGGCGTGGGCTTGCGGACGGCGAGCAATGGGTAGCTCGCCGTCCGATAAAGACCAGCCCCGGGTCGACGGCGCGTTGTATTCCACGCGCGCCTCAAAGAAATGCCAGCACAAGTATAGGGGTCCACTAGGGCCGATGCCTGTCGGGGTCGCGGGAAAGTCTGAAAGATATACCGAGGCTCCTGACAACATAGGCAACGGAAGAAAAACGGGTGGGTTTTAGTCAGTAAGAGTCTGACACACCCTCTCGCTCCGCCCAGAGCGGGAGAAGTTATTTGATAATTTCCCACCCAAAAAAAAAAAGAGTCTGTCCATTTTCATTTGCCAATATTTGAACAATATTATATAGCTTCAAGTATGTGCCCTATTTGTATGCACATAAGCGTATAGACGCCCATCAATTTTACATTGTGTGCACATAAATGAGGTGAATCTTAACATATAAAAAGCAATTTCAAAGTTGGTACAGCCCTTCCCTTTTAATATGTTCAAATAGGTATTGACAGGCAATTTATATAAAAATGTATTTCTATTTTATTATAAACTGGTTTTTATTGAACGTTTATTTGAACTAACGTGTACATAATGTCATTTTCCTTTTCACTGCAGCCGAGCTGAAATGTTTAAAAATGCAAATAGTGAAATAGCATTACAAATACGCTGAAACATTGTTTTGATAATTCAACTATTTTGTAGGTTTCAAATTGAAATATACATTCAGTTATTTGGTTATGAAACTGTTGGTGTTTTTGTGTGAGTATACAGTCAGGTATTACGATGGAACATGACTTTTTTATTTCATTACACATTTCCACAATTTTGAAACTTGCATAATTATTTACCTGTGCGTGTTATTTAAATAAACACTGGTCGGTTCAGTGATTATAATTAATACAAAATTGTTTATTGTTCTTTTAAATAAATACTGGCAGCATACCTTTTTAAATAATTGTATTAGTTTTATAATTGAAACAGTTTCGCATAGATAAATGCGGTCATTATTCGAGTTCTGCTCACTCATATCACTGGCCTATAATTAATAGAGCACCCTTACCTGCTTCAGGTTTTAAAACGACTCTGTAAACTATGTTATACATAACCTAAGTCATTGTACTCATAACAATAGCGGTCCCACAATTGAATCGAATCCACGCATCGACAATGGAATTAGCTGCGTTATTATATCTCCACGAGATATTGAGGCTTTTCAAAAACTTGTTGTCAGCTAAATAATGATATCGACAATTCACTGGGTCGATTTAAAGGGCGACCCTTTTTGACCTTATTATCGAAATATTTTAGTTAGGTTAGGGTTTTAAACCCTCAGACAATCCATTTGTTGGAGATTCTAAATGCCTTTCTGTCTGTGTCCTAATAACGTTATCTGAGCCTTAAGATGTTTTAGTTCTAGTAAACAATGATTAAGTTTAAATAGCCTTTAAAAGGCCTGCTCACCCTAAAAGATAAAAGCTTGATTTTAAGGCAATTATTCAATTTTGAATCTCTAAGAATTCTAATATTTTATTTAATTTAACATTAGTTCTTTATAGTTTTAAAAGGTTCTTAAAATCCATAGCGAGTTAATTAATAAAAACACTTAGATGAATAAGTTAAGAACCTCTGTCAAACCCTGTAACTAGTTTAGAATTAGGGATTTGACTTCTATTTTAGTTTCAATTCTCGAATATGTACACTAAAAAATGGTAGAAAAGCCTGCCTATTTATCGAAGTATTTTTGAATGACATCATCGTTCTAAAATATTATTTTATTTACATTTTCGCGCCGATTGTACCAGTCCCATTCGCAAACAAGTTAGTAAACTGTCGTTGAAACAATTTAATACATTCAAACCTTCGGCAATAAAATTGAAATTGACAGAGGTACATTTGAATACAGCAGTTTACTAAAAGCGTTTTCATTTTACGTCACACATACGCAGTTTTATATTTTACTACTTGGAAATAAAAAGACAAATAAAAACTTATGTTGTGTATGTTAATTTGTTTCTCCTGAATCAAAAGAAAAAAAAGAGGGAAGTTACAAAATAAAGGCGCAGCGGCCTATTCAGGTATTTTTATTAAGGCTTTATTCATAGACCTAATAGGTTTTTTTCTTTGAGTAAATAATGCACCTTAGGAAGCTGTGGGGATCTCCAACGACAGAAAAAAGTATCGTCATCTTTTTTCAGGAACCCTGTTAAGACAAAACACAATAGGCAAGTATCTACCTAGATAGTGCTTGCTTTCTAAAGGCTCCCGCAGACAGGCGTGATGCGCCAGCGCGACGCGACACTTTTTTTTTTTTGTGGGTGGGAAATCATCAAATAACTTCTCTCGCTCTGGGCGGAGCAGGAGGGTGTGTCAGACTCTTACTGACTAAGACCCACCTGTATTCCTTCCTGTTGCCTGTGTTGCCAGGGGACTCGGTGACCCATAAGTACTTTCCCGCGACCCCGGCAGGCATCGGCCCTAGTGGACCCCTACATTTGTGCTGACATCTCTTTGAGGCGCGCGTGGAATACGACGCGCCGTCGACCTGGGCCTGGTCCTTGCCGGACGGTGAGCTACCCATTGCTCACCGTCCGCAAGCCCGCGCCTACGGTGGCCGGAAATCCGCCCGGGATTCCCGACGCCGAGGGCGTCTCCTGCGGCGGCTAGGGGCGAGAGGGCGCGAAACATGCCTTTCCCTCAACCGGCCCGCCTCCTCCTTCGCGAGCATTACTGTTCCGCAGAAGGAGGTGACGGCTGCCCATGCCCTCTCGCTCGGTACCATGGCCTGAACCAGGGCCGGACGCGAGAGATCTCTGCCGCCGATCGCCTCCACGAGGACACGGCGGTGCTCTGCCACCGCTGCGTACATTTTTTTTTTCCATAGAAATTGTGCTGCGATGCGACACTAATAGCACAATTTCTATGGAAAAAATGTCACACTGCACATATAATCTAACGCCATTCCCTTACAAAACTAAAGTGTGCACACCATTGACACGAATATAACAGAGCTGTCGAATGCACACAGCATTTTATTCTTTGGGGACCATGTATCAGTTCTGACAAGGGTCCTGTTTTGTAGTCGAGTGCCGTGTAGCCGACAGTTAACCAACCTCTCTAGCGCCGGACGACGCCATATGCCGGACACCGACTGATGTATCGCCACCTTAGCTGACTGTGGTATAATGACGCCTTTAACAACGAAAATGACAGCGTGACGTGGGAAAAATTGGTAATTTGGTTTATATCGGACGATGATTTAGGACTTTTTCGTATGTCTATGTTGCCTTTTCGTCGTGTATTTTATATTAAAAAGGGCTATATTGTACGTTGATGTACGACAGGAAGTCTGCAAAAAAGAGAAGGTTTATCCAAATGAAAAAGTAAATTATTCTACAAATCCTGAAAACATCTGCCTTTGGCATCCCAATAAATGTTTACGTTAACGTTACAAGTTGAATAAAACCGTTTACTACATCCATATAAGCACGAACTTCTCATAAAACTTAAACATACAGAAAATCACTTACAACAATCCAAGAACTACAATCGCTATAATCCTCCACCCAACTAATCGTGTAATGTCCCTCTAAGGACTGTTAAGGCGTGTATTGCTCACATATGCAATTACCATTTGAACGTTCTGTGTTTATTCGCGAAGCAGTGACTTGGTCGTTTATGGCCACAATAAAATGGCTGACCGTAAAACTTTAGGTTTACGTTTGCTTTGGGGCTTTAAAAGCTGTACTATCTTAATGAGGCTGGTAGTCCAATGGGTTCTTGAAGAGATGATAGGATTTTGCTGTAGAAAAATAAAGAAAGAAGTACATAGGTACCTGCTTAAACTTCAATTGAAGTCAATCAATCTGCGTAGTCTTTTCCCAACTAGGTTGGGATCGACATCCAGTCAAACTGGATGCAGCTGAATAACAGTACTTTACATGGAGCGACTGCCTATCTGACCTCCAAAATCCAGTTACTGGGTAACACGATACCCCTTGGTAAGACTGGTTGTCAGACTTTCGAGCTTCTGACGACCCGTAACGACTGTCAAAGATACCCTTTGGTAAGTTTGGTTAAACTTCAATTGAAGTCTTGGGACATAATGTGGCATAGAGACTTCTTCTAGTTCCGGATATTAGGACCCACTTATTATAATTATACTAGCTGCGCGGTTTTCTATGTCCTAACGTAGATTATAGTCTACCCATGTGCCAACTTTCATTCAAAGCCGTTTAGCCGTTTTAGCGTGAAAGTGTAATAAACAAACAAACAAACTCACTTTTGCATTTATAATGTTAGTTAGGATTAGGATTTTGGAAAAACTAAGAGAACAAAAGCTTAGCTGTATGATATGTAAAGCGTACAGGATACAAAATAATTACTTCAATTTCGTTAGAATCAAATTATTGTTATCATTTCAGTCGCTTTCATACTGGACAACACACCGAACTATCCCTGAACAAGTTTGGCTCTTGAACAGCATCTTATTATAATATCACCATACCAAGAAAATTCCACACACAATACACAAAACCTGCTGTTAGGTAAATATCTAAAACAAATAAGCGATAACACAAAAAAAAAACAAATGCAAACATATAACGAAATTGAATTTCATTGAAAAGATCCGGACAAGGATTTTGCAGATTCCCAGAGGTCGGATTTAGAGAAATACTTAAAGTGGCTTACAGTCCGCGATTGCGTGCGATAGGAAAATCCCACGTTCGTCTTCGGAGCAATATAAAATGGTCCTAAATACTGACAAAGGGTGCGGGTACACACTTGGGAGTCGCGATAGCGGCACTTATATGCTTTTTTTCTAGAATTTCCAATGTTATTTTCTATCAATTGGGATATAAATTGCTGGTTTATTTTATCACACAGCTTGTTAGAGGTGCTGCAAATGGTTGCTAACTAAACATTTCTCTTATTTTAGAAATAAAGAAGATATCGATAATGATTTTGCAAAGCCCAGAAAATGGTCATAAAATAATGGAGAGCTTGTTTACGCAGAAAGTATGATACTATTATGTGAATAACTTTAAAAAATATTATAGTAAAATAAGATTCTAATGTCAACTTAAAAATGAAAAACAATTATGTTTCGTAACACTAAAATCGCCGATTTAAGTTCTTTAGTATAACCCTTAGATTGACATCCGTTGAGGCTAATTTCCATAACCCGTAGGTTTCAACATTCTGCGTTTCTGTGCTATCGAGTAAAACTTCAGTCTGTATTTATTGTATTTTTTCTCAAGTACATAAACTTATTTTTAATATTCATTTTTTATTGTTGTCTTGTCACGAAATATGTGGTATTGGTAGAACCGCAGAAGTTATTTAGTGGATCTAGTACCTATACCTACACCGCTGTTTATTCCTTCTTATTTATTTATAAATAGTTTATTGTACACCAGATCATACATTACAAAAATAAAAAAATGTACACTACAAAATATACAGTGGGCAGTCTTATCGCTTACTGCGATCTCTTCCAGGAGACTTTGGAATGGACAGTGATTTTCTGGACATAAAATAGGGTTGTCTTTGGTGCAAATAATAATTATATAAATACAATTGTATGATATTCAGGTGCGGGGTTGATTGTCGCCAAAATCAAATGAGCCAGGGGTTGGTTTAAGAACACGGTATATTCGCACACACGATACACAGTAATTAAGTACACCAACAATCATCTATACTATCACATAAACACAGAGAACAGAGTTAAAAACGTAAGCTATCTTAACTTAAAACTTCCCTAA
Source organism: Atethmia centrago (assembly GCA_905333075.3). Taxonomy (NCBI): domain Eukaryota; kingdom Metazoa; phylum Arthropoda; class Insecta; order Lepidoptera; family Noctuidae; genus Atethmia; species Atethmia centrago. The sequence continues at coordinate 10,192,571 of HG995383.1, read as the reverse complement.
CTAAATATAGGTCCTAATGTCTGAAAACTCTATGGGAACAGATACCAGCTGAGGGCTGATGGCCATCTGATGCATAAAGCACCGTTGTTGGCTGAGTTCTAATGACTACTGATTGATACACACAGACTACATTATTGATACACTTTGATACACTATCGATACACTTTGATACACACCGGTAACACCAAAAGGGTGTCCCTTAAGTAGTTTCTACCTAGGCACAAGTTGCGGGAGCACCTATATCGTACCCCGGGCAATATTCCATACAGAGACTCGTAAAATGGACTTTCCCCTAATCTCTTCAAAGTGAGAGTGAACAGGCTTCTTCTGGGTAAGCTCGCTCCATCGTCGACTTTGTTTCTGTCGCCTCTGGCATAGACTAAAGTCAAGAGCAAACCCATCACATATAAAAAAAAAAAAAATAAGCAATCATGGTGTAACTTTCTAAGTACTCATGCTTTGTTGTGGTTTGAACCAGTCTTATTTCTGGTCAAAATAAGCACGGAGCACCGTTCGGTCTAGATCTATAAGATACTAATATGATCTAAAGGGACCTGACTGACGGTATTCTATACTTGGTAACATTCCAATCAGTCAGGTTTCACAGATACGAGCATGTCATGATATGTACAAGGTACATGCTTACTAATGAGATTGCTGTGCTTCGCTAACAACAATATAAGATAATAGATACACAGATATATGCTATATAATAGATACATACATACTAATTAAATAAGCAACGAAAATAAATGAGACTATAGATAGATTATTACAGCTAATAACGAGAACCAAATCACAACGACAAGTAATGTTCCTTCGTCCGGCCCTGGTTCAGGTCATGTTACGGAGCGAGAGGGCATGGGCAGCCGTCACCTCCTTCTGCGAAGCAGTAACGCTCGCGAAGGAGGAGGCGAAACTGTTGAGAGAAAGGCAAATTTCGCGCCCTTTCGCCCCAAGCCACCGCAGGAGATGCCCTGAGCGTAGGGAATCCCGGGCGGATTTCCGGTCACCGTAGGCGCGGGCTTGCGGACGGTGAGCAATAGAGCAAAAGGTAGCTCACCGTCCGGTAAGGACCAGGTACGGGTCGACGGCGCGTTGTGTTCCACGCGCGCCTCAAAGAGATGTCGTCAGCACAAGTGTAGGGGTCCACTTGGGCCGATGCCTGCCGGGGTCGCGGGAAAGTTCGAAAGGGTTACCGAAGCCCCTGGCAACACAGGCAACGGAAGGAACACGGGTGGGTTTTAGTCAGAAAGAGTCTGACACACCCTCCCGCTCTGCCCAGAGCGGGAGGGTGTGTGAAGTTATTAGATAATTTCCCACCGTAAAAAAAATGTAATGTTCCTTCAGGAGTCTTTAAAACACAGGCAAAGATTGCGCGCGTTTTACCTTCTTCTTACATATAAAGGACCAATTATTTATTAATGGTGAAAGGAAGCCTTGATCATTCCACCGTATATAAATAAACTTAATAGAAAGTCTATTAATTCAAATCCAGGGAAAGACCTGCGAACAATGCGGCTATTCAACTAGACTGGTGAAATGTTGTGGCTCTAAATATCCCTAAGCAGTTGGCTTAACTCCGTGCCAAAAAGACCAATATATTCAAAATATGATTTTAATTCCCCTAACGATGGCTCTAATCACTTAGGAAATCTATAAATCTGAACTAAATTGCATCGAGTATTCATTTGAATATATTATCTATTCGTATTGGACTGTTTCCAACAAAGCTGCTCTCAGGACCAGAAAGCCTTATTTAGTGTTTAAGTATTCAAGGTTTTGTTTACCTGGGCCTTAGTTTTGGCTAAAAATACCGCTTTCGTGTGGTTATAAAATGTTCTTTATAACTGTGCAGTTGGCTTCAGTTTTGGCCGTTTATTTTCCTTGTAATTGCTGTAGATAAAAAGTATTAGGGTTTTTTTTTGCTGTAGATACTTATCGCTAAATACGTAAATCTTCAGTATTAAAGCAGCATATAATCTGTAAAAAAATGTATTGTTCCTAATTTAGAAATATGTACCTTACAACATTTTAAGTGGTTCAGGATGGGCATCTAGAAACATTATTTATTTAATATGTTTTTACACCATGGATGAGTTTTACCTAAACAAAAAAAAAAAACGTATGCAGCTTTATTTTTTTTTAGGGTGGGTAATCATCAAATAACTTCTCCCGCTCTGGGAGCAGCGGTAGGGTGTGTCAGACTCTTACTGACTAAAACCCACCCGCATTCTTTCCTGTTGCCTGTGTTGCGGGGGCCTCGGTGACCCATACGTACCTTCCCGCGACCCCGGCAGGCATCCGCCCTAGTGGACCCCTACCTTTGTACTGACGACATCTCTTTGAGGCGCGCGTGGAATACAACGCGCTGTCGACCCGGGTCTGGTCCTTACCGGACGGTGAGCTACCCATTGCTCACCTTCCGCAAGCCCGCGCCTACGGTGGCCGGAAATCCGCCCAGGATTCCCGACGCCCAGGGCGTCTCCTGCGGCGGCTACGGGCGAGAGGGCGCGAAATTTGCCTTTCCCTCAACCGTCCTGCCTCCTCCTTCGAGAGCATTACTGCTTCGCAGAAGGAGGTGCCGATAAGCGGACGGAGAGTCCGCAGGGCGCCCTGCTTTCTTTATGAGGACCAGTTTCCCCGTCTTCCAACGAAGCGGGAACTGGCCCCTCTCCATGCATGCGCTTAGGAGCCCCCTAAGTCGAGGCCCGAGAGCCTCCAAGGCCAGGACCCAGGCCTTCCCAGGGACGCCGTCGGGTCCTGGGGCGGTATTTTTGGCATTAAGCCTGCGTACCGCCGCTCTCATTTCTACCTCGGTCACCTCCGGAGCATCGTCGTTGTCGTCGTGGTCGGCGGTGTGGTCCGCATCGGGCACCACAGTAGGCGGGGCCATGGGTTGGGGAGGTGTGTTCCCCTCGCGAAGGGAACAGAGCGCTCACCACGTCCTCCACAAGCTGGGCCGGAGACTCTGCGTCAGCGGGGGAGCCCATGGGCGGAGTTTATCCCGCACCACATTGTACGGGCGTCCCCACGGGTCCCTGTCCAGAGTTCCCACCGACTCCTCGCGGGCCAATCCCCTGGCCCGCAGGATCTCCGCTTGGAGGGCGGTCTTCGCCGCTCTGTACCCATCGTACAGCTCCGCCTGAATGGCTTCCGTATTCGGAGGTTTGATACGGAGCCTGTGGTGCCTGGTGTACCGGCGTCGCACAGTCACGCACGCAGTGCGCAGAGCCGTCAGCTCCTGCAACCACCAGTACACCTGGCGCAAGGCACGTCCAGCCTGGACCCGGGGCATTGCACGTCACATATGTCGGACATGGCCTCCCGGAACCACTCCGCCTCGTCGTTGATGTCGGCAGCCCAGTCCTCCACCATCCTGCCCCGTGTGTCCGTTAACCGGGAACCCCAAGCCAAATTCATGGCATTGAAGTCCTCGGGGACTTCAATGCCAAGAATTTGGCTTGGGGGACACGGGGAGGGAACCAAACCCGACGACGACGTCTCTCAACTCCGCAAGGGAGTTGTGGAACTCGGCAAGAGTTCGGTTCGGAGAGAAGTAGACCCCCACTACGACAATCTCCTCGAACCGTGCTGCTACGCAACCCCGTCCTCTCTTGACAGCCACGACGGACGGAGTACCGGCGGTGGCCCACGAAATTAGGGTCACTGAGCCGCTCAGATCCTCCACCCAGTCATCCCTGGGCGGGACAAAGGACGGCTCAGCGACCACGGCGATGTTAATCGACCACTGTGCCATGTTCTGGAGCAACAGATCCTGAGCGGTGGTGGCGCAGTGGTTAATGTTCGCCTGGAGGAGGCGTAATGGGGCCATTATTGGCACTCCATGTCAGCTCCCTCTTGAGCCTCCTTCCCAAACGTATGAAGCTTAACGTTTAAAAAACAGTACCATTTAACTTTCGTAATTATAATTAAAACAGTTCCACTGCAATAGTCATAAAAATAAAAAGACGCAAGAGCTTCAAATTACAACAGAGAAATTTTCTTGTTCGCTCACATTAAAATTCTTTCCACATGAGACGGTGCTGTAAAATGGCACCTACATTCCTTAATGCTTTACAGGAATTCTGAAAATAATTAAAAGAGTTATGAAGGCCATTAATCGTTGTAATAATACCAGTCATACGTGAGCCAAAATTAATTACTTTACTACGTTCAGAATATTTTCTGTTTGAGTATAAAAGTTGATCCTTCGGTCTTGTTTAGTCGTGAACTTGTTTCTATTATGTTGGTTTTGGACCTTGGGGCTTTGGAGCGTGTAAAATAGCTCAATAACGTTTTTCATTTTTACGTATTAAATTATGTAAAGTACACAGGAGAGTGATGTTACAAGTCGAGACCCTTTCATACCTCGGCATACACATTAAGCCGTTAGTCCCGGCTATCATTGGTAGATTTTTGACAGTCGTTACGAGTAGTCAGAAGCCCAAAAGTTGACAACCAGTCTGATTGGTTTTACGACGACTGGTTGTCAAACTTTCGGGGTATCGTATAACCTAGTTACTGGGTGTGGAGGTTAGACAGATAATGATAAATTATACGAAGTACAGCAAAATTCACATTTAAGTTGTACCTGTAATAAGACTGTTGTAATGAAGATTGCCATATCTTTTATTATATACCTACAATTTTGATATCAAACTATTTATTACTGGCTTTTTTGGCTAGGCCGGCGCCACGGCGTCCTCACCTTCCGCCTGACGCAGGTCCTCACCGGACACAGCAGCTTCGGGAGGTTCCTGTTTCGGATAAGGCGGGAAACGTCCGGGTGTCACCACTGTGTGGATCGCCCGGAGGACAACGTGGAGCATACGGTGGAGGTCTGCCCGGCTTGGGCAGAGTACCACCGTGTTTCTCGTGGAGGCGATCGGTGGCAGAGATCTCTCGCATCCGGCCCTGGTTCAGGCCATGGTACGGAGCGAGAGGGCATGGGCAGCCGTCACCTCCTTCCGCGAAGCAGTAATGCTCGCGAAGGAGGAGGCGGGGTGGTGGAGGCAAACGCAAATTTCGCGCCCTCCGGCGTCAAGCCGCCGCAGGAGACGCCCTGGGCGTCGGGAATACCTGTCGGATTTCCGGCCACCGTAGGCGCGGGTTTGCGGATGGTGAGCAATGAGTACCACGCCGTCCGATAAGGACCAAGCCCGGGTCGACGGCGCGTTGTGTTCCACGTGCGATTCAAAGAGATGTCAGCACAAGTGTAGGGGTCCAATAGGGCCGATACCTGCCGGGATCGCGGGAAAGTCCGAAAGGGATACCGAGGCTCCTGACAACACAGACAACGAAAGAAACACGGCTGGGTCAGTCAGTTAAGAGTCTGACAAACCCTTCCGCTCCGCCCAGAGCGGGAGAGGTTATTTGATAATTTCCCACCCAAAAGTTTTTTATTTTATTATTTTATTAATATTTTACCTAGATTCTTGTTTGTTTTGTGAATGTGAGAACGTTGTAGGCTTAATATACTAGATTTTGTTAAGTACCTGGTACTTCTTTGACAGGCCTACACTGTCCTCCCATACTTATTAACAATGTGATTTGAAAACATTGTTAAAGCCAATTAGTAACCGAGGAGTTTCTTGCCAGGTCTTCTCCATAGGAAACGACCAATTGGAACCGTGCACCTAGCTTTTGACGTTTCATAAGTACCCATGTAGGTATAGGTGATTTTTTTTTCTTTCTGAAAGTTAGTGCATCGTTTGTTGACATCACCGTTAATATTATATTTTGTATCAACAATTATACTGGTTGGTTCGTGTTGTTTTTTTATTCTACTAAGGTAATTTTATGCAAGAATCCCGATTCTATGCACATTCAACCCGTTACTTTTAAACAGTTGTTAGTAGCTTTAATTAAAGACTTGTTCAGACATCTCTGGTGGCTAAATTGCATTTGCACATTTGGTCACGTTTCGTTAAGTCACCAACTTAAGATTAAAGCATCTGTTTGATGTGTCTTTATTAAGTTTAGAGCGTGAATTTGTCAAAGAGGCAAATTGATATGTTGTAGGTATGTTAAGTGATTCGTCTTGTTGATAATCGATAAAATGAGTGGAGAATATCTGCGTAAGTGAAGTGTAAACTTTTGAATTTTGAAGTGAATAGGTTTAGTTGACGTGGTTTGTTTAATTTAGATAATTATTTGAAAGCTGATGTGAAGGTGAAACATACTTAATTAAATCAATAGGGTCTAATTGAAATAATCTCAACATAAACCTTACTAACCATTGAATCCAGGAATTGTGTAACGAAGTCGTAAAAGTTACATAAACAAAAACTTTTTACAGAAAAAAAAAAACAACCGACTTCCAAAAAACACTACATTGTGAAACATTATTTTTACTAAAGAACCATCACCAACCGTATGGGGTCATCGCGCGATCTACCGAAAGAAAAAAATAATTTTCAACATCGGTCCACATTTGACGAAAATATCGATGGACATACCTATATTAAAAATAATACATACATACGAACATAGAACCACCTTATTTTTAGAAGTCGGTCTTATTTAAAACGGAAAACTTGACCATAGTTGTAGGTAACCAAAGAATTGACTTTTGTAGCGATGGTTTTTTACTAATCACCGACAGGGTAGCTGTTTGCTTGAGACTGCTTGCTTAATTCAGGGTTTTAGGATGGCTTGTTCTTCCTTATTCCTACCTACTATAGATAGTAGGTAGACTTACTTAAGTTCGGGTTGACATTAGCTTGGTTTCTGTGTCATAAGTGGAGGTTCAACGCTAAAGCCAGTTAGGATATACGGAACCAAATGCCTTCCAGAGTCACCAATGCTTTATGCCATGTGTGCGTGGAATTGAATGGGCATCCACCTCTTATTACATTGAGAAGATCTTCTTTAATACTTATCCCACAACGATTCATTTAATATTAATATTTTAGATGTTACTCCATTAAGTATTAGGCTTCTCAATATGTTTAGGTCTTATAATTTAATTAACTTGTTTTTTGAACCTACTAGGATCACGGCGTCCTCGTCGACTTGTATTGATAATATTTTTAGTGATTGTGATGCCAAAAATAAATTAGTGTTAAGTAACTTAACGTCTGATCACTGTGGTTTATTAGCTAGCTTCCCTATGCCATTACATAAAAAGCCGCATAAAATAGAATGCAGGCCTTATACCGCTAGTAGGTGCGACAAGTTTACAAAATAATATAGCTCCGCTGGCTTTAACCAATGGGCTACTCCAGGTATTAATAAAAGTAGAGCGGGACTGTACGAGATATACGGTTTGAAAAAAATCAGGTTTGACACTCCTTTCTTAGAGTATGTCAAAAATTATTCAAAACTATTTAAAAAGATTTGTGTTTTTGCTAAATCTATTTTTTTAAGCGATACAATTAAAAATTCCAATAATAAAGTAAAAACCACTTGGAAAAACAACTTGAGATTATGGTCGACAACAAATTAGTTAATAAAGCAGCTGATGTAGCTAAAGCATTCAATGAGTTTTTTGCCAACATACCTATTACTACGACTCGCTCCTTGAATTCGTCCCCGTCTAAAGCTGAAAACATTTTGCATAGTAGTGTGCCAAAATGTAGTTGCTTATTTAGCTTCGAACATGTAACACCTCGTGATGTAGTTAATCTTTTTAACACACTTAAGTCTAAAAACACTGACCGTGATATCTGGGGTATCTCCATTAAACTATTAAGCAATACAATAGAAATCGTAGCCCCCTATCTAGCTATTACTTTTAATAAATGTGTTGATTTGGGCTCTTTTCCTGACCTCATGAAGAGTACTAAAGTCATACCTTTATTTGAATCAGGTAATAAAAATGACGTTGGCAATTTCAGACCTATTTCTATCTTACCTGCATTTAGCAAAATATTTGAAAAGTTAATACTCAAGCAATTGCTAAGACATTTTAATTTAAACAGCCTCCTTCATAATGAACAATATGGCTTTACAAAAGGTCGTTCGACTACAGATGCGGGTGTTGCACTGCTGAAACACATATTTGACGCGTGGGAGAACTCGCAAAATGCTATCGGAGTTTTCTGTGGTCTCTCCAAAGCCTTTGATTGCGTGGACCATGACACGCTTTTGCGTAAACTATGTCATTATGGTGTCCAAAATGAAGCTCTCAAAGTAATAAATTCTTATTTACATAATAGGTTCCAATATGTAGATGTGAATGGTGAAAAATCTTCCGGGTTACCAGTTCAGTTAGGTGTTCAAGGCTCAATACTGGGTCCATTCTTATTCTTAGTGTATATTAATGACTTACCATTTTATTTAAAGGGTATCTGTGACGTTGTATTGTTTGCAGATGACACCTCACTTCTTTTCAAAGTAAACAGGAATAGACAAGATTTTGATGACGTAAACAGTGCACTCTCAATGGTTACGGATTGGTTTACGACGAATAACCTAGTTCTCAATGTCAAGAAAACGAAATGTATAAAGTTTGCCTTGCCAAATGTTAAGAATCTAGGTCCCAACATCGTCTTAGATAATGGGGTGCTTGAAACTGTAGACTCGGCAGTTTTTCTTGGTATACCAGTAGATGCTAAACTTCAGTGGGGCCCTCATATATCAAGCCTAGCGGGCAGGCTCAATTCGGCCGCCTACGCCGTCAGAAAAGTAAGACAATACACTGACGTTGATACAGCTCGATTAGTTTATTTTAGTTATTTTCATAGCGTTATGTCCTACGGTATTCTGCTGTGGGGCAAAGCCGCTGACATTCAAAATATATTTGTTCTTCAAAAACGAGCTGTTCGAGCTATTTACCAGCTCGGTGCCAGAGTTTCTCTGAGAGATTTTTTTAAAGATGTTGGTATTTACCACGGTGGCATGACTATTCATCTTCGCCAACATCTTATATATTAGGCAAAATATACACTTATACACTAAAAACAGTGATATTCACAATATTAAAAAAAGAAATAAGGACAAATTACGAGCTCCATTTCACCGGCTTCATAAGGTACATAACTAATTTGTTGGGCTTGGTATAACTTTTTATAACATGCTTCTTTGCTAGATTTGCCTTTTAATGCGTTTAAAACTAAAGTAAAGCCACCCTTTGTTCAAAGGCATACTATTGTATCAATGACTACTTAAACGATAAGAATATTTGGTCGCTGTGATTAACTCAAGATAATGTTTATGTTCTTTCTCCAGAATTAACTTACCTACTGACAGTTTATTTGAGTTCATATAATTGATTATGTTTTTATTTGATTGTATAAGTCAATGTAATTTAATTTAGTTAAATTTTAATTTATTAGTGACATAATCTACTCATTACAATGTGTGTTTTATGAGTTGTATTGCAATAAGTGATTAGCTAGCGTCCTCGAATATTGATTATACTATTCTTGCCTGAGCAACCGGCAGCAAGCTCGTCATGCTCCCTTAGATGTCACTGCCTGCGGTAGCGTCGGAGGTCGGGTTGCCTTCTTCCCTCCAATATGGCGAGGGGGGTGATGGCAGATCTTTGCGTTATGGTCGTGAACGGGTGCTGCTTGTGGTGACTGGTCGTCTTGCTGATCATGGTTTTAATTGTTATTAGTAATTGTTTACTTATTTTATTTCTCACTTCGAGCTACAGCAATAGCTGTGTATATTATGTAAGCGGGCACGCCCTTTATGCCTGGAGGCTTTTATTTAGGTATTAAGTTCTATTTACGTTTTTTTTATTTTGTAATTTTTATCTGCTTGAGTACAGTTTGTTCATTGTTTTGTTGGTATACTGGCGTGTGCTAGCTAAGCTATCATATGGCAAGTGTGTAATGTAATCGAAAGTTTTGTGTTTTGTAATGTTAATTACTTTGAATCAAGTTTATATAACTAAACAGACGGATGTGCTGCTGGGGAGTTTGTTCCGCCACTTCTTCTTCCCAGCTAAAGCACTAGGAAGTGGTGAAGGGCGGGCATTTTTGGGGGACTGTCTTATGTAACTTTGACGTTTGAAAAGTGCTGATTTTCAGCCTAGTTTGAATAAATGACTTTTGATTTTGATTCCATTGGAATCGTTAAGGGAAGTAATAATAAAATAAAACGTAAAAAAACAGCTAATTTAATATATCATTCTAGGGCTGGTCCTAGATGGAAATATGACGCTACATCATAAATGTATAAATGGTGTTAAAATGAGATTCCAAAATATATTTCTTGTCCTTCGAGAATCAATTAGGAATAAGGGACGCTGACATATTTTTCATTTGTCTCTGCTGGCAATTTACTCTATTACTCTCTGGTTGTCAAATTATTAATATGTTTAATTTTAATATTGATTTTAATAAATTATTATTATTAATACTATGTGTGTGTTCTATAGAAATGTCTCTTATTAATTTAATTTGATTATTTCTATAGATTATATAAGTACTCTGAAGCGCCATCTAGTTACCTCTTTGTGGCAACTACACCCTTCAAGTTCATACTCGTGCTCGCTAAGAGAGGGCTCTGCTTTTCCAATATTTAGTATTTCAATATTTAATTGTTACACTTTGACGAAAGCCCAAATCTTTAATTTGTCCCAAATGCTCATTATAAATAAGTTTGTAGAGCTTCAAAACAAAACAAGAAAAAAATACTCGAGCTATATGAAAACAAACTCGGATATTAGGAAACTCTAGAGAATGTTTATTTACCGTGTGTTGAATGTTTATTTGTCAGTCAGGTGTTTGTGTTCCATCAACATGGTAATTGAAAGTAGAGGTGTCACAGGTATTAAGTACCGATATCTTAGAGACAACATACGGTTGTAGTAAACAAACGTACAGGTATTATAATGATTATACCTGTACGTGTGTTTACTACAAATTAAGTGACTCTTACCCATTTAACATATGCCTTTATTAAATGTTCTTTTTGTTTCGTATATACAGGGGCGGTAACTTAATTAAGATGCGTCTTTATTTGTATGTGAGATTTTTAATCTCCAAATTCTGAATCTATTACTATTACTATTGTTAGATATCTTTTTTCCATATAATCACAATTAAGTTGACCAGCAACTTGTGTGCAACGGCTAGCTACAGACGATCTCTATATTTTTCTGTCATTGCCATCAGCGTGGAAATAGCACTAAAACGTTATTTTCCCATTCTATTATTATATTCACGATCATAACTAGATCCCTGTCTTAAGCAACAGCTTTCTTCTCTATCTCTATCTTTGTTTTTGTTCCAAATTCAAATTATGATACTTTTGCTCAAATCTCTGAAGGTACGGTTATTTAATTGTATTTCTTGCTTTGACAACGTAATGTCCCTCTCATTTTCATTTTAACCTGATTTTGATACTTACCTGATTTGGTTTCTGAAATATTTGTATACAATTACGAAAATGTTGGAAGAATATTTCAAACAGATTATAGGATTAGGATGGTTCAGAGCTTTATTTAAAGCTGAATTAAAATATGTTTTGTACATTTGTACAGAACGTTTTAAACACACCTTGGGAAAGACCTCACTCATGCTATCACTTTGACATGAGGATTTTTTGATCGGCTTAAGGAGTTTCCCCTTAGTCAACGGTAACCAAGTTATATTTGTTTTTTCCCTCTAGGATGAAGGTGTACGTATTGCAAATAACATCGTTTCATGCTAAAATATGGGTAACGTGTAGCATGTTGCCAGCACAATTGGCGATGGCACCTCCACTGCGTTTCTTTTTAGTGAATTTACATTTATATTACCTGAGTTTACCTGCCAACGCGCTGCATGTGAAACTAACAACAGTGTGCTGCCATTTTCCACTTCTTGCACACTAATCGAAAGTACGTTTCAGAAAAAAAAAAATGATTATAAGAAATGGGAGACTACAGCGCATAACTAGCGATTCGGTGCTTTGCACGGTTTTTACGACTTGAGAAAACATCGAGATTTCTATACTATATTAGTGTATGATACACATAAACTTTTGGAATAAAAAAAATATTTAATAAAATAAAAATTAAGGTCAAAAATTAAAATTATAATATAAAAATGAAAACAACTACAAAAAAAAAATGAAAACAAATAAAAAAAAATTTGTTTTAAACACAAAAATTAAAATTGTTATAAAATTAAATCATATTAAAACACAAATTAAAATTATTATAAAGTTAAATCAAATTAGAATAAAATCAACAATACAATTAAAACAATATCTTAACATTAGTCAGTACGCAGTAGTTTAGAAGAACAACGCGGTCACGTAGACAGACACAGATTTTTAAATAGAAAACATAAAAACAAAATTCAAACTCCATAAGTATCGTATGATGCGGGAGCGAAACATAATATTTTGATTAACAATTTCTGGGAGATTGATTTACATTACCTGGCAGAAAATACTTCAAAGAATTGAAATGAGAAAATATAAATTGAGCCCAATGAGAATTTCGATTTCAGTAAAGTTCTCAAGTTTCTTTAATTTTGGAAACAAATGTTTTGAGGCTTTAAAAGGAAAATAAGGTAGAATAATACTATTAGTAATATAGACTAATCATATTGTTTTAAATCCTTGCCGTTCTAAAGTTTTTGAGAAAGTCAAATTCAATTTCTCGATTCATTTGATCTTTTATTGCTAGACACAATTCCGAGAACCATCAGAGCTCACTGAGTTCTGGGTAAAATATCTCATCATAACATTATTATGTAAATAAAGATTTACAGGAACGTTGAACCTACAGGGAATTTTGTATTACGTATCAATTAGCTACCAATAATTTTATTTGTAATATCACTTTTACGTTTGGCAAAAAATATGATACTTAGGTATAACGGAATGATTTCATTCATACGGCGACTCTTTACGGCGATATCTGAGTGTGAAAATGTGAATACTGTTTACGAGAAGGTAGCTAAGTAGGTACTCGACTAAGTATAGATTATGTTGTTGGAGTAGAGCTCAGGTACTTATTCTTTTGGATAAGATAGAGACATTTCAATCCGGTACCTGCGAGGTTCACAGGCACTCGTGCATTATTCATTCTCTCCCTCATAACTTTCCTAACAATCGAGAACATCGAATCTTACACAATACTGGAAAAATACGTTTCATCTTCAGCGCACAAAATAATTATTATTTCATTTGCTTCTTTTTATTCAGTTACCCGCATACAAAGTTACCGGAGTTATTTTTATGTTGCGAACAAAGACTTTTGCCTTTTTTAAACGTGATTTATGTCAAAATGTTCATTCGTTATTGTATGGAAATGAGAAATGAAGTTAAACTGTTGTGATGCAGGGGAGCGGGTGATGTTCAGAGAGGCTTTACAAAAGGAGGAAAAATATGAGGAAACTCCGATGGCGGTAAAAAAACAACGTCACGGGTATATTTATATTGTTGCATTTGCGAATGCCGATTAGCGGAGTTGTTTGCGGTCTGTTTGTGAACTTGATGGATTCTATTGAATCTAGCTCAAAGAGTGGAAATCCAGTCGGGACTGTTTTGTGTTGGAGTTTTCAATCATTCCTATCAACATGTGTGGGGTACTGTGGATTTGAAACTATAAAGCATCACTAAAAGCGACAGTTATACGAGAGTAACATTTATGCAGCTTTAAAGTAGACATTGGCTGACTATGGCTTTGGCCGAATGGTCGGCCAAGCCCATCATTGCTGCGATCGGCGGCAGAGATCTCTCGCGTCCGGCCCTGGTTCAGGCCATGGTAAGGAGCGAGAGGGCATGGGCAGCTGTCACCTCCTTCTACGAAGCAGTAATGCTCGCGAAGGAGGAGGTGAGATGGTTGAGGGAAAGGCAAATTTCGCGCCCTCTCGCCCCTAGCCGCCGCAGGAGACGCCCTGGGCGTCGGGAATGCCGGGCGGATTTCCGGCCACCGTAGGCGCGGGCTCGCGGACGGTGAGCAATGGGTAGCTCACCATCCGGTAAGGACCAGGCCAGGGTCGACGGCGCATTGTATTCCACGCGCGCCTCAATGAGATGTCGTCAGCACAAGTGTAGGGGTCCACTAGAGCCGATGCCTGATGGGGACGCGTGGCAGTCCAAAAGGGTTACTGAGGACCCTGGCAACACAAGCAACGGAAGAAATACGGGTGGGTTTTAGTCAGTAAGAGTCTGAGACACCCTCCCGCTTCGCCCAGAGCGGGAGAAGTTGTTTGATCATTTCCCACCCAAAAAAAACAAAAAAGCCCATCATTGCTATCAGTGGAATTCGGGTGTACAAAACCGAAACTGTGAATCTAATATAAAAAATAGGTATGCTTTCGTTTAGAGTTAACTTTTTTGTTAAAACTGTATTTTGCTTGAGTTAAATTGTTGAATTACAAAGGAAGAGTTCCAATACCCTAGATTATATTAGAAACTTTAAGGCTTTTTTTTGGGTTGGAAATTATCAAATAAGTTCTCCCGCTCTCGGCGGAGCGGGAGGGTGTGTCAGACTCTTACTGACTAAAACCCACCCGTATTTCTTCCGTTGCCTGTGTTGCCAGGGTCCTCAGTAACCCTTTTGGACTGCCACGCGTCCCCATCAGGCATCGGCTCTAGTGCAACGGAAGGAACACGGATGGGTTTTAACCCATCCGTGTTCTTTCCGTTGCCTGTGTTGCCAGGGGCCTCGGTAAACCTTTCGGACTTTCCCGCTACCAACCCCTAAGGCTGATTATAAAATAAAAATTACTAATAATCAAATTTACGATTTCATTTCAGTCATCTTATTTTTTAAGCATAGAAATATGAATAAAGTAAAGAGCCAACTAGTCGGAGCTTTATGCCTACTGTTTGCGGGCTAAAATTATGGCCGGACAGTCGGGTTCCCGGCAACTAGACGGTGACTAGGCTTTAAAGTAGAGATGTACCCTCTACTTCAAAGCTACATAGAGCATCAAGAATTACATTGAAATTTGGCGGCCAAAGCCGAGCCGAACGTTAGACCCAAGTAGGTAGTAGTCGTAGGTCATTGAAAAGGATTGTGAGACCGAGATAAGTTTACAAAATATGTAGGAATAGGTACTAATCTCAGTACTATTTCTAAAACCAGTAAAATATAGCCAAACGAACATTCACACAGCTACAAGCCAATAAAATGGCTGTCTTACAATATTATGTTACGAACATTCCAACTATCGTTCCTTTCGGCAGTTCGCCTTTCAGAACGCCCCAGATATCTGTCAGTGCCCACCCTCAGGAAAAGGCGAGTTTGTGCCAGTAATTGAAAAGGGATCGCTGGCCAGTCTTTTCACCGCTGTCAGATTGACGTTTAGCTGCCAAATTGACAGCGGACTCATCTATCTTCATAAAGTTACTGAAACATATTCAGTGTATGTATGGTTGAGTATATTTATAGGTAGGTATGTATCCATAATTATATTATGTTGGAATAATAAAATTACGCCCGATTTCTGAAAGGCTAATCTACCTTCTAAAATTATCTCTCACCCTGTGGAATCTCATGTTGACCCGATTTGACGGCACCCTACTGCAGGGCAAAGGCCTCCCTCCCTTCCTTCCACTTATCCCTATCTACTGCTGTTTGTTGCCAATCCTTATAACAAAAGTCGTGTTCGTCCCGCCATCTCCTCCTGGGCCTGCCGCATTGCCGTTTGCCACTGTGTGGTTATGTTAGCCCATAGCCACATCGCCACATCTGTCGCATGCCAGCGGAGGCATGCGGCCAGCCCAGGTCCGTTTAAGCTTAGCAGCCGTGTGACCTACATTAGCAATTTGAGTTTTGGAACGCAATATCGAGTTCCTTATACTATTCGGCTCGCTGACAGTCCCCGACACATGTGCATGAGTTTTCTCTTCAGTGAGAGAGGGAGAGGTGCCTTCATTATTTGTATCATCGACCAATAGCTCTTTCAGGAAATCTCGGTGCGTCGAGCAAATTTTTTATCATGTCTGATGTGATTGGTTAACTACATTATCAAAAGCCAATCAAATCGCTCACTCAAGCATACATACATACATAATCAGTATATAATGTTCGCACTACTGGGACACTGGCCTCCTCTCTGTGAGAGGGAGTGGGCCGTAATCCACCACGCGGGCCTAGTCCGGGGTGGTAGATGTTACATGTCATAGAATTTTTGGTTCTAGGACATGCCGGTTTCCTCACGATGTTTTCCTTCACCGTTTTGAGAGCAGTGGTGATGAAATAATTTACACAAAGTAAAGCGCCTGTCTGGGTTCGAACCTACGACTTACAACTCGTAAGTCGCGGCTGGTACCACTGGGCCACCACTGCCCACTCAATCACTCGACATTATTAAACTTGTCAACAAATAAACTTCAGTGGGCTTTCGGAAAATTTTCGAATACAAAGATTTTTGCACGCATTCAACTAACAGGGACTGGTTCTAAATTGACTAGCACGTTCTTTTTTTGTTCCATCAATCAGATCGACAGATAGATAGACGGACAACTAAGTAAGCAAAACCTTTAAAAAAAAAAACTTTACAGGCGCGCCTACTACTGACACTGACTGGCATTTATATACTAGAATTATGTTTCATCATCATCTGCCTAGCCTTTTCCCAACTACGTTGGGGTCGGCTTAAAGTCTAACTAGATGCAGCTGAATATCAGTATTTTACATGGAGCGACTGCCTATCTGACCTCCACAACCCAGTTACTGGGTAACACTATACCCCTTGGTAAGACTGGTTGTCAGACTTTCGGGCTTCTGACGACCCGTAACGACTGTCAAAGATCCACGAATGACAGCCTGGACCAACGGCTTAACGCGCTTTCCGAGGCACATACCAAGACCCCTTCTTGGTATGTAAAGATGGTCACCCATTCACGGACCAACCGCGGCAAGCATAGCTTAACCTGATCGATTGACCCGTGCGGCTGTTATTATTTAGCCACAAGCCCGACTAGAATTGTGTTTATTTGTTGAAAATAAAATGCAATATTTTAATTTCAGACCTGATTCTAAAAGAAACATTGGCAAACAATATAAATCACCTCCTTCTGCGAAGCAGTAATGCTCGCGAAGGAGGAGGCGTGACGGTTGAGGTACAGGCAAATTTCGCGCCCTCTCGCCCCTAGCCGCCGCAGGAGACGCCCTGGGCGTCTCCTGCGGCGGCTAGGGCGCGTTGTGTTCCACGCGCGCCTTAAAGAGATGTCGTCAGCACAAGTGTAGGGGTCCACTAGGGCCGATGCCTGCCGGGGTCGCGGGAAAGGCAATACAGGCAACGGAAGGAACACGGGTGGGTTTTAGTCAGTAAAGTCTGACACACCCTCCCAGCTCGGCCCAGAGCGGGAGAAGTTATTTGATAATTTCACACCAAAAAAAAAAGTGTCCCCGCCTGCCAGCTAAACGGTTATTTATGGAGATGTGAAAAAAGCCATGGCACTCTCACAGCAGTGGGCTTTATGAGTAATAGAAGACCAACTTAAATTTGCAGTTGGAGAATTGACCGTGGCTTAGATCGATGTATGGGAGAACATGTTTTTCAACTACAATGTTAAGTTTGTTTTTGGGATACATTCATCCGAACTACAGAACCCTTCATTGTGCGTGGTTCGACACGCACTTGTTGTATTTTAAGTTCATCATGGAGACAAACCTAACGGGCTGAACTGACTTGCTAATCTTAAAACCACGATATGAGTAATGTCGTATTGCAGGGAACATTAAAAATCAAATGAAGACGAGTGAGATTATTTTAACCTTTTATTTACGACTGTCTTTTGTTTCATATTTACGGTCAGAAGCCGCAAAACTGCGATACAGTAGCGCAATTTTAGCTAAGACGTTTCTTAGATTTTGGCTCAAAATTCACACAACAATGCAGATCTTTAGCGAAGAGCAAGATTTCGTGAATTGGATGAACTTGTTTCCACCAGAAGCGCATTTGGTTATGACGGCTTTTGGCCCAGTTCAGCGAATTCTGTTTTAGCAGTTTTCTTTAGCTACTGCGGAAATTAATTTATACAATTGTATTTTGTGCCTGCAAATGGCACTTTAAATAAAGAATACTTTACATTTTCATAAGAAATATTTTTTTTGAAAAATATAGCTCAGTTATAATATTTTGTATAGAATAGAAGCGAGATTTTGATTAGAATATGGGCTTTGACCATCCAGGAGGTAAGTATAGGTTAATCTATATATCTAATAAAATAGTAAAGAAGAATTTCAGTCCGTTTGTTCTGGATGGGCGCAAAAAAGGCTAAACGGACTTGGATAAAATTTGGCACACAGATATAACCTGGAATCACACAAACGGTACCTACTTTTAATCCCGGTAGTACGTTCCCGTGGGATATTTTCTGAAATCAATGTGGCCGAAGAAAAGCTAGTAATAAATACAAAGGTCGAAGCCCGCATCATCTTAAAATCAGGTGAAATAGAGGTCCAACTTCAACCTACCGATTTCATAATGCACAAACAAAGTAAATTACAAAACAACGTAAAAGTCAAAATATTTAGACAACCTGTAACAGGCAAAATGAACGACCCAAAAATACGATTCATGAATAAAAAGTCACATCAATGCAAATTGGTTTAATTCATTCCAGTCTGTCTAATCCTGTTAAAGCTTCACAATTCTTCAAAGTACGTAAACAAACAATCATTTCAGAATATAATATGAAAACGGTTGTTTTTGAGCAATTAGTTTTAACGAGCGTACGGGGAACGTTAAAACACCTAAGCGTTTTCCAAATTATACTTTGGTTTTACGAGTAATATAAGTTTGATTAGCTGGGACTAAGAAATTTTGCAACGAAAATTTATTTAGACGGGATGAAATTGTGGGTATAGTTTTTAAAAGCTCGTGCAGACTAGCGCGATATCACGGGCGCTACAGGCAGAAATATGCCTGTCGCGCCCACGATGTCTCGCCTTAAGAGTGGATGTGTTTATTTTTTTAAAGAAACGTGGGTCTCAATGTCAACAGCTAATGGAGGGTTTATTATGATGCCAGCGCGTGTTACCCAGTTATTAGAACGCCCACGCCCTCATTGTGTTTGTATTTGTACCGGTCATCTCAAAAATGCAGTGGTGGCCCAGTGGTAACGGCCCCGACTTACCAAGTTGTAGGTCATGTGTTCGAACCCTGACTGGCGCCTTAGTTTGTGTAAATAATTTCATAACCACTGCTCTAGAAACGGTGAAGGAAAACATTGTGAGGAAACATGTCATTACATGGCATGTCAGGCATGTCCTAGAACCAAAAATTCAAAGACATGTGACATCTACCAACCCGCACTGGGCCTGCGTGGTGGATTACGGCCCTCTCACCGAGAGGAGGCCTGTGTCCCAGCAGTGTACAGTGGGAACATTATAGGCTGATTATGTGTGTGTATGTGTATGTCAAAAATAGCTATTTATTTTTAACTGAAAACGTATAAGTGCAATTTAAGCGGAGTTCTCAATTTATTTAACATTGTAAAAAAATAATTCATGGTGTTCGAGTTTGTCTCAGTAAGTACTTCATGATTAAACCCCAACACCATCTAGAACAATAAATATTAATCTTATATTGACTTGTTTTTCATAGTAGACACATAATACCTAAATACGCACGTGTAACTAGGTACAGTCAGCAACACATTTCGACACTTCAAATCTTAATTGTTAGCAAAATATTTAGTCAAATTCAGAACATAAGTAAAATTTAATTTGGGCAAATCTAAAAATCTGTTTATCGAATCATTGTGGGTAAATTTTGATGATAATCTATTGTGATAAAATGTTGATGATAAAAAAGTGACAGTGTCAATGGGCGTGTTAGTAGCGCACGTTTTTGTACCGATACTTCCCTTCGCGGATAGGCAAAATATCGGAACAAAAATGTGCTCTATTTTTCTTTGCTTCACTGAGTATGTGAAGACGGTCAGCAACAAAAGTCCATTACAAGTACGAGTATCTGGTAATATAATCGCTACTACATTTATGAACATAGTTCCTCAGTTCGGAGGATGAACTTCCTATAACCTGGTGTTCGGAGCGAATGCTATTTCAAAGCACGCTTTTAGCGTCCAGCGAACCAATATTGCAAAAAGTTTGGGATTCTTTCGACTAAATAGGAAGCCCAAGCTAGTTCTTGTTTTAATTTAGAGGCTAAACAACGTCGGTGTTGTTTTAGCAAGTGCTTAAATTCAATAGAACAAATTCTAGGAATTATAGGGTGGGCAAATTTTAGAAAGCTCTTAAGACTTTATAATGACGAAACGGCCAATGTAAATCATCATCATCTGCCTAGCCTTTTCCCAACTATGTTGGGGTCAGCTTCCAGTCTTACCGGATACAGCTGAATACCAGTATTTTACATGGAGTGACTGCCTATCTGACCTCCACAACCCAGTTACTGGGTAACACGATACCGCTTGGTAAGACTGGTTGTCAGACTTTCGAGCTTCTGACGACGCGTAACGACTGTCAAAGATCTACAAATGACAGCCAGGACCAACGGCTGACCATGCTTCCAGAGGCACTGGAAACTGGCACTGGGTGGGGCTAGGTGCATGGTTCCAATTGTTCGTTTCCTATGGCAAGAAACTCCTCGGTTACTCTATTATTATTTTTTTTTTAATTTTGACTACTTTTAATTTTTAAAAGGCTTTTACAATGTTTTCAAATCACAGTGGTAATTGGTATTGGAGGACAGTGTAGGCCTGTCAAGAAGTACCAGGTACTTAACAAAATATAAATGGTCTACAAATCTAGTCTATTTACAAACATAGTTATATTCGCCTTCTGGTAAATATAATTATGAAGATTATTTTTGCCAAATCAGCATCATATATCATTTCAGCCGAAATATGGCTACTGCAGGACCCAACCTTCCCTAAGCACCTCCACTTCAACCTAATTTGTGCTTCCCGCATCCAGCGAATTCCTGCGGCCTTCACAAGTTCATCGGTCCACCTTGTGGGAGGCCTTCCAACGCTACGTCTTCCGGTACGCGGTCGCCACTTCAGAACCTGTCGGCTCCATCAGTTATCTGTTCTGCGAGCAATGTGCCCTGCCCACTGCCACTTAAATTTGGCAATTCTTCGGGCTACGGCTTCCAGATATTATTAAAATATTTAAATATCAAGGAAACCATCTATCTTGTTATTTTATTATTTATGGTCGAGCCACGTGGAAGTTCAGAACAAATCTCAGAATTCGTTTCCAACATGGCTGCGAAGATAATGATTCACGTGTTTCTTCTTTTTAGGATTCCATAGTCAACAAGGAACCCTTATAGGTTCGCCATGTTTATCTGTCTGTCTGTCCCCTCTTTGGCTTACAGACCCTTAGTACTAGAAAGCTGTAATTTGGTATGGGTATACATATTAATCACGCCGACAAAGTAGTACAATAAAATGTTGAAAAACAGTTTTGTGTAGGTTTTAATTCCCACATTATGAGCAAAAGAGGTACCTTGCCCGTATGTTGTGGGGTAATGTTGGGTAGGCCGTTCAAAAATATTGCGGGTCTGTGAACAACGTTTTTCGATTGAGGGTTCCATTTGCGTAATATTAAGCTTTAAAGTGCTAATTTTTATTAGAGTCAAGTGTCCCCCCTTGCCAGTTAACTGTCTAATGTGACCATGGCGTATATTGATACATGGGAGAACATGTTTTTTAACTTTGTTATTGGGATAAATTCATCCCAACTAAGGAACCCTACACTTTGCATGGTCCGACACGCACTTGGCCGGTTTTTGAGATAATACAATAAAACCGTATTCACATTTTTGTGTTGTGTCGTATCTTGACGTCTTCTGAATTATTGATGCAGTGCTATCCAATAAAAAGTCGTTGTGATATGACGTAGTCCTAAAAGTTTCATTTGATTGGTCTATTCTGCGTCATAATAGACCACAGTAATGTTCTAGTCGCGTAATATCAACTGCAAAGATACACGCTCTTTTGTTTTCATGAAAATATGAGTAGCTTCTTGTAATAGGTGAGAGGAAGGCTTACGAGTCTACGCTTTAGTGACGTCACTTCACTGTCAAATTGTTTGCTCCATTATGTAATAGGTTAGGTAGACTTAGGAGACTAGAGCTCTTCTAGGAAACACCTTGTTTTGAACTTCAACGTGAAATTGTGGAGACGTTTTGTTTAAGAAAAGGATGATACATTTTTTTTTAAAGAGTAGTGGATGTGTACTAAGGGTATCTGAGAGGAAAGCCATAGGCACATGTACTTACATGGTGCTGTTCATAAACGACATTAGGTACCAATATCTTTGACTAAATACATAATTATTATAAACTAGCTTCAGTCCGCGACTTCATCCACGTGAAACGGCCCCAGACCCATCGCGTCGCATCGCAGCGCCCGCCCGCGCGTTTACTTCGTTTTCGCTTAGCGATCTTTCTGACTTTTTTCTTTTTGCTCGGCTCCCAAGGGTCGTAGCGTGATGTTAAACAGCCTTTAACCTTTTTCAAGAATGGAGCTATAAAATGCAAAAAGAATAATTCAAATCTGACTGGCAGTTCCAGAGATCATCGCGCATCATCTTTCGATTTTACACGTGTTTTGATTGACTAATTTGAACAAAAATGTTTAATGTGACTTAACAAGTAGTTAGACATATACTCTGTAGACTTTTTGTGGGTAATGATGAGTGCTATAAACATGTAGTACATTATTTTTATGTACGAGTATCATTAATAGTTTTCCCAGCGCACGCTAAATAGTGACTTTTATAGGCAAATTTTGGATGCCTTTAGTTACGTTATTGTAATTTTCGCAAGGATTTCTATTTTTTTTTTAAATAAAATACCATATATAATAAAACCTCTGTTACTTCCTGATAATTTAGCTTTGTATTGGCGAAAAAATGGTTAAAATCGGTCCAGTAGTTTCGGTACAAACAAACAAAGAAACAAAAAAATCGTTCCTCCTTATAAAATTAGTATAGAGTAAACAAACAGGAAGATCTTGGAGTAACAACCCTCATGCAGCGATGACTTGCCTACCTTACCCCTCTTTATTCCACAGATGGAAAGTATCCATTTGTACATTGACGATAAAAAAGAGTAATTTATTTCCACCCGTCAATTTTCATCGAGATTCACGAACCCACAATAAATACTGACAAAAGATACAAGAATGAATGAAATCCATCAATGTATTGTTTAACTTATCTGCAACGAATACCGAAGTGTGGTCTCATTGTATGCAATGTTTGTATGTGCGTCGTCAACAATGCCATTGCTCACAGAATTCTCATTTCAATTAAATGCTTCCAAGCCAATGAAATGCAAGGTTTTCGATGCATGTTTTCAGTAAATTATTGAATTATGAACATCATTCTGCCTGCGGTTAATAACTACAAACCAGACAATATATGATCCGATTATTCCATTATGCTCTGATAAAACAAAGGAAAATCGTCATGTATATTTCTAGGGTTCCGTACCTCAAAAAGAAAAAAAACGGGGCCCTTAAAACTACTACTTCGTTATCCGTTCGTCCGTCTTCAAGAGCCTTTTATTCAGGAACGCGTGGAGGTATCAAATTGAAATTAATTTGGAATACGTAGGTTTACGCTCTCTTGGAGCTCTAAAAAAAATCAAGCTTCTAAGTCATTGCAATAAAAAAATACGGCCATTTATGCGACATTTTTTGATACTTGCAAATAAATTATAACCTATATGGTACTTCCCGATGACCTAGAATCATGAATTGGCAAGAAGCAAGATTTCACAGCACAAGTAAAGGAAAACGTCCAAAAATTGTTTATTTGTAGTTTTATCACATTTTTTTTTGTTGTGATCACAAACTTACATTTGCAGTTGGAGAATTGACCGTGATGTATTTCGATGTATGGGAGAGAAGTTTGTTCTTGGGTATATTCATCCCAATTACGGAATTCTTTATTGCGCGTGGTCCGACATGCATTTGGCCGGTTCCTTTTGTTAAAATCAATTCAAATATGGAGTATCTCTATTAACGCTGTTATTCGCCGTAGATCATGCATTCCACCTAGAACACACCACCTACGAGTCTTTTGATTGTACTCGGCAAACAAAAATAAAGTTAAGAAGTCTCTGTTTCAAGTTAGGACAGGACGTAAAGCCGTTGTGTTTTTTGTGGTTTAACGAAGAAAACTCTTAAAAAAAAAACATCACAAAGAATGTCAAAGCAGCACGCTATTTAAATAAATAAATACCCGATCGTAAGGTTATAGTGCTCAGCTTTACGGAACTTCTGGTCGTACAAATATTGCGCGGAACAAACTTCGTCCAATATCTTTTTGTTGTGAACCTCACGATTAACTTTGTTGCGTCGTTCGCCTGCTTTATTTCTTGCTACATACGAGCATGAAACTGTTTAGTTTATTTTTCTTGGTTAAAAAGTTGTGAAGTTGATACGGCGTTTTTTATCGTGAAAGTTTTTTTTAGATGGGAATATGCAGTATCTTTGTTATGTTTGTAATAATGTGTGTATGGTAACGTTGTCAAAGGTGATGTGTAAATTGTACTCAGCCATTGTTTGTCGAGTTCAATGAATATACGTACTGGCACTTCTTCTTCATCTTTTTTTTCTTTGGTTAGGAAATTATCAAAATACTTTTCCCGCTCTGGTTGGAGCGGGAGGGTGTGTCAGTATCTTACTGACTAAAACCTACCCGTGTTCCTTCCGTTGCCTGTGTTGCCAGGGACCTCGGTATCCCTTTCGGACTTTCCCGCGACCCTGGCAGGCATCGGCCCTAGTAGACCCTTACACTTGTGCTGACATCTCTTTGAGGCGCGCGTGGCAACGTGCTGTCGACCCGGACCTTTTCCTTATCGAACGGTGAGCTACCCATTGCTCACCGTCCGCAAGCCCGCGCCAACAGAGGTCGAAAATCCGCCCGGGATTCCCGACGCCCAGGCCGTCTCCTACGGCGGCTTCTTCTTCATGTAAAGATGTAATCGATCACACTACCTACCTTCTCCTTGATAGTAGGTATTGCTTCCGGAAATCTTAAAACTGCGGGTAAAGTCACTTTATTTCTCAAGCCAGCCAAAGCTTAGACTCGCACACAGACTGTCTGACGTACGTATTGTTAACACGCTATCCGTCGTAGTCACAGCCTGTCTTGCGACGGTACCTACATTGCGGGTAAGGTTCATTTTTAAATAACAAGGATGATAAAACCACTACCACAAAACAAAATACGTTCTTAAAACAGCCAATGAAAATCTAAAACCAAAATTGAAAAATTGTTCGTAAAATCTACACAATTTACGTTAAACTGTTAGCTTAATTATTATAATACGGCAAAGTTGCAAACTTTCCTATCCAAATATATTGCGTGCTGATAAGCGTTATTGTGGTAATTTATGAATAGATTTACTGAGCGGCTCCGGCGTGCATTGAACGTGCTATTCCAGAGCGCTTTGCTTTGCCAATTTACATTTTTATTATCCACCCCGTGTGAGCTGTTTGCACTGTGACAGTACAAACATTTTCCGAAGCTTGTGTCGTGTCGCTTCAAATTGACATTCACCAATGGTTCCAAGCCCCTGCTAACCAAACTAGTGTGTTTTTAATTTGAAAGCGTTTGGCTTGTTGCTCTCTCGGTTGGAAGAATTAGAAAAACGAAGAGATTTCCGTTTATTAAGTGAGCATTTCTATATTGGAAAAATGTTGTTGTTTTGTTCAGAAGCGAAGTTTTTATTTAGCAATCGTTGTCAGCTTGTGAAAAATGGACTTGATACTCGGTGAAGTTTTATTTGGAAAACGATGTTATTGGATTGCTAAATGTTAATTGAATTATTGAGGTTAGAACTTAATTTTTTTAGTGGCTCAAACCTAATTTTATTTTATTCCTCTTTGACATCAAATCAATTAATGTTAAAGATGAATAGAAGAAGAACATAGAGTAATTTTCTCAAAATGTCATGGTAACTGACAGCGTTTCATGTAGATAGATATTCCTAGTATCCGACGCATGTGGCTGGCAATCTCTAACATCTTTCAGATAAATAGCGAATGTAGCTCGGTTCAATATCCGGACCATGCACCGATCGCTTTACCTTCATATTTCATGTAAAGGTATCCGTCGTATCCGTCCATTTCGTTTATATGGTGAGGATAAATAGAAACCTGCAATCGACAGCAAAATGTAATCTGTGCCAGTTTTCGGAATCCAAAAATTGAGATCCCGTTCAGGGAATTCGTAACAGCCAGTTCAGTTCAAATAAATCTAGTTCACAAGAAAACTTTTCGAATTTGGAATCCAGTCACTTTTCAGAACAGCAAATAAGCATTGGATTTTTTGCAATTGCAATGCATCGGGGACTGATTAACGAGCGCGCGTCGCGTTTCGAGACTCCTGACGTTTTAAATGCTACGCTCGTTTTCCGCGTGACTGAGAATACGCGCCACGTTTTGATTTTACATTCCCTCTTTTGTTTTTACCTTCCTGTCTTTTGTTTTGTTGCCGCGGTAGGTATTTGTGTCTGGCTCTAGGGTTTTTGTATGCTTACCGTGTAGTGACACACTTTCGTTGTTCAGTATGGTTTGTAAATGTTTTTGGGCGTTTGATTTTTGCTTTTTGCTTACTGGAACGATTCTAGTATTTCTCCGTTTTGTGGCGATTTAAATATTTTGATGGAAAATTACTATTTTAAGCAAACCGCTTGGCGTTAGATCTTTTCTGTCGAAAACAGGAGATCATAATCTTTCAATGGCCTAATGGTATTGAAGAAAGCCATTACTATAGTTGTTAGCTAGAAATAATGGAAATTCATAATTATATTTCAATTGTAATAATTATAGCAGTAACTGAACTTTAGCATAAAATTAAACAGCCTCCTTTGCCAATTAACGATTATTAATAATGAAATATAAACTTATTGCAGTGATTGAGCAGCACCAAATTATGTACCTTCATTAAATTTAACACGATAATACTCTACGACGACCACAAAGAGTATCGGAGCATAAAATTGAAGCGAAAACAGTTTACCAATTATTAATGACAAGCTTCAATGGACCAGAATGGAATTCTGCTCAGGATGGTATTCTGACCAGAATAGCCAGAGAGCTACGCATGGATTCGTATGCACAGACATACCAATTGAATTTAATGGAAAAGTAATTAAAGATCTTTAAAGCGGCGGTCAATTTATTTTATCGGGCAGCGGGACGCGATGGGAAATGAACGTGTCCCGTCGCGGGAATTGTAGAGTTAACTATCTGGTTCTAATGCTACTTTTAACTGGCAGAGAAAGATTAACCCCAATGCAGACCTCGATAGGGGATTGTTTTTAATCGAAATTGAATCTAGAGAAGCAAAGCTTGTCTATACTTAATCAATAAACGCTTTTTTTCATAAAGCGTCAACATTATACTAATTTAGCTTTTAGCTACATCATATTCCTTAGAAAATTAATAGAGTGATTATCTGGACTTCAGTCTAAATATATTTTCGTCTAAATTAAAGGTTTGAACAAAAAATTTTACTCTTTCATTAAAACTCCGTTTAGTACTTAGCTAATAACTTAAAGGATTCTGTTTTTGCGAAAAGGGCGTAAAATGTTGGCTTAAAAGTTTTCCACGAATTTGCTAAAGTAGGATTTATCCGATAGATGGTAAGTCGCAAGTGGCTTGTTTGTGTCTTCCGCAGAAGTATGGTAGCCTCGTCTTCCCATAATTGACTTTCCTTGTATTCCTTCAAAGTTATTCTAACACCCGAGGCGAGTGCTGAATTTCTAGTAAAATGTTAGATAAGAACTCTTTAAGTAGAGAATGGAAATGTTAAGAAATACGTAATAGTCAATCGTTTCAAGGAAGCGGGATTTAAACTTAAGTTTTGATATAAAATATCTGAACGTTTTATTATGAAATAACATTTTGTTCATGTGTTGAGCAGAACGTTTGAGCAGTCTACATGCTATAAATTTTTTATGTTTTTTAATAATAATAAAACGTTTATTTTAGATAAAATCCATAAAGCATAATACTAATAAAAAGTCAGCGCGTAAATATAAAAATAAACTGAATAAAAGAATTCAATTAATAACAATACATAATACATTACAATAAAATAAAATAATCATCATCTGCCTAGCCATTCCCTAACTATGTTGGGGTCGGCTTCCAGTCTTACCAGATACAGCTGTATAGCAGTATTTTACATGGACTGACTGCCTATCTGACCTCCACAACCCAGTTACTGGGTAACACGATACCCCTTGGTAAGACTGGTGGTCAGACTTTCGAGCTTCTGACGACCCGTAACGACTGTCAAAGATCTACAAATGACAGCCGGGATCAACGGCTTAACGTGCTTTCAGAGGCACGGAGGGGTCTTGGTATGTAAAGATGGTCACCAATCCACGAACCAACCGCGGCAAGCGTAGCTTAACCTTATCGATCGACGGCTGTTATCACTTAGCCCCACAATAAAATAAAATAATAATATGTTAGTATTGTCCGGTAGATATACACATCCATCTATGTTGGACCGGACAGTCTGTGCGATAAGCAATCATCCTGAGGATGCTATTGCTACTGTCTTTGACTCTTCTTAATAAAGAAGCAACCGTTTTCCGGATCATATCTGGATAGCCATCCGTTCGAGCTTCTGCAAACATTAGCGACGCTCTGCAAAAGGCAGCCGCAGCAGCATCCTAAAGATGTTGTTTATATTGAACGCGCAGGACACTGGCAGCCCTACGAGTTTGACTTACCCATAGACTGCTCGCGTAAAATGATTGACAGTATGCCTTAAACAAAGTGATCTTTACTGGAATGGAGCAGCGAGCGAATCTACGGGCAATCATGCTCCAAATCTGCGTCATCGGACAAATCCTTCGTCACAATGTGCCCTAAATACCTAAAACTGGTCACTCTCTGCAGTGCCTCACCATACAATTTAATCGGAGGAATACAAACAGGCACGGATACACTACATTTACCCTTGAAAAGCAGAACTTTGCTTTTTGCTATATTATACGTCAGTCCATAATATGCAGTTCGTTTATGAAATACAGAGGGAGATTGCGAAGACCTACTACCAATTTGCACGACACAGTAAGCTGATAATTCAAATGAGCAGTTACTGAAGAATTGCACCTGCATTTATACAATGACATCATGCAACATAGCTTATAGCCGCTAGACAAGAATAATAAATTCATACGTAGTAGTTACCTATTCCATTTCGTTATCCTCCATTACGATATATCGTTATAATCACACAGAAGATTTTGCACATCTAAGATTATAGAAAAAGCTAGATTTTTTCGAAAAATAAAATCAAGAAATTAATTAATTAATATTTTCATAAAATAAAATATTATTTTAATCAAATATATATTTAAAATATAAAATAAATAACATGACATTCTAATCATAAGTGAATATATAAAAATATAAAAGGAATCCCTCACCGCCAACGTATGCCAGTGACGTTTAAATAAAACTTCCGCCATATTTCGGAGTATAGTCTCGCGAATGTTAATACAAGCGCGAGTAAATGGCAAGAGTTTGCGACTCACCCCGAGGCTGTGCTAAATAGGGAAAGTTTGTATTAATATGAAATATTCTTATACTGCCATGTCGCTTTAGTGTCGGAACGACGGAAATATCGTATTATCTTAATAGTTTTTTAAGTGGGAATCGTGGGGGCTTTGCATCTTCTTATAAAAGTTTGTAAGAATAAAAGTTGTGCTTATATTTTTTAAACAGTATTTTCTTAGTGCTAAGATAAACCAGACGCTTAAAATCGATATAAATGACATCAAACTAAAGAAAAAACAAACAGAATTTAAAACGCCTCAAAATAACAGCGCTACATCTCGTTACGGTCGACTGAATGCGCTCCAAGGCGAAGAGCTCACAAATTATGAGGCTCTCCCTGCGGCCGTTTAAATAATCTCGGGGTGCAATAAAAGCCGTCCAGGCTATATATTGCAAGTACACCGAACCCATTAGATGGCGCAGTGCAAACATCCTCGCAAACTAATGGCCTGGCCATGGGTAAACTGTGCCCAGACGTACCAAGGAACACGCAGTAAGAGCCTTAAACCGTGTGTGCATTGCACTCGATTATTATTGGAGGCCGATTAGAACTAGTTGGTAAACACCATTAGTTTGTTTATCAACTAGTTGTATTATAGTGAAGCTGTGGTGGTCCGTTTACGTAGATTAAATAAGTTGCTTTAACTTTTTCGTTTGATCCCTTTTTAGTTAACATAGGTTCTAGTTCATGGACGATGTAGTTGTTGGCTTTGTGTGTATTGTGAAGAAGAAAAATAGAAATAGTTTTTTACGGTCGGCAACAAAACCTGGGTCTGTTATTGGTACACTCAAGTTACTCACATTATTCGATATGATGAAGTTTGGACCTTTTGTTATCTCTCGAGAATGTTTAAATTTTTCTATAAAGTGGGACTCTTTATTTAGAACTATGTACGTATTTAATTGAACAATGAATTGCAACAAAAATGTGAATTGAGGTACATATTTACCATAAACTAATAGCATCCACATTAAAATAAAATAAAAAGCTTCTTTTACTCAAAGAAATTACATTCCACGCCATTAACATTTAAATTTTAACCCACCCATTATGCTAACCAGCTTCAAATATACAAAAAGGACCACATATATTCCCCCACGCGTGGCTAGTCAGATACACAGTGCATATTTCTACAGCAAATAGCTGGCTGGTCACTGGCTTATCTCGCCATGTCGTGCACTTAGATGTTTACAGCTAACCCCGGTCACTTGATAGTAATATTTGCATACAACCCCGCCGGGATTAAGCTGTGAAAATAACATAATAATATAAGTAACAATCTTTAAAATTTTAGTGCCCACGTCCCTACGCAACGTCGGGACTTGGGTAAGGTTTCTTTGGCGAGCGTCGTAAAATGAAAATTATAATAAAATGTTAATGTAGTCTGTGTTTCTTTACAGTAACAGTTTTATCCTTCCTCACTGTTTTGGGATGTCCAAAATAATATTACAATACCATAGTTAGTAGGTATAGTTCCTACAAGTATATATGTGAATAAATGATTTATACTGCATACATATTACATGAAGAATTAAATTAAGGGTCGGATAAACCGTTGACCTTGGTCATACAATTGCGCGTCGCGCCGTTCGATTTCATAGGGAATATTTATTTTAGTAATGAAAATATGAATATTTGAAAAAAATCACAGATCATAAAAAAGTCTTTTAATATATAAAAAAACATGAAAATATCTTAAGTAGTTTGAAAGTTATGTCGTTTTTTATGCTTTGGGAAGACATTACTTCCCGAATTTATTTCACAAAGCATTTTACTACAATACTCTTAAATGTTCACATGTAAAATTGATGTGAAAGCGTTCTAGTTTAACATACGGTTTTGGATAACTAACTTGCATTATTTGAATGCGTAATAACAGATTTAAAAGTCACTAAAATCATATAACTGCGCCTTAAGTTCAATTTTGTTCACCATGGGATCTGGAGGCAAAAGTCCTCGCGCATGTATGGGAGTGGCGCGAGGAGGCGAAACGCCGGGGCGTAACTCCGCTGCCGCGAGAAATCGCGGCACAGCGGAGCTCCAGCTGGATCTCATGGCGACATGGAGAGTACGGTTGTCGCAACCCATTGCTGGGCACGCCACGATTGTGGCGATAAGTCCCCTCTTTGAGGAGTGGCTAGAGAGGCATCGCGGCGTCCTTACCTTCCGCCTGACGCAGGTCCTCACCGGACACGGCAGCTTCGGGAGGTTCCTGTGTCGGATAAGGCGGGAGGAAACGCCCGGGTGTCACCACTGTGTGGATCACCCGGAGGACACGGTGGAGCATACGGTGGAGGTCTTCCCGGCTTGGGCAGAGCACCGCCGTGTCCTCGTGGAGGCAATCGGCGGCAGAGATCTCTCGCGTCCGGCCCTGGTTCAGGCCATGGTATGGAGCGAGAGGGCATGAGCGGCCGTTACTTCCTTCTGCGAAGCAGTAATGCTCGTAAAGGTGGGACGGTTGAGGGAAAGGCATGTTTCGCGCCCTCTCGCCCCTAGCTGCCACAGGAGACGCCCTGGGCGTCGGGAATCCCGAGCGGATTTCCGGCCACCGTAGGCGCGGGCTTGCGGACGGTGAGCAATGGGTAGCTCACCGTCCGGTAAGGACCAGGCCCGGGTTGACGGCGCGTTGTATTCCACGCGCGCCTCAAAGAGATGTCGTCAGCACAAATGTAGGGGTCCACTAGGGCCGATGCCTGCCGGGGTCGCGGGAAGGTACTTATGGGTCACCGAGGCCCCCGCAACACAGGCAACGGATGGAATACGGGTGGGTTTTAGTCAGTAAGAGTCTGACACACCCTCCCGCTCCATCCAGAGCGGGAGAAGTTATTTGATAATTTCCCATCCACAAAAAAAAAAGTTCAATTTTGTTCTGTAGATGGGGTCTAAATTCTTTACAATTTTAGTGACGTAATATACAAGTCGGAAGAGTAATCATTGCCGGGCTGATGATCTGCTACGATAGCGTAGCGGCGTAGCACTCAGACCCTCTTGCTAGCTACCGCGTAGCACAAGCTTAGTTTAAGTAAATCAAAAACTATGTGCGTTCGATTTATTTAAACCGAGATTGTGCTTTAGATTAGAATAGAGTACAGTTAATAGTTGCTGCATGTCGTTAATAAAAAAAGTTTATCAAAATTAAAAAAAAAAGTATCTCTACAACATTTCTCTAGAATGTACGAGTACATTATTAAGAAAAAAATAAAAAGAACATACTAAAATGTATAGAATGAATAGAAAACTAAACTATAAATCTACTTTATTCTATTTGTTTCCTCAACATATTTGAGTCCTTTGTACACGGCACGGTTTCTTTACGGTCTTTTTTTTTGGTTGGGAAATTATCAAATAACTATCTAAGAGCGCCCAGAGCGAGATAATTATATTATATTTATATAATTATCTCGTTCTGGGCGGAACGGGAGGATGTGTCAGACTCTTACTGACTAAAACCCACCCGTGTTCCTTCCGTTGCCTGTGTTGCCAGGGGCCTCGATAACCCTTTCGGACTTTCCCGCGACCCCGGCATACTTTACGGTCTGGTGTATAAACCGCGCCGTATAAAAGTGTCTGTCAACAAGCTTCCATAGTGATCCATACAACACTAATGACCATGCGTAGCAACACACGGCGAATAAACCGTCATTTTTTTCGGCCAAAAAAAACGTGTGTGTTATAAGGGCCTTACAGTTCATACTAGAAAGAAAGAAAAGAAAGAAAGAAAAATTGTTTATTCTGCACAAACAAAACGTACATTGCAAAAAAGATTTCATAAAATAAACACATAAAAAGTAGCCAAAAGCCTCGTATTTAAAATATTATATTAACAATGTTGTCCAATACTTGATGTCAGGGTTCCTGGCCCTGACATAGACCAAAATGACCATAGACTATACTAGTTCTTAATAAACGTAATGATATAAAAACTTCATGCTCAAACTATTACTACGAACTTCACTTCACATGCTTAACAGAATATTCAACGATTTCCCAGAACCATCCTTTCAGAGCCAAAGTAAAGGTGCCACACTCGTGCTTCTGAATATTTTTCTAAGGACCTGTAGCTGAAGGCTTTACGAACACGCTTTATGTAGATACCGCTTTTGGCTGGACAAGTTATTTGTATTGAGTACAAGCCTTTTATTTTGTTCGTAAATATGGAAGGTATACTTAAGTATTAATATTGGAGTCGTTTTTTTTACTCGCACACGTGGTATGTATTTGCCTTTTGTGTAGTTTTGGGTGTTCTTCACTCTTTTCAGGTAGGAAGGGTAAAAAGTTATTTTATCTGGACTGGACTCTGTGTGTCTGTGTGTTATGTATGTGGCTATACATACATTCATATTTCGGGACGGTATACTCGACTAGTTTATCGAACAATATTGTACCTCACCCATCATGAACATAAAGAGTTACTGTGTTAAGTGACCTACCTACTTGTGCAATAGGGATGATGACAATTGCCCGTCAGGTACCTAGACTATTAAAAATGGTTGACTTGTGTTTTTTCTTTTTTTACGTAATCTAAAGATTACTGCGATTCATTGAGTTAAAATGTGACATGACGTCACGCGTTGCTAGATTACATACTGAATTTTGACGTAGCGAGCCCCCCACTCCTCAACTTTAATGCGTTTTATCTAAGTCATGTTTTATTAATATGATAAAGCAAAAAATACGTGTCTAATATTTTTTTATTATCTGATTGATGGACTAAATAGGATTTCTTTTTTTTTAACCAGGCATCATCCCTATTGAAATTGTATTATCGGTTTAAAACGGACCTCACTTGGCAATCTACTTTTATGTTGCAGTAACTGTCTTTACCAGTAGAATT
Source organism: Atethmia centrago (assembly GCA_905333075.3). NCBI lineage: Eukaryota > Metazoa > Arthropoda > Insecta > Lepidoptera > Noctuidae > Atethmia > Atethmia centrago. Next base: position 10,158,315 of record HG995383.1, on the reverse strand, counting down.
TCCTGTTTTAAACTACTCGTACAACTACAACAACATTCCGATACTATGGTCCTGTTGAGAGTTTCCTTATCTACAATGTTTCATATTGAATCGTTTTCAACTATTTTTCCTACATTTCCAGTCCCGCTGAAATGTACTAAGCAAGTAGTTGAAATTAAAGTTTAAATTCACTTAGTTCAACTTACACAATTATTGTGAAATAGAACGAGCAATTTCAATTCTACACTATCTATTTCTCGATAGAATTCACAATAAAGTCAACTCACAAACAAAGCAATAACTTCTCATAATGCTCATTGCGGTCTACATTCTTATTCCAAAATATTGTGGCGCTTAGCAAATGTACAATAAATCGATGGTTTGGATCCAAAACCGAGAGCGTAGTACCTATTATTGTTAATAGTTGAGCATTATGGTCGGATAATAATCGCTGCATTGTCACGAGTTGGGCTATGATCTCGGATTACCAGGGCAATTGCCGGGACACAGCAACGAGGCTCAACTCTTCGTAGGAACCCCCAGTGTGTACATCGCCCTATATCGATGCCAGTCTACTAATCTGTTAAGCTGCGATTGTGAGAGATACACCTAATATCCCTGGTATTTACAGTATAATTAGTGGACTCGGGTCCGGCCTGATTACGTGGAAATAGATTGATGTAGAGAATAAACCAATTCAGCTCAGCGAGCCGGGATTATAGATATCTGCACGTATTAATGAGGGTGATTTGGCGTGGCCGTTACATTTTATTGGTGTTTTCCTCTTGTTCTCTTCCTTGTGTTTTCGTTTCTTACGTGTAGATTTTATTGGGGCAGGTAGAGTTATGGGGGTATCTTGTGGGCGTTTGATGTACTGTAATGGAGTAATTTTTCATGGAGATCAATGAGTTGGATGTTTTTCAATTGGTCTTTTGTTCATTATAAAAATATACTTAGCACGTATATTATTTTAATGCCGGGCATAATGATTACCGAGTTATTTAAGCCAGCATTTAGCAATGCATTATTACTCGTACAAACGGCACTATATGTAATATTTCTTGAGCACACCATATTTCAAGGTTGTAGTCATCTTAAATATGCCTGCTTCTGACTAAAACCTGATTCAACGCACAGACAGTTACAGCTTACAGTTGTCATAAAATATTTCATAGTTTCATTTGTCCAGATCTAGATAAAATTTTAGACCTGATTCAATGTTCTCAGTTAGTTTTAATGACAATCTGGCAGTTGGTGTATTTTATGCGCCCTACCCAAATAACTTTCTTTGGTATTGTTAGTCGAGTCGTTGAGCTCCTTGAGTTCTGAGTTGAGCTACACGATTATTGACAAATGCGTGCATTGACTGGACAGGTTCACTCAAATCTGTGTGGTTCCTTCAATCAATCATGTGAGTGAGTGTGGGTCATTTTTATTTATTTCTTTTTGTTTTTTTTTCTCAGTTAATTTTAATGATAGTCTGGCATTTTGAGTACTTTATGCGGCCTACCCAAATGTCTTTTCCTTGGTAGTGTTCGTTGAGTCGTTAAGCTCCTTAAGTTCTGAGTTGAGCTGCACGATTACTGACAAATGCGTCCACTGACTGGAAAGGTCCACTTAATCTGTGTGGTTCTTTCCTCAAAAAATCATATCTGACACCTATGTACATGGCCTTCGTATGATCTAGCCACGATTATGTCTGGTCTTTAAAAGGGACTGAGACTTTTGAGTTTGTTTCTTCTCAGAGTAGTCAGATAGGAAACGCCGACCTCGTCTAGTTTTTAAAATAAGTTTGACGTATAAAAGTGTTTGTACAAACCTACTTACAGAAATAAAATTATATATTACCACAAAGATGTGGCTCTTACTTTTAGAAAGTTATTTATGTGCTAATGATTTATTAATGTAAAGTGCTCATATATAACCATTTAGAGAAATTCAAAAGGTGTGTGATTTGTTATTCGCCCTCCATTGCCTCCGGCCCTCTCACCTACACCTTTGGGAGATCTCTATTGCCAGAGGCGTTATAGTCGCGTGGCGTGGGACGCCACAGCCGACCACTCTTGCGAACCATGGGAGGTCGAGACACTCCTCCCGTGGAGCGTGAGAGTTGCCGACTGCGGCTGCTTGATCCACTACGAGGTGGAAAATACCTCGTCTTCGTGCTCCACCTCATCTGCCAGCCCTGTTCCACTACTGCCTGCTGAACCTGTCCCATTACTGCCTGCCTGTTTCTTGCCGTCCTAGCATCCCGAGCTATGATACTCTGAAGCCTGGAAATAAACTCTTACTCATACTTACTCGTACCTTTTTATAATCATTGTTACTAATTTAAATTTTTAAAAGTGACTTACGACTGGCCCTCCGGCTTATCGTAACGTTAGAGAGTCCACATCGTATTTCGAAAACATAACAGCTACGGTCAGCCAAGAAAGTGTATATCAGTTCTGCAGATGAAGATATCGGTAACATTGACTGGAGAAATCAGTTCCGTAAAGTCAGTTTAAAAATGGAACGCATGACGTCACTAGAATTCATATTCTTGGAAGAGAATCTTATCATTCATATGACGTGCAAGCGAATTTCATTCTGTCTACTAATTTTTGATCGATTGTACACATGCCGTACAACGACAGTCGAAGAAAAGGCTCGCAGTATGGCGAGTATTGATTTGCCATGTATCGGTCTAGACGGGAAATGATAGAGAGGACCAACTTGAAATAGCTCCCTTGACGTCACAGCGTATACGATGCATAGGATATATGATACTTTTGTAACGGTGTGTGTTAAATAGCCGGGAGTTTGTATGTTATGTGGTAACACTTACACTGTCTTGGCTGAAGAAAAATAGATACCTAATGTTTCAACATTAAGACGCTGACACCTAAACCGCGGTCGCTGTCAGATTGCATAGAAAAAAAAAAGAAGCGCGATGCCACAACGCTTGTAATTTATTGCAAAATATGAAGCAATTATCTATTTACTCAAAATTGAGTTGAGTAATCGAAGATAAAAAACAACCAAGTTCTGCATTCAAATAAGACGTTCTTGTTATTAATTAAATACGTCATGTATGTTTATATTTAATACAGATATTTTGGATTATAATTCAAGGTAAGAGGTTAATTTAACGTTAGTTTGTATCGAGATTTTTTTATAAACATGTTTTGGTACGTAACAACCAAGTTCTGGGAAATATGTTCAAAATTAACATACAGCCTTGGCCAAAAGTATTGAGCACTCATGACATCTTTCATTTTTATGAGGAGTATCAAATAGAAATAAAACAAAACGTTTTATATAGGTTTATTTTACTATTTGTTAATTAAAAATTAATATTTTGTGGCCTTAATTACGGCAGAAATTCTTTTTGGTAAAGAGCTAACAAGATTTTTAAAGTCTTCAGCAGTAATTGGGTTCCATTCTAGGCGCAGGTAGCGTTTCAAATCTTCTCTGTTGTTAATTGTGTGGCGCCTAACTCTACGCTTTAATAAACCCCATAAATGTACTATGGGGTTCAGATCTGGCGACTGGGCAGGCCAGTCAAGAAGCTCTGTGTTATTTTCCCGAAACCATGTCATAGTGCGGGCAGATTTGTGGCATGGCGGGTTATCCTGCTGGAATTTAACACCATCCATGATCGTGTCGCCGAAAAGTTTCGTGAATGAAGGCAGCAACGCAGTTTCTAGTACATTTATGTACTTAGTAGAGTCCATGCGGCCCTCACACACGAACAATTCGCCAACTCCAGAATCGGTCATGCAACCCCAGACCATAATGCTGCCGCCGCCGTGTTTTATGGTTGGGATCACATACTCTGGCTTAAATTCTTCACCCACCCTGCGACGCACAAAGGTCACACCAGGTGTACCAAAAATCTGCAATAAAGAGAAAAATATTGAGTTCCGGAAAAAAAAAAAGTTCATCTATGCGTTTGGTATTTAAACCATTTTATATAATTTTATTAGGGTATTAAATTGACTTATTCACCTCAAATTTTGATTCGTCTGAACACACAACATTTGACCACTCTTCAGCGGTGAAAGTTCGGTGTTTTAAGGCCCATTTATACCGAGCTTTTTTGTTGATGTCGGAGAGTCATGGCTTCTTCCTAGCTTTACAGCCTTTCAGACCAGCTTCAGAGCAGTTGTTGGGGTCCCAAATAACGGTAGGAGGGGTTTCTATAGGCGTCGAGTCGACGATGAAGTACCTGGGACTCGTCCTCGACAGCCGGTGGAACTTCGTGGAGCATTTCCGACGTTTGGCTCCCAAACTGGAGCGGGCGGGCGCTGCATTGAAGCGGCTCCTGCCCAATCTAGGGGGTCCAAACGCCTCCTGCCGGAGGCTCTACGCGGGGGTCGTGCGGTCCATGGCCCTCTACGGGGCTCCTGTATGGGCGCGCTCTCTGGCGCTGCGGCCAGCCCGCCGGTTGAGCGCGGCCCAAAGGGTCATGGCCATCCGGATGGTCCGAGAATACCGCACGGTCTCCTGTGAGGCAGCGAGCCTCCTTGCCGGATTGCCGCCATGGGATCTGGAGGCAAATATCCTCGCGCACGTATGTGAGTGGCGCGAGGAGGCGAAATGCCGGGGCGTAAGTCCGCTGCCGCGAGAAATCGCGGCACAGCGGACGGAGCTCCGGCGGGATCTCATGGCGTCATGGAAAGTACGGTTGTCGCAACCCAGTGCTGGGCACGCCACGATTGCGGCGATAAGTCCCCTCTTTGAGGAGTGGCTGGAGAGGCGCCATGGCGTCCTCACCTTCCGCCTGACGCAGGTCCTCACCGGACACGGCAGCTTCGGGAGGTTCCTGTGTCGAATAAGGCGGGAGGAAACGTCCGGGTGTCACCACTGTGTGGATCGCCCGGAGGACACGGTGGAGGTCTGCCCGGCTTGGGCAGAGCACCGCCGTGTCCTCGTGGAGGCGATCGGCGGCAGAGACCTCTCGCGTCCGGCCCTGGTTCAGGCCATGATACGGAGCGAGAGGGCATGGGCAGCCGTCACCTCCTTCTGCGAAGCAGTAATGCTCGCGAAGGAGGAGGCGGGACGGTTGAGGGAAAGGCACGTTTCGCGCCCTCTCACCCCTAGCCGCCGCAGGAGACGCCCTGGGCGTCGGGAATCTCGGGCGGATTTCCAGCCACCGTAGGCGCGGGCTTGCGGACGGTGAGCAATGGGTAGCTCACCGTCCGGTAAGGACCAGGGCCGGGTCGACGGCGCGTCGTATTCCACGCGCGCCTCAAAGAGATGTCGTCAGCACAAAAGTAGGGGTCCACTAGGGCCGATGCCTGCCGGGGTCGCGGGAAGGTACTTATGGGTCACCGAGGCCCCCGCAACACAGGCAACAGGAAGGAATACGGGTGGGTTTTAGTCAGTAAGAGTCTGACACACCCTCCAGCTCCGCCCAGAGCGGGAGAAGTTATTTGATGATTTCCCAACCTCAAAAAAAAAAAAAAACCCTGCGACGCACAAAGGTCACACCAAGTGTACCAAAAATCTGCAATAAAGAGAAAAATATTGAGTTCCGGAAAAAAAAAAAAGTTCATCTATGCGTTTGGTATTTAAACCATTTTATATAATTTTATTAGGATATTAAATTGACTTATTCACCTCAAAGTTTGATTCGTCTGATCACACAACATTTGACCACTCTTCAAGTGAAAGTTCGGTGTTTTAAGGCCCATTTATACCGAGCTTTTTTGTTGTTGTCGGAGAGTCATGGCTTCTTCCTAGCTTTACAGCCTTTCAGACCAGCTTCCAGAAGTCTTCTACGAGTAGTTCGAAAAGAAATTGATTTCTTAATTTGTTCTGACAACTCAGCAGCGAGCTCTGAAGATGTTTTTTCCTATTTCTTAACGACTCTCTCAGTAATTGACGATCCTGACAGCCTGTGGTGATGCGTTTGCGCCCGGTTCTCGGTCTATTTTGATGTGATCCGGCAGCAGAGAATCGCTCAATAGCTTATTGCACGGATCGGCGCGAACATTTCACAGTTTTGGAAATCTCTACTTGTGATTTCCCTTGCTCATGCAGAAGCTGTATCTGCACACGTTTTTCTAAAGAAAGTTTGTTTCGTTTTGGCATATTTCAACGATAACACTTAAAACTTTGAAATAAAATACCAAAGGAGCACTAGATCACTGATGTGTTCACAACGAGCGATGGTAGCGAACTGATAAATAAATACAAAATTTGTAAAAGACACATTTTATTGCACCCAGGTGTTTTATTGCTAGCTGCGGCGTGGGTCATTGTTTTTAAATCTTTGTAGATGACCGACAAAAGAATATTTCAACAATAGATTTGGTTTTCTCCCATACCGTGAAGTATTTTTGAGTTAATCCATTACAAACAAACATACAAAAAAAACAATCTTTTCTCTTTATAATGCTAGTCTAGATAAATTAAATACAACATTAAATAAAATAAAAGAAATACACATTGAAGTTATTTTGTTTTGCTTTTTTTTTAATATATAGCTAAGTTAAGATACTATAATTTTAGACACCATTTTACATTTATGTACCAATAAAATTAATATGTTATGTGATTATTTAATCAATTAATGTTACCTCCAATCGCCTGAAACTCAGGATTACCTAGTTCAGGCACAAATCATGTGTGAACTTGACATAGATTTAAGAAAAACTGTATTTAATGTTATTTATATTTTTTAATATCATTTTATATTTTTTTTATAATTTTATATGGCTTAGTCTATTATTTGTGTCGCATCAATTAATCCTGGTTTTCAGCCAGACAGATCTAGATCTATACTCCTAATTTTCTCCGTACATTTTCAAAACGATCTGAAAATGGCATACTAATTTAGGAGTTTAGGTAGGGTAGACTCTGTTAAAACCGTTAAAATAAAATAATTCGGTTCCTTGCACAAAATAAATTCAACTTGTATCACTTCAAACCTTCAAACACAAAATCAAATAAAACTCAATACCTACATTCGTTCACAGTTGACAGTAGTCGTACAGAGGGACTGTATTGAGCAATCATGATGTGAAACGTCCCGTGCCCGCCCGTTTCTCATTTACTCACGACTCAACGTCGACGTCGTATACTCTCACCATAGAATGTTGCCATCGTCTCGTATGGACGTGATATTGTTACCGACACGTAGCGCACTTTTACACGTGCTTTTGAACAGCGAATTTTGTGTAAAATTGCGCAGTTTCGGTTTTTATTTTATGGTTATGGTGTTGTTTTATGTTTTTTTATAGATTTTGGATAAGAGAGTTTTACTGTTACTGTATACCTGTGTAATCCCACTGCTAGGAAAAGGCTCTCCCCATGATTTGCAGTGCTTGTGATCCTAATGTGGACCACTGGTCGTTTTGTTTTATTCGTCCCAGGAGCCTTCCGCTAGAGAGTTCTAATATACAATTTATGGGTGCTAATGTGAAGAACATCGGTAGTAATCCTATTTATCCTAATCCTTACTAATATTATAAATGCAAAAGTGAGCTTGTCTGTTTGTTACGTTTTCACGCTACAACGGCAAAATGGATTTGGATGTAATTTGGCACATGGGTAGACCATAACCTGAATTAGGACATAGAATACTTTTTATCCCGATATTCCCGCGAGACTTATGTGGATGAAACTGCGGGGCGCAGCCAGTAACTTATAATTATTATGTTGATCTTATGGTTTAATATAGACGTTTTTTTTAATCATTAAATTCACCTGGTTACCATACTTTGATCCCTTTTTAAGATTCATCAAGCTTTTATCGTTGGCTATGGAACTTGTTTAGATTTCTTCACAGCGTATTTTTTTTTTACCAATTTACAATATTCGCACTTTTGCACGTAGGTACGTTTTAGCGTGACGACGTTTGGGTAAGATCGCGCAGTCTCCTTTGTGCTTTTTATTTCATTTTATGGTTATGTTTGTATGCAAATGCGTGGATTTGAACGTCCAAATAGTTCCACCTATAAACCATAATACTATTATTGCTATGGAAACACTCCACCCCAATGCGTAACACATTTTCTTTCACAATCAGAAAGATTTTGAAAGATTCCTAATCCATTGCTTCATTATGTTTAAAAAAAATTGTTTGCTCGACAACGTACCTAAATTACGCAATAAATATTGTCAAATTGTCTAAATGAAATACATTGCAATTGTTAGTGTGTTAAGGCTCCTGCAGACTAGCGGGATATCGCACCAGTCTGCACGAGCCTTCACGCTATTATCACGCTCTGGCTGGTTGTACTAAATTTGAGCAACCAAAACTGTTGCAAATTTGTAGATAGATTACTTTTGTGAAATCTTTTAAGATTCCGCAGAAAGTTAAACATTTGCTAAATATAAACCACGGCTAATAAAGCAAAAAAAAAAAAAACATTTAAATTAATATTTACGTTTTCATAAATCTGCAATCAGCTTTATTTTATCCATAAAACTGAAATCCTAATCCGATACCCATCGAATTTTTTTCGTGACTTATTTCTTATAAAACTCTTTTTATTCGGTATTAAACAGACAAATCGGATTCCGAATGGATTAGCTTGTCGCTATAAATCTTACTACGGGACACTGTAAGCTTATTTGCATGGTTTAAATTTGGATAGTAGTAGCGGAATGAGTAACGAGCACTTAGAATAAATTGGCTATGACGGAAACCTACTTTTGCTATTCATCATCATCTACCTAGCCTTTTCTCAGCTACGTTGGGGTCAGATTCCAGTCTAACTGGAAGCGGCTGAGTACCAGTCTTTTACATGAAGCGACTGCCTATCTAACCTCCACAACTCAGTTACTGGGTATTACGATACCCCTTGGTAAGACTAGTTTTCAAACTTTCGGGCTTCTGACGACCCGTAACGACTGTCAAATATCCACGAATGACAGGCGGGACCAACAGCTTACGGCGCTGACAAGAGGCAAAAATAGGGCTGTCTTAAGTAAAAATGGCCAAATCTGTATAGTTTGTGGTAGCGGAAAAAATATATGTTAATTTTGAACATATAATATTTCCCAGAACTTGGTTGTTACCAAAACACGTTTTGAAAAAAAAATCTTGATACGTTAAACTAACCTCTTACCTTGAGTTCAAACCTAATATTAAATATATACATACGTTACGTATTTAATTAATAACAAGAACGTCTTATTTGAATGCAGAACTCGATTGCTTTTATTTTCGATTACTCAATTTAATTTTGAGTAAATAGATAATTGCTTCATATTTTGCAATAAATTACAAGCGTTGTGTCATCGCGCTTCTCTTTCTTTTCTATGCAGTCGGATAGTGACCGCGGTTTAGGTGTTGTCAGCGTCTTAACGTGCTTTCCGAGGCACGGAGGGCTCTTGGTATGTAAACATGGTCCACGGAACAACCGCGACAAGCGTAGCTTAACCTGATCGATCGACCCGTGCGGCTGTTATTACTTAGCCACAAGCCCCCTCATGCTATTTAATCATGTTAATAAAACTTACAGCTTTAGTTGCTGTATTATTAGCCACAGGCCCCTCTTGCTGATGGTAGCTAATATTGTTTATATTACCTACCAGCAGCAAGAGCGGCCTGTGTTATTTTTTAGAAAATTGCGTAATAATGCATTATGCAAAATGTTTTTATTCCAATCGTTGTTCCAAACATGAATAAAAAATGAATTGTTTGTCAAATAATACGTTATTAAAAAAAAGTTATTTTCTTAAGTGAAATAATTGTCAAAGTTATTGTTATATACTGTCGAAATGACAAACCATGTTTTTGCCAATCGTTTCTTGTCAAGTAAAAATTTGAAAATTAATTGTCAGTTAAATGACTGGATACCCACCTTTTCGAACTGACATTTTCATTCAAAATATTGGCAATAACACTGTCGGAACATAATAAGATGACTGTTCAAATTAACCAGGTACAGCTGCAGCGCTGTCGCTAGAATATGACTCGTTGTGAATCTGAGTTTAATGTATGTTTTTGGAAAGGTAAATAGCGTCGGTGTGTTGTCACATAAAACTTTATATTATAAACGTTATATTAAACGTGAGCAATTGGAGGCACCTATGTGTGGTCCTGGGTTTCACCGCAGCAGTCTGTACAGCAGTCTAGACTCTTTTCACTGGCCCTGCAAGAATAGATAAAATAAAATTAATACAAATTAAATTCAACAAGATCAGGTTTATGTACGTTAAAAATAGAATAAAGCTAATTTTGTTGATTCATTCATTCATGATTTTGATTGTTGCAAATAATGAGATAAATAAAGGTTTGAATAATGCTCTATCCGATTTTTATAAGTGACTTGATTAACCTGGTCACCCTTTTATGTATAGTTTATGAAGTTATTTCATAAGATGTAAGTATTTTTTTACATTACGATTCTTTCTTACGATACGGCATCCACAGGCAGGTTTTCTGATCTATTTGTTTACATTTATACCATATACTTTTGGAACAGACTATAGATACCATATTATCACAAACCGTGGAGGCTCTCTTTGATTGAACTTCATGCACAGCTGGTTACATTTCAGGGAGTAAAAATACCTACCAATCCTAACTAATCAGCATTATTTCAATCCATTGCTGGACACAGGCCTCCTCAAGCGTTGCCATATCGACCAGTCCTGTGCTTCTCGTATCCAGCGGATCCCCGCGACCTTCACCTTCACCGTTCCACCTTGATCAAATATTATAAATAAAAGTAATATTGTAAGTTTGTACGGAGCAGAAAATTATAAACTGAAATACTTTTCGGTTCGTCGAAATCTAAAAAGGTGAGGATGAGGAATCAGCGTGTAGGGGTCGGCTAGGGCCGTTGCCTGCCGGGGTCGTGGGACAGTCCAAAAGGGATACCGTGGCCCCTGGAAACACAGGCAACGGATTGAAAACGTGTGGGTTTTAGTCAGTAAGTCTGACACACCCTCTCGCTCCGCCCAGAGCGGGAGAAGTTATTTGATAATATCGCACCCAAAAAAAAGGGTTTAGGAATATCTACACAAGCTGCTCCTCTATAAAAGTTGATCATAATTTTTATTACCTACCTGCACCCACGGTTTTACCCACATAAGTCTCGACCCCATCGGAATATCGGAATAAAAAGTATCCTATGTCCTAATCCAGGTTATGGTCTACCCATGTGCCAAATTTTGCCCAAATACGTTCAGCCGTTTTAGCGTGAAAGCGTAACCAACAAACAAACAAATAAACTCACTTTCGCATTTGTAATATTAGTTAGGATTGGTAGGTATTTTTACTCCCTGAAATATAATTTTTTCAAAGTCTGCCGGTACAATAATTCTGTGTTCCTCGTACTGCGACCACCAAACCATTTGTCAAACAGATGTTTGCAACCAGCTGTGCATGAAGTTCCATAAAAGAGATCCTCTAAAATTTGTGGTAATACAGTATCTATAGTCTGTTTCAAAAGTATATGATGAAAATGTAAACAAATGGATCAGAAAACCTGCCGGTTTGTAATGCTAAGTACAAATTGAGTGCTTTGATTAGATTATTTGAATACTTCAACCCGATAGCCTAATATTCAATCACCTTAAAGCTATTTTCATTTGTCAACTGAGGTTAATTTTATAACCTCAATTTTCGTCAATGATTTTTCAATTAAAATTTATTTAATAATTTAATTTAGGAAAAAATGTTTGAGCTGGTAAGCTAGGGGGAGAAACTTGTGGCTAACAGCCGCACGGATCGATACATCAGGTTAAGCTACGCTTGCTGGGGTTGGACCGTGGTTGGGTAACCAACTTTACATACCGAGACTCCTCTGTGCCTCGAAAAGCACGTTAAGCCGTTGATCCCGGCTGTCGTTCGTGGATTATTGACAGTCGTTAGGGGTCGTCAAAAGCCCAAAAAGTCTGTCAACCAGTCTTATCAACGGGTATTACGAAGTTACTGGATTGTGGAGGTAAAATACTGGTGTTCAGCTGAATGAATGTAGACTGAATGCGACCCCAATATAGTTGGGAAAAGGCTAGGCAGAATTGAATTGAATTGATATTTAAGAAAAACTGGTGAGACATAAAGTTGAAACCTTCTAAATTCAGATGAATGTGTTATTAACCCTCTTTAGTGAGTGATTGTGTTAAATTTAACCTAAACAAGGTTTGTTTACACTTTCACCAGATACTTTTGGAACAGACTATAGATACCATATTACCACAAATCTTGGAGGCATTCTTTTTATTGAACTTCATGCACAGCTGGTTGCTCACATCTGTTTGACAGATAGTTTGGTGGTCGCAGTACGAGGAGGTGGAAGTCCTAGGCGTTCGTCTGTCACACCCTGCATAGGAGCGTTATCAACCTTCTACTGGCTTTGATCAGGGCTTGTTTCCGTAGACGTGAGATAAGATAGCAAAAGTCTGTAATCGTCACTTTCCAGCCCTGCGTTCAGTAGTAGACTTAACAATTTATGCTGTGATCACTCTGCTGTTGAATGTGCATATTTGTGTGTGTATATTTGTGTGTGTATATTTGTGTATTTATTTACATAGAGAGGTTCGTGTATCTCTGTATCCTATTGTCGACCTCGATCCTACCGTCGTGCTTTACCACCCTAAGGATGAATGTCACTTGTACATCTTAAAACGACGAGGTCTACAGGGTGGCAGGGACGCGCAACCAGTTACCATGGATTCAGTACATGATTCTGAACCCCTTTGCGTTGAAACATTTTGTCGATTATAAAAAAAACATTTGCTGTTCCATACATTTTGACCGCGTAAGGTATTAAACTTTTCTATGAAACAGCAGAAAAAAAAATATAACCGACGAAAACTGTCTACGCTAGAGGGTCTACAGGGTGGTCGCGGGACAGTCTGAAAGAGATACCGTGGCCTCTGGCAACATACAGGTAACAGAAGGAACACGGGTGCGATTTAGTCCAGAGAGGGAGAAGTTATTCGATAATTTCCCAACCAAAAAAAAAAAAAAAATACAGGGTGGCAGGGACATCGACGCGTAAACTGTAAACATGAATTCAGCACATATATCTGCTTTCAATACCAATGTGACAGATAGTCTAACCTTAGGTGCAGTGACAACTTACTGTTTTTGTCAAAAGTGGTAAAGCACTTACGAGGTCGACTATACCTTTCCGTTTAACTTTTAAAGTAATTTAAATGAGAATACGAAAATGTTGTTTAAGTTTTTATATTTATACTTATTAATTTTTGTTTCTTAGTCTCCGTGGTTTTTGTGGTTCATCGCCCCTGCAGCAATCTTTACAGCATTTCCAATCTATATTATTTTCTCTGAAAGTATAAAATGATTTTGTTGAATATTTGAAATCAGAATCTGAGATAATTATCAAGTTTAGGAAAAACATACTCAATGTCATACAAAACAAAGTTCAAATAACATTGTAACCCATTTTTTTAGGACCTCTATATTACAAATGGTCACTCAAAATTCAACTTAGAATATATAACGATAAAGTAGATATATGAGTTAATGGCGATGGAATGTAAATTATCAGAGATTATGAATTCAAGTATACCTGTATACCTACTGTTTGGTTTTCTAAGTGTCTGTTTCATAATATCGGAACACTACTACATCACAATTCTGTTAAGGCTCTTGCAGACAGGCGCGATATCGCGGGTGTGACACGCGATATCGCGGCAGTCTGCACGAGCCTTTAATAATCGCTACATATTGCGCAGTCAACTGTTTCTTGTTCAAACCGTAAAAATAACCATTTTCGTCGTCTTTGCAACTAAGCACACCTTAAAAAGCCCTTCAATAAACGAGCAAGTAAACAAAAACCCGTTGAAAACTAAAAGAAGCTTATAATCACATTTCGTTTTGAAATTATGCAGTGTCCTGGAATATTCTGAAACATAATAGCGAGAGAAACGAAAGCGCTGTGAACAAAACAACACATAATTGACAGCGTCACGTTGATAAGCAGCGTTCCTGTTGTACTTTATTTTAAATATACATTACTGAGAGCTTTGTTGGCTCCTATTTTCAAACGTATTCCATACAAGTAATAGAAAATCGTGGAAAATATTGGTAATTTTGTGTAAGATTTAGTAAATAGTAGCACGTTAAAAAAAATTGGCCAAGTGAGTGTCGGACCACGCACAATGAAGGATTCTTTATTTTCTTTTTTTTATTTAAACGTTGCGCCACAGTAGGAATTTCTTCCTGTATCACAAACACCCAGACCCGGAACAATTACTTGCAGATCATACAAATATTTGTTCCATGCGGGGATCGAACCCGCGACACGCTACGCAGCAGTCAATCGCTCAGCCATTACGCCAACCGTGTCGTCATATTTAAGTTGAACTTATCTAAAAAAAAAATAAACATTAAATTTAAAAAAAAAAACAAGATTTTATTTTACCACTTTTTTCGGCGTGATTACCATGGTCCCATAATCAACCTATAATGTTCCTAGTGCTGGGACACAGATTAACATGTATGCCAAATTACAGCTTTCAAGTACTAAGTCTCTGAGCTAAGCCGGGGACAGACAGACAGCTGGACATGGCGAAACTATAAGGTTTCCTTGTTGATTACGGAATCCTAAAACGAACCTCTAAGGCGGTATTTCTTCCATATTTTAAAGTACCTGTTGATTTGGCCATGGTTTTACGAGCTTGCCAAAAAATAACTACGGTCCCAACACTGTTACTGTGCAGAAATCATTAAAAACTCTTCTAAAGTGCATAAAAGTCCTAAATATAATTAGACTTTTAAGACTCTTACAAACAAGCGCGACTCGCGACGCGACATTAAGGCACCGCTTGTAGTACTACACGCGGTGTCTTTGTGTCGCGTCGCGTGTCGCGCCTGTTTGAAGGAGCCTTTATTATAATTACACAAGGAGCGGTGGTGGCCCAGTAGTAACGACCGCGACTTACGAATTGCTTACAACTCGTAAGTTGTAAAGCGCCCGTCTGAGTTTGATTTGGAACCTAATACTTAAAGTAGGTTTCAACTCAGACAGGCGCTTTACTTTGGGTAAATTATTGCATCACCACTGCTCTCAAAACGATGAAAACATCGTGGGGAAATCGGCATGTCGACCAACCCGCACCGGGCCCGTGAGGTGGATTACGGCTCACTCCCTCTAACCGAGAGGAGGCCTGTGCCCCAGCAGTGGGAACATTATAGGCTGATTATGATGATGATGATACCGAACTACTAAACATCTCCCTTGAAAAGATACGCCACTACCCCGTCTAAGTAGAATGCAACACTCCCAAACAATGTCCTAATATTTCTTCCAACAAAAACAAACTTCGCGTTAACAAAATCCAATGATAAGATCCGCTTAAAAAATCGCTGCTTCTGATCGAATATCGAAATAGGGCGCCGATGCCGATCGACGTCACTCACTCTCGGCGAAGCGATCTATCCGATGTGACGAGTTAAGACAGTCTTCCCCGGTAACTACCGCGCTTTCATCCGACATTTTCCACGGAAAAAGGCGGAAATAAAATTATATGACGGTAAACAGCCATTCACTTTGATTCTAACTTATATTTATAGTAGGAGGGTAGTTACACATATATTTCTAGTTTTATTTATATGTTTGAAAATGTAGTTGGAAATGTAATGAAAACAGCTTTGAAACATGTGTAACGAGTTAATAATATTAGTTCTGATGTTTACGAGTTGGTAAATTAGAAATTGAGTTTGTTCGCGCTTACTGTGATGTTAAAAGCGTTACTTAATTATGATTTATTTGCGCTTGACAATAGAAGTTTTATTGTTATGACGCCTATGGGCGTTTAGTGTTCTAATGGACGTGATAATAATGAAAACCGGCCAAGTGTGGGACGGACCAGGCACAATAAATGGTTCCGTAGTTGGGATAAATTTATCCCAAAAACAAACCTAACATGTCCCATACATCGATATCGTCATCATCATCATCATCATTTCAGCCGAAATACGTCCACTGCTGGACATAGGCCTCCCCCAACACACAACAACATCGATATACGTCACGGTCAATCTCCAACTGAAAATGTAAGTTAGTAACCACAAAAAAATGTGATAAAACTACAAGTTAACGATTTTCGGACTTTTCCTTTATTTTTGCTTGCTTCTTGCTAAATTTCACGATTCTACCTTCTACAGCGTTCGGTGAACATCAAAGAAATTAGTAGCTTATGATACTTACGGTAAGTTCTCAGCGATCCAAGAGCAGAAACAGTTCATTTTCATCCCGATAGCCACGTGGTCACCGTCACACTCCACCCCGCCCAATGTCACAGCCACCAAATGGCCTTGACGGACAGCCGGCGCCCCTGAGTCGTCCTGCATCATTTTGATTATTCATACTGGTGATAATTGAATATACTGTGTACTGGCCTATGGAAAGCAATCAATCGACTGCGGAGCCAAGTAGGTCACTGGAAGCACAATCTAGCAAAATGGGGAATTATAGATCCCACCGATCAATCAACTCAGCCTATAACAGTCCACTGCTGCACATAGGCTTCTCCCAGGCTGCGCCACAAAACCCTGTCCTCTGCCTTCCGCATCCAGTCTGTCCCAGCCACCTTTTTAAGGTCGTCGGTCCGTCTAGCTGGGGGGCGTTCCACACATCCAAAAAAAAAAGGACTCGTCTTCTCCACCGGCCATCGGTCCTTCGACAAACATGGCCAGCCCTCTGCCACTTCAGCTTGCTGACTCTACAGGCTATGTCGGTAACTCCGGTTCTCTTCCCGATAACTTAATTTCTAGTCTTATCCTTCAAAGAAACTCCGAGTATAGCCCGCTCCATGGCGCGTTGAGCGACCTTGAATTTGTGGACCAGTCCGACTGTCAGTGTCCAAATTTCGGCACCGTGCGTCATAACGGGCAGGGCGCACTGGTTGAAGACCTTAGTTTTCAAACACTGCGGGTGTTTGAAGATCCCACCGATACCCAGTGCAAATGCGGTGCTCCTGAACAAACCTTATTCCAAATGTTGGAGTATTTAAAGTATCCTTTTACCTACACTTCTGAAGACGTAAAAAAACCACTGATGCCGCGATTGGTGTGGCAACCTGCTGGGGACAGCTCATTTAATATAATACATTTATTTACCATCGACTCGATAACAAGAAGATTTTGGTAATGTATGCCTACCATTCGAGCGAGGTGCTGTTTACATTTCATACCCGCCGATGCTCAAAAGGCTGCAGTTAGATAAAAAGTAGTTCGATGCCCACGCGTTAGGTACTGTGAACCAACTCATCATCATCTCCGTCGCCTTTTCCAAACTATGTTGGGGCCAGCTTCAAGTCTAACTAGATGCAGATGAATACCAGTATTTTACGTGGAGCGACTCGAAATCTGAACTTCACAACCCAGTTACTGGATAATACGATACCCCTTGGTACTGGTTGTCATACTGTCGAGCTTCTGACGACCCGTAACGACTGTCAAAGATCTACGAATGACAGCCGGGACCAACGGCTTAACATGCTTTCCGAGGCACGGAACG
The DNA here is from genome assembly GCA_905333075.3 of Atethmia centrago. Taxonomy (NCBI): domain Eukaryota; kingdom Metazoa; phylum Arthropoda; class Insecta; order Lepidoptera; family Noctuidae; genus Atethmia; species Atethmia centrago. The sequence goes on along the minus strand of HG995383.1, from coordinate 10,140,898 downwards.
TAAACGTGAACCAACTCATATCAGTGTTAAATAGAGATAGAGGAAAATGAGGCCCAAAGTAAGCAACATTAAACAAATTGGAATCATGGTTTGGCGTGGGTGGTGCTTATAGATTCGCGGTATTCCCACGTCTGCTAAAACACTTATAGGTACTTTGACAGGAATGGTCGACTTGCTGCCATTTCAGCCTACTGAGGCACATGTCCCACTATCGAAGAGGAAGCGACCAACGATTTTCTCGCTCAAGAAACGAACAAAAGATTGTATGTAGGTCCCGTGTAAGTAAAAGAGATACATGTATTAATAGATTATTGCTAACTGTTCACACTGCTGAGGAGTACTCGTTAGTCGCAGCAACAAGAGCTATCAAAGAGAGAACTCGCTCAGCGACGCTCGTTTGGCGGGCAGAACACTCGCTTATAAACTCACGCTTGGTACATTTTTAATTTTTGTTTAATGAGATTATAATACAGAGGGGTTACTTAATTCTAAACTCGCCAAACTTTTTCGTTTCATGGCGAGAGGCGCTCTTTTACACCTTATGTACATACTTACTACTTATATATTATATTGTTATGGTTTAATATTTTTTTTTTTTTAAAAACGTTGCCCCACACTAGGAATTTCTTCATGTATCGTGGGTGCGTTCACAAACATAGAACTCACAAACACAAACACCCAGACCCGGAACAATTACTTGCAGATCATACAAATATTTGTTCCGTGCGGGGATCGAACCCGCGACACGCTGCGCAGCAGTCGATTGCTCAGCCATTACGCCAATGTACAAATACAAATGCATTTAGTTTTGTTTGCAATCTTGTATGTTTTTTACTTTTGTCTTTTGTCTTTTGTCTTTTTGTCTGTCAGAGAAACAGTAAAAATTGGTAAAGGATCACTTCCTTTACCAATTTTTACTTTTTCTCTGAATAAATCTATTTTGTTAAACATCAAATACTTAGATGTTCTCTTATTATAATAATTTGTTATCTGTGGTTGAACCATAACATACACATACCACCGAGTAATCGCACTCGCTGACCAACTCGCTCGCCAACTCGTTTTTAGTTGCTGGCTCTACTCGCTTCTCGTTAATAGCCGGCGGTGGCACAGGTGCCTACCTCAGATTGCTTATTTTAGAAATAAAAGAGTACCACTTACATCGCTTATGTAATGATCATCAGCTGCATAACAGACGACTTCATTCGTATCTGTTAAAAACATACAAAATGGGCTGAAGTTCATATAGAATAGAATACTCTTTATTATGTACACCATAAAAATTACGGATATAAATGATCAATTTAGAAATTTTACATAGGGTGACACAATGGGCAGTCTTATCGCTAAAAGCGATATTTTACAGACAACCCTAGGATGGATTAAAGAAAGAAGGAGAAACAATACTGCAGGTAGTCAGTGGTGTACCATGTACATATACAATAAATACATAGTTACATAAAGCATGTACTTATCTACATAAATATACATACATATACAATAATAAATATGAAACAAGAGCAAGAACTATGATAAGTAATGATGATGTTTAAGGAGGGAGAAATTTTTCTTTTTTAAAAAAATTTAAAAGATTGACACATTGGACAAATATTGAACGCGTACATATTACTTTTTTATTACTCATTCAGTGCGCGATGTAGCTCCTTAATATCCTTAATCTTTCTATGGATTTATTCCACTGAAACTACCCAATGGGTATATTTTTTTTGAAGTCAACATAGGATTTTTATCTAAAATCCTCATATCTAATATCCTAATCCTCATATATAATCCTCTATCTAATATCAAAATACAATAGAGATACATTACGTAACATAACATCACGCACACAAATCCAGATGAGGCTGCTACTGAGAAATTCCTGATGGAAAAACCCAATAAAACTTTGCATGACCTGGGAATCGAATCCATGACCTCATGCTCAGCAGTAGCGCTTGTGAGCGCTAGACCAACAAGGCTGACAATAATAGAGAATATACAATTTCTATAACTAAAATATAATAAGGTAAGCAAGTACACAAGTAACAGTCACTAACTTATTCCGTACAGCGATGGCAAAACCTTATCAACTAACTTCTTGCAAGTCTGCACATTCATGAAACCGAACGTTTCAACTGTTAGTATGTTTTCCTGCAAACAAAAAGAAGACAATGTTACGATCAAGGCGCGTCGTCCATGACGCTACTCAAAATAATCAGTTACAGACTCAAATGAACAATGTACCTACGATTTTACATTCTCTAACGTGACGATGTTATCGTGGACGTCTACGGCATCACAATGACACAGGGAAGTAAAATATATTGAAATACATGTATATGAAGACGCTTTTACATTTCCGTCCACGATAACGTTATAACGTGCACGTATTTCCATACATTTTACTACTTCCCTGTGTTATCGTGATGCCGCCGTGGACGTTCACGATAATAATCGGCACGTAAGGAATCATCATATTAATACGTGAAGCGAAAACTTCGTACCCCTTTTTACGAAAATTACGTGGACGGAGGAGTATGAAATCTTTCAGTTAAAATTTTTATGAAGGAGGAGTGTAGAAAGCTAATATTATTCTGTAAAGCATTAGAGATAATTACTTAAAAAAAAAAACAAGAAGTGACAGCTTGAGCATGGAATAAGTAAGTACTTTTTAATAGCATGGAATTAGTACGTACTATATAGATTGTAAGTAGAGGGGTCGAATTTCGATCAGTGGGCGACCAATAGTAATTATAAAAGCGCACAATGAGTAGCCAGAATGTCACAGCACTCGTATTTCAATGGCCATTCGTACACGACGCAACCTTGCTAACGCGTAACTAAGTAACGAGTTTGTGAGTGTTTGCGTCATGGACTCTGGGCCTGAGTGAAAAACATGTGAAAATCGTTAACGATATTTAAAACTAGCTTTTGCCCGCGGCTTCGCACACGTGTGTGTTGAAAAATATCCCACGGGAACCTACTACCGGCGCATTAATCCAGACAAACAGAAAAACTGACAAATATTCTAGAAACTATATTTTCAGCATCAGACTCGTTCCTACGTTCGTTTTTTTTTTCAAAAATATTCAATGTACAGTTTCGACTTCGTTACTATTTTATTATATACAAGGCGTCCCACGACTTTTCCACATGGAGGGAAAGTACCTTAAAACTGTAGACAGAAAAAAATACTGAATGAAACACTTCATTTTTATTTTAGATGCTATGTTATTTAGAAGAAATAAATGTATATGATTGAGCCTTTCATTCGGTACAGTAAAATTACAAGTTTTTTTTCACATTTAGCGGGATCGATTCCCGGTTCAGACAGGCGATTATTTAAAATTATTTGAATGCAGTTCGTATTACTTTTAAAATAAAAATGAAGTCTTCATTCAGTAAATTCTTCTATCTACAGTATTTGAGGTACCTTCCCTCCATGTGGCAAATTCGTGGGACGCCTTGTATATGTATGTGTCGGAAATACGTTAGTCACTAGTTTGACAAATCGAAACGCCAGCGCCACCAAGCGGCGCTCGACAGAGTCTACAACATAACGCTTGACCGGGGTTAAGAGCAGTTTATCGGAGGCGGTGAAGAAGTGAACACGTTTAAAACTGTCGCGCGTTCCGTATAGTTGTGTCGTGTACCTAGAGCGTGTGAATAGCTAGTGTGATTGTTTGATCGTAAATTATAATTTGAATTAAACTGCAAACGGTTTTTATATTGTGCAATAACCAACACTTCCCATTGTACGCCCACAGTAGCTAAAATATGGCTGGTGATAACGAGCGAGACGTACCTTCTCCGACATATGTATAAATGATTAAATACCCAAATATACTAATTCACATATTTAAATTATTATTCTAGTATTACCTTAGGACCATGCGGTTTAGCTTGCCTTCTCCAATTCTTGTAATATGATTGTATTGGAATTTTCTGAAAAATAATGTATCAAGTATATTTTTTATACACATGTATTAATAAGCCATGGGATTAAATTAAACCAGTAGTAACGCCAGTTTTAATATATATTTTCGTGGTGTTGGTAAAGCTGATATCAGACTCTTCACTGGAATACTCGCTCGAGTGAAGAATTTGATATCAGCTTTGCAGCAGTGTGAATGTGGGATGAAACATAAATGATCATTCCATCATTTACATTTCATTCCACATTCACACGACACTGACAAAATTACAAAGGAATGAACGTTCATCTGTGCCTTTCATTTAATTTTTCGATCATTCAGCAGGCGAGTGAAAGATGTGCTGGATCACTAAGGAATTCATATTTCACTTTTGATTCATTTTGTGTTGAGACGTTTCACTCCGAGTGAATGATGCCGATTGAAAGACAAGAAATTGGACAAGTGCGAGTTGAACTCGCGTGGAGCGGGTTCCGTACGGAGAAAGTTAAGCCGAACGAGTAGTACCAATAATTTATCTCAAGAACAAACTTAACATTGTAGTTGAAAAATATGGTCAATTTATTTTCCTGATCCCCCCCCCCCCCCCAAATGTCTCCCATATTCAAAATTAATTAATTTACGTTACACGTGCGTGTTTGTTTGGGTCTCAGAAATTCATATGTTTGCCAAATTTCAACTTTATCGGTATAGCAGTAGATTCGGAGAAAATTGGCTGTGACGGACGGACAGGCAGACAGATAAACGAGTCATCTTATAAGGGTTCCGTTTTATCATTCGCACGTTACAGAACCCAACCTGGAATATTTACAAAAAATGAATCGTTTAATAGGTAATTGCTTAAGTTTGGCGTAAAAGGATCTTCGGTATTCAGTTCCAGAACTCTCTTTTCATTGCGATACCATTTTATTACAATAAAATAGATAGATAGATAGAATACCTGCTCTTTATTGTACAAAATAATTAAAAAATATCACGAACCTCATCCGATGAAGCATTACGTCCATGTCTTCGGTCCACAAGCATTTGCTTAAGCCACTTTTGATACTTAAAAATGATATTGGTTTTAATATTTACTACATTTACGTAGATACAACACTATGCTTATGTTTCCTACTATTTAGGTGGGTATTAGCGGTGTGCCATACTAGGTAATATTCGTACTAAGTCGGACTAAGTATTTTTCGATACTCGTACTAGTGATTAGTTCGAGTATCGAAAAATACTTATTCCAAATACCTGTTCCCAGTATGTACAAAGTATGTATTCAAATTCAGATAGACTCTCGTATGTACGGTGGGACATGTATTTTCATAATATTGTCCTTACTTCTTTCTTCCGTACTTATTTCGTACGGTCCTTCCCAACGCGTATGATAAATGGTTTTTATTTCTGTAAGTAGGTTTATACAAACACTTTTAACTAGATGAGGTTGATGTTTCCTATCTGACTACTCTGAGAAGAAAGGCCGAATCAAACTCGGACCACACAGATTGAGTGGACCTGTCCAGTCAGTGAACGCATTTGTCAGTAATCGTGCAGCTCAACCCAGAACTTAAGAAGCTCAACGATGCGATGAACAATAGAAAAATTAAATGTTCTTTATTTAAATGATTAAAACTAACTGAAAAAAAAAGACCCACATAGTCTTCCTATTCACAATAATTAAAACAATACTTTATAAGTAAATATTCATGTCATTGTATGTATAACATTCATAAATGTCAATGTGTATATAAATTCGGAAATAATCTTGGTCAGATCATTTGAGCGCCATATAGGTCAGTGTCTGAAATGGTATTTTGAGGAAAGAACCATACAGATTTGAGTGGACCTATCCAGTCAGTGCATGCATTTGTCAGCAATAAAAAAAAGTCTAGTAGGTATGAAATAAATAACACAATACGAGTATAACGATTATCCTATCAGAATACCAGCACTGCGGTATTTGTTTTTTGGAGACGAGATAGGAACCTTTTTGGCCTCGCACAGGTGTTCTATTTTGTTTTTGTTTTCACTGTTATGTTGTTTTTTTTACAGTTTTCATGATTTTGTTATAATTACGTGCGCAATTTTGTCCTTTTATATAATTGTATTTCCTGTGCGTGTCCCAAATAAATATTTTTCTTTCTTTCTAAAAACGTGCGCAAGATCAGAAAATCAAAAAGTAGAGGTAGTCTGCTTCGTATGAATTCGTAGCTCCATAGAAATTCAACCCAGAAACTTAGTCATATAGTATTATCCTGTAAATGTACAGTCGCCCCGTACAAATTTTCTCAATCTCAATTTAAAATCATTTGGAAATAATTATCAGTTTCGTATAACCTAATGTGCTGGCGACTGTACAAATAAAAAACCGGCCAAGTGCGTGTCGGACCACGCACAATGAAGAGTTCCGTAGTTGGGAAGTTGGTATAAATTTATCCCAAAAACAAACTTAACATTTAGTTTAATTGAAAAACATGTTCTCCCATACATCGATATATGCCACAGTCAATTTTCCAACTGCAAATTTAAGTTGGTCGACCATTACTCGTTAACTTGTAAAGCCCACCTAGCTGTAATAGTTTTCCTTTTAATTTAATTAAATGTACTACTGCTATGATTTTTTCACATCTCCTTATACAACCATTTAGCTGGCACGGGACGACGACGACGATACTTGACTAAAATTAGCACTTTAATACTTAATACTACGCAAGCGGATCCTTGAATCGAAAAGAGGTGTTCATAGACCCGCAGTATTTTTGAACGGCCTATCCCCGCGATACCCCACACCATGGGGTAGACGAGAAAAAAAATATCATCCCCACATTACGTCCATACCCTAAAATATTTTTTTTTTCAAGATTTTATTTTAACACTTTGTCGGCGTGATTAATATGTATACTGCTAAATTACAGCTTTCTAGTACTAAGCGTCTCTGAGCTACAACGGGGACAGACAGACAGACAGACAAACGGACATGGCGAACTATAAGGGTTCCTTGTTTACTACGAAACCCTAAAAATTATTCTACTGAAGTAAACAAAGACTAGATGAAAAATACTTCTTCAATAATAATATGTCCTTTGAAGAAAAACAGTTTTTGATGTGTAACATCTTTCCTATTGCTTCCTTTAGGAGTAATTTCGTGAAAAGGGACGGAAGTGTGTAGACAGGAAGTGACAGCTTGAGCACGGAATAAATAAGTACTTTTTAATAGCATAGAATTAGTGTACTCATGGAATTAGTAAGTACTATATAGATTGTAAGTAGAAGGGGTCGAAATTCGACCAATAATGAATAATTTATTCGAATAAATATTACAGTATTTAGCTTTTTTTAATTCTGAGGTTAATTTCCGTCGCTCAGTTGCTTATTACAAAGATGAGATGTCTGATATTACACACCATATGCGACTACTGTAAGGCTCGCTCGTTTTGTTTTAGTATTTGATGATAACAATGAAGTAACAACTTAATAAATGTAACACGCAACACCACTTTTTTTTTTTTTAGGGTGGGAAATCATCAAATAACTTCTTCCGCTCTGGGCGGAGCGGGAGGGTGTGTCAGACTCTTACTGACTAAAACCCACCCGTATTCCTTCCTGTTGCCTGTGTTGCGGGGGCCTCGGAGACCCATAAGTACCTTCCCGCGACCCCGGCAGGCATCGGCCCTAGTGGACCCCTACTTTTGTGCTGACGACATCTCTTTCAGGCGCGCGTGGAATACGACGCGCCGTCGACCCGGGCCTGGTCCTTACCGGACGGTGAGCTACCCATTGCTCACCGTCCGCAAGCCCGCGCCTACGGTGGCCGGAAATCCGCCCGGGATTCCCGACGCCCTGGGCGTCTCCTGCGGCGGCTAGGGGCGAGAGGGCGCGAAACTTGCCTTTCCCTCAACCGTCTCGCCTCCTCCTTTGCGAGCATTACTGCTTCGCAGAAGGAGGTGACGGTTGCCCATGCCCTCTCGCTCCGTACCATGGCCTGAACCAGGGCCGGACGCGAGAGGTCTCTGCCGCCGATCGCCTCCACGAGGACACGGCGGTGCTCTGCCCAAGCCGGGCAGACCTCCACCGTATGCTCCACCGTGTCCTCCAGGCGATCCACACAGTGGTGACACCCGGACGTTTCCTCCCGCCTTATCCGACACAGGAACCTCCCGAAGCTGCCGTGTCCGGTGAGGACCTGCGTCACGCGGAAGGTGAGGACGCCGTGGCGCCTCTCCAGCCACTCCTCAAAGAGGGGACTTATCGCCGCAATCGTGGCGTGCCCAGCACTGGGTTGCAACAACCGTACTTTCCATGACGCCATGAGATCCCGCCGGAGCTCCGTCCGCTGTGTCGCGATTTCTCGCGGCAGCGGGCTTACGCCCCGGCGTTTCGCCTCCTCGCGCCACTCCCATACGTGCGCGAGGACTTTTGCCTCCAGATCCCATGGCGGCAATCCGGCAAGGAGGCTCGCTGCCTCACAGGAGACCGTGCGGTATCCCCGGACCATCCGCATGGCCATGACCCTTTGGGCCGCGCTCAACCGGCGGGCTGGCCGCAGCGCCAGAGAGCGTGCCCATACAGGAGCCCCGTAGAAGGCCATGGACCGCACGATCCCCGCGTAGAGCCTCCGGCAGGAGGCGTTTGGACCCCCTAGATTGGGCAGGAGCCGCTTCAATGCAGCGCCCGCCCGCTCCAGTTTGGGAGCCAAACGTCGGAAATGCTCCACGAAGTTCCACCGGCTGTCGAGGACGAGTCCCAGGTACTTCATCGTCGACTCGACGCCGATAGAAACCCCTCCTACCGTTATTTGGGACCCCAACGGTGGCACGTTCCGAGGACCATGAAAACACATGGCCTCGGACTTGTGCAGGGCCACCTCGAGTCCCAATTGCCGGATCCTTTCGACGATTGTCGCAACCTCGCGTGCCGCTAATTCGGCCGCCGCCTGGTGCGACCTCCCCTGCGCCAGGACCAACGTGTCGTCAGCGTAGCACACCACGCTGACGCCGCTAGGGAGGTCGGCGCGCAGCACCCAGTCGTATCCGATGTCCCACAGATGCGGCCCCAGGACCGATCCCTGTGGGACACCGCACGACATCTCTTGCCGGTTCCACACTCCCTGGTGACCGGGGTAGATGACGGCCCTGTCCGTCAAATAGGCCTCGACCACACGACAGAGGTAGGTCGGCAACCGGTGATACCGGAGTGCCTCCCTGATGCAACTCCAGGGTAGGGTATTGAAGGCATTGGCGATGTCTAGGGACACCGCCAAGACGACCCCACCCTGGGCAACAGCATTCCCCGTCGTCAGGGCTCGCACACGCATGATGGCGTCCACCGTAGAGCGCCCTCTGCGGAAACCAAACTGGCTCTCCGCCAAATCCGGCCCCACCCGCACCAGCTGGCCGACGAGGCGGTCTGCAATGACTCTTTCAAAGAGCTTGCCCACCTCGTCGAGCAGCACGATGGGCCGATAAGCGGACGGAGAGTCCGCAGGGCGCCCTGCCTTCTTTATGAGGACCAGTTTTCCCGTCTTCCAACGAAGCGGGAACTGGCCCCTCTCCAAACATGCGCTTAGGAGCCCCCTAAGTCGAGGTCCGAGAGCCTCCAAGGCCAGGACCCAGGCCTTCCCAGGTAAGCCGTCGGGTCCTGGGGCGGTATTTTTGGCATTAAGCCTGCGTACCGCCGCTCTCATTTCTCCCTCGGTCACCTCCGGAGCATCGTCGTCGTCGTCGGCGGTGTGGTCCGCATCAGGCACCGCAGTAGGCGGAGCCATAGGCGGGGAGGAGTGTTCCCCTCGCGAAGGGAACAGAGCGCTCACCACGTCCTCCATAAGCTGGGGCCGGAGACTCTGCGTTAGCGGGGGAGCCCATGGGCGGAGTTTATCCCGCACCACCTTGTACGGGCGTCCCCACGGGTCCCTGTCTAGAGTCCCCAGCGACTCCTCGCGGGCCAAACCCCTGGCCCGCAGGATCTCCGCTTGGAGGGCGGTCTTCGCCGCTCTGTACCCCTCGTACAGCTCCGCCTGAATGGCTTCCGTATCCGGAGGTTTGATACGGAGCCTGCGGTGCCTGGTGTACCGGCGTCGCGCAGCCACGCACGCAGTGCGCAGAGCCGTCAGCTCCTGCGACCACCAGTACACCTGGCGCGAGGCACGTCCAGGCTGGACCCGGGGCATTGCCACGTCACATATGTCGGACATGGCCTCCCGGAACCACTCCGCCTCGTCGTTGATGTCGGCAGGCCTGTCCGGTGGTGACTCCCAGGCCTGCACGATCGAGGCTTCCAGGAGGAGCTCCCGGTCCAGCTGCTTCAGCGCCCACCGCGGACCACTCGGGGCCTGGGCGGAGACGTTGAACCGGATATACCGGTGATCGGAATAGGTCTCCACCCCCTCCATGACACGCCAGTCAACTACACGCGGCGACAGAGCGGGGCTGGCGAACGAGATGTCCACCACTGATTCACCCCGCATCCGCACACACGTGGGGACAGAACCCCGGTTTAGGACGACCAGGCCTGTCTCCAGAGCCCAGTCCTCCACCATCCTGCCCCGTGTGTCCGTTAACCGGGAACCCCAAGCCAAATTCTTGGCATTGAAGTCCCCGAGGACGACCACGGGGAGGGAACCAAACCCGACGACGACGTCTCTCAACTCCGCAAGGGAGTTGTGGAACTCGGCAAGAGTTCGGTTCGGAGAGAGGTAGACCCCTACCACAACAATCTCTCCAAACCGTGCTGCTACGCAGCCCCGTCCTCTCTTGACGGCCTCGAGGGACGGGGTACCGGCGGCGGCCGACGAAATTAGGGTCACTGAGCCGCTCAGGTCCTCCACCCAGTCATCCCTGGGCGGGACAAAGTACGGCTCAGCGACCACGGCGATGTTAATCGACCACTGCGCCATGCTCTGGAGCAACAGATCCTGAGCGGCGGCGCAGTGGTTGATGTTCGCCTGGAGGAGGCGTAATGGGGCCATTATTGGCACTCCATAATGGCATTGGCCTCCTCCCGAACCAGGGGTCCTGCCGCGGCGGCTATGGCGGCAACGACTGCGGTGGTGGAAGCGGCAGCGGCGGCGGCGGCAGTGGCGGCGGCTGCGGTGGTGACGGCGGTGGCGGAGACGGCGGTGGCGGCGGTGGCGGCGGTGGCGGAGGGCTTACCCCTGACCTTGGCTTTAGCGGGTGGGGTGCAGGCCTTGCCCCCCATCCGGTGGTCGGCCGGCTTGCCAGCCGCCGCACATACGGCACAGTGCGGCGTGGCGTTGCAGGAGCCGGCCTTGTGCCCGGGCTGACCGCAGCGGTAGCAGAGACCGCTGCGGTCCACCTCCGAGGTGCAATTGGCTTGCACGTGGTCGCCCACCTGGCAACGGAAGCACCTCAGAGGTCTGGGCTCCAGCAGTTTAACCTGTGCTGACACCCAGCCCACCAATAACCTTTGGCCCTCTCTGGCAATATTTTTGGCCGCCGACACGGGGCAGCTCACCATAGCGGTTTGCAGCCCCTCGGAGTCAGGATGGATGGTGCCCACCCTCACCTGCTCGGCGGAGCACCCCCCACTCCTAACTACTGCGGCGACCACCTTTTCCTCCGTCACGGAGTCGTCCAGGCCCATGATGCGCATGCTAGCGCACTTGGTGGGCCTGGACACTCGGACCTCGTCCGCATTTAGGGACGCCCTGAGCCTTTCGGCCAGAGCGTCAGCGGCCGGGCCACTGGCCGCACCGGGGACCTCCACCATTCGGGCCCCAACGCAACACCACTGTAGTGAGAATTGAAACACGTCGTATCTACTAATTGAAATAGCAATGAAAAAAAACAATGGGAAAAAACCTACGTCCCTTAGCGCACTAAATACGGTTCCGTAGTAAAGATGCAATGTTTGGATAATTTGTGTGGGGTCTAGTCCGAACTAAAATACTTTAAATCTTATTGATTTAATATTTAATTCAATATTTTAATTTAAATTCTAATCATAATAATTTACTGTGTGATAGGTATTGAGGGTGCATTAAACTAGCTTCCATGTGTGGCTATGCTTTAATGTACAATGCAGCGAACCTTGGAAAAAACGCCATGAACAGCAACTAATTGTGAACGGACGTACTGATCGCACGCGCGTGCTCTAGTTAAATTTTGCAGACGCATCACAACACCGTCATCGCGGTGTACGTTGATCTATCGGGGCCACTGCGATGCCCCAGTTACAAGTGCGGAAATCATCATGAAGTGTTTAGTATAATTGTTTAGGTGTCACGCTCGCCTTCAAACTCAATAATGGCTGCAAAACAGTCTGTCAGTTAAAATAAAAACTGACCTGGAAAAGCACCTGTATGACTGCTAAAACCAGGCGAAAATGGAAAGAGAAAACCTGCAACAAATGGTACGTCAACTGAATGGCCAGATACAAAGCTTGCAGGAACTAGTTAAAGGCCTTCAAAGAGAATTAAAAAGCTTGAAAACATAAGAAAAAAAAGAATCCTCAGAGAAACAGCAAAGTGAGACCATATCACTAGATCAGCGTATCAAAAGTGACGTCGAGTACTGCACGGATGAGGATGAGACTGTAACAAACTCGCACAATAAAAACCTCAGTGTGTCCACTGTGGCTTACCTCGTCCAGCCAACTACTGAGGGTGTTTGGATGCCAAAGAAATGTAAATGTTAAAAAACAGAAACTCATAAAATAATCCAGTAACACCTGCCGTTTAAAAGATTGTCAGACTAACAGATATCAAACCAAGTGCACAATTTGCACTGACAACCGCGATAACTGCACATGCATCTAAGTGTTCCTTATGTAGCAAGCCCTTAGGCAGCAAAACCAAGCACGCAACCTGATCTGATGTGATCTGATGATCTGATCTGATCTCACGCATCAGAGTGCATATGACCAGAGACTAGAGAAATTAGAATCAAGCACCATGAAAAACAATCAGGAATAAAACACTTTAAATAATGGCGTGGAATTCCAACAGACTGCTGCTACATCAGCTAGAGTTGCAAGTAGTCCTGGATACAGAAAATATTGATGTGTGTTTAATCTTTGAAAGTTACTTCACTAAACAGTCTTTTGTTAAAGGTTTATAAGACGCTGCACCCTCACAACATGGCACGAGGAGGTAGCGCAGTTATTATTAAAGAAAATATCTGTCATTACGAACAGTGTACATATATTATGAGGAACCAGATACGCAAGCTGTGGCAATATCAGTTAAAACAAACAAATTTAATGTTATAATAGCGGCCGTATACGGGCAATATATGGTCGCTATTGACCTCCCAAGTCACAAGATTAACAAAGAACAACATGTGCAGTTCAACATGTGCAGTTCTTCAGACTCCTTGGACAGAGATTTATATTAGGCAGTGACTTTTGCACTAAGAACATTCATTGGGGATCGAGTCTAACTTCAACTAAGGAAGACAGTTTCTAATTGCAGTTAAAGATATGCATTGTGAACTCATAAGTACTGAAAAACCTACATAATGTTCGACTGACCACCAGAAACTACTAGACCAAATCGACTTTTTCATATTAAAGAATATATCATTAACCAATTATCTGAGAGTGGAAGAGGGGTACCACATGAACTCCGATCATTCTCCAATATAATTACGATTGAGTCACAAAATACTACTCAGAGAAAACCACTTGACATTAGTTAACAAGTTTACAGATTAGGAAAGTTTTACGAGTAGCTTAGACCTAAAAATAATTATCGACTTTTACTTCATTAAAAAGCAAAGGTCAGCTCGATTCTAAAGCAAGAGTTTAGGAATCATATCTAACAATGTGCATGGAATAACACACCACAGTTTATTAAAAAAGTTAGAGAAAATACATACCCAAAGGAGATAATAGACCTATTATCTACTTCTGACTACCCGTAACGACTGTCAAAGATCTACAAAAGACAGCCGGGACCAACGGCTTAACCTGCTTTCCGAGGCACGGAGGGGTCTTGGTATGTAAAGATGGTCACGCATCCACGGACCAACCGCGGCAAGCGTAGCTCAACCTTAACGATCGACCCGTGCGGCTGTTATTACTTAGCCACAAGCCCCTCCAACCCCTCCATAATCTTACGAAAAAATTAAAGAGAAATATAGAAGCGTTTCAAGATGAGGCTTTTAATACTAACCTATGTCAGTTAACCAACGAACATACAACGCAATACTCTGTTTGGCAAGCGACAAAGTCATTCAAAAGGTAAAAACATAAATTTCCCTTATCAGAAATGGTAACGGAAAATGGGCCATAAGCAATAAGCAAAGAGCTCTTATGCAAAATCATCATTATATACAACTATATGTACATATTGACATTGATGAATATTATAAGCAAAATTAAGTGAATATTTATGTACCTTGAAAAGTATTATATTACTTTAATTATTGTGAATGTGAGCACTATGTGGGTCATTTTTATTTATTTCTTGTTGTTTTTTTTTTTTCCTCTTAGTTTTAATGATGGTCTGGCATTTTGACTTCTTTATGCGGCCAACCCAATTGTCCTTTCCTTGGTACTGTTCGTCGAGTCGTTGAGCTCCTTAAGTTTTGAGTTGAGCTACACGATTACTGACAAATGCTTGCACTGACTGGACAGGTCCACTCAAATTTGTGTGGTTCTTTCCTTCATTTCAGACATAGATCTACATGGTCCTCACATGATCTGACCAAGATTATGTCTGGACTTTAAAAGAGACTTTGACCCTTGAGTTTGTTTCGCCATTTCTTCTCAGGGGTAGTCAGATAGGAAATGTCGACTCCATCTAGCTTATTTTTTAATATGACGTGTAAAAGTGAATCTCATAATTATCCTATTTACAGAATAAACGATTTCATTTCATTTCTCTAAAATTTGCACATCACTTAGAAGAAACCTTTCAGACAAATGACAACTCTGTAGACAACGTACCAAATTTAGTTTTTTTTTAGTTTACCACTATTCTGCAAGATCGAAGAGCTTGTGACTCCGAAAGAAGTTTCAAAGGAAATTCAGAACATAAACCTCAAAAAAACCCCAGGATAGGACCTTATTACGGGAGAATTCCGAAACATCTCCCGCGTAAAGCCATCGTCAATCTTACCAGACTCATCAATGCTGCATTTGTGTTAAAGCATGTACCTGAACCGTGAAAAGTTGCTGAAATGATTATGATTGCAAAGTCAGGTAATCCACCTTACGAAGCATCATCATGCAGACCCACTTCCCTATTGCTCAAATCAAAGCTGTTTGAATAATTGTTTTTAAAACGCCTAAAACCTATTATAAACGAGAGGAACCTGATCCCTGACTATCAGATTGGTTTCAGAGAGGAACACTCCACAATAGACCAAGTACATAGATTTACCAACGTCATTTAGAGAGCGCTTGAAGATAAAAAAGTCTGCTCCACCGTATTTTTAGGTGTAGCGCGAGCTTTTGATAGAGTTTGGCATAAAGTTTTGATATACAAGTTAATATTAATGCTGCGCAGTGATTTTGCCGATGTCTTGTAATCATACATTACAGATAAAATGTTTTAAGTAAGGCACGAAGATGCCTATTCGGATTTAAACATTATTCAACATTATTCAAATTGCTGGCGTGTCTCAAGGTAGTGTGCTGGGCCCAGTCCTCTATCTGGTGTACACGTATGATATAGCAGAGCTGGAAAACAATACTATTGCGACCCTGGCATTATGGCAATAGGGTTAAGCCACAAGAATGCAGACAAAATAGTTCAAATCGCTGTAAATAAAGTTCATGACTGCGCACAAAAATGGAGAATCAAATTGAATGAATCAAAGTCACTTGACATTAATTTTACCAACAAGGTGATTAATGTCTTCCTATCTTCAGAAATGGGCAACAAGTGCCATACGCAAACACAGCCAAATATGTTGGCATAACGCTTGACGCCAAACTGCGCTGGAAAGCGCACGTCAAAAAGAAAAGACATGAACTAGACATGCGTTTCAAAAACATATATTGGTTGATTGGACGGAATTCCTGTTTATCGATACATAACAAAATGTTATTATATAAGCATATTCTCATGGCGATATGGACGTATGGCATCCAACTGTGGGGCTGTACTAAATCGACCAATATCAAAATTATACAGACATTCCAAAATAAGGTACTCAGAAGTATTGTTAACGCGCGTTTTAAAAGCGTAAACAAATACATATATACTACCCCCGCGAATTTTTTGACATATCCAAAAATAATCATTTAGTTGGCTGGACTAACTCTAACAAAAATTAGCACTTTATAGCTTAATATTACGCTAACGGATCCCTGATTCGAAAAATGTTTTTTTACAGACCCGCAATATTTTTAAACGGCCTATCGAACAATACCACTATGGAATAGACGAGAAATGTGTACCTTCCTTGCACGTAAAGTGGGGATGAATTTATCCCCACTTTACGTGCAAGGGAGGTACACTACAATTATTTTTTTAAAGATTTTTTTTTGCCTCTTTGTCGGCGTGATTAATATGTAAACCCATGCAATTACAGCTTTACAGTACCAAGAGTCTATGAGCTAAGCAGCAGACAGACAGATAGACGATGACAAAACTATAAGGGTACCTTGTGGATTACGGAACCATAATGTACCCAAGATACTGGCGGCATTGACATGTTGTATGGCAATGCTTAGCCTCTGGCCAAGGTAAAAGCCAGCCCTTGGTTAACGGGCCAGTTTCTTGGCCCAGACTGCGGCCAAGAAACTGGGCATTCTAAATAAGGTGAAGCGATACTTTACGCCTGGACAGCTTTTGACCCTTTATAAAGCGCAGGTCCGATCCTGCATGGAGTATTGTAGCCACCTTTGGGATGGCTCGGCTAAATACCAACTTGCCGCGCTTGACTCGGTGGAACGCAGAGCTAAGAGGCTCATTGGCGACGTAAATCTGGTGGATGCCAAGCTTCACAGTTTGGCCCATCGTCGCAAGGTTGCCTGCTTGTCGGTCTTCTATAGATTGTACTTCGGAGAGTGTGCTCAGGAACTCCACGACCTCATTCCACCGGCCCCCTTCTATTATCGGTCATCTAGGCGCACTTCAGGTTACCATCCCTTCCTGGTGGCTATCCCACCAACTCGTACTAAGCGTTTCCAAACTTCTTTTATAATGCGCACAGCAAAGGAATGGAACTCTCTGCCTGCGTCTGTGTTTCCGAACGCATATAACCCTAATCTCTTCTAAGTGAGAGTGAACAGGCTTCTTCTGGGTAAGCTCGCTCCATCGTCGACTTTGTTTCTGTCGCCTCTGGCATAGACTAAAGTCAAGAGCAAACCCATCACAAATAAAAAAAAAAAAAAAAAAACTATCCGTTTCGAGATAGTATACTTAGTAGTATAAATAACGAAACTAAAAGGAAAACTATCACAGCTAAGTAGGCGATACAAGTTAATGAGTTACAGTCGGCCAACTTACATACATTAATTGCATCAGGTTTAGCATGACGCTTTCTATTTCTACTTTACTGTAGAATAGAAATCGCTTGTCTACATTTCTCGGTAGAAAACTGTCAACTGTCTACACAGAAACGTAAATTTTGTCTACTTTCCGTCGACAAAACGCTTCGCTACGGTTCTCCTGCTAAGCCAGCAGTTGGAATGTTTGGGAGAACATGTATGTCCACTACAATGTGAGTAAGTTCTTTGGATAAATTCATCCTTATTACGAAACCCTTAATTGTGCGTGGTCTGACACGCATTTGGGCGGTTTTAATTACGGAAATTGGCCTTCTGATATCTGCAATAATAACATCATAGGTGCAGCCTTTTTTACTTAAAAATGGAACCTTCAAAAGTGTGATATTGTTAGCAGAAACTATAACGACGTAGAAGTGTATGATCCAATTAGTATAGTGTTTTATTGTCATGAATTTTTATCACGCCCCGTCGAATTTTATTTCATGATTGAAAAACATTCGCCATTGTGGCAGATTTTTATTTTATTAACCAATTGGAGCATGTCAGCTTTCATACCACACTATACTTTTCTTAGTTAAGAAGTGTTGAGTTTGATGAATAATTATAAAAGCTAATGCGAGAAAAATGGGCAACTATAGAAGTAGCTTACCCTTAGGCTAGGTAAAGTGGGGTTAAAGAGGGCGTAGATCGAGGTAAAAAGCGTGCATTAGCCAAGGTAGACCGCGAAATTCAACTTACGTTTAAATTATGTTTGACAGAAGTATTGAAGTATTTAGATTATTTAGTTACTTGATGATATAAACGATTATTATTTAGTAATTATTTTATCATAATTACTGCATATTGAATTTTGATAAACACACAACAGTGATGCAGTTTGCAATAAACTTAATATTTCGCAGGCTGCATCGAAGGAATCATCATAAAGGTGACTATAGACAGGCATTTACTTGTAACAAAACATCGAACCTCACGACGCTTGACATTTTGTTACGAGCAAAGACACGAGTGTGGGCAACCTACAGATCGACTTGCAGCAGACTTGGCACGAGAACCGTAGAGAAGCGTTTTTTCCACGGAAGAGTAGACAAAAATGATGTTTCCGTGTAGACAGTTGACAGTTTTCTACCGAGAAATGTAGACAATTCTATTCTACAGTAGAGTAGAAATAGAAAGTGTCATACTTTTTTTTTTTCGGATGGGAAATCATCAAATAACTTCTCCCGCTCTTGACTAAAACCCACCCGTGTTCCTTCCTGTTGCCTGTGTTGCCAGGGGCCTCGGTGACCCATTAGTACCTTTCCGCGATCTCGGCAGGCATCGGCCCTAGTGGACCCCTACCTTTGTGCTGACGATATCTCTTTGAGGCGCGCGTGGAATACAACGCGCCGTCGCGCGTCGACCCGGGCCTGGTCCTTACCGGACGGTGAGCTACCCATTGCTCACCGTCCGAAAGTGTCATGCTAAGACTGCTGATCCGACATTTCAACGATGAGTAAACGCAAAATAGAAAGAAATGTTACAGGTAAATACTCAGTCGCCGTGAGCATTACTTCGAACACCGTGTCGAGCATTCGCAGGAACCTTACGTTATATGGAAATGCTTCTTTAAATTGAGCGTTTGATCGTATTGTATCATTCTTAAGAACGTGTCATTACATTGCTTTCGTGGTAGTTCCAACTCTATACTGGACCCCCAGTATTTGCAGATCGGGGGGAATCCCCCATGCTGCAAAGATGGGTGCGACTTCATGTCGTTTTTTTAATTTAATTTAATTTTTTGTTGTGTTTGCATACTAACATTAGTTTTTTTTAAGTATATTGTTACTAACAAGAATATGGACCTGGTTTGAAATAAATGTGTAATAATAATAATAATTACATTGAAATGTTTGAGACGAATTTGGAGTCCTAATAGATTGATAATTTATACATTTAGTATGTACGTATTTATGCATATATTATTTAGGATAGGTATGTATATATCTGTGTATCTATTCTAGTATATAAAAATAATAAAATAAAAAGCTTTATTGACACAAAAAGTATTTACA
This sequence comes from Atethmia centrago, assembly GCA_905333075.3. Taxonomy (NCBI): domain Eukaryota; kingdom Metazoa; phylum Arthropoda; class Insecta; order Lepidoptera; family Noctuidae; genus Atethmia; species Atethmia centrago. The sequence goes on along the minus strand of HG995383.1, from coordinate 10,121,505 downwards.
AAACAACAATAATAAGTATACGATATTGTATACTTATTATTTCCACCAACGACAGCCACACTTTATGTCCAGGCAAATCACTGTCCATTCCAAGGTTCTCTGGAAGAAGTCGCAAAAAGTGATACGGCCGCCCATGTTGTGGTGTACAATCAAGTATATATAAATAAATAATAGAAAGACTATGAGGAATCTCATTTCCTTTTTTGTAGGTATAATTTTTATTTCGGTTTTCATAAGTGTATTTATTAAGTCCAGTACCTATGTACATTGTACATGTTTGGCTAGTCCTCATCAAATTACCAGAAGATTACAAAATCAGCCTATATTGTTCCCACTGCGGGGACACAGGCCTCCTCTCTGTGAGAGGGAGTGGGCCGTAATCCACCACGCGGGCCCAGTGCGGGTTGGTAGATGTCACATGTCTTCGAATTTTTGGTTCTAGGACATGTCGGTTTCCTCACGATGTTTTCCTATACCGTTTTGAGAGCAGTGGTGATGGAATAATTTAGACAAAGTAAAGCGCCTATCTGGGTTCGAACTTACGACCTACAACTCTTAAGTCGCAGCCATTACCACTAGGCCACCACTGCTCTTACCTGCACTAGAAGATTATTTATTTTTATTATTATACTTTGTGTAGTTATAATTTTTCAAGCAAAGTATAAAGTAAAGTATACTTATAAATAAATAGATAAGTATATTGTTTTGCCAACTTACCTTGACGTTTATGATTGGCATGTTTCGAGAAGCCTTTTGGTAGTGGCGTTTTCGATGACGTCTTAATGCTTTTGTATTATTTTCTGTTTTCTAAAAATAAAACAATTCTTAATTCTTTATTATGAGAATTACGTTTAGTTAATTTGTGGTCAGGGGCTCCTGGACTCGATGACCCGTCAGGACTGCTCGGCTTGGGCAAAGCACCACTGTGTCCTCGTGGAGGCGATCGGCGGCGGACATCTCTCGCGTCCGGCCCTGGTCCAGGCCATGGTACGGAGTGAAAGGGCATGGGAAGCCGTCACCTCCTGCGAAGCAGTAATACTCACAAAGGAGGATGCGGGACGGGTGAGGGAGAGGCAAAGTTCGCTCCCTCACGCCCCTAGCCGCCGCAGGAGACACCCTGGGTGTCGGGAATCCCAGGCGGATTTCTGGCCACCGTAGGCGCGGTAGGGCTTGCGGACGGTGAGCAATGGGTAGCTCGCCATCTGATAAGGACTAGGCCCGGGTCAACGGCTGGTTGTGTTCCACGCGCGCCTCAAAGAGATGTCAGCACAAGTGTAGGGGTCCACTAGGGCTGATGGTTGCCGGGGTCGCGGGAAAGTCTAAAAGGGATACCGTGGACCCTGGCAACACAGGCAACGGAAGGAACACGGGTGAGTTTTAGACAGTAAGAGTCTGAAACGCCCTCCCGCTCTGCCCAGAGTGAGAGAAGTTATTGCAGCTGGCATCAAAGTCCGCGCACTATGCGCGTGGGCATTCAACTACCGCTGCGAAGCTCTTAAAATATAATTTATACAATCCGAATTTTGCTCAATTTTATCCCGTGGTAAAATATCTATATAATGAAAATCTGAAATTCACTGACAGGTAACGTCCGCTAAACCAATGGATGTGAAAGCATGCAATTTAGTACAAGAGTTATTTTTATAACGAAATTGAGCAATAAGGAAGGGTTTTTGAAGCTTCACCCCTAAAGGAATTGAATAGGGGATGGAATTTAGTATGGAAGTTTGTCATTTTTACCGATGGGAATTCCCATCGAGATCGCGGCTAGAATTAAAATAATTATGTACAGTCGCCAGCACATCAAGTTACCACAAACTGTAAATTTTTCTCATTCGATTTTTAACTTTACCACCAAAATTTTAAGGTTTAAAATCATTTGGAGAAATTTAACAGTAGTATAACCTGATATACTGGCGACTATACATCTAATTTATATGAACTTGTATGACCCTGAACATGTAAGAACATTTATCGGTTCCGAAACGCACGGGCTTCAGGTATAGAACTCAGTTGAGGACCAAAACATTTCCCCGTCCTAACCAATAGGGCTGACGACTTATTTTTTTTGTCCGTCGGGAAGGTTATTAAAAAATATTGGACACGTATTTTTCTTTTTTTACGTAATCAAAAGATTATGAGGGATATATTGAGTTAAAATTTGTCATGATGTCAAGCCTTGCTAGATTTTGTACTGAATTGTGATTTAGCGAGCCCCCACTTTCTAACTTTAATGCGTTTTATCTAAGTAATTTTGTTATTAATATGAAAAAACAAAAATACTTGTCTAATATTTTTTTATTATCTTACTGACGGACTAAATAGAATTTCTTTTTTTTTACTCAGGCATCATTTATATTGTTGATAATAATGTAGAATCTGCAAGAGATAACTATGAATATGAGCTGTTGTCAGCAGCTTTGCCCACGTGAGTTTCGGAATTTGTCCCACATGAACGTACTATCGGGATAAAAAGTGCCCTCTATGTTAATTTCAGTTATAAACTATCTGTGTGCCAAATTTCATCTAAATCCGATCAGCCGTTTTTGCGTGATTGATTAACAATTTTCCGTGTGTTCAACGGAACTTAAACTAATAAGGAGAAAAATTAAAGCAACGAACAACTTACTTTTACGTTTGCTTCGGCTGTCATCACATGGAGACTTCCCATAGAAACGGTCTGGTTATCCATCCCAATTGGTATAGCGATCGGAGGTGACTCAAGGCGCTCATGTGGCTCATTGGGCTGATTGGGCTTATCAGGGGCATTGTCCTGCGACAGTTTCTGCACATTCATAGTTGCGAGTGCTCGATGTGAATTGTGTGATGCTGTTACTCTTACCAAATCCACCGTCGATGCATCTGATTTATCCCCTTGGAACCATTGTTGCTGTGAATTAGCTGGCTGTAATTTTGGACCGATATTAGAAAATGACTTCAGTTCTTCACCTTTGGTGCTTTGCTGTTTGTGAGCCACCTAAGACATTGCAATAATTTTATCAAATTTATTGCGATTGTGTTTGGTGACAGGAAAAAAGATAATAGAACTTTAGAGAAAAAGTCTCGTAAATTGTATTCCATCTTTTTTTCCCATACGAAGATGTAGATGTTGCTAATTTAATCATTTGTCTACTACTTCGCGATAGTTCTAAGTTTATTGTGTCATTCTTTCAGGTTTTCTTGAAATAAGTTTTTTCAAGAAAAAAAATCACAGACAGCCCTACCTGCAGCATACCCTGACATTCGGGCTGGTCCACAAACTAAAGGTCGCTCAGCGCGCCATGGAGCGGGCTATGCTCGGGGTTTCTTTGAAGGATAAGATCAGAAATGAAGTTATCCGGAAGAGAACCGGAGTTACCGACATAGCCTGCAGAGTCAGCAAGCTGAAGTGGCAGTGGGCTGGCCATGTGTGTCGAAGGACCGATGGCCGGTGGAGCAGACTCCAGGACTCGAGTGGAGACCGCGTATCGGCAAGCGTAGTGTGGGACGCCCCCAGCTAGATGAACCGACGACCTTAAAAAGGTGGCTGGGACAGACTGGATGCGGAAGGCGGAGGACAGGGTGTTGTGGCGCAGCCTGGGAGAGGCCTATGTCCAGCAGTGGACTGCTATAGGCTGAGTAGATTGATTGACCCTTAAAATAGGCTACAGACTGTCGTAACCTGTATTAAGAGCATAATACAGGCTGTTATTTTGTCCTTATCAATCACCTCATCAATACGGAAAGTATGGTTGGTAAATTATCATTTTTATCCTAACTAGTTTTTGCCTAGCATGGAGGTCGGAAATTGTCCCTTGGGAACGTACTACCGAGATAAAAAGTATCTTGTCATAACCCTTGGTCTTGGTTTACCCGTGTGCCAAATTTTATCCAAATCTGTTCAGCCGTTAAGGCGTCAAAAGGTAACAGACAGATATGCTTTTGCATTTACTATTGTTATATTAAAATATATAATATAAAAAAAATAATAAGTATGGATGCAGCGCTAAAAAATCAGGCTTATATTCAGTAGTAGTAACTACTAATGATTTACTGATTAGAAAAATGTTAATAAATATATAAAAAACGATGAAATATATAAGAAAGTGATGGTATCTTTATGAAAAAGAACTTACCTCATCGCTATGTTCTAGTTCTGAGGAACGAGGACCCGCTCTGAGCGGCTTGTAAGTACTAGTCGGTTCGCAAGAATCCTAAGAATACAAACAAAATTATGAGATATGAAAAGACATCATCGTCATCCTGCCCTTTTTTTTTTGGGTGGGAAATATCAAATAACTTCTCCCGCTCTAGGCGGAGCAGGAGGGTGCGTCAGACTCTTACTGACTAAAACCCACCCGTGTTCCTTTCATTTCCTGTGTTGCCAGGAGCCTTGGAAACCCTTTCGTACCTTCCGCAACCCCGGCAGGCATCGGTCCAAGTGGACCCCTACACTCGTGCTGACATCTCCTGCCCTTGTCCCATGTTATTTGAAGTCAGTGCAACCCGTTTTCTTCTTCCTCATTCAATTCATTCCTTACACAATCCATCCATCTTTTCTTCAGCCTTCCTCTACCTCACCATCTAGCAACGTAAAGTATGATCATTTAAATACTCAAGCACCACATTCGTCTAGTGTCTATAGTACAACGGGTGGGAATCAAACCTACGACTTCTCGCACGTCAATACGTGCCATATTCGTTGGGTTATTGCCGTTTTGTGTGTAGTCTTGTAAAATACTAGTCCTGTTCCTGGGTTAAATTGAGTCACCCTTTTAATCCATTATTACAACAGTTATATATATAAATATTTTATTTCAGATAAAATCCATATTATGTTAGTAAAAATCTTAACCTAATGTTAGTAAAACTGCACTAAATCAAAATTGAAACGACTGGCACCTACGTGTGCAGCCGTATCCAGTGAGCCAGCATGGGGCTGTCCCACCTATCACAAAAAACACTCAGGATACTGTGGGAGCTAACACGCACTCTACCGAGAATGGAAGCGCACCGTTTTCGTATAATGGCATGAAAACCATCAACCCTGGCCTCGGTAAACATCCCGGAAGCGATACAAAAGCGTGGTAGACCCAACAGCATCCTGAATACATTATTATACTGGACACGCAAGGCGCTGTATGCCCTCAGCGAATACCATGCCATTATAATATTATAATTCTAGTACTCACATTTTCCTCTTCAGAAGGAGAACAACGCCTTCTTTTATCGCCTGGCCATTTAGTCCCCGACTTCTTTTAAAAGTAATCAAATATTATTAATTACGGTACTAATAGTAAGATTCTCCTATAATATAATAATCAGCCTATAATGTTACCACGGCTGGGACACAGGCCTCCTCACTGTAAAGGGGGTGGACCGTAATCTACCACGCGGGCCTAGTGCGGGTTTGTAGATGTCGCATGTCTAGTCATTGAGTTTTTGCTTTAGGCCAGGTCCTTACGCTGCCCAACTTCTAAGGTTTGTAATTATAAATTAATTCATAAAATCATGATATAATTCGGATTAAAGAATTATTATCCCTTTTAAAATTATTAAAAAAAAGTCTGAATTGAGGAACAGAATATCCAAACCTCATCAAAGTCTGACCACAAAACTTACTTTTTCGTCATCGGCACAACGACCCCAACTGAGGATAGTAACATTCGAGTCCACGGGGGTTGATGCACTCTCTCCAACGAGCGGTATGGCGTAACCCGGCTTGTCTGTGGTCATCCCTGCGAAGGTGAACACCAGGGCGATGTCTGCCGTCCACCCCTTGTACCTTGGATGCGTTACAATCCTCTCTATTGGCAAGTAGTTCTCGTATCCCGTATCAAACATCTTCTTCGTTCCAATAACCACGAATGAGCCTGATAGTTCAATATCCGCGTACTTAGGACTTGGGTCTAAACTGTGAACAATATTGCAGGAATCAAACGCAAACTCAAAGCATTTATTTCAAATAACCGAGGCAGTTTTGAATTGTCAAGGGGTCGGTCAGTCAGAAAGATTAAGCTAGTTGCCCACTCCAAAGCGTCTTAGGTACCTATGGAGCAGAACGGGCAAGAAACTAAATTAATTTAGTTAGTTTACTAATTTAATTTGACCTTGTATAGTTGGTTATCAGCTTGTGTCCTATGTCCAACACGCTTTCTCGATTTCAGTCAACTATAGCTCAGATAAATTCCTAAAGATGTATTTCTGTGTTGATAAAGGTCGAGGAACACGTTAGTCTAGTAACGTCCACATAATCGTGGTTGTGGTATACAGATGTCACTTAATTGAGTTTAAAGGTCGGGGGACCCCCGTCAGGAACGAAGTTCCTTCTCAGGTATGATTTAAAACAAACACTTTTGACACTTTCTTTTAGCTCACATAGATTGTTTTACCCACCCACAGACGCATTTTCATGAGAGCTTCTAAATAGTTATACTAGATGGCTGTGTATTAAAAACGCTTATTCAATTCACGCTTTCTCTCTCTCTCTCTGTCTCTTTCTATAATATATGAAAGCACGTTTTTAATACAGAGCCATCTAGTGAAAGTAGTCGCATGGAGTCATAACACTTTTTCCTTACGTGACGATTTCTACCAACTATCTCCTACCGCAAGCCGCGTTAAACAACTTCGTTCCAAAGACTATTCCAACTTAAAATACAATTAAAAATTCAACAATACCCTTACTGGTATTGATTGTCTGAACTTCTGTGGGCATTATTAAACATTAGTACATAATTCAGCAATATAAATCACTCCTGTTTCATACGTACCTTGACTCTGTATTAAAAACGCGTATTCAATTAACACTTTCTCTCTCTCTGTCTCTTTCTATAATATATAAAAGAAAGAGCGCGTTTTTAATACAGAGCCATCTAGTGAAAGTAGTCGCATGGAATCATAACGCTTTTTCCTTACGTGACGATTTCTACCAATTAACTCCAACCGCAAGCCGCATTAAACAACTTCGTTCCAAAGACTATTCCAACTAAAAATACAATTAAAAACTCAACAATCCGAAGAAACGATACCTTAACTGGTATTGATTGTCTGTACTTCTGTTGGCATTATTAAACATTAGTACATAATTCAGCAATATAAATCACTCCTGTTTCATACGTCCCTTGTTAAGTTATTGACGAGGGCGGCGCTTAAGGGATTGCTTGTTCTAGAGCCTACATTATGTCGGTCAAATTTGAATTATTTGTGATATGATAATGTAGAGACGCACAGACGTGATTATTCACGTCTGTGTGTCTATTAAAGATTTGAATAATATTCCAAGGAGGAATTGCGTAGTGGATCCTATACTTCTAAGTCATTTTCCGGGTTTCACCTCGGTGGGACCTTAGCGCCTACTATGCGGCAATTGCGTTCAAAGCATTTCATATTTCTAGCTTATAAAAATCCAAAACACTTTTGACTTTGTCGTCATCGTTATCATTGAAAGAATGCGACTTCGTCTAGCCATTGGCGACATTTAAAAGTTAAAACTGGGTAACACCGATCCTCTTCAACACCGTATAACAAAATCTTAAAACTTGTGCCACAAATACCCTAGCATGAAAAAATAAGATCAAATGACTAGAATTGTAAACTAGAAAAAAAAGCACTAAGCCCAAGATAGTGGCACGGTTTTTTTTTTTTTTTGGGTGGTACCTCATCAAATAACTTCTCCCGCTCTGGGCGGAGCGGAAGGGTGTGTCAGACTCTTACTGACTAAAACCCACCCGTATTCCTTCCTGTTGCCTGTATTGCGGGGGCCTCGGTGACCCATAAGTACCTTTCCGCGACCCCGGCAGGCAGTAGTGGCAGGGTTGGATGGATATAAAAAGCGCCAAGCCTGCCAAGTGTATGTCAGGCCTCGCACAATGAAGGGATCCATAGTTGGGATGAATTTATATCAAGAACAAATTTAACATTGTAGTTGAAAAACATGTTCCCTCAAACTTACATTAATTGCAGTTGGAATAACTGCAATTAATGTAAGTTTGTACGCACAATATTGAGAGATATACCATGTTATTTTAAGATCATAGACTTCTTATAGATTTTTCTGTTATATATAAGTAATGAAATATATTCTTTATTTTTATGAAATCCCTACAACAAGCCCTTTCATTTGATATGTCACACGGTAGAGATAGCAACACTTTTTTAAAATTTTCTAATTGGCCCCCTAAAAGTGACCCCCATATTTAAAATCAAGATTTACGTTACACATCCGTGTTTGGGTCACAGAAATTCATATGTGTACCAAACTACTTAATCGATCGAGTAGATTCGTAGATTCGGAGCAAATTGTCTGTGGCAGACGGCCAGACAGACAGACGTGACCCTATAAAGGTTCCGTATTTTCTTTTTGAGGTACGAAACCCTAAAAAGTACTTACAAGCAATGGGCAGCGGTGACAACGACATTATCATGTATTATGGTGCCGGTACATTGACGCTTACTTCCATCTACGAAAACAATGCTGAAATAAAGAATACAGTTATTGTCTTGAATCTAAAGAAAAGTTATCCGAACAGAATCAACTGAAAGGTTGATTTTGTCAATTCACTGTCTACTGCGCCCTGGAGTTCATAGGTATTGATGTTCCACAAAATAACAGTATCATGTCCTGTCCTGTCATGTCTGCACGATACAGAAACTTATGGACGCTACTTCTTCTTAGAGCATCGATGGCAAAAATTTCAAATAATTATGATTGTCCCTCCCTCTCACAGAGAGGAGGCCTGTGTCCCAGCAGTGGGAACATTATAGGCTGATTATGAGATGATTGTCCCAAAATTGAAAACTCCAATCTCCGACGCAGGCATTAAGTGCACAGGTGACAGGACATGCGACGCAATATGGAATGTGGGCCATTGCCTATGGAAAGACATCACATACGCACTGGGTCCTACTGGTGGCGTTAAACTCGGAGGTCCTGGGCCGACTCAATTTAGATTTCCATCGACACGCTACGAAGATTTTGTTAACCTGTTAAGCCCCGCGCGACACCGATTCGGAGGCAAACAATAGAAAATAAATTGTGTCTCATTAGCTGTCCTTGACCAATTTATGTAAGTGCTGATTGTTGTCGCTGGCATCCAACGTCTGTATTAGCCACTGCTTCACTTAGGTTTAACAGCTCTCCAGTAGGCTCGATCTTCGGCTCACAAAGAACATGGGGGCCACTGGTCCAGCCCTGATTTAATGAAATTAGAGAAAGACGATATCATGTTTTTGTAACTTGTACGCTTGTAGCAGATCTTTCCCGACGTCTTTCTGCATGAAAATTGCAGTGTTATCAATATTTCGGTTAGAAACAGTATCACACCCATTTACTTTTTAGTTGATCTTCAGAATGTCACCTACTATGACTTCTACAAGAAAGTTACTGCCAAACAAATCGTCATTATTTGGCTGGACTTAGGTCACACTCCACACCACCAAATGTACGCGCCTCTAGGGTTGATACTAATATGTATGTTACAATAATAAAATAGTGATAATAATAATTGTTATATTTACTCAATCAGTGCCACAAATGTATGGTGTTCCAATGGAGGAGGTTCCGTCTTTTCTTCTGGCGGTTCGACCACTTCCTCTATAAGAAGTTAGTAGATTTTTTGTTTTAGTAATAACAGTGACAATTCTACTAGGTATTTAAAAACATCTTATTGATCGTAGTCGTACAAACCCATTTCTTGGCCGAAAACAAAAACATAATTTGTCACCGTTGTCCAAGCGAACACAGCAAACACAATTTTAGCCAAGCACATTCCGAAATTAGTTCATACCGAAACTTGGTAATGTTATGAGTTACATTTTTAATTAAATTGATAAGCCAAGTGCATAACTTGCTTGCACCGTAAAACTGTTCAATATGAAATACGTATCAAAATAATTTATGTAAAGCAATATTTCGGAAGTATTTATTTCTCTACTCGATAACGATTTGACTACCGTAAAATAAGGCTACTTGGTTATTTCATTTGACTACCGTACTTTGATTTTTGTTGCTTGAGAGGTAAGGTATATTATTTATTTTTTAGCATAATAATTATTATGCTAATAGCATACTGTACCTATGTAACAGCTGTTTTTTCATATTCCGAAGTAGGTAGGCCCGATAGTTCGTCATGTTAATGAGTATTGTGACCTGTAAAAGTTTGCCAAGCTATTTTTTTTTGGACCTTTAGGGCCTTTTTATTGTTATGCGTGATTGCACCCGCGTGCAGGCCAGGCACGCATGCGTGCTGCCCGCAACCTATTGTATCATACATGTTTTTATAGTCATGCGCGGCACACGGGCGGATCGCGGGTGGTTCGCACGGACGCGTGCCGCCCGAATGCGTGTGGCGAACCTTTACCGTCAGTGTTGTTTTTACTGTCAAGCGGGTCGCACGCACGTAGTATTATCATTTTGATATTTTTACATTTATTTTGACACGAGTTCTCTTTCTGGCGACACGCACAATACTGTGGTGGCGTGGCGAAAATAATCTGCTCTGCGTGCGGCCCGCAACAAGCATGCGTGCCTGGCTTCCACGCGGGCGCAAACACGCATGACAATAAAAAGGCCCTAATACTCTTGCGGAAGTTGCAACGTTGCCTAAACAAAATAATGACGTAGGTAATATTAGTTGAGATATTATAATAATTAATTATGTTAGTACCAGCCTATTATTGTTCCACTCTAGGCCAGAGGCCTCTTCTCATACAGAGAATGCATTCATCACCAAACTTGCTCAAGACGGGTTATCGATTTCAACGTTGCCTAAACAAAATAATGACGTAGGTAATATTAGTTGAGATATTATAATAATTAATTATGTTAGTACCAGCCTATTATTGTTCCACTCTAGGCCAGAGGCCTCTTCTCATACAGAGAATGCATTCATCACCAAACTTGCTCAAGACGGGTTATCGATTTCAGACTTATTAGTCCAGGTTACTACATGACACCTCTGCCTTACCCTTCGGGGAAACCAAGCGTGATTTTCACAAAGTTGACTGCCTCGTTGGTCTAGTGGTCGCAAGCGCTACTGCTGAGCATGAGGTCCTGAGTTCGATTGCCGGGTCGGGCACAGTGTTATTGGGTTTTTATATCTGGAATTTCTCAGTAGCAGCCCGGAGTCTGGATTTGTGCCCAGTTGATGGTAATAGGTTCGCCCCCATTACATGAAACTTAAAATATAACTGGCGAAATGTGGGTGTACTACAGGTACACTCTGCCCAACCCTTCAGAGAAACAAGGCGTGATGTTATGTGAAAAAGTTACATTGGTACTTACCTGGTGTAACCTCGGTCATGAGAAGCGAGGCTGCAACCGCTGGGCAACTGGGGTGGCTGGGACATAATCTATCTATATAAATTAAAAGAAAATTCCTGACTGACTGACTGACTGACTCATCAACGTCCAGCTCAAACCCTTGGACCTAGAATGCTAAAACAAAGAGGTTCCTTTTATAATGTAGACTTTCATTTCGAATTTTAAAAATCCTTTCTTGTTAAGGAATAAAGAAGGATTTTTCAAAATTAAACCCCTAAGGGAGTAAAATAGGGGATGAAAGTGTGTATGGAAATTCGTAATTTTTGTAGTTTAAACAATGAAAATATGTATTTAGCATTCTGGTTAAAAATTAAAAACTACGTGTTTTAGCATTTATGGAAAAACATTCCCTAAGGGGGTAAAATAGGGGATGAAAGTTTGTACGGGAAACTCGTTAGTTTTGTAGTATAAACCATGAAAATTGGTATTTAGCCTTTGCGTTGGTAACTAATAATTACATGCATATAAGGGATGAAAGTTTGTATGGGAAACCCGTAATTGCTCAGCCCGACTTTCGCCATCGCCAAAGACACTTTAGTAATTCAAAGAACAATAACTTTACTAAGGGATCAAATGAGTAATAATATTTAAATTTTCCATATTTACGTACCTGTAATGATTTAGGTAACATTTTTTTTGCTACGGTATAGGGAATAAAGGGGATTTATATTTGCTTCAAAGTTACCTTCAAATTTGGCATGCAAGTACGTAATTTTCCGTTCCGTTTTTTTTTTTTTACTGTCAAACATTATATTTATTTACATAACCAAATTACAAGATGATTATTAACATTAACTAAATTAAATGAAAACTAAGTTAAGCTTAAAAAAGGCCCTCGGGGCATTGTACCGAGGATGCTGGCGGCATTTCCTCGCTGAATTGCAATGCTGATGCGTTGCGCGAGAAAGCCGCCAGCTTTTCGGTCACCAGTTACATCATCTAGACGTTTCGCGATTTCCGCAAATAACTTATGCGCACTGGGACCCCACGGACCGAGGGTCTCGATGCCAAAGGGCATAAAGTTGTACTCTCTGCCAAGGCCTCCATATTTATGTTCCGTTTTATGTTCCGTTATTATTGTTATGTTTTAGCATTTTTATCCTTCAGCAATCAATATGTCAATCCACGCGCCGCTCCTCGGATACTATATAAGCAGTTCGAGAAGGTGGGCCAACTCATTTAATCCGATCCAGCCTGTCCCTTGCGGGACGGTTGAGGGAAAGGCAAAATTCGCGCCCTCTCGACCCTAGCCGCCGCAGGTGACGCCCTGGGCGTCGGGAATCCCGGGCGGATTTCCGGCCACCGTAAGCGCGGGCTTGCGGACGGTGAGCAATGGGTAGCTCACCGTCCGGAAAGGACCAGGCCCGGGTCGACAGCGCGTTGTATTCCACGCGCGCCTCAAAAGAGATGTCGTCAGTACAAATGTAGGGGTCCACTAGGGCCGATGCCTGCCGGGGTCGCGGGAAGGTACTAAAGGGTCACCGAGGCCCCTGGTAACACAGGCAACGGAAGAAATACGGGTGGGTTTTAGTCAGTAAGAGTCTGACACACCCTCCCGCTGTGCCCACAGCGGAAGAAGTTACTTGATGATTTCCCACCCAAAAAAGAAAAGGGGGGGGGGGGACGGGGGGCGTGCGAGTCGTTCCAAATAGAGTGAAAATGTCAATGAAGTCTGGATTAACACATAGGGTACTTTTTGTCTGGATGTATGTTCTGGAATGTCGCAAAAACGGCTGAACGGATTTGGATGAAATTTGGCACACAGATAGTTTATAACCTGGATTAACACATAAGGTATTTTTAATCCCGGTAGTACGTCCCCGTGGGATATTTTACGACATCCACGCGGGCAAAATATAATGAGAAATAAAATAAAAAACTGGCCGGCTACAATGTAATGCACATAGAATAAATTGAAGAACTTGGGAACCAGTTTGGTTCCCAAGTCCTCCATATATGGGTCACAATGCAACGATCCCAAGTCAAATAAGCCCTCTGAAGAGCCACTGAAGTGGCTTCGGAGCCAGGTCAAGGGGCTAGTCCGAGAAATAATGTCGAGATTAGATGGCATTTCATGTTGACAGATACTTTGGCACGAATATGTCCACATAAGGGTCAACTTATGTTTTTTTCTACGATGGATACTTTTGGGACTGTGTCGGTAATTTTTCTTGGGATATTAGGGGTCCGGCCGGACATTTTATATGATAAAAATGATATTGTTGTAATATTATTTGAAATACTGAAACCTGCTCTGTTGTCATTCATGCTTATGCTCGGCATGATTGATTGCTTGTGTCAGCTAATTATATTGCAATTAGCATCAACCAAAGACGATACTGCCCATTCCTTTGATCCCTGTAATCAGGAGAGATGGGGTTCGATTCTTTGTATGTACGGTATTATACCTTATAACAAAACCAATTGCCGAATCATTTCAAAAACATAATCAGTAGCAGTAACCCCTTTTGTTCCCCGGTCAGTGAGTTCAAGGATACTGTGAAGCCACTTTTATTCAGCGGAAATTTTTCAGTTCGAAAATAAAGCAAAAAGAAACTTCGTACACAGTCGGTAACCGCAGTTCGAAAATAAAGAAAAAAAACTTCGTACACAGTCGGTAACCGCTCGTTTTAGCTATTAGCGCAGCGGCGAGAAAAGAATTGGCCATCGAGACGACCATTATGTTGCGGATTGTAACCAACCCGATAGTCCCTTAATCCCATGTATAAGGTTTCGACGTACTGTGGCGCTTAAACATGTATAATATTGACATTACTTCCTCCTTAAACTTAGGTCGTTATGTTAATGTAGGATGTTAGGCAGTTTATCATTGATGTAGTAAGATTTACAGTTAAAGACCTTGGAGAATTTGGAACTTGTGTACATGTTTACGTTGGTGTGTGTTGGGACAAATGTTGCTTAGTTTACGTGCCATAGTTTGTACGAATTGTACAATTGTGTTAATTACTACTTAACTATATTAATACAAAATTGACGCTAATACGTTTTAGCGTCATGTATTAATGTAGTTAAGTCACATACTACAATTATTGCCACGGGACTTTAACTCGATAAAAGCACTTAAGTCCATAAGGCATTATGGTAATTAACAATGGGTTTTAATGATAACGGGAATGATGAAAATGAAACAACAGTTCCCAACACGAATAATTTTCGTAATTTTTGGTACCGATTTACGAACGCCATAAATAACCGCGTAGTTTACAATCCTCACATACATCAAAACAGATTAACTCGAGCAATTCCGAAATAACTGGCACCGAGAAAATGGCGGAAAAGCTATGCTTTATAACCACTGTTGTCTAGGAAGCGGAGCGCTTAACTGAAATAATTTGTAGAAAATAAGCGCGAAATTTACTGCGCTCGGGAGTCTCTCGACTTGAATTTATTGTACGCAGCGCAATTGTGGAATTTTAAGCAGGCTGCATGGCTGCCCGCACTGCAGAAGGGAAGTTTTTGAGGTTGTTGTACGTGCCGTGTAGCGGGGCTGAAGGACGAACTATGGTGCGTATCGTAAATCTGGCAACAATGCGTAGAGCGTTTAACATTGTTGAATGGTATTTAATGTTCGTTTGTTTTTTTTAACAGTTTCACTAGACGGTTTTATTATTACCATTTAAATGCTTATATATACAACAAGCATTCTGCCCGTGACTTTGTTCGCATGGCAGTCGTAAGACACTACAATCTATATAAATCTATCTATCTTTTATCTATCAATATAAATCAAATGAAGGGTCCTGACTGAATGACTCATCAACGCCCAGCCCAAACCCTTGGACCTAGAAATCTAAAATTATGCACAGAGGTTACCTTTATAATGTAAACAAGGAGCAAGGAAAGATTTTTCAAAATTCAACCCTTCAGGGAGTAAAATAGGGGACGAAAGTTTGAATGGAAAATCGTCATTTTTATAGTTTAAACCATGTAAATTGGTATTTAGCATTTTGGTTAAAAAATTAAAAACCATGTACGTACGTTCAGCGTTTTTGGAAAATCATCCCCAAAGGGGGTAAAATAGGGGATGAATGAAAGCCCGTAGTTTTGTAGTTCAAACCATGAAAATTGGTATTTAGCCTTTTGTTTTGTAATGATGCATTTAAAGGCCACCCACGGCCAGGGGGTTGTAAAATATGTAAGGGAAAGTACGAAATCCACGCGAACGAAATCGTGGGCAAATGTGCTAAATAATAATATAATAATAATAATAAATATTTATTCAGTATTACAATTGGTAAAATATTAACACAAAATATTCGAAATAATTAACAAAGGTATTATGATGTTAGATGCCTGTACTAGGGTAAACCTGTATCACAGGCGGCATGAGCTCTTACTTTATGGTAATTATAGGACGATACAATTCTTAACAATATTTAACATAACAAGACTTGAAATAGTGACAAAATGTAATTAATTCAACATATCAGAAATTTTGCAAAAGGGTTCCTTTAATGAACACATTAATTACTATCAGTAACCGGATTTTAAATTAGGTGGCGTGCAAGCCGTTTAAAAAAAGAGTGAAAATGTGAATGAAGTCTATAATCATTCAGATGTACCTAACCCGACAGGGCGGTAAAATTGGTCGGGTTCAATTATAGTGAAGTGAGCAAGTTAGTTAGCGCCTAGTAACAGACGAATAACCTGGATTAACACACAGCGTACTTTTAATGCCGGTCGGAAAATAACCCACGAGAACGTACGTTCTCGTGGGTTATTTTCCGACACGGGCGAGTCTCCAGGCAAAAACTATTATGTTACTTAAATAACAGTCACATTCAACACAACATATAACTTCCACGTCGTACATACATATAAATACTCTATAAAAGTTTTGTGTTTTCAAAAATTAGTGATACAAGCTTTGATAACACACCACCAGATATTTCTAATGCAGCAAAGGACATTTCTAACCAATTATTACCAGAAAACAGTGATGGATGAGTGGAGAGAGCAGTGATGGCCCTGTGAAGCAGTGGTGGCCCAGTGGAGCAGTGGTGGCCCAGTGGAGCAGTGGTGGCCCAGTGGTAACGGCCGCGACTTACAAGTTGTAGAGCGTAGGTTCGAACCCGGACAGGCGCTTTACTTTGTGTAAGTTATTTCATCACCACTGCTCTCAAAACGGTGAAGGAAAACATCGTGAGGAAACCTGCATGTCCTAGAACCAAAAATTCGAAGACATGTGACATCTACCAACCCGCACTGGGCCCGCGTGGTGGACTACGGCCCACTCCCTCTCACAGAGAGGAGGCCTGTGTCCCAGCAGTGGGAACATTATAGGCTGATTATGGATTACCAGAAACTTTCCATGAATTTACATAGTTCTTACAACATTGTACAACACGCTATGGTTTCAGAACCTTTAATAGAGGATTCATATCATGTATGTAGATAAAGTATTGTATGCAATTGTACATAATTAGGTATTAAAACACTCATGTGGTACTATTATCCCACTCGGCTTCGTCTCATGTGATAAACCCGCGTTCGTGTTTTAGTACTCCTTATTATCCAACAGTTGCATAAATAACTATCAAATAACTATTACCAAGACTAAAAATGACGTAGACAATGGAAATGGTATGCAAAATCTGGACTTAACTTCAACAATGCTTGGACGGAAATTCCATGAGATTCAACAAGTCGAAACTCCTGTACAAGTTTCACCGTTTTTAGTTTGTCAGAGTATTTGCAATGTGTCGGGATGCTAGTTTAAGTTCCGAACAATGTTCGGGCTTATCATCACGCGGGAAGTTTTGACACCCCTTCAGCTTGCCTCAGTTGTGTTAGTAGAACTTGGTTAGTCGGATCGTTGGTGGTTGGTCGGATATGTGACTTAAATCAGTCGTCTAAATACAACACATTAGTCATGTATCTACGAACTTGCGTCTTTGTTTGGCTTGTTTGCTAGATGTGGCTGATTATACAAAAATAACAAAGGTATTTACATAAATCCATAACATTTTATTCTGATACTAAAATGCTATGGATTTATGTAAAACCATCTAAATGTTACTAAAGGTTATAGAATCCAAGAGCACAAAATTATATGCATTTATAATAACCGACCAAATTGGACGCACTGTATTGCACTTATAAATATACTCACGCTTGCAATCCCAGAAGGATTAGGCAACGGTATATCTATAGTACACCCACATTTCACCAGTTATGTTTAAGTCTTATGTCCCAATAGCAAATATACATCCTAAATAACACACGGTGCCGAAACTTGGACACTGACAGTCGGCCTGGTCCAGAAATTCAAGGTCATTCAGCGCGCTATGGAGCGGGCTATGCTCGGAATCTCTTCGAAGGATAAAATCAGGAATGAAATTATCCGGAAAAGAACCGTAGTGGCAATAGGCCATGTTTGTCGAAGGACCGATGGCTGATGGAGCAGATGAGTCTTGGAGTGGAGACCGCGTATTGGCAAGCGTAGTGTGGGACGCCCCCCAGCTCGATGGACCGACGACCTGAAGAAGGTGGCTGGGTCAGACTGGATGCGGAAGGCAGAAAACAGAATGTTGTGGTGCAGCCTGGGAGAGGCCTATGTACAGCAGTGGATTGCAATAGGCTGAGTTCATTAATTGGATCTGGATAACTTATAGACTGACTGATTGGTCTAAAATTGTACTTAATGCTGATGGACATTTCACGTTTGTATGCAATAATAGCCAGAAAGTAAACTATGATGACAGGAAATTTAATGAAAATAGAAGACAATAATATATAAGTATTATTTACGCTGAAACTACCAGTATAAAACTTTTTCTGAGTTGCTGTTGTTGAGTCAGTAACGGCTTGACTGCTTATAGTTATTTAGAAAGCCGTATATCTCTACTTTCCTTACTAAATTACCAATGTACTAGATAATTCTGAGGCAATATAGACCGTATTTCCCGAGCAATAAATCTCCCTTAACATAGATACGTTAGACAGAAGCGAATGCCCTTCATCGTTTCGGTTCCTTTGATTGCAACCAGCCGGCATCGCGGTAACCGTGTAACATATATTACACGAGAAACAATCAAATCTTCATCACTCACATCACGAGACGTTATACGTTACCCCCCATCCCCCTTTTCTCTGTTGTCTACCCTAGACATCGCAGAAAGGGGTGCGCGTTTTAGTGTCATTAAATAGATTGCTGTTTTTCACACATTTCCTGCTTTCCGTCGCATGTATTATGCTATTGGGGGGATTGGATTGCAAACAATAAAATTCGACGTTACTGAAATTGGGACGGATATGTTGAACGTCTCTTTTCAGTACAACCGTTGTACAGATTTTGGTACTTAAGGAACGGTTGTTACTACGCAACTTGGGTGAGAACTATCCCATCAAAAACATAAATGTGAAAATGGGAGCCAAGTTCAGTATTAAGAATATGCGTAAAAGAATTGAGATCTACATGGGTTCCAAGTTCTGTAAATAAACCTGAAATTTATTTATAAGAACACACAACATTCTAAAATAGATTTAAAACACAATTGCTTGTTTTTTTCTGCTAAAATAATGTGTGCTATTGTAATGATCGATCATTTAGTTCTCGAGTCTAATACTAGATGGCGTTACTAGGCTCGCCGCAGTTGTTATAATAACAGATTAATAGGCGATTGACAAGTGACGGTAACAGAAAAATAATGATACGAGAGAAATGTCAAATTGGTGAAAAGACAGAAAAACCTAACGGTTGCTCCGTAATTGACTTGCATAATTTCTGGAAATTAAAGCCATCCGTATAATATACATACGTATTGTCGTTGGTGCAATATTGTGAAATAGTGTGCGAGTAGTGGAAGTAACGGGGTAAGTGTTTGCGTCTATTTAACGAAGTGTAGGTCGATAGTTGGAGATGTTTTGCAAGTCTGACTGTTCTCATTTTTCCTCAGCTTGCGGAAACGCCCTTATCACCCAGACATAGTGTGTCACAAATTAATGCCCGGCTTCGATTGATAAGGCAGCACTTATTACAAAATAACGATCGACATTTTCGCCACGGTCAACTAGGACCGGCTGGTTTCGCGGTACGGAACGCCGGATTAAGAACACTACTGGTCGGGTTCGATCCCAGCTTGAGGAGATTCTTTTTGCATTGTTTAATGTATTTTTATTTGTTTATGCATGTTGTTTACTTATAAGTTGTTTTTTTGTTTTTACATTTAAATTTCAACGACCGTTGTCGGTCAATTAATATTTTTAGTTATTAAGTTTATAGTGTCTGGTTTACAAATAAGAAACTTCATACCACCTTTAAACATTAAAATTGTGTAAACTATCTATGTTCTTCTTTCAATAAATAATCAGTTTACTTGGAACCCCGGTCATCACATTGGCGCCCACGGGTTAACTGAGTGAAAGATAAACAAGGTGTATAACGGTGGTTATTCTGTTTATTTAGTTATTTATTCCGGACAAACGTCTTGCTTATATTAAATTTGTAAGTTCACCAAGCTTTGTTGTGTCACTATAATTCGGAACAGAGATCGATACATATCTTGATAAATTAAATTTACTGCGGTTTATTTAAATTTTATTTCTGTGTCTCATCATGGATGTTAATGCATTGCATAAGGATGAGCTTGAGTTTGAATTAGCTTGTCGAGGGATTTCAGACTGTAAGACCGTGGCGACTATGCGAAAATTTTTGCGGGAAATTTTAGTTCGAGAGCTATCGGGAGAGTCATCTATTTCCTTTAAGGTTCCTAAAGCCTGCATTGATAACCCGAGTAATGAAATATTAATTTGTGAAAATAAATTATCGGCAATCATTTCACTTATGTCAGAAGTATCGCACAGTCCGGAACATTCATTTTTCAGACGCATACACTCTCGTTTGACACACTTATCAAACCGTGCAAAACTTATTATACCTTCTGAGACCAGTGACGTTGACAAACATTTGACGTTACTGAAGAACATCCAGGATACCATGTCATCACTAAGGCAGCTTGAGAAAGAAGAAGATGAGGAAGAGGATGTGATTTCCGAACATGATAAAGACATTTTACAGAAGTCTCTGGGCGAAGAAGCTATACAGATAATGGAACGATTGGAAAAGTGCCGAAACTCTGGAAAAACCTCCTTACCAAAGGATGGTGACACGGAAATTCACCAGAATCGTGCCACGCAATCTACTGTTGCCGACACCAACATACCACGAATCTCCTTAGAGAGACCTATTCTCCCCTCGCGGCATCCAGGCTTACAAAGGTCTTCCACATTTGATAATGATTTCCACAAACGGAAGTTGGTTCCCATTAAAGATTGGGGTGTCAAATTTAGTGGTAAGGGAACTGTAAGTGTGAACGCATTCTTAGAAAGAATTGAGGAACTTAAAGAAGCGCGGAATGCTGCTGATGGAGACTTATTTCGATATGCCATAGACTTCTTCGAAGAAGAAGCTTTGATATGGTTTAGGGCCAATAAAGGTGCAGTAGCAAATTGGTCTCAATTAGTGAAGCTCCTGTTGGACACATTTCAGCAACCCTACTACCAAGAGGAGCTATTGGAAGAAATTAAACGAAGAACCCAAAGCAACCAGGAAAGCATTTTGATTTATATAGCTATTATGCAGAATATGTTTAATCGGCTACCGACTCCCATTCCTGAAATACAAAAATTGTTGATACTAAGAAGGAATTTACAACCCTATTTTCAGAAGGCTATATGCCGAGACACGTTTGACTCAGTGAGTGAATTAACATCAGTCCTAAGGATAATTGAACGCACTAAGTTAAGCTGTGATAATTTCAAGGAACCAACTCCAAGTGAGCACTCTCTGGAAAGAGATTTAGCATATAAGGGAAGTACTTCGAAGATATCACGAAATGAAGACACAACTGAGCTGGCAGTCATAAATGATAAGGAAGTACTTCTAACAAAATGCTGGAACTGCAGAACTCCAGGACATCGTTTCAGGGATTGTAAATTGCCAAAACAAAGACTTTTCTGCTACAGATGTGGACGTTTCGGGAAAACGACAAATAAATGCTCATGTCATGCTACCGATAAGGGAAACGACAATTCGGAGTCGATGCCTGCCGATCGTACCCCGAGAAACTAAGTCATTCTACCTCGGATGAGTGGCAGCAATGGCTACACACAGTTTCGATTTTTTTCAAAACAGGAGAGATCTGTAATATCAATAAGTACAGTCAGGATAATCGATATTATGCTGAAATAAAAATTTTAAAACAGTCGTTTGTGGGACTATTGGATTCAGGAGCTACTGTCTCAGTGATTTCGCAGAGATTTGCAATGAAAATTATGAAATTGGGGTTTTCAGCATATAAAGTCAACAAAGAAATGATCTCAACGGCTGATGGCACCTACCATGCAATGGATTCCGTTGTTCATTTACCAATTGAGTTTACGGGAAAATATAACGTGGTAGATTTTTATATCATGGACTGCTTAAAACATGATATTATTTTAGGTATGAATTTTTTTGAGTCATTTAATTT
Source organism: Atethmia centrago (assembly GCA_905333075.3). Taxonomy (NCBI): domain Eukaryota; kingdom Metazoa; phylum Arthropoda; class Insecta; order Lepidoptera; family Noctuidae; genus Atethmia; species Atethmia centrago. The sequence continues at coordinate 10,099,710 of HG995383.1, read as the reverse complement.
AGGTATAGGGGCGGGAAAATCGATTGCGGACATTACAGAAATTAACGTCTCGCAACCAGTGATTTCGCGCGATGAACTTTCTGTTGAACAGAAACAGCGCCTTGACAAATTGTTAGCGGAAATGGCTGCAGAGATTGGTAAAGGTTTAGGAAGAACATCATTAATCAAGCACAGAATTGACACCGGGGACAGCTTGCCCATCAAACATAGACAGTACCCCTTTGCTCCTCCAATTATGGCAGAACTTGAGAAGGAAATCCAGGATATGCTGGACAATGATGTCATAGAACCCTCGTTTAGTTCATGGCGTTCTCCTGTATTACTGGTGAAGAAATCTTCGGGTAAGAATCGGTTGTGCCTCGACAGTCGTCAGTTAAATAAGGTAACAGTAAAAGACTCTTATCCTTTGCCTAGAGTTACCACCATCTTAGACGGTCTAAAAAACGCTCGGTTCCTGTCAACTATTGATCTCCGATCAGCATTCTGGCAGATACCACTCGAAGAAACAAGCAAGGAAAAGACTGCTTTTGGATTAGCTGGAAAAGGACTCTATCAGTTCAAAGTCATGCCATTTGGACTAAGTAATGCATCTCAAACACAACAACGGTTGATGGATCGCTTGTTCACGCCGGAATTTGAAAGTAGAGTGTTCACTTATTTGGATGACATCGTCATATGCGACGACAGTTTCGACAGCCATTTATCGTCATTGTCACATGTAAAAAACCAGCTTAAGGAAGCAGAATTGACAATCAACCAGGAGAAATGCGTATTTGCGCGATCATCTTTAAAATACTTAGGCTATATTGTAGACAAGGAAGGATTACGTACGGACCCGGACAAAGTAAAAGCTATACTCGACTATCCCAGACCTACAACTTACACGGAGCTAAAGCGATTTATTGGTCTAGCTAGTTGGTACAGGCGTTTTGTGGAAAACTTTGCCATTGTCGCAGCTCCACTTCATGAACTAACTAAGGGAGGCAAGAAGACTAGAAGTATTACATGGAATAAAGAGGCTGAGGATTCTTTCTTAAATCTAAAGACTGCCCTTACTTCAACACCAGTATTAAGAGTGCCAGACTTCACAAAACCCTTTTCTGTTCAATGTGACGCTTCTAACAGGGGGACTGGTGGAGTTTTAATTCAAATGGCCGATGGTCTGGAGGTTCCCATAGCTTATACGAGCAGAAAACTGTCGGAAAGAGAATGCAAGTACTCAGCGTCTGAGCGAGAACTATTAAGTGTGCTGCATGCTGTAGAACAATTTCGTCCATATGTAGAAGGGAACCATTTTAGGGTTATTACGGATCATAGTGCCCTTCAGTGGCTTCATCGTAATAAGGACCCTCATGGGCGTTTGGCAAGGTGGGCTATGCGCTTACAACAATTTGATTACGAAATAGTTCACCGCAAAGGTAAATATAACACTGTACCAGATGCCTTATCGAGAGCTATTAAAGAAGAAATTAACATATTAGAAATAAAACCAGAAGATAAAGATGACTGGTATAAATCAAAAGAGGATTTGGTTCTGACGGGGAAGAACGACCCAGATTGGGAAGTCAGTCAAGAACAACTGTGGAAATACATGAGATTAAAACAATTTCCTAATGAAAATGACAGTTGGAAACTTGTGATTCCAGAAAAGCTTCGTGAAGGAATCCTAAAGGAATGTCATGATGACCCCACATCTGGTCACTTTGGTGTTAAAAAATCGGTGAATCGCGCGAGACAGCACTATTTTTGGCCGACATTGATCCAGGACATGAAAAACCACGTACGAAAATGTGAAGTGTGTGCAAAATACAAGCACTCAAATAGTAGACCATCTGGATTAATGGGGAAACAACGAGAGGTAACAGAACCCTTTCAAATCATATCCATGGATCTAATGGGGCCTTTTCCGAAATCTAAGCATGGCAATACTATGCTGCTAGTCATAACATGCTGGTTCAGCAAATTCTGTTTTCTGTATCCACTCAGGAATGGAAAATCATCAACTATAGCCCAAATACTGGAGGAACATATATTTTTAATGTTTGGAACCCCTAGTGTAATAGTTTGTGATAATGGAAAGCAATTTGTATCCAACCAGTTTAAGGATCTAGTTTCAGGGTACGGTGTAAAACTATGGTATACCCCGTATTACCATCCTCAGGCCAACCCCACTGAGCGGGTAAACAAAGTCATTGGCTCAGCTATAGCTTCTTACGTTGAAGATAATCACAAAGAATGGGACAAGTATATACCGCACATAGGACACGCGATCAGAACATCAGTTCATGAAGTGACGGGGAAAACACCAGCCTATTTGTTTTTTGGACGAGAGACGATGATCCAGGGCATGAGACCTTATAGCTTTGAATCAGACGAACCGATTACCTTCGACAAAGAAAAATTTGAAAGAAATTTAACTTTCAGAAATAAGATTTATGACGAAGTTTGTGAAAGGATACGGGAATCACATGAGACCAACAGCAGACAGTACAACAAGAGACGTCGCATATGTGACTATAAAGTTGGTGATCTGGTTTGGAAACGCTCTAAACTCCTATCGAATGCTAACAAGGCTTTCATGTCTAAGTTAGCCCCTAAGTTTGAAAAGGCAGTCATAGCAGAGAAGATATCAGGCGACGTTTACAGACTAAATACTTTCAGAGGCAAAGATTTAGGAAAATGGCATTCTTGTGACCTTAAACGTTTGGTTTGAATCCGGTTGGATTCTATGGAGGAGAGGGGATATTGTAATGATCGATCATTTAGTTCTCGAGTCTAATACTAGATGGCGTTACTAGGCTCGCCGCAGTTGTTATAATAACAGATTAATAGGCGATTGACAAGTGACGGTAACAGAAAAATAATGATACGAGAGAAATGTCAAATTGGTGAAAAGACAGAAAAACCTAACGGTTGCTCCGTAATTGACTTGCATAATTTCTGGAAATTAAAGCCATCCGTATAATATACATACGTATTGTCGTTGGTGCAATATTGTGAAATAGTGTGCGAGTAGTGGAAGTAACGGGGTAAGTGTTTGCGTCTATTTAACGAAGTGTAGGTCGATAGTTGGAGATGTTTTGCAAGTCTGACTGTTCTCATTTTTCCTCAGCTTGCGGAAACGCCCTTATCACCCAGACATAGTGTGTCACAAATTAATGCCCGGCTTCGATTGATAAGGCAGCACTTATTACAAAATAACGATCGACATTTTCGCCACGGTCAACTAGGACCGGCTGGTTTCGCGGTACGGAACGCCGGATTAAGAACACTACTGGTCGGGTTCGATCCCAGCTTGAGGAGATTCTTTTTGCATTGTTTAATGTATTTTTATTTGTTTATGCATGTTGTTTACTTATAAGTTGTTTTTTTGTTTTTACATTTAAATTTCAACGACCGTTGTCGGTCAATTAATATTTTTAGTTATTAAGTTTATAGTGTCTGGTTTACAAATAAGAAACTTCATACCACCTTTAAACATTAAAATTGTGTAAACTATCTATGTTCTTCTTTCAATAAATAATCAGTTTACTTGGAACCCCGGTCATCACACTATTTAAAAATATAACTTCTTTTTGAACAGTACACACGAATTATGTACACAAAGCAAACTTATTAATTGAGGCTCAATATTTGACTTGGTTAGTTTTTACCAGCAAACCAAAGTTTTTTATAAAAACAGTAACCTGCGTATAACATAAAGTATAGTATAGTATAGTATAGTATAGTATACATAAGTTAATAAGTAATAGTTAGTTAAGTATTACTAAGTAAGTTGATTAGCCAAATATAAGATAACTTGTATGTGAAAAGCCCACTAACCTAGCTGGACGGTAGGTTTTTGATCTACATGTATGTCAATCAGCCAGTCAGTGATAAAAATGCCGATTTTTAGACATTAATATCTCAGTAACCGTTTGAGCTGTATTAATTCAATTTGGGGTTCTGTTAATCTAAGGCGGTTTATAAAATAAACCAAATTTCATGTGTTTATGTAGATTTTGAGTTATTAAGGGGTCAAAAGTGGCGCCAAATGGTTCATGGCTGCTGCGTCGCCAGTACCTTTTTAGGATTCCTTACCTCAAAAAGAAAAGCGGAGCCCTTGTAGGATCAATTGTGTCTGTCTGTCTGTCCAACCGTCTGTCACAGCCAATTTGCTCTGAATCTACTGGACCGATTAAATTGAAACTTGGTACACATATGAGTTTCTGTGACCCAAACACGGATGTGTAATGTAAATAAATGACTTTGGAATATTAGGGTCACTTTTGGAGGAAAAGAAAATAAAAAAATGTTTTTGAACTGTACCGTGTGTCGTAAACTCGTAATATTAAATAAAATAACTTATTGCGAGGCTCTCAAATATAGTATTTTTTATATAATTTTAATATACATTGTTTTAAAGTTATTTAAGAAAATTTATGAAAATTTACCAAACTCCGAAAATACTGAGTCGAAAATTTTTAAATAAATATAGGACAGTTACTGTACAGTGACTTATAGATTACAGGAAACCTAAAATAAATTTATCGTGTTAAAATAACATGGTAAATCTCTCAATATTGTGAGGAGAACATGATTTTCAACTAAAATGTTAGGTTTATTCTTGGGATAAATTATTTTGCGATAAAAACATGGTAGATAACATATTCATTGTACGGAACCCTAACCACAACTCGTTTTGGCTTGAACTTGGCTTGACACGCTGCTGCATGTCTACTAAATGTCTAGTGGGTCGCGGCTTAGATAGCCTGGTTTTATTAATAAAATGAATAATCATAGTGCCTAGCAAAGAATAAGTAGATGATGCATCTCCAACTATAGACCACTTCGTCAAAAGTCAGCTGAAAGATGACGACCAAAGAATGAGAAGTATCTTGCTGTTATTGATCTTTCGGGGTAAAACGACAAACAGTAGGTACTTAATTCATTTTCACTATTCTTTCGTGCAAAACAAATACATAGGCACTCAAATCTGCGGCTGTTCCCTCTCACACTTTGAACATGTTAACGATGCACTCTCTAAGGTTGTCCATTGGTTTAATGTAAATAATCTTCTTCTGAACGAAAAAAGACTAAACTCATTAAATTTTCAACGCAAAATATCAGGCAGCTAACTACCAATGTTCAACTTAATGGAATAGAGTTGGACCCTGTTGAGTCGACAGTTTTTCTTGGAATAACTATTGACGCTAAATTACAATGGCGCCCACACAGAAAAATTGTCAGGAAAGCTAAGTTCGGCCGCCTATGCTGTTAAAAAAATTCGACAGATAACCGATGTAGATACGGCCAGAATTGTTTATTTTAGTTATTTTCATAGTCTTATGTCATATGGAATTCTTCTCTGGGGCGGTGGGTGCGGGCGGTATTAATCCGTCTTTGTTTTACAAAAAAGGGCTGTTCGAGCCATTTACAAACTAGGTCCAAGAGATTCCCTTCGAGAAAAATTCAAAGAAATAGATATTCTGACTATAACCTCTCAAAATATATTTGATAAACTTATCTATGTACACAAAAATATATAAAATTTTAAGAAAAATTCCGATATCCACAGTTTAAATACCAGGAATAAACATAATCTTGCTGTACTTCACACTCGCCTCCACAGAGTATGAATATTTATGTACCTTGAAAAGTATTATATTACTTTAATTATTGTGAATGTGAGCAATAAGTGGGTCATTTTTATTTATTTCTTGCTTTTTTTTTTTCTCTTAGTTTTAATGATGGTCTGGCATTTTGAGTACTTTGTGCGGCCAACCCAAATGTCCTTTCCTTGGTATTGTTCGTCGAGTCGTTGAGCTCCTTAAGTTTTGAGTTGAGCTACACGATTACTGACAAATGCTTGCACTTACTGGACAGGTCCACTCAAATTTTTGGATCTACATGGTCCTCACATGATCTGACCAAGATTATGTCTGGAATTTAAAAGAGACTTTGACCCTCTAGTTTGTTTCGCCATTTCTTCTCAGGGGTAGTCAGATAGGAAATAACGACTCCATCTAGCTTATTTTTTAATATATTTTTTTTAATATGACGTGTAAAATTAATTCTCATATCATTTAAAAATTTAATAAACAATTTAATTTAATTTCGCAAAGAGGAGGCCTGTGTCCCACTAGTAGGAACATTATAGGTGATTATGCTTTACTCAAAACAACATAGCGCCTAAACCTATCCATAAAACATGTTATGTAGGTAGGTACCTAAATATATAACACAGGCTACACTGGTAGGTCTGTATTTTTGCCTCAATAGATTTAACACCAGTCGGCTGTGAACCCGGTGAGGGTTTGTCGACAAACATTTTAGACAAGCCACAGTTATTCGCTCCGCAAAATTGTCAACGATTAAGTCGAAAATTATTCAAATATTACATATCATTTGGGATTTCTAAAGGGTTAGATGAAGACGTGAAGGGCTTTCTATTGTTAGTATTTAAGGTACTGACGAAGGCTAATTAATTATCAGGAACATTATTATTGAAATACGAAAAACTAAAATACAATAAAATAAACTTCTTATTCTTTATTTATTTAATACTTTAAGCACACAAATGTACAGAGGCGGGCTTAATGCCGTAGGCATTTTCTACCAGTCAACCTTTGGGTGATGCAGAGACAAACAGTGGTAGGTGCAATAGCGAAAACTGTGGAATAAATATTTATTTAAATATAAGGACATACATACAAATACCTATTGAAAACTTTAAATATAACATATATACCTAATTATACATAAATATAAGACCTAATAAATACACACAAATACACGAATATACTAAAACAGATGAGACAAACAATGGGAAAACATTACCATTGTGATGATACTGCCAGCTTCTTACGAATACGCTCGCGAATTTAGGTACTATTACTCACTAGATTGCATTTTATATGCAACTCAAAACCCAAAATAATTTAAAAACGAACTTAAAAGTAAAAAGCAACTTGTATTAGTTAATCTGTATATACAAAGCGAAAGGTTGCGACTGCTAACGGGGGACCGTTCTGTGGAACACTTTTTAATCTAAAAGTTACCCCGACTGCATTGAAAATTTTATTTATCTGTTTAGTCAGCGAGTAAATGAGTGAGTTACAAAATATTGATAGCCTATGTCACTCGGGATGATGTAAGGATTCTAGCAATAAAGGGGTATTGCTACATCTAAATCGGTTCAGGCATTTAAAATTTATGGTGGCACAAAGAATTTCACATACACACATGAACCCTAAACACATTACACTCCTTTTTGGGCCGTCGTGTAATGAGAAAGTACGTTACAGATTAACAGATAATACGAGTAAATGGGTTGTGTGATTTGATCAAATCAAATACTTAATGTGAATTTGTTCAATGAAAATTCAAAAGTACCTACTTTACTTTTCATTAAATTCAATTAATACATTCATTTGGCATTTTTCCGTCTACTCAAATGATAAGACAGTCTAGACTTAAATGCGTTCCTTTTAATACTAAAATGTGTTTAAATTTTTCGTAGTTACATTTTTAATTTGTAACGAAATGAAATGAAATGCTCTCCGTAATGGGTAGTGTTGATTTCCGTTATTTAGTTTTCCAACCGAATCTTTTAAAAAAATTTAATGAAAAGGAAATCCGTTGGGGAATTTAAAACTCATATATGGTTTTTTTTCAGTTGTGTTCGTATTTGCATTTTAGGTGATAACATAGAGTAGAGCTCCGTGGTGTTTTCTTGTGTAAAACAATGGAAACAAAACATAACAATTATTGAAATAATAAAGCACTGTCCGTAACGATGATTAATATTTATCTTTTGAAAGTCATAAGAATAAAAAGTTGAGGGGCTTGTGGCAAAATAATAACAGCCGCACGGGTCAATCGATCAGCCACGCCGCGCCAAGCAAGCTACGCCGCGGTTGGTTCGTAGATGGGTGACCATCTTTACATACCAAGACCCCTCCGTGCCTCGGAAAGCATGTTAAGCCGTTGGTCCCGGCTGTCATTCGTAAATCTTTGACAGTCGTTATGGATCGTCAGAAGCCCGAAAGTCTGACAACCAGTCTTACCAAGGGGTATCGTATTACCCAGTAACTGGGTTGTGGAGGTCAGATAGGCAGTCGCTCCATCTAAAATACTGGTATTCAGCTGCATCCGGTTAGACTGGAAGCCGACCCCAACGTAGTTGGGAAAAGGCTAGGCTGATGATGATGATTTTATTTATAATTAATGAATTGTTAATATTACTTCATCTAAGTGGGCGCAGGTCGGGGAATACCCTCATGGCGAGCATAGCTAAAATAGCAACATAACTGCGTTTAGTTTACGACTAAATTACGTGTAGTTATTAAAATCTTTTTTTTAATATTATTGATTAATCCGAACTTCTAAAAATATAACACTTACATGAAAATAAATGGTTTAGTTGTTGTGGTACAAATTCTATAACAAAACAAAAAAAAAGAAGCTGTACGAAATCTGCCGTTCACCTTTATATTTTAGTTGAAATACATTTTCTCCCACACGATATATCGATATACGTCACGGTCAATTCTCCAACATCAAATGTAAGTTGGTCGACTATTACTCGTTAACTTGTAAAGCCTACTTAGCTGTGATAGTTTTCCTTTTAATTTCATTATTATAGATACTACTGCCATGAATTTTTTCACATAATTATCCAAAAACAACCATTTATGTGGCAGGGACACATGACTCTAACAAAAATTAGCACTTAAAAGCTTAATATTAAGCAAACGGATCACTGAATCGAAAAATGGTTTTTACAGACTCGCAATATTTTTGAACAGCCTATCCAACGATACCCCACATCATGGGATTGACGAGAAAAAAAACACTATTCCCATTTTACGTGTAAGGTAACCAATTTTTTTTTCAAGATTTTTTTAACACTTTGTCGACGCGGTTAACATGTATACCCACGCCAAATTACAGCTTTCTAGTACTAAGAGTCTCTGATCTAAGCCGGGACAGACAGTCAGATATGGCGAAACTGTAAGGTATAATGTTGTGACAGCATAATACAATGTAATAATAATGAATATAACTGGATTAATGTTTGTCTTTAATCCAGTTATATCCATTATTACTACTTTCATGTAATTTGTTTCAATTCACAGAAATAGTCAGACATAGCAAACGAAACTACATAATAAGATTCCTTATTTTATTACAGGTCTTAAAAAAGTACCTACCAAGCAAGTTTTAATCAACCTGTCAGTCGTACCTGTAATAAGACGAGCACTGAAATTTATCGTACTCAATTAAAGCTCGAATTGTGAAGGGTCGTATGTACGGAGCCTAATACTCTCGCGCCATTTGAGCTGGTATATAGCCTGAAATACGACGTGTTATTTGTTCTGTAACAAGTAAACTGAATGGGCGGTTTAGTTAGCTCATAAAGATGGGAAATTAGTGATGGGTTAACTATGTGTAAGGGACTTGGACTAGGCAATCAGCTAAATCCTAACGATATTCTTGTAGGTACAAAAAAAAAATCAACGAGCGAGCCTCACAGTAGTCGCATATGATGTGTAACATCTGATATCTCACCTTGGTAATAAGCAACTGAGCAGCGTCAGAAATTAACTTCAGAATTTAAAAAGCTAAATATTAAAATATTTTTTCGAATAATTATTCATTATTACTAGTCGCCCACTGGTCGAAATTCGACGCCCTCTTCTTAGAATCTATATAGTACTTACTAATTCCATGAGTACACTAATTCCATACTATTAGAAAGTACTTACTTATTCCATACTCAAGCTGTCACTTCCTGTCTACACACTTCCGTCCCTTTTTACAAAATCACTCCCACAGGAAGTGAGAGGAAAAATATTTCATTAAAAAAAATGCGCATAGGTGTTGCTGCCAAGGTACCTTATTTTAGGCAGAAAATTATCAGCACTGGAAAATCTTCTAGTAATTCAATGTTTATCCCACCTTTCTTGCCTCATTTATAGGATACAAAAAACCTTTTTCTGATAAACCTAAAAACTATCAGAACAGATGATACCGTTCACAATAACTAACACGACAGGTTCACCGTTGATGATACAGTGGAATAACGTAAATAAATATATCAATACCGCAACGCAATCATGCTATATTATGATACATATCAGTAGTGAATGTTTATAGCAATCAATTTGGGACGTATCTGTGTAGATTGCGAGATCAAACTGTAAGCATCCGAGGTAATGGGAGGCGACGGCGTTTGAGTTATCGACTCTAATGGACGAATACGGATAGTTGCATGATTGTGTGAGGAGTTGGGTATCCATTAGTTTTGTTGATGATTTGTTACATTGTTTTCGACAGAAAGAATAATTAACAGTTCCAAAAAGTCAATATCGCGTAGGTATAAGGTTTGTTTCGTGCTAGTTTTAAGAATAAATTATTTCGATATTAAATCATTGTATTTTAAAATGCATTAAATACTGTTAACTCCAGAGACACTGTGGCATCCTTTTAAATATCAAATCATGAGTAAAATAAACAAAAATGTAACCACTAAATACATAATACTAGTATAATGTTTAACAAAGCTCAAGAATCCAAGATCCAATAATATTATGTCCATTATTCAAGTTTGGATCCGAGTATTTTGTTCCGGACGTCCTAACCATGTATTCTGTTGCCAACGAGCCTTATCCACCGGAGGCTTGATGGCATCCGCAAAGGTTGTTAGATCACAAACCCCAAAGATCCAAGGTTATCATTAGAATCACTAAAGAGTGATTCTTATGATAACCGTAACCACTAAATACATAATACTAGTAACAAGTTTAACAAAGCTCAAGAATCCAAGATCCAATAATATTATGCCCATTATTTAAGTTTGGATCCGAGCATTTTGTTCCGGACATCCTAACCATGTATTCTGTTGCCAACGAGCTTTATCCACCGGAGGCTTGATGGCATCCGCAAAGGTTGTCATAAGAATCACTAAAGAGTGATTCTTACGGTGGAACTTTGGGGTTTGTTTGACCACTTTTAAAGGGGTTACTCCGTTGTGTGTTCGATTTGACAAGTATTTTTTTTATGGAAATGTTTAATTATCGAAAATAAGGGTTCGTGAAAGTTGTAACAGAGTTGTACAGTATTAATTAAGTTCTTTGTGAATATTGAACGACTTTGTACTAGAAAACATTTGGTATAAAATTCCTCGTAAAAATCGAGCTGTATCTCCCGTCCTATAAGTCTTGGGTGATCTTTGGGTGCTGATAATAGATACCCAGGAATCACTCACGAAAGTTGACAAGCGAAGTGATAAGGTCAGGGTTATGTCAGCCCGCCTAGAGCGGGAAAAGTTATTTGATAATTTCCCAGCAGAAAAAAAGGGTAATGTCATGAACAGTCATTGGGAGATGAAGGTGCAGATAGAGCAGGCTTATGTTATATCACTGGTTATTTATGTCTAGGAGTAATTTAGGACATTTCATGAACTTTAAAAAAAATGTAAGCTCATTAACTTAAAACTTAGTAGCTCCAAAATGTTAAGTTTACAGCCAAAATGTTTTTAAAGGCCATTTAATTACGCAAGAACCTGAAACATTTCAAACTGACTTATCTAGTCACGAAATTTTTTCGGACGATTTAAAATAGGTTTTATTATCATGAAGTTAGAGGCGTAGGCATAACTTGTAACAAGAATTTTCCATTAAGGCTATAAAACTTTAACAGTGCCTTCAAGTACTTCACTTATGTTAATTGAAAGCCCGCGCCTGTAATCCGGTAAATGAATGGAGAAAATAAAATTGAAGTTAACATTAAATTGTATTAGGTATAATCAAGATGGAGGGGATCGCATTAATGGTATAAGCCTTTATGGAGTATCTAGTAGGTATTTATTCCAGGAAGCCCATAAGCCCAAGTCGATCACTATGGGAACGATGATGATAAATGGGCTTTTCATTCAATGATTTGTTTAGATATTTTTAAGATGATGAGGTGATTTGTTTAGATTTTTTTTTTATTAATATAGTAACATAGCACCACGTCTGTATTATCCGAAGGATAAGGCAGATGTGTACCAACAATACACCCATATTTCACCAGTTATGTTTAAGTCCCATGTAATAGGGGGCGAGCCTATTGCCATCAACCGGGCACAAATGCAGACTCCGGGCTGCTACTGAGAAATTCCCACACTTTGCCCGACCTAGGAATTGAACCCAGGACCTCATGCTCAGCGGTAGCGCTTGCGAAATCAACATTGATTTATTATTTTTATCAAATAACAAATTATACAATTAAAGTAGCAACCATATTGATTTTGTCTGGAGTCAAGATTGTCCTATGGAGCTACACCAGCATGTTTCCAAGCATTCTTATAAAATATACGTTTACCTAAAAACTAAAAAGATTTAAAAATGATGCAATGATAAATTAATTATGTTTTAGAATAGATACATAAAACTAAAAAAAGTTTTTTTAGTTTTTGATGTTTGTTTTAGTTAGATGATAAATTAATTATGTTATATAATAGATACATATTTATGTATCTATATATTTATGTATCTATTAATTTATTATTGCATCATTTTTAATTATTTTTAGTTTTTTTGGTTTTTAGGTTATCGTATATTTTTACAATGTTTGTAAATACAAACATTGTAAAAATATACGTTTACCTAAAAACTTTAGTACCTAATAGGTCAGTGTGTGAGTTATGGTAATTACAGAATGTAAAATCAACATTGATTTATTATTTTTATCAAATAATAAATTATACAATTAAAGTAGCAACCATATTGATTTTGTCTGGAGTCAAGATTGTCCTATGGAGCTAGACCAGCATGTTTCCAAGCATTCTTCGATATAATATTCGATATAATCCTCTAATTTGTAATATGCTTGTTTACAAAGTGAACTGTTAATATGAGTTTTAAATTAGATCTGATTACTGGTGTAACGGGCAATTATAGACATTGCTTTTGGTCTAGGCATAGATAGAGGAGTTTTATATTTCTATGGGTCTAGGAGTTAGCGAATATCTGTAAACGCACCTATGTTACCTTTAAGAGAACTACGTTCTGCTAAAATAATAAAATGTAAACAAGAAGAGTTTTAACACTCGATTAACGATTAACAAGATTATTATAATTCCGTCCGATTTATCCGCAAATCGAAATCGCAGTACAGTTAACGAGCCGCAAATAAATACATAATTAATTCATGTAAGCCAATATCCAATCAGTAGAAAACAATGTTGTATTTGATAGCTATTAACTTCACCGGATGGATACTGAAGTAATTATTGAGAAAATCGATTAAACAAAGGTAATTTAAATCGATTCTGCTTGAGGTTAAATAATATTTGTAATTGGATTGTTTTCGGTAAGAATTACGGTGTCTTTGGTACGACGATATTTGTTTGAAAATGTGAAACGATTTCTTGTTTAGGTAAGTCGTTTTACAACATCTTCCTTCTTCCTTCCATTCTGTTTTGTTGTTAAATAAAATAAATGATAATTATGCTTTGATTTTGGTGTGATGTTTTGCATGAAGCTGATGTAACCAAAGCTTGAATACTGATTGTTGAACGTTACTTCACGCGCGAGAGAAAGCGCACACCAGTCGACGTCTCGCTGTACAACAGAGAGCGCGCGAAGTAAAGTTCACGTTAGCTCGACAGTGTTGCCGTAGGGTTAATGTTCCTGCCGGGGGCGCGGGAACTTGAGTCCCCTGGCAACACAGGCAACGGAAGGAATACGGGTGGGTTTTAGTCAGTAAGAGGCTGATACACTTCTCCCTCTCTCCAAAAAAAAAAGGGTTAATGTTATCCACGCGCGGATACGGTCCCGCGGGAGATGAACGCGAGGTGCCGAATATTCCTGATTAGTAACACCTTGTCGTCAACACTATTGACGATTGGGAAAAAAAATAATAATTCGTTTACAGTGTTGATCGGGAATATTCGCAGGGTGCGGGAGACGCGCGGGACGGCGAGGTGGCGAGAGCCAATCAGCGCCGACCGACGCCGATGCTGGCATGCATCACTTCACATGAAAAAATCTCCATAGCGAACGCCGACGTTTCTTCGCTAATACCAAAGATTTTGGCCTTTTGCAATATACAGTCCTATTTTTACACCTATATTGTATACCTATACTTTATACAGCCCATTACTTTAATTTGTATTAAGAACCAAGAAAACACCTCAAACAAATGTCAACAAAAGTGGTTAAACTTATTTTAATTTTGTTTGGGATCGTAATATTATATATCGTCATAAACCCTTCTAAACCCAAGTGTTTTAACATAAAAATAGCGAAACATAGATTATATTAAAATATTTAAATATACCCTTAACAGCCCTTTTGGAGAAACTTCTCAATAAGTATAATTTCCTTAGTTTGCATTGCTCCCAATACACTAATCCCTTTCGTAACTCCGATAAGAACACGTCTGTCGAACATAAAAGATAATGACCCGAAACAAAAGTCATCCATTCCCAATCATTCGATTTCCCCATAGGAAACCAAAACAAACTTCAAATAGGTAGATTAAAATACTTCAGAATCATGTAACTATGGAGAAAAGTTATTTTAAATTATTAATAGCTCAATAATTCTTACAAAGAAAAGAAAAGATGACCACTAGGTTCATGTGTTCATCTTTACGTGCAACATTGACAATTATGAAATTAACCCTACAAAAAAACTAAGAAATAGAGTATTATATTATGTGTTTAATTTTAGGTTTTCCCAAGGCAGAGGTCAGTTAGGCAGTCGCTCTACGGAATAGATAAATTATCTATTCCGTGAGTCGCTCCATATAAAATACTGGCATTAAGCCGCATTCGGATAGACTGGAAGCAGACCCCAACATAGTAAGAAGAAAGAAAAATATTTTATTTGGGACACGCACAGGAAATACAAAAAGTAAAAAAAAGAACGTTTAAAACTAACAAAATTGACTTAACTAATCATAATAATAATAAAAATATATTCAAAAATATAAGGTACAACGTTAAATAACCGTTCGATTATGCAAAATAAAAAAAAAATAAAAAACCAAGACTTGTGCGACACCAAAAAGGCTCCTATCTCAGCATAATACTGCGATATTTAAAAAATAAATACTGCAGCGCTGGTATTCTGATAGGCCTACTGTAATGCCATGGACACATCTTTTATTTTTTTTTGAGTGTGGGAAATCATCAAATAACTTCTCCCGCTCTGGGCGGAGCGGGAGGGTGTGTCAGACTCTTACTGACTAAAACCCACCCGTATTCCTTCCTGTTGCCTGTGTTGCGGGGGCCTCGGTGACCCATAAGTACCTTCCCGCGACCCCGGCAGGATGGACACATCTACGGACAATTATTTATAAACATTATAAAACAAAAATAAAACGAAAAATAAATATTACGATTGACTCACGCCGATGCTCGAACATCACTTGTCATGCTATAGACTCTTGTCTATGGTATAAAAATATGGTGTACAAGCGAAGGGACGCGGGTGCACTGATTTGCATTCGTTCGGCTGTCAATATATTTATAAGAAAAAAAGAAATTGATACAAAACGAATAGTGAATAATATAAGATCAGGCAGGGAAGTAATGCAAATAAATAATATAAAGTATAGTTGTGTGTATGACTGACTGAATTGTGTTCTGTAAATCGGAAGAAAAAGATTCAATCACCAAGCAAAACAAAGCGATAGAAGCAAAATCACGCTGCGTTGGAGTTCCTAGTTGTGAAAAGGCCTTTTTTTTTTTTTTGAGGGTGGGAAATCATCAAATAACTTCTCCCGCTCTGGGCGGAGCGGGAGGGTGTGTCAGACTCTTACTGACTAAAACCCACCCGTATTCCTTCCTGTTGCCTGTGTTGCGGGGGCCTCGGTGACCCATAAGTACCTTCCCGCGACCCCAGCAGGGTGAAAAGGCCTAAGTAGATTATGAGTTAAGGCAATTTAGGTTTTTCCTGCTTTCTTACGATTGATGCCAGCCAGCTTTAAAATAAACATAAGCAAGTGCTTATGTTTATTTTTTCTCAAACAAGCTTTGAAATTCGAGCATTATTTTGACAACTTAAGAAATAAATCGATAATGCTGTACTGGTCAAATACATGCGAGCAGCGGCCGGAAAAGTTGGTATGAAAATCTATATCTGTTGTGTTTAGCGGCCGAATAAAAAATATTAAAACTTATATCTGTCGTGTAATTTAAAATGGAACGAACATTCAAACTCAAACTCAAACTCAAAGCATTTATTTCAAATAAACCAATTACAGGCACTTTTGAATTGTCAAGGGTTGTGTCAGTCAGTCAGAAAGATGAAGCTAGTTGCCCATTCCAAAGCGTAGTAGGTACCTATGGAGAAGAACGGGCAAGAAACTCCAAGGACACTCTTTTAAATCAACGTATTATGGTTACAAAATATTGTTTACATCATTCATTTTGAAATTATACATGTGAGAACGATGCAAAACGTAAAAGCGTCCGTAATAAAAAGATTACAACAAAAACAAAAGCAATTCAAAAATTAAAGTTAAAATAAGCCGTGGCAGCTAAGAGATGACCAGTCTCTACTGACGGCGCCCGTTCACGAACATGACGCGTGGATCAGCACCATTCAGCTCAACCATTTTGAAGGGAGCTAAATGATCCAACATTTTCTTCGACACATGGCAACCAAGGAGGTAAAACATATAAAAGACTTTATTTAATTTTCGATTTGGCTTGCAAATGGAGCTGTTTAAAGTAATAAAGAAACAAATGAACATATTGGTGCGTGAAAAAATATCGTTGTTCGTCATTGATTCGGAATTTATAATTAATTTACTATTACTCTCTAAGATATAGTACATTACTGCCGCGGCATGCAAAAGTGGCATCAATGGACAAAGTGAAAATGTGGGCCGAGACAGAGTAAAACGTTTTACTCTGCAGTATAGTACGTAAAGCTGGTACGCGACGCCGTGCCATGGGGATCAAACCCTGACTTAATGTAGCAAAATCCAACACTTTATTTACCACAAGTAAACACGTATAATTAATTTTGTAAAAAAGAGAAACGCGGATGGTAACTATAAAAAAGGTAGAAAAAAATAAGGATATAAAGTTAATAATAATAATAATTTTATTTATTTATAAAGACAACTGGATCCAATTACACTCCAAAAATACTTACAATTCTAGATGTTAGTAATCAATTTAATATTTGCTATGTTAGTACTTAAATTCTAATACTGACCGGGTGGTGTTTATAAGATGCCTCATTATGGGGCTTTCATCAGGCCTATCAGCATTCCAACCTGTATGGTAACGAGTGCTTGCTCCCCCACCTTACAATGTTTGTTTGGTTGCCGTACCAGTATCTAAAAACGTTCCGCAATTCGTCGGGGACACCTATCGCTTTTAGTTTACCCCAAAGAATGTCGTATAAGACCCGATGGAAAGCTCTGGAAAGATCCAGAAACGCCCCGTAAACTGGTGTACTCCTGTTAGTGTAGTACCTGACAGTATGCTTAAGGCAAGCTATTGCATTATCGGTGGATAAGCCAGGCCGAAATCCAAACTGTGCATCGTGTGACCGCACATGTTTCTACAGCTGTACGTTAAACACACTGTCAAATACTTTAGCTACAAAAGTTGCCAAAGAGATGGGTCTATAGTTCGACCCATCTGATGCGTCTCCAGTTTTGTTTTTAATTACTGGTACCTACTACCACCGTTTTCATCATACTGTCTGGCAGGTAACAGTGTGCGATACACAAGTTAAACAGTATTGCCAAAACCCTAGGTAAGTGGGAACCCGCGTGCTGTAAATACTCGATACTGAGACCATCGTGACCAGGTGATTTCCCTCTTTTCATACTTTTAAGAGCTAATATCTTTAGCTGTGACAAGTGTTGAGACTGGCCCAATTTGGTCCTCAGCATGAATCACCGACTGCGCTGCCCCAATAGCGACTGAACCATGAACTGTTCTTTAAATATTTCCGCTACTAAATGAGGTTCTGTAACTCCATTGACGCTCACAGGGCGGCCCTGGGCCACGCTCCTTCTACTGGTACATTTCCAGAAACTACCGAAGTCTGAATTGGTGTGATATGAGCAAAGTATGTCCATTTTAATTTCCTCTTGGTGATTTTGACACCATTTTAGCATACCTTTAAAAACTTTCCACCGCGAAAGCGCGATTCGCGATTCCACCATTTCATCGAGAAGATGACCTGACGACGGTATGCCGTGCCAGTCCCACATAGTAAACTTAGCCCGCGCCTCCCTGTGGCCACTGCCGACGTGTCTATCCCAACCTGCAACACGTTTACGATACCTCGGCTTCTTTTGATGTGAGGAACTAGCTGCCAACCTTAAGGACTCAACTATGTCACTGTTCAACTCATCAATCACTGCTGTCTGCTTATGGTCAGAATCTGTTAAGTCGCGTGGAAAAACTTATGGAATGTAATACGGTAAATTTTGAGATGGACTAGCTTCAGGAAGTTTGTTTGGTTGATTTTAATCACCCGTCAAATTCGCGTCGCTATTTACGTACACAGGATGTGGCGTAAATAGTGGTCCAAGGGTATGGGGCGATACACCGTATATTCAGATATCACAAACAACAGCACCACCTGGAGACACAGGCGCTAGTCACCTGGACTGCCTCGGAAGTGACGTGGCGAAACGCACACGCCGGCGTCGGATAGCGGTAGACGCTGCGGGCGACCTATTTGGCCTGCGTGATGGACCAGTAGAAGTGGGGGCCAAAATCTGGCCCTTTAGTTAGTCTTATAGCTACCTTTAAAAATAAGGGTATTCTTAGACGTCTAAAAAGCGAGTATTATGGATACAGTAAGACAATGTGAACGTTGAGCATAATATATACCTTTTGTATAATATATATTCCGAAAATCAAGAAAGTTCAAGTATTACGTAATCAGATTTATTACAATTATTTACCCGCCCCCCCCCCCCCCCCCCCGCTCTTCTCAGCAAAAGTAAGCAAAGCTCTTACCAAACACAAATGATTACGTAAACATTGGTACCTATATGCATTTTCCTTTATTTTTATTGATTCATGAGCAGCAGTTTTAATTCTAGAAATAAAGAAATAGTTAATTTCGCGAAAGTGGATCAACGGAGCAAAAACATTTGCTTTGTTTAAAACACGTCAAATCGTCAAACCTACCGAAACGAAACAATACTCGTAGATTGACGGAAGAATTTTAGACAAGTGAATAGCGCGCGGCAATTCCCCTACTCGGTTTTAAGCGAGTACCTAGACGTGTTCATTATTTGTGGGAGTCCCCGAAAATGCGTTTCATTTTCAAGTATAGAAAATGTGTAGGTTACCATCTGTGTAAAAAAATAAATGACTATTGCTGACGTAATCACCATCTAGACCCCCAGCCCCCATGTCATCAAAAATAAGTAAAGCATAAACCCGTCCGCCCCCTATAGTGCTTACGTAATACTTGAACGGCCCCAAAGCAACGTCAGAGACGGGTTCAAAATTACTCACCATACAACGGAATGTGCGGTAAAATAGGTAAGAATATAATAATAATTTATATAGAATTCCACCAAGGAGTTTCACATGAGAATAAATAAGCTGAATGTTCGAACCTCCTTGGAAGCGCTTTTGCTCAATACAATTGTCTCACTTTATTAATAAAGAGAAAATGAGACGAAAGATGTAGTTCTAATTTTCACCACACGCCATTTGCAAATTCACGCTATTTTCATATTAGCAACGTCGAAAGATTGTTGCGACTTTTCGACTGATATTTATAAACAAAATAATATTATGAGTGCAAGCGAGGAATCCGATATTAATATGGAATCTACTCCCACCTGATTGATATCTTAAATGAGGCGCAAATTGCAAAGAAAGGTCTCTTGGCGCCAACATCAATAATTTTTCCTATCTGTATATAATTTCTTGTTTGCTTTTAACAATAGTCTAATGAAAAAAATTGTTCCATTATCTCTACTGTACTGTTTTCTCACAAATGTGTTGATAAACGTTATATGACACACGTGCAGAAGTTGGTATTTACAAACTCGTGAGCCCACGACTTCGTCTCGGGTTAACATTCGTCTACTCGTTTGTAAAAACCAACTTACCGCACTAGTATCATAAATAACTATTCTCAATTAATGCGCGGAAATTCAAACTAAGTAAATTAATAGCGTAGCTCCGCATCGCTGCCAATGCGGTGAAGGTGTCGACTGCCTCGGACACCATGGTCTATCCTTCAGTAAAAACGCAGGGCGGATAGCACGGCACGCCAGTATCAACGACATCATCCGTCGCGCTCTTGGCACCGTCGGGGTGCCCGCTGTTTTAGAACCTAATGGTTTGGCACGCGACGATAGGAAAGAGACCAGACGGAATGGCCATAATGCCTTGGAAGGTAGGTAGGCCTTTGGTGTGGGATGCCACGTGTGTCGACACCCTTGCGCCATCCCATCTTCCTAGCACGGCGGGCTGTGCTGGGGCGGCTGCTGCAGGTGCGGAAAACCTCAAACGGCGCAAGTACTCAAATCTTTTTGGGACTTATATGTTCGAGCCGTTTGGGGTTGAAACACTAGGGCCATGGGGTCCGAGTGCCCACTTAGTTTTTAGAGACATCGCCAAGCGGTTGGTCGACTCCTCACGTGACCAGAGGGCTGGTCTATTTTTTGGCCAAAGAATCAGCATTGCCATACAACGTGGTAATGCTGCCAGCCTTTTGGGTACTTTTCCTGTTGACAGCGATGCTGACGAATTTTTTGACGCCCTTTGATATTTTGCCCTCCCTTTTTTATAATTGTACATATAATTATTATTATTTTGAGTTTGTTAGTTTTTAAATGATGTAGATATTACCAATAAAAAGTAAATTAATTATAAAATTCCAGAATCAATGACGAACAACGTAACAAATAATTATTCGGCCGCTAAACACAACAAATATGGATGTTCATACTAACTTTGCCGGCCGCTGCTTACATGTATTTGACCAGTACAGCATTTTCGATTTATCTCGAAGGAGGTTGTCAAAATAATGCTCGAATTTCCAAGCTTTTAATTGCTTTAAATAACTACCTTTTCCCTACTGTGTAGAAAGGTAAAAAATAACAAAAACAGCCTTTTAATCCGCATTTAATAGAGATACAGATGATCCGCCTCAACATTCCATTAATGAAAAAATAAAATACCTCTTGAATCCAAGAACTTTTAATAACTTAGTTTTTTCGCCTCACAATCTACGTAGAAACGAGCACTCGATACACTTTATTACTCAGCTTCCTTTGTTTTAGTAGCAAATGGAAATAAAATCATGAGGGAAAATAACAATCCGCCGCTGGAAAATACTTGTTTACGTAATTTTTGTGCATGTCATTTTTAAGAAACATTATTTTTATTGACATAAAAATAACGCCTTTCCCCCTATGTAACCGCTTTTTTAATCCCTTAAGTATATAATACTTCTAAAGTAAAGTTAGTTAATTTTAATAAAAAAAATTCTAGATGCAAAATGAATATCACCAACGGTTACAGACATAATTATTATGAGAAACTAATTTTAAGGTAACAATTGTAAAAATGTTAAAATAAATTTTATTTTTATCTATATATCTATAAATAATATTACCTCTATAATCCAAAAACAATTTATAATTTTTTTTTCTCCTCATCATCTACGTAGAAACGAGCACTTGATATACTTTATTACTCGACTTCCCTTTGTTTTAGTGGCAAATGGAAATAAAATCATGAGGGAATAAACAACAATTCGAGCCGAGATGAGAAGCCCTTGAGTCTGTTACGTTACTTTTGTGGATCTGGAACATTCTCCGTCTTATCCAACGATGCTTGAGTTTATCTGGTACCGAAATATATTTTAATTTTTTTTTCTCCTCTTTCTTTTCCTCTTTGAGTTATTTACCCAAAGTAGCGCTATAATTCTAGATTTGTTAGTCATTGTTTATTAAATAATATATAGCTCTATTCAGGGTAGGTATGTACATAAGCTTTGACGTCAGGGTGGATGATACCTGTAACACTGAATAAAATATTAAAAAAAACCTATTGATCACCCAGCAAGTTTTTCAACTCTTAATAAACGCCTAGTAGTCGTTTTCTCTTGCAACTTCATTTCACATGTAATTATTTACAAAACGGAATACGAACAATTGGTCAATTTGACAAAAAAATTGCGTAGTCAGGTAAAATTATTTTGAACTAGCTGCGCCCCTCGGTTTCACCCGCATAAGTCTCGATCGATAAAAAGTATCCTAGTCCTAACCCAGGTCATGGTCTACACATGTGACTAATTTCATTAAAATCCATTAAGTCGTTTCAGCATGAAAGCGTAACAAACACACAAACAAACTCACTTTCGCATTTATAATATTAGTTAAGATACCGAATACGATAAGCAAAATAAGTAGGCATACCTATATTATTGCCAGTACCTACCAGCCGAATTTGATTGCCGCTCAAAAGGGTTCCTGAAAAAAAAAAACTATTTTCCTGCCGTGGAGATAAGGCCTCTCCACAGAATTTCCTGTATCTTTTTAAGATACCTACGGAAAAGTTTGTATATTGAATTTAACAGTTTTTGTGTTTCTATCTCTGAAAAAGGAATTTTATTTTAGCCTCTGAAATAACAATGGTTTCAATTTGGTAGATAGTCAAATGTTTTTGGGTTATTATGGGCAAAAAGTTATTTTGTATTAGAAAGAGATTGTAAATATGTTTATTTTGTCACAGAAATAGGGGCATATAACAAAGATAATTTATGGTAGGGAGAGCCCACGATGTCAAATGGTGATTTACTCGAGCACCGTGGGAACCTATTGGATTTTGACTATTGGATTGTAGAAAGAAAAAAAGGTTATACGATGTATACCCTTTCACCGGTGGGGAAGTGTCTACAGCCTTTATAAATGTTTTTTTTTTCTAGTTTGTGATCCTCCCACTCCCAATCATCAGATTATTGATATGCACACTTTTCATCATGTAATAACCCACCATACCTTAATCTGACGCGTTCAAGTATTTCTAACTATTGATTTTGTTTATTATTCTGATCGACTGTCCTCGACGTGCGACCTTTTATAGAGGGTTTATATATGGTGGAGGTACTCAACAGGGTGCAAGGTATCCTCCTTAAGTTAATCTGCTGCGCCCAAAAAAAAAATCCCTAGATCCTCCATATTGGGCTCCCCTACAAGCTTATATCCAACTTAATACTTAAAAACTAAAAAAAAACAAAGGATTTCCAAAAGAAACACTACAAAGTGAAAAATAACTTTGATTTCGGAAGTCAGTATCTTTGGATCTGTATTTTAGTTTTTTGCCACCGACATCCGAAATCAAAGTTATTTTTCAATTGTATTTTTTGGAAGTCGGTTGTTTGTTTTTTGTAAAAAGTTTTTTATTTTTCACTTTCTATTGGGTCAGTGTGTAGTTTATCTAAGTTACAAGCCTAATGTCAACTGCTCATCACCTTTTTACAAAATATTGCTTTTCCCGATGCAGGGACGTTAATTGTTGAAGAGTTCTCCTGGTACTTCACCATCAGCTCTACTCTACCATATGCATTGTGCTTAGCAACCATATGAAAGTACCTAATCCAATCGCAACCCGTGAAATACTTAGTTCTTCTGGCCATCTTTGGTCGTCATCATCAGTTCCACTTCACCAAATGATGCTTTGCGAGAGAAAATGCACGAAAATAATAAAAACATTCAAATCACTATAGGTGTGCCTATAAAATTAGACGATTTCCCTCGATTTCCATGGGATCCCCTCATCAGATTCTGATTTATGACAATGGGACCACCTCAAGAGCACACCCCTCCAAACATTTTTTTTAATCAGTCTACAGCTGACGAAGAATTCGGTGAACATACACAAAAAAAACATACAGACGAACATATAACCGACCGTTAAAAAATACAATAGTACGTCCTACTATTGTATTTTTTATCCGACTGCCCCAGAAGGAGGGTAATGGTTTTCGAGAGTATGTATGTATGTAAGTATGTATGTATGTATGTATGTATGTATGTATGTATATATGACTATTTCTTTGGCACGCTCTTTAGCCTAAACGGCTTGATGGATTTTAACATATGAGGTGTCGTTAGATTCGTCTTTATTGTGGGAGTGACATAGGATATAATTTTTATATATTGCATCTGCAAATACAAATAAAGGGGCAGGAAACGTATCTTTTAAATATATTATTACAATATATATATCAAATAAAAGCTAGTAATGAGTCAATTCCATATATATATATTAATAAAACTAAAAAGCTTGAAATAAAACAAATAATTTAAAAAACAAAAAACCCGACTGCAAAAACACATACCTAACTGAAAAAAAAAAAAACAAGCCTTATAATCGATATAATTTTGGTATCGCAGGCGGGGGACAACGGGTTTTTTGTTTTTTAAATAATTTGTTTTATTAGACTATTATATTCGGGTACTTACCTTCTAGCTATGTAAAGTGAGTTTAGTTATGGTCCATGACTGCTTCGTAGGTGTATAGTGGTCGCAAGTGCTACTGCTGACCAAGGAGTGTGGAACCGGCAAGAGATGTCGTGCGGTGTCCCACAGGGATCGGTCCTGGGGCCGCATCTGTGGGACATCGGATACGACTGGGTGCTGCGCGCCGACCTCCCTAGCGGCGTCAGCGTAGTGTGCTTCGCTGACGACACGTTGGTCCTGGTGCAGGGGAGGTCGCATCAGGCGGCGGCCGAATTAGCGGCACGCGGGGTTGCGACAATCGTCGAAAGGATCCGGCAATTGGGACTCGAGGTGGCCCTGCACAAGTCCGAGGCCATGTGTTTTCATGGTCCTCGGAACGCGCCACCGTTGGGGTCCCAAATAACGGTAGGAGGGGTTTCCATCGGCGTCGCGTCGACGATAAAGTACCTGGGACTCGTCCTCGACAGCCGGTGGAATTTCGTGGAGCATTTCCGACGTTTGGCTCCCAAACTGGAGCGGACGGGCGCTGCATTGAAGCGGCTCCTTCCCAATCTAGGGGGTCCAAACGCCTCCTGCCGGAGGCTCTACGCGGGGGTCGTGCGGTCCATGGCCCTCTACGGGGCTCCTGTATGGGCGCGCTCTCTGGCGCTGCGGCCAGCCCGCCGGTTGAGTGCGGCCCAAAGGGTCATGGCCATCCGGATGGTCCGGGGATACCGCACGGTCTCCTGTGAGGCAGCGAGCCTCCTTGCCGGATTGCCGCCATGGGATCTGGAGGCAAAAGTCCTCGCGCACGTATGGGAGTGACGCGAGGAGGCAAAACGCCGGGGCGTAAGTCCGCTGCCGCGAGAAATCGCGGCACAGCGGACGGAGCTCCGACGGGATCTCATGGCATCATGGAGAGTACGGTTGTCGCAACCCAGTGCTGGGCACGCCACAATTGCGGCGATAAGTCCCCTCTTTGAGGAGTGGCTAGAGAGGCACCACGGCGTCCTCACCTTCCACCTGACGCAGGTCCTCACCGGACACGGCAGCTTCGGGAGGTTCCCGTGTCGGATAACGGAGGAAACGGGAGAAAACGCCCTGGTGTCACCACTGTGTGGATCGCCCGGAGGACACGGTGGAGCATACGGTGGAGGTCTGCCCGGCTTGGGCAGAGCACCGCCGTGTCCTCTTGGAGGCGATCGGCGGCAGAGATCTCTCGCGTCCGGCCCTGGTTCAGGCCATGGTATGGAGCGAGAGGGCATGGGCAGCCATCACCTCCTTCTGCGAAGCAGTAATGCTCGCGAAGGAGGAGGCGGGACGGTTGAGGAAAAGGCATGTTTCGCGCCCTCTTGCCCCTAGCCGCCGCAGCAGACGCCCTGGGCGTCGGGAATCCCGGGCGGATTACCAGCCACGGTAGGCAACAGGATGGAATACGGGTGATTCCATCCTGTTGCCTGTGTTGCGGGGGCCTCGGTGACCCATAAGTACCTTCCCGCGACCCCGGCAGGCATCGGCCCTAGTGGACCCCTACCTTTGTGCTGACGACATCTCTTTGAGGCACGCTTGGAATACAACGCGCCGTTGACCCGGGCCTGGTCCTTACCGGACGGTGAGCTACCCATTGCTCACCGTCCGAAAGCCCGCGCCTACCGTGGCCGGTAATCCGCCCGGGATTCCCGACGCCCAGGGCGTCTGCTGCGGCGGCTAGGGGCAAGAGGGCGCGAAACATGCCTTTTCCTCAACCGTCCCGCCTCCTCCTTCGCGAGCATTACTGCTTCGCAGAAGGAGGTGATGGCTGCCCATGCCCTCTCGCTCCATACCATGGCCTGAACCAGGGCCGGACGCGAGAGATCTCTGCCGCCGATCGCCTCCAAGAGGACACGGCGGTGCTCTGCCCAAGCCGGGCAGACCTCCACCGTATGCTCCACCGTGTCCTCCGGGCGATCCACACAGTGGTGACACCAGGGCGTTTTCTCCCGTTTCCTCCGTTATCCGACACGGGAACCTCCCGAAGCTGCCGTGTCCGGTGAGGACCTGCGTCAGGTGGAAGGTGAGGACGCCGTGGCGCCTCTCTAGCCACTCCTCAAAGAGGGGACTTATCGCCGCAATTGTGGCGTGCCCAGCACTGGGTTGCGACAACCGTACTCTCCATGATGCCATGAGATCCCGCCGGAGCTCCGTCCGCTGTGCCGCGATTTCTCGCGGCAGCGGACTTACGCCCCGGCGTTTTGCCTCCTCGCGTCACTCCCATACGTGCGCGAGGACTTTTGCCTCCAGATCCCATGGCGGCAATCCGGCAAGGAGGCTCGCTGCCTCACAGGAGACCGTGCGGTATCCCCGGACCATCCGGATGGCCATGACCCTTTGGGCCGCACTCAACCGGCGGGCTGGCCGCAGCGCCAGAGAGCGCGCCCATACAGGAGCCCCGTAGAGGGCCATGGACCGCACGACCCCCGCGTAGAGCCTCCGGCAGGAGGCGTTTGGACCCCCTAGATTGGGAAGGAGCCGCTTCAATGCAGCGCCCGTCCGCTCCAGTTTGGGAGCCAAACGTCGGAAATGCTCCACGAAATTCCACCGGCTGTCGAGGACGAGTCCCAGGTACTTTATCGTCGACGCGACGCCGATGGAAACCCCTCCTACCGTTATTTGGGACCCCAACGGTGGCGCGTTCCGAGGACCGTGAAAACACATGGCCTCGGACTTGTGCAGGGCCACCTCGAGTCCCAATTGCCGGATCCTTTCGACGATTGTCGCAACCCCGCGTGCCGCTAATTCGGCCGCCGCCTGATGCGACCTCCCCTGCACCAGGACCAACGTGTCGTCAGCGAAGCACACTACGCTGACGCCGCTAGGGAGGTCGGCGCGCAGCACCCAGTCGTATCCGATGTCCCACAGATGCGGCCCCAGGACCGATCCCTGTGGGACACCGCACGACATCTCTTGCCGGTTCCACACTCCTTGGTCAGCAGTAGCACTTGCGACCACTATACACCTACGAAGCAGTCATGGACCATAACTAAACTCACTTTACATAGCTAGAAGGTAAGTACCCGAATATAATAGTCTAATAAAACAAATTATTTAAAAAACAAAAAACCCGTTGTCCCCCGCCTGCGATACCAAAATTCTATCGATTATAAGGCTTGTTTTTTTTTTTTCAGTTAGGTATGTGTTTTTGCAGTCGGGTTTTTTGTTTTTTTAATTATTTGTTTTATTTCAAGCTTTTTAGTTTTATTAATATATATATATGGAATTGACTCATTACTAGCTTTTATTTGATATATATATTGTAATAATATATTTAAAAGATACGTTTCCTGCCCCTTTATTTGTATTTGCAGATGCAATATATAAAAATTATATCCTATGTCACTCCCACAATAAAGACGAATCTAACGACACCTCATATGTTAAAATCCATCAAGCCGTTTAGGCTAAAGAGCGTGCCAAAGAAATAGTCATATATACATACATACATACATACATACATACTTACATACATACATACTCTCGAAAACCATTACCCTCCTTCTGGGGCAGTCGGGTAAAAAATACAATAGTAGGACGTACTATTGTATTTTTTAACGGTCGGTTATATGTTCGTCTGTATGTTTTTTTTGTGTATGTTCACCGAATTCTTCGTCAGCTGTAGACTGATTAAAAAAAATGTTTGGAGGGGTGTGCTCTTGAGGTGGTCCCATTGTCATAAATCAGAATCTGATGAGGCAGAGGATGGAATACGGGTGGGTTTTAGTCAGTAAGAGTCTGACACACCTTCCCGCTCCGCCCAGAGCGGGAGAAGTTATTTGATGATTTCCCAACGTCAAAAAAAAAAAAAGTGCTATAGCTGAGCATGAGGTCCTCCTGGGTTCGGTTCCCGGGTGGGGCAAAGTGTTATTTGGGTTTTTACATCTGGAATTTTTCCGGATTCTGGAATTGTGCCCGGTTGATGGCAATACGCTTGCCCACCATTACATGGGACTTAAACATAACTTGCGAAATGTAGGTATATTATAGTCACAGATCTGACTATCCCTTCGGGTAGTACCAGCGTGATGTTATGTTATGTGTGTTATGCTTCATATAATAATTATAGATATTTTATTATTGAAACAAATATATAGTCAATTCTAGGATTAATAATTTGTGCTAGAATTTTGTCCTTTTTTTTTTTTTTTTTTGAGGGTGGGATATCATCAAATAACTTCTCCCGCTCTGGGCGGAGCGGGAGGGTGTGTCAGACTCTTACTGACTAAAACCCACCCGTATTCCTTCCTGTTGCCTGTGCTGAGGGGGCCTCGGTGACCCATAAGTACCTTCCCGCGACCCCGGCAGGCATCGGCCCTAGTGGACCCCTACTTTGTGCTAACGACATCTCTTTGAGGCACGCGTGGAATACGACGCGCCGTCGACCCGGGCCTGGTCCTTACCGGAGAATTTTGTCCTTGAGGGATAAAATTATCATCATCTGCCTAGCCTTTTCCCAACCATGTTGGGGTCGGCTTCCAGTCTTACCGGATACAGCTGAATACCAGTATTTTACATGGAGCGACTGCCTATCTGACCTCCACAACCCGGTTACTGGGTAACACTATACCACAACAGGGACAAAATTATAACTATTATAGTATAAAAACATTTTCGAAGTAATTATACAGGTTTAATTTAATATTCAACAAATAAACACCACTGTCCTATTCCCAAAGGTGACCTAATTAAACATTACATTGTATACCTACCCGTAAAATAATGTCTTCATTCCCAACGGTGCCCTAATTCTACATTTCACAGCTACACGCATAAAATGTAGAAAAAAAAAAACAAAACCCAGGTGATCCAAATAAATTTTCCCAGAATCACAAAATCCCTTGGAAAGGTTTTCACACAATATACGCATATATTCCACATTTAACGTTCCTAAAAGAAACACACGTCTAATTTTACGGTACTTGGTTCACCTTTGTTACAGCGGGCTCATTTCGGTACTGTGTTTTATTTTATAGGCGCCTGAAGCCCGGTTTTACGCCCATCACTCGTGTGAAAGAAAAAAATGGGTACTATTCTTACAATTACCTTTATTGCTCGGTTTATTCTTAGTTAGGGCTGTTACGCGGATTATTTGGCAACTATCGAAGCCGAAATCGGTGTTGCGAAGTGGGCTATAAATGTAGGGGTGGCACACACGGTACGCCGTATTTTACGTAGCATTTTTTATTAAAAAATATATATGGAAAATCTTTTAGTATTTGAATTTCGTAAACACTATGGCGCCATCTCCACAGGTGAGAGAATCGCGGCGATAGTCTCGCATTGCCATCAAATTCTCGCTGCGATGATATCGCCGTGTGGAGATTGCTCCATACAGTTTTTTATTAAATGTGATGCCATGGCGCGGAGTAACTATCGCCGCGGTACTCTCACCCGTGGAGATGGCGCCTTAATTAATAATTCATTAAACAAGCTGCATTACCGATACTTAGAACTGATAAAACGAATGTTAGTAGGATAATAGAATTTAATACCTTTAAAATAGGTACACTTTTATTTTATCTTTAAATTGTAATTAAGACCAAAATACATTTACACATAACATCCCGCCTTGTTTCCCCGAAGGGTTGGGCAGAGGTGTACCTATAGTACCCCCACATTTCGCCAGTAATGTTTAAGTCCCATTTAATAGGGGGGGGGCTGCTACTGAGAAATGCCAGATGGTAAAACCCAATACCACTTTGCTCGACCCGGGAATCGAACCCAGGACCTCATGCTCAGCAGTAGCGCTTGCGGTCACTAGACC
Organism: Atethmia centrago; assembly: GCA_905333075.3. NCBI lineage: Eukaryota > Metazoa > Arthropoda > Insecta > Lepidoptera > Noctuidae > Atethmia > Atethmia centrago. Next base: position 10,069,484 of record HG995383.1, on the reverse strand, counting down.
AACGAGGCAATAAACATGAAACAACGAATTTCAAATAACTGCCTACCTACCTTATTATTTACAGAAAAAACATCAATTGCCATTATATTATTATCTGTATAATATAGAACATGTTCGAACGATGATATGTAAAAAGAAATAGGCTCTTTCATCTGAAGAGTCTAACAAAAATAGTTAAGATCAAAGTATCGAAAAGCCTGTCTTGAAAGAAAAAGTACCAAAAATTCTTACGCAAAATCCAGACTCCGGGCTGCTACTGAGAAATTCCCTATAGAAAAACCTAATAACACTTTGCCCGACTTAGGAATCGAACCCAGACCCTCATGCTTACAAGGTGGTGCGGGACAAACTCCGCCCATGGGCTCCCCCGCTGACGCAGTCTCCGGCCCCAGCTTGTGAAGGACGTGGTTAGCGCTCTGTTCCCTTCGCGAGGAGAACACACCTCCCCGCCCATGGCTCCGCCTACTGCGGTGCCCGATGCGGACGATGATCCGGAGGTGACCGAGGTAGAAATGAGAGCGGCGGTACGCAGGCTTAATGCCAAAAATACCGCCCCAGGACCCGACGGCTTACCTGGGAAGGCCTGGGTCCTGGCCTTGGAGGCTCTTGGGCTTCGACTTAGGGGGCTCCTAAGCGCATGCATGGAGAGGGGCCAGTTCCCGCTTCGTTGGAAGACGGGCAAACTGGTCCTCATAAAGAAAGCAGGGCGCCCTGCGGACTCTCCGTCCGCTTACCGGCCCATCGTGCTGCTCGACGAGGTGGGCAAGCTCTTTGAAAGAGTCATTGCAGACCGCCTCGTCAGCCAGCTGGTGCAGGTGTGGCCGGATTTGGCGGAGAGCCAGTTTGGTTTCCGCAGGGGGCGCTCTACGGTGGACGCTATCATGCGCGTGCGAGCCCTGACGACGGGAAATGCTGTTGCCCAGGGTGGGGTCGTCTTGGCGGTGTCTCTAGACATCGCCAATGCCTTTAATACCCTGCCCTGGAGTTGCATCAGGGAGGCACTCGGGTACCACCGGATGCCACCCTACCCCTGTCGTGTGGTCGAGGCCTATTTGACGGACAGGGCCGTCATCTACCCCGGTCACCAGGGAGTGTGGAACCGGCAAGAGATGTCGTGCGGTGTCCCACAGGGATCGATCCTGGGGCCGCATCTGTGGGACATCGGATACGACTGGGTGCTGCGCGCCGACCTCCATAGCGGAGTCAGCGTAGCACACTACGATGACGACATGTTGGTCCTGGCACAGGGGAGCTCGCACCAGGCGGCGGCCGAATTAGCGGCACGCGGGGTTGCGATAATCGTCGAAAGGATCCGGCAATTGGGACTCGAGGTGGCCCTGCACAAGTCTGAGGCCATGTGTTTTCATGGTCCTCGGAACGCTCCACCATTGGGGTCCCAAATAACGGTAGGAGGGGTTTCTATCGGCGTCGAGTCAACGCTGAAGTACCTGGGACTCGTCCTCGACAGCCGGTGGAACTTCGTGGAGCATTTCCGACGTTTGGCTCCCAAACTGGAGCGGGCAGGCGCTGCATTGAAGCAGCTCCTGCCCAATCTAGGGGGTCCAAACGCATCCTGCCGGAGGCTCTACGTGGGGGTCGTGCGGTCCATGACCCTCTACGGGGCTCCTGTATGGGCACGCTCTCTGGCGCTGTGGCCAGCCCGCCAGTTGAGTGCGGCCCAAAGGGTCATGGCCATCCGGATGGCCCGGGGATACCGCACGGTCTCCTGTGAGGCAGCGAGCCTCCTTGCCGGATTGCCGCCATGGGATCTGGAAGCAAAAGTCCTCGCGCACGTATGGGAGTGGCGCGAGGAGGCGGAACGCCGGGGCGTAAGCCCGCAGCCGCGAGAAATCGCGGTACAGCGGACGGAGGTCCGGCGGGATCTCATGGCGACTTGGAGAGTACGGTTGTCGCAACTCAGTGCTGGGCACGCCACGATTGCGGCGATAAGTCCCCTCTTTGAGGAGTGGCTAGAGAGGCGCCACGGCGTCCTCACCTTCCGCCTGACGCAGGCCCTCACCGGACACGGCTGCTTCAGGAGGTTCCTGTGTCGGATAAGGCGAGAGGAAACGCCCGGGTGTCACCACTGTGTGGATCGCCCGGAGGACACGGTGGAGCATACGGTGGAGCATACGGTGGAGGTCTGCCCAGCTTGGGCAGAGCACCACCGTGTCCTCGTGGAGGCGATTGGCGGCAGAGATCTCTCGCGTCCAGCCCTAGTTCAGGCCATGGTACGGAGCGGGAGGGCATGGGCAGCCGTCATCTCCTTCTGCGAAGCAGTAATGCTCGCGAAGGAGGAGGCGGGATGGTTGAGGGAAAGGCATCTTTCGCGCCCTCTCGCCCCTAGCTGCCGCAGGAGACGCCCTGGGCGTCAGGAATCCCGGGCGGATTTCCGGCCACCGTAGGTGCGGGCTTGCGGACGGTGAGCAAAGGGTAGCTCACCGTCCGGTAAGGACCAGGCCCGGGTCGACGGCGCGTCGTATTCCCCGCGCGCCTCAAAGAGATGTCAGCACAAATGTAGGGGTCCACTAGGGCCGATGCCTGCCGGGGTCGCGGGTCACTAATGGGTCACCGAGGCCCCTGGCAACACAGGCAACAGAAGGAATACGGGTGGGTTTTAGTCAGTAAGTGTCTGACACACCCTCCCGCTCCGCCCAGAGCGGGAGAAGTTATTTGATGATTTCCCAACCAAAAAAAAAAGACCCTCATGCTCAGCAGTAGCGCTTGCGATTACTAGACCAAAGAGGCAGTCCAAAATACATTAATATAATTATTTACATTCGTGTACTTTAAGGCTTATTAAGTGTCTCGGGAAAGTCCGAAAGGGATACCGTGGCCTCTGGCAACACACAGGCAACGGAAGGAACACGGGTGGGTTTTAGTCAGTAAGAGACTGACACACCCTCCCGCTCCGCCCAGAGCGGTAGAAGTTATTTGATAATTTCTCAACTAAAAAACAAAAATAAGTCTTCTTACGGCCGGGGTCGCGGAAAGGTACTAAAGGATCACCGAGGCCCCTGGCAACAGAAGGAACACGGGTGGGTTTTAGTCAGTAAGAGTCTGACACACCCTCCTGTTCCGCTTCGAGCGGGAGAATTTAAATGTTGATTTCCCACGCAAAAAAAAAAAAAGTGGGCGAGTTATTGAAACTTTACAATTACAATTCTGATTACGTACCTCCTTCCGAGCTGGCAGAACGATTAAACATGGGGACTTAATTTTTAACAGGTTTCATGAACTTTGAAAGTTCGAACTGTTTTCAAACAAATTCTATTACCACGTGTCTGTATAACTTAAAATTATTTTTCTGTGGAATTTTATAAATAACGTCTGTGTTCCTAGGATATCACTTAAGAAATGTAGGTAGATGATTCTTAATGAATAATTTGTATTTAGTTTAATTTATCAGTACTTGCTAGTCAAAATCAAAATCAAACGTAATTTATTCAAACTAGGCTGTGAATCAGCACTTAGCGAACGTAAAAATTACATAATACAGTCCCTCAAAAACGCCCGCCCTTCACTACTTCCTAGTGCTTTAGCTGGGAAGAAGTGGCGCAACAAACTCCCCAGCCACACAGCTGTCAGTTCAGTAAGAAAAAAATTATTCTATACTATTGTATAGAATCAAGTTTTCCTAACTGTAAATTATGCTTCGTAATCTCGTCCTCATTGTGTACTATGTAGTTTGTACTTGATACGCAACTTGCTGTCACATTATTAAAAGATGAAAGCCATCATCAAAAAAAAAAAATATCTGTGGTACGGTCACTGGCGCGCCTGCTTGACATCTGTCAATCATTATACTTTTTGTGCCGCGCGCTGATCACGTTTCCGTTGCGCTTCCGTAAAAAGTTCAGAAATCTCTCAACGAAATGGGAAAACGAGACAGGAAAATGGAGGAGCTGGACAAACATCTGCGAAAACTGGAAAATCGAGTGAAGAAATGTAAGCGGTGTCGTCATCGAAACTCGGGAAAGTTTTCCGACATAGGCAGGTACCTAACAATTTGTTGTTAGCTAAAATAATTCCCATAAAATTACCTTGTGTGCCGTAATAAGCACATCAGTCTCTAGAGTTTTCACGAGAGGTTAACCATGAGAACATTAACTGTGCCGTATACTTACAAAAGAACGACATCACACGAGCTTTTACGAGAGGCTAGCCAACAACGGTCAGATGATATAACGTTCTGTGTTAAAACACGTCCCTGCTGCATCCCTAGCATTCTCTTAAAGTTTTCACGAGAGGCTAACCATGAGATCATTAACCGTGCCGTATACCTACTTTGACATCACACGAGCTTTCAAGAGAGGTTAGCTGATGATATATATACATATACGTTCTGTGTTAATAACACGTACCTGCTGCATCCTTAGCAGTCAATCCTTAGCAGTCAGGTTAACCTCTCGTGAAACTTTTAGAGAGTTTCACGAGAGGTTAACCATGAGACCCATTAACTGTGAAGAACGACATTGATCACACGAGCCTTCACGAGAGGTTAGCCGATGGTCTATACGTTCGGTATTAAAAACACATTCCCGCTGTATCCCTAGAGCTATCACGAGGGGTTAGTCGTGGATTTAGGTTTAAGCAGTCTGGAACTTAACTTTAATCATTCTTCGTAGATGAGTACGAAGCCTGCTTCCGTGGAAATCACTACAGAGGAACACGTTTGAGAAGCTGTGTGTCACGTGACCAAAGCCAACGCAGCCAGACTCTGGATAGCTATACTCAATGCCGCCAATTACAATTTATTTATTTGACGGACAACATCCAGTTGCCTTCAAAAATTCAAAATACTTACAGTCATTTTAGATTTAGTACTTATACAATTTAACTTATAAGTTAGGTTAGGTTAGGTAGGTCCATACATAAATTCTGCTACAATACAACCAGAAGGTGACTGAGAGTGAAACGGTATCCATACCCCAACCTGATGCCTTACCTTCAAGTATTAAGAACTACTTCTGCTATGGAACTGCACGTCCGTCTGGCCACATGTAGGTCAACAATACCTAATGATAAATGGGCTAAATGAGGAGATGAAGCTGAAAATATTTCAAAGAAATATGAAACACCCATAATATTAAACCTACCAAAAATTTAATGAGAAAGTGACGGCAGCAGTAAATGAAAGTGGAATCAAATGGAACCAAAGGATCAGGGGGCAGCGGATTACAGCGGCTGCTGCCACTACATTCATTGACAAAGTCCTTAACAGCTTAATAGCCTAACAAGGGAGTGCAGATCAATTATTAACATTTAAGTAATTCAGCTAGACTATTGTTGACATTTATCATAATAATTGCATCACATGGAGACCCTTAATCCGACCCAGCCTTAATAAGGTAATTAAAGAATTGATGGAGCAAACCAGGTTAGTCGCTAGCTCAGATACAGACTGGTAGATTGCAGTATTTCTCTGAAGTTTGGAATAGTATTACTACTAATCTAAACATACACGATTATGTGGATCAAGGGTTATAAACTACCTCTTACTGAGTTTCGAGTTCAAACTTTCGAATAACAACTTCAACTAGAAAGAAAGCAATCTTATCTCCATAGAAGTCAATAAACTCCCACAATTATGTGCCATAGAAACGTGTTCTCTGGTCATTTTTATTTTTCTAGTATACTTTTACATTCAATATAAGATGGCACTTCTATAAAAGTATGTTACTACATACCACTTTAAACTGGTAGATTTAAAGGAAAGTATGGTTTTTTTTCAGACAATAGATCTAAAAAAAAAGTCTTATTATTTCTAAACCATAATAAAATATGTTTGAAGTTGTCTCCAGTTTCTATTTCAAGACACAATGCAAGAGTATACTTGCCTTCCATCTGGGCTTAGCACAGCACCATATGTATTCACAAGGATCATAAAGCCAGTTGTCTACCATCTGAGGTCATTAGGGTTGCTTTCTGCCTTCATATGAAAAGTGCTTAGAACATGTGTTTTGTATTCAAGCTGCGTTAAAGAATCTAGGATTTATTATTAATATTGGAAAGAGTGCCTTACAATTCAGACAGCATGTGTATTTTTGTTAGATTTCGTCCAGTTTGCCACTTAATAGGAATGCAAAACAACAGTTTGCCTAATTACTAGGTACATTCTTGTTGCTGCGTGCCCAGCTGTAGAATATGGTTGACTTTACACTAAAATAATGGAAAGTCAAAACAGCAGCCTTAAAATAACAAGGCCAGAACTGGATTAAATTTTATGATGAAATGAAATTAAATGAAATGATGATATAATTTATTTGCAAAGGTTGTTGGTTGTCCCTGGTTGTCCCACATTTCAACAAACCACAATAGAATTAAACAATTTGACCTTGAAAATATTCACTCATGTTTCCTCAAATTGGCTGTGGAATGATACGTAATGATATCAAAAGCCACGGGCACTGCACAGCTAATGATAAAAAGTTTCATATAAATTACTATCAGCAGCATAGGGCTCAAAACAATTGCAAACTTAGATACTGTGAGTTATACTTATTACTTAGAAAAGATATTACAACAACCATAACCTATATAATTAAGATGGGTCATAATCGTTTTACTCATTTAAATAGCTTACCTAGACAGCTGTGGCAATGGTACAAGGAAAGACAAATATGGTTTCATGCATCTTACATTAGTTCAAAAGAAATACTATGGCAAATCTAAAATCTAGGCATCCTAACATATAAATTGAATGAAAGTGATGTGATTATAGCCAACAAGTTAATTGTTGTACTGGGTCAGCCTCACATTGGCCTGTTGCAAACAGGTCCAATGCCAAGTGTCAGAATGGCATATCGTAACTCTCTGATCCAAGTGCATGTTCAGTAGATGCATTCACTGTCAAATGGGATCTCCACACTCATTGCACAGGAGTCTCACACTGATTGCTGCCATATTATCAGGGATGATTTCCTGAGAAGAGGAAGACCGATCCCTTCAATTCACTTTGTGCCAGCTTTGTTGTTTAGCAAAACAAGAAAGCAATATGAATCTGCTGTAAATCAGTGGATTCCCTTCTGTCAAAATCAAGATATTGACGCTAAGCTCAGTCACCACAGTGATATTATTTTTAATACTAAGTTTAACGAAGGATTGTCACAAAGATCACTCAATCCCTAATGGTATTGAATGAGTGATAAAAATATTCAGCAACTTCTCTAGTTTTAGGCACACCCACATTGGCACAGACAACAGTGTCAAGGTTTCTTTGGGGTATATTTAAATTAAGACCAAAGAACCCTAAATATGAAATAGTTTGTGACCTCAATATTGTTTTGGGTTATCTATCCAATTTATTTCCTTACTAAATAAACTCTTAGTTTAGAACAACTAACCAACAAATTTGTAACCATAATAGCTCTTGTAACTGAACACAGAATTAAACATTGTCACTCAAGAGTATAGATGGCATTTCTTATAATGAGTATAATATTAATATAAAAATTCCAGAAATTATTAAATTTCTACACCTGGTAAATGTCAACCAAACTTGATATTATCATTTCTTAAAAATAATTTATCTATCTGCCTGGCCACAACCCTTTTGTTCTATCTAGATTTTACTAAGAGTATTTAGTCAAAATTGCAAATAATTAAACTATAAGAAAACCTTATCATGCCACCTCTACTGTGTAATCAATTGCAGATGGATAAAACAAATTGTATGCAGTGGTAGAATAGATATTTCTAAATTTACATATATACAGACATGCTTCTACCTCAAGGCCTCTGAAGGAGGTATCAATATTAAGGTCATAAGAACCACAAATTTCTCAGCCTTTGCTCGCTTTTATAAGAGACCAATAGCTAGTGATCCTAATGCTTTTGCACAAACTGTGTGCAAAAGTTCATAAAACTTATTACATTTTAAAATCAATGTTAATTGTCTGATTGTAAGTATTTGATGTGTGCCAAAATAGATTATTGATGACACAAGTTGATTCAAGATTGACCCTGCCGGGGTCGCGGGAAGGTACTTATTGGTCACCGAGGCCCCCGCAACACAGGCAACAGGAAGGAATACGGGTGGGTTTTAGTCAGTAAGAGTCTGACACACCCTCCCCACCACCAGTTATTTGATGATTTCCAAACCTAAAAAAAAATATATTCAAGACTGAATAAGAATTTCAGAAACTAATAGTAATTAAAGAATTATAAATTAAGCTAGGTAACTATTTATCTTAACGGAAGACTGATTCTTAAATATAAATACATGCATAATAATGATTATGTAACAAACTTAGAATAACAAGTTAAGTTAGAATGTTCAATTATTAACAATGCTGAATTTATTACCAACACAACTTTATTCTTTGAACATCTACATAGTACACAATGAGGACGAGATTACTTCACATAATTAAGGATCGGACGTCACTACTCACTAGCTAAGTTAGTCCGATCTATGTAATTATTTTGCATATAATAGTATGCAAAATAATTTACATTAAGTACGCAACAGAAAACATTAAACCTGTAAAGCCTCGCACGACACCGATTCGGAGTCAAACAATAGAAAATCAATTGTGTTTCATTAGCTGTCCTTAACCAATTAAATTATTTGCGATATGTCCGCTAGCACACGCCACCATACCAAAAAAAAAAAAACACCGAAGCAAACGGAAATAAAAAATAAAAACTGAAAACGTAAACAGAACTTAATACCCAAATACAAGCCTCGAGTCTAAAAGGGCGTGCCCGCTTACATAAAGCTATAGCTCCAAGTCACAAATGATAAACTCACACAATCGAAGTAAAGTAAATAAACAAAATTCAATAAAGATTAGATCAAATCAAATCTATAGTCACTTAGGTAGATAAATAGGAAAGTGTCTTTCCATTGACTGAAATAAAATAAGTAGGTAGAGTGATTAGGTCTTTTTAGAGTAGGCAAGAGTAAATAATATGAAATATCACAAAGAATATAGGTACCTATTTGGTGTAGCTACCAGAGTTCTCCTGAATATTTTATTTGAAGGTAACGGAATTTTAACTACTAATTCGCTTCAGTAACTTTCTTTCTACTTTGTAGTAAGTTAGTATAACATTGAATAATATATATAGTTACTTACTTACGTAAGAATTTTTGGTACTTTTTCTTTCAAGACAGGCTTTTCGATACTTTGATCTTAACTATTTTTGTTAGACTCTTCAGATGAAAGAGCCTATTTCTTTTTACATAACATCGTTCGAACATGTTCTATATTATACAGATAATAATATAATGGCAATTGATGTTTTTTTCTGTAAATAATAAGGTAGGTAGGCAGTTATTTGAAATTCGTTGTATCATGTTTATTGCCTCGTTGGTCTAGTGGCCGCAAGCGCTACTGCTGAGCATGAGGTCCTGGGTTCGATTCCCGGGTCGAGCAAAGTGTTATTGGGTTTTTCCATCCGGCATTTCTCAGTAGCAGCCCGTAGTCTGGATTTGTGCCCGGTGGATGCCAATAGGCTCGCCCCCTTTTACATGGGACTTAAACATAACTAGCGAAATGTGGGAGTACTACAGGTACACCTCTGCTCAACCCTTCCGGGAAACCAGGCGTGATGTTATGTTATGTTTTAGTACAGAACATTACAATTTAGGTTCAAACTTCATTCAACGTTGGAATAATTATATCAGATCAATAAGGGCTCCCACACATAACTGCGAATTCGCATCGCATCGCAAAAATCTGCGAGCTCGTTGTCATTTTATTATGAAAAACTGACATCGAGCTCGCAGATTTTTGCGATGCGATGCGAATTCGCAGTTTTGTGTGGGAGCCCTAAAGGCGAACGGCAGGCTCGTATGGGACTTTCGTACATCTAATAAAATTTCGTGTTTTGGGATATTTTTTGTTTTAATTAGTAGTTAATACGATAGACAAGCCCTTTTTAAATTCTTGGATTTTTAGAACTTGGGACGTAAAAGTTATAACCAGCTTTATTTTTTAAGGTTATGTACTAGTGTACCAATGTAGATTGTTACTTATAGGCACATAAACATTGTTTCGGTAATAAAAGATATGTTCTAGATTGCTTGTCGCTATTTTTGTAGTGTTTTACTTACTATCAAGTAGGTAAATTGAGATGAGGATCGTACCTACTCAACGGAGTGCATTAGGAGATACCTATGTCCAGCAGCTGACTGCAACAGTTTGATAATGATGAAATCCTGATGGGGTTTTGAGTGTAGGTAAATAAAACAATACAGTTACTAGTTTTTTTTTAAGTACATTTATTTTATTTATAATAAATTAATTCTTAATATTACTTCATCTAAGAAGGGGGCAGGCCGGGTAATACCCTCATGGCGAGCATAGCTTAAATACCAACATAACGACTAAATTACGTGTAGTTATTAAAATCTTTTTTTTAATATTATTAATTAATCCGAACTTCTAAAAATAGTACACTTACATGAAAATAAATGGCTTAGTTGCCTTAATATGTGGTAGAAATTCTATAATAAAACAACAAAAAAAGTAAGCTGTACGAAATCTGCCGTTCACCTTTGTAAAGAGGGGTTCGTGGCTTAATGCATGCACAGCAGCTGCATGTGTCGATAGATGGCTAAGCCTCGCGTATCGGTCGGTTCGAGGATGTCTGACCATCCATTACATATCGAGAGCCCTCCGTACTTCGGAAAGTACGTTAAGCCGTTGTTCCCGGCATTCATTCATAGATCTTTGACAGTCATTACGGGTAGTCAGAAGGAAAAACCTGACAACCAGTCTTAACAAGGGGTATCGTGTTACCCAGTAACTGAGTTGTGGAGGTCAGATAGGCAGTCGCTCCAAGTAAAATACTGGCATTCAGCTGCGTCCGGTGAGATTGGTATACGACCCCAACATAGTTGGGGAAAGGCTGAGCAGATTGATTGATTAATATATTCGTAAGTTGTATTGTTTACCAAATATAATGTCACAGTTTTTCAGAAATATTCCCACTGTTCCGAATACGCATTCGTACATTTTTCATTCATTTTCATGAAACAAGGACTCAGTTTGTGCAGCTGACATACGTACAAATTGTACTAAACACTTTTGAACAGACTTCTACGCGAATATTAGAAATTTTCCACATTACGAAGCACTTTGCACGTTCAAATTCGCAAGGGACTATTCAGTCGTGAACCTTTGTGTTTTCCAGTCCCGTTTCAAAGGCATTATCAGGTTATTGGCTAAAAAGTCAACAATAACTTGATGGATCGAGTCCTGATGGATCTATCCAATTTCGTAGTGGCCCCTGTATTTGGCGCTAAGCATTGAAGCTTGGAACTTGGAGGTAGTTCGATTTTCGAAAATGAAATAGTAGAGAGTTCCGTTTATTTCTAACTACGAGTAGCAACCCGCCATGTTTCGCACAGGTTTTACGACCAAAACAAAATATTGACATTTCTTTATTTTATGTGACTTTTATATTAAGGTGGATGAAAGTCAAATTATTTATTTCAAATAGGCACATAAAAGGCACTCTTTAATGTCAAAATTTACAAAAATATAGAATTGATTCTAGTCGCCCCTACCAAAAAAAAGATAGTTTCGTATGGAGAAGATTGAGCAAGAAACTCCATCGTTGCTATTTTAAAATGTTTTGGAATATTTTGTATAGGTACATTAATTATATAATTATATGTATTACATATTTGATAGATACATGATGCTCACATATTTACAAACATTGTAATAGTATATAAAAAAAGTAATAGGTCGGTGTGTGAGTTAAAGTAATCACAGAATGTAAAATCATTCACAAACATTGATTTATTATTTTTATCAAATAATAAATTATACAATTAAAATAGCGATCAGTTTGATTTTGTCTAGACTTTAGATTGTCCTATGGAGATAGACCTGCATGTTTCCAAGCATTCTTATCTTGGATATAATCCTCTAATTTGTACGCTTGTTTACAAAGTGTACTTTTAATATGAGTTTTAAATTTTCTTTCATTTAATTGCAATATATCACAAGATATTTTTTGTTGTATCATTTAACACAGTACCCCATAAAAGATGTATGTACCTACTTTAGATAATCTGAAAAATGGAAGATCTATTTTATCTTTATTTCTAGTATTAAAATTATGTTTATCACTAATTTTATTAAAAAGATGTCAATTTTTTCTTACATACATAATATTTTCATAAATGAATTGACAAGGTACCGTCATCCTGCCGGGGTCGCGGGAAGGTACTTATAGGTCACCGAGGCCCCCGCAATACAGGCAACAGGACGGAATACGGGTGGGTTTTAGTCAGTAAGAGTCTGACACACCCTCCCGCTCCGCCCAGAGCGGGAGAAGTTATTTGATGATTTAACACCCTCAAAAAAAAAAAAAGGTATCGTCATAAATTAATCTTTTTAAATTTTTCCCTAAGAGATTCACGGCAACGTAGATTATAAATGGCCCTGACAGCTCTCTCTTGCAAAATAAAGATGAATTCAATGTCAGCAGCCCGACCCCACAGTAAAATGTGTCTATACGACATAATGCTGTGGAAGTAGCTAAAATAGATCAAGCGCGCGGTTTCTACATATGTTAACTGTCTTATCTTTCTAACTGCATAAGCGGCCGAGCTTAGCCGCCCCGCAAGAGATGTTATATGTGGTCCCCATTGTAGTTTCTCGTCTAGATTGATTTCTAGGAGACCCGCAGTGATAGCTCGCGAAATTTAAATTTTCTTACGTTTTTTGGATTTTGCAAGTCAGTGTCAGGTCTTATCAAAATATGATCGCTGAGTTACGTATTCAAATTGCTATGCTTAATTCCAGTGCTTAATATGTTCGAAAAATTTTTTGCTCAACAAAGTAAATAACGCTATGAATATTATTTAGCTGTCAAAATGAAATCTGTTGCTACTGTGAGCTAGTTATAAATGGGTTAGGAATAGGTTATATTATACCGAGACTTATTAATAGTCTACCCTCGGAAATAAACAACTGTATTACACCTAAAAATATTAAATGTAAACTTAAGCAATGTTACTTAAGTAATATTTAGAAATTACTATAAGTACCTATTTAAACACCTGAAGATGTTAATAATTGTATCTTCAATAACGCGTAATAAAATGTTTGTAACTATTAAATATGTAAAGATGTCATTAATTGTATCGACAATAATGCGCACATATAAAATGCTTCATTGTATTGTATGATATTGAGATAGACTCATGATAGCACAAGTTTAAATCTTAGTGGTTTTTGGTTGCTATCTAATTATGTAATCCTGTGTTCTTTTGTATGAAAGATAAATAAATAAAAAAAAAAAAGTTATAGAATTACGCCGCTGGATTTATTTATTTTAAACTAATACGCCGAAGCCAATTACACTATAAAAGGCGCAGATATATGACTTTAGTGACTTTTAAATCTGCCTTTGACGCCTTCATATAATGCAAATAAGTTATGCAAAAAAAATATGTTAAACTAGAACGCATACACGTCAATTTTATACATATGTGAATATATAAGTATTGTAAGCGGGTGCAGCGGCAGAATATGCTGAAAATCTGAAAATTATTAAATATAGAGGCCTTGGCCGAGAGTACAACTTTGTACCCTTTGGCGTTAAGGCCTTCGGTCCGTGGGGTCCCAGTGCGCATAAGTTATTTGCGGAAATCGCGAAACGTCTTTTGATGTAACTGGTGACCGAAAAGCTGGCGGCTTTCTCGCGCAACGCATCAGCATTGCAATTCAGCGAGGAAATGCCGCCAGCATCCTCGATACAATGCCTCGAGGGCCCTTCTTAGGTTTAACTTAGTTTTAATTTAATTTGGTTAATGTTAATAACCATCTTGTAATTTGATTATGTAAATAAACTATTATATATCTTCGAGGAAGTAAGTATTGTAGTAAAATACTTTATGAAATAAATTTAGGAAATAATGTCTACTCAAAGCATAAACAACGACATTACTTTCAAACTACTTAAGATATTTTCATGTCTTTTTTTTTATGAACAGGCTATTTTATCATCTATAATTTTATCTATGATTTTTCTCAAATATTTATATTAATAAGTACTACAAATAAATATTTCCGACGAAACCAAGCGGCGCACTATGGGACCAAACGGTGCGTTCCATCTCAAAAATCTATAACTTTTTTGTTTCTTTTGACATTTTGAATTGAAATTTTGTATACGTATTTCTGAATACTTATGCTATTGGATAATTAAAACACTGATACTTTAGAAACTATATTTATTTAGTAAAAAAACGACAAAGTAAAATGCTAAAAATTTTTTATACAAAAATTATATTAAATTATTTATAATGAATTATTTGCTTACATTAGGTTATATTAAAATTATTTATAAGTTAATAACTACGTAGTTAGATGATTTTTAACAAAAAAAAAAATATATGAGTTATGAAAAACATTATTCTACTCATCACTTGTCAATACTAAAAGTTCTTTAGTTTCGTTAAGTAATTCTTTTGCGATCACAATACTTGATTTATTTAAGCTAGATATATAGGGATCAGAAGTATATAACGGTATATGCAGAACGTCTTCCATTGTGACTGACCTGGAACACTTCCGAACGTGATTTAACCTATACTTCTTATAGTCTTTATTACGAGCTCCTTGATCATCTTCAGATAATTGGCGTATTGGCAAAACTGTAAAATGCTCGATCATTTTGGCACCATGTATGAGAATTTTGTGGACTGAAGATGGCATATATAGTACCTGTTATATTTACTCACATATAACTCTGCAGTCCCCAGCGTATGTTCACCAAACTTTAATATGTTTATAGAAAATCCCGATGGCATGGTTTGCAGAATTATGTATAATCTCTTGATAAACTCTTCATCTACTTCATCCATTTTTGGTTACAACTCGATATCAAATTTATTTGTATACTTTGAATAACCTTATTCACATCTATTGTTGATAAATGAAAATTGACCAACAAATATGTTTCAATATCTGAAGTGCTTTTCCAGCTTATTATTTGAGCACATATATCGCGTCGAACACAAATGAATTCACAAATTTTTTCAGACACTTTGACAACTTTGACGAAACTAACTCGGGCTTTCAGCATAGCCCGAGTTAGTTTCAATAACTTGTGCAAAACCTATGAAAAAATTGTTCAACATAGTCCTCACATAAATGCTTAACCAATACTTATTACAATTACCACAACAGATAAGAAGTATGCAACATCATTATTATCATACGTGTGGTTAAAATTATTTTAACCGCAAAAAAATGTGTCATATGAAAATATTTTTCTCTCGATCGACATTTTAGCTTCTAGCTCGAAATGGCGCAATAATGACGCAGGTTTTATATATTTTATTGTATTACTGAATAGTTAAGGAATGCTCAAAATGTCGTTAACTCGACATCGGCAACTATCAGCAACATGGAAACCTCTACTTGAAAAATAAAAAGACGCATATTTCCCTCTGACACTTAAAAAATAAAAAAATATATATCTCTCATAAAACATAACGTACCTGTAAACTAGAGATCCTGAGCAATCCAAAAAGGTTTAACGCTTATATATTCCTTGAAGAACTTAGGAAATATCTTAAGTTGAACTTCCATAATGGGTAATCTAGTTAATATTAAATTATTATTACTGTGTAAAACACTGTGTAAAAAAAACAAACAGTGTTGATTGTTTTGATTGATTGTTTTATATTCTGAGATACATATCTCAGAATATAAAACAATGAAAACGGTTTCAATAACACTACTTGCTTAGAACCCTTTTTGAGATGGAAAATACCGTTTGGTCCCATAGTGCGGCGGCGCGGCTTGACCGCGACGCGCATTTGTATAGCCAAGGTCAACAGCGATTACCCGACCCTTAAATTTGTTTAAGAACAATATTAATCTTAAAGAGGCATGAGATCCCTTTGGGTACTGCAAGTTTGGTACTAATACAATTTAAATCAGCACGCATATATTCGCAGCTCTTCCACAATAATCCCACCAAACAAACATTGGCACGCTCACTACAAACTAAGATTTTCATTTGAACAGTGGGTAGGTAGGTAGGTTCTGTGTGTACATGCAAGTATTGCTTAAAACTCCAAGTAATATAAATGTAAATGCGATGAAACAAAGCGGTCGCGGATCAAGTCGCAACTTGGCTGTTATTTGAGACGCGACCTACTACGTACTTACTTAGTAGGTATAAAGAGGGTTACACGTGATAGTGCAGAAAAAAATAAATAAAGTGAGTGCTTTTAATTAAAACCTATTTCTGAAGATAAAGTAATTACAAACTTTCATTCAAAGGCCACCTTTTTAAGGTCGTCGGTCCGTCTAGCTGGGGGTCGTCCCACACTACGCTTGCCGATACGCGGTCTCAACTCCAGGACTCGTCTGCTCCACCGGCCATCGGTTCTTCGACAAACATGGCCAGCCCACTGCCACTTCAGCTTGCTGACTCTACAGGCTATGTCGGTAACTCCGGTTTTCCCTTCGACCTTAAAAAGGTGACTGGGACAGACTGGATGCGGAAGGTGGAGGACAGCGTGTTGTGGCGTAGCCTGGGAGAGGCCTATGTCCAACAGTGGACTGTTATAGGCTGGGTTGATTGATTGATTCAAAGGCATTATCTTAGTTACTTGAAAACCTATATCAAAATTATCCATACCTCATGCCCGGTCTACACATGGCTCTCCGAAGTTTCACGCATGTTGTCTCACTCACACTCGCCTCATGACAACATTTTGGTTGTTAAAAAATGTTATAATATTTAGAATAGAATAGAACATATACACATGTTTATGGCAAATATTTATTTGCCATAAACATGGTATGTTTACACTGGTGTTCATAAAATTGTAATAGTACTACATGTCTCACCGTTTTCATCATCATCATCATTCCAGCTGAATGACGTCCACTACTGGACATAGGCCTCCCCCAATAGATGGTTGGCGATCGCAGTATGGCGTTAAAATTCATAGAGAACGCTGCTGCCATTCTCTAGTAAGTCCCCTAGTCGCCTTTTACGACACCCACGTGAAGAAATCGGATGGTGCTATTCTTTACGTCCGGCAACACACGGAAACTCACCGTTGTACTAACGGTATACAAAATCAATTTAAAATTACATCAAATCGAAGAAGTACATTAATTTTCAATTTACATTAAATTCATTTTAAATTTCATTTCAATTATTATATTATACATACTTACATTTTTATTCACTCATTTTTATCATGTCATTAAATAAAACAAGAAGTTTAAGATAGTATCACTTAACTTAAATCATTACTTATGCCTGTATTTTGATGCCAGATCAAGAGAAAAAGTTATTACGCAGCCTGTTCGGACCGGCCATGATTCATAGGCCATATTCTAAGTTTTCTCAAAAGCACTGCGACAGATGATGCTACTAAGTTAGCAAAACAGTTATTTAGAAAAAACAGTAAATATTTATTAAAAATGAGAGCAGTGATGGCCCAGTGGTAACGGCCGCGACTTATGAGTTGTAAGTTGTAGGTTCAAACCCTGACGTACGCTTTACTTGTATAAAATACTCCTTCTCACCGAGAGGAGGCCTGTGTCCCAGCAGTGGGAACAATAGGCTGATTATGCTTATTGAAAATAATAATTGCGACAAGTAGATTAATAAAATATTATTAACTAGCATTTGCCCGCGGCTTGAACCGCGTGGATGTCGGAAAATATCCCACGGGAACGTACTACCGGAATTAAAAGGAAACGAAAGCGATCGCATACCTCATAGCCGAGCGCTGCGCCTGCGTCAATCATAATTATTTTGTTACGCGTAATTTTGAATCTGTGATATCTTTTAAAGCATTCATATGATATGATGTAAAGGCATATTTTAATTTAAATTAAATTACACATTTCTAATAACATATTTTATTGTATAAGGATTAATGTATAATACCGGTAAAGACAGCTTCGGAAATAACATTAAAAAAAAAAAACAAATTCTGATAGACAAAGCGATCATTATTTCTCCTGACAAAGTTTATTCTGTTATGTATGTATGTATGTATATATATATATATATATATATATATATATATATATATATATATATATATATATATATATATATGTATTTATTCTTGTATTGTATAGTTATTTTCGTGTTATCTGTCCCATATGCCATGTGTCTTCTCTGCATCACCCTAAGATTGACTGGTAGAAAATGCCTCAAGCATTAAGTCCGCCTCTGTTTTTTTTTACTTGTGCATGAAGTTTTAATAAATAAATAAATAAACGTGGTTACTGTGGGGCGTCCTTAGAAAATAGACATATGCTATCGTGGACTTTTTTGTTGAACTTTTTAAGATGTACAACATCTCTAGAACATTGTATTTAGTACGGTTTACGCGGCCCATTTTAAGCATTTCTGACATCTTCAACAATAATATATATCATACTTCATATATATATCATACTTCAGCCAATTTACATACAATTTTAATGAGTTATAAACATAAACCTTCCTTATGAATCACTCTGTCCATTATGAAAACTGTTTCAAAATCCGTTCAGTTTTCAGTTTATCGCGTTCAGACAGACAGACGCAGCGGGGGGACTTCGTTTTATAACATGTAAGGATGAAAAAAAAAATTATATAAATATGCCACGTAAATGCCATGGCATGTATTTAAATTAATCATGTTGTTTCTGTTCAAAAGAAAAACTACTTTGAACGTACCGGGTGTTTATTTTTGTGCAATCGTTTAGCTCGCAGTGTGAGAAACATTACTTAGCGTTGGTCCCACAGGGCCTACTATTTTATGCATTACTTCATACATTTTTTGCCAGGACTGCAGATGTGGTGATAATTAATAAACATACAAAAGCGAAAAGCTTGTTTTGTTATTTTTTTCTGTTGGAATTTTTCATTCAGAGTAGGTGTTACAAAATGGTATTACAAGTGGATTGGATTTATGGTTTTATTCATTTGTGAGTTTAGATCAGGCGGAGAAAAAAATAAAATAAGGGTGGGCAGAAGGAAACCTGGCCTTTTTATAAGTAGCTGTTATGTACAGTGAATCGCTGCAGCTACGTCAAAATGCAAATGAAAAATAAATTATGAGCCCCTAAAAAAGCTTATCTGGCGATGTTTTCAGTAGCGTGTGATGGTTTCAGACAGTTGGTTGCCAGAACTGTGTTGAGATAATGAGAAAATAAATAAAATATCATTGCCTTCAGCTGTACACTCTAAATAAAACAAGCTGGCTCTAAATAAAGCCTATCTATTCTGTAAACATCGGGAAAGTGCGTGTCGGACCACGCAAAATGAAGGGTTCCGTAGTTGGGATGAATTTATCCTAAGAACAAACTTAACATTGTTGTTGAAAAACATGTTCCCCCATACGTTCCAACTGCAAATGTTCCAATTTTACGCACAATATTGAGTGATTTACCATGTAATTAAGACCATAGACTTCTTATAGATTTTCCTGTAATCTATACGAACGAGTCTCTGTATTTATTCCAAATTTATGGCTTAGCAGTTTCGGAGATAAGGGAATGGTCAATTTTCATCAATTTTCTTTAATCATTTTAAAACGAATTATTTTGAAATTATAAAATCATTACAATTCCTTACATTTGATATGTCACAGGGTACAATTTGAAATTCTTTTTATTTAATTTTCCTATTTTCCCCCATAAATGAACCCCATTTTCAAAATTCATTTATTTACATTACACATTCGTGTTTGGGTCACAGACATGTTTACCAATGTATACCAATTTCAACTTAATCAGTCCAGTAGATTCGGAAAAAATCGGCTGTGACAGCTGGACAGATGCATGAGTGATCCAATAAGGGTTCCATTTTTTCCTTTTGAGGTACGGAACCCTAAAAATCACGTCACCTAAGTTTTCACGGTGAGATTTTTACAGAAAAGATTGCCTGGCCGATTTTGTAAAACCTTCGTCTGAAGTAAGCCTAAGCCTACCTCGTCAAAATCGCAAGCACTGAGTTTTCTCATTACATGTACCGTCGTCTATTTACTCTGTTATTCACTTATTTGCATAAATAAATTCAATTTTGCTTAATAAAAAAATAATGTGTTGTAATTAACCTAACTAAATAATTGTTAATAAACAAAGTTAGTTGGTTTTTAACCTAAGCAAATGAATGAGTTTATTCATTAACTATTTGGGTCGTGTGTGTTCATAACTATTTACATTTCTACTATAATTTCCACTGAATAATTTAGTATTTAGATTTTAAATATGGTTGGAATAATATTTTAAATACAGTTTAGAATAATAGTGGGTATTTACATAAATATACGTAGCATATTATTTGAAATAATAGTAGAAATGTAAATAATTATTTTATTTTTATTTTATTTTTTATATAATGTTTCGTTTAGGGACTTGAGCCACTTCTGTGAGAGGGAGTGGGCTGTAACCAGTGTGGGGTAGTTTATGTCAAATGACGTCTTCAAATTTTGGCAGTTAGAGATACCGGTTTCCTCATTATGTTTTCTTCATCGTCTTTAGAGTATTCGTTATGGAATCCTACAATGCATTACATTTCGTTTGGTAAAATTAGTTCAAAATAATTTTACAGTGCTGGTCCTGTTGTTAAGGCTCTAAGTTACGAGTAACTAAGAACCTTAACGACTGGACCGGCACTGCTTTTCAAGTAATATCAATTTAACTAATTAAGCATTAATAATACGATGTGATTCATTTGGATCTTAAGGGGTCTTTGAGAGACTTTATGACAGTAATTAAAATTGCACCATTTGCTCAGAAAGGTTGGTAAAGTTATGTCTTTAATAAGACTAATATATCAAACGGCTGACCTTTTCAAAAGGTCAGGCAAATAACGTAAAAGTTTAAACCATCCTCTTGGGTAATACTCTATTAGATGGCAGCCCATTCACCAATGCATGAAGTCGCGGACAGATGGAAAGAATATTGCGAGGAGTTCTACAAGATGATTAGACCCAATCATTCCAACCAGCTGAACTCTTGATAGATGTCGAACCAAATATACTCCGCTTGGAAGTAGAAGAATTGATCAGGAAACTAAAAATAAACGAAGACCATATCGAATCACAGCAGAAGCAACAAAAGGTCTAGGACCGAACGGTTAATCCAGCTTACATAATATCTGTAACACTATATGAAAAACCAGGCACTGGCCATCCGACTGGGTGTACTCTTCCAATTATTTCGTCTTCATAAAAAAAGATTTGGTACGCAACTTTAGCAACTACAGAACAATAGCTCTTTTGTGACATGCTAGCAAGATTCTACTGCACAGCATTAACATCAGTTTGAGATGGTTCTTGGACTGGCAGATACCATAGGAGCAGGCCGGTTTTGTTAAAGGACGAGGAACTAGAAAGCAGATCGTGAACCTCCACCTCGTCATAGAAAAGTGGTACGAGTACAACACTCCAACTATCGTATTTTTTTTAAATTTAAAGTAGTCAAAAGCCTTCTGATAATCCACAAAGTATATGCTTTGTGGATTATCAGAAGGCTTTCGACTGCGTTAAATGGGAGAAGCTATGAGAGGTGCTTGCTGAGACAGGAGTTCCAGCCCATGTTATAATGCCGATTCGCAACCTTTATGAGTCAGGATATGGTACTGTAAGTGTAGGTGACGTTATATCAAGTCATTTTAGTTTTTACATGAGAGTCAGACAGTGATGCGTAATGTTATCAATTCTATTTAACATATATGGAGAGCATATCATGCGCCAAATGCTCGAAGATTGGGAAGGAGGCGTTAAGGTGGGTGAGGTTAAAATATCAACCCTCCGTTACGCAGACGATATCACAAGCTGAAATGGCGGCGTTACTGAATAAATTGGAAGTTACCAGCCTAGGAATGGGTCTCGCGATAAATAAAAGTAAGACCAAGCTCCTTGTCATTGATCGCTTCGAAAACATCCAGCATACCTTTTAGCAGATTATGAAACCGTCGACCAGTATCTCGGCTCTGTAATCACCAAAAAGGGTTGCTGTGAACTAGAAATCCAAAGACTAATAAATTGGCATGGCTAAAACAGCGATGATTCAACTGAACAAAATGTGGAGAGACAAAAATATCTCCAATCGAACAAAGAAAAACCTACTCCGCAAACTTGTCTTCTCTATGGGGCGGAAACATGGATGATCAAGTCTGTAGACAGCAAAAGAATTGATACTTTCGAAATGTGTTGCTGACGCCGCTTATGAAGAATACCATGGACGGCCCACCGCACAAATATCTCGATCCTTAAACAACTGAAATTAGAGAAAGCACAATAACTGCCTTCAACCTGCCTGCAACGTGTTGTGAGATACCAACGACATGGAATGATAGTGATAAATAGAGGGCGTTTGCCGGCCGAAGCCCAAAAAGGTGGTCGGATCAAATAACCGAGCATTTGGCGATACCTATCAGCGCCGCACGCCACCAGGTCACTGATCGTAACAGATGGAGAAAGACCACCGAGTGAGAGTGAGAGAGCGATTGAGAAGCGAAGAAAAATATTGATATTCGTTTCAAAGAAAATGTCCATTACAAAAGAATGTATACTCTATAAACTTTTCAAAGTAATTGAATGAAGCAATATCCTACACGTTTTGACACAGTTAAGCAAATCTCTTTACACATTTTATCGACATTAAAGCAAAGATCATTTGGCTCGGTAACTTTAAGACCTACACTTAACCTAAGTATCCATAGACAAGACCAGATAAAATAAATTTGCCCACAGGCCACAAACGAGGCCCGTAACTTATTCACTCAACTTTTTTTAATAAGGCGCTGGCTCGAACGATTCTTTGAAGGTTCTAAATTTAATATAATTGGCGAAAGAAGAAAAATGTCTTAATACCCACGAGGTCGTTTATATAGCCCCGCGGCGCTAGTAAAGTTTCGCCCTTGTCACTCACTTGTCCCTAACAGCCACGCTGTATTAGCATGCAAATTGATGGCCCACGATTTATGACCTTTTAAGCCTTGTTTTTTTAAAGACAGGTCGGAAACGGTCCTTCTTTATTATTGAGTCCGTTTTTTCGGGTTAAACGTTGGTGTTTTGAATACAATTTGTTTTCCTTTGTTATGGTTTAACAGACTGCAATAGTTTCAATAAAATGAAACAAAACACAGTACATCTCTATACAGATCCATTGGACTGGTAAACGCTAAAAAAAGCTGTAAAGCCTAGTGCGCACTACCGAACGATTTTTACCGCATGATCTGTGAAGTATGGAATGTCATAGAAGTAAAAAACGCAGGGCTGGGCTTACGCTACCGTATTTTTGTATTGCATATAATAATATGAAGTACACTGCAGTGAAAAAAACGTACCAAGACACCGACCAAGCAGTAATATCCTAATTTGTTTTTTGGATACGCCCGTAAATGTTTATATCTTACGAAAAAGCAGACATTATAAGGCCTTAAAGTCATTAAGGGATGCACGCAGAACCGTTTGGGGACTGTTATTTATGAAACAATAAATATATGCAGATTGTCATCTGCATGCATTTTTTTCACCGCCAGTGCGCGGACCCGTGACTGCGTTTATTATGCCGTACAGCAGAAATAACGCACCACATTCCATCGCATCGCAGTACGCGCCAGCACTAAATGCATGAAAGAGAAATTCTAAAACAATTTGTACACCGTTTGTCAAAGTTTTTCAACAAACAAGCACTCTAACAACAATTAAATTGGACACACGATGTTCTCATACAAAGAATTTCACCAACAAAATTATACAGGGGCAAACATAATCCAGAAGCTAAAATGCTTTCGACCGGAACACTTAAACCCTTTCAACTTGATCCGCTGAAGGGATAGAGCGACGCACAAACACAACTTTACAATTTTCTCCATTTATATTTCATCACAGTGTTCGGAACTACTCGGAACTGTTCGGTACAGTTCGGAATTGTTCGCTATAAATTACCTTCATTTGTCTGTTGCAAAAGTTTTAATACAAATTACGGTTGTGTGCATGTGTCCTAAATAAATTGGTTACGTTATTGTTGCGAGTACAAATTCAATGAGAGGGTTCTGATTTGATGTGTTTTGTTATAATGGCTTTTATAATATATTCGTTTTATTAATTAATTCTTAATTGAGGGAGTTTGCAAATTGAGTTTTGTATTATTGTTATTTAATTACGTTTTCATTGTTTTTCCTTATATTTAAATTGAAATTGTGAGAAACATCCTTGAATCGACAAGATTTGTAACAATAAGAATTGTGTCAAAGCATATTGATGGTGAAAACAAGAATACAAATTTATTTAATAACTAATTTTAGTCATCTTTAATTAAGGCAAATGAAAGCTCTATTATTATTTTAACATTTTAACGTCAATGCGCTTGCAAGTTGGTGGAGATGGCAAAAAGAATAAAATCACTTTGCAGACCGCATCTAGAATGCAGCCGTTGTCATAAGTTGAAAGGAGTTTGTCTTAGAAATAATGTCGTCGTTTTGCGGTCGCATTACCATACTTGGGACGCAGTGAGCACGCTTTGAGAAGCTTTGCTGTGATACAAGCACAGACAGTGACATTTACGGAAAATAATCAATGATAGAATAGAGTACTCTACAATTATGCACACCATAAGAAAAAACCGGACAAGTGCGAGTTGAACTCGCGTTCCGTAAAATTCCTACTGCAAATGTAAGTTTGTACGCACAGTATTGAGATATTTATCATGTTTTTTAACACTATTGACTTCTTATAGGCTTTTCTGTAATCGTTTGGCTCAGCAGTTTCGGAGATAAGGGGGAGTGGTAATTTTTGATCTATTTTCTTTAATAACTATTAAACTAATTTATTTTAAAATAATAATTACAACAATTGAAATCCTCATAACAACAAACTATACCGTGTGACAGTTTGAAACTTTTCTAGTATATCTCCCAAAAGTGAACCCCGTATTCGAAATTCATTCATTTACGTTAAACGTTCGTGTTTGGGTCACAGAAATTCATGTGTACCAAATTTCAACTTAATCGGTCCAGTAGATACGGAGCAAATCGGCTGTGACCGACGGACACAGACACACACACAAGTGATCCTATCAGGGTTCCGTTTTTTTCTTAAGAGGTACGGAACGCTAAAAATGCGCCAAGTAAACCTGAACATCACTGATCAAGAACCTCAAACGGACTTTTTTGTCAATATAATTATTGCATTTTGTTGAAAGCACGTTGAGCCGTTGGTCCCGGCTGTCATTCGTGGATCTTTGACAGTCGTTACGGGTCGTCAGAAGCCCGAAAGTCTGACAACCAGTCTTACCTAGGGTATCATATTATCCAGTAACTGGGCTGTGGAGGTCTGATAGGCGACTGCCTGACTGTATATATTTTACATGAAGCAACCGGTTCATGTAAAATACTGGTATTCAGCTACATAGCTGTTAGACTAGAAGCGGACACCAACTTAGTTGGGAAAAGGCTAGGTGGATGCTCGTTACTCAATACTTTATCTGCATTCCGCAATGTGTACTTAGGTGGTGGATTAAAAGTATATGTATGTGATTATTATGGACTGTATCGGGCACAGTAAAATAGCAGGAGAGAGGAAGCTTTCAAAGCTTTCTTTTTTGGTTTGGAAATTAACAGATAATTTCTCCCGCTCTGGGCCTCCTCTGAGCGGGAGCAGTTATTTCATAAAACCCCACGCAATAAAAAAAAGCCTGCAGATGTAGCTACTCATCCATACTATATTATATTCGCTTGAAGAACACTGAACGAGACACAATAGAAGTTTTATTGTTATTACGCCTTTTTTTTTTGCTTTGAAAGTTTCCTTTCTCCTGCTATTTTGTTGTGCCCGACACAGTCCATAATAATCACATATAGCGGTAGGGTGTGTCAGACTCTTACTGACTAAAACCCATCCGTATTCCTTCCGTTGCCTATATTGCTAGGGGGCTCGGTCCCTTTCGAACTTCCACGCGACCCCGCAAGCATTGGCCCTAGTGGATCCCTACACTTGTGCTGACATCTCTTTGATACGCGCGTAGAATATAACGCGCCGTTCGACCCCGGCCTGTTCCTTATCGGACGGCGAGCTACCCATTGCTCACCGTCCGCAAGCCCGAGCTTTCAAAGCTTAGCATATCAGTCTTCTGAACTAAATCTAATATTAGGGTTTTTTATACAGCTACTACACAAATACTAATTAGATACGCTATCGCTTATATTTTGTCGTTTAAATATTCGTTTTCGGTATAGTAGCATTTTCTTATTAAAAATGTTTTAGTTTTTTATAAATATATATTTTTTGTCTTTTTTTATTAATTCAAGGTAGTTATTTATATATTATTATAGACATTACATAGGGACTTTTAGAATGCATTTTTAACCGAGAAGTTGGAATTTTAAATCTTGATTTATGTCGGAGTGTGTAACGTGACTGTATGTCTTCACGTTTTGTATAAAATTCTTGATACGAGTTACGAACGATTTTGCAGGTCTCTATATGTTTATACTGGGGAGGGTTTTAATATTATAAGTTTGGAAGTGAGGTTGGCACCTATCAGTTTGATCGATGTTTACTAGGATTATAAATAACTTCTTCTGAAGTGTGATGAGTTTTGGTGCATCTGTGCTATTTCCCCAAAGGGTAACGCTGTAGCTCAGCCATGCATACGCATAGTAGGACGGTGGTGAGCGCTGTTTGAAGATTGGTGTTTTTTTAAATTTCACGGAGAGCATACTCGTACGAAAATCTTGAAATTTTTGTTCTAAGTTTTTGTATGTTTTTTAAAAATAAAATGTGTCTTTTCCAGGTTATGCGTGTGTCTAAATCTAGTCCAAGTAAGGTATATTCATTAATAATTTCTAGCTTTGGGCTATTTAAACTAAAATCTATATCTAGAGTTTTTTGTTGGAGATGGAAGGTAATCAGTTTAGTTTTCGAGTAATTTATTTTGAAGTTGTGTGCGTTCATCCAGGTTATGGTTTTGGTGAGTAATCAATTTAGTTCTTCATTTATATTATGGTTGTTTTCACATGAGACTAGTAGAGAAATGTCATCCGCGAATAAGACACATGATCCCTTTATGTTTTTTGGTAAGTCATTAATGTATAGGTATCAGAAATAAGACATCCTGTTATATTTATTTGAGGTATTGCGGCGCTAATTGATTTCCTATTCAATCGTACTTTTTCTATTTCGTTGTTTTGGTGATTAAAAAAAACAATTTTTACTGTATGCTTTCTGTTCTTTAGGTAGGACACAAGCCATTCATGAGCTTTTCCACGAAACACCTATTCCGTATAATTTGGTAAAGAATATATTAATTTGTACTTTGTCGTAGGCTTTGGTCATAATATACATACATAAACTCACGTCTTCTTCCCATGGGGGTAGGCAGAAACTATAGAACGCCACCTGCTAGGCTCCTTACATAACCCTTTTGCTTCGTTTACGTTCATACATCTGGTCATATACGCACGCCGGTTGCGAGTCATCACCGATGAGGTCACTATATGTCTTTCTGGGGCGTTTCCTCCCGGCGTTTCTACTCACATCTGCCTTGTAAATACCTTTTGTTAGTCGCCTTTCATTCATCCTCTCAACATGACCAAACCATCTAAGCATATTCTTTTCAATTTTTGTCACTACATCTTCCTTTAAACCGCACCGTTGCCATATCACATAATTTTTCAGCCTACCATTTATAGTCACACCACACCATGCTTCGCAAGGAACGCATTTTCTCTACTTTCATGCTTCTTTGGCCACGCCCAACATTCACTTCCATATATAAGCGTAAGCACTAGCACACCATTATGGACCTACTGCGTATTTTTCATAACTAATTACATTAAGCACTTCTTGAATATATTTATAGACTGCCAAAGTTGTTGAGCGGTTTTTGGGAAAAACGTTTTGGCATTCGTCAATATTTTTCGCAATATTTGTATATCCGGTCACACATGGCTTTTTCAAATATTTTTGAGGCTGAAGGCAATAGAGCTATGGGGCGGTCATTGTTTGGATCTGTTTTTGATTTTTTCTTGTGGATCAGTTTAATTTACGACTTTTTTTAATAAGTCTCTTGAAATCACTGGTTTAGTAGGATATAACGGTAACGTAAGTTGGTCTGCGCATTGTTTTAGTAATATTGGTGGAATTTCGTCTATCCTATGGGCACTTTTATTTTTTTTATTATTTTGTTTACTTCCCAAGCTTCTATTGCGCTAAGGAACATGCTATTCTCCGTGGGGCTTAGCACGAAGGTGCCGTCAGGCATCCGGCTGCCAGGTGGTCTGACGCTACTCTCTTAAATAGATGCTAATTAGTTATTAAAAATGTCGGCTACTTGCTCAGGTTCGGATGTTGTTTTTATTTTTTTGCAATTTTATGTCATTTTTTATTTTTTAAAATTCATGTTCGTTCTCTCATTTATGTATGATACTCCACATGGATTTGACTTTAATATTTGTTTTTTTTTTTTGTTTTATTTATGTATTCAGTCTTTCTTGCTATCGTAACTAATTGTTTAAATATTTTTTCATAATTTTTATAACATTGTCTAATTATTGTTTTTTTTTAAGTGTTAGTATTTTTAACAGCCTTTTGTTATTGCTAGATATTTTAATGCCTGTCAGTCAGTATTTTTTAAATTTAGTTTTAAGTTTAATTTTACTCGATTTTATATCTTTGTCTGGTAGTAGCAAATCATTCCAGTTTTGTTTACTTAATTTATATTTAAATTTTTGTATGTAAGCGGTGTTGTTTAATGTTTTTTACTGTTGATTCTTTGCTGTGAATCTTGCGGTATATGGTAAGTGTACAATTGTTGTGCTATGGTGTACCATAGCAAAACAATGTCACAAGATTGTTATATCATCATCATCATCTGTAGATAATGATGATTGATGATATAACAATCTTGTGGATAAAACGCCTTTAGCCGTTCGTTCGTTTGTTCGTTTCTGTTAGATTCCAATAACCAAGCCAACATTATCAAAACAAAAGAACGGCGAAGAAGACGCTGTCAAAGGAACTTAGCACGTAACAGCAATACATTTGAACGTAGCGTAAGGATTATCGTGTCGCTGCAACTCATGCAAAATAATCCTTTTCATTTCATTTAATTAATTTTACGGGTCCTTGGGCAGAAGACGGCTCTCGTTATGGAACGTCAGTGAGAGAATTACGAGCTCGTCACGAAGAGGCAAATGTGCGGTACAGTCGGAGGCAGTAAAATGTAACACGTTTTGTTGGTTGCTGTTTCGAGTTACTTTGTTGGCGTTTGAGTGTCAATAGGTTAGGTTGGTGTTTAATTTGGTAGGTATTACATACTGGAGCCCCCGACTCATGGTACTAGAAGGAACAATAGAGTTTTAGTCGGTAGGAGACCGGCATAACCCTCCGTTCTTCCAAGACGGAGGGTGTCCATGATTATTTCCCCACGGAATAAAATAAATAAAAATATATAAGAAACGTAGGTTGGTAGAATGAATATTATTTTCCTTGGGTCATTTAAAATTCGAATTAAAACGTTTCTAAATTCTAATTCAAATTGTTTTTTTTTTCGATCCTAGTTTTCTACAATGTTTATTATGAGTTGCCTCCGTTATTATTACTTCAAGATCCTTATTTGACAAGCAAAAACATCATACTATTTTTTTAATGCAAGCTTTTAATACAAACCGGCCAAGTGCGTGTCGGACCACGCGCAATGAACGGTACCGTGGTTGGGAAGTTGGTATGAATTTATCCCAAAAACAAACTTAACATTGTAGTTGAAAAACATGTTCCCCCATACATCGATATATGCCGCAATAAATTCTCCAATTGCAAATTTAAGTTGGTTGACTATTACTCGTTAACTTGTAAAGCCCACTTAGCTGTGATAGTTTTCCTTTTAATTTCATTATATGTACTATGCCATGAATTTTTTCACATCTCCATAAACAATCATTTAGCTGGCAGGGAGGGGGTGGGGGACACTTGACTCTAACAAAAATTAGCATGGGGTAGACAAGAAAAAAATATCAACCCCAAATTACGTGCAAGGGAGGTACCCTAAAAAAATTTTTCTCAAGATTTTATTTTAACACTTTGTCGGCGTAATTAATATGTATATCTATGCCAAATTACAGCTTTCTAGCAATTGAAACTCTGAGCTACAGCGGGGACAGACAGACAGACAGACAGACGGACATGGCGAAACGGTTCCTTGTTTACTACGGAACCCTGAAAAGGATGTCATATAAATATCAAAATTCCCAAACATTCACAATTTCCATACATTATTATAATTTTGGTACCATTTATGAAATTAACAAAAGCCTCGAGGCTTGTGCTTAATAATTCGAGTTAAATTTTACTGTGGTTGAAAATGTTGACGATAAGTTGTTATTGGAAAACTGAAGTAAAAAGAAAGTCCGTATTATGAATAACATTATTTATTACGTAGTCTGAAATTCAGCATCATATGATTCAGTATCTAAAAGATGTTTCTATGTAAATATTCAATAATGAAATATTATTAAGACTCTTACAAACAAGCGCGACAGGCGACGCGACACAAAGGCACCGCTTGTAGTGCTACACGCGGTGCCTTTGTGTCGCGTCGCGTGTCGCGCCTGTTTGAAGGAACCTTTAGTCTCGCTCGCCCCCCGTTACATCATCATCTACCTAGCCTTTTCCCAACTACGTTGGGGTCGGCTTCCAGTCTAACTGGATGAAGCTGAATATCAGTACTTTACATGGAGCGACTGCCTATCTGACCTCCACAATCTAGTTACTGGGTAATACGATACCCCTTGGTAATACTGGTTGTCAGACTTTCGGGCTTCTGACGACCCGTAACGACTGTCAAAGATCCACGAATGACAGACGGGACCAACGTGCTTTCCGAGGCACGGAGGGGTCTTGGTATGTAAAGGTGGTCACCCATCCACGGACCAGCCGTGGCAAGCGTAGCTTAACCTGATCGATTGACCCGTGCGGCTGTTATTACTTAGCCACAAGCGCCCTATTACAAGGGAGTTAAACATAACTGGGGAAATATGGGTGTACTATGGGTACACCTCTGCCTAACCCTGCGGGCATTACAGGCGTTATATTAGTATTCTCTTATCTCAAAGTACCTTGTTAATAGCAAAAGAATCATCATCATCAGCCTCATTTCAGCCGAAAGACGTCCACTGCTAGTCATAGGCCTCCCCCAAGCACCGCCACTTTGACCAGTTCTGTGCTTCCCGCATCCAGCGGATTCCTACTGCCTTCATGACGACATCGCAAAAAATAATTCTGTAATTTTTTGTTTGAAATACCGAAGCCAAACGTCTAGTCTTCTCTAAGAGCTTCTAACAACGCTGCAACATTGTTGGTAAATAAATCCTCGAAATATTCAATCTAAAATGTTTAATAAAAAGCTTAGCTTTTAAGGGATTACTCCGTTTGCATTTACTTTAAACTAAAATATTTCTATTAAAAAAAAACTATAACACAATCGAAGCGCAATTTAAAAAAATCAACGACCACATTTGCAAAATACACACAATATTCTATCTTGTTCACTTTATAAAAGTTGAACAAACGTTTTAAAAGATTTGTTTACATTTCATTTAAACGTCGCTGGTGGGGTTTAATTTTTTCTTTGTTTACTCAATGTTATGGGGCGGACTGTACCCGGCGGAGTCACGTAGCCTGTGGAGAATTTCACCCTTGCACATTTCTGCATAAATTTTTGTCGGAGCTTGAGGACTGACTAAACACACTTCCACGGGTTGACTCTACGTGCCATGAGTACTACGTTACATTTTACATTATTTGATTTGTCATAGTTTGTGCCTCGGAACCACTGGACAGACATTTTTTCGTAATTTTAATACACAGCGCAACAAGGGATTGATTTCCTTATGTATATTTTTTGGTTTGTGGTAATCGGTTACCTCAATCGCGAACTTGCTGAATACTATGTAGTTTCGCCAGGATTTACTCCGTTAGATTCGGGCATCATGTGGGCAGAAGATGGTTTTCGTGCAATGAAAGCACACTGGGTGCGATACACAGCGTTTATTAAAATCACAAATTAAA
Organism: Atethmia centrago; assembly: GCA_905333075.3. Lineage (NCBI taxonomy): Eukaryota > Metazoa > Arthropoda > Insecta > Lepidoptera > Noctuidae > Atethmia > Atethmia centrago. The sequence continues at coordinate 10,037,461 of HG995383.1, read as the reverse complement.
ACAATAACTACAAATTACAATTAACACAATAACTGAGCACAACGAATTGGGTACAGTTCCCTAACGTCTTAACTCCGATGCGATCAGACACTGAATATCCTCCTCGCCCTGGGCTTAAAACATCACGACTCGAAGCAGACTCGAAGCGCTCTGTAGGTGTGACTAGATCACCCGGTGTCGCCAGTTGGCGCGCTTGGGTTTCGTTTCGTGTCCGTACTTATGACCGGATCCGACAACTATATTCTTGTCTTGTACCACAACACCTAGAATGGTCAGCGACAGAAATTTTATTTTATTTTTTATTTTATTTATTTAGGGACTAAAAACAGTTACACGTTATAATTTGTATATCGGAGCTAATTAGGTTCATTTAATAAACGTATAACCCACACTATTGTCCACGGTTTCAACAAAAAAAATACTTAAAAGAGGAAAGGACGGATGGTCGCATATTTAAATTATTAATGAAAGAAGAAAAAAAAAGAAAAGTAAGTTATGAAAAGTTGTCAGTAAGTAAAGCTATAGCCATTTTTTTAAATCGTGCAGGAGGAAACGCAAAAATATCGGTATCAGTAAAGTGTGTCTTATAAGTTACTACAAGGCGGCGGAGAGGTGCCCGCTCAACGGCGTTTGTTTTGCACTTCTCAGTGTGAAATAGACGAGGAACGCGCACCTCCCGCCGTACAATACTTCTAGGTACTACGTAACATAACTTATTGGTAAGTTCATTACAATCGAACTAATTATTACAAATGCCATGCAGCATCATGACCACGAGGAGCGTACGCCTGGACTCTAAACTCAACAGATTGAGCTGTTTGAGTAGTTCTAAATAAGAAATTCTTCGTGATAAAATTTATACTGCACGTTACGTAGGATTTTTTTTTAACCATTTCAAGTCTATATGAGTATTTGTAATAGAAAGGACTCCAAATAGGAACAGCATATTCTAACTGAGAGCGAATCAGGGTATTGTATAAAAAATAAGAAAGTAGTTTTTTTTTTAAAGTCCTTGGATGATCTCATGACGAAACCATACATCCGAAAGGCTTTGTTAATAACATTATCGATGTGAATATCAAAGTGTTTATCGTGATTATCGAATTAACAACAAAATAAAAAAAAAATCAAAATACTGAAATATTTATTCGAATATTATTCATTACTAGTGGCCGCACACTGGTCGAAATTCGACCCGTATATACGATACTTACAATCTATACAGTAGTAACTAATTCCATGAGTACACTAATTTCATGCTATTAAAAATAATTATTTATTCCGTGCTCAAGCTGTCACTTCCTGTTACACACTTTTGTTCCCACGAAATCACTCCGACAGAAAGCGAGAGGAAAGATGTTACACAAAAATGAGGATTATAAATAGTAGTATAATGTTCATTTTTAGGGTTCATGCGTTCCTTGTAGTTTCGCCATGTCCGTCTGTCTGTCCCCGCTGCAGCTCAGAGACGCTTAGTACTAGAAAGCTGTAATTCGGCAAAGGTATTAAATACGCCAAATAGTGCTAAAATATTATCTTGAAAAAAAAAATATATTTGGGAACGTAATGTGGGGATGATATTTTTTTTCTCGTCTACCCCGTGGTGTGGGATATCGTTGGATAGGTCGTTCAAAAATATTGCGGGTCTGTGAATACCACTTTTCGATTCAAGGATTCGCTTGCGTAATAATAAGCATTAAAGTGCTAATTTTAGTTAGAGTCAAGTGGGGGGACACTTGGCTCTAAAACCCCTGCCAGCTAAATGGTTATTTATGGAGACGTGAAAAAAATCATGGCAGTAGTACATATTATTGAAACTAAAAGGAAAGCTATCACAGCTAAGTGGGCTTTATAAGTTAACGAGTAATAGTCGACCAACTCAAATTTGCAGTTGGAGAATTGATTGTGGCATATATCGATGTATGGGAGCACATGTTTTTTTAACTACTAGGTTACGTTTGTTTTTGGGATAAATTCATACCAACATCCCAACTACGGAACCCTCCATTGTGCGTGGTCCGACATGCACTTGGCCGGTTTTTTCTTTATGACTAAACTTCAAAATCAAAGGATTGACCCTTTTTTTTTTTTTGAGCGTGGGAAATCATCAAATAACTTCTCCCGCTCTGGGCGGAGCGGGAGGGTTTGTCAGACTCTTACTGACTAAAACCCACCCGTATTCCTTCCTGTTGCTTGTGTTGCGGGGGCCTCGGTGACCCATAAGTACCTTCCCGCGACCCCGGCAGGCATCGGCCCTAGTGGACCCCTATGTGCTGACGACATCTCTTTGAGGCGCGCGTGGAATACAACGCGCCGTCGACCCGGGCCTGGTCCTTACCGGACGGTGAGCTACCCATTGCTCACTGTCCGCAAGCCCGCGCTTACGGTGGCCGGAAATCCGCCCGGGATTCCCGACGCCCTGGGTGTCTCCTACGGCGGCTAGGGGCGAGACGGCGTGAAACTTGCCTTTCCCTCAACCGTCCCGCCTCCTCCTTCGCGAGCATTACTGCTTCGCAGAAGGAGGTGACGGCTGCCCATGCCCTCTCGCTCCGTACCATGGCCTGAACCAGGGCCGGACGCGAGAGGTCTCTGCCGCCGATCGCCTCCACGAGGACACGGCGGTGCTCTGCCCAAGCCGGGCAGACCTCCACCGTATGCTCCACCGTGTCCTCCGGGCGATCCACACAGTGGTGACACCCGGACGTTTCCTCCCGCCTTATCCGACACAGGAACCTCCCGAAACTGCCGTGTCCGGTGAGGACCTGCGTCATGCGGAAGGTGAGGACGCCGTGGCGCCTCTCTAGCCACTCCTCAAAAAAAAAGGATTATAACCTAATGATTTATACAATTTACTACCGACAGCGCGAAAGCAAACATAGGGTTATGTTTTTTCAAAAACCATTTGAGATTTAACTCTATGAGCATGTGAACAAAGACTCGCTTTATGCAGCAAGCCAAAAGCAATCGCTTTCTCTTTATTCAAGCATTGTTTACGCGAAGTTTCACAGGAACAGCCTCTATGATTAAAAACACGTCCTTTGTCCATTGTGCCTGCATTCACTTATTCTTTTTCAAACTAAAAATATGAAAAATATGAGTGAGGGCTACAGTAGCGGGGCCGCGTGGAAGTTCGAAAGGGTTACCGAGGCCCCTGGCAATATAGGCAACGGAAGGATTACGGGTGGGTTTTAGTCAGTAAGAGTTTGACACACCCTCCCGCTCCGCCCAGGGTGGGAGATGTTATTGGATAATTTCCCACCCAAAAAAAAAAAAGTCACCTACAAGCAACTCAGCAGCGACAGAAATTAACCTCAGAACTAAAAAAGTTAAATACTGAAATATTTATTCGAATAATTATTAATTAATAGTGATCGCCGTCTGGCAATTTCCTTACAATCTATATAGTACTTACTAATTCCATGAGTACACTAATTCCATGCTATTATAAAGCACTTACTTATTCCATGCTCAAGCTATTACTTCCTATCTACACACTTCCGTCCCCTTTCACGAATCGCTCCCACAGATAGTGACAGGAAAGATGTTACACATAAAAAATCATGTCTTAGTGACTTGTTATCTATAATAATAAAATATTAACGAAAAATATTTGTCCGTTTGTCTGGATGTATGTTCCACACAAATTGTTGTCAATATGGCACACAGATAATTTTATAAACTGGATTAATACATAGGGTACTTTTAATTCCGGTAGTCTGTACATTCCCGTGGGATATTTTCCGACATCCACCCGGGCAAAGCCGCGGACAAAAGCTAGTTTTATTATGGTTAAAATTTCACATATTTGACATCGTAATTGTTTTATCACTTACGACAACAGGTTGAAACTATCTAACTATCACAAAGACAAAAAGACTGTCGTTTTATCACGTGCAAGTGACTTTCGGCCTTAGAGCGATAATAACGAGGTCGACAAAATCATTTCAGCCGATAAACGGCCACTGCTGGACATAGGCCCAAGCACGTCTTTTCAATCGGTTCTGTGCTTCCTGGATCTAGCGGATTCCTGCGGCCTTCGGCCGAAGGTAAGGTCATCGGTCCACCTTGTGGGAGGTCTTCCAACGTTCCGTCTTCCGCCGGTACGGGGTCGCCACCCTAGAATCTTAGAATAGAATAGAATATTTTAATTTGCATATAATGTAGTATACAGGTGAGTTTTTATACAATAATGTGTCATTCCAGGTACATTCTACCATTTGGCATGCAGAAACTTGTAGGTACTTGTAACTGAATACAATATCAGATGTTATATACCGTTTTAACACCTACGAGTATGATGTTTTAAGCCCACGGCGGGGAGGATATTCAGCTTAACCATAACCTAGGTGTTGTGGTACAAGACAAGAATATAGTTGTCTGATCCGGTCATTAGTACGGACACGAAAAGAATCGCAAGCGCGCCAATTGGTGACATCGGGTGATCTACCCACACGTACGGCGCGCTTCTACAGAATCGTGATGTTTTAAGCCCACGAGGAGGATATTCAGTGTCTGATCGTATCGGAGTTAAGACGTCGCGGAACTGTACTCGATTCGTTGTGCTCAGTTATTGTGTTAATTGTAATTTTTAGTTATTGTTTTAATTTGTGATTTTAATAAATGCTGTGTATCAATCAAAAATCAAATCAAAATATTTTTATTTCACATAAACCTACATGGGCACTTATGAAACGTCAGAAGCTAGGTGCACGGTTCCAATTGGTCGTTTCCTATGGAGAAGAGCCGGCAAGAAACTCCACGGTTACTCTTTTAAAAATAATTGGCTTTTACAATGTTTTCAAATTACAGTGTTAATGGGTATGGGAGGACAGTGTAGGCCTGTCGAGACGTACCAGGTACTTAACAAAAAAAAAAAGAAAAAGGTCTACAAAATATCTAGTCTATTAAGCCTACAACGTTCTCACATTCACAAGGTACACACAAATCTGTGTAAAATATTAATAAAATAATAAAAATAAAAACCCATTTAAACCAAATGAAGTTTGCCATTACAAGTCTGAAATAAAAATTTTAGGTTTATAATGTTAGGTATATAGTATCGCACCCAGTGTGTTTTCATTGCACGACACCCATCTTCTGCCCAGAAGATGCCTGAATCTAACGGAGTAAATTCTAACGATCCTATTAACCTATAGAATTAAAAATAGAATAATAAGTCTGAAATATAAAGTAGCAACATCCTAACTTATACTCGTATTATAAATGCGAAAGTGAGTTTGTTAGTTTGTGCCGCTTTCATGCTAATACATCTTAACAGATTTGGATTAAATTTGGCACTTGGGTGGACCATGACCTGGAAAAGGACATAGGCTACTTTACAAATTATATTGAGGACAAAAAGGCTTGGAATTAAGCTGCTCCAATTATTGCATACTGAAACTTTTATTTTATTTATATACCATTTTGACATATTTACTTTGTGGAGTTCAATATACTGTTTGGAACTTAATATTTACTTGTAAAGTATTATATTGTTTTCAATTATTGTGAATGTGAAGCCTATGTGGGTCATTATTGTTTTTTTTTTTTTTTTTTCTCATTTAGTATTAATCATGGTCTGGCAGTTTGAGTAATTTATGCGGCCTACCCAAATGTTCTTTCTTTGGTATTGTTCGTCAAATCGTTGAGCTCCTTAAGTTCTGAGTTGAGCAGCACGATTACTGACAAATGCGTGCACTGACTGGACAGGTCCACTCAATCTGTGTGGTTCTTTCCTCAAAAGGACCATTTCAGACACTAATCTACATGGCGTTCACATGATCTGACCAAGATTATGTCTGGACTTTAAAAGAGACTGTGACCTCTGACTTTGTTTCGGCCTTTCTTCTCAGAGTAGTCAGATAGGAAACGCCGACCTCATCTAGCTTTATTTTAAAAATATGATTGACGTGTAAAAGTGTTTGTACAAACCTACTTACAGAAAATAAATCATTTATCATTTAACATTTATCATTACAACCTGGAGCGCAGACGAAGTCGCGGGAAACTGCTAGTAACTTATAATTATTATATATAACCACTTCGTACCGAATTCAAACTATGAACACTTCTGGACTGATAGCCTGATAATCAAATTCAGTTCACCTCTGACCCAGAAACCTATTATCGTTTATTCGATAGAGGAACATAATATGCTTTCCGTTTAATCCTGAATCTAGGTTATTTGAAATGGAGCGTAGGTACTCGACTTTTATTTTTGTCTAAAGAATTCAACAACCTAAAACCGCTTTTATAAATTGTGAGTTATTAAGGCTCCTACATACTGGCGCGACTTGTCGCGCGACGCGTTGCGACACAAAGGCACCGCTTGTAGCGCTACACGCGGTGTCTTTGTGTCGCGTCGCGTCGCGCGACAAGTCGCGCCAGTATGTAGGAGCCTTTAAAGTTAGTGTGTCATTACTGAAGAGCAAAGAGCGGTTAAAATTGTATTTTTTTTTAAAGTATAAAGACGGTTTGTTTTTTATTAAAAATAGTAAAAAAAAAAAACGAAGCGAGCGACTACCTATCTCACTTTCACAACCCAGTTACTGGGTTCAGACTTTCGGGCCTCTGACTACCCGTAACGACTGTCAAATACCTACAAATGACAGCCGGGATTAACAGCTTAACGTCTTACTGAGTCTCGGTATATAATGGATGGTGACCCATCTACGGACCGACCTCGGCAAGCGTTGCTAAACCTTGAAAATCGACCCGTGCGCCTGTTATTATTTAGTTATGCTTTCAGTTTACATCTAGGTTACATCTAGGTTATGTGAAATGGAACGCTGTCTACTGTAATTTTTGTCTAAAGACTGTAACATACTAAACCGCTTTTAAAAGTTTGAGTTATTAAAGTTAGTGTTTACGTGTTAGTGTGTCATTACTCGCCGCAGGAGACTCCGCAGGGGGTCGGGAATCCCGGGCGGATTTCCGGCCACCGTAGGCGCGGGCTTAAGAACGGTGAGCAATGGGTAGCTTGCCGTCCGATAAGGACGCGTTGTGTCCCACGCGTGCCTCTAAGAGATGTTAGCACAAGTGTAGGGCTCCGTTAGGGCCGATGCCTGCCGGGATCGCGTGGAAGTTCAAAAGGGTTACCGAGGCCCCTGGCAACACAGGCAACGGATGGAATACGGATGGGTTTTAGTCAGTAAGAGTCTGACACACTCTCCCGCTTCGCCCAGAGCGGGAGAAGTTATTTGATAACTTCCCACGCAAAAAAAAAAAACGAGTCGTTACTGAATAGTTTAAAAATTATAATGAAAAATATATGTTTTAGATTTAAAATACCTTTCTTTTATTATCCTCTGTTTCAAAATATTGTGGTTGGACCCTTCGTCAAAGTAAGTTCAGTCAATGTGAACGCCGACGGAGACATGAATTAATTTATTATTTTTTAAACAAAGAACACAAACGGAAAGTACGAAATGTTCTGCGATCGTAAAAAGACGAAAGTAAAAAATGTTCTTCGATATTTGAAATCGATCGTATAGATTTCAAACATCGAAGAACATTTTTTACTTTTCGTATAAATACTCTATTTTCTCTATGTATATTGTAGGTAGGTCTACAAAATTTACCGCCACGCAATATTTGGATAACACACATATTTTGTGTGTACGTACCACTTGGCAAGTTTTAATAGTTTGGCTCGGATAACGGAACAAAGTTGAACCACTTATCGGAACAGGTGCTTGTCAAATATTTTACTGATAGCAACCCCGGCTCAGTTTATGTGAAAAGTTAATTTCATAAACTACGCTGTTCCGCTACGTTTAATTATTTTATGCCACTTTTTAGTTTTACTCTTGCTGGTTGTTTTTGTAGACCTGCGGGGTAATTGAGTAACACACAATGAGTAGCAATGCATTTCATTTTGACAGTTCAACAAGATCCATTGCGTTAGTTACATTGTTGAGCAGACATTTCTTTCAAACATATGAAGAAGCAATGGATTAGCAATATTCTTCGAAATCATTCAGATTGTGATTGATAGTGTGTTATGCAATTAGGGTGCTGGTTACACAGAGGTCTTCTTGTAGTACTGGCCGTCTATCATAAACTCTCGATTTTACGAGTGTTTGTCTGAAAAAATAGTATTATTTAAATTAAGAAATTCAAAACAACAATATTTTCAATGTGACAAAGTTAGTCTAACTTACACAATAGGGTCTTACACCCATTTTTGTAAAGTGTTTAATTAAATTCTATAGTGCTAATATGCCCAAAAAATATTCAATCGATAAGTGCCATAAAAATGCATTTAAATTTTACATTTTCAAATTTCGCGCGTAGTTTGACGAAAACGCTGGACTTAGTGGATGCCATGTTGCTCTGTGGTCATGACGTCACTTGGCTATGTAAACAAATGCGCTGATCTATTATCTAACTATCAGTTGACAGTTGACACGTTTTAGTTTACATAGCTGTATGACGTAATAACATGGCGGCTACTATTTCATGGTGTTTTTTAACAGATTAGAAAAACTGAAAACGTTGAATTGAATTTTAAAATTTATTTTGGTTTTTTATGAACTAAAACTAACATTTTCCGTCTCCTTTTTCCCTAAACTATCTCAATAATATATTTATAGATTTTTTCTCGTATATAGTAAAATACCCTATTGCTTAAAATTTCACTTGGCAAGAACAATACATTCATTGAAAATTATACAAATTCTAGGTACGGTAGCAAAATAAAATTAATATTTACCACTTTAACCCGTACAATAATTTATTATTATTTAAATAAAGAATCGCGTCCAGAAATATAATAAGCTAAAATTAAATATCATTAAATCAGTTGAGGAACAGATAATTTGGCCTAAATTAATGGAGATTACAAAACTTAAGGTACATTGGATGGGAAATCTTTGTTACGCATTTGGTTCCCGAACAAAGAAATCGATTGCAATCGGTTTTAGGTTCGGGACCACTAAATTACGTAAACTTTCAAATGAATATTATATTTTAAAGATGAACCAAAGTTATCCCGATAGAAACAGTACTGGTTAAAGATCAACTGATATTAAAATTTTAGCCTTCAAAATACCAATACCTATAATAGTCAAATGTGACGGTTTAAATAACAACCAAGTCGATCTTGAACATCGAAGCGTACCCAGCCTCGACAGAATCGCAGGTGATACGACTGTGACGGCATCTACATCGCCACCTGTGAACTACGCAACACACTGACGTCACGCAAAATCCTGCATCGTACTATCAGAGTTTACCGCGCAACTACACGGAAAAAAAAGGATCTCTTCAGCGAAGAATATCAATATTCTCAGAAAAATTGTTTCAATCCAAGTAAATATTTTCTTAACGTAAGTAAATGTACTCAGTCCAAGAAAACCTGTTTACTCAAATTAAGAATAATAAATACTTGGTTTTTATTCATGACTTAAGCAAAAATTTTTATTCAAGACTATAATAATCTTAATTGAAGAAAATATCTAGGTTTTATCTAGTTTTATAAATAATATTCTTAAAATTAAACTTAATAATTCTTCATTTAAGTATAATGTCTTCGAAGAAGACAATAAAACTAAGTCAAAATTTTACTTCATTCAAGAATATATTGTTTGAATGAATCAATATTTGTCTTGACCAAAAGGATATTGTCTTAATCTAAGACATCCTTTTTTTCCGTGTAGCATATATATAACATTCCGACATCAACCGTCGGGTAGTTGCCTACTAGACACGCCACCCGTCTGGTCGAAGGATCCTCCCTTTTCTATGGAGGAACCAAAGTTAGTTTTTGGGGTGCGGTTTGGGATCTACCTCCTAGTGGTCCACCCCGGGCAACGGCACCACAGGCGTGCCTGTGGTACGGCTGAACGATCCCACTTAGCGGTGGTAGGCTCCGCAAGGAGCCGCCTGGCTCGCTACCACCCTCCCACCGGAGTCCGGCGCCAAGCAGCTTGCTGTGTTCCGTCGGTGTGTGGGAGTGCCAGTGCCTTTGGGGGAGTAGTAGATTTGTCAGTTGCGCTGTCCAGAACCGGTCTTGGTCTCTGGGCTTAACTTGCCGGGTAACTCATTGTGGAGGGTAGCGGGATCCGAAGCACGGTGCCAGCCGTTGGCCGACCGCAGTCAGTAGGGGGCCCAAGTATCACGCCAGCCACGTGCCAAAGGCTGCCCCGCCAACTCGCGAAAAATCCCGGTATGCTCCACCGTGCCAGCTGGCGACTGGACGGGAGAACCCGGTGGCCATATCCGGGGGGGTTCGGGCGTCCCCGCAGTCTCCAAATGAGTTCCCCATAGGTTTAGTTGATTCTAGTGTTCCACTTGGATCTCTGAGCAGCGCCTCGACAAGTCGACTTCTCTCCCCAACAACTCCACTCAAAATATCAAAAGCAAAAAAGAAAGATAAGGTTAAACAACGGCTGCACTTCCTCCCACTAAAAGTGCACCTCACTAACATCAGGGGGTTGCACTCCAATCTCGATCCGGTCCATCATCACCTTGAGACCGAGAAGCCGCACCTGTTTTTCCTAACGGAGACGAAGATAACAACCCCGTCGGACGTGGCGTACCTTAACTACCCGGGTTACTCTCTTGAACACAAGTTCAAGAAGCAAGCTGGGGTCTGTGTGTACGTCCGCGATGACATTTGTTGTCGTCGTCTCCGTTGCTTTGAGAACTCGGGTTTTTCTGCCATATGGCTACTTGTGGACTCTGGCGTGGAGAAATTTCTCTACATCGGCGTTTACCGATCGCACAGCGGTGACCAGGAGACAACAGCGCTCTTTAATTTCCTCGTGGAGACGACTGACGTCGCCCAGCAACGGTACCCAACAGCGAAGCTCGTTTTTCTGGGGGACTTCAACGCCCATCATAAAGAATGGTTGTTCCCGTACCAGAAAACTGACCATGCTGGGTTAGAGGCGCGCAAGTTTGCTATTACGTTAGATCTAACCCAGATGGTGAATGTGGCAACGCGGGTACCGGATGTTGACGGCCATACACCCAATTGTTTGGACCTTCTGCTGGCATCTGATCCGGACAATAATTCAGTGTCGGTCTCAGCCCCGCTGGGAACGTCCGACCACTGTCTGGTGAAAACCGTATCGACCTGCTCTCCACCAGATGAGAGTCCTAGAGGCACGAGACGAGTGTGGCGATACGAGTCAGCGGACTGGGATGAGATGCGGCACTTTTTTGCGTCTTATCCATGGCGGCATGTGTGCTTCTCTTCGGGTGACCCCTCGTGCTGTGCAGACGAGGTTGCGGACGTTATTCGGCAGGGAATGGAGTATTTTATTCCATTCTCCGACATCCCACTCGGCCATAAATCCCGGCCTTGGTATAATGCAGAGTGCGCCCACGCTGAGGCCCGAAAAGAGTCTGCCTACCAAGCCTGGGTCAAGGCCCGCGACCGCAAAGTTAGAGCTCGTAGGGTTCGCGCGAAGAAGAGAGCCTTTAACACTGCCGCCAAGTCCTGCAAGCGGGTTTTACGTGAGGCACGTTTTGGCCATGTCAGACGTATTGGGGCCAAGCTGGCATCGCACCCTCCGGGTAGTAAACAGTTTTGGTCCCTGTCTAAGGCGGCCGAAGCGAATTTCTGTCGTCCCACTTTACCTCCAATGCTGAAACCTGATGGGTCGCTGGCCCACTCCGCAAGAGAGAAAGCAAATTTATTTGCATCTCTCTTTGCAAGCAATTCATGTCTGCACGCTGGCTCCAAGCAACCACCTACAGTACCTCATTGTGACTCCACGATGCCGGAGATCGCAGTTCACATTAGAGAGGTCCGAAGAGTATTGTGCAGTCTAGACGTGAATAAGGCCAGCGGGCCTGACGGCATTCCGGCGAGAGTGTTGAGGCAGTGTGCGCCTGAACTGTCTCCTGTGTTGACACGTTTGTTCCGCCTCTCTCTTAAAAAAGGCACGGTACCAAAATCCTGGAAGCTTGCTAATGTACAACCAGTGCCCAAAAAGGGCGACCGTGCTGACCCTGCCCATTACCGTCCGATCGCCATTACCTCCATTCTATGCAAAGTTATGGAAAGGGTACTGAACAGTAAGTTGCTGACCTACCTCGAAGACAATGATCTCCTCAGTGACCGTCAATATGGCTTTCACCGGGGACGGTCAACTGGTGATCTTCTTGTGTATGTCACGCACTGCTGGGGCGAAGCCATCGAGACATGGCGAAGCACTTGCTGTATCGCTTGATATCTCGAAGGCTTTCGACAGGGTCTGGCACGCTGGTCTGCTCAGCAAACTTCCTGCTTATGGCATCCCAGCTGATTTTTGTAGCTGGATATCAGACTTCCTTAGTGAACGGTCGATCAGAGTAGTCGTTGACGGCTGCTCCTCTGACCTTATGGCTATTGATGCCGGAGTTCCTCAGGGGTCTGTTCTCTCTGCAACTCTTTTCCTGCTGCACATCAATGACCTACTACAGACTGGTATTGTTGGGTACGCGGACGACAGTACTGTTTCAGAGAGATACTTGTCCAGCGCAAAAACCAACGGGGCCGCAGTTCGTTCCTTGAGAGAGGCCTTGGTAGAGCGGACAGAGTTGACGTTAAGCCTTGTCTCCCAGTGGGGTGATGATAATCTGGTCACTTTTAACGCCACCAAAACACAAGCGTGTCTTTTTACCGCAAAAAGGAGTCGTTTCGACCTGACTCCTACTTTTCGGGGTACATCGGTTCCTGTAACTGATCGGCTCGAGCACCTAGGCACGGAGTTGACATCTAACCTCAACTTCGGCGCCACCATCGAGTACAAAGCCCAAACTGCGGCCAAGAAACTGGGCATCCTAAATAAGGTGAAGCGATACTTTACGCCTGGACAGCTTTTGACCCTTTATAAAGCGCAGGTCCGATCCTGCATGGAGTATTGTAGCCACCTTTGGGATGGCTCGGCTAAATACCAACTTGCCGCGCTTGACTCGGTGGAACGCAGAGCTAAGAGGCTCATTGGCGACGTAAATCTGGTGGATGCCAAGCTTCACAGTTTGACCCATCGTCGCAAGGTTGCCTGCTTGTCGGTCTTCTATAGATTGTACTTCGGAGAGTGTGCTCAAGAACTCCACGACCTCATTCCACCGGCCCCCTTCTATTATCGGTCATCTAGGCGCACTTCAGGTTACCATCCCTTCCTGGTGGCTATCCCACCAATTCGCACTAAGCGTTTCCAAACTTCTTTTATAATGCGCACAGCAAAGGAATGGAACTCTCTGCCTGCGTCTGTGTTTCCGAACGCATATAACCCTAATCTCTTCAAAGTGAGAGTGAACAGGCTACTTCTGGGTAAGCTCGCTCCATCGTCGACTTTGTTTCTGTCGCCTCTGACATAGACTAAGGTCAAGAGCAAACCCATCACAAAATAAAAAAAAAAAAAAAAAAAAGGATTAGTGAACCTTACACCCTGTTCCTCATGCCTCTATTATACTGATGACCCCGAATATGAACGTCGGCGCAGCCTTCGTGCAACTACTTCAGCGAGACGTCATCACTTCCTTAAGCTCTCGAGCGGCGACTCATACAGCCAGCCAGCACCCACGGCTTTAACGGGTTTCCTGACCACCAGCATGCAGCGACCGCGCATTCCTAGTCATCACCCTCAGCCTCATCAGCAACCTTGGCACAGCACACTGCCCAATCCTCTCCTGGTCGACGCCAGTTAGCCCTCAACCTAGCGCTGTACCACGTTCGATCTACTGGAGCATAACACAGCGCCACCACAGACAGTTCCCAACCACTGCGAACTATGCGACAACTGGTTCCGACCCACTGGAACCACATTCCGACCTCCAGTCTCCAAAGGGGAGTGATGTGGCGGCATCTACACCGCCACATGTGAACTTCGCAACACTGACGTCACGCAAAATCCTGCATCGCACAAGCATAGTTTACCGCGCAACTAGCATATATACAACATTCCGACATCAACCGTTGGGCAGTTGCCCATCAGACATGACACCCGTCGGGTCGGAGGATCCTCCCTTTTCTATGGAGGACGAAAACTCTTTTGACACTGTTCCTCATGCCTCTATACGACGATCATGTGTCGCGCGCCAAAACGTACTTGCCCATCTCAAACTCCAAAAATTCTATGCGGCTGGTGAAAGCAAACCTGAAGCACGAAAGCCTGGCCCTGTTCAACTGGTTCTACAACAAATATACACCAAAGATAATGCTAAAACCTCCGCTAAGAGAGCAGTTAAGGGAAAGTACATACCAAATTCGAAGAATATCTTACACCATTTGTGCGTAACTCAACAATGTGTTTGTTGACTGCAGATAACAGAACATAATAAACTGAAACTTGATTAGGAATCAAGGCAAAGTATGATCAATAAAATTCACTTGGTTTCATTTTAAGTTAAAAATCTGTAGGGACGCCATAGCGACAATATGTACGAGTATGTAAGTACCTATCTAGTATGTAAGCTAATACTTTATAAGCAGATAATACAAGATTTATTTATACTTTATAATACAAGAGACGGCGCCGTATCGTACGCGATCATTTTACTGTATAGACGTGTCAATTAAAGTGAATACATGTGTCATTGGTAAACCATCGTTTTATTGAGTCAACTACTTCTAAAAATCCAAAATATATAAAATCTACTAACTAGCTAGCTACGAACTAGAAAAAAAATAAGTTGATAGGTTGAAATCGCAGAGGTCACGCTGCGCCAAAAATCACTTAGCTCCATTTAAAATGGAAAGTCCAAAATATATAAAATCGACTCGATTAAATTCCCATTTTTCTGCGACTGAAGTTTTTTATAAAAAATTGACAGCCGACAAGGCTGTCAATTTTTTGTTCATGTCCTAATCAAATTTGAAAAATTAAGAATGAAAAATTGATGGCCAGTTAGATGAACTAAAAAAATAAGTTTATAGCTTCGGTTAGGTTATAGGTTGAAACCGCAGAGGTTAGGCATACCCAATAATCGATTTCAGGTCATTTCACTCAATACTCAGACCACTTAATTTTACGAACTACTTTGTGATATTTCAACTTCACCACTCCAATTTTCAAACAGCGCTTCACTCATCACTATTCTTCAACAAAAAAGTAATCTTGTTTAAACAAAAAAGGTCTCCATTTTGTCTGAGAAATAGCCGGGGTCAGAGCTTGTAGATAATAACCGCAGCGTCGCACGGGCCCCATCCGTCTCGCCAACAAAGCCTCCGCAGGACTTAACGAGAATTACGCTTTTTTTTGTTTTTTTTAAGCTAAATTATTTTTGTACGAAAAAGGTATGATATTGGAGTACTGTGTCGGTTTTTGAAGAAGAACTATAGACGTTAAAAGGCTGCCCCCAAAACTCTTACCCTTACCTATGTGTTTAAGCTTGGGAGGATGAAGTTATAGAACAAACTCCTTAGCAACTCGTTTTAAATTATAATTGTCGTGATGGTCAGAAGTTCAAGGTTTCGCCTCTCATGCACAAGTTTGTGGTTTCATTGTTACTATTGATTAAAATAATATTTGATTAATAGTATTAAAAAATGAGTAAAAGGAAGAATAATTAAAATTAAAATAAATATTACTTAAGCAATTAATCCTTCAAATCTAGGTGATTGTCTATGACACTTTTACAATTCATATATACTTTCTGAGTTTATCTTGGACATTACTAACATCGATGAAGGAAAAAATCGTGTATAAGTTTGAAATCGCCAGTCCACCTTGAGCAAGCGTGGTGATCACTGATCATGCATGCCTTTGTTGTATGACCAGAGGCCTTTGTCCTGTACTGGGTAACTAATGGGCTAGGCTGGTAGTGTTCTTTTTATTTTATTAGATTGAATTTTTAACATCTTGGTTCCTATGGGAAATAACCTGTCGCAATTATATTAGATTTTACATATCGACGGTTAAAAAGTAATAGGGCAAAAGCGACATTTTGGTCGAAAATGAGTGATGAATGCCATCCTACTTAAGGTGCAGATATATGATTTTAGTGACTTTTAAATCTGTTATTACGCCTTCAATTAATGCAAGTAAGTTACGCAAAAAAAAATATGTTAAACTAGACCGCATACACATCAATTATATCTGTGAATATTTTAGTATTGTAGTAAAATACTTTATGAAATAAATTCAGGAAGTAAGGTCTACCCAAATATAAAAATCGAAATGACTTCCAAACTACTAAAGATATTCTCATGGTTTTTTTTTTGTATGAATAGACGATTTTGTTATCTATAATTCTATCTGTGAATTTTTTGAAATATTCATACTTTTATTACTATAAATAAATATTCCCTATAAAATCGAACGGGACGGCATGCGGCGCTCTGCGTGGGCGACGGGCGGCAGTGTACCGCTGACCACTGTCACGGGTAGACGCTGACACTTTGCGCGACCGCTGTACTTACGTATTTTTTCGACAATATGGGTAGAACAACTTAAGTTCTGAAAGAGAAATGACGTATACATGAAAGAAACAGGATACTGAGGTAAGTTTCCATATATTATTATACTATAATGAGGTTAGCTAAATGTTATTTTGATAATAATTTTTGCGCGAGTATATCCATTATTTACGAGTAAGTTCAAACATAACTTTAGATCCGTATCAATTTTTTTTTTTTTTTTAGGAGGATAGGAAATAATTAAGTACCTACCTAATAAATTGTAGACTACCATTTATTATGGCTTTTTGAGGACAATCCCGTTACAGCAGGCTTGAAACTTAAATAGCTTAAAAAAAACAGGTGTAGTACATTAATAAGATTATGTTTTACTATTTTAGTTGTTGCGACCCGACGGAAGTAAATAATTATAAAAATAATGAAAGAACTGACAATGATTTCCAACATGAAAAAGCGGAGACAAAGTGAGTATTAAATTGTAGATTCTAGGCATACCATTTATTACGGTTTTATGGGGACAATCCCGTTATAGTAGGTTATAAACTTGTCTAGTTTAAATAAACAGGTGCAGCTCATTAATAAGATTATGTTTTAATATTTTTGTTGTTGCGACCCGACGGAAATAAATAATGATAAAAATAATGAAAGGACTGACAATGATTCCCAACATGAAAATGCGGAGACAAAGTGAGTATTAAATAAATTGTAGATTCTAGGCATACCATTTATTATGGTTTTATGGAGACAATCCCGTTATATTAGGTTAGAAACTTGTCTAATTTAAATAAACAGGTGCAGCTCATTAATAAGATTATGTTTTAATATTTTGGTTTTTGCGACACGACGGAAATAAATAATGACGAAAATAGTGAAAGAACTGACAGGCAAAATACAGACAAAGAAGAGACAGAGAAACAGGAAGATTAAGACACTCGACACGAGGAATATTTCGAAAAATGACTACATTTCTACGAAATGTAAAAAAAATAATTAGTACAAACAAATTCACGCCTTCTTCCCAAGGGGAAGGCAAAAACTATAGAAGGCCAGCTGCACGCTTCTTTTAAACCGCACCGTTGCCTTATCACATAAATTTTCAGCCTATCATTTATATTAACGTCACACATGCTTCGCAAGGAGGCATTTCCACAGCATTTAGGGCCGATTTTTCAATCATCAGTTAACTTCTATCTGAGGAATAAATATGGTGCTTTGACATATTTTCTATACAAAAGCTGTCAAATCGTCAAACATATTCTTCACATAAAAGTTATCTGGCGATTGAAAAATCGGCCCTTATTCTACTTTTATGCTTCTTTTGCCACACCCAAAATTCATTCACTTCCATGCTTAAGCTTAGACACCAGCACACCATAATGAACAGCCAGTCGAGCCTTTTTAGGCATCGACTAGTTGGTTACAATCGCATGTATAGTACCATTCACTTTATTTCCCGCATTTACTCTCTTTCCACATCTTCATCAATCTTTCCATCCCTTGTAAACTGACTCCCCAAATATACTAACTTACTCTGGGGTGCGATTCTACTAACAACATTGTTCTAAAATGGCAATTGAACCTCAACTCAATCAGGGTTTTCAAGCGTTTTCATATTTTACTTATGAACAACGTATGATTCTTTTTGCTATTGTAGGCATACGTAGGTACCTACCTAGGTACGCACCGGAATATTAATATATTTGATGTTAGAACTAATATTATACGAAAATCATTGAATACTTATCACATCACACATCATGACCGTGATACCTAGTGATCCTAAAATTATTTCTTTGTTTCAATGACATGCAACAGTGATCAGCGACTATTGGCATGGCCAACATGCCATGTAGTATAGTAGTTAGTATAGTATTCCATTCCCGCTGTTTATTTTATAGTAAAGTAACTCTATCTGACATTTAAAATCCGTTTCGTTTTACGCGATTCGAACCGCCCAGACTGTTTCCTTTAAGAAAATCTTCTAATTTACAATTATTAAAATATATGGAAAAAATCATTTACTTTTCGTGGTATAAGTTTTAATGGATTTATTATTCGTATAAACTTTATTTGTTATTTAACCATTTTTGTTATAGTAATATTATAAACTTACTAGTTGAACACTAGAGGTAACATTCATTCATTGCCATTCATTCCCGTAGTGATTGAGTTGGGTTTCGACTTGGTTACAGTCAGTTACAGTTTCAGTTATTGTCATAAAAATTGTAGAATAGATTTATGGGGGACGAACGAGAGCCGAATGAAACCGAACCATTGATGAGACGGTACAGAGCGTATAACTTTGCAAATCAGTAGAATCGGCCCCCTGATCCATACAGCCCATTCCCTCTCTAAATCTTGCCTGCACATATCATATTTCTCATCTGTCACTAAAGAAATTAATTGTTTTATTTTGGAATGAAATTTATTTATTTAGATTTTTGGCTTTTCATTTCACTTTATATTGTTTCCATAGCTAAAGAGCTCGTTAGTCGCATCACAGCCGCACGGGCCGATCAATTAGGTTAAGCTATTCTTGCCGCGGTTGTTCCGTGGATGGGTGAGCATCTTTACGTACCGAGACTCATCCGTGCCTCGTAAAGTCGCGGAAAAAAAAATCTGCTGTTCCCTACATTTATGTTCGCTTAATTCGTCAAAATGTAGGGAACAGCTGATTTTTTTTTCGCGATTTCATGTTTAGTTCAAGTTATTTCATGTTGTGTCCAATATAGTAAAAGTTGTTTATAATGATGAGTACAATGATGAGAGAGGTTGATGGTGTTTAAAATCACACCCTGTTTAAACCAACTTATTCAATGCAAACTATTAAAATAACATAATATATTACAATCTTATTTTATTATCAGAATATTACCTTATTTATGAACACCACATAAAAAAAAATTGGATGGTGATAAAACATCAGGCAGGACAGTCCACACAATCTGAAACGTATGGTTACCCTACGTTACGTGTGAACGGTTGCGGGGTCGCGGGGGGTGATGCAAGCTCCTCCCACTCGCTCAAGGTCGCTGGCATTTATCGTCCTCTTAAAAATAGAGTTTAAGTAGGATGGCATTCATAACTCATTTTCGACCAAAATGTCGCTTATACCTTATTACCTTTTAACCGTCGATATATTAGGTGATGATCTACCTGTAAATTTTTATTTGTTTTATTTATTTTTGTTTTCTTTTTTCTTCGGTAATATTTGGCAGTGGCGGCAGTGGCGGTAATATTTTGTTGCACAGTACTTTTATACCAGACAAGATCTAAACGTGAAGACCTGTAATTGGCTGTCAGATTATCATACTTACTGTTATTTATCACCATTGTAGGTATTTAGCTGTAAGTCTTCCAAAGTCCTTAAATAAATAAATGAATGAATTAATTATTATAATAATTTTAATTGCATAAATAACTAAGTCTTACAGATTTAAATTATCTTGTCATACCTGTGCCGTCATCTTCAGCAATTTTGCTGCGTCCGTCGTCCGTCACGTCTTTAAGATGTCTTTACTGAACGGATATTGTTCCGCGGTGGATATTAGAACCACTAGGAAATTGCCAATGTTGTTTCACGTCATTGTCTTAAAACCAAGTGGTTACCTATTATAGCACATCGATCAAAATATTAAAACAGTTTTCAAAAACAACTATGAACTCATGTGAATTAAGTACTTTAGTATTTTAGACTTGGTTTACTTACAGACATTGGGTAAGGATAATTAGCATCCACCGTGTAACGACTTAACTCGCTACAATACAATATCGTCGTCGCGGCCAGCAGTAATGAGTTCGAACCCCGCACGTTGTCTTAATTAAGAGTTTCTTATAGGGGAAGATGTATGTATAGATCGCCCCAATTTGTTACTAATATTTCACAATATGAAGATTACAGCCATACTAGTACGTGGATCGCCCGGAGGACACGGTGGAGCATACGGTGGAGGTCTACCCGGCTTGGGCAGAGCACCGCCGTGTCCTCGTGGAGGCAATCGGCGGCAGAGATCTCTCGCGTCCGGCCCTGGTTCAGGCCATCGTACGGAGCGAGAGGGCATGGGCAGCCGTCACCTCCTTCTGAGAAGCAGTAATGCTCGCGAAGGAGGAGGCGGGACGGTTGAGGGAAAGGCAAATTTCGCGCCGTCTCGCCCCTAGCCGCCGCAGGAGACGCCCTGGGCGTCGGGAATCCCAGGTGGATTTCCGTAGGCGCGGGCTTGCGGACGGTGAGCAATGGGTAGCTCACCGTCCGGTAAGGACCAGGCCTGGGTCGATGGCGCGTTGTATTCCACGCGCGCCTCAAAGAGATGTCGTCAGCACAAATGTAGGGGTCCACTAGGGCCGATGCCTGCCGGGGACGCGGGAAGGTACTAAAGGGTCACCGAGGCCCCTGGCAACACAGGCAACAGAAAGGAATACGGGTGGGTTTTAGTCAGTAAGAGTCTGACACACCCTCCCGCTCCGCCCAGAGCAGGAGAAGTTATTTGATGATTTCTCACCCAAAAAAAAAGCCATACTAGTACAGACCTGACTATCATTAGTTCATCATCAGTCATTCATACCTAACAGGTCAGACTAAACGGATATTGTACCAAAGCTCCAAAGGTGAGCAGACATTAAGACGATCAAGAAATTACCAATGTTGCTTCACGTCGCTGGGTTGGCGTCACAAAATACAAACCTCCTCCCTCCTCGTCGGCCCTTCACGGAAATGACGTCAATTTGCAACGCCGAATTAGTTAGGTTGGTGACGAAATTTTAGATGGCATTACATGATAATTTGCGAATGGTAGAATGTTATTTAGCTGAAGGAAATTGGAATATTAAAGTTAGATCTGTATTTCTTAAATTATATATACATATTTACATCTATCTGTAGATGTCATGTTGTGATTATGATGAAGTTGTTTTTATTAGGGCTATACACATCTATATGTCACCGAATGATTATGAACATCGTTAGTTTATAATCTATCTAACGAGATTATAAACTATCGAAAAATTGTGAACTGCAACAAACCATTTAGAAATTTAACGCATTATTTTTCGATAGTTTATAATCTATCCATGGCAAACCGACAACATATGAACCTCATGTTATTAGAACATAAATTTATCAAACGAGACTTAACTTGTTTATAACCTATCAGTTGATGATAAAACTGTTCCATGTACGTATAGCAACAGAAGACTTACAAAGAATAGACGGACGAAATTAAAAATAAAATGAGCATGTGTGGTGTAAAAACAGAAAATGACCAATTTTGGACTTATCATATATATATGTCACCGTAATTTAACGCATTATTTTTCGATAGTTTATAATCTATCCATGGCAAACCGACAACATATGAAGCTCATGTTATTTTAACATAAATTTATCAAACGAGACTTAACTTGTTTATAACCTATCAGTTGATGATAAAACTGTTCCATGTACGTATAGCAACAGAAGACTTACAAAGAATAGACGAACGAAATTAAAAAAAAAATGAGCATGTGTGGTGTAAAAACAGAAAATGACCAATTTTGGACTTATCATATATATATGTCACCGTAATTTAACGCATTATTTTTCGATAGTTTATAATCTATCCATGTCAAACCGACAACATATGAAGCTCATGTTATTTTAACATAAATTTATCAAACGAGACTTAACTTGTTTATAACCTATCAGTTGATGATAAAACTGTTCCATGTACGTATAGCAACAGAAGACTTACAAAGAATAGACGAACGAAATTAAAAAAAAAATGAGCATGTGTGGTGTAAAAACAGAAAATGACCAATTTTGGACTTATCATATATATATGTCACCGTAATTTAACGCATTATTTTTCGATAGTTTATAATCTATCCATGGCAAACCGACAACATATGAAGCTCATGTTATTTTAACATAAATTTATCAAACGAGACTTAACTTGTTTATAACCTATCAGTTGATGATAAAACTGTTCCATGTACGTATAGCAACAGAAGACTTACAAAGAATAGACGAACGAAATTAAAAAAAAAATGAGCATGTGTGGTGTAAAAACAGAAAATGACCAATTTTGGACTTATCATATATATATGTCACCGTAATTTAACGCATTATTTTTCGATAGCTTATAATCTATCCATGGCAAACCGACAACATATGAAGCTCATGTTATTTTAACATAAATTTATCAAACGAGACTTAACTTGTTTATAACCTATCAGTTGATGATAAAACTGTTCCATGTACGTATAGCAACAGAAGACTTACAAAGAATAGACGAACGAAATTAAAAAAAAAATGAGCATGTGTGGTGTAAAAACAGAAAATGACCAATTTTGGACTTATCATATATATATGTCACCGTAATTTAACGCATTATTTTTCGATAGTTTATAATCTATCCATGGCAAACCGGCAACATATGAACCTCATGTTATTTTAACATAAATTTATCAAACGAGACTTAACTTGTTTATAACCTATCAGTTGATGATAAAACTGTTCCATGTACGTATAGCAACAGAAGACTTACAAAGAATAGACGAACGAAATTAAAAAAAAATGAGCATGTGTGGTGTGAAAACAGAAAATGACCAATTTTGGACTTATCATATATATATGTCACCGTAATTTAACGCATTATTTTTCGATAGTTTATAATCTATCCATGGCAAACCGACAACATATGAACCTCATGTTATTTTAACATAAATTTATCAAACGAGACTTAACTTGTTTATAACCTATCAGTTGATGATAAAACTGTTCCATGTACGTATAGCAACAGAAGACTTACAAAGAATAGACGAACGAAATTAAAAAAAAAAATGAGCATGTGTGGTGTAAAAACAAAAAATGACCAATTTTGGACTTATCATATATATATGTCACCGTAATTTAACGCATTATTTTTCGATAGTTTATAATCTATCCATGGCAAACCGACAACATATGAACCTCATGTTATTTTAACATAAATTTATCAAACGAGACTTAACTTATTTATAACCTATCAGTTGATGATAAAACTGTTCCATGTACGTATAGCAACAGAAGACTTACAAAGAATAGACGAACGAAATTAAAAAAAAAATGAGCATGTGTGGTGTAAAAACAGAAAATGACAAATTTTGGACTTATCATATATATATGTCACCGTAATTTAACGCATTATTTTTCGATAGTTTATAATCTATCCATGGCAAACCGACAACATATGAACCTCATGTTATTTTAACATAAATTTATCAAACGAGACTTAACTTGTTTATAACCTATCAGTTGATGATAAAACTGTTCCATGTACGTATAGCAACAGAAGACTTACAAAGAATAGACGAACGAAATTAAAAAAAAAATGAGCATGTGTGGTGTAAAAACAGAAAATGACAAATTTTGGACTTATCATATATATATGTCACCGTAATTTAACGCATTATTTTTCGATAGTTTATAATCTATCCATGGCAAACCGACAACATATGAACCTAATGTTATTTTAACATAAATTTATCAAACGAAACTTGACTTGTTTATAACCCATGAGTTGATGATAAAACTGTTCCTTGTACGTATAGCAACAGAAGACTTACAAAGAATAGACGAAATGAAATTTAAAAAAAAATGAGCATGTGTGGTGTGAAAACAGAAAATGACCAATTTTGGACTTATCATATATATATGTCACCGTAATTTAACGCATTATTTTTCGATAGTTTATAATCTATCCATGGCAAACCGACAACATATGAACCTCATGTTACTAAACATAAATTTATCAAACGAGACTTAACTTGTTTATAACCTATCAGTTGATGATAAAACTGTTCCATGTACGTATAGCAACGGAAGACTTACAAAGAATAGACGAAATGAAATTTAAAAAAAAATGAGCATGGGTGGTGTAAAAACAGAAAATGACCAATTTTGGACTTATCATATATATATGTCACCGAATTATTATGAACATCGTTGTTTTTCTAGCGAGGTTATAAAATATCGAAAAATTGTGAACTGCAACAAACCATTTACAATTTTATAAATTATTCTTCGATGGTTTATTCTATCTAGCGAGATTACAAACTATCGAAAATTCTGAACTGGTATCAAACTTGCACGCGACGAACGCACCTTGCGCTAATACTAAATAGCCAAGTAACTGCGACCAACTTGGAAGACGCACTCACCGCCCGCTGCCGCGGCACAGCTCGCTTCGCTCGCTCGGCTCGCGCATGGTTGGTCGCAGTACTTAACCCATGTGGTCTGGGTGCCCTGGCTTAGTTACTGCGACCAATTCGGCTACCGCCAAGACCTACCCAATCAGGGACGATGGTTCAAAATTTTACTGATGTAAAAGTCGGACAGATTATGAACCCTGTCGATAAGTGCAGGTTCGTTTACTATTTGACGATTTGACATTGATAGATTTATAAACTACCGAAATGAATGCGTTATATTGTAACAGTTCACAACTTTTCGCTAGATAGATTATAAACTAACGGTGCCCAAAACCTTACGGCGACATATACATAATATAAAACAAAGGTGTTTTTCGTGTCTGACTGTGGCCGCTTAAATCTTTGAAACTGCACTACAGATTTTGTTGCGGTTTACACCATCATTTAAGCTTTATTCCGGACGGTTTATGTATAAAACATTAACATTTAGCACAGAGATCTCGATGTTTGAACATGTCGCCATTGTACCCTGTAACGTTACGATTGGCCGGAGGGCCGGTCGTAAGTCACGATATAAAATTAGAGTTATTACTAGAGATTTAAAGGTTTGTAAGTGTTAGAGTTCCAGGCTTCCAGTTCGAGTGTCGTATTTCGGGACGCTTGGACGGCAGGATACAGGATCGGCAGGTAATAGTGGAACTGGATCGGCAGGCATTAGCAGAACAGCTTCCCAAAGATGTAGGTGAGAGGGCCGGAAGATAATGGAGGCGAACTCAAATCAAACTCTGGGTATGTTCTTTTTAAAAGATTATATTTGAGCACAATATACATAAACATTTGAAGTAAAAACATAGAATCAAAAATTACTGAAAAGGTCTAAGGATCTATACTGACTGACTACTCTTAAGAAGCTCAATAGATTGAACAGACTGAACTCGACTGAACTAGACTTAACCCTTGTCAGGTCTGATGACCGCTTTTATAGTTTCTGGCATAAGTTCTAAAAGTTTATGTTATGCATTATTCAAATTATTTGTTTGAATGTCTGCCAGGATCAATAAAAACGGTTTACATGAGTACATAGCTTAACTAAATATAATCTGTAACTAGCCTTATCATAGCAGCTAAAATGCTTAGAGAAAGAAAAACCTGACAGATGACAATTTATGATGAAAGATGTCAATGGATAAAAATATTCTAAGATTTTTACGACAAGAGAAAATTAATAATATGAAATACAGTTTTGAGTGTTAAAAACAGTTAATTGTGACTAAAGTTTTGCTTTTCAGCTGTAGTGTTCAAATATGTGTAAGAAAGTGAGAGAGACATACCAATATGATTTCATGATTGAAGAAAGGAAACAGTATAGAGAAT
Source organism: Atethmia centrago (assembly GCA_905333075.3). Taxonomy (NCBI): domain Eukaryota; kingdom Metazoa; phylum Arthropoda; class Insecta; order Lepidoptera; family Noctuidae; genus Atethmia; species Atethmia centrago. The sequence goes on along the minus strand of HG995383.1, from coordinate 10,011,567 downwards.
ATAACAATAATTGTTGGACATAACAGCCTTTTAGAAGGAAATTTATAAATATAATATAAAGATGTGGCTTTGTGTAGCAAAATACCACATGGAGGAATCAATATATAGAGATATAAGAAGGATTGTTGGACTCTGCAGCCCTTTAGAAGGTAAATTTATAAATATAATTTAAAGATGTGGCTTTGTGTAGCAAAATACCACAACCCGTGCGAAGCAGAGATGGGGTACCTCATTCATAATCCGTTATTTGTCTCTTCTGAAATAGTAATCAAATTGGAAATCACAATGGTACTTACTAAGTTCAAATCATCACAATATCAGCCTTTACGAAATTCAGTCTAGTTTTATCAAGTATAATAATTATATATATTTTTTGAGATCCTATAAAGTGGACATTCTGTCTGGACGTGCGTCTCTACGACAGTCTACACTATGAATGCCTAATGTCCCTCACAGTGTCAACCCAAAACGTAAGTACTCTGTGGCGTGGGTGTTTTTGCTACAGATCAAAAGCACAGACATTTCGACTTGAAACGAATATGTGTGGGCAGTACATACAATTATATTTGTTCAGTTCTGACTCCTGATGTGGGACGGAACGCAATTTTGAACTCAACGTTGGATACATCTCTTTTTTTTTTTGCTTTGGTGGCACACAAAAGTGCTTGAACTTTTGGATTTTTCTTGGAAAATGTTGAGTCAAGAAACAAATATAAAAGTAGGCAACGATTTATTCAAGACATGACGCATTGGCACGTCAACTAAAAAATATAAAAATATTTTACCTTTATAATTTTCTGGAGAATCGCTCATAAAAAAAATAAAACAGTCGAGAGGTGTCGTAGGACACCCGGTTGGAAGTTCCTTTAGTTTTTGCATACTTGGCGGATGAGGGTTAGACTAAAAAAAGTGTAATATTTTGACCGCCACGACACTTTTTAGGGTGCCATACCCCAGAAAGAAAAAAAGGAACACTTATCGGACCACTCGTGTGTCTGTCTATCTATCCGTCTGCACAGCATATAAACACGGACGTGTAACGTAAATAAATTAATTTTGGATATGAGGAGGGCAAATTAGAAAAAACAAGGTTTTGCAAACTGTACCGTGCGACATAGCAAATGAAAGAACTTGATGTGAGGGTCTCAAATATTTTTTTTTTATAATTTTAAAACAGACAAGTTAGCTAAGTTATTTAAGAAAATATATGAATATTTATTATTTCCCTCTATCTTCGAAACGGCCGAGCCTACAATATTTGTCTAGCCCTATACAAAAAAATTAAATAATATAGAGAAAAATTTTCTGTATTGTTTCAAATATATGTATATTTGAAATAAAACAGAAAAAAAATCTTTACTTATAGATTACAGGAAAACCTATAAGAAGTCTATGGTCTTAAAATAACCTGGTAAATCACTCAAAATTATGCGTACAATCTTATATTTTCAATTGGAATGTAAGTATGGGCGAACTTGTTTTTCGACTAAAGTGTTAAGTTTGTTCTTGAGAAAAATTCGTGCCAACAATGGAAGCCTTCATTGTGCGTGGTCCAACACGCACTTGGCCGGGTTTTTTTTCGTCTAGCTCTCATTCACCAAGTTTGCGATAAGAAACTCGTTCCAAAGACTTATAACAAGTAGCAAATAAAATCCTACAGGTATTAGCTAAGAAATAAACTTCCATGAGCTTTTCAAAAATCATTGCAGGATAAGAGTTGAGCTGCATGATAACTGACAAATGCGTGCACTGACTCGACAGGTCCACTCAAATCTGTGTGGTCTTTCCTCAAAAGACCATTTCGGACACCAACCTACATGGTCCTCAAATGATCTGACCAAGATTATGTCCGAATATACACATTAATATTGATGAATTTTATTTATGCAATGACATGAATATTTACTCTGTGTAGTATTATATTGTTTTAATTATTGTAAATGTGAAGACTATGTGGATCATTGTTTAATTTTGTTTTATTCTCAGTTAGTTTTTAACATGGTCTGGCAGTTTTGAGTATTTTTGGCGGCCTAGCCAAATGTCCTTTCTTTGGTATTGTTCGTTGAATCGTTGAGCTCCTTTAGTTATAAGTTGAGCTGCACAACGACTGACAAATGCGTGCACTGACTGGACAGGTCCACTCAATCTGTGTGGCTCTTTCATCAAAAGACCATTTCAGACACCAATCGACATGGTCTTCACATGATCTGACCAAGATTATGTCTGGACTTTAAAAGAGACTGTGACCTCTGAGTTTGTTTCGGCCTTTCTTCTCAGAGTAGTCAGATAGGAAACGCCGGCCTCATCTTCTTTAAAAAAATATGTTTTGACGTGTAAAAGTGTTTGTAAAAACCTACTTACAGAAATAAAATCATTTATCATTTAAGATTCGGCAAATAAATTACCCCAAAGCCGATTATGCATCATTATTTTTGTATTTACTTTCATAACACTCATTAGAATATTAAATTATCAGGGACGTGATTCGGCAGAATGTATCTTATGGTCCCTCATTTTGTGGTTTATAAACTAATGTAATATACAAGCGGACCCCATGTTTCCTCCTAAAAACATATTTTATCCCTTGTTATCCTTTAGGGGTCAAATTTCTATTACTAGACATAAATGTTTTCGGTAGAAAAGCAATACAGAAATTGAATTTCACGTTTCTACAAGGGTTTGGGGTTGATAAAGGCTAGAAAGTTAAAGGCTATTTTTAAGGATCCGAAAATATTTTTAGGTGGGTTAGTTTTTTGCGAGGTATCAAAACATATTCAGGTAAAGGTCAGCCGTAGATCGCGCCTATTTATAATTTGTTGCTGTCTTGTTCCAATAAGTTACATAAAAGAAAGAGGGGTAAAACAAAAAGTAACCCGTGGAACAACTGAGTAGATAATGTAAATGTGGTACTATTTTTACAGCTCATTAAATATTAATTTAATTACGTCTTCCATAATTAAACTATCGATCATAGATACCTAGTTCAGTTAATGTACCAACATAATATTTACGTAACCCTCGACCACATCTCTCCTTCTCAGAGCACATAAAGCAGGTGCATTCGCGTGCCGCTTTCGCTCTCGGTAGACTACATTCCGTCTTAAATGCACAGCGTGCATCCGTCCCATCATGACATATGCCTGTGCAGTCTTCGCACAAGCTAGGCCCTACCACATCCACAGTATGCAGTGCCTCCAAAACCGTTTCCTCCGAAAGGCAACGGGATCCCCCTGGTTCGTCCAAAACGAGATCCTCCATCTCGATCTTATAATCCCTACCATCAAGCAGTTCATGAAGTGCACGCGAAGCGATTCTTTGACTCTGCCGCCACCCACCGCAACCCTCAGGTTGTGAAGGCCGCCAATTATAGGCCCTCCTCCATTAGCTCCATTCGCCGTCCAAGGCATACGCTCACCGACCCCGATGACCCCATTACCCTCCTCCAGGAAAGCAGTAGGGCCACGAGTACAGTGCACAAATACAAATCACGCAAACCGACCTTCCGACCTCGCCGCCGAGGTATAAAGTATTTGGTACTAACTTTACTTACTTTGCGAGGGGCAAAGTAAGTAAAGTAAGTACCAAATGCTTTAAAAAAGAAGCACTTAGAATTTAAGACTTAACAGAGTAATCAAATAAAAACCCACATAATTTTCTGACATTTTTATACACGTTCCTTGCCAAGGTAATAACCCAACGTCACAACTGACTTTTACTTATTTGAATTAATCAGCAAATGTACGTCTGAACATAAATACCTACTAATGAATATTCCTGCAAGCTCCATGTTTGGAAAACGGGTCCTCTCGATGCGTAGACAGAGTAAAGCAACGGACAAGAAATAATAATAATAATAAGACAAGGATACACTTATTAGGTCCAGTGGTAAGAGTAAACGAGACAGTGGTGAAATACTAGGTCAATTCAAAAAACAGTCTCAATTATTATTTGACGGCTTCTAGACAGCGGTCACCTGTCACCAAATGGAGAAAGCCGCCATGATAGCTATACAGTGCATGACGGACAGCCTCACTAGCCGCGAAATATATTAGGTTGGGGAAAAAGTCTTTTCGCATTATAGTATGTATGAACTTGTAATAAAATCTCTTTGGGTATATTATTTGTATCTGGCTGGTTTTAGTATCATTGAAAGTTTAAATTTTAAAGAACATAATTCCAAATTCAAATTAGGAAAATGTGTGATTTTCATTTGTTTTTCGTACCGTCAAGATGAGTGAATCTAATGAAGAAATTCGATACATTTTAAAATTTTACTACAAAAAAGGCAAAAATGCAACGCAAGCCGCGAAAAAAATTGCCATGTTTATGGACCTAGTGCAGTTTCTGTGAGAGTAGCACAAATTTGGTTTAAGCGTTTTCAATCCAGAAACTTTGATGTCAAAGATGCACGTCGCTCTGGTCGGTATTACGGATAAAATGGATGCCATTTTTGAAAAAGTGGAGCAAGAAGCATATCAGTAGTTACGACGTAGCGTAAGAACTGGGAATTGACCACAAAACAGTTTTGGCGCATTTGAAAAAAACTGGGTACACAAAAAAGCTCGATATTTGGGTACCTCACGAGCTCACTGAAAGAAACCTAATGAACCGTGTACTCATTTGTGATTCTTTATTACGACGTAATGAAACCGAACCATTTTTGAAGAAGCTGATAACTGGTGCTGAAAAGTGGATCACGTACGACAAGAACGTGCGAAAAAGGTCGTGGTAAAAGCCCGGTCAGGCTTCACAGACTGTGGCGAAACCCGGGTTAACTCGCAACAAGGTGATGCTGTGTGCGTGGTGGGATTGGAAGGGCATTATTCATTATGAGCTGTTAACACCAGGCAGGACCATCGATTCTGAACTCTACTGCGAACAACTGATAAGATTAAAGCAAGAAGTTGAGAGAAAGCGGCCGGAATTAATCAACAGAAGGGGTGTGGTTTTTCATCATGATAACGCTAGACCTCACACATCTTTAGCCACTCAGCAAAAATTAAGAGAGTTTGGCTTGGAGGTGTTAATGCATTCACCGTATAGTCCTGACCTTCAGAGTTCCACCTGTTTCGGTCTCTTCAGAATTCTTTAGGCAGTGTCAGGTTCACATCACGAGAGGACTGCCAAAACCGCTTGTCGCGGTATTTTCATCAGAAGTCCCAAAATTTCTATAGCAATGGGATCATGTCCCTACCTACAAGATGGCAAAAAGTTATCAAAAAAAAAAATGGTACCTACATACTTTAGTTAAATGTAAATAAACTATATTAAAAAATGTTTTGAATTTTCTTAAAAAATGCGAAGAAACTTTTTCCCCAACCTATTATTTTCTCTATCTCCTTCGCGTATGTTAACTTGTTGTCTGACGCCAGTCATTAGCCAACGACTGGGGCCTAACAAAACCGTTGTCACCGTTTGATTTCTTTGGAATGTTTTACCCGACTAAAAATGTACAAAAAAAAGTATTAAAAATTGGTTGTCTGTAAAGTCGGTTTTCGGACGATGATTTTACGTGATAACGAGAGGGAGATGCGTCACAAGCCGAACGCTTAGGCCAATCGTGCCTCTCTATCGCTGGTTCCACACTCTCGCTTGCACACTCGGCTCAGGCGGAACGTGACAATGAGTCATGCTTTTTCGTGCGTGCAGCCGGCGTTCATCGATTTATAAGAAATTTTCACGTCAAAAAAATATATTCTAGTTGCCCCTTCCAAAAGATATTTACGTACGGAGAAGAATAGGAAAGAAACTCCACAAGCTTATTAAATATACGGTTGTCGCAACCCAGTGCTGAGCAAGCCACAATTGCGGCGATAAGTCCCCTCTTTGAGGAGTGGCTAGAGAGGCGCTACGGCGTCCCCACCTTCCGCCTGACGCAGGTCCTCACCGGACACGGCAGCTTCGGGAGGTTCCTGTGTCGGATAAGGCGGGAGAAAACGCCCGGGTGTCACCACTGTGTGGATCGCCCGGAGGACACGGTGGAGCATACGGTGGAGGTCTGCCCGGCTTGAGCAGAGCACCGCCGTGTCCTCGTGGAGGCGATCGGCGGCGGAGATAATACATATTGATCACGCCGACAAAGTGGTATAATGAAATCTTGAAATCAATTTTTTTTTTAAGATTTCTATTTATACCCCTTCATATTTTTTTTTCATGATTTTCTTTTGCACGTATTGTGGGATGGTATTTTATTTCCCGTCTATCTCATGATGTGATGTAGGAAAGGCCATCCAAAAATATTGTGGATCTGTGAAAAACATTTTTCGATTCAGGGATCCGTTTGCGTAATATTAAACTTTAAAGTGCCAATTTTGGTAAGAGTTCCTGCCAGCTAAATGGTTGTTTTTGGATCTGTGAAAAAATTCACGGCAGTAGATATACGAGTACAACTAAATTAAAAGGAAAACTATCACAGCTAAGTAGGCTTTACAAGTTAAATTAACAAACACACAAGTTACATTAGCAACTTAAATTTGCGGTTGGAGAATTGACCGTGACGTATATCGAAGTATGAACATGTTTTTCAACTACAATATTAAGTTTATTTTTGGGATAAATTCATTCCAACCACGGAACCCTTTATTATGCGTGGTCCGACACGCACTTGGCTGGTTTTTTTACCACACAGATTCAACATTTTTATTTATTTATGTAGGTACATTATTAGCGCATTCAATCACAATCACAAACCACATAACAATGAATAAAGCGTAGGTACATTTAATTACAAAAACACTCATGACTTGTCTAGATAACATTCACTGATAAAAATAAAATATCAACAACACATCCCAATAAAAAGTCATACTATTACAGCAAACACAAGCAACACGCATGTACAGTAAACATCACTTATTTAATTAAACGAATAAATGAATTAACGTTCACTTTGTTTGTTTAAATGTTGTGAAGTCGATAAATGTTACATTATATTTAATAATTGGTGTGTCGTTAAGCACTGGGCCTTTTTTTCCCCGTGATTTTCTTTTTTTACTTTTTAACTTAATTCTGCGTTTTGTAACATAATCGCTTTATATTATCTTTTTCAAATGAATGCAAAGTATCAAACTAAGTGAAGTGATAGAGTGTTTAGCACCATATTCAACAAAAACTATGAATAATAAGTTACTGTCGCTACTACGAAATATTGCTACGCGGCTACAACGCTACGAGACGCGTAGAGGCGCGTCTACGAAAAAACCAGTCATCGCCGAAATGTGAGTACGTAGCATCCAAATATTCGTACCCAAAAACTAACAATGAAAATGTTCCAAGTGATTTATTAAAGTAACCTCACTACATATATTTTGAGGTCGAATCCTGAAAACACGTAGACCCGCATAGCGGAAATTTATCCTCACCAAACGACGGTCTCCACTTTGCGTGTATACTGTATGTATAATAAGACCGAGTAAATGACAATTTGAATTTCAAAAGTAGGTAGATAAGTTAAGCTCCGCGTGACTTGCGCATTTCACACCGTTCTTCGCGAGCTTGCCGGCGTTCACGTTGACGTGTATCAGTATCCTTCTGTGCGCCGTTGGGGGTGGTCGTGTTGCGCCGGGAAATTACGACCCTGACGTATTAGTACGCGACCGTTTATTATATAACCGAGTGCTGTTTGTTTTGTGAGCCAGCCCTATTGTGAACAACGGATGTATTGAACTTTATAAAGGTAATTTTCTTTGAAGTATTTTGTTTAATTACTGCAGTTGGTTGAGAGTAATGATGTTATGTTAATGGTTTCGGTAATTAATTATCCGAAGTTTTATAAATTACATTAAACATTCTGAATAGTCGTTGATCCGTCTTGTTGAGTGTTTTAGTGTGTGTTAGGTTGTGTTAGGTAGGCGGGGTTTTAAGCTCGTAAATAATGTAGAGGGACCGTTTCCGAGCGTAAACCTCGTGCCAAGGGATGATGACGTTTTGCAGTTACTGTTAATTTAATCCGGCATCTTGTGAGTGGTAACTAAATTATATTGTCTGTCTGTGTTGTTAGGTAATTAAAATTATTTAGACGTAATCGCCCGTAATTTATGTTGTGTAAAAAAAAATGTTTCCAGTTTTCGATGCGTCAAATTATAAGACAAAACTTTATTCGCGTAATAAAATTATAGCAGTACAACAAAGGTGTTATAAATATTTACAAATGATCAAATTTCCGTTTTATTTTGTTAACCTTACCAAAACCTTCACAACTAAAAGGACTTGAAACAAATCTTATTTTAATAAAAACTGATTTACCTTGTTATGCGTCTCAACATCTGTCTTGTGCCTTCGGCGCGGCGTTACGAAAACAAATTCGACTTAAATCCGGTGCGCTATCGAATAGAACGAATTCAATAATATTTACATTTCCCACGACACGGGAGAGACTCACTATGTTAGCGAAATAGAAAAAGTCACAAGAGTAACCTTTTTTGTTTATTGACAATAAAATATAGACAAATATTCTGATTTGTTTCTTTTTTTTGTTCAAGGAAGACTGCAGTGTCCACAAGGGATGTTAGCTTGATGATGTTTATTTTTAATTTGTTTTCTTTATTTTCGTTGGCTTTGTATTTATGTGCATACATGTATAACTGAGCAATGCTAAAGCCGCATGTTTTACATTTCATATCACATTATGAAATGCAATAAAGAACTGGGTAATACTTTTACAATCTGCTCAACAACCCCGGAATTTCGATACGGGTTGGTTCACCGAATCATTTTTCAAGGGGAACGATCGCACGGATCTAAACAAGAGCGGGAATCGATAGCCGATCAAAATAAGCACTACAGAATGAGATAGCACTTTGGTTTAATATCGATAACAGTGCTAATATAAACCGGTATCTATTACTGCTTTGCTGGAAAAGATTTCTAAAGAAATAAGCTGCTATGAACCAGTACATCTTATTAATAGGAAATCTGATTAAAAATGATTAAGTATTGCTTCATAACTTGCATCGATATTATTTAGGATTACAATAACACCATACATGATTGAAAATAATGATCGTCGTGGAAATGAGATGGAACACGAAACATGAAATGGATTTATAAAAATTCTTGACAAGACTTCACCGAAAATATACCGCGTGTTCTGCCGAAACGCGAAAGAAAATTCGTTTCGACGTATATGAATGTTCTTTTTAACATAATACGTAATAAAAGACCAAAATCATTGTTTTCTCTGGAAATAAGGTGGAACAAGAAACATGAAAATGATTCATACAATGCTTGTGTGTATAAAAATGATTCATATAATGATTCATACAATGCTTCTGTGTATTGCAAACAGTGGAGTTTCTTGCCCATTCTTCTCCATACGAAACTACCTTTTTGGAAGGGGCAACTTGAATCAATTCTATTTTTTTTTTTGTAAAATTTGACGTTTAAAAGTGCCTTTTATGTGCCTATTTGAAATAAATAATTTGACTTTAACTTTGCCTTTGCTTGACAAGATTTCACCGAAAACACCGCGTGCTCTACCGAAACGCGAAAGAAAATTTATTTTTGCCGTGTGTCTATTTTCTTTCACATTAACTTCTAAGCTACATCTTGAGCACGTCTTATACAACATTAGCATACATTTAAGGCGTAAACTTATTTAAATGGTGACGTGTGAAGGTCACGTACGAACCGGGCCATTTCGTGAACAGTGCATATCTTATTCTGCGTTAAAGGAATCGATAGAGCCAAAGTAGTTTGTAGGTATAATATTAAACCTCTTTGAATATTATAATGTCACAAAAGGAAAAAGGGAAACGAAGACGATTGTATTTTAGGCTGAAGCCTTAGTAACGATAAAGAGACGAATATAGCTCTCATAATATAGACATATTTTTACATTGTATTCACATATTTTTCTTCTGCAAAAAGCAAATATATGTAACAGTTTATGGAAAAAAGAAGTCTGAGAACTTCTTGCTTGTTCTTCTCTGTATAAATCAATACTTACGAATTTTAATTGACTTTTTGACTAACTAACAGGTTCTATACTTGATCTTTCGAAAATAGGTTGGTACATGTTCAAGTTTTTTTTTTTGACTTTGGCTTTTGTCTTTGGTACCTAATTTCTAAAAGAACCAAAATTATTATGTAAAATATACCTACGCAATGCCTGGAAAGCTGTATCAGCTTTGATAGGTGACTTAATTTTATCTTTCAAAATAAATCCGTGCTCTGTTTCTGCCATAGAGCTACGCTATTTTAATAAATCAGTAAATAGATACGATTTTTTTTACTTTTACTGTTCATAAAAATAATATCAAAGGTTGTAGCTACGGTCAGCAACAAAAGACAATTAACATTAATTATCATTATTGGCCACATTATTTAATATAATTGAGAAAATATGTTATTTTAAGATAATACATACTATTAGCTATTACATAAAATGCTTATAAACATTGTTTCGAATAATAATGAGTCAGAGTTAGATAATATGTAAAATTAATAATTTTAATCTACTTCTGTTGCCGACCGTACCTATAAAACAAAATCTACAAGCATTGTGTCCGGTGGGGTTGCCCCATCAGTAAAAATATCGAAATTCATACAATAAACAAACATACAAACTGTTTCACCGAAAAGGGGGTCAATTTACAAAAATCCTTACATTCGCTATACAGGAAAAAAAATAACCAGTGTGCAATTTTGTTTTTGGGGTTGTGTCAGTAATATAACACAGTTCCATTATTTTGTTCAATACTTTTTTTCCCGTCTTGAAATAAAAAGAATACCTAAAAAACCTACGCCGGCAAATCGAGCGAGCGCACAGCTTAGGTACCTTCGCGCGTTCCGCTACACCGCGCACCCCCGCCGGCCAGCAAGTCACCATAAAAATAGCAGTTTCAAATTTAAAAATTTCAAAGTAAACATCTTTCGTTGACGATAACTTTATTTTGTCTACCAGAACATATGAAGTTTAATTTCTCAAAATTTGCGCACTGGTTATTTTTTTTCCTGTATAAGGAACTCTTGCGCAAAATTTCATGCTTTTAGACTTAGCGATTTAGGTTGTGCATATTCTGTCAATTAATTATTGAATCTAAGATTTTATTCAGTAGATTTCTAACACTAAATTATGATCTTCCTTCCAAGTTCCATGCTTAGTTCACTCGATGTTTACTCTCAAGAGCATAACCGGTTGCATCATCCATTATATTCTCAGTTTCTGTCTGACAACCGCACTTCCAAGGCAAATTAGATTTCCCAGTATTAAGCTATTAGTGAACGGTGTACTGTATTCAGCTGTCTGTTATAATCCCTTAGTTGGCTATTACGATGGTCATAAGATCTCCGTGTAGTGCTACTGGGCACTTAGCTTATGACATGTGACGAGAATGTAAACTAACTAACTGTGTTCATTAGCGAATATCTGGTTTATAATTAAAATGAAATCATTCCACAAATTAATAACGCAGCACCTAACATTTTTACAAATGACACCGGTTTGAATACATTAAAGCCGATTAAAACAAATATGGCGAATGTTACATTCTTAACAGGTTAAAACAGGCTAACCTGTCATGGGGAAATTGAATATTATGCACAAGGGCAATTATGTAACTATGCATACCTATTCTATACGTTCACTGTTCATTATTTAGCTTTACAGTGACCGTGGTCAATCTATACTGTATCAAACCAACACTCTTGCCATGTGGATTGGTGATCGCATGCTATCCCAAATGCCTCCCTGAATGATATTAATATTTTCTTAATGTTTTCAAAAGTCTCAAATAAGTCTCTACTCCCTACAAAATCACAAACCATTTAAAATATTCCTCCATAGACTACGTAAAATATGTTGTAATCTAACTAGTAACTACACAGTTGGTAAGTGGAAAATTATTTTGATTTTGACGTGAACATTCAATTATTTCTTCATTCAGATGAGTGCTGTTTTGCATCACATGAATGTTTAATAGACGTTTAGCCTGTTTTAGCCTGCTAAGTATGTTATATTTGCCATTATTTGTTTTAGTCGGCTATAATGTATTCAAAACGGCGTCGTTTGTGTAAATGTTACGTTGTTAATTTGTGGAATGATTTCATTTCAATTGTTTTAGTTTGATGACTGAAATCATTGGTCGCTCTGATTGAGATAAATTATTGTTCATAATTATTTATAGATAGTGCTAGCAATCAAGAAATTAAAAGAAAAATGTCAAGTTTTGTACATACATAAAAACAATTCTGCCCAAACAAAACCAGTTGTTATATATTTACCGTAGAGCAAGAAATACGCTTTAATCCTTCTTCAAAGCTTTCTAAAAACAAGCTCAAACCACAACCTACGCTTATTAACCTTGTATGAAATAAACTTAAAAATACTCTTTATCGTCGAAAAGTACCTACTTAATTCTGCTTTTGTCCATTCCATAACACTTACCCTAAAAATGTATTGTTGGCCACAAAATTTACTACGGGTTCTGACACACAGATTAAGCCCAGCTGCATACATGCAGGGGTAAGGCACCATATGGTACTGCCATGATTAACATATTTTAATATTAACATAAAAGGTTGCACATTCCGCTCTCCCCCAAATTACGTATTTGGCATATTTGAAATATTCAACGGCCTGCCACAAGCACTATGTAGCCACGTTTTTAACCACATACCTAAATAAAGTTAAAATTTTATTCGTTGGTTAATTGAGTTAATTTTACATGTGAATAAACTTTACAGTTGAGTTCTAATGTTTTGATTGTATCTGACATGTACAGAACAGGCATAAAGCCTTTAAGGCGCAGATATATGATTTTAGTGACTTTTAAATCTGTTATTATGCCTTCAAATAATGCAAATGAGCTATGCAAAAAATATATGTTAAACTTGAACGCATACACATCAATTCTATATGTGAATGTATAAGTATTGTAGTAAAACACTTTACGAAATAAATTCAGGAAGTAATGTCTACCCAAGGCATAAAAAACGATATTACTTTCAAACTACTTCAGATATTTTTATGTTATTTTTTTATATGACCTTGCTATTTTATTATCTATAATTACAGCTGTGTTTTTTTTCAAATATTCATATTTTAGTTACAAAAAATAAATATGCCCACTGAAAACGACGGCAGCGTGGCGTGCATTTATATGGCCGAGGATCTTTAAAATCAAAAGCTTACTGTTTTTATAGCACGGGCTTAGGATCTTAACTTTGACAGCTACTCTCTTCTTTTCAATGACTACAGTATACTTCGTAGCATGACAACGACAAAATAATCAGATTAATTATCCCAAAGAAAAATAAACCGCTACAGTGAATTATCCTATTGGTTGAACATGAATCATCATCATCAGCCTATAGCATTCTACTGCTAGACATGGGCCTCTCCAATTGCACGCCATTCAGCTCGATTCTCGGAAACTCTCATCCAACTGTTACCAGCCACCCTGCTAAGATCGTCGCTCCACCTAGCCTGAGGGCGTCCTATCTTACGTTTGCCGATTCGTGGTCTCCACTCAAGAACACATCTAACCAACGGTCATCGGTTCTACGGCTAGTATGGCCGGCCCATTGCCACTTCAGCTTGCTTAATATGTGAGCTATGTCGACAACTTTGGTTCTCTGCCGGAACACCTCGTTCCGGATTCGAAACCTCAGATATACTCCAAGCATAGCCCGTGGAATTTAATATCCATCATATTTTAGCTACCATTTTGACATTCTACTAACACAGTAAGAATAATATTTTATAATATAAATTGTAACATAGCCCCAAGGAATATCATTACGAGGTCTAGACTACAAGAGAAATGTCTATTAAACTGGGTTAAGTGGGTTACCTAGTGCCTCTAGGCAAGGAGATAGCACTTCACTATTTTTGTATAACTACGTTACATTTAATGTATGAAATACTCGTATAATGGTTACATTTGTACCATAATAGTCATGACAATGATATGAGATTTTGTTTAGGTAAGTATTTATTAATTATGTACCTAATATTAGGTACTTATATTATTTCACGTCACTTATGGTGTTAAAAAAGAAGGCGGATCAACTGTCAAATCCTTCTTGTGTTAAGGGCTGCGCAAACCGTTTTACCTATTAAATGTAAGAATTTTTAAGTAGGTACCAACTATTATGACTTTTATCATAGTTCAAGTGGATGCTTGCCTGATGTATTTAGTCGTAATATACGAAATCCTCAAGATTGTTAAGAGATTTATTTATTTTATATCGTACGCCTATAGTAATTTCCACTTAAACTTTTACAATGGGGTTGGTAATATTAAAATTGGCCGCGATTTATTATAAGTAAATCTTTTTTGGCTGGAAGCCAAAGGCAAAGGTTGGCTCTATTTTTAAACCTCTGACCACGTCATGTAATAATAACACGACCTTTTCCTTCTGAAATATGCCATTACAAATAAAAACTCTTTTTATTTGAATTCCACTTTATTTCGCCAAGACCCCGTACAAATTGAAATGACGTTTACGTAGGTACAGGACTTAGTGAGTTATGTGACGTAAAATTGCGTCGTCAGAAAAGGGTTTAAGATTTATTTCTGTCTTGTGGTGTAGACCAGGAGCTGACGAGCGTGAATTTATGTTGATAAGTCACCTACTCTGTTGATAAACGTGGTTTTTCGGCTTCCTGAAAGTATTCTTGTGCTCAACGTTTTATTTTTCTCAAAGAAGGGATTGGCGAAACTAGGGTTGTTCGTTTTACGAAAATGCCGCCCTTTTTTTTGTTTGGGAAAATATTAAATAACTTCTCCCGCTCTGGGTGGAGCGGGAGGGTGTGTCAGACTCTTACTGACTAAAAATGATCCGTATTCCTTCCGTTGCCTGTGTTGTCAGGGGCTTCGGTAACCCTTTTGGATTACCACGCGACCCCGGCAGGCATCGGCTCTAGTGGGCCCCTACACTTGTGCTGACATCTCTTTGAGGCGCGCGTGGAACACAACGTGCCGTCGACCCGGGCCTGGTCCTTATCGGACAGCGAGCAACTCATTGCTCACCGTCCGCAAGCCCACTCCTACTGTGGCCGGAAATCCGCCCGGGATTCCCGACGACGCCCAGGGCGTCTGATGCGGCGGCTAGGGGCGAAAGGGTGCGATAGGGTGCGAAATTTGCCTTTCCCTCTACCATCCTGCCTCCTCCTTCGCGAGCATTACTGCTTCGCAGAAGGAGGTAACGGCTGCCCATGCCCTCTCGCTCCGTACCATGGCCTAAACCAGGTCTGGACGCGAGAGACCTCTGCCACCGATCGCCTCCACGAGGACACGGCGTTGCTCTGCCCAAGCCGGGCAGACCTCCACCGTATGCAGTTGCCGCCTAGTCACGAAAGTTGTTGACATAATTTTTGATTCTGAAAATTTACCACAAACAACAAAATTAATAGAGTGTCTTTTTTGTGGTAACATAACATAACATCACACCTGTATTTTCTGAAGAGAAAGGCAGAGGTGTGGCTATAATACATGCACATTGTAATAAGCAAAATATAAAGACAAAACCTTTTTGCTATAAATCGTCTGTATTAGAGCTGCCCTAAGTATGTATTATTCTTCTTAGGGCCCAAAGTTTTGGACCAGTTCAACTGCATTCTTTAAATCAAATATGAACCTACTAAAAAAATACAACATAACATCACATATCTGTATTCCCCAAAGACAGAGGCGTACCTATTATATAGTACACCCACATTTTGCTAGTTATGGTTAAATCCTATAATTATAATAGGGGGCGAACCTATTGCCATCAACCAGACACAAATTCTGACTCCGGGCTGCTACTAAAAATAAACTGTTCTGTAAAAAATATAATCTGATTTAAGTGTCAACAATGTATTTTGTTTTAAGATTTAATACTGCGTATTATCTGCAGAAGGCAAGTTCATTGCATCTCACTCCAGATGCTTATCTTGTTATTTATCGTTTCTGTACACTTTCATAAGACAGAATTTATTTTCTGAGACTTATTCTGATATTTTTAGAAACTGATTTATAACCTCATTATTATTATTATAGGCTTAGTGTGTTGGCTAAGATTAACAAGTATAAAAAAGAGATGATCTTTTAATAATTCTTGTTTCTCTCCAGAGCTTAAAAACATTATCTCAAAATATAGGTACTTACACATAATCCCTAAGGGCCTCTTATAACTTCTACTTAATGGCAGTAAAGATTAATAAACAAAAAAGAAACACATAAACCTACATGGGCACTTATGAAACGTGAGAAGCTAGGTGCACGATTCCAATCGGTCGTTTCCTATGGAGAAGAGCCGGCAAGAAACTCCGCTTTTAAAAATAATTGGCTTTTACAATTTTTTTAATATGTTGTGTTGTATATGTTGATATAGTACAGTAAATATATCTTAGCCCCTACTGGGCTTGTGCTTGAGTAATAACAGCCTCATTGGTCCATCGCTTCGCTTACCGTGGTTAGTCCATAAATGGGTGACCATCTTTACATACCGAGAACTCTCCGTGCCTCGGAACACGTTAAGCCGTTGGTCCCGGCTGTCATTCGTGGATCTTTTACAGTCGTTACTGGTCGCTAGCAGCCCGAAAGTCTGACAGCCAGTCAAGGGATATCGTATTACCCCATACCCTAGGACGTCAGACACCTGTCTGACGTCCACAACCTAGACTGCATGTGAAATACTGGTAAACAGCTGCTTAGGGTTAGGCTGGCAGCCGACCCCAAAATACTTGGGAAAAGGCTAGATGATTGATGACGTAGCACACAGGGCTATGAATTGGAATATACAGGATGATGATTTTGTCACCTGTTTTCTTTTAGGGAATTATTCTACCCGTCATACTGTACAAGTTTCCCAATGAAAAGCAAATCCGATTCAGATGACTGAAAGTATGTAATCAATTTATTGAACCTGATATATTTTGCCTAACAACAGTAATAAAATTATACTTTATTCAATTCTACATAATTTTCAATCAGCTATTAATAATAATCTAATTAGTAATTAAATACACGATTAGTTTTTAGTAAACGGTATGTAGTGAACCGTGAATAATTAACATGTTCAAATGTTTAAACGGTTCTATCTGTAAAATAATATTTTGTGCATTGTAATTGGAATAAAGAGCTTAAAATGATGACCTATATACAAATTATTTTGCAGCTCAGCATTTTGTAATGATAATTATAATATTATTTTTGATGACATAGCTGTCAGTTTTATTTGTAGGTATTGTTAGTAATGTGTATTACTAACAATACCTACAAATAAAACTGACAACACAAAACACAAAACAAACAGATAAACAAACTCACTTTCGCATTTATAATATTAGTTAGGATTTAGTATGTATGTACAAACTAAATCCTAAATAAATAAACAAACAAACAAATAAACAAACTCACTTTCGCATTTATAATATTATAAATGCGAAAGTGAGTTTGTTTATTTGTTTGTTTGTTACACTTTCACGCTAAAACTTCTAAACAGATTTGGATGAAATTTAGCACATGGGTGGACCATCTCCTGGATTAGGACATACGATATTTTTTATCCCAATATTCTCACGGAATCCAGACTTATGCTGGTAAAACCGTGGGATGGAGCTAGTCTTTCATAAAACGCATAAGTACTTTGCGTTCATCAGTCTAAACTCATCATCCACACCCCGACTTCACCAAATCCTGGGCATAGGCCTCTCTTTTCTTATGCCAATCCCCATGCTCCTGTGGCAGCCATATCCAGGTATGGCAACAATGGTGTCTGCCCATCTCGCCGCCGGACGACCGACACCTCGGCTTCCAGTCCTTGGACGCAACTCGGTCACCTCCACGCCACCTGTCATCACTGTGCCTTGCCAGGTGTCCTGCCCAATTTCACTTGAGTTCCATAATACGTTTTCCAATATCGAAAACCTTTGTACTTCAAAACTTGGTGTGATTAAAACAACCAAAATTTTAATTACAAAATCAATTGAATCGTAAAATGACGAGTCTTCCTTTAAAAAGTACACTCACAAACAAAATTGCTCAGCCGGACACTCGCACCAAAATTACAAACGTCCGTATCACCCATAGAATCCAGAAAATTTTGGCTCCAGTTAGATTGCGCTTTATCGTCAGCATTCCAATCGTGCCGCACCTCCCCGAATGAAAGTTTAACGAACTCGAAATGTAATCTGATTTGTATACGGCTTTATTTTGTGCGCTGATGAAAAAGGAAAATGGGGAGCGGATTCATTCCTTCTTAATAAATACGTTTGAGTTTTGAACGACGCGATACTGTGTGAATTTTTATGAAGTTGGTACGCACCTACTTGCCATATTAGGAATGTAAATATGATTCAAATGTGGAAAATTTTTTTGATTACCGATCCGTTTTATAATATTGGTATATGATTTCCATACTTTATGAATCGAAAAATGTGAGGGATTGCTTATTTTTGGAGTATTTTTACCCGTATCTTCGTCTATTATGCGGTGATTGGTACTTATGGGAAGACTTTTTAACAAGCATATATTGAGAATCTTAGACCCATGTATAGAAAGTAGACGTTTAGAGGGCGATAAGATAATAACCATTCGTAAGTGAATGGGAATGAATAGAAATCTCAAAAGATAAAATTAATTCATGGTGGATCTACCTAGCTAGACTTGAAGTTTTGCCTAGAGAGGCGACACGGCGTCCTCACCTTCCGCCTGACGCAGGTCCTCACCGGACACGGCAGATTCAGGAGGTTCCTGTGTTGGATAAGGCGGGAGGAAACCCCCGGGTGTCACAACTGTGTGGATCGCCCGGAGGACACGGTGGAGCATACGGTGGAGGTCTGCCCGGCTTGGGCAGAGCACCGCCGTGTCCTCGTGGAGGCGATCGGCGGCGGAGATCTCCCGCAACCGGCCCTGGTTCAGGCCATGGTACGGAGCGAAAGGGCATGGGCAGCCGTCACCTCCTTCTGCGAAGCAGTAATGCTCGCGAAGGAGGAGGCGAGACGGTTGAGGGAAAGGCAAATGTCGCGCCCTCTCGCCCCTAGCTGCCGCAGGAGACGCCCTGGGCGTCGGGATTCCCAGGCGAATTTCCAGCCACCGTAGGCGCGGGCTTGCGGACGGTGAGCAATGGGTAGCTCGCCGTACGATAAGGACCAGGCCGGGGTTGACGGCGCGTTGAGTTCCACTCACGCCTCAAATAGATGTCGACAGCACAAGTGTTAAGGTTCACTAGGGCTGATACATGCCGGAAAGCTGCCTGCTGGTCCCGAGAAAGTCTAAAAGGGTTACCGAGGCCCCTGGCAACACAGGCAACGGAAGGAACACGGGTGGGTTTAGTCAGTAAGAGTCCGACACACCCTCCCTCTCCATCCAGAGCAAGAGAAGTTATTTGATAATTTCCTACCCCAAAAAAAAAGACTTTATACGAGTATAGTTTAAAAGTACAAAATTATGATCATGTTAGTGAAGTTAATAGATTTCATAAAGCTTTATGTCATCACTTCGGCAATGGCATGTCACCTAGTTAGGCGACATGTCATGCCGTTTTGTCAGTGGATCCTGCATCACGGAACCTTTTAATTTTTCTGTTTTCATCCCCCCCCCTGCCAGCTAAATGTTTTTTTTAAACGTGTGAAAAAATTCATGGCAGTGACATAAAATTAAATGAAATGAAATTGTTTATTCTGTAAATAGGATATAAGAATCACTTTCACACATCATATTAAAAAAAAAAAAATAACTACTGACTACCCCCGAAGAGGAAATGGCGTAACAAACTCAAGGGTCAAAGTCTCTTTTAAAGTCCATACATAATCTTGGTCAGATCATGTGAGGACAATGTAGATCCATGTCTGAAATGGTATCTGTCCAGTCAGTGCAAGCATTTGTCAGTAATCGTGTAGTTCAACTCAGAACTTAAGGAGCTCAACGACTCGACGAACAATACCAAGGAAAGGACATTTGGGTAGGCCGCATAAAGTACTCACAATGCCAGACTAACCGAGATCTTCAAAACTAACCGAGAGAACAAAAAAAAAAGAAATAAATAAAAATGACCCACATAGTTATCACATTCACAATAATTAAATTAATATAATACTTTTCAAGGTCATGTAATTTTGTTTATAATATTCATCAATGTCAAAATGTATATAAAATTGTATGTAATGATGATTTTGCATAATAATTAAGATGTCAAGTTTTACGGTTTTATCACAAGGCTTAGTAGAGCGAGCAGCTCAATCCAGGTCTACTAAATAATCCGAAATTTTATAGTACCCGTTTTTAAAAAGTTTGGTTTTAATACAGCTTTTAAATCGTTTAATGGGTAAATTTCGAATGTCGATAGGAAGTTTGATGTAAAAGCGTATACATTGACCCATCAACGAGTTGCCTACTCTGTGGAGGTGAGTGTGAAGTACAGCAAGATTATTTATTTATTTAACAGTTTATGTACACACATATAAACAGACAAAAAGAAAGGAACAGAAAAATACGTACAAAGGTGATGCTTATTTCTAATGAAATCTCTTCCAGCATACCTGCAATAGGACAGTAGAGATAGAGATGTAGACAACCTTGTGTAAGGTAAAAGAGAAAACAAAAAACATAAAAACAAAATAAAACTATTCACTAATTTAATTATACACTATGAGAATATACTTACATAAATACATACTTCTAAAATAAATATCACTAAAATACTTATATACTTATAATTAATAGTATAAAATAATAAATACATAATATGCAACTATGGCAAAGTGGAAAGATAGTGTTCTTTCACTCTTCTTTTAAAAACAGCAACAGTTTGGCAGTCCTTAATGTCAGGTGGAAGTGAATTCCACAGCCGAACCGCGTGCACAGTGAAGGAGTAGGAGTAGAAGTCGGTAGAGTGGGGAGGGGATTTAAGGAGATTTCTAAGATGCGACCTGCAAGGTGCATCAGAAGGACGGGCGAAGGAAAAACGTTCCCGCAGATAGGATGGCGTACTAGGATTATGAAGGATGTTAAATAGCAGACACAATATCCGTGAGTTCCTGCGAAGACGAATGGGGAGCCACTTGAGAATCTTGCGAAAGTTAGAAACATGATCATACTTTTTAAGGTTAAAAACAAAACGAATGCAGATATTTTGCAAACGCTCAAGCTTTTGTTTATTCCTGGTATTTAAACTGTGGATATCGGACATTTTCTTGTATATTTTGTGTACATAGATAAGATTATCAAATATATATTGAGAGGCTACAGTCAGAATATCTATTTCTTTGATTTTTTCTCGAAAGGAATATCTTGGACCTAGTTTGTAAATGGCTCGAACAGCCCTTTTATGGTATTAATGTACGCACAGGTTCCCCAGAGAAGAATCCCATATGACATAAGACTATGAAAATAACTAAAATAAACAATTCTGGCCGTATCTACATTGGCTATCTGTTGATTTTTTTTAACAGCATAGGCAGCCGAACTAAGCCCTCCTGACAAATTTTCTATGTGTGGGCGCCATTGTAATTTGGCGTCAATAGTTATTCCAAGAAAAACTGTCTACTCAAACTCTATTCCATTAAGTTGAACATTGGTAGTTAGCTGCCTGAAATTTGGCGTTGAAAATTGAATGAGTTTAGTATTGTTTTCGTTCAGGAGAAGATTAT
Organism: Atethmia centrago; assembly: GCA_905333075.3. Taxonomy (NCBI): domain Eukaryota; kingdom Metazoa; phylum Arthropoda; class Insecta; order Lepidoptera; family Noctuidae; genus Atethmia; species Atethmia centrago. The sequence continues at coordinate 9,989,987 of HG995383.1, read as the reverse complement.
TTACGTTAAACCAATGGACAACTTTAGAGAATGCATCGTTAACATGTTCAAAGTTGACCAGCAGACGCTTGATTTTATAAATGAGGGATGTGTCATCTATATTTGCAGTTGGAGAATTGACCCTAACGATGTATGAGAGGACATGTTTTTCAACAGCAATGTTAAGTTTGTTTTTGGGATAAATTCATCCCAATTACGGAACTCTTCATTGTGCGTGGTCCGACACGCACTTAGCCGGTTTTTTATAACATAGTTTTGAATGGCAGTCGTTTATTATTCATCCGCTAATAATACACCTAACTCCCACACGTGTCAACCGGACTTATTTAGAACAACACTTCCGTGTTATGTGATACATGTAATTTTTCTGTTGCTATGCAGGATAAAAGATTAAAGATATGTTTAAAAGATACATCTTTTGGCCAAATCAGGCATCTGTCCCGGGATTCAAACTAATGATCCTGAATCGTATTATAACGTAATTACTAAAATTATATCCGTAATGAACCGCTAACATGTATTACATAACCCGGAGTGCTGTCCTTAATAAGCTCGGTTGACACGTGTAGGAATTAAATTAGATCTGGAAGAAACAGGACACTATTAACTAGCAGTGTGATGATTCAAGATGACAGTAACATTAAAATAACTACTTACTTATCTGTAGGTTGGATTGAACGAAGATTGGATTTGTGAGTTGTGTCCTATAAATAACACCTTTACATAAATACTCATTAATCTATAATTTATTACATTCCACAATGCGTACCTTCTCAGATGGTAATTTAAATATACCTAGTTGGGATTTACTTTATTGGGTTTTAAATATACCTAGTTGGGATTTACTTTGTTGGGGTTTAAATATACCTAGTTGGGATTTACTTTGTTGGGGTTTAAATATACCTAGTTGGGATTTACTTTGTTGGGGTTTAAATATACCTAGTTGGGATTTTCATCTGCCTAGTCTTTTCCCAACTATGTTGGGGTCGGCTTCCAGTCTATCCGGATGCATCCGAATACTAATATTTTACATGGAGTGACTGCCTATCTGACCTCCATAACCTATTTACTGCGTAACACGATACCCCTTGGTAAGACTGGTTGTCAGACTTTCGGGCTTCTGATGACTATTCTGATTCATATTTGCCAAGCCAAATCAATTATTTCCGTATACTATTACAAACCTACATGATACATGTTACTAATTGTTTCTGTGACGTCAAAACAATTTCCAGCAGCAGGTATTCGAATATCGCATTTCGTTATCCGTCTTACACGTACGTACGTACACCTACGTATCGATTTTGATGACAACTTTCCCTACAGGAATAGCCCGTCTAGAATATTCCAATTTATCATCGGCTCCCAATGGAACTCTGACGGTTCTAGATTTTCAGAAATACGGAAAATTGTTTCGAGTTTCGGTAGAGAGCTGCATGAATTTGAAAATAGGTCTACTATATCCGTGGTGGATTGATAATCTAACCACTATCTTCCTATTGATGGATTTCAAAACTATTATTATGTAGCATTATGGTTTAATAGGTTGGAGATTTCGTATCTTCGCTTACAAAGTTCAACAGTATCTCCATCCTTTTTAAAATGTAGTTTCCGGAAACGAAGAATTGCGATCTTTTTATTTATTATATTATGAAAAACTTTATTACTTAGTAAAACCTACTATTCAATTGTTTCTAGTTTACAAAAAATAAATGTGTTGGCAACTAATAGACTAAGCGTAGGGCTGTTCGCGGCATTTTTCATATTTTTAGCATTTTATACTCGTCGTAACTTCTAAACGAAAGGTCTGATTTGAATAATTTAAAGAGTTTACATGAACAACCTTGATTTGAAACTATTCAATAATAAAAATTATTTACATAACCAGTTTACAAGATGATTATTAACATTAACCAAATTAAATTAAAACTAAGTTAAACCTAAAAAAGGCCCTCGAGGTATTGCGCCGAGGATGCTGGCAGCATTTCCTCGCTGAATTGCAATGCTGATGTGTTGTGCGAGAAAGCCGCCAGCTTTTCGGTCACCAGTTACATCAACTATACGTTTCGCGATTTCCCCAATTAACTTATGCACACTGGGGCCCCACGGTCCGAGGATCTCGACGCCAAAGGGCACAAAGTTGGAAAAGGATTAATATCATGATACGAATGTCATCATATTTCGATTTTACCCGTGTTTTGTTTGACTTATTTGAACAAAAAAAAAACAGTTATTGGTGCCGATTCTCTTGTACACCGAACTAAACTAACTAAACTATCATTACAATTTCTTACTTTTGGCTATGAGAATCTTATATTTGCAGATAACTATAAGATTTTCTCTAAATATAAAAACTATTTTGACACAGCTAAACTCGAGTTTGATAATCGCGACTCCTCGTGGTACTTGTTTACCCTACCCCGCAGGGGGGGCAGCCTCAACGTGTTTTATATGGATTTTTCACTTTTTGTATAGAAAATATGAAAAATGGTTACCTACATGTTGGGTTTAAGGGTTCCCGTATAACAAAGGGGGGCAAATTTTTCATTATTTTTGCGATAGGACACACCGTTTTCGAGATATAAGCAAAAGAAAAGAAAAAAAGATACAGTCAGTACTACTTTTAACCCCCGACGCAAAAACGACGGGGTGTTATAAATTTGACGTGTCTGTCTGTGAGTGTGTGTGTGTGTGTGTGTGTCTGTCTGTGGCATCGTAGCTCTTGAATGCATAGACCGATTGCGATTTTGTTTTTTTTTGTTTGAAAGGTGACTATTTCGAGAGTGTTCCTAACTATGATTCAAGAAAATCAGTTCAGTCGTTTGAAGATTATCAGCTCTTTTCTAGTTGATATTTAACTGGCTCACCAACTTACAGCGCAAGTATCGTGTTTGGGCTCATTGTACAGTTCTCAATAAATAGGTTATAGCTAGATGGTGATCAGGGTCTGATGATGGAGAAGGAAAGATAAATGAGGGTACACTAGCAAGTACCTTCACTTTGGGAAAAATAACTACAGTGGTGCAGATTTCGGCGAGATACGTACTGACGGCAGCGTGTCTGATCCACTAGTAATATATTTATAAAGTTTAAAAAGTAGGTAGTAAAAGTTAAACTTAAAATTTTGATTGTAAAACTAAATCAGACTATTTTTTATCCGTCCCTCGACTAGACGATGCTGGGCTCAAAATAATACCTAAATTTATATTAAACTGAAAGGGCCCAATACGTATTATTTTATTACGTTTTATATGTTTTTGTTAGTGTCGGGGGTTTTTGCACTTGAAGTCAAGGTGTTGGTGAGGATTTTAGTTTATGACAACATATTTTATTCTACAAATTTTTAATCGCGATTAAAAATAGTCTGATTTAGTTTTACAATCAAAATTTTCACCTAAAATTCGTCCTAAAACGTCAAATTCAGAATAGCAAAATTGACATTTTCACTAAATTAATAACTCAGTGCCATCTTAGTGCTGTCAAACTAAAATATAGTTCAAGTTGTGTCACTTTCGATAATTTCAGAATGGGAAATCGTCGTTTGACAGGAATAAACTAAATTTTGGTGATTTTTAGTCTAGTTTAGAGACATTTGTGACAAGAGAATCGGCACCAATGTGACAACTATAATATTTAGACATATTAGCCTGGCGGACATTTTTGTGGGTAATTATGACTACTACGAATATAATAAACACGTATTTCATTATTTTATGTATCATCAATAGTTTTCGCAGCGCACGCCAAATAATGACTTTTATAGGCAAATTTTTGATAACTTGGTTTGATAAATTTTCATAGGGACCTCAATTTTTTTTTGAGAAATTAAAGACCTTCTCATGCTACTCGCTAATAATGTAGCTTACTATAGGTGAAATATTTTTTTAAATCGGTTATGTATTTTTTCTCTTTATTAGCATTAGTAAGTATAGCTTTGTCAATGCACTAAAATATTGATTGTAAATTGCAATAATAACACTGAATTAGGCTGTTGTAACAGTTTTTTGTGTAAAAAAGCATTTGCAAAGTTTCCAAAGCTTTTTAAATCGTTTTACGATGTTAGATAGTGCAATTCATAATTCATAATTTAGTGCATTTAAGTACCTACCTACATAGCGACGTTGCTAAGTTTCTGAATGCACCCTAATAAAGTAAAAGAAAAGAAAGGAAAAGGTGGATTTTTTTTAAGATAACATTGTTATTCTGTAATATTCATGCCACAGTGCAGCGATACAACATTGGGATAAAACCGCCCCTTATGATGTGTACTTACCTAAATGTACTGTGTATATGTAGTTCTTTATTTAAACCCTCCTACATGTGTAGCGAGAAGGAAGATTAAAGGGAATTTCGGGAATTAATCTCATTAGTGCTTCGGAAACCCATTCAAAGGATATACACGTAAGAATAGTGGCGTCTTGGTGGAAGGTAATTCAAAGATGTCTATTTACTTACCTAATGGAAGTCTGTGGATTTTGTGGTCATTACTTCCTCGTCTTGATCAGGCTAAGTGTCCTACCAATATATTATATCTGTTTAGTATTAAGTAACTATTTACTCTCAACGAAGGGGAGGTAGCAGCCTTGAAAAGCTGGTCATTATTGGCAATACCGAAGGAAAGAGGCCGATCGCCAACACGATGGTTCCACCAAGTAAAAGAAGCTACGTCCTCACGCAAAGTTCAGCAGATGGTGATGGCAACGTTGGACCGGAGTCGATGGAGGCAGATTGTCCGCTTAAAGGGGTGACCACGATCCTCAGTAATGAGGGATCGATTGAAGAAGAAGACTCAACTAGGTTTCACTTACATCACGGCCAGCCAAATCCAAATCCGTCAGCCATTAAAACGTGAACGGTAACAGAAAGATTTACTTTTACATTTACCTACCCTACCCTATTACCACTTAACACAATGTAGGTTGAGTGTTTTATCTACAATCATGATAGTATAAATGAATATGTAAAATAACATACCGTAAGCCTTCACGCGTTGATTTACATATATAAACTAATTAATAATATACCAGTTGCCAGTTGTACTACATAATTTCCAATCAAAAGCACTGAAAGCCAACCTACGCCTTCACTTACTACCCCCACATATATCTAGATTATAGCACAAAGTTACTTGCGAGGGCAACGAACTCTAACAGTGCCATGTCGTTAACATCTGCCTATATTAAAGCACGTTAAGCCACGTCATCTGCAGTCAAATTAGCTCAGAAAACTTTAAAAAACTGAAGGAAACGCTCGCTGAGTCACGAATTAAAGTGATTCTGAAAGCTGATTGTATGCTTTTATCGGTGGATTTTATAAAACCTAGTGTTTTAGTAGTCGTAAATGGATATTTCCATGGGAAACACGAAAAAGAAAATAGATTTACCCACAGTCGAATACAGGCTGCCGATTTAGCAACTCTATTTGAATTAGCAACAAAGAAGCAACACATAATGTGTTGCTTGTTTGCTTTTATCGGTAGATCTTATAAAACCTATTATTTTAGTAGTCGTAAATGGAGATTTTCATGGAAAACGCGAAAAAATGTTGATTTGAATTAGCAACAAACAAGCAACACATTATCTAAAATAGTCAAAGGAGAGGAACCCCTCTAATTACCTTACTCTCTCTCTGCTAAAACTTCCCACAAAGACGGCGTAAAGCCAACCACGACTACCTCATTAACGCATACGTTTACGTTTTCCGCTCATAGATAGGTCCGCTTGCCGCTGTCAAAAACCACAACTCACAGACCATTGTTGCTTACGGCCTCCGATTAACTGGCTTGATTTATTATTAAACGGGTTTTCGTCGACCTTTAGGTAGGTTGTGCGTTCAGCAACCATTATATAAATGGTTGCTGAACGCACAAAATATTTAAGTTAGCTTTTAACCGTGTGACCGTCGTCTTACTTTTATTCTCTTTCAACATAAATAGTTAAGCGTAAGTTCCTTAATTGTTTCGTCTGTTAAGATATAGCTTCTAAGTACGTGGCTCTTGGAATGATTGTTGGGAATATTTCGGTGCTGTTGGGAAGTTTGGAGGGCCTACCGTTTGTAAGTTTGCCCCAATGTTTGACGGTAATGTTGAGTGTTTTTAGTGCTGTATCTTTGTATGTGCGTCCTTTCTGCTCGACTGTGAAGGATAATGTGTACAAAGGGGTATTTACTTACCTTATAATACTGATACATTTTGCAGTGGTTTCTTGTTAAATATTATTTTAGCTTTTGCAACATTTCATGAAGATCTGGTTCACATTTACCCGTATTATTAGGTAGGTATGTGTTCTGGATTGTTAGTTGTTATTTCAGAATGAATTGACCGAGCGAGCGAAGCGTCTCTGCTGAAGTCTGGCAAAATTTGCTTTCCTCTGTCAGTTTCTTAGTACTCCTCTACAGGTTGTATTTTACAACCGATCTGGACACTGGTATACAGGTTGTTTACGAATTTGTAGTTTTTTTTTGTTGTCGGGGATTTTTGATTGGAGGGGTACTTCCTCCAAAAAGAGGCAAAAAGGGGGCTACTACATATCTCCGCCTTATGAGATCCGATTTCGATAGTTCTTTTTTTATTTGAAAGGTAGTAACTGTAACCGAATTTCTATGAGACCTTCATCGAAATTTGCAGAAAAGCTACTCAAAATGCAGTAAATTGCTCACTTTTAGATTTATACCAGTGGAATCGGCCCTTTAGTTACTGGGTAGGGATTGATGGAACACCTGGTACCACCTTCTCATCACGAAACTAGACTGACTTTAGTGGTTCATTCATTGTTGCAAAAAAGTTTGTGCTCGCGAGGTCTACGGTTCGCAGAACTACTAGTAAGATACTATCATTGGTAAAGTAGGCGGATGGGTTGTAGGTACTTAACACTTTATGATCCCTAGCAATACTTATCAGTCGAAAAAATAGTTAAGTTTATTATTTCTTTCGGCTCAGAATTTTACGACGTCTTTTCGTAAAGTATCTTTTGTATTTCGGAATCCCTGTTGATATTTTAAACACTGTATTTCATAGGTATATAAAATTAAATTAGATAATGTACTCATCTTTTTGAACATTTTGATGTACACACATAACATAACATTACGCTTGGTTTTCCCCGAAGGATTAGACAGCGGTGCCTATTAGTACACCCACGTTTCGTCATTTGTGTTTAATTTACTCCGTTTTATGTCAACGTATCATGTTTTGCGCACAAATCGTTTATATCTAAGTGCATTACGCTAATAAAGCACTATTTACCTTGATAATTAAACGTTGGCATGTTATGGACACACGAAACATACAGATTATAGCGTTATGTTACTAATTTTAATTGATGTATAGCGTTTTTATGTGGTATCCTTTTCGGTGTACAGCCAAATAAATAAGTGATTAGGATTTTGATTGTGGCGTGATCGGTAGACTGTCCATGTCAAATTGTTAAATAGTTTTTGTTATAATCGATTGTATTTAGAATGAATCAATCTAGTAATGTTGACTAGGCCTCATTATCTATTTACCCGACTATCGCAAAATGAGGATCATATTTTTAGTACATACAGGTTCACTAAAAAACTGTCTATAATTTACTTTCTAATAATTAAGTCTCGCTAATAACTTCATTATTTAATTATAACTTAATAACAAAGTTCTTTGCTGTTTTATAAATTGGTTATCTCATACTTAATGTAAATACATAATATATTTGGTAAACAGGATCAAAGTACTTAAATTGTAGGAGATTTTGGCTAACTACGAGGGCTTATGACCCCAACTTCAATACTATAATATTCAAGGTGCTTATAAGACATTAAGGTGTCTATTCTGCCTCGTAGGAGTCACCTTAGCTCTCGTAAAAGATAATGACGGTCGAAGGATAGGCGACGGTATAGAAACTTTAGACGAAAGGTAAACTTATACTGTTTAATTAAAAACTGTTACTTATTTTGGGAGTAAAGGTTTTCTATAATTATGATATAGGCATGTTGGGAGGTTATTTTTGAGACTCAGCGACTTTTCAGGGTCCTATAATTAGGTAAAGGTATAAAAGTGAGATCATGTTGCCGATTCCCTTGTTCACAAACTAAACTAAATTTAAGTTCAGTGCATCTTTTTCTTTCTCTTTCATTAAGAAAAGGACAGAAGATAAAATTTAGTTTAATCCTGTCAAATCAATCAGCGCTTGACGTAAATTGACGTAATTTTAGTAGGCAAGTTTTTAATCACGTCTAAACTTGTATGGAGTAGTGACAGGCGCTGATTAATTTGACAGGACTAAACTAAAATTTATCTTCTGTCCTTTTCTTAATGAAATAGAAAGAAAAAGATGCACTGAACTTAAATTTAGTTTAGTTTGTGAACAAAGGAATCGGCCCCAATTTCTAGGTTATTGTGAATTACTGAAAAACATATAAATATATTGGACGATTTTCTTAATGATGATTCACTAACTGATTGGCGTACTCTTACTCTGATTGACATAATTATTGTGATCCTGGCTTCACTTACTTTTTATTTCCGTTTGACGTTATAAAATCTTATTTTATTTTTCATTGCTGTGATCACGCTGAGATTTTTTGATATAGGTATATGTTTTTTTTTAATTTTTATTTGTAATTCCAAAGATCTATTTAAATATTACTATACTTATTTTTGATTTTTTTATATTTTTTTGCATGCCTATGTGACGGTAAAATATGGAGAACTTTATTATAAAAACACCTATGTACTATACCCATGTTTGCAAAGAAATAAATGATTTGATTTGATTTGAAAATAAAAAAAACTAATTGGCTTTATGAAGCAAATGTTGTTTTTTTAATAATAAGTTAAAGCCGAGAAAGTGGCTTCGACAAAACGCAGTCCTAGGACATCTTAATTATACTTCTATAAGTAGTTGTAGTATTATGTAGTTGTTTCTATATAATATATGTGTCTCAACACGGTCAAATCGAGTCGAGTCAGCCGTCTGCCTACATTTGGCGAATGATGTTTTTGTATGACAGCAATGTTTTTTTTTATTCGTTATGATGCAGACAATATTATTTTTTTGTAAAATAAAATAACAGAGTGGATATAAACCAACAAGTGAGTCAAGTTATTATAACTGTATACATACTTATTTTTACGGTTGCATTTTTATCCACTTAAACCGGTAAATACAATATTAATTTCCACATTTAAAAAGTTTTCAAAGGGAACATACATCCTCCACGCGCTTTCATTACTGGATCAATCTGTAAAAGTAATAAAACAATAAAGAAACAATCTTAAAATATATATAGCAATATATTTTTTCAGATTGTTTCTTTATTGTGGCTCATAGTACGAAATGGAACAAGACACAATGCTTTTATATAGTGATTTCTTCTTTTGTTTACCTTTTTAAATGCTGTGTCTATTATCTATGTACGCATTGCGACTGCTGCTTGATCTTGAATAGGTAGGTAGGTACATAATTAGGAAAACAACTGCTTCGAATATTTTCAAGCTAGCAGGGTTAATTTTTGTCTACTTACTGCAATCATGAATCCAGCTAGCAAGTGGTGATTTACGTCAATTACCTACTTAAGATGTATAGAATCTAGTTGGTTAGTTTCATTCGTATGTAGACAAGAAACTTTATGGTGCCAAACTCATTGCCAAATTCTCGGCAACCTCTATTAAGATTACAATCGACAAGCTAAGAAGAAGATTCCTCAATATAATCAACATGGATACCCAAATTAAAACTGAAATTTTATTTGTTTGTTGTCATTTGCAGTGTCACAACACAAAGTAATTACGTAATGTGGATTGTATTTGGTCCTGGTGTGACCTACCCTGACATCAAGCAATGGACAAAATTGTCAAACCTTAAACTTTTAATGGATGAGTACGACGATGACAAGGCTTTTAGTTACTTTGTAAGTGCTTATTTTATGTATTTTTTTTTGTAATGTGCGTTTTGTTTGTGCAGAATATAAAAAATCTGTCTTTTTCTTTTTAAATTCAGCAGGCGTAGTGTATAGAGAGTAATTCCCTACTTACAGGCTTGTATGATGATGTTAAATAATATAAAAGTGTACGAGCAGATCCATATATCAATTGTATCAATTATGCAGACATCGACGCGCAGCGAATGAATAAAATATGCATATTTGAGATAGCGATCAGTAGTCGCTTAGCATCGTTTGGGTAAAAGGCAAAAGGACTCATTCGCCACGGGTCGATCATTCATCAAACTTTCAATACACAAGTTGAACTCAAATCAGTTTATCATTTAAATGTACCTTACCCGTACAAAATTAATGATTCTTAAAGTACCTTTCTGCGTAAAGATTTGAAAGAAGATTCTATAAAAAACAGCACCCGGAACCACAGTTACTTAGTCCACCTTTATAAGTCTACATAATCTCCTTGTTATTTTAGTAACAAAGAGTAGGTATGACGTCCTTGGCTTAACTTCTGTAAAACAAGCGCCAAGGTTAAAGATTAGGAGAAATAAGTTTGTAACATTCCAGAAAATTGTTTCTACTGAATTGCTGGGAAGCATGCGATGAACGTTATCAAAACTTACTTAGTTACCTCACGTTTTGGGGATTTAGACTATTACTTACAAGGTTAATTAACATGGGAAACGGTTCAACTTACTTAGTTTATCGACAATATTCAACTAGGCATACATTGAAATATTTTTTTTGATGAGTACAAAAAATAACGTATCCACAAGGCTGCTGAGCAAAGTCTTCTCTTTGAGGAGTGGCTAGAGAAGTGCCATGGCGTCCTCACCTTCCGCCTGACGCAGGTCCTCATGGGACACGGCAGCTTTAGTAGGGCTTCGGGAGATGTGTCGGATAAGGCGGGAGGAAACGCCCGGGTGTCACCACTGTGTGGATCGCCCGGAGGACACGGTGGAGGTCTGCCCGGCTTGGGCAGAGCACCGCAGTGTCCTCGTGGAGGTGATCGGCGGCAGATATCTCTCACGTCCGGCCTTGGTTCAGGCCATGGTACGGAGCGCGAGGGCATGGGCAGCTGTTACCTCCTTCTGCGAAGCAGTAATGCTTTCCAAGGAGAAGGCGGGACGGTTGAGGGAAAGGCAAATTTCGCGCCCTCTCGCCCCTAGCCGCCGCAAGAGACGCCGTGGGCATCGGGAATCCCGGGCGGATTTCTGGACGGTGAGCAATGGGTAGCTCACCGTCCGGAAAAAAAAGGCTGCTCACCAATCGCACGAGGTCTAAACGACCTTAATGAACACACAAAAATCGAACCGAAAATCTTTTGATTCATATTTAATTAAATTAGAAGCATTTGAGTACAGAAATTGTATGTAATTATGTACCCATGTTACTGATTCCGTTCCTCTCAATCGCATAAAATCTGTAACGATCTACAACGCGTTTTGCATTTGTAATACCTTCGTACGTTTGTAATTTAATTCTATCGGAATCTCAATTAATTATTTATTCATCTTCCCTACATAACAAGTTTCTATTAAAAAGCAAATTGTTTTAATTTTCAGTTAAGCTCTGCTATTTATAAATCAATTAACTAAATGAAGGGATTGTTTACACCTGGATGGACAGAGGCGGCATTTACTTGATAAAAGTGGCGGCGTATACCTACTGTGAAATAGGAGGTCAGATAGGCAGTCGCTCCATTTAAAATACTGGTATTCAGCTGCATTCGGTTAGACTGGAAGCCGAACCTAACACAGTTGGGAAAAGGCTAGGCAGATCATTATGACCTACTGGAAAATTGGATTTTCAGTTGCTCTTTTATTTTGAATAATCGCTTCATTATAATAGCTTCAAATACAACTTCACATTACACACTTCACTTAATTTTTCGTAAAAGTGTATAACAAAAAAAAAAACTAGATAAAACTCAATTGTTTTCACATGGAGTTTTCAGATGGAATTTTGTAGAGACTGTCTAAGCATATATAGATGATTCATCTCTAAAAATATTGTTTCCGCAAATTGCACTAAATAAACAATGAAACTGTTACATGTTCTGAGCTTTACACTTAATTGCACCAAGAAATTTTCTGTTAAAACAAAATCACTTTAAAACCGATTTAAAGTACATACATCATTCATCATCCTATAAAAAATACTAAAATGAATGCACTAATATACCATGCCTTTTTTTGGGTACGGTATCATCAAATAACTTCTCCCGCTCTGGGAGGGTATGTCAAACTCTTACTGACTAAAACCCACCCGTATTCCTTCCGTTGCCTGTGTTGCCAGGGGCCTCGGTAACCCAATATACCATCCCTAAACTAGGGATGGTGACCTGAGATCGATTAATCGTAGAATCGATTTCTTGGACAAAAAGAATCGATTTTTTCAATCGATATCTAGTACGTAATCGATCTGGTAAATCGATGTTTCACCCTAGAAAATCGAAATTTGATTTTTCTGTTTTGATAAGAACCTGAACTGTAAATTATTTTTAATTAGTTGAATGTGTTGTTCACTTAATTACTCAAAAACTCGCTAGTGTACTTACTTTCTTTAGTCGCTCGTAAATAGGTAAAAGAAATAAATTGAACATTAAGGCGCTGACAAGACCCAATTGACCAAAATAGGTTTCTCTTAAGAAAAAAAAAATGCCAAATCTGTATAGTTTGTGGTAGCGCAAAAAATATATGTTCATTTTGAACATATTTACCAGAACTTGGTTGTTACCAAAACACGTTTTGAAAATCATCTCGATACAAACTAACGTTAGACTAACCACTTACCTTGAGTTCTAATCCAAAATATCTGCATTAAATATCAACATACGTTACGTATTTAATTAATAACAATAACGTCTTATTTGAATACAGAACTTGGTTGTTTTTTATTTTCGATTACTCAACTCAATTTTGAGTAAATAGATAATTGCTTCATATTTTGCAATAAATTATAAGCGTTTTGTCATCGCGCTTCTCTTTCTTTTCTATGCAATCTGACAGTGACCGCGGTTGAGGTGTTGTCAGCGTCTTAACAAAGAAAATACAAACTCGAGCAGCGAATCGAAATAAGATCCATTTCCGGAAAATCGATTTTTTAAACCTTCAATATTTTGTGTATTGATTTATTAGATTTCGATCGAATCGATTTAAGCATCGATATTTTTCGGAAAAAAATCACCATCCCTACCCTAAACCATAAGATGCCATCCCTAAATTCAATATTGAAAGCATGGCTCAGAGTTATGATGGGGTATAAAGTATATTGGCGAATTTTAAGGGCTGTCAAACAGAGCTTACTGCTAAAGGAGATGTAACGATGTAAAACGACATATAAACGTTGTAAACGGTTTATACGGTATTTTCATGAGTCATTACTTACACGTTGGAGTTGACTAATTCCGTTATGATTATGGCTAGAGATTTTGGTAAGGAATTTGAGGGTTATAAGTGGGGTTACTTCTAGCAACCCTACTACCCTCAAATTCCTTGCCGACTTTACTTTAACAAAATGGCATTAACAACACATTTAAATATTATTATGTACAAAACATTGTACGAATATAGTGTCTTATGGTTGAGAGATTGGGTGGGTGAATCTTTAGGATGTTTCTTCACTAACTCATTTGGTCCCGAACTGCTTGACCGATCTTTAAAAATAGTGTTGGATGTTCCGTCTCACGGACGTTCCATAGTCAACTGCCGAGCCAGTCCAGTTGCTAAAGAAGATTTATGATAGACTTATGCCAATTTATTTGGGGTCGGCGCAACATGTATTTTTCTTCCATACATATGTTTCAGCTTTAAAACACAGTTAAAAATTATATTATATATAAATATACATATTATATGTATTGTATATATAGTATAGTATTCTCATTTATCGCGGAACACATAAAATACACATATTCCACGTATTAGTTACAACCGGGGTCGCGGGAAGGTACAAAAGGGTCACCGAGGCCCCTGGCAACACAGGCAACAGGAAGGAATACGGGTGGGTTTTAGTCAGTAAAAAAAAAAAAAAAAAAAGTATTAGATACAAAGACTTAAAACTATGTTAGTAAAACTTAAAAACTCCGTGCCTCCGCCCCCAGTGCCTAATAAAAGTCCACCTTTTCATATACATTTTTAGGATGCTGTTGGAGCTTCCACGCAACCTACCCATAGAGGCGGGACGGTTGAGGGAAAGGCAAATTTCGCGCCCTCTCGCCCCTAGCCGCCGCAGGAGACGCCCTGGGTGTCGGGAATCCCGGGTGGATTTCCAGCCACCGTAGGCGCGGGCTTGCGGACGGTGAGCAATGGGTAGTTCACCGCCCGGTAAGGACCAGGCCCGGGTCGACGGCGCGTTGTATTCCACGCGCGCCTCAAAGAGATGTCTTCAGCACAAATGTAGGGGTCCACTAGGGCCGATGCCTGCCGGGGTCGCGGGAAGGTATTAAAGGGTCAACGAGGCCCCTGGCAACACAGGCAACAGGAAGGATTACGGGTGGGTTTTAGTCAGTAAGAGTCTGACACACCCTCCCGCTCCGCCCAGAGCGGGAGAAGTTATTTGATGATTTCCCATACAAAAAAAAAATATACAGGTGGATTCATTTTCAGTTTGCACAAGAAAAAGCCTGTGTTCCGTTGTATAATTTTTTCGGTTCACTTAATATTTTAAGTGTATTTCATGTATATTGTTTAAGTAATCTTTTTGACTCACTCTGCTGTTTATTTTTCGTAATGCAACAATTGAGGAAGAGCATAAATATATCAAGGCTCGTGCAGACTGGGGCGCTAGTCTGTATTATAACGCGAAATACTGCGATGGCTGAAAAATCACCGGTTTTTCGCGAATTCGCCAATACAAAAGCAAGGTTTGCAATTGCGCGACTTGTAGGACGATTCAACAGCCTTAGTTGATATTTTAATAAATAATACTTTTCGCTGGATAGTTGTTTTTTTTCTGACATACCTAACTACCTAAATAAATTGTAGCTTCGCAAACTACTATAAACCAAACTAAATGACATAGGATGAGGCAGGACGAATCGGTATCGCATAACAAAATAATCAAAATTAGTTCATTCTAAAAAAATACTGACCAGAACCATAGTGTAAGTAGTGTGTAGAACTCCATAATATTTTCCTTAAAAATTTCGGTAGCTTCATAAAAATAATAGCCATTTATTTTCAACCAGTGACGTCAATTTGGGCCGCTCGTTAACCTCGGGGATAAAAATAATACGCAGGGGCACGTCTTAATTTGAATCGTATTAAACTTAGTTTGGAAGAATTACATAAATGCTGTTATAAACGTAATTATACATGTTACAAGTTTGAAACGAAACAACTTATTATTTATTTTTAGTTAAACTTAGACAACGATGTGTGTATGAATACTAAAAAGTGTGGGTGGCTGGCTATATTTTGTCTCGACGAAAAATTAAATGGTCTCTCCCATCAGACCAACCCAGAACTTTCGAAATATCTAAATATTTAGGGTTTGTTCAGATCTGGATTCTATACCATTTTCAAAGCGAAACCATACATGATTTTGGCTTTAAAATGTGAGGGAATCTACAAATGTCGTACATAATCGTTGTATACAGTACTGTGGGTTTTAGGAGGTACAAGTTAAAAATCGTATTTGTATCATGCTTTTTTTTTAAACATCAAAGTTTTGTATTCCGGACAGATCCGTTTTTGCGATGTGAAGCTAAAATAGATTGATTTAAAAGGGAAAAAAAAGTCCGAACCGATAAAATCCCCTTTTTATAAAGGTTCAGACTATGTACCTGTCTCCAAATTGCTTTGTTGAAATTCAGGTACAAATACACAGCGTAAAGATAAAAAACATACAGATAGACTCGTACGTGATATTGTGAAAGTTAAAAACTTATTACAAAGGTTTCACGAACTTTTCTGTACGAATCGTTTCATGAAAAAAAGTTTTGTGAATGTGAGTACACGTTGCTCGTGTACCTACATTAATTTAGTAGGTTTATTGCAAGATACGAATGGAGTGGGCGGGTTTTAATACCTACTTTTTTAATATAAATGTAAGAATTTAGGCTATCTTTATGTTTCGGAGAATGCCTGGAAATGTAGAATTAAACTAAATTTGTATTATGTTAGGCATATGACGTTCTCTGTGTAGGCGTTAATTGATTTTCGAAACAAAGTTCGGGATCAAAACTATTAATACTTTTTCATAGTACTTAAAAATCAATGATATTAATAAAAATACTTATAGGTTATAGGCGCTCCGCAAGTGGCACATCAGTTGGCTAGTTAGCCAAGTTTGCATTGCCTTGTCTCTTTTTCGCTCCCTGTAACTATAAAATGCCATCCTTCTCCCAAGTTTCATCTAAGAGAGTGACATTGTGCTGTTTTTGGAGATCGAATGTTGGGTAGTTAACCTCTTGCCCCTCTACCTCAGTATACTTAGGTACTCTTTTTACCTAATATCATTGGTAAAGATTACAAAGTAGTATAAGATAAGGCGACATCTCCACGGGCGAGAAAATCGTGGCGGTAGTCTCACCGTGCCATCAAATTCAATAGACAATCTACGATTCAAAGCAGGCGTGATGCGACGGTGCGACACAATCCTAATAGAACAATTTCCATGAAGTTTTCATATAAATTGCTCTACTAGACGGGTCGCGTTGTCGAGTCGCGCCTGTCTGCGGGAACCTTAAATCTCCACACGGCGATAATTGGAGGCACAGCGTGACTATTGCCGCGATTCTCTCGTCCGTGGAGATGACGCCTGAATCATTGGGCTGTATTCTCACTTCGTGAAACCATAGGGGCGGGACCTGTGTACTTGTACACCGCTAATCCCACTGATCCGTCTGTCTTTTTGCTTTTAAGTTAACACTCTAACACATCTCTGATAAGTCACCGGCTTTAACTCTCTCGTTGAGAGCGAGTGTCGCAGATTATATTTAATGCTTGTGATTTTCAATATTTTATGTGTGATTAATAAACACACATAAAACCGACAAAATATTACCGATATTACCGATTTTATTTTGTTGCTTTTTGCTAAGAAACAAAATGATTTAGCGTTATAATTTTGTGAATTGCAAGTGTAAACATACTTTACGAAAAACTCACCCTCCCCTTGGTGTAGAGAATTGTTTTCAAGTATTGGTGTCGTTTTTATGTAAAAATAAACTCTTTCGAGTCGAACACGCTTTTGAAAACACTAAGTATTAATAACCTAAAGTTACCCTACCTACATTTCATTAAGTACAATGTATACCAAACTAATCGCTTATTGTCTTGCTTGGCCTTGCCAAAGTTAACAAAACAGAAAACTTCATAACTATTCAACAATTTCTCAAGCAATATTCAATTTAATTAAATAAATTATGTTAGTATCGCAGCTTCAATTACTTTCACAAAATGCCGGCGGCGGCCATTGCTCAATCTTGAAGTAAGACCAATTGTTTCTAATAAATCCCTTGAGATTTCTGTATTTATCCTTGCTATTTTTGTTTAAGGTACTTTATTAAATTTAAATTATGGAGAAGTATGTTGCTATAAGATCAGTTTTTTTGGAAATAAAATAATCTTTGATTCGACTGACAAATTATTACAAAAAATCATGGCTCAGAATGTTTTATTGGTACGATGGATTTTTTGAAGAGATTGATCACCTATAGGTAATCTCAAAATCCCGATCGGTCGTGAAAATAAGGTTCAGACTAAGCTGCACAAACAGTGAACGTAGTATGTAAAGGTTTACGGTTGTCGCAACCCAGTGCTGGGCACGCCACGATTGCGGCGATAAGTCTCCTCTTTGAGGAGTGGCTAGAGAGGCGCCACGGCGTCCTCACCTTCCGCCTGACGCAGGTCCTCACCGGACACGGCAGCTTCGGGAGGTTCCTATGTGGGATAAGGCGGGAGGAAACGCCCGGATGTCACCACTGTGTGGATCGCCCGGAAGACACGGTGGAGCATACGGTGGAGGTCTGCCCGGCTTGGGCAGAGCACCGCCGTGTCCTCGTGGAGGCGATCGGCGGCAGAGATCTCTCGCGTCCGGCCCTGGTTCAGGCCATGGTACGGAGCGGCAGGGCATGGGTAGCCGTCACCTCCTTCTGCAAATCAGTAATGCTCGCGAAGGAGGAAGCGGGACGGTTGAGGGAAAGGCAAATTTCGTGCCCTCTCGCCCCTAGCCGCCGCAGGAGACGCCCTGGGCGTCGGGAATCCTGGGCGGATTTCCGGCCCGGGTCGACAGCGCGTTGTATTCCACGCGCGCCTCAAAGAGATGTCGTCAGCACAAATGTAGGGGTCCACTAGGGCCGATGCCTGCGGGGGTCGCGGGAAGGTACTTATGGGTCACCGAGGCCCCCGCAACACAGGCAACAGGAAGGAATACGGGTGGGTTTTAGTCAGTAAGAGTCTGACACACCCTTCCGCTCCGCCCAGAGCGGGAGAAGTAATTTGATGATATCCCATCCAAAAAAAAGAAGTATGTGAAGGTTCTTACATTATTTTCCTTGTGAATTTGTTGTCTCTAAATTAAGAAAAAATTATGCTGAAGAGGCAGTGAAAATGGAAACTGTAATCATTCGTTGATTACAATTTCCATTTTCGCTGCCTCTTTAACAGTCGCGATACAATGCCATTCACAGAAATTTATAAAATTACATCATAAGACTTATGAGATTACAATTTAGGTAAATTCTATAACGATGTACAAAACATCATTAAAACTTTTAACTGAGTCAATCAATTTTACATCACACGCAGTGAACATCAAAAGAGTTAGAAACTCCATCAAGTAAGGCAACAATATTTAACTCCTAACTGCGTAATCTGATTAAGTATCAACAAGACTTCTAAGAACACGTTACTTTAAACAATTAAGATTTATTTTCGACATAGCAAAGTTATTAAAACTTGGAGTGTAGGTATACAAGTAAAGGCTCGACGCGACGGCGCGACTAACGCCGTTACAAGAATTTCTATGGAGTTTTCATAGAAATTGTTCTACCGGTGTCGCTCCGCGCCGTCGCGTCTCGTCGTTGCGTCTCGCCATCGCGTCGCATCAGTCTGCATCAGACAGCTCGGACATTATGAACCCGTTTTGGGGTAAACGTTGAGAGTATTGGTAATATAATATAAATAATTAAGGGTACGTATGTATACATTAACACACCTGTACGGAACGGACGCTTTGCAGTTTTAAATACTGCGACTGTGCCTTACCCACAAATACGCGCGTACAAATTGATAGCCTGCTCTGGTAAAGGGGTTACCAAGTAACGTTGACGTCCGCACATGGCGTGTATCAGTAGAGCAAATAATGCAGGTATTTCGTTTTTCACGCCTTGTCAACCTTTGCTCTTCGAGATTCTCGCCAACAAATTGAATTTGCGCAATTTATTCTTGCGCATACAAAGATGAGAAAACCGCCTAACATTTGAACAAAGTGACGGCAAGAAACAGCTGGGAGGCAACAACTGGGAGGCAATTAATAGTGCGGCAAACGAAACAGTTCGGCATTACGACGTCGGAAGGTTTTCACGCTTATATACAAAACTTTGCTCTAGCTCCAGCCAGATATAGTAACTTTCAATGGATCCATCACTGCTCTAAGTTAAGGTATGAGCTCAAGTAGTGTTGTTCTTAAAGAACCTAAATGACCCACCATATTTTGTACGGTTAAACAAGACGAAACTTCTTTACTTCGCCTTGAGAGCATTCAAGGCATTTGCAAGTTCTTATAAAGACATTCGCGCCAACTGCTCTCTTGCGCATAAAAAGATGAGAACATTGTCTAACATTTGAACAAAGTGGCGGCAAGAAACAGCTGGGAGGCAATTAATAGTGCGGCAAACGAAACAGTTCGGCATTACGACGTCGGAAGGTAGTTAAATGTGCGACATAATGAAACAGTCCTTGTAATTACTTTACTTGAACAGTTACTTACATGTAAAGTTTTGCGATGTTGGGCGGAGTTTAAAGACTTTGGCGGTGCATCTTATTCAAATGTGTTGCTATGGAAACTGTTTGTTTCTTCTAAGCATTTAGAAGCGATGTTGATTGACAATCCTCTTCTCTTTGTAAATGATGTTGTATAGTCATACTTATTAGTTCAACCTATTTACAAATAGTTATGGACCGTACTCTTAACTCTTTACTTGTCACCTATTTGTAATAATCTGGTTCTGTTTCTTTGTAATAAAATTCAATATACTTTTCTAACATTATTCTTTTAATGAGATTACATTATTCTTCCAACAAATTATAATATACTTTCAAAAGTAATAGTCTAATTGGAATTCTATTTGGTCTATTTGTCTTTGGCTTTGCGGGATTTCTTTTGTTTTGACGTAAAGAAATGGTTTTATTTTTACCTACTTTCTTTCGTTTTTCAAAGAATTGTTACGTGAGTTGTTAGGGTTCAACATGGTCGGGGGTAAAGATTGTGGTAAAAAGGTAAAAAGATTATGGACTAAACGTTTAAAAAAAGTACTAACGTAACCTGTTGGTACATATAAATTTTACTGATATAATCACTGTTTTTCACATACGTATTGGCAATGAAAAAACTACATTTTCAAAACGTACACTTGGCGTATACAACATACTCGTAAAAGGGCGAAAACACCAGTAGGTAAATTCTTAGTTCCGAATAAACACGACCCAACAAGACCAACAACACGAGCTAAATCCTGTTGTTTCGCTCCAAGGTCAGCATAGACCAGAACAGCCTCTTAAACTAAATTAAAAATTAAATTAAATCCCAAACGGGAAGTATTTTCAAAATTACTTTACATTACGAACTCGCCGTGATTGATTTTGCTTGAAAAAATAAATACAAGCAATTTTTGTAAAGGCGAAATTTCACGCAAATGGGGCGTGCGATGTTGTCTTGCTACTCTGTTTTACCCTCAGACACAAAACAAAAAGGTAGGTACAGAAGGCTGGCTCCATAAAACGAGCAAAAACAGCGTACACATACGCGTACCTTAGGCGATCTTGGTTTATTTGAGTTAAATGTGCCAGTTGCCAATCGCGAGCGCGCTTGCACTGACTGTACGTAAGGGCCGATTCACAGCGGGAAAGCAGCGGCTTGCAGCGGTGCGGTGAGCACTATCAGTGTGAAATAATTTTAAACTTTTTCTACTTAATTAAATTACCAGTATCGCTTGAAAAGCTCAAAAAGGTCGTGCGGCCACCCGCGGTGCCGCAAGGCTGCTGATGGCGCGCCGAGCAGTCTCGCGGCCACTCGCGTCGCTGCCGGCCGCTACCGATCTCTGCCGTTCCGGTGTGAATCGGCCCTGAGGCTGCGTTTCCACCACAGATGTGCTAGGCGACGTTGCTATGAATGAATTTGATATCCACCAATCATATTTATTGGTCCCCATAGCATAGCACTGGTGGAAATGGGTTCAAGCTATGTTTTTATATGGAAGAATGCATGCTATGGATGCGTTTGATATCGAGCGCTTCTCCCCTCACCGCACTGCAGCCGTTCCCCGTGCCTTTCCTACATATGTAGCACATCTTACTCGCTCCTCCTTCCTCGCTCAAGCTGTGTAGCACACAGCTTAGCATTAGTGGAAACGGTCACATAGACTAGTAGCTTAGCTTTCACATCCTCGCAGCTTAGCTGCATAGCACGTCTCTGGCGGAAAAGCAGCCTAAGGCACCGTTCACTTCCTCGAGCAATGTGACTTGCATCAAGTGACCCGCGCGCTTCACCTGTCCTTCCGCCGCTCCGCAAGTCGCTTCGCGGTGACTCGTTCTATGCTCTAAATACTCTAAACAACTTTTCATTTGTTTTCTTGCCAATCGCTGTCGCAAGACTCGAGTCACTTTAGCGTGTAACTCGCCACGAGTTACACGCTAAAGTGACACTAGGTAAAGCCTGTATATGTGTGCGCGCGTTTTCGTTCGTTGCATGAAGCTGACCTTCTGAAACTATCTATTTTGTGCCTAAAGGCTATAAGGGCAAGTTGATCAAGTGTATAGGTCGCTCCACTGAGATGGGGTCGGGTAACAAATTACCCCTATTTATTGTGAAACAAGTTTGCCTATCAGCAATTTGGTAAAACCATTAACCGGATAATAGTCTCATTTCAATGTAACCGAACAATATCGGTGGGGTAATAAATTTTGTTTGGAAGAGGTTTGTTACATGTAACAGTGACCCTTTGGAGATTGCAGGGTTTATTTTTAACAGAAGCTTTTCTGTTTTTATTTAGTTTTTAAAAATTTTTTTTTGGTAGCTTGAGGCATTCTTTACAAATCTTTCATGATTTTTTCCTTAGGAATCTAATGGTCTTGCTTAATAAATACGCAAGCTTCTTTTCTACTAGCTTCTTAGATTTGAGTCAGCCTCGATTTGCCTATATAAATTAGAGGGTACTTCTTATTAGTAGTTACTTATATGTTCAATTTATGTTTATCTCCAATATCCTTTGGTCATTGTAGCGTTCTATTAGGATTTTTGGCTTCCGACCTTAGCTGTTAGATCTAGGTAATTTGATAAGATGAAATTACTCGTAATTACACTGGAATAACGTACCTCTCCCTATAATAATACCCAAGTTCCAGGAATACGCTAACTAATAGTGCTTGTTAAACCTGTACTAAATAATTAGGTACATGTACAAAAGACATATTTAGTCAATGAAGACCAGCCTCCTTAGACAAGGTCTCAAGTAGAAATACTCGCTACAAATTAAGTCGATTTACACCGACGACCCAAGGAACAATTTACTATGCTATTTTGCCCATACAATTTTAGGCCTTATGGCTGTTTAAATAGATATCGTTTTAGTATCACAAAAATGTCGTGGAGGCTAAAATTACGGAGCTTTGCATACTTTAACTGGAGCACTTCTGATGTTTGGGTCATATTTACGGTGTTTATTTTCTGACATCTGAACTACGAACTCATTTTCTGGAAAACGTTCCTATTAATTAAATGTTTCAATTAAGAGGCGCTTTCCAATTATGTTTCAAATTAAAGTTTATAGTGTTTTTGTAGAATGTTGTGATAGAAGATAAAAAAATTGTTTCGCTTTTGGATACTTCTAAAACGAAATAACTTTATTAAAATTATACGAGTAGGTACATTATTCAAGAGGCGCCATGGTGTTCTCACCTTCGGCCTGACGCAGACCCGGTGAGGACACGGCTGCTTCGAGAAATGTGTCGGATAAGGCGGGAAGAAACGCCCGTTTGGATCGCCCGGAGGACACGGTGGAGCATACGGTGGAGGTCTGCCCGGCTTGGGCAGAACACCGCCATGTCCTTGTGTTTCGCGTCCGGCCCTGGTCCAGGCCATGGTACGGAGCGAGAAGTACTCTATGGGAAATCATCCCCTCCTTCTTCGAAGCAGTAATGGTCGCGAAGGAGGAAACGGAACGGGTAAAGGATAGGCAAAGTTCGTGCCCTCACACCCCTAGCCGCCGCAGGAGACACCCTGGGCGTCGGGAATCCCAGGCGGATTTCCGGCCACCGTAGGCGCAGGCTTGCGGACGGTGAGCAATGGGTAGCTCGCCGTCCGATAAGGACCAAGCCCGGGTCAACGGCGCTTTGTGTTCCACGCGCGCCTCAAAGAGATGACAGCACAAGTGTAGGGGTCCACTAGGGCCGATGCTTGCCGGGGTCGCGGGAAAGTCCGAAAGGGATACCGAGGCCCCTGGCAACACAGGCAAAGGAAGGAACACGGATGGATGTCTGACACACCCACCCGCTCCGCCCAGAGCGGGAGAAGTTATTTGATAATTGCCCACCCTAAAACACCCAAAAACAACATACTTTGTTCAAATGCGATAGTTTTTTAACGCAGTAATGGCACGAATGAAATCCCGCATTTTTAAGAACCAGACTCAAACTCAGAATCGAACTCAAACTCAAATTCAAAGCATTTGTTTCAATTAAACCATTTACAGGCTTGACTTTTGAATTGTCAAGGAGTCGGTCAGTTAGAAATATGAAGCTAGTTGCCCATTCCAAAGCGTAGTAGGTACCTATGGAGAAGAACGGACAAGAAAATCCATGGACACTCTTTTAAATTATATTGATACATAAAGATTACGGTTACGGGTTTAAAATATTTAAATAATTAAACATCATTGATTCTATAATGAAGGAAAATTTCGTATTGAAAAATTGACTGGTGACCACAATTTGTACTCTTTTGAAGAAGCTATCCTACAGTAGAACTGTTTTCTGTCACTAAAATATATTTTACTTAGAGAGTACAAAAAAAACGAGCAAGCCTTAGAGTAGTTGCATATAATGTGTAATATCTGACATCTCACCTTGGTAATAAGCAACTGAGCAGCGACAGAAACTAACCTCAGAATGTAAAAAAATATGTATTACTAGTGGTAGCCCACTGGTCGAAATTCGACCCCCTCTACTTACCATCTATAAAGTACTTACTAATTCCATGCTATTAAAAAGTACTTACTTATTCCATGCTCATGCTGTCACTTTTAATGTGAGAACGTTGTAGGCTTAATAGACAGGATTTGTAGACCATTTATTTTTTGTTAAGTACCTGGTACTACTTGACAGGCCGACAATGTCCTCCCATACCTATTAACACTGTAATTTGAAAACATTGTAAAAGCCAATTATTTTTAAAAGAATAATCATGGAGTTTCTTGCCGGCTCTTCTCCATAGAAAACGACCAATTGGAACCGTGCACCTATCTTCTGACGTTTCATAAGTGCCCATGTAGGTTTATGTGGTATAAAAATATTTTGATTTTGACTCTGATTTTTTTCTGTCTATAACAGACTTCCGTCCCTTTTCACGAAATCACAGAAAGCAAGAGGAACGATTTTACACATCAAACATATACATACCTAACTAATCAGCTTGCTTTTCACAAGGCAAACTGAATTCTAACATAAAGAACTCCATTACTCAACAAACATGCAAGTTAAAATTGCTAACTGAACCTTGCTACTCTGTTTATTACTGAAAATGACTTTGCATGTGCTTGAGGGAAAAAAACAGCGTTTCTAAAACAATTAAGGCTGGTAACGAACGCGTGCCGTTTTTGTTCCGTCTACAAGCGCCTTAATTGCGCTTAGTCGCAGAGCTTGTAAAACTGTTCGTATTCACGACACGCCATAAAGTAGTCGCAACTGTTGTGAATATAAAACATTTTATAGAGTCGCTTAGCTCACGTTTGGTGGTAAAGTTTTGATATTCAGTTTCTGATATCCTATTTCATTAATTTTTGTCATAGCAGATCTTTTTTTTTATTCTTTTTAATTAGGGACTTTTATAACTGGAATACGTGTAACAGTCCCATCATACCTTAAATAATTAAAAAAAAAATGTTTTTTATTTGGGCCATGAACCTGTTAGACTCTTCGCATTATCACCATTTGGTTGAGACAGAATTCTATGAAATGTGCCTAAATCAAGTCGGTTCATAATTTCTATTACACTCATATCGAACACAGTCCATCAATAAGTTATTTGTCAAATCTTATTTTTAGGGATTTGATTGGGCTAATTGAACAAGCCACAACAATTAACATGCAAGTCAGAAGATTCTAGTTAGACACTTGATCAGTCTTTCTAAAAATGGGTTTAAATTTCTCAATAGTCTGGCGATACTATAAATCGAAAGAAATAATAATACGTCTATGCTTGTCAAATATATTATTGTCTATTGGTTTAAAAGTAGCCTAGATTATTTACCTGTGTTGTGACACTGTACATACATACATAAACTTACGCCTTTTCCCTATAGGGGTATACAGAAACTACATAACACCATCTGCTACGATCCTAGCATTCTCCTTTGACACCATTTAAACTGAAAATGAGAATTGTAGGTGCTCCCACTTATGTAACTCGGATAAAACTATGTACCTAGCAGTCTGCTATTATGAAACACATTACAATTAGTAACCACGCTTATAACTATTCACATCACGACACAAACCGGGTAATAGCAGCTGTTCTGTATAATAAAGTTTTCTGAAATTAATGCGGAACCCTACAGAGTGAAATAAAACTAAGTGTAAGGCAATATGCGGCTTGGCAGCTGGTATTTAATTTATTTTTATTTTCTTTGCCATGGCAGTTGTTTAGTCACGGAGTGTTTTATTTTATTACTTTTACTGGCTTTTGATATTTGTAACGATGTGGCTGTTATATTTTTTAGCCAGATGATGTTGAAAACTGATGTGTTTTAAGTTTTTTGATATTAGGAATATAAATCATTTATTTGCTTATAATGTAGGTATACAGATAACATGTTAATTTATATGAAAAGTCCCGATAAATTTTACCTTACGGCATGCAACATTTTCAAACATAAGAATTTATATAATTATAGAATTGAATTAATTTTATTATAGCATTATTATAACTCTCACAGAGAGTCCTGTGACCCAGCAGTGGGAACATTATAGGTTGATTATGTATAACTCTATTCTAATTTGGTTTTTTTTTGTTCCTTCAAAGTATGATGGTCACGATATTCGGTGGGCCGGTGAACCCAGAAAAATAGTAGAAGTGTATAGCGAGTTGAAAATAAAACAGAAGTTTATTAGTTAGTAGTGCCTATCGAAAATAAATATTTTTCAATACATTAAAATAGAATATGGAAGATCCATTACAAAGCAATAATAGTACACGGCGGTAAACCGATTGAAATGCTGAGCAATTTTTCCAACCTTTTTAAATCGCCAAAAATACGGCGAGCCTCAATTCCTAGGAAATTGGTTACGGTTATGTTGTTTCCGGAGCAGTGGTGGCTCAGTGGTAATGGCCACGACTTACGAATTGTAGGTTCGCACCCAGGCAGGCGCTTTACTTTGTGTAACTAATTGATTTCATCACCACTGCTCTCAAAACGGTGAAGGAAAACATCGTGAGGAAACCGGCATGTCCTAGAACCGAAAATTCGAAGACATGTGACATCTACCAAACCGCACCGGGCCCGCGTGCTCGATTACGGCCCACTCCCTCTCATAGAGAGGAGGCATGTGTCCCAGCAGTGCAGGCAGCATTATAGGCTAATTATGTATGTTGTTTCCTACACGCCCCCATAGCCTGCCAACGACACCATTTTGCCACCTACAACGGACTGTCCGTTATGGGTGGCAAAATGGAAAAACTACACACTTTTTGTGACCTGAACGTGGTACTAAATGACTGAGACTAATGAGCATAACATATAACATCACGCTTTTATTCCCTGAAGAGTTAGGCAGAGATAAGTTATTATGTAGATGAATTGGGTTTGTACCTATATTATCATTATTTTCCGTTTTAATCCCGCCTTTTTTTTGTAAATTTCTCGACTATTTTCGCAAACTAACGAAATACATATTTAAAATTCCACTGCAATCGTACATCACATAAAAAACCTGTGTGTCTGTCCCATAGGAACTTATAAATTTAAGTTCTTAAACTGCATTCTCCAGCTATGTTGATGATGAATGAAATGCATCGATCCCAGCGTGGTTTGACCATACTCGATTACTCGAAGCCAGATATTTGCAGTAGCCCCTAGAGGCTCATGTTTCATGGGGCTACAGAGACCATGGCACATCGAGGACTAGACCGGAGGGTGCGATAATGGTAGGGAGAACGTGCCCTTAGGTTCTAGTTCTTAAACTACATTCACCACCTTTGTTACATGTAAATCCAAACTGTAATTTTACATTACAGTGGTACAGTGAAAAACGAACACGGTTAACTCAATTTATCCTCACCAAACCGCGGGTTTGTAACACAAGTCAAGCGTTAATTACGCCTAGTCACAGCCTCGTAACTATTCATAGCACGTCATAAAGTGCTAATCACAGCTACACAGCTGTTTATTTACACTGTGTCAGCTCATTAGTTAAAACATTAGGCGGGTGATAGATTGGAGGGAAAGTGTGGATTAGTGTGCACGTTAGGGCTGTTTTTGGAAGATCATGTAAAATTTTACATGATGGATTCCTTTTTAAGATTCCTTAGTGAACAAGGAACCCTAAAAAGGATGTGGCCCACCCTAGTAATGATTCTAATTTACCATCCGAGCACACCAAATACATCCCCAATTTTACAATTACCTCTGCTGCATCAACAGATAGGGTTACCCGTTGGCCCGACCGCTAGAAAAGTTTCTGCTAGCTTGACATTTATATTAACTAAAACCTTTTCCGTATTGTTGTGGTTGCCTTCTTAGCAAGAGCGAGCTAAGTTGGAGATTAATCATATAGTTTTATTTATAATAATAATAATAATAATAATAATCTTTATTTATATAAAAAACAGATTGTAGTACATGTAACGGTTTTCACAAAGTGGGTAGTATGAAATCTCTGACAATCAAGTGGGTGACGTGCTGTTCTCCTTGCTAGGCTATGAAATAGCCTGTATTAAGGAATAACAGTGCCGATCCCCTCTAATTGTATTACTACAATTTTCATTTAAAAGTTAAAATGTTAAAAAAATATAAAAACAAAATAAATACAGGTATTAGAGCACGAGCGCATTTGTGTGTCGTGTGTGTGTGCGTGTGTGTGTGTGTATGTGCGTGAGCGTGCGGATATGTAAGCGTGCGTAAGTACGGGGATTCGATTAGTGTGGGTCTATGTTTTGGGTGAGTGGTACAATAAACAAACTTGTCATAACTTAATTAAATTAAATATTTTTCTGTTTCGTCGTAGGTTTTATTTTGAAGGAATGTGCGGACAGTCTTTTTACAATTATGATAAGACAATTTATATATGGGACATTTTTTGTTAATTGTATTGTAAAGAGACGGACCTTAATAATAAAATAATCTTTTAGTAAAAGAGAGGCGGGTTTTTGGAGGAGTACAAATTTTATCTTTTCGGCGTTTGGTAATTTCAATATAGGGGGTTATGCGGTGTTGCAACAGAATTGATTGTAAAATAAAGTGTTGCCGCACGTTGAGGACGTTGCAGTTTTTGTATAACTGATTAGTTGGATAAATTAGTGGACGGAAGGTAGCAACTTTCAGTATGGCGCGATGTGCAACTTCCAACGGTTTAAGGATAGTTTTTGCAGCACCACCCCATGGAATACAATAGGTAATAGTAGATAGGCATAAGGCAAAATAAACATTTCGTATAATTATAGGATTAGCAATACTTCTTAAGGTTTTAAATATATATATATATATATATATATATATAAGTTTGCGAACTCTGCCAGTAAGGACATTAATATGAGATTTAAATTTAAGATTCTTATCTATGACTATACCTAGGTATTTGATTTCATCCGTAGAGGATGTAAGTGCACAGTGGCATGAAACTTGAGTTTTAAAATTGCATGTGTGAGCTTTAAGTTTAATTGGTGGGTTTGGTTGGGTAGCAGAACTGATCGAGTAGGTAATGAACTTGGTTTTGGAGGTAATGAGTGTAAGCGTATGGAAATAAAGCCAGTTTAGCACTACATCAAAGCCATGCTGTGCTTTGTCCTCGAGTTCATTTATGTTTGGATTTTGTTTAACTTGGACGCTGGATTATTTTAGCCGGGGTACAAAACATTTTTGAAGTGTTTCTATTTTATTTCCATCGCGGGTCGAGCATGGTTGAGACTCATCTAGTAAAGGAAGACACAAACCAAACCAAACCAAGGCAAGCCTAAGCCCAGCTGTGAGGATAGTCTAAATGTATATGTGGATGTATCCGAAAATTTAAAAATAATATAGCGGATTAAGGTTCCGTAGTAAACAAGGGTAAGTAAACAAAAGTCCCTTATAGTTTCGCCATGTCCGTCTGTCTGCCAGTCTGTCTTCGGCTTAGCTCAGAGACTCTTAAGACTAGAAAGCTGTAATTTGGCATGAGTATACATATTAATCACGCCGATAAAGTGGTAGCATAAAATCTTAAAAGTATATTTTTTTTCCCTTAGCAAGCTGATTCAAG
Source organism: Atethmia centrago (assembly GCA_905333075.3). Classification (NCBI taxonomy): domain Eukaryota; kingdom Metazoa; phylum Arthropoda; class Insecta; order Lepidoptera; family Noctuidae; genus Atethmia; species Atethmia centrago. Next base: position 9,960,174 of record HG995383.1, on the reverse strand, counting down.
TTTAAGTACGCAATTTATTCTCCTTTCAACGACGATCATGGCAATAGAAACTTAAATACGACCAAATTAATCTTACGCCTTGTTCAGCCACGAGGCCCAAATATAGTATACAATACCATACAATTTCTCGCTACAACGAGACAAGCCACTTCCTTATACCATATTACTATTCAACAAGCGAGCTGAAACACTCTCTGCATATAATTCCGTGTAGCATCGGTAATACGCGCAGTGATTGTTCAAAATCTTCTGTGTATATACGAACGTCCCCATGTTTATTAAGCAGTTCCGTGACTAGCTAATTGGGCGGAAAGATAACACACTATCTAAGACACAGATTAAACAAACATGAATTATGTTCCTAAGCAGGAATTAAAAAAAAATCATCTAAGAGGTAAATCAATTAGAAACTATACCCAGTTTCGAGTTAATTACTCTTCAAAATAATAAACATTTTTTTCTGTTTTTTTTTAAACATCTGCTGCGAGTTGTTTTCGGGAATCTGAAAATCAACTGATGACTTCCATCAGTACGCTAAAAGAAGCACTGACGAATATTTTATTAAATCCGAATCCACATGGACGAGTTGTGGCCAAGAACTAGTCAAAAAGTCGTCGTGATTGGTGCTCCTACGATCGATGTTCCACACTTATGCAATATGTATAGCCTTAAATGGTGTTCGTTTTTCGTGAACTTTACCCTCGCACGCAACCACCGAATGTACTTAAAATGCCGCCTGTGTATAAAGTAGGGAAACCGGGTTACTCGGGAGCCGAGCCAGCATTTAAATTTAAAGGGTTTTTCGGCTAAATAAAAGGTGGTCATGGAAACAATGGCACAGGTACATAATGTATGAAGATTATCGGCGTTTTATATTGTTTCAGATGTTTTTTCTATCCTAAGTAAACTTGTTATTTATTAACATGTGAAGTTGGTAAGTTTGAACCCTATAGTTGTGCTACTTTATTAAAAATTTAAACATTTTAAGTTTCGGACTCCGCACCACAATGAAGGGTTCATTAGTTGGGAAATTGGTATGAATTTTTCCCAAAAACTTAACATTGTAGTTGAAAAACATGTTCTCCCATACATCGACATATGCCGCGGTCAATTCTCCAACTGCAAATTTAAGTTGGTCGACTATTAATCGTTAACTTGTAAAGCCCACTTAGCTGTGATAGGTTTCTTTTTAATATCATTATGTACTGCCATGGATTTTTCACATCTCCATAAAAACCATTTAGCTGGAAGGGGAGGGGGGGGGGCACTTGAGTGTAACAAAAATTAGCATTTTAAAGCTTAAGAGGCTGACAACACCTATAGCGCGGTCACTGTCAGATTGCAAAGAAAAGAAAGAGAAGCGCGATAACAAAACGCTGGTAATTTATTGCAAAATATGAAGCAATCATCGATTTACAAAAAAGCTATAGATTTTATAAAAAAAAATAAAACACTATTATGCTAATATGTTGCTTGTAGAATAATCTGACCAAAACTCAGAATGATTGCATGTATATTAGTATGGTTTTTAATCGTTAAAATAATTTTTTAGAGGTATATTCGTGATTTTTTTACCGTATCAAATTAATTGTATTATGTTTTTAACACACTATCTACCTAGCATATAACCTAAAGAATATTATATATTTTTCTGATTTTGTTTACTGCAGTGGATCATATACTTTTAGGCATTATAAAACTTACAAAATTTGCGTTTAGGTCCTGTAGTCCCCTTAATATTACGCAAAAAGATCCTTGAATCCTAAAATGGTGTTGATAGACCTGCAATATTTTTGCACGGGTTATCCAACAACACCATGGACGAACGATGGGGTTGACGAGAAAAAAAAATAACATCCCCACATTACGTGCAAGGGAGTTACCCAAAAGAAAAATGTTTTTCAAGATTTTTTTAGCACTTTGTCGGCGTGATTCATATGTATACCTATGCCAAATTACAGCTTTCTTTTCTGTGTCTGAGCTACAGTGGGGACAGACAGAAAGACAGACAAACAGACAGACATGGCGAAACTATAAGGGTTCTTTGTTTACTACGGAACCCTAAAAAAGAGTAGGTTTTATAAATACAACGAAACTTTTTGTTATTTTGTCGATATTTGAATCAATTTGAATAGGTAACATTTATAATCCTCAAAAGACGTATGTTTCTATTGTCAGCTACGTTTAAGAAGGTGTTTAGAAATGTTTAAAAAGGCCGTAGGCACACAGCTGAACTTGGCCTTTCACCAGACAAACAAAATGAGCGATAAAGATTCAATAATGTGACAAAAATAATGGTCGCTATGTTGAATACATGTACATAAGAGATTTCTAAGGCAAATCCCTTTGGTATTATACCTTAGCTATCTTTTTCAGTTAACAAAAAAAGAAGGCCTAGGAAATTCTTAAAATCAATTTTGCCCATATCCAAGAGCTTTTTGACGAGGTTAAATAGTGTTCCAAATTGAAAGGATTCGAAAATAATAATTTTTTTAGGTTTAACAATGATTCTTTGAACTGTATTCATGCGACATTTTCTTTGGAAAAATCCGACAATTGTATTGCTGTATGAAAAGGCTGATTACGGTCTATAAGTACATAATGCATCTCTTAAGTGAACAAACACATAATATAACATCACTCTTATAACCTCTGGAGGGTAAGGCTTTTTTTTTTTTTTTTGAGGGTGGGAAATCATCAAATAACTTCTCCCGCTCTGGGTGGAGCGGGAGGGTGTGTCAGACTCTTACTGACTAAAACCCACCCGTATTCCTTCCTGTTGCCTGTGTTGCGGGGGCCTCGGTGACCCATAAGTACCTTCCCGCGACCCCGGCAGGCTTCGGCCCTAGTGGACCCCTACTTTGTGCTGACGACATCTCTTTGAGGCGCGCGTGGAATACGACGCGCCGTCGACCCGGGCCTGGTCCTTACCGGACGGTGAGCTACCCATTGCTCACCGTCCGCAAGCCCGCGCCTACGGTGGCCGGAAATCCGCCCGGGATTCCCGACGCCCTGGGCATCTCCTGCGGCGGCTAGGGGCGAGAGGGCGCGAAACGTGCCTTTCCCTCAACCGTCCCGCCTCCTCCTTCGCGAGCATTACTGCTTCGCAGAAGGAGGTGACGGCTACCCATGCCCTCTCGCTCCGTACCATGGCCTGAACCAGGGCCGGACGCGAGAGGTCTCTGCCGCCGATCGCCTCCACGAGGACACGGCGGTGCTCTGCCCAAGCCGGGCAGACCTCCACCGTATGCTCCACCGTGTCCTCTGGGCGATCCACACAGTGGTGAAACCCGGACGTTTCCTCCCGCCTTATCCGACACAGGAACCTCCCGAAGCTGCCGTGTCCGGTGAGGACCTGTGTCAGGCGGAAGGTGAGGACGCCGTAGCGCCTCTCCAGCCACTCCTCAAAGAGGGGGCTTATCGCCGCAATCGTGGCGTGCCCAGCACTGGGTTGCGACAACCGTACTTTCCATGACGCCATGAGATCCCGCCGGAGCTCCGTCCGCTGTGCCGCGATTTCTCGCGGCAGCGGACTTACGCCCCGGCGTTTCACCTCCTCGCGCCACTCCCATACGTGCGCGAGGACTTTTGCCTCCAGATCCCATGGCGGCAATCCGGCAAGGAGGCTCGCTGCCTCGCAGGAGACCGTGCGGTATCCCCGGACCATCTGGATGGCCATGACCCTTTGGGCCGCGCTTAACCGGCGGGCTGGCCGCAGCGCCAGAGAGCGCGCCCATACAGGAGCCCCGTAGAGGGCCATGGACCGCACGACCCCCGCGTAGAGCCTCCGGCAGGAGGCGTTTGGACCCCCTAGATTGGGCAGGAGCCGCTTCAATGCAGCGCCCGCCCGCTCCAGTTTGGGAGCCAAACATCGGAAATGCTCCACGAAGTTCCACCGGCTGTCGAGGACGAGTCCCAGGTACTTCATCGTCGACTCGACGCCGATAGAAACCCCTCCTACCGTTATTTGGGATTTACCGGTGGCGCGTTCCGAGGACCATGAAAACACATGGCCTCGGACTTGTGCAGGGCCACCTCGAGTCCCAATTGCCGGATCCTTTCGACGATTGTCGCAACCCCGCGTGCCGCTAATTCGGCCGCCGCCTGGTGCGACCTCCCCTGCGCCAGGACCAACGTGTCGTCAGCGTAGCACACTACGCTGACGCCGCTAGGGAGGTCGGCGCGCAGCACCCAGTCGTATCCGATGTCCCACAGATGCGGCCCCAGGACCGATCCCTGTGGGACACCGCACGACATCTCTTGCCGGTTCCACACTCCCTGGTGACCGGGGTAGATGACGGCCCTGTCCGTCAAATAGGCCTCGACCACACGACAGAGGTAGGTCGGCATCCGGTGATACCGGAGTGCCTCCCTGATGCAACTCCAGGGCAGGGTATTGAAGGCATTAGCGATGTCTAGAGACACCGCCAACACGACCCCACCCTGGGCAACAGCATTCCCCGTCGTCAGGGCTCGCACACGCATGATGGCGTCCACCGTAGAGCGCCCTCTGCGGAAACCAAACTGGCTCTACGCCAAATCCGGCCCCACCCGCACCAGCTGGCCGACGAGGCGGTCTGCAATGACTCTTTCAAAGAGCTTGCCCACCTCGTCGAGCAGCACGATGGGCTGATAAGCGGACGGAGAGTCCGCAGGGCGCCCTGCCTTCTTTATGAGGACCAGTTTCCCCGTCTTCCAGCGAAGCGGGAACTGGCCCCTCTCCATGCATGCACTTAGGAGCCCCCTAAGTCGAGGCCCGAGGGCCTCCAAGGCCAGGACCCAGGCCTTCCCAGGTAAGCCGTCGGGTCCTGGGGCGGTATTTTTGGCATTAAGCCTGCGTACCGCCGCTCTCATTTCTACCTCGGTCACCTCCGGAGCATCGTCGTCGCCGTCGTCGTTGGCGGTGTGGTCCGCATCGGGCACCGCAGTAGGCGGAGCCATAGGCGGGGAGGTGTGTTCCCCTCGGGAAGGGAACAGAGCGCTCACCACGTCCTCCACAAGCTGGGGGAGGGTAAGGCTGAGGTGTACTTGTAGTACACCCACATTTCACCAGTTATGTTTAAATCCCATGTAATAGAAGGTAAGCCTGTTGCCCGGTTGAAGGGCACAAATCTAGACTCGGGACTGCTACTGAGAAATTCCTCAGGAAATACCAATAACACCTTGCCCGCTTTTTTTTTTTTTTTGCTTGGGAAGTCATCAAATAACTTCTCCCGCTCTGGGCGGAGCGGGAGGATGTGTCAGACTCTTACTGACTAAAACCCACCCGTATTCCTTCCATTGCCTGTGTTGCCAGGGCCCTCGGTAACCCTTTAGTACCTTCCCGCGACCCCGACAGGCATCGGCCCTAGTGGACCCCTACACTTGTGCTGACGACATCTATTTGAGGCGCGCGTGGAATACAACACGCCGTCAACCCGGGCCTGGTTCTTACCGGACGGTGAGCTACCCATTGCTCACCGTCCGCAAGCTCGCGCTTACGGTGGCCGGAAATCTGCCCGGGATTCCCGACGCCCAGGGCGTCCCCTGCGGCGGCTAGGGGCGAGAGGGCGCGAAATTTGCATTTCCCTCAACCGTCCCGCCTCCTCCTTCGCGAGCATTCCTGCTTTGCAGAAGGAGGATTTTGCCCGACCTGGGAATCGAACCCCTCAAGTAGTGCTTGCGACCACTAGACCAACCAGGCAATTCAAAAAGTATGTATGTACATATGAGTATCAATCGTGGAGCTATTTATTGAATCGCCCAACAAGTCTTGATTACATAATCAGCCTGTTCCCATTGCTGAGACACAGGCCTCCTCTCTATGAGAGGGAGTGGGCCGTAATCGAGCACGCGGGCCCAGTGTGGCTTGGTAGATGTCACATGTCTTCGAATTTTTGGTTCTTGGACATGCCGGTTTCCTCACGATGTTTTCCTTCACCGTTTTGAGAGCAGTGGTGATGAAATAATTTACACAAAGTAGAGCGCCTGTCCGGGTTCGAACCTATGACCTACAACTCGTGAGTCGTGGCCGTTACCACTTAGGCCACCACTGCTCTAAGTCTTGATTATTGAAACACAAATTATTATCTATTGTTAATCGTAACAAATTATCGAGTTAGAAGTTAGAAGAAGGTATCAACCTCCTTCTAACATCTAGCTCGCAAATACAACCCCTTGTCATGCCAAACTACGGTTTTCTCCTAATCACCACTACTAATATTGGTAACAGACTGATATCTGATAGTAATAGGCAAGTGGCATCAATCAAATTAACTGTTTGCATATGCAATACGCATCTCCATCTAACGGCAGTATCAGTCTAATGAAGTGGTCAGTGAAAAAGCTGATAGCTACACCTTTATGAAACCTACAAGCATTTATAAGGTAACATGTATTGTATAGTCAAGGAATATTAATATAATATTACTAATACATGTATCCTAATCCTAACTTCCTAAGTTATAACATTGTATATATAAATATAAATATTACATTGTACATGCAAAAGTGAGTTTGTTTTTTACCGCTTTGTCAACGGCTGAACGGATTTTAATGAAATTTGGAAAACGGGCAGACCATGACCTGAATTAGGACAAAGGGTCGTCCTCACATTTAGTTATAAATTCAACATTATTTATACTAATCTTTAGGTAACAATATAATTTAAAAGAGTGTTCATGGAGTTTCTTGCCTGCTCTTCTCCATAGGTAGGTACCTACTACACTTTGGAATGGGCAACTTCATATTTATAACTGACCGACTCCTTGACAATTCAAAAGTGCCTGTAAATCGTCTAATTGAAATAAACGCTTTGAGTTCGAGTTTGAGTTTGAGGTACTTTTTATCCCGGTAGTACGTTCCCGTGGGATATTTCCGACCTACATACGCCAGAAACCGCTGGAAAAACTAGTATAATATAATATAAGGAATATCAATATAAACCCCAAATTAATAATTTAATTTTTACGTGCACCTTATTAATTATTAATTTAATTAGTGCTAAGTAGTACTAAGTAAATTATTATACTAATTTTCCGTCTACGTCTGCTACACATAACATTTATGCATTTATACATGCTAACATTTTGAATGAAAATGACAATTCGAAAAAGTAACATGCGCACGCTATTTGGGAAAGAAATTTGACTGAAAACTACTTAACAGTATCACTCCTTCACTGTACTATCGGACAAACTTCCGCATGCTCACCTCTAAGGCGATAAACGCATAGCCTGGCTCACGACTCAATCGCCCGATACCGTTTTGTTCAATAGGATGCACGAAGCGAATTTTGGTTGCGTTCGTATTAATTCAGTGATGTATAGAAGTGTCTATACATCACTGAATTAATTCAGTGATGTACACACTCACACGAGGCGCGTGCTATGCTCTATTGTTTGTAAGATGTTTTTTTAATGGGCATGGCCAGCGCGAGCTCTTTATGAATTATTATTGTTGACAAGAAGTAATTTCGTACTCATATCTTCTGTTTGGTTTAGAAAATGTATTGTTGATATTGCTATATTAAATTAGTATCAACATTCCACAAAAATATGTATAATAATTTGGAATTAGAAATGTCAAACAACAATTTATATCTATTCTATCCACTTTAATATATTCCTCTCTCCATGGCTGTGCTCTTTCGGGTCTATAAAAGTTATTTATTAACGTTTTCACTGCCTTCCCAATTTTCGCGATGTTCTATGCGATGCGAAGTGGACGGAAATGAAGTTTCACAAAAATAGGTACCTATTTTTGTGTAATTTCATTTCCCTCCACTTTGCTTGAGCATAAACTTTCAGGCACTCGATGTATTTCAAGAACTGGGAACTGAGAAATGAAATTCTCTTAGGCTGACATCATTCTCTGAAAGTGTCTATCTCTCAAAGAGGACAACATACTTTCAACATTACATAACTTATAACCAAAATAATATTTCAACGAAAATGCAATAATACGCATAGTCGTCATAATTATTGTGTATTTTATGTCATTGATATAAGGATTAAATTGTAGTGACAGACTTACGCTCGTGAAATACAAGAACAGGTATTGCTTTGTCACTTATGGTGCCGCATAACTCGTAGAGAATTTCATCAAACAACGTTGTTTAATATTTTCTCGGATTCGAAATTCTAATTGGAGCGAGTACTGAAGCACGTTTTCAAACACTGTGCGGTTTTTGTTCACAATTTCAGTAATTTGCGGGAAGTTCAAAATCATATGTTACTTGAGTATTACAGGTTAAGGCATGTTCTGAATGCACTAGCTCTACAAGACAATAAAATCCTTGTCTTACTGGCCACTTACTGCAAGACATAAGTTACTTTTACGTTTAGAAAATCTAAATAACACCAAAGCTACTCTTTCAGAAATCCAGTAAACCCATCATGCGTACATATCCATAAATCCAACAAGGTTAACAATAAGTCAGTCAGTTGCCATTCCGCAGCGCAGCAAACAGCTCGAACGTACCATTGCACATAATTTAGCACATTTGCAAGCGTAATGCAACTCACTGTGTTTAGTTCTACCGTCTAATTTAAACTTTGAGCTGTCTCTTTGTTTGAATCTATTGTGTTTCGGAACTGTTTTGATTGTAAATGAGGACTGGAGAAGTGCTCTTCGACTCCTTTAAATTGTTATTCCAATTTGATTTCAACGATTTGCAACAAGCAACCATAATTATAGCTGTGATTATTACATTTTCGAAACTTGATTGAATTTAATACATAATCATCCTATAATGTTCTCACTGCTGAGACACAGGCCTCCTCTCTGCGAGAGGGAGCGGGCCGTAATCCACCACGCGGGCCCAGTGCGGGTTGGTAGATGTCACATGTCTTCGAATTTTTGGTTCTAGGACATGCCGGTTTCCTCACGATGTTTTCCTTCACCGTTTTTTGAGAGCAGTGGCGATGAAATTATTTACACAAAGTAAAGCGCCTGTCCGGGCTCGAACCTACGACCTACAACTTGTAAGTCGCGGCCGTTACCACTGGGCCACCACAGCTCTCATATAAATTACTAACTTGAACAAGAAATTAATTTTAATAATGCAGGCATTCATTATTAAAATTAATTTCTTTGAATTATAAGTAAGTATATAAAATTTGAACGACAAAGTTAAAGGCAGAATAAGAGATCTATGTATTAGAGATATATGTACGAGGGTCATTCAATAAATACTTAGCCTACAAAAAGTAAACGAAAATTTTGGAAAAGTGGCAATTTATTTTTCAACAAAGTCTCCTTTTAGTTCGATACACTTAGCCCAGCGATGCTCCAACTTTTTTAACCCGTCCGAAAAATAGTTTTTGTCAAACTCTGCAAAATAGGCCTCCGTGGCGGCGATGACCTCCTCATTCGATCCATATCTATTCCCGGCGAGTGATTTTTTCAGATTAGGAAACAGAAAGAAGTCACAAGGGGCCAAATCTGGAGAATACGGTGGATGGGGCAACAATTCGTAGCGTAATTCGACCAATTTGGCCATGGCAACGGCAGACGTGTGAACCGGTGCATTGTCGTGGTGAAACAGCACTTTTTTCTTCGCCAGATGGGGTCGTTTTTTCTTTAATTCGGCGTCGAATCGGCCCAATAAATCGGTATAGTAAAGCCCTGTAATTGTTTTACCCTTCTCGAGGTAATCGATGTAGATCACACCTTGTGAATCCCAGAAAACGGTGGCCATAACTTTTCCGGCCGATTTTACAGTTTTCGCCTTCTTTGGAGCACGTTCCCCGGTCTGGATCCATTGTTTTGATTGCTCCTTGGTCTCTGGTGTGTACCAGTGGATTCAGGTTTCATCGACGGTCACAAAACGACGCAAAAACTCCGCTGGATTCCGCTTAAACAGCGCCAAACACGTCTCCGATGTGGTCTCACGGTTGCGCTTGTTTTCTGGTGTGAGTAAACGCGGCACCCATCGCGCCGACAGCTTTCTCATGCCGAGTTCCTCGTGAAGAATATGATGCACTGTTCCTTCTGAAATGCCTACAGTCTCAGCTAGCTCCCGAACCTTCAATCGGCGATCTGCCAATACGAAATCATTGATTTTTTTAATGTTTTCCTCCGTAGCAGCTGTTTTCGGTGCACCTGGACGTGGTTCATCAAAAACCGACGTACGGCCACGTGCAAACTCGTTGAACCAATTCTTGACGGTGGCCATCGATGGAGAAGAGTCACCGTTCACAGCATCCAAGCGCTCTTTGATTTCGATGCGCGTTTTCCCTTCCAAAAATAGGAATCGAATCACCGAACGATATTGCTCTTTTTCCATTTTTGTAAAACCGATCGACACGTTCGCTTCCATAAGTTGTCAAATTAAAACAAATTAAGGGATTGGAATGAAAATTTGAAAAAAGAATTAAAAAAGAATGTGCTACACTGTGGTAAAACTCTTTTGAAACTACAGCGCCCTCTGGCGATGAGGCTAGGTACTTATTGAATGCACCTCGTATCTTTAAGAACTTTCTGTACCTTCGCAAATAAATTCTTTAATTTTTTTATGATTGGTTGAGAGCTGTTTGCATTTTATAAACATACATACATAAACTTACGCCTTCTCGTCATGGGGGTAGGCAGAAACTATAGAACGCCACTTTACATACTCCTTTTGATTCGTTTACGTTCATACATCTGCGGGGCAATTGCGTTACCCACATAAAATGACAATTGATCGCAATGGGTTTCATTTTGACAGTACACCCACGTACATTGTGTTATTTACATTGCTGAGCAGATGAATTTTTCAAACCTATGTAGCAATGGATTAGCAATATCTTTCAATACTCTCCGATTGTGATTCACACTGTGTTACGCAATTAGGGTGCTGGTCTGGTTTTATACGCTGAAATTAAAGTGAAATCAACCAGTTAAATTATTAAACTCCTGGTATCTACTCACGTACCTCCTCGACACTAATTAAGTTACGTAATCAAGAAATCTAATCACCCACATATATTATGTTTTAAAGTCAGCCAGGTTACAATTTCCTATTACATTTCTAAGGTATCCACAAACTAGTTAGCGAGACGGTTTTATAACTAGTTTTTTTCACAAATGTACAGAGGCGGACTTAATGCCATAGGCATTTTCTACCAGTCAACCTGTGTGTGTGTGTGTGTGTGTGTGTGTGTGTGTGTGTGTGTGTGTGTGTGTGTGTGTGTGTGTGTGTGTGTGTGTGTGTGTGTGTGTGTGTGTGTGTGTGTGTGTGTATTAATGATTTTAATGATTATAATTCTGTAAATACATATTTGTTATGGTTGCAAATCATATTTTAATTAAGATACAACCTGACACTGACCTGCAAATTGCAATAAACGTAAAAAACTTTGAATTTCGGGCTTTTTTTTGTGGATGGGAAATCATCAAATAACTTCACCCGCTCTGGGTGGAGCGGGAGGGTGTGTCAGACTTACTGACTAAAACCCACCCGTATTCCTTCCGTTGCCTGTGTTGCAGGGCCTCGGTGACCCATTAGTACCTTCCCGCGACCCCGGCAGGCATCGGCCCTAGTGGACCCCTACATTGTGCTGACGACATCTTTTTGAGACGCGCGTGGAATACGACGCGCCGTCGACCCGGGCCTGGTCCTTACCGGACGGTGAGCTACCCATTGCTCACCGTCCGCAAGCCCGTGAATTTCTTTTTTTAGATTTATTTTAGACATAGTTTAAGATTTTCTTACTAATATTAATATGTAACTTTGTAATGATGTAACTTCTAGTAATTTCTGTGTGAACTTATGTACTTACTTATAATAAAATTGTTATTATTACGGACTGAAATTTCAACGTTTTACTCAATTTATTTGATAGGAAATTACCTCTGCAAGTATTCACTTCTTCCCATGCCACAAGCAATCATAAAGTTCTACATATAACTAACTCATTGCTGTTGCATCGACGTAACGACATCATTGCTTGATTGATTTCAGTCGTACGAGTATATCCTATTTAATCGTACCGCTGTGTGTACCTATTTCAATATGCCTTGTTGTTTAATGTTAATGTACTTCTTCTAGTTTCTTCCTTTAATGAACGTCTTTTTTTTGGGTGGGTAATTATCAAATAACTTCTCTCGCTCTGCGTGGAGCGGGAGGGTGTGTCAGACTCTTGCTGACTAAAACCCACCCGTGTTCCTTCCGTTGCCTGTGTTGCCAGGGGCCTCGCTAACCCGGTACGTTCGGTAAGTTCCACACTGTTATTTACAAGAGGCCTATTTAGACTCCTAAGACGTTCTTTTGTTCGTCTAAGGAGTTTAAATATGCCTCTTGTAAATAACAGTGTGGAACGTAAACAATAATAGGTAGGTCGATTTCAAATTTGGGGTCAAAAAGCATTATATCTAATTTAATTCTCGTGGAGAAGATGTTAACGTACCTTTAATTACTTTAAATCGACTACTTCTTCGGACACCTTAGAGCCTAGAAAGACTTTCATAACACTGTAAATTAAGGAGATAGGCTTATAAAACTAAACCATTTCTCATTAATGTCTCTACTTCTAAGCGCATTTTTTCTAGATTACTATATAAAACAAAAACATGTGCAGGACTGGAATTTTATTTTTACAATGTTTAATATAATTCTAAAGGAAGGATAATCAAATGTTGAGACAATCTTGAGTCCCAATAAATATACCATTTAGTAGCTTTTTAAAATAATTTGTCTGTATAATCTCATTTGTGTAACTGTAATTAAACGCATCAATAAACACGTGGGATGGATACTCTGCTATAGCCTGCCTCTCACCCCGCGTGATCATGATTGTCATGTGGTTAATTAATTACTGAACGTACTTAAATACAAAAATACGAAAATATCATACATTAAAATTAATGAAATTCCTACTTTTTGGCCCTACATTTGAGAACGACTTAGGTACAGCATTTATGTTACCGGATATTTTCACCTTTCGTGATATTTATTAATATATTTATTGTGTTACAAGCCGAGCTCTCGATGGGATTAGTAGAGGATGAAAATTCGTCATTTTTACCCCCTATTACGGGAAAATAATTATACAACTTGTTTTTTTTTGATATCCCATAACTCTAAATAAATAAAATAAAATGCATTTATTTATTAATATTATTTATATATTATGTTGATTCTTTGATATGGTCTCATTCATACCCTAGAGTTATGGGATATCAAAAAAACACCTTGTATAACTTTTTTTTGTTTTCTTTTTATTTTTTTGCGGGTGGGAAATCATCAAATAACTTCTCCCGCTCTGGGTGGAGCGGGAGGGTGTGTCAGACTCTTACTGACTAAAACCCACCCGTATTCCTTCCTGTTGCCTGTGTTGCCAGGGGACTTGGTGACCCATAAGTACCTTCCCGCGATCCCGGCAGGCATCGGCCCTAGTGGGCCCCTACATCGTGCTGACGACATCTCTTTGAGGCGCGCGTGGAATACGACGCGCCGTCGACCCGGGCCTCGTCCTTACCGGACGGTGAGCTACCCATTGCTCACCGTCCGCTATCCCGCGCCTACGGTGGCCGGAAATCCGCCCGGGATTCCCATCGCCTCCACGAGGACACGGCGGTGCTCTGCCCAAGCCGGGCAGACCTCCACCGTATGCTCCACCGTGTCCTCCGGGCGATCCACGCTGTGGTGACACCCGGACGTTTCCTCCCGCCTTATCCGACACAGGAACCTCCCAAAACTGTCGTGTCCGGTAAGGACCTGCGTCAGGCGGAAGGTGAGGACGCCGTGGCACCTCTCTAGCCACTCCTCAAAGAGGGGACTTATCGCCGCAATCGTGGCGAACCCAGCACTGGGTTGCGATAACCGTACTTTCCATGACGCCATGAGATCCCGCCGGAGCTCCGTCCGCTGTGCCGCGATTTCTCGCGGCAACGGACTTACGCCCCGGCGTTTTGCCTCCTCACGCCACTCCCATACGTGCACGAGGACTTTTGCCTCCAGATCCCATGGCGGCCATCCGGCAAGGAGGCTCGCTGCCTCACAGGAGACCGTGCGACCTTGTATAACTTGTAAAACCCCTTTAGGGAATGAATTTTCAAAAATCCTTCTCTTCGTGCTAACTTTCGTCATACTGACTCTTGTGTATAATGTCAAGATTTTAGACTCATTGGCTTAGGCTATGCGTGTCTGCCAGTGAATGAATTTAAATTTTCGATGTGTTTGCGGAAATTCAGGTTTATGTTAATCGTGACGCATTTCATATTTGATAATTATGATCGGTTTTAACAAGTCCATGCAATGTCAGCATAATGTTAATTACAATAATGTAAAATAATAATTAAATTAATTTTATTATATTTATATTAATTTTATTATTAACTATATTTATTTATTATTATTATTAATAATAATTGCTTGAATGTTTAGATTAATAAGCGTTGGATTAGTGTTTCTAATTGTAAATAATAGGTACTTGCGGTTTTATCTGTATTTAATCTTAAGAGATTTTTATGAAGCCAATTAAACATTGAAGACTATTAGAAACGTCTCAAGGTTCAGAGATATTTTAGTATTCACGGGGTAAGTAACTTTAATATTTCAAACTAATAAGCCTGAAACCTGGCGCGACATGATTAAGGCAACACTTGATTGATTGCACGACTGGCGCGCTAAATGAGGTTCGAGGCTAGGCGTTAGTTCTATGACGCCTCGCTGCTTCCACGCTGGGTGAAATCTCATAAGTATAATGTACGAGTATGTTAGTTCATATAAATCGCTCTAGTTTTCTGTGAGATTAATTAAAATATCAAGAATGAATGCATTTGGCGGTACCGCGTATCGGCAAGCATAGTATGGGACGCCCCCCAGCTAGATGGACCGACGACTTTAAGAAGGTGGCTGAGACAGACTGGATGAGGACAGCGGGGGACAAGGTGTTGTGGCGCAGCCTGGACTGCTATAGGCTGAGTTGATTGATACCTACATAATTAAAAGACAGTGCCATTGTTTTGTTGGAATCACAAAGTCTTTCTTCTAGAACTTTCCAAAGCGATCGAGTGGATGTGATCTTAGCAACATATGCGCTCGTCGTAGCACCATGAGCGCTATGCCGTAGAATATCTACGCGAGAGCTTTGCTGGCTCAGTGTTCTGCCTGGATTCTAGGCGAGAAGGATGCCGCATTTGTTATACCTACCTATCGGTCAACTTCTGGAGGACAACCCTTTTTAAGGCATGTATAGATGACAGACCAAAATGTGCCCAGCATGCCACGGTCACGACTACATGACAGATTTTAAGGAATAATTCTTAGCTTTGCGCCGAGGGCACATTTTTGCTTTTTGACGTGGCGGTCAATAGGTTAATGAGGTCAGAGGCACGTACACATATATCCATAAACTCACGCCTTTTTCCTATGGGAAGAAACTACAGAATGTCACCAAGTACGATCTTTACACACTCCTTGTTCACGACACACGACACAAAGATTTTATCTAGAGCGCTCCGAATTCGCAGTCGCTGTCGTAGCATCGTATGAGCTACGCCGTAGCAAGTCTACGCGCGTAGCGACAGCTTATTAGCTTTATATTCAATTCTAGGCGCGTTGACTGGCGAGTTGCTCATAACGTAGTAACGTTAGGGATGATCGATGTTAGAAAAACATCGATGTTGACATCGATTCAAAAGTATCGATGTACGATAAATATTGAAAGGAAAACATCGGTGTATTAGGTGGCAAAATAAACAATCTATTATTTTATTTATTAAATTAGTAAAAAATAAGAAATAGTGTAGTAAGCACGTTAATGGTTAATTGTTTGATTAAATTGCGAATTTACCGGACAAAGAAATAGAATACAACACAGAATAAAGATTTACGTTGCCTCTTATTTTGTTTGCGAAGTTTCATTATATTTTATGAAAATCAATCTCAACCAACACTCGACTCGCTTCTCTCAAACAAAGTTCAAAAAGTTGTCTGTCACTGACACTGACAGTTGGCTTTTTAAACGTCACCTCCGTTATTACTTGACATTGACAATTTATTTTATCTTTTAGTTTATGAAACGCAAAGGAATAAGTATTCGTTCAGCCTAGTTCGGTTACATTGATTGTAACATGAAATCGAGTGTACCCAAAGTCCCAAACCCAATTTACGCTATAATGGTGTTGAATCCATTTCCAAACGTTGACACTAGTGTCGTCGTTCGGAAACGGCTTCAACATCTCCCTCCCCTCGAACGCTTCAGGGTTCTGCGGATCTCTAAGTTTTATCGCGGGACTGATAAGACAGCACGAGTGGAGGACCTCTACACGTCAAAGGGCACTTTCCGTCGAGCTGTCCATAACGTTTTCTCTCTGCCCGAGCCGACTTCAGCCGCAGAACCTCGAAACCCTGAAGCATTTGAGGAGGGAGATGTTCAAGCCTTTTCCGAACCATGACACTAATGTTTCATTAAGTGGAGTGGCCCACAACAAATCAAGCAAGCAATGGCCTATTATTCATCGATGTGTCGACGTTTTCGAGGGATTAACATCGATTTTTATATACCATCGATGAATATCGATCATCCTTATACTACGTGATCACCTCTTTGTTTTGATTGTGGAATACGTTATCTGTAAATGTTTATAACTGGTTGTGTCACTTTCAGTACTACGTCACTGAATAATTCATATTAATTACCGGGCTGAATACTCTGCATACGCAACACTGACCCAGATTGATACATAAACGTCATCAACGCAGCCAAAGTCTAGTTACAATAAACCTAATCACTCCCGATATAGTTTCAGCCATAAATTCTGCCTTTATAGGTACACGAGTTTGGCAGTAACTCGGACGATGAATACCATCTGTCGCCTGTCGTCATGCAAAGGCTTCTAACAAGGCCTTACGGCCATTCAGATTCACTCGCCCATTCTTCATTCGGGAATCGGTCTTTGAAGTGATATTATGCAGATGTTTCAGACGGAGATAGTAATTCATCTCTCCCTCTGTGTAATTACTTTAATTGTTCTAAATATAGGACGGCTTGAGTTAAGGAGGAACGGTTAAATTTTGGAATAGTTGAATTATTTCGCTGTGGGTGTCTGTACCCATTAACGTCCTACCTTTGCAAAATAAGAGTTTTAAAATTCTTTATTTTCGTTTCAAATTAACTCGATTTAAATTGTATGTGACTCGCGTGTGTTATTTAAAGTTATCCAATATTTACTTAAATTTTTGATAACTTATTTGAGTTCTTCTTCGTCTTATTTGAGTTATCAAATAAAAGAATAGAATTTTAAACCCAAAAAAATTAAAAAAAAAAATATATATACAGTATTTAAATCATAAATTGTGACACTTTTTTTTTTTTTTGGATGGGAAATCGTCTAATAACTTCTCCCGCTCTGGGCGGAGCGGGAGGGTGTGTCAGTCTCTTACTGACTAAAACCCACCCGTATTCCTTCCGTTGTCTGTGTTGCGGGGGCCTCGGTGACCCTTTAGTACCTTCCCGCGACCCCGGCAGGCATCGGCCCTAGTGGACCCCTACATTTGTGCTAACGACATCTCTTTGAGGCGCGCGTGGAATACAACGCGCCGTCGACCCGGGTCTGGTCCTTACCGGACGGCGAGCTACCCATTGCTCACCGTCCGCAAGCCCGCGCCTACGGTGGCCGAAAATTCTCCTGGGATTCCCGACGCTCACCCGCAGCGGCTAGGAGCGAGAGGGCGCAAAATTTGCCTTACCCTCAACCGTCCCGCGTCCTCCTTCGCGAGCATTACTGCTTCGCAGAAGGAGGTGACGGCTGCCCATGCCCTTTCGCTCCGTACCATGGCCTGACGCAGGGCCGGACGCGAGAGATCTCTGCCGCCGATCACCTCCACGAGGACACGGCGGTGCTCTGCCCAAGCCTGGCAGTCCTACACCATATGCTCCACCGTGTCCTCCCGGCGATCCACACAGTGGTGACACCCGGGCGTTTCCTCCAGCCTTATCCGACACAGGAACCTCCCGAAGCTGCCGTGTCCGGTGAGGACCTGCGTCAGGCGGAATGTGAGGATGCCGTGGCGCTTCTCTAGCCACTCCTCAAAGAGGGGACTTATCGCCGCAATTGTGGCGTGCCCAGCACTGGGTTGCGACAACCGTACTCTCCATATCGTCATGAGATCCCGCAGAAGCTCCGTCACTGTGCCGCGTTTTCTCGTGGCAGCGGAGTTACGCCCCGGCGTGTCGCCTCCTCGCGCCACTCCCATACGTGCGCGAGAACTTTTGTCTCCAGATCCCATGGCGGCAATCCGGCAATGAGGCTTGCTGCCTCACAGGAGACCGTGCGGTATCCCCGGACCATCTGGATGGCCATGACCCATTGTGACGCTTGGTAACGCGATATTAAATTTATTAATTTCCTGTTGAAAAATAATAAATTGAATATAGACACTAGATAAAACTACGACTAAACACTGCCACGTACAAATATTCCACCAATTCAACACAAAGGGAACGTGAATCGGACAGCAAGGCTCGCTACAGACAAATGGCTCAATTCTTTAATTGACTCTCATTGATAATAGATACGTCGGTATTTGACCCCGTATGCTTAACTCTTCAATAAGTAGTAGAAACGTATTTAATATCTGATTCTGGAAAAGGTTATTTGGTGACTTTGCTAAAAAGAGAGAGCTGTGAAAGCATTCTTGAGATAAGCTAGGCAGGCGATCGTAAACCTAGCCAATACCATAACAAGTACGATAGAGACGTATAGAAGACGCGGACATTCTTTTATTATTTTCCGCAGTGGAAAATCCTCATGGATGTCCTCCACCCTGGGGCGGGTGGAGGGGTCTCTCAGACTGTTGCTGATTAAAAACCACCCCGGTGTTCCCCTCTCAAACTTGCACCGGGGATCATGGGATCTAGTGCGACTTCCGCGATCCCTGGCTGGTCTCAGGCTCGTGGGGGGAATGAGGTGTAAAACTCCCCCTGCGACGTCCAATAGGGGCGCGCGTGGAACACTACGCGCCGCCACCTCAGGCAGGCAGGCGATCGTAAACCTAGCGAATACCATAACAAGTACGATAGAGATATATAGAAGACGTGGATATGCTGTACCAACCCCTTCAAACATGGGTTAACGACAGCTGGATCATCAACCTTCTGCTCGGTTTCTTCACTTAAATAAATATTTTTGACCGCAGACCAGACAGTTGATGAAAATCAACTTCTGACGAACGAGCCCACATTAAGAGAATCGACTGCTGTTTAAGATAGTTGCTGAGAGTAAGTGTATCGATTTAAACTTGTATTATACTCCATTTAAACGACTATTTGCACATCAATTAAATGTAGGTGCTTCTAAATAAAGAGCTCGTTTGACGATAATTCCAGTGTACCTACCTATTGACGTGAATTATTTTATGTGATGCGATTTGGAATTAAGTTTTGCAGATTATTGTAATTGATCCTCTAAATTATACTGTATATTATGTAATAATATTATAGAAGTGGTTCTTAGTGCGGGTTTCAAATTTCTTATTAATAACTTACCTAGGAACTTTTCAACAGTTATTTTACAGTTCAAAACGTCTGTGTCTAGTCTAAGTTTACGGACATTCCTAACGAACAGTTTTATATTTCACTAAAAACACACGAAAGAGAACTTTCTTCTCAGCAAAAAATAATGTATATTAATAGAAAAAGTTAAAAAGGTCACGTATGTTGTGAGGAAAAGTAAAAATAAAGGAATTCTCAGCATTTCTTTTGTAAAAGACTTTGTGGAGAAAGGTTGTGAAAATATTTGCAGGTGAAGACTGACATTTGTTCATATGTCCCCGAAGACAGGAAGACAATTTGAAGTTAAAATGAAAAAATCTGGTGACTACTTTGTTAGCTGAAATAATATATTTTACTTCATACTTTACATAATTATATTTTGATTGAGTTTGAGCGTTATATCTTTTCGGTTCTACCGTTTCACGAATAAAATATATGACGCTCAGACGTTACATTTGTATGATAAAGCAGGTGGTTTTTTTTCGGTTGGTCCCTAGCAAAAGTGGTTTACATTGAAGACCTCAAGTCTTCTGAGTACTTTCAATCCTAGGAAGAATACTTTGGAATAAAGTTCCAAACACAACAATAATCGTGATCGTGAATCGTCGTCGTCGTTAATTGTGACATACATTGTTTAGAAATCAGTAGGTATAGTCATGGCAATTTATTTTTGCTTTAACCTTCGTTGTCCCAGTGCTGAGCAAAGAGTAACTTATTTGTTTATTCGACCAATAATATCACTGTTAAGTTAGTACGAGTATCATAACTTCCACTATAAATTGCTTCGCAAATCACATCTCTGAAAGCTATACATTACAAAAGCCATATATCGTTACAGTAAGTTACAATCGAAAACTTCCCAAGTGCAAATAGAAGTTAATAGGGGCTCAGAGAACTGTTGAACTTTAGAACTATATCGTTTTAATTAGAAATATTGCTTCAATACACATCTGTTAAGAAACTTTCATAACGTATACCTTTTACTTGGGCCCCTAAAATACCGCTTAGAACGTTTTTCGCCGCAAGCATAGACAATATTATAAATAAAAAAACGAGCGATCCTTACAGTAGTCGCATATGATGTGTAACATCTGAAATCTCACCTTGGTAAAGCAACTGAGCAGCAACAGAAATTAATTCAAAATTTAAAAGCTAAATACTGTAATATTTATTCAGTAGTGGTCGCCCACTGGTCGAAATTTGACCTCCTCTACTTATAATATATATAGTAAGTAAAAGTAAAGTAAAAGTAAAAGTTTATTACACAAAAAGCATTCACAAGAATTTGATACATAGCTACAATATTCATATAATGAATAAGGTACTGAAACTGATACCCAAACTAAGCCAGGGCTTGTATTTTGGGAGTCAGTCAATAGTACTTACTAATTCCATGAGTACTTACTTATTCCATGCTCAAACTGTCACTTCCTGTTACTCACTTCCACCCATTTTCACGTAATCACTCCCAAAGAAACCAAGAGGAGTACACAAAAAAAGGTAGATAATCTACCTACAACAACATTCGATCTTTAACAATGGCACACTAGCGCAGACATCAATAACAGATTTAATATTGTAATATCACGCTATATTAGATGACACGAGGAGGTAGGATGACATGTCGTAATTATGGGCAGCGAAAAAGAGATCAGAATTGTTGCTGTGCCTCGTCCCGCATAGAAATAGAAACGCAAGCTTCCGTTGACGGGCTTGCGGACGGGTAGCTCACCATCCGGTAAGGACCAGGCCCGGGTCGACGGTGCGTTGTGTTCTACGCGCGCCTCAAAGAGATGTCGTCAGCACAAGAGTAGGGGTCCACTAGGGCCGATGCCTGCCGGGGTCGCGGGAAGGCACAAAAGGTTTACCGAGGACCCTGGCAATACAGGCAACGGTAGGGACCCGGGTGGGTTTTTGTCAGTAAGAGTCTGACACACCCTCCCGCTCCGCCCAGAGCGGGAGAAGTTATTTGATAATTTCCCATCCAAAAAAAAAAAAGCTTTCGTTAACACCGGCACGACACTAAGATCAGGTTTGCTAACTAGCCAAGTTTTAACGTGCCACTTGCGGAGTTACTTTCACACATATCTACTTATTTTCACAAAATGTTAATGTCAATCAATGGAAATTTTACCTAAAAAAGGACCTATTGAGCAGTCATGGCCCAGTGGTAACGGCTCCGACTTATGTGTTTTAGTTCATAGGTTCGAACCCAGGCAGGCGTAAATAATTTCATCACTACTGCTCTCAAAACGGTGAACGACATCGTGAGGAAACCGGCATGTCCTAGACAAAAAAAATTCGAAGACATATGACATCTACCAACCCGCACTGGGCCCGCGTGGTAGATTACAGCGCACTCCCTCTCGAAGAGAGGAGCCCAATGTCCTAGCGCTGGGAACATTATAGGTTGATTATGCTAAGTACCTATAACTATTATATATTCCTTAAACTACGAGTATTATATACCCTTGTAAAGTTGTTTAACAACAATATAATAACGCATTTAGGGTGCTGGTGGGGCTCCCACGCTACTGTAGTGCGTCTGCGATGTTTGCACACGCGCACACAGACGGCTTTCACACTGTGCTGCGGCGCCGCATCGCCTCGTTGATGTTCCGTACGCGTGGGAGCGCCAACACCATCCTGAATGTGCTCAGTCACAAGTTGGACAGCCCCCTTCTGGGACACTGGGTTCAAACTCAAGTGCGCGTGCCTGGAGCCCCAGATAGCGGCAAATATTTAAATTAATTTTTATATATATAATTATGTTTATGCGATGTAATGATGATAAAATACTTAATTAAAATTGAATTTAATATAATGATTATAATAATATATAGTAAATTGATAATTATTTTTTATACAATGATGATGACATACTGAAATTGAATTGAAATAAGAATAATGACAAATATAAAGTAATACATAATAATAATAATAATATACCTAATCTATTATAAGAAATTAATAATACAATAATGAAAATGTAAAATGTATGTTAATAACAATATGGACCAAATATGTCTGAAATAAAAAGATTTTATTTTTATTTTTTTTTTTTAACTTTACCCTTAGTTACTTTGATGTCAAAGGTATTTTGTTTTAACCGCTAGACGCTGACTATTGAAGAGCAGTGCGAGAACGCTATTAGGGTTCGTTCTGTGGCCCTCAGCTTAGATGTTTACTTTAAACCAATTCCTATTAATACACTATTTTGTTTTGTTAAGTTTGATCGTTTATAGACTGATGTTGATTGAAATTATTAGTAAGGAATCTGTTATACTATCTACGCACTTAAAGCTTGTCTAATTCGATCAGATTTAGGTTAAATCCAAGGTTGTCTGGCACAAATAGCTTCGAGCGAAAAGACGCTTGTTGTACATATAATATTGTTTTTTTTATAATAATATTTTTTTTTTACTTTCTGTGTTCAATAAAATTGGTCAATTGTTGTGGACTATACAGGGTGAAATTTTGTAATGCCACCTGGAGGGAAAGTACTCTTAATACTGCAGATAGAAAGTTTTACTCAGAGGAAACATTCCTTTATTTTTGAATAGAAACCAAACTGCATTCAAAGATTTTCAAAAATTCTCTTCTCCCACACCCGGAAATCGAACCGGCTAAAATCTGAAAAAAATATACCCTGTACTTTTATTGCATCGATCGTTAGGGTCAATTATAAGGATGAAATCTCTCTAACAAACATAAATTAAATGAAAGGAAAACCAGGAAATCTTAAATTAATTTAATTATTTATTTACAAAAAATGGTAAACTAACTAATTAGTTGCTCGAAATGGGCTCCATTCTCTTGGATACACAAATTTATTATTTTAACGAATTCATTTCTAGTAACCTTTAATAAAGTGTTGTGGTGAATATTATAAATCGTATTCTGAACTTCAACTCTTATCGCGTTGTCATTCGCATAACATTTCATGTAAATTTGATTTTTTACATATCCCCACAAAAAAAAATCTAATGGGGTGAGATCTGGCGATCTCGCAGGCCATCTGGTTGTGCCGTTTGTACCAATCCAGGTATTAAAATGGTTATTAATGTAGGCAGTAGTGATTCTGCTGTTATGTGCTGGAGCACCATCTTGCTGTAGAATTATTTGGTTTCGCTCTTCCTCGGGGAAACCATTTAACCCGTTTCTTAAGAGATCCAGTATTTCAATATACTTGACAGTGTTTAAATGACCTTCGTACACGTGGACTAACACTACATTATTTCTCATAATTCCGCACCAAACGTTGAAAGAAAATCTTACTTGATTGTTAGTTTCATGAACACGAACAGGATTCACTCGAGACCAATAATGGTTATTGCGGCGATTGTACATGCCATTATTGCTGAAGTTGGTTTCGTCAGACCATACAATGTTACTCAAAAAATTAGGGTTTCGGTCAATTTCTCCAAGCATGTTTTCACAAAATTGTAATCGTCTGTCACGATCCCCAATATGCAATTTTTGCACCAACCGACCTTCACGATAGCATTTATACTTATACTTTTTCAGCACTTTAAGTACGCGAGTGTGAGTTGTTCCTAATTCATCGGCAGCATCTCTACTTGAACAGAGACTGAGACGGCTCCGTAATTAAAAATTATTTTTAAATTATCTAAATCGTTTTCAAGTGTGAATAAGTAGTGAGATAGCATCAGTGTATTCCGATAAATAAGTGACAGTGTTCGCAAACAATCCTGTCAGGGAATAATAGTGATTTAAGTAAGTAAAACTATAAAACAGTGTAAACATAGTGAAAACATAATAAAACAATAATCTTTGTATAAATAAGGATTTAAAACAAACAGTGCTAAAACCTGGTGACTATTTGATCGTTTTACATTAAAAAAACTTAAAAAAGTAACAAAAACAACTTTTTTCAAATCACGGTCATAGTAACAACAACAAGAAAAAAAACGGTCAAACTAAAATTCAAATATATCAAAAATAAAAACAGAACACTATTTTCGTTATAAAATTTAATGAACGTTTGGCTAAGCTGCAAAAAGGTGTGTCTCTTTTTAAGAGTCGTGGTGCACGCTCGACGCCCGAGTTCAAACCCAGCCGAAGCAAAGATCTTTTTTCTATAATTTCTTGGCCTTTATCAACAACAAACATGGAATTCTTAGAAAATATTACGTTTCGAATAAGGAAACGTGCCGCATCACTGTCAAACGATACATTAAACGAAAGTACTCTAAATAATTCTGCAAACTCACCGCTAGATGGCACATCTAGTAGCCTACCTCCTATATCCGATGACGAAAGCGACGAAGAAATCTTGCAGCTTAAAAATGAACTACAAAAAGTTAATTTACAACTAACCGCAGCTCACGAAGAAATCAATAACTTATCATTAGAAAACATGAAGTTAAAAACAGAAATTAAAAATTTAGATGCAAAGCACAAGATAATGAAACAAGTTACCAGTAAATTAACATCTGAGATAACCGTTACCCCTAAGAAAAAAGCAAAAAACATACTGGCAAAATCATGTGCAAAAAATGTTCCTACCACTCCTCCAGAAACACACACTTCACAGTCACAGTCACCATCAACCAAGGAAAAGCTCCCTGTACAAAACAGACACAATGAGGCACTTCAATCCCAAGATACAGAACTGTCTATCAAGCCTAAAAACACCAAACATAAGCTATGTATTGTAAGTACAAATAAAAATAACAAGATTTTGTCTATAGCCGAGAATACACTTCAAAACTGTGAAATTTGTCATTATGTTTCCCCGAATTGTGGCACGGAGCAGCTTATCAACAACTTGGAGAAGAAATTAATAGAATATACAATTAATGATTTCTGTATTATTTTAATTGGAGAAAAAGACTTCCATAAAACAGAAAACTATGTAGATATAATTATAAAACTGAGAAAAAAATTGCAGGAAATACAGCACACGAATGTTATAATATGTGTTCCTACTTTCAGATTAAGTGATCATTCAACATTGTTTAACTGGCGCATAGAGACCTTTAATAATCTACTGCATTTAGACTTGCAGACGTACAACTATGCAACGGCGTTTGACTCTAATTTAGACTTGTGTTACGATTTTACAATGTTCTCTAAGTTCAGTAGGAAAATAAACGATCGTGGTATGCGAAATGTGTTTTATAATCTGTCGGTAACTATAGCTGATTATAATTCATTTTATCAACAAGAAAATATAGCTGACAACCAAACAAGCATATCGTCTCCACGATGCGATTTTTTTTTTTAATCATTTAAATATAATGCATCAAAATATTGCCGGCCTCTTAAGCAAGTCCGACTTACTGGTTATTTATATAGAGGAATTGTTAAGTAAACAAATTAATTTAGATGTTGTATGTATAACCGAACATTTCATAATGTCTGGCCAAGAGAAACTTTTACATATACCAAATTATAAGCTAGCGGCATGTTATGCTAGACAGAACATTAAGCGCGGTGGAGCCTGTATCTTAGTTAAAAAAGGCATCGAATATAAAGAACTGCCTGATATTGTGAAACATTCGGTAACAGGAATTATAGAATGTTGCGCAATTGAATTACCTTCACAAAAACTTACTATTTTATGCGTGTATAGACCACCAAAAATCACTAATATATACCAATTCTATGAAAAGCTAGATATTATACTTAAAAAGATTTCCAAACCAAACAAAAAAATTATTATGTGCGGAGATTTTAATATAGATATTCTAAAAAAGAACAGAATTAGCATGGATTTTGAATATTTTCTGATGAACTACGATTTGAAGCTAGAAATAAATAAACCGACCAGATTTCATAGTAACACTTGCTTAGATAATTTTGCGCATAATTCAAAACAAAGCTGCCAAAGTGAAATAATAGACTTCGGACTATCTGATCATACGGCTCAAATATTTACAATGAAAGTTAGAAAGTTTAGTCAAACTAAAACATGGAAAACATCAAGACGAGACATATCTGAAGAAAATTTAATTATCTTTAGAAATCATCTCCGAAATTTATCGTTTTCAGATATATATAGCACAGAGGATCCAAATGAAGCCTATGATAACTTTTTAGAAAAATTTCAACTCCTGTATGAACTATGCTTCCCCTTCAAAACAGTCATATTGAGATCTGAAAAAAAAATCAAATGGGTATCTAGAGGTATTAGAATCTGCAGCAAAAAACAACGCCAATTACTCTGGAAACAAAGACTTAATCCTACTAGTGGAAATAAAAAGACATTTAAAGACTACTCAAAAAAATTTAAAAAAATTATCAAACTGACCCAAAAAGCACAGAACAACTTTCTAATTAAAAATTCCAAAAATAAATCTAAAACATCCTGGCAAATAATAAACAGTACAAAATCTATAAGTGAACCCATAACAAGAATAAAAAAACATGATTCAATATTAACTGACCCAAATGAAATAGCTCAATCATTCAACGATTTCTTTATTGATCAGATCTTAGACCCACCCCTCCGATGCTCCGATGCTCCGGAGGTGACCGAGGGAGAAATGAGAGCGGCGGTACGCAGGCTTAATGCCAAAAATACCGCCCCAGGACCCGACGGCTTACCTGGGAAGGCCTGGGTCCTGGCCTTGGAGGCTCTCGGGCCTCGACTTAGGGGGCTCCTAAGCGCATGCATGGAGAGGGGCCAGTTCCCGCGTCGCTGGAAGACGGGGAAACTGGTCCTCATAAAGAAGGCAGGGCGCCCTGCGGACTCTCCGTCCGCTTATCGGCCCATCGTGCTGCTCGACGAGGTGGGCAAGCTCTTTGAAAGAGTCATTGCAGACCGCCTCGTCGGCCAGCTGGTGCGGGTGGGGCCGGATTTGGCGGAGAGCCAGTTTGGTTTCCGCAGAGGGCACTCTACGGTGGACGCCATCATGCGTGTGCGAGCCCTGACGACGGGGAATGCTGTTGCCCAGGGTGGGGTCGTCTTGGCGGTGTCTCTAGACATCGCCAATGCCTTCAATACCCTGCCCTGGAGTTGCATCAGGGAGGCACTCCGGTATCACCGGATGCCGACCTACCTCTGTCGTGTGGTCGAGGCCTATTTGACGGACAGGGCCGTCATCTACCCCGGTCACCAGGGAGTGTGGAACCGGCAAGAGATGTCGTGCGGTGTCCCACAGGGATCGGTCCTGGGGCCGCATCTGTGGGACATCGGATACGACTGGGTGCTGCGCGCCGACCTCCCTAGCGGCGTCAGCGTAGTGTGCTACGCTGACGACACGTTGGTCCTGGCGCAGGGGAGGTCGCACCAGGCGGCGGCCGAATTAGCGGCACGCGGGGTTGCGACAATCGTCGAAAGGATCCGGCAATTGGGACTCGAGGTGGCCCTGCACAAGTCCGAGGCCATGTGTTTTCATGGTCCTCGGAACGCGCCACCGTTGGGGTCCCAAATAACGGTAGGAGGGGTTTCTATCGGCGTCGAGTCGACGATGAAGTACCTGGGACTCGTCCTCGACAGCCGGTGGAACTTCGTGGAGCATTTCCGACGTTTGGCTCCCAAACTGGAGCGGGCGGGCGCTGCATTGAAGCGGCACCTGCCCAATCTAGGGGGTCCAAACGCCTCCTGCCGGAGGCTCTACGCGGGGGTCGTGCGGTCCATGGCCCTCTACGGGGCTCCTGTATGGGCGCGCTCTCTGGCGCTGCGGCCGGCCCGCCGGTTGAGCGCGGCCCAAAGGGTCATGGCCATCCGGATGGTCCGAGGATACCGCACGGTCTCCTGTGAGGCAGCGAGCCTCCTTGCCGGATTGCCGCCATGGGATCTGGAGGCAAAAGTCCTCGCGCACGTATGGGAGTGGCGCGAGGAGGCGAAACGCCGGGGCGTAAGTCCGCCGCCGCGAGAAATCGCGGCACAGCGGACGGAGCTCCGGCGGGATCTCATGGCGTCATGGAAAGTACGGTTGTCGCAACCCAGTGCTGGGCACGCCACGATTGCGGCGATAAGTCCCCTCTTTGAGGAGTGGCTGGAGAGGCGCCATGGCGTCCTCACCGGAAGGTGAGGACGCCGTGGCGAGGACCTGCGTCAGGCGGAAGCCTGACGCAGGTCCTCACCGGACACGGCAGCTTCGGGAGGTTCCTGTGTCGGATAAGGCGGGAGGAAACGTCCGGGTGTCACCACTGTGTGGATCGCCCAGAGGACACGGTGGAGCATACGGTGGAGGTCTGCCCGGCCTGGGCAGAGCACCGCCGTGTCCTCGTGGAGGCGATCGGCGGCAGAGACCTCTCGCGTCCGGCCCTGGTTCAGGCCATGGTACGGAGCGAGAGGGCATGGGCAGCCGTCACCTCCTTCTGCGAAGCAGTAATGCTCGCGAAGGAGGAGGCGGGACGGTTGAGGGAAAGGCACGTTTCGCGCCCTCTCGCCCCTAGCCGCCGCAGGAGACGCCCAGGGCGTCGGGAATCCCGGGCGGATTTCCGGCCACCGTAGGCGCGGGCTTGCGGACGGTGAGCAATGGGTAGCTCACCGTCCGGTAAGGACCAGGCCCGGGTCGACGGCGCGTCGTATTCCACGCGCGCCTCAAAGAGATGTCATCAGCACAAAGTAGGGGTCCACTAGGGCCGATGCCTGCCGGGGTCGCGGGAAGGTACTTATGGGTCACCGAGGCCCCCGCAACACAGGCAACAGGAAGGAATACGGGTGGGTTTTAGTCAGTAAGAGTCTGACACACCCTCCCGCTCCACCCAGAGCGGGAGAAGTTATTTGATGATTTCCCACCCTCAAAAAAAAAAAAAAAAAAAGACCCACCCCTGAACACAACTAAAAATACTGTAAGAATAACATATAACCCTCATTCTATTTTTATGGCCCCTGTTGTCCCTCAAGACATTATAAGGGTGATCAAATCTTTAAAGAACAAGAAAAGTTATGGATATGACGGTATTTCAACAAACGTTATAAAATTTGTCTGTTCTACTATAGCTAACCCTCTAAGCCACATCATAAACACAAGTATATCCGCTGGAACATTCCCCGATAGTCTTAAAACCACAATAGTTAAACCACTCCATAAGAAGCACAATAAAGAAGACATGGCTAACTATAGACCAATAGCTTTAATCCCCGTATTTTCCAAAATCATTGAAAAAGTAATTTATGAGTCATTTTATTCATTTCTGTAAAAATATAATATATTATGTGAGGAATAAAAAGGTTTTCGTAAAAATAAAAACATAAATATGGCCATATACGATCTAATAAATAAAATAATGGTTAATGTGGATAAAAAAATACCAATTTGTGCCATTTTTACCGACATGACTAAAGCTTTTGATTACGTGAACCATGAAACGCTTTTGGTCAAACTTGATGCTTACGGTATACGAGGGAATGCTCAGCGTCTAATAAAATCGTATCTAAGTGGACGTCTTCAATATACAGAAATCTCTAAAATATGCGTCCAATCAAAACGTGAGGCTAAATATTTATCTGGTCCTAGGGAAATTAAATATGGCGTTCCTCAGGGCAGCGTTCTAGGGCCGTTATTATTCTTACTGTATATAAATGATCTACCCCGACACATCCCATACCCTTGTGTGCTATTTGCCGATGACAGTACGATACTAATAGACTGCCTCAACAAAGAGCTTTATGAAGATGAAATAAATAATTCCCTAAAATTAATAATAAACTGGCTCAACGATAATAATCTTATCATAAACCTCAATAAAACAAATATAATGCATTACTATCAAAAAATTCTTCCTTTAAACCTAAAAATTAATCATAAAGGACAAACTATCGATAGCGTTAACGTGGCTAAATTCTTGGGTATATTGATTGACAGTCAATTAACTTGGAAACCACAGGCTGAAGAAGTTTGCAAAAGATTAAGCACGTCTGCGTATGCTCTGTACAATCTGTCCAAGAAAGTTAACATTGATACATTAATGGTTGCATATCACGGTTTGGTGGTCTCTGTTCTAAGGTTTGGTGTAGTATTCTGGGGTAATTGTTCCGAAAGGGAGTCTATATTTAAAGCCCAAAAACGGTGCATAAGATCAATTTTTAATATCAAGGTTACAGATAGTTGCATTCCTTTTTTCAAGAAACACAAAATACTAACTTTTCCTAGTATATACATTCTCGAAGTAGCTATATTCGTTAAAACTAACAAGCATCAATTTCCTGCCTTGAATGATACGAGGATGCGAACTACTGCCATGAGATCAAAATATCAGAGTCTATTGTGTACTGGTAGATATAACACTGCTTTGCTTAAAAAAAACATTATTGGTATGGCACCTATTATATTTAACAAATTGCCAAATTGTATTAAGGATCAGCCCTTAATAAAATTTAAGAGACTCCTGTCGTCGTTGCTGATAGAGAAATGTTACTACTCTGTTACTGATTTTATAAATGACAAATCGTAATATTTACTCATTCACTATGTAAATTATTATATAAATATTTGTAGACTTAGCCGATTCATGATCTATTTTGAATGTAAGCACCTAGTTTCTAAGTTATCTGTAAGTTAACCACAAATTTTTGTATGCCAACAGGCAGAATGTACTGGGAACATATCTGATACTAACACCATTATTGTAACACCTGCATTCTATACAAATAAAGTAATTATTATTATTATTATTGAAGCCTTTGGAAATGATTCAAAGTATGTTAAAACATCTAGTTCAAAATCGAAATAGTTTTGCTGAATAGTTTGCCGTCTCTTCTTGAAACCACCCGTATTCTTTAAATTTTCTACCATTCTTTTCAATACTAGCCGAGTTGGTGCCTGTCGGTCTTGATATCTCTCTCCATACCACCGCAGAGCTAGATTCACGTTTTTGTTATTTAAAAAATAAGCTTCCATTAAATCAAACTGTTCTTGATAAGCCATTTTCACCGTGAGACAAAATGTGAAATGAGTTGTAAAAACAATCAAATGTGAATAACAACTATGACAATCTAATTTTAAAATTTTAATCTAACATTCCATATTTAAATTACCTCATACACGCAGCTACGAGTATGTCGCAAAGGAGTCTGCATTACAAAAGATGGATGTTAGTTAAAGAGCTTTAACTTGACTCATTGAATTTCTAACTTCAGATTTCCTGGTTTTCCTTTCATTTAATTTATCATGTTTGTTAGAGAGATTTCATCCTTATAATTGACCCTAACGATCGATGCAATAAAAGTACAGGGTATAATTTTTTCAGATTTTAGCCGGTTCGATTCCCGGGTGTGGGAGAAGAGAGTTTTCGAAAATCTTTGAATGCAGTTTGCTTTCTATTCAAAAATAAAGGAATGTTTCCTTTGAGTAAAATGTTCTATCTGCAGTATTAAGAGTACTTTCCCTCCAGTTGGCATTACAAAATTCCACCCTGTATACTCATGATTTAACCTCTGGCCACACTAAGGTGAATCCCACGCGATACTCGACTGCGCGTGTCTTTTGTTTTAATGATTACGAAGTCACGAGACTATACGCACCAGTATGAACATTTCCATACAAGTTAGTTAATACAATCGGCTCGAACGAATTTTGTCCCGCACCCCAGAGGTTCCCTTCAGTTTGGCCAGAGCTTTAACAGCTTACTAACAATACACTACCTATCAACATAGATGTCCTCTAGAACTGTATAGGTAAACTACTCGTAAGTCATTGATCTGGTCAAGTGTTCAGCAAACTTGACCACTAGTACTTGCTTGAACAGTTGTCTTAGCTAAGAGTATTAGAGTATATTGTCAATCTGCAAGGCAATGTGATACTTGATGCAGTCGGATCTAAAGCTAACTCTCCGCAGAAGGAAAATTGGCAACTTCTGTTTTGTCAACACGTGCAAAGTTTCTGTAATTTTTGTTAATAACTAAAAGTAGTTATTAAAAAAAATGGTAAGAAATATTGAGAATCGTGTAGGCGGTAACCATCAAAGGAATACGCGTGTTACAGATATGTATTATTTAGTTATTGATCTTTGAAAAATCCCGGATTGCTAATAAGAATTTGATTAGCAGAAACACCTATGAAAGTTTTTATTTGTAATTTGTGACGTTGTACAATAAAGATTATATTATTCTATCTATCTATGAACATTTTGGCACGATTGGCACCCCATGTTTGTAACTCTTTGTGCCAGCATAAAGTATTCGGATTTGATGCCCTCTTCTATGAATAATCAATTCATATCTTTATTTGGATAAAAAAATCACTTTACAATTTTAAAACGAAATAAATAATGAAGTAATACATAGGTAAAATAAGGTTACTTAATGTACTGAAAGCCTAATTCAATATTTACTTCAATCTTCGATAATTCAACAGCTTCTGAAATTTAAGGCGATACTTATTTGTGTTCAAAATTAAATTGTTTCAATGGAAGGGTTTTGCAAGCTTATCTCGTTAGAGTTATTTAATCTCTCTGAAGTCATATTATATTAAGATGGGGGCCGGACGACCTTGTGATTTCTAGGAAATCGGTTGCTATTTGCTATGGCGTTCATTACAGGATTAGGTATATTTTAATCAATATTCAAGAAAGACTTCAGCTGTTAATTATTATCACGATTAGACATCCCTCCAAGAAATACGAAGGCAAATATTATAATAACTTTTATCTTTGAAGCTTATTAATCAATTATGATTTAGATATGGTTATACGATGACTGCTGAAACAGATTTGATTATATTTGCCTTTTATTTTTCAAAGCTGATCATCAAGAGCAATAACAGTTAGATAGTCCCCTTATCTAAGCAGCATGTATTTAAAACAGAATTGTTATACAAAACAAACCCTAAAGAACTCCAATCATCAAATATGAAATTGTGTAAACGAAAGAGGCAATGAAACGTCAAAATATAATTTAGCCATCGCGTCGCGCAATACCGCGGCCGGTACATATTATTTGTAATGCCTGTATGTCATTTTGAGCTTCAAAAGTCTGATAACCATTAGATCAAGGCGTACCGTGTTACCCAGTAACTGGGTTATGGAGTTCAGATAGGCATTCGCTCCATGTAAAATACTGGTATTGAGCTGTATCCAGATAGACTGGAAGCCACTCCCAACATAGTTGAGAAAAGGCTCCGCAGATTGCTTGAATTATTCCTTAATCAATTTCTAACTCCACTTTCTCCCTTGTTACAGAATGCGTACAACCTGTCTCTCCACCTGAATTTCGAACACAAATGTGCAACAATGTGCCTTGGACACTATAGCAGTGTAGTGGCGGCTGTTTAGTGAAATGTGCGCAACACTATGAGCAAGGGCAGCTGGCTGGCGATGGTGGCGGTGGTGGTGGTGGCGGGGGCCGTGCGGGGGTGGGACTGTGTGTGCAACCCCCGGGAGTGTGAGGTGCTGGAGCCGAGCGGGTGTCCAGGAATGGGGATTGTTGTTTGGGATCCGTGCAGGTGAGCATCATACTTTTGTTTTTCACATAGACTTTTAACAAAAGAAAATATAGGATTTGCAGGCAAGATTTAGAGAGGGAATGGGCTGTATGGATCAGATCTTCTCCTTAAAGTGCATAGGCAAAAAATATCTGGCAAAGCACAAGAAAGTCTACTGTGCTTCCGTTGACATGGAGAAGGCCTATGACAGTGTCTGGAGGAAAGAACTGATATGTAGACTGGTTCTGTAGCTCAAGGGGTGTTAGACAAGGTTGTGCAGCGTCACCGTGGCTGTTAAACTTGTACATATGTAGTTGTCTGATATATTTTAAAGAGGATCAGTGCGGTATGAGGATGATTGAGTTGCCTGTCAAAGGCCTTCTCTACGCAGATTTTCAAGTTCTAGGTACTTGCATCGTTAGCACAACAGTTGCATGACATGGTGATTGTGATGGATGAAGCAGTTAAAGATGAAGGGGATGAAGATATACGTGAATAAGACGAAGGTAACGTTAATATAACGGTGGGTGAAATGCGAAAATAAATATCAGTGTTGAACAAGTAAGTGAGTTTTTACATTTAAGGAGCCTGTTTACAAAGGATGGCAAGATTGGTGAAGATGTCGAAAGGAAAGTAAGCAATGGTGTGCTGTTGCCTACGCTTATGTATGGAAGTGAATGTCGGGTGTGGCAAAAGAAGCATGAAAGTAAATGCTTTGTATGTAAATGGTGTGACTGAGGTGGCGGTGCGGTCTAAAAGAAGAAATTTTTAATCCAAAGAGTAAAGTAATTAGAAAATGTGATCGGCTGTCGATGTCAAAGTATTTGTGTATAGCACAGAGCTTGTAACTTTATGTATATAAAGTTCAAAGTATTCGTATTGATCTAAATAGCGTACAATACAGAACAGCATCAGAATAACACTAGTTGATATTCAAGTGAATATTAAAAGATAAAACAAGAAAGTGGTGCAAATATGTAGATAATAAAATGTATCGTTGTTGAGTATGATTGACTGTGTTGTGCTGTTGTGCAGTGTGAGTCGAAAGAAAAAGATACTATCATCGAACAAAACATAGTGACAGAAGCAAATCAATGTAGGTACCAGGAACAAAAGACTCCGTTAGGATTCTTTTGTTCCTAGTACCTACTCACCCACCCTACTCACCCTGGAGTTCCAGGGTGAGTTAAGACGCTGACAACACCTAAACCGCGGTCACTGTCAGATTGCATAGAAAAGAAAGAGAAGCGCGATGACACAACGCTTGTAATTTATTGCAAAATATGAAGCAATTATATATTTACTCAAAGTTGAGTGGAGTAAACGAAAATAAAAAATAACCAAGTTCTGCATTCAAATAAGATGTTCTCGTTATTAATTAAATACGTAACGTATGTTGCTATTTAATCCAGACATTTTGGATTAGAACTCAAGATACTTATCTATAGGTTAGTTTAACGTTAGTTTGTATCGAGATTTTTTTTCAAAACGTGTTTTGGTAACAACCAAGTTCTGGAAAATATGTTCAAAATTAACATATATTTTTTCTGCTACCACAAACTATACAGATTTGGCAATTTTTTACTTAAGACAAGCCTATTTTGGTCATATGCGTCTTGTCAGCGCCTTAAAAACAACACAGATTTAAGGCTATTATACCCAAATGTACATCTTCCGCGTCGCGAAACGATTTATTTTTCCAGAGCACATACAGTTGATAGTGTGTGTGCGCGTATGCGCGGCAGCTCTTATAGTAATTCATAGTCATCTTTAAATGCGAGAACGATTTGATAGGTCGCCAGTCATGCTGTGCTTTGAGCCTCATTTTCCTTGTCTCTAAGGTGCTCATGCATCAGAAATCTTAGAGGTGATATAGCAAACATTCTCCAACAAGTAGGCCGTCACATTGTTTCTCATCCTATAAATATAGGTACCTATATTTCCTGACTTGAAGATAATAGTGTAGATATATTTACATCTTCCATAGTAGCTACCTATTTAAAGTTATTCACTAAAATACGTTTTTTCCAGATTGCCTACTTATAGAAATAATTAAAAGTTATAAATGTTTTAACTTCATTAAAACTAAGTAGCCAAGTGAAAATGCTTTAGAACTCAAAACTTCAGCCGTGTAACCACTCACCAAGTCATGTCCCATTGACTTTTAACCCTTTTACTTCGGCTCTTCTTAATTTTTTTATTCCAAAGTGGGAAGGAAGTACTTAATAAGTATAATTATAAAAGAAGTTTATTTTATAAGTACGCTTTTAACTGTTCTTAGTAGGAACAGTTCGAGGTTTATGAAAATGGGCAGAGATTTTTCGGGAAACAATGGCGTCCAATTTTGTGTTAGTTAGTGGAAATATTTAATGCGTAGGATGGCTTAATTGAGACTGTAAATATTTTTAAGCCATGAATGATGCTATGGCGCAATAATTATAATAATAAAATGATGTTTTTTATTATTATATATAAATTTTACAACACGTGTTAAGTATAGGTTTGTAAAGACTGCTCCAATAAAACTCCCTTATAGACACACTTAATATGCTTTTAAATATTCGATTTAACGTTATATGAAATACAGGAATTAATTAATGCCTAACTTTAAATGTAAAATCAATGTTGTACAACAAAATAAATGGATCGTAACCATACCAAAAGTAACGCCATCTAGTGGTATAAGGTGACAGTTATATCCAACAATAACTAACAGATTAATGCACTTCAAAAATCAATAGCTTATCTTATTTCAACTTAACTCAACACTTGTAAGTTGTATTATATTTATCGCACCTTTTAAAGGAGCAAATATCTGCCTCCAAGCCTGGATGTACCCTGCCGGGGTCGCGGGAAGGTACTAAAGGGTTACCGAGGCCCCTTGGTAACACAGGCAACGGAAGGAATACGGGTCGGTTTTAGTCAGTAAGAGTCTGACACACCCTCCCGCCCCGCCCAGAGCAGGAGAAGTTATTTGATGATTTCCCACCCAAAAAAAAAGCCTGTATTTATAGGTTGGCAGAATTGAACCTAAATATTAAAATTGTATTGTATTGGATTTCCGCTCAGCACTCAATTACTGTCTAACAAAGGAAATTCCTACCGATATTATCTTGAAGTCCTTTATTAAATTTTAGTTTCCAATTAACTCTCGGTGTCCAAGTAATTTGTGAGGACTCAAATAGAATCAATCAAATTAGCGTCCTTTGGCCCGGGGTCTTATGAACCGGGACTATCTCAAGTACCATTATTATAAAGATACTTTATTACAAACTAACCTTTTTTTTTTTTTTTTTTTTATTTGTGATGGATTTGCTCTTGACCTTAGTCTATGTCAGAGGCGACAGAAACAAAGTCGACGATGGAGCGAGCTTACCCAGAAGAAGCCTGTTCACTCTCACTTTGAAGAGATTAGGGTTATATGCGTTCGGAAACACAGACGCAGGCAGAGAGTTCCATTCCTTTGCTGTGCGCATTATAAAAGAAGTTTGGAAACGCTTAGTGCGAGTTGGTGGGATAGCCACCAGGAAAGGATGGTAACCTGAAGTGCGCCTAGATGACCGATAATAGAAGGGGGCCGGTGGAATGAGGTCGTGGAGTTCTTGAGCACACTCTCCGAAGTACAATCTATAGAAGACCGACAAGCAGGCAACCTTGCGACGATGGGCCAAACTGTGAAGCTTTGCATCCACCAGATTTACGTCGCCAATGAGCCTCTTAGCTCTGCGTTCCACCGAGTCAAGCGCGGCAAGTTGGTATTTAGCCGAGCCATCCCAAAGGTGGCTACAATACTCCATGCAGGATCGGACCTGCGCTTTATAAAGGGTCAAAAGCTGTCCAGGCGTAAAGTATCGCTTCACCTTATTTAGAATGCCCAGTTTTTTGGCCGCAAAAAACCTCTCCCTGAAAATCAAATCCCGAGCCCCAAGATACAGACTAACATGATAGAAAATGGTTTATTATCCTCTCATAATAATCAATTTTCTATTTCTAATAATATGCTTAACTCTATTAGTTATCGACCAACTAATACTGACTATTCTGATTTTATAACCCTCGTGGATGTCCCTTCCGCTGTAATAAGCCGTGCAACGGTGCGTGTCGGAACACGCACAATGGTAACTTTAATTTTTGTAACTGTTCCTACTAAGAACAGTTAAAAAAGTACTTATATAATAAACTTCTTTTATAATTATACTTACTCGTATTATGGTTCGGTAGTTGGGGTGAATTTATCCCAAGAACAAACTTAACATTGTAGTTGAAAGATATAGTCCCCCATAAATTCCAACTGCAAATATAAGTTTGTACGCACAATATAGGTGTGATTTACCATGTTATTTTAATACCATAGACTTCTTATAATTTTTCCTGTATTCTATAAGTACTACAGAACTACTATCAGATTTTTGTCCAACATTTTAGTTCGGAGATAAGGGCAATGGTACATTTTCATCTCTTTTCTTTAATAACTTTATAATTATTAATAATTATAAAAATGAAATCCATATAAAATAAGTCCTTTCGTTTGATATGTCACACAGTACAGTTTGCAAACTTTTTTTTTTATTTCTTGTTTTTCCCTGTTCAAGATCCATTTACTGATTTTCGTATTTGGGTCACAGAAATTCATATTTGTACCAATTTTCAACTTAATCGGTCCAGTAGATTCGAAGCAAATTGGCTGTGACAGACGGACAGACAGCCAGACAGACACACGAGTTATCCTATAAAGGTTCCGCTTTTTTCTTTTGTAGGTAAGGAACCCTAAAAAGAAGAAAAAATTCATAATATCAAAATCAACATTGACTGTGACGTACGTGCATGTATCCAGCAGTTTTCGGTTATCAAAACGTTTACTTAGTCAACGTTACAATTAACGAAGTTAATTTGACTCTGTGATGGTTACAAATTGTTTTGAAGCGATATTTAATATTATTTAGTTGAAGGGGAAATAAAGTGTGTTTTCAATGATTATTAATTAAAATGAACGACTTGAATTCCCCGTTAAGCTGATACCAGACGTTTCACTTCCAGTGAGAAATGCAGAATATAAGATAAAAATGAACAAGTGAAGCGTCTGAAATCTGCTTCATAGTTATATCAGACGATATTGCTTATGTTTGCCTTTCATTCGGCATCTTTCACATGAAGTGAAACATCTAAACATAAAATAAATCAAAAGGGAAAAATAATTCATTAGTGAACCGATCCAACAATGTTTGATTTCGGCACTCGGCATCTTACACTCGCTTACTAACTGATCGAAAAAGTAATGAAAAGAGCAGATGGGTGGACTTTTATTCCTATATAATGTTTGTAGGTGTCGTGTGAACGTGGAATGAAACAAAATTGAGCCTTCACTTGAATCAACCATTTACTCGAGTGAAGCGTCTGATATCAGCTTTAGACCGCCTCAGTGACGGATGTATTATGTAATCGTTTTATAGAGGGCACACATACACAGGTCATCGGATTTTGGGTTTGATTAACCGAACAGGCAGAGGTATTGGCTTTTTCGATTAGGAATTTCTCAGTAGCAGCCCGGATTTGTGAGTGGTTAATATCAAAGAGGCTTGAAATCTATTACATGACATGTGAAATGTAATAAATACCTCGTATAACCCTTCGAGGAACACGCATTATATTATTTTTGTAGTAACAGGAAATTATTAAGAGCTCTTGAATATTTTACATTGTTTCAAAATATGGAGAGCAAAACCACTGACACGTTTGAAACGTATTTTATTTAGACAGCTTCTTTTATCCTTCTTATGTAAGAAACAAAATGGTCGAACGTGGGATATGACTTGTGTGAAATATATAAAAGGGATTCGTTCAGATACCTATACATGAAGAGATTTTCAGCTTTTTGCGACAACTCGTTCAGGATAGAAAATAGAAATATTTACTGTTAAAATTGGAACTACCTAGGAAAATACATATGTACATAGGTATTTTAACTGTAGAGTAGTGTAGTGTATTGTAGTGTTTTATTTTATTATTGTAGAGTTTCATTATATAACTGGGTAACGAACAATACAATTGAGGGTTACTTAATTCAAGCATACGTAGCTAGAGGGTTTTCTAAAAATGTACTAGAATAGAATAGAATACTCTTTATTATGTACACATTATTATATATAAATGTACTAGTACTGACGGCTGCATAAATTAGTTACCTGCTTTGCACTTACCTACATCAGATTGTAATCTTCACAAGGGTTAAGCTGCATTTAGGCTAGGCAAACCGAGCATGAGCAGAGCAAGAATTCTCGTAGCCTAGCCGTACTTAGGAACCTCGAACGAGCAGTGCTCGGCTAGTGCTTCACTCGCCTAGCGTAGACACAGCTTAACACGTAAGGAGTACAAACTAATGTAACTATCTGAAGCTTAGCTAAACTGCCTAAATTGCAAGCAATCTTATATTGCCTGATAAATAGATACAACTTCAAAAAAGAAAGAACTGTTGCTAGATGGGCGCCGCCGCGCCGTTCCCCCGCTGTAGCGTAGGATGTGGGTCAATAGGCTATTTTTAATAGGTCATAGGTTAAATCTATAAAGAACAGACAAAACCTCAAACCATCCCAAGTTTATCAAGTATAATTTAATAACGAAACGAGAAATACTACTGCAGACTTTTGCTGCAGTGATTTACGTCAGATCTTTAACTGCACGACCGCGCTAGTCACCATTTATATTTTATCTAGAAAAGACAATCTTTAATTACATTTTTACGTCGAACCATTTGCAATAAACGATAAAAATGTATTACTTTACCACAAAGATATTATTTCTTGCGCCAAATTAGTCTATGACGCAAAATCTCTATCTTCAGGTGATTACGTTGGCTTTTACCGAAAAACTTTCGTAACTTTTCCAAGGGATGATCCACTTAGTAGAAGTTTGCCCGTGAACTTCAAAAATAGGAAGTCGGCCGAACGGCTAATGCAATTACTGGAAGCCGACCGCAAACTTGTTCACCACGATTTATAAATATAAACAAAAACATCAAAAAGCAATTTTGAAGGTTGGTGTCTTCGACATTTTGCTTTAAAATTTGAGAACCAATGTTTAGTTAATTGTTTACAAATTCTGAATCATGATTTATTTCACGGTACCTATAGGAGTCCTCAATTAATCGACTCAGCCTATCGCAGTCCACTGCTGGACATAGGCCTCTCCCAGGCTACGCCACAACACTCTGTCCTCCGCCTTCCCTAACCCAGCCACCTTCTTCATCACCGGTCACCGGTCCATTTAGCTGCGGGGCATCCCACACTACGCTTGCCTATACGCGGTCTCTACTCCAAGCCTCGTCTGCTCCATTGGTCATCGGTCCTTCGACAAACATGGGCCCACTGCCACTTCAGTTTGCTTACTCTGCAAGCTATGTCGGTAACCCCGGTTCTTTTCCGGATAATTTCATTCCTGATTTTATCCTTCAAAGAGACTCCGAACATAGTCCGCTCTATAGCGTCTACCTACTTAGGACTTATTAATACTTGGAATGTTAGTAATCTACCAACTGATGAGAGTATCTATTAAATCACTTACAAATTCCAATACACAATTTGCTGTATAATACACGAAAATTGTTTGAGAATATTGAGTGCATTAATTTATTTTTCATCGCAAATTCCACAATACTTCGAGTATCGTTTACTCGCAATCGATGAACAACTGGGAACATGTAATTTTAAATATATTTGCAGTACCAGCAAACCGAAATATCTGGAATGTATAGGAAGGCCTTTGTCTAGGCAGTGGGATGATATAACCAAATATATGATGACAAATAAAAAAAACGAACGAATCTTATAGTAGTCGCATATGATGTGATATCTCACCTTGGTAATTGAGTAGCGATAGAAATTAACCTCAGAATTAAAAGCTAAATACTGAAATATTTATTCGAATAATTATTATTCATTACTAGTGGTCGCCCACTGGTCGAAATGCCTGCATTTCGACCAGTGGGCGACCACTAGTATTGAATGAGTGGGCGACCTCAATAATTTACAATCTATACAAGGTGTCGTTTTGTATCCTCGTCAAATTCAAGGAGGTACTCGTAACTATGCTAATGATTAATTTTTTTCTTTTTTTCGGAAATCGGCATGTGTGGGACACGCATGTTAAAACACGGCCCGTGTGATTCCGCACTGTAACTGCCCTTTTACACACACACTATCGCATACGCTTTGAGGTGATTCTGTTCTGTGAAAGTGGTGTATTCTAAAATACTGTCGAACTAAAAAAACAAGTATGTATAAATTATTGAGCAGGTATCGTAATTTTATTTGGTTATATATGTCTTTCATAGCAGCCTCCTGACATTTGACGAGGATGCAAAACGACACCTTGTGTAGTATAATACTTACTAATTCGTTGAGTACACAAATTCCATGCTATTAAAAGTACTTACTTGTTCCATGCTCTAGCTGTCACTTCCTGTCTACACACTTCCGTCCCCTTTGATGAAATCACTCCCACAGAAAGCGATACGAAAGTTGTCAAAAAACATTATTCTGGATGAAACAACAGCTGAGCTGTTCTCAGTATAAAGCATGGATAGCAGACTAACCGAACCCCTTGTTGGTTGAAGAAAATTATAAGCGACACCTTTTCTTAGATATTTTTTTTTTGCAGATGCTGTAAAGTATGCGCGAGAACGTTAGGGGAAGACTGCGGCGGTTTCAGTGGGACGTGCGAGCCAGGACTCAAGTGTCTCGATGGGTCGTGCACCCACATCACGTGAACAAAAGTGAACAAACCTGTAATATATGTGTATAGTGTTGATAGAAACAATACATATCTCCGACAACGTAGCCAACGAGAGGACCATGCGGAAGTAGGCGCGCCGTACAAGCTTCATATTGAGTGACAATAAAATTCTAAGCTACGTAAGTCAGCAAGAGACATTACGGACGAAGTATTGTTACTATGTCGATATGTTGTAAAGATTATTTCTTTGAGCGAGCGCAAATTTCATTTTAATGCCCCAGCCCCGGGGGAGGCGCGATAAAATCGAGATCTTTGTGCTGTTCCCTCGTTATACATCCATTCAGATATATGAAGGTTTTAAGTTTAATGTACGCAGATAGAATACTCGCCTGGAAAATTACGTAACTTTTTTCCATATTCATATAGATGTTTGAATGTTCTTTTTTGTCACACGTAGGCACTTTTTATGTGATGATGTTTCGGAAAGTTCCGTCGTGTAACGTAAACATGAAATGTGTTGTTACATACACGGGCATAGCTATTGCGTTATAGCTTTCCCTTTGAAATGTGAACATGAAAGTATTCTGGGTTTTGACTTGGAATACTTTGCCTAAATAGAATAATTCTGTAAAATGTACAAGAACATTATTTTCTTAAGCTTGAGCTTCATTATTTTATTTTCTTGAGTACGTTCAATGCTGTTTTTAAAACATTCCCTTTTAATTACTGGTGAATCCAAGCGAAAAATGAGGACTTTAATTTAATGATTATAAATATTAATTTGGCAATGTTAAAGTTATGTATACATGTAAAATTACGGTAATGATATTTTGTAAGTATGTATTAATTAACAAATCCT
Organism: Atethmia centrago; assembly: GCA_905333075.3. NCBI lineage: Eukaryota > Metazoa > Arthropoda > Insecta > Lepidoptera > Noctuidae > Atethmia > Atethmia centrago. The sequence continues at coordinate 9,916,783 of HG995383.1, read as the reverse complement.
TTCCAATAGAGCATGTCTGATTAAATTCGCTAATGAAATATTTTTTGTTGAAAGCAAAAACGTGGAACAAATGAGAAATATTTTTGTAAAATCTGTACCTAATTTTAAAACGATGATTACATATAATTACATCTTAAAATTGCTAGACAAAATTATACAGTAAAACAAACATTTGACTCATTAGAGTCAAATTTTAAACTTTAATTTAGAGTGTTACAAGCCTGTTACGATTCGGTGAACATCAAACCTTTTCGTGAGCTTAAGCATAGGTTCAATTTTCACAGACATGCTCTAGTGGATAGCTACCATAATCATCTGTGTTACAAAAAGGACAACTTGTAAATATTGACACAAGAATCTATGTCTACCAATAGGTATTCCAATTAATTCAGATCTAGGCTATGTAAAAGATAAAACAGTTTGACCATAGGCATTTTAAATGGCTAAAAATATAATTTAAAAAAAAACATAATAAAAAACAACTGTATGATATTAAACGATTTCTAATTAAAATTGTATTTATCTATATTTCTGTGTGCTTCCAGGTTACATGTAGAGTTAAGTTGATAAATGTACGTATATAATGTTTCTTAGTTCTGTAAATATGGTCTGAATAGCATTTTTATCTTGTATGTATATTTAGACGTATAGGTTCGTGTACTGGATAAACGGTTCTAGAAATAAGTACCCCAACAGTTGTAAGAAATATAATATATTTCGTATTGTATTGCCTATATCATTCTGCGCTCAATATGTTTCCATTACGACACAGTTTTTGTGGAATTGTATGTACTTATTATTATAGCCTGTTGTAACAAAGAGATACCAATGATATCGGCGCTGTTGTGTGAATAGAGCCTAAAAAATACATCTACATTTGTTTTTGTAAATACTAACTAACATTTATAATAGACATTAACTTAGTGTTATTCTGATACTTATTTCTACCTTAAATAAAATTCTCAATGTATTAATTTTCAACGATCGTATTTCTTTGAGAACTCTAAATTGTATACTAGTGGTATCTCATTATGTTTTCACCTTCCAATATTGTGTTACACGACTGTTTGGGTTGATGTAGGCTGTATTTTAAAGTTACAGTAACTTGAGAAGCAACTTTCAGTTTCCGATACCTTGGGCTTTGAAATTAGAACTTTCGCCATCTTGAATTTCCCTGCAGACGGCTTGCGTAATTTATTTTCACGTGGAACGAAAAATCACTTTCGATCAAAATCTAATTTTGCCTGATACTTCTCTGTTACCTTATCTTCATGATACTGATAAAATATTTTTTCTCAAGCAATTTGCAACTAAAATCGATGTTGATAATGTTTTTTTTTATGAAAAACTGATTCTATATCTTATGTTAAATCGACTTCAAATAATATTTTAATAATTATTACACAACCTACTTTAATCATTTTAAATCCATTTTTTTTATTTATATCTCACAGAGTATTATTTTGAAACGTTTGCCAATGTTACACAATACCAATAACATAATAACGAATACTTATATTGATTTTACTCTACTTACCCTGCTGCTCTAATTACCCCGTGACCTTTTCCGATGCGGCGACGAGAATAATCATCGATTTTAGTTGGCTAATTTTAGGCGTCAGCACTAGACTGTATCTAAACGAAATGTAACCTGAAATATTGAGTAACTATGTAATAAGTTGTATAAATAATTCAGAGCTACTCGTTAACTGTGCACATATTGAATAAATAAGTTAAAAATCTGTTCTATGTTTGTTTTAATACTACCTTATTTGCTGCTTTCGTAAGAATCCGGCTGTTTTCTATAATTTGGCGTATGATTTTGGTTGGTTACTGGAATTTCATGAATCAGGAAAAAAAAAATGTGTGTCAGATAACGAAAAAGTAAAATAACAGAATGCGTTTGTAAAATACAACGTTCATTTGAAACATCTCTAAGGATTGTACCCAGCCAGCCAGCACGGTTGTTACATTTAATTCCCCAGCTTCATCGTGACACAGGTGAAAAGTCACAATCAATGATGTAAATTATAAACACATTCAACTCCCTCTGAAATATATGTATTTCAATAAGAAAATCATTTTACATAGCATAGAATTCAGAAAGTATTTTTGCATGCTCGTCTTCATAACCAAACGTGCGCAGCACACAAATTAAGGAATCACAGTGAAAATATTCACACCGAATTCGAAATTTGAAATTCAAAACGTAATATCAGTAATTTTTTATGAGTTGACATTACTGGGGGTGACATTCTTGATACGCCCGATGAGTAATAATAATCATAAATTAATTTAGACTGTTGAACTATCGCTAAGTAATGTAGTTTAAGTCGGTAAGTAGGTGCCGAACCCCAAATCATACCCGGGTGTTATGCTCCACATAATATTATTTGCGGCTTTTAGCCCAACCCAATATTTGAGTAGGGCGGCAATGTCACCTGACCCTTTTGTCTAATAAAATGATATAGAATTACGAATTCAGTGTGAATCAATACAATATGTCAGTGATCTTTAAAGTCGAATTATGAATTCAATGAAGTAATCTGACATGTTCTAGCTATCACTTTGTGTAATAAAATAATCATATTTATTGTATTCTAGACTTTTACACTTTTTATTATACACTTATATAAATATATTAAAGGGACTACAGGACCTAAACGCATTTTTTTTAAGTTTTATAATGCCTAAAATTATATGATCCACTGCAGTAAAAAAAATCAGAAACAACTAATTTGATACAATAGAAAAAAATAACGAATATACCTCTAAAAATTTCTTTTAACAATTAAAAACCATACTAATATACATGCAATCATTCTGATTTTTTGTCAGATTATTCTACAAGCAACATATAAGCATAATAGTGTTTTATTTTTTTATACAATCTATAGCTTTTTGTAAATCGATAATTGCTTCATATTTTGCAATAAATTACCAGCGTTGTGTCATCGCGCTTCTCTTTCTTATCTATGCAGTTCGACACTGACCGCGCTTTAGGTGTTGTCGGCCTCTTAAAGGATCACCATTACAATAAATATGAGCATTTTAATACACAAAGTGACAGCTAGCACATGTCAGATTAGTGAAATAATAATTCAATTTTAGGTATCTAACGCTCCAATACACTTACCGTATTGAATTGTTTTCACCATATTTTTTCTACATACATTCTGCTAGCGTAGATAAATCTTTAACAAGCTTTTTCTGGTCCTGCCTTGTGATAAAACCATAAAGTTCCCAATGTACTTAAGATAAGTTTATCGTAAAACAAGTCCTCGTAGTTTATGTCGCACGTTGGCGATAAACTAACTATCAACTATACGTTATTTTTCTATCACTATCTTTAAACGTGCCATTACGATCTAACTAGACACAAGCCGTGAGATGTGTGATGAATAAAAAATAAAGTGGCTCGCATTTTAAATTCTCTTTTATGGTTCCTAAGCTTTATAATAACAGAGCAATCACAAAGGAAAGTAAGTTGGATTTTTCAGTCATTAATTCTAGGTAGGTAAACTTTGGCAATTGAGGCTTTGAAGCCAACTTAAAAGGCCAAATTCGTCAGTCTAAATTACAGTTCAGTTTTTCTTTTATTTCAATTTCGGGCTAAAATTATTTTCTGGAATAATTTCAAAGTTATGACGTAAAAGTTATATTATTTGCTTACGAGCTTGAGGCTTGTTATAAATTGAAGGAAATTATGAAAGGATCATATGCGTAAATAATCGTTATCCATGTTAATGTATAACGATTATTCGATTATTTAAATCTGGTTAAATAGGTAATAAAGGAAGATTTGTTGCTAGGTGATTCTTAGCCGAGATTACTGTACCTCATCGCACCCCGTGGGAGTCGTTGGGACTATTTACAGATTACAAGGTGGCTGAGCGGTATCCTCCTGTGCGTCGGCGAAATCAGATCAAAATATTCCGGAGGCAAAATCTCTTCGTACATTTGCCCGATTGAAATGCGACAGCGTGACGTAATAACACTGATTGCCTGTAATATAACAGGAGGTAAATTAACACAATTAAAATAAAGCGCTCATTTTTTAACCGGGGTTAAATTGTAATCTTCATTTTCCTGTACTTTCCGACATTGTTTTGACACGAGGTCGCGGTTACGTATTGGCGAGCTGGCAGTTAAAAGCGCTGTAAAATTTTACCGACCCATATTTTAAAGGTAAAGCTTGTAGGGTAAAAGCCGTGTTTATTGCTTGGGGGTTAACTGGTTGAGCTTTGGGTGCGATCAACAATCTGAGAAAGGATATTTAGTTAATATTCAGTCATATTTTATAGAATGTTGACTACTTTGTCTTACTTTAGTCTCATTTCTCTAATGCTAAGGGTCGTGACTGTAAGTAAGGGAAGATGGGTTGCTAAAATATATATTTTTAAATAAATAAACTGAAATATAATATACACCAGCCCTTGTTACCCCGAAGGGTTGGGCAGAGGTATACCTATAGTATACCCACATTTCGCCTATGAAATATAATATTCGAAAATAATACAAGCTCCGACTTAAACATCATTTCACATACTATCTGGAATAACTTTGTTTTTCTAAAACGAACCAGTACCTACTTACCTATCTACTTAAGGAGAAATGTAAACGAGATTCAGAAAATAATCTGATAATGTAATGAGGACTGAAAGAATTTGGTCGATGTTAGCAAAAGATCTTCGGAACGGCACGCTGGGGAGCCAATAGCTTTTATTAGCATTTATTTTAGACGACACGTTACTTGAATGTTCTATAATAGCCTATTTTAAATATAGGTTCCTAACAGCGAGCTTTGTAAGTACCAAGTTATAAGACTGATAACAATTGAGACAAAATAGAAGAACGGGTTACTGGAATGAACCAAAGTAACATTTTAGTGGAAAAATATTTGAATCATGATACGTGGAAAGTGAATTGTTAATACTTTTGTTGTAATTATCGTGACAAAGGTGCTGCTGTCCATCATTTTAATAAAGCCTTTAGCACTGTAATATTTTCCTACATAAATTAACAATAATTGTTAGTAGGAAAAAAGTGTCCCATTTTTTATTATTACTGAACCTAAAACTACAAAAATAGGTACCTATGTAAATAAATATCAAATCCACTTAAGAGTTAGAACGAAAATCCAACAGAGCGCTAAGTACCATTTTTTCGCCTCAATTTGCTCTAAGTAAAATTCAAGCAAGCTTCAATCTCAAGAAGACTTCGAAAAAGGTTAAAAATCTATAGAGTTGGTAAGATAGTTTTAATTCTCATTCAACGTACATCTTAAAATAACAGTATCTGAGAAAATCTAAACTCAGCACAGAATCTTGAAAACGTGAGGAACCCACTAACTTAATAATAAATTTTGAAGCTCTAACACTCAAGATGATAGATACGAGTAGCAGCACCTGTTACGAGAACACGCTTTAATCTTATTAATACTGTATGTAATACGGTGCCTAACCTTGATATTCACTTGTATAGGATCTGGAGAAATGCCTAAGAACGACTTACGAATTATTCGACAGATTTAGGTATTTTAGTGAGCGAAATATGGGTTATTATGTAGCTCAATATTATAGGTACGAAGGAGCGGAGTTTAGGAATCCCTTGATGATAGGTGTCTGCTACATTTTTAGTTTTAGGTTTTCTCTTGAAAGTGAAAGAAAATACGAGTAGGTTATGAAAACAACACGGTTTTTAACAAATGGTTCTATTAATTTAAAAAAAATATTTGTAAACATATCGTATTTTTTTCTGTTTCGTAAACAGATTTATTTGTTTCATCCATTTTATAATTATTGGAAATAAAGAATATGCACGCTGAAAAAAACATTCGTCCAATGTTAAAAAAAGAAAACGTTATACACAACTATGTACTTACAAAACTTACAAAAAAACGGTATATTTACATCACGGCACCAAAATAACATCAAAACGGGGGTAGATGTGTATACACCCATAGAGATAGGATAGAGCCGAAATCAAATAAACCCATACAGGGACGTCGTTGAGCCTATTTACATAATAAATCACCTGATTTGATTTGAATCTCGTTTACAATTTCAATGACATTGGTCAGAGCATAAGAATTTATACAGAAGGTTTTTTTAATACTGTTGAGTGATAGAACAGATGGACTTAAGATCATCAGTAGATGTTTTTCAATAAGTCCATTACTCAGATGCCTCAAGGATCATAATTAAAATGTACGGGAAAGGAAGAATCGCATCAGTATAAAAAAAAATACTTTCTGTGTCTGTTTAAGTGACCGCTTAGATCTTCTAACTAGACAATAGATTTTGATACAGTTTAAATTATCAATTTGAAAACCAGGAAGAGAACGGAAGGTTCCGGAAATTGTATGTGTATTTATGCATAGCTATAGCACATAATTCTCGATGCCATTGCACCATTGATGAGTCACTAGTAAAATTAAATGAAGATGTTTCAAAATGGGCCAGGTCTATGTACACTCAAACAAAAGAGAAATATCCGTAGAAATCGGGAAAAAATACAGATATTCATTTAAATGATTATTTTTATCGACTGGCGTCTTACCGATTTAGTTACTTTCTACTTATAAAAATGACAGTAAACCATAGATAGATCGACCATAGATCATAGAAAGAGAACCATTTTAAAGTAATTGGACAGTTAAGAACTGTTTTAAATGTATTTCCCTACTTTTAAGCATAGTATACAGGGACCTTTTTTTTTGTGGAATACAACGCGCCGTCGACCCGGGCCTGGCCCTTACCGGACGGTGAGCTACCCATTGCTCACCGTCCACAAGCTCGCACCTACGGTGGCCGGAAACCCACCCGGGATTCCCGACGCCTAGGGCGTCTCCTACGGCGGCTAGGGGCGAGAGGGCGCGAAATTTGCCTTTCCTCAACCGTCCCGCCTCCTCCTTCGCGAGCATTACTGCTTCGCAGAAGGAGGTGACGGCTGCCCATGCCCTCTCGCTCCGTACCATGGCCTGAACCAGGGCCAGACGCGAGAGATCTCTGCCGCCGATCGCCTGCACGAGGACACGGTGGTGCTCTGCCCAAGCCGGGCAGACCTCCACCGTATGCTTCACCGTGTCCTCCGGGCGATTCACACAGTGGTGACACTCGGGCGTTTCCTCCTGCCTTATCTGACACAGGAACCTCCCGAAGCTGCCGTGTCCGGTGAGGACCTGCGTCAGGCGGAAGGTGAGGACGCCGTGGCGCCTCTCTAGCCACTCCTCAAAGAGGGGACTTATCGCCGCAATTGTGGCGTGCCCAGTGTACAGGGACCTGGCCCAGGCTCCATACATTTTGGAACAAACTCCTTTAAGAAACTGACAGTTTCTTCTTTTTCCGAACAGGCATTCAGTTAATTTAATTAAAGTCACGGCGCCTACTCTAGTAAGTCAATACACCAGTACCTACGTCCAAATGGTAGGTATTATTTTGTGGGATTTCTGGTTCTCGGAATAGTCTGAATGAACTACCGTTAAATTCAGTTTCATTTAAGTATTTCTAGCTTCGATTTTAGTTTTGCAGTGGCTTTACAATTTGCTCATATTTTCCGACTTACAATACTCAATTTTTGCTGGGCAAGCCTTAAAGCGCCCAAAATTAAAAAGGTAAAATAATTAAAGGATCGATAAAATAGATACGTATACAAAATAGACTAGGCTACAAAGAGAGCGGGTCCGTAACAAAAACCTCAATAACTTCCAAAATAATGGAGCTAGCTTTATAAAATAAAGATTGTATTATCAATGTCATACAGTTTAAGATTATGGAGTTTATTTTTAAATAAAAGTAAGATAAGTAAAACTTACATTTTCACTAGATTTCGAAAAATGTGCTACGGTATCAAATATGCAATTATTGCACATTTCAGTATTTTGTATTACCACAACGAGCTGTTAATACACCTGTTATATGGTTTAGCATGCTTTCTACCAGATTTCTGAGCCGATGCTGAGGAATATTCTCCCATTTCTCTATCAGTGCTTCTTTCGGTTCACGAAGCGTGATTGGAGGGGAATTGCGCTGGCGTACACATCGTCCCAGTTCATCACAGGCATTTTCGATGGGGTTCATGTCTGGGCTGCGTGCTGGCCACTCCATGCGTGTGATAGCGACGTCTTCAAGGTAGTCAAACACTATCCGAACTGCATGAGGACGAGCATTATCTTGCATAAAGTTGGCGTTCTCGCCCATGTTTAATAAAAATGGGCCAACATACTCATTTAAGATTTCATTCACGTATCTTTCTGCAGTTAAAGTGCCATTTTATATCTCCACTAGCACGGTGCGGCTTTCGGAAGAAATTCCAGCCCACATATATATGGAGCCTCCCCCGTATGGCACTTTCTCTTCAATGCAAGCTTGGTGATAGCAGAGCGCTATTGGCGCTTGGCCTTCTGTAGACTCTTTGCCTCCCATCGAGCGTGTATTTTTTTTTTTTTTTTGTGTGTGTGAAATCATCAAATAACTTCTCCCGCTCTGGGCGGAGCGGGAGGGTGTGTCAGACTCTTACTGACTAAAACCCACCCGTTTTCTTTCCTGTTGCCTGTGTTGCCAGGGGACTCGGTGACCCATAGGTCCCGCGACCCCGGCAGGCATCGGCCCTAGTGGACCCCTACATTTGTGCTGACATCTCTTTGAGGCGCGCGTGGAATACGACGCGCCGTCGACCCGGGCCTGGTCCTTGCCGGACGGTGAGCTACCCATTGCTCACCGTCCGCAAGCCCGCGCCTACGGTGGCCGGAAATCCGCCCGGGATTCCCGATGCCCAGGGCGTCTCCTGCGGCGGCTAGGGGCGACGGGGCACGAAACATGCCTTTCCCTCAACCGTCCCACCTCCTCCTTCGCGAGAATTACTGCTTCGTAGAAGGAGGTGACGGCTGCCCATGCCCTCTCGCTCCGTACCATGGCCTGAACCAGGGCCAGACGCGAGAGATCTCTGCCGCCGGGCAGAGCACCGCCGTGTCCTCATGGAGGCGCCATGAGGACACGGCGGTGCTCTGCCCAGGCCGGGCAGACCTCCACCGTATGCTCCACCGTATCCTCCGGGATCGAGCTTGTATAGCATGAACTTCGACTCGTCCGAAAACATTACTTGACCAGTCATCAAGATTCCAATTCATGTGTACTCTAGCGTAACTTAGCCTTGAATTTCGATGCTGCCTTTAGATTTTAGGACCATTTACAGGTCTAAATGGCTTTAAGTTTGCTTCACCAAAACGCCTCACTGCACACGTGCTCAGATTGCTTCTTCCGCACGTAGAAGTTATTTTTCTACTTTTACAACAGCCGTTGGAAATCAATTTCTCAAAATTGGTGACACCACATATAGATCCTCTCCTCTCGCGCTGTCGTGCACCTTGTTCAGCCTGTTCCTGGTCTGCGAATATTGGATCCAGTTACTTCAAATCGCTGGAGCACTCTTTTAACGGTTGATAGCGACACACCAACAGTTCTCACTGTACAACGCTGACTGCGCCCGTCTTCAAACATCGTCAGAGTTCTGGTCGGGGGTTATTGGCATGTTTTTAATGTTCGAATTTGATCACAATAATAATTTTCTGCACAAGAAATGCCATAGCATAAAAACAAAAGTAAAACAAATGGTTTCAACGTTGTTCAAATTATAAAAATCGTCTAGGTATATTTTTTATTTAAGGCTCGTGCTGACTAGCTCGATATCGCGGGTGCGACAGGTAGCAATATTCCTGTTGCGCCCGCGATATCACCCCTGTCTGCAATAGCCTTTATGGTATACAATCACCAAAAATCAATAAAAAAGTTTAGGTACTTCTTCCTATATTTGTAATTAAATAAACTTTAATTTAGTTTTTATTCTAAACGGATTTCTCTAGTATTTTAAAAGTTATCGTATTTTTTATAACCGGCCCGCTTTCTTTGTGGCCCAGTGTATCAATAGGTACTTCTTACATTATTAATGGGAAAACTTATTTGTATCAAAGCACTTCAGAGAATTCAAATTAAAATAGCTCATTTGAGTGGAACCCTCAATACTAAATTATTCAAATACTAGCTTCTGCCCGCGACTTCGTTTGCGTGGATGTCGAAAGACCCCACAATATACTAAAATAACAGCCATATTTATACAAAAAGCTGCGTCATTGGTCTAGTGTTTGCAAGCGCTACTGTTGAGCATGAAGTCCTAGGTTGGATTCCCTGGTCAGGCAAATTGTTATTGGGTTTTCGACCGCGAATTACAAGTTATAGGTCGTAGGTTCGAACCCGAACAGGCGCTTTACTTTGTGTAAATTATTTCATCACCACTGCTTTCAAAACGGTGAAGGAAAACATCGTGAGTTGTGTATAAAATAGGTACACAAGTACATACCTATATAGGTTATAAACTTATAATACACGTACATATATATTTACTATAGCATATAACTATATTTGACTCATTGTGCAAAACATCTCTTTAATAAAATGAATGTTTTATATTAAAAAGGCCGCTTTTCAAGACATGCAACACTTAATGACATAATCCGCCGGTCTCTTGCCAGCATCAATGTGCCTGCTCTTCTTGAGCCGACTGGCATTGTCAGAGATGATGGCAAAAGACCTGATGGTGTGTCTTTGGTCCCGTGGAGTTTGGGACGGATGCTTGTGTGGGACGCTACCTGTGTAGACACACTGGCACCGTCCCACCTCCAACGGACTACTTCTAAAGCGGGTGCAGCGGCAGAAAATGCCGAAAATCTGAAAGTTATTAAATATGTAGGCCTTGGCAGAGAGTACAACTTTGTGCCCTTTGGCGTCGAGACCCTCGGTCCGTGGGGTCCCAGTGCGCATAAGTTATTTGCGGAAATCGCGAAACGTCTAGTTGATGTAACTGGTGACCGAAAAGCTGGCGGCTTTCTCGCGCAACGCATCAGCATTGCAATTCAGCGAGGAAATGCCGCCAGCATCCTCGGTACAATGCCCCGAGGGCCTTTTTTAAGCTTAACTTAGTTTTAATTTAATTTAGTTAATGTTAATAATCATCTTGTAATTTGGTTATGTAAATAAAGATTGTTAATTGATGAAATATCAAGTTGAAACCTTCTAAATACAGATGAATGTTTTACTAATTCGCTTTGGTAAGTGATTGCGTAAGAATTTACACTTAAATCAGATAGTTTTGGAACAGACATTAGTTACTACATCAGCTACGTTGTAGCAATTAAGCGTACGCTACACATAAATGATAAGGGAAATTAGGAGAACTTTAAAATCTCCTGAACTGAAATTTAGTTGGTACACAGTCAGTCTAGTACCTACCTAATATTACAAATACATAAAACAGGGATCTTATTCCAATAGCTGTGTACTCGACAATAAGCTATGTATTATCAAAATCCTAATCTCGTGTAAATACCGTTTTAATTAATTGACAGGAATTTAGGGTTGAATCAAAATTATCGAACTCATCAATTTTGATTCAAAGTTGCAATAGTTTCTAAAAGGTGAGGCAAGGGTTAGCTTTGATAATGGTGTGTTAAACATAGCTCTGCTACCCAACTTTGACTGCCGGAATATCGAATTATTCTGGCTCTCTAGTAAAAACTTCTTTAGGCGCGTTGAGTGATTTTTGGTAGGGGAAAACTTATGGGTTCGCGTCACCAACTTACATGCGTCACCAACATGCTATAGTATCGGTAGGTAAGTGAATTTAAATGGACCACGTAAAAAGTTTAATTTGTGTTTAAGGTGCATGTTTTAAATTGTGTTTTAGATAATCATTATTTTATTGAAGTTCTTTAGGCGCTTTGAGCGATTTTTGGTAGGGGAAAATTTTAAGGGTACACGTCACCAACATGCTAATGTTAACACTTTAAAGTATAACCGCAGCAATGCATAGTTTTTCGTGGAGGCGATCGGCGGCAGAGACCTCTCGCGTCCGGCCCTGGTTCAGGCCATGGTACGGAGCGAGAGGGCATGGGCAGCCGTCACCTCCTTCTGCGAAGCAGTAAAGCTCGCAAAGGTGGAGGCGGGACGGTTGAGGGGAAAGGCAAATTTCGCGCCCTCTCGCCCCTAGCCGCCGCAGGAGACGCCCTGGGCGTCGGGAATCCCGGGTGGATGACCGGCCACCGTAGGCGCAGGCTTGCGGACGGTAAGCAATAGGTAGCTCACCTTCCGGTAAGTACCAGGCTCGGGTCGCCGGGCGTTGTATTCCACGCGCGCCTCAAAGAGATGTCGTCATCACAAGTGTAGGGGTCCACTAGGGCCTATGCCTGCCGGGGTCGCGGGAAGGTACTAAAGGGTTACCGAGGCCCCTGGCAACGGAAGGAACACAGGTGGGTTTTAGTCAGTAAGATTCTGAGACACCCTCCGGCTCCGCCCAGAGCTGGAGAAGTTGTTTAATAATTTTCCACCCAAAAAAAAGCTATGCATAGTTTTAAGTTTTCATTTTTGTCGGCAGTCCCCATGACTATGTTTCTTTTTGCTGACAGTTACGTCAAAACAAAGGGTACCTATTCACTTCTTTGTTAAAGGGAAAATCCTTGCAATTTTCTGAAAGTTAAAACCGATTTCACGTTACACACCAACCCACATAGTTATACGCATTCTTCGCAGGTACTACATACAGATACGAATGATTGATTGAATGAAATGCACCGACACCAGCGTGGTTAAACCAGACTCGATTGCTCGAATGATCCCAAGAATTTGCACTAGTCCCTGGAGCCTCATGTTTCATGGGACTACAGAGACCATTGCATATCAAAGAGTAGACCGGGGGGCGCGGTAATGGTCAGGAAGACGTGCCCTTAGGATAGGAAGGATTTTTAGAGCCTACCGGATATGCATCCTTTAGCAAGCAATGGAATAGTGGAGAGACGGGTAATTTATCTATGGGAGGGCATCTTTTAACAACGTCGCCGCCAGGTTGGCTGAGGTCCAGTTGCTTTCTCGACTATTTTCTGTGTGTGTCACTGCTATGTGACACACACAGAAAATAGTCGAGAAAGCAACAAGCACAGTGGTCAAACCGTAACTTTCGAGTCCAACCTAACAATAGAAAAAATGCAAATACAATTCAGACCAATAACATCTGTTAATTTAAATAAATTTAATAGCACTTTAATTTGTAAGTTAAGCGACCAGGATCTTACAATGAACAATGTAAATATCTTGTACAAAGATTTTTTTTCGGTAGTCCAGACCGAGTTCAATAATTATTTTAAGAAGAACACTAAAACTATCAGCCCTAGGTTTTTATTTAGTGACTGGGCCACTAGAGGACTCAGGAAAAGTAGGGAAAGACTTTTCGAGCTGTATGGCCTTAAGCCTTACATAAACACTGAAACTTTTAATAGGTATGTTGCTACTTACTCTAGAATTTTTAAGAACACTTGTAAGGCAGCTAAAGCCTTGTACATTAGCAACAAAGTTAAATCAGCAGAAAATAAAATAAAGACAGTTTGGAAAATTATCAATAATGAAACGAATAGGCACAAAAAGCATGTTTCTGATTACACACTGGAGACGTCATGTGGTCTCATTTGCGATAGCAAAGAAGTTGCTCAAGAATTTGTAAATTTTTTTACCAGTGTCCCGCTTAAAACTACTGAAACCTTAAATTCCTCGCCCTCGCTCGCTTTTGATTTAGTAAAGGAAAACGTTTCAGCTTGCACGATTGAATTTAACTTTAAGCATATTAATCCCATAATAGTAATAAAAGCTTTTAAGCAAATCAAGATCAAATTGTCTGAAGATCTTTGGGGAATGTCTATTAAAGTTTGTACCTCTATAATTGAGACTATAGCGCCCTACTTAGCCTTAATATTTAATTTGTGTGTGGATCAAGGAGTCTTCCCGGATTTAATGAAATACAGTAAGGTAATACCACTTTTCAAATCCGGGGCAGTAAAGACACCAATAATTATAGACCCGTATCCGTGTTGCCGGTTTTCAGCAAGGTGTTTGAAAAGGTAATGCTTAATCAAATGCTCAATCATTTTAACTCGAATAAAATCCTTCACGATCAACAGTATGGTTTCACTAAAGGAAGGTGTACGACCGACGCCGGTGTAACCCTGCTAAGACACATTTTTAACGCGTGGGAAGAAGCGCAAGACGCCATAGGAATCTTTTGTGACCTCTCCAAGGCATTTGATTGCGTCGACCACGAAACCTTACTCTTGAAACTTGAGCATTACGGACTTGGAAAACATGCGCTCAGCTTAGTAAAATCTTATTTAAATGATAGACAACAGCAAGTACAAATTAATGGTATCAATTCACTCGGTTTAAAAGTAAAAATGGGTGTTCCACAAGGCTCGATATTGGGACCTTTCCTCTTTTTAGTGAATATTAACGATCTACTCCATTTATTAAATAATCAGCCACAAATGGTGTTATTTGCTGATGATACTTCTTTAATTTTTAAGGTAGATAGACGTGCTACGAATGTTGACGATGTAAATAACGCCCTATTGCAGGTACAGAACTGGTTCACTGCCAATAATTTAGTATTAAATGGGAAAAAAAACTAAGTGCATTCGATTTTCTTTACCAAATGTCAAAAGTGGTGATTATGAGATAGTATTGAATCAAGAGAAACTAGAATTCGTCGATAAAACTGTTTTCCTGGGGATCACGCTCGACTCAAGGCTACAATGGGGTCCTCATTTAACATCTCTTGCAGGACGGCTAAGTTCAGCGGCATATGCTGTCAGAAAAATCCGTCAATTTACTGATGTAGATACCGCGAGGCTAGTCTATTTTAGTTACTTTCATAGTATCATGTCTTACGGTATTTTACTTTGGGAACGGGCTGCAGACATCGAGTCAATTTTTATTCTGCAGAAAAGAGCTATCAAAGCCATTTATAATCTCCGCAGGCGCGATTCTCTAAAGGACCGGTTTAAGGACATTAACATCATGACGGTACCTTGTCAATATATCTACGAAAACATCATGTACGTAAGAAAAAATTTACATCATTTTAGTAAAAGAGGTGAAAGACATAATTATAGTACTAGAAATAGGGACCTATTATCTCAGCCAGGTTTCAGACTGGCTAAAGTAGACTCATCTTTCATGGGGTACTGTTTAAAATTTTACAATAAAATTCCACCCCACATACTTCAACTGAATGAAATGAAATTCAAATCTTGTATCAAACGCACACTATGCAGGCAGGCATATTATAAGTTGGGTGATTACATCGCTGATAAAAATGCTTGGCTCAATGCTGGTCCCGCTCCACAACCACAACCAATTGAATAATTAACATTTGAAAATACTGTTGGAGCAGCTGAACATTGTAAGACTATCTTTGCATTGTATAAATTCAACCTACGTTGTATTGTATAATTGCATTGCACAGGTGTGAGTACTATGTATAATAGAGCTACCATTTGCCGGTTATGTAATTGACTTGAATGGGTCCTGGCGGCTGAGAGTATGTCATGCTCACTCAGATGTCTCGCTGATGGTGGCGCGTGTGTTGGATAATTTAGCTCCCTTCAAAATGGTTGAGCTGAATGGTGCTAATCCATGCGTCATGCTCGTGAACGGGCGCCGTTAGTTGGGACTGGTCACCTCTTAGCGTCCTCGGCTTATTTGTAATTATTTTATTTAGAAATTGTTTTTGTTTCTCTTTTTACTATGGGCGCGTTTTTTTTATTTTACATCGTCCTCACATTTAGTTAAAATTTCAACATTATTTTTGTACTAATCTTTATGTATCAATTTAATTTAAAAGAGTGTCCATGGAGTTTCTTGCCCGTTCTTCTCCATAGGTACCTACTACGCTTTGGAATGGGCAACTAGCTTCATATTTCTAACTGACCGACTCCTTGACAATTCAAAAGTGCCTGTAAATGGTTTAATTGAAATAAATGCTTTGAGTTTGAGTTTGAGTTTGAGTTTATGCTGTGTTGCACGTTGCTATTTCCAATGTCTTCATCTGAGGTCTCGCTACTATCCGTTTCTGATTTCTTGTAAATCACGCTAGCAGTCTTTCTGATCTCTCTTATTCCATATCTCGTTCTTCGGCCGTGTCTATCCAAAAGTTGATTTCCATGTCGAAGTAATTCATGTCCTGCTACGCATTCTTCGCAGGTACCTACCTAGTTAATAAAATAATCATCACAAGTACAAAGATATTCAAAATAATCCATCTCTATATCTGCGTTGTACGGTAACACACCATTATATGGTATAGCTATTGATAAATTTATCTATCTCTCATCATCTCATCAATCTCAAGTATTCCCAATAATAGATGATATGAATCTAGAATAAACCCAAAAGCAATATAACCGAAATATTACGAAAGAAATAATCAACAAGAAAATGTTTGTATATTTCCTCCTAGGTCTCCAAAATGTAATCTCACCCTAACATGACCAATGAAACGAGAGAATTGTATCGGATAGATGATATTTTTCCCGATACGCACTGATTTGTGTAACAGAATCCGACTGTTTGGTGATTGATCTCGCGGCGACTGTGATACAGTTTGATAAACCTACGCGATCTATTATTGCCATTACACTGTTCCTATTTTGGATTATAGACCTCGATTTTATTATTATTTAGATTGCCTCGTTGGTCTAGTGGACACAAATGCTAAGCATGTGGTCCTTTTTTTATTTGGTTGGGAAATCATCAAATGACTTCTCCCGCTCTGGGCGGAGCGGGAGGGTGTGTCAGACTCTTACTGACTAAAACCCACCCATGTTGCTTCTGTTGCCTGTGTTGCCAGAGGCCAAGGTAGGGATACCAGAAGAAGACCAGAAGAGAGGGTAGGCAATAGAAGCAACATGGGTATGTTATCTACCGGGGTAGCGGGAAAGTCCGAAATCCCTTTCGGATTTCGGACTTATTAAATTCCCTTACCCACCCGTATTCCTTCCGTTGCCTGTGTTGCGGGGGCTTCGGTGACCCATTAGTACCTTCCCGCGACCCCGCCGGCAGGCATCGGCCCTAGTGGACCCCTACATTTTTGCTGACGACATCTAAGCATGTGGTTCTGGGTTCGATTCCCGGGCAAAGTGTTACTGGGGTTTTCCATCTGCAATTTCTCAGTAACAGTCTGGAGTAGAGTAGATTGGTGCCCGATTCATGACTGGTAATAGGCTCGCCCCCATCATGGAACTTAAACATAACTGGTGAAATGTGGGTTGGGAGCCGTACTATTGGTACACTTCTGCCTCACCTTGAGGCAATACAGGCGTGGTGTTATCTACCGGGGTCGCGGGAAAGTCCGAAATCCCTTTCGGACTTTCCCGCTACCCCGGTAGATAACATACCCATGTTGCTTCTATTGCCTACCCTCTCTTCTGGTCTTCTTCTGGTATCCCTACCTTGGCCTCTGGCAACACAGGCAACAGAAGCAACATGGGTGGGTTTTAGTCAGTAAGAGTCTGACACATGCTCCCGCTCCGCCCAGAGCGGGAGAAGTTATTTGATCATTTCCTACCCAAAAAAAAAGGTGAGGTGTTATGTTATGTTATTATTTAGATAAAGTTGATTGTAAGAAGTGCTTGCAGATTTGAAGTATTTGAGGATTTGGAGTTTTTTATTTGAGGTATTGAGCTGTGTGAAATGTATCTTTCAGTAAACACTAGATTTTCTGAAAATGTTGTCCTACTGTAATTTCAATAAAAATATTAGACAGCAATTATCATGCCCTTGACTGTATCACTTCAAACTTTCTTTCTAACTTGAGTCAAGTCATACGTCCCGACCCCTGCTCCCTCCTCCATCTGTGAAGTAGTCAAAAGTGCGACCCACTTTTGACTACGTCAACCCTCTCTCAAAAAACTCCAATTTAATAAAAGATAATCAGAATGTCGAGCACCCATATCTTAAAGGCTGTCTATACTCAAATCCCTTTAACCAGTAAACGAACATCGTTATTATCAAAATTTTCTCCGACACTTGACATTTTCTTCAGACCATGCTTACTCCTTTTATGTTCAAATATACTCATTAGTAGGAAATGCTCGAAAAACGAAAAGGTTATCCGTATTAACGTCACCTACGTACTTGGAAATCACGTAACTACCTACAGGCTTCTGCCTTTACAAGGGCTTTAGGGGCCAGGCACGTATCCAGACTTTTGGTTCGGGGGGGGACAAACATTGAAACAACCATGTGAACTGTGTGAAAATCGCTGTAATCACTGTACTATAATTTTCACGGTACTATACTATAATTATATAAGTATTTTTCTGTTTCCGCTGGCAGCCATTACGTCTAGTACCATATCAGGATCTGGCGCCAAAGCGGAATGAATAGACAATAGAGCGAGACCAGTAAGCCTCTCGCCCGCCATTCTATTAAGGAAGGATTTTATTCTCTTTAGGCATGAAAATGACCGCTCCACAGATGCCGTTGAAACCGGAAGGGTGGCCAGAATATGTATTAGCCTGTTAATGGTAGGAAAGAAAACTTTGTCACACGTGTCTAAAATTTCCATAATTTCGACTGGTTTCTTATCTGTGTTTTTCCACTTGGCACACCACATACTGTACTCTGCTTTTATTAGTGATTCTCCAACACTTTCTTCCCAATAAATTTTCATATTTTCTAATTCACTTATTTTCCTCTCGTCCACATTTTTCGGAAGAATAATTTCTAAAGAAGAAAGCAGCTCTCTTTGATTCGCAAATCTATCATTCATGCCAGATATCAAATCGTCCAAGCACGGTATAAAAATAGTTCTTCTGAAGTATTCTTCAGCAGTATCGCTGGGAGGGTTGCTTCGTGCAGTTTGGTGGGCAGTAACTCGAGGACGCTGAATTTCTATTTGCAAGACATCTTCCGCTATTTTGCAGCATGCGTTATATATTTCTGAGAATACCGGGTTAACATCGTCACGTATCTCTTTTAGTTTTACGATAATGTCATCGGAAAATTTCATAGCAGAGGCCAGGTCGTGTGTAGGGTTCTGCAAATATGCTGACAGTGGGAGAGTATAACTGAAAAATCTTTCACAGGTTTTTAGAGAAATCAAGAAACTACTCTTTTCCATCGCAGCTATGAGTGTAGAGGCAGTTTGGGCGACAGTTCTGTTTGTGTAGGATAGTTCTCTTAATGTAATGACAATAGGTTCGAGTAACTCACCAAATACATTTATAGAGTCGTGACGTTCTATAAATCTAGTGTCACACACCAGTCTTTTTTTCTTACTTTCTGGTGTGAGCTTTTCCACATTTTCCTTGAACTGTTTCCTGGCCATTGCATTGTTGCGAAGTAAATTGCAGACTTCCTTCACAACGCCTATTGAATTTCTCACCTCGGGAACTGAAAGAGCTTTTGAAAGAACTAGGTTCAGACGATGTGCTGAGCAATGTACGTATGTGGCCTTAGGAAATTCTTTTCTGATTCTCGTCTGCTCACCACTGATGTGTCCTCCCATGGTAGCAGCTCCGTCATACCCCTGACCATCTAGTTTATCGAGATTCAAACCAATCTCATGACATTTCTTTAAAATTTCTGCACTTATATTTTCGGCACTTAGGTCGTGTATTTCAATGAAACTGAGAAAGTCCTCCCTCAAAATACCTTTATAAACGTATCTCGCACATAAAGACAATTGCTCAGTTCCACTCACATCTAAAGTTTCATCGCCAAGAATCGCGAAACACTCTGAACTATTTATTTGTGTCACAACTTTTTTCTGAATTATCTTTCCGCAAGTATCTATTATTTCATTTTGAATAATAGGGCTAAAATACGTTGCATTTTTAGGGGTTGTAATGATATGATCTTTCAGGATATTATCATAGCTTGCTCGGTATCGTAGCAGAGCCCTGAATTTTCCATCTTTACCAAGTGGCTTTTCTAAAGTCAATGGTCCACTGTCTTTGTCTCCACGAAGCGGCAACTCTTGCTCTTCACAGAAGATGATAGTTTCGATTATAGGTTTTAGTGCTGTTCTATTTCTTTCCTTTTCTTTGAGCCTTTGATCATTAAGCAGCGATGCAACGTCTATAGCTGCTGAATCCATTACGCGTAAGAAATTTTCTGCGCATAACTTAGAAAACTGGTGATATTTAGCAGCAGAATGTTCGCAAAATCTCTCTGTTGCATCTTTCCAATTATCAAATGGTTTGCTGACAAAACTTCCAAGTGTTTGGTGGGAACCTTTTCCAGCGGTGCCTGATGAAAAGACAACGCAATATTTGCAGAACACACCATTCCTCCTCGGCGAATATGTTAACCATTCCCATGATCCCATCCATTCTCTTCGAAATCTAAGTTTCCTCTTTCCAAAGCTACTAGCCGGAAACGAAAATGACGCATCTGGGACAAACGGCTGTGTAATAATATTTTTTTTTCTGTTCATCTGTGAGTACAAGAGGAGGATACTGTGTGTTATATATGGCATTAGAAACCACGCCGATATCAGGAAAGTTTCAATTATAATCATTGTATCTAAACTGCACGTTTTTGAAGTTGAACATTCTCCTTCATCTCTACATCTTCCAGCCGGTTCGGCTGAAATCACATTTTTTTCTGTAAATTTTGACGAAGTTGTTTCTAGTTGTCTACATCAACAGCAGAAGCCATGCTTGGAGTAGTTTTTTCCTCGCTAGTAGTAACAATTTTTTTTGCCACTGGCTTGAACAAGTTGTCAATTCTCTTCATTTTAGCAGCAGCAATTTATATACGTTCAAACAAGCACAAATCAAGAAGCACTCACATTTCACACATTACTTTACATTATTTAAGTAATCTGTGATGGATAGGGCGAACGGTCCAACAAATTATGACGTCTGCAGATCCAAAATTGTCCAACACTATCTCACGTACGTAACGGACTGGCGATTTGGCGAATCCAATGAAAACAGTGGTTTTGAAGTTTTTTTTCCTTTATTTCACGGCACGGGCAAAGTATCAGGTGAACCAAGTCGGAAGGAATTTACTCTACTCTCTATGAAACTGAAACCAATATCAAAATAAACTGGTCTATTGCACTATACTGTCACTATTGCAGAGGTATTTCACTTTTCTTCTCGCTTGTCGCTCTCGATTCTCACTTGAATCGCTCTCGAAATAAACTGACATGCAGGTTCCCGGACTCCCGCCCCCGCCGTATTTATACTACATTTTCGTATTCTGGAACACTGTGGAATATTGCGCCATCTACTACCTGGTAGCAGAAAGTTATGGAAGCTTCTCGATATTTCGCTACTCAACGCGACGATCTTTCTACTATTAGTTTTTCTACTCGACGATAGATGTCGTTCATTACTGTTTTCGTTCTCGGTTTCTCTCTAAATAGGTTAGATGGCGCTACTAGTAACGTCGCTTACATAATCAGATCAAGATCTATCTATATTTTTATTTTACCTACTTATTGAAAGAACACGCAAGCGAATAAATAAACAGATGGTATAAAATGTTTTTTTTTTTCAGTCAGATTTCGGGGGGGGATAAATCCCAACTATCCCCCCCTCTGTATACGTGCCTGTTAGGGGCTGTTACAATGGCTCATCACTGAGATCGGTGAAGGAAAAAATCATAAGTAAACTTGGACTTAAGATAAGTCTCGAATCACCAATATTCTTGAGTAAGCGTGGTGATTAATGCTCATGCCTTCTCTCTGTAAGTGGGTGCCGTTGCCCTGCACTGAGACATTAATAGGCTAGAATTATTATTAGTAATCTCGTAAATGTCGCGTGATACACCATTGGTGCATAAGAACTTAGGTATCCGGAGTCTGGCGTTCAACGGGAAGGGCTTTTGACAATGACAAGACAAGTACAGTACTTCTATTTTCTTAATGTCTCTCGGCAAACTTCGTGTTTCGGATTTCTATCAGTTGCCCTTTGCACTTGGTGCAGGCCGGACGCTCTCAATCGACATGGAAGTATAATATAGTAAATATCATCATCATCTAGCCTTTTCCCAACTACGTTGGGCTCGGCTTCCAGTCTAGCTGGATGCAATTAAATACCAGTATTTTGCATGGAGCTATTGCCTATCTGACCTCCACAACCCAGGTACTGGGTAATACGATACCCCTTGGTAAGACTGGTTGTCAGACTCGGGCTTCTGACGACCCGTGACAACTGTCAAAGATCCACGAATGACGGCCGGGACCAAGGGTTTAACGTACTTTCTGAGGCATGGAGGGGTCTTGGTATGTAAAGATGATCACCCATCTGCGGACCAACCGCGGCAAGCCTAGCTTAACCTGATCGATCGACTCATGCGGCTGTTATTACTTAGCCACAAGCCCCTTCTAGAGAATATATTTATATATAGGTACATACACAAATTAGTATTCTTTTGTTTTCGGAAATGTGATGATTGCCGAGAGACATTAAGAAAATAGAAACACTGTATCTATAATATGTAGTTTATCATTATCGGTTAGGTCAGGTTCACCTTTCCTGACCTTAACTACTTCTATCTTTCTGAAGATCATAACTAAATACATTTAGGCAGGTGATTTAACTACTAAATATAATAAAGCTAACCGTAATGGCGCGTCTTTTGCGTCATTGCCGACGACGTAACGAAATGTTGTCGCTTAAATATTATATTTATTTAAAGACTTAGAACTTGTATTGTGTATTTATTATTTTTTATTTTGCTTTTTGTATTTCATTTTATGCTGCACCGGTTGACGTCATCACGTTAAAGCCGGCTGTCGCTGAAAACTAGCTCTATGGCTCTGTCTCGCATAAGGTCACATTATGTTGAGCGATGGCCGTTTTGCAGGGATGTGACGCATCGAAACGCCGGGGCGTAACTCCG
Source organism: Atethmia centrago (assembly GCA_905333075.3). Taxonomy (NCBI): domain Eukaryota; kingdom Metazoa; phylum Arthropoda; class Insecta; order Lepidoptera; family Noctuidae; genus Atethmia; species Atethmia centrago. The sequence continues at coordinate 9,894,050 of HG995383.1, read as the reverse complement.
CTGCCGCGAGAAATCGCGGCACAGCGGAGCGGAGCTCCGGCCGGATCTCATGGAGAGTACGGTTGTCGCAACCCAGGGCTGGGCACGCCACGGTTGCGGCGTTAAGTCCCCTCTTTGAGGAGTGGCTGGAGAGGCGCCACAGCGTCCTCACCTTCCGCAAGACGCAGGTCCTCACCGGACACGGCAGCTTCGGGAGGTTCCTGTGTCGGATACGACGGGAGGTAACGCCCGGGTGTCACCACAGTGTGGATCGCCCGGAGGACACGGTGGAGCATACGGTGGAGGTCTGCCCGGCTTGGGCAAAGCACCGCCGTGTCCTCGTGTAGGCGATCGGCGGCAGAGACCTCTCGCGTCCGGCTCTGGTTCAGGCCATGGTACGGAGCGAGAGGGCATGGGCAGCCGTCACCTCCTTCTGCGAAGCAGTAATGCTCACGAAGAAGGATGCGGGATGGTTGAGGGAAAGGCAAATTTCGCGCCCTCTCGCCCCTAGCCGCCGCAGGAGACGCCCCGGGCGTCGGGAATCCCGGGTGGATTTCCGGCCACCGTAGGCGCGTGCTTGCGGACGGTGACCAATAGGTAGCTCACCGTCCGGTAAGGACCAGGCCCGGGTCGACGGCGCGTTGTATTCCACGCGCGCCTCAAAGAGATCGTCGTCAGCACAAAGGTTGGGGTCCACTAGGGCCGATGCCTGCCGGGGTCGCGGGAAGGTACTTATGGGTCACCGAGGCCTCCGCAACACAGACAACGGAAGGAATACGGATGGGTTTTAGTCAGTAAGAGTCTGACACACCCTCCCGCTCCGCCCAGAGCGGGAGAAGTTATTCGATGATTTCCCATCCAAAAAAAAAAGGGATGTGACGCATATTTTCCTCTAACTTGTCATTTGTTAAGTGTTTTTTCTTTTCTTCAAGTTTACCGCATATAAACGTATTTTCTGCGTGTCAGACTAAACATAATCAAGGGTTCCGTAGTTGGGATAAATTCATCCCAAGAACACATAATTATTGTTATACTACAATAATTATGTGAAAAAAACAAAAAAAACTTGGCCGACTATTACCTATTAACTTATTAAGCCTATTTAGCCGTGATAGTTTTATCTTCGTTATATAGGTAGGTATACTACTGTCGTGATTATTTTCTAATATCCTAAAACAACCATTTAGCTGGCAGGGACATTTGACTTTAATAAAAATTTGCTCTTTAAAGCTTAATATTACGCAAACGTTACTTAAATCAAAAATGCACAAGACACTATGAGATAGATGAGAAAAAAATATCATCCCCACTTTACCTGCAAGGGCGATAGATACACTAAAAAAAATGTTGAAAATTGTTTTTTTTTTCAAGATTTTATTCCATCACTTTGTCGGCGTAATTAATATGTATACCCATGCCAAATTACAGCTTTGTTGTACTAAGAGTCTCTGAGCTAAGCCGGGGATAGACAGATGGATGGACATGGCGAAACTATAAGGGATCCTTGTTTACTACGGAACCCTATAAACTTATTATAAGTAGTTATTTGAAATATATCACTAGTTTTTTGGCAAATAAATTGAAGGCACTTGTATAGTAGGCAAACGAATAAAACAACATTATTGGGAAAGATACGAGAGTGTTAGATTCTTATAAGCAATAGCGGCCGGCGAGACATAAGAAATATACCATAAAAAGTATTACATTATTTGATTCAAAATTCAGTAAAATCTTAGATACGTTTGTATTATTTAAACAAAACAACACCAAATGGGTATTCCCCAAAGGGTTCGCTGGTGCCAATGTTGGCGATATGTTGGTCCAATATGAGAATATGTCGTGATGTGCATAAATCTTCGCCTGAACTCTGGTTAACATGATCTTGGGACCTCATAATGATGTTTTGGGTTGACGTTAGAACAACGTTGTTTAAGTGGGATGCGATAATTTGATGTGATAGGCACCTCATCCATCACGTCTAGTGAGTGAAAATGAAGGGTCACTTAAGTTTGTGTTATATTTGGGAAGCATGAGACGCATAATACAGCTTGCTGATGAGGTTACTCCCAAGTATTGATAGGTACGTAAATTAACTTAAGTTTGAAGAGTGGACTTGATATTTAAACTATAGTGTGGGTTGGTAAGTTCTAAAGTTATGTATATTTAATCTTGTTCCAGAATATAACCTACGAAAATAAGCAAGGACTACGAGAATTCAATGAAAGTGTTGAATAAAATAGTACCTATTTACTTTAGAACAGCGTTAACCGTTAGCGTGTATATAATAAAAAGATTACAACATGAAAAGGAACTAAAAATTCAAACATCCAATAAAAACCTCGAATAACATCCGAGAGCTTAAAATCGTTCCATGTAGTAATATCAATTTTTGCTTTGTATTTTTGAAGTGAAATCATCTTCAGGCGCGTTGAGCGATTTTTGATATGGAAAAAACTTGATGAGGTCGCGTCACCGTAATGCCCGCGTCAACATGCAGTAGTAGCAGTAAGTAAAGTTAAATTGACCACGCAAAAAAGTTTAATTTATGTATACTGTGCATTTATGTAGCTGCTGAAGATCATAAAAACTTATTCTACCTACCTATATTTGCATTGTATAAATTATTATTGTATTGTATAATTGCATGGCACATGTGTGAGCACTTGGTAACTACTATAAAGCTACCATTTACTGGGTACGTCTTTAATTGACTTGAATGTGCCCTCGCGGATGAGATTATGTCATGCTTACTCAAATGTCTCGCTGGTGGTGGTGCGTGTGTTGGATCATTAAGCTCCCTTCAAAACGGTTGAGCTGAATGGTGCTGATCCATGCGTCATGGGGACTGCCGCCCCATGACTGCCTCTTTTTTACCATAAAGAACAGAATGGCGACACATAACGATGTGAACTCCCGTCCTGGTGCCGAATAACAAAAAATTTTGATAAACCCTGTGAACAAAATGGACGAGTCCGAGCCCGCTACGAAAGTACCGACATGCAGTTCCAGAGTTTCATTTAAAATATTCTGCCGCAGTTTTATTCGGCGATATTCCGATGAAACGCGTCAATGGTATAAGAAATACCATAAGGATATTTTACTTTTATATTTTCCAGAGATTGAAATTTGAATGTGAAAACAAAAATAAGTATTCTAAGTATATTTTTTTTTTAATATATTTTAACTAAAAGGTTTAAAGGTTAAAAGGTTTTAATTTAACATCAAATCTTTATTTATTCATGAAGAATGTCACTGATATTTATTTATTAAACATTATCATCCGTGTTAATAAACATGGGGTAAACTGATTCAATCCAAAAGTAAAAAAAGTTAGTTTAACCATACATGTTTTGTGGTTTAATTGGTCAAGGACGGCTAATGAGACATAATTGATTTTCTATTGTTTGACTCCGAATCGGTGTCGCGCGGGGCTTAACAGGTTGGCGTAATTCTACTCCACAAATAAGGGTAGGTACATCTACGCCTGTATGTATTGGTGCAAGAATACAATACGGTATGATAATAATGCATACGCTGTATAATAATGATTTAATCTCATGTGCCCCATTACTCGGTTCTCCGAAACGTGATTGATGAAGGCAGTGCTCAGCAAATTGTTACTCTACTTTATTAGGCGATAGTTGCCAGGCCACTACTTCGAATAAATCACACAAGTTTAGAATACATGAATTTATATGTTTCGAAACAAGGGTAAGTAGGTAACTAGGTAAAGCTCGAATCGAACTAGATGGCGACTCTGAAGTCCGCTACTTGCTGCGCAGGAACAAATTCACGCGTCAGCGGGGGAGAAGGACCCCCGCTGACGCGTGAATTTCTTACTGCGCAGCGACTCGCCTCGTATTCCGAGCCGACATAAAGTTTTAATACGACTGTACACTGCTATAAGGATCTTTTGGCGCTCGAATGAACCTGACAAGGGGCTTGTTGGTAAACATTTGTGAAATATATTGAAAACACAAGATGGCGGCGTTAGTTCCGGTTTTGGCCACGCGCTTAAAAACCTTGTATAGTATTTTTTATCTCACAAAGCGACGCCGTTGTGCTTGTAGCTACTTAAACGCACTGTGAAGGCGTGCGTGAAGACGAGTAGCGTCAGCACATAACTCACACTCACACAATTCCAACTTCACCATTGTGCACACATTCACAGCGTGGTTTTACACTTTTTTTTTTGGGTGGGAAATCATCAAATAACTTCTCCTGCTCTGGGTGGAGCGGGAGGGTGTGTCAGACTCTTACAGACTAAAACCCACCAGTGTTCCTTCCGTTGCCTGTGTTGCCAGGGGCTTCGGTAACCCTTTTGGACTTTCCCGCGACCCCGGCAGGCATCGGCCCTAGTGGACCCCTGCACTTGTGCTGAAGACATCTCATTGAGGTGCGCATGGAAATCAACGCGCTGTCGACCCGGGTATTTGTACACTTGGTAACCACAAGTGAAGCGCGCGTCGCTTTTTGAGATAAAATACTGTAGCGCTATAGTATTACATTACCCGTGTGTAAATATGACACATCGCACTTTATAGGAAAGAGTGGAGACCGCAAATCGGTAAACGTAACGAACGTCCTACCTTACGTTTACTGATTTGCGGTGCGACGGTCTTCGTGGAGCGACGGTGAGAGTTGCCGGGGATCGATTTAAATAGCATGTGATTGGAATGGCCAGTGGGCTGCTGAATATGGGTTGACAATGAGCTTTATAAAGAGCGATATCAATGACATAGAAGACGCAAAACTACAAAGCCAAACTTTTTCATGAACGTCCCATATACGCTCGAGAGCAATAAATTAGGGTCCCATAAAGATACATACACAATTTATTTCAATAAGCTACCATTCTTAGTTTCCGAGACTTTCAGCTCGGAAACTAAGAATGCTAGCTTAATTAAATAAATTGTGTTTAATAGACAATTATTTTTTCCTTAAATAAAAGTAACAAAACTTCTTAGTTACTGTAAAGTTATGATATCAAAAATGACAAAATAAAAAATGGGACTTTTGTAAATGGAACGTCGAATTTTCTGCATCTGTTTTTGCTTTAGTTTCTATTCTGTCATATAAAAAGGTATGTAAACAGCGTTTCTGATGTTCAATATTTATTATAAGCTGTTATAATGTCGCTTACACCTGAAAAATGCACCAGAATTCACACAGTTGGTGAGTCGCTATCAACTTTACAACGAGTTCTCCAGTGTTACGAGGGAAACACCTCTAACCTACGCAAACCAGGAACAGGCAGAGCTAGATGTACCACAGCACGAGAAGATTGATACTTGGTCAACACAATGCTTCGAAACCGCTTTCTCACAGGAATTGCACTTAAATATCAGTTCCAACGCCTAGGAGGAAGTAACCCAAGTGCATTGAATATGATGACGACTTGCTGAAGCAAATTTAAAACCAATAAGAACTGCAAACGGCCCTAAATTAGAGCGTGGGCATCGTATTTCGAGATTAACAGATACCCGGGACCACTTAAATTGGAGTATTGAAGATTGGTCAAGAGTTATGTTCTCAGATGAATCGAGATTCTTTATTTTATGCTCTATAAGAACGACGGAAGAACAAAGAGTGTATAGATGACCACGGGAGCAATTCAAGCAACCAATGCATCGAAGAGAAAGTGGCCTATGGCGCTGGCACATAGCTGGTGGTTATAGAAAACGACACTATAACTGGCGAAGGATACGTCGAAAAATTCCTAAACGAATACAATGGTCCATTTATGGAGATGATGCTATCTTTATGCATGACAATGCCCGGCTTCATACTGGTGAAATTGTAAATGTCTAACTTCAAGAGGTGAACATTAACTGTATGGAGTGGCCAGCACGCAGCCTGGACCCTCAACCCTTGGGACGAGCTCTGACGTGTGAGACACGGAAACCCTTCCTCGATCACGCTTGAAGAGGTCAAAGTCGCGCTCGTAGAGGAATGGGAGAGTATTCCCCAACATCTTATAAGTAACTTGCCAAACCGCATAACCCCAGTGATGGGGTGGGGGTAATAAAAAGTACCAATTAAAACTCAAAAAAATTTAAGTTGTTAAAAAAAATGCTTTTCTGTTTTTGTTAAAAGATAAGATTGGTTATTTAATTGTTTATATGATTTTTTATGAATATACATAATACTTTCATTTAAAAGGAAAATTTGATTGTCATCAAATTAATGTTCCTTAAATTAAATAAATTGTGTTTAATAAAACACAATTTATTTCATTAAACTAGCATTCTTAGTTTCCAAGACTTTCAGGTATCTTTATGTGACCCTAATTCATTGCTCTCGAGTGTATATTTAGCGTACCTACTGTTAAAGTTCTTAGTGTATTAGGAAACATACACAAGAGACGCAAAACTCAAGTCTTATCAAGGACATTAATTATATAATGAATCTTGTTTATCGCGGTCACAGTGATGTAAGCCAGTGTACTCTCAGCTTTAGAACTAAATACAAATTAGCTAGGGTTTGTGTTAATCCCTCCGAGAAGAGATAAGGGGAAGCAAAAGCTTGTTTTCTTGTTGATCGAGGATTTAAACGACAAGATTGTCGAAATACTTGTCATTCTGGGCTACTTGGGATAGTGGACTGTTAAGTTAAGACCTGAGACGTATTTCTAAGGAAATGATAGTCCTATGTTGTGAAATGATACCCATAATTTGGATACAAGGATGCCCTTTATTAATCATTCAGAGTAATATGCAACGATTGTTTTTAGAAACAGCGTTGGACTGCGATTCAGCAGCCATCACAAGCATAATCGGCTGCAGCAGCAACAGCAGTTTAATCTCAGCTTAGCACACAATATTCACATCCGTCGAAATGGTCACCGCTCAACCTTAATTGCAATAAAATCTAAATATAAAATGTAATATTTAATTTTATTGCAAAGAAAGTTAAACGCAAGACAGCAGTGGTGGCCCAGTGGTAACGGTCGCGACTTACGAGTTGTAGGTCGTAGGTTCGAACCCTGACAGGCGCTTTACTTTGTGTAAATTATTTCATCGCCACTGCTCTCAAAACGGTGAAGGAAAACATCGAGAGGAAACCGGCATGTCCTAGAACCAAAAATTCGAAGACATGTGAAATCTACCAAATCACACTGGGCCCGCGTGGTGGAATACGGCTCACTCCCTCTCACAGAGAGGAGGCCTGTGTCCCAGCAGTGGGAACATTATAGGCTGATTATGTATTACAAAGAAAGTTAAAAAGCATACGAATTCATTAAAAATAAAATTATATATAAAATTATACCATCTTAGTAACTCAGAAGTGAAAGAGGAGAGCTATAAAATATGAACAAACTTTGTACATAACTACTAACTGGTATAACATAACATAACATCACGCCTGTATTCCCCGAAGATTTAGGCACAGGTGTACCTATAGTATACCCACATTTCGCCAGTTATGTTAAAGCCCCTTCTTTTTTTTATAGTTAATTAAAACGGCACAGGTCCAATTACATTAATTAACATAGAATTATAAAGATTACAATAAGATAAGCATTCAAATAACATACAATACAAAAATTAAATTCAAATTCAAAGATATACAATTCTTGGATAAAATCATTAATAATTATTTGCGTAAATGGTTTAATGGTTAAATAAATTAAAAACAACATAAACTAACATGTAACAGTGGACGCCCTCGAATATTGTCTCTCCCAAAATACCAGACATCCACACACACCCATGTACATTAGCCCCGCCCAATAGGGGGCGAGCCTATTGCCATCAACCGGGCATAAGTCCAGACTCTGGACTGCTACTGAGAAGTTCCAGCAGGCTTAGCATGACCCTCTCTATTTCTTCGAAGAATAGACAACGTTCTTTCCATACAAAGTGACATTTCGTTTCTCCTTTTTTGACATCCCACCGCTGCACCGTAGAAATCTTTCTACATAAAAAAAGACCTAGACAAAGATCGTTAGAAACGAAAGTCAAGATGACAGATTGTAAAAGGATTTCTACGGTGAGATGTCAAAAACTGAGAAACGAAATGTCACTTTGTATAGAAAGAGCCGTGTCTACTCTTCGAAGAAATAGAGAGTGTCATGCTAAGCCTGCTGATGGTATAATCCAATAACACTTGCCCGACCCCGGAATTGAACCCAAGACCTCATGCTCAGCAGTAGCCCACCGTAAATTATTACTACTTTTTATTGCTTAATGTAAATTATATTGCGTACTATTGTATAGAATCAAGTTTTCTAACTGAACAGACAGGTGTGCTGCTGGGGAGTTTGTTGCGCCACTTTTTCTTCCCAGCTAAAGCACTAGGAATTGGTGAAGAACGGGCGTTATGTCTTATGTAATTTTGACGTTCAAAAAGTGCTGATTCTCAGACTAGTTTGAATAAATTACTTTTGTTTTTGATTTTGATTTATTTAGAAGAATATCGAAAGGAATCATGGCCATAAAAATATTTTGACGCTCGGACCAACAACAAGTATTTGCACTGGTACTTCAGTGTTTATTTACACCCATACATCAGAATCAGTATGCCATATCAAAGCTTGGATAGAATTTCACAGTATAATCCCACAGAAAATGTATCCATGTATCCATGTATTTGAATAACTGAATATTGAAAACGGTGATTTGTGTTTACATTGGTATTGCGGTTTCCATGAATGTTACTGTATGGATCTAAATAAACAAAACAACGAGTTATTTTATATCAACGTCAGACAATCAAAACTTAATATCGTTCTATTCTGACTCCTGACACTGACTCCTGTAACACAGGTACCACCTAGCTCAGGAGTCAGGGCTTCAAATTAAAATGTAACTCCTTAATTAATGTCAATATAAACATTTTTATTTTTATTATATATTATTTATTATTCTGTAAAGTGAAAATTTTGATGAAGTGAGGGTGGTGTCCCAGCAGTGGGAACATTATAGGCTGATTATGTATGTATGTAGTTTATTAAACTGCTGAGTCCATTGTTAATGTAATGTGGATAGCTATGTGTCTCGCAACATGTCTCCTGTAAACGGTGTCTAGAATTAGAATGTGTGAACTTAAGAGATGATTGTGATAATCGTATCTTAAGGCGCTGACAAGAGCCAATTGATCAATATAGGCTTCTCTTAAGAAAAAAAAATGCCAAATCTGTATAGTTTGTGGTAGCGGAAAAAATATATGTTAATTCTGAACTTATTTCCCAGAACTTGGTTGCTACCAAAACACGTTTTGAAAAAAAATACAAACGATACAAACTAACGTTAAACTAACCTCTTACCTTGACTTCTATTCCAAAATATCTGCATTAAATATCAACATACGTAACGTATTTAATTAATAACAAGAACGTCTTATTTGAATGCAGAACTTGGTTGTTTTTTAATTTTCTATTACTCAACCCAATTTTGAGTAAATAGATAATTGCTTCATATTTTGCAATAAATTACAAGCGTTGTGTCATCACGCTTCTCTTTCTCTTCTATGCAATCTGACAGTGACCGCGGCTTAGGTCAAAAATGGTCGCAAAGTTAAATGGTAAACATTGCGAACATCGTAAAGTTTGCGACAAAGTTCAATAACATACCGATGACAGTTGATATCCCCGAGTGTCGAGACTACCAAATATCGTTACATTCGGATCGTTAGGACTTAGCGACCGAATTCGTTCGTAAAGCGATCGCTATCTATGTCGAGACTGCAGGCCCAGGAACTGTAATTTATTTTGGCAAAGCTTTAGTTAAAACCAAATAATCAGCCAAATGCAGTGTTAAACAAAGCTAGCTTACGTCCAAACTATTTTCCGTAAATTTTGAATCGAGCTGGCTTCTAATGTACCTCATTGCGGGCATCCTGCGTGCATGTGCACACAGCGTAAGCGGCGCATCGTCATGCTATGTCATTGCTAGCTAATATGGAAGCAAATTTCATTTTAATGACCCAACCCGGTCGGTGATACCATCTACGCTCGATTTACTTCGGACAGGGCTGCCAGGGGCTGCCTTGCGCTACTAATGAATACGCCACGACTTCGTTTTTATTTCGGTGTTCCGTTTCGTTTAAATGTGTTTGATAAGGTTATTGATCGAGAATAAAATAAGTAAGGGTTGGTAACCAGTCCGATAATTATGTATGGCAAGCCGTTTCCTTGCGAGCAAAATAGATAGGTGTGATCTTTGACCACTAGCTTTCCTTCAGTGAGCACATAAGTGCAGTAAGCTCCAATTCGTTTTAACCGCACGCAGCAAATTGTCACTCAAATGCAAAGTGCGCATCTACACCACGGTCATCCATCCCATTATGACCTATGCTTGCGTCGTCTTAGCACCCGTTAAACCACGCTATCTCCATAGGATGCAGACCCTCCAGAACCATTTCTTAAGAAAGGTCACGGGCATTTCCTTCTATATAAGTTTGCAATGAGAATCTACACCGAGATCTCAGAATGCCCAACTTTCAGCAGTTCATGAAACGCTACTTAAAGTGTTTCTTCGACTCTGCTACATATAAAGCACCGCAAGCCACTGATTGTGGTGGCCGCCCAATATACTTTGCTTTGCTGATCAAGGCAAACTCTCACCATTGCCGGTGATGCTATAACCCACCTCCAGGAGAGTAGTTAGGCTACCAGCACAGTTCGTAAATACAGAAACAGATCGCCGTCCTTCCGTACTCGCCCCCCAGGCCCTCCGTGACGTCCCCGTCCATCTCCATCCCGACTCTTGCTCGAGCCAGCCCGCGCCGCTGACCTTGTAGCTTTAAGCTCCCGCGGGGGAGGCTGCTTCCCATTAAGATTATTTAGGGACGCTAAAATAATCTTAATGGGGACCAGCTATATATAAGCCGGGGTCCTTTTGTTCCGGGGCGGAAAATCCTCATGGATGTCCTCCGCCCTGGGAGGGGCGGCAGGGTCTGTCAGACTCCCACACTTGCACCGGGGATCATGGGATCTGGTGCGACTTCTACGATCCCCAGCTGGTGCCAGCCCGCCATTGCGGGCCACCTCAGACCCGCGGGGGGAAAGTGGTTTTAAAATCCGCCCGCGACGTCCAATAGCGCGTGGAACACTACGCGCCGCCACCTCGGGTCCTGCTGTGTGGGGAGCGACGGATGTAAAACTGACATCCCCTAGATTGACCTAAATGATAAGTCACAAAAAAAAATTAAAGGATTGGTAACCCAAATGTGTCTTATCCACTGCAACAGTGGACCTAAATGTTGAGTTTACTTTTTACTCTCACCAACATGTAAACTAAGAAATAAAATGCTACATAAAATGTTATCTATTCTAACACCATAATACAAAAAGGTACGTAAAAGTACGGGTCGGACTCGAACACGAGGGGTACCGGCGTACAATATTTAGCAAAAAACGCCGAAAAACAGGTTTCTTGTATGGCCTTTCATTTTTTACTTTATTTAATTTTTATTGTTTGCTGTTATAGCGGCAATAAAAACACACAATCTGTGAAAATTTCAAGTATCCCATTATTGCGGTTCTTGAGATACAACACGCTGACAGACAGACGGACGGTCGGACAGCGGAGGATTAGCAATAGGGTTCCGTTTGGTAACCTTCGGGTACGGGAACCCTAAAAATTATACACGTTCCAGTACAAAAATAATGGTTTCGTAAACCTAATCCGAGCTTATTAAGGCTCGGGGACTGAAGGGAGTTGTCAGTGCTTATTATGACAGTAAAGGCACCTACATACTGGCGCGACTGGTCGCGCGACAAGTCGCGCCAGTATGTAGGAGCCTTAATAACCACCCCAGTGTAGTTTATTTACTTTAAAGCAACAGTTATTTGAAAAAGTATGACGGAGCAGCCCTACATAACTAGACGCTTAATTCTACATACATTTTAGAAATTCATGCAAGTCAAGCGTGTTATCTGCATATCGCATGACTTTCTATCACGGTTTTACGACAAGTGGATTGGCTGTATCCTCTGTAATAGCCAATTAGTTTTATGGAGCGCCGCTTATGGCAGCCCTCACACCGCGGGGTTTCGCTTCGTCGCCGCATTCAATAGCTTTTGTGTCGGACACTTACCTATTGTTGAAGCGACAGAATCATGACAGAAGACCCGCAGTTGTTGAGATTGTACTGATTTACGACGCAACCGTTGAAATTGGGCTTTTATTTTATGCAGCACTGAATCACGATGAAGTCTTTATCTAAAATATTAACGTTGTTGTTCTCAAAGGTTTTGCATGACTGATGTTCAGACCGAGGTTGTAAACGAAAATAATATGGTAAGCTTTCTGTTTTTAATTTCAGAAGTAGGTTCGCTTGAATTTGCAACTTATTTGGGAAGTGAAGTTGTGTTATCAGGGATTCGTTGGTTAGTGGTAGTTTAATAATATATAATTCTTTGAACTGTTAATACTAGTAAATACCTACGCATAATGTAAGTATTAAATGTATAATTATTAATACCTATCTACATAATATAATGATTACCTACAAAAATATAACACCGAATATCGTAGATTAATATATGGAAACAATATTTCCTAGACGTCCCAAAATAATCGACCGGGCTCTATGCTAGAATAAACATAATCTCGGCAGCCATATTGAGTTTGGCTCACTAACTGCTAATTGGTATCACGTACGCGTTTATCACGGAATAAGATCGAAAGTTTATATTTCTATCTTTATAAGCCTCCTATAACAGTTCGCTCTTAGTTTTACGAATCGAATACAGAATCTAGGCATCAGACTTCTACAAAAAAAAAAAACTAGACAAAACGTAGGCTAAGCAGAATATATCAGACTATCCTACTTGTATAAGGTAGAAAACTATCTCCGGTAAATGCCGAAGCTCGATTGTAGTCGAGAAATTCAAATTCCGTTGAATTCCAATATCTGGGGGTCTTGTTAAAGCCGGCTAAAATGCGAGAGGAACTTTACGTTTTTGTACACGAAAGGGGAGGGCCGGAGACGGCACGTGAACCCAGTAATTAATGCGAAACAAGGAGAAATAAAACACATATTCACACCGAAATGTGTAACCGTCGGGGCGTATAATTAAAACATCACTCGGGTAGAATCGGATGAAAGAGTTTCAGATACGTTCAAACACGACGTGTGCTGTGGTTAGTAACGCTTTTTGTTGAAAAAATCTTTTTACGGATCGTACAATCGCCAACACAATTGTCAATTTTTATTTACAGCATGCAGAGCGGAACTGAACGCATTTATAAATTGATTTTTAATATTTGATTGAAATTCTTTTGTAGTCGTTAAGTATCGGATTCGATTTATTTTTATTAGATACAACAAACGTATGTAATGATAAATGAGGCTACAGCAGTACCTACCAACCAATATACATTTTTGAGTGGTAAAATAACATACTCAGAAAACCCCTTATGAACCTAAATTTGTCAAGAATTTCCAGAAATTCCCAACCCCGTAGACGACAGACGGAGCTTAGAAAATAAATAATGCTTCTGCAATTAATTATTAATTATTAAGGCAAGTTCTAAGAGTTTTGAGGTAACATGTTACGCTCGCTTTAAGCAGAGATTATAGTTTGTGGTTAGAAATGTACATTCCATACATAACATCACGCCTTGTTTCCCCGAAGGGTTGGGCAGAGGTCTACCTGTAGTACACCCACATTTCGCAAGTTATGTTGATGTCCCATATAATAGCGGGCGAGCTTATTGCCATCAACTTGGCACAAATCCAGACTCCGGGCTGCTACTGAGAAATTCCAGATAGGAAAACCCAAAAACACTTTAATAATAATTAATATACATTCCAATTATAATTTATCAAGTGATATTTATTAACGCGCCAATAACATGGCCGAAAATGAACAACTGCTGTACAAATACTACAGCGCAGAAAGAGCTGATAATTAATAAATAATAAGATAGTAAGCTGCGTAATATTATTTCTGATATGGAAAAATAAATAGAAAGCTTCCAACAACAAGTGAGGTATTTACAGTATGCTGTAAATACTGCTGTTGTTGGAAGCACAACAAAGTACAACTGCAACCAGTAAGTTAGCTGAGCCAATAAAAAGTCCAAGACAGTGTCCTGTACGAACGAGGAAGAGCTAGCCAGGGAAACTCAGTCGTTTAGGCAAAATTACACAAATCAGGATACTCACACTACCAACATTGAACACTTAGAGACTGTTCAAACCGAGAAAGTGAAAACCAAGAAGATTCCGCCACCTCCGCTTGTAGTAGTAGTTGGCGTCAAGAACTATCAGGCCTTTTTGACTTACTGTTGAAGTCTGAGGCTGGTGATAAATAATTATTACTAAAATGTTGAATGGGAAGGGCGTTCAAATAAATGCAGTGAACAAAGACACTCATAAGTCTAAAACAAAGTTATTAACTGAAAATAACTTTATCTGGCACTTCTACGAAAACAAGCAGCCAATATGAGTCATGGTAAAAAAACTTGATTTCATTTGCAAGCCTGTCAGAATAATCGGGGACTAAAAAAATAAAGGTTTCCAGATTGAAAAATGCAGCAAACAAATTGAGGCGGAAAAATAAAGAGCCTCTGAACGATGACTTTCAGAAATGAGGAAGACATAAGTAAAATCTATAGCATCAAGTCAATATTAGGATGTAAAGTAGAAGTACATCCTCTCCATACGTCAAGGCTAGTACCTCAATGCAAGAGACGCCAGGCGTACGGACATACAGACAAATACTGTTCTAAGGAACCTAGATGTGTCAAATGTACCAGCAAACATCTGACTGCTGACTGCAAAAAACTGGCAGGCAAGAAGCCGAAAAGCGTCTACTCTGAAGGACCGCATTCAGATATTAATGAAGAAGCCAGCAACAAAAAGTCAGCGCAAAATGAACGAAAAAGTACAAACTAGCTCACAAATGCAAAATCATTACGTGACACAAAACCCTTACAAGAAAACATACGCGCATATTGCAGCCAAAACTGTTAACCTTGCGAATTTTCGTGAGAATGTTAATGCCGATAAAGATATGAAAGGAAAGTTGGGTGAAATTATTAAATCGATGTCCTCATGTAACGCTCGTTTAGATAGACTAGAAATAGCACTACGAATGCTATTTACAAACCGAAAAAATAATGGCATGGAACTCAAACGGACTACTTAAACAACAACAAGAATTAGAAGTAGCCCTGATCATAGAAAACATCGATGTATGCCTTATATCTAAAACTCACTTTACTAAGCAATATATAATACATAAAGTTCCGAGGTTACAACGAGGTGGTAGCGCGGCCGTAGTCAAAGACATCATGACGAAGTTAATTATGAATGTCATGAAATTCAAGCTGTGGCGATTTGTATTCAATCTCAACTGTATCCAGTCACCGTAGCGGCCCTCTACTCGCCTCCGAGATACAATATAAAAAAGACCATTATGTGAGGTTCTTATAGCGCCTCGGACAAAGATTCTTCTTAGGTGGCGACTTCGACGCTGAAAGTGCGCATCAAGAATAACCACCCCTAAAGGAAAAGAACTTATGAGTGCCATGAAAGAGCTAAAGTGTGAAGCAATTGCTACCGGAAAACCAACTTATTGGCCAAGCGATCCACGTAAAGTCCCAGGCCATAAAAACTTTTTTATAACTAAAAATATATCTACTAATAATTTGAGCATCGATGAATCCTTCGCCATGAATTCGGACCATTCAGCAATAATTTTATCGGATCCTACGCATAGAGAGCAATCCTAAACTTGTAAATACTTATACAGACTGGGAAAGTTTCAGAATAGACTTAGATAATACAATAGAATTAAGAGTTCCACTAAAATCTCTGGAACAGCTCGATTTCGAAATAAGTAAATTTACAACTAGTGTACTGCAAGCTACCTGGAAAAACACACCGGGTCAAAGCGGCCACAATGGAAAATGGACAGTGCCGTCACTGCCCATTAAGGTAGGAAGGTAGTGTGGTCCGGTCCTGTATCTCCCATACCCTGTGCTGTAACCTATGCTAACGACACAGCTAAATCGTATCTATGAGTGAACTACAACATGCTGCTGAGTATCAAACTCAATGAAAGCAAGTCCACGTTGTATATGCTTCCACACCGCTTATTTTTCGTAACAATATATATTTTTTTCCTTTTATAAAGTATATCAATTGTTGATACTTTATTCGCATTACAATCTAGCCTATAGTAGAGTGATAATGTTTACAAAAACCATACCTACACAATAATTATCAATATAATATCATCATAACATTCTTTACATATTGTGCCATGATAATTAGTAACAAATACGTCCAATCGTCAAACAAATAGTTTTATGACAGCTGCGCATACAGATTTCAACAGAACGGTGCGGGCAGCGCACGTCGCTTGAGTCGTACCCGACGGTACGGAATGTTGCCATTTTAAATATTATGTTTATATAAACATTTAGTAAGTATTGTATTTATTTTATTTCTTATTGTATCTGACTGAATGCTGCATGCACCGGTTGACGTCATCACGTCAAACGCCGGCTGTCACTGAAAACCAGTCTTGGGGCTCTTTCTCGCGTAGGGTCGCATTATTATGCTGAGCGATTTTTGCGTAGATGTGACGCATATTTTCCCCAACTTGTTCTTTCATGTTTGTTCTTTTTACTATTTATAACTAGTAAAAGTAAGAGTTGATTTACAATTAATTATTAAACATAAAATGGGAAATATAAATATATAATATATATTTTCGCATCCGAAAACTAGCACTTTTCTTCTTCGGAACACATATTAATATTGTTCTTCATTTCAAGGATTGAATTAAAATATTTTTTTTTACTATTTGCTAGATTTTGTTTACATTTTATATGTGACTGTACCAAGCTAAGCTAACACATTTGTTTTTCAACTTATCGCCATATCTCAAGTACTTACAGTATTTTTCAGGGCCCTACAATTTCCAGAACTTTTTCTCATAACTTTTTATTTCAAATAAAGATTGATTTTTTCAAGAATGTGGGTAGAAAAATTAGGCTTAATCTGACTTTGGAAGTTAATATAAATTGAGTTAACTTTGTATTTGCTTAAAGCGAAACGTATTTCATGCCGTTCAATTCATCCATTCAACATGAGTAGCCTTTTGTGAAAAGATATCGAGTCAGACCAGTGATTCCTAAAATTATAAACACGAAACTGTTAGAATAATTGTGAAAAAAATAATTGATTCTGTTTCAGCGAGCTAAGAAAGTAATTGTTCAAGTTTTAGTTAATAAATGATTTTATTTCTGTAGCCTACCTACAGAAATAAAATCATTTATTAACTAATAACAAAATCACTTTTACACGTCAATCATATTTTAAAAACTGGATGAGTTCGGCGTATCCTATCCGACTACTTTGAGAAGAAAGTCCGAAACAAACTAGTCTCTTTTAAATTCCAGACATAATGTTGGTCAGATCATATAAAGACCATGAAGATTGACTTCTAAAATGCTTTTTTGAGGAAAGAACCACACAGATTGAGTGGATTTTTCAGTGCACGTATTTGTCAGTAATCGTGCAGCTCAACTCAGAACTTACGGAGCTCAACGATTCGACGAACAATAAATACCAAAAAACGGCCATTTGGGTAGACAACATATATTAATCAAACTGCCAGACCGAGATTAAAACTAATTGAGAGAGAAAAAATAAAAAAAGCATACCTGACATAGGCAATAATTAAAACAATATAACACTTTACAAAGTAAATATTCATGACATTGTCTGCCAGACTCAACACATCTTTTCTTTCACGTTTTTGTTCCGTTACTTTTTTATACAGAACCCATAAATTTATAACCACAATATTAATTAATCCACGAAATGGTAAAAGATCCTTATATACTTCTTTCTGCTGGTCATCACGTTAAGGATGGGTTACTGGCAAATGATTATCATTAATATTGAAGTGGAGCAATTTCCGCATTTTCTCAAATTTATTTACTGACATTGCTTCTTTTACAGTGTTGAAACCTAATACCACCACACCATTAAGATCGTGTACTTGGATAGTGATATACTGACTAGAATATAAGGATTCCCAAATATTTGCGAAGTCCACCTACTGTCAATACTTCTGGACTCTCAGATTGTTTCTAAACAGCATATCGAGTTGATTCAGTGACTATACTTTCTAATAAATCATTTGTAAAAAAGATGTTAAAAAACTGATAACGTGTTTGCAATGCCATTACATTTGACGTTTATTCTTCAGAGCCCCTTTTTTTTTTTTTTGAGGGTGGGAAATCATCAAATAACTTCTCCCGCTCTGGGCGGAGCGGGAGGGTGTGTCAGACTCTTACTGACTAAAACCCACCCGTATTCCTTCCTGTTGCCTGTGTTGCCAGGGGACTCGGTGACCCATAAGTACCTTCCCGCGACCCGGCAGGCATCGGCCCTAGTGGACCCCTACATTTGTGCTGACATGTCTTTGAGGCGCGCGTGGAATACGACGCGCCGTCGACCCGGGCCTGGTCCTTGCCGGACGGTGAGCTACCCATTGCTCACTGTCCGCAAGCCCGCGCCTACGGTGGCCGGAAATCCGCCTGGGATTCCCGACGCCCATGGCGTCTCTTGCGGCGGCTAGGGGCGAGAGGGCGCGAAACATGCCTTTCCCTCAACCGTCCCGCCTCCTCCTTCGCGAGCATTACTGCTTCGCAGAAGGAGGTGACGGCTGCCCATGCCCTCTCGCTCTGTACCATGGCCTGAACCAGGGCCGGACGCGAGAGATCTCTGCCGCCGATCGCCTCCACGAGGACACGGCGGTGCTCTGCCCAGGCCGGGCAGACCTCCACCGTATGCTCCACCGTGTCCTCCGGGCAATCCACGCAGTGGTGACACCCGGACGTTTCCTCCCGCCCTATCCGACACAGGAACCTCCCGAAACTGCCGTGTTCGGTGAGGACCTGCGTCAGGCAGAAGGTGAGGATGCCGTGGCGCCTCTCTAGCCACTCCTCAAAGAGGGGACTTATCGCCGCAATCGTGGCGTGCCCAGCACTGGGTTGCGATAATCGTATTCTTCAGAGCCCCTAAATTTGATATTATTGTCATCAAATCTAAGAGAATGACTTCTCCAGAGCACATTCTTTAGATAAATTGTTAATTCTTGCTGTTGTGAATTTAAACCTTCAGAACCTTCAGACCACCCAGTGGTACAGGATGACTCTATTATACCAATAGAGTCATCCTGTATCACTGGGTGGTCTGAAGGTTCTTTATTATTATTTTGGTTCATATTTTGATATTCTTCTCTATCATTTCAATTTCATCCTCTTCTAGTTCAGCTTCTAAGGCTTCACGAGAGGGATAGTATGGAATCTCTTCCATCAGACTCCATATCATCTTCTGAAATTTTACCATTCCCCAAGCGCAGAAGCACATATTCTATACTACGATCTATAAAACATCAAATACAGCCAAAATAAAAAGCAATAAGTAAAAAAAAAACAACCAAAACTTTACAAAAAAATTATCCGAATAGATGCATAATGCTGCATAAAACCAAAATGCATGAGGTATAATTTTCGATACATGCATAAAATTTTAAATTTAGGTAGGCAAATGCTGATAAAATGTATTTCGTGCGATTAAAAACTTACCATCCATTTTCAGATCATTGTTCTATGATTTTTTGCTTGAAATGGTCGATTATAACTGATTGGAAAATTCGAAATCGATCCCCGTTGCACTTGGTTACCGCTCAAACATAGGCGATGCATTGGCGTACCGATATGACAGTGACATCTGTCATTTGTTTTTTTTTAGTTAGTAGAGGGACACACAGATAACTTACTAACCGTCAACTCAAGTTACAGAACCTATAAAAACCTGATAAAATCGATACAAATATGTAGTATTGTTTTCGATACAAGATGCATTTAAGGACTGGAAGAACAAAACCTAAGAAGAACATTTGGGTAGGCCGCATAAAGTACTTAAACTGCCAGATTATCATTAAAACTAACTGAGAAAAGTAAAAAAATAAAAATTTACTCAGTTCATACTGATAGTTTCTGGATTCTGATAAATAAAGATATTAGACTTCTGATACATTTTATTATTTTTCAAAGTAGCGTTATTGCGGGGAAGGACGACATTGCTTCGAGGACGCTTTTCGCGAACTTTTTCTAAGACTCTAGGCAAGCAAGTGTTGACGTACCAATCTGCGGTCACTGTCCTTTGGTCTTCAAGCGAGATTGTTGTCTAATGTCCTGATTTGCTGAAAAAGGAAGCAACCATTTTCTTACCAATGCTTCGACTTTCTTGACGTACGTCGGCTAGTCTTCAAAAGGAAAGACCCATTCTGCCGACTCCCCTTTTTCTCTGGTTCAAAGCAGCATGCCCAGGTTTCGTCACCTATCACGATATTATAGACGGTCAATGAAACTTTATTATAATTTTACGGCACCACTCGATACGCAGTCGTTTCTGGTCTTTTGTTAAATCATGCAGAATCTCCATCGAGTACAAAGCTTCCGAACCTTCTGATGCACGTGCAAAATGTTTCGCACTTGGCTCATTACTTAAAAAATACTGACCTAATACAGTACGAACTTGCTAATAAGTATTTTTTTTGTCAGTTTCAATCAGTTGTCGTACGGTATCAATATTGGATCCTGGAAACGTCGTCGCCGGCCGACCTTCTCGTGCATCGTCATGGAGATTATCACGTCCACGTCTAAATTTTCCGAACCACAAATACACAGAGCTGCGAAATGGAGCTTCATCACCAAATGCTAATTGAAGTCTCTGGCAACTCTCTTGTTGACTTAAGCCACAGCGAAAATCGTAAAAAATCATTGAGCGAAATTTTCACGAGTTAAATTTATTGTAATAGCGACACGCAATTTTCTAAAGGACGCCACAATGAAAAAACACAAATGACAGTCTCGCAAATTAAAAGTAACACGTTTCCAGAGAGTTTAATTTTCGAATTCCATAATTGCTTTTTTATTTATTTTTTATTGTAAGTTCCAGAAACTTTCAGTATGCCCCATAGTACCCCAATAATATGTTATTTTTAATTAAGATTATGCTGTTTTTTGTAATTTTGATAAATAATTAATAGCACAGTTTGCGTATAATATTTATAGACACTTAAATTTTATAACTGGACCTGTCTATAATATACAAATAAATACAATTTAAGTGTCTGTTTGTAATGTCAAAATAACAGATCTTTAATAAATGCATATGAAAGTACGGTACTTATAACAAAAAAAAATAGTCTGTCTGAGTCTGCCTATCTGTTTGTTCCGGCTAATCTCGGAAATAGCTGGACCGATTTTGACGAGACTTTCACTGGCAGATAGCTGATGTTATAAAGAGTTACTTAGGTATTACTTGTATTTTAGAAAAGCCACGTGGGTGAAGCCGCGGTTAGCAGCTAGTGTCATAATAGAATTGATTTTCTTTCCGATTCTTCGAATTTTCGTTTAAATATCCATAGAATACAGTTTATAGGTGAGCAAATTTATCTCTTCGGAGAATTTCTGCTGACATTTCTAAGGGTATCCTAGTGCGGTGCCCCTGATAACGCGAACATTTTCTTTTTGTGGGAATCAAACTAATAGTTTCCCGAGGGCTTATAGAACCTAATAAATTTTATTTCATCTTGACGTATCTGCCTTTTTCTATTAGTTGCGCAATTGCGATCTATCCAACCGGAATTGATTTCCTTTATAAAACAAAAAAGGCCCGTTTGTCTTCATAATGTTCGAGGTTTTATATACTCCCCGGCCATGGGTTATATACCATCAGATTATTACCTAAATTATTTATGAATTCATTCATTTCAATAACTTAAATAATTAAGTAATAAAGCAAACATAACTACTTTTATTTATTGCTGTAATTGTCTTATGCATTCATCAGGGGCACGGCACGTCGCACCAGTAACACATGATTAAAATCCTAAACGAAACCACGTAACTTTGAATTAGTGATTATATTATACGTTTTATGTGCCACGAACAATAGCTGCAAATTAATAATTTTATGCGAAATAATTTGCGAAACATTAACGGCCGTTCTACAGGTTAAATAACTTGCTATTCTTAATAAATTCATAACAAAATTAGGAGATCATAGAGCTATTGTCCTTTGGTTCATTACGTTAGCCGTTGGGGTTAAACTTTGCCGTTAATTTGCCTGCGAAGACAATAAGTAAAGCTGACCAATGGCCCTTTAAAGCGGTAGAATCACCGGCTATCAGAGACCTTTCATCTAAATCCGACCTTTGCTGTTCTCAATCGAAACCGAAATGAAATAATCCGGGGGGCAAGAGGTCAACCGTCACTGGTGGGTTGTTCTGTATGTGTGCGTGTGAAATTGTAATTCTAAAATGTGGTCATTATCCATGCAGTGACCCTGGATAAGGGACAGGCGGAGACAGGGGTCCCTTGATACGAGAAGCAAGATTAGTCCCACATACAAAGTTTTAAATTAAACGCGGGCCGTGGATGAATGATAAAATAGTGTGTAGTCTTTGGGTACTTAAGTGACTTGTCCGTTGTTTTATCTTTGTACTCTCATAATTATTTTACAGGCTTTGTTGTCTCTCTACGACTGAATAGCTGTACATAGTTATGAGTTAGTCTTGTGTTGAATCACGTAGTATGTTTATCTAAATTATGATTAAGTAAACAGCTCTCAGTGAATACGTAACATTTCAAATTACAGTTTCAGTGTTGAAATACGCTTGTGTTTCTGTAAAGTGAGTTTTATTTGTTTTGTAATGTATTTTTAGTTTGTTCAATGTGGGTATTTGGTTTATCTAATTGCTGAAAATAACTAACATTGGTAGCTAAAGTTTTATAAAATAAATGATTATCATCGTGTGAGGATTACGATAAGTACCTACCTACACATTAAAATATAATGGGCTGCAATGCTCAAGCCGTCCGCTACCAAAGCAAGAAAAACCTTATCTTAGGACACGTAGCTACGTCTTGTCCAGCTGCAGTTAGCTGAGCTACACGCATGAGGCACGTGTGTGCGGGCAACTGGCGGCTTCGTCACGTACGAAGAGAAACCGGTTTATATCGGCTCAGCTAGTTGCTTCGCTCAACGAAGCCGCCAGTTACCCGTACACATGCGCCTTGCTTGTAGTAGGGGACCTATTATAGCGCGGTTGTATGAAGCTTAGCCTCTGTCCGTTTTTACTCTGTGTCCGAGTTGCGATTTACCTTCTTATAGTATCTTAATGCTACAGCTACACTGTCGCGATAACACGAACTTACTTCGCACGCTATCTTTCGCATACCGCTCGACGTCTCGCTGTACAACCGCGCGAAGCGTAGTTCGCGTTATCGGGGCGGGGTAACCGTAGAATGCGGCTTTGAAGAACAGAAGAACACACAACAGTTTACACACGCAAGTTTTGAAGTTACTTGTTATTTTAATTTTGTCGTAATTGGACAAGACGAATGAACGGTGTCATAACGATAATTATGAACGTAACCATTCGATTTACGGAGTACTCGTATTGGGGCCGATCAATGAATAAGTACAAATTATGATTATGAAACAATCATGTTCAGATGTTTTTATTTAATAGATGATTATTTAAATTTTAAACAGAAGTGATGTATAAATAACTAGGTATATAAATTTACGAACACTTATTGAAATTATTTATAAATCTAATCAATAAATTGATGACTGTGAGATATAATCTAATGCACTCACTTAATATATTTTATAATTTAACGTTCCTAATTAATATTAACGAAACAAGACTGTACATTTTATTATGATTATAATGCATATGACTAATATAATGACTGATTATGTAATTTCATGATGTTATTATGCATATACTAGAAATATTTGCACGACTGATAAGTCGAATATAGTGAGACTAAAATTATTTCACCGTGTTATTATGTAAGTACACCTATTATTCTGGCAAATAAATTTAATAAATTTCATTTTTTTTACACTTTATTCTCATTTTAGTAGTTTCAGTTCGAAATCAAAAGCAGCACTAAAATTACATTTCAACAAATAAAAATAATCGATCAATTATTACGAAAATAATTATATTTATATATATATATATATATATATATATATATATATATATATATATATATATATATATAAGACCTTTCAATAAACCCAAATTACTAATGATTCTTTTAGAATGGTCGATATACATAATACAAGAGACTTTTATATATTAAAAATACACATATGTATGTTAGTATAAAAAACATTCTGTTCACCTCGCCAGAGAAAATGGTAGTAACGACGTAACGAAGTCAACGATGTGAGCACAAAGTACAAATTTTATTACGCAGTAAAATGTGAAATTAAATCATTTAATTTTCTATATAACGCCTGCGTAGGCGGCTAGGCGCCGTAAACTGAGATGTGCAAGCGAAGGGCTTTTCAAATTCTATTTTTATTTTACTGGAAGTCTTGAAAAATTATATTTTTTGCTGATGTTTGCCTTGATATACGTTTACTTACCTACCTGAAGGTTTATAGCTTCTCATATTGCCAAAATTGCTACCATTCATTTTTTGAAGTTAAGTACCTACCTCAGAATTAAAATCGAAAGGATCACTTTCATTGTCCATCGGTCTGTAGATACTTTAATTTTGTATTTTTTTCGGAAATATTTAACGGCCGCGACTTACGATTTGTAGGTCGTAGGTTCGAACCCAGACAGGCGCTTTATTTTGTGTAAATTATTTCATCACCACTGTTCTCAAACACGGTGACGGAAAAATCGTGAGGAAACCGGCATGTCGTAGAACCAAAAATTCGAAGGCATGTGACATCTACCAACCCGCATTGCAACCGCGTGGTGGATTGCGGCCCACTCGCTCTCACAGAGAAGAGGCCTGTGTCCCAGCAGTGGGAACATTATAGGCTGATTATGATATGTGCCTGTATAATCTGTGCACTAATGACCAGAACATTCCAAAAGTTGAGAATGATGGAAATGCCAAAAAGCTTTTAGACCAAAAGAAAACCTAGTTCTTTAAGAAGCCAAAGGTACTGCCACCATGTAACAATAAAATGAGATTTTGACGTGATAACGTCTTATAAATCGATGAACGCCGGCTGCTCGCACGAAAAAGCATGATACATTGTCACGTTCCGCCTGAGCCCAGCGTGCAAGCGAGAGCGTGGAACTAGCGATAGAAATGCACCGATCGGCCTAAGCGTTCGGCTTGTGGCGCATCTCTCTCTCGTTATCACGTAAAATTATCGTCCATAAACCGACTTTACAGACAACCAATTTTTTTTTAATACTCGTATAATATATGTAAGTCCAGTTTATGTAAATAAGTTTTTATCAAGGAAAAACGTAAATATATACATACGTCTCTTGGAATTCCTTTGTTCTAAGTCCCTGTTTTAAGAGGGTATGACATTGGACAGGTGAGTCTCGTGAAATGTCACAAATTGGAAGACCGTTCAAAGATTGCTACTGTGTAGTTTTGTATATTTTTCCATAATTTGGTGAGTTGAGAGATTGCTAGGAAAGGGGCCATTCAAGTATTACGTGAGCACCAAAGGGGGTGGGGGTCTGTGATTTGCTTATTTTTGATGACATGTGGGACGGGAAGTCTGGATGGTGATTACGTCAGCGGGATTTATTTACTCACTTTTTCAGATTTTTCTGCAATATTTAGATGATTCTGTTTGATCAAATATGACAACCCTACTTGTTTATGCTTGAAAGCGAAAAGCATATTCAGGGATTCACCAAAATAATTGATATTGCTAACTCGCTCTCACGCGGTGTATTATGGTTAATTTCGAAAGCACCGAAATAGGAAAATTACTTAAGACGCTGACAACACCTAAACCGCGGTCACTGTCAGATTGCATAGAAAAGAAAGAGAAGCGCGATGACACTACGCTTGTAATTTATTGCAAAATATGAAGCAATAATCTATTATCTATTTTACTCAAAATTGACTTAAATGATCGAAAATAAAAAACAACCAAGTTCTGCTGTTCTTGTTATTAATTAAATACCTAACGTATGTTAATATTTAATACAGATATTTTGGATTAGAACTCGAGGTAAGAGGTTAGTTTAACGGTAGTTTGTATCGAGTTTTTTCTTAAAAACGTGTTTTTGTAACAACCAAGTTCTGGGAAATATGTTCCGCTATCACAAACTGTACAGCTTTGGCAATTTTTTTTTAAGAGAAGCCAATTTTGGTCAATTGGGTCTTGTCAGCGCCTTAAATGGGCATTAAATTCCCGTATAGTCTATAAATTCCTTATTCCTAGACTCATAAATTACAATAAAGAAATCTGAACCAATGTTTGTGTAAGCGTAAGAGGGAGGTAAAGGGCTTTGCTTACCATTGCTGACAAGGGAAGGGGAACCTTGCCGAATTTCCGCCATGGGATCTGGAGGCAAAAGTCCTCGCGCACGTATGGGCGTGGTTGAGGGAAAGGCATGTTTCGCACCCTCTCGCTCCTAGCCGCTGCAGGAGACGCCCTGGGCGTCGGGAATCCCGGGCGGATTTCCGGCCACCGTAGGCGCGGGCATGCGGACGGTGAGCAATGGGTAGCTCACCGTCCGGTAAGGACCAGGCCCGGGCCGATGGCGCGTTGTATTCCACGCGCGCCTCAAAGAGATGTCGTCAGCACAAAGGTAGGGGTCCACTAGGGCCAATGCCTGCCGGGGTCGCGGGAAGGTACTAATGGGTCACCGAGGCCCCCGCAACACAGGCAACAGGAAGGAATACGGGTGGGTTTTAGTCAGTAAGAGTCTGACACACCTTCCCGCTCCGCCCAGAGCGGGAGAAGGTTTTGATGATTTCCCATCCAAAAAAAAAAGGGAAGGGGAAGGGGGGAATTACTAAAATTCTGCTTACGTAATACTTGAATGGCCCTAAAACATCTAATTGTGATTAATTATTTTGTCGTAGTATGCTAAATGTGTATACTTGCATAGTACCTATTTTATTGAGGAAATCAGCACTTAGAGAGATGAAAAGCTCCCTGAAAATAGTTGTTTTTGGATTCTTTATAATATCTATCGCCATGTAACAGGTATATTACAGTTTAAAGGGTATAGGAGCTGTTATATGATGGATCGAAGAACAGTGATACCTCGAAACTTGTCATCTTTCATGTGTTAGAACGCGAGAAATCAAATTAATCGACTAGAACAATAACAATAATTATGATAATAAAGATAATGATTGATCTACGGCACATACAATCATATGAATGTAGGTGTTCTATATATGTACCTCTGCTTAACGCTTTGGGGATGAACTTGCCAGAAGGGGGTCGAGCATGGCACCAGTGGGACCTGAACCCATCGTGCTACTCCCCTTTGGGTACCTACGCACTCTGGTAAGGAAACGCACCAGAGATAAACATCTCAAACTATGGCCGGACCAAGGTGAGTGCAGGCAGGCCAAGGAAGCACTCCCTACAATTGAAGGTCGCCTCACGAAACGGGTTCTCCGACTAACTAAACTACAGCTGCGCACTGTCACAGCAGCTTTAACAGGCCACGGGTCATTTAACAAACACCTCTTTGTCATAGGAGTCACAGACAGTCCGCTGTGCAGGGCCTGCATGAAGGACGACGAGACAGCAGCACATATGCTACTAAACTGCCCGGTGGTCGCCACATACAGGGCAAAGTACTTCGGTAACCCAGGTACCCATCGTGAAATGGTCAGTAACACCAAAGCGTTGCTGGCCTTTCTTGAGCAGCTGGGGTGGATCGAATAATCGATTTCCCACCCGTACGCAAAATACGCGCATTGACGTGGAGTTGCGGACACCAGCCCGTATTACCTATTACCTAACGCTTTGGGGAATATACGCGTGATGTTAAGTTATGATGAATTCAGCAAATCGTGCATAAATACACACTTGTATTGCTACATAAATTCAATATTAGCAAAACAATGCCTAATTAATATTCACGATAATTTTGATGAACGTAGCGTTCACAATAGATCTGTTCAGTGATGCAGATCAAGTTTTGATGGACATAATCTAAAATATGAGATTCTGAAAAATAAAATAGGTTTTATACATAAGCCTATAATGTTCCCACTGTTGGGCACAGGGCTCCTCTCGGTGGGTGGGAGTGGGCCGTAATCCACCACGCGGGCCCACTACGGGTTGGTAGATGTCACATGTTTTCGAATTTTTAGTTCTAGGACATGCCGATTTCCTCACGATGTTTTCCTTCACCATTTTGAGAGCATTGGTGATGAAATAATTTACACAAAGTAAAGCGCCTGTCTGGGTTCGAATCTACGACCTCTTGACTCGTTAAGTCACGGCCGTTACCACTGGGCCATCCCTGCTTAAATATATAATAAAACCTTAAAATATGTATGAGAATATCTGAATCTAAGTTCACAAAGAAACCCTAGATTATTATAAATAAAACTTCCAATTTTAGTTGGTATCGAAGAAAGAAAAATGCAAAGTAATTTCAAATCCCTATGAACGAATCTCATTATTTTCTTGTATAACAAAAATATTTGCAATATTCAGAACAGGCTCCGATAACTTTTCGAAGTTTTCAATTTATAATGGAAATACATTTCATTAAAGTAACCATATCTTGATATTTTTATACAGGTTGAGATTTGAATAGATTTAACAAGCGACTCGACACTGGATTTGCATAGATTGGAGTTACCTTTTGTGGAGAATTAAGAATTTCCCTGAATAATGGTTTGGTTAAAACTGAATCCATAATTTTTATGAACTGGAAAAAAAATATGAAAACAAAGGGAAACCTTTGTGCAGCAAGGAAACACAACATAGGCTGACAAAAAGTACCCACTCCTGAAAGTATCTAAAAGATCGAGGTCAAGAAGTGGCCCATTTCGCAATAAAAAAATGATATACCTATTGTTTACACTGAAAATATCATCATTCTTCTGCCCTTATCCCAATTTATTTGGGGTTGGCGCAACGTGTCGCTTTCTTCCATACTTCTCTATTAGTTGTCATCTCGGTAGTCACCCCCTTTCTAGCCATATCATCTTTTACACAGACCATCCATCGTTTCTTTGGTCTTCCTCTACTCTTATAGCCATCGACATGTCATCATACTCAAGACTTTCCTCACGACATTTTCCTCATTCCTCCATACCATGACAACCGATTTCCGCACAACTTTTTAGTCACCGGTGCCACTTTCAGATTTTCCTCTTATATATTCTTATTCTGTCCATTCGTGTCACACCACACTTCTCTCTTAGCATTCTCATCTCAGCTGCAGGTAATTGCCTTTCATTCATCCCTTTTGTGGCCCAACATTCTGAGCCATATAAGACAGCAGCTCTTACCATTGTTTTATATATCTTCCCCTTAACTTTATGGGGAATGCGCACTGAAAATAATGACATCATTTAAACATCTCTGAGCAAAATGTGGAAAATTATGTAAACAACTTCATCATATTGGTATCATTTCCACTTTAACAACTATCAACTTTATTGTAGTGTAATTAAGTTTATTTTAAAATGACTAGTACTAGGTAGACCTGATTGTCTACAGTATGCCTACAGCGTATTTTGACCTATTTCGGCCACACATTGCCAGTGGGAGATAGCAGCTTTGAAAAGCTGGCCATTTTTGGCAATACTGAAGGAAAGAGAGCACGAGGCCGGTCGCCAACACGATGGTCCGACCAAGTAATAAGTAATAGAAGCTACGTCTTCAAGCAAATTTCAGCAGACGGTGATGGCAACTTTGAACCGAAGTCGATGGAGGCAGATTGTCCGCTTAAAGGGGTCTACTGACCACGATCCTCAGTAATGAGGGACCGATCGAAGTGGTACCTATTGAAAAGGTTTTTTTTTATGTTGAGGGTAGCCTCAAACCTCAAGCCTAAACAAAGTCAGAGATCAGTTGTAGAACTGAAACTTGTGTAGTTATAAAGTTATTATTCCAACTTCACATATTTGTTTACATTTTTGGAAGCTAGGTTGCGAACGCAGAATACATAATATAATTCTACATCTATGTAAGTAGGTACACAAATAAGTAAGATGAAGTAGTAACATCTGCCTAGTCTACTACCTAGAAGACGTACTTCAAGCAAATTTCAGCAGAAGGTGATGGCAACTTTGGGCCGAAGTCGATGGGGCAGATTGTCCGCTTAAAAGGGTCTACTGACCACGATCCTCAGTAATGAGGGACCGATTGAAGTGGTACCTATTGAAAAGGTTTTTTTTTATGTTGTGGCTACAACTGAAACTTATGTGTACTTAGTTATAAAGTTATTATTCCAACTTCACATATTTGTTTACATTTTTGGAAGCTAGGTTGCGAACGTAGAATAGACTATATCATTGTACATCTATGTATGTACACAAATAAGTTAGATGAAGTAGTAACATCTGCCTAGTCTTTTCCTAACTATATTGAGGTCGGCTTCCAGTCTAATCAGATGCAGCTGAATACCAGTGTTTTACATGGAACGACTGGACTATCTGTCTGTCTGACATAGTCCAGTCGCTAACACTATACCCTTGGTAAGATTGGTTGTCAGACTTTCGGGCTTCTAACTACGGTAACGACTGTCATAGTTCTACAAATAACACCCGGGACTAATGGCTTAACGTGCTTTCCGAGGGCCAGAAGGGTCTTGGTATGTAAAGATGGTCACCCAACCAAGGACCAGCTGCGGCACAGTAACTGGATCTATCGACCAGTGCGGCTGTTATTAGTTAGCCACAAGCCCCTCAAGATTAAATAGTATGTAAGTACATACAATATTTATATTTCGGTACACAAATGTAGACTATTATTATTATCATGTTCAGAGACGCTCCCGCCCTGAACATTGCTCGGAGCTACACACTGGGCTTGACGGTCCGTGAATAAGTAATGTACACGACTGACAGTTATTGATCAAATTAATTTATGCGTAAATACAATTGGATTGGCGTCTTGATTATTAATAGCATGAGTTTAGATGTTACAGGTAGATTGGTACAAATTCACTTTAATGTTACGTACATGTAGAGACACATAGCAATAAAGTTTATCGTAATAGAGTTGATCAGCCTTAGCATGACGCTTTCTTTTTCTACGAAGAATAGACACAGCTCTTTCTATACAAAGGGACATCCTTCCACAATCTGTCATTTTGTCTTTCGTTTCTAACAATCTTTGTCTAGGTTCTTTTTAATGTAGAAGGATTTCTACGGTGCGATGTCAAAAATGGAGAAACGAAATGTCACTTTCTATAGAAAGCTGTGTCTATTCTTCGTAGAAATAGAAAGCGTCATGCTAAGCCTGCTGAGTGATGAACGCTTAAAGTTGTATGAGTCGAAAAAACCTACCTTATGAGAAATGAATATATTCATTTCTGTAATTTGGTTCAAAAAACCACTTTTACGAGTCTAAAAGAAATTATTTTTGACTACTAGATGAGTTCGGCGTTTCCTATGCGACTACTCTGAGAAGAAAAACAAAGTCAGAGGTCCATTATCTTTTAGTCTTGCTATCTCTTTTGTTACTTATTTGTTGCATTTCTAAAGGTAGGTTAGTAATACACCCTCATAAATATACCTATTGTATAGTTACAGCGTATTTAACTACAAACAAACGTACAACAAACAAAGCTATAAAAAATAACCTAAAGGGAAACGCCCATTCTTGGCCATGATTTGCCCAGCAATGTGGTAAATACAAAAAAAATACCCATTTAGTAACTAAAATATTGCTATTACTTATTTGTAATGAAACCTCCGGAATTAAAAGCCTATTTAATCAAGATATTCAATCGTTTAATATCTTATCTAACAGTTCCGGTTTATGGTCCTGTCAAAGTAGGGATGGCAACCTTTACTGAAAATATCGATACACTAAAACTTGTTGCCAGTAATTGATTTTTGGGAATTATTTTTTTTATTATGTACCTATTTGTTTCGCGTTACTTATTTTCTTTAGAGACAAAAAAGATGTTTGTCCATTTCTGGGCTTCTAAATACGATTCATTGAGCCGATTCCGTGTTTCCAGTTTTTTTTTTTAACTGATTTATAGATGTTTCGATAAATTGATCTCATATCGCATCCTTACGTCAATAATAATCGTTATTGACAACTGACTGATCTAAACGTGTCATTGGCTAAATGCACAAACCGTGCGAAACCAAAAAAAAAAAAAAAAACTGACTGACATTGACGTTTTGTTTGGTGCTGTGTATGTTCTTGCGACTCGTGATTTTCTTTTCTCCTGCGTTTTTCTATTTGATTTTCCGACGACTTTGATTACGATTATGAACCTTGTAACCGCTCCCGATGACGACCTTGGCTTTACATGGGATTCTGTACCCGCCTCCCACGACGACACTGGCTTTTTAATGGATACTGTACCCGTTTCTCACGAAGGACCTGACACGAATATGGAACCTGATTTACGCGAACTTACCAGCTTACCACGGAGCCATCTCTGTGTCAACTGCGGCGAGGATACATTATGACTTAAGAGATTTATCTTAAGCAATGTGGAAGTTCGGTCTATATTACAGCAATGGATTGCACCACAACAAGTAAGTTACTATAAAAACATACAAGGTACATACTCAGTAACTTTTATTGCATAGCTACGTAACATAGGTTTGAATTGAATAATTCAGTTGGTTAGTGTCAAGGAAACCATAGAGATAATATTATAGTTTGTTTTGTCTCAACCTATTGCCACATAAGTGACTTACCTATGTGATGAATTGTATGATCATCTAAAATGGTATCACAAGACCGGTGTTATTCGATGCATGTAATGTTTATACCTTTTAATGCTATAGCATGTTAATAGGTATAAATTCTTTTTATGACAGTATGCAAATAGGTTTCAGATAATAGTCACTAATGTTGGAAACATCCAACAGGCAAGGAATGCACAACAGCATTCTGCTCCACAAGAACGAAGTATTGGGCATCGTTAAATATGTGTAAATTGTGATCAATCTGTATTAAGAAGGCGCTTTCATTATCTATAACAAAGTAATAAACGCACAAAAGACATTCAAATAAGAACTATACTTGCAGAATGTATTATACCACAGCAGGTGAGTGCTATTAACATTTTAAGGTCTATCTTATTAAGTACTGCGTGTTATCTGTGATTGAACATAGGAGATATCCTGTGATTTCTAATATTATAACTATTACTAAAAAAATATAAGGCCTGCCTTAAAGTTAAATAAACATTAGATTCTTTATATGCAAGCACTCAGTGGAATTGTATGTATAAAATACCAAGAATTATTTTATTTTAAGAATTTTTTTTTTCTTTTATTTTTTTGTTTAATTTCAGTTAGCTTCAACAGATCTGGTGTGCCATTCTTGTTGGACTCGAGCAAGATGAGCCTCAATTCAAACATGCATCTACTTCAACTCAGCCACTACCTACAGAATCATCCCATAATGAAGCTGTCAACACCGAAGCAACCAGCCTTATTATGGCGAGCATTTATGAGAGCGCAAGGTTCTTATAATATTGAAGTGTGCCCAGAAAGGAATAACAGTGTTCTAGAAGGATTTCCTTCGGCTAATAACAGCATTTTAATTAGAGGGCGAATCAAAAGCCGACATATAAGTAGGAAAATGTATTTCGTTTATATAATTATTAAGAATGAAGAAACTGGATTAGAAGCAATATTGCAATTTAGTTGCATATTTGGCCGGAGGACAGTAGGGTGTTGTGCCGACGTGATGTGACGTGGCCACGTGTGTGTGTGTCACGTGAATTGTGTGGTTCCTGGGCTGGGCAAGGTTTCGGTCAAATATAAATCCCCCAGCCTTATTCCTAGATGACGTGCTTGTCATTTATTTAAATGAGAACGAATAAAAAAATAAAAAACGGAATAACTTTTTTTTGATAACCTTGAATTTTTATGAAATAAAGATCCAACCGAGTTCTATGTAAACAATAGTGATTGCTTCTTTATCTATGATGTCAGCCCTAATCGCTATAATTAGTTTCTTTCGTGGGCATCACTCAAAACCTCTTTATCAAATGGGCATTTCCCTTTAGGACACAATCTGAAATTTTTGACACCGCAGGTACTACCGTAAAACGGGGTGAATAGAAATGCAGGGGGCATTTCTATTCGCCCCGTTTTACTGTACTTAATTTCTGTAAAAATCAAAATAATGGTCTACTCTAAATTAAGGTTGAGTGCAACCTAATTTAGAGAATTAGAAGAACTTTGAATCAATAAAACACTACAATTTTTATGCAATTGCTAACGTAGGACGTAAGTTATCACATTCGTATTGAGTTAAAAAACAATAACACCTAAGACAATTTACACGTAATCTCAATCCAATATCTACGGTACCTTCCCTTTCCTTCTGGGGTCGTCATTCGCCCTTTACACAGCTTACAAGCCACAATTTAATTATTCGCAAACACGTCGTCTAATGTAGATGTAAGCGAGGTTAGGTAGCGACTTGCGTAGGGGTAGAAGAGCGGGTACAAGGCTTGCTATTTTGACCCGCTGTGTCTTGTCTGCGGACTTACGTAGCCTATAATGTTCCCACTGCTGGGACACAGGCCTCTCTTCGAGTGGACCGAAATCTACCACGCGGGCCCAGTGCGGGTTGGTAGATGTCACGTCTTCGAATTTTTGGTTCTAGGACATGCCGGTTTCCTCACCACGTTTTCCTTCAGTTTTGAGAGCAGTGTTGATGAAATTACTTACACAAAGTAAAGCGCCTATCAGGGTTCGAAACGACTCGTAAGTCGAGGCTGTTACCACTGAGCCAGCACTGCTCAAGTTTTTATATAACCTTAAAATATGTATAAGAATAAAAGTCTTTTTTTTAAAAAAAAAAAACATCAAATAACTCAAAAACAAATCACTTCATCAAATAACTTTTCCCGCTCTGGGCGGAGCGGGAGGGTGTGTCAGACTCTTACTGACTAAAACTCACCCGTATTGCTTCCGTTACCTGTGTTGCGGGGGCCTCGGTGACCCATAAGTACCTTCCCGCGACCCCGGCAGGCATCGGCCCTAGTTGACCCCTACCTTTGTGCTGACGACATCTCTTTGAGGCGCGCATGCAAAACAACGCGCCGTCGACCCGTGCCTGGTCCTAACCGGACGGTGAGCTACCCATTGCTCACCGTCCGCAAGCCCGCGCCTACGGTGGCCGGAAATCCGCCCGGGATTCCCGACGCCCAGGGCGTCTCCTGCGGCGGCTAGGGGCGAGAGGGCGCGAAACTTGCCTTTCCCTCAACCATCCCGCCTCCTCCTTTGCGAGCATTACTGCTTTGCAGAAGGAGG
Source organism: Atethmia centrago (assembly GCA_905333075.3). Classification (NCBI taxonomy): domain Eukaryota; kingdom Metazoa; phylum Arthropoda; class Insecta; order Lepidoptera; family Noctuidae; genus Atethmia; species Atethmia centrago. The sequence continues at coordinate 9,858,837 of HG995383.1, read as the reverse complement.
TGACGGCTGCCCATGCCCTCTCGCTCCGTATCATGGCCTGAACCAGGGCCGGACGCGAGAGATCTCTGCCGCCGATCGCCTCCACGAGGACACGGCAGTGCTCTGCCCAAGCCGGGCAGACCTCCACCGTATGCTCCACCGTGTCCTCCGGGCGATCCACACAGTGGTGACACCCGGGCGTTTTCTCCCGGTTATCCGACACAGGAACCTCCCGAAGCTGCCATGTCCGGTGAGGACCTGCGTCAGGCGGAAGGTAAGGACGCCATGGCGCCTCTCTAGCCACTCCTGAAAGAGGGGACTTATCGCCGCAATTGTGGCGTGCCCAGCACTGGGTTGCGACAATCGTACTCTCCATGTCGCCATGAGATCCCGCCGGAGCTCCGTCCGCTGTGCCGCGATTTCTCGCGGCAGCAGAGTTACGCCCCGGCGTTTTGCCTCCTCGCGCCACTCCCATACGTGCGGGAGGACTTTTGCCTCCAGATCCTATGGCGGCAATCCGGCAAGGAGGCTCGCTGCCTCACAGGAGACCATGCGGTATCCCCGGACCATCCGGATGGCCATGACACTTTGGGTCGCGCTCAACCAGCGGGCTGGCCGCAGCGCCAGAGAGCGCGCATATAGGAGCCCCGTAGAGGGCCATGGACCGCACGAACCCCGCATAGAGACTCCGGCAGGAGGCGTTTGGACCCCTAGATTGGGCAGGAGCCGCTTCAATGCAGCGCCCACCCGCTCCAGTTTGGGAGCCAAACGTCTGAAATGCTCCACGAAGTTCCACCGGCTGTCGAGGACGAGTCCCAGGTACTTCACCGTCGACTCGACGCCGATGGAAACCTCTCCTACCGTTATCTGGGACCCCGTCGGTGGCGTGTTCCGAGGACTATGAAAACACATGGCCTCGGACTTGTGAGAATATATGTCTGCGGACATAGCACATTATAACTGATCAACACCACGCTATATATAATCGCGCGGCGATAGTTACAAAATGCTAATGGAGTATTTATAAAAAAAAATAGAAACTCTCGATCTCCGGTGCCGCGTCTGTAAGCTGGAGAGAAAAAAATAAAGGCTAAAAAGATTAACATCTCTTCTAGCCGTTTTTTCCATTCCTACCAATTACATATATTGTTATCTACCCAGAAACTTGGTCATAACCGAGCTATGCAGTAGTGAACTAATGCTTGGATGGGGACAGCTGATACAATCGCCCTCATCCACTTCGCGCCCCATGGCCACGAGCTACAAGCTCAAGCGTCCTCCGTCATGCGACAGCGAGAGAACAAATGAAACATAGTCGTGAAGGTGGATCCGCGGTGGTAGCCCGCGATATCCAAATTTTCTTAGGTGTTTTGCAATTTGCGGTACTGTGTTAGGTTGTATCTTTGTCAAACCTTATCTACCTAACTTAAGGGGGGGATGAGCTATCTTATCCAGTGAACAGAAAAAAACATGGAAGCATTCCTAGCTTTAAAAAATGACCCAAAGCAGATTGCGCCGCGGTGGGCGGGGCTTACTGATTGCGCCGCTCACGCTTTTAGTTCGTCCGCAGTAGGCAACAGCGGTGGTCGACTATCATTTACAGGTTTTTGCGTGTTAAATATTTAAAAATGCCTTCTTGTGCAGTGAAGTGGTGTATAAATAATTAACATTTGCATAAAAATAATGCTGGAATTAGTTTTCACGTGTAAATACATCGCTATTTATTATATTTCTATTAAAAATGAAGTCGGTCTGAATTATGACACGAAGTCTATGGCGATGATGTTATGCTAACCAAACAATTTACTTTTTTACCTGAAAATAATGAAAAATTTTATTAGACATAACCTTTTTTTTCTATGGGGAACGCCATTATGCAAAATATTTATTTTCACCAATTAATATGTCTTAAAGACTTTGGTGGATTGGTGTATCCCTCAGTAACTTTGTTTAAAGTATGTTACCGTTCTGAGTGTGTCCTACGAAATATTATGAAAGATCAATCAGGAAAATGTTTAACCAGCGAGCATAACCTGACTGTAACAAATGTATAATGTAAACAAATGCTTTCAAAATGTGACCAGCTATAATGACATATTAAACGTTTTTTAAAAGCACTCTACTCCCCATCCCACGACATACCGTTTATCAAAAGTATTGTTCAAGAATTCGTTAAAATTCGTTAAACTTACAATTTTCCGAGGCACGTAACTTAGGTAATAGTCAAATGTCAAAGACGGTAAGAACATTGGGATTCACGTTCATTATGTTCATGATAACACTGAGCTATAACAATGTCTGTAGTTCCTGTCTACTCCCATGGAAAGAAGGCGTGAGTTTATGTATGTATGTAACACTGAGCAAATAATAAGCAGTGATATAATGTTAATGTGTAGATACCTATATTGTAAATAAATAAAAAATAGACCACACATTTTTTTATTTACCTTATAATAAATTTTAGCATACACCTACCTATTACTTCTTAAACACTGCTCTATTTACAGACCTCATAACCATTTCATAAAACATATGTTTTATCATAATTCTATATTTTAATACCATCAATAGCACGATTAATTATTTGCGTTGCACCTTAATACATAAAACATCACGGGTGACGAATGGTGGGCGAAGCGGCGTCGTAAAAATGTCGTTAGCGGCCTATACGTTACATGTTAATTTAAACCCAAATTTTCACGAAATAAGGTTCATTTTTAACTGTGCATCCAGAGTAGTAATAATATTGCTTGTGTATTTTCGCGAATCAGCGACGGGTTTTCGATGTGTGATTTTGTTTGGGATTTTGTGTCAAGATGCGCGCTTAGTTCCCTTGAAGGAATGCTTCCATGTTTTTTTCCGTTCACTGATCTTATCCCCCCCTTAGAGCATACTGCGAGTCACCGCGACGCGATTTGCGGAGCGATTGGCGGAAACAAGTGACGCGCGCGTTTCGCTTGACGCAAGATGCATCGCTCGATGCTGTGTACGGGGCATTACTCCCCGCTATCGCTGTCGCCTTGCATCCGCCAATTCACAGTATGCAGCCTTACACAAAAACAGTAGTACTTCAGTTCCTTCAAGCCGTAGTTGGAATTACTTTGTAGAATACAATAACGTACAGTGAGAGATACGTAACTTTCGTTTTAAGCTTCCTCGTGCACTTATATGGTGAGATTTCAATTCCGTGATAAACTATAATGGATAGTTTCATTTGTTGTGAGAATACGGTTACGTGGAAATATACTACGGTTATATTTGCTCTCAAATGAGATCACATAATTTATTATAGCAAATATATTAACTAAAAATTACTACTACTTTTACATATTTTTTTTTTGGCAAAATCGAATTTCACATTTCAAAATTACCTGTACCTAATAACTAAACCTGCCTGCCTGTAACTGGTTAACGTATGTGAAAGGTACGCGACTAGACATTGCCTCAAATAGAATGTTTTAAAAAGTGAGCTCATGATATTTAAGGCGGGTACCAAGTCACCGGAGCAGGTCCCTCCCGTTACTCTAAACGGAATACCGATGAAGATGGCCACCCGTTTTAAATATCTTGGGCACATGGTCACGGAACACCTACGAGATGACGAGGACATGGGTAGAGAGCGTAGTGCGCTGTCGATCAGAGGCAATATGATAGCTAACAGGTTCAAGCGTTGTGCTGCGAATGTTAAAATAACTCTCTTTAGAGCGCACTGTACGTCGTTTTACACTTGCAGCCTGTGGGCTCGTTATACGCAACGTTCGTTCAGCGCACTACGAGTTCAGTACAATAACGCGTTCAGGGCGTTGATGGGGCTGCCGCGCTGGTGTAGTGCGTCGGGCATGTTCGCGGACGCGCACGTAGACGGCTTCCACGCCGTGCTCCGCAAGCGATACGCTGCGGCGCTCTGCAGGCTGCGCGTCAGCACCAACAGCATCCTGGCCGTTATAGCGGATAGGTTGGACTCGTGTTACGTCCAACACTGGGTCAGAACCCATATCATTAAATAGTTGTTTTTAAGTAGGTATGTTTTTATTGTTTTTCTTTTATCAGTTGTTACTAACACTATTTTTAAGTTTTTCATGCTGTAATACTAACAACATTCTATGGACTCTCGTGGGTCTGAAATAAATCGTTTTTATTTTATTTTATTTTAATAGGTATTTTAACGAGCCGAGGTCCATTTTAAACATTCTATCCCAAATACACAGAAATTGAAGTTAGGTCATCATTCTCCTGCCCTTATCCCAATTTATTTGGGGTCGGCGCAACATGTCGCTTTCTTCCATACTTCTCTATTAGTTGTCATCTCGGTAGTCACCCCCTTTCTAGCCATATCATCTTTCACACAGTCCATCCATCGTTTCTTTGGTCTTCCTCTACTCTTATAGCCATCGACATTCATACTCAGGACTTTCCTCACGACATTTTCCTCATTCCTCCGCATCACAGTGCATTTATATTCAAGTATCTTATCAAAATGTAGGGAACAGCTGTTTTTTTTTTCAGCTGACCCCTTTAGAGGTTGCCGATGAATTCAATTTCACCATAGATGTGTGTATATGTATGTTTTTCTGATATATGTGTGTATGATGTAGACCTTACAGATCTATAAAGATTTTCCTCCCACAATAATTTCTCAAAAGAGATTACAAAATAATATAAACGCCTTATCAAGCCGAGCTTATGACATTATAATTTACTAAATAAGGATATTTAACGTAACGAGGAAGGTGAATATGAGTCTTCTTAGTAATAATGACGGAGGTTGTTAGTTAAATGAGTCGTCAACGGTATCAATTCCATTCCATTTAACGATAACAATCTGTTGCGATGGCGTGCCAATAACTTTAGGGGTGGCACGAATAGAGACTTTACAATATCAGCTCTTATTTCTGCGTTTGTTTATAAAAAGTAAGGTCAAATAAATTAGGTTTAAGTCGAAGTCTAAGTCAAAGTCAAATTATTTATTTAAAATACACACATTTAAGGCACTTTTGATCGTCAACATTTACAAAAAATAGAATAAATTTTAGTCGCCCCTTCCAAAAGGTAGTTTCGTATGGAAAAGAATGGGCAAGAAACTCCACCGTTACACATTTTGCTAAAAAATAAATAAAGTCAGTGCGTGAGTTAAAGCAATCACAGGATGTAAAATCAACATTGATTTATTATTTTTTATAAAATAATAAATTGTACAATTAAAATAGCAACCAGTTTGATTTTGTCTAATCTCTAGGTTGTCCTACGGAGCTAGACCAGCATGTTTCCAAGCATTCTTATCTTGGATATAATCCTCTAATTTGTAATATCAGCCACCCACAGCCCCAGTCTATATACGTTCTGTGGGCTCAAAACCAAGCTACCTATATGGAGATCAAGCCTGTTATTCTCCGACCATGATTTGATCGCCGTAACAGAGACCAATCTGGACAACTCTAAGAGGATTCAGAGATGTCATGCGGATATTGGAGCATTCTACGCAGAGACAGAGTGGCTCTGGGTGGCGGTGTTTTGCTTGCTACGCGCCCCGGCGTTACCATGAAGAGAAGGCATGATCTAGAGCCTGAACGTGGCGAAGATTTATGGGCTACGATCACTATTTACAGCCTTAACATATCTATTTGTGTTGTCTACATAAAGCCCACTGCAACTGACGACGAATATATGACGGGTTTCTGCAAGGTTGAGAGCATTATCTCCAATTTGAACGGAATTATAATGATTTTAGGCGATCTTAACTTAAAAAGTGCATCTGTGAATGTGAATAATTATTACTGTTATTTCTTAAGCTTTTGTAGTCTGACTGAGATTAAGGGAGTGATGAATATGCGTGGGAGTAAGTTAGACGTAGTGTTGGCTCGGGAGGGACCGAAGTAAACTGCGAACACGTCAAAGGTACACAACTGGTTCCAATCGACCTGTATCACCCTCCGTTAGATATTACCATTACCATCACAATAGAGATAGTGAAAAATTGGACCCCAGCAACATTGATCGGAGTGAAACTTTGATAAAGGGGAGTACACACTTTTAACCGACCTAATTTGTTCTGCTTCATGGCAAGACGTTCTTCACTGCAATGACGCATCCTCCGCTGCTGGTAAGTTTTACAGAATACTGTATGACTTATTTGATTCCACCATTCCAAAAAATAAGAGAATGATCGCTGGAAATAGGCGATATCCAGTCTGGTTTACTAAAGACATTGTAAACGAGGAAGTCTACAGACTATCTTGTAATACTTTAGAAAATAACATACGCAAAAATCCGCGACAGTTCTGGCAGCATGTTTCTAGCCTGCGATTAAAGGGCGGCTTCGAGCCAAACGTGGTGTACGATGGTGAGACTTGTTCGGGTGTCAAAGCGGCGAAGGCAGTCGCTCAGTATTTTGCTAGCGTGTTTCTGCCTGATAAACCTGCATTAGATACTAGAAACTAACTTTCGCATTTATAATATTAGTTAGGATTTTATCTTCTCAACCAGGTGGCAGAAAAAGAGAATGTCATGTTATAGAAATATCAATCTAAATTAAATAGTAATGAGACTATTTTACTACAAACAGTATTAATGCATGTGAACTCTGTATTAAATACTCTGTTTAATTGGTGAAGCTGTTTTTAATTCGTGTGTTTAAAAATTAACAATCCAAATTGCGTTGCTGTTCTATTTTCCGATACGTGTACCTTACAACATGTTTAATTTTTTATTTAAGTACCGGTTTGAGTAGCTGAAATAAAAATCTGTTCGTATTTGTGTTTCGTTACGATCTATATTTTAAAATGGTAAAAGAAGGTTCATAAAAAGAAATACGTAGTATTTTAATTTTAGTTGTGAAAGTAAAATGCACACCAATTCTTATTTAAAGTCTGAATGTAATGCAAAAAATAGTATTCAAATTGATTCTAGTATAGCTTATTCAATTAATAACGACACCTCTTAAGTTAAATTCCATCAAGCCGTTTAGGCTACAGAGCGTGCCAAAGAAATAGACATACATATATACATACATACATAAGTACATACATACTCTCGAAAAACATTACCCTCCTTCTGGGGCAGTCGGGTAAAAAGATAGCGATGGCAGCCCTATATCGGATATGTGGTTGCGTGACATTAAAGTTATTTGTTTTCATTGATATTAATTAAGCTATACGGTACCTACTTTTGTAACTACTATCTCTGAATGAATGGGTAACATTTATATGTAGATGCTAATGCTATATGTAAATTATTACCTTAAAATGTTGATGGTGTAGTTCAAAATCGAATGAGAGAATTTGACAGTTTGCGGTAACTTGATGTCTGTACAGTCACGGGCACGTACTTACATCTAACTACCATTAGGACTATTCCTGCTTCTAGCGTTCGGCCACTATAGTAATGCTTACCCTACGCTCATCAACCAATAGCATCGCAGCATCAGATTTTAGCGGAGTTCATTGATATACAAAAACCCAAGATGCACACTCAACGTCTAAAAAACGTCCACAAAAAATGAGCGCAACATTTTAAATTGTGGACTTATTTCAAATAGTCTCGCGTCACTCGCGTCTAGCAATCGCATGCCTAAGTGTACTGTGCGAAATTGTAAAAATATTACGTCAAGAAGGTTAAAAAAGAATGGGATATCGTATTTTCGGTAAGTAAAAAAGTTTATTGATTAGTTTTTGTTGTTTAAGACTATATTATTATAGATTATAGCAAGCAATATGTGACTTTGATTTATTTTTTCAAAAAACTTCATTCAACGCTCAAAGTACAATACGGCCAACTTCAATGGCCGCTTGTTCAGTGTTAGAACAACTCATTACGGCCTCCTTTTTATTTTAGTCGCATTATAAAAATTACCCTGTTCTAATAAGTGTAGTCGTTTTTATTTACTTGTGTTTATTTTTTTTTATAAATAAATTTATGTACTTTTGAACTTTTTTGTATGTAGTTTTTGACAATAATTGTCAAAAACTACATAAATAGATACATACATATTATATTTACGTTATATAAAGTATAGGTCAGGGGGTAGCCAATTTAACATTTTTTTTAATGTTCCTAAATATTATGATGTATAACGATTAATTTATGGGCCAACTTATGAGTTCCCGACATGCGGCATGCTAAGGATAGAAGTGTCGCGTAGTCTGTAGTCTGTATGTGTCACATTATAAACTTCATGGAAACTTCTAATTTTTATATTTTAGTTTTCCTCGTGACCCAATACGATGTGGAGAATGGACATCAATCGTCAGTCAACAAAGGCGAGAAGATTTTTTTAAGCCGAATAATTCAGGCGTCGTTTGTTCCGAGCATTTTTTGGAGGAATCTTCCTCCAAAAAATGCTCGGAACAAACGACGCCTGAATTATTGAATTATTATTGTCATATCTATGTATGACACTTCAAAAGGCATAAAACGTCTTCGTAAAACGGCTGCTCCTAATGAAGTGGTAAGTAACTCTAAAATAAAGTGGTATGTAATATTTGAATAAACAATTTTAACAGTTATTATTTGTTTTTTTTTTGATATACCCATAGGCTACCTAAAAACATGTTTATGCACAAATAAAAGTATATTTATGTGTTTAAAACACAATTTAACAAACTCTTAAAATACTGACTAATTATGTGTAATGAAAAAGAAAAGTCATGTTCGACTCCATGATGTCCTTGTCCTACCGACCACAGTCGGTCGTAAAATTTTATTGCTTTAAGTACACTGCATTGTAATAACAACTTTAAACAATTCGCGTAAGGTTGAACTTGCAATAATATATGCTTGTAGAGTATAGAAAGAGACAGAAATAGTGTTTGGGGACACTTTCGAGCGTTGTTACTTTTATTCGAGACTGTGCATCGAGGGTTTTTTGTATATCAATGGCGGAGTCCCTTGTTTTTGTAAATGCAAAAAAAATAACGTGAAAAAACCGGGTAAAGAGTAGTCAGACATCTGTGATCAATGTGATCTTTGTAACAGAGCCTGAGAAAAATATTTAAACAAAATAAATTATTCGACGAAAAAAGGGGCGGTAAACAGGTGTGGAAATCGTGAGCACGGGATTTAATTTTGAGACCGATTTGGATGCCCGCGATAGTATATCTAAATAGGAGGGACTTGTGGCTAAGTCATAACAGCCGCACGGGTCGATTGATCAGGTTAAGCTACGCTTGCCGCGGTTGGTCCGTGGATGGCTGACCATCTTTACATACCAAGACCCCTCCGTGCCTCGGAAAGCACGTTAAGCCGTTGGTCCCAGCTGTCATTCGTGGATCTTTTACAGTCGTTACGGGTCGTCAGAAGCCCGAAAGTCTGACAACCAGTCTTACCATTATTACCCAGTAACTGGGTTGTGGAGGTCAGATAGGCAGTCGCTCCATGTAAAATACTGGTATTCAGCTGCATCCGGTTAGACTGGAAGCCGACCCCAACGTAGTTGGGAAAAGGCTAGGCAAATGATGATGACCTACGCTGAATCAACCAATGACATCGCAGCATCGGATTTTAGTTGACTCCCTTGTTTTTGTAAATGGGAAAAAAATAACGTGAAAAAACCGTGTAAAGAGTGGTCAGACATCTGTGATCAATGTGATCTTTGTAACATAGCCTGAGAAATTTATTTAAAAGAAAGAAATTATATTTTTTTGGTCGACGAAAAAAGGGGCGGTAAACAGATGTGGAAATCGTGAGCACGAGATTTGGTTTTGAAAGACCGATTTGGATGTCCGCGATAGTACATCTAACTACTGTAAGGACTATTCCTGCTTGCAGCCTTCGGCCGCTATAGTAATGGTTACCTACACTGAATCAACCACCTGCCGGATCCACACCAGACGATCCAAAATGGATCGCCAATACCGCGATCCGGTAGCATGAGGCATGGATCATGGATCGTGTCATCTGACGAACTTTTCTTGCAATCCCGCCGCGTCGCACCGACACGCTCCAACCGATCCACACTGATCCGCCTAAGTATAGCACAGTTGAACTTTCGGTCGCTATGGAGTCACACGTGCAGCAACGACGTCTAATTGACGTGGCAGCAACAACCTACATTCTTCTTAAATATTTCCGTATTTATGTTCCTTGTAAAGGGAGGGATATTAGACGACGACTTTCAACATTTTCCATAATGTGTGATCGCGCGCTCCACACACAAACGTCTACACCGTGCGCGCCGAGAGACTGAGGCGCCTGTGTGCTAGTAACAAAAATCGACAACTGACGGATCGCTCGCGGCAAGGAGCGCGTGTTCCTGCCGCTCAGTTTGGATCGCGCGAGGCAAGTCCACATAAAACGCTCCTATGGAGCGCGCTCGTGCCGCCCGCGTTCGGAGCGCGTTAGATCGTCTGGTATGGATCCGGCTAATGACATCACAGCATCAGATTTTGCCGAGTCCCGTCTTTTTGTACATAAGAAAAAAATCCGTAAAAAACCAGCCGTAGAGCCTGAGAAATTTATTTAAACAAAATAAAATATAACTATGTGTTGATGTGTTACATCTTTCCTCTCCTTTCTGTGGGAGTGATTTCGTGAAATGGGAAGTGTGTAATAGGAAGTGACAGCTGGAGCATGGAATAAGCAAGTACTATAATATAGATTCTAAATAGAGCGGGTCGAATTTCGACCAGTGGGCGACCGCTATTAATTAATAATCATTCGAATAAATATTTCAGTATTTAGCTTTTCTCAATTCTGATGTTAATTTCTGTCACTGCTCAGTTGCTTATTACCAAAGTGAGATGTCAGATGTGACCCATCATATGCGACTACTGTAAGGCTTGCTCGTTTCTTATTGGTCGACGCAAAAAGGGGCGGTACACAGATGTGGTCATCGTGTGCACCGGATTTTGTTTTCACGTTGGTTAGATGTACGTACCCGTGACTGTACCTACATCTTTAAATGTCTTTGCTGTTCTGCAAAATAATTGAAGTTCTTTGCAATTAGGTAAAGTATACATAAAATTTATTTTATTTAACATAGTCTGTTATTATCATCAACATTGAGATTTTTTTAAGTACCTAACTTCAATTTCTTTGTACCTACGTCCGGTCGGCTGCTGGCAATACCGACGGGTTCAGTGTGGCTGTAGGCTTACACCAAGGGTCGGCGTTAAGAGGACGATAAATGCCAGCGACCTTGAGCGAGTGGGAGGAGCTTGCGTCACCCCCCGCGACCCCGCAACCGTTCGCACGTAACGTAGGGTAACCATACGTTTCAGATTGTGTGGACTGTCCTGCCTGATTTTTTTATCACAACCCAATTTTTTTTTTATGTAGTGTTCATAAATAAAGTAATATTCTGATAATAAAATAAGATTGTAATATATTATATTATTTTAATAGTTTGCATTGAATAAGTTGCTTTAAACAGGGTGTAATTTTAAACACCATCAACCTCTCTGGTCATTGTACTCATCATTATAAACAACTTTTACTATATTGGACAAAACATGAAATAACTTGGACCAAACATGAAATCGCGAAAAAAAATCAGATTTTCCCTACATTTTGACGAATTAAGCGAACATAAATGTAGGGAACAGCAGAATTTTTTTTCGCGACTTTACGAGGCACGCATGAGTCTCGGTACGTAAAGATGCTCACCCATCCACGGAACAACCGCGGCAAGAATAGCTTAACCTAATTGATCGGCCCGTGCGGCTCTGATGCGACTAACGAGCTCTTTAGCTATGGAAACGATATAAAGTGAAATGAAAAGCCAAAAATCTAAATAAATAAATTTAATTCCAAAATAAAACAATTAATTTCTTTAGTAACAGATGAGAAAATATGAGATGTGCAGGCAAGATTTAGAGAGGGAATGGGCTGTATGGATCAGGGGGCCGATTCTACTAATTTGCAAAGTTATACGCTCTGTACCGTCTCATCAATGGTTCGGTTTCGTTCGGCTCTCGTTAGTCCCCCATAAATCTATTCTACAATTTTTATGACAATAACTGAAACTGTAACTGACTGTAACCAAGTCGAATCCCAACTCAATCACTACGGGAATTAATGGTAATGAATGAGTGTTACCTATAGTTCAATTAGTAAGTTTAAAATATTACTATAACAAAAATGGTTAAATAACAAATAAAGTTTATACGAATAATAAACCCATTAAAACTTATTTTCCGTTATATTTAAAGTAAATTATTTTTTCCATATATTTTAATAATTGTAAATTAGCAGATTTTCTTAAAGGAAACAGTCTGGGCGGTTCGAATCACGTAAAACGAAACGGATTTTGAATGTCGGATAGAGTTACTTTACTATAAAATAAACAGCGGGAATGGAATACACTAACTACTATACTACATGGCACGGTGGCCATGCCAATAGTCGCTGATCACTGTTGCATGTCATTGAAACAAAGAAATAATTTTAGGATCAGTAGGTATCACGGTATGATGTGTGATGTTATAAGTATTCAATGATTTTCGTATAATATTAGTTCTAACATCAAATATATTAATATTCCGATACGTACCTAGGTAGGTACCTACGTATGCCTACAATAGCAAAAAGAATCATACGTTGTTCATAAGTAAAATATGAAAACGCTTGAAAACCCTGATTGAGTTGAGGTTCAATTGCCATTTTGAACAATGTTGTTAGTAGAATCGCCCCCCAGAGTAAGTTAGTATATTTGGGGAGTCAGTTTACATGGGATGGAAAGATTGATGTGGAAAGGAGAGTAAATGCGGGAAATAAAGTGAATGGTACTATACATGCGACTGTAACCAACTAGTCGATGCCTAAAAAGGCTCGACTGGCTGTTCATAATGGTGTGCTGGTGTCTAAGTTTATGCATGGAAGTGAATGAATTTTGGGTGTGGCAAAAGAAGCATAAAAGTAGAATAAGGGCCGACTTTTCAATCGCCAGATAACTTTTATGTGAAGAATATGTTTGACAGCTTTTGTATAGAAAATATGTCAAAGCACCATATTTATTCCTCAGATAGAAGTTAACTGATGATTGAAAAATCGGCCCTAAATGCTGTGGAAATGCCTCCTTGCGAAGCATGTGTGACGTGACTATAAATGATAGGCTGAAAAATTATGTGATAAGGCAACGGTGTGGTTTAAAAGAAGCGTGCAGCTGGCCTTCTATAGTTTTTGCCTTCCCCTTGGGAAGATGGCGTGAATTTGTTTGTACTAATTATTTTTTTTACATTTCGTAGAAATGTAGTCATTTTTCGAAATATTTCTCTTGTCGAGTGTCTTGATCTTCCTGTTTCTCTATCTCTTCTTTGTCTGTATTTTGCCTTCAACCAAAATCATTGATTCCATTCCAGTTGATGGTCCTGGAAATATAAAAAAAAACCTGTGAATCTACATTGTATATAATAAATTACGAACCATTGTCAGTTCTTTCACTATTTTCGTCATTATTTATTTCCGTCAAGTCGCAAAAACCAAAATATTAAAACATAATCTTATTAATGAGCTGCACCTGTTTATTTAAACTAGACAAGTTTCTAACCTACTTTATCGGGATTGTCCCCATAAAACCATAATAAAAACACAATAAACAATAAAACCATAATAAATAAATTATAGATTCTAGGCATACGCCTAGAATCTATAATTTATTTAATACTCACTTTGTCTCCGCATTTTCATGTTGGGAATCATTGTCAGTTCTTTCATTATTTTTATCATTATTTATTTCCGTCGGGTCGCAACAATTAAAATATTAAAACATAATCTTATTAATGAGCTGCACCTGTTTATTTAAACTAGACAAGTTTCTAACCTACTATAACGGGATTGTCTCCATAAAACCATAATAAATGGTATGCCTAGAATCTATAATTTATTTAATACTCACTTTGTCTCCGCTTTTTCATGTTGGGAATCATTGTCAGTTCTTTCATTATTTTTATCATTATTTACTTCCGTCGGGTCGCAACAACTAAAATAGTAAAACATAATCTTATTATGTATTACACCAGTTTTTTTTTTAAGTTAGGTAAGTTTCAAACCTGCTGTAACGGGATTGTCTTCAAAAATTTATTAGGTAGGTACTTACTTGCTCTTCGCATTTTAGTAGGAATATGTGTACAGTATGTTCCCGTGACCTGCTGCCATTTCATCCATCCAGTGTTAACTCTATGCTTAACCGTCCGACTCTACTTCCGTCCGAGTCTACTTCGCCATCGCTTTGCACGAGTGAACTGAGATACCGAAAGTCAGAACAGACTGGGAGAAGTACGCCATCAAGCGCTATGGTTCCAGAACTGGAGAGACCGCTGAAATCGCAGAACATATATTCAGTTTTGGTTCTGCTGATTTTCAAGCCAACATTCTCCAGCTTGTGTTGCCATTTCTCCAATCTGCTCTGGATCTCAGGACCATCTTCACCGACGAGAACAATGTCATCGGCGAACAACATGCACCAGGGTGCCTCTTCCTGTATGTCCGACGTCAGGGCATCCATAATCAACAGGAAGAGGTAAGGACTTAAGGTGCAGATATAAAGTCACTAAAATCATATTATGATTTTAGTGACTTTTAAATCTGTTATTACGCCTTCAATTAATGCAAGTAAGTTACGCAAAAAATATATGTTAAACTAGACCGCATACACATCAATTATATCTGTGAATATTTTAGTATTGTAGTAAAATACTTCATGAAATAAATTCAGGACGTAAGGTCTACCCAAATATAAAAATCGAAATAATGTGATAAATTAATGCCTTAAGAACCTACCTTTCGTATGATGATTGCGAAATTGTAGTCAAAATTGACGTCAAAAATGCTTTCAATTCAGTAAACAGGGATGCCATGCTGACAGAAGTTAAGAACAAAATTCCGGAACTCTATCAATACCTGCTTACCTGCTACGCAGAACCTTCAAAATTAATTTACCGTTCCCATGAACTTTCTTCGGAGGTCGGCTGTCAGCAGGGCGATCCCCTCGGGCCAGCAATTTTTAGCTTGGCTATAAATCCGATTATTCAAAATTTAAAATCAAAATTTAACGTTTGGTATTTGGATGACGGAACCCTGGGAGGCGATGTGGACACTGTGCTATCTGACTTATCAGATATTAAAACAAATTTCGAAAATATTGGTTTAGAATTAAATTTTAGCAAATGTGAACTCTTCATTCAAAAAACTTCTTACGGTTTGGATAATTTAAAATCCAAATTAAATTTTCTGGCACCGAATATCAAAATAGTAGACAGAAAATCACTTTGCCTCCTGGGTTCTCCCATCTTTGAAGAATCTTTTCCTGATTATATTACTAACACTATTTCTAAATTCCAAAGTCACGCAAATTGTTTACTCGAAATCAGTCCTCATTATGCGCTTATAATTCTAAAGTTTTGCCTTTTTGTCCCTAAATTTACTTATGTGCTTCGCTGTAGCCCTTTTTGGAAACATCCAAATTTGCTTTCACCAATAGACGATTTAGTCAAAACTAGTTTAGAAACGATTTTAAATATTCAGCTCAATGAACCATCTTGGTTACAAGCATCCCTCCCTATTCGGTTTGGCGGTTTAGGAATCCGCAAAATTTCGAGTGTTGCTTCCCCAGCCTTTTTGTCGTCCACCCATAGCACGTCACGTCTCATAGGTAATGTCCTAAGGGCTTTGCCCACAAACTATGAGACTGCGGGCTTGGACGATGCCAAGAATGCTTTTCAAATTGCTTGCCCGGGTAAAGAATTTCCAGACAACCTAAAATCTCAGAGGAGCTGGGACGATATTTATTGCAATTTAACATACAAATCGATTCTGAGCCGCAGTTCAGGTCCGGATCGCGCAAGACTTTTGGCGGTCGGAACCAGAGAGGCCGGTCTTTGGCTACATGCCCATCCTTCTCCATATACCGGTACCTTCCTGGATCCGACCTCGCTTCGTCTGGCGACTGGTCTGCGGCTTGGGGTCACGGTATGCACTCCACACACATGCCCTTGTGGCACGGACGTGGACCGACTGGGTCACCACGGACTTTGTTGTCAAAAAAGTGCAGGCCGCTTTTCAAGACATGCAACACTTAATGACATAATCCGCCGGTCTCTTGCCAGCATCAATGTGCCTGCTCTTCTTGAGCCGACTGGCATTGTCAGAGATGATGGCAAAAGACCTGATGGTGTGTCTTTGGTCCCGTGGAGTTTGGGACGGATGCTTGTGTGGGACGCTACCTGTGTAGACACACTGGCACCGTCCCACCTCCAACGGACTACTTCTAAAGCGGGTGCAGCGGCAGAAAATGCCGAAAATCTGAAAGTTATTAAATATGTAGGCCTTGGCAGAGAGTACAACTTTGTGCCCTTTGGCGTCGAGACCCTCGGTCCGTGGGGTCCCAGTGCGCATAAGTTATTTGCGGAAATCGCGAAACGTCTAGTTGATGTAACTGGTGACCGAAAAGCTGGCGGCTTTCTCGCGCAACGCATCAGCATTGCAATTCAGCGAGGAAATGCCGCCAGCATCCTCGGTACAATGCCCCGAGGGCCTTTTTTAAGCTTAACTTAGTTTTAATTTAATTTAGTTAATGTTAATAATCATCTTGTAATTTGGTTATGTAAATAAAGATTGTTAAAATCGAAATTACTTCCAAACTACTAAATATATTTTCATGGTTTTTTTTTGTGTGAATAGACTATTTTGTTATCTATAATTCTATCTGTGAATTTTTTCAAATATTCATACTTTTATTACTAAAAATAAATATTCCTTATAAAATCGAACGGAACGGCGACGGGCGGCAGTGTACCGCTGACAACTGTCACGGGTAGACGCTGACACTTTGCGCGACCGCTGTACTTACGTATTTTTTTGACAATATGGGTAGAACAACTATAGTTCTGAAAGAGAAATGACGTATACATGAAAGAAACAGGATACTGAGGTAAGTTTCTCATATATTATTATAATATAATGAGGTTAGCTAAATGTTATTTTGATAATAATTTGTGCGCGAGTATATCCATTATTTACGAGTAAGATCAAACATAACTTTAGATCCGTATCTATTTTTTTTTAGGAGGATAAAAAATAATACAGATTCCCGAAACGAAAATGCGAAGAGCAAGTAAGTACCTACCTAATAAATTTTAGACTACCATTTATTATGGTTTTTTGAGGACAATCCCGTTACAGCAGGTTTGAAACTTACCTAACTTAAAAAAAAACTGGTGTAATACATAATAAGATTATGTTTTACTATTTTAGTTGTTGCGACCCGACGGAAGTAAATAATGATAAAAATAATGAAAGAACTGACAATGATTCCCAACATGAAAAAGCGGAGACAAAGTGAGTATCAAATAAATTATAGATTCTAGGCATACCATTTATTATGGTTTTATGGGGACAATCCCGTTATAGTAGGTTAGAAACTTGTCTAGTTTAAATAAACAGGTGCAGCTCATTAATAAGATTATGTTTTAATATTTTAATTGTTGCGACCCGACGGAAATAAATAATGATAAAAATAATGAAAGAACTGACAATGATTCCCAATTTGAAACTGCGGAGACAAAGTGAGTATTAAATAAATTATAGGTTCTAGGCGTATGCCTAGAATCTATAATTTATTTATTATGGTTTATTATGGTTTTATTGTTTATTGTGTTTTTATTATGGTTTTATGGGGACAATCCCGATAAAGTAGGTTAGAAACTTGTCTAGTTTAAATAAACAGGTGCAGCTCATTAATAAGATTATGTTTTAATATTTTGGTTTTTGCGACCCGACGGAAATAAATAATGACGAAAATAGTGAAAGAACTGACAATGGTTCGTAATTTATTATATACAATGTAGATTCACAGGTTTTTTTTTATATTTCCAGGACCAGCAACTGGAATGGAATCAATGATTTTGGTTGAAGGCAAAATACAGACAAAGAAGAGATAGAGAAACAGGAAGATCAAGACACTCGACAAGAGAAATATTTCGAAAAATGACTACATTTCTACGAAATGTAAAAAAAATAATTATTACAAACAAATTCACGCCATCTTCCCAAGGGGAAGGCAAAAACTATAGAAGGCCAGCTGCACGCTTCTTTTAAACCACACCGTTGCCTTATCACATAATTTTTCAGCCTATCATTTATAGTCACGTCACACATGCTTCGCAAGGAGGCATTTCCACAGCATTTAGGGCCGATTTTTCAATCATCAGTTAACTTCTATCTGAGGAATAAATATGGTGCTTTGACATATTTTCTATACAAAAGCTGTCAAACATATTCTTCACATAAAAGTTATCTGGCGATTGAAAAATCGGCCCTTATTCTACTTTTATGCTTCTTTTGCCACACCCAAAATTCATTCACTTCCATGCATAAACTTAGACACCAGCACACCATTATGAACAGCCAGTCGAGCCTTTTTAGGCATCGACTAGTTGGTTACAGTCGCATGTATAGTACCATTCACTTTATTTCCCGCATTTACTCTCCTTTCCACATCAATCTTTCCATCCCATGTAAACTGACTCCCCAAATATACTAACTTACTCTGGGGGGCGATTCTACTAACAACATTGTTCAAAATGGCAATTGAACCTCAACTCAATCAGGGTTTTCAAGCGTTTTCATATTTTACTTATGAACAACGTATGATTCTTTTTGCTATTGTAGGCATACGTAGGTACCTACCTAGGTACGCACCGGAATATTAATGTATTTGATGTTAGAACTAATATTATACGAAAATCATTGAATACTTATAACATCACACATCATACCGTGATACCTACTGATCCTAAAATTATTTCTTTGTTTCAATGACATGCAACAGTGATCAGCGACTATTGGCATGGCCACCGTGCCATGTAGTATAGTAGTTAGTGTATTCCATTCCCGCTGTTTATTTTATAGTAAAGTAACTCTATCCGACATTCAAAATCCGTTTCGTTTTACGTGATTCGAACCGCCCAGACTGTTTCCTTTAAGAAAATCTGCTAATTTACAATTATTAAAATATATGGAAAAAATAATTTACTTTAAATATAACGGAAAATAAGTTTTAATGGGTTTATTATTCGTATAAACTTTATTTGTTATTTAACCATTTTTGTTATAGTAATATTTTAAACTTACTAATTGAACTATAGGTAACACTCATTCATTACCATTAATTCCCGTAGTGATTGAGTTGGGTTTCGACTTGGTTACAGTCAGTTACAGTTTCAGTTATTGTCATAAAAATTGTAGAATAGATTTATGGGGGACTAACGAGAGCCAAACGAAACCGAACCATGGATGAGACGGTACAGAGCATATAACTTTGCAAATTAGTAGAATCGGCCCCCTGATCCATACAGCCCATTCCCTCTCTAAATCTTGCCTGCACATCTCATATTTTCTCATCTGTCACTAAAGAAATTAATTGTTTTATTTTGGAATTAAATTTATTTATTTAGATTTTTGGCTTTTCATTTCACTTTATATCGTTTCCATAGCTAAAGAGCTCGTTAGTCGCATCAGAGCCGCACGGGCCGATCAATTAGGTTAAGCTATTCTTGCCGCGGTTGTTCCGTGGATGGGTGAGCATCTTTACGTACCGAGACTCATGCGTGCCTCGTAAAGTCGCGAAAAAAAATTCTGCTGTTCCCTACATTTATGTTCGCTTAATTCGTCAAAATGTAGGGAAAAGCTGATTTTTTTTCGCGATTTCATGTTTGGTCCAAGTTATTTCATGTTGTGTCCAATATAGTAAAAGTTGTTTATAATGATGAGTACAATGACCAGAGAGGTTGATGGTGTTTAAAATTACACCCTAAATTACACCTAAAGCAACTTATTCAATGCAAACTATTAAAATAATATAATATATTACAATCTTATTTTATTATCAGAATATTACTTTATTTATGAACACTACATAAAAAAAAAATTGGGTTGTGATAAAAAAATCAGGCAGGACAGTCCACACAATCTGAAACGTATGGTTACCCTACGTTACGTGCGAACGGTTGCGGGGTCGCGGGGGGTGACGCAAGCTCCTCCCACTCGCTCAAGGTCGCTGGCATTTATCGTCCTCTTAACGCCGACCCTTGGTGTAAGCCTACAGCCACACTGAACCCGTCGGTATTGCCAGCAGCCGACCGGACGTAGGTACAAAGAAATTGAAGTTAGGTACTTAAAAAAATCTCAATGTTGATGATAATAACAGACTATGTTAAATAAAATAAATTTTATGTATACTTTACCTAATTGCAAAGAACTTCAATTATTTTGCAGAACAGCAAAGACATTTAAAGATGTAGGTACAGTCACGGGTACGTACATCTAACCAACGTGAAAACAAAATCCGGTGCACACGATGACCACATCTGTGTACCGCCCCTTTTTGCGTCGACCAATAAGAAACGAGCAAGCCTTACAGTAGTCGCATATGATGGGTCACATCTGACATCTCACTTTGGTAATAAGCAACTGAGCAGTGACAGAAATTAACATCAGAATTGAGAAAAGCTAAATACTGAAATATTTATTCGAATGATTATTAATTAATAGCGGTCGCCCACTGGTCGAAATTCGACCCGCTCTATTTAGAATCTATATTATAGTACTTGCTTATTCCATGCTCCAGCTGTCACTTCCTATTACACACTTCCCATTTCACGAAATCACTCCCACAGAAAGGAGAGGAAAGATGTAACACATCAACACATAGTTATATTTTATTTTGTTTAAATAAATTTCTCAGGCTCTACGGCTGGTTTTTTACGGATTTTTTTCTTATGTACAAAAAGACGGGACTCGGCAAAATCTGATGCTGTGATGTCATTAGCCGGATCCATACCAGACGATCTAACGCGCTCCGATCGCGGGCGGCACGAGCGCGCTCCATAGGAGCGTTTTATGTGGACTTGCCTCGCGCGATCCAAACTGAGCGGCAGGAACACGCGCTCCTTGCCGCGAGCGATCCGTCAGTTGTCGATTTTTGTTACTAGCACACAGGCGCCTCAGTCTCTCGGCGCGCACGGTGTAGACGTTTGTGTGTGGAGCGCGCGATCACACATTATGGAAAATGTTGAAAGTCGTCGTCTAATATCCCTCCCTTTACAAGGAACATAAATACGGAAATATTTAAGAAGAATGTAGGTTGTTGCTGCCACGTCAATTAGACGTCGTTGCTGCACGTGTGACTCCATAGCGACCGAAAGTTCAACTGTGCTATACTTAGGCGGATCAGTGTGGATCGGTTGGAGCGTGTCGGTGCGACGCGGCGGGATTGCAAGAAAAGTTCGTCAGATGACACGATCCATGATCCATGCCTCATGCTACCGGATCGCGGTATTGGCGATCCATTTTGGATCGTCTGGTGTGGATCCGGCAGGTGGTTGATTCAGTGTAGGTAACCATTACTATAGCGGCCGAAGGCTGCAAGCAGGAATAGTCCTTACAGTAGTTAGATGTACTATCGCGGACATCCAAATCGGTCTTTCAAAACCAAATCTCGTGCTCACGATTTCCACATCTGTTTACCGCCCCTTTTTTCGTCGACCAAAAAAATATAATTTCTTTCTTTTAAATAAATTTCTCAGGCTATGTTACAAAGATCACATTGATCACAGATGTCTGACCACTCTTTACACGGTTTTTTCACGTTATTTTTTTCCCATTTACAAAAACAAGGGAGTCAACTAAAATCCGATGCTGCGATGTCATTGGTTGATTCAGCGTAGGTCATCATCATTTGCCTAGCCTTTTCCCAACTACGTTGGGGTCGGCTTCCAGTCTAACCGGATGCAGCTGAATACCAGTATTTTACATGGAGCGACTGCCTATCTGACCTCCACAACCCAGTTACTGGGTAATAATGGTAAGACTGGTTGTCAGACTTTCGGGCTTCTGACGACCCGTAACGACTGTAAAAGATCCACGAATGACAGCTGGGACCAACGGCTTAACGTGCTTTCCGAGGCACGGAGGGGTCTTGGTATGTAAAGATGGTCAGCCATCCACGGACCAACCGCGGCAAGCGTAGCTTAACCTGATCAATCGACCCGTGCGGCTGTTATGACTTAGCCACAAGTCCCTCCTATTTAGATATACTATCGCGGGCATCCAAATCGGTCTCAAAATTAAATCCCGTGCTCACGATTTCCACACCTGTTTACCGCCCCTTTTTTCGTCGAATAATTTATTTTGTTTAAATATTTTTCTCAGGCTCTGTTACAAAGATCACATTGATCACAGATGTCTGACTACTCTTTACCCGGTTTTTTCACGTTATTTTTTTTGCATTTACAAAAACAAGGGACTCCGCCATTGATATACAAAAAACCCTCGATGCACAGTCTCGAATAAAAGTAACAACGCTCGAAAGTGTCCCCAAACACTATTTCTGTCTCTTTCTATACTCTACAAGCATATATTATTGCAAGTTCAACCTTACGCGAATTGTTTAAAGTTGTTATTACAATGCAGTGTACTTAAAGCAATAAAATTTTACGACCGACTGTGGTCGGTAGGACAAGGACATCATGGAGTCGAACATGACTTTTCTTTTTCATTACACATAATTAGTCAGTATTTTAAGAGTTTGTTAAATTGTGTTTTAAACACATAAATATACTTTTATTTGTGCATAAACATGTTTTTAGGTAGCCTATGGGTATATCAAAAAAAAAACAAATAATAACTGTTAAAATTGTTTATTCAAATATTACATACCACTTTATTTTAGAGTTACTTACCACTTCATTAGGAGCAGCCGTTTTACGAAGACGTTTTATGCCTTTTGAAGTGTCATACATAGATATGACAATAATAATTCAATAATTCAGGCGTCGTTTGTTCCGAGCATTTTTTGGAGGAAGATTCCTCCAAAAAATGCTCGGAACAAACGACGCCTGAATTATTCGGCTTAAAAAAATCTTCTCGCCTTTGTTGACTGACGATTGATGTCCATTCTCCACATCGTATTGGGTCACGAGGAAAACTAAAATATAAAAATTAGAAGTTTCCATGAAGTTTATAATGTGACACATACAGACTACAGACTACGCGACACTTCTATCCTTAGCATGCCGCATGTCGGGAACTCATAAGTTGGCCCATAAATTAATCGTTATACATCATAATATTTAGGAACATTAAAAAAAATGTTAAATTGGCTACCCCCTGACCTATACTTTATATAACGTAAATATAATATGTATGTATCTATTTATGTAGTTTTTGACAATTATTGTCAAAAACTACATACAAAAAAGTTCAAAAGTACATAAATTTATTTATAAAAAAAAATAAACACAAGTAAATAAAAACGACTACACTTATTAGAACAGGGTAATTTTTATAATGCGACTAAAATAAAAAGGAGGCCGTAATGAGTTGTTCTAACACTGAACAAGCGGCCATTGAAGTTGGCCGTATTGTACTTTGAGCGTTGAATGAAGTTTTTTGAAAAAATAAATCAAAGTCACATATTGCTTGCTATAATCTATAATAATATAGTCTTAAACAACAAAAACTAATCAATAAACTTTTTTACTTACCGAAAATACGATATCCCATTCTTTTTTAACCTTCTTGACGTAATATTTTTACAATTTCGCACAGTACACTTAGGCATGCGATTGCTAGACGCGAGTGACGCGAGACTATTTGAAATAAGTCCACAATTTAAAATGTTGCGCTCATTTTTTGTGGACGTTTTTTAGACGTTGAGTGTGCATCTTGGGTTTTTGTATATCAATGAACTCCGCTAAAATCTGATGCTGCGATGCTATTGGTTGATGAGCGTAGGGTAAGCATTACTATAGTGGCCGAACGCTAGAAGCAGGAATAGTCCTAATGGTAGTTAGATGTAAGTACGTGCCCGTGACTGTACAGACATCAAGTTACCGCAAACTGTCAAATTCTCTCATTCGATTTTGAACTACACCATCAACATTTTAAGGTAATAATTTACATAGAGCATTAGCATCTACATATAAATGTTACCCATTCATTCAGAGATAGTAGTTACAAAAGTAGGTACCGTATAGCTTAATTAATATCAATGAAAACAAATAACTTTAATGTCACGCAACCACATATCCGATATAGGGCTGCCATCGCTATCTTTTTACCCGACTGCCCCAGAAGGAGGGTAATGTTTTTCGAGAGTATGTATGTACTTATGTATGTATGTATATATGTATGTCTATTTCTTTGGCACGCTCTGTAGCCTAAACGGCTTGATGGAATTTAACTTAAGAGGTGTCGTTATTAATTGAATAAGCTATACTAGAATCAATTTGAATACTATTTTTTGCATTACATTCAGACTTTAAATAAGAATTGGTGTGCATTTTACTTTCACAACTAAAATTAAAATACTACGTATTTCTTTTTATGAACCTTCTTTTACCATTTTAAAATATAGATCGTAACGAAACACAAATACGAACAGATTTTTATTTCAGCTACTCAAACCGGTACTTAAATAAAAAATTAAACATGTTGTAAGGTACACGTATCGGAAAATAGAACAGCAACGCAATTTGGATTGTTAATTTTTAAACACACGAATTAAAAACAGCTTCACCAATTAAACAGAGTATTTAATACAGAGTTCACATGCATTAATACTGTTTGTAGTAAAATAGTCTCATTACTATTTAATTTAGATTGATATTTCTATAACATGACATTCTCTTTTTCTGCCACCTGGTTGAGAAGATAAAATCCTAACTAATATTATAAATGCGAAAGTTAGTTTCTAGTATCTAATGCAGGTTTATCAGGCAGAAACACGCTAGCAAAATACTGAGCGACTGCCTTCGCCGCTTTGACACCCGAACAAGTCTCACCATCGTACACCACGTTTGGCTCGAAGCCGCCCTTTAATCGCAGGCTAGAAACATGCTGCCAGAACTGTCGCGGATTTTTGCGTATGTTATTTTCTAAAGTATTACAAGATAGTCTGTAGACTTCCTCGTTTACAATGTCTTTAGTAAACCAGACTGGATATCGCCTATTTCCAGCGATCATTCTCTTATTTTTTGGAATGGTGGAATCAAATAAGTCATACAGTATTCTGTAAAACTTACCAGCAGCGGAGGATGCGTCATTGCAGTGAAGAACGTCTTGCCATGAAGCAGAACAAATTAGGTCGGTTAAAAGTGTGTACTCCCCTTTATCAAAGTTTCACTCCGATCAATGTTGCTGGGGTCCAATTTTTCACTATCTCTATTGTGATGGTAATGGTAATATCTAACGGAGGGTGATACAGGTCGATTGGAACCAGTTGTGTACCTTTGACGTGTTCGCAGTTTACTTCGGTCCCTCCCGAGCCAACACTACGTCTAACTTACTCCCACGCATATTCATCACTCCCTTAATCTCAGTCAGACTACAAAAGCTTAAGAAATAACAGTAATAATTATTCACATTCACAGATGCACTTTTTAAGTTAAGATCGCCTAAAATCATTATAATTCCGTTCAAATTGGAGATAATGCTCTCAACCTTGCAGAAACCCGTCATATATTCGTCGTCAGTTGCAGTGGGCTTTATGTAGACAACACAAATAGATATGTTAAGGCTGTAAATAGTGATCGTAGCCCATAAATCTTCGCCACGTTCAGGCTCTAGATCATGCCTTCTCTTCATGGTAACGCCGGGGCGCGTAGCAAGCAAAACACCGCCACCCAGAGCCACTCTGTCTCTGCGTAGAATGCTCCAATATCCGCATGACATCTCTGAATCCTCTTAGAGTTGTCCAGATTGGTCTCTGTTACGGCGATCAAATCATGGTCGGAGAATAACAGGCTTGATCTCCATATAGGTAGCTTGGTTTTGAGCCCACAGAACGTAGGTATATAGACTGGGGCTGTGGGTGGCTGATATTACAAATTAGAGGATTATATCCAAGATAAGAATGCTTGGAAACATGCTGGTCTAGCTCCGTAGGACAACCTAGAGATTAGACAAAATCAAACTGGTTGCTATTTTAATTGTACAATTTATTATTTTATAAAAAATAATAAATCAATGTTGATTTTACATCCTATGATTGCTTTAACTCACGCACTGACTTTATTTATTTTTTAGCAAAATGTGTAACGGTGGAGTTTCTTGCCCATTCTTTTCCATACGAAACTACCTTTTGGAAGGGGCGACTAAAATTTATTCTATTTTTTGTAAATGTTGACGATCAAAAGTGCCTTAAATGTGTGTATTTTAAATAAATAATTTGACTTTGACTTAGACTTCGACTTAAACCTAATTTATTTGACCTTACTTTTTATAAACAAACGCAGAAATAAGAGCTGATATTGTAAAGTCTCTATTCGTGCCACCCCTAAAGTTATTGGCACGCCATCGCAACAGATTGTTATCGTTAAATGGAATGGAATTGATACCGTTGACGACTCATTTAACTAACAACCTCCGTCATTATTACTAAGAAGACTCATATTCACCTTCCTCGTTACGTTAAATCTCCTTATTTAGTAAATTATAATGTCATAAGCTCGGCTTGATAAGGCGTTTATATTATTTTGTAATCTCTTTTGAGAAATTATTGTGGGAGGAAAATCTTTATAGATCTGTAAGGTCTACATCATACACACATATATCAGAAAAACATACATATACATCTATGGTGAAATTGAATTCATCGGCAACCTCTAAAGGGGTCAGCTGAAAAAAAAACAGCTGTTCCCTACATTTTGATAAGATACTTGAATATAAATGTAGGGAAAAGCTGTTTTTTTCGCGATTTCAGGTTTTGTCGCATAGTAAAAGTTGTTCATAATGATGAGTACAATGACCCCTTGAGAGGATGCCCATGAATTCAATTTCACCCTGTATAACACATGTTTCATGCTTTTATATTGTAAAAATGAATCTACGTCTTCAACCAGTAAAAAAATAATAATGAAATTGTGTTGTTTGCCTTTGCCAAACAGTCCTCATAAGTTAAAGAGTCCTAAATCACAAAGCGATGAAAATATTTTTAAAAGGTGACCTTAACAAAATGGTACTACACAGAAAATAACGCGAAAAAATGCTAAACAGTTAAGCCTAAGTCGGGCTTTCAATGAATTGAAAGACTTTAAATGCAGACCCTTTGTACATAGTCGGGCTGAAATAATGATATAGCTACGTAGGATTTAAACATGACTTACAAGAAAACCTACCCTAAAATAAAGTAATCCCACTGCCACAGATTTCTTCGCAAAACCATTAAAAACCCTGTCTGACACAGAATTTCCAATACATAAACAGAAAATATTAATCCCGGCTTTTAATAAAAGCTAAGGTTAGGTACCTTCCATATTTTTTAGATTCTAAGAATAAATTACTTCTGAATCTAAATAAAGTTATAAATAATAAATAAGAGTAAATACATCATGAATACTGATTAAAAATGTATAAATTATTATCTAGACGTCTTGCAGGCCAGACCTATAACAATGCTTGCGTTATTAGAACTTAGAAGGTCTATTTAATGTCTTAAATATTATTAACTTTTCATAGATCTTAGCATTTTGTAAAAATGTGGAATGATTCTCATTAGTCCAAGCAGAAGTATAATGCTTATGCAATAACCCGAGACTTGAACTTTAAAATTCCAAAGTTATTTTCATAAAAACATTCATATATTTCGAAGAATCTAGATGTTTGAAAATTAAAAATACTTATGCCCAGCATGAAAAAGTGTGTTATGTTAAATAATATCCTTATCAAGAAACTTGTAATCATTTTATCATATTTCCAACACCAGTATCATAAATAAACTTCGTAAAACATCTAACAGCAATATTTTTTCCCCCCTCTAAATATAACTTTTCTTATTATAGGCCTGTAAGACGATACGTGTAAGTAAAAACAAATTCAATTCAATCAAAATCCTGCCCCGCTTCCTATATATGGGACTTAACATTAACTGGCGAAATGTGGGTGTACTATACATATGCCTCTGCCTAATACTTTGGGGAACATAAGCATGATGTAATCTTATGTTAAAAATTTCGACACTGAAATTCTTTTACACATTCTCTCACAAACTACAACTAAAGTTACATAGCATTTAACTAAATAAAGTAGAAAATAAAACACCCTGTTTACCATACACTCGGTCCTAACGCGGTCTCTCTTTAATCAGTAGAGAATAAATAAGCCCCGACTATCTCCCGCGAGATTCTTGAAAATCCACAAGCCATAGTGGACTTCGCTTTAGCGTTTGGTACAAGATCATACCTTGTTTAAACAGAAAACTACTGAGCAAAAATACTTTTTCTATAAATAAAGTTTGTACCGACGGTACAAACTTTAGTATTTCTGATACAAAGCCAAATCACAAATATTCATTTTTTTATTTTATTGTTTGCTTCTTTTTTTGTGAAACTTACGTTAATTTTCTTTTTATTGCTTTTCAATGTTAACTTACGTATTTTTAATGCTAACTTACGTTAATTTTCTTTATAGGAATGGATATACGTAGGAGCCTCAGTTATTTAGTATTTTTTTTAAATGTGCTTGATACATTAATGTAAATAAACTTGATGCTTAATGCTTGCCACCTAGTTGATCGTTATTTCTTGTTTACCGAATGTTAGTAAATATACCTTCTTTTTTTCTTTTTTTTGTGTGGGAAATCATCAAATAACTTCTCCCGCTCTGGGCGGAGCGAGAGGGTGTGTCAGATTCTTACTGACTAAAACCCACCCGTATTCCTTCAAGTTGCCTGTGTTGCCAGGGGCCTCGGTGACCCATTAGTACCTTCTCGTGACCCCGGCAGGCATCGGCCCTAGTGGACCCCTACTTTTGTGCTGACGACATCTCTTTGAGGCACGCGTGGAATACAACGCGCCGTCGACCCGGGCCTC
Organism: Atethmia centrago; assembly: GCA_905333075.3. Classification (NCBI taxonomy): domain Eukaryota; kingdom Metazoa; phylum Arthropoda; class Insecta; order Lepidoptera; family Noctuidae; genus Atethmia; species Atethmia centrago. The sequence goes on along the minus strand of HG995383.1, from coordinate 9,830,059 downwards.
GTCCTAACCGGACGGTGAGCTACCCATTGCTCACCATCCGCAAGCCCGCAGTAAATATACCCTTAAAGTACATAAGTCCAGACTTCACTCGAAACATTTACCACAGTTCCCTCGAAAACTTCAAAATGGTAATTCTTGATAAAAATCCTAAGCAAATAGAAGCTTTTTTTCTGTACCTTGGGGCCTCGCTGGAGGCCTCAGCTCAGGCCAATAAACACTTGACGAAGGTGGCTATCTGTCAGGACTCAGGAGTGGGGGTGTAATCGCTCGATAGTATGTCTTATCACAACATTGGTCGGAGTTATCGTGGCTGTGAGCAGGTACGTGGTAAGTCGCAGACTTACACGTATGTTATATCAGAAGGCCAATAATAATTCTCGTAGGTACCTAAAAACGTTCAAATTCAATTCGCAAAGTCATCTCAGCGACAATTAATGTCAAAAGCTTGACAAAAATGTTAGTAAATTAGATGTTTGTTTTTTACAAATTGAGATTAGAATGTGAACGTTCTTAAAAACAAGGACACTCCTCCTCAGACCCCTCTCTTTACTGTGAAAGTAAATCCAAAGATGCAAGTCTTTGGTTTTCTGTATTACACCACTTTACAACATTGTTTCTCGTCTAACACACCCGATTAGGTAAGACATATTTTTATAACATTAATGAAATGCTGTTCGTTGGTAAGCGCATCACTTGAGAACGGCTGCACTGATTTGCCTATATTTTGTTTCAAAATGTTTGTAATAGTCTGAATAAAGTTTTCACGGAAAGGAAAATTGGAAAAGTTGCTCGATAAATTGTAAATTCGAGAAAAACTGAAAGTACTTTTTTCTAATCCGTGTGGACGTAATAATAGCACCATCCTATTTCTTGGAATGGCTGTCGTAAAAGGCGACTAAGTTTACTGGAGATTGGGCAGCAGCGTTCTCTATGCATTTTAACACCATACTGCGATCTGGATGCGGGAAGCACAAAACTGGTCAAATTGGTGGTGCTTGGGGGAGGCCTATGTCCAGCAGTGGACGTCTTTCGGCTGAAATGATGATGACTTCTATTCTATGACATTTTTTTGATGAACTTCTGTATGTAATTCTTTTGTTGTGTTTATGGTCATGGAAAAGTTATCGGGTATATCATTTTCAAAAAGATTTCTTATGAAAAGCTTTCGGAATGTACAAAACGGCTACAAACAAATTTATTGAAATTTGGACGGGACACCGTCTGTCGGGTTAGTTAGTATTGAATAAAAACCGAAACAAAGAATACATTAACTGTTTTACCCAACGGTCACATGGCTCATGTTACAGTTACATAACTCTTGTTACTTGTGGTATTCTCAAAAATATAAAATAAAACACCAAAAGTTCGATGTACGGTATATTAAAATTCACCTATGCTTAGAAGACTTATCCTGTACGAACTGACCACAGATATAAAATGCGTCCACCCTGAAAGAATCACAACTTTGTTTTACTTTATTACTTTGCATACTAAAACGAATAGGATTTTTAAATTGATAAATTAAAAAGTTATTTCGGCCATCCATTCTACAAGATCAAAAAAGATTTTGAAATGAATGAAAAGTATGAATATAAAAACCATCGCTTTGCATTTATTAACGGGAAAGGTAAGGGGAAAATCTTTTAGATTACAGGAGTAGACAACGGATTGTTTAGTTTATCAGTCTCTATCACTGATCTTAAATAAAATTAATCACACACACACACACACATCTTCGAGGATTACCAGCAGAAAAATATCCTATATAGTACCTGCTGTAGTCCGCGCGCGACTGCTAGACACCGTCTTGGGTATGTGAGCGGTGAGACGGGGGAGGCCCCATTGACAAGATTGGCAGACTGAGTTATCTTCACCACTGTCTACCTCGCCCGTCGTAATAATAATAATAATAACCATTAGCCAACAGGTTCGTCATTCCCGAAAGGATCTGTCGACATGTTGGATAGATTATAAGAAGGCCTATGACTCAGGAGGATTCAGGTCTAGGCTATCGGTTGAGGAGAGGTAGTCAGGTTATATCTCACCTCCTCTACATGGATGACCTAAAACTCTTTGCCTCCAATAATTTGCAACTGATGGAGCTACTGAAAATAACTGAAACTTTCAGTAGCGCCATCAGGATGGAATTTGGAGTGGATAAATGTATGACCGCACATTTATCCACTCCAAATGTAAAGCGAGGGAAGATTGTGGAATCCGTGGGAACCCAACTCTCGGATTCCATAAACCTTAGAGCCCTCTCCGCATCCGAAACCTACAACTATTTGGGTATGTCGGAAACGTTGGGCATCAATGTTACTGACATGAAGCAATCGTTGAAGGAGCGCTTTTTTGGCCGCCTAAAGAAAGTATTTAATAGTCTTCTATCAGGCGGAAACAAGGTGCGCGCCTTCAACGGTTGGGTCATGCCCGTTTTGATGTACTCTTTCGGCATACTCAAATGGACTCAGACCGAACTCGACGCCCTGGATAGGCGGGTCCGTACGCTGCTGACTGCATATCGAATGCATCACCCACGGTCATCGGTAATGAGACTGTATATCCCGCGAAAGTGTGGAGGTCGAGGTTTTTTAAACGCTAAGACCCTGCACAATCGCGAGGTATGCAGTCTCAGGGAATATTTCCTAAAAGCCGACGTGGGGATGCATCGAGATGTGGTCGCGGTGGACAAGGGCCTCACCCCACTCTCCTTGGCTAAAGAGAACTGGCGCAAGCTTGTAGTGCTTGACACTAACGATCGCAGGGAGGTATGGCAGAGTAAGCAGCTTCACGGACCCTTTTTCCGGGCCCTACATGAGCCCGATGTAGATTTCCAAGCGTCCGTAGCCTGGCTACGTTTCGGTGACCTCTTTGGGGAAACCGAAGGTTTTATCTGTGCAATTATGGACGAAGTTATTATGACGAAGAATTACCGTAGATTTATTGCGAAGGACGGCACGGTTGACGTTTGTCGGGCATGCCAACGTCCGGGAGAATCAATCCGATACATTATCTCCGGGTGTTCTCGTCTAGCTAACGAAGAGTACTTACATAGACACAACCTTGTAGCCAGGATTATCCATCAGCAACTTGCTCTGAAATACAACCTTGTGGAATTGGAAGTGCCGTACTACAGGTATATGCCCGACCCAGTTCTTGAAAATGGAAATATCACATTGTACTGGGATCGATCCATCATCACTGACAGGACTATTGTTGCCAATAAACCTGATATAGTGGTGTTGGATCGAACAGAGCGGTGCGCAATGATTGGAACCTCCATGACGGGAACCTCGTGAAAGTCGAAAAAGATAAACAAATCAAGTATCTTGACTTGGCTCGCGAGGTTGTCGACATGTGGGATGTGAATTCAGCAATCATTGTGCCGATAGTCATACCAGCCAATGGCTTAATTGCCAAGAGCCTCGACCAACACCTAAGGAGGCTCTCGTTGGACGGCTGGATTAAGGGCTTGATTCAGAGAGCGGTACTTCTGGACACGGCTCGCATTGTTAGGAGGTTCCTTTCTCTGAAGCCCTGACCGCCGGTAGCTTGGACCCTGTTCCCGATACCGGTGGGCTACCATTTTTTATATTTTTAAATGTTTTTATATTTTTTTAATATTTTAATTTTTTTAAATATAATTTATTGTGTAAATAATGAAATAAAAGATAATAATAATAATACCATTTATTTCAGGCGACACAGGCCCATAGAAAAATACCCCACACACACATAACTTACCGCTCACATACCTCAGCAGGGCTATTGGCTATCTTTTTCATTGCCAGTGACTAACTAGCTTCAGTTGTACACCAAACTTTGATGACAACTGAGAATTTAATAACATTGGTATTACGCATCACAGTAAGTGGTCATCACGTTACGGTGACCAACAGACCGGGAACGGTGCTCATCGTCCCAACACTTGACGCCTCTATTTTTTATCGACTATTATGCGGCTAAGTTGAGTAGCGCCTTTTGAGCGCTAGAATACTTTATTTTAGGGAACATTTTGTTTTAAGCGGTTTATATATACTTGAAACGTGAAACTGGCGGTAAATTCAATCTTTTTCAGTTTTAACTCGACAGTCTATCGAAATTAAATAGTGTGTTTTTACTTGTGCTAATAAAGTGTAACTTAGTGAAAATAAATCCTCAAAGGAAAAGTAGGTAAATAAAACCACGAAATAGGTAATCAAAACCACGGTATATTATAATGTACAAGTTGTTAAAGTATTAGAAGATCATTTTGGATGCTGTATATAGCTATGTACATCGTTAGGACTCTAGTATGATGTATGTACCTACATAACTAGGTACATATTTCGGGAATATGTTATAGTTACATAATTACTCGCGTATACCTACTCTAAATATTATTATTACTTCTTATTTTGATTATATATTTATGGTTCCGTAGTAAACAAGGAACCTTTATAGTTCCGCCATGTCCGTCCTGTGTCAGTTTGTCCCCGCTGTAGCTCAGAGATGCTTAGTACTAAAAATCTGTAATTTGGCACAGGTATTACATATTAATCAAGTCGTAAAAGTGATAAAATAATACCTAAAAAAAAATGTTTTTAGGGTAAGTACCTCTCTTGCATCAAATGTGGGGATGTATTTTTTTTCTCATCTATCCCATGGTGTGGGGTATCGTTGGATAGGCCGTTCAAAACTATTGCGGGTCTGTGAATACCGCTTTTTATTCAGGGATCCGTTAATATTAAGCTTTAAAGTGCAAATTTTTGTTAGAGTCAAGTGTCCCTCCCCTGCCGGCTAAATAGTTGTTTATGGAAATGTGAAAAAAATCGTGGCAGTAGTACATATAATGAAATTAAAAAGAAAACTATCACAGCTAAGTAGGTTTTACAAGTTAACGAGTAATAGTCGACCGACTTAAATGTGCAGTTGGAGAATGAACCGTGACGTATAGCGATGTATGGGAGAACATGTTTCTCAACTACAAGTTTGCTATTCGGATAAATTCATCCCAACATTCCCAACTACGGAACCCTTCAGTGTGCGTGGTCCGACACGCACTTGGCCGGTTTTAACCATATTTTGTGTCTTAGTTTTAAATAATTTGGAAAAATTGCAACACCGCCTGCATTGTTTTGTTTTGTAATGTCATATAATTTCTTTGTCTTCATTTTGCCATATCTTAATTCTTATATTTTTATTTCTCTGTGTTCCCACTTATTTTAGAGAATGCGAGTTAACCTGTAATTGGAAGCTGTGTAAGTTCAAGGTTAATTGTTATATATACATATTGTATACCGAAGCTGTTGGCAAACCTTAATAAATAAATAAATAAAAAATACATCGCAATGCGACTTATAAATTATTGTTAATATTAAAATAATTAAAACAATAATATTTATTGTTTTTTTAAACTTGTTTCTCAAAATAAATATAGGTAGTTGTCTGTATATTCACATAAAATAATCAATGAATAAAAAAAAAAAATGTATTAAAAAATACTTAGGTTTATTAAAATATATATAATCTCAACAATATTAGACGTGCCATACTTCTGCCACGACCAAGAATCACAATAAAACAACATAAGTAATATTTACACGCTTATCTTACTATCGGCTTCGGTGTTAATCACTATAATTTATAAAACACGACCTTTGAGTAGTGACTTTCACGAAAGCCACCACAAACTAAATGATCATCAATTTGATGTCCACTAAGCTTACACAATCGCAATCTTAGCAATATCGATACAAAAACATCTGTCAAAATGTGTTACGGTGGCTATCAGCGGTACTGGGTGCCTATGGCGTCATCCTAGTTAGTCACTGAAGTTAGCCAATACGAAACTAACTGTTTGACAGTTAATCGTTAAACACTTTGCCAAGTGATCATCATTATGAACTGTCAACAGAGATACGCAAAAGCCCTCCAGCAGGGCTATTGGCTATCTTTTTCATTGCCAGTGACTAACTAGCTTCAGTTGTACACCGAACTTTGATGACAACTGAGAATTTCATAACATTGGTATTACGTATCACAGTAAGTGGTCATCACGTTACGGTGACCAACAGACCGGGATCGGTGCTCATCGTCCCAACACTTGACGCCTCTATTTTTTATCGACTATTATGCGGCTAAGTTGAGTAGCGCCTTTTCAGCGCTAGAATACTTTATTTTAGGGAACATTTTGTATTAAGTGGTTTACATATACTTGAAACGTGAAACTGGCGGTAAATTCAATCTTTTGCAGTTTTAACTCGACAGCCTAGCGAAATTAAATAGTATGTTTTTACTTGTGCTAATAAAGTGTAACTTAGTGAAAATAAATCCTCAAAGGAAAGGTAGGTAAATAAAACCACGAAATAGGTAAACAAAACCACGATAAATAATGTACAAGTTGTTAAAGTATTAGAAGATCATTTTGGATGCTGTATATAGCTATGTACATCGTTAGGACTCTAGTATGATGTATGTACCTACATAACTATGTACATATTTCGGGAATATGTTGTAGTTACATAATTACTCGCGTATACCTACTCTAAATATTATTATTACTTCTTATTTTGATTATATTTTTAGGGTTCCGTAGTAAACAAGGAACCTTTATAGTTTCGCCATGTCCGTCCTGTGTCAGTTTGTCCCCGCTGTAGGTCAGAGATGCTTAGTACTAAAAATCTGTAATTTGGCACAGGTATTACATATTAATACCCAGCCCAGTCCCTCTCACAGAGAGGAGGCCTGTGTCCCAGCAGTGGGAACATTATAGGCTGATTATGATGATTACATATTAATCAAGCCGTAAAAGTGGTAAAATAATATCTAAAAAAAATGTTTTTAGGGTAAGTACCTCTCTTGCATCAAATATGGGGATGTATTTTTTTTCTCATCTATCCCAAGGTGGGAATCGTTGGATAGGCCGTTCAAAACTATTACGGGTCTGTGAATACCACTTTTTATTCAGGGATCCGTTTGCGTAATATTAAGCTTTAAAGTGCAAATTTTTGTAAGAGTCAAGTGTCCCCCTGCCGGCTAAATGGTTGCTTATGGAGATGTGAAAAAAATCGTGGCAGTCGTACATAAAATGAAATTAAAAAGAAAACTATCACAGCTAAGTAGGCTTTACAAGTTAACGAGTAATAGTCGACCAACTTAAATGTGCAGTTGGAGAATGAACCGTGACGTATAGCGATGTATGGGAGAACATGTTTCTCAACTACAAGTTTGCTATTCGGATAAATTCATCACAACATTCCCAACTACGGAACCCTTCAGTGTGCGTGACACGCACTTGGCCGTGCCATACTTCTGCCACGACCAAGAATCACAATAAAACAACATAAGAAGTAATATTTACACGCTTAACTTACTATCGGCTTCGGTGTTAATATTAATATCACTATAATTTATAAAACACTACCTTTGAGTAGTGTCTTTCACGAAAGCCACCACAAACTAAATGATCATCAATTTGATATCCACTAGGCTTACACAATCGCAATCTTAGCAGTATCGATACAAAAACATCTGTCAAAATGTGTTACGGTGGCTATCAGCGGTACTGGGTGCCTATGACGTCATCCTAGTTAGTCACTGAAGTTAGCCAATACGAAATTAACTGTTTGACAGTTAATCGTTAAACACTTTGCCAAGTGATCATCATTATGAACTGTCAACAGAGATACGCAATAGCCCTGCAGGCGGTGACTAGCAGTCGCGCGCGGATTACAGCAGGTACTTTATGGGATATTTTTCTGCTGGTAAACCTCGAAGATAGTTAGTGATTAATTTCATTTAAGACCAGTGATAGATAAATGTCTATTTATAACAGTAGCCCGATAAGTAAAGTTTAACATGCTCAATAACAATTCATTGGGTAACTAAACCTTTTGCTAAAAATCGTGGCAAGATTAGCTCGGAGGCTTTTTGTGCTACGGGTCACGGATTTTTCCAGCTTCCCGTGCGTAAAATAGTAGTTTTTTCTAGTCTAAATTTGTAAAGTATACGAAAAACAAAATATGCGGTTGGTTGTCATGGTACGGGCATGAGATGCGGAGGAATGAGGAAATAGTCGTGAGAAAAGTTTTAAGTGCGAATGTCGATGGCTATAAGAGTAGGGGAAGACCAAAGAAACGATAGATGGACTGTGTGAAAGATGATATGGCTAGAAAGGGGGTGACTACAAAGATGACTAATAGAGAAGTATGGAAGAAAGGGACATGTTGCGCCAACCCTAAATAAATTGGAATAAGAGCAGGAGAATGATGAGTTTCTTTTAACCCGACTGCAAAGAAGATTGATGTACCAAAATAATGTGTATTACAAACTAATGAATGAAACTTACCAAGCCCCACTATCATGACGATGACCATCCATATCAGCGCAATGGTGACCGGGTACTGTCCCTCAACTATCAACACTAGCGGTATTACAATAGCAAGTACTAGCTGTACACACAAGTACACTATATTGAGCCAGATGTAATACGACATTAGGTCTGGGTTTTCCTGGAAATAGATAGAATGGTTAAATTTTGTAAATGTGAGTATAATTGCCAGAATATCTAGTTACCACATCTGTCAATTTTCTCATTCGATTTTGAACTTAACCGTCAACATTTTAAGGTTTAAAATAATTTGGAGAAATTTGACAGTATGTCGTACTTTGATGTGCTGGTGACTACCATGAAGCCGTTTATTATTTTAAAATGTATGTTCACTTAAGAGGCCGACAACACCTAAAGCGCGGTCACTGTCAGACTGCATAGGAAAGAAAGAGAAGCGCGATGACACAACGCTGGTAATTTATTGGAAAATATGAAGCAATTATCAATTTACAAAAAGCTATAGATTGTATAAAAAAAAAAAAAAACACTATTATGCTAATATGTTGCTTGTAGAATAATCTGACAAAAATCAGAATGATTGATTGATTTTTTTAGTATGGTTTTTAATCGTTAAAATAAATTTTTGGAGGTATATTCGTGATTTTTTTCTATCGTATCAAATTAGATATATTATGTTTTCAACACATTATCTACCTAGCATATATCCTTAAAACTATGATATATTTTTCTGATTTTATTTACTGCAGTGGATCAAATACTTAAAGGCATTATAAAACTTATAAAAGTTGCGTTGTCCTGTCGTCCCCTTAAGAAAGCATGGCGGTTGAGAGTATGCCATGCTCACTCAAATGTCTCACTGATGGTGGCGCGTGTGTTAGATCATTCGGTTCCCTACAAAATGGTTGAGCTGGATGGTGCTGATCCACGCGTCATGTTCGTGAACGGGCGCCTTTAGTTGAGACTGGTCGTCCCATAACTGCCAGGGCTTATTTTTAATCTTATATTTCGAATTGCTTTTTTACATTGTTCTCACTTAAAGAAGCAACAAGAAAATTTTGATTTTATAATATTTTGTTATAAAAGAGTGTCTTTGGAGTTTCTTGCTCGTTCTTCTACGTAGATATTTACGTTTTGGAATGGGAACTAACTTCAACTTTCTGACTAACTGACCGACTCTAACAATTTATAGGTGCCTGTAATTGGTTTACATAACATAACATAATCAGCCTATAGTGTTGCCACTGCCGGGACACAGGCCTCCTCTCTGTGAGAAGGAGTGGACCATAATCCACCACTCGGGCCCAGTGCGGGTTGGTAGATGTCACATGTCTTCGAATTTTTGGTTCTAGGACATGCCGGTTTCCTCACAAGGTTTTTTCCTTCACCGTTTTGAGAGCAGTGGTGATGAAATATTTTACAAAAAGTAAAGCGCCTGTCTGGGTTCGAACCTACGACCTACAATTACCTAATTGGTTTAATTGTAATAAATGCTTTGAGTTTTTTTTATTCAAAATGAGTTAGGTAGTATTTTCAAAGCATATAGATAACTAGCCAAATGTGGGTGTACAATAGGTACAACTCTGCCTAACCCTTCGGGATTACAGTCGTGATTTTATATTATGGTGTGTGGTATTTACATAGTTTTTTTTTTTTACTGGATATAATATTTATTTACATAATCAAATTACAAGATGAATATTAACATTAACTAAATTAAATTAAAATTAAGTTAAGCCTAAAAAGGGCCCTCGGGGCATTGTACCGAGTATGCTGGCGGCATTTCCTCGCTGAATTGCAATGCTGATGCGTTGCGCGAGAAAGCCGCCAGCTTTTCGGTCACCAGTTACATCAACTAGAGTATCAAAAGTATTTCAGTTCTACAATAAAATACCCCGCCCACGTTTAGAATAATTCCACTTGGAGCAGATAGATAGAATACTCTTTGGTGTACATCATAACAAATTAGAACAATCTACCTAGTTCAGTCTAGCTATCATTATAGTCCTCTACAGGGTTATTTTAAATTGGCTAGCTAAACTCCGTAGACGCGATGTGTATCGATATTTAAACACGATATAATGAAAATATGTTTTTTTTTGGAAGGTCAACGACCGCTGTTAGTGATGTTACTTAAAGTAAGAGTGGAGAAAAACTGTTTAATCGTGTTTAGATAACGATATCCATCATGTCTGTGAAGTTTACAAAAAAAACAGGTTTTTTAAACTGGCATTGCAAGTGACTACAATAATTGCGGTCGATTTCCCTACAAAAAATCATTTGAATTATTCTTGTGATTGAACATGGTTAGATGTCAATACCCATGGCCTCTACGCAGTTTAGCTAGCCGATTTAAAATAACCCTGTATATCAATTAATTTCCGAGTTCCAAAGCTTAGTAGTCGACATGATGCCTCAAATTATGTGCTCTCAACAGTCTCAACCAACGGAGATCTCAGTGTCGTTTTCTTGCACCCAAGAAAGGAAAAAAATACACTTTTAAAGGGAACTCTGAAGTGCGAGACCTTGTTGTTTAACAAAAATTACCAAAAAAATACACGAAAATGGCCGTTTTCACTTTGGACGATAACGATAACGACAGGATATCGTCGGACTGGTAGTTTCATACAATTACTACTAAACGCTTACACTGTGTTGTTGTAGTCAACGATATCGCCACCGACATTGATTGTCGTGCCGATATCGGCGGATGACACAGTGCGGGGTGAAGCGGATCGCGAGTGGAGTGGCATGGGCAGGCGCCTGCCGGTCGGCCGTGCGTGGTTGCCACTTGCCCCTACCGCACCACCTTAATTTTCCGCCATAATCATAAAAGATAAAGCAAATGTAACTTGTTCACTGCTGCCATTATTACCTCTGCCTCGTATATGCCACTATTACATTTTTGGAATCGCGCGGCGATGTAAGCTTTTGTTTTTGCTTTTGTTGCATGACAATGAGCTATTGGTTACATCGTGTCACATCCCGATATCGTCTCGGTATCGTCGGACGATATCGTTGTCGTCAGAGCTGACAATACGATAGAAGTGTCGGTGTTGTTATCGTCGCTGTGGAAAAACGGCCAATTACGGGGAATTACGAAAGTAAGTAATAATGAGAAGCATTCGTAAATATTATTATATATTAAAACACTAGTTGAATCTTTGAATATTTGGCTACCAATAGTCTATTACTAAACATGCTGACATGGGCTTCTTTTCTTACTAAAGTTTACGTCAAACGACATTCCAAATAAAATATTAAGTACTTCTCCAACCACTTTTCTCGAAAATCTTGTTAACTATTACGAGACGGTTACCTAGCATGATGCCCACATAACATTAGCTACGGATTTAAATTCGCTCAAAGACATTATTGACTACCGTTTGATGCTGATAATAGGAACCAGGAGCCACATTTTAGGGATCAAAGGGGTTAATAAATTCAATCAAATATGGGTACGGATCCTGTGTTAGCTTAGTATAGACATCCGCTGTTAATTACGGTCTGGGAATAAAATATCCAATAAATAAACCCAGCCATACAGCGGTGCAGCCACTTTGAATTCTCTTAGAAATTGAGGATTAAAAGTACGTTATAATTTAGCGGTTCCCAAGTCGGGCAAATTGTTATTGGGTTTTATCACCAGGAATGTCTCAGTAGCAGTCCGGAATCTGGATTTGTGCCTAGTTGATGACAATAGGCGGGACTTCAAAATAACTGGCGAAATATGGGTGTAGGTAGGTAGGGTAACTGGTATAGTAATTGGCCACGCTACAGTAACTGGCCACTCATAAAAAAGAGGTAGAAACAAGTTAATGTGAATTAAAACGAAAATACAATAGATACAGGAGTATTTTTTGTCCTTTTCATTCATAGGCTTGCATTACCTTGTTTCTACTTCTTTTGTTATGAGTGGCCAGTTACTATAGCGTGGCCAATTACTATAGCAGTTACCCTACACCTCTGTCTGACCCTTCAGAGGTTATGGCGTGGTGTTATGTTAGTATACCTACAATGTTACCCTTGCCAGACATATTGGCAATCGTTGTTTGGGCTACTTAGATTTTCTCGACCTAACCCTTCATACGCTAACACCCACAACCAATGATGATCAAAGATTTACACGAAGATCCATTTTCATAAACATTTTACCTTTAGGATATTATGATTTCATACTCACATCTAAAGCAGCCATGAGTAGCATCACAGACGCCATTACAAACATGACGGTGACAATGACGAATATTGACAGAAACACGACAAGTATCAACGTGGTGGCCGTCAAGTTCTTTCTGTCCTTTACTAGTAACATCGCAGCGCATGTGAAGCCGAATAACTGAAACAAAGAACATTATTATGAAGGAGTTGCACGATTTTTATGTCTGTTGGTCTGTTTATTTTGCCTCTTGTACTGTACATCTGTTCAAGCACATCGTTAGAATAAATGCCTTTATTGACCAATTGTCCGATAATCGGTGTCGTGTACCCGGGTCAGGGTTAAGAAGGCAGGTTACGCAGGATATATTTAACTGTTTAATTCTACAGTAAAAAAAACAAATAATAATTACCATAGACGAAAGCAAATGAAAAGCACCTAATCTCTTAATATTAAAGCTCTGTTTCTTATTATTCAAACCTTTTGTCTTTAAAATTTAAATATAAGTAAGTAATAATATATAACTAACATTGCACCCTTTTAATTTGAAATATTTCTTAGTAGTCGGTCCGCATGATTTATACCTAGTTAAACAGTGAAGTCTATTAGCCCTACTATACTGTAAAACCGGCTCAACTATTTGGCTCCAATGCCACTCGTCCAACGTATGGATCTAGAAAATTGCATGGGCCCAACGTTGGTGCGAGCGTTGGCAGTTGACTGGCGCGTGTCGGTTTTATCAAAGGAATCTACGGAATCCACGCCAACGCTCGCGATTCGTCCATACGTTGGCTGCTTCTTCAACCAACATTGATATCGGCGTTAAAACACACACATACACATATCACAGTTAGTTACCTATAAAATGATAGGTAATATATAAATACTTTAGATTCCAGTACTTTTGTGAAACCTGTCATACCTGTAGTGTGTGTACCATGTATATACATTACAAATAATGAATTAACGAACATTCGTTAATTCATTATTTTAAGGTGTCATCACAATGTATTTTCTTCTTTTTTTGACCTTGACCTTATAGCTATTAAAAAATCATCTAACTAATTATTATTTAATCGTGCTTTTGTATATTGTACTGTCTTTTGTGTGCACCAAATAAACGATAAGTATATCTATGTACCCGGCACCAAACCGGCTGCCTGAGCGTGTCCAAAGGCAATAGGTTTAAAAACCTTAAATCTTGTATGGGCTTCTGCATAGCTACGACGTTTTTAAGTCTCCTACATACTGGTGCGACTTGTCGCGCCACGCGTCGCGACACAAAGGCACCGCTTGTAGCGCTACACGCGGTGTCGCGTCGCGTCGCGCGACAAGTCGCGCCGGTATGTAGGAGCCTTTAGGGTTTCGTAGTCAACAAGCAACCCATAAAGTTTCGCTATGTCCGTCTGTCTGTCTGTCCCCGACCTAGCTCCAACACACTTTGTACTAGAACGCTGTAATTTGGCATACATATTAATTACGCCGACAATGTGGTAAAATAAAACATTGAAAAAAAAAATTTACTAAGGTTCCTCCGGTGCACGTAATGTGTGTGTGCACGTAATGTGGCGATGATATTTTATTTTTTGTCGTCTATCCCATGGTGTGGGGTGCCACTTGATAGGCCGCTCATAAATATTGCGGGTCTGTAAAAAACATTTTTCGATTCAGGTATCCATTTACGGAATGTTAAAATTTTAATTACTCATTTTTTTTAGAGTCAACGCCCAGGGGGGGACTCGTTGACTCTAAAAAAAATGAGATGTGAAAAAAATATGTAATATACAGGGTTACTGGTAACTCGACGTATTCCTTGCTGCAGGGCTAACATGACACACGCGACAATTACTCAATCTCGCGTGAGTAATTTTTGTCTATTTCTGTCAATTTTCTCGTTTTCTGACAGCGCTGCCATACAAAATACTCGACTCGTTCTGTCAAACTCGATATTTTCTCGACAAACCCTAACATGGCACCTAAGTTATCTCGAATTTTGACAATTCAACACGAGATAATCTTCGTTTCTGCTGTCATTTAGTCGTCCACGATTTTGACGACGAGAAGAGTAGACAAAATTATAATACAAAAAAATATGGCATTCATGGAGACGGGTGACAGAAATGAAAACTTAAAACTTTGGAATAACATATATAAGTATATATATGCGTATACATGTACGTACACAGGCCGCTGCGCCAGTCTGATGCACACGTTACATTAGCATGTCGGTGACTTGGGTAGCATGTTGGTGCCGCAGTCTGCATGTCGGTGACGTGGTTAGGATGTCGGTGACGCGGTTATGACGGCGTAAGTCGATTGGCATTTCGTAAATCTGTTAGCATTTCGGTGACGCTGCTAGCAGGTCGGGCTCGCTGTTAGCATGTCGGTGACGCTGTTAGCATGTCGGTGATGCTGCCAGCACGTCGGGCACGCTGCTAGCAGGTCGGGCACGCTGTTAGCATGTCGGTGACTCGGTTAGCGTGTTGGTGACGCATTGAGCATGTCGGTGACTCGTTTAGCATGTTGGTGACGCAGATTGCATATTCAAGGGATGCTGTTCATATGTCGGTGACGCGGCTAGTATGTCGGTGACGTGGTTAGTATGTCGGTGACGCGGTTAACATATTGGTGACGCGAACCCACAGGTTTTTTCCCTAACAAAAATGGCTCACTCATCAATCATTTCATTTCCGTCATTTTGTATTTTAATTTCGGCATGCCATACAAAAATATTAAATTTTAATCAAAAAAGTCGGTTACACAAAAAATTACAACATAAACTAATAGAGGTGGATGTAAAATCATTATAGTACATACTAATTCCATGCGTAAAATTAAATCAATAAGCCGATGTTGCTAAAATAAAAATGATTTGTTTTTATTAACCTATTGACCGCCACGTCAAAAAAGAAAAGACGTGCCCTCGGCGCCAAGCTACGAATTATTCCTTGAAATATGTCATGTAGTCGTGACCGTGGCGTGCTGGGCACATTTTGCGCTGTCATCTATACATGACTGTGGCGGTCAAAAAGTTAATTTCAAAGTGCCTTTCTCGAGATTACTCGAGCTTAGCGGTCATGTTAGGCATTCGGATGACGTCAGAATCGTAGACAAATTTCGACAAATCGAGAAAGAGAGCGTTCTCGCGCTTGTCATGTTAGCCCTGCAGGACGTCATAGTAGGGTTAAAATGCAATAAATTAAGCCATCAAATGTTCTACCGAAATTCAGTAGTTTTTGAATTATTTAAGAGTTTTAGTTTTTTAATGAAATAAAATAAAATAATAATTAAAAGTTCAATAATGCCTAAAACTTTGGCAAATATCACTAACCAAACATTTAATTTTTTGTAATTTTTGCTATTACTTCATAAAAAATGTAGTCTAGTGCAAAAAAAAAATACTACACCTGGTGTACAAATTACTAGGAAAATATCCTTGTCTTATCAGTTATTCAGAAAGGTATGATTGTCAATACTTTTGCATGTATGCCAGGGAAGAGAAGAGTTTTATGGGGGGCAGGTAAAATTGCGAGACGGTCAACCTATTGTTTCGTATTCGTATTATTCGTAGTTTTTACCTGCGCTTGAACTCCAACCACTCGGGGAGCTTTGTGATTGGTCGCTATTGTTCTCTCGGCATGACAGGGGGTGCGATTTTGCAAAATTTGGTCGTCAGCGTTAGTTAGTTTCAACTCTACGTCGCGCAAGCTCGTGTTTTGTTACTGGCTATTTCCCTAACTGTTGCTGCGTATCTTGCTCTTATGCTGTGCTGTGCCTTCATAAGCGCTGACTATGGCTGCATATTCTAATCCTGAATACGCTGACATAATGTACTGTTACGGACTTTGTGACGGTAACGCTGCTGAGGGCGCGGCGAGAATATCAACTTCGCTTTCCCAACCGCCGACTCCCCCACGTTAGTGTCTTCGGATCGACTTATCGGCGAATATCTGAAACTGGCAGCGTCCAAAGAAGCAGGCAAGTTGACACTGGTCGTTCCCGGAGATACATGGCTGAGGACGAGGAGCTTATTCTTCAACGTTTTATTGACGATCCTAACACATCGACAAACATCGTAGCGCGTGAGCTTGGTATGTCACAGTGGAAAGTCTGGTCTGTAGTTCACTTGTCAGGCCGACATCCATACCATTACCAACCAGTCCAGTCATTAGAAGAAGGAGATCCGCCGAGACGGCTTGAATTTTGTCGTTTTATGCTAAGTGCCGACGCCGACAGCGAAAACTTTTTAAAAAAACATTCTGTGGACCGATGAGTCATGTTTTGATCGTGATGGTATCACAAATTACCACAACTTACATTACTGGGCACCGAAAGCAGAAGCAAACCCCAAAAAACTGAAACCAACCGCATCCCAGCGAAGGTTCTCGCTTAATGTTTGGATGGGTATTATTGACGACAAATTAATTGGCCCACATTTTTTACCCCGAACACTAAATGGGGAACTTTATGAAGATTTCCTCAGAAATCATTTATCAGCACTGCTCACGGATGTACCGGAAGAAAGAAGAGCAAACATGATTTACCAACATGACGGATGTCCAGCCCACTTCCGAATCACAATTCGACAATTGCTGGATGAAAACTATCCAAACCGATGGATAGGGCGCGGTGGGCCGAGTCCGTGGCCTGCACGAAGCCCTGATCTGACGCCGCTAGACTTTTACGTCTGGGGTCATATGAAAGATCTAGTTTATGTGACCCCAGTAAATTCAATTGAAGAACTAAGGGAGAGAATTACAAATGCGGCGGACCAGATGAGGGCAACAATCACCTCAAGAATAACAAAAACCGAAGTAAGGAAGCGAATAAGAACATGTATTCGAAACCGAGGGCAGCACATCGAACAAGACGTGTGAAATGTGTGTAATTAAAGTTTTTAATATTGATTAAAAAGAATAATAATGTTCACGATTTTGTTTTTGATTTTTCGAATAATCACCTTTTTGTGAAACGCACGCCTGTACTAAATCAAAAACGATTTTCATAATGTAGTCCATGATTTTGTATTAACTTTCATACCTTTTTGGATAGCTGATAAGACAAGGATATTTTCTTAGTAATTTGTACACCAGGTGTAGTATTTTTTTTTTTGCACTAGACTACATTTTTTTATGAAGTAATAGCAAAAATTACAAAAAAATAAATGTTTTGTTAGTGATATTTGCCAAAGTTTTAGGCATTATTGAACTTTTAATTATTAACAAAGGTCTGCTACGGCGTCAACTATGATATTAACTTAAATTTCAGTACAGTCGCGCCGTAAATCATTTTTAAATTGGTTTCAAATGGTTTAATCTGGGATTTTTCATTAAAAAACTAAAACTCTTAACTACTGAATTTCGGTAGAACATTTGGTGGCTTAATTTGTTGCATTTTAACCCTACTATGACGTCCTGCAAGGAATACGTCGAGTTACCAGTAACCCTGTATATACTCGTATATCGAAATGAAAAGGCAGTTGGAGAATTGGCCGTGACATATAATATGACAGGAGAACATGGTTTTCAACTACAATATTAAGTTTTTGGTATAAATTCATCCCAACTACCTTTCACTGTGCGTGGTCCGACAAGCCCTAGACCAGTTTTTGATAGATTCCATCGTTTAACTGCTATAGGACCTTTTATGCCTAAGTATAGCTTTCCAATATAAAACAAAGATTCAGGGACCGATTGCTACACGTGGCGCAAAGTCACTTATAGCACCCAGTATTTCCATAACCTTTTCATATGAGCCGTACAACGGATCTGTCAAAATTAGAGTTTCCGTCTTTACGATAAACAGATAAAGGAAGAGAAATGAGGGAAATGCCGTTAAGACTAGCTACAAGAGTAGAGAAAGACCAATTAAACAATGGCTGGACAAATGGGAAACATTAACAAAGGGGGAGAATACTGAGATGGCGGCTGATGGAGACTTGCTGCACTGACCCCAAATGAATTGGAATAAGAGTATAAGGATTGTAATATATAGAGAAAAGTTAGATCCGTCCGCCAACTACGTCATGGCAATCAAGTTTCAAAGGTTAGCTAAGCACAAGAAACAACATTTTTTATTCATAGCACAATGCTGCTTTAAGCAAAACTTATGTTCTTTGTAACTTTAGAAAAGTTGACACGTATGCATGACGTAGATTCAAAGCTGGGGCGCTGCCATCAAAGTCAAAAGTTTAGAGAAACTATATATATATATATATATATATACCGCTTGCGCGCCGCTGTCGCATGAAGTCAAGACTTCCCTCGCGCCCCGAACCCGAACCTTATTGCGTTATAATAGAGTTGCAAACCGCGTGGCCCCTGACTCCTATTCGGTGTCAGTGGGGACAACGACAAACGAGACAACGGGGACTTACCGGTTAAAATTAAATATTATAGTTGAGGGTTGAAGATTTTGATGAGGTTTTTCTAGTTAGTTTTCCAAAATACACTTACTAGGTAATAAAAAAAAGATCAGAAATAAATATTAAAGTAAATTATTTGCCTTTCTAAATTGTAATTAGTATCAACAACAGAATCTGTGTGTCGTTGTTATTATTTGCAACGAATTTATAGCTCTAACAATAATAATACTTCACAAAACCATAACATCTGCCTAGCTATTTCCCAAGTATGTTGAGGTCGGCTTACAGTCTAAACGGATGCAGTTGAATACCAGTGTTTTACATAGAGTGACTGCCTATCTGAACTCCACAACCCCAGTTACTAGGTAACACGATACCCCTTGGTAAGACTGTTGTCAGACTTTCGGGCTTCTGACGACCCGTAATAACTGTCAAAGATCTATAAATAACAGCTGGGACACCAACGGCTTAACGTTCTTTCCGAGGCACGGAGGGGTCTTGGTATTTAAAGATGGTCACCCATCCACGGACCCGTGTGTATTACTTAGCCATAAGCCCCTCTCTCACAAAACCATATATGTTTAATAATGATTGGATTTTGATATTTGCACAATCACATTAGAAGCAGGGATTATAAGTATTGAGGATCATTTGACCGAAAACTATGGTTACTTTATGTACTATACTTTTTTTATTTGGTCTGTTTATGGAACTCCAAAACTACAAGCAAGCTTTTGGTAGTAAATTAAATTACTGAAATTACTTTTTAAAGTAATAAGTAGTATTTTTTCCTGCAACGGTAGTTGCCAGTGATATACCAAGTATTAATTTCAACATTTCCAGCGTCGACTTTCCGAGCCACACACACACCAAAAATAAAAATCCATAAAACAGTACCCCGAAGGTTCAATTTTATCGCCTTGAGCTATCTTTTATAGCCACTACTTTCTATAACAGACTATCGCGATCATAAAGTAGATTTAAGGCTACCTACCCGTAATTTATTAATAGTACTCCAGACCGTATTTCGACCATGGCTACTAATCTCAACAGACTAGACTTCGGCGCGGGAGATATAGTGCACAAGTGTGCGTAGACACACAGGTGCGTTCTCTCTTCTCTCACTCTCATAGTCCGATGGGTCGGCAATCCGACACGACCGGAGAGAGATCAGGCGCATGACCAACGGATTAACGTGCTTTCTGAGGCACGGGGGTATTATACCGCTAACTTCCAAACTCCGGGCTCTTTTCCTCTTTTCCTCTTTTCCTCATTTCTTAAGAAATGCCTAATGGAAAAAAAAAACAATTACACTTAGCGTCACGTGGTAATCGAACCCATGCTCAGCAGTCGCGCTTGCGGCCACGAGACCGACGGGTTAGCCAGCCGTAATTTAATAAGCCAGGTCCTAACGCCAGACTGGAATCCAATTAATATTTAACGCACATCACTTATTTATTAGGTATATCAAATTTGGGATCAATCTACACAGATTGATCCCCAATCTGATATACAGGGTGTGTCGTAAATAATAGTCCAACGTTAAGGGATCGATACACTGTATATACAGCTAGCACATACCACAATTTGAACCATTTTTTCCTATAGATCTGTTTTTTTTTTAGAAAAAATAACTTCTTTCTTTACTAATTTGGCTGTAATTTCTATAAATGACATTATATTGTAACTTTGTTTTTTTTATGATTGTGGAATACATTTGCTAACTATTAGCGAAATTATTAAAGCAAGGTGTAAATAAAAATAGAAATATAAACATTTATTTTATTCTGAGACCTAAGGAAAAAAGTGTTTCAAATTGCGTTATGTGATAGCTGAACATACGGTGTATCGACCCCTTAACGTTGGGCCACTATTTACGACACAACCTGTAAAGATAATGTGCATAAAATATTAAATGGATTCCAGGACGTACTAAGTCTAAGCTTATTTTCACATGACGTGCTTATTGTTTCTCACTTAACGTAAGCGAGTGACAATAAGCTTCTCGGGAGAGACATGGGACAGCGTTGGTCGCATCGCCGAACGTGGTCTGTCTACAATAGCTACCTGGCTCGATCGGAACCTTTTAAGTTTGAATATTTCAAAGACAAGTTACGTCTGCTTTTCCATATTTAATCGTTCCCAGCCATCACAAGATCTTCAGATTAAAATTCATACCTGCTCCAGCTCCACTAACACCACCTGCTCTTGTTTAAGAAGCAATAAAGTATCCAGTACTAAATGCCTTGGTGTTAGAGAGTGGCTCAGAGAGCTTTACTAAAAGTTATGTACTTTAAACCGATTAGATTCCCTACGGAATGTTTGTACTCAACCTCAAACCTATTATCAGTTAGGAAACTCTATGTCCTGCAGATTGCATTAAAAAAACACAAATCTCTTCCCTTCATTACTTCCAAGACACATTCTAGGAGGAAAAATAAAGTAGCTGAAGATTGTCCAGTGAATACTACATTTGCTACAAGGCAATTTATTAAACAATCTTCCCGTATATACACACATCATCGCGCTACACATGTCACATATCTCATACACATGCCCACCCACTACATCCCGACACCTACACAAACACACACTTGCACACAAACGAACCCACACACATACACACACTCACAAACATATTCTACACCTAGTGCGCTCCTCACGATATAAGAATTATAAAATGCTAATTAATCATAAATCAATTCTTTTTGCTTATTTCTCACACATCTGTAGAATGATTGTAAACTGGAGGAGCGGAACCACCTAATACAAGCAAACCTTTGCTTAAAAGGTGACTCCAAACCTAACATAGTTATATCCTTAAGTGAAGAAATAAACTTTTTTTTTTTTAAGCACGTCGTGTCATTATTAATATGTTTGAAACTAGCGACATTCTCCGGCTTGTCTCGATAGATTCAATAACATAGTGTAGTTAAAAACCTCTCTCCATAAATAATCTGATAAATTGGGGAGACCGCATCAAACTGATCAATTAGTAAAGAAGAAAAATGCAGGTAATAATTGGTATCACCCTATCAACCAATTCATATCTCTTGATATTAACTACAAAATACTTACCCAAGAAGTTACACAAATCCTTAGAAATATATCTATTTCTTATCGTTGTAACTTTTAATTGGCACTGGAAATTGTTACAAAATAACTGAATTTCTCTTGAAACCCTCCAAGCTACTCATTGTTAAATTAGGTTGGTATTGTATGTGCTGTATTTCTAGAACTTGCTCTTAAACATCAGGTCTAGCGGTACAAAGTGAAACATTTTGCTAAAGAAATTTTAAACAAAGGCAAATGCAAAATCAGCCTTACGCACAAAACGCTTTTCCACCTACGCCTACGCCTCACGTCAGCCACGCCTAGCTATTATCTTAGATTTCAGCCTAAGGACGCCGTAAAACGGGCCTTTTGTTCTACTAACGACGTTTACGTTTCAAGATAAGGCGGAATTATTAAAGAAGAATAGATGTTCTTACAATTCCCAGTATAGCGATGAGTCTGGTCCCGCACTGCACATTCAAGCCGGGAAAACATGTTCGAGCTTGCGGTATCTTCTCCACCAAAAAAGTTTCGTAGTCCACATCCATTTTATAGAAAAACGTATAAAAATAAAGCAATAAAAAGCGTAAAATATTAAAAAAATCTGTAAACTCGGTTAAAAGGTAAAAGAAGTATAGAATGTCAATGTAAAATACAATGAGACAGCGACTTTTATTTTTTGGCAGCATAGATAAAGAAACTGTTGTTTGGTATCCAGAATAAGTTCTTCTTGGTTTTATTTGCTTCAATACTTACGAGTATACACGAATGCAATAATTATATTCAGATTTTTTATTTGGTTGACTAAAATTACATTTGGTATCGAAATAAAAATAACCGCGTAAATAATATAGTTACCGAGTGATTCTCACCAAGGACCACTGAATCATTCTCTGCAGGAGGACTTTCCCTGTTGTCGTATGGTCGCTGTGATTTCAAATAAAGAGCGTGTTATTTAAAAAAAAAACCGGCCAAGTCCGTTTCGGACTATGCACAATGAAGGGCGGGACCCTTCATTGTGCATGGTCCATCCTTCATTATGCATGGTTACCACCATTGGAAAGTTGGTATGAATTTATACCCAAAAAATTTTTTAATATATACCTATTCATTTATGCCAAATTACAGCTTTCTAGTACTAAGCGTGTCTGAGCTACAGCGGGGACAGACAGACAGACATACAGACAGACAGACGGACATGGCGAAACTATAAGGGTTCCTTGTTTACTACGGAACCCTAAAAAGGTCGGTCGCAGCTGTCATTTTGGTCTAGTAAATTAAAAATCAGAGTTTAGTCGTGGTTCACCAGCAAATTATTTTTAAGTGCTAATGTCAACGACCAAGATAGAAGCACCAGATACGTCACAAACAAAAAGTCTAAGCCCAAAAACAATAACTTCTCTACTTAAAGTCTGCTCAGAAACCCAACACGAAATAGTGGAAAATAAGGTTTCTTGACACCTGTGTCACAAAACTCATGAGGGCGAATTTATCCTCGCAAGTTAGAGTTGTTTGCAGAGACTGGCGGTAAATCAAATGAGCAGAAAGGCAGGACTTATCGCTGGGATAAGTTGCACGTGTTTGCTTGCGCTTCCATGCCACATTTTTTTGTACTTACGATGCTGACAACACCTAAACCGCGGTCACTGTCAGATTGCATAAAAAAGAAAGAGAAGCGCGATGACACAATGCTTGTAATTTATTGAAAAATATGAAGCAATTAGCTATTTACTCAAAATTGAGTTGAGTAGGTAATCGAAAATAAAAAACAACCAAGTTCTGCATTCAAATAAGATGTTCTTGTTATTAATTAAATACGTATCGTACGAGGGCGGGTCAATAAGTCCGTGACTTTTGGAATAAAACACAGATTTTTTGATAAAAAAATAATTTTATTTTTCAACGTAGTCTCCCTTGAGCTCTATACACTTTGTCCAACGCTTCTCAAATTTTTTTATCCCTTCCAAAAAATATGATTTGTCGAGGTCCTCAAAATAGGCCTTTGTTTGCGAGATGACTTCATCATTGGAGTCAAATCTTTTTCCACCAAGCCATTTCTTCAGGTTTGGGAACAAGAAGTAGTCGCTCGGAGCCAAATCTGGAGAATAGGGCGGATGAGGGAGAAATTCATAGCCCAATTCATGGATTTTTGCCATGGCAACTGCACATGTGTGCACCCTTGCATTGTCTTGGTGGAAAGGAACTTTTTTCTTGGCCAAATGAGGTCGGTTTTTTTTCAAATCGTCATTGAATCGGTCCAATAAATTGGCATAATATTTCCCATTGATTGTTCTTCCCTTTTGAAGGTAGTCAATGTGGATTATCCCGCGTGCATCCCAAAAAACAGTCGCCATAACTTTATTGGCTGACAAACCCACCTTGGCCTTCTTCGGCGCCGATTCACCCTTAGAAACCCACTGTTTTGACTGTTGTTTGGTCTCTGGTGTGTTGTGATGGATCCATGTTTCGTCCACGGTTACAAAACGGCGCAAAAACTCCTCCATATTGCGATTAAACAACGCCAAACCTTCCTGTGAAGTTGTTACACGATTGCGTTTGTGGTCGACTGTGAGCAAACGCGGCACCCATCTTGCGGAAAGCTTTCTCATGCCCAAGTGATCATTCAAAATTGAAACCACTGAGCCATGCGAGATCCCTACGGCTTCCACAATCTCTCGCACTTTCAACCTTCGGTCGGCCAACACCATATCGTGAATTTTTTCGTTTGTTCGGGTGTAGAGACCTCAACTGGGCGTCCAGGACGTTCGGCATCTTCAGTGCTTGTACGGCCACAACGAAATTCAGTAAACCACTTTTTTACCATTGAAATCGATGGTGCAGAGTCCCCATAGTATTTATCAAGCTTAGCCTTAGTCTCGGTAATGGTTTTTTTTCGCAAGAAATAATGCTAAATAAGCACACGAAATTCACTTTTTTCCATTTTCTCCTCAAATTAGTGAGTAGTCTGATAAAAATAGCTGTCAAACACAAACTAACTGACGCAGCAAGTTTAAATTTTGACAGGAGTCAACTGACAGATGCCTGTTGACAGGAGCAGTGTTGCTGTTTCAGTAAAGAGGTCAGAAATTCAAAAAGTCACGGACTTATTGACCCGCCCTCGTATGTTGATATTTAATACAGATATTTTGGATTAGAACTCAAGATAAGTTTTTTTTTCATAACGTATTTTGGTAACAACCAAGTTCTGGGAAATATGTTGAAAATTAACATATATTTTTTCCACTACCACAAACTATACAGATTTGGCAGTTTTTTTTTTTCTTAAGAGAAGCCTATTTTGGTCAATTGGGTCAGCGCCTTAATCTATAGATGAGAATGTCAAACAGTTTCCTGGTTTGATTTTTTTATTCTAGACTAGAGACCATCCCCTGTTTCGCATGGTGAAATACTCGTATACTGGTCTGGCGACATGTCAGATTACATAAGGATTTCTGTGCTATTTCTAAGTTAAATATTAATGTTTTATTTACATGCACCTTTCGGAATAATTATCTCAATGATGGTGAAAACCGCATCAAAATCTGTTTCGTGGTTTATAAGAACAACGCGGTCACGCAGACAGACACGAAAAGCGGCTTTGTTTTATACTATGAAGATACTAAGTGGCAAACAGGCGTCGATCGTATATTTTGTTTTTTTTTTCTGTTTATCTACTCTAGATCTTTTTGTATGCACGTGCTTCTGTGACCAATAATTTTTCTTTTTTTTTTTTTTTCTTTCTTTCTAAGTGGGCACCGCAGCCTAGTGTTGCCAACTTTTTTATGTCAAATATAGTATTTTCTAAGCCATTCGAAGTTATAATAATATAGTATTTAGGCATCTAACATAGCATCATACATATATTATGCTATATAACATAACATACCATCACGCCTTGTTTCCCCGAAGGGTTGGGCAGAGGTGTACCTGTAGTACACCCACATTTCGCCAGTTATGTTTAAGTCCCATGTAATAGGGGGCGACCCTATTGCCATCAACCGGGCATAAATCCAGACTCCGGGCTGCCACTGAGAAATTTCAGATAGAAAAAACCAATAACACTTCGCCCGACCCGGGAATTGAATCCAGGACCTCATGCTCAGCAGTAACGCTTGCGACCACTAGACCAACGAGGCAGTAGATATTAGAGGCCTAAATACTAAATTATATTTTTATTACACAGAAAAAAAATAATAACTAGAGCGCAATTTTTTTTTTGGTGGTTCGGTATCAGTAATAGAACACTTTTCCGTTATTTGTTCCATACTTTTTTTCCCGGCTTGAAAACCTAATCAGAAACCTAAAACCTACACCGGTAAACCGAGCGAGCGCACAGCGCGAAGATACCTGAACCTGAGTTCAGGTATCTTCGCGCGTTCCGCTTCACCACGCGGTGGGCCGGCCAGCAAGTCACCGTAAAAATGTCAGTTTAAATTTTCGAAGTAAACAGCTTTCGATAACGACAAATTTATTTTGTTGTAATAATAAGACATATCAAAATAAAAAAAATATATATTTTTAATAAAACTTGCTTAAGTTTAATTTGTCAAACGAGATGGGCGAATCTGGGCCTAACCTTATACAAATTAAATATTTACTTTTTATTTTTTTAATATTTGCTTCAGTTTTTTTGTAGGTATTCAAGAATATTAAGCAATTTTATCATGGCATCAGAAATTAAAAATTAAATAAAAAATACACTGACTTCCCTTATATTCACTTTTAAACCATGTTGCCAGATGAAATAAGTTAATCGATTTATAGAATTCATAATAATACATTCATTCTTTGTATGCCAATACGATATTATTTCTTCGTTAAGTAAGTTTAAAAAAAAACATATTTTTAAATAATGGTTACCCAGTGACATTTACCAACGTTTCTAAAAAAGTCGTAAAAAATAATTGATAAATTATAATAATATTTCACAATCGATCATCATCTTTTATTATACAGGCAACAAAGTTAACTCATATCAATGTCAGATTAAACGTCAAACGAACAAATCATTCGCTTCGTTTACTTGGCTCTGAGCTTGCGGTAGTGGATATTTTCTGCAGGATTAGCATGACGCTTTCTATTTCTACGAAGAATAGACATAGCTCGAAAGAGCAAAAAACACAACAACTTTGAGTAGAAATACAACAACTTTGTTTTTGGACAAAACAATAACACCCTATATTTTTTTCTACTATGGAGTAGTCGTAAAAATTTTGGATTTTTTTAAATGATTTTAATATCTAAATAAAATAATGCAGTAATCGTTACTGTAGCATCAGGCCCAACTTTATGTAAACTTACACCTGTCTCCTTTGTACACTGGTTAATTTTGTCTCCTGTATAGTTGGGTTGGCAACCCAGCTGCCTATGTGTTCTGCAATTCTAAAAGCACCGCGAGCTACTCTTTGCCTCATTTCAATTACTTCAACAATCGTGAATGATTTTGCTGACATTCATTGTTCCATTCTTTATTTCCGATAAAATTCTCTTTATGCAAAAATCAAAAATCAAAATAAAAAATCATTTATTCAAACTGGGCTGAAAATCAGCACTTTTCGAACGTCAAAGTTACATAAGACAGTCCCCCAAAAATGCCCGCCCTTCACCACTTCCTAGTGCTTTAGCTGGGAAGAAGAAGTGGTGGAACAAACTCCCCAGCAGCACATCTGTCTGTTTAGTTATATAAACTTGATTCTATACAAATCGTATGCAAAGTAATTAACATTACGAAACACAAAACATTAGATTAAATTACACACTTGCCATATGTTAGCTAGCACACGCCAGTATACCAACAAAACAATGAACAAACTGTACTCAAGCAGATAAAAATTACAACATAAAAAACGTAAGTAGAACTTAATACCTAAATAAAAGCCTCCAGGCATAAAGAGCGTGCCCGATTACATAAGGCTATTGCTGTAACTCGAAGTGAGAAATGATAAACTAGCCCCATCGAAGTAAAATAAGTAAACAATTACTAATAACAATTAAAACCATGATCAGCAAGACGACCAGTCACCACAAACAGCACCACGAGCATAACTCAAAGATCAGCCATCACCCCCCTCGCCATATTGGAGGGAAGGAGGCAACCCGAACTTTTTCATCCATGACTTCTGCCTGGAACCAATTAACAACAAACCAATTATTTAGCTCTATAATAAACATTCAACAATACTCAACAATCGTTTCGATGAACAAAATAGCGATGTCCTAGTTCTATTGTTGTTGTTCTGTTTGAAATATCATACAGTACAAGTTTTTGTTTATATTGCCTAACGAATAGGTATAGTTTTTGTGCTAGGCTGTTAGGATAACATCATGCCGGTTAGTTCCTTTTTTTGCAAACGAACTTTTTCTAACAAAAACATAACATAATTAAGGCGGAGATATATGATTTTAGTGACTTTTAAATCTGTTAGTACGCCTTCAAATAATGCAAATAAGTTACGCAAAATTGTATGTTAAACTAGAACGCGCACACATCAATTCTATATGTGAATATTTAAGTATTCTAGTAAAATACTGTATGAACTAAATTCAGGAAGTTATGTCTACCCAAAGCATAAAATCCGATAATACTTTCAAACTACTTAAGATATTTTCATAATAATTTTTTTATGAACATACTATATCAGTAGATACCTTTATATCTGTGATTCTTTTTCAAATATTCATATTGTCGTTACTAAAAATAAATATTCCCTTTGAAACCGAACGTCATCGACAGCGCTGCGTGCGTGCGACGCGCATGTGTATGACCAAGGTCAACGGCGTTTACCCGACCCTTAACTCACGCCTTCTTCTCATGGCAGAAACTACAGAACGCCATCTGCTACGATCCTTACATACTCCTTCTTACCAAAATGTCGTTTCGTAAAGCCTTTCCTCTAATAACTTGTACAATATAATGTAGGTATGTAAGTAATTATTTCCGTAAGCGGTTAAACCCTTGTATTTAACGTTAATCGTAAATCAGTGTAAAATATTGGGGCTTACAGTGTATCACGCAATTAAGGCTGGAGTGAGACAAACCTCCGCGTCGCTGTACATCAATGTAAATTGTGTGAAAACGGCCTTAAACCTACGGTGAGCCAACAATAAGCGTTTAATTGAATCGCTGACACTGCAATTAAGGTGAAATTGAAACATGCTAAGCATATTTTAAATAGCTTTTATGTTAATTAAATTCGTACTTTGTATCTATAAAAGTGATTAAATAGATTTGCACTTTACATTGTGGTCGTTTGGTTCATTTCATTTTGGATTTATGTCAAATATATTGTAATTTTCCATCCCTTCGGCTTACTTTCAGACAGTTGATAAAAAACAGCCTACCAAAACGCACAGAATTATAAAACCTAAGCTGAATTGTTCTGAACAAACCATTATAAAGAGAAGCATGCTCCTTAGTTTATCGAAATTCTCAACAAAATCCCTTCTGGGCTCTTGGGGTACACCAAAAAACACACATTTATTCGAACATATTACAGCTAAAGGGTTCAGGGGAGGAACTCGTGGCTAAGTAATAACAGCCGCACGGGTCGATCCATCATGTGAAGCTACGATTGCCGGGGATGGTCCGTCGATAGGTGACTATCTTTACTTATCGAGACTCCTCCATGCCTTGGAAAGCATGTTAATATTTTGGTCCCGGCTGTCATTCGTGGATCTTTGACAGACGTTACAGGTCGTCAGAAGTCCGAAAGTCTGACAAGCAGTTTTACCAAGGGGTCTCGTTTTACCTAGTTACTGGGTGGTGGAGGTCAGATAGGCAGTAGCTCCATGTAAAATACTGGTATTACCGTTAGACTGGAAGCCGACCCCAACATGGTTGGGAATAGGCTAGGCAGATGATGATGACTGCCAAAGGAGTTAATAAATTACTCGGTCCAGTGCTGATATGCACCGTACTCCATGACCATCTCGGCAGGATGCCAACCGTGTGCTTGCCAAAACAAGTGTTATGGTGCTACTGCTAGATAATAAATACTGGTAGATAATGAAGACGATCTTTGTTGTTGTTAGTAGAACCTTTTGCTTATAAAGTGTTGTATTGTTCGTCGCATCGTTGAGCTCCTTAAGTTCTGAGTTGAGCTGTACGATTACTGACAAATGCGTGCACTGCCTGGACAGGTCCACTCAATCTGTGTGGTTCTTTCCTCAAAATACCACTTTAGACACCAATCTACATGGCCTTCATATGATCTGACCAAAATTATGTCTGGATTTCAAAAGAGACTGTGACCTCTGAGTTTGTTTCGGCCTATCTTCTCAGAGTACCTAGTCAGATAGAAAAAACTTTTTACAAAAAAAAAAAAACAACCGACTTCCAAAAAAACACTACAAAATAAAAAATAACTTTAATTTCGGAAGTCAGTGGCAAAAAACTAAAATACAGATCCAAAGACACCGACTTCCCGGTTGTTTTTTTTTTTTTGTAAAAAGATTTTTGTTCTTCAGTTTTTAGTGGGTCAGTTTGCCTAATGTCACCTGCTCATTTACAAAATATTGTTTTTCTTGATGCAGGGACGTTAATTGTTGAGGAGTTCTCCTGGTAAGAACCAGCAGAACTGCCACTCACCATAAACATTGTGAAGAGCATAAGCTACCATATTAAAGTACCTAATCGAATCGCAACTCATTAAATACTTCTTATTAAGTAGTTCCGGTGGCCATCTGTGGTCTTCATCACCAATTCCACTCCACCAAATGGTGGCGGCTTTCAGAGAGCAAATGCACAAATACTTACTATAAAAAATACCTAAAAAGCCTTGTGTGCCTTTCAAATTTGAGGATTTCCCTCGATTTCCATGGGATCCCCTCATCAGATTATGACTTGGTGACAATGGGACCACCTCGGGAGTATGCCCTTTCAAACAAAAAAATAATTTTTATATCGGTCCACAATTAACGGAGAAATCGGCGAACATAAATAAAAAAAAAAACTAAACATGTCGAATTGATAACCTCCTCCTTGTGGAAGTCGGTTAAAAAACGCCGAACTCATCTAGTTTTAAAAATATGATTGACGTGTAAAAGTGTTTGTACAAACCTACTTACAGAAATAAAAATCATTTATCATTTGTTTTGATTCTGATATAGGTACAGGAGAGTGTAGGAGTGATAACGACCCCGACTTATGGATTCAAACCCGGACAGGCACTTTACTTTGTGGGGTTTATTTAATCACCACTGCTTCTCAACGGCGAAGGAAAACATCGCGAGAGTCTCCTCGCGATGTTTTTCTCGCATGCTCGACTCGGCATGTCCTAGAACCAATAAATTCGAAGACATGTGACAGCCACCAACCCGCACTGTGCCGCACTGTGCTGTGTATTAAATTATGGCCCAGTGTCTCTCAAAGAGAGAAGGCCCGTGTCCCAGCAGTGGCAACGTTATAGGCTGATTATGTTATGCTATGCTCATGCTATAGAAATATATATTAACCCTTGGCTTTACGCGGGTGTCTTTAGTTCGCAAGCTTAACGTTTTGAATTTTTAGAGAATTCACAGTAGCAGCCCGGAGTTTCGATTTGTGCCCGGTTAGTGATCATTATCAGTCAGTTTCTCCTTTTTTATATAATGAAACCTCATAGTTACACTGCTTCCATAATTCAGCATATTATATTACCAGAGTTAGTGAGTTTACACATTCAAGCAATATAATTTATTCACTCGTTTTCAGAAAACAGTCTAGCACTGGAAGGCGGCCCAGCTTTAGTTGTTTTAAATTAATTACTCCCTAGGGCGAGGCACTTTACGAAGATTCGCTACGGTCAAAGACTCGACTATTTGTTCAAATGTTTCCATACTTTATAAAGGTTTTGTAAAATATTTGAAAGGGGAAATGTGTGTACCTTTGTTTTAGTAAAATACTTTGATTATAAGTCTAGTAGACGAAGTTACACTGACTAAAAAATATAATTACGAGCTTTGCAGACCTGATTGAAGTAAAAAAACTCCATATAATTTCAAATGTGTGCACTGACTGGACAGATCCACTGAATCTGTGTGGTTCTTTCCTCAAAAGGACCATTTCAGACACCAATCTACATGGCCTTCACATGATCTGACCAAGATTATGTCTGGACTTTAAAGGAGACTGTGACCTCTGAGTTTGTTTCGGCCCTTCTTCTCAGAATAGTCAGATAGGAAACGCCGACCTCATCTAGCTTTATTTTAAAAATATAATTGACGTGTGAAAGTGTCTGTACAAACCTACTTACAGAAAATAAATCATTTATCATAAACTTTACCTATTTACTAAAAAACAAACAGATATGTCGAAGGGAGAAGTATATTCAGACTTGTAGAATCGCGTAATTAAACTACTTATCGTTGTTTTGTATCGAGTTTTCGCGGAAATCCTTAGGATATACGCCATGCACGGTTTACACATTCCTACGCTGTCTCAAATATAAGCATGAAATGAAAAAAATACATGAGCGTTACATAAAAAAACGATATAATTCCTTTTCCATTTAACCTCATGACGATTATTCCATACCTATTGCTCCAATTATCACCTCCAACTTGAATTCCTTACAAAAACTCTACTTCTTTACTAAAAAAATGTCCCACTTCAAATACCAAGCTTTAGTACTTGAAAACTGCTGTGGGTTATCTCGACAATTAGGCCGACACATCCCCTACGGGAGTCCCTCTCACGTAACAAGGAATATCTTGAAATAGGTTTTTGTTCTTTTATACTTGGCCGAGTATCTAGTTTTCAACCCTCTTGCGGTTTTGTTAAAACGAAAATATTACGCTAAAGACGCTTTGTTTGCTTAATTGTAGTGTTCTGTAAGAGGAACTTTATTTTTTGCTTGTTTTAATTTTGTAATGGCATGTCACAGGTCGACCTAGGAGGTTGTCGTCTGCCTTAATTAATTAAGGCCTCCAGCCAAGGCATATATTTTATAAACTAATCGACTACACGCTAAGGGCACCCCCTGCGGAGTATGGACCTCGGCATAGGGCGTCGCTGGGGGCAGCACATGGCAGGACATGCTGGATCGGATCGTGTGTTTTGTATAATTTATGGGAACTCTGCGTAGGTGGAATTGGCAAGAATTCCACCTACGCAGAGTTCCCATACATTATACAAAACTGGAGATTATTTTTTAAATTATCTTTAAAACCTTTGCTGGATGAGTATAGGAGGGTTATGCTAAGTAGCCAAAAGCAGTATCCATGGGTCACTAGGTACACCTAGTGACCCATGGATACTGCTTTTGGCTACTTTATCCACCGTGGGACTGTAGCCTCGATATAGATAGCGATCGCTTTACGACCGAATTCGGTCGCAAAGTCCTAATTGGGTCCCTAGGCAGTCAAAACTACTGGACAAGTACGAAAAAATCACAATCTTGTCAAGCAAGTTTGACCGTCTAGGGATATCTGTTAGGACTTTGCGACCGCATTCGGTCGTAAAGCGATCGCTATCTAAGTAGAGACTGCAGTCCCTGCTGTAGGTAATTTTCGATTTATACGTTAATGTTTAATTGATACAATTTTATATTAAAACTTCGGTAAAACGAATTTAGGAGACTCAAGAATAAACTCAATCTAGCCACACTTTTTATTTAAAGCAAATACATCCTCCGAAACCCACTATTTACTTTGCTATCGAGTTACCCAAATCCCAGGAATACCCAGGGTCCATATACCCCACTTACAAGTATTTGTTGAGAGCATCTCCTAATAAATACATGATAATGGACAAACGCTGTCTATTACCTTCACAAAGTTTATCTTGGAAACTGAATTTACTGAGAAAATGCCTCCTTTTTATTTCCTTTTATTGGGTTCTTTTTTTAGATAAAAACCGGGATCGTTTGATTTACTGCGTCCGTGTCAAAAGTGACCTCAGTGGGAACTCATTGAAAGTATTGGCTCTTAAAAAAATGTCAACTGTCAATATCAGTTATACAGTATTTAGGCTTATACGGCAGTCACTTTAATGAAATCGCATTGAAATTATTATGCTATTCTCGGTCTTACTTGCTACTGCTTCAGTGTAAAAGAACAGCGTAGTCCAACTACTTATAAAATAATAAGCATAATTACAACCTATCCCAACTAACTTCACATTTTTAAGCTCTATACAACATAATATTATGCTCTCAAAATGGTGAAGAAAAACATCGTGAGGAAACTGGCATGTCCTAGAACCAAACATTCTAAAACATATGAGATCTACCAACCCGCACTGGGCCCGCGTGGTAGGTTACAGCCCACTCCTCAAAGAGAGGAGGCCTGTGTCCCAGCGGTGGGAACGTTATAGTTTGATTATGCTATGATTATCATAATCAAGTTTTTCAATTGTCAATTTAATCACTGTGATAAATTTATCAATGTATCACAATGTATGTGTAATATCTTTTATCATTCGACTTAAATTTTTGTTAATAATTTTTTAATCCTATTTTCATTTATCTTAATTTCATGTCTATGTACTCGTATTTGCCGATGTTAATATTTTTATATGTATTTGCTTATTGTAATCAATTTTTCAACAATATTTACAACTGCATGTTTTATTTAATTCTTACCAATTTTACCTTTTTCAGTTTTATAATTCTTTATCAGATTCATAAATTTTAATTTAATTTAAGTGTAACTTTTACCGATGTTACCAATTTTTCAATATTAGCGCTTATTACTAAGTAAGCTTATTTCCCTGATTCATTGTTTTATGCATGTAGAGTTTACCTATTACTAACTGATGCACTGATTTCATTTCCTTAACTAGTTCCATCAGTACAAAATAGTCCATCCATTCTATTCCAGATTCGGGATCAATCTCTCTGTTGATGCCCCCCTTTTTTTTATGGGAAATCATCAAATAACTTCTCCCGCTCTGGGTGGAGCGGGTGGGTGTGTCAGACTCTTACTGACTAAAATCCACCCGTATGCCTTCCGTTGCCTGTGTTGCGGGGGCCTTAGTGACCCATTAGTACCTTCCCGCGACCCCGGCAAGTATCGGCCCTAGTGGACCCCTACATTGTGCTGACGACATCTCTTTGAGGCACGCGTGGAATACGACGCGCCGTCGACCCGGGCCTGGTCCTTACCGTATGGTGAGCTACCCATTGCTCACCGTCCGCAAGCCCGCGCCTGCGGTGGCCGGAAATCCGCCCGGGATTCCCGACGCCCAGGGCGTCTCCTGCGGCGGCTAGGGGAGAAAGGGCGCGAAACTTGCCTTTCCCTTGATGACCCCCTGGCGTGTTTGGACTACTCATTGAGTGACCTGTCAAATTCCGTACTCGTGTCCTCTCGCTCTTTGAGCAACGTCATTCCGGGTCGACAAAAAGGCGCGAAACTGCCTCTTTACGCGATTTTGCATTCCCTCGCGCGTATTTAGAATGTAGAGCATTAATAAGGCAACGCAAATAACATCACATGTTAAACATCTAGCAACATTTTGCTCCGGAACGTTTTTTTTAATAAATTCTATAATTATCTATGGCCACGAAAACTGTGTTATGTGTTTGTATCAGTTTAATCAATTGTTGGTGATCCTAATAAAATAAATAAATTATATTCAACATCATGTGCAGCTCCTCTCATTCTTACCTCTAGTAAATATCCCTAGTCACAACCATATATAATAGTTAGGTATAGTTTAATCGTCCCCAGACTAGCCAGCACCGTGTACACACGTGCACACGGGTTACGAATATAGCAGACCCCACAAAGGAGAACACTATAAATACAATCCAGTCGTTATACCTAATAATGTAAAACATTCCCATGACGTTTACCCTCTCTTATACAAGTAAACAAGAGAGAATGAAAACAAAGCGAACTGAAACGTATCCCTCCAGTTATATTATGTTATTCTGTTTTGGAGTGCGCTAATATTATCCGACTTTTACGCGCTCAGCGAAAAAAATCTTTTCACAATTCAACGTTTTACAGAAATTGTACAGTGCAGCCTTTCCATACTCTCCAATGGAATTTGTGCGTTACAGAGAGCTTTTTTTTTTTGTTTAGTTACAAGGAAAAGCTCTCTGCCGTGGCTCACGCTACTATGAAAAACCATGTTAATTACAGACGCAGTATGTTTGTGTGGCGAGGCAGTATTAAAGCTACCTTTTGAAGGGAATAACATAGAATCCCCACTTAAATCTCAGCTTCGTGTTACGCTTTAAAATGGAAATGCAGGATAATGCGCGGATGCAAACGGCTTACTTGACAGCACCCTGGCAAAAAGTTAAATAAGGAAAACCATATTATTTCAATTACCTTTGAAAGCTCTGGTGGGATATAATTGTGGAAATGGAGCAGCGGTCTCCTTGCTCCAGAGAATTTGTTCTATGTTATTTTACAAGCGAAACGTGTTTTGGGGCAAATTCATGCCCATGCTGTTAAATTGAGGGGACAAAGGGCTATTATTTTGAGAAGGACGAACTAAGATTAGCATAACATAATTATTTAATTAAGAAAAACATGAGGATAAAATGAGAAAAAAGATATCCAAAGCGAGTGTAGTCCGGGCAAAACAAAAGCTAACCACGGCTAATGAGAGCTCGTTAAGATAATAATTTCCTCGTGGAAGGGAATCTCTGTATAATAAATCATTCTGTTTTTACGAATCTTTGCGTTGTCATACTTTGTGAAGTATATCATGGTTATAATGATTCAGGACTATTAGGATTCATTAGCTTAATCGCCGTTTTGATTTACTTTACTCCCTAAGATTTATTTCAGTAATAATACTTTTTAATGAGTATGACTAATAAAAAGAAAATTGAAATGTAACTTATTTGTTTACTTAGTTTATATTATATTCATATTCAAGACACTGCTAGACTTCATTACCAATTTTGTAGAACTTCAAACCTCAAAAATTATTCGAATTCATACAATTCCCTACTTCACTTACGGGCCTGTCGCAAAATATTTTCGCGCATAAATCGAATAACTCCGTCCCATCCGTCAGTCCGTCAAACATTAAGCCTCGATACGTCGATACTTTGAATACACTACATTCATATTTAAATGTATTCAGCATCCTTTATTATTCATCCAACGAAGACTTTCCGGTACAAGGTATCGCTTTTTCCTACGTCCTATCCATTATTGTACAAGAATGCGTCGGTAGATAAATCTTTTTCAAGTTTAATGCAAAAATTGTGTTTATGCGTCGGAGTACGTTGAGGTTCTTCATTCTTATGTAGTGTATATTCATTTTAACAGGACTTGTTGCATTAGTCCTTTATGAAAAGACTTACAAGGAAATGGTTCCATTAATGGGCTCAATCTGTTCATTAGAAACTTCGCGAAAAATGTTTTGTAAAGTGGGTAAAAACGTAAGATTATATTTTACGCTTGTATATTTTAATGTCCATTATATTGTTGGCCCTAAGCATTCAATTGACTAAATTATTGTTTCAAGAAAACTAAGTAATAACAAGATACGAAACTATGTTACCTGACCGAATGCGATATTAACCCAACAAACCGGAAAATCTCCACAACAATTACATCTAAGAAATTACTCCAGACCGGAAAAATAAATAATCAGCCTATCCCAAACCCGAGTGAAACCTTAATGGCCACCTACATTTCCTACATCCCAACGACTTAACATATTGTAGGCTTTAAGAACTAGTCGTGAGATAGTTTTGTCCAACAAGTCGGCCATAATCCCTGGCCTAACATGGGCCCAACAAAGCCCACTAACATATAACCTCTTTAGAAGCTTTGTTGGCTTTCGGGCAATCAATCTTTTCCCCTATGACGTCACAGGTGTCAAGGTTACTTAAGAACTGTTGCTCCCTTTGTAAATAACTTGTTCATCAATCATTGTCAATTTACGTGTGAAGAAAATAAGGTAATATTGTATTCGATTACTAAGAATTTGATTTTCTGTTGGGAATATATTGAGGATAGATGAACTGTGATTTTGTCTAGGGTATAAGCCTTCTTATTTTATAAAAAAAAATAACATCATCAAAAAAACAAAGAAATAAAATACGTTTATTTGCAGTAAACATGACGCAAAAAAGAACACAAGCACAAAAAGAACAAGTGGGGGAAAATATGCGTCAAAACCACGCAAAACGGCCATTGCTCAGCATAATTTAATAGTTAATTTATTATTATACTAAGTTAGTGTTATGCTTAATGAATAGTCTTGAAAGATTATTCATTAAGCATAACACTAACTAAGTTACTAACTAAGTTTTCATAGTTGAAACTTTGAAAACTTGTACAACAATAATCTATTGCTAACTGTGGAGACTTGTAAAATATGGGTTGTTGTGAATTACCTGACTATTAGGTACTTCTGTAATGATAGCAGTAAGCCACCCAAACACAATAAAATGAACAAATAATTTAATTTCAATGTTAGTATGAATAATGATTACATTCTAAGCTTTTAATTAGCAACGAACGATAATCACAGAAAATGTATGATTCAATAAATAATGCTGCGACTCTCGAGATAGAGCCACAGCGGTTTTCAACAGTCTTTAGGAGTCTGTGTTGAACATAGGCCTCGCCAATCACACCACTGTCGTCGTTCCATCTAGCCGGATTATGACGGCGACTAAAGGTCATCATTATCATAACCGCACAGCTCCGACACAGTAAATAAGTTGTCCTTCAAATTTGGATTAAAAAAAACGCATTAACCTGTTAAGCCCCGCGCGACACCGATTCGGAGTCAAACAATAGAAAATAAATTGTGTCTCATTAGCCGTCTTTGACCAATTAAAGTCTATTTTACGATGACTCTACAGAATAGTGGACAGCTCAAGGGCAGCCAACCGTCTCACGTCGCACCACCCAGGCGCGCCCGCGCGCTTCAAGCGAGCATGCCGCTCCCCAGCGAAGAAACGCCTGCAAGCGGGCGGCGGTTAGCGTGCTGGGCCGTTACTGCGCTGGAGCGATGCGATTATAGTGAGTGATGACCACCCTGCGTTTACCGATTCGCGACAAAAATATACAATATGTTGCTGTCGTAAATCGTCAAATTATTATGTATGTATTTAATAGTAAGAAACATAAAATATATAACAAATTAACTCATTGAATGCTTACTACGCAATATTACGTAGCCGGTAATAATGGCAGAGGCCGACTACGTACTCGTATTATTACGTAGGTCGTCCCTATAGAATAAATGGTAATCTGTATTTTTTGGCCTCCTTGAATAGACATTTTTAAATTCTTTGACATCTCAAATAAAACACGACATACAAAATTAGTAACCTTTTTATTGCTAAATAGCGAAAATCATAAAATTTCGAGGGTACTTTTCGGTTAAAAATTAAAGTCTACTAATGAGATTAAAAACGATAACAGTAATATTTCTTGTATTACTGTTCTCGTTTTTGAAAAGTACCCTCGTAATTTTGTTGTAAAGTGAAAACTATCTATTGTGGTACACGAGTATTTGTGTTATCTGATGTGCGACTCACAACAAAAGCTGGCGACGCAGTTGGCTCAGAAGGTCCTTGTATAAATGGCAATGGTAAGGGCAGAGATGGGCCTTCTTGGGTTTCTTGTTCTGGCTGTACTGGCGGTGTCGGAATGTAAAATATCACATGAAAAAAATATGTCAGCCAATGCAGCAGGTGAAGGTGTAAGGCTAATCTTTATACTCGGCTCACCTGTAATTGCGAATCGCTGGGGTCTGGCGGTGCCTATATTCCACTGGAACTCTGAATCACATGACGGTGCCTCGACATGTGGTGGTGGCAGAAGACGGACTACTACTCTCCGATCCGGACTGTCGATTTTCATCACGCTCCGGGACGTAGTTATTGTCTGACCCTGAAGGGAAATCCCCATCGTCTGAAGTGTCTTCTTCATAGAGAAGTCCAGCTACTTCACACTTGACAGGTCCACTCAAATTTGTGTGGTTCTTTCCTCAAAATACCATTTCAGACATACTCGTAGATCTACATGGTCCTCACATGATCTGACCAAGATTATGTCTGTACTTTAAAAGAGACTTTGACCCGTGAGTTTGTTTCGCCATTTCTTCTCAGGGGTAGTCAGATAGGAAATGTCGACTCCATCTAGCTTATTATTTAATATGACGTGTAAAAGTGATTCTCATATCCTATTTACAGAATAAACAATTTCATTTCATTTCATTTCATTTCTTCATTTTGATTTAATGGTCGTCGTAACGATTGGTTTTATTTATTTTTTTTAAATCGGCGTGCTGAAGATAAATTCAATAACAGCCAAGATTTTCCATTTATAGGAAACCTGGTTTTGATTTACACTACCCGTGTAAACGATAACTATAAGAATCAAAGTACACCCATAGAATATGCTGATGCTTATCCACTCAAACTTCAAAGCCAAAAATATTTGAGCTGAAAAAAGAAAAGTATAATAAATTGGTTCCAATTATGCTGATTAGTTCAAGATTCGGTGTCCAAAAATAGCAGTAGCGCTACATTCGATGAAATAGCTCTAATTAAAGCAATTTTGATAAAACGATAGCCAATTAATTATTCAGCCGTCTGAACATTAAGAAAGTATTTTACTAATTTTTGAAGCATCTAGTAATTAGTTGGACATCAATCAAAGTGGATTATATGTAGATTTTATCGATGTTCAATATCACTCAGACAGTTTAAGGTAATAACGGTAAAATATAATTATGTATTTCCTTTGAAAGTGGTGTCATTCGCTATTCGATTCCAGTGAAAGCATGTTGTTTAACATGTTACCGAATTCTAAAATTAGTGCTAACAGGAATTCAAAAGTTACTCCAGTCAATTTCCAGCCGCCTAAACGAAATAATTTTGTTCCAAAAAAAACTGTTTCATCTATGCAGGCAATAAAATATCTAGTACGTGCCGCATTAGTGCTCGCTATCAACAGATTCTATCTACTCAAACCCAAAAATTTTATTCTATTCCTGAGTTACGTCCACATAATTTTTATGCCCATTTTAGTCTGGTACATTATGTACAATGGTGATGAAGTGTCTGTCACATACTGTGTCTTCAAGTATACTTGCTGTGTTGAGTATGTTCTTCTTATAGCAATTACTATTTTCGCAAGCAAGAATAAGCTGATCAATCTTTTTTGCGATCTTGACAAGTTTGATGAGCTGTTGTACATCAGTAAAGACTTGAACGTCATCGATTCTGGATATACCAGTATCTTCTGGCTTTCAGGATGTTTCATCTACAGTTTGTGTGAATACATCGGCTGCTATTTCTATCTCTCTTTCTTCATCGACAGCACTGTTTACTGTTTTTATGTCATGCTGTTAGCGCACGACTGTGAACAGATCTTATTCATTGTGCTTCTTAGAACTATTTATAGCAGACTTCGTATTATTAAAGCCCATGTTATGAAGGTGTTTCCTGCGGAGAACAGAACGCACAATCATACAAGGAAGTTGAATAAAGTTGAAGCGCTGGCGAACAATGCGCAGCTTGATATTAGTTCTTTGCACCGGGTCTACGATTTGCTTCACAAGTGTGCTGAACAACTCAATTCTATTATGACTTTGCCGGTAAGTTTTTTGAAGAAATTATTTGCGAATTGAAGTTAAAAATGCATCTTTTCGAATGTTCAAGGATGTTTTTAAACACATTTACATTGCATGAGTGGAGCATTTTTTCACTTTGAACCATTCAATAAATCTACTAAAAAACAGTGTTCAGGAACAATATCAAGATCATTTATAATGTTCAAAACATGAATGAACACGTGGCAAGATAATAATAATAAATATAATAAGCTTATTAGTACCTACATAAAAACAACAACACAGTACATAGCATATGAAAATATGTTATATTATGCTGTAGTTGTTATCTCTTTTTATTAAACAGTAAAAATGTGTCCAAAAAGTTATGGGTTCGATATCATTTCGCAGATGTCGGTAATACTATTGACTGCGGGTTTATCAACGACAATGCTTTTGAAAATGATGGTCACGGTTATACAAACAGTCACAGTCAGCAATACCGTAAGTACAATTTAAAAATTATTATTATACTTATTCTTAAAAAGCATTTTACTAATGGCATCTACAAATTAAGCTTGGGTAAAATACTTATTCTTAAAAAGCATTTTACCGAAGCTTAATTTGTAGATGCCAAAATCCAATTCTGTAAAATCATATCTTCATACTTATTAGTTATGTTAGTGTATATAAGTTAGTGATAAGTTAGTGCGTGGTAGATCTACACACTTACATTAACTTAAACAAGAATAACTATACAGGTAGATATAACTTACACAGAAAGTGAAAGGTTCGAGCGTCCATATTTGCTCGCTAATCCGGGTAAGGGTTTACCGACTAGCAGTTTTCAGGACAAATAACCCCGTGAGGTATCATCATCACTTCAAAATAAAAGAGATAGCGGTGTATGCGTGTGACCTTTTAACACTATCTAGGTCAGCTAATAGATGTTAGTAGGTATACTACGTTATTTTTGTATGCTGCTGCCGATCTCGTGGTTCCTATGTGGGGGTAAATAATAATCTCATAATTTTGAGATTTGGTAGGCTGTATACGAACTATTGTTTTTTAAAGAGTACCTATGAAATTTCGTGTGGAGAAGAATGGGCAAGATAGTATAATATAAATAAACGATATGTCCTTGACTGATCCTTTTCACTTGACTTCCTGCTTTATTACAAGATTCTCTCTCTTTATAAGCGGTCCCGCAGTGCCGAGAATTGCATGTTTTCCCGGGCTATTCTTCGTAGCTTCCCGAAATTAGAGTCAAACTACTGGATTACTAAGGCCGAGATTGATAAACATTACTTAACACGTGCTTTGGCTTCGATTATGCATCGTGTAATTGTAGCTTGACGGCGACAGTGGCAGAAATATTGCTAAGCCAAAGTACGAGCTAAGTAAAGTTTATTCATATCGTCTTTTTTTTTTGGGTGAGAAATTATCAAATAACTTCTCCCGCTCTGGGCGGAGCGGGAGGGTGTGTCTCTTACTGACTAAAACCTACCCGTGTTCCTTCCGTAGCCTGTGTTGCTTCGGTATCCCTTTCGGAATTATCCACGTATCCCACGACCCCGGCAGGCATCGGCCCTAGTGGACCCCTACTCTTGTGGTGACGACATCTCTTTGAGACGCGCGTGGAACATATTGCACCGTCGACCCGGGCCAAGTCCTTATCGGACGGCGAGCTACCCATTGCTCACCGTCCACAAGCCCGCGCCTACGGTGGCCGGAAATCCGCCTGGG
Organism: Atethmia centrago; assembly: GCA_905333075.3. NCBI lineage: Eukaryota > Metazoa > Arthropoda > Insecta > Lepidoptera > Noctuidae > Atethmia > Atethmia centrago. The sequence goes on along the minus strand of HG995383.1, from coordinate 9,786,945 downwards.
ATTCCCGACGCCCAGAGCGTCTCCTGCGGCAGCTAGGGGCGAAAGGGCGCAAAATTTGCATCCTCCGTCGCGAGCATTACTGCTTCGCAAGAGGAGGTGACGGCTGCTCATGCCTTCTCGCTCCGTACCATGGTATGGACCAGGGCCAGACAGGAATACGCCTGTATATGCTCGCTACTTAGATCTGTCAAAAGCATTCAATACAGAAAATTATGAAAAGTTGTGGCGTAAGTTGCGATGCGAGACGAAGTTGTCACAGGACATTATAGCACTATTTGAATATTGGTATAGTCACCAGCAAAATAGTGTCAGATGGGCAGGGTCGCATTCGGACATATACGGGTTGGACTGTGGGGTGAGGCAAGGCGGAATAACCTCCCCGCGTCTATTCAACCTGTATATGAACCAATTGATCGAGGAGCTCAGCAGCACTAAGATCATTTGTTCCGTTGATGGGGTGTGTATAAATATCATAAGTTACGCAGATGAAATGGTGTTGCTGAGCCCGTCTCTTTCTGCTATGAGCAGGCTTTTGAATATTTGTGAGACCTACGCGGGGGCCCATGGGCTCATATATAACCCAAAGAAGAGTGAATACATAATTTTCAAAGCTGGTACTAAAAGCTACTTAACTGGACCGCCTGTCACTCTCTGCGGGTCACATTTGAATAGAGTAGATCGATTCAAGTATCAGGGTCTCTGATGATCTGTCTGACAATGCGGACATCGAGAGGGAGCGAAGGGCGTTGTCTGTCCGGTGCAACATGTTGGCTCGCAGGTTTTCACAGGTAAAAATAACCTTGTTCAAGGCATACTGCCAGACTTTTTACAAGTGCAGCCTTTTTTTTTGGGTGGAATGTCATCAAATAATATAAATAACTTAACGAAGCGGGAGGGTGTGTCAGACTCTTACTGACTAAAACCCACCCGTATCCCTTCCGTTGCCTGTGTTGCCAGGGGCCTCGGTAACCCTTAAGTACCTTCCCGCGACCCCGGCAGGCATCGGCCCTAGTGGACCCCTACACTTGTGCTAACGACATCTCTTTGAGGCGTGCGTGGAATACATCGTGCCGTCGACCCAGGCCTGGTCCTTACTGGACGGTGAGCTACCCATTGCTCACCGTTCACAAGCCCGCGCCTATGGTGGCCGGAGATCCGCCCGGGATTCCCGACGCCCAGGGCGTCTCCTGCGACGGCTAAGGGCGAGAGGGCGTGAAATTTGCCTTTCCCTCAATCGTCCCGGCTCCTCCTTCGTGAGGATTACTGCTTCGCAGAAGGAGGTGACCGCTGCCCATGCCCTCTCGCTCCGTACCATGGCCTGAACTAGGGCCGGACGCGAGAGATCTCTGCCACCGATCGCCTCCACGAGGACACGGAGGTGCTCTACCCAAGCCGGGCAGACCTCCACCGTATGCTCCACCGTGTCCTCCGGGCGATCCATACAGTGGCGACACCCGGGCGTTTCCTCCCGCCTTATCCGACACAGGAACCTCCCGAAGTTACCGTGTCCGGTGAGGACCTGCGTCAGGCGGAAGGTGAGGACGCACTGGCGCTTCTCTAGCCACTCCTCAAAGAGGGGACTTATCACCGCAATTGTAGCGTGCCCAGCACTGGGTTTCGACAATCGCACTCTCCATGACGTTACGAGATCCCGCCTGAGCTCCGTCCGCTGTGCCGCGATTTCTCGCGGCAGCGGAGTTACGCCCCGGCGTTTCGCCTCCTCGCACCACTCCCATACGTGCGCAAGGACTTTTGCCTCCAGATCCCATGGCGGCAATCCGGCAAGGAGGCTCGCTGCCTCACAAGAGACCGTGCGGTATGCCCGGTGGACAAACTGCACTACTAAAACGCGTTTAGAATTCTGTTAGGGTGGCCTCGATTTTGTAGCGCATCGTCGATTATCGCTGATGCTACTACCGATGACTTCTACGGAATAATCCGGAAAAGGAGTGCATCGCTTCTGCATCGCTGTAGGGGTAGCTCGAACGGGATCCTGAGCGTGTTGTCCGAGCGGTGGGATTCTCCTTTCTTGCGGAGATGGCTGCAGCTGCATGCCAGCGATAAAATCTGTAAGGTAAAATCTGTAACATTTATAGTGCCACCATGGCAATTGAAAAATTATTTTTTAATTTTATATGGGTTACCTGAAATAACCGGTAACTCCCCATTGACTTCCGAATAGGAGTCGCACTCCCGAGGAATTTTATTATTTTTATTTTATTTAATCTCGTCTTAAGCTATAAATTGCTCTGTTACAGTTCGGTAAATCATCGATAATGTACCTGTTTGGTCGCGGTATGAAATACACTGCTCTGGTGGTGGTTCCTTGCTACTACTCCAGGGTGACATCCACACAGGTTGCTGCTATCCGGACAAGCCTGCACGATGCTATTAATTCGTTTCCCCTAGGTGAGTACCTAGAAAAAAATTGTACCTCTAATAATGCAATTCATAGAGTAAAATTATTACAAAGGTGAGTGTGGTACAATGTACCTGAATAATATATTAGACGTATTGCTTATGTGCTTGTATGTACGCTGTAAGTGTTGGTACTGACGAAGAACAGACATACATTGAAGAAGGTAAACTAAATGTGAACATGGGAAGCCAGGTTTCTTGAGGGAAGCCTATATCCTGCAGTGGGTGAATAAGGCTGAGTTACTACGAACAATATTGAAACAGCCCAAATGAAGGTTGTGACTCGGCAGAAAACTTAGTCTCGTCGAATCTGCTATATACGAGATTTTTGGACCCAAGGAAATAACTTGTTAGAGAATTTGATGCCTATAAAAAGACCATATAAACCTAGATCTTCCACCGCGCCTGTTCAAATCTTCCTACAGTAAAGAAGGAAGTCTAAAGCCTTTACAAAATATTTTCACAAATCAATGAAGTTATTTCTTTTCAGATAAAATCGAGCGGCGTAAGGTGAAAGCCTTCTTCCAGCTGACTCGAGAAAATGAATTCACTTACGCGCTAGGAGGGGTGATTAGACTCAATATGTCCTTGCCCCTCAGCTATTTGAGTTTATGTACAACGTATCTTGTTATATCTGTACAGTTCACTAAGTTTTTCGGCTAAGGAATTTGAGATAGAAGTTTTAAAACGTGATGAGTTCCAACGCAAAATTGAGTTAGTTTTTTAAGGTTTGAAAATTCGGTGGTTTTATTAGAAGTAGGTATGAACATAGAATGGTCGTGTTGACAAAATAACAATATATTATAGAAATTAAGAGTATCAATATAATTAAATAGATTGAAATAGGTTTAATTTTTTAATTTTTTAAATAGGTTTAAGTCAGTATGGACATAGAATGGTCGTGTTACCAAAATTAGATTATTTTATAGATACCGTACTAAGAATAATAATATAATTACTTAGATTAAATTTGGTTTAATTTGTATTGTAAGGGTACCTAACTACATAATATAGGTTCCGAAACCATGTGTTGTGTACAAAAATGTAAATGACCATGACATTTACATAAAAGAGATTTATCATTTCACCAATGTTTTAATAATTATGTCATTATATTGCTTATATGATGTCATATAAGCAATACAATGACCGTTTAAAGACGATGTGGTTCAGAAAACTATTAACTTTTCCTGCTTGCTACGAAGATATCGTTTGCTGCGGCTCTCGGCGTAGCAAATAATTACGAAGTTTTATTCTATATTGTATCGGATCAAAAATACTTTCATCAAAGCAAAGTCAAAGTCAAATTATTATATATAAGGGCACTTTTGAACGTAAAAAATACAAATAAATACAGTTGATTCTAGTCGCCCCCTCCAAAGGGTAGTTTCGCATGAAGAAGAATGGGCAAGAAGCTCCACAGTTACCCTTTTAAAAATGTTTTACAATATTTTGTACATTAATTATACATTAATAATGTGAAGACGATGCATCTAGAATAAATTTACTATACTACAGTAGGTAAAAATAATTAAAAATTAAGCAATGACAGATAAATTAATTATGTGATAAATACATGGTTTTCACATATTTACAAACTTTGTAAAAATACGTATTCCTAAAAAAAAAGTAATAGTTCAGTGTGTGTGTCATAAAAAAAAAATAGAAATACAACGCAACTAGTTAGACTTTGTCTAGACTCAAGATTGTCCTATGGAGCAGGACCAGCATGTTTCCAAGCATCTTGGATATAATCCTCTAATTTGTAATAATTATAATTGTTTATAATTATAAGTTTTCTTTCTTTTAATTGCAATATATCAAAGTATTTTGTTTTAACATTTAACACAGTACCCCATTATCATTTTTAAGACACTGAAAACACCTAAATCGCGGTCACTGTCAGACTGCATAGATAAGAAAGAGAAGCGCGATGACACAACGCTTGTAATTTATTACAAAACTGAGTTGAGTAATCGAAAATAAAACAACCAAGTTGTGCATTCAAATCAGACGTACTTGTTATTAATTAAATACGTAACGTACGTTCGTATTTAATACAGATATTTTGGATCAGAACTCAAGGGCAAAGGTTACTTTACCGTTAGTTTGTATAGAGTTTTTTTTTTCAAGACGTGTTTTGTTAACAACCAAGGTGAGAGATATGTTCAAAATTAACATATATTTCTTCCGCTACCACAAACTATACAGGTTTGGCATTATTTTCTTAGTACAAGCCTACTTTGGTCATTTGCCTCTTTTCAGCGCCTTAACATGAAGTTACATTGCTACTATTGATACAGTGATTACTAAAATAACTTGGTAACTTTGTAATTAGTTTAAACTTCAGCTGTCGCATGTTTTTACTCATAGATTTAGTTAGCTAGCGCTCGTTTTTAAAACGAAAGAGTCATTAAGGACCCTGTTGACTGTTATGAAGGGTCGAATAGCCCCACAAATTGCACGAAAACGTGCCTTCTTTATTAACTTTCACAAGTACCCGCACGTGGAATGCTAATAAAATAAAAATTGCCTACCATCGATACAATTCGAAGTGTAAAATTAAACTAAAAATATGTGAATGATAAAAAAATATAAATTTAAAAACCTAACCGCTTTTGTTAGGGTTATATCCAATCATCTATCGAAATAGTTTCTCCCTCTCATCACGTTCGATTGACGAGAGAGACGAGACGTTGCGAATTATCGATTTTCGTCCACAAATGTTCGTTAATCTGCACCATAATCGTTGAAGCTTGAGATATTTCGACTATGGCGAATGAATTATGGGTTTGGAGACTGAGCAAATAATTAGTGATAAAGCATTCAGCTTTATTGCCTACGGTGTCCGCCAAAATTCATAGGTTACGTAATTGGCCCAACAGACGTGCTTTTTTATCTCCTGAAGTGGGCGACTTGAACATTGAAGAAGTTTTCGGCAAAACAAAATAATTAACCTTTTATTTGGGTCGGCAGTTCGGGCTCTATTAATAATAATAATCGGGGCTTGCGCGCACCGATTTCTTGGTCTGTGCCAGTAGAGTTTACTTTGCTGGAACAGGTCTAGTCTAGGGTAAGAAGCCAGACCAAGAGAGATACAGAAACCCGCAGGGCAGCATGTGGCAAGCTGTTGGGCAGTAGCGAGCCCATGGACCGTACCTCCCGGGAGAAGTCTTGTTTCTCATATTTGGCTTGCCTTTATTGGCCGGCTGGAGTGAACTCACGAGGAACAGTGCTCCTACCTCATTCTTGCCTTTATTGGCTGGCTTGAGTAGAGATTCGCAAGAGGAAACGTGCTCGGAGGAAGAAAGTATTCTAGTAAATGCTGGTAGGGATCTTGACCATCTTCCGGGCTCTGGGATTGTTCTGATAGCCGTGTAATACCTCTCCACTCCTCAAGCATTTCAGTACATGTTTTTCCCTTGTCACTACGTCACTATGTGATAGCGAAAGTTTCTGGGGGCCCATTATTGAGTGTACAAATCACCTCTGCCCTTTTTATCCGTGTATAACTACAATAATTTCAGTCAGACAAGGGACATAGTTCTTCTATAGTTCAAGGTAACCAATCCACTACAGCCACCCAGATCCATGGCCCAATATGTTTTGTTTCCAGGTTCTGCAATACTCCTGCAACAACCCGGAGGTTTTCCTTGGGTGCAAATGCATAGTGCATACAGGGACAATCGTAGGTTGGTTCCTCATTCCATATAAAATTGTCTAAAGGGCCTCTGCGAGCTGGCTTTGGCCCCTCGTATGCCTTGCAAAGGACCAGCCCCGATAAGTAAAAAAAAAAAAAATAATAATATGCATGCAACACTTTTTTTTTTTTTGAGGGTGGGAAATCATCAAATAACTTCTCCCGCTCTGGGCGGAGCTGGAGGGTGTGTCAGACTCTTACTGACTAAAACCCACCCGTATTCCTTCCTGTTGCCTGTGTTGCGGGGGCCTCGGTGACCCATAAGTACCTTCCCGCGACCCCGGCAGGCATCGGCCCTAGTGGACCCCTACTTTGTGCTGACGACATCTCTTTGAGGCGCGCATGGAATACGACGCGCCGTCGACCCGGGCCTGGTCCTTACCGGACGGTGAGCTACGCATTGCTCACCGTCCGCAAGCCCGCGCCTACGGTGGCTGGAAATCTGCCCGAGATTCCCGACGCCCAGGGCGTCTCCTGCGGCGACTAGGGGCGAGAGGGCGCGAAACGTGCCTTTCCCTCAACCGTCCCGCCTCCTCCTTCGCGAGTATTACTGCTTCGCAGAAGGAGGTGACGGCTGCCCATGCCCTCTCGCTCCGTACCATGGCCTGAACCAGGGCCGGACGCGAGAGGTCTCTGCCGCCGATCGCCTCCACGAGGACACGGCGGTGCTCTGCCCAAGCCGGGCAGACCTCCACCGTATGCTCCACCGTGTCCTCCGGGCGATCCACACAGTGGTGACACCCAGACGTTTCCTCCCGCCTTATCCGACACAGGAACCTCCCGAAGCTGCCGTAAGGACGCCGTGGCGCCTCTCCAGCCACTCCTCAAAGAGGGGACTTATTGCCGCAATCGTGGCGTGCCCAGCTCTGGGTTGCGACAACCGTACTTTCCATGACGCCATGAGATCCCGCCGGAGCTCCGTCCGCTGTGCCGCGATTTCTTGCGGCAGCGGACTAACGTCCCGGCGTTTCGCCTCCTCGTGCCACTCCCATACGTGCGCGAGGACTTTTGCCTCCAGATCCCATGGCGGCAATCCGGCAAGGAGGCTCGCTGCCTCACAGGAGACCGTGCGGTATCCCCGGACCATCCGGATGGCCATGACCCTTTGGGCCGCGCTCAACCGGCGGGCTGGCCGCAGCGCCAGAGAGCGTGCCCATACAGGAGCCCCGTAGAGGGCCATGGACCGCACGACCCCCGCGTAGAGCCTCCGGCAGGAGGCGTTTGGACCCCCTAGATTGGGCAAGAGCCGCTTCAATGCAGCGCCCGCTCGCTCCAGTTTGGGAGCCAAACGTCGGAAATGCTCCACGAAGTTCCACCGGCTGTCGAGGACGAGTCTCAGGTACTTCATCGTCGACTCGACGCCGATAGAAACCCCTCCTACCGTTATTTGGGACCCCAACGGTGGCACGTTCCGAGGACCATGAAAACACATGGCCTCGGACTTGTGCAAGGCCACCTCGAGTCCCAATTGCCGGATCCTTTCGACGATTGTCGCAACCCCGCGTGCCGCTAATTCGGTGGCCGCCTGGTGCGACCTCCCCTGCGCCAGGACCAACGTGTCGTCAGCGTAGCACACCACGCTGACGCCGCTAGGGAGGTCGGCGCGCAGCACCCAGTCGTATCCGATGTCCCACAGATGCGGCCCCAGGACCGAACCCTGTGGGACACCGCACGACATCTCTTGCCAGTTCCACACTCCCTGGTGACCGGGGCAGATGACGGCCCTGTCCGTCAAATAGGTCTCGACCACACGACAGAGGTAGGTCGGCATCCGGTGATACCGGAGTGCCTCCCTGATGCAACTCCAGGGCAGGGTATTGAAGGCATTGGCGATGTCTGGAGACACCGCCAAGACGACCCCACCCTGGGCAACAGCATTCCCCGTCGTCAGGGCTCGTACACGCATGATGGCGTCCACCGTAGAGCGCCCTCTGCGGAAACCAAACTGGCTCTCCGCCAAATCCGGCCCCACCCGCACCAGCTGGCCGACGAGGCGGTCTGCAATGACTCTTTCAAAGAGCTTGCCCACCTCGTCGAGCAGCACGATGGGCCGATAAGCAGACGGAGAGTCCGCAGGGCGCCCTGCCTTCTTTATGAGGACCAGTTTTCCCGTCTTCCAGCGAAGCGGGAACTGGCGCCTCTCCATGCATGCGCTTAGGAGGCGGAAATAATCTGACCGCGTACCGTGTTCGGATGCTCTCTCTGTTTCTGGTACTTAAACCAGCTGTCAACATTTCGGCACAATGACTATCGGATCAGGTCCGGGTCATCCAGCGTAATCATATGTTAGATGACACTGTACTTGATCGCTTGCGAAGTGAAATGCAGAGTAGCCATGTCATCGCCCCCGTCGCAGATTGTTGTTCTTTTGGAGGATGCGATTCGAGAATATCAGTTCATGCCGCAAGAGCTTAGGCCACGCTTACCTCGCTTGCCCATGTATAACAAAAATAGGGCACTAGTGGCGGTTCTGGTTTTGCAGTTGTCAAACTAGTTTGATGACTGTGAAGACCTCACTGATACTCATTCAATTATGTACTGCGCGGCTGTAGCGGCATGACGTATAGCTCACGTCAAATTTGCTAATGACTTCACGACCGAAACCAACTGTAATGAACTGTACCAGCTTGGCAGTGCAGAATTAAGCGCCGTATTGGTGGGGCCAGAGCGCTCATTAGCAAACTAATCTGCTTCAGAGAGGGCAATATTTGCCCTAGAGTGATGCGCTTTGTCGACTTCCTGATGCAGAAAGTGCGCAGAGCGATACACTCAGAATCTCACCTTCCAGAGCGATGAATGGTGGGTTTATAGGGTTTGGGACCGGCCGGACCATGGTGTGACTGACACGTGCCTGTCGGATGATGATGCCATGTGTTCTTTCTGGCGCAGTATCTGGTCGGTGCTTGTCAGTCACACCGAACTTGATTGGGCTCGAGAAGTCGAACGAGCCTGCGATTAAGTACCAGAAATGTGAGCTATTACCATGTGCCCTAAGATGTAGCTCATGCAGTCAGTCCGTTACCTAACTGGAAGTCCCTGGTCAAACGGGCTGCACAACTTCTGGCTCAAATGGTTTCCAAGATCGCACGCTCGCTTGGCGGCTCAGTACCAGTCTGCCTTAGAGTCTGGCTCGCTACCCCAATTTCTAACAACAGGAGTTACCCACCTGCTCCATAAATCAGCCAGCACAGCGGAACCCAAAAATTATAGGACGGCCACGTGTTTACCGATGGTCTATAAAGTTTTTACATCAATTTTGAGAGCTAAAATTAACAAAATTATAGACACTAACTCTATCATGTCTACCTCTCAAAATGGATGTAGGAACGGGTACCGCGGTACTAAGGAGCTCCTCCTCATTGATATGTATTGCCATTAGCCAACAGGTTCGTCGTTCCCGAAAGGATCTGTCAACATGTTGGATACACTATAAGAAGGCCTATGACTCGGTGCCACATACATGGCTCATGAGGGTGCTGGAGTTGTATAAATTAGATACAACTCTGCGCACCTTCCTGATGTCGTGTACGGGGCAATGGAGAACGATCGTTCGTTATCCAGGAAGTCAAAATATCCAGAGGAATAGCGAGCCGATGAGGATCGAGCGAGGCATATTTCAGGGTGATAGTTTGAGTCCGCTTTGGTTCTGCTTGGCCATGAATCCTCTAAGCACACTGCTGGACCATTTAGGTCTAGGCTATCGGTTGAGGAGAGGTGGTCAGGTTATATCTCACCTCCTCTACATGGATGACCTAAAACTCTTTGCCTCCAATCATTTGCAGCTGATGGAGCTACTGAAAATAACTGAAACTTTGAGTAGCGCCATCGGGATGGAATTTGGAGTGAATAAATGTGCGATCATGCATGTAAAGCGAGGGGAGATTGTGGAATCCGTAGGAACCCAACTGTTGGATTCCATAAACCTCCAGCATCTAAAACCTACAAGTATTTGGGTATGTCGGAAGCGTTGGGCATCAATGTTATTGACATGAAGCAATCGTTGAAGAAGCGCTTTTTTGGCCACCTGAAGAAAGTATTTAATAGTCTTCTATCAGGCGGAAACAAGGTGCTTGGCGCGCCTTCAACGGTAGTGAGACTGTATATCCCGCGAAAGTGTGGAGGTCGTGGCTTTTTAAACGCTAAGAGCCTCCACAATCGCGAGGTATGCAGTCTCAGGGAATATTTCCTGGAAGTCAACGTGCGGATGCATTGAGATGTGGTCGCGGCGGACCAGGACCTCACCCCACTCTCCTTATCTAAAAAGAACTGGCGCAAGCCTGTAGTGCTTGACACAAACGATCGCAGGGAGGTATGGCAGAGTAAGGAGCTTCACGGACGCTTTTTCTGGGCTCTACATGAAGCCGAAGTAGAGTTTTTATCGTCCGTAGCCTGGCTGCGTTTCGGTGACCTCTTTGGGGAAACCGAAGGTTTTGTCTGTGCAATTATAGACGAAGTTATAATGACGACGAATTACCGGAAATCTATTGTGAAGGATGGCACGGTTGACGTGTGTCGGGTATGCCACTGTCCGGGAGAATCCGATACATTATCTCCGGCTGTTCTCGTCTAGCTAACGAAGAGTACTTGCATAGACACAACCTTGTAGCCCGGATTATCCATCAGCAACTTGCTCTGAAATACAGCCTTGTGAAATCTGAAGTGTCGTCCTACAGGTCTTAAATATCTTGTACTGGGATCGATCCATTATCATTGACTGGACTATTGCTGCCAATAAGCCTGATATAGTGATGGTGGATCGAACAGAGCGGCGCGCAATGATTATTGACATAACAGTCCCTCATGACGGGAATCTCGTGAAAGCCGAGAAAGATAAACAGATAAATTATATAGTAATAGTATATAGTATAGTAGATATAAGCTCGCTAGGTTGTCGACATGTGGGATGTGGATTTAGCAATAATTGTGCCGATAGTCGTATCAGCCAATGGCTTAATTGCCAAGAGCCTCGACCAACACCTAAGGAGGCTCTCGTTGGGCTGCTGGACTAAGGGCTTGATTCAAAAAGCTGTACTTCTGGACACGGCTCGCAATGTTAGGAGGTTCCTCTCTCTGGAGCCCTGACTGCCAGTAGCTTGGACCCTGTTCCCGATACCGTTGGGCTACCATTTTTTATATTTTTAAATGTTTTTGTATTCTAATATTTATATAGTATGTATTTGAATAGCAGAACATATTAATTTCCATGTTCTGCAATAGTCCTGCACCAACCAGTGGATTTGTATAGTGCTTATGTTATGGCCCCGCCGCCGCTAGGTGGCACATGGCAGGACTTACCATCACCATGCCTACATGTAGCCATGCCGGCCGCACCCGGCTTTGACTTCGCGACATTCGACATTCTGCTCATTAAGGATGCGGTCTTTTTCCTCATAATGGCATAAAAGTCGTCAGTTCATGCTACAGCAAACATGCTAGATTAGACGCGCTGCAGAACCGGGGAAACGTCAACAGCACCCTTTTTTTTTGGATGGTAAATTATCAAATAACTTCTCCCGCTCTGGGCGGAGCGGGAGTGTGTGTTAGACTCTTAATGACTGAAACCCACCCGTGTTCCTACCGTTGCCTGTGTTGCCAGGGGCTTTGGTAACCCTTTCGTACTTTCCCGTAACCCTGGCAGGAATAGCATCCTGAAGCCATTATTATAGTGCACACACAGAGCATTTACAGCCCTCAATTAAGAGCATTCTACCATGAAATACGTAGAATATCTCTATTTATAGGTATATTTTTGAAAAGGTTTATACCTAAGTCTTATGTGCAAACTATTATTGAATTAAAATTTAAGACTACGCTATAAATAATTCATTGTCTAGAAATTAAAGGCTTCTTGTACCTACCAACGTCATAGCCATATTGTGCTAAAAATGGGTCTATCTCGTAAGGGCAACGTTAAAGGACATGTCCAGTTTCTGCTATCTGGTTTTACAGTATGATTTAAATTACTATGGATTTATTAATCCTTTTAAGCTTGTGGAACAATATTCTAAAAAAAAACAATACTTAACAATTAAATAGCTACCGATGTTTATGACGTGCCATTTCATCCCGTAATTGCATTTAAAAAGTAATTGCAGTAGGAAAAAATAGTTGGAAATAAATAAAATGGGTAGGTCTTGAGGAATGAAACCAAAATATGGAACTAAAGAATGATCTTATTTGAAGTTGATATACGAATACAATAAATAATAAATGCTCCGTGTTACAATAACTAACTGTTAATAAAAAAATGAGCAAAATCTGGTCAGGCCTACAAAATATAAAATGTTTCACTCAGTCGCAGATGTCGTTATAGTAAAAAAAAACTATGGTGTGAAACGCGCTGTACGAGGCAAATAAACATTTAATTTCTAAATATAAAAAAATACAATTACATTTGATAAAAAAAAGATCAGACATCAGGTGTGATTTTCCGGGGTGAAACCAACGATTGATTGGAACCAATCCCCAGGTGCGATGAAGACGATGATTTTATGCAAAAAATAAAAATAATAAAAGTTATCTGTAGAAATCCTGTGGCAGAGTGAGCTGAGTCTGGTAACGACGCGTAGACTCGGACCACACGATGAAGCTCAGCAGCGGAGTGGAGATGAAAACTACTGTGTGGCGGCGTGTAACGCAATCACGGACCGCAGCGTAGTGGCGAGTGATGTAGGGGTGTTCAGCCTGGGCAAACGCCCAAAGCTGTACCCTAGGTGATTTCACATTTTGATAAAAGGTTATGGTTAAAAAATGGAATTACCAAGCTGGGACTATAAAAAAGGGATATATATACCACTGCGACGTGGGACTCAACTCATTAGACTCCTTAAACTCTTAAATACGAACTCTTGTTCGATGGCGTGCAGGATGAGACGTCAATAAATAACATGATGATTGGTAGATAGCCAATATTATAATATCCAAAATTAAGAAAAATAGGCAATACGTACGGAAATGAAAAATATAAATTTTATGCTGTAGGAATAAATATTTGTACCAATTAAACGAAGAATTTAAGTATTAAAAATCGAGATAGCATTTAAAATAAATCATTGTAATAATTCAACATGAACTGTCTACCAAGAAAAAATATTTTTGAAGCTCTCCCTTGGTGTCAAAAATTTCGAAAATGAGTATGAAAATTTTTTTTCATACTCATATTCGAACGATAGAAAACCTCTGTGCCACTACTGGCACAGATGGAACTTTTTTTTTATTCCTACGAATAAAAAAAAGCTTGAATATGTGGTGTTAAGAATGAAGGACACATACAAATAAAAATTGGAGAATGATAATTCTATAAAACATACTCAAACCCTAGGAGTATAAAACATATTTTGATCAGGCTTCCTAAGTTCCTGACTCCTAAAGCTTATTAATTGACAAACTAGAAAACATAGCGGTTATGAAAATATAGTAATCTTTACTGAACATTAATTTTTGACTACCTAGGCAATTCATTGACCCACTGGACATGTCCTTTAGTTGGCAACATTTGCGATAGAAGTACAATGTAATACTCATTCGTAACTACATTGTTATCAATATAATGTTTATGTTCAAAGCAATGTCTATGAGTAACTGAAGAAAAGGGAGCATAGACTTGGAAAAGTTGAACTTGTTTCTAATTGTAGTGATTTTATAAGGTCCTTCCCCTGTATTGAATCTATTTATTTTAAACTCTTAGCAAGTAAACATCCAATCCAGACGCTATATGTGTGTGTGGCGGGCCAGTGTTTACGCTACCTTTTGAAGGGAATTACATAGAATCCCCACTTAAATCTCAGCTTCGTGTTACGCTTTACAATGGTAATACAGGATAATGCGCAGATGAAAACGGCTTACTTGAAACAGCACCCTGGCAAAAAGTTAAATAAGGAAAACCATATTATTTCAATTGCCTTTGAAAGCTCTGGTGGGATATAATTGTGGAAGATGGAGCAGAGGTCTCCTTGCTTCAGAAAATTTGTTCTATGTAATTTTACAAGCGAAACGTGTTTTGGGGCAAATTCATGCCCATGCTGTTAAATTAAGGGGACAAACGGCTATTATTTTGAGAAGGAAGAACTAAGATTAGCATAACATCATTATTTAATTAAGAAAAACACGAGGATAGAATGAGAAAAAATGTAGTCCGGGCAAAGTAAAAGCTAACCACGGCTAATGAGAGCTCGTTAAGATAATAATTTCCTCGTGGAAGGGAATCTCTGTATAATAAATAATAAATCATTCGGTTTTTACGAATCTTTGCGTTGTCATACTTTGTGAAGTATATCATGGTTATAATGATTCAGGACTATTAGGATTCATTAGCTTAATCGCCGTTTTGATTTACTTTATTCCCTAAGATTTATTTTGTATACAATAATATTACTTATTAATGAGTATGACTATTAAAAAGAAAATTTAAATTTAACTTATTTGTGTACTATGCTGTACTGTTTTAATGCAAAAATTGTGTGTTTATGCGTCGGAGTACGTTGAAGTTCTTCATTGTTATGTAATGTATATTCATTTTAACAGGACTTGTTGCAGTACTCCTATATGAAAAGACTTTCAAGGAAATGGTTTCATTAATGGGCTCAATCTGTTCATTACAATTTTCGTGAAAAATGTTTTATAAAGTGGGTAAAAAACGTAAGATTATATTTTACGCTCGTATATTTTAATGTCCATTATATTGATGTCCCTAAGTACTCAATTGCCTAAATTATTATTTTAAAGAAACTAAGTAATAACAAGATACCTAACTATGTTACCCAACCAAATGCTCAATTAACCCAACCGACCAGAAAATCTCCTTATCAATTACATCCAAGTAATTACTCCAGACCGGAAAAATAAATTCATCAACCTATCCCAAACCCGAATGAAACCTTAATGGCCGGCTACATTTCCTACATTCCAACGACTTAACATTTGTATGCTAGAACAAGTCGTGAGATAGTTTTGTCCTTTCACCAAGTCGGCCATAATCTCTGGCCAAACATGGACCCAACAAAGCCCACTAAAATATATTAAGTACACTATGTTTAGTATCTAGCTCTATAACTAAACAATCGAACTGTAAAAATGAAGATAACAGTCAAAATGACAATCTTGTGAAAATATATAAAAAAAAAATATATAATTGTAAATAATAGCTTTAATTGTTGTTTATCTTTCCAGCAGGCTTAGCATGACACTCTCTATTTCTTCGAAGAATAGACAGGGCTCTTTCTATACAAAGTGACATTTTGTTTCTCAGTTTTGACATCTCACCGTAGAAATCCTTCTACAATCTGTCATTTTGTCTTTCGTTTCTAACGATCTTTGTCTAGGTTCTTTTTAATGTAGAAAGATTTCTACGGCGGGATGTCAAAAAAGGAGAAACGAAATGTCACTTTGTATGGAAAGAGCCGTGTCTATTCTTCGAAGAAATAGAGAGTGTCATGCTAAGCCTTCAGGTAAGGTTTATGATTAGTTATGTTCTATTTAATATAATTTTGATGTAAAATGTAGGTACATTGAGACTAATAAAACTATTTTCTTTCCAGACCATCACAATGTAGCTTATGATTTCAATATATTATAGAAACATATTATTAAAAAAAAAAAAAAACAATTGTGCAGTTATTTTTAAACACGATGGAAAAATTACAATTCGAATTTGTCGTGAAACCGATAACTTGCATTAATTCGATTAGCGATGACGATAAACATACCTACTTAATCCCGGAACAACTTCAACCTGTAAGACTGTACGATACAGTTACACAAAGTCAAGTTTTTCAAAAAAAATAAAGTTACACTCTAAAGAAGGCCATGAGAAAAGACGAGTTTGTATTTCGGTGATACCAGAAATAAATAAGGCCTATGTAGATGAAGATGAAAATAGGAAGTTTAAGGGTATTTGCTAAAGGAGATAATACCAAAAATACGCCAACAAGCTGCGACTCCAGGAATTTGAGAAGAGGTTTTCACAAGGATCATGGAGAATTTTGCTGAAAAGAAGAAGAATATGTCGAAATCTTATAATATAAGAAGTTTGTCAGAAAAGTTTGTGATAGAAAAAATGTCAAAAAAAACGTCAAATGTATCCCAATGATGGTAATTTTTGAAGCAGAATGTACTCGATTAGGAATAGATAATGATATTAGAAAGATTGTAGTTTTTAGATTGTTCTTGGAGGATTCTTGTCCTGACTGGTATAGTTCCCTGCTTATAAAACACAAAGTAATTTCAGAATGATCAGTATAATAAGAACAACTTTTGTGAAAATAATGCGGACAAAGAGTGGTCTCCAATCAGATATGCAATTTTATTTAAATATATACAGAGCTCATTATTAGGATATGCTTTGAAAAAATAATTTTGAATTGGAAATAAATAAATCTATAGACGAACCCACTCTAATTGACCTGATTGCTATAGGTGTACCAAATGTCATAGTGGATAGAATTAATAGGAATAAGTTAAAGGAAGCTGAGGATTTATTTAATAACATCGTAGGATTAAAACATTTAGTGAATAGAAAGAATTTTGAAAAGAATACGGTAGGTTTTAAAGTAAAATTAAATAAAGAGAAAAAAAGACCGACGAAACAAAACCATGTTTGTTACTCAAGAGGGGCACTTTCAGTGGACCTGTTTACCTTTTGGTTTAAAAACTTCTCCTGTGATTTTCAGCGAGTATTAAGTAGCATTATAAGGAAACATGCACTGCAAACCGATGCATCCGACTACACTGTGAATTACATAGATGATTTTTTTTATATTTTCGGAAACGTTCAAAAACACGTTAACACTTATCGTTATTATTGGAAGCAATTTTTAAGGAAGGATTTAGATTAAAGCTCTCTTTCATTTTGCATAGGATTTGGATTAGGGTTCGGTAAAAAACTCAGGACATTTAATAACAAATAAAACAATTATTCCTCTGAAGGATAATGTAATTGCTATAAAAGATTTTTCTGTTCCAAAAACACAAAAAAATGTTCGACAGTTTCTAGGTAAAATAAAGTTTTATTGTAAATATGTGCCAAACATATCAATTATATTAGATTCGTTACATAATTTGTTAAGAAAAGACCAACAAAAATATTTTCAAGAATCCTTTGATACAATAAAAAAAGTTGCTTTGTTGAAAACCTATTTTAACAATCTTTGACCCAGATTTGCCAATAAACATTTATACGGACTCTAGTATACAAGCCATAGGTGCTGTCTTGAAACAGGTGCAACATAACGGAGAAGAAAAACCTTGTGCATATTTTTCTAAAAAACTGAATGACACCCAAAAAATGAAAAAAGCGTTTAGCAATAAAAGAGGCAGTAAAATTTTGGCAACATTGGCTCATGGGAAACAAGTTTACGGTATCCTCAGATCATAAGCCTCTAGAGAAAATGAATATTACAGCCAGGACAGATAAAGAACCAAGACCTCACGTATCATCTATCTGAGTATAATTTCGAAGTAGTTTATTCTCCAGGAAAAAAAAAACAATTAGAAGCAGATTTTATGAACAGAAATCCTGTATTGGAACCGTTATAAAATCAAGACGAAGGTTTAAAAAATGTGAACTTAGAAGACATCCAAAAATATCAAGAAAAAATTAAGAAATAAAACTAAATACTAATAAATTTAGAATAAAATATAAAATATACTATAAAAAAGTTGGAAAAGGGAGAAGATTGTATTGACTGAGGAATTAAATAAAAAAATAATGATAACATTATCAGTCTTTACTATACTATACATTTAAATGTATAAAAAAAATCTAGAACTAAATATAAATTTAGACTTATGTCTCACTTAGGTCCCACTACTTACCCTATTGAAATAGTATCTATAGATACCGTTGGTGGACTGGGTGGCTCTTGTTCGACAAAAACATATTTACACCTTTTGGTAGACCACTTTACGAGATATGCGTATATTTTGGCTTCTAAAACTCAAAGTTCGAAAGATTTTATAAAGCTTGTTCGGAAAGTGACAGAGGAAAATAAAATTAGCATGATTCTATCCGATCAATACCTAGGTATACATTCGAAAGACATTAAAATTTTTTTAGATAAGGAAAATATACCAATCGTTTTCACTGCAGTATATGCACTATTTTCTAATGGTTTAAATGAAAATGAAACCAAACATTAGTTAATAAAACTATATGCAAGATAAATTAAAGAAAGGATAAACTAGCCTAGACCACTACTGCTCATGAATGTATTCAAAGATATAATGAAACTGAGCACACTGTGACAGGATTTTCCACTACATATTTATCAGAAGAAAAAAATGTTAATATTGTACTAGAGGAATTGAAACAAGAAATAACACTTTATGATTGACAAGACAGAAAAGTTGCATTAGAAAATACTATAAAATCACACAACTATAATTAGTAACAAAAACTAAAAAGAATGGAAACTAAAATTAGGTGACTTGGTATACATATGTTGACAACGGAAATCGGTTAAAAAGAAAAAGAAATAGGTGAATTAAAAATTGGTCCACCTGAAATTTTAGAAAAATTATCAAAATCAATTCACAGAATAAACACAGATCATAAGAAACTTGAATCAAATCTTTTCCACATAACAAAACTTGTTCCGGTTACAGAAAATACTTAATACTTAATTAAATACTTTAAATACTACACTACATTCATATATATTGTCTTAGAGGCGGAGATGTAAATGAAGGTTTACTTCATTCGCAGTCTTTAACACTAGGTATACAAACTATGTTTAGTATCTAGCTCTATGGACTAAACAAGAGAACTGTAAAAATGAAGATGACAGACAAAATGACATGACAATGTGAAATTATAGAAATTAATTTTGTAATTGTAAATAATAGTTTTAATTATTGTTTTTCTTTCCAAGTAAGGTTTATGTTTAGTTATGTCCTATTTAACATAATTTTGATGTAAAATGTAGATACATTGAGATTAATAAAACTACCTTCTTTCCAGAACAACACAATTTAGCAATTTAACTTATTATTTCAATATAATATAGAAACATATTATACAGGGTGGAATTATGTAATGCAGGTGGCATTACGTAATTCCTCCCTGTATAATATGGGAAAGTACTCTACATACTATTGATATAAAATTTTACTCAAAGAAAACATTGCTTTATTTTTGAATAGCAAGAAAACTGCATTCAAAGATTTTCAAAAATTCGCTTGCCACACCCGGGAATTGAACCGACTAAAATCTGTAAAAATTACCGCCTGTACTTTTATTGCATTGATCGTTACGATCAATTATAAGGATGAAATATCTGTAAAAAACTTGATAAATTAAATGATAGGAAAACCATGAAATCTGGACTTATAAATTCTGTTTACTTATATTAGTAATTAATAATTATCATTGAGGTCATTTATCCATTAAAATGATGAATTATTATTTATATAAGACGATTGCAATTTGCACGTGTTTGTAATGCAGACTCTTTTCTTAGATGCGACATAACTGCGTGTATGCGGTAGTTTAAATATGGAATGTTACATTTGAAATTAGATTGTCATAAGATTGTCATATTTGTTATTTACATTTGATTGTTTTTACAAATCATTTCATTGTCTCATGGTAAAAATGGCTTTATATGGAAGCTTATTTTTTAAATAACAAAAACGTGAATCTAGCTCTGCGGTATGGCTCTGCGGCTCTGTGGTATGGACAGATATATCGAGACCGACAGGCACCAACTCGGTTCGTATTGAAAAGAATGGTAAAAAAATTAAAGAATACGGATTGTTTCAAAAAGCGACGGCAAACTCTTCAGCAGAACTATTTAGATTTTTATATAAATGTTTTAACATACTTTTAATCATTTCCGAAGGCTTCAAGCAGAGATGCTGCCGAAGAATTAGGCACAACCCACACTAGCGTACGCACACACTAGTGCTGAAAAGGTATAAGTATATACATATGTTATCGTGAAGGTCGGTTGGTGCAAAAATTGCATCCTGGGGATTGTGACAGACGATTACAATTTTGTCAAAACATGCTGAGAGAAATTGACCGTAACCCTAATTTTTTGAGTAACATGGTCTGACGAAACCAACTTCAGCAATAAAAAGGCATGTACAATCGCCGCAATAACCACTGTTGGTCTCGACTGAATCTTGTTCGTGTTCATGAAACTAACAATCAAGTAAGATTTTCTTGTGGGCCAGGGGACTGGCCCTCGAGGAGTCGCTGGGAACTCTGAACAGGGACTCATGGGGACGCCCGTACAAAGTGGTACGGGATCAACTCCGCCCATGGGCTCTCCCGTTGACGCAGAGTCTCCGGCCCCAGCTTTTGGAGAACGTACCCTGACATACCCTGCCCCGGAGTTGCATCAGGGAGGCGCTCTGGTACCACCGGATGCCGACCTACCTCTGTCGTGTGTTCGAAGCCTATCTGACGGACAAGGCCGTCATCTACCCCGGTCACCAGGGAACCGGCAAGAGATGTCGTGCGGTGTCCCACAGAGATCGGTCCTGTGGCCGCATTAATGGGACATCGGATACGACTGGGTGCTGCGCGCGGTCCTCCCTAGCGGCGTAGTGTGCTACGCTGACGTAACGTTGGTCCTGGTGCAAGGGAGATCGCACCAGGCAGCGGCCGAAGCAGCGGCATGCGGGGTTGCGACAATCGTCGAAAGGATCCGGCAATTGGGACTCGAGGTGGCCCTACACAAGTCCGAAGTCATCTGTTTTCATGGTCCTCGGAACGCGCCACCGTCGGGGTCCCAAATAACGGTAGGAGGGGTTTACATCAGCATCGAATCGACGATGAAGTACCTGGGACTCGTCCTCGACAGCCGGTGGAACTTCGTGGAGTATTTCCGACGGTTGGCTCCCAAACTGGAGCGGGCCGGGGCTGCCTTGAACCGCTTCTACCCTATCTGGGGGTCCAAACGCCTCCTCCCGGAGGTTCTACATGGGGGTCATGCGGTCCATTGCCCTTTACGGGGCTCCTGTGTAGGCACGTTCCCTGGCGCTGCGGCCAGCCCGTCTGTTCAGCGTGGCCTAAAGGGTCATGGCCATCCGGCTGGTCTGGGGATACCGCACGGTCTCCGATGAGGCGGCGAGCTGACTTGCCGGATTGCCGACATGGGATCTGAAGGCAAAAGTCCTCTCGCACGTATGGGAGTGGTGCGAGGAGGTGAAACGCCGGGGCGTAACTCCGCTGCCGCGAGAAATCGTGGCACAGCGGACATAGCTCTGAAAGGCTTGCGGATGGTGAGCAATGGGTAGCTCACCGTCCGGTAAGGACCAGGCCCGGGTCGATGGCGCGTTGTGTTCGACGCGCGCCTCAAAGAGATGTCGATAGCACAAGTGTAGGGGTCCACTAGGGCCGATGCCTGCCGGGGTTGCGGGAAGGTGTAAAAGGGTTACCGAGGCCCCTGGCAACACAGGCAATGGAAAGGACACGGATGGATTTTAGTCAGTAAGAGTCTGACACACCCTCCCGCTCCGCCCAGAGCGGGAGAATTTATTTGATAATTTCACACCGATACAAAAAAAAACAAGTAAGATTTTCTTTCAACGTTTGGTGCGGAATTATGAGAAACATTGTTGTGTTAGTCCACGAGTACGAAGGTCATTTAAACACTGTCAAGTATCTTTAAATACTGGATATCTTAAGAAATGAGTTAAATGGTTTCCCCGAGCAAGAGCTAAACCAAATAATTCTACAGCAAGATGGTGCTCCAGCCCATAACAGCAGAATCACTACTGCCTACATTAATAACCATTTTAATACCTGGATTGGTACAAACGGCACAATCAGATGGCCTGCGAGATCACCAGATCTCACCCCTTTAGATTTTTTTTTGTGAGGATATGTGAAAAATCAAAATAACCTACATTAAATCTTATGCGAATGTAATCAAATTGAGAGTTGAAGTTTGAGAAGAAATTTAAGTTTTGTGGTGACGAATACAAGGAGTCATTTTGTCTGATGTCCAGTCAGGAGTCTGTACCGTCGAATTAACACCATTTTATCTCAAGGGACCGGTATGCAATTTTTTCTTATTACTTATCTCATTCATTTTATATCTTCAGAAACGTGGCTTGGTGACTTATTCGCTTCTGTTTTGTTCTAGAAAGAAGTCCCACCAAGCCAGGCTTTTTTTCTGGTTTTTTCTTCTTTATATTATTCCCATATTGAGCCTACCAAGTGACTTGGTATGAATCTACTGATCTGCTGCTAAGCTGACCGATCGGAGGACGTAGTTCCAGCAGCTATTATTCGCCGGGATTTCGGTAATCCGAGGTGATTCAGCGAAATCTACGCCACGTTCGCTTCTGGAAAGCTACCAGCTACTTAACGTTATTTTTTAATTATTACTTTCTTTCATTGTGTACTGTATTTTGCCACCTGTACTATTAAATGCACAACAGTTTTTTAGATTGCCTGTTTTAATTAAGTCAGGACCACGAATAAGCTTTAGAGCTTAGCACCACGTTTTTGCATTAACATAATTTAAAAACCCAATCATTCACGCGCTTAAAATGATTTTTAGGGAAAAATTTCATAGTTCTAGTAAGTGTGCTCTAAGTTCTAATTCTGTTTTGTAAAACTATTTTATTTACTTATCAAAAGGCATGAGGAATTTTTTAAACGTGTATTTTTATTCATAATTTTTGTTATTTTTTGGATTCTTGTGTTTTTTATATATTAACTAAATTATACGTGTATAATGTCGCGAGTGTTTCTTTCAATCCTTCCACATACGCTATAATATGTAGGAACAAATAATCAATAATATATAATATGGTCTGGTCTCACAGACATGCATAGGCTAACCTTTATTCAACAAACAAAATCAAAGCCCATGCTAAATAAACCTAAGCGAAATATTTACTAATAATTATTCATACCCCCTGGAAACAGGTCAGCTCGCAAAACAAGAACGAACATTACTCACAAAACACGTGTACTAAGCCCGACGAAAAATTCTCCAAAAGCGAACCCTTTTAAAAAAATCACGCATCCTGTTACCGTTTGGTAAATAACACAGACACGCCGACGACGGTCTTCCATTATATTTTTCTTACTTGTCTCATTTGAGAAACAAACAAGGTACTACAACAAACACGATTTTACGAGTTTTCGCATATAACTATGTTTAACAAACTTAACACGGTATGAATTACACCAAAAACTGCTTCAAATTAACCAATAAATAATTCAATCGAAATACCTGCATACAATTTTTTGCCAACATCTAAATCTCAGTACACCACATTTGTTTACCATATTAGACAATAAGTACATAAGAAAAAACACACTAGAAACTGCCATCACACTCACTCCAATTCATAGTTTCTATGCTATTTGAATAAAAATTGGGCATACATAACCTCCACACGTACTTACATGTGGTGCGGCTTAAATGTGTGAGCAAGGGTGCGTCTACATTTGCCAAATGTGTACATTGGTCTTTATTAATATGGGTTTCTGCTGTTATTATTTTACTGTACTGAGAATGGAAATGTCGGAATTGTTTCTTGTTTCTCTTTCTTTTATTATACTTAGGGCTGCCGTGATCTGCAGCTTAAATACGCACGTTTCAATGGCACATAGTCTAAATTACATAATTTTTCCTTACACACAAACTTCTCAAGCTAAATGTTCGCTGCATAAAGAAATCCTTATGGTTGATGATTGGTACGCATGGTTTAACTATATCAGCATGTCTATATCGGCATGGCAACCGCAAAACCTTCAACCTCTTCGACACTCAGAAAAAAGAAAGGTTAGTAGAGCAAAACCTTCACAAAACAAAATTCGTTTAGTCTGCTGCCATAAACCCCAGAGATTTGCCAGTCATCCTCTTGTCTTACAAATACAATCCTAATAACACAAATATGGACGCGGTCTTACCCTGTTTCACGGTGGCTACTTCCAAGGACCTCCCTTTGCGACATCTGCACGGATTCTATGTAGCGACTACTCGAAACCCCTTCTGCATATTTCATTGCAAGTGTCCCAGCGCGGGGACATGTCGCTACGCGCATTGCCCGTTTATATTTTGTCCTCATATTCAAACTGAATTTATGACGCATTTAGAGATTTTTTCCAACACTTACACTGAGAAATGGCCGCCCGTCTCTTGAAATACGCGATGTTCGTAATTGTTATATTTTTACATACCTACTGCCTTGTTGAAGTTTGTGGGTGAGGCTGAGATCGGAATCCCAAATGGAGCAAAGCGGCCCACATATTTTAGTGTTATTTATTCGACTACAATTTGTGTTTCGGCTGTCATGAATATTACTGAAAGTTGGATTATTATTAAAGCCTATTATTTATTTTTTTGGTGAGTTTCAAGGCTGCTTTGATTCGCTGCTATATTCCCGGCTTTCTAAAGAGTAGCCGATTTACAAAACCACTGTACTCCTGCATCTAATGACTAAATTAAGTTTTCGATTGTGAACCTGATCGTCAAATTACACAAAATCCCTCCAACTCCATTTCTTTCTCTATCCGATTGGATCTTCAACACATTTTACCGAAAATGAACCCCTAATACGACCAATCTGGTCATAAGTGTCATTAAAAATGGGATTAATTTTTAACCTCGTTGGTATTCTGCTAGCTCAGAGGTGGCTTACTAAACAGGGCTCCTGCATTGATAAACAGAATCAACCGCACTAATTGCCAATTACGGTGACATGAATGGAGGTACCATTTGGTCCCCAGTAAGGTTGGAATACCTACAATCAAAGGGCTTGGATTGTTTAAGAAATGGTTCAGTACACTCGGTATGTTTACTTTTAATTAGAGGAAAGTCTACAGGAAATTAGTTCAGTAAGGTTTCTTTGAGAGTAATCAACAGATAACTTAATTGTAATGAAACTTGATTAGGTTGGATTTAAGATATTTAGAATTATTCATAAACGCAAATTGGGATACTAAGTAGATAAATACTTTATTACAAAGTAGATTTTTTCTAAGGAAAATTACCTTAATACCTTGTGCATAAAGAAAATGTTTCAGTAAAAACATTCGAATTCTATTAAGTTACCGAAATGCGGAAACAATTGAGAGAAAATCCTATACGAAAGTGCGAACCTAAGCGGTTTAACACGATATAAGATTTTTATCCTCATGCCTTTTTGAAGCTGACACTAAACCCATTACGGGACAAAGGAGTTCCGTATAGAAGATAAGACGTAAGTTGGAAGGATCGTCATCTGCGACTAATGATAATAGCTCACATAATTCCGAACAAAGGTTCGGACGTGCCGAAAACAGACGGAGAGAACGAAGATATCGGATCAGTTTAACGATAAAAATTATTCAGTGGGGGTGTGTTAGTGATCGTTGAGTGTGTGTATGTGTCAAGATTGAGAAGGTGTGTGTCTGTGTGTGTGTGTTGGGAAAATAATTAAATCTTGTTTAATCCGATTTTTCAATCATCAGATAACTTCTATCTGAGGAATAAATATGGCGGTTTGACATATTTTCTATACAAAATCTGTCAAAATGTCAAATATATTCTTCAGATAAAAGTTATCTGGCGATTGAAAACTCGGCCCTTAGACAATTTATCGGAAGTTATTTTTTACGAATAAATAAATGTAATCTTATAATAGTTAAATAAACACGCCCACATGATATTGATTGCCTATTACCTGTATATTTTTAGGTAAGCTTTATTGATTAGGTATAATAAAAGATAAAATATTTTATTAACCATAAGTAAAAATAATTGTTTTTGAAACATAAACACTCATAAGTTCAACAATATTATTTTACTACGCTTATTCTTTTCTTTTTCTAAACTTTACGCATAAAAATTTAAATAAATTAATTTTTATCTCATGCGCCAAGGTTTATCCTTGGAAGCCCATTAAATACTTAGCCATAAATACTGTTCTGTTTGAATAGTAGAAAATGGAAGACTATTCAACTTCCCGTCGTTCCGATTATTGAATAGAAACCGAACACAATGGAACGATAGCCGTACTTCAAGATGTCTTTAATTGAAGACTTGGAAATTTATACAAAAACATCTTGTACCGGAATTCACACAAACCGCATTTTCTGTCCATTCGAGTAGTTACAGGTAACTACTTTTATTAAAGTACTAGCTGTTGCCTTTGGGATCACTCACATCTTAGGGAACTTCTTCACGTAGGCCTTTATCATCATCATTCTCATGCCCTCCTCCCAATTTAATTATTTCTTCATGAATACCTTCATTAATAAATAACTTACCCGAAATAGAAAGTATTTAATAAGTTACTTTAAGATATGGTGCTAAGTTGATCCCAAATCGTTCAGCCATTCATGCGCGATTTGATCACGTAACAAAAATCGTCATCAATACGCCTCGTGCATGTCACACACACACACACACACACACACACACACACACACACACACACACACACACACACACACACACACACACACACATCATCACATATTACGAAAGATTTTCACATATTAATAATATATTTCAAGAAATACGCCTTCACATTATTATTTATCAAGTTATTTTTACAATAGAACTTTTGTTTATTGTTATCATTATGCAAAAAACCATTATTGCACTGTAACACCATCACTGCTCAGGGCCTCATGGGAGCTCCACTATTTGGTCAAGATATATCATTTGCTCAAGACACGATTCGTATTCAGGCAATATAGAAATCGTTCCCAAGGGTCAAATGATGGTCCAACGTTATAGGCATTCAGGGTCCGTACTTCCGAGAAACCTACATGTTGTATTGACCTTACCTACTCATTCTGTTATTTATGTTTATTGTTTTTATAATTTTAGCTATAGTAAGCTATGATGCTGAGAACCATTTACGCTTTTGCCACACTATTTGAAGAAAGCGTTTGGTATTGGTAGAATTTAGCATGACAAAAGTTTTTGTCTCCACCAAAAAAAAGGGTAAGACCCTTTTTTTTGTTGGTTGGGAAATTATCAAATAACTT
Organism: Atethmia centrago; assembly: GCA_905333075.3. Taxonomy (NCBI): domain Eukaryota; kingdom Metazoa; phylum Arthropoda; class Insecta; order Lepidoptera; family Noctuidae; genus Atethmia; species Atethmia centrago. The sequence continues at coordinate 9,759,883 of HG995383.1, read as the reverse complement.
CTTCCGCTCTGGGCGGGGCGGGAAGGGGTGTTAGACTCTTACTGACTAAATCCACCCGTGTTCCTTCCGTTGCCTGTGTTGCCAGGGGCCTCGGTATCCCTTTCGGACTTTCCCGCGACCTCGGCAGACCGTCTTACCCTTAAGTTACATTTCAATACCAACCTACATGAGAATATTTACATATGCCAAATACACAATAACAGCAATCGTTAACCAAAAAGAACTCGACGTTATATATTTTCTTTTACATTTTTATTCCAGTACTAAGATACCAGTTTATGAGCAAAAGGGTTGAATGTCCTTGAATCTAGCTTCATGGCCGATCCTGTGATGTTTTGGCTATAAACATTTGTATTTTTCTTTATCTGATTCTTATGCAGATGCCATGTAATGAATTGTAATTAAGGTAATAGAATGAGTTTGGTTCGGTTTATTTGGTTAAAGTAATTGCCTGTGGCTCCACTCGCATGAAAATGTTCAACATATTCCGAAGTGAAATTATCTACATCTCTCGGTCAGACTCATTATTAAATATCAGACTTATTATTATGATGTTGGGCAAAGTCCCTTGTCCAACATCATAATAATAAGTCTGATATTTTAGCCTTAAATCGAATTAAATCAAATCAAAAGTCATTTATTCAAATTAGACTGAGAATCAGCACTTTTTGAACGTCAAAATTACATAACACAGTGCTCCAAAACGTCAACCTTCACCAGTTCCTAGTGCTTTAGCAAGAAGTGCAGCAGGAAGAAGTGGCGCATCAAACTCCCCAGTAGCACAGCTTTTTTTTTTGGGTGGGAAATCATCAAATAAATTCTCCCGCTCTGCGGAGCGGAGCGGGATGAGTTGCTGCTGACGCTGAAGAGCAGCAGGAAGAAGTGGCACAACAAACTCCCCAGTAGCACAGCTGTCTGTTCAATTAGAAAAAAATTCTATACAATAGTATGCAAAATAATTTACACGAAGCTAAAACATTAAATTATTAGGCATATGTCAGCTAGCACACCACTATACCAACAACAAAAAAAAACATCGAAAACTATACTCAAGCAGAAGTTTAATAAAAACGGAAAGAGAAATGAATACCTAAATATTTTATGCCATTTATGCCAGTAGGCTGCCCGCTTACATATAGCTGAAATGTAGATATCAACTAAAGATCTGAAACCATTATATCACCCCTGTTTCGAACGATATTTAAGACTTGAAAAAACATCAAGGCTTCGTTATTAAATGCAAGTTTAATATTAATGTAGCGTACACATTGAACTTACAGAATAAATTCTCTAAGTTATTGTAAAACAGCATCATCCGTTGCGTAGTTTTGAAGGACCACGCGGTCGCACAGACAGTCATGACAAGCGACTATAGATTGAACAGTAAACATTCAATCTATAATCGTTTTTCGTGTGTGCTAAGAGTTAAAAATATATAGCTGCAATAAAGGGGAACGACCTTATAAATTCACTGCAATTAGAATCAAGTTCTACTTTGGCAAACTTACGTTTACTTTTATTCAGTTACTCATAGACACTTGTCTTAAAAATAAACTTTATAACAATGTAGTTAGGAACGAGTATTACGTTGTACGTCTATCGCAAATGTTGCCAATTAAATTTAATATTGCCCTTACGAGGTACACATTTTAAGCACAATATGGCTATGACGTTGGTAGGTACTAGAAGCCTTTCACTTCCAGACAATACATTAATTATTTATAGCGTGGTCTTTAATTTTAATTCAATAGATTGTTTGCACAAAGACTTGGATACAATAAACCTTTTCAAAAATATACCTATAAATAGAGCTATTCTAGTACATATTTCGTAATATAGTGTTCTAAATACGGCCCGAACCGCCGACCCAAATTAAAAGGTTAAGTAATATTTTGTTGTGCCCGAAAACCCTTCAATGTTCAAGTACCCACTCTAGGAGATAAAAAGCAAGTCTCTTGGGCCATTTACGTCACCCCTGAATTTTGGCGGAGACGGACGGTAGGCAATAAAGCTGAATGTTATCTCACTAATTTTTTCCCCTGCCTCCAGACCCGTCATTCGTTCGCTATAGCCGAAATCTCTCGAGCTTCAACGATTATGGCGCAGGTTAACGAAAATTCGTAGACGAAAATAGAAAATTCGCAACGTCACATTCTAGTCAATCGAACGTGATGAGAGAGAGAAACGCTTTCGATAGTAGATTGGATATAGCCCTTACAAAAGCGGTTAGGTCTTCTAAATTTATAGGTCTCACATATTTTTAGTTTTATTTTACAGTTCAAACTGTATCGACGGTAGGCAATTTTATTTTATTAGCATTCCAAGTGCAGGTACTTGTGAAAGTTAATCAAGAGGGAACGTGTTTCGTGCAATTTGTAGGGCTATTCGACCCTTCATAACAGTCAACAGGGTCCTTAATGACGTTTTCGTTTTAAAAACGAGCGCGGACTAACAAATATATGAGTAAGACATGCGACAGCTGACGTTCGAACTAATTGGTACCAAGTTATTTTAGTAATCAATGTATTAATAGTAGCAATGTAACTTCATGTCAAATGATGATGAAAGTTTTATTGATCCGATACATAACATCACACCAGAAGGGTAAATCGAAGGGCTAATCAGAGGTGTACCTATAGAACACCTACATTTCGCCAGTTATGTTTAAGTCCCATGTAATAGGAGGCGAGCCTATTGCCACCAACCGGGCACAAATCCAGACACCGGGCTGCGACAGCAAAAGACATCATCGTACGTGCGCGAGGACTTTTGCCTCCAGATCCCATGGCGTCAATCCAGCAAGGAGGCTCACCGCCTCACTGTATATCGTGTGATATCCCCAGACCGGCCGGATGGATAGACCCTTTGGGCCGCGCTCAACCGGCGGGCTGGCCGCAGTGCTAAGAAATGCGTCCACACAGGAGCTTCGTAAAGAGCCATGGACCGCAAGATGATACGCAGGGGGCGTAGAAGGTAGGAGCGGTTCAAGGCAACCCCGGCCCGCTCCAGTCTGGGAGCCAACGTCGGAAATGCTCTACGTTCCACCGGCTGTCGAGGACGAGTCCCAGGTACTTCATCGTCGAATCGATGCCGATGTGAACCCCTCCTACCATTTGGGACCCCGACGGTGGCGCGTTCCGAGGGCCATGAAAACACATGGCCTCGGACTTGTGCAGAGTCACATCGAGTCCCTATTGCCGGATCCTATCCACGATTTTTACAACCTTAAGCCGCTACTTCGGCCGCCACCAAGTGTGACCTCCCTTGTGCCAGGAACAACGTGGCGTCAGCCTAGCACACTACGCTAACGCTGCTAAGGAGATCGGCGCGCAGCACCCAGTCGTATCCGATGTCCCACAGATGCGGTCCCAGGACTGATCCCTGTGGGACACCGCACGACTCCCTGGTGACCGGGGTAGATGACGGCCCTGTCCGTCAGATAGGCCTCGAGTACACGACAGAGGTACGTCGGCAGCCGGTCGTACCAGAGTTTCTCCCTGATGCAACTCCGGGGCAGGGTATTAAAGGCATTAGCAATGTCTAGAGATACCGCCAGGATGACCCCACCCTGGGCAACAGCATTCCCCGTCGTAAGGGCCCGCACGCGCATGATGGCGTCCATCGTAGAGTGCCCCCTGCGGAAACCAAACTGGCTCTCAGCCAAACCCCACTCGCACCAGCCGCTCGACGAGGTGGTCAGCAATGACTCTTTCAAAGAGCTTGCCCACCTCGTCGAACAGCATGAGCTGATATGCGGACGGAGAGTCCGCAGGGCGCCCCGACTTCTTTATGAGGACCAGTTTCCCTGTCTTCCAACGAAGCGGGAACTGGCTCCTCTTCAAGCATGCGCTTAGGAGCCCCTTTAGTCGAGGCCCGAGAGCTTCCAAGGCCAGGACCCAGGCTTCCCTGGTAAGCCGTAGGGTTCTGGAGCGGTATTTTTGTCAATCAGCCTGCGTACCGCCACTCTCATTTCTACCACGGTCACCTCCGGAGAGAGCCCTCCCCTCAGAGCCATGGGCCGGGAGGTATGTTCTCCTCGCGAAGAGAACAGAGCGGTCACCACGTCCTCCACAAGCTGGGGCCGGAGACTCTGCGTCAGCAGGGGAGCCCATGGGCGGAGTTTATCCCGTACCACTTTGTACGGGCGTCCCCACGGGTCCATGTTCAGAGTCACCAGTGACTCTTCACGGGCCAGTCCCCTGGCCCGCAGGATCTCCGCTTGGAGGATGGTCTTCGCCGCTCTGTACCCCTCGTGCAGCTCTGCCTGAATGGCTTTCGTATCTGGAGTTCGAATACGGAGCCTGCGGTGCCTACGGTACCAGGCTGGACCCGGGGCATTACCACGTCACATATTTCGGACATGGCCTCCCGGAACCACTCTGCCTCGTCGTTGATGTCAGCAGGCCTTTCCGGTGACACCCAGGCCTGCACGATCGCGGTTTCCAGAAGGAACCTTCTGCTGACAACACTAAAAAATAATAATTTGCGAAATCGGTCCAGCCGTTCACGCGTGATGCCTCGACCAAGGGAAATAGGGAATTTATATATACATACATACATTACTTTTTTTTTGTACACAACGCTTGGTTTCGGAACCTGTGTAGTTAGGTAACTTTATAATAAAAATTAAACCTATTTCAATCTATTTAATTATATTATCTTAATTTCTATTATATTGTTATTTTGTCAACACGACCATTCTATGTTCATACCTACTTCTAATAAAACCACAACAATTTTAAACCTTAAAAAAGAATTCAATTTTGCTTCGGGTTGTCTATGTTTGTGTTTTAAAACTTCTATCTCTAATTCCTTAGTCGAAAAATTTAGAGAACTGTATAGATATAACAAGATACGTTGTACATAAACTCATATAGCTGAGGGGCAAGGACATATTGATTCTAATCACCCCTCCTAGCGCGTAAGTGAATTCATTTTCCCGAGTCAGCTGGAAGAAGGCTTGTACCTTACGCCGCTCGATTTTATCTGAAAAGAAATAACTTAATTGTTTTGTGAAAATATTTTGTAAAGGCTTTAAACTTTTCTTCTTTACTGTAGGCAGATTTGAACAGGTGAGGTGGAAGATCAAGGTTTATAAGATCTTTAAAAAGGCATCAATTCTCTAGCAATTTATTTTCTTGGATCCAAAAAATCTCTTATATAGCAGACTTGACAAGACTAAGTTTTCTGCTAAGATACAACCTTCGTCTGGTCTGTTTCAATACTGTTCGTCGTAATTCAGCCTAATTCACCCACTGCAGAATAAAGGCTTCCCTTAAGAAACCTGATCTTCGCTTATTCACAATAAGTTCTGCCTTCTTCAAGTATGTCTGTTCTTCATCAGTACCAACACTTATAGGGTACATACACCACATAAGCAATATGCCTAATATTTGCATTAATATAGCTAGATTTTTTTTATTTTGTAATTGCTCACCTAGAGAAAACGAATTAACAGCATCGTGCAGGCTTGTCCGGATAGCTGCAACCTGGATAGATGTCACCCTGGAGTAGTAGCAAGGAACCACCACCAGAACAGTGTACTTCATACCACGACCAATCAGGTATATCATCGTTGCTTTACCAAACTGTAACAGAACAATTTATAGCTTAAGACGAGATTAATAAACTTTACTTAACTCGTACTTTGGCTTAACAATATTTCTGTCACTGTCACACAACTGTCAAGCTACAAGTGCAAGATAGAGATGGAACGCAACATAATCGAAGCCAAAGCTATTTATCAATCTCGGCCATAGTAATCCTATAATTTGGACTCTTTCATTTTCGGGAAGCCACTGGAATGACCCGGGAAAAAATAAGAGTTACAATTGCAGTAGTTACACCTGCAATACTTAAAATGATTAATAAAGATTTATTATTATTATTATTATAATTCTCAGTACTGAGGGACCGATTATAAAAAGAGAGAATCTTGTAATAAAGCAGAAAGTCAAGTTAAAAGGATCGATCAGTCAAGGTCAAATCATTTATTTCAATTAGACTGTCTCGCCCATTCTTCTACACATGAAACTTCTTAGGTGCTCTTTATAAAACAATAGTTCGTATACCTACCAAATCAAATATTTATGAGACTCTGATTTACCCCCCACATATGAACCACGAGATCGGTAACAGTACACAAAAATAACGAATATCTACTAACATATCTTAGCTGACCTAGATAGTTTCAAAAGGTCACACGCATACACCGCTATCTCTTTTATTTTGAAGTGATGATGATACCTCCGGGATAGTATTTATCCTGAAAACTGCTAGTCGGTAAACCCTTAGCGGATTTGCGAGCAAATATGGACGCTCGAACCTTTCACTTTCTGTGTAAGTTACGTCTACCTATTTAGTTGTTCTTGTGTAAGTTACTGTAACTGTGTAGATCTACCATGCACTTACACTAACTTAACTAATAACTATGATGATGTGATTTTACAGAATTCGAATTTTGTCATCTACAAATTAGGCTTGGGTCAAATGTTTTCTAAGAATAAGAGTTTTAGGAATTGTACTTACGGTATTGCGCACTGTGACTGTTTGTATCACCTTGACCATCATTTTCAGAAGCATTGTCGTTGATAAACCCGCAGTCAATAGTAATACCAACATCTGCGAAGTGATATCGGACTCATTACTTTTGGACACATTTATACTGTTCAATAAAAAGAGACATAACAACTACAACATAATATAAAAACTTGCTTGCCACGTGTGTGATGAATTATCTTGATATTGTTCCTAAGCACTGTTTTTATTGTAGGTTCAAAGTGAAATAATGCTCCACTCATGCAATATAAATGTGTTTTAAAACATCCTTGAACATTGTAAAAGGTACATTTTAAACATCAATTCGCAAATAATCTTCGTAAAACTTACCGGCAAAGTCATAATAGAATTGAGTTGTTCGGCGCACTTGTGAAGCAAATCGTAGACCCGGTGCAAAGAACTAATATCAAGCTGCGCATTGTTCGCCAGCGCTTCAACTTTATTCAACTTCGTTCGATAATGGTCCGTTCTGTTCTCCACAGGAAACACCTTCAAAACATGGGCTTTAATAACGCGAAGTCTGTTATAAATAGTTCTAATAAGAACGATGATTAGTATCTGTTCACAGTCGTGCGCTAACAGCATAATATAAAAGCAGTAAACAGTGCTGTCGATGAAGAAAGAGAGATAGAAATAGCAGCCGATGTATTCACACAAACTGTAGATGAAACATCCTGAGAGCCAGAAGATACTCGTATATCCAGAATCGATGACGTTCAAGTCTTTACTGATGTTCAACAGATCATCAAACTTGTCGAGATCACGAAAAAAATTGATCAACTTAGTCTTGCTTGCGCAAATAGTAATTAATATAAGAAGAATGTACTCAATACAGCAAGTATACTTGAAGACGAAGTAAGTGACAGACATTTCATCACCAGTGAACACAATATACCAGATCAAAATGGGCATAAAAATTATGTGGACGTAACTCAGGATTAGGATAAAATTGTTGGGTTTGAGGAGGTAGAATCTGTTGATAGCGAGTACCAATGCGGCACGTATTAGGTATTTTATTGCCTGCATAGATGAAACAGTATTTTTTGGAACAAAATTATTTCTTTTAGGAGGCTGGAAATTGACTGGAGTAACTTTTGAATTCCTGTTAGCACTAATTTTAGAATTTGGTAACACGTTAAACAACATGCTTTGACCGGAATCGAGTAGCCAATGACACCACTTTCAAATTTTACTGCTATTACCCTAAACGATCTGAGTGACATTGAACATCGATAAAATCTTTAATCCACATTGATTGATGTCCAACTAATTACTAGATGCTTCTAAAATTTGTAAAATACTTTCTAAATTTTCAGACGGCTGAATAATTCATAGGCTATCGTTTTATCAAAATTGTTTTAATTAAAGCTATTTCACCGAATGTAACAGTAGCGCTGATGCTATTATTTGGATTCCAATGTTGAACTAATTACCATAATTGGCACGAAAAAAGAATAATAATACACTGGTGCCAATTGTGGTAATTAGTTTAAGATTGGAATCCAAATAATAGCATCAGCGCTACTGTTACATTCGATGAAATAGCTTTAATTAAAATAATTTTCGTCAATCGTGTTCAGTCGTTGCCCACCATTAAATTTTTTTTGCCAGGCAAAAATATTTGAATAATGGGCAACGACTGAACACGATTTTCGAATGATTTCAGGGTGTAAGTATATCAAAATGAAAAATAAAGTATAAACTTATTACTACTAACATTGTACCGGTTTAAAAAAAATCTATTCATACATACCTAAACTCACGCCTTCTCCCCATGAGACACTTGTTGTGCACTTGACCTTTCTGAAGAACATCACGATTAAGGGCACTATATTATGTTCTCCTAGGGCATCCCCTCCCGGCGTTTCCACTCACATCTGCCTTGTAAATTCCTAAAAAAAATTAAAAAATATTCTATCGAAAATTAAACGCCTCTTTATCTATCTTGAACTTAATCGCATTAGTTTCACTAACGTTTTTAGTCATCGCCATATCTTCAAACAAAAAACTTCAGATTTATTTTCAAAGCATAGTCTTGATTTATGCCTCTATTTTGTTGAATAGAAAAATATTATATAATAGTGGCCCAGGGCACATTTTGACGTAATCAGAGACTATTAGAGGCATCTATCATCTCAGTGAACGCATGACATTGTGACGTTACATTACGTGGGACATTTTTATCGCCAGACTTAAAAGCCTGAAATAAAATATATACCCAACTTTCGTTGGGTAAGTATTTTATTTGATGTAGAATTTTTTACAGAGCGGTTCTTTGATACAGTACATGAATATGGTAATGTCAGATTCTATCGATATATACACACACACACTTTATAAAGTTCCGAGCTTAAAAAAAAAGATTTAAATATTTCGTACCTCAAAAGGAAAAAACGGAGCCCTTTAAGGATCACTTCATTTTTCGCCCATCTGTCTGTTTTGTCTGTCAATGCCCTTTTTCTTAGGAACGCGTAAAAGTATCGTTGTTGAAATTAAGTTGAAATAAATATCAAATACGTAGGTCTAGGGACCGTAGACCTACGTATTAAGAACTCTAAAAAAATCAAGACATATAATAATTATGTAAAGGAAAAAATCGTTAATTTGTAGTTTTATCACATAAAAATGTTTTTATTTTTTGCTATTCAAACTTACATTTGAGAGCAGTGGTGGCCCAGTGGTAACGGCCGCGACTTACGAGTTGTAACTCGTAGGTTCGAACCGAGACAGGCGCTTTACTTTGTGTAAATTATTTCTCCACTACTGCTCTCAAAACGGTGAAGGAAAGCATCGTGAGGATCGGCATGTCCAAGAATAAAAAAAAAGAAGATATGTGGCAGATCTACCAACCCACACTGGGCCCGCGTGGTGGATTACGGCTCACTCTCCTCTCACAGAGAGGAGACCTGTGAGGTGAGGTGAGTAACAAATCTGTGTAAACTGCGAATAAATTAAAATAAACAAGTGTGTGAAGTCTCCAAATCCTGTGTAGTAAGGAAAAATCTATAATGAACTCGAACAATCATAAGGTATCTGCAAAGCTTAGAACCTAATTATTATTCATACTAATATTAAAATTAATTGTTTATTTTATTGTGTTCGGGTGGCTTACAGCTATCAATACAGAAGTACCTAATGGTGAGGTAATTCACGACAAGCCAAGTGTTACAAGTCAGTTAGCAATAGAGTCTTGTTGTAAAAGTTTTCAAAATTGAAAAACTATTCATTAAACATAACACTAACTGAGTACATTATTAAATTAACTATTAAATTATGCTAAGCGATGGCCGTTTTGCGTGCACGGCATATTATGCAAAATATGTACTTGTTTTTTTTTTTTTTTTGTTTGTGTTCTTTCTTTGCGTCATGTTTACCGCAAATACTCGACTTTCGTTCTTTCTTTTTTGATAACTTACTTTTTTTTTAAAGGCCATACTCTAATAAACAAATTCACAGCTCATCTATCCTCAATATATTCCCAACAATAAATCAAATTCTTAGTAAGCGAATACAATATTGCCTTATATTCTTCACACGTAAATAGACAATGATTGATGAACAAGTTATTTACAAAGGGAGCAACAGTTCATAAGTAACCTTGACACCTGTGACGTCATAGAGGAAAAGATTGATTGCCCGAAAGCCAACAAAGCTCCTAAAGAGGTTATATATGTGGGTGACCTCATTGGTGATGTTCTTCAGAAAAGGCAGGTGCGATGTACTGGCAACCGGCGTGCGTCTATGACCAGATGTATGAACGTAAACAAAGAAAAACGAGTATGTAAGGATCGTAGCAGGTGGCGTTCTATAGTTTCTGCCTACACCCATGGGAATAAGGCGTCAGTACGAATGTGTATTTATTGTAGATTAATAAACGTTAACATTAATTGAAAATATCATTATATATAAAGACAGCCAAATAATTGTTCAAAACTAAGCTAGTTTTCAGTTACAAGAATGTATTTTTTACCGCAGATTTTCTCATATGGACCATATTATGATTCCAATACCAATAAATGCTCCATATCCCATGAAAACAGAACCACCTCAATCAGTAATCTACCTCAGTCAATGGCACCGGTTATCTCATCCGGAGCCACCACCCACTAAAATTACTCTCTAAGAACATTTGCGATCTCTTAACCCTAGATTACAAATAGAAAATAATTTAGCTTTGGATTACTTACATAAACAGGGACAGAGCAATATGGCACACTTTTGGTTAAACCCGCGAGCATCGTTGGCTCAAAGGCTAGTCGTAAATAAAGGATAATTAGTGTCGCACTCAAGCCATTGCTGTATTAATTACGATCCAGATCCATCTAATAATCCAGTATTGCATTTCATGTCGCATGTGTACTTTGGTGCGAACAAAGCATCCGTATGTAGACGGATGTTTTGTTCGTAGAGTTGAATATAAAGCGTGTCGAAGTAAATTGTCGATCATAAAGTCAAGATTATTTTACATAGGAGTCCATAATACCTCAGCGCCATCTCACTCTTTATCTCGATCGCACACTACCAAGAAGGCTCCAAGGTGCCGATAGTTTAGGTATTTTTTTTACGGTGAAAATAAAAAAAAACGTAGTATCTGCTTTATATTTCAGTTATTATACAAGGTTCCATGGTCTAATTTGAAGTATTTTTTAATACTAGTGGTTTTTGTTCGGTTTGGAGGTAACTTTGTAATTTTGTTTTGTCAAGAAAATTTTATGGAATCATGTTTTCGTCAAACATTAATCCTTAACTTTATGCTAGAGTATTATCGATATAACGGAGAAGCATGCTAAGCAGCATCAGTAGGTAATCGATGTAGTGGCTCTTAGGTACGTAATTAGTGCAGCCAGCAACCCAACAGCGTAACACAATTTAAAATAAAATAAATCCATTGCTTCATTTATATTTGGAAAATTAGTCTGCTCGACAACGTAAACGCAATGAATGCACTGAATGCAATGAATGAATGAACTGTCTAAATGAAAGTAATTCGGATACTGTGTTTAACACAATAACCCAATAGTATTCCGCTTGTACTTATTTACACTAAAAATGAAGATAAGTATTACTCGTTAGTCTGAATCTGGGCTTTCCATTCCTTCCTATCTCGAATGACTAAAATCACGCACAATTAGGATACCTGTCTTTCCCGAAGTTGATCCAAAAAGATTGACACAGTTTCCATTAAATATTATCACTCTATTATAAATGTTATTATCTCAATTTGAAAACTATAACAACCCGCCACGTATTCCCCACCACACATTATGTTGATCTCATCAAACTGCGGTGCATAACTTCCGAGATGATTATTACGTTTGTATACCATTCTCTAACCTGCCATACAGTGCCATTTTACCCGAACTTTTTTTTTTTGGGTTGGAAATCATCCAATAACTTCTGCCGCTCTGTGCGGAGCGGCGGCGTGTGTTTTGCGTGTGCTCTTACTGACTAAAACCCACCCGTATTCTTTCCGTTGCATGTGTTGCCAGGGGCCTCGGTGACCCTTTAGTACCTTCCCGCAACCCCGGCAGGCTTCGGCCCTAGTGGACCCCTACATTTGTGCTGACGACATCTCTTTGAGGCACGCGTGGAATACAACGCGCCGTCGACCCGGGCCTGGTCCTTACCGGTCGGTGAGCTACCCATTGCTCACCGTCCGCAAGCCCGCGCCTACGGGCGGCCGGAAATCCGCCCGGGATTACCGACGCCCAGACCGTCTCCTGCGGCATTTTACTCGAACTTAATGTCAATATTTCCAAGTATAAAGTATAAAGCAAGTAACTAAGAGCCAATTTCCAAGAAAGTAAGAGTTGTGGTGGCCCAGTGGTAACGGCCGTGACTTATCGAGTTGAGATCGTAGATTCGAACCCTGACAGGCGCTTTACTTTGTGTTAATTATTTCATCACCACTGCTCTCAAAACCGTGAAGGAAAATATCGTGAGGAAACCAGCATGTACTAGAACCAAAAATTCGAAGACATGTGACATCTACCAACCCGCACTGGGCCCGCGTGGTGGATAACGGCACACACCCTCTCACAGGGAGGAGGCCTGTGTCCCAGCAGTGGGAACATTGTAGGCTGATTATTGTGTAAGTATAAAGCCTCGTATCCACTAGGCAACATTTGGAGCGTGAAATGTTGCACAACCTGTTGCTCAACATGTTGAAAGTCAGCGCGGAACTTTGGTTTAGCAACTTTGTCTGTGATCAGTCGTCGAAAACATATCGCCAGAGAAACTAGTGTTGATTTCAGTGGCGGTTATTATAATTTTATCGAAAAATGCATCCGGAAGAAAAAAGCCAACGCCGGCAAAATCGCACGCTGTTGTGCAACTATGCCGAAGATGTTGAGCGTCGTGTGTTGCACGTCAATTGTTGCCTAGTGGATACAAAGCTTAATACAGAATTCAGCAGAAGGTGGGATATGGGTTCCTACTCATATGAGTGAACATTTTGCAATCTTAATTTATTTGAAACTGAAGGTATAGTCGTTTTAGTAATAGAATTTCATACGACAGTTGGGTTTATGGATAAATTTATAGCATACATATTTAAGCAGTCAAGCTGCATTGTTGTGTTCTGATTTTGGTCTGATGCAAATATGGCCTGTTGTCCACGACGCTAGCAAAAAGCAACGCTCAAATCACCGATGTGATGCTGTGACATTCTGTCTACTCATTGGCGATTTGAGTTTGTATTATTACGTTACTTTTGAGTAGCGTCGTGGGCGTTTGCAAATCATTCAATTCAATCATTGCAAACTTCCGTGTGCGTGTTAGGCCCATCTAACATGCACACGGAAGTTTGCAATGATTAGGATTCCTTAAGTAAGATTCCTTAAGGTAGGGTAGGTAGGTAGGTAGGTAGGTAGGTAGGTAGGGTAGGTAGGTAGGGTAGGTAGGTAGGGTAGGTAGGTAGGGTAGGTAGGTAGGGTAGGTAGGTAGGGTAGGTAGGTAGGGTAGGTAGGTAGGGTAGGTAGGTAGGGTAGGTAGGTAGGGTAGGTAGGTAGGGTAGGTAGGTATGGTAGGTAGGTAGGGTAGGTAGGTGGGGTAGGTAGGTAGGGTAGGTAGATAGGGTAGGTAGGTGTTGTAGGTAGGTAGGGTAGGTAGGCAGGGTAGGGTAGGTAGGTAGGGTAGGGTAGGGTAGGGTAGGTAGGTAGGGTTGGTAGGTAGGGTAGGTAGGTAGGGTAGGTAGGGTAGGTAGGGTAGGTAGGGTAGGTAGGGTAGGTAGGGTAGGTAGGTAGGTAGGTAGGGTAGGTAGGTAGGGTAGGTAGGTAGGGTAGGTAGGTAGGGTAGATAGGTAGGGTAGGTAGGGTAGGTAGGTAGGGTAGGTAGGTAGGGTAGCCAGGTAGGGTAGGTAGGTAGGGTAGGTAGGTAGGGTAGGTAGGTAGGGTAGGTAGGTAGGGTGGGTAGGTAGGGTACCCACCCTACCTACCTACCCAGGTAGGTAGGGTAGGTAGGTAGGTAGGTAGGTAGGTAGGTAGGTAGCAGTCTGTTCAAAGAAAAATGTATACAATAGTATGTAAAAATAATTTAGCAGTCACCGAAGTACATCTTCAGGTCACACCATCAAGTTCGGAGGTTAGGTCTCATCATAACTATCAAAACGAGCCCAATCTCAGCACACCTAGTTCCATTCGTCGACGAGTTCTAGTAGCAGTAGCTGAAGTACACCTTCAGGTCACTCCATCAAGTCCGTAGGTAAGGTCTCGTCAAAACTATCAAAACTAGACCAAACTCCGCATCCCTAGTTCTACTGGTCGACGAGTTCCAGTAGCAGTCACCGAAGTACACCTTCAGGTCACACCATCAAGTCCGTTGGTAAGGTCTCATCATAACTATCAAAAAGAGCCCAAACTCAGCACCCCTAGTTTTACTGGTCCACGAGTTCCAGTAGCAGACACCGAAGTATACCTTCAGGTCACTCCATCAAGTCCGAAGGTAAGGTCTCATCATAACTAACAAAACGAGCCCAAACTCAGCACACCTAGTTCTACTGGTCGACGAGTACCAGTAGCAGTAACTGAAGTACACCTCCAGGTTACTCCATCAAGACCGAAGGTAAGGTCTCATCATTACTATCAAAATGAGCCCAAACTTCATACCCCTAGTTCTACTGGTCCACGAGTTCCAGTAGCAGTCACTGAAGTACACCTTCGGGTCACTCCATCAAGTCCAAAGGTAATGTCTCATCATAACTATCGAAACGAGCCCAAATTCGGCACACCTAGTTCTATTCATCGAGGAGTTCCAGTACCAGTCACCGAAGTACACCTTCAGGTCACTCCATCAAGTCCGTTGGTAAGGTCACATCATAACTATCAAAACGAGCCCAAACTCGGCACACCTAGTTCTTCTGGTCGACGAGTTCCAGTAGCAGTCACCGAAGTACACCTTCAGGTCACACTATCAAGTCCGGAGGTAAGGTCTCATCACAGCTATCAAAATGAGCCCAAACTCGGCACACCTAGTCCTACTCGTCGACCAGTTCCAGTACCAGTCACCGAAATACACCTTCAGGTCACTTCATCAAGTCCGGAGGTAAGGTCTCATCATAACTAATAAAACTTTCCTAAAGTCCACAGCCCACATCTCTCTACTAGTAGAGGGCTTCCAGTGACTAGGAGTCACTGAAGTATTTGTATCTAAGAATTATTTAGTAAAATTATAAAAGAGCAATACGAAATATTTTTTGTAAGTACCTACAAATTATAACGAAATAAGAAAAAAAATACTCAAAGGATCCAAATTAGTTCACTTGACTACTACGAGTATTCCCGTAGCTACCCGTGCGTACACTTCGTGTGACCCGTGTCAATGTAGTAGTTTACCTATAAATTTTACAAATGCGTCCTTAAAAACGAATAAAATCGTGTTATGGTGACTCAGAGCGCCGAGCGTTAGCGTCTACCCGTGACAGTGGTCAGCGATGCACTGCCGCCCGTCGCCCGCAAGAGCCCCCGCTTCTACGCGCACCAAGTTTATTCGAAAACACAACCCACCTTGATTAATCAAACACAAAACAAATAGAATACGTAAACTAAAATTTGAGTAGTTAAATTGTCTTTTAGATGGTGAAAGTTTCATGAAAATACGCCTGTTATTTTTTGCGTAATAGTCGTGTTTTTGTCCGCGTTAGACATTACTTTACAAATTAATTGCACTATATTATATACATATTATTTCAAATATTTATATATCAAATTACGAAGACAATAGTCTAGTATAAAATATATTTTTTTCAAAGTAATAAGACTAGTCATTTAGACGTGAAGTACAATTTAAAATCATTAGAAGTCATCTAACTGCGCCTTAAAACAAACAAAATTCAGTGCTACCAATCACGTCACGCGTCAAGTTATAGTCAACGCACTATACACGTGCGAATATTTCACTAATGACATATGACGTTCGTAACACATGAAGACTACGTATGTAGGTACTAATTTTTTTTTTCGGGTTCCACTGCAAAACAAGGAAGATGGCCGTAATTGTTTTTTGGTACAATATCACAGATATAAGTAAGACAGTTGTGCTATTTACGAAGAATTTTGTATCAAAGAATCTTTCCAATATACCTACTAACCCATGTTTCAAGTAACATAAAAACGAGAAACCGACAAAAACGTGCCTACGTATCTGTCATTCCTACATCAGAAGGAAAATAAAACCGTGTATTCATAATACAAATGTGAGATATCCCTCATGTTTAAAACATTATGTGATAAAAGATTCTATTATACAGGTTCCTCTTTTGACAGATATTACGATTCTTGGAAAGCATCACATAATAGACAGGCAGTTCAGTGGAGCCTGTAAGAACAGTTTTCGGTGAATCTCAATGAATCCAATTGGTTCTGAGTATTCTGACCTAACCCTTTCACGGCTCGGTAAAGTTTATTCGAATCTACAATTGGTTCTGGTTAATAGCTTTTTAACTGAAGTGATTTGAATTATGAATATTTTTAGCAAGTGCAGTATTTAGGAATAAGATACACACATTCTTTTCTTTTTTTTTTTGTTGGTATAGTGGTGTGCTAGCTGACGTATGGCTAATAATTTAATGTTTTGTGTTGCACGTAGTGTAAATTATTTTGCATACTGTTGTATAAAATCCATTTTTTTTCTCTAACTGCTGGGGAGTTTGTTGGCTACTTCTTCTTCCCAACTAAAGCACTAGCAAGTGGTGAAGGGTGGGCGTTTTGGGGGACTGTCTTATGTAATTTTGACGTTCGAAAAGTGCTGATTCTCAGCCTAGTTTGAATAAATGACTTTTGATTTTGATTTTGACACACAAACATATTTTTTTGGGGGGATGCAGGGTGGTTATATGTGTGACAGGTTTTCCTAGTGCAGGTATCAGTCTGAGCAAAGGATTTATCAAATGTTGTAACTTAAAAATTTTAAAGCGGTTTTGTAGAAGAGAATTATCATATTTAAAATAATTAATTTAATTTATGAATGAAAGATGCTGAATGGTAACGGGGACGACCCACACTGAAAATACATTTACGTATCGTCACTCTTCGTAATGTGAGCAAGGTATTTTTCCAGCTGTGAGTTGAGATAGACTGGGTGTTATGTCGGACAACGCCATATTCCAGCCCCCCTAAATGGGTCCAGGGGAGAAGGACTCGGGGACATCCGTCGCCCCCATACAACTAGACCCGAGGTGGTGGCGCGTAGTGTTCCACGCGCGCCCCTATTAGGAGTCTTACACCTCACTCCCCCCGCGGTCCTGAGTTGGCCCGCAAAGGCGGGCCAGCACCAGCCGGGGATCGCGGAAGTCGCATAAGATCCCATGATGCCCAGTGCAAGTGTGGGAGAGAAACACTGGGGTGGTTTTTAGTTAGTCAGCAAGAGTCTGACAGACCCCTCCCACCTTAGGGCGGAGGACATCCATGGGGATTCTCCACCCCTGAAAAAAAAGGCTGAGTGTTATGAACCCGCAGACTGACAAAATTACCACGTAAAATGCCATTTTCAATCAGACACTTACTTTACTCTTACCCAGATTATTTGGACTGAATTACGCCATACGCCTATAATAATTAAGATCAAATTTTGCCCAATAATTCAAGCTGCATCAATACATCAACAATGCCGTATGCGGCGTCGACATTATCTGAGACGTCTATTATAAAGCCAACCCGTATTACTGAAATCACAGCATCTTACAGATAGATAGGTACACACACTAAATTACACTTCCTTAGCGGTAGCCTTATAATCTGTAACTATTCGAGTAGCAATTAGTGCTATTATGTGAATTAATTCTGCTTAGAGATACCTAATTAAGCCTTACCCTTACCCGTAATTAAGCGCAACGTCACTTAATCTGTCCGTCCGTTATTGCGCATTGAATGAGCAAAGAACCCCGTTTCCGATGAAATTCTTACATACATTTTCTCCAGCTAAGTTTTTGTACTTATTTTAACAATCATTCGATAATTAGAACACAATTAAAGGATCCAGTTTATCGTCAATCTGACAAAAGTATCGGATCTATGTGACGCCAAATTGATACTATACACACACTTATAATACTATACATACACTCCGCGCCGTCGTTCGTTGATCTATCGAATAAATAGGTGCTAGAATGTTATGACAAGTTCATTAATGTTTATTCACGTTAGTTAGGTAAATACCTAAGAGTATGATGAATAATAATAACTTCTATTAAGGTCTCTGCACACAGCGAGCGTGGCGCGGCGGGACGGGACGTGATCGCGCAACAGTGTGACCACTGCCGCCGCGCCAGCGCAGCGTCGCTGCCCCGCCACGCAGCGCCCCGTCACGACACGCCCGCTGTATGCAGAGACCTCTTTAATCTTTGAGCTAAGCCTCGTCAATTTGATTCGTTCAGCACCACTAAGAGTACTATAATTCGGTGGTAAACTAGGTGGTAGGTGGCACATTTGGTGATATTAGTTTTCGTGCAAGTCGTGGAAAACCGTTACTTCATTGGAATTGAACTCTGAATAATATTCTAACAGATTATCTAGCATCACATCACATCACAATGTTAGCTAGTAATCCTTGTGTTTTTGAGAAGAAGCTTTGCCCTGCTGTAAAACAAATTGCATTTTTCATATATATAAAGTTAAAAGTCATATTATTTATATTCAACCTTTCTAGTTAATCAAGAATAATCTCAGTGAGTTCACGAAATTTGTACCCATTTAGCGATGTGTTAGCACAGTTTGTCAAAAAAATTATTAAATGCTTCTGCAGACTGGGTCGATATTGCGGGGGCGACAGGCAACAACCAGTCTGCAGAAGCCGTGAAGCGACAACAGAGCAATGTCAGAGGGGCAATTTTCATATTTTCAATATCTCAATAAAACTTACAATTTACCTTGACATTTGACATTGATTCTTGCTGAGATGAGATTGCGACTTGAATTTGAACATTTTCTAGGAACGAGAATTGGCCTCAGAAAGATAAAATATAGGTGATCTGACACAAACTTATTGTAAGCTGTTACAACAATGCTCTGTTCAGCTGTTCACGCTGTAACCTATTATACAAAAATCACCAGTAAACTAACAGTACGGATTTGAACCAAACTCGAAATGCCAAAAGATATAGGTATTCTATTCGAGAGTGCAATAATAAACGAAAGAGAGCAACCTTACATATGTATATCCCCTGACCGAGGATACGCGAGAAATGCGTCGTGTGATGACATCTTTATCGACACTATCTATCGACCTCTCGTCCGTCGTTTGCAGGACATAAAACGTGTCCATGTTTAATGGCTCATAAACTATGAGTATGACTTATCTTTAACTGCTTAACTGTCGTCGTTCTTACTGATAGTAGTAGTAAGTCTTTATTCATTGATAGTCATAGATATATTAAGTGGATACCGAAATCAATTCGGATTTACTTGAAGATATTTTAATTTTTAGAGAAAGTAAGCAAGCCTAACTCTATTCTTACAGGTATACTTAAAATATTCTGCATAATAACTATAAGTTAATTTCAGGCTAGGTTCATCGCAACGATAAGTCCCCCTCTTTGAATAGTGGTAAGAGGTGGTGCCTCCACGACGTCTTCAACTTCCGTCTGACGCAGGCCTCACGAGACACACGTCTGCTTCGGAAGATTCCTGTTCCAGATAAAGCGGGAGGCAACGTCCGGGTGTCACCATTGTGTGGATCGCCCAGAGGACGCGGTGAGGGCATACGGTGGAGGTCTACCCGGCTTGGGCGGGGCACCGCCATGTCCTCGTGGAGGCGATCGGCGGAGGTGATCTCTCGCGCCCCGCCCTGGTCCAGGCGATGGTTTGGAGCGAGAAGGCATGGTCACCTCCTTTTGCAAAACAGTAATGCTCGCGAAAGAGGTGGCTGAACGGGTCAGGGAGAGGAAAATTTCGCGCCCTCACGCCCTTAGTCGCCGCAAGAGACGCCCGAGTCCCGGCCACCGTAGGCGCGACCTTGCGGACTGTGAGCGATGGGTAGCTCGCCTTCCGATAAGGACCAGGCCGGGGTAGACGGCGCGTTGTGTTCCACGCGCGCCTCAAAGAGATGTCAGCAAAAGATGTCAGCACAATTACTGTCGGGGCCCGTTAAGGCCGATGCCTGCCGGGGTTGCGGGAAAGTCCGAAGGGGGTACTGTGGCCTCTGGTAACTCACAGGCATCGGAAGGAACACGGGTGGGTTTTGGTCAGTAAAGACTGACACGCCCTCCTGCTCCGCCCAGAGCGGGATAAGTTATTTGATAATTTCCCACCCAAAAAAAAAGGTTAGGTTAGTCAGACAACGCAAACATGAAATCGACCAAAACAGTCATTTGTCATTGTTGTCATTCAGCAAAATACCAAAACTATTGGTTTTTTTTGGTGACACTTATCCAAAAACAAACTATAGATACATATATCAAGCCGAAGTCTGCATACATATAAATTTATATATAAAAAGAGAGAATATTAATTTAACTTTTAACGTCTCATTTAACTCGACATTGCTGGCTCCATATTCCTACAAACAAACCCAGTCAACATTTTCAAGGCCTTCTCTCATGAAATCTGATATGAAATATGCAAAAAGCGTTTCTGGGTGCCCTCGGTACAAAGCGTAGCCGGCGATATTATGTAATACCGGAGATATTAAGGTGACTTTATTGAATTAAGTTACCTGCGATTTGTGTTACTGTTCTATTTTTAGGGGTTAGCGATCGTGAAGGGTTTCCGGAACTTCTAGTTTTGATTATCGAGGTTGAGGGAATAGAATACTTACGATGTAGTTGATAGTACTGCCTCGAGTAACCTTTCGATTAGATTTCGAAATAATAAAAATGACACCTGGCTCTCGTAAGGATCAAGGACCTGATTCAGGAGGCCGTACTCCTCGATACGCCTCCCATCGTTAGGAGATTCTTGTTTCTGGAGCCGTAACCACCAGTAGCGTGGACTTTGCTCCCAACACCGGCAGTCCACTATTATTTTTAGTTTTAAATGTTTATGAATATATGGAAAATACAAATAAAATGCCTTAGCGTCGGACAGCACCTAGTACCGGACAAAACACGTCGAAACATGAAATTACGCTCTTAATAATATTTGTGTAATTGAAGACGTCAAACTCAACGGTCAGAACGCCTTGTGCGCCGTGGGGGGAGGGGTGGGGGAAGGGACGGCGCATAAGGCGTCTGTTTCGTTCGATACGCCTTACAGGTTACGTGTTAGACATTTTGCGCAGGAATTTGTTGCGTCGAGTAATATTGAGAACGTCCCAGATTATATTTATATTATTTTTTAAAGTTAATTAATTGTGAGTGGTGCTTTTGATTCAGTCATTGGTAAGTACGCTTTACATAGATTTTTTTTTTTTGCGGATTTTATGTTAATCGTTACTATAATACTGTACGTTATTCCCGTAAGTCCGGACAGTAATAGATTCCCTACTACCGGACAAATATATTTTGACAAAACAGTGTGCTGGTTATATTCTATATAATATTGTAATGCTGTTAATTAACTTTTTAGATCATTTGATATAATGGAGACGAAGGAAAAAGGTATCTGGGACCCAAGTACATTAGCATTAGCAATTGAAAATGTTTTAAACCAAAAGATGACCATTCTTGATAATTCGCCACTACCAGATAGATGCTGCTGCCAGAAGATCACAATCAAGGAGACGTAGAGCTGAAAAGAGTGAGATTTTACTGATCCGCAGAGAAAGAAAATGAAAAAATAAGCAAAGAAGGCAATCGTAAATTTAAAAAGACAAATGACAAAACAAAAATAAAAAACTAAACTAAAACCTACTGAAAAGAAGCTGGAAAAGTATTATTGTGTTGTCTGTTGCGAAGACTACGACGAGGGCTGGATCCAGTGTGGACACTGGAAAGGATGGGCTCATGAAGCCTGTGCGGATATCCCAGAGTGTTCAGACGTTTAAGTTTGTGACCGTAATATTTTTTTTTTTTAGAGATTGTTTTTATTACTTATAATCTCGATCTCCAATTATGTAAGATTATGTTGAAATGGAGGATTATTTGCTTAAAAACTATTTAATTTTTTGCGTAGTTAAAACATACGTCATTTATTTAGATTTTTATAATGTGTATATGGCTCAGGCGTTTATAGTATTAATGTAAGATTATTTTGTAACATACATATAATTTTTGTAAACCCATAATGACCAGGTTCTTCCGGTCTTATGGGTTCGAATTTATACTTGTCCGGTACTAGGTGCCAAATTTCAACCAAACCAAAAACTAAACCAATGATTGATTCCATTTTAAGTGGCAAAAAAATTTACAATGTTCATCTTTGTTGATTTATTTTAATGTTATATATGATTTTTAAACGAATATGTTAAGTATCGAAATAAAACATAATTATTCCATTTTTTGATTATGAAAAACCTTAAGTGTCCTCGCACTCGGCGGACTCCCCCTAAGCCACAAGGGATAATGATTGTACCTCGCCAAGCTAATTTTAAGTTGCGTTTATTACAAAAGTAGCAGCAGTTATTTATTGTGAGCTTAAGAATTCATGTACAACGACATTTTTCACAGCATAATTTGCGTCGTTATTGCAGTCCACTAAAAAAACAGTTTCCTCTCAAGCCAAAATATAAACCTCACCACTTTCTACCGTACATATTAGTTTAGGAGCTCTAAAATCCCACACACGTTTCCCTACTTTTTATAGCCAATTTAAAAACGGCTAGCTTATTAGACAAAATATTTTGTGTAACCAAGTGTTTCATTTCAGCGGTTAGTTCATATTCTAGACACGACGGGGAGCTAGGTATGCATTATTAGTCGGTCGGACTGCTTGCTTTATTATGCATGCCGTGTCTTGCAACCGGCTTTTGTCTCGTTGACCAGCATGCGGTCTTTGTCAATTATTAATCTTGTTTCATATAAAAGACGATTACTATTGTTTCTGTTGTTAGATTAGGGAAGCATACATTCTATTGTTGAAATTTCTCACTCATTTTAAAATTCAAAACAAATTATGTGACTAACCCAGTCAGTGTATGGTTGCATCTGTTTGTGCATTGTGCTTCAGACTGAGGACATCGTAGAGTACATACGGGTGGGTTGAGGGTGGAGAAGTTGGAGGCGCGCCATAACAATAATTTCAAGTCGTTCGTGGTGCGTGTCTCGACTCATCATTTGGTGACGTTCCTTAAGGAAGAGTTTTGTCCCAAAGGTGTGCTGTATGGGCATTTTCGTGTGCAGAGTAGTTTTTAAGTTTGTTGTAGAAAATATGTATTAGTTTATAGTTATTGTTTTTATACTTATATAAAAACAATAACTATTATTTCAACAATTTCTATTATTTCACAATTTGCAAAGATGTTTGAGGGTTTTATTTATAATGTAGTTTATCCTCACCTCCGTCATATAATTAGTTCGAAGCAACATGGTTTTGTGTCTAACCGTTCTAGTATGTCCAACTTACTTATTTACACTACTTTCATTGGTAACACCTGTGAGGCTAGGGAACAAGTTGATGCTGTTTACACAGATTTTGCAAAAGTCTTTGATCGTGAGGATCACTCAATTCTTTCTATGAAATTGAACTGTTTTGGCATTCATGGCTCTCTGTTGCGGTGATTTGAGAGTTATTTAATTAATCGTTCTCAAACAGTTGCCTTGGCGGGTTGTCTGTACCTTTTTCTCCTAGCTCTGGTGATCCACAGGGCCCTTTGCTTTTTTGGTATTTTTGAACGATCTTTTAGATTTAATAAATTGCAATTGTTTAGCCTATGCTGATGATTTGAAAATATACTGCAGGATATTGGACTTAGCTTAAAAGAAAGACGAATCACTTTTGCTACCACATAGTGACGTAGCACAAAGAGCAACATGTCTTGAGGTGCTTGAGGAGTGGAGAGGCATTCCACGGCTTTCAGAACAATCCCAGAGCCAAAAATCCCTAAGAGCACTTACTGGAATACTTCCTTCCACCAAGCACGTTTGCTCTTGCGAATCTCCACTCAAGCCGGCCAATATTATTATTATTATTGTCTTTAATGTCGTAGGAAATAATTTTATTTCCTTTCCAAGAAATACCAGAGCATTGAAAGAAATAGAACGAAAAGAAATACATTTATTTAGCACAGATTAAAAGGCCCACAACATATTTTGCGAAATAAAGATAATCTGAAAACAGTTAGGGGAAGGTGGGGGAAATAACGTTACGGGACCGGTCAAAGATCCCGGAGTTGTCCAACAAAAATGTGCTAAGAATGGCAACCACATGGCCAAAAAATAGCTTACCAGGAACCTATGAGAAATTCTACAGGATTAAAAAGGCTTGAATTTAAATAACAACTGCGCTGCGCATACACCATGTAGGGGACGGTTCAAAGTTAAGTTGTTCCGACACGAATAACTTCTTTAAGGGTCGGATAGTTGCCGTTGACCTTGGCCATAAAAATTCGCGTCGCGCTCACGCCACCCTCCACCGTTCGGTTTCATATGGAGTATTTATTTTTAGTAACGAAAATACGAATATAAGAAAAAAAAAACAAATAGAATTATAGTTATTAAAATAATCAGTTCATACAAAAAAAAACATGAAATTATCTAAAGTACAGTGTAGTTAAAAGTAATATCGGTTGGTTGGTTCAGTGTTTTAGTCCTTGCTTCCTGAATTTATTAATTTAACATATGTTTTTTGCATAACTTACTTGCATTATAAGAGGGCTTATTAACAGATTTAAAAGATAAAATATCTGCGCGTTAAGAAAAGAGGTAGCAGTGAATGTGAAATGCATCACTGAACGTTGTACCATCGCGCTGCATTTTAGTGACGCCATAAAGTTGTTTAGTTTGGTTTTCGCTTGGTGGTACTATTTTGTTACCTAAGAAGTATTTTTTTCCTTTCTTACACTTTTTGGTCTACTTCAATCAATTTTACAGCTATTTATGTGCAAGTTGCATTTAACAGTTGGAAAAACTATAGGGTATGTTTTAAAACGCATTATTGGTAATTTGTTACTTTTATTTTTGAGTCTGAGATAACTTCTGAAAAATTGAATTTGAGGCTAAATTAAGTTCCGCTGGTTTTGGGTTAGTTGTGCCGAGAAAAACGTACACAGAATGAAGCAACTTATGATAAAATGAAAAAATATTTTACAATGTGAACAGAAACACAAGGACGGGGCCAGAACTCAGTTGAACTGCAACAGCGGGTAGCTAATGTTGTCATCAAAAGTGAAAAGCTTAAAACGGCAGCTTCGGATCAAGATATATGTCACTTGTTTGAAATAGTAATACTATGTTCACTAGCACAACAAAACAAAATCCGACCGCCGTTCTTCGGTCCTCGCCACCGAGGCCCGCCGCGACGTTCCCGCCCTTCCCTGCCCCGATCCTTGCTCGAGCCAAAACGCCCTGCTGAGCCTGTAGCTTTTATTTCCCCTAATAGTAATATTAATCCAATCCAGGCTATTGCTTGCTGTCCTCCCCCAGCGACCCTAAGCTAAGCCGAGGTCCGTACCCCACAGGAGGTGCCCTTAGCGTATAGTCGGTTTGTTTTTAAGTTGATGCCCTGGCTGGAGGCCTTAACTTATTGAGGCACCCACAAGAAAGTCCGGTTAAGCAGACAACAACCTCCTAGGGTGACCTGCGAGATGGCAAACCAAAATAAAAGACAGTGTTGTGCGAACGAATTCAACAGTGTAGGTAGCCTATCTGTATGTCTCGATGGAAAACACACGACGTGATGGACGCCAAATTATAAAAATAAAAGAACTAATCAACGTTCGAGAGACAGCAATCAGGGAACGGGAGACAATCTGAAAATGATTACGATGGTCATTGCGTTAAAGGTTTTCATTCTGTCTGCTTTAAAATAATTTGGGAAAAGGTAGGATTTTATATTTTTACGACGAAAAAATTGTAAGCTTTAATTTTGTGTAAAGGCTCCTGCAAACTGAGGCGATATCGCGGGCGCGATAGGCAGCAATATGCCTGTCGCACCCGCGATATCGCCCCAGTCTGTAAGAGCCTTTTGAATATATTTTGACTACAGTTATTTATGCGCTACGACAAAAAAATGGCGGACCAAAAAATTAAAACAGCCATAACACTTAGTACCTACCCACTAATGAATCTTATAACTTGTAACCCCTAGACGGAAGTTAATAATGGTAGGTAATTTACAAAGTCTTTTAACCCTCGAGCGCAGCGTACCATTTCAAGTTAACCTATTTAAAAACTAGCTTAAGACGCTTATTGTGAAAGAGGTTAAGTGGGCTACTATTCTCAGCCAGATCATGAGGGTACTTGGCTGGTGTGACAAAAGCGACCAAGTCAAGCCATTGAGTTGGTTGCTTGCAAGGAGTGTTCATGACAGGAGTACAAGGTAATTATAAACCTTACTCTTTGTGAAGATTGTGAAATTAAACATTGGTGTTTTTTTTAAGGTTGATTATGTTTTTTGGTTCATGCTCTGTCCGGACTTTTTCCGGATTCTTGTATTTAGTTTGTAGACGTTGGTGATAGTTACTGTTACCGTTAGCCTGTATCATCCTACTGGTGAGCAAAGCCCTCTCCTCATGAATTCCAGTATTTGCGTCCAGAGCTAATGTGGACTGGTCCTTTGTTTTGTGCATCTCGTCCCGCCACCTTCTGCGGGGACTGTCGCGACCGGTCCAAATTTGACGGAGAAATCAGTGAACTTTTAACAGTTACATAAAAAAAAGAAAAACAAACATACAGACGAACATAAAACCTCCTTCTTTTTGGAAGTCTGTTAAGAATAAAAGTAGTTTGCCAGAAAATTTTTTTGCACAAACTTACTTAGTTTGATGTACAGAATGCGTATTCGACGGCTTCGTGAAGGATCTTCCTATACCCTGTATAGAGTGTAGACCTAAAACCCTGATACCTGATTTATACTTAATTAACCCCCCACATACTGCAGTGTCTCAAGACGAAAGTCTTTGACCAGTGCGTGTTGCCGGTGATGACCGATGGCACCGAAACGTGGTCGCTCACAATGGGCCTTTTAAAAGGGTTATAGTCACTCAAAGGGCAATGGGGAGGGCTATGCATTGAGTTTTCCTACGTGATCGAATCAGAAATTAAGAGATCCGCAGGCGAACCAAGATTACCGACATAGCCTTTGGGCTATTGCTATGAATTACCAAACTTAAGTGGCAGAGGGCAGGGCACATTGCTCGCAGAACAGATGGCCGATGGGGCGAAAAGTTCTGGAGTGGCGACCGCGTACCGGAAGATGTAGCGTTGGAAGGCTTCCTATTAGGTGGACTGATGACCTTGTAAAGGCCGCAGGAATCCGCTGGATGCGGGAAGCACAAAACCAGTTGAAGTGGCGTTGCTTGGGGGAGGCCTAGGTCCAGCAGTGGACGTCTTTCGGCTGAAATTATGATAATGACGATGATCTAATTCATGAATGACAGTTTCATGAAGCATGTAGGGCCCATAAGTATTAACCTCATTAACCCTGAATTATGAGGAAATATTCACTCTCCATACATCACTTTCTACATTTAAAAAGACCGCCTATAAATCCATAACACGCTATAAAAGTAATTTATTGAGCAATTTTAGCCAGAAAATATCGTAAAATCTAGACATAGAGAACTATTGTAGAGAAAATATATGCAAAATTATGAACGTAGATAAAATAAATTGTGAATGGGATGCGGATCATTTTACTGAAAGTGAATATTTAACATAGTAACTAGGTAACGTATGTATGTATGCAAGCTTAGGGCCGATTCACACCGGGAAACATATAACTAAAAGACCAGTATTGCTTGAAAAGCCCGAAAAGGTCGCGCGTCTTGTCAGCGGTACTGCTCGCGGCGCCGCTTGCCGAATGTAGAAACCAAACTAGTCAAGAGAAGATAAGGCGCGTGGTGTCGGGAGGACGCGTGCGGTCGCCGGTGGCGACGAGGGCCTGCCGTGGCCGACTCCACCACCCTCGTTGTGTCCTCTGCCGTTCCGGTGTATCGGCCCTTATTGTTTTGTAGGTAGAAGATGAGCTTTT
Organism: Atethmia centrago; assembly: GCA_905333075.3. Taxonomy (NCBI): domain Eukaryota; kingdom Metazoa; phylum Arthropoda; class Insecta; order Lepidoptera; family Noctuidae; genus Atethmia; species Atethmia centrago. Next base: position 9,731,828 of record HG995383.1, on the reverse strand, counting down.
GTTTTATTTCATATTTTTGTAGTTTTTTATTTCAGGTTGTTTTTTTTTTGTTTTACCTTGGTTTACAATGCAACTTTGGCAGGCATTATTTCATTGATTCATCATCAGTCTAAAGACTGAAGTCCAATGCTGGATTTAGGCCTCTCCCCCTTATCTCGATCCTCAGACACTCGCATCCAGGTTTTTCCTATCACTGATGACCTGTCATCTACAATAACTGTTCTAAATTCCACTATTAAGGAAAACATTATTTCACTCCGTTATGTGTTCCGTTATGTGTGTTGTGCTTTTTTCCACAATACAGTAAACACAATAAATACAAGAAATCTGTTGTTGCCAGTCTAATATAACTACATAAAGAGCTTGACAGCTTTAAAATATAATAATATGAACAAGAGGAAAACTACGGGTCCTAGTAAACATCTTTATATCTGTGGCGAAGTCTTAAATCGTTCCTTACGAACTATATTTCACACCGCTTCCAGACCAGGGTTCCGTTCAGTGGCCGACCTCCTTTTAAAAGCTCACAAAATAGGATTTCATAATATTTAAATTCTTAAAATTTTGTGGATGTAATAAATTGCCCAGTTTTGGTCATGTGGTTTCTCTTAAATTTTCTTGGGTGTAAATGTAAGAAAATATGGATGAGTTGTGTGAAAGACGATATGGCTAGAAAACAGAGGGTGATTTATTCTAGAATGACAGCTGGAGAAGAGACGAATGGAGAAGTGAAAATGACGAAGAAGAGCCTTTTGGAATTCGGGCAAGAGGATGATGATGTGCAGTAGTAGGTCGTAACCTCCTCGCTTGCCATTTTAGTGTAGGTAGTGGTTACAATATATTATAATAATGACTAGCTGCGCCCCGCGGTTTCACCCGCGTAAGTCTCTGTTCCGTAAGAATATTGGGATAAAATGTATCTTAAGTCCTAATCCAGGTCATGGTCTACCCATGTGCCAAATTTCATCCAAATCCGTCCAGTTGTTTTAGAGTGAAAGCGTAACAATCAAAAAACGTTACTTTCGCATTTATAATATTAGTAAAGATAAGGATTATGTATACGTCCTTTGTCTACACAAACAGCCCTGAATATTTTCTATAGCAAATAACTAGCTCTCAGAAAAAGACGTAATTACAGAACACATCCAGATTTTTTTCTTGAAATATTGAATCTAGCAAATATCACGCACAACATTATCTTGAACCATTATAAAGGAGTAAAAAAGAAATGGAGTGCCAATCAATGACGGTCTTGGCGAGCAAAATTAATGCCATAACTTTTACGAAAATAAATCTAAAATAACGAACTTTTTTAGTTTTACCATGCCCATCTGTCCGTTTGTCTGTCTGTATGTCTGTATTTCCATCTGTCTGACTGTCTCTACGTCCGCCAAGCTTAATAGGAGAACTTACATTAGCAAGAACAGTGATTCTACAGTTGTATTTACAGGACTGCAAATCAAAATAAGCCATATTACTAGTTTGATTGTATCCATCTTCCAAGGATAAACGTAATTTTCCTACATATCTTACATACTTATTCATTATAATTCTGAATAAATAGGTAAATTATGATAAATGAAATGAAATGAAATGAAACTGTTTATTCTGTAAATAGGATATGAGAATCACTTTTACACGTCATATTAAAAAAAAAAAAATTAAAATAAGCTAGATGGAGTCGACATTTCCTATCTGACTACCCCTGAGAAAAAATGGCGAAACAAATTCAAGGGTCAAAGTCTCCGTCATCTACCCCGGTCACCAGGGAGTGTGGAACCGGCAAGAGATGTCGTGCGGTGTCCCAAAGGGATCGGTCCTGGGGCCGCATCTGTAGGACATCGGATACGACTGGGTGCTGCGCGCCAACCTCCCTAGCGGCGTCAGCGTAGTGTGCTACGCTGACGACACGTTGGTCCTGGCACAGGGGAGGTCGCACCAGGCGGCGGCCGAAGTAGCGGCACGTGGGGTTGCGACAATTGTCGAAAGGATCCGGCAATTGGGACTCGAGGTGGCCCTGCACAAGTCCGAGGCCATGTGTTTTCATGGTCCTCGGAACGCGCCACCGTTGGGGTCCCAAATAACAGTAGGAGGGGTTTCCATCGGCGTCGAGTCGACGACGAAGTACCTGGGACTCGTCCTCGACAGCCGGTGGAACTTCGTGGAAAATTTCCAAGATTTGGCTCCCAAATTGGAGTGGGCAGGCGCTGCATTGAAGCGGCTCCTGCCCAATCTAGGGGGTCCAAACGCCTCCTGCCGTAGGCTCTACGCGGGGGTCGTGCGGTCCATGGCCCTCTACGGAGCTCCTGTATGGGCGCGCTCTCTGGCGCTGCGGCCAGCCCACCGATTAAGCGCGGCCCAAAGGGTTATGGCCATCCGGATGGTCCGGGGATACCGCACGGTCTCCTGTGAGGAAGCGAGCCACCTTGCCGGATTGCCGCCATGGGATCTGAAGGCAAACGTCCTCGCGCACGAATGGGAGTGGCGCGAGGAGGCGAAACGCCGGGGCGTAACTCCGCTGCCGCGAGAAATCGCGGCACAGTGGACGGAAGTCCGGTGGGATCTCATGGCGACATGGAGAGTACGGTTGTCGCAACCCAGTGCTGGGCACGCCACGATTGCGGTGATAAGTCCCCTCTTTGAGGAGTGGCTAGAGAGGCGCCATGACGTCCTCACGTTCCGCTTGACGCAGGTCCTCACCGGACACGGCAGCTTCGGGAGGTTCCTTTGTCGGATAAGGCGGGAGGAAACGCCCGGGTGTCACCACTGTGTGGATCGCCCGAAGGACACGGTGGAGCATACGGTGGAGGTCTGCCCGGCTTGGCTTGGTGTTCTCGTGGAGGCGATCGGTGGCAGAGATCTCTCGCGTCCGGCCCTGGATCAGGCCATGGTACGGAGCGAGAGGGCATGGGCAGCCGTCACCTCCTTCTACGAAGCAGTAATGCTCGCGAAGGAGGAGGCGGGACGGTTGAGGGAAAGGCAAGTTTCGCGCCCTCTCGCCCCTAGCCGCCGCAGGAGACGCCCTGGGCATCGGGAATCCCGGGCGGATTTCCGGCCACCGTAGGCGCGGGCTTGCGGACGGTGAGCAATGGGTAGCTCACCGTCCGGTAAGGACCAGGCCCGGGTCGACGACGCGTTGTATTCCACGCGCGCCTCAAAGAGATGTAGTTAGCACAAGTGTAGGGGTCCACTAGGGCCGATGCCTGCCGGGGTCGCGGGAAGGTACTAATGCGTCACCGAGGCCCCTGGCAACACAGGCAACAGGAAGGAATACGGGTGGGTTTTAGTCAACACCCTCCCGCTACGCCCAGAGCGGGAGAAGTTATTTGATGATTTCCCAACCAAAAAAAAAAGGGTTAAGTCTCTTTTAAACTCCAGACATAATCTTGGTCAGATCATGTGAGGTCCATGTAGATCCATGTCTGGTAGATCCATGTCTGAAATGGTCTTTTGAGGAAAGAAACACACAAATTTGAGTGGACCTGTCCAGTTGGCGCAAGCATTTGCCAGTAATCGTGTAGCTCAACTCAAAACTTAAGGAGCTCAACGACTTGACGAAAAATACCAAGGAAAGGACATTTGGGTTGGCCACATAAAGTACTCAAAATGCCAGACCATCATTAAAACTAAGGGAAGAAAGAAACAACAAGAAATACTTTTAGTATTTATTTACATGACCAAATTACAAGATGATTATTAACATTAACTAAATTAAATTAAAACTAAGTTAAGCTTAAAAAAGGCCCTCGGTGCATTGTACCGAGGATGCTGGCGGCATTTCCTCGCTGAATTGCAAAGAAATACTTAAAAAAGACCCACATAGTGCTCACAATACATTCACAAACATTCATAATACTTTTCAAGGTACATAAATATTCACGTAATTTTGTTTATTATATTAATCAATGACAATATGTACACTGTATATAGTTGTATATAATGGTGATTTTGCATAGTTAATATGTCATGTTTTACGGTTTTATCACAAGGCTTGTCAGAGTGAGCAGCTCAATCCCAAGCTTTTTTGTCTTCTAAATAATCAGAAATTTTATAGTACCCTTTTTTACAAAGTTTGGTTTTAATACAGCTTTTAAATCATTTAGTGGGTAAATTTCGAATACAAACAATAGGAAGTTTGTTGTAAAAGCGTATACATTGACCCATGAACGAGTTGCCTACTCTGTGGAGGCGAGTGTGAAGTACAGCAAGATTATGTTCCTGGTAAATAAACTGTGGATATCGGACATTTTCTTACAAATTGATATATTTTTGTGTACATACATAAGATTATCAAATATATATTGAGAGGCCACAGTCAGAATATCTATTTCTTTGAATTTTTCTCGAAGGGAATCTATTGGACCTAGGTTGTAACTGGCTCGGACAGCCCTTTTTTGTAAAACAAAGACGGTATTAATGTCCACACAGGTTCTCCAGAGAAGAATCCCATATGACATAAGACTATGAAAATAACTAAAATAAACAATTCTAGCCGTATCTACATCGGTTATATGTCGATTTTTTTTAACAGCATAGGCGGCCGAACTTAGCCTTCCTGACATTTTTTCTATGTGTGGGAACTATTGTAATTTAACGTCAATAGTTATTCTAAGACGAAATAAATCCAAGAAGATATAATCCTTCTATGCTATGCTGGCGCTGCTGCTGCGGCTGCAGAGAACCTCAAGTGGCGTAAGTATAATAACCCAGTTGGTCATTATATTTTCGAGCCGTTTGGGGTTGAAACCCTCGGGCCGTGGGATCCTGTGCTGTTCAGTGCTTATGGCCTTTTTAAGGAAATCTCCAGTCAGCTGGTTGACACTACCCGTGACCCAAGTGCTGGCTTTTACCTTGGCCAGATGTTAAGCATTGCCATACAACGTGGCAATGCCGCCAGTCTCTTGGGTACATTACCATCGACAGCGATGTGGATGAATTTTTCAACGCCCTATTTTAGTTTGTATATAGTTTTATTTATTTTTATTAATTAATTACAATATCCTTCTACACTTGTACTTACTATGTTGCGGCATCAGCATCTACAACGCCACATGCGAACTACGCATCAAAGACCTGACGTCACACAAATCCTGCATCGCGCAGTTTTCTGCGCGACAGGCATATTATATAACATCCCGACACCAACCGGCGGGCTTCGTTACCCACAGGGGGTGCCTTTAGCGAGCAGTCGCTTAGAACTTTAAGAAATTCGCCCCTGGTTGGAGGCTTTAAGTTACTTAAGGCAGCCACAGGATTGAACGGTTAAGTAGTCACGACCTCTCAACTATGAAATGCCCTACATAAAAAAAATACCCGCGGGCAGTAGCCCACTAGACATAAGAATATAATATAAGACTCGTTATTATGTACACCATAAAAATTACATATATAAATGTTGAAACTTTACAAGGGGTGACACAATGGGCGGTCTTATCGCTTGCAGCGATCTTTTACCGATTGGACCCCCTAGATTGGGCAGGACCCGCTTCAAGGCAGCCCCTGCCGGCTCCAGTTTGGGAGCCAAAGGTCGGAAATGCTCCACGAAGTTCCACCGGCTGTCGAGGACGAGTCCCAGGTACTTCATCGTCGACTCGAGGCCAATGTCAACCCCTCCTACCGTTATTTGGGATCCCAACGGTGCACAGTGGATCGAAAATCGGCTGTAGAAGACATAGGATCTAGATTTCTTAAATGTTTTTTTTTTTTGCGGGAAATTACTTCTGCTGATCATTACTGTTCTATAAAATGTCATATGAAGTAATTCTGTGCACAAATGGAAGAGTTATAATTTTTATAAGAAAAAAATGTATGGAGCTGACATGAAAAATGAGGATATCTCTGGAATCGCAAGGTTGGCCGTTATATTCTTGCACACTGTTATAGTACTATTTATTTGTGAATTTTTGACATACTTAATAACGTGGCATCACTTGCGATTTTTTTTTTTAAATCTTCAAAATTAAAAAAAAAAAAAAGTATATGATACATTTTAATGCTTAAATATGGCTATACCAAGTGTAATTTACAATATTTTTTATGCTTAGACCAAAACATTCTAAGAAATCACAAAGTCGTATTACCTACTTATTTGAAATGACATGGTAATTATGAATTACATAATATGTAATCTTGTCTAATGCCTCAAGTCCACATTAGCTAATGATTAATAAAACTTAATACCTATATACCTGTTAAAAGGATACGTACCATAATGAGGGTAATTATATAAACGTGATCATTAGTCAATAACAATAAATGGTAACCTATTGTATGATTAAAAATAAAAGCAAATTATTAAAAAAAAAAATTAACTTAACCTAACCTAACATAAACAATAAAAGTTAACTTATTTTATACTTCGTCACAATCAGAATCCACTTCAGAATCAGGCTCTACAATAGATATAACTTCTAAGAACTCTGTCGGAGCTTCCTAATCCTGAAGTTTCAGTAGTTCTACTGTTTCCTTAAAGTATGTCTGCCTCTTGTGGGCATTTAATTTTGGTCTTGTGGAAGAAATTAGAGGATCAGAAGAGACGATAAGCATATTGAGGATATCCTCGTTTGATGCTTGTCTACTCTTTTTCCTCGCATGGTGTTCTCTGAACCGCCTAAAGTCTTTGTTTCGGGCCCCTGAAGCTTCTTCCGAAAGACTTCCAATTGGTACAATAGCTTTTTTGCGCCAGGACCAATGTGTCGTCAGCGTAGCACACTAGGCTGACGCCGCTAGGGAGGTTGGCGCGCAGCACCCAGTCGTGTCCGATGTCTTACAGATGCAGCCCCAGTACCGATCCCTGTGGGACACCGCACGACATCTCTTGCCGGTTCCACACTCCTTGGTGACCCGCGTAGATGACGGCCTTGTCCGTCAGATAGGCCTCGACCACTCGACAGAGGTAGGTTGGCATCCGGTGGTACCGGAGTGCCTCTCTGATGCAATTCCAGGGCTGGGTATTGAAGGCATTCGCGATGTCTAGAGACAACCGCCAAAACGACCCCACCCTGGGCAACAACATTCCTCGTCATGAGGGCTCGCACGCGCATGATGGCTTTCACCGTAGAACGCCCCCTGCGGAAACCAAACTGGCTCTCCCGCCAAACCCGGCCTCACTCGCACCACCTGGCCGACGAGGCGGTCTGCAATGACTTTTTCAAAGAGTTTTGCCACCTGGTCGAGCAGCACGATGGGCCGATAAGCAGACGGAAGTTGATGCCCTGGCTGGAGGCCTTGATTTATTGAGGCACCCACAAAAAAGTCCGGTTAAGCAGACGACAACCTCCTAGGGTGACCTGCGAGATGCCAAACAAAAAAAACAGTGTTGTGTGAATGAATTCAACAGTGCAGGTAGCCTATCTGTATGTCTCAATGGAAAACACAATGAACGCCAAATTATAAAAATAAAAGAACTAATCAACGTTCGAGAGACAGCAATCACGATTGAACGCGCAGAGGGAACGCGAGACAATCTGAAAATGATTACGATGGTACATAATTGCGTTAAAGGTTTTCATTCTGTCTGCTTTACAATAACTTGGGAAAAGGTAGGATTTTATATTTTTACCACGAAAAAATTGTAAGCTTTAATTTTGTGTAAAAGTATATTTTGACTACAGTTATTTATGCGCTACGACAACTACTCGTACCAAAAAATGGCGGACCAAAAAATTAAAATAGCCATAAGTACCTATCCACTAATGTAACTCTTATAACTTGTAACCCCTAGACCGAAGTTAATAATGGTAGATAATTTACAAAGTCTTTTAACCCTCGAGCGCAGCGTACAATTTCAAGTTAACCTATTTAAAAACTAGCTTAAGGCGCTTATTGTGAGAGAGGTTAAGTGGGCTACTATTCTCAGCCTGATCATGAGGGTGCTTGGCTGGTGTGACAAGCGACCAAGTTAAGCCATTGAGTTTTCTTAACCGTGGATCAGCTTGTGCTCTTATTTTGAAAAGCTGTGGGTATGTCTTAACAAACACTGCCACCTCAAAAATGTATAATGACGGTAATGTTAGCAGCATCATAAAATGTCATATGAAGTAATTGTGTGCACAAATGGAAGAGTTATAATTTTTATAAGAAAAAAATGTATGGAGCTGACATGAAAAATGAGGATATCTCTGGAATCGCAAGGTTGGCCGTTATATCCTTGCACACTGTTATAGTACTATTTATTTGTGAATTTTTGACATACTTAATAACGCGGCATCACTTGCGATTTTTTTTTTAAATCTTCAAAATTAAAAAAAAAAAAAAGTATATGATACATTTTAATGCTTAAATATGGCTATACCAAGTGTAATTTACAATATTTTTTATGCTTAGACCAAAACATTCTAAGAAATCACAAAGTCGTATTACCTACTTATTTGAAATGACATGGTAATTATGAATTACATAATATGTAATCTTGTCTAATGCCTCAAGTCCACATTAGCTAATGATTAATAAAACTTAGTACCTATATACCTGTTAAAAGGATACGTACCATAATGAGGGTAATTATATAAACGTGATCATTAGTCAATAACAATAAATGGTAAACTATTGTATGATTAAAAATAAAAGCAAATTATTAAAAAAAAAAATTAACTTAACCTAACCTAAAATAAACAATAAAAGTTAACTTATTTTATACTTCGTCACCATCAGAATCCACTTCAGAATCAGGCTCTACAATAGATATAACTTCTAAGAACTCTGTCGGAGCTTCCTAATCCTGAAGTTTCAGTAGTTCTACTGTTTCCTTAAAGTATGTCTGCCTCTTGTGGGCATTTAATTTTGGTCTTGTGGAAGAAATTAGAGGATCAGAAGAGACGATAAGCATATTGAGGATATCCTCGTTTGATGCTTGTCTACTCTTTTTCCTCGCATGGTGTTCTCTGAACCTCCTAAAGTCTTTGTTTCGGGCCTCTGAAGCTTCTTCCGAAAGACTTCCAATTGGTACAATAGCATTTTCTGCAATTATGTCCCCTCCGTGAATAAACAATTTGTGGACGGTTGATGACATGTAGTACCAATCGTACAGTTCCACGTATTTTTCAGCGGTTGTTCTAGCGTATTCTTTAAATTTCGGCACGTCTACAATCTCTCCAGATGTGATAGCTTGCAGAATCACAGCAAATCTGCGTATTAGGTCTTCATCTAATCTAGTGATCGCTGCAGTTTTATCAGGAAATTCAAAAAACTGCCTTGCTGTGTTCCCGTCGTTAGTTGTGCCTTATCCTTGCTTAACGATGTCAATCAAAAGGTTGAGATCATCTTTGAATCGATTTTCAATGAGTTTTTTTCGTGAATGCAATAACTCTTGATGACCTTCTCCTCTTGCAGACCACTTTTTGAAGTCGAGACGATACGCTATGTGTAGAAGATATTCCATCACATTAATGCGGGCATGAAGTGATGATAATCCGAACTCATACACACCAGAAGAAATGGTTTTTGACGCAATGACATCTAACTTATTCATTTCTGTAGGCTTAGCCAAACACAGGTAGCAGGCCGCATTTGACTTAGCTTCAGACAGATATGTACAAATTTTGCCGTTAATCATCGTCATCATTAATTTGTGACTAATTTCATGTCCTTGACATTTTGAGGGAACGAGAGCTTCAATTTCGTTATTCATTGCAGTTTTTTCATTTATGACAACGTCTTTGGTTTCTTTCACAAAACTAAACTGGACTGGACGGCAATACCTAGGTGAGCAGGGTTTTGGATTCACCCATACGGTATCACCGTCAGCTGTCAACTTTAATGGAACCAAAGAGGTCATAAATATGCTGGAATCATCTTGACCACTCTCTATGTTTTGCTTATATCTACTTTGGTTAGATGCACCGTCAAATCCCCACTTTGATATTAATATCAATTGTTTATCTTCTATCGCATCAGGACTACGAATAGTTTCAAAAATTCTGTTCACTGTTAAATCTAGTAACGCTTGTAGTGCAATCTTAGCAGATGAATCCGTTACAGTCACAAATGACTTCGGAGGGTAGCACTGTAGCTTAGCTTTTTGCACTTTATAGTAAGACTGATATATCTCCTTTGAACCTTCTCGAATAGTCGTTTCCCTTAATGTGATGTATTGCCATTTCGATAGTTTTAATGAAAGTAGCAAACCCAGTGCTTTTTCTCGTGAAAATATTGTTGAAGGAGCTGGTTTGTTCAACATTTCCTTGATTTTCGCTGCTGCTTCTGGATTTTGGAGCATATGTTCAATAACAGATGCAATATCCTCCATCTCTGTCATCGTTGAAGTTGATTTCATTGTTGAAGTTGATGGTACAGGTTCAGGTACAGGTTCAGTAGAAATATTTTCACTTGTTGATTCTTGAAGGAGCAAATTGGTTTGCACGCAGTTTGGCCAGTCAATATTTGCCTCAAGCCAATTACTGTAATCACGTCTAAAAACTTCACTTTTCCTGTGGGATCGTAACCATCTCTTTTGAACTGCCCGTGTAAATCTTCGACAAAATTCTTTCACGGTAACAATGTCTTCATCTGAAAGGCTTAGAGCCCAGTCGAATAACAAGTGTGTTGAACAATATTTCATGATCGAAAGACGAAGCATCCTGATTGCTCAGAATAACAAACAAATCCAAATTTGTAATAATGCTTTCCATTATTCACGATCACTGAGTAAAAAGACACGGTAGGATAGATGTTAGTATTAGAAATGCTCTAAATGAACTGAAGTTGTGAATCCAATGTTTGACTATTTATTGTTATTGACTAATGATGGTATCACATTTATCTAATTACTTTCATTTAATCCTGCACGAATTGCTAAATTAGCGAGTACCCCAAATTATTTTGGTACGTATCCTTTTAACTAGGTATATAGGTATTAAGTTTTATTAATCATTAGCTAATGTGGACATGAGGCATTAGAAAAGATTACGTATTACGTAATTCATAATTACCATGTCGTTTCAAATAAGTAGGTAATACGACTTTGTGATTTCTTAGAATGTTTTGGTCTAAGCATAAAAAATATTGTAAATTACACTTGGTATAGCCATATTTAAGCATTAAAATGTATCATATACTTTTTTTTTTTTAATTTTGAAGATTTAAAAAAAAAATCGCAAGTGATGCCGCGATATTAAGTATGTCAAAAATTCACAAATAAATAGTACTATAACAGTGTGCAAGGATATAACGGCCAACCTTGCGATTCCAGAGATATCCTCATTTTTCATGTCAGCTCCATACATTTTTTTCTTATAAAAATTATAACTTCCATTTGTGCACACAATTACTTCATATGACATTTTATAGAACAGTAATGATCAGCAGAAGTCATTTCCAGCAAAAAACATAACATTTAAGAAATCGAGATCCTATGTCTTCTACAGCCGATTTTCGATCCACCGTGCGGTGGCGCGTTCCGAGGGCCATGACTTTCTGACTTTCGACAATTGTCGCAACCCCTCGTGCCGCTACTTCGGCCGCCGCCTGGTGCGACCTCCCTTGCGCCAGGACCAATGTGTCGTCAGTGTAGCACACTAGGCTGACGCCGCTAGGGAGGTTGGCGCGCAGCACCCAGTCGTGTCCGATGTCTTACAGATGCAGCCCCAGTACCGATCCCTGTGGGACACCGCACGACATCTCTTGCCGGTTCCACACTCCTTGGTGACCCGGGTAGATGACGGCCTTGTCCGTCAGATAGGCCTCGACCACTCGACAGAGGTAGGTTGGCATCCGGTGGTACCGGAGTGCCTCTCTGATGCAATTCCAGGGCAGGGTATTGAAGGCATTCGCGATGTCTAGAGACAACCGCCAAAACGACCCCACCCTGGGCAACAACATTCCTCGTCGTGAGGGCTCGCACGCGCATGATGGCTTTCACCGTAGAACGCCCCCTGCGGAAACCAAACTGGCTCTCCCGCCAAACCCGGCCTCACTCTCACCAGCTGGCCGACGAGGCGGTCTGCAATGACTTTTTCAAAGAGTTTTGCCACCTCGTCGAGCAGCACGATGGGCCGATAAGCAGACGGAAGTTGATGCCCTGGCTGGAGGCCTTGATTTATTGAGGCACCCACAAAAAAGTCCGGTTAAGCAGACGACAACCTCCTAGGGTGACCTGCGAGATGCCAAACAAAAAAAACAGTGTTGTGTGAATGAATTCAACAGTGCAGGTAGCCTATCTGTATGTCTCAATGGAAAACACAATGAACGCCAAATTATAAAAATAAAAGAATTAATCAACGTTCGAGAGACAGCAATCACGATTGAACGCGCAGAGGGAACGCGAGACAATCTGAAAATGATTACGATGGTACATAATTGCGTTAAAGGTTTTCATTCTGTCTGCTTTACAATAATTTGGGAAAAGGTATGATTTTATATTTTTACCACGAAAAAATTGTAACCTTTAATTTTGTGTAAAAGTATATTTTGACTACAGTTATTTATGCGCTACGACAACTACTCGTACCAAAAAATGGCGGACCAAAAAATTAAAATAGCCATAAGTACCATAATACACCATACCATAATACATAATACCATCCACTAATGTAACTCTTATAACTTGTAACCCCTAGACCGAAGTTAATAATGGTAGATAATTTACAAAGTCTTTTAACCCTCGAGCGCAGCGTACAATTTCAAGTTAACCTATTTAAAAACTAGCTTAAGGCGCTTATTGTGAGAGAGGTTAAGTGGGCTACTATTCTCAGCTTGATCATGAGGGTGCTTGGCTGGTGTGACAAGCGACCAAGTTAACCCATTGAGTTTTCTTAACCGTGGATCAGGTGGTGCTCTTATTTTGAAAAGCTGTGGGTTTGTCTTAACAAACACTGCCACCTCAAAAATGTATAATGACGGTAATGTTAGCAGCATCAAGGATTCAAAATATGGCTTACAACTGTCCCTTGAGTGTAGATTACATATAGCACGTACGCATTTTTTTTGTGCGATGAAAACATAATTCTTGTCTGGCGAGTTACCCCAGAAAATGACTCCGTATCTTAGAATTGCAGTATATAAAGAGCAAAAACAAAACTGTTAAGTTTTTTACAAATTTCTTCAACATGCGATTTCAACGTTAGTTGACTGTCTATGATTAACCCTAAAAACTTTGTTGTATCCGTTTTTGTAACTGACTGTCCATTGTGACTAATATTAACCGGTAGTCGTTGCCGTTGTCGCTGACTAAAGTGCACACATCTACACACACGTACATACACGTCTTATCTAAATTAATTTTTAAATTATTCAACTGCAGCCAATCTATAGTTTGCTTTAGCGTATCATTAATTTCCTGTTCATAATCGTAGGACTAATCTTTGTTTATAATTATTGTACAATCATCAGCAAATAATACTGTTGGGTGATTAATACTTTTTGGAAGATCATTTAAGTACACTAGAAATAGTAGGGGACCCAATTCGCTTCCCTGAGGTACACCGTACTTCACCGTTCTAGGTTTTGACCGATATTTGATTTCCCTCTTTGTTTTAATATTGATATTTGTTATTTCTGTGTATTTGTTACGAGACCAACTTGCAAGCTCAGCATATCGTTCCAACAAACTAACCGATCGTATTATGACACCGCGCTTCCCACGTTACAGAGTATTGTCATCGCCTTTTCTTTACCTAACTTCGGTGGGAACGGACATAGATATATTAAACATAACTAATAAGAAATCTATTTTATAATTTTTATGTGAAATTTATTAAATCAAATATATTTCGTAACCTAAAAAGGACTTATTCATTGGAGAGTTTCCCAACACATATTTGGCGCAGTCGGAGCTCGTTACAGACTTAAGGTGTGGTGATGTTAAATATCTAAAAATCAGGAAAACGCCGCATCGACCGTCTGGACGAAGAACCTATTGGAGGCCAGTCGAGAAAGCTGTTGCTACGGAGTTTGGGGCATCCAAATATCGATGAAACAACGCTCGCAAGCAATGCTACTCATGTAAGTACATAAGTCCTATTATTGGTTGCTATATTTCTAACGCAGGGTACTATAATTTTGCAAAATTTTTCACCCACTTAGTAATAGAGACCTTAGTTTTAGTAGGCGCAATCAACTCCGCATCGCGCGAAGTGACGCATTTCGTAATTTAGAAGATACAACAGAAAATTTAGAAACTATGACGGAATCGAATAGTTGTTCTACATTAGACATGAATCAGATAGATTTATTAGATAAGATTTATAAATCACTTAGGTTAGTTCCGGAATTTGATGGGAATCCTAATGTTTTAACCAGATTTTTGAACTTGTGCGATCAGTTAGTGCTCACTTTTGTCAATCCAGAACCAGGACGTCAGCTTTCGAACTATCTTTGATAAATAGGATTTTAAACAAGATTACTGGTAATTCTGCACGTACTTTGGCAAATAACGGAATTCCAAGTGACTGGAATGGTATAAGATCAACCTTAATTAATACATTTTCAGATCACAGAGATGAATCGTCGTTGTATACTGATCTTTCTCTCTTAGTTCAGGGAACCGATACGATACAAGTTTTTAACGAAAAAGTTCAACACTTATTATGCACAATTATGACGTACGTTGAATTACACGAATCTATAAAAACTACCATAGAATCAAAACGAACTCTTTATAAAAAACTAGCTTTACAGAGTTTTTGAAAGGTCTAGAAGAACCACTAGGTTCTAGGATAAGATGTATGAGACGTTCAACCCTTGAAAGCGCTCTTGAATGCGCTCAAGATGAATTGAATATACTATATTTACAGAAAATAAATAAAGCAGTACAAGCAAAAGAAAAACCCCAAAATTTTGAGCAGGTTAATCCTTCTACTTCTTGGTCACACCCTAATTTTCGTTCGGTTAGGCCAGCAAATCAAAATTCAACATTTCAAACATACCCTAGTCCTCAAATCCAGCCTTTGAGATTTCAATATCCACCACCACAATGCACAACCTGCACGACTAGAGCAGTTCAGACAACCCTACCCAAGACCTACCAAGACTCAACAAATGTTCAGAGCACCCCCTACCAACATGTCAACTGGATTTCGAATCCCACAACTCCAAACCTCCCAGAATAATTATCCAAAACCTATGAGTGGTATTAGTTACCCTGTCGCGCGTACTCTGCCACCCACGAACTACAATGCTAGATGCAGTTTGGCGCCGAATAATGTTTCACAGATTAAAGAAGCGAACTTCAACGAATCTTTTAACGACAATGATTGCTACTACGATTCCAATATTCAGAACATCGATGTTACTAATACAGATACAAACTACCCTAACAATTTTTTAACCGACCTTGAAGATGACAATCTAAATTTTGAAAATGGCCAGAACCTTCAGAGTGCAAATTTTTGCCCAACATTGGAGAAAAATGCCCCCGGATAGAATTCAATTTGCATAGTAAAGGCCGTTTACCTTATATTCTAATAAATGATCCACCAATAAAGCTTTTAATCGATACAGGTGCGAATGAGTCCTTTATAAGCCCGGAAGCTTACGACAAATTTTACCCGCTCCCCCTCGACTATGAACCTTTTTTAGTCACAAATACCCACGTGACTACTCAAAATTATTACTCGTTAACAGTGCCCTGTTTCGATGAATTTAAAGATTATACTCCGATAAAATTATGCCTTTACAGATTTCATAATTTCTTCGATGGGTTGATAGGTTGCGAACAATTAAAAAAATGGAACGCAAAAATCGACCTAGCTACGCATACGTTAGAAACTAAATTCACTAAAATTCCTATAATTTTATATAATCCTGAATGCTTAAACTCTTATCAAATTACCATACCTGCACAAACTACGGTGCCTACTTATATTGCGCAAGTAGACATTTACATCGAAGAACAATAAATTTCTGATTGCTACATCAGCGAATGCTTATCATCCGCCGAAAATAATCATACTAATGTACAAATTTCAAATCCGACGGATAATGATATTGTTATTTCTATAACAAAAACTATCTTTGAACATATTTTCAACGAACAAACGAGGCCAGTAACTCGAGTAGACATGACCGAGAATACCGATATGCGAACTCGGCAAATCTTATCGCACTTGCGCATAGAACATTTAAACGCAGAAGAGACAGCCAATTTAATTAATCTTTGCAAAGAATATGCTGACATATTTTATCTCGAAAATGAACCATTGACCTTTACCAATGAAATCAAACATCATATCAGAACCGTAGACGATAGCCCGGTATACAGTAAAAGTTACAGATACCCTTACGTACATAGGAAAGAAGTCCAAAATCAAATAGAATCCATGTTACACCAAGGTATTATTCAACCATCTTCATCGCCTTGGAACGCTCCAATATAGATAGTACCAAAAAAAGTGACGCGTCTGGTAAGGTCAAGTGGCGCTTAGTCATTGACTTCCGTCAACTCAATGCAAAAACAATTAATGATAAATATCCGATCCCGAACATTAATGATATTTTGGACAAGTTAGGCAGATGTTTATACTTTTCTACATTAGATTTAAAATCTGGGTTTCTGCAAATTCAGCTAAATCCGTCCGATATTCCAAAAACGGTATTTAGTGTAGAGCAAGGGCATTTTGAATACGTTATAATTAATGCCCATGGGATTAAAAAAATCTCCAGCTACATTTCAACGCGTAATGGACAATGTTCTTTGCGGATTGCCAAATTGTACCACTTACATGGATGATATTTTGGTATTTTCGACGTCTTTGCAAGAACAATTTACGCGCCATATTTGACCGTCTCAGAAATTCAAATTTAAAAATTCAGATGGATAAGTCGGAATTTCTCAAACACGAAACTCCCTATCTTGGTCATATAATTGCTACGGACGGTGTGAAACCTAACCCGGATAAAATAACGGCTATTATAAATAATCCAATTCCAAAAACCCCTAAGCAGATTAAGGCATTCTTAGGTTTACTTGGTTATTACAGACGTTTTATACCGAATTTCGCACGTGTCACTAAAACCTTTACGTCGTGTCTTAAAAAAGGCGCTAAAATTAATTTGACTCTAGAGTACTTGACCTGCTTTGAACACTGTAAAACTCTTCTTACGAATGACCCTATTCTAACATACCCAGATTTTACCAAAGAATTTATTTTAATCACAGATGCATAAAACGTGGCCTTAGGGGCAATACTTTCTCAGGGACCTGTTGGTTCTGACAAACCCATAGCCTACGCATCTAGAACTTTAAACGATAGCGAAATTAATTACTCAACAATCGAGAAAGAGCTACTCGCAATAGTCTGGGCTACAACATACTTCGGGCCTTATCTATTCGATAGAGAATTTAAAATAATAACGGATCACAAACCCTTAATTTGGCTTATGAATCTTAAAGAACCAGATTCACATCTCACGAGATGGAGGCTAAGGTTAGCAGAATATGATTATACTATTGTTCATAAAAAAGGTAAAATCAATACGAATGCGGATGCTCTGTCACGTGTTCAAATCAACCAAAATGAAACGATGTCTTTGTTCGTTAATAATTCTGAAACGGCACACTCTGATACGTCTTCTACATTAACTGCCGAAGGCAACAACCCAATATATTCATCATCCACTCTCAGTGCTAGCCCGATACATTCGTCATCAACCCTCACGGCCCATTCAATTATTGATGGAGGATCGAATGACCCACAGCATCAAGAAGGTACAGCTTTTCCTCATATTGAAACTATACACACAAGCTTAGAGAACCCTGTTCAGGAAATTCCAATATCGGACGAACCTTTAAATAAATTTAAGAGGCAGTTAGTCATTAACATAATAAATGGTAACCCTAAAAGTAAACCAATAATAACTCAACCTTTTCAATCCTTTCAGAAAATTACTGTAGACATTAATGAACATAGCATTGGAGGAAGTCTACCTGACGTTATAAAGTCTCACGTGCGTCGATCCAAAACTCCGGACAGCGATTCTTGTAAATCCTATCGAAAAAATGTTGAGTATCATACCGATTTTACAGCACACTTCCGAAAATTCATCCATGGATTTAGTTTTAGTCAAATATGAAGTACTTAACATTAATGATCAGTCGAACCAACTTGAAATAAAAAAAAAACCACGTAGGCAAGACCAATCATTGCGAAATTAACGAAACTCACCTTTCGCTGTCGCAACGTTACTTTTGGCCGAAAATTAAAATAGATATTACAAAAATTATTAACGAATGCAATATTTGCAGATGTGCGAAATATGACCGATATCCAATACGTCCACAGTTTAAAGTTGTACCTCCACCAACTCAACCGTTCAAATTAGCACATGCAGACGTTCTGACTATTGACCATGACAAATACTTAACTATCATAGACTCATTTTCTAAATACGCTCAGGCGTATCTTTTACCCGATTGTACAGCACCCAATATATTAAAAGCCCTTTTAACTTACAGTACCCATTATGGTTTTCCTTTAAACTTAACTACGGATCAAGGTACCGAATTTAGTAATCAAGTAGTGTCAGAATTTCTCCGTTTGCATAAAATAGAACACCACATGACTAGTGCATATGCACCAAAAAAAAAACGGTATCGTAGAACGTTTCCGCAGTACGCTTTTAGAACACGATTATTTAAAATTCAGCTTAAAAACGAGCCCACCCGAAATCTTATACCGTACGCGTTAATCGCCTACAATAGTTCTATCCACAGTTTAACCAAGTGTAGACCATTTGATGTCATATCTGGACATTTTCATCCTCGGAATCCTATTGATTTAAATATGACGGACCTATATCTTCAAACTTATATTCAAGAACATCGTAGTTGAATGGAAACAGTGTAAAAATGATTCATGATTCTGCACTATCCGATCGTATAGGTATAATGACGCGTCGTAACGCTGATAGGAAACCCGTTTTAGATTGTGAACAAAATCAAGTCATACATTTACGAAATCCAATGGCAAGTAGACAAAAATGCTGCATTAAAGCGGCTCCTGCCCAATCTAGGGGGTCCAAACGCCTCCTGCCGGAGGCTCTACGCGGGGGTCGTGCGGTCCATGGCCCTCTACGGGGCACCTGTATGGGCGCGCTCTCTGGCGCTGCGGCCAGCCCGCCGGTTGAGCGCGGCCCAAAGGGTCATGGCCATCCGGATGGTCCGAGGATACCGCACGGTCTCCTGTGAGGCAGCGAGCCTCCTTGCCGGATTGCCGCCATGGGATCTGGAGGCAAAAGTCCTCGCGCACGTATGGGAGTGGCGCGAGGAGGCGAAACGCCGGGGCGTAAGTCCGCTGCCGCGAGAAATCGCGGCACAGCGGACGGAGCTCCGGCGGGATCTCATGGCGTCATGGAAAGTACGGTTGTTGCAACCCAGTGCTGGGCACGCCACGATTGCGGCGATAAGTCCCCTCTTTGAGGAGTGGCTGGAGAGGCGCCACGGCGTCCTCACCTTCCGCGTGACGCAGGTCCTCACCGGACACGGCAGCTTCGGGAGGTTCCTGTGTCGGATAAGGCGGGAGGAAACGTCCGGGTGTCACCACTGTGTGGATCGCCTGGAGGACACGGTGGAGCATACGGTGGAGGTCTGCCCGGCTTGGGCAGAGCACCGCCGTGTCCTCGTGGAGGCGATCGGCGGCAGAGACCTCTCGCGTCCGGCCCTGGTTCAGGCCATGGTACGGAGCGAGAGGGCATGGGCAGCCGTCACCTCCTTCTGCGAAGCAGTAATGCTCGCAAAGGAGGAGGCGGGACGGTTGAGGGAAAGGCAAGTTTCGCGCCCTCTCGCCCCTAGCCGCCGCAGGAGACGCCCAGGGCGTCGGGAATCCCGGGCGGATTTCCGGCCACCGTAGGCGCGGGCTTGCGGACGGTGAGCAATGGGTAGCTCACCGTCCGGTAAGGACCAGGCCCGGGTCGACGGCGCGTCGTATTCCACGCGCGCCTCAAAGAGATGTCGTCAGCACAAAAGTAGGGGTCCACTAGGGCCGATGCCTGCCGGGGTCGCGGGAAGGTACTTATGGGTCACCGAGGCCCCCGCAACACAGGCAACAAGAAGGAATACGGGTGGGTTTTAGTCAGTAAGAGTCTGACACACCCTCCCGCTCCGCCCAGAGCGGGAGAAGTTATTTGATGATTTCCCACCCTAAAAAAAAAAAAAAAAAAAGTAGACAAAAATTGACACCTCGATTTATTCAGGACAAAGTAGTTAAGAACTTACCTGTCCATGTATACACCGCAAAAAGTTGTGGTCCGGTCGCAAAATCACGGTTAAGAAGACCACCGAAAAAATGACAATTCAGCAAAATCAAATAATCCGCAATCTTTCAATTAATCAGAGAAAATTGGAAAAAGCTATTTCTTATGTCATGAATATGACTAATAATGATAATGAGCGAATAATTCATTACTCTCATCTTGTGCAACTTTTCGCGATTTTGACCGAAAGTGTACAAGAACTACTGAGTGAAATTAATAGAATAGAAAATATATTAGCCTTTAGTCGAGATAAATCAGTTCACCATTCCATACTTTCTGTCAAAGATCTTAAAAATATGATAAGTCAATTAAAACTTATTTATAGTTCCGACGAAATAATTGACTTAGATATTAGAAATTATTACGAGATTCTTAACTTAGCTTCATTTTTTACCGAGTCCACAGTTGTAGTAGCCATAAAGTTTCCTATTACTTTTCTACTGAGTATCAGTTATATGAATTGTGCCCCATTCCGAATAACAACAGCGTAATTATAGTACCACCTGCACCCTATATAGCATCCAATTCTAAGGAATTTGTGTATATAGAGGCTAATGCCCGAAGGTCAACATCTAGCACCTGCGAGCAGAGGATCGTCCACCAGATTATTTCAAAACAGACTGTATTAAAAAACTCATACAATCTCAGGAGATAGATGTAACGTGCAAAACCACGCCTATCTCTCTGACCAAGGAAGCTCTGACTGATTGAGCTAGACAGCCACCATTACATAATTGCTTTCCCCAAAAGTACAAAAGTAAAACTGTCCTGTGGAATAGAACGATATCAAATGTTACGAGGAAGTTTTTGGTCACCGTTCCTCAAGGTTGCAAGATAAAAACCCCAGATATCAGTATAATCAATCTGGATAACAAATTAGTCGATCAACCATTACAACTTATGGCTCTACCGCACTATGAGATATCAGCGAAGATAAGCAGTTTCCATTTGCAGACTACAGATCTAGGCAGTCTTCGCGAAATTTAGAACTAAATTACCATGCAAGAAGAAACACAAGTCGAATCATTAGACACGATTGGAATGTACCACACCACAATTTTATTTTATTCTCTGATACGGTGCAAGCGCACTAAGCATATGGTATATCATTCGTCGCCGCCGTCGAGCCGCGAAAGTAAATATGACAACTCAAACAGCTAATACCGAGTTGACAGAAGATGAAAAAAGAGCCGCAACTTTTGGCGTCAAGGTCACCAAATAGTTGCTCATCTGGCAGGGGAGGTGTTACGAGACCAACTTGCAAGCTCAGCATATCGTTCCGACAAACTAACCGATCGTATTTTGACACCGTGCTTCCCACGTTACCGAGTATTGTCATTGCCTTTTCTTTACCTAACTTCGGTGGGAACGGACATAGATATATTAAACCTAACTAAAAGAAATCTATTTTATAATTTTTATGTGAAATTTATTAAATCAAATATATTTCGTAACCTAAAAAGGACTTATTCATTGAAGAGTTTCCCGACACATGCCACACATATTTTATTGGTTCCGGTTGCTTAAATATGATTTGGTAAATCATAAATAGCAACATTAATTGATCTATTTTTCCTAAAACCTTTTTGCTCATCAACTAGTACATTCTTACTTTCGAGAAAATTGTACATTCGGTGGTCTATAATTTTTTCTATGACTTTCGAGAATATCGGTATTAATGCTACTGGTCGATAATTTTTAATTGAAGACTTCTCCCCCTTCTTATACAACGGCTTAATAATAGATACCTTAAGTTTATCCGGAAAGACTCCTTTTTCTAAATATTAAGCCATACAAAGCTATATGATAATGGATGACAAATAATATGATGGACTTTTTTGATAATGTTTGTTGTTGTGTTATCTTTTCCTGTACTTTTACTATTTTTTGAGAGATAGAATCATTCTCGATACCTCTTCTGGTGTAGTTGGACTTAAAAAAATCGAATTATTTACTCTGTCTATTTGTGGTGGTAGTTTATTGCAGCCTGGAGTAATTTGATCAGTGTAAAAGTCATTGAATACATTGCAGATGTCTTTAGTTTTTACTATTTCTTTATTATCGTGAATAATTTTCGTTACTGGTTCATGAGGGAAATCAACTTTGTTGTCATTAATAATTTTCCAAGTTGCTTTGCTTTTATTATTAGACGTCTTAATGTAATGATCATTTTGTACATACTTTGTTAGTCTTATAATTTTTTTATATCGAGCTGTATATGAAGTGTATATTGTTTTATTGTTCTCATTTTTTGTTTTACGGCATTGCCACAGTAGTTTGCGTTTTATTTTGCTGCACGTTTTTATGCCATTGGATAGCCATTTTTGCCTTTTATTAATAGTTTTTGTTACAATTTTTACAGGAAAACATAGGTCGTAAAAGGCTTTAAGACGCTGACAACACCTAAACCGCGGTCACTGTCAGATTGCATAGAAAAGAAAGAGAAACGCGACGACAAAACGCTTGTAATTTATTGCAAAATATGAAGTAATTATCTATTTACTCAGAATTGAGTTGAGTAATCGAACATAAAAAACAACCAAGTTCTGCATTAGAATAAGACGTACTTGTTATGAATTAAATACGTAATTTATGTTGATATTTAATACAGATATTTTGGATTAGAACTCAAGGTAAGAGGTTAGTTTAACGTTAGTTTGTATCGAGATTTTTTTTTCAAAACGTGTTTTGGTGACAACCAAGTTCTGGGAAATATATTCAAAATTAACATATATTTTTTCCGCTACCACAAACTATACAGATTTGCCAATTTTCTTTCTTAAGAGAAGCCTATTTTGGTCAATTGGGTCTTGTCAGCGCCTTAAATATGTTTATAAAGTTGTCGTATGCTAAATTTGGGTCATTTGGTTCATAAGCCTGCCTTAAGCTGAAGCTTAAGCTTGCAATACACTCAATAAACTTTTATATTTATTTAGAAGAGAACTCTCGAATTTTAATTTTCCACGATTGAATTGCACACGTTTTTTTTTACATGCAGGTAGTCTATGGTGTACCATTTATAAATAGGTACAATAAATACATACATACATTAAGCATATACTTATCTACATACATACAATAATAAACAAGAAACAAGAGCAAGAACTATAAGTAATGATGATGTTTAAGGAGAGAGGAAGTGTTTAAGTACCTGACTTTTAAAAGTGGACAAAGATTGAGCACGCCTTATCGACACGGGCAAGGCATTCCATAACCATACTGCTTGAACTGTAAAAGACTTGTCATAAAAGCTGGTGGAATGCATCTCTAAGGATGAGGAAGAGGATTAGTGAACTTTACACCGTGTTCCTCATACCTCTGTAACTACTCCACGATCATAACCAAAATAAAGCTAGCTAGCGTTAGCCTATCAATTACGTTGACAAACATTACGTTTTTCATGCAGAGTATGTCGCGGGCCATTACCGACTAAAGAATGTTTTGCAGACATAATGCGTATGAGTAATTGAGGCACATCACTCAGCTCATAACGAGACTATTTCATGTTCAAGTGCTGGGACCGTTATTCATGTAATATTATGAAAAAGTAACTTATACTCGTATGTCTTCCAGCAATGAAAGTAGATAGGTACTTGTTTTTTTTTGGTTTTTGTCTAAAAATCTCTCATTATTTTCAGCCAGTATTATGTAACCTTTTTTAATGAGGGCTTTGTGGCTAAGTAATAACAGCCGCACTGGTCGATCGATCAGGTTAAGCTACGCTTGCCGCGGTCGGTCCGTGGATGGGTGACCATCTTCACATAAGAAGACCCCTCCGTGACTCAGAAAGCACGTTAAGCCGTTGGTCCCGGCATGTCATTTGTAGATCTTTGACAGTCGTTACGGGTCGTTGGAACTCGAAAGTCTGACAACCAGTCTTACCAAGGGGTATCGTGTTACCCAGTAACTGGGTTGTGGAGGTCAAATTGGCAGTCGCTCCATGTAAAATACTGGTATTCAGCTGTATCCGATAAGACTGGAAGCCGATCCCAACATAGTTGGGAAAAGGCTAGGCAGATGATGATTATGTAACCTTTTTTGTGTACATCTTTCCTCTCGCTTTCTGTGGGAGTGATTTTGTGAAAAGGGACGTGTGTAGAGGAAGTGATAGTTTGAGCATGGAATAAGTAAGTACTATATAGATTGTGAGTAGAGGGGGTCGATTTTCAACCAGTGGGCGACCACTAGTAATGAATTCCAATTAATATTTCAGTATTTACTTTTTTTTTTTATTTTTTTAAATTCTTTTTTTTGTTAATTTCTGTTGGTGCTTAGTTGTTTATTACCGAGGTGAGATGTCAGATGTTACTTATTATTACTACTGTGAGGCTCGCTCGTTTTTATTTTTCATAATCTGCCAATACTTCTTTTTTGTGGGACTACAACAAATCATGGGCTTTGCACATTTGTGTGAACGATTTCCGAAAGTTGTAAGATGCGCGAGTGCAGTCGTCCTTCCGATTGATCAAAATCCTTTTATTACAATTAAGTAGACCTGAAAACCAAGTTTAAATCAAATTAATGATTACCCTGCATTTCCGCAACACAAGACCACTCAGACAGTATTGCGAAAAAAAATTTGTATATATGAGAGACTGGCCAGTTATAATCTATTTTGAAAATATGATTAATGTAAGTAAAAATAGGTACGTTCAAATTTCAAAATTTCCCTCCACATTGTTTGCGAGCTAATTTAAATTATCGTGTCTCATTAAAAAAATGGATCTGCGCCGGGAACATTTTCGCGCTATGATTTTTTACGATTTCAAGTGTCGCCTGAAACCGGACGAATCGTACGGTAGACTTCAAATGGCATGCACGGATGAATGCCCTTCTAAGGCAACCGTGTACCGTTGGTATAACGAATTCAAGCGCGGTCGACTAACTTTGGGGGATGAAGAAGAAGTGGTCGCCCATTGACGGCTCTTACGGAAGAAATCGTGCTAGCAGTGAAAAATTTAATCCATGACAATTGGCGAGTTACGTATCAAGAGATTCAGCACATACTGCAAGTTGGATCGAGAAGCCTTCACGAAATTCTACACGTGCATCTTCGCGTGAGGCAGTGTTGGCCCAAAGTTAATCTGATTAACGATTAAAAATTAATGATTAAAAATCATAATAAAAAAAAATGATAAAGATTAATTAATCATAATCAAATTTAAAATGATTAAGATTATTAATCATAATCTTTAATCGTAAATTTGATTATTTGATTAACTTTTAACTACTTATTTATTTATTTAGTTTTGTTTAATTTATTTAATTTAATCAGTTGATGCTAAGAAGACAGCGGATGTGTTCATTTCAATTTTTTTTGCCGAGGTAAGCCAAGAACGAAAGCTTCTACAAAGTTATCCTGTTATAGGCAAAGTGTTTATTAAGAACAATACACCAATGCCGTCCTCTGGTTCGGTAGAAAGAATGTTTTCTTTTGCAACTATGCTAAAAAAACCTAGGTCACACAAATTATCTGACGACTTATTTGAAAAAAAAGTAGTTATGAAATATAACTTGAACATCAAGAAATCAGAAATGTAAAGATCGGAGGTTAGTTGATTAAAAATATTCTTCAAAATTATAATTCAGTGTATTTGAACGTTAGAAATTATTTTTTTGTTCCTTGAATAATAAATAAAAGTTTTAAGAAATGTGTGTCATTATTTTCCATCATTTCTTTTATATAGAATTAATAACATTGATGGATGTACTAGTTTATAATCAAGTTAATCAATTAATGATTAGTGATTAATGATTAACATCAATAATCATGATTAAGATTACTTTTTTAATCATGATTATTCTAATCATGATTAATGTAATCTGATTAAAATTAATCAAATTAATTAATTGATTAAACAATTAATTGATTAATGCCAACACTGGTGTGAGGATAGTTTCACCCTGGGTGCCGCACAACAGAAGCAGGCCGGGGTGGAATGGTGCCGTGATATGATAAACAAATTTGAAGCATGCTCATCTGTGCGTGTTTACGAAATCATTACAGGTGATCAGTCTTAGATTTATCAATACGATCCAGAAACAAAGCGCCAGTCGATGGTTTGGGTGTTTCAAAACGAATCAACGTCTACCAAAGTGAAGCGATCTACGGCGGGAGAAGGATTTTGATCGCGAGCTTTATCAATTTGACTAGCTACTTGGTGTCGATTCCTTTACGGAACAACAGAAGCATCAAGAATGAATGGTATACTACCAAAAGCTTTTTTTTTTTTTTGAGGGTGGGAACTCATCAAATAACTTCTCCCGCTCTGGTCGGAGCGGGAGGGTGTGTCAGACTCTTACTGACTAAAACCCACCCGTATTCCTTCCTGTTGCCTGTGTTGCGGGGGCCTCGGTGACTCAAGTACCTTCCCGCGACCCCGGCAGGGTACTACCAAATGCTTGGCAAAAGTTTTCTCTGTTGTGAGCAATAAGCGATCAACAAGGCTCCGCGGGCTACTGCTCCACCACGACAACGCGCCTTCGCACACCGCGCTCAAAACGAGGGACTTTCTGGACAGCACGCTGGTCAAACTCCTGGGTTAGGCTCCTTACAGCCCCTACCTAGCACCGTGTGACTTCATTTTATTCCTTAAATAAAAAGTCTGCTCAAAGGGATACAATTTTCGTCGCCGGAAGACGCGCTGTCAGCGTTCGAGCAGGCTGTAAGCGAGGTGTCTGCGGCGGACTTGAAGAAGTGTTTCGAAAACTGGTTCGGACGCATGAAACTTTTTATAGAGGCTAGTGGAGAGTACTTTGAAAAGATTTAATAAAAAAATATTTACCTATAGATTTTTTTTTAATTTTCTCAAAACTTTCTGAGTGTTTCACGTACATATGTATATACTGGGTCAAATCAAATTAGCCTACATCAGAATTCATCAATAACATTAAAAACAGAATAAATTTACATGTCTTTTTGCCATTAATAATTTCTTAGAATATCTATCACAGCATTGAGAATTGAATTGTCTTACAAAAATATTGAACGAATATACGTAGACAACGATTATTTGCAGACACAATTCGCTGAATCATAATTTAAAAGATTGTTACATATTATTAATAAAACACTTTTAAGTGTCTCCGATTAATCAAAAGCTCAACATTTTCTAAAACGTTTTTTTTATTTTAACGTTATGTTCACAAAATATTAGTTAAAAACAATTATTATTTAAATCACTTGCCATTGAATGAATTGTATTATTTATTACTTACATTTTAAAAATCTCAACATTACAGTGTATATTTTTATTATTAATTTACCCTTTTCTTTTTCACTCTTATTCCCACATCCTGCTTACATATCTTCCTACCAGTAAAAGGCAATTAATAACGCACATTTACCAAACAAGCCATATCATGACATACGACTGCTTATTATTCTTGGATCTAACCTAATATACGATCATTTGCCTAACGTCATAATGCTTTTTACGATGCTACAATGTATTGCGCACTCATATTTCTTTAAGATGAGTGAATACGCACATTTCTCTTACTTTTGTGCCGTTTGCAAGCGGAAATAGCACTTCATTGAATGTAATTTAGGATCAAATTAATATCTTATTTGAATAATGTTTTCATTCAAGTTAATATCTTTTACAACCTTTTTGTTTAGGAAATTCTCATAATATTTAATGATTAATAAAATATATAATGTTATTGAACTGTTTTATTATTTTACACAAAATATTGTTTTATTTAGATACGAATATAAAGAGCACAGGTATTTATTTTCCTCATAATAAATTCAATACGTTATTTTTTTCACCATGTCCGTCGTCGGTCTGTCTGTCTGGCCCCACTGTAGCTCAGAGACGCTTAGTAGAAACTGTAAAAAACTAGTAAGCTGTCAATTGGCACATTAGTCACGCCGACAAAGTGGTACAACAAAATCTTGAAAAAAAAAAAAACACGTTCACGTAGGTAATGTGGGGATGATTTTTTTTTTCTCCATCCCAAGGTTTGGGATCGTTGAATAGGCTGTTCACAAATATTGTGAGTCTGAGGAACACCATTTTTCGAATGGTTGTTTACGGAGAAGTGAAAAAAAGTTCATGGCAGTAGTACATAACATAACATAACATTACATAACATAACATCACGCCTTGTTTCTTCGAAGGGTTGGACAGAGGTGTACGTGTAGTACTTTAAGTCCCATGTACTACCTACTTCCTATTGCAGTAATACATGTAATGAAATTAAAAGGAAAACCTATCACAGCTAAGTAGGCTTTACAAATCGGCGGCAGAGATCTCTCGCGTCCGGCCCTGGTTCAGGCCATGGTACGGAGCGAGAGGGCATGGGCAGCCGTCACCTCCTTCTGCGAAGCAGTAATGCTCGCGAAGGAGGAGGCGGGACGGTTGAGGAAAAGGCAAATTTCGCGCCCTCTCGCCCATAGCCGCCGCAGGAGAAGCCCTGGGCGTCGGGAATTCCGGCCACCGTAGGCGCGGGCTTGCGGACGGTGAGCAATAAGTAGCTCACCGTCCGGTAAGGACCAGGCCCGGGTCGACGGCGCGTTATATTCCACGCGCGCCTCAAAGAGATGTCGTCAGCACAAGCGTCCACTAGGGCCGACACTGGCCGGGGTCGCGGGAAGGTACCAAAGGGTTAACGAGGCTAATGGCAACACAGGCAACTGAAGGAATACGGGTGGGTTTTAGTCAGTAAGAGTCTGACACACCCTCCCGCTACGCCCAGAGCGGGAGAAGTTATTTGATGAATTCCCACCCAAAAAAAAAGTAGGCTTTACAAGTTAACGAGTAATAGTCGACAAACTTAAATTTGCAGTTGGAGAAATGACCGTGACGTATATCGATGTATGGGAAAACATGATTTTCAACTACAATGTTAAGTCTGTTTTTGGGATCATCAACAATCTCATTCATCCCAAGTATTTCCAACTACAGAACCCTTCATAGTGCTTGGTCCAACACGTACTTGGCAATTTTTTTTATAAATGAAATAGCTGAAATACTTATTTATTATCATGAATGAGTATCTCCCACACATTTCGTTGTAAGTAAATGTGTGTGTGATAAATTAATTTCAAATTCCATTACCATACCTAGCTGGTGGAGGAAAATTGTACCAAATATGCTCATTATTTTCGTAAATGTTTTGATCCCTAGTAAATAACGGCCTATCTTTCCTGTGCCAACACTTTTTTGCAAAAAACGGAAGGCGGCAGAGTGAAACAAAGTTTTATTTACAGCCTCCATATTTTTCTGACGCCTCCCAAAAGCCGAGCGAATAAAGGCGTAAAGATAAGAACAATAACATTTTTACAGTACGTCATTCGGCATGAGACAACTTCGTAAACAGAATTATTTCCCTAATCCAAAATGTTTTAAACTCCTGCAACCTTGTTTCCCTGGTACTTTCGGCCGTCCCTTATCATTATTTAGTTTTTATTACTGCTTTGTGCTTTTTTATGACAAAACCGTGACCGGAGGTGACCGGAGTACCTACCCCACATATTTTTTGTTTCAAAACATTACTCTTTTTTTCGCTCCATAAAAATATTTTTATCTCACGAGTACTTAAACTTCATGCTTAATAAACTTGATGAAATGCTGAAATAAAAGACCTTCAGTACCTAAATTCAAAAATATGAATAAAATCCTGACTGAAAATAAGATTTTAATCCTCGTGAAACTGTTTGTATTTTACTGGATTCTAGACATCCTGGACTATAGCCAATGACTTGTGATTGTTATCCTTTTTATTATCAACTAGCTCTTCGCCCGCGACTTCGTTCGCGTGGATTTTGTACTCCAGCACCCCCTCCACCCCAAAAGGCAGTTTAAACATAAAATAAAATATATTTATACAGATATAATAAAATAGTAACGAAGAATTTTATTTTGTCCGTTTGTCTGTATGTATGTTCTGGATTAGCGCTACAACAGCTGAATGGATTTTAATGAAATTTGGCACACAGATACCTAGTTTATAAGTTGGATTAACATATAGGGTACTTTTAATATTGGTAGTATGCTCCCGTGGGATATATTCCGACATCCACGCGGGCGAAGCCGCGGGCAAAAGCTAGTTAATTATTACGATCTTTACAATTTACATACATAGGTATTTGTGCCAAGTTTCAAGTTACTAACCAATAAACTTAGATTTTTCTGTACAAACTGTACTTATGCCTTTTCACACCCCAGCAGGATTTGATTTTAGAAAATCGTTTGGTAGGTACACATAACTTGTTATCACACCTTGTTTCCTCAAAGGGTTGGGCAGAGGTGTACCTGTAGTACACCCACATTTCGCCAGTTGTATTTAAGTCCCATGTAATGGGGGGCGAGCCTATTGCCATCAACCGGGCACAAATCCAGACTCCGGGCTGCTACTGAAAAATTCCAGACAGAAAAGACAATATAACACTTTGCCCGACCCGGGAATCGAACCCAGTACCTCATGCTTAGCAGTAGCGCTTGCGACCGCTACCCCAACGAGACAGTCGTTTGGTACGTTTACATTATTTGACCCTACGGTTGTTTACCCAATTTTCGAGTCATTGAAGTAAGCAGTAATATCCTTCTCTAAAAACTTAATTATTCCTTTTCACCCTTAGGGGTTGATTTTTAGGGTTTTTTTTGGTTTTAGGGGAGTGGCGCGAGGAGGCGAAACGCCGGGGCGTAACTCCGCTGCCGCGAGAAATCGCTGTACAGCGGACGGGGCTCCGGCGGGATCTTATGGCGACATGGAGAGTACGGTTGTCGCAACCCAGTGCTGGGCACGCCACGATTGCGGCGATAAGTCCCCTCTTTGAGGAGTGGCTAGGGAGGCGCCACGGCGTCCTCTCCTTCCACCTGACGCAGGTCCTCACCGGACACGGCAGCTTCGGGAGGTTCCTGTGTCAGATAAGGCGGGAGGAAACGCCCGGGTGTCACCACTGTGTGGATCGCCCGGAGGATACGGTGGAGCATACGGTGGAGGTCTGCCCGGCTTGGGCAGAGCACCGCCGTGTCCTCGTGTAGGCGATCGGCGGCAGAGATCTCTCGCGTCCGTCCCTGGTTCAGGCCATGGTACGGAGCGAGAGGGCATGGGCAGCCGTCACCTCCTTCTTGCTCTTAATGCTCGTGAAGAAGGAGGCGGGTCGGTTGAGGGAAAGGTAAATTTCGCGCCCTCTCGCCCCTAGCCGCCGGCGTCGGGAATCCCGGGGGATTTCCGGCCACCGTAGGCGCGGGCTTGCGGACAGTGAGCAATGGGTAGCTCACCGGTAAGGACCAAGCCCGGGTCGACGGCGCGTTGTATTCCACGGGCGCCTCAAAGAGATGTAGTCAGCCCAAGTATAGGGGTCCACTAGGGCCGATGCCTGCCGGGGTCGCGGGAAGGTACTTATGGGTCACTGAGGCCCCCGCAACACAGGCAACAGGAAGGAAAACGGGTGGGTTTTAGTCAGTAAGAGTCTGACACACCCTCCCGCTCTGCCCAGAGCGAGAGAAGTTATTTGATGATTTCACACCAAAAAAAAAAAGGGGATAATTTTAGAAAAATCGAAAACACGTACTTAACTCATAATTTTTTGTCTAGATCCTATTAAGCACCGCGCGACACCGATTCGGCGTAAAACAATAGAAAATCAATCGTGTCTCATTAGGTGTCCTTGACTGATTACTATCAAGTTTCAAATTAATTAGTTCGCGCTTTTTGATTAGTTTTTGCTGGCTCTAAAAGCCTAGTCTGACTACAAAATATCTGACTTATTACGAAAGAAATATGAACCTTATTCCAACGAGCATAACGTAGGTAGCAACAGCTGTAAAAGCAATCTAAAAAAAAAATACGACCTTCACGATTCTAAAAACCAACAGAATCCTTTAGGTGAGTGGACCGTAAATAAGTTAGAAAATCATCATCATCATCTGCATAGCCTTTTCCCAACTATGTTGGGTTGGCTTCCAGTCTTACCGGATACAGCTGAATACCAGTATTTTACACGGAGCGACTGCCTATCTGACCTCCACAACCCAGTTACTAACACGATAACCCTTTGTAAGACTGGTTGTCAGACTTTCGAGCTTCTGACGACCCGTAACGACTGTCAAAGATCTACAAATGACAGCCGGGACCAACGGCTTAACGTGCTTTCCGAGGCACGGAGGGGTCTTGGTATGTAAAGATGGTCACCCATCCACGGACCAACCGCAGCAAGCGTAGCTTAACCTGATCGATCAACCCGTGCGGCTATTATTACTTAGCCACAAGCCCCTCAAGTTAGGAAATCAACATAGAGAACAACAAATACAAAATTATGTATTCACTTCCCCTTTAATTGTCGTGTAATTGTGGGCAGTCCATGAGGTCAAATAAATGCTTTTAATACACAGCCAAATATTAAATAGGTTGTGTACAAGGGCTCTCTCTAATTAAAGAACATTTCCACATGAGTAACCTCACTCTTGTGGAAATGTTCTTTAATTATTAACGTGACGACACATGTCTCAAACTAATTATGTTCAGTCCTTGAACCTATTTGAAATTCCTGTTTATTTGGAATACAACACGTTTCTTTTTATTTTTGCCTAACAAGGCCTTATGGCAGAAAAGAAAGGAGGACAACAATTCTACAAATAAATACAAAGTGTTAATAATACGACTTAAAAGAAAAGCGGGAATTATTATAATTAACCTGTAGTATAATTATAGCCAAAACAAATGCTAGTCAATCCATAATACTTATGAACAGGCGACAATTTATCAAAGAAATAGGTCAAGCCGAATAAGCGATCTAGTTGACCGCTGAAGGCCTAATTAATGAGCCGTCATTGATTGATGACGTCACAGGGCTTTAGCCCAAGCTGAATTACTAACAGAAAATCACAGGGCAACTAGATAATCTGACACGTAATGGCTACCTTCGTTCGTTAGCTGTCACAGCCATATCAAGGCCGAGGAAGATTCCTAGTACCTATTCATTAATATTTTATTAGAAATGAAAGATTACTATTACTAGGCTTTTCCTTTGACATATAATTAGAACAGTAGACTATTTTTCTTGTAAAAAAATTGGAGTGAGTACTTACCTTTCTAGGAGATTGCAATTGACTTATCTTTACAAATATTCAATCAATTTAAGATAAGTTAACCTTTAAAGATACGTATTTTTAATATTCAGCATTTATAAAAGAAATTGTTCGTCTATATTTATGTATAATTAGTTATATCTATTATATATAATGTTTTTAATAGGTATATGTACTCGTATGTATATACTTATATTTTAATAAATATTAATTTCAGTTTTCGTTATTGCACCTACCGCTGTCTGTCTCTGCATCACCCAAAGGTTGACTGGTAGAAAATGCCTATGGCATTAAGTCCGCCTCTGTACATTTGTGTGCGTAAAGTATTAAATAAATAAATAAATAAAATTTAGTACCTAAGCCACCATAATAATCGTTTTCATTTCAGCCGAAAAATGTCCACTGATGAACGTACGCCTCCCCCAAGATACGCCACATTGTCCGTTTCTGATCTACTACGGTACGCCTTATTGAATGCTTTTAATCTTGAATATCTGCATTACGTTAATGATCGTTAATAATTCTTCGACATTACAGTTGTCGAAGAATTATTAACGTCAACAACAGAACTTAAACCGACAAAACACTTGAGATCAACTCCTTTGAAACACGGTCAGAACACCGGCCGTCCCTAAAGCGAGTATCCTTTGTTCGGGTAAAGGTGAAGAGACTGAAACAATACAGACACTGGCACAATAAACGTGTGAAGATATATCCTTTGAGTACACGACGAGATTATAACAAAAACAACGCGTACACACACTTAAGTTGGGTGATAGTCGCCCTTTCAATAGGAATATTATCTATAGTTGAATATGTTACGATGTTTTTGTGATAGTTAGATATAATCGTTTACGCTAAATGAAACTACTAAGAGATAAAAACTCAATTACTTATAATATTTTATTAAAAAACTACAAAACAAAGTAAGAATTTCTGTCTAACAAATGCAAGACACAACCCCTCACTCATAATTATAAAATGTCAACATTGGCATCAGAAGAGCTTGTGGGTAAGTAATAACCGCCGCACAGGTCGATCTTGCCGAGGTTGGTCCGTGGATAGGTGACCATCTTTACATATCGAGACTCCTCCCGGCTGTCATTCGTGGATCTTTGACAGTTGGCAGAAGCCCGAAAGTCTGAACTAGTCTTACCAAGGGGTTTCGTATTACCCCGTTACTGGGTTTTGGAGTCAGATAGGCAATCGCTCCATGTAAAGTACTGGTATGTAAAGTACGGTTAGACTTGAAGCTAACCCCAACATAATTGGGAAAAGGCTAGGGAGATTATTTTGATGGTAGTGCACCTGACTCGCCTACGTTTAAGTAGCCACTCCTGGCGTTGTAATTATTTCATATCATCTTCTTTTTTTGCCTAAATTGTATATTTAAATAAGATTTATGAGATAACCCTGTAAACAAACGACTAAAGCACCATTAACTTAACCAAAAGATTAAGCACCTCTGCATCCCTCTAAAGAATAATAAAATCTTAATCTGGAACAGCATAATAAACGCAATGTTGAGGTTATTCGATTAAATGAATGGTTCCCTAGGTGCTGGTTACCACAGAGTAGCAATGAAACAGAATGGATCCTGGACTCTGCCAGTAATCCCGTTTTGTTTCGTGATAAAAGTCCTGAAGTTAATTCAGCTGGGTGCTTGTTTAGAGATTGCGAGCACTGTGATAGTAAGTCAATTTATTTTTCATGGAAGGGAAAATCTTGAGATTTCTTGAAGCTCCGTTTGTAAGGGAAATGGGACGGGTTCAAAGAGCTTCGTGTGTAAATATACTTAAATCTTCTAAGAGCGTATGATTCTATAAATTCTTATCCTCGTGGATTTCACTTTCACAATTTTTCATTTGGACTAATTAACATAAGAAAAGTAATTATATTTTGTTATTAAGTATTAAATAACGGTTTTTTAATAAACCACGGTATTTTTGACGACTTTCTATACTTCAACAGCCAACATAAAAATTGCCCCTGAACTTACTTGCTGACCAAAATCTTACTATTCGCACTAAGCTAAGAGCCGTTCTCCTTAAACCAGTGAAAACTTAAACCCGGGAATTAGCCAAAGAGCTTCCCAGAAATGCTACTAAAACGTCTTAGAGGCTACAGCTAAGTACATGACACATGGCTAGTGATGTGTATAATGTAGTATAGTGGTCCGGGAAGCCGACAATCCTCTTATTTCCCGGCCGTCGTCCGCAGCGACCCGCACTTACACTAGTGCAGTGCATAGTGGACTCGATGCACTCGAATGCATCGACATTATTAGGGCTGCTGTCAATGAGATGTGTTTGATTTAAAATTGGTCTAAATTTACAATATTTATTTTGCTCCAACTATTGAAGATATGGATTGGAAAGTCAAAATGGATAGGCATAAAGGATTTTGGAATACGAATAAGAATAATCATGTACCACTAGCTGCGCCCTGCGGTTTTACCCGCGTAAGTCTCGATAACGTAGGAAGACCGGGATAAAAAGTATCCTATGTCCTAATCCAGGTCATGGTCTACTCATGCCAAATTTCATCTAAATCCGTTCAGCCGTTTTAGCGTGAAAGCGTAACAAACAAACAAACTTATTTTCGCATTTATAATATTAGTTAGGGTACCTATTAAAGGTGAATTCCTACTTACAAGTTTTCTAGTATGATTTGAGATAACACATAGAAAACAAACAGTTGTCATGCATAGTGATATGAAAGCTAAGTATGCAAAAAATCCAACCAACAAAGATCACCTAAAATGAAAAACAAAAAAAAAACACACAATAACATTTCCTAAAATCCCACCCAAATAGCTTTGTACAGACTGAAATGAATTGCCAAAAACAAGCAATTGATTCGGCTAAACGGCGTATAGTATCCGTAAACAGGATATGTGAGACAACCCTAGCTGTTACAGTGGCTACTCTTTCCCATGACCACGTGAAATCGAGCGAGACGCATTAGTATCGATAAAACCGTACAATGATGTACGAACCTACATCGATTCTATTTAATCGAGAAAGAAGCACTGCGATTGACCTATATGGTTGTTACGTAACTGTTTATTTGTACAATATTGTTACTTATTTTGCAAGCTTTTTCTGGTGATCGGTTGATGGCAATAGGCTCGCCCCCATTACATGAGACTTAAATATAACTGGCGAAATGTGAGTGTACTATAGGTAGAAACGTATATGATATACAAATGTAAGTTTGTATGCATAATATTGAGTAATTTAGCAATTATTTTAACAGCATAGATTTCTTATACGTTTTCCTGTAAATAACTATTATCTATAATTACTTTTTCAAAATTTTAGGGTCTTAAATATATTATTTTTCAGAATTTTCATTTTCTTCTCTTTCATTCTTAAATGAATGAATGATATATTTATTTGCAAGAAAGTAGGTAGCTGACATAAGTTCTTAGGATCTATGGGTTTCACTATATTCGGCATTCCAGCCGTGCAAATATTTAGATTTTACATCTTGGTTATACATAAAGCATGCAGTACACATTTAATAATTATTAGCAATAACATAAAAATACTAATAATAATGTCATAATTTAAGTTTAGATTACAGTGCAATTAATAAAATTCAAATTTAATACAATTCTATCCATTTAAAATAATAATTAATATTAAAAAATAACGATCAATAATAATGATGTCAAGTGAATAAAAAATAGCAAGAATAATGAAAATGTTTCAATATTATTTAAGTAATGTCAATACTGGATGTCATAATAATTATAATACATAAGTTTTACATTTTTCATTCAAAATATTCATTGATGGAATAAAAACATCTCTCACACAACCAGTTGGTTGTGTGATATAGCGTTCTATTAAATTCTAAATCTGTGGCATTTCTAAATTATTCGAATAAGTGATTATACATTTTCACCGCCATGGTATAACAATTTTTGTTGCATACTTTTAGTCTATTACGCGGGACTACTAGTGGCTTTTGTGCTATTTTCCGCTTTGACATAGCCTTTTCATCTTTTTCAAAAAGCAAAGCGAGTAATTGTTTCTTAAAAAAATGCAGGTTTCAAATACATATAAAGACGGGAGGGTAAGCAGCTTTTGCTTAATAAATACGGGTTTACAGGAGTCTGTCTACGTTACTTAAGATATAAAATTGACCTTACACACTTTTTTTCTGCTATGAATACCCTC
Organism: Atethmia centrago; assembly: GCA_905333075.3. NCBI lineage: Eukaryota > Metazoa > Arthropoda > Insecta > Lepidoptera > Noctuidae > Atethmia > Atethmia centrago. The sequence continues at coordinate 9,694,414 of HG995383.1, read as the reverse complement.
TGGGCATGTGTTAAATTACCCCATACTGTTATCCCATACCATACTATTTACCATACTATTCTATTAAAACAGAACATACATGGCTTTTTTTTTTTTTTGAGGGTGGGAAATCATCATATAACTTCTCCCGCTCTGGGATCCGTCTACATTTGTGCTGACATATCTTTGAGGCGCGCGTGGAATACGACGCGCCGTTGACCCGGGCCTGGTCCTTGCCGGACGGTGAGCTACCCATTGCTCACCGTCCGCAAGCCCGCGCCTACGGTGGCCGGAAATCCGCCCGGGATTCCCGACGCCCAGGGCGTCTCCTGCGGCGGCTAGGGGCGAGAGGGCGCGAAACATGCCTTTCCCTCAACCGTCCCGCCTCCTGCTTCGCGAGCATTACTGCTTCGCAGAAGGAGGTGACGGCTGCCCATGCCCTCTCGCTCCGTACCATGGTGTGAACCAGGGCCGGACGCGAGAGATCTCTGCCGCTGATCGCCTCCACGAGGACACGGCCAGGCCCAGGCCAGGCAGACCTCCACCGTATGCTCCACCGTGTCCTCCGGGCGATCCACGCAGTGGTGACACCCGGACGTTTCCTGCCGCCGTATCCGACACAGGAACCTCCCGAAACTGCCGTGTCCGGTGAGGACCTGCGTCAGGTGGAAGGTGAGGACGCCGCGGCGCCTCTCTAGCCACTCCTCAAATAGGGGACTTATCGCCACAATCGTGGCGTGCCCAGCACTGGGTTGCGATAACCGTACTTTCCATGACGCCATGAGATCCCGCCGGAGCTCCATCCGCTGTGCCGCGATTTCTAGCGGCAACGGACTTACGCCCCGGCGTTTCGCCTTCGCGCACGTATGGGAGTGGCGCGAGGACTTTTGCCTCCAGATCCCATGGCGGCAATCCGGCAAGGAGGCTCGCTGCCTCACAGGAGACCGTGCGGTATCCCCGGACCGTCCGGATGGCCATGACCCTTTGGGCCGCGCTCAACCGGTGGGCTGGCCGCAACGCCAGAGAGCGCGCCCATACAGGAGCCCCGTAGAGGGCCATGGAACGCACGACCCCCGCATAGAGCCTCCGGCAGGAGGCGTTTGGACCCCCGGATTGGGCAATAGCCGCTTCAAGGCAGCGCCTGCCCGCTCCAGTTTGGGAGCCAAACGTCGGAAATGTTCCACGAAGTTCCACCGGCTGTCGAGGACGAGTCCCAGGTACTTCATCGTCGACTCGACGCCGATGGAAACCCCTCCCACCGTTATTTGGGACCCCAACGACCATGAAAACACATGGCCTCGGACTTGTGCAGGGCTACCTCGAGTCCCAATTGCCGGATCCTTTCGACGATTGAACATACATGGCTATGGTATACCAATAAGGCTATTTGAATGTCTGTTAAATTTTTAATCCTCCTAAGTACAAATACGAATTTGTTTATTTTCTTACATACATTATCTACTTGAGCTTTCCAATTGCAATGCCTGTCCATTACTACTCCTAAATATTTGATATTATTAACTTCTTCTATGTCATTATTATTGTAATTTAAACTTAATTTCATTCAATTTCCTATTTTTATGTGGTTATTATATGGCGAAAATATTATAAATTTTGTTTTATTTGTATTTATGTTTAAGTTATTCCTGTCTAGCCAACTGATTAAATCTGTCAATGCTTTATTCGTAACAATTTTACTGTTATCTAGAGTTTTCTCTTTTGTCAACACGGTAGTATCATCTGCAAGCAATATAGTATATCGGTTCGTGGAGTTGGGCAGTTCGTTTATATATATTATAAACAATAAGGGGCCAAGGACACTTCCCTGTGATACACCACAATAGTTTGTTAAGTAAGGTGACCTAAAAGTTTTCTGAGTGTTAGTTTCGAAACATTTTTTTATTCTCCGTGCTTTGTTGTCGGCCCGTTAAGTAGCTTTCGAACCACCTATTAGCAATGCTTCGTATGCCAAATAACCTTAAAACTAATTGTTACTTGTAATAACTAAAAAAATATGTGAGATCCTCACAATAAGCCGTTACATTTGATATGTAACACGGTACAGTTTGCATTTTTTTTTTCTAATTTGCTCCCCAAAAGTGATCCTCGTATTAAAAATTCATTTATTTAGGATTCACGTCCGTTTTTGGGTCACAGAAATTCATGGGTACCAAATTTCTACATAATCGGTTCAGTAGATTCGGAACAAATCAGTTGTGACTGACGGACAGACAGACGAGTGATCCTATAAGGGTTCCGTTTTTTAGCGTTCCGTTCACCATTCAACATTTACCGTTCAACATTTACCATTCTCTATAGTAAATTTGTATATGGCAATAATTGGTTTAATATACAAATTTACTGTAGAGAAAGGTAAATGTTGCCGTTATAATGACAAACTTTTTTCTTAAAACTGTCTTTCACCCCAGTAGTTGCAGTTTACGGTGCTTACATTTTCAGTTGGAGAATTGACCGTGACGTATACCGACATATGGAACAAGACGTTTTTCAACTAGGTGTGTTAAGTTTGTTTTGAGACAAATTCATCCACACTGCGGAACCCTTCATTGTGCGTGGTCCGACACGCACTTAGCCGGTTTCTTTCCTTTTGAGGTACGGATCCCCAAAAAAGCAAGTATAGATACACGGAGCTATACTAACCAGTATAAGCTGATCTCGCATTGATTATGATTTCCGTAATGAGAGGTCGGCTTATAATGGAAATGTATTATAAATGATAAATTATTTTATTTCTGTAAGTGGGTTATTACAAACACTTTTACACGTCAAACATATTTTTTTAAACTAGATGAGGTCGGCGTTTCCTATCTGACTACTCTGAGAAGAAAGCCCGAAACAAACTCAGAGGTCACAGTCTCTTTTAAAGTCCAGACATAATCTTGGTCAGATCATGTGAAGACATCATGTGTGTGTGTCGATTGGAGTCTGAAATGGTCTTTTGATGAAAGAACCACATAGATTGAGTGGACATGTGCAGTCAGTGCACGCATTTGTTAGTAGTTGTGCAGCTCAACTCAGAACTAAAGGAGCTCAACGATTCAACGAACAATACCAAAGAAAGGACATTTGGCTAGGCCGCAAAAAATACTCAAACTGCCAGACCATGTTAAAAACTAACTGAGAATAAAACAAAATTAAACAATAGTTAAAATATTATAATACTACATAGAGTAAATATTCATGTCATTGCATAAATAAAATTCATCAATATCAATGTGTATATCCGGACATAATCTTGATCAGATCATTTGAGGACCATGTAGGTTGGTGTCCGAAATGGTCTTTTGAGGAAAGAATATAATATAGCTTGACATGTACTACTACTATGTAGATTTTTGATGATTTGAGTATTTAGAATCAACCCAATGTTCTTTCACGTGATTTATTAAGATATAATATTGTGTTGATTCCTAAGTAATTAAGTATAAGAGGTATATATTAATATACATATTAATGTCTCTCTTATTTCACAAATTAATAATAAGCTAGGACTTAGTAGGTATTCATTTGTGAAATAAGAGAGAAAGAGAGGAGCATACATACAGGATTAGTCAACACTAGCTCGAGGCAGAGACGAGTGGAGAGGAGAAAGAGAGGCTTCCCTGGAGGAGGGACAACATAGGCTAAAAATAAATAAATACTAAGCCCCTTTTAATTACTGCACCTTGGCTACTCATATACTTAGCTACAATAATAAAATTGCGAAATATACATACAGGATTAGTCAACACTAGTTTGAGGCAGAGACAAGTGGAGAGGAGAAAGAGTGGCCTTTGCCCTGGAGGAGGGAAAACATAAGCTAAAACTAAATAAATACTAAGCCCCTATTAATTACTGCACCTTGGATAAGAAAATTGCAAAACCTACAGTGCTGTACGGAGACTGCAATAGCAACTATTTATATCAAAACAAAAGCAATTACATGTTAAACTGAAATGAATGGCTAGAATGGCAGTTTTGCTCTCGCTTAATTTCAGGAGCGTTCACGAATGAAATTATGTAAATTATATGAAACAGTTACAGGGCTTTACTACAAAGTAAACCCTGTAACTGTGTTATATAATTTCATATATTTGTGTAAATATATAAAAAAAGATAATATAATTTTTTATTAAATCTGATTATCAAAACGCAATTAATTACAATATTGAAACGCAGAACCTTACTCACCAGAATATTGTATTTCTATAATTATGCTAATCAGCAGGATTTTGGTGGTAGTAGTTTCATCGTGTAAACTAATAATGATACTTTTACTACCTCTAAGTATTACAGGACAACACGTTAATTATTGCAGGCTGTGATTACTCAGTTCTGTTCCATCAAATCTAAGACATTTTGAGAGAAGCAGACTTTTAGTCCCTTGAAACACAAGAGTATTTTTGTAAGCTTTGGAGGCCGTGCTTATTTGTATTTTCAATATGTTTTATATGTATTAGCTTATTGTTAACGATAGTTAAATAAATCCACTATGTATATGTGAATGTCGTATGCTGTGTACTCACTGCATATTGGTTATACTACTCTATATACTGCTCTTTGGTTTACCGTCACGTGGTCTGTATAAACGGAACCTGGTCTTTAAACAACGTTTTTCTGGCAAGACCCCATATAATATAAACCGGAGAAGTGCGTGTCGGGCTTCGCACAACGAAGGGTTCCGTAGTTGGGAAGAATTGATCCCAAAAAAAAACTTAACACTAGTTAAAAAACATGTTCTCCCATACATCGATATACGCCACGGTCAATTCTCCAACTGCACATTTAAGTTGGTCGACTATTACTCGTTAACTTGTAAAGCCTACTTAGCTGCGATAGTTTTTCTTTTTAATTTCGTTGTATGTACTACTGCTACTATTTTTTTCATATCTCCATAAATAGGTAATCATTTAGCTGGCAGAGGGACACACTTGACTCTAACAAAAATTTGCAATTTAAAGCTTAATATTACGCAAACGGATCCCTGAATCTAAAAATTAAGTTCCCAGACCCGCAATATTTTTGAACGGCCTATCCAACGATACCCCACATCATGGGATAGACGAGAAAAAAAATCATCCCCACATTACGTGTCTACCTACAATAAACATTTTTTTTTTCAAGATTTTATTTTACCAACTTGCCGGCGTAATTAATGTACACATGCAAAATTACAGCTTTCTAGTACTAAGTGTCTCTGAGCTAAACCGTGGACAGACAGACAGACAGGCATGTCTGTCTGTCTGTCCACGCTTTTTTTTTATTTAAAAGTTTATGTACACACATATAAACAGACAAGAAGAAAGGAACAGAAAAATACGTACAAAGGTGATGCTTATTTATAAAGAAATATCTTCCAGCATACCTGCGATAGGACAGTAGACAAAGATATGTAGACACCGTGTGTAAGAGTAGAAGAGAAAACAAAATACATAAAAACAAAAAACTATTCACAAATGATTATAAACATACAATAAGAGAATATACTTACATACATACATACTTCTAAAATAAATATCACTAAAATACTTATATATAATTAATAGTATAAAGTAATAAATAGATAATATGCAACTATGGCAAAGTAAAAAGATTAAAGTCTTTCACTCTATTTTCTTGTTTTCTACGGAACCCTAAAAATGTGCTACGTTTATATTTTTTCTTAATTTGACCGAGATCTCTCTTTGGAGAGTATTTGTAACAATGTACGCGAATTCTAAGTGCGAGTCCCAGAGTACATGGAGTCCTGCCATACATTATTCTTTTCAGTCAAACCAACCTTTGAATGTTTTTCAGCGACTGTTGAACTAAACAAAATAAACAAACCTTGCTTGTTATTCCTACATTTGTTTTCAGTTACACGTTGATCTAGAAAATTAATTAAAATGTTACGCTATTCTACACCTACGATGCGATGTGACAATTTGTCGCTTAACTGCATCTCGTATCGTTTGTATTGGCGAGGATATTATCGAAGCAAGTACAGTCGACAAAAGAGATAGGTAGGCAGGCGAAACAGGCAAACATTTTCTCACCGAGTTGTTATTATTATTACACCACAATTAATTAGAGTATGTTTTACACCTGTTAGTTGGACACATTCGTGTCCAACTAACACTAGAACAGGAACTAATAAAGTTAAAATTCGTATAACACGTATTCTTTTGTACTCAGCATTTGCAGTCATTTTACCAAAATCGGATTTTGCATCACAGTAATCTTTATTGTTGTTGCTGTCAGGTGTAAAATAACTGTGAAAGATTGCTTATAACTGACAGGTTTCATGAACGTATTCTCTAATCAAATAAATTGTGGTGTATTAAGTATAAGTAGTGTACATGTGTTTAATTTTATTCGATTCTTGATTTGTATGTTATATTGCTAGATGTTTTTACACTATTTTAATCAGTCATAATTCTAAATTAATTGTAGTAATATAAATATAAAATAATGTAATGTAAAAATGTAATGTGTATGAATGCTGTGGAAATACGTTCCTTGAGAAGCATGTGTGGTGTGACTATAAATGATAGGCTGAAAAATGATGTGATAAGGCATCGGTTTAAAGGGAGATGTAGTGACAAAAATTGAAAAGAGTATGCTTAGATGGTTTGGTCATGTTGAGAGGATGAATGAAAGGCGACTAACAAAAGATATTTACAAGGCAGATGTGAGTGGAAATGCCGGGACGGGACGCCCCAGAAAGACATATAGTGACCTCATTAATAATGTTCTTCAAAAAGGTCAGGTGCGTAGTACTCGTAAACAGCGTGCGTGTATGACCAGATGTATGAACGTAAACAAAGCAAAAGGAGTATGTAAGGAGCGTAGCAGGTGGCGTTCTATAGTTTCTGCCTACCCCCATGGGAATAAGGCGTGAGTTTATGTATGTATGAATGTGTAATGTAATGTTAAATCATAACTTATAGTGCATGTGGTGGGGTAGTGTGTGTTAGCCTCTAACTGATTGTGGCACTTATAAATGTATAATATCGTGTACTTTTAAATGAAATGTGTAAACAATCGTAGGCTATTACGCCATGGGATCTGGAGGCAAAAGTCCTCACGCACGTATGGGAGTGACGCGAGGAGGCGAAACGCCGGGGCGTAACGGACGAAGCTCCGGCGGGATCTAATGGCGACATGGAGAGTACGGTTGTCGCAACTCAGTGCTGGGCACGCCACGATTGCGGAGATAAGTCCCCTCTTTGAGGAGTAGCTAGAGAGGCGCCACGGTGTCCTCACCTTCTGCCTGACACAGGTCCTCACCGGACACGGCAGCTTCGGGAGGTTCCTGTGTCGGATAAGGCGGGAGGAAATGCCCGGGTGTCACCACTGTGTGGATCGCCCGGAGGACACGGTGGAGCATACGGTGGAGGTCTGCCCGGCTTAGGGCAGAGCACCGCCGTGTCCTCGTGGAGGCGATTGGCGGCAGAAATCTCTCGCGTCCGGCCCTGGTTCAGGCCATGGTACGGAGCTAGAGGGCATGGGCAGCCGTTACCTCCTTCTGCGAAGCAGTAATGCTCGCGAAGGAGGAGGCGGGACGGTTGAGGGAAAGGCAAATTTCGCGCCCTCTCGCCCCTAGCCGCCGCAGGAGACACCCTGGGCGTCGGGAATCCCCGGCCGATTTCCGGCCACCGTAGGCGCGGGCTTGCGGACGGTGAGCAATGGGTAGCTCACCGTCCGGTAAGGACCAGGCCCGGGTCGACGACACGTTTTATTCCACGGGCGCCTCCAAGAGATATCGTCAACACAAATGTAGGGTTCCACTAGGGCCGATGCCTGCCGGGGTCGCGGGAAGGTAATAATGGGTCACACCCCTGGCAACACAGGCAACAAGAAGGAATACGGGTGGGTTTTACTCAGTAAGAGTCTGACACACCCTCCCGCTCCGCCCAGAGCGGGAGAAGTTATTTGATGATTTCCCATCCAAAAAAAAAAGGCTATCCTATTAATAACTAAATAAATAAATTTACGTGGATGCAATCTAACATTGAGTTTCTAACACGGTTTAATACGCTGTTCAAGCTACTGGTAATTGAAACATATGACAAGCATGCTGAAAATCAAGGACAGAAAATTGATCCCGTGGATATCACGGCCAATGAGATTGAGAAATATGCCAAAGATTATCTGACCAAGATTATGTCTGGACTTTAAAAGAGACTGTGACCTCTGAGTTTGTTTCGGCCTTTCTTCTCAGAGTAGTCAGATAGGAAACGCCGAGCTCATCTAGTTTTTTTCTAAGTATGATTGACGTGTAAAAGTGTTTGTATAAACCTACTTACAGAAAATAAAATCATTTCATCATTTCATTTCAAAGGTTGGATTGTTTTTGTATAACTTTTTAGACTGAAGACAAACGGAAGAGTTCTGTTATAAAGACTAGCTTTACTTATTATTAAATTAAAGTCGCTTTTCGTGTCCTTTTGTGTCAGTTACACTGCTGTTCTTCTAAACTACGCAACTGATTTTGATGCGGGTTACCATCAGTTAGAGAATTTATTCCTGAAGGTTTATGTGTATAACATATGAAAATTAAAATTATCCGTAATAATGAAAATCTTGTATTGTAAAGTCGTACAAACAATGTGAAGCATGGGCGGGTCGCCAGTATTTTAATAAGTACGTGCAAGTTAACTGCATGAATACTTATGTCTTTTGCTGACCGTACTATTGATTAAATCAGTTAAAGTGATTCGCTCTTCTAATTAAAAGGAATAGACTAAGAAAATGTTTGTAAACATGTTCTTAAGTTCTAATTGAGAGCTTATTTTCAAAGATCTCGAGTGCAGTGTTAGGTACGTAATTGAAACAGAATATTCTTCTTTATTTCTTGATAATATTTACATAAGTAATTTAAAAGCTAATAGTCTTAAAATATTAATAATGATATGTTCAAGTATATAAAAAACCGGACAAGTGCGAGTTGAACTCGCGTGGTGAGGGATCCGGTCAATGAATATGTTATCTACCATGTTTTTTATCCCAAGAACAAACTTAACATTGCAGTTGAAAAACTGTTGATTTTCCTGTAATCCTGTAATTTTGAAAAATAATTTTATTTTTTTTCAAAATTTTAGGGTCGGTACCTAGTTTCAGAGATAAGGGGAGAATGGGATTTTATTTATTTAATAAAACTGTACGTACTGAGGCATTTTCTACCAGTCAGCCTTAGGGTGACGCAGAGAAGACACATGGCAGGTGCAACTTATGGGATAGATATCACGAAAATATCTATACAACACAAGAACAAACACATAGTTATATACATACATACATGAAACAGAATAAACTTTGTCAGGAAAAATAACGATCGGTAGAGGAGAAAACGAATCCAGCAAATCAGCGGTGCGATATTTTTGCTAACTTCTTACTTATATATTCACGTGCTTTCACTTTAAAAGACAACCGACTGGTTGCCATCCTGATGTTCATAGGGAACCCATTCCAAAGAGAGACCATATGGACAAAGAAAGAAGAGTGAATCAAAACAGAGCGGTGAGAAGGACATCGAAGAAAACGAATGTTGGTGGAACGAAGGTTTCTACTATGGGCAGAGTACAAATATTAAATGGGAAATCAGTTAGGAAGGTGAAGTGGGTTTGTCGAGTAGGTAACAACATAGATTGAGCCCTCACCTCTCTGCGCCGATGAATGGGTAACGATTTTAAAAGCAAACGGTGCGCGGATACATGGTCTTACTTACGAAGATTGATAACGAATCGAATGCAACTTTCATTTATTTTCTTAAATAATTTTAAAACTATTTATTTTAAAATGAACCCTCACAATAAGCCCTTTTATATGATATGTCACACGTTACAGATTTTTTTTTTAATTTACTAATTTTCCTCGAAAAGTGACCCTCATAATCATAATTCATTTATTTACGTTATGTGTCCGTGTTTGGGTCACAGAAATTCATATGTGTACCAAATTACAACTAAATCGGTCCAGTAGATTCGGAGAAAATCGGCTGTGACAGGCGGACCGACAGACAGACACACGAGTGATCCTATAAGGATTCCATTTTTTTTAGGTACAGAACTCAAAAAAGGGAGTGAAATTAATAAAAAAAATCATCCTTTTTTAATTAATATTATTATACATTGACTTATCTATAAATAGCATAAGGGTTCCGCAGAGGTGAATCTATAACAACCACGTTTTTCTGGGTAATATAGGTCCTAGTAATTGGTAAGCCCACGGGCACAGTTCCAAATTACGGACTTCTACTGAAAATGTTGTGTCAGCAAAACCCCATAACAATGTTCGATCGGAGAATTGAACACAACAGCCGCAATGGCAACCCCTGATGAACCTTCATCAGGGGTTGCCATTGTGAACGACGATGACGATATTTGCGTTATATTTTGTTTTTATCTACCTAGATAAAAACAAAATATAACGCAAATATCGTCATCGTCGTTCTTTTACGCTAGTCCCACTTTATTTGGGGTTGGCGCTACATGTCTATGTCTTCTTCTTCGATACCTACTTCTCTATGAGACGTCATCTCATAATCATCCCCTTTCTAGCCATTTCATCTTTCACATAGTTCATCCACCGTTTCTTAGGGTGCTATACCCGAAGGTTGCCAAACGGAACCATTACTAAGCCTCCACTGACCGTCCTTCCGTCTATCTCTCAGCGGGCTGTATGAACCGGAATAGGTAAACAGTTGTAATTAATGCCGCAATAAAAACAAATAATAAAGTTAAAAATTAATTAAAAACTATTTTTTTACTTTAATTAATTTTTATACAAGGAACCTGTTTTTATGGCTTTTTTTTTGCTAAATATTGTACGGTGGCACGGAACCCTTCGTGTGCGAGTCTAACTCGCACTTGGCCGGTTTATTTTCTGCCACCGGGGCCATTATCAGACTTCCTCTTATGTACTCATTTCTTATTATATCCATTCGCGTAAAATAAAAATGAGTTTAAAGTACAATGCAATCATTGAGTTTAGTTCCACGTCCTAGAAATTAAAAATCTCCTTTACTAAAGACTTCTAGATCTATAAAATTCACATGCCTACAAAAAAAAAAACTTTAAACTATCCAAGAACTTACTCGTAACGACAGTCACCCAGATTGCCTAACGGTGGTACATACCTAGTACGAGTATATCGAACATTTGAACTAAGATTAGAATTAAGCTGGGCTTAGCACGCTCTTCTCATCCGGTTTTTCTCTTGAGCTTTAAAGATTAGCCCCGTTCCCACTGGCACTGATTAAGATTTATGTTAGGGACATATATAATACCTACATCCATTTATTCTGACGCTGTTTCATTTTTTGTCGGTGTACTTAATGACCTTGAAAATGTATAAAAACAATGGTTTACTTATTTCAGCATAATTACCTAATCAACTCGGTCAATCGCAGTCCACTACTGGACATAGGCCTCAATTTAGGTAATTAAGGAGGTCTGCTTTCATTAATTATATGATTTGTGTTTGTATATAGTGTCTTTGGGTTGTGTGTACGGAGAGAAATTAAATACTGTGAAACTCTGTTGTAACTTTACTTATTAAACTTGTAACGAAATATTACAAAGGAGTAGCTTATCAAGTTAAGAGTGCGTCTATAGTTAACGGTGGTTACAGGCGAACTGGTGTCGCCTAGTGATGTGAACCGGTTTCATAAAAACCTAAAAAAAAACGGTTTTTGTTAAAACCGATAATCACCGGTTCTCATTGAAAAACCGATTACAATCACAAAGCATGTATCCGAGTCTTTGATACGTATTAAATACAATAGCGCTAAAGTATTTAGCCATACCAGCAACATCGGTACCTTCGGAGAGGATGTTCTCAAAATCAGGATATGTGTTGTCCCCTAGAAGGAGCAGGTTACAAGCAGATACTGTGGACCAAATTTGTTTCATAAATCAGAACTACGATTTGTTAGAAACAGACAAAGTATAAAACTTAAATTTCCTGGTTATTTGTTATCTGATTAATGACCACTTTCTTTTTGTGATAATAATTGTACCTAATAATTTTAAGAAAAGTCAGTAAAATAAATAATAAGCCATAATTATATACTCGTATTTTTTTTAAGACAAACAAAAAAAAACCTTAAAAAACCGGTTTTAATAAATAACTAATCGGTTTAAACCGGTGTTAAAAATTGTAATCGGTTCACATCACTAGTGTCGCCGGGTGCTGCACGAATCTAGAATACAAAACGATGTGTCACCGCTCCTACATAATGTATTTATTTATTTCAGAGAAAAACCATACACGTTGCTTTAATATAAAGTGTAACTTCTTAAATAAACCATGAACGTTTGTATTCAAACTTAAAAGGCAAATTATGTCAAAGTAGATTATTTAGACTGGCAATTAATTTGTCAGATTATATAGTCTGGCAATTAATTTGTTAGATTATATAGTCTGGCAATTAATTTGTCAGATTTAGTGTTCTTTTATTTAACGACATTAGTTACTTTATTAAAATCGTTATTTGCCTAGCCTTTTCCCAACTATGTTGGGGTCGGTTTCCAGTCTAACCGGATGCAGGTGAATACCAGTATTTTACATAGAGCAACTGCTCTCTAACCTCCACAACCCAGTAACTGGGTAATATGATACCCCTTTTTTTTTAGGGTGTGCATTTATCAAATAATTTCTCCCGCTCTGGGCGGAGCGGGAGGGTGTATCAGACTCTTACTGACTAAAACCCACCCGTATTCCTTCCTGTTGCCTGTGTTGCGGGGGCCTCGGTGACCCATCAGTACCTTCCCGCGACCCCGGCAGTAATATGATACCCCTAAGACTGGTTGTCAGACTTTTGGGCTTCTGACGACCCGTAACGACTGTCAAAGATCCACGAATAACTGCCGGGACCAACGGCTTAACGTGCTTTCCGAGGCACGGAGGAGGCTCGGTATGTAAAGACGGTCACCAATCCACGGACCAACCCCGGCAAGCATAGCTTAACCTGATAGAGCGGCCGATCGGCCACGAGCTCTTCACACACGAGTTACTTTATTAAAATAATTTACTTAATTTATCCTATTATACATATATTAAAATCAAATACTATACGACCACCAGTACGACTACTTTACATTGACCACAACCGTGGTAAATTAAAACAAAAAATCCAATAAAAAAGTATCTTTAAAAATTGCAATTCCCTTGCAAAATACACTTGTGGCCACAAAAACCGGAACACTTCCTCATCCTGCCACGAACACGCTCTCAAATGCTCTCAAAACAATAGTGATTACTTTCTGAAACAGCCACTACACTCACTAATCAAACACATGCGGTGCTTAAGTGCCTCTCTCCGATACAATGATCCGCACTTACTGTGACCCACCTACATTCCGATTGTACCGGTGTTGCGGATTGGTAATGGAGAATTAGGTCTTTTTTTCTGCAACTAGGTGTAGGGTAGTAGAAGACTGAAGTAATTGGAAATGGCTGGATTTTTAGTGAATTCTGTACAAATAAGTACTTAAATAGCAAGATTCAAAAAGTAGTTACTAATAGGTATTTGTTTTTATTTGAGCAGTGGTGGCCCAGTGGTAACGGCCGTGACTTACGAGCTGTAGGTCGTAGGTTCTAACCCGGATAAGCGCTTTACTTTGTGTAAATTATTTCATCACCACCGGGCAGTGGCTTCACCATTTTGAGGGCTCAAATTAGTGAAGAAAAACATCGTGAGGAAACCGGAATGTCCTAGAACCAAAAATTCTAAGACATGTGACATCTACCAACCCGCACTGGGCCCGCGTGGTGGATTACGGCCCACTCCCTCTCACAGAGAGGAGGCCTGTGTCCCAGCAGTGGGAACATTATAAGCTGAATATGTATTTGTTTTTATTTGAGGTATGATTTTAAAAGGTTTTGAGTGAGTTTTGGCACGTGGCTAAATAATAACAGGCACACAGGTCGATCGAAGGTTAAGCTACGCTTGCCGCGGTTGGTCCGTGGATGTGTGACCATCTTTACATACCAAGACCACTCCGTGCCTCGGAAAGCACGTTAAGCGGTTGGTCCCAGCTGTAATTCGTGGATCTTTGACAGTCGTTACGGGTAGTCAGAAGCCCAAAAGTCTGAGAACCAGTCTTACCAAGGAGTATCGTGTTTTCCAACTCTTCAAACCAGGATTTGGAGGTCAGACAGGCAGTCACTCCATGTAAAATACTGGTCTTCAGCCGCATCCGTTTAGACCAGAAGCCGACCCCAACATGAGAAAAGAGTAGGCAGATTGACTTAAATTTTAGAAGGTTTACACTTTACAACGTACATAGAATCAATTAAAGTCCAAATTCAATGCCAATATATGGCATTCTATAAAATTAGAGTAATAACAAAATAAAATAATTATCAAAATGAGTTTCTGCCCGTACCTATATCTAATATGAAAGGTTCCATAGTTGGGAAGTTGGTATGAATTTATCCCAAAAACAAACTCAACATTGTAGTAGAAAAACATTTAAGTATGTTTTCTCATACATCGATATATGCCACGGTCAATTCTCCTACTACAAATTTAGGTTGGTCGACTATTGCTCATTAACTTGTAAAGCCTACTTAGCTGTGATAGTTATCTTTTTAATTACATTGTTTGTACTACTGCCATGATTTTTTCACATCTCCATAAATAACCAATTAGCTGGCAGTGGGACACTTGATTCGAACAAAAATTTGCACTTTAATGCATCCTTGAATCGAAAAGTGGTGTTCACAGACCCACAATATTTTTGAACGGCCTATACAATGAAACCCCACACCATGGGGTACAAGGGAAAAATTATATCATCCCCACATTACGTGCAGGGAGGTTTAAGGAGTTTGGAGACTCCACTCTTCCACTTAGCATTTACGAAGTTGAAAAGGAAAACCGGGTCTCATTACTGATTCGCTCAGTCCAAATGGAGTCGGCTCGTATCAACAAGGCTTTTAAAAAAAAATAAGACCCTGAGGAGACAACGCCGCTGACGGGCCCAGCCACGCTGAAATTTTATCGATTTATATTTTCCGGTCTTTTGTTTAAGTTTATTCTTGGGATAAATTCATCCTAAATACGGAACCCTTCATTGTGCGGGGTCCGATACGCACTTGACCGGTTTCACAAACGCAAAGCAACGATTTTTGTTAACATAAAAACGCTACAGTCATGCATCGTAAACGGTGTTATCGAACTTTGAAACTAAATAGCTTCGTTTTATATATTGCCTTTGTAGCCGGAATAGAGATAAGTTCTAATAAAATTTTATACGAATGACAGAAGCCACGATAACTCTCGAGCAATTCACTTTATCTGCTGTGGCATAAACTGCTGTAAATGTAGCTCAAACGTAAAAGCCCTATTTTGTATTCCTTTACAGTAGAAGTGGTTTCATAAGCTAATGGGTTACTTAATTGACGTGTTATTTTAATGTAACATGAAGATCATAAGGGTCACGTAGTTTTTTACCTTAATTTTATCCAGTAGTTACCTAATTTGCTTACTTAAATGGTAAATCTAGACCTTTTTAAAAATCCTTACTTTATTACATTTTTTCTTTATAATATTATATTTGCAAAAGTGAGTTTGTTTGTTACGCTTTTACGCTAAAACTGCTGAACGGATTTAGAAGAAATTTGGCACATGTGTAGACCACGATTTGGATTAGGACATAGGATACTTTTTATCCCGATATTCTTACGGGATCGAGACTTATGCGAGTGACACTGCGGGGCGCAGGTAGTACGAATATAAAAACTGATCTATCTCTCCTAAATACTTTCATTTCCTTCCTATATTATCCCGCCGTTTTAAATGATGAAAAATAAGCAACAACTTTTCCTACAAGAAATTAGAAAAATCTATTGCCTGGCCCATAACAGAAAGTTAAATTAGGTACACAGGGGCCATTTAATTTAGATTGAAAGTCGTCGCCAGTTTTCATTCCGGTTTCTCTCTTTTCTGAATTTTTACCTTTGAATACTTTTCGTTTTGTTGATCTCGGTCAAATAAGATCACAAATTGGGCTCGGAATGGTCGAAGAATTCAAAAGGAATTTCTTATTAATCAACGTTGAATTAAATTTGAATGGTGATAATAATTAAAATGATTATTTAAATGAGTTCTTTAACGTACAATGGATTAATCGCTGAATGGGTCTTTAAGGGCTGATTCGTTAAAGTTAATTGAGATCTCTCTGCGGTTGTAAGATGAAGTGTTATTGTGAAATTTATTTCGAATCTTTTTTGATTGAAATTACTATGAACTGCTTACGACCTACCATTTTCGTTCACCCAAACAAAGTGTGATAAAAAAAGAAGATACTTGACGTATTAAGGCTCGTGCAGACTGGCACGATATCGCGGGCGCGACAGGCATATCGCTGCCTGTCGCGCCCGCATTATCGCATCAGTCTGCCCTAGCCTTTAGCGTTTTGAATGTACCTTTGGCTGCGTAACTCACATAATAATTGGCTAATCATTTGGCGTTATTTCCTACCTACATTATTATCTATCCAGACAACAAAGGATATCCTTGTTATTTTAAGAAAATTCCCTTACTTTTGATGAAAACAGGACTAAACTAATTTCAAACTAGCTTCACACAATTAGGCACCAGTATTATTACTAACAACGTCAATATACCCAAGATAATCTAGACAGACATCTGGTCGAGAATTCAGTACAATGTCAGGCTTATTAGTAGTGATAGACAATGGATTTTCAATGACCATTTGTGTGGTTGTGAGAAGGACAGACTGTATTTGGTGTGATGGACGATTGAATATTGGACTATTGTTTATACATGACATGTGTGTACAGTGATCTTACGTCCATGGATAGTTTGGTTTGTTACAATGGTAAACTAATCATATTTCCTGCTCTTTAACGCGCAGATATATGATTTTAGTGACTTTTAAATCTGTTATTATGCCTTCATATATTGCAAGTAAGTTATGCAAAAAATGTATGTTAAACTACAACGCATACAAATCAATTCTATCTGTGAATATTTAATTATTGTAGTAAAATACTTTATGAAATAAATTCAGGAAGTAATGTCTACCCAAAGCATAAAAAACTATATTACTTTCAAACTACTAAACATATTTTCATTATGTTTTTTTAGTATGAACAGATAGAAATATAGATACTAAAATAGTCATTTTAGTATCTATATTTCTATCTGTTCTGTTATTCAAATACATATTCATATTTTCGATATTAAAAATAAATATTTCCTATGAAACTGAACGGTGGAGCGGCGTGATCGTGGTTTGTATGGCCAAGGTCATGGCGATTACCCGACCCTTAACACGAATTCGTTTGTAGGATATAAGTAGTGTTCGTTATAATCCAATTAACTCCTTCCGGAAGCCATACTGGCTTCCGTCCTGGTCATAGCACCACTACAGCGCTTCTGAACATTATGGATGATATGAGGTCAGCCTTGAAAAACGCTAATCTGACGGCTAGATTGCAGATTTACTAGATTTCAGTAATGCTTTTAATAATGTTGATTTTGATTAAGGTTTTGCCCCGGGTGGCACAAATACACGCTGCGCCGTTGTAGAGGATAAGCACTAAAGCACCAGTATTGTTTTTTCATTCGTCTGTGTGTCAACACAATTAGTAGGTGCTTAAACTCAGGGCAGTATAATTCTCTATATTAACATTGTAATTGAAAAACGTGTTCCCTCGTACATTCCAACAGCAAATATAAGTTTGTATGCACAATATTAGTGGCGTACCATGTTATTCCAGTAAAGCCCCGCGCGACTCCGATTCAGTGTCAAACAATAGAAAATCAATTGTGTCTCATTAGCTGTCCTTGACCAATTAAAACCATTGACTGCATACAGGTTTTCTTCTATTCTCTGTATTTTTTTATTAATTTTTGAGTCAGCAGTTTCGGAGATGAGATTTCAACTTTAACCGACTTCCAAAAATGAGGGGGTTTTCAATGCGGATGTTTATATTTTTTTTTTTTATGTATTTTGCCGATTTCTCCGTCAATTGTAAACCGATTTTGAAAATTCTGTTTTTGTTTGAAAATACCCTTTCAAAAAAAAAGAATACCATTGTCACCAAGTCATAATCTGATGAGGGGGTCCCATGGAAATCGAGGGAAATTCTCAAATAGTATAGGCACACCTATAGCGATTTGGGTATATTTTATAGTAACTTCTACATTTGCTCTCGGAAAGCACCATTTGGTGAAGAGGAAATGATGATGAAGACCACAGATGGCCACAGGAACTAGGAATAGAACTAGGTTGCGATTCGATTAGGTACTTTAATATGGTTTCTAAGCCATTTATGCTCGTCACAGTGCATATGGTGAGTGGCAGTTCTCCTGGTTCTTACCAGGAGAACTCCTCAACAATTAACGTTCCTGCACAGAGAAAAGCAATATTTTGTAAAAGGTGATGAGCTGTTGACATTTGGCTATTGAGTCTTATATAAATTACAAACTGACCCACTAAAAATTTAAAAATAAAAACTTTTTACAAAAAAAGAAACAACTGAATTCCAAAAACACTACGAAGTGAAAAAAACTTTAATTTTGGAAGTCTGTGGCAAAAAAAATAATATACAGATCCAAAGACGCTAACTTCAAAATTAAAAATATTTTTCACTTTTTAGTGTTTTTTGGAAGTTGAAAGTTTGTTTTTTTTTTTTTGTAAAATGCTTTCTTTAATAACTTTTAGATGGATGAAATCTTTACATACCAAGACTCTTCCGTGCCTCGGAAAGCTCGTTAAGCCATTGGTTCCAGCTGTCATTCGTGGTTATTTTATAGTCGTTAGGGGTCATCAGAAGCCCGAAAGTCTCAACCAGTCTTACCAAGGGGTATAGGGCTACCCCTATACCCCTTGGTAAGACTGGTTGAGACTTTCGGTTTTATTACCCAGTTACTGGGTTGTAGAGGTCCGATAGGCAGTTGCTCCTTGTAAAATACTGGTATTCAGCTGCATCCGATTAGGCTGGAAGTCGACCCTAACGAAGTTGGGAAAAGGCTAGGCACATTGATTTGTATTTCTTTAATAACTTCAAAAACTAATTATTTTAAAATTATAAGAGTTCCATTTTTTCCTTTTGAGGTTCGAAACCCTAAAAACGGTTTCAATCGAATCTTCAAAGAAGTGTGTCATGTTAAAAATACATTTAAGATCTTCTCATCTCTCCGTATTGATAGCAAACAATGTCTTTACATCAAACATGGTTACTAAGCTTAAATCTTATACCTGCGTTATTCCAACATTATTCAGCAATTGTGAAACCGAACTAGGGTTTAAAGCTCTGACCTTTGCCTTTCAAAAGAGCACATGCTCTTTCATACATCTATAGTTTTCCACAAGCTATGATACTTTTTTTTTGGGTGGGAAATCATCAAATAACTTCTCCCGCTCTGGGCGGAGCAGGAGGGTGTGTCAGACTCTTACTGACTAGAACCCACCCGTATTCCTTATATTGCCTGTGTTGCCATGGGCATGGGTAACCCTTTTGTACCTTACCGCGACCCCAACAGGCATCGGCCCTAGTGGACCCCTACACTTGTGCTGACATCTCTTTGAGGCGCGCGTGGTATACAACGCGCCGTCGACCTGGGCCTGGTCCTTATCGGACGGCGAGCTACCGATAGCTCACCGTCCGCAAGCCCGCGCCTTCGGTGGCCGGAAATCCGCCCGGGATTCCTGACGCCCAGGGCATCTCCTGCGGCAGCTAGGGGTGAGAGGGCGCCAAATTTGCCTTTCCCTCAACTGTTCCGCCTCCTCCTTCGCGAGCATTACTGCTTCGCACAAGGAGGTGACGGCTGCCCATACCTTCTCGCACCGTACCACGGGCTGAACCAGGGCCGGACACAAGAGATCTCTACCGCCGATCGCCTCCACGAGGATACGGAGGTGCTCTGCCCAAGCCAGGCAGACCTCCACCGTATGTTTGTCAAACCCTAAAGATCTTTCTTCCGTAGACATGTACACCAAATACACGTAGCGTAGTGTGCTCGTGGGGAGGTTCCACAAGCACACTCTACACTTACTTACACCCCAAATACACACACGCGCACAACATTAAGCACTTACCTATTTGAATTTTTACTACTTATTTTTTTTACTATTTTAATTTTTTACATTTTTTTACTACTTTAATTTTTACTAGTTTATTTTGTTAAATACTTGTTATTGCTCTTTTTTAACCCCTACTGTATTTTCATCTCTCAATCTTTAGAATGCCGTCGTCTCCATCTTGGAGGTGGGCCTTAATAGTTGCGACACAATTTTGTAACTAATGCAGCTATGTAGCTATTTACGTACGCATTCAACGTACGTCAAATGTGTTTTGTTTCAATAAAGATTATTATATTATTATTTAGAAACAAATTAAGATTTTTTTCTATTTTTACATTCACTCTCCGTCCCAACCCTACCATTAGCTTAGATTCCCCGAAATGTTTACCCCAATGGGAGCGATCTCTCATTACACTCGGTGTAGTCGGTACCTGCATCCCTCTAGAAGAAACTCATCAAAACTTTATGTCTGAGAGATACAACGCGAACTCCGCATTCAATATAAATAAAACTTGAGTCATTATTAAATTCATTTTCTTCAATTTTATAATTAAACGTCCTTATTTTTGTCGTCAAGTATTTACTTGAAGTCATTTTGAAGTTAGATGAAAAGTGTAGGTATACAGGAAAGTATCGATTTAGTTTGATATTAGTTATTGATTAAGTGATGAAACTATCCTTCATGTATTTGGATTTTTGTTATCGTGATTGATTAATAGGCAATCGGTACAGATGCACCTACTTATGGTAAATTCATTATTTTTAGGGTTCCGCAGTCAACAAAGAACGTCTGACCGCGGCTTAGCTCAGTAACTCTTAGTGCTAAAAAGCTGATATTTGGCATAGGTATATTGACATATTAATCACGCCGACAAAGTGGTAAAATAGAAAAATATCGCACGCTGAGAAAGTGACCTATCTCAAAATTTTAGTAAAATGAGTTAAATATACAAAATGAATCAAAAAAGTACACTCTATCAGACTTATATTAAAAAACAGCCCGTTTATGGTCTGAGAGGGATAGAGGTATTTTCGGTCCCTTTGTCTTTGAGCATTTCACTCTCCCTGCGCCGGAATGAAAGGGACGCAATCAGTTCTTGTTCAATCAGTTCAATTTCGACTTGAGTCACTTTCATTCTCAGCGTGCGATATGTTTTTTTAGTTGCACGTAAAGTGGGGATGAAATATTTTGTTCTCGCCTATCCCATGGTGTTGGATAGGCCGTTCAAAAATATTGCAGGTCTATAAAAAAACATTCTTCCATTCAAGGATCCTTTTGCGTAATGTTAAGCTTTAATTTGCTCATTTTTGTCAAGTCGTTTGAGTCAAGTGTCCCTCTAACCCTGCCAGCTAAATGGTTGTTTTTGGATGTGGGAAAAAAAATACGGCAATATAACGAAGTTAAAATTAAAACTATCACAACTAAGTAGTGTACAAGTTAACGAATAATAGTCGACCAACTTACATTTGCAGTTGGAATGTATTCCCGGAGAACATGTTTTTCAACTACAATGTTATGTTTGTTCTTTGGATAATATCATCCAAACTACGGAATCCTTCATTATGTGTGGTCTGAAACGCACTTGATCGTTTTTTTTTCTGCTAAATTTTTCGTTTCGACCTGCCCCTGCTTTGTACGGGTGCAATGTATCTACGTGTGTGGCGATATGTCAACACATCGAGATTTCTAAACTATATCTAGGTTAAAAAGTAATGTATTCACAAAACTGCCGGAATAAATTTTCTAAAGTATGGAGTTAACTGCATGAAAATCAATTTTGTAGTTTAGAAAAACTGAACGGCCACAGAGACAGACACGAAAAGCGACTTTGTTTTATACTTACTATGTATACATAATCAGCCTATACTGTTCCCACTGCTGGGACACAGGCCTCCTCTCTGTGAGAGGGAGTGGGCCGTAATCCACCACGCGGGCCCAGTGCGGGTTGGTAGATGTCATATGTCTTCTAATTTTTGGTTCCAGGACATGTCGGTTTCCTCAAATTGTTTTTCTTCACCGTTTTGAGAGCAGTTGTAATGAAATAATTTACACAAAGTAACAGGCCTCTTTGGGTTCGAACCTACGATCTACAACGTCGCGGCCATTACCACTGGGCCACCACTGCTCACCTACTATGTATAATAATAGTTTATCATAATATATTTATTTTTCTGTTCCAATAATTTTCAAAATGGGAGTATTATGGTATATGTACACATTTTTATATGTTATCATGACATTTTTGCTATTATTATTGTTACGTGTGAATTAAAAAAACATATTGTTTTTTTTTTTTTTTAATTTTAAATATCTTTATGGCTTTATAATATTTTGTAAAACCAAATATAGTGCATGCTGTGTTAGCCTGTTTGTTGCATTTATAAACATTTTATTAAGGAAATAATGTTAAATGTATTTTGTAATCAATTGTTGGCTAACCTAAAATAAATAAATAAATTTTCAATAATTATTGGTGGGATACCTTATGACTACAGAACAATCACATTCACCACTTTTGAAAAGAAAAGTAAAGACTGGAATACACATGCTATTGATAAGCATGCTTGTTTGCTACTAGGTAGCATGCTCATGCTCTTTTCGTATACATATGCTAGTTGAATGCTACTAACTAGAATTTGCTCGAAAGTAGCATGCTCTTGTACTACAGCTAGCATGTGTATTCCACGCATATTTTAAAAGTAAAAAAGTTAACGTTTTTTATTTTGGAACAACAACAGATTGACTTCAATAATTACAACAGAAACGATAATAGCTACAAAAGTTAAAAACTGTGTCACAGCTACCAACGCACGTCTAAACATAAGAAACACATTATTTTAGACATAACTGCGATATGAGAAAAAAAATATTAAAAAATGGGTACCTACAAGCGCAGTGATACAATTTAAATTTATAATCACACATTTTTTGTTACACTGACAGCTACCCGCAAATACAAAATTTTGCGAAAGAGGATAGTGCCGTTTTTCAGACATCCTTCATTTAATTTACGAAGGGAAACGGTCAAACGGTAATCGATCGATTCACTTTGCGAAACACATTCGGGATTACAAAACCGGCCAGTCTTGTTTAGTAAACACTTTCAAAGGGCACTGCTAAGTCGTCGTGTACAAAATGTATTATTTATTTAATGTTTTAATTTTTACCGCGATTTGTCGAGTGGAATCTGGGCTTTTTGATAGGTATACTGGAAAGAAAATTGAGATAGCACAAGCAAAGGAACTTCGATTGAAGAACGCTACTGAGTAAGATTTTATTTTTAATTTTCCTAATGGTTACCTTTCTATTTGTGACTTTATCATTTAAATAGCTGGTGAGTAAATCACAAATTGGTTTCTATTTTATTTTTAACATCACATTATGATATTATGAAAGGGGCTGGCCTAAGGACATCTCCTTAATCAATGACTGAGAAGTGTAAAAAACCTGTTGATTGGCAACTATATCACAGTGTTCAAATATCAAATAGTTGAAGATTTAATACAGTGTCGTATTAGGAAATAGTTATTTGAGCACAAATAACTATTATATACAAGAGAGTAAAGTTGGATTTTGGTGTGAGTGTTGATGTTGAATCCCGAGTAAGTACGGGAAGAATTCTTACCAGAGCGCAGCGATGGATTCAATGACAAGAGATGTGCGACTTTAGTTTCGTGTAACAAATATAACTTTTCATCTCAGCAGGGAGAACATATTACCTAAATGTAAAAAATACAACATGGTGAAAATGAAAGCTCAAAGAATATAAAAATTAGGTAATTTAAAGTTAAATAATAATTACATTTAAAACCTTAACATATGATTAGATTTTTTCAGTTATATGCGTATCCGAACGGTTTATTGTTTGTTTCTTTTTTGGGCCTACTAGGTATAGAATTTGAAAATCGAAACTCTCGCTTTTTTCGTATCGAAGTGAAAGTGACAGCACAAAGTGAAGTTAAAATCTTTCAAATTTTGTGAGTAGACCCAGTGTTGGGTCTACTCACAAAATTTGAAAGATTTTATTTCTCGGTATTTACGAAAAAAAAAGAATTAAAAGTTTCACGCTCGCAGCAAAATCGAATTTTGCTCACAGTCTTTAAACAGCAAAACCTGCTTGTGAAAACATAATTGTATTACATATATTTGGGTATCTTTCTAGACCATGTTCAATAGAAATAAAGCCGTGTACACCTCATGAAGGCAGCCGGGTTGATGGAACGTGTAACAACTACAAGTACCCTACGAGAGGCTCCGCCAAAGGACCTTATCTAAGGCTCCTGAAACCAGACTATGCCAACGGTAAGTGGAACCTATACCTACTTTAGATTAGGATCAGTTTACTTGCTGAAACCTAGACACCTTATCTTTCTGGAAAACAGTTAAATTGTTCGCAAGGCGATGGAACTCAGGATTATTGTCATGATTGTCTTTAGAATTTTTTAATGTGATCAAACCATTAAACTATCTTTAATCACAGTGTGTGTGTGTGTGTGTGTGTATGTAGCCAGGCTTGTAGAGCGATTTTGAAATTATATTTGTTGAAAGAGTGTAGGGAAAAATATATTTATTTTAAAGATAGGGTCCACGGAAAATAAAGAACAATAAGTTTTAAGAGCAGTAGCTAAGGCAACAAAATGCTTACGGCGATTGGTTTGCTGAGAATAGTTGGATATAACATGTTGTTTAAGAGCAGTACCCAGCCAGTACTAGCAATTGCCTAACCGTAAGGACTTGACAATATACATAGACGGTGGCATAAATTCTTGGCTTGAAACAGCACACCTTAAGAACCGCTCTCTGCGGACAATGCTGATGATATTGAAGCTGCTGAACCACTAATACGAAGACCAGTTCTGGTGAAGGCTATCCTGTGCCGTTTTAGTAATCAATAATGTTTTTTTATTGTTAATAATGTAATATCTAAAAAAATGCCCTAAATATCAAAATTACCTAAATAACTAATCATTGCAAAAGAAATACTTTAAAATTGATGCTATATTATTGCTAATACTTAGCATAACATCACGCCTAGTTTCCCCGAAAGGTTGGGCAGAGATGTACCTGTAGCACACTCACATTTGGCCAGTATGTTTTAAGTCCCATGATAGGGGGCGAGCCTCAACAACAACCGGGCTCAAATCCAGACTTCGAGCTGCTACTCAGAAATTCCAGATAGAAAAACCCAATAACACTTTTCCCGACCCGGGAATCGAACCCAGCACCTCATGCTCAGCAGTACCGCTTGCGACCGCTAGATCAACGAGGTAGTCTTGATATTACTTTAATGTAGCAATTAAATCCCTACTGTTTGGAGAACGTTAAAGCGTTCATATAACTTATCAAGGCGGATGCTCATTTCCTGGCAGTAAACATGACCGCCTTTTACGACACTACATACATCCTACAAGGAAATAAATATATAATTACACCTATAATGTGAAAACGATTTGGAGCAGTTCGAGACAGGAAATATCATTCCTATTATTTTGTGAATACGACATCCGTTGCACGCTCATACGAAAATACTAGACTACGTTAGTGCCAGCTACGAATAGCGGATCTCCGACATAACGTATACATTTTTTTATGTGTATATGTGTATGATCAATCTATAATGTCCCTACTGCTAGGACACAGGCCTCCTCTCTGTGAGAGGAAGTGGGCCGTAATCCATCACGTGTTCTGCAGTGGTTGCTCTAGGTTGCGATAAATTTGAGCTTGTTAATATCCTGTTTCAGTGTGTGTTTAATATTGGAAATCATGTCTAATGGTATTTACTGTAGACGGAATATATAATCAGCCTATAATGTTCCCACTGCTGGGACATAGGCCTCCTCTCGGTTTGAGGTAGTGGGCGTGGTCCACCACGCGGGCCCAGTGCGGGTTGATAGATGTCACATGTCTTCAAATTTTCGGTTCTAGGACATGCCGGTTTTCTCACGATGTTTTTCTTCACCGTTTTGAGAGCAGTGGTGATGAAATAAATTACAGAAAGTAAAGCGCCTGTCTGGATTCAAACCCACAACCTGCAGTGTTTACCCCAGTGGTAACGGCCCCAACTTACGAGTTGTGACTCGTAAGTTGGGGCTGGTACCACTTGGGCCACCACTGCTCGTATATGTGCAGACAGAAAAATAAGTTGAAACGCGAAAAGGTTAAAATATTAAACTGAAGTAGACAAATTGCAAATAAGTCGGTGAGGCCGAAATATGTCCATTTCTGGACACACGCTTCCCGCGTGTGTCCAGAAGTGGACATCTTTCGGCTGAAATGATTATGATGATGATGAAAATTGTAGAATATTATCACATCGAGGTCTACTGACCTGATTGGTCAATTTATTTAAAAGCAATTTTAGTGTACAATTAACTATTTTTTTGTGTATATCTATTTAAATAACGAATCTATTAAAACATCCTCGGTGTATCCTTACATAAAAAAAAATAAAGAAATATAATGTATTCATATACAACATTCCACCATCCACTTCCATTAGACGTTTTCCAATATTAAACACACACTGAAACAGGATATTAACAAGCTCAAGTTTATCGCAACCTAAAGCAATCACTGCAAAACAATATGGCTTCACCCGTTTATCGCGATATCAGCATGAACAGACATGGTGAGCCGCTTCCTTCAGCCCGGAAGGTTAGAACGGAACTACATTCCACCGGATACGTCGAAGATATAACTGGGGGACACCGAAGAATTAGACGAAACACATAACTTACATAATCAGCCTTATTTTTTTTTTTTGAGGGTGGGAAATCATCAAATAACTTCTCCCGCTCTGGGCGGAGCGGGAGGGTGTGTCAGACTCTTACTGACTAAAACCCACCCGTATTCCTTCCTGTTGCCTGTGTTGCGGGGGCCTCGGTGACCCATAAGTACCTTCCCGCGACCCCGGCAGGCATCGGCCCTAGTGGACCCCTACTTTGTGCTGACGACATCTCTTTGAGGCGCGCGTGGAATACGATGCGCCGTCGACCCGGGCCTGGTCCTTACCGGACGGTGAGCTACCCATTGCTCACCGTCCGCAAGCCCGCGCCTACGGTGGCCGGAAATCCACCCGGGATTCCCGACGCCCTGGGCGTCTCCTGCGGCTACATAATCAGCCTATAATGTCCCAGTGCTCCCAGCACTCAATCATCAAACGTGCTAACTGAGCAACATAATCATGGGATACAGGCCTCCTCTCGGTGTGAGGGAGTGGGCCGTAATCCACCCCGCGGGCGCAGTGCGGGTTGGTAGATGTCACATGTCTTTGAATTTTTGGTTCTAGGACGTGCTAGTTTCTCCACGATGTTTTCCTTCATCGTTTTGAGAGCATTACTGATGAAATAATTTACACAAAATAAAGCGCCTGTCTGGGTTCGTACAGTACTGGCTCGTAAGTCGCGGCCGTTACCACTCGGCCACCACTGCTCTCGCGGGTGCGATAGGCATATCGCTGCCTGTCGCGCCCGCGATATCGCGCTAGTCTGCACGAGCCTTTAAAGATTTTTTAGAACTTAAAAATATATGTTTTGAGTATTATTTAATTAGAGGGGCTTGTGGCTAAGTAATAACAGCCGCACGGTTCGATCGATCAGGTTAAACTACGCTTGCCACGGTTGGTCCGTGGATGGGTGACCATCTTTACACACTAAGACCCCTCCGTGCCTCGGAAAGAACGTTAAGCCGTTGGTCCCGGCTGTCATTTGTAGATCTTTGACAGTCGTTACGGGTCGTCAGAAGCTCGAAAGTCTGACAACCAGTCTTACCAAGGGGTATCGTGTTACTCAGTAACTGGGTTGTGGAGGTCAGATAGGCAGTCGCTCCATGTAAAATACTGGTATTCACCCCAACATAGTTGGGAAAAGGCTAGGCAGATGTTGAGTATTATTTAATTAATTAATTAATTGTAAATTAATTAATGACATTTGTATGTACTAATAATGTGATAATAATGTACTAATAATAATATAATCTGCATTATAATATGACATTTAAATAATTTGCACGCTTGCAGGCAGAATACAATGATTTTAAGGCTGTAAAATCTTCCCTTGCAAACTATGTATTTTCTTCCAAATTAAATAAACATTTTGAATTTTTATTGACTAAAATACTGGTATTCAGCTTCATTCTTACACTGGAAGCGAACCCCAACATACTCGGAAAGGCTAGGCTAATAACGAGTTCTGATACATAATAATTTTCTGAAAATATCCTTGAAATTTTCTTAATACGACACTTGAGTGAAATATTCTTGCATAAATAATATTCTACTCATATAACTTCCATTTGACACGATTTCCAATATTAGACACACTAAACATGAAGCAGGATAGTTTGGATCAAGTTCTTCAAAATCTAGAGCAACTAAAAAACAAAATGGCTTCACCCCCAGATCGCGATATCCGGATGAATAGACATGGTGAGCCGCTTCCCTCAGCCCGGAAGGTCAGAACGGAACTACACTCCACCGGACGGGTCGAAGATAAGGTCACGTTCAACGCGGCTGCTGTTCATATGCTGGAGTTCATACATCGAGATATTAGTATCATGGATGGACCACGTAAGACGATTGTTGTTTATTTCTGTCATTTGTAATTTTTGAAATTATTTATGTCAAAATAAATTATAGCATTCAGAATTAATCATTGCGAACTGAAAAACTCCGCCTTCACCGCTATCTAATGTTATCCACCTGCAACCGCTCTATATTCATCTAACTGGTAACTAACTATACATCCGCAGTAGGAGTTTAAGTATTATCTTTCAACACATTTCATATTAACTCCAATATCAATCACAAAGTTCTACCTTCCAGTCGACTACCTCAAACGCAGGCAATATTGCTGTTCTCCGATAGGTGATAAAGACTCGAAGTGTATCCCTATACGTGTGCCCGAAGACGACCCGTATCTCAAAGTGACTGATATACGCTGTCTTAACTTCTCTCGAGCGGAAACTTTCCAAGACTCCGGTTGTACTCCCAAAATAATACTTCCCGAACAGGTTAGTACTTACTCAAAGTCTCGCACACATCACTGCACCGCAGGCAATGCATTTCCAGTTTAAACAGGCCTCTAATTGCATAGACTTTCCGAGCAATGAAAGGTGAGTTTATACTGGAGACGCATATCTTGCTGTGTCGTCGTGTGTACAACTCCCAAAGTTATGTCTAAGTTCTATTATACTTATGAAAATGATCTCACTTTGAAGTCCTGTTTAATACGAACGTTTCAATATTAAGTGACTTAAATGTGACTTTATCCTTCTTGGGGAATGAGGACGGAATACTAATAGTAGCGTGAAGGAAATGTTAAAGACGATTTGCCTACCTCAATGTTTACTAAATCGTGTTGTGGAAAATATACCTGACTTTTTTACGCGTTAAAACAAAATATCGCAAGGAAGTGCTTGTAGACAGATAGAATAGTCTTTATTGTGCACAACAAAATGACAGATATAAATGTAGATATTTTACAATAGGTGACACAATGGGCAGTCTTATCGCTAAAAACGATCTTTTAAAGATAACCTTTGGATGGATTAAGGGAAAAGGAGAGACAATACTGCAAGTAATCTGTAATGTACCATTTACATATAAATTCAATAAATGCATACAAATACATACATAAAGCATATTTTATATAAATACTTCATGATACTTCAAAATGATGTTTAAGGAGAGAGATAGTTTTTTTTAATCATAATTTTAAAAATGAACAGTGATTGCAGTTCGTATCTGTACTGTCTTATGGCATTCCGTAACCATTCTGCTTGAACTATAAAATATTTATCTATATACATATACGTGTCAAATAGTCTGAAAAAAAGTAATTTCCACCTTAAATTATTAGGTTGAAGAATTAATTGGTTGTGACTCAGGTTGCGACATGAGTTGAGTTCTTTGTTATCCCAAGTACGGACAAATTCATTATATCCATGAACAAAATGCGTTAATAATATCTAATAATGTTTTTGTAAGAAAAGGAAATAACGAAATCGAAAGCAAACTTCTAAACAATTAAAATTATTGTCTTCTCTTTGTCTTTTATACTTTTCCCCGAAGTATTTTTTAACAAGTCCAGTAAAGGAAATAAATATTAATATGTAATAATATAAGTCCGTGGAATGATTCAGTGGCTATGAGCTTTTTATCTGTGTTTAAAATATAATCATATTTAATGATATTGGTGGAACACTTATACTAAGAAGCAAATCGTTGCCTAATAAACGCTAATGTTTAGACCAGCACCCTAATTGCGAAACAGACTATAATCTGGATGATTTTGAAGTATATTGCTTATCCATTGCTTCATATGTTCGAAAAATTTGTCTGCTCAACAACGTAAATAACACAATAAATGTTGTTGAACTGTCGAAATAAAACCAATTGCTACTGTGTGATACGCAATACGCTGAGATAACTTTGATATTTGTTACACCCAATAAACAAAAAAAAAAAAACAAGCATTTGAACACCAGTATCATCATCCTGCCGTTATACCTGTTTCTTTGGGGATCTTCTTCCATTCATCTGTATCAGCTGTCACCTCAGTATTCATCCCATTTCTGGCGGAATCGTTTCTTTGGTAATAGTAACAACGACCATTCAATTTAATAAAATCATTATCTAGTTAGCTTTCACCATTATACATATATATTCCGATCATAGGTGTTACTACACACACATAGTGACATATAGTGACCTCATTTGTGATGTTCTTCAAAAAGGTCAGATGCGTAGAAACGTAAACGAAGCAAAAGGAGTATGTAAGGAGCGTAGCAGGTGGCGTCCTATAGTTTCTGCCTACCCCATGCGAAGAAGGCGTGAGATTATGTAGGTGTTACTACAAACAATAAGTATATAGAACGTGGAAAAAACGGGCTTCAATTAAATTGTACCGCTTTACATAGTACATAACGTATGAGCATACAGCTGTCATGGCCGCCTTGATAAAACGGGATCTATAGGAACTAAACGTTTTCAAATACTTCACTAGATGTCGCTACAGATGTCATGTTTTAGTAAATATAGGTCAACTCACAATTTTCCCAGGACCGTTTAGTGTTATTCATTGAAGATTTCAATTTACTGTTCATCAATATAAATTAAATTGTTTAGCAATGTATCACTGAATTGTGTTGAAATTCAGATGAAAACGAGTTATGTAACTATTTAATATATAATGAAGCCGTCGCTATTTAACGATATTTATATAGCCATTATCCCAGACTCATCTAAAATAAGGTTTCAGCTGTTTCATAAGTTTATTTTGTATTGTTATAATGTAGTACAATAATGTTATTAACCCATAATTTTGATCATTGATCAATACCTATATTTTATTTTTAATTACAAATAGTTTCACTAGGTGGCACTGTGCCAATGACGCGTTTTTCTGAATCGCGTTGTTAAGATTCTCCACGATTGAATGACTCCCCTCGATTTCGTGTTTCGAATTAAGACCTTACTTCATAGGATCATTTCTATAGTAAGCTCTTCTCGAGACTTTCACACTATGTGAGTCCTCACAAGTCACGTTGATGAGTCGTGGCGCGGTGCCCTGAGCGTGAGGCGGGCGGTGGTAGACCTATCATCAGCCCTCGATGATCGTTCACTCCCTTTGTAAGAGGGGGGCGTGGGGTGCTGTCGCTGTCTGAGTGGCTTTTTAAAATCTTATTGTATTATGTAGTCTCTGCTTGATCAGGTCTATTGACTATTAAGCAACCTACTTATTTGATCCAGCTTCATACCCTCAAATCAATCACATAGTTGGCAATGTTATAATAACTAGTTAAAAGCGTGGGAGACTAATATTGAATTCGTTAAAACTTGTGACAGCCCAGAAAAGTTATCACCATTATTAAAATAATTAAGAGAATCTAACCATAACAATGATTTTATTCGATATTTTAAATTTAAGAATTCAACTTTATCCAACTATTTAAATGGAAGCATTGCGAATACCTACAAAGTTTTAAAAATGATAAGTATAATCATTTATGGCGAACGAAGTAATTTATTTTAATTCATCAAAAATAACAACAAGATAAAACATAATCTGCTTTGCTGTCGGGGAATGAATCATGACGCACGTGGTGACGTGTTTATAATCGCGAATTGCCCATATCAATAGATAGAACTCAAGATTAATTATAAAATGTATCGCTAGATGGCACTGTGCCGATGACGCGATTTTCTGAATCACAGTGTTAAGGTTCCCCGCGAATGAATGACACCCCTGGATTTCGTGTTTCGAATTAAGACCTTACTTCATAGGATCATTTCTATAGTAAGCTCTTCTCGAGACTTTCACACTATGTGAGTCCTCACAAGTCACGTTGATGAGACGTGGCGCGGTGCCCTGAGCGTAAGGCGGGCGGTGGTAGACCTACCATCAGCCCTCGATGATCGTTCACCCCCTTCGCAAGAAGGGGGCGTGGGGTGCTGTCGCTGTCTGAGTGGCTTTTTAAACCTTATAAACTATCCGATTGCCTAAGCTTATTAAATCTTCTTGGTATTTATCTTATGTTGCCAAGAGTAAATAGTCAGGCAATTAAATTACCTGTAGGTACAAACATTATATCCTGACCACTAATTAAATTGTCACATATTTCTTTGTTTTTGCGTTATTTTAGACAGTGTTTAAAAAATCATGTCATTCACAAATACGAGTATACAAGTATAACAAATAAAGTCAGTTATCAACTAAACTGTATAATGTTCTAGATAAACTATCAAACGCCAGTGATTGACCTCTCAACAATATACGGAGTGGATTATCAAGGGCTTGCTAACGTAAGAAAATATGAAGACGGCCTTTTGATACTCGAGAAGCGAGAAAACCGTTATTTACCCGCAAATATAACTGCAAATAAACCGTATTTATCATCCGAAATGTTGGAAGATATGAAAAACAATATAATTTCGAATATTAAAGACGATATGATGATTAAACTAACAATGACAATGATTAATAAAAACTATACGGTTGCAAATATGACGACCGATTTATTAGCCAATATGTCATCCGACATGTTGGGTAATATGGCTCCCAACATGCCGAATATGATGCCTGAAATAATGCCCGATAATTATAACGACATAGTGTTTGATGTCATGCCAAAAATAATGTCGAATTTTACGAAGAACATGAAGACAAATATAAATAAGAGTAAGATGACTAATATGACTGCGGACATGCTGGTAGGTACTATTGCAAATATACTGGCTAATTCAATGGTCGATATGGTATCGGATATGGTGACGAAGCTAGCACTGAATGTATCAGAAGACGTCTGTATACAGAATAACAATACGGAACCCATTTGCTATCAATTTGGTAAGTTATTTTAATTTGTCTGTTTTTTAAACTTCGAAAAAGAACCCAAAAAACTTTATTTCTAATAACCAATAAGATAATGGCGCCGATTCCCTTGTTCACAAACTAAACTAAATTTAAGTTCAGTGCATCTTTTTCTTTCTATTTCATTAAGAAGAGGACAGAAGATAAATTTTAGTTTAGTCCTGTCAAATTAATCAGCGCCTGTCACTACTCCATACAAGTTTAGACGTGATTAAAAACTTCCCTACTAAAATTACGTCAATTTACGTCAAACGCTGATTAATTTGACAGGACTAAACTAAAATTGATCTTCTGTCCTTTTGTTAATGAAATAGAAAGAAAAGGATGCACTGAACTTAAATTTAGTTTAGTTTGTGAACAAGGGAATCGGCACCATTGACATCCAATAAGAATATTAGAATTACTTGGAAGTTTAATAAATTCATTAGGTATTCATTTTTATGACACAGATGATTTAAAAAAAAATACTTATTTATTTACTGTATAGGATTCCCAGAAGTAGGAAACTATGACATCAGAACCACAGCCTTGACAATATTCTTCATGAGAGAACACAATAGGCTGGCTAAAGCTCTTCACGAGATCAACCCTTGCTGGAAAGACGACCGTCTTTTCAAAGTAGCCAGACAGATCAACATCGGAATAGCTTCCCACATCTTTATGTATGAATTGCTACCTGCTTTATTAGGTAAGTCTCAAGTTGATAAAGTTCTCTTTACTTCCTGAATACTGTCTCGACAGAAACTTTTAATGAATTGAAGTTCTCGACTTCAGCAATTGTTAATTACATCGTGTTAACAAAACTTAGTAATTATACAAAACATATAAAATACAAGGTAAGGAAATCTGAACCGAAAGATATACATATAACATTCTGACCACTATTCGAGAAAGTATTGTATTAGAATTCTGATTTTGAACAAACGTGTTTATCATAAAATGATACATCTTTTTTGTATTAATTTTTGTAGGTTATAGAAACATGGTGAACTATGGGCTGCTGTCAGAAAATGTGGAGCACGTGAGTACTTATGATGCAGAAGCGGTGCCACTTGTATATGCAGAGTATGATATCGCTGTGAGATACTTCCATACATTCTTGGATGGCAGAATAAAGTAAGTACTCGTAGATCTATGTTTATATTAGACTCTAAGAACGATGTCTTATTGGAAACTCATTTATAACTTCGTCTATCTGCCAGTTCCTTCAATTTGATTTCAAAATAAAACAGCCACTCTATTCTGAAAAAATACATAACATAACAACACGCCTTGTATCGAAGGGTTCGGCAGAGGTGTACCTTAATAGAGGGCGAGCCTATTGCCATCAACCGGGCACAAATCCAGACTCCGGACTGCTACCGAGAAATTCCAGATAAAAAAAAACCCAATAACACTGCCCGACTCGGGAATCGAACCCAGGACCTCATGCTCAGCAGTAGCGCTTGCAACCATAGTCCAACGAGGCAAACGAAGTGAAGTGAGCTCGACGTGAACTGTAAATTCCTAGCATTAAGTGGTAAGACAAGTCGCTTCACATAAGTTTTCACGATGAGATTTTTACATAATAGCATTACAAATGTTAGAAATAAAATACGTTACAATAAGAGTTTCAATTTTAGAACATACACCGAGGGCTATGACTATAAAGACGAGTATTCCTATAGTGAAACACTTTTCCGATCTGGCCTTTTAGAAAAAGGAAAAATTTTAGAAGAAATGAACCGTGGTACCTTCCATCAGTACGCTGCCAAGATTGACGATATTCAAGATCCTGACGTACGTTGTCACAATAATATTTTGTAATCCTTTATTGTCAGAGTTACTACCTGTGGATATGATACCACTATCATCATCTTGATAGCCTGACATCACCCACTGCTACCTCTTGTTTCTCCTTTGTATTGTGCCAATCTCCACGCTTCGGTGCCATCGTCATCAACATCAGTTGTACCATTTTTCATTTTTTTATTAATCTAGTAGATGGAACCTAGCGATTTAGTGGTGATACTGGATCTTTAGTTTATTACAGAATTTATTTTCAGTGAGTCTGCTTTAATGAATAAACGAATTGATATTTTAAGAGAATGTAATCCTTATAATATTTCTTGACATTTGCACGTCACATGATGTGGCAGACATGTCTGTACCCAATAATGTTGTTACCATCTTGCATGCTTGTCTTTTCTTGTATAATTAAAACAAATATTGTCTTATCTTATCTTAAACCTCTTCATTTCTAGATTTCCGAAAATTACTATGGAAAGAAACTTCAAAGAGCTCATGATTTACCAGCTTTGGACATACAAAGAGGCAGAGACATGGGTGTACGTGGTTACAACGATTATAGGCACATGTGTGGCTTGAAACCAGCAAAGAAGTTCCAAGACTTCATAGATGTTATGGAAATTGAGGTACAATCGTTACATAATATTGTTACTTTCAATACCCATTAAACGTGTTTTCACATGATCAACTGACTGTTGCAATTTTACAGTCTCGGTATCATCAATAGATATTTCACGTCCGAACTCGATTTTCAGATAAACTATATAGATTGTACTAGGCCAAACCGGTTAAACCTGCTGTCTTCTATGGATCAGAATGGTGGGCCACAAAAGGGATGAATGAAAGGCAATTTCATGTAGCTGAGATGAGAATGCTAATAGGAATGTGTGGTGTGACATGAATGGATAGAAAAAGAAATGAGTACATAAGAGTAACTGGTACATAAGGGTGACTGAAAAGTTGTGTGGAAATCGGTTGTCGTGGTATGGGCATGTGATGCGGAGGAATGAGGGTCATGTAAAGAAACGATGGATGGACTGTGTGAAAGATGACATGGCTAAAAAGTAGATGACTACCAAGATGACCACTAATAGAAAGTATGTAAGAAAAATACACGTTGCGCCGACCCCAAATAAATTGGGATAAAGGCAGGAGAATGATGGTTGTACTATCCCAAACTTTAATTAGTCCTAAAAGCATTACGACGAACCAATACACCAGACGCAATATAGTTTGGGCAAAGTAATATACTGCTAAACCTCCAGTTCTGATATCTTAAACCAAATCGTTAAACCTACTGACCAATTTAATAACACCAAACAAGTATCAAGTAGAGCAGTGGTGGCACAGTGGTAACGGCCGCGACTTACGAGTTGTAGGTCGTAGATTCGAACCCAGACAGGTGCTTTACTTTGTGTAAATTATTTCATCACCACTGCTCTCAAAAACGGTGAAGGAAAACATCGTGAGGAAACCGGCATGTCCTAGAACCAAAAATTCGAAGACATGTGACATCTACCAACCCGCACTGGGCCCGCGTGGTAGATTACGGCCCACTCCCTCTCACAGAGAGGAGGCCTGTGTCCCAGCAGAGGGAACATTATAGGCTGATTATGTATGTGTAAACATGTATCAAACTGTTCAACCAATCGTAAACCGCAGATAGGCGAATTTACTCCGCCGCTTATTGCTACTACGTTTCATTATTGACAAAGATACACCAGTTAGTATTAGCCAATTCATGATCTGCCTGCCTTTTCCCAACTATGTTGGGGTCGGCTTCCAGTCTTACCGGATACAGCTGAATACCAGTATTTTACATTAGGCGACTGCCTATCTGACCTCCGCAGCCCAGTTACTGGGTAACACGATACCCTTTGGTAAGACTGGTTGTCAAACTTTCGGGCTTCTGACGACTCGTAACAACTGTCAAAGATCTAATAATTATTAAAATAAAGCCTGATTGAGACGTTTAATTTCCTGTGGCATACGAGGAGGTTTATTTATGAACTTTAATTAAAGTTAAGAGACGTTTAAACGTCAAAAATGTATGGCTAAACAGTCGCTAATCAAAATCAATTCAAAATTCATACAATTTCGAAAATTCAGGTTTATAAATAAAGAGGCATAAGTTGAAGCAACAATATAAAATGCACCGTCTAAACAGTATTTATACGATGCAAGTTTGTTGCTTCAATTTAATTGAAAGCCAAGAAACTTGGATCGTGTAAATCGGACTGTAACTAAACAAATCGGAAGTTGATTATTCGATTATAGATTATTTAAAAGACCGTTTTTAGTTTTTTACGATATTATTAACGTTGAACTAAGACCTCATAAAACTACCAGACTATAGTTGGACAAGTCTCCCATGTTACAGTTTTGTTACTTATTCTTCTCCAAGCTCGTCTTAAGCGTCCTCTTTAATTAAATTGCATTCCCTTATATCAAGTTGCTTATCAAGTCTCCAGTAATATCTTATTACTAAGACTAAACATTAACTAAAGCTGGTTCAGTCTAAGATGAACGTTCAGACTGTTTATGTCACATTAGACGTAGCTTCAGAGGAAATTGTTTCGGTATTACTTGGCAACATTATTATTAAAGCCACAACTTGTGTCATTTATTTATTCATGTTTACACAAAACAATTAACATTAAATATTACATAGAAATAGTACAATTTAAAACGACGACTTTCACCGAATTTTATGAAAAAAATCTTTTTACAAAAAAGAAACAACTGACTTAATAAAAAAACACTACTAAGTCAAAAATAACTTTAATTTCGGAAGTCAAGTTTGCCACCAAAAACTATAATACAGATCCAAACACACCGACTTTTTTTTTACTTCACGTAAAAACTAACTTTAATTTCGGAGTTTTCTTTTTTTTGGATGTCGGTTGGTATTTTTTTTGTAAAAATGTTTTTTTTATTATTTACTTTTTAATTATGGTACGTACCCTATTGCAATTCGTATATCTCTACTTTCTATGTAAACAACGGTGACAGAAAGTATTATCATCAATCATCATCAAGATACAGAAAGTGGATTAAATATCGAATAAATATCGAAGCTACTCGTAACTCAAAAACCAAAGCAAAATTAATTCATTTTATATGGGACCACTGCGCAAGCTTCCTCTACCAAATAAAAAATCAATTTTCAAAATTAGTCTACAATGGACTAAAATATATCGATGAACATACGTAAACAAACAGACGGCAGTTAAAGGACTGCCGACAAAAGTGAAAAGTGAAACTTTGAAAATAACAGTGGTTCCTTTGAATTTTTTAATTAATTGTAGGTAATTAGTAGGTACTTTTCAAAAAAACCTATTAATTCCATAATAATTTTGTAATTTAAAATTATTACGCTAGAAGCGCAGACTTTAAGCAACAAAATGCGCAACAAGTCATAATCATAGCTACAAATATACTTAAGTACAGTAAACATTTTCCCCTACCAAAATTCGCTCAACGCGCCTAAAAAAGTATTCATTTAAAAAAAAATACATACAGACGAACCTGTATCTTCCTCTTTTTTTAAGTCGGTAAAAAAAACATTTACTAATGTATTTAGCAAGAGCGCCTGTAAATCTTTATTCACTTAACCTACCATTGGTAGTCGTAGCACTCTCTCTAGAACTCTTTTATTTAACGTTCTAACTATCTACATATGCTTCTTCTTGATTTCTTATGAACTAAACCTTCTTTCTAGAAAGTGGAAGCTCTAAAGAAATTATACGAAAAAGTAGATGACGTAGATTTGTTGGCCGGTATCATGTGTGAGAACAACATTCAAGGCATCCACGTGGGCCCCACCCTGTTCTGCATCATGACCAAACAGCTCCAGATTTTTAGGTACTCTGACAGGTTCTGGTTCGAGAGGGGTGACCAGTTCCATAGCTTCACATTGGGTAAGTTTTCTAAGCAATTATGTTAGATTCATGTGAATAGATACATGAACCTACCTAACTGTAGGTCAGTTAGGTAGGTTCATGTGTCTACTTACTTCGAAATTGCTGCTGACCACTGCAGTCAGGTTGAAAGTCGTATAAAAACTGCTTCAATAGGGATGATGCCTGGGTAAAAAAAAAAAGAAATTCTATTTAGTCCATCGGTCAGAAAAATATTAAACACGTATTTTTTGCTTTATCATATTAATAAAAAAAATACTTAGATAAAACGCATTAAATTTGGGGAGTGGGGGCTAACTACGTCACAATTCAGTATAAAATCTAGCAAGGCGAGACGTCATGTCACATCGCCGTCCAAGGCATACGCTCGCCGACCCCAATGACCCCATTACCTTCCTCCAGGAAAGCAGTAGGGCCACGAGTACAGTGCACAAAACACAAAGACCGACCTTCCGACCTCGCCGCCGAGGTCCCTCGCGAAGACCCCGACGTAACTGTCCCGCTCGACCCTTGCTCGACGAAGTGCGAGTTCGCGCCGCAGCTGAGCCCGTAACTTTAAACTCCCCGAATAATAATAATTAACCAGTTCTGATCCAGCCTGTCCCACCTTGCTGTCCTCCCCCCAGCGACGTCCTAAGCCGAGGTCCGTACCCCACAGGGGGTGCCCTTAGCGTGCAGTAACGCTTAGTAACGTAAAAAAATTTCCCCCTGGCTGGAGGCTTTGAGTCCGCTTAAGACGCTGACAACACCTAAACCGTGGTCACTGTCAGATTGCATAGAAAAGAAAGACAAGCGCGATGACACAACGCTTGTAATTTATTGCAAAATATGAAGCAATTATCTATTCACTCAAAATTGAGTTGAGTAATCGAAAATAAAAAACAACCAAGTTCTGCATTAAAATAAGACATTCTTGTTAATGTTGTGTAATTAAATACGTCACGTATGTTGATATTGAACGAAGATATTTTGGGTTAGAACTCAAGGTAAGAGGTTAGTTTAACTTTAGCTTGTGTCGATATTTTTTTCAAAACGTGTTTTGGTAACAACAAGTTCCGGTTAAATATGTTCAAAATTAACATATATTTTTCCGCTACCACAAACTATAGGTATCTATAGATTTGGCTTTTTTTTTCTTAAGAGAAGCCTATTTTGGTCAATTGGGTATTGTCAGCGCCTTAAGACAGTCACAGGATAGTCCGGTTGAGCAGTCATGACCTCTCAAGGTCAACTACTACGAGATGTCAATAAAAAAAAATAAAACTTCATGTCACATTTTAACTGAATGTATCGCCGTAATATTTTGAATACGTAAAAAAAACACGTGTTTTGTCGTCAATATTTTTTAATAATCTCGATAACTGACGGGAAAAAAAATAATTGTCATCATTGTATTATTAATTTGATGAAGCTATTCTAGATAGAACATATTATAACAGGGCAACGAGTACGTAATTTTGATTATTAAAAACTCAGCCATTTATAGCTCCAAAAACTTCCTAACTAAATCGCTACAGCAGCTAACTAAATCTCCACAGGTCAACTGCATGAAATCAGTAAAACCAACATGGCGCGGTTCACATGTGACAACGCTGAGGGAATTAAGTACCTCCAACCTCAGGCCTTCATGAGTGTTAGACCAGGGTATGTATACTTCAGAGTTTACAGTTCAATAAATCTTTTACATACATAAACTGACGCCTTTCCATGGGGGTGGGCAGAAACTGCAGAACGCCATCTGCTACGATCCTTATATACTTCAAGTCTAAGTGAATCAACAGCGCAGTTACTGGAAGTCATCTCCTGTGAAAACTGTTATCCTCCTAATCTTTTAGTGGCCTTTTAGAGGATAAGATGGATTTAAGTAGCTGCGTCTTCCTCTGCGCGAAAGAGCAAAATACCATACGATCATCAATCTCTTTGTGAGGTCTCTAAGGTTTTAAAGGATAGGTACTAGAGAGTTGTATTACCACGACAACAGAAAACGTTGATCACTTTTAGATTTCATCACAATAAAGTGGTTACTTGATTTAATTAATGAAAATGCAGTTGGGTCCACTTTGACAAGCGGTCTTCAATATCGACAATGAACATAAATAATCATTCATCATTCGTTTCATTCATTCGTTCATCATTCGGTCACGTCTAATAAAAATATAGGCGCTTTGACACTTTTGACAGGTCCTGACTTCACGTCTCAGCGCTGCCAGAAAACTCGCATTGATCCAAAACGTCACATTTTTCGCGTGATGATCCCATTCGGTTAGGACGCGGCATAAGGTTTTTGTAAGTCGACCGTACCTGCAATATAAATCAAGACTATTGAATGTTCACCCTATGCGCTAATAACAAAATACTGCAATTCTAAGTTTGTTGTACTAAGTTAAGTGAGTTTGTTTGTTTGTTACGCTTTCACGCTAAAACGGCTAAACGGATTTGGATAAAATTTGACAGTTAGGTAGTCTGGGACCTGGCAAAAGACAACGGCTACTTTTCATCCTGGAACGCAGACGAAGTCGTGGGCAACAGATATATATTACCTATAATTTTAGCAAATATAACAGTCCATGTAAAGAAGAACGACGCAATAAAACTTAGTTCATTTTTTTCCAGAAACATGCCTGTCCCCTGCACCCACATCGAAGGTCCCGACCTAACTAAGTGGAGAGATGGAAACTGCCATAAAAATAAAAAGTATAGCCATGAAGCGACCCATATGCCTATGGGTTCCAAAAACAAAGAAACGTTCTATGAAAACAGCAAGGAAACTGCTTATGACTTCTCTTCGTTCTTTGATGATCTATTATCAAACAAACCTTCCTCAGACGGTGAAGGCTATATCTCAATGTAGCCTTGTGCACTTTAGTTGTATTGAGGCTGATTTGTCAATGGTCAGATAAATTATCTGAAGAGTAGGTAAGTCACAGAAACATCCCTGCGCTGATTCTACTGGATTCGTTTTCTCTTCTACTGATCGTTATTTCTCCTGTCAAAGTTTATTCTGTTTATATGTATGTATGTATATATATCTATGTATTTATTCTTGTATTTTATAGTTATTTTTGTGTTATTTGTCAGTTATTTTGCACCTGCCATGTTTTCTCTCCGCATCACCCTAAGGTTGACTGGTAGACAATGCCTCAGGCATTAAGTCCGCCTTTGTACGGTATTTTTTTACTTGTTCATAAAGTTTTAATAAAATAAATAAATAAAGCAAATAAATACGATATTTTGAAATACGTATCTTCTATAAAAAACCTGTCAATTCGCAATATTATTCCTTAAATAAAAAATATCTGACTATTGAAAAATCAGACCTTAAGAGGATATACTTTCCTCGTGGAGGCGATCGGCGGCAGAGATCTCTCGCGTCCGGCCCTGGTACAGGCCATGGTATGGAGTGAGAGGGCATGTGCAGCCGTCACCTCCTTCTGCGAAGCAGTAATGCTCGCTAAGGAGGAGGCAGGACGGTTCAGGGAAAGGCAAGTTTCGCGCCCTCTCGCCCCTAGCCGATGCAGGAGACGCCCTGGGCGTCGGGAATCCCGGGCGGATTTCCGGGCACCGTAGGCGCGGGCTTGCGGACGGTGAGCAATGGGTAGCTCACCGTCCGGTAAGGACCAGGCCCGGGTCGACGGCGCGTCCTATTCCACGCTCGCCTCAAAGAGATGTCGTCAGCACAATGTAGGGGTCCACTAGGGCCGATGCCTGCCGGGGTCGCGGGAAGGTACTAATGGGTCACCGAGGCCCCCGCAACACAGGCAACGGAAGGAATACGGGTGGGTTTTAGTCAGTAAGAGTCTGACACACCCTCCCGCTCCACCCAGAGCGGGAGAAGTTATTTGATGATTTCCCATCCAAAAAAAAAGAGGATGTACTTATTACAAGATTTTATTTGAAATTGCTATGTGCTTTATTTAGAATCGGATAGATGATTACCTTGCTGGTAAAAAATTCAAATTGTATGTACGAAATTTTCTTACCTATAGTAACTAAAATTTTCCTGTTCATCAAGATAAAGACACGTCCTATTGTTATTGAGGTTGTGTTTGAAAAACTCATTCTATTGAACTCCATGGAACGAGGTAACAAAGGATTCCCTTTTGGCTTCCAAAGCACAGTCTCGAAAGATACATGTAGATTTTATTTTCAGAGCTTTTTAATTCCCTACTTGTTGACTGACGAAAGCAGGCTATTAAAATTCTAGGATAAAAGAACCTGATAAAAAATAACGGGGTTGCGGTAACCGATGAAAAGATTACCAAGAAATTGTTTAATTCAATGAAATTATTTGGGATATTTATTTGAATTTGAGCTGGTTTCCAAAGCTATGAAAATTACCATTACGTTATTTTCCGATTTTGTTTATTTTTCAGCAGAAAAGGCATCACATTTTTATCTGCACAACAGACTCATAAAGAGACAATCTGCATATTACATTGGTGCGATAAAATCCATACTCTCACACTGAGAGTTGCCAGTAGTCATAGTTTCGAGTTATTTTCAAACTGTTCACTATTCAATAGTCAGAAACGCGAGAATTTTCTCAAAAGCATGGAAAC
The DNA here is from genome assembly GCA_905333075.3 of Atethmia centrago. Classification (NCBI taxonomy): domain Eukaryota; kingdom Metazoa; phylum Arthropoda; class Insecta; order Lepidoptera; family Noctuidae; genus Atethmia; species Atethmia centrago. Next base: position 9,650,752 of record HG995383.1, on the reverse strand, counting down.
TGTGAAAAAATAACCGACGAAGTATCCGTGAAAACTACTTTTATTGCAATAAAAACCCGTCGCTTGAACTGCACAAAAATAGTATATTTCGTAAAAGCGTTTTTGATGCTCTTTTGCTTCGAAGTGGCTTGATGTTGCCTGGACCTCTGCCAACCCTGTGTGATGCAAAAGAAATAAAAAGTATCGAAGTTTATTCGGAATATTTTGCAAAAATAGCTGCCTATTTTGAACTCCAATCTCTGTACTATGTCGTCAGTAATATACAGTGTATACCTAAGTGAGAAGATCTGGAATGTCTGAGAGGCCTCATGTTCTGTGGGTGTGTGACGACAACATAAGAAGCCCAATTCCCGTAATTTAAAAACGTTCAAGATTTACTCGTAATCTCATCTCAGCGGCAATCAATGTCAAAAAAATTACAAAAATGTTGGTAAATTACATTTGCATTTGATAGTCCAATTCTTGAGGAAGTTAAAGGCTCTTTGACATCACGCTACGACCCTCAGGAGCCGAACAAAAAGAAAAAAGTAAAAAAGAACTGGAAGCAAAAACGAAGTAACGCGGCACGGGTATGGGATATATTTTATGATAAAACAAGAAATTTCACGTGGACGAAGTCAGGCAGAAACAAGTAATTTATATCTACAAAACGTTCTTAATACTTAACTTGGATGTGCGAGTACGTTTAACTCTCGTACTCGTACGAAACAGCAAATGTTTGGCTGCCAAAATCACACTATCATGGACCAACTGTAATAACAACTAGAATGTATAATGTTTACCCGGGTTGTGTCTAGAATAAATAATATTCTATTCGACTAAAACCGCGTATAGTTCGCTATTTTTACCCGACTATCCCAGAAAGAGGGTAATGTTTTTCGAGAATATGTATATTTCTTTAACACGCCTGCACGCCATAATGGATTTTAACATATGAGGTGTCGTTAGATTCGTCTTAACTGTGGGAGTGACATATACGGCTCTATAATAAATTACTGGTAATTATTAAAACCATGGGTTTCAAATAAATATATATATATATATGTATATTAATAAAATTAAAAAGCTTGAAATAAAGAAAATTATAACTAACTGAAAAGAGAAAAACAAGCATTATAATCTGTAGAATTTTGTTTCAACTTTGTCTTTTATACGTTTCTATAGATTATAATGCTTGTATTATATAATTACTGCCTGCCTCGTTGGTGTAGTGGTCGCAAGCGCTACTGCTGAGCATGAGGTCCTGGGTTCGATTCCCGGGTCGGATAAAGTGTTATTGGGTTTTTCTATCTGGAATTTCTCAGTAGCACCCGGAGTCTGGATTTGTGCCTAGTTGATGGCAATAGGCTCGCCCCCTATATGGGACTTAACAATAACTGGCGAAATGTGGGTGTACTACAGGTACACCTCTGCCCAACCCTTTGGAGATACAAGGCGTGATGTTATGTACCTATGTTATGTTTTATATAATTATTATATACCTATCTGGTCCCTACATTAAAGTATTTTGTTATATAAAAGTGTTTGTTATAAAAGTATTTTCTTTTTTAAATAAACGAATATTTATCTAACATTTGGTCTTTACATTTCAATTTGAAGTAAAATATTAATGAAAAACAGATGCCAAATACCGCAGGTGTTACTTTTTGCTCGGATGAAAATCAATTTCAAATATTAAAAACAAACAAACAATATTTGAAGAGAAAAGAAGTTGAATACAACTGTTAAGATTTGTTTTTCAAATCATTTAGAATGTAAATATCGGCAGTTTATTTTTTCATCTCATTACTTCTTTTGTTTTCGGTAATCACGTAGAGTGTTATTGGCGCCTGAGTGACATTGGCAGGAGGGCGTTGTTGGTAAACTTTTGTGAAATTGTGTCACAGAAATTGTATTGACAAAACAAGATGGCGCCGGTAGTTCCGAATTTGGCCACGCGCCACAATAACCTTGTAGCGTTGAAGGTAGATTACAATAGTTTAACCTTTTGACCGCCACAGTCATGTATAGATGACAAACCAAAATATGCCCAGCACGCCACGGTCACGACTACATGGCAGATTTTAAGGAATAAATATAATAAAAGAAAAGCTTGGCGCCGAAAGCACGTTTTTGTATTTTTGACGTGGCGGTTAAAGGGTTGAGAACGTTCATTGTCATACTGGAACCAATCCTCTGAGTTGGCTGTTGCGACAGAAATACTGGATACTCTTGTCTAGAAGTCTCATTAGAAAAAGATTACTGGCTAATATTTTTTGTTAAAAAGAGTCTCCTGGTACATAGGTATGTGGATATCTACACATATATAATAAAGCATAGCGGAATCAAAACGGTACTTTGAATATATTTGAAATAAAAATCATTGCTACGAAGTCTGGGAACGATTCTCACGTACACATAAATAAACCCACACCGGCCTCACATGGGGGTAGGCAGAGAGTATATAACGCCACTTGCTATGATCCTTATACATAATATACATATACTCCTTTTGCCTCGTTTGCATTCATACACCTGGTCATACACGCACGCCGGTCAGTACCACTATGGCAGTACTACGCACCTGACTTTTCTGAAGATCATCACCAATGTGTCCTCTTAGGGCATCCGTCCCGGCATTTCCACTCACATCGGCCTTGTAAATATATTTTGTTAATCGCCTTTCATTCATCCTCTCAACGTTTCCAAACCATCTAAGCCTATTCTTTTCAATGTTTGCTACTACATCTTTTAAACCGCACAGTTGTCTTATCACATAATTCCTCAGCCTTTCATTCATAGTCACAACGCACATTTTTTGCAAGGATCGCATTTCCACAGCATTTATTCTATTTTCATGCTTCTTTTGCCACACCCAACATTTACTACACATAAGTGTAGGCATCAGCACACCATTGTGAACAGCCAGTCGAGCCTTTTGGACTTCACTTTAATTCCCGCATTTACTCTCCTTTCCACATCTTCATCAATCTTTCCAGCCCTTGTAAACACTTTTACATACTTGCTCCACACTATTATCATTTATTTTCACATCACATACATATACATCCTCTTCTTTCTTCGTCGATTCTTATGCCGAAAATATAGTTTTTTAAAGTTTTTTCTGTTTTCTAAATGTATGTTCCAGCGTCACGCAAATACTTACCAGATAGATTATGTTCAAATTTTGTATAATATTCCTATAAGTCTATAGTATATATAGTCATATAAATCATCTCGCTATTTGCTATGAGGGATGTGCAATGTTACATTATGTTCGTATTTTTTTATAGCTTTAACAATTTTTTTTTAGCAATTTTTTTCATATTGTTATATTAATAAATAAAAGTCCGTAGAACGTACACAGAAACAGATGAAGTTTAGGCCTCTTCTCTCACAAATGGTTATAATAAAAAATAAATATCTATGGTTAGATCAGTGTTATTGAGAAAGCCCGTGTGTTTACAATCTACTGTTATATTATTTTAGTGATAACCGCTTATCAGGAATAATCTCTAAGAATGCGTCGGACAGTGTATGAGTATTTTGCCATTAGTAGTTTAAGCAGGAACTACTTGAGAAATATGGAAGAAAAATAGATATTGCGCTAAATAAATAGGGATAAGGGCAAGAGAATGGAAAGGGGAAACTTAACTTAACACTAATATTACCATAATTAAATTAGGAAAAACGAAAATGTTATTAGCCTAAGGTAATTTAGGAACAGTCACATGACGGGAAAGCCAATCTTAACACTAATATTAAAATAATTAGGAAAAACTAAAATTTTATCAGCCTAGGGTAATTTAGAAACAGTCACGTGACGGGAAAGCCAATCTTAACACTAATATTACCATGATTAGGAAAAACGAATTTTTTATCAGCCTAGGGTAATTTAGGAACAGTCACATGACGGGAAAGCCAATATTAACACTAATATTAAAATAATGAGGAAAAACTAAAATTTTATCAGCCTAGGGTAATTTAGAAACAGTCACATGGCGGGAAAGCCTATCTTAACACTATACTTACCATAATTATGAAAAACGAAAATTTTATCAGCCTAGGCTAGATTTAGGACGCGGCCCAAAGGGTAATGGCCATCCGGATGGTCCGGGGATACCGCACGGTCTTCTGTGAGGCAGCGAGCCTCCTTGCCGGATTGCCGCCATGGGATCTGGAGGCAAAAGCCCTCGCGCACGTATGGGAGTGGCGCGAGGAGGCAAAACGCCGGGGCGTTAGTCCGCTGCCGCGAGAAATCGCGGCACAGCGGACGGAGCTCCGGCGGGATCTCATGGCGTCATGGAAAGTACGGTTGTCGCAACCCAGTGCTGGGCACGCCACGATTGCGGCGATAAGTCCCCTCTTTGAGGAGTGGCTGGAGAGGCGCCACGGCGTCCTCACCTTCCGCCTGACGCAGGTCCTCACCGGACACGGCAGCTTCGGGAGGTTCCTGTGTCGGATAAGGCGGGAGGAAACGTCCGGGTGTCACCACTGTGTGGATCGCCCGGAGGACACGGTGGAGCATACGGTGGAGGTCTGCCCGGCTTGGGCAGAGCACCGCCGTGTCCTCGTGGAGGCGATCGGCGGCAGAGACCTCTCGCGTCCGGCCCTGGTTCAGGCCATGGTACGGAGCGAGAGGGCATGGGCAGCCGTCACCTCCTTCTGCGAAGCAGTAATGCTCGCGAAGGAGGAGGCGGGACGGTTGAGGGAAAGGCACGTTTCGCGCCCTCTCGCCCCTAGCCGCCGCAGGAGACGCCCTGGGCGTCGGGAATCTCGGGCGGATTTCCAGCCACCGTAGGCGCGGGCTTGCGGACGGTGAGCAATGGGTAGCTCACCGTCCGGTAAGGACCAGGCCCGGGTCGACGGCGCGTCGTATTCCACGCGCGCCTCAAAGAGATGTCGTCAGCACAAAGTAGGGGTCCACTAGGGCCGATGCCTGCCGGGGTCGCGGGAAGGTACTTATGGGTCACCGAGGCCCCCGCAACACAGGCAACAGGAAGGAATACGGGTGGGTTTTAGTCAGTAAGAGTCTGACACACCCTCCCGCTCCGCCCAGAGCGGGAGAAGTTATTTGATGATTTCCCACCCTCAAAAAAAAAAAAAAAGGCTAGATTTAGGAATAGTCACATATGGGATTATGATGATGATGATGCAGGAATGCAGGCGTACATTAATTCACTAAAAACTAAAAATTTCGCAAGCAATGGAAAATTGCTACTGAAGGCTGCAGGTGTCGACCTCACGACGAGCTGCTTCTCACACGAACAACTGTACGTTGCTTGCTCCCGCGTCAACAGTCCTGACTCTCTGTATATTTTGTCTGCTGAGACCAAAACTACAAAGGGTGGCCCGTGAATCGAGGTCCAATGCAAAAATTAAGAAGTCTCTCGACGGGCTTCCCGAACCACCCCCGTATATATTATATGTTCAGCGATATTTTCCCCCAACTGGTTATTTCGTGTTTGTGTTCTTTTTTTTGCGATGTTTACCGCAAATAATTTTCTGTTTTTTTTTTTGTTTCCATTATTTATAGTTTAGAAGCTAGACTGGTCTAAATATTTTTAGGGAAATTCTCTCTTGACTTCAGACATTTTTTTCTTTCTGGTCACCTATTTCGTATTTTTTAATTATTATTATAGTGGGTGTACCTACTATGGGTACACTTCTGCCTAACCCTTCGGGGAAACAAGACATAATGTTATGTTATAAATCCTTCAATTATGGTCTACGATTAATAAAAAATATTATCTCTCTATACATCACCTAGTGACAAATTTTTTGCTCAAAGGAAAATTTTTTGCTCGGCTAGATTCGTTTTAGATTTTCAGTCTTTAAAAAAAGAAAACAAGAAGCGTGGCAATTACCTCAAAGTAGTTTTAAAAACTTCCACGGACCCTCAGCTTTCAAAAGCAATACAAATTAGAAGTACTTTTCGGGACATTATTTGGAGAAATTGGAGTTGGAACATGGTAGGTAAGACGAAATATCAGATTGTTTTCATTCTTAGTCGTATTAAAGTATTGTATGTGCTTCCATTTGGAGTAATCCATTTTTCATTTCCCTAACCTTATTTCATGTAAGCTTAACCTACTCTTATAATAAGATTTATTATTAAAACAATCTTGAAATCCTTCAAGGCTCGTGCAGACTAATGCGATATCGCGGTCGCGACGGGCGCCGCGATATGCCTGTCGCACCTGCGATATCGCCCCAGTCTGCGGGAGCCTTCACGCATCTTTGAAAAAGATAAGCAATCAACATAATTACAAACTTAATACTGAAAAAAAAACAGCCGTTACCTCCTTTGTTTGCTTACACAATTGAGCAAGAAGCTACTTTACTTTAATCAATTCTGCTTCACAATGACGGGCAGCGGACATTACGACTGTGTTCATTTTGTTTTTTTCCACGTTAGAACTTGATACTGAAAATAAGCAGACTTCAATATTTATATTTATCAAGAACGTTGTATACTTATTATTGTATCTTTTATTCATTTTCTTACATCCTTACGTCTTATATTACATAGGTACAATGTTTTATGTATATATATATAATATTATAAATGCGAAACTGAGTTTGTTTGATAATTTATTTGTCACGCTTTCACGCTAAAACGGCTGAACGGATAATTATGGATGAAATTTTGGCATAATATATGTAGAACACGACTTGAATTATGACATAGGATACTTTTGATCCCGATAATCCCACAGAATCGAGACTTACGTGGATCAAACCAGCTAGTATTAAATACTTCATGAAGAAAAAAAAATGCCCACCGGTATCGGGAACAAGGTCCAAGGGCTCTAGAGAGAGGAACCTCTGTATCTGGGTATCCTAAGTACTATTATAATTGCGATTATATATAGGTTACGTTTCATCCCGATATTCCCAAGGGATCGAGACTTAAGTAATTAATTGATTGAGATTTCAAAAAGAAAAAATTTGCTTACCGGTATTGGGAACAAGGTCCAAGGTTAGGGCTCCAGAGAGAGGCACTGGTTGTATCTAGGTATTGTTATATAAAGGAAGTCGAGTTTTATCTTAATTTTCTGACTTTACAGTTACAAGTTGACTTTATGCTCTACAATACTCGGTTAAACCAAATCAAATCTTCAGATTCACATTTTTGATGACAATTTTTTCGTATTCTTGACGGTTATTATTCGTGCATCTATTTCGGGTGTGCCCAACCTTATTTTTAAACGGTTACCTAGTCATAAGCTCATCACGCGGCCAATTACAAGTCAAACCGCCACGCTACAAACTTAACGCACACAAAAAGCTTTTCGTTTACATTTAATACAATATTAACAGAATCTTAGAGCAGTAGCTAAAGGCATAACTTTTAATTCCAATCTGCTCTAAAACTCCATTGTATAAACACGATCCACAGTTGCACTTAGTCAGACTTTTTCCTGACCGTCTTAAGGCTAGTTAATCAAACCTTAAACCAAAAGCTCTCGAGAACTTTCCAAGATCTCTTTCGCGGTAATAAAATAAATTAAAAAAAAACGCTTAAAGTGTAGGTACTGTGTGCAGTCTTCATTTATTCAACGGGGGAATTGAAGTAATTCCAGAAGGAAAATTAAAAAGAAACGAGCTTATCTTGGCAAGCCCTCGCAATTACAGCATTGCTAAACAAGTTAGGTTTTTGCTCGTACTTCCTCCAGGTTTTTAGGGTTCCGTACACTAAGGGTGAGACCCTATTACTAAGCCGTCTATCCGTCCGTCTGACTCTCACAAGGCTGTATTGGCTGTCAGCCAATTGATATTTTCACAGAATGTAAGCAATATTATAAATTATTAAATATCAAATGGTTAACTACGGCCTCTGTCATCTACAATAGTCCTCTAGACTGAATTTCGGCCATGGCTACCAATGTCAGCAGAGACTAGCTTTCGGCGCGAGAGATATTATAGTGCACAAGTGTGTGCGCAGATACAGGTGCACTCACTCTTCTCTCACTCTCATAGTCCGATGGGATAGCAATCCGACACGAGCGAAGAGAGATCAGGCGCAGGACCAACGGCCTATAAACTATCACACCACCAACTTCCAAAGTCGGGGCTCTTACTAAGAAATTCCTAATGGAAAAATTCAATAACACTTTGCCCGACCTGGAAATCGAACCCGACTACGAGACCAACTGGGCAGTTGACCATCAATACTAATACAAGGTGTCTCAAAATAAATTTTATATTTATTTAGCTTACTGCATGAACGCAACGTATCCGAGGGGCGCGGGGGTTATGTCAATCGGTAGCCTGGCTCTTGGGAATTCAGTCGCTATGGAGCGTTTCTCGGAAGCAGACCGCGCGTTGTGCGTGCGAGTGTTTTACAAAAACGGTGATTTGGCGACTGTAGCGCGTAGAAAATTCTGCAGTATTCGAGGTTTTCGCCACTTAAATGATGCGCCAAGTATTCCTCTCATTAGACATTGGGTTAAAAAGTTTGAAGAGACTGGTACAACGCTGGATAAATCAAAATTTGGGTGACCTAGGTCATCAAGAACGGTAGAAAACGTGGAGAGTGTTAATCAGTCTGTTCGTGACGCCCCGAACCTTTCAATTCGGAAGCGCGCAAGTGCTTTAAATGTGCATAGATCATCACTACATCGCATTATGCACAAAGACCTAAAGCTGCACCCCTACAAAATTCAATTGAAGCAAGAATTAAAGCCCCAAGATGCCAGTCAGAGGCTTAATTTCGTAAATCAGGTGATTGAGCGATTTTCAACGTTTACCAACATTTTGTTTTCGGATGAAGCTCATTTTTATCTTAATGGCCACGTACATAAGCAGAACTGCCGCTACTGGAGTGCAACGAATCCGAAACGCAATCATCAGAAACCACTACATTCGCCTAAAGTGACCGTATGGGCTGCGATGTCGGCGCGAGGAATTATCGGCCCTTCCTTTTTTGAAGACGAAAGGGGGCGTGCAGTTACAGTGAATTCAGAGCGTTATGTGGAGATGTTAGACAACTTCTTGGTACCTGAACTGCAAAACTTTCTTGGCTATAACCAATGATCATGGTTCCAACAGGACGGAGCAACTTCACACACATCCAATAAGCCTCTGCTGCGTGTTCGTGAAATTTTCTCAGGCTAATTGATCTCCCGGAGAGGTGACATAAATTGGCCTCCACGCAGTCCAGATTTAACCCCTATGGACATTTTCCTATGGGGTTATCTTAAATCTAAAGTTTACGCCAATAAACCGACATCACTGGTGCATTTGTAAGAAAATATCCGTCACGAAATGGCAGCCATCTCTGAGTCTACTTGCCGAGCCGTCAAGTAATTTTACTGTTCGATTAAATGAGTGCCGAGAACGCGAGGGTCCACATTTAGACAATATTATTTTGGGGATTTAAGAAATAAATCCCCAAAAAGTGTATTTTAATAATTATTACACATTTTCTCTGTATTTATACGGCTTACTTTTTTTTTAATCGATCCACTAAATATAAAATTTCTTTTGAGACACCTTGTATTATAAAGAGGTTTGTGGGAGTTTGTATGTAGGGGCTAATCTTCGGAACTATTGATCCGATTCCGAAAATTCGTTCACTAATGGGGAGCTACAGTATTCTCGAGTTTCAGAGGATATTTTTTATCTTAAAACAAGAAATTACACTCGGAAGTCGCGGGCCGAAGCTAGTAGCAAATTAGAAGGTAAACTATAGTAGTTTTGGTGGTACGGAACCTTTAGCATGGACTAAAGGTTCCGTTTTCACCAGTTTTTTTAGAAAAGGGCAACGTACTATCAAGTTAATCTTTTACGTTCCGTCCGACCAGACTCGCTTAATATCAAAGATACTGTCGTTGTGGTACTTTTTAATTAGCGCCGTTGTCCACCTTATTTTTTAAGTTGCTTAATTAGGACTGCTAGAACAAAAACTATAGATGTAATTAGATGTGAATCCTTACCGACGAGCCAATCAGCCTGAGCTTTATTTTTATATAGGTAGGTCTTTTTGAACTTTTGATAATATAAAGTTTTTCTAGGAAATAATTTTCTCTTTCGAAGGAAAGGTGCTTCTTACGAGTATTGAGTCGTTTTAATTTGTAAACTAGTAGGAAAGTTGATTAAATTAAATAAAAACTCCAGTTCGAAATAAAAAATCGTTAAGGTCGATACCTCAGTTGAATGATTTTATAAACAACAGTATTCAATATTAGTATTAGTATTAGTATCAGTATCTAGTATTTTATATACATTCATTAGTTTTCATGAAAATGAGGTAGTTTCCTACACAGCTGTCAAGAGATTTAATTGATTAAATTTCTCCATAATAAATCTAAAATTATCTCTCTAAACCAAAATAAATTCAGACAAAATTTCGCATAATGTTTAGTATCTTTTAGTTTAGATAGCACTGCTGCCTACCCCAAGTACCGCCACTTCGACCGGTTCTGTACTTCCCGCATCCAGCGGATTCCAGCGGCCTTCACAAGGTCATCGGTCCTCCTTGTGGGAGGCCTTCCAACGCTACGTGTTCCGGTACGCGGTCGCCACTCCATGACGGCTGAAAAACGTTAGTGACTATCGAATAGATTACGTTAGGTTTCTTACCTATCGAAATCTATAGTGCTCAAGGTACGAATTTTAATTCTTTCTGTGACCGCTACTGTACAATATTTCATACATATAATTTACGGAGACGCTAGCTAGTTTTGGCTAAGTAAACTCATGGTAGAGCTACGGAACCTTTCGGCCCAATCGGCCATCTGTTCTGCGAGCAATCTGCCCTGTCCGCTGCCACTTAATTTTGGTAATTCTTCGGAATAACGTAGTTCTCATCAGGCAGATGAGAACTACGTTTTCTAGCCTTTTCCCAACTATGTTGGGGTCGGCTTTCAGTCTAATCGGATACAGCTACCAGTATTTTACATGGAGCGACTGCCTATCTGACCTCCACAACCCAGTTACTGTGTAACACGATACCCCTTGATAAGACTGGTTGTCAGACTTTCGAGCTTCTGACGACCCGTAACGACTGCCTCCCATCCACAGACCAACCGCGGCAAGCGTAGCTTAACCTGATCGATCGACCCGTGCGGCTGTTATTACTTAGCCACAAGCCCCTCGGAATAACGTAGTATGGAATATAAAATTTGCCTGCAACAGATGGTACGAATGTCGGGTCGCATACCGAAAATAATATTCATACGAAGAAAGCTAAAAGACTAACAGCACACTTCGAGCTTACACGGGCTGTGCTTTACACAGTGTTCAAAATACATTGAAGTTTCACCAAAATACGTGTTTTTGTTTGACTTAGTCCAGCCCGCAATGTATTAGGGTTGCCGAGATAAAATGTATGTGTGTCGATAGTTAGTGATGTAGTTTCACGTAAATGGTATGCAAAGCCGCTCTGAGTGGGTTGGTAAAGTAACCCTGACAGGCTTTTAGTCGCACCCGGCGAGGGCCCAGCAACCCTTGCCGTGTACCATTTAATTTTGAACACTAATATCGTGTTTTGTTATTAAATATTTCTATTAACCCTGATTTTCGGCTTGGAAAGTTAACTAACATCGTAATTATTAAACTTTATTTGGTTTCGGCTTTAACTATTAATATTTGAGGTTTACATGCTCTACATTTCATGAGGGTGTTTGCTTTTGTACTAAAAATAAACCTATTGAACGGTTAATGGATAAAATTTTAAACGAAAGGATGTTTGAACTAAAGAAAAGTTTACTATCAGCATTGTACACACGGCTACACATCAAGCTATACATTTCCAGTTTACGCTGACCTCGCATTGTACGTAAATCCTTACAATGCGAGATTAGCTTATACTGGAAATGTATAGCTTGATGTGTAGCCGTGTGTACCTCATAAATCGAAGAACAAACAACTTATTCGTATGATTTTAAAACCCTTTATTCACCCACCCCACCAAATCTGTTTATAATTCCGCATAGCATTACAGCAAATTACAGCAATCCTTACAATGCGAGATTAGCTTATACTGGAAATGTATAGCTTGATGTGTAGCCGTGTGTACCTCATAAATCGAAGAACAAACAACATAATCGTATGATTTTAAAACCCTTTATTCACCCACCCCACCAAATCTGTTTATAATTCCGCATAGCATTACAGCAAATTACAGCAATCCTTACAATGCGAGATTAGCTTATACTGGAAATGTATAGCTTGATGTGTAGCCGTGTGTACCTCATACATCGAAGAACAAACAACATAATCGTATGATTTTAAAACCCTTTATTCACCCACCCCACCAAATCTGTTTATAATTCCGCATAGCATTACAGCAAACACATCCCCATTACATAACCATAATCCAATGGTTATGTTATAGGGATAATAATAATGAAACCTCGCCGGTGTCACACCGTACCTGAAAAAAGACGCGGGCATCATCTAAGCATTTCATTTAAAAATAACGCGATCCTTCCGGTATACTGGAGATTGAATGGCCTCTTTTGCCCGGAGATACCCGGCCAGGCCACTGGAAGGGTAAATTGGTACATTCAGAGGCCACATTTCGGACGTACAGGCCATTATTGGGGTCTCGGACGGGGGACGAAGAAGCCGATTTTCTGCGGACTCTCGCTCAAACGCTTATTTACCTGCGCGACCGGTGTGACGCCTTCTTTGTGCCATCTAATGGAAAATTTATCTTTGAATGTGTAATGGACCAAAAGATAGAGGAAAAGGACACACCATTAAATATGATTATAACTTGGTGGGTATGAGTAAACGGTCTTTATACTCTGTTTGTGTGTAAATGGTTTCTTGGGATACCTTTATGTAGGTATTATTCTTATAATCAATTTTATTAAAACCACATTGTAGATGGATTTCGTTTTAATTCTTCCGGAAAATGATAATGCAAGTAGGTACCTAGTACACTATAATTATTATGAAATAGATAAAGTATTATTATTTTATTAAAATACTTTATGAAGACATTTGACTGAATATTACTATGGAGTAAGAGTCGATGTGTTATCCATAAGAACATTTCTGTGACGTCATCGGTCTTTTTTCTGTTATTATTATTTTGTTTAGGTCAATACACATCACACACTGAAAACATGCTTCTAAATTACACAAAACTATAGTTTGCTATGTAATTAAAAGATTAATAAAACTGGACTAGCAAAAGGAAAGAAAATCATTATTACTTAATTAAGTACGAGTAGGTATTCAACAACTAAAACTTAATTTAATAAATATAAACGAAGCAACTCTTCCAAATATTAAAATGTTAACAAGTGAGCCCAAGTGATTGTGGAGCAGGACCAGCATTAAGCCAAGCATTTTCATCTACGATATAATCATCCAACTTATAATATTATTATGCTTGTCTACATAGTGTGTATTTAAAGCGTGTTTTAATTTTCTTTTCATTTAGTTGAACAATATCGAGTGGTATTTTATTATAACAGTTTACACAGTACCCCATAAAAGAAATGTGTACTTTAGACAATCTGAAACGTGTTTAATCTAATTTGTTTTTATTTATTTATTTATTCATTTGCATAATGTACACTCAGTTACAGGCTGGGCTAAAACATATGAGTACATGACCCTGTTAGGGCGCTGCAAGTACCTATTACATTTAACTTACGGTTTGTTCCTATTTCTGTTTGTTACTTAACGGTTTCTTCCTATTTCTAGTGTTAAAAATTATGCTTTTCACTTATCTAACTAAAATGATGTAGATTTTTTGTAACATACTGTTTTCATATATATATATTGGCAAGGTACCGTCATAATATTTAATTTTTTAAACAGTTCCCTTAGAGATTCGCGTCTGCGGAGGTTGTAGATGGCTCTGAAAGATAGAAACAATATCTGCAGCCCGTCCCCACAGCAAAATACCGTAAGACATGATGCTATGAAAGTAACTAAAATAGACCAGTCTCGCGGTTAATTAGTGGATTTTCAAAACTGCGTATGCGGCTGAACTTAGCCGCCCTGCAAGCGATGTTAAGTGAGGACTCCATTGCAACTTTGAGTCATGCGTGATTCCCAGGAAAACAGAGTTTTCGACGAATTCTAGTACTTCTAGTACTTCTACTACTTCTAGTACTTCTAGTAATTCTAATTCAATACGACGTGACATTCACTACTTTTAACATTCGGTAACGCGAATCTTAAGGCATTGACAAGAGGTAAACGACCAAAATAAGCTTGTCTTAAGAAAAAAAAAATGCCAAATCTGTATAGTTTGTGGTAGCGGAAAAAATATATGTTAATTTTGAACATACTTCTAAGAACTTAGTTGCTACCAAAACACGATTTGAAAAAAAATCTCGATACAAACTAACGTTAAACTAACCTCTTATCTTGAGTTTCAAACCAAATTATCAGTATTAAATATCTTATGTACCATGTTAACATACGTTACGTATTTAATTAATAACAAGAACGTCTTATTTGAATGCAGAACTTGGTTGTTTTTTATTTTCGATTACTCAACTCAATTTTGAGTAAATAGATAATTGCTTCATATTTTGCACTAAATTACAAGCCTTATGTCATCGCGCTTCTCTTTCTTTTCTATGCAGAGTGACAGTGACCGCAGTTTAGATGTTGTCAGCGTCTTAAGCATTTAGTTTTCTTATCATTTAATACCAAGTTACAGTAATCCAATTATGAACCTTAAGCATAGCGTTATTTACGTCGTCACGCTCCTGTGCATGTCTGCTAACTTTAAAAATCAGTGATGTGTCATCAGCAAATAAAACCATAATTGTTTTTGGGTGGGAAATCATCAAATGACTTCTCCCGCTCTGGGAGGAGTGGGAGGGTGTGTCAGACCTTTACTTTTTTACCTTCCCGCGACCCCGGCAGGCATCGGCCCTAGTGGACCCCTATACTTGTGCTGACGACACCCCTTTGAGGCGCGCGTGGAATACAACGCGCCGTCGACCCTGGCCTGGTCCTTACCGGACGGTACCCATTGCTCACTATCCGCAAGCCCGCGCGTACGGTGGCCGGAAATCCGCCCGGGATTCCCGACGCCCAGGGCGTCTCCTGCAGCGGCTAGGGCCGAGAGGGTGCGAAATTTACCTTTCCCTCCACCGTCCCGCCTCCTCCTTCGCAAGCATTACTGCTTCGCAGAAGGAGGGTGACGGCTGCCCATGCCCTCTCGCTCCATCCATGGTCTGAACCAGGGCCGGACGCGAGAGATCTCTGCCACCGATCGCCTCTACGAGGACACGGTGGTGCTCTGCCCAAGCCAGGCAGACCTCCACCGTATGCTCCACCGTGACCTCCAGGCGATCCACACAGTGGTGACACCCGGGCGGTTCCTCCCACCTTATCTGACACAGGAACCTCTCGAAGCTGCCGTGTCCGGTGAGTACCTACGTCAGGCGGAAGATGAGGACGCCGTGGCGCCTCTCTAGCCAAAATAACACCATTTGTGGTCGGCATTTCAGTAAATGAGGTACCTAAATCATTTATATATGTGTCGGAAAGATGTTAGTCACTAGTTTGACTAATCGGGACGCCAGCGCCACCATAGCGGCGCTCGACAGAGTCTACAACATAACGCTAGGCCGGAGTTAAGGGCAGTTTGTTGGAGGCGGTCAAGGAGTGAATACGTTTAGAAACTGTCGCGCATTCCGTATAGTTTTGTCGTGTACCTACAGTTTGTGAATAGCCAATGTGATTATTTGATCGTAAATTATAATTTGATTTAAAACTGCAAACGGTTTTACTATTGTGCAATAACCAACACTTCCCATTGTACGCCCACAGTAGTTAAAAATGGCTGATGATAACGATAGAGACTTATTTTCTCCGTCATATACTAAAAAGACAAACGGACCCAATATTGAGCCCTGCGGTACACCCATTTTGACTTTTAAACCCAATAATTCCACACCGTTTATTAGACCTTAAATCTCTATCATTCAAATATGATTTTACTAAGCTAAGCGCAAGTTTACCCAGTCCGTAATGCTTCAGTTTCAAGTGCAGTTCACGCAATCAAATGCTTTGGTTAAGTCGCAAAAGATGCCTATTGCATCTTGTGCCTCTTCCCATGCGTTAAAGATGTGTTTCAATAATGTGACACCGGCGTCAGTTGTACAACGTCCTTTAGTGAAACCATACTGTTGATCATGTAGGATGTTAATACGATTAAAATGATTCATCCGCCTAGCCTTTTAACCGGATGCAGCTGAATACCAGTATTTTACATGGATCGACTGTTTATCTGACCTCCACAACCCAGTTACTGGATAATACGATACCCCTTGGTAAGACTAGTTGTTGAAACGATTAAAATGATTGAGCATTTGATTTAACATTACATTATCAAATACCTTGCTAAAAACCGGCAACACGGATACGGGTCTATAATTATTGGCGTCTTTACTGTTCCCGGATCTGACAAGTGCTAATACCTTATACATCCCATCACTACAAACTATATGCAGATGTCCTTGGTTTACTGCACATAATTAATAAACTGTTTCACCGAACCGCACTTATCAAAATGTTGTTTCTATGCAGTTAGTAGAACAGCTCAAGTGCCGTTCGGTCAAGTGCCGGTGAAATCAGTGCTCTGAGTTGAATACCTCGACATCTTACACTCTCCTACCGAATGATCGAAAAATTAAATTGAAGGAGCAGATGAACATTCCATTTACTATTTTGTTATTTACCTAGTACCTACTTGTTGGCAGGCCTACTTCTTAACAGTGTAATTTGAAAACATTGTAAAAGCCAATTTTTTTTAAATAAGTTTCGCGGAGTTTCTAGCCGGGTCTTCTCCATAGGTAACGACATATTGGAATCGTGTAACCTAGCATCTGACGTTTTATTTAAAGTGCCCATCCACTGTTTGCTAAAACTCCCTGTCGTACAAATGCAGGAGAGAGAGCGCCACTCTAAAGATTGGTCCAAGCTCACAATGATAATTTTAACGATATCGATGTGCTTGCCCTAACTAACAATAAATTTAAAAAACAAATTATTAAGCACCTTGCTCAAATTTCTTAATTATTATGTATTATTTAAGTATGTATTAACTATTAGATTTTAACTTAACGAAAAAACTTTATTGTTGTTAGATAATTTTACCAAAACTGTATCTAATACAAGCTAGTAATATGTGGAAACGTTGTGGAATGTATGTACATATACTTATAGCACACTCTGTATCTAGATATAATATACAATGTACGATTATGTATGTGTGATATTTATAATTTAAATTTTGATAATTCCTATATTATTATTTTGTCGGTGTCGTGTGAACGTGGAATGATACAAAAATGAGCATTCACTTTAGCGTCTGATATTAGCTTTAAGGTCGTTGGGACGTTGGTCTATCTAGCATGGCAGTGCATCCCACGCTAAACAGAGTAGCTGTAGTATTTCTTTTAGCTAAATATGTCATGTTATTATTTGATATGTTGTTATGTTATGTATGTATGTGTCCAATGTAAATAATATGAGACAGGTGACAAAGATTGTACCTGTCATGCTTGTAATTACGACGCCTAAGTAATTAATTACGAAGCTAGGGGTCTTGTGTCCTTTCTCATCTTATCGTCATACATGTTATTATTTTCTTGATAAGTCTAGGGTCTGTGTTAATAAAGCGTCTTTAATTTGATCTCCAAGTGCTGTTATTAGGTAGGTAGAAAAGGTGTAACAAGACCCATTAAATAGCCATTGTTTACGCATTTTGTACACCAAACTAAGTAACATTGATCAAAAATTATTGCTACGAAATTACTTTTATTTTTGGTGTGTTTATAGGACTAACACATTTTGCTGGGTGTATGCAATAGTACACGAGTTTTAGGGGTATTTAAAGTTAAGACGCTGACTACAGCAAAACCGCGGTCACTGTCAGACTGCATAGAAAAGAAAGAGAAGCGCGATAATACACCGCTTGTAATTTATTGCAAAATGTGAAGCAATTACATATATACTCGTATTTATTCAAAATTGAGTTGAGTAATCGAAAATAAAAAGCAACCAAGTTCTGCATTCAAATAAGACGTCTTTGTTATTAATTAAATGCGTAACGGACGTTGATATTTAATACAGATATTTTGGATTGGAACTCAAGGTAAAAAGTTAGTTTACCATTAATTTGTATCGACATTTATTCTTCAAAACGTGTTTTAGTAACAACAAAGTTCTGAGAGATATGTTCAAAATTAACTTATATTTTTTCCGCTACCACAAACTATACAGATTTGGCATTTTTTTTTAGACAAGCCTACTTTGGTCATTTGCCTTAAGTAATAACTTTTAAACCTTGTTTTCTTGAAAAAAATAATGGAATTTTAACTTTCAATATCTCCGTAACCAGAAGGTTAAACGTCTTTTTACACCCGTTACATTTGACATTAGCCAGTTTAAAAGGCCTTTTTCTTGTTTTCAAAGGAGAATGGCAGATCTGGTATCGCATAAATTCAGAAGTGTGAATGAATGAAAATATGTGCTTTATATGAAAAAATTACAGGACTTTACTTTGTATGCTTTAGCATTTTTTTTTAAACTGCTGAAAAAAATAGAAAAAAATATTTTATTAAATCTGAATATCGAAATGCAGAACCTAAGAAGGTAGCAATGGATATTAAACAGAATACGGTATTTCTATTTCTAAATAATATCTATCTTCTATCTACGTACATTGTTGGTTAAAAGGTAAAATTCACTAAGTGATTTTTTAAGCCGTTTTAAAGCTGAAAAATGTATTAAAATGTCATTATTTCCTAATTATTAAAAAAAACTTAGTGACTTTTACCTTTGCACCAACGATATATAAAATCTATACCGGCTGATTTTTTTTACCGTCTCGAAAAACATAGGGTAGGTGAACGGAGTAGAAGCCTATGGCATAGTCAATCTTTTGTTTTTTTTTTTCTTCAACCTGTAAAGAAATTGATTTATCAATAAATACTACCCATTTGAAGTAAACTTTTCATATTAAAACAATAAAAACAGAAAAAAAAGAATAAATCGATGAAAAAATATCGAAATTCAAATCATACGCACCCTACTAAATGCGCAGAATTTATCAATGAATTCGTAGATCCGTTCTTTTGCAGCCGATAGGTACTTGCCGCACCTGCCGTCGGCTTCTTTGTTATCAGGCGCACGAGCCGCTCGCTCGTACATCCCCGCCCGCCCGCGTCCCTCGCTTCAGTGTACGATTAGTCACGGCGGCGTGACGTCGCGCTGTTTTTTTCTGCGTATGCACCGATCGTCCACCCGGTGATAGTTATCATATGTAAACATGTACGAATATTCTAATGTAGAGTACCTCGCAATGGTGCGTTTTTATATCCTGTCTGGTGAAAACATAGCCAGTGCGAGGCGAATGTACGCAGAAGAAGAACATCTTCAGTCGCTGCGAAGGAAGGGTATCCCTTTTTTTTTTTTTTGAGGGTTGGAAATCATCAAATAACTTCTCCCGCTCTGGACGGAGCGGGAGGGTGTGTCAGACTCTTACTGACTAAAACCCACCCGTATTCCTTCCTGTTGCCTGTGTTGCAGGGGCCTCGGTGACCCATAAGTACCGTAAAACGGGGTGAATCGAAACTCAAGGGTGAATAGAAACAGAACTTCAAAGGGTATTTTCTTGATATTTGAATATTTTTTGCAGCATTTAAATATATCCACTTAATAATGATTTTTTTTTTATAAAAAGTCGATGCTTTGTTAGGGGCCGATATTATGGTATCAAAGTGAAAAACCAAATTAAAGTCTTGTTTCTATTCACCCTTGAGTTTCGATTCACCCCGTTTTACCAGTACCTTCCCGCGACCCCGGCAGGCATCGGCCCTAGTGGACCCCTACCTTTGTCCTGATGACATCTCATTGAGGCGCGCGTGGAATACAACGCGCCGTCGATCCGGGCCTGGTCCTTACCGGACGGTGAGCTACCCATTGCTCACCGTCCGCAAGCCCGCGCCTACGGTGGCCGGAAATTCCGCCCGGGATTCCCGACGACCAGGGCGTCTCCTGCGGCGGCTAGGGGCAAGATGGCGCGAAATATGCCTTTCCCTCAACCGTCCCGCCTCCTCCTTCGCGAGCATTACTGCTTCGCAGAAGGAGGTGACGGCTGTCCATGCCCTCTCGCTCCGTACCATGGCCTGAACCAGGGCCGGACGCGAGAGTTCTCTGCCACCGATCGCCTCCACGAGGACACGGCGGTGCTCTGCCCAAGCCGGGCAGACCTCCACCGTATGCTCCACCGTGTCCTCCGGACGATCCACACAGTGATGACACCCGGGCGTTTCCTCCCGCCCTATCCGACACAGGAACCTCCCGAAGCTGCCGTGTCCGGTGAGGACCTGCATCAGGCGGAAGATGAGGACGCCGTGGCACCTCTCTAGCCACTCCTCAAAGAGGGGACTTATCGCCGCAATTGTGGCATGCCCAGCACTGGGTTGCGACAACCGTACTCTCCATTATGTCATGAGATCCCGCCGGAGCTCCGTCCGCTGTGCCGCGATTTCTCGCGGCAAGGAACGGTATCCCTGCTCCTCAAATTCCCAGCACTTCCCTCACATTACGGACGTACTCGTGTCAGCTGATCATGAGATTGACATGAAATTTACTATGGCAAAAGGTATTTAACATGGTAACTGTATTCAACTACAGTATAATAGACGGTCCTAAGGCCGCAAAAGTATGAAGGAATGATCGAAATTACAAACTAATCATTTAAATAACCGTCCTTTTTACTTCGCCGTAGTCCCGACTACGGCTAAGTAAAAAGGACGGTACCAAATGGGTCATCTCGACCTTGGACGGTTTAGTTAGTGATGGCACAGTGATGGGTAATTACACTCCCTTTTACAAATCCATTAATAAACTGAATGATTTGATTTCTTGCATAATAAACACCAATGTACCTTACCTAATTTAAATTCATTTATGTCAATTTATATGAAATAATAAGTTAGTACCTAAAGATAATCTAACGAATACCTATTTTAAGAAAGAGTGGTTAACTTAAAACCTTCGAAATACCTACAGATTAATGTATTACTAATCATTCCATTTATTAGTCAGTGATTGTGTAAGAATACTACCTAAACAGGTTTGTTTAAATTTTGCAAAACAGATCAGACCAACTCACCATGGATAAATAATCATTGTTTCTGATATTTTCACAAAGATTATTTATCCGTGGTGAGTTGGTCTGTTTTGCAAAATTTAAATAAACCTGTTTGGAAACGGCAACACTGTGTGCGTTTCGTTCGCACGTACACTTTCATTCATGCGCGATCGCAACCTACGCCGCGCGCCGTGCCGTTTACTATCTCCTATTTTGGTTATTATTAGTTTTACGCACGGGCCGTAGGATGTATAGTTTTCATGATTTTTTTAGGATATTCCGAACCTTCTCAATCTCAATGGTACTAAGCAAATATTCTCAGGTATGGCTTCTGTTCCTCTTACACAACACTCCTTAATATTCTCGAGACGGTAAAAAATGTCATCCGGTATATAAAATGGTAAACTGATTGTTGATATATCAACGCACAGCCCAAACCACTGGACCGAGACACTTGAAATAAAACCCACCCGTATTCCTTCCGTTGCCTGTGTTGCCAGGGACCTCGGTAACCCTTTCGAACTTCCATGCGACCCCAGCAGGCATCGGCCCTAGTGGACCCCTACACTTGTGCTGACATCTCTTAGAGGCGCGCGTGGAACACAACGCGCCGTCGACCCGGGCCTGGTCCTTATTGTACAGCGAGCTACCCATTGCTCTCCGTCCGCAAGCCCGCGCCTACGGTGGCCGGAAATCCGCCTCTAAGGGGGTAAAATTGGCGATGTGAGTACAAAAATCCGACAATATCAAAGTTAGGATCTTCAAATTTTGTGTTTAGGCTGACAAATGAAAATGAATTTGTATGTGTCTCAGTGTATTTGATAATTCCATCCCCGAAGGGGTGAAGGGGGATATAGTTGTGTATGGAAAGTCTGTCATTTTCAAAGTAAAAATCGCTAAATTTCTTATTTAGTCTTATGGTTGGAAACTAACGCAACGTATTGTTGGAATTTCGAATTTGTATATGTTGTTGGAATTTCAATCCTTAAGGCGACGAAAAGGGGGATGAAATTATGTATTTAAGTTGTTCATTCACAAAATTTTATATTCAAGTCAAAATAATGTACACATGTATCGTGTTATTACTAAGCCTCTACTGCCGCCCGTCTATCCGTCTATCTGTTTGTCTCAATCAATCAATCAACTCAGCCTATAACTGCCATTCTTCCTCGTGCGATGCAGGTGATGCGGCCATAGTTGTACACCCAGGCCAAGCCAGGCCAGTGACTGCCCTCCTTCTGCGAAACAGTCGTGTCGCAGAAGGAGGCTGCGGAACGGGAGCGGGAGATCTCTTCCGCTCACCCGGCCCGCAGCAGGCGCACCGGGCGTCGGCAGAGGGCAGACAACGCCCTCTTCCGGCCCCCCTAAATGGGTCCAGGGACGGCGGACTTGGGGACGTCCGCCGCCCCCCATCACACTGGACCCGAGGTGGCGGCGCGTAGTGTTCCACGCGCGCCCCTTTCAGACGTTGTGGGGGGGGTTTAAACACCTCACCCCCCCCAGACTTGAGGTGGCCCGCAGAGGCGGGCCGGCATTAGCTGGGGATCGTGGAAGTCGCATTAGATCCCATGATCCCCGGTGCAAGTGTGGGACGGGAACACCGGGGTGGTTTTTAGTCAGTAAGAGTCTGACAGACCCCTCTGCCTACCCCAGGGCGGAGGACATCCATGAGGATTTTCCACCACGGCAACAAAAAAAAAAAAAAAGGCCAGTGACTGCCCTGTTGATCTCGTGGTCGCAAGCGTGACTGCTGAGGGGTCCTGGGTTCGATTCTCGGGTTGGGCTAAGTGTTTATAGATATTTCCATTAGGAATTTCTTAGTAAAAGCCCCAAGTTTGGCAGTCGGCGATGTTATAGCCCCATACCTCTGAAAGCAGGTTAAGCCGTTGGTCCTGCGCCTGATTTCTCTCCGGTCGTGTTGGATTGCCGTCCCATCGGACTATGAGAGTAAGAGAAGAGTGAGTGCACCTGTGTCTGCGCACACACTTGTGCTCTATAATGTCTCACGCGCCGAAAGCTAGTTTCCGCTGAGCTTGGTCGCCATGGCCGAAATTCAGTCTGAAGGACTATTGTAGATGACAGAGGCCGTAGTTAACCAATTGATATTATAATTTATAATATCGCATATATTCTGTGAAAATATCAAATGGCTGACTAAGTTACAGCCCTGTGACAGTCAAACGGACGGATAGACGGCTTAGTAATAAGGTCTCGTTTTCTGTCTGCGCACACATTTGTGCACTATAATATCTCCCGCGCCGAAGGTTGGTCTCCGCTGAGATTGGTCGCCATGGCCGAAATTCAGTCTGGAGGACTTATTTTTATTTTTAGTAGTAGGTACAGACTATGTGAAAATTTCAAGTGTCAACCTTTTACCGTTCAAAAGATACAGCTCTGTGACGGACAACGGAGACTTAGTAATATTTGGCACGTTTCGTATACGGAACCCTAAAAATGGGCATATAAAATTTTACAAAATAAATTATCTTAAAATGAAGTGACATTTACACAGTAAGTTTTTATTATATACGCAGCCCGCTAGTTTTAATATACAACTCGCTGGGTTTTTATTATTTGCTACACCGAACTGTAACTTGTGGTCCACCGAATACGGCCAGAACACGATAAAAAATATGCCGTCGCTGCGCTGTTTCAGTCTAAACGTTATAATGTAACAGCGAGCATGGTAAAGTCTCATTTAGAACTTTACCATGTCATACTAGGTATGATATGGTAAAGTTAAGAAAAATCTATGTCCTTCAGCAAGAGATAGTTCAAGGGGATGATGGTGTACATGCAGTCTCCTACGAAAAATGAACGTGTGGTTTAGAAATTAAATAAATTAGGTAGCACTACCTGTCAAAGATGAAAGCAAGAAAGAAGAAAGTATTTAAAAGTCACACAATATAAAGCACCGCAGATAAAACAAATGTATAAAAATCAAATAAAAAGCGTAAAGTATAATGTAAGAAATTACCTGGAAAGTATGCCTCACGGCTGCGCCAAAAAGGCCCCGTTCCGCAAAAATGCGAGACAACTATTACACTGTAAGGGACATCCATAATGGTTTTCTACCACTATCAGTCGCCTCTCTTTTACGCCATTCTTCCCACCCTTGTCCATTCCTTCAGGTCGAATATCAAATTACAACACCTTTTTCTCTTTTTTTTGGGTGGGAATTTGTCAAATAACTTCTCCCGCTCTGGGCGGAGCGAGAGGGTGTGGCAGACTCTTACTGACTAAATTCACCCATGTTCCTTCCATTGCCTGTGTTGCCAGGGGCCTCGGTAACCCTTTCGTACGTTCCCGCGACCCCCGCAAGAAATTACAACACCTTGCCAGCAGTAATTCTGTCAGTATCTTGTGACGTAAGAACAGCACGCTAATTGTGTAACACACTGTCAATCACTATCGGAATGATAATATACCTACAATTTTGATTTCAGACTTGTTGTAATGGCAAACATGTCAGTTGGTGTAAATAGGTTTTTATTTTTATTATTTTTTTAATATTTTACATAGATTCTTGTGTACCTTGTGAATGTGAGAACGTTTTAGGCTTAATAGACAAGATATTTTGTAAACCTTTTTCTTTTCTTTTTTTTTTGTTAAGGCGCTGACAAGACCCAATTGACCAAAATAGGCTTCGCTTAAGAAAAAAAATTGCCAAATCTGTATAGTTTGTGGTAACGGAAAAAATATATGTTAATTTTGACCATATTTGCCAGAACTTGGTTGTTACCAAAACACGTTTTAAAAACAAAATCTCGATACAAACTAACGTTAAACTAACCTCTTACTTTGAGTTCTAATCCAAAATATCTCTATCAAATATCAACATACGTTACGTATTTAATTAATAACAAGAACGTCTTATTTGAATGCAACACTTGGTTGTTTTTTATTTTCGATTACTCAACTCAATTTTGAGTAAATAGATAATTACTTCATATTTTGCAATAAATTACAAGCGTTGTGTCATCGCGCTTCTCTTTCTTTTCTATGGAATTTGACAGTGACCGCGGTTTAGGTGTTGTCAGCGTCTTAAGTACCTGGTACATCTCGACAGTCCTACACCGTCCTCCCATACCTATTAACACTGTAATTTGAAAACATTGTAAAAGCCAATAATTTTTAAAAGAGTATCCGTGGAGTTTCTTGCCGGCTCTTCTCCATAGGAAATGACCAATTGGAACCGTGCACCTGTGCACCTTTTGATTTTGATTTTGATTTTGAAGTATATTGCTAATCCATTGCTTCATAAGTTCGTAAAATTTGTCTGATAATTTTGTTGAACTGTCAAAATTAAACTCATTTTGACAGTTACTAATAGTGTGTTAGTACCTACTGATAGTGTGTTACGCAAAGTGCCCCCCCCCCCCCCCCCCGCGTTCTTACAAATTTCCAAATACCACAGATACTGCTACATGGAACTAACACACTAAACCCAACAACATAATTCCAGAAACCGGGTGTTACATCCATAATTCCCTCAGAATATTAAATAATCGCCCGTACTTCAATCAAGCTACAACATTAATGTCAGAAATTCGAAGTACCATAAAACAAGGCAACGTATGCACCGAATGGGTGCTTCGTTTGAGTCCTGGCATCTGTATAGGACATAAAATTTGAGGCTTTAATGTCCTCCGAGAAGGACTGGAGGATAACTTTAACGTCTCTAACAAGTTGTCACTTGTCTACTAATGGATGAGACATCAAAATCTGGGTTGATGTTGATCCGCTGGGTTTTGATTTGTTTTATTGTTGTCTTGAAACTGTAGCTACTATACAAGGTGTTGTTTTGCATCCTCGTCAAATTTATATGAAATACACATATAATCAAATAAATTACGATATCTGCTCAATAATAAATAAATACTTGTTTTTTTAGTTTGACAGTATTTTAGAATACACCACTTTCACAGAACAGAATCACCCCGTTGCGTATGCAGTAGTGTGTGTGTGTAAAAGGGCAGTTACAGTATGGTATCACACGGGCCGCGTTTTAACATGCAAAATTAGAAAAACAAAATGACCAACTTATTTTATTATTGATTCGTGTCGAGAATGATTAGCATATTTACCTCTTTGAATTTGACGAGGATGCAAAACGACACCTTGTATGTATGTTGTGAGTTTAAATTCTAAAATATCGACGTAATATAGGAATGATTGTATCACGACTCAGGGATCAGTACTTAAGGGTCAGATAATCACCGTTGACCTCACACAAATGTGAGCCGTGCTCCCGCCGCGCCGTCGGCATTGCCGCCGTTCAGTTTCATAGGGAATATTTATTTTTAGCAAAGAAAATATGAATATTTGAAAAAAATCACAGATAGAATTATACATAGTAAAATAGTCAATAAACCAGTCTGTCCGTAGTAACATAATTATAGATAATAAAATAGTCTGTTCATACTAAAAAAAACATGAAAATATCTTAAGCAGTTTGAACGTAATATAGTTTTTTATGCTTTGGGTAGCCATTATTTCCTGAATTTATTTCATAAAGTATATTACTGCAATACTTAAATATGCACTTATAGAATTGATGTGTACGCATTCTCGTTTAACATATATTTATTGCATAACCTTCTTGAAAGACACTAAGATCAAATATCTGCGCCTTAATAAGAGATTTTCGCTATAGTATTTTATTAGATAACACATTCTTTAACCGATTGGTTGCCTGTAGTTTTATTTTAATGCAGAATTATTATTATTAATGGATTTAATAACTAGGTATATACCATTTTTTATAGCTAAAATTACGTTCATAAACGTGCTATCAATTTATTCACTCAAACTCAAACTAAAAGCATTTATTTCAAATACACCAAATACAAGCACTAAAGACTTGTCAAGGGGTCGGTCAGTCAGAAAGATGAAGCTAGTTGCCCATTCCAAAGCGTAGTAGGTTCCTTTGGAGAAGAACGGGCAAAAACTCCACGGACACTCTTTCAAATAAAAATATTGTTACAAAAGTATTGGTTCCATGATTCATGTTGAAATTATACATGTGAGAATAATGTAGTGAGACGTGCCCGTTAAAAGTGTCAGTAATAAAAAGATTAAAGTCAAATAACCGCCCTTTCAAAAGAGCACCTAACATATGTAAACAACTACATAAAATCACAAGATCAAATATATTTCATTATACACAACGAACACGCACACAAGATCTAACAATGATAGTAAAATGATTACCATTTTGTGACGTCATAAGCACGAAATGCACAATAACTATCTCAATTCCACCCGACATGGTCAGATATCTCTGCTCGGTCATCAGCAGATACATAGAAGTAGTAGCAGTACATAGAAGTCATCTGCACACGAGTTTGACTATCAAAGATGACTATTAGCATATCTTGATTGCTCCGAAGAATACTCTGTTTGCAACTAATTTATCGATATAGAGTTGTTATAACACTCAAGCGCAAGATACCTAGTATAGGATAGTGCAAAATACTCAGAATACTTTACTAGTTTGGAAGCTGCGCCTCGTAGCAGTAACGCTACGTAGCAGGAGCGCTACGTAGCAAGCACGGCGCGTAGCTGTAAAGTTTCGTAGCAACAATGCTACGTCACTGCCTCACTGTACTACAGCTTTTTTCTAAGAAATATAAAAAAATACTTTTTACAAAGAAAAAAAAAAACAACCGACAACCAAAAAAACACTACAAAGTGCATACTAGTATAGGATAGTGCAAAATTTCTGTTTTCTAAACCAGCAGAGAAATTGGTAGTGTTTTTAAATATAATAAACTTGCTTTTAAAGGTTCAGTAACTCAAATAAAAAAAAACTTCACCCTGATAGACTCACTTCGTTCTCCGTCTGTCTGTCAAGACCCTTTTTTTCAGGTACGCATGGATTTGAATTTTTCAATTTGAAATCGAAATCAAAATCTTTTGACGCTGTAAAAAAATCAAGCTTCTAAGTCAACGTAATAAAAAATACGGCCATTTCTTCCACATATTTTGACACACACAAATAAATCAAAGCCTACGAGAAGCAGTCTTACTATACAAGTAAAGGAAAATTCAAAAAATGTATTATAATTATTATGAGAGTACAATTATTATTATAAAGATTAATTATCTATATAAAAAATTAAAATACAATATTTATTTTTCAACTGCAATGTTAAGATTGTCATTCAATCTGGAATTGGGAAGTCGCGCAGCCGAGCACAGCTTTGAGACGGAACCCTCAGGACATGAGTCCACGCGAGCACTTATGCAGTTTTTAAGCTTTTTTGATTTGATCCCGCGATTTCATTTTATTCCTCGCATTCATCCATAAGTTATCGGTAACTTTCGGTAACTGTCGGTATTTTTTTTTTCCATAATCAATCTTCTTGATAAACAACAAGTCAACAACTAACCCGAAGGTTGACTAGCAGAGGTTGCCTTGTGGCGTTAAAACTGCATTATGTAGGTATCACTTTTGTACCTACTTAAAGTAGGTATGTATAAATAAATAAAATATTATTGTTATCCTTCGGACCGAATTAAGGCTCGTGCAGATTCTGCTGGTGTCGCGACACACCAGCAGAACAATTTCTATGAAAACTTCATTGAAATTGTTCTACAGGTGTTGCGTCGCACGACAAGTCGCGCCAGTTTGCAGGAGCCTTTACGGTCACGACGCGGGCGGCCTGTGTCAACAGATACAAGCTAAGTATGCAGGAGATATTGTAGTGCACAGTGGGTGCGCAAACACAGGTGAACTCTATTTCCTTCACTGTTATAGGCCGATGGGACGGCAATCCGACACGACCGGGGAAGGATCATCCGACACGACCGGGGAGGGATCAGGCGCAGAATCAACAACTTTAGCGTGGCTTTCGCACGGGGGTGTCACTCCGCCAATATCCAAACTCCGGGCTGCGACTGAGAAATTCCTAATATAAATAAAATACAAATTCAACGACTATATATTTTCCAACTCATATCTTAAATATTATTTCGTATGCTCAAAACTAAGTCCATAAAAAAAACTATTTACGGGTTTATAGCAACAATTATTCTGCGCACGTCGAAACTTTAGTTCCGCAATAGTTCCCAAACCCGCCCGTCAAAACACGTTTCCATACACTACGAATTTTGCGAAGTTTACATTTACACGTCAAATTTGGCTTTTTACACGTCAGCCTTTTGCTACCCTTCTCCATAATATACATATTTTTATAAACTTTGTGGATAACTTTTAATCAAAATTTTGGTATATTTTTTTATTTTTGTAAAATTACTTTGAGTTGTTTTCTTAATACGGAGATTTAAAATTGTTTGACACAAGTTTGAAAAATACCACGTAACTTTATGCTTCGGAAGAGCGAAGTGTCCTAACACAGGCGTTTTTTTGTCTAAAAGGACACTTCAACTACTAGATGTAATAAGTACATAATTTGTGAAAGAAAATAAATTATTTCTATTTGTATAAATTATTTGTATGCCTTTGTAATTTAAATGAAAACTTAGTTTACGATACTTCATTTTACTGAATATTTTTACAAAACATATTTTTCTGTATTTATGATGTAAAATATTTATTTATTTCATGGTTTGGTGCAATACTGGCAGAGGTACCTTCTTGACATTCAATTCAGCCCTTTCCACGACAGTTTTTTTTTAAAGTGACTTTTATTCCATCGCCTCAATTTTTTTCGTCCATCTATCGCATGTCGCATTACAGCCGGCCGTGGAGTAGGGGTAAAGTGAAAGGCGCTTGGCAAAGCAGCCAAGGCCAGGGGGGTTACCATCACCTCTTATAGCAGTATTATTATAATATTACTTCACAGTGGGAAAGTGATGGAGCTATACAGGACTTATAGCTCCATCTCTTTCTCACGCTAAGCAATATTGAAATAATACTGCTATAAGAGGTGATGGTAACCCCCCCAATATGGCGGCGCCCATGGCTCGCATCAGCTAACCATGTAATTTATATTCTCACTCATTCGTGCAAGTGCTCCGCGGTATTTGTGTGTTTTGATTACTGTATTGTTGTAAATTTTGTTGTTTACTTGATCGTGATGGACAACGATACAGCTAGTGACTCAATTAAACCGGTCAACAAGAGAAAAACCAAGAATAGTGCTTAAAT
This sequence comes from Atethmia centrago, assembly GCA_905333075.3. NCBI lineage: Eukaryota > Metazoa > Arthropoda > Insecta > Lepidoptera > Noctuidae > Atethmia > Atethmia centrago. The sequence goes on along the minus strand of HG995383.1, from coordinate 9,620,564 downwards.
ATCCGACGAAAAAAGTTTCACTTGCATCGTCAACCCACCAGGCTTGCCAGCAGTACCTGTTTAGATAATTTTGCCCCCAGTTCTCAATTAAGACGTAGTTCAGAAGTGGAGGACTTTGCGTTGTTAGACCATACTGCTCAGATATTAGAAGTTAAGGTTAATAAATCATGTATCGTAGGATACATTTTTGGCGTAGTAAAAAACGTGACATATCTAGTGAAAATTTAACGAAATTCAGAAATTACCTAAAATGCTTATCATTTTCTGAAATTTACAAAACTGAAGACCCTAATGTAGCATATACAAGCGAAAATGTTCGAGAAAGTAATCACTTTCTCGAACATTTTCACTTGTTGTATGACCTTTCCTTTCCTTATAAATTAAAACCCGTTAAATCAAATAGAAATGTTAAATGGGTATCACATGGCATCCGAGTGTGCAGTAGACAGCAAAGGCATTTATTATGGAAATATAGGCGCGAGCCATCAACATCTAATAAAAATAATTTCAGAAATTATTCGCACAGTTTTCGAAAATTCATCAAATTGACACAAAAGCGCAAAATAATTACTTTGTTAACACCTCTAATAATAAATCAAAAGCATCCTGGCAAATTATAAACAATAAAGTACGAATTACCGAGCCTATTTCCCAGATTAAAGTACAAGGTGCTACTGTTACCGATCCAAAAGAAATTGCAAATGCTTTTAATAATTTTTTTATCGACCAAACACAAAATAAGTTGACGTCAAATTCAACACCGAATACTACCAACTTGATAAATAATCCACATTCAATGTTTATGCAACCAACTTTACCTCAGGATGTTATAATGGCGATAAAATCATTGAAGAACAAAAGTAGCACAGGATATGACGGTATATCAACAGCAGTTGTAAAACACGTCTCGATTGACATAGCCTCGCATCTCAGTCACATACTCAATTTATGTATCAGTTCTGGAGTACTTCCGGACAGTTTATAAATAGCCATAGTTAAGCCACTTCTTAAAAAAAACGAAAAAGAAGATCTAGCCAACTATAGACCCATTACTTTGATCCCCATTTTTTCTAAAGTTATGGAAAAAATCATTTATGGCTCTATAGATAAATTCATAATAAAACATAATATCCTAAGTAGGGAACAAAAGGGATTCAGAAAGAATAGGGGTATAAATTTAGCCGTTTATGATTTAATAAACGTTATAATTAAAAATGTGGATAAACAAATACCAATTTGTGCAATTTTTACTGACATGACGAGAGCTTTTGACCGTGTTGATCATGAAACACTTATCAGCAAATTAAATATTATAGGCATCAGAGGAAATGTACTCTCGGAAAATCTCCTAAAATCATATCTTTCTAACCGTAAGCAATACACAGAAATAACTAAAATATGCTTTAAAACCAGGTGCGGAAAAAATACTTGTCTGAGGAAAGTATTATTAGATATATGGCGTACCACAGGGCAGTGTGCTGGGAGCTTTATTATTTCTGCTTTATATCAATGACCTGCCCCGCTGCATTAACCATCCCATGATCTTATTTGCTGACGATAGCACTGCCTTGATTAAATGTAATGACATAAAACCATATGAACAGGACATAAATAATACTTTAGTTGACATTATACACTGGCTTGACCAAAACAATTTTATATTAATATACCGAAGACTACTATTATGCAATTTTATCAATGAATGTTACCACAATCACTAAATTTACATTATAGTGGACAAATAGTAGACCAAGTACTGGTTGCAAAGTTTCTAGGAATAATGATAGATAGCTAACTAACCTGGAAGCCACAAGCAGAAGAAGTTTATAAAACTAAGTTCAGCTGCGTATGTGCTTTTCAACCTATCTAAAAAGTGAACATGGTCACAAGACAGGTAGCATACCATGGTCTAGTCGCATCAATTGTGATATTTGGGATATTTTTTTGGGGAAATTGTAGTCTAAGAGAACAGGTGTTCAAGGCTCAAAAACGTTGTATCATGGCAATGTGTAACCTGAAAGTAACTGGTAGTTGTGCTCCTGTATTTAAGTCCCTAAAAGTACTTACTGTTCCATCAATTTATATATTTGAAGTCGCGGTTTTTGTGAAAACAAATTTGCACCTTTTCAATACAGTGCATCAAAGAACTATGTATGCTAGTAAAACAATATCCGGACTATTTTCGCATGCAATCACAAGTGAGCCACAAAAAGGCTTTGGCTAGAGATAGGTATAAATTCGAATTAAATGTACCGCAATATAGATTGCAATTATTTAGAAGGAATGTTTATATTAATGCCATTCAGGTGTATAACAAGTTGCCTAGCTCGTTTAAGAAACTTCCCATCCCCGTGTTCAAACAAAAGCTGACAGATTGGTTACTAGATAATTCCTTTTATGACATTGCTGAATATGAGGAACATTGTAAAAGCCCAAGATGACAAGTACTTAATTTTAACTAACGAATACATAATTTTATACAATTCATACTGGACTTATTGTTGGACATTTATTAGACGAATCTTAATATTAATTTGTACTTAGTTAATAATGATATTGTATATTTGTACACCATATGTTGTGGTAGAATGTATAGAACTAAATACATATTAACACCATACTATGTAATACTACATTCTTACAAATAAATAAAATTCTAATTCTAATTCTAGTGTCGGAAAGCAAAAGAGGGCTAATTCGAAAACAGTACAAACACATGCTACGTGTTGGTGGTGGTCATAATACTGCCGTAATGAGAAAAAGTGTTCTATGTATGGGCCCGTCAATATTTAATAAAATTCCCGATGCACTTAAAAGTGAAACTACTATAATTTTTAAGAAGAAATTGTCAACCTTTACAAAATGTTATTATTCGATCTGCGAATTTCTAAATGACGATAATTTATTTTTTTGACTAAATATTTTGTAATATTATCAATGACATTAATTTGTATTAAGTATTATTTTTATTCTTTGACATAATATTTTGTGATTAGACTGGAATGGTAAATAAGTGTAATCATAGCTCCAGTCCTTTGAACTAAAACTAAATAAAACTGTTTTGCATGCCTAATTTAAGGTAGTTAGTAATGGATCCTTGTATAATTTTTCTGAACACCTTTATTATGTACCTACTAAATGACCAAATAAAAAAGATTATTATTATTATCGTGGTTTCATAAAACCATACATTGTTTTTTTAATGAAATGTCATTTTAACAGTACATACTTAAGTTATAAGTAAATACATACTACAAAACTGCACAAACATCTCTATACAACTCCTCTGACCACTAAACGCGCAAGTACTTAGCATACAAACAAACAAGATACAGATATCAATCGGCTGATTGCTCTCGACGCCATTACCATATGTTATTCCATGGGTTAACGATGATGGCGCCGTTCGAGGTCGAGCACACTTGCCAGATTATGTAGAACATCCCTTAAGGCGCAGACACGTGATTTTAGTGACGTTTAAGTGTGTTATTACGACTTCATATAATGCAAGTAAGTTATGTAATAAATGTATGTTAAACTAGAACGCATACACGTCAATTCTATATGCGAATATTTAAGTATACTAGTAAAATACTATATGAAATAAATTCAGAAAGTAATGTCTACCCAAAGCATAAAAAACGATATTACTTTCAAACTACTTAAAATATTTTCATGTTTTTTTTTTGTGTGAACAGACTATTTTATTATCTATAATTTATCTGTGATTTTTTTGCAAATATTAATGTTTTCGTTACTAAAAATAAATATGTACGAGACCGAACTGGCGGCGCGACGTGAGTGCGACGCACTTTTGTATGGCCAAGGCACGACATACGAGGGGGCGTTTTTAAGATCGCGGAATGGAGGGTGAGAAGTGAAAATAAAAATACATTTTTTTTTTTGTGGTTTTCTTTATTATTTGGTAGTATTTTTTTTTTTAATGGTGTACATAATAAAGAGTATTCTATCTATCTATCTATTTTTCTTTTTCAACATATTCACCTGCTACCCTTATACATTTTTCAGATCTTTCAATTAGCTTATGTATACCTTCATAAAAAATGTTTTGTCTTTGTCCGAAAAATAAGCTGAAACCGCGTCCTTCACTTCTTCATCAGTTGAAAATTTCTTCCCACGAAGTTCTTTTTTCAGTTTTGGGAAGAAGTAATAATCACTGGGAGCCAGGTCTGGGCTGTAGGGTGGATGGTCTAAAATATCGAAGTCCACCATATGCAGGGTAGCCAACGCAACACGGCTCTTGTGAACAGGCGCGTTGTCGTGAAGAAGAAGGACACCTTTGGTCAATTTACCCCTCCTTTTTTCTTTAATGCTTTCTTTCAACCTCTCGAGGTACTATGCTTCTATAAGCATAGTATTCTCCGGTTATAGAAACGCCTTTATCTTTATAATCGGTCAACAGGATCCCTTCTGAATCCCAAAACACTGTTGCCATGATTTTTCCAGCCGATTGTGAAACTTTAAACTTCTTGGGTGGTGGTGTGCCTTTTTTGTGCAACTGCATAGAGTCCTGTTTCGAGTCAGGTTCATAATGATGAACCCAAGTTTCATCTCCAGTAACAATTCGACTTAATAGTCCATCCTTATCTTCGTTACAGAGGCCCAAAAACGTGCGAGAACACTCCACGCGGTGTTGTTTTTGAGGCGGCGTGAGCATTCTTGGCACCCATCTTGCACTGACCTTTGTCATGCCAAAATGATCGTGTAGAATTTTGAAAATTGTCGTATCCGATACTCCAACCATTTCTGCAAGCTGTTTCTTCTTTAGTCTGGCATCTTCCAATATTATTTTTTCGACTTTTTTAATGATTTCCTGAATAGTCACCTCGATCTACCGTCCGGGCCGTGGGTCGTCTTCAAGTGAGGTCCTGCCTTGTTTAAAGAGACTGTGCCACTTGTAAACCATGGTTTTACCCGGGCAAGAGTCCCCGTAAACGGATTCCATCTCTTCCAGTATATTTTGAACTGACTTTCCTTGCTTGGTAAGGAACTTTATTACGGCACGGTACTCGATTTTTTCCATAATTCACTCTTTCTTCCCGATTGAGTTGTTTGCTTGACGATAGTTCAAAGACTAATGATCCAATTAATCGGGATGTCACTGCGCCCCTGCAAGGGGGCGCGGCATGCGGAACCGGAGCGTAGCCCCTGGCCGCGGGTGGTTCACGGTGGTCCGTGAAAATGGACCCCTCATTGTGTGCGCCTATAGCGGCAAATAAAATTTCAGACGCGTTTTAACGCGTCTGTGTTACTGGTTGCTATGTGTATTTCTGTAGGCTCGCCACGACGCTAGTACATTAGCGCCACTTTCTCCACGACTCCACGGCGGTCAGTCCTCGCCAGGTGAGACCCCCGGTTACCCGGGGGAGGCCCAACGAAGACGACCAGCGACAGTGGAGCCGACTTGACGTTCCTACAGAATAGGTGTTTAGTTCCCGCCCGCTCACGCTCAGATCTAGCCGATCACGGTCCGGGCTAAGGAACTGTCGTGTATGTGTGAACGGCATTGTATTGTGTGTAACGCCGTTCAGTGTCTACGTGCGTTGCAGCCCGCGCCGCGCCCGTACGTGTGAGTTGAATGCTTGTTTAGTTATGAATGTCTGGTTTAATCACGTGACGCGCCTATATTGACTTAGTACACGCCACGCAATAGATGTGTGTCATCTGTAGAGTTCAGTTGAATCGAGTAAGCCGCGTGTAACCTGGGTGCGACTTACTCGAGGCGTCCAGTCCGGTGTATGGGGTCACTCGTCCGCTACCAGGTCGCGGAGCAAGGGTCTCGCGTCGGGGGGGCGCGTATGCCAGGGCGCTATCTGCTTGACATGGGGCCAAGCAGACGCGTCGGCACGCGCGTACATCCCCTTCGCGAGGCGCCGCACGAACTCATCCAGGCTCTCGATCCCGAGGTCCCGCTGGGTTACATCGTTCCTCACGAAGCGAGGAGCGTCAACAATGGTCCGCAGCGCAATGCTCTGTTGCGCGCGGATCAGCTTCCGGCTCGACTCGCTCGTGAGGGCGAACCAAGTGGGGGCGGCGTACGTCAAGATTGGGCGCACGTACAGTTTGTACACGTCCAGCTTGACGCGCGCCGAAATGCGGGACGAGAGCACAGGTTTGAGCAGGTTGCGGGCGACGCTACCCTGCGCGGCGACCTTGCGGACATTTGGACCCATAGTGAGCCGACGGTCGATGGTTACTCCCAGGTATATGACCCGGGCGACCAATCGATGTCGGCTCCTTGTAGTTTCAAGGGCGGTGGGAGGCGCGCTGTTCCTGTGACCATCGCCTGCGTCTTACCCACGTTCACCGAGAGCCGCCATTTCGACAGCCACTCCGGAAGTAGATTGAGCGCGCGCTGCATTTTGACCGCCGCGTACTTCGCATTAAGCGAAGTAGTGATGTACGCGGCGTCGTCGGCATACAGCGCGAACATCGCATCGGGAGTAGTGGGAATATCATCGGTGTAACGTGAGTAACACGTCGGCGACACGCAGCTGCCCTGCGGCACGCCCGCCAGCACCGGGCGCGCGCTAGACAGCGCGCCGTCGACCACCACCCTGAAGGTCCTGTGGGATAAAAAGCTAGAGACCACCATTACAACGCGACGGGGCGCGTCTGAGGTGGCCAGTTTATATATTAGGCCCTCGTGCCACACACGGTCGAAGGCCTTCTCCATGTCGAGGAATACTGCCACCGAGTATTCATTTTTATTTTGCCCAGCTGTTAGGTGGTGCAGTACCCTCGACAGCTGGAGCGTCGTGCTGTGCTCCGCCCTGAACCCAAGCAGCTCTGGGCGTGGGGCGACGTGCGGCTGGAGATGTCGCAGCAGGAGTGCTTCAAAAACCTTGGATACAGTCGGCAGCAGCGTAATGGGCCGATAGCTCTCCGGCTTCAGCGTGTTTTTCCCCGCCTTGGGCAGCATGATGACGCGCCCTTCCTTCAAAGAGGCCGGAAAGGCCCCCGTGCGTCGTATCGCCGTATACAGGCGCGCCAGTGCCGCTACCATTCGGAACGGAAGGTGGTGCAGCACTGCGTTGGAGATACCGTCAGCACCGGGGGCCTTCCTCGGTTTCGTCCTCAGCATGGCGCGTCTGACTGCGCCCGGTGAGAAAAAGACGGGGTCCTCATCGGGAGCTATCAGCGCACGGTGGATCGAAAATCGGCTGTAGAAGACATAGGATCTCGATTTCTTAAATGTTATTTTTTTTGCTGGAAATGACTTCTGCTGATCATTACTGTTCTATAAAATGGCATATGAAGTAATCGTGTGCACAAATGGAAGAGTTATAATTTTTATAAGAAAAAAATGTATGGAGATGACATGAAAAATGAGGATATCTCTGGAATCGCAAGGTTGACCGTTATATCTTTGCACACTGTTATAGTACTATTTATTTGTGAATTTTTGACATACTTAATAACGCGGCATCACTTGCGTTTTTTTTTTTTTAAATCTTCAAAATTTAAAAAAAAGTATATGATACATTTTAATGCTTAAATATGGCTATACCAAGTGTAATTTACAATATTTTTTATGCTTAGACCAAAACATTCTAAGAAATCACAAAGTCGTATTACCTACTTATTTGAAATGACATGGTAATTATGAATTACGTAATACGTAATCTTGTCTAATGCCTCAAGTCCACATTAGCTAATGATTAATAAAACTTAATACCTATATACCTAGTTAAAAGGATACGTACCAAAATAATTTGGGGTACTCGCTAATTTAGCAATTAGTGCAGGATTAACTTAATGAAAGTAATTAGATAAATGTGATACCATCATTAGTCAATAACAATAAATAGTCAAACATTGGATTCACAACTTCAGTTCATTTAGAGCATTTCTAATACTAACATCTATCCTACAGTGTCTTTTTACTCAGTGATCGTGAATAATGGAAAGCATTATTACAAATTTGGATTTGTTTGTTATTCTGAGCAATCAGGATGCTTCGTCTTTCGATCATGAAATATTGTTCAACACACTTGTTATTCGACTGGGTTTCAGATGAATATAGTGTTACCGTGAAATAATTTTGTCGAAGATTTACACGGGCAGTTCAAAAGAAATGGTTACGATCGAAAAGTGAAGTTTGTAGACGTGATTACAGTAATTGGCTTGAGGCAAATATTGACTGGCCAAACTGCGTGCAAACCAATTTGCTCATTCAAGAATCAACAAGTGAAAATATTTCTACTGAACCTGTACCTGAACCTGTACCATCAACTTCAACAATGAAATCAACTTCAACGATGACAAAAAGATCTCGAAAGCCGTTTGAAGATCTAAGTAACAAGCAGAAGAAGAGACGATCTGATGAACATATAGGCGATGACCCTAATTAAGTAGCTTATTCAGCTGCAGCACTTTTGAAAGGAGATGGTCGTGAGGATATTGCATCTGTTATTGAACATATGCTCCAAAATCCAGAAGCAGCAGCAAAAATCAAAGAAATGTTGAAAAAACCAGCTCCTTCAACAATATTTTCACCAGATAAAGCACTGGGTTTGCTACTTTCATTAAAACGATCGAAATGGCAATATATCACATTAAGGGAAACGACTATTCGAGAAGGTTCAAAGGAGATATATGCGTCTTACTATAAAGTGCAAAAAGCTAAGCTACAGTGCTACCCTCCGAAGACATTTGTGACTGTAACGGATTCATCTGCTAAGATTGCACTACAAGCAATCAAAAAATTCTGTTCACTGTTAAATCTAGTAACGATTTAACAGTGAACAGAATTTTTGAAACTATTCGTAGTCCTGATGCCATACAAGATAAACAATTGATATTAATATCAAAGTGGGGTTTTGACGGTGCATCTAACCAATGTAGATATAAGCAAAACATAGAGAGTGGTCAAGATGATTCCAGCATATTTATGACCTCTTTGGTTCCATTAAAGTTGACAGCTGACGGTGATACCGTATGGGTGAATCCAAAACCCTGCTCACCTAGGTATTACCGTCCAGTCCAGTTAAGTTTTGTGAAAGAAACCAAAGATGTTGTCATAAATGAAAAAACTGCAATGGATAACGAAATTGAAGCTCTCGTTCCCTCAAAATGTTAAGGACATGAAATTAGTCACAAATTAATGATGACGATGATTGACGGCAAAATTTGTACATATCTGTCTGAAGCTAAGTCAAATGCGGCCTGCTACTTGTGTTTGGCTAAGCCTACAGAAATGAATAAGTTAGATGTCATTGCGTCGAAAACCATTTCTTCTGGTGTGTATGAATTCAGATTATCATCACTTCATGCCCGCATTAATGTGATGGAATGTCTTCTACACATAGCGTATCGTCTCGACTTCAAAAAGTGGTCTGCAAGAGGAGAAGGTCATCAAGAGTTATTGCATTCACGAAAAAAAACTCATTCAAGATCGATTCAAAGATGATCTCAACCTTTTGATTGACATCGTTAAGCAAGGATCAGGCACAACTAACGACGGGAACACAGCAAGGCGGTTTTTTGAATTTCCTGATAAAACTGCAGCGATCACTGGATTAGATGAAGACCTAATACGCAGATTTGCTGTGATTCTGCAAGCTATCACATCTGGATTGATTGTAGACGTGCCGAAATTTAAAGAATACGCTAGAACAACCGCTGAAAAATACGTGGAACTGTACGATTGGTACTACATGTCATCAACCGTACCAATTGGAAGTCTTTCGGAAGAAACTTCAGAGGCCCGAAACAAAGACTTTAGGAGGTTCAGAGAACACCATTCGAGGAAGTAGACAAGCATCAAACGAGGATATCCTCAATATGCTTATCGTCTCTTCTGATCCTCTAATTTCTTCCACAAGACCAAAATTAAATGCCCACAAGAGGCAGACATACTTTAAGGAAACAGTAGAACTACTGAAACTTCAGGATCAGGAAGCTCCGACAGAGTTCTTAGAAGTTATATCTATTGTAGAGCCTGATTCTGAAGTGGATTCTGATGGTGACGAAGTATAAAATAAGTTAACTTTTATTGTTCATGTTAGGTTAGGTTAAGTTAATATTTTTTTTTAATAATTTGCTTTTATTTTTAATCATACAATAGTTTACCATTTATTGTTATTGACTAATGATCACGTTTATCTAATTACCCTCATTATGGTACGTATCCTTTTAACAGGTATATAGGTATTAAGTTTTATTAATCATTAGCTAATGTGGACATGAGGCATTAGACAAGATTACATATTATGTAATTCATAATTACCATGTCATTTCAAATAAGTAGGTAATACGACTTTGTGATTTCTTAGAATGTTTTGGTCTAAGCATAAAAAATATTGTAAATTACACTTGGTATAGCCATATTTAAGCATTAAAATGTATCATATACTTTTTTTTTAATTTTGAAGATTAAAAAAAAAAAATCGCAAGTGATGCCGCGATATTAAGTATGTAAAAAAATTCACAAATAAATAGTACTATAACCGTGTGCAAGGATATAAAGGCCAACCTTGCGATTCCAGAGATATCCTCATTTTTCATGTCAGCTCCATACATTTTTTTCTTATAAAAATTATAACTCTTCCATTTGTGCACACAATTACTTCATATGACATTTTATAGAACAGTAATGATCAGCAGAAGTCATTTCCAGCAAAAAAAAATACATTTAAGAAATCGAGATCCTATGTCTTCTACAGCCGATTTTCGATCCACTGTGCGGCGTACCGAAATAGTCCCCGAGGTGTTTCTCGACCGCTGCGACATGTTCGGTGTCGTCGGTCGGGTTAGGGCGGAATTGACGCTCCAGGTGTTCGGCGAGGACCTCCGCCCGGTCCTCTGCTACATATTTAAGCGCTCCGTCGCTGTTTAGAAGCGGACGCACCGGGGCTGGGGTATTCGTGAAGTGGCGGCACAGTTTGTATATCGACGGCCAACTATCTCTAGTGGCGTCGATACGTTCCTCCCAGTCCGCGGCGGTGTGCGCCCGGAGCTCGGCCTTGTCCGCGAGACGGTTCAGCTGCGTCTTGAGCGTTGGGCATCTTAGCTGTTGCCACTGCTTGCGAAGGCGCCTCTTCTCGGCGATCATCGCTTGTAGGCGCGCCGGCAGGAGCGGCAATAGCACTCTCCCCTGCGGCTGCGTCGTTGTCGCCGCTTCTAAGGCTCTTTGTATGCAAGCAGTGACGTCACAGGCCATCCGGTCCACGTCCGCGGAGGTAACTATAGGCCGAGTGGGTGTGGTGGTCTCCAGCTCTTCCTCGAACCTCGTCCAGTCCGTTAATTGACGTGGCGCTATGGGCTTCAGTCGGGTCAGCATACCCGATAGGACGACGAGTACAGGTTGGTGGTCCGACTGTAACTCGTCGTCGATCACTCACGTCTGTGTGATCTGGCAGTATAGCCCTCAATGGACTACGATGTCCAGCACATCCGGTAAATTGCGTACTGCGGCGGGGTAGTGGGTCGGCGTTTCTGGGCCGGACACCGTATAATCGAAGGCCTCCGCGTCTGCGAAGAGCCGTCTCCCCTCGGTATTTCTAGTGTGGCTATTCCACGCTGGGTGCTTACAGTTAAAGTCACCGGCGAGGATGGTTGCCCTCTGGTGTGTGCTTATAAGCGCCCGCAGCTCCGCTACGTCCAAATGTACCACGGGCGGCTTATAGCAGGCATACAAGTCTATGTCCTCGCCGGCCAGGTGCAGCTGCACACCCAGCGCGTAAAACGACCTGAGCGACGGCACGGGAAGCTCCTGGTGTACGACTCTTCGCCTCACAATAACCGCCAGACCACGATAGCGGGTATTGTTAGCCGACCTTTCGTCCTTCCTGTAAACGAGGTAACCCGGGAACCTAACCCTATCTTCGGGCCCCAGGAGCGTCTCGTTTATGAGCGCCACGTCGATGTTTTGTTCCCTAAGGAGGTGGCGGAGGGGGCGACCTTATCCTTAAGGCCGCGGGCGTTCCAGTGGATCACCCTTAACGATCTATCCATGGTACAGGGTGAGTAGCGTGGCTAGACCGTCAAGGATGACCGTCTCGATGTCTTGGCCCTACCTAATGGCTTTGATTAAATCTATTAATAACTTAATGGCACAGGCCGTAAACTCCTTCTGCATTTCGGCGCCGGGGGCGCCACCATACGTGTCTGTAGGGAGTTTTCTGGTGTCTTTTGGCTGCCGCTGCCGTATAGTGGCGCTATCCGCAGCGGTGGCGTCGCCCTGCGTGGATTGGGCGAACTTTTTGTGTTCCACATTCCCCGGCTGCGCTATGCCGGCGCTAGTGGTGGTAGTGGAGTTCTCCTGTACGGCCTGTGTCCTATTTGTGGCAGGGCCGGCCTTAAGGATCTCTTCTTGGGTAGCCTGGGGGGCGGGTTTGGGTTGCCTCCCTTTCCCCCCGCGCTTATGCTTCCTCCGCCCGGAGGGAGTGGCTTGGCTTCTCTGAGTGGGCCCGGTCCACTACCACCACTAGCGCCGGCATAGCGCAGCGGGGGAATGTGGAACACAAAAAGTTCGCCCAATCCACGCAGGGCGACGCCACCGCTGCGGATAGCGCCACTATACGGCAGCGGCAGCCAAAAGACACCAGAAAACTCCCTACAGACACGTATGGTGGCGCCCCCGGCGCCGAAACGCAGAAGGAGTTTACGGCCTGTGCCATGAAGTTATTAATAGATTTAATCAAAGCCATTAGGTAGGGCCAAGACATCGAGACGGTCATCCTTGACGGTCTAGCCACGCTACTCACCCTGTACCATAGATAGATCGTTAAGGGTGATCCACTGGAACACCCGCGGCCTTAAGGTACCCCAGTGCGTGTCATTTCCATGGGCGGTGTCACTGTAGTTGTACGCCGTACCGCGTCCGAGAAAGTGGGCGACGGCGTGACCCGACGCCGCGGCGCGATTTCGCGCTGTGGCCGCGGCGGGTCTAGGCAGTGCCTTTTCGCCTCCTCGGACGCGATCTCGCCCGAGCTCCTCCTGCGCCGCTGGGGTCTGGGTTCGAGCCGAAACTCGTAATCAAACCCCAGCGACGGTGTTGGTGACATCGCCGGTGACGTCATCTGTGCGGCCTCAGCTCCTCCCGCGGAGGGCCGCTGGCCGGATCGCGGTGTCATGTCCGGGGACACGTCTCCGCGACTGGATGCGGCGAGCCCACTGATGCCAGCGACATGCTCGACCCCACATTTGAGGAGCATGCCGACAGCATCGCGGGCGACTCGCAAGCTGAGGCTCGGGGGGGCGCCGGCGAGGCGGGCGCTGGCATCTTGGTGAGCGCCGGCCGAGAATAAGGGCCAGCAGTCGCTGGCCGCTCCCGCTCAGCCATCGCCGGTCCCGCCAGCGAGAAGCGGGGACCGGGTGTGGCGGTGCGTGAAGCAGGCACAGCTTGTTGGGTAGGCGCTGGCATCGGCGCATCAGAGCCGGGGTGCGCGGACGGCGATATGAACCCCAGCAGTGGGGCAGTGGTGTGGGTAGGGGGTGCGCGGGGTCGCGCAGTCGGGACCGGGGTACGGTGCACGGGCGGCGCGGGGCACGTTGGCGGCGGCGCGGTAGCGCGCGCGGCCTGCGCTACGGTATGCGCGGGCGCGGGTGCACGCGTGGTTGGCATGGCGGTGCGCGCCAGCGGCGGCACGCGGCCCGCGCATGCTGCCGACCCGACGACGGTGTCGGCGCAACGCGCGCAGGCGCCGATGTCGTCGGTGGGCTGGCCGCGGTTGCGGCACTATTCTTCTTCTTCTTTTCTTCTTTTAGTCTGGCTGGTGCCACACCGGACGACGCGTCGTCGATATTCGGCAGTGACGTCGCCCGGTCCAGCACCGGACGGGCTTCCGGCGACCCGGCATCGCGGCCCAGTGAGCCGCGCGTTTCGGCATCCTGTAGGCGTGGCCTCCGCGACCGCTGCGGTGATAGCTCACCGAGCAGCCCGGGGCGGTCTCCCCTGTGTCCGCACAGGTACCAGTGGGTGGCCCGTGCCCACACAGAGGAAATCGATATATTTTTGCGGTCCGCGCGGGTTAAAAATGCAATACTGCTGTGGGTGGATATCGCTCTTCGGGCCACGAGCTAATCCAATGATCCAATTAAGATAAAACCTGGTATTTATACTAATATTGAGTGGCTGAAGTTGTGGCCATCCCGATAATGACCTATTGTTATCCCCTCCCCCCCATTCCGCGAACTTAAAAACGCACCCTCGTATATGTAGGTACCTGACCGTTAGCCAGGTCTTAACTTCCTTGCAGTGTGATTTTTCTTCGATCCCTTTGTTTTGCTCGGTAAATAAAACATTTTCTTCCGATTTACACAACACAACACAACACAGTCAGTCATACACACTACAATACTTTATAGTATTTATTTGCACTACTTCCTTGCATGATCTTCTATTAATCACTCATTGTTCTATTTGCATCAATTTAAGTATCAATCACTATTATAATTTATTTTCTTAGAACGTTTTACAAAAACATTGAAAGCCGAACGTATGCAAACGCAAAGCAATGACACAGAGTACTTTTTTATAAACGGGCCAGTTGCGCCTACGTCCCCTCGCTTGTCGTACACCATAGACAATAGTTTATGGCATGGACAAGTGAAGTACGAGCGTCGGAGTCAATCTTAATATTTACTGTACATCTATTATATATATTTATTTACTTACTTATTCATTATAAAATTGTATTTTTATTTAATTTTTATTCCCCCGGTGGGATATATTATATACTGTGTCCGTAGATGTGTCCGTGGCATCACAGCGGGCCCTATCAGAATACCAGCGCTGCGGTATTTATTTTTGGCATCGCACAAGTCGTTCTTATTGATATTCTTTGTTGTTTTTTGTTTATTCGAAGTTTAGTTTTAAATGCTTCTTTTTTTTATTTGTTTTACTTTTGTATTTCTTGTGCGTGTCCCAAATAAAATATTTTTCTTTCTTTCTTTCTTTCTTGTATTGCTAGTTCAGTCCTTACACACTATTTTGGTTGGAGGTATATTGAAAGTTCGTGGGGATCACCCTGATTAGGATAGATTTATTGGATGGATTCAAACACGGCAGACGCTACATGACGACGGACCTTTTTATTGTTGACAGATGTCACAGATAGACCACAGATTACACAGAGCACATTACTGGTACATTTTAATGAATATGCCACAGGCTGACTTACATATACATTAGATGATTACAGAGCAAATATTATGGTCCTTTACATTCGGACTTCGCTGAGGGAAAATATTCAAATGCGATTTTTTCTGATAATGATTCTATCTCAATACGTCTAGCGCCACACACTTTTCTGTGTCAAAAACAGGAACTAATGAATGTTGCCACTTAATTTTTAACACCCCCCCTCAACATTTATTTTCCTGATAGCAAGACAGTTGTAACCATTACAAAGTACTCATATTAAAATTAAAAAAAAATATTTAACAAACTTTTCAAATAAAGTTTTACCCAATGGCTTTTAACAAATCTGCTAAACTATCTTCAGTTTTAACATATTTCACAGAGATACATTTTTCTTTTATTTCGTCCATAATGAAGTGATACCTGATATCCAAGTGTTTTAATCTTTTATTATTTTCATTATTATAAACTAGTTTTATTACTGACTGATTGTCTTCATACAGTTTCGCTTCATTATTGATAACATCAAAATCACACAACAGGCTTTTCAACCAACATGCTTCTGTAATAGCCATACTTAATGCAATATATTCTGACTCAGTGGAGTATAATGACACACTAAGTTGTTTTTTACAACACCATAATATAATACAATCAAATATTTTAAAGAAATAACCAGTGGTTGATTTCCTATCTTGGGTGTCACTCGCCCAATCTGCATCAACAAAACCTTGCAATTCTGTTCCGGTGCTATTGTACACCAACGAGTAATCTAATGTACCTTTTATATACCGTAAAATACGTTTTAATGCCTTGTACAACATAACGCTAGCACAGTGTTGATATCTACTGAGAAAACTAACTGATACACATAGATCTGGTCTTGTACCGCAAACAGCATACATTAAACTGCCTATAAGTTGTCTACACCTTTTCTCTATTTCTGGACTTTCAGATTTATCCCTTTTTAATATTTCAAACTTAAAGTGTTGGTCTATCGGAGTAGAAACTGGTTTGCAATTTGACATGTTATAACGTTCTAAAACTTTAGTTAAATACGTTTTCTGACTGATTGCTGTTGTATCTTTCTTTGGCTCAATATCAATGCCTAAGTAACATTTTGCTAAACCTAAATCTTTCATTTTAAAGTTTTTGCTTAGTTCTATTTTAAAGTCTTCCAAAACCCTATTTTCGTTACAAAACATTACAATATCATCAACAAATAGCAAAACGTATAGTTTACATCCATTTACCTTCTTGAAATATAAACAATGGTCATTTTTAGATTTACTGAAATTCTCTTTGGTCATGAACTCATCAAATTTTTCATTCCAGTATTTTGGGGACTTTACCAAACCGTATAATGATTTATTTAATTTACAGGTTTCACCACTTGGTAATTTTAAGTACCTATACTGTTTCATTTAGGTCACCGTGTAAGAAAGCACCTACAACGTCCATCTGATGGACTGGGAATTGTAGTTTATTTGCAACTGCTATAAAAATTCTAAATGTTGGCAATTTAGCCACTGGAGAATATACTTCTAGATCACAATCTGACTGTTCAAAACCTCTCGCTACTAATCTAGCTTTATATACCTTTTTACCACCTACTTCTTTAATTTTGAAAACCCATTTGCTAGAAATTTCTTTATTTCCTTCTGGAACACTGCTTACTTCTGTCCATGTGTTGTTCTCTTTCAGAGTATCTAGCTCAGTCTTCATAGCATTCTTCCACTCTTCTTTTTCTCTAGAGTTAAGTGCTTCTTCTAGAGAGACTGGTTCCGTGTCAATGGATAAAAAAATAGTATCATAATCATTTAGCTTCAATGGTTTCTTTATTTCTCTGCCTCTCCTTGAATATGTCAATTCTTCTTCTTCTTCATCTTTTGCCTCTTCTTCTGACACTTCTTCTGCGTCTTCTGACACTTCTTCTGCGTCTTTTGACTCTTCTTCTGCGTTTTCTGACTGTTCTTCTGCTTCTTTTGGCAGTTCTGACACTTCTTCCTTATATGGGGTTATATTACTATGGTCCTGAGAGTAATTGCCTATTTTCTGATTAAACTTACCTTTCAGGAATGTTACCTCTCTTTTTATAAAAACATAATTTTTGTGTGGAAAATAAATTCTAAAACCTTTTGTTGTTTCACTATAACCTACAAAATATCCTATTTCAGCTTTACTATCCCATTTTTTACGATTTTGATCTGGAACATGAACACCTACTTTTGATCCAAATATTTTTAATTTATTTATATCATATGAACCCTTTTTGGTATACCAAAGCTCATATGAAGTTACATTTTTAATTCTACTCTTTCCAGTTCTATTAATAACGTATACAGCTGTGTTAACAGCTTCAGCCCACAAAGACTTATTTAAACCACTTGACAATAATATTGTTCTAGCCGCTTCAGTTATTGTACGCATTTCACGTTCTATGCAACCGTTTTTTTCAGGTGTGTACGGAACACTAGTTTGGTGTACTATACCTAAATTATCTAAGAGAGACTTCATCTCTTTATTTAAAAACTCTGAACCGCAGTCTGACCTTATTATTTCCACTTTATATTCTAAATTTTTAGTAACAAAATTCAAAAAGCTTTTTATTTTATTAACTATTTCTAACTTATTTTTCAGAAAATAAAGTGTTCTATACTTTGAGTAGTCATCTTTTATTAATAAATAATATCTGGCACCACCTAAGGATGTAGTTTCCATCGTTCTGCATAAATCTACATGTAAACACTGACCGGGCCGTTCTGCTCTGTTCACACTTAATGGAAATGGTTTTTTATGCAACTTCCCAAGAAGACATGGCTCACATGTTACTTCCTCTTGTTTACTAACACAGAAATCTATGTTACATTTATTTAACACACCTTTTACCTGTTCTATGTCCTGATGGCACATTTTCTCATGCCACTCAGAAAGATCATCACTTAATTTACCTACACAAGCATTTTCAACTTTATTGAACCTAAAGTTCATAATAAACAAGTTATTTTCACGATATGCTAATGCACAAACATTTTTATTTCCCTTTTTAGTGAAATAACACCACTTATTATTTATTGTCATAACATAACCTTTATCTGCTGTTGAGCTTGCTGAAAATAGATTAATTTTAATAGGAGATGTAAAACATTACTTAATAGTTAATGTTGTATTTATCCATTCTTTACCTGTATATGCTTCCAAGGAAATAATACCAATTCCTATGGCTTGTATGACTTTACCATCACCGATAATAATTGGCCTAGGACATTCTAGCTTTTTATATTTTGTAAATAATCTAATATCATGGCACATATGCTCTGATGCTCCACTATCCATTACCCAAGAATTATTACTTTCTAAGTGACTGTAAAACGCTGATGACAACACAGACACAGAAAATGCATTACTCTGCCTTTTGTTTACATTATCTTTCTTAGTATTATTCTTATTGTTTTAACCAACAATCTACACTTTTGTGATTATTTTTCTTACAATAATTACAGTAAATATTACCTTTATATATATATGATTTGCAATCCTTCTTCATATGTCCCATTTTACCACACTGAAAGCACTTTTTTGCAGACTTGGACACCAGCGCTGAAGACTTTTCTCCATTTTTGGAAGTAGCACGCTGTTCCTCAATCAGCAACCTCGCTGCTAGCTCATCCATGGTCCGCTTCTCTGCTGGCACCGATTCCCATGCAGACACAAAATGTTGAAACTGTGATGGTAGCGATGATGTTATCTTGGTGATCGCCATGGTTTGACTCACTTCAGCATTGAGATTTTTCAATTTACTCAGGAGACTCGAACCGTCCCAAGAACTGTTTCTTTTTCTTCAAATTTCATTGAAAAGAATTTCTGTTGGAGTATGTGCACCGACAGCTCTCCGCGTTGTTCATATATTGTATGTAGTTTATCCCATATTTCTTTTGCTGTTTCGCAGCTTACTATTTGAGGTATGACCTTCTCAGATATGCGTGTAACCAACATACCTTGCGCTTTTGCATCTTTCAGTATCCATTTCTCGCGCTCTTCATCTTTTACCGGAGGGTCTTTGGATGTGCCCTCTACGACACTCAGGAGATCCGCCGCCTTAAGGATGACCTTCATTTTGAATGACCATGTGGTCCAATTCTCTACACCTTCTAGCTGCTGGCAGCCTGGTCCGTTCACCATATTTCCGACAGAATCCATCATCGTAATATTGCTTTACCACAATAACAGTAGCTTTACCGGTCTCACGCTCGTGACGCGCGCAGCCCCTTTTTCTTGACCTTTTCCGGCCACCGACGGAGTCGCTATCCGTCGTATTGTAGGTACCTTTGTTCTTGGCCTTGACCGGCCATCGACGGAGCCCTAAACCGTCGTTTTACTACTTCTTGACCCTTTCCGGCCACCGACGGAGTCGCTATCCGTCGTATTGTAGGTACCTTTGTTCTTGGCCTTGACCGGCCATCGACGGAGCCCTAAACCGTCGTTTTACTACTTGGGAGGGATACCTTTCACGCACGCCGTTCGCCACACCTTTTTTCTCGACCTTTACCGGCCGCTTTCTTCACAATTTCGATCCACCACGACCGTTAGGCCGTAAAGCAATGTCTGGGCCCATAACCTATTGAAAGTTCGTGGGGATCACCCTGATTAGATAGATACCCCTGATAGATTTATTGGATGGAATCAAACAAGACAGATGCTACATGACGACGGACCTTTTTATTGTTGACAGATGTCACAGATAGACCACAGATTACACAGAGCACATTACTGGTACATTTTAATGAATATGCCACAGGCTGACTTATATATACATTAGATGATTACAGAGCAAATATTATGGTCCTTTACATTCGGACTTCGCTGAGGGAAAATATTCAAATGCGATTTTTTCTGATAATGATCTCAATACGTCTAGTGCCACACACTTTTCTGTGTCAAAAACAGGAACTAATGAATGTTGCCACTTAATTTTTGACAAGGTAAGGCTAGATGTGGCGCAATTGTCACTTCGTGTTGATTATGGTTGCCAACAATAAAACCGACATCATTCGCATTGTGATCTAAGTTTGACCGTTGCCTACAAAACCAACGTTAAGTTAGGTTAAGTTAATCTACGGATTCGTCGATTCAAAGACGTCTAGTCCACTGCTGCCATAGGCCTCCCCCAAGCGTCGCCACATCTTCCGGTCCTGTACTTTTCGCATCCAGCGGATTCCCTCTTCACAGATTAACCTAACATAACCTTATGTAGGTAGTACTAGAATTACTTTCCGTATCAGACTTTTGAACATTTTAAAGTAGTTTTAACTGCCTCATCAACAATGAGTTAGGAAGTAAAACAGTGCGACAGTTCTACTTCCATTGAACCACATTGCAATCAGTCCGTACAAATAGAATTTAATTAGTAAAACTAATAAATCTGAAACGATTGTTCAGTTGCGGCTGACGCAATTACATCTGATAATTAACATAGGCACTGAATCGATGAGCTTGGTTAGCGAACTGTGCCGGTTGATTTTTGTGGTTTGCGCTAGTTTTGATACAACCCATCCTGTTCCGTGGTTAGTGAATTGATTGTTTTTGTGTTCCATCGGAATTTAGATGGCATTTGTTTGGTAACATATTTGATTACGATTGAATGGGAAATTAAAAAAATACTTTAATTGGATTTTAAAACACTGTCGGTTGCTGTTTTGTTTATTCACAGGTGTTTGCAAAAATATTATGTTTCCTTTGCTTTGTTGGAAACCATAACGAGACTAAAATAAGCATACAAATAAATAAAACATATTATAGCTCATACCTCAAATTACAAATCAGATATGAACAACACAATTATTTACGTAAACAATAAAAATAATAAATAACTGAACTAAGAATATGCGTTCTTCTAAGAATCTTCTCATACTTCTGAATTTATTCATTCTTTCTTTGATATTCAGTCCATTCTTCTTTGGAATGAGCTTCCTCTTGATATCAAGATGTCCACCAGTCAGTATGCATGTCAGCGGAAATTGCAGAGTTATTTTTAAAATACATAGAGTAGAGTCATCTCAACACCTCTCTCCCTAGAATTTGTATATATGTATATGACGGCGGGAGCGTGGGCGTAGCGATGATAGGGTCACCATCATCGTTCCTTGGTGCGGGTTCCATGAGGTAGTTGGGTACTCAGGCAGACCAGTAAAACGTAAGTTGGATTACAGAATCACAGTCTTCACGTTTAATTAACAAGTAGTAGCAGTAGCAAGGAATAAGGGCTTGTACGGTGAACGTGACAGTTTCGATCGTATGATCTGCACTATATGGCGTCAGCTACAGCAATGTGCTTGGGAATCTATCCCGCATTTTTTGATCGACTCGGTCCACGTGTAGGTATGGCGGGAAATTAAAGCGCCACCTCATGGCGTTCACTGTACTAACCGTTCAACCAATAAGAATTAAGATACAGTTTGACCAATATTAAGAAACCGACAGGTTGTGATTATTTGATAATGTTGTCGTCTTGAAATCGCTTGCGACGACATATATATGTGTTATAGGTATATATCATAGTAAACTGTATACCGGAGGCAAACAATAATAAGTCACATTTAGCTAATTATTCAGTACACACGTTTAAAGTCTCAGTTTGAACATTAGTTACTTATGCCACTGGACTACACAATTATGTGAAATTCTAAGTAAATTTTTGTTTGTTGTTTGAAAATAGTTTAATAGATAGTTTTTTATTACAAAAATATGTTATTAATTAATTAATTAATGGACTTGGGATATGCTACCTCTAAATAATGAAGATTAATATTTTTGTGACATGTACTGACAGAGTATCCTAAGTGTGCACACCACAAATGCGGCGATAAGTCCCCTCTTTGATGAGTGGCTAGAGAGGCACCATGGCGTCCACGGCGTTCCGCCTGACGCAGGTCCTCACCGGACACGGCAGCTTCGGGAGGTTCCTGTGTCGGATAAGGTAGGAGGAAATGCCCGGTTGTCACCACTGTGTGGATCGCTCGGTGGACACTGTAGAGCATACGGTGGAGGTTTGCCCGGCTTGGGCAGAGCACCGCCGTGTCCTCGTGGAGGCGATTGGTGGTGGAGATCTCTGGCGTCCGGCCATGGTCCAGGCCATGGTATGGAGCGAGAGGGCATTGGAAGCCGTCACCTCCTTCTGCGAAGCAGTAATGCTCGCGAAGGAGGAGGCGGAACGGGTGAGGGAGAGGCCAAGTTCGCGCCCTCACGCTCCAAGCCGCCGCAGGAGACACCCTGGGCGTCGGGAATCCCAGGCGGATTTTCAGGCACCGTAGGCGCGGGCTTGCGGACGGTGAGCAAAGGTTAGCACGTTATCCGATAAGGATCAAGCTTGGGTCGACAACGCGTTGTATTCAACGCGCGCCTCAAAGAGATGTCAGCACAAGTGTAGGGGTCCACTAGGACCGATGCCTGCCGGGGTCGCGGGAAAGTCCAAAAGGCATACCAAGACCCCTGGCAACACAG
Organism: Atethmia centrago; assembly: GCA_905333075.3. Classification (NCBI taxonomy): domain Eukaryota; kingdom Metazoa; phylum Arthropoda; class Insecta; order Lepidoptera; family Noctuidae; genus Atethmia; species Atethmia centrago. The sequence goes on along the minus strand of HG995383.1, from coordinate 9,597,955 downwards.
GCAACGGAAGGAACACGGGTGGGTCTTAGTCAGTAAGAGACTGACACACCCTCCCGCTCCGCCTAGAGTGGGAGAAGTTATTTGACAATTTCCCAACTAAAAAAAAAGAGTATCCTAAATCTCAAAGCAAAATAAAAACCATTATTATTAATCACATTTAATTTATTTCTATTATGTAGAAACAAGTAAATAAATTAGGGAATCATCATTGTCTTCGTCGGGAAAGTAAGACACAGTGTGATTGTGGCAATTTTTTATAATAACGATGACAATATGACGGCAAATATAATAGTTTATCCTGAATGTCTTTATATTTTTTTACTGAAATTGGAATCAGATTTTGGTGGATTTTAGTGATTTTGGTGGTCAGATTTTGATGTTTGGTGCCTTTAATTAGTTCGTATCATTTCCAAACTTTCTGAAAAACTCAACTCCTTCCTCTTCTGTCGACTTCTTAAGTCTACCATTTTGATATTTTCATTTTCATATGAAGTTTTGTCAAACTTAAACTCAGAGCATTTTTTCAAATAAACAAATTACAGGCACTTTTAAATTGTCAAGAGGTCGGTCAGTCAGAAAGATGAAGCTAGATACCCATTCCAAAGCGTAGTATGTAGGTACCTATGGAAAAGAACGGGTAAGAAACTCCACGGACACTCTTATATATCAACATATATATTGGTTACATATATACCAATATTTGTATATGTTGATTTGAAAGATTTATTCATTTTGAAATTATACATCCGTATTTAATACGGACGCGAGATGCCATCGTGTAATATACCTAGTTTAATATATTTTTTTTTTCACCTTTTTACGTGTTTACGTTAGCAAACCTGAAGATGACGATGTCAATTATCATTACAATAACGGTGCGTTCAGAAACAAACTGGACTTAAGATGCGTTCTTTTTTTAATAATTGAGTGTTACAAAAGCTTAAGTCCCAGGTGAGATCATATACCATTGAGATGATCTGGACTTAAAACATATTATGAAATACGAAATATTTTAGTTTTTTTTTTTGTTACTGGACTTAAAATCGTGTGTAATAAGTAGATCGTAAAATGGGTACTTCAAAGACATCACAAAATGAAACATGAAAAAAATGGACTTAGAATAATCCTCCGGTATACATATTATGTATGTGTATTATAAGTTTATAACCTATTTCTGTATTTGTGTCCCTATTTTATGTATAATTTAATTATTATGTACCTATACGTAAAAATAAAAATCTCATTGTTCCTTTCAAACAGAGCAATTACTGCCATCTCCATCTACCATCATCCATCTCTCTAATCTCTTCACCACCCTTGGTTGACTGGTAGAGAATGTCTTTTTTTTTTTTTTTTTGGGTGGGAAATCATCAAATAACTTCTCCCGCTCTGGGCGGAGCGGGAGGGTGTGTCAGACTCTTACTGACTAAAACCCACCCGTATTCCTTCCTGTTGCCTGTGTTGCGGGGGCCTCGGTGACCCATAAGTACCTTCCCGCGACCCCGGCAGGCATCGGCCCTAGTGGACCCCTACTTTGTGCTGACGACATCTCTTTGAGGCGCGCGTGGAATACGACGCGCCGTCGACCCGGGCCTGGTCCTTACCGGACGGTGAGCTACCCATTGCTCACCGTCCGCAAGCCCGCGCCTACGGTGGCTGGAAATCCGCCCGAGATTCCCGACGCCCAGGGCGTCTCCTGCGGCGGCTAGGGGCGAGAGGGCGCGAAACTTGCCTTTCCCTCAACCGTCCCGCCTCCTCCTTCGCGAGCATTACTGCTTCGCAGAAGGAGGTGACGGCTGCCCATGCCCTCTCGCTCCGTACCATGGCCTGAACCAGGGCCGGACGCGAGAGGTCTCTGCCGCCGATCGCCTCCACGAGGACACGGCGGTGCTCTGCCCAAGCCGGGCAGACCTCCACCGTATGCTCCACCGTGTCCTCCGGGCGATCCACACAGTGGTGACACCCGGACATTTCCTCCCGCCTTATCCGACACAGTAACCTCCCGAAGCTGCCGTGTCCGGTGAGGACCTGCGTCAGGCGGAAGGTGAGGACGCCGTGGCGCCTCTCCAGCCACTCCTCAAAGAGGGGACGTAGAGAATGTCTAAGGCATTAAGTCCGCCTTTGTACCTTTTTTGTGTGTAAAAAGATTAAATAAATAAATAAACTAAAATTGCAAGCTGGAAAAACAATGACCGTCAGATGCAGATTAAAAAATAACACTTCATGACGTTTCCACTAAACATTTTTTCTAAAAGCAATATTCAGAACAATACCAAAATTTGATTAGAAAAGCCAAAATTAATTGGACAGCCCGCAGCCATTACAATTATAATCAAAGCATTCAAAACTACAGACTTTGTCAACAGCTATGTAGCAATTTTACGTTAATTACATGCCAAATAACAGGCAAATAGAACAACTAAAATATTAGCTAGACAGCGTTGTCATCAAGATAATAAATTAATGGAATCGATTCGAAATTGGATCGCAAACATTTGCATTCGATATTCATGGGATAGTTGAGACCGATTAAACAATTTATCGCTTACTTTTATCGATGTTGGTGATGCCATTAGTTGCAAGTTTTAATTAAACTGATCACACTTGTTTTTGTGTCCAATCACCAATTTGAGAACATAAAATTAATCAAAAAGCGATTTGTAAATTCAAACACTTACAGAAAGTATCAATTGCTTAGCCCCGCGGGGACTATTAATTAGAACCCGGTGTTTTGTACCTTCGTTAAAATTGGGTTCGGGAAAGGTTCTATTAGGATATCTGTTTGCAGAAACAAATACATATATAAAGTTGTTATGATATTCAATATGAATTCATTTTAGTGTGTCACCCATAAATCGATAAACGTCATGGTCAATTCTCCAACTGAAAATGTAAGTTGGTTGACTATTAGTCGTTAACTTGTAAATCTTACTTGCTAGCTGTGGTAGTTTTCCTTTTAACTTCGTTATAATTACATACTACTGCTATGATTTTTCCAGATGTTCAAAAACAACTGTTTAGCTGGCAGGGGGTTAGAGTCAGGGGTGTCTACTTGACTCTAACCAAAATTAACACTTTAAAGCTTAATATTACGCAAACGGATCCTTAAATCGAAAAATGGTCTTCACAGACCCGCTATTTTAAACGGCTAATCCAACAATACCCCACATCATGGGATAGACGAGAAAAAAATGTCATCCCCACTTTAAGTGAAAGGGAGGTATCCCACAAAATTATTTGTCGGCGTGGTTAATATATACCCATGCCAAATTACAGCTTTCTAGTACTAAGAGTCTCTGTGCTAAGCCGTGGAAAGACAGACAGACATGACAAAACTATAAGAGTTCCTTGTTGACTACGGTACCCTAAAAAAAGATGGCGGAATTAGTCCCGATTTTTTTTTTATGTAAACAAAAAAAGACTATATTCCTACAGTCGTGTTTTACTTCCGAGAATTGTAATATCAACGTCTACATGTTCATCTCGACGACTAAGAGAAACGTGCTACAACAATCAGACGATCGCATCTTCACGTCCCTACAGCGAACTTCAGACGTGTTCATTATTCGTACTAAGGCGTATAAGTGTGATAGCAAGGCTTGAAGCTTGACGAACTAGACTATTCCTACGCATCGTAGTCTAGGTGGATTAATGAAAAGCGTTTGACATCTCACAACATCTCTTCAAAGCGTTGATGAATACCAGGAGCGCTGTCTTTCTTTTCCAAATAAAAGGTACTGAATTACAATATTCCGAAAATTGTACATTACGGACTCAGTAATTTATCAATTTGTTTGTGTAAGTTCCCCGGGGCATGCCAACTACATTAAACACCTGTATAATGTAGTTGGCATGCCCCAGGAAACTTTATTGGGACCAAATAATCAAGCATAGAGCCCGTTTTATAATAATAAGTTACCAGTAACCATGTACAGTATTGAGCACTATCGCCACCACCTTTTTATTTTAATATGTGTGCAATCGATAGCGCCAATCACATTTCTGAAGCTACAAATGTTTCTAAATCCAGAGACTACGTTCTAGCTCTTCAAGATGCACACGTAAAAATTGTGCCGTTTGCATTTTTTATGTATGTACACACACATGTTTAAGCAAATAAATAATCTTAATCTTAATCTTAATCTTTCTTTTGCAAAGCGAGAGCCACTCTTCGGCATACATTCGTACTGGACTGTTGGCTAAGTCCATGAATGTCTGCTGTGTCATCTTGAACTTCTTGCCTAGCCCACGTCCTGAGAGCAGTACAAACTTGAGGTTCTACAGCAAGCCCGCCACTACGAGCTTACAGTTCGATATCACTTCTAACTAACTCAACTATTTTCCGTACAATTTACATATTTAACTGAAACTATTTTTAAATCGAAAGTATGTGTCTTGTAAAGTAAAAGGACCGAAACGATTTTTGTAACAAAAATTGCTTCACGGTCCATTTTATCAAAAACATTGAAATAAAGCAAATAATCTGTCACTGAGATTTGCCAGATGTCCGGTAACAAGGTTTACGCACTCACTAAACAAGGGTTGAGGACTGAATAATAGTTGCGTAATTTCTAATACAATAAAAACTCCTGCTATAACAGATGTGTACAACTGAACTGTCAGATATGTTTTATTGGTAGAGTAAGCGTTATAACTCCGGAATACGTCGTGTGTAAATCTTTATTAGTAAGGCTGTTAGTTTTTAAAGCTTATATTCTGTGATAAAAACAGAATTTGCATAGGTTGGTTTTGATAGTGCTATTAGGTATAATTTAACTAATTGATAATACGGCATAGTTTGAAAACCCTTTGTCAAACCAATCAAAAATACTACAGTCATATCAGCCACCAAACTTATTATCAAGTAGAAGTTATTAAGGAGATAATCAAACCAACCATGACAATAAACCAGGGGCCTCAAGTCTGCTATTACAATAGTGTCAGAATAGTCTATCATTGATTTTATAATTGTTGATTTTGACAAGTTGGTAATCTACTAATATAATGGCGTCATTAATGAGGATCAGAACAGACCATTCTGACACTATTGTAATAGCAGACTTGAGGCCCAGAACACTCACAAATCAATATCTACCCACGACGTAATCAGTATCGTTAACTTATAGATCGTACACAACGGACCGAACTGATTACCGCATCGCGTGACCAGTAAAATGATCATTGAAATATACAGGGTAACTGGTAATTAATGGACAACCTTAAAATGGGTCATGGTAGAACTAATGGCCATTCAGAAAAACAAAAAACAAAAAAGCAAGTATTTTACAGTTTTGTACACCACGACCACAAATTAAAGAATTCTATCGGTTTTTTATAGATAAAATAAATTAAGTTAACTGAGCTGATAGATAAGCAATAAATAGTATGACTACTATTACACGTTTTTTTTTAAACAACTTGAATATTTGTTCTGTGGAAAAATTTGTGAACAATATTTATTTTGACAAAGTTTAAGCATCCGTAGCTTAAAAAAAAGTATCCAAACACAAGCGGCCAATTATTTTAAAATATTATGTGCTTAAGCCGATTTCAAAATGGTATTATTCATCATGGTATTTGAGAGCAGTGGTGGCCCAGTGGTAACGGCCGCGACTTACGAGTTGTAGGTCGTAGGTTCGAGTTCGAACCCAGACAGGCGCTTTATTTTGTGTAAATTATTTCATCACCACTGCTCTCAAAACGGTGAAGGAAAACATCGTGAGGAAACCGGCATGTCCTAGAACCAAAACTTCTAAGACATGTGACATCTACCAACCCGCATTGGGCCCGCGAGGTGGATTGCGGCCCACTCCCTCTCACAGAGAGGAGGACTGTGTCCCAGGCTGATTATGTATTATTTTATCTAATGTGAATTTTGAATTATTTCTATTTGTGTAGAAAACTTGTGAATTTTGGTTAAACAACATAATTTGCAATATTTGAATATTTATTTAAATTAAATGTGACCATTGGGGTTTAATAAAAAAACAATATTTGAAATTAATGACACTGTATTCGTTATAAATTACAATAAATGGTCAAATTGTCTGCCATCCACTCTGATACAGGATCTACATCTACGAATAAATGCTCTTCTGAGCAGTCACGTGTAGCGTCGTTCACTTATTTTCGATGCGGCTGCCCGGACATGGCTACGTAAATCTTCCAAGGAACTGATCGGCTTTGCGTAAACTTCTTCCTTAAGACAGCCCCAGTAAAAAAAATCAAGTGGATTTAGATCTGGTGAATGTGGGAGCCACAAGATTGGCCCCAGTCGGCCAATCCATCTATTTGAGTATATGCTATTTAAATATGCATAAACAGATACAACATAATGCGCAGCACAGCCGTCATTTTTCAACCAATAAGATTCTCTATCTTCCTCGGGCACCTCTTGCAATAAGTTTAGAAGATCATTTTGAAGGAATTCTAAACAACTTTGGCCAGTTAGGTTCCCCGGTACTTCAAATGGGCCTATAATTTTTCCGTATATAATTCCAGTCCAATAATTTATTTTTAATTGGTACTGTAATCTGTCTTCACGCATATATACGAGGGTTCTCTAGTTGCCAGCTATGGAGATGTTGTAAAGTCATGTAGCCATCTCTTCTTAACTGTTGATTCATCATTCCATACAATTTTATAAAAAAAATTGCGGGTCTTCTTCCATCTTCTCGAGCATTTTTCGGCATAAACTCTCGGTTGCAGAGTCTGCACGTGCGTAACGTGGAACGAGTGAAATTTGTTATTTTTTTAAATATGCACAGTCGATTTCCCTATCCCCGTGCATCGAGCTATTGATCGCGTAGAAGTTGAAGAATCTTGCGCAGTTTCCTCAAGCCCCACATCTACTACATTACCACGAGCGTTTCTTCCACCTCCCCGTTAACCGTCTCAGATTCCGCGTTCATCTTAAGACCGAGATCTATTAACATTACATCCACTTGTACTTTGGATAAGCGCTATCCCTGTCACTGTGGCACAACTGTACAACTACAAGTGCAAGAAAGAGAAATCACGTCCTAAGTGACGTTTATAGATCTCGGCCCAAGTTCTGTGTGCGAATGCGTGATCAGTCATGATATTACGGATTACCACACAACTGACAACAGTCTATAAATGAAATGGTTCTGATAGTATTAAAGTTGGCTAGTTAAAAGTTCTTCAATTACCTACGAGATAAAACGTGGCTTAGTTAATATCAGAAATCACCCTAATTCTGAAACACTGAATGGAATGTCATCAAATACCATTAAGTCGTTAGCAGTATCCGAATTGACGCGTTATTAACGCTAGTTGGATAAACCATGCAGCAATTCAAAAGGCTGAATTTATTGAGGCAGGTGCCTGTCAAACGTTTTGCAAAGCACGATTTTCAGTCAAATACGTTTACTACGGTTGACTAGTCAAAGCAATACCGGACCTCTGAAATCATAGAGGTCCTTTTGATATAACCTTTTATTTTTTACATGCGTACCTTCTCAATATATGCGGTTTTACCTTCCAGGTTTTTGAAATAGTTTGGCTTTATAGAGCGACGTCTTATACGTTGCATACTTACTAGTATAATATATCTTCCTCCAAAACTCGACGTGCTCTTTACCTACCTAGATTATTAATATAAAATAAATAATACGCTAAATAGACGTAGGTATGATTGAGGTAATAAGGTACGCCTATACGCTCAGTTGTTTGGTGGACACAAGTATCAGCTAAAGCATATCACACCTCAACTTTTTCAAATATAAAAGTTAAATTTAAAATACCCCCGACACTAACAAAAACATCTACGTATTGGGCTCTTTAGTTTAATATAAATTTATGTAATATTTTGAGCCAAGCGTCGTCGAGTCGGGGGACGGCTAATGAAAATAAGAAGTTAACAGCGCCTATTCCTTCTACAATAGCATACATTAATTATTGCTAGGTATAAGCCTCGTCTGTTTGACGTTTTCTTTAGCCGTCCCCCGACTAGACGACGCTTGGCTCACACAATCAATCTGTCCATGCATTCGGGAGCTACGATGCCTCACACATACACACACACAGAGACAGACGGACACGTCAATCTTATAACATCCCGTCGTTTTTGCGTCGGGGGTTAAAAATGGCTACCAGCGTCAGACGTCAAAACGGCACCTAATCACTAGCGACAAATCACCTAAAACCCGTTCAATAAAGTTCATCGTTTTATTCGCTTAAATCTCTACTAACGACGACCGATTGATCCTCTATCGAATTAATTATCATAGAGATTATCCGGACGTATCAAAATTAACAGAGCAATGTTCTTATTAATTAATGTGGTGAATTAAGGGAACCCTTTGACGTTTGATTGGCTCCATTATTGATAACTGGGTGTGTCGTACGTAATTTCGACGCGTCAATTGACTTCATGGCGCCGCGCTGGCTTGTGATCAAAGTCTGTTTAATCTTTATTAAGTTAGATGAAAACATGGGTTAGTTTAGAATTTACTATGATATTCTTACTTATCGTTCAGAAAGGAGGCTCATTTAAGCTTTTAACTCGTATCTCTTAATGCTCTTCATCAACCGCAAGGCGCAGTTAGACGACTTCTAATGCTTTTAAATTGTATACCACTTCTAAACGACTAGTTTTATTACTTTGAAAAAAATATATGTTATACTAGACTATTGTCTTCGTAATATATGAATATTTGAAATAATATGTTTATAATATAGTGCAATTAATTTGTAAAGTAATGTCTAACGCGGACAAAAAAACGATTATTTCGCAAAAAATTACGGGCGTATTTTCATGAAACTTTTATCATCTAAAAGACAATTTAACTACTCAAATTTTAGTATACGTATTCTATTTGTTTTGTGTTTGATTAATCAAGGTGGGTTGTTTTTTCGAATAAACTGTGCGCGTTGAAGCGGGGGCTCTTGAGGGCGACGGGCGGCAGTGCTTCGCTGACCACTGTCACGGGTAGACGCTAACGCTCGGCGCTCGGAGCCACCATAACACGATTTTATTCGTTTTTAAGGACGCGTTTGCAAAATTTATATATAAACTACTACATTGACACGGGTCACACACGCAAGTGTACGCACGGTTAGCTACGGGAATAGTAGTCAAGTGAACTAATTTGGATCCTCTGAGTTTTTTTTTTCTTATTTCGTTATAATTCGTAGGTACCTACTTACAATAAAATAAATTATTTAAAAAACAAAAAAACCCGACTGCAAAAACACGTAACTGAAAAGGGAAAAACAAGCATTATAATCTATAGAATTTTGGTATCGTAAGCAAAATCAAAAGTTACACCATATTTCAGGTTACTCGACTGTCCCCGCCTGCAAGACCAAAATTATATAGATTATAATGCTTGTTTTTCCCTTTTCAGTGACGTGTTTTTGCAGTCGGGTTTTTTTGTTTTTTAAATAATTTATTTTATTTCAAGCTTTTTAGTTTTATTGATAGATATATTTGAAAATTACTCATTACCTACTAGCTTTCATTTGATACTAATATTGTTGCAATTAATTAAAAAAAAAAACCCTTCCCATCCTTTTTTTGTATTTGCAGATGCAATTTATAAATATTACATAGCCTATGTCACTCCCACAAATAAGACGAATCTAACAACACCTCATATGTTAAAATCCATCAAGCCGTTTAGGCTACAGAGCGTGCCAAAGAAATAGACATACATACATACATACATACATACATACTCTCGAAAAACATTACCCTCCTGAGGCAGTCGGGTAAAAAATACATTCCGTATTGCTCTTTATAATTTTACTAAATAATTCTTAGATACAAATACTTCAGTGACTCCTAAGCACTGGAAGCCCTCTACTAGTAGAGAGATGTGGGCTGTGTGTGGACTTTAGGCAAGTTTTATTAGTTATGATGAGACCTTACCTCCGGACTTGATGAAGTGACCTGAAGGTGTACTTCGGTGACTGGTACTGGAACTGGTCGACGAGTAGGACTAAGTGTGCCGAGTTTGGGCTAATTTTGATAGCTGTGATGAGACCTTACCTCCGGACTTGATGGTGTGACCTGAAGGTGTACTTCATTGCCTGATACTGGAACTCCTCGACGAATAGAACTAGGTGTGCCGAGTTTGGGCTCGTTTCGATAGTTATGATGAGACATTACCTTCGGACTTGATGGAGTGACCTGAAGGTGTACTTCGGTGTCTGCTACTAGAACTCGTGATACAGTAGAACTAGGGGTGCCAAGTTTGGGCTCATTTTGATAGTAATGATGAGACCTTACCTTCGGTCTTGATGGAGTAACCTGGAGGTGTACTTCAGTGACTGCTACTGGAACTCGTCGACCAGTAGAACTAGGTGTGCCGAGTTTAGGCTCGTTTTGATAGTTATGATGAGACCTTACCTCCGGACTTGATGGTGTGACCTGGAGGTGTACTTCAGTGACTGCTACTAGAACTCGTCGACCAGTAGAACTAGGTGTGCCGAGTTTGGGCTCGTTTTGATAGTTATGATGAGACCTTACCTCTGGACTTGATGGTGTGACCTGAAGGTTTACTTCGGTGACCGCTACTGGAACTCTTCGACGAATAGAACTAGTTGTGCCGAGTTTGGGCTCGTTTCGATAGTTATGATGAGACTTTACCTTCGGACTTGATGGAGTGACCTGAAGGTGTACTTCGGTGTCTGCTACTGGAACTCGTGGACCAGTAGAACTAGGGGTGCCGAGTTTGGGCTCGTTTTGATAGTTATGATGAGACCTTACCAAGGGACTTGATGGAGTGAACTGAAGGTGTACTTCGGTGTCTGCTACTGGAACTCGTGGACCAGTAGAACTAGGGGTGCCGAGTTTGGGCTCGTTTTGATAGTTATGATGAGACCTTTTTTTTTTTTACCCACCCGTATTCCTTCCTATTGCCTGTGTTGCCAGGGGACTCGGTGACCCATAAGTACCTTCCCGCGACCCCGGCAGGCATCGGCCCTAGTGGTCCCCTACATTTCGCACGCTTAATAGAATACTGGAATAACTCAAAAGTAGATTTCTGGAAATCTGTAAGGGAAATCGCCGTTAAATGTTTTGCAATTGGGTTCTAGTCGGCTTATTAGCCAATATAATAAACGTGCAATTTACTGTTAATTTATTACCTTCTTTTCAAAAACCATTGATTAAATCTGTGCAAAAAAAATTGCAAAAATCCTAACTTTGACTCAAGCTCTAATATGTCAGTATTCTATTAAGCGTGCGATTTGTGCTGACATCTCATTGAGGCGCGCGTGGAATACGACGCGCCGTCGACCCGGGCCTGGTCCTTGTCGGACGGTGAGCTACCAATTGCTCAACGTATTTCACATTTTAATTTTTATCGTAAAAATAACAAACACACCCGCTATAAAACTCTAACCCTCAACCCAATTATTTATTTCAGTTCACCTTCAGTTCATTTCCACACAGTGTAAAACCAGAAACCCACAATTGATTAAGTTTGAATAGTGCTGCGGCGACTATTCGTTCAAAAGTAATCGTTACAGAGTTTGTTGGTTTCGGTTTTTCAATTCTCATGCAAACCGCACCAGGGAATCGGAAAACCGATTGACAATTTGCCAACAGTTGATATAAATGTGAACTTTTGTTACCGGACCGGACTGTGTGTTTTAAATACGGTATTGGAGCGATGAAAGTGTAGCTTAATAGTGACAATGAATGTGGTGATAATGTATTTACTGAGTCACTTGAATTTTCTCTTGTATACATTTTTTTAAACTATGACAATGAGACAGTGAAGGATTCGACTGTGAAAACCATTTTATTATACAAGTTGTCGTTTTGCATCCTCGTCAAATTCAAGGAGGTAACTATGCTAATGATTCTCCACATGAATAAATAATAAAATAAGTAGGTTCTTCTAATTTTCGGAAATCGGCATGTGTGGGACACGCATGTTAAAACGCGGCCCGTGTGATGCCACACTGTAACTGCCCTTTTACACACACTACCGCATACGCAACGGGATGATTCAGTTCTGTGAAAGTGGTGTTTTCTAAAATACTGTCAAACTTAAATAACTAAAAAAAAAGTATGTATTCATTATTGAGCAGGTATCGTAATTTTATTTGATTATTTATGATTTTCATAGCAGCCTCCTGAAATTTGACGAGGATGCTAAACGACACCTTGTAGAACGGATTCAATGTGCATGTATAAATTGATTCCGTTGTTTTAAAATGTTTTTTCATAAATTAATTTAAATTTAATTTATTTATTTAATTCAGACACAAGTGAGCCATATATTTGTTAGTATACTTAAGAATTATGTTAGTAAAAAGTATATCTTAAACACACCAAAATTATACTATTGTAACTAAAATGAAATAACAGAAGTAGGTACCTACTCACATAAATAAAATCACAATCATCCTTAATTTCATCAAAATGTTTAAAATCATCAATATTATTATTAAAATCAAAACATATCAAAATAAATATAAAAATGTTTATATATTCCCTTCATACAGTTAGTAACTTATTTAGTCTAAGTACCTACTGTAAATAATTAGTTGATAATTAATTTAACAACTAATTATTTACACACTATTATTATTATTAATCACTATTATTTACAGACTGGATGCGGAAGGCGGAGGACAGGGTGTTGTGGCGCAGCCTGGGAGAGGCCTATGCCCAGCAGTGGACTGTTACAGGCTGAGTTGATTGATTGATTGATTGAATTAATTTAATATTGAAAATAATTATACTTCCCTATTTTTAAATAAATAAAATTATCTTCATACTAACAACAATTTTCAACGAAATATACCAGAACAGTCGGCCTATTCAGTACAAATCTCACCGTGAAACCTTAGGTGACATGAGCGCGAAGTGAGCTCTAATTCCACCTTATGCTAGGGACGACACTATTGACAGTTCACTTTAACCTGTTAAGCCCCGCGCGACACCGATTCGGTGTCAAACAATAGAAAATCAATTGTGTCTCATTAGTCGTCCTTGAGTGAGATCACTTCACTTAAGTTTTCACGGTGTTATTATTACAGAATAGCACTGCTGTAGAAATCAATAACAAAACAGAGTTATGAATAAATAAATCGTATTCAAAATTCGTAGGCGCGGGTGACAGATAGGGTTGCCAACCACACTATTAAAAACAGTATTATACTGTTTTGTCACTATAAAATACTATTTACTGTTCAATAAAAAAGTATATGAATATATTGTTTTCACTGATATAGCTTATACCTAAAAAAAAAGTTTCATCTACTGTTAATTTGTTTTGTTAACTGTTAATGTCTCGAGTTTTCGGGACATAATAAATAGATAATTGTTATCAGAATACCTTTTAGATACTAGTATTATAGTTAGTTCTGCAACCTCAGTAATCACAGAAAGAGTGTGAATGTTAATGATGGAACGACAGAAATAGAGCTTCATTACATTCAATTATATTCATTTCCGTGTGGTGCCAGACGTAAAGAATAGCACCATCCAATTTCTTTCCGTGGGTTTCGACTTACTAGAGAATGGGCAGTAGCGTTCTCTATGCATTTTAACACCATACTGCGATCGCTAACCCGCCTGCCAAGCATGGCGATTATGGCAACCCCTCCCCCGCCCCCTATTGGGGGAGGCCTATGTCCAGCAGTGGACGTCTTTCGGCTGGAAAGATGATGATGACATTCAATAAAAAAATTGATGCCTCACCAAACAGACGATATTTGGTGAGGCTTTCGAAGTCTTCAAAATTGGTGTTAAATTAAAGAGTTGCGCGAGTACGAGTAATGAATGATGTATCTATATAAAATTAAAAAAAAAACTTAAAATACTGTTCATTTTTCCGAGATACTGTATTTTTTCCGAAATCCTGTTTTTTTCCCACTTTGACCATAATATACTTTATATCTTATGCAAAAAGTTGGCAACCCTAGTGACAGATGTCAGGAGTCAATAGTGATGACGTCATATGAATAGAAATAGTTCCTTACAAGTTTTTGTGCCAACCAACATGAATTTTATATCTCACCCTTTGAGGAAAGTTGGGGATTTTTTGTATAGGATTACGAAATTAGTTATTCATGGGTATTTTGATTACGTCATTTATAATAATTTTTGTTAGCAATTCTGTTTTACAGGATGAAAAGCAGAGGTCTGTTTGGTGTTTTTAAACTTTTGTTCTTGCGTTTAATTAATGGTAAGTACGAGTAGGTACCGTTCTTCTATTGCATGTTATTAGTTATTTTGTTTACTTATAAGTGTGATCTACGCTCGAAGAAATACAGAATTTTCGTTACATTGTAAGAAGTTAGCTTATTCTTTCTTATATCTATTTCTATGAAATCTATATTGTATATATAGGTATATATATATATATCATAGTCGATATTTTTTTTGCATACAATCTACGTATATTATAATATATTTTCAACTTCAACTTCGTTATCTTTATTGTGGATGATCCAGGTAGGTACATAATAAAGGTCTTAAATAATTAAATTGTGATCAGCTACGTCCCGCCCTTAGGGCATACAATAATAACATAGAAATTAAATCTACATTATTGTTATAAATTATTAAGATTTCACATAAAATAAAATAAAATAAAAATAAAACGTTTTTCTCTCCACATCCTCGATAGACTCTGGAAGTATCCTAAATTACTGTACTATTGAATCTTTTAAGGGTCAGCAAATCGTAATAACGCTTAGGTCCCTTACATTGCCAGGGTCGCGAGGAAGTTCAAAGGGTTACCGAGGCCCTTGGCAACACAGGCAACGGAAGGAACACGGGTGGGTTTTAGTCAGTAAGAATCTGACACAAGGAGCGGGAGAAGTTATTTGATAATTTCCCACACAAAAAAAAAATAAAAAGGTCTGTTACATTTCTTGTTCGTAACATTAATATTATGTTTTTATTTCCTCCAAAAACCCCGGAAGTATTCCAAACTCCGAGTGAATCTGTTAAAGGGTCAGCAAGTCGTAATAATCCAAGTTTAGCGGTCTATCCATCAACGTCGTAACTAACTGAAGTCGGGCATGTGAATTATTGTAACTACATTTTAAGCTAAGTGTAAGCGATGAGCAGAGCGGGTCTTAGCTCTTAATGGAGTAGATTTTATGTGCATAAGTATAAGTACTGAATTGTTCTTTTCAGTTTTAAGTCCTTTTTTCTAGAGCTCTCTCTGTTTTTTGTAAGTAACTAGAGCAAAACATTTGAAATAAGGATTTCAAATGGTTGTTCCAGTTACGTTTCTAAGATTTTTGATCTGAAATCAGTTACCAGTACGTCCTTAACTTGAAAGTTTTCGGTGTTCACCAGCACAGTGCAAGAACCACAAACTATCAGTAGGCAAGATTTATTTTGACACTGCGACGCAGACGTATCACTGCGACTCCTCAAGTTGTTATGACACACTCAACATTGTAATCGTAGGGTCAGATTATCCACGCAAACACGTACGATATTTCGTGTTTTTGCATTGCGATTTTTGTGTGCGTCGCCACAATTTTACGTTGGTACATTGTAAAAGCAAAGTTCTGATATTTGACCAACGCCAAAACACGAGCCTATTTACATTTATGTAAAGTCAGGGAAAATAATTGTTAAGCAAATTAAATCACAACTGTCATTCTGTGACAGTTATACGAAATGGCTATAACATAAAATAATCAGCCTATAATGTTTCCACTGCTGGGACACAGGTCTCCTCTCCGTGAGGGGGAATGGGCCGAAATCCACCCCGCGGGCCCAGAGCAGGTTGGTAGATGTCACATGTCTTCGAATTTCGAAATGGCTATAACACAGCCCTTATACTTTCTAATTCAATGAACATGGCAAATTGACATTAAGTGTCAATTTACCCAATTAACGCTTTCAAGGATACTGAACGAGGCACAATAGAAGTTTTATTGTTATGACGCCTTTGGGCGTTTAGTGTCCCTTAACGTGTTAATTTCCCTGGCTGTATATTGCTGTATTTCCAATAAAGTTCTAAAAACACGTGTCGAGAAATTATCGCATAGTTAGCCCGATGAGACCGAAAGGTTTTTACAAGCAGTTTCGTTACTTCAACTATAAAAACACGCTCATAGATAAAACTTTGTGCCAGCGTCGAACCCACCATTTGACCTAATTGCCAATTAACACCCGGCGGGCAGTCAATCTAATTTTTTAGGAGCCATTAGTTCCTTTACACTCTTCCCGTTCGACGTTAATCGATGCAGGTTTAACAATTTAACTCGTTTTTAAACGTAAATGTAGATGCAGTTTTATATAGTGAATAGCTAATGATTAAGTAGTTTCCGACGTGGTCCAAAATTTCATTCAATCATCTCAATCACTGCTGAAAATATACCTCTGCCACGCTGCGCCACACCATCACTAAATTTATGTGATACAAACCGTGTGCCAACAAAAATGACGAATTTCCACACAAACTTTCATCCCTTATGTAACCCCTTTAGGGGATAAATTATCAGAATTGAATTTATTGTTTTATAAATTATATACATTTATTTATTTAATAAGTAACATTGTAAAAACCCTTTAATAATAATAATAATAATCATAAAAATGTCTCTGTTTCAGGAACTAGAGCCAGCCGTCAACGTCTCGGCCCAACGATTATCGGATAAGGTGCGGGTCATCCATCGCAATCGTAGGTCGGACGATGCCGCACTTGATAGGCTGCGTTCAGAGGTACTGAGCAACCATATCGTCTCGACTCCGGCACAAACCGCAGCACATGCCCCAATTATTGATGTAATCCCGCCGCGGTCCAATCACGGTGTTGAAGAGGAGGATGATAGGGCTCCCACAGTAAGTAGCCAGTGCAACGTCCAATTGAGGAGCGCACTGGAAGATGCGTTTCGCGAGTATAGGTCCACTCCAACCGAACTTAGACCCCGAATACCACGCCTACCTATGCACAAGAAAAATAGGGCGCTGGTGTGTGCCTTGGACTCGCTGCTTAAGGATTTTTTCGAGAGCAGCGAGGATCTCGTTGATACACACTCGATCCTGTATTGCGCGGCTGTTGCGGGCTGTCGTTTAGCGAACGTTAAGTTCCCAAACTGTGACGAAGCTACTCGACCAAAACCAGCCGTACCGGCTTGGCAATGCAGGATCCAGCGTCGTATCGATGGGACCAGGGTACTCATCAGCAAACGATATTGCTTCAGGGAGGGCAATACACGACCACGAGTGATGCGCTTTGTGAGGCGGGCATTCTCGGGGACTGGAATCAGCCCTCGAGAATACATGTCCCGTGTCACAGAGCGCATCGACTTCCTGAAGCAGAAAGTTTGTGCATGGGCGAGCCGTATTCGGTGGTATAAGCGGCGAGTTGATCGATACACGCAAAATCGCATGTTCCAGAGCGATGAAAGGTGGGTATATAGAGCTTGGGAGCGACCTGACAGACATGTGCCGCCCGGATCGGTGCCTGTCTGTCACGCTGAGGCTGACTGGATGCGGGATGTCAAGCGATCTTGTAGCACTATACCAGAAATGGAAGTTATAGTCATTACGCCATCAGACATAGCCAGTGCGGTCCGTCCGTTACCGAATTGGAAATCACCGGGACCGGACAGACTGTACAACTTTTGGCTGAAATGGCTAACTAGTTCATACACTTGCCTGGCATCTCAGTTCCAGTCATCCTTAGAATCTGGGTCGCTACCACAATTTCTAACAACAGGCGTTACCCACCTGCTCCATAAGTCAGGTGGTCCCGCGGAACCCAAGAATTATAGACCGATCACATGTTTGTCGACGGTCTATAAACTTCTTACATCCGTTTTGAGAGCGAAAACGAAAGGAACGGGCCTCGCGGTACTAAGGAGCTACTCCTTATCGACATGGCCATTAGCCAACAGATTCGTAGATCCCGCAAGGATCTGTCGACGTGCTGGATAGATTACAAGAAGGCCTACGACTCGGTGCCACATACATGGCTCGTGAGGGTGCTGGAGTTGTACAAGATAGATGCAACTCTACGCACCTTCCTTGAGTTGTGTATGGGGCAATGGAGGACGGTCTTTCGCTATCTAGGATGTCGATCATTGTCAGATCCAGGGAAATGATGAGCCTGTGTGGATTAAAAGGGGAATATTTCAGGGCGACAGTTTGAGTCCACTTTGGTTCTGCTTAGCCCTTAACCCTCTAAGCGCATAGCTGGAGGATTCAGGTTGAGGAGAGGTGGTCAGGTCATATCTCACCTCCTCTACATGGATGACTTGAAAATCTTTGCCCCCAACAAATTGCAACTGATGGAGCTACTGAAGGTAACTGAAACAAATTGCAACTGATGGAGCTACTGAAGGTAACTGAGACTTTCAGTGGCGTCATCAAAATGGAATTTGGTGTGGACAAATGTGCAATCATGCTTGTGAAGCGAGGGGAAATTATGGAATTCGAGGGAATTCAACTTTCGGATTCCATACACCTTAGATCCCTCTCCTCATCCGAAATCTATAAGTTTTTGGGTATGTCGGAAGCGTTAGGCATCAACGTTACTGACATGAAGCAATCGTTTAAGGAGCGCTTTTTTGGTCGCCTGAAGAAGGTAGTAATTAGTCTTCTTTCAGGTGGAAACAAGGTGCGCGCCTTCAACGGTTGGGTCATGCCGGTTTTGATGTACTCTTTTGGCATACTCAAAAGGACTCAGACCGGAAGTGCGGAGGTCGAGGCTTTTTAAATGCAAAGACCCTCCACAACCGCGAGATATGCAGTCTCAGGGAATATTTTTTGAAAACCGAAGTGGGTATGCACCGTGATGTGGTCGCAGTGGACAAAGAGAACTGGCGCAAACCTGTGGTACTTACCACGGATGACCGCAAGGAGATATGGCAAAGCAAGGAGCTACACGGGCGCTTCTATCAGGCTCTTCATGAGCCCGATGTAGATTTCTTAGCGTCCGTATCTTGGCTAAGTTTTGGGGACCTTTTCGGGGAAACTGAAAGTTTTGTCTGTGCAATTATGGACGAAGTTATCTTGACGAATAACTACCGGAGACATATTATGAAGGACGGGACGGTTAACGTGTGTCGGGCATGCCACCGTCCGGGTGAGTCTATCAGACATATTATCTCTGGTTGTTCTCGTTTGGCTAACGGCGAGTACTTGCACAGACATAACCAAGTGGCTAGGATTATTCACCAGCAACTTGCTTTGAAATATAAACTTGTGAACTCTGAGGTACCGTATTACAAGTATGTGCCCGACCCAGTTCTCGAAAATGACCATGTCACGTTGTACTGGGATCGGTCTATCATTACTGACAGGACTATTGTCGCCAATAAGCCTGATATAGTGGTAATAGATCGATTAGCGCGCCGCGCAATGATAGTCGATGTTACCATTCCACATGACGAAAACCTCGTGAAAGCTGAGAAAGAGAAACAAATAAAATATCTCGACTTAGCACACGAGGTTGTTGACATGTGGAATGTGAACTCGGCTATCATAGTGCTGATTGTCGTAACAGCCAATAGCCTGATGGCCGAAAGCCTCAACCAACATCTCTCGAGGCTCTCGTTAGGCGGCTGGATCAAGTGTCTGATTCAGAAGGCAGTAGTTACTCCTCGACACGGCTCGCATTGCGTGGAGGTTCCTATCTCTGGAGCCCTAACCACCGGTAGCTTGGAGCCTGCTCCCGACACCGGCGGACCATTATTTTTTATATTTTTAAATGTTTTTTATACCTTTTTAAGAAATATTTAAAAATATATATTATATGAAAAAAAAATGAATAAACGACATAATAATAATAATAATAAAGAATCAAAGAAAATAATAATAAAATAATTTATTTGCGTAAAACATGCTATACAATGGTGTTAAGCATAGTTCAGAGTGGCACAAACATAAACACACACACATATTTTTTAAATGTTATAGTATTGTTGTAGGTATTTACTTATTATTATTTTTATTTATTACGTAATTAATATTTATTATAATTATCCCTAGAGTAGGCTATTTATTGGACGCTTAATATTTATTTTAATAAATATTTTTCGTATTATTAGTAGGTAGGTGTATCTTTAATAGTGAGTGTTAGTAGATACAAATAGATAGTTATGAAGTTACTTATAATTTATTATTTAAGTATTCGCTTATACTGTAGTACCGTTTGCTTACAAGGAATAGCTTCAATTTATTGATAAAGATGTTATATTTATTTAAATTCTTTATTATTTGACAAAGCAGGACTTGACAAAGGTACTATTTGAGTGCATGTTTAGTCGTGATATTGGTAAGTTTAGTGTATTTTTATGTACCTATTAAAATAATTTTCGTTTGTATGTTTTCTGTATTTGTAAAGAATACTGGATATTTACGCACGAACTTACGAACTTCAAATATATAGAGACAGGGTAGGGACAAGATCTTTAGTTCCTGAAAGTGGGGTTTGCAGCTATCAGTGTCTTCAATATTTACTAAGATTCCAATTAGTTTTTTTTGTAGAGTAAATAGCGTGGGCGTGTCAATGCTGTTGCCCCATAAGATGCCACCGTATTTGAGCCATGAGTAGGCGTACGCGTAGCATGTTACCTACGTTTTATTAAGTAGAACTACTAGATACTTTTAGGCCTAAGTATAACTTCAAAACGCAGTACAGTTGGTATAGTATCACTGCAAAATTGTTGTTCGACACTGGAAATATCCCACTGGTCCAAACCATTCTGCTCCGATCCAACCAAATCTTGCATCTGACCGACTAAGACATTAAAAACACTGTATTATACTGATCCACTGAACTCGACTTAATGTTATCAGTGAGTTAAGCTATAGGGATATCTAATACAATTACGCATAGTTGTACCTATAACTGAACACTTGAGTAAGTTTGCAGAGAAAGCAGAATTTAATACCGCTGAGTCATAAAATAACAACGTACCATTTTAAGGATTCCACTTAACCCAATGTATGTATGTATGTATGATATATGTTATGTATAGTATATGCTTTATGTATTATACGTATTTATTGTATATGTAACTGGTACACCACTGACTACCTGCAGTATTGTCTCTCCTCCCCCTTTAATCCATCCAAAGGTTGTCTGTAAAAGATCGCTTTTAGCGATAAGACCGCCCATTGTGTCACCCCTTGTAAAATTTCAACATTTGTATCTGTAATTTTTATGGTGTACATAATAAAGAGTATTCTATTCTATTCTATTCTATTCTATTCTACGTGTAAGTTCTGTGGACTGTGAATAATTGTTTTATTACTTGGCGGTTGTTATCTGGCTTTTCTTGATGTGTTAAGGTCAGCCAAGAGTCTAACCAGATGCTACCAGATATCAGACTGCCTTCCAAAGTTCAAACCTCGAATAAATAAATTACTAGACGGTATACCCAAAGTTACGCCATTCTTTCGGCTATCAGACCTTACATCAGACAGAAGTCGTTTGAAAAACAACAAGTGGTTGGTTTCAAATGCACGTTCTGCGCATTCTAGGCTAGCCAGTCAGCGGGAGGAAACGCCCGGGTGTCACCACAGTGTGGATCGCCCGGAGGACACGGTGGAGCATACGGTGGAAGTCTGCCCGGCTTGGGCAGAGCACCGCCGTGTCCTCGTGGAGGCGATCGACGGCAGAGTTCTCACGCGTCCAGCCCTGGTTCAGGCCATGGTACGGAGCGAGAAGACATGGTCAGCCGTCACCTCCTTCTGCGAAGCAGTAATGCTCGCGAAGGAGGAGGCGGGACGGTTGAGGGAAAGGCAAATTTCGCGCCCTCTCGCCCCTAGCCGCCGCAGGAGACGCCCTGGGCGTCGGGAATACCGGGCGGATTTCCGGCCACCGTAGGCGCGGGCTTGCGGACGGTGAGCAATGGGTAGCTCCCCGTCCGGTAAGGACCAGGCCCGGGTCGACGGCGCGTTGTATTCCACGCGCGCCTCAAAGAGATGTCGTCAGCACAAATGTAGGGGTCAACTAGGGCCGATGCCTGCCGGGGTCTCGAGAAGGTACTAATGGGTCATCGAGGCCCCCGCAACACAGGCAACGGAAGGAATACGGGTGGGTTTTAGTCAGTAAGAGTCTAACACACCCTCCCGCTCCGCCCAGAACGGGGGAAGTTATTTGATGATTTCCCACCCAAAAAAAAAAAAAGGCTAGCCAGTCAGCCCTTATCAGCAAGGCTATGTCAGCTTGCTGACTAGCTAAAAGGTTCGCCACAGCATGGCCTATTCTGATATTTTCTATATGGAATTGAGTTTCCATATTCAAAATTGAAGTCTGCATCTGACTGCCAGACACCATCACAGGCGCAACATCATTAACAATAATGATTCTTACAATACCAACCGATAATATCAGCGAACTGTACGAACACTTTATTTCAAAAATAGCTTCCCTTACATATAAATTACATACATTCACATCGACACAGAAGCAAAGATATATCGCCGTATGCTTTCACAATATTCTCGATTCACAGTTTTCAATTTATATTGAGTTCCTTTGTGAAAAGGATCGCGTTGGCTGTAGAAGTTTCAATTTTACACTATATGTGTCAGGTAGAACATCCTTGCGTTTCACTTTAGACGTGGATACAGAAGAAATATTGGTTTCCTGTATTCATTCGTTCCTTTCAACTGACTCAGTTTTAGTTCTTTTTATTTCTTGTTGCTTTTACGGTTAGTAAGGCGACTAGGGGATTATATACGGTGAATAGGTAGTTTATCTTTCCTCGTTCGTAAGATGTGCAGTTGATATTTTATTTTATTAACCCTTTGAACGCCACGTCAAAAAAGCAAAAACGTGCCCACGTCGCCAAGCTACGAATTATTCCTTAAAATCTGTCATGTAGTCGTGACCGTGGCGTGCTGGGCACATTTTCGTTTATCATACATGACTGTGGCGGTCAAAAGTTTAAGTGTAGAATAGCTATCATCTTCTTCTAATTCGTCTTATCTATGATTCCATATAACTGTTATAAATAAACTACGTACAGAATTCGGGCACTTCGATAGTTATCGTTGGCCTTGCAAAGCTATCATAGATTTGAGGTTTGGAGAAGATGGGACAGGAAGATCAACCCATGCTAAAAGTCCATGCCATCTAGTAATTCTATTCACAAAACGGTACAGCATAGAATTCTAAAAAAGAGTAGGAACACATTTTAAATGAATGATAAGAAACAAAACACCCTAATTTACCAACCCTTATCCATTTTCCTTTCGTAGTACTGTAGTAGGTAGCGACATTCTACAACATAATAAAAACTGGACAAGTGCGAATTTAACTCACGTGGTGAGGGTTCCATACAATAAATATCTTATCTACCATGTTTTCTTTATCCCAAGATAATTTATCCCAAAATCAAACTTAACATTGTAGTTGAAAAACATGCTCTCCCATATGTTCCAACTGCAAATATAAGTTTGTACGCACAATATTGAGAGATTTAGCATGTTATTTTAATACCACAGAGTTCTTAAAGTTTTCCTATTTTAAGTTTATAAGGGGCGAATAGTCAATTTTCAACTCTTTTCTTAAAAAACTATTCTAAAATTATTAAAAAAAAAATGAAGACCCTTACAACAAGCCCTTTTATTTGAAACGTCGCACGGTACAGTTTGCTTAACATTTTTTAAAATTTCTAATTTGCACCCGAAAAGTGACCCTTTATAATCAAAATTCATTTATTTTCGTTACACGTCCGTATTAGGGTCACAGAAATTGATACGTGTACCACATTTCAACTTAATCAGTTCAGTAGATTCGAAGCAAATCGGCTGTGACAGACGGATGGACAGACACACGAGTGATCCTATAAGGGTTCCGTTTATCCTTTTGAGGTACGGAACCCTAAAAATGAAACGTAAACAGTATCACTGGCTATTCGCAGCGTAACTTTGGCAGTGATTCAAAATGCAACTGACACTGGTTTACCCTGCTTTTTAAACTATAAACCACATAAATACACGGAATTTTTAAACGCTGCATCAGAATCTCCGGAACAGGTTTTGTTGAGCACACATTTTATTATTTGGTTATAATAAATTAATCAGTGTAGTTATGGAGGTTATTTTTAAAATAAAATAGGGACACTTTTTTTGTTTTTTTTAGGCTGGGAAATCATCAAATAACTTCTCCCGCTCTGGGCGGAGCGGGAGGGTGTGTCAGACTCTTACTGACTAAAACCCACCCGTATTCCTTCCTGTTGCCTGTGTTGCGGGGGCCTCGGTGACCCATAAGTACCTTCCCGCGACCCCGGCAGGCATCGGCCCTAGTGGACCCCTACTTTTGTGCTGACGACATTACATTATATGTAATTTAATTAGTCTAATCTTTTTAATATTTAGTAGTGAGTACTATTACTTTAATTTTCTTTTTTTAACGTGACTTACGACTGGCCCTCCGGCCAATCGTAACGTTACAACATTAAAAACTCATAAGTTTTTAAGTCAGAATCATCTTTAGGCATAAATTTTATCCATTATAATTAAAAAGTAGAACCATCATATCGCAGAAAGTTCACAGTCAGAATCGTCTTTTGGTATACATTTCATATCGGCAGTCATTAAATCAAAACGTCCGTTAAACGGTCAGGGGATATATTTTGAAACAAGCATACACCATGAATGCAAGCAAGCATGCAGCATGCAAGCGAGCATGCAACATGCAGCAAGCATGGTTTCTGTCACGGCTCCGGCGCTGCGGGACTCCGGCGGTCCCACGCGAGCTTATCGTCGCAGATGGTTTTAGCGCTCAGCACCGCAGCTTCGGCTTGCAGCCTCAGCCGCGGCGGCGGGCGTTAACACCACCTGCTCCTCAGCTCGCGGGCCACCTCGCCCCTCCGCGCCTACGCGGGCTTAAATTAAACTCTAGGGGTAGGGCAGACAAGACTACGTGGAGTCGGTTTTACAGCGATTCTTTTCTGTCACTAACATATTAACTATTTTTCATAGTATGCCAAGTGAAATTGTACCAAATAATCGTCGCTTTAAATAAAAGTTATGCTAAATGAAATTATGCGGAATTTTAACTTTGCCAAACGTAATTATGCCAAAAAAAAATCTGCCACCTTAAAGGTATGCCATTGTAAATTCGGACATATAAACATTCGGCCAAACAATAATTATATTAAATAATTTTTATGCCCTAATAATATTCGTTTAAAGAAAATTATGCCAAGTGTTATAAATAAATTTCGGAGCATCAAGATTCTGCCAGATAGACGGAACCCGGAAAATACTGTTTGGTCCCATAGTGCGACGGCTTAACATCTACATAACAATTTGTTGTACTGCTTATGTGTATTTTTTATTAAATATTTTATTAATCTTTTACCTTGTTTTGCTGAGCTCTTACAGTAGGAAAAAACAAGCTCAAAGTAATATTAAAATAAAAGTTTAAAAATAACATCAAAAATCAAACAAAGTAAAATTAGCTTTGCTTAAAATACCGCTGTAATAATAATAAATTCATTTATTTTACTATACTGTAAGTTTGGTACCGTCAATCATGGAATGGTCCTATGTCTTGTGGTATTAATATTATAAATCCACCAGTCGATGCCCATAGAGGCTCGACTGGCTGTTCATAATGGTGTGCTGGTGCCTACGCTTATGTATGGAAGTGAATGTTGGGTGTGGCAAAAGAAGCATGAAAGTAGAGTAAATACTGTAGAAATGCGTTCCTTGCGAAGCATGTGTGGTGTGATTATAAATGATGGGCTGAAAAATGATGTGATAAGGCAACGGTGCGGTTTAAAAGTAGTGAAAACAATTAAAAAGAGTATGCTTAGATGGTTTGGTCAAATTGAGAGGATGAAAGAAAGGCGACTAACAAAAGGTATTTACAAGGCAGGTGTGAAAGGAAACGCCGGGAGGGGACGCCCCAGGAAGACCTCAGGTTCTTCAGAAAGGTCAGGTCTAGTCATACTCGCAACTGGCTTGCGTGTATGACCAGATGTATGAACGTAAACGAAGCAAAAGGAGTATGTAAGGAGCGTAACAGGTGGCGTTCTATAGTTTCTGCCTACCCTCATGGGAAGAAGGCGTGAGTTTATGTATGTAATATTATAAATTCGAAAGTAACTCTGTCTGTCTGTATGTTGACTGAACGGATTGCGATAAAATTTGCAAAGGAGATAGATGGCATCCTGGGGAAGGTCATAGGCTACTTTTTGTCTAAAAATAAACCTAAAAGGGGTGATATAGGGGATGAAAGTTTGTGTAGAAAATTCAGCATGTCTTAATTTAAGGATATTAAAATTAAAATGTATCCTTTTGGTAAGAAATAAAGTATTACCTACGTATTTCAGCTTTTTGTAAAATCATCCCCCAAAAGGGGGTAAATAGGGGATGATTTTAAAATTAACATGTAATATTAAATGTATAAAGTAATCGTTTTCAAAAGCTTTATAGGGATTGGAAATATAGTCATAGTCCGTACCTATCTTGAAGTACCTACCTACTCGTACATGTTAGAAAACTTATTTTATCACTTTAAATTGTATTAACTATTGACCGGGTGGAGCAATTTGAATGAAATACAGACTAAATGTTACTTCGAGACAGATTGAAGAACAACTTAACTTTGCAGTTGATATATAACTATGAATTATCAATTTTCGGATTATTATTCATGCCAAACTTCATGCTGCTAACGCATAGACCGCATGAGCATACGGTGAAGGTCTGCCCGGCTTGGGCAGAGCACCACCGTGTCCTCGTGGAGGCGATCGGCGGCGGAGATCGAGAGAGCATGAGCAGCCGTCACCTCCTGCTCGCGAATGAGGAGGCGGGACGATTGAGGGAAAGGCAAATTTACCGCCCTCTTGCCCCTAGCCGCCGCAGGAGACAACCTGGGTGTCGGGAATCCCGGGCGGATTTCCGGCCACCGCAGGCGCGGGCTTGCGGACGATGAGCACGGGTTTTCACCATCGTGGTGAAAACCTTAATTTAATTTTTTTTTTTCTTTTGTTTTTGCCTTTTTCTTTCTTGGCCGCCACTGCTCGGGTCGCATTAGCATATCGTATGCTAATACGACCCGAGCAGTGGTGGCCCAGTGGTAGCGGCCGTGATTTACGAGTTTTAAGTGTTAGGTTCGAACCCAGACAGGCGCAGGACTGGACCATTTTAAACTAAACCATTATATTTCAGTTCCAACCATCGCCATTGTCGTCAGCACAAATGTAGTGGTCCACTAGGGCCGATGCCTGCCGGGGTCGCGGGAAGGTACTTATGGGTCACCGAGGCCCCCGCAACACAGGCAACAAGAAGGAATACGGGTGGGTTTTAGTCAGTAAGAGTCTGACACACCCTACCGCTCTGCCCAGAGCGGGCGAAGTTATTTGATGATTTCCCAACCACAAAAAAAAATAAAATAATAATAATAAAAAAAAAAGACAGGCGCTTTACTTTGTGTAAATTATTTCATCACCACTGCTCTCAAAACGATGAAGAAAAACATGAACAAAACCATTTTTTTTTATTTTATAGAGAAAATAAAGTTGCTACTTTTTATTCCTCTAAGTGCTGGAGTGGTCTGCAAAATAGCTGTTATTGTTTTTTGTGACATTATAAAGTGGTACAGAATGAGTGCGATATTTCAATGCAGACACCGTTTTTTTCTAGGTAAGTAGAGCTTGACACGATTGCTGTTAAATGTGAACTTTTGTTGGAGTAATTAGTGAATGGATTAGAATGTTGCGCGAGGGGAGAATGACAGAGCCGAGCTAATTATCACTTACACCATTAAGTGATAATTGGCTCGGGTATTAGGGATGGTGAGCAGTGTTGGCCTAGTGGTAACGGCCGACTTACGAGTTATAGGTCATACATTCGAACTCTGTAAGGCGCTTTACTTTGTGTTCATTATTTCATCACCCCTGCTCTCAAAACGGAGAAGGAAAATATCGTGAGGAAACCGGCATGGTCTAGAACCAAAAATTCGAGGACATGTGACATCTACCAACCCACACTGGATTACGGGCCCACTCGCTATCACCGAGAGGAGGCCTGCGTCCTAGCAATGACAACATTATAGGCTGATTGTGCTATGCTCATACGAAAAAATAAAAATATTCAGGCGATCTTCTGGACCAATATTAAAAAGTCATCCGACGGTGACGGTCGGCCCCAGGAATGGATCAACGCGCTTTGACTACACAATTTACGATTAATATCTCCTCCACCACTAAACCGCATTACCAGCATAACTACGACTTCAAACAAGAAAAATTCACTCATTAAAATAGGGTGCACCTCAGGAATACTAAGCATCGGTCGGTTAAGTATTTCATTCGGAGAGTTTCTTCCCGACCCTGTACTGCGGTGAATGATAAACGGAACTATCCACGTTCCAGGAAACTCATTATTACATTCTCTAAGACTTAACTTGTTAACGAAGGAAGGTCAAAGATTTCCATGTTTTTAAGAGTGTGGATGTTCTAAAATCAACCCGCGGCTTATTTGAGGAGGAATCTAATCGCAGGATTGCTGATGAAATACATCTTGAGAATGGAAATGTCAGAAACATCACATCACATTCGATTATGCATTAAATTCAAGAGAATCTCAAACTATACAGAGAAAAATTTCATGGTAAAAACAATATTCTCTAGGCTTTGGTTGGTAATGCAGACATTGAAATTGATCCTAGCGTATAGCAGGCATACGCAGGGCTGCTGAGACCATTATTTTTGAAAGCTACACATAAGAGAGACAAAAAGACTTAACACCTCTTTATCAATTCAGGTATGCCAAGCGAGTCCCAGAGAAATGATGCAAGCGTATTGCAGAAATATACAAATCAGGAGATTATAGAATACAGGAAGAGAATTAAATACTTTGCCTTTGTCTTTGCCTTTTTAACTTATAAATACATACATAATGTAAATAACTAAATACTCTCGAATATACTTAGTACATTGAAGAGGTTTTGCAAAGTTACAGTGTGACGTCGACCCTCGCAACGAGGCGATTAGTCTCAACAAAGTTCATTCGAACTTTAACTCGGTAACTTGATATTAATACTCTCCAATTATGTTCCACAAACTTCGTTATCTAAACCGTGCCTCCAACGGATTAAAGTGGCATTATATTAATACACCTGTAATGTTATTACCGATAGAAAGTCCGTATTTTAGGGTATAATGTTATTTTCGCCGATTGCGTTGGAGAGATTTCGGTAGTGTATCATCATCATAATGTCGA
This sequence comes from Atethmia centrago, assembly GCA_905333075.3. Taxonomy (NCBI): domain Eukaryota; kingdom Metazoa; phylum Arthropoda; class Insecta; order Lepidoptera; family Noctuidae; genus Atethmia; species Atethmia centrago. The sequence goes on along the minus strand of HG995383.1, from coordinate 9,568,803 downwards.
CGGTTAAAAGGTAATAGGGCATAAGCGACATTTTGATCGAAAATGGGTTATGAATGCCATCCTACTTAATCTCCTTTTTTAAGTAGGATGGCATTCATAACCCATTTTCGACCAAAATGTCGCTTATGCCCAATTACCTTTTAACCGTCGATGTATTTTTTCATCTACGTTTTCTTCTTTTATGTCAAAGTTTAGGGGGTGAATTCCTGATAAAGCAGGAAAAACAAACCAGCCTAGTGGTTCCGTAGTTGGGATAAAAAACACAAACTTGTCCTTGATAAGCTTTACAAGAATATTGTAGATGGTCTGTGCGAGGCAGCAAGGGAATCTAATAAAGTACACCAAAGACCTAAGCGGGGTAGTCCGAGATGTGGGTGGAACAAACATGTTCGAGACGGGCACCGCGAGGCCAGGCTTGGTTTCCAATCCTGGATTTTGGCTGATCGACCATGCTCTAGTACTGTTTACGATCAAATGTACGAGTTGCGTAAAATTTTCAAAAGTCGGCTAAAGTACTGCCAAAATAGGCAAGATCAAATTAAAATGGACGTATTAGCAGGACAATGAGCAAATAATAATTTCGGTGCTTTTTGGAAGTCCACAGGCAAGTTAGAAGCTAGGCCTGGTCTCGCGGTGAATGTGGGTGGAGTTACTGAGCATAGGGACATTGCTAATTTATATAGAGACCATTTCAAAGTCAGGTCTTCACTTGGCCCCTCAGTGTCGGGAATCGGTTTTAGGTCTCATGACCGAGGGGAAGAGCCGCTACTGCGCTTCACCACGGAGCAAGTAAGGTCAGTGATAAATAGTATGAGTAGGGGCATGATGGGCTGAGCATAGAACATTTGAAATATGCAGGCATACATATGCCGAGGGTCCTGTCCTTGTTCTATATGATGTGTCTCAGCCATTCGTATTTACCGGCAGACTTAATCAAGACCATTGTCATACCCATCGTGAAGAATAGGACAGGAGACATCTCGGACATAGGCAATTATCGCCCGATCTCTCTTGCAACCGTTGCAGCTAAGGTGTTGGACAGTATGACTGACTCTTATTTGGCAAAATATGTAAAGTTGCACGATGCACAGTTTGGCTTTTGTCCTGGACTATCTACCGAAAGTGCTATCTTAGGTGTCAAGCATACTGTCAAGTACTAGTTGGAGTAAATTGAGGAGCAGGGGTATACCGGAAGATCTGCTCAGTGTATTACAGTTTTGGTATCGCAACCAGACAAAGAGTGTTTCATGGTCTAATGCGCTCTCGGAATCATCATGGGTCATCATCAATCATATGGGTTGGAGTGCGGGGTGAGGCAGGGTGGTTTGTCGTCTCCCCGGCTCTTCAATCTATATGTTAATGACCTCATTGCCGAGCTCAGCAGCATGCGCGTCAGATGCAAGGTAAATGGTGTTAGTTGTAACAACATCAGTTCGCGGATGATATGGTGCTGCTGGGCCCGTCGCCGGGGGCGATCGTGGAGTTTCTAAAAGTATGTGAGACCTACGCTGCTGCACATGGACGGGTCTATAATCCCAAAAAATGTGAATATATGGTCTTTGGGGTGGCAGGTAAGTGCCGGGAAGATGCCCTCGAACTTACCATAAACGGTACACCAATACGAAGAGTTACAAAGTTTAAATATCTTGGGCATTTTCTTACCGATGACCTCAGGGACCATAGTGACATTGAGAGGGAGCGTAGGGCTCTGGCGGTCAGGGGTAATATGTTGGCTCGAAGATTTGCTCGGTGTACTGAGCAAGTAAAGATTACGCTTTTTAAAGCTTATTGTCAGACTTATTACACCGGTAATCTTTGGGTCAACTACTCCAAAAGGTCACTGGATGTCTGGATTTTTCCTACGCATCCAATACAATAATGTTTATAGGATGCTGTTGCGACTGCTTCGTTATTGCAGTGCCTCAGAAATGTTCGCGGTAACCCATAACGATGGATTTCATGCCATTATCCGCAAAAAAGCGGCCTCACTCCTGAGCAGAATAAGACGCAGTCACAATAACATTCTGAAGGCTGTGGTGACAGATACTTCCTCCGCCGTTATAAGGCAATTTGTGCAAATACTTATACCATAGTTTTCACATTACTCGTTGTGTCTAGTTGTTGGGTGGTCTTCTCACTAATTCGTCTTTATTTTAAGTTACTAACAATAGTATCTTAAGAGCAAACCTGTTACTAACATTTTAAGGATCTTTTAGTTGTCCGAATTAAATGATTTTATTATTATTATTATAAATCTGTCCCAAGAACAAACTTAACTTTGTAGTTGAAAAATAGTTCTCCCATACATCGACATATACGTCTCGGTCAATTCTCCAACTGCAAATGTAAGTTTGTAATCGCAAAAAAAATGTTTTGTATGATAAAACCACAAATTATCAATTTTCAGACTTCTTTCTTTACTTGCAATGTGGGACCTTGCTTCTTGCCAAATTATAAAACCCAGCACATGCGCTAAAGCAGGCGCTGCCACAGACAAGTAAAAATTGGATTCAGAACTTTTTTGGAATGCTATAAAAATGGCGCGCCCTGCCCTGCCTTTCCTGCCTTTCCATTAGAAAAAACATATTGATGGAAACTCCTTGGTGATATTAACTTCTTGAATTTGCCCTTTATCGTATTGGTAAAAAAAATGTTTTATAATATTATTTTTTTGAAGTATATCAATATAAACTCGTTTGAAGTTTATAATTCAAATTTTACGATGTGAGAGTAGATAAAGGGTTATTAATTTATCTGTACGTGGACAATTGAACCTGCGGGGCAACCATCACCTCTTATAGCAGTATTATTTCAATATTTTTACAGCGTGAGAAAGAGATGGAGCTATAAGTCCTGTACAGCTCCATCACTTTCCCACTGTGAAGTAATATTATAATAATACTGCTTTATGAGGTGATGGTTGCCCCCCCAGGATTCTCTTAAACGTGGTTCGTGATACTTAAATACGAGTAATATTCAATGAGACATGTGACATTTACCACACGCCGACTTTTAATATAGGCCAAAATTTTTTTGGGCGTTATTTTTTACATAACGCGGTACCCCTGCCGCGATAGATCGTGGTGTAGCGTGTACGATTTCAAGACCCTCTTCAAATTAGCTTTTAGTTCAAAGTTTTTAACGAAATTCTCACCAATATATTAAGGCTCGTGCAGACTGGTGCAATATCGCGGCCGCTTCAGGCATATTGCTGCCCGTTGCGCCCGCGATATCGCGCTGGTCTGCACGAGCCTTTACACAGAATCATTTTTTTGATTAATCGATTGAAGGACACTGTACGAGATTCAATAAAAGTTTTATTGTTATTATGCCTACGGGCGCTTCGCCATGGCTTCTAATAAAACATGTTAGCAAAACAGCTAGTCCGTTGCTACTTTTGAGTAAGCAAAGTTTTTGTTAAAAATCACTTTTTAAAAAGGTGTTCCGACGAGGAAGACGTGTCTGCTCTTCTAGCAATAGTATATTTAGTTCTACAAAGAATGTCCATGACCGACCACGTTCGTTCAATATTTAATTACATCAAGAACTGAAAATTTATTATAAATTCGGTATAAAAAAACGATGTTCATTCAGAAAGCGACTTTGAAGAGCTGTTATCATGCACTTAAAACTTCAAAAATGTCTTAAAACGTCTTCGTCTGGAGAGCACTAAACACAATATGAGTGACAAAAAAATTGTGTGGAAGAAGAAAGACGATTAATGTGCCAGCCTGTAAGGTCCAAAATAGGATGAATCAGGCAACGACTGTGGCATATGATTTGGAAAGAGTGATGAAGGAATACACCGAAATGAAAACGAAAGTAAAAGAGATTGTAAAAACCGGCCAAGTGCGTCTCGGAACACGCACAATGAAGGGTTCCGTGGTTGGGATTGCTTGGGACGAATTTATTCCAAAAACAAACTTAATATTGTAGTTGATGATCTAACAATGTTAGGTGTTTGTGAAACACGAATACATGGCGCAGCGAACCCGGCCTTAAGATCGCATGTTCTGTCTGCATTTTATGTTCTGTAGGTGTCTACAGTAGGTATTGTTAAAAATCGGTTATCGGAATATTATGTTCTACAGTACTACAGTATCGATAACGATCGCCTACCGGTCTTTCTCGGAAGGCGTCTTCAAGATAAGCTTTTGGCAAGCTTTCAGTACCAATTCTGTATAGAGTTGAGCACAATTTTACATATCGATACTAGAAAGCGCTCTTACCTCTTACTTTTACAAGTTTAAAGTGTTGAGCAAGTATTAGAGATTGTGCGGAGGTACGTAGGTATTTTCAACCATTAACGGATTACGAAAAGAATCGGTTTTGTTCTGTTAATGAACCATGCTTAATATTTCAAAGCGACGTGAAAATTTATTCCGTATTTCAAGTTATGTTAAACAGCAGTAGTTGTTAAACTGTTAATTTAATTCTTTAGACATTAATTTATTAGTCCATTATACCGGCTGATTTTTTTTATCGTCTCGAAAAACATAGGGTATAGTAGGTGAACGGAGTAAAAGCCTATGGTATAGTCAATTTTTTTTTTCTTCAAAAAAAAATAAGAATAATTCGATGAAAAAATATCGAAATTCAAATCATACGCAGCCTGTATGATTTGAATTTCGATATTTTTTCATCGATTTATTCTCTTTTTTTTTCTGTTTTTATTGTTTTAGTATGAAAAGTTTACTTCAAATGGGTAGTATTTATTGATAAATCAATTTCTTTACAGGTTGAAGAAAAAAAAAATTGACTAACGATAAAAAAAATCAGCCGGTATTGTTAACGATTGAAGATAGTAAATGATAATAATTTTACAAATAATTTAGTATAGGTCCTCATCATCTGCCCAGCCTTTCCCAACTATTTTGGGGTCGGGTTCCAGTCTTACCGGGTGCAGCTGAATACCAGTATTTTACATGGAGCGACTGCCAAGTATCTGGGTAATACGATACCCCTTGGTAAGACTCTTTGTGAGACTTTCGGGCTTCTGACGACTCGTAACGACTGTCAAAGTTCATAAATGACAGCCGGGACTACCGGAGGCATGGAGGGGTCTCGGTATGTAAAGATGGTTCTCCATCCATTGACCGACCGCGGCAAGCGTAGCTTAACCTGATCGATCGACCCCTGCGGTTGTTATTAGTTATCCACGAGCCCATTTATTTATTATAGGTAACCAACTAATTATAAAATCGGTCTGAATAACAATAAGAATCGATTCTTTATTTACTATTGTAATATCGATGAATCGAAATATGAACATGATACGTAGGTAATTACGGATTCAGAATACCACTTACTTCGCCAACTACCTTCAGCGAGGAATTTGATTTCAAATCACGACTCCTATTATAGGTACTTTACCAACAAATTATATATTCAAATATAGAACTCGCTAGAATAGATATTGAAACTCGAGAACTACAATCAACAAATTCCATAACCTATTTGCGTAAACTTTAAATAGGTACCTAATACCGAAAATTCATGCCTTCCTGATACCGCTAGTTTTGAAAAATACCGATAAACCTTTCATAAAACAAATATTGGTACCGATGTTTATAGATAGGGGTGCTGTCATTGTAGGCTTTTTACGAGACTCGGTAAAATTGGGAGCTGCCCAAAAGAACACATTTATTTATTTTTATATGAGGGCCTGGTCACGTAGAGGACTGAGTTGCGGGACGTTACAAAGGTATAACGTTGTAAAAATCGCAACTGACTTGATATATTTACTGGGCATGCGTGTTCCTTTCTAGATTTATTCATGTTGGGACGTGGGGTTCTGTTGTTATTTTTGAGGTCTTTGAAATTTTAAAGAGTATCCTATATTTGTAAGCCTTGACTTTGTTTGTTTTGGCGCCCTTTTTGGGATTTTTACCTCACTACAACCACCCCGGTGGTCACCGTTTCCTCTCAAAAGACCGATCCGAAACCCCTCTGTGCAACGCCTGTTGGGGCACATATTCTCTGGGGAGATTATAAAGGAGTCTCTCCGAAACCTAACTGTGCAATTATGCAAGGCACCACTGTGCGCCGTCTTCCCTGAGGTCACTGAATGGGCGGACCCCCACTCTCAGTACCCGGGGCCCCCAAATTCCCGCCTGCCTTAAAGGATGCCTTACCTACATAAAGCGACAGCCAGAATACCGAATAATAAAAACCACACGGTTGTGGAACATTTTATGCCGATTTTTAGGAATTCATAGGTGAATAGACTAATTGCAAATTGTTCAATAGCCAATTTCCTCTGAAAGCTTCAGTTTAATACACTCTAAGCCGCTTTGAACTCACAATAACATCCTTTCTAAAGTGTATTCACTACAGCATAAAATTCCTAAACTAATATTTATTTTGAAACTACATCCACAAAAGAGTTACAAATCCAACTTGGACCGGATTCTTTCATCTTTCAATACTCGTATACAGCAAACAAAATGTTGTATCTTCATAACAAAAGTAAACACTGTTCGAAGGCTGCTAAGAAAAAAATGAGTGACGACCTCGCCCTAGGCCGGGTTCCGTGATATCGGCTATTTCAAACTTAAAATTAACTTCATAAAAGCAATTTTTCATCACTGACCAACTTTAAGGCTCAAGCAATAGAGTTCAAAATTAATCGATGGATTTATTCGGCAGCTGTAAAACTATTCTTGGCGGTACGTAGTCCATACATCAAATTTAACTACAGACCGTTTGTTTATCAACTTTGGATCCAAACAGAACACTATCTTTATGGGTATAGAGCCATGAAATGCAGCGATTTACGCATTGTCTCCTGGGACCACTCCATTGTACAGGGCTCCTGATAGTGGCTCGTATTTGTCAATATAATACACGCAGATATCGTCTTAACTGTGACGTGATAGGGATGAAAATTGTGGACTTGAGTTACGTCAAGCTTTACGGTCTATAGAGTGTTGCTAGGAGTAAATCATTTCAGCCGACAATATGATTTACAGAGTGGCAGGATACCTACATCAATCTCTCGTGTTTTCTCCTACATTTAACGTGGTGCTGAATTCGAATTATACGCTCGGCTGCTACAAAATATTGCTAGACACGTCACTAGATTGTCGGGTTACCCTGCAGTGAATTGGTTGCTGTATCTAAATCACTTCCACGAAAACGATAAGAGAGAAACGTGCGAAGGATTCAGATGGAAACAATATTTGTATATTTATATTTTATTTAGAATATAGCATCCCACTGCAGGAAAAAGGCCTGAATTAGAATATTGAGGTAGAATAAAATGAGTTTACTCTTTAAGGAGATCCACGACAGAGACCTTGGTCTTTCTGAATTGAGGTCGCCCAACTCTTGACCGAGTTTGGCGACCTCAATTCAGAAGAACCATTAATTTACCGAATTTCTCCTGTACTCAGCATTCCATAGAGGATTCAGATTTAGCTGATATAATGTCTCAGTCGATTCTTACGACACCCAGAGGAATAGTCTACTTGTAGTTCAACATTCGCACTTTTCTTATACCGTTCAATACGTTCAATAAAGTTCTAAGTTGAAGTTGAAGTTTATTTGTCTTCATACAATTTATACATAGATACGTATTTTCTTGTACGCTATCTCAGAACAATATAAAAAGTCCTTCTTTAGGAGCGAAACTGGGCGTATCGTACCCCCTAAAACTTTAGTCTTTTGAATATGTTCGAAGCGAGAGTTTAGATTTTTTACGAAGTTTAGTTCCATTCCTATCCACACACACAACTGCACGACATCAAATCTAACCGTTCAATAACTCCGAACAAAAACTCGAAACAGTTTTCAAATTGGACCTGTTTTCCATACAAAAGCAAGTGAACAAAGGGATGACTACACGGTTTAACTCTTGTATCAGTTTGAGCTAATAAATCGGTAAGCTATATTAAAACGTTTAGTTTTCACAGTAATAAAGTTTAGTAATTTACAAACACGATTTGTTTAAACTTTAGAGAAATCAAAGTGATTGAGTTTATATTATTTTACATAGAAATATTGGTTTTGAAAGCCGAGTCGAGTCATAAATCAAGTGAAGGAAAAATAAAAAAGGACAAAGTGAAGTGAGTATGGGTGTTAAAAGTTTCAACAAAGATCATTAAACATTTATTTATGAAGAGAGTTACTGGCTATTAACAATAACAAATACCTCTGTGTTATGTATTATGTAAAACTAGAACCAAATACGACAACATTAAAAGAAATACTACAAGTAGTGCCTAAATAGCTTCTTTTGGGGACATAATAATATTCTCTTACGCGTGTTGGAGTTGAAGTTGTGATCACACACACACACACATAATCCGCCTATAATGTTCCCAAAACTGGGACAGAGGCCAGGGGCTGGGAGCTGGGGAGGTTGTGATCGAAGAGTGAAAATTAAACTCCATCTTGCAGTTATTATTATTTTAATAGTCACACACGTATTATAGTTTAAAGTAAGGTACACTATTTAGTACATAATTATAACTAATTAAACTAGTAGGGACAAAATAAACTAATGACTTAAAATCTAGTCCGTGTCACGCGACGGTGGACAAGCAAGAGCTACTTAAGGGACGCTATGGGTAGCGCCCCGGATCGTAGCTTAGTGTTGCCACTTAACAAGGGTGCGTTCCTGACTAAGTACTCATATACACATAAAACGGGCGACTCCGTGTATTCTAAGGTGCGTTCACAAATGCAGAGTACGTGACGCCACATTTTCATTACCAATTCCTAACTAGAAAAACCGGACAAGTGCGAATTGTACTCGAGTTTTGAGGGTTCCGTACAATGAATATGTCATCTACCATATTTTTTATCCCAAGAACAAACTTAACAAAGTAAAACATGTTCTCCAATACATTCCAACTGCAAATGTAAATTTGCACGTACAGTATTGAGAGATTTAGCATGTTATTTTAACACCATAGATTTCTTTATAGTAAAGAACTATTTTCTGTATTTTTTTACAAATTTTTTGGCGCAGTAGTTTCGGAGATAAGGGGGGATTGGTCAATCTTCATCTATTTTCTTAATTAACTACACAATATTTATTTTAAAATTATAAAAAATATATACCTATTTGAGACCTTCACAACAAGCCCTTTCATTTGATATGATAAATATGGTACAGTTTGCGAAACTTTTTTTTAATTTTCTAATTTGCCCCCTAAAGTTACCGTCATATTCAAAATTAATGCACAGTAAGTCCGTATTCGGGTCACAGAAATTCATATGTGTACCAAATTTCAACTTAATTGGCCCAGTAAATTTAGAGAAAATCGGCTGTGACAGACAGATACACGAGTGATCCTGTAAGGTTTCCGTTTTTCTTTTTGAGGTACGGAACCCTAAAAATAAACGTCACAACTGTACCTAATATCAAACAACGACCTTCCTTCTTCTGTCTATATAAAAAGAGCGAGGCGGACACATAAATAAATATAAATAAAACCAAAGCAAATAGCTCGGGTCAGTCAGATGAAACAAGATCGAAATCCCAAGGATAGTCAACAACTCGACATCGGATTTACTTGCAATCGTGTTTCTGTTTACCTGCGTGCCGGTACTTGTATACCTGTGTACTTTGATACCTCAAATACTTCTGCCCCTAACCCTCCCGTGCCTCCATGTTTTTAAACTGGACCTTAATAAGGAAAGTTGGTGTTTGAAAAGTATGAGAGAGGCTTAGGGTTGAGCCCTGTTTTTCTGCGCAGTGGAAATTGTAAAATGATAATGTTGTTTGTTTTGTGATGTTGTTGTAAACACACTGAAACTGTGTTCAATTATTTAAATTGATATTGTGCTGTTAAAGTTGTTATTTTATGCTAATTTTTTTTGGTAAATAAGAATTTTGAACTATTTTTATAGGAAACTAGCTGCACCCATCGGTGTCACTCGCATAAGTCTAAATTCCGTGGGAATATCGGGGAATATCGGGAATATCGGGATATCTATATCCTAATCAGGTCATAGTTTACCCATGTCCCAAATTCCATCCAATTCCGTTCAGCCGTTTTAGCGTGAAAGCGTAACATACAAACAAACTCACTTTCGCATTTATAATATTAGTTAGGATTCTTCTATTTGAGCTTATTGTGTCACCCTATGTAAAATGTAAACATTTAAATCTGCAAAAAGTGAGAGACAGCAGAGTATGAGGGCAGTGGTGGCCCAGTGGTAACAGCCCCGACTTACGAATTTTAGGTCGCGGGTTCGAACCCAGGCAGGCGCTTTACCTTGTGTAAATAAGTTCATCACCACTGCTCTTAAAACGGTGAAAGAAAACATCGTGAGGAAACCGGCATGTCTTAGGAACAAAAATTCCAAGATATGTGACATCTACCACTCCGCACTGGGCCAGTGTGGTACTTTACGGCCTACTCTCTCTCACCGAGAGGAGGCCTGTGTCCCAGCACTCGGAACATTGTAGGCTGATAATGCTAAACCTGTAATTATTATGGTATACATAATAAAGAGTATTATATTCTATTCTATTTTATAATTAATTTATGCCAGTTTTCAAATAATGTTTCGGATTTCCTATTTGCATTAAGATTAAGGTCTTCATCTTATCAAGTTGTGACAAAACCAAAGCTCCTTACCACAATTCATTTTACGCTCTATCAACTTCGAACAAAAAATATCTTCTCATTAACACAATCCACAAAATTAAGGAGCTGACACCAAGTTTTCTCCCTCAAAATGTGATAAAGTTTCCTCTATTATTTTCCTTTGAACCATCGATCAACGTTGTTTACCTGTTCGCTTCGAAAACATGGGAATTGCTCTCGTAAAATCGTAAAAGCTATTTAAAGTCCGTCCTTAATAACGAAAATAGAGAAAATAAAGTTGCTACTATTTCAATTCCTCTACTTAAGTGCTGGAGCGATCTGTAAAATAGCTGTTGGTTTTTTTAGTGAAATAAAAAACTGGTACAGAATGAGTGCGATATTTCAATGCAAATGCCTTTTCTTTCTAGGTAAGTAGGGCTTGACACGATTGCTGTTAAATGTGAACTTTTGCTGGAGTAATTAGGTAATGGATTGGAATGTTGGATGACGGGAGAATGTGGTGTAAGTGATAATTGGCTCGAGTATTAGGGATGGTGACTGGTTTAAAATCCAGGTGAGGGGCTTGTGGCTAAGTAATAACAGCCACACGGGTCGATCGATAAGGTTAAGCTACGCTTGCCGCGGTTGGTCCAAAGCACGTTAAGCCGTTGGTCCCAGCTGTCATTCGTGGATCTCTGACAGTCGTTACGGGTAGTCAGAAGCCCGAAAGTCTGACAACCAGTATTACCAAGGGGTATCATATTACACAGTAACTGGGTTGTGGAGGTCAGATAGGCAGTCGCTCCATTTAAAATTCAGCTGCATCAGGTTAGCCTGGAGGCCGACCCCAACTAAGTTGAGAAAAGGGTAGGCAGATGATGACTGGTTTGAAATCAGCTTTACTGAGAATGGCATGCAACATCCAATCGTTTCGGCAGGCTGCGTTGCTAAAATTTTTCTTTCACGCTATAAAAGTAGAATGATTCAACCTTATGAAAAGGGTTTTCAGTCTTTTTTTTACTATCATACCACTTTTTTTTTTATTTGAAATTATCAAATAACTACTCCCGCTTTGGGCGGAGCGGGAGGATGTGTCAGACTCTTACTGACTAAAACTCATCCGTGTTCCTTCCATTGCCTGTGTTGCCAGGGGCCTCGGTAACCCTTTCATACCTTCCCGCGATACCGGCAGGCATCGGCCCTAGAGAACCCCTACACTTTTATTGACATCTCTTTGAGGCGCGCGTGGAACACAGCGCGTTGTGCCGTCGACCCGTGCCTGGTCCTTATCGGATGGTGAGCTACCCATTACTCACCGTCCACAAGCCCGCGCCCACGGTGGCCGGAAATTAGCCCGGTATTCTCGGCGCCCAGAACGTCTCCTGCAGCGGCTAGAGGCGAGAGGGCGTGAAGTTTGCCTTTCCCTCAACCGTCCTGCCTATTCCTTAGCGAGCATTACTGCTTCGCAGAAGGAGGTGGCGGCTGCCCATGCCCTCTCGCTCCGTACCATGTCCGGTGAGGACCTGCGTCAAGCGGAAGGTGAGGACGCCGTGGCGCCTCTCTAACCACTTCTCAAAGAGGGGTTAGAATTATTGCCGCAATTGTGGCGTGCCCAGTACTGAGTTGCAAAAATGGCACTCTCCATGTCGCCATGAGATCCCCCCGAAGCTCTGTCCACTGTGCCGTGATTTCTCGCGGCAGCGGAGTTACGTCCCGGCGGTTCACCTCCTCACGCCACTCCCATACGTGCACGAGGACTTTTGCCTCCAGATCCCATGGCGGTAATCCAACTTACAGGCTCGCCGCCTCACCGGAGACCGTTTGGTATTCTCGGACCAGCCGGATGGCCATGACCCTTTGGGCCGCGCTCAACCGGTGGGCTAGCCGCCGCGCCAGGGAAAGCGCCCACTCAGGTGCCCCGTAGAGGGCCATGGACCGCACACCCCGCGTAGAGCCTCCGGCAGGAGGCATTTGGACCCCCTAGATTGGGCAGAAGCCGCTTCATAGCAGCCCCAGTCCGCTCTAGTTTGGGAGCCAAACATAGGAAACCACTTGATCGCCTAGATCAAAGTTTTAATTACATAACTCAGATATGGGATGGATGGATCAAATTCAACCTCAAAGCATTTATTTCACATAAACCAAATACAGGCACTTTTGAATTTTTAAGGGGTCAGTCAGTCAGAAAGATGAAGCTAGTTGCCCATTTCAAAGTGTAGTAGGTTCCTATGGAGAAGAACCGGCAAAAATCTCCTCGGAAACTCTTTTAAATTAAATCATTGTTACAAAAATATTGGTTACATCATTCATGTTGAAATTATACATGTGAGGGATGCAAATGACCTGAGGTAAATATATTTTTCCTTAGGTTTTCACATTTCACTGTAGGCAAAAAACTACTCAAATTATAACGCCCAAACATTTATATTTCACTAGTTATTGCCCGCGGCTTTGCCCGCGTGGAGGTCGATAAAAATTCCAATAAAAACCTTCTCCATTAAAAAATATATTTATGTGCCAAGGTTTATGATAATCAGTCAAACGGTGTGGGAGTTAATCTCAATTTTAATATACTAACTTCCATTTTTATAAAAAGATTTCTATTTTTTACAGATTAACACGCTAATATTTATCGGTAAATAAAGAACTCATATCGTTCAAATGGCATGATCAAAAATCGAGTATTCGGTAAATAACGAACTGACCCGAAGTGACCCAGATCCGTATATTTACTGTATGATGTAGCTCGACCGCTCTACTGCATTACCGTCAAGAGCTCTCGAGTTCGGAGTCGATTCGGGATTCGGGTAAAAAAACTGCTTGAGTTTGAGAATGAGGAAGACAATCCTACGAAAAAATGACACGATTTATTCGTTTCATTTTCTCGTAGGATCCGGTGAGGACCTGCGTCAAGCGGAAGGAGAGGACGCCGTGGCGCCTCTCTAACCACTTCTCAAAGAGGGGTTAGAATTATTGCCGCAATTGTGGCGTGCCCAGTACTGAGTTGCAAAAATGGCACTCTCCATGTCGCCATGAGATCCCCCCGAAGCTCTGTCCACTGTGCCGTGATTTCTCGCGGCAGCGGAGTTACGTCCCGGCGGTTCACCTCCTCACGCCACTCCCATACGTGCACGAGGACTTTTGCCTCCAGATCCCATGGCGGTAATCCAACTTACAGGCTCGCCGCCTCACCGGAGACCCTTTGGTATTCTCGGACCAGCCGGATGGCCATGACCCTTTGGGCCGCGCTCAACCGGTGGGCTAGGCGCCGCGCCAGGGAAAGCGCCCACTCAGGTGCCCCGTAGAGGGCCATGGACCGCACACCCCGCGTAGAGCCTCCGGCAGGAGGCATTTGGACCCCCTAGATTGGGCAGAAGCCGCTTCATAGCAGCCCCAGTCCGCTCTAGTTTGGGAGCCAAACATAGGAAACCACTTGATCGCCTAGATCAAAGTTTTAATTACATAACTCAGATATGGGATGGATGGATCAAATTCAACCTCAAAGCATTTATTTCACATAAACCAAATACAGGCACTTTTGAATTTTTAAGGGGTCAGTCAGTCAGAAAGATGAAGCTAGTTGCCCATTTCAAAGTGTAGTAGGTTCCTATGGAGAAGAACCGGCAAAAATCTCCTCGGAAACTCTTTTAAATTAAATCATTGTTACAAAAATATTGGTTACATCATTCATGTTGAAATTATACATGTGAGGGATGCAAATGACCTGAGGTAAATATATTTTTCCTTAGGTTTTCACATTTCACTGTAGGCAAAAAACTACTCAAATTGTAACGCCCAAACATTTATATTTCACTAGTTATTGCCCGCGGCTTTGCCCGCGTGGAGGTCGATAAAAATTCCAATAAAAACCTTCTCCATTAAAAAATATATTTATGTGCCAAGGTTTATGATAATCAGTCAAACGGTGTGGGAGTTAATCTCAATTTTAATATACTAACTTCCATTTTTATAAAAAGATTTCTATTTTTTACAGATTAACACGCTAATATTTATCGGTAAATAAAGAACTCATATCGTTCAAATGGCATGATCAAAAATCGAGTATTCGGTAAATAACGAACTGACCCGAAGTGACCCAGATCCGTATATTTACTGTATGATGTAGCTGGACCGCTCTACTGCATTACCGTCAAGAGCTCTCGAGTTCGGAGTCGATTCGGGATTCGGGTAAAAAAACTGCTTGAGTTTGAGAATGAGGAAGACAATCCTACGAAAAAATGACACGATTTATTCGTGTCATTTTTTCGTAGGATCCGGTGAGGACCTGCGTCAAGCGGAAGGTGAGGACGCCGTGGCGCCTCTCTAACCACTTCTCAAAGAGGGGTTAGAAATATTGCCGCAATTGTGGCGTGCCCAGTACTGAGTTGCAAAAATGGCACTCTCCATGTCGCCATGAGATCCCCCCGAAGCTCTGTCCACTGTGCCGTGATTTCTCGCGGCAGCGGAGTTACGTCCCGGCGGTTCACCTCCTCACGCCACTCCCATACGTGCACGAGGACTTTTGCCTCCAGATCCCATGGCGGTAATCTAACTTACAGGCTCGCCGCCTCACCGGAGACCGTTTGGTATTCTCGGACCAGCCGGATGGCCATGACCCTTTGGGCCGCGCTCAACCGGTGGGCTAGGCGCCGCGCCAGGGAAAGCGCCCACTCAGGTGCCCCGTAGAGGGCCATGGACCGCACACCCCGCGTAGAGCCTCCGGCAGGAGGCATTTGGACCCCCTAGATTGGGCAGAAGCCGCTTCATAGCAGCCCCAGTCCGCTCTAGTTTGGGAGCCAAACATAGGAAACCACTTGATCGCCTAGATCAAAGTTTTAATTACATAACTCAGATATGGGATGGATGGATCAAATTCAACCTCAAAGCATTTATTTCACATAAACCAAATACAGGCACTTTTGAATTTTTAAGGGGTCAGTCAGTCAGAAAGATGAAGCTAGTTGCCCATTTCAAAGTGTAGTAGGTTCCTATGGAGAAGAACCGGCAAAAATCTCCTCGGAAACTCTTTTAAATTAAATCATTGTTACAAAAATATTGGTTACATCATTCATGTTGAAATTATACATGTGAGGGATGCAAATGACCTGAGGTAAATATATTTTTCCTTAGGTTTTCACATTTCACTGTAGGCAAAAAACTACTCAAATTATAACGCCCAAACATTTATATTTCACTAGTTATTGCCCGCGGCTTTGCCCGCGTGGAGGTCGATAAAAATTCCAATAAAAACCTTCTCCATTAAAAAATATATTTATGTGCCAAGGTTTATGATAATCAGTCAAACGGTGTGGGAGTTAATCTCAATTTTAATATACTAACTTCCATTTTATAAAAAGATTTCTATTTTTTACAGATTAACACGCTAATATTTATCGGTAAATAAAGAACTCATATCGTTCAAATGGCATGATCAAAAATCGAGTATTCGGTAAATAACGAACTGACCCGAAGTGACCCAGATCCGTATATTTACTGTATGATGTAGCTCGACCGCTCTACTGCATTACCGTCAAGAGCTCTCGAGTTCGGAGTCGATTCGGGATTCGGGTAAAAAAACTGCTTGAGTTTGAGAATGAGGAAGACAATCCTACGAAAAAATGACACGAATAAAGTATTGGCAAGTAGTTATTTAAAAATCAAATCAAAATATTTTATTTCTCATAAACACATGTCTCATGGACACTTATGAAACGTCAAAAACTAGGTGCAAGGTTCCAATTGGTCGTTTCCTATGGAGAAGAGCCGGCAAGAAACTCCACGGTTACTCTTTTAAAAATAATTGGTAATTAATTAATTAAAATTCAAATTATTATTTTCTATAGGTCCTCCCAGGACAGTGTAGGCCTGTCAACGAGCGGGAGAAGTTATTTGATGATTTCCCGCCCATAAAAAAAGGCCTGTCAACAAGTAGGTACTAGTTACTTAACAAAAAATAAATGGTCTACAAATCTACAGTGTAAAAAATTGAGCTCACAAAGAAATACAATGAAATTCACACCTTTTATAACATCACCTATCCAAATTCGCCAAACGTAAGTAAACAATCCAAACACAAACATGATCAACCCATACAAGCCTTTATAACAAAACTACCTGACACCAATACCATTAAACTTCACGACAGCTGAGATATCGTATCAGCATTATTTACACCCGGACATAGCACTCCTCTGGGACCCCGATCAGCTTCGAAGAGACGTGCCGCATCGATTCAATCGTTCTTCCCTAAGGTCCCACCATTACCTAGTCTGTCGAACTTGTAACTGTTCTGATTTGAAATTATTAGCCCCGGGCCTTTGGCTCGGTACTTACATACTACGCTTTAGAGTTGGAAACTTCGCCGACATGTTCCAATTACCGAATGTCTAATGGATGAATGACAGTATTGAGTTCTAGTGACGGCTGTGACTTTAGTTGGGATTATCTTGTGGGTTTCTGTTTGTGGTTTTGACAGCTATGTACTGGTTTTGCGTTTGAAGATTGATTGTCAGTATTAATACTAGTATTGTAGGTTTTAGACAATTACAGTCCGGCCGTCGAGAGAATGCGTTCTTGACACCATGCTGTCAGTTTCATACTTTCATACAACGAATATGTGTTTTGCGGTTTTGATCCTTATTACAACCAGAAATTGCCTAACTGACAGGTGACAGGAACGCAATCTCTCGACGGTCGCACTGTAGTAGGATTATTTTCATTGTTGCATGTAAGACTTATACAACGAAAAGCCAAAAAACAATTTTCAACGCCTTCTCTATATTCAAATTCGTTGTTCACAAAGCAGATCAACCCATTGCCAATATGATCTCCTAATAACACCGAAAAAAGAATTCAGAAAGAAAATCCCTGTCGCTACATCCATCAGAATTATTTCCCCACCTAACAAGTTTCGGTCCCTACAAATTCAGACACTGAGTATCGGTCCTGTAAGCGATAATAACACGATAAATAATTCTGGATTACACTGAATGAGCGAACGAACTCCGGTAAAGCGTCATCGGTATTTTACCGAATCGAGTGATTTTTAATTCTGCCTCCTATAAATCAGACCTGACACCTCAACAGCCGTAACGATAGATTTCCGAATACGAGATATCATTTTTCATAAATGTTTTATTAGCCTTTTTATGCCAATATTCTCGCTTTATAAAACAATGAATGGATCTTGTGACCTTTAAGCGGTACTCATTTCCAGATTCACAACTTTTTCGACAAGTTCTGTTAATTTTTCGTTACGATTGAGATTTAAAAGGTTAATATTCGATTTTTATTATTTTGTATATCCAGCTCTATTTAGTTTATTTACCATCCTTATAATTTAGGGGCTTTAGAATGACACTCTCAAACAGGTGAGAATGACAGATGACGCTCTAATTTACCACGTGATTTGACATTTTAAAGTAATCATTTATTCTCCTTATACCTTTGCCTTAGATTACGTTAAAATCATGTTTTCAATAAACATTGGCTATGGCTACTTACAAACAACTATTTAAAACTCCTCTCCGTTAAACTAGGAAAAACCTTACCTTTATCTTGTGTAAAAGAGTTTTTTTTTTAGAACCGACCTCACTGGCGTATGATCTTTGTCAAGAATAAGATCAGGACATACATCTCTGGGGTCACATAAGAAGCGATTTACAGGGTCACTTTATGTTCCGTACTAGACAGTTACGGAGAATATTAATGACTTGCTTCGGCCCACGACTTTCGTCCGCGTGGAAGTCAACTACACATTAAACGTATCATTTTTGTAATCAGATCACAGCTTCCAGAATTACCTCTTACAAATAATTTTACCTCTTTATAATATTAGCTTAGATTTAAATGTTTTGGCCAGGAATAAAACACGTTGCGTAATCAAACTTGTAACTTTTATTGTTTCAACACAGTACAATTTACGCGTGTTGCTTCACCCAGTTTTCCACAACGACTGCCCATAGTGGCGGACGAAGCAATTATAATGTTAATTTACCCCACCACTCCTAGTGGCAGAATCTTTAATCAAATTAGTGACCAACAAAGAATAGATTAATCAACTGAAATACTTTGACAAACGAATAAATTACTAATAAAAAATAAAATAAATATTTATTCAGTATTACAATTGGTAAAACATTAACATAAAATCTTTAAAAAGGTATTATGATGTTAGATGCCTGTACAAGGATAAACCTGTGTCAGAGGCGGCATGAGCTCTTACTTTATGGTAATTGTAGGACAACAAAATTCTTAACAATATTTAACATTACAAGTCTTGAACTAATGACAAAAATAATGTTGAAAAATGTAATTAATTCAACATTTTATACCTACACTTAAATACTAAAACATAACAAAAAGTCTTATAAACGTAATTTCTTATTCAGTTTACGTAAAATTGTTTATTGCACTTTATAACCTAGTAAAACACATGATATGTTTTGCGTCATTTCATATTATACGATTATTTATACAGATTAATTAATAAGTCATTAAAAACACATTAATAAGTCATTTAAAACTAATAAATTCATGACTTCTTGACACATTTATTTACATAATCAGCCTATAATGTTCCCACTGCTGGGACACAGGCCTCCTCTCTGTGAGAGGGAGTGGGCCGTAATCCACCACGCGGGCCCATTGCGGGTTGGTAGTTGTCACATGTCTTGAATTATTGGTTCTAGGACATGTCGGTTTCCTCACGATGTTTTCCTTCATCGTTTTGAGAGCAGTACTGATGAAATAATTTACACAAAGTAAAGCGCCTGTCCGGGTTCGAACCTATGACCTACAACTCGTAAGTCGCAGCCGTTACCACTGGGCCACCACTGCTCATTACATTATTACACTGCTAACATTTATTTACACAATATTTATTCAAATACTATACGACCTAACAGCTCAACCATCCTGTTTCAAGCGAGTACCATCGTTTTTTTTTTTTGCAGTAAATTTATTTTGCTTCATAATTTTCGTTTTAATCAATATTTAAAACACTAAATCAAATCAACAATTTATAGGAAATTGATAGTTTAATATTTTGGTTACCTATTCCTTGTTGTGGACACACATCTTCGTTCATCATCACTGGTGAAATCACTCCCATGAATCGGATTCTAAAATGCCCAAATCGTCGATCATTTGATTTCCGCTCAGAGTCTTGCACTCTCTCGGATCACTTTTAACAGTCCTAAAATATTTAAGTACCTGTTCTGGTTCGTTGAACTGAGATGCCTGAGTGTCAATCTTCACCGCAAGGACGTCCATTTCATACAGAAGACAATCTACTGATTGCCTGCCATATATTTTACATCTATTTAATAGTTTAATCTTCGTATAGTAATAACGCTCTAGTAGAATCATTTCAGCTAAAAGTCTGCGTAATCTTCCCTACATGAGAAAGATTCCACCAGTTTCCTTTTCCAGTCTGACCATGTATTTAAGTCAAATTTAGATCCCCATGTCTTTGCTACACCGTGCACCGGTTAGCTTAGGCAGACAATTATCCTGCCGGGGTCGTGGGAAAGTCTGAAAAGGATACTGAGGTCCCTGGCAAAACAGGCAACGGAAGGAACGGGCAAAACAGGCACGGGTGGGTTTCAGTCAGTAAGAGTCTGACACACCTCCCGCTCCGCCCATAGCGGGAGAAGTTATTTGATAATTTACCACCAAAAAAAAGGCAGGCAGTAATTAATGATATCTTTTTTTTACCAACCGTAAATTAAAAAGTAAATTTTTGTACATTCCTCAATTTTGGTCAACCAAGTCAATTATGGTTTGTTTATTATTTATTTATTTAACAGTTTATGTGCACACATATAAACAGACAAGAGGAAAGGAACAGAAAAATAGTATAAAGGTGATGCTTATTTCTAAAGTAATCTCTTCCAGCACACCTGCATTACATTAAGTGTTAAAAGATGTTTTAGGTTAATCTACTATCAGATTCTTTTCCTGTAGTTCTCCTTGTTCTTTTTGGTTATGGTGACTCATCTTCCGACTCCGAAGGCGTAGAGTAATAGCGCTTTCTGCTTAGCAGTGATGATCTTTGTGAAATCTCCGACTTTCGCTTTTCCTTTCTTTCGTTCCAGTCCTCATTTTCCGTCTGATCCTTTATTCCTAATATAACTTTGGTTCCCATCAGTATTTGTGTGCTCATGCTCTAGCCTCGAGCATTTTTCTTCGATTTGATTTTGCCACGTAATCTCGGGTTCTCCTTCCTGCGCATGTGCCAGCCTTTCCCTCGACTGGTCACATCACAAGTATTCCTTAACCTTTTACCTTGGGTTTGGTTTCCAATAGGGCGCTTACCTTGGGTTCCCTTTTTATAATGCCATTTACCTTGGGAATTTTCTTCATATCCATCCATCTTAACGAGGTGTGAAACTTACAAATATGAGCTTAGTATCTGTCATGTGCTACCTATAATGACACAAACGCAATCATAACATAAAGCCTATATTGCGCAAAGTGATTGGAGTAGACGTGTGGTAGACCCACATATCGCCAGCTATGTTTAAATTCCATGCACGGAGCTCTGTCGGGTCATGGTGGTTGAATGGCGGGAGAGGCTTTTGCACCCTACCTGGATATAATCCAGGTGATCCGGCCAGTGCTTGGCTCGAAAGGAAGCACGATTCCCTGACGTTTCAGGCGACGCAAGTGCTTTCGGGGCACGGTTGCTTCGGCAAGTACTTGTGTCGCATAAGCAGGGAGCCGGACGCTTGGTGCCATCACTAAGTCCATTGCTTGGAGGACACGGCGTGGCATTCGCTGGCCGAATGTGTCATATGGGACGAGCCGCGCAGTGGCCTTGTTTTTTTAAAGTAGGGAGTGACCTGTCGATGCGACCTTAGCTCGTTCAATGGTTGGCAGTGCAGATTCCTGCGTCGCGGTGGTATCCTTCTGGGAAACAGTTATCTTGCAGAAGGAAGGTGCAGAAAAGGGAATGGGAGATGTTCGTGATCTCCCTTGCCCTTCCCGTACCGCAGCAGGCACACTGGGCGTCGGCGGAGGGCGAACAATGTCCTCTTCTAGCCCCCTAAATGGGTCCAGAGGCGACGCCCCCTAATCCAACGGACCCGAGAGAGTAGCGCGTAGTGTTCCACGGGCGCCTCTCTATGGGTAAAAACCGACGCAGACGCGTCCGTACAGGCCGCGACAGGCGCTTCCGTGCCGCACCGCGCCCCGCCGCACCTTTGAATGACTGACGACGACAGGCCACTGTAAATCTCATCGGATGCGATGGTTCCCACGGCCTATTGGCCTGGCCTAGTGCAAACTGGCCTGTAAGAAAGCGGGCCGTGGGACCTCAGCATAAGACGTAACTGGGGAGTTCAACCTCATTCGCACCCACAGGCCGCCGACACTACGCAAGTGTACGGGGGAACATCGGGGTGGTTTTAGTCAGTAAGAGTTTGATAGACCCCTCTGCCCGGCAACAAAATATAAAAGGCAACACAGTGCACGTAGAACAGATGGCCGATGGAGTCAAAAAGTTATCGAGTGGCGACCGCGTACTGGAAGTCCTAGGGCCAGAAGGCCTCCCAAAAGGTGGGCCAATATTTTTTTGAAGACCACTGGCATCCGCTGGATGCGAGAAGCATAGAACCGGTCAAAGTGTGGTGCTTGGGAGAGGCCTATGTTCAGCAGTGGACGTCTTTTGACTAAAATGATGACAATGATGATTGACACTGACTGCTCTGGATCGTGGTACAGATGTGATCCATGAAGATCGCATTCAGTTTCATTGTTGAAAAGAAATCTATCTATAGTAATCTATACTAATAAGTAAGCTGTATAGCTTGTTTTGTTTTTTTTTTTTGTTTGTTTGAACGTGCTAATCTCTGGAACAACCAGTTGGATTTGAAAAAAATATTTTTTACATTTGATAGCCCAATTCTTGAGGCTATGGGCTTTAATATCACGCTAGGACTCTTAGGAGACGAGCAAAAGTAAAAAAAAATAAGAAAAACCATTAAGCCAAAACCAAATAATAGCACGGGCAAGCGACGTGATGCGTCGAGGTGGGCCGGGGTAGCAAGAAATTTAACGCGGACAAAGTCGCAGGCAGAAGCCAGTTAAAAATAAAGCAGAAACAAGTTCACTAATCGAAACAACAGAACAATCGCGAAGCTGACCGTCAAACTTTTTCATTACAGGGGAAAGGGAATCTCTTTTAAAGAGGAATGAGCATTGTTTGCTGACAAAAACGCGTTTAAAACTGGATCCTTTGTTATCTGAGAGAAAATGAGTTTGTTGTTAGTATTGTAATGTTAAAATCCAGTCAGTTTGTTTAATGAATTTCGGTTTTCAGGACTCATTACCTAATATACATAAGTCTCCAGTTCAAGTTTCTATCTAATATATTTCTAATTAAAGACTACCTATCTAAATTAAGATTTGGAGGTAGAAAACACATAACATAACATCACTCCTTGTGTCCCCGAAGGGTTGGGCAGAGTTGGACCTACACACACATTTCGCCAGTTGTTTCAGTTCCATGTATTAGCGGGCCTATTGCCATCAACCGAGCAAAAATCACAAAAAGTCTGGGCTGCTGCTGAGAAATTCCAAAAACCCAAAAACACTTTGCACAACCCGGGAAACGAACCCAGGACCCCACGCTCAGCAGTCACGCTTGTGACAACACCATCACTATCCATACGTGTGTGAATAGTGTAAAAACTTAAAATGAACGAGCCACAGTGACTGTGCATAGTGCAGAATTAATTTAAATGCTAAAACATGATTCAGGTACGTTTGTGGTAGTATGCCAGCATGTTTGGAAGCTTAAGCCGTCTGTGAACCCTTGTATAAGACCCTCGCTATCCTATTTTTTACTCAGATTATTCCTCAGTCAGCAAAAAGCAGAACTCTGTGTGAAATTCTAAAACATTGCCACATTTATTAGTTAAGGGCTTAGTGGCTTAGGTACGGACACACATAAGGAAATTGCCACCAAACTCGCATAGCTATATCAACCGCGGGGTGGCTACGAAGTCGTTAGAGGTTAAAATAACTTCCACGATCCCCCCTAACTACTTTACCATTCGCTTTTAAATTCCAGCTGTTTCAAGGAGAAATGAACCAACGAAGAATAAACATTTAAATAGAGCAGTAATAAATCTAATATTTTTACTGCTCTCCTGTGTCATAACCTCATAGCTTAAAGCGAAACGGGGAAACTCAGTCTGAAGAAAATGAGTTCGTTACAGTACTAGTACATTCAAAGTTATTAGTGCAGAGTACGTTCGGCTTCAGAAGATAGAAGAAATAAAATTATTATTTGTTTTTTTGTTCCTATACGCGAGTTTCGCTAACAAGGAGAATATTAAATGATCTTTGCTATGAATTCTACATGTTTATATACATGTTTCTGCGTAATAATCTATCCAGCTTCGCAAGCAAATTGCTGTTGCTACCCAGTTTTCTAAATTGCTTTTATGAGCATCGAAGAGCTACGCAATGTTTGTTTTTATCAGGAATTATTGGAGTACTTTTGCGTAAAATAAAAGCTTTTGTTTGTAATATTTAAAGGTCAGATATTCCCAGTATCCGATACAAGAACATGTGTATTCCGAGATATCGCTCGATACAGTTCTCATGAGGCAATTTATCGTTAGGACTACGTATATCCTTATTTATTGGTAGATCGCGTAAGGGCTGGCGATCGCTCCATTTATCTATATAGGTATCCGTCCTCAGTAAACATTTTCCTACGGTTTCGAGCCTTTCGAGGGCAGGGAAACCATTACGAAAAGTTTTCTGAAGGCCGTTATTTGAACTCAGCCCACGTAAATTAATTTTTAAGTATATACAAGAAATATTGTTTTTAGATCGCTTTTAAGATAGGGTTTACTTGGGCGACAGGGAAAGCGGTTAAAGGTTATTATGATTTGTAAAGGACAAAAATGTTAATGTAAGCAGGGTTTTAGGTAATGTATATTGAGCTAGGTACTTTTAGTGCCTACTTTTAAATTCTGATTTTAAATTAACCGTGATTTTAGACGGATATGAAGTCTTGGGCGTAAGTACTTCAGACTTCGCTTTTAAGGGGGGTGTTCTTATATGTTTTTTGATTTATTGATGGCTGAGAATCAACTCGATTAAATAGGTTTTTTACTGCTGCCAAATTAACAACTCTATGCAACTACATAATTATAATTCTGCAGTATTTGTGAAGTGGAAAATGAATGTGATCTGAACCGGAATATGATTATAGATTTCCAAATATCACAAACTGCATCCCTCCTTTTAATTCAAATCGGATTCACATTTTCATTTTATGCAACAAATATAATTTTATCCGTCTGTATAAAAAATATTATAAATAATAAACCGTTCAATCTATAGCATTATTTGCTGTCAGCGAACTTTTGTATTCTCCAATCTCCAATAAGATGTTATAAGCAAGGGAATAATGGAAATAAGGAATATATTGGAAGCAAGGTAGATGCGGATTTAGTTTGGCAACTTTTCTTTCCTATCATATTGTATCGTGTACCTACTGAAATACCTTGAATAAAACGAAGAAACAACAATAGAGGCAGAAAAAGTTATTGCTTTTAAAGTAAATATCAGACGCATCACTTTGTTCATTTTTGTCTTTCATTCGGCATGTTTCACTCGAAGTGAAACGTCTGAACACAAAATTAATGAAAAGTTATGAATTCATCAGTTAATCGATCCAACGATGTTGGATTTCGGCACTCGGCATCTTTCACTCGCCTACCTAATGATCGAATAATAAAATGAAAGGAGCAGACGAATGTTGGTCGGTGTCTTGTGGACATGGAATGAAACAAAATGAAACTTCACTCGAGTGAAGCGTCTAATATCAGCTAAATCACCAAGGTTGGCCGATAGATTGGTAATAGGCCATTTGACGGTTTTTAAAAACCATTTAAAAATGTTCCATGTGGTCTATTTTCCTTAAAACATGAATATTATCCAAATTCACATAAACTTTCATACTTAATATTTTCATATTTAATATTATTTTTCAATTTAATTTTCATAGTCAAAACGGGGAAAACTTTATTGGTGGCTCGATATCATAATCTTTCACTCCAGGGTATGTCACTTCTGTAGTGACTTGTGCGATGTTTTTATTGGTACATGCCATACACCATTGGCTATTTTGTTAGCTTACAGTATACACGCAGTTATTAATAATTTAACTGAGACTAGGTTAAGTGACGAAACAGTATTATCTAGTACTTCTAATGATACTGTGATAGATTCTTTAAACTTTTAGACTCGACAAAAGAGAAGCATAATAAGAATATTTTACTGTATCACCAAAATATAAATCGTTTCTCTGGCACAATCCTAGACGTGGAATTGTTAATAGATAAATATCATATGGATATCTTATGTTTTTGTGAAACCTGGTTAAGACCGGATAGGATGTTGTTTAATGTAAATAATTTTTCAGTTGCCAGTGCGTACAACAGGTCCTCAATAGGGGGTGGTACCTTGATATTATGTAAAAGTATTTTCAGACATAAGGAAAGGAAGGATATCACTGCTTGCTCTGTTGATCGCTTATGTGAGGTAGCATGTGCAAAGGTTGAAGGTCATACTTTCTTATGTGTTTATAGACCACCAGCATCAAACTTGTCACCATTTTTAATAATTATGGAAGAAATACTAAGCAAACTTTTTAAAGACAAAAAAATAGTTTTTGTTTGTGGTGACCTAAATATTGATCTATTAGTTATTTCAATGGATAAAAGTAAGCTTATATCAATGTTTAAATCATTCAATTTGAAGTGTATATTTAAAGAAGCAACTAGAATAACAGCAACCTCAGCTTCTTGCATAGACAATGTATTTACTAATGGTAAAATAAAAGACTCTTCCTTAATTAGTGGCGTCAGGTCTGACCATATTGGTCAACTTGTATCATTTGACCTAGATAAAAAGTTACACATAGATAAAACTATTCAATTAAGACCTCTCACTAAAAATAAATTGAAAATGTTTAATAATAATGTTCTTAGCAATCTTTCAACAGCTAGTTTTGATTCACAAGACCCCAATATAAACTACGGTACATTATTTTCTACAAGTTGCCAAGAATTCAATAAAGCATGTCCTGTGAAAAAAGTTGCTATCAATACTAAACCAAAATTTAATGAATGGGCCACTGCTGGCATTAGAAAAAGCAGAGATATTTTATATAATTTGTACTTCGAGAAATCATTGACTTCTGATGAAGCCCTTCATAACTATGTCAGAAATTATTCTAAGATTTTCAAAAGAGTCTGCGCTCAAGCTAAATCTAAATTAATAAGTAACAAAATTAGTATTTCTAACAATAAAATAAAAGCTGTGTGGCAGGTAATTAACAAAGAAACTGGAAACACAAAACAGCCAGATCAGAATGAATTGTCTTTAAAAATTAATAATGAAACCATTACAGATAAGTTAAAAGTTGCTGAGAGACTAGAAAATTTCTTTACCAACATCCCAATAGAGGTTACGAAAGCCCTCCCCTCATCACCTATATTAGCTGAATCTATTCTCAAAAAACACTTCTCTAAGGACATTCCAAGTTTTGAATTCAAGCCCATTTCTATTGTCACAATTAAGAAGGCATTCAAAAGTCTTAACATAAAGAAAACTGAAGACTTATGGGGGATTTCCGTTGGGGTTCTTGGAGATATCATTGACACAATAGCCCCTGTCCTAACAGGCATATTTAATCAATGTTTAGACAGCGGTACGTTTCCAGATTTAATGAAACATAGTAAAGTAGTATCAATTTTCAAATCGGGTAGTAAGAGTGATCCCTCTAATTATAGACCTATATCTGTGCTACCAGCATTGAGTAAAATATATGAAAAATCATGCTAGACCAGATGCTGTCACATTTCAATTCTAATGGGATTTTACTTAGTCGCCAGTTTGGCTTCACGAAAGGTAGGTCGACGACTGACGCAGGAGTAAAACTCATCAGTCACATTTTGGAATCCTGGGAGAAATCCCAGGATGCCATTGGCATTTTCTGTGACCTCTCAAAAGCGTTTGACTGCGTTGACCACAATACACTGACCTGTAAACTACACCACTACGGAATTCGTGGACAAGCTGCTGATCTTGTTCTGTCCTATCTATCAAACAGGCAGCAAAAAGTAAACGGGGCGACGTCCTCGGGGTCTCTAGTAAAGATGGGCGTGCCCCAAGATTCAATTCTTGGCCTTTTCCTATTTCTAGTTTATATTAATGATCTCCCTTACATGATGGCAAACTTATCCGATATAATCCTATTCGCTGACGGTACTTCTCTTATTTTTAAAATAGATAGAAAAGATCCGGATGTCTTACACGTCAACGATAGTCTGGCTGTTCTTTCGAAATGGTTCGCAGCTAATATAATATAAAGCAATAATCTCTTACTTAATGCGACCAAAACAAAATGTTTTAAGTTCTCACTACCAAATGTACCCCAAGTGGCTCTAAATTTAAAACTTGATGGCAAGAGACTAGATGCTATTACGGAAACTGTATTTCTAGGAATTACTCTAGATTCGAAGTTGCAATGGGGAGCCCACATCAGAGCTATTTCAGGTAGATTAAGTTCAGCTGCATATGCAGTAAGAAAAATTAGACAGTTGACTGATATAGCCACAGCTAGGTTAGTATATTTTGCTTATTTCCACAGTATTATGTCTTATGGCGTTCTGCTGTGGGAATCGGCAGCTGATGTAGATTCAATTTTTATTTTACAAAAGAGGGCAATCCGCGCAGTCTATCGAATGGGTCCTCGTGAGTCCCTTAGAAACAAATTCAAAGAAATGAATGTACTAACTCTGCCTTCTCTTTATATCTTAGAAAGTATTTTGTATGTTCGCAAAAACTTGTCTTTTCAAAACAAGAAGTGATTTCCATAATATAAATACACGTAGTAAACATGAAATTGTGATACCCAAATTTAGATTAACAAAAACAAGCAAATCATTTGTTATCAACGGTATCCGCTTTTATAACAAGTTGCCAAAGTCAGTTACAGAACTTAGCGACGGAAAGTTCAAAACCCACATCAAACGTGTCGTTACCAAAAACGCATATTATAAGATTAAAGACTACGTTGAAGACAAGGAAGTTTGGCAATAATTCCTTCTACACATGTGACTTCCCTGGTACCTCATAAACGGCATAACTATGTAAATGTCTATTAACTGCTCCCAAATTACGATGTTTATTATTATTATTTTTTATACACATTTTCTTTTTGACGTATTATTTTTACTGTTTGACATTACATACCTAAAATTTTGATTTCAGACTTGTAATGGCAAACTTCATTTGGTTTAAATGGGTTTTTATTTTTATTATTTTATTAATATTTTACACAGATTTGTGTGTACCTTGTGAATGTGAGAACGTTGTAGGCCTAATAGACTAGATATTTTGTAGACCTTTTTCTTTTTTTTTTTTGTTAAGTACCTGGTGCGTCTCGACAGGTCTACACTGTCCTCCCATACCTATTAACACTGTAATTTGAAAACATTGTAAAAGCCAATTATTTTTAAAAGAGTAACCGTGGAGTTTCTTGCCGGCTCTTCTCCATAGGAAACGACCCATTGGAACCGTGCACCTAGCTTCTGACGTTTCATAAGTGTCCATGTAGGTTTATGTGAAATAAAAATATTTTGATTTTGATTTTGATTGACCATTGGTGCGAAAATAATTCAACAACAAAACCGATTTTCATATCCTAAATAATTAATGATATTACTAATATACATAAGTGAGATGCATTGTAATATTTCAAATAGAATAACACGCTAGATACTTAATGGTATAAAATATATGGATACGGACCTGGTATACACTGGCCTGCAAAACTAAGTACTACACTTTTAATTTTTTTTTTCTAAGCTGTAGAAGTTAGAGATATAAAATAAAAAACGTTTTATAGCAATTTTTATCAGCTTTCTTTGAAACTATGTATAGAGATAAAAAAATAAAAATTGCAATTATTAGCTGAGTGTCTTAAACCACAATTAACATTTACAAGTATGTTTTACATGTTATTAATTTTTTAATAACTGGTATTGCCTCCTCGGGCTCTGTTTACAGCTTCGAGTCGACTTGGCATACCTAACACGAGGTTTCGGAGCCGATGTTGGGGAATATTCTCCCATTCTTATATCAGGGCCTGTTTTAGTGCCCTGAGGGTGGTTGGTGGTGGTCTGCGACTTCTGACTAGTCTTCCTAGCTCATCCCAGCCGTGCTCAATTGGGTTGACTTCACGACTTCTTGATGGCCAATCTATCCCGCTGATACCAACCTCCTGAATATACTCTTGCACGAGCCGTGTGTGGCCGGGCATTATCATGCATCAGCATCGATCCATCACCCATATTTACTAAATATGGCCCTGGATACTCATTGAGAATCTCCTGGGCATATCCTTCCCCAGTCAGAATGCCAATTTCTATGGCCACTAACTCTGTGCAACCTTCTGAAGATATGCCAGCCCATCATGTACACTGCCTCCACCGTACAAAACTCTTTCTGAGAAGCAGGCTTGAAGGTATCGCTCACCAGGTCGCCTGTAGACACTTCGCCTTCCATCAGAAGTGTAAAGTGAGAATCGAGACTCATCTGTAAACAAAATTCTTGACCATTCTTCTTGATCCCACTGTATCGGGCGTATCGCAGTCTCGCTACTCAATGCTCTCTCTCGAGTTTGGGGCCACTCGCTGGTCTTCGGGTTTCAGGTTTGCTTCAGCTAGTCTTCTTCTCACTGTACTGTCACTAATGTAGTCCCTCCGGTTCTGAAGAAGTTGTTGCTGGACTTCAACTGCATTTAGGTGGCGATTTCAACACAGTGGAAACAATATAACGGTCTTCTCAGGTGCAAGTACACCAGGTTCTCCCATTACCAGGTCTCCTCGAATGGTTTCCGGTCTCTTCGTACCTTCGCTTCACCTTCTGGACCGTTTGTAACGTCACACCCGCCATTCTTGCAGTACGACGCATACTGATGCCTAGTTCCAGAAATGTCATGATCCTAGCACATTCTTCAGGTGAAAGAGGCATGATAAATAAGTTTATGTGCTGTTGTCTAACTTAGCTTTTTGTAACAAGACTCATCGATCAAGAAAAAATTGAAAACAAAAACGGAAACAAAAAATGAATGGTAAAATAGTAACTCGAAAAGGATTATTTTTTATTTTAAAGTTTCTTCAGCCATTTCTTAAAAGAAGGTTACCGACTATGAAGTTTTTATGTACAAAATTAAACTATTTTCCGAATCCTTTTTGTTTCGAAAGTATCCAGTATATATATTTTATTAATTTATAAAGACAACTACAATTACACTCCAAAAATACTTACAATTCTAGATGTTAGTAATCAATTTAACTTATTTGCTATGGTATGAATGAATGAATGAATGAATGAAATGCACCGACCCCACCGTGGTTAAACCAGACGCGATTGCTCGAATGAACCCAAGGATTCGCACTAGTCCCTGGAGCCTCATGTTTCATGGGACTACAGAGACCATTGCATATCAAAGAGTACACCGGGGGGCGCGCGCGCGGTAATGGTCAGGAAGACGTGCCTTTAGGATAGGAAGGATTATTAGAGCCTACCGGATATGCATCCTTGAGCAAGCAATGGAATAGTGGAGAGACAGGTAATTTATCTATGGGAGGCCATCGCATTGCTGCATGTAACAGATGTGTGCAAGATAGCACATCCTGTGGTTCTTGATGCGTTTGGTTACAGTTTTTCCGTCCAAGATTTCATGCATTTTCTTTTCCTTTGGTTTATTCCTAGCGTGGTTAATCAAGTCTCTTATGAAAACTCTCTCATACATTCTCAATCTTTTTTTTTTTTTTGAGTTTTGGTAATCATCAAATAACCTCTCCTGCTTTGGGCGGAGCGGGAGGGTATGTCAGACTCTTACTGACTAAAACCCACCCGTATTCCTTCCTGTTGCCTGTGTTGCGGGGGCCTCGGTGACCCATAAGTACCTTCCCGTGACCCCGGCACATTCTCAATCTTGACCTGTTAGCTTTAGTGACTGCCGATACTTTCAAACCGTGTATCATACAGGGCACGATCACCATTCGATACATGAGTCTGGCTAGTTTCCAATCCATCTTTGAGTTTGTTATATTCATAACAAACTCAAAGATGGATTATGGATAGTGATTTTGCGTTTCTAGTGGCCTGTTCGCAGCGTTTTTTAATTGTGTTTTTCCTGCTTAATGCAGATGTTATGTGTGTGCCTACGTATTTAATTTCATCGACTGTAGGTAGATTTATTCCATGAATGGTCACATGGGCCGTTTTCTTTGTAGCTATGGGGTCTCTAATTAGTATTTTTGTTATTGTTTCATTTATTTGGAGGCCGACACTAGCAAGTAGGGGTTTAATATGGTATAGGATTTCTTCTAGTCGTTCAATGTCATGCGTAATGAAGATAAGGTCGTCCGCAAATGATAATACCAGGGGGAGTGAAATTGCACGATCCTGATCCAGTTTGATTAATAGAGTTTCCTCTTCAAGGTTTCTAAGGACCTCATCCATGACCATCGTAAAGAGACGAGGGGACAACGGGCAACCTTGTGTCCCTATCCTTTGATAATCCAGCTGCTTTGCCTTTGCTGGCCACACCATTTTATGCATGTTCGTTCATTCATGCAAACTTTTATTATCCTGTTGGTTAGTGGTTTGCTAGTTCGTTGTATTAAAATATCTCGCAGTGCGTTGAGGTCGACATGGTCAAAAGCGTTTTCTATGTCGAGAGCGAGTACATAAATCCTTTTTCCTCCCCGCCATTCTTCATCCAAGACCCTTTTAAGCGTAAAAATGTCCGTTGACCTATTGTTTAAAAAGGCAGCCTGGTAATTCTTTGCCTAATCTTTTATTGTTTCGTCTAATTTTTTTAGTATGTAGGTTGCGTAAATTCTGTAACCCGTATTACAGACCGATATGCGGTGATAGTCATTCGTAGCTTTAGCGTTACTGTTTTTCGGAATTGGTACCTGCACTGTCTCTAACCACGTGTCAGGTACTTTGTTATTTGCCCAAGCGTTGATCATATGTATGGTGACGGCTATCTTTAGTATTTGGGGCATCGCTTTGAATAGCTCGATTACAACGTGGTCTGTTCCTGGAGCGTTCCCGTTTCGCATGTTGTTAATGATTCCCGTTACGTCGTCCAACGTTGGTCCCGTATTTTGTGCGTCTGTTATCTGCTTTGTTATATTAACCGTGGGTATGGGTGGGCCCTCGGATTTTTTTAGGATTTCCTCCCATTTGGTCATTGGTATATAAGCGGTTTTTTTCCGGCGTTTTATTTGTAGTTTGTTGCTCCTGTAAAATAAGTAAAGTACTTGCATGCGTTTTAAAGGGTGTTTCTTTCCCAGCCCATTAAAGAAGGCCCCGCATGCTGTTTGTTCTTCTTGGTATTTGACATTTTGAAGTATTGCCTGACATTTTTTTACTCGATTATGTCTATTTGGGTTATCCGGTTGCCTACTTTGTACGAGTTTAGCCTTTTGAAGGTTGGTAAGGGCTATCCGATGATCCCCGGAGTGAATCGGTTGAAAAATCAGGGTTTCCTGAGCAGCCGCTTTTTATACTTCAGTTATGGTACTCCATGGTATTTCGATGTTTTCATGCGTTGAATTGATTCCTATATATCCTAGTTTTTTGGTTATGCAATCTTGGTATTTTGTTTTGGTGTATTTGCTATTGAGAGCAGCATAATGGCATTGTTTATGGTTGAAATCCTTAGCCTCGATGGTTGTTGCTTTTGTGGCTTGCGATTTGTTTTGTTTGGTACCTTCGCTTTTGTTTACGATTCAATTTTTTCTTATCTGTCCCCAAGTTATTTTATGGTCGGAGGTGCCCCTATTGGTCCATTCACCTTTAATGAAGTGGAAGAGTTTTCTGTTGTATGTGGCGTAATAATGTGGTCCAATTGGGATTTCTGAGTGCCCTTCGACCATGTTGTCCTGCATGATGATCTCGCTTTTGTCATTTCTATTTGCAATTTTTCCCTGTTGGCTATATCCATTAACGTTTCCTACATTAACGTTGTAGTTGGAATAGTCATGAAGGAGATTTAGGTCAATTAGCCCTTTGCATTGGAAACTTTGTGTATCATGTCGTCCAATATGGGCGTTAAAGTCGCCTAGGATTACTAGCGTGCATGTCCTAGGTTTTTGTCTGATCAAGTTTAATACACCTGTGAAAGATTTGGTTGCTTTAGAAGTACAACTGTTGTGTGAGAGTTGATTATATAAAGATAGGCATGCTCGTCACTTCCTATACAAGCTTTAAGAGTAATCGACATCGCGTCTGAATCTATGTTCCTGTTTTTCGTTTCTATTTGGGCGTCTTTTCTAATTAGAATTGCAAGTCCCCGGTGTGCTTTGCCTGTGGTTCCAGATAGATGCCATTCGTAGTGCGTGGAGTTGAATGTTCCTAAGTTCATGCCTGTTTCTTGTCTATTATTATTAATATTATTAAGTCTTGAATATTATTAAGAAGTGCTAAGTGAATTCTGTCGCCACCTCGGTTCACCGAAACATATGTAGCAAAGTCTCGTCGTATAGACAAGTGGTCGAAGGTAAGCCCCATTATGTAATTAATTTTGGTGACTTATTGCTCTGAATAAGCAGTTACCGTCCCGTTCCATGGGAACAATTGTTGCCATTTTAACCTTTTTTGGGTAATAAATTAGGCGTGAATAAGCTGTGCACGTGCGGATTTGGGACGCACAGTGAAACAACAGGGCGCCACGGGTGCACTGGCTAGCTTTTGTAAGAGCTTTGTTTTTGTGAAGAGATGTATTTTGTTATGAAGGGATTTTTTTGGCTGTTACTGGAATTCGACAGGGCCTTTAACGCCAGGCACACATGGGTCTAACAAATCTTGATTTTCGACCATTCACAAGAATCGGTAATTTGCTTAATTGGTGACTTTTGCAGGAGGAGAAAGTCAATTTGTTTAACCGCTCAGGCCCGTGGCTCAATAACGTCATCTCTCAATCTCAAAAAAAACATTTTTATTCGATAACTACTTTCAAATCGCGCGCCGCGAGGGCTCCTATTCGGAGCCATTGGGGCTTTATCGGTTAAAGTATTTTCTGGGACTTTATCTTAATGTTATGATTATAAAATACAAGAAATCAGTTAGTTAGAACCTTCGATTAATAATTGTTCGAAGGTTAGAACAGTTAGATTATTATCCAACTGCACCCCAGAGTAAATGTTGAGGATTCACGGATTAAAAAGATGATTATGATTGACACACACGTATTACAGTTAAAGCGGGACTGTTCAGCAGATCCCTATCAGATATGGAAAGATCTCACCAGATTAGCTTGGACAGGTACACTCGCCTGGGATCCGGAGCGTACATAGGCCTAGATCGCCCCAGCCTTGTACAGCTCTAGCGATTTTATTTAACGACACCAAGACACAATAAAATAAACACTGTTCCGAATGGTCAAACTCGACCCATCTGTCACGCACGGTGCAGTGCACAATAAAAAATATATTTGGGGATTTGGCAGAGAAGACTACGACACGTCCGTTCACTGCGAGGTCCGACGAACGACCAATTTAACTTATTTGCTATGGTAGTACTTAAATTCTAATACTGACTGGGTGGTGTTTATAAGATGCCTCATTATGGGGCTTTCATCAGGTCCATCAGCAATAACTTTTAGGAGGGTGTTGCTACTGTCCCGCAATCTGATGAGAAGAGATGCATTCTTTTTCCGCACTACAGCTAAAAAGCTATCTACTCTGGCTCGATCAAACATTACAGATGCACTGCAATAACTTGGCAGTCGCAACAGCGCCCTAAAAGCGTTGCTAATGTCAAGTCAATCCACTTAACTGTCAAGAAGATTTACCAAATAAGTAAAATTCTAAATATTAGGTACATAATTACTTAAATGTTTTACTATATCTCTCAGCTTAACTACAATTACAATAGAAATAACATTAGTGACAGGCATTTATTAGCATGTATTTCTAAGTATTGAAAAGATTGTTTCGTACTAAATATAACCTCAAAATATATTTATTATAAATGACAGTATAAAAAAGTGATTTACATTATCGCTTCTTGACTGTACCTATAGGCTTCTAATCTAACTTAACTATCTAACTTATAAGTTAGGTTAATAACTAGTCGTTCTTTATCTATAATAATCTGTAATAATTATAGAACATCAAACTAAAGTAAACGACGCACATCTCTGGTGCGCATGGTTCGGGCTAGCTCCAGCGGCAATCTGAGGGTATTCTCGCACAGATTCGATTGTCAGTGCCTGAACCATTGCTGTATGGTTGACGTACTGAGCAAAGAGAGGCCTCTCTTTTCTTAAGCCAATCCCCACGCTAAAACCCACCCGTGTTCATTCCGTTGCCTGTGTTGCCAGAGGCCTCGGTAACCCTTTCGGACTTTTCCGCGACCCCGGCAGGCATCGGCCCTAGTGGACCCCTACACTTGTACTGACATCTCTTTGAGGCGCGCGTGGATCACAACGCGCCGTCGACCCAGGCCTGGTCCTTATCGGATGGTGAGCTACCCATTGCTCACCGTCCGCAAGCCCGCGCCTACGGTGGCCGGAAATCCGCCTGGGATTCCCGACGCCCAGGGCGTCTCCTGCCAGCCTCATCCAGGTTCTAACTCATACTCACTTACAACACTTACAACATTGTTTAATAGTGTTTGAAAACTATTTACCTGTAAACCTATCACTTTGCTCGACTGTACTTGTGCAGCTATTTTACAGTTCAGTAATGAATGGAGTCAAGAAATGCAACGCGAATTTTCTCGAAGCTCAAAGAGACGCGAGGGCAGTGAATGAAGCTATCGAAGAGTTCAGTGCTTCGGAAAGCGAATATTTAATTAATTTCAATCTTTAGCTAATGGAGCAAATAACGGGGGAGGTAAACAAGATGGTGGCTGAATAGGTCTATCTTTGTAGAAGGTTTTTTGTAATTACTATGTAGATATGGAAGCAGTGGTGGCCCAGTGGTAACGGCCGTGAGTTACGAGGTGTAGGTCGTAGGTGTTCCCACTGCTTTGACACAGACCTCCTCTCTGTGAGAGGGTCACATGTCTTCGAATATTTGGTTCTAGGACATGCCGGTTTCCTCACGATGTTTTCCTTCACCATTTTGAGAGCTGAGGTGGTGAAATATTGTACACAAAGTAAAGAGCCAGTCTGGGTTCGAACCTACGACGTACGACTCGTAAGTCGCGGCCGTTACCACTGGGCCACCACTGCTATCGTAACTTAACTACATTATCACTCTTTAAAATTAGCTCCAACTTTCAAAGAAGTCGAAGAACTTAATGTTGCTTCAAAATCCTGTAAGTGGTTTGGCTTGAAGCCTTCAGGAGTCATCCTGTTCAAGCTTTAGTTCAAGAAATACTTTTTGCTTTTATAAACTTAGGGAGAATGAAACGCAAATAAAACTGAACTTTTTTTTTCTTTATCAACTGAGCCTATGTTGACTATTCTGCCAGCGTCCTGCTGTATAACCTCGTTCAAAGGCTGTCAGTGTCAACATTATTGTTGAATATTGACAGTGACAGCTCTGGAAAGCGGTTTAAATGTGCCGTTTAGTGTCATTGGTGAATTGAAATTCGCCCTTAGGTGTGTTCTTGTCTTGGGCTATGGGTTTGGGAGGCTGTAGTAGATCGGTTTCCTAAGAGTATAGAAAGGCTATGGCCCCTACCTGACCAATGCTTTATATAAAATATACCGACAAAATGGCAGAGGGTGACTTGCACACTCAATAATGGGCCCCCGAAAACGGCCGCTAGCACATAGTGACGTAGTGACAAGGGGGCAACACTTCCTGAGGTGCTTGAGGAGTGGAGAGGTATACCATGGCTATCAGGACAATCCCGGAAGTACGGTCAAGATACCCTACCAGCATCTTACTGGAATACTTCCTTCCTCCGAGCACGTTTGCTCTTGCAAATCTGACCAATAAAGGTAAGAATGATGTGGGAGTTCTGTTCCTCGTCAGTGTTCACTCCAGCCTGCCAATAAAGGCAAGCCAGAGATGAGGGACAAGACTTCTCCCAGGAAATCGGGTCCGTGGGGTCGCTATTGCCCAACAGCTCGCCACATGCTGCCCTGCGGGTTTCTGTATCTCTCTTAGTTTGGCTCCTTATCCAAGACCTGTTCCGGCAAAGTAAACTCTACCGGCACAGACCTGGAGTTTGGAGCGCGCAAGCCCCACCACGGCGTCAACGTAGAGATAGCCGCGGTGGGGTTATAATTTTTTTTATTATTATTATTTATTTATCCAATGACTTGTTTTTACTATTACGCATTATGGATTTTATCTGAAATAAACATTTTTATTATTGTTATTTATTATTATAGTGGTCTTATTGATGTTCTTCAGAAAGGTCAGGTGCGTATTACTCGCAACCGACATGCGTGTATGAATATAAACGAAGCAAAAGGAGTATGAAAGGATCGGTCCATGGGAAGAAGGCGTGAGTGTATATAGGTTCAAATGTAAGTAGCTAGCAAAACTCCACAGATGTGGTGGGTATCGATAACATAACACGATAAAATAAAGAAAAAAAGATGTTTTTTTTTTCTGGGGTCAATGAACACTTGTAGTAAAGTTACTTAAGGTAGATGAGAAAATCTGTATTTTTTGTTTGTTTTATCGTGTATAGATAT
Source organism: Atethmia centrago (assembly GCA_905333075.3). Lineage (NCBI taxonomy): Eukaryota > Metazoa > Arthropoda > Insecta > Lepidoptera > Noctuidae > Atethmia > Atethmia centrago. Next base: position 9,530,547 of record HG995383.1, on the reverse strand, counting down.
TGATACCTATCACGTAGTAAAGTTTACATAGAAAAAAAAACTGATTATGAAACTGATATTTCGTGTAACTAGTCGTTGACCCAAAAAAACAATGTTTTTTTTTTTGTTTTATCGTTTTTTTATATCGATACTGTGCAGGACGCCCGCTCGTAATACAATAAGAAACCTATATTTAATGTATAAATGTTGTAATAAGCACGTAGCCTTAAGTTCATTTTAGTTATACACATTCTGTTGATTATTAAGAACTTTGTCATGATCGCGATCGACTCTAGGTCAGGTTCAGAGCAGGTCTGAACTTGTCGAAACCTGTCCGAAACTTGAGCCACCACTGCCCGTCTCTGATTGGTGGACCTGGAGTCGATCGCAAACGCAATTTATTTAGCGAAAACTTGTTGGTAGTTTAAAACCAACAAGACAGCGCTACCGCCGCTACTTGCGCCTATGTAACTTTATATAAGTATAGGGCAGTGTGAGCCTTCGAACCACTGTGTTTTGTGTATCCAGATATTACAGTCAGCAATGAACAATAAATAGTCTTCAAGTTTAAAGAGTAAAATCAGTGAACAACGTAGTAGTGTCCTCCAATCCAGTGCACTAATGTGAGACCTATAAAACTCACATTTTCCCATCACGTCTACGGAGTTTCGCTAGCTAATTTAATATGACCCAGTATTAGGTGTATGTAAACTATCCAAATATAATATGTTATGTATACTTTATAAAGCATTGCATTTTTTAGTTGTTTATTTGTTATAAAAGTAGTTATTTCCCCACTCTGCAATCGGCATTCTGTTTTTGTTTTGATTGTATGTTATGTCGTCATTGGTTGTCATCTGCCAGTGGCGCAACACAGAGTAAATATTACGTAATCGACAGGATTGTCAAACTTATATGGGTTGATTACGAGGCTTATAGCTTCTTTGTATGTGTGTATTTTACGTATTTTTTTATAATGTGCGTTTTGTTTGTGCAGAATAAACAATTGTTCTTTCTTTTTTTTTACATCCTATAATGTTCCCACTGCTGGGACACAGGCCTCCTCTTTGTGAGGGGGATTGGGCCGTAATCCACCACGCGGGCCGAGTGCGGGTTGGTAGATGTCACATGTTTCGAATTTTTTGTTCTTTGAGATGTCGGTTTCTCACGATGTTTTCCTTCACGTTTTGGGAGCAGTGGTGATGAAATAATAACACAAAGTAAAGTGCCTGCCTGGGTTCGAACCTACGACCTACAACTCGTAAGTCACGGCCATTTCTACTGGGCCACCACCACTCTCTATGTATACTTTAATAAAGCAATATTATATCAGTTGTCACAAAAATATTATCCGTAATTTCTATTTCAACTGTAATAAGACATTGGCCTTGACGAAAATATTTATTACCTACTGTGTTATCCAAATATTGAGGCTCCATATTATCCCTTTTTCTATTCTACAACACAGAGAATACTATTATTAAGAACATCTACCCTATTTTTTCTTTTTGTATCGTTAATAAAGGATCTGTTCACTTAGGATCTGAAAAAAAAAGTAATGTACCATTTTCATTTTTGTGTCTTGTGTAATCCCTAACCAATATCTGTTCTGTGACGTGATTATACCTGTATCCTTTTTCTTTTTTTTTTCTTTTTCTATTATTGGAGCTAACTGATCTTTTTTTATGCATGTGTTTCTGTGAAAAATAAATCAATTTTTAATGTATATTTGTTTTTTTTTCTTTTTTGCCAGAGAAAAGAATCAAAATTGGAGTTTGGCTGTGTCGTGGACACGGCCGTGTGTTTCACGTGAATACGTGCACGTAATGGGTAATATTTTCTTTGTAATGATTTCTTTGATCCTTTAGCTACCGAGTGGTGTAATTAAATTTTGGATGGTGTTATATTTTTATTTTTGTTCCCTCTTGCGGCAAACTAACATAGGCCCAAAGGCCAGGTGGTTGAGTATTGAAATGTAAAGAAACAACAAACTATCTTAAACACAGTATAATTATAAAATTAAATCTTCACAATACACAACCCACGGTAGCCGATACGGATCTACCGTCTCAAACATAAGGTAGGTGACTACAGTTAAAACCTACTATTACCAGCCAGCTAATATTTCAGCAGATAGAGCTACTGTCGTAGGGACTTGGAGATAAACCCAGTACAGTTCTGTTTAAATAAAATTGAATATTCTAAATTTAAGTAGGTATTATAGTTTAACCTTCTAGTTATTATGAACGTTTATTACGAGTACTTAATAGATGGGCACCAGGGACTTGAGTCCGGGATCCCGGAGCCGACGAAGGTGTCCAATATACTTCTGGATGAACGTAGAATGTTGCACCCAAGATCCTTAATTTAAATTTAGTTGAAGACCAGTTTCCACTATTGAAAACCGGACTATGGTAAACGATTGGTTTCTACGAAAACCGTATTAAAATGTAAGAGATATGTTAAGGTATTTAAAAAAAACCGTATCGGCTGCGCTATCGCTAGACGGACTCTGCCAGCCACACAGTCATCTCCGCAAGAGGCTTCGAGCTGACTCGAGGAACGGGTCTCGCGTCCAGGCCCCAGACTCTCCTCTAGATCCTGGCGGCGAGACGAATCTCTCGAGGTGCCTCTCGGTTGGCATAGGGAGAAACCACTTGACTGTAAGATCCTCGACTGGCTGGAAAGGTGTCTGCGTATGCGCAATTTGGAATTCTTTAATAAATATCCATGGATCACGAGAATATCCTTTTAACAGCTAGGGAAGGGCTCACAGACCAATTCTAAGCAGTATTACCACAAAATCCTTACCTTTAAAACATGGAATAAGTTTCGAAGTATCACTCTAGCGTGTTCAAGGGCAAATAGACGCCACCACTATTTTTAATAATCCTGTCATGGATTACCGACCGATTATTAACCGGAATTAGACTGAGTGTCCCAAAAATCTCCCCTATTTCAGGTAAAATGATTATAAGATAAATACTACACCAAGATACTTAATTCTTGAAAATCACTAACAACTTTCCAACGTGACGTTTAAACTCTGAAACAATAAGAATCAAATTATTTATAGCTCCCTATACTAAAACTTGTCTTGATTGGGGTAATTATCTCAAAATATTAATTCGGCTAATTAGCAACGTACAACCTGGCTACATTATGTCAAAGATAACAGATTAAAAATAGATCTATTTGACAACGAAGTTTCTAGAAAGAAGTCTATATGGAAAAACTAATTTCATTTCCGCTTTCGGTTATTTAGTTTATTATTATATTTTACTGAAAGCTGAAAATTATTAAGGATTGCTCCATACGATATTAATTCGATGGTTTGCAATCAATAAGTTCAAATATCGATTAAACTACAACTGTAAATCGGCGACCACCAGATGTCGCCTCTAACTGTCAGAAACTGAGGTTCGACTGGATGACAGTTGGAATGTAAACATTATATGTATTGTTCTAATTAATTGTGAAAACCTGTGTAACAGGGTTTAGAAAAGTGATTTAATGTTAGAAAGTGTTAACTAAAGAGTCCAGTGATGAAATACGGTTGAAGGAATGAGTCCTTATATCAAATGCAGGCCAAAGTCACTTGTACAAACTACAATGAAATATATTACTCAGAAACCTCATAATGTCCTACTAATGTTTTCAGGTAAATGCTACTTTACTTATTAGTAATGGAGCTGTGTAATACCAACCCTTGGTAGGTACTCAAATTTACAACGTAACAATGTAGATGAAATACCAAACTGTATGCCCTGCTTTTGGTATCATCAGTTTTCTGAATTGCCTAGCTCTCTTTATAGAAGCTAATTTAACTTGTTAAGCCCCGCGCGACACCGATTCGGATTCAAACAATAGAAAATCAATTGTGTCTCATTAGCTGTACTTGACCAATTAAAGACGTATTCACGTCAAAAAACAATAATGCCAACATAAGCTCAAGACTTTTTGTTTTGGGTGGGAAATTATCAAATAACTTGTTCCGTTCTGGGCGGAGCGGCCTCGTGTGTCAGATTCTTACTGACTAAAACCCACTCGTATTCCTTCCGTTGCCTGTTTTTCCAGAGGCCTCGGTATCCCTTTCGGACTTTCCCATGACCCCGGCAGGCATCGGCCCTAGTGGACCCCTACACTTGTGCTGACAACATCTCTTTGAGGCACGCGTGGAACACAACGCGCCGTCGACCCGTGCCTGGTCCTTGTCGGACTCAAGCCCGCGCCTACGTTGCCTGTATTGCTAGGGGCCTCGGTAACCCTTTTGGACTTTCCCGCGACCCCGGTAGGCAGTGTTGGGCAAAATTTAATTGCAAGGTACAATTAAAAATAACAATTGATTAATTGTTAATTGTGAAATTTCAATTAACAATTGAATAATTTGTTAACTGTGAAGTTTCAATTAACAATTAATTAATTGTTAACTGTTAGTTTTTCAATTAAGAATTAATCAATCGTTAATAGTAATTGTTACTTTAATCAAATTTAAATGACGTAAATACAAATAATTGAAGATGGAGGGGTGGCTCTGGTTGATTGATGAAAGTCAGCAGGAAGTCGTTGGTTCCAGGCCGCGCTAAATCGTTCTTTGTGGGAGTTATTAGGAGAGGCTTATGTACAGCAGTGGACGTCTTTCGGCTGATATGATGATGATGTTTATGTTTCTCGTAAATAGAAAAAAAGGCCAGTTATAAGTAATCAGATAATATTTTTTATTTCAATTTAGTCAGTCAAACTATACACAGTTTTGGTAGACAGCAAAATACACACATTTTAGTCAAATATTAAAAAAAAAATTAAATCACAAGTATTATTTCTTTTATAATTCAAATTGCATTTAAAAAAAACTCTTTTTTCAAACATACTATCTGACAATTTGTGACTTTTCGGCAAATTAGTCATTGTTGCGAAGGAAAAAAGACGCTCTACTGATGCTGACGATGGCAATGGCGTATTAAATCTAATAAAAACAGCTTCTATCTCTGGATATCGATCTAGAGCTCCTAGATCGATATCCAGAGATAGAAGCTGTTCAGCTAAGATATTCAGCTGAATATCTTGGCTTTCTTCGGCAAAAAAATGCAACATTAACAGTTCGGCTTTAGTCAAAGGCGCAGCAGAAGAGTTAGTTACCGTCATAGATGTGTCCGAGTCTGAAGAGTCAGCATCAAAATTGAAAAATATGTTTTCTTGGTTGGCTTTTCTTGTAGCAACAGTTGCAGTTTCGTTTTCGTTTATTTGTTTAGAAATACAAGTCTTGAAAATTTTGAGAATCTTTGTTCGGTCTGAGGGCTCCAAGTAAGTCAGCCACTTGTTTTTGAACCGAGGATATGATAGAGAAGCTATAGCAGCATTTTCTGCTTCAGGTGTGGTAACATCGATTTTTTTTTAAATCTATTTTCAACGCCTTGTCTGTATGTCTCGATCAGAGGCTTGCAATACCTAATCAAAGTTATTCTTTTTTTCAATTTTCTGCAGTTTTTTTGCGTAAGGCCAGAAGACTCGGCATCACTATACCATAATAAGTGTTTGTCTCGCTCTGCATTATGTCGAGGGCTTCTGCCACAGGTGCAGCACAGATAAGATATTCTTTTAAGTATTCAAATTCATTTTCTTTGATTACGTTTTTAATGTTCAAAGATCTATGAAGAAGTAAGCTTTTTTCTTTAATGCTCTGTATTTGCTTCAGAGTCAAATAAGCTGTTCCATCTAGTTTCGCCAGGCCGGCTTAGTGTGTGTTGCAAAACATCTTGAATGATCTCCGCACTTTTTGGACGTGCTGCAGCCTTCCATAGAACATTGCATTTCTTTATGACTGCAGCATGCATATCCGACAATATAGTATTTTGCGCGCTTAAAACTTTATTCGCGTCTGTTGTTGCACAAAGGCTCAATGTGTGTGCACAGCATCTCAATTGCACAGATAGCAAATGCAAACCCTCGGGATTCATTGGCTCAGTCTCTTCATCATCTGACTCAGAGCTATCTTCAGGAGACTGAGAACCATGAAATTGTTTATCTGTATCTACAAGGTCAATGTTGGATAATTTCACACCAAATGTTTGAAAGGCTTTCACAAAATTGCTGCCGTTGCTGCCGACAAAATTTTGCATCGGCGACTGACAAAGTCGCCGATGCAAAATTTTGTTTGAATTTAGATTGTAGTCTGCATTTATTTCTTGTATGATTTCCGATAAACGATCGTAAATGTGGATGCCTTTGAATCTCTGACAGGCTAACGCCACTGAAGCTCTGCGCAAGTCATCTTTGATCCAGTGCACTGTGACGCCAATGAAACTTCTTTTCTTATTAGACCAAATGTCCAATGCTGTGCATACGTACTCCACTTCACTTATTTCAGATTTGATTGTCGTCACTTGCTTTTCGTAGTACTTTGCTATGCGTCGCCCCAGAGTACCTACGTCAACTCAAAAGTGTGATGTCCATTTCAGATATTTCTAAATCGGTAAAAATCTTTAAAAAATATGGGTCTTCTATAGCACGTAATGGGATCATAGAATTGATAAAATATTTCAAAATATTTTCGTCGAACTGATCTTAGGTAGGCTTATTTTTATCAAATTTCTTTATTTTGCGTACTTTGGTTTTGACAATATTTTCGGTTTTTTCTTTTTCATTTATCCTCTTTTCTTTACGTATGTTTTGTACTCCTCGATGCATTGTTGTCCATGCTTTCTTTTCAAATTGTTTAGCAAATTAGATGTACAATTGATATACCCTTTAACTTTTGTCATAATATCTTCAGGACATTTCATGCACAGAGCTGTGATTTCGTTGCCTGATGATTCTACAGGCAAGTGCTTAAAATATGTACCGTCAAGTAAAAGAAGCCGCAATTGACGCGATGACTCAGCAGGGGCGGCGTCATTGGCAGTGCTGGTTGATGGCAAGGGCGATAAGGGATCTTGCATCTCATTATTGTCCGAAACACTCACACTCATAGATATATTACTGTCGTCCTCAATCTTATCCATCATTATCCTTTACACTTGATATTGGTCTCACACACACAATTCCTACAATGTAGTTATTTTCCGTTTTCGTACAGTGAAGCAAACTAGTTTTACTTAGAATAGTGAGCGACATAGACACGGCTACTTTTCATTTCACGCTGCAAGCGACTGATATTTGCAAAATGCAAATAGGGACTGGCAGGCGGGGCGCCCCGCGGCGCATGCGACGACGTGACGTGAGAAAGACAGAGACAGAAGTTACGTACGTGGCCTAAAGTTTGAGCGAGAGCTTACAACTTTGTCAAATGGACGGAAAGTTTAGCGGCGAAACAAGTAGCAACAAGAAAGATCATTTAAATGTGTGAGTACATATAAATGAAACAAGATTATTAATTGTTAGTTTTAATTGTTTCTTACAACAACTAAAAATATTAGTTGCATTATTTTAATTGTATCTTGCAATTAACATGAGTAAATTTAAATTAATTAATTACAACATGCAACTAACAGATTAATTGCAATTAAATTAATTGTGATTAAATTAATTGCAATTAAATTTTCAATCAATTCCTAAGATGATTAAAATTTTAATTGATTAATGCCCAACACTGCCGGTAGGCATCGGCCCTAGTAAGCTCAAGACTTAAGCCATTTTTCGCGCCTTTTTCTGTTAATTTTAATTCAGAATAGTATAACGTATTTCATTTGTATGATGGTCGACGGGAACTACATAGCGTAAACCTAAATGGTAAGTCCCGGGAAACCCTACAATATTCTATCTACAACTTTCCGGCTGGCATTGTCCCACTGTACGGTTTATTGAGGTCGTTCCAAGTTCCCAGAAGCCAGTGGTTAAAACTATATAAGCCGATTAAGCCGAGTCTTAGAAAAGTCCATCTGTTTGTGCTAACGTTTTCTTTTAGCGCCGCGGCGCCGTGTTCACTCAGCTGAATGTTTACAGAAATAAGTCAAATTGAATTGTGTTTTTTTCGGGTTCCGTAATAAACAAGAAACCCTTATAGTTTCGCCATATCCGTCTATCTGTCTGTCCCCATTGTAGCTCAGAGACGCTTAGAACTAGAAAGCTATAATTTGGCATAGGTATACATATTAATCACGCCAAAAAAGTGGTAAAATAAAATCTAGAACAACATTTTTTTTAGGGTACCTCCTTTGCACGTAATGTGGGGATGATATTTTTTTCCCATTCGATAGGCCGTTCAAAAATATTGTGGGTCTGTGAACACTACGTTTCGATTCAAGGATCCACTTGCGTAATATTAAGCATTAAAGTGTAATTTTTGTTAGAGTCAAGTGCCCCGTCCCCGTCCCCGTTCCCGCCAGCTACATGGTTGTAAATAGAGATGTGAAAAAAATCATGGCAGTAGTACATATAATGGCAGAGAGAAACTATCACAGCTAAGTGGGCTTTACAAGTTAACGAGTAATAGTCGACCTATGTAAGTTTGTTTTTGGGATAAATTCATCCCAACTCCCCAACTACGGAACTCCTTATTGTGCGTGGCCCGACACGCTCTTGACCGGTTTTTCTTTATTCGGTTTTGTTTGCTTCTATTTCTAAGCTTATTGTTGTAAGTAACGAGTTTTGTTTTTTTATTGTTTCACAATATGAACTCATTGGTCGAATCAAATAGTCGTCACACCACTAAGTAGGTTATATATTTCAAGATGTCCATGATTGTGTAAAATAGCAGCATCATTTTTGTCAAATACAAATAATAATAATTAATTATACCATTTTAATTGATTACCTTATAAAACAAATATAGTAAATGTTCAAATTAAATACAACATTGACGCTTTCTCCAAAAAATCCTCCGTAACTTTCTTTAAAAACCAATTAAACATTCAAAATATTAAAAAAAGCGTCAAGTCATTAATATGCGGGCAATTTTCCCGCGCAGACAATGCGGACACTAGCTACGTAATTGAAAATAGCTCACTATTCATCGCTCTGGCGCATTGGGGATTGCCTTTTTACGGCCCAATTTTTCACATCGCCCCGCTCCCTTCAGTCGTTCGTTCATTTTCGCTCCCCTCCTTCAATTTAATATTCCTCTTTTATGGTGGAAAATGATTTATTAACGTCGTCCCGCGTCCGCATACCGGCGATATCAAAGTTCCCTAAAATGTGAACTACAGAACTGCGCCTCAACTCTTTTTGTGTTATAAAAAAGTTAGTTCAAAAATTCAAACCCCGACAGCTCAAAAAATATGAAACAAGAAAATATTCTCATCTAAAACTGTTATGTACAAACGATTCAATATTTATCGTCTATTAAACAAACAACTTACACGTAATAATACATACATAACCAGCCTATAGATGTCCCCACTGCTGAGACACAGGCCTCCTCTCTGTGTGAGGGAGTGGGCTGTAATCCACCACGCGAGCCCAGTGCGGATTGGTAAATGTCACATGTCTTAGAATTTTTGGTTCTAGAACATACCGGTTTCCTAACGATGTTTTCCTTCACCGTTTTGAGAGCAGTGGTGATGAAATAATTTACACAAAGTAAAGCGCCTGTCCGGGTTTGAACCTACGACCTACAACTCCTAAGTCAAGGCCGTTACCACTGGGCTACCACTGCTCTTATATAGTTTCATCTATTTAATACAGAATTCATAGTGATTTACAGAGGATAACCGTGGTCGTATTCACTTTGGTCTAAACTTTAGGCCAGTAGACCAGTTCCAAGATCTTTAGACTCTTAAGCTTATGATCGCTTACAGTAGTAAGCGATCATAAGCTCTTAGATTGTATTGTAGGTGGCATACGACCACGGCGTCTTGATCGTCCGCTGGTGATGTTCAGAGGATACTCTGAGCATCACCAGCGGACGATCAAGATGCTTCCAACGGTATCTCATTTGCCAAATCATGATAAGTAGTTAAGAAGTTATGAGGTAACAGATGAACACATACCGGTCAAACATAAACCTCCTTTTTGCTTCGCCGTAGTCGGGTAAAAATTAATATTAATTTTGCATTGGAGAATTTTAAATATTGGATATAAAAAATGCCATTGTTAGCATATTTGGGAGTACAAAATACTTCAGTAAAATTTCATTTTAAAAATCACGTGGATAAATTACAAAAGCGCCGCCACCGTATAAAACATGGCGCCTTTACGCATTACACATTTTTCGTGTAAAAAAAATACAAAATCAATACCAACCAACGAGAATGACGCACGTACTGAAAACCGTCGAAGCTTTGCGAACAAAACCATTTCCGAAGTGCACTGAGTTAAAACTAAAGTTAGATTAGCTATCTAGTAAGCGCTCGTCTAATCTATTGTGTACGCGAATGTCCTCACGAACACGCTCCACTAAGTCTGCGAAGGTGCATCCAGACTGCGGCCGATCGACGTCGAGCAGTCGATATTGGTCACCTCAAAACATCATCATCTGCCAAGCCTTTTCCCAAATATGTTAGGTTAGGTTAGTAGTCTGGAAGCCGATTCCAGACTAAGCGGATGCAGCTGAATACCAGCATTTAAAAACTGCCTACCTGACCTTCGCAACCCAGTTCACAGTGACCTCTGCATGGCCGTGTTACTTAGCCACGAGCCCCTTAAAACCTTCTTCTTTATTCTATACTAGCTGCTGCCCGCGGCTTCGCCCGCGTAACTTCTTCTAAAATAATAAGTAGCCTAAGCTATTCCTTATTACATCAGCTATCTGCCAGTGAAACTCCAGAAAAGAGATTAGCCGGAACAAACAGACAGACAGACAAAAATTGTAAAAAATATATTTTGGTATATGTAGGTACCGTGTATACATCCATATGCATTTAGTAAAAAGCGGTTATGTTAATATTACAAACAGACACTCAATTTTATGTATCTGTATAGCTTGCATAAGCGAATGATGATCGATAAACCATCGATCGATATGAACGATTGATACTAGTGAATTCCACAACATCAATCGACGTGGAATGAAAAAAGTCATCCTTGATTGACTGTAATTTGGCTGCCAGGCACCTTACCGGATCGATCGGCCTGAACGGTCGATATCACCGATCGACATCTGTTACATCAATCACGACTTGATTTCTGTGTGACATGTCGATGCAAAATTATATTACTAGCTGCGCCCGCGGTTTCACGTGCATAAGTCTTTATCCCGTGGGTATATGAGGACAAAAAGTATTCTATGTCCTAATCCGGGTCATGGACTTGCCCCATGTGCCAAATTTCAGCTGTTTTAGCGTAAAAGCGTAACTAACAAACAAATAAACAATCAAACTTTCGCATTTATAACATTAGATAGAATTAGTATACTATACCTGCTCGGAAAGTACCTTATAGCTTTTTAGGGTTCCGTAATAAACAAGGAACCCTTATAGTTTCGCCATGCCCGTCTGTCTGTCTGTCTGTCTGTCTGTGTCTGTCTGTCTGCCTCTCTGTCCCCGCTGTAGCTCAGAGTCGCTAAGTACTAGAAAGCTGTAATTTGGCATTGATATATTTAATAATCACGCCGACAAAGTGATAAAATAAAATCTTGAAAAACATTTTTTTTAGGTCACCTCCCTTGCACGTAACGTGGGGATAATATTCTTTTTTCTCGTCTACCCTATGGTGTGGGGTATCGTTGGATAGGCCGTTCAAAAATATTACGAGTCTGTCAACACCACTTTTAGTTTCAAGTATCCTTATGCGTAATATTAAGCAATAAAGTGCTATTTTTTGTTAGAGTCAAGTGCCCCCCCCCCCCCCCTGCCTGCTAAATGATTGTTTATAGAGATTATAGAAGAGTTTAAAAAAATCATGGCAGTAGTACATATAATGAAATTAAAAGGAAAACTATCACAGCTAAGTGGGCTTTACAATCTAATGAGTAATAGTCAACCAACTTAAATTTGCAATTGGAGAATTTATTGCGGCATATATCGATGTATGGGGGAACATGTTTTTCAACTAGAATGTTAAGTTTGTTTTTGGGATAAATTCATTCCAACTACGGAACCCTTCATTGTCGTGATCCGACACACACTTGGCCGGTTTTTTTTTAAATGAGTCAGAATGTACGTCATTATTGTCGTGCAAATGTGCGGGACGAAAAAGTGTATGCTAATCCATTGTTAACGTGTTGAGCGGGCAGAAAAAGTAAATGAAAATCCATTGTTAACGTGGTGTTTTTCGTTTTTTATTTAGAGCAAATCCTAAAATGATTAAATATAGTATAATGCTGTATTGAATATAGTATAATAGTATAACGAGGAAAATGTCGTGAGGTAAGTCTTTAGTATGAATGTCGATGGCTATAAGAGTAGAGGAAGACCAAAGAAATGATGGATGGACTGTGTGAAAGATGATATGGCTAGAAAGGAGGTGACTACCGAGATGACAACCAATAGAGAAGTATGGAAGAAAGCGACATGTTGCGCCGACCCCAAATAAATTGGAATAAGGGCAAGAGAATGATGATATTATAATGCTAAAAGACAAAAAGTTTTTATCACCACGCGCAAAATGACACTAGCCACATACTTTTGCTGAACATTAATTTAAAAAAATAAAATAAAGAATGAATAAGTGAAAATCGCGCGTTCGCAGATAGCTTTGTATTGAGTTTTAATAACTGTAACAATTTGAATATAAATTTCACTAAAAAAATGTTCTTTTATTTTCCTCGTAGGTATAGTATAAAGCACTATGCATCACTCGGAAGAAAGTGTGATTCCCAAATCGAGTGTATTAAGTCTGAGCCTCGAGCCTCAAACTACACCCTCGTTAGTAATCGATCACTTTCTTGCCTTAGTGAACAATGTTCTGTTTATTTGTTTTTCAATGCTTCTTTTTTTTCAATCGACCACAGTCTAGTTGCACCTTTAGACTACCTCCACTGCAGTGGCGTGCAGTGGTTCTCCACAGAGTTTTTGGTAAGAGTTTTTTTTTTGGTGTCAGTATGCATGGCCTACCCGGCCATGCATACTGACACCAAAAAAAAAACTAATTCGCGCAACATCACAGCGCGGCTCTACATACAAGAACTCACCACATTAATCAAAGTAATTAAAACACGATTTTCTAACGATGCAAACAGAAGAAAGATTCGGCCACCTCAAATATGTGGTGTGTGGGTGGGTGATAATAACAGAACACGTCACTTGCAAGATATCCGAAGTCATGAATTATCATATTTTTGCATTAGTTCTCGTAATTCGGGCACACATCTACCTTTAGACACAACTTGAATCTTATCATTAAACGACAAGTGCGACTAACCTAACCTAACCAACACATTATCGCCGCAAACTTCACAACAGAACACCATTCTTAGGTAAATAAACAAATAATAACACAACACAATCTTTACACTACTTTACGTTTCAAAATCAATTACTTATAACTTAATAAAACAGCAAAACATTCAAGATCACATATAATTACGTGTCACTGTCACATGAAACAAACACTTCCAATTAAAATTGAATCACTTTCATACCGTGTTCTTCCACAAAAGGGACTATCATATTTTGCCGGATAACACTGACACACTGGACTGTGTTGCCGAAACTTATTTTCCTAACTCCCCGAAAACCAAGCGAAATTCCCCAAATATGAGAAGAAAAATAAAAAATTATGAAGTTTTTAATTACTTTTATAGGGCTTTTGCTATTCCTTACAATTTATAATTTTTTGGAAGGTATAAATTCAACAAAAGCACCCTTTTTTTTATTGTCTCTAGTAGTCTGGTAGTCATGAAGGAAACTTCCCCGCAATTCGGGGAATTGTCCAAAAATTGGGAACCCTGGTCTTCAATATTTTTCATTCATTAAATCTTCACTTTACACACAACCAATGAGGACCAAGCTCCTGCCGCCGGAGTTACGCCCCTAATTTAAACCATTTCACTATTGTGTGCCGTACTATTGGCAAAACTTAAGCATGCTCACTTAAGAAAATATTTCTCCGGTAAGCGCAGCTAGCGACAGACAAACCCCTTCCTGGTTTCGTCCAATTAGAGACAATATGCATTTGTGTGAGTATAGGGTATGTAACAAAAAATTACAGATACAAGTGTGCTATTTTGGTCACCCACTACACTCGAGCCGGTATTACTCCGATAAAGGAGCCAAGTGTGTAATGATCAATACACACGCATTTCATACGACGCTTTTCAACCTGAGAGGAATAAAACAGACTTGTTAGTAGTTTCGTAGGCTGCTAGGTATTTCTCCCTAGTTTTTGGTGGCAACAGGCTGTCACTCGCGTTTCGTGCCTCGATTAGTATTTCCTGGGGGGTCAAATCTACGTGTTGCTCCTCACTCTTCTTTCCTACTTGAAGTCAACATTTTTGATAATAATAATTAACCACAATGAAAACGTACTTACCAGGTCGCCATTATCCATATAATGGCGACCTGGTTTTGCTTCTTCAGCGCGCCGCGCTAGCAATTCGCGCGCAGGTATAAATAAAGGCACTGGCAAAACGCTAAACAGCCAATATAAAAAATATAATAAACACAAAATAATGTTTTGAATAAGCAAATTATTAGTATGTAGTGAAAAATATATAATTTTATGAAACGATGGTAATTTTGATGATTGATTTATCATAAGTAACCTAAAATAGTTTATTTATTCACAAAAATATTCATTGTAATTAGACATAAAAACTTTGCGGAGATTAATGATTGATTGATTGGAAATAAATGTAAAGTAAAAACACTACTGTATAATAAGCTGAATTATGAATCTAAATGCGTTGCCATAAGAGTCACTTTTCAAGCAAGTGTGTTGAAGAAATATTTCGTCATTTTTTGTAACTGTATTTTATGATCCTTCTATTATGCCGTCCTATTGTTTAACCGGATGTTCTGACGTTCCCACTGAATAACAATGGTACTTAGATAATGAACTTATTTTTTAGCAGTTGCAAAAGTTGTGACAGCAATAAACAAAAACTCTGATAAGTTTGTTTGTTTGGGTTTGTTATCAGAGTTTTTTGTTATGTTTTTGTTATCAGAGTTCAAATACTACTGTAATTTTGCTATTTCAATCAAAACAGCAATAAAATAAAAAGGCACCAAATGTTGTCAATTTCTAACAAAACTACGTAATTTGCTTCTTTTTGGGGTTCTGTAGTCAACAAGGAACCCTTACAGTTTCGCCATGTCCGTCTTGCTCTCTGACTGTCTGTCCTCGGCTTAGTTCACAGACTCAGTACTAGAAAGCTGTAATTTGGCATGGGTATACATATTAATGAACTGAGATAGGAGCCTTTTGGCCTCGTACAGGACTTCGTTTTTATTTTAATTTAACTTTGTTTTTTTTTAATGTTTCTATGAGTGTTTTTTAGTTTAATTTATGATCTCCTGTGCGAGTCCCAATAAATACTTTTTCTTTCTTTCCTAATCACGCCAACAAAGTGGTAAACTGTAATCTTGAAAAAAATGTTTTTTTAGGGTACGTTCCTTGCACATAAAGTGGGGATGATATATTTTTTTTCTCGTCTATCCCATAGTGTGGGTGTATCGTTGGATAGACCGTTCAAAGATATTGCTGATTTGTGAAAACTATTTTCGATTCAGGGATCCGTATGCATACAATTAAGCTTTAAAGTGCTCATTTTTGATAGTCAAATGTCCCCCTCCCCCTGCCAGATTAATGGTTGATTTTGGATATGTGAAAAAAAATATGGCAGTAGTACCTATATATAATGAAATAAATAGGAAAACTATCACAGCTAAGTAGGCTTTACAAGTTTACGAGTAATAACTCGTAAACTTGTAAAGCCTACTTTTCCTATTTATTTCGTTCGCAATTCTCAGTTGGAGAATTGACTGTGACGTATATCGATGAACATGTTTTTTGACTACAATATTAAGTTTGTTTTTGAGATAAATTTATCTTAACTATGGAACCTTTCATTGTGTGTGGTCTGACTCGCACCTGGCTGATTTTTTATATTATTGTTTCCAAGTTTAAACACATTTAAATGTAGTTATTTACTTTGCAATAGTACTGCACAAGTAACACCTCACGCTGATAAAACACAAAAGATGACAATATAAACATTTTATAGCTTTATGCGGTGCCTGTTAACGCGCCTAGCGCGTTCGCTGCGATTTGTCTGGTGGCATCGCATAGGACATAGCGAAAATTGGGGAGGCAGTGAAAGTGTTAATAAATAACTAAATTTATAGACCCGTCAGAGGAGGCCATGTGTCGGAGAGAGTTAAATATTATAGTGGATAGAATAGACATGATGTTTGTTGTTTGACATTCCTTATTCTAAATTATTATATTTTTGTGGAAATATTTTATTATTGATACTAATTAAATATAGCAATACCAATAATACATTTTCTAAACCAAACGGAAGATATGAGTACGAAATTACTTCTTGTCAACAATAATAATTCATAGAGCTCTCGCTGGCCGTGCCTATTAAAAAAATATCTCACAAACAAGTGAGCATAGCCCGCGCCTAGTGTGAGTGTCACACTTCTATACATAATTACACTAATACGAACACGACTAAAATAGGCTTCGTGCATCCCATTGGTCAAAACGCTTGCATCGGGCGATCGAGTCGTGAGCTGTGCTATACGATTATCGCCTTAGAGGTGAGCATGCGGAACTTTGGCCGATAGTACATACACACGAAAATATACACGAGTGTGCGTAAATTTATGAACGAAATGTAGGCGAAACGAACCCTTGCCTTGCGTACGTAAGCTCCGTCGAACTGTGAGTCACGTGGCGTCTGCGACAAGTTGCTATAAGAGTTTTAACAGGAGTTTAACTTTTTTTTTTATATTTTGTATTATTGTATTACATAGTTAAAATAAATGCATTTGGCGTTGTTGGTAGGGTAGGCTAGGCCTAATTGCCCCTATGGACGGCACGCCCCTGCTCCACTGAGGAACAGTCGGGCGGTTAATTAAACAAATGTTTGCGTCAGTACCAAGAGGTTACCCAACACATTCACTATTGAGGACCGAGTGCAAATCACTTGAGGACTTAACACGAATTGTCACGAAGTTCGAGTAACTGATCTTGTGCTTACGCTGCGCTGTTGAAGTAACTATCTTTGTCGTCAAACAACGTCGAATGTTGTTATCAGAAGGCCAATTCCCGTGTTGACAAACGATCAAAATCTAATTGCAATCAAACTCAAACTCAAAGCATTTATTTCAAATAAACCAAATACTTAAACTTTTGAATTATCAAGGGATGTGTCATCATAGTGGCAATTAATGTGAAGAACTTGCCAAAAGGGAACTTAGAGATATTTGTGATAGATTGAGACAGAGACTAGAATGCGACCGTTCCTAAAAATACGGGATTTGCCTCCTAGGGGTCAGATTTTTAGGGTTCTGTAGTAAACAAGGAACCCTTATACTTTCGCCACGTCCGGCGTCCGTCTGTCTGTCTGTCTGTCTTTCCCACTGTAGCTCAGAGACGCTTAGTACTAGACAGCTGTAATTTGGCAAAAAAAAAATACTTACTCCCTTGCACTTAATGTAGGGATGATATTTTTTTTCTCGTCTACCCCATGTTGTGGGGTACCGTTGCATAGGCTGTTTAAAAATATTGCTGGTCTGTAAACACAACACAACTTTACGATTCAAGGATTCACTTCCGTAATATTAATTCTTAAAATGCTAATTTTTGTTAGTGTCAAGTATGTCCCCCCCTGCCAGCTAAATGGTTGTTTATGAAGATGTGAAAAAAATCATGGCAATAGTACATATAATGAAATTAAAAGGAAAACTATCACGGCTATGTGGGCTTTACTAGTTAACGATTTATAGTCGACCGACTCAAATTTGCAGTTGGGGAATTGACCGTGGCATATATCGATGTATGGGAGTACATATTTTTCAACTACAATGCTAAGTTTGTTTTTGGGATAAATTCATCCCAACTTCCCAACTACGGAACCCTTCATTGTGCGTGGTGCGACACGCACTTGGCCGGTTTTATTATAATCTTATGCTAAATTAATTTGTTTATGACAGAACAAATGAAGATCGATAATTTGGATGAAATTCATTTAGGCTTAGCCTACGTAGCACGGGCGCTCATTTTAACGCGACGCTTCTTGCTGCGCACTGGATTTTCAACGCTCGGCTTAGTGGCGTGAGTTGAAAATACAACTGTGCACTTTTTCAACGCGCTAGGGATGCACTCTGTTGGATTCTCAACGCTCGGTTCGACGCCGAGAGTTGAAAATCCAGAGCACGGTCAAAAACATTGGTTAAGAAAACGCTCGTGCGTACGTGGGCTTAATCATTAGTGATTGAGTAACGTAATAGGTCTTTCAGATCTTACCCATTGCAAATGAATTCCTTTCTTTCTTATTTTGTTTTTTCTTGAAGCTAATGACATCTTCTTTAACCATTTTTTTCCAAAATCACTGACAGTTATTCCACTAGCGTGCTTCCTGTTTAATACCTAACAATTTACCCTCAACAATCTAACCAGATGTTAACGCTATAATGAAGTCGTATACTGTTCACGCACACCTCGGACGGTGGCTGGCAGTAATGGAGCCGACTCGGGCTCGATGGCGTTGCATCTGTTGCCAGATTAATGGCGGAAACGTGACCCACCGCTATGGCTTTTTGAACATCAGCCACAGCTGGAACTGACCGTGGTCAGGGTTGGGACAATGTTGACGAGGAGATTAGAGTTACCTTAAACAAAAAATATTATGCTTTTGCGACTGATTGTAAAAGTTCTTGCAATGTCTTATAGTGAGAAAGTATTTTTTTAAATAAATCGTCTTAGCTGTCTTTGACTTCGCAAAAGTGAATTATTTATATAACTTGTTTCGATCTCTAGTGATAGGCAATATTCACTAGATAAATAGAAAATGACGTCGAATTCGTTAGCGGTCAGATATTTAACTAGGTAGAACTGCAATTATTTTTGTAGATCCTGTTAAACTCACGGTCCCTACAACAAAAAAGATAAATGCTGGCTTTTTCTACAAATATCTAAAAACTACTGAAACCACCCACTAATATAAATCAAACAAAACTGTTTGAACCATTTAAACTTTCAGCATGCAAGTTCAAGAATTCGGACGATTTAAATCGTATCTAAAGTTTTTCGTGGACATGGCACTGGTCCCCAGTCGCCAGTGGCGCCATCTGCTGGTCGTTCGATCTGTATAATTACCATATAAAACTACGCCAACCACTAGTCTCTTGAAACTATTCGTATTTTAATGTGCTTTGAATATCCTTCTCCGGTTTCTAAAGTCGTAAAACGGATCGTTTTCTTACTAATCGTAACGACCTTTGGAAAGATTCTAGAGTATGTATCCCACCAAAAACATTTTCATGTAAAATGTTGCCAAAACGAGACCACATGGCTCGCACTGTCAAAAATTTATCAAATCTCATGTAGAGACAAGATTCTAACTCTACACGCCCTAACTTTACAAGCCCTAACTTCACAAACTCTACACCTTAGTTAAAATATGTGGCTTGACCGTTTCGCTATATTCACATGGGCGTGAGCAATGTATTCACTGTTCATTAATTTTCTGTTATACAATAGTACTTGTAGTAACGAAATGTCCAAGCCACATATTTACCCACCCTTTTTATTTGTAGATTTTTTTTTGTTGTTTATTTACTAAAGTTGTTTATGTACTACACGAACAACAAAAAAAAAATCTAAAAGTGTACCCTAACAATTTTGATAATCATCAGTGAGTGAGTCAGTGACGAAATCGGGATTTTTTAGATGTCAATAAAATTTAAAGAATAAGAGCTATGCAATTTAAACTTTTATAAATGTTTAATAAGTCCACTATTGACATCATTTCACGAGAATTTAGTTTATCTGGTATAATCCAAACACAAGTTATGAGGGTTCAAAAAAACGACGAAGCTCTTCGAGAAAAGGTAGGTAGTGCCCTTGCGCTTTGCTTGGCTCGACTTGGCGGGGGCACTACCGTGCCCCCAGATACATATTCATAAACACATTTAAATAATATAAATTAATCGCATTATAACTACGGCCCGCTTGCACCATAAATCAGTAAATACATTCAGCGCTAAACATATAATTTACTACATCATTCTGTCTCTGTCAAACAATTGACAGAAATTGAATGATGTTTAATATTCGTTTAGGGCTAGACATAGAAAGTGATTTGTGGTGCAAGCGAGCCTAAAGCCAGATTTACACGGTGCGATTTAATTGCAATAACCATACGTTGAAGCATCAATAAAAGTTTTACCGTCCAAACAGTGTTTAAACGAAGCAAGTCTTTTGTTGCTTCAATTTTATTGTATACCATAGGCAAGAAACTTGCATCGTATAAATGGGGCTTCAGACTAAAAATATTTTATTATTTGTGCCTCGTCTTCGTATGAAAACTATGCCTCGATCCGATAATATGGAAAACCTTTTGTCTGAAAAAGGTCTGTATTCAACATTGGTCGTCTCCTTAAAGCCCACCGGATTTACACGGTATCTAATAATATAATCCAATGAATATTTCAAAATTAGTGACAACGTGACTAGCAACAACAATTTAGCCCTAACTATAAATAAATTATACTCAGGTATTACCCAATAGCTAAGTGGATTAATTGTAATGCCTTATTGTCTGCCTAATTTATTACGATTATTAAATATAATAAATAGCCTATTTGGAATACAAAGTTTTACTCTAAAATGAATTTGAAGTTGTTCGGCAATAAGGTTCAATTTAATTCTGGCTAATAGAAGGTACAAGAAATCCTCCCATATTGTAAAGTCAACCAAAGATATATATTATCAGGCATTACCTGATTATATAGATCCTTGGTTAACTATTCCTAGTTGTTTCAACTTAAGGCGCTGACAAGACCCAATTGACCAAATTAGGCATCTCTTACGAAAAAAAATTGCTAATTCTGTATAGCTTGTGGTAGCGAAAAAATATATGTTAATTTTGAACATATTTCCCAGAACTTGGTTGTTACCGAAAAACGTTTTGAAAAAAAATCTCGATACAAACTAACGTTAAACTAACCTCTAACCTTGAGTTCTAATCCAAAATATCTGCATTAAATATCAACATACGTTACGTATTTAATTAATAACAAGAACGTCTTATTTGAATGCAGAACTTGGTTGTTTTTATTTTCGATTACTCAACTCAATTTTGAGTAATTATAGAATTGCTTCATATTTTGCAATAAATTACAAGCGTTGTGTCATCGCGCTTCTCTTTCTTTTCTACGCAATCTGACAATGACCGCGGTTTAGGTGTTGTCAGTGTCTTAAGTACAGCACAAATACAAAAACAGTACTATCGGCATACTACGCCTACGCAAACTCGTGGCTAAGATATGGAGTGATGTTATGGGGAAACAGCGTCAACGCAAGTGAAGTATTTACACTTCTGGACACATCTATTGGCCCACCTTAGAGTTTAGGTTTCGATGGCCCCTACCGAAATATGATTGCTAGATTGAACAAAAACTGTTGATGCAGTTTTAAACCTGATACATTTTACCATCTTTTTCGATCGTATTGTTTTAAATTTGAATTCAGAATACCATACGACATGGAGCTACGCCTAACAAGTCGGATATGCGCCTTGTTAAAGGCAATTGATTTTTGAATAAAAAACATGTTTTATTAAATAAAGGTTTACGTTAATAACGCGTGTTGCCTCCATGGGCATCTACCACAGCTTTCATACGATTAGGCATAGAGTTTATCAACCGCTCTATGAAATTTTGAGGGATCATCTCCCATTCCTCTTCTATGGCAGTTTTCAACTCCTGCATCGTCTGGGCAACTGGCTGACGAGCCCTAACACGTCTTTTTAGCTCGTCCCACATGTGCTCAATGGGGTTCATGTCTGGGCTTCTGGCTGGCCAGTCCATAACTGTGATGTTCACATCCCGAAGATATTCCCTGACGATGCCGGCCGCATGGGCTCTTGCATTATCATGCATAAAAAGGAAATTTGAACCCACATAGTCCGCGTATGGTATCACGTGAGGTTCTAAGCACTCACGAATGTACCTTTCAGCAATTAATGTTGGCAGCCGTGGTCCTGTAACAACCTCAAGTTGATTTTTGCCGCTCGCGGATATACCGCCCCAGACAGTCCATGAGCCACCGCCATAAGCAACCCTCTCTTCAAAGCAGCATTGTGCGAAATGCTCTCCCTTACGTCGGTAGACCTTCTTCCTTCCATCATTGCCATGTAACACAATTTTAGACTCATCAGAAAAGAGTACACGGCTCCAATCTTGCTGTGTCCAATTTAAATGACTGCGTGCGAAATGAAGGCGCGCTGTTCGGTGGGCTCGCGTTAGTTTGGGCCCATTAGCTGGCTTGTGTGGTACCATATCGCGGTCTTTTAACCTTCTCCGAACAGTTCGAGCGCTGTACCGTACCTCCGATAAACATTTCAGACCGCAGATCGACTTAAATTAAGTTGAGCACTCAAGTTTCTTTGGCTGTGTCCGGCCTGAATAAGTGCCACAGCTTGGGCGGCGACTTCAGGTGAAGTATCCATAGATTATTGATAGAACCTCACCTTAATGTTAAGAATAAGTAATGTTTGTTGCAAAACCAAAGATATCAATCACTTTTTCAAAAATTAAATCCAAGTAAACCAATAAAACCAAGTTTTCTTAGTATTCGATTGTTTGATATCAACAAACAGGCTCCAAATTGTCTTTTGTTTCTTTAAATTCTGTGTTCGAAATTCAAAAAAAAGACTATTGAATGAAATTGTGAATGTGCCAGGTTCAAAACTGCATAAAAACTTTTTGCTCGACCTAATATAAAATTTTAGCTAGGACCAAACGAAACTGAAAATACAAGGTGGGCCAATAGATGTGTCCAGAAGTGTATAATCCAAAAAAAAATGTGTTAGAATACTGGCCCACATTGACAATACCCAAAGCTGTAAGCCATATTTTGTTAAATTAAAACTCCTAACCTTACCTTCTATATATACATGAGCTTTGCACATTTGTATTTAAAAATAGCGAAAAGTTTCCAAAAACAAAAGATATCCATCAACTTAAATACACGCCAGAAAAATAGATTACATCTTCCACCCTCTCGGATCAAAATGCTTTACCATAGCCCATATTATATGACAATACAAATTTTCAACAAATTACCGGAACAAATAAAAGAAGAAACCAAATTCAATAAATTTAACAGGAAATTAAAAGAATACCTAACACAAAAATGCTTTAACTCGGTCGCAGAATATCTAGAACAAAATGTTTAGTAAATATGTTACTTAGATAAATAATTAGGTACATATTTAATTATAGTCCGTATTCTTAACCTTATTATTATTACGTTAAAATTATTATTATTATTATATTGCCGTGCCCTAACCGGGTTTCGTGTTGAAACTTCGTATATTGTAACAACTAAATGTACACATGAATGCAATAAAGAATTTGAATTTGAATTTGAATTCCTTATTATTTTTTGTCGTCACTGCTCAGTGCTGACTAGTCAAATTTGTAACTTAGAAAAAAACACTGGACCACGCACTGCGCCGAAATTTAGGCACTAATAATTAAAAACCGGCCCAGTGCGTTTCGGACCACGCACAATGATTGCACAATGTTCCGTAGTTGAGATTAATTTATCCCCAAAACAAACTTAACATTGTAGTTGAAAAACATGTTCTCCTATACATCGATATAAGTCACGGTCAATTCTGCAACTGCAAATGTAAGTTGGTCGACTATTACTCGTTAACTTGTACAGCCTACTTACTTGTGGTATTCTTCCTTTTAAATTCCTTTTTAAACTACTGCAATGATTTTTTCACATATCCAAAACGAACCATTTAGCTGGCACGGGGGGAGAGGCACTTGACTCAAACGAAAATGTTCACTTTAAAGCTTAATATTACGTAAACGGATCCCTGAATCGAAAAATAGTTTTCAGAAACCCGCAATATTTTAAACAGCCTATCCAACGTTACCGTACGCCATGGGGTAGATGAGAAAAAAAAGATCATCCCCACTTTACGTGCACTACAATTTTTTTTTTAAGATTTTGTTTTACCACTCTTTCGGCGTGTATCATTATGTATGGCCATGGCAAATTACAGCTTTCTAGTACTAAGAGTCTCTGAGCTAAACCATGAATATACATACTGACAGACAGACAGACGGACATGGCGAAACTATGAGGGGTGTTAACTACGAACCCTAAAAAAGAGGGTATGTACCACACGATGCAAGTGAAAACTTACAACTGGAGCCGAGTATACGCGATTCAGCGCCGAGCACGCGAGATTCAACGTCACCAACCGACTGGAGCTGAGTGTACCCCATTTAGCTTCACCGACCCAATCGTGACGGTTCAGTTTTGTTCTCTGTTCAGAAAGAGCGGACCGTGCGCCTAAAGAACTTTTCACTTCAAAGATACAAATTAATTGCATTCGCATCTGTCGTTGGTTGACGTCACGTTGCCGCTACGTAGACGTTGTGTAGATGCCGCGTAGACACTGTATAGCATTTCATAGAGGTCACGTTTACCCATCGTACGCGAAGGGAGCTTGCGTACTTCCAGTAAATTTAGAAATTTAGTAATTCCGTGCAGTCCTTTTTGAGAGCGATAATTTATCAAATGTCTAGACACTTTAATATATTGTATGATGTATATCCTTCAGGAATATTGACAGATTTATTATTTACAACGTAAAACAAATTACTGGAGTATATTTATGCTGGAAAAATGATATATATAAGATGAAATCAGTATTAACGTTCTCTTTATCCTTTTGTTTTCCGCTTTCCGATATTGTTGGCACTTCGCTTACATATAGCCTAATTGATGTTTTTTTATCTATAAAACCCCCGACATAATATATTTCTTACTTTAATTAACTTTTGTATAACTGCTTGCATCATCAATAGGGAATATACATGTATTTTTTTTTCCATTGTATCAATATAAACCCAAGAAAAGTATTAGCTAAATTCAACTACTGCTTGTTGCTTTAACAATTTTCTACGACAGTTATAACGGCCGTTTCTGTCGCGGGCAGGATGTGACGTCATTTGCCACAAAACGTCTTTGTTTACATTTTTTTGTAGCTCCAAGTCATATAAATTAAATTATTTGTTGTGCTTTATTCAAGCAGAAATCGCACTTAGTTACCTTAGTGAGATTTCAAGCACTTTGCTAAGAATATATTTTTATTAACATAGTTTTTTTCGTCACTTCCGGCATTGTCGAATACGACGCGTTTTGAGTTTGCGTTCCGTTCCACCATAAAAACGCAACATTAAATAATGAATTGTAAAACAAGTAATGCATTAAAAAATGTAAAAGAATAGGAATTCTATTTCTTGACTCCTACACAATGTATATTTAAATAATGGATATGTAAGTTTTGAATTACTTGCATATTCCCTATTCATCAGTTACGATGTTCGCGAAGATACGTCATCACATAGTGTTTTCGTAGTGTTTTTGAAAGTAACTTAAATTCAGTGTTCGTGACGGTTTGTAACCATACTATTATTCAGTGTTTTTGAACAGTAACGTAGATTCGCAGTGATAACAGTGCTAGTTGTTTTTTTTTTCTTGGATGGGAAATCGTCAAATAACACCCTCTCTGGGTGGAGCGGGAGGGTGTGTCAGACTCTTACTGACTAAAACCCACCAGTATTCCTTCCGTTGCCTGTGTTGCGGGGGCCTCGGTGACCCATTAGTACCTTCCCGCGACCCCGGCAGGAACAGTGCTAGATTAAGCATATAAACAGTATTAAGAGACCTAGCCCTGGACATAACTTTTATGTATCTAGTCCCTTGGTAAAGCCCATTTAACTGAGTTTGTATATCGTGCTACTTTAGATTAGTAACCATTGTTATTTTGGTTTAACCAATATAGATTTTAGGGCGCGGCACGCCCTAAAACATATAGCTGTGATATTTTAAATATCAGATTGTTATAGTTCTATAGACCGGCCTGAGGTATCTGTAATTAGTTTAAAAATCGGTTCAGTACTTTTCTAGAAAACACCGGACAAAACCGATCTAGTGGAAAATTGCAATATTTTGTCTGTTTCCACTGAAATATCCTTTCAGTGGAAACAGATAAAACCGATACATATATTTTAGGAGACGGGGAGTTTTACCGGGAATGTAATGATATATAACATGCCTTATGTAAACATATGATTAATAGTTTTTTAGTGGAAATGTCACGCAAACTTAATAAAAAAGTTCGTCTAATAAAACTTTAAAACAGGAAGCAATTAGCGGCTCTCGTTACGGTAAAGGTAGCCAGTACCAGAAAACATGTAACATAGAACAATTCGTAGTCTTGGGTAAGGTATCTACTTATTTATATTTTCGAAATCATCAAGTAGTTCAAAAGTAGTGTCCCTGAAGAGTCCACAAAGTTGCTTCCTGGAGATTCGTGGAGACTTGTGTTATTATTCAGGTAAAATACTCCTGAAAGAGATAGTCAAAAGCCCTTTCCAGTCAAAAACGTTCTCGTCTAGGAGATATTCAAAACCAATGGTACATATGAAGATATAATAGCCGTATAGAAGAGGCAGGTAGCTGTCTTGAAGATATCTGGAATCTATAGGTGCAGGACGTCAGCCCTGCATGGACAGGGAGGCCTACCCTCACACTGGAATAAACCTGGATAGGCATTACACACTCCCTATACACCCTACCATGAGCGATCACGCCCGTCCGGCACATACGATATTTAGAGAAATATACCAAAAATATTAGGGCTACATTCTTATATTTAGTAAGAAACCAGACGGCCGATTGAAAATATAGAATAGTCTAGATTAATATGCCTAAACAATGTTATTAAATGGCCGCCATTTGAGTTGGAAACCAGTGGGGCTATTCTGAAACCGTGAAACTTTACAACCACAAACAAAAATTACTTTTACAATGACATACAGGATACTAAAAAATACATAAAGTCCTCCGGCTCTCGGTTGTTACTACTACCGAGAGCCGGACTACTTTGTGTAGGTATATTTTGCGACCACTAAACGAGGCTACTACAGTAGTAATAGCCTCGTTGGTCGCAAGTGTGAGGTCCGGAGTTGGATTCCCAGGTCGGGCAAAGTATTATTGAGTTTTCCTATCTGAGATTTCCCAATAGCAGCCCTGAGTCTGGATTTGTGTTTGAAGTTGATGGCAATAGACTTAAACATAACTGGCGAAATGTGGGTATACTATAGGTACATCTCTACCCAACACTCCAGGGAAACAAACCGTGATGTATGTACGTGTACACAAAGTAAAATTTTGTTTATATTAAGTACACATAACCTACATTTTATATGATATGCCTTATATTTTACAAAATTTAAGGCATAACGTCCAAAATGTAGATCCAACACTGATACAAAGTTAATGGGGCAGCACTTCATAAAAATTGTATGGAGCTTATGCCCCGTAAAGGCACAAGCTACTTATAATACCAATTTTGTACATTCTCTCACGATTATACAAAGGATAAAAATAGCAACACGGATCATCAATTTATTATTCATGTACCGTTATTAATTTAAACATGCAATGTAATAAAATAAATAAGTCTCTTTTTTTAAGGCAAAAGCTAAATGGGCCATAACTTTATTAGTTAACATTAGCATGGTGAACTAACTCTTGTTCTGGACGGTTAACTTCTTCTTCCGTGTTCTGTCCACTAATGACTTGCAGAAAAACATTAGAACCTGTGAAGAATTACAAGACAGTGCAAGAACCTGAAAGTCACGCGTGCTGCTTACAGAAATGTATTATTTCCAATTTCTACTCCTTACTTCAAAGTACACTAGTCTTGTAAATATAATATAAAACCTGCCCCGTATAACATTAAAAAAATAAATAAACATAACGTAATTTTCCTCGTTTTTACTCTAATAAGCTTAACATGGACATAATTAAAAAGATACATTAAGGCGCAGATATATGATTTTAGTGACTATTAAATCTGTTATTACGCTTTCATACAATGCATTTAAACTATATGTTAATATTTAAGTATTGTAGTAAAATACTTTATGAAATAAATTAAGGAAGTAATGGCTATGTCTATAATAATAATCTTAGCGTTTATCACTGACCAATCGCAGTTAAAAAATTGTGTGAGTGAGATAGCGCTCTACTAACTCGTCTCCGTGAATACACTATAGTAATGTCTATTCTGTTGAAGAGCATCACTAAAACTCGCCGACATCACTACTCGCCGGGCGGCGGCGGCGGCGGCGGCGGCGGCGGCAGCGGCGGCCGCGGTGGGGGGCTCAAGCAGAGGTCGGCTCGTCACTCCACCTTACTGATCGCGCATTTATTATTTCTTTGTTTTCTCGCGCCACTCATTTGTTAAACGACCAACCGCTTGTTGCAATATAAATTTAAACTGAGATACAGTTCAAATGTTTTCGTCCTACCACCACCTTTAGGATTATCCATTTCCACTAACTCGTTACTTTCAAACTACTCAAGATATTTTCATGTTTTTTTGTGTGAACATACTATTTTATTATCCATAAATCTGTGACTTTTTTCAAATATACATATTTTCGTTACAAAAAATAAATATTCCCTATGAAACCAACGGCTCGGCGGCGGCGCGGCGTGAGTGTGACGCCCATTTGTATGGCCAAGGTCAACGGCGATTACCCGACCCTTAAGATTTTGTGATAGATAAGTTATGCGTGCTGTGGTGGGGGCTGCGCTGTAGAAGGAGTGCGGAGCGATGCGCTGCACTCGCAGTCTCGTCCGAGCAGCACTGTGAAATTGGTAATCTGTCGTTGTTAAGAATTTCACTTTTTAAAGTAAAACTTTTATTGTATCACCTCAATATTTACAACCATCTATCGCATGTCGCATTACAGCCGGCCGCAGACTAGGGGTAAAGTGAAAGGCGCTCGGTAGAGCAGTCAAGGCCAATATGGCGGCGCCCATGGCTCGCATCAGCTAACCGTGTAGCATTTATATACTCACTCATTCGTGCAAGTACTCCGCGGTATTTGTGTGTATTGATCAGTGTATTGATGTAAATGGTGCTGTTCACTTGATCGTGACAACGATACAGCTAGTGAATCAAATAAACCGGTCAACGAGGGAAAAACAAGAAAAGTGCGAATACATCCGACGAAAAAAAGTTTCCCATGCATCGTGGTTTCATAAAACCACACAATTTTTATTAGTTTTCTGTTGTTTTGGGCCACTACCTACAACTAGAAACAGCAGAAACAATCGTCTATCTATAAAAATATCGCTGCGAGTTGCAAAAGTGGCAAAAGTCACTTAAAGGTTCATTTCCTTCTTCATTTGTCATTCTATGACTGAGATAAAATGATTTATTACACCGTATAATGGAGGCCACTTTTACGGAACTCTGTGTACGATTGATGCGAGTTCTATGCAAATACTTATCATGAGATTTCCGGCTATTATCGAGTGTATGGGGAAAGAAATTTCCGTGGATTAACGTCTGTGTATTGCTAATATAATTTATGTAGAACTAGATGTCTTTTGCTCGCGACTTTGTCTGTGATCTAGGATAAAAAGTATCTTATGCCCTTACCCAGGTCATGGTTTATATGTGTGCCGAATTTTATCCAAATTCTGTCAGCCGTTTTAGCGTGAAAGCGTAACAAACAAACAAACTCACTTTCGCGTTTATAATACTATATAAAGTTAGTATGAAACAAGAAGTGATTTTGTTTATTTCTGAAATAAGAACGATTACAGCACAATTGATAGCAGCTGGATGAGAGTTGAATGGTGTGCAGTTGGAGAAGCACATGTCCAGCAATGGACGGCTTTAGGCTGATGAATATGTCAGAACAATCAGCGAGAAAAGTTGCTTGTTACAAACTAGTTAAAATAATCAAATTTTAATTTTTAAATGTCTTCTGAAACTACCTAGATATTGCTTACTTAACATTTATTGCTATTGCCATTAATTAATTTATTGAATTGAAATACGTAAAAGCAGAGTGTCCTTAATAGTCTTCCTTGAAAATAACCACAAACGTCCACGAATGACTGGCATACTTTCAAAACTATACCTATTAAGCTCGCAAAGGTCAGTGGAAGCGACCTCATAACCTAGCTCACTGGATTGTCAATAAAGATACCAGTCGGGCAAGCATATCTACAACAAAGTTAAATAGAGCGCTGTTTCAGCCCAGCCCTCTGTTACTTCAAGTGAAAACTGAGGACATCGTTTTGGGATGGGAAAATAAGTTAGAAATAGTTAAGTATATTTTAATATATCATAAGTATAGAAGTAATTATATATATAATATATTATAAGTAAAGTACCGTAACGTATAGTAACGTGACAAGGAACGTGATAGACTTCATTATGACGGATAAGTGGCATATATTTAGAGATGTCTCCGTGATCAGCACGTTTAATACCGGAAGCGATCACAGGCTTGTCCGAGGCACTCTAAATATCAATTTTCCGCGTGATGAGGCCTACTCTCTCTACCTACGCAGCTTCAAGCCGCTTTAGGATCCGAAAAGTTCTAACTGGAACTTCAAAATCGATTCGCCCTACTGGAAACCACAGGCACTATCGATGAGAAGGCCGATGAGGTGGTCAAAGCACTACGCGTCGTGTCCCGCAACTTTTTCGACTTTTTCCGTCGCAACAAAAGAGTAAAGTGTCCAAACTTTCCTCGGAGACTCTCGGACTTATGAGGGAAAGACGAGAGTTGCCATCCACGCCGCCGTCTTCGTCAGATAAGAGGGCCTTAAACCTAAAAATTAGAAAGCTGAGGCAACGCGACCTTCGGTGCTCTAACACTCGTGACATTATGGTCACGATTGAGCAGAACCGAGGGTCGAAAGTGTTCGCTCAGCAATTACGGCGGTCGCATCTGACGAAACTGAAAACTGCGGATGGTAGGATCGTGACTTCAAAGTCCGAGATAATCGAGGAAGTCGTGGGTTTCTACGGGCACTTGTACTCAACGCGGATGGTGAAAACAGCGGGGCATAGAGAAGATGACCATCGAGCCAAATTAACGCGCCACTACACAGAAGACATCCCGGATGTCGACCAGTGCAAGATTAGGGCGGCTCTCGAGCAGGTAAAGAACAACAAGGCACCTGGTGATGACAGAATAACGACAGAGCTCCTTAAATCGCGCGGGGCTCCAGCCCTGAAAGAGCTAGTGAGTCTCTTCAACTCCGTTATCAAAGAAGGCACAACGCCGGAGGCGTGAAACAAAGGTGCGGTGGTTCTGTTCTTCAAAAAAGGCGACAAAACCTTGCTGAAGAACTATAGACCCATCTCCCTTGTGAGCCACGTTTATAAGCTGTTCGTGGAGGGTCGTCACGAACCGTCTCGCCAGGAGACTTGACGAGTTCCAGCCACCAGAACAAGCCGGTTTTCGAAAAGGCTTCAGTACCGTGGACCACATCTATACTGTTCGGCAGATTGTACAGAAGACCGAAGAGTACAACCAGCCGCTGTGGGTGGCATTTGTGGACTACGTGAAAGCCTTCGACTCCGTCGAAATATGGGCAGTTCTGGCCTCTCTGCAACGATGTCGAATTGACTGGCGTTACGTCGAAGTGTTGAGGTGTTTGTATGACGCTTTTTTTTGGGTGGGAAATCATCAAATAACTTCTCTCGCTCTGGGTGGAGCGGGAGGGTGTGTCAGACTCTTACTGACTAAAACCCATCCG
The DNA here is from genome assembly GCA_905333075.3 of Atethmia centrago. Classification (NCBI taxonomy): domain Eukaryota; kingdom Metazoa; phylum Arthropoda; class Insecta; order Lepidoptera; family Noctuidae; genus Atethmia; species Atethmia centrago. The sequence continues at coordinate 9,498,906 of HG995383.1, read as the reverse complement.
TATTCCTTCCGTTGCCTGTGTTGTGGGGGCCTCGGTGACCCATTAGTACCTTCCCGCGACCCCGGCAGGCATCGGCCCTAGTCAATGTAGGGGCATTGTGCTACCGACATCTCTTTGAGGCGCGCGTGGAATACGACGCGCCGTCGACCCGGGCCTGGTCCTTACCGGACGGTGAGCTACCCATTGTCACCGTCCGCAAGCCCGCGCCTATGGTGGCCGGAAATCCGCCCGGGATTCCCGACGCCCAGGGCGTCTCCTGCGGCGGCTAGGGGCGAGAGGGCGCTAAACTTGCCTTTCCCTCAACGGTCCCGCCTCCTCCTTCGCGAGCATTACTGCTTCGCAGAAGGAGGTGTCGGCTGCCCATGCCCTCTCGCTCCATACCATGGCCTGAACCAGGGCCGGACGCGAGAGATCTCTGCCACCGATCGCCTCCACGAGGACACGGCGGTGCTCTGCCCAAGCCGGGCAGACCTCCATCGTATGCTCCACCGTGTCCTCCGGGCGATCGACACAGTTGTGACACCCGGGTGTTTCCTCCCGCCTTATCTGACACAGGAACCTCCCGAAGCTGCCGTGTCCGGTGAGGACCTGCGTCAGGCGGAAGGTGAGGACGCCGTGGCGCCTCTCTAGCCACTCCTCAAAGAGGGGACTTATCGCCGCAATCGTGGCGTGCCCAGCACTGGGTTTTGACAACCGTAGTTTGTATGACGCTGCAACGATGACTGTTCAAATCCAGGATGAAAAAACCAGCCCTATCCAGCTCAGGGGGGTCAGACAAGGGGATATGATATTCCCGAAACTTTTCACTAATACGTTGCAGGACGTGTTATAGAAGCTGGACTGGACTGGACAGGGTATACGGTGGTACATCTCATACCTTCGTTTTGCCAATAACATCGTCATGATGGCAGAAACGCTGGAACAGTTAGACCAGATGCTGCACAGCCTAAACGGAGTCTCTCGGCGGGTTGGCCTCGGCCTGAATTTGGACAAGATGAAAGTCATGTATAATTCGCACGTCTTGCCGAGTCCAATCCACATCGAAGGGTCGCTTCTCGAAGTTGTGAAAGAGTACGTCTACCTAGGACAAGTTATCCAGCTCGGTAGACACAACTGTGAGAAAGAAGCCGACAGGAGGATCCGCTTGAGTTGGGCAGCGTTTGGAAACTTCGTCAAGTCTTCTCGTCGCCAATCCGCAGTGTTTGGAGACTAAGGTCTTCAACCTTGGAGTTTCTTTGAAGGATAAGATCAGAAATGAAGTTATCCGGAAGAGAACCGGTGTTACCGCCATAGCCTGTAGAGACAGCAAGCATAAGTGGCAGTGGGCTGGCCATGTCTGTCGAAGGAATGATGGCCGTTGGAGCAGACGAGTCCTGGAGTGGAGACCGCGTATCGGCAAGCGTAGTGTGGGACGCCCCCGAGCTAGATGGACCGACGACCTTTAAAAGGCGGCTGGGACAGACTGGATGCGGAAGGCGGAGAACAGGGTGTTGTGGCGCAGCCTGGAAGAGGCCTATGTCCAGCAGTGGACTATTATAGGCTGAGTTGATTGATTGATAGTACTGTAAAATGGGGTGAATAGGGATGTAGAGGTGAATCGGGACGAAACTTTACAATGGATTTTAACGTTGAAATAATACAGTTTGTTGCCAAAAAGGACACTAATGCGTTTACTGTAAAATAATTAACGACTAACTTTCCTTGTTGGCAGCAAATTGTATCATTTCAACGTTAAAATCCCTATTCATCCAGTTTTACGGTAGTCATTTTCCAAGTTCCGTCCATTAGGTAGGACGATGACGGTAGCACTGCAGTCAAAATCAAAATCAAAAATCAAAAGTTATTTATTCAAACTAGGCTGAGGATCAGCACTTTTCGAACGTCAAAATTACATAAGACAGTCCCCCAACGCCCAAACGCCCACCCTTCGCCACTTCCTAGTGCTTTAGCTGGGAACAAGAAGTGGCCAAGTCACTAGGTTCCAAAAATATATCATTAAAATAAAATTATTTTGTATTAATTCCGCAATAAGTAGGTCCAGGCTTCGATGCGGAATCACCTCTGTGGTCTAGTGGTAAGACTATCTATCTCAGACCCAGAGGTGGTTCGATTCCCAGCGGGACCGAGGGTTAAATTGTCTGCTCGGTTGGTTGGTGTTAGAGCTTGTTCTAAGTCCGCCAGGCTAGGTACCACCATCTTATCTAAGTCTGTCGCCATAACAACACTGTTAACAACATTGTTAAAATAGCCAGCAGATGTAAAATAGCCAGTTCTTAACCATCAGGTAAGATGAAGGCCAATAGTTTACCTGTTGTGGTTTAAAACAAAACAGCACCGCCCGCAAAATTATGCTTCTTGACTGGAAATAACTTTCGTTGTTTTGTTATTGGTGGTGTGATATCTCGTGCCTGGAAAGCACGAGAAGCCGTTGTTCCTGCACCTGATCTCTCCCCGGTCGTGACAGATGGCCGTCCCATTAGAGATTATGAGAGTTAAAGAAACAAAGAGTGTTTAAGCTCACATTTTTATTTTCTTTTGGGTGGGAAATTATCTAATAACTTCCCGCTCTGGCCGGAGCGGGAGGGTGTGTCAGACTCTTACTGACTAAAACCCACCCGTGTTCTTTCCGTTGCCTGTGTTGCCAGGGGCCTCAGTATCCCTTTCGGACTTTTCCACGACCCAGGCAGGCATCGCCCCAAGCGGACCCCTACAGTTGTGTTGACATCTCTATGACGCGCGCGGAACACAACGCGCCGTCGACCCTACCCCGAACCTACACTGTCATGGCAGTGGTAGCGTGGTAGTGGTATTATGGTATTACAGTCCGGCTGTCGATAGAATGTGTTTTTGACACCCATCAGTTTCATACTAACGAATGCGTGTTTTGCGAATTTGATCCTTAATACAACTGTAAAGTCTGACTGTAAAGTCGAATTATGAATTCGCTGGAACAATATGACATGTGCTTGCTGCCACTTTGTGTAATAAAATTATCATATTTATTGTATTTTATGTATTCTAGACTATTACACTTATTATTATACATTTATTTAGATAGTTTTCTCCAGTGAATTAATAGTATTACCTACTGTTTTGGTACTTTTGTTAGTATTTTTATATTTTACTCCCATTGATTTCCGCAAAGTAACGCCTGATTCTATAACATAATATTATAATTATCATCCTTTAATTTACTTAATCCGTAGTCATTTGTCGTGGGATAATTGGTCTTGATTTACAAGCTTCGGGAAAATCAAACACCACATATCGCAGACCAATATATTTGTGATCATCAGTAACACTGTTTCTCCACCGCACAACGTCAAAGAGACGTCAACGGGAAACGAGATTATTCGAACCGAACGTGACGTCCCGTCGCGTTGGTGGCGTGCGGTGGACACGCGGCCATAATAAATATATGTATCTTACTTTGACGCCGTCATCATGTTTCTCGTTGACGTCCCGTTGACGATGCGGTGGACGAACGGCCTAACAGTGCCCAATTAAAAACTAGACGTCTTCATACAAACCCACAAAACGGGCAACCCTTAAGGAGTATTATTTAATCGACAGTTAACTTGTTAAGCTCGGTTTACTTAGGCCTAGTGTTGTAATGAAAAGATAAGAGTCCGCAAGTGTCCAATGAACTTACCTTAACCATGGGGACTTGTACCTACTTGTGATAAGTTATACTTACATAAGTGTTGTGTGTTGGGTTAGGCAGTCCCACTACTGCTTTCTCTAACAACAGGCGACACATAAATAAATGCCTTAATAAAAGTACGCTGTTGGATTTTCGACATTCAGCGTTTAACTGAGGATTAAAAATCCAACAGCGCGTAGGGTAGTTTTAGGCGAAATTGTTTTTTTTTTTTTTTTTCTAAGGAAACACTTCACTTCATACTGAGAAGACTAAATTTTTAATCTTCCTTTCTTTGTATAAGTCCACCAAATTTAAATCAAACGAACGTCTTCCTCCTGCAGGCTTAGCATGACACTCTCTATTTCTTCGAAGAATAGACACGGCTCTTTCTATACAAAGTGACATTTCGTTTCTCAGTTTTTGACGTCTCACCGTAGAAATCCTTCTACAATCTGTCATCTTGTCTTTCTTTTGTAACGATCTTGTCTAGGTCCTTTTTTATGTAGAAGGATTTCTACGGTCGGATGTCAAAAAAGGAGAAACGAAATGTCACTTTGTATGGAAAGAGCCGTGTCTATTCTTCGAAGAAATAGAGAGTGTCATGCTAATCCTGCAGTTCACTTAACAACTACATTCATATTTTATGACGTCACACTACCAAAAACACACAGCAGCTCCCAAGCTCCTTACAAGCATCCTAAAACAAGTTTAGACGATGTGACGTGCGACTCGTGTAAAGTACAAGTTTTAATCGCTCCTAAAACTTTCGCCACGTCTCGCACGTCGGGACAGGATACAGGTTTCTATTTTAAGCTTAAAACAAGATGTTTATAATATTATTTACCTGTTTATGTGGTAGGTGTGGTACATTAAAATTGACACTGCGTAGACTCTGCGTAAACCCGTCTTATTTACGTAGTACCTACGGGGCGTCAACGCTCGACGTAATTTCAAATTGGAAGACGACACTAACTAAGGTTTTTTATTGCTATAAGAACCTATTTGGTGTCAATCAAACTCAAGTCTAAGCACAGTGCAGTTTAATAAAACTGCACTGTGCATAAGTGAGGGCATAGACAAAGTGACATTCTATCAGCGATAAGGATTATGGAAATGTATTGGATTGACATATGTTACCAAAAAGCTTATGTATATTTTCGACGACACTAACTAAGGTTTTTTATTGCTATGAGAACCTTTTTGGTGTCAATCAAACTCTTTTAGTGAGGGCATAGACAAAGTGACATTCTATCAGCGATAAGGATTATGGAAATGTATTGGATTGACATATGTTACCAAAAAGCATAAGTATATTTTCTCTGCCCTTCTGATTTCTGTTCCCTCCATTTTCAATGAAATCAGTATTTAAAAAATAAAAATAAACAATAGGCACTAATATAAATTATAATTATCCACTCTATCATATTAATAAATAATCTCAAACCTGATACAGATGAATCATAGTTGATTGAAGCGTTTCCTTACTTTTCTCATTAAACCTTTCTGTTCCAGGAATCATGTTTACTTTGTATGTATCGTTATTATATCTCGATATTAAACCAGAGCTTTAATATTATTGGCAGCGTTCATAATTCTCGAAAAATTATTCACGATCAATGTAGGTATTTCGGCTCATTAATTTTACCTACTGAATAATACGAGGAAAACACTTCACAATCAGTAATAATTTATAAGATTACAGGAACGTAAAAAATACAAGGACGATACATGGCTAAGAGTAGTTATAGTCAGTTTCAAAATTATCTAATGGAAATTTAAACAAACCCTGTTCAGGTTAAATTCTTACATAATCACTCATGTACTGAGTATTTAATGAGTGATTGTGAAAGAGTTTAAAAAAGGAAGTAAAGACAGAAGTAAATGCAGTAACACATCAGTATTTAAAATAAGTGAGGCTATTAAGTGAACCTCAATTGTCAAATGAAAAGCACATGTAAGGTAATTTAAATTCGAATTCCTGGTTTAAGTATTCGAATAATCAAACCAAAGCACTCAATTTGTAAGTAGCGCTACAAATTGGCATCCAGAAGTACGTTACTGATCCATTAATTGTATACATTTTCATTAGATACTTTTGGAACAGATCATAAGTATTCATGTAGGGTGTAGCCTGTATATTGAATTTGTAGATAATTTTGACTAAGTAATCGTTCTAGTTACTGGACCTTACGGCGTCGACAAAGCAACATTCTATCAGTCACATCGATGACGGAAAAGTCAAAAATGTTTATGTTCATTTTACACATGAACGACCAAAATAATTATGGTGAACACGAACATCGAACATGGAACATTTGATTCGTACGTGTGGACGGAAATTAACAAAGCGAATATGAACACCATACGAACACAGTTTGACTTGTGTTCGCGTTCTTCAATAGCCATGGATTCGCCGTTGGAAGTGGTTGACAGTGAAGTAGCCAAAATTATTTTGCTTTTCATAGTGATTCACAAAATATTATTACCAAAAGAGGATCATAGATGGTGCGAAACAGTTTTGTACAAAAAGCGAAAACAAAACTTTTATTCTTAAAGTCACAAGAAATTAGTGGATGAAAAATGTTGCATCAAATTTCTCTGAACACCGTCTACACAGAAAAACGAAGTTGGATCCGAACGAACATTTTTGACGAACATAGTGTTTGATGTTCGTCAGTGGTGACATGTGAACAAAGTGTTCAATGTTCACCATGTTCTTGCTCGTTCGTGCGTACTCCTCTTCAAGTCTACAGACTAACATAAGCTACCGAAACGCTATGTCAGTCCTGTTGAAAGTCGTTGTAGAAATACGAACTGCTTTGAAAGCGATTGTCACCTTTCAACTTGCTGTCTTGTAAGTAATTGAAGAATTAATTAATAATAAGGTAAGTACGGTTTAAATGCAAAAAAAGAAAGAAAATAGGTCCAAAAATGTCGAAAGAGTTCACTATTAATAACTGCCTATACAACATTGGCTTGACGATCACAATCACCACAGAATATTTACATAAAAACAGACTGCCGAGTAAATAAAATTTGCTACGATAGTTGACATTACGTAATCGGTGCGATACAACTCCCACTGCGACGTTCCGATAACGTTTCCAATATGAATATTAAAATTATTGTAAACAATTGAATGTTTTTGTGTACTGAAATGACTGTAAATGTTTTGAGTCATATAGATTGAATTATGTCACTGCTACAGGTATCCTATGAACTTTTAGTGGAGAATTATTTAAGTAATCCTCTAAAAGCTTATTGATCTTCTAATGATGGATCCTTTTTTAAATAATTGAGCCTCTTTTTTTTACATTCTGTCTTTTTCCCACTGTTAGTCGCAGTACATAACTAAGCTAGGGTATCCCGACCAAACGGGTTAGGTTAGGTTAGAACAGTGACCAACCGCGTGCGAACCGAACGAGCGAAGCAAGCAGTACAGAGGCAGCTGCCGACGAGCGCTACACAAGTTGCTCGCAGTTACAATATTTAATATTTTATGAACCCCAAAATAGGAATTTTGAGGGCCACAATCATTATATTAGAGAGTTCAATAATAATTTTAGGAACGAAAAATGGGAATTATTAGGATTTCGATTAAATACATACCCTTTAAATGTCACCAGATATGAAAGCTTCTGCGGATCATGATAGCTTATGTCTCGGTCAAATATTTACTCAGTCAGCAACACCCGAGATTCTAAAGAGATCTTCCAAAGTGCTAACGATAGCCATCGTTTGATTTTAGTCAAAAAAATTCTGACAAGCTACACCTTTTCGGACGAAGGTAATGCATTCTAGTGTGAATTTCCAAATGAAAAAAAAACCTATTGCCAAAGTCTGTAAAGGAATTCATGGCTTAAAAATTACTACCTCTACCTACACAACCAGAAAACGTGGGGAAAAAAGCTATTTGTATATCCATGACTTAAAAACATATATGAAAGCGCATCCCTATTAGGACCAAACTCAGGAAATCAGACGCAATTCAAAGCCCACCAACTCCAAAAGTTTTTTATCCTCTCTTACAATTAAACAAACAGCGCCATCCTGCGCCCCTTTAATTAACTCCATGAAATTACCCTTTTTCAATTCCCGTTTCCCGGTATTTATCCTTTAAGGATAATGATAGGGTTGCCATCAGTACCTTGGGTGAGCTATATGCCAAGGTATAGCAGGGTATGGCACTTGCTCCATATTTAAGGGGTTCCATGTTTTTTTAACAAGCACATCTATTTTTAGCTTAGCTTTAATCTTAGTCGTTACGGGCTATGTGAGAGCACGGTAATGCCCCAGCCAAGGCGAGGCAGGCGAAGCGCAGGGGCACTACCTACCTTTTCTCGAAGAGATTCGTCGCTTTTTGAACCCTCATAACTTGGGTTTGGATTATATCAGATAAACAACATTTTCGTCACTACAACCATTGTGTAACAGAAAAGTAATGAAGAGTGAATAAATTTTTCACCTTACGCCCATGTGAATGTAGCGAAATGGCCAAGCTACATACTTTGACTAAGGTGTAGAGTTTGTGAAGTCAGGGCTTGCAGAGTTAGGGCGTGTAGAGTTAGAAGCTTGGCTCTACATGAGATTTGATAACTTTGACAGTGCGAGCTATGTGGTCTCATCTAGGCAACATACGAGTATATCATGTAAATATTTTTAGTGGGTTTGTGTTTGTGAAATAAATAGATGTGGTATTAGATATTTTTTTAAGTTGGATTGTTGGTCAAGTCAATATTCTTTGTTTGTTATGGAAATATATTATTAGTTTTTTTTTTTTTTTTGTAAAAAAAAAACACCGTACTTAAAACATTTCATATAACTGAACTACTTACATCTCCACTGGTCTGCCAGGCACTACAGCTGTGTAAAGTTTCATTTAATATCCACCCTTAATTCGTTATGAAAATTCGCCGATAAAATATTATAAATCCCGACTTTCGATTACAAGCATAAAAGTTGCCTTCCCGTCAATCAAAATGATTACAGCGTTGTATTACGGACAAACTACAGGCCACGAAGCGATCGTAAGGTCGGTGCATGCCAGGCCAATTTCATTATGCAAATTCATATGAAATGTACGCGAAACACGGAGCGTATAGCCACTTAATTGATGAGCAAATTTACATGCTAATAAAACGTTGTAGCACAGGGTAGGTGACTGCAGAAGGATCAAGGAAGGAATCAAACATACTTATCGTGTGAGGAAATGCATATATGAAATCTTTATGAAACTAATTTTTATCTCTCATAGAATTTCATGCGAGTATGACAAAAAAAAAGAGTTTTTCTAGACACTGGGCGCACAAAAACAACTAAATTAGTTATAGCTAAATTAAAGATTACAGTTTTCTACTAAGGACTGTTTATGTCACTTTGATACATACACTAGGACTTAAAATGACACTTCTCACTGTCATTTCGTCAGTAACTTAGATAGTTTTTGTCAAGAAATGACAGAGAAATGTAATTTTACTGCAGATAATGAAAAGTCCGACTATAGATTCTCTAGACTGGACCATTTTAAACTAAACCATTATATTTCAGTTCCAACCATCGCCATTGTCGTCAGCACAAATGTAATGGTCCACTAGGGCTGATGCCTGCCGGGGTCGCGGGAAGGTACTAAAGACTCACCGAGGCCCCTGGCAACACAGGCAACAGGAATACGGGTGGGTTTTAGTCAGTAAGAGTCTGACACACCCTCCCGCTCCACCCAGAGCGGGAGAAGTTATTTGATGATTTCCCATAAAAAAAAAAAAAAAACCGTCGCCATAAAAATATGCTTGTTTCATTATCAGCCTTTAATGTCCACTTCTGGTCATAGGCCTCTCCATTACTCTTCCATCACATGTCCTATAGCTGGATCCTTAGCTGCTCTTATCCAGCAGCTACCAACCATCCTGCAAATGTCTTTACTCCACCTAGCTGAAGGCGCGCAATATCCAAATTTGAAGTACTTAGTGTACCTTTTGTACATCATATCATCTGCCTAGCCTATTCCCAACTATGTTAGGGTCGCCTTCCAGACCTAACAGGATGTAGCTAAATACCAATCTTTTACATGGAGCGACCGCCTATCTGACCTCTACAACCCAGTTACTGGGCAATACGACACTCTTGGGTAAAACTGGTTGTCAGACTTTCGGGCTTCTGACGACCCGTAATGACTGTGGAAGATCCACGAATGACAGCCGGGACCAATGGCTTAACGTGCTTTCTGAGGCACGGAGGGGTCTTGATACATAAAGAACCACTGCGGAAAAGCTCCTACGGAGCCCGAGATAAGCCTGCGTACCGCAAAGCCGAACAAACCGGTGTACATTTCCCGCCCGCATTACACCACTAAGGCGGACGAACTCGTGGAGTACGTGCGCCAGAAGACGAGGAACACGCCGAGGGTGCATTAACTGGAATCGCACCGGAACGTGAACTTCAAGGCGTTCGTCGTACATGTACCGAACTGTTATCTGCCCCTCGTCATGGAAGAAGACTTTTGGCCGCAGGACGTGGTGTTCCATCGCTTCCGCGGAAAAGTTCCACAAGACAGCACAAAGTCTAGCTAGTGCAAAGTAAAGTGATACTAACTTAGTCTTAAGCCTTTTTATTTAACACAAGTTTTGTTTATTTTAAAATATGTATGTTTAGGTTAAGAATTTTTTCTATGGGCTTGTATCGCCTGGGATAAATAGTATTATTATTGTATAAAGATTGTCACCCATCCACGGACCAACCGCGGCAAGCGTAGCTTAACCTAATCGATCGACCCATGCGGCTGTTATTACTTAGCCTCACCTTCTGTACATACATCTGCACAATAACGTTACGTAGTATCGTAGATTCTGTGCAATTGCAACGAAAACCCGATAATGTGTCTGACAAGAGAGGCATGGAGCATGATTCTGTGAGGGTATAATTAAGCGCACATTTGTTAATGACGTTGCATATATGCGGAGTCATTAAAAAAATAATTGTTTTCCCTGGAATCGCTTTTGTAATACGTTTTCATAAAATTCAGAAATGGTTGCCTGTGGGCTTCTGGGAGTTTATATTTCGTGTGCTGCTTTAAAGGGTAATATTTTTGCTGTAACTTATATATTTTTAAAAAAAATCCTATTTGTTCTACTCATTTAGTGTAGTGTTCTAGTGATTATTTGTTTATGTGTATCTGTTTATTGTATTCTACTACAGCACCATTTATGCAATAAAGTTTTATTATTATTATTATTTTGGTAAACAAATTTTGTTTCTTAGTCCTTTGGCTAGTTTAAGCTACATCAACGGGCCCAAGCAAAATCAATGTAGCGTGTGTGGTGTTTTTTTATTTTTTTATTTATCGAGGAATCAATGTTATGAGGAGTGATTTCATTTTCCTCAATTTGCATGAACTTTCTAACTATTCTTCGTGTGTTTATAATTGCGGCTTGGAGTGTTATGTAAATAGAGTCTTTCAATTCTATTAGCTTAAGGCTGTGGTGGAGGTGATAGGGTATAACACCCGTCGTGGAGATAACAATAGGTACTACGTAGACTTTTTCCTGCCTCCAAATTCTGGTTACTTCTTCTTTGAGCTCAGCATATTTACTAATTTTCTATTTATTGTTTTTTGTAAATTATTTGTTTTAGGAACTGCAATATCGAAGAGGTGTGTGTGATTTTATAAACTTATTATTATTATTATTTATTATGTAAACGTCAAACCAGTTCAATTCCTTAAGTGCAGCCTTTTATCAACGCCTAACTCACTTAATTGCCTATAATTATAATTTATCATATCCCCTTGTCCCAACACTCTAAAGAAGTTTAAGCAACACAAATATAATCATCGTCCACTGCAGCTCTTAAGCAGCACCCTAACAACCGGTCTTAAGCTTCCCATAGCCAGCCTTAAAAAGTGAGTATATCGTTTCTTCTGTCTCTCTCTTTTAACCCGTATCCAGCCAATTCTGAGTGTAGATCCTCCTCCATTGCACGCCACTTTACGCCGCCCACATCCTGTCTTATCTGTCTGCCTGTTCCTGCTTAGACTTGCCTGCTACTTTTACCATGTTGCAGGTGCACCTGGCTCGTGGCCTATCGACGCTTCTGTCGCCAGTTCTGGGTCTTGTGGATCTTGTCATAAAAAATGTCATACACCACATTTAATACGTTTTTATACGTTAATTTTGTATTTTTTTAAAATAACGAAAAGTAGGAATAATATAAAAGACAAAAAAGAACGAAATTTGGATTCCAGAAACGTTTCCTGTAAATTGCGTACGAAAACATTTCATGAGAATAAACCTTGACGCGCGGTTTTGTTACAGTTTATTTGTACGTCCTATCGGAATAGTTGCAACTAAACCACCTAGGTACGTTTAAAAGTTTGAAGCTGTATTAGCCGTAAAGCGCAAAGCCAATCTCTAAATCACGGTCATAGCACTGACTTAATTGAAACGCTAAGTAATACTAAAAATAAATAAATATTAAAATCAATTATCTGGATCACAATTCCGAAGCGATGTTGCGTAGATGAGACAGAAACTCCGCGTGAAGCAAAGATTCAGGTTGATAGTATAGTTCTTTAGATCTCACATAGGATTATGCTCGGGATATTCTGTCGTGTAGGTTGAAAGTAAAAAAAAACTGTCTTGATGAACTTTCCTAGTAAAAATTGGTGAATAAGTTATCGAGCCTCAAGCCTGTTCTTAAAATGAGAATGGAAAATTAGAGAATTTGCATACCAGTTCCTGGAGAAAATAGATGCTGACACAATAGACTAGTTAAGCGAAGGCAGTCGGGTCTTGAATAGCAACTTCCTACGGCGAGTATCAAAAATATCATACCAAAAGACATTATGCTATAGTTTCAACTTTCGGAATTGGATAAGAGAGAAAGTACCGAAACAGACCTACTCATTAACGTGCGGAACACCCGTCACGTTTTGCAAATATATAATCTAGTATCACACAAGATATATGTGTTATGCAATAAACATTTTAAACTTAATAATTTTGGTGTACTCGTAGCTGACATATCCTCACGTCTTAGTGAAAAAGTTGCTGAAGTTTCGCCATTCTTTTTCTTTTTCAATTTTATTGGTCCCAATAATTACACATGTCTGTAATCTCGTCATTTCATCTGGTGTCTTCCCAGTGGTCTTTAAAAAAGCCGTAGTTCACCCAGTTAAATACGGCCGGTCGCAGAGACGACGTTAACAACTACAGGCCTATCTCGGTTCGTTTTGCAATGTCAAAGATCTTGGAACGCATTTTAAACAAGAGTCTCGTCAGTTTCCTCAATGATAATAATCTTTTAGCCTCCAACCAATTTGGTTTCCGAAAGGGAATGAGTACTAAAGTTGCAGTAATGGCTTTGTCTAACTACGCAGTTAGGACGATTGACAACAAGCAACAAGTGTCTTGGTATCTTCCTTGATTTATCTAAGGCCTTTGATACTGTTTCTTCGCCGGCCTTACTTAACGAGATGGAGCGCATTGGAATTCGAGGCTTAGTGTTGGATATCTTCAGGGATTGTTAAAATCGGGCAAAATGTGAGTGAAGAGCTTCTAATTACATACGGTGTACCTCGGGGTAGTATATTGGGTCCTTCCCTATTACTAATCTATATAAATGAACTCTGTAACCTGCCCATTCAAAACTGTAAAGTCATTGCATACGCCGATGATACTTCGTTGCTTATAGATGGAGTGGTCTGAGTCCAGTCCTATCGGAGTGCTGAGAAAGCGCTTACACGTGTAATGGAAAGGTTGATGTTACTCAACCTTTCTATTACACGTGTAAGCACTTTCTACCTACTCACTTTTAACGTCAATAAAATGGTATATATGCCGTTTGCAATTAGGTCTAATTTATGCCCATCACCTTCCCTTACTCTTAAAGGCCACATTATGTACGCCTTCCACCAGTTGTGACTGCCTAGGAATCTCTAAGTCAAATACTTAGGCGTTCATATCGAGCAACATCTCAATTGGCATAAAACCTAGACACATTCTCCGGTAGAACTCCCAAGCTGATTTGCATTTTTTTAAATTAAGCAAGACTGCTGATAGGGATAAATTGAGGCTGGTTTATTTTGCTTCATGCCAATCGATCTTAGCTTATTGTACTCCAATTTGGGGTGGAGCTACTGAGAACAATTTTATCCGACTAGAACGAGCACAAAGAGCAGTTCTGAAGGTTCTGCTCTCTCAGCCGCTAAGATACTCCACAGTATATCAGGTCAAATCTAAGTTACAGGAATATCTTCTAAAACTAACTTATCGCAATACCGAGGATCTTCTGATGGGTAATTTAGGAAATGTTGGAAATTGGTTGAGTTTTTTATAAAACTAATATTATGATAAATATTATACTCTTGCATACCTACGTTCGCACACTCACTCATACACTCACAGTCACACACACTCTTTCACAAACATACACACACCCTCAAAAACGGACACACACAAAACTCCAAACAAACACACTAGAGACATTCACAACACTTTCATTAACGTTTAATTATTATTATTTTCTTTTTCTTTTAGTTTTTCTGTTTCTCTTTTAATAGCCGTAGTGGATTTTTGTAGGGTAGTATTAAAACGAGTGACTGTAAATTAAAGTTTTAAGAGTAAAAAAAAAAATATTTAGGTTATAGTATTACCAAGTAAGCGACTGCGAGTGACGAGAAATCAACAGAACACCAACTTACAAACATTAATTTGAGTTACTTAAAATACAAAATGAGAAGCTTCATAATATTTGAGCGACCTAATATTTGTTTGAGTGTCAACGTTACGTCCTGCATTTTTTCAATATTTGGCAAATGTTTTTTTTATACAGAGCAGCATTTTATCTTAAATGGGTTGGCAGCTACAGTGAAGTATCATTTTAAGTATAAAGTAGCAGCTGAATAATCAATTGTTAGCTTTGAACTAGCATCGAGTTTTTGTTTTGGTAACTGAGAGTCACCAACAACCGAGGGGATCTGACGCTCGGCAGCCGCTGCCGCCGCACGCTCGCTTGGCTCGCTCGCCTTCGCGCGTTGGTGGTCACTGTTCTAACCTAACCTAACCCGAATGATTTTATACTTAAAATGCTACTTCACTGTAGCTGCCAACCTAAGACCTCAAATAGAATATCATTAACCAATAATCATTAATAAAGCAGCTTGCAAAACTTTGCTTAAAGTGAACTTTTAGTAGTTCGTTATGTAAAACCTCAATTGGAAAAATCGAATTTATCTTAATATTGAAGTTGTCCTTTCTGTATTTCTAGTCGCTCACTTAGTAATGTAGTCGCACGGATTGAATTTTAATAACTGAAATGGATTTATCACAACCCACTTTTTGTAAGCTCGTTCTGGATTTTATTATTAATCAATATTCGTCATTAGTTTAGTTAATTTTTCGCTTACTCAAATTCATACCACTCAAGTTATTAAAACAGTATGTCATCATCAGTCGCTAAGTTTTTTTTATTCGATCGTTTTATAATTCCCCATTTTTGTATATAACGTGTGTCCTATTTTCTATATGCTCATCACTTTGAAAGGACACTGGCTTCTAAGATACCGGTACAAAAACCTAGTGTAGAAGTTAGGGTTTTTTACTCACGAACACTATCTTAAGTATTTTTTTTAGATCTAAATAATGTAAATGCATTTTTGGAGAAATAAAAGATTTATTATTATTATTATTATTATTCTGACAAGCTAAAATAATGTTTACATTTCAAATATTCAAAAGTAAGCCATAATATCAGGACCGAACTCCAAATAAGGTAGAATAATTATGTAATGATAGCATGGAAGAAAATATGCCAAAATTTATTGTAGAATTGGTAATTACAGTCTCCACTACAACACTATCTTACCCCATCTACCATCCGATCTGTGGCATTTATGTGGCCTGCTCATTTCAGCTTCTTCCGCGCAAACTTTTTTAACATTTAATTAATTAACATCCACAAGAAACCGCCGTATCTAACCCGGCGTTAAACTCAAAGATAACAAGAAATCAAACAACACAGCTAACTATACTTACTGACAAGATTAAATAGATTGACTCTATAGAAACTAAGGATTTAACTAAGACTCGCTTGATTCTAACCGACGTTCAAGTTCTTCGGTAAATGAAGTGCAAATTGTTTGTAAAGTACGTTTGTTTCTTCTGATCGATACCGCTGGATTCAGCGCTTCTTTCGCTAAATTGTACGAGAAGTGGACTGGAATTGGAAGTTTAGTGAGCAGTTGAAGATACGATATATAAATAAATGCACTTTCGACAAAATAATGGGTAGAAAAGAAAAGAAAACAATAATAATTCCCGTTTTTAGGGTTGTTATCCGATTTTCAAATACCAACGTTGAGTTACACAAAATCTCCATTCTTCATAAGAATATGTTTCGATAAAATCTCAAGCTAAACCTAATGCTAATTAACTTAAACTTAACAATAATTAACTTTTTTAAAGTCATGTTGAGAACACTAGTATTACAATTAAAATTTTCTTCAAAACCCTTTTTCTACGTAGCTTAAACGTTAGTAATTAAGGCTTAGTATAAAACTACCATCCCAAAAAGTATAAATTAAATTAAACTTCTAAAATTATTTCATTCACTGCTGTTAAAATTATATTAACGCCGCTCAAAACTTTGCATATAAAATGAAAAGTTTTGAATGCTTGGTATTATAATTAATAAACGCACACACTTTTGCTGCCAGGCTTGTTAGAGGCGCTTCAGATTCAGTTTTAAACAATAATTAATTATGCAAACATTTACAGAACTCAATAGTTTAAAATGAATGTCTTTTTCAACAGTTTTTTTTTATTATAACTGGACTTTTTTTTGGATATTGAATGGCACTCTTGCCAAACGTTGGTGAACTTTATATAAATTTCAACAAAAATAAATTTCACCAAAAATCTAGGTTTTTAAATTATTTTAATACCTACACTAAAAATGTAATTACATGCCTAAATTACGACACTGTTTCTTTTATTTAATTTTATAAAACGTTCACTATTTGATTTTTTATTAGATTTGTTCTAAGGTTCAAGTAGACATTCAAATATTTACCCATCTCAGATAGCTCCTTAGGGACATTACAATCACGCTTAACCGTCCAATCAATAATCACGGATGTATACCTAATTAGAGCACAGATTTGCTCTCCGTATAATCCCCTGGTCGCCACCTGATGACACCCATGGGGACAATGGGATAGGATGGTCGCTCGTGGCCTAACACAGTACGGAAATCAAACACTACAGTTAATAGTCGAGTGATTAGTGATCGAGTTCTCGTCTATCCTTTGGTGTGGGGTATCGTTCGATAGACCGTTCAAAAATATTGCGAGTCTTTGAAAACCTTTTTCGATTTAGGGATCCGTTTGCGTAATATTAAGCTTAGTGCAAATTTCTGTTAGAGTCAAGTGGGGACACTTGACTCTAACAGAAATTTGCACTTTCCCTGCAAGTTACATGGTTGATTTTGAATATGTGAAAAAATTCATGGCAGCAGTACATATAACGAAATTAAAAGGAAAACTGGAATATCAGCGAGGAAATGCCGCCAGCATCCTCGTCCTTTTTTAGGTTTAATAGATCAAGGACAGCTAATGAGACACAATTGATTTTCTATTGTTTGACTCCGAATCGGTGTCGCGCGGGGCTTAACAGGTTAACCTGTTAGTTTTCATTTAATTTAGTTAAAGGAAAACTGTCACAGCTGACAAGGCTTTACAAGTTAACGAGTAATGTCTACCAACTTACATTTGCAGATGGAGAATTGACCGTGACGTATATCGATGTATGGGAGAACATGTTTTTCAACTACAATGTTAGGTTTGTTTTTGGGATAAATTCATTCAAACTATGGAACCCTTCATTATGCGTGGTCTGACGCGTACTTGGCCCGTTTTTTTGTTCAATTTTTCGATATTATGAGAGTCGACGTTTGATTAGTGGTTTAAGACAATAGAGATATTTTTGAATAAAATCTATTGATTTTGCTTAGTATTACCTCTGCTGCAATGGCTCGTTCTGCAATAGGTCCCCTTCCAGACATGGCTCTGCACTGTTAGACTCACATAATATCTTAATAATATAAAGTATTGGGACTTTAAGAGACTTTTATGACTTTTGAGTTTGTTTCGCCATTTATTCTTAAGGATCAGTCAGCCAGAAAATGCCGGCGACATCTATTTGTAAAATACTGCACAAAAAAATTACGTGTAAAAGTGAGTTATAGTTCTACTTACAGAAATAAACATCATTTCATTTACTTTCATTTCTATTCTATCTGTATAGCTGTCCATTGTCAAAAAGTGCTTCTCTTTTTTGTCTCTTTTCATGCAGTTTAAGATGCACACGTGTTTCTATGGTGAGTGTTGCACTATACACGTGCACTTAGTACGCTCGACCGACGTCAGCGCAACACTTAGACTATTTCCAGCTTAAATCCCCACCCTAAACCTTACTCGATGAAAACCGAAAAAAAAATAAGACAGTCACTACTCGGTAAGGAGTAACTGTTATTAATTTAAAAGCGTTTAGGTCTTATTATCTAACAATGGTCGAAATGGTTCATTATTTACTAAGTATAAAAGGGGTCCCCGAATATAAGACCAATAATTAGACACGAGCGACCTATCCAGTTTCGAACATCACCATCCCATTAAAAAAAAACAACTCTGTTTTCATTACTTTTTAATCAAAATCTTGGTAGCGCAAGGAGAGGAGATGAGGCCTAGATTGAATCAACAATGTTCCGCCTTCAGGGAATTAAGGTCTAGTCAACATCTCTGGGTGGTGCCACTAATTATTCATACTGGTAACTTTATAATATCCTGGCACCGGTGCGTGTGACACAGTTTCAAAACCAGGTTGAAATTGACATGGTTTTAGATTTAATTTTAAACGAAGCATGTAGCTTTTGTTAGTTTTCGTGTTATCACAGAAACGATTTTTAAGAAACCAAATCTGGGAAACTTTGAAAGCACTCAGTAATTGTTTATTTTTATAAACAATTGCTGAGTGCGCCTCAAAAGGAAAAACGGAACCCTTATTTATAGGATCACTCGTGTCTGTCCGCTGTCAGTCATAACCGATTCGCTCCGAATCTACTAAACCGATTAAAAGCCATTTCACGTTTTCGCGCGAATATCGAAGATTTCAGTCGCCTAATTTACCATCTTAGGTAATACTCTGACATTGGTGAATACATGTAAAAAATAGATCAATCCTTCATTTTGACACTTCATGTAACACATTTACAAAAACTTATTTGTTTTCTTTGTGGTGATTAATCTCCCACAACTAGTTTACTGAAAAATCATCGCAGAGTCAATTTCAGACTCCTATATCTATCATTAATATTTATACATTTGACTGAAAAAAATACATAAAGCATCAGAAATATAATTTAGTCGACACATACAGTACTAGAATATCGATTATTAATAACATTAATTAGTAAAAAAATAAAGTCTTAGGCCAATTTTTACGTTTTATATCGCTAATAAATCGTGATTTTTTGGTTTCTATAATGCGTAATTACATTTTTTTTTTATTGGCAAAATAAACTATGTTCTTTAACAAATCGCATTCTAAAGTTTTATTAAAATCCTTTCATTTACTTAGACATAATATCGTTATTAAAATCACTCTAAATTAGAATAAATTCCGATGCTAAGCGGACACCGTTTAGTACGGCGTGAGCGCCCATCGAGGTAGGACCTGTGCCATATTTTCCCGCGTCTCGATTTTCGAGCGCACGTATTGTGAACGAATTATTATACTACGACTACAACATTTTGATTCTCTTCGTATTTTTTTGCATGAGGTAATTTATTATCAAGTAAAGTATTAGTTTAGTAGTTTGTAGAATAATTACATATTTTTGTTTTATTAGTTTTAGCAATGGGGCGTAAGGGTATACCATTGTGTCAAAATTTTTCGTTAAAAGCCTTCTACACTACAAGATGCTATGCAGGGGGTGCGTGCAGAAAACCTCCTCGTGTGCCTGATTGCTGCTGGTTCCCTTCGAATACGTTCGGAGGAAAGAGCAGTCGTCGGGCCGGTGCATCCTGGGCACGGCCAATAGTCTTTCCATGTTTCGGAGAGGGTATTGACCGTGGCGAATTTCTGCGTGGCGGGGAGCTTCATGCTCGATCGTCGGTCGTCCACTCCCCTCTCTGCTTACAGAGGGCAGGTCGAGTGGGCGAAGAGTGGCGGTGCTTGCTGTGCACTTACCCTGCCAGCGAGCAAGCAGCGGGAGAATGATTCTTCTGTCTGCAACCGTCGAAATCGTAATCCGTAAAGAGACCACAGTCATGTTTTGTGGCTTGGAACGGGACGAGGATCTTGGCTTCATCGCCCGGATCGCGAGGAAGATAACCTCTATAAAAATTCCTCTAATATCAAGTTTTGGTGCGCGGCGAGGATATGAATGGCTGAGGAGTAGTGTCATCTGCAACTTCCGAGTTGTAGGTGGCGCATCAGTCGTTAGCGCACCCCCAGCCAGGGTACCAGTGGACCCCCTGGTTGGGTTATAAATGTACACTTGCCTAGGGACAGGGGGTGAACCTAGGTGTACTTTTTACATCCCCCACACTCGTGGGATCAAAATATGGAAAAAAATTTAAAAAAAAACAAAAGTCAAGTGAAGGAGAGTGATGCGGGGTCGGAGTCCGACGCCGCATCTAGTGTAAAGAGCTCAGGTCGGAGCTCGGAGCACAAACAGGTGGAAGGGAGGAGCCGAGAGTTCAGACGAACCTCGAAGCGCCCCAACTCGGGGTCGTCCTCCGACGAGGTTGTCGGTCGGAGGAAAAAAATCCTCTGCAGCCGGCGGGGTGCGGCCCGAGGAGGAAAAGGGGTGGATAGAGGGCCCTCCACCAGGGAGGTCGGCGAGCCGAGCCGAGCCTGCCCAGCCGAGAAGGCCCAGCGAGCCGAGAGGCTCGCAAAGGCAGTGCAGGGCTCAGAGGCTCCTGGTGGTGGGCCGGACGCCGCTGGCGGCCCCTTTTCGGAGCGTGTGGCCGGGTTCGCAGAGGTGGTGCTAGCCCTGATCAAGGGGGTGGCCGTGAAGAGGCTCAAGTCCTCTAAGGACCAGGCCATATCCGCGGCCACGGCCTCGATTGTGGCGGCAGCGGAGGCCCTTCACCTAGGGCCTCCTACAGACGGCATGTCGGAGATGCGGGCGGAGGTCGCCCGCCTGACAGCCGCCATGGAGCTTCTCAAAAAGGAGAATGAGGAGCTCCGAGTGGACCTGGCTGGGCTTAGGAGAGCCGAGTCCCAAGTGGAGCCGAAGGGGGGGCAGCAGCATGGGCAGGGGCAGCCCGTGCCTGCTGAAGACCGGGTTTTGACCCTGGTGCGGCAGGAGATGGCTTCCTTGCGGAGTCGTTTCTCCGCTCTAGAGGCCATAGTCCTGCGCCCCCCGTTAGCGGCGAGCCAGCCGGCCTCGGGCCAGCGCAAAGCCCCGTCGTATTCTGCCGCCACAGCTGCCACGGCCAAACCGGGGTCGTCGGGGCAGCCAAAGGGCGGGGCGAATGCGCGGGCCGTAAAGGCTCCAGCCCCAGAGGCGAGGACTCCGGCCCCGGCGGCGAGGGCCCCAGCCTTGGCGGCGAGGGCTCCGGTGGCGAGACGGCCGCCCCGCCTCCTAAATCTCTTCCGGCCGATGCCGAATGGCAAGTAGCCGGGGAGAAGAGGAAGGCGGCTAAGGCCAAAAGGGCGGCCAAAAAGAGGGAGAGGCGGCAGCGGCGCAAGGAGCGAACCGCCGCGGCTAGGCTCCGCGCCCCGAATTCCGCAGCTGTAGTAATCACACTACAGCCGGATGCGGAAAAGAAGGGCGTGTCCTACAGGAGTGTTATGGCGAAGGTGGGTGAGGTGGTGCGCCTCGAGGAGCTCGGCGCTGCCACTGGCCTAAAAATGAAGGTAACGGCGACTGGGGCCCGAATGGTGGAGGTCCCCGGTGCGGCCAGTGGCCCGGCCGCTGACGCTCTGGCCGAAAGGCTCAGGGCGTCCCTAAATGCGGACGAGGTCCGAGTGTCCAGGCCCACCAAGTGCGCTAGCATGCGCATCATGGGCCTGGACGACTCCGTGACGGAGGACAAGGTGGTCGCCGCAGTAGTTAGGACTGGGGGGTGCTCTGCCGAGCAGGTGAGGGTGGGCACCATCCATCCTGACTCCGCGGGGCTGCAAACCGCTACGGTGAGCTGCCCCGTGTCGGCGGCCAAAAATATTGCCAGAGAGGGCCAAAGGTTATTGGTGGGCTGGGTGTCAGCGCAGGTCAAACTGCTGGAGCCCAGACCTCTGAGGTGCTTCCGTTGCCAGGTGGGCGACCACGTGCAAGCCAACTGCACCTCGGAGGTGGACCGCAGCGGTCTCTGCTACCGCTGTGGTCAGCCCGGGCACAAGGCCGGCTCCTGCAACGCCACGCCGCACTGTGCCGTATGTGCGGCGGCTGGCAAGCCGGCCGACCACCGGATGGGGGGCAAGGCCTGCACCCCACCCGCCAAAGCCAAGGCCAGGGGTAAGCCCTCCGCCACAGCCGCCACCGCCGTCACCGCCACAGCCGCCGCCACTGCCGCCGCCGCCGCTGCCGCTTCCGCCACCGCAGTCGTCGCCGCCATACCCGCCGCGGCAGGACCCCTGGTTCAGGAGGAGGCCAATGCCAACATGGAGTGCCATTAATGGCCCCATTACGCCTCCTCCAGGCGAACATCAACCACTGCGCCGCCGCTCAGGATCTGTTGCTCCAGAGCATGGCGCAGTGGTCGATTAACATCGCCGTGGTCGCTGAGCCGTACTTTGTCCCGCCCAGGGATGACTGGGTGGAGGACCTGAGCGGCTCAGTGACCCTAATTTCGTCGGCCGCCGCCGGTACCCCGTCCCTCGAGGCCGTCAAGAGAGGGCGGGGCTGCGTAGCAGCACGGTTCGGGGAGATTGTCGTGGTAGGGGTCTACCTCTCTCCGAACCGAACTCTTGCCGAGTTACACAACTCCCTCGCGGAGTTGAGAGACGTCGTCGTCGGGTTTGGTTCCCTCCCCGTGTTCGTCCTCGGGGACTTCAATGCCAAGAATTTGGCTTGGGGTTCCCGGTTAACGGACACACGGGGCAGGATGGTGGAGGACTGGGCTCTGGAGACAGGCCTGGTCGTCCTAAACCGGGGTTCTGTCCCCACGTGTGTGCGGATGCGGGGTGAATCAGTGGTGGACATCTCGTTCGCCAGCCCCGCTCTGTCGCCGCGTGTAGTTGACTGGCGTGTCATGGAGGGGGCGGAGACCTATTCCGATCACCGGTATATCCGGTTCGACGTCTCCACCCAGACCTCGGACGCGCCGGTACGACGGGCCCCGAGTGGTCCGCGGTGGGCGCTGAAGCAGCTGGACCGGGAGCTCCTCCTGGAAGCCTCGATCGTGCAGGCCTGGGTGTCACCACCGGACAGGCCTGCCGACATCAACGACGAGGCGGAGTGGTTCCGGGAGGCCATGTCCGACATATGTGACGTGGCAATGCCCCGGGTCCAGCCTGGACGTGCCTCGCGCCAGGTGTACTGGTGGTCGCAGGAGCTGACGGCTCTGCGCACTGCGTGCGTGGCTGCGCGACGCCGGTACACCAGGCACCGCAGGCTCCGTATCAAACCTCCGGATACGGAAGCCATTCAGGCGGAGCTGTACGAGGGATACAGAGCGGCGAAGACCGCCCTCCAAGCGGAGATCCTGCGGGCCAGGGGGTTGGCCCGCGAGGAGTCGCTGGGGACTCTGGACAGGGACCCGTGGGGACGCCCGTAAAAGTGGTGCGGGATAAACTCCGCCCATGGGCTCCCCCGCTGACGCAGAGTCTCCGGCCCCAGCTTGTGGAGGACGTGGTGAGCACTCTGTTCCCTTCCCGAGGGGAACACGTCTCCCCGCCTATGGCTCCGCCTACTGCGGTGCCCGATGCGGACCACAACGCCAGCGACGACGACGACGACGATGCTCCGGAGGTGACCGAGGTAGAAATGAGAGCGGCGGTACGCAGGCTTAATGCCAAAAATACCGCCCCAGGACCCGACGGCTTACCTGGGAAGGCCTGGGTCCTGGCCTTGGAGGCTCTCGGGCCTCGACTTAGGGGGCTCCTAAGCGCATGCATGGAGAGGGGCCAGTTCCCGCTTCGCTGGAAGACGGGGAAACTGGTCCTCATAAAGAAGGCAGGGCGCCCTGCGGACTCTCCGTCCGCTTATCGGCCCATCGTGCTGCTCGACGAGGTGGGCAAGCTCTTTGAAAGAGTCATTGCAGACCGCCTCGTCGGCCAGCTGGTGCAGGTGGGGCCGGATTTGGCGGAGAGCCAGTTTGGTTTCCGCAGAGGGCGCTCTACGGTGGACGCCATCATGCGTGTGCGAGCCCTGACGACGGGGAATGCTGTTGCCCAGGGTGGGGTCGTCTTGGCGGTGTCTCTAGACATCGCCAATGCCTTCAAAACCCTGCCCTGGAGTTGCATCAGGGAGGCACTCCGGTATCACCGGATGCCGACCTACCTCTGTCGTGTGGTCGAGGCCTATTTGACGGACAGGGCCGTCATCTACCCCGGTCACCAGGGAGTGTGGAACCGGCAAGAGATGTCGTGCGGTGTCCCACAGGGATCGGTCCTGGGGCCGCATCTGTGGGACATCGGATACGACTGGGTGCTGCGCGCCGACCTCCCTAGCGGCGTCAGCGTAGTGTGCTACGCTGACGACACGTTGGTCCTGGCGCAAGGGAGGTCGCACCAGGCGGCGGCCGAATTAGCGGCACGCGGGGTTGCGACAATCGTCGATAGGATCCGGCAATTGGGACTCGAGGTGGCCCTGCACAAGTCCGAGGCCATGTGTTTTCATGGTCCTCGGAACGCGCCACCGTTGGGGTCCCAAATAACGGTAGGAGGGGTTTCTATCGGCGTCGAGTCGACGATGAAGTACCTGGGACTCGTCCTCGACAGCCGATGGAACTTCGTGGAGCATTTCCGACGTTTGGCTCCCAAACTTGAGCGGGCGGGCGCTGCATTGAAGCGGCTCCTGCCCAATCTAGGGGGTCCAAACGCCTCCTGCCGGAGGCTCTACGCGGGGGTCGTGCGGTCCATGGCCCTCTACGGGGCTCCTGTATGGGCGCGCTCTCTGGCGCTGCGGCCAGCCCGCCGGTTGAGCGCGGCCCAAAGGGTCATGGCCATCCGGATGGTCCGAGGATACCGCACGGTCTCCTGTGAGGCAGCGAGCCTCCTTGCCGGATTGCCGCCATGGGATCTGGAGGCAAAAGTCCTCGCGCACGTATGGGAGTGGCGCGAGGAGGCGAAACGCCGGGGCGTAAGTCCGCTGCCGCGAGAAATCGTGGCACAGCGGACGGAGCTCCGGCGGGATCTCATGGCGTCATGGAAAGTACGGTTGTTGCAACCCAGTGCTGGGCACGCCACGATTGCGGCGATAAGTCCCCTCTTTGAGGAGTGGCTGGAGAGGCGCCACGGCGTCCTCACCTTCCGCGTGACGCAGGTCCTCACCGGACACGGCAGCTTCGGGAGGTTCCTGTGTCGGATAAGGCGGGAGGAAACGTCCGGGTGTCACCACTGTGTGGATCGCCCGGAGGACACGGTGGAGCATACGGTGGAGGTCTGCCCGGCTTGGGCAGAGCACCGCCGTGTCCTCGTGGAGGCGATCGGCGGCAGAGACCTCTCGCGTCCGGCCCTGGTTCAGGCCATGGTACGGAGCGAGAGAGCATGGGCAGCCGTCACCTCCTTCTGCGAAGCAGTAATGCTCGCGAAGGAGGAGGCGGGACGGTTGAGGGAAAGGCAAGTTTCGCGCCCTCTCGCCCCTAGCCGCCGCAGGAGACGCCCAGGGCGTCGGGAATCCCGGGCGGATTTCCGGCCACCGTAGGCGCGGGCTTGCGGACGGTGAGCAATGGGTAGCTCACCGTCCGGTAAGGACCAGGCCCGGGTCGACGGCGCGTTGTATTCCACGCGCGCCTCAAAGAGATGTCGTCAGCACATAGTAGGGGTCCACTAGGGCCGATGCCTGCCGGGGTCGCGGGAAGGTACTTATGGGTCACCGAGGCCCCCGCAACACAGGCAACAAGAAGGAATACGGGTGGGTTTTAGTCAGTAAGAGTCTGACACACCCTCCCGCTCCGCCCAGAGCGGGAGAAGTTATTTGATGATTTCCCACCCTCAAAAAAAAAAAAAAAAAAAAAGATGCTATGCAGCAGTGGTATCGTTTAATACCGGCAAGCCACAATATCCTGCCGGGGTCGCGGGAAGGTACTTATGGGTCACCGAGGCCCCCGCAACACAGGCAACAAGAAGGAATACGGGTGGGTTTTAGTCAGTAAGAGTCTGACACACCCTCCCGCTCCGCCGAGAGCGGGAGAAGTTATTTGATGATTTCCCACCCTCAAAAAAAAAAAAAAAAGCCACAATATACTTTGTATAAATCAATCTGTCACGCTAGTCCTGGAAAATCGTTAAAATCGTTGGAAGCCAGGAGATTCGCCAAAAATAGTCGATAAGTAATGGCGCGTAGAGGTAGCGCTCGCAGAAAAATCAAAACCGGTCAGTCCCCATTGACTCCGAATAGGAGTTTCACTCCTCCAACCGTCATTCCCCACTGACACCTATTCGGGGTCTTTGGGGCGCGCGGTTTGCAACTCTATTATAACGGATGAGCACCTTATTGCATCATAATAGAGTTGCAAACCGCGTGGCCCAAGACTCCTATTCGGTGTCAGTGGGGACTGAAGGGTTCGGGAGTGCGACTCCTATTCGGAAGTCAATGGGAAGTTACCGGATGAACAAGGAAAACAACTTTTCTTGAACAATTTATTAAAAGAACAGGCATCAAAACGCCATGAAATTGAGAGGGCTAGTATATTACAAGCTCTTTGTGGCTTAAACTTAGAAGATGCATACTCACCGCGTCTTTCTTTGGGAAGATTTGCAAAAGGCGTTCGAACCAAAACTCTGCTCCCCTGCTAAAATCCATTCTGTACTCATATAACTTGGACAATATCACCGCAATTAAACATGGTAGGGACAATGAACCAAAGGCTTTAGCACAACTCAGTGTGCAAGAATACACAATTATAGAAAAATGTGGTATTTTTATAGACGAGGAACATTGTTATTTAGGTGCGACACCGGATGGATTGTGCAGTGAAGGATTAGTGGAAGTGAAATGTCCTAGCTCACTTTTTGGAATCGATCCTGATACCGCTGTACAAGCAAAAAAATTAAATGTTTCAAATTGAACAGTCAATCTCGTCGTAATGAACCAAAATCATGACTGGTACTACCAGGTACAGGTCCAGTTGCACATTGCAAATAAAAACGTATGTTTATTTGCTGTGTGGACAGGTCCTGATTTTCCATTGAAAGTAGTGAGCATAGTGAAAGATGACGGTTTTTGGCAGGAAAAATTGCTTCCAAAATTGACGAGGTTTTACCAAGATTGCGTATTGCCAGAAATCATAGACCCTAGAAAGGCAATATCAATGCCTTTACAACAATTATTCATATAATGTAAATGATATGTGATTTTTTCCCTGTTAATTTTTATTACATACTTTACATAACATATATTTGTGATTTTTTTATTAGTCTAGAAAGCATAGACTGAATAAATAAAATAACTTTTTTCATAAATCTCTAACCATGGTGCATTACGATTATAACGGCTCAAGACTGTTTAGTCCATCTCGACGCTCGCGCTACACTGCTTGCATTGTGTATGTGTGGATAGCTGCGCACACATACACAATAATGCCGTCTTTTACCTAAACTCGAGCGTAGTAATTTTGTGAAATGGCTCTTAAGTTGAAATTTGGTGTAAATATGAATTTCTGTGACCCAAACACGGACGTGTAACGTAAATAAATGAATTTTGAATATAAGGGCAAATTATTTGGGGGAAAATTAGAAAACTTAAAAAAAGTTTTGCTTGTGCGACGCGCTAATCGATCTATCACCACTATGTCTGACTTATTAGCAACAATAGTCCTGTCAGTGAAGATAGATCGATCCCAATACAACGTAATATTGCCATTTTCGAGAACTGGGTCGGGCGCATACCTATAGTACGGTACTTCCGATTCCACAAGACTGTATTTCAGAGCAAGTTGCTGGTGGATAATCCTGGCTACAAGGTTGTGCCTATGCAAGTAGTCTCCGTTAGCCAGACGAGAACAGCCAGGAATAATGTGTCCAATTGATTCCCCCGGACGGTGGCATGCCCGACAGATGTCAACCGTGCCGTCTTTCACAATATATTTCCGGTAGTTGTTCGTCATTATAACTTCATCCATAATCGCAAAGACAAAACCTTCGGTTTCCACAAAGAGATCACCGAATCGCAACCAGGATACGGACGCTAAGAGGTCTACATCGGGTCCGTGTAGGACCCGGTAAAAGCGCCCGTGTAGCTCTTTGCACTGCCATACCTCCCTGCGGTCATTAGTATCTAATACGCCAGTTCTCGTCAGCCAAGGAGAGCAGGGTGATGCCCTTATCCACTGAGACCACATCTCGGTGCATCACCACGTCGGTTTCTAGGAAGTATTTCCTGAGACTGCATATCTCACGATTGTGCAGGGTCTTAGCGTTTAAAAAGCCTCGACCTCCACACTTCCGCGGGATATACAGTCTCATCACCGATGACCGTGGACGGTGCATCCGATTTGCGGTCAGTAATATGCGGACCCTCCTATTCAGGGCGTCAAGTTCCGTCTGAGTCCATTTGAGTATGCCGAAAGAGTACATCAAAACCGGCATGACCCAACCATTGAAGGCACGCACCTTGTTTCCGCCTGATAAAAGACTATTTGATACTTTATTCAGGCGGCCAAAGAAGCGCTCCCTTAGCGATTGTTTCATGCCGGCGTTGATGCCTAACGCTTCCGACATACCCAAATATTTGTAAGTTTCGGTTGAAGAGAGGTATCTCAGGTGTATGGAATCCGAAAGTTGGGTTTCCACGGATTCCACAATCCCCCCTCGCTTTACATGCATGACCGCACATTTATCCACACCAAATTCCATCCTGTTGGCGCTACTGAAAGTTTTGGTTACCTTCAGTAGCTCCATCAGTTGCAAATTATTGGGGGCAAAAAGTTTCAAGTCATCCATGTAAAGGAGGTGAGATATAACCTGACCACCTCTCCTCAATCGATAGCCTAGACCTGAATTCTCCAGCAGTGTGCTTAGAGGATTCAAGGCTAGGCAAAACCAAAGTGGACTCAAACTATCGCCCTGAAATATATCTCGCTTAATTCGTATCGGTTCGCTATTCCTCTGGATATATCGACATCCTGGATAGCAAAGGACCGTTCTCCACTGCCCCATACATAACATCAGGAAGATGTGCAGAGTTGCATCTACTTTATATAACTCCAGCACCCTCATGAGCCATGTATGTGGCACCGAATCATAGGCCTTCTTATAATCTATCCAATATGTTGACAGATCCTTTCGGGAACGGCGAAGCTGTTGGCTAATGGCAATATCGATGAGAAGCAGCTCCTTAGAACCGCGGGATCCATTCTTACATCCATTTTGTGAGGCAGACATGATTAAGTTGGTTTCTATATGTTTGTTAATTTTAGCTCTCAAAATGGATGTGAGAACTTTATAGACCGTCGGTAATCAAGTGATTAGTCTATAATTTTTGGGTTCCGCAGTACTACCTGATTTATGGAGCAGGTGAGTTATTCCGGTTGTTAGGAACAGGGGTAGCGACCCTGACTCTAAGGCTGACTGGAACTGGGATGCCAGGCGGGCGTGCGATCTTTGGAACCACTTTCTCCAAAAGTTGTGCAGCCCGTCCGGCCCTGGAGATTTCCAGTTAAGCAACGGACGGACTGCACGAGCTACCCCCATTTCTGGTATAAGATCGCACGCTCGCTCGATTCTCTTAGTCCAGTCACCTTCGGTGTGATTGACAGGCACCGACCAAATGTTTCGCCACAAGGAACACATGGCGTCATCATCCGGTAGGTGTATGTCAGCCACACCTTGGTCCGGTCGCTCCCAAGTCCTATAAACCCACCTTTCATCATTCTGGAATGTGCGATTCTGAGTGTATCGCTCCATTCTCCGCCTGTATCGACGAATACGGTTCGCCCATGCACAGATCTTCTGCTTCAGGAAGTCGATACGCTCTGTGACGCGGGTCAAATAATCTCGAGAACTTAGAATATCAGTCCCCGAGACGCCCGCTTCACAAAGCGCATCACTCTAGGGCGAGTATTGCCTTCCCTGAACCAGATTAGCTTACCGATGAGTGCTCTAGTCTCACCGATACGTCGCTCAATCCTGCACTGCCAAGCTGGTACAGCTGGTTTTGGTCGTGGAGCTCTGTCACTGTTGGGAAATTTGACCTGAGCTACACGACATGCCGCTACAGCTGCACAGTATAAAATCGAGTGGGTATCGGTGAGATCTTTGCTGTTGTCAAAATAATTTGACAGCGAGTCTAGAGCACACACCAGCGCTTTGTTTTTCTTGTGCATAGGCAAACGAGGTAAACGTGGTCTAAGTCCAGGTGGAGTGGAGCGGTACTCCCGGAAAGCATCCTCTAAAGCACTCCTCAATCGTACATTGCATTGAGAACTCACGGATATAGCCTCGTCATCATCCTCTTCATCAGCGTGGTCGGGTCGCGGTGAACCGCCGGGTAAATTTTGCATTTGCACCGCGACCAGTGGCGAAGCAGGCGAAACATGGCTATTCTGTGATTCGATACGTAGTCGATCTAGTACGACGTCATCCAGCATATGGTTACGTTGGATGACCCGCACCTGATCCGACAGTCGTTGCGCCGACACGTTGACAGCTGGTTCAAGCACCTGAAACAGAGAGAGCATCCGACCACGGTACGCAGTCAAGTTACTTCCCCCCTCTGTAGCCCCAAAGTATGCGCGCATGACATTTTCGTTGAGAGCTTGTGTCCACCTCATGCGCTGCACACTTCCACCGGGAGCGGGGACCCTATCAGAGGCCGGTGGGCCTCGAAGTCCTAAGCTGGTCGGTGGTCGGCCTCTTCCGCGCGGACGTACTGGTGGTGGTGTCGTCGGCGGCGAGAAGTATTCGTCGCTCGAGCTCGACGCAACTGCAGCGTCCGGTATCACTGGACTCACGTTTGAAGCAGGTTCCGGTAACTACGAGGCTGAGCGACGAAACCGTAGATGTTGGGTGTGTATCTTGTATTAGTCGTCGTGCCCGACTTCTCGTCAGCATTGTTCTGTATTATCTATTCTCCGTGTCATAGTCTATATCGTTCTTCCATCTTGGTATCTTACAGTACATTTTGGTTTATTGGTTTTTTTGCCAATTTTGAGTTTTTCAGGAATGCATTATAAGCATTACAGAAACAGGAAAGGAAAGTAAACTTTAAAAATTCAAAAAAAATACTCGGAGAAAAATTTCTTTTACCGTCAACTTGACAGTCGGGCCACAGACTCTTGTTATTATTATTATGTCGTTTATTCATTTTTTTTTTACATATAAAATATATTTTTAAATATTTGTTAAAAAGGTATAAAAAAACATTTCAAAATATAAAAAATTGTGTTCCGCCGGTGTCGGGAGCAGGGTCAAAGCTACCGGTGGTTAGGGCTCCAGAGATAGGAACCTCCTCACAATGCGAGCCGTATCGAGGAGTACTGCCTTCTGAATCAGGCCCTTGATCCAGCCACCTAACGAGAGCCTCGAGAGATGTTCGTTGAGGCTTTCGGCCATCAGGCCATTCGCCGTTACGACAATCGGCTCAATGATAGCCGAGTTCACATTCCACATGTCAACAACCTCGTGTGCTAAGTCGAGATATTTTATTTGTTTCTCTTTCTCAGCTTTCACGAGGTTTTCGTCATGTGGAATGGTAACATCGACTATCATTGTGCGGCGCGCTAATCGATCTATCACCGCTATATCAGGCTTATTGGTGACAATAGTCCTGTCAGTAATGATAGACCGATCCCAGTACAACGTGACATGGTAATTTTCGAGAACTGGGTCGACAACAAGTTCACAAGTTTATATTTCAAAACAAGTTGCTGGTGAATAATCCTAGCTACTTGGTTATGTCTGTGCAAGTACTCGCCGTTAGCCAAACGAGAACAACCAGAAATAATATGTCTGATAGACTCACCCGGACGGTGGCATGCCCGACACATGTCAACCGTCCCGTCCTTCACAATATGTCTCCGGTAGTTATTCGTCAAGATAACTTCGTCCATAATTGCACAGACAAAACCTTCAGTTTCCCCGAAAAGGTCCCCAAAACGTAGCCAGGATACGGACGCTAAGAAATCTACATCGGGCTCATGAAGAGCCCGATAGAAGCACCCGTGTAGCTCCTTGCTTTGCCATATCTCCTTGCGGTCATCCGTGGTAAGTACTACAGGTTTGCGCCAGTTCTCTTTAGCCATGGAAAGTGGGGTGAGCCCCCTGTCCACTGCAACCACATCACGGTGCATACCCACTTCGGTTTTCAAAAAATATTCCCTGAGACTGCATATCTCGCGGTTGTGGAGGGTCTTTGCATTTAAAAAGCCTCGACCTCCGCACTTCCGCGGGATGTACAGTCTCATCACCGATGATCGTGGGTGATGCATCCGGTTTGCTGTGAACAGTGTACGGACCCTCCTATACAGGGCGTCGAGTCATTAGTATCTAATACGCCAGTTCTCGTCAGCCAAGGAGAGCAGGGTGATGCCCTTATCCACTGAGACCACATCTCGGTGCATCACCACGTCGGTTTCTAGGAAGTATTTCCTGAGACTGCATATCTCACGATTGTGCAGGGTCTTAGCGTTTAAAAAGCCTCGACCTCCACACTTCCGCGGGATATACAGTCTCATCACCGATGACCGTGGACGGTGCATCCGATTTGCGGTCAGTAATATGCGGACCCTCCTATTCAGGGCGTCAAGTTCCGTCTGAGTCCATTTGAGTATGCCGAAAGAGTACATCATAACCGGCATGACCCAACCGTTGATGGCGCGCACCTTGTTTCCGCCTAAAAGAAGACTAATTACTACCTTCTTCAGGCGACCAAAAAAGCGCTCCCTTAGCGATTGTTTCATGCCGGCGTTGATGCCTAACGCTTCCGACATACCCAAATACTTATAGCTTTCGGTTGAAGAGAGGGATCTAAGGTGTATGGAATCCGAAAGTTGATTTCCTTCGGATTCCATAATTTCCGCTCGCTTCACATGCATGATTCCACATTTGTCCACACCAAATTCCATTCTGATGGCACCACTGAAAGTTTCGGTTACCTTCAGTAGCTCCATCAGTCGCAATTTGTTGGGGGCCTTTGCCCCCAACAAATTGCGACTACATTGCTACATGGATGACTTGAAACTCTTTAGTTTCAAGTCATCCATGTAGAGGTGGTGAGCTATGACCTGACCACCTCTCCTCAACCGATAGCCTAGACCTGAATCCTCCAGCAATGTGCTCAGAGGGTTAAGGGCTAAGCAGAACCAAAGTGGACTCAAACTGTCGCCCTGAAATATTCCCCTTTTAATCCATACAGGCTCATCATTTCCCTGGATCTGACGACATCCTGGATAGCGAAGGACCGTCCTCCATTGCCCCATAAACGACTCAAGGAAGGTGCGTAGAGTTGCATCTATCTTGTACAACTCCAGCACCCTCATGAAACACGTATGTGGCACCGAGTCGTAGGCCTTCTTTTAATCTATCCAGCAAGTCGACAGATCCTTGCGGGATCTACGAACCTGTTGGCTAATGGCCATGTTGATAAGGAGTAGCTCCTTAGTACCGCAAGACCCGTTCCTACAACCATTTTGAGAGGCTGACATAATTGAATTATTGTTAAAGTAAGTATTAATTTTCGCTCTCAAAATGGATGTAAGAAGTTTATAGACCGTCGACAAACATGGGATCGGTCTATAATTTTGGGTTCCGCGGGACTACCTGACTTATGGAGCAGGTGGGTAACGCCTGTTGTTAGAAACTGCGGTAGCGACCCAGATTCTAAGGATGACTGGAACTGAGATGCCAGGCAAGTGTGTGAACTAGTTAGCCATTTCAGTCAAAAGTTGTGCAGTCCGTCCGGTCCCGGTGATTTCTAATTCGGTAACGGATGGACCGCACTGGCTATGTCTGATGGCGTAATGACTACAACTTCCATTTCTGGAATAGTTCTACACACTCGCTCGACATCCCGCATCCAGTCAGCCTCAGCGTGACAGACAGGCACCGACCAGATGCTGTGCCAAAATGCACTCGTGTCGGCATCATCCGGGCGGCACATGTCTGTCACATTTTGCTCAGGTCGCTCTCAAGCTCTATATACCCACCTTTCATCGCTCTGGAACATGCGATTTTGTGTGTATCGATCAACTCTCCGCTTATACCGCCGAATACGGCTCGCCCATGCACAAACTTTCTGCTTCAGGAAGTCGATGCGCTCTGTGACACGGGATATGTATTCTCGATGGCTGATTCCAGTCCCCGAGAATGCCCGCCTCACAAAGCGCATCACTCGTGGTCGTGTATTGCCCTCCCTGAAGCAATATAGTTTGCCGATGAGTACCCTGGTCCCATCGATACGACGCTGGATCCTGCACTGCCAAGCCGGTACGGCTGGTTTTGGTCGAGTAGCTCCGTCACAGTTTGGGAACTTAACGTTCGCTAAACGATATGCCTCAACAGCCGCGCAATGCAGGATCGAGTGTGTATCAACGAGATCCTCGCTGCTCTCGAAAAATCCTTAAGCTGCGAGTCCAAGGCACTCACCAGCGCCCTATTTTTCTTGTGCATGGGTAGGCGTGGTAGTCGGGGTCTAAGTTCGGTTGGAATAGACCTATACTCGCGAAACGCATCTTCCAGTGCGCTCCTCAATCGGGCGTTGCACTGGCTACTTACTGTGGCAGCCCTATCATCCTCCTCTTCAACACCGTGATTGGACCGCGGCGGGATTACATCAATAATTTGGGCATGTGCCGCGGTTTGTGCCGGAGTCAATACGATATGGTTGCTCAGTACCTCTGAACGCAGCCTATCAAGTGCAGCATCGTCCAACCTACGACTGCGTTGGATGACCCGCACCTGATCCGATATTATTTTTTTTTTTTTTCTTTACATATCTTGGGTCCATGGGGTCCCGGACCTTTGGAAGGCATACGAGGGGCCGAAGCCAACTCGCAGAGGCCCCTTGGACAATTGTAATGGATTGAGGAACCAACCGACGATTATCCCTGTTTGCTCTATGATGGTGCACCCAAGGACAACCCGCGGTTGATGCAGGACTATTGCAGAACATGGGAACAAAACATATTGGGCTATGGGTTTGGTAGGCTATAGTGGATCGGTTTATATTATTATTATTATGATTATTATGTCGTTTATTACATTTTTTGTCTTATAAAATACATTTTTAAATATTTCTTAAAAAATTATTAAAAAAACATTTAAAAATATATAAAATAGTGGTCCGCCGGTATCGGGAGCAGGGTCCAAGCAAAGTAAATCCGAACAGTCAGTCCTGAATAAAGTATGAAGGTAAGTTCATTTGTGTTGTTTATGATGTAAAGGTAACTGCAGAGCTACAAAAACATGCAACGCAAATGGAAATGAACATGAACTTACTCGTCCCAAAACGTTCAAGTTTGTGATATGTAACGTATTACGTAGGTAATCATTTAATATTTTCGTTTCGTAAATAACTGTAATACTTCGGTAGACTCACCACGTTGAATCACTGAGTAGATCAATGGAATTTGAAAAAATAACTAGTTACTAAAATCACACGTTTTCAAAACAGGTGACGCCTTCGAAGTCACTAGTTACGTTACATTTCGCGAAAATCATGTAACGACCCACGCCTACACTGAACAGAAACCGGAACAGTTCTGTTGGGAGGAGGTAAAGTTTTAAAAAAAGAAATTTCGTAGTAGTGGAGGCGCTTTAAAAATGCTTCACGCTAGCAGGAGGGCCGCATTGGCGTCTCACACCACGCGAGAATAACGTCAGAGGCCTCTCTGTCCAAAAGTGATCAGAGACGAAGGCGACATTGTCCCACGCCATGTCGATAGAGAGCTCCTCAACGAATAATGCCTCGTGGAGGAGTCTATAGAGGGGTTATAAATCTATCCAACGGGAGGATAATAAAGTAAGTCTAAGCACTGCACATAATACTTGTGGAAGTTTTAACACGAAACTTGTTTCTTCACGGTAAAATAACTGTATTTACTAGACCAGAGTATAGTATAAATATAACGTCAATCAAACCGACACTCACTCACTCACTCACTCACTGTCGCTTAAACCGACTGACTACTTGACTGCCTCGTTGGTCTAGTGGTCGCAAGCGCTACTGCTGAGCATGAGGTTCTTTTTTTTTTGGGTGGGAAATTATCAAATAACTTCTCCCGCTCTGGGCGGAGCGGGAGGGTGTGTCAGACTCTTACTGACTAAAACCCACCCGTATTCCTTCCGTTGCCTGTGTTGACAGGGGAATCGGTAATCCTTTAGTACTTTCCCGCGACGAGCATGAGGCCCTGGGTTCAATTCCCGGGTCGGGCAAATTTGTTTGGATTTTCCTTCTGGAATTTCTCAGTATCAGCCTAAATGGAGCCTCTCGGCGGGTTGGCCTCGGCATGAATTTGGACAAGACGAAAGTCATGTACAATTCAGTTGTGAAGGAGTATATCTACCTAGGACAAGTTATCCAGCTCGGTAGACACTACTTTGAGAAAGAAGCCGACAGGAGGATCCGATTGGGTTGTGCGTTTGGAAAAAATCGTCAAGTCTTCTCATCGCCAATGCCGCAGTGTTTGAAGACTAAGGTCTTCAACCAGTGCGTCCTGCCCGTTATTACTTACGGTGCCGAAACGTAGACACTGACAGTCGGGCTGGTCCACAAATTAAAGGTCGCTCAGCGCGCCATAGATCGGGCTATGCTCGGAGTTTCTTTGAAGAATAAGATCAGAAATGAAGTTATCCGGAAGAGAACCGGAGTTACCGACATAGCCTGCAGAATCAGCAAGCTGAAGTGGCAGTGGGCTGGCCATGTGTGTCGAAGGACCGATGGCCGGTGGAGCAGACGATTCCTGGAGTGGAGACCGCGTATCGGCAAGCGTAGTGTGGGACGCCCTCCAGCTAGATAGACCGACGACCTTAAAAAGGTGGCTGGGACAGACTGGATGCGGAAGGCGGAGGACAGGGTGGTGTGGCGCAGCCTGGGAGAGGCCTATGTCCAGCAGTGGACTGCTATAGGCTGAGTTGATTGAGCCCGGATTCTGGATTTTTGCCTGGTTGATAGCAATAGCCCTATTACATGGGACTTAAACATAACTAGCGAAATGTGAATGTACTTATAGTAGTATTCCCCGAAGGGTTACCTTCGGGGAATACAGGCATGATATTATGTTATGTTATGTTATTTGAACCTTCCTACACCCTCCTACGTATTTCGCTACACAAAACCACAATGGACGAACCTGAAAATGTGGGCCGAGGCGAAGCTGAGGCACACATACGTACTAATTCCATTAATGCCTGGTTGCTGCCAAAACTTGCATAGTACTTTTGTCAAATAATGCGCATAAATTAAAACTAAGTAAATTACGTAATTACGAGTATAATTTCCAGAATCAATGACGAACAACGATAATTTTTCACGCGCCAATATGTTCATTTATTTCTTTTTTCACTTTAAAGAGCTCTATTTGCAAGCCAAATCGAAATTTAAATAAAATCTTAGATACGTTACCTTCTTTGGTTGCCATGATGTGTTGAAGTAAAAAGTTCGTTGACTAAATGATCCCAGTAACCAGGCCATTAACGTATTATAAAAAAAAGTTCGTTCCATTTTTAAATTACACGACAGATATAAGTTTTCATAGTAATTTACTCGGCAGCTAAACACGAAAGAAATATGGATTTTTATACTGATATTGCTGGCCGATTGCTCACATGTATTTGACTCGTACAGCATTTCCATTTTATCTCGAAGAAGACTGTCAAAATAATGCTCGAATTTCCAAGCATGTATGAGAAAAAGTATTATATATATTTTTTTTGTAGGTAATAGTGCCAGTAATTTACAATTCCGAACGAGGCCGTTCACAAGAAGCTTATTTCTACTACACTATAATTATTTTAATTCTCGAAAGTTGTGTCTAGCCAGTAGCTATAATTATTTTTATTCGAGGCCAGACGAGACTAGCCCAACTAAATTGAATATATTTTAAGACCAATTAAGCTTTAATAACAGTTTATCTACATTGACCAAAACTTCACAATTTTCGCCTCTAAATACTCCTACATAGCTAATATATTTCCGGTATATAAGACACAAAAATACGAAGGCGTTTATTAAAACGTAATAAGTTAAAAAGAAGGGGTTCTCCGCCTGCCCAGAGTAATATAACAGCTGGCGGCGATCCAAATTGCAACCCTCAAGTGCCTCCACTTTAATACCCACAAAACTTTATGAAAATGAAAGAAAACCCTATGTTGGACGGATCAAATAGATCGCTTGAATTTAAAGAGATTTACTTTGTTGAAATGTGTTTTAATTCCTGTTTAAGTAGAATTGGACACAGAATATGGTGCTCATGTGAAATGTCGCAAATTAGCTTATCTATTTTCTTTTTTTTTCAAATTCCCTTTCGGTCGTTTATCAAAATTTTTCATAATTTTAGTCGAAAAACGCTACACTGTGGTACCAATGATTGCCAAAATAACCTCGTGCTGACGAAATATACAACGTCAGATTCCCGCGAACGTCACCAGTCGTCGGTGTGTTAAATTTTAATCACAAGCTGCGCCTTCTGTAGTTTTATGTTGCTATTACATAGTCATAATTCATATACATCGCTTTTACAATATAATTAATCACGGGGGCCTGTAACCCCCGAAGCTTTAGGCAGATTTGTATCTTTAGTACACCCACACTTCGCCAGTTATGTTCTGAAGTCCCATTTATCAGGGGTCGAGACTATTCACATCAACCGGACACAAATCCACTCTTCAAAATTCCTGATGTAAAAACCCAATAATACATACATTCATCAATTTTGTAAGTACATAAATACCTTTATTACTAGATAAGAACCACGTTTTTAATATTTTCTATACCAAACTCACTTATTCCCTATTCAACAATTTGCGAAACAACTTCAACCTACAGACGGTAAAGGTTTGCCCAACAAGCTTCACGTAAATCAATTTGCCCGTTTTTTTTTTTTTTGTAAAAAACCTAAACTGTTTACACGTGATGGTAGCCTGCAGAATCCATTAATCCATTAACTTTTTTAAACAAAACCTTAGTCGACAGTAAATTGCGGTGAAAGGGTTGCGTTAAAACATGGTTTCTTAGCGTCACCTTAAATTGTGGTAGATGAGTACAAATGCTTTTAGTATTTGAGACTGTAAGCTGGCCTTTATAATATCAACATACGTGAAAAATACAAAAATGTTAAAAAAAAAAAACAAAAAACCTCTCAAGGGTAGTATTACTGATTATATCTAAAAATGCCTAGCTACGCATGAAATAAATTTTGAATGATTTACGGGCAGTAATTATCTCTAACTGAAAAGCTAACCAGATCCTTGACAAATAAATATTTGAATGTCGTCGTTTTAGGTATGATCATCAAATGTTAATCAATTTACAATTTACACATTAAATTACAATTTTAAAATGTACCTACACGTTCTCAAAAAAGTCCTTTTAAAAAACCGCATGTAAAACCCATTCTTCCTTTCATAGACTCCCGCTGAAACCCAACTTTCAGTACACAGGATCCGTTTCAGCATAGTCCTGTAACTTATTCCATAAATACTAATGTTACGGCGATGCATTCAGTCTCTCGGGCACACACCAAACTTTGCAACGGCCAAATAATATTTTTGCATACTTTTTTGTTTGAATTTTATCAAGTAAGTTACTGTGTTTAAATGGAATCAAATGATTATGAAATGAAATGATGTTTATTTCTGTAGTATGACTGTCTGTCACATACTCCATTTTAATAACAAAATATTACTATTTATTTTAAAATGGGCACATGGATCATGCCACTTAATGGGAAACAAAACCGTTCTGTCCGATCTCTAGGACAGAACGAGTGCAATAATTCAACAAATTCTAAAGAAACGCGTAAAATATCCGATTTTTAATTTCAATTCACAATACTACGCCGTGGCTAATGCGTCATCTGGCCACCATAATTAGGGCCCAGGCACACCCAAACGGACCCTTAAAACAATCGACAAATTGTACAAAAACGGCCATAAACCTATTCTGCGTAAGTATGGGACTATGGGAGAGTAAGAGTTGTGTTTTTTGTGGATTTAGGACACTTATGTATTAATTCATGGGAGTCGGTTTTGGGCCGCGATACGGGCGTCCTAGTTTAGGCTAGTTAAGTTAGAAGACTTGGTAAATACCAA
This sequence comes from Atethmia centrago, assembly GCA_905333075.3. NCBI lineage: Eukaryota > Metazoa > Arthropoda > Insecta > Lepidoptera > Noctuidae > Atethmia > Atethmia centrago. The sequence continues at coordinate 9,458,856 of HG995383.1, read as the reverse complement.
GAGCCCAAGTCCGAGTAGGCTGTTACAAGATAGCGATTATTAGTTATTACTTTAAATATAAAGGGTTAAAAGCCCAGTTATAAAGCCCCAATATAAAAGGTTAAACGTTGGGTTAAAGCCCAGATTATACTAAATTAGTATTTAACGCAGTATGTGTATGTGTTTGTTAGTGCGACTGGGTGAGTCATTCATTATAATAATTATCCTAGCCTGATAGTGTTATTAAAGTTCTTCTCACTAAACAGACAGAGACGTGTTGTTGGGGAGTTTGTTGCGCCACGTCTTATCCCCAGCTCAAACACTAGGAAATGGTGAAGGGTGATATATCGCTGAAGAGCTATTAATGATCATTTATTCCAACATGGAAATTACTATTTTAAATTCTCGTAATTAATAATTTATGATTTTTTCTCCTGTATTATGTGTCCATCTCTTAATCCGAACCTTGACGGATGTTTGTCATTTGCGTTTTGTTATAGGGAAACACGGAAGGCGTTCCGCTACTTAGGACTTATGACGACTGATGATTTCTAACTTCCACGCCATTTATGGAAGGGAGAACCGTTAATACTCACAGTTCATTTAAAGCAGACTAGGCTTTAATGCCCATCTATAGTTGCGTAATAAAACAATCAAACGTTAGTGATGATTACTGCTTCCAAAAGGTCAATTTAATCAATCAATCAGTTTATTTGCATAATATGCGTTTACGGTTACGTATGTACGTGTACGGTTTCACCATATTCAGCTTGTTAGCATGCAAATTATAATATAGTGTCATAATATGTAAACAATTAGATCATATCCTTAAAAATATAAATTATACATTGATAGTCAATCCATTACAAATAGTCATCATGATATTAAAATAAAAGGTCAAATTCAATAAGAGTAAAATTATTTAGATTAATTTACGAATTATGCTGGGTAGATTACAATTATTTCAAACGACAATAAAATTTTGGATTACTATTCATTAATTATTAACAATAATTGCGTTACATTTTATCTTCGAGGTACTCCTTAACTGAATAATAAGTCTTATCTATATGTAAAGCTTGAAGTTTCTTTTCTTGATTTACTATTTTATTAGATTTACATTTCTTGAACGGCGTATAATTAAGGGTAGTTTATTATATATTTTAGGGCCCATGCAAACAAAGCTTTTAGAAAGGAGGGCGATTTTCCCTGGTGGAACGCATAGTATATCTGCGTGACGCGCTCTTGTGCGATACTCAAACAGTTCTAGATTGCAATGGATAAATAGTGCTGTCTCATAGATGTAGATGCTGGGCAGTGTCAATATTTAATCGTTTGAAATGAGGCTCACATGAGTCCGTTTGGTTTTAGTTACATATAGCTCTTAAGCATCTTTTTTGCGCCCTGAACGCACTTTCCAAATCAGTGGAATTGCCCCAAAAAATGACACCGTATCGAAAGTAGACGATACATAACCATAGTAAGCAGTTATTGAGGTTGTCATATCAACGATTTTACTAAGATTGCGTAAAGCGAAAGAGTAACTGTTTAATTTATTACTTATGTGTTCTATATTTTGTTTCTTCCATGTCATTTTGTTATCTATGTACAATCCTAAAAACTTTGTTGACTTCTACTTCTTCTATTATGTGGTCATCACAATTAATGTTTAAATCCTCTATTGCTGGTCTTTATCTAAAGTTAATGGCTTTTGTTTTACTAATATTAATTTTTAAATTATTACTTATCAACCAATTAATTGTATTTTTAGAGTCAAATTTATATTTTTAAGAATGTCATTTTTGTCATGCGAGTCAAAAAGAATGGTATTGTCAAGGTCTCGCTACAGAACACTTTGCGTGTGACTTGTTGTATGCACATTTCCGATACGCTTCATCAAGTACCCCAAACTGGATTGGTAGTAGCTCTAAGAACGCTAGGGACCGTGTCTCGTCAAAACCACATCCAGCTGTTTGTAGGCCTATTATTGAATCGACACTATTTAGCGAGACAGGAGATTTGGACGCTAAGCCGCTAATAGCCGCACTGCATCCTCTAAATGGGGTAGAATAAGGAAATATGAAGTGAAATAACTCTTTGGTGTGCCCCAATAACGATCGCGATGAGTTATGCTACAGACTGTGTCTACGATGCGCTTGTACTAGTTTTGTTTTAACACAGGCCGCCGTAAAGGTGACACATTAGTACGCGCTCATAACTACTCAAAACGTTCTCCACCATTGAGGAAGACGTTGGACTTCGTAGTACTATGTCTTAGGATTGAGTAAAACATTTATAAAGTGCTTAGGGAACGTCTATTAGAATCATATTAGTGTCCTTAGAGGTTCTATGCTTAAGCTCTAGCAGAAAACGTATAGTGAGGCAAACGTTGTAAAACGGTTCCCGGTCTCACTGAAGTGGGTACATTATAAACAGATAAATTAACGTAGATTTAGATAATGCATTTAAGCGCCAGCGTATTGATCCCTTTACCCCTTCAAGACTCTTTATTGATCCACAACTATATTAATTAATGATTCTTGAGGTTTGATTCTATACTGTATTATCTAGTCATTCTTGAATTTAGTATTCTTTGCCTCCAACCAATAAATAATAGGCCTTTAAGAAAGTTATCCAAAACTTTATTAAATGATTCTTGAGTGTCGACTCTCAACTCTATTAACTGGTAATTCTTTATCTCAGACCAATAATTCGGTTAGACTGACGAAATACCTGTTACGCTAGCGCAATAGTTACACACAGGTTTCATCATCATGATCATTTCAGCCGAAAGACGTCCACTGCTGGACATAGGCCTCCCCCAAACAACACACAGGTTTATAATATGTATATACTTTTCATCCCATCTATTCGAACAGAGGTGAAGGGTTCCTCGATAAGTGCGAGCAAAATGGGCCATTCCGGCGCTCTTAATAACAGTGACGAAATGACCTTTGAATTTGTAACACTATTTAATTTAAAAGTTTGATCGCAATTCGCTTCGATAAAGTCCTGGCCGGTAATAAAAAAACGCGCCTGCCGACGCAGCATTGGCTAACCAAATAAAAGAAAATAAATACGTGGGAGCTTCTTATTCGTTTTTTCATTACTTTTTGTCAAAATATTTCAGACAATTTTAATTTGATAATAATATAAATTTGAAATTTGGTTATGTAAATATAAATATTCGTCACTACTAAAAGCATCTCTTATTTATTTTTCTCAAAGAGGGGGATGAAAACCAGTTGCCACACGGTACCAAAATTATTTAACCTCGAGCGACGTACTTTGAATCCCTCGCTCTCGCCCTCATTACATTATTTTGGTCCCTTGTGACACAATCTACTATTGCATTGCTATTATCTATTAGCTTTCTAAAACTACTTTCAATGTATTTTCATAACCATAAATTCCTAGTCTTATTTACCTTTTCTTTAAATCCTTTCCTTGTTCTTTTAAAGGGACAAGGCATTGGACTTCTTCATATCTGGAATTCATTTAATCTCCATCGGTGGGATAGTGTCGCGTCTAGAGACGAGCTCTACAGGGCCGTATGGGGTGGAGTGTGGTCCTTTCCCCTAAGGGGGAAACCGACCTAAACACTAATATTAACATAAATAGATTTTTTCGTGAGCCTAGAGTAATTTGGGAACAGTCACAGTAAGTAAATTTTCTAAGACACTTTTATACGTCAATTTATTGGTCAATATTTTAAAACTAGATGGCGCCGGCATTACCCAGCTGACTGATCCCTGAGAAGAAACGCCGTAACAAACTCAGTCTCTTCTTGATTTATTATTTTATTAACTGATTATTTGATGAGATGTGACATCTTATTATTACCTACTGCATTTTAATTAGGACAGTATTTTTGTAAAAAGTTATACATACCAACATACCTGAACCTCATAATAATAATAATAATGAGAACGGTATGAGAGTGAGATGCAAATGGGGTGACCACTGAAAATCAGCGCTGTGCTGTGGGTTCTCCATAGCACAGTATTATACTGAGTGGAAGCCTTCTTGTCACAGTCACGGCGTGCAGTCGCCCACTTTTATGTATATGTTCTGTGTTCATAAGCATAAATCTGTTTTGTTTTATTATTTCTGTGACATATAAATATATTCTTCTTTCTTCTTCCTTTTCTTTCTTTCAAATAGACTCTATATATTTGCATCTCACTTTATTTATTTTAAAATGAAAAGCTTAAGCAGTATATTTAAACCGCATTTATCAGAAAAATGTGGTCATGTTTAAGGGTGTGTTACGAAAAAATTATCAACCATCCCATACAAAACTTTATACTACGTGCTAAGGACCATGTGACTTCAAAGAGAATAAATATTAACTATTCATTTAAAAATACTCTAAAAATAGAAGATTCAAGAATTGTCTGTTTATAAACACTGTACCAAAATTAAACAGCTTTGAATGAATGAATGAAATGCACCGATCCCAGCGTGGTTAAACCAGACTCGATTGCTCGAATGAACCCAAGGATTCGCACTAGTCCCTGGAGCCTCATGTTTCATGGTACTACAGAGACTATTGCATATCAAAGAGTAGACCGGGGGGCGCGGTAATGGTCAGGAAGACGTGCCCTTAGGATAGGAAGGATTATTAGAGCCTACCGGATATGCATCCTTGAGCAAGCAATGGAATAGTGGAGAGACGGGTAATTTATCTATGGGAGGGCATTTCTTAACAACGTCGCCGCCAGGTTGGCTCAGGTCCAGTTGCTTCAGGCTTTCACGCCCTACCGCTGGCCTCGCCACCATCGAGGCGGTCCGGCCGGTACTCGAGCCCTGGCTCGGGAGGAGGCACGGCTCCCTGTCGTTTCGGGTGACGCAGGTGCTCTCGGGGCATGGTTGCTTCGGGAAGTACCTGTGTCGCATAAACAGGGAGCCGGACGCCCGGTGTTACCACTGCGTCGACTGCCGGGAGGACACGGCGCGGCATACGCTGGCAGAGTGTGCCGCTTGGGAGGAGCCACGCCGTGCCCTCATCTCAGAAGTAGGCAGTGACCTGTCGCTGCCGGCCGTGGTCGAGTCGATGGCCGGCAGCGAGGAGTCCTGGGACGCGGTAGTATCCTTCTGCGAAACAGTCGTGTCGCAGAAGGAGGCTGCGGAAAGGGAGCGGGAGATCTCGTCCGCTCACCCGGCCCGCAGCAGGCGCACCGGGCGTCGGCAGAGGGCAGATAATGCCCTCTTCCGGCCCCCCTAAATGGGTCCAGGGGCGGCGGACTCGGGGACGTCCGCCGCCCCCTATCACACTGGACCTGAGGTGGCGGCGCGTAGTGTTCCACGCGCGCACCTTTGAGACGTCGCGGGGGGGTCTAACACCTCACCCCCCCGCAGACTTGAGGTGGCCCGCAGAGGCGGGCCGGCACTAGCCGGGGATCGTGGAAGTCGCATTAGATCCCATGATCCCCGGTGCAAGTGTGGGAAGGGAACACCGGGGTGGTTTTTAGTCAGTAAGAGTCTGACAGACCCCTCCGCCCACCCCAGGGCGGAGGACATCCATGAGGATTTTCCACCCCGGCAACAAAAAAAAAAAAAAAAAGGTCCAGTTGCTTTCTCAAGTCTTTTCTGTGTCACTGCTATGCTGTGTTGCACGTTGCTGTTTCCAATGTCTTCATCTGAGGTCTCGCTAATATCCGTTTCTGATTTCTTGTAAATCTCGCTAGCAGCCTTCCTGATCTTGTCTCTATCTTCAGCCGTGTCCATCCAAAAGTTGGTTTCCTTGTCGAAGTAAGTCATGTCTTGCTTTATGTTGTCATTCTTTTTAATACCGTTGTCGCCTGGTTAGCTCAGATCCGGTTTCATCGGATCTTGAATGAATGATGAACGAATGAATCTTTTGGCGCGATTTAACTGCTTTTTCAACGCTTTTCTGTCACTGCTATGCTGTGTTCTGCGTTGCTGTTTCCAATGTCTTCGTCTGAGGTCACGTTACTATCCGTTTCAGGTTTTTGAAATTAAGTTTTTTGACGCGGTTTGCGGTAGGAGTTCGACTGGTAGAAATCGGCACGTAATGAATAGCGCGTTCATGCTTCCGTGAAGTCTACGATACTCCGAATATCGTTAAGTTGGAATCCTCAGTAAGACGAAAACATTGCGTAGACTTCGCATGTCGCAACCTATAATAACGTCTTATTCGGAATTCACCGACTGTTGACTTTCGCCTTTACTTTATCTTCACGACCCTTTTTTTTTGCAGTGTGCTGGGTACAACGGGCTACCTGAACACTTGAAGCTCGTCTATGACAAAGTCTAAAATTAGAATGGGCCTTCACAAACCGAACGATTTTGGGACACTATAATATAACACCGCACTGCACATAATATTATTATTATTGTCACACACAAGTTAGGTACATTATATCACACATAACTAATTAAGTCATTGTCGGACCTAATAATCTTTACTGGCTGCCAAACGCCAACACTTGGTAGGATACCTACCTAGGCCACCCGGTACCTGAGGCGACCCTGCGCGTGCCCGTGGCACGTTTATTGCTTGTTATTTGGCTTAAGATCCGTACATAAATTCTATTTCCTGCTCGCCGTTCTTTGTCCAAGACCCTTTTAAGCGTACGAATGTGGTCCTCTGTTGGTTAGCCTATTGTTTAAAAATTGTTTAAAAGGCAGCTTTTTTTAGAGCCGTGTCTCAACTTGTTGTGGTGTTTTGACGTTGACTGGTTCCTGACCAGACTGCAAGGTGGACTTTGTAGAAGACGTGAAGGTTGCTGGGTACTGATTCATGATTAGGATGCAGCGATATGGACATCTTCTCCTCACCAGCCCGTCTCGTTAAGCTATGCGGTTATGTATTTTGTTATCCTTTGTTCCTGGGAAAGGTTGCTCTTAGGAAGGAATTCTTGAATATTATACAGAAATGTTGAGTAAATTCTGTCCTTACCACTGTTCACCGAACCATAATTATGTAGCAAGTCTCGTCGTACAGACAAGTGGACAAGCTTTTGCTTGCATGTGGTCCATTTTTTGTGAGGAGATGTATCTTGTTATGCAGGTTTAAGTACAGGGTAGGGTTTTTTTGGGTTGTTACTGGAATTCAACAGAGTCGGCCTTTGACGACCGGCGGACATGGGTATAATACAAATTGATTTACGACCTCTCAAAAGGATCGGTAATTTGCTTAGCTAGTGACTTTTTGTAAAGCTTAAGACGTCAAATAATAATTTGTTTAGGTACAGTAATTTCCTGGAATTTGGTTCAATGTTATAATTATAAAGTACAGGGAATTCCTTAGTGTGTTGGAACAGTTATATTATCATCCCTATACTGCACAGGCTAAATGTTGAGTTTTGATGGATTAGAGAATATTAAAGAGTATTAAATTGACACACACGTATCATAGTTTAAGCGGAACTGTTCAGCAGATCCCTAAAATACATGGAAAGATCTCACCAGATTAGCTTGGACGGGGTCCGGATGTCCTAAGTGTGCATTGGGTCGCTCGCCGAAGGCTCGATCAGGAGCACTCACAGGCCTAGTCACCCTACCTTTGCACAGCTAGCAATTTTATTTAACGACACGAACACACACCAAAAACAAAAACACTGATCAAAAACACAAATTTACACTATGTGGCACGCACGCTGCGCACAGCTAGAATATTTTTGGAAACTTGACGGAGGACCAACACGTGACGCGTCCGTTCACTTCGGCGTCCACCGAACGACCTCCTGTACCAAAATTAAACAGCTTTGGTAGAAATATCAAGAAAAAACTGGACTACAAGTGCGAGTTGAACTCACGTGGTGACGGACCCAAAGACACACCATCAGGTCTTTTGCCATCATCTCTGACAATGCCAGTCGGCTCAAGAAGAGCAGGCACATTGATGCTGGCAAGAGACCGGCGGATTATCTCATTAAGTGTCGCATATCTTGAAAAGCGGCCTGCACTTTTTTGACAACTGAGTCCGTAGTGACCCAGTCGGTCCACGTCCGTGCCACAAGAGCATGTGTGTGGAGTGCAAGTTACTTTAACACCATAGACTTCATATAGGTTTTCTTGACACAATCATGAATGACACAACACAACGACAATTTGACGTTGGTCCGACGGTCATGTACGTGTCGATTGGTCCCGACCACTCGCTGCATGTCGCATGTAAACTAAGGCATGTCGCGTGGCTTTCCTGCGAGAAATGCTTGAATCAATATGCTGAGAACAGTGATTTTTGCAAGGGAAAAGTTCGAATCGAACAACGATCACGAATAAGAGACGCGCGGGAATTGCCTTCCAGACAACACTAGTAAAATATTAACTACATCTTTTAATAATAAAGTTTTATAAAGATGCTCTCGAATAAGCCCTTTCAGAGATCAAAATGTGAAATAAATAATACATAAAGAAAATATCAAAGGAACATTTTCAAAAGATCTTTTTTGTTATCGATAATTTAAGAGCTCTTGTATTTTAAAATACTCGTATCGTTTCTAAAAAACTTTAATCGGATTATATTATACAATGATTTGGGTATCATAATTACGGAGGAGAATTTTCATTTATTAATTTTATATCATCCATTTTATTATAAAGTACTTATAATTAATATAATACTTATAATTTGAATTTCAATTAAGATTATAATAATCATGATGTACAATCACTCGAAGAGTTTTTCCAATTCGGAACAGAGCTTTCTCGAGTCTCGTCAGGCACGAGGAAAGAAGAATAAAGCCATTTAAATTTTATTCCCCTCTCTAATTAAACACGTCTGAATACCCAATTTTAACAACAATATTTACACGAGTAAATCCGGCAGCAAAATCTAATCCTGAACTCATATTTTCATTTCAATTTCAGCCCATTGACGCAAAACGCTTCTCGATCACTTTGATGGAAATGATTCTCATTAACACCCAAGACAAGGCCGGAATGTTTATTGAGGAATAAATTACAGACACTCCCTTACTTACTGAACCCCTTGTTTATTCGATTCCAATTTGTGATGTTTCGTAACGATGATGCGATATTTTCGCTGATTCTCAAATATTGCAATATGTCGGCAAAACATGCTCCTGTATACTCAAGAGCAGCTTACGATGGAATGTAATAACAGAGATAGCGACGTCTTCACGAACATAATGCGTACAATTTGAAATCGCGAAATGCCTCCGCGAGCAATTCGCAAAATATTCTTTACCGTTGTGCAAAAATATAACGGATTTTTTATTATCTTCCTTCGAATTTCGTAATCGCTGCCTAAAGGTACTTAACTGATGTTCCTTTTCTCTTAAACGTCTTATTATTTAAGTGCTGCTATGTTGTGTAAACTTTCGGAGTTATTATTCTTGCATTTTACCGAAAAATGGATAGGTACCTGAAGATTTTTGGATAATTTTCTTTTTATATTTCTATAAGGCCAGTTTTTCCTCTCACTTTCTGTGGCAGTGATTTCGTGAAAAGGGACGGAAGTGTGTAGACAGGAAGTGACAGCCCGAGCATGGAACAAGTACTTTTAACAGCATGGAATTAGTAAATACTTTATAATAGCATGGAATGACTGTACTCATGGATTTAGTAAGTACTCTATAATAGCATGGAATTACTGTACTCATGGAATTAGTAAGTTCTTTATAGATTTTAAGTAGAGTGGGTCGAATTAGGCCAGTGGGCCTACACTAGTATTAATGAATAATAATTTGAATAAATATTTCAGTATTTAGCTTTTTTTTTATTCTGATGTTAATTTCTGTCACTGCTCAGTTGCTTATTTATTACCACGGTGAGATGTTAGGTGTTACACATCATATGCGACTACTATAAGGCTCGCTCGTTTTTAGGGTTCCGTAATCAAACTCAAACTCAAACCATTTATTTCATATAAACCAATAACAGGCACTTTTGAATTGTCTAGGGGTTGGTCGGTCAGTCGGAAAGATGAAGCTAGTTGTCCATTCCAAAGCGTAGTAGGTACCTATGGAGAAGAACGGGCAAGAAACTCCACGGACACTTTTTAAAATAAACGTATTATAGTTACAAAATATTGTTTACATCATTCATGCAAAACGTAAAAGTGGCAGCTAAGAGATGATCAGTCTCTACTGACGGCGCCCGTTCACGAACATAACGCATGGATTAGCACCATTCAGCTTAACACCCACCATTTTGAAAGGAGCTAAATGATCCAACACACGCGCCACCATCAGCGAAACATTAGAGTGAGCACGACATACTCCCAGCCGCCAGGGCACATTCAAGTCAATGAAAAACGTATCCAGTAAATGGCAGCTTTATAGTACATAGTACTCACATAACAATGTGCTGTGCAACTATACAATACTAAGAGATTGAATTCATACAATGCAAATATAGTTTTTGAAATCTTCAGCAGCTCCAACACTATTTTCAAATGGTAATCAATTAGTTTTTGTGCCCTTGTGGAGCAGGACCAGCGTTGAGCCAAGCATTTTTATCAGCGATGTAATCCCCTTAACTTATAATATGCTTGGCTGCATAGTGTGCATTTTACTAGATTTAAATTTTGTTTAATTCAGTTGAAGTATGTGGAGGTATTTTATTGCGACATTTTAAACAGTACCCCGTGAAAGATGAGTCTACTGTAGCCAGCCTGAAACCTGGTTGAACTAATTGGTCCTTGGTAAGATGTAGATTTTCCTTACGTACATGATGTTTTCATAGATACGAGTATATTGACAAGGTACTGTCATAATATTAATTTCTTTAATCAGTTCCCTTAGAGAATCGCAGCTGCGGAGGCCATATATGGCTCTGATGGCTCTTTTCTGCAGAATAAAAATAGACTCGATGTCTGCAACCCGTCCCCATAGTAAAATACCGTACCACATAATACTATGAAAGTAACTAAAATATACTAGCCGTGCGGTATCTACATCAGTAAATTGACGGATTTTTCTCACCGTAGCCGTCCTGCAAGGGAAGTTAAAAAAATGAGGCCCCCATTGAAGCTTTAAGTCGAGCGTAATCCGAAACAGTTTTATCGAAGAATTCTAATTTCTCTTGATTCAATACTATCTCACAAATACTACCTTTGACATTTGGTAAATAAAATCTTATGCACTTAGTTTTTTTCCCATTTAATACTAAATTATTAGCAGTGAACCAATTTTGAACCTGCAATAGGGCGTTATTTACGTCGTCAAAATTTGATGCAGGTCTTTTAATTAAAAGAATTAGGAAGTATCGTCAGCAAATAACACCATTTGTGGTTGGGTTTTTAACAAGTGGGGTAGATCATTAATATATACTAAAAAGAGGAAAGGACCCAAAATCATCACACCCATTTCTAATTTTAAGCCCAGTGAGTTGACACCATTTATTTGAACTTGAACTTGCTGCTGTCTTTTTTTTTTTTTTTTTTTAGGGTGGGAAATCATCAAATAACTTCTCCCGCTCTGGGCGGAGCGGGAGGGTGTGTCAGACTCTTACTGACTAAAACCCACCCGTATTCCTTCCTGTTGCCTGTGTTGCGGGGGCCTCGGTGACCCATAAGTACCTTCCCGCGACCCCGGCAGGCATCGGCCCTAGTGGACCCCTACTATGTGCTGACGACATCTCTTTGAGGCGCGCGTGGAATACAACGCGCCGTCGACCCGGGCCTGGTCCTTACCGGACGGTGAGCTACCCATTGCTCACCGTCCGCAAGCCCGCGCCTACGGTGGCTGGAAATCCGCCCGGGATTCCCGACGCCCTGGGTGTCTCCTGCGGCGGCTAGGGGCGAGAGGGCGCGAAACTTGCCTTTCCCTCAACCGTCCCGCCTTCTCCTTCGCGAGCATTACTGCTTCGCAGAAGGAGGTGACGGCTGCCCATGCCCTCTCGCTCCGTACCATGGCCTGAACCAGGGCCGGACGCGAGAGGTCTCTGCCGCCGATCGCCTCCACGAGGACACGGCGGTGCTCTGCCCAAGCCGGGCAGACCTCCACCGTATGCTCCACCGTGTCCTCCGGGCGATCAACACAGTGGTGACACCCGGACGTTTCCTCCCGCCTTATCCGACACAGGAACCTCCCGAAGCTGCCGTGTCCGGTGAGGACCTGCGTCAGGCGGAAGGTGAGGACGCCGTGGCGCCTCTCCAGCCACTCCTCAAAGAGGGGACTTATCGCCGAAATCGTGGCGTGCCCAGCACTGGGTTGCGACAACCGTACTTTCCATGACGCCATGAGATCCCGCCGGAGCTCCGTCCGCTGTGCCACGATTTCTCGCGGCAGCGGACTTACGCCCCGGCGTTTCGCCACCTCGCGCCACTCCCATACGTGCGCGAGGACTTTTGCCTCCAGATCCCATGGCGGCAATCCGGCAAGGAGGCTCGCTGCCTCACAGGAGACCGTGCGGTATCCTCGGACCATCCGGATGGCCATGACCCTTTGGGCTGCGCTCAACCGGCGGGCTGGCCGCAGCGCCAGAGAGCGCGCCCATACAGGAGCCCCGTAGAGGGCCATGGACCGCACGACCCCCGCGTAGAGCCTCCGGCAGGAGGCGTTTGGACCCCCTAGATTGGGCAGGAGCCGCTTCAATGCAGCGCCCGCCCGCTCCAGTTTGGGAGCCAAACGTCGAAAATGCTCCACGAAGTTCCACCGGCTGTCGAGGACGAGTCCCAGGTACTTCATCGTCGACTCGACGCCGATAGAAACCCCTCCTACCGTTATTTGGGACCCCAACGGTGGCGCGTTCCGAGGACCATGAAAACACATGGCCTCGGACTTGTGCAGGGCCACCTCGAGTCCCAATTGCCGGATCCTTTCGACGATTGTCGCAACCCCGCGTACCGCTAATTCGGCCGCCGCCTGGTGCGACCTCCCCTGCGCCAGGACCGACGTGTCGTCAGCGTAGCACACTACGCTGACGCCGCTAGGAGGTCGGCGCGCAGCACCCAGTCGTATCCGATGTCCCACAGATGCGGCCCCAGGACCGATCCCTGTGGGACACCGCACGACATCTCTTGCCGGTTCCACACTCCCTGGTGACCGGGGTAGATGACGGCCCTGTCCGTCAAATAGGCCTCGACCACACGACAGAGGTAGGTCGGCATCCGGTGATACCGGAGTGCCTCCCTGATGCAACTCCAGGGCAGGGTATTGAAGGCATTGGCGATGTCTAGAGACACCGCCAAGACGACCCCACCCTGGGCAACAGCATTCCCCGTCGTCAGGGCTCGCACACGCATGATGGCGTCCACCGTAGAGCGCCCTCTGCGGAAACCAAACTGGCTCTCCGCCAAATCCGGCCCCACCCGCACCAGCTGGCCGACGAGGCGGTCTGCAATGACTCTTTCAAAGAGCTTGCCCACCTCGTCGAGCAGCACGATGGGCCGATAAGCGGACGGAGAGTCCGCAGGGCGCCCTGCCTTCTTTATGAGGACCAGTTTCCCCGTCTTCCAGCAAAGCGGGAACTGGCCCCTCTCCATGCATGCGCTTAGGAGCCCCCTAAGTCGAGGCCCGAGAGCCTCCAAGGCCAGGACCCAGGCCTTCCCAGGTAGGCCGTCGGGTCCTGGGGCGGTATTTTTGGCATTAAGCCTGCGTACCGCCGCTCTCATTTCTCCCTCGGTCACCTCCGGAGCATCGTCGTCATCGTCGGCGGTGTGGTCCGCATCAGGCACCGCAATAGGCGGAGCCATAGGTGGGGAGGAGAGTTCCCCTCGCGAAGGGAACAGAGCGCTCACCACGTCCTCCACAAGCTGGGGCCGGAGACTCTGCGTTAGCGGGGGAGCCCATGGGCGGAGTTTATCCCGCACCACCTTGTACGGGCGTCCCCACGGGTCCCTGTCCAGAGTGCCCAGCGACTCCTCGCGGGCCAAACCCCTGGCCCGCAGGATCTCCGCTTGGAGGGCGGTCTTCGCCGCTCTGTACCCCTCGTAGAGCTCCGCCTGAATGGCTTCCGTATCCGGAGGTTTGATACGGAGCCTGCGGTGCCTGGTGTACCGGCGTCGCGCAGCCACGCACGCAGTACGCAGAGCCGTCAGCTCCTGCGACCACCAGTACACCTGGCGCGAGGCACGTCCAGGCTGGACCCGGGGCATTGCCACGTCACATATGTCGGACATGGCCTCCCGGAACCACTCCGCCTCGTCGTTGATGTCGGCAGGCCTGTCCGGTGGTGACACCCAGGCCTGCACGATCGAGGCTTCCAGGAGGAGCTCCCGGTCCAGCTGCTTCAGTGCCCACCGCGGACCACTCGGGGCCCGTCGGACCGGCGCGTCCGAGGTCTGGGCGGAGACGTCTTTACTAAACTGAAACGACGCAAGGTCTCCAAGTCCGTAATGCTTAAGTTTCAAGAGTAATGTTTCGTGGTCGACGTAATCAAATGCCTTGGAGAGTTCACAAAATATTCCTATTGCGTCTTGGGCCTCTTCCCACGCCGTAAATATGTGTTTTAATTAGGTGACACCGGCGCCAAATGCACAACGTCCCTTGGTGAAGCCATACTGTTGATCGTGTAAGATTTTATTGGTGTTAAAATGATTGAGCATTTGATTAAGCATTACCCTTTCAAACACCTTGCTGAAAACCGGCAACACGGATACGGTTCTATAATTATTGGTGTCTCTACTATCCCCGGATTTGAAAAGTGGTATTACCTTACTATATTTCATTAGATCCGTGAAGACTCCTTAATCAACACACAAATTAAATAATAATGCTAAGCTAACAAACAACGCCATGGGGTCTGGAGGCAAAAGTCCTCGCGCACGTATGGGAGTGGCGCGAGAAGGCGAAACGCCGGGGCGTAAGTCCGCTGCCGCGAGAAATCGCGGCACAGCGGACGGAGCTCCGGCGGGATCTCATGGCGTCATGGAAAGTACGGTTGTCGCAACCCAGTGCTGGGCACGCCACGATTGCGGCGATAAGTCCCCTCTTTGAGGAGTGGCTGGAGAGGCGCCACGGCGTCCTCATCTTCCGCGTGACGCAGGTCCTCACCGGACACGGCAGCTTCGGGAGGCTCCTGTGTCGGATAAGGCGGGAGGAAACGTCCGGGTGTCACCACTGTGTGGATCGCCCGGAGGACACGGTGGAGCATACGGTGGAGGTCTGCCCGGCTTGGGCAGAGCACCGCCGTGTCCTCGTGGAGGCGATCGGCGGCTCTCGCGTCCGGCCCTGGTTCAGGCCATAGTACGGAGCGAGAGGGCATGGGCAAAGGAAAGGCAAGTTTCGCGCCCTCTCGCCCCTAGCCGCCGCAGGAGAGGGAATCCCGGGCGGATTTCCGGCCACCGTAGGCGCGGGCTTGCGGACGGTGAGCAATGGGTAGCTCACCGTCCGGTAAGGACCAGGCCCGGGTCGACGGCGCGTTGTATTCCACGCGCGCCTCAAAGAGATGTCATCAGCACATATAGTAGGGGTCCACTAGGGCCGATGCCTGCCGGGGTCGCGGGAAGGTACTTATGGGTCACCGAGGCCCCCGCAACACAGGCAACAAGAAGGAATACGGGTGGGTTTTAGTCAGTAAGAGTCTGACACACCCTCCCGCTCCGCCCAGAGCGGGAGAAGTTATTTGATGATTCCCACCCTCAAAAAAAAAAAAAACAAAAAAAAAAAAAAAAAAGCTAACAAACAAGGACCCGTTATAGTTTCGCCATTCCCGTCTGTCGGTCTGTCTTACTTAGTACTAGAAAGCTGTAATTTGCCATGGGTATACATATTACGCCAACAAAGTGCTAAAATAAAATTTTGAAAAAAAAAAAATTTAGCGTACCTCACTTGCACGTAATGTGGGGATGATTTTCTTTTTCTCGTCTATCCCATGGTGTGGGGTATCGTTGGATAGGCCTTTCAAAAATATTGGGGGTCTGTGAACACAAAGATTCATGAATCCGTTTGCGTAATATTAAGCTTTAAAGTGCAAATTTTTGTTACAGTCAAGTGTCCCCCTCTCCTGCCAGCTAAATGATTGTTTATGGAGATGTGAAAAAAATCACGGCAGTAGTGCATCTATTGAAATTAAAAGGAAAACTATCACAAAGTAGGCTTTACAAGTTAACAAGTAATAGTCGACCAAAATGAAGAGATCCGTAGGCGAACCAAGGTCACCGACATAGCCCGAAGAATTGCCAAACTTAAGTAGCAGTGGGCAGGGCACATTGCTCGCAGAACAGATGGCCGATGGGGCCGAAAGGTTCTGGAATGGCGACCGCGTACCGGAAGACGTAGCGTTGGAAGGCCTCCTACAAGGTGGACCGATGACCTTGTGAAGGCCGCAGGAATCCGCTGGATGCGGGAAGCACAAAACCGGTCGAAGTGGCGGTGCTTGGGGGAGGCCTATGTCCAGCAGTGGACTTCTTTCGGCTGAAATGATGATGATGATGATGAGTCGACCAACTGAAATTTACAGTTGGAGAATTTATCGTGACGTACAATATATCGATGTATGGGAGAACATGTTTTTCAACTACAATGTTAAGTTTGTTTTTGGAATAAATTCATCCCAAGTAATCCCAATTACGGAACCCTTCATTGTTTTTTTTTTATATTTCATAGAAGAATGTTACTCCATAAACCAATTACTTAACTACCTAAGTAATACTTTTGTATGTATTCAGAATTTCAGAATGCGATGCCCATTTTCAGTAAACAACTTGAATGCCACAGGTTGAAAAGCATGAATGATATTTATGCAAACACAGTTGCTAAAAAATGCCCGACCACTGTCCAACTCCCGTATTCAACGGTCTTTTGACGTCATAAAATGCCCGCATTTCTCGCCCGAATTCAAAAATGACATAGAATCCGCGGCGCGCTGAATATCCCGGGAATTCATTACGAGACCTCTTCATTCAATGCAGGTTTATTCTATCTTGTATAAGGTACACCGTATTTTATACAACCCCCATTTTAATGAGGTTTCCACCGCATAAGTTCTCTTTTAATTACAGCTATCTGAAAGACTTTACAAATAAAATAACCGTAAAATTGTGTAGCGTCGAAACAAAAGTCACGGATTTTTTAATCTCGAAAATGTATTTCTTTTCGCTTTTGCGTGTTGTAATTTGCATGTTTATTCTTTTAACTGTTTATAACTTTTTCATTATTTAAGTGAAAATCTTTTGTTATGTTTTATTAATTTACTTAGCTGCAACTTTATTCATAATAGAGAGGTCTTTGAAAGAGATTATTGGTTAATTAAATATGTAAATGTAAATATAATTTATATAATAATTTCAAAAAGTATGAAATGTAGCAGGTGCACGTAACGGAAAATATTCTGCAAATTATTGCCTCTCGGCAAAAGATCGCATTTGAAAACATATCTACCTACTGATAAAATGAATTCTTTTATTATGTCTACAGAAAATCATGAAATAACGCCAACATCCAAAAAGCGAGCCACCCACACAAAAGGTCATTGTCCTATAAAGAATAGCAAAAATAAATGAAAGACGACAATTTTCTTCAGAAGGAACAAAGTTCAAAGAAGCTGCCCAAAAAAAGGAGTGTTGTGTTTTAAAGATTCATGTATTTTTATTTACAGCATTTTTAAGTACACGGGTGCACAGTTGCATTTACAGCAGTTTTCAGTTTGCAAATCTACTCTAAATATTGAAGATAAATTTAAAGCATAGCGTCACCTTTGTATGTATTTTTCTGTTTCTTTCTTCTTGTCTCTTTATATGTGTGTACATAAATGAATAACCCTAAGTGAGTTTGTATGAGTTTTGTTTGTTACACTTTCACGCTAAAACGACTGAACGGATTTGGATGAAATTTGGCACATGAGTAGACTTTTCATCCTAGATCGTAGACAAAGTCGCGGGCAACAGCTAGTAAATAAATAAAATAAAATGAAATTCAATGAAAACTCACTTCGTTTGTTAAACATCCGTATATTTACATCAGTTTTCGCTTTTCGTTCGCCCAGCATCAGGCTTTAATTGGAGTACCGAAAACGTTCGACGGACGTGTAAGTGAAACAACAATAAAAACGAGTGATTGTGTTTTCGTTTTCATTTTACGTTGATTGGAGAAACAAAAAGTAGTATCAGCATGTCCTAGGATTGAAGACGAGCAACGGCATAGACAGAAAACTGTATTTTACCGAAAAAATAAGGTGTTTTCGGCTAAATATTTGGAATATTTATTTCATTTTCGATGAACTTAAATCCAAAGATTGACTGGGACAGAATGCCTCTCAGCATAGCACAGTTAATGTCTCCGCTTTGAGTAGGTGCAACCATTGCACATAAAGTATTTAAAAAAAAACTTTCTAAGTTTGGCTTTGTGGTTACAATTCTTATAATTTTCCGAATTGCAGGGTCAACAGCTTGGCTTTCTCTTCAAAGCGTAGAGCATTTCAATGTGTAAATAACAATTATACATCCTTAATTCTTCTCCATACCCGGCTTAAACTCCCCAGATAAATTAACAAGCTACCCAATAACGATACGCTACGATTCCTAGAACAAAATATGTGATGTTAAAACGTATAATTATACTCTCATACATACTCGTATTCAACGGAATCAGATCGTACACATGTTGATACGGAACTTTATGTGATAATAAACTTGTGTTTGTTTTATTTTATTAAACTGCATACGTATACGGAATTTAGCTGAATTCGTTGTAAGGGTAATGTACAAATGTTTGAGTCATTCTTTAGCTTTATTGATGTATCTGAGTACATCAGCTGCATTCGTAAGCAGATTAACTATCGACATAATTGTTGTTTTATATGATTGTTATCTAAAATTATTAACAGAGAATTTCGATTGGAAATCGCAAAAGTTGATATAAAAGGATAAGGTGTAATCGTCGGTTCTTAAATAATAAAGAATGGAGGAAAACTTGGCGAATGTTTCCAATAATTCCACGGCAACAATAAATCCTTGAAAATCACGCCAAAAAAATGTGGCTTTTTGTATCCCACCCTCTCAAATTATCTACCAAACTTGATTTATACACCGAAAAAAATATTTTTGTATTAATAACATCAAATAAATTGTACAAGCGACATGGGAGCGAAGTTTATTTATTGCTTCGCCATAACGGAACAAGTTGCCCCATAAATCGAGAGTCCCTTAACATCATGGACACTTTGTGCATCCCGTCTGTGTAGGAACTTTTTAACAAGCTCGCTAAGAATGTTTATGGGCTGGCAAACCGTAAATGTATTCATGCCTTTTATACTTTAAATGTACGTGACTTTTTGGGAAGTTTTGAAATTAATGCGGAGGAATGGTTATGTTGTTACGTTTTTGCGGTAATGGACGGCTGAATCAGAGCGACAGAAAAACTTAAGTTTCCTAAGACGCTTAGTACTTGAAAACTGTAATTTGGGATAGGTCATACATATTGTGATGCCAAAAATAAGTTAGTGTTAAGTGACTTAACGTCTGACTACTGTGGTTTATTCGCTAGCTTACCTATGCCAATTTTGCATGCCAATTACATAAAAAGCCGCATAAAATAGAATGCAGGCCTTATACAGCTAGTCGTTGCAACAAGTTTAAAAATAATATAGCTCATAGAATTACACCATCTATAGTAGGACACGAGCATCCTAATGAAATCTATGGAGCCCTTTTTGATGATGAGCAAAAAGAGTACCAATCTACTTTCAAGACCAAAACCATTATCATTAATGGCATCTCCGTTGGCTTTAACTAATGAGCTACTCCAGGTATTTATAAAAGTAGAGCGAGATGGTTTGAAAATATACAGGTTTGATACTCCTTTCCTAGAATTATTTAAAAAGATTAGTGTTTTGCTAAATATAAATTTCTAAGCGATACAATAAAAAAATCTAATAACAAAGTAAAAACAACTTGGAAAATTATTAACAATGAAACGGGTAAGTCAGTTAAACAAGCAAAACAACTTGAGATTATGGTCGACAACAAATTAGTTAATAAAGCAGCTGACGTAGCTGAGGCATTCAATAAGTTTTTTGCCAAGATACCTATAACTACGACTTGCTCCTTAAATTCGTCCCTGTTTAAAGCTGAAAACATTTTGCATAGTAGTGTGCCTAAAAGTAGTTGCTTATTTAGTTTCGAACATGTAACACCTGGTAATGTGGTTAATGTTTTTAACATACTTAACTCTAAAAACACTGGTGATTGGTATATCTATTAAACTATTAAGTAATATAATAGACATCGTAGCCCCTACCTAGCTGTTACTTTTAATAAATGTGTTGATTTAGGAACTTTTCTCGACCTTATGAAGAGTAGTAAAGTCATACTATTATTCAAATCAGGTTTTAAAAATGACGTTGGCAATTTCAGACCTATTTCGATTTCACCTGCATTTAGCAAAATATTTGAAAGTTAATACTCAAGCAGTTGCTAAGACATTTGAATTTAAACAGCCTCCTTCATAATTAACAATATGGCTTTACAAAAAGTCGTTCTACTACAGATGCGGATGTTGCACTGCTGAAACATATATTTAATGTTTCCAAAATGTAGCTCTTAAAGTAATAAGTTCTTATTTAGGTAATAGGTTGCAATGTGTAGATGTTGATTGTGTGAAATCTTTCGTTCAGTTAGGTGTACCTCAAGGCTCAATACTGGGTCCATTCTTATTCTTAGTGTATATTAATGACATACCATTATATTTAAAGGGTATCTGTGAAGTTGTGCTGTTTGCAGATGATACCTCTCTTATTTTAAAGTAGACAGGAATAGACAAGATTTTGACGACGTAAACAGTGCACTCTCAATGGTAACGGATTGGTTTACGACGAACAACTTAGTTCTCATAGATAACATAGTCGACCAACTTAAATTTGCAGTTGGAATGTATGAAATGAAATTGTTTATTCTGTAAATAGGATATCTGAATCACTTTTACGTCATATTAAAAAAAAAAACATAAAAAAATAAAAATTAAGCTAGATGGAGTCGACATATCCTATCTGACTACCCCTGAGAAGAAATGGCGAAACAAAGTCAAGGGTCATGGGAGAGCATGTTTTTCGACTACAATGTTAAGTTTTTTCTTGGGATAAATTCATCCCGACCTCGGAAATTCTTTATTGTGCGTGGTCCGACACGCACTTGGCCGGTTTTTATTTATTAATTCAGGTAGTTTGTTATACATAATTATATTTTTATGGACATTACCTAGAGACTTGTACGTAGAATGTATTTTTAGCCGAGAAGTTGGAAAGTTTAACCTTGATTTATGTCGGAGAGTCTAACGTGACTGTACGTGTGCGTTTTGTTTCTTGATGCTTACGAGCAAATTTATAGGTCTATTAGAGACCTATTAATTGGCTCGTGAGCATCAATAAATAATAATAATATAACCGCATGTATAAACAATAATAATAAACTAAACTATTACATAATATTATAATTTTGGAAGCGTTTGAACAATGTTTACTAGGATTCTAACTAACTTCTTTTGATACATGAAGAGTGTTGGTGCATATGTGCTCTTTCCCCAAAGTTACTACGTAGCTCAGCCATGCATAAGCATATGCATAGTAGGTGGTGAAAGATGTTTGAAGATTGGTGGTTTTTTTTAATTTCACGGAGAGCATACGAAACTCCTGAAGTTTTTATCAATTTTTTTGTATGTGTGTTTTCCTAGTTTATACATATATGTGTCTAAATCGAGTCCAGGTAAGGTAAATTCTTTAACAATTTCTAGTTTTTGAGCCATTAAAAATAAATCCTATTTTTAGAGGTGTTTTTGATGGGGATGGAAGGTAGTCAGTTTGGTTTTGGAGTAGTTTATTTCATCCAGGTGATTGTTTTGGTGAGTATTAAATTTAGTTCTTCATTCAAATTAAGGTTGTTTTGACATGAGACTAGTAGAAAAATGTCCGCGAATAAAACACATGGTCCCTATATATGGTTTCCGGTAAGTCTATATTCATATATATTAGAAATAAAAGACATCCTATTACACTTCCTTGAGTTATTGAGGCGCTAATTGATTTGCTATTATATCGGACTTTTTCTATTTCATTTTCTGGTCATTAAAATATTCTATTTCTACTGTTTGCTCTATTCTTTAGGTAGGACACAAGTAATTCATGAGCTTTTCCGCGAATACCTATTTCATATAACTTGGTAAGCAATATATTAAATTGTACTTTGTCGTAGGCTTTTGTCACGTTTTTTGGCATTAATATACCTACTGCGTATTTTTTATTATTATTCTTGAATATATTTATAGACCGCCAAAATTTTTGAATGATTTTTGCGAAAACCGTTTTGGCATTCGTTAAATATTTTACATTTTTCGCAATATTTGTATGTCCGGTCGCACATAGCTTTTTAAAGATTTTTGAGGCTGAAAGCGACTTCTTTTAATACATCAGCGAAGGTACCTTCTAGAGATGTTCTGGTTTAGTAGGAGATAAAACGGTAACGTTAGTTTCTCTGCGCATTGTCTTCGTAAGATTGGTGGAATTTCATCTATCCCATGGCTACTTCTTTTTTTTTAATACTTTCCATGCATTTATTGGGCTAAAGAACATGCCGCTACTTGTTTAGGTTTGGATGTTATGTTGTTACTTATTTGCAATTTTATGTTAATTTGTTATTTTTTAGTTTCTTGTTCGTTCTCTCATTTGTGATACTCCAAATACTCGTAGTTTAGACCTTAATATTTAATTTATTTTATAATATTTATATATTCAGTTACGGAAGGCAAAAGTCTAAATGCCATGATATTTGGACTAGCCTGCGATAAACTGAAAAGATATAATAGGTAAATTTTCGTTGTGGTGATGATAAAACTGCATTTTCTACCCTTTCCGTTGTATCTACTACCTTGGCAGTTAAAAAGCAAGTTTAAAAAAACGGTTCGCAATGCTATATAATACAAAGGCAAAAGCCTTTTTATTACCAAATTAAATATTGGTCACGCTTTAACTTTTCCACGAGAAAAATACGGTACGAAATAGCACAGTGGCGGAAGAACAAGCTTACTCAGAAACCGATATTGGCTTACCGTCGGCTTGGCTAGCTCTATAATCTTACTACGGAAGACTGCGAGTAGCGTACTAAGCGCTAAGTATACTGAAAATTGAGCTTTTTTCGAAAGAGGTATTATTATATATTATGCAGGGTCAAAAAACACGATATAATAAAAAAAATATTTAATGGGTTTTTGGGGGTCAAAAACCACCGGTAGTGTTGTTACTTGAAACAGTCATTAATTGGGACCATAGAATATACATTTAATAAAACCGGCCAAGTGCGAGTCAGACTTACGCACGAAGGGTTCCGTACCATTATCTATAAAAACGGAAAAAAAATATTTATAGCCCCCTTAAATATTTATTTTATTCTGTTTTTTAGTATTTTTTGTTATAGCGGCAACAGAAATACATCATCTCTGAAAGTTTCAACTGTCTAACTATCACGGTTCATGAGATACAGCCTGGTGACAGACAGACAGACGGACAGCGGAGTCTTAGTAATAGGGTCCCGTTTTATCCTTTGGGTACGGAACCCTAAACTAACAAAATTATATCCTAACTTAACTAAAACAATCCACAAACTATTATTACTTCTAAACTAAAACTATTATTTATGTTTTTTGACCTCAAAAAATTCATCCACATCGCTTACGACTGGTAATGTACACATGGCTACACATCAAGCTATACATTTCCAGTATAATACATTTCCAGTTGTGATGACAAGGCGAATACAAAAGCACAAAAATAAATGTAAAGCTACTTGGAATGCTATTTCCTCAACTATAAGTACTAATGACCTATTTAAAAATGACATTGACGAATTAAATTTAAATAATGTGACATATAACAATCCATTGGACATCTGTAATTTATTTAATAACTATTTTATTAATTTGACATCCAATCAGCCAATTAATTCTAATAATGTTAAGCTAAATCAAAATAACAAAAATTTTAATACTATTTTCTTGAACCCTGTAGACGCGATAGAAGTATATAAAATCATTATGTCCCTAAATAATAGCAAGACTAGTGGATATGACGGCATTGCCACGCAAGTTCTGAAAGCGTGTGCTACCTGGATATGTCATCCAATAGCGCATAGAATAAATTTATCTTTCTCGGAAGGTCTATTTCCTGAGCAGTTAAAAATGTCTATCGTGAAACCACTTTTTAAAACGGGAAATAAGTCAGACCCTAATAACTATCGTCCTATCACCATAGTACCTATCATGTCTAAAATTTTTGAAAAGGCAATGCTTATCAGGTTAAATAATTTTCTCTATACACATAAAATATTATGCAAAGAGCAATTTGGTTTCCGTAAGGGTAGTTCAACTGCTCTTGCAATCTTTAACTTAATTAAACTTGTAACAGAAAGCATAAATAATGGCAATCCACCGGTGTGTCTCTTCTTAGATATGAGCACGGCCTTTGATTTTGTGAATCATACGAAGCTCTTAAACAAATTGGACTTCTACGGCATAAGAGGAATAGCTCATGAATGGTTAGCTAGCTATCTAAGAAACAGGAAACAGTGTACCGAGATATCCAAACTTGTAAAGAAAAATTACAAAATTTATACCAAAGAGATTTTTACTTCAATAGCAATAATATATAAGTGTGGTGTGCCTCAGGGTAGCATTCTCGGTCCTTTACTTTTTTTGCTATATATAAATGATCTTCCGGAGGCCATTTTGCAGAAATGTATCCTTTTTGCAGATGATACTACAGTTATTATAAAATGTCACGACAAAAAAGATTACAAATCAGTCACCGAAAAGACCCTATCAGATGTAATAAGTTGGATGGAGAGTAATAATTTGAATATAAACATTAGTACGAAATCAATACAATTTAACTCCTATAATACCAAACAATTACCTTTGGACATTAATTGCAAAGATGAAAAAGTACATCAATTGGATGAATTAAAATTTTTAGGACTTATTGTAGATAAACATCTAAATTGGAAATGCCATGTGGAACATATTTGTCAGAAAATTGATAGGTTTGTGTTTGCGTTGAAAAAGTTAAGGCAAAATGTATCTGTAGAAGCTGCTCTTTCGGCTTATCACGGCTATGTGTCATCTGTCCTAAGCTATGGACTTATAATGTGGGGCAAGTCGACCGATTCTGACAGAGTTTTCAAGCTTCAAAAACGTTGCATCCGGGTTATAAACAAAGCATGGTTCTTAGATAGTTGTAAACCTCTCTTTAAAAAATGTAACATTCTTCCACTACCCTGCATGTGTATAAGAGATATCTGCGTTTTTACCAAGAATCACTCGCATTACTTTAAGCAACGTAGTGAGTTCTACCAAGAAAAAAAAGGGCTAAGTTTCACAACTTATTGTATCAACCACCAAGTCATAAAGATATTTATAAAAAAAATGTGTTTAATATGTGTATACTGATTTATAATAACATTCCAAATGGTTTAAAATAGTTGCAGGGTAATCTATTTTTAAAAAAATTGACCGTTTGGCTACAAGAGAGTTGTTTCTATACCTAGCATTAAGGAATTTATGGAATTTAAAAATTAATGTTAGGTATGTACTATTGAATGAAAATGAATAATTGAGTTTAGAATAATTGTAATAATATTAATTGCATGATAATAATTACATAAATAGACGTAAGTAAATAATTTTCACGCTTGCTTGCAGGCAGAATACAAAGACTTTTAGGACATAAGATCTTTCCTTGAATTTGTATGTATTTTCTAGCAAATAAACATTTTTGATTTGATTTGATTTGATTTGATAAGCTGATCATGCATTGTATAGGATTTCCGTACAATGCGCCGTGTGTACCCAATAGACTGGCGGCATTGCCACGGGTTGAGTAAATGTATTATGTTTTCGTTTGTTTAATCACGTTTACATATCAGTACCCATCACAACTGTGAAGTTTACGAAAAAAACAACATGATTTTTGTTAAACTGATATTTCAAGTGACTACACTAAATACGGTCGATGACCGAAAAATAATCGTCAAATGAATTTCTTTTTTTTTATCATACCCATCATGTCTGCGGAGTCTCCCTAGCTAATTCACCCTGAAAAAATATAAATTGACCCTGTATATTGAGCAGAGAACTTATACACAGTGTGAATTTTTTAATTGGCGGTGGATAGCCAAAAATAGAGCCTCAGGGCCGATTTTGACGGAAACTACAAACTATTAACCTAATTATACCGTCATTACCGTACGCAAAAAACGCGCTTGGGTAGTCCAAGCGCGTTGAATGACGGCCATTAAATTTTATTAAATAAGACAAGGACGTAAGTAATTCTATTTACTCATCCTTGGATTACCCTTCTTTTATATAGGTAACATCTGGTTTAAAAACCCTAATAAACGTAAGATCTTTCTCTCTTTGTTTTCATTTAGACCCAAAAGTATATGCTGTAACAAAAAAACCAAGGCAATGAAATAAAGCTACAAAACTTTTGAACAAATTTTATCCGGTATTAATACTTTAGGTTTTCCTTGCGAAGAACTTAAGTTGTAACTACACCTGTAAGTTTCATAATACTGTGCTTGACTGCAGACTTAATTAAGTTCCAGTAAGTTTAGCTCTAGTCAAGAACACTATACATTATGTTTTTGCAAAGTGATGTTAGTTAATTTGACGGTTTGATTAAAGGTAGGTTTAGACCTGATTCTGTTCCTTCTCTGTTAAATTCTCATTGGGTAAATATAGAAAGAGAACTATTTCTTAGTTTTTTCTGTCTATAGTACAATATCAAAAAATGGTTTTGCTCTGATTCGTTTCTGTTTCGTTCGTTTTGTCTAAATATACCTTCAACTAGGTACAAGTCTTCTTGCTAGAAAATGGTTGCTTATGCCAACGGGCGCTTATAACATTCAGAAAATAGGCGATATGCACGGCTCGTTAGTCTCGCAAAAACTCGAAAACGGCTCGACTGATTGTGATGAAAGTTTGGTAAGTTATTGCGTGCGCGCTGGAAAAGGTTTCTAATATGAAAAAGGCTTCGCAAGGCATTAGCTAGTTGCACGTGTCAATCAAGTCTCATTATCACAGTGTGGAAGTTTATTGGTTCGTCGTACTTCTTCTTCAGCCTGCTTGGTTTTATGTAACTTGGGGTCATCGCAATAAGTTTTCACTTCCATTCTTCCGTTTCAGCCGTCACCATTCACTATCATTCACTCCGTTTCGTTAAGTCACACTGCAGAAATGTTTAGTTAAAACAAATTACTTGACCCTAAATTAAAAATATCGAACTTTGGTAATTTAAAAAGCTTTGGCAGCCGTCTTTGACTTTGGAATTTTTGAGGACTCTTCGGGAATGGTTTTCTTTGTTATACTTTTTTATAATTACGTTTCAAGAACAATCTACCCCTTGAAAATACTTTCTTGTAAAACAATATTTCTCGAATTCGATGTAACTCAATACAGGGAAATGATTACTAGGCCCTTTGCTTCGTTTATAAGAAATGATTACTAGGCCCTTTGCTTCGTTTATAAAGGGTTAGCAACAGGAGCTGTACCTGCTCTCGGTGTGACCTTATTGGGTTTAGCTCACTAAGATATTTTCTTGGAAAGACATAATTTGAGGACTTGGCCAAAGCCCAGAAGTAAGTACAGATTAATATTATTATTTCCACCGAGATTCTCGGTAGAAATAGGTTACTATGGGATCAATATAAAGATTATAGGTATTTTATCCAATGACCGCAAAAACGTTTATTCAGTTTATTCAGAAACTAAATATAATATTTAGAATCAATTTGAAATAACGTATTCGTAAATATATTTTTATTTTATTTTTCTTTATTGGCTAACCAACAATTGCTTACACTGTAAATAGTTAAAGTAATATCTACCATAATCTAATATAAGTGGAACAATTTCCTACAGGTTAGCACCGCCACAAGCACTAAACTATAAAATTAATTAGTAGGTATTTTGAATGGTTGATATTAAAAATATACTTTAACCCCGAGTTACTTTGTTTTAAAGCGGCTTCTTAAAAATAACTTAAGCACTGAAGTGTAACAGATTGTCTTAAACTCAAAATTAACTTCCGTAAAAATGTGTCACGGCTGGAATGAAGCCGAGATTGATCGATCTTCGTTTATATGTAATAGACATTGAAAACTCATCAATTTTTCCTCTCCGTATATTTTCTTATGGCATAAAGGAGAATAGGCCCGTTTTAGTGCAAATTGAGAACGGCAAATCACTTTTGTGCTTATACCTACAGTAGTTTGTGGTTGTGCCTACAGTATTGAATGAAGTCTGCAAAATGCATGAAGAATTCAAAGTGGAAAATTATATGGCATAAAGAAAATCATAAGTAAATATACCTGACTTGTTTCTACCCATTGTAACGTTACGATTAGCCGGAGGGCTAATTGTATGTCACACATTATAACGTTACGGCTGGCCCTCCGCCAGCCGTAAGTCACGTTAAAAAAAATAGAGTAATACTAGATATTAAAAAAAAGGTTAGAGAATTCCAGGCATCCAGTTCGAGTGTACGGGACGCTTGGACGGCAGGATACAGGATTGGCTAGCAGCATTTGGGCAGGATCGGCAGGGAGTTGTGAGACTGGATCGGCAGGCAGCAGTGGGACAGGGCTGGCAGACGAGGCGGAGCACGAAGATGGGGCTGGTATTTCACACGCCGTAGTGGATCTCGCAGCCGCAGTCGGTTGGCAACTCCATCCCAAGAAGTAAAACGTCCCTTGTTATCCAAGATGTTTTGTTTTATGGTAGTTTGGTGGTATGTTGGTGTGTAATTGGTGTGAATTGTTTCACACTAGCAAGAGAGTTGTGTTAGTATCTAACGCCACGTTGATTGATTGCCCTAGAAGATAAGAGCTCTCCGTCCTGGAGTGGACTTGTAAGAGGGTGGCGTTGTCTAAATCCCGCCGATACGACTGACTTCGGAGGCGCCCTACAGCACCGCACGCTCCACGGGACGAGTGTCTGGACCTCCCATGACACAGGAATGGTCGGCTATGGCGTCCCAAGCCGTGCGACTATAACGCCTTCGGCATTAGGGACCTCCCAAAGGCGTAAGTGAGAGGGCCGGAGGTTATGGAGAGTGAATCACAAATCTCACACTACGAGTTTCTTTAAATGATTATTTATATTTTCACACATTACAATAATAAGCTATTAATATACAGAATGGTTTTAGACTAGAGTAGACTGAACAAGACTGACCAAGACTGAACTGACTGAACCGAACTGAACCCTTGTCAGGTCCAATGACCGCTTTTATAGATTTTGGCAAAAGCTTTAATAATTCAAATTATTTGTTTGAATGCCTGCCAGGATCAATAAAAACGGTTTACATGAGTACATAGCCTAAATGAAGTCTGGAACTAGCTTTATCATGGCAGCTATGCATAGAGAAAGAACAAAACGACAGATGACAATTTATGATGAAAGATGACAAAAGATAAAAATATTCTAAGATTTTACAACAAGAGAAAATTAATGATATAAAATACAGTTTTCATTGTTAGAAACAGTTCATTGTGGTTTTGCTTTTCACCTGTGGTATTCTAACATATGTAAGAAAGTGAGAGACAACAATATGATTTCATATTTGAAGCAAGGAAACAGTATAGAGATTTCAATTTCATTTCAATACAAGAATTATTGGACATAACAGCCTTTCAAAAGGTTTACCTTTTAAAAGGCTGTTATAAATTTATAAATTATAAATTTATAAAATGTATAAATTTATTTATAATTATAACATAAATATGTGGCTTTGTGTAGCCAAATACCACAACATTTGAAAGGGAAAAAATATCTATACTAATATTATAAGAGAAAAGATTTGATTCCTTTTTTGTTTGTTTGTTTGTAATGGATAAACTCAAAAACTTCTAAACTGATTTCAAAAATTATTTCACCAATAGAAAGCTACATTATCAGCGAGTAACATGGGTGTATTTTATTTTCAAGAATATTAGAGTTCCCTAGGGTAAAATCTAGTATCGTTTGGCAGGAGAAGGGGGGTGGGAGTGGGGAGGGAGGTTGGGGGGTGGTGCCCCTTGCCCCCTGGCACCACTCCCATGAAAAGGTAACGCACCGTTCTTGAGAAAAACAAATTATTGTAACCTAACCTCAAAACTCTTAGTCGCTTAAAAAGCCGTAGTATGAGCCCAGCTGGCAGTATGAGCAGTGGTGGCCCAGTGGTAACGGCCGCGACTTACGAGTTGTAGGTCGTAGGTTCAAACCCAGACAGGCGCTTTACTTTGTGTAAATTATTTCATCACCACTGCTCTCAAAACGGTGAGGGAAAACATCGTGAGGAAACCGGCATGTCCTAGAACCAAAAATTCGAAGACATGTGACATCTACCAACACGCACTGGGCTCGCGTGGTGGATTACGGCCCACTCCCTCTCACAGAGAGGAGGCCTGTGTCCCAGCAGTGGGAACATTATAGGCTGATTATGTATGTATGTTATGTATGAGCCCAGCTTCGCGGGGGAGATTGAGAGGGGGGTGCCCCCTGCCCCCTGACACCACTCCCTTGAAAAGGTAACGCACCGTTCTTGAGAAAAACAAATTATTGTAACCTAACCTCAAAACACTTAAAGTCGATTAAAAGGTGTAGTATGAGGCCCGCTTCGCGGGCCTCTAGGATTTAAAAAAAAATAACCTCGAAGGAGGTGGCGGGGTCTGAGTTCGCTCGCTCCGCTCGCTCACTAGACCCCGCCATCCCCTTCGAACCTAACCTGTCCGAGTCGGGGTGCCCCAAGTCCCGAGCTCGCTTCGCTCGCTCTTGCATCCTAAGTTCTCCTAGTAACAGTAGTAATTGCCTTTTGTACACACATACGATCAGTGGAAGTACAAACACAGAGAAAAAATTCACGCAACTCGAGGAGAAACGGAACGATCGAAAACAAATGACAGTGACACATGACGCAAATGACATACCTGTTTTATTGTTTACGTTCCATGTTATCGATTTTGCCCGACATTTTATACCACGGACTGACTACAAATACTGATACTGGATACTGACTACAGATACTGGGGCAGATTTGGTTGTCCATCGCCCATTTTAATCGTTTCGTTTTCGCTTCTTATCGGATTTGAGGTTAGAAACATTTTTTATTAATTTCTCGAAAAATATGCATTACCTTGTAATAAGAGTGGTAGCGTTATAATCAGGGACCCAACCCCTACCAACTTTAGCCCCTTTTACCCCCCCAACTCCTACCAAACGATACTAGATCCAACCCAAATAATATAATGTACCACAAGTTTAAAAAAAAAAAAAAAAAACTATTATAGTTAAGTCACAAGACCGTTTATGTTGAAATTATATCGTCTTGCTGATCATGGTTTTAATTGTTATTAGTAATTGTTTACTTATTTTACTTCGATGGGGCTAGTTTATCATTTCTCACTACGAGTTACGGCAATAGCCTTATGTGAGCGGGCACGCCCTTTATGCCTGGAGGCTTTTATTTAGGTATTAAGTTCTATTTACGTTTTTTTTATGTTGTAATTTTTATCTGCTTGAGTACAGTTTGTTCATTGTTTTGTTGGTATACTGGCGTGTGCTAGCTAACATATGGCAAGTGTGTAATTTAATCAATGTTTTGTGTTTACTTTGCATACGATTTGTAAAGAGTCGGGTTTAACAGAGAGATGTGCTGCTGGGGAGTTTGTTCCACCACTTCTTCTTCCCAGCTAAAGCACTAGGAAATGGTGAAGGGCGGGCATTTTTGGGGGACTGTCTTATGTAACTTTGACGTTCGAAAAGTGTTGATTTTTAGCCTAGTTTGAATAAATGACTTTTGATTTTGATTTGTCAATCAAAACACGGGTAGAATCGAAAGATGATAACATTCGTATCATGATCCAACGAAATTATTTAATAATCAAAGTTGTTTATGCGTATGTAAATTCCTCTTTCAATTATTCAAACCGTGCCTGTCGTTTTGAGGTTACGATGTGTAAAAAAATGCTAAAAATAAGAAAAATGCCGCGGTGTGAGCGAACATCCCTACGCTTAGTCTATTAGTTACCTACACAATTTTATTTTTGTGTTTTAACACATAGAACTATTATTCCCGGTAGTATGTTCCCGTGGGATATTTTCCGACATCCACGCGGGCGAAGCCGCCGTGAAAAGCTAGCAAATAATACAAAGGTAGAAGCTAGAAGAGTAGAAAGGGAACGAAGATGGAAGGAAGGAGGAAGAAGGGAGGGAAGGGTAGAAGCTTGAGGTCGGCTTCGACTTCAAGTGGGTCTGTGACTTTCGGAGTCAGGAACGTGAAGCAGGATCAGCAGACGGTAACAGAGCAGGAACGCGGACTGTAGCGTCTTACGCCAAACATGAACAGGGGCTTCAGCGTTAGCAACATCCCTGTCCAGAGGAGGTAAAGTTTAAAAAAAAAAATTGTAACGGAGGTGCTTAAAAAACGCTCTACGCTAGCAAGACGCCAACGCGGCCCGCGTTGGTGTCTTACGGCTCGAGAAAAGCGGCGTTGCCTCACACAACGCTGATAGAGTACCCCTCAATGGCAAAGACCACCTGGAGGAGCCCAAGGAGAGGTCATAAATCCGTCCAACGAGGGTCCGATATAGTAAGTCCTTTGTAATGCACAGAATACTTGAGGCGTCAGAGGCTTTTTAAAAAAAAAAAACTTTTTACTTCTTAGTAAACAACTGTATTTACTGGATGAGATAATAGTACAAATACTCAATTCTCGTACTGCACTCACCAAATAATTGACTTAAAACTGAATTCAAACTGAAACTTTACTCGTACTGACGGCCGCTTTTGTTTTCCCCGCCCAACATTGTGGAAGTAGTTAGATGTTAAACATTTCAAACTTAATTCAAGTTACTACCTATAGTTAACTGTCGGCCAAAAACAATTAAACGGCTTCCAGTGAAAACCTGACCTTATCACACCAGCTTTGTGAGAGATTACAGTAAAGACCTGACCTTATTATACTAGCTTTATGAAAGGTTACAATGTAGACCTGACCTTATCAAACTAACTTTATGAGAGGTTACAGTGAAGACCTGACCTTATTATACTAGCTTTATGAAAAGCTACAATGAAGACCTGACATTATCAGACTACCTTTATGAGAGGTTACAGTGAAGACCTGACCTTATCACACTAGCTTTATGAAAGGTTACAATGAAGACCTGACCTTATCACATTAGCTTTATTAAAGGTTACAATGAAGACCTGACCTTATTATACCAGCTTTATGAAACGTTACAGTGAAGACCTGACCTTATTATACTGTGATGTGCCTGGGAGCCGCTGGGAAGCACTTTTAGTGCATTCTTGTTTTAAATTTATGGCTAAGCAGAAAATAACAGGCCCTATATAAGCAATGGTAACTTTATTCACGCCTTCTTCCAATGGGGGTAGGCGGTTTGCTTTGTTTATATTCATACATATGGTCATACACGTACGCCGCCATTCTACACATATTTTCAATTCAATTCCTACCATTTCCCAACTCGACCAGTACGAACAGCGACCAATCACTCAGACCATCCTTTGAAGTGCCACAATTTACTGATTGCTAAACGACTCCAAAACTCCACCTCTTTTACTTCAGTATTCAGAGGACGTAGCTCTGCAGTTATTGCCTCACGAATGAGTTTTAATTTTAACTTTTTCGCTGATTCCCCTTTTAAGAGTTCTTGTTTAACAAGATCTTTCCTGCTCTTTTGTATTCGCTTTTAACTTCAGCTTGTTTCAGGCGAACGAATTTTAACTTGTTTTAATTTGAAAGGAATCGTAGTTAGTTGCTAAACAGTTGTGTTTGAAGTGAATGTAAATAGTGGAAGGGAAATATTTATTTGGAATTTTCAGCTGCATATATGAATAGATATTAATATTGTCTGAATTTATGTATTTATTTATAGACCAACGACCCGCCCCTGCTTCGTACAGTTTTCACGGCTTGACAAAATAGAGATTTCCTAATTTTGTGTATGTTTAATATTATTGTATTAAACATAAATAAACTTGAGCAGTGGTGGCCCAGGGTAACGGCCGCGACTCACGAGCTGTAAGTCGTAGGTTCGAACCCAAGCAGGCGCTTTACTTTGTGTTAATTATTTCATCGCCACTGCTCTCAAAACAGTGAAGGAAAACATCGTGAGAGAACCAACAATTCGAAGACATGTGACATCTATCAACCCGCACTGGGCCCGCGTGGTGGCTTACGGCCCACTCCATCTCACAGAGAGGACGCCTGTGTCCCAGCAGTGGGTACATTATAGGCTGATTATGTAAACACATTAAGATTCCGGAATAAATACTCTAAATGTTGTCACCATCATTTGACGGATTTTGATGCGGGTTTCACAGCCCACGTCAAAATCCGTTGTGTAGTTTAGAAGAACAACGCGGTCACACAGACAGATGCGAAAAGTGACTTTAATTTACAAGGTGTTGTTTTGCATCCTCGTCAAATTTCAGGAGGCTGCTATGAAAGACACATATAATCTAATAAAATTACGATACCTGCTCAAGAAATAATACATACTTGTTTTTTTAGTAATTTAAGTTTGACAGTATTTTAGAATACACCACTTACACATAACAGAATCCCCCGTTACGTATGCGGTAGTGTGTGTAAAAGGGCAGTTACAAAGGCAGTTGTAAAAGGGCAAAAGGGCAGTTAGGGAAACGCATTTTAAAACGCGGCCCGTGTGACACCGCTCACACGGGCCGTGTTTTAACGTGCGTGTCCCACACATGCCAATTTCCAAATAATAGGAGACCTATTTATTTTATTATTGATTCGTGTCGAGAATCATTAGCATAGTTACCTCCTTGAGTTTGACGAGGATGCAAAACGACACATTGTATACATAACACACATTACATCATACATTATAACATACATTACATCACGCCTTGTTGCCCCGAAGGGTTGGGCAGAGGCGTACCTGTAGTACACC
This sequence comes from Atethmia centrago, assembly GCA_905333075.3. Classification (NCBI taxonomy): domain Eukaryota; kingdom Metazoa; phylum Arthropoda; class Insecta; order Lepidoptera; family Noctuidae; genus Atethmia; species Atethmia centrago. Next base: position 9,424,037 of record HG995383.1, on the reverse strand, counting down.
CACATTTCGCCAGTTATGTTTAAGACCCATTTAATAGGGGGGCGAGCCTATTGCCATCATTCCACTTCATCATTAATTTATAATATGTACCTAAGTATACACAAGAGGTGGTTCCCAGGAACCAAAAGTTCAACTTGCCTAGGAATAGAACGCGATATCTGGGCGTCCTGTTTAATAACGCGCCTAATAGCACACATATTATCACGAATCACTTTTTGACTAGAAAAATATTAAGTTAAATTAATTAAACAGTAGAATACTATACAATATTGATCAATAATAGCGAAAATCTGGGACGATTTTTGAATTCATACCTAACGTCAAACGCCTCCTCGACATTCTTTTTGTCTCGTCGAAATTTATTTTTGTCATTGAATAATGTGATGTGACATAATAATTATCGACAATATTTACCTACAAAGAGTATACACATTTATAGAAAAAATAATAATTTTGGTGTATAACGGATTACTATATACATATTAGCGTCTGGGAAAACTAGGGTTTAATAAAAGAGCGGAAAAGAAGCCTTTGGCGTATAAATTTTGCAAATTAAAAAAAAATGTTTTTACATATGTATAAAGTGATATAATATCAATAAAATTACTAATTTAGAGATCATTTTCAAAAACAAACTGAAATTATAAAAAATTAAATAAATATTCTACTCTAAGCGCGGAAATAATATTTAAAAAAAATTGGTTATGTAATAGATACTGCCGACAAAATGAAAACTAGAAACTTTGGAATAACATAGATATACGTACGTATATGAATGTATATCCACACACGCCGCATACGTACACACACACGTACACAGGCCGCTGCGCTTCACCAGAGTGGCGCAACACGTTACATTAGCATGTTAGTGACTCGAACCCATAAGTTTTGCCCCTACCAAAGAAGTTTTGTCTTCAATTATAATTGTATGTAACATCGATTACGCATGAACTTAAAAATCATACAGTCACATCACTAAACCAAACATTAATACATAATCTGACCTAAACCGTGTTGGAAAAAGCTTAGACAAACGTTTTATAGGATCCCTAAATTCGCCGGATCCGTAAAAGTGATTCTGATATCCTTTTTACAGAATAAACAATTTCATTTCATTTTATTTCGGTAAACGTTACATACCTGATAATTTTCATGAAAAATCATAATATGAGTCAATAAAACTTATGGTCATTGAATACCGTACTTTATGTATAATGGACGTTGGACTTTAAACGTGTAAAAAAGTATGTGAGCCATAAACCGTAATTTGGCACAAATGGCACACCATTAACACATGATACACACGGCCATTACGAGTGACTAACTGACAACGAGAGCGAGTACATTTTTGAGAACACAATTTGTGACCATCTTAATGTAAGTTTAGGAGATTTTAAATTTCTCCTAATGTACATTATCAACTATGTGTAGCAGCGTAAGCTAAATTGCTACGGCGTAGCTGATGTCGTTACTAATGTCTGTCCCAAAAATATGTAATTTAAATGTAAATTCTTAGGCAATCACTCACCCAAGGGAATTAGTAAGACATTCATCTGTATTTAGAAGGTTCCAACTTTATATCTCATCAATTAGTAATTTAATAACATAATTACTTCTGTACTTGGAGGAGCTCATGGCTAAGTTATAGCAGCCGCATGGGTCGATCCATCAGGTTAAGCTACGCTTGCTGGGATCGGTCCGTGGATGGGTGATCATCTTTACATACGAGACCTCTGTACCTCGGAAAGTACGTTAAGCCATTGGCGGCTGTCATTCGTGGATCTATAACAGTCGTCAAGGGTCATCAGTACCCAATCAACCCTTACCTATGGGTATCGTATTACCCAGGTTGTGGAGGTCAGTTAGGCAGTTACTCCATGTAAAATACTGGTATTTAGCTGCATCCGATTAGACTGGAAGCTGACAGCTCTTTTCTGCAAAACAAAGATAGTCTGAATACCGTAAGGTATTCTGTTGTGGGGAAATTCCGCTCACATCACTATTTTCATACGGTCATTTTTACAAATGACCGTATGAAAATAGCTAAAGTACACTAAACGGGCAGTCTCTATATCAGTTAAATTACGAATTTCTCTAACAGCGTATGCTGCGGAGCTTAGCTTTTTTGACAATTTATCTATATGTGGACCCCACTAAAGTTTAGCATCCAAAGTTAAGCCCAAGAATACTGTGAATACTGTTCAGGATTCAATTTTTCGCCCTTTATCAACACATTAGTTTTCACCTGCCTAACGTGAGGAAGCGTAAACTTAATGCAATTGGTTTTTTTTTTCATTAAGAAGTAAATTATTAACATTGAACCAGTGAACTACTTTTGAGATCGCACTATTTACATCGTCAGTAACGAGCTGCTGACGTTTAAGTTTCAACAAAAGTGAAGTTTCATCCGCAAACAACACTATATCATGATTATCCTTTATGAGCCTTACCTCATCAAGGATAATAATGATATAGTGTTGTTTCAAATCATTAATATAAATAAGAAACAAGAAAGGACCAAGAATTGAGCCCTGTGGGACTCCAGTTGCTACTATAGATCCGGGAGATAACTATAACACTAACGTCAACGCTCTGAATCCTATTACACAAGTATGAAGTATGAAGATCCAGAGCGGTGTTCCGGATCGCGTAGTGGCGGAGTTTCCTGATTAACGTTTCATGGAGAACACAATCGAATGCCTTCGAAAAATCACAAAAGATTTAGGCATCGCGTTTATCTTCCCATACATTATAAATATGTCGTAAAAGTTCAACACCCTCAGTAGTCGAACGACCCCTTGTAAAACCGAACTGTTTATTGTGCAATAATTTATGTTTATTAAAAAAACTTTGTAATTGGGCTAAAATATTTTTTTCAAAAATTTTACTAAGGGTAAGTAGTGCTGAAATAAGTCTTTAATTGGTGGGGTCAGATGTACTACCTGATTTAAACAAAGGTATTGTTTTACTATTAACTCTCCACAGTTAATGCAATTATTACAGATAAGAGCTAAAGTAGGTGCTACAATGTCAATAATAGCAACTTAGCAACTTCTACAGAATTACCCCACAGATCTGCAGTCTTTTTTACGTTTAAAGTGTGAAAGGTTTTAATTATATATCTACAGGTAATATGTTCAAAATAAAATTCCGAATCGCAAACATTAACATTTTCCTTAAGGGCGCGTTTGCAAATCAGACAAAATTGTGCTGATTTTCGGTACATATTGTGACAAATTAAATCAAATCAAATACAACTAATCACTACCACATATAAATTGGTTCTTCGTCTTCAAATAATAGTAACCATTTTGTTAAAAATTATAGATTTTTATTATGTAAAAACGATTTTCTGTTCCCATTTTTCACAAAATTAACGATACCGGGTTGAGTTTCAGTACATTTTTTGTTTGGGCTCGTTTTGATAGTTGTGATGAGACCTTACCTCCGGACTTGATGGTGTGACCTGAAGGTGTACGTCGGTGACTGTTACTCATCATAACTATCAAAACGAGCCTAAACTCGGCACACCTAGTTCTATTCGTCGACGAGTTCCAGTAGCAGTAACTGAAGTATAGCTTCAGATCACTCCATCAAGTCCGTAGGTAAGGTCTCATCATAACTATCTAAACGAGCCCAAACTCGGCGCTCCTAGTTCTATTCATCGAAGATTTCCGGTAGCGGTCACCAAAGTACACCTTCAGGTCACTCCATCAAGTCCGTAGGTAAGGTCTTATCATAACTATCATAACGAGACAAAACTCGGCACCCCTAGTTCTACTGGTCGATGACTTCCAGTAGCAGTCACCGAATTACACCTTCAGGTCACACCATCAAGTCCGGAGGTAAGGTCTCATCATAACTATCAAAACGAGCCCAATCTCGGCACACCTAGTTCCATTCGTCGACGAGTTCCAGTAGCAGTAAATGAAGTACACCTTCAGGTCACTCCATCAAGTCTGAAGGTAATGTATCATCATAATTATCGAAACAAGCCCAAACTCGGCACACCTAGTTCTATTCGTCGACGAGTTCCAGTAGCAGTAAAGTTGAAGTATACCTTCAGGTCACACCATCAAGTCAGGAGGTAAGGTCTAATCATAACTATCAAAACGAGCCCGAACTCGGCACACCTATTTCTATTCGTCGACGAGTTCCAGTAGCAGTAACTGAAGTATACCTTCTGGTCACTCCATCAAGTCCGTAGGTAAGGTCTTATCATAACTATCAAAACGAGCCCAATCTCGGCACACCTAGTCCTACTCGTCGACCAGTTCCAGTACCAGTCACCGAAGTACACCTTCAGGTCACTTTATCAAGTCCGGAGGTAAGGTCTCATCATAACTAAGGAAACTTGCCTAAAGTCCACAGCCCACATCTCTCTACTAGTAGAAGGCTTCCACTGCCTAGGAATCACTGAAGTATTTGTATCTAATAATTATTTAGTAAAATTATAAAGAGCAATACGAAATATTTTTTGTAATTACGAATATAACGAAATAAAAAAAAAACTCGAAAGTATCAAAATTATTTCACTTGACTACTATTCCCGCAGCTAACCGTGCGTACACTTGTGTGAGCGACCCGTGTCAATGTAGTAGTTGGATTCTATACCTATAAATTTTGCAAACGCGTCCTTAAGCAGAGACTCAGCATCAGAAGGTGATGAGTTTAGGGATTTAGTAGTAGAAACGGGAAAATCTGAAAATAAATTTTCATAGGCTGCGGTGACTTGCAAGTCTGATTTTATTATGTTGTCATTAATTGACAGGCTATAGTCTTCCCGTTTCACTATTAATAATATTCCAAGTCGTCTTGATTACATTACTACTATTTTTAATCTTCGAACTCAAATAACGCGACTTGCAGTTTTAGGGTTAACAGTGAAATCTTTTTTAGCCACTTTGTTATTTTGGTTTTGGATAGTAATCTTTTGCCCGCAATGATCTGAGTCTAGTAAATTTATAATTTCTTTGTGGCTTGGTATAATATCTGTATAAATATTATCTAGGCATGTGGCCCTAGTAGGGGTTATAATTGTGAGCTCTAAAAATAGATTTACAAGATTGTAGGACTGAAACAGACTTATTATTTTATCTGAGTTTTCTAATAAATTAACATTAAAATCACCGCAAGTGATAATAGACTTGTTTGAGTTACAAATCTTGTGTAATACTTCATCCGTTACCTTTTCAAAGCAGTCAAACAATCCTGAGGGTCTGTACACACTTAACACTAGAAACTGATTCAATAGGGTCTTACACCTATTTTTGAAAAGTGTCTTAATTAAATTCTATAGTGCTAATATGACCAAAAAAAATCTCAAATATTTTTATTCATTCGATAAGTGCCATAAAAAAGCATTTAAAATTGTACATTTTCAAAATTCGCACGTTGGTTGACAAAATCGCTGGACGCAGTGGACGCCATGTTGCTCTGTGGTCATGACGTCACTGGGCTATGAAAATAAATGCGCTGATCTTTGTATGATAATTGACACGTTTTTGTTAACATAGCAGTATGACGTAATAACATGGCGGCTACTATTTCAAGGTGTTTTTTTAACAGATTAGAAAAACTGAAAACGTTGAATTGAATTTTAAAATTTATTTTGTTATTTTATGAACTAAAACTAACATCTTCCGACTCCTTTTTGCCTAAACTATCTCAATAATATATTTATAGATTTTTCTCGTATATAGTAAAATACACTATTCTATACAGGATATTTCAATTGTCCGCTCAACAAATCGCAATATCCTTACGGTCTTTAAATTTAAGCTGGTTACTTACTAAAATTAATGAACCACCGTGTATAATAGCATTTACTCTGCTGAACGAACTACCAACCTGGTGATTATTAAAATTGAACAAGAACTGGTGGCTTTTAAGCCAATGTTCTGTTATACAAAGAATATCAATACTGTTAACATTCATAAATAAACCTCTAAATCTTTGTTTATAAATCCTTGAATATTTTGATGCACCAGGTTGATACTAATGACTGATTTTAAACTTTATTTGATTTATTTTTGCAGTTCTGTAAATTATTATTGCTAGAGATTTCCTCTATTCTCTTAATTTCTAATTTACAGTATTATCAATGTCAATTTTTGATACCAAATTTTTGGCTGAATTATTTAACATGTCATCATTGCGTTGCTCAATAGAAGCAATTTGTTTAGCCAAATTCTTGGCTGTAATAGAAAAGTACTAAGATAGCGACACAGCTATCTGTCTTTTACAGTACTTTGAAAGATAACCTATCCACAAAAAAATCTATCTTTTGTCAAATGTAATGATTACCAACATAGTTGTTACTGTCAATTAATTGGAATAAATTATTATTGTAAGTCAAATTATGCAGTCTTAATTTCAGATCTAAAGTTGTTTTCTTCCTGTGGCAAACTTTGGCTGTATGGGAATGTGAACATCACAGTTTTTCTTAAACTAAGGTTGCACAATGATCTATAACATTGGAGTAATTCTCCTTTGTTCACACTACCCCTATTACCAACAAATATTAATAGGATAATATCCTGGTTAAAATTGCATTTTATAACTTTTTCATTATGTCAAATAAAGAACAACGAGGCATGCAGTAGTTCATTATTGAGTGTCCCGGATATTTATTTGTCAATAAAAAGGCAGCTTTCTGTCATAAACAGTGAATAATTGTTTTCACCAGAGCTATTATAATTGACATGCATGATAGCAAGAAATCCAGATCATCATATTCAGCTTATAATGTTCCAACTGCTGCGACACCGTTCTCTTCTCTGTGAGAGAGGTATCCAGTGCGAGTTGGTAGATGTCACATATTTTCGAATTTTTGGTTTTGGACATGCCGGTTTTTTCACGATGTTTTCCTTTACCGTTTTCAGAGCAGTGGTTATGAAATAATTTACTGAAATTTAAGTGCCTCGGTGGGTTCGAACCTACGACCTTCAACTCGTAAGTCACGGTCATTTCCATTGGGCCACCACTGCTCACCAGAACTCCACATACTTTTCAAAAAACAAATCGTACTCACTCCATCTGCCTTTTACATACAAAAACACTTAACATCGATAACAAAGTATACACCAAAATGTATTGAAAGAGCTTCGAAACATAAAATTCGGGACATAGCCGGGACCATTCGAATACAGCTAACCCCTAATCCAATGCAGGTGATGTTAAATTGAAATTCCATGTTTTGCTGCTGCAATCCGTCGGTTTGAACAACGCAGCTACTTTGAATTCCATCAAAAATACACGTAGGATTTTTCGGTAGAACTTTTGAATAACCGTATGAGCGAAAGAGCCATTTTCCTAACACACAGGCCAATATACCTAATACTAGCCTGGGTGTCATTTAACTGGCTGCCTCGTCAGTTTTACCATTTTTTTTGGGTGGAACATTATCAAATAACTTCTCCCGCTCTGGGCGGAGCGGGAGGGTGGGTCAGACTCTTACTGACTAAAACCCACCCATGTTGCTTCCGTTGCCTGTATGTTGCCGGCGCCACGGTATCCCTTTCGGACTTTCCCGCGACTCCGGCAGGCATCGACCCTAGCGGACCCCTACACTTGTGCTGACATCTATTTGAGTTTTACGGGCAGCGTGAGTTGATACATTGTTTCATCGATGTCAGGGATTAAATCGGTCAAGGACAGCTAATGAGACACAATTGATTTTCCATTGTTTGGCTCCGAATAGGATACTCTTCACACTTCGTCGCTTTTATGAAACTTGTTTTGAATACCTACACCTACATAAATAATAATTATAATTCCAGCCTATTATTGTCCCGCTGCAAGGCAAAGGCCTGAAGACGTTACATTTGTACTTGCCCGGATTTGAACCCTCGTGCGTGAGAGGCGAGGCCCTAAACACTGCGCAATAACGTCTTATCTACATACATTCGCAAAAAAGCACGAGAAGCCGTTGTTCCTGCACCTGATCTCCCCCGGTCGTGTCAAATGGCCGTCCCATCAGCCTATGAGAGTTAAAGGAACAAAGAGTGTTTAACTTATGAAGCCCGGCGCGGACCCCATGTGGTGCCAAACAATGGAAAATCAATTGTGGCTCATTAGCTGTCCTTGACCGATTAAGCACACGATAAGCACACACTTAAGAGTATGCACTAATATCCACTGCAGGTTGGATCTAGGATCGTTTGGCAGGAGTTGGGGGATAAAAGGGGCTAAAGTTCGTAGGAACCCCTACGAACTTTAGCCCCTTTATGGCCCTTTAGGGTCCCCGATGATAACGCTACCACTCTTATTAAAAGGTAATGCATATTTTTCGACAAATTAATAAACAATATTTCTAGCCTCAAATCAGATAAGAAGCGACAACGAAACGTTAAAATGGGCGATTGACAACCAAATCCGTCCAGTACCTGTAGTACCTGCAATGTCAGTATCCAGTATCAGTACCCAGTATTAGTATCTATAGTCAGTCCGTGGTGTAAAATGTCGGGCAAAATCACAGAACATAGTTGTATACCCTCGATAAACCGGAACGTAAAAAAACAGGTATTTTGCGTCATGTGTCACTGTCATTCGTTTTCGATCATTCCGTTTTTCCTCGAGTTGCGTGAATTTGTTTTCTGTGTTTGTAGTACCACTGATCGTATGTGTGTACAAAAGGCAATGTTACTACTGTTACAAGGAGAACTTGTGATGCAAGAGCGAGCGAAGCGAGCTCTGTACTTGGGGCACCCCGACCCTTTTTTTTTAAACCATTGAGCCCCGTGAAGCGGGCTCTGACTACGCCTTGTGCAACTTTAAAACGCTGACAAGACCCAATTGACCAAAATAGGCTTCTCTTAAGAAAAAAAATTGCCAAATCCGTATAGTTTGTGGTAGCGGAAGTAAAATATGTTAATTTTTAACATATTTCCCAGAACTTGGTTGTTACCAAAACACGTTTTTGAAAAAAAATCTCGATACAAACTAACCTCTTACCTTGAGTTCTAATCCAAAATATCTGCATTAAATATCAACATACGTTACGTATTTAATTAATAACAAGAACGTCTTATTTGAATGCAGAACTTGGTTGTTTTTATTTTCGATTACTCAACTCAATTTTGAGTAATTAGATAATTTCTTCATATTTTGCAATAAATTACAAACGTTGTGTCATCGTGCTTCTCTTTCTTTTCTGTGCAATTTGACAGTGACCGCGGTTTAGGTGTTGTCAGCGTCTTAAAGTGTTTTGAGGTTAGCTTACAATAATTTGTTTTTCTCAAGAACGGTGTGCTACGTGGACGGTGTGAACGGTGTGTTATGGGAGTGGTGCCAGGGGAGAGGGGGCATCCCTCTCCCTCCCGAGCCCCTCCTACCTACCGACATCTGCCAAACGATACTAAATGTTTACCTTTTATATATACGTCCCTGGAAAACTTACAAAATAATGTTGGTTTACTGACTGTAAAAGTGGCAACGGCGGATGGTACCACCAATTCAACACTAACTTCATAGTATTTTTTTCATCCAACTAATCACTCAAGTTTAATCAATTACTTTTTAATCTTTTCGCTTGTCGTGTTCTACGTGGAGAGTCTGATTGCCCGAAACTAGTATCTCAGCTTGTGGTAGTTTTGGTTCCTCCTAAACCCAAATACCAACTTAGACCGTGACAACACAGATTGTTGGCCGTTCCGTCAGCATGCACACCTTTGCATTCTAACTCACCCTTGGTTCGCGCATCTCGCAATGCTAAATGCTCTTCTGGCATCGAACAGGAGTGTGATTTTTTTGCCGCGAGATGGATAGACGTATGTCGTGCATATTTGAGATTCTTTGAGACAAAAGAGATTTGTTTTTACCAATATTATTTGATTGTTAGGTAGGTGCTTGTTAGTTTTACTTGTTCTGTTAGTTATTTTTGTGTATTATTTCATATTGTTATTACTTCCTTATTGCAAATATGTCTGTTTTTATTGAAGTTTAACTGTGCAATAACTTGATACTGAGTCAATAATGTTAAACAAGTTATTACAAAATAAATAAATAATCACCACTTATCTGTTTTTTTTCTTCAACCTTCAAAACAAACATTACAGACAAACGGTAAAAACAGGTAAAAGCGTCCAATTTCGCCCGAACCGTCACACCACTATCAGTATATTAATCTATGCACACCAATTTACTACGCTACAACTAATGTTATTGTAGTACTAATAAAAATAGTTGTAGCTTAGTATCCTATGACAAACAGGACAATACAGGACAAATAGGTGCAAGAAACTTATCAAATTGTCCAAATAAAAAACAAAATAAATAACGGTATAACAACGATAAAAACTCAAAGGACGCGAGCGCGTGAACTACACCAGCGTCATCGCACGCGCCGGAAAAATACGAATCTTGAAATTTTCGCGCATAGAGAATACCTAAGTCTAATTGACAGTAAGAAAAATACCTTCAGACTTTTGTTAAGTGGAATGATTGTGGGTTTAAAAATACAAAAAATCTATTAAATTTTGTTAATGATTTCGGATACTTACCAACGTATCTCAGTTCAGTGCCTCTCAAACTTTTCATGCGGGCGATCAATGAGGTTATTAATAATAATTAAATGGAATATATTTGGTTAATTTGCTTGTCCAGAGTTTACACCTCAATACACAGACTTGCTACAAGTTGCGCAATACACACATACAGATATATTTGGATAAAATATAAAAATTGCAAAACAGATTCATGAAACTATTAGTAGATAAAAATACAAAAACCTTTGTAAAAGTTGTGCTTCTTTTTGGAATGTAAAATACGGGCGGTTCGTGAGAGGGTAGTGTCGTCAGTAGCTTTAGAACAGTATTGTAGCAATGAGTATAATACGCAAAAGATCTCAAAGGGACAATAACATACCTAACTATATTTGCAGTGCCCACGTTAATATAGTCGAAGGTGTACAATTTTTTTGTTCCCAAATATTTTTAATAACTTTCTAGTCGATAACAGTTGTTTCACAAAAACCTCCTTTAAACATAAAAATTAATTAAATAACCAATACCTCTTTGATGTTATATTTTTTCAAAGCCTCGCTCTGTAGAGACTATTTAAAAAAATGTTTGTTTGTTTTATAAATGTGTTATGGAATACAAGAATAGTTTTGACCTGTAAAAGTGATGTTAATATGACATAAAAGTCATGTAAATATATACAAAAAATAAATACAAATGGAGCTACGTCTGCCAACAAACTGCTTTTCAGTTTGGTGAAGGTAAATATGTCTTGTAAAAGTATTTCAGTGAATAAAGACTTTTCATTTCATTTCAAATTTTTTTCATGATCAAATTTGGCATACGCCTATTGTCCTACACGAATCTATTCGAAATCCCCATACAATTGCGTCAGAGCAGTCATACACAGATTTTCAAGCCTAAATGTACATATTATATAATGCAGTTTCCACAGAAATACGCACGTCATCGACAACACGGACGTTCGAACGGCACAATACATGCACATAAATGCCGTTCATCAAATCAGCCGGCGCCGCGACCGGCATAATTCAATTTTGAAATACGCTCACAAAGCGTGCCCGCTACATTGTTTACCAAACCTATTCCTATTTAGGCGGCGGCGAAAAAATGCCACGCTACACGATTTTATGCAAATATTCTCATCATAAACAAAGCTTCCCGAACACAGCGTACCTTTTGTTAGTACCTACCTTGATAGGAGACAAAAACGAGTGGGCCGGAATTAATACTGCGGTCTACCACCATTAGATACTTAATCCGAAATTAAACGCGCCCACCGTATAATTAATAACGTAACAAAATCTTTTAATGTTGTTCACATTAAAAGATTTTGTTTTCTCAGGGACGTCGACGGTTTTCTCAAAGGAGGCTAGGAGCGTTTCTTTTGAGACTAAATGAGAGTCATGCTTGGAGGGCTGCTTTGCCTAATTCCGTTTGCTTTGAAGGACGCGATGCGTGCGCGACCGAGCGCGCCGCACGCACGGCTCGCGAGCCTGTGATCGCTCATGTGGACAAACTCGTAAAGTTACTTGGCAACATACTTTGCTCATTTAAAATGTTGTGTAAAATAAAACAAGAAACAAATATTCTTAGATAATATTTTATTTCAGAAATATTGTTAGATAATACTAATTAACATTATGTTAGTAATGCGCAAAATCGATTACGGCTCGCCACATCCAAGCAAAATTATGAATGGTGGTCGATTTTGCGCATCGCTTATTTTTTAGTTCTATAAATAACTATTTTACAGAAATATAATTTTGCCCTATTCAATCAAGCACATACAGAACCCGTTTATAATACTAAATTATTCAGATTAAGCTACGTTAAAGTCTGTCAGTGTTGACTAGATACATTCAAACCTAGTCCAAGCCATGTTATGATAGAAAATACTACAAAACAGTTACATTTCATATTAGCTTACACACTTAAGGGGTATAATGATATCTACAACGATATAAGCTTTGCACAAGTTCAAGGCGCAATTTTATTTCGTAAACAATATGATATTATTTCTTTCGCAGAAAATCTAATATTTACAACATGTTCTCATACCTTAAAACCTAGAAACTGGATCTGGTCTTACCGATAGATTTTGTCGTGGTCAGGTGGCAAGCTAATAAAATATGGCGCTGGAGGTGGCGGTGCGTGTAAGTACCTAACTGATCCCGGCCCAGACTGCACCTTGTGTGGTAATGTGGCATTGGACAATGACGGAGGCGGCAAGGTGCCCGCGTAGCCCGGCCATGGGGGGCCCCACATGGGGGGCCCGCCCGCCGTGGGACTGCTGGCCAGCGGACCTCCCCGGTACGATGTTGACGTCATCCTCAACCGAACGATACAAATCGCAACAATCAAAATAGCTATAAACGCGACCACTCCACCAACAATTCCAATTATCAGATTGTCATCGTTATTCGATGTTGCTACCCCGACCACTGGAGCTCCTTTAGGCTCCCCAGTCACTTTAGGTCGATCATGAGAAGGTGCTACTGACCAAATTATATCAGGCTCCGATGATGTACGGACAAGTCGTGGGGCGGTAGTGGTGGACATGCTGCTCGAAGTGGCTGTAGTTTTACGCCTTGTTTCACACGTCAATTCATCGTCACCTATCTCTACCAACAGAAATCCTGATAAATGATCCGGAGATTCACATCTAACATCGTTCACTCCAACATTCGGTAGCCATCTTCTGAGCGCTCGAGCATTACAATCGCAACGAATTGGATTAGTGTCTAAGCCAAACATCGAGAGATCTGCTCGCCGGTCGTCTAAAGACACCAAAAGCTGAGGCTGTAAAGTAGTCAACTGACTTCCAGCTACGTCAATAGTTATTTGCGAAGATCTTGGTAGGGGGAAGAGCAATGCGGGTGGTAAACTGGTAATAGAGGTGTTCCTGAACTTTACAGTGATCGCTGGAGCTTTCAAACCCGCTAGCACGCCCGAAGACACTGTTTTGAGTCGAGAACCTCTAATACCTAACTCTTCTAACCTTGGATGTAATATGGAATGTAACTGATCAGCACCAATTGTAGTATCCTTTACTTCAACATCCAGTTTTTCAAGAGCAAGTAAATACTGCAAGGCACCTTGTACATCAAAATATCCCAGCCTGGGATACCCGTACGCTCTAAGCTCGACCAAATTAGGGAGTGCTCTGAAAGCATTTTTCTCTATTCTAGCACATTTTTCCAGATTACCAATGTCTAAAACTTGAAGTGAAGAAAGATTTTCAAAGTTCCCGTCCATGATCATTACCATTGGGTTACCGGAAATATTAAGTCGCAGAAGATTCTTAAGTTTGGGCCACGACACTGCGAGCGACCCAGTGACGTCTGTAATTTGATTTTGGGAGAGGTCCAGTGATTCTAATAATGTCGTTCGAGTGAAAGTTTTTTCTGACAACTTGCTAATGTTATTGTACGATAAGTTCAAATTGTGTAAAAATGGCGTTTCCAGCTGTCCGAATGATTTGATTCCAGTTCCTGCAAGATTTAAGTCCCGCACTGTTTTTGGCTCAGTCAAAACATTGTTAATTGTTTTCTCAGATAGGGGATTGAATGACAGATCCAACTTTTTTATATTCACCATGACACTGTCTTCGGCTGGTATATCGATTATCTGATTATGTGACAAATCTACCGAAGAAACAAAGAAATACTGCTTCTGCAAAGCTCTAAGTGGAGGATGCTCAAATAAGTTTCTACTCAGATCAATGTTTTCAAGCATGTGTAATCTAGATCGTTCAAAAATATTCTCGGGTAATTCAGTCAAAAGGTTCCCGCCTAAATCCAATACTTCGAGTCGAATTAATCCTTCAAAGAGTCTATCTCCCAAACGATCGATTTTATTGTTTGACAAGTCTAAATACTGGATTTGCGTCGAGTTATGAAAAGCCATTTCGCTTATAGACTCAAGTTCGTTTCTAGCCAACAAGATGGTCCTTAATTTCGGAAGTCTGGCAAAATCAAGTTCGTCTACGTTCTTAAGAGCGTTACCAGATAAATCCACTAATTCAAGATATTGTAAAGTACTTATAAGTTCTGAAGGGAAGAAGTTGAACTTATTGTTGGAAAGTATGATTTCTCTCAAGCGTGGGTGGATTTTGAACGAAGACGGGAACAAGTAACTGAGTTGGTTGTCAGAGAGATCTATAACTTCGAGACTCGTTCCGGTGTTAAAGAACTCCCCTTTAAACGCGTTCAGCTGGTTGCCCTTCAGAGATAAGTACTGTATAGACATAACGTTCACGAATGATGGTGTCCTTATGTTTACGATGTTATTGTAAGACAAATCCAAATGCGTTAAATTTCTAAGATTTTTAAATGTGTTTTCTGAAACCTCTTGCAAAAGATTGTTAGACAAATAAATCTGTTGTAAATTAAAATTCTTGGAAAACAGATTGACTGGGAGTGCTTTCAAACCCACGCTGCTCAAATCAATACTCATTAACGCCTGGTTATTTTGAAACACGTTTTGGGGCAGGACGCTCATATGGGAGTTACGACTTATATTCAGATGAGTTAGGCTCGGAATAAACTGGAATGCATCTACTGGTATTTCAGAAATCTGATTATCTGAGATATCTAAGAACCAAAGACTAATAAACTTCAATGGCTCGCCAACAAATTCAAGTATTCTATTTTGGCTTAAAGACAGGAATTGGAGAGATTGTTCTAATCCACTAAACACTTCGGCGCTGATTGAGTTCAGTAGATTTCCGGACAGATCTAAATGGTGTAATGTTTTGAAGTGTTCGAATGCTGCGGGAGGTAATTCTCGAATGACATTTCTTGACAGAACTAGTGATGTCACCCTGTCTGATACTGCTTTGAGTATGTCACTGGATAGTGCTGTGACTCTGTTATAGCCCAGATGGACTGATACGAGGCTAGGTAAACGAGACAGAGCTGTGGCGGGGATGAGCAGGATGTTGTTGTCTCGGAGAAGTAGTGTTTCAAGACTTGTCAGACCATCGAAGGCATCGTCTTCCACCTGGAACATAAATAACGTTTTAGTTAAGGTGCGTAAAAGTGAACAAATTCAAATTTCATCACGTCACGTCATCCATCACAATATAATCTGCATTTAGATCGAACATATAGAACGAAATGGAATCGTAATTGTTAAAATGAAAATCAAATCTCTTTAAATCCTGGTGGCTTTAATAAAATTTACGTTTCGTCCTAGCTTAAGCACCATGAATTAAAAAAAGCTGTAGGAAACTAGACAGAATTGTATTTTGTTATACATTTTATAACATTGTGATGAGCGAATAATCCTAACTAATATAATAAACGCGGAAGTGAGTTTTTTGCAGGGACTGAAACCGGTTACGCTTAAAGGTTAAGATACCTCAAAAATATACCGGTACCGGTTTAAAATAAAGGTTGAGCTATACCGATACCTTTTTAAATAAAGGTTGGGCTAAACCGTTATTTAACCTTTACACGATTTCGGTACCGAAAAACATGCAAGATAGAGCGGGGAGGGGTCGAACACGTTAGAACTTGTGTACTTGTTGTGTCGACCGCTGATCGTTCATCAACGTAATAAATAATATAATTATTAATAATAAAATGGGAAGAAAGCGTAGAAACGCAGTTTACGCATTTTTTTCATTTTCAAAGGAAAATAATGCCTCTAGTTGCCTAGTGATTGTATGCATGTTCAGCTGTAATAAAAGTTAGTACCTACCTACTTTCTTCGTTTACATAACCAACCTATAATGTCCCCACTGCTGGGACACAGGCCTCCTCTCTGTGAGGAAGTGTACCGTAATCCACCACGCGGGCCTAGTGCGGGTTGATAGATGTCACATGTCTTCGAATTTTTGGTTCTAGGACATGCCGGTTTCCTCACGATATGTTTCCTTCACTGTTTTGAGAGCAGTGGTGATGAAATAATTTACACAAAGTAAAGCGCCTGTCTGAGTGCGCCAGTCTGATAGGCCCCGAGTGGTCCGCGGTGTGCGCCGAAGCAGCTGGACCAGGAGCTCCTTATGGAAGCTTCGACCGTGCAGGCCTGGGTGTCATCACACAGAATCGGACGGACCTGCTGACATCAACGACGAGGCGTAGTGGTTCCGGGAGGCCATGTCCGAAATATGTGACGTAACAATGCCCCGGGTCCAGCCTGGACGTGCCTCGCGCCAGGTGTACTGGTGGTCGCAGGAGCTGACGGCTCTGCGCACTGCGTGCGTTTCTGCGCGACGCCGGTACACAAGGCACCGCAGGCTCCGTATTCGCCCTCCGGATACGGAAGCCATTCAGGCGGAGCTGTACTAAGGGTACAGAGCGGAGAAGACCGGGGCTCAAAACGGAGATCCTGCGGACCAGGGGACTGGCACACGAGGAGTCGCTGGGGACTCTGAACAGGGACCCGTGGAGACGCCCATACAAAGTGGTGCGGGACAAACTCCACCCATGGGTTCCCCCGCTGACGCAGAGTCTCCGGCCCGAATTTGTGGAGGACGTGGTGAGCGCTCTGTTCCCTTCGAGTGGGGAACACACCTTCCCGCCCATGGCTCCGTATACTGCGGTGCTCGATGCGGACCACACCGCCGACGACGACGGTGCTCCGGAGGTGACCGAGGTAGGGATGAGAGTGGCGGTATGCAGGCTGAATGCCGAAAATACCGCCCCAGGACCCAATGGCTCACCTGGGAAAGCCTGGGTCCTGGCCTTAAAGGCTCTCGGGCCTCAACTAAGGGGGCTCCTAAGCGCATGCTTGTTCTGCCTAATTCTTTGTCATCTGAGCTTTCAGATGACTCATCTAGAAAATCAAACTGTAGGCACTTGGCTTAGTTCGGCTTACACCGCCGTGTCCTTCCAATCGGAAAAAAACACCAACACAGAGTTATAATAATGTGCAACAATCAGCAAGTGAACGACAGACAAAGTGGCGAGGCGGTGCGTCAAAGAAAACCTCTATTTATTAAGGTTTAGGTACTGCTACCGATACATTTATAAAGGTTATAGTACTTCTACCGAAATATACCGGTATGCATTTCTAACCTCAACATTCCGCTACTGAAAAAAGAACGGTATCGAAATATTTCGGTAACCCGTATTTAACGGTATTACGTCATACTGAAATTTAAAGGTACCTTAATTTTTGGGTAATTCAGTCCCTGGTTTTTTGTTTGTTTGTTACGCTTTTACGCTAAAACGGCTTAACGGATTTGGATGTAATTTGGCACATGGATAGATCATGACCTGGGTTAGGACATATAATATGCCGGCAGTATGTTCCCGTGGGATAATTTCCGACCTCCACGTGGGTGAAATCGTGCTAGTAAATAATAATTGTAATCATCTAAAACACACAAACCAATAGGTGAATAAAGATATTACTCATACAAATAATACGAGAATACTTACAGTTCGCAGAGCATTCACCCCAACATCCAAGTATCGTAGCTCAGTCAGCCCTACGAAGGTGCCAGGTGCCAGCTTCACCAGATTGTTCCTGCTAAGGTCCAAGATTTGAAGAGATACCAGGGACCTCAGGTGACTGTTGTCTATGGTCTGCAAGCATACATATAAATATTTTCAAATACAAATTATTTTACTTAAACCTACACACGCGCACTTAACTTCTGGCGTTTCATAAGTGCCGACTTATGAAACGCCAGAAGTTAAGTGCGCGTTACCAATTGGTCGTTGCCTATGGAGAAGAGCCGGTTAACCTTTTAAAAATAATTGGTTTTTGCAATGCAATGCAATGCAATGCAATGCATTTTCAATTTACACTGTTAATAGGTATGAGCGGACAGTGTAGGCCAACAAGTACTAGGTACTTAAAAAACAGGAAGACTTTTTACAAAAAAAAAAGAACCGACTTCCAAAAACACTACAAAGTGATAAATAACTTTAATTTCGGAAATCGGTGTCATTGGATCTGTATTTTAGTTTTTGCCACCGACTTCCCAAATGAAGTTATTTTTCACTTTGTAGTGGTTTTTTGGAAGTCGGTTGTTTTTTTTTTAAGTTTTTTATTTTTAACTCATTAGTGAGTCAGTTTGTAATTTATCTAACAATAAGTTACAAAAGCCTAATGTCAACTGCTCCTCACCTTTTACAAAACATTGATTTTCCCTGATTTCAACAATTAACGTCCCTGACGTTAATTGTTGAGGAGTTCTACTGTAAGAACCAGCAGAACTGCCACCCGCCTTAGGCATTGTGACGAGCATGAATTGCTTAGCACCACAAAATAGCACCTAATCGAATTGCAACCCGTTAAATACTTAGATATTTAAGTAGTTCCGGTGGCCATCTGTGGTATTCAACATCAGTTCCGCTTCACCAAATGATTGAAGAATGAATGAAGGATTTCCCTCAATTTCCGTGGGATTCCCTCCTCTGATTCTGACTTGGTGGCAATGGGGCCGCGTTGGGAGCGTACCCTATGGGTTATATTTTATATTTTTCGTTACTATTTTATTATATATATGTATACAATAGTAACGAAGAATTTTTGTCCGTTTATCTCCGCCGCCGCCGTTAAGCCGTTTTTGCGCCAATCCGGACATACATCCATGTATTTTCCGGATTGGCACAAAAACGGCTGAAAGAATTAGAGATCCCTACGAAAATTACAAAAACGTAACCCAAGGTAGCAAAAATTTGCCTATAAATGTCACTATTTAGCGTACGCTGCGAAAACTATTACTGATACATAAAAATAATGTACTACGTGTATAGTACTTATTATTACCCAAAAAAAAAGACCACGTGGTATAATGTGTACCTATTATAGTTAAGTCACAATAACCGTTTTTACCCGACTGCCTCAGGAGGGTAATGTTTTTCGAGAGTATGTATGTATGTATGTCTATTTCTTTGGCACGCTCTGTAGCCTAAACGGCTTGATGGATTTTAAAATATGAGGTGTCCTTAGATTCGTCTTAATTGTAGGAGTGACATAGGCTACATAATATTTATAAATTGCATCTGCAAGTACAAAAAAAAGGAGGGGAATGTTTTTTTTTAAATTAGTTGCAACAATATTGGTATCAAATAAAAGCTAGTAAAAAGTAATTTTCAAATATATATATAAATAACACTAAAAAGCTTGAAATAAAATAAAATATTTAAAAAACAAAAAACCCGACTGCTAAAACACATAACTGAAAAGGGAAAAGCAAGCGTTATAATCTATATAATTTTGGTCTTGCAGGCCCACAGTCGAATAACCTGAAATATGGTGTAACTTTTGATTGTCCCCGCCTGAAAGACCAAAATTCTATAGATAATAACGCTTGTTTTTCCCTTTTCAGTTATGTGTTTTAGCAGTCGGTTTTTTGTTTTTTAAATATTTTATTTTTGTTTAAATTAGTCAATCAAAACACGGGTAAAATCGAAAGATGATGCGCGATGATCTCTGGAACTGCCAGTCGGATTTGAAAGATTATTTTTGCATTTTATAGGCCAATTCTTGAGAAAGGTTAAAGGCTATTTAACATCACGCTACGATTCTTGGGCACCGAGCAAAAATAAAAAGTCAGAAAGAACGCTAAGCGAAGTTACAGCGCGGGCGGGCGACGGGATGTGGCGCGGTGGATCGGGGGCCGAACATTCACACGGAAGAAGTCGCGGGCTTAATCTAGTAGATAATAAAATAAAGGAAAGTACAGAAAACTTGTGGTACTATACGGTACTGCTTATTTCACTTTAATAATGCCATAATAAATATCATTTTGTTAGACCTGGATTAGTTCAGGTTTAGTAAAGTATAAACATAATACCCACATAATCAGCCTATAATGTTCCCACTGCTGGGACACAGGCTTCCTCTCTGTGTGAGGGAGTGGGCCGTAATCCACCACGCGGGCCCAGTGCGGGTTGGTAGATGTCACATGTGTTCGAATTTTTGGTTCTAGGTTCTAACATGCCATTTTTCCTCACAATGTTTTCCTTCACCGTTTTGAAAGCAGTGGTGATGAAATAATTTACACAAAGTAAAGCACCTGTCTGGGTTTGAACCCACAACTCGTAAGTCGCAGCCGTTACCACTGGGCCACCACTGCTCTCCAATAATACTCATAAAATATCTAAATCAAAACTCAGGTCTCTCATAAACAAGCCAGAAACAGTTACATCATCAATTAAATTGCCAGAGTTAATGTTCAATCAGTTATTAACGCCGATATTAGTTCCCGTGTCAAAGGACTTGATTAACTTGTTAACGAGAAATTACGGGTAAAGCAAATTTCTGGAAGATTGACTATCTACTCGTGTTATCCCGGAATAATTTGGATAAGTTGACGTAGATTTACAGATGTGGTTTTGTATAGGTAGAATAGAATACTCTTTATTATTTAGACAGGTAACGACTGAAGCGATGAAGCTTTGAAGCGACTGAAGCGTCACCGATTCGGTGTCAAACAATAGAAAATCAATTGTGTCTCATCAGCTGTCCTTGACCGAGTAATTCGACTTTATTACATAAAGTTATTGTGTGTCGATGTCTTGTAAATGATTCGAATAAATAATGTCATTGGTATTTGGAGATTATAAATCACAAGAAGAGACTTCGTTACAACAATTACTCTTAAAATTGTAGTTAGCAAAGAGCAGTGGTGGCCCAGTGGTAACGGCCGCGACTGAGTTGTAAGTCGTAGATTCGAACCCTGTAGATTTGTGTAAATTATTTCATCACCACTGCTCTCAACACGATAAAGAAAAACATCTAAAACACCTAGAACCAAAAATTCAAAGACATGTGACATCTATCAACCCGCACTGGGCCTGCGTGGTGGAATACGGCCCACTCCCTCTCACAGAGAGGAGGCCTGTGTCCCAGCAGTGGGAATATTATAGACTGATTATGATGAGACTCTTAAAATTGTAGTTGCTACGGCGTAGTAGTACTGCTACGCCGTAGCAATAAAATATATCTAAATAATATATTTTAATCATCGTTTATCAAACATAAATCTAGATTTAGAAACAAAAAGTTCCTTGCTCTAAAAATAAAATCTTGTTACCTCAGTGTCTCAAATAATTCCCTTATCACTATCAACATTGTCGTATATGTATTTTTGCCATTTTCTTTTTATTTCATTAATCACTCTTAAAAAGTCCCGTCTTTTAGTAGACTCATAAACATGTAGTTCCTGTATGAAATATCAGCAATTCAAACTTTGACACGCTCTCTAGTTATGTTGCTGATTTCATCCGACAATGTTAATAGGGAGAGGCGAATTACATCTATCCTCAAACAACATCTACAAACCCTCGATTTTGTTGATGTCTCAGTATATTAGTCGCACGCAGCAAAAAATCAATATACACATAGCCTTGAACGTGATGTGTTGTGCAACATTGACTTACCAATTCTGCTGACGCAAAATTATATCATGTGTTTAACTAGATTTTAAGTGCAAGAAACTATTTTACGCAAACTAAGAACTTACGTTTATAACCCTTTTTGTTGTTTTTATGTTTAAGGTAAATAGTAGTTTTTTAAGTAAACTAAGTATAAAATATTGAATTAATTACATTTTGTCACTATTTCAAGTCTTGTTATGTTAAATATTGTTAAGAATTGTATCGTCCTCTAATTACCATAAAGTAAGAGCTCATGCCGCCTGTGATACAGGTTTATCCTAGTACAGGCATCTAACATCATAATACCTTGGTTAATTATTTCGAATATTTTGTGTTAATATTTTACCAATTGTAATACTGAATAAATATTTATTATTAACAAAGACCGTTTTCGATTTCCAGTTCATTACAGAAATAACAATCAAAAACAAACTTCAGTAAGCTTTGATGGGGACTCACCGTGATCATATTGCTGGAAAGATTCAAGTGTTTCAAAGCGACAAATGATTTCATCGCCACTGTTGGGAAGTCCGTTATAAAGTTTTCTGAGAGATCTAATTTCTCCAAATTCTCTGCTCCTTGAAAAACGTCGCTGTTGAACTTTGAGAGTCTGTTACGACCAAGATCAAGGGCCTGTAAATCTGCGAGACCTATAAAGGCGCCACCTTCGATTGTAGATATCATGTTCCCGTGGAGGTCAATTTCTTCGAAAGTTTTTTGTGACACGAAGGACCCTTGTCGGATTAACGCTGGAATAGAAATCACGTTATTAGATTCATACTCTCTAAAGAGTATAGAATAACGTCGCTTTTCGTATCTGTCTGTGTGACCCGCTTAGATCTTCATAAATACTAAATGGGTTTTGATTCGATTGTTCACCTTCATTTAGAGCATTTTTAGGGTTCCGTAGTCAACAAGGAACCATTATAGTTTCGCCATGTCCGTCCGTGTGTGGCTTAGATCATTTTAAATTAATTTATAATAAATCTCGATTTTTTTTGCATGTCGCCATTGCTCTCCTGTGAAGCAGGGCCGGGTCATTAGTTTATAATATAACAGTTATAAGGCCTTTTCATTATTAACCACAAGTAAAGTTATAAAGTATC
The DNA here is from genome assembly GCA_905333075.3 of Atethmia centrago. Lineage (NCBI taxonomy): Eukaryota > Metazoa > Arthropoda > Insecta > Lepidoptera > Noctuidae > Atethmia > Atethmia centrago. The sequence goes on along the minus strand of HG995383.1, from coordinate 9,401,105 downwards.
AGATAACACAGTACAGACTACAGATCAATTTACACTAGAATAAACTTCGCGGCGAACCAAACGGTATAATTAAAACCGAACAAGTGCGTGTATGTACTACTGCCATGATTTTTTTCACATCTCCATAAACAGCCATTCAGCTGGCAGGGGGGGGGAGGATACTTGACTTAGCACTTTAATGCAATATTACGCAAGCGGATCCTTGAATCGAAAAGTGGTGTTCACAGACCCACAACATTTTAACGGCCTATCCAAAGATACCCCACACCATGGGGTAGACGAGAAGAAAAATATCATCCCCACATTACGTGCAAGAGCGGTGCCCTACATTTTTTTTTCTAGGTTTTGTTTTAGCACTTTGTCTACGTAATTAATATGTATACCTATGCCAAATTACAGCTTTCTAGTACTAAGCGTCACTGAGCTACAGTGGGGACAGACAGACAGACGGACATGGCGAAATTGTAAGGGTTCCTTTTTTATTACGGAACCCTAAAAACTGCGGTAAAACTAAACGAGGTACACAGTGAAGAAACTGTCTTCAAATTTTAATTTAACTAAGTCTCTCATTAATAAACCAAAAAGGTAAAACACCTCTTTTGCCAAATATATTCCAAGAAACTTCATTCGTAAAGAGTAAAATAAATTCTTACCTATTCTATTTTCTCTGAGCGACAGAACTTTCAACGCTTGCGGTCCATTTAAGGAAGATGAAGGCACATAGTTCATGTTATTACGGTCCAGTCTCAAGATCTGCGGAAAAAAATATGTTTACTTAACAAACTTCAACTTTTGCGTTAACTTTTGGTATTGAGTTTGTTGGAGGAAGCGCATAGCAGCCGGGTTTTTTAAACCATATTCTTGCGTACATGCTTCGCATTGGCTGACAAAGTTGTGAATTTGCAGAACTTCCATTAAAAAAAAACAACTTTTATGACTCAGGTCAGATAATCAGCATCAATTTCAGCGACAGAACACTGCTGGACTTAGGCCTACCAAGATTGCCAGAAACACTTTCGCAAGCCTGTACAACAAAAGACAGCAATTGGCTGTACAAGACTGAACTATCTTACCTTCAAAACCTCACATCCAATCAGAAGACCTTCTTCCAACCCTCGAATACTGTTACCACTCAGGTCAAGCTCTTCCAAAGCTGGTAAGTTGTGAAGTTCAGCAGTTGAGAATATAGGGTTCAGGTTGTCTCCAAGCAGGTTGTCGGATAAAGCCAGCCTCGTGATGTTTCCCCTCACTCCCGACAAGAGTCGGTCTGGTAGTCTTCTTAAGCTGTTGTGGGAGAAGTCCAGTTCTTTTAAGGGAAGACCGTAGGATGAGAAGATCTGGAAATAAATGGACAGAGATTAGATTAATATTTGGAACCCCAAAGATATAAATATGTCGGAAATACGTTAGTCATTCGTTTGTCTAATCAGGGCGCCATCGCCACCAAGCGGCGCTCGACAGAGTCTACAACATAACGCTCGACCGGAGTTAAGTGCAGTTTGTTGGAGGCGATCAAGGAGTGAACACGTTTAAAAACAGTCGCGCGTTCCGTATAGTTGTGTCATGTACCTACAGTGTGTGGTTTTACTATTGTGCAATAAGCAACACTTCCCATTGTACGCCCACAGTAGTTAAAATATGGCTGATAATAACAAGCGAGGACTACCTTCTCCATCAAATATGTCTAATAGACAGTCAAAGCTGTAAACTCGTCGGAAAAAACGACCAACAGTTGGCCGCAAAATGCATGCATACTATAATATCACAATGACAGCTGGCACGCACACCAGCGTAAAACAGATGGCCTGTTTGTTTTAGCTCTTTTGCAGTGCGAAACTCTAGATATATACACAACGACACATATGTCGATACTGTAATAATGTTAACAATACATATATTGTTAACATTATTACAGTATCGGAGGATATATTTGGGCAAACCCTGTCGAGATTCATTCAAATTCATTCATACATAATAACTGAAAGAGTTCTGTTATTATTACGTATTATATACATTGTCATGTTTATAATATTTTTGTTATATTGGTATTTAATTATTTGTGACTGCCTCGTTGGTCTAGTGGTCGCAAGCGCTACTGCTGAGCATGAGGTCCTGGGTTCGATTCCCGAATCGAGAAAAGTGTTATTGGGTTTTTCTATCTGGAATTTCTCAGTAGCAGCCCGGAGTCTGGATTTGTGCCGGTTGATGGCAATAGGCCCGCCCTCTATTACATGGGACTTAAACATAACTGGTGAAATGTGGGTGTACTACAGGTACTCTGCCCAACCCTTCGGGAAATGAAATGAAATTGTTTATTCTGTAAATAGGATATGAGAACGTGAAAAGATGGAGTCGACATTTCCTATCTGACTACCCCTGAGAAGAAATGGCGAAACAAGCTCAAGGGTCAAAGTCTCTTTTAAAGTCCAGACATAATCTTGGTCAGATCATGTGAGGACCATGTAGATCCATGTCTGAAATGGTCTTTTGAGGAAAGAACCATTCAAATTTGAGTGGACCTGTCCAGTCAGTGCAAGCATTTGTCAGTAATCGTGTAGCTCAACTCAAAACTTAAGGAGCTCAATGAGTCGACGAACAATACCAAGGAAAGGACATTTGGGTTGGCCGCATAAAGTACTCAAAATGCCAGACCATCATTAAAACTAAGAGGGAAAAAAAACAACGAGAAATAAATAAAAATGACCCACATAGTGCTCACATTCACAATAATTAAAGTAATCTAATACTTTTCAAGGTACATAAATATTCACATAATTTTGTTTATAATATTCATCAATGTCAATATGTATATATAGTTGTATATAATGATGACTTTGCATAATTAAAATTTCAAGTTTTACGGTTTCATCACAAGGCTTATCAGAGCGAGCAGCTCAATCCCAAGCTTTTTTGTCTTCTAAATAATCAGAAATTTTATAGTACCTACCCTTTTTTACTAAGTTTGGTTTTAATACAGCTTTTAAATCGTTTAATGGGTAAATTTCGAATATCAATAGGAAGTTTGTTGTAAAAGCGTATACATTGACCCATGAACGAGTTGCCTACTCTGTGGAGGCGAGTGTGAAGTACAGCAAGATTATGTTTATTCCTGGTATTTAAACTGTGGATATCGGACATTTTCTTAAAATTTGATATATTTTTGTGTACATACATAAGATTATCAAATATATATTGAGAAGCTACAGTCAGAATAACTATTTCTTTGAATTTTTCTCTAAGGGAGATTCCCTTAGAGAAAAATTCAAATTCAAATCAATTCTTGGACCTAGAAACAAGGTGTGATGTTATGTTATGTAATTATTTGTAATTTTGCTTACAGATTATTTTATTTTTTGTAAATCTGTGTACATATTGTGACTTAAAACGAGTTTCAAAAAATAAATATAAATAATCAAAGCCGAACCCTTTATAAGACACAACTGTTTCATCCAGGACACTATTGTAATTATATTTTGGTGACAATTCTTAAGGCCCGTGAACATTGACCATTTTCCACGAAGTTCCTCAAAAGCAGCGTTTTACAGATTAAAATGATTAATGGAGATTATTATTTCAATGGCGGTATGTACTGGTCGCGACTTACAAAGGCGTTATTAACTAGTTTGTGATTGGTCGTTTCGTGTACGGACCGCCATTGCGTGCATTGAGAATTTGCCAAACCATTTCGACTTGCAACTCCGACGTGTGATGCGCTCATGACAAAGATTGACCCTGGAGCCCGAGGCTGCTCGGTCAAGCCCGAAACAAAAACAAGAGTAAAACCGTAAACTATTACAAGTCTATGATTAATCACTTCTGCATGACGTATCCGATATACACAACCGTAAACAACCGTAACTTTTCGATACTACACATTTTAACCTATTTATTACTCAGAAAACAAAAGAGTAACAGCTGCTGTTCACGTATAACTTACTAGGAATCCAGTGAAGGGGAACGGTCAGTGGGTTTCCGAAGTTGATGCCAGCTACTTTATTATAGCTTCTTACTCATTTTTGTATCAATTGACCAAGATAGGAAAAATATCTCCAAATAACAGCATTGTTAACCTTTACCAGTCTCATTTGTTCAAAGTTCCAGTACATACTTAGTTAGTTATCATTAAAATAAAATCGCCCCATAAACTAAAAAGCATGTTTTAATGCAAATAAAAGATATTAAATTATATCCTAACAGAATCTTAGCAAGTAGCGAGACATGCATCTGTAGCTTCCTAACAAACAAAATATATTTCATCCGATCTATTTGAAAAGAGGCGAAGGGTTCCTCGATAAGTGCGAGCAAAATGGATCATTCCGGCGCACTTAATAACAGTGACGAAATGACTTTTGAATTTGGAACACTATTTAATTAAAAACTTTGAACACAATTCGCTTCGATAAAGTCCTGGCCGGTAATAAAACAAAGCGCGCCTGCCGTCGCGGTATTGGTTAACCAAATTTAAAAAATACGCAGGATCTTCTTATTAGTTTTTTTCATTACTTTTGTCAAAATATTACAGACGATTTGAATTTGATATTAATATAAATTTGTAATTTGGTTATGTAAATATAAATATTTGTCACTACTAAAAGCATATCTTATTTATTATTCTATTAGAGGGGTATGAAAAGCAGAGTGTGCCACGCGGTACCAAAATTATTTTAACCTCGAGCGACGTACTTTGAATCCCTCGCTACGCTTAGGATTCTACTCTAGAATCCTTCGCTTCGCTCTAGATTCAAACAATCGCTCTCACTCTCAATACATTATTTCGGTCCCTTGTGACACAATCTACTATTCCACTCAAAGACCACAAAACTATTCCACCCATACTTGAACACAGCTACTTCAAAGTTAAAGACCAAGTTCTTGCTTGAATACCATTGAATACCGAAGACCGAGCGCCTTGCTCGAATGTCCAACAGTTTCCAAACTTATGATCACGAATATATTATCAAAAGGCGAGAATACTCGTAACCAATGACAATGCCACGGGATTGTGCTAAGTTTGGTGAATGGAGAATCGAAGGTTATGAATTTTAAATAGATTGGAGTTTCTTGCCCGTTCTTCTCCATAGGAACCTACTACGCTTTGGAATGGGCAACTAGCTTCATCTTTCTGACTGACCGACCCCTTGACAATTCTAAAGTGCCTGTATTTGGTTTATTTGAAATAAATTCTTTGAGTTTGAGTTTTGAAAAAATAAATAAATAAAAAGTAATTGTTAAATTTACCTACTGCTTTTTTTTTATGAGAAATTATCAAATAACTTCTCCCGTTCTGGGCGGAGCGGGAGGGTGTGTCAGACTCTTACTGATTAAAACCCACCCGTGTTCCTTCCGTTGCCTGTCTTGCCAGGGGCCTCGGTAAATCTTTCGTACCTTCCCGCGACCCTGGCAGGCATCGGCCCTAGTGGACCCCTACACTTGTGCTGACATCTCTTTGAGGCGCGCGTGGAACACAACGCGCCGTTGACCAGGGCCTGGTCTTTATCGGACGGCGAGCTACCCATTGCTCACCGTCCGCAAGCCCACGCCTATGGTGGCCGGAAAACCGCCTGGGATTCCCGACGCCCAGGGCGTCTCCTGCGGCGGCTAGGGGCGTGAGGGTGCGAAATTTGTTTCGCGAGCATTATTATTATAATTTACCGCTTGGATTAGCTAACGTTCGCTCCAGCAGTAAAACAGATCCTTATTAACAAAGCGTTTTACTTTATAATTATGTGTTGTTTGAGTGTCTAGGCTAAATCATGCTTAATACTTTGTCATATATTTCAAAACTGTGTTAGAAAAATGTTAGCAGCATAAACGTTTCAATGAAGACGAAGGATCCCTAAATCCTTAAACGTTTTTTGTTGTATATATAAGTCAAATCATTTTTTTTTTATTTAGCTACCCACTCCATAGCAAAATAACAAAGTCAGAAAATTGGAACGTGTATCAGATAAGAACGTACCTAATATAAGAATAACATATTTTAATATTCAGAAAGTTATCGTCTCCCAAAAAAAATATCAAACACAATTCCGATCAACTGAAGTTATTTACTTTGTGAAACAAATTATAAACAGGTTTAGCCTGTGTATGAATTTTACCAGCACCAACATATGTAGGTATAAAAAATAATATTCCAGAGGTAACCTACCTCTGGAATATTATTTTTTGATACACGAAATATATTATGAGGAAAGAATAATTGTGTGTGAGTATTGTGTACTGCCTCTTTGGTCTAGGGTTCGCAGGCGCTATTGGTAAGCATTAGGTACTGGGTTCGATTCCCGGGTTGGGCCAAGTGTTATTGGGTTCTTCCATTTGGAATTTCTCAGTAGCAGCCCGGAATCTGAATTTGTATCTATTGCCACCAAACGGGTGGCAACAGGCTCTCTATTATATGAGACTTAAACATAACTGGTTAAATGTGGGTGAACTAACGGTACAACTCTGCCTAACCCTTTTGGGAATACTGGTGTGATGTAAAAGTTTTCTGTTCGGGGCAATAAAGAGAAAAACCTCATTCTATCTATAATCTTAATGGTTGTTGAGATCTTATTATTCATTTGCCACATTAATGCACGTTGTTGAAAAACTCGCTTTTTCCTGATAAAAGTTTCTATTATGAACAGTGCGCTGGGTATCCTTGATTAAAAATACGTAGGTAATGTAACTGCAAGTAAAGCAGCGGGCAAAAGTGTTAAGGCGCTTCCCCTAGCAAACAATCTTGAGCGGTCGGTCCTTCTCTGTCTCGCCACTCTGCCTCGGTCTGTCGTGCTCCCTGCACTCGCCGAAATCACACAATTTTTTAATTACTTAAATAGAAAAAGAAAAGCGATGTTTTGAAATAAAATAAAACGAGAAATATTTAGATTTTTAAATTATCTATCCATTAGTTACCATAACATTTTAACAAAAGATGCATGCAATCAATAATTTTAGATATTTTATAACAAGGAGACAAATAAGAACGTGCAATATGATAGGACATTGAACATTATTAATAATGTGCTTACAGGTGTGGTTTATTTATCTTAATGAATGAGTTAATAGCCTCTGAATAACGAAGAAAAACGAGGTTTTGCTCGGGGTAGCGCCTTAATAAACAAGTTTTATTTCTCTCACTCGTTTGTTTATTTTTAATAGTCAGCGCTGAAAGTTCAAGCTTTATCCAAATATTTTTATAGTATTATAACTATTGAACCTGAAAGTTGCCTTGAATTTTCTTATAGGTTTACACACTGGAGACATACCTCAAGGCGAGCGCAACTACGACTTCTTATCGCGCGATTATTTTGTCGCAGAAATACAACATTATATTGGTTTATATGGCACTAACAGTGCGCGTTTACACGAGAATAATCCCGGGCGGATTTCCGGCCACCGTAGGCGCGGGCTTGCGGACGGTGAGCAATGGGTAGCTCGCCGTCCGGTAAGGACTAGGCCCGGGTCGACGGCGCGTTGTGTTGCACGCGCGCCTCAAAGAGATGTCGTCAGCACAAGTGTAGGGGTCCACTAGGGCCGAAGCCTGGGGGTCGCGAGAAAGTCCAAAAGGGATACCGAGGCCCCTTCCAACACAGACAACGAAAACAACACGGGTGGGTTTAAGTCTGTAAGAGTCTGACACACCCTCCCGCTCCGCCCAGAGCGGCAGAAGTTATTTGATAATTTCCAACCTAAAAAAAAAACACGAGAATAATGTCGCCGCGATTTACTATACGTTATCATATAAACCAATACGTTGCATGTCTGAGACAAAATAATCACGCGATAGAAAGTCATTACCAATTTACGTTCTTTTTTTTTTTACTTTTACGAGCGATTTTTTTCATGTGAAAGAAAATTTTCCATTATTTTTTTGCACACGTTAACATGAATAAGGTTCACTTTAAATTTTAATGGATTGGTTATCAATGTATCTTTTTGTCTGTAATTTTTCCTAAGTCGTGCAAAGTTCCCATTCAAATTGGGTTTTCCATAGGAATTTCTCCGGAGCAGACCGGAGCCTAGATTTCCCTAATATATATTACATTATAATTCCCTATAAATTACATAAAACATAACGTCAATCCTTGTTTCCCCAAAGGGTTGGGCAGAGGTGTACCTACATTACACCCACATTTCGCCCATAGGCTCGCCACTACATGGGACTTAAACACTTAAACACAAACTTATATATTATAACTGCAAAAATGTGGGTGTAGTATACAGGGTGTAAGACATCGACGCGCAAACTGTTACAATGAATTCAGCACAAGGTTCTAGACCACCGGCTTGGAAATTTTCGTACGTTATTTAAAAAAAAATGCTGTCCCATACATTTTTACCGTGTATATACAGCATTTTTGTATTTAACAGCAGTTTTTAGGGTTCTGTACCTCAAAAGGAAAAAACGGAACCCTAATCACTCGTATATCTTCTGTCTGTCTGTCTGTCCGTCTGTCACAGCCGATTTGTTCCGAATGTCCAGTAAATTCGACTAAAATGTCATTTAGTACACATGTGAGTCTCTGTAACCCAAACACGGATGTGTAACGTAAATAAATGAATTTTGAATATGAGGGTCACTTTTGGGAGCAAATTAGAAACTTAAAACAAAAAAGTTTTGCAAAATATACCGTATGACATATCATATGAAAGGGCTTGTTGTAAGTCTCAAATATATTTTTATATAATTTTAAAATAATTGGTTTTAAAGTTATCTAAGAAAATAGATGAAAAATTACCATCCCTTATCTCCGAAACTGCTGAAACCAAAATTTAAAAAAAAATACAGAAAGTAGTTCTTTACTTATAGATTACAGGAAAACCTCTAAGAACTCTGTTAAAATAACATGGTAAACCTTTCGATATTGTGCGTACATACTTACATTTGTTGTTGGAATGTATGGGAGAACATGTTTTACAACTACAATGTTAAGTTAGTTCTTGGGATGGTCGCGGGAAAGTACTAAAGGGTTACCGAGGCCCCTGGCAACACAGGCAACGGAAGGAATACGCGTAGGTTTTAGTCAGTAAGAGTCTGACACACCCTCTCGCTCCGCCCAGAGCGGGAGAAGTTAGTAGAGGATTGCCCACCCAAAAAAAAAAGTTAGTTCTTGGGATAAAAAACACGGTAGATATAATATTATTGTACGGAACCCTCACCACGCGAGTTCAACTCGCACTTGTCCGGTTTTTTTATTGAAACCGATAAAAAACATCTGGTAGGTAGTCCATGCTCATCCATGTACCTAACACCGTGATTAAGCTTCTTGGTTACGGTTGTTCTTATAAATTGTTAATACAACACAATCTCTCCCCACTAATCAAGCTACGAATAGCAATTAGTCAGCCAGTCGTGCCGGAGACACGGTAGACAGTGCCGATTAGTAATGTTTGATGTATTTGTAATCGAATTACTGACACAGTCGTGACAGACAGCCAGTTAACTAAACTTAATCAACTAATCATCATATTTGGGGACCCGAATAGCAGAATTCAGATTGTGTGTTGTCTTGAGGGTTACTAGTACAAATAATAGGTAGGTATTGTATTGTATGACATAGAGAGGTCGTCCACGGCGACTTTTGTAGCGATTCAGTAGCGCGTTCGATATGAGTTTCGTGTTTTAAGAAACTCGAGTCTAATTTTGAGTTGTGTAGGTCACCCAGGGCATGGGTATAAAATGTTATTTAGATGTTTAGGGTTCCGCAGTCAACAAGGAACCCTTATAGTTTCACCATGTCCGCCTTTTCGTCTGTCTGTCTGTCTGTCTTTGATCAGAGACTCTTAGACTCTTAGAAAGCTGTAATTTGACATAGGTATACATGTTAATTAAACCGAAAAAGTGTTATTTTTTTGGATACCTCCCTTATCTATAAAAAGGGGATGGTATTTTTTTTTCTGGACACTGACAGTCGGGCTGGTCCACAAATTAAAGGTCGCTCAGCGCGCCATGGAGCGGGCTATGCTCGGAGTTTCTTTGAAGGATAAGATCAGAAATGAAGTTATCCGGAAGAGAACCGGTGTTACCGACATAGCCTGCAGAGTCAGCAAGCTGAAGTGGCAGTGGGCTGGCCATGTGTGTCGAAGGACCGATGGCCGGTGGAGCAGACTCCAGGACTCGAGTGGAGACCGCGTATCGGCAAGCGTAGTGTGGGACGCCCAACAGCTAGATGGACCGATGACCTTAAAAAGGTGGCTGGGACAGACTGGATGCGGAAGGCGGAGGACAGGGTGTTGTGGCGCAGTCTGGGAGAAGCCTATGTCCAGTAGTGGACTGCTATAGGCTGAGTTGATTGATTGATTTTTTTTCTCGTATAGCCCATGGTGTGGGCTATCATTGAATAGGTCTTTTAAAAATATTGCGGGTCTGTGAAAACCATTTTTCGATTCAGGGTTCCGTTTGCGTAATATTAAGCGTTAAAGTGCAAATTTTTGTTAGAGTCAAGTGTCCGCCCGCCCCATGCCAGCTAAACGGTTGTTTTTGAATACCTGCCCGGGTCGACGGTGCGTTGTATTCCACGCGCGCCTCAAAGAGATGTCGTCAGCACATATAGTAGGGGTCCAGTAGGGCCGATGCCTGCTGGGGTCGCGGGAAGGTACTTATGGGTCACCGAGGCCCCCGCAACACAGGCAACAAGAAGGAATACGGGTGGGTTTTAGTCAGTAAGAGTCTGACACACCCTCCCGCTCCGCCCAGAGCGGGAGAAGTTATTTGATGATTTCCCACCATCAAAAAAAAAAAAAAAGTGTCCGCCCGCCCCATGCCAGCTAAACGGTTGTTTTTGGATACCTGAAAAGATTCATGGCAGTAGTATATATAACGACAGGAGGGGCTTGTGGCTAAGTAATAACAGCCGCACGGGTCGATCGATCAGGTTAAGCTACGCTTTCCGCAGTTGGTCCGTGGATGGGCGTGGTTGGTCTTTACATACCAAGACCCTCCGTGCCTCGGAAAGCACGTTAAGTTGCTCCCGGCTGTCATTTGTAGATCTTTGACAGTCGTTACGGGTCGTCAGAAGCTCGAAAGTCTGACAACCAGTCTTACGGGTATCGTGTTACCCAGTAACTGGGTTGTGGAGGTCAGATAGGCAGTCGCTCCATGTAAAATACTGGTATTCAGCTGTATCCGGTTAGATTGAAAGCCGACCGCAACATAGTTGGGAAAAGGCTTTGTTAAATGTCGTTAAAAGGAAAATTAGCAAAGCTAAGTAGGCTTTGCAAATTAACGAGTAATAGTCGACCAACTTACTTTTGCAGTTGGCGAATTGACCGTAACATCTACAGTGTATGGGAGGACATGTTTTTCAACTAAAATATTAAGTTCCTTTTACAATAAATTCATCCCAACTACGGCACCCTTCACAGTGCGTGGTCGGACACGCACTTGGCCAGGTTTATTTACATCAGATGGGTTACGTACGTGGTTGGGTACGTACAAGAAATGAATGATTGCTTGAGCTTTTTAATTGATTTTTCCCACAGACTTTAAAATTGTCCCGATGTTCTATTTACAACCACACGATGAATACACCTTTGTTTGGTATGGTATCATTAAAACCTCCTGATATGGCACTGTGTAACTGAAACATTCCCAACCAAACTGACTCCTTAAAAACTCCTCTTAGTATTCATGAAAACTTTCGCAAAATGCTTTCACAAACTTTATTTAATATAATAGAATCGGTCATTAGACATGCAAAAAGTATTCAGAAGTTGTCCTCGTCCGCGTAAAGTTTCACAAAAACTATACCAAGACTTGGTAAACCAAACTACTTTTATAAGCGAACGACATTATATTCATATTAGTTAAGAATCGGCCTACATTAAAATCGTCTCATGACACTTTAGTTGATCGTTTTATGGCAAAATTCTTTTACGAGGGTTCAAGAGTTTTTTTTTTTCTTTGGACCTGTAATTTGTCTTTGCCTGGAGGCATGTCAGAGAATTTGGAGAACATTTCCCATAACCCATAGCCGCTAACAAGTGCGCAATGATTAGTTGCTTTAACTATTCCTAGACTGACATTTTGAAGAATGATCAGAAACCCAAATATACTAAAATGATATTAAAGTGTACACGTGTTCCCGACCAGGGGTGTTGCGTAAATTCGCATCCGCATCCGCAATTGCGGTGCTTCCACATTTATTTTGACGCATCAGTATCCGCATTAATCAATGCGGAGCTCATGTGGATGCAGATGTGGTAGAAAATGGTCAATATAAGCAAAATCGTAATAAAAAAAAATGGAAATTAATTATTAATATAGCTCTACATCGTCACATTTTCACAAAATAGTCTTATATCCATCAAACACATATAATTTCGAGAGTTATATTGATTTTTAAATGATTATAATTTAGTAATTATTTTAGTATAATTGCCGCGAATTGAATTGTGATCAACATACTCGTACAACGAAACTGCGCTGCAATTTGCAACCCAAAAAAGTAAGAAATGTTGATTTTCACCGTGCCGGTTTGAGGGGTCCCTTAAAAAATATTGAGATCCGCATCCGCATTCAATCCGCGATGTTAAAAAATCTGCATCCGCAACATCCCTGTTCCCGATAGTTCTCCATAATTGTTCCACTACAAAACTGGCCTATATATTAAGGGGTATTACCGCTGTCCATAAAACAGCTAAAACGTGTGTGTCACGAAATTTCCTTTTTCTTCCAGAGACAAAGGAGAAGCTTGTGGCTAAATAATAATAGCCGCACGGGTCGATCGAAGGTTAAGCTACGCTTGCCGCGGTCGGTTCGTGGATGGGTGACCATTCATCGCGACTCCTCCGTGCCTCGGAAAGCGCGTTAAGCCGTCGGTCCCGGCTGTTATTGGTAGATCTCTGAAAGTCGTTACGGGTAGCCTGATAACCAGTCTTACCAAGGGGTAGCGTATTAATCAGGTGACTGGGTTGTGGAGGTCAGAAAGGCAGTCTCTCCATGTAAAATACTGGTATTCAGCTGCATCAATTTAGAGTAGTAGCCGACCCCGAGGTGGAAAAAGCCTAGGCAGATTGATTGATCCAGAGACAAAGCCTGTGCCTAATTTCGTCGAACTGTTCTCTCATCATCATCTATCATTACCGTATTACCATACAGCGAAATTACCCGAAATACTCGGGCAATATTGCGTATTACGTACATACAGATATGAATCGGTTTAAATTCAGGCGCGTATGCTTTCTGACGTCACAATAAGGGCTGCCACGTCAGATAAAACAAATGAGGCGATAAATACGAACAACGCGCTGAAATGGGAAACGCCGCATGATTCCACAAATTGATTGTGCATTTTAATATTAATGGCGTATTATGCACTTTAATTACTTAATCAGTTGTATGGGTAGGTAGTATGTATAATATGATAGTTTGCGTCTTTAATCAGTGTGAGAGTGAGTAAGATATGTGAGTGGATCTGTATATCCTAATTAGATTTAGTAATATTTGCTACCTATTTTTTTTTCGGTGGGGATTTATCAAATAACTTCTCCCGCTCTGGGCGGAGCGGGAGGGTGTGTCAGACTCTTACTGACTAAAACCAACCCGTGTCCCTTCCGTTGCCTGTGTTGCCAGGGGCCTCGGTAACCCTTTTGTACCTTCCCACGAAACCGGCAGGCATCGGCCCTAGTGGACCCCTACACTTGTGCTGACGACATCTCTTTGAGGCGCGCGTGGAACACGACGCGCCATCGACCCGGGCTTGGTCCTTACCGGACGGTGAGCTACCCATTGCTCACCGTCCGCAAAATATTTGCTACCTTGCATGTTTACTTCGTCACTCTTTCATTTTCATCGTCTTTTCAAGGTTTGATCAAATTGATAAAGCAGACACACTTACAAAACATTACCTTTCATATCTACAGGATAAGTTTCAAAGGAGTTCGGATATTTTAGGAGATAATCAGGTGCATAAAACTGAACAATTTTCCCCAAGGAACATAGGTCGAAGTCTTAAAATTGAAAATCGACTTTTCATACAAAGTGACTTACGTTTGTATGAGAAGTTGAATTTTATTGTTTAGATTTCGTCCTATTTTCCTTGCAGAAATTTGTCCAATTTTATGCACCTGATTACTTCCTAAAATATCTGCACTCCAGTTTAACTTATCCTGTATATTATCACTTTCTAAAGATTGTTAAACTATTAACTAACGATCAAATAATACTTAAGTAATTACTCAAACATGGGCTAAATACAATCAAATAATGGGCTGATTCAATGAACTAGTATTAAATTCAAACAAATTTGTGACATAAAATCAGAATTTTACATAGTGAGTTCAATAAACAAGAACCCAGAGTTTCTTTTTTAACATCGAAAAGGTAAAAAAAAAAGAAGGAAGCAAAGAACCAATCTCGATAGAACTACAATAAAAGCAATACAGTTGGAAGTAGTGCAGCCAGCAATCATGCAATCAGTCCACTCGTTCCGTTCCGCGGCTTCAGTTATCAGATCATGAACGATCGCATGATGATCTCGCAAATAGAAATCATACGCATACCACGATAATGTGAACTAATTTGTACCAATTTATCTTCGGTATTAGGTGAAAATTGTGCTGTATTTATTTTAATAGTTTTACGTTGGATTTGTAGATTTTTTTGAGAATATTGTGTTAATCAGTAGACGAAAAAAGGAGAGCGGTCGGTTTAGTCCATGTTCAACCATCACAATCTGTACCCCCGACCATGTGAACCCCTAAAGTTGTTCTATTGATCCTAAGATGGTTTAACTTTTAATAAATTATTTGTAAACTTTTGATGAGACATAATTGTGGAAAGTTTTTTAATTTGCTTGTATGTTTTGGCAAAGTATAGGTGACATTATGATAAACAAATAATTTTCCTAAGAGCTAGGGATCTTTTATAAAATATGTGCGGTATCAAATCTGTCTCTCCATACGTGTTTATCAGACTTATCTAATAAACACATATAGAGAGACAGGTTTGATACAGCAAGCTTGTAAAATCATGGCCCTTTACGGGGCACCGGTGTGAACGCGTTCCCTGGCGAATCGGCCAGCCCGCCCGGCCGCGGTTGAACGCGGCCCAAAGGGTCATGGCCATCCGGCTGGTCCGGGGATACCGCACGGTCTCCGGTGAGGCGACGAGCTTCCTCGCTGGATTGCCGCCATGGGATCTGGAGGCAAAAGTCCTCGCGTACGTATGGGAAGTGGCGCGACGAGGCGAAACACCGGGGCTCACCGGACACGGCAGCTTCGGGAGGTTCCTGTGTCGGATAAGGCAGAACACGCCCTGGTGTCACCACTAAGTGGATCGCCCGGAGGACACGGTGAAGCATACGGTAGAGGTCTGCCCGGCTTGGGCAGAGCACCACTGTGTCCTGGTGGAGGCGATCAGTGGCGGAGATCTCTCGCGTCCGACCCTGATTCAGGCCATGGTACGGAGCGAGAGGGCATCGGCAGCCGTCACCTCCTTCTGCGAAGCAGTAATGCTCGCGAAGGAGGAGGCGGGACGGTTGAGGGAAAGGCAAATTTCACGCCCGCACGCCCCTAGCAGCCGCAGGAGCCACCCTGGGCGTCGGGAATCCCAGGCGGAATTCCGGCCACCATAGGTGCAAGCTTTCGGACGGTGAGTGGGTAGCTCGCCATCCGATAAGGACCAGGCCCGGATCGACGGCGCGTTGTGTTCCACGCGTGCCTCAAAGAGATGTCAACACTAGTGTAGGGGTCCACTAGGGCCTGCCGGAGTCGCGGGAAAGTTCGAAAGGGATACCGAGGCCCCTGGCAACACAGGCAACGGAAGGAAAACGGGTGGGTTTTAGTCAGTAAGAGTCTGCCACACCCTCCCGCTCCGCTCAGAGCGGGAGAAGTTATTTGATAATTTCCCACCCAAAAAAAAAAAAAACAAAGCTTGTAAAAAACAAGTGCTTTTTTATAAGCTTTCATGCTACATTTCACAATGAAAAACTCAAAGCATGTATTTCAATTAAAACCTTTACAATTTGAATTTGAATTGTCAAGGACGCGGTCAGTTAGAAATATGAAGTTAGAAATGAGAAGAACGGGCAAGAAACTCCATGGACACTCTTTTAAATTATATTGTTACATAAAGTTAGTATAAATAATGTTGAATTTATAATTAAACGTGATGACGATGTAAAAAAAATGCGTTCATATTAGCAAAATAAACAAAAAAAAAAATCAAAATAAAATAATTCATAATAAGCCGAGGCAGCTAAGAGGTGAATCATACTGGAATAACATTTCATACGACACTACCAGGAAACGCATTACTTATAGCATACAGAAGCAAATAGTCTTTAGAAATGGTATAATCCACAAGAACCAAAAGGTCAAAAGCAGTTTTTATCTCTAGGGAGATATTTAGAGCGCCATTGGACTAACGTCCCATTTGAAAACAGCATAGGTGGCTTGAATTTAAAACAGATACATGCTCTGATTCCAGAATGTAGATAACCTTTGACATTAGTAATACTTCGTTACGACGCCAACGTATACGGTCCCACGACGTGAGCTGTCCTATCCAGTTTTAATTAGTCTACGTAGAAAGAATGCAGTAGAATATTTCGTTTGCAGTTTTTATTTTTAGTTCAATAAATGGTATCTAAGGAATCCATGGAATTTATAGTTCGGTTTTTGACGTGTAACATCTTACCTCTCACTTTCTGTGGGTTTAATTTCGTTAAAAGGGACGGAAGTGTGTAGACAGGAAGTGACAGCTTGAGCATGGAATAAGTAACTCCTTTTTAATAGCATGGAATTAGTAGGTACTTTATAATAACATGGAATTATACATTATACAGACATTTTTATTAGAAAAATGTCTGTATAATATATCGGAATTAATGTCAGACAATAATAAATGAATTATATATTTTTTTTAATTGTTTGACATTATACATATAATTTAGAATCATTTAATATATCTGCATGTAATATATCTTTTGACATTATACTTAAACTGTTTGAGATTACATTTGAAACGGTTTGACACTTGATATGAACTTTGCTTTAACTAATAATTCACAGTTTTTTTTTTTTTGTATTTTTATGTAGATTGCATGTAGCCTGTGTTCAACACAATGTGAATTGTTTATGAATAAATAAAATGAAAAGAAATGAAATAAATAAGTGTACTCATGGAATTAGTAAGTACTATATTGATTGTAAAAATAGCGGGTCGAATTTCGACCAGTGGGCGACCACTACTAACGAATAATTATTCGAATAAATATTTCAGTATTTAACGTTCTTAATTTAACGTACTATCAAATCTTTATTGTTTGTTGTTTTTTCAATTTGGAGTTTGACATTTGCACCTGTCAAATTACTATCTGGGATTAAAATCTAACTTTAGTGGAACATGTGAAATACTAGCCGGTATTTGAAAACAGTTTCATGGAATCATTTAGGGCACACAATGCGACCTCCATTATCATAAATCTAGCAAGTTCCTGAATGACCTAGGACGCTAGATGATTCGATAACTTAAACAGATAAAATAACCACTTAGAAACAATTTTACATTTAAAAAGTTGCCAAATAAAAATGAAATTACTACCAACCTGAGTCGGCAAAGTCTGCTGTCCAGCAAACCTCTGACTGAACGAAATAATAGGAGCTCCATACGGCAAGCTCGGGAAGTCACCAGGGAAGACGACCCTGTCGCAGTTCATCAGGATCCTAAGCTGGAGAGCTCGGTCCACCTGCACCTTGCACCGGCAGGGGTACCGGAGGTCATCGTTCAGCTCTGAACAGGGGACCCATTGTTGCTGACCCACGATGTAGGGGATCGTGAAGAGAAGTAGGAGGAGCCGCATATTGACCTGGAAGATAATGTTTCGAAATTAGTGTCATGTAAAAAAATTGTGTTTTGGGGATTAAGGTGTTTTGTTCTGAACGTGGGAGGTTTAAAAACGCTTATCATTTTAAAAAGTACATAGTAACGCGAAGGATGACAGGTGTGCTACTGGGGAGTTTGTTGCGCAACTTCTTCTTCCCAGCTAAAGCACTAGAAAGTGGTAACGGGCGGCCGTTTTTGGACTGTCTTTTAATTTTGACGTTCGAAAAGTGTTTTGATTTTGATTTTTATTTTCGATAGTGTTATGTACTAGTATGACTTAATCCCTTTTTAAAAGAGTGCCCCATAATGCTATCAAGGTGTTACGCCTAAAGGCTTAACACACAAAATCGAAGCCTAGACATGTTTGCCCGACGCTATTTAATAGAGCTAAATAAGTAGATAAAATATACCTTAGTATCACGTTTATGGAATCGTTTCGCAGAAAAAAAATATATGTGCTGGAAAAATATAATTTTACCTTATATAGGATAAAGTATGAAGTAAAATATTTGCAAGACTCATGTTTATTGCACATACTCACGTTAAATTTATTTAATAAGACACATATTGCATTCCTCGTGCTAAGATTCAGTAGCAAACTAGAGCATATTTTTAACACTTTGAGAGCAGTGGTGGCCCAGTGGTAACGGCCGACTTACGAGTTGTATGTCGTGGGTTCAAACCCAAGCAGGCACATTTCTTTGTGTAAACAATTTCATTACCACTGCTCTCAAAACGGTAAAGGAAAACATCGTGAAGAAACCGGCATATCTTAGAACCAAAATTTCGAAGACATGTGACATCTGGGCCCGCGTGGTGTATTACAGCCCACTCTCTCTCGATGAGAGGAGGCCTGTGTCCCAGCAGTGGGAACATTATAGGCTGATTATGTAAATGAAAGTCAACATTTATCATAGGTAAAATTTACCTAACATTACGTGATTGGTGCTTGCGTTAGACTAAGTATCTAATGAGTTACAAAATTTCTATTCAGTCAGCAAATATTTTGACTAAGAGTCAAAGTAATTATCTTTGCCGTACAAATATTTTATCAAAGAATCTACTCATAAAAATGAATGTCTCAATAACTCAATGTTTACACTTTTTATTTGAGCTCCGAATAAAACCATCGCAGGTCATTATCATAAACAAAACGTCGATATCCCATAAACATACAAACCGGTGTGGAATTGCTAAAATGGACCAAGTCCATATTCCACGGTTCTGACAATTTGATGCCATTGGAAAGGAAATGACAGCGCGCATGTAAAAAAGAGCTTATTTAAATGGAGTGGGGTACCTGCATGATTTAACTACTTTTTTTTTCAAAATGCTAACTAATGTGAGTGTGAGTTTGTTAGTTTGTTACGTTTTCACGCTAAAACAGCTGAATGGATTTGGAAAAAAATTGTCACATGGGTAGACAATTTCTTTAAATGAATGAATGAATGACAATGACTTGGGTTCAGTACATAGGATAATTTTTATCCCGGTAGTACGTTGCCGTGAGATGATTTCCGACAACCACGCGGGCGAAGTCACGGGCAAAAGCTAGTATAACGATGACAAGAAATAATGAAAGAAAGATACGTGTTTATTCTGGTATAAAAGCAGGTGCAAAATGTCCTACCTCACTATTGTGCTGTGACAATACGCCTAAAAGATGCAGTGTTCAACTTTTGATATAGCCTTCAATAGGTAAATGAAGTCAAGAACAGCTTCGCACAAAAGTAAGAAAACTAACTCATCTTTTAGGTATTACAATAAACTTCTTTGAAAAGTAGCAAATTCCAACTTATGTCTACTTAGGAGCTTACCGACGAAATGTACTACACAAGTAAAATGCTCGTAAACAAGGTCGTCGACACAATTTACGGTCGGACCTTTATTTATTTTGTTTATAGATATCGCATTAATTTTAAGGTCCCGTATCCAAAGGGTGTCAACGGGACCCTATTACTAAGGCTCCGCTGTCCGTCCGTCTGTCAAAGGGCTGTATCTTTTGAATCGAAATGTGTAGACACTTAAAATTTTCAGTGTACGTACTCCTATGGCGGCTAAAATAACAAATAATAAAAAAGATAAAAGTTAAAAATTAAAGGGGTTCCATACAAGAAACGTGTTACAGAAATATGTAGTGTTAAATATACAGTGGCACGGAACCATTCGTGTGCGAGTCTGATTCGCACTTGGCCGCTTTTTCCATGTCGAATCACAAAGGTAATTCAAGGAAGGTTGTCTTGAACATTTTCTGTTAAGACAATAAGACGGTGGAAGACTCCCGTGTTTCAGTAGTTGTCAATTAATTGTGTGTTCACGCTTGTACCGGTTGTCTTAGCTTAAATTGAACTTATCGTGTCAATGTCGCAGTGACTTGAATAGTTACAAGGTCGCCCAGATGTCAGCTGGGCATGCTCTTGTTACTTTTCGCAATAATGAAATTCTATACCCGTGGGTGCTAGGTATACCTCTACGTATCCAATAGCACACAATGTCTTTTAATAATTATTATATATACAAAAAAATAAGACACACTAAAGTCTGTTTTTTAATCTCGAAAACTAATTTGACAGGTGCAAATGTCAAACTCCATATTGAAAAACCAAACAACAATAATTTGAAATGTCAAATTAGTCTCTGGGATTAAAAACGAACTTTATGGTGACCTGAATTTAATAGTTGATGCAATGACATAGGCTACTTTTAATCTGTTAGTACGCCTTCATATAATGCAAGTGAGTTATGCAAAAAATGTATGTTAAACTAGAACGTTTACTTATTAATTCTTTAGGTGAATGTTTAAATATTAGTAGTAAAATACTTTATGAAATAAATTCAGGAAGTAATGTCTACCCAAAGCACAAAAACGATATTACTGTCAAACTACTTAAGATATTTTCATGGTTTTTTTTTTGTCTTCATAATAGGGTATTTTATTGTCTACTAGCTGCTGCCCGCGGCTTCGCCCGCGTGACTTTTTCTAAAACAAAAGTTACTCCGTATTACATCAGCTATCTGCCAGTGAAAGTCCCGTCAAAATCGGTCCAGCCGTTTCAGAGATTAGCCGGAACAAACAGACAGACAGAAAGAATTAAAAAAAAAATATATTTTGGAATATGTACCGCGTATACATCCATATGCATTTAGTAAAAAGCGGTTATTTTAATATTGCAAACAGACACTCCAATTTTATTTATCTGTATAGATGTTTACATAGATAATCGTTTTTGTTTTTTTTTCAAATACCTATTCATATTTTCGCTATTAAAAATAGATATTCCCAATGAAACCGAACGGCGCGGCGGCGGTGACAGCGCGGCGTGAGTGCGGCGCATGTTTGTATAGCGAAGGTCAATGGCGATCACCCGGCCCTTAAGGTTATTGTGTAACAAATACCGTGTGTAAGACTTCTACACTGCACATTCAGATGGAACAGTAGTAATTTTGTTTTCTCATACGAATATATGGGTTCAATCTACGTGGTTTATTCCTTTTCGAGCGACTTCCTATGTCGAATAAAATATACGCTAGAATGTTCCAACAATGAAAATTGTACAGACGCTATAATATGGATTGCAACGAAGACAGTAACATGGTTCGTTACCCTGTTTTCTGTAGCAATCATGATTTGGAAGCTTTTCTGTATTTATGCATCTGATTTACGCTTTATTTGTCACTGCAGTTCGTTCATTAGTAGCGACAAAAGTCAATAAAGCTACTTTATAAAATTGTTTACATGCAATTCAGTGTTTTATCAAACATTTATTTGTCGCAGTCGCCTGTCATCCTCATAAACACGTGATCGAAAGCGTCAAAGAATTCTTTATTCTGAATTGCCAGAATATATTCCGCGATAAAAGCCATTTTTATAACATTGTCTGGAAAGTTTTCTGCAAGCGATAATTGGATAGTTAACAAGAAAAAGGGGTTCTCACTTTTTGAATGTTAAACTTAAGGTAAACTTCAACGATAGGTAAACTAGTCATAAGTTTGCATTTACTTTAACATTGACGTGTATCAACAATTACAACTTTGAAAGTCGCGTTGGGGTATTGTCTAACTTTTCGTTTTCTCGCTTTGATATCCAATTTATTTTTCTTCAGACAATGGAAATACTATGGTTCAAACTCTGGTAATAATTTTCATTGTCTGTTATTCAAACAAATTCTCTCATTCCATACATTGTCGAACTCCCAACAGACAATAAATTAATAACTTATAAAATTTTCCGAT
This sequence comes from Atethmia centrago, assembly GCA_905333075.3. Classification (NCBI taxonomy): domain Eukaryota; kingdom Metazoa; phylum Arthropoda; class Insecta; order Lepidoptera; family Noctuidae; genus Atethmia; species Atethmia centrago. Next base: position 9,379,063 of record HG995383.1, on the reverse strand, counting down.
ACTTCGCTCTACCGCTAACGAGTTGTCGCATGGCGCGACCCCATTACACACTGTGTCAGACTCTGTGTCACACCGTAATAATTTGTCTCATAGATAGGAGAGGAGCTCTCCGCGTATTATAAGAAATTTTCTCCGTGTTCCGTAGCTGGAAAACGATCATCGTGCGAATTCCGAATGGGTAAATTATTAACGAAGCTCGATTTATTTGAAAAGTTTGTTCGATCGCGTCCGAAACTAGCATAGTTTATTTGGAAGTTCTTCCTCACTGCCATCATCGGCTTCTCATGTCTCCGAACACAGTTTTTGATATATCCGAATATAAATTTCAACCTCTTTTCTTGGAAGTTCTTAAACTTTTGATCTTGCGGTAAATAAAAACAGGGATTTATTGAGAGCTCACCGACTTTGGTGAGAGAGATCCGGCTTATCTGTTTGTTTGTGAAAGCAATAGCTCTGTGAGGAAGTTGTTTTTGTGAAAACAAGCGATTAAGTTAATTAAGCTTATGAATCCAGTTTATTTATATTTTGTGTATTCAAGAATCAAGCTCAACATAGAAGACGAACGATTAACTAGAGGTTGGTAATTATTACTTTAACCCTTTGCTTGCTTAATACATTATTTGTGTCTTACTTGAAAAACAATTGTGTGACAAGCTAAGTCTTTTTTATTTTATTTTTTGGGTGGGAAATTATCAAATAACTTCTCCCGCTCTGGGTGGAGCGGGAGGGTGTGTCAGACTCTTACTGAGTAAAACCCATCCGTATTCCTTCCGTTGCCTGTGTTGCCAGGGGCCTCGGTAACCCTTTCGAACTTCCACGCGACCCCGGCAGGCATCGGCCCTAGTGGACCCTACATTTGTGCTGACGACATCTCTTTGAGGCGCGCGTGGAATATAACGTGCCGTCGACCCGGGCAACAAGGTAGACTTATAATTAAGTAAAATGCAACTGCAAAAAAATACCCCTCAGATATTTATCTCAAAACTACTATCTTTTTTAATTCTTCCCCTTTTAATTCAGAGTAAACTTCCCACAGAATATCTACACTAATACAATAAAAATATAACCGCAGCATCTTATTCACGATACCGCACTTTAATTCCGGATAGATATGAAACTATTCTAAAACAAAGACCATTACTCAGAGTAACGGGCAGGACAACAAATCTTGCGCGCAACGTTACGGGTCACAACGCAACGATGCTGTGCAACAAATAAACTATGCTGGTTGCGGCAATGTCGCCTACATCGAGGTTTTACCCCGAAATCTGGGACATGGGTGTAACAAGTGCTTGGAAAAGTTTTGTTTTATATATGGCTAATTCCTATAATTTACGAAGAGTCTTGTACGAGTATTCTTTCTTAATGAAGCAAAGACCACAAAGCTTTGCCCTCCTAAATGGAAGTAGCTATCATAGATAAAATAGGCTTACGAATCTATAATAAATTATGCCCAGTTTAGCAATAAAAAATGCTACCATTGGTAAGCAAAACGATTCGTTTTTTTATAGGAACCGAGCATTAGCCGTTTTTTGAAGCCAGAAACTTTGCTAGAAACATATAATTAATCCCTAGGTGAAACACCTAAAAAAACATGTTTATCGTGGCAGGATCAGTGAATTATCCGTTTCATATTTTACACACATAATGGGTTTTTTTTATATTTCGGTCGCCGAGCCAATGCGTTCCTGACAGCTGCATTGGGACACGATTAGGAACTAATAAAGTTTAACCTGTTAAGCCCAGCGCGTCACCGATTCGGAGTCAATCAATAGAAAATCAATTGTGTCTCATTAGCTGTCCTTGACCAATTAAATTCGGAAAACACGTTTTCTTTTGTACTCAGCCGACAAGTGTCAGGGACGCATTCTCTCATCGGCCGGAGTCTAGTAGAGAAGAAACAAAAAAATCTTTATTATGTAGAAGTACACCATAAAAATAACAGATATAAATGTAAAAATTATGCAAGAGGTGACACAATGGGCGGTCTTATCGCTAAAAGCCATCTTTTAAAGACAACCTTTGGATGGATTAAGGGAGGAGACACACTTTTTACTACATACAGTCTGATCATTTTGACTAGCATTAATACGTATAAGTATCATATTTTAAAGCACTATTGTGCCTTCCTGGGTGATGTTGGTCCAAGTAGTGACTTGGCACAGAATAAACCCACAAAACAATTCGCCATAAATTAAAAAGTTGACAAAACTCTCATACCATTCGGGGTATTCGTATTTTCTCCGGAGAAACATTTTAATATTGGCAACACTCGTGTGCAACACCACTTGTAACAAACAAAGTAAGTCGACGTAGCTGAGCCAAATCTGCTGGGACAACGCCAAATGGTTACATTAGGCTAATATTTGATGCACATTAGCATGTAGTAGGAAAGTTCTTGCAGCCTGAGACCCTGCATTGCCTTCATATCATTATAAGATACTGCATTATTGTGTGGAGTTCGAAGATCTATAGATAGATAAGATAGATAAAACATTTATTCAGTGCACAAAAAAGACACAGCACAACACACAATAGCACAATACATGGATAACAAATTACAGGAATATATATAAAAACAAGGTGCCAAAATACAAAAAAAAAAGAAAAACATGCTTAAAGAAATAAAGTAACATTACGACATACTTCAATTAATTATCGAACAAGGTGCGATGTGTGTCTCAAGGTTGCACCAAATGGGAGTCCAGCTCAGCATGTGTCAGGCAAATATACCTGACGCTGATATTCTGCTGGATCCCTGCAGTGACATACGGACGTCGAGCAGACGAGATACATTGGTGTTGTGACAGTGTTATGCGTGGAGTGAAATTGTGTAAGTATACCCGCAACTTAAGATAATGTATTCTACAGTAAAGTTTTGTATTGTATTGGGAAACTTTCTTGTTGAATGTGTTGAATGTGTTGATTGTGGTTTGATTACTTGATAATTTAGAAAGTTATATACCTAAATGAATAATCTTATTATAGTTACAGTGGCTTCAGTGTGAATAAAATAAACGATTTGGCTTGACAACAAGAAAATATGTTCACAATAAATAGTTAAAGGTAAATAAAATGTGAATTACAACTATTACAACATATCACAGTCTGTCACACTATGACAGTCGTTACGGGTTGTCAGAAGCCCTAAAGTGTGAGGACCATTCTTACCAAGGAGTATCGAGTTACTGGGTTGTGGACGTCAGATAGCCAGTCGCTCCATGTAAAATACAGGTATTCAGCTACATCTGGTTAGACAGGAAACAGACCCCAACATAGTTTGTAAAAAGCTAGGTAGGTGATGATTATTGTGTGGAGTTAACACACAACTTATTTTTTTTTTCAATTATTTTGGAAACTTAAGATTCACCTATGGCTGAAACATATTGTGATCTTACCGTTTACATTTCAGGGATTAGATGATAATTTCTCACTTAATGTTACGTAATAAAGACACGTCAAAATGCGGTTATTAATAAAATAACGGGTGCCGATTCCCTTGTTCACAAACTAAACTAAATTTAAGTTCAGTGCATCTTTTTCTTTCTATTTCATTAAGAAAAGGACAGAAGATAAATTTTAGTTTAGTCCTGTCAAATTAATCAGCGCCTGTCACTACTCCATACAAGTTTAGATGTGATTAAAAACTTGCCTACTAAAATTACGTCAAGCGCTGATTAATTTGACAGGACTAAACTAAAATTTATCTTCTGTCCTTTTCTTAATGAAATAGAAAGAAAAAGATGCACTGAACTTAAATTTAGTTTGTGAACAAGGGAATCGGCACCAGTAGCAGCCCAAAGTCTGGCTTTATGCCCGGTTAGGCTCGCCCCCTATTACATGGGACTTAAACATAGCTAGCGAAAAATGGGTGTACTACCTATAGTAACACCTCTGCCTAACTCTTCGGGGATTAAAGGCTTGATGTAATGTTGCTCATAAACTTGCAACTAAGCCTTAAAGCCTAAAGCCTAAATGCGTGCTATCAGGATCATAATAATGCACTAACAAGTAGGTACCTAACTTCATCTACTTAGAATCTAAGTTCGTAATGTGGTTTTCCATCGTATGTGTGCACGCCACTAACTTAGCTATTCATGCACCTGACGCTGAATCTAAATTATTTATACCACACTAAGGTTTAACTTGATACAAAGTTTAATTAAAAACTCGGTTGCTGTTACGTGCAGTCTTAATTACTTATTCTAAATAGCCTGTTAAAATCATAACCCTCCTTTAGCTTTGCCGTAGTTGGGTAAAAATAGAACACGACGTTAACTTTGTCAGTTTGTGTTTTAAATTCTGAATAATTTCGCAAATAAGCATGTGGTTGTCACTAGCTGCGTTTGAAAAAAGGATAAATTAAAACAACGTACAAAAATATATCACCGGTTTGTGGGCCGTGTGTGTTTCAGAGTTTTTGCCGCATGGGTCAATCGATCAGGTTAAGCTACGTTTGCCGCGGTTGGTCCGTGGATGGATGATCATCTTTACATACCAAGACCCCTCCGTGCCTCGGAAAGCACGTTAAGCCGTTGGTCCCGGCTGTCATTCGTAAATCTTTGACAGTCGTTCGAAGCCCGAGAGTCTGACAACCAGTCTTACCAAGGGGTATCGTATTACCCAGTAACTGGGTCGTGGAGGTCAGATAGGCAGTCGCAGTCCATGTAAAATACTGGTATTCAGCTGCGTCCGGTTAGACTTGAAGCCGACCCCAACGTTGTTGGGAAAAGGCTAGGCAGATGATGATGTGTTTCAGAGTTTTATTTCAACTAACAATGTCATTGGTAATCTAATAACTATTGAAACCCAGGAAAAACTCTTTGGCTTTGGCTTTTTATGTAGTACAGTTTTAGTCATAACCCTAGGCCTCATTTCCCTTAGGTCGTAGAAACTGTGCCCCTATTATTACGCGTTGATTATGGTAGTAATCCCTCATAACTGTTTATCATGATTATAAGGAAGCTAGTGTTCACCAGCGGCCATAACCGCGCACTATAATGAAATCAGCTAGCAGGAACTTCTCTGAAAGCAATTCTTACTTAACTCTAGAAAGAAAACGCTTACTACCGAAGTACCGAGTAATGGAAAACAACAAAATATTAACGCATGAGTGCCGATGTTAAGTTATTAGTGGAATACAAGTTGCAGACAATAAAATGAATTATTATCTATGTACACATATTTTTGAGCCTAACTGTACAAGTAAACGCTGTTAGCAAACGATTTAAGAGGCTGACAACAGCTAAAGCGCGGTCACTGTCGGACTGCATAGAAAAGAAAGAGAAGCACGATGACACAACGCTGGCCATTTATTGCAAAATATGAAGCAATTATCTATTTACAAAAAATCTATTGATTGGATAAAACAAATAAAACACTATAATATGTTTTATTTGTTGCTAATATGTTGCTTGTAAAATAAACTGACAAAAAATCAGAATGAATTTGCATGTATTAGTATGGTTTTAATCGTTAAATGTTTTGAGGTATCTTCGTGATTTTGTTCTATCGTATCGAATTAGTTGTATTATGTTTTCAACTCACACTATCTACCTAGCATATATCCTGAAAAATATCATATATTTTTGGTTACTGCAGTGGATCATATACTTTTAGGTATTATAAAACTTGCGTTTAGCTCCTGTAGTCCCCTTAATGTGTAATGAGAAACAACTAACAAATTAATACATTACAACAGTATTACTCTAATACTCTCATTTTTTACATACATAATGATTGATGTAATTACATATTCGTAACGACTATGTAACCATAATTGTTTGTTGTACGAAAAATTGTTTCACGGTGAATGCGCTTTCGCAAAAGCGCATTGTAACGTAGTGGACTGTCGGTCAAGATAGGGAATTTGAATATTGAAATTCTTGTAACATTTTTGTGTAACGTAAGATTTTCCACGAATTATAATCACATTGTAAAATTATTAGAAATATATTGATCAAACGAGCAAATGACAGAGGTAAACATTTATTTACTATAATATAATAATCCAAAGTTTACCCAGTCTGATAAATAAATAGAATAAATGGAAAACGAATACCTACGTATCAAGTTCAATAAACTTACAAAGAATAAACCAACCGGTATCAACATTCACCCACATCCAACTCTTATTTTGCCAACTAATCAAACAATAGCATTTTATATACAACACTTTCACCACAGAACACTATTACTCCTAACGGAGACTTCCACTGTTACTATTCGATTACAAAAACAAATCTATCAATCGATTCACAATTCACAACCACATTCCGAGACTTCGACCACAAAATCCGCCATCGTTCCCGCTAAAAATATTTCAAAACCGCGAACTAAATTCGATTTTTAAATAAAATTTTATCACACGAATATATCATAGTTTTAATTCCGCCAGGGCGATTAAAGCGAGGTAATGCGGCCTACTTTATCGGAACTTTGTCTATGGTTGCAAACCAAATAGTTCTATGCTAATAATGTTGGATCTGTATTTCGTGTTCGACAGGTTAATTTGTCGCAACACTAATGGCGTACAAATATTGGATTTGCTGCCGCATTCTGTGCTATTGAAGCATTTCGTATTCCAATTAAACATTAATTAACCTAGTCATTAGTCACCTGCTATGGTGCAACGTTCCGTGTGGTGCCGGACGTAAAGAATAGCACCATCCCATTTCTTCCCGTGGGTGTCGTAAAAGGCGACTAAGGGACTAGACTACTAGAGAATGGGCAGCAGCGTTCTCTATGCATCGATCGCCAACCCGCCTGCCAAGCGTGGTGATGATTTATGGGCTTTTATAGAACTTTTCTAAACTTTGTCAATACTGAAGACCCGTACATTTATACGCATATACATAATTATGGCATTTTTAAAATTTAAATTAGAATAAGAACTACTTATTGAAGCTATCCGTGCATAGACAACCAAGTTATGCAATCCCCGACTGCTTCTTTTCGAGTCGATGGCAAAGGTAAAAATATTGTAGATATCATGTTAGATGAGTTGGCCCCAGTAGGAGGCCATGCCAATCGCGGCATCAGTGGTGTTTTTCAGGTCTCCGACTAAAAATAGATAGCAAGTACCTTCCTTAGTCTCTACATTATGATAATATTAAAATGCAAAGCTGACACATAGCTTCGAGGCTGAACTTGGTCATAAACGATAAAGGAATTACCCGTAGGCTCACTAATGAGTGAGCGGCTGAGCTCAGAACACATCATTTTATACATTTTAATCGCAAAACATTGTCATTTTTATAACGAAGTTCTTTGCGGTAGGAGTTGACTGGTAGAAATCGTCGCGTAAAGTAAAACCATATAAGCTCCATGCGACTTTCTCTCTCTCCCGATCCCTATTTATTATACAGGGTCAAATTAAATTATCTAAACACAATACAATTAAAATAAAAAAAGATTTGATGATTTTTTTAGGGTCAACAACCGCTTGTATTGATGTTACTTGAAGTACGAGTTGAAAAAATCCGTTTTTTTTTTAGTTTTTACCGTGTTTAGTTATCAAAACCCATCACGTCTGTGAAGGTTACACAAAAAAAGGATTTTTAAACTGATATTTGAAGTTACTACCTACTAGGGCTGCCAGATCTTAAAACCGAAAAGCCGGACAGACCAGCCAGTTTAGACGGACACCATTTTTCTTTTTAATCTTACTAGGTATAACACAATATTTTATTTAATCTTACTAGATATAACGCAACAATTTTTTAAATCTTACTAGATATAACACAACATTTTTTTTAAGTAAAACAAGGTTTTTTTTATCACTTACCATAAAATCTTCTTAAATTCTAATGAAACAACAAATAAATTTAATGAATTAGTCTTCTTTATTAATAACTAGCTGACCCGGCGAAAGTCGAACCGCCTAACAGTCAATGAATGTAGTGATAACTTTTAGCTAAACTTAATTTATGATATTAACTAATGTAATAAAAAATGAATATGACGTGAATGAAATGACTGCCTCGTTGGACAAGTGGTCGTAAGCGCTACTGCTGAGCATGAGGTCCTGGGTTCAATACCCGGGTCGGGCAAAAGTGTTATTGGATTTTTACATCTGGAATTTCTCAGTGGCAGCCCGGAGTCTGGATTTGTGCCCGGTTGATGGCAATAAATGATAATGATAAATGATTTATTTTCTTTAAGTAGGTTTGTACAAACACTTTTACACGTCAATCATATTTTTTAAAAGCTAGATGAGGCCGGCGTTTCCTATCTGACTACTCTGAGAAGAAAGGCCGAAACAAACTCAGAGGTCACAGTCTCCTTTAAAGTCCAAACATAATCTTGGTCAGATCATGTGAAGGCCATGTAGATTGGTGTCTGAAATGGTCCTTTTGAGGAAAGAACCACACAGATTGAGTGGACCTGTCCAGTCAGTGCACGCATTTGTCAGTAATCGTGCAGCTCAACTCAGAACTTAAGGATCTCAACGATTCGACGAACAATACCAAAGAAAGAACATTTAGGTAGGCCGCATAAATTACTCAAACTGCCAGACCATGATTAATACTAAATGAGAAAAAAAAACAACAATGACCCACATAGTCTTCACATTCACAATAATTGAAAACATATAATACTTTACAAGTAGGTAAATATTAAATGTAGGTGTACTATAGGTACACTTCTGTCTAACCGTTCACAGAATACAGGCGTGATGTTGTATTATGTTAGTAAAAGTAATACAAAAAGTTTTATTTAGTTCAATAGTTAATTAGGATAATAAACAATGAACATAAAAATTCAAAAATCTACAGAAATCAAGTATTTTAATGGCGTCATGGCAAATGCAAGACGAATCTCAATTGAATTCGTTGAAACTCGAATGGCATATCGGCTAGTATCATCAGCGATTTCTTTCAATCATCTGCAGTGCGTTGATTCGCAATATCCCAAAGTCTAATTCTTGGCTTTGTTGTGAAAGATTCGCTCTTCTGGCTTGCGGCAATGTAAATGACACTGGTAAATTAATCATTAAAAATAACTTATTGAAGCCATTATGGATGCCTACACAATCACAAATTCAATAACCTCACAAAGTGAAGTGTATCTTCGAAGACAACTTACCGTTTCAAAATCATGACCAAAAACTTTTTTTTGCCACCGACTTCCGAAATTTGAGTAATTTTTCACTTTGTAGTGTTTCTTTTGGAAGTTGGTTGTTTTTTTGGTTTTAAGTTATTATTTTTCACTTTTAGTTGTGTATCTACCCCACATAAATTTGAATACCATTACCTGCTGTATAAATAAAAGTGACTGGATCTTTTTATAACATCATCCACATAAACTAAGTGGGAAAAATACTTATCATTTATTGAAGCTACCTCAAAAACACCCAAGGAAAAATTTTATGAGCCCATGGCGCAAGCTTCTTCTACCAAATGCAAAGCAAAAAAAAAACTAAAATTGTTCGACAATTGAAGAAAAAAACGATGAACAGCCATAAACAAATCAGTACATAAAGTCAAATTATTAATTCAATGGAGTAATTTGACAACTGTCACTTTGTGTAATAAAATAATAATAAATGTAAAATCTGATACAATAATTTTACCATGACCATTTTATTACGAAAAGTGTCACCTAGCACATCTCAGATTATCTAATCTAGTGAATCAATAATTATACTTTATAGACGAACATAGAACCTCCTCCTTTTTGATGTCGGTTAAAAAATAGAATTCCGCACCAGAATGATCGATCGAAATTAAATGAGCAGCGAATTCAAATTGAATTACTAACGAATCCGCCTGGAAATTCAAACAGACAGTCCAAAATTACCGATTGGATTGATTGTCGATGCGAGTACAATGACAAACGACACAATCTTTCACAAAGTGTACTTCTTCAAACTAACCTCTACTCTTTCAAACAATTTTTCGCTGATGAATTTCAGAAAAAATCGATCGTAGAGAATTAATTGAATGAGATCCAAATGGAATAACGGTCGAAAACTAAATGAAAATATGTGAAAATTCGAAAAAAAATGCTGAGAAATCGCGGCGCAATGGAAGGACTGCGCAACTGAATCAGCTGTCAACGCCATGTACTGGCATTACCTGAACCAGCATACAACGCAATGTTCATTTTTGTCCGTGTTTTGTGTCTGTCATGTATCAGAGATTGTATACGAATTTGTGATTTTCTTACTTTTCCAATGCGCGAGGAAACTTCTCGTGGCCGAGACAAACAAAAAAAAAACATTGAAATCAGTTAATCCGCTCTCGAGATATTATCGAAAAAGCAATTCCATACTAAATGTATGAGAAAATGAACTTTACTTCTTAATTTTTTTTTTCGTGAATTTTTCTGATGTTTTAATTTTTATTCTGTTATTCGGGGTAGAGACGAATCCAACAAATCAGCGATCATCAAAATCGGTCCAGCCGTTCATGAGTTTTAAATGGTGTAACCAACCCGACTTTGTTTTATTTACATAGAAGGCTCCTACATACTGGCGCGACTTGTCGCGCGACGCGACGCGACACAAAGGCACCGCTTGTAGCGCTACACGCGGTGTCTTTGTGTCGCGTCGCGTGGCGCGACAAGTCGCGCCAGTATGTAGGAGCCTAGATTCGGAAACCAACACATGACAAATGTAAAAAAAACAGGCCAAGTGCGTGTCGGACCACGCACAATGAAGGGCTCCGTAATTGGGAAGTTGGGATGAATTTATCCCAAAAACAAACTTAACATTGTAGTTGAAAAAGATGTTCTCCCATACATCGATATACGTCATGGTCAATTCCCCAACTTAATAAAAATTTGCACTTAAAAGCTTAATATTACGCAAACGGCCTTAAATCGAAAAATAGTGTTCACAGACTCGCAATATTTTGAACGGCCCATCCAACGGATACCCCACACCATGAAAGAAGAGAAAAAAACTGTAGTTCAGAAAAGCTTCGTACTAGAAAGCTGTAATTTGGCATAGGTATACGTATGCAGTGGGGACAGACAGACAGATGGACATGGCGAAACTGTAAGGGTTCCTTGTTTACTGCGGAACCCTAAAAACGATGATACAACTAGGTTCCCTGATTTAGGTTATAATTTGCAAAATAAACCAGCCTTTATCAACTTACTTATTTATTGTAATTAAATATTATCTTATTTATTGTATTGTTACTTATTTATTTAACACTTTGATGAACATAATAAATATTCAACGGTATTATTGTGAAATTCACACAGAACGTAATTACCTGTGTCGGAAAAATGGACATCAACTTGATGGTTTGATTTTAGACAGAAATAAGTGAATATGACTTTGTAGAGACGTGAAAAAATAATTCTCGTCAATTATTTGGGTTAATGATGGATCATCATTTCAGCCGAAAGACATCCACTGCTGGACGTAGGCCTCTCCCAAGAATTGCCAATTCGACCGTTTCTCGCATCCAGCGGATTCCTGCGGCATACACTAGATCATCGGTCCACCTTGTGGGACTTCCAACGTTAACTCTTCCGTTAAAGATGGATACTGTGTATGGTCAATTTTAAAAAGCCTAACAAAAGCCGGACAGGCCGTATACCGTCCAATTTGGCCGGACACGCAACCAAAAAGCCTGACTGTGTACGGCTTCATTCGGACGCCTAGCAACGCTACCTACACTAACTGCGGTTGATGACCTCCAAAAAAACTCATCAAATTAATTTTTTTTTCATTTTATCATGATACCCATCACATCTGCGGAGTTTCGATAAGTAATTTAGTAGTAACGAGTATCGCGATTCGAGCAGACGAACATTGTCCGCGGGAACTTCATTCCTGATGGAGGTCCCCCGAACGCACAGGTTTTTTTTTGTTTCACAACTTTGCTGTGGGAACATAATTCAGGCGACTTTGAAAATTTGTTAAGCAGAGCAAGCAAAAAGCTGAATAGAAAAATACTATGTTTGCTCATTGTAATATTCAATGTAAATTGATTTAGCTAAAGTCAACTGTAATCAAATCGCAGACGCTACGTGCCATGTTTGACAAAACTTTCGAGTGCGAATCATTTTTCTTTTGTGAAAAATGCACCGATATAAAAAACAAAGTCGGTTACACTGTTCGGCTTAAAATAAATACCTATGTTGGGCCTTTAACACAAACAGCTTGCAATTATGTAGTTTAAACTAGTTAAAAGACATCACGACTGTAATCCCCGCAGGGTTAGGCAGAGGTATACCTTTAACAAAAACCTTACGTAATTGAACAATGAATCAAACCCCCAATCAAGTTACAGTTATTAAAGTTACTATCGTCACGTTCATAAAACTATGTAATTTACGTTTAACCGACAAACTATAAAAACTGCTACAACGCAAGTAAAAACTGCACTAAAATTGCACAGCATTTTAGTAGTAATACACGAACTATACTGATAAACGCTCAGTACGTTGAGACGCTGTAGGTCATGCGAACGCGGTGTATGGCGTTTAAAACTTTATTATGATGGCACTCAAACGGGATGGCTTTTTGTATAATAAAGGGTGTTTATTTTAGAGGTTTGGTTTTAAAAATGAAATAAAACACATAAAAAATATTTTTATTGCCATGGTATTGGCTTTGCTTAAAAGATATTCTTATGCCTATAATGCTTAATTGGTCAAGGACAGCTAATGAGACACAATTGATTTTCTATTGTTTGACTCCGATTCGCTGTCGCTCGGGGCTTAACAGGATATTCTTATGCCATTAGTGCTTAAACATGATTTCGGGCAAATGGGTGCCACGGCTGGCTCGAATGAAGCGTAATTGAGTTGCCGGCCAGAATGTTACCGTCAATGGAGAGCGCTATAGAGCCATGATTGCCGATTTCTTTGTTCCTCGGTGGTATTGATGTGGTAGAGCTTTGGTTTCAACAAGATGGTGCAACACGCCGCACAGTGCACGACACCATCAATTTATTGCGGGAAACATTTGATGATCGCATAATTTCGTGTAATGGAATTGTGAACTGGCCTCCACGATCGTGTGATCTCACACCTATAGATTACTTTCTTTGAGGATATGTGAAGTCACTCATCTACGCGGATAAACCACAGACGTTGGACCACTTGGAAGTCAACATTCGCCGCGTTTGCCGATATACGGCCCCAGTTGCTCGATAAAGTGGTCGAAAATCGGACTTCCCGATTACGCTTCATTCGAGCCAGGCGTGGCGCCCATATGCTCGAAATCATGTTTAACCTGTTAAGCCACGAGCGACACCAATTCGGAGTCAAACAATAGAAAATCAATTGTGTCTCATTAGCTGTCCTTGACCAATTAAGCATTATAGGCATAAGAATATCTTTTGAACAAAGCCAATACCAAACATAACCAGCTTATAATGTGCCCACTGCTGGGACACAGGCCTCCTCTCTGTGAGAGGGAGAGTGGGCCGCAATCCACCATGCGGGCCCGGTGCGGGTTGTTAGATGACACATGTCTTCGAATTTTTGGTTCTAGGACATGGCGGTCTCCTCACGATGTTTTCCTTCACCGTTTTGAGAGCAGTGGTGATAGAATAATTTACACAAAGTAAAGCGCCTGTCTGGGTTCGAACCTACGACTTACAACTCGTAAGTCACGACCGTTACCACTGGGCCACCACTGCTCCCTAGCCAATACCATGGCAATTAAATTTATTTTTACGTGTTTTATTTCATTTTAAAAACCAAACCTCTAAAAAAAACACCCGTTATAATAGATCCGTGGCCTGCTAACTACTACTGCATGGTAGTTTTATATCTACCTTGGTAGATAAACATGAATGTTTATCTACCAAGGTAGATAAACATGAATGTTTACAAAGGTTGACTAACTACACTTTTATGTGTTAAAATGTTTGATAATTTGTTTACTATTTAGTATTATAGAATAATTGATCTTAACGTCCCTTCATTGCTTTAAGTATGCATGCATTTTTCCAGAAAAAAACATACAAAAAAGCTTGATTGGAAATATGAAAAACTTCTAGTAACATACAAAGCTTTTCTTCAAAATAAAATGCTCTACATCTATGACAACCATGATAAGGAATCATGATTTAAGAACAGTGTACACGTGTACAGTATACCTATTGTCTTTTTTATAATAACAAAAATAAAACTGAGCATAAACAACCTTATTATTTCAATACTTCTTATGTTACGAACGCATTACACTATTCCAAGCTGAAAGCAAATATTTTCATTAATATGTATCCAAGAAACTTTACAGTGTTCAAAATATTTTCATGTTATAATTGGTAATTATCGAAAACCTCCGTTTCACTTCCTCAAACAGATTTATTTACAACAAAACATAACATCTCGCCTATTTTCCTCAAAGAGTTGAGCAGAGGAATACTGCTCTATGAGGCGGTGGTTACCCCCCCCCCCCCCCCCCAGGAGCAATTCCCAACACCTTGCCCGACCTGAGGAAAGAATCCAAGACCCACTCAGCAGTGGCGCTTGTGACTTGTGCGCCGAACAGGACTGATATTAAAAAACGCGAAACGAATCTAAAATTCCATCTAAGTTACCGTTTTATATAAAATTAATTTTCTTTCTTTATCTCGTTCTTTATTATTATAATAAAAAGCGGAAATGATAGAAATAAAGACAAACTGTTGTTAAGTTGTAATTTGTTACAAATTGCGTTCATTCAACTCCAGCAGGCCCCCGGGGACTAATCTTGTTAAAAGTTTGTTTCTGAACGTTGAAACGCCCGTAATTTTTTTCTAAGAATAATAACTGGGTTCTTGTACGTTATTATGAAATACTTTCATATTGTTCATAATATAAATTCTTGAAGTAACTGCTTCTGAGATGTTTACTAAAATACTTTAGTAAGTTGTACAGTGTGTCTGCGTATCTATTGACTTTTGTTCTATACACCAACAATTGGAGTGTACCTAACTAAAAAGACTTTACCTAAACTTACACAATCACAGTCAGCCTATAATGTTCCCACTGCTGGGACTCGGGCCTCCTCTCTGTGAGAGGGAGTGGGCCGTAATCAACCACGCGGGCTCAGTGCGGGTTGGTGACGGCGCGTTGTATTCCACGCGCACCTTTAAAGAGATGTCGTCAGCGCAAGGTAGGGGTCCACTAGGGCCGATGCCTGCCGGGGTCGCGGGAAGGTACTTATGGGTCACCGAGGCCCCCGCAATACAGGCAACGGAAGGAATACGGGTGGGTTTTAGTCAGTAAAAGTCTGACATACCCTCCCGCTCCGCCCAGAGCGGGAGAAGGTAAAAGTGCGGGTTGGTAGATGTCACCACATGTCTTCGATTGTTTGGTTCTAGGTCATAGTACATAGTACATACTACATTAAACATAGTACAATACCCTATATTATCATCATCTGCCTTTTCCCAACTATGTTGGGGTTGGCTTCCAGTCTAATCAGATGCAGCTGAATAACAGTATTTTACATGGAGCGACTGCTTATCTGACCTCCACAACCCAGTTACTGGGTAATACGATACCCCTACAGCCGGGACCAACGGCTTAACGTGCTTTCCGAGGCACGGCCCCTCCGTGCCTCGGAAAGCACGGTAAGCCGTTCATTCGTGGAACTTTGACAGTCGTTACGGGTCGTCAGAAGCCCGAAAAAAGAATAAATTAAAACAACGTACAAAAATATATCTACCAGTTTGTGGGCCGTGTGTGTTTCAGAGTTTTTGCCACATGGGTCAATCGACCATGTAATGTCATGGTATGTAAATGATAAATGATAAATGATTTTATTTCTGTAAGTAGGTTTTTACAAACACTTTTACACGTCAAAACACATTTTTTAAACTAGATGAGGCCGGCGTTTCCTATCTGACTACTCTGAGAAGAAAGGCCGAAACAAACTCAGAGGTCACAGTCTCTTTTAAAGTCCAGACATAATCTTGGTCAGATCATGTGAAGACCATGTCGATTGGTGTCTGAAATGGTCTTTTGATGAAAGAACCACACAGATTGAGTGGACCTGTCCAGTCAGTGCACGCATTTGTCAGTCGTTGTGCAGCTCAACTCATAACTAAAGGAGCTCAACGATTCAACGAACAATACCAAAGAAAAGACATTTGGGTAGGCCGCATAAAGTACTCAAACTGCCAGACCATCATTAAAACTAAGAGACAAAAAAAAAAAACAAACAATGACCCACATAGTCCTCACATTCCTAATAATTAAAATAATGTAATACTTTACAAAGTAAATATTCATGTCATTGTTTATATAGAATGTTACATAGAACAAGAAAATATAAATAGCTAGCAAAATAAAAACAGTAAAAGACAACATTCACTGTAAGTTTGGAAAGATGGTCACCCATCCACGGACCAACCGTGACAAGGTAGCTTAACCTGATCGATTGTTATTATTTAGCCACAAGCCCCTCTTATTATATTATTATATATATTATAATATATTGATTATTAACATTATAAATGCGAAAGTAACTCCGTATGTCTGTCTGTCTGTTACCTTTTCACGGTACCAACCATGACCTGGATTAGGACATAGAATATATTATCCCGGTAGTAAAGAAAAAAATAAAGAAAAAAAATATTTTATTTGGGACCCACAATAAATACAAAAAATTAAAAAGGGACATTTAAAACTAACAAAATTAACATATTTGTTCGAACAAACAAAACGTAGTATGTTCCCGTAGGATAATTTTCGACTTCCACACGGGCGAAACTGCGGCCACAAGCTAATATTTTATTAAAATATCGGAAAAGTCCCATGCAATGCACTAAATGACATATCGCACCAATGCAGGCCATTGTGTATAGTCTCTATAAACAAACTCACCGGAGGCTGTATTCTGACAAACGCAGAGAACGCGTCACCGTGGCAGTTGCAGATAACAGTTTGCAATATCAATCGCTCTGTGGAAAGTGCAATAAGCAAGGACGAGCTTATATGTAATCGTGTTAATGGGTACGATACGATGTGTTTCGTTCTGATCTATCCTTGTTATTGAACTATTTATCAAAGAATATAAATTATTATTTTGTACCTACTGCGGTTTCAAAGCACTTTTTTGCGGCATTAAAAGCTGAAAATGAACTTTTGCTAATTCTTTAGTTCCGAAACATCATAGTTTAATTATGCAGCTACATAAATAATATGTGCAGAAAGGAAATCTCTTGATTCAAATGTCTGGTCTGCTTGAGCAATTATCACAAAATGAGTTCAGAAGCCTGCTAAAACCAACTCCCTTCGTAATTAATAAACGATTTTATTTCTGTAAGTAGGTTTGTACAAACACTTTTACTAGATGAGGTCGGCGTTTCCTATCTGACTACTTTGAAAAGAAAGGCCGAAACAAACTCACAGTCTCAGTCTCTTTCAAATCCAGACATAATCTTGGTCAGATCATATTATGAAGACCATGTAGAATGGTATTTTGAGGAAAGAACCACACACATTGAATGGAACTGTCCAGTCAGTGCACGCATTTGTCAGTAATCGTGCAGCTCAACTCAAATTAAGGAGCTCAACGATTCGACGAACAATACCAAAGAAAGGGCAATTGGGTAGGCCGCATAAATTACTCAAACTGCCAGTACAAGATTTAAACTGAGAAAAAATAAATAAAACAATAAACCACATAGGAAGCATAATTTAATTATAAAGTTGTTCCTTTCCATGTTATATTTCCACCAGTCACAACAATGATCTAGCTAATCTTGTATTCGCCCAAAATTCCATAACGTATGGTTTAAATTCACACATCGGTCTCGTCCTGAGGGAGCGTCGATATCGGGTTATGATTCCGATGTATTGTTTCATATGCGTGACGTAAGCACAGGTAGTTAGCTCGTATTGAAACAGCTTGTATATACGCATTGAAACATACTGTATATATCAAAGCCTACACTGAGATCAATACCACATTTCAATAACGCAATCCCTGAAGTATTTGCATATATACACATAATCAGCCTATAATTTTCCCACTGTTGGGATACAGGCCTCCTCTCTGTGAGAGGCAGTGGGCCGTAATCCACCACGCGGGCCCAGTGCGGGTTGGTAGATGTCACATGTCTTGGAGTTTTTGGTTCTAGGACATGCCAGTTTCCTCACGATGTTTTCCTTCACCGTTTTGAGAGCAGTGGTAATGAAATAATTTACACAAAGTAAAGCGCCTGTCTGGGTTCGAATCTACGATCTACAACTCGTAAGTCGCGGCCGTTACCACTGGGCCACTACTGCTCTCTAGGCATATACTCGTATATAATACCTATAAAATATACGTATTTGTTTTCTAGGAAATCGCAAGTGCTACTGCTGGAGGCTCTAGGTTCCATTCCCAGGTCGGGCTAAGAGTTATTGGGTTTTTCTATCTGGATGTTCTAAGTAGCAGCCAGGGGTCTGGAGTTGTGCTATTAAATGGAACTTGAAAAACATAACTGGCGAAATGTGAGTGTACTACAGGTACACCTGTGCCTAACCGTTCGGGGATCACAGGGTTGAGGTCGTGTAAAAAAATATATTTTTATGTTTGTAGTATGTTTGATTTTAACTAATATTATTAAGTAGGTATTTAACATATGCAAATCGAGATGCATTGCCACTTCTGTCTCAGAGACAAAGCGCAAAGTCTCATATATTGGGCCCCTTTTTCTTTTTTTTTTTTTGGTTGGGAAATCTTCCAATAATTTCTCCCGCTCTGGGCCGAGCGGGAGGGTGTGTCAGACTCTTACTGACTAAAACCCACCCGTATTCCTTCAGTTGCCTGTGTTGCCAGGGGCCTCGGTAACCTTTTGGTACCTTCCCACGACCCCAACAGGCATCGGCCCTAGTGGACCCCTGCGCTTGTGCTGACGACATCTCTTTGAGGCGCGCCGTCGGCCCGGGCCTGGTCCTTACCGGACGGTGAGCTACCCATTGCTCACCGTCCACAAGACGACAAAATAAACCTACTTATAGGTATTGTAGGAGCACTGTAACATGTTTACAACTTACTTCTATTCAATTGTAATCACGTGAGGAATTAGTTATTTATTTATTTATTTAAATGCCTTAAAACTATCATTACCCAAATGCGATAGCCAAGTCACACACACACAAAATTAAAATTGAAGCACAGAGTAGGTACATGTCAAGATCATAAAGATCATTGTTTTAAACATAGTGTAAACAATAGTACTTTTGCGAATTCACCCCAGTGACACCTAAATATATCAATTTCGACCTGAATATAATTGATGGTGCGAATTGCTCTAGTCAGAGGAGGTTTTGGCCAGCAAGTTGGTCTTGGCTGATGGAACGACTAGCAGTGGCGGGGGCCGTCGCCTCCATACATAACCGTCGGGTACGTACAAATGCAACCGCTGCAGCACTCTCGGGTTGTGCTCTATGCCTCGGTTATCTGGGGGTCTACTCTCTAAGTCCGTCAACGAACATACGGGCCGTATCCGAAAGTAGTAATCTGTCAAAACAAATGTCAAATTCAATTTTTCGGACGGGAAAATACATATTGGGAGTAGGTATAACTGGCAAACCGTGTTGTCATTCAATTTTCATTTAGGCCTGGAATTAATATTATGTCCGTAAGTGATACGGAGTAGGAAACAACCGTACCTTCGGCCGAAACTACGAATTTTGGCCTTGGGACCGGGGGGAGTCTACTCCCCCGGTCCCAGATTCCCGGATTCATGGAGTCTACCCCATGAATCCTAATCCTAACTAATATTATAAATGCGAAAGTGGGTTTGTTTTTTTGTTACGCATTCATGCTAAAACGGCTGAACAGATTTGGATGAAATTTGGCACATGGATAGATCATGACCTGGATTAGGACATATATACTTTTTATCTCGATATTCTCACGGGATCGAGACTGATGCGAGTGAAACCTCGGGGCGCAGCTAGTCATTACATACATATGATACATACATATCTCACGCCTTCTTTCCATGGGAGTAGGCAGAAACTATAGAAGACCACCTGCTACGCTCCGTACATACTCCTTTTGCTTTGGTTATGTTCATACAATAGTCAATAGTCATTAATAATTTGAATACCAACAATTAGCATCGTGTGCCGGCGATAAAAATAAAGTGAAATTCAGCTCATAACTGGAATAAATGCGAAATAAGTTTGATGTATGGGGCTTCAGTTAATCATCATATTCGTAATTACATATATATTCATAAAGCGGAACATAACAATTGATATCTTCGAAATTGAAAAAAAAATATTGAGGAATATGTGTTTCCAGATCATAATTTATTATTTAAGTCTGTAATTTAATTCAAATCAACTCAAAGCTTGTATTTCAATTAAACCATTTACAGGCACTTTTGAATTGTCAAGGAATCGGTCAGTTAGAAATATGAAGCTAGTTGCCCATTCCAAAGCATAGTAGGTACCTATGGAGAAGAACGGGCAAGAAAGTCCATGGACACTCTTTTAAATTATATTGTTACATAAAGATTATTATAAATAATGTTGCATTTATAACTAAACGTGAGGACGATGTAAAAAAAAAATGCGTCAATAGTAGCAAACGAAACATATTAAAACCAATTTCAAAATAAAATAATTAAAAATAAGCCGAGGCAGCTAGGTGACCAGTCCCATATGACGGCGCCCGTTCACGAACATGCCGCATGGATCAGCACCATTCAGCTCAACCAATATGAAAGAAGTACATTATCTGTACAATTGTAAAATATTAATATGAGTGTTCTATGTAAATCAAACCCAACATACTATTAACTAAATGAATAATTAATAAAACCCGAAATCGAAATATAAGGCTCGCTTGCACCACAAATACCTAAATGCAATTAACGCTAAATGTATTTAAAACATAATTCTGTATCAACGATTGACAGAAACGGAACGATGTTTAAAATGGGAAATATTTAGCTGATCCCCTAAAATCTTATTGACCCTCTAATGAAGGACACTCTTTTTAAATAATTGAGCCCCTTTTTACCTTTCCAACCTTTTCTCACGGTTGGTCGCAGTAAATAAGCTAGGGTACTCCGACCAAGCGGGATATTTTATTTTTGTTATTGCTTGATTCGCTGTGTATGTTGTTTCCTTTGGTTTACGATTATATTTTTATAATTTATTGTTTTCATTTTCGACAGAATCTGCGATTTAATAATGACCAAATGGTGTGACTAACCACGCTTTAGCAGAATTGGTTGCAATAACTAAGCTAGGGCAGACCGACCAAATGGACCAAATGGACTAACTAGAACTGTTACCAACCACGCTACATCCAAGTTGGTCGAGTTACATGGCTATGTTTTGTACCCCAAAATGGTAATTATTAGAGGTTTAATTAAATACATGCCGTTTTAAACACGTTTAACTCTAAACGCATTTAGTGATTTGTGATGCAAGCGGGCCTTAGTGTCCATAGACAATACTTGACAAACTCCATGCAATACGACAAAATTTAAAAACAAAAGCCGCCAAGTAAAAACACCAAATTCTAATTAAGAACGCAGATTTTAAATGCACGTAGTAGAGGAGTTCAATCAAACGCCGATCGGCATCCATCACGCGGCGCGCGCTACCGTAACGATCACGCTTGCATCCTCGCAAGTAGCACTGACACTGGACATGTGAATGTGGGTATTTTGCCTACGAGATGCTGCACTCTTTTATAAAAATACCAAAGCCAAAGTCAAAACGTTTATTGCAAACTACGTCAACGATATGATAAGTAAAAAACCGGCCAAGTGCGTGTGTCCCCCACGCATAGTGAAGGGTTTCGTAGTTGTGAGGAATTTATCATTGTAGTTGAAAAACTTGTTCTCCCATAAATTATATCGATTTATGGGAGAACAAGTTTTTCAATTGTTTCAATTGTTCCGTGTGGTGCCGGACGTAAAGAATAGCACCATCCCATTTCTTCCCGTGGGTGTCGTAAAAGGCGACTAAGGGACTAGACTACTAGAGAATGGGCAGCAGCAATCTCTATGCATTTTAACACCAGACTGCGATCGCCAACCCGCCTGCCAAGCGTGGCGATTATGGCAAACCCTCCCTATTGGGGGAGGCCTATGTCCAGCAGTGGACGTCTTTCGGCTGGAATGATGATGATGATGATGAAGTTTTTCAACTACAATGTTGAGGTCAATTCTCCAACTGCAAATGTAAGTTGGTCGACTATTACTCGTTAACTTGTAAAGCCTACTTAGCTGTGATACTTTTCCTTTTCATTTCGTGATATATACTACTGCTATATTTTTTTTCACATTTCCTGAAACAACCATTTAGCTGGCAGGGGGGGGACACTTGACTCTAACAAAAATTAGCACTTAAGGCGCTGACAAGAACCAATTGACCAAAATAGGCTTCTCTTAAGAAAAAAAATTGCCAAATCTGTATAGTTTGTGGTAACGAAAAAAATATATGTTAATTTTGAACATATTTCCCAGAACTTGGTTGTTACCAAAACACGTTTTGAAAAAAAATCTCGAAACAAACTAACGTTAAACTAACCTCTTACCTTGAGTTCTAATCCAAAATATCTGCATTAAACATCAACATACGTTACGTATTTAATTCATAACAAGGACGTCTTATTTGAATGCAGAACTTGGTTGTTTTTTATTGTCGATTACTCACTTCAATTTTGAGTAAATACGAGTAATATAGATAATTGCTTCATATTTTGCAATAAATTACAAGCGTTGTGTCATCGCGCTTCTCTTTCTTTTCTATGCAATCTGACAGTGACCACGGTTTAGGTGTTGTCAGCGTCTTAATTAAAGCAGCTTAATATTACGCAAACGGATCCCTCGAAAAATGGTTTTCACAGACCCGCAATATTATTGAACGGCCTATCCAAAGATACCCCAGGCCGGAGGTACCATAAAAAAACTCAAGTTTAAAACCGGTCAAGTGCGTGTCGGACCACGCACGATGAAGGGTTCCGTAGTTGGAATGAATTTATCCCAAGAACAAACTTAATATTTATAGTTGAAAAACATGTTCTCCCATACATTTCAACTGCAAATGTAAGTTGGTTATAAAGTCTACTTAGCTACGTTTAATTCCCTTTTAACATCCTTAATACTACTGCTGTGAGTTTTTTCACTTAACCAAACCAAGCATTTAGCTGGCAGGGGGAAAATATTTGGACACCCGACTGTAACAAAAATGATCACTTTAAAGCTTCATATTTCGCAAACGGATCCCTGAATCGAAAAATGGTTTCCACAATATTTTTCAACGACCTTTCCAGCGACACTCCACACAATAGGACAGATGAGAAAAAAAAATCATCTACATTTACGTGTAGTCCCGAAGTAACAAAAAATTATGTTTTTTTCAAGATTTAGGTTTACCATTTTGTCGGCGTAATTAATATGTATAGGTACCCATGCCAAATTACAGTTTTCTAGTACTAGTATCTGAGTTAAGCCGCGGACGAACAGACGGACGGACATGGCAAAACTATAAGGGTTCTTTATTGACTACTATTCCCTCAAATATGGCGAGGGGGGTAATGGCTGGCTGACCTTTGCGTTATGCTACAGTAGCTGTAGTGCTATAGTAACTGTTTTTTTTACTTCGATGGTCCTAGTTTATAATTTGCGACTGAGTTACTTTTGAGTACTTGAGTTAGCTATAGCTATATGTAAGCGGGCACGGCCTTTATGTCTGGAGGCTTTTATTTAGGTATTAATTTATTTTTCCATTTTTATTAAAATTCTGCTCGAGTATAGTTTTCGATGTTTTTTTTGTTGTTGTTGGTATAGTGGTGTGCTAGCTGACATAGCTAGACATTTAATGTTTTAGCGTTGTGTTGTAAATTATTGTTGCATACTACTCGTATTGTATAGGATTATTTTTTTTTTCTAATTGAACAGACAGCTGTGCCGCTGGGGAGTTAGTTGCGCCACTTCTTCTTCCCAGCTAAAGCACTAGGAAGTGGTGAAGGGTGGGCGTTTTGGAGGACTGTCTATGTAATTTTGACGTTCAAAAAGTGCTGATGCTCAGCCTAATTTGGATAAATGACTTTTGATTTTGATTTTACGGAACCCTAAAAAGCGGCATAAATCAGCAATTTTCTGACGACAGAAAAACGAACTGGTAATGACAATATTGATAAGGTAGGTTTGTTACATACATCTGGTAAGTGACCACAGTTTTACGTAATATGGGTAAAATTGTGGTAGCTGCACCTAACCAGTCGGGGTCGGGATCGGCCAGTGTGCAGTCACTGAGGATAAATAAAAGACTTTATCATCTTTAAGTCACTATCTATCTTCAGCCTGTGCATTCTGAAAACTGGCAACGACGCAAATGTAAAGTCAAAAATTTCGCTATTTTGATTGATACATCAATATTACTGATTGAATGATAAAACATCATTATGTGTTGCGCTACATATTGATTATGAATTGCAATAAAACACTGTTGTAACAGTTATAGATGTAAAAAAGCATTTTGAATGTTCCAAGTACCTAGTCCTTTTTACACCTAAAACGAAATATCCAGTGCCACGATATTAGTTATTGCAATTCATTGTCAATATTTGAACACAGACTGATACTGCATAATTTAATTAAGCAATATTTATTAAATAATTAAAACAGCGGCGTACCCGTAGGGTTCTCGAGAAATAGGTACCTACTATATGCGCTCCACACGGTTGTACAGCTTAAAAGTTAGAGTATAAACTATAAATCAGCACAATGGTGGCAGTTCAATAAAAGGTCGCTCGGCATCCATCAGGTCGGTACGGCTGTCCCGACCGAATCGATCACACTGACGTTCGCGCAAATAACTTCCATACACGTAGGTACACAGTACAACGAAATATAGAATTGTATTTTTCATTTCTATTTTTTTTTATCCTTTATTAAAAAGAACCAAGTTCTTAACAATTAATTACAATCTAGCCTATAAGACTAATAAGTAATTTTAATGTAACTTATTTTTTTACGTGATAATTATTTTAAAACTTGAATAGTGTTGATTGTACTTTACACAAGCCCGTTCCACATTCTTAGTCTGATATAAAAAGTTCTTTATTAGCGAAGATTTTTGCAACATGTGACAGTTTATTTCTGGAAAAGCCTAGAGATATTTTATTTATTTCATTTTATTTTAGTATAGGTACTCCAACGACTTATTCACTAATGACATATTACATAAAAGAAGTTATACATATATCTATTAGTATGGTGAATTTGTCACTTAAGGCACTGACAAGAGGCAAATGACCAAAATAGGCTTATCTTAAGAAAAAAAATTGCCAAATCTGTATAGTTTGTGGTAGCGGAAAAAATATATGTTAATTTTGAACATATTTCTCAGAACTTGGTTGTTACCAAAACACGTTTTGAAAAAAAATCTCGATACAAACTAACGTTAAACTTACCTCTTACCTTGAGTTCTAATCTAAAATATCTGTATTAAATATTAACATACGTTACGTATTTAATTAATAACAAGAACGTCTTATTTGAATGCAGAACTTGGTTGTTTTTTTATTTTCGATTACGAATAAGTTACAAGCTGTGTGTCATCGCGCTTTTCTTTCTTTTCTATGCAATCTGACAGTGACCGCGGTTTAGGTGTTGTCAGCGTCTTAAAGAAGTACAAACCCTAACACCGAGTGCCCTAAACAGCCATAATATATGTTTTCTGCCATGCTGCTTGTTTACTAATAAATAACAATAACGAAAACCAGCTTTGTACACACGTATTAATTAAAATAAAGAAAGAAAGAACAATTGTTTAATTATCACAGAAACACGTGCTTATTCAAAAGATGAAGAGAAAGAAGAAGAATAAAAAAGAAAGAAAATAAATGCTCTCCCTGAAGCATAAGATCAGCAAACCCACACAATTATTAGGTATTTTTCTTTTACATCGAGATTAAAGTCTACCTAATCGAATTCCTCGCGAAGAGAACCTACACAAGAAAATATTTTCACTGGCCCAACAGATTAACTTAATTTCATTTGTTTCCTTCAAGATAAAAGATAAAACACGTCTACTATTTATACCTTATTTCCAATTTATACTGTTCTAAACAATATGTACAGAAAATTGTGTATACAGGTTAAACAACTTTTTCTTTGCATTTTTACTAATAATCTGACTACAGATATTTTTATTGGTCTGGAGGTTTCATGTATTTAATCCGAAAAACCACGTATCTGAAATAAAGACGGATTTCGTTATTTTACGGACTCGCCGTGAATGTTAAACAATTATTTAGAATTGTTTTCGTGAAAATTGCTGGATCTGGGTCAATCAAATAAAGAGTTTTGTTTCCTTTTAAAATATCTGTCAGGAAAAGCTTTATCTGAAGAACAATAATTATGACAGTCTTAAATCAAACAATGAATTTTAGTAAGCAAACTTTCCTGTAAGACTCTCCTCACGAAAGTCAAAGTTGATTCAGTATTTATTTTTTGTTCATAAGAACTTCACCGTATAGAAAATTTAAAGCTTTTGTCACTAGCAAAAAAATAAAAATAAATATCAATCCAGTTTGACATTCTGTCTTAAAATAAGAAACCGTTACCAACCAATAGCGGTAAATCCACAAATAAAATAACCGATACGCCTAACTTTGTTCCGGTTTCTATTTAAAGTCTAACTGACTTTTTGTGTTTCTATGGCGTTTTTTTGGACTTTTTGTGTTTCTGGGGCTCCTTGCTAAATGATAACAGCCGCGCGGATCGATTGAAGGTCAAGCTACGCTTGCCGCAGTCGATTCATGGATGGGTAACCATCAATTGCATATCGAGACCCCTCCGTACCTCGGAAAGCTCGCTAAGCCCTTGATCCCAGCTGTCATTCGTAGAACTTTGACAGTCGTTAAATAGTCAGAAGCTCGAAAGTCTGACAACCAGTCTTACCAAAAGGTATCGCGTTTCCTAATTTATTATCAATTAAAGTTGTGGTTGTGGTTAAATAAAAACTGATGGGATGATGGAGGGGTGACCATCTTTACATAGCAAGACCCTCGCCGTGCCTCGGAAAGCATGTTGGTCCCGGCTGTCATTCGTGGATCTTTGACAGTCGTTTCGTATGCGTTACATAGTCAGAAGCGCGAAAGTCTGACAACCAAGTCTTACCAAGAGATATCGTGGTTCGTAATAACTGGATTGTGGAGGTCAGATAGGCAGTCGCTCCATGTAAAATACTGGTATTCAGCTGCATCCGGTGACACTGGAAGCCAACTCCAACATAGTTGGGAAAAGGCTAGGCTGATCAATCGATTGTTGTGTTTAACTTGTAAATGAAGTTATGTGCACTTTTTCATTGCTACTAAAAAAATGCATCAATCAACTCAGCCTATAACAGTCCACTGCTGGACATAGGCCTCTCCCAGGCTGCGCCACAACACCCTGTCCTCCGCCTTCCGCATCCAGTCTGTCCCAGCCAGCTTTTTAAGGTCATCGGTCCATCTAGCTGGGGGGCGTCCCACACTACACTTGCCGATACGCGGTCTTCACTCCAGGACTCGTCTGATCCACCGGCCATCGGTCCTTCGACACACATGGCCAGCCCACTGCCACTTCAACTTGCTGACTCTGCAGGCTATGTCAGTAACTCCGGTTCTCTTCCGGATAACTTCATTTCTGATCTTATCCTTCAAAGAAACTCCGAGCATAGCCCGCTCCATGGCGCATGAAATGCACATTGCCTTTGAATTTCACTTTCTGTATTTTTTCACGCGATTGTATCTACTTGTGTAGGTATATGAATGAGACTAAAGTATGTCAAGAGGAAGTTTTAGTAAATTTTCGGTAATTAAGTAAGTTTGAATTAAGAATTGGCCTTAATATATTAACTTTCCATAATCTACCATTTGAAACCGAACAACGGATGTTGACATCCCTAGAATATTTTTGATACAAAAAGACACTTGAGAACTGTGCTCAAGGTGTCTGAAAACAAAATAATGTCAAGACTGCAAAGGGCAATTCACACCCTTCTTGCCCCGTCAGCGTATTGCGCCCGAGCCATTGTTCTACTGAACAACGATTTTAGCTTAGGTATTCATTTGAGAACCTGTCGACGACAACGAAGCAGGTCACCGGTGAATGACCCTTGCTCAGTTTTGATTAATTAACCTGAAAAGCCGCGTGCCCGATGGGATTTTCTCATCGAAAAAAATGACGAACTACTATATGAACTTTCATCCCCTTTTTAGCCCCGTCAGGGTTTGGTGGGGATGCATTTTCAAAAATCCTTGCTAAGTGTTTAGCTCAGAGTTTATCGCGCAACTAGCATATATACAACATCCCGACAATCACCGTCGGGCAGTTGCCCACCCGACACGACACCCGTCTGGTCGGAGGATCCTCCCTTTTCAATCAAAATCAAAAGTCATTTATTCAAACTAGGCTGAAAATCAGCACTTTTCGAACGTCAAAGTTACATAAGACAGTCCCCCAAAAATGCCCGCCCGTCAATGGAGGATGATTGAACTTTACACCCTGCTCCTGGGAATCATGTCGGGGTCACCAGTATAGAGGCATGCCTCTATACTGGTGACCCCGACATGATTCCCGGAGCAAGTGTGGGAGAGAAACACCGGGGTGATTTTTAGTCAGTAAGAGTCTGACAGACCTCACGGCGGAGGAAATCTATGAGGATTTTCCACCCTGGAATAAAAAAAGATTGGACCCCATAACTTCTGTTTTCCCTGTTCTATTGTTGTTTATCTTGTTGGTATTGTACTCCAGAAGATCTACTGATTCTTTCTTTGTGATCTTGAATTGTTTTTTTTTTTCATTTAAGGGGTAGGTAGATAGGTATGTAAAAGCCTGCCTGAATATTCATGACAGCTAAGCCGCAACATGGTTTTCTCGCGTGAACTTGTGTAACTACGAGGTTAGGACCCTCGTGAGAAGATGTCATTTATTAAATATTAAATATTTAATAAATGGCATATATACAACATCCCGACAATCACCGTCGGGCAGTTGCCCACCCGACACGACACCCGTCTGGTCGGAGGATCCTCCCTTTTCAATCAAAATCAAAAGTCATTTATTCAAACTAGGCTGAAAATCAGCACTTTTCGAACGTCAAAGTTACATAAGACAGTCCCCCAAAAATGCCCGCCCGTCAATGGAGGATGATTGAACTTTACACCCTGCTCCTGGGAATCATGTCGGGGTCACCAGTATAGAGGCATGCCTCTATACTGGTGACCCCGACATGATTCCCGGAGCAAGTGTGGGAGAGAAACACCGGGGTGATTTTTAGTCAGTAAGAGTCTGACAGACCTCACGGCGGAGGAAATCTATGAGGATTTTCCACCCTGGAATAAAAAAAGATTGGACCCCATAACTTCTGTTTTCCCTGTTCTATTGTTGTTTATCTTGTTGGTATTGTACTCCAGAAGATCTACTGATTCTTTCTTTGTGATCTTGAATTGTTTTTTTTTTTCATTTAAGGGGTAGGTAGATAGGTATGTAAAAGCCTGCCTGAATATTCATGACAGCTAAGCCGCAACATGGTTTTCTCGCGTGAACTTGTGTAACTACGAGGTTAGGACCCTCGTGAGAAGATGTCATTTATTAAATATTTAACTAATGTAAGTACCAACCCGCACTGGGCCCGCGTGGTAGATTACGGCCCACTCCCTCTCACAGAGAGGAGGCCTGTGTCCCAGCACTGGGAACATTATATGCTGATTATGTTAATGTAAGTACCTAAATTAAAATTTTGGTGAAATGTGTGTGTACTATAGGTACACTTCTGCCCAACCCTTCGTGGAAACAAGGCGTGATGTTATGTTATATTATGTACCTACATTTAAACATGGTTTAATGGAGGTAGTATGTTAATAAACGAATATTAAAATAACTTCTTTTTACTTAATTCAACAGAGCATTTTCATAAATGCAATTAGAAACACATCTTTAATCCACTTTTCCAACTTCAAAATCAAAATCAAAAGTCATTTATTCAAACTAGGCTGAGAATCAGCACTTTTCGAACGTCAAAGTTACATAAGACAGTCCCTCAAAAACGCCCGCCCACTTCCTAGTGCTTTAGCTGGGAACAAAAAGTAACGCAACTAACTCCCCAGCAGCACACCTGTCTATTTAGTTATATAGACTTGATTCTATACAAATCGTATGCAAAGTAATTAACATTACGAAACACACAATTAATTAAATCACTTGCCATATGTTAGCTAGCACACGCCAATATACCAAAAAAACTAACGCGAAACATATCAACATACAACACTCAGTACATAAGTTAAATTGTACTCTCATACAAACATATTCCAAGATAGCCGTTATTACTGTACACGTCTAGAAACTTGATGTAATGCATCTAGTTAGCGATCACACGAAGTTGCACTGAAGTTTCTCAACAACTAATATCTAAACCAAATTGTAGCTTTCTCGGAAGATATAGAAATGTTATGAGAAATGTACATACCAGAAATATTTAGAGGCACAGCACCCTAATTACGTAACACACCATCAATGACAATCTGAATGATTTTGAAGGATATTGCTAATCTATAGCTTCTTAATTTCTAAAAATTTGTCTGCTCAACAACGTAGATAACGCAATTAATGTTGTTGAGCTGTCAAAATGAAAGCCATTACTACTGTACATACCAGAAATATTTAGAGGCACAGCACCCTAATTACGTAACACACTATCAATCACAGTCTGAATGATTTTGAAGGATATTGCTAATCCATTGCTTCATAATATCTTCGAAGAATTTGTCTGTTCAACAACGTAAATAACGCAATGAATGTTGTTGAGCTGTCAAAATGAAAGCCATTGCTACTGTAAATACCAGAAATATTTAGAGGCACAGCACCCTAATTACGTAACACACTATCAATCACAGTCTGAATGATTTTGAAGGATATTGCTAATCCATTGCTTCATAATATCTTCGAAGAATTTGTCTGTTCAACAACGTAAATAACGCAATGAATGTTGTTGAGCTGTCAAAATGAAAGCCATTGCTACTGTACATACCAGAAATATTTAGAGGCACGGCACCCTAATTACGTAACACACTATAAGTCACAGTCTGAATGATTTTGAAGGATATTGCTAATCCATTGCTAATATCTTCGAAGAATTTGTCTGTTCAACAACGTAAATAACGCAATGAATGTTGTTGAGCTGTCAAAATGAAAGCCATTGCTACTGTACATACCAGAAATATTTAGAGGCACGGCACCCTAATTACGTAACACATTATCAATCACAGTCTGAATGATTTTGAAGGATATTGCTAATCCATTGCTTCATAATATCTTCGAAGAATTTTTCTGTTCAACAACGTAAATAACGCAATGAATGTTGTTGAGCTGTCAAAATGAAAGCCATTGCTACTGTAAATACCAGAAATATTTAGAGGCACAGCACCCTAATTACGTAACACACTATCAATCACAGTCTGAATGATTTTGAAGGATATTGCTAATCCATTGCTTCATAATATCTTCGAAGAATTTGTCTGTTCAACAACGTAAATAACGCAATGAATGTTGTTGAGCTGTCAAAATGAAAGCCATTGCTACTGTACATACCAGAAATATTTAGAGGCACGGCACCCTAATTACGTAACACACTATAAGTCACAGTCTGAATGATTTTGAAGGATATTGCTAATCCATTGCTAATATCTTCGAAGAATTTGTCTGTTCAACAACGTAAATAATGCAATGAATGTTGTTGAGCTGTCAAAATGAAAGCTATTGCTACTGTACATACCAGAAATATTTAGAGGCAGGGCACCCTAATTACGTAACACATTATCAATCACAATGTAAATGATTTTGAAAATTAATGCGGATTAGCAGTATCCATCAAAATCATTGATGAATGTTGTTGAGCTGTCAAAATTAAAGCTATTGCTACTGTACATACCAGAAATATTTAGAGGCACGGCACCCTAATTACGTAACACACTATCAATCACAGTCTGAATGATTTTGAAGGATATTGCTAATCCATTGCTAATATCTTCGAAGAATTTGTCTGTTCAACAACGTAAATAACGCAATGAATGTTGTTGAGCTGTCAAAATGAAAGCCATTGCTACTGTACATACCAGAAATATTTAGAGGCACGGCACCCTAATTACGTAACACATTATCAATCACAATCTAAATGATTTTGAAGGATAATGCTGATAAGCAGTATCCATCAAAATCATTGATGAATGTTGTTGAGCTGTCAAAATGAAAGCCATTGCTACTGTACATATCAGAAATATTTAGAGGCACGGCACCCTAATTACGTAACTCACTATCAATCACAGTCTGAATGATTTTGAAGGATATTGCTAATCCATTGCTAATATCTTCGAAGAATTTGTCTGTTCAACAACGTAAATAACGCAATGAATGTTGTTGAGCTGTCAAAATGAAAGCTATTGCTACTGTACATACCAGAAATATTTAGAGGCAGGGCACCCTAATTACGTAACACATTATCAATCACAATCTAAATGATTTTGAAGGATAATGCTGATAAGCAGTATCCATCAAAATCATTGATGAATGTTGTTGAGCTGTCAAAATGAAAGCCATTGCTACTGTACATACCAGAAATATTTAGAGGCAGGGCACCCTAATTACGTAACACATTATCAATCACAATGTAAATGATTTTGAAAATTAATGCGGATTAGCAGTATCCATCAAAATCATTGATGAATGTTGTTGAGCTGTCAAAATGAAAGCCATTGCTACTGTACATACCAGAAATATTTAGAGGCACGGCACCCTAATTACGTAACACCCTATCAAACACAATCTAAATGATTTTGAAGAATAATGCTGATAAGCAGTATTCATCAAAATCATTGATGAATGTTGTTGAGCTGTCAAAATGAAAGCCATTGCTACTGTACATACCAGAAATATTTAGAGGCACGGCACCCTAATTACGTAACACACTGTCAAACACAATCTAAATGATTTTGAAGGATAGGCAATTACTCCGCTGACTGAAGTGTTCTTTACCTGAAAACAAAAGAAAATTGGTTTTTAAATTCTGTTTGCATAACAAAAGACATAGTGCATTATCAATTAATATTAAGAACAAGATTGAGAATAAAGGCTCCTACATACTGGCGCGACTTGTCGCGCGATGCGTCGCGACACAAAGGCACCGCTTGTAGCGCTACACGCGGTGTCTTTGTGTCGCGTCGCGTCGCGCGACAAGTCGCGCCAGTATGTAGGAGCCTTAAGTTTTAATTAAGAGCTGTTTTCTCTATCTACGAGTAGGTATCTTTTCAAAAAGTATTTGATGAAAATATAAACAAATTGATCAGAAAACGTACCAGTGGATACCAATTTGTAGTGTCACTTTCAAATTAAGTGTTTTGATTTGATTATTCGAGTCCTTAACGCGAAATTCTAATTTCTAATCTTAAATCACCTTATACTCGTAGACCTCAATTTTAATACTATCTTACACAGAAAGTCAGAGTTCCCTTACACAAATGTTCATCACTCATCTTCAATCGCATTCAAATCCCCTTCGTCTTTACAGCATACCACCAGCATGGAGTGAAGCATAAAACCATTTGTCACGTTCCGATAAAAATACGTAAAATTCAACATGCTGTGATCGAGCACGAAAATCAAGCAGAAAAGTTCCTCAAAAGCGCTGTTTGAAAGCAACTACTAAAATTGATAAATCAAAAACAAGTCATAGAATTGAATTGAATGATTCCTTTCATCTCAATAAAAATACAACTTCAAATGGATAATATTTTAAAATACCTACATTTTAAAGAAATATCAAGAAAATCTATTTTCCATTTTGAGGAAGGAATAAAGTTATAAAACACAGGTGGCACAATCTCTTGCAACTCAGCAGTGATAGTTTAGTAATATTCTTATTCAACGTAGATGTAGGTTAAATCCCTAAAATCATAGGTAAATATATTTTTAACGCTGTTCAAATAATACGGCTATGTAAAAACTACAACAACCTTATCCCCAATTAATAAGAAAACATGGTCGTCAAAAAACCGTTTGTCATTCAAAAAAAGCATTCGAATTTCAAAAGTCCGTCGCTCTATTTTGCAGCGCTTTAAAAACGGTGCATTTGATTATCACTGCGCCTATAAATCCAAAGCCGAGAGATAGGGCACGTCATTCGCCTTTCGGGCTGGCTTATTGAGCGGGTGCAGCCGTAGATTGCAGCGGTGCAGCGCTGCATAGACCAGCGACCGATTTATGCTGGCGATCTACAAATTCTGTGGGGATTTCAAACCGTGTTATTGGTTTAACGTTTATTGGGCTGTTACTACTTGAATTGCAATGGGTGCTTCTGAACGTCGTCGTCAATCAATCGCAAGCAGGTGTAAAGTAAGATTTTTGCGTTGCTACAGTTTTCACGTTTTATATCGAATTTTAAGCTACCTTATGTGTATTACTTTAATGTTAGTTGGACATTGTTCATGTGTTATATCATAGTTCACAAGCATTTAATTGTTTGTAGCATTGATATTCATTTGTATACAGTTTCTTACCAATTGATAAGTTGGGAGAAAAAATCCCTTGAATTCCAAAATCTATTCGCATCTCTTTATTAACACCTTAACAGTAGCCACAAGTTGTTATTAACCCTCTAGAAATACTCAGTTTGTGGCCACAAAACAAAAACAATTGAAACTCTCATTCTTATTCAGATTTGAAATTGTTTCTCTGTATCTCCGTATATTGGGCTGGCGCTCAATATCTTTAACGAGGCAATGCGGTACGCGAGACGGTAGTAGCACGTGCTGGTAGCGAACTAACAAGACACGTATATTACACGTTCAGTACGCATATACTACACGTTTACGGTACGATATGAATTCTGTGCTAACGTGCGTTTTATCTTTGAGCTGAGTTAAAGTAGTGGATGAGTTGTTTTGAACAAAATGTTTGTTCCACTTATGTTATAGTATAAAAGACGTGTCGTGTTAGTGAGTGTTAAGGTTTACAGACGCTGCATTAAACGCACTTAACTGCTTGACATGACATTCAAGCTTAATCATTCGTTCAGAAACACAAATTCTGAATTGACAAGGGATTTTTGTACTAATTTGATTGTTGTGTTTTAAGTGATCAACGATTTAAATCTAAGTACTTAATTAACGCTCGTGCAACTCGTTTTTGACTTAACAAGAGATTTGACACATGGTTAGTTAATTTTAGATTTGAACAGCCGTCGAGAAACCGGGCGTAAGTCTTGGAATATAATGCTATAATGCAATGCCGCCCATGTGACCACCCGTTTTTTTTTTCTAAAAATTTACAGTATTAATAACGATTAAAAAAGTCCTCCTTTGGGGGATTTAATGGACTTAAATATGTGTTTTTAAATAAATACAGATTTTTTTTAGACAAACGTCTTCACCTCCGATATTTTTTTTCATAATCGACAAATTTTAATAATAAATATTCGTTAACCCGATGAAATAACTCATAAGATTTTAGAAATAACAAACAGATTCCAAATCGAGCCAATAACGTCGGAGATATAGCAAAAAATGTAAAGCAAGGTCACAAACGCTGCTCAAAAAATAAAAAAATGAATAACATGAAAAATATTAAAGTTAATTTTCTATAAGTTTTAATGAATATTCAGAAAAATACACGCACATGTCCATGGGCGGCATTGTATAGCTAAGAAGGCATATATGAGATTTTATGGAATTGATCGAGAAAGTAGGTAAGTGATGAAGGGAGAAAGAAAGAATATTTACCCTTTCCTGCAGTTCAGAAATCACATAAAAAATTGTTCCCTGTTGATTCAAAGATTTTTTTCGAAGCATAGGTACCAATTTTTACAAATACAAGCAACGCAATTTGAATTATTAGACTTACCCAACTACACTACAGCAGTTAATAAATCGTAACCCAAAAAAAATGGCTCTCTCCAAAAATTCCTATCTCAGAACCTAACTCCGATTACAACAAATCATACTAACAGAGAAAGGCCATCTAAGCTTTAGGTATAGCAACAACAATGGCTCAATGATATACTACCCATTGGTGCCTCAACAGTTTATGAGAACGCAAACCTGACACATTTTTCGCCCCTAATGCCGGGTTCACACTACGGGCGGTTGGAATGTCGGTCGTCCACTTCACGGGACATAAAGCCTTTATGGAGACGTATACCGTAGCATCGGCAGGGCTGGCTGGTTTGTAAAAGTAAAAATTCGTGTCCAAGCAAGTAGATAGTAGGCAAAATAGATAAAGTGTCTTACTGGTTACTTCTAGGCAAGCATGCATCACAACATTGAGAAATGACGTCTAATTATCTTAAACGTCTAGGTGAGTCTGAAGGCGAAACCTTTTTAGATATAGCACTTATGATAGAGAACTTCTAGCAACGTCATCATTTCAGCTGAAAGACGTCCACTGCTAAACATAGGCCTTCCCCAAGCACCACCACTTCGACCGGTTTTGTCCTTCCCGCATCCAGCGGATTCCTGCATTCCTGCGGCCTTCACAAGGTCATCGGTCTACTTTGTTGGAGGCCTTCCAATGCTACGTCTTCCGGTACGCGGTCGCCACTCCAGAACCTTTCGGCCCCATAGGCCATCTGTTCTGCGAGCAATGTGCCACTTAAGTTTGGCAATTCTTCGGGCTATGTCGGTAACCTTGGTTCGCCTGCGGATCTCTTCTACAACATACATACCATAAGATGACCTAAACACTGGGAGCCTGGAGATCCGTAACATAGGGTTTCCCTATTACGGACTACAGTCTCTCGCAAAGGAGCTTTTGTCTACATTTATTGTCTAGTCCTAAGATGTTAATTCTAAGCCAACCTTTGTGGAGAGAGAAATAAATTTATGTATTTATTATTTATACATGGCAAAAACATTTCCGCCATTTGGTAGAAGGCAGAAAGCTAACAGTCCTAACAAATCACAAGCCATTAACATTCGCCCTAACTAAAAAGGTTTCCCTTCAAACACACCTAGGCGATTAAGATAATTACAGTTTATTTCTCACATAATGTACTGATGATAACATCATGACGTCGCCAACACATCCAGTTTCCACAAACTGACAAATGTTCTCATTCGATTTTGAACTTAACTGTCAACATTTTCAAGTTTAAAATCATTTGGAGAAATTTGTGATGTGAGCTGGCAACTGTACATAGAAGGTGACAAAAATACAGTCGCCGACGCATTATCCCAAATCGATGAGATTATCGTGCTGTCATTATTTGATTACCTTACAAAAGTTAGCCGAACTACATAAAAGCGATACGGAATTACAAAATCTACGCAAACATGGTCATGCCTATTCCCAACTATGTTGGGGTCGGCTTCCAGTCTTACTCCGGTAAGACTGGAAGATTGTACGGACTGAATCCGTACAGCTGAATACCAGTATTTTACATGGAGCGACGGCCTATCTGACCTCCACAACCCAGTTACTGGGTAACACGATACCCCTTGGTAAGACTGGTTGTCAGACTTTCGAGCTTCGTACGACCCGTAGCGACTGTCAAAGATCTACAAATGACAGCCGGGACCAACGGCCTAACGTGTCCGAGGCACGGAGGGGTCTTGGTATGTAAAGTAGGTCACCCATCCACGGACCAACCGCGGCAAGCGTAGCTTAACCACGCAAACATGGTAAAGTCCAATTTAAATTAATCACAATGCCCGATTCGGAGATAAAGATATTTAATATCCTACGCGCTACAACCTCATCATCAGCTTTTACACTGAAATCAGAAGCTTCACTCGAGCGAATGTTCACACGACAACGACAAAATTACATAGGAATAAACGATCCTTTCATTACATTTTTCGATTAAGCTGTAGGCTAGAGAAAGATGCCGAGTACCGAACACCAACATCTTTCAATCGGGTCACTAATGAATTCATTTTTCACTGTTGATTCATTTTGTGTTCAGACGCTTCACCTCGAGTAAAAGAAGCCGAATAAAAGACAAACCTGAAGCGTCTGATATCTGCATTAGACACCATCAAGTGAAATGGTTAAATACAAGCCTATTGTAATTATTAAAAAGGGTGTCCGTGTATTTTGGTTTTTGTCTTCCACAATACTTAGTGGAGAAAATTTTGTGAAATTGGACTTAACTTGAGTGATATATTCTAATAACAGCACACAATAAATACATAACATAATACCAAAGATACTCGTATAAATATGTCTAGATACACAGTCAAAGCCGTGAACTTGTAGAAAAAATTTGCGTCCAACTGTTGGACGCAAAATGCACGCACACTAAAATAACACAATTACAGCACAATGACACTCTATCTAGACATTTAAATAATCAAAGCATAATACATAATATCACGCCTGTTTTTCCCGAAGAGTAAGGCAGAGGTGTACCTTTAATACAAGGTAGATACTTGTCTTAAAAAAAACTCTCTTTTCTGATATTGTCCTATTCTGTTCGCACTAAGTTTTCGGTTTAAGTTTTTTTCAAGCTACAAATAGAACAGCCGTCTTTTGCCTATATATTTTCCAAAGACATAAATATGTCTAGATAGACGGTCAAAGCTGTGAACTCGTCAAGCGTTCAACTGTTACGTCCAACTGTTGGCCGCAAAATGCAAGCACGCTTGATTATCACAATGACGGTATACTGAGGTGGCGTGAGACTAAAACGTAGCTGTGAGGCACACCAGCATAACAAAGTTGGCCTGTTAGTTTTAGTTCTTTTGCAGCGCGACAGTATCTAGACACATAAATAATCAAAGGTATTTCCCTTCCTTATTCACATTTTCCGGAACTTCCAAATATTATATATCCTATCTGCCAGCCCTTGCCATAGACCAATTTATTCTATGGCGGTCGCAGTCGCCCCTGACGTATGCCCCTAGTACTTTATTCTGGGGCCGAACTCAATTGCATATTTGTGAATGCCTTCGACGGTCGAATCCTTCTACGAATATTCTTGTGTATGTGGGTAGTACTAGATTTATTCGGTTTATGTAAATAAAAGTGTGTTACATATTTAATACGGTTACGTTGTTGACCTCTAATATAACCTATATTACAACTTACTTTTTTTTCAATTACACCTTACATCCACAATAAGCCGCCATGTTAGATTTAATGTGACGTCATATAGCCTATAACCCGGGAAACAATTTGACGCTCCCATTATCCATTCAATTTCCCTCGTGATCGACGTCAAATACTACGAGCAGTTTAGGGGCTGTAAGGGAACAGATGAACATACTTACATAGCCTGTTAAAATCACAACTCTCCTTTGGTTTTACCATAGTCGGGTAAAAATATATTAATTCTAGTTGCAAATGGGCTATTTTCATTTATTATCACTATAGCTAACAGTTAATGAAAATAGTTTAGGAAAATCAATAATTTGGGGAATCTTTATTACACATATAATTTTATTCGGTTCCCCCCCGTACTACAGTTTCAGGAATGGTTACTGCGCCCTGAAATCTGCTATTGTTGGATATACTCCGAAGCACCCAAATTAATGGACTTAGAACCTATTGAAATTATATATGTCTGACAGTGTTACACTTTCAGGGTATTATAAAACAACTGCGAAATGCGGCGAAATGTGGGTATACTAAGGTACACCTCTGCTTAACCCTTTGGGAATTACCTGTAATTCCCGAAGGGTTAAGCAGAGGTGGTTAAGAGGAGGTAAAATAACATAACATGACGCCTGCGTCATGTTATGTTATTTTATAAAACAACTAAGTACCGTCATGCTATCCTTTACATGACACTCATGTCATGTAAAGGATAGTAAGGATTTTAAACCAGTCAGAAGCTCACTTCTGACTGGTTTAAAATGAAGATATGTATTGTTGTAACTATAAGTTAATAGTAGTAGAGATTTTTGTGGAATAGATCATCCGGGGAAGTAATTTTACCGTACCTATACAATAGGGGTCTTACACCCATTTTTGGAAAGTATCTTAATTAAATTCTATAGTGCTAATATGCCCCAAAAAAATCACAAAATTTTTATTCAATCGATAAGTGCCATAAAAATGCATTTAAATTTTACACTTTCGACTTTCGCGCGTAGTTTGACGAAAACGCTGGACGCAGTGGATACCATGTTGCTCTGTGGTCATGACGTCACTTGGCTATGTAAACAAATGCGCTGATCTATTATCTAACTATCAGTTGACAATTGAATCGTTTTAGTTTACACAGCCGTATGACGTAACAACATGGCGGCTACTATTTCATGGTGTTTTTAAACAGATTACAAAAACTGAAAACGTTGAATTGAATTTTAAAATTTATTTTGTTATTTTATGAACTAAAGCTAACATTTTCCGACTCTTTTTTGCCTAAACTACCTCAATAATATATTTATAGATTTTTTCTCGTATATAGTAAAATACCCTATTATATTGTTGCTGTGTTTAGTGGGCCCATCACGAACACGCGGAGTAAACGTAATAAATTCGAACGAATTTAAATTTGCAAATAGGTATACTGTGCGTTCCCTATATAACTTGACGCGTGACGCGTTTGGTAGCACTGATTTTTTCAGTCATGTGATTGGTAGTTCTGTTCTATCAGTCGCCATTTTGAACAAACTAAGACTGCTAAATTCAGTGCTACCAATCGCGTCACGCGTCAAATTACAGTGAAAACACGAAGACTTTATTTTAAAGACTTTATTTATATCTTTGGCTAATAATTATTGTGCTTGCCTCGTATATATAATTCAAACCAAAGTACTATAGGATTTCATTTACGATTCAAACATCGTTTGACGGCCCCATTTTGAAGGGTAAGCCTACGCTTACCCTTCAAAACGGGGCCCTCAAACGAT
This sequence comes from Atethmia centrago, assembly GCA_905333075.3. NCBI lineage: Eukaryota > Metazoa > Arthropoda > Insecta > Lepidoptera > Noctuidae > Atethmia > Atethmia centrago. The sequence goes on along the minus strand of HG995383.1, from coordinate 9,338,301 downwards.
GTTTAATTAACGTTGACAATATAAAATAGCTCATACAAAATCAAATAACGCTATAATGCCTAATATATATATTCTTTATATTATCGGACGACATATAAACAGGCAGCCTACATGGACCGCTACCTAGGCCCTCCACTAAGGTTATCTGTAATACTACCAGAGACATCGCTTATGCGTCGCTATCTCAGAGACATACCTAGCTGAAATATTTTATGAGCCTGAAATTAAACCCTGAAAACCTGAAAGAAAACAACTCATACAAAATCAAATAACAATGTGGCAATACTACCACAGTGTTGTTTGATTTTGTATGAGCTATTTTATAGTGTCAGCTTTAACTTATTCTCACTATTATTTAAACTGAGAGGTTGGGGTTAAGTAATAACAGCCACACGGGTCGATCGATCAGGTTTAGCTACGCTTGCCGCGTTGGTTGGTGGATGGGTGACCATCTTTACATACCAAGACTCTCCGTGCCTCGGAAAGCATAATATGTTGGTCCCGACTGTCATTTGTGGATCTTTGACAGTCGTTACGGGTCGTCAGAAGCCCGAAAGTCAACCAGTCTTACCAAGGGGTATCGTATTACCCAGTAACTGGGCTATGGGGGTCAGATAGGTAGTAGTTTCATTTAAAATACCTACTGGTATTCAACTACATCCGGCTAGACTAGAAGCCAACATAGTTGAAAAGTCTAGGCGGATTATGATGATCATTCAAATGGATAACTTCACTTCCCTATATGTTTATTCGAGCGTATGGCACACGCGGGCTGCAGCTGAAAAACAGCGTCTGGTAGGACACCTTTTTTTTGGATGGGAAATCTTCAAATAACTTCTCCCGCGGGAGGGTGTGTCAAAGCGGGAGGGTGTGTCAGACTCTTACTGACTAAAACCCACCCGTATTCCTTCCTGTTGCCTGTGTTGCGGGGGCCTCGGTGACCCATAAGTACCTTCCCACGACCCCGTCAGGCATCGGCCCTAGTGGAACCCTACATTTGTGCTGACGACATATCTTTGAGGCGCGCGTGGAATACAACGCGCCGTCGATCCGGGCCTGGTCCTTACCGGACGGTGAGCAATGGGTAGCTCACCATCCGCAAGCCCACGCCTACGGTGGCCGGAAATCCGCCCGGGATTCTCGACGCCCAGGGCGGCTCCTGCGGCGGCTAGGGGTGAGAGTGCGCGAAATTTGCCTTTCCCTCAACCGTCCCGCCTCCTCCTTCGCGAGCATCACTGCTTCGCAGAAAGAGGTGACGGCTGCCCCTGCCCTCTCGCTTCGTACCATGGCCTGAACCAGAGCCGGACGCGAGAGATCTCTGCCGCCGATCGCCTCCACGTGGACACGGCGGTGCTCTGCCCAAGCCGGGAAAACCTCCACCGTATGCTCCACCGTGTCCTCCGGGCGATCCACACAGTGGTGACACCCGGGCGTTTCCTCCCGCCTTATCCGAAACAGGAACCTCCCGAAGCTGCCGTGTCCGGTGAGGACCTGCGTCAGGCGAAAGGTGAGGACGCCATGGCGCCTCTCTAGCCACTCCTCAAAGAGGTGACTTATCGCCGCAATCGTGGCGTGCCCAGCACTGGGTTGCGACAACCGTATTCTCCATGTCCCCACGAGATCCCGCCGGAGCTCCGTCCGCTGTGCCGCGATTTCTCGCGGCAGCGGAGTTACGCCCCGGCGTTTCGCCTCCTCGCGCCACTCCTATACGTGCGCGAGGACTTTCGCCTCCAGATCCCATGGCGGCAATCCGGCAAGGAGGCTCGCTGCCTCACAGGAGACCGTGCGGTATCCCCGGACCATCCAGATGGCCATGACCCTTTGGGGCGCGCTCAACCGGCGGGCTGGCCGGAGTGCCAGAGAGCACGCCCATACAGGAGCCCCGTAGATGGCCATGGACCGCACGACCCCCGCGTAGAGCCTCCGGCAGGAGGCGTTTGGACCCCCTAGATTGGGCAGGAGCCACTTCAATGCAGCGCCTGCCCGCTCCAGTTTGGGAGCCAAACGTTGGAAATGCTCCACGAATTTCCACCGGCTGTCGAGGACGAGTCCCAGGTACTTCATCGTCGACTCGACGCCGATGAAAACCCCTCCCACCGTTATTTGGGACCCCAACGGTGGCGCGTTCCAAGGACCATGAAAACACATGGCCTCGGACTTGTGCAGGGCCACCTCGAGTCCCAATTGCCGGATCAGCAGAGCAGCTAAGGTCAATATGGCGGCGCCCATCATTCGTGCAAGTGCTCCGCGGTATTTGTGTTCTGATCAGTGTATTGGTGTAAATGTTGTTGTTCACTTGATCGTGATGGACAACGATAAACCGTTCAACGAGGGAAAAACCAAGAAAAGTGTGAATAGTGCGAAAATATCCGACGAAAAAAAGTTTCACTTGCATCGCGGTTTCATAAAACCACACTATGTTTTTTTTTCTTTTAGCAAGTGTTACAGTCCGTTGAAACTATATGAATTAACGATTAAATTTTATCATAACCAATCGCTTTTGAGTCATTTAAAGACATTAAAAAATATTTTATATCACACCGTCCAATGGGCACAGAAATACAGAATTGCTGATTGATTCAATATTTTTCATTTGATTTAAACTAGAAAGTTCTGTACTGTCTGGGCTATTTCTGGTAACAGTCAAATTTTAAAATAATTTGTATCGGAGTCAGGGCTTATACAATCATTGTTGTTATTTTGACATACATCTATTCTTTATACCCGTGTCAATATGTTTTTCATCACATTCCACGGTCCCTTACACTTATTTTGAGCTTTATTTATGTAATTGGTATTATTATTTTTTCGTGACGTCAATATGCACATTGATTTTTACTTTTACAACTTACTTTTATTATGATAAATGATTTTTATTTCTTTAAGTAGGTTTACACAAACACTTACACGTCAATCATATTTTTTAAATAAAGCTATCTGGCTACTCTGAGAAGAAAGGCCGAAACAAACTCAGTGGACACAGTCTCTTTTAAAGTCCAGACATAATCTTGGTCAGATCATTGTGAAGGCCATGTAGATTGGTGTCTGAAATGGTCCTTTTGAGGACAGAACTATACAGATTGAGTGGACCTGTCCACGATATCAAAGAAAGAACATTTGGAAAGGCCGCATAAATTACTCAAACTGCTAGACCATGATTAATACTAAATGAGAAAAACAAAAAATAACAAAAAAAAACAACAATGACCCACGTGCATAGTCTTCACATTCACAATAATTGCAAACAATATAATACTTTACAAGTAAATATTTATGTAATTGTATATATAAAATTCAACAATGCCGATGTGTATAGAGATCCATGTAGGTTGGCGTCTGAAATGGTCTTTTGAGAAAAGAACCACACAGATTTGAGTGGACCTGTCCAGACAGTGCACGTTAGTAAGTCAGTAATCGTGTAGCTCAACTCAGAGCTTAAGGAGCTCCACGACTCGTCGAACAATACCAAAGAAAGGACATTTGGGTAGGCCGCATAAAGTACTCAAACTGCCAGACTATCATTAAAGCTAACTGAGAAAGACATAAAACAAAATATGAACCACATTCATCCACAGTCCTCACATTCACAATAATTTAAATAATAATTTATTGAACTCCACAAAGTAAATATGTCATTGTGTTTAGAATAATAATTAAATGTCAGTGTATATAAAAAAAATAAAGTTTCATGCAAAAATTGGAGCAGCTCAATCCCAGGCCTTTTTGTCCTCAATAAAATCTTTAACGGTATAAAAGGCCTTCTGGCACAACTTAATTTTAATAAATGATTTGAATTTATTAAGGCTATTAACATTAACTAAATTTAATTAAAACTAAGTTAAGCCTAAAAAACGCCCTCGGGCCATGGTACCGAGGATGCTGGCGGCATTTCCTAGCTGAATTGCAATGCTGATGCGTTGCGCGAGAAAGCCGCCACCTTTTCTGTCACCAGTCGGACAACATCAACTAGACGTTTCGCGATTTCCGCAAATAACTTATGCGCACCGGGACCCCACGGACCGAGGGTCTCGACGCCAAAGGGCACAAAGTTGTACTCTCTGCCAAGGCCTCCATATTTAATAACTTTCAGATTTTCGGCATTTTCTGCCGCTGCACTCGCTTTAGAAGTAGTCCGTTGGAGGTGGGACGGTGCCAGTGTGTCTACACAGGTAGCGTCCCACACAAGCATCCGTCCCAAACTCCACGGGACCAAAGACACACCATCAGGTCTTTTGCCATCATCTCTGACAATGCCAGTCGGCTCAAGAAGAGCAGGCACATTGATGCTGGCAAGAGACCGGCGTATTATGTCATAAAGTGTCGCAATTTATTAAGGCTTAGATCTTGAACGTGGCTTGGAAGTTTATTATAAAGACGTATACATTGACATCTGAATGAGCTACCTATTTTCTTGGGCCTTATTCATTTAGTAAACCAATCATGACTAGATGAGCCTGAAAAAGTAAGGTGATGATAATGCATATCCTATCTAGTTCGATGTTCCCAACAATGGACGGATACATTCCTTTTGCCTTATTAATTGAGTTGACCTGAATGGTGCTGATCCATACGTCATGTTCGTGAACGGGCGGCATTAGTCGGGACTGGACGTCTCTTAGCTGCCACGGCTTATTTTAATTAATTTAATTTTTTATTGTTTATTTTTTATGTTTTTACTGCGGACGCTTCCAACGTGCACGCCTTTCTACATCATTCTCACGCGTATACTTCAACATGAATGATATAACCATGGAGTTTTTTTCCCCGTTTTTCTCCATAGGAACATACTACAGGTTGGAATTGGCAACTAGCTTCATCTTTATGACTGGCCGACCCCTTGTCAATCGAAAAGTGCCTGTTATAGGTTTAATTAAAATAAATGTGTTTAACTTTGAGTTAATAACCGAATGACATTAACCCAGAAACAGTCTCAAAACCCATCCTGTCGCCTTGTTCCCACCACCCTGTTGTGAACCCACCACCATAATTCTACTTTCGGTCGCTGAAAACTAACATCAAAGCATAAGTAAGCAATCCAGATACCATCAGAAAAGCTATGAATCTAAATCAAGAGGAACTTCATCAAAGTTTGTTGACGCCGCCGGGCCCGTAGGCACTTTCAAACTCATTTTCATATTACGAAGCCTGTGTTGCGCCAGTCCTTGGATTAAACAAAACTTTAATGTGTTTTTTGCTTTGCAAGAGATTTTCATATCGTATTGTGGTTGGCTTATCCTAATAAGTTCCGGGTGTAGTGCATATTTTAGAAGGAAATGCTTGTTTCATTATGCAATAATGGGTGTTGTGGTGCTGTTTGTGCACATAATACTTAAGGCTCGTGCAGACTGGCGCGATATCGCGGACGCGACAGGCAGCGCGACACGCAGTGCGACACTTTCCATGAAGTTTTCATAAAAATTGTGCTACTAGTGTCGCGTCGCGCCTGTCTGCCTTTACATTCATTTGTTCCCTTAATGTAGGTACGTTCAAAAATAAAACATTTTTAAAACATGTTAAGGTACCTATCATTCTAACACCGGGTTGGGATTGTACAAAACTTTAATAGGCTTAACTTAGGTTTAATTTAATTTAGTTAATGTTAATAATCATCTTGTAACTTGGTTATGTAAATAATTATTTTAAATAAAACATAGTGATGACAAATCCGACAGTAGATTCGCCACTAACTACACGAAAAGAAAGAAACAAAATAACACAATCTTTGCACACAAACATAAATATATTTCTACAAATAGGCGGATTTATAAGAATATAATTACACATTTGACTGCTTCGTTGGTCTAGTGATTGCAAGCGCTACTGCTGAGTATGAGGTCCTGGGTTCGATTCCCGGGTCGGGCAAAGTGTTATTCTGTTTTTCTATTTGGAATATCTCAGTAGCAGCCCGGAGTCTGGGTGCATGCCCGGTTGATGGCTATAGGCTCGCCCCCTATTACATGGGACTTAAACATAACTGGCGAAATGTGGGTGTACTACAGGTACACCTCTGTCCAACCCTGCGGGGAAACAAGGTGTGATGTTATGTTATGTGTTAATTAAACATACAAACCGCGTACGCTTCCCCCACATCATCACCAGCCAGTCTAACCGGATGCAGCTAAATACCAGTATTTTACTTGGAGCGACTGCCTATCTGACCTCCACAACCAAGTTACTGGATAACACGATACCCCCTGGTAAGACTGGTTTTCAGACTTTCGGGCTTCTGACTACCCGTAACGACTGTCAAAAATTTACAAATAACAGCTGGGACGGGTTAACGTGCTTTCCGGGTTCTTGGTATGTAAAGATGGTCACCTATCCATTGAACATCCACGGCAATTGTAGCTTAACCTGATCGAACGACCCGTGCGGCTGTTGTTACTTTGCCACATACTGATAATTTCATATTTTCATAACAAAACCTTTGTGGGATTCATACGTAGCCACAGTATGTATGTAAGTAAGTAATTGTTCTTAAGACCCGTTCTCGCCGACTTAGTTCAGTCTAAGTTAACAATGAAGTTATTTCAGGGACTAAGTTTACTTTCAATCAAACATGTGTGGGTTTGAGACCCGAACATGCTCGAGTGAATTAGGATTAAGGCGTGTTTAACATGATATTACTCGTTCACCATGCTAGTGTAAATATACCCTAAATACACGTTGACTGAGACTATGCAAATACTGACACAATACGTCGAAAAAATTCTGAATGTATGACAATATTTTGCAGTATGTAGACACGCTTGAAACAACGCTCTATATACGATGTAAAAAGCGTTGTTTAATGAATTCCAGGAATCACTAACTACGTGTAATTTTGAACATTTATAATATACGAGAAATATCAAAATTTATCGAAGTATTTCAAGTTATAGTCACTCATATACATAAATTGCTGCCTACTCAACCACATCGAACATTTTAAAATGAATACTAAAAACTCGACGAAAGGTCTGAAATCATTCAATATTCATAAAAACTACAATTTTCACAAAACGAAAAACAGAAAAGACTACTCCCATACCCGAAGAAACAACAAACAGGGATACACCAAACGATGGACAAACGACGAAAGACATAGCACACACAAACGATCCAAATAAAATAGACAAAAGTATCGAATTTCAATTTCTTTCCAAACGTATACATACATTGGACGCGACAGTATACAAGGCTGCTCAACCCTAGGCCCGCGGGCCACCAACGCATTCGAATTGGCCCGTCAAAAGCTATCAGCTGGCGATATTCTTTAGAGAACAGATTTCAGGACTACAAACTAGGTCTAAAAATATTTTGCTTCTTATGAACCCATTCTCATTTAGCTAACACTAAAACATATTTTCAGACTTGATTTTATTATCGACTCCGATGTGTCGCTACATATTGATAAGTTGTTAGCATATAAACCTCTTCCAAGGTATCAGTGAAGTTCTTTTTATCACCCGACTGCCCCAGAAGGTAATGTTTTTCGAAAGTACGTATGTATGTATATTTCTTTGGCACGCTCTATAGCCTAAACAGCTAGATGAATTTTAACATATGAGGTATCATTAAATTCGTCTTAATTGTGGGAGTCACATAGGATATTGATATGTATATTGCATATGCAAATAAATACAAAAAAGGAGGGACAGGCTTTTAATAATAAAAATAAATTACAACAATATTGGTATCAAATAAAATCTAATAATGAGTCAATTCCAAATATATACATATTTAGGCCACCATTTCCACACAAACTAATGAAAAGTGAGATTCAACCCATTCTTTAATAAAATTATAACGCAAACAAACAATTGCTGAAATAAAGTAAATCTTGTAGTCGGTTTTTTTTAGATTATTCAAACTATGATTGTTTAATATTAATAGCTAGGTATCTACCATAACATAATATAGGCAAGTTTTATTTACTAGATGGCCGCCGGCAGACACAGAATCAAAATTATGGCCCTCCATCAAAATTAGTTGGACAGCCTTGGTTATACTCTGTACTGTGCAGTGTACACCTTGGACGTACGGTGGAACCTTGCCGAGATAGATAAGCGTGTTGTTGATGTCGAGTCTCTTTAGAAAATTGGTGTCTTTTGTTTAGACACGCTTCGCAGACGTATTGGAGTGGGGATTATCGTACTGTGTGTTCGTGTCTTTATTTTTATGGTCACAATGAATAAACAAAAGAGAGATGAAACGGAGATAAGTAGATGATGAGATGAATCATAGTTGAATTTTCTATACATCATCATGCCTGCTTTCCACAAATGTGTAGGCAGAGGTGTAGTACTACAACCCCCACATCCTGGCATCTGTGTCCCATGCAGTCAAAGAGCCAAGAGACAAGGCCGTGGAAGCGGCGAAGTTTTTGGCTATCAAGATTTGAAATACTGTCGTGCGACACGAAGAAGTAGAAGGAAAGTAACACCCACAATTTCTCCGTTATGTTTACGTCCCAAGTAATATGTAGGTCTACTGGCATTATCCGGCACATAGCCAGCCTGCGAGTGCCTACGAAAAACAAAACTGATGAAATTCACAATATTTTCTTAGTCGCTATCGGGTAGAAAAATATCCAAATACACAGCCCTATCTTGAAACAAACCACGCACGATGCATAACTTTTAATGATAGTCAAATCGTCTTCAAATTTTACAACAACCCATAACTATGAGCGTTATGATAACTAATCCGTTCTCCATCCTTACATTATTATAAAACAATGTCTCCCGCCGCTTCTGTCTGTCTGTCTGTCTGAACGCGATAATCTCAGAAACTACGGAATGGATTTTCAAACAGTTTTTACCAATGGACGGAGTTATTCATGAGGAAGGTTTATGTGTATAATTTATTAAGGCTTTGTGTAAATTGGCTGAAATTTGATGATTATTGTTGAGGATGTCAAAAAAATCATGCCGTCTGGGAGCTTTACTGGCTTGCGCAGCGTAAGCCGTTAGAGATAAACAAAATAAATGTTCTACAAGATTGTACATCTAAAAAGTTCAACAATAAATCTGCGATAGCATATCGTCGGTGATATTCTGAAACCGCGGAACTAACAGTGTTTAAAACCGCGTAAGGTAGGTGCAGTGAACTTTACAGGAACGAGGAAAAACGTAATATTTACTAAACCACTTGACTTTCTATTGTTTAAACTTTTAAATTGTCACACAGTAATCATTTTTATCTTTCAGAATTTGATTTAAAAAAAAAATATTTCCGAAGCTATTTTATGACCGGTATTATCTTAATCCTCACCTAATAAAATATGCTTTTGAAATCGGGCATGATTTTTCATGATTTTTTTTTTGTATAAACAGACTATATTATTGTATATAATTATATCTGTATTTTCTTTTCAAATATTCATATTATCTTTACTAAAAATAAATATTCCCTATGAAATCGAACGGGCGGTGCAGTAAGAGCGCGACACACATTTGTTGGCCAAGGTCAACGGCGATTAGCCGATCCTTAATAGTATCAATCCCTAGCATAAGGTGGAATGACGGCTCGCTTCAAGCTTATTTCACCTAACCGGCTGGAAAAAGACATAGGCTACATTTCATCCTGGATTTTTGGTTGAATTAAATAAAAAAAATATTCAAATGGGTACACGGATTTTCTTAAATCATAGCTAAGAACAGTCTCGATCAAGCCAACTTTTAAAAAAAAAGAACAAATTTGGTTCAGCCGTTTAGGAGCTACAATTTCACAGACAGATACATACGTTAAACTTATAACACTCATCTGTTTTCGTCGGCGGGTTACAAAAGAATGATGAAATAGAAAAAACACTCAGAGAAAGTCGCGGGCAAAAGTTAGTACTCCATATGAGGAAATAAACAACAGACATAGTCGGTGTTTCCCCTTCATACGCGGATCACCATGACTAATTGACATGGTAATAACTACAGCAGTTAAATTTAACTGTCTTTATCTTACGTAACTGATATGTTAATTTGACTAAAATTGAGTTAATGTGCTCTAAAAATGAATTGTAATGTTTTGACGAAACGTAGTACTTCCATATTTTAATGAGAACAAGAGAATTAATGAGATTGGAGTGTTTTGTTTTGTTATTGTGGAACTACTTAGACATATAAAATAGTATAATTATTTTTATCCGTGTATTACATAACATTGATCAGGCAGGGGACATAGTCCTTCCATATCCACCACCAATCTACATGGCCTTCACATGATCTGACCAAGTAACTAAACTAAGTCTGGACTTCAAAGGAGACTGTGACCTCTGAGTTTGTTTCGGCCTTTCTTCTCAGAGTAGTCAGATAGGAAACGCCGACCTCATCTAGCTTTATTTAAAAAATATGATTGACGTGTAAAAGTGTTTATACAAACCTACTTATAGAAAATAAATCATTTATCATTTATCATAGTTTTAGGTTACCAATCCAGTATAGTCACCCAAACCCATATCCCATTATGTTTTGTTTCCAAGTTCTGCAGTAGTCCTGCACCGACCGGGGATTGTCCTAGAGTGGATTTGCATAGTGCATACAAAGATAATCGTCAGTTGGTGCCTCAATAAAAATGTCTAAGGGGCCTCTGCGAGTTGGCTTCGGCCCCTCGTACGCCTTCCAAAGGTCCGGAAAAAATCCGGAAGCCAGGGTCCCGAGATTTATATAATAATCCCGACATATTTATATGTAATTTTATATTTAATAAAGGTATTTCGCGTGCCTTTTCAATGTGCCTTTTTATGTTGTTGCATCCTTGCGTAGGAACTTAAATAAATATCTCATAAAATCTGGATAGATTTAAAAGATTCACTTTCGGAACTTGAATATTATTATGTATTTGTAAAAAGGCATGTATACCACCTGATGTAGGTAATGTTAGTTATGAGGTCTAAGAAGGAAATACAAAACATCTGTAAAATTTAATGGTCTGGAAATACAAACGGTCGTGAAAATACAAATGATAGTGTAGATAAAACTGTATCCGTGTAACAAACTCATCTAATGTCAGTAGTACGTAATATAATGAAATTAAAATGAACACTATCACAGCTAAGTAGGCTTTACAAGTTACCGAGTAATAGTCGACCAACTTACATTTGCAGTTAGAGAATTGACCGTGGCATATATCGATTTTTCAACTGCTATGTTAAGTTTGTTTTTGGGATAAATTTATCCCAACTTCCCAACTACGGAACACGCACTTGACCGGTTTTTTTATTATATAGATTCCAAAGTCACAACGTTAACATGTAAGATCTCTTGCATTATAAACACAACGCTCAAACTTACTATGAACAACCCACAGTCACGATGCACAAGCTATAAGAACGCATTGCACATTTTAATTAAATTTTCCCGGATATTATTAAAACATGCAGCTTTAGCATAACTTATATGGCTCACAAGCTTTGCATGCATCAAGAAAACTGCAACGAAAGTCTTTGTTCGTACAGAAAAGGAACAAGCATTAGGTAATCATATCACCAGGCGCGGGCTTGCGGACGGTGAGCAATGGGCAGCTCACCGTCCGGTAAGGAACAGGCCCGGGTTGACGGCGCGTTGTGTTCCACGCGCGCCTCAAAGAGATGTCGTCAGCACAAGTGTAGGAGTCCACTAGGGCCGATGCCTGCCGGGGTCGCGGGAAGGTACAAAAGGGTTACCGAGGTCCCTGGCAACACAAGCAATGGAAGGAATACGGGTGGGTTTAAGTCAGTAAGAGTCTGACACACCCTCCCGCTCCGCCCAGAGCGAGAGAAGTTATTTGATGTTTACCTACCCAAAAAAAAGGTCTATTACAATTTTCGATTCATCAATACCAAGACCTCTCCAGACCAAATACGATGAGCATAAATTTTAAAATAATAATGATTGTAACCCCCAAATGCGCGGTCGTTACAAATCTCTTTTATTAATTTCTGACATCCGAAAACCGCATTTTATGCGTGAATAATTTATATGGAACCGATAGCCATTAACCCTGCAGGCGACAGGTGGGTCGCCTTCGACCGAACCCAATAATTCGTTATGGTCTCTGGACTAGGCTTTCGTTAACATTTTCGGTTGACTTCATAACTCCCAACGACTTCGGTTTGGTATAATTTTGACAAATGAGATGGAAAGATCAATTTTTCATATACGTATGTATGTACACACGACTACATATCAAGCTACATATTTCCAGTTTAAACTGATCTCGCATTGTATAGGATTCCCGTACAATATAAACTGACCTCTCGTCAGTTTATACTGGACATTTATAGCTAAACATGGATTATATTGTTATCCAATTTATTGTTCCTTTGTTCTCAAACAATGACTGCTATAGCTCTACAAGGGCCTTTTGGCACGTTCTCAAAATTGGAACCAGAAAGAAAGAAAACATATTTATTGGGACTTGCACAGAAAGATCATGAATTAAACTAGACACACTCATAGAAATATTTAAAAATCTATATATATAAAACAAAATTAAAATAAAAATAATAACAGAAAGTTCTGTAGGAGGCCAAAAGGCTCCTATCTCAGCATGATGCTGCGAAATTTTTAAAGTAAGTGTCGCAGTGCTGGTATTCTGATAGGGCCCGAACTAACTAACGCCGCCATCTTGTTTTTTGCAATATATTTTACAAAACAATTGCACAAATGTTTACCAATAGCTTAGCAGCGTAATTTTAAACATTCCCCATGATGATAAACTCTTAATGTCATAGAAAACCAAAATTGTTATTCAAGTCAAACGTACCTCGGCCTAAAGCCGCCAAAGGCTAGTTCCAGCCCCCTTAAAGTCTCCGTTGATTAAATGAACTGTCCAACTAAAGTGCAAACTACCACGATTAATGGAATTGAACTTCAGTCGCCATGGATAATTAAAGCTGAAACGTTAGAGGAAGGAACAAAAAGTATTTAACTATCGCTTCCGTCACCACTCATTGATATACTTAGTTAGGTAATCGTGTAATTTTCAATTGTGACCGGAACCGATTTCATTGAATAAGCATGGAGTTCTGCCATTTGTGTTGGTTATACAAGAGTTTACGGAACTATTTAAATTGCTCGTGCATATTATTTAAGGTCTACAGGGTTATAGTTTTACATCAGTATCGTCATATTGGTGCCGATTCCCTTGTTCACAAACTAACCTAAATTTAAGTTCAGTGCATCTTTTTCGTTATATTTCATTAAGAAAAGAACAGAAGATAAATTATAGTTTAGTCCTGTCAAATTAATCAGCGCTTGACGTAAGTTGACGTAAGTTGACGTAATTTTAGTAGGCAAGTTTTTAATCACGTCTAAACTTGTATGGAGTAGTGACAGGCGCTGATTAATTTGACAGGACTAAACTAAAATTTATCTTCTGTCCTCTTCTTAAGAAGAGGACAGAAGATAAGAAGATTTAAATTTAGTTTAGTCTGTGCACAAGGGAATCGGCACCAATATCTATTGAATTATAATCTTTCGTAAATAAACCCCTGCTCTTTTAAGTGAACTTTTTTAAACACAAAAACCCACTTAAGCAATAATAGTGAAATAATACTATATTTAAGTTTCGATTTTTATTTACAGAATATATTTCTATTTAAACTCCGCTGAAGATCTGGTCGCCATTTTCTATCCTTCGCTAATTCCAAAGTCACTTTACGAAATCAATGTGTTAATGCGCCCGAATGACAGTTACAAACGACGCCGCCACGCGACGGGTTAAACGTTCAATGTTTACTAATTACCTAACATTGGCGGTTTTCTCGACATTAATCAAATTAAATAAAGGACTGCTTCTCTGGTCTAGAGGACGTAGGCGCTCTGACTGGCACTGGGTTCAGTACCCAGGTCGGGAAAAGAATTATCCTCGTTTTTCCATTAGAAATTTCATAGTAACAGCCCGGAGTCGGGATTTGTATCCGGTTTATGGCTGTGGACTCTCCCCATATTACATGTGACCTATACATAACTGACGGAAGTAGCCGTACTTACTATACATACACTGCTACCCACCCTTTCAGAAAACTCAGGCGTAAGATGCTCTGTAAAATTTTAATATCTCAGGTAACTCTCTGAAGGTCGTCATGTACGTCACGGTAACTTGGAAGCGTCACGTCCATCTCATCTTTAAACTCGGTTTAGGTAAGCGTCGGTTAATTAAGGGAACTTACTTCAAGTTGGAACGTTTGTTTACTAAAGTTATGACAGTTATATGTGAAGGAACATCTCCTTAGATGGCACTTGAAAATTACAAGTCTCGTTGAAGATGAATAATAGTTTGACCAAAGCACTTACAGTGAAAAGTACTTTGGTCAAACTATTTTTCACATTTAAATTGGTTTTAGCGTTCCGTACCCAAAGGGTACCAACGGGACCCTATTACTTGAAACCGCGGGGTGCGACTATCGGAGCGGGAGACAAGCGGTTCGTCCACTGACCTACGTCATGTTATAGTTAGTAACAACACAAGCAAAATAAGGCTCCGCTGTCCGTCCATCATGGTTGTCTGTACCTAAAGTCGGTTTACGGACGATAATTTTACGCGATAACGAGAGAGAGATGCGTCACAAGCCGAACGCTTAGGCGGATCGTGCCTCTCTATCGCTAGTTCCGCGCTCTCGCTTGCACGCTCGGCTCAGGCGGAACGTGACAATGAGTCTTGCTTTTTCGTGCGTGCAGCCGGCGTTCATCGATTTTTAAGACGTTACCACGTCAAAAAATAACGTTAGTAATTTTAGGGGGTCCCCATACAAGAAAAGTGTTTTTTTTTCGGCGTTTATTTTTACTAAAGCGTTTATAAAAGTATTGTACTGTTAAATATTATACGGTGGTACGGAACCCGTGCGAGTACCGCGTATGAGTCCGACTCGCCTTTGGTCGGTTTTTTGCGGATCAACTCTACAAACTCTGCTTCTATAAATATTTTTTTTAAAACCTCGTTCATTTCACTCCGAGTTATTTGTCGTTAAGGTCGTATTTTACTGGAAAATATTTCACTTTGTATATACGAGCAATACGTTGAAGGCTTTCATAGTTGCGGTGAACCGCGGTCAGAATCTTCTGAAGGGAAATGTCTGGTAAACCGTTTTATCCTTTAGTAGGTGGTAGAGGACAGCGGTTTGTGTACACATTACGAATAGGACTAAATAAAAACGAGTAAGAACATCATGTGTTGTGTGTGGTTGGTGTGTCGTAAATAAAGGACATTATAATATTGTGATGCAACTTGGGAGGGAATGTTTTTCAGGCAGATATAAAGAAAGAAAAGAAATAAAATTTATGTGCGGTAAACATGACGCGAAGAAGGAACACACATACAAAAAAGAACATGTTGGGGAAAAATCTGCGTCACGTCCACGCAAAACGGCCATCGCTCAGCATAATGCTGCGACCCTATGCGAGACAGAGACCCAGCGCAAGTTTTCAGCGACTGCCGGCTTTGACGTGAACGATCGGACACACAGAATCGGTTCGGATATACAGAAGAACAGCCCGGGCAGGATATGACAGATTAAAACTAATTTTAGTCGTCGGCCATATTGAAAAGAAAGGCGAAACTGCATCTAGTTGTATCATTCAATCTTCCGAAGTTATAGCGAAAAGCTTCATAAAATTTAAAACATGGTATTTTATTTATATCCATGTCCTCGGTAGGTAGAAAAACGACTATGTCTTCATAGTCGTTTTTCTACCTACCGAGGCGCAGTTGGTAGAAAACAACCTGTCTTTTTCATGCCAGTGTAACGAAGCTCATCGTCCGAAATATAACATCCCTACCTCAGTTTTCGTCAACTATCTCCGAACAACCGTTTCTCATGGTAGAATTGATTTGTTATTCTATTCAAACTTTAAGTGAGATTTATTCATTCTATTTGTCGTCGGAATCAAGAGTCCGACCTGGTATCGCAAGTCGATATCTCCCCATCGCTCGTCCTATCGGTTCCAGCTTCGCTAAATTGATTGCAGGTTCTCCTGATGTTCCGATTTTCCGATCACTCTTGTCGAATCGCGACATTTTTCTTCAAAACGGCTTTGGCGATGAAACCGTTTGTTGGGTGCCGATGACATCTTGATTTGAGCTAGGGAGTCTGAAGAAAGTGGTTGAAAGATTTTGATTGGTTTTATTTGGGCTTTAATTATAAAATGTGCTGCTATTGATCATATTTTTTTATTTGTGATATTTCATAAATTTTTGTTAGTGATAATAATGTAGTGTTTTATTTGAATGACTATCCAATTTTATAAATTTTATTTTAATTATTGTATTGAATTATAGTGTATTTTACTTTAATGATCTAATGAATTTTAATGTATTTATTTTAATGTATTTTATTTGAATGGTGTAACATTATTTTTCTTTTTGTTTTAAATGTATTTTTGATTTATATATTGGGACTTGGTGCCTTAGTAAATAAATAAATAGTTCCGCAGAGCTTGTGAATTTTCATTTTTAAATGAATTTATACACAGCGATTTGATTTCGCCGTTCAACTACGTAATACGTCAATGAATTCTGCTGAAACTGCGCTTCCTAATTGCTATTACCATGAGCATTAATATTTCCACAATCAATAAGTAGCTTGTTGTGGCAGACAGATTGGTGTTGGTGTTAGTGAAATACACATAATCAGCCTAAAATGTTTCCACTGCTGGAACACAGGTCTCCTCTCTGTGAGAGGGAGTGTGCTGTAATGGATTACGGCCCATTCCCTCATCATGAACCCGGCCGCGTGGGCCACCACGCGGGCACAATGCGGGTTGGTAGATGTGTTCGAATTTTTGGTCCTAGCGCATGCAGATTTCCTCACGAAGTTTTCCTTCACCGTTTTGAGGGCAGTGGTGATGTCATAATTTACACAAAGTAAAGCACCTGTCTGGGGTCGAACCTACGATCTACCACTCGTAAGTCGCGGCCGTTACCACTAGGCCTCCACTGCTCACGAAATACGCTCACTGGTGAAATACGTTTTTATTAAAACATTAGGGAACGCAGCTGTCTAAGAATATCATCTTCATTGATTCTAAGGTTTTTCCTACAACCATGGTTGGAATAATGATGTATTCTTATCCTGGAACCAGATGGATTTTCCTTGCGGCTTACGAAAATAATTATGTGTTACCTTTTCACGTCTCGATCTATGAAAGACAGATGATGGCATAGAACCTGGAGAAGGATAGAATAGAATAGAATATCTCTTTATAATGTACACCATAAATTATAGATATAAATGTAGAAATTTTATATAGGGTGACACAATGGGCGGTCTTATCGCTAAAAGTAATAATATGTTTTATTATCTCACCACAATATCCTTATAAAATAATAACAAAAAAATTATATTGTCCAGTGAGGGGCTTAAAGAAAAATATTATGGGAGACTGGTGCCTAAGCGAAGTCGATATTTCAGGCCACCAGGTCTCCACCCCAAGTACATAAATATGGTTTCCTGTAAACTAAAACTAGACAGTAATTTTCATTTTACTTATAGGAAGGAGTGTTTGTGTGGACTGTGTGGGTGTGTGAGTGTGGGTGTGTGTGTGTGAGTGTAAATGATGAAAAAGTTGATGCGTCTTAAACTATTTGATGAATACCATAGTAGTATGTGCTTGTGGTAGAGATAAACATAGACGAAATGCGGTGAATATTTTGGGATAGAAAGTAGATTTTCGGTTGTTTTATAGTCCAGTGTCATAAGTCATCCATTAAGTTTTTTTCTTAAACAGGTGTTTTGTGAGTGTGAAGATGTTGTGAACTTTGTTTATTTCGTTATAGAGGTAGCCTCCTAGAAAACAGAAGAATCGTTAGAAGAGACAAACTGTACCTAAGTCTACCAACAAATCAATCGACGGGGTCGTAGCGCCTTTTGCCGACCATAGGTGTGGTGGAACTATAAGAAAGAAGTGCGTGCTGTTTAAGGGTGGTCTGTAGTATGAACAGTTGGCAAACGGTGAGAACCTCACTTTCCCTGTATGGGTAAACACAAAACATACACTCGTAACTTCGTCTAAAATGCGAGCAACAGCTGGTAAGTTATATTGCTAACAGTTTTCCTAAGCTCACTTCCATTACGATACAAAAACAACTTTCCATTTTTTCTACATAACCAGTGCTTCAGCTCATCCCTCGGTCGTACAAAAATCAACATTTTCCATTAGCCAGTCTTTACTTTACAAACTTAAGTGAAACCTCTTTAACAGAAACTGTTACGGAAAACTTTGACTGGAGACCGAAGTTTGCGTTGCTTCTTCTAAACCATATTAATCACGGGCCAGTTATATAATTAATATTAAAAATCTTATTAAAATGTTGTAATTTGATTGGTTGAAGCGTGTCATCCTTTGTTAGTAACTTCGTAGTTCAGAATTTTCAACTCACAAGTTAGCTAAATTGTTAAACACACGAGGGCCTAGAAAAAGTGAAATTTTATCAGCGATAACGAAGATAGAAAAGTCGATCGAATTAGGTTAAGTTACGTTTGCCGCGGTTGGTCCGTGGATGGGTGAACATCTTTACGTACCAAGACCCTTCCGTGCCTCGGATTACACGTTCAGCCGTTGGTCCCGGCCTTCATTCGTGGATCTTTGACAGTTAGAAGCCCGAAAGTCTGACAACAAGTTTTGGAGGTCAGATAGGCAGTCGCTTCATGTAAAATACTGGTATTCAGCTACCAAAAAGCTTATAACAATCCTGATGAGAGTCGTTGTAGAAATACAATACGCTTTGAAGGCAAATGCTGTCTAGAGCCTCTGGATTCTGTAAGCCTGGTCCAGCCCCTGATGAATAAATTTTATCAAATATCTTGACAGCTGTGTTTGGTTGTTGGAAATAGCGACAGCAAATCAAACCACCCACTTACTTTGTAATAGGGTATTTTACTGGAAAATGTTAGTTTTAGTTCATAAAATAACAAAATAAATTTTAAAATTCAATTCTATGTTTTCAGTTTTTCTAATCTGTTAAAAAACACCATGAAATAGTAGCCGCCATGTTATTACGTCATACGGCTATGTTAACAAAAGCGTGTCAATTATCATACAAAAGATCAGCGCATTTGTTTTCATAGCCCAGTGAGTGACGTCATGACCACAGAGCAACATGGCGTCCACTGCGTCCAGCGTTTTCGTCAGATTACGCGCGAAATTTGAAAATGTAAAATTTTAAAAAATATTTGAAAATGCATTTATCGATTGAATAAAAATTTGTGATTTTTTTTTTGGGCATATTAGCACTATATAATTTAATTAAGACACTTTTCAAAAATGAGTGTAAGACCCTATTAACAACAGATATAATTGAATAAACTTTCAGAAACCGTTGCTCTTGACGCATTGCCTTTGATAGCTCGCCAACGCAGACAGCTTGCATAATATTACGCCTGTAATCCCCAAAGAGTTAGGCAGAGGTGCACCTATACAAGGTGTCATTTTGCATCCTCGTCAAATTCAAGGAGGTAACTATGCTAATGATTCTCGACACGAATCAATAATAAAATAAGTAGGTCATTTTTTTTTTAATTTTTGGAAATCGGCATGTGTGGGACACGCATGTTAAAACGCGGCCCGTGTGATACCGCACTGTAACTGCCCTTTTACACACACTACCGCATACGCAACGGGGTGATTCTGTTCCGTGAAAGTGGTGTATTTTAAAATACTGCCCAACTTATATAACTAAAAATACAAGTATGTATTAATTATTGAGTAGGTATCGTAATTTTATTTGATTATATACGTCTTTCATAGCAGCTTCCTGAAATTTGACGAGGATGCAAAACGACACCTTGTAGTAACACCCACATTTGATATTTAAGTCCCAACCTATTGCCATCAACCGGGCACGAATCCTGACTCCGGGCTGCTACTGAGAAATTCCCGATGAAAAACCCCATTAACACTTGGCCGACCTGGGAATCGAATCCAGGACCTCGTGCTCAGCAGTAGCGCTTGCGAACACTAGACCAACAAGCCAGTACATACCTACCTAGCTACCACATAAAACATATGACGAAAACAAATAAAGATAATACACCACATAAACGCACCACTAAAGCGTTATAAATAAATAAATACCAGGAAACATCTCCTCGTCCGCGTAGTTCCCGCGTGAAATGGTCCAATCCGCATTTATTTCCCCCGACACTCCACCTTACAGCTCGCAGCTAACACTGTTATGTTAGCGTTATGTTAGCGTTATGATTTTACATAAAACCTCTTACTTTTATAGCTAGTACCATTATGTGCTATAACGGCACTTGTATTAAAGTGCTCATATGTTTTACGTCTAGAACTTACTAGAACATGTGTGAGCAGATTTGCCTCGTTTCATACTCGATTCTTGCGCCACGGTTGCACCAACGAGGGATTAGTTTGCCTGATAAAATATACCACCAGGGCAACCCGGGGTCGCGGGAAGGTACTTATGGGTCTCCGAGGCCCCTGACAACACAGGCAACAGGAAGGAATACGGGTGGGTTTAAGTCAGTAAGAGTCTGACACACCCTCCCGCTCCGCCCAGAGCGGGAGAAGTTATATGATGATGTCCCACCCTCAAAAAAAAAAAAAAGGGGGGCAACCATCACCTTTATAGCAGTATTATTTCAATATTACTTCAGCGTGAGAAAGAGATGGAGCTATAAGTCCTGTACAGCTCCATCACATTCCCACTGTAAAGTAATATTATAATAATACTGCTATAAGAGGTGATGGTTGGCCCCAGGATCTTTGTATTATCAAAATGGATATTGTTAAGTCAAGGACGTTAATCGTTCAAATTGATTCATCATCATCTGTCTAACCTTTCCTCCATGTTGGGGACGGCTTCCAGTAAACCGGATAAAGCTGAATACCAGTATTTTACATGGAGCGACTGCCTATCTGATCTCCACAACCCAATTACTGGCTAACACGTTACCCCTTGGCTTACCAAGGGGTATCGTCTTACCCAAAAGTCTGACAACAAATCTTAACTGGTTGTCAGACTTTTTGGCTTCTGACGACCCGTAACGACTGTCAAAGACCCATGAATGACAGTCTGGACCGACGGTTTTTACGCTGCTCATTCAGTTATTTCCCTTGTGAAAGTGTTTTTTTTTAAATAATGTTTACCAAATTGATGACCAACTTAAATTGACCGTATATTCAAATCACAACTGCATTTTTTTCATAGTTGTACTAAATGTCAATAGGAGGACAAGTTGACATAGGTAACTAGTGCGTCAAGTTTATAAACAATCAACTTCCTTTACACAGTTTTACTGTGGTGGTTGGTGATGGAGAGATTCGGATATAGTTATTACCACAGAGAGTACCTACCAACATTAATTTGCAAACACTTACAAGAAGGAAATAGCTGAATAAACTGAATGAGCAGAGTACAATTTTCGACCTTATTGACAGGAAAGAAGATTATGCCAGTCTGAAAAACTAGTGTCATGTTCAAAAAGTAACCAAATTATGTCATGGTCATATTACCCTTATATAACCAGATTACGGCAACAGAATGATGACATGATTTGGTTAGTTTTTCTACATTTCCAGAATCAGATTTTTCGATCTGTTGCTCTTAAAAAAGAAAACCAAACAATGTGTACTAGGCATCGATTTAAATCATAAGTTTTGACTTACTGACACACTGACAACACTGACACACACAATGTCGCAGTCGCCGAAGAAACGCCATATACGGTACGTGTGACACTCTTTAATACTCAATACTTTATATACATTCCACATTGTGTACTTATGTGGTAACTTAAAATTACATGTAATCATTAAGGAACCTGTCGGGCACAGCAAAATAGAAGGAGAGAGGAAGCTTTGAAAACCTTAGCTTATCCGTCTTCTGAACTAAATCTAATATTAGGGTTTTTATACATCTTATTAAATAGTTTATTGTACTCATACGTATTATATAGATATGTTAGTACTTACATTTTGTCGTTTAAATATTCGTTTATACTACAACAGCATTTTCTTATTAAAAATTGTTTTAGCTTTTTGATAAATAAGTATATTAACTCTCTCGCCCGCGTGGAGGTCGGAAATCATCCCATGGGATCGTACTACCGGGATAAAAAGTATTCTATGTTCTAGCCCAGGTCATGGTCTACCCGTGTGCCAAATTTTATCCAAATCCGTTTAGACTTTTTATCGTTAAAGCCTAACAAACAAACTCACATTCGCATTTAATTAGTTGGGATTAACTAGATAGAGTTAATCCTAACTCTCTCTCTCTCTTCTCAATGTGGACACTTTTCTCGCGACATAACTACAGCGAGTGCAAGTAACCGGATGCAGATGAATGCCAGTATTTTAAATGGAGCAACTGCCTATCTGACCTTCACAGACCGGTATCTGGGTAATACGATACCCCTTGGTAAGACTGGTTGTCAGACTTTCGGGCTTCTGACGACCCGTAACGACAAAGTCAAAGATCCACGAATGACAGCCGGGACCAACGGCTTAACGTGCTTTCCGAGGCACGGAGAAGTCTTGGTATGTAAAGATGGTCACCCATCTACCGACCAACCGCGACAAGCGTAGCTTAACCTGAACGATTGACCCGTGCGGTTGTTATGATTTAGCCACAAGCCCTTCACACCAGCGAGAGCAAATCTAACTATTTAAATCTTTGGTACTAGGATCACAATAGTTTCCCCAATATTGTAGGTTACATCTCTATTTGAGTTTTTGAACCCGACCACTTATCGCCAATCAATAGGTTTGGCAGTCGAGATAATGTCGATTCGAGGTTCAATGCGATCGTGATTTTGTATAAAAGCTGTTACTTTTGTTGTAAAAGCAATTTCTGGTAAGCATGGAGTAAGGAGATTAAGGAGCATCATCATCTGCCTAGACTTTTCCCAACTATGTTGGGGTTGGCTTCCGAATACCAGTATTTTACATGAAGCGACTGCCAATCTGATATCTACAACACAGTTACTGGGTAACACGATACCCCTTGGTAAGACTGGTTGTCAGACTTTCGAGCTTTTGATGACCCGTAACGAAAGATAACAAAATAGTCTGAATAGACTATTATTTTACAAAAAAAATCATGAAAATATATTAATGAGTTTGAAAGTAATATCGTGTTACCCAGGTAACACGATACCCCTTGGTAGACTGGTTATCAGACTTTCGGGCTTCTGACTACCCGTAACGACTATCAAAGATCTGCAAATAACAGCCGGGACCAACGGCTTAACCTGTTTTTTTGTGGGCTTAAGGAGGGTAAAATCCCTTTCAAATAGTATTTTCATGATGTACTTCAACATTGCATTTATGGGAAACCGTTTTTAACGTAATGATATTATAGTGGGCGTTCACGTCCGTTAAATGTATATTAAATGGAAATAGATGCACGTTATAACGTCATCGTGGAAAAAGCATCGTCATATATATATTTCCATACATTTTACTTTCCTGTTTAATCGTGATGCCGCGACGTAGACGTGGACGCCCACGATAATATCGTTGCGTTAAAAAATATAAAAAAACACAATTTATACCAGTATATAAATATAGACATAAGTACCTAATTATTAAATTTACTTATGGCACTTATACCTATAATAGATTTCGTAGAAAAATATAATAAGATCCTACGACATAAGTACCAATTCTCAAGTCCAACAAGTAAATACCTCTAGTTATACGAAATCCATTTGATTCTAAAGGTCAGATTTTATTTACAGATACAAATACTTCGATAATCAATTCGAAGCAGCATTTTATCGACTTATCTCAACTTGAAGTCTTTATCAAGTCTGTTAAATTGCCAAACTTCGTTCTGTAAATAGCCATTGAGATATTTTATAGTCTTATCAAAGCAGTTTATATTGACTTAGGTTTCTTTCAGTGCTATAATGTCTTAAAATAACTAATACTTATTTATTTATTTTGTAAAGTTTTGCTGTCGGAGAAGGTCGTTGACCTTAAATAGGTTCAAAGCTGACAAGAAAAAAGGCTCGCAACTTTATCCATACGAATTTTTGTTTGGTCAAATAAATAACGAGTTTCTGAGAGCCATTGGAAATGTATTTCCAGAGTAACCATCTAGGTAAAAAATGAAATACATTAGCAAAATAACGAACAGTTTTTAATTTTAACTACACTTTTACATAAAAATGTACTTTTACATAAAAGTGTAGTTAAAATTAAAAACAGTTCGTTAAAAAATATAAAAATAAAACTGAAATTAAAAACTGTTCGTATTAGGCGTGATTTTAAGTATTTTTGTATGTAGAAACATACTTAATATCACTCCTTCCCATGGGGGTAGTCAGAAACTATAGAACGCCAACTGCTACGACCCTCACATAATTCTTTTTGGGTCGTTCACGTTCATATTATAACATTTTAACTACAGTTTCTATCAACCCTAACATATTCTCATTTACTGGACTTCTTTAGCATAATTGGAGATTTAGACCATAATTGGCGCTTGCAACAGCGTCCTCGACAATAAATCAGGGAAGACATCCCTTAAGAAACAAAATAGGTCCTTACAAATCAGTTACATGAAATTGTTATCATAACAAATCACGGTCCCATTTACGTCTGGCACAAATTTGTGTCCCGGAAATTAATTAAATGACAATTGACGTCATAACCCATTTCATCACCTGTACCTAATCCAAAAGACTGGCCAAGTGCGAGTCGGATTCGCGCACGAAGGGATCCGTATCATTATCTATAAAAACAGCAAAAAAAAAAAAAAATCATGTCTGTTGTATGGGACCCTTAAATATCTATTTTATTCTGTTTTTTAGTATTTTTTGTTATAGCGGCAACAGAAATACATCATCTATGAAAATAACTGTCTAACTATCACGGTTCATGAGATACAGCCTGGTGACAAACGGACAGACAGACAAACAGACGGACAGCGGAGTCTTAGTAATAGGGTCTCGTTTTACCCTTTGGGTACGGAACTCTAAAAACTGGCCAAGTGCATGTCCGACCACGTACAATGAAGAGTTCCGTAGTTGGGATGAAGTTATCCCAAAAAAAAACTTAACATTGTAGTTGAAAAACATGTTCTCCCATACATACGTCACGGTCAATTCTCCAACTACAAATGTAAGTTGGTCGACTATTACTCGTTAACTTTTAAAGCCTACATAACTGTAATTTTAAAGGACGCCTCAATTAATAAAACAAATGTCAGTCTCGCAAATTAAAAAAAAGTAACATGTTCCCAGAGAGTTCCATTTTCGAATTCCGTAATTGCTTTTTTATTTATTTTTTATTGTAAGTGTCCAGTTCCAGAATGAAAAATGGTTGTCACAGACCCGCAATATTTTTGAACGGCCTATCCAACGATACCCCACACCATGGGATAGACGAGAAAAAAATATATCCCCATTTTACATGCAAAGGTAGGTTACCCTACAATTTTTTTTTTCTAGTTATGATTTTACCACTTTGTCGGCGTGATTAATATGTATACCCATGCCAAACTACAGCTTTCTAGTACTTAATCACACATGATGAAACCCTAAGGGTTCCTTGTTGGCTACGGAACCCTAAAAATTAAAGGTTAAAAGCTTTATTTATCCCAATCAAATCAAAAACCCAGTAAAACGTTCCCCATCTTGTTTTAAAGCCATAAAAAATATTAATTTTTGATGTTATGATACTCTAAATTGGCTGAATAAATGAGAAAGGAAATTAAACACATTTTCAGGGGGTATAACGGGTAATAACCGGGCGTTTTGTTTAAACCCTTCTTTATAACAAATAACCCCGTTTGACCCTCACACAATTTGTTACAGCTTTAGGATTTAATCTATTACTTTGACCCCGAGCTAAAAACGACCCTTAAGGCGCAGATATATGAGTTTAGTTACTTTCAATCTGTTGTTACGCCTATAAATAATGTAAGTAAGTTATGAAAAAATGTATGTTAAACTAGAACGCATAGACATCAATTCTATAATCCAAACCCTCGGGCCGTGGGTCCAAGTGCTCACGGCCTTTTTAAGGAAATCCAAACGGCTGGTTGACACTTCCCGGGACCAAAAGCTGGATTTTACCTTGGCCAGAGGCTTAGCATTACCATACAACGTGGCAATGCCGCCAGTCTCTTGGGTACATTACCAGTTGTCAGCGATGTAGCTATTATCTATCAGTTGACAGTTGACATGTTTTAGTTTACATAGCGGTATGACATAATAACATGGCGGCTACTATTTCATGGTGTTTTTTAACAGATTAGAAAAACTGAAAACGATGAATTGAATTTTAAAATTTATTTTGATGTTTTATGAACTAAAAGTAACAATCTCCGACTCCTTTTTGCCTAAACTATCTCAATAATATATTTATAGATTTTTTTCTCGTATATAGTAAAATACCCTATTGATAGCTTTCACGCTATCATGCGCAAGCGTTGCACTTCCATTATGCGCAGGGTACGCGTCAGCCCCAACAGAAGCCAGAAAATTTTTGTTTGTAGGTGGGTCAGCCCCATTACTGGTACATGGATACGCCTACATGTCATTGTTGCGTAGTAATGAAAAGTTTGTGTTGTTTTTCTGATAGATATAAGATACTAACACTACCTAGTTTCTAAGTCGTGTGTATACTAACCAAATGAACTATACCAGTGGGTCTGAAATAATAGACTTGTATTTATTCATTTATTAAAATACTTTATGAAATAAATTAGCCAAGTGGTAACGGCCCCAACTTACGAGTTGTAGGTCGTGGGGTCGAACCCAAGCAGACTCTTTACTTTGTGCAAATTATTTCATCAACACTGCTCTCAAAACGGTAAAGGAAAACATCGTGAGGATAACGGCATGTCCTAGAACCAAAAATTGACATCCACCAGCCCGCACTGGACCCGCACGTGGATTATGGCCCACTCCCTCTCCCAGAAAGGAGGCCTGTGTCCCAGCAGTGGGAACATTATAGGCTGATTGTGCATGTTATGTATGAAATAAATTGAGGAAATAATGTCTACCTAAAGCATAAAAAACGATATTACTTTCAAACTAATTAATATATTTTCATGATATTTTTTGTAAAATAATAGTCTATTCAGACTATTTTGTTATCTTTCTTTACGGGTCATCAAAAGCTCGAAAGTCTGACAACCAGTCTTACCAAGGGGTATCGTGTTACCCAGTAACTGGGTTGTGGAGGTCAGATAGGCAGTCGCTCCATGTAAAATACTGGTATTCAGCTGTATCCGGTAAGACTGGAAGCCGACCCCAACATAGTTGGGAAAAGGCTAGGCAGATGATGATGATGAGACTATTTTGTTATCTATAATTTTATTGAGTTTTTTTTTTTTAAATATTCATATTTTTCGTTACTAAAAATAAATATTCCCTATGAAACTGAATGGGCGGCGGCGAGGGGCGGCGTTAGTGCAGCGCGCATTTGTATGGCCAAGGTCAACGGCGATTACCCGACCCTTAACAACATAAATAATTAAATTCATATAATTTCCCCTTTGTAGTTTTCAATTTCAATCTGCCTAGCCTTTTCGCAACTATGACTATAACTTTGACTAGAGGTTGGCTTCCAGTGAAATGAAATGAAATGATTTGAAATGACTTTATTTTCTGTAAGTAGGTTTGTACAAACACTTTTTCAACACACTTGCTCATAAAGTGGCTCTATGGTCACCGCAATTAGGCACAGAATGACACCCATAATCAAACTATGACTTTTTCATTGCTATAACTCACTAGTGAGTTATAGATATTTTATTTTATTTTATTGGTTTAGTTGCTTTGTTCTTATAAAAGTTTTTATTCAAAAAGAAGATCGTGTTCAATAGAACAAATAAATTAGGAACCGGTACCGGCAGCGGAGGCACAGCCAATAAATTAATGTTCCTATTGCTTGCTCATTTCATGCAACTTCTTATTTAAATAGATAATTTTAACTCGTACGTGTTTAATAAATAAATCTTTCACTCAAATATAACTTTTGTTTTCTCTGTAATAAAAGAAAACTTTAAATTCCCCATTTTGTACGTGGCAAAATAGACCCAAACCCTATGCGCGGAAAATAAAAAAAAAACTCATCTCTTTAGTCTGTGGTCGATCGCAATGCGCGCGCATAGGAAAACTGATTAATTTCCCGCCATAGCGAAACATTTTTCACAACTCGTTTTCACTGTTGAAATTATAGTTATTTATTAATTAAAATGTCTACAAGTACTAGTTACGAAGAAAATGATTTATGTTGTACACCGCCCGATATAAGATGTGAAGTCCTTAACGTTATGGAAAATTTACTACCTGAAAACTCCAAGGAAAAATATCTATTAGCGTACCAAAATTTCATAAAATGGCAAAACAGCAAGTCTTTTTCAGAAAATGTGTTCATGGCGTACTTTAAAGAATTATCTTCTAAGTACAAACCTAGCTCTTTGTGGTGTTTATACTCAATGTTAAAAAGTACAGTCCGAACAAAGAATGGAGTGGACTTAAAAACATACTCTAATTTGTCAGCTTATCTAAAAAGACTATCCGATGGATTTAGAAGCAAGAAATCAAAGGTTTTATCGTCTGACGATATTGAAAAATTTATAAAAGATGCTCCAGATAACCAATATCTGGCTACTAAGGTTAGTTAAATTAATTTTAAATATCTACGCGACTTCAGCCTGTGTTGTGTGTTGAACTTAATTATTGTTTCTTTTTTTTTCAGGTTGCTTTATTATTTGGTGTAACTGGTGCCTGTAGGATACAAAAATTAAAAAAAATAACCGTAAAAAACATACAGAACCATGGCCAGATGCTTTTAGTGAAGATACCTATCATGTAAAATAATATACCGAGGTCATTCACCATACACGGGCCATTCTATGAAATTGTTAAGAAGTATGAAAATTTGCGGTCACCAAAAGCAAAAACTGACCGTTTCTTTCTAAATTACCAGAATAGTAAATGTACCTGTCAGCCTATAGGTATAAACAAATTTGGACCGATGCCTAAAGAAATCGCTAAGTTTTTAGGTTTAGCAGATGCTGAGAGCTACACTGGACATAGTTTCAGAAGAACATCTGCTACATTGCTAGCTAATTCAGGAGCTGATATAATGACTTTGAAGCGTCATGGTGGGTGGCGATCTAGCAATGTAGCAGAATCATACGTAGAAGAAGATTCCATACAAAACAAGAAGGAAATTTGTGCAAAAATCACAAAAAGAATTAAACTTTATTCTGAGGCGCTTCCTACTGACGAAACACCAAGTACATCCAATAATTGGATTTCACCTACCTACACGAATAATGAGCCACCTCAAATTACAATAGAACATGAAAATATTTCAATAAATATTCTATCTGATGAGACCGCTATGCCATCAAAAACAGTTAGGTAATTATAATTTTACTAACTGCACATATACTAATTGTTTCTTTAAATAAACTTTTTACCTACTAAATAAAATGAGTTTTTTTTTTTGTTATTTTATTCACAAGTGTGTTAAAAAACGTCGTATGATACACGTGTGTATTGATGATTACCGTCCTCGGCTATCTTAAGACCCTCGCTTACGGCTCGGGTCTCAATGGTGCCTCAGCGGTAATCACCAATGTTACACTCTAGTACCATAATGTACTATTACACGTCAATCATATTTAGAAAAAAACTAGGTGAGCTTGGCGTTTCCTATCTGACTACTCTGAGAAGAAAGGCCGAAACAAACTCAGAGGTCACAGTCTGTTTTAAAGTCCAGACATAATCTTGGTCAGATCATGTGAAGCCCATGTAGATTGGTGTCTGAAATGGTCTTTTGAGGAAAGAACCACACAGATTGAGTGGACCTATCCAGTCAGTGCACGCATTTGTCAGTAATCGTGCAGCTCAACTCAGAATTTAAGACGCTGACAACACCTAAACCGCGGTCACTGTCAGATCCCATAGAAAAGAAAGAGAAGAGCGATGACACAACGCTTGTAATTTATTGCAAAATATGAAGCAATTATCTATTTAGTCAAAATTGAGTTGAGTAATCGAAAATAAAAAACAACCAAGTTCTGCATTCAAATAAGACGTTCTTGTTATTAATTAAATACGTAACGTATGTTGATATTTAATACAGATATTTTGGATTAGAACTCAAGGTAAGAGGTTACTTTAACGTTAGTTTGTACCTAGATATTTTTTTCAAAACGTGTTTTGGTAACAACCAAGTCTGGGAAATATATTCAAAATTAACATATATTTTTTCCGCTACCACAAACTATACAGATTTGGCAATTTTTTTTCTCAAGAGAGGCCTATTTTGGTCAATTGGGTCTTGTCAGCGCCTTAAGGAGCTCAACGATTCGACGAACAATACCAAAGAAAGGACATTTGGGTAGGCCGCTTAAATGACTCAAACTGCCAGACCAAGATGAAAACTAACTGAGAGAAATAATAAAAACAATAATCCACATAGTCTTCAAATTCACAAAAATTTAAATAAATAAAATATAATACTTCAAAAAGTAAATATTAATGTCATTGTATATATAAAAAAAAATCATCAATGTCACACTTAGTATAAAAATAGATTTAGTATAAAATTAGTTTGTTGCCTGCCAGTCTAACGGGATGCAGGTAAATACCAGTATTTTACCAGCCTATCTGACATCCACAACCCAGTAACTGGGTAATACCCTTTGGTAAGACGGGTTGTCAGACTGTCGGGCTTCTGATGAATAACGATTGTCAAAGATCCACGAATGACACCCGGGACCAACGGCTTAACATGTTTTCCGAGACACGGAGGATTCTCGGTATGTAAAAATGGTCACCCATCGGCCCAACCGCGGCAAGCGTATCTTAACCTGGTGGATCGACCCGTGCAGCTGTTATTACTTAGCCGCGAGCTGCTCCGCAGTTTTCAGTTTAATCTTTTGATAATATTTTGCACGTCACCGTTGTTTACGTAGTTGCTTTCAGATTTAATTATCTGTGGATTGGCGCGCAATTCCAAATTCAAATAAATTTTATTCAAAAGCCGTGTCAATTTAATTTCAAATTCAGTAATATTATATGTTAGTCTAAAGGCTCCTGCAGACAGGAGAGACGCGACTCTATTAAAACAGTTACTAAATAAAAAGTCACGTCGCCCGGTCGCGTCGCGCCTTTCTGTAGGGTCCTTAAGGATACAATATCATGGTACCTATTGCTTAATATAACACACTAAGCCTTCGCCACGAGCGAAAGAATCGCGGCGATAGTCTCCATCAAATTTAATAGAAAGTCTAAGATTCAATCTCCACACGGCGATGTCATCGCAGCGACGGGTGAGAATCGCTGCGATCACTCATCCGTGGAGGTGGCGCCTATGTTAGATTTGTAGATGCGCGCCTGATAATAAATAGATAATAATAATAATTACTTTATTCCTTAGAGAATAAAGTATTTTATGTCTTTAAGGAAGAACACCGCAAGAATAAACTTTTACCCAGATCCTATTAGAAAAGAAATCTCGCAAAGTATGAGCAGGTACGAAGTTCGAGTTTATCCTACGATCGCAAATAAAAATAGCTTACTACCTAATATCTTCTTGTTAGCGTTAGAGGTAACTTATTATTTCTTGTTAGCACCTATCATAAAATCTACTGAAATAATATGAGGTGGATATCGAAGATTAGAATTTCATCTTCATTGTAAAAACTATATTTGCATTGTATAAATTCAATCTCTTAGTATAGCACATGTGTAAGGATTATGTTCCTACCATAAAGCTACCATTTACTGGGTACGTCTTTCATTGACTTGAATGTGCCCTGGCGGCTGAGAGTATGTCATGCTCTTTCAAATGTCTCGCTGGTGGTGGCCTGCGTGTTGGATAATTAAGTTCCCTTCAAAACTATTTGAGCTGAATGGTGCTTATCCATGCGTCATTACCGTGCACGAGCGCTGTCAGTAGGGCCTGGTCATCTCCTAGCTGCCATGGCTCATTTTAATTTATTTTAATTGTTGAATTATTATTTTTTTAATCTTCTTATTACGGACGCATTTTACGGGCACGTTTTTCTACATTGTTCTCACACGTATAATTTCAATATAAATTATGTAACCAATATTTTGTTTTAAAAGAGTGTCCGTGGAGTTTCTTGCCCGTTCTTCTCCGTAGGAACCTACTACCTACGCTTTGGAATGGGCAACTAGCTTCATCTTTCTGACTGACCGACGCCTTAAGAATTAAAAAGTGCCTGTAATTAGTTTATCAGAAAGAAATGCTTTGAGTTTGAGTTCATGTATCTATCTACTGCCTTATGTACTGTGTTGACTACCTTAATTGATTATCACCTTTCTAGTACTTTAATGCACGAGTGGTACTCAATTTAAAATCAAAATCAAAATATTTTATTTCAAATAAACCTACATGGGCACTTATGAAACGTCAAAAGCTAGGTGTGCGGTTCCAATTGGTCGTTTCCTGTGCAGAAGAGCCGGCAAGATACACCACGGTTACTCTTTTAAAAATATGTAATTGGTTTTAAATGGTGTTAACAAAAATTAAATGGTTTACAAATCTAGTCTATTGAAAAACATTTACGCAGTCGCATGTACTTCGTGCGACTGCTGCATCCACTGCCACATCCATATTTAGAAAATTGTATAGATTAGCTGTAAGCCAAGGACCTTAAATATATAGTACATACTAATTCTATGCTGTAAGCGTAAGTATGTCATAAGAAGTTATGAGATAGCGATGGATTTTGACAGTAACTTGTAAATTGGTATAGCTGACAGCCGATATTTGCTGGGCCACGATTTGGCTTCAGTCTAGTGCTAACAACTGGGACCAGACAAAGAGCTTAGATAAGCGAAGTATATAAAGAAAATATATTTCTGTCTCGCTTATATTACTACTGGATCTAATAAGGGTGTGTAACTGTGTGTGTGTATCTGTGTGTGAACTGAGTATGTATCCATCTGTATGGGTGTAGCTATGTATGTGTTATCTGTGTGTGTCTCTTTATTATTACTTGGCGACTTGTCTAATGATATACTCTGTCTACGGCCGCATCCAATCAATCTATCTATAAAACCACAAACGTCAATTATCCTATCAGCCATGAAACATCAATTATGGAGTCTACTTTCCTGCCAAGATCTAACTATTGGCTGAAGATAGTACATAATTCCTTTATTGTTTTTTTTTTCTCACGGCACCCCGTGGAAACATTTGTTCGTAACTTTTTCCTTTAATTAAACCCCTAAGTTAATTATTCGTCGACAGAGTTATCGTTTGTTTTAATTTCCTTTCTGACACGATAGAATTATTACTTTGCAGATTTTGTTCCTATGGGTTGTGGTTCCTGGTTATAATGAGGCCAACCCGCCCACCCATTTCCTGTAGGTGGGAGCCATTAAATGAGAAAGCTTTGTCTACAAACAAATAGCTGATTATTTGAATAGATATCAAAGAGTTACAGGTTTGCAAAAGGGATGCTCAAAACAGAGCCACGCGCTTCTTGTGATACAAGAAAGATAAAATGTATAAAGGAATAACATCCGTTGTGAATAATAATATTCTCCGAGAAGACACCTAAAGAACTTATTGTGATTATCGAAGCGTAGGTCGTGGCTTTGAAGATTCTTCCTCAGCTTAATCTATACAAAATTACAAAACTTTTTCTGTTTGTGTAACCTCAGGGTACCGAACTTAGTTGATCAAAAACACATTGCTAGCGATAAAATCGTATACAACGGAACTCGCCGAACTTGTACGGACGAGAATAAAACAAACATTGAAAATATTGCGCTTACATCATGCGATCCTAGTACCAATACGAGTACACACGGCAAAAGTGATGAGTATGTAACAAAACACATTAGGAGCGTTCATACGAGCATTGACTAACTAACATTTATGTATATTATCATCATCTCAGTCGAAAAACATCCACTATTTGACATAGGCCGGAGTCACTTTTGGAGTCATGTTTAAATTGGCCGGAGTCATGTTTAAATCAAAATAATAAGCTAGCTGGAGTATGAAAGAGTTAAAATGTGGCTTGGGGGACCAATATGGCCACAACGACCGGTCCTGCACTTCCCGAACCGGTCCTTCACGACTCCTGTATCGAAATCGATTTTTAGCTGACGCAAAAGAACAAAGGTTTTATTTATAACATCAGCCTATAATGTTCCCACTGCTGGGACACATGCATCCTCTCGGTGAGAGGGCGTGAGCTACGAATCCACCGTGCGGGCCCAGTGCGTGCTGGTATTTATGCCGCAACTCAATGTCTCGTATACCCTCAGAGTGTTAACTGTCAGTCAACCACTGTCAAAATAACCAGTAAGTTGCACTCTCTTTTTTTTTGACGTAATACCGTCTTATAAATCGATGAAAGCCGGCTGCACGCACGAAAAAGTGTCACGTTCCGCCTTAGCCGAGCGTGCAAGCGAGAGCGCGGAACTAGCGATAGAGAGGTACGATCGGCCTAAGCGTTCGGCTTGTGACGAAATCTCACTCTCTATCACGCAAAATTATCGTCGGTAAACGGACTTTACAGACAACCAATAACTTTATTTTTTGGATCGGATATTATCAAATAACTTCTCCCACTCTGGGCGGAGCGGGACGGTGTGTCATACTCTTAGGCCTCTGCCTCGAATTTTGCGGGCAGCGGGGCGGCGGCGGCGGCGGCGCGGCAGCGGGGCGGGCAACGCATACCTGTTCTCCAAACCAGCGGGCAGATCGCGCGGCACTATAGCGGTGTAGTGTTGTGTTCGTGGTTGTGTTGTCGAGATATTTGTTTTTATTCGCGAACGAAATGTCTGAAAAACGGCGA
The DNA here is from genome assembly GCA_905333075.3 of Atethmia centrago. Lineage (NCBI taxonomy): Eukaryota > Metazoa > Arthropoda > Insecta > Lepidoptera > Noctuidae > Atethmia > Atethmia centrago. The sequence goes on along the minus strand of HG995383.1, from coordinate 9,303,567 downwards.
CAACATCTTTTTGATTCAAATTTATTCTTAACGCTCGATTTATTGTGGGCAAAAGCAGAAGTGGATCCCTACTATATATCCCTACTACAATGCAGACGCGCAACGCGGGCGGTCACCGCTTGACTGGAGTGCACCGCTCGTTGCCCGCCCCCGCGCCGCTGCCACGCCGCTGTTTTCGAGAACCGGTCCATTTGATTTTACGCATAAGATCCTGCCGCTGCCGCGCCGCCGCCGTCGCCGCCCCGCTGCCCGCAAAATTCGAGGCAGAGGCCTTACTGACAAAAACCCACCCGTGACTAAAACCCACCCGTGGCTAAAACCCACCCGTGACTAAAACCCACCCGTGACGTTGCACTCCCTGCACACATATTTCCTTTGCCACCAGTACATGTATCGGATCGCAATCGGTAGCGCAATATCCGTAGCTAGCCAGCCAGCTAGTTCCGACGTAATGACACCCAGATAAGAATTCAATATCGCCTACTTTAACATCTATGCTCTGGCTATTTCTGTCTCTACTGCAGTTGCAATTTGCTTTTCTGTAAACTAGCTTGGGGGAGGTTTATCTGGTTGTAGAGACGCTTTAAGTGATTAAAAAGTTGGTAATGAAGAACTGGCGTTGGAGTGCACCTTAAAAGCCTGTTTCCATAGGAGCCTAAGTACAATAAGTTGATTGATAGATTTAAACATAGGGACTAATAAACATATCCCACTGTTCTTTTTTTTTTTGATAGAAAGAAAGAAAGAATACATTTGGCTTATTTATTTCGCACGAATTTACTCGTACGAATCAGGTTAATCGACACTTTTAAATAATATTACTTTTTCTGAGGCGATTCGCATGAAGTTAATATATTAGTGGGCGAAACGACAACTCCAGAAATACGCATTAAGGCTCCTACATACTGGCGCGACTTGTCGCGCGACGCGTCGCGACACAAAGGCACCGATTGTAGCGCTACACGCCGTGTCTTTGTGTCGCGTCGCGTCGCGGGACAAGTCGCGCCAGTATGTAGGAGCCTTTAAGTAATTGGCACATTTTGATTTTTATGCAAAAGTTATGAAAAAAGTACTTTAGAAACTACATTTAACAATTATTTTTGTACAAGTTTATATTTTATTTCGCAAATGTTTATGAGTAAATATAAGAGAAAATATTTTATGTGTCAATTGCCTAATACGTATTTCTGGAGTTGTCGATTCGCCCACTAACAAATTAACTTCGTGAGAATCGCCTCAGAAAAAATCATATTACTTACTTAGAAGTCTCGATTCGCCCGTTTCGGGCGAGTAAATTCGTGCGAATCGACCAATAACACAAACACAAAATACAAAAGAGAAAAAGTAATGTGAAAATAATGTTTATGTTTGTGTATACCTACTTATTGTAACAATCGTTTTTAGGCAAGTTTCAGCTACAGCTGAACAAATACGCAGCGCTAGTAAAACTTAAATATCCTATAATGAGCTTTTTTTTTGTCTTACATAGAACAATAACGAAAGCAGGCGTGCGTGTTTGACCAGATCTAGGTACAAATGTGGACTAAGCAAAACAAGTATGTTATGATCGTAGCATGTGTCGTCCTGTAGTTTCGGCATACGCAAAAACGCTTCCGTTTTTAGGGTTCCGTACCTCAAAAGGAAAAAACGGAACCTTTATAGGATCACTCGTTTCTCTGTCTCTCTGTCTGACACTGCCGATTTGCTCCGAATCTACTGGACCGATTAAGTTGAAATTTGATACACATGTGAATTTCTGTGATTTGAATATTGCGTTCACTATTGAGGGAAAAATTTGAAAATTAAAAAAATAGTTGCACACTTGTTATGAGTATTTCAAAACTATTTTTTTATAATTAAAAAAACAGTTTTAAAGTTACTTAAGAAAATTGATGAAAATTTACCATAACCCCTCATCTCCGAAACGGCTGATCCTAAAATTTTGAAAAAAATATCTGAATATAGTTCAGTACTTCTAGATTACAGAAAAACGTATAATAAGTCTATGGTCTTAAAATGACATGGTAAATAACTCAAAATACAATGTTAAGTTTATTCTTGGGATAAATTCATCCCAACTACGGGACCCCATTCATTGTGCGTGCTTCGTCACGCACTTGGCCGGTTTTTGTACGCAGTGTAACGTATGTTTGTAATCTTAGCTCCCACAATACAGACCAGACTAATTTAATAATATCATCAATCTATCTATACTAATATTATAAATGCGAAAGTTTGTAAGAATGGATGGATGGATGTTTGTTACTCTTTCACGCAAAAAGTACTGAACGGATTTGGATGAAATTTGGCACAAAGATACATAGTTTATAACCAGGGGTTCACGGGGTCAAAACTTATGCGGGTGAATCTGCGGGGCGCATCTACTATAAAATAAGATAATTACAAAGAATGTTTGTCCTTTTGTCTGTTTTTTTGGATGTATGTTCCGGATTAGCACAAAAACAGCTAAATGGATTGGGATGAAATTTGGAACACAGATAGTTTATAACCTGGATTAACAGCGTACAATAATATGAATGGCACTTGTATCTGATAAAATCCCTTTCTCATATCCATAGATATATATCTTGTCCATATACCCATGTCTAAAGACACACGTATTGTGTAGAGAAGAGGTGATCTTTTCCCAATGCAATGCCTATCTGACCTCCGTGACCCAGTAACTGGGTAACACGATACCTCTTGGTAAGACTGGTTGTCAGACTTTCGGGCTTCTGACTACCCGTAATGACTCTCAAAAATCTACGAATGACAGCCGGGACCAACAGCTTAACGTGCTTTCCAAGGTACGGAGGTACGCGATATGGTCACCCATTCGCGGACCGACATCGGCAGCCGACCCGTGCGGCTGTTATTACTTAGGTACGAGCCCCTCTACTAATCAGCTGCAGTCAGTTAGAGCTTTAGCTAAAGTTGGAGGCTTTTATTCAGGTATTAAGTTCTGTTTACGTTTTTATTTTTTATTTCTGCTTGAGTATAGTTTTCGATGTTTTTTGTTGGTATATGGCGCGTGCTAGCTGACATATGGCAAATATTTTAATTTAATGTTTTGTGTAGCGTAATTTTATATTAAGTATTTTGCATACTATTGTACAGAAACAAGTTTTTCTTACTGAAAAGACAGCTGTGCTGCTGGGAAGTTTGTTGCGCTACGTGTTCTTCCCAGCTAAACCACTACTAAGGAAGTCGTGAAGGGTGGGCGTTTTTAGGGGACTGTCTTCGTTCGAAAAGTGCCGAGTTTCAGCCTAGTTTGAATAAATGACTTTAGATTTTTGATATTTTTTTTTATTAAATTGTGTTTTATACGAAAGTAAAAAAAAACATTGGCAAAAACAATGCACCATCTACTTACATAAAATCCTACCTATATAAAATTTGTATGCACATAAACGAACTTTCTTCCTACCGAAATTACTCAAGGAACTTACATTAGAAGTTCGGTGGAGTCGTGATAAATTCTCATAGAGAACGTAAACTTGGTTACGACTACAGGCAAGAAACGCATAAACTTGCGTGATACAGCTTGACGTAGATCCTAGCTACCTAGTGTATTATATTCAACTACAAATGTATACAGGGTCAAATTATTCGCAACGGCATAGTTGTGTGGGGAAACTCCTCATAAATAGATCGCATTTCCATTGCTCAAAAAAAGTGTATCCTCGCAATTTTTAATATGGAATGGTCTGATTCGTGTAGGCCTATATTTAAGTCACATAACCTTTTGACTGTACCCAGCATATATATATTTGAAGTTGCCAAGTTTCTGAGATCCAATCTTGCATTATTTGAACGAAGGGATAATACAAATAAAAGGAAAGCTGTACATTTAGATTTCGAGATACCTGTTCCTAAGAAGAAAGAGTTGTATCTACATGGCTCCCCTTATCAATTACCCCTAAGTCAATTACCCAACTACCCTTCCCAAAATTTTCTTCGGCACTACGGAAGTGGCTGTTGCAGGAATGTTTTTACTCAATTCACGAGTTTTTTGTAAAATGTCTCTGTATTTTTTTTTTCTCTTGATCTGGTATCAAAATACAGGCATACGTAATTATTTAAGTTACGTAATACTATGTTAAACTTATTGGTTTATTTAATGATATGGTAAAATTAGTGCACAAAAGTGTGTTGTATGTATAATATATTAATTGAAATAATATTTTAAATTTTAAATTAATAAAATGCAAATAATGTAAATTGAAAATTAATATATTTCTTTGATTTTATGTAACTTTAAATTGGTTTTGCATACCGTTAAAACGGTGAGACATGTAGCACTATTGCAATTTTAAGAACACCTGTGTAAACATACTATGTTTCTGGCAAATAAATATTCTATTCTATTCTATTCTATTAAATTAGCTAGCGAAACTCCGCAAATGTGATGAGTATCGATATCTTAACACAAAAAATCCTCCCTCCTCCTCTGTCCTTTTACTGTTTACCTGTATATACCTGAGAGCAATGGTAACGGCCGCGACTTACGAGTTGTAGATCGTAAGTGTGAAAACTGTCAGGCGCTTTACTTTGTGTAAATTATTTCATCACCACTGCTCTCAAAACGGTGAAGGAAAACATCGTGAGGGAACCGGCAAATCCTAGAACCAAAAAATTCGAAGACATATGACATCTACCAACCCGCACTGGGCCCGCGTGGTGGCCTAGCCTACGGCCCACTCCCTCTCACAGAGAGGAGGCCTGTGCCCCAGCAGTGGGAACATAAAAGGCTGATTATGTATAACTTCATGATTGAAAATTGAACACTCGAATACGATACTGAGATAAAGAAGTGAACTTTTAAGTAATTAGGTACCATTTGTAAAGATTGCTTTTAGTTTAATACTAAAGTAAGTAAGTACAGGTCCTACAAACCAACGAAGCCGAACTTCATAACTTATTTCTATTTAAGATGTTTCATTAATTTAATGCCAAAATTGTATTTATACAAATGTCTATATAAAAATTTGTTAAAACAGACTTAGGTATTTACAAATACGAACAAAACCGACTTTTTTCCATAAAGTAAATTTCGTTCGCATTGTAACGCGATTTACGTTCGTCGTCCGAGCCTTGTTCTGTTTTTAAAAACAAACATTTTTATTTTACTGTTGTTTATTCTAATTGCAGGTTCGGTTGTGTGTGTAAACAGAACGTAATTACGGATCAGATGGGGAGGGGGTGATGGCAGTGTGCCAACCCAACATTTCGGAGTAAAAGCTTTTTCGTTTAAGCCCATGGGCTGCCACCCGCCATTCAAGCGGCTCGATTTTAGCTATCCGCAAAGATTTAAATCGCTAGACTTGCCCTCACTGTCCCTATTGAGAAGAGTGAGCTAACTCATAATTATGTAACGTTGTAACGTTCCGTTTCTTTTAAATAATTGTAAATACATTAGAAATACATTAATGCACATACAATAGAATAATGGATAAAACAGTAGATTAGGCGTCTTTTAAGGCTCCGTGCACGAAAAATACCCTTTTTTGTCAATGTCTTACCTAATTGTGAAAAAGCTTGAAATAATTGAAACATTGAGTCTGTGTAGCTATAAAAGTACAGTTTTCGTAGTGCTCAACCATTAGTGTCAGATAGTGGGACAGACGTTACTGTTTCGTTTTTGTCAAAACAGTAACGCCACTATGTTTTGATGCGGTAGCACGAATCTAACGATTTAATTCTTTGCCTATTCGGTATTCAACGTCGTAAATATCTATAGTAGCCCATAAACTACTGGAATGGTGATTTTCATGAATGTTGCTGCTTGTAAATAAAATTAAGAAATTATCGGGTGCGTGATCTTGTATGTTTGGTATAGTTTTCGTGAGTTTTCCTGCAAATAATGCAATACATCTAACCTAGAAGTGTACTTAGCAATTTTAAGTTATATTTAAATTACTTATTGGCTAATAGGTTATATTGTAATGTGAATATAATTTACTGGGATACATTTTAAAAGAGAAAATAAAATCTATCCTAGAATGTATGTGCCAATACCGTTTTTGTATGTCATTAGCTTTTATGCACGATGACCGAACTGAACGCAATATTAATTTCATAAGTAATGAAACAAAAGAAAAATAAATAAATTCTCATGAATTCCATTAGAACAAACAGACTATCCAAAACTATATCCACAGCCGTCGCACACATTTTTTTGTTACCAGCGACCTAAAGTCATAATCATATCTAAGCCAATTTCCGTCTACCACGTCACATCCTCACATTCGAATTTGGCTAGAAAAGCATAGGAAAGCTTTGCTAAGCCCAAGTTCGCACGGGCGATGTAATCACACGCCGATTTTTTTTTCGTTCACTGGATTTTCACCGCTATGCTAAGTGCCGACAGTTGAAATTCGAACAGTTGGTTTTTTTGACGCGCTGGGATGCGCTCTTTTGGATTCTCGATGCTCGGATCGATACCGAGAGTTGAAAATCCAGTGCGGGATAAAATCCCGCCGTGATATTTTAACGTGGGCTAACAAAAATACCGCAGCAACAGTTCCATCAAACGGGGCGTCCTCTAAGGGTCTGCGCGCACTAGCGGCACGGGTGGCACGCCAAGGGAATTTTATGCGACAAATAGGAATATAACCGAGGGTGACAACAGCTAAAGCGCAGTCACTGTCAGACTGCATAGAAAAGAAAGAGAAACGCGCGATGACACAACGCTGGTAATTTATTACAAAATATGAAACAATTATCTATTTACAAAAAAATCTATTAATTGGACGAAGAAATTAAAACACTTATACGTTAATATGTTACTTGTAGAATAATCTGATAAAAAAATTAGAATGTCGTTTTTAATAGTTAAAAGGTATCTTCGTGTTTTTTTTTTCTATGGTATCAAATAAGTTGTATTATGTTTTCAACACACTATCTAACTAGCATATATGTATCCTGGTCATATATTATTCTGATTTTGTTTACAGCGGTCGATCATATAATTTTCTATGATCAGCCTATAATGTTCCCACTGCTGGGACACAGGCCTCCTCTCTTCGAGGGGGAATGGGCTGTAATCTACCACGCGGGCCCAGTGCGGGTTGGTAGATGTCACATGTCTTCGAATTTTTTGGTTCTAGGACATGGCCGGTTTCCTCACGATATTTTCCTTCACCATTTTGAGAGCAGTGGTGATGAAGTTATTTACACAAATTAAAGCGCCTGTCTGGGTTCAAACCCACGACCTATAACTCGTAAGTCGCGGCCGTTACCACTGGACCACCACTGTTCTCATATACTTTTAGGCATTATAAAACTTGCGCTCAGCTACTGTAGTAGCCTGACAATAGTATTGGAATTTCAATGATAAAATCGTCGTAGGTACAAAAACAAAGCTATAGTATGCATAGGCATATTATACATCTCATTGAAATTTACTGTAATTACTAAGAAAGAAAAGACAAGAAAAGAAAAAATATTTATTTGGGACACGCACAGGAAATACAACAATAAAAAAGGACATAAAACTAACAAAATCATGAAAATATTAAAAAATTTACATAATAGTGAAAACAAGAACAAAATAAAAGACCTGTCCGAGGCCAAAAAGGCTCCTATCTCATCATGATGCTGCGATATTTAATAAAAAAAGAAATACCGCAGCGCTGGTATTCTGATAGGCCACGGACACACCTACGGACACAAAATAAATCCCAATAGAAGATGTGGTAAAAAACAATAATAAATAAAATAAACAATAAATTAGAATTAAAAAAAAAATAAGTTAATGAAAACCGTATTTCTTACGATAACTCATTATATGTTACGATTGACCCACACCCGACGCTAGTAGATATTTGTTGCTTGTGATTGTCGATGAAATACAATTCTTTTGCTTAAAAGATAAAGAAATAAACCAGACAAACTATTTATCACTAAGACCAAGACTTTTTACTTAATTAGATGAAATTATTATGCACAAAAACAAAGCTGCTGTATGTTTAGGCATGCTGTGTCATTGAAATTTCAGTTTTATTGTCATTCTGTTAAATTATATTCCTATTCGTCACATAAAACTTCCTTGCCGTGCCGCGCCGCCAGTGGGCGCAGGCCCTAAGCACTAACACAAATTCAGCAAAGGAAGGTCGGAAACGTGTTACACTTGTCATTTTGTGGCTTTTTCCAGCTCTAGAAAAAGCCGTGTTATATATTGTAAAGTGTAAAGTGTTATATATTGTAAATGAAAGAGCAATTAAAGTCTTAGCAACAAGAAAAAGAAAAAAAGAATCTTGTTATTTTTGACTTTCTTTAAATTTAATTGCTCAAGTATTTTTAGTTACTCTCCATGTGTAGGAAAACCCAAATTTGCTCTTATTTAATGTAGGTATTTATTTATTTTTGTCTCGCCAAAACCGATTGTTGACGTATACCTTAATTGATATACTGAATGTACTCGAAACAGTATTACCCTACGCACGCCTATCTTTTGTGGCTTATCTTTTCGGTTTCTGTGTGTTATTTATTTATATTTATTTATATATTATTGTACTTTATTGTACACCACAAAAATATATCAAACACTACAAAATATACAAAAGCCGTGTTATATATAATGATACATAACACGGCTTTTGTATATTTTGTAAAAAAGTGCTTCTGCCACATACAAGTAGACTATATAATGATATAGTCTACTTGTATGTGGCAGAAGCACTTTTTTCAACTACTATATAAAATATAGCAGACAAATGCAGACAAAAAAAAAACCCATCTCCTGCCCACATGATGTCTGAATCTAACGGAGTAAATCCTGACGATCCTACATATACATATCTTAAATAATAGATACATAAATACATAATACTAAATCTTCCCGGAGTACTGATCTCTATTACTAGAGCAATTCCTATCCTAGTCTCATTTCCAGTTAATTCATGCTTAGACCTAAAAAAATACATAAAACCCTACGCACGCGCACATTCAATCACAATCATCTGCGTTGTAGGCAGTGTCACGTTCACAAAATGCCTTGCATGTGCAATTTTCCCGACATACGACAAGTGCGATTCGTTCAGTTTTCAATTCCGAACGGTGTCTCCCACAGGGCCTGTATTGCTGACGGAAAGACAGGCCTGTGAGTTGTGACACACACAGACAAACGTACAGTGAGCCTCAAAAATATAAAGACTAACAGGCTTTTCAAAATGATCAGCCTAATTACGTAAAACACGACCATTTTAAAATTTCAACAATATTCATTCCTTATACCTTCGGAACGTTGCGGAGCAGAAGAATTTTTGAGACATCTGAAGCATTGGATTATGAATCCCCATTCAAATAAAAGGTAAGTGAGATACGCAATTTGGGTGAAAAACAGCTTCAATTTGTACGTATATACCTCAATAACACAAGGAGTGCTCTTGGAGTGACCCTAGCTCACGAATGCTGCTGTCAGCTGTCATTTTGATACAGACAAGTATTTTTTTTCTCGGTTTTTTATTCACTTGTTCCGATCATTTTCTGATCTGTCTCCTAAGTTAGAGGCAATCCCTAGTTTAGGAGACAGGATTTAATTTTTTCTTGATATAGACAATTGTTTTTTATCCCTTGTGTCCATTGTTAGTTGACTAAGTCTTAGCATGTAACTAGTATATAACCTGTGTCTATGTTTATTTTTGGATCAATAAATTTTATTATTATTATTTTCATTTCAGAAAGTCCGTATACCCCTATAGTTTTGACGCTGACTGTACAATACAGTACCCTAGGCTATATTCCGATACTGCATCCATTTTGTTTCTCTATTGTTTTATAACGTTCCTTTGTAGTGGCCAGTGTTTTGTTTTCTTTATGATTCCTGTTAACATCTGTTACGGATCTATGCGGGCGAATATATCGGGGTTAATTTATTTATGTTTCTCAAGGGGCCCGTGGCTTGAAGTTTAAGGGCGATACGTAAAAAATAAATCATAGCGAACGAGGCGGACATAAGAAAGTGACAGACTTAATTACTTCCACAAGCAAAAAAGAGATCGCATCAATGCGCTGGAACCAAGATAAAACAACGGTAGAGCGCCAAAACAAATAAAAATTGTTTAAAAATAAATATACATAACTTAATGTATCAAAAATATTTTCAGCCAGTTTTCAATTACCTAATACGCACATATTTTTTCAATGAATTTTCAATTCAATTTTGCAATGAAATCACTTAGGTTTTTAGAATTACAGAAAAAAAAATATGAAATCGTAGAGGTCTTTTCGAAATTAAATTCTATAAAGGAAATTTAACCCAATTGCGTTTTCCTTCAGTCAGAATATTAAACAAATAGTCAATAAATATATCTCCAAAAAATTAAATCCATACGTGCTGTAATAAATGGTTACGAAAAGTCCCAATTTATTTTGGTTCCTGGATGCGTTACTATCCATTACATACCGAGAGGGCTCCTTGCCTCGGAAAGCACGTTAAGCCGTTGGTCCTGATTGACATTCGTAGATCATGCATTGATAGTCGTTACGGGTAGTCAGAAGCCCAAAAAATCTAACAAACACTCTTAACGAGGGGCATCGTGTTAGCCAGTAACTGGGTTGTGGAGGTCAGATCGCTCCATGGAAAATACTGGTATTTAGTTGCATCCGGTGCGAAAGTTTTTCCTAGGCCCGTCCTTCAGATGCGCCTTGCAGGTCGCAATTTAGAAACCTTCTAAATCCCCTCCCCTCTCCACCGACTTCTACTCGTATTCCTAATACTTCATTGTGCACGCGGTGCGGTTTTGGAATTCACTTCCGCCGGACATTGGGGACTGCCAAACTGTTGCAGTATTGAAAAGAAGAGTGAACTCCACTTCGTCGTAGTTGTGTATGTATTTATTATTTAAAATTACACTATATATTTTTATATTCTATTGATATTTATTTTAGAGATATGTATGTATTTTAATAAATATTCCCATATTTTTTGTTTTGTGAATTGTTTAGATTTTATGTATTCTATTTTCTCTTCTACTCTGACACATGGGATCTACATCTCTTTATCTACTTTCCTATCGCAGGTATCGATTTCTTTAGAAATGAGCTGATTGATGTTCATTTGTCAAGAAATCTCACATAAAAAAAAACGAAAATACGTACAAAGGATCACCTTTGTACGTATTTTTATGTTATTTTCTTCTTGTCTGTTTATATATGTGTATACATAAATGGTTAAATAAATAGTTGGGAAAAGGGAGATTTTGAGTATATTTTTTTTCTAGCAATGGGGACGTTACGATAGGAGTCAAGAGTCAGAACAACAATACAGGTAGTATGTGTATTACGAGTACTTCCCCACATTTTGGGCTCGTTCTAAGCCGCTAATCTATCGCGATTTGCATACTGTATGTAAGTTCCATTGTTATGTTGCAATTATAAAATGGACATGGTTTTTGCGGTGCTAGTGTACCACGCCTACTCGTCAGAAATTTGTTTATGCATGAAGCATTGAACCATAACAGACTAATACAAAATATACTATTCGAAAGTTTGTACTAACTCGCTGGTAGTCCGGATTATTAGATACTAGCTTCTACCCGCAACTTCGTCAGCATGAAATTTCTTATTGTATCATAAAATAAATTGGCAACACTGTAGCTTCCCATTGGTGAAAGAATTTTCGGAATCGGATCAATAGTTCCGAAGATTACCCCATTCATACAAACTCACAAATTTTACCTCCTTTAAAAAGCCGAAAGTGAGTTTGTTTGTTTGTTATGATTTCACGCTAAAACGGCTTAACGGATTTGGATGAAATTTAGCACATGGGTAGACAATGACTTAGACAAGGACATAGATTACTCTTTTCGTGGATCGCAGACGAAGTCGTGGGCAATATTTTTATTTAACCAACTTGTCTAAACTACACAAGTTGGTTAAGTAAAAATTGATAATAGGGTATTTTACTATATAAGAGAAAAATCTATAAATAGATTATTGAGATGGTTTAGGAAAAAAGGAGTCGGAAAATGTTACTTTTAGTTCATAAAATAACAAAATAAATTTTAAAATTCAATTCAACGTTTTCAGTTTTTCTAATCTGATAAAAAACACCATGAAATAGTAGCCGCCATGTTATTACGTCATACCGCTATGTAAACTAAAACGATTCAACTGTCAACTGATAGTTAGATAATAGATCAGCGCATTTCTTTACACAGCCAATTGAGGTCAGGACCACAGAGCGACATGGCGTCCACTGCGTCCAGCGTTTTCGTCAAACAACGCGCGAAATTTGAAAATGTAAAATTTAAATGCATTTTTATGGCACTTATATTTTTTGGGGCATATTAGCACTATAGAATTTAATTAAGACACTTTTCAAAAATGGGTGTAAGACCCTATAAGAGCAGATTTTCACTATCCTGAGACTATAAATTGTGTACCTAGCCTACCTTTATCTTACTAAACCGAAACTTAGTCCATACTATAACATTTTAACACAAATAATGGGTACCAAAACTCTTAACTTAGTCTGTAAGTCGGTCTCAAAGTCTCAATATTGTTCACAAGACATCCTATACCTCTCAGTTCGTTGGTTCAGCCCAGCCGAGCGGATTGCAGCTCAAATCTACCGTAAATAGATTTATCTCTGTTCATCTTGTGTCGTCAGCCACACTTAGGTCGATTGTTTCTACAACTTATTAATAACGAATACAATAGTATTCGTTATTTTCTAAATGTTATTGCATTTTTAGATTAACGGGAGTATCTTTAACTTGATTTTGCAGACTATTTAGTAGTACTCACAGAAAATAAGCCAAGAAAAACATTATAAAAGTGAAGTACCTGAATAAAAATGTATTTTCTTGTTCAATGTTTTTTTTCCAAATAGGTACCTATCTAAATGAATTAGGTTTCCAACTGTGTTTTAATTTATTTATACATTTTTCAATGTATAAGCCAAGAAAAACATTATAAAAGTTAAGTATCTGAAAAAAAAATGCATTTTCTTATTCATTTTTTTTCAAATAGATACCTATCTAAATGAATTATTTATTTATTTATTAAAACTTTATGCACAAGTAAACAAAAAACCTACAAAGGCGGACTTAATGCCAGAGGCATTTTCTACCAGTCAACCCTAAGGTGATGCAGAGACAACATGGAAGGTGCAACTTAAGGGATTAGGTTTCCAACTGTGTTTTAATGTACTTATACATTTTTCAATGTACGTTTCTTTTACTACAGCAAACTGACAATATTTTTTTTTCCCAAATGGTAAACATTACAACATTTCAATCTTGCCCAAGGGATGTGAAAAAGAAAGAAAAACAGCTTATGTAAAGGTAATTAAATTAGTTCTTGTAATCCATTTCTAAGGAAACCTTCTTGCTTACGGCGCCGTCATAAAGAACCTCCTTCTAAGAATTCTGCTTGAGTTTTCCCACTGTCTCTTATAAAACTCGACATAATATTTAAATTAAAAAAATAGAAAGTCTTCTTAAACAACAACTGAAAATACGATTTTAAATAGGTAGAGTTATTGGAAAATATACGTGTTTTTGGTTGGGAGGTTCTAAAGGCCTGTAAAGGCCAACACACCTGCCGAAGCACAGTCTTCTTAGCGCAGTATCAACGACCAAATAAATAAAAGTCGAGAATAGAATAGAATATAATATGTATAAAAGTAAAACGGACTGTTAACATGAACAATAGGTTGGCACAGGCCGCAGTAGTATAATCCCGATTTTTAAGTAACCTCACAGCAGAACATTGTCTCGTTATCCTAGTTTAAGAGGCAGGGCTCACAATATCTGTATACAGACTTCTGGAGCGTAGTTAGCATCTTGTTAATCATTGTATACTAATGTATACAAAGATTAACTATTATCTATTCTATTATCTATTTACTTCAGTAGTGGATCAAAGACAACGCTCAGGACCAATAAGGTCACAATATAAAAATCAACTTTACAAAAGTGGTTACCAAACGTCTTTACTTAAAAAAAGTATTTTAACCATAGATCCTCTTCTATACATTGACATTGTTTTTCCTATCTCAATGCTTATATACAGGGTGACATTGAAAACATGCGACAAATCGAAATGGGAGATTGTACTCATCATTATGAACAACTTTTACTAAGGGACCAAAGCTACAATCCCAAAAAAAAAACTGCTGTCCCCTACATTTATGTTCGCAATACCTCATCAAAATGTAGGAAAAGCAGATTTTTTTTTTTTGGGATTACAGCTTTGGTCCCTTAGTAAAAGTTGTTAATAATGATGTATACAATGTCCCATTTCAGTTTGTCGCAAGTTTTCAATTTCAACCTGTATAACAATCTACAGATACATTTAAAAGAATTATCCATCAAGGTTTTTATTAAAAAGTTAGCAAAACTGCTACTGGACAAGTGCTACTACGCAATTTTTGATTTTGTTAATGACAAAACTCTCTGTTAATGGTGTGTATGATGATTCTTTGTATTTTAATCTGCTGACATTTCTATCTTTAGTTTTAGTGTAATTGAATTTGTTTGTTTATGTTTTTTTCCTAGTAAATGTATTATATTAAATAATTTTGCATGCCGTAAGGCAAAATGTATCGGGACTCTCATCAAAATAACCATCATATATGTATACCTACATTATTGGCAAATACATGATTTCTGATTTCTGGATGTTTCTTTGTGACAGTAAACTATTTATAAAAACAAACCACATCTCTGGCCGCTTTGCTAGTCGCACGGCGTACTGCTTTACTTTTCGCCATGATAACAGCGCAGGACTGCAATGCTCGCGAAGGAGGATGCGGGATCGTTGAGGGAAAGGCAAATATCGCACCCTTTCGCCCTTAGCCGCCGCAGGAGACGCGCTGGGCGTCGGGAATCCCGGGCGGATTTCCGGCCACCGTAGACGCGGGCTTGCGGACGGTGAGCAATGGGTAGCTCACCGTCCGATAAGGAACAGGCCCGGGTCGACGGCGCGTTGTGTTCCACGCGCGCCTCAAAGAGATGTCATCAGCACAAGAGTAGGGATCCACTAGGGCCGATGCCTGCCATGGAGGAATACGGGTGGGTTTTATTCAGTAAGAGTCTGACACACCCTCCCGCTCCGTCCAGAGCGGGAGAAGTTATTTGATAAGTTCCCAGCCAAAAAAAAAAAGACTGCGCTTTTTCTCCAGCCCTTCAAGTACACAAGTACAGTGTGTGTAGGCTTTTCAATATTGTTTTAGGACTGAAACTCAATGCTTAAACTAACATGTCTGAATATTTCAATTTTTGAATGTATTGATTACATTCTAAAATGTTATTTGAAATTAGGACTATGAAGTGTGTTAGGTATTGTATATCTAAAGCTTTAACATAATATTCATTACAAACTTGTAATGGCCTACTAAAAACAAACTTTACGAAAAGAGATCTATATTAATATCTATCGGTATTTAAATAAGCAAAATTATTTCAGTTTTAAACCACTGAATACCATTTCAGTATTAGAACTAGGTAAAACCTTAAAAATACATACTGTATAAAAATAAAACATATTTGTCCCTCTTTTCCTTCACCCCGCGTCCTAACCAAAAACGATCGTCGCGCGAACACGCGAGCTTCGCGTACATATGTAGGATTAGAGGCGCCCTCTTTCGGCGTGGCCACGTATATGAACGCGACGTTCGCGTATTCGAGCGACGATCGCTTTTGGTTAGAACGCGAACTAAATCGACTAGACCAATTTCAATAAAGTTAAATTTAAAATTCAGTTCAGCGTGTCCTATCTTCATGCACGAACTTTAATTAAACTTTCATTATTTAAAAGACGCTATCTAATTGCAAAATGCCTGTTTACAGAACTTCACTTTCCGTCAGTTTAGTTTTCAATTCAATTATAAAGTTGTTCTTGGCTGTCCTAATTGCCTTCGCTGCTATGATTGACTTCGAGATAAAGTCTATTTACAAAGACTTTGAAAATAAATTAGCGATGTATATAAATAACTGGGAAATTTGTTTTACTAAATGTTTACAGAAATTCTTTCATTTATGTATTGTACGTCGGCTTGAAACACCCATCACTTAATATGTACGCATAGGACTAAACTGGGTGCAGGAATGGAAAAACAAAAATATCCAACTCTAACTATGACAAACAAAGAAATTAAGCACCATTTATAACAGTTTTTCGTGATTGTTTCGTACCCGCATTGTTGGACTTACACCGCCTTAAAAACTGCACCACAATTAAGTCCTAAACGGTAGTTCCACGCAATCACACATGTATACAGTTCACTTGACAAAACGTAGCCCCCTGTAAAAGAGCTTATTCAGGACGCACGTCAGTTGAACAAACCAGACCGTTTTTCCTAGAACTTCAAACCATAATGAAAGTGGGTAATTCCCAGAATGGTTCAACAATCAGAACTGAGTTACAGTACAATAACTTGGACTCTAAACTATGATTGTGAATCTAACTACTCAGTTCTGGAACTTTCTCTACTCAATCTGGACTGTGGATGGCCATTTACTCTTCCAGTTTATTAGAACAATGACCTTACATATTTAGACGTATTTGTAATAAATTATCGGCCCGATAAAAGTGTCTTCGGACGCCAAGATTTACAATCCTGTAAAAATTTAAAGAGAGTATATAGCACAATCCTCAATCGCAATGTTTTCATGTAGCCGCTGTTGATTCTCAAGCTGCATCTTTAATTTTAAGGTGGATCCGCGAAATTCAAATTGTCTTACGTTTTTTTTCCAATTTTCAGGTCAGTGTCAGGTTGTATATTGATCAAAACTTCGCGACCATAACAATA
The DNA here is from genome assembly GCA_905333075.3 of Atethmia centrago. Taxonomy (NCBI): domain Eukaryota; kingdom Metazoa; phylum Arthropoda; class Insecta; order Lepidoptera; family Noctuidae; genus Atethmia; species Atethmia centrago. The sequence continues at coordinate 9,286,805 of HG995383.1, read as the reverse complement.
TACATAATCAGCCTATATTGTTCCCACTGCTGGGACACAGGCCTCCTCTCTGTGAGAGGGAGTGGGCCGTAATCCACCAAGCGGGCCCAGTGCGTGTTGTTAGATGTCACATGTCTTCGAATTTTTGGTTCTAGGACATGCCGGTTTCCTCACGATGTTTTCCTTCACCGTTTTGAGAGCAGTGGTGATGAAATAATTTTCACAAACTAAAGCGCCTGTCTGGGTTCGAACCTACCTACAACTCATAAGTCGCGGCCGTTACCACTGGGCCACCACTGCTCTCAATAACAATATGTATTTACATAATTATAATCATTACACTCATTGATACAACTCTCTTAGTAATCAAATTACAATATAGCTATTAACATTAACTAAATTAAATTAAAACTAAATTAAACCTAAAAAGGCCCTCGAGGCATTGTACCGAGGATGCTGGCAGCATTTCCCATCGCTGAATTGCAATACTGATGCGTTGCGCGAGAAAGCCGCCATCTTTTCGGTCACCAGTTACATCAACTAGACGTTTCGCGATTTCCGCAAATACTCGTAACTATGCGCACTGGCCGAGGGTATCGACGCCAAAGGGCACAAAGTTGTACTCACTGCCAAGGCATCATATTTAATAATTTTCAGATTTTCGGCATTTTCTGCCGCTGCACCCGCTTTAGAAGTAGTCCGTTGGAGGTGGGACGGTGCCAGTGTGTCTACACAGGTAGCATCCCACACACGCATCCGCCCCAAACTCCACGGAACCAAAGACACACCATCAAGTCATTTTCTCTCTCAGTTAGATTTGTTTCATAAGAACAAATCTCTCATGGAAAAGTTCATCAGTAGCGCTTGCGACTAGACCAACGAGGCAGTCCACCAGGCAATATAATTATATTCACCGATATTGAAACCAATTACAAGTACAGCTCAAGTCGGGTCGCAACCCCAGTCTTGAGATAAAGGGGGTAAATCAATTTGCGGCACATACGGAGGCTGGCCGCTGTAACGTCTACAGGGCTGCCGCAACTAAATACAGACATTTCACGGTGTTCTAGACAGACACTGTAACCGAGAAATAACCGTGTCTCATCAACATGGAGAATGTAACCTAGAGTATGAATGAGATAAGCTGCACACACACACACATTCTTAACTGCAATGTGTATGGTGTGAATCATCAAAAGTATTCTATTATATTCTTAAGATAACATATTTTTTTAGCACAAAATAGTTTGGAAGAATGACAGGTTTAATTTGAACTCTTGATTGGTTTAAACGGTCTTATTTTGTAGGCGCTATGTCAGTAGGTTTTTGAGTGTCATGGTAAAAAATCTCTATCATAGTAAAGACAAACATAACGCTATCAATATCTTCTCCCAAGCTATAAAGTATTCCTACAACAAAGTCAAAATTATCGATGCTGTTATCCGTATTGCCAACTTGGAATATTCAATATCACTAGTTACCAGATGATTATTAACATTATTAACAACTAAATTAAATTAAAACTAAGTTAGGCCTAAAAAAGGCACTCGGGGCATTATACCGAGGATGCTGGCGGCATTTCCTCGCTGAATTGCAATGCTGATGCGTTGCACGTTGTTATATATTATTGATAGGCTATAAATATGTTTATACCCATTAATAATATTATATATAATACTAGTTACCGAAGTGTTGTCGGACAAACCCTTGTCTTATTCATACTCTTAAACAAATTCCCTAGAGTGTTGAGCTACATCAATTTATGATATTTGGAGCCTGTTCGTTATTCAACAGTGTGTATCAAGCTGCTGGAATATTCATATATTTCGAAATATGTAAACCGCAGAGGCGGCAAGTCAATTTTCTGAGAAAAAGACTGCTTTAGAGTCGTACTGCAGCTGTAGAAAATGTGGTTTCAGCACAATTATATTGATTCTTTTCTGTTTTTTTGGGTTCACGTAAATCCTGAAGTATTCAGAACACTGAACACTTAACGCTCGAGCAACACCAGTCATGGTGGACGTAGTTTCTGGTCTACGATCTGCAACGTAAACGACTGGGTTGGGACATGATGAATATTCAGATATTTTACGGTGCGCTGCATGCCTCCTAAACTTGCGGTGGAGTGATGGAACCTACTGAATTTATATGCATCGTAAATATGGGATCGCATTGCATGTGGGGACTGCTATGGTTTCATTATAAATTTTACTGCTGTGGAGTTTGTTGCGCCACTTCTTCTTCCCAGCTAAATCACTAGAAAGTCGTAAAGGAGGCCCGCGTTTTGGGGGACTGTCTTATGTAATGTTGTCGTTCGAAAAATGCTAATTCTCAGCGTAGTTTGAATGAATGACTTTTGATTTAATTAATCGAATTGTTACCTACCAAGTTGTCTATGCTAATATTATGAGGTAAAATTTGTTTGTTTGTTAGTTTATATCCATGATCAGCCAATAACGTTTCCACTGCTGGGACACAGGCCTCCTCTCTGTGAGAGGGAGTGAGCCATAATCCACCATGCGTGCCCAATGTGGGTTAGTAGATGTCATATGTCTTCGAATTTTTGGTTCTAGGACACGCCGGTTTCCTCACGATGTTTTCCTTCACCGTTTTGAGAGAGGTGATAAAATAATTTACACAAAGTAAAACGCCTGTCAGTGTTCAAACCAACGACCTGCAACCCGTAAGTAGCGGTCATTACCACTGGGCCACCACTGCTCACGGTTTGTAAGTAGGGGTTAATCTCTGGAACTTATGATCCAATTCGAATAAAAAAATCATTGGTAAAAGCCACACTATTCCTGACTGTTATATATTATTGATAGGCTATAAATTATATTTATATGATGTATGCCGGCTATCCATGCTATGCCGTGACCAGTACCATCGCTCCACTTGACGTTCGTGACCTGTCTACGCTGAGCCACGCCGGAATTACATCCAGATAATTCGACTTTACTTATTTCCCAGATTTTTTATTTATTTTACCTCGATATTTGATTCTAACTACCAGGCGGATAAACGCTACGGATACGGACTAATTCGCACTGGAGTCTAAACTAACGTGAGGTAAACGAGATATATTTAAGCAGTTTTGGCATAACTGTCGATTTTTCATCTACGTGGGGAAATGATCGATGATATCAATATGTGCAGAATTCAGGAGCACGTCTTGATGTCTGGCAGGAGTTTTTCGAGACCTTTTAGTGGATATTACATCGGAGAATCAGGCAAGCTGGGTGAAGTGCCGCCACTATTCGTTCAAGTTCTAAGTCAGGGTGTTGGAGTACCAACTCGGCTTGTTGGAGTACCAACTCGGCTTGCTGGAGTACCAACTCGGCTTGATGTCGAAGTTCCAAAAAGGTTGGACGCCACGTTCTTTTACCACTGCCAGTTCTTTTCTGCCTTACACATATGATCGGTCGGAGTCAGAGTCACGGTCATCGTCACTTAAGGACTCATCACCGGGTACAGAATTTACATACTTGCCTGTTAGTTGGACACGATTAGGAACTAATCAAGTTTAATTGGTCAAGGACAGCTAATGAAACACAATTGATTTTCTATTGTTTGACTCCGAATCGGTGTCGCGCGGGCTTAAAAGGTTATGTTGTTTACAACACATACGCAGGAAAAAGTACCAGGGCTACAGAAACAACATAGGTTCATTAGGGCCATATATGTACTTTATAAGGATCTACTATTTTGACATAATTTTCATTAATCCGATCCAGCCTATCTCTTGCTGTCCTCCCCCAGCAGGTCAGCCCTTAGCGTGTAGTCGCTTACTTTGTAAGTTTTATGCTCTGGCTGGAGGCCTTAATTTATTGAAGCACCCACGGGAAAGTCCGGTTAAGTAGACGACAACCCTCCAAACACAGTTCGAGGTCAACGAAAAGTACCCTATAAACATTGATTCCCTTTAGAGTGTCGAAATATATGTTTTTTGCGGCATAAGCGGCCGTTTCTTTTCTTAACATTAACTTAGAAGTTTGATATTTTCACAGCTTCAAGGGACTGTAGACTTGAGTAGGTATATGGTTTTAATTTTTCAACTCGATACCTTCACGCGTTCCCGAGTTAAAAGGTCTTAAGAGACAGACGGACAACAAAGTGATCCTATAAGGATTCCGTTTTTTTCTTTTGAGGTACGGAACTCTAAAAAAGACAATTTTCAACGTCTTAATCGCTCGCTACGCGGGCGTAGCTGCGGGGAGCAGTTAGTTGATCATTACATTCAGTGCTAACTTTGACTTGTCACTTGTGCTAGTTAGTAGAATATCCAGAAGTGACATATAACATGAGCTTGAGCTCAGACAGTGGCCTTCTGCATCCATATTTATACACACCACAAATTGAAGTAATTTTTCGTGTCTGTCTATGTGACCTCGTTGTTTTTCCAAACGACGCAACGGATTTTGATGCGGTTTTCACCATCAATTACAGAATCTACTCCAAAAGGTTTATGTGTATAATACATAATATAAAATCATCAACATTCTCCTGCCCTTATCTCATTTTATTTGGGGTGGCAACATCTCTTTTTCTTCCATACTTCTCTATTAGTTGTCATCTCGGTAATCACTTCTTTTCTAGCCATATCATCTTTCACACAGTTCATCCATCGTTTCTTCGGTCTTCCCCTACCGTATAGCCATCCACGTCCATGCTCAAAACTTTCCTGGCGTTTTTTCCCTCATTCCTGCGCATCACATGCCCATACCATGACAACTTTTCAGTCGCCGGTGTCACTTTCAGACTTCCTCTTTTATATACTCATTTCTTATTCTATCCATTCGGGTAACACCACACATCCCTCTTAGCAATCTCATCTCAGCTGCATGCAATTGCCTTTCATTCATTCCTTCTGTGGCCCAACATTCTGATCCATACAAGAGAGCAGGTCTAACCATACCAAACACACAAAAGAAACAATGGCCTAATACAGAATATAACATAAATAAATCTTGATGTTTTTCAAATTTTCTTTTTTTATGTCCTTTAAATATGTATTAACTGTTTCCTAATTTTACCTTTCATTAATATTTTAACTTTGTTAGCTTAGTTGTTAACGTTATTGTGCAGGCTGTGGTCTCCTATAAGTGAAGGAGTACACCTACACAATACCTGATGTTGCCATTTATTTATGTGTCATGTATTGTGTACATCTTTTGTTGGAGATCCTAAATAAATAAATAAACAAATAAATAATTAAATAAATAAATAAATAAATAAATAATTAAATAAATAAATAAATAAATAAATAAATAAATAAATAAATAAATAAATAAATAAATAAATAAAGAAAATAAATAAATAAATAAGTCATAAAAACCGTGCGTAGCAGAGACAGGTCGCTGTATGAAGGGCTGAGACTGATTTCTTAATACTGACCTTTCAGAGGCAATGTCCCCATGGTGTTACCTTCACACGTCATCCTATTCATAAAAATAATTGACCACAAATATTAACCATTCGCTAACCATGTTCAGGCCAGCCCTGACCAGCAGCCACACAATCCGAAAGGCCGCTTTGTCCTCAGATCATATTGTATGCGTCCACGCTCCATTGAGCTAACTATATTGTGTTATCAATGGCTATTCAAAATACGGAATTCACTCTCGGCTATCCCAACGGTTTTATCGAAGCTAGTTTACTGTTCAGGTAGAATGTTGAGGAATGTTTGGTTGTTATGATAAGGTACGGGCACATGTGTACGGGTACCTAAGTGTAGGGAGAGGTATCCTAGAAGGTGGCCGCCACATGACGGCAGCAGCCACGTTATATGGCAATGCTGATTATTGACCAAGAAATAGGCCAGCCCTCTGGTCACGTGAAGTGTCGACCAACCGCTTGGCGGTGTCTCGAAAAACTAAGTGGGCACTCAGACCCCATCACCCTAGTGTTGCAACCCCAAACGGCTCGAACATAATAAGACCCATTAAGATTGGAGTATTTGCTTATATATAAATATATAATTATATTTGTATCATCATTTCGGCCGAAAGTCAACTGCTGGACATGGCCTCCCCCAAGCACCGCCACTTCGACTGGTTCTGTGCTTCCCGCATCCAGAGGATTCCTGCGGCCTTCACAAGGTCATCGGTCTACCTTGTAGGAGGACTTCCATATTTTTGTATATCCTCCCTTCTTTATAAACTTGTACATATTATTATTATTTTAAGACTATTAGCTTTTAAATTATGTAAATATTATCCAGAAATAAACACATAAAAATTATACTTAAGTGTTAGTAAGTAGTACTTGTCACATATTCACTTTAAAATGTAGCGAGTTACTTTTACTTTTTGGACTGCAAATCAACCCTAAGAAATCCCAGGCCATAATTATCGGTGGAAGGTATATGCGGAATAGGCTCGATATTGCGTCGCTGTCTCCACTCTGTCTGAATGGAGTTCAGATTGAATACGCTAATACAGTTAAAAACCTGGGGGTGACCTTGGACTCTTACCTATCGTGGACTACCCATGTTGCTCAAGTCAGTCGCAAAGTGCACTACACGTTCCATTCGTTGAAATGCCTCCAGAGCTTCTTGCCCTTGAATACCAAAATCTCCCTTGCTCAAACTCTCATACAGCCCATCATAGACTACGCTGATACCTGTTATTTGGATGCCACCGAGGAGCTTTTAAATAAACTTGAGCGTTTGCAAAATATCTGCATTCGTTTTGTTTTTAACCTTAAAAAGTATGATCATGTTTCTAACTTTCGCAAGATTCTGAAGTGGCTCCCCATTCGTCTTCGCAGGAACTCTCGAAATGAAATGAAATGAAATGAAATTGTTTATTCTGTAAATAGGATATGAGAATCACTTTTACACGTCATATTAAAAAATAAGCTAGATGCAGTCGACTCGGACTCGGATATTGTGTCTGCTATTTAACATCCTTCATAATCCTAGTACGCCATCCTATCTGCGGGAACGTTTTTCCTTCGCCCGTCCTTCTGATGCACCTTGCAGGTCGCATCTTAGAAATCTCCTTAAATCCCCTCCCCACTCTACCGACTTCTACTTCTACTCCTTCACTGTGCACGCGGTTCGGCTGTGGAATTCACTTCCACCTGACATTAGGGACTGCCAAACTGTTGCTGTTTTTAAAAGAAGAGTGAAAGAACACTATCTTTCCACTTTGCCATAGTTGCATATTATGTATTTATTATTTTATACTATTAATTATAAGTATATAAGTATTTTAGTGATATTTATTTTAGAAGTATGTATTCATGTAAGTATATTCTCATAGTGTATAATTAAATTAGTGAATAGTTTTATTTTGTTTTTATGTATTTTGTTTTCTCTTTTACCTTACACATGTTGTCTACATCTCTATGTCTACTGTCCTATTGCAGGTATGCTGGAAGAGATTTCATTAGAAATAAGCATCACCTTTGTACGTTTTTTTTTTCTGTTACTTTCTTTTTGTCTGTTTATATGTGTGTACATAAACTGTTAAATAAATAAATAAATAAATAAATAAATTCATTGTTATTGTATTTAATATTTCCTAAACGTACGAGTACACCGATTCTTCATACGTAGATACGCGTATGAAGAATCATCCTATAAACGTTGTTTTTTATTTCAATAAACAAAAGCAATAAAACATATTATAAATCAAAATAATTATGAACCTACACAACAGTCAAAAGCGTCAATAAATATCATTTTATCAATAAATAAATCGTTTACTGGATTCATAACGATTATAGTTGACACTAAGCTTCGAGTTAACTCACTGAATTGTCGACTGCTATTCAATGAAACTTATTAAAGTGTAATAACTCAATTAATCTGTCGATTCAGTCGCCGATATTCTCACCATACTCGTTATATACAGGTTTTATCCCGATATTAAAGAATTTAAATGCAGCATTTTAAGTTAAAAATTAATAAAATTGTGAAATGTTGGCAAATGGCATTCGATGAAATTCAAATAATAAAATGCTAATGTAGAAAACGTTGTAAGAAAATTCTTTTAGGAATGTTTTACAGAGCTTATTTTTCTTTGTTACTTTTTTTTTGTTTATGACTTTTATTTTTGTCTCGGTTAGTCGCAAAGTTCAACGGACCCAAATAAACTTAATAAATTAAGGCCTTACCTTACCTTGATAAGTTAAAACAGAAATACATCATTATAAGACTTTCATTCATAGATAAAATCGAGCGCATAGCGTGCTCTGATGATGATGCTCTGAAGCAATCATTTTAGTGCATGTGTCTATAATCTTGCCACAGTTTCTCAATCGTAAATTTCCAACTCTATTAATTGGTAATGAGTATTCGAATTAAATCAAAAGAATTCGTCAATTGATTGTGTTTTGTTTTATCAAACTTAATAAAATTCTTATATTCTTTTATTCATTCACTGACAATGAAACAATCCTATTGCTCATTCAATATTTAACTCCATAAGAGGATAAATCAAAAAGGGGTAAATGTAAGGGGTTATTTTTTAGGTTAGAAACTTGGAATTTGGTAGTTAGAGTTCATAAAAAAAAACAAAAACCGGCCAAGTGCGTGTCGGACTACGCACAATGAAGGGTTCCGTAGTTAGAAAGTTGGGATGAAGTTATCACAAAAATAAACTTAACATTGTAGTTGAAAAACATGTTGTTTCATCGATATAATATGCCACGGTCAATTCTCCAAGTGTAAATTTAAGTTGGTCGACTATTACTCGTTAACTTGTACAGCCCACTTAACTGTGATAGTTTTCCTTTTAATTTCATTATATTTACTACTGCCCTGAATTTTTTCACATCTCCATAAACAACCATTTTGCTGACAGAGGGGGGCGACACATGACTCTAATAAAAATTTGCATTTTAATGCTTAATATTACGCAAACGGATCCTTGAATCGAAAAGTGGTGTTTACCTGTGTCGGAAAAATGGACATCAACTTGATGGTTTGATTGTAGACAGAAATAAGTAAAAATGACTTAGTAGAGAAGTGAAAAATTCAATCTTGTTTATTAGTTGGATTAACAATCGATCATCATTTTAGCCGAAAGACGTCCACTGCTGGACGTAGGCCTTCCCCAAGAATCGCCAATTCGACCGGTTCTCGCATCCATCGGATTCCTGCGGCATTCACTAGGTCATCGGTCCACCTTGTGGGTCCAACGCTTGTTCCGTTAAAGATGGATACTGTGTATAATTTAATGCACAAACAATGTTATTATAAAAAACAGGCCAAGTGCGGGTCGGACCACGCACTTACTTTTAAATTACTTAGGCTCTGTAGTTTGGGAGATAAGGGGGAATGGTCAAGTTTCATCTATTTTCTTTAATAACTTTAAAACTAAATATTTAAAAATTATATATAGGTACGTATATGAAAACCTAATAACAAGTGCTTTCATATATGTGACACGGTACAGTTTGCAAAACTTATTTTAAATGTTCGAATTTTCTCCCAAAAATCGGCCCAGTAGATTTGGAGCGAATCGACTGTGGCAGACGGACAGACGGACATTACGCAAAAACGAATGATCCTATAAGGGTTCCGTTTTATCTTTTTGAGGTACGGAACCCTATAAATATTACCTACACCAACAAGTTTGTGTCAATTTGAGATTTGATAAATTGAAAATTGGATGATCTGAGGTGCTAGACAAGTGAAAATCGTTTTCAAAGCATTTGGTATTTTTACAACGATTGACATAAGCTTTTCGGTAGCTTATGTCAATCCCATATTTTTTTTTTATTTTTCCATTATAGTTATCGCTAATAGAATATTACTTTGTCTAGGCCCTCGGGATTGATAGATTTTTAAACAGAATTTCAGAACGTTCAGGGTCAGTTTCAATCGTATCTTCGTCGTCGTATCGATTATTCCATAATAATAATAATAATAATAATAATAGGCTTAGGATCTCGAGGCCCACCGGCCTCTGATAGGGTCCCAGCTCCCGGCGGAAATGTGAAGCGCATGAGATGGACACAATCTGTCAATGAGAACGTCATGCGCTCATACTATGGGGCTACAGAGGGGGGAAACAATCTGACTGCTTACCGTGTTCGGATGCTCTCTCTTTTTCAGGTGCTTGAGCCAGCTGTCAACGTTTCGGCACAACGACTGTCGGATCAGGTACGGGTTATCCAGCATAATCATATGTTGGATGACACTGTACTTGATCGCCTACGAAGTGAAATGCAGCGTAGCCATGTCATCGTCCCCCCGTCGCAGACTGTTGTACTTTCACCTCAATTACGCACGAATCAAGCTGACGAGGGGAGTGATAACAGGGCTACAAATGTAAGTACCCAGTGCAATGTGGAATTGAGGAGTGCTTTGGAGGATGCGATTCGAGAATATCGGCTCATGACGCCCTAACTAAGACCACGCTTACCTCGTTTGCCCATGCATAAAAAAAACAGGGCGCTGGTGGCAGCTCTGGATTCGCAGTTGTCAAATTATTTTGATGACTGCGAAGACCTCACTGATACTCATTCGATTCTGTACTGCGCGGCTGTAGCGGTATGTCGTGTAGCTCACGTGAAATTTGCTAAAGACTCTAGAACTACACGACCGAAACCAACCGTACCAGCTTGGCAGTGCAGAATTGAAAGCCGTATTGGTGGGGCCAGAGCGCTCATTGGCAAATTAATCTGCTTCAGGGAGGGCAATACTCGCCCTAGAGTGATGCGCTTTGTGAGGCGAGCGTTCTCAGGGACTGATATCGGCCCTCAGGACTATATGACTCGTGTCACAGAGCGCATCGACTTCCTGAAGCAGAAAGTGTATGCATGGGCGAACCGTATTCGTAGGTATAAGCGGCGAGTAGAGCGATACACTCAGAATCGTACCTTCCAGAGCGATGAAAGGTGGGTTTATAGGGGTTGGGAGCGACCGGACCAAGATGTGACTGACACGCGCCTACCGGATGATGATGTCATGTGTTCTTTCTGGCGCAGTATCTGGTCGGTGCCTGTCAGTCACACCGAAGGTGATTGGGCTCGAAAAGTCGAGCGAGCCTGCGATCCAATACCAGAAATGGGGGCTATTACCATCTGCCCCCAAGATGTAGCTCGTGCAGTCCGTCCGTTACCTAACTGGAAGTCCCCAGGGCCGGACGGACTGCACAACTTCTGGCTCAAATGGTTTTTAAGGTCGCACGCTCGCTTGGCAGCTCAGTACCAGACTGCTTTGGAGTCTGGATCGCTACCCCAATTCCTAACGACAGGAGTTACCCACCTGCTCCATAAATCAGGTAGCACCGCGGAACCCAAAAATTATAGGCCGATCACGTGTTTACCGACGGTCTATAAACTTCTTACATCTATTTTGAGAGCTAAAATTAACAAACATATAGACACCAACTCCATCATGTCTGCCTCTCAAAATGGATGTAGGAACGGATCCCGCGGTACTAAGGAGTTACTCCTCATTGATATGACCATTAGCCAACAAGTTCGTCGTTCCCGAAAGGATCTGTCGACATGTTGGATAGATTATAAGAAGGCCTATGACTCGGTGCCACATACATGGCTCATGAGGGTGCTGGAGTTGTATAAAGTAGATGCAAATCTGCGCACCTTCCTGATTTCGTGTATGGGGCAATGGAGGACGGTGCTTCGCTATCCAGGATGTCGAAATATCCAGAGGAATAGCGAACCGATAAGGATCGAGCGGGGCATATTTCAGGGCGATAGTTTGAGTCCGCTTTGGTTCTGCTTAGCCTTGAATCCTCTAAGCACACTGCTGGAAGATTCAGGTCTCGGCTATCGTATGAGGAGAGGTGGTCAGGTTATATCTCACCTCCTCTACATGGATGACCTAAAACTCTTTGCCTCCAATAATTTGCAACTGATGGAGCTACTGAAAATAACTGAAAGTTTCAGTAGCGCCATCAGGATGGAATTTGGAGTGGATAATCATGCATGTAAAGCGAGGGAAGATTGTGGAATCCGTGGGAACCCAACTCTCGGATTCCATAAACCTTAGAACCCTCTCCGCATCCGAAACCTACAAGTATTTGGGTATGTCGGAAGCGTTGGGCATCAATGTTACTGACATGAAGCAATCGTTGAAGGAGCGCTTTTTTGGCCGCCTGAAGAAAGTATTTAATAGTCTTCTATCAGGCGGAAACAAGGTGCGTGCCTTCAACGGTTGGGTCATGCCCGTTTTGATGTACTCTTTCGGCATACTCAAATGGACTCAGACTGAACTCGACGCCTTGGATAGGAGGGTCCGTACGCTGCTGACTGCATATCGAATGCATCACCCACGGTCGTCGGTAATGAGACTGTATATCCCGCGAAAGTGTGGAGGTCGAGGCTTTTTAAACGCTAAGAACCTCCACAATCGCGAGGTATGCAGTCTCGGGGAATATTTCCTAGAAGCCGACGTGGGGATGCATCGAGATGTGGTCGCGGTGGACAAGGGCCTCACCCCACTCTCCTTGGCTAAAGAGAACTGGCGCAAGCTTGTAGTGCTTGACACTAACGATCGCAGGGAGGTATGGCAGAGTAAGGAGCTTCACGGACGCTTTTTCCGGGCCCTACATGAACCCGATGTAGATTTCCAAGCGTCCGTAGCCTGGCTACGTTTTGGTGACCTCTTTGGGGAAACCGAAGGTTTTGTCTGTGCAATTATGGACGAAGTTATCATGACGAAGAATTACCGGAGATTTATTGTGAAGGACGGCACGGTTGACGTGTGTCGGGCATGCCACCGTCCGGGAGAATCAATCCGACACATTATCTCCGGGTGTTCTCGTCTAGCTAACGAAGAGTATTTGCATAGACACAACCTTGTAGCCAGGATTATCCATCAGCAACTTGCTCTGAAATACAGCCTTGTAGAATCTGAAGTGCCGTACTACAGGTATGTGCCCGACCCAGTTCTCGACAATGGAAATATCACATTGTACTGGGACCGATCCATCATCACTGACAGGACTATTGTTGCCAATAAGCCTGATATAGTGATGGTGGATCGAACAGAGCGGCGCGCAATGATTGTTGACATAACAGTCCCTCATGACGGGAATCTTGTGAAAGCCGAGAAAGATAAACAGATCAAGTATCTTGACTTGGCTCGCGAGGTTGTCGACATGTGGGATGTGGATTCAGCAATCATTGTGCCGATAGTCGTATCAGCCAATGGCTTAATTGCCAAGAGCCTCGACCAACACCTAAAGAGGCTCACGTTGGACGGCTGGATTAAGGGCTTGATTCAGAAAGCGGTACTTCTGGACACGGCTCGCATTGTCAGGAGGTTCCTCTCTCTGGAGCCCTGACCGCCGGTAGCTTGGACCCTGTTCCCGATACCGGTGGGCTACCATTTTTTTTATATTTTTAAATGTTTTTATATATTTTTTATATCCTAATATTTAAAAATAAAATTAAAATGTGTAAATAATGAAATAAAAGATAATAATAATAATAATAATAGTAGCTTGGACCCTGTTCCCGATACCGGTGGGCTACCATATTTTTATATTTTTAAATGGTTTTATATATTTTTTATATCTTAATATTTAAAAATAAAATTATAATGTGTAAATAATGAAATAAAAGATAATAATATACTTTATTTCAGACTTTGTCCATTTTGTTAGTAACTCATCTTCATCTTCATAGCTTAGTTAGTAAAAGTAAAAAGTACCAGTAGTCAGCGCTTGCCCTCGTGTGAAGACCTATCCAGTGCGCCATAAGTACAGAGTCCCATCGGCCGGCGCACGCGGCCAGCAGGCTTAGCATGACGCTTTCTATTTCTTTGAAGAATAGACACGGCTCTTTCTATACAAAGTGACGTTTCGTTTCTCCATTTTTGACATCTCACTGTAGAAATCCTTCTACATACAATCTTTAATTTTGTCTCTCATTTCTAACGATCTTTGTCTAGGTCCTTTTTTCTATAGAAGGATTTCTACGGTGTGATGTCAAAAAAGGAGAACCGAAATGTCACTTTGTGTCTTTTCTTCGAAGAAATAGAAAGCGTCATGCTAAGCCTGCAGGATGGCGCTGGGGCCGCCGCGCACCCGCGCCATCATCGAAGCACATCGCTTACGTATGATCGCGTGAAAACCGTCCAATTATATATATTTTAAATAAGCTTCGACCAGGATTCAGCCACAGTTCAGTTTCAATAAATCCGCGGTGATAGACAGACTAATGTGATTTACCATCATCATCTCCCTAGCCTTTTGCCAACTATATTGAGGTCGGCTTTTTTTTTGTTCCGGGGTGGAAAATCCTCATGGATGTCCTCCGCCCTGGGGTAGACGCTGGGGTCTGTCAGACTCTTACTGACTAAAAACCACCCCGGTGTTCCCCTCCCACACTTGCACCGGGGATCATGGGATCTAGTGCGACTTCCGCGATCCCCGGCCAGTGCCGGCCCGCCTCTGCGGGCCACCTCAAGTCTGGGGGGAGGGGGTTCCAGTCTAGCCTGATGCAACTGAATATCAGTATCAACCGCGGCAAGTGTAGCTTAACCTGATCGATCGACCCGTGCGGCTGTTATTACTTATCCACAAGCCACTAATGTGATTTAACGTGCTTCAGAAAAAACTGGTTGTCTGTAAAGTTGGTTTACTGACGATAATTTTACGTGATAACGAGAGAGAGATGCATCACAAGCCGAACGCTTAGGCCGATCTTGCCTCTCTATCGCTAGTTCCGCGCTCTCGCTTGCACGCTCGGTTTAGGCGGAACGTGACAATGAGTCATGCTTTTTCGTGCGTGCAGGCGGCTTTCATCGATATTTATAAAAATATATTTATATTTATTAAAAGTTATAATAGTTGTTTATCCTTCCATGACGCGTTCTTTCTAGTATACTAACTAATAGGTAAGGTACACTTCCGACTATTAGTCAACTGTTTAACGACAGTTCGTTTCCGATTGTGTGTGAAAGCAGACGTTGCGTCGTGTTTTTTGTCAACGGCGCTCGGCGCACTTTCCCTTATATTAGCGGATGTCATTAACAGCTATGCAGATGATAACAATGCTGTAGGAGTTAAAAGTAATGTCTACATTTACCTCCATCATTTTCTATATTCATTCCTAAACGAGTAGTCTCATGGATCGCTACAATCCTACCAGGCAGGCCTCATAATCAAAATAATTACAATAACACTGTTTTGACAGTACTGTTTTCCTGAAAATGTGTAGGTATGGGCAGTGCAAATCAATACATATTCAAATAAATAGGCACTGAAATATTAATATACATAATCCCATTAAAAAAAACATGGGCTATTCACAAATGGCGCAACATCAATGCCCCGGGAAAACAAACGAATCAAAGCGTAGCTTCATTACGATTAATTAATTCCATTTGATTTTAGAACGCCAACTGGAGTAATTGGAAGCCTAACAAATACTCGTATAGAGGCATGAGGAACAGGGTGTAAAGTTCACTCATCCTCCATAGAAAAGGGAGGATCCTCCGACCAGACGGGTGTCGTGTCTGGTGGGCAACTGCCCGACGGTTGATGTCGGGATGTTGTATATATGCTAGTTGCGCGGTAAACTCTGCTTGCGCGATGCAGGATTTTGCGTGACGTCAGTGTGATGCGTAGTTTTGTATGTGGCGCTGTAGATGCCGCCACATCACTCCCCTCCGGAGACCGGAGGTCGATAGTGGGCTGAGTCGTGTATCTTGCGATGCTTGCCAGTGCCAGGTGGGGTTCCAGTGGGTCGGAACCGGTTGTCGCATAGTTCGCGGTGAGTCGGAACTGTCTGCGGTGATATGCCCCAGTGAGTCGGGGTGGCGCTGCGTTATGCTCCAGTGAGTCGGACGTGGTACAGCGCCGGGTTGAGGGCTGACTGCTGGCGTCGACCAGGAGAGCGTTGAAGAGCTCTGCTTGTTGACCGGCCGAAAGTGCAGTGTGCTGTGCCAAGGTTGCTGATGAGGCTTAGGGTGATGACCAGGTATGCGCGGTCGCTGCATGCTGGTGGTCAGGATACCCGTTGAAGCCGTGGGTACTGGCTGGCTGTGTGACTCGCCGCTCGAGAGCTTGAGGAAGTGATGATGATGACGTCACGCTGATGTAGTTGCACGAAGGCTGCGCTGACGTTCATACTCGGGGTCACCAGTATAGATGTATGAGGAACAGGGTGTAAAGTTCACTCATCCTCCATAGAAAAGGGAGGATCCTCCGACCAGACGGGTGTCGTGTCTGGTGGGCAACTGCCCGACGGTTGATGTCGGGATGTTGTATATATGCTAGTTGCGCGGTAAACTCTGCTTGCGCGATGCAGGATTTTGCGTGACGTCAGTGTGATGCGTAGTTTTGTATGTGGCGCTGTAGATGCCGCCACACTCGATTTGTCAGTGGATGCTCCGCTTAATGCATGAACAATAATTTATAGCTAGACTTTTTTATTTTTTTATTTCTTCACAATAAAGCATAGTGCATTAAAACTTCTTTCTTACCTGACTTAGTAGTCAAATATCCTCGTGTTCAGCCTGCCCGTGTGGTATATCTGCAACAAAAATGAATTCGTAAAATAATTTACTCGTTTTTGCATAAAATATTACTGCGCTTTCCGACAATAGAAGTAGGAGATTTTTATGAAAAAAAAAACCTTTTGAAACACTGTAATGAGGATGGCGCTAGTATAAAGCTTAAAAGAATATTATAAACAATGCTTTTTACCAAAATCTAGAAAAATGCTGGCTCGTATTGAATAAAGCGCCTGGCTTTTCAGCATGGAGGTTCCGAGTTTGGCACGGAAAAAAAAGACAATGCAAGAGAGAGCTTAAGGCCCTTTAATCTTTTCTAACTTAATATGTAGGTGAACACACATAGGTATCCTGACTGTAATACAGCTGGATACAGGAGAATCAGTTCAGTTTTCAACAATATCCATTCTACTTTTGATAGAAATAATTGGGATTTATGTACTAAAGAAAATAGTTGCACACAACTTTAAACTACGAGTATATTTTAGTAAAGTGCTAAAAGTGTTAGCCAGTTGTTCAAACATTTTAAAAGCTTATCGGATTTGTATAAAATTCACGTGTGTATTTTGTGTGCCTTGGCGTAAAGTTTTGAGTGTAGGCATTTTAGGTACGAGTATAATAGAAAATTTTACTCCAAAATGGCGAACACTTGGAAACGCTTGCTTGCGTGACTCCTGTTTTAGAGATTGTGATCTTCATCTTAGAAAAAACCATGCATGTTATATTAACTGGTTTCTGATTGGAGAATTTGAAGTTGAGAAGTTGTCAAACTCTATTTTAACATTACTTAAGGCAAAAGCCCGCGATGTTATTTATTTATTTGCCAATAACTTAAGACATGTTGAATTTCGCTGACAACCGAGACGGAATCATCATAAGCAAGCCAATAGCTTTTTAAAAAAAGAATAAGTTTCAAAAACACGGCCGGCATGGCAGCGTTCCTCGCCTGTTCTAAGTTTAAATCATGTGGTTGCCAGTTAATTGCATGGCGCGAATATGTGCCAAGCCGCGGAACAACTTCCCCCTTGTGATGAGTTCACTCAATCATGAGCTACTATCACAAAATCTATGCCACTATGATCTAAATTCTTTAGGTAAAAGGCGGACTATATTTAATACCTAAGACTTTCATACCAAAATTGTGCTTGTTGTATTTTCATAATAATACTAATTAAGTTGAAGATAAAAACATGTTTGAAGAGTAATACTAAATTGTAGGTATGTTCGCGTATGTTCTTAAAGGGCTCATGTTCAAACGGACCACGGACAAACCATGTAGAGTTGTCTATGCAAACTTCAATCTAGAAGTTTGCATAGACAACTGAACATGGTTCTCCAAACCTGAGCGATCTCCATCTGTAGTAAAATCATTTTCACCGGTTTTCTTGCCTAAAAGATAATATATGGTCGTAAGCGCACACCCTGTGCGCTTACGACCATACGATAAAAGTGAAACTTACGACTGGAGCCGAGTATACGCGATTCAGCGCCGAATATACGCGACTCAGCGTCACCGAACGACTGGAGCCGAGTATACCCGATTCAGTGTCACCGACCCGAGTTTGACGGTTCAGTTTCGTTCAAGGTTCAAAAAACGCGCAAAGTGCGTCTAAAGAAGTTTTCTCATCAATAATTCCCATTATACCAGTTCAATGACGCAATGCACCGTGACGCGTATAAATCACGCGGCCACCAGTTAACAGTGGATACCTCCAGCGCGAACATCCCTCCACAGTCTATAAACTTCGTTCCACACACGAACTCGACTCAATCAAGCATCAAACTTGTCTAAGCACGTTAGTGGAAAGTTCTGGGACAACAGTTTGCTTCCGCACAATCACCACGTTATTAGAACTTGTGTGGAACAGCTTTTTGCTCATACAATCACTTTAAATATTTATGGCACTATACAAAATGGAAATTATTATGAATCTGACATCTGCACCCCAATTGCATAAAACACTTTCTTTCACCATCCGAACGATTTTGAAAGAAATACCTTATCCATTGCTTCATTTGTTTGAAAAATGCGTCTGATCTACAACGTAAATAACCAAAGAGATTAAATATATATATAATATATAGATTAAATATATGTATAATTTAATGTCTTTGTAAATAACGCAATGTATGTTGACGAATTGTCAAAAGAAATAAAAAGCACTGCAATGAGGGTTTTCTGAAATGACGTTCACTAGGTGGCAGCACTAAGACGTCAGGTCCGGGCTACTGTCAAAAGTATCAAAGCGCCTATATTTTCTTTAGTGGTATCTGAATGTTGAACGAATGAATGAAACAAATGATGAACGTCATAATATAAATATTATATTCATTGTCAAAATGGAAGACCTCTTGTGAAAGTGACGCCAACGTCATAGTTAGTGTGTTACACAATTACCCCAATAGCTAAAATAACCACCAAATAGGTATTATTTACCGCTAGTTAACATCGCGGCTGACCAAGGCGAAGATGGCAAGACGAGCTTGAGAGCACAGAAGACAAAAGCAACCATAACTTGTTCACAAGATTGAAACAACTTTTTTAGTTGTATATTGGCATCTTGTATTCTCTTTATATTCATGTAGATACTTAGTTATTATTTCATTTTGCTTTTGTGTGTTTTGCTATTTATTTTGTGTGCAATAAATAAATGATTTTATTATCTCTTTAACTATAGTAAGTCTAAATAATTTAAATTTTATGGAGCCAAAAACAACATAATATGAAAACGAAGGATGGCACGTTTTCCGTACGTAGTATTGCCATGCGGAAGTCAAACTTAAAAAAAAAAACACTTTAAATTTACGTTAAAAATATTTTATCACAAAAGAGCTTACCTATATATGATTAAAAGTTTTGTTCGCGATGTAGTCTGTACTTACGAGTAATTTGTTAAATTAATTACATACTACATCGCGAACAAAACTTTTAAATACCCTGTGAAGTAGTTTCAAACTATATGAACAGATACTCGACAAAACTTATTAAAGATTCCTTCTATTTTTTCACAGAATCAATATTGGGCGTCCTACTTTTTCTTCTCATCTTTAATGGAAACAAG
Source organism: Atethmia centrago (assembly GCA_905333075.3). Taxonomy (NCBI): domain Eukaryota; kingdom Metazoa; phylum Arthropoda; class Insecta; order Lepidoptera; family Noctuidae; genus Atethmia; species Atethmia centrago. Next base: position 9,267,320 of record HG995383.1, on the reverse strand, counting down.
TGAATATAAAACAGTTGGTGTAGCGATCCTAGGAGAGAGGAATTTTGTATGTTGTATCGAAAACTGATACCGATTTATCAGACAAGATATTTGTAACAGAACATTCTATGTAGAGATAGAAAGAAAAGTCTTTTTGGCTTGGCTGATATTAAACCTTCATAATTCTATAGCAAATGGGCCTCCAAAAGATTAAGAATAATTAAATGGGTTAGTAATCTCGTCGTTTCTTTCCATCCTGTATCACAATCAGCCAACTGGCATGTCCTACTGGTAATAGCCTATTTATTTCCAGAAGTAATAATAGTCTCTTTTCGTATAAATAAACGTGTAAACAGAATACACAAAACAAATAAACGAGTTAGTTATCACGCTCAAAATACCATCCCTTTTTATATTCCTATTTTCACTTCAACTACAAAGCAAAGAAAAATCCGCTGCAAACTGCAAATAAACGTCGCCTCTGCAGTTGGAAGAGGAACATCAATAAAACATAACACACGGAGCATTATTCACGATCAAAATCAAATGAGATCGCCGACACTAGCGCCGAAGAATAGATCGTTTACTACTGTCAAAGACATGTTCTCTTTTGCACTGCACTTCACCACCAGTAGGGTTGTTGCTTGCCTAGTACAATATAAAAGAAAATAATATTAAAAAAAACAAACTAACAAAAAATTGTCTCGTCCTTATAGCTACTAACATTGATCTAAGTGCTAAGTTCGACGGCTCACTTCTCTGCGCTGCCGTCACCACATGACGCTGGCAGAATAGTCGACATCGGCTCAGTTGCCAAAGAAGAAGAAAAAATCCTATAGCGGAATTGCCGTTCCGAACATGTCCAAAATCCCGCTGTAGCCTTACAGTTTTTGGGCGTATGATAAATTATAGGTACATACTATTGAACCAGTAAGCATTTTACCTACTCGGTATATCTTGCCAAAAAATGAACTGTTGACCACAAAGGGCTGTGGATCAGTAGTGTTAGCGAGGCACAGCAATCTCATTTTGTAAGCATGTACCTTGTACATATCAAGACATGCTTATAACTGTGAAACCCGACTGATTGGAATGTTAAAAAGTATGAAACACCATCAGTCGGGTCTCTTTAGATAATGTATGTATCTTCTAGAGCAAACGGAGCAGGTTTTGACCAGAAATAGGACTGGTTCAAACCATAATGACGCATAAGTACTTAGAATGTTGCACCATGATTTGATGATTAAACGAACTTACCAAGTGAAGTTCTATCATAATTATACGTAGCACTCCGTCCGAAGAGATAAGTATCCTGAAATAAATTATTATTGACACAATGTAGTACCGCATAGGTGCTACCGTTCATGCACTATGGTTTAAAGTATTAAAAAAAAGTCAAATTCATCCTCCTGTCACTGTCAACGTCACCCGGCTCCCGCGCTTTGTAGACCCGCTTGTCATTTAGTTAAGAGTCCATTAACTTGATATTACCAATATTTGTGGGTTGCCCAGCTTTGCTGTGGGGTTGGGTGGGAATTGATACTTATCTCTTCGGACGGAGTGCTACGTATAATTATGATAGAACTTCACTTGGTAAGTTCGTTTAATCATCAATTATACTTGCACTCCGTCCTCGAGATAAGTATCCTGAAATAAATTATTATTGACACAATGTAGACGTTGAGAGTAATTTTTGGGAATATCACAGTTAACCATTAAGAAAAAATAAATATATAAGTAATTAATATTGTTTATTTATTTTAACTTACAAGCTATGGCAGTATATCTCACTCTTAATTATAATTAGCTATAATCAGTAGGAAATCACAGTTCAAAGTAATAGTTTTATTATTATTAAACACAAAAACAAGAGACATAGTGTCTCCATATATCTATCCCTTAGGAGTTATTTACTATGGCTCTAGCTAGGGAAGTGTGATCATCATCACCTACAATCACTCTGTTATAGAAACGTCCAAACGTTTTTGTAGTGGCGCTCCAGCCAGCGGTCTGTCGGATGGTATCTATGTTAACACCGAATTGGTGAGCTTTAGAGGTAGCGGCATGACGGGTGCTATGTGCCGTGAATATGTTAACATCAATACCGCAGTCTTTTAATGTTCTCTTTATCCACCGACTAATGGTTTGTGTGGTCACAGTGTTGTGAGGTTTTTTAAAAGAAATAAATAGATTGTCTGTTTTGCGCAAGGCGGCGGTTTGATTAATGTATGAGAGTAAAGTAGTGGCTGGACATATTTCCGGTTTGTCTGTAAAGAAAGGTATGTGAAGAACGGGCTGATTGATACCAACTTTTGAGGTCTTTACAAGATCAGGTATTTTTATGATTAATTTGCCAGGTTGTGATTCTACATTGCTCAATTTAATTTTTTGAAGGGTTTGTACCCGGTGAGCTGTCGTAAGCGCCAATAAAGTGATGGATTTCTTTGTTAATCTCTCTAATGTGAGAGTTTCGTTTGGAAACCAAGTGTTTAAGAAGTCCAGTACCTTAGACGTGTCCAATGTTATGCTATACTTAGGAACAGGGGGACGAAGCCTGAACACACCTTTATAGAATCTCTTTATTCGGTCATCTGATGATACATGTGAGCCGATTATAAGAGATAAAGCTCCTTTATAGCTATTTAGTGTTCCATATTGAATACCTGATTGGTATAATTGAGTAAGAAAATATATGATCCTAGGTACTGAAGTTTCAAACACATTGTGGTTATTGTTAGAGCAAAAGTTGTACCATCGTTTTAAGCATACGTTATATTGTTTGGTAGAGTTACTATTTAACGATGCCAGCATGATGTCAATGGATGATGGTGGTACACTTCGTCTCAACAGTGCCGCCCGCACAAGACTCCGGCAACCAGGGTAAGATTCCGATGAATCTGTCCTTTGCTGGAATGAGAGATAATAACATTTTTGGTAGGTTCGAAAATGATTAACTCTGATACTAATAACTTCCTAAATACTGGGTACCATGGCTGTATAGGCCACATTGGGACCACGACAATTCCTTTGGCTTGGTCTGTTATTATTTTACGAATGGTTTTAGGATAACAGCAAACGGAGGAAACGCATAAAAGTAAAATGGAGCCCAATTAAACGCCAAGTAAACGCGTCAATAGTAAATGCATCAGGGTCTTGTTTCCATGAGACATAAGTGTGACATTTCTTGTTAATGCGACTGGCAAATAGGTCTATATTAGCGGACCCAAACTTTGTTGATATTCTTTGGAAAGCCGTATTTTTTAGTTCCCATTCGATATCAGGATGAGAACGGCGTGACTCCGCGTCAGCTACATCATTGTCCATTGATTTTATATATGAGGCGACTACAAAGATTTTTCGCTGTTCACACCACTGCCAATGGCTTTTGCGACTTCAGTCAAGTGAGGAAATTGCACGCCGCCCATCCGGTTGAAGTAACTAATAGCGGTGGAATTATCTATGTGTATTAAAATTTGGCAGTCTGAACATTTTTTTGCAAAAGTCTTAAGAGTGATAAATGCGGCTAGAAGTTCTAATTGGTTAATGTGAATTTTTTTCTCGGCATTGGACCATGGCCCACTGGCAGTGTCGCTCCCACAGACAGCGCCCCACCCCATAGTTGAGGCGTCAGAGTATAACTCCAAACTGAAGTTGTCGTCCCTAATCTTTTTAACAGCGTGAGGGAGGGCTTTTAGCCACCATTCAAGGTCTGACCGTAAAGAAAAAGGAATTTTCATGACTTTTTCATTTTAATTTCATGAAATGTTTTAATTCACTAATAACGCGATTTCTTTTATCAGAAGGTAGTTGAACATTCATCTCATGGGTATTAATGCTATAGCCAAGGTATCTACACATGTGAGAGGGTGTGAGGACACTTTTGTTTGTGTTTATTATGAATCCTAGGCTAGTAAGAAACTGTTTGGTTATATTTACATTTACTAGGCAGCTTCCTTGTGAGTCAGATATTAAACCAAGATCATCTAGGTATATGCTAGAAATATAGCCAGCTGATCTCAATATTTTTACCACCGGTTTCATAATTTTGGTAAAGATGTATGGGGATGTGTTCAGACCAAATGGTAGGCAATTGAACTGATACAGAATATTGTTATAGATAAATCTTAAATATTTCTTGGAATCATCAGCCATTTTAACTAAGAAATAAGCATCTTTCAGGTCTATTGTTGCCATGAGGCTATCTCTAGATACTAATTTCAGAACTGAGCGCAGGTCTTCGAGTTTAAAATTATTTGTTTGGATGTGTTTATTTAAGTTCTTTAGATTGAGAATGAATCTCATTTTCCCGTTTGGTTTTGGTGTTAGGAAAAGAGAGAATTGGTTTTCACATGGTGTACATGGGGATATAGCTCCTATCCTAAGAAGATCTGATATAGTTTCCTCATACTGTGCTATTTCAGTTAGTGAGTAGCTAGGAATTGTAGGTAACATCAGTTGTTGTACAGGTTCAGAAAATTTTATATTATAGCCAGATATCCAAGATAGGATCGTCTTATCTTTAGTAATGCGTAACCATTGGGTATAGAATAACGATAAGCGTCCTGCATAATTTACCTCCTCTACTGTCGACGATAGTTGTTGAGCTTCTGCGGATGTGATGACGTCTTGTATGATCTGTTGTGCTGATTCTGGTGAGGGGCAGTCTGCCGCGACTTCTGTGTTGTTGCCGGCGGTCTCCGGCTTGGAGCCGCCGGGCCCTTCAAGTTTAAATGATTGCTTTTAAATGTTGATAGCAGCGGCTTCTTATTGTTATTGTACGTGCTTTTTATTTCAGCACTAGATTTGGAAACGGCCTTGGCTGTCCTGAGTGTGTCTGGTAGGTTCTCACCAAACAAAAGCTTGTCAATCTTGGAATTAGGTATCTGGATTTTTACGTCCTTTTTAAGTACAGATGTGCTAAACATTCTTCTTGTAACGGAATCAGAATGTTGTATATCACATAATATTCTATTTGCATCCATTATTTTTTAAGTAGCTCATGATTCTTATCTTCGGACCCCAGCATCTGAGATGTAGCTGATGCAATGCAAGCAATAGCCGAACCAAGAAGTTTTTGTTTAGCTTCTATAGCCTTGTCTCGGTTAGACAGGGACTCTGGCAAGGCGGCCTTTATTTCGGCATTTATTGAGGGTGCGCCTAGAAGAACACCATTTGATGGTAATAAGTACATTTGTTGGAGTTCTTTTTTGGCATCTTTAGTAAGCCCAGAGGTTGTGATATGTTGCAATCGACTGGCCAATTCTTTGTGTATTTCTGGCCCATAATGTTCTTTATTGGCAGGATCCTCTCCGAGAATTTCCAGTATTTCTGTGTCAAGGGCAATATCCTCATCCTCTTTGTTTTGTATCTCACTTGAGGGTTGATCCTTGTTTGTTACATCTAAATCAGAAATTACTTCAGTGTTTGACGACAGCGGAGGTATTTCTATTGTCTCTGGAAGGATTTGTTCTACAGAAGGAACATCATCATAATTTGCGGGCTCTGCCATCAATTCTTCCAATAAGTTGTCTGGAATGATTTATAGCAGTATGAGTATCGAAAATACCAATAGGTAGGTAGGACCTACTTAAAAATCACATATTTATGTGAATTATTCTTTTATACTAGATCAGTACTAGAAGTAGGTAGGTATAATTGTGTCTTAAAGTACGTTTTTGTGTGCATTGGAAAAACCCGTAGGCAGATATATATCCCCCATATCCGACCGCTTATTATGATTGCATAGTTTAAACAAACTAATAAGTACAATCATTTTTTAGAATGTAGTGTGACAGTCCAAGGAACAGCCCGAGCACATTCATAATAATAATTGCAGTGAGACAGTCCATAGATCAGCTCGACAATGCATTTTGTTTAAGTCCAGAGAATAAAGAAACTTATGGCAATAAGTTAAATATTTTTTGATGGTAGGTACGATAGTGTAATGCGGTGAGACAGTCCGATAATCAGCTCGATTGCATTGTATCGTATTCAATTGTAGAAGAAAAGTACTTAAATAGTAAATATCTACGTACCGTCATTAGTATTGCTAATCAGTTCCACTTGTTGAGCTATCACTAGAACTGGAGGAAGCCTGTTGTTTACGAGCACGTTTGATCTTTTTTAGTTGCTCACTAAGATAATCGTAATTATGCTTGCGTTTTGGCATAATTAAACACTAGAAACTTTAAACTTTTTTCGCACCAAAATCTTTGGTGCGAAAAAAGTTTATGCAGAACGGTTGAGCACTAAAACGCGAATGACAAGCGGGTCTACAAAGCGCGGGAGCCGGGTGACGTTGACAGTGACAGGAGGATGAATTTGACTTTTTTGTAATACTTTAAACCATAGTGCATGAACGGTAGCACCTATGCGGTACTACATTGTGTCAATAATAATTTATTTCAGGATACTTATCTCGAGGACGGAGTGCAAGTATAATACTCATGCAAGCTATGTCGCAATAATGCTCGACAAGTCACAGCCTGATCCGTTGGGAAAGTCCATTTTTACAAGCTCTGTATGGAATATTGCCCGGGGTACGATATAGGTGCTCCCGCAACTTGTACATAGGTAGAAAATTACTTAATGGACACCACTTTGTTACCTGTGTGTATGAATCAATCAGTAGTCATTAGGACTCAGTTAACAACGGTGCGTTATGCATCAAATGTCCATCAGCCCTCAGCTGGCATCTATTCCCATAGAGTCTTCAGACTATAGGACCTATACGCCCTTTATGCCTGGAGGCTTTTATTTAGGTATTAAATTCTATTTACGTTTTTTTATGTTGTAATTATTATCAGCTTGAGTATAGTTTGTTCATTGTTTTGTTGATATACTGGCGCGTGCTAGCTAACGTATGGCAAGTGTGTAATTTAGACCAATGTTTTGTGTTTCGTAATGTTAATTACTTTGCATACGATTTGTATAGAATCAAGTTTATATAACTAAACAGACAGACGTGCTGCTAGGGAGTTTGTTCCACCACTTCTTCTTCCCAGCTAAAGCACTAGGAAGTGGTGACGGGCGGGCATTTTTGGGGGACTGTCTTATGTAACTTCGACGTTCGAAGAGTGCTGATTTTCAGCTTAGTTTGAATAAATGACTTTTGATTTGATTTGATTTGATTTATATTTAGTTAGGGAAGTTTCAAGTATTAATTAGGATAGCTTATCTATAAATTGTGTTATCTGTGTTTTATGTGATAGTTTTAGTGATAATAGATGATTGTTGGTGACTTTAATTATTGTGTATTGTGTGTGCGAATATACCGTGTTTTTAAACCAACCCCCAGCTCATTTGATTTTGGCGACAATCTACCCCGCACCTGAATAGCTTACAAGTAGATATACATATAAACCTGACAGGCAGCGATGTCAGTCACATTGCTGCCTGCCTTATGGGGCACTGTTCCTATTTATTGACAGCGATGTAGACGAATTTAATTTATTTCCCCTCCTTTTTACATACATGTAGATATTATTATTTTATACATTTGTAACCGACTTCAAAAAGGAGGAGGTTATCAATTCGACATGTTTATATATTTTTTTTTTATGTATGTTCACCGATTTCTCCGAAAACCTCAAATTTTAAAGGGACACCTATAGCGATTTAGGCATTTTTTATAGTAACTTGTGCATTTTTTCTCGGAAAGCACCATTTGGTGGAGTGGAATTGATGATGAAGACCCCAGATGGCCACCGCGACTACTTAATAAGAAGTATTTAACGAGTTGCGATTCGATTAGGTACTCTAATATGGTGGCTAAGCCATTTATGCTCTTCACAATGCATATGGTGAGTGACAGTTCTCCTGGTTCTCACCAGGAGAACTCTTCAGCATCTAACGTCCCTGCATCAAGTGATGAAACACTACAAAGTGAAAAATAACTTTAATTTCGGAAGTCGGTGGCAAATAAAAATACAGATCACCGACTACCGAAATTAATGTTATTTTTCACTTTGTAGTGTTTTTTTTTATATTTGGCACATTGCTCGCATAACAGACGGCCGATGGGGCCGAAAGGTTCTAAAGTGGCGACCGCGTACCGGGAGACGTAGGGTTGGAAGACCTCCCACAAAGTGGATCTATGACCTTGTGAAGGCAGCAGGAATCCGGTGGATGCGGGAAGCGCAGAACCGGTCGAAAAGGCGGTGCTTGCGGGAGGCCTATGTCCAGCAGAGGACATTTTTCGGCTGAAATGATGATGATGATATTATTATTTTAAGACTTAAGACACATTAACGGAACAGTAATAAAATATGTCCCTTGCATTCAATAGAAACAGTATCAATTCCGATTTGTGCAGTTTAATAGCGTCTCCTGTTTATTGTATGCAACAGGCATTACAACTAGTCAAACGAATGAGTTTAGGTTGATTGATTTTATCAATACACTCACCAATATATTGAACGTGACGGCGTTGTTCTTCTAAACTACGCAACGTTTTTTGATGCAGTTTTGGCCAACATTAAAAAAAATATATTTAGTAAGGTAACATTAATGTATAATACATTAATGTTAAACTTGCATCATAAATAATATGCCAATGTAAACCGCAAATAAACGTCACCTCTGCAGTTGGAAGAAGAACATCAATAAAACCGGACACACAGAGCATTATTCACGATCAAAAAAATGAGATCGCCGACACTAGCGCCGAAAAATAGATCATTCACTGTCAAAGGCATCTTTCTTTTCCAGTCGCTCCGTGTAAAATACTGGTATTCAGCAGCATCCAGTTAAAATAGAAGCCGACCCCAACATAGTTGGGAAAAGGCTGGACAGATAATGGAGACATATCATAAAGAAATCTCCATGTTTTGACAAGTCGTAAAAGCTGTGCAAAGCAGGGGCGGGCAGCTAGTTAGACATCTAATATATAATAAAATAAATTATTTAAAAAACAAAAAACCCGACTGCAAAAACACTGAACTGAAAAGGGAAAAACAAGCATTATAATCTATAGAATTTTGGTATCGCAGGCGGGGACAATCAAAAGTTACATCATATTCCAGGTTATTCGACTGTCCCCGCCTGCGATACCAAAATTCCATCCCGATATTCCCACGGGATCGAGAATTACGCGGGTGAAACTGCGGGGCGCAGCTAGTAAAACAATAAAATGAAAAGAGTCTTAATTAATTTTAAATTACTTCACGACTTTCTTAATTTAACTAGTCGATAGTCCGACCTTGTAATTCCGACTTTGTCTTTGATAACTGAAAGGTTTAAAGGACACAGACTTAATGACAAACAATACCAATTGTAGCTCGACTTTAGATAAGATAAAAGTTAATTGAACGATTTAATTGACGGAGTCTGTTTTCTGTTGAGGGTTAATAGAGTTATAAGTGCCGCTGTGACGATTGGCTCTTGAGAGTTCGATTATGGGCTTCATTATATTGGAATCGTAAAGGTACTTCGATATCTTGGGTGGCTTGGCTTATGGCTAAATGAAAACAGCCGCATGAGTCGATCGAAGGTCGGTTCGTGGAAGAATGACCATCGATTATATAATATCGAGACCCCTCCTTGCCTCGGAAAGCACGTAAACCAACTAACTTGCTCTTTTTTGTTTGTGTTCTTTCTTTTCGTCATGTTTTGCGTCGTTCCGTCAGCCAGGACCAACTTGCTGGCTAAAACCCCCAAAAAAAAATATTTATGAAGGAGAAAGCTTTGCTTTTCTAGTACCTAAGTATTGTCAACATTTTAATATGTATGTTTCTCAGTGGCAGCCCGGAGTCTGGATTTGGGCCCGATTGATGGCAATAGGTTCGCCCCTATTATGCCCCATTACATAGGACTTTAAAATAATTCGCGAAATGTGGTGTACACCTCTGCCCAATCTTTCAGGAAATACAAAGTGATATTATGTTATATCATGTGCACTGTGATCAAAAACACTTCATAAAATCATCAAACAAAATAAATGAAGCTGTTTGCCACCCCTGACCACTAGAAAGCACATTAAGATACAGACAAACGGACGCTCCTATTGTCCCGATGCGTGTAATTATCGGCTCTTTGACTCTGCAGCCGCAATCGTAGCGAACGTCCATAGCAGACTGTCATTGAGTACTGTCGTGTGCTGTATTTAATGCTCGCAGATTTGTTTGAACAAAAACACGGAACAATGTGCTTGATGAATGAGCTATGTGACAAAGTTGTCTCTTGTGTGTTTTACGTAAACACCTTGGTTGGACTCACGAGTTGTTGGTGGATTCTAACCCAGGCAGGCGCTTTATTTTGTGTTAATAATTACATCACCACTGCTCTCAAAATGGTGAAGCAAAATATTGTGTGGAAACCGGCATGTCCTATAACCAAAAATTCGAAGACAAGTGACATCTACCAACCCGCACTGGGCCCGCGTAGTAAATTACAGCCCACTCCCTTTCGAAGAGATGAGGCCTCATTCAGAACATTATAATATTAAGCTGAATAAGCCTATTTTCGGCATTATGCTGACAATAAATTCGTATTAGCTACCGGTTATTCTGGTCTTTCCTGGAGTCCTGGTCTTAAAAAATAAAACTTTTTAATACTATCCATCTGTTTATGTAAACTATCTGTCCTTTGTCAAGTAATAAGCTGCTTTTCCAGCCACTTAAGAACTGCAAATGTACCTAACAATAAATAAACATCATGCATGACAGTCGCATTTATAATAACAGAAAGGATAAAGTTTGTGGCTATATCTATCACCTTGATCACTCTTCCTTGAATGAATGACTCACTCAATATTGTTAAGTTGTTCATTAAACTTCGCCTACACATTGAATATGTCACGATCCAAATGACAACAAAATTAATGTAATCGGTCAAGGACAGCTAATGCGACACAATTGTTTTTCCATTGTTTGGCACCACATGGGGTCCGCGCCGGGCGTCATACGAGTAAGTCAAAGGTGATAATCACAACTTGTTATCAAAATATCCCTAATAAATAATTGTTCTAAGCAACTTTTGAAATGTCCCAATTTACACATTATCATTTTTCCCCAATAAATTCAGGGCTCAAGCATCCGGCCTACAAATTAAAAACAGTCACGTTTATATGTTTATATAATTACGAAACGAACTCTGCCACGTCCTCGTTATATCGTAAACAAAAAATCCTATAATATTTATTTATTACCATTGTTTTCTGAATATGTTTTCGTAACAAACTAAGCTTCTAATATTCCAAGTGTTTCTTCATAAGCCTAAATAATTTGCGTGATTTATTTCATTAGGTATATTTCCAGGTTAGTACCAAGGCATATTTCTATAATCTCAAACTATCAAGCATGTTATTTAATTGAACCAGTAGGTACATGACTTGTTCAGGCAAAGGATTAATTAAAAGTTTACCAGTACACTTAAAATTTAACCACAACAATCTACACGGATATTAATAAAATTATATCACGTTCGCCAACCAACCGTAATTATGAAAAGATACCCTCCGCAGAGTTACCGTGGAGATACCGCTCAAAAGAGGATACGTTCATTATCTTCCGGGCACACCTATCATGATTAAATACCGCCTCATCGTTGTCAGGTAACCCACTACTTCAACCGTTATTTCACTATCAAAGTTTGCATTTCGTCCTAATCCCCAAAGGGCACGCAGGCTTCACAGGAGCCAGGATTACAATGTTTGGCCATACAAATCCTATATTTGACACCATTAGTCCATTCAAATTCGCAGTCTAAATAGGATAGTAAATGGATTATGTGGGTCCGGATTACGATAGAGAGGTAAAGTCTCATTTAGCTTAGCGTCGTTGGTGTGCAAAACTGGAAAATTCGTTTCGGACGCGTAGGTACGCGTTGAATACTTTATTTTACCGGCCATGTCTGTTTACGTATACATGGTATATGGTAATGTGTGCCTCTGGTATTGCGAGGCGTGATTTGACAATATGTAGGGGTATATTATGTAGCTACATGTTAGCTGTCTGTTTAGAATACACCACATTTCCGTGGATGGGAAAAAACAAAATACGATCGTAAGGTCTTTTCTTGTGTGATCACGAGTCCGTAAGGCAAAAGTGGTATTTAGGCTATTTTGCCATCATTGAAATGAAATGAATTGATGAAGATGATGAAATTATTTTTATTTCTGTAAGTAGGTTTGCACAAACACTTTACACGTCAAAAATATAAAAAAAAAATTATGAGGTCGGCGTTTCCTATCTGACTCTGAGAAGAAAGGCTGAAACAAGCTCAGAAGTCACAGTCTCTTTTAAAGTCCAAACATAATCTTGGTCTGATCATGTGAAGACCATATACGTTGATGTCTTTTTTTTTTTTAGATGGGAAATCATCAAATAACTTCTCCCGCTCTGGGTGGAGTATTCCGTACTCCGTATTCCTTCCTGTTGCCTGTGTTGCGGGGGCCTTGGTGACCCATTAGTACCTTCCCGCGACCCCAGCAGGCATCGGCCCTAGTGGACCCCTACATTGTGCTGATTACATCTCTTTGAGGCGCGCGTGGAATACGACGCGCCGTCGACCCGGGCCTGGTCCTTACCGGACGGTGAGCTACCCATTGCTCACCGTCCGCAATCCCGCGCCTACGGTGGCCGGAAATCCGCCCGGGATTCCCGACGCCCAGGGCGTCTCCTGCGGCGGCTAGGGGCGAGAGGACGCGAAACTTGCCTTTCCCTCAACCGTCCCGGTTCCTCCTTCGCGAGCATTACTGCTTCGCAGAAGGAGGTGACGGCTGCCCATGCCCTCTCGCTCCGTACCATGGCCTGAACCAGGGCCGGACGCGAGAAATCTCTGCCACCAATCGCCTTCACGAAGACACGGCGGTGCTCTGCCCAAGCCGGGCAGACCTCCACCGTATGCTCCACCGTGTCCTCTGGGCAATCCACACAGTGGTGACACTCGGTCGTTTCCTCCCGCCTTATCCGACACAGGAACCTCCCGAAGCTGCCGTGTCCGGTGAGGACCTGCGTCAGGCGGAAGGTGAGGACGCCGTGGCGCCTCTCTAGCCACTTCTCAAAGACGGGACTTATCGCCGCAATCGTGGCGTGTCCAGCACTGGGTTGCGACAACCGTACCCTCCATGGCGCCATGAGATCCAGCCGGAGTTCCGTCCGCTGTGCCGCGATTTCTCGCGTCAGCGGAGTTACGCCCCGGCGTTTCGCCTCCTCACACCACTCCCATACGTGCGCGAGGACTTTTGCCTCCAGATCCCATGGCGGCAATCCGTCAAGGAGGCTCGCTGCCTCACAGGAGACCGTGCGGTATCCCCGGACCATCCGGATGGTCATGACCCTTTGGGCCGCGCTCAACCGGCGCGCTGTCCAGCGCAGTGGCAGCGCCAGAGATCGTGCCCATACAGGAGCCCCGTATAGGGCCATGGACCACACGACCCCCGCGTAGAGCCTCCGGCAGGAGGCATTTGGACCCCCTAGATTGGGCAGGAGCCACTTTAATGCAGCGCCCGCCCGCTCCAGTTTGGGAGCCAAACGTCGGAAATGCTCCACGAAGTTCCACCGGCTGTCGAGGACGAGTCCCAGGTACTTCATCGTCGACTCGACGCCGATGGAGACCCCTCCTACCGTTATTTGGGACCGCAACGGTGGCGCGTTCAGAGGACCATGAAAACACATGGCCTCGGACTTGTGCAGGGCCACCTCGAGTCCCAATTGCCGGATCCTTTCGACGATTGTCGCAACCCCGCGTGCCGCTACTTCGGCCGCCGCCTGGTGCGACCTCCCCTGCGCCAGGACCAACGTGTCGTCAGCGTAGCACACTACGCTGACGACGCGTTGGTCCTGGTACGCGTTTGTCAGTAATCGTGCAGCTCAACTCAGAACTTAAGGAGCTCAACGATTCGACGAACAATACCAAGGAAAGGACATTTTGGTAGGCCGCATAAATTACTCAAACTGCCAGACCAAGATTAAAAAGTAACTGAGAGAAAAATAAAAACAACTACCCACATATTCTTAACATTCACAATAATTAAAAAAAATATCAATTTAAACTCATACTTTAAAAAGTAAATATTCATTTCACTACATATAAAAAATATGTATATAAAAAAAATCATCAATGTCATTCATATGTTATGTCGCAGCCAAATTGTATGATTCGTCACTCAACATACGGCGCCGTCCGTTTACAAATGCTCGCAGTTATGAAATATGCCGAAGGCAAATTGGCAACTCGTTCAATTGTTATAATTACGACATTGATTGTTATTGTAGGTTAGGTTGGAACTGTGACCAACCACGCGCGAGCTGAATTGGTCGCAATAACTAAGCCAGGCCACCCCGACCGAATGAGTTAGGTTACGTTAGAACTATGACCATATGACCAACCGCGCGCGATCCCAGCGAGCGAAATATATCTACGAGTAAATACTTGAACCTGCCGCGGCATTTTATAAAAGACGTTCAAATTGTCCATCAAATATTGTGGCATATTATATAGTGACAAGGCAATTTACTTAGTGCCTTAGTCTTAAATGGTAATTGCGAGCGTTTTTAAACGGACGACGCCATTTGTAAAAAGCAGAATAATACAAATGCCTGCGTCATATACTACCCGCGGGTGCGGCCCCTTAAAAAGGTAGACGTTTTTACGCCTCCAGTCTCTATTTTATAAATGATTATAGATTCTTTTCTTAACATACAGGATGTACGTAAATAATTGTTCTTTTTTTGTGGTTGAAAATCATGATTTAGTATTAACTACCATTATAATAATAAGCAAGTCAGTGTGAATTGAGTTAAAATGCTATTGTTCCTTCGGATACGAACAGAATTGTAAATTTAAAGTTAAAACACTCATGTTGTTGAAGATTGGTTCTGAACTAATTACTAAGTTTCCTGAAATTGTTCCTCCTTGAAGCCAATTGTTGGCGCTAGTTTAAACCTAGTAAATCATTAAAGCATTTGACAACTCAAACTTAAAATAAGTTTGAGTTCAATAAGTTTCAACAGCTAGTTAGAATGACTTGAATTAAATAAGTTATTTGCTGAAAACTATCAATACATTCTGTTAAATTGATGACGAATGATTGTGCCAGGCCGAACTGCAATAAGTTAAGTACCTAAAAATAGTCTAAATAGCTACCTCGAGCAGTAGACGCCTTCGTTACGTTATAAATAGGCAAATAGGCTGACAGCTCACCGAACGCAATGTGTATAGTACCTTTTTTTTTGGGTTGGAAATCATCAAATAACTTCTCCCGCTCTGGGCGGAGCGGGAGGGTGTGTCAGACTCTTACTGACTAAAACCCACCCGTATTCCTTCCGGTGCCTGTATTGCCAGGGGCCTCGGTAACCCTTTAGTACCTTCCCGCGACCCCGGCAAAAATGTGTATAGTACCTGCCACTAAAAATGAGACTTGACACATCACGTAGTTTGACTTGCGCAGTACACAATAACGATATTAATAACTATTTCTATTTGCTAGAAAGTAAGAAAGAAAAGAAAGAATAACGTTTATTTGTACACAGTTCGTGAAACACAAAGTACAAATAGCAATAAAAAGTAAAAATAATATTTTAACAACAATAGTGTGTGCCTCACGGGTGCGCCAAAAAGGTTCATTTCAGCATTAATGCCAGACAGATGCTGTCTGACGCTGGTTTTCTAACGAACCTTTAGGGACAAGTGACGGGGAGTACAAACAGTTTCAACATACTTAATACAGTATTTTTATACTTATAAATTCGTACAATATGTCGTATAATAACTATTTCGTACTCGACTGTACTTGCGCAGGGTCCTCACTACTGACGCTCGTCAAGTCTCATCCTTCATGGCGCGTATGTACATATTGGACACGTAAAACGCCTAGAGGATTGTGTGTAACCAACCTTAGAGACTAAGTTGAAATCTCTTGAGTATGATGCAATACCAATTGATGACAGAAACAGGGTTGTAATACTTCTCTGGGGACGAACTCCTTCATAACGCTAAAATAATACAGTATTAAAATATAAGTCATGGAGTTCGACTTACGAACTGGATACGGAACACGATACTACTGTCTAAAACACAAAAAAGCAACCAAGCTCAAATGGGACAAGTTTGCCGCATGTCGGATACAAGGTGCGTTATGACCACCACAGCATGGGTTTCTGAACGCGTTCAACGGCATCGCGGAAGATCCACGCGTAGATGGCGGGGCGAACTTGTCGCTTATAGGAGGCCATGTTAGCTCAGGATTATCAGTCGAGTGGAAAAAGAAAAGAAAAGGCAGTCCCAGCAGTGGGACAATACATGCTGATTATTATTATTTGTGCTTAAGAAACATCACGCCTGTATTCTCCTGCGGCGGCATCTACATCGCCACATGCGAACTAACTGCGCATCATACTGACGTCACGCAAAATCCTGCATCGCGCAAGCAGAGTTTACCACGCGACTATCATACAACGTCCCGACAACAATCTTCGCGGGCAGTTGCCTTCCAGACACGACACCTGTCTGGTCGGAAGATCCTCCCTTTACTATGGAGGATGAGCGAACTTTACACCCTGTTCCTCATACAACTATACTCCAAAGGTGACTGCTGACGCACAGACATTTACTTAGCCAGTTCTGATAAAATTGCCATGTCACGGAGTGTGTAGGGCAAGCATATACCACTAACCATACATAATATGTTAGTAAGTAAGTATAAGTAGTATAAAGATCTTACCATTGCTAAGTATATCACTTAAGGTGGATCCGCAAAGGTAGCCCGCGAAATTCAAATTTTCTCAAAGTCATTATTTCATTAAAAGTCAATAGATCAAATCTACCTTAGACAGATGTATTAATGATACTAATGATTATAATTCCGTAAATACATATTTGTTATGGTCATGAATCATATATTGATCAATATACAACCTGACAGTGACCTGCAAATTGCAATGAAATTAAAGAAAATTTGATTCGCGGGCTGTCGTTGCAGATCCACCTTAACTGTAAAATAGACCAGTCACACTGAGTACATTCAATCACTACCAACAAGACTCTGTACCAAGAAAAATGCGGTACCGTTCAGTTCTCCGCAAGAGCCGGTCCCTACAGTGTGCACGCGCTTAAAAAGCTATCCACAGCTATCGCAGTCCGGATATGTACCGTTACGGCCTTGATCTGTGAGACGTAGGTATAAAACTAACCTCTTAGATTGTTACTTAGAGGAAAAATATAAGCCTGTACCAATGCTGGGTCCAAAAAAAATTATTATGTAGAAGAACCAACCATTGATCATCACGCTTGGTCACAGTGTTGGTGATGTTTGATATTTTAATATTGTTTCAATCATAATTTTGTAGGTACTTAAGTAAGATGATGATTAAAACTTTTAAGGAGGAAGATAACCTTGATTGCTTGTGCTGCGAGACCTTGCTTCTTGCCAAAGTTCATGACTCTAGCAGGCTTAGCATGACGCTTTCTATTACATCGAAGAATAGACACAGCTCTTTCTATACAAAGTGAGATTTCGTTACTCGATTTTTGACATCGCACCGTAGAAATTCTTCTGCAATCTGTCATTTTTTCTTTCGTTTTTAGCGATCTTTGTCTAGGTCCTTTTTTATATAGACTATTTCAGAAGAAAGTTTCTATACCAAACTGTCAAAATCACACTGACTACTGACAGTTGTCTAAGGTAGTGAAAATAATTTGCATTTTTCTATTCGACGGCCATAAGGTATATACATACGGTTATCTACAAAATCATGATTTAACAGGAGACCGTTTTGAACGCGAAACTGTGATAATTAATAGAAGAACAAGGCTACAGGGCATTACCAAGGAAATGGTGAAGGCCAATATTACTATAATATTTTTATGTTCCAAAATACGGTACTTCGACACTTTGAGATTTTCTTTTGTAGTTGTCTTTCATTTACGTGAAAAAAAAAATCGTATGACAAAACAAAGAATTCTGAGTCGAATTGTGTAAAAGAGTGAATTTCGTAAAAACTCTTTCTATTTTGCTGCCGTCGTACTTTCTACACGGAACGTCATTTTTGTCTATTCTTCCGTAGACAAAACAGTGCTCGTCCTAAGCCTGCAGGTCAACGGAAAGTACCCTATAGGTTTTGATTTATTTGCTAGTATAAAAATATGTCGCATAAATGGCTGTATTTTTTATTAGATCTTAGAACCTTGATTTTTTTAGAGCTCCAATTTCAACTTGATACCTTTACGCGTTAATCTTGACAGACAGACAGACGGATAAAGGTTTTTCCTTTTGAGTTACGGAACCCAAAAACTGCATAATACATACCATTTATTATAAGTTATAACTGTAACTACTTATGATGAGTTCACAGTTAGAGCCCTTAAGCGCTAGTTACATTACATTTATTTATCGAAAACGTGTTTATAGGTTAAGTACAGCTCAAAATTGAGCATGATATGGACAATTTCGCGCTTTGTAGTGAAAAGTACACGATCATAACGGTTTTCTTTCAACGTGCCGATATTGTTATACCAAGCACATAGTTTTCTGTAGTTTTTTGAGCAAATAAAAAACAATTGGTAAACATTTTCATAAAGATACTCGCAATAACTAAACGTCACTTTTTTTGTGATCTTTACCAATTAGGAAGTCAAATTTAATGCTCCCGCAGACAGGTGCGACGCGATGGTGCGACGCGATTCTGGTAGAACAATTCAAACTCAAACTCAAAGCATTTATTTCAATTAAACCATTTACAGGCACTTTTGAATTGTCAAGGAGTCGGTCAGTTAGAAATATGAAGCTAGTTGCCCATTCCAAAGCGTAGTAGGTACCTATGGAGAAAAACGGGCAAGAAACTCCATGGACACTTTTTTTAATTATATTGTTACATAAAGATTAGTATAAATAATGTTAAAATTATAACTAAATGTGAGGACGATGTAAAGAAAACGCTTCTATAGTAGCAAAATAAACAATTTCAAAATGAAATAATTAAAAATAAGCCGAGGCCGCTAACAGGTGACCAGACCCAACTGACGGCGCCCGTTCACAGACATGACGCATGGATCAACACCATTCAGCTGAACCATTTTGAAGGGAGCTAAATGATCCAACTCACGCGCCACCATCAGCGAGACATCTGAGTGTGCATGACATACTCTCAACCGCCAGGGCCCATTCAAGTCAATGAAAGACATATTAACCGGTAAATGGTAACTCTATTATACACAGTACTCACACCTATGCAATGCAATTATATAATGCAAAGTAGATTGAATTTATACAATGCAAAGATAGTCTTACAATGTTCAGGAGCTCCAACAGTATTTTCAAATATTAATTAAGCAATTGGTTGTGGTTGTGGAGCAGGACCAGCATTGAGCCAAGCATTTTTATCAGCGATGTAATCCCCCAACTTATAATATGCCTGCCTGCTTAGTGCGTTTTATACAAGATTTGAATTTTATCTCATTCAGTTGAAGTATAATTTATACGAAGTTTTCATAGAAATTGACTAGTTTCGTGTCGCGCCTGTCTGCGGAAGCCTTTAGTCTACACTGAAGCATAAAAAACTAATTTTTAACATTACTACACGATATAGCATGAGAGAATGTCATATAAAAAGTAATTTGTCTTCCAGCCAGCATCGCACACTTGCACAGTGAGCTCTGAAGACAATTCCGTCGCAATTTCCACAAATGGTTCAAATAAATAAAACATAACTTACAAACGTATTACAGTTTATTGTTGTGTTCTTGGACGATGGACCAACGAGGCTATAAGACCATTACATTCTTTAGAATTTACACTTTACATTAATTCCTTGTCTATGTGTTTACAGAATGGTAAATGTAAATAGTAAGTACGAAACAGAAACAGAGTATGCAACAGATCAGGCAGTATTATCGGCTGATTGGTCGATTCGCACGAATTTACTCGCCCGAAACGGGCGAATCGACACTTTTAAATACTCGTCCTTTAAAATTGTTCTAAAAAAGTGCATACTGCTGCCCCCCGTCATACAGTTAATGATCCTATTCACACCCGCATCACCCGTCATTATACACAATGTAAGAATAATTTAAAAAATGCTAACGATGGGTCAGAATGATCACCCATCGTCTACGTCAATAACTGATTATTCCATTTCCTTCACGTAAAGTATTTCTCTTCTAATCAAATATTTAAAAGATTCGAAAGAAGAATATTTAATTTGGGACACCATTTTGCATTTGCAAATGTTTTTACATCTGTTTTCCAAATGTGAAACTTAAGTCTCGTGTTTTCGATATTGTTTAAATCGTATCACGAAACGCTCTTATTACATTTTTGCAATACCTTTTTGCGCAACTCTTTCAATAGGTACTTCTCTTTCTGTAAAAGGCGAGCTTAGATCAGTTCAATATTTAAATTGATCAATTATAATTTCTGTCGACATATCGAATGAATAAAGCAATCCTTATGAATGTCTCGTTATCGTAACAGTGCGTGGCATAAATTAGTCAGGTGTCTTGCAGCAGGCTTATAACTACGCTTTCTATGTCTACTTCACTGTAGAATATAAATCGTTTGTCTACATTGCTCGGTAGAAAACTGTCAACTGTGTACACCGAAACGTCATTTTTGTCTACTCTTCCGTCGACAAAACGCTTCTCTATGTTCTCGTGCTTAGCCTCCGGGGTCGTGGGAAGTCCGAAAGTGTTACTGAGGCCCCTAGCAAAATGCAACGGAAGAAACACGGGTGGGTTTTATTCAGTAAGAGTCTGACACACCCTCCCGCTCCGCCCAGAGCGGAGAAGTTATTTGATAATTTCCAACCTAAAAAAAACCCTGCAGTTGGTTAGTGACCAGTGTAATTTATTGACAAGCTACTTCGTGATATTTAAATATACAGAACATAATTTATTAAAAAGCCCCGACCAACAACACCTTTAAACAACAACAAAACAAGTCCAATCCCAAATAATATCGAAAGTAATTCAGAAGCTCTAAATCCTTGTTATTTAGAGGAACCGTTCCACAATACTTCAAACGAAGTCAACAATTTTCTCCGTGTTCAACATAGAATCGGCGACAGCGATGTCAGCCTTAAAATATTCAGTGAATTCAAATATTTTACATAACGGACACCGCTGCATAGACTTACTGATACAAAGTATACAATTAGTATTAAATGTAGACACAGAACTTGTAAATATTTAACTTTATGCAAACGAAATGTTGGTCGAACAAATTCTTACTGTGGTAATAAGGTTAGGTGGTGACCTTTCTCTCTAAAATAAGCATTATTTAAAATGGAGACTCGTTTAATGCAGGTTGTTTATGATCAGTTATTTTTTAATCTTCATCAATGGCGCCGATTCCCTTGTTCACAAACTAAACAAAATTTAAATTCAGTGCATCTTTTTCTTTCTATTTAATTAAGAAAAGGACAGAAGATCAATTTTAGTTTAGTCCTGTCAAATTAATCAGCGCTTGACGTAAATTGACGTAATTTTAGTAGGCAAGTTTTTAATCACGTCTAAACGTGTATGGAGTAGTGACAGGCACTGATTCATTTGACAGGACTAAACTAAAATTTATCTTCTGTCCTTTTCTTAATGAAATAGAAAGAAAAAGATGGACGGAACTTAAATTTAGGTTAGTTTGTGAACAAGGGAATCGGCGCCAATATCTATCCGTCTTTTTCAACCTACGAATATAAGTCTTTTACGTCATTATGCTCATTTTGTACAGCTATTTCCGAAAAGTCCTGATTTCAAAAGTCACTCATTTATCACTTAAAGCAGAAATAAACGCTCGATCGACAAATATCGGCAGTTGCGTGGGACTTTAATGAGTAGGACGTATTTACTTTAAACTCAACAGTTCAAAGCTTTATAGGTAAATACTCAAGCCAATTTATATTTCGTTTCGGAACCAATAAAGTGTTTTTCAACATCCAAAGGTGGCACGTTTACGTTATTTCTTGTAAATCAACTTTTAGATTTTTTCGATTCACAAAAAAACTTTCAAGATACACTAAGAAAAACTTTAATTGGGGCAATTATCTACGAAATATTCACGAATTGTTTATACTACATACGTACTCGTGACATCATTCAGATACAAAAATGCCCAAGTACCAATACCGACAAAAACGAACAAAAAGAAATGTAATAAAACTCTCTATATTTTATTCAGCACTTCAATTCGATCTAAATTAACTTGACTACTAAAATAAAAATGTAGGTCGCACAGAACTAAAATAAATTGTATGCTGAGGCGGGTCAGTACTAATTGCAGTGGACAAAAACTTTGTCGTCCATGTAGATTTGCCATACGTATGATAATTAAATTCAGAGAGTAAAGAGAATTTGATTTGATTTTGATTTCGAGCTTTTTTGATGAATTACCGTAAGTACATAGCTAACAATTCCGGTACCATTATTGCGTCAAAAATTAAATACGTACATGTGATAAGAAATAACCAGTACGAATCAAGAATACAATATCTGTATTACAGACAAGTTTTTTTTTTTCGTAATAATTCGTAAAATATACAAGTACTCACATCACATTTTTATACAAGCGTAGTAACAGAATACACGTACAGATACATCCCTAGTCGCGTGGCATGAAGTACAATCAACACATTAGGCAATAGGCTCGGTGCGCTATGTACAGTTAGACAAACAAGAGTCTCGGCCGCTCTCCGGCCAGGCCCAATAGCGGTAATTGCTCAAACCAGAGACTTGCCAATAGGGATGGCGCACAAACGAATTATGTACGCCATTGTACGCTGCTCGCTGCTGTACTTCGGAGTGTGATGGATTAGCCTTTTGGCTTTGGCAGAAACCTGTTACTACCGTTATTATTAGACAGAGTAGTGATGAATGTATGTGCTGGAAACAGAACAGGTGTTGTGAGTTGAAACTCGAACAGTAGGTCGGTAAGATGCAGCAACTGATAGTAGGCCAGTTTTAAACACTTTTGACTGAAAAGTGAAGTAGACTTAGTTCTTGAGTGGAA
This sequence comes from Atethmia centrago, assembly GCA_905333075.3. Taxonomy (NCBI): domain Eukaryota; kingdom Metazoa; phylum Arthropoda; class Insecta; order Lepidoptera; family Noctuidae; genus Atethmia; species Atethmia centrago. The sequence continues at coordinate 9,244,405 of HG995383.1, read as the reverse complement.
ACCGCATCTGCAAACGTAAGGTAGGAAGACCTGAGGATAGGTGGGGCGACGATCTTCGCAGGGTAGCTGGTAGCAGCTGGATGAAAGTGGCCGAGAATCGTGGTGAATCAGTGAATGGCGTGCAGTTGAAGATACCTATGTCCAGCAGTGGTCTGCTGTAGGCTGATGACTGAGAAGTGCCCTTATTATTTTCATAGACTATGATTTCTCTGATCAAAATCATAAGCCAAACCCAAAGGCAGGTTACGGTGTATATTAAGCACTAGCTGCGCCCGGCGGTTTCAACCGCATAAGTGTCGATCCCGTAGTTACATTGGGATCCCGTATACCAAATTTCATCTAAATCCGTTCAGGCGTTTTAGCGTGAAAGCGTAATAAACAAACTTACTTTCGCATTTATAATATTAGTTAGGATTAGGATAGTTAGGATAAGGATAGTTCGGATTAGGATAGTTAGCATAAGGATAGTTAGGATTAGGATAGTTAGGATAAGGATAGTTAGGATTTAACGATACCTAATAACTAGAATAGTTCAAGTAGGTCTTAGATCTTTTTCAAGCATCTGTTTTACCTGGCAACCCTGCGTATGTCCTAGTTGAGCTCGATGTTGGCTTTTACTCACAACACTTTAGTAGGACATTTTGTTTTCTGTCGCTTTGTAAATATTTCGCTCCACTAGACGTTCTAATTTAAATGATGCCGTATTCGATTTCGATTCGTTTAATTTAATGGAAGTCACGACAGCGAATTTTGAAACATTGATTATGTTTCATTTCAATAAGGTTTATTTACTTTATTTCGTTGATGCTAGTTTATCATTTGTGACTTCATAGCTTTATGTAAGTGGGCATGCCCTTTATACCTGGAGGCTTTTATTTAGGTATTAAGTTCTGTTAACGATATTATTTCTACTTGAGTATAGTTTTTTTTTTTGGCTTCGTGGCGTGTGCTAGCTAACATAATGGCAAATAATTTAGTTTAATGTTTTGTGTTGCGTAATGTAAATTATTTTGCCTGCTGTTATATACAGTAAAGTTTTTTCTAACTGAACAGACGCTGAGCTACTGGGGAGTTTGTTGCGCCACTTCTTCCCTTCTAAAGCACTAGGAAGTGGTGAAGGGCGGGCGTTTCGGGGGACTGTCTTATGTAATTTTGACGTTCAAAAAGTGCTGATTCTCAACCTAGTTTCAATGACTTTTGATATTGCCTTTTTTTGAAGTTAATATATGTACATAGGTACCAGTAAACATTTTATTGGCTTACGAATTCAATCTTAGAATCTAATTAAATCTGAAAATATTTATCGAAAAAATTCAGACATAATCTAGAGCACCTAATCTAGACAGTTATTAAATGTGATGGACATTCTCCAAAAGAAAATAAACGATCTATCAACCTTCATTTTAGATTAATTACCACATTATTAACGATAACATAATTTACTAGAACATTCATCTTGTCATACACATGAACAATTTTCTTTCGTAAAATGACCCACAAAAAACAAGACTTGGTTTTTTTTTGGTTCATTTTTATTATTATAATTACAGCTTTTCACTGGACATTTTAATACAAAAATTACATACCTACCTATTTATTAAAAATAATGTACTATAATTACGCAGCTGGAATGCACATTATAAGAAACAGGTGTAGGTTCTTAACCTCTATGCATCGTAAGATACATAAGATTAAACTCAAGATCAATAACTGAGCTTGCCACAAACATTGGCTGCGTTTATTAGAAATGTAATAAATTATTTATTAATGTTTAATAATTAGAATCGATATTATATTATGTTATTAAATTTAATAATATATAACATCACGCCTTGTTTCCCCGAAGGGTTGGGCAGAGGTTCACCTGTAGTACACCCACATTTCGCCAGTTATGTTTAAGTCCCATGTAATAGGGGGCGAACCAATTGTCATCAACCGGGCACAAATCGAGACTCCGGGCTGCTACTGAGAAATTCCAGATAGAAAAACCCAATAACACGTTCCCTACCCGGGAATCGCACCCACGACCTCATGCTCAGCGGTAGCGCTTGCAACCACTAGACCACCGAGGCAGACTTAAGAATTTAATCATTTATATATACTATTTGCATTATAGGGTGCATGTCTTAATACTGTGTCATAAAATTGTAATGCATGCCTACTTACCAGTATTTTACATATTAGCAAATAAATAAATAAATAATTAATAAGTTTTCAAAAGTCTCCGATTAGTAAAGCTGTGGCGGCCATCTACATCTCCACATGCGAACTACGCAGCACACTGGCGTCACGCAAAATCCTGCATCGCGCAAGCAGAGTTTACCGCGCAACTAGCATATACCTACATATACAACAGCCCGACATCAACCGTCGGGCAGTTGCCCACCAGACACGACACCCGTCTGGTCGGAGGATCCTCCCTTTTCTATGGAGGTTGAGTGAACTTTACACCCTGTTCCCCATGCGTCTATAAATCTACATTGTACAACCCCAAACAACTGTTGGTCCCTAATTTCCGAAAGGCAAGCAAGAAGTCTTCCAAACAGGATAACAAGAAAAGTCGGTGACCATAATTAAGCTTATCTTAAAGACCTGTCCAAAATTGGCACATAACAGGGAAGAATGATGTGGAAGATTTATAGAGTTGAAGATTACAATGGTTTAAAAAGGAAACTGCTGGCAAAAAGAGCCCATGACAACATTAAACTGGGTCTTATATCGTGAATAGATCTTAAATTGCCACAAAAAAAAACATGGCATAAACGTGACTTGGGTTGCATACGAGTACCTTGTAAAACAAAAGGGGTTAAATAAGACTTATGCCCGTTTTCATTAATACTAGGTACACCTTAATGAATGCCCTAAATAAAAGCGCTGGATTTTCAACTTTCGGCAGTGACCCGAGCGTTGAAAATCCAATAGCGCATTACTGCTTCTAAACTAAGCTTAAAGAGCTAACTGTGACAGCGGGCGTCGCCTGTGGCATTGAAACTGTATGATGGAGGCGAGTACAACCGGTTTGCCAGACCTTGCCCTGCCTCGGATGACACGGAGAGTGCCGAGTAATACTTTCATACAACTTGCGATTCAAAGCCGCCATCTTGAAACTTCGTCACTACTTTTGAGATGAGGTTTTGAAGACAGGTGGTTTTTCTATAGTGTGATGAATTAAAGAGTATAAAATTAAAACCGGCCAATGCGTGGCGAACCACACACAAAGAAGGGTTTCGTAGTTGGGAAGTTGGGATTAATTTATCCCAAAAACAAACTTAATATTGTAGTTGAAAAACATGTTCTCCCATACATCGATATACGTCACGGTCAATCCTTCAACTCCAAATTTAAGTTGGTTGACTATTACTCGTTAACTTGTAAAGCCTACTTAGCTGTGACAGATTTTCTTTTAATTTTTCACATTTCCATAATCAGCCATTTACCTGGCAGGAGGGTACACTTTAAAATAAATATGCACTTTAAAAAGAGAATGTGTATATGTATATACCTATGCCAAATTACAGCTATCTAGTACGAAGCGTTTTTGAGCTATAGTGGAAACAGACAAACAGACAGATGGACATGGAGAAACTATAAGGGTTCATTGTTTACTACGGAACTGTAAAAAAAATTACCAGGAATTAATTACGTAAAAATAGAATGTTTAATGGCCTCGAGATTTCATCTAAAAATTATTTACCTTCGCATAGAAAATTAAAGCTAACAAAACCGCGCAATTACCGGCTAATGTAAACAATGGCCGCAAAATCAAACACATCGACAAATACCAAATGAGAGGCCCGATCATCAAACTCGCGTCAAATATTCTGAATAGACGGATAAACTCCCCCCAAATATGGTCGGTGTATCCCTACGGCCCTTATTCAAGCACAATCCGAGTCTAACTGTATTACACAGCTTTCGATATTTTTTCCCGGGATTTATTGCCCCAACCCAGGGATTTACAGCTTTGACCGAAATGCTTACCCACAGCATTTTGTTAGCTTTTTATTGGCAATTTGTTACCTTGTGTATCTTTTTGGGATTCGTGATTCAACCACAAATTGAACTCTTGACATTTTTGATTCATTCATAATAAAATGTTGATGTGACAGACACCGGAAGTTAATATCGTACGCGGTCTTCATAAAAAATACATTTAGCTTAAGATTTAAAGGGTTCGTCTCGCTACGCCACGAGTTCCTTAATTCCCCCTTCAACGGTAACGGTATATTTTGAACGATAAAAGCTTTTGCCGCCTCCATCTTTAATACAAAAAATAATGGAAAAATAAACGACTCTTTATGTCGTCAGATTGTATAAGATCAGATCGCTCCGACATAATGATACAACGAAATCGAATCTAATTAGATTTTCACGGTAATAAGTTACTTTTACTGATAGAAGCCGGTGAAATCATAGTTATTTATGTAATGGTAGCCTACGTAACTCTGGGGCTGCAGTCTCGACATAGATAGCGATCGCTTTACGACCGCATTGGGTCACAAAGCCCTAATGAGGTCCTTAGACAGTCAAAATTACTTGACAAGCACGAAATAATCACAATCTTGTCAAGCAATTTGGACGGTTTTTTTTTTTTTTAGGATGGGAAATCATCAAATAATTTCTCCCGCTCTGGGCGGAGCGAGGGAGGGTGTGTCAGACTCTTACTGACTAAAACCCACCCGTATTCCTTCCTGTTGCCTGTGTTGCCAGGGGATTCAGTGACCCATAAGTACCTTCCCGCGACCCCGGCAGGCATCGGCCCTAGTGGACCACTACATTTGTGCTGACATCTCTTTGAGGCGCGCGTGGAATAATTTTGACGATCTAGGGAACCCATACCGAATTCGGTCGTAAAGCGATCGCTATCTATGTATGTGCAGGCTGCAGCCCCAGTACTGGCCACGTTAACGTAGTATAGTTAAGGTGGATCCGCAGTAGTAGACCGCGAAATTCATTTTTTTTTACTTTTTTATTTACATATATAAATTAATTAATTAATTATTCACATTACCCATTTTCAATCACAAAGCGACTGTCACTTATGATGAAACGATGAAATGAAATGATGTTTATTTCTGACTAGCTTTTAGCTAGCCCGCGTTTATGTCTGAAAATGTCCCACGGGAACATACTAACAGGGTGGAGTTATTGACTGCCTCGTTAAACTAGTGGTCGCAAGCGCTACTGCTGAGCATGAGGTCCTGGGTTCGATTCCCGGGTCGGGCAGTGTTATTGGGTTTTTCTATCTGGAATTTCTCAGTAGCAGCCCAGCAGTCTTAGCATGACATTTTCTATTTCTACAAAAAATAGACACAGCTCTTTCTATACAAAGTGACGTTTCGTATTTCCATTTTTGACATTGCACCGTAGAAATCTATCTACAATCTGTCATTTTGTCTTTCGTTGCTAACGATCTTTGTCTAGGTCCTTTTTTATGGAGAAAGATTTCTACGGTGCGATGTCAAAAATGGGGAAACGAAATTTCACTTTGTATAGAAAGAGCTTTGTCTATTCTTCGTAGCCTGCAGAGTCTGGATTTGTGCCCGGTTGATGGCAATAGGCTTGCCCCCTATTACATGGGACTTAAACATAACTGACGAAATGTGGGTGTACTATAGGCAGGTACACCTCTGCCTAACCCTTCCGGGATATACAGGCGTGATATTATGTTATGTGTGCCAAAAATTACAATTCCTGACAAATCCGTTCAGCCGTTTTTGCGCCAATCCGGAACATACATCCAGACAAACAGACAAAAATTCTTCGTTACTATTTTATTATATCGGGTGTAAAAAGACACTTTCCGAAGCCGAAAGCCACATATTTTACCCATTATTTGGATCATTTTTTTTTTCTACTAGAACATACCTGGGAATCCACTGGTTCTGGAGATATTGAAGGTCAAAGTCGCAATTTTTTTTTTACTTTTTTTCTAAACAAACATTACCTGAATTTTCGATTTTTCTTAACAAATTACGCAATTGAAGTTACAAAAACGCAATGAATATCAAATAACTAAACTAGAGCGAAGGGGTGGGGCTTCACTCACACAACAGCACTGAGTCCGTTTGTCTCGGTTTGCGTTACATTGCGCGCAATAAAAAATAGCAATTTATGTAACTAACCTAACCTAAAAATAAAAATCGGTTCCCAACAATATTTTTTGCGCAAAGTTACTTAGTTAGATGTACAGAATGCGTAGTTGACGGCTTTGTGATGTGTCTTTTTACACCCTGTATGTATATAGATTTAGACATACCCAGAGACTAATAAAAGAAAGTTCTATACGCATTAAAATAAAACGAATTTGAGATATCCATTTCATTTGATTGATCACTCGTATCTCAATAGGTATAAGAGAACATTGAACATAATATATTATAATCAATCTTTCATGAATGAGTATGAAAACGGTATTAACTTTTTTACCCGACAGCGCACTCCCAAAAGGAGGTTAATGTTTTGTTGCTACGTGAATCCGAAATTGATCGTATACTGCATAGTTCCGCACCAAATCCCTATGCTTCCTATGGGCATCGTAAAACTAAGGGATTATTCCCGTGGAATGGTCTAGTTTCTGCCTACTGACAAATACGTTTTACGAGCGGACAAAAGGCCGCAGTTTTGTCTTAATTTAAAAAGCGGCCAAGTGTGTCTCGTACTCACACACGAAGGGATCCGTATCTCCGTACAATATTTAACAGGAAACGCGAGCAAAAAACACCGAAAAAAACACGTCTCTTGTATGGTTATATGGGGACCCCCTTTAATAATTAACTTTATTCTATTTTTATTATTTGTTCTTATAGCGGCCATATTAGTAGTCACTCTTTGAAAATTTCAAGTGTCTACTTAATACGGTTCAAAAGATACAGCCCTGTGACAGACGGACGGACAGCGGAGCCTTAGTAACAAGGTCCCGTTGACACCTTTTGGGCACCCTAAAAAGACTACATTGGCGCCGATTCCCTTGTTCACCAACCAAACTAAACTAAATTTAAGTTCAGTGCATATTTTTCTTTCTATTTCATTAAGAAGAGGACAGAAGATAAATTTTAGTTTAGTCCTGTCAAATTAATCAGCGCCTGTCACTACTCCATACAAGTTTAGACGTGATTAAAAACTTGCCTACTAAAATTACGTCAATTTACGTCAAGCGCTGATTAATTTAACAGGACTATACTAGGTGTTGGTGAACTATTTATACTTAGATTTTTTTATTTTCTAGATTAAAATAACATTTGGTGTCGACATCAGAATAACTTAGTAAATAATCTAGTTACCGAGTGACTCTCAACAACAACCACTGAATTATTATCTGCATGAGGCCCTTCACTGTTGTCGTGTTGTCTCTGTAATATCAATTATTTATCGTGTTATTTTTAAAAAAAGGTCGCTCGCTGCTGTCATTTTGTTCTAGCAAATTAAAAATTGAGTTTAGTGTGCAGTGTTGACACATCGATTAAAAAGATACACTAAAACCCCCCGTGGCTATTCTTGGATGCTTCTAAAACCAATTCTTCGATTGATTTCTTGGTAGCTATTAAAACCAATGAATAATTTTAAAATCCATGAAAACTTTTGACAGGTAACTGCAAAAACAAATGACGACACGAGTGTAGGGCTTTAGGTAGAAAATCAGAGTTTAGACATCATTGACTGATGTTGTTGTTCTTTGAGAAAGAAGCCGACAGGAGGATCGGAGGATCCGATTGGGTTGGTCAGCGTTTGGAAAACTTCGTCAAGTCTTCTCGTCGCCAATCCGTGTTTGAAGACTAAGGTCTTCAACCAGTGCGTCCTGCCCGTTATGACATACGGTGCCGAAAAGTGGACACTGATAGTCGGGCTGATTCACAAATTCAGGGTCGCTCAGCGCATTATGGAACGGGCTATGCTCGGAGTTTCTTTGAAGGATAAGATCAGAAATTAAGTTATCCGGAAGAGAACCGGAGTTACCGACATAGCCTGCAGAGTAAGCAAGCTGAAGTGGCAGTGGGCTGGCCATATTTGTCGAAGAACTGATGGCCGGTGGAGCAGACGAGTAATGGAGTGAAAACCGCGTATCGGCAAGCGTAGTGTGGGACGCCCCCCAGCTAGATGGACCGACGACCTTAAAATGGTGGCTGGGACAGACTGGATGCGGAAGGCGGAGGACAGGGTGTTGTGGCGCAGCCTGGGAGAGGCCTATGTACAGCAGTGGACTGTTATAGGCTGAGTTGATTTATTGATTGACTGATGTGCAGGAAAACATCGTCAACACACTTTTTTATTTATTTATTTATAAATGAAATGAAATGGAATGATGAAATAATTTTAATCTCTGTAAGTAGGTTTGTACAAACACTTTCACACGTCAATCATATTTAGAAAAAAAAAACTAGATGAGCTCGGCGTTTCCTATCTGACTACTCTGAGAAGAAAGGCCGAAACAAACTCAGAGGTCACAGTCTGTTTTAAAGTCCAGACATAATCTTGGTCAGATCATGTGAAGCCCATGTAGATTGGTGTCTGAAATGGTCTTTTGAGGAAAGAACCACACAGATTGAGTGGACCTATCCAGTCAGTGCACGCATTTGTCAGTAACCGTACAGCTCAACTCAAAACTACAAAAAGGTAAAGGTACACCAACAGCTTCTGTATACAAAATATCAAATAAAGGTAACAGTCATGAACTTATACAGTTGCCAATAACAGGACACACTCACACACATTTGGACTTAAAATGATATGAAAAGAAAACGAGTGAGCCTTATAGTAGTCGCATACGAGTATGATGTGTAACATCTGACATTTCACCTTGGTAATAAGCAACCGAGCAGCGACAAATTAACCTCAAAAACCATGAATGAGCAAGAATTCAAGAAGCTAAATACTGAAATACAGGTTGAAATTGAAAACTTGCGACAAACTGAAATGGGACATTGTATACATCATTATTAACAACTTTTACTAAGGGACCAAAGCTGTAATCCCAAAAAAAAAAATCTGCTTTTCCTACATTTTGACGAGGTATTGCGAACATAAATGTAGGGGACAGCAGTTTTTTTTTGGGATTGTAGCTTTGGTCCCTTAGTAAATGTTGTTCATAATGATGAGTACAATCTCCCATTTCAATTTGTCGCATGTTTTCAATGTCACCCTGTATATATTCGAATAGTTATTCATTACTAGTGATCGCCCCACTGGTCGAAATTTGACCCCCTCGACTTACAATCTTCATAGTAATTACTAATTCCATGTGTACACTAATTCCATGCTATTAAAAAGTACTACGAAGAGGGCTGGTTAATTTGAGTCATCAAAATTCACTACAGCAATCTATCTCTCTAACAATAGAGCTAGAGTTTGTTTTTTTGTTTGAACGCGCTAATGTTTAGAAAATTTTATTACCAGTCGGATTTGAAAAATATTTTTGCTTTTGATGGCCCAGTTCTTGAGGAATAGGCTATTTAACATCACGCTTCGACCCTTAGGGTCCCAGCAAAAAAAAGTCAGAAAACGAAGTAAAGCGCGGGCGTGCGATGCGATGCGATGTGACGCGGTGAGTCGGGGGCCGAAGGAGTTTTATAAAAATGTTGTTGTTATTTTAGTATACCTACGTATTTGGTATTTTTCGACTTCCACGAGAGCGAAGACCGGGCAGAATTTAGTAAATAATAACATTTTTAGTATGGCTTAATACTGCAGTTGTACTATTTTTAATCCTATTAAGGCGCTGACAAGAGGCAAAAGACCAAAGTAGGCTTGTCTTAAGAAAAAAAAATGCCAACTCTATAATAGTCTGTGGTAGAAAAAATATATGTTAATTTTGAACATATTTCTTAGAACTTGGTTGTTACCAAAAACGTTTAAAGAAAAACATCTCGATACAAACTAATGGTAAACTAACCTCTTACCCTGAGTTCTAATCCAAAATAACTCTATTAAATATCAACGTACGTTACGTATTTAATTAATAACAAGGACGTCTTATTTGAATGCAAAACTTCGTTGTTTTTTATTTTCGATAACTCCACAAAATTTTGAGTAAATAAATAAATAGCTTCATATTTTGCAATAAATTACAAGCGTTGTGTCATCGCGCTTCTCTTTCTTTTGTATGCAGTCCGACAGTGACCGCAGTTTAGCTGTTGTCAGCGTCTTAATACATAACGTTATTGTTAAATAAACCTAAAACTTTTTAAGACCAACACGTCTTTTTTTTTTTTTGAGGGTGGGAAATCATCAAATAACTTCTCCCGCTCTGGGCGGAGCGGGAGGGTGTGTCAGACTCTTACTGACTAAAACCCACCCGTATTCCTTCCTGTTGCCTGTGTTGCGGGGGCCTCGGTGACCCATAAGTACCTTCCCGCGACCCCGGCAGGCATCGGCCCTAGTGGGCCCCTACTTTGTGCTGACGACATCTCTTTGAGGCGCGCGTGGAATACGACGCGCCGTCGACCCGGGCCTGGTCCTTACCGGACGGTGAGCTACCCATTGCTCACCGTCCGCAAGCCCGCGCCTACGGTGGCCGGAAATCCGCCCGGGATTCCCGACGCCCTGGGCGTCTCCTGCGGCGGCTAGGGGCGAGAGGGCGCGAAACGTGCCTTTCCCTCAACCGTCCCGCCTCCTCCTTCGCGAGCATTACTGCTTCGCAGAAGGAGGTGACGGCTGCCCATGCCCTCTCGCTCCGTACCATGGCCTGAACCAGGGCCGGACGCGAGAGGTCTCTGCCGCCGATCACCTCCACGAGGACACGGCGGTGCTCTGCCCAAGCCGGGCAGACCTCCACCGTATGCTCCACCGTGTCCTCCGGGCGATCCACACAGTGGTGACACCCGGACGTTTCCTCCCGCCTTATCCGACACAGGAACCTCCCGAAGCTGCCGTGTCCGGTGAGGACCTGCGTCAGGCGGAAGGTGAGGACGCCGTGGCGCCTCTCCAGCCACTCCTCAAAGAGGGGACTTATCGCCGCAATCGTGGCGTGCCCAAAGACCAACACGTCTGACAATTGGTTCGTGCGTGACCAAACATTTTGCGTGTCATTCGACCGTGTTTGATTTATTACGTGATGCAAACTTGTGGTCAACGAATTACGGTCAAGATTTTTATCGACTTCTTACTACTACTAAATATTGGCAGGAGATTCTCGGAAGAACAACCTAATTTTAATATTGTAATGTAATATGCCATATTCGTACACAAGGACAAGCAATCAGCTTTAAAAATACGCAATGATCGCATCGTGAGTTAACCGGTGTTAAGGTATGTACCTACAAAAAATCGGTAATGATAAAACGATTTAACATAACCATAAGCAAAGGTATGTGAGTATTCTGCCAAATTCCTGACTCATCTCTGACCACACCTAGAATCAACAAAAGAGGTCAGTTGACCTCCTTTGTTGATTCCAGGCGTGGTATCAAAAAGGTTTTATGGCTTAGTTTGGTACCGGAAAATCAAACTTCTCACTAAAGCCTTAAAAAAATAAGATTAAAAAGGTTTCTGCAATAATTTGAAAAAAGAATAGTCCCGTAACCTACCGATGTAGGTATCATGACGAACTGTGATCGTGATTGATGACCTCCTGCTAAACGTATTGTGCTCAAAGGATTTTTCAAAGGCCATTATACCTATGTCAAATGTGGGTTAAAAACCGTTTACGTCTTTTGTAACTGTCCTATTTATGGGACGAGGTGTTCTATCACGGGTAATGGTCAGGTTGTGATTTATTTTCATTGTAGAACCAACTTTCCAAATAACATAGGTACGCCCATTTTCATCTTTAGGATCAAACAAAATCTGAAATATGGTTTGTTTTTTTTTTTTGGAAAAAGCATTGTTTTGGAATAATTAATTACGTGCATACGAATGTAAACCTAAACTTCCCATAAACAAAGCAATCCCCTCTTTCTTTTTAACGACTTAAATCAAGACAAAAATTATCAACATTTTTCCAAAAGAACAAAGTGAGACAAACTCACGTAAAGATTTCACGCACAAAGAACATGACACCTTTTAATATTATCTTAATATAAAGTACATCTACATCACAAAAAACAATGGCACAACTTCACGAGGGTCACGAACTCGCGACACACGACTTTACATCGGTATGCGACGTGCTTTATTACGAATTTGTAAAATATATGCGAGACTCCGTGATAAAATGCCGAGCAAATGTCCCCTAGTGTGTGAACGCCCGAATTATTATTCTCATATTATTTTACGGTAGGTACTGAATTGTTATTTTTCAATATTTCAGCTCTATTTTATTTTATTGATGAAATTCATTGTGAATTTGACAAAGCCTTATTAGGATTTGTAAGCCCTATTTCATCAATCGGTTCACAATCAAGGCAAAAAATATTGCATATTATTTTATCAACGGATTTTGCATGCCAATGAGTATTTGAAATAATAATACCTGAGGAGTATCGATAAAGATATTCCTGGACTAGAAAATGTTGCATAAAACTAAGAAATCGATGAAAATTACTGAAAGTAGGTACCTAATTATTTTAGACGAAATACTTTTACCAATAGGGAATATGCACGTATTTTTTTTTTTAATATATCTATAATAGACTGTAATATAAACCCAAGAAAAGTATTAAAAGTTAAATTCAACTAATGCTTGTTGCTCAAAAAAAATATGAAACTCCAACAATTTTCTACTACAGTTCAAACGTCCGATTCTGTCGCGGGCATGATGTGACGACATTTACCACAAATCATCTTTGTTTACTGTTTTTAGCTCCAAATCATATAAATTAAACTGTTTTTTTCTGCTTTATTCAAGCAGAAATCGCATTTACTTACTTATCTTATAGTGAGATTTCCAGCACTTTGCAAAGAATAGATTTTTATTCACATAATTTCTTTCGTCACTTCCGGCTTTTGGGCTTCTGACGACCCGTAACAACTATCAAAGATCCAGGAATGACAGCCGGAACCAACGGTTTAACGTGCTTTCTAAGGGTCTTGATATTTAAAAATGGTCACCCATCCACGGACCAACCGCGGCAAGCTTAGCTTTACCTGATCAATCGATCCGTGCAAATGTTATTACTTAGCCACAAGCCCCTCCTGAGTTACTTGCACATTGCCTTTTGAGTTACTTGCACATTCCCTATTAACGACTTTAGAAACTGTATGTTTTCTTTCAAGGTACCTATATAACTTAACCATCTGTATACTACACCCAAACTACACCATTAGTTTTCCCTTTGTCAATTTCGCATCAGATAGCGTTTCGGTTCAGTGGGCCAACTGATTCAGATTCGACGAATATTTCCCCTCTTCATACGAGTACCTATAACAACTTTTACATATTTCGACATCATATTTGTTATTCCCAGTAGGTACTCGGAGCCGGTGCAAACATTGCTTGATAGAGACTTCATCCTAATTCCATCTCAAACCCATACCATTTATTTCAAAAAACACATATTTCCTGGAAGAAGTTTTATGAAATTTCCGCACACTATTTTTCGTTCAATGTTATTGCGTTCTCACTTGCTTGTTAGTAGTTCTCACTTGCGCTGGATGAAACAACAAGCTTTTCGACCATGGTTGCGTTGACGATAGACGGACCGGAAAGTGCCCTCATAATCTCAGAAGTTTATAACTATAATTTGTAATTAAATCTTATGGGTGATATTTACTAGCTAATATGCTCATGTTAACAGTTAGCCAGTACTTTTAGCCACATATTGTAGTAGTGGCCGAAGGAGCGGTGCTGGCCCAGTGGTAACGGCGCTTTAGTTTGGATAAATTATTTCATCACCAATGCTCTCAAAACGGTGAAGGAAAACATCGTGAGGAAACCGGCATGTCCTAGAACCGAAAATTCGGAGACATATGACATTCACCAACCCGCACTGCGCCCGCGTGATGAATTATGGCCCTCTAACAGAGAGGAGAACTGTGTCCCAGCAGTGGGAACATTATAGGCTGATTATGAAGATGATGATTGCAGTAGCCTAACAACATAGAATACCTAACCATTTCATTTAACAAACTTTTCAAATTCGACCATTGTTTCCCTTTTTATCCGGTTCAACTTCCCAGTTACCCCGCTATAACTTATAAGCAACAAGAACGGGAGCAAGAAACTTGATTATAAGTCCTGTAAGCTAAGACCTACATGTCCTCCGAGAAAAAACTAAGTAATATCGCGTGGTTAGTGTCGACGAACGGCTGGGATGAACGTTAGGGGGCTCTTACACTGACTGTGGGCAATTTTAAGAGTGAAATGAAATTGTTGGTGGTCCGCTAGGACCGATGCCTGCCGGGGTCGCGGGAAAGTCCGAAAGGGATACCATGGCCTCTGGCAACGCACATGAAACGGAAGGAACACGGGTGGGTTTTAGTCAGTAAGAGCCTCCCGCTTTGCCCAGAACGGGAGAAGTTATTTGATAATTTCCCACCCAAAGAAAAAAAGCGAGCAATGTGAAGAGATAATCGCCAGACATAAAGGATAAACTAGTTGTGCTACATCTGGAATTAAGTATAGGCTCTATATTGCTTCTTGTAGCAGTAACATCAAATTCGACAGCATTTTTAGATTTTAGATGCTCGCCTTTGTATTCTATCTACTCATCTTATTAGATGAGTAGATGTATGTGTATGAGTATACTATTGTATAAGAAATGATGTGGTCGATCCATGATCGACCACATCATTTCTAGCCTATTACAGTACACGAAACTTTATGAGCTCTCGGAAGTTGTACGCGACTGGCCTAAAAGTATGTAGTTTTGTTATGTATTTTTGTGGTGTACAATAAAGTATATATAAATAAATAATAACATAACATAACAATAAATAAAAAAATATAGTACCTATATAACTACAGCATTGATTTGTTCATCACAAAAATAATGACTTAGCTATGAATATACTTTTTGGCCACGCTTGCAACTTCCGAGTGCTCATAAAGTTTTGCTTGTACTGTATTAACCTATTCATTCGAGATTAGAAGACTCTTAGGTAGTAACTATAGGGAAACACAGACTACTGTAAAGAGTTTGTAGCGACATCTACTATGCCACATGCGAACTACGCAACGAAGACAAACGTCACACAAATCCTGCATCCCACAAGCAGAGTTTACCGCGCGACTGGCATATACGAGTACAAAATCCATCAGTCGAGCAGTAGCCCACCAGACACAATACCCGTCTGGTCAGAGGATACTCCCTTTTCTATGGAAAATGAGAGAACTTTACACCCTGTTCCTCATACTCCTATAAGTTCCTCGCCCAAGCACAAAGGCTCTTGCAGATAGGCGCGGCGCGACTCCGGTAGAACAATTTTCATAGAATTTATGCCAACAGATTCGCGTCGCGCCTGTCGGAGGAAGCCTCAATGTGTTTGTGTGTACGACCGTCTACCCGCACCACGAAGAATGTACTACGAGCTAAGAATATATAGTGTCACCTAGAAAGCTGTTGACCCCATACGATTTATGTCATTATTATGGTGACCATGACATTGATTTCAATAATGATGTTACATAAGTCCGGAAATCGCTTGTAGCATACAAATGCCTAATTTGTTGGGCGTGTCTTCAAAGCTTGTTAAAGAAAATAAACTGTTTGTATTTGTATTTGTATTCAATACTAGATTAAAACAATAGTTTGTATTATTTGTGTGTCTTGATGTGGTGTGGAAATAGGTTCCCAAGGTGTTTTCTGGTCTCTGAATGTTATGGTTGGTGGTTCTTCACTGTCTGAAAATAATATTTGAGCCAATATACTTACAATTATTATTTTTAAACAGTGTTGGCAAAAGGATTCCACACATTATGATTACTGTGATAAGTGTGATAACCAATCCTTTTGCCCCGTGATGACCATAAAATGGATTCGATGACCATATATTGTAGCATAAATGTCGGCTCGTAGTATTTTATGATCAATAGTTAATTCACTAAATTCGAAATCTTTGTTTTTCTTGTCTCAATGCCGTTTTAATCTATTAATTTCAAAATCTTAACCAAAAAACTTTTAAACGCATTAAACCAATTTCAATTACAAAATCAAATACACTTGTGAGAAACTCATCAAATTCATGAAAACTTTGACAATTGTCTTGGGAAATTAAGTCATCATCAAAGTGATCAATAGACGGCCATCTTAGTTTTGTGTTGAGGTGAATGTTCGACCGTCTCCAGGGAAAGCAAAGTAACTATAACTGCTCTGAATAGATCGATTTATTTGGAATTAAAGTTGTGAGAATAATTCTGATACATAATTGTTGTTATACATAGTTGTGCTTTATTTAATATTTAGATCGATAACTTTTAGGAGTCTGCGAAAAAAGTAAAGATATATACCAGCAGTTAAAACATATAAAGAAAAATAGAAAGAACAATATTTTATTTGGGACACGCACAAGAAATACAAAAGTAAAAAAAAAGAAGCATTTAAAACTAAACTTCGAATAAACAAAAAACAACAAAGAAAATCAATAAAAACGACCTGTGCGATGCCAAAAAGGCTCCTATCTCAGCATAATGCTGCAATATTTAAAAAATAAATACCGCAGCGCTGGTATTCTCAAATAAAATTAGCTAAACTCCGCAGACGTGATGGGTATCTAAACATGATAAAGCAAAAAATATATTAATCTGATGATTTTTTTGGAGTCATCAACCGCATCATAGTTGAAGTATCAGTTTAAAAAACCGGCCAAGTGCGTGTCGGACCACGCACAATGTACTCAAACTAATCTTTACTAAATCAATATATGCCACGGCCAATTCTCCAACTGCAAATTTAAGTTGGTTTACTATTACTCGTTAACTTGTAAAGCCTACTTAGCTGTGATAGTTTTACTTTTACTATCATATGTACTACTGCCATGAAATTTTCACATCTCCATAAACAACCATTTAGCTGGCAGGGGGGGGGTGGAACACTTGACTCTAAAAAAAAATAGCACTTTAAAGCTTAATGTTACGCAAACGAATACTTGATTCGAAAAATGGTGTTCAGAGACCCGTCAGAGACCCACCCGCATGGTGTTTTTGGGTCTGTGAATACCACTTTTCGATTCAAGGATCCGATCGCTTCCGTAATATTAAGCACGAAAGTGCAAATTTTTGTTGGAGTCAAGTGTCCCCCCCCCCTGCCAGCTAAATGATCGTTTATGGAGATGTGAAAAAATACCAGTAACATTATAAATAATAAAATAGTCAGATCATACAAATATAACCTGAAAATATGTTAAGTAGTTTGAAAGTAATATCGTTTTTTTTATGCTTTGGGTAGACATTACTTCCTGAATTTATTTCATAAAGTACTTTACTACAATACTTAAATATTCACACATAGAATTGATATGTGTGCGTTCTAGTTTAACATACATTTTTTGCATAACTTACTTGCATTATATGAAGGCGTAATAACAGATTTAAAAGTCACTAAAATCATATATCTGCGCCTTAACAACAGATAACAGTGTAATGTCCTATAATACCGTACAAACCCTTTAACAGTTAGCCGTTATTTTATGATACAGCATTTTGACGTAGCCCTCCCACCCATTCAATTCCGTAAAGTGCTTACATTACCCCCACGTATGTCTAAAGAGGGTTTTGGTAAAGTCGAAAGGTGCTCGTACAAACAGGTCATAAGCAGCGGAAGACATTTCCAACGATAAATAAGGAATTATTAGTTTATTGAGGGTAAATTCAATAAAGAGGTTAAAATCATGTGCAAATTATCTGTAGATTAAGACGCTGACAACACCTAAACGGCGGTCACTGTCGGCTTGCGTAAAAAAGAAAAAGAAGCGCGATGATTTGTAATTTATTGCAAAATATGAAGCAATTATCTATTTACTCGAAATTGAGTTGAGTAATCTAAAATAAAAAAACAACTAAGTTCTGCATTCAAATAAGACGTTAAAACAGATATTTTGGATTCAAACTCAAACTCAAAGCATTTATTTCAATTAAACCATTTACAGGCACTTTTGAATTGTCAAGGAGTCGGTCAGTTAGAAATATCAAGCTAGTTGCCCATTCCAAAGCGTAGTAGGTACCTATGGAGAAGAACGGGCAAGAAACTCCATGGACACTCTTTTAAATTATATTGATACATAAAGATTGGTACAAAAATAATGTTGAAATTATAACTAAATGTGAGGACGATGTAAAATAAAAAATGCGTCCATAGTAGAAAAAGAAACAAAAACAATTTCTAAATAAAATAATTACAAATAAGCCGAGGACGCTATGAGGTGACCAGGTGATTGGAACTCACGGTAAGAGGTTAGTTTCCTGCCGGGGTCGCGGGAAGGTACTTATGGGTCACCGAGGCCCCCGCAACACAGGCAACGGAAGGAATACGGGTGGGTTTTAGTCAGTAGGAGTCTGACACACCCTTCCGCTCCGCCCAGAGCGGGAGAAGATATTTGATGATTTCCCACCCAAAAAAAAAAAAAAAGAGGTTAGTTTAACGTTAGTTTGTATCGAGATTTATTTTCAAAACGTTTTTGGCAACAACCAAGTTCTGAGAAATATGTTCAAAATTAATATATATTTTTTTCCGCTACCACAAACTATACAGATTTGGCAATTCTTTTTTCTCATGACAAACCTATTTTGGTCGTTTGCCTCTTGTCAGCGCCTTAATATTAAAATGTGGATTTCATTTCTGGTACGACGTTGTAGTTAATTACGAGAAAAGCCCAGTAGCAGACTGACACCTATGATAACATTATACCGAACAATCTGATCAACAGTAAGGTATTTGGCTTAGAAAACCGTGAACTAACTTTGCCATTCAAATAACAAGGAAGCGTAAACATCCTATTCATATCGGTACAGAATTCTATAGATTCTGAATACAATGCTATCAGATTAAGCAACGATTAAACCATTTACACCCACACGAAGACATTCCACTGTCGAACATATAATGGTTTGCATGTAAATTTTACTTATTTCAATATGTTTTGAACTCAAACAGGTTTTATGGTCCCAATATTCGAAAAAAGATTGTATGTAAAATAAAATGCCACTACTGCTAATGCAGGCAGCTAACAGGCAATCGGATACAACAAGCAAAAAACCGTGTTCCAAGTTTAAAAATTTGCAGTTAAAAAGAAAATATGATAGGTACCGTGTACTTTGGAAGCTGCTCGAACGTGCTACAAACTTCCCAAAATTTTCGTTTATCACTGCAAAAGACACGTTAGATATTCATTAAAAGTTCTCGTAACACGTCGAATATCTGCAGAACGTGCGACAGTGATAGATAGAGGGCCACAGAGGCACGAACTGAAAAATCCCTTTTGGAATGTACGCGTCCGGGAATGGAAGCCGGCATATGCTTGACAAATAGATGGAATTGAAAGATGCATCTCTGCAGTGTGAAAGATGTCTGGAGATATTTTTGTAAAAATGTTAGAACTGTGTTAGGTGAGTGGTTGTAATGGGTAAGGTACAAAATAAGATAATGAAAGTTGAACATGATATATTTTGAAAGAAAAGAAAGGAAGAAAGAAAATGCAAAAACGGGGGAAAATATGCGTCACATCCACGCAAAACGGACACCGCTCAGCATAATGCTGCGACCCTTAGCAAAAGCTAGTAGCATTAATAAAAGATTAATCTCCCTTTGAACCTCAAGACATAGAATAATTCAATGTTTAACAAGATTGAGTTTGTCAACAAATTATCTCACTCTTGTCAAGTTTAATGACTAAAATCAAGTTACGTAACGAGTTATTCTATTCTAAGTTCTAAGCATAACTCAAGCATGAAACATGATTATTTGAACAAACTTTTTACATTACAGTCATAATAGTGCAATATTTTATTCAAGACATTATAGATGTTGTTGAAAACCCTGCAAACATTGACTTATTAGAAACTAAAACATAATCTTTTGAAATACCAACGTAGATAACTATTTCGAAGTAAGATATAGGTGAGGAATTTAAAAAAAATGTTTTTACAAATCAAAATACTGTTTTTTTTTTTTTGGTTGGGAAATCATCAAATAACTTCTCCCGCTCTAGGCGGAGCGGGAGGGTGTGTCAGACTATTACTGACTAAAACCCACCCGTATTCCTTCCTGTTGCCTGTGTTGCGGGGGCCTCGGTGAGCCATAAGTACCCTCCCGCGACCCCGGCAGGAGTACCTTCCCGCGACCCCGGCAGTATACTTTATAGCTAGAAGACAAATTCAAATTAGGTTTCCTAAATATTAAATAGTAATTATATACAGCACCCTGTAATCACAATCTGAATGATTTTGAAGTATATTGCTAACCCATTGCTTCATAAGTTCGAAAAATTTGTCCGCTCAACATCGTCAATAACACAATGAATGTTGTTGAACTGTCAAAATGAAACCCAACCACTGACAGCTACTGATAGTGTCTTACGCAATTAGAGGACTTCAACTCAACACAACTACATCTGCCTAGCCTTTTCCCAACTATGTTGGGGTCGGACTTTAGGCTAACCGGATGCAACTGAATACCAGTATTTCACATGGAGCGACTGCCTATCTGACCTCCACAACCCAGTTACTGGGTAACACGATACCTCTTGGTAAGACTGGTTGTCAGACTTTCAGGCTTCTGACTACCCGTAACGACTGTAAAGATCTACAAATAACAGCCGGGACCAACGGCTTAACGTGCTTTCCGAGGCACGGAGGGGTCTTGGTATGTAAAGACGGTCACCCATCTACGGACTAACCGTGGCAAGCATAGCTTAACGTGATCGATCGACCCGTGCGGCTGTTATTACTTAGCCACAAGCGCAAATCAACTACAAAATCCCCAAAAAAAAGTCAATAAACTAATATTTAACAGGAAAAATAAAACATTCTCATCTAAAAAGCAGTTACAAAAAATAGTCTCCCAGTCGATCCCCATTCAAGCAGTATTTGCAAAGCAAAGATTGAGGCGAGGCGGCCCGAACACTGTTTACATCGTAAACATCATTGCGCATAATCGCCTTTTTCTTTTTACCCGTGTTTACTTTTGCAGCACAAATGACTTTCCCTCTTTCAAATAAAGTGGTTTATCTACATAGAAATAGAGACCACGCCCTAGGCTCTGTTTTATGAAACACTAGCGACCGCAGCTGCTTCTCACGGTTCTTAAGACTTGACAAAACATCGAGATTTCTCAATTATAATTATGTTTGTTTAATATTATGGTGGATCCGCAGCTGTAGCCCGCAAAACTCAAATTTTCTTACGTTTTTTACAATCTGCAAGTCAGTGTCAGGTTGTATCTTGATGAAAATATCAATCGCGACCATAAAAAATATCGTTCCTTTAAAAGGCTTATCTCATGGAAAAGTTCTTATGGAACAAATCTAACTAAGACATATATAAAGTCACGCCTTCTTCCCATGGGAGTAGGAAGAAACTATAGAACGCCACCCGCTACGCTCCTTACTTACTCCTTTTGCTTCGTCTACATCTGGTCATACACGCACACCGGTTGCGAGTACTACTTTCTGAAGAACATCACCAATGAGGTCACTATATGTCTTCCTGGGCGTCCTCTCCTGGCGTTTCCACTCACATCTGCCTTGTGTACCTTTTGTTAGTCGCCTTTCATTCATCCTCTCAACATGACCAAACCAGCTAAGCTCTTTATAATTTTTGTCACTAAGAGAGATTATTAACGATTTTAATTCTCTAAATACATATTTGTAATGGTCGCGCATCATATTTGATCAAGATACAACCTGACCTGCAAATTAAAAAAAATAAGAAATTTTTGCGGGCTACCACTGCAAATCCACCTTTATACACACATACCTTCTGGAATTAATTATCTATGTTATTGTTAAAACCATATCAAAATCCATTACGTAATAAAGAAGAGCATCGCGGGCACACAGAGAGACACGAAAAGCGACTTTAAATTATAATATGTATATATAGATTATATATGAAGGACGAAAGTAAAGTTTCTCTAGAAAGTCTCTGATCGAAAGACGTGATGTACTTCATTTAACTTCGTAATTGGGTCGTGTTTTGAGATTTGATTCTGCAAATTATGCTCTTAGAATAATGTGTGCTTATTAGAAACTTATCTCTTATGTTTAATTTATTTATTCAGGTCACGGCAGAGCCTGCAAGGCTTTGCTAAGTTTGCAGTTCCAAGTGTGAACTTTCTTATGTCTGTGCTAGTTTCAATAAATTATACATACTTCTACATGTTTGTTGTCTAATTTATTCTCGATTAGCACTTCCCCTAAATAAGCCTAGGCTCTTGATACAACGGCTTATATATTCTAGAGGTTGATATCTTCATAAAAAAACTTAGCCCTAAAACCTTTTTCCTGGCAAATCCAGACTAATTTCCGAGCAATCTTATTCAAGGAAAATAAAACACAAATGCTCACTTTTTATAAAAACGCCGGGCGTAGACACACCCTCATAAGCCCTATAATATTTTAGCATAACATTAGGTAACACCGTTGCGAGATTTTCTGAGAGAAAAACTTACCTACATAAGTACTAAATATGTACTTATGTAGGTAAGTGTTTCTCTCATGGAATGTGAAACGTTTTTATGTTTCGTTTTTAATATAATCATTGTTAACATTTCATAATTACAAAGAACATGTCAAGTGTTTCATTTCGTTTGTTTCTCTGACACTTTTATACGGTAAGAATAAAAAGAAGTAACAATGTTGCTAACCATTTTGAGTCAGGTATATTATAATTATTAACTAAGGACAATGTTACAAAATCTTGTTACTGTGCTGGTTTTATGTGAGTCGTAATAATTACTTCATTATTATTTTAAGCCCATATTACTCCATAGACAAAGACCTACTCTCCTTCTACTTCTCTCCATCTTCAGGTACCTACTGTGGACCAGCCTCTACTAAAGAAGTCCAGCTCATCCCGCCATCTCGATCTGGGCCTGCCGCAATGTGACTTACCATTTAAAGAGACCTCTTGAGTCGTGAGTTTGACCCATTGATCAAATCATTGCTACGAAATAATTATATTGAAAATATGACCTACATATGTATGTATGCAAAACCATGTATCTGCAACCTACCACTTACAATAGCTTGCCAATACTCTAAATCTCTAGTATTACACAACGATCCAGTACCAACGCATGGAAACGAAGTAAAAGCCAGCTCGGATAGTAAGCGCGTTCAAGATTGCAACAGTACATTGAGTCCTAACGGATCGTGTGTCTACTGACCGCTAACTACGCTTTGTGATTAGGTACGTGTTTTGCTTTGTTGGACTGAGACCTTTTGGGAAAATACGGGTTTTCGTAAAGGTACTGACGCTGACAGGTATTATTTTGGGACCAGATATACTTCACAGGACACTTATGTAACTTGATTTTCAATACAGGTAGGTAGGTACCTAAAGTCAAGCTTGTGGTGGCTCTGAAGGAATCCTGGAGGGATATTAGCAAGTACTGGTACGATATGTTTATGCTAAGATGCGTCTTCGGCGTCAGGATGGATAGTGTCCGACCAAAAATGGATTTTCAGCCGAAAACAAAAAAAGAAGCTTCAGCTTTAGTCTCATTTTTGGCCAAAAACGAAAATAAAAATGATTGAGACGTGAACAAATATTAATATTTCCACTGTACACTGAAATCTTGTTTGTTTTTTTTACACCTAGGTAAAGATAGAGCAAATATAGACTTTAAAAGAAATAAAACTCGATAATTCAGAGATAATTCAATAATCACATTAATTTATGCACGTGAAGAAAAAATACAACATAACCTCGCTAAACAAATTCAAAACAAAATCGCGTCCGTTTAAGTCAGCTGACTGAAACCACGAGCGGACCCGATTCACCCCGAAGTTAGCCGAATGACGCGCGACAATTAACGAACTTCTGATTCTCGGCCTGGCCGAAGCTTCGGCTGGTTTCTTGTCGAAAACGAAAATATGGCCGACTCATGATTTTTGGGCCAAAAAAGCCAAAAATAGCCGAAAACGAAAACTCATTCGGTCGGTCACTAGATGGAACCGGTACTTTCCACTCGATTTCCCATAGCCCCTCCGTGCCAACGACGGCTATGATGGTTTACTGTCGGTATAAGGCCACTATTACCCACTTTTCAGCCTTCAAATTTATAAGAATTTCCAAACAATCAGAAAAAGCTCCGTATAATTTATGATGAATGATTTCACCGTCTTGAATTTTGACACATCTATTTCTATAATATTCTATACTTACATATAACAAAATCGTAGCGAATTCAAAACCGTATATTAAATATTTTTGAGAAAAATAATTGCTACGAGGTCTGGGAACGATTCTAATGCCGATAATATAGATTTTAGATTTTTGTCTGAAAGTATGTTCAGTATAACGTAAATACTACCGGATAGATTATATTCAAATTTTGCATAGATATTCCCGATAAGTCTGGTCAGTCTGTAGGCTATAAATTATCACGTTATTTGCTATGAAGGATGAGCAATATTGTATTATGTTCGTATTCTCTTAGTTACCGCAAATTATAAAAAGACGAGCCAAAAGGTTAGAATTTTGCAGATAGTAATAGGTTTAACCTTTTAAATTTATAACTAGGTATATAATGTCAACAAAAATAACTAAAACTATATACAAACTAAAATAGGGCGTCGAAAAATTCATCCACATCGCTGTCGACTGGTAACGTACCCAAGAGACTGGCGGCAGTGCCACGTTGTATGGCAAATTTAAAATGATTATCATCACCTTTATGAAGACTGGGTGGACTTCTGAGATGGGGCAGTAAGAGCAGGTACGTTAACCACTGTAGCTACAGGAAAACCGTCTTTGGAAACTGTCCTTAACTTTTTGTCAAATTTTGATCGGTATTCAGATTTTAAAAAAAAATGCGCTGTCTGAAAGCAAATGGCCAATTTTCGTAAAAACTTTTTTGGTGCCAATTGATCCTGTTTCTTATTAGGATCAAAAACTACATTAGGCCAACTAAGGTTTGACTAATAGAACAGTCAGAAATCACAAAAAACCTTGCCCATACATTTCGTAGGAAATGAGTCTCCAACTTACCTTTTTTAAGCTTCTTCTAGCTTCATCTTTCCGGCTGACCGACACCTTGACAATTCAAAAGTGCCTGTAATTGGTTTATTCGAAATAAATGCTTCGAGTTTGTCTTTAAGATGAAAATCACAAAAAAATCTTTGCTAAAAATATCAATTTATTTCCTCTCAGAATGTCAGAAATCATAAGCAACAATCTACCTAAATTCTGTTTAAATAAAAAGGCGTATTCGTTCGAAGTTTAAACATTTTTGTTAATTTTCGCCCAGTTTTTATTTAGCAAAAACTTCACAAGCAATGGGAAATTGCTACTGAAGGCTGCGGGTGTCGACCTCATGACTGCTTCTCCCACAGACAACGTACGTCGTTTGCTCGCGCGTCACCAGTCCTAACTCTAGGTATATGTAGGCTGCTAAGACCAAAACTACAGGGAAGTTTTATAAAAATGTGGCTGTTATTTAAGTACATTGTGGTGCTTTACGACTTCCACACGAACGAAGTCGCGGCCAGAAGGTAGTTTCTACAATAACATAACTTATTCAAAATTCTTTTCCTTTGGTACAACATATTATATAACTGTTATTGATTCTCATTCGTTCCCAAAACTCGGCAAAGAATACTGGTCGTTAAGTCAAACACTTGTGACTGATATCACAGACATTTATAGATTGCGAGAACGCTAAAACTTTTCCAATATTGCTACGCAAACTTGTTGGAATTCTTTGATAAGCGATTTATAACCATTGCGATTACTTCGGGTAGGTACCGGAGGAATTAAAATATAATCTCTGAATACCAGAGGCGGCTAATTCGCGAAGAATCTGAAGCGTCTACGGGTAAGATGGGAAGCCTCTGAATTGTTTTAATTCATGTGTTCTTGGTACTGTGATGCCAAATTTGTTAACTATGCTTTTTGCCTCTTTAGTCTCCCGTTGTTTCGTTAAACTAATATTATGGAAAGGAACTCATATTTTATATTAAATCGGGTCAAACCTGAATCTCATAAAGGCTACCTTTAATGCATGACACAATCCTACTAATGATATAAAAATATAAAAAATTATATGTTTGGATGTTTGTTACTCAATCACGCAAAAACGG
Source organism: Atethmia centrago (assembly GCA_905333075.3). Lineage (NCBI taxonomy): Eukaryota > Metazoa > Arthropoda > Insecta > Lepidoptera > Noctuidae > Atethmia > Atethmia centrago. Next base: position 9,218,296 of record HG995383.1, on the reverse strand, counting down.
CTGAACGAATTTGGATGAAATTTGGCAGTTTTGATCCCGGTAAAATCCTGAAGTCCATTCAGACGAAGTTGTGTTCAGAAGCTAGTTTCCTATAAACATGGGAGTGTTTGAAAAAAAACTGGGTCTCGTATTAAAACAAACCCCTGACTCCATGATTTTCTACGGTTGCAGCTAATTCAATAAATCGTTCGACATACAGAACAGGTGTTTCATGAAAATACCAGTAAAGGCAGACTAGCGCGATATCGCGGGCGCGACAGGCAGCAAGCAATATGCCAGCGATATCGCCCCGGTCTGCACAAGCCTTAAAGGACACATGTATAAAGCACATATATCCCGTTTTCCTCTGTTTGTGAATTCCACAAACAGAGAGTGGAAAAAGCATTTACATGTATTTTTCAAACGCGTTTAACGATAAAGTTGGCCGATTTTTTATTGGGTCACAGTTTTTTAGAGGAACGATATAAAATCGAAAACGATGATTAGTTTTTGTTCGACGTTTATGGCAACAACTTTTGTTTTCTTTGGAATCATAACTAAAATAGTATTGCCAAAAATTTTACGACGAATTGAATTACGGACAGATACACCCATTTTTGTACATAAACGATACATAGCTACATGGGACTAAATTCCTTAACAGTGCCAGTGCAGAGTAAGAAGATTTTTTTTTTTTACATGTTGAATTTATTAAAAATTACCTTTAAGTGTCGGGTAATCGCCGGACCTTAGCCATACAAATGCACGCCGCACTCACGTCGCGCCGACGAGAGGTTCGGTTTCATAGGGAATATTTATTTTTAGTAATGAAAATCTTAGTATGTATTTGAAAAAAAAACACAGACAGAATTACGAATAATAAAATAGTCTATTCATTAAAAAAAAAAACATAAGTATAATATATCTTAAGTAGTTTGAAAGTAATATCGTTTTTTATGCTTTGGGTAGACATTACTTCCTGAATTTATTTCATAAAGTATTTTACTATAATACTTAAATATTCACTTATAATTGATGTGTTCTAGTTATACGAAAAATGTATAACGCCTCCGACCCCGGCCTGGTCCTTATCGGACGGCGAGCTACCCATTGCATACAAAATTGATTTGGTTTCATAGGGAATATTTATTTTTAGTAACGAAAATATGAATATTTGAAAAAAATCACAGATACAATTATTATAGATAATAAAATAGTCTGTTTAAACAAAAACAAACCTGAAAATATCTTAAGTAAGTAATTTGAAAGTAATATCGTTTTTTTATGCTTTTGGTACACATTACTTCCTGAATTTATTTCATAAAGTATTTTTCAGCAACACTTAAATATTCACATATAGGATTGATGTGTGTGCATTCTAGGTGAACATACATTTTTTGCAAAACTTACTTACATTATATGAAGGCGTAATAACAGATTTAAAAGTCTCTAAAATCATATATCTGCGCCTTAAAATGTTAACTTTGCTTGACCATAAAATTTCAATATTTTATGAATATACCACCCTGTATTTCAAACATTTGATAAAGAGATATTAAAGTCAACTGAAAACCATAAGTCTCCTGAAAATAAGTGGTAGGTATGCATTAAATGCGGGTACTTCGTCAAGATTGTGCGTTTAAATGAGATTGTGTTATCTCAAATTATGGATATTTGTCAGAAGTCGAAAGACAATTGAAGGTTTTTGAGTTATTCTATTGCGTTTAAGGTGAAGCTTCATTGTTGCGATGTTACTTTTTAAATAAATATTATGATTTATCTTATTTATATTATGATAAATCCCCCAATGATTTGTTATTTCTTGTCCATTGGCATGTCAGACCAATGACTAACTTACAAGCTGTTAAGTGGATGCATATTGAATGTTAGCAACTTCGCAAATAGTTGTCACGTATTTCGCTGTTTTAATTAGTTTGTCAATATTACTAACAAAATTATGAAATAGTAGCTGCGCCCTGCGGTTTCACCCGCATAAGTCTCGATAACGTAGGAATATTGGGAAAAAAAATATACTATGTCCTAATTCAGGTCATGGTCTATCAATGTGTCAAATTGCATCCAAATATGTTTAGCGGTTTTAGTGTGAAAGCGTAACAAATAAACAAACTCACTTTCGCATTTATAATATTAGTAAGGATATACATATGTAGGTATATAAATAATAAAATATAAATAAAAATAGTTTATTTGCACCTTCAAGTAAAACAATGGTTTAAATTAGAAATAGGCCTTATGGTTGGTAAAAAATAAAATCAAAATCTAAAGTCATTTATTCAAACTAGGCTGAGAATCAGCACTTTCCGAACATCAAATTTACATAAGACAGTCCCACAAAAACGCCTTCCCTTCACCACTTCCTAGTGCTTTAGCTGGGAAGAAGAAGTGGCGCAACAAACTCCCCAGCAGCACAAATGTCTGTTTAGTTATACAAAACTTGATTAGATACAAATCATATGCAAAGTAATTAACACTACGAAACACAAAACATTTAATTAAATTACTTGCCATATGCTAGCTAGCACACGCCATTATACCAACAAAAAAGTTGCATATTAGAGTTGCAGCCAATACCTAAGCTAAGATAACCTAATATCTTGTAATTATAGGTGTCAGTGCCCACCTTCGTTACCATTTATATAGCCGTTGTTATTGTGCCTAAGCTTGTAGAATAACAAATTTAAACAAACGCGAAAAATATCTTGCAGCACCAACTTAAGTGATCAACATAAGTGATATAATTAGGAAGTTAGGATTAGGATAGTTCTAAAATATTGATTATGAATTACAATAATAACACTGAAGGTGTAAAAGTTTAAAAAAGTACTTGATTTTTTTTCATTTTCTGTCTATACCTACACCTAAAACTATTACCAGCTCACATAGGTATATATATATATATAATTTGCTGAATCTGAATTTGTGCCCTAAAGAAAGTGATTCAAAGCTTTCAACCATTAAACGACGGTTACCTACCGGTTGAAGATCATAATAAAATGTCTAGTCAAATACGATTACCTCTGAAACCCTCATTTGCATTACAACACTTACCTTGAGTAGGTATGAGTGTCTCCGTCTAATTTTCTGTTTCTATTTGTACATCTTAATGTCTGAGTGCTAGTTCTGGAGTATACTAACACATGCTAAGTACCCATATTTGTCTTGAGTACAGCCCGATTCAAACTTTATGGTGGCTCGGAACATAAGGCGAGTCACTGCGCAGTAACGAATTCATGTGTCAGCGGGGGTGAGGGGTGGGGTACTGCGCAACGAGTAGCGAACTTAAGAGACGCCATTAAGTTTGACGCGCACTTTACCTACTATCCCTTTTTAGTTTCCTACACTCAAAATTCATATACTCGTAAATTTTGAAATTTTACAAATGGGCGGTCTTATCGCTAAAAACGATCTTTTACAGACAACCTTTGGATGGATTAAAGGGAGAAGGAGAGACAATACTGCAGGTAGTCAGTGGTGGAAAAGGTTAAAAGTGAAGTGGACCAGCACGTGTGGTAATGAGCCAATACCGAAACAACTTAAGTACGGGATCAATGGTGAATAGAATCGAAGCATTGGGTCAGGTCCTGCGGCAAAACGGCGAAATAGATTTATAACAAAAATGGCTTTGGCCCTTATACTTTTATGCCCAAATATTTAGTACCTTTTAGGCTTTTGCGCCAGAGCTTTAATGAGCTTAAAAGAGTGTCATTAGAGGAAGGAAGCGCCTCAATCGAAAAAGAATATTTCTTTGTAGTAATATTTTATTATAAGGTAGAAATATTAACAGAAAAGCAGTCTCCACTACAGACTACAGTGGTTTTATATTAAAAATATAATTAACTCTCTGAAAAATGTCGCAGACAGAGTAATTATTTTTGCAAGAAAGAAAGCTAGAACATTATTTTAATTTAGAACTTAATTAAGTGAACGTACTTCACATTATTTCCTGGTACTTAAATGATGAGAAACAGACCATTAAAAGTCTTTGTAGGCACTTTCTGCAATTAGCATATTTTGTGAAACGATCAATTTATCTTCATCACAGACCGAATGGTCATTCATATTTAAGTAGGTAGGTACTGTCAAAAAATCAAGATCAATCTAAATCAAGTCATTTATTCAAATTAGGCTGAGAATCAGCACTTTTCAAACGTCAAATTTACATAAGACAGTCCCCCATAACGCCTACCTTACTCCACTTCCTAGTGCTTTAGCTGGGAAGAAGTAGCGCAAATTGAGTCAATATTATAAGTAAGTTACCAAGCAAATAACAATTCTGATTACACCGAATTAAAAATAAATTCATACAAATTGCACAGGTCACGATATCCGCATTGAGACGTCAAAGTTTAGCGGTGTCGTGTTTTTGCACGGAGGCCGACCGGGCGCGAGCGCACCCACGTTATTGTCCATAACACACTATACGTATATGGATATGGAACAATTTGTGTTGAGGCAACAGGTTCATAATGGGAATGTCGTTATTTATAATGGATTTATTTTGATATCACATAATACACTCGTAGAATCGAAAAAAAATGGTTGAGTATAGGTGAAAATATTATTCGAATGCTTCGCTAAGAACCGTGGCGATAACAAAAGTTATTTTCTTTGTCTATAAACTGGAAGAAAACGGTATAGTATCCTTTTACTTCATCAAGTATTATGGATCACTAGATGGGCGGAAGAAGTGGCACTACGCAATTTTTTACAGAACCAACTTAACATGAAAGCATCTCAATCATCAATTTACATATGAAAGTGAACGTAACACGGAAATGATAGAGGATATACGTCCACTAGCAGTTTCCCTACTACACGTCGTAGGTAAGTGTAATGAATAAGGTACCAACATGATGTAATTATGAAAGCGCCTGTTCTGCCTCACTCAAGTTCTTAAGCAAATCTGTAATCTAGTAGCCCTACTTCCTAAAATAAGTGCCGACCTAGCCACGAGAAAATGAACATCCCAAGACAAGTCCGAGGCCAGTCCGACAAGCCCGAAGCATGCACTATAAGTATACGATAAACAATCATGGGTGAGCAGTGGTGGCTCAGTGGTAACGGCGATTTACAAGCTGTAAGTTGTAGGTTTAAACCTTGACAGGCGCTTTACTTTGTGTAAATTATTTCATCAGCACTGCTCTCAAAACGGTGAAGGAAAACATCGCGAGGAAACCGGCATGTCCTAGACCCAAAACTTCAAAGACATGTGATGATGTGACATCTACCAACCAATGCGCCCGCGTGGCGGATTACGGCCCACTCCCTCTCACCGAGAGGAGGCCTGTGTCCCAGCAGTCCATATTATAGGCTGACTATGCTATTCATGCAGCAATATTTCATCATTCAATAAAATCCAGATGTTTAAGAAGATAGATTTCTTGATGGATATCGAAGTTCTTGGCTTTGCTTTTGAAACTTCCCTTCGCCACGCATCATCCTCTTGACCTTGTATCTTTTTATTCAGGGTCTGCGCACCATGTCCTTCGTTCATCATCTTCTTCAGCCATTACCTCGGTATTTAGCCTCTTTCTGACCATATCATCATTCAAACAAATTCATCAATCGTTTGTTATGTCGTTCTCTACGCTGATTACAGTCTTTTACTAGTATCAGTTAGAGATTGACGTTAAGATAATTATTGATTGTATTTTTGCACATAGTAATTAATTACTTACTTGTTTTATGATAGGAACTGCTGCATGCATGCAAATTGCAAGCTACTGTGTATTAGTTTTAATAATAAATACCATGCTATTAACGTTATTTTACCGTGACATTGCGTGCGAGAGCTTGTAACTGATTTTCTCTTTGCGATGTGATGAAAATTGCTAAATCTTTTCCGTGTTTACGATATAATAAGTAGCGGTTTATGTACCAGACGTATATTGTTTTTATTAAAATTACATAGAAATGGGTAATTATATCTGATGATATAATTACCCATTTCTATATTTTCTAGGATAGAGATTCTTTGAACGCATATCTCTTTTACAATTCGACAACGAACTGTAAACTAGCGCTGTCGCTCTATCTGGCATAGTCACAGCATTATGCTGAGTGGTGGCCGTTTTGCGTGGATGTGACGCATATTTTCCTCCAACTTGTTCTTTCGATGTTTTGTGTTCTTTCTTTGCGTAATGTTTACCGCAAATAAACGTACTTTCTTTCTTTCTTTTGTTTTTTCTTTTTAACTTTTTACAGACGTATCTAGTGGACAACGGTGTACCTAACTGTAAATTGTTATGAGCGCGAAAATGCCTGAAGTCTTTATAGATCTTGACCACTATTAAAACCATGTCGTAATAAGTATTTCTATATTCCGTAATTTTATTGCAGCCTCAATTTATTGAAAAGAAAATGTCTGGTATAACCTATTTAATTTTTTGTTTATTTTTTTTTTTTATATATATTTAGTTCAAAGTTCAAAGTCTTAAGTTCAGGGTCTTAAGAATATTTTATAAAAGCATTGCAGCCATAATATTTAGTTCAAAGTTCAAAGTCTTAAGTTCAGGGTCTTAAGAATATTTTATAAAAGCATTGCAGCCATAAATATGACTCAGTTGGTATAAGAAATGGTTAAGCATTTATGTATTTTTCTAAATAGTTGGAATGTAAAATTTGTTTTCTCACGAATGAGATTTGTTTTAGCGACAACAAAAACTTTGTTCGACTTCTGAAACAACAACAAGGCAACAAAAAAATACGCGTTGTGCCACCTAATTATAACTTATAATAAATTTCTAAAAAAGCCTTAGAATCAAGAACAAGGAGAAAACAGAATTTAATATCCCTATATCAATTCCGCAGCAGCGGGGCGCTACGTCTTACTTAAATTAATTGAAGCTCACCAAATGAAACCGAGATCTCAACAGATTCCATCATTCCAAGCCATTGTCTCACACAAAGGGGACCGTTCGGCTTTATTGTGCCACGTGCTTTTGTCATCACGACGAAAAAAAGAAATGATTCCTAGAAAAATAATATAAGATTTTCCGACGGAGCGCGCCAAAAAGACTTGATACTTAGTAAGATTGCTGTGTCGTATATTTCTTTGAAGCTCGACTCTTAATTTGATGAGGAGAATGTAAAAACGGCATTAGGTTATTCGAAGGGCGTCGGAGGGGAGCGGTGGGGTGCGCGGGGTGTGACAACCACGATTTATATTGCTCTAGATGAGATTATGGTATGACGGAGTCGTAAAACATTAGAATGGTGAGGCCCACTTTATTTGAACTTTATTTTCTATTAAATGCTGTCTAATATCTAAAGTTTTAACGTTATACGGCCATTTACTTTGGTATTTTTATCAGGATCATCTTTAACAACGAGTCTTTGGAATAAATTCAGTTTGGTGGAGCTGAGAGATAAACCATAGAAATGTGGGTAAAAGCGCCAGTTAAATTACCCATTCAACCCTTTATTATGGCGCGAGAGAAGGTCATGGCGAACCCATTAAGTGCATAAGGCTCAGGCGTTCCTTTCATACTTATGATATGAATGCGGAAAATATTAAAGACTATTTGGTACGTTAAGGCGCAGATATATAATTTTAGTTACTTTTAAATCTGTTATTACGCTTTCATATCATGCAAGTAAGTTATAGAAAACGAGAACACATACACATCAGTTCTATATGTAAATATTTAAATATTGTACTAAAATACTTTATGAAATAAATTCAGGCAATGTCTAACCAAAGCATTATAAACGATATTACCTTAAAACTACTTATGATACTTTCAGGATTTTTTTTTGTATGAACAGATTATTTTACTCAACAGATTATAGATACCTATCTATAATTCTATCCGTGATTTGTTTCAAATATTCATATTTTCATCACAAAAAATAAATATTCCCTATAAAACCGAACGGCAGCGTGACGTCAGTGCGACGCATATTAGTATGGCCAAGGTCAACGGCGGTTACCCGACTCTTAACAAGGATGAATTACCTTGCATTTTGATGAAGTTTGGCATATCAATAGCTTGATACCTTAATAAGGACTTAAGAAAGTTTATGTACCGAAAAGAAAACTATGCACAGAGACTTAAAAAGATTAGATTAGAAATTAACTCAAAGACCCCAAAATGATTTTTTGATTAATAGCTCAATAAACAAGTCAAAATCATCATGGCAAATAATAAAGAATAATAATAATTTAATTAAAGAACCAATTTTGCAAGTTAAGGAAGGAAATAAACTAATAAAAGACCGTATGCAGATTGCTGAATCATTTAATAACTTTTTGTTGACCAAATACATGATGTATCCAGTAATAGTACGGAAAATGCAGCTGCAATTACCAAAACCCGTAATTCTTTGTTTATGCAGCCGGTAGGCCCCCAAGATATTACACGTGTGATACAAAACTTCAAAAATAAAAAAGTTTCGGATTCGATGGCATTTCTACCATTGTAGTCAAATTTGTCTCTGATATCACCGCAAAACCGTTAAGCCATATAATAAATGAGTGTATGAGCTCAGGTATATTCCCTGATGAATTAAAGACTGTGGTCATAAAACCATTGCACAAAAAGAATGACAAGGAAGACATGACAAACTATAGACTTTTGCTCTTATTTCAATATTCTCTAAGATCTTTCAAAAAATCATATATGAATCTATTTACACTTATACAGCTAAAAATGACATTTTATGTGAAGAACAAAAGGGCTTTCGAAAAATAAAAATATCAACATGGCAATATTCGAGCTTTAGAAAGTAATCATGAATAATATGGATTAAAAAACCCTATATGTGCAATATTCACGGACATGACAAAGGCATTCGATTATGTAAAACATGACACTCTCTTAAATAAACTTAGCAATTATGGCATAAGAGGAAACGTGCTAAACCTAATTAAGTCAATAATTTCTTTTAAAACCGGTTCAGCGGCCGGCCTGGACGGAATCTCACCCCAACATTTAAAAGATTTAACTTCTTATTCTGTGGGTGATGCAGGTGTGCAGCTTATTTGCTCTATTACAAAATTAATAAATTTTATGTTTTCAGGCAAAATCAACGCTGATATTGCCTCACTTTTATTTGGTGCTAATTTGATCGCCCTAACTAAAAAGGACGGAGGGGTGAGACCCATTGCTGTGGGGTCAACTTTAAGACGTTTGGCATCCAAAATTGCGGTGAGACATATCAAATCTAAATTACAGTCTGTTTTCGAACCTATACAATTAGGATTTGGCACGAAAGGTGGGTGTGAGGCAGCCGTCCATGCCTTAAGAACCTACCTTTCGTATGATGATTGCGAAATTGTAGTCAAAATTGACGTCAAAAATGCTTTCAATTCAGTAAACAGGGATGCCATGCTGACAGAAGTTAAGAACAAAATTCCGGAACTCTATCAATACCTGCTTACCTGCTACGCAGAACCTTCAAAATTAATTTACCGTTCCCATGAACTTTCTTCGGAGGTCGGCTGTCAGCAGGGCGATCCCCTCGGGCCAGCAATTTTTAGCTTGGCTATAAATCCGATTATTCAAAATTTAAAATCAAAATTTAACGTTTGGTATTTGGATGACGGAACCCTGGGAGGCGATGTGGACACTGTGCTATCTAACTTATCAGATATTAAAACAAATTTCGAAAATATTGGTTTAGAATTAAATTTTAGCAAATGTGATCTCTTCATTCAAAAAACTTCTTACGGTTTGGATAATTTAAAATCCAAATTAAATTTTCTGGCACCGAATATCAAAATAGTAGACAGAAAATCACTTTGCCTCCTGGGTTCTCCCATCTTTGAAGAATCTTTTCCTGATTATATTACTAACACTATTTCTAAATTCCAAAGTCACGCAAATTGTTTACTCGAAATCAGTCCTCATTATGCTCTTATAATTCTAAAGTTTTGCCTTTTTGTCCCTAAATTTACTTATGTGCTTCGCTGTAGCCCTTTTTGGAAACATCCAAATTTGCTTTCACCAATAGACGATTTAGTCAAAACTAGTTTAGAAACGATTTTAAATATTCAGCTCAATGAACCATCTTGGTTACAAGCATCCCTCCCTATTCGGTTTGGCGGTTTAGGAATCCGCAAAATTTCGAGTGTTGCTTCCCCAGCCTTTTTGTCGTCCACCCATAGCACGTCACGTCTCATAGGTAATGTCCTAAGGGCTTTGCCCACAAACTATGAGACTGCGGGCTTGGAGGATGCCAAGAATGCTTTTCAAATTGCTTGCCCGGGTAAAGAATTTCCAGACAACCTAAAATCTCAGAGGAGCTGGGACGATATTTATTGCGATTTAACAGTTCAGGTCCGGATCGCGCAAGACTTTTGGCGGTCGGAACCAGAGAGGCCGGTCTTTGGCTACATGCCCATCCTTCTCCATATACCGGTACCTTCCTGGATCCGACCTCGCTTCGTCTGGCGACTGGTCTGCGGCTTGGGGTCACGGTATGCACTCCACACACATGCCCTTGTGGCACGGACGTGGACCGACTGCGTCACCACGGACTTTGTTGTCAAAAAAGAGCAGGCCGCTTTTCAAGACATGCAACACTTAATGACATAATCCGCCGGTCTCTTGCCAGCATCAATGTGCCTGCTCTTCTTGAGCCGACTGGCATTGTCAGAGATGATGGCAAAAGACCTGATGGTGTGTCTTTGGTCCCGTGGAGTTTGGGACGGATGCTTGTGTGGGACGCTACCTGTGTAGACACACTGGCACCGTCCCACCTCCAACGGACTACTTCTAAAGCGGGTGCAGCGGCAGAAAATGCCGAAAATCTGAAAGTTATTAAATATGTAGGCCTTGGCAGAGAGTACAACTTTGTGCCCTTTGGCGTCGAGACCCTCGGTCCGTGGGGTCCCAGTGCGCATAAGTTATTTGCGGAAATCGCGAAACGTCTAGTTGATGTAACTGGTGACCGAAAAGCTGGCGGCTTTCTCGCGCAACGCATCAGCATTGCAATTCAGCTAGGAAATGCCGCCAGCATCCTCGGTACAATGGCCCGAGGGCCTTTTTTAAGCTTAACTTAGTTTTAATTTAATTTAGTTAATGTTAATAATCATCTTGTAATTTGGTTTTATTAAGTCATATCTCACGTATAGAAAACAGTACACAGAACTATCGAGAATCTGTACTAAAACTAAGCGTGAACTGAAATACCTATCCAGTTGCAGAGTAACAGAGTTCGGAGTTCCACAGGGCAGTGTACTCGGTCCATTACTGTTTCTACTTTATATTAATGACCTACCCCGTCAAATTCGACAACCAATGACATTATTTGCCGATGACAGCACTGCTATAGTCGAATGTATGAATGAGACGAACTATGAAGATGAAATAAACAGCACACTTAAAACAATAATAGATTGGCTTGATAAAAATAATCTAGTCATAAATTTACAAAAAACTAAAGTTATGCATTTTCACCAGAGGTTACAGCCAAAAAAAGTAATTTCTGAATATAATGGCCAAATCGTAGACACAACTTCAGTGAATAAATTGACGACAAATTGACATGGAAATCTCATGCTGAAAATGTGTGCCAAAAACTTAATAAATCTTCATATGTACTCTATAACCTCTCAAATAAAGTAAACATAAATACATTAGTTACAGCCTATCATGGATTAGTTGCTTCGTTATTAAGATACGGTGTCATATTTTGGGGCAACTGCAGTGAGAGGGAAAGAATATTTAAGGCCCAAAAACGATATCTTAGATAAATGGTCTTAAGTTTTCTGAAAGTTGTCAACCTGTATTTATATCCCTAAAAATTCTGACATTACCTTGTTTATATATACTAGAAGTTGCCATATTCGTTAAATTAAATAAACACCTATTTACCTCAATTATTGACATAAGAAAACGCACAGCACCAATGAGGTCCCAGTATAAAAACCAATTGTGCACAGGTGGTCATAAAACAACCTTATTAAAAAATAGCATCCTTTCCATGGGACCGCTTATGCATATATATAATAAATTACCTGAAAATATAAAAGACCTACCCATAAAAATGTTTAAAAACAATTAACAAAACTATTGCTGGAGAAATGTTATTACACAATTAAAGACTTTCTTAGTGACAAAATTATATAGGAAAATGTTATTGATAAATGTACGTTGTCTTTGCAATTTCGAATGTTTTAGATTATAATAATGACATTGTTATTTATTTATAAGTGATTTTTTATTTATTTGTTATTTTTATGGTTGTCGTTTTAATGTAATTTGACATAACAGATTTAGACATTACCAGATTATCTAAGTTCTTAACCTAATAATAATTGTGATTGTTGTTAATATTTTTGAATATTTTAACATTAAGCTTTTTGACATTACACATTACGACATACATTCTTCATTGTATGATATGTGAGAGATTTATATTTAATTAAATAATTATTTTGATTTGTTTATTGTAGTCTGATCCGTAACAACCTATTAAATTTGACTATGGCTAATAATAAACGTAATAGCTGTATCTATATTACTACTGATTCAAACCTAATATTTTGCATGCCGTAAGGTAAAATGTATCGGGACACTTAATGTATATTCCAACTTATATGTATACCTACATTATCAGCAAATAAATGATTTCTTTCTTTCTTAAATATCCGCAATGCATGTCTTCCGGCTGATATAACAGCCCATTAGTAGAAAAAAAACAGTTTTGCGTTGTCATGTGATTATTCAAGAATGATGATTATAGGAATATTTTCCCATGAGTGGTCGTGGGCCTTAGATAGACGTCGTTTCCCAACGGTCAACTATGGCAGGAACTTACATCTTTGGGATTCAAACGTATTTTGGGTCATTCATGAAAGACAGAAGAGTTCCCTCTATCTGGCAGAATCTTGATGCTCCGAAATTTATTTGGCATAACACACTTGGCATGATTTTCTTTAAACGAATATATTAAGGCATAAATATTATTTAATATAATTATTGTTTGGCCGAATGTTTATATGTCCGAATGACAGGAGTCATCCGTCTGTGGGTAGAAATGTAGCACGGATTGTGAAACATTCATCATCTTTAAGGTGGATCCGCAGTGGTAGCCGGCGAAATTCAAATTTTCTTACGTTGTTTGCAACTTGCAAGTCAGTGTCAAGTTGTATCTTGATGAAAATATGATTCGCGACCATATTTACAGAATTAAAGTCATTAGAATCATTAATACATCTCTCTTAGTTAGATTTGTTCCATAAGAACAAATCTGCCCCTTCAACCAACTACGTAGGTGGCTACAGGAGCTCACCCACACACAAGCGGAGAACTGGTGGTCCTTGGTACCGGGGTTCAAACAGTGCAAGGAGGCTATGCCATCCTTGGATAGTAAGTTAACCATGCGCTTATTACGCCTTGACAAGATCGGCATGCGCCTGTTGACGGGGACCAACACGGGCCACTGCTCGCTAAACAAACACTTCCACACAATAGGTATAACGGACAGCCCCCTGTGCAGGGCTTGCATGGAGGCAGAGGAAACCACTGCACATGTGCTCTTCGAATGCACAGGCATCACCCATATTAGAACAGAACCCCTCGGGGCACCCAGATCCTACACAGAGATTGTAAACAGACCAAGAGATGTGAACAAATTCTGGAGGGAGGTGGGCTGGTTGGAATAACCACCAAACGGCCGCCATGGCCCACGCACAATGGTCCACCTGAAGGACTAAGTGCGAAAACCAAGCCCTCTAACATAGAACATAGAAGAACAAATTTGCAAAAGTTCTTGTGGAACAAATCTAACTTAGATTTTCAAGAGAAATTTGAATTTCGCAGGCTTCCACTGCGGATCATTCTTAATTTAAAAGCTCTGCTATGTATTGTAACTTCTTAACTCAATATCTAGAAGCAAAATATTCGTACTGCAACACAGCCCATCGATTTCTGCCAGCCTACTCGTAATCATAAACTAACTGAAGTAACTGATACTTCGTCAAAATCTAGTCCCAACAACAAGTACTCCCAGTAACCGAATTACTTTCGCTCAATATATCAAGTCAAACTTCTTCCACGCTAAGAGCATCTGTAAGGCCATTATTATTACATCAACAATAATGTTCCGTGAATAATAGTTTCTGTAATGTGCCGACTTCGAGAAGAACGTTCGTACGTAATCATAATTTACATTATTATTCTAGTTTTGCGTCATACCGTGATAAGTTATCGAGGATATGGGGCAGAAAACTTAGAGAGTTATCACCTTTTACTCATTTTGGTCCGAAAATGGTTCTGTTTGTGAATTAGGAAGTGGTGAAGGTTTTGCAGGTTTTGTTTTGTAACCTTTAACTACAAAAATATACAAATTTTAAGCCTAATTGGAGGTAATGTTTTTTACTGTTTTTTTAATTGTCTCCTTTATGTTATGTGTGATAATAACGAATATAAAAGTTAAAAGTCGTCATTTCATTCATAATCTTCTTTATATTTTTTTTAATGACTTGATATATTGAGCGAAAGTAATTGGGTTACTGGGAGTACTTGTTGTCCTTGGAGTAGAGATAGTTCGTCTCTATCTAGTAAGGTTAGACACAGAACGGAACTAATCTGTTATTTTTTTGTCTTCGAAGAACTAAACCTCAATTGATTTAAAAGATTAACCGCAGGAAACAAGAAGAAGGTAACAGAACACCGAGTTAGCCATGGCTCTGCTTGGGTCGCGGGAAAATCCGAAAGGGATACCGTGGTCCCTGGCAACACAGGCAACGGAACGACTAAACAGACAGACGTGCTGCTGGGGAGTTTGTTCCACCACTTCTTCTTCCCAGCTAAAGCACTAGGAAGTGGTGACGGGCGGGCATTTTTGGGGGACTGTCTTATGTAACTTTGACGTTCGAAAAGTGCTGATTTTCAGCCTAGTTTGAATAAATGACTTTTGATTTTGATTTTGATTTTGATTTTGACCACGGGTGGGTTTTAGTCAGTAAGACTACACACCCTCCTGCTTCGCCCAGAGCGGGAGAAGTTATTTGAAAAGTTCCAAACAAAAAAAAAATGCCATATGGTTAACACTACACTTAGATAAAGTTCTGCCCTCACATACATCTTACTTTGCTATCTGTGTTACTTCCTACCAGCTCTTATCGGCTGCTTATGTTCGAGTATGTTTTGGTGCGACTTTATTCATGTCGGTAGTGGGTGCACAAATACACTATAAAGCTGGGTACAGATTAGTAAAATATAACACATGTTGAAACAAATTCGCCTAATAGGGTATTTGATGACTATCAAAGAAATACATGAATGAAAATTTAAATATGTTACTAAAAGAGACAAAATTGTGAAAAAACAAACAAAATCAGTGGAAAAGTGGAGAAGTTATACGCTTTTGAAATTATTCTTCATCCTTGTCACGCAAAACGATTATTGTACTGAATGGTGTGAAGTTGCTATGGCTCTCCTGTGTTGTGACGTCAGATACTAGTGCTGTTTCTGTCTAGCATAGACTTTAAAACAACTTCGCCATTTTTTTACATATTTAAACAATTTTTTTTACTGTGGCTTAACTTTTTTCTAGGATTCGAAAAATTAAATTAAAAAATAACAGTGCCTAGGGTACCTAAAACACCTACCCAAATTATTGTGCCCACACTACCTACACAAATTATTGTGTTACATTTCATATCATGTTTCACCAATCTTTACACGGCATTACTGCCTCTGTGTTCCCTGGAATCTTCTATGGAACATACCGGTGAAGTTTCATACCAGCTGTCCATTTTTCTAGCATTTCCGTTTTTCCTGCGCATCCATTAGTCAGTCAGTAACTGGCAAATATCTAGTCTAGTTACCTTTTTTTAATGCGTCAAATTAGTCCAAAAAAGGACTAATTTGACGCATTAATCATCCAATTAGTTTCCGTTATTGTTGAAGAAAAACTATGTAATTAGATGTGCAGTTGCTTAGCTTATTAACTAACGGAAATGACTGATAATTTATTAACGGTATGCTGATATTAACTTAGCTGACATTTTTGCCGGGGTCGCGGGAAGCTGCCGGGGTCGCGGGAAGGTACTTATGGGTCACCGAGGCCCCCGCAACACAGGCAACAGGAAGGAATACGGGTGGGTTTTAGTCAGTAAGAGTCTGACACACCCTCCCGCTCCGCCCAGAGCGGGAGAAGTTATTTGATGATTTCCCACCCTCAAAAAAAAAAAAGCTGACATTTTACAACTTCTGCCTTTAATAACCTTATCTTTTATGAAATCATTATTAGCTTAGCTTTAGTACGTTTGTCCATTGCAGCTGTCACGTTTCTCTGTGACGTCCTAGTGACGGCTGTGGTGGACACCACAGCCGTCACTACGCTCTAAAATTTCTGAAAAACGATAAATAGTGAGAATTCGATACCTTATGAAATCAATCAATCTGCGTAGCCATTCCTAACTATGCTGGGGTCGACTTCCAGTTTGACTGGATGCAGCTGAATACCAGTATTTTACATGAAGCGATTGCTAATCTTACCTTCACAACCCCGTAACTGGGTAATACGATAACCCCTTGGAAAAACTGGTTGTCAGACTTTCGGGCTTCTGACGACCCCTAATGACTGTCAAAGATCAACGAATGACAGCCGGGACCAACGGCTTCACGTGCTTTCCGAGGCGCCGAGGAGTCTCGGTATATAAAGTCGAACCTCGGTACCTTATGAAATACACAATACAATACCAACTACGCTTTGGAATGGGCAACTAGATTTGATATTTCTAATTGACCGACTCCTTTACAATTCAAAAGTGCCTGTAAATGGTTTAATTGAAATAAATACTTTGAGTTTGAGTTTCACAAGATTAAATTAATTCTTGAATGATTTTCTTCGTTATTATGCATAAACAACGAAATTCACAGCACATTCATTTTTCTATACTTACCCTCTCGAAAATCCTCATTTTAAAGTATGTACGTTTGAATCTTTAAACCATTGAGCGAGCTGGAAAACCTTTAACGGCCCAATACTTAGAGAGAAAAACGACTATTTATCGGAAATACGTTCCTTGTTCGTGGCTAAAACGCTGCAGGCTCTAAATAAAGCATTAGTGACGTAGATATGGATAAAATAAAAAAATAATGGACTACGTAGGCAACGGATTTTTAGGAAATAGTCTGTATCAACGCGAAATCTGGGATTTGTGCCTAATCAGTCTCAATATGCTCGCCCTCTATTGTATGGGAAATGGGAATCAATCATTACATAGGAACTGGTGAAATGTGGGTCTACACACGGCTACTTATCAAGCTATTAATTTCCAATATAAGCTGATCTCGCATTGTATAGGATTTCCGTACAATAAAAGGTCAGCTTATACGAGTACGGTAAATGTATGGCTTGATATGTAGCCGTGTGTAGTATGCAGGGCTACCTAGTGTGCTTATCCTTTGTGGAGTGATGGTATAAAATCATCAAGCGCTGAACTACGTTTTTACGAAAACAATGAAGTTTAATCATCGTGGTTGTTACCAAGATAAAGCTGTTTTTATGTCGAACGAGCCATGACTGACGAGCTTGTTCCTATCTTTATCGAGTAATAGTACCATAAAGATGTTATGCGTCTTAAATTGTAATTTTTTGCTGTCGGATTAGAAGCTTGCCGCTTGCGGCTGTGGTGATATGATGAGCAATCTCTTTCCAGTTCCTCTACATTCCTGCATCCTTTTTTTTCCATATCTTCAATCTAACTAGCCAACCTTTTCAGTAAAAGGAAAATAAAGACAAGTGGCCATCGAATTATCAATGGGATCCTGTGATCACCAGATCCAGTTGCCAATCCCGATGACTATGAAACTCCCATTACTGTTTTGCGTATGATAATGCTGCCAAACAAATCATCATCAATAACATCTTCATCAGCCTACTGTACGAGTAGTCTAGATACCAGAATTTTCAAAATAAGAAGCGATTTCCATATAAATCAAGAAAGTCATTTCCTATAAACAATATCCGCTTTTATAACAAGTTGCCAAAGTCGGTTACAGGACTTAGCGACGGAAAGTTCAAGACCCACATCAAGCGTGGCCTTATCAAAAAAGCATATTATAAGATTAAAGACTACGTTGAAGACAAGGAAGTATGGCAATCATTTCTTCTGCACATGTGGCGTCTCTGGTACCTCATTAACGACATAACTATGTAAATGTCTATTAAATGCTCCTAAATTACGATGTTTATTTTATTTTTTTACATACTTCCTTGACATAATCTTTTCATTATTTGACATTATATGCCTACAATTCTAATTTCAACTACTAATAGTGCCTTTTGTGGACAGGATATTAATTCAGATATGTTACAGTTGTGACGACAATCATGTCATTTGGTTTAAACAGTTTTTTTATTTTTATTTATTATTTATCTTTTATACAGATTCTTTTATATTTTCTGAATGTTAGAACGTTGTGAACTTAATAGACAGTAGATTTTTAGATTTTCTATTTTGTTAAGTACCTGGTTTGTTGACAGGCCTACACTGTCCTCCGATACCTATTAACACTGTAATTTTAAAAAAATGTAATCGCCAATTATTTTTTAAAGTGTAACCTTGAAGTTTCTTGTCGGCTCTTTCTTCTCCATAGGAAACGACCAATTGGAACCGTGCACCTAGCTTCTGACGTTTCATAAGTGTAAAGTATTTTGATTTCATTTCATACTTCTGCACACGGGCCCCTCAAATCTCGCACGTCACGCATTCAGCCTGAATATTCACATCCATCGGTCACCCCTAAAGATCGTGGCTTCGCCTACTTTGAGGAACAATTTATTAAAATGAATCCCTAAACATAACACTTAAGTGTGAATCTGCAAACCATGCGTACTTCTCAATAGAACACTGTATTGCGTAGTGTTGCAATTCTTATGCATTGTGTTGCCGGCGTGAGTCTTGACTTTACACTTGAGTGTCAATGCTGCAATATATCAAGTCCCCTCCGCTGCTGTCATAAATATAAAGCAAAAAAACCGGACAAGTGCGAGTCGGACTCGCCCACCGAGGGATCCGTACAAATTTGTAGGCAATAAATAAAGACTATATTTTCTATGTTTTAATTACAATAGTATAGTTTTAGATTTTTCCCTGTACTTGTAGTATAAGACGATATTACTTGCCAAATTTCATAGTTCTAGGACAACGGAAAGTACCCCATAAATTTTGGTTCCCTTGAGAGTGTCGAAATATACGTTTTTTGCGGCATAAACGGCCGTATCTTTTTTTACGTTAACTTTAGAAGTTTGCTTTTTTCACAGCTTCAATGGGACTGTACTCGTAGACTTGAGTATGTTTTTTTTTTTAATTTCAACTCGATACCTCCACGTTTTCCCGAGATAAATGGTCTTGACAGACAGACGGACAACAAAGTGATCCGATAAGGGTTCCGTTTACTTCTTTTGAGGTACGGAACCCTAAAACTGTGCGTGATCCGACACGCACTTGGTTGGTCCAAGTGCGTGTCGGATCACGCACAATGACCGGTTCCGTAGTTAGGAGGAATTTATCCCAAGAACAAACTTAACATTGTAGTTGAAAAACATGTTCTCCCATACATTCCAACTGCAAATTTAAGTTGGTCGAGAATTCCTCGTTAACTTGTAAAGCCTACTTAGCTGTGATAGTTTTAGTTTTAATTTCGTTATATATGCTATTGCTATGAATGTTTTCACATATACAAAAACAACCATTTAGCTGGCAGGGGGGGATACTGGACTCTAACAAAAATTTGCACTTTAAAGCATTTACGCAAACGGATCTCTGAATCGAAAAGTGGTTTTTACAGATCAGCATTACTTTTAAACGGCCATTCCAACAATCCCACACAAAGGAATTAACGAGAGAAAAAAGAAATCCCCACTTTACGTTTAGGAGTGGTACGCTAAAAAAAATATTTTTAGATTAAATTTTATTACTTTGTCATCATCATGTATGCCAAATTACAGCTTTCTAGTACTAAGAGTCTGAGCTCAGCCGCGGACAGACAGACGGACATGCTGAAACTATAAGGGTTCCTTGTTGACCACGGAACCATAAATAGCTTGTGTAGACTCCAAATTGTGTTATAATCAGAACGTGTTGGCAAAACAAGCCAGTGTTATATGGGGTGACGTAAACATGCGACAACTGTTTAATATCTCAGCAACATGACCTAAGCTCCGCACAATAATGTGTTGCAGTGGTCTTCAATTCTTTAGTTGTTGCGCATTTTAATCTGGCATAGCGTTTGTCGTAGTGGATAGATTTATTATAATTTGGTGGCATAACACTAATAACACATGACAGTAATTGATGCAGTTGTCTAATCCACTTTTTGTATTCCGCTAAACTAATATTCTCAAGCTATCCTTCACACAAAAGATATATCAAACACAACGTTTAGTACACAGTCATGAAATACTTCTACTCTTTCATCGCTTTTGTTACTCGTAATATCCTTCAAGATCTGTCCCTATCAGATAAAATGATTAAACCGTCGGTACCTTTGTCTCGTCTGCTTTATGGAGCTGACGAAAAATGTCTGCTCCTCACCAATATTATGGAGCATAAATTGGATTACATAGAACAAAAAAACCTAAGAAATACTTTCACTTCCAGTACCTTTAAGGGTTTTTATCTAGTCGCGTCTAAATTGAATTGGTACACGATCTTCAAAAGCGGTTGTTTTAAAAACGATTGGGGTTTTTAATACGCGTAACTAGTATCATGATTTATTGTATTTTAAATACATTTAAACATTGCATAACTATCCGCATTGTTTCCCCGAAAGGTTGAGCAGGGGCAGGGGAGCAGCAATAGTACACCCACATTTCACCAGTTATGTTTAAGTCCCAATCGCCAGTTATGTTTAATAGGAGGCCAGCCTATTGCCATCAACCGGACAAAAATTCAGACTCCGGGCTGCTATTCAGAAATTCCAGATAGAAAAACCCAATAACACATTGCCCGACCTGACAATCGACGACCTCGTGTTTAGCAGTTGCCCTTGACTAGACCAACGAGGTAGTCACAGCAAGGCAGGTCAGTTAAATACATTTAATAGTACCTACAATATTTGTGCCCGGTTGATGGCAATAGGCTCGCCCCCTATAACATGGGACTTAAACATAACTGGCGACATGTGAGAGTACTATAGGTATACCTCTGCCTAACCCCTCGGGGATCACAGGCGTGATGTTATGTTATGTAAATACATTTATTTCAGACAAATATTTGACCATAATAGTGTATTTGACTACTATCAAAGAAATACAATAATTAATACTTATTTTAAATATATTACTAAAAAGAGACGTTTTGTGAAAAAACAAATAAGATCAGTAGATAGTTAAATTGAGAAGTTATACGCTTTTGAAATTACTTTTCTATCCTCGTCACGCAAAACGATCATTGTACTGAGTGGCGCGAAGTTGCTATGGCTCTCCTGTGTTGTGACGTCAGATGCTAGTAGTGTTGTTTCTGTCTAGCATAGACTTTAAAACGCAAACAACTTCGCCGTTTTATTTAAACAATTGTTTTTACTGTGGCTTAACTTTTTCCAAGTTTCGAAAAATCAAATTAAAAAATTACAGTCAAGTTAGTGTGTAGAAAGATTAAATTTAAAATTTAAAAAACTCCCGACTCGACGACGCTTGGCTCAAAATATTAAATACCTAAATTTATATTTAATTGAAAGGGTACGTATTATTTTGTTACTTCTTAAATGTTTTTTTTTAGTGTCGGGGGCTTTTTAAATTTAACTTTTATTATCTACTTTTTAAACTTTATATAGGTATTACTAGTAGGTCAGACACGCTGCCATCAATACGTGCCTCGCCGAAATATGCGCTGTAGGTATTTTTCCCAAAGTGAAGGTAAGTGAAGGTACTTATTAATTTACCCTCATTACTCTTTCCTTCTCCATCATCAGACCCTGATCACCATATAGCTATAACCTATTTATTGAGACCAGTACAATGAGCCCAAACACGATACTTGCGCTGTAAGTTGGTGAGCGAGTAAAATATCAACTATGTAGAAAAGAGCTGATAATCTTCAAACCACTGAACTGATTTTCTTGAACCATAGCTAAGAACACTCTAGATTAAGTCACCTTTCAAACAAAAAAAAAAACAGAATCAAAATCGGTCCATGCATTCGGGTGCTACGATGCCACAGACACACACACACACACATACACAAACAAACACACACACACACACACACACACACACGCGCGCACACACACACACACACACACACACACACACAGACAGACAGACAGACACGTCAAACTTATAATACCCCGTCGTTTTTGCGTCTGGGGTTAAAAACGTGTTCCGACGCCATCGCGCATCTTTTTGCAAATGACTGTACGGCTGTCAAGCGAATGGAATGTGCCATGTCTAAAGTTGCATTATGAAAATTAATTAATTTCAAGACGGCACAGGTGCATTTGAGTATACAATATAATGTACAGTTACCGCCACGAGCAACAGAGGCTTGAGCTTTTACGTAAGAAACGAAACAATTCTTTGGTCTGAGGTGGTTTTATGTATGAGAAGCTTGTTTATTATAAGTACTTTTACTGAGACCTGGGAATATTGTAACCACGCCTCTTCATTCCGTAGTAAACTACGGTATCCTAAAAAGGCGTGGTTCCAAGGAACCCTTACAGTTTCGCCATGTCGGTCTGTCTGTCTGTCCCCGCTGTAGCTCAGAGACGCTTAGTACTAGATAGCTGTAATTTGGCATGGGTACACATATTAATCACGCCGACAAAGTGGTAAAAAAATTTAGGGAAAAAATTAGGGTACCATCCCCACGTAAAGTGGGGATGGTACATTTTTTTCTCGTCTATCCCATGGTGTGGGGTATCGTTAGATAGGCAAAAATATTGCGGGTCTGTGAAAACCATTTTTCGATTCAGGCATCCGTTTGCGTAATATTAAGCATTAGAGTACAATTGTTAGAGTCAAGTGCAACCCCCCCGAGCCCCCCCCCCCCCCTTGCAAGCTAAATGGTTGTTTATGAAGATGTGAAAAAAAACATGCCAGTAGCAAATATAATCAAATTAAAAGGAAAACTACCATAGCTGAGTAGGCTTTACAAGTTAAGGAGTAAAGGCTCCTACATACTGGCGCGACGCGACACGACACAAAGACACCGCGTGTAGCGCTACAAGCGGTGCCTTTGTGTCGAGACGCGTCGCGCGACAAGTCGCGCCAGTATGTAGGAGCCTTAACAGTCGACCAACTTAAATTTGCAGTTGGAGAATTGACCGTGGCATAATTATATCAATTTCCCAACTACGGAACCCTTCATTGTGCGTTTGTGTTTTTTATGTTTCTGTCGCTAGAATCCACCTTAAAATGACAGGGACAGCATGTGATGTATAATTTGCTGAGTTGGCACCTATCCTCCAGTCGATGTGGCTGGTAACGATATTATTCGCTAGGTTTATAAAATAGGTGTTAATAGGTATATTACTGGTACCTAACTTTTAAAATAACAAGTGTTACAAATCACCCTAATGTCACTGTTTATAGTCCGCTAAGGTAGCCTTGTCAAAACTTGCTGAAACAAAAACATTAATCGAGTTCCACAAAAAACAAAACTTGGAAGTCGACTCATCTAAACGAATTTCTACTTGATCCCTTTGTTTGCGTCTTAAATTTAGGTGTTCTAGATTCGTGTAGGAGTTAAACTTGACGAAACAAAGTTAGACGACGTCTGAGAGTGAGGCGGCTCTCACAAATGATATATTTCACCTTGCTAATTGTGTTATTTAGACTCCTCGCGTTTCGAAGCCTTTTTAAACAAATTCGGTAGATGTGTGTTCTAAAAATAGAGGTTGTTGGTATTGTGTTTGTTTACTCTAGCTAGCCTATTACTTGGAGTTTCAGTTAAACTACATGCGGCTACAGTAATCGTAATAGCTGCTTATTAATTAATTGAATAATATTATAGCTGTCCAAGGACAAACAATCTGAATAACTAAAAGCAGATTGAGAAATATTAAAATATTAATTTATTGAAAAGTTCATATTCAAAAGTCCGTTTTAATTCCTATCTTATATTATAATCATAGACTTCTAGAAGCACTGGCGACATAGGTAGGTAATATTATTCATACATTATATTATTATTATATTTCATTGGTTCTAATAAAAGTCACGGTCACTTCTTTGACTCTCACGATATCTTGTAAGTCATTCAGTATCATTCTTGCCATTATTATGAAGAAAACGTGAATTTCACACAGCTGTAAGTATTGCATTAAGATTGTCTAATGAATAGAACAGTACTTGAGTTTATTTTTAATCTTATTTGCGGCCTGAATTGAGTAATCTTTGAATGCCAGAAGACTCATTGAGAATGTACTATGCGTGTTGTATTCTAACTGGGTAATTTACCATCGGTCCCTCAGATGGTAAACTCTAATAAATTAAAATTTATAGAGCGTATTTCCGCTATCACTAACTAAAAAAGAAAATATCATTTTTTTTTGCAAAGAAAAATATAAAAAGCTGTTAAGTTATACAAGCGAGTGGAACAATATCAGTTCACGCACGTCACTCACTGTCAACGTGTCAACCGATGCGTGGATAAAGGCTCCTACATACTGGCGCGACTTGTCGCGCGACGCGACGCGACACAAAGACACCGCGTGTAGCGCTACAAGCGGTGCCTTTGTGTCGCGTCGCGTCGCGCGACAAGTCGCGCCAGTATGTAGGAGCCTTAATGCGTAAAACGCGGGAAAAGACGCCATCTTTTTTTATAGGCACGTAACTGAAGAACTACTAAAGAAAGACTAAAGAAAGATACAAAAGTTTGTGTCATTTCACTGTCGTCTCGATATCTTCAACAGCTTTTATGAAGGCTGTATAAAAAGCGCAAGGGAATATGAAAATAATAGTAAAAGGAGACTTTTATGCTTTCGCAGCCTCTCGTGACTCTTGGAACGCTTTGTCGAAGTATGGCAGGCTGCCAGCTCCAGCTGGCTGCCTCGCAAAACCTCTGTGACGTTGAAATGATCCAATCCTCTTATCACGAATGAGTGCCAAGTCAATAATTTTGTGCTCAGTAGCGAATAATGTATTTTTAATTAGGAAAGTGCCGAAAAAATATGTCTTAAAATGCGAATCAGACATTGTTTCAGGCCTCGATGTTTTAATAACTTTGCTTTAGTCGTATCAATATTTAGAAAAGGTCTTTTGTAGCTGTTTATACAACGTTGTTTTTTTCTGTCATCATTTAAAACGAGAGCGATCGAATCAAAACAAGACCTAAATAGGAACGAAAATTGGAAGAATCTAACCGGATAATATTTGAGTTCAACGTTTCATGCTGATATTTTGTGTTGTGTGTCAAAATTATTTTACTAAAAGAATAGAAATAATGTTAACTTGTTCTATTATTTTATTAGGACCAGAGTTAAGTAAAATATTTATCAAAAGAAAATCATAGTGTGCTAATTATATTTTTTTGTACTTTTGACGTGTTTCGAATGATTTTTTTATGGGTTTATTATTTACCTAGACTGATTACTCAATTAAAACAAAACTAAGTAAAGCTAAAGAGCTTTTCATAAAATCTATTTCCTAACATTTAAGGTAAGGTAAGTACCTACTCTAACTTGAGTCAAGTAAACAACTAGTGTGAAACTTAATTATCAAGTTTATGTAAATCGTATGAACTCATAGTTCCTAGTTACCTAATTTTAAACTATGATCCCATCTAATATCAAACTTTCAGTTAATCTCGTACTATACTCGTTTCAGTCTACTTATGAAAAGATAAAATCGTAAAAAAAAATTATCTGTTTATCTACACATCGGCCATTAAGACGCTGACAACACCTAAACCACGGTCACTGTCACATTGCATAGACAAGAAAGAGAAGCGCGATGACACAACGCTTGTAATTTACTGCAAAATATGAAGCAATTATCTATTTACTCAAAATTTTGTTGAGTAATCGAAAATAAAAAACAACCAAGTTCTGCATTCAAATAAGACGTTCTTGTTATTAATTAAATACGTAACGTATGTTGATATTTAATGCAGATATTTTGGATTAGAACTCAAGATAAGAGGTTAGTTTAACGTAAGTTTTTATCGAGATTTTTTTTATCAAAACGTGTTTTGAAAACAACCAAGTTCTGGGAAATATGTTCAAATTTAACATATATTTTTTCCGTTACCACAAACTAAACAGATTTGGCAATTTTTTTTCTTAAGAGAAGCCCATTTTAGTCAGTTGGGTCTTGTCAGCGCCTTAAAACGCAACTCATAATCCAATCTTAAATATGTTTTGTATTACGATGTTATTTTCTAACAAAACTTCCACAATTTACTTAATAAAACAGCATTGAAATGCGCAACAATCCGGAAAAGTCAAGTCAATTTGCAAAGAGTATGTTATAAAACAAGTTTTATCAATTTGTTTTTATTTTGAAATAAGTCATAAATCTTGCTGTGTTGTGAATTGCAAAAATAACGACACAAATAGTCTGTGTAAATTCTACGTGTTTCCTACAGTTGCCTGGAAATTAAATCAAAGAAATAAATGGATAGCTGCTATTTTATGTGATATTAATTATTCTCTTTATTATTTCAGCTGTTGATGGGTCACCATGGTCTCCCAAACGTCGCGACACAATCTGTAGTGAACATTTCATTGGACCAGCTGTGGTCTGGCTGAGCAGACAACCAGATGTATGAATGTAAACGAAGCAATAGGAGTATGTAAGGAGCTTAGCAGGTATCGTTTTATAGTTTTGCCTATCCCCATGGAAAGAAGGCGTAAGTCTATGTATGTATGTATTTTATTGGAAACAAAAAATCAGACGAGGAAGAAAGTCAGAGTTATGTTCCCACGATATTCCCTGAAATATATGGAAAGAAAAAGGTTAATTATTCACAGGTCCTAGATAAATATACTCTTGATAAAACAAAGAACCGCAAAAGTCTTAGATACCACATCAATTACCCCATTCTTGTCCATTGCTTGAAGTATGTTTCATTAGGTTTTAAGTTATGATAATACTTATGTTTAAACTTGTTTTCAACATCTGCCTGCCTTTTTCCAACTACGTTTCGGTCAGCTTACTGTCTAACCGGATGCAGCTGAGTACCAGTTTTTACATGGAGTGACAGCCTATCTGACCTCCACAACCCAGTTACTGGGTAATACGATACCCCTTGGTAAGACTGATTGTCAGACTTTCGGGCTTCTAACAACCCGTAACGACTGTCAAAGATCCAATAATGACAGCCGGAACCAACGGCTTAACGTGCTTTCTGAGGCACGGAGGGGTATTGGTATGTAAAGATGGTCACCAATCTACGGACCAACCGCGGCAAGCGTAGCTTAATCTGATCGATTAACCCGTAGGGCTGTTATTACTTAGCCACAAGGCCCCCTTTACACTTGTTTTATAGGGTGTTAATGTCACCGATGTTTGACGAATGATGCGGGCTCGTCATCATCATCAGCATTTCAGCCGAAAGACGTCCACTGCTGGACATAGGCCTCTCCCAAACACCGCCACTTTGACCGGTTTTGTGCTTCCCGCATCCAGCGGATTCCTGCGGCCTTCACAAGGTCATTGGTCCACCATGTAGGAGGCCTTCCAACGCCACATCTTTCGGTACGCGGTCGCCACTCCAGAACCTTTCGGCCCCATCGGCCATCTGTTCTGCGAACAATGTGCCCTGCCCACTGCCACTTAAGTATTTGTGGGCTCGTATTATATAACTATTTCCATTCTTACGTAGGTCTAAAACATTTCTTACATGTTGTGCTAAAACTAATTTATTTCCTTTCAAGTTTGAGATTGGAAACTTATTTTGTGTTTTTTTAACAAACCCCTATAAAATTACTACTTGTCGTCTTTCTAGTTATCTCTTATTTACTATTATACTTTTCTGATGACTGTGAGCCAGTTTATACTAGTATAGTCGTATCTCTTATAAATATGTATTCATTGCCATAATTTTGTACATAGACTAAGAGAAATTTGTAATTTTAGGAGTGATAAATAAACTACTAAACGAAACTATATTTACTAGAAAACAATAAAATACTGGTAGGTTAATTATTTGGCATAATTCCGAATAGTTGCGCATGCTAGGTGGCGCTACTGTCGTGCTCTTGAAAGCAGTTTAGATTTCCTAGGCCTCAAATCTGCTATTACAATAGTGTCAGAATGGTATATTATTGATTTCATAATTGTTGATTTTGACAAGTTTGGTAATCTAGTAATATAATGGCGTCATTACTGAATGAGGATCGGAACAGACCATTATGACACTATTGTAATAGCAGACTTGAGGCCCAGGGGCCCAAGTCTGCTATTTTTAATAAACTCGTCATTCCAACACGATCCCATTGTCATTTTGCTAAAAGTTCGTAATCTGCTAAATTCATAATTGTCGATCATTGGTCGGTCAATGGTCTCGTAATAGAATCGTGGTAGAATGACATTGGTGGCGATTCCCTTGTTCACAAACTAAACTAAATTTAAGTTCAGTGCATCTTTTTCTTTCTATTTCATTAAGAAAAGGACAGAAGATAAATTTTAGTTTAGTCCTGTCAAATTAATCAGCGCCTGTCACTACTGTATAGAAGTTTAGACGTGATTAAAAACTTGCGTACTAAAATTACGTCAATTTATGTCAAGCGCTGATTAATTTGACAGGACTAAACTAAAATGTATCTTCTGTCCTGTTCTTAATGAAATAGAAAGAAAAAGATGCACTGAATTTAAATTTAGATTAGTTTGTGAACAAGGGAATCGGCGCCATTGTCGTATTGCCATTATTATAAAACCCGTTAGTAGAAATGATTTTCGAAAAACTACTACTTAATTTGAACAGTTAGTCATGCCAGATTTCATTTATATATATATATTTACATACTATTTATTAGTGTTATAAGCAATCTGAAGTAGCAAGAAGTTCGTAAATAGCAAAAACATTAAATTTATGTGAAACTATACAACTCAATAATATTTTATCAGTTTAGCTGTCAAAGTCAAATGTTAAATTACTGCTTACTGAGGTGAATCTGTTTTTAGGGTTCCGTACTCAAAGGGTAAAACGGGACCCTATTACTAAGACTCCACTGTCCGTCTGTCACCAGGCTGTATCTCATCAACCGTGATAGTTGAAGCTTTCACAGATGATGTAGGTACTTCTGTTGTCACTATAACAACAAATACTAAACAACAGAATAAAATAAATATTTAAGGGGGTCCTATACAACAGACATGACTTTTTTGCCGTACCCGGAACCCTTCGTGCGCGAGTCCGACTCGCACTTGGCTGGTTTTTATTTCCAGCGGTCAGTGTTTTGTTAGTTATTTATTTTAATTTAAGTGTTTTAATTATATTTTTGTTTGTGTATTTAAATTATCTTTTATTTATTTATTACAATTTATACAAAATGGTGCTAATTGAGCAAATTTCGGCTCTAATTGATTTTCTGGAAAACCACCAAGAAGTTTATCCAAACGATATTGGATGGAGTGCGCCCAAATTTTAAATTCGATATCGGTGGACTGCCACAATAAAACGACACGGCAGAATGGCGCACTGTAAGTACCTAAATACAGTATTATTTAGTAATAGGTATGCATTATGAAATGTATCATGATTGTATTTATTGCACTTTTTAGTTCTTTATTGAATGAAAGTTAAATTTTAAACAAAATTAAATCACAGAAGAGTGAAATAAGTGCAACAGGTAAGCAATACTTTTCTTTTGGCAGCCTTGCAGAATTATAGTGGGAAGCATATAGGTAGTAATAATTGTATAACTTGCGACGGGCTCGACGACGTCCTTTGCATTCCGCCCATCTTCTTTCTCTAGCATCCACTGGATTGGCTAGATCGAGAATATTTGTTCGTAGTGAATACATTTCTCCATTCAATATTCTACAAACACGATAGATAGCAAACACTTTTTGACAACCGAGCTATTAAAAGCAATGACTGCACAATGACGTTATAATGGTAGGTCACTGATCAAAGGAACTGTCAAAATTTTAGCAGATTACCGCATACGCCAATCATTCATTTGTCATTATGTACGAGATTACCATTCTATGCCATTTCTTTCAATGGAGTGTCAGTGGTTGACCACTGGAAAGTCATAATGACGCCATTATATTAGTAGATTACCAAACTTGTCAAAATCAACAATTATGAAATCAATGATAGACCATTCTGACACTATTGTAATAGCAGACTTGAGGCCCTGATCGCGTACAGCTTCATTGGTGAAATTCGCCCTTAACAGTCACATTTCCCATGTAATTTAGGATATCTGCCCAGTTACTATAAATAGGTTCTCATTTTAACAGATAATAGTAAGCACAAATTCTCTCTTAGCTCATTATATTTGTAAACTGTGAGAAAACACACATAAAATTCAATGTCAAAATAAAAGCGACATTAACAAAACCGTCATCGTATCAAGTTAATCTTAACATAAATCTTTGACATGACAACCAACATTAAACACGTAAAGGCCTAGTGCGCACTACGATTTATTTTTTGCGACACGATTTTAGAATCGCGAATTCTGCGTGAGTAGCGATTTCATTATCGCAGTGCGCGCTGGGCCATATAACTCCATATGCTGCAATACACTTTTGCGACAATCGCGTCGCTAGCAGTTGCGCCAAATGTGATAAATCACAATTTTAAAATAGCAGCTTCATTTTCCTCGTGTATCACTGCCATATAAACCAATACGTTGCATTTCTGTGACAAAATATTCGCGCGATAAAAAGTCGTGCGCGCCCGCCCTTAATTTGACTTGTCAAAGTGTTCTTCAAGTTGTAACTTTAGTAAAGCTTTTTAAGATGACATCAAAAATGACGGCTAGAAGCTTAGCATAATAACTTTTAAGAAAATGTGTTGATTTATTTAAAATGTACTATTTCTAAGAAAAGCTGGTAGTGCGAGGAAAAATATGTTCCATAATTTTTGTGCCCTTGTTCTTGTCCCAAATCCTTCGTTAAACTTATTAATGGTAAACATAATTTCCATGTTTACAAGCTTAAAGCCGCAAATGCTAAACAGTATTTAGATTTAAGTAGATTTTAGCACACACACAAAGTAGTTTACTGTGTGGAGTTTCATGTATTATTATTTAAATTGCTGTGTCTTTCTCAGTTAGCTTTAATGATAGTCTAGCAGTTTGAGTACTTTATGAGGCCTACCCAAATGTCCTTTCTGTGGTATTGTTCGACGTTGATTTGAGCTACATGATTACTGACAAACGCATGCACAGACTGGACAGGTCCACTGAATCTGTGTGGTGCTTTCCTCAAAAGGACCATTTCAGACCTACATGACCTTCACATGATCTGACCAAGATTATGTCTGGACTTTAAAAGAGACTGTGACCTCTGAGTTTCGGCCTTTCTTCTCAGAGTAGTCAGATAGGAAACGCCGACCTCATCTAGTTTTATTTTTAAAATATTATTGACGTGTAAAAGTGTTTGTACAAACATATTTACAGAAATAAATCAGTGATAGCCTTGTGGTGTGACCGTCAGACTGCCAAGTCATAGGTTTCGAGATGACGGAGTCGCGCTACGGCCGCTACGCGTAACGTCCTTTTACGGGCTTATTATATTTGGAAGATAGCCCTATAGTACACAACATGTTAATTTGATCTGTGTGATTCGTTTCTCATCACAGGCACTTCTAACGTTAAGTGTACTTAGGTAGAGCGGCTGTAACGCGACTGATCAGAGAAAAAATGCACCTTCAAGAATACAAAAGGGCCATAAACGGACGTTACGCGTCGCGGCCGTAGTGCGACTTCGTCCTCGAGACCTTGGCAGACTTGGCAGTCCGACAGTCACGAAATGTCAGAGGTCAGTGCCTTGGGTTCAGCATTTCGAATGCATGTGCGTATTGTATAATTATCACTTGCTTAAAAAACGGTGAAGGAAAAACATCATGAGGAAATCGGCATGCCTGAGAGATATTCGCCCATGGCGGCATAAAAACTCTAACACCAGGTTAGTCACTAACCACACGGAAAAGAACGAAGATTATAAAAAAATAACCCTTAACCCATCATCATCTGTCCAGCCTTTTCACAACTATGTTGGGGTCAGCTTCGAGTCTGACCGAATGCAGCTGAATACCAGTATGATACATGGGGCGATTGCCTATTTGACCTCCGCAGCCCTAATACGATACCTCTTAACCCATAAAACTCACAACATTTAGGTACCTACTTATTCATTGTTACACTTAAAAAGTACTCTTTTTAGCACTTCAGGTAGGTACACCATCAAACCCATAAGCGTTAAGGGTCGGGTAAACGCCGTTGACCTTGGCCATACAATGCGTGTCGCATGTCATGCTGAAGACGCGCTGCCGTTCGGTTTCAAAAATAATATTTATTTTTAGTAATTAAAATATATATTTGAAAAATATCACACATATAATTAAAGATAATAAAATAGTCTGTTCATACAAAAAAACATGAAAATATCTTAAGTAGTTTGAAAGTAATATAGTTTTTTTATGCTTTGGGTAGACATTACTTCCTAAATTTATTTCATAAAGTATTTTACTACAATACTTAAATATTTACATACAGAATTGATGTGTTTGAATTGATTCTAGTTTAACATACATTTTTTTGCGTAACTGACTTGCATTATTAGAAGACGTAATAACAGATTTAAAAGTCACTAAAATCATATACCTGCGCCTTAAAAAAACCGTGAACCATACAACACCTCGAGAATTACCCGTAAAAATAAAAACTTTCTAACTGGCTATAAGAAACACCATGATCGCATTAAGTGTTAAAAGTTTGTACAAAAACCCACAGTTACATCACCTTCTTTGCGGTGTGTTCCGAATTAGTCGAAAAACTATTTAATTATAGTGAGATTGGTATCGGAAAAATGTTTATCGCAGAATCTGCTGGGTAATTGCGTAATACACTATCAGAGGAATGGGTTACATTTTGACAGTTCAACAACATTTATTGCGTTATACAAGGTGTTGTTTTGCATCCTCGTCAAATTCAAGAAGGTAACTATGCTAATGATTCTCGACACGAATCAATAATAAAATAAGTAGGTCTTTTTTTTCAAATTTTCGGAAATCGGCATGTGTGGGACCCGCATGTTAAAACGCGGCCCGTGTAATACCGCACTGTAACTGCCCTTTTACATACACACTACCGCATACGTAACGGGGTGATTCTGTTCTGTGAAAGTGGTGTATTCTAAAATATTATCAGACTTCAATAACAAAAAAAACAGGTATGTATTAATTATTGAGCAGGTATCGTAATTTTATTTGATTATATATGTCTTACATAACAGCCTCCTGAAATTTGACGAGGATGCAAAACGACAACTTGTATACGTTGCTAAGCACACCAATTTTTCGAACATATGAAGCAATGAATTAGCAATATACTTCCAAATCATTCAGATGGTGATTTATAGTGTGTCTGCAATTAGAGTGCTGTTTAGAAGGTACTGTCCAACAATTAAATGGTCAAAATTGTTTTGGAAAGAGAAGTTTATGTGGTCTGTTATTTAGGCTTTAAAGCTCCCGCCGACAGGCGCGACGCGACATCGAAATAAAAAGTATTCTATTTCCTAATCCAGGGCATGGTCTACCCATGTGCCAAATTTCATCAAAATCCCTTCAGCCGTTTACCTTGAAAGCGTAACAAACAAACTCACTTTCGCATTTATAATACGAGTATTATTTAGGATTTCACGCAATATCATGTAGCTACTATTATATTCAATGATACAATTCAGCTGCACATCGAAATAAAATGAATGTAGAAAACCTACTTCATTTGATTGTCTGTAATGTCAACATATTTTCCCAACTGAGAAATTCCGATAATTTCCACCTGAAAAGTACGTTGTTGACCATCTACGAAAGGAATTATGAAAACGCGTTCATGCTACTCGTAGACCTACAAATGCTCCTCTGTGGGTCTTGCACGAACGGTTGGAATAAACATTAAGTAAATTGGAATGATTTTAACATTGAAAAACTCATTTCACACATAATTTTACTTAGTTTTAAGACTTTACTCAAGTCTATGAGCAGTGGTGGCCCAGTGGTAACGGCCGCGACTTACGAGTTGTAAGTCATATTTTCGAACCCAGACAAGCGCTTTACTTTGTGTAATTAATTATTTTATAACCAATGCTCTCAAAACGGTGAAGGAATCGTGAGGTTCTAGAGCCAAAAATTCGAATATATGTGACATCTACCAACCAGGACTGGGCTCGCGTGGTAGATTATGGCCCACTCCCTCTCACCGAAATTAGGCCTGTATCCCAGGAGTGTGAACATTATAGTGTGATTATGCATGTCTATGGGTGATACGAAATTGTGCTTGTCGCAAAAAATTCAGACAGTTATATTTTTAATTAAAAAATCGTTCGTACAGTTATCAAAAAGGAATATTATATAATATTCCTTTTTAATAACTGTTAATATATTTATCATTTAAAATTCAATACACATTCGTTTGTGAGTTCATTCAAGACTGTCTCCGTGACAATCCATCATTTCCAATCTGTCTTCCAATTTTAAATATTTTTTTTTATTAAGTTGCCAGTGTCAACTAGCGGCTAGGATGATGCATTATCATAGAACCTCTACAGTGACATAATCAAAGTAGATAAGCCGACTTTTAATGTTGACTATGTTTCTTAGTAAAGTTGTTAAAAAGCACCAGAACAAAAATAAAAATAGCAACTCCTCAGTGATCATATCTGCCATACAACCAATTATAAAGCGGAACACTAGTAACACAGTCGTAAGTAATTAAAACATGATTTTTTATTTGTCCGAGATTCCAATTCGTGCGTGCACGCTGTATGCGAACAGTACATGCGCACGCGTTGGTGTCTTTTACACTATTGAACAAATACCTACTGCCTACGACTTTGTATTTTGTGGAAATTATATTTATGTTAGGTAAAGAGTTAAAATAGCACAATGCAATAATTCAAAGCAGAGCTGTGTGATAAATCTTGATAGCTTTTTATACAACAAGAGTAAAGTATATCATTAATTTCCACAAAATTTAGGAGATTTCTTATTTATAAATGTTGTTCCTTCAATTGGAATCTGTGATTGGAACGGTCAAAATAAAATAATGGGGTATCACATACCTAATGTACAAAAACGTAACGTAATGTACATATAAAAATACGAGTATTAACTAAAATACTAACGAACAGGTAATATTAAATGTTCAACACATTTAGATGTTTGAACAGACAAATAAAAGAATACATAAATATAATTAGTATCAAAAGGAAGAACTGCCTCTTTGGTCTAATTGTTGCAAGGGCTACTGCTGATAATGAGGTCCTGGGTTCAACGCCCAGGTCGAGCAAAGTATTATTGGGTTTCTTTATAAGGAATTTCTCAGTAGCAGCCTGGAGCCCGGATTTTTTTTTTTTTTTTTTATTTATTTATTAAATGATATTATATTACAGAGGTGTTACATAACTCTAAACTCGCCAAACTTTTACGTTTGATGGCGAGAGGCGCTCTTTTACATAACAATGCACCACCTTACGCACATACCAACTACTTATATATTAACAATGTTTTTACTTCTATTTGCTATCTTGTATACTGTTTTTTTAATTTATTCTTAAGTGATCCTTTACTAATTTTTACTTTTTCTCTTAATAAATCTAATTTGTTAAATACTTTAGGTACCATACTTAGATGTTCTCTTACCATAATAATTTGTTATCTGTGGTTGAACCAATTTATTTTCTCTAACCCTACGTGTGTTGTACTTGTTTTTAACATTAACTTTATACTCCTCATTATAATAATATTCCAGACCTACCAAATAATCTAGTTTTTTATCTACGGGTAAAACTTTACAGATGGGAAATAGCTTATCATACTCTTTGTTGCATTTATCTTTAACATTTTTACTGACTAGAAACTTTATCAGTCTTATTTGTATGTCTTTAACATCTCTTAAATATGTAATAAAGGTTCGCCCGTACACAAGGAGTCCATAACTTAACAACGAATCGGCAATTGCAAAATACACAATTCTTAACGTCTGTTTGTTCAATACATTTTTTTTAATTGGTAAAACTTACTTACCACCGTTCTTAGCCTATTGCAAATGTCATTTACGTGTAATTTCCAGTTAATTCTTATCTATTGTTAGGCCTAAATATTTAAATTTATCTACGTACTCTAATTTTGTACAGTTACAATTACATTTATTTCTATGCAAACATTCGTATGTATGCCCTATAACTGTGAGATACTCATTATTGACAGATTTAGCATTTCGATTATATGGCGAGTGTAAATGCATACATTTAGCTTTTGACAGATTCAATAAAATTCCATTGTCGTGTGCCCATTTGTTAATATTTTCAAAGTCACCTTGAATACACTTTTGTACCTCTGCTATATCTTTGGAGGCGTAAACAAGACACATATCGTCAGCGTACATGAACACCTCACAATTACGTACGACATTTGATACACTGTTCACATGCATTATATATCCTACGGGGCCGTACACCGATCCAGTAGGCACACCCAATTCGACATCCGCCTCTTTCCCAGCCACCCGGGATATAATTGTGCTTATTTTCCTATTAGTGAGGTAGTTTTTAAACCAATCATTAATGGGGCCGCGTATCCCGCATTCGTCCATTGCCTGTAATAAGATCTCATGGTCTAAAGTGTCAAACGCTTTTTTATAATCAATGAATAGAGCTATAATTTGTTTGCCAGAATCTAAACAGTCATTAATATAATCTGAAAATCCTAACAAGGCAGAGACAGTGTTGCGCCCTCTCCGGAAACCGTGCTGAGTGTCACATAATATGTTGTGTTGTTCTAAGAACGCGCTAATCTGTCCTATTATAATTTTTTCGGTTATTTTATCTATAACAGATAATATTGCGATAGGCCTATAATTACCATATTCTAAATGACTTCCTGATTTGTATATAGGACGTATCATTGCATTTTTAGCTGGTCTGGATAAATACCGCTAGATACAGAAATATTCACAAATGCAGCTAGAACAGGACTTATTTGCTTACATAAATATATAATGTCTTGCACCCGTATTCCATCCGAACCGGGTGCTTTTTCACAGGATAATGTTCTTATGACCTTTTCTACCTCTGACGAGGTCACCTTATTGTATCTATAGCTTACCTCACTCGGTTTTATATATTTATTTCTATCTAAAAACTTCAAATTACATACATGTTTAATTTCCTTTATTTCCTCCGTAAACGTTTTAGAGAAGTTTGTACAAATCTGTTCTATACAATCCGTTTTTCCTAAATGCCTTAAAATAACATCGTCCAAGCTATTTTTGCTTCGACCCAACCATATGTTACCCACTTGATGGCAATAGGATCGCCTCTATTACATGGGACCTAAACATAACTGGCGAAATGTGGGTGCACTATATAGGTGCACCTCTGGCTTACCCTTCGGGGAATACAGGCGTGATATATATTATGGTATGTTATCAAAAGGAATATTCCTTTCCAAACCCTTCTATTTATCAATGAAATTTATTACAGCTAGTAATAACTCATAATATTCTGTTTAGTTTCATAAACGCGACAATGCATTAAATAGTAAGAGTTTACTAATCCATAACTAAGCGAGAAGCGCAGATATAGCCTTTATATATAAGCCCTTCGTCATTGTATTAACACAATAAACGGGAAAGTTTTTTTGGTTCAGCTTTCACACAAACGTGCCTTATTAGATAATAAATTTTATTTACAGGCATTGGAGGTACAACAACTAAAGGTTAATATTAGGTACTTTATAATCCAGAAAAAGTCTTCTCTTGTATCCTGATTAAGAAAAGAATATAATACTCTTTATTATGCACTCCATAATCAATCAGCCTTTAATGTTCCCACTGCTGGGACACATGTCTTTGAATTTTTGGTTGTAAGACATTTTCCTCGCGATGTTTTCCTTCACCGTTTTGAGAGCAGCGTCACACCATATGAATTACAGATATAAGATCAATCTGACGGTCTTCTTATGAGGTCCTCAGATAAGATTATTAATAACTACCTATTTATTGATTCCAGGAAGTCATCTGTTTTTTTTAACTGAGAGTTCAGAAATACAAGTGTGAAGATATCGAAACAACAGCACTATCAGATACATAAACTCCGGCAAAGAATGTGTTAGAAGTCAGGCACCTATTGACGTACAATCTACTCTGCGTGTCACAGTCCACTGCTGGACATAGGCCTCTCCCAGGCTGCGCCACAACACCTGTCCTCTGCCTTCCGCATCCAGTCTGTTCCAGCCACCGTTTTAAGGGATCCCACACTACACTTGCTGATACGCGGTCTCCACTTCAGGGCCTGCAGTCTCGACATAGAAAGCGATCGCTTTACGGTCAAAATTGTTTGACAAGATTGTGACGTTTTCGTGCTTGTCAAGAATGCAGGGCCTGGACTCATCTGCTCCACCGGCCATCGGTCCTTCGACAAAACATTGACGTACAATGAGAGAACCGATTCCGTGACTATAGCCCAAGATGCAGTGTATACATATATCATGGTGTACTACATTTTACCAATTTTCTCACCTACATAATACAAGTGGATACCTACTCAAGTACCCACATGAGTACAAAACTGACATACATCTTATTACAGCAAGGTGCAATCATACTTAACGGTACTAGCGGCCATGCCGGCTGGAATGCGTGTGTGCAGCTCTATAATCGATCTAATAACCGTGCCCTCTCTAACGTAATTATAACCTTTGGTATAAAAACAAGTGATTGGGAACAGCTATGAGATTTCTCTCCTGGTTATCGATAATGGTAGGAAGTGAGGCAGTGTTTTGTGTTGTATTTTAACGTCTATGATACCGCCGCCGGTATCGCCCTCAGGCGTCGGTTTTCCGACGCCTCAGGGCGACACTGGGTACTGAGCAGCCGTCAGTTTAATAGATTTCTGTTTACAAAAATGAATGAATTTTCTTAGGTAGGTACGAAAAATATGTTTGTGTTAAAAAGTTTTCCTGCATGTACAACATGTTCACTCTGTACATCTTTAACATGCGGGAAATATTTTTGGTTTCAATATTTCCCAAACAAGAAGTGCTGTTTCAAAAAAATAGTTAGT
This sequence comes from Atethmia centrago, assembly GCA_905333075.3. Taxonomy (NCBI): domain Eukaryota; kingdom Metazoa; phylum Arthropoda; class Insecta; order Lepidoptera; family Noctuidae; genus Atethmia; species Atethmia centrago. The sequence continues at coordinate 9,179,146 of HG995383.1, read as the reverse complement.
GCCTTTAAGTTTAAGAAAGTTATCTGCCATAAATACTGCAACAAACTTCATAAAGATTATCAATGACTGATTTGACAATTCCATTTCATCGCTATACGTCAGTAACCAATCATTTTTCGGTAGTTAGTAGTAGTATAAAATTGGGGGACCTGGATCAGTTAGATTTCAGGTCCCCCAATTTTACGAGTGTAATAATTGTAAAATTGGAGGAATTGAATCTAACTATTAGTAGTAGCGCAATGCTATAGAAAGTAGGTATTTAATCAAGAAAGCTAACCGTATCAGACACCCATCTAACATTACAGGTACTCTCCTGTCCCCTTCATCAAGCGTGTAACATTACAAACTCTCGCCTCGGACTGAGAAAAGTTATAACACAACGCTTTTACTTGCTTTCATGTGAAACTCGTGAGACAATGTCTTAACGTGCAGACGTGCCCAACGCAGATAAATAGTGTGTATTTTAAACGAAATTATTGTAGGACTAGCTATACCCGTGGTTCCGTCCGCATGTCTAGTTCTTTTTTATTGTTTTTTTTTTTATTTTATTTTCTTGGTAACTAGTCCATTTTTATCCAAAATATTGACCACTTGCTACTTATCATCACTGACTCCAAAATAGTTGGGAGAAGGTTAAGCAGATAATGACGATGGTGACTTATCATCACAATATAGAGACACGGAGGGCACCTTATGACCTTCTCCAAGTATCGTGTTTTTAATTATAACAATATTTCTTACTTACTTTCTTAGTTACTTGTTAAGTACCTGTTTCAACTCCAACAAATCTATCTAAAGGTAAATAAAATCGATAAACTTTTCAATTATACATATTTTCAATCTGTCCCTCTGTTTCCTTTCGGTTTAAAAATATCATAATTACAGTAAGCAGACTGAGTTACTTTTGCATTGGCAAGTCGGCAAGTGTGTGATATGTATAATAGGTGAATGTAGCTACTTAATACTGCAAAATGTTTAAAAAAGTATAAGCCTGTCTGTCTGTCCCGGTAACCTTACCTAACTTCTTGATCTCGAAAACTACTGAGTTCGGTTCAGTGGAGTTTTAGATGTCAGATACCTTTTTCGTTTTAAAGAGGACTGAAATAAATTTTGGTCAAGCAAAGATTCACATGGAGACTTTTAGGGTTCCCTAGTCAACAAGGAACCTTTATAGTTTCGCCATGTCCATCTGTCTCTGCCCGCGGCTTAGCTCAGTGACTCTTAGTACTAGAAAGCTGTAATTTAGCGTGGGTATACATATTAATCACGCCGACAAAGTGCTAGAAATTTGGTAGAATTTTTTTTTTTAGTGTATCTCCATGGGGTGGGGTATCGTTGGATAGGCAAAAATATTGCTGGTCTGTGAAATTCAGGGATCCGTTTGCGTACTTAATATTTAAAGTGCTTTATTTTTGTGTGAAGTGCCCCCCCTCCCTCTCCACCAGCTAAATGGTTGTTTTTAGATATCTAAATAAAATCATGGCAGTAGTATATATAACAAGGTAGAAAGGAAAACTATCACAGCTAAGTAGGCTTTACAAGTTAACTAGTCATAGTTGACCAACTTACATTTGCAGTTGGAGAATTGACCGTGACGTATATCGATGTATGGGAGAAAATGTTTTTCAACTACAATGTTAAGTTTGTTTTGGGATAAATACATTCCAATCCTTCATTGTGCGTGGTTCGACTGGTTCGACACCCACATGATCGGTTTTTAAATATTACCGCAAATATATTTGAAGAAAAATAAACAAAACAGAACCTTTCCTTTCCTCGTTATTCCATTCTCTCAAAATTTTACCTATTTTGCTTCGTAATATTACTGTAAGCCTCACCATAAAACTAGCCCCTGGTAGATTCAAGGTTACCAAAGCTAAGTAGGCTTTACAATTTATGGAGTAATAGTCGACCAACTTACTATTTGCAGTTAGAATGTATGGGAGAACATGTTTATCAACTACAATATTAAGTTTTTTTTTGGGATAAATTCATCCCAGCTACGGAATCCTTCATTGTGCGTGGTGCAACATGCACTAGACCGATTTTATTGAACATCGATTGTCAAAAAAACTGGTTGATAGCACGTGAGTCGTACAAAATCGCTTTTCAAAAATGTTTTAAAAATTACATTGCTGTAATTTTGCAGTGCCACCCGTAGTCCTAAGACTGTAACAAAATAACGAATATTGATGGGCTGAAGGCTTCCCATAAGCTGTATTAACTTTTTTTTTTTAACTAACTTACGACTATAAACGACTCACAGATTATTTTTTTATCACAGGGTATTTTTTTTATATTATATTTCAATGTTTCTTGATCTTTTTTATTTACAAAAATTAATTAATCTTGTTTTCATCAGAGTGTTTGATTTTTCTGCTCGTACAACGTAATCCCTACGGTAGGTAACCTACCTACCACTCTTTTTACTTATAATAACTATTGACTCCAAAGCCAAAATTAAAAAAATAACACGATTATTACAGGATACAATTATACAAAACTCATAGAACAGCCTTTTAAGTAACTGTTATGTGGCGTAAATCAAAATATTGATAGCAATAAAAATGCCAGTCTCAAAATTAACATTAACAGATTAGATGAAATCAAGATTATTTACGTCAAAATCCAGTATTTATATGTATAAATACATATAAATACATATATACATACATGTATTTGTGTGTATATGTGTCCCCAAATTCTATGTAACAGTACCTTACAGTTATATACTAAACAAGTTATGAGGAACTTAATTAAAACTGTTATCAAAAGAAAACCCGTTTAAAAATTACGTTATGTTGAGTAAAAAGTTCGTTGACTTTTGGCAATGTAGTAAAAAATTTACATTGTAAGGTCTCATTAGTGTTTTTATAAAGGAAATTAACCCGCCATTATTTATTAGACCGCCCATTGTGTCACCCTATGTAAAATTTCTACATTTATGGCTGTAATTTTTATGGTGTACATAATAAAGAGTATTCTATCTATCTATCTATCTAATTACCACGACCATCGATTAACTGTACAGCAACCTAAAGGCATTGAAGGTCATAAAGGCAAAAATATAACCCTACTTCTAACTGTTGAAAGAGACCAACCTAAACTTTGTAGAAAAGTAAACCTTATTAAGACGCTGACAACACCTAAACCGCGGTCACTGTCAGACTGCATAGAAAAGAAAGAGAAGCGCGATGACACAACGCTTGTAATTTATTTCAAAATTGAGTTGAGTAAACGAAAATAAAAAACTACCAAGTTCTGCGTGTCAAATAAGACGTTCTTGTTATTAATTAAATATGTAACGTATGTATGTTGATATTTAATACAGATATTTTGGATTGGAACTCAAGGTAAGGGGTTCGTTTAACGTTAGTTTGTATCGAGATTTTCTTTTTAAAACGTGTTTTGGTAACAACTAAGTTCTGAGAAATATGTTCAAAATTAACATATACTTTTCCGCTACCACAAACTATATAGATTTAGCATTTTTTTTTCATAAGACAAGCCTAATTTAAAATAGGTTTAGGGTAGACCAACTATGATGGGAAGTTATTCCCACGTCGAAGGAAAAAATGATCTACCGGTTATCTCTACCACAGACTATAGGCGACATCATTAATAATAGAGATACTGAAGAGATTAATCTTGACTTGCACACGAGGTTAAAGATATGTGAGATGTGGATTCTGCCATCATTGTACCGATAATCGTTACGGTTAATGGCCCAATAACGGAAAGCCTCGACCAACACCTCGTGAGGCTCTCATTGAGCGGCTGGGACGAGGGTTTGATTCAGAAAGACACGCATAGAGAGGAGGTTCCTCTCTCTAGATCCCTGACCACCGGCAGCTTGGACCCTGTTCCTGATGCTGATGGGCCACTATTTTATATACTTTTAAAGGTTTTTATGTATGTGGATGTAGTACTCGTAAAGGAGATACTGAAAGTGCCACAACACAATGATAATGATATTAATATTTAAAAGAAAAAAAATATGATTACAATTCTAATAGCAATCTGACAGGCTTTAATTTAACTCTTACTTTGCGTTCAATTACCTTCAGAAATTGTCACCAGTGATGCAAACAGAACAAATACTGAAATTTCATAACACGTACTAGGTGTTAGAGAAAGAGATTGGTTTGTTGCGGTTTCTGAGATAATTTACTTAGACATAAGTATCTTGATGCAGTCGGCAACAAAGCTTCCTGCATACGGGGCATAATGACCACGTCTCATCAAAAAAGAAGACATCAAGAACCAAGCTTTTGTATCAGATAGATTTTTATTGACATTCAAAACATTATTCAAATTAGATTTTGTGGTACCATCCATAATAACAGTCGACAACACAAATTAAAGCTTTTTTATTGCTAAATAATAATAATTTATTCGTGTTACGAGTGGATCAAGCAGTAAGCACCCTTGTCTCCCACACAATTCTCCCCATCATTATCAACAAAATGAATTCATTTATTCAAGTGTTCGCCGTCAGAAGTTGTTAAAGAGATCAACTTGTAATATCTTAATAAATTCTTATGTTTTTTCAGTAAACTTTAAATTATATTCAAACTCAAAGGAACTTCCCTTTTAAATTCTGAACGTTTTAAACTCACCTTTGATGCTATTTTCAGCGCCTCGCACCTTGTTTCCGAAAGTGTTCCTCCTTCAATAACTCACAAACTTCCACTTAACGCCTCAGGCACGATAAAAAATCACCACGTCGATATGAAAACATGAAATTTCCATAAATCGCAACATTTCACAAATCACATTGAACTCGCGGAGAGTTGAGAGCTTGTAAAAGGCTGTATTAATAAAAGTTCTGCCACACGCTGCTGCGAACCGTAATGTGTCACATTAAAAGTTGTCGGCGCAATCTTGGGCTCGTTTGCCTGTCTTGTCCCGAGGATCGGGTACTTCGCGTCGATTGTTCGTTATTTGTGAATATTCGTTTAAAACTGGAGTGTTTGCTGCGAGGGAGTGTGCGCGAGCGCAATGACGCGTGCAAGTAGTCGGGGAGGAGGGCACAGACCTCGAGCGTGTGGCGGCGCAGGCGCCGACTGCCGAGACACGAGTACCGTTGCTCCGAGAGTGGGAGCGAGGTCGGACAAGCCGGCAGGCTTTGACATTTCTAAGTTATTTGGTTACTTCATATCGATGTCATGACTCGCTTTTGTTATTATTGCTGCTCTGGCACAGATCCGCAGTATTCAGCCGGAATTGTAGCAGTTGATTACCTTGATGGGTTACTTAACAATGCAAAACATCGAGAGAGAGGTTTCATTCATTTCTAGTTAGAAATGCAAGAATTTCATGCGGCTGTATTAGAACACGTCTACTTGGAGGTCATGAAGTCGTTTTAGAGCTTTTGCTGTAAGCCAAGTGCTTACTGTATCTTCTATCAAAGTTTTATAGTTAAATCATGGACTACAAAGCTAATTTTGTTTAACAACATTTTATACTCGGCGTAGTCTTTACTTATCTTACTTGACACGCGATAAATATGTCTACAATAGGCAATCCACAAACATAAAACGACACATTATTCAGTTTACGATTGCCATAAAGTAGCTCCGACTAACTAAAGCTGTTCACGCTAAATTACAAGCTCGTGGGGCTATAAATCTCATAATCACATGTCTAATGTCGTGACAAGACTTGGGTTATCTCGCGACATTAGTCGTGTTATCTCGTCTGAAACCATGTACTGACATGGGCCATGCCAGCTTCAAGATCTATCTGCATACTCGGATCTAGGAAAGTTATTAGACTGGTCTGGCCTGATTCTGTGATAGATTGTGAAGGGTTACCTACTACGTCATTTTTGCTTTAGAAGTCATATTATTTGCAGTTGTGCATATAATGAGTAACCGTTGATGTTTATCTGAGTCCGCGAAAGATTCCTCAAAGCGCACTCTAGAGACGTAGCAATATTACCTCTACTTAGTTCCGTACGCAAAATACGGAGTTGGAGTTGCGGACACCACCCCGTTATACAATGCCTACTTAGTTTTGGTACTCTGCAAACGGCAAAACATAAATAAAAAACATTATTTACGGTAGTAGAGAACTGGAGTATAAAGTTTACGAATATTATTTGACGGAATCCCTAACTTGTCCCAATCTACCTGTCTTGATTCGACTTTATTAATATTTTGCGGATTGGGGAGAAACTTATCTTCTTAGTGAGGTAAATTTAGTTACTTAGATCTATTTGGAAGGTATTTTTCTAAACTATCAATCCTAACTAATATTAAATGCGAAAGTGAGTTTGTTTGTTACGCTTTCACGCTAAAACGGCTGAACGGATTCAGATGAAATTTGGTACATGGGTAGACCATAACCTGAGTTAGGACATAGGAACATTTTTATCTCGATATTCTTACGGGATCAAGACTTATGCCGATGAATCCGCGGGGTTAAAATAGATATATATAGGTAATACCTAAATAGTTTGGGAAACGGCATTTGTGAAATCACGGTTTTCCAACAAATCGGGGTAAGTATTCTAATATGAAACCTCTACAATACTATAATAACCTACATGATAAACAATTTAAAACTAAAACTATTTCGATATTGCTAGATTTATATTTTCCAGAACCAACCAGCTAACGAAATCTGAACTGATTGCTTCGTTCATTCCCTCTGAATAAAAGCAAAAACCCTTTCCCCTACTTTCATCACATACATAAAATAAAGATACGCTAAATAAAACAGGAAATTCGTTACACTAAAGCTAAATCTGTTTACCCGAACCGTATTGGTAGCATTAGAGAAGATTTGTGAGAAACGCACTTCCCCAGTCCCGCTGTAGATAAATAATGTAGGTACGTTCTTTAAAAAAAAAGGAATTTAATATCATCAACATCCTCAAATAAATTTATGGGCTCTTACATAAATTCATTTGAGGTATGCAGTGATCGAATCAGAAATGAAGAGATCCGCAGGCGAACCAAGATTACCGATGTAGCCCGAAGAATTGATAACTTAAGTAGCATTGGCCAGCCCACATCGTTCGCAGAACAGATGGCCGAGCAGAGGGCCGAAAAGTTCTGGAGTGGCGACCGCGTTACGGAAGACGTAGCGTTGGAAGGCCACTTACAAGGCGGACCGATGACCTTGTGAAGGCCGCAGGAATGCGCTGGATGTGGGAGGCACAGAACCGGTCGAAGTGGCGGTGTTTGGGGGGGCCTATATCCAGCAGTTGACGTCTTTCGGGTGAAATGATGATGCATAGTAAGACTTCTTGTTCCATGCATCTCTATCAACAGTAATCTTAGTGCCAGCCATACCTATCATCCTTCACTTAATCCATCTATTTTATACGTAATTTTCTTCAGGTTTTCTCCATACTTAAAACTTTTCATGTTCTTGTTACATGCTTCTCATTCATCCATATTAAGATAATCGGCTACACCTCAGCATTTCTGCCAGCGGCACTACTTTCAGTCTCCAATAGAGTACTAAATGTATTTAAAATTGGCCTTTTCCCGTTAGAAATTGTATTAGAAAGATTGAAGAAAATAGTCCGTAAATAGGACTTCCCGGATTTCAATTTCCTTGACAATATTTTCCTAAATACAGATTACTCAGTAATCTAGCTAGGAGAGCAGCGATTCACCCAACGATGTACCTACACCATGTTATAGTAAATGCATACTTTTTAAGTCCCTCATGTACTACAAAATCTTTATGTATCAATAAATATATATATATATATATATATTTAATTTCTACAGATGTTGTTAACCTATTGACCGCCACGTCAAAATAGCAAAGACGTGCCCTCGGCGCCAAGCTACGAATTATTCCGTAAAATCTGTCATGTGTAAAATCTATGTCGTGACCGTGGCGTGCTGGGCACATTTTGGTCTGTCATCTATACATGACTGTGGCGGTCAAAAGGTTAAGGCGACAATGGGTTATGGTAGAGAGCTCTTAGACATACCATAGTACTTATGGGTAAGAAAATTATTTAGGTGGACATTAGTACCTGCAGGGGGCCGGCCCCTGCACAAAACCGGCCCATGACAAAGTTCCAACTAAATAAATTTGAAAGAAATAACGCCATCTCTGAATGAGTGGTGTCATGAGCAAGCCCTTCATGCTCACTCTCTTGGTCAACGTAATCAACGCTGCCGTCCACGTGAGCAGGGTTTTAAAGAAAGTTTGTTTTTCCATGTATTGTTAACCGGGTTTGCTATTTTCAATCGGCCTACAGTTTAATTAAGCTCCAATGATATCATAAGTAAAAAGAGCTAGATAGGTTATACTTACACGCTCCACAAGTGGCACGTCAAAACATGGCTAGTTAGCTAAAGGACATGGCTAAACAACTGCCCTTAGCATGTATAGAAATATCTCACTAGCTCCTAACATTCAAATATTCATTAATCAATTATCACGGTTTTATTATTTTCCTAGAACTTTTGCAAACTAATCAAAAAATTAAAAGTTTTTTTTCATGTTTTTTGTTTGAAGGAGCAAAAGCGATTATGACGTTCCATTCTACGAAAATGTGGACAATAAACCTACTTTTAAAGATATGTCATGTGCGTAATCTGAAATGAACAGTCTTAATTATTATACATAGTTTATTTTTGAAATCGCAATACGTCTCAAAACGTTGATTTCTTTCATTGCAGTCCATTTGAAAAGTCCATTTTGCCTTCCTTCTCGAAAATGTTTATTCAACATTTTCGAGAGTTAAACTGATCAACAACCATTACTCTAGGTTGCTTATTGGGCTTAAATATTTTCACAGATAATTGAGAGATTAGATGATTTCTAAAAACTGAAATTGATCCATTTTACCTTTATAATCCAGGTTAGATACCGCGCAGGAAGGCAAAATGGACTTTCATAAAATAAAAGCTGTCCGAACATTTTATTCACAGAGAAACACTACCTCATCATCATCTTCGTCACAACCAGCGCAAGCAGAATGCAGGTTATTCCCCACTTGATTCTGAAAACATAAGTTTTCATTGTCGGAGAAACTGTAATATCTTTTATCTCTCTTCTTTCTTGTTTTCTATTTCGTCGAAGTTTTGGGTCCTTGGATGTCACTTAGTGAACAATTTTTTTTCTTTTAAATCCGGTCCTATTCGTCCGGGCCGTTTTGCTTTTTTGCATAAACCACATCAAATAAGTACTTAAGTTCTAGTTAATACGTATTACTATCGTTTACATAGGTAGTCTGATATTAGTTCAATCACAAGTCACTTTGCATATAGAGACCGCCAGAACATAATTGTCAAGAGCCAAACAATGCTATTATAAGTAAAATGAGGTGGACGATTACCTACCCAACATTCGATCTTCAAAAACGGCAAAATGTCACACTATTAGATGGCACGTGGGAGTAGGACGTAATCATTGGGAGCGAAAAAGAGATAGAAATACAAGTATGGGCGACTGCCCTAGTAATGTATAAACATTGTACATAGTAATTTGTAATGCTGAATATCTGAATGTTAGTATTTCGTATGAATAAGGTTTCAGGAACTTTTCATATCGTTACAATCCTGAAAATAAAATCGTAGAAACTCCTGCGTCAATAGGTATACAAACTTGTAAAAGAAAAAGGTTTTGTTAGGAAAATCACCCTACTCATTCATATAATACGCACGTCATGTGTAACACTGATACAAGACTGACGGTTGTTTTGTTTATAGAGATGGGATTGAACTTGGAATGTAATAGGATCGATTAAATAATTGAAAATACAATTATTGTTGATCACTGTCAGTCAAAATTCTTCGATATAAAATAGTTACTTATATTGTGAAGGTTATTGGATCATTTGAATAGATTATTGAGTTTAGATGTTCCGAAGCTTTTGGTCTTTTTTATTTGCTTCTAATCGAATCAAGTGTAATCGAGAAGAATTGATAGAATCGATTGTCACTTTTTTGTGCTGGCACTATATAAGTTCCGGTTTCTTTCCAGATTTTGCCAATAATTTCTAGAAATCAGATAAAAGGCAATGAAAGAAATCAACGTTTTGAGACGTATTGCGATTTCAAAAATAAACTATGTATAATAATTAAGACTGTTCATTTCAGATTACACACATGACATATCTTTAAAAGTAGGTTTATTGTCCACATTTTCGTAGAATGGAACGTCATAATCGCTTTTGCTCCTTCAAACAAAAAACATGAAAAAAAACTTTTAATTTTTTGATTAGTTTGCAAAAGTTCTAGGAAAATAATAAAACCGTGATAATTGATTAATGAATATTTGAATGTTAGGAGCTAGTGAGATATTTCTATACATGCTAAGGGCAGTTGTTTAGCCATGTCCTTTAGCTAACTAGCCATGTTTTGACGTGCCACTTGTGGAGCGTGTAAGTATAACCTATCTAGCTATTTTTACTTATGATATCATTGGAGCTTAATTAAACTGTAGGCCGATTGAAAATAGCAAACCCGGTTAACAATACATGGAAAAACAAACTTTCTTTAAATCGAATAGTTTTTTTTTCACAAAAAACCATTTAAGCGTCTCCCAAAGTTCTTCTTGTTTATTGTGCATTGATTCGTTCATGTCCATGATGGATCTATCCGCCACGTGCCTCCATCACCTTCGCATTTTTTTTACATAGTGTTGATGCCAATTTTCCTTGCTTAGAAATCCAATACAAGATTGATGGGACATTGTGAATTTGATTGATGAAATACCAATGAAGAAAACGACTATATTTTATGGATTAGGTACAGGTTTTGCCCGCGGCTTCGCCCACGTGGATGTCGGAATCTATCCCACGGGAACATACTACCTGAATAAAAATCCTATCCTATGTAAAAAATCCTATCAAATAAAAAATAAATCTATTTTACTTTCTTTTCTTTTCTCTCTTTTTCTTTCAAATCTGTTCAGCCGTTTTAGCGTGAAAAGCGTAACAAACTCATCTTCGTATTTATAATATTAGTTAGGATTTATGGATTGATAACTCATGAATATTTGAACGATCTACAGAATGAAGTAGGTAATTACCTGTCTACGTGATTTTCAGCGAAGTTAATTAACATTATTCTCTTTCAATTTTAACTCACTCTGTCAATAAAACACGCAGCAGACTCATCATTTATAATCACTATCATAATTAAAACACTTTCATATAAATTGCAAAAAAAAAATGAATTAACCAAACCACGAAACTTTTCTAAAGTATTAACTTCCCCTTTTAAGCATTTATCAGTTTACTCACAACTTATTGGAACATAAACCAGGAAATAATCAGACTGCGAACTAACGAGTAATGTATAAATACTTAGATGGTTAGGTCCGCAAACTAGTATTATAAAAATATCTTGCGCGTACAAGCCGGTAATGGTCGAGGAGGCTACGCTTTCGCGATTTTTAATATTTCGTTCACGCGTGGCTTAGGAAGTCGGCACAGTGAGCCCGGCACGACACCGACACGGCAAAGCAAAGATTTCACACGACAAACGTTTCACGACGTTTTGCTTGCGTAGTGCTCTCCTTGTGTATCATGAAAAAGTTTATGCAAAAAATAAATTATTTAAAAAAAATAACCCGACTGCAAAAACACATAACTGAAAAGGGAAAAACAAGCATTATAATCTATATAATTTTGGTCTTGCAGGACAATCAAAAGTTACACCATATTTCAGGTGATTCGACTGTCCCCGCTTGCAAGACCAAAATTATATAGATTATAATGCTTGTTTTTCCCTTTTCAGTTATGTGTTTTTGCAGTCGGGTTTTTTTTATTAAGTAATTTATTTTATTTCAAGCTTTTTAGTTTTATTAATATATATATTTGAAAATTACTCATTACTAGCTTTTATTTGCAATTAATTAAAAAAAATACTTCCCCTCCTTTTTTTTGTATTTGCAGATGCAATTTATAAATATTATATAGCCTATGTCACTCCCACAATTAAGACAAATCGAAAGACACCTCATATGTTAAAATCCATCAAGCCGTTTAGGCTACAGAGCGTGCCAAAGAAATAGACATACATACATACATACATACATACATACATACATACTCTCGAAAAACATTACCCTCCTGAGGCAGTTGGGTAAAAATGGAGGAGACAGAAATTTTAATTCTAATTTATGATTGAACGTCAAATGTTAGAATGTAATGGATGTAAGTACCTATCTTTTGTATTGTAGAACGGGCTGGTGTCCGCAACTCCACTCTCATCATTATCTATGAAGAAGATAAAGTTTGTCTTCGAGATCATATTTAGCTCACGACAGCTGCTCATGCAAATTCACTGAAAAATGCTTCGATTGAAACAAGAATGGTTGTCTGGTAGAGAATGCCTAAGGCATTAAGTCCGCCTTCTTTGTACCTTTTTAGGGTTCCGTAGTAAACAAGGAACCCTGATAGTTTCGCCATAACCGTCTGTCTGTCCGTCTGTCTGTCTGTCTGTCCCCATTGTAGCTCGGAGACGCTTAGTACTAAAAGCTGTAATTTGGCATAGGCATACATATTAATCACGCCAACAAAATGCTAAAATAAAATCTTGAAAACGTTTTTTTTTCCTCCCTTGCACGTAATGCGGGGATGATATTTTTTTTTCTCGTCTACCCCACACAAACGGTTGTTTATGGAGACATGAAAAAAATCATGGCAGTAGTACATATAATGAAATTAAAAGGAAAACTATCACAGCTAAGTAGGCTTTACAAGTTAACGAGTAATAGTCGACCAACTTAAATTTGCAGTTGGAGAATTGACCGTCGCTTATATCGATGTATGGGAGAACATGTTTTTCAACTACAATGTTAAGCTTGTTTTTGGGATAAATTCTTCCCAACTAGCCAATTACGGAACCCTTCGTTGTGCGTGGTCCGACACGTACTTGGCCGGTTTTTTGTGTATGAAAATCTACTCTAGTAAGTCTTACATTCTTGTTTCAATCGTATCGTATCCAAGGGGTTTATTTATAAACACTGCTCAAAGTTAAGTAATGGTTCCATACAGTTTTGACGTTTAAACGTCTCTTAACTTTAAGCAACGATTATAAATGAAGGGGTAAGTATTAAAAATGCGGATATATGAAGAACCAAGATGTTCTATGTAAGAACCTCCTTACAGTGCGAAAGAGATGGCCAGTGTCGTTCATTATGGATGCAAATTCCTTCCACTACTTAATAGTCCACGGATGGACGAGAGGCGGCGCGGCGTGAGAAAATGGTGGCTCGCAGTCAGCCATGCGAAAATGTGGCGGCGACTGGAGAACTAACATGTCAGTGTCAACGCCTCGCCTCTTGCGAAGAAATATATGAATCCCTAATGCAAAATGCATGTTATTTTACTGAATAATTCTGAAAAATATATGTTGCTGAAGAACTTTTAGACAGTTATTTTCATAAGTTTGTTTTCATTGGAAGGATACCTACTAAGTACCTACATCATTATCTACCGATTATCTAGGTACTACCTACGATTAGATACAAAACCCCTGACTGACTATCCAAATATGGGTTTTCAGTTTCAGGGATGACCTTGCCGGATTTTATATACTTAAGTATAATATTATTATAGAAGATTTTTCAGTGTTGATCTTACTTAATTGTCTAATTAAAATACCTACCTATATTAATATCGTAAAGAATCACAATTTACATTATGTTACTACAAAAATAACAAACAAGCCGTAACACTAAGCGGCAGCTGTGGCATCTCTGTAATAAGCTTGGAAGTATTTTATCTATTTCATTTTCTTTTGCCGAGCGTATCTACCTAAGCGTGGAAGATGGCGGATAAATGTTGTTACTTACTAAATAATTACTAGGTATGTAATTTTACATGAGTATTTTCGACCCCGTGTAAAATTATTTCCTTATCGCCTGATAGGTACTGGTTGTTTTACGGTATTCTTGGCTGTACGTTTTTAAAAACACCGAGAATCAAACTTTTAATCGATGATCGCCGTTGTGATTGTCGCCCAAATCAAAAATAAGATATCATACTAACACATATGTAGGTATTTAAAAAATGTGGGCGAGGAGAGAGTTAACTACCTCCCCCGGCTATGCCGAAACCCGCATTCGCTGATATTACCAACCCTGGAATCGAACCCAAGACTGTGGATCTTCGCAGGAGAGTCCGAAAGGGATACTGAGGACCCTGGCAACACAGGCAACGGAAAGAACACGGGTGGGTTTTAGACAGTAAGAGTCTGACTCACCCTCCCGCTCCACCCAGAACGGAAGTTATTTGATAATTTCCCAACCAAAAAACATAAAAAAGACTGTGGACCTGTCGCCTTATAAGCACTAGACTAACGTGGTATAAAATTTTTGATTTAACAATAGTTGATACCACCGACTTCCAAAAAAAACACGATAAATTGAAAAATTACGGATTAATTTCAGAAGTCGGTGACAAAAAAACGAAAATACAAAACCAAGGACCGACTTCCGAAATTAAAGTTATTTTTCACTTTGTCGTGTTTTATTGGAAGTCGGTTGTTTTGTTCTTTTTGTAAAAAAAGTTTTTATTATTCACTTTTTAGGTATGGTACCTACCCCACACAAATTCGAATATCACCTGCTATGTAACTAATAACAATGACAGGAAGTAATTACAACATCATCCATATAGATTTTGTGGAAAAAATACGTAGGTATTTAGTGGGTCGTCGGTTTTTAATTAATCTAAGTTATTGCTTAACAACTTTTACAAAATATTGCTTTTCCCAATACAGGGACGTTAATTGTTGAGGAGTTCTCCTGGTTACTACTTCACCATCAGCTCCTCTTCACCATTCACTGTGACGAGCATAAATTGCTTTGCAACCATATTAAAGTAATCGAATCGCAACCCGTGAAATACTTATTATTGAGTAGTTCCAGAGGCCATCTGTAGTCTCTATCATCAGTTCCACTTCACCAAATGGTGCTTTCCGAGAGCAGATGCACGAATCACTATAGGTGTGCCTATAATATTTTATGAGTTCCCTCGATTTGTCCAGGATCCCATCATCAAATCCTGACCTGATGACAATGGGCCCACCTAGGAAGCCCTCTACCCTTTCAAACAAAAAAAATTATTTTCCAAATCGGTCCAGCCGTCTTCGAGTAATCGGGGAATATACATAAACATAAAAGATTCCGACGACGAACTGAGAACCTCCTCCTTTTTTTGAAATCGTGAAACATAAACATAATAATGAGTTGTGGTTGTATTTTTGTGATACATCATCAATAGGAAGTATGGTTCTGAATTTGGTTTACTTTTCTGAACGTATCTTCCAACGTCAATGTCTTTGTCAAATGTAGTTCCGTTCCAGCGCTGTCAGAACAGATGGATTCGATGTGTAAAGCATAAAAGCACAATGATTTTGTTAGTAGAGTTGTAAAGATTGAAATTTGTCTTAGAGAAAAAGAGATAGCTATACAGAAAAGTTTAAATTGACATCAGCAGAAATCCAAAGTTCTAAACGTCAACTTGTCACTGCATCTCGTTCGAAAAACTGATTCATGTTATTTTCCTAAATTTATATATTGTTTTGTTGCATAATTTACAGCAAAACTACATTAAAATTAAATGTTTGTTAAGGTATTAATATAGCTTTGAAGCGAGACTTATAGCGAGAAATTACAGCACAAAATATGCTAAATGTTTATTGATACGATGTGTTGAAAATCAAACAGGAAAAGCGCAATCAAATATCTCTTATCACCAGTGTTCTCTAATATTGTTTTAGTGTAATTAATATCACAAAATGTCGGCGTTACTAACTGCAGACTGGGTCCAGTTAGACTCCTATTACAGGTAACATGATGGTTATTTAAAATTAAAAAGTTGTTTCCTTGTATTTGTCATTTTATGTTGTAGTACCTAAACAATAAAAAGTATTTAATAATTGTATCTCCACACGGGGGGTGCCTGGCGACTGACAGTGCCGCAGAGGCTGGCCCAGAAAGAGTCAGCGAGACGACCTAGACGCGTTCCTCAAGGGTCGGATCGTGGTGGCTCTAGAAAAGGATGCATGGAAGGATTTGTAGGAGACCTTTGCTCAGCAGTGGGACAGTGTAGGCCAACATATAAAATCATTGAAGGTAGTTTTGACATGATTACCTCACATAATTACCAGCTTCAGCTTCCTTTATCGAAAACAAACAAAAAAGTTTCACACAGCTGGAAACAGACATTCCAGACATATCATGACTAATATAGCAACTAATAACACTATTTCCTTCCTGCACCCTTTGTCAAAATATCTAATCCTATAAAATCACAAATGATAAATGATAAATGATTTTATTTCTGTAAGTAGGTTTTTACAAACACTTTTACACGTCAAAACATATTTTTTTTAAACTAGATGAGGCCGGCGTTTCCTATCTGACTACTCTGAGAAGAAAGGCCGAAACAAACTCAGAGGTCACCGTCTCTTTTAAAGTCCAGACATAATCTTGGTCAGATCATGTGAAGACCATGTCGATTGGTGTCTGAAATGGTCTTTTGATGAAAGAACCACACAGATTGAGTGGACCTGTCCAGTCAGTGCACGCATTTGTCAGTCGTTGTGCAGCTCAACTCATAACTAAAGGAGCTCAACGATTCAACGAACAATACCAAAGAAAGGACATTTGGCTAGGCCGCAAAAAATACTCAAAACTGCCAGACCATATTAAAAACTAACTGAGAATAAAACAAAATTAAACAATGATCCACATAGTCTTCACATTTACAATAATTAAAACAATATAATACTACACAGAGTAAATATTCATGTCATTGCATAAATAAAATTCATCAATGTCAATGTGTATATTCGGACATAATCTTGGTCAGATCATTTGAGGACCATGTAGGTTTGTGTCCGAAATGGTCTTTTTAGGAAAGACCACACAGATTTGAGTGGACCTGTCCAGTCAGTGCACGCATTTGTCAGTTGTCATGCAGCTCAACTCAAAACTTAAGGAGCTCAATGATTTGACGAACAATACCAAAGAAAAGACATTTGGGTAGGCCGCATAAAGTACTCAAACTGCCAGACCATCATTAAAAGTAAGAGACAAAAAAAAAAAAAAAAACAAACAATGACCCACATAGTCCTCACATTCCTAATAATTAAAATAATATAATATACTATACAAAGTAAATATTCATGTCATTGTTTATATAGAATGTTATATAGAATAAGAAAATATAAATAGCTAGCAAAATAAAAAGAGTAAAAAAACAACATTCACTGTAAGTTTATTGGAGCAGCTCAATCCCAAGCCTTTTTGTCCTCAATATAATCTTTAACAGTATAAAAGGCTTTTAGGCACAGTTTCTGTTTTATAAAACATTTGAATTTATTAAGGCTTAGTTCTTGAATGTGGCTAGGAATTTTATTATAAAAACGTATACATTGGCATCTAAACGAGCTGCCTATTTTTTTGAGCCTGGTTGTAGGAACAACAAATTTGTGTTTGTTCCTAGTATTTACATTATGGATATCACTGTATTTTTTAAACAAATTGATATTTTTATGTGCGTACAAAAGATTTTCATAAATATACTGAGAAGCTACAGTCATTATATTAATCTCTTTAAATTTTTCTCTGAGGGAGTATCTGGGACTTAATTTATAAATTGAACGGATTGCCCTTTTTTGTAAAACAAAAATTGTCTGAATATCGGCGCCATTTCCCCATAACAGAATACCGTACGACATTACGCTATGAAAATAACTAAAGTATACTAAACGGGCTGTGTCTAAATCCGTTAAATCACGAATTTTTCTAACGGCGTATGCTGCAGAGCTAAGCCTTTTTGACAATTTATCTATATGGGGGCCCCATTGAAGCTTGGCATCCAAAGTTATGCCTAAGAACACAGTGGTATCTTCGGGGTTCAACTCTTCACCCTTTATGAGAACACTAGTTTTTACTTGTCTAACATTAGGTATTGTAAACTTAATAGATTTGGTTTTTTTCTCGTTAAGAAGTAGGTTGTTAACATTAAACCAGTTAACTACTTTTTCGAGGGCACTATTTACATTGTCAGTAACCAACTGCTGACGTTTGAGTTTAAATAAAAGTGAAGTGTCGTCTGCAAACAGCACTATATCATGATTATCCTTTATGAGGCAAGGCAAGTCATTTATATAAATAAGAAACAAAAATGGGCCGAGAATTGAGCCCTGGGGGACCCCCATTCTTACTACAGATCCAGGTGATCTTTTTCCGTTAACATCAACTCTCTGAATCCTATCACTCAAATATGAATTTAGAAGATCCAGAGAGGCGTTTCGGATTCCGTAGTGGTGCAGTTTTCTGACCAAAGTTTCATGAAGAACGCAATCGAACAAACTAAACCATTAACAAGTTTGTATTTCAAAAAGGATAAAAATAGTGTATTAATTTTATGAATTTCAGGAAGTTAGATCTGTATACTATGAACTGGTCTATGGATGAAGGCCTAGAAAACATGATAGTCAGTGGAGCTCAGTACGGAGGTCCCATCGCTTTGGTAAGGGACCGCAAACAGTTTGTACGCATCATGGGCACTGCTAAACCTGTCATCACTCTGTACAACGGTGTTGGAACCATTATCTCCAAGATTTTGGTAAGTTTGCTGTGTTAATGAAAATATTGGTGAAGAAGTTTCTCTAACGTTAATAATAAGTATGAAATTGCTGTGTGGATTGCCTGCTGAGATAGGAGCCTTTTGGCCTCACACAGGACTTTTGTTTTTTTTTAAATATAATTTTGTTTTTTATGGTTTTGTTTAGTTTGTGTGGCTCGTGGCTAAGTAATATCAGCCGCACGGGTCGATCAAAGATTAAGCTACACTTGCCAAAGCGGGTGTATGGGTGACCATCCATTACATATCGAGACCCCTACGTGCCTCGGAAAGCTCGTTAAGCCGTTCATCCTGGCTGTCATTCATAGATCTTTGACAATCATTATGTGTAGTTGGTTGTCAGGCTTTCAGGAAAGCCTGACAACCAGTCTTACCGAGGAAAATTGTGCTTCCCAGTAACTGGGTTGTGGAGGTCCGATGGGCAGCCGCTCCATGTAAAATACTAGTATTCAGTATTCCCCAACAAAGTTTGGAAAAGGCTAGGCAGACTGATTGTGTTTAATTGTGAACTTCTTGTATGAGTCACAATAAATAGTTCTTCTTTCTTTCTAATTTAATTACTGCTGGTTTATCTGAGATCTATAGCAGTAAACAAACCCAAATGTAAAATAGTGTGAGGTATATTTAAAATGTTTTTCTTTATCATCAAGAATTATCATTTACCAACACACAATGCTAGTGCCACAAAATGCTGGCTAGGCAGTCGCTCCATGGTAAGTACTGGAATTCATCTGCATCTGCGTAGATTGGAAGCCAATCCCAACATAGTTAGGAAAAGGCTGGCAGATTGACTGTGTGCTGACTGTTGGATTTATTTAGAAATCCAACAAAACGGTTGTAACATTAATTGTGGTGTTTGTCTCAACAGTTTTGGTGAAATCTTCATATACCTTATCTTTGAATTCTGTATATTCCAGTGGAACAGTGGAGAACTTGTCCACATGGGCTGGTCAGACGGTGAGCAACTGTTATGTGTCCAGGAGAGTGGTGATGTCCTAGTCTACGACATGTTTGGAGCCTATCAGAGGACCTTCAATATGGGGCAGGAGGTCAGGGATACCAAGGTTGGTTGAATTATGATATATTAGTACACACATAGAAACAATGTAAGAGGAATAAATTGATTCATCAAATATTTGGACTGAGCATCAAAACTAATATAAATAAGTAGAATCTGTTGAAACACTTTGCCCTGACACAGTGTCCCTGAACAAGACATAATAGAAGTTTTATTATTATTACATATGGGGGCGTTTAATGTCCCACAAAGCGTTAAAAGCCAGGTGAAGGTAAAACTATTTCTAATATTTTACCATTATTAATTAGCTTAATAAAATATGTATTCCAATGGTTAAATAAAATTTATTTCATTTACTTTAATTTAATTAACATTAACTAAATTAAATTGTGCAACTTTGTGCCCTTTGGCGTCGAGACCCTCGGTCCGTGGGGTCCCAGTGCGTATAAGTTATTTGCGGAAATCGCGAAACGTCTAGTTGATATAACTGGTGACCGAAAAGCTGGCGGCTTTCTCGCGCATCGCATCAGCTTTGCAGTTCAGCGAGGAAATGCCGCCAGCATCCTCGGTACAATGCCCCGAGGGTCTTTTTTAGGCTTAATTTAATTTAATTTAATTTAGTTTTAATTTAATTTAGTTAATGTTAATAATCATCTTCCAATGGTTAGTTTTGTGTGCGTCAATAATCAATTTTCTCCTTAACCTGTTAAGCCCCGCGCGACACCGATTCGGAGTCAAACAATAGAAAATCAATTGTGTCTCATTAGCTGTCCTTGACCAATTAATCATGTCATACATTGCCATATTACGTATTTGCAGGTTTGCAAAGCCCAGCTGTTTCCTAGCCCCCACGGGATAGGCCTGGCAGTCATCACCACTACCAACCGCATGTTCCTACTCAGTAATGTCTCTGAACCTAAAGTGAGATCTGTACCTGATTTACCAAGTAAGTACAATTATTAAAGTGAAATTTTTATTCCATCGCCTCATTCTTTTCGTCCATCTATCGCATGTTGCATTACAGCCGGCCGCGGAGTAGGGGTAAAGTGAAAGGCGCTCAGCAGAGCAACCAAGGCCAATATGGCTGCGCATATGGCTCGCATCAGCTTCAATCGTGGTTTCATAAGGTTTTATGAAACCACGATGTAAGTGAAACTTTTTTTTTCTTATTATGTCGTGTAGTGTAGTGTCGGCAGGCAAGTTAATATCAGGCCAAATAAACTAAAAGTAAAAAAAAAGCCAAACGTTTCGCGGTGTTCCCAGGCGGTCACCCATCCAAGTACTGACCGCGCCCGATGCTGCTTAACTTCGGTGATCGGACGAGAACCGGTGTAATAAACGTAGTATCGACGTTGGTGAAAGTAATGCCAAAATTACCAAACAGAATCCATGAACAAGGAGTGAGTGTGGCGTTATTGAACTACGTAAATAAATTCCAAGAATTGCGGGATTGGTTAATTAAAGAAGCTTAAGCATCACCTTTGTACGTATTTTTCTGTTCTGTTCTTATTTTCTGTTTTTATATGTGTGTACATAAATGTTTAAATAAAAAAAAAATAAAGAATAGAAAATCTCCAGTTCTTTACCTCCTAAAACGATTTTTTAAGTATCTGCAAAACAAAGACGTTTGGGTTTCAAAATGAAGGGTAATCTAAAAAAAGGATCTTCAAAAGGTAGGTTCCGAATTCGTCGGAACCTTTTTACCTGACTGCCTCAGGAGGGTAATGTTTTTCGAGAGTATGTATGTATGTCTATTTCTTTGGCACAGAGCGTGCCACTTGCACAGATTAGCCTAAACGGCTTGATGGATTTTAACATATGAGGTGTCCTTAAATTCATCTTAATTGTGGGAGTGACATAGGCTATATAATATTTATAAATTGCATCTGCAAATACAAAAAAAAGGAGGGGAAGGGTTTTTTTTTTAAATGAATTGCAACAATATTGGTATCAAATAAAAGCTAGTAATGAGTAATTTTTAAATCTATATGTTAATAAAACTAAAAAGCTTGAAATAAAATAAATTATTAAAAAAAAACAAAAAACCCGACTGCAAAAACACATAACTGAAAAGGGAAAAGCAAGCATTAAAATCTATATAATTTTGGTCTTGCAGGCGGGGACAGTCGAATAACCTGAAATATGGTGTAAGTTTTGATTGTCCCCCGCCTGCGATATTTTCAGTTAAGTATGTGTTTTTGCAGTCGGGTTTTTTGTTTTTTAAATAATTTATTTTATTTATTTTATTCATTACCATAAAAAATGCCAAAAAGCCAATATCACGCCGTGTTCCCAGGCGGTCACCCATCCAAGTACTGACCGCGCCCGATGTTGCTTAACTTCGGTGATCGGACGAGAACCGGTGTATTCAACGTAGAATGGACGTTGGCGAAAGCTTTACCAAACTTACCAAATAGAATCCATGCACATAAATGAGTGTAAGGTTATTATTAGAAGTCTAATAAATAGAGAAGGTTTCTGGTTGGTAGGTAAGATGAGATGAGAATGGTGATAGGAATGTGTGGTGTTACGCGAATAGATAAAATTTGAAATGAGTATATAAGAAGAAGTCTGAAAGGTACATCGGTGACTGAAAAATTGTGTGGAAGTAGGTATAAGCATGTAATGCGGAGGAATGGGGGAATGTCGCCAGGAAAGTTTTGAGTATAAACGTGGATGGCTATACAAATAGGGAAAAATCAAAGAAAAAATGGATGGACCGTATGAAAAATGATATGCCTAGAAAGGGGGGACTACCAAGATGACAACTAATAGAGAAGTATGGAAGAGAAGTAATGTTGCGCTGGCGACAAATAAATTAGGTTATGGGCAGGAGAATGATGATAGGAAAATAAATTACAAAATGGCGGGATTGGTAATCGCAAAATTAAAGAAAAAAAATGGTTGTCTGTAAAGTCGGTTTACGGACGATAATTTTACGTGATAACGAGAGAGAGATGCATCACAAGCCGAAGGCTTAGGCCTATCGTGCCTCTCTATCGCTAGTTCCGCGGTCTCGCTTGCACGCTCAGTTAAGGCGGAACGTGACACTATTTCGTGCGTGCATCCGGCGTTCATCGATTTATAAGACGTTACCACGTCAAAATAAATCTCCAGTTCTTTTACCCACTAAAACGACTTTTTAAGTATTGGCAAAATAAAGTCAAAGGTAATCAAAAAAAAAAAAACATAACAAACTTCAAGAGTAGGTTTGAATTCGTCGGAATCTCTTTTTTTTATTACTCAAAAAATTGCAAAAAAGCCAATGTCACGCGTTGTTCCCAGGCGGTTACCCATCCAAGTACTGATCGCGCCCGATACTGCTTAACTTCGGTGAACGGACGAGAACCGATGTATTCAACGTAGTATGGACGTTGGCTACAACGGGAACGAATTTATCAATCTGAATCCTTGAACAAAGAGTATCGTCATATTATTTTCCATTATTCAATCAATGGGGCGATACAGATTGGCAAAATGACAAAACACGTATTCCCCGAAGGGGTAGAGTCGTATTAGTAGTTCACCCAAAATTTGTAAGTTTTGTTAGTCATAAAAATCATATAAACTTTATTTGAATTTCAGGAGCAAATGAAGCAATATCTTGTTGGTGCGTCATCAGTTCTGGCTTCCTTGTGTGCAGGGACAGAGAAATCTACAAGTGTCAGCTAGGCGAGTCCAGAGCTGTGCTTATGGTAAATATTATCACTTTTTGCGTTCCATACCTCAAAAGGAATAAACGGAACCCTTAAAGGATCAATCGTGTGTCTGTCTGTCCATCCGTCCGTCTGTCAATGCCGATTTGCTCCGAATCTACCGGACCGATTAAGTTATTTGGTACACCTATGAATTTCTGTGACCCAAACACGGACCTGTAACGTAAATTAAGTAATTTTGAACGACGGTCATTTTTGGGGAGCAAATAAGAAAATTTCAAAAAAGTTTTGTGGACTGTACCGTATGACATATCAAATGAAAGGGCTTGTTGTGAGGGTTTCAAATACACATATTTTTTATAGTTTTAAAATAAATAGTATTAAAGTTATTTAAGAAAAAAGTTGAAAATTGATAATTCTCCCCTTATCTCGGAAACTACAGAGCCTAAAATGCGGGAAATAGTTCTTTACTTATAGATTACAGGAAAACCTATAAGAAGTCTATGGAGTTAAAATAACATGGTAAATCTCTCAAGATTGTGCGTACAAACTTACATTAATGCAGTTGCAATGTATGGGAGAACATGTTTTTCAACTACAATGTTATGTTTGTTGTTGGGATAAATTATCATATTCATTAACATAACATTCACATATTCATTGCTTCATCTTCATATTTATTGTTTTCATTAACATATTCATTGTACGGAACCCTTACCACGCGAGTTCAACACGCACTTGTTCGGTTTTTTTTAATATTTGTTGTAATGCCAATACGATGCGGATAGTAGGTAAGAAAAGCAAATCTCGCGCCCTCGCGCCCCTAGCCGCCGCAGGAGACGCCCTGGGCGTCGGGAATCCCGGGCGGATTTCCGGCCACCGTAGGCGCGGGCTTGCGGACGGTGAGCAATGGGTAGCTCACCGTCCGGTAAGGACCAGGCCCGGGTCGACGCCGCGTTGTGTTCCACGCGGGCCTCAAAGAGAGGTCAGCACAAGTGTAGGGGTCCACTAGGGCCGATGCCTGCCGGGGTCGCAGGAAAGTCCGAAGGGTTACCGAGGCCCCTGGCAACACAGGCAACGGAAGTAATACGGGTGGGTTTTAGTCAGTAAAAGTCTGACACACACTCAGAGCGGGAGAAGTTATTTAATGATTTCCCACAAAAAAAATGTGGTCCATAGTTCGTTATCGGTAACAACCAATAAATTAAATTCGATAAAATTGGTGAACAAAATAGACGCAATGTTATCGAACTGACGTCATTGTTCTCGGATCCACATCGATAATTTCGTTGTTGTTAACCAACGTCACCGAAGTTAAGCAACATCGAGCGCTGTTAGTACTTGGATGGGTGACCACCTGGGAAAACCGCGTGACTTTGGCTTATTGCTATTTTTATTAGTAATTAAATAATTTAAAAGATTCCGATGAATTGAAAACCTACTTTTTGAAATCTGTTTTGTTTTTTTTTTTTCATTTTAAGGCCGAAAAGAGGTTGACTGTTTTGAGAATACTTAGAAACTGGTTTAGGAGGTAAAAGAACTGATGAGATGTCTTTAACTATTCTTTAAATTTATATCCAATCACTCTGTTTTTTAAATTATTTAGCTGACTCTCTCCTCATTGATCTAGTAATAATGACAGAGTATGATGTCATTCCTTGTTCATGGATTATGTTCGGTAATTTTGATGTTGCTTTCGCCAACGTCCATACTACGTTGAATACACCGGTTCTCGTCCGATCACCGAAGTTAAGCAACATCGGGCGCGGTCAGTACTTGGATGGGTGACCGCCTGGGAACACCACGTGACGTTGGCTTTTTGGTTTTTGTAACTTTTATTTAAATATCGCCTATTTGATAAACAACAAAATATTTAACTTTGTTCATGAACACGGTTTAATTTTGTTTTGTTGATGGCATCACCAATATCTATTCCACCTCTTGTATTATAAACTGAATTGAAAACTTTTTCTTTTGTTTTTACAGCCTCCCACCATAAAGAGTACATATACACAGATACTGTCGATAGTCTCGTCACAGAATGGCATGCATGTGGCATTCTTTACTGACTCTGGTATGCTGTGGATTGGATCCTCCGACTTCAAGACTGCTTACTCTGAGATTGACACCGGTTTCATCAAACAGCCCAAAGAGTTGATGTGGTTAGTTTACTATTTTTTATTTGAGAGTCGATAGTCCAGTCAAACCTTGGATGCAAAGGATTATCAGTATTTTAAATCCAGGATTTTTAGGTACATACATATTATTATGTACATAGATGGATGCAGTATAAAGTGACTTACGATTAGGTAGTAGATTCGAACCCTGACAGGCGCTTTATTTTATGTAAATTATTACATCACCACTGCTCTCAAAACGGTAAAGGAAAAAAACGAGAAGAAACTGGCTTGTCCTTGAACCAAAAATTCGAAGAAATGTTTCATCTACCAACCCGCACTGGGCCCTCGTGGTGCATTACGGCCCACTCCCTCTCACAGAGAGGAGGCCTGTGTCCCAACAGTGGGAACATTATAGGCAGATTATGTATATTTACCTACTTGCCGATAAATTCCAGGTGCGGTTCTCAAGCAGTAGTAGCACATTGGGACGATACAATGTGCATATTCGGGTCAAAAGGCCAGTCAGTGCAATACCCCTACGATGGTCCATTTCATCTCATACAAGACATTGACTGCGTTCGAGTTGTTTCCGAAATGACTCACGAGCTCATACAGAAAGTGCCGTTTGTCGTCGAGAAAATATTCAGAATCAATAGTACTGCGCCGGGGTCGTATTTGCTTGAAGCATCGAGACAATTTCAGGTAAGATGGCTGATTTGTCAAATATTATACATTTTGTATAAATAAAATCCGTGATAGCTTTATGTTTAAAAGGTTTTCTCCTTTTTTTTCAAAAACGTTTAAGATTGTATCTAATATGTAAAATAATGAAGAAACGGAATAAATAATAAACAAAATAGGAACTTTAAAATACCATCATCGCTTTTATCATAAGCCGGAACGCATTCAACTCAAGAAGTTAAAATATTGGTCTGCACGTACGACGTACAACCATTTGTGTGACGTCACTCGTTGTTCATGGATACTGTTTGAGAATTTTGCACCTTCTTTCGCCAACGTCCATACTACGTTGAATACACCGGTTCTCGTCCGATCACCGAAGTTAAGCAACATCGGGCGCGGTCAGTACTTGGATGGGTGACCGCCTGGGAACACCGCGTGCCGTTGGCTTTTTGCAATTTCAATTAATTATTTGCAAATAAGCAAGTTGTTTTTTTTAATACTCGTTTTTACTGGATTACAATGAATTTTGTAAGGCGTCTGTATCGTTAAAACCGAATTTGAAGGAAAATAAAACAACCTGATAAAACCATTAATTTAGTTACCGAACTCGCTATTTTTGAGGACTAGATATTTTCAAACTTTTATAGCGTTTTTCGTTTCGTTTCGCGTGGTGGATTACGGCCCACTCCCTCTCACAGAGAGAAGGCCTGTGTCCCAGCAGTGGGAACATTATAGGCTGATTATGTGTATGTGATAGCCTTTTCGTTGAATAATGTAAATACCACAGAACAGAAAAAACAGTCGAAGTCACAAGTAGGCGGGGCCCGCGTACCCCGACTTTTGCGGAGTTCCGCAGACGTCTGCTCCGCGCACAGACCGCGCACGTCAGTCTTGTTGCAACCGTCACGATGACTTTACTTAAAAGAAAATGGCCAATAGGCCAATGAAAAGGTGGTATATCATACCATCGGTAAGGCCTAATTTATTTTATTTTGATTCAAATTTGAAAAACATTATTTTCCTGAATGTTGCGGATACGTTACGGAAATATAGCTTTAAATTTACTGCGTTTATTGTAGTGACATCTAGCGGTGGGTAGCGTAACTTGATCATGAAATTATTACGTGTGCGCTTTAAACGGAAAAGGTAATAATTACTTAAAAAAACAGTAGATTATCGCCAGACAGGCGAATTTACACAAAGTAAAGCTCTTTGTGTAAATTATTTCATCACCACTGCTCTCAAAACGGTGAAGGAAAACATCGTGAGGAAACAGGCATGTCCTAGAACCAAAAAATTCGAAGACATGTGACATCTACCAACCCGCACTGGGCCCGCGTGGTGGATTACGGCCCACTCCCTCTGACCGAGAGGAGGCCTGTGTCCCAGCAGTGGGAACATATTATAGGCTGATTATACTAGTAGATTATAAACAACTCTATCGTCATATAACTATGGTTCTTTTCAAATATGTGACGATTGACTTATTTCCTACTTCCATTCAATCACACCAAGTACCTTGGTGTTACAAAATACATTTAACCTGTATATGTGTGAGTTTGGGTACGCTGGTTCCCATTGCATATTAATGACTGAGTGAAACTGTTTTTCCTGTTGCGAAGTCGCTCGTTGTGGACTCAGTTTCATAATTTGATTGGAGCATTCGCCAACGTCCATACTACGTTGAATACACCGGTTCTCGTCCGATCACCGAAGTTAAGAAACATCGGGCGCGGTCAGTACTTGGATGGGTGACCGCCTGGGAACACCGCGTGACGTTGGCTTTTTGCTTTTTGTAAAAGTAAATTTTGTTTGTCCATAATTAATTATAAGTTGTAAATTCATAATTTGAAACAAATTATTACAGAATCACAGCCACAGGGCGGACGAATACATAAGGTTGGTGAAGCCTGATCTTTCGGTAGCTGTCCAAGATTGCATAGAGGCAGCTGCCTTCGAGTTCAACCCTGACGTTCAGAAGATGTTGATCAGGGCCGCGCAGTTCGGAAAGTGCTTCATTATGGACCCTGAATTGACCGACCTTTATGTGAAGACTTGCAGATGGCTCAGGGTTTTGAACGCCGTTAGGGACCCCAAAGTGGCTATACCGCTTACTTCTGTGCAGTATCCTTTTCAATTCTAAAACCGGCCAATTTCGTGTCGGACCACGCACAATGAAGGGGTTCCTTAGTTGGGATGACTTTATCCCTAAAACAAACTTAACATCGTAGCTGAACAACATTCATCCTATACATTCCGACTGCAAAAGTAAGTTTGTAAGCACAATATTTATTTATTTCATTTTAAAGAAAGCTTACAGACTAATAACAATCTTGAATATCGTGCATAAATTTCGAAATTGCTAATTACAAGCTTCCACATATATATATATATCTACTTAGTTATGCTTTATTTGCATTGACCAGTTACAGCGAATTGACTAAGTAAACAGATTAAGTACAATGTAAACATATGAGCGATTTACCTTGTTCTTTTAAGACCATAGACTTCTTATAGGTTTTACTGTAATAGAACTATTCCCTGTACTTTTTTTAAATTTTAGACTCAGCTGTTTCGGCAAAAGGCAAAGACAACTGATGAAAATTGACCCTATATCTATAGGGTCAATTTTCATCAGTTGTCTTTAATAAGTATAAAACTGATTATATCAAAATTATTTTTTTAAAAAATCTCCTATAAGCCACACGGTAGTTTGAAAACCGTTTTTTTTTTTAATTTTCTAATTTTTTCCCTAAAAGTGAACTTAATATTCAAAATTCATTTATTTTTATAAAGAAATTCATGTGTACCAAATTTCAACTTAATCTGTCCTGTAGATTCGGAGCAAATCGGCTGTGACTGAGGGACAGACAGACACGAGTGATATTATAAGGGATCCGTTTTTGTCCTTTTGAGGTACGGAACCCTAAAAATCACTGAAATTAATTATTTTGTTTTGAAACCCGCCCTCGACTTCGAACCTTTTTATCTACCTATATCTAGCTCGGGTGTCTTCTCGTAGTAATAACTTTTAATCATCTTATTTTTGCCATGATACCTTAACTCGACCTCAGGATGACCAACCTAGGTGAAAGAGTTCTACTGGACCGTCTAATATGGCGGCGCCTACATTGTTTAGCTGGACACATAGCCTCCTATCTGCAACTGAAGGATGGGAGGACGAGGGTGCTCTCGCATTGGGCGTGTTATAAGGTATGTTATTGCTCTCTTTATTCAGCACTAGCTGTGCCCCGCGGTTTTACCCGCATAAGTCTCGATCCCGTGCGAATATCGGGATGTCCTAACCCAGGTCATGGCACACCCATGTGCCTAATTTCATCCAAATCCGTTCAGCCGGTTTAGCGTGAAAGCGTAACAAACAAACTCACTTTCGCAGTTATAATATTAGTTAGGATTGTCTCTGGGATGGCAATGCACTCACCGACCTCATCTAGTTTTTTTTAAACATTATTGACGTATGTACATTTTTATGTTTAAACCTCCATACAGAAATAAATATCACTTACTCATTTACACTTGCGATGCCTCTTCTATTGTAGGATGGCGAAGGTGGCCGTGACCACTTCCTATTTGTAGGCCATCAACTGATTGTCCCCTAAGAATATAAAAATAACATAACGGGACAAAACTACCGGACCCCTTCTAACGATAATGAATCTATAAATCCCGTATGTTGCACCTGCCACGTTTTGTCTCTGCATCACCTTAAGGTTGACTGGTCGAAAATGTCGCAGGCATTAAGTCCGCTTTTGTACGGCATTTTTATACTTGTGCATAAAGTTTTGACCTATTGACCGCCACGTCAAAAAAGCAAAGACGTGCCCTCGGCGCCAAGCTACGATTTATTCCTCAAAAGCTGTCATGTAGTCGTGACCGTGGCGTGCTGGGCACATTTTGCTCTGTCATCTATACATGACTGTGACGGTCAAAAGGTTAATAAATGAATAAAAACTAAATTTAATGGGAAAACTAAAAAATTGGCATTCAATGTTTTCAAAAGACCTGCACCCCAATTACGTAACACACTTTCTTTTACAATCCGAATGTGTTTGAAGGAAATTCCTAACTATGACATTATACGTTTGAAAAATTCGTAAGCTCGACAACGTAAATAACGCAATGAACGTTGTCAAATTGTCTAATTGTCAAATTGTTACGCATTTACCCCAACTGCTGGTTTCATACAACTTGACAAGTTATTTTTACCCGACTACCCCAGAAGGAAGGTAATGTTTTTCGAGAGTATGTATGTATGTCTAGTTCTTTGGCACGCTCTGTAGCCTAAACGGCTTGATGGATTTTAACATAAAAGGTGTCGTTAGATTCCTCATAATTTTGGGAGT
Organism: Atethmia centrago; assembly: GCA_905333075.3. Lineage (NCBI taxonomy): Eukaryota > Metazoa > Arthropoda > Insecta > Lepidoptera > Noctuidae > Atethmia > Atethmia centrago. The sequence continues at coordinate 9,148,715 of HG995383.1, read as the reverse complement.
GACATAGGCTATTTAATATTAATATATTGCATCTATAAATACAAAAAAAAAGAGCACGTTTTTTTTTAAATAAATTGCAACAATATTTATATCAAATAATAGTTAACAATGAGTCAATTCCATATATATATTCATAAAACTCGAAAGCTTGAAATAAAACAAATTATTGAAAAAACAAAAAACCCGACTGCTAATTTTAGCAGTCGGGTTTTTTGTTTTTTCCATAATTTGTTTTATTTACACTCACATTTCGCCAGTTATGTTTAAGTCCCATGTAACGGAAACAAAGAAAGAAAAATATTTTATCTGGGACACGCACATAAAATACAAAAAGTAAAAAAGGAGCATTTAAAACTAACAAAATTTACGTATTTGTTCAATTAAACAAAAAATAATAAAGAAAACAAATAAAAGCGACTTGTACGACGCCAAAAAGGCTCCTATCTCAGCATAATGCTGCGTTATTTAAGAAATAAATACCGCTGCGCTGGTTTTTTTCTGATTCTGATAGGGCCCGCTAAGATGCCACGGACACACCTACGGACACATAATAGGGGGCGAGCCTATTGTATTTATTTAATGAAATACATTACAAAATAATCTATAACTACAGTACTGTCAAATTATTAATTAATGAACTAATAAAACTAGCTCATTTATCAATCGCGATTTTAAGCAAGCAACTTTACAATCTCTCTTACCATCTACTACAACTTTTAGAGTATAACTTAAAAAAAAAACATTTATACATACTTATTTTATATGTGGATAATTAAAAGTTACTTTTCATTTTTCAGGTAACACAGCCCCACTTGGACAACGAGAGCGCCGCCCGTGAGATTGGCGAAAAACTACGGAACGTGCCCGGTATATCTTACACCACAATAGCCATGAAAGCCGCTGAGAAGGGACGGAAAGCCCTTGCCATCAAAGTGAGTTACTTGTGACGTCAGTAACTACCTCATAGTACTCAATAAATTGAGCACGGTTGTCGCCAACGTCCATACTACGTTGAATACACCGGTTCTCGTCCGATCACCGAAGTTAAGCAACATCGGGCGCGGTCAGTACTTGGATGGGTGACCGCCTGGGAACACCGCGTGACGTTGGTTTTTTGCTTTTCTTATTATTTGCTACGAAAACGAAAGTAATCTGAAATCATAATTGAGTACAAATAGCAAATTATCTTCAATTTGCTGTAGATTATGGATTTTAAATCTGTTATGGGTTCAGCAAACTCTTTCCAATAATAAAATAGAATTTTCCTGTAACGCATGCCACAATCAACCTTACCGATTACGTTATCATATTGTATTTTAAGTAATCTCTTCCGCTATGGAACCGCCATGGTGAGTTAGCAGATAATAATATAAAAAATATGTTCGTGACGTCACTGTTCACGGATTGAGTTTCATAATTTGGTTGGAGCATTCGCCAACGTCCATACTACGTTGAATACACCGGTTCTCGTCCGATCACCGAAGTTAAGCAACATCGGGCGCGGTCAGTACTTGGATGGGTGACCGCCTGGGAACACCGCGTGACGTTGGCTTTTTGCAATTTTATATATTTTTTTACTTGTTTCAGATATTAGAGTATGAAACTCATAGTAAACTACAAGTTCCCCTACTTTTGTCATTGGGGGAGGGACCAACCGCTTTACTGAAGGCAACAGCCAGTGGTGATACGGATTTAATTTACATAGTTCTGTTACATCTCAAAGAGAAAATGGGCAAACGAGAGTTTGAAGTAAGTATACTGTACTGAGTTGATGAGTTCTTCGTATACAAGGTGTCGTTTTGCATCCTCGTCAAATTTCAGGAGGGTGCTATGAAAGACATGTATAATCAAATAAAATTACGATACCTGCTCAATAATGAATACATACTTGTTTTTTTCGTTATTTAAGTTTTACAGTATTTTAGAATACACCACTTTCACAGAACAGAATCACCCCGTTGCGTATGCGGTAGTGTGTGTAAAAGGGCAGTTACAGTGCGGTATCAAACGAGCCGCGTTGTAACATGGGTGTCCCACACATGCCGTTTTCCGAAAATTTGAAAAAAAAAGAAAAAGTCCAACTTATTTTATGATTGATTCGTGTCGAGAATCATTAGCATAATAGTTATCTCCTTGAATTTGACGAGGATGCAAAACAACACCTTGTATAAGAGGTGCCATTATGAGTCTTTCTAACCATGGTAGTGGAAATCAAAGTATTGCAGTTTTAACTAGAAGATGTTTACGAAATTACGAATAACATCAAGTTAGGCCAAATAATCCTAATCATAACTAATATTATAAATGCGAAAGTAAGTTTGTTTGTTTGTTACGCTTTAACGCTAAAACAGCTGAACGGATTCGGCACATAGGTAGACCGTGACCCGGCTTACGACATAGGATACTTTTATCCCGATATTCCCACGGGGTCGAGACTTATGCGAGTGTACCGTGGGGCGCAGCTAGTTGAGAATAAATCGATTGAAAATCGGTATGTTAGCTTGTTGTGCAATAAAGCACACTGTCTGAATCCATCTAACTTCGTCTAAATAAAAAAATCTAAACAAATACACTATCAAACTGAAATTGTAAACATGGACTTTTTTTATTATAATTCGGTATTCACAATACGTCATTATCTGCAAACCAAACTTTTTTCTAGATTTGGTTTTCAGTTTGTAATATTTTCATAAGCCTGTTTGTTTTTCGTGGATTACCATATTTTTTCAGTATACACACTATGTATTTTAATACGAACTAGGTATGCTATCTAAGATCGATTTATCGAAGAATCGATTTCGTGACCAAAAAAATGTTTTTTTTTATCGATTCGATATTTAATCAGTCGATTAAATCGATAACTCAATCGATTTAGTGAATCGATATTTCACCCTAGAAAATCGAGATTAGATCATTTCTGTTTTGATAAGAACCTGAACCGTAAATCATTTACAATTAGTTGAATGTACTACCCAAACACATGTAAAGAAATGGCAATTTTCCACTTAATTACCCAAAAACTCGCTAGATGGCTGTATACTCAGTTTCCTGAATAAAAGAAATAAAAAAACGTTTTTATCACAAACGTATTTTTTATTAACATTATAACAAATAAAGTACGAACTCGAAATACAAATTCAAAAAACCGGCCAAGTGCGAGTCGGTCTCGCGCATGAAGGGTTCCGTACCGTTATCTATAAAAACTGCAAAAAAAAAAAAAAAGTCGGTCTTGTTGTATGGCTCCCATACAACAAACATGACTTTTTTGCCTTTAAATATTTATTTTATTCTGTTTTTTAGTATTTGTTGTTATAGCGGCAACAGAAATCCACTATCTGTGAAAATTTCAACTGTCTAACTATCACGGCTCATGAGATACAGCCTGGTGACAGACGGACAGTGGGGTCTTAGTAATAGGGTCCCGTTTTACCCTTTGATTCCGGAACCCTAACAAAATTAATTTGTTGCCTGGTAAATCTAAAAGATTGTATACATTAGCACACAACACTTTTAAGAAATGGCGTAAAGAGAAAAGTCAAATTTCCGTTGCGATGATGTGTTACGGGCGTAGGTACTTTAGTCAACTCTCAAAAAAGTACGCACCATCAAGTTTATGTGCTACCAACTCATTGTTGAAATGCACAATCAATACGCCGCGACCACAGTTTTCAAATAAAAATTTTTCAATAAATTAATATTATTTATAAAATAGTATACGATACTTGTGACATATATTTAAGTCTATTAATGCGCTACTTAAGTCAGACGTATCGTAATGTACTATATTTAATCTTTTGTCTCCCCAGCTAACAATCCGCAGTTTCTCCCTCGCGCACGCTCTATACATAAAGTTCTGTGCGAGCAACAACCGCGAGGCGTTGCGTCAAGTGTACGTGCAAGAGGACGACTTCCAAGGGCAGGCCGCCACGCACTTACGGGACGCCATCGATCAGACCAACCCGGGCAGTATAGAGGCGTCCCTTATATCGGCCAGGGAGTGCTATAAGAAGGGGAAGAATGACTTGGGTAACTTTTTAAATTATTATTTGCTAGAATCTACAAGTCATATAGATATAGATAGGTAAAACATCAGAAAACCTGGCGGCAAACAAATAGGGCAGAAATCGCACGCACCCGGCTCAAAACTGATGAATGTTTGCGGCAAAACACTACATATTACTATTATTATTAAACAAAATCCCCCGCCGCGTCTGTCTGTCTGTCTGAACGCGATACACTCAAAACTACCGAACGGATTTTTAGATGGTTTTCATCAATGGACGGACGATTCATGGGGAAGGTTTAGGCATAGTATAAAGAGGAGAAGTAGGCTATCTCCGGCCCAATCCGCGATATAATTGCCTACTGTCTCAGGGTTGTCACTTTTAGCTAAATTTTAATTCAGTGCCTATAAATGAGAGCAGTGGTGGCCCGGTGTTAACGGCCGCGACTTACGAGTTGTAGGTCGTAGGTTCGAACTCGGACAGGCGCTTTACTTTGTGTAAATTATTTCATCACCACTGCTCTCAAAACGGTGAAGGAAAACATCGTGAGGAAACCGGCATGTCCTAGAACCAAAAATTCGAAGACATGTGACATCTACCAACCCGCACTGGGCCCGCGTGGTGGATTACGGCCCACTCCCTCTCACAGAGAGGAGGCCTGTGTCCCAGCAGTGGGAACATTATAGGCTGATTATGTGCCTATAAATTGGGTCGGGAAGATGTATTTTTTACTTGTATTGTCTGGGTACAGGGTTTGTGAGGTCGGTTTTACCTAATCGATGATGAAAAAAAAACATCGTAAAACAACATAAAAAAACTAACGCCTGCCTTTTAGACTATAATAAAATTTTTGTTCTGTTGTTATGATTAGAACTTTGCTCTATTTATCTGATTCACAATTAGTCAATTACTTATTTTTAATTGGTCAAGGACGGCTAATTAGACACAGTTGATTTTCTATTGTTTGACTCCGAAACGGTGTCGCGGGGGGCTTAACCGGTTAAATACGATTTTATAACTGTAAGTAGGCACTTAGTTACTATACCTACAATACTGAGAAATCGGCATGACTAAACGTAAACAAAGCAATATCGGCAAATCAATTGACAGATCAAAAGTACCTAATACATTCTAGTGGAAAAGTAGGCCTACCTACTTCCTCTGTCTGATAGAAAACTATTACAAAAAAAAATAAGTAATTAGGTATCTCATCATCAAGTAAAAATTATATGCTAGAATAAGAGACTTGCTTACCTTTCCTGTTCAATAGGTAATCTGAACAGAGACAATTCTGGAATCGATGAATTATTAAGACACCCAAACACACAGCAATACGTTCACCTGCGATTATCACACATTTTTCATTCATTTAGCGGTGCCGAAAAGCCGGGACGCGCGAACCTCGTGCGGTGTTAGCCCCGACTGGCGCACTGAGAAACGGGTCGAGATTTTGTTTAAATGTGCGTGCGGCGACGCATAGATACTTTGGCGCACACATACAAGCCGCGCGCGGTGCGTTTGCATGACGATAACTTACTTCGCCTCTTTATACTATGGTTTAGGTGTATAATTCATTATAGTGTTGTGTAAATTTGCTGAAATGTGACGATGATTGCGGAAAAAGTCATGCCGACTGAGAGCTTTACTGGCGTACGCCGCGTAAACCGTAAAAGATACATAAAATTAATGTTCTACAAGATTGTACATCTTGAAAAGTTCAACAAAACGACTCGACCAACTTAAAGCTTAAAGCGAAATTACCCAAATAATAGGAGAAAAATAAAAAATTTTGAAGTTTTTAATTATTTTTATAGGGCTTTTGCTTTTTGCTTTTGCTTTTGCCTTTTTGGAAAGGTATAAATTCGACAATACCGCCCTGTTTTTTTAATAAATTGTCTCTAGTAGTCATTAAAGAAACTATCGTGTCTGTGTGTTGTCTGTTTCTCAAATTCCCCGCTATTCGGCGAATTGTCCAAAAATTGGGTCAGGCAGGGCTATTGGCTATCATTTTCATTGTCAGTGACTAACTAGCCTCAGTTGTACACCGAACTTTGATGACAACTGAGAATTTCATAACATTGGTATTACGTATCACAGTAAGTGGACATCACCTTACGCTGACCAACAGACCGAGAACGGTGCTCATCGTCCCAACACCTGACGCCTCTATTTTTTATCGACTATTATGCGGCTAAGTTGAGTAGCGCTTTTTGAGCGCTACAATACTTTATTTTAGGGAACATTTTGTATTAAGCGGTTTATATATACTTGAAACGTGAAACTGGCGGTAAATTCAATCTTTTGCAGTTTTAACTCGACAGTCTAGCGAAATTAAATAGTGTGTTTTTACTTGTGCTAATAAAGTGTAACTTAGTGAAAATAAATCCTCAAAGGAAAGGTAGGTAAATAAAACCACGAAATAGGTAATCAAAACCACGGTATATAATGTACAAGTTGTTAAAGTATTAGAAGATCATTTTCGATGCTGTATATAGCTATGTACATCGTTAGGACTCTAGTATGATGTATGTACCTACATAACTATGTAAATATTTCGGGAATATGTTGTAGTTACATAATTACTCGCGTATACCTACTCTAAATATTATTGTTACTTCTTATTTTGATTATATTTTTAGGGTTCCGTAGTAAACAAGGAACCTTTATAGTTTCGCCATGTCCATCCTGTGTTAGTTTGTCCCCGTTGTAGCTCAGAGATGCTTAGTACAAAAAATCTGTAATTTGGCACAGGTATTAAATATTAATCAAGCCGTAAAAGTGGTACAATAATATCTAAAAAAAATGTTTTTAGGGTAGGCCTCTTGCATCAAATGGGGATGTATTTTTTTCTCATTTATCCCATAGTGTGGGATACCCCACACGTTGGATAGGCCGTTCAATACTATTGCGGTTCTGTGAATACCACTTTTTATTCAGGGATTCGTTTGCGTAATATTAAGCTGTGAAGTGCAAATTTTTGTTAGAGTCAATTGTCCCCCTACCGGCTAAATGGTTGTTTATGGAGATGGGAAAAAAATCGTGGCAGTAGTACTTATAATGAAATTAAACAGAAAACTATCACAGCTGAGTAGGCTTTACAAGTTAAGTATATTCACATAAAATAATCAATGAATAAAAAAAAATATGTATTAAAAAATTGTTAGGTATATTAAAATATATATATAATCCCAGCAATGTTAGACGTGCCATACTTCTGCCACGACCAAGAATCACAATAAAACAACATAAGAAGTAATATTTACACGCTTAACTTACTATCGGCTTCGGTGTTAATCACTATAATTTATAAAACACTACCTTTGAGTAGTGTCTTTCACGAAAGCCACCACAAACTAAATGATCATCAATTTGATGTCCACTAAGCTTACACAATCGCAATCTTAGCAATATCGATACAAAAACATCTGTCAAAATGTGTTACGGTGGCTATCAGCGGTACTGGGTGCCTATGACGTCATCCTAGTTAGTCACTGAAGTTAGCCAATACGAAACTAACTGTTTGACAGTTAATCGTTAAACACTTTGTGAACGATCAAGTGATCATCATTATGAACTGTCAACAGAGATACGCAATAGCCCTGCTGGAAGAAACCCTGGTCTTCAATACTTTTCATTAATTAAGTCTTGACTTTACACACAGCCAATCACAACACGCGGTGGCCAGCTCCAGTCGCAGTAGTTACGCCCATAATTTAAAACGTGTCAACCATGTGTGCCGTTCATATACACGTAAATATACACCAGTGTGCGTAAATTTATCATTAGGAATCAGTAGTCTTTTCTTAGTAGAATTAGCTAGTCGTGTTTGTGCCTATTAGTGCGTACCGAGCTCCGTCGAACTGTGAGTTATGTCAAACGGGCGCGTTAAGTTGCTGTTATAACAGGAATTTAACTTTTTTTTATAGTTTGTATTATTGTATTACATAATTAAAATAAATTCATTTGGCGTTGTTGGTAGGCCTAATTGCCTCTATGGACGGCACGCCCGTGTACACAATATACCTAATATTTAAAACCAAATTACAAGATGATTATTAACATGAACTAAATTAAATTAAAACTAAGTTAAGCCTAAAAAAGGCCCTCGAGGCATTGTACCGAGGATGCTGGCGGCATTTCCTCGCTGAATTGCAATGCTGATGCATTGCGCGAGAAAGCCGCCAACTTTTCGGTCACCAGCTACATCAACTAGACATTTCGCGATTTCCGCAAATAACTTATGCGCGCTGGGACCCCACGGACCGAAGGTCTCGACGCCAAAGGGCACAAAGTTGTACTCTCTGCCAAGGCCTCCATGTCATTGTATATATAAAATTCATTGTTCTTATTTATTCATTCATTCATAATCCATTCAATTTCCAGGAGTCACAATATGCGAAGACGCGCGCAAGCTCTGCAAGCAACAGTCGAGCCTACAAGAGACGTACGGTAGCAGCTTCGTAGGTCTGTCTCTACAGAGCACAGTGAGGAAACTGCTCGACCTGGGAGAAGTAAAGCTGGCTGACAAACTGCGCTCGGAGTACAGGATGCCAGATAGAAGGTTAATAATAAATTCATATTTATGACAAGCCTGGAGCCCGATCGGATGGAACCCCCTATTTAACACGGGATGAATTAAAAAACACATCCTAAGTTCTCACCTTCGTTATATGGGTTCTTGTGCTAGCGGTTTAGGCTGTGGATTGCCTGTGAGTGATTAAGATTTTCATTAAGTAGAAACATTTTTATACATGAAGAGCAAGTTATATTGTCTTAAAGCGTGTTTCAGTGTTAGGATAGGCACTTCCTACTAGATTACAAAGAAAAAAAGAATTCGTAATTTGTATGAGATTATCTGTCAAATAAGGAAAGATGTAAATGGTGTAAGTAATACTTTTTTTTCTATCAGATAAGTAAAAATGGAACATATCGGCGATGAAACAAGCCATAAAAATGGCATTTTTTTTGCGATCCAGTTATATTTATGTATAAACAAACGAAGTCGGCAATGTCTTGGAATTATTCTGATGATGAAACCAACCATTCACGAGAAATAGCTACTGCTCTTTCATAATCTTTGCACAGTTACTTAACAAATCTTCTTTGCAGATACTGGTGGCTGCGGATCCTAGCATTAGCTGACAATGACGACTGGGCAGAACTGGACAAGTTCTCTAAATCTAAGAAATCTCCCGTTGGCTACGAACCGTTTGTGGACGCGTGTCTGAAGTACTGCAAGCAAGATGAAGCGTTGAAGTACCTGCCGCGGTGCAGCGACGATATCAAAGTCAAATATTATGTTAAAGCTGGGTAAGTGATATAAAAACTGATAAAAACATAACTACACAGCTGTTCAAAGATCTTTTGACGCGCGGCCAAAATCGGAACTAACCCCGCCATCTTGTTTTTTTTTTTTAATATATTTCACAATTGATTACCAACAGCGCAGTCAACTTAATTCAAGCGCCAAATTATCCTTGTAGCACTCTACCAAAGAGTATAAACTAATACGCTAATTCACCGTCCCCAGCAAAGTACCAGAACGCCCAGCAGTATTGCTGGGCCGTCAAGGCTCGTGCAGAAAGTCGCGACTTGTCGCGCGACGCTTCACCAATATAACGATTTCTATGATCACTTCATGGAAATTGTTCTACCGGTGTCACGTCGCGCCAGTCTGCACGAGCCTTCATTAGATTAACTCATCACCCACACAAGTGTTGCGGTTCTATGAACTCTCGTACATTTTTGACGCTGTACACCCCGTACAGCGTCAAAAATATTACGCTGAACAGATTATATATGTACTCATAACAACAACCACAAATATTTACTTTATCTCAATAGGATAAAGTTCTTTTCAGAATGACAGCAGTTATCGTAAGTTCATTCTAGAACAACTGGCACTGTCCAAACACTAAAACACGGTTAAGATGGCTACTTTTATTGTTTCTTCAACATATGATGTGCCACTGGCAATTAAATCGCACCGTGTAAATCAGGCTTAAGAGTTTGTCATTCAAGTTTCCTTTTATTGTCGTTAATATAACCCTATGATCTTTACAGTTTCTACGAGGAAGCGGCAGAAGTAGCATTTGAGCAGAAAGATGAAAGCGCCCTTCTCTTCGTACAGAACAAATGTCCCTTGAACGAGTCCATGAAACGCGCCAAGATCGCGTCACTGCTCGAAAAACTACCGACCAAAAAGTGAACTATCGATAGGTATAATAGACTGAAACATATTATGTATAACGAGCGGGTTACACGATCAGTTATCCATCAGTATTTCATCATTCATGACGAAAATTAATTGTTTAAAATATACAGGGAGCAGTAGTGGCCCACTGGTAACAGCCGCGACTTACGAGACCTACAGTCGTAGGTTCGAACCCTGGCAGGCGCTTTACTTTGTGTAAATTATTTCATCAACACTGCTCTCAAAACGGTGAAGAAAAACATCATGAGGAAACCGGCATGTCCTAGAACCAAAAATTCGAAGACATGTGACATCTACCAACCCGCACTGGGCCCGCGTGGTGGATTGCGGTTCACACATTATAGGCCGATTATGTATTTAAACTATTTAATTTCCATCAGTATGACCGTCATTCCGTGGGTCAGACGATCATTCTTCCGGACGGACTGAATTGATGGCAAACTGAATATGTAACCTTGCCTAAGGCACCAGGCCCACCCGCCGACGAGGAAGCGGCGACTAGCCATCGGCTATTTTCCTTATCAAGTAACGTACAGTAGATGTAGTAAAAGAAATACATATATTAATAGTTGATCGCGGACTGTTCCCACATCCTAGCGAACTAGCGAACTCTCCGCTAGTTTGTCGCAGCGACAAGAACTATCAAGGAAGACAGCGACGCTCACTTCGTTTCTCGCCAACTTGTTTATACAGAGCGTTCACTATAACTTGACGCGCGACGCGATTGGTAGCACCGATTTTGTTCGTTTTAATAGAATCAAAAATGGCAAACAGAACTACCAATCACATGACTGCAAAATTCAGTGATACCAATCGCGTCACGCGTCAAGTTATAGTGAACGCTCAGTAGCTCTACTCACTTTACGCGTATCGTCAGCGGTAGGACAGGTGCCAAAACATGACGTCTCGCTTGTGGGTAGGCACTCAGGCAGATGTGTGTACTCATTCGGCTAATTATAGGTCCCATATAATCAGGGGCAAGCCTCTTGATATTATGTTTAAACTCGAAATATAAAATATACGTATCTAAGTATCGGGCTATCGGCTGCATTCCCTTTTCAATAAGTCTACTTGTGGCCCGTTCGGCTTTTAAATATTTCTGCAGAACTATAGACAATCATTCACTAGGTATATCATAAGCAAGATTATATTTTTTTTAACGAATATTGATTGTCTTCGGATATGGACTGTATCTAATTATTATTTATTTATTACCTGTGTATGACAAAATATTCTCGATAAGCTTGTAAAAGTATAGCCATTTTATATTAAAATAAAACAAGTTATCAATGGTTGCTGTTTGCTTTTATTATCAAGACAAAATGGAACAATAATCATGTATGTGGGCATTACATGAGTCGCGCATTCCTTTAATACATTGACACAACTGTTAGTAAGCGTGTACGAAGGTAGTATCGACAATAACAGACTTACGATTTCCAATTCGATACAAAATACTATAAAGACAACATTTATGATATCAGGATGACATTCAACCCTTTGACTGCACTCATCGCGCATATAATAGAAATGGGTTTATTACATGTAGATTATTTAAAGACCATAGGCACAAAACTTTGCAAATCATTTCACAAAAATAGCCTTCAGAAATTTATCAATTACCAGTCAAAGGATTTCAAATCTTGAACTCTAATTTGAATCGAGAAATACTTATAAAAGGTTACATGACATCAATGTTTATTTATATTATATTTATGTAATCGGCGACAGTCGGTGAGCTATGTCGGCTTATGGAAAATGCTTATTTTACTAAGCAACACTGATTCAACAATATAGAGCTGAGTGAACATCAAAGTGTAGCGACACCGAACTAAGTCTTACGTGATTATCAATAATTTTAACTGCAGTTCCATCAACTATTTAAGCTTATTATCAGAAGCAGAAATAATTGAAACATGCATGTCGTTAATAAGGCCAATTTGTCATCACTATGTAATACAATAAAGGACTATGTCCGACGGTGTCGCTTCAACTAGCATGCAGACAAGGCGGCTTCACCGACCATACAATATTACACATTATTCACAACCATTAACGCATAAATACAATCGTTGAACAAAATCAAATGTATCGACAAATAATAAAATGAATGGAAAACTTCTTGAGCTGTGATAAAATAACATAGAGGAAATCATCAACACGTGTTTTACTCTGTGTACAATTATCAATTTTACAAAATTCCCTCAATTTTTTTTAACCATCCTAATCAACAACTTTTAAAATTGGTCTTTTCTTTAATTGACACACACAGATCTCAATCTCTTTGATAAAAATTATCAACTTTCAGTTACTCTTGGAGACTAGTCAACAATTAGTTTATAAATAAATTTCAAAACCTACGCTAGAGGGATTGCATGCCTCTTAGGTTCGTCTATAGAAGTGTGCCGACTGTTTACCAAGTTTTTTAGCCTTTTAGGCGCCACCTCCACGAGCGAGTGTATCGCCACAAGTCCGCCCTGCCCTCGTCAGGTAATCTCCACGAGACTATTATTCTTCCGCCTGCATATCGTCGCGACACACGCGAGGTAGGGGTTAGCGGGCGGGAGGACGCGTCTCGCGGCGAGCGCGCTGCGTGTAGGTAGTCTCACGGCAAGTTGTCGACGTTTTGCTCGTCAATGTTACTCGCCGCATCATCGCAATAGTATCGCCGAATGAAGACACGTTCATAGAGTTGTTATAGAATGAAGTGACAGCATGATAATATCGCCGCGATTTTGTCGCCCGTGGAGGTGGCGCCTCAACTATCGTGCGACCTCCTAGAAGTCGATAACAATAGAAAACTAATTGTGTCTTATTACATGGTGGTTAAGCTGTTAGACAATATTATTTTAATTCGATATAACTTTTAGTTAAGAATAAATGCTCAATCATGTAACAAATAAAAAATAGTATGAATATACTAAAGTGTTTGTTTATTTGTGTTGTGGTAGCATGACCGTTATTAAATCTGCTGACAGTCGGCACAATTATATATCAACATTTTAAAATGGTTATATTTTTTCATTCACACTGAAATCCTCCTCACTATACAAAATGTCTTTCTACGAATGCACACAAAATAAATTAAGGAGACAATATTCTATAAACCAACTATCAGTCTTAAATTAAACATGACTAACAATGTTCATTGAAACTATACCGAAGATATTATAATAAAATGAGCATATATCGTAACGGTAAAAAAATCCACATAACATACCTACATAAAATTAGATAGCGTTCATCATACGCTAGATCTACCAAACAGTGCAATAATTAGTTACATAAACCCAATACAATGCCACATCCAGTGTTCTACAAAAAGCTAACATTACGAAGCCAGCGTATTAGCTTAGTTCCACGGTAAATATAATGGTTGCTAATTCATTGCTTCATATGTTCGAAAATATAGGCTCAACAATCGTAAAAACCGCAATGAATGCTACTGATAGTGTGTTACAGTTACCCCGCAGGACATTTTCAGTCCCTTTACATACGATTAAATACGTTGACATTAAAACTACGCACATGTAGTAGAACGAATAGTTCCGAAAACTAAAGGGCACTTTGTAACAATCAAACAGGTTAAAAAATTACAGAAAAGGTACTTTTAGTGAGGACGGACCTTATTCATGTACTTAATAAAATTGGATTCTCAATTAAATGAGTTATAATTCGGGTAGGACCAAACATTTCCATTTAAAATCTGGGGTGTAAATAAAGAAGATTTTTGGGTACGAAAATTGAGATACTTGCTCCCCACTGCTCATAGTCACTAATATTAACATGCCTTATACAACGGCATGTGGCACAACACATACTACACCTAACTTAGCAGATAGCGATTCAATGAATTGTGATGTACAGACGCCAGCACACTAAGTTATCACAAACTACCAAATTTCTCCAAATGATTTTAAACCTTAAAATATTTATGAAAATTTTACAGTTTGTGGTAACTTCATGTGCTAGCGACTGTACTACTTCACCAAACTAGATAACTGTCAGCCATAAAAAATATTGATTACATAAAGGGCAATGAGCATTGCCCTTTATGTAATCAATAATTTTTCTGCATAATTCATCAACGCCGATAACACTGCAAGTAATTACGTTTTTATAACGCGTGTCAGGTGGCCAGTTCTTTGTTTGGTGGAATAGTACAAATTTGGATGTAACCGACGCTTTAGTTCCCCAATCTCCCGCAATATGGCGGATTGGCGGGCACGTATATTCTAATCGTCACTCGAAAATCTTCGAATTTGCAGCCTTCTAATCCCCAGTCATATCATAATAATCACATTCATGGGCGCAGCTGACATTAAATTTAGAGATAGGGTGGGGTTAATAATGATTGAGTTTTTGTCACATTACTTGAATTCAGTGTTTCCATATTTTCCCCGTACACCCACGATCAAACGCAACATTTTTTTATTGTTATATATAACCATCAAAACACTGTAGGAAAGGTATAAAATAAAAAGTATTTTTCTTCATTATTTCAATCCCACTTTGAATATGCAAGTTATGTTTTTAATTGTATCCTTCACAAGAGAGAAAGTTATTTTGTGAAACAGAGTATAATAAATACTTACCGTAGTTTGAAATGTCGTTTCTTTGGTAGTCACACTATATCATACTTTTTTAATCCAAATATCACACTTTTTTACCCGTTAAGCACCGTGACCGTACAACTATCTTTAGATATAATTTCGCTTTGGAACAGACATTCATACATCATATACTTATTTAACATCATTACGTCTGCGCGCCAAATCACTACTTTTGGTAGCACCTCAATCGTTTCTCCTAGCTTACCAGCCAAACATTTTTTGCAATCGAATAAATACTTTGAAGGATATCATAGTTCCTATATAACTAAATGTCTTACAAACGTTTGCTACGATTACGTATCATCTCTGAAAGAAAGTCTCTTGCAATACGGAAAAGAGTTTTAGGTTCATATTTGAATTTTTATTATAGTTTTTCTTACCTAAGCATATACATTAGGAACACGTTAAAGCAGTTGTTTATTCTATTATTACATATTAATCTTTGTGAAACGATATGGCGAGTAAAATAAAAACTAGCATTTACGCAGAGGCGCCTAATCGTAGCAACGTCATTCTAAAATAAGCTCCTTTTTGTGAACCGACAGTTCAATAGTGGGAGGTACTAAATAATGAACACCTATACCTCTCGTGGAGTACATACCTACACGTTATCAGACAGAAAAAGGCTCCACCGTGGGAATCTAAATTATCCTAGTGTTCCGAGCAGAACAAAACTATCAGTACTTACAGCGCGAAACAAAACAATCGTAAAAAATAATCGAAAAGGCACCAAAACCGAGAAATATCATAACGCACTTATACCAAACAGATAACGAACAAACATTGCCAGCCTTAACAACTAGGTATTTTTAATACGTGTACGCTTATAAGCATTTTTTTCTTTAATTTTTTTCTAAATACCATATCACATTTACGAGTATGACCTAAAAGGCTCCTACATACTGGCGCGACTTGTCGCGCGACGCGTCGCGACACAAAGGCACCGCTTGTAGCGCTACACGCGGTGTCTTTGTGTCGCGTCGCGTCGCGCGACAAGTCGCGCCAGTATGTAGGAGCCTTTATTCTAGCTTTGAAATATACTTAGGTGAACGCTATTTTTTCTTTGTTTTTTTCTCTTAATTTACAAAATCTAACATAGTGAAATCTTATGAAAAACAATATGAACGTAAGCGTTTCGCGTGAATTATACGATTAAGTACACAATGTTAGAAATAATGGCACAAAGAGATACGAAGAGATGTCATGCATGTATGACGTACATGTACAAGTATTTAGAGTACAATCATCAGAATCCCCGCATAGAGATCACAGAAATTTTAATATAATAATCGAGCGGGGAAGACACTTATTAAAATAAAATTGTTCCATATACACTTGACGATTATGTTAGATATATGTTTGTACAACCCGTCGTGCGTATGATACGTATACATGAGAGGGGCACGACAAGTTACACAGCCGTCGCGGTAAGCAGATACAGCGGAGACCAACATTTACATTATGGTCAGCAATTTTGACAAAATTGTAGGTATATTAATATTATAATATAGTGTACAAGTTGGTTGCATCGTCTGCATAACTTTAAGAACTATTAATATTTTTAAAAGATTGATGGACAACAAAATTAAAACCACCAATTAAATTAACTATTGGCTCCACCGCATCTCCTTGTAATTATTAAAAATATAATAAAAAGTTAGCATTCCAATAACTTTTACATACCTACTAATCAACATAAAAATCTCAAACAAACAAAAACAAATAAATAACTCTTATCTCTTTGAGAAACAATCATTTTACCTCTTTATACGAAGGTGCGATGAGAATAATTTGTGCAACGAATGATAAATTAAAAGCATGCACTAGCTCAATCAACGATATACGTAAATACCTTCATGTAATAAGAGTTAATAAATTAATAAAATCATTTGAGGAAAATGAACTTTTTTTTTCACATTTTTTTATAGGAACTGCATGGTGTAAACTATACTAGTGACTTAAATTCGTTTGGTTGTCGCTGGTCGGCCTAGTCGGTCGCGTCTGTGTAGATGGAGGTGAGGTGAGGCAGGTGCGCGGTCTGCACGGTGACCTTGGGCGAGCGCTCGAACTTGACCTTGTCCACGGGGCTGGAGCCCGGCGTGGAAGCCGGAGTCAGGAGCCCTGCGCTCACCACGCTCACGCCGGACAGGCTGTGCTTGGGGATGGTGAAGGCCGGCAGGTCCTTGGTCTTAATAGTGTCATAGATACGGACTAGCTTGTTACCATCGACAGCATCCAGCAGGTTGAGCGCGCGGGACTGCGCGGGCGAGCTCGTCACCACCAGGCCGGGCATCTTGGGCGCGTGCAACTTGTGCCCCCCCTCCGAAGTTGACGCGGCGATGTGCTGCGATATCGAGTGACTCTTAAGCCCTTGTGCTGTTTTGTAGCTTTTGCCGCACTGGCACCTGTATGCCTTTTTTACCCTGGAAAATATCACCCGACTCATATAGTACTGTTGATTTATACAAATTATGCTCTAATTACATTCATCATTGTCCGATAAGGCGACCACAAATGACTAAACGATTGAGAATGTATTTACATTAATTATTTATTATCAATACAAATATCGACTTCGAATGGGAGTTTTATATCTATTACACAATACGGGTAAATAGTAAAATACTTTTTTCTACGATAGTTTTTGCGTTTTATCATGGCAATACTAGCCATTGCCCTTTCCCTGCCAAGCTGAAGTGGCAATGGGCTGGCTATGAGTGTCGAAGGCCCGATGGCCGGTGGAGCAGACGAGTCCTGGAGTGGAGACCACTACAATTTACAAAACTTAAAACTGCTGTTACTCTACATAAACTACTAAAGCCGCGTTGACACAATCAAAGTACGCTTGTATAAAGTAGATTTGACAAAGCAGCTTTTGAAAAGTTGAACCCGGTCCTTCCACTTTGATTGGACGCCGCGCCGTCATCCAAGTGTGCTTTGATCAGTGTTGCCACTATCAAAAAAACGTCTAAGTAGTCGTCAAATCTACTTTGTCTAAGCGTACTTTGTGTCGACGCGGCCTAACTACCAAAACACATGATGAGGTGTAGATACCCATTTCTTCCAGAAATACTCTTGAGCAGAGAGGCGTTTCTTAGGGCCAGGTAAAAACTTTTTATTGTACTGTTCTGGATTCAATAAGGCCGGGTATTTTCTAATGAAAGTAAACGCATTGATTATTCTTGGTTTTACAATACGCACTGCTTAGGGCTCAGGACAAAAATATGTCGTAATTTGGGAAATTTCTATAGCTCCAGCCAGGCAGGCGTATTGATCAAATTTGGTGGGATGTAATAAAGTCTTGATAGCGTGTAATACCTAAGCAAACAAAAATAAGTGTTGCATGCCATTAAGCGTGCACTTAAAATAAGGTCACAACATCAATCTTTAAACAATACAAACTTTTATATGTTCGTAAACTGTAATAACTGAATAGGTAGGTTCCAAGTAAATAAAGTCTGTTTACGGACGATAATTTTACGTGATAACGAGAGAGATGCGTCACAAGCCGAACGCTTAGGCCGATCGTGCCTCTCTATCGCTAGTTCCACGCTCTCGCTTGCACGCTCGGCTCCGGCGGAACGTGACAATGAGTCATGCTTTTTCGTGCGTGCAGCCGGCGTTCATCGATTTATAAGACGTTATCACGTCAAAAATAGAAATCTACATTGTTTCGCTATTCTGAAAAGAATCGATATCAACCCACTTCAAACCCTCGTTTATTTTTAGACTCGGCTAACGTCTATTATCGATTTCGTATACCACATGGCAAAAGGTCGAAGTTCAGCAGGAGTTGAACTTTTCTCACACGTTAATACGGCTCAAATTGAAATGGTTACATCTAGGCCGTAGCCGCGATAGGGCAGTGCGCGGTTGGGTGACCGCGAAGGGCGCCAGATATGAAGCTAAGAGCTTCGGTCCCCCTTATCATTTCTAGTCGCTGGTAGTGCTTTAACTGCAGTTTTAACTGGCACTAGATACATCTAAGTATTAACAGATTATCCTGCCCAAATAAAGACTCCCTAAAATATAACCTATCTAGTGTTTTTAAGCTTTCAAGATCAAGCCTGCAAGGATTTGCAATATGCGCGTTGTATTCCACGCGCGCCTCAAAGAGATGTCGTCAGCACAAGTATAGGGGTCCACTAGGGCCGATGCCTGCCGGGGTCGCGGGAAGGTACTAAAGGGTTACCGAGGCCCCTGGCAACACAGGCAACGGAAAGAATACGGGTGGTTTTTAGTCAGTAAGAGTCTGACACACCCTCCCGCTCCGTCCAGAGCGGAAGAAGTTATTTGAAGATTCCCACCCAAAAAAAAAAGATTTGCAAAATGGCCGGAAGCTTAGGCAAATGAACATCAATATACTCACTTCCCGTCCTTCTTGTGTCCATTCTTTGAATGATATTTGATGCCATTGACATTTTTGTATCGTTTCTTACAGCCGGGCACTGGACAGGCAAACGGCTTTTCTTGTGCGGCAGGACCGAGAGCCCCGGATGACGCGCTAGCGTTCATTCTGAACAAGAAACAATCATTTTAAAACTACAATCCTTATTTCTAGGTCAACAACTTGCCATTAATACTCGTGCTATCAAACTTGCTCGAAATGTTGCAACTAGCAGTTTAGATTATCATACAAGGTGGATATGACAGTATGAAAATGCTGACTGAAAAGTTGTTTGAGGATCGATTCACTGCTTGAAGTTTTTCTTGTTCCGGTGTCGCCTACTATAGTCATACAAAAAAGAACAAAACTTTTTAGTTGATTATTAAGACACTGAGTAATTGAGTGATTATTATGTGAGATTGAAAACGGAAATCCTTAATCCTTACCCATCCAAAAAAAAACATCAGAGGACTAAGCATGCAAAAAGTTAAAACACACAGATCTAACTGATCATGTGATAGTTTGTACTATAATGGTCAGCAACTTGGTGCAATTCATAACAAAGGTTTACGCTACGTGTTAATCGCGACTCCCGGAATAGTCATTTTAATTTCTATACTTAGTGTTCAGTGAATATGATGCTGCCAGCACTTACTTGACGCCATATCGCAGTATGAACTCGGAGCTGTACTCCTCGGCCGTCGTCCACGAGTCGTTGCTGTCTTCGGATGGGCTGACCAGCTCGTCTTCATCCATCTCGCTCCCTGGAACATACAAAACCTACATTATCATCATGTCAACCAAAAGGCTTACCTACATTTCAAAATCGCATCAGCTCATATCCTCGGAAAACGGTTGATTCGTTTGAGATATCGCTGTCGAAAAATTTCAAAAAAGTATTTTTTCAAAATATTTTTTTTAATTCATGTCATATCAATGTTCTTGTGCTTGAAAAACTGCGTCGGACGCCGCCAAGTTCATCAAAATCGGTTGATCCGTTTGAGCTTAGAGCAATGTAATAATTTTAAAAAGTTGATTTTTTTAAATACCTCCCATATTTCTGATCAGATCACGCCTCAAATCCCCGTTTACGAAATATCGAAATTAATAAAATAATAAAAATTAGTTTAATAAAATATTCAAAACAATGTTTTTTTAAACAATTTCCAGATTTTTGAGCTCGTAGAGGCGAATAGTTATAGCGCATATAATTATCTCTAGCGCAGAACGTTCGTTTTCACGTTTGAACTTCCGTACCTCAAAAGGAAAAAACGGAACCCTTAAAGGATCATTCGTGTGTCTGTCTGTCCGTCTGTCACAGACGATTTGCTCCGATTTACTATAATTAAGTTGGAATTTGATACACATATGAATTTCTGCCACCCAAACACGGACGTGTAACGTAAATAGATGAATATTGAATATGAGGGTCATTTTGGGGGGCAAATTACGAAATTTTTTAAAAAAGTTTTGCAAACTGTACCGTGTGACATATCAAATAAAAGGGCTAGTTGTGAGGGTCTCAAATGTCTATATATATTATTATAATTATGTAAGTATATACATATATATTTTATCATTTTAAAATAAAAAGTTTTAAAGTTATTTAGGAAAATTTATGAAAATTGACCATTATCTCCGAAACTACTGAGCCTAAAAAGAGAGCCTATAAGAAGTCTATGGTGTTAAAATAACATGGTAAATGTCTCAATATTGTGCGTACAAACTTAAATTTGCAGTTGGAATGTATGGGAGAAGGTGTGTTTCAACTGCAATGTTAAGTTTGTTATTGGGATAAATTATTTTGGGATACAAAACAAGGTAGATAACATTATTCATTGCACGGAACCCTACCCACGCGAGTTCAACTCGCGCTTGCCCGGTTTTTTTAAGTGAGAATAGACTAAATTTATAGCTTAGCTATTTAGTTGCATATGCATCGAATCAGATGTTAATGCACGTTAAGCCGTTGGTCCCGGCTGTCATTCGTAGATCTTTGACAGTCGTTACGGGTCGTCAGAAGCCCGAATGTCTGACCACCAGTCTTACCAAGGGGTATCGTGTTACCCAGTAACTGGGTTGTGGAGGTCAGATAGGCAGTCGCTCCATGTAAAATACTGGTATTTAGCTGCATCCGGTTAGACTGGAAGCTGACCCCAACGTAGTTGGGAAAAGGCTAGGCAGATGATGATGCATCGAATCAGATGTAGATACTTCAGCGCTGAGATTATGAACATTTAATTGACCAATTTGCAAATCAAAAAGCCAGACGCGTTTGCCTTTGAAAATATGAACACTAAATTACAATTTATGAATAGGAACCATTCTCCTTAGTACAAAAAATATGTTTTTGTGTTACCTATAACCTATTTATAGTAAATTTTCTGCTATTAAGACGAGTTATTTTATTTATTTAAAAAATGTAGGTATTTCGAACTTTATCCATTTTATGCAAAATTTCGATAATGGGGCGGCATTTTTTAGTGCCTAGGGGCGGCTTACTTATTATTATTCTATTTTTTACAATTCAATGGCATTTAAAATAGTAGGTAGGTATAGTGGACGACATCCAGTCCATTTCTTATCAAGTCGATGGAATATGTAGGTACCTACATGATTGTTTAAAATAATAAATTTTGTGTTTACTAATCAAAATCGTGAAACAGAGATGTTTTTTCCGTAATTTTCAGTTCTTATCGGTAGCAGAAAATATTGGGAACATGAATTTCAAAAAAACTCAAGAGATCGGGGTGGCCTTCTAGAATAAAATCAATATGACAATAAGTAATTATAATACCGGTAGGCGTGCTGCTGCGGACTGAAGGTGTTTTGGGTGCCGACAGGAGGCGCCGGCGAACATCGGGCGCGGGGCCTGCGTTCTGGTTTTCCCGCCGCGAAGCCTCGGAGAAGAATTTTAGGACATAACTTAGTGGAATACATGCTGGTTGTGATGCTTCTTTTTGTTCTACTACTGCTGGATCGTAATCTGAAAAAAGAAATTTCGGTTTTGCATCAGCGGTTTGTATCAGCCGCCCCCGATCAGCTGTTCCAATCGGCAGAACTATTTCCGTCGCCCCTATTACGCTTAAGAGGACATGAAAATAGCAACGCGTATCTGTATGCAATAGTCTATAAATAAATTAAACAAACTACTAATTAAAATAACAATAGTAAAGCTGTATAGGCCCACTCATTATTTATAATTGACGCAAAAATACCCTCCAATGGTGACAACATTGGCACATTGATAAGACGTAAATTGGGAGGGTCATGGATTACATTACATGCTTAAAATAAGAACAATTACTCGTAATAGAGATGAATATTTAATATTTACCGATATGAACATCTTCGATGTGTTCAATTAAGTCCGCTAATCTTGGAAATGTTATGCCACAGCCATTAAATTTACAGATGTTTATCATGAAGACGGCCATGTCGTACAATGGTAAAACACTAGTCAATGACAACCCCGTTTTCATTCGGGTCATAATCATTATCATGTCTTTAAACTGAATCCTAGTTATTATTAAATCAAAAAAGTATCAATTAAAAAACAATTTATAATTTACTAGTTTAAAATTATTGTACAGTACTCAGTTTATGGTAATTTCATAATAATAAGT
The DNA here is from genome assembly GCA_905333075.3 of Atethmia centrago. NCBI lineage: Eukaryota > Metazoa > Arthropoda > Insecta > Lepidoptera > Noctuidae > Atethmia > Atethmia centrago. Next base: position 9,125,871 of record HG995383.1, on the reverse strand, counting down.
CCTGAAAGTTTCTGTCACTCGCGCATATTGATCTACAGTTGGCACCTCTGAACGGAACTGCCTGCTATATCGACCAATAGCAATGCGGCATTTGTACTCTGTTTCACTTCACCACTCAAAAATTGAACATTCCAAAGGCCGGTCTCCTCCCTCTCGGTGTTCTTTGGTAAGTGCGGCAGAATTTTGTGAATAAACTAATCGTGAAAAAGTGTGTCTATTTGAAGCCATCATTCTATAAAAAGTGATTCTAATCGCGCATACGAGCATATAGTGTGTGATAGTGGAAATATTTATCGGTGAATTCGTAAGTTGTCAGAAGTTCAGCTGAAGACAGATCGCCGATTCGGCCATTTTCGCTCGACATTCAATTATATCGTTTAGATGTAACATACAATAGCTCTGTCCATCAAATCGTGTCCACGGTGTTACCAAAATTGATATCTGTTCAAGATAGTCCAGGTAGTACGACCTCTGTCTCCGTTACGTAGCATCGTAAATTACGTAACATTCTGCGGTCGTCGGTCAAACTGTCAAGTGACTTCCCATAAACTTATTCTACAATAGGCATATAGTCTCACTAGTCTCGAGTAACTAACTCATCTAGTCGTACGGTTTCTTTCAGTTGTCGCTCGCCGCACCCAAATAAAACACAAAATGCTGTCCGCCGTCAGATTGATCGCCCCTGGAGCCAGGTCTGCCGTAAGTAAAGTTTCCTTATTGGATTTTTAATAACCTAATTGCAGCAATTTACGCCTTTTGTCGTCCCTTCAGGACTTGTAATTTTAATTCGTTAAACTTTATTATTTGACCTTGTAAGTCCCTTCAGCAATGTAAGCTATACTTGCCGGTGCTCCTAAGTCAGTGAGAGCAAATTTCTAGTCGTTTATTTCCTTATTATCAGTCAATTTATTATCGGACAGTCCATACAATGGATGTTGTAAATCATTACATAACCCAACTTCTATTCCAGTATTAGGTAACAAAAATTATCACAATTTCAAATGCCAGGGATAAGCGCCGCGGAGCCGTCGTTATCAGAATAATTGAAGAACTTTTATTTTTAGATTAATGCAGTATTGATTTTTAGGGTGTAGCCCTTGATGAGATTATACTATGGGTGTCTATTAGCAAGTTGTTTTGTATGTTATAGATCTTCAGCAACACAGCCCTCGTGCGAACACTTGCTGCCATCCCCTCGCAGACACAGATTATCCCCGCTGCGCCAGCTCAGCTGTCCGCAGTGCGGTCCTTCCAGACCACTGCTGTCACCAAGGACATTGACTCTGCTGCCAAATTCATCGGCGCTGGCGCAGCGACAGTAGGAGTAGCTGGCTCTGGTAAGTAATATATAATCATGGTTTTGTTTGCCTTGTGATGTCTTAACAATTTTATGGTGTTCTTACCTCAAATACCTGGTAATGCAAGAATTAAAGCTTTATTGAACTTTTTACTACAATATTTGTTCAAAATTGAATTAACAAGCTATACTGTAAGCTAAAGTGATGAATGCTTTTTCTTACTGTTCTATGTAACTTTCAAGTAGATTTATGTGATAAATTGCCATTGAACTGAGTTTTTTGGCAAATTGGTGTGATTGCATAACACAGCAGCTTTTTATTGATTTTCCTAAAAGGGCTATCCCTGCTTACATAAGTAGTTAAAGGTTCAAAGTATATTGAGGAAATGTGGAATAACAGGAAACCAGCAACTTATACTTAAATATAACATCACGCATTATTTCCCTCAAGGGTTGGGCAGAGGTGTACCTGTAGTACACCCACATTTCACCAGTTATGTTAAGTCCGGGGCAAGCCTTTTGCCATCAACTGGGCACAAATCCAGACTTCTCGACAAGTCTTATACTTAAAGAAGTGATGTAATACTTAATTTTGAAATAATAGTCTTTCTTTAAAGTAATTTCAACAAAAATTACTTTACAATCAATCTTTTTATTGTAGCACTAATCAACTTGATATGTTTCACCAGCTTGATTTCCTGAAAGTTAAATATGTCTGTAAAAAAAAGTGATGGTTTCCTTCCACAGTTCCTTAATTCGGTGTGTTCTGTAATAAATGTGCTTATTTACTGCCTGATTGCTTGCCCTGCACATGTAACTAACTATTTGTGTTATCTACAGGGTCATTCCGTGGTGACGGGTGTTACATTTGTATGCATTCAAACTGTTATAATTCCTAAATTAGAAGAAAAATATCTGCGTTTTGAATATAATTCAATGAATATCAATGTTTTTTTTAATTAAAACAAAACACATTATAAATTAATGAATCGTTTAGATGCTATAATAGATTTATAATTATAAGCCCTGTGACGGGTGTTATGAGTACTCTTGAAAAATATGCTACCTGGTTGATCAATCGGAGTTCAGCTAAATTGGTATATTTTAGGTAGACAGTTAAAGAATCTTCCTTTCTGATAATTCTAGTTATTTTGTGGATGTATTATTTTTTTTAATGGTTTTTTTTTTACAAGCAAAGCTAGTGATGGGTTTTTACATTATTTGTGACGGGTGTTAAAAGAGCAAATTAAACAAAAAGTTTTAGTACATTTTGAGACTTTTATTTATTAATTAGCAATCAACAATTTCAAACAATTCAACAAATTATATATTCATTTCTCCTCTAAGTTTATACGCAGTTTTTCGGGTCACTTTTTAATCCATTTTACAAACAGCTAATTTGCGCTTCCAAATAAAATAATCCAATGTTATGGCAAAGGCACACCTATAAGACTTCATCATCAGTAACACCATCATACTTTAAGGCTATATTGTCGAGTACTGAACATATTACATTAAGGTAATTAACATTGTGCTCTAAAAGGATGCATTAGAACAAAATTGTGATGGGATGTTACACAAATAACCCAGCCTATATTTTAACGTGAAGTCTTTTAAGGCACGTTACTTTCCCGGCGTTGTTTGATTACATAACATTACTTTCGTAAGGTCAATAAAAAAAAGTTAGTAGATCTCGTGTAGGAGTAACTTTTTCTTACATTTTGTGACGGGTGTTACACAAATAAATGCGGTTACCAAAATCAAATCGTAGCATCGAAAACAAATAAAAATGGCGGGCTTTGATGCGGTTGACGTAAAAAAAATGTGTTGCCATTTTAGTCATTTTTACCTTACTACGCTGACATTGGAACCCTCTGAGTTTGAAGAAAATTGACGAAAATATTGATAATTTCTTTTGAATTATGAAAATGGATAACATAAATCTTGTTAACTTTCTATTTTAGTATCTATATTCGCATATTATTTTTCTTACTTCCTCGTATCGATTACTGCGGAATGGCCCTACAGGAATTGGAATTGGTGTGGTCTTTCGATGCTTGATCATTAGTTATGCTCGCAATCCCTCCCTAAAGCAGCATATCTTCCCTTGAGCTATTTTAGGATTTTATGTTAAAGGGTTTGTTTTCCGCACTTAGTCCTTCAGGTGGACCATTGTGCGTAGGCCATGGCGGCTGACGGTGGTTTTCCAACCAGCCCACCTCCATCCAGAAGTTGATCGTCTCCTGGTCTATTTAGAACATCTGAGAAGGATCTGGGTGCCCCGAGGATTTCTTTTCTATACTGGATGACGCCTGTGCATTCAAAGAGTACATGCGCAACGGTTCCCTCAGCCTCCATGTAAGCCCTGCACAGAGGACTGTCCGTTATGCCTATTGTGTGGAAGTGTTTGTTTAGCGAGCAGTTTCCCGTGATGGTCCCCATCACCAGGCGCAGGCCGGTTCTGTCCAGACCTGATAAACGCCTGGTTAGGCTACGATCTACGGATGGTATAGCCTCCTTGGACTGCCTGCAGCCCGGTGTCGAGGTCCACCAGCTCTCCGCTTGTGTGTGGGTGAACTCCTGTAGCCACCTGCGTAGCTGGTTGAAGGGGATGGGTACGATTGGTTCGAGTCCACAGATTGACGTGCTGGATGCTCTCATAGCTAGTTCGTTAGCTGCGTCCTTACCTAGTGGTCCGCTGTGTCCTTTTATCCATCGCAGTGTCACTGTGTTGCGGTTAGATACCATTATTCATTCTACTTAGTCCATTGTGACACTCTAGTGTTAGTTTCGAGGTAATGTAATGTATTTTTTCCTAAGGATTGGAGAACTAAAGCGCTGTCAGAGTGTATATGTATATGAGTGTCCGTAATTCTCCTGGCTTCTATAGCGTAAGCCGCTTGTATAATGCCCAAAGACTGTCTGGTAGACGATGTTGAACATTCCCATCAAGCTGTTTGTATTTATGTTAAGGTCGTGTGAGGAGACTCCAGTTATGTTTGATCCGTCGGTGTATACCATCTCTTTCGGGTCTGAATAGTCAAACTGTTCTTCTGTGAGAGTTATGTTGTAATGTTTTTGAAAGTAGTATAATTTCGGGGCTTTGTCGCAGGGTGATGCTGTCATTTGTTTGTCGTTTGATCGCATCCTTCTTTATGCGTATGTGCTTGACTCGAGTCTGTTCAGGGTTCCTGTTACATTGACCCTAAATGCGGCCAAGGCCGCCTCCTCTCGCACGTTGAGGTGTAGAGGCGACAGTCCAAGCATTGCCTGTAGGGCGGCAGTGGGCGTAGTTCTCATACAGCTAGTGCTAGTCGGAATGTTTTGCACAATTCAGCTGTTTGTCCAAAAAAATGCCTAGGTTTTTGGTTTCAGTTGATAGGGTAGTTCCATTTAATCGTGGTAGGTAGTTGTAGTGTCGTCAATTTCCTCTTTTTTGTGAAGAGAATCGGTTCGTTTTTTGTAGGCTTTACTGCAGATAGTCGGTGTTTATAGCACCAGTCCTCTACTATTCAAGGCTCGTCGCATGAGGTTGCATAGGGTAGTTTCGTGGGTGCCATTTATTATGGTTATGTCATCGGCGTAGCCTACGGTGTAGTAACCTTTTTCATTGAGTGTTTTGATGATGCTGTCTTCAACCAGGATCCATAAAAGCAGCACTGTCCCTAGTAGTGTCGATCACTGTGACTTGTACCTACAACTCTGTTAGTAGGTCTAGTCTATACTGAATTTGTCGAGGGCCATGTTGATGCTATGGAATATGGTTTTGTCAATGGCGCCCTCGATGTTAATGAAGGCGGCAAGCGATAAGCGTTTGTGGTCCACTGCGTATTCAATTTTGGAAACCACGCTGTTCAGCGTTCCACCACCACTTCTCTCGCTCTCAGTTTACAGCATGCGTGATATGCTTTTGTAAGGTATTCTGATTATTTTGTCACGGCGCATTCCAATTGTGCTTGATCTCTTAGGGTTACTTGTGATAGGTGCCTGGCTAGTAAGGAGACTAAGAGGCGTTTATACCCGGGAACATTGCTGCGTCGCTAGTTTCGCCTCGGTGCGGGTTTTCATGTGTTAGTAGTTAGTGTACAGCGGATTCTTTTATGGTCTGAGCAAGAAGGCTTGTCCCATACGTGCTAGTTTGTGATGAGGTCGCGTTTTCTGTAGCAAGTGTTAGGTCTATGAACGTTTGTCCTCGGACTCTGACCCAAAGTGGGTTCTGAGCCGCGGTTTACAATGTTAGCCTAGGGTTTGCATTAACTGAAGCAATGCTACTTTTTTAAGTCAACTTATGTTGTAATTAATTAAATATTTGAAAAATATTGTTAAAATATAGATAGTCATAATTATATAAATAAAAATGCATGATATAAAATGGGGAAATTAATCAATCGCAATTACATAAATAAAAATGCATGATATAAAATGGGGAAATTAATCAATCTCAATTTACTGACTGCCAGAATAAAAGGTGAGATTAATTCTGTTGCACTTGGTAGTTAGCTGTAGAACTTGTGTCGTTAGAATTTTCTTGGTTCTTAATGTTAAAGGTAGTTTCAACAATAGTTAAATATGTGATACTCATTCATTATTTTTATATTACAGGTGCGGGAATCGGAACGGTGTTTGGCTCCCTTATCATCGGTTACGCCAGGAACCCCTCCCTCAAGCAGCAGCTGTTCTCATACGCCATCTTGGGTTTCGCCCTGTCTGAGGCTATGGGTCTCTTCTGTCTTATGATGGCGTTCCTGCTGCTGTTCGCTTTCTAAACTAATTACATTTAAGAACACTACTACTGCCATCCAACATAACGAGGTTTCAGTGAATACTATCTGGAGTGGCCATGGAATCGAATGTGTGGAAACCTCACCTTCATAGTGATGCATGGACTGATATGTATAAATGTTACACTTACCTACCAGTGCGCGACATCAGGAATGCAATTTATTTATGTAGTATAACAAGAGCAAATAAAGTGTGTACGTAAACTATTACATTGATGCTACAGTTATTTCTATTCCTGATTTTTTGTAGACTGTTCTGAATCATGTTAAACAAATAATTAGCCTCATATCAAAAGTCTGCGACAATATTATTAAAGTTGAGCCAGTGACTGCGTATATTTGCGTGAGTATTGTCATCGATTTTTGTAGTGTGAGTTTATCCTGTTGAAGAATGTCAGCATCGTCGGCATCTGTACTGTACATTTTTAGGGCGATTAAATGATACAAAACCAATAGCGTTTATTGTTGATGACCTAAATACCACCCTGGTCTCTAGCTCTCAGAATTTTAAAGAAAAATTACAAAGAATCTAGAGCTGCAATTATTTGTATTTAAGCAAGTCATAATCATAAAACAATTGCCTAAATTTGAGTGATTCACTGTGCCGGGTAAACAGGCGTGATGTGCTTTCAATATAATCATATTGGTAATTTCATGCTTGATTCTTAGAAATGGCTGCACAATAGTGTTCTTTTAGTATACATAGGTATACTACAGCCTACGGCCTATAATATAGGTAGTTCATAGTAGTGTACGTTACTCCAGCAGGAAAGTGACTCCTAGACTGATATGAGTGGTACCTACGTATAATTAGTGAGTAATCTGCTGTAAATGTGCGCCACGTAAAAAAATTCGATTCCTGTTGGAGTAACGTTCCACCAGGAAAATTCTACACGAATGATCGGAGAGAGAAATATTGAGCATGGGCAGAGAGCTTATATTTGTGCATAAATGTGCGCCGAAAATATAATCTGTGCGTCTTCAGGTTTCCTGCTGGAGTAACGTTTAAAAGCCAATTATTTTTAAAAGAGTTACCGTAGAGTTTCTTGCCAGCTCTTCTCCATAGGAAACGACCAATTGGAACCGTGCACCTAGCTTCTGACGATTCATGCCCATGTGAAATGAAAATATTTTGATTTGGTTTGTTTCGCATTAATTGGTCAAAGACAGCTAATGAGACAATTGATTTTCTATTGTTTGACTCCGAATCGGTGTCGCGTGGGGGTACATATAAACAAAAAACAAAACATGTGTAAACAACGACTGGGTATCCGACTAAACCGTGACTACAAAAGCAACGGATTCGTACATATTCGTTTTTGTTTTTTTTTTTTTTAAACGACAAAGCGCACATTTTTTTACGTGGCGCACATTTACAGCAGATTACGCACTAATTTACGTACCATTCATATCACTCTAGGAGCCACTTTCCTGCTGTAGTAACGTACACTTAACTACATATACTGTAGGCCTAGGATAATCAAGGTGCTTTGGTACCTACTGCACCATCACACGCTGGAAGGATCTATAAAAACGCATCGTATTAGCGAACCAAGAGATATTCGCTGATTCAACCGGAAGACTCCCAACTGCCTTGTATAAATACATCCCACGTAAAAATATTGATCGTACGTTCGGTACCATTATGTAACATCGCAATTGCGCAGGTTTCTTAGGAAATCAATAGGGAGGTGCAACGGGTGTGTAGTAGGTACCCATCTAGTCGTTCATGTCTGAATGTCTAGACTTTGGTTTCCTTCACGCGAGGGGCGTAAGCGCGACCCAACTTGACTGAATAGTAGGTAGAATTTGTCATTATTTTACACCGAATTAGATTCCAGTTTGTCACCCGGGAATCCAAACCGACTATTGAACTTTTGAAAGAAAAATGTTTTATTTGGGACACGCACAACAATTACAAAAAGTAAAAAAAAACCGGCTAAGTGCGTGTCGGACCACGCACAATGAAGGGTTCCGTAGCTGGGATGAATTTATCCCAAAAACAAACTTAACATTGTAGTTGAAAAGCATGTTCTTCCACAAATCGATATATGCCACGGTCAATTCTCCAACTGCACATTTAAGTTGGTCGACTATTACTCGTTAACTTGTAAAGCCCACTTAGCTGTGATAGTTTTCCATTTAATTTTATTATAATAATTACTACTGCCATAACTTTTTTTTTTCACATCTCCTTATACAATCATTTAGCAGGCACGACTCTTAACAAAAATTAGCACTTTAATGCTTAATAGGACGCAAGCGGATCCTTGAATCGAAAAGTGATGTTCATAGACTATTATCGCAATATTTTTGAACGGCCTATCCAACGATATCCCACACCATGGGGCAGAAAAAAAATGTTTTTCAAGATTTTATTTTAGCACTGCCTGTGATTAATATCTATTCTAATGCCAAAATACAGCTTTCTAGTACTTATCGTCTCTGAGCTACAGCGGGGACAGACAGACGGACATGGTGAAACTATAAGGGTTCCTTGTTTACTACGGAACCTTAAAAAAGAGCATTTCCTAGTCTATTAAAGAAGAAAACTGAAAAGAAACTGCGTTTTTTCCACTACCTACCTTTTCTTGAACATCTAGCCAAATAAATGGGTACATAACGGCGTCATGTCATGTGTCTATGGAACAATATGCCATAGGGAATGGCTTGGTTAGCTTCTTCAAGCTACGGTAGCGAGAGGTTACCATACAAACATGGTTCAGTGGTGTACTTAGCCACTTATTTACAGCTTATTTCTCAAGGAAGATAGTTTTTTAGGGTTCCGTACCTCAAAAAGGAAAAACTGAACCCATGTAGGATCACTCGTGTGTCTGTCAGTGTCCGTCTGGTCACCGCCGATTTCCTACGAATCTACAGGACCGATTAAGTTAAAATTTGGTACACATGAATTTCTTGGATCCATACACGAACGTGTAAAGTAAATTAATTAATTTTGAATATGAGGATCGCTTTTGGGAGACAAATAAGAAAATTAAAAAAAAAATGTTTGCGAACTGTACCGTGTGACGTATCAAATGAAAGGGCTTGTTTTGAGGGTCTCAGTTATTTAAGAAAATTGACCATTCCCAACTGTTTTCCGTATTTTTTCAAGGTTGTCAGTAGTTTCGGAGATAAGGGGGGGGGGGGGGGTCTTATCTCCGAAACTACTGACCCTAAAATTTTGAAAAAAAAACACTGAAAACATTTTTTACTTAAAGATTTACAGGAAAACCTCTATGGTGTTATCTTACTAAGAATGCTCGAGCAAGCGAAGAAAGCTACAAAATGGGAATCCTGACTTGAGAATTAGACCGCGCCTGAAGCTTGTAATTTACGTTATTTTTATAAGCATTTGCGGTCTTTTATCAATAAAAATTTAAGTTCGTGGATAACATTTTACGGTTATCGTTCGGGGGCCCCGTATCATTAATACGGCGGTAGTTACGGTCCTGCTCAGGTTGATTTTTACTTGCTTTTCCGATTACATTGCCAACATTCTGAATGAAAATGACAAATATATAAATATGTCAGACCGGCAGACTAGTGTTCTTGTAGAGAAAAAATTGCGTCCCACTGTTGGCCGCAAATGCACGCACGAGTGTAGACGTAGCTGTCATGCACCCGCATAACAGTTGGCCTGTTTTTTTTAGTCCTTTTGCAGTGCGACACTTATCTAGACATAAATAACCACAGGAAAATGTCAATAAATTCGATATGGTGATAGCGAAAATGTTAATGGCGACATTAGGTGACGGCGACCTTGTGCGAATGGGAGGAGCAACTGTTCAGTTGCGGGGTCGCGGGGGGTGACGCATGGCTCGTAATGGCACGTAGTTTCGGTTGTCTGTAAAAGATCGCTTTTAGCGATAAGATCGCCCATTGTGTCAACCCTTGTAAAATTTCAACATTTGTATCTGTAATTTTTATGGTGTAGGAGTGCGGAGTTTGGGCTCATTTTGATAGTAATGATGAGACCTTACCTTCGGTCTTGATGAAGTGACCTTAGGGTGTACTTCGGTGTCTGCTACTGGAACTCGTAGACCAGTAGAACTAGGGGTGCCGAGTTTGGGCACGTTTTGATAGTTTTGACGAGACCTTACCTACGGACTTGATGGAGTGACCTGAAGGTGTACTTCAGTTACTGCTACTGCAACTCGTCGACGAATGGAACTAGGTGTGCTGAGATTGGGCTCGTTTTGATAGTTATGATGAGACCTTACCTCCGAACTTGATGGTGTGACCTGAAGGTGTACTTCGGTGACTGCTAAATTATTTTTGCATACTATTGTATACATTTTTCTTTGAACAGACAGCTGTGCTGCTGGGGATTTTGTTGCGCCACTTCTTCTTGCCAGCTAAAGCGTTTGGGAGACTGTCTTATGTAATGTTTACGTTCGAAAAGTTCTGATTCTCAGCCTAATTTGAATAAATGACTTGATTTTGATTTAATTAATATTTCATGTATGGACACATTTTTTACCTACTAGCTTTACCCAGCCCGGCTTCGTACAAATAGCACTAAGTATCTCAACTTAACCTACCTATCTATCTACCCTACCTTACATACCTACCTACCTACCCTATCTACCTACCCCACCTACCTACCCAAGTCGTCACACCACGTCACACCATCAAGTCCGTTGGTAAGGTCTCATCATAACTATTAAAACGAGCCCAAATTCGGCACCCCTAGATCTACTGGTCCACGAGTTCCAGTAGCAGACACCGAAGTACACCCTAAGGTCACTCCATCAAGACCGAAGGTAAGGTCTCATCATTACTATCAAAATGAGCCTTAACTCCGCACCCCTAGTTCTACTGGTCCACGAGTTCCAGTAGCAGACACCGAAGTACATCTTCAGGTCACTCCATCAAGTCCGTTGGTAAGGTCTCATCATAACTAACAAAACGAGTCCATACTCGGCACCCCTAGTTCTACTGGTCGACGACTTCCAGTAGGAGTCACCGAAGTACACCTTCAGGTCACACCATCAAGTCCGGGGGTAAGGTCTCATCACAGCTATCAAAATGAGCCAAAACTCGGCACTCCTAGTTCTTCTGGTCCACGAGTTCCAGTAGCAGACACCGAAGTACATCTTCAGGTCACTCCATCAAGTCCGTTGGTAAGGTCACATCATAACTATCAAAACGAGCCCAAACTCGGCACCCCTAGTTCTACTGGTCCACGAGTTCCAGTAGCAGACACCGAAGTACACCCTAAGGTCACTCCATCAAGACCGAAGGTAAGGTCTCATCATTACTATCAAAATGAGCCCAAACTCCGCACCCCTAGTTCTACTGGTCCACGAGTTCCAGTAGCAGACACCGAAGTACACCTTCAGGTCACTCCACCAAGTCCGCTGGTAAGGTCTCATCATAACTATCAAAACGAGCCCAAACTCGGCACCCCTAATTCTACTGGTCCACGAGTTCCAGTAGCAGACACCGAAGTACACCCTAAGATCACTCCATCAAGACCGAAGGTAAGGTCTCATCATTACTATCAAAATGAGCCCAAACTCCGCACCCCTAGTTCTACTGGTCCACGAGTTCCAGTAGCAGACTCCGAAGTACACCTGCAGGTCACTCCACCAAGTCCGTTGGTAAGGTCTCATCATAACTATCAAAACGAGCCCAAACTCGGCACCCCTAGTTCTACTGGTCGACGACGTCCAGTAGGAGTCACCGAAGTACACCTTCAGGTCATTCCATCAAGTCCGGAGGTAAGGTCTCATCACAACTATCAAAATGAGCCCAAACTCGGCACACCTAGTCCTACTCGTCGACCAGTTCCAGTACCAGTCACAGAAGTACACCTTCAGGTCACTCATCAAGTCCGTTGGTAAGGTCTCATCATAACTATCAAAACGAGCTCAAACTCGGCACACCTAGTTCTACTGGTCGACGAGTTCCAATAGCAGTCACCGAATTACACCTTCGGGTCACACCATCAAGGCCGGAGGTAAGGTCTCATCACAGCTATCAAAATGAGCCAAAACTCGGCACTCCTAGTTCTACTGGTCCACGAGTTCCAGTAGCAGAAACCGAAGTACATCTTCAGGTCACTCCATCAAGTGCGTTGGTAAGGTCTCATCATAACTATCAAAACGAGCCCAAACTCGGCACCCATAGTTCTACTGGTCCACGAGTTCCAGTAGCAGACACCGAAGTACACCCTAAGGTTACTCCATCAAGACCGAAGGTAAGGTCTCATCATTACTATCAAAATGAGCCCAAACTCCGCACCCCTAGTTCTACTGGTCCACGAGTTCCAGTAGCAGACTCCGAAGTACACCTTCAGGTTACTCCACCAAGTCCGTTGGTAAGGTCTCATCATAACTATCAAAACGAGCCCAAACTCGGCACCCCTAGTTCTACTGGTCGACGACGTCCAGTAGGAGTCACCGAAGTACACATTCAGGTCACACCATCAAGTCCGGAGGTAAGGTCTCATCATAACTATCAAAACGAGCCCAAACTCGGCACCCCTAGTTCTACTGGTCGACAAGTTCCAGTAGCAGTCACTGAAGTACACCTTCAGGTAATTCCATCAAGTCCGAAGGTAATGTCTCATCATAACTATCGAAACGAGCCCAAACTCGGCACACCTAGTTCTATTTGTCGAGGAGTTCCAGTAGTAGTCACCGAAGTACACCTTCAGGTCACCCCATCAAGTCCGGAGGTAAGGTCTCATCACAACTATCAAAATGAGCCCAAACTCGGCACACCTAGTCCTACTTGTCGACCATTTCCAGTACCAGTCACCGAAGTACACCTTCAGGTCACTTCATCAAGTCCGGAGGTACGGTCTCATCATAACTAATAAAACTTGCCTAAAGTCCACAGCCCACGTCTCTCTACTAGTTGAGGGCTTCCAGTGCCTAGGAGTCACTCAAGTATTTGTATCTAAGAATCATTTAGTAAAATTATAAAGAGCAATACGAAATATTTTTTGTAAGTACCTACGAATTATAACGAAATAAGACAAAAAATACTCAAAGGATCCAAATTAGTTCACTTGACTACTACGAGTATTCCCGTAGCTACCCGTGCGTACACTTCTATGTGTGACCCGTGTCAATGTAGTAGTTTACCTATAAATACAAATGCGTCCTTAAAAACGAATAAAATCGTGTTATGGTGGCTCAGAGCGCCGAGCGTTAGCGTCTACCTGTGCTGTGACAGTGGCACAGAACATATATACCCTGACGGGGGACAGTGGTCAGCGATGCACTGCCGCCCGTCGCCCGCAAGAGCCCCCGCTTCAACGCGCACCAAGTTTATTCGAAAAACAACCCACCTTGATTAATCAAACACAAAACAAATAGACTATGTATACTAAAATTTGAGTAGTTAAATTGTCTTTTACATGGTGAAAGTTTCATGAAAATACGCCCGTTATTTTTTGCGTAATAGTCGTGTTTTTGTCCGCGTTAGACATTACTTTACAAATTAATTGCACTTTATTATAAACATATTATTTCAAATATTTATATATCAAATTACGAAGACAATAGTCTAGTATAAAATATATTTTTTTTTTTTTTTTTTTTCAAAGTAATAAGACTAGTCATTTAGACGTGAAGTACAATTTAAAATCATTAGAAGTCGTCTAACTGCGCCTTAAACAGTTTCAAAACAGCGGGCGCACGCTCATTGACCGTACATAGTATTTTATTGCTAGATTAGAAACCTAATAATAGACTTCACATGTCATAATGAATTGGTTTTCCTTGAAATAGAAGATTCTTAATATGGACGCTAATAGGGAGGAGCCACTGAGCAACATTCGTAAGTTGCTGTTTTATATTTTGCAGACTCCGCTATGACGTTGACGATAAAAATCGTTCGGGTAAAGCATAGCAAACATAAACTCACGCCTTTTTCTGTGGGGTAGGTAGAGAATACATACGTCCAGAGTTTATTTGCTCAAGTATAGGTCGCAGCCAACTAGCTTAATCAGCCGGTTAGTTAACATCCTTGTCGCAGCCAGCCGGTAAGTTAACATCCTAACTCTGTCGCAGCCATCTGGTGAAATTAGCCAGCTAATTCGACGCCTAGGCCGTTCATTAAACGGCCGGCACCTGATTAAATAGCTGAAGGACAACTAGAACTTTGACCAACCACGCGCGCTGAATTGCTAGCAGTAACTAAGCCAGGCCACTCCTGATCAAATGGGTTAGGTTAGAACTGTGACAAACCGCGAGCGAGCGGTGTCGCGGCAGCGGCCTGCGAGCGCTACTTCTAACGGTTAGGCTGTTAACTAAACGGCTAATTAAGTTAGTTGGCTGCGGCGTCGGTGCCGGCGTTTAATGAACGGCCTAAGCGTCCAAATAGCTGGCTAATTTAACCAGATGGCTGCGACATATATACCAAAAACACTCGAGAAAATAAAAAACTGAATTTTATCAACAAATTTATTGCAAATATGTTTGTTTTTTTTTTATGAAAAATATCTAAGTGGATACCTCCGAACATAAAGGGGAAATAAAAATTGACAAATTTAGGTCACAGCGGAGGTAAACTCTTAAATTTTAAGAAGTAATATCCAAATAACATACACGATAGTCACTTAATTGTTTGAGGCATTCATAATGCTTTCGAGATATTTCATAGAAAATCAAAATCGAAATCGAGAAATTTTACAGAAAATCAAAATGAATCCAAACCAAATCAGGATTTGGTATGCATTCAATTTGCATTACAATAATTTAACACAATAATTATTATAATAAATATCTCAAAGAAATGTAAAAACCAAATTCATACAAACACACATACGGGAACATTATAGTTAGAACACTTTATTTGGTGTTGCGGTTATCACTCGACATAATTTCTCTCAATCAATCTGCTACCAAAATAATTTACATCATTTGTCAATAAACACAGTCACTAAAATCTCTTAATCCCAATAGAAGGACAACAAGCTATATTATAAGTAAACAAAATTCAATGTCTACACTTCCTTGAGAGGTACATTTTCAAATAAATGTTTAAGGCATAATAACATAATCTTTTTGGCTGCACCATCAGTAAATATGCATACATAATTTGGGAGTCAGGGGTTAACGATACAGCAAATAGGTACTATTTCTTTCTATGATTGACTATTTAAACAATGTTCGTAAAACATCTTTACAATAACTTCACTTAGCCTACAGCAAAACAAAATAAGGCATTTTCCTACACATTTCTATCAACATAATTATCCATATAGAAACTGCTCATCACAAGTAACTCGAATTCATGAGAACAACTACTGTTTCACATTATCAAAACGCATTGCAATTAGATTTTTTGTGAGATCAACACTCGTAATATTATTTGGTCCAATATTTAAAAAATAAAATGTCTTCATGAATTCGAGTTACAAGATCAAACTTACATATTATTTTTGGCTCAACGCGTTTCCCCGTGAAGTCCATAACTTTACAACTAAACATCACCTCCATAAAAATCTTTTTTATGAACTAGTCTTGATATTTGCTTTATATTACATTTTATTATAAATAATGTGTTAGTAAATTATTAATGAATCGCTTCAGTTTCAAACTGATTACCCTTGCTTATGGTGATAGGTCCGTATGGTTCATGTTGTTCTAATTTCAGCACTTGATGTTTTTTGAGAACAAGTAAACTGTAGAATTTTTGTGCAACCTGTAACAGAGTGATATTATTTATGTATTTTATATGCGGTATGTCACCTTCTGTGATAAGGAAGGTACACAAAGATAGTGGGTACATATTTGAATAGTTAGAAGTTAGAAACGTACCTGCTTTCTGTTGTTATGTCTGGGCGCAAGATCTGTGAAGGTGAGTTGTAGTCCGACGGTCAGTTTGGGCTTCATGACAGCGAACAGCTGCGCCGCACGACGGTTCAAAACTCGCTCCTCGAATTGCTCGTCCGTTTCACCCGCTTCACGTTCACCCTCTTCCGCCTGATAACACAGTTAGATACTTAATTTCTCAAAAGAATTACAAAACAAATAGATTTGAAAAATGTTATGTGCCATTTAGCGTAGCTTAAACTAAAATATTGCTACACGTAGTCCATATCTTAAAACTTAATAGTTTTGGCATACCGGACAGATCTTGTATTAAGTTATCAATTTTCATTTTGTGAATGATAAGCATATAATTTACATCTAATGTGGTATTTTATGGACTGTTTTAGGCCGAATCGATGGTACTTACGTTTTCTGGCGTTAAAGGTAAATCGTAATCGTGCTGTGGACTGTGATGCCCATGCTGGTCGTCGTAACCCAAGTTTGTCATTTGCATTCCATTCTGGAAAAATAACATATGTTAGTTAACATAATCAAGGCAAATTACATGTTCCAGCTGCAAATAGTACCGAGTCTCGTCTTAACCTAAAATAGTACAGTGTGTAAGAGCATTGTTAAAAAAATACTGAAAGGATAACTAGCCTGCTATTCTAGACAGTCTTCCCCAAGTTCCTTCAGATATTCTTTTCTTACATAACAGAACCTTGGCTGTACGCGTCCAGGTCATCTCACAACCTCTTTTATGACCTAAATAATTCTTGAAGAGTTAGGTAGAGGCGTGCCTGTAGTACACCCACATTTCGCCAGTTATTTTGAAGCCCCATGTATTTAGCCTTTTCTATCTATCCATCAACCAGGCACAAATTCAGACTTCCCGGCTTCTACTGAGAGATTCCTGATGGAAAAACTCATTAACACTGCCCAACCCGGGAATCGAACCATGAATCTCATGCTTAGCAGTAGCATTTGCTAGTGCGACCACTGCACCAGTGAGGCAGTCCATCTTAGAAAATTACCTGATAATCCCCATGGTCATCTAATCCATGCAGGAGTGGTTCCATAGGCACGGTGTGAGGCAGGTCGTGCGAGGCGCGGTCTGCGGCAGGTGTAGGCAGCGAGCTGCGCAGAAGAGAGGACACGTGGTCTCCGCCGAGTTGTGGCATCATGGGCAGCTGTTCCAGGCTGTGTTGCAGCATCGCACCATGTTGTATGCCTGGAATGTGAACAAAATCTATATAAATCATTACTTGAGAACGGCTAAACCTTTGCGATTAATTATATTTTATAATTGTTTGTTAAAGAAAGGAATAAGTCCGGGCCCGAATAAGGTTTTTAGAGAAAGAAAAATTGAAAAGGTTGTCTGGAAAATTCGGGAAAACGTTAAAATTGTGTTTTCTGTGGGATTTTTGTACGAGTTGTAGATTGTGGGTTCGAACCCAGATAGAGGCGCTTTACTTTTTGTAAATTATTTTCATCACCACAGCAGGCTTAGCATGACGCTTTGTATTTTCTCGAAGACTAAACACGGCTCTATACAAAGTGACATTTCGTTTCTCCATTTTTGACATCTCATCGTAGAAATCCTTCTACAATCTGTCATCTTGTCTTTCGTTTCTAACGATCTTTGTCTAGGTCCTTTTTTATGTAGGATTTGGATGGTGGGATGTAAAAAAAGGAGAAACGAAATGTCACTTTGTATAGAAAGAGCCGTGTCTAGTCTTCTGGGAAATAGAAAGCGTCATGCTAAGCCTGCTGCTCTCAAAACTTTGAAGGAAAACATTGTGAGGAAACTGGCATGTCCTAGAACCAAAAATCCGAAGACTTGTGACATCTACCAACCCGCACTGCGCCCGCGTGGTGGATTTCGGCCCACTCCCTCTCACAGAGAGAAGGCTTGTGTCCCGGCAGTGGGAACATTATAGGCTGATTATGATGGGATTTTTGTATTAGTTATTGAAACTTGGATAGGACAGTCTGTCAGGTCAGCTACATTATAACAATACTAGCTTTTACCTGTTGCTTCGCCCGCTTTGAGGTCAAAGTCAAATACAAATTATTTATTTCAAATAGGCACTTTTGAACGACAAAAACTATCCCATGGGAACATACTATGGAAAAAAATATTCATAACAATGAGATTCCACAGTTTGCGCTCCAAACAGGTTTACATTCCTATCAGAACCTTTAGTGGCGACCACGGCAATCTCAGACTTCAGTACCAAAAATTTTGACAAATATAAATAAATAGCATTACTGTGTTCCTGAATATTGTAGTGCCAGTGTGAAAACAGGGACACGAAGCATTGCATCTCTGTGATGACGACGTAATCGACAAGCGTGAGCGACGTGTGATCGGCAAGCGGAGTGTGGGACGCCCCCCAGCTAGATGGACCGACGACCTTAAAAAGGTGGCTGGGACAGACTGGATGCGGAAGGCAGAGGACAGGGTGTTGTGGCGCAGCCTGGGAGAGGCCTATGTCCAGCAGTGGACTGCTATAGGCTGACTTGATTGATTGATGACGACGCATCTGTGATGCCTCGGGTATTGCCTCGGGTATCAAAGCCGCCTTGTTTAGTATCAATTAACATAAAAATTGTATATTCTTACCGCCAGGCGTCATTCCACCATGGTGCAATCCCGCAGGCGTCATCCCACCATGCGCGAGCCCGCCGGGCGTCATGCCGCTGTGTTGTAGTCCGACCGGAGTCATGCCGCCATGTTGTAATCCCGCGGGTGTCATACCGCCGTGGTCCAGACCGCCTGCAACACAGATTTGGAAATTATTGTAAGATTCTCCGTGAAAGATAGTCGAAAAAAAAAATATTCTGCTTATTTTGAGATTTAAGTAGAACTTGGCAAAATGTGGGTGTCATAGTATGTACCTCCGCAATTTGAACTCGGCGCTAAAAGTCAAGTGGGCCTGATTGTTGGTTACTCAGACAAATAAAAAATAAAAGTTCAAAACAAGCTCATTTGTGGCAGTTATTTAAGTTCAATCTCAGATTTGATGCCACCAACTCCTAAAGACTGCTTGAAAAGACGGGTTTTTTTTTTTATTTTATTTTCAACCTTATGGTGTGTAGATTTTTTGGAAGCTCTATTAGTTTGATACCCCACAGTGTATAAAAATCCATTCCGCCGTTAGGATATAAAGATACGTAACACTGTCTTTGCTGTCGCGCAGTCGGGTAAAAAGGATGTGTAATGAAAATAGGCTTACCTGGCGTCATGCCTCCGTGATGTAACCCTGCGGGAGTGAGACCTCCGTGCACGAGTCCCGCCGGCGTCATGCCGCTCTCTAGTAGACCTGGCGTCATACCTGCAAATATATTTTTATTAAAATGAAATTGGAATGTTCTGTCATTATAGTAACGATTGTAAGCCCGATTTATAGTTTCAGTTTCAAAGTTATTAACTGCACACAACACCAATATTTTTTTTTTAAAGAAGTTTATCTTTCTTATTAATTTAGGTCTTTGCCTTGCAGTGAGCCAGATACCGCTGATATTTATAACATCTTTTTTGCAATAAAAAAGATGTTAATACCTTTAACATTGTAATATCCTATACAAGAGTTCTCTCTTTTTCTGTTGTTATTGGTGATATTGAGTCCTCTTACGCCAGATTGTTGTGTGGGTGCCTGTTTACACCGTGACTAGTAACAGTAACTGACCTCCATGGTGTAATCCTGCCGGGGTCATACCGCCCGCTGAAAGCCCTAAGTCGACGTGTTGACTGTCGCCGTGGTGTAGACCCGCAGGTGTCATGCCGCCGTGTTGCAAACCAACTGCAAATATGATTTATATTAAAACAAGTCATATGTCCAATGGGATTTTCCATCAGCAAACATGACGAACTTTCATTCCCTATTTTAACGCCTTCGGGGTATATTTTTTTCAAAATCCTTCCCTGGTACAGTCAGCGTCAAAAATATCGGGACGAACCGACTGAAAAAATGATCTCAACAACAAAGAAAATTAAACTATCTCGATTTGATCAAATTCTTGTCAGAATGACAGTTATCGTGTCGTGTACTTTCTTCATTTTGAAACAGTTCTTGTGTCATTGAGTTAATATTTAATTTTCATAGTTGTTTAGATCATTTTGAACAGTCTGTTCGTCCCGATATTATTGACGCTGGCTGTACCACATGCGCAAAAAAATCAAGCTTTAGACTGCATTGTCTGTCAGTGAATATAATATTTTTTTAAGCAGCGCTTCGGGTGTCATAGCTGCAGTAGTGCCCAACGTTCCCGATGTGACAGGACCGCCCAGAGCGCTCAGCATGCCGATAGCTTATCAGATAGCGTGTACTCACCCGGTGTCATAGCTCCGTGCTGTAGTCCGGCGGGCGTAAGGCCTCCTTGCAGTAGCGTGCCAGGCGTCAACGCGCCTAACGCTCCCGGTGTCATTGCGCCTAAGGCTCCCGGCGTCATCGCGCCCAATGCTCCCGGCGTCATCGCGCCTAACGCTCCCGGTGTTAGAGGGCCGCCGAGTGCACTCAGCATGCCTGCGAATTTACAGACATGTTACTTGCTGCTCTTGTTTTATTTGATCAGATACATACTATTAGAACGAAGAGCGCAGAGCAGTGTTAATAAATCTACATGTGTGACTTCGGTGTTTTTGTAAACTACATAACGGATTTTGACGCGGTTTTCACTAACTACCGTATGGAGAATTATTTATTCCAGAAGTTTTATATAATACAATAATATTATAGTTACATATAACAAACAAATATCGATGTTTTGCCAAGTCGTAAAACCCGTGCGAAGCAGGGGAGGGTTGCCAGTTAAATAATAAACTTCCCAATGCATGTTAAAATGTTTTAACCGCGTTTTATAACTGTGTATAAGAATGATAAGAAATAATAAAATCAATTTTTTATCTGGTGCTTATCAACCCTATTGAGGGTGTAAAAATACTGGCATTAGTGCTACTTAGCAACACACGATTGCAAATCAGCCCTAAGTGTATAATGGCGTAATTAAATTTGGTTGTTCATCCGCATACGGACGCCATGGAATTAGAGCTAGCAACCAAGTGTAAATGAACTGTGTCGAATAAGCCCGACTTTGGGCAAGTTTCTGCAGCTTCCTCAGTCAATATAAAAGGCATCCCAATTCGTCAAGGCTGCCTGTGTGTTCGGATACGCTGGGGAAACTCATTCGAATGCCCGATAAAGTTTAATTGCACCTTATATCGATACTAGCTTTTGCCCGCGGCGTCGCACGGTGGGCTGATAATCGACTTTCATAGACAGGGATTTAATTTTTTTAAGAATCTAGAAAATAATAATTTTTTCTAAAGAAATTGTTGGTATTTTGATTTGGTGCGTTAAAACGAGTGGTTATACAGGGTGATTGGAAGATGGGTGCAAAGCTTTAAGGCGAAGATAGTACAGACAATTTAGAACCATTTAAGCCATGGTTGTCTTAGACGAAGTCTTACCAAATATTTTTAACCAATTTTTTAAGTTTTTTTTTGGAAATTCTCAAAATTTAATGTAAACTGCATAATTATGGCCAAATTGAATGATAAATGAATTCATTTTTTATTTATTTAATTAAAGTAATGTGTAAGCAATCAAGCAAAACATGTTTTAGGCTTCTGTGTCATTAGACATTTTTTTTACAGACATTTAAAGCTCAGAAAAAATAAAAAAATTGTACAATACGTCTTTTAAACCTTATAAAAAAAAAAAAACGGAGGGTGCTTTTTTTGTTCAAACCTTTTTGAAGACATGCTTGATAATCGCTCTTTCTTTTGAGGTATCATTTATGCGGATATCTTACAAATTATTGAAATTAGGGCCTACAAACCAATTTGAGGGAGATTTTTTTTATTTTAGGCAGACTAATTAAAACAACATTTGAATTAAAATTATTTATTTTTCATGTTCAAAATGACGGCCGTGATTCCTAATACAAGCACGGCCCCGTCTTCTAACTTCTGTAGTCGTTATTTTCAACATCATCTCCTGCTTCATTGTCTCAAACGCTGAATTTATTCTTTGTATCAATTCTTCTCTAGTGTTTATTTCTATGTTGTTATACACCAGTTCCTTGGCCCGGCCCCACACGAAAAAGTCCAACGGGGTCAGATCTGGGGAGCGAGCGGGCCAAGGGATGGGTCCATCCCTGCCGATCCAGCTATCAGGAAAGCAATTGTTGAGGTGTTCCCTTACATTTAAAGTCCAATGCGCTGGACAGCCGTCTTGCTGAAAGATGACTGTTCGGTCTCTTTCGAAGATCGGGACACCTGATTCCTCTACCAGCAGTGGTAAATCAATTTGCAGAAATTGCAAATAATTTTCGCCATTCAATGGATCAGGCAAAAAGTGGGACCCAATCAATGTTCTGCCAATTATTCCAGCCCATACATTCACAGAGAATTTCATCTGAAATGAAACCTGCTTCTTAAAATGTGGATTGTTGTCTGCGTCGGCCCATTCATGGATGTTGTGAAAGTTTGTAATACCTTCCCTTGAAAATTTACTTTCATCCGTCCACAAGATTGATTTCAGAAACCACGCATCTTCGATGTCTCTGTTGAGGAGGAAACGGCAGAACTGAATTCTTCTTTGATGATCTTGCTCTACTAGACCTTGCACACTCCTGCCATGGAACGGATACTTATCATTTTGGTGCATTGTATGCCACACCTTCCATTGAGAAATGTTTAAATTTCGAGCTACTGCTCTAGTACTGGTAGTAGGATCCGCTTGAAATGCTGCTAAAATGTCTTCGTCGACGGCAGTTTCGTGTCTGCCCGGGTTGACTCCAGGTTCCACGCGGTGAAACCCATCTTGGGCAAGACGACGAAACGTGTTCTAAAACACTCGGACATTCGGTATCCTGCGATTCGGATAGCGCTCTTGATACATCCGTCGCGCCAAAGATCCATTGCCGTCTGCTCTACCGTACATAAATACGATATCCGCATATTCTTGATTGGAAAAAGTAGCCATAGTCACTTAACAATTAAGAAAAACGGCGTAGGAGCGCACTAAATGTCAACTCAACACAATTAAGTCAAAAATCAACACGTGCAGGAGCGCGAGGCTACGACTGGACACGGTGAAACAAAAAAGTTCAAAACTAACGCAAACAACACGTGCAGGAACGCAAAGGGCTACAACTGAACACGGTAAATTGTGAATCAACACGACAACGTCCACTCACAAGGGCAGTAGTTTGACTAATAAGTAAAAGATTTAACGGCTTCTTCACAGACCGACTGACCCTGACTAAAGAAAAACGACTTTGTTGCCTCAGTAACTAAGACCATTTTGCTGTAAAAACCAACTCTTATCGCTTTTTGCTATTCATTGGGCGTTCTACCTGGAAATGCCATCGCACCGCGCTCGGTGGCCATTGTTTAGAGAATCCCCTCAATGGGTTCCCCTCAATTGGTTCCTGCATGTGCCAAAAATTCTTAGAATTGAACAATGTTATCATTTCGAGCACATAAAGTATTATTTTAAGCAAAAATTTTGTGTTTTGTTAGACTGCCTAAAATTTAAAATTTCTCCCTCGAATTGGTTTGTAGGTCCTAATTTCAATAATTTGTAAGATATCCGCATTTATGATACCTCAAAAGAAAGAGCGATTATCAAGTATGTCTTCAAAAAGGTTTGAACAAAAAAAGCACCCTCCGTTTTTTTTTTTAAATAAGGTTTAAAAGACGTATTGTACATTTTTTTTATTTTTTCTGAGCTTT
The DNA here is from genome assembly GCA_905333075.3 of Atethmia centrago. Taxonomy (NCBI): domain Eukaryota; kingdom Metazoa; phylum Arthropoda; class Insecta; order Lepidoptera; family Noctuidae; genus Atethmia; species Atethmia centrago. The sequence goes on along the minus strand of HG995383.1, from coordinate 9,102,276 downwards.
AAATATCTGTAAAAAAAATGTCTAATGACACAGAAGCCTAAAACATGTTTTGCTTGGTTGCTTACACATTACTTTAATTAAATAAATAAAAAAATAATTCATTTATCATTCAATTTGGCCATAATTATGCAGTTTAGATTAAATTTTGAGAATTTCCGAAAAAAAAAAATAAAAAATTTGGTTAAAAAAATTTGGTAAGACTTCGTCCAAGACAACCATGGCTTAAATGGTTCTAAATTGTCTATACTATCTTCACCTTAAAGCTTTGCACCCATCTTCCAATCACCCTGTATAATAAAAAAAATAAAAAAATAAACCATTTTTTATTTTTATTCTGCAGTCAAAACCGTTATATGTAATATGTCAATAATTCGTAAATACTTAGTTCTAAAACCTCCTTTATGGATATTACTGTTCAAATTGTGGTTCCAAAGGAAAGGATAGTTTTTATCCACTCTACACGGGCGACGCCACGCCCGTGTAGAGTGGATAAAAACTATCCTATATCCTAACTCAGATCATGATTGACCTGTGTGCAAATTTCGTAAATATTCTCCAGCCGTTAAGGCGTACAATGGAGACAAACAGACACGAGTTATTTTTGCATTTATAATATTAGTTGAAGACGAATATTTAAGCGATAAATTTCAACAACAATTAAAACTATTTTTAACATAATAACTACATACATTTCTTTTAAAATTTCACTTCGAAGATAAATGTATTTTAAAACTTTATTAAAAATACTGTTATTTTCAAATGAATATGCTTATCAGTGCATAATTAATAATAATAACATTCTACAAGACTCAATAAAATTGTAAATATTTAGTCTATTATAATAATCGTGCAATACATAATACATAAATATAACTTAAAACCTAATATACAAATACTTGTATAAAATATAAATACCATAAAAGCAAATGATACTATTCTAATTTAATTATTATTTGTTTTTTTCTTAACAAAAAGTGCCTTCATCCTCATCCTCTCTCCTATTAAAAATTAACTTTGCTGTGCCCGACAGGGTCCATAATTGATTCAATGTTTCAACATACCAACTATTATATGTACACATTATGGAATGCAATAAAGTATTGAGTATAGTTTAGATTTTTGGGCGGAGTCAAGTATATGTCGAAGAAACAACTAAGAGGCGAGAGAATCGCGGCGATAGTCACTCTGTGACATCGACTCGATGATATCGCCGCGTGGAGATTACTCCATACATTTTCTATAGAATTTGATGTTACAGCGCAACTATCGGTACGATACTCTAGCCCGTTTAGATGGCGCCTCAGTTGTTTCTTTAACATTCACTTGACTCCACCCAAAAATCCATACTAATATTATAAATGCAAAAGTAACTGTCTGTCTGTCTGTGCCGCGAAACTTTCGCCCGTTTTGATGGCGCCTAATAATACAGTTGTAAGTACCTGGTGTCGGGGGTAGTTCCACTTCGACGTCGGGACGCGGCGTCTGAGGAGGTACCGCGGCCGGTTCCGGCGCCGGATCCGACTCTAACCGTGCACCATACGATCCAGTGTTAATTGAGTGCGGTTAGGTAGCATATGTACATTAGTTATTAGGAAATGTTTACATGAATCTGTTAGTTGCGTAATAGGCCTTATTGATGTGTGAATAAGGTCTATAAGCATGTTTTTGTATAATGAAAATGGAGTTTGATTGATGATTGGATTAGGTTTCATAGTAAACAATTCCCATTAAGTTATTATGATTGTTTATGGTTTATTTTTTTTTTGTTAGTGCAGTCAGCAAATTATAATTTTTAAAATTTTAATCAATCAATTTTGGTAATACAATTGGGATCATTTCCATCAGTCTTCATCAAATATTGAATCCTATTGCAATGATTATGTTATGATAAAGCATAAATGGACAACATTTAGGGATTGCAATCCAGCGGCATTTTCAATCCAGATGGATTTATGCTGGATCAAAGCAAATCCAGCTGGATCCGGTGCGGATCCTTTCGATTTTTCAAAATGAAACAATTATAACTGTAGAAACTTTAATAACTAACTACCATAATACAATCATCCCAGATAGTTGAAATAGCTATTCATTTAACTTTTTTACTATGTAGTCTCATTACTATTTTAAATAATAATGTGTAGCCCACTTATAAAATCTGTTGTTAACTCTCGTTAAAAGTAGGAGTTATAATATAATTTAAGAATTGACTTGTCTTTTAAAGAATGTAGTCAATCAACTGTTACATTTTTTTTTTTACTTTTCTGAAAGTAAGGTCTCAACAAAAAAAAAAGGTTATTGAGGTTATCTCTCATCCTACTTTTGGCTCTGCCTCTACGCTGGTTGAGTTTGAGAGTCATCAGATAATCATAAATTAAAGTTTTAGTTTCCACCTCTTACTCCCTCGCTTTCATAAAAAAAAATTTTTACTCGTTTTTAGCTGATTGCGGATCCGCATCGCTGGATCAAGTGCCAGATGCTGGATACATCAATCACAAAAATGTGCTGGATCTAGCATTGCAATCCCTCTCAGACATTTTGCAAAATGTAGTAATGACTTCATTATATTCTCATGGAATCACCATATTCATGGGAAACAAAAGTTGCACAATATTATTTCCGCAACTTGTTTTTTAGTTACGGGAAACATGTTACTGGCAACACATAATCAGCCTATAATGTTCCCACTGCTGGGACACAGGCCTCCTCTCTGTGAGAGGGAGTGGGCCGTAATCCACCACGCGGGCCCAGTGCTGGTTGGTAGATGTCACATGTCTTCGAATTTTTTGGTTCTAGGACATGCCGGTTTCCTCACGATGTTTTCCTTCACCGTTTTGAGAGCAGTGGTGATGAAATAATTTACACAAAGTAAAGCGCCAGTCAGGGTTCAAACCTACGACCTACAACTGCACGTAAGTCGCGGTCGTTACCACTAGGCCAACACTGCTCAAACTTGCTTGTTACTGGCAACACTTGCTTATAACTAGTTTCATACATGTTGCCAGCAACACAAAAGCTGTTGTTGAATCAATTTTGCACAAATTTTGTTTATCATAAGTATGGTGCTGGAGGTAACCAAACCAACACATGGTATAGCAGAGATTCATGCTGAAGTTTTGAATGTAATGATGGCATTGCAAACCATATCCCGGTGAGATGAAGCAGTGAGTTAAAGACAGGTGTAAACTTACCGACGGAGGGTTCGTACTCTTGCGGTACTGGTGTGGGAGGTTCTAGTTCAGCTGTCGGAAGTGGTGCTGGAGTTTCTGGTGGTAGCATTGTCTGAAAAAAATATTGTGAGTATTAATTTAGCTCTTTCGAAATAAGTTGTCGGAATGCATTCAATATCATTTATTATCATTTGTGCTGAAATACTGGACGCTACTGGACTATTATTTACAGTTCATCTTATATTTTCGTCTTTACAAAGATTATTTAGTTACACCTTCAACTGCAGCAATAAGTATGGTAAAACGATTTCCACTGATATCCGATTGTATAATCAATTAAACTGTTTGGTTAAATTGGTCACATTATTTTTGTTATTTGTGATACAGGCAGCAAGATTAAACCATTGATAAATTTATGATGTCAATACCGGTCGCGATCGATGCCGATTGAAAATTGAATTGGTGTCATGTGCGCATTTTCTTATTACGACTAAACTGTTGTGTTCGTGGTCAGTCAGTCTGTCGGTCGTCTGCGGGAGAAATATAGCTGTACAAGGATATTTTAATACGTGACCAAAATTGGAACCCACGTCGCCATTTTGTTTTTCCAATACATTTCACAAAACCCTTGTAGCAGTGTACCCTGCTTGTTACGTGTAGGTCAGGTTACGGCACTGTCTCAAAAAAGTTAACTATTAACCGGTTTCTGAATTGAGAATTTGATATTTAAATCATCAGTCTAATTCTGTCATCACTGATTGACAGAAATAAAATGATTTAAATTAAAAAATCGCGTGGAAGTTCGAAAGGATTACCGAGGCCCCTGGCAACACAGGCAACGGAGGGAATACGGGTGGGTTTTAGTCAGTAAGAGACACCCTCCCGTTCCGCCCAGAGCGGGAGAAGTTATTTGATGATTTCCCACAAACAAAATAAAGCGGTGCACCTCGTCGTGGCGCCGCTTGCGCGCGGCGCGGCGCGCGGGCTCGGGCTCGGGCGAGCGCGCCGCCTCGCCGCCCTCCTCCGCCTCGCTGCGCAGCGTCATGTTGCGCTGGTATTTCTGGAACAAGTATAAAAACATCACATGGCAGAAGTATCTGATAAAAGTGTAAACAAACCCTGTTCGAAGTCAATTCTTACGCAATCACTCACTAAAGGGAATTAGTAACACATTCATCTGTATTTAGAAGGTAAAGGTTTTAAATATCACAACTTTTTCCAACAATAATTGTTTGATTAACATTATTAAATTGTAATTGACAAAATAACGACGAAAATTCAAGTTATAAAATTATCCTCAAAAATCTATAGGGTGATTTAAAATTAGAATTTCAGTTTTATGTATTCAAATAATCAAATCAAAGCACTCGATTTGTAAGTCTCTCTACAAATTGGCATCCACGGATAAGTTTTCTAATCAATTTTTTTCAGATAATTTTGGAACAAACTATAGGAAGGAGTGAAAATTTACAGTAGCAGGCCTGAATTGTGCCCGAATCAGTACACTATGGATAGATCCCGATATTTAACATGGAAATTAAACATAACTGGCGAAACGTAGGTGCAATATTTGGCTGTTATTTGATTTTTCGGAGCCTAGAAAAAAAACTAAGCCACAGTAAATAATGATATTTAAATATCTATAAAAATTACGAAGTTGTTTCCGTTTTAAAGTCTATGCTAGACAGAAACAGCACTATATACTAGCATCTGACGAGAACACAGAAGAGCCATAGCAACTTCGCGCCATTCAATACAATGATCGCTTTGTGTGACAGGAATAGAAGAATAATCTGAAAAGCGTATAACTTCTCTATTTTTCCACGACTGTATTTGTTTTTTACAAAACGTTTTTTAGTGACGTAGAAATCGTTTCTGATTGACAAACTAACTTACCACCACATTACCCCCTATCTACTGCTTTATGTGGCCAATATTTAAGAAAAAAAGTCGAATTCGTGGTAGGATCCCAAGGGAGGCCCTGTGTCCTGCAGAGGAACACAAATGGCTGATAATAATAAACAAATAACTCACCTTAAACAGTACTCTCGAAGGTATCGGCCTAGCCGGTAAAGTAAACAGTTTCTCGACGCCCCCAGTCTCCTTCCAATGCATCAGTCGTCTGGTCGGCGGCGCGAGATCCAACGTCGTTACGATGTCGGATGTGTTGCTCAGCTGATTCTTCATTTCTTCTCCAGATATGTTCTTCACTTCGTCGACGATCAGCTTACGTTTGCGTTTCGTTTTTGTTATGCCTGGTGAATAGGATTGTGATAAGTTTTATTGATGGCACATCTCTCACTCGACATACCGGCGCGACGCGTACAGTCAGCAACAAAACTCGATTAAACACCGTTACCTTTAGATAATTATGATCTAATCTGATAAAAAATAATAATAAATTATTTATTGAGAGTAACTATGTGACTCATACAGTGTTAGTGACAATAAAATAAACTTACAACTATGTTAGTAATACAATTACAACAACAACTACACAAACACACACACACAACAAAATACAAAATAATCATTGCTTCAGCATTCCAGCTGAGAAAATGAGTCAATATATTACTTTTCATTATTGCATGTAACAGCTATTTTAATATTTTGCTCAATAAATAAAAAATAAAATAAAAAAAACAGCCTATAATGTTTCAACTGCTGGGACACAGGCGCCTCCTCTCTTTGAGAGCGAATGGGCTGTAATCCACCACCACGGGGACCCAGTGTGGTTTAGTAGATGTCACATAGCTTCCAGTTTTAAGTTCTAGGACATGCCGATTTCCTCACAATGTTTTCCTTCACCGTTTTGAGAGCAGTGGTGATAAAATAAATTACACAAAGTAAAGTCCGTATCTTGGTTCGAACCTACGACCAACTCCTAAGTCGCAGCAGTGGGCCACCACTGCTCTACTGCTCTAGGACCACTGATTTCATCAACAACAGATGTTCGGTTCTCTCTTTCTAAATCCTAACTAATATTATAATTAATGCAAAAGTGAATTTTTTGCTTCGTTTGTTTGTTTTTTACACTTTCACGCTGAAACGACTAAACAGATTTGGACGAAATTTGGCACTTGGGTAGACCATGGCGTGGGTTAGGACACAGGATACTTTTATCCCGATACTCCCATGGGATCGAGACTTTGCGATTAAATAAATTACACAACGTAACGCGACTGACCGAGTTCGAACCCACGACCTACAACTCGTCGGGACCGCTACACCTGTGCCAAATAGGGTATGAACGTTTGTATGGAAGTTCGTGATTTTTGCCGGTGGGATTCCATCGGGCACACGGCTTGTAGTAGTAGTATAATAATGACCTTTAAGCACAGTAGCGTCCACAGGCGCGAGTGCGAAGGACTCCTCGTCGTTGTGCAGCAGCGTGGTGTTGTCGGCCAGGCGCTCGGCCGCGCCGCCCGCGGGCGAGGCGCTGGGCGCGCGCGCGCCGGGCGCCGCCACCACGTCGACGTCCTATGGACAATGGACAAGGGTTTCATGTATGGGCTTTTAAGATTTCTCGGAGAGTAACACATTCATACAATCGACTTAATTAAAATCTGTCTGTCAGTGAATGAATGAATAAATAAAATTCATTAGGTATATCACAGGCTGTGCGTCTCTAATTTCATTCTAGAATGATGAAATTTTGCACATGAGTTCCTTATATAACAAAGGTGAGCGCAAAAAATCGGACAAGTGCGAGTTAAACTCGCGTGCTGAGGATTCCGTACAATGAATATGTTATCTACTATGTTTTTTATCCCAAGAACAAACTTAACATTGTAGTTGAGGAACATGTTCTCCCATACATTCCAACCGCAAATGTAAGTTTGCACTCATAATATTGCAAGATTTACCAACACAACACGGTATTATACTTCTTATAGGTTTTCCTGTAATCAGTAGTTTCGGAGGTAATGGTCAATATTCATCAATTCTCTTAAATAACTTTTAAACTATTTAAATGAAAATTATAAAAACATTGAGACCCTCAAAACAAGCCATTTCATTTAATATGTCACACGTTTGAAAAACTTTTTTTATGTTATTTTCATTTGCCCCCCAAAAGCGACCCTCATATTCAAAATTCATTTATATACGTTAAACGTCTGTGTCTAGGTCACATATCAACATAATCAGTCCAGTAGATTCGGATCAAATCGGCTCTGACAGACGGACAGAGACAGACACACGAGGCCCTATAATGATCCTATAAGGGTTCCGTTTTTTTTCCATTTGAGTTACGGAACCCTGAAAAGGATTGAAAATTCATCCCCGAAAGGAGTTAATACGCGCTGAAAGTTTATAAGGAAGTTCGTCAATTTTTTATCCATCTTGTTTAATTTGATATAGTGGTCAAACAAGAGAACATAATAATAAAAACATCAACAAGGGATTGGCTCTTAACTTTTACATAAACTAAGTTTCATGTTGCATTTTGTTTCTTTCGTAGAAAGTAGTGTTATCTCACCATAGGTATGTGTGGGCTCGGAGAAGGCGGGACAGGTACGGGGGGCGGGGCCACGCTGTCGGGCACAGGAGAGCCTCCCCAACTGGAACATAACACATCGTCAAACTTCTCATGCACATAAATGACCACTGGAGAATAAACTATTGACCATTTTAAAACAGATTCTACTTTTCTCGTGGTTTATGACGCAAATCACGGAGAAGTAATGGATGGAGTGCTCACTTCTTTACTCGATCAACAAATATTTTAAGGGAGATGAAAGAACTGACGTCAATGCATTAAATCATTTATTTTTTCACAAACATGGGTAATTGGTATATAATGGTTTTTTTTATCATAACATCCTCAATTCTATGATCTACCATCACATGCAAATCATATTAAAGTACAAAAGATATGATAATTTTAAATAACAATTAGGAAATTATAACAATGATTACAACTGCGGAATAAAATGCAATATTTTTGATCTTCCCAGTTTTTTGTCAAACTTTATACTTGGTGCACTCTTGCGTTTATCATTAATTGTAGTATAAACTGACCTGTGCGCCGGCGAGGTCCCGGCGTCGTAGTGGTCTCCCATGTCGTCGTCCGAGTCGGGCGCGTCGGGCGCCGCCGCCAGGCCGGGCGACGCGCCGCCCACGCCCGCCGCGTCGATCTCGGCCTGTTGGTGCGTAGCTTTGTAATGGTGATGTAGGATGCTGGTTAGCAAGAAAATCAACACAAAGCAGACCATTTTCCATAGCATGCCAAAGGTTTCTGAGCAGAGATCCGTATGAGAATACAAAGAAGAAACAAGCAATAATCATCATGCTTGCTCACTGTCTCCCTGCGTCCTAACCGAAAGCGACCGTCGCGCTAATACGCGTTTACGAAATCTTTTATATGTATTATGACGTACAAACGCAACTTGATTTATCGCGTGTGCGTGTCAGACAAGCTACACATGTTTCCCCATACCACCCAACTGCAAATATAAATTTGTACGCACAATATAGATTTACCAAATTATTTTCCTGTGTTCTATAAGTAAAGAACTATGAAGAACTTCTTGTATTTTTTTTTTCAACATTTTAGGGTCAGTAGTAGGTAGTTTCGGAGATAAGGGGAGGAATGGTCAATTTTCATATATTTTCTTAAATAACTTTAAAACTATCTATTTTAAAATTATTACAAAATTGTTGAGACCCGCAGAACAAGCCTTTTCATTAGATACGTCACCCGGTTCAGTTTGCAAAGTTTTTTTTTATTTGCTCCCCAAATTGACTCTCATATTAAAAATTCATTTATTTACGATACACGACAGTGGTCACAGAAAATCAATTGTACCAAATATCAACAAAATCGGTCAAGTAGATTCGGAGATAATCGGCTGTGACAGGCATACACAATGTTCCTATAAGGGTTCCGTTTTTTTTTTCATTTTGAGGAACCTTAATAAACAAGCAAGTCTGATGATGATCCGTGTAAAATAAGTTTTTACTCTAAAGTAAATTTTTCGCTTTTGATTGATGTAGCCAAGTAACAGGCTACATCAATCAATGATACCGCATTTACTTGAAGAAATACTATTTACCTGCAGCGACTGTGGCTGTGCGGAAGTGCCCGGCATGCCCGAAGCAGCCGCGGCTGAGCTACTGCCGCCGGTCACCTCACCAAAGAGGTCACCCTCAAACAGACCGCCCGCGTCTAAACACATACCAGTAACACAGTGAGTACAAGATATAGAACAAAAAGAAACAGCTAACATACATGTGAAAGAAATGAGACATGACTAAACACAATCTGGCTGGTCAAGTCTTTTGAGAAGGGTATGTTTCACTAAGGTAGAAGAATATTATTTTAATGTTATTCCTCTGTTTAAATATTCATCCTACACCTAAGAAATTGAACAAAAAAAAATGAAGAGAAATTGTCTTCATAAGTTTCCTTCGAACTTTCTGAAACCAAGAGATCTCCACGCAAGTAAATAACCTCAGTTACGCTAGGGGCCTATGTTACTAGTTAGTTTTACAAACCTGTCCTAGATTAGCTAAGTCTAAGATTAGCTCACAATCTCTAAGAAATGGGTGTATATTACTCACGTCCAAAATCCGCAACATCTCCAATAGTTCCTCCAAAGCCATCATCCATGGGCGCATGAGGCGCTGCTTCCATGCGGCGCGGGTGTTCCGGTTCTAGCGTGGGCACGCCGCCTGTCAGGCTGCCCACACCACCGTCTTTACCAGCCAGTTCCAGAGATGACCCATCCGCGAACAGTAGGTTACTCTGGAAGACGGATAATGTTGTGAATAATAAGGTAAAATTGAGTTGGACATGGAAATAAATTGTGATCTTTTACAGTCTCCAGCTCTGGCCACACTGAGGCGAATAAATCCCGCGCGGTACGTGAGACGCCACTGTGTACGTCGGTTGTTTTAATGACTATTCGCGACAGTTTCAACACCTAAATACAAGTTACTTGACACGATCGGCACGAGCAAATCCCGCATGAGATTCTCATCAGTTTGGCCAAAGATTTAGACATAAGAGTATAAAACAGATGCAAATAGTAAATTAATTAAACAAAATTTCAAACAAACAAACAAACATTGAGCACTCCATTTGCTCATTAGTCTGGGATAATAGATATTTTCTGAGTTTTTTCCATCCAGGGAAACACGAAGAACAGTTTTGCTAGTTGGTTATTTTTCATACCTGTTCCAATCCACCTTCATTGCCGATAGCTTCACGCATGATATCAGGGTTGTCTGTATCGAACCCCATGTCTCCGAACCCATCGTCATGGGTGACCAGGTTTAAGGAGCCATAGTCTTCGCGCATTGTAATCTCTTCAGCTCTTGACTGATTTAGAGAGAACTGGGCTTCAATGTCTACCTCACTGAAATGGAAAAGTATTTAGAACTATCTGACTTATTGGAATACTGCATGTTTTTATAAATAATCAAGATGTTAATTATCGGATAAAAAATGTGAAAAATATACAAGGTGGTTACTCAATTTCAATTAATAACATCATCATCATCCCAACTATGTTGGGGTCGGCTTCCAGTCTAACCGGATGCAGCTGAATACCAGTATTTTACATGGAGCGACTGCCTATCTGACCTCCACAACCCATTTACTGGGTAACACGATACCCCTTGGTAAGACTGGTTGTCAGACTTTCGGGCTTCTGACGACCCGTAACGACTGTCAAAGATCTACAAATGACAGCCGGGACCAACGGCTTAACGTCCTTTCCGAGGCACGGAGGGGTCTTAGTGTGTAAAGATGGTCACCCATCCACGGACCAACCGCGGCAAGCGTAGCTTAACCTGATCGATCGACCCGTGCGGCTGTCATTACTTGGCCACAAGCCCCATTTCCAGTAATAGATGTAGGTAACTAATATAAAAGTCTTATTGGTTAGTATGTTACCTAAGTTACATTTTTTTAATGGCACATAATATGAGGGCTGGAAAGGCATTTCTATCAATTATATTTAAAATGATTTTATATTTTATATTTTCAATTAATAACATCATAAAAAGATTATGCTGAATAATTATAGACACTAGCAGTTATTGCTCTTTCCCTGTCTCTTTGTAGGAATCTGCACATTAAACTATGTATTGTTATATTGTTACACTTTTCAGTAACTACTAAAGTTACTGAAAAGTGTTGAATATAAATATACATCAATTCAGGAACTTAACAGACTTTATTACCTAATACTTTTTGATCTAAACAATAACAAAATTAAATGAGGATCAGAAACCCTAAAAATTTAATATGATTCTTTTAAAATCAATTGTTTGTAACTATATAATTCATAAGCAGAGATCGGATATTCGGATGCATATTTACCTAAAGTTAATTTTTAGCTATGACAGTATGGAAGCGGCTTTTTAAAAATCTTTTTTTTTTAACAGAGGCCACAAACAACGGGAATGCATAACTAGTCCGGTGTATGTGTGTGTATGGAAGCGACTTCTAAAAAAATATTTATAAAAAAAAACCCGGGATTATTGGATTGCATGTTTATTTAAAATTAATGTTTCTACCTACTTTACATCATAATATTAAGTAGGTACATATGCATCCAATTACATATGTAGTCAGAAAAAAACATTCGTCGATTTTGTTCGATTTTGTCGAATTTGTCGATTCGGGATTCGGCGGGCGGGATTTTTACGATCGATATAAAAGTGCATTCCATATAAGCTAACATTTGAAAGTAAGTTAATATACATTCGATTCTATAATCAGAAACTTAAATTTGTATTCCCAGAGCCGCAGAATTTTGCGATACAAAAGCGCATTCCATATTAGCCAACATCTCAACTTTAGGTGAATATGCATCCGAATATCCGATCTCTATTCATAAGTGCCCATGTAGATTTATGTGAAATAAAATATTTTGATGTTGATTTGATTTGACTAAATTTATGTTAATTATTAATGTACTATTCACACCTTGTTAAATATGTTTTATACCTACTAATAAACTAGTTCTTTTTTTGCATTATATTCTTGAACTTCAAAGTCAAATAGAATCTTTCCAAATCAAACTGGCAATTGGGGTAATAGCTGACCTTTGCGTTATGCTTGTGAACGGGTGCTTGTGGTGACTGGTCAGTTTATTTTAGTAGTAACTGTTTCTTTATTTTATGTTGATGGTCCTAGTTTATCATTTGTGACAGAGTTACAGCTATAGCTATATGTAAGCGGGCACGCCATTTATGCCTGGAGGCTTTTATTTAGGTATTAATTTCTGTTTCTGTTTTTATAAAATTTCTGTTTTCGATGTTTTATTTTGTAGTTGGTATAGTGGTGTGCTAGATGAAATATGCCTAATAATTTAATGTTTTAGCGTTGTGTAAATTATTTTTAATATATAAATATGTATATAGATTTTTTCTAATTGAACAGGCAGCTGTGCTACTGGGGAGTTTGTTGCTCCACTTCTTCTTCCAAGCTAAAGCACTAGGAAGTGGTCAGAGGTGGGCGGTTTGGGGGACTGTCTCAGCCTAATTTGAATAAATGACTTTTGATTTCATGTAATACAAAATCAAATAAATAATTTGTGATTTTAAATCGCGGGATTAACGTCATTATCATCATTTCGGGATTTTAGAGAAGGTATTATCCACTCAATGTTACTTACTCCTCAAAGTTTAAATAAATACACTTTACCTATGGGGAGCTCTGCTAATAATTAATGGTGTTTTCTTTACCATGTTGTATGGAAAACACCATTAAATTATTACATGTCATTACCATAATTAAAGAAGTCCCGTTTTATTTAGAAGTAAATTTATATTTTATGCTTTATGGACTGCCTCGTTGGTCTAGTGGTCGCAACAGCTACTGCTAAGCATGAAGTCCTGGGTTTGATTCCTGGGTTGAGCAGTGTTATTAGGTTTTTCTATCTGGGATTTCTCAGTAGCAGCCCTGTCTGGATTTGTGCCCAGTTGATGGCAATAGGCTTGCCCCCTATTAGACAAGGGACTTAATCCTAACTGATGGAATGTGGGTGTACTATAGGTGTACATCTGCCTAACCCTTTGGGGAATACAAGCGTGATGTTATGTTATATTTAAACGTCTGTAGACAAAAAATTTATGTTTTACTATTTATAATTCTTACGGTCTTCAAAAGATGTGACCTGATTCATCTGCCATCAATGTTAAAGGGTCATGATTGTCTAAAAACAGAAAAAAAAGAAAGCAAATAAAGGACTCACTTCAACTCAGGCATGGCAGTGTCAAAGTCGTGGAAGACCTCGGGTAAAGTGATAGCATTCATGGCAGCTTCCCTGTGTTCTTCAGGCAAATCCACCATGCCAGGCCGAAAGGCCATCTAAAAGAAACATTACATACATTAACCTTGTTTTCTAACAAGTAACGCATAAAATCTTCACACATTGAATGTAATATGTTAATTTGCATAGTATATTGTTTTGGGTTGTTATAAGGCACAAGATAGTCTTAGGTAATCATTGTTCAAGTACCAGGAAAATTAAGCTGAGAACACTATAAAGTTCTGATAAAGTATCAAAAGAAACCAAACAAAGCATAACAATTTTGACAGTGAGGTTTACTACTGTAGTTTACAAACAAGCCACTTAAATTTAATGAAACATATCGAAAATAAACACACCTTGATCTTGACAAAGGCTTCATTACAATCCTGGAGCAAGTACTTTGCCTTTCTCGAGTAAATCCTCACGACACCAAGCAACAGATGGCCAGAAGTACGCAAAGCCATCTTCACTTTGGGCTTCAGGATACCATCGACTGACTTTTCGATATTAGTCTCAAATACATGAGCCTTCGTCAGCTTCTTATCCCAATGAGCCGCCAGCCAAATTTTGGCCAAGGGGCCCTTCTTGGCCAGCACGAAATGTGCGTAAAACATTATGATGGCTTACTGCTTCCGGCTTGTACTTACATCAACCTTGTTCTGAAATATAAACTATGAAATAAGCACCCCACTATCATCCACAGCTAGTCAAATTAACGCGACTACATGAAGTAGCCCCATAGGGGCTGTTTATTACAATAATTGGTAACGACTATGAGCAATTTGGCGCCTAATCTTCAAGCACAATTTTCAGAGACGCCTACGTTTTCTAACTGCATAATAACAATTTGCACGTAATACTAACTCTATAAGCGTATGTTTAATACTAAATTCATTGAGTTTTACCGGATAATAAATCAAATATCATATAATTCACCTTTCACGCACAACGTAAACATGACAACAATTACGCTTTCAAGATGGCGGCGTAACATACGAACGAAGTTTACGAACCACAAAATACGAACCGTTGCTTCGTTCAGAAATGGTCGAACTTATCATATACATGAAAACAGGGATATTCGAATTTTATGAATAGTAGTACAAAATTGGTAACAAAACACAAAAACATGAAATCCTTTGAGTTTCTGCTGCACTTCTTTTTGAGCTGCATTGAGATGAATTACCCATGTATTTATATGTGAATCAGTAGAAGGTAGTCAACAGATTCATCGGACCTTCAATATATAGCTGCATTGTTCCAAGTTTTGTCACACAACAAATGTTTAGTTAGGGTTGATTCGGCATAGCCGGGTCATAAATTACAATACTTAAATTATGTAGATACTAGCTGCTGCCCGCGGCATAGCCCGCGTGGCGTTTTCTAAAATGAAGTACTAAGTTAAGCTTACAACATCAGTTATATTAATTTTAAATATTGTTTTTTTTGTAATAAGTACCGTTTAAACTTTCATATGCATGTATGAAAGAGCTGTTATTTTGACATTACAAACAGACACTTCAATTTTATTTATTTGTAGATATTTAATAAAATATAATAATAATTAATAAAAATAAACAAAATTTCTAAAGTAAAAGTTGAAAAAAATGTTACATATACGTCACGGTCAATGGGGTTAAAAACTGAAAGCTCGCCAATTCGCCATAGCTATGTGACAGCAGGGTTGTCCGTCTACAAACCACCATTGTTATGTTCATGTTTATTTTTGTGTCGATCACAAATTAAACGAAACCTAGTTAAATATGTATGCAACTTGGAGTGTACCACTATTAAAAGACGAGCTAAGGCCAGGTAAAGAAGCAGCTGCAGTGGAAAACTCAATAAATTATGAATGTTTTATAACTTATTTTGTGTTTGTGGACTTTATGTTTTCTTTTTTTGTTGAAAATTGGAGGCGTAGGATAGAAATAACCTGAAAACAATTGACAACCAAGTCGAGGAAGATCTTCCTGACTGAAAAACTTCAGAGATGATTCTAACACTGATCCAAAATATATGATAACCAAACACACATACACCTTTACTATAATATACCTAATATCACATCACAAGTGCCTGTAGGTAAAGACAATACCTGAATACAAATTTCTCCCATAAAAGTTTTCAAGTTTCAAAATGCACATGTTTGTTTTTTAATCCCAGAGACTAATTTGACATTTCAAATTATTGTTGTTCGTTTTTTCAATTTGGAGTCGGACGTTTGCATGTGTCAATTTAGTCTCCGAGACTAAAAAGCAGACTTTAGTCCCGACGAAATGTCGGGTTTCAGTTTTTTTTTCGAGAGCTTTCTTCAATAGCTTTTTCGTCTATTAGCATCTTTAGCAAATAGAAAGAAGTCGCTCGTTTACAAAAAAATGTATGGATAGTGACAGCTATAACTATAATAAATTATATAGCTATAGCTGCCCAAGTCTCAGACGTTGGATAGTAGCGACATCTAAAGTAAGCAAGTCGCAGTTTTTGTCCTCGTTGCATTTGCCAACTACCACCAAACACAAAACGAATCTCAGCATAGACAAAAATGTTTCATTTTGTCTTTGACAGGCGACCATTGATTCAATAGTTTCTGTCAGTTTTCTTTTCCGGTTTACCTGTGGAGTACGCGAGACGTACGTTAAAATTTAGTCTAATAATCTTGAAATATTTAAGTTATCATTCACTATTTTAGATTTTGATACATTCTAAAAGTGAAGTAACAGTTCAAAGTTGTTGTTTTTCAGTGTATTTATTATTTGATTCGAATATTTCAGTGGTTTCGTGATGGCATACATGATGGGTGTAGAATCGCTCTATTTGTGGCCAGACCGATGATGTGACTTCTGATCAATATGTATTGATTTTGTTGCTAGGTCTGCCACAGGCACCTGTCCAAGATGGGAGCGTACAGATATATCCAAGAGTTGTACAGAAAAAAATTGAGCGATGTGATGAGATTCCTTTTGCGTGTCAGAGTATGGCAGTACCGTCAGTTGACTCGTATGCATCGCGCCCCTAGGCCTACAAGGCCCGATAAGGCAAGGAGGCTGGGATACCGCGCCAAGCAGGGTAAGGATTTTTTTCATTTTGACTGGCACATTTGTTGATACACGTGGTATATTATATCTAGTCTGGATACTGATGTTGATCTGTGTTTGCAGGATTCGTTGTCTTCAGAATCCGTGTGCGTCGTGGTGGCCGCAAGCGCCCCGTGCCCAAAGGTGCCACCTACGGCAAGCCTAAGAGCCAGGGTGTGAACCAGCTGAAGCCTACCCGCAACCTACAGTCCATTGCTGAGGTAAGTTTCATTCATAAATTTTCATGTGTTGATTTATAGGTTAAGTACTGATGAGAGCTAAGAGCATTGAAAACTCCACCCATAATGATCTCTGACCAAAATAAGTCCTTGGGGGTTGTGGACTCATTTTTAAAGCATGTTGTTAGTACACATGTGAGTTTTTGCAGAGCCTGAGTTAAAGCAAGATAGATTCTAACTAACCTGCTCTTCAATCAAATGTTTCTGTGGCACTTTTAACCCTTTACCAGGCCCCAGAGAACTACAGTAGCAACAATGTTCTTTTTATGGATTCGTATACTAAAGGCCGTTTCATATTGCATCACTGAAACTGAAAAAAAAAAATGCTGAAGACATTTAAAAAAACATGTGGAAAAATATAATCCCACTGCCTGCCTAGAGATTGACATTGACTATATATTATATATGTGAAAATGAGTTTTTCTGCATAAATGATTAGAATAACTCAAAAACTACAACATCAAAAAATTGTCATTGTTGCCATGATTTAAAAAAAAAATGTGGCACTTGTTCAAAAAACACTCAACCAATGGACAACCATAGCGGCTATAAAAGTGACATTTGTGCTCCAATTCCCTTTGTTTTGTGACCATAGGTAATATACAGAGTTTTTGACAGTTTGTGGGTGGTATATTGCCTAAACCTGTTAGGAGCATAGAAAATACTATGTGGGAGGCATGTTCCCTTAACCTGGTTAAGTTAAAATTGGCTAATGCCGGGTTTCTGTCTATCTATTCATTAGCACTATTGGTTCAATAACTTGTGAAAATGCATTTCCGAACACTGCAATGTAAGATAAACTTAAGTTAACTGACCAATATGTGCTGTTTATCGGTTCCAACACTTTATTTGACATTTCATTTCATAGCAACTGCATCAACTTTTAGGCTAAACTTAGTGTTTAATTGAATTGCTAGTGAAAGCTAAATATTTAAATTACTCGAGAAAACAATGAAGCATAATGGATACGAGCAGCTCATCAGTCTGATTTGGAAGTACTGGAGTTTGTTTTTAATATATCAGTACCCAGAAACTTAAGATGTAGGAGACATCCTTTCAAAATGTTTACGGATGAAGAATTTAAATTGAGATATAGCTTTGATAAGAACACTGCGATACACCTGATGATACCACCAAGTAATATCATCAGCCCTGCTCTAGGTCCCTTTAGGCATTGCAAATATCAATTGTCAGTTTTGGAACAAATTTTTATCGCATTACGGTTTTGCACTACAGGTACTTTCCAAGTAGTAATTGGTGATGACATTAACCTATTGACCTCCACGTCAAAAAAGCAAAGACGGCCCCTTTGCGCCAAGCTACGAATTATTCCTTAAAATCTGTCATGTTGTCGTAGCCGTGGTGTGCTGGGCACATTCAAAAGGTTGATCAGAGAAGGTTGGACAAAAGGTTAACGTTCACAAAATTGTCCATTTATCATCGATTACTTGTAAAAATCCTTTAGCCACTACTATTAGGAACATCTCTCTTTCAGTAAATCTTTTCTGCATTTTCTAGATTCCATTATTAACAAAAAATGGATAAAGCTTAAACAATTGGAAAACATACTAGACTTTAAACTTAAAGTTAGACAGCAAAGCAAATGATACCACGTGAAACAAAAACAATGAAGTGAAACTAAAGATGAATTATAATATAAAATCAATTTTAGATGCGGTCTCTTACACAGACCCATCTAGCGGCAACTAAGGAACTAGTTATCAAATGGTTTGTTGCATATTCAGAAACGCAGTGACAGTTAACCAACGTTTATCTTATGCATAACTTTATTGAATCAAAAACTAATGAGAGTTTGTCTGGGAACTTCAGAAACCAGGCATAAGATAACCTCATGTTTGTAGCACTTCATTTTGACAACAATGAACACTTACATAGTACCCTAACCAATAATTATGTACATTCTTGTGATTTAATAATCTTTGTTTTGCTCACAGGAGCGTGTTGGTCGTCGTTGCGGAGGTCTGCGTGTGCTTAACTCCTACTGGGTGGCTCAGGACTCTTCATACAAATACTTTGAAGTCATCCTGATTGACCCCTCACACAAGGTAATAATTCAGTTATTGGCTTGACTCATCCTTATCAAGAATGAATACTCATCCTTATCAAGAATGAATACTCAAATGATGAACTTTTTGTCATGCACCAATCTGAAAGGTTTTGCTGAATCTTCACCTACCATTTTAATCTGATACAATTAGTTAAACAACACATTTGCTTTCTGAACAAAAACAAAAAACTAAGCTTTGTTCTTTGTTTCTCAGGCTATCCGCAGGGACCCCAAGATCAACTGGATAGTAAACGCTGTCCACAAGCACCGTGAGATGCGTGGTCTCACATCTGCTGGCCGCAGTTCCCGTGGTCTTGGCAAGGGTCACCGCTTCTCACAGACCAAGGGAGGTTCCCGCCGTGCTACCTGGATCCGCCGCAACACACTCCAGCTCCACCGCAAGCGATAAATGTTGCATCAGACAAGGCATTGACTTTCTATTTGATTTCTATTATTATCAGATAGAAAGCCAGTGTCAAATAAAATTTTACTTTACAAATTCTACTTTTCTTTTGCTCAGAATATAGACCTTTTTACGCCATTTTGTGAAGTGTAAGTATTGATTTTGTTGAATGTTTTGTATGGTTTTACTTTGGAGCAGATGTGCTCATAAATTTTTATTGTTATAGTTGTGCTGCTGGAATCCTTCATACATTTGGAAATCTTCTCAAAAGGGTAAATATCACGAAAGCTTGTAAATAATTTACTGAATTGATTGAAATCTTGTGTCTGACAAAGAATCAGTAATTTATTCTCCCAAGCAAGAGCTGGTTCTGTGCATTTTGGAAACCAGTGTGTTACCTCAATTCAATCATTACCACAAAAAAGTACTCAAATGATGAACACTCATGCACCAATCTGAAAGGTTTTGCTGAATCTTCACCTACCATTTTATCTGATACAAAGTTACACATAACATTACATTTATTTCCTAAACTCAATACCTAACCATGATCCTTCTGCTTTTCAGGCTATCAACAGGGATCTAGAGATCAACTGGATAGTAACTCTTCTGAAAAGGTAATTATCACTGAAGCTTTCAAAATATTTCCTGATTTTGGTTGACCCCTGTGCAAATTTGTACCAATCACATTTTTGTCTATGCTCGAAAAAGAGCTGAATTGTGTGCATGTTTGGAATGAGACCAAAGAGTGTTACCTCATTATCCTAAACATAGCATTATTTATTTATTTATTTCCCAAGTATTTTATTTTATTTATTCCCTGAAATAATTTCTGTATTAAGAATCTGTCCAAACTAAATGTGTGCATACAAGAATCTCTCTGTTTATCCTGACATGTATATAGATTGAAAAAAAAAAAAAGATAAAATACCGAAATTTGAATGATGATACAATGCTTGATGAATGCGCAACCCTGATTACCACGCATTTTAAACTTCCTTGGATGGCTGAACATGACTTAATATTTTATAAATAATAATTTGTCTGTAGAAATATATTTCAACAATATTTTTATTTCCACAGATACACACCTGCACTACAGAGCTGGCTCGAATTTCCTAGGTGATTATTATTTTGGTTTATATAGTAGTTTTTTTACAATCCAAAGTCGTCTAAGATTGCTTGTTAAAGTTACTAGTGTTAACGAGAAAACGAATTTGGAAAGATTAAAATCTTGTCTAGGTGAGGTTACTGTTATTTATATTTTCGGTAAACCTCAATCCGGCGAGAAACAAATATATTATACTACTTTACCGTCATCATAATCGATTCGTAAACCTTATTTAACAAGTATCTATTTTCATTTCACAGGTACTCATATTCCTACTGAAACTACATGGCGAATTATAGAGCCATCCGAAGCCATTTTAGAAGAAATGTTTCAACTGTGTCCTATAAACTCAGCGTCACGATTTACAATAAACAAGTTATAACCAATTTTTTTTTACTTTCCTACCCAAAAAGATCAGTTGTAAGTCAGGAATCGAATCAGAGTTAAAAAGCTAAAATGTACAATCACGAGCATATACACTTCCGGATACTAGAATCGAGCCACCACGCATGTTTTAGTTCAGTAACGTACACGAAATAATGGCGCCGATTCCCTTCTTCACAAACTAAACTAAATTTAAGTTCCGTCCATCTTTTTCTTTCTATTTCATTAAGAAAAGGACAAGATAAATTTTAGTTTAGTCCTGTCAAATGAATCAGTGCCTGTCACTACTCCATACACGTTTAGACGTGATTAAAAACTTGCCTACTAAAATTACGTCAAGCGCTGATTAATTATGTGTGTCAGAATGGCTGGTTGCCTGTGGCTTTGGTCTATGAGAGTTGATTAGAAAATTGCTACATAATTGCTTATATTTGCTACATTTAATAAATAATTGCTACATACTATATATATTTAGAAATAACATATTTTTTTTGTACAGCCATCCTGACGTTTGGTTGGCTGGTCGCCTCCTAGTTTAAAGCCAAGCATGTAGTTTCCCGAAATGTATTGCGTCAATAATTGCTACATATTTGCTTCATTTATCTAATTTAGTTGTATCTTCAAACATATGTTAAATAAAAGATGTAGCAATTATTTTAATTATCCCAAGGAAAAGTGCCTGATAAAACAATAAAGGCAAATACTTAGTTATGTTGAATCGGTTTAATCGTTTAGGCTCTGGCAACAGCGTAAGTAATGCGATTCTTGCGTTAAAAAAAAAATATGTACCTACCCTCAATAATCCAATAATTATCATTATAACAATTATTCTTAGTCATTGCTAGTGCAGATATCGTATTGGAATCACAGTCTAGGCTTATTTAATTTTATTCGACAATTTAAATAGATCTATGTTATTATAAGGAACAAGTACCTACCTATAGAACCAATTTTTAATTCGTGTTTTGGGTAACTATTATAATTAAATCTGTGGTTTTGGTGTTTGTGACGATGAAGAGGGGAAGAAAGTTCGTTGTGCCACTCGAAGAGCAAAAAAAGGTTTTCTTGCAATACAAAAAGTATTTTTCAAGTAAGTCAGATTTACCAGCATCTACTGATCCACTGTTTAGTGAAATTAGTACTGCCTTAGACAATAAGATTACGAAACAGGCACTGTACCTTTCGGTGAAGAAAAATTTTGATTATTTCTTTAGCCCAAAAAAATTTCTGATAAAATAGCTCAGTGCAAATGCATAATAACAAATTACGACGAAAATTTAATTCATCCTCCAATGAAAAAAATAAAACTATCACCTGTAAAACGAACTGAAATAGCTGAAGAACTTAAACATGTATCCGCTATTTCATATCGTAACTCAATGGCAAATTTAGTTGTTAATTCCAATGAGCCTGAACCTATTCATTTACCAACAACAGGGTGCTTACGTCAAATAAAACACGAACATAAGAGTAGCTCACTTTTTCATCGAAACCAAATACTTTCATTATGGCTAATGACCCAAATATCGCCTTACAAAGAAGCTATTAAACATATCTCAGTGTATCCATTTTATATTTATTATTGGGACCCTTGCCAAGATCAATATTGCAAAGAATTTAAAAAAGCTGCTAAATTGATTGTTAGTATAGACGCCACCGGTAGCATTTTCAAACCATTTGGCCCTTTAAATAATGTCACAATCACCAAACACATTTTGTTTTATGTATGTGTCATGAAAACATATGAAGGTCACAGTAGTATCCCACTTACCCAAATGGTATCAGAAAGCCAGTCTATGGACACTATATACAAATGGCTGGAAGCATGGCACGTGAGCAATCCAAAACCAGACGAAATCATCATCGATGAGTCATCCGCGCTGATTGGTGCTTGCGTAAAAGCATTTACGAAACATAACTCTACTAAAGAATATGTTACAGAATCTTACAGAAAACTGGAGGAAGACGAAAAAAGTGACGATTGCTACAATAAAATAGACACTAGTCATTTTGTTAAAATCATTTTCAATTTAACTTGTTTTAAACATGTCGACAACAGAGTAAAATTCTTTTATATTAAATGTCTGTTAGCGTTGAAGGAATGCGTAAATTTTGAAAAAGCCAAAGAAATTTTGAAAGATATTATTACAGTTTGTTTGAATGAACACGACGGCATTAATAAATCCAATACTCCTTCTAGGTGTGAGTTGGCTAAGAGTCGATTAAAGACATTGAATCAGTTTCAGACTTTGGATACAGAGATAGTGATTCAGGATAGTAATAAAATAAATGATCTGCCTAAAGCTGTGGAAAAATCAGTGTTTGAAAATAAAACCAATACCAAATTAAGTGAAGAGAACAGATTTTTTAAATGGTTTACCACAAAAATTGAAACAGAAAAATTACTCGTAACACTAGATACTGAAGATATAGGCAGTCATGACAATTTGTACCATTATCCTGCTTTTATAGGAATTTTATCACGTTTAATGACTTTGTTTCCGTTGTGGTCAAACGTAATGAAGAATATTTATGATTCCGATATTGAGGCACCTACTTCTTCAAATGTTGAATCATATTTTAAAACTATAAAAAGACTGCTATTACATCTAAGCACCAAATCTCACAGACTACGAACAGATGAATTCATTATGAAACATTTAGAATTCTTAAAAGGAGAGATTAAAGTTGCACCTAGAATATCGTTACTGCCGAATCTTACTGTACAAAGAAATACTGAAGCAGATTTTCCTAAGAAGGAAATAAAACGGGATTCCATTACATCTACGCGGAAAAGTAAATTACAGTCTAAGGAGCCTAAGGAAGAGTTTACTGCTGATTCTATTTTTGCTGAGGACCCTACCTTCATCGAAAACTGGAAAGGGAAAGGGAAAGGAAATGTTACCAAAAAAAGAAAAACTTTGAAGCCAGTTATTTTTTTGTCTAACGGAAGCAGGCTACAAATTGGTAAAAAATATATTATATTGAGAAATACTTGCGCGATTGATTCGGTATGTCAGGCTTTAGCTATAGCATATATCGATGGCTATCGTATAAGTCAAACAATACATGAGAGTGAAAATTTATTCTGTAAACTTGTCAAACTCATGAGTGGAAGAGATACAGAAGAAGTATACAAAATAAGATCTGAAATGGCGCAAGTCTATTTTTCAAAAGTTGAACAAGAATCTTCTGTGGAAGTGAGATGTGAGTGCAATGTAAATAATATATTTGAACGCATTTTAATAGATTGTATATACAGTGCAGATGAAAGTGAACATTGTACAGAATCAGATTGTGAAATCAATAGAGTTCAGCGTAAGATACCTGTTCTACACGTTGATATAAATTCAACCATTAATGATTTACAAGAAGCCGCAAATACTTTAATTAATTCTCAAGAACTTACAGAATGCCGGCGTAGTAAATGTAAAGGTGTTAAATCATTTAGTTTATCTTTACGGGATCTTATTGCATTTGAATTTCATTCCAATCAATTCATTTCAATAGATGATACACCAACATCTCTTTTTTTACAAGGATCAGAGTTTGATTTACTGTCTATAATAGAATTCGAGCCCCCAGTATGTGAAACACTAATTGGTCACTACAAAGCTCATTGCAGACGAAATTCAGAATGGAAATGTTACGATGACCAATCGAAAAAAGTTACGAAGAGTAAAAAGAAGCTAATACCACATTGTATAATATATGCGAAAAAATAATATATGGAAATTAAGTAAATTAATAGTTGAATTTTTTTTAAGTAAATTGTAATATTATTAAAATGAATCTTATGAACGACCCGACGTTTTTATTTACGATATTCTTTTAATGTGCTTCCACTTGCCACCACTTCCAATTACCTACTCATAACATAAAGTAGCAATAATAGCCTCCTAAAGTAGCAATACCGTTGACTGAAGACACACTGCAACTATTTGCCTTTATTGTTTTATCAGGCACTTTTCCTTGGGATAATTAAAATAATTGCTACATCTTTTATTTAACATATGTTTGAAGATACAACTAAATTAGATAAATGAAGCAAATATGTAGCAATTATTGACGCAATACATTTCGGGAAACTCTACATGCTTGGCTTTAAACTAGGAGGCGACCAGCCAACCAAACGTCAGGATGGCTGTACAAAAAAAATATGTTATTTCTAAATATATATAGTATGTAGCAATTATTTATTAAATGTAGCAAATATAAGCAATTATGTAGCAATTTTCTAATCAACTCTCATAGACCAAAGCCACAGGCAACCAGCCATTCTGACACACATGATTAATTTGACAGGACTAAACTAAAATTGATCTTCTGTCCTTTTCTTAATTAAATAGAAAGAAAAAGATGCACTGAACTTAAATTTACTTTAGTTTGTGAACAAGGGAATCGGCGCCACTGTCAATTTTGTTCATTGTGGGAACATGTAAAAGAATTATCACAATTATTTGTGGTTTGAAAAGTCTAGTTCTTCGTTTTGCATGTGGGGAAAGATTTTACAAATAAGTATTCATGGAAAAACACTAGTATTCGCAACAAATTTTCAGAAAAATGACGCGAGACTGACGTTTGATCATCTTTTTACAAGAAACTGATTTAGCACTAATATCATTGCACGTGGCTGGACCACTTTAGGGTTCCGTAGTCAACAAGGAACCCTTATAGTTTCGCCATTTTCGTCTGTCTGTCTGTCCGTGGCATAACTCAAGAGACTACTAGTGTAACGATTATTCACCAGCGAGGAAGCCTCGAATCTACTCCCGCATCGACAAGAACAAACAACTAACGGCATTGAAAGCAAATTCTAGTAAACCAAAATATTCCACAGCCATTGGACGATAACGATAACGACTCGATATCGTCGGACTGGTAGTTTCATACAATTCATACTAAATGCTTTCATACTGTGTCCTTTGTAGTCAACGGTATCGCCACCGACATTGATTGTCGTGCCGATATCGGCGGACGACTCAGTACGGAGTGAAACAGATCGCCGGGGAAGTGGCATGGGCAGGCGCCTGCCGGACGGCCGTGCGTGGATTCCACTTGCCCCCACTGCACCGCCTTAATCATAATGCTACGGCTACATTGTCGCGTTAACGCGAACTCCACTTCGCGCGTTTTCTGTCGCACACCAGTCGACGTCTCGCTGTACAACAGAGCACCCGAAATGTAGTTCGCGTTATCGCGACAGCGTAGCCGTAGGGTACCCAACACTTGGAATCGTGGCGATGTATACTTTTGCTAGCGCAACGCGACTATTTAAATCTGCTGTGGCATACCGCATTTAAGCTGTCTGTTACATCGTGTCACATCCCGATATCGTTGTCGGAGCTGACGATACGATATAGATTTGTCGGTGCCGTTATCGTCGCAGTGTGAAAACGGCCATTAGGATCTAGGTACTGATGCAATCTATTTAACAGGCCTACTAGCGCCATCGCCACGTTTCTTCCTCTTGTTATGAGTGGCCAGTTACTATAGCAGTTATCCTACATTGAGATTGTTCTGTTTTTTTATGCTTGGTTCATTTTAGTGGGGACAGACAGACGGACATGGACTATAAGGGTTCCTTGTTTAATACGGAACCCTTATAGTGTCGGCATGTCCGTCTGTCTGTCTCCACTGTAGCTCAGAGACGCTTAGTACTAGAAAGCTTGTAATACATATTAATCACGCCGACAAAGAGGTAAAAATAAAGTTGAAGAAAAAAATGAAGTCGTGCACTGACTGAACAAGTGCTGTACTTGCGCGGCTAGGTACTACTTCAGGTGCAGTATCCATAATTTGAACGTCAGAATGGATTTAAAAATAAGGAAACTTTATGAAAAACAATAATTTCCCTTTTCCCTCATAAATAAACTATAGAAATAACTATTGACTCCTATAAGTCAATAGTTATTTCGTTATTTTATTTAAAGCATCTATATACTCTAATCAAAACTACTACTTCAGGTGCAATATCCATAATTTGAACGTCAGAATGGATTTAAAAAATAGGGAAACTTTTTTATGAAAAACAATAATTTCCCTTTTCCCTCATAAATAAACTATAGAAATAACTATTGACTCCTGTAAGTCAATAGTTATTTCGTTATTTTATTTAGAGCATCTCTAAGCTCTAATCAAAACTAGTTACTTCTTTAAGAGCGACAAAACTCCCATTTTTCTCTTTTTAATTCGTCAATTCAAATGAAAAGGTGATACCTCGGCCGGTATGTCAACTTCAAAACTGCATAAGTATTTTTTTTCTCTGACTATCATTATTTTCATGTTTTAGGCTTTTATGTTTTAAAATGCACGGTGACTGGATTTAGGAGTCCGGTAATGTATTATTAATATGGACAGTTCGGCAATAATGGTGCCGATTCTCTTGTCACAAATTTCTCTAAACTAGACCAAAAATCACCAAAATTTCGTTTATTCCTGTCAAACGACGTTTCCCATTCTGAAATTAACTAAAGTGACTTATATTAACTATATTATAGTTTGACAGCACTAATGTCATTTTAGTTATTCAATTTAGTGAAAATGGCGCCGATTCCCTTGTTCACAAACTGAACTAAATTTAAGTTCAGTGCATCTTTTTCTTTCTATTTCAATAAGAAAAGGACAGAAGATACATTTTAGTTAAGTCCTGTCAGATTAATCAGCGCCTGTCACTACTCTATACAAGTTTAGACGTGATTAAAAACTTGCCTACTAAAATTACGCCAATTTACGTCAACCGCTGATTAATTTGACAGGACTAAACTAAAATGTATCTTCTGTCCTTTTCTTATTGAAATAGAAAGAAAAAGATGCACTGAACTTAAATTAAGTTTAGTTTGTGAACAAGGGAATCGGCACCAATGGCTATTAGGCTATTCTGAATTTGACGTTTTTCACGTAAAATTGTAATTTTCAAACTAAATCAGATTATTTTTAATCGCGATTAAAAGGTGGAATAAAATTAGTTGTCATGAACTAAAATTTACAAACCACATTTCTCTTAGATTTCTTGAAAGTTTGGATGCTTGTGGGTTTGGAAAATCTTAGATCAGTAAGGACGCTTATGTGATTGCAGCTGTTGTCGATGCGGCAGAAAGAAATAATCAAATTATTGATATATATTAGAAATTCATTCGTGATAACTTAGAGGTATTTTTGTACTGAACATCTAATGATTTAGTTATAATTTGGAAAAAGCATGAAAGTAGAGTAAATGCTGTGGAAATGCGTTCCTTGAGAAGCATGCGTGGTGTGACTATAAATGATAGGCTGAAAATTGATGTGATAAGGCAACGATGCGGTTTAAAGGAAGATGTAGTGACAAAAATTGAAAAGAATATGCTTAGATGGTTTGGTCATGTTGAGAGGATGAATGAACAAAAGGTATTTACAAGGCAGATGTGAGTGGAAATGCCAGGAGGGGACGCCCCGGAAAGACTTAGTGACCTCATTAATGATGTTTCTCAAAAAGGTCAGGTGCGTAGTACTCGCAACCGGCGCGCGGTGTGGGTGTATGATCAAACTTAAATGTATGAACGTAAACAAAGCAGAAGGAGCATGTAAGGAGTGTAGCAGGTGGCATTCTATAGTTTCTGCCTACCCCCATGGGAAGAAGGCGTGAGTTTATGTATGTGTATAATTTAAGAAACCAAGTGGATAAATCCATTTCCAGATTCTGTGAAATAAGAAACTATTTTTTTTTAACTATCAAGAAAGAGTTCAGTTATTAGAGTTCAACTATCAGTTGGAAACATTGCAAGACCGTTCCAACCCATTCCAAATGGCTGAAAAAAGATTTTTGTACTTACTCCCTAGATTGGGACAGACTAACAAGATGTCCTTGAACTCAAACTCAAACTCAAAGCATTTATTTCAATTAAACCATTTACAGGCACTTTTGAATTGTCAAGGAATCGGTCAGTTAGAAATATGAAGCTAGTTGCCCATTCCAAAGCGTAGTAGGTACCTATGGAGAAGAACGGGCAAGAAACTCCATGGACACTCTTTTAAATTAAATTGATACATAAAGATTAGTACAAAAATAATGTTGAAATTATAACCAAATGTGAGGACGATGTAAAATAAAAAAACGCGTCCATAGTAGAAAGAATAACAAAAACAATTTCTAAATAAAAAAAATACAAATAAGCCGAGGACGCTAAGAGGTGACCACTGACCAGTCCCAACTAACGGCGCCCGTTCACAAGCATGACGCATGGATTAACACCATTCAGCTCAACCATTTTGAAGGGAGCTAAATGATCCAACACACGCGCCACCATCAGCGAGACATCTGAGTGAGAATGACATACTCTCAGCCGCCAGGGCCCATTCAAGTCAATTACATAACCGGTAAATGGTAGCTCTATTATACATAGTACTCACACCTGTGCAATGCAATTATACAATACATCGTAGGTTGAATTTATACAATGCAAAGATAGTCTTACAATGTTCAGCTGCTCCAACAGTATTTTCAAATGTTAATTATTCAATTGGTTGTGGTTGTGGAGCAGGACCAGCATTGAGCCAAGCATTTTTATCAGCGATGTAATCACCCAACTTATAATATGCCTGCCTGCATAGTGTGCGTTTGATACAAGATTTGAATTTCATTTCATTCAGTTGAAGTATTTGGGGTGGAATTTTATTGTAACATTTTAAACAGTACCCCATGAAAGATGAGTCTACTTTAGCCAGTCTGAAACCTGGCTGAGATAATAGGTCCCTATTTCTAGTAGGTACTATAATTATGTCTTTTACCTCTTTTACTAAAATGATGTACATTTTTTCTTACGGTAAAACGGGGTGAATAGAAATGCAGGGGTGAATCGGGACGAAAGTTTAAAATGGATTCTAACGTTGAAATATTAATAAATAATTAATATTTGACGTACCTTTTCAACTTACCATCCAATATTTGAAACCGCCGCCAAAACGAGAAAACGAGATAGATCTGCGGTCCTAAGTACAACACACAGGCAGATACGATACAAAACACACACTACTCTGTGACTACTCTACTCACAGGGCGCTTGTTTGCAAAAACGATAGTTTTGCTAAGTACATTTTGTTTTGTATTTTTAAGCGCGCGAGATATTGGTCTCTGCGATAAGGGGAAGTGATTTTCTTTCTTGTATACATAAGTGTTCAATAAATAAATTGAATAAGCCCATTTCCATTAATCAAATCCTGTGTTCGATTTGGTCGTGGCGGCCCCAAGCGGCTGACCGGTGCCTTTATCCGCTCGCTGCTGTGGTACTTGGTAATTTGCAAAATACTTCCTTGAGAATATTACTAGATATTTTGTTTGTGTGTTGCATTGTGTTTTTTGGTGTGGGCTTTGATTCTATTACATTTCTACTAACTACTACTGAGACGTCCACTGCAGGACATAGGCCTCCCCAAGTTAGGGGGTTTTGCCGTAATCGCCACGCTTGGCATTGCGAGTTGGCGATCGCAGTGTGATGGTACAGTACGCGGAAAGAACGCTGCTGCCCATCCTACGGTTTTTCCCTTAGTCGTCTCTTACGACACTCTCAGGGGGGTGGGGTACTTCACCATCATCATCAAATAACTTCTCCCGCTCTGGGCGGAGCGGGAGGGTGTGTGTCAGACTCTTACTGACTAAAACCCACCCGTATTCCTTCCTGTTGCCTGTTTTGCCAGGGGCCTCGGTGACCCTTTAGTACCTTCCCGCGACCCCGGCAGGCATCGGCCCTAGTGGACCCCTACCTTTGTGCTGACGACATCTCTTTGAGGCGCGCGTGGAATACGACGCGCCGTCGACCCGGGCCTGGTCCTTACCCGACGGTGAGCTACCCATTGCTCACCGTCCGCAAGCCCGCGCCTACGGTGGCCGGAAATCCGCCCGGGATTCCCGACGCCCAGGGCGTCTCCTGCGGCGGCTAAGGCGAGAGGGCGCGAAATTTGCAACAAACATGCATGATTTTAGTGTAGAATTAGTAATATAATAAATTTATTATTTTAGTTTTAACTGACAATTATGAGCATATTATGTGTAGTATGTTTTTTAATGTTCAGATTATGGATATAACTTCACAATCACAATTTTGATTTTTTTTATCGTGTGATTTCTCCATTATATTAACCACGAGAAACAATTCAATGAGTACCTATCATAAAACTGCGGGGATTTTTTAGACGTATAATACTAGCTGAACCGCCAGACGTTGTCCTGTCAAAATTACAATTTCATTTTTTCTATTTTGTTTTTCTTATTATCGGTATAAAATATACTTTAAGACCTATTCTCATACCTACCAAATATGCATAAAAAAATACATAAAAATCGATCGATCCGTTTTGAAGGAGTGCGACCACAAACACCGTGACACGAGATTTTTATAATATTATATAGGTAAGTTTTCTCACATTTAGAATCCAAAAAAAAATACATTTGCTGGCGAGCAGACAGTCTCTCCTTGTCCACAGATAACTAATATGTAGCAAGCTATCCTTGTCTCGAATTCATTGCGAGAGAGCGAGAGAAGCAGTAGTAAGTGATTTTAGTAAAACCATGGCTGACGTACCTTTTTAACCCAAAATGTACCTTTTCAGCGCTGGATTTGTACCTTTTGGGAACTCAGTTGCGGCAACACTGGCGCATATATAACATCGAAGGGACACCAACACTATCCGACGAGACTTGCTACGCCAAAACATAGGATGGATGCTGCTACGAGGGCTGCACTAAAAGTATCGGGAATGTAATATTTCCACTGTTCCTGTCATATTAAAATCTTTTTAATTGAATAGTCCTTGGTTTTAAAAATCGAATACCATTTATTTATTTAAAAAAAGATTATCGGTCTTGTCACAAGGTTTTGTCAAAATTGTTTAGTTGTTGAGAAAATGGAATTGACTCGAGAAAATTCAAGAGCGATGATTTAAGTATTATGACTTTCGAAGTGGTTTAACACAAAAACAGTGTGTTGACCGGATGATTTCTGCATTTGGTGATGAAGCCCCATCCAAAACCACAATTTATCGCTGGTTTGCTGAATTTCAACGTGGACGTGTCAAGCTCAGTGATGATCCCCGTCAAGGTCGTCCAAAAACTGCAGTCACCCAAGAAATCGTTGATGCTGTGCGTAAGCTGATTGAGGAAGATCGATATGTGACATACCGCGAAATTCAGGCAACTTTAAACATTGGCATGAGTCAAATACAAATAATCTTGCATGAACAATTAGGTGTAAAAAAGTTGATTTCCCGATGGATACCGCATTCGCTCTGTGAAGAGCAAAAAGCGGCTCGCGTTATTTGGTGCGTCAGAACTCTCGAAAGATTCCACGCAGGATCCTCAAATGCTGTATAGAACATCGTATCAGGTGACGAATCCTGGATATACGCGTACGAACCCGAAACAAAAAACCAGTCACGAGTTTGGGTGTTCGAAAATGAGTTAAAGCCAACAAAAACTGTTCGTTCACGGTGTTGCAAAAAAAATGGTGGCCACGTTTGTCTCCAAAACCGGCCATGTTACGACTATTCCTCTTGAGGGACAAAGAACGGTTAATGCAGAATGGTATGCTAGCATTTGTTTGCCACAGGTCGTTTTAGAACTCCGTAAAGAAACTGCAACCGCCGCATCATCCTCCATCACGACAATGCGAGTTCTCACACCGCGCACAGAACAAAAGAGTTTTTAGAGCAAGAAAACATAGAATTATTAGACCATCCGCCGTACAGCCCCGACCTAAGCCCTAATGATTTCTATACTTTCCCTAAAATAAAGAATAAATTGCGTGGACAGAGATTTTCATCACCTGAAGAAGCTGTGGACGCCTACAAAACGGCCATTTTGGAGACCCCAACTTCCGAATGGAATGGTTGCTTCAATGATTGGTTCCATCGTATGGAAAAATGTGTCAAATTTCGCGGAGAATACTTCGAAAAGCAATAAATACATTTTTAAATAGTAATGTTGTGTCACTTCCTTGATTCCCGAAATTTTCAGTGCCGCCCTCGTACGTGTTCACTAAGATGTGTCACCTCATAGAATGCAGAAAACTGAGCTGATGTCGACTATTCTGGCAGTATCAACCATCTTAAAGTAGAGGAGTATCAATGTCATACTTGATACTGGCTGAATAGAACTAAAAAAAACTTGCTGTTTCTTATACTGTGTACCTACGCAGCTTATGAAACAGCAAGTTTTTTTTTAACCCCGGCCCGACGAAAACCATTAAAGGATATTCGTCGTCGACTACCGCACGTTCGGTGGCCTTCGAAGACACGTCCATTAACATTTAGTGCTCGAACAAACGATTGGTCGATTGCTTCTTGCCCTTGCCCTTTGATGTTACCGCCACACTGCGGATAGCCGGCATACGCCAAGGAACGATTGTTGCTAAACCGTCCAGACAGGACCTACTAAGGCCAGCGAAACCCATTCGTTGGGTCGGTGTGAACACAGCATTACAAATGCAAAATGTATACAGGGTGACATTTAAAACATGCGACAAATCGAAATGGGAGATTGTACTCATCATTATGAACAACTTTTACTAAGGGACCAAAGCTACAATCCCAAAAAAAAAAAACTGCTGTCCCCTACATTTATGTTCGCAATACCTCATCAAAATGTAGGAAAAGCAGATTTTTTTTTGGGATTACAGCTTTGGTCCCTTAGTAAAAGTTGTTAATAATGATGTATACAATGTCCCATTTCAGTTTGTCGCAAGTTTTCAATTTCAACCTGTATAATATATCCTTGGCTCATTATACTGAATGTAACAAGGCACATCGAGTCAATGAACTCGTGCATAAAACGGTGTGCACGTGGACATAATGCTCATAGTTTTGCTGACAAGGATATACAGGGTGGTATTTTGGACAGTATCTTTATTTCGTTGCAGTAACGGCGATTTTTGTGCTAATTATTTACCCGCTACAAAGATAAAGACATATAATGTTTAATCTGATTATCAACTACCAACGTCTGGGAAACGAGCTAAGAAAAATAAAAGCCAAAATAGATTTCAATTAAAATTTACTTTTAATATATCTATGTCCTTAAAAGTAAATAACAATAAAACGTTTATTAGCGTAGAAAACGATTAGGTACCCGAATATAATAACTAGAATTTTAATAAGCTTTATTGATTACTAAAATGAGTTGATTATGAAAGGAAATATATGCTAGAAAAATATTAATTTAACACCCGACTTGCAGATGTTAATATATTGATGAAGATGATAAAGTGAATTAAAGAAAGATCCGAACTTACGTCTAAATAAATATAAAACAGATGTTTATACCTATTACCATTATTTACAATTTTTGAGACCAGTATACCTTATGTTTACGTTAACGCAGGATACTTTTGACTAAGATAAACTATTAAACAATTATAAGAGCACCAAATAAGGTTTATTTTGTCGCAATCACAGACATTGGTGAATGTATAAATCAGGGGCATTTTGGGTGGAAATCAAAGTGTCCCGTAATCAAAAGAAAAACGACAGCAAAATTACCTTGAAATCTTGTAGTGTGATTTTTATTTGTTTTGATTTTTGTTTTTTTTTTGTGCAATTTCTGCTTCAAACCGGTTTTAAATCAGCAACATGGATATACTCGTGGTCTCATCTATTTTTATACAATGTTGTCTTTGTGCAATGAATAAAGTTGATTATGTATTAGATCTGTAACATTCACTATTACGAAATATTACTTAGTTCCAGCTGTATGTATTTACAGTGTAAAATAACAGAATTTTAGGTTTAAATTCTTCTTACTCCCACATGTCCAATTAACATTAATATTCGTTATCGTGACATTATACTTTTGGTATGAACTAAATATTTTAACATATACATACACATTTAAACTTTCAATAATAATAATAATAATTTATTGCAAATGATTTTGTTTACAGTCGCCAGCACATTAAGTTACCACAAACTGACAAATTTCTCCAAATGATTTTAAACCTTAAAATGTTGAGGGTTAAAGTTCAAAATCGAATGAGAAAATTTGACAGTTTGTGCTTGACGTGCTGGCGACTGTACATTTTTTAAAAACTATTCCTTTGTTTATTACACTATGTTTATGCAACATTTATTTATATACATGACTGCTTTGCTAAGCCAATTACAATAATGATTTACATTTTAACTAAAAGTATAAGCGCTTGGGACTAATTTCAAAGGATAATACAGCAATATTATGACCTGCATATAGAGCTCTAAGACAGCTGTAGCGAGTAGCATGGCGGCATTAATTAAATTGTGAAAGTCATTGATATAGAAGAATACCATTCACAATACACTATATGATAATATCTTCAATAGTTATAAAAGGAGGAAGGCCTTCTATTCTATTTCTATGATAAATGCTTATCATTAATTCAAACGTGTAAAGTTTGAAATAATAACAAAGTTCTAATGATCTTATGACCTAATTTCATTTAATATACTTTTTTTATACAATGATGTAATGATATAATTAATTATTGATATAACTTCATTTTACCTAGTTTTATATGGTATAATGAGCATTTTCTATAATGCACATAATTATGAATTAATTAGTCAATTAGTATAATATTCAGTTACTATAATATTCAAAATTGAGCGAGCGAGCCGCGCCGGGCCGCCGGGCCGCTCATCTAACCCAAATGATTCACCAACAATAGAGGGGACCCTCTATTGTTGGTGAATCATTTGGGTTAGATGAGGTTATAACAGTATGTATGATGTTTGTTGATATTTACTTATTCATTACAGAATTTTGGCTGAAAATGAGTAATTATGAAAATTAGGTCAACTAACCGTTAAATAAAAAGAGCATTATACAAATTGAAAATTATATGAAATGAACGTTATACTAAAAGTTATTAGAGCAAAAGAAGGTTATATGAAATATAACATTAGACCACATGAAATTAGGTTATTGGTTTTATATCATAGCATATGAAAATTATATCATGTGAACGTTATTTCAAGTGATATTATACTATCTGCTATTATGCCATATATTACACACCCAATTCAAACAGTCACGAGTATACCAATATCTATTCCAAATGCTTATTTTCCCTGGCTTCACACTAATGACGTCAACATATATTTAAAAATAAATAAACATTGCGAAACGAGGTTTTACTTTCCATAGACAATCTATGTCCGCCGTGCTACTCACGTACACAAAAATCCAAACGCTACCTTTTTAACACAGTAGAAAAGGCGGCATATCTATAATTTACAAACCTTAGGGCAAGTGCACACGTTAGCGGAGGTCTAATTATCGGGCACGGCTTGTGGGGGCCTTCTGTCGAACTGGAATGTGTCGGAGAGATACAGGCCGAATATCGCGACGCTGTAGAACACTGTCAGGCCGAATAATGCGAGGCTCGCGCTCGCCGTGAACAAGTTCGAATATTCGCATCTGGAAAGAACATGATTAAAAAAACATTAGTACGATAATTTGGGATATTGTTGCTTTACAACGTATGTGAGGCCTTGTTCGTCGTTAACCACGGGTTAGCACGGGTTTCATTCGCCAGCCTGATTAACCCGACTGTAGTTCCTTGAAAATATTAAAAGTTCCTTGAAAAAATTTCCAGCTACGCCGCAGAGGTGTATACTTTCTCACTATTTTTTTCATGTGCTTTTTGACTGTCTGTCTGTGCGTCTGTGTCTGCTGGTACGTATATTCACATATTGCTGGATATAGTCTATCGTAGATGAGTTGTAATGGTTCTATTCAAGGGAGCCTTCGTATACTTCTTGACTGTCTGCTGGCACGTCTATTCACATTTTGCTGGATATAAGTGTCATGTCATAGATGAGGTGAAAAGGTTCTATTCAGGGGAGCCTTCGTATGCTTGTTCTATGTTATATCTATTCATGTTCTATTCGGGGGAGCCTGTTGTCAAGAACTGGGCACGAATCCTGCTACTACAGAAAATTTTCCGAAAGAAAAATTCAATTACACAGCTGGACCGGGGCATCAAATCTAGGACCACCGCTGCGACAGCTAGATCTCAGAGGTAATTACTTTGGCAATATATCATGACAAATCTAGAGAGTGCCTTTGTACTCGAAACTTATATGTGGTTTCCTATGTATTTTACGGTGTGTACATCTATACTTAGACGCTGGACTGGACAGGGTATCAACGTGATCGGCGAGTACATCTCATACCTTCGCTTTACCGATGCCATCGTGTCACGATGGCAGAGACGCTGGAACAGTTAGACCAGATGCTCCACAGCCCAAATGGAGCCAATCAGCGGGTTGGCCTCGGCATGAATGTGGACAAGACAAGTCCTGTACAATTCACACGTTGCCGAGTCCAATCCATATCGAAGGGGCGCTTCTCGAAGTTGTGAAGAACTATGTCTACCTAGGGCAAGTCATCCAGTTGGGTAGACACAACTTTGAGAAAGAAGCCGACAGAAGGATCCAGTTGGGTTGGGCAGCGTTTGGAAAACTTCGTCAAGTTTTCTCGTCACCTATCCCGCAGGGTTAAAGACCTTAAGCCTTCAAGGCTTAAGGTCTTCAACCGAAGTATAAAATCAGGAATTAAGTTATACCGCAAAGAACCGAAGTTACTGATACGAGGTGCATTCAATAAGTACCTAGCCTCATCGCCAGAGGGCGCTGTAGTTTCAAAAGAGTTTTACCACAGTGTAGCACATTCTTTTTTAATTCTTTTTTCAAATTTTCATTCCAATCCCTTCATTTGTTTTAATTTGACAACTTATGGAAGCGAACGTGTCGATCGGTTTTACAAAAATGGAAAAAGAGCAATATCGTTCGGTGATTCGATTCCTATTTTTGGAAGGGAAAACGCGCATCGAAATCAAAGAGCGCTTGGATGCTGTGTACGGTGACTCTTCTCCATCGATGGCCACCGTCAAGAATTGGTTCAACGAGTTTGCACGTGGCCGTACGTCGGTTTTTGATGAACCACGTCCAGGTGCACCGAAAACAGCTGCTACGGAGGAAAACATTAAAAAAATCCATGATTTCGTATTGGCAGATCGCCGATTGAAGGTTCGGGAGCTAGCTGAGACTGTAGGCATTTCAGAAGGAACAGTGCATCATATTCTTCACGAGGAACTCGGCATGAGAAAGCTGTCGGCGCGATGGGTGCCGCGTTTACTCACACCAGAAAACAAGCGCAACCGTGAGACCACATCGGAGACGCGTTTGGCGCTGTTTAAGCGGAATCCAGCGGAGTTTTTGCGTCGTTTTGTGACCGTCGATGAAACCTGGATCCACTGGTACACACCAGAGACCAAGGAGCAATCAAAACAATGGATCCAGACCGGGGAACGTGCTCCAAAGAAGGCGAAAACTGTAAAATCGGCCGGAAAAGTTATGGCCACCGTTTTCTGGGATTCACAAGGTGTGATCTACATCGATTACCTCGAGAAGGGTAAAACAATTACAGGGCTTTACTATGCCGATTTATTGGGCCGATTCGACGCCGAATTAAAGAAAAAACGACCCCATCTGGCGAAGAAAAAAGTGCTGTTTCACCACGACAACGCACCGGTTCACACGTCTGCCGTTGCCATGGCCAAATTGGTCGAATTACGCTACGAATTGTTGCCCCATCCACCGTATTCTCCAGATTTGGCCCCTTGTGACTTCTTTCTGTTTCCTAATCTGAAAAAATCACTCGCCGGGAATAGATATGGATCGAATGAGGAGGTCATCGCCGCCACGGAGGCCTATTTTGCAGAGTTTGACAAAAACTATTTTTCGGACGGGTTAAAAAAGTTGGAGCATCGCTGGGCTAAGTGTATCGAACTAAAAGGAGACTTTGTTGAAAAATAAATTGCCACTATTCCAAAATTTTCGTTTACTTTTTGTAGGCTAAGTATTTATTGAATGACGCTCGTATAGCTTGCAGAGTAAGCAAACTCAAGTGGCAGTGGTCTGGCTGGAGTGGAAAGCGTAGTGGAGGACGCCCCCCAGCTAGATGGACTTACGACCTTAAGAAGGTGGCTGGGACATACTGGATGCGGAAGGCGGAGGACAGGGTGTTGTGACGCAGCCTGGGAGAGGTCTATGTCCAGCAGTGGACTGCGATAAGCTGAGTTGATTGACATATTATAAAATAATGTAGCTTTTCGTGTCTGTGTGACCGCCTTGTTCTTCTAAACTACGCAACGGATTTTAATGCAGGTATTACCATCATTGAATCATATTAATATTCAATTTATATGTTTTATTAAGTCGTACAAACAGTGCGAAGCAGGGACGGATCGCTATTTACGTAGATAACACAACAGAGTACACACCTGAAGAACCAGACGACGGTAAGTGCGACGGACACGAGCGTCATGAGAATGTTCTCGAGGTCCCACGCGCGCTCGGGTTGCGCCCTGTCCGTGATCAGCTCGTGGGTCGCGTTCGCGGAGCTTTCCTCTGGCAGGCCGCGTTGCTGGAATACAAGGTATAACGTAACTAAGTAGGTTTTTAAGGTTCCGTACCTCAAAAGTAAAAACGGAACTCATAAAGGATTACTCGTGTGTGTGTATGTCCGTCTGTCACAGCCAATTTGCTCAGAATCTAAAGGACCGATTAAGTTGAAACTTAGTGCACATATGAGTTTATGTGACCCAAAAACGTACGTGTAACCTAAATAAATGAATTTTGAATATAAGGGTTACGTAGGGGTGCAAAAATTCCGGCTACCGTAGGCGCGGGCTTGCGGACGGTGAGCAATGGGTAGCTCACCGTCCGGTAAGGACCAGGCCCGGGTCGACGGCGCGTTGTATTCCACGCGCGCCTCAAAGAGATGTCGTCAGCACATATAGTAGGGGTCCACTAGGGCCGATGCCTGCTGGGGTCGCGGGAAGGTACTTATGGGTCACCGAGGCCCCCGCAACACAGGCAACAGGAAGGAATACGGGTGGGTTTTAGTCAGTAAGAGTCTGACACACCCTCCCGCTCCGCCCAGAGCGGGAGAAGTTATTTGATGATTTACCACCCTCAAAAAAAAAAAAGGATGCAAAATAGAAAATAAATAAAATAAAAAGTTTTTCGAATTGTACCGTGTGAGATATCCAATGAAAGGGCTTATTGCGAAGATCTTTTCAGTCAACGAATTTCCCCGTTTCTACCTTTAAACTTTTACACACTTTCATCCCCTACCAGGCAACTCAGAAAGTTTAGCGAAAAAAAGTTTTTATGTATGAGAGACTGGCCATACTATTTTGAAAATACGATTATTTGTACGTAAAAATAGGTACAGCTAATTTAAATTATCGTGTCTCATTAAAAAATGGATCTGCGCCGAGAACATTTTCGCGCTATGATTTTTACGATTTCAAGTGTCGCCTGAAACCGGACGACTCGTACGATAGACTTCAAATGGCATTCATGGATGAAGGCCCTTCTAAGGCAACCGTGTATCGTTGGTACAACGAATTCCAAGCGCGGTCAAATAACTTTGGGGGATGAACAAAGAAGTGGTCGCCCTTTGACGGCTGTTACGGAAGAAAACATGCTAGCAGTGAAAAATTTTATCCATGACAATAGGCGAGACGTATCAAGAGATTCAGCATATACTGCAGGTTGGATCGAGAAGCCTTCACAAAATTCTATACATGCATCTTCGCGTGAGGAGGGTAGTTTCACGCTGGGTGCCGCACAACCACACCGATGCTCAGAAGCAGGCCCAAGTGGAATTGTGCCGTGATATGATAAACGAATTTGAAGCAGGCTCGTCTCGGCGTGTTTACGACATCATTACAGGTGATGAGTCTTGGATTTATCAATATGATCCAGAAACGAAGAGCCAGTCGACGGTTTGGGTGTTTCAAAACGAATCAACGCCTAACAAAGTGAAGCGATGTAGAAGCGGGGGGAAGATTTTGAACGCGAGCTTTTTCAATTTAACTGGCTACTTGGTGTCAATTCAATATGGAATCCTTCATCCTGTCAATTCCTTTATGGAACCAAAGAAGCATCAACGCTGAATGGTATAACTACCAAATGCTTGGCAGAATATTTCTCTGTAGTGAGCAACAAGCGACTAAACACAGGGCTCCGCGGACTACTGCTCCACCACGACAACACGCATTCGCA
The DNA here is from genome assembly GCA_905333075.3 of Atethmia centrago. Lineage (NCBI taxonomy): Eukaryota > Metazoa > Arthropoda > Insecta > Lepidoptera > Noctuidae > Atethmia > Atethmia centrago. The sequence goes on along the minus strand of HG995383.1, from coordinate 9,061,483 downwards.
CACCGCGCTCAAAACGAGGGACTTCCTGGACAGCACGCCGGTCAAACTCCTGGGTCCTGGGTCACCCTCCTTACAGCCCTGACCTAGCACCATGTGACTTCTTTATATTCACTAAAATAAAAAATCTGCTCAAAGGGATACAATTTTCGTCGGCGAAAGATGCTGACAGCACGTCAGCGTTCGAGCAGGCTGTCAACGTGGTGCGGCGGACTGGAAAAAGTGTTTCTAAAACTGGTTCAGACGCATAAAAATTGTATAGAGGCTAGTGGAGAGTTCTTTGAAAAGAATTAATAAAAAAATATTTACTTAAAGAACATTTTTTAAATTTTCGCAAAGCTTTCAGAGTGCCCCACGTATTTAACCCCATTAGGGGCTGAATTTCCAAAAAGCGATGATATAACTAAGTTTTACTTATAAACAGAAGTCTAAGTGCCAACTTCCACGTAACTTACAAAATTTATCCCCTAAATTAAAATTTTTGATATTTGAAAAATTCATCCTCTAAATTAATTTTTCAAAATCTTTTCTTTGTGCTCTCACCATCGTTATATAAGAACTTTTGTGCACAATTTCATGCTTCTAGACTCAGCGGTTTGGGCTGTCTTGTTGATGGACAAGAACAGCCCAGCTGGTGACAGAAAAAGTAAATCTAACTAAACTACAGGGTAAACTGACAAGACAAGAGTAACAGTGTAATATTAAAAATGTATATTTGAGTAACCTATATTTGCAACCATGTCTAAATAAAGTCTTATTATAAAAAAAAAAAAAAACTTTCTAAAGAAGGCGTACGATGGGCCAAAGCCAACTGGCAGAGGCCCCTTAGAAAAATTTAAACGATGAGGCCTGCAACCGACGATTCTCACTATTTGCACAATGCAAGTGCACCCAAGGACAACCCCCGGTTGGTGCAGGACTATTGCAGAATATGGAAACAAATATATTGGTATTGGTTTTGGATGGCTATAGCGGATTACTCACCTACAATGATATCACTGAAAGTTTTTAGAAACAAAGTAAGAAACAAATCCAATCAAAAATTAACGTATATTGAATTCATTTGTCATTTATTCCAATAAATTGGAAAGTCGGCAATTTTAAATCAAAATGTATTTACCGCGAGAAAAATTTCGCTCTATGATTTATTACTAAATACTAAAACTACAACGAAAGCCTCATTATACTCTACTCTTTCTTGTCTTATACCAATAACATTACTATAAGATTTATATATTACGCATAGCAATTCATCTATATATAACGCAACGATTGGCTTATTTTCATGATCCATTGTAAAGAAATAAAAATAACACTACACGGTTTTTTTCCACAAAACAATAACATACATACATAATTGTGTTTTTGACATGATAAAACGTTTTTAATGACCGAGCTAAATCTATTTTTATTTTTTGTAACCCTATCGTTTAGTAAAATAACAATGCTTTTGCGTAACGCTTCGCTCATTTTATAATGACTTTGCACTCAACCTTAGGTACTTAATTTTACGCAAAAAAATAACCAAAATCATCCAAGATGGTCGAACAGAAATAGATTGTTATTAAAAAAACAACTATTGTATAGTGGCGACTAGTTTTAAACTTTGAAGCTATAATTAATAGAGTGATTAATTAACTCAGCCCGCGCCGTGACTATAAAAACTATTATTTGGAAGAGAAATTAAAATGCAAGTTACTTAGTATCGCCAATGGTGAAATAAATGAGATTCCGCTAATGAAAGTACTAAGCAATCGTTGGGCGCATCCTAGGGAATCGATCCTGCTACCATTATTGCGTGAGGGGTGATACACACATGTTCGGATCGGCTCATTCGATTTGGCAGTACTTGTTGAACAACTAAGCCGACCCGAAGCAATTACTACACATATTCGGCTTTCGTTCGGTTCGTATTGACTGGCAAACTCCATTCAGTATCTACCCGAATCTTGTACGGGTCGGCGCGACACAATTCGAGCTAAGCCGGACGACTTTTTCCGTAATAAATATGTATACATTGCTCGCCCCACTCACCTGACTAACGGTACGCTTGGGGTGCACGAGGCAGTGTACCACGGCCCGGTCATGTAAGCCGCACGCGCTCAGCGTGGCCGCGTCGTCCAATAGTACGCGTCCGTTGAAGATCAACCGCACGCGGCATTCTGCTGTCAGCTCCGTTGAAAAATGACGCCTGAAAAGTAAAAAATACGTGTTAGCATACTGTTGTAATATCCCTTGATATCTTTTATTTAACAAAACGTCTATCCGTCTGTACGTCATCCGATGGTGCATTGCGCTTATGACATGAGAAGCGGTTTTTCGATTTACGGGTATATTTTCTATAATATAGTTATGTTCTAGTTTACGCGAACGGAGCTGCGAACACAGCTGGCATGATGTTTATATTCTCTGAATTTTGTTTATGGTCGGCTAAAAGTGACTAATTCGTGTAAAACGTTCGATGAGGTACACTTTAAATAATTAGGAAAAAACAATACTAACCATTTAAAATCCTTCAATAACTCATCGAGACTCCCTTCAACCTCTTTCAAGGTGTCGTTCAAATATTTCAATTTGATCAATATCCTCCTTCTCGCTCTCTCCTCCGCCTGCTCGTTGGTCGTCGCGTCGCCAGCGCCCTCTATAGGCTGTGCATTTTCCATGGGCACTTCCGGTTTTTTCTCTGCGTCCACTGTTGAAGGGGCATTCGTTTCTTTTTTGTCCTCTTTTTTCGCTTCAGACGGTATTATTGTGGAGGGGTTTGAATCTGGAGCAATGAATTAAACAGTTGAAAGATTTCTGCAGAAAAGTTGACCGATGGGGGCTAAAAGTCCTCTAGTGGCGACCAAACACTGGCAGGGTATCAAGTTGGACCGGAGGATTAGTGAAGGTAGCTGGAATCACAGTTGACATTTATTAATGTGTTAACCTAACTAACACCCGTGGGAGCGTAGCGTTTGATTTCACAAAACGGGCCTAGTTGAAGTACTAGTCATCTTTATACTGTTCTGGATTCCAATAGTTACGAGAAGCACAAAATTTTGTCGTCTGACGATCCTCGGGCACCTACGTCCAGTGGCTACGTATTTTGACAGAAATCATGATGAATGTATCAAGGTAGTGTCCTACCATTGGCTCGTGTGAAGAAGTCGCAGCCGGCAGTGACGTCAGCCTCCATGGCGCTGACGATGCTGTCCATCTCCCTGATCTGCGCGTTGCTGGCCGGTTCGGCCTCCTCGTGAACTTCGCTTTCGTCGCTTGTTGACTCTGCAGCGCTTTGTGTGTTGTTTGAAGCTGCGAAAAGAAGAATCAAGGTTTTGAAATAAGAATGGATGGTTAATACCATCCATCCAACACAGGCAACAGGAAGGAATATGGGTGGGTTTCAGTCAGTAAGAGTCTGACATACCCTCCCGCTCCGCCCAGAGCGGGAGAAGTTATTTGATGATTTCACAACCAAAAAACAAAAAAAAAAGTAGTAAACAACGACCTCATCTAGTTCTGCATTATTATAATTTCTTTGACGTGTGAGGTGAGGGGATCAGGGACGGATTTAAAGTTGTGGCGGCCCTGGGGCAATCAAGAAGTGGAGGCCCCGACAAATTTGTTAAACAGATAAAAAAAAACAATTCAAAGAAGGAACCTTACGAAGTTATGATTGTGGACTCTTTTTTTTTTGAAGGACACAAACGAAGTATTTTATTCATATAAAAATCAATGAAAAATCTAATTGTGGAGGCCCCTTCTTTGTGGAGGCCCGGGGCCAGTGCCCCTGTTGCCCTGCCCTAAATCCGGCCCTGGAGGGGATCGTGGCTAAATGATAACAGCCGCACGGGTCGATCGAAGGTTGAGCTACGCTTGCCGCGGTCGGTTCGTGGATAGGTGACAATCCATTACATATCGAGACCCCTTCGTGACTCGGTTGTCATTCGTAGACCTTTTATAGTCGATAACGGTGTCAGAAGCCCAAAAGTCAAACGACTAGTCTTACTATAGTTTGACCGATACCGCTTACCGCGCCTTAGGGATGCGCGGCGGTGCGGGGGGCGTGGCGCCGTGAGCGTTGACGAATGAGCGGCCTGTACTGCACCCCCGAGTCGTCGCGCTAATACCTAAGGTGCTGTTCAGCGATATCGGTCAAACTATAAGGAGAAAGAAAGAATGAAAAAATATTTATTTGGGACACGCACAGGAAATACAACAGTAAAAAAGGACATAAAACTAACAAAGGCATGAAAACATAAAACTAACAAAGGCATGAAAACATAAAAAAAAAAACAGTGAAAACAAAACAAAATAGAAGACGCCTCGCACAGGCGAGGCCAAAAAGGCTCCTATCTCAGCATGATGCTGCGATATTTAATTTAAAAGAAAACAAATAACAAATACCGCAGCGCTGGTATTCTGATAGGGCCCGCTGTGATGCCACGGACACACCTACGGACACAAAATAAATCCCAATAGAGGATGCGGTAAAAAACAAGAAGTATACTGTTACCCAGTAACTGGGTTGTGGGGGTCAGATAGGCAGTCGCTCCATGTAAATTACCGGTATTTATCTGCATCCGGTTAGACTGCACGGAAAAAAGGATGTCTTAAATTAAGACAATATCCTTTTGGTCAAGACAAATATTGATTCATATATGGGGAAAACAATATATTCTTGAATAAAGTAAAATTTTGTCTTAGTTTTATTGTCTTCTTCGAAGACATTATACTTAAATGAAGAATTATTAAGTTAAATTTTAATAATATTATTTCTAAAACTAGATAAAAACTAGATATTTTCTTCAAGTAAGATTATTATAGTCTTGAATCAAAAATATTTGCTTAAGTCAAGAATAAAAAGTATTTATTATTCTTAATTTGAGTAAACAGGTTTTCTTGGACTGAGTACATTTACTTAGGTTAAGAAAATATTTACTTGGATTGAAACAATTTTTCTGAGAATATTGATATTCTTCGCTGAAGAGATCCTTTTTTTCCGTGTGGAAGCCGACCCCGACATAGTTAGGAATAGGCTAGGCAGATTGATTAATTATGTTGAAGAGTGTTTTTTTTCAACCAATATTTTATCTTGAGAATACCAAGAAGAGAACATAAAACCTCTTTTATGAATAATGTTAACAAACATGGTGGTATAAATGCCCCAATCACGTTCTTATTATGGTTTTATTACTGTTACACTTAGGAAGTTTCCAATATAAACCGGTTATCAACTTTAAAAGGTTAAAAACTATTTCTGGCTTCAGAACCAAATGATGTACAAAAACACAGGAAGATGAAGTCAATCAACTTTATTTATTTTCTCACCACAATATACTTAAGGCGCTGACAAGACCCAATTGACCAAAATAGGCTTCTCTTAAGAAAGAAAATTGCCAAATCTGTATAGTTTGGGGTAGCGAAAAAAATATATGTTAATTTTGAACATATTTTCCAGAACTTGGTTGTCACCAAAACACGTTTTGAAAAAAAAATCTCGATACAAACTAACGTTACTAACATGGGCTTCTCTTAAGAAAAAAAATTGCCAAATCTGTTTAGTTTGTGGTAACGGAAAAAATATATGTTAAATTTGAACATATTTCCCAGAACTTGGTTGTTTTCAAAACACGTTTTGATAAAAAAAATCTCGATAAAAACTTACGTTAAACTAACCTCTTACCTTGAGTTCTAATCCAAAATATCTGTATTAAATATCAACATAAATTACGTATTGAATTAATAACAAGTACGTCTTATTCTAATGCAGAACTTGGTTGTTTTTTATTTTCGATTACTCAACTCAATTCTGAGTAAATAGATAATTACTTCATATTTTGCAATAAATTACAAGCGTTTTGTCGTCGCGCTTCTCTTTCTTTTCTATGCAATCTGACAGTGACCGCAGTTTAGGTGTTGTCAGCGTCTTAAGTAAATTATTTTACGTTGGTCAGACTCTACAATGATACACAATTCAGGTAAGTATATATTGTGGGAGTCTGGTGCCTAAGCTAGACTCATGGCCTGAGTTTTAGTGAAGTATGCTGTATACAAGTTCATAATCCAAGATTTTCCTTATACGCCCTACCTTTACCTATTAAATTGCTTACGTAAATATGTATAAGGTAAAAGATTGTTGAGTCCATTTAGAACCACTTGTAAATTATTAAAAACAACTGAACTGCAAGATGTGTTTGTTTTAAATAGTAAAATCTATCTTTTAAATGCCGTTTGAACATGAGTTGACAATTTTGTGATAATTTACATACAATTTTGGTTAGAAGATTTAACCAAAAATGTACATTAAAATTAAATTTACATGACTGTTTCGTTGGTCTAGTGGTCGCAAGCGCTACTGCTGAGCATGAGGTCCTGGGTTCAATTCCCGGGTCGGGCAAGTGTTATTGGATTTTTACATCTGGAATTTCTCAGTAGCAGCCCGGAGTTTGGATGTGTGTCCGGTGATGGCAATGGGCTCGCCCCCTATTACATGGGACATCAACAAAACTGGCGATATGTGGGTGTACTATTGCTACACCTCTGCCTAACCCTAAGGGGAATACAGGCGTAATGTAAAATTTACATAGGTTAGAAAATCCGATCGATTTAGTCGATCGATGAGAGCCAGACGATATGAGACCTAATCAACATTTGAAAGTTAAGAGTTCAATGTTAATTTATTTAAATAAAATATCATACAAAAACAAGTGGAGACTGGCACCATTACATTCAATCCGAAAATAAGCAACGCTGCTTTGCTGTAGAAATAGCTACAATAAAGGTTAATTTCCATATTGTTTTTATTCAAATCAAACTCACAATCAACTCTCCTATAGAAATGTAGCCGATTATTGTCCAGCATGGCCATATCAGCGTCCACTATGCTGTCCATCTCTTGTAGGGGAATCACCCTCGCGTTGTTTTCTTCAGTCGTCTCCGTAGTACTGGCACCTGCACAATGACACATAATATAACATTACGCCTGCATTCCTCAAAGGGCATGCACTTAGATCGTTCACGTCTATCTTCAAATCGATCCAGATGGGCTGGATCATCGATCGATCGCAATCTAATTGAACTTTGGCAGACTTTTTTTTCAACTTCGCCAGTCTTGTTTTGTTCCATACAATAGGAGTCTATACAGCCGTGTGCAGGTAGGGCTTGCATGGAGGCGAAGGAAACCGTTGCGCATGTCCTCTTTGAGTGCACAGGTGTCACCCAGATTAGAACAGAAACCCTCGGGCACCCAGATCCTTCATAGATGTTCTAAACAGACCAGGAGACGTGATCAACTTCTGGAGGGAGGTGGGCTGGTTGAAATAACCACCGACGACGCCTGCCATTGCCCACCTGAAGGACTAAGTGCGGAAACCAAACCATAGAACATAGGAGTCTCTAGTCATTGTCTAGGCGCACAACCTGCTCAATAACTTGTCGATTTGACATTGAAGATACAATAATTATGCTTGTTAGATGCACATGACCATTCACAATGAGTTCAAGGTATTGGACTGATAATAAAAAAGACATTTACATCATTCACAGACACATTATAATCGACACAGCAACGATTTAGCATAACTTCAATAGTTTATTCCACATTTGTACGCTTTTTTTATATCTATTTATTGTGGATGCGTATGAACTCGACCTTTTTGGAGGGCAATGCCGATGTGGTCAATGTATTTCCGTTTAATTTTCTTGGTGCTACCGTTTAATAGAGCAGTGGTGGCCCAGTGGTAACGGCCCCGAGTTACGAGTTGGAGGTCGTGGGTTCGAACCCAGGCAGGCGCTTTCATTTGTGTAAATAATTTCATCACCGCTGCTCTCAAAACGGTGAAGGAAATCATCGTGAGGAAAACGGCATGTCCTAGAACCAAAAATTGGAAGACATGTGACATCTACCAACCCGCACTGGGCCCACGTGGTAGATTACAGCCCACTCCCTCTCACAGAGAGGAGGCCCGTGTCCCAGCAGTGGGAACATTATAGGCTGATTATGTATGTGATGTATGTACCGTTTCAATTGGTATTTCACATGACAATAACGTTTTCTGTGTGATAAAATTTTGATTGTATCTACTCAGAGCCAAAATAATGAGTGAAAACTAGTTCCTAATCATTTAGGAAGTGGTTTTATCTCTTATATGTTTTGTGTTAGGCAGATTCATATTTGTCTAATACAATAAGACACGCATGATTGGGAAGTGGGTTTCTCTCTCTCTGCATAAACACTGCACTGGCCCATGTAAGAAACGCCTTCTAACGAAGATACGACGACGAGCCTTGGGCTCCCGTCCTACCGCCGCCGATGAGCATGTACGATATTCTCGTAACTGTAACGAGAATTTTTTTCCGTGTGCGGTCGGCACTCGGACAAAATATATCCTCTTACCATCTTCACATCTATTTATACATATACTGCTATGAAAGTTATAATAAAATACACTAACTTTTGTTCCAACTTTCTAAAGACTGATTGGCTGTTAACACTCAAAGGTATGCTTCAGGCAGCACATAACAATGTGTAACAAACACTGCAAGTAGGTTCTGTCTATTCTGCGTCACTGCCTTGTACTTGTTTTAATAAATACCTATGAATTACAGTGCTCACACGCAGGCTACGTCATCTACATTCATTAATATTATGACATGGCTCATTGTCATGATACCTATTTGCTGAATAGTATTCGGTGAATACTGTTATTTAATCCATTCTAATATGCGAAAGGAGACCAAAGAAATGATGGATGGACTGTGTAAATGATGATATGGCTAGAAAGGGGGTGACTAAGAAGAAGAAGATATTTTGCACCGATCCCAAATAAATTTGAATAAGGGCAGGGGAATGATGATGAAATGCGAAAGTAACCTGTCCGACTGTTACCTATTCACTCCTAAACCACTGAACCGATCATAATGAAAAACTGATAGGTAGCCTGTGACCAGGAGAAGGACAGACTGAGGGTAAATGGTGAAATACAAAATCCACGCAAACGTTATCGCGGGCAACAGTTCAAACTCAAACACTAAAGTATTTATTTCAAATGAACCAATTACAGGCACTTTTGAATTGTCAAGGGGTCGGTCAGTCAGAAAAATGAAGCTAGTTGCCCATTCCAAAGCGTAGTAGGACCTATGGAGAAGAACGGGCAAGAAACTCCACGGACACTCTTATAAATCAACATAATTATTATGGTTACAAAATATTGTTTACATCATTCATTTTGAAATTATACATGTGAGAACGATGCAAAACGTAAAAGTTGATTGTAGGCTTTATAATCAATATACATATCCCCTTATTAATTAAACTTGGCATGCCTATTTTAGTTAAAATAGGTTTCGTCACTTTCTAGCAAACACAAATTTCAAAGTGACAGATAAGGATAAACGAACGTTAGCAGCATTTTAACTAAAATAAGTTTGATGGACGTTTATGAATAACAGCCATAGTATGTAAAGTACTGCGGCAACTTAGAAAAATAAGTTAATTACGAATTCATTACATTGAATTATAGTAGCTGCTTCGATCAATTGTTGATCGAAGAGTAGCTGTGACTAACAAGGTTCATTAAAAATAATTAATACATGTGTGTACCTTGCTGTACAGCAAAATCAGCCTATAATGTTCCCACTGCTGGGACACAGGCCTCCTCTCTTTGAGAGGAAGTGGGCTGTAATCTACGGGCCCAGTGCGGGTCGGTAGATGTCACTTGTCTTCGAATGTTTGATTCTAGGACACGCCGGTTTCCGCACGATGATTTTCCTTCACCGTTTTGAGAGCAGTGGTTATGAGCGTCTGCCGGGGCTGTTAGTGCTGGACCACCACTGCTCATTGCTGTATGTATACCTCGGTTTTATTCACTTACATGTAATAGCGGATTTACTTAAAATAGCAAGATTATAATGATTTATTAATAGCTACTTAAGATTTAATAATCATTCAGAGTACTGGTAAAATGATAGATTTTACTGTTATTACGAAATATTGTAGTAGTATAAAATACATAGTTTGTGCGATTTAGTAAGCCATTTTTAGGGTTCCATATTCAAGGGTTGCCAACGTCCACTGTGTGGATCGCACGGAGGACACGGTGGAGGTCTGCCCGGATTGGGCAGAGCACAGCCGTGTCCTCGTGGAGGCGATCGGCGGCAGATATCTCTCGCGTCCGGCCCTGGTTCAGGCCATGGTACGGAGCGAGAGGGCATGGGCAGCCGTCACCTCCTTCTGCGAAGCAGTAATGCTCGCGAAGGAGGAGGCGGGACGGTTGAGGGAAAGGCAAATTTCGCGCCCTCTCGCCCCTAGCCGCCGCAGGAGACGCCTTGGGCGTCGGGAAGCCCGGGCGGATTTCCGGCCACTTGCGGACGGTGAGTAATGGGTAGCTCACCACCCGGTAAGGACCAGGCCAGGGTCGACGGCGCGTTGTATTCCACGCGCGCCTCAAAGAGATGTCGTCAGCACAAGCGTAGGGGTCCACTAGGGCCGATGCCTGCTGGGGTCGCGGGAAGGTACGGTAAGGGTCACCGAGGCCTCTGGCAACACAGGCAACGGAAGGAATACGGGTGGGTTTTAGTCAGTAAGAGTCTGACACACCCTCCCGCTCCGCCCAGAGCGGGAGAAGTTATTTGATGATTGCCCATCCAAAAAAAAAAAGGGTTTCCAACGTGTCCCTATTATTAAGTTAGGTACGCTGTCCGTCACAACTAATAAAACTGGCCAAGTGCGTGTCTGACCCCGCACAATGAACGGTTCCGTAATTAAGATGAATTTATCCAAATAAGAACAAATTTAACATTATAGGGTCGATTTCAAATTTGGGGCCAAAAAGAATTATATTTCATTTAATTCTCGTGGAGATATTAACATAACTTAAATTACTTTAAATCGACTACTTGTTTTAGACGCCTAAGGGCCTATTACAACGACTTTCTTATCACTGTAAATTAAGAAGATAGGCCGATAGAACTAACCCATTTCTCATTAATGTCACTAGTTCTAAGGGCTTATATTTTCTACTTAAACAAAAACATGTGCAGGAAACTGGAATGTTATTAATTGTTGAGACAATCTTGAGTAACAAAAAATAAATAAATAGCATTTAATAGATTTTTAAAAGTTTGTTTATTAAATCTCATTTGTGTAACTGTAATTGCTTCAATAATTAACACCTAGAATTAATGTCTTTTTAAATACTGAACGCACCTAAATACAATAATATACAGAATCAGAATCTTTATTTGTGTATACGAAAATATCATACATTTTAATTAATTAAATTCCTACTTTTTTGGCCCTAAATTTGAAAACGACCCTGTAGTTGAAAGCCAGATTCCCTCATACGTTCCAACTGCGAATGTAAGTTTGTACGCACAATATTGAGAAATTTACCATGTTATTTTAAGACCTCTAACTAGGGTTTCCTGTAATCTATCATTAAAGAACTATTTTCTGTATTTTATTCAAAATTTTAGGCTCGGTAGTTTAGGAGATAAAGAGGGGAATGGTCAACGGCATCGACTTACGCGCAGGGCTTGTTAACGTTACCAAATAACAAAATAATAACCGTTACGTAACGTTAATTTTAATGTGATACCTTACTAACGTTACAAAAAATTTAACGTTACTTGATAACATTACCAGTAATATAACGTTAATTAACATTAACGTAAAATATGATAATAACGTTAATTTTACCGTTAATTTTGCTACGTTGCCGTTCCGTAGGTTTACATTTTGTGCGCTCGCTTAGCTACACTGTTGCCACTCCGCCGCCGCACTATGGGAAAATCGCGTATGTTTCGTCTCAATACTCCGTATCTCAGTTGTTTTAAAACTAAATGAGCTGTAATTTTGCACACGTATTTTTGGATGTATAAAATGTAATATAAATAATTTCGATTTTGAAAATTCTGTTTATTAATTAATTAAAAAAATAAAACTTTAAAAAATACATGCATTCTATAAGAAAAAAAAAACAAAATTTGTCTTTTATTTTTATTTACTTAAAATGGAATAATTGAAGCAAACGAGAAAAATAAAGCACAAAATTCAGAAAGCTCCTACAGATTTTCGTTGATAGCAAGAAGGGCCTTGGCTTCATCTAAAAGTTCTTTCGATATTGTTTCCGAGTTATTTCTCAAACTTGATATATATTATATGGATCAGAAGTGTACAATAAGGTATGGTGTCTTCATTTGTAGCCGCTCTTGAACACTTTCTAGAATGATGAAGTCTAAACTTTTTGTAATCCTTATTTTGGGATTCTTGCGCGTCTTTGGACAATTGTCCTATAGGTAAAATAGTATTGTATGCACGTAGGAAGGAAGGCATAATACCAATTATAAATATTTACGTACAGTTGGGCTGTACTATATTTTTTGTTTTTTTTTTTGGTGGGAAATCATCAAATAACTTCTCCCGCTCCGGGCGGAGCGGGAGGGTGTGTCAGACTCTTACTGACTAAAACCCACCCGTATTCCTTCCGTGTTGCCTGTGTTGCCAGGGGCCTCGGTAACCCTTTAATACCTTGACGCGACCCCGGGATTCCCGACGCCCAGGGCGTCTCCTGCGGTAGCGGCGAGAGGGCTCGAAATTTGCCTTTCCCTCAACCGTCCCGCTTCCTCCTTTGCAAGCATTACTGCTTCGCAAAAGAAAGTGACAGCTGCCCATGCCCTCTCGCTTCGTACCATGACCTGAACCAGGGCTGGACGCGAGAAATCTCTGCCACCGATCACCTCTACGAGGTCACGGCGGCGTGTCCTCCGGGCGATCCACTCTGTGTTGACACCCGGGCGTTTCCTCCCACCTTATCCGACACAGGAACCTCCCGAAGCTGCCGTGTCCGGTGAGGACCTGCGTCAGGTGGAAGGTGAGGACACTGTGGTGCCTCTCTAGCCACTCCTCAAAGCGAAGCAATTATCGCCACAATCGTGGCATGCCCAGCATTGGGTTGCGACAACCGTACTCTCCATGTAGCCATGAGATCCCGCCGGAGCTCCGTCCGCTGTGCCGCGATTTCTTGCGGCAGCGTAGTTACGCCCCGGCGTTTCGCCTCCTCGCGCCACTCCCATACGTGCGCGAGGACTTTGCCTTCAGATCCCATGGCGGCAATCCAGCAACGAGGCTCGCTGCCTCACAGCCGGATGCCGGACCAGCCTGATGACCATGACCCTTTGGGCCGCGCTCAACCGGTGGGCTGGCCGCAGCACCAGGGAACGCGCCCACACAGGAGCCCCGTAAATGGCCATGGACCGCACGACCCCCGCGTAGAGCCTCCGGCAGGAGGCGTTTGGACCCCCTAGATTGGGCAGGAGCCGCTTCAAAGCAGCCCCTGCCCACTCCAGTTTGGGAGCCAAACGTCAGAAATGCTCCACGAAGTTCCACCGGCTGTCGAGGACGAGTCCCAGGTACTTCATCGTAGACTCGACGCCGATGTAAACCCCTCCTACCGTTATTTGGGATCCCGACGGTGGCGCGTTCCGAGGGCCATAAAAACACATGGCCTCGGACTTGTGCAGGGCCACCTCGAGTCCCAAGTGTCGGATCATTTCGATGATTGTCGCAACCCCGCGTGCCGCTACTTTGGCCGCCACTTGGTGCAACCTCCCTTGCGCCAGGACCATCGTGTCGTCAGCGTAACACACTACGCTGACGCCGCTAGGGAGGTAGGCGCGCAGCACCCAGTCGTATCCTATGTCCCACAGATGCGGCCCTAGGACCGACCCTGTGGGACACCACACGACATCTCTTGCCGGTTCCACACTCCCTGGTGACCGCGGTAAATGACTGCCCTGTCCATCAGATAGGCCTCGACCACACGACAGAGTTAGGTGGTACCGGAGTGCCTCCTTGATGCAACTCCAAGGCAGGGTATTGAAGGCATTGGCGATGTCTAGAGACACCGCCAAGACGACCCCACCCTGGGCTACAGCATTCTTCGTCGTGAGGGCTCATACGCGCATGATGGCGTCCACGGTAGGGTGCCCCCTGCGGAAACCAAACTGGCTCTTCGCCAAAGCCTGCTGCTTTTTGGAATTAATAGCCCTTCCAGATGACATACATTATTATGTACATTCGTTTTATAAGTTCTACGTCTACAACTGTATTGTCTGCAGAGCAAAAGTAATTCTGAAAGAATCTCCGAGTTGTGTTTCTTTTATTACTATTTCCAGTGCCTTGTCGAGGTTTATCGACATGCTATAGTCCCATTTCCTCCCTAAACCGCTTTTGTACCAATTTTTTCTTTTCGTGTTTGGTTTTATTTAATTTTCAGGTGTAGTAGCTGACTACTTTTCAAAAGACAAGTTATAAGAAATGTGTAAGACCAAGCATGTAGTGTTGACAGTCCCTATTGAAATGAACTTTCGTTCACATCTCGTGTCCTAACTGCCTCTAAGTTATTCATTTGCCGAGGACTAGCACTACAAACTGTACAAGAAGCGCTCGAACGCTCGCCACTTTACCATCAATCATGGTTAAATATAGGTCATGAGTTATTTCGATTACCTCGCCATTCTTATTTATCAGGGAAGGAGACAGATTATGTTTTTGATTGTTGATATTAGCCACAACAGACGCGGTTTTTACAGGAGTTTCTTTGGCGTATTCTAACAATATAAGTCAGTACAGAATAGTTTTAACTTTCTTAAACCATTTTTGTAAACTGAACCAATTAGTAATTTACGTGCCACGGTATGATCCAACAAGTCCTGCAGATTGACTTTTGCACTTATGTTAGTAATGATTATGCTCGAATCTGGTGGGTAACACATCTTTTTCGCTTCAACTAAAGTTGGATAAGAAGGAAACACTGAGCAGTTTTTTTTCCGCTAAACAAAGTCGAAGTTTCTCATACTGTTCTTTGTTAAGGTCTAAGTAAAAAAATGTCCGTAGTGCTTCTTCCTTTGAAAAAGGTGTAACGTCTTCAGAGTTCTCAGTTACGTATTTAACAAAAAAAAATCTTGTAATTGATTGATGCAGTTCGTATAATATTAACGATTGCGGCCTCCTCCGTCTCACCCATAGACAGTAACTCCTGAGCATATGCATTGAGAACACAGTCGTATCCGTACTCTTGTATTAATTCCATGTTTTTTCGTTTTTTCTGAAGATGCTTCGTATGGTTTCGAGGGTCTGCCGTCACTACTTCCAGGCATATTAGGGTCATTAACCGTGACTCGACACTCTAGTGGAACAGGAAATTGACCATCTAACCAGCTGACTCTCTTACTTTCAAAGCGGTCTTTTACCCGAGATGCATTTCTCCAGCGTTCGTTACATTTAGATACCAAGTTTCTTTGAATGTAGAAGACCACAGTAGCCATATCCTATGGTAACAAATTGAAATTTTCTTGTAAGTAGTCTTCTATATTATTCCTATTTATCAACAAATTGCACAACTCTCGTTTACTACAAACAAATTCACCCGTTTTTCAAATCAGTCAACTTTGCAAATAGTCGAAAAAAGATATTAACTGGTTTTTAGGGCAACTGAATATTTGACCCACAAATGTGAATGCTACAGGGCTCACCATCCTTTTATAGGCATATGAAATAGTGCTATGTGCAAAAAGATAAGATACGAATACGAGTAATTTGCACTCTTCCCATAATAAACCTGTTTTTATTTCGACCCTAATAGATAGTGACCATATTTTATATGTAAGGTGGTCAAAACTGTATCAAAGCTACAAAGAACTTTTAATAATAATCATCACTGTATTTAACTTTTTATCAATTTGACCTTAATAGGTAACAAATGATTTTATGAGAAATATAAAAGAAATTGAAAAAATAATATAATTTTTATCTCGTGATATGTTTTAGCACCGTGTCAGAAAAAGAGCAAGTATGAGCAATTTTTTTTTCTCCTTGCGTAAACTAATGTATAAAGATCTTAATACAATAAATATCTCGACAGCAACAAGCAGCGGTAAAGGGTAAATGTCTCATTAAAAAAAAATATCTTATAAACATACCATCTTAAACTACGAAAAAACGAATGCACAACTACTGTTAGGAAAGAAATTAGGTCGCAAATCAGTAGTTGGCGAAAGGAAGGTAGCACGATACCTTATTTGATACGATGATGATGCACTGTCCCTAAGATACAAGCGATTTCCACAAATTTTCACTTGGTTAAATGAATTTTGGGTGCAATGGGATGCACACGCGACGACGCACGAAAACCGAATCCCTCTTGAATTTCGACGACATTCCGCGGGTTGGCGCTGATTGGTGTAGCGGTCTCGCTCACACGCGGGTGAAAGGCAATGTGCAGGAATGGGATAGGGGGAGAGGAGTGCAGTAAAACCAACCTAATCCCATTAATTAGTTATACCAACATCAAAAAACTAAGGAAATGACAATACATAATTTCAGTCAATCAGCGCGCAAGCAATGATTAACAAAAAAAAAAAAATTCGTATAGAAAGCTTATTTATTAGACCATATTAATTTATTATTTTTATTCCATAACAACGACATTCACGTGAAACGGTTTTGAGGCGGCTTTGTATGGGGCTTTACCATAGTGCGGCGGCACGATAGTCAATTAAATCCTGCATGTGTAAAACGACTATTGTAATAAATATAAATAAGAATCATTAATTACATTGACTATTGTCTTCACTTCACTCATTGATATTGAATTGATTTGATCAGTTATCACTGACTAAATCAGCTCACTATACTATCAAAACTTCTCACGCGTAAGAATCAGGCAAGGCAATGTTTTGATCGGCACGATATCAGCGCGGAGCGAGGGCGCGTGGCGGGCGGCCCACCACGCGCCTCAGGCCCCGCTACTTCCACCTTACCCGTTTAAAAATAACGATAAAAGTAACGTTAATATAAAATTAACGTTAATAAAAATTAACGATAAAATGTAGCATAAATAACGTTAAATTTATTACCGTTATTTTAATTTTAACGGTAACGCTGTCAAATAGAGATAACGTTACGAAAAATTTACCGGTATTTAAAGCCCTGCTTACGCGTGGTCGGTCTATATACCTACTTCAGTTACTGCTACTGGAACTCGTCGACGAATAGAAATAGGTGTGCTGAGTTTGGGCTCGTTTTGATAGTTATGATGACTTCAGTGCCTAGGAGTCACTGAAGTATTTGTATCTAAGAATTATTTAGTAAAATTATAAAGAGCAATACGAAATATTTTTTCTAAGTACGAATATAACGAAATAAAAAAAAAAACTCAAAGTATGAAAATTAGTTCACTTGACTACTATTCCCGCAGCTAACCGTGCGTACACTTGTGTGAGCGACCCGTGTCAATGTAGTAGTTGGATTCTATACCTATAAATTTTGCAAACGCGTCCTTCAAACGCCAGAACGGATTTGGATGAAATTTGGCACATGGGTAAACCATGACCTGTCTTAGGGCATAGGATACTTTTTATTCCGGTGGTATGTTCTCGTGGGATCATTTCCGTCCTGCACGCAGGCCAAAGCTAGTGTAGGCAAAAGCGAGAAAAAACGCATGTTTGGACTTAATAGTACGTAATATACACAATGCTAAATCAGGACTTCACTATCTCGCACTCTCTGACCACGAAACAACACAATCAATAACGGTTAGCTTAGAAACTGATTTGGAAATTAAAGACTTCCATACTTTTTGGTTTAAAAACGTAAGAGAGTTTGGTGACGAAAATATAAATAAATTTAAAAACTGCATCACAAGTATGTCTTTTTCTGAAGAATATGAAGCTCAGACAACAAATGACGCTTTTAATAGACTACACGACACAATTACCCTTTTCTACAATTTATGCTTTCCTATAGTTAAAGTAAAAAATACCTACTTGTAAACAAGTGAAAAATAGAGGACTCACCAAGGGTATAAAAAGATGCTGCATTAAAAAACGAACACTATACTTGAAATACCATCTTTATAAACATAACAAGAAACAAAACAAAAAGAATTATGACAACTATACGCAAATCTTGAAAAAATGTATTCACAAGGCTCAGCAGATTAATAGCTTAAACTATATGAAAAAGGCCAAAAGTAAAGCCGCCTGGAATATGATTAAAACAAACACAGATAGTGATATGACGAGTACCTCTGAAATTGACAAAATTAATGCTAATAGTAAAACTTATGACAATCCGAACCAAATATGCGACTTATTTAATGACTACTATATATCTCAAACAAAACCGACCAACAATACTCATAAAAACATGCAATATGACATGCCCACTCCTCAAAATCCTAAAAGCATTTTCCTTACTCCGATAGATGAATCAGACGTATATAAAATAATTCATAGTCTTAGAAATACCAACTCGACTGGATATGACGACCTGAGCACTAAAATGTTAAAAATGAGTGCGGCGAGTTTAGTATCCCAACGCGTTTAAAAAGGTCGATTGTTAAACCACTGTATAAGAAAGGTGTAAAAACGGACATGGGTAATTACCGCCCAATAACTTTAATTCCAATCCTATCCAAAATCTTTGAGAAAGTAATGTGCATCAAAATAGAGAACTTTTTAACAGCATGTGATATAATTAAAAAAGAACAATATGTTTTCAGAAAAGGGAGTTCAACTGCTCTGGCATGCTTTGCGCTAATAAAACATTTAACTGAAAGCTTAAATAAAAATTTTAAAATATGTTGCGTATTCCTCGACATGACGAATGCCTTTGATTTTGTCTGCCATAAAACACTACTTTCAAAGCTTGAGCACTATGGAATACGAGGTAAAGCCAATGACTGGATCAAAAGTTATCTTTCGGATAGAGTACAATGTGTGGAAATAACAAAAACTTGTAAAAATCAACAAAACACCTTTAGGCCAGAATATAAACAAAATAATTATGGCACGCCCCAGGGTAGTATCTTATCCCCAGATCTCTTTAAAGTATACATGAACGACTTTCCCGAAGCGATAGGGAAGGAGTGCATACTATTCGCTGATGACACTACAATAATTATTAAGAGTGATAATTATAAGGATTTAGAAAACGAAATCGTCGAAGCTATGGATAACGCAATCGGCTGGCTAAACAAGAATAACTTAAAAATAAATATGACTAAAACAAATATAATACAATTTCAGACATACAATGCAAACATAAACTAAACATTCTTTATAAAGATTCTCACTTAACCACTGTTGAAAATTGTACTGAAAAGTTATTATACGATTATGGACTATTTAGAAGATAAGTCAATAGAATCTGTAGTTTGTGAGTTAAAATAATAGACATTATAAGTATGTATAAATTTGCACGCCATCGTTTTGGCAGGATATGCAGAAACAAAATTATTGTAACACCATTATGTACCATATTCTAGCAAATAAATATTTTTGATTTGATTTGAAGTAAAAATGCCATCATGATTTCAGTTTCAGCTATGGGTCATGTATAGCTCCGTCTCTCTCTCGCATTAGAACCGCGATGGCATTAAAACGTAACGACACATAACATGACGCTTTCTATTTCTACTCTTCTGTAGAATAGAAATAGCTTGTCTACCGAATGTTCAACTGTCTACACGGAAACGTCATTTTTGTCTACTCTTCCGTCGACAAAACGCTTCGCTACGGTTCTCGTGCTAAGCCTGCAGAAACCACGTCGCCGACTTGCTATTAATTTCCCTATAGCATGAGCTATTCTTATATAAATAGCTTCGTGATGATAAAAAAAGAAGATTGCTAAAATTCATATAATCAATTCATAAATTAAGAGCAGTAGTAGCCTACTGGTAACGGTCTCGACCTACGCGTGGTCGGCACGACCGACCACGCGTAAGTCGAGGCCGAACCCAGGGAGGCGCTCTCTCAAAACTGTGAAGGAAAACATCGTGAGGAAACTGGTATGTCCTAGAACCAAACATTGGAAGACATGGGACAGATGTCACATATCTTCGAATATTTGGTTAATCTCACCGGTAATCTACCACGCGGGCCCAGTGAAGGTTGATAGATACCAACAGTTACAGCCCACTCCCTCTCGAAGAGAGGAGGCCTGTGTCTCAGCAGAGGGAACATAATAGGCTGCAGCATCACGCCTTTCTTCTTGCAGGCTTAGCATGAAGCTTTCTATGTATACTCTACTGTAGAATAGAAATCGCACTTCTCGGTAGAAAACTGTCTACACGCAAACGTCATTTTTGTCTACTCTTTCGTCGACCAAACGCTTCTCTACGTTTATCGTGCTAAGCCTGCTGGGGAAGACAGAGGGTATAAAGTTTATGATAGCTTGCGACGAGTAGACAAATGAGGCAGTCAGTCTCATTCATAGTCAGACAGAAATCCATTAAAAAAAAAAGTGATATTCTTAACTTACTTGCAGCTTCAGGTGTGGGAGCTTGTATTGAGGTGCTTGTTGAAGCAGCTGTTATCATTAAATTGGATCCTGTAAACAATAAATATGTGCTAGAACAAGTTTTCTGAATAAATTATCTAGTTTAACTTATCCTGTTTCTCAATTGACGTCAGAGTGCCTATGAGGCTACAATAATTTACTGAATTTATCACATACCTAAAAATAAGTAAATAAAACCATAATAATATAAATAAAGAAGTTTCTTTGCATAATATGCTAGGAATAGACAACCGGTATCTCATCATGGAGAGGTGTTTTATACAAAAAATTTCCAAAGAATTTGTAGGTGTTTAAATTGTTTCTAAGGGCTTCAGTTCATACCGCTAAGTTTATCTAGGTCTACGATAGAGTTGGTTGTGAACAATGATCGGAGTAGGTACTTAGAGCTATTTTTTGTACTTGCGATACGTTGTCTTAAGACGCTGACAACACCTAAACCGCGGTCATTGTCAGATTGCATAGAAAAGAAAGAGAAGCGCGATGACACAACGCTTGTAATTTATTGCAAAATATGAAGCAATTCTCTATTTACTCAAAATCGAGTTGAGTAATCGAAAATAAAAAACAACCAATTTCTGCATTTAAATAAGACGTTCTTGTTATTAATTAAATACGTTACGTATGTTGATATTTAATGCAGATATTTTGGATTAGAACTCAAGGTAAGAGGTTAGTTTAACGTTAGTTTGTATCGAGATTTTTTTTTCATAACGTGTTTGGTAACAACCAAGTTCTGGGAAATATGTTCAAAATTAACATATATTTTTTCCGCTACCACAAGCTATACAGATTTGGCAATTTTTTTCCTTAAGTAAAACCTATTTTGGTCAATTGGGTCTTGTCAGCGCCTTAATACGGACACTACCGGAATCCCGGTATTTGAAATATATATATTATTAAATAAGTTAGAAATTACTTTGTAAAAAGCTATTCACGTCTTAAGGAATTATGAACGAACACAATATCCCTCCACCCCTCCGACGGGTAAGTGGGTGTTTTTTTAGTGGTTTCGTTTTTAAAATGAAATAAAACACGTAAAAATAAATTTAATTGCATGGCTTTGCTTAAAAGTTATTCTTATGCCATAGTGCTTAACATGATTTCGGGCATATGGGCGCCACGGCTGGCTCGAATGAAGCGTAATCGTAAAATTGGCAATCAAATTTATTTTTACGTTTTATTTCATTTTAAAAAAAACCTCAAAAAAAACACCCTTTATAAGACGGACACGTTTCAGGTTAATGAAATAAAAAAAAATATTTTTTATTAAATATTTTTCTAATTTTCTGTAACTGTATTTTGTAAAGACAAGTATCAATAGCCGTTACAAACTTATTCTAATGTTCTACGAGATCATGTTACTTACCTTACAAATAAGGTAGGGTATGCAAGTAATTCTAAACTTATCCATTATTTAAATATACATTGTGTAGGAGTCAAGAAACAAATTCCTATTGTTTTTACATTTTTTAATGCATTACTTATTTTACAATTCATTCATTTATGTTGCGTTTTTTTTTTTTGTGGAACAGAACGCAAACTCAAAACGCGTCGTCTTCGAAAATGCCGGAAATGACGAACAAAATGACGAACAAACGAAATGTTACTAAAATCTATTATAACAAAGTGCTTGAAATGGCACTAGGGTAAGTAAGTAAGTGCGATTTCTGCTTGAATAAAGCACAAAAAATAATATCATTTAAATTATTTGGGGCTACAAACATGGAAAATTCGTGGTAAATGACGTCACATGCCCGCGACAGAAACGGTCGTTTGAACTGTAGTAGAAAATTGTTGGAGTTTTTTAATTTTTTTGAGCAACAAACAGTAGTTGAATACTTTTAATACTTGTTTTGTGTTTATATTACTGTCTATTATTGATATCGTGAAAAAAAAATACATGCAAATACAAAAAAATATATTCCCTATTGTTTGTTCTATCGATATTTAAGATACGTTAGAAAGCGAAAAAAACTATTTGTAAAATTGACCTGCGCTGATGTTAGTTTAACAACGTCGTGCGCTCACTGCCAATACACAAGACAAACTTTATTTTATCCTTGTTAATAAAAGAAAACAATTATTTTCGAATCGTGGAGATTCTGTTAGAATCCAGGGGAATGTCCATATTTAATATCAACGTTTGCGGTCATTGAACCAAAATAGCTCTACCTATTCTGATAACTGCTTATGAATGATACTTATTTCAGTAAATTAGTTTCAATAGAATCAGTAATAAATATCATCATTATACACTTAATCTTTTGAGCATGCAATGAGTAAAGACCTATAAAATGGAATAAGTATATGCTTACTAGTCCGAATGCTGACGGTGACAGGGTGTAGTGTTCTGGAGCGCATGACGAGCACAGTTCGGTATCGATCTGGACGCGCGTTGGTGGACCACCAGGCGAGGGCCGCCACCACCACCACAAGTACCACCACTACAAATTGCACGACTTCGTCTCCAACACCGTCAATCATCGTCATCGTGAGGCACCTGGACAACAAACATGTACTTATTTATTGAGGAAATTTCACAGTAGCTTACCTATTTATTATAAAATGTTTGGGTAAAAATTTAGTATCGTTAAGCAGGAGGGGGGTGGGGAGGTAAGGGGGTGCCCCTGCCCCCACTCCCATAAAAAAGTAACGCACCGTTCTTGAGAAAAACAAATTATTGTAACCTAACCTCAAAACACTTAAAAGTCGCTTAAAAGCCGTAGTATGAGCCCCGCTTGGCGGGGCTCAAGGATTTGAAAAAATAATAACCTCGAAGGGGATAGCGGGGTCTGATTTTGCTCACTCCGCTCGCTCACTAGACCCCTGCCCGGCGCTATCCCCTTCGAACCTAACCTGCCCAAGTCGGGGTGCTCAAAGAACCGAGCTCGCTTCGCTCGCTTTTGAATCCTAAGTTCTCTCGATTAGTGGGGGTACAAACAGAGAGCAAATTCACGCAACTCGAATAGAAACGGAATGATCGAAAACGAATGACAGTGACACATGACGCAAATGGCATACCTGTTTTTTTTGTTTACGTTCCGTGTTATCGATTTTGCCGATTTTTATAAATACCACGGACTAACTACTGATACTGGGACAGATTTGGTTGTCAATCGCCCATTTTAACGTTTCATTTTCGCTTCATATCTGATTTGTGGTTAGAAACATTTTTTTATTAATTTTTCGAAAAATATGCATTACTTTTTAATAAGAGTGGTAGCGGTAATCGGGGACCCAACCTCTACCGACTTTAGCCGCTTTTACTCCCCAACTCCTGCCAAACGATACTAGATCCAATCCTTTTTGCTTTACGATTTAGGTAAGTAGGTAATGGAAATAAACGTACTGAAATAATTAGCTAAGTAGGTAGGGGTAAGTAGTAGGGTTTTTACGAAGATGTTTAACCAAAAAATATAAATCTTTCTTTGTAAAATAGTTTTCAATCGAAATTAATAGTACTAATAAGTACTAAAGAAACACTTGAAATAATATACCAATTAGAAATACGTACCTTTTTAGTAGGTACCTAATATAAGTAATATAAACTATTTTTAATATATTCCTATGCATTTACCTCTCTATCACTTTCACACCTAAACGTATAAACTTATTACGTAAGTAGGTACTTATCTAAGTAGACGAAAAAAAATCGGAAGTTTCCAAATCGTATTACACTCAGTTTTATGAATGAACGGGTAGTAATAAAGTCGATGACATAACGCCATCTAGCGGGTAAAAGCTGTAGTCGCTCGGCGACGCTACTGCTCGACTACACGTATTGGCCCGCAGCCGTTCATTAATAAAATCAAGTATTATTCGATGCCTAGTAGTTACTATGCGGGAATATTTCCGCGTAAGTACTATCTACTTGTGACTAGATACATATAATTTTATTTTTGTATGGTTGAGTTTAAAACGTGTCGATTATACGGATGTTATGTAGGTGCAAGGTTAGTTTACTCTGTAATTATTTTCTGCTTTACGATGTACCTAATGGAAAAAAATGTAAGTAAATAATTAGGTAAGTAGGTATATACAGCCTTCGCCAAAAGTATTGAGCACCCATGACATCTTTCAGTTTTATGAGGAGTATCAAATGGAAATAAAACAAAACGTTTTATATAGGTGTATTTTACTATTTATTAATTGAAAATTAATATTTTGTGGGTCCACCCTTTGCCTCAATTACGTCAGAAATTCTTTTTGGTAAAGAGCTAACAAGATTTTTACAGTCTTCAGCAGTAATCGCGTTCCATTCTAGGCGCAGGTAGCGTTTCAAAGCGTTTCTTCTCTGTTGTTAATTGTGTGGCGCCTAACTCTACGCTTTAATAAACCCCATAAATGGTCTATGGGGTTCAGATCTGGCGACTGGGCAGACCAGTCAAGAAGTTCTTTGTTATTTTCCCGAAACCATGTCATAGTGGCAGATTTGTGGCATGGCGCGTTATCCTGCTGGAATTTAACACCATCCATGTTCGTGTCGCCGAAAAGTTTCGTGAATGAAGGCAGAAACGCAGTTTCTAGTACATTTATGTACTTAGCAGAGTCCATGCGGCTCTCACACACGAACAATTCGCCAACTCCAGAATCGGTCATGCACCCCCAGACCATTATGCTGCCGCCACCGTGTTTTATGGTTGGGATCACACACTCTGGCTTAAATTCTTGGCCCACCCGGCGACGCACAAAGGTCACACCAGGTGTACCAAAAATCTGCAATAAAGAGATAAATATTGAGTTCCGGAAAAAAAAAATAACTTCATCTATGCGTTTGGTTTTTAAACCATTTTATATAATTTTATTAGGGCATTAAATTGACTTATTCACCTCAAAGTTTGTTTCGTCTAACCAAACAACATTTGACCACTCTTCAGCGGTGAAAGTTCGGTGTTTTAAGGCCCATTTATACCGAGCTTTTTTATTGTTGTCGGAGAGCCATGGCTTCTTCCTAGCTTTACAGCCTTTCAAACCAGCTTCCTGAAGTCTTCTACGAGTAGTTTGAGCAGAAATTGATTTCTTAATTTTTTCTGACAACTCAGCAGCGAGCTCAGAAGATGTTTTTTTTTCCTATTTCTTAACGACTCTCTCAGTAACTGACGATCCTGACGGTCTGTGGTGATGCGTTTGCGCCCGGTTCTCGGTCTATTTTGATGTGATCCGGTAGCAGAGAATCGCTTGGGTAAATATTCAAAATGTACCAAATTCACAAGTTCCACTGCGTAATAAATTAAAATTTTGGTTTAAACCCTATTTAATATATCTACGTCATGTATACCTATGATTTTTAATGAATGCTTGTTTTTTTTTTTGTATTTTTTTATGTGGAACATATTTAAAAAAAAATTATTAACAACAAAACTCATTACAGGGGCCTGTTCCAATGCTAGACTTCATTATATTTTTTAGTATACTTGTAAATTTAGCGCAAATATCGTAAGTTTGGCGAATGTGTCGAATAACTTAATTGTCATTTGTTACTTGATAACAAAGTAAAACGTAGTTTTATGATTAAATAAGGAACAAATGTGCTTTTAAAGTTTTGTAACAGCAAAAAATTCATTACCAAAACCATGACGAGTTTTCGATTTTACGCGACAAAAACCTTTGATCACGCCGCCATGTAGCGAGCGGCAGCCCCCCCCCCCCCCCCCCCGTTCTTCAGTCGACCGGCAAACGTAACAAGGGATGGACGTGTGCAAGATTTCGCGCCAAAAATTGCGATCGATGTGAGTATTACAGTGTTTAGTCCATTTTGTGTTTCATTACAAGTCCACTTACATCTTGATACGTAAATAAACTTGGTATCTAGTTGATACATCAATTCATTAAGTTCTGTGTCAATTTCATTTTTGAATGTGTAGATGTTAAGTAAAGTTTATAGAAAAATATATAATAACCTAAAAGTGCATATTATTCATTACCGTGTCCTTCATTACAGTCGTTTACCGTAACCTTTTAGAGGTTACGGTAATGAATGGAAAATTACGGTAATGAATCAACTTCTGTTTAATTTTTTTTTAATAAATTACAAGATATCTTAGGCTATTAACATTGTTGCTTAATAAATGCTTTCTATTTCAGCTAAAAAATGGCACGTCCTAAGAAGACGAAAGAGGAAATTTTAGCGAGAAGAAGACTAGCTAAGCGGAAACGCTACGCTGATTTAAAAAATAATGAAGAATTATATAATATTGAAAAAGAAAAGGAAAAAGCAAGGTACTTAAAAAGAAAATCTGAAAAAAAAATTGTTGACATTAAAGATTTAACACCACGTGCTCAAAGAGAAAGACGTAGAAGATGGAGAGTTAACAGCAAGAAATATATACAAAAAAAAAAGAAAAGAAAAAGAAATTGAAAATGTTGAACTTCTGGACATTGAAACATCACAAGACGAGCGTCTTGATGATAATAATCCGCTTGAAGAATCAATTCCATCAAATTCTGTGAAAGAAACTGGGACCAACGAAACTGATAAAACTTTTAAGTTAAGATCAAAAATAAGACATATACGTTATCAAAGAGATAGGGATATGAAAAAAATGAAAGATGAGCTTTGCAACATAAAAAAAGAAAACAAGAAATTGAAGAGACTTTTAAACATATATAAAGAGAAGATAAAAGACAATACAATGAATAATGTAAAACTACCGACTAGAAAAATAGGCAAAAAAAAAGATCCAATATAATTTTAACAAAAAAAAAGAAAAACATGTTGTTAAAAAAGTTGAGTGCTTTTATAATGAAGACGATAACACAAGAGTAGCACCAGGCAAAAAAGAATACATCACGAGAAAGAAAAACAGAAAACAAAAAAGGTACTTAAATGATACTCTTATAAATTTGTACAAAAAGTTCTGCCTTGAGAATCCAAATACATCTGTGTCTTACACTTTCTTCTGTAAATTAAGGCCATTTTGGGTGTTATTTCCCAAACCAAACAGAAACACATGCGAATGTATTTATCACTGCAATTCAGAGTTACTAATAAAGGCTCTAAATAAGGCAGAAATCATAAATATTAAAACAAATCATGATCTTTTAAACATCCTTTGTTGTGATAGATATAACGAGGCATGCTTAGATCGTAAATGTTCTAATTGTGAACAAAAGGTTGTTGAATATTTTGGATTTAGTAACGATATACACATCAAATATTTTGAATGGCGTAACACTTCTAACACCTATGAGCAGGATGGAAAAGTAAAACATAACATTCTTTGGGCTAAAACTGAAAATTATGCACCACCTTTAGATGTTATTCATAAATTTGAAAATCATATTAATACATTTTTGCCGCATTGCGCTACTGTTGTTGTGCAAAATAAAACTCTAAAAGAACTAAAAAATAGTATTCAGATAAACGAAGCTGTGGTACATTTAGATTTTAGCGAAAACTACGCTCTTAAACATCACACGGAGATTCAGTCTTTTCATTTTGGCGGCAGTAGAAAGGAAGTGTCTATTCACACTGTAGTAATATATATCAAAGACTTCGAAACGTCCCAGTTAAAAATTCACTCAGTTTGCACCGTATCCGACAATTTGAAACACACAGCCGTTGCAATTTGGGCACACTTGGGCCCGATTTTGAGTCAAATTTCCGAAATATCACCTTTTATTGATACCCTACACTTTTATAGCGATAGCCCCAGTAGTCAATACAGGAACCGAAACATGTTTTATATTTTGACTCAATTGGAAAAACAGTTTTTAGCACTTCGTACGTTAACCTGGAATTACATGGAAGTGGGTCACGGAAAAGGTGCTCCAGATGGCCTAGGAGCGGTAGTCAAAAGGACCGCCGATAGAATTGTCAACACAGGAACAGACGTCGGGACATTTTCCAAATTTGTTGAAATTACAAGAGCAAACCTGCCAAATATCAAAATTGTGGAGATCACAAATGCAGACATAGAAGAAAAGCAAGCCATGATGCCTAATTGCATTCCATCTTTTAAAGGAACTATGGCCGTTCACCAGGTCATTTGGAGGTGTGGCTCAAGAGATCATTTAGAGATGCGTAGCCGAAGCTGTTTCAGGTGTCAGGAAGAAATGTGTCAACATTACAGTCTCGGTATTCACAGCCTCGAAAAAGTGATTTCCCAATTTTGCAAAGAACCAACCCTTGAAGATAATTTACCCATACCGGTTCCTATTCCGGAAACCTATGAAGCACCAACTTTTGATGAACCTAAAATCTATGATGTACAATCAGGCAGTTATAGTCCAGAACTCATACGAACCACATACCCGCGTAAACGCAGTAAGAAGTTGCATTCAAACATAATAAGACAGGAAGGACTAGCTAGTGACATAATAATATTTCCTGCTATGCCTTCCACATCAAAAGAATTTAAATCACCAGAAAAGGTGCACCTTTTATCTAACATTAGAAAACTTGGCGATTGGCAGAACTCAACTTTTGTTGGTTCTGAAAATAAGTCATATTGTGATAAATTTGAGGAATTTATATCTGATTTCGGTAAATTTGAGGACTACCCAGACACTGATATAGAAAAGAGAGAAAATAAAGAAAATATTATTGAGAATCAACATCAAGACAAAAGTAAATATAAAGGAAAAGGAGTAGGAAAAAAAACCGGCAAAAAAATGTAGCAGGAAGAAATTAAAAAGTTGTCTTTTCTAAATTCGCAAAATATAAAAAAAATACAAAAAAAAAAACAAAACAAAAACAAAAAAAAAACAATAAAAACAACGAAAATAAATAAAAAAGAAATATAGACAAAAAAATAAACACTTAAAACAAAAACAGTAGGTATAAAAAGTACTTTATGATCACATATTAATATTATGTTTAAAATAATTTATCTTGTTGATTTTTTATATATTTTATTTGCATTGGTTGTACACATTGACAAAGTCTGATTCATATTTTCTTACTCTAAAGAAGGCTGATTATTACCAAAATAAAATTATGTATTTTAATTTTTAAGGAAGAATTCAATTATTATTTGTTATTTAGTTACTGCTTTTTATATTACTTGTGTATTTTGCAGTCCGAATATCAAAATCGGATTCGTTTACTAAGACATTGAAAGGCTGATTGTTACCAAAACTTCAATAATGGAAGAACTATTAATTAGATACCTATTTTGTTAAGTCGATTTTAAAATAAATTATAATCTACAACATCTTTGTTTTTTTTTTAATATCACATCATTTTGTATCATTACCTTGCTTCTATATTTCATCACCGTATACCTAAAATTTCATTACCAAGGGTGGCGTTCATTACCGTAGCTTGTCACGTATTTTAAGTGGCAATAACTCTTTCAATGTTTGATGTATACGCGTGCCTTTCACTTATTTAATAAGTAAAATAATGCCAAATATCATAAACCTATCAAATTAAAAAAAAAATTAAATTGAGATATTTTTACCAAAATTGCGCAAATAATGTCGAAACTGAAGAAATACCCTTAATAGCTTATTGCACGGATCGGCGCATACATTTCAAAGTTTTGGAAATCTCTACTTGTGATTTCCCTTACTCATGCAGAAGCAGTATCTGCACACGTTTTTCTAAAGAAAGTTCGTTTCGTTTTGGCATATTGCAACGATAACACTTAAAACTTTGAAATAAAATACCAAACGCGCACTAGATCACTGGATGTGTTCACAACGAGCGATGGCAGCGAGCTGATAAATAAATACAAAAATTGTAAAAGACATTTTATTGCACCCAGGTGTTTTATTGCTAGCTGCGGCGTGGGTCATTGTTTTTAAATCTTTGTAGATGACCGACCGACAAAAGAATATTTCAACAGTAGATTTGGTTTTCTCCCATACTTACTGTGAACGAGCGAAATTTGAATGGTACTCAATACTTTTGGCCAAGGCTGTAGCTAGGTACCTACGTACTTTTTTACGGTCTAAAATATGTTCTGTGAGTGGCACAGCGCCAAAAGCAAGAGAAAGGAGAATGAAAGATATAATTCACATTAAATGTATGAAAGTCGACGCTGCGCCGGTAAGGTTCTGTCCGAAGATGACGAAATAAAAGAACGATGGAAGGTTTATTAAGCTAATGAACGAAGAGAATAAATGGAATGGTGAGCTCAAAGAGGTACAGGTAAATATGGGTTTAGTGAGGGAAATTAGCATGGATGATGTAAGGAAGGCA
The DNA here is from genome assembly GCA_905333075.3 of Atethmia centrago. Lineage (NCBI taxonomy): Eukaryota > Metazoa > Arthropoda > Insecta > Lepidoptera > Noctuidae > Atethmia > Atethmia centrago. The sequence continues at coordinate 9,030,992 of HG995383.1, read as the reverse complement.
GTTCCAAGTATGAAAAATGGAAAGGCCATGGGCCCAGATGATATACCAGTAGAAGTATGGAAGCGTTTAAAAGAAGATGGATTTATGTGGCTGACTTTATTCTTCAATAAGTTGCTGCATGAAGGAGGGATCCCACAAGAATGGTGCAATAGTTCGCCAGTGTCCATCTTCAAGAATAAAGGTGATGTCCAGGACTGCAACAACTATAGAGGGATAAAGCTCATGTCACGTAGTATGAAGCTATGGGAGAAAGTAATTAATAGAGAAAAGACTGCGAGAGGAGAGTGAGATTACCCCGTACCAGTTTGGGTTTATGCCAGGTAGAGGAACAGTGGACTCCGCTTTTGCACTCCGACAATTGTGCGAGAAGTACAGACGTGCACACAAGAACTTGCACATGGTGTTCATTGATCTGGAGAAAGCGTATGATAGGGTACCGCGGGGATGTGTTGTGATGGGCTTTGAAAGAGAAAGGTTTGCCTGGGAAGTATGTGGAGTTAATTCGTGCTTTGTACAGCCAATCTTGTACCACGTCCGCTCGGCTGCTGGCAATACCGACGGGTTTAGTGTGGCTATAGGCTTACACCAAGGGTCGGCGTTAAGTCCTTACCTCTTCCTGTTGATTATGGACGCTCTGACGTCGGACATACAGGAAGAGGCACCCTGGTGCATGCTGTTCACCGATGACATTTTTCTTGTCGGTGAAGATGGACCTGAGATCCAGAGCAGATTGGAGAAATGGCAACAGAAGCTGGAGAATGTGGGCTTGAAAATCAGCAGAACCAAAACTGAATATATGTTCTGTGATTTCGGCGGTCTCACCAGTTCTGGAACCATAGCGCGTGATGGCGTGCTTCTCCCAGTCTGTCTGACTTTCGGTATCTCGGTTCACTCGTGCAAAGCGATGGCGAAATAGATCGGACAGTTAAGCATAGAGTAAACACTGGATGGATGAAATGGCAGCAGGTCACGGGAACAATCTGTGACTCCCGCATTCCCCTTAAACTTAAGGGGAAGATATATAAAACAATGATAAGACCTGCTGTCTTGTATGGATCAGAATGTTGGGCTACAAAAGGGATGAATGAAAGGCAATTGCATGCAGTTGAGATGAGAATGCTAAGAGGGATGTGTGGTGTGACACGAATGGATAGAATAAGAAATGATTACATAAGAGGAAGTTTCAAAGTGGCACCAGTGACTGAAAAGTTGTGCGGAAATCGGTTGGCATGGTATTGGCATCCGCGTCACCTGCCTATGGACATGTCATCGGATGACATGCCCATAGGCATGTGATGCGGAGGAATGAAGAAAATGTCGTGAGGAAAGTCTTAAGTATGAATGACGATGACTATAAGAGTAGGGGAAGACCAAAGAAACGATGGATGGACTGTGTGATAGATGATAAGGCTAGAAAGGGGGTGACTACCGAGATGACAACTAATAGATAAGTATGGAAGAGATGTTGCGCCGTCCCCAAATAAATTGGGATAAGGACAGGAGAATGATGATGAGTGGCACAGAGCCCCGAGAGGCCGCGACTCGCAGGCTCGCAGCGGTTCGTTCTAACTACTCTATGCGCGACCGAACGTACTTAGCTACATATTTTCCTTGTAACTCTTCTCGGCGAATAATTCCGAATATTACTCAATATTTCCGAATACTTCGCGAATAATTCAACGGGAATACTTCGGAATATTTCTCTCCGGCAACGCTAGTGGTCTCGAGTTATATTTTGATTAAGATACAACCTAACACTGGTCTACAAATGGCAAAACATTTAAGAAAATATGAATTTCATTGGCTACCACTGCGCACACAACTTAAATACCCACAACCCCCGTACCGTTGCGTGCGTGCACCCATAAGTACGTTCCGTACCATGGCCTGAACCAGGGCCGTCCAATTCCGTCTGTAACATAAATTTGTTACTATTAAAATAATATCGTTCATCAAGAAAATATAGGCCACCAATAACCATGAAAACGATACCCATGATGAAAAATTTGAACTTTTTCGCAGCCGCCATCTTGGATTTTCATTTTGACCAAATTAAATGATAATAAAATCAAATTTTCCAAATTAAAACTTCAATCAATCCTACGACAGCATGTCGGCAGTGCATGTCGGTGACATGAACCCATAAGTTATTCCCCTACCAAAAATTGCTCAACGCGCCTAAAGAAGTTTTCACTTCCGAAAATACTTACCAGAGTACTTACGATAACACTATAAAATATTATCGGTCATCAAAAATAAAATATTTTACTTTCCAAAGTATTAAGATTTGACGATCACACTATAAGCTTGAACTATCCTTGTATACGCACGGCAAAGGTCAATAAGGGTCAGGCAGAGCGCTCAGCGACGTGTCCTCTCTCTGGAAGAGCTCGCGGCCGACTGATTTGAATCGCACGCAGAGTTTTATAATAGTTTTAAAATATTTATAGAAAAATAATACAATATTAATATAATAATTAAGTTAAAATTTTAAAGTGTATAATATAAAGAAGAAGTTCTTCTATTATAGTAAATATTAATTATATTCAATTAAGTAAGATATATTGGTAAAAATAATCATTTTCTAGACTGTAATTTCAGGAAAAAATCACATTGTTTGGATTTTAATTTCATAGTCGAAAACAAAAAATCTGTTTAACTATTTTCCTAAGGATATTTGCAGTTAGTGAAAATTTTTTTTTTTGCGAAATTTGTCATAAATTTCAGATATTTTTAGCTTCGAAATTGACACTGAAAGTGAAATCAAGAAAACCCCTGTTCAGTTATCTTGATGGCATTCCCAAACACTTTATTAATCGAAAAAAGTGTCTAACTAACAAACTAGACAACAATATTTCCTAAAATTACTAGTAATTGGTATGTTTGTAAGATAAGTAGTCGTTGGACAATCTAGTTTGAAAAATCACGTTTTTGAGCCAAACATCGCTCGGACCGCGTGTACGCTCTTATGAGCTGGCATAAAAAAAAAAAACATGAAAATAAGTTTATGCAAAAGTGCATGTTATAATATAAGTCATACTATGTAATTTGTAAAAATATATATAATGATGCCCAGTTGTGAGTTCAAATCTGGGCAAGTACCAATGTGTTGTTTTAAATTCAAATGTATGTACTTTCTAATTTTATCTTGGGCGTTACTGACATTGGTGAATGAGAACATCATGAGAAAACCTGGACTTATAATATAATTAATGTAAGTCTGAAATCACCAATCCACCTTTAGCAAGCATCAACGCTCATGCTATCTCTGTAAGAGATAGCATAGCATAGCATATCGCCTTTGCCCTGCAGTGGGAAAATATAAGCTGGTATTACCTATATGTGTGCAGTTACAGCAGCTATAATTGGCCATGGGTTATTTAATAAGCACCTCTTTGTCATAGGAGTCACAGACAGTCCGTTGTGCAGGGCCTGCATGGAGGACGACAAGACAGCAGCTCATGTGCTGCTAAACTGCCTGGTGGTTGCCACATACAGGGCATAGTACTTTGGTAACCCAGGTACCCTACGTGAGATGATTGTCAGAACACCAAGGCATTGCTGGCACCAAGGGTCGGCGTTAAGTCCTTACCTCTTCCTGTTGATTATGGACGCTCTGACGTCGGACATACAGGAAGAGGCACCCTGGTGCATGCTGTTCACCGATGACATTTTTCTTGTCGGTGAAGATGGACCTGAGATCCAGAGCAGATTGGAGAAATGGCAACAGAAGCTGGAGAATGTGGGCTTGAAAATCAGCAGAACCAAAACTGAATATATGTTCTGTGATTTCGGCGGTCTCACCAGTTCTGGAACCATAGCGCGTGATGGCGTGCTTCTCCCAGTCTGTCTGACTTTCGGTATCTCGGTTCACTCGTGCAAAGCGATGGCGAAATAGATCGGACAGTTAAGCATAGAGTAAACACTGGATGGATGAAATGGCAGCAGGTCACGGGAACAATCTGTGACTCCCGCATTCCCCTTAAACTTAAGGGGAAGATATATAAAACAATGATAAGACCTGCTGTCTTGTATGGATCAGAATGTTGGGCTACAAAAGGGATGAATGAAAGGCAATTGCATGCAGTTGAGATGAGAATGCTAAGAGGGATGTGTGGTGTGACACGAATGGATAGAATAAGAAATGATTACATAAGAGGAAGTTTCAAAGTGGCACCAGTGACTGAAAAGTTGTGCGGAAATCGGTTGGCATGGTATTGGCATCCGCGTCACCTGCCTATGGACATGTCATCGGATGACATGCCCATAGGCATGTGATGCGGAGGAATGAAGAAAATGTCGTGAGGAAAGTCTTAAGTATGAATGACGATGACTATAAGAGTAGGGGAAGACCAAAGAAACGATGGATGGACTGTGTGATAGATGATAAGGCTAGAAAGGGGGTGACTACCGAGATGACAACTAATAGATAAGTATGGAAGAGATGTTGCGCCGTCCCCAAATAAATTGGGATAAGGACAGGAGAATGATGATGAGTGGCACAGAGCCCCGAGAGGCCGCGACTCGCAGGCTCGCAGCGGTTCGTTCTAACTACTCTATGCGCGACCGAACGTACTTAGCTACATATTTTCCTTGTAACTCTTCTCGGCGAATAATTCCGAATATTACTCAATATTTCCGAATACTTCGCGAATAATTCAACGGGAATACTTCGGAATATTTCTCTCCGGCAACGCTAGTGGTCTCGAGTTATATTTTGATTAAGATACAACCTAACACTGGTCTACAAATGGCAAAACATTTAAGAAAATATGAATTTCATTGGCTACCACTGCGCACACAACTTAAATACCCACAACCCCCGTACCGTTGCGTGCGTGCACCCATAAGTACGTTCCGTACCATGGCCTGAACCAGGGCCGTCCAATTCCGTCTGTAACATAAATTTGTTACTATTAAAATAATATCGTTCATCAAGAAAATATAGGCCACCAATAACCATGAAAACGATACCCATGATGAAAAATTTGAACATTTTCGCAGCTGCCATCTTGGATTTTCATTTTGACCAAATTAAATGATAATAAAATCAAATTTTCCAAATTAAAACTTCAATCAATCCTACGACAGCATGTCGGCAGTGCATGTCGGTGACATGAACCCATAAGTTATTCCCCTACCAAAAATTGCTCAACGCGCCTAAAGAAGTTTTCACTTCCGAAAATACTTACCAGAGTACTTACGATAACACTATAAAATATTATCGGTCATCAAAAATAAAATATTTTACTTTCCAAAGTATTAAGATTTGACGATCACACTATAAGCTTGAACTATCCTTGTATACGCACGGCAAAGGTCAATAAGGGTCAAGCAGAGCGCTCAGCGACGTGTCCTCTCTCTGGAAGAGCTCGCGGCCGACTGATTTGAATCGCACGCAGAGTTTTATAATAGTTTTAAAATATTTATAGAAAAATAATACAATATTAATATAATAATTAAGTTAAAATTTTAAAGTGTATAATATAAAGAAGAAGTTCTTCTATTATAGTAAATATTAATTATATTCAATTAAGTAAGATATATTGGTAAAAATAATCATTTTCTAGACTGTAATTTCAGGAAAAAATCACATTGTTTGGATTTTAATTTCATAGTCGAAAACAAAAAATCTGTTTAACTATTTTCCTAAGGATATTTGCAGTTAGTGAAAATTTTTTTTTTGCGAAATTTGTCATAAATTTCAGATATTTTTAGCTTCGAAATTGACACTGAAAGTGAAATCAAGAAAACCCCTGTTCAGTTATCTTGATGGCATTCCCAAACACTTTATTAATCGAAAAAAGTGTCTAACTAACAAACTAGACAACAATATTTCCTAAAATTACTAGTAATTGGTATGTTTGTAAGATAAGTAGTCGTTGGACAATCTAGTTTGAAAAATCACGTTTTTGAGCCAAACATCGCTCGGACCGCGTGTACGCTCTTATGAGCTGGCATAAAAAAAAAAAAAACATGAAAATAAGTTTATGCAAAAGTGCATGTTATAATATAAGTCATACTATGTAATTTGTAAAAATATATATAATGATGCCCAGTTGTGAGTTCAAATCTGGGCAAGTACCAATGTGTTGTTTTAAATTCAAATGTATGTACTTTCTAATTTTATCTTGGGCGTTACTGACATTGGTGAATGAGAACATCATGAGAAAACCTGGACTTATAATATAATTAATGTAAGTCTGAAATCACCAATCCACCTTTAGCAAGCATCAACGCTCATGCTATCTCTGTAAGAGATAGCATAGCATAGCATATCGCCTTTGCCCTGCAGTGGGAAAATATAAGCTGGTATTACCTATATGTGTGCAGTTACAGCAGCTATAATTGGCCATGGGTTATTTAATAAGCACCTCTTTGTCATAGGAGTCACAGACAGTCCGTTGTGCAGGGCCTGCATGGAGGACGACAAGACAGCAGCTCATGTGCTGCTAAACTGCCTGGTGGTTGCCACATACAGGGCATAGTACTTTGGTAACCCAGGTACCCTACGTGAGATGATTGTCAGAACACCAAGGCATTGCTGGCACCAAGGGTCGGCGTTAAGTCCTTACCTCTTCCTGTTGATTATGGACGCTCTGACGTCGGACATACAGGAAGAGGCACCCTGGTGCATGCTGTTCACCGATGACATTTTTCTTGTCGGTGAAGATGGACCTGAGATCCAGAGCAGATTGGAGAAATGGCAACAGAAGCTGGAGAATGTGGGCTTGAAAATCAGCAGAACCAAAACTGAATATATGTTCTGTGATTTCGGCGGTCTCACCAGTTCTGGAACCATAGCGCGTGATGGCGTGCTTCTCCCAGTCTGTCTGACTTTCGGTATCTCGGTTCACTCGTGCAAAGCGATGGCGAAATAGATCGGACAGTTAAGCATAGAGTAAACACTGGATGGATGAAATGGCAGCAGGTCACGGGAACAATCTGTGACTCCCGCATTCCCCTTAAGTTTAAGGGGAAGATATATAAAACAATGATAAGACCTGCTGTCTTGTATGGATCAGAATGTTGGGCTACAAAAGGGATGAATGAAAGGCAATTGCATGCAGTTGAGATGAGAATGCTAAGAGGGATGTGTGGTGTGACACGAATGGATAGAATAAGAAATGATTACATAAGAGGAAGTTTCAAAGTGGCACCAGTGACTGAAAAGTTGTGCGGAAATCGGTTGGCATGGTATTGGCATCCGCGTCACCTGCCTATGGACATGTCATCGGATGACATGCCCATAGGCATGTGATGCGGAGGAATGAAGAAAATGTCGTGAGGAAAGTCTTAAGTATGAATGACGATGACTATAAGAGTAGGGGAAGACCAAAGAAACGATGGATGGACTGTGTGATAGATGATAAGGCTAGAAAGGGGGTGACTACCGAGATGACAACTAATAGATAAGTATGGAAGAGATGTTGCGCCGTCCCCAAATAAATTGGGATAAGGACAGGAGAATGATGATGAGTGGCACAGAGCCCCGAGAGGCCGCGACTCGCAGGCTCGCAGCGGTTCGTTCTAACTACTCTATGCGCGACCGAACGTACTTAGCTACATATTTTCCTTGTAACTCTTCTCGGCGAATAATTCCGAATATTACTCAATATTTCCGAATACTTCGCGAATAATTCAACGGGAATACTTCGGAATATTTCTCTCCGGCAACGCTAGTGGTCTCGAGTTATATTTTGATTAAGATACAACCTAACACTGGTCTACAAATGGCAAAACATTTAAGAAAATATGAATTTCATTGGCTACCACTGCGCACACAACTTAAATACCCACAACCCCCGTACCGTTGCGTGCGTGCACCCATAAGTACGTTCCGTACCATGGCCTGAACCAGGGCCGTCCAATTCCGTCTGTAACATAAATTTGTTACTATTAAAATAATATCGTTCATCAAGAAAATATAGGCCACCAATAACCATGAAAACGATACCCATGATGAAAAATTTGAACATTTTCGCAGCTGCCATCTTGGATTTTCATTTTGACCAAATTAAATGATAATAAAATCAAATTTTCCAAATTAAAACTTCAATCAATCCTACGACAGCATGTCGGCAGTGCATGTCGGTGACATGAACCCATAAGTTATTCCCCTACCAAAAATTGCTCAACGCGCCTAAAGAAGTTTTCACTTCCGAAAATACTTACCAGAGTACTTACGATAACACTATAAAATATTATCGGTCATCAAAAATAAAATATTTTACTTTCCAAAGTATTAAGATTTGACGATCACACTATAAGCTTGAACTATCCTTGTATACGCACGGCAAAGGTCAATAAGGGTCAAGCAGAGCGCTCAGCGACGTGTCCTCTCTCTGGAAGAGCTCGCGGCCGACTGATTTGAATCGCACGCAGAGTTTTATAATAGTTTTAAAATATTTATAGAAAAATAATACAATATTAATATAATAATTAAGTTAAAATTTTAAAGTGTATAATATAAAGAAGAAGTTCTTCTATTATAGTAAATATTAATTATATTCAATTAAGTAAGATATATTGGTAAAAATAATCATTTTCTAGACTGTAATTTCAGGAAAAAATCACATTGTTTGGATTTTAATTTCATAGTCGAAAACAAAAAATCTGTTTAACTATTTTCCTAAGGATATTTGCAGTTAGTGAAAATTTTTTTTTTGCGAAATTTGTCATAAATTTCAGATATTTTTAGCTTCGAAATTGACACTGAAAGTGAAATCAAGAAAACCCCTGTTCAGTTATCTTGATGGCATTCCCAAACACTTTATTAATCGAAAAAAGTGTCTAACTAACAAACTAGACAACAATATTTCCTAAAATTACTAGTAATTGGTATGTTTGTAAGATAAGTAGTCGTTGGACAATCTAGTTTGAAAAATCACGTTTTTGAGCCAAACATCGCTCGGACCGCGTGTACGCTCTTATGAGCTGGCATAAAAAAAAAAAAACATGAAAATAAGTTTATGCAAAAGTGCATGTTATAATATAAGTCATACTATGTAATTTGTAAAAATATATATAATGATGCCCAGTTGTGAGTTCAAATCTGGGCAAGTACCAATGTGTTGTTTTAAATTCAAATGTATGTACTTTCTAATTTTATCTTGGGCGTTACTGACATTGGTGAATGAGAACATCATGAGAAAACCTGGACTTATAATATAATTAATGTAAGTCTGAAATCACCAATCCACCTTTAGCAAGCATCAACGCTCATGCTATCTCTGTAAGAGATAGCATAGCATAGCATATCGCCTTTGCCCTGCAGTGGGAAAATATAAGCTGGTATTACCTATATGTGTGCAGTTACAGCAGCTATAATTGGCCATGGGTTATTTAATAAGCACCTCTTTGTCATAGGAGTCACAGACAGTCCGTTGTGCAGGGCCTGCATGGAGGACGACAAGACAGCAGCTCATGTGCTGCTAAACTGCCTGGTGGTTGCCACATACAGGGCATAGTACTTTGGTAACCCAGGTACCCTACGTGAGATGATTGTCAGAACACCAAGGCATTGCTGGCCTTCTTTGAGGAGCTGGGGTGGATCTAATAACCGATTTTCCTACCCATACGCAAAATACGGGCTCAGACGTGGAGTTGCGGACACCAGCCTGTATTACCTATTGATCATTTTTATGTAAATCCAATTAAATATGTTGTAATACAGAGTTATTCATTTCTATGTATTGTATTAATACAAAGTTATTAATAATTAATGTTTATCGGCCCGGGCATGACCCTAATTAAGATTAGAATCCTGGGAACAAAATTGGCTCTCTACAAGACATGTTTTAACTTTAATTAATTGTTATACTTGTTGATGTTACTGTTTTTGATTATTTTAAAATAACTTAAGTATTCAAAGTGTTGCCTATTTATAAATTAATAAATTGTGCATTCCATTCATAACTTAAATGCTGATGAATAGATTTTTGAAGAGGTCTGGCCAAGAGAAATGTGTATTGGTTGTATGCAAGATGATCTGACATTAACAAGGAATAAATTCTGAATACTGGTTGACATAGATGGAAGAAAAATTTATAAATGATGTTGCTAGAAATACTGAGTTAAATGATTATGCAGACAAATTGTAAGCTAGTTGGGAAAGAAATCAGGAATCACTGATAAGGATAAGGTGTATCACCCTTATTTTATACTGTATGTGTTTTATTACCCTCTGTATGTTGTGCAATAAAGAGTAAATAGATCTATTTGTGAAAGAAGTAGAGAAATGTTAAAAACCCAAATAAATTGGGATATAAACAGGAGGATATAGCTAGCAAATAAATTGGGATAAGGGTGAAAATAATGATGTTTGCCTCAAAGAAGATATTTCCGTTTTTACTGGGGTTGCAGCCTTAAAACATAATTTAATTTCCATCTCATGAATTATAAGCAATCACCTGTTGGTATGTGTTTGCATTTTGTGTCAGAATTTTTGGTGCTGTGAGTACTAATTTTATTAATAAAATATAAACTACAATATGTATACTGTAGGTATGTAAATAAATATTTATAATATTCTCAACATCACTGTAAACCAAGCCAGCTGGATGTTGAATCGTTACTCTATACACAATAATGTTTTGGTAAAACATTGTTTATACAGCCGACTGAGGCTGAGTTTACCAGAGTATGATAGTTTACATGCCTCTGATTAATGCATAATAAACAAAGTTTCCATTTGTTTTTCAAATCACAAAAACATACATTATGTTACATTCTAACCACTTTTTAGACTGTCATAAGTTGTTATCAAATCAAATTAATTAAGCCTTATATGCAAACCTAACAGATTAATACCAGTAGGTATATAATATACCTACCTACAGATATATTGAATGATATTTATGCAGACGGTGCGTCAGACGATACACGGCCAACTTTTACAGCATCTATTTTGTATGCCTCGCCTTTCGATCCGACCAGATTCAAGGTCAGATGGATTTAAGAAAAACAAAAGTCTTACCTTACACTTCTTCGGGTAAAGCTCCGCATACAGCAAACAGCAGAATTGGCAAATATTTACAATTACTGCGACTCAATGCCTCCGTGGTAGGTAATAAAACATTTCGAAAATATCTAAAGCCACACCGACACTCGAAGCACCAACCACTAGTAAATATTTTTACAACTTCATTTGAAATTGTTAGCAATGTGACGACAGTATAGTCTGTTTTACGTGTAAAAAATTGTTTTATTTTTTATTCCGACATCTCGACATCGACAACTCGAAACCACAAAATTGAAGAACAGATACAAAATTAAAGTAAATAGTTTCACCTACAAACCGCACAATATATCTTTCACAATTTCGTTCCTGATAGTTTTTACAGATGGAAACTGCTGGAAAAGAAAAAATATAAATAATATGAAGTAGCAAAGATACTAACACTCGTAACAAAAATCGTGACTAGTCTTATGCCAGACACACACGCAGTGACTTTAGTTGCCGAGTGAGCGGGTAGAAACTCACTGGCGATTTTAAAATCTCGCGTCCGCACCATTCATGGAATTAGTATGTTTGTACAGTCGCCAGCACATCAAGTTACCACAAAGTTTCAATTATTCTCTTTGTATTATGAACTTAACTAGCAACATTTTTAAGGTTTAAAATCATTTGGAGAAATTTGACAGTTTGTGGTAACTTGATGTGTTGGTGGTGACTGTACATACAATGAGGAAAAACTGATGAAAGTACTCGTTATAAAGTCGAATTGTTAATTCACCGGAGTTGACCGGAGTAATCTGACATGTGCTAGCTGTCACTTTGTGTAATGTAATGGTCATTGTGATATTTATAACAGTAATGCACGTGTGACGTGCAGTTGCCGACTTTGTTTTCTGCTCGTGATTGTAATTTAGATCATTTTATTTTATGTTTACTTTATGCACTTGTTTATATAAACTTATTTTTCTTTCTTTTATTTCCAACCCTACGGCTACATTGTCGCGATAACGCGAACTCCACTTCGCGCGCTCTCTCTCGCACACCCCTCGGCATCTCGCTGTACAACAGAGAGCGTGCCAAGTTTAGTTCACGTTATCGCGACCATGTAGCCGTAGCATCAATGCTAGCTGCAGCACACCTAGTGATTTTAGTCGCTAGCGATTTCAAAATCTCACGTCCACACTCAGGGACGGATTTAAAGTTGTGGCGGCCCTGGGGCAACCAAGAATTGGAGGCCCCGAAAAATTTATGAAACAGATAAAAAAAATTCAAAGAAGGTACCTTACGAAGTTATGATTGTGGACTCTTTTTTTTTTTGAAGGACACAAACGAAGTATTTTATTCATATAAAAATCAATGAAAAATCGAATTGTGGAGGCCCCTTCTTTGTGGAGGCCCGGGGCCAGTGCCCCTGTTGCCCTGCCCTAAATCCGGCCCTGTCCACACTAATTCACACACAAGTATCTGGTGACTAATGCTAGATACACACGCAGTGACTTTAATCGCTGGCACGGTGCGGGTGCCTCGCTGGCTATTTCAAAATCTGTGTGGACGTGAGATTTTGACATCGCTCGCGAGTCGCTGGTGACTTAAGTCACTGTATGTGTACCATAAAAGTTCGTTTTTTATTCCCAGAAAGTAATTTTGTTTATTTTTTCAATTTGGAGTTTGACATTTGCACTTGTGAAATTACTATCTCGGATTACTGGGATTAAAAAACGAACGTTTAAAGCTCGTGCAAACTAGCGCGATATCGCGTGCGCGACAGCTAGCAATATGCCTGTCGGTCGCGCCTGCGATAATGCCCCAGTCTGCACGACCCTATAGAGTCGCTGCGCTGAGTGCGCTGCGTATGTACTAAGCTTTTGCGCCATTCTATATTTCACTCACTAGAGCGGTGATATTGCCTATGGTCGAAGAGGTTTTGGCGCCGTAATACGAAATTGACAGAAGACTTGAAAATAAATTATAAGATTTTCTGAATCCCAAATATAATTATTATTTCATTCTAAAGGCCTTAAGTATTATAGGTGAGTGTCCATATTCAATTAAAATTAGCTTGACCTGCACCGGTGTTTTCACCGTGCTTATAGCTGTTCTAATGTGATATTGTATGTTGTACTTGAATACTTAAAAAAAAAGGATTGAATGACTCAGTTGACTCACCCTGGTTTTTCGTTAGTATGCATGCATGTAGATATTACCAACAACTACGTGGATTAGTAATTGATTGTCATGCGGCGCAGGCGCCGTTTACAAAAGAGAACACGTTCGATCCCATCCTTCATCATAGGAATGAACAAATAAAGTGAATTCTACAGAACATGTAAGTACTACTAGCGTTTATGATAATATAACACATTTCTCTTGTTTCTATGTTAAGTACCACTAACTACTATAGGTACCAAATATAGTGGGTACCTACCTACCTACATCAGCTGTATTATTTATTTATTTTATTTTACAGTTTTAGGAAATCTTACAGCTAAACATTTTTACATGATTGAGAGTAACAAAATAAGGCCTATTAAAAGTTTCATCATTCCAGCCGAAAGACGTCCACTGCTGGTCATAGCCCCCCCCCCCCATTAGGGGGGGGGGGTTGCCATAATCATTAAAAATTTATGGAATAATAATTCTAAACAGTAAATGTAAGGGGTAATTGGAAACAATAGGTACCTGCAATACCAGTCCTTGGATAATTACCATTTTGGATTACCCCTTGTATTTTCTGGCACTCACCCTAGTTGACTTAATTTAATTGAGGATGGATGGTATGATAGTTATGAAACAGATCGCATATCAGATTTTTCGTATAGTTATTATGATAGGAATATCCAAAAAAAAAAAGTTTGTTTAGTAATGCTTGAATTATTATTAAAAGTTGTGTCCGCTATGGTTTAGTTTAGAAAGACTGAGAAACTATCATTTAATTGTTTCTAATCATAATACTATCTCACAAATACCGCACTGCTAAAAATAAATTCTCAAATCATTGCATGCAATACAAATCCCAGTGGCTTAATAGTGATTATAATGTCTGTTATATACATAATAATTATAATAGTCATTGAATTAATTAAAATTAATGCAAGAACAAGAGATTCAAGTCGTGTAGGAAGTCAGAAGTACTTAACTCCAAACACATCAGCCTTATCTTTACTTAAATTCATAAATGTGCTGTTCTATTTAATAAGTTAAGTATAAGTCAGTCTAATTGTGTATTCATTTCTCTTTTCATAGTTACAAAATATCACAATTATGTTATATATCCCTATTTATATCCATACCTAACTTTATTTCTTGCTGAAAGATCATTAGCTTAGCAGTTAATTATATTTGACCACCTTATAAATATGCATATTTTGTTCAAGAATTCAGAAATCACGTAAACATAGTTAGTAGGTATTAATAACAATAAAAAAAAAAATCTAAAAGTTTTTCTTAAAGTTCATTATCCCCATGTGCCACTTTGTGATCTCGCTTCATCTTCAATAGAATTGCATCATACTATCATTGTATCAGCTGTAATCGCAATTGGAAGGTAAATACATCATATGCAAGTTATTTTTAAGCAAAACTATTAAAGCCCTATTAGTTTATGTAACGAAAAATGTCTAAAACGGAAAAACGCAATGTAAACAAGGGTAAAACAATGTTTTCTGGGACGACAAAGACAAACATATTATTTGCCATGAACATGACGGAGATAGCAGAACTTATGCGAGGCTATGACGACAAACGTGTACTTTTGTGTTTGGTCCACGCAGAATCTTTAAGACATATGTGGTAATATTTAGTTAGTAAAGAAATAATATTACTTTTAAAATTCTTTTTGGTACATAAAAATTAAAGTTGATATTGTAATGGTTAGGTATCATGAAAAGAAACCCAACATACTATGAAAACAAACACTAGAACGATAAACATTGTTGGCGCGGCCGCTTCGAACTTGAAACGGAACGTAGTTATTGCGTCAGACAATTTGAATAAGCTTGTGCGGAGATGTCCTGTTGGCGCCAGTTATTCATTCCTACTTTAAACCTTCAGAGAATTACACGTATCACAAGTTTTTGCTGCTTATAATTTCTTATTAACGGTTAACGTTGGAAAGCTAGTTTATGGTGTATACACAGTTACAGTGCATTTTAAAAGTGGAATTGTGACTGTAGTAATTTAACTTTTTAGTTTTATTTAGGTCTTAAAGCTAAGACCGCCGTCCGTATAATTTCTTTTTAATAATTTATAGCACACTGAAAGCTATAAGGGCGCAGAAAAGTACTATATAAATAACATGATCAACGCGGACTGCCCACAACTAAACAACCTGGTAAATACAGTTTCATACGGGCCTGTAAATAGTTTCAATAACAAGCAGGTCGCTTTGCGCCGCATTATTTATTGTTGTCAGAGAAAATACAAAGTTAAGAAGTTGAGAACAGTGCATTCTAGAAGCCATACAATGATGTAAGTACTACTTTGAGTTTCTATCTTTACTAATTTATATTTGCATTGCACCTTATTAATATAAAGTTGATTGCTCATTGTTATCTGTACAAATCTACAATCTTTCTGATAAGCTTACACACTATTTTTTGCCGTTCTGTTTTTGTTATTGATGTTCAAGTCATGTGGTTATTTTAACACTTAATTTTTATTTGACGTTGTTATTAAATAAAAAGAAGGCAACGCATTTACAAGTTGTTGAATTATAATGTAATTAATGTATTTCAGAGGAGCCCTTTATTTGAAATTCACTCGACATCATTTTGTAGTTCCATCATTATTTTATCTATTTTGCATACAATTCAGACAAAAATACATACACAAATCAATGAACAGATTATTCATCCGTCTCGTCTTCTATCAAAAATAATGACGAAATGTGTGTTTCTTTGGTCACATGTGGTACTTAATACATTTGGGTGTTGTTAGGGTGGCTGTTGTGTGGCCAGTGCGAGATTAGGGCGGCTCTCGAGCAGCTAAAGAACAACAAGGCACCTGGTGATGACGGCATAACGACAGAGCTCCTTAAAGCGGGCGGGGCTCCAGTCCTGATAGAGCTAGCGAGTCTCTTCAACTCCGTCATCCAAGAGGGTACAACGCCGGAGGCGTGGAGCAGAGGTGCGGTGGTTCTGTTCTTCAAAAAAGGCGACAAAACCTTGCTGAAGAACTATAGACCCATCTCACTTCTGAGCCACGTTTACAAGCTGTTCTCGAGAGTCGTCACGAACCGTCTCACCAGAAGACTTGACGAGTTCCAGCCACCAGAACAAGCTGGCTTTCGAAAAGGCTTCAGTACCGTGGACCACATCCATACTGTTCGGCAGATTGTACAGAAGACCGAAGAGTACAACCAGCCGCTGTGTATGGCATTTGTGGACTACGAGAAAGCCTTCGACTCCATCGAAATATGGGCAGTTCTGGCCTCTCTGCAACGATGTCGAATTGACTGGCGTTATATCGAAGTGTTGAGGTGTTTGTATGACGCTGCAACGATGACTGTCCAGATCCAGGATAAAAAAACCGGCCCTATCCAACTGCTTAGGGGGGTGAGACAAGGGGATGTGATATCCCCGAAACTTTTCACCAATGCGTTGGAGGACGTTTTTAAGACGCTGGACTGGACTGGACAGGGTATCAACGTAAACGGCGAGTACATCTCACATCTTCGTTTTGCCGATGACATCGTCATAATGGCAGAGACACTGGAACAGTTAGACCAGATGCTGCACAGCCTAAATGGAGCCTCTCGGCGGGTTGGCCTCGGCATGAATTTGGACAAGACGAAAGTCATGTACAATTCGCACGTCTTGCCGAGTCCAATCCATATCGAAGGGTCGCTTCTCGAAGTTGTGAAGGAATACGTCTACCTAGGACAAGTTATCCAGCTCGGTAGACACAACTTTGAGAAAGAAGCCGACAGGAGGATCCGATTGGGTTGGGCAGCGTTTGGAAAACTTCGTCAAGTCTTCTCGTCGCCAATCCCGCAGTGTTTGAAGACTAAGGTCTTTAACCAGTGCGTCCTGCCCGTTATGACATACGGTGCCGAAACGTGGACACTGACAGTCGGGCTGGTCCACAAATTCAAGGTCGCTCAGCGCGCCATGGAGCGGGCTATGCTTGGAGTTTCTTTGAAGGATAAGATCAGAAATGAAGTTATCCGGAAGAGAACCGGAGTTACCGACATAGCCTGCAGAGTAAGCAAGCTGAAGTGGCAGTGGGCTGGCCATATTTGTCGAAGGACCGATGGCCGGTGGAGCAGACGAGTCCTAGAGTGGAGACCGCGTATTGGCAAGCGTAGTGTGGGACGCCCCCCAGCTAGATGGACCGACGACCTTAAAAAGGTGGCTGGGACAGACTGGATGCGGAAAGCGGAGGACAGGGTGTTGTGGCGCAGCCTGGGAGAGGCCTATGTCCAGCAGTGGACTGTTATAGGCTGAGTTGATTGATTGATTGATTGAGGGTGGCTGAGTAACTTCATTACAGGCATATATGCCATTAATCCTTAAACTGGCCTACTTGCCCCATTGTTTGATAGAAATTGTATATACGTGTAGCTAGTATTATCTACTGATGTAAGCGCGCGCGCCCTAAATATGTTGTGGGATTCCCCCGAATGTCTTTTATAATTGTGATCTATTTTCGCTCCCATAAAGTTTTTAGGAGCTTTGCATGAGTGGTATATATTGATAAATGTTCAACTTGCTTTGGTTTTGTTTTCACTTTACGTACGCCGCGATGGCGTTGTAGATAAAATAAATCGCAGTAGTTAACATATTTTATAACATAAGTCATTGACAAAAATCTGCTTTTGGTGCAAGAGGGTCGAATCACAGCGTTAATTCCAAAATCTAGCGTAGTCTGCATCATGTTATTTTGACGAATAACTACAAATTGGATTCTTATTCCGTGCGACTTAATCTTTACATAGTGGCATTTTTTCAATTCAAAACAACAATCTACTAACTACTTCCAGGAATTCTGTTGTTAGGTACGTTGAGTTATAGGTCCGAGTACCTAAACACAATTTATTGAATCTTTCTAGACGCTCTTTCTCGTTCTAAATACATAATAAATACGCTCAGTAGCGGCGTTAGGGCACGGCGCGGTTGGGTGACTTCCCTAGGGTGCCAGGTATGATGGTAAAAAAGGACCTAGACAAAGATCGTTAGAAACGAAAGACAAAATGACAGAATGTGGAAGGATTTCTACGGTGCGATGTCAAAATGGAAACGAAATGTCACTTTGTATAGAAAGAGCTGTGTCTATTCTTCGTAGAAATTAAAAGCGTCATACTAAGCCTGCTGATCATGTGAAGACCATGTAGATTGGTGTCTGAAATGGTCTTTTGATGAAATAAAGAACCACACAGATTGAGTGGACCTGTCCAGTCAGTGCACGCATTTACCAGTTGTCGTACATTTCAACTCAGAACTTAAGGAGCTCAACGATTCGACGAACAATACCAAAGAAAGGACATTTGTGTACGTTACCCCAGCAGGAAAGTGGCTCCTAGAGTGATATGAGTGGTACGTATAATTAGTGCGTAATAACTCGAAAAAATATCGCAGCGCCTAAATGAGAAAACTTATAAGCTCGCTGAAAACTGTATTCGGTCCTTCTTGACGCTTATAATAACCATAAAAAGTTTCAAAAGTGTAAATGCATGCGTTATTGAATAATAGTACTAAAAGTCAAAACGACGGTGTCCTAACTTTGACGGCAAAATACAAGAAGACGGCTCAACCCAAGATGTGTAGGTGTAAACCAAAAATTAGTGCGTTTAGTCATAAATATATAGTGAAAATATTTGGCTTGGAATGCTTCGCATTAAGTAGATATAAACAAAAAACAAAACATGTAAACAACGACTGGTTATCCAACCAAATTCGAATGACTATAAAAAAGGCGGGACAGTCGAATAACCCGAAATATGGTGTAACTTTTGATTGTCCCCGCTTGCGATACCAACATTCTATAGATTATAATGCTTGCATTTCCCTTTTCAGTTATGTGTTTTTGCAGTCGGGTTTTTTTAATAATTTATTTTATTTCAAGCTTTTTAGTTTTATTATTATATATATTTTAAAATTACTAGCTTTTATTTGATACCAATATTGTTGCAAATAATTAAAAAAAAATTCCCCACCTTTTTTTTGTATTTGCAGATGCAATTTATAAATATTATATAGCCTATGTCACTTCTACAATTAAGACGAATCTAAGGACACCTCATACGTTAAAATCCATCAAGTCGTTTAGGCTACAGAGCGTGCCAAAGAACTAGACAAACATACATACATACATACTCTCGAAAAACATTACCCTCCTGAGGCAGTCGGGTAAAAAATACAACAACATTCACTAAATTTATTGGAGCAGATCAATCCCAAGCCTTTTTGTTCTCAATATTGTCTTTAACAGTATAAAAGGCTTTCTGTGAATGTGGCAAGGAACTAGGGCTACTATGAAAACTAAACGAACATATTCAAAATGCTCATCTACAGAATATTTTCGGTGAAAGTAGAAGTGAGCTGTGTAATCACGCGGAGAATGTTGACATTGGTAATACCCAGAAACAAGAATAAATTAACAAAGTTTCGGAACAGGAAAATGTAGTAGTCCGAAACAAATTGTAAAAGACATGATAACTATAATCATGAAGTAAATTATGTTACACACTCTGATAGTGCTGGTTCTGTGGACTTATGAAAGTTATTGTGTACTGTTGCCATTCATCAGATTTTAGAAGATTTCTTTCTATTGCTGAAGATGTAGTTTCACCATTTCCGAGCCTATAGAGATTAGATGGTGTTATCATTTATCTCCCTGTAATCCAGAAATGAGAGTGTTCTACATGTCAGTGTTAGGTATAGTATGGAACTATATTATAGAAACTGAAAACCTAGTACATAAAAAACTGCAAAAATTGCAAATAATTCTTATCTTGCTTGTCTAAACCATTCTTGATGACGTAGGTACAGCGAGCCTCGGAGGCCCAAACGGGTGAGCACTCTGTCTACGGCGATATGTGTTGATTTCATGTAAAGCGATGCCGACCGCATTGCTAGTTTTCCTTGTAGATGTCGTTTTGTTTGTTAGACATGTTTCTTATTGTTTTCGACGCTTTTGGGTGATACAGAATATGCATACCTAACTACTTTATGTTGTTGTTCATATTATGGAATCGCAAACAAAACAGTATTCTTTTTCCATTTTTCGTATTAGATCATTCAGGAATACCAAGTAGTAGTGACCAAGATCACGGTCAAATAAGAAATGATTGTCGTCTATTATAAAAATAGAGATAAAACTATACAGGAATAAGATCTTGTAGGTATGATATGCCTTCCTACCTATAAATCATTACATACAAAGAATGACAAGCAAGTCTAGCTAAATTATGTACTTCGTTTCAACGCAACAATAGAGTATTAGCAAAAAATGGGTTATTCAACCTAGTTCAATGCTGGGAGAGTATGAGTCATTCCCAACCTGCAAAAATAAAGTAGATACTTGATGATAGTGCTTGTACGTTTCAATCCGTTATGTATCGACTTGTAGGCACATTTGATGATTATAGATACTGCTTGGTACCTACATGCTGGTCCGATGCTAAATGGAAACAGGAAAAATATTTACTGTTAACTGTGACCTGGCAGCCATAATCCTGAGATCTTATGTCATTATAACGCGTTCCGTAATGTTTGTCAGAATCAGAATGTCTTTATCGATAGCCTTGATTCCTGTACCAATCACTCTGATTGTTGAATAATTCGCTGAATTACGGAATTTTTCGGAATTATTCATTCATTCAGACTTGGATAGGATGAAATGCAAAGAGTCACACCTTTCTCTAGATAGAAACTACATAATTTGGTAACAATGTGGATCGTTTCGAGCAGGTGTTGGTTTAGTTTGCACTGTCTACTGAGGGTCCTAGTCAAGCAAGACAAGACCCTCATTTAATGCGGCCTGTTCATAGAAATGAAAACTCTTTTATAAACTTTTTCCAAAGTTTCGGGCGCTAATATTCAATAATTTGACGATTGGCTTTACTGGTTATCTCAGTATTTAAAGCACAATTTTTATTGGAATCCAACATCCAACTGCCTATATTAAGTTTATATCCTCTTCCGCTCTGGCATGCATCTTCTTTCTCTTTTGGTGCCTATTATTAACTGACCAGCTTGTTTTTTAATTATATGGTTTTTTTCACTCTCATTAATCTATTAAACGGTTTCTGCTTTCTTTTGTGTGTCACTAGGACATTGAGACTGTAAATCTTGTCCAGACAAAAGATCAAGATTGGCATTCCTATCCACTATCCAGCCCAGACTCCTAACTTAAACCCACCCAAAATTAATTTGCGGCATTGAAGCAGTTATCGGGACTGCCGACAGAAGTGAAAACTTAAAACCCATAGAGCTACAGTCGCTACAGATATACTGCTATTACAGCATGTCGGTGACGCTAACCCATAAGATTTTCACTGCTATTACAGCATGTCGGTGATGCGAACCCAAAAACGCTCATCGTGCCTAGTAAAGTTTTCATTAAAAAAAAAATCGTTCTGTTTTCAAATTCATAATAATGGGTTAAGTAATTAATTAATTAAAATAGGTGATCATTGCACAATTATGTCAGTATGACATGTGTAGATACATAATTAAATGATGACATAAACCAATATTGTTGATGCAATCATTGTTACTAACTTGATTTTTCTTAAGTGCTTTATTTACGTAATCCCTTATCACAGCGGTCATGATCATACATAGCATGATCACCCTTTTTAGCAATGTTCAACGCTAGATAACCAACTTCGGTAACTTTTATTTAAGTTATTTCATCCTAATCTATGCTAATACAAACCTGAAGATTTAGTTTATTTGTTTGAACGCGCTAATCTCTGGAACTACCAGTCTGATTACAAAAATCTTTTTGCATATAAAGTTATTAAGGCTATTTAACATCAAGCTACGAGCCGAGTAAAAACAAATAAAAGTCAGAAAGAACGCTAAGGGAAAAAGCGCGGACGGGCGATGCGATGCGAAGGGTGCAAAGGTCGGGAGGACAAGAAATTTCACACAGACGAAGTCGTAATGATATAAAATGGTACTTGTTTTGCAGTCGCGTTATGCTTATGACTCATGATGAAAAACCGTATCCCTCTTGTTTTGCACGGTGTGATTCCCCAACTCTACATACATACAACAACGTATAACTCTTTAATCTTTCTACAGTACAATAGCGTGTAGTGCTACGGTCTCGTGACCGTGGTAACTGCGCGATGCTATTGGCTCGCCGAGTTGACGTCATTTAAGCCGACCAATAGCGTGGAAGGAAAGATATTTTTAGAACGCAAAAGTTGAGTAGTGGGGATTTAGGAAAACTGTATGGGTTGCCACTGCCGTGAGTGAACATTGCACAACATTTTCTGTGTTCGCACGCAGTGCACGTATCGCTGCTTGCGGTTGGTTTATTTAGTCCACTGAAGTTCATCAACAACGCTTTAGAAGTTGACGTGTTAAGAAAAACTTTCGCCTATTATCCTCTTTATTTGTTGTGAGGGTAGCGAATACTATCAATAATAACTGGAGGCGTTACAATATTTGTTCGTAACAAGGTGAGTTTTAGAAACTTAGCTTTACTCTGAATAAATACTTAGTTTGTTCTTATTTTAACTTTTATAAGGGTGCAATAGGGTATTATAACAGGGTGTAGGAAATAATTTACATTGCTGGTGGGTTTCGAATAAGAATCGTAGTTTAATTTATACCCAAATGCGTAGAATGTCACAAAATTAAATCTTGTGCAATAATTTGGTGCGTAGGACTTTTTTGTTGTTTTGTGCTTTTAAAGTGTTAGCGATTACCTTAGTCTAGTCTAAAAGCTGTGATTGTCGACTGTGTAGCAAAATTCACGTTGGTTAGTGAATTGTTGCACAATGATTATATCCGCCCAAAGTGTAGAGACATGTTTCAACCTGTCGAGAAGCGCCGCAGTCACGTTGCTTCATACATCGGCTCGCACGCCGCACCATCGTTCTAGAAAATGCGCCACAATTTAATCTTTTGGAACGATAGAGTGTATTTTAATGAATTATTAATGAAGTTATAAAATTCTATTAATAGCCTTGGCATATTTAGAACAA
Source organism: Atethmia centrago (assembly GCA_905333075.3). Taxonomy (NCBI): domain Eukaryota; kingdom Metazoa; phylum Arthropoda; class Insecta; order Lepidoptera; family Noctuidae; genus Atethmia; species Atethmia centrago. Next base: position 9,007,872 of record HG995383.1, on the reverse strand, counting down.
CTTTGGGACTTGTTTTGTAACCCTGAAATTAACTAATTTAATAGTCTTACTTTTAGATCAATATCTCAGTTTACGTCAAAAAGTTAACCTTTGCTTAGTGCGTGGTACAATTCGTGACGCTTTGATAGATAGGTGTAGGTCCAAATTGTTTGGTGATAAAATAATTAGATTCTAGTTGGTACTTGGATGTGGTCTTGGAAATTCTATGTAGGTAGAGGGAATGACGCATTTATAGGGAGCAAAGACCATAGTGTTGCAGGTACATTGATTCATCTTTAATACCTATAGTCGCTGATGTTTTTTTGGTCCGTTTTCCTTATTCACAAGTTCTTGTTTTTCTGACACTGCGGTTTGTGTCTGTCTAAATTAGTAGGACCCCTACCAAACTACTTTATAGTTGGTAACAAGCTACTTATTCTGCCCCGACCTATTTGAAATGTTTTGTTTGGTTAGTTTTATTCTGAAATAAGTTGGAAATATGCCAAACCTCGACGTTTAGATCTATTTAGTGGAGACAAACAACTTTTTCTATCGTGTATTTATAACTATGTCTAAATACATGGTGACCAATTTTGTATAGTTTGGTATGTACTTGACGCTTGAAACAAAAGATATCCTTATTCAACGTTCCGGCTAAAAGCGATCAATATTTTCCGTAGGCGTCCACCTACGATAATAATGATACCAGCGAGGTTGTACATCAATAACTACGTCAGTCAATTCTCGAACCAACGCGGCAACGTGACAAAAAACAAAAGATTATTTTGTCTACCAATTTTGTTATCAGACGTGAACACTTACGACATAAAATGTTTTCTTATTCATAGTCACGATAAAAAGAGAAAGTGTCGCTTTAGAACAAAATAACTTATCCGCAAGGAGCAATAAAAGAGAATACACTGATATTAATAAATTATTTCTGTTTGTTTCAGGCCTACATTCGGCACCGTTATTTGGTTGGGAGCCTAGAAGCTTAAAATTTCTATAGGAGCTCAAGAAGAGTTCAAAAAAGTAAGTAATTGCGTTCACCCTATTTTCCGAATTAAAGTTTTTGTTCACAGGAACCATCGGAAAATAACAGACCCTGAAGAATTTCAAAATATATTTTACATTGAATTGGTGGATTTGGAAAACTTATTTTCCGCGCAAAACTGTCTTGACTTTTAAAGATGCACTATAGTTCAGACTATTATGAACTTCTGTATTTAAAAACAAAAGAAGTTTTAATTGGTAAATTTTTTGAATTTAAAAATTACTGATCTTAATTCTTGATCGATAATTTAAACAATGTGCATAATTATGTCGCGTCAAAATTTCCTTACATCATAATGTTCCAGCCTTCATACTACCTACCATCTTTTCATTTCTTTTGTTGGCATTTTTTCCAATAACTTGCACGTGTGCCTGCTCTTAAATATTGGTTCTACAAACAGTTGAAATAAAAACCACAGATTCACAAACTTCCAACACTAACGTAGCCAAAAACACGTACCTAAACACATGAAAGTAAATACGTAGGTACGTTCATGAGTAGCAGATAATTGAGATAGCCCGCAAAGTTCCAAGGACATTGAGATAACAATGTTCTCAACCTGGAACGTATACTAAGTACCTATTCAGAATAAAGTTTTCATAATAATCTTTAAGTCATAATTTAATTACGATAGATTTAAGACATATTTAGTTAATTACTATAAAATAGCTTTAGATAGTTCTTAATTTACTTAGTATACAATAGGTACATAGATAAGTTATGGCCTCGTCATTACTGTGAAGCATTTTACCGCAGTTTCCAGTCATTATCATTAAGATAACGCTTCAGTTACCTTTTAATGTAGATAAGTTGTACATAATTGTAGTTTTTACTAACAGGAATCTTACAGGAATTATACTTTCGGTTAGTTGCTAAAAGATAGCAACCGAAACCACAAATGACTCTTTTCTTGACACTTCATCGAATGCTACTCATTATGAAGAGCGACAAAATTTTAAGGGCAGGTGACATTATGTTGATTGCATAACCACGGCAACTGAAACAATATGTTGGTCGAATTCCAGTTTATTATCATATTTATTGTATTTAAATATTTATGCAATCATCATTCCTTCAATGCTGTTATACGACTCCATTATATAACACACGTATGTAAATATTTTCCAAACACATTTTCATTGGTATTTCGATTTCAAGGTCTCGACCTTATCACGTAGTCACGGACGGCACGCTAGTCGTTGAATACGTCAAACGTGTAGGCAAGGTGTCCTTGATCGCTTCTAAATTCTTTTTGTCCATCTCCTCAATATGCAAATAAAAACAACTAATTGGCTTACTGATGATGGAGCATAACATTCGTGTGATGTTTCAAACATTGGCAAAACAACAGCGAAATCATTTTTATTTCTCATTTGCAACTCCTCTCTCACAACCCTTGTATGTTATCCTACCATCTCCCATATCCTGCTTTATATGAGTATGCACACATTATGTTACGTCGTATCATTTCTGTTTGTAGTTCTATTCAAAATGGTTGCTCAAAAGATCACCTGTCCGAGTCGGAGCGACGATATCGGAAATCAGTACGATACGAACACCAAAAGACATGGTTTTTTCGCAAACGAGTCTCAATACTCAAACTGTTTTGAAAGTGGTAGAGCTAGATCGTTTAAAGACCGAGAAGAAGAATTACGTAAACGGTCTAACCGGAGTGATTACCGACGGATATTCAAGCAACACAGCACCGTCTTCGTCAGTGGCTACAACCAGCAGCTCTGCAGAGGTAAGAATGGCATGCCCAACCGTGAGTACTAATAGATATAATGCATTACTATTATTAATAAGATTATTATTAGATTCTCCTCTCAATATGAAATACATGCTAACATAAGACAACTCTGATTTCAGGTTTACTTGAAACCGGAGCCCCTGTTCGAGAGCGCAATGTTGGACTACGAGTTCTTCCAAGATCTGGTTCCGTTGTCCTCCGATCCCGTAAAGGAAGAAGTAGTACAGACCATTGGTAAGAAAAAATGTTTTACTATCGTAAATGAATTTAAAGTAAATGTAAAGGCAAGGTTAATTTTAAAAATAAATTTTCTGTAGTGTTGATAAAAACATCATAAAAGTAGTTTTAAAAACTCCTAACTATAGTTTTTAATCCCATGTTTTGTTAAATTAATGCTTTTTTTTCCCCTAAACAGATGCATCTAAGAAAACTGAAGAAAGGGCACTTAATATCGACACACCATACACACCATTCTCACCGCAAGGTTGGGAAACACTAGACGTTAACTCCCAGTTCCCACAGGCGGCAGGCTTATACAACAACATCTCGTCGCACGAACCACTGTCACCGAACGACAAGTTCCCGCAGTACGACACCAACATGTCTACCTTCTCAGAATGGGACAAAGATGACAACATGCAATTTAAAGAAACATTCTTAGATATTAGCAGACTGCCATTGGTTATTGGAGGTTTAGCGTCAGAGATGGTCGCAGATACTAATCCGTGGCAAGTCCAGGATCCAGTAGAGTTGACCAACACACATGACTCCCAATACTATCATATGTACACTCACCCACCACAAAACACAGCGCCCTTCATCGATGCAGAAGACTCCCTTGATCTTAAATTTGGATCCGTCATCCCACGGGAGGTGGAGAGTAACAACGTAGTTGTTTCGGAATTCATTATCAATGAACACCAAAATCAAAGGGGGATGATGGATGCGACGGAAATGCCGAGGAGGGTAGCGGGGCTGTCCGTGGACGTGTCGGCGCGGGCCCCGGGCTGGCCGTACGACACCATCAGCACTCCGGAGGTGCTCAGCTACGTCGAGCAGTTGGAGAAAGAAAAATGCTCCCAGCTATTGGTAAGTGTTATAGACGAGTCTCAGATTTTTTAACTTTCGGAGTTGATACATTAAAATTCGATTGTAATTTGCCAGATGTTTCATTTTTTGTTTATCTTTGTTTCAGAAACCACCAGAGCACTGGCCGGCCCAGGATGTTTCGCTATCCAGCTCAAGAGAGACGTTCACTAACCTCTCCTTCTCTACTTCAAAAGAAACATTCACAGAAGTGTACACACCACCACCACCGCCGGTCGACTATGAGCCCATTACCCCTAAAAGCGAATCTCACATGGAATCAGACAACGATGACGTCAAATCAACAGCAAGCAAGAGGCGACACCGGGAAAGTGATGAATCCGATGAGACTTACACGCCGTACTCCGAACAACCACCAAGGAAATATAGAAAGCGGAAACCAAGTGTTCCCATCAAGGACATGATTCTGGCATTAAAAGATCAACCCAAGGCGCGAAGAGGACGGCCTCCCAAGAGAAGGGAGAGCACAGTGTCCTCAGTGTGTAGTGTAGATGACAACTCGTCAAATATTTCTACACAAGAATTTAAATATAGGGAATTAAGAGATAAGAATAATGAAGCATCTAAAAGGTCTCGAATGAACAGGAAACTCAAGGAGCTACAAATGGAACAATTGGCCGATGAATTAGAAGAGAAGAATAAAAAGCTAAGAGTCAGAGCTGATATTCTAGAAGAAATGACAAAGAGGTTGAAGAATGAATTGATGTCTGCTATTCTGAAGAGCAAGTGAAAAGCGAACATCTTGGATTTTTTCGGTGACCTCAGTCTTGGGCAACTTGAGTTTCATGTCTCATTGTTCGACAAATCTATAGTCATAGATGTACAAATTGTAACTTTAATAGACACAAGGTTATTAGTTTCATTTCTATAATTATAGATAAAAAGATCTTGCCATGCTACTAGATGCTGTATTGCACATTTAAGTAAGAGCGTGTAGTTTTAAATTCTTCAGTTGAATTAGTTGTAATCTATGGTCTTATAAAACATTTAAATGTTAAAAAAAAACAAAAAAAAACATTTATACTTACTGAAAAATAATATAATTGTAATTAATTTACAATCTATTAGTTATATGCATGGTTTAAAGTTTATTTTCTCATTAAAATTTGTCTTGTATGTTTATAAATTGTAATTGAAATAAATTGTTGTAAAAAAATGCTCTAATTTTTTATTCCTTTACCCCAAACACAATATCGCACAACACTTTTTGGTGGGAAATTATCAAATAACTTCTGCTCTGGGCGGAGCGGGAGGGTGTGACAGACTCTTACTGACTAAAACCCACCCATGTTCCTTCCGTTGCCTGTGTTGCCAGGGGCCTTTGTGACCCTTTCAGACTTTCCCGCGACCCCGGCAGGCATCGGGCCTACACTTGTGCTGACATCTCTTTGAAGCGCGCGTGGAACACAACGCGCCGCCGACCCGGGTCTAGTCTTAATCGGACGGCGAGCTACCCATTGCTCACCGTCCGCAAGCCCGCACCTATGGTGGCCGGAAATCCGCCTGGGAAAGCCCGCACCTATGGTGAGCGGAAATCCGCCTGGGATTCCCGACGCACAGGGCGTCTCCTACGGCGGCTAGGGGCGTGAGGGCACGAATTTTGCCTCCCTCACCCGTCCCGCCTCCTTCGCGAGCATTACTGCTTCGCAGAAGACAGAAGAGGTAACGGCTGTCCATGCCCTTTCGCACCGTACCAAGGCCGGGCGCGAGAGATCTCCGCCGCCGATCGCCTCTACGAGCGGCGGTGCTCTGCCCAAGCCAAGCAGACCTCCACCGTATGCTCCACGTCGCAAAACACTAACATTAGGAGTCGATTGAATAAATATAAACAACATTATTTTAAATAATTTACACTATGTTAGACACACATAGGGCGGTCCCTGACCGACCCGTGTCCGTTTCAATGACGCGGCCACGACGTTTTTTTTTTTAAATACTATGCCAATATTTTGTAACCATTTGTAAAAATTGATTCCCAAAACCGTCAAAGCTATGGTTAAAAAGTTATAAAGGTTTGAACGTGGCTGCGCCATTGAAACGCGGCGAACCGCAGCCACGGAGATATTTAAAACTAAGCACTGCAGAGACATGAAATTTAGGTAAATAACTCAAGAGGAATAGTCGTAACATGGCCGGTTTTTGAGAAAAACGTGGCCACCATTTTTTTTGCAACACTCCGTGAACGAACAATTTTTGTTGGCTTTAACTCATTTTCGAACACCCAAACTCGTGACTGGTTTTTTGTTTCGGGTTCGTACGCGTATATCCAGGATTCGTCACCTGATACGATGTTGTATACAGCGTTTGAGGATCCTGCGTGGAATCTTTCGAGAGTTCTGACGCACCAAGTAACGCGAGCCGCTTTTGCTCTTCACAGAGCGAATGCAGTATCCATCGGGAAAACAACTTTTTTACACCTAATTGTTCATGCAAGATTATTTGTATTTGACTCATGCCAATGTCTAAAGTTGCCTGAATTTCGCGGTATGTCACATGTCGATCTTCCTCAATCAGCTTACGCACAGCATCAACGTTTTCTTGGGTGACTGCAGTTTTTGGACGACCTTGACGGGGATCATCACTGAGCTTGACACGTCCACGTTGAAATTCAGCAAACCAGCGATAAATTGTGGTTTTGGATGGGGCTTCATCACCAAATGCAGAAATCATCCGGTCAACACACTGTTTTTGTGTTAGACCACTTCGAAAGTCATATTAAATCATCGCTCTTGAATTTTCTCGAGTCATTTCCATTTTCTCAACGATTAAACAAGTTTGACAAAACCTTGTGACAAGACCGAGAATCTGTTTTTAAATAAATAAATGGTATTCGATTTTTAAAACCAAGGAGTTTTCAATTAAAAAGATTTAATATGACAGGAACAGTGGAAATATTCCATTCCCGATACTTTTAATGCAGCCCTCGTACCTTTCTAATATTTTATTTTAGGTAGGTAAATTTATACCGACCTACGCGTGGCCAATAATAAAATAATATTCATAAAATCACCGTTATCAATACTGTAACAAAATTCAACAGTTCAACTGACACTCGCGCAGCGCGCGCACCGGCCGGCGGGCGGCTAGGCTCACTTCATCCAGCCCACGTGTAGTGATGTTGCTATGGCAATCAGAATCGAGTGAAGTGATAAGATCACGACACTCGCGCGTCGCGCTTACCGACTCACTTCACCTAGCCGACGCGAGTGGTTACTATGGTTACGAGAATTGGGTGAAGTGATAAGATCACGCCGCGCTTGCGCGTGAGGAGCTGTTAATAATGTCAAGTTGTTTTTTTTTTTTATTTGCCATTTTTTATTTTTAAATGTGCGACAAACAAAAATTTGGTTTTACCAAAATCGAAAATGGCGGCTACAAACATTTTTCATAGTTTTCATGGTTTTTGGGGGTGTTACAGCCGATACTGAGGTCAAATCTAAAAAGCAAGATGGCGGCTTTTTTTTTTTTTTGAGGTTGGGAAATCATCAAATAACTTCTCCCGCTCTGGGCGAAGCGGGAGGGTGTGTCAGACTCTTACTGACTAAAACCCACCCGTATTCCTTCCTGTTGCCTGTGTTGCGGGGGCCTCGGTGACCCATAAGTACCTTCCCGCGACCCCGGCAGGCATCGGCCCTAGTGGACCCCTACTTTGTGCTGACGACATCTCTTTGAGGCGCGCGTGGAATACGACGCGCCGTCGACCCGGGCCTGGTCCTTACCGGACGGTGAGCTACCCATGCCCTCTCGCTCCGTACCATGGCCTGAACCAGGGCCGGACGCGAGAGGTCTCTGCCGCCGATCGCCTCCACGAGGACACGGCGGTGCTCTGCCCAAGCCGGGCAGACCTCCACCGTGTCCTCCGGGCGATCCACACAGTGGTGACACCCGGACGTTTCCTCCCGCCTTATCCGACACAGGAACCTCCCGAAGCTGCCGTGTCCGGTGAGGACCTGCATCAGGCGGAAGGTGAGGACGCCGTGGCGCCTCTCCAGCCACTCCTGAAAGAGGGGACTTATCGCCGCAATCGTGGCGTGCCCAGCACTGGGTTGCGACAACCGTACTTTCCATGACGCCATGAGATCCCGCCGGAGCTCCGTCCGCTGTGCCGCGATTTCTCGCGGCAGCGGACTTACGCCCCGGCGTTTCGCCTCCTCGCGCCACTCCCATACGTGCGCGAGGACTTTTGCCTCCAGATCCCATGGCGGCAATCCGGCAAGGAGGCTCGCTGCCTCATAGGAGACCGTGCGGTATCCTCGGACCATCCGGATGGCCATGATCCTTTGGGCCGCGCTCAACCGGCGGTCTGGCCGCAGCGCCAGAGAGCGCGCCCATACAGGAGCCCCGTAGAGGGCCATGGACCGCACGACCCCCGCGTAGAGCCTCCGGCAGGAGGCGTTTGGACCCCCTAGATTGGGCAGGAGCCGCTTCAATGCAGCGCCCGCCCGCTCCAGTTTGGGAGCCAAACGTCGGAAATGCTCCACGAAGTTCCACCGGCTGTCTGAGTTTCTGACTGAATTTCTGTTTTGCTATTTTATTTAAAAAAAACCCTAAATAGTAAGGTTTCAGCGCTTAAATACTAATTTTGAAATAATATAAAATTATCAATAGAATTAGCATAAAAATATTATTAAAATCTCGATTATTATTATAAATGTAATGCTTGGTCACTCCCTAGCATCAGTGGGATGACACTGACAGCTCACTCCACGCGAGTTTTTACGGTGAGGTTTTTACAGAATCGACATGCTTATCGATTCATTTTAATTTAATTTAGAATCCTTGAGATATAAATTTTAATAAAATAGGTGGAAAGTTTTCTGTAAACAATAAGCCATGGTCCACCCTATCGACTTATTCAAGACGTATTGATGATTCCGTACCACAGCTCCTGAAATGTAAACCTAGGATTTTTTTGTGCATTTTTACCTATTTTGACAAATTCAAATCTAGGTTTTACAAAAAACTTCACACCTCTGCGATGCTTATTCAGCGAGATATCGGTGATAACGTAATTTTCACCGTTTCAATGGCGCGGCCATGGGGTTATAGTCTTACAGCTCCGAAAATATAAACCCAGGAATTTCTATATTTTTACAAATTTTTTACAAATTCTTTCTTTTATTTACCTAAATGTCAGGTCTCTGCAATGCTTAGTTTTAAAGATCTCCGTGGCCGCGCGGTTCGCCGCGTTTCAATGGCGCGGCCACGTTCAAACCCTTATAACTTTTTAACCATAGGTTTGACAAATTTATGGTTTTGGGATTCAATTTTTACAAATTGTTACAAAACGTTGGCATGGTATTTAAAAAAAAAACGTCGTGGCCGCGCCATTGAAACGGACACACCGACCCTGACTTGACGCTTAAATCGATCTCTACCTTTACTTTTATTTACTCTTGAGCAGAACCCAAAAAGTACTAGGTACCTATTACCAAACAGATAACCGACATCTGAATCCTGTGGCATTGCTTACGTTTTCAACGAAAACATAATTTACACAGCGTTTGACCGCGTGATGCCGTTTTCGCAAAATGGCTAGGTACTTAAAAGTTTCAAAATGGCCGAAATCACATAAGTTCGTAAAATGTGTCAATTCTCAAAGGCGTATGACTATTTCGCAGAGTGTATCAACTTACGATGTTATGAAAGTAAATAATAAATCAAATGAAAGTGTAAAAAAATTAAATAAAATCAACCTGGTGCATCAAAACATTCAAGGGTTTTTGAACAAAGATTTAGAAGTAGAATTATTCCTGAATTATAACAATATAGATATTCTTTGTATGACAGAACATTGGCTTAAAAGCCACCAGTTCATGTTCAATTTTAGTAATCACCAGGTTGGTAGTTCGTTCAGCAGAATAAATGCTATACATGGAGGCTCATTAATACTAGTAAATAATCAGCTTAGATTTAAAGACCGCAAGGACATTGTGAGCCTCTCAGTTGAGCGGACCATTGAAATAGCCTGTATAGAGTTGGAGCAGTTCATTATATTATGTGTGTACAGACCTCCTTCAGGATTGTATGATTGTTTTGAAAAGGTTATGGATGATGTGTTGCACAAAATCTGTAATTCGAATAAGTCTATCATCACTTGTGGTGATTTTAATGTTAATCTATTAGAAAATTCGGGTTTAAGTACTAAAATTATAAGTTTGTTTCAGTCATACAATCTTGCTCACCAATTTTTAGAGCCCACTAGAATAACCCCCACTAGTGCCACATGTCTAGATAACATTTATACAGATGTTACACCAGCCCACAAAAAAAATATTAATTTAATAGAATCAGATCATTGCGGACAATTTATCACTGTTCCATATCAAAGCAAAAAAGTTACTAAAAAAGAAATCACTGTGAACCCAAAAACGACTAAGCGTTTGGAAACATTTAAAACTAAAATTCTGAGTAAATTACCACTATTGTCAACTAATGACGCCCCTAATCAACAATATAATGATTTTTTTAATATGTATTGCACACAATTTGAGAATACTTTCGTTCCTAAGACATTGTCGGTTAATAGTATCACTTCCTTCAGTGACTGGGCCACCATTGGTATACATAAAAGTAGAAAACGACTATATGAGTTGTATGATGAACGGACTAGTATAAACACTGCTGAATTTAATTTATATGTTAAGAATTATTCTAAATTATTTAAAAAAGTTTGTTGTCTGGCCAAGTCACGTTACTTGAACTCAAAAATTAAAAATAGTGGTAATGTGATTAAGATGACATGGAATATCATTAATAGTGAAACGGGAAGGTCATCCAACCGAAGTAGTGACTACAGCCTTGCTATTGATGACAATATAATTAAATCAGATTCTGAAGTCGCCATGGCATTTGAAAATTTCTTTACAGAGATTCTTATATCAACTACAAAATCTCTAAACTCATCACCCACTGCCGCAGAGTCTTTACTTATAGAAAACGTTCCAGTTTGTGATTCAGAATTTAGTTTCCAATATGTCACCTGTAAAGATGTAATTAAAACCTTTCACACGTTAAATGTTAAAAAGACCGCAGATCTATGGGGTAATTCTGTGGACGTTGCTAAGTCGATTATAAACATTGTCGCACCTACTTTAGCTGTTATTTTTAATAATTGTATTGACTGTGGTGAGTTTCCTGATCTTATGAAAAACAGTAAAATAATACCGTTGTTTAAATCGGGTAGTACATCAGACCCTACTAATTATAGACCTATTTCAGTACTACCTACATTTAGTAAAATTTTCGAGAAACTTATTTTAGATCAAATCCAAATATTTTTCAATAAACATAAATTATTGCATAACCAACAGTTCGGTTTTACAAGGGGTCGTTCGACTACTATTGAACTTTTAGGACATGTTTATAATGCATGGGAGGATAAATGCGATGCTTTGGGTATTTTTTGCGATTTGTCCAAGGCATTCGATTGCGTTCTTCATGAAACTTTGGTCAGAAAACTGCACCACTACGGAATCCGAAACTCTTCTCTGGATCTTCTTACTTCATATTTGAGTGATAGGATTCAGAGAGTTGATGTTAACGGGAAAAGATCACCCGGATCTGTAGTAAGAATGGGGGTCCCCCAGGGCTCAATTCTCGGCCCATTTTTGTTTCTTATTTATATAAATGACTTGCCTTGCCTCATAAAGGATAATCATGATATAGTGCTGTTTGCAGACGACACTTCACTTTTATTTAAACTCAAACGTCAGCAGTTGGTTACTGACAATGTAAATAGTGCCCTCGAAAAAGTAGTTAACTGGTTTAATGTTAACAACCTACTTCTTAACGAGAAAAAAACCAAATGTATTAAGTTTACAATACCTAATGTTAGACAAGTAAAAACTAGTGTTCTCATAAAGGGTGAAGAGTTGAACCCCGAAGATACCACTGTGTTCTTAGGCATAACTTTGGATGCCAAGCTTCAATGGGGCCCCCATATAGATAAATTGTCAAAAAAGCTTAGCTCTGCAGCATACGCCGTTAGAAAAATTCGTGATTTAACGGATTTAGACACAGCCCGTTTAGTATACTTTAGTTATTTTCATAGCGTAATGTCGTACGGTATTCTGTTATGGGGAAATGCCGCCGATATTCAGACAATTTTTGTTTTACAAAAAAGGGCAATCCGTTCAATTTATAAATTAAGTCCCAGATACTCCCTCAGAGAAAAATTTAAAGAGATTAATATAATGACTGTAGCTTCTCAGTATATTTATGAAAATCTTTTGTACGCACATAAAAATATCAATTTGTTTAAAAAGTACAGTGATATCCATAATGTAAATACTAGGAACAAACACAAATTTGTTGTTCCTACAACCAGGCTCAAAAAAATAGGCAGCTCGTTTAGATGCCAATGTATACGTTTTTATAATAAACTTCCTAGCCACATTCAAGAACTAAGCCTTAATAAATTCAAATGTTTTATAAAACAGAAACTGTGCCTAAAAGCCTTTTATACTGTTAAAGATTATATTGAGGACAAAAAGGCTTGGGATTGAGCTGCTCCAATAAACTTACAGTGAATGTTGTTTTTTTACTCTTTTTATTTTGCTAGCTATTTATATTTTCTTATTCTATATAAACAATGACATGAATATTTACTTTGTATAGTATTATATTATATTATTTTAATTATTAGGAATGTGAGGACTATGTGGGTCATTGTTTGTTTTTTTTTTTTTTGTCTCTTTCTTTTAATGATGGTCTGGCAGTTTGAGTACTTTATGCGGCCTACCTAAATGTCTTTTCTTTGGTATTGTTCGTCAAATCATTGAGCTCCTTAAGTTTTGAGTTGAGCTGCATGACAACTGACAAATGCGTGCACTGACTGGACAGGTCCACTCAAATCTGTGTGGTCTTTCCTCAAAAGACCATTTCGGACACAAACCTACATGGTCCTCAAATGATCTGACCAAGATTATGTCCGAATATACACATTGACATTGATGAATTTTATTTATGCAATGACATGAATATTTACTCTGTGTAGTATTATATTGTTTTAATTATTGTAAATGTGAAGACTATGTGGATCATTGTTTAATTTTGTTTTATTCGCAGTTAGTTTTTAATATGGTCTGGCAGTTTTGAGTATTTTTTGCGGCCTAGCCAAATGTCCTTTCTTTGGTATTGTTCGTTGAATCGTTGAGCTCCTTTAGTTATGAGTTGAGCTGCACAACGACTGACAAATGCGTGCACTGACTGGACAGGTCCACTCAATCTGTGTGGTTCTTTCATCAAAAGACCATTTCAGACACCAATCGACATGGTCTTCACATGATCTGACCAAGATTATGTCTGGACTTTAAAAGAGACTGTGACCTCTGAGTTTGTTTCGGCCTTTCTTCTCAGAGTAGTCAGATAGGAAACGCCGGCCTCATCTAGTTTAAAAAAATATGTTTTGACGTGTAAAAGTGTTTGTAAAAACCTACTTACAGAAATAAAATCATTTATCATTTATCATTTATCATTTACTATTATATTCTGACAGGGGTAAAGTAAAATAAATGAGGATGCGACTTTTCGTGTAGACATATTGAAAATATTTCCTAAAAAGGTATTTAAAAAAAATATAATTCTAAGCTAAGCACTGTTACCATTATTCTTAATAGTTCAGCCTGTGTTGAGCTACGGTTTCCTAGAAGAGCGGTAACGGCTGCAGTGACGGCCGTCATGAAAATGATGGCACCAGGGTTTGGCATTACAGTGTCAAAAACCGCTCTCTAGGGAAACACACTCTGCCGGGTTCGCGGGAAAGTCCGAAAGGGTTACCGAGAAATAACGTGACGTCATTCGCCTGTAAATTGCGGACGCTATGTGGCGACCACTGCAGTCTTAGGAAACCCTAGCTTAAGGCATATAAATACCCAGAGCGGGAGAAGTTATTTGATAACATCCCACACAAAAAAAAAATAAAAGGCATATAAATACTGTTAGAAATAGGTTATGTTAGATTGTCCACGCACGTACCTGGGATTGGTGCTCGACAACCGGTGGGACTTCGGCCCCCATTTTCGGCGGCTGGCGCCCAAATATTGGGCGTGGCAAGGGCCTGAGCGCCGTCTGTAGGCGGCTCTACGTGGGGATCGTGCGATCGATGGCCCTGTATGGGGCCCCCGATCTGGGCGGATGACCCGACGGCCGGTAACATCACTGTCCTTCAAAAGCCACAGCGAGCGATGGCCATCAATTAGGGGAAATTGCACGATCTCCTACGAGGCGGCTTGTGTAGCAACGGCAGCGTCGCGCAGCCCTGGTGGCGGAATGGCGGGACAGGCTTTCACGCCTTACCGCCTCGTCACCATTGAGGCGGTCCGGCTGGTACTCGAGCGTTGGCTCGGGTGGAGACACGGCTCCCTGTCATTTCGGGTGACGTAGGTGCTCTCGGGGCTTGCTTCGGGAAGTACCTGTGTCGCATAAACAGGGAGCCGGACGCCCGGTGTCACCACTGCGTCGACTGCCGGAAGCACATGGCGCGGCATACGCTGGCAGAGTGTGCCGCTTGGGAAGGGCCGCGCCGTGCCCACATCTCGCGTAGGGAGTGACCTGTCGCTGCCAGTCGTGGTCGACTCCATGGTCGGCAGCGAGGAGTCCTGGGACGCGGTGGTATCCTTCTGGCGAAACAGTATTTATAATAAAATACCGAACAATCTCAAACTATTAAATGTAAGACTATTAAAAAAAATATATATACAAATGGCTAAATGAATGTAGCTTTTCTAAACGTGACATTGGCTAAATGCACAAACCGTGCGAAGCCAAAAAAAAAAAAAAGAATGTAGCTTTTCTAATTTGAAAGAATTCATGGATAAAAAATATTGACATTATATTCTAACATTAATGTAGGTACTTACTTAATTATAATTACCCTGCAAAATTAAATTTTTGAATGCTATGTTTTACCTTAGCTAAACATGTTTGTGACACTCTGACCTATGCTTAACACCATTGTATACCATGTTTTACGCAAATAAATTATTTTATTATTATTTTTCTTTACATATAACCATGGACCATTGGTTCCCGGACCTTTGGAAGGCATACGAGGGGCCGAGGCCAACTCACAGAGGCCCCTTGGACAATTGTAATGGAATGAGGCACCAACCGACGATTATCCCTGTATGCTCTATGATGGTGCACCCAAGGACAACCCCCGGTTGATGCAAGACTATTGCAGAACATGGGAACAAAACATATTGGGCTATGGGTTTGGGAGGCTATAGTGGATCGGTTTCCTAAGGCTATAGAAAGGCTATGACCAGTGGCGTAGCGTGGGTGGGGCGGAGGGGGCGGCCCGCCCCGGGCGGCAGCCCGCGGGGGCGGCAAAATGTCGCCGTTGAAGCGGGTTGAGATCTGATCTATGATTCATTCATTTCATTACACAGTATAATTTTCCATTTTTATATAAAATTTTGCGCACAAAGGATTTTTTAAAATTTATTTAAAAGAAAAATTGCTAAATTACTGACAGAGCTCTTTATAAGGTTTGTTTGTTTACATACGAACGGCAACATCGCATCACGCCGCGCCGCCCGCCCGCCGCGCCGGCGAGGCAACGCGCGCGAACCGAGTTGATCTGAATCTGAAATCTTTTGTTTTACGAGTCGGCCCGTGTCGATGCCTCTCTTTCGCACTCATTGAATTAGTACTACGCATTCATTTGTAGGTACTTTGTTTGTTTTAGTGCATCGTGAAGTGCCATTACGCAATCACGCATTACTCGTATGTTTGTTTTGCGAGAGTTTTGGATACGGAACGAAAGTCGTTTTGATTGTGTTTCGATCTTTTAAATACTATTGAATCTTCTAAAACTAAACATTTAGATCTTTACCCAATCTTTGAATTAGTTTTTGAAAATGAAAAGAGTCAAAGAAAGCGGTGCGGAATTCCGCAAAAAAAGGGCTAAGAAAGCAGCAGATGCGAAAAAGTCTCAAGGTGCATTACTGAAATATTTCAGTTCTAGTTCTGGTTCGAAAGCCACGTTAACGTCTTCGGTGGCATCCTGCAGCAGCGGAAGTGATTCCAGTGTAAGTAGATATATGATTCCTCCATCTAGAATCGTGTGTGGCCTAGAATTACTCCAGTTATTTTAGACATTTTATTGGCTGGGTCGCTCGCAATAAATTGCAAGGTTCTTTATCTAAAGTAAAAAATCAAAATGTGTATGTATGTGCGTTTGTTTTTAGTTGTCAGCTCTATAGCCTAAGCCGCTAAACAAAATAAGATGAAATTTTGTATTGGGAATGTTTTGTAAATGTCTAGGAATATTTTCTTTGTTTTTTGATCACTTGATTATTTATGGTAGGTAACATAATTTTTCATTTAGCCGCGCCGTCACCAAAACCACTTTTGTTTTGTGATAGTTAAAATACTTATTTGAAATTCGAACGTGTCTTCTAGCCAATATTCATGGGAATACATAACTTATTTTACAGGCACAAGAAGAAGACGTGCCTGGCGTCGCAGTTGGAAGTAGTTCTGGTCCCACCACAGAGCAGGGTCAAGACGAAGTCGACTCACCAGATGTGCCTCAAGCATCTAGTCATAAGCCTGCAGAAAAAGTGAATGTTGCCAAAGAAGACATAATTGAAATCGTGCCTTCTGCTCCTGCCGAAGTCAAAGATGTGAATCTCGACGATGTAGGTTGCTGGCCTTCTCCTATGACCGACGAAGTCAGAACGCTTCTAGTACGTCGCGGGTCTGACTCAGTACAGCACATCGATTCCAAATTTGCCGATGTTGTTCGCTCAGGGACTTCAACGAAAGGCGGTACCCGAAAACTAACCAAAGAGTGGTTCTACAAACCATTATCTAATGGCGAAAAGGTTCTCCGAACATGGCTGGTGTACTCGCCTCTGAAGCAGTCTTTGTATTGTTTTTCTTGCAAGCTGTTTGGCAATTCCGGCTCGAACTTCGCATCTGAAGAAGGATTCAACAAATGGTGGAAGCTAAATCCAAGAATCGGAGACCATGAAAATAACCTGGGCCATGAACAGAGCTTCTTGAAATGGAAGGAGTTGGAAGTTCGCCTGAACTGTAAAGCAACCATCGATCAGAAACAACAAGAAGTTTTCGAAAGTGAGGAGAAGAAATGGAGGGATGTATTGTACAGGTTGCTGAATATTATCCAGTTCTTAGCCAAACAGAATCTGGCCTTCAGAGGACATCGAGAAGACATTCGAGGAGATGATAGTGGCAATCGCGGGAACTTTCTAGAGTTAGTGCACCTCCTAGCTAAATACGATCCTCTTCTAATGGAACACCTGACAAAGATAAAGCTGGGAGCAAGAGTGTCAGTTTCATATCTGTCTCCAGAAACCCAGAATGAATTTATAAATTTACTGGGACAGCAAGTTCGATCCACCATCATCCGTCGTATTCAAAAAGCTAAATATTATTGCGTAATCTTCGACAGTACACCAGACATCTCCCACAATGACCAAATGAGCCAAGTTCTGCGATACGTACATATCGAAGGAGAAAAAGTCGCTGTGGTAGAATCTTTCATTGACTTCTTCCAACCAAAAGGAAAAAATGCAGAAGATCTCAGCAACGATATAATCGCGAAGATAACATCAGACGGACTGGACATACAGAATCTGAGAGGACAGGCTTATGACAATGCTGCCACAATGTCAGGGATCCACAATGGAGTTCAAGCCCGGATTAAAGCGCTAAATCCGAAAGCTCTATTCGTTGCATGCACAAACCACTCACTAAACTTGGCTGGGGTACACGCTGCTTCTGAATCAGTGAATTCGGTGACGTTTTTTGGAATTCTAGAGAAGCTATTTGCCTTCTTTTCTGCATCAACTGTTAGATGGAACGCTTTGGTTGCCGTCACAGGTCAAGCAGTGAAACGAGTCACTGAAACGCGTTGGAGCGCTAGACATGTAGCTGTCAAGATGCTTAAAAATAAGTTTGAGGGAGTTCTTGAGGTACTGGAACAATTAACAGATTCATCTCAAACTTCCGAAACAAGATCGGGAGCCAGTCTTCTCCTGACAGCCATGCAGTCATTTAACTTCCTAACTTTTCTTGGCTTTTGGGCTGCAGTGCTACCTGAAGTAGATGACGCACAGATTTACCTGCAGCAACGAGGACTAAGTGTGGATAAGTGTGCTCAGAAACTCTGCGCTTTGAAAACCCTCTTAGTGGAAAGTAGAGACCGTTTAGTGCAAGAAGCAATTGACTTTGCTAAGACTCTTTGCGAAAAACTCGGAATCGAACTCAAAACGAGAAGAATTTGCAGGAAAAAACGCATGCATGGCGATGAATCTTCTGCAGATGCAGCTTTGTCTCACGAGCAGGAAATCCGTCGAGAGGTGTTCGCATCATTGGACAAGATCATTCAAGAAATGACGACTCGATTCCAGCAAATTCAAGAAATATCGGACAAGTTCGGATTTTTGATGCCAGCAAAACTTTTGGACAGCAAGTTCGAGTGTGATCTTTCCCATGTATTAGAAGACATCGACAAGGACGAGTTTCAGATGGAGCGGAAGCGTCTCCAGCAATTTATTGCCTGTTCTGAATCAGAGGAAGATATAAGTGGTAAAGGACCACTGGAGCTCCTCCAGTTCATTCAAAAACTGAATCTCGGAATTTCGGTTCCAAATATAGTCATCTTGATTCGTATATATTTGACTTTGGCGATTAGTGTGGCAAGCTGTGAGAGAAGTTTTTCGAAGTTGAAGCTAATAAAAAATTACCTCAGATCTACTATGAGCTCCGCTAGATTATCAAACTTGGCTATATTGTCGATTGAACAAGAATTGGCTGCTAATATTGATTTTGACAAAGTTATTTCTGACTTCGCTGCTCATAAGGCTCGTAGAATCCGCTTGTAAAACCGCTCATCCAATTTTTTCTTCAATAAAAAGTATCTCATTGCCTGTGCAATTTAATTTTAATTAAGCACCTATAGAATGGGGGCGGCAAAGTGGGTCTCCCGCCCCAGGCGCCAAAATGGCACGCTACGCCACTGGCTATGACCCCTACCTGACCAATGCTTTATATAAAATACACCGATAAAATGGCAGGGGGTGACTTGCACACTCAATAATGGGCCCCCGAAAACGGCCGCTAGCACATAGTGACGTAGTGACAAGGGGCAACACTTCCTGAGGTGCTTGAGGAGTGGAGAGGTATTCCACGGCTATCAGGACAATCCCGGAAGTACGGTCAAGATTCCTACCAGCATCTTACTGGAATACATCCTTCCTCCGAACACGTTTGCTCTTGCGAATCTCCACTCAAGCCGGCCAATAAATATTATTATTTATTTTATTATTATTATTATAGCTGTAGAGACGTCACCCCAGCTTCCTCATGCGTCGCGGGAAGGTACTTATGGGTCACCGAGGCCCCCGCAACACAGGCAACAGGAAGGAATACGGGTGGGTTTTAGTCAGTAAGAGTCTGACACACCCTCCCGCTCCGCCCAGAGCGGGAGAAGTTATTTGATGATTTCCCACCCTCAAAAAAAAAAAAAGCTTCCTCATGCAGTACAGGCAAACCAGTGAGATAGGGTTTTGGACTATAGTAAAAAAATAAGGCATAAGTAATAGCAGCACAAGGAAGGAAATAACTGAACGATAATATTATGTACATACAGTTTTGAAACTACGATCAAAAAAACTGTGTGTAAGCTGGTGTTATGTCACCCCAGCTGCTTATGTCATATCTTCCGAACGAAAGAAGATAATTATGAATAAGTAGTAAATCTCAAAAAAACTAGGCATAATAGCAGCCATTGGCAGCAAACATTGTCAAATCTCTTGTCAAAATACTCTATGAGTTATTTATATTATAAATATGTGTAAGCTGGAGTGACGTAACCCCAGAAATGAAATTGTTTAATCTGTAAATAGGATATCAGAATCACATTTACCTACACGTCATATTAAAAAAAAAAATAAGCGAGATGTAGTCGAAATTTACTATTTGACTACCCCTGAGAAGAAATGTCGAAACAAACTCAAGGTTTTTAAAGCCCAGACATAATTTTGGTCAGATCATGTGAGGACCATGCAGAACCATGATTGTCTGAAATGGTCTTTTGAGGAAAGAACCACACAAACCTGACCTGTCCAGTCAGTGCAAACATTTGTCAGTAATGTGGTAGTGTAGTTTAACTCAGAACTTAAGGAGCTCAACGACTCGACGAACGATAGTAACCAAGGAAAGGACATTTGGGTAGGCCGCACAAAGTACTCAAAATGACAGAATATCATTGAAACTGGGAAAAAAAACGAAATAAATAAATAAAAATGACCCATACAGTGCTCACATTCAAAATAATTAAAGTAATTTATTACTTTTCAAAGTATATTCATGTAATTTTGTATTTAATATTCATCAATGTCACTAAGTATATTATTATAAAATTGTATCACTATACCAAAGTGGTCGCAAGCGCTACTGCTGAGCATGAGGTCCTGGGTTCGATTCCCGGGTCGGGCAGTGTTATTGGGTTTTTCTATCTGGAATTTCTCAGTAGTAGCCGGAGTCTGGATTTGTGCCCGGTTGATGGCAATAGGCTCGCCACCTATTACATGGGACTTAAACATAACTGGCGAAATGTGGGTGTACTACAGGTACACCTCTGCCCAACCCTTCGAGGAAACAACGCGTGAAGTTATGTTTATGTTATGTAATTGTATTTATAATGATGATTTTGCTTATGAATTAAAATGTCAAGTTTTACGGTTTTATCACAAGGCTTAACAGAACGAGCAGCTCAATCCCAAGCTTTTGTCTTCTAAATATCAGATTTTTTTTAGAGTTTGGTTTTAATACAGCTTGTACAGCTTACACATGTTGTAATAATGATATTATCAAACGCAGTTTCGATTTAAAGCCTAAAAAATAAAGGCATAATAGCAACCATAGGCAAAGTAGTTTCCACGTAATAAACGGTTTCCGCGCCAAAAAAATCAAATTATTGCCTCGGAGGAGTTACGGAGCGAGCGGCTTTACCGTTTCGTACGCTACATAATTCTGCCCTCAATAGCATAGTTACAGTAAGTCGGATTTTTGTCAAAAATGAGTTAGATATACAGCCGTGATCACGATAACTAGATCTACGTTTTTATCTTACCCATTTATTTGAATCGCTTTTTAAACCAAATTTGACAATTCAAAATTTGCAGTAAGTCGAGCATTTTTTTACATCACTAAGCATGATTACAGTGGGTACACTTACTGCAGAAGTTCTTATTCAGAGTAAACAAAACTACACTACAGCCTGAGAAAACAAAATTTATAAACCATATATTTTATATGGTTACTTAACATAAATACAGTAAAAAACACACTTACTGTGTTTAAGCTAAGTGTTACCTATCAGAGAGCCTCTAGGAGATACTAAGTATAACTAAGATAATGAATTTATTTTGTCTTTCAATTACTCAGTATTGGTTTCTAAATAATAAATAGATAGGTGCTGAGGTACTCTTTTATTTAAGGTATCAACCATCATGATCTGATTACAAACAAAGGATTTATAGTAGATTTTTTCACCAAAACTTTTACTGCGTTTTTCTCGAAACCGTCTAGAGCGTACTTACTGCAACTATGCTATTGACGGCAGAATTGCAACCAAGATCTTGTGCTCTTATAAATAATTTTGTTTATTGAAGACGTAGACAGAGCCGACTGAAGTATATGGCTGCTATTATGCTTAATTTTTTGGGCTAAACTAATATCGTATCTCCTTCCGATCGGAAGATGACATGAGCAGCTGGGGTGGCATACCCCACCCTAATTCCAGCTTACAGTTTTTTTGATCGTAGATTTCACGGAATAGAAAAAAACTGTTTTTTCTATTCCGTGGTAGATTCAACACTTTTTAAGTATTATCGTTCAGTTACTCTTTTTTTCCTTGTGCTATTTATTACTCATTGGTGCAGATTCCCTTGTTCACAAACTAAACTAAATTTAAGTTTAATGAATCTTTATCTTTCTACTTCATTAAGAAAAGGACAGAAGATATATTTTAGTTTAGTCCTGTCAAATTAATTAGCGCCGAATTCGAGAGGTGATTTTCGGCAGGAGTATCGCTAAACTATGAACACCTTTTGGCATATCAGTGAGGGTAAAAACAACTTGGTTCCGGCAAGAGGACTACTGGATAATTAAAAGACTTTGTACTGTAAAAAGGGTAATTATTTATTTATAATTCACAATTACATAGTGTACCAAACAAAAATTCTTCGATATTACAAATGAAATGTCTGTAACGTTTTGACCAATTAATTATCTTGTGACCAAACCCTAATCAGATTTATTAGGTACCTTTAGTTAACAACTATATTTCATCACGACCAAGGCAGGCACATCTGTATGCATACTTGCAAAATATATAAGGATATTGCGGCTTAACATCTTACCACTTGATTATTTTAAAGAATTTTGAGTGTAAAGATAAATAATACAATTAACGTTCTAATAACCTAAATCGACTAAATATTTAACATAAAGACATATTCTAAAATATAGAAATTAGATTCCCTATGGTGGCATTGCAATCAACTGCAGTAAACTTCCTTCAAAAAGGACAATATTGCAATAATATAAACTTATGAAATATTAATTATTCACAAAAACAAAGACATGAAAGTGCAGCACCTGACCTAACCTGTTCATATCAGAATTTAATGGAATATTTGCAGTTCTCAAAACCTAGCTGTTCGCAACCATTCACATTAACATTATAACTGTAACAAACCCATAGAAAAATTTACACAAATCAGTACAACATGGTCACAAATACGAGCCCCAATCTTTATTGTGGTGTCTTACTTGGCATAAGCAGATGTGGGTGTATATCCCACCCAGAGAAGTGAAGTAAACGTTAGAGCATTATATGAGAAACCACAACAAAGACTGGGGCCGGCATCGAAGCAGTGTGAGCATATAGCAACCCCCTATTAATATACACGTATATCCACACCGCACTAGTGACTATCAATCGAGTTCTATTACATAGCACAATTTTAGATTGTCTTAGTGCTTGTCGAGTCCGTTCTACACGTTAGACACTTTGATACTCGTAAATTTACACTTTACACTCGAGTCAACTGTAAAATGGACACTAATATGTAGCGAGCACACAAACTGTACGTTTGTGCTAATCGGATGCGCCGTCGTCGGCGTCCTCTAAGAAGCTGAATTTATTCGATGCAACGAAATTCTGTAACAATAAAAAACCAATATTAACATAAAACTATCGATAAATGTAATGTATTAATGTTTATGAAGTTGTCTATTTGCGTGAATGTTAAACAGAAAGAAGTAAAGGTTGTAAATACCGGTTTTTCTTGTTCTTTCATAGTGGGCATGCTTTTGTCGTCGATTTCATCGTGCCTGTCTCGCGAGCGGCTGGGTCGCGGACGTCCGTTGCGCTCGTCGCGCGGGTTATCGTCGCGCTCTCGCTCGGACTCTTCGTGTGTGTCTTTCTCCTTGTTCGTGTCTCTATCCTTGGGTGTGTCTCTATCTTTGGGTGTGTCTTTGTCCTTCTCTCTCTCGCGGGAGTCGGGGCGACGTTCGCGCGAGCCGTCCCTGTAATCTCTGTCATCTCGTGAGCCGCGCCTCTCGCCCGAGTAATCGCGTCGCCTGTCGCCCGAGTAGTCGCGTCGTCTATCGCCGGAATAGTCGCGGCTGGGGCGTCTGTCTCCGGAGTAGTCGCGTCGCCTTTCACCCGAGGGCTCGCGTCTCTCGCCGCGGTCGTCCTTATAGTCGCGACGGTCGCGGTCATCCTTGTAATCGCGGCGCTCAGGCTCGCGTTTGTCGCGGTCGTCAGGGCCCCGGCGATCCCTGTCGTCCCGGTAGTCGCGCCTGTCTCGGTCGTCTTTGTAGTCGCGCCTGTCTTTGTCGTCCTTGGAATAGTCACGTCTGTCTCTGTTATAGCTGCGCGAATCTCTGGGGCGTTCATCTGCGAATAATTTTGTTGAATAAGACGACACATTATTTTATTTTTAAAACGTTAAAAGTTACGACATGAATTCATATTGTTACTTACCACGTTTTGGAGCGGCACGACGTTCGCTGGAATGATCGTTCTGTAAAGTTTGAATGAATATTAAATTGTTATTCACTTTTTATAAAAAAATCGTATAAAAGATGTTAAGACTGACCCTCCTTCCCCAACGTTCTTTCTCTTCACCACCGCCACGTCTGGCTTCCTCTTCTTGTTTACGAAGACGTTCTTCTATTTCACGTTCCCTGTTAAAGTAAGAAACAACTCATTACCTTGCTTAGGATATTAATTTACAGACATCCATTTTTAAAAAAAATGTTGGTATAAAGCGACCGAGTCTAGCACAGAGCATGAGCCGGTGTCTAGTTAACCGATTTTATTATAGCACATGTTGTAATAACAACCTGATAAAAATTGAGGCATAAATATCTCAATATTTATAGTATGTGCTTTGTAACTTTTAAAGCTATTATTAAATTGCGACTTAGGAGCATTTTAATACTGTTGTACTGGTAAATATATTGGCAACACAAATTCTAATATAACACAACATCACGCCTTGTTTTCCTGAAGGGTTGGGCAGAGGCGTACCTATAGTACGACATTCTGCCAGTTGTCGTTAGTCACATGTAAAAGGAGGCGAGCCAATTAAATTCTAATTAAACATGGTGTTTTAATTAAGAATTATGATTACGGTCAGTTGCCCATAACTCAATAATAGGGAATATGCATGTATTTTTATTTTTCCCACTAAAACAATAAAAGAGCAAGAGAAGTATTATAAATTAAATTAAACTACAACAATATTCTACAACCAGTTCAAAAGTCAGTTTCTGCCGCGGTCATGATATGACGTCATTTACCACGGTATTGCTTTGTTTCCATGTTTCTTGTGCCCCAAATCATAGCAATAAAATATTTTTTTGTGCTTTATTTAAGCAGAAATCGCACTTAAATAAGTGCGATGATTCTCACTGGTAAGTAAATACTTACCAGTGAGATTTCAAACAATTTGCAAAGAATAGATTTTATTCATAGTTTGTTGCACGACCGGGATTGTCGAAGACAACACGTTCTGTTCCACCAAAAAACACAACATAAAACATTGAATTGTAAAATAGGTAGTGCATTAAAAAATAGGAATTTGTTTTTGACTCCTGTACAATGTGTAAATAATGAATGTTTTGAATTACATGCATATTTCCCACAGATAATGTCTAATAATATAAACTATAATAAAAGCCTGTTTCAGCACCTACAGAAAAGCCTGTTGACCCTGCTGACTTGCTTTTATCCAACATACTGTTACAAATTAAACAAGGTTGTTTAATTTGTTTGGTATTCAGAGGTAGCGAAACAGGACTCTAAAGTTCTTTCCACTACGGCTCTATAGTAATGAAATCATCTATCAAAATATAATCGCCCATATTTAAAGAACTAATTCGAAAAGTTTGTGTTTAAAATTACATCTAATAAAGAAATCTCTAGTATGTGAGAAATCTTACTTGGCTGCAGTGTCCACAGGTTTAGCAGACCCAAATACTTTCTCAGCGGACAAAGGCTTAGACGCGCCCTTTTCTGGTTGTTTCTCGTCGAGGCCGGCGCCGTCTGCGGACTTCGTCTCGGAGTCTCGCGGTACTGTGCGCGGCAGCAGGTTCAGCTTCGGACGCTCACGAAGCTTTGCATCTAAGGAAATAGAGTAAACGTTTGTTCTGGAATTATGGCGGATTCACGGAAGGCGGAAGGAGATCAGGGAGTTGTAGCGCAACTTAGGAAAGTCTTATGTCGAAATTAAATGATATGCAGTAATGTTTATTTCTCTGAATAGATCTTATATGGCACTTTTACACGTTAATTTTGATGTCCATATGTTAAAACTAGGTGGCGCCGGCATTTCCAACCTTACTGATCCCTGAGAATGCCGCTTATGGAGTCTAAAGTCCAAACATTATATTTTTAAGATATTAGGTAAGTCTAGCAGTGGACTGCGATAGGCTTTTTTTTTTGGGTGGGAAATCATCAAATAACTTCTCTCGCTCTGGGCGGAGCGGGAGGGTGTGTCAGACTCTTACTGACTAAAACCCACCCGTATTCCGTCAGTTGCCTGTGTTGCCAGGGGCCCCGGTAACCCTTTGGTACCTTCCCGGAGGTGTTTCATGTCGGATCAAGAAATTCCACAGGATCTTTTCAAAGGCTGGACAGGTCGTCAGGAAAAAAAAAAAGACGTAATCTCTACAAGTGAACTTGTAATAAGTGCAAAATGGAGTGATGATTTTTATTTATGTAAGTAGATCTATTTTAAGATAGTCCATACTTATTACTACTTGAAAACTACTTGATACTGGCACTAGACTTGACTAGACTGATAAGCAATAAATCAAGAGGTTTGTGCAATTTAGATATGAATCACATAAGTAATGAAATAGACATTTAAATTGTTTACAGTTTGTTTGAGTCAAAGTTATAAATTGTAGGTATAAAGCGACCGAGTCTAGCACAGAGTATGAACCGGTGTCTAGTTAACCAATTTAATATAGCACATAATGTTAAACAACCTAATAAAAATCGAGGTATAAATATCTCGATATTTATAGTATGTGCTTTGAACTTTAATAGAATATGTAAATTATTGATATACTCAAAAGTTAAAATTAGTAAACAGTAGCTTCCCATCACTGTTAACAACTGGTAAATTAATTGGCTTTTACATGAATCAATTCATGGAATGACAAAGACGATAGGATCTAATAAATACACGCACTAAACATTATTGTTACCTTCTCTGGGAGGTGCATCGCGCTCACGATCGCGGTCGCCAAAGTTTCTGCCACCGAATCCTCTGCCCTCTCGACTTCTAAAGACACAATGGGACAGTTAAATTTTACCAGTTTTAACATCTCTGAATAGGATTTAATTGTTTTGTTTCCGTACCTTAAAACAAAATACGGAAACCTTATAGGATCACTTGTACTGTCTGTCTGTCTGTTGGTCACAGCCGATTTGCTCCGAATCGACTAGTCCGATTAAGGCGCTGACAAGACCCAGTTGGCCAAAATAGGCTTCTCTTAAGAAAAAAAATTGCCAAATCTGTATAGTTTGTGGTAGCGGAAAAAATATATGTTGGAAGTTGGTTGTTACCAAAACACGTTTTGAAAAAAAAATCTCGATACAAACTAACGTTAAACTAACCTCTTGTCTTGGGTTCTAATCCAAAATATCTGTATTAAATATCAATATACATTACGTTTTCAATTAACAACAAGAACGTCTTGTTTGAATGCAGAACTTGGTTGTTTTTTATTTTTGATTACTCAACTCAATTTTGAGTAAATAGATAATTGCTTCATATATTGCAATAAATTACAAGCTTTATGTCATCGCGCTTCTCTTTCTTTTCTATGCAGTCTGACAGTGACCGCGGTTTAGGTGTTGTCAGCGTCTTAAGTTGAAATTTGGTACACATATAAATTTATGTGACCCAAACACGGCAGTGTATCGTAAATAAATGATTTTTTGATATAACGATCACTTTTGAGGGGCAAATTAGAAAATATTTTTTGCAAATTGTACAGTGTGATGTATCAAATGAAAAGGGCTTGTTGTGAGGGTCTCAAATATTACATTTTACGGAAAATTGTTCTTTACTTATAGATTACAGGAAAACCTTTAAGAAGTCTATGGTGTTAAAGTAACTTTGTAAATCTCTTCAACATTGTGCGTATAAACTTAGATTTGCAATTGGATCGTATGGAACATGCTTTTCAACTACAATGTTAAGTTTGGTCTTGGGATAAATTCTTCCCAACTACGGAAGTCTTGCACTTGGCCGGGTTTTTGTATGGATGGTTTTTTTCAGCTGATGACCATTAAGTCATAGAAAAACATTTCTAATGAATGTAACACACGGTAGACAGATGACCTCCAGTCTATTCTATAAAAATCCTACTGTGAAAACGGAGGGCCGATTCACACCGGGAAAGCAGCGGCCGGCAGCGGCGCGGCGAACACTATCAGTGTGAAATAATTTTAAACTTTATCTACATAATTAAAAGACCAGTATCGCTTGAAAAGCTCGAAAAGGTGCGCGGCCACGTCTTGTCTGCGGTACTGCCCGCGGCTGCCCACGTCGCGTCGCTGCCGTTCCGGTGTGAATCGGCCTTTAGGTGAAGTGAGCTGTTAGTGAGTTGTCATTGTTTGGAACCAGAGCCCCCTACATATAAGGTGACAGTCCTACTACACGCCGATTACCTAATTCGCTGCCCCATTGGCAGCGATTTGGCGTTATCTGTGTAATGTGAATGTGATAATGTATATGTATTTATTACGTTATCTATGTATGTATTTATTTAAAGTTGTGTGTGGATTTTTAAGTGGATTTTATATCTGGAAATAAAGATTTCATTTCATTTCATTCCACCTGATGCTAGGGA
This sequence comes from Atethmia centrago, assembly GCA_905333075.3. Classification (NCBI taxonomy): domain Eukaryota; kingdom Metazoa; phylum Arthropoda; class Insecta; order Lepidoptera; family Noctuidae; genus Atethmia; species Atethmia centrago. Next base: position 8,979,562 of record HG995383.1, on the reverse strand, counting down.
TTGAGACTATTGACAACTCACTTCATCAAACTTTTCATGTTAAGATTTTTACGAAATAGATCGACTGGTGGGTGCCGAGAATACATTACATGCGAGAAGCAGCAGATGCTTGGGGGAGGCTTATGTTCAGCATTGGGCGTCTTTGGGCGGAAATGATGATGATCAAATGTTTACACATACCCTCCAAATCCACCACCATCACGTTCGGCCGTGCGGAATCCGTCGCGGCCGCCGTACCCGCTGCGCTCAGGGCGATCCTCTCGGTCGCGGCCTCCGAACCCACCACCACCACCGCGCTCTCGACCTCTGCAAAAATAGAACAAGTATAAAATATCTATAAAATAAAAGTAATAAACGTCCAAAAATAATGTCCGGGCTTTTATATGGCACGTCGAGGTTTAGGAAAGGAACCGTCACACAAGTGTGGGTAACAGAGACGACGCTCTACGAAGCCGAATACTGTCACATGTTATTAGCCAATCAAAACTCGTTGTGAGTTGACGTAGTCACGACATAGTAATGTGACGGTGGCTAAAGATTCGATGTGCCATATTAACGGTCGATATAAATGTAGGTATAAAGCGACCGAGTCTAGCACAGAGCATGAGCCGGTGTCTAGTTAACCAATACAATCTAGCACCATGTTATATAACGAATTATATAACCTAATAAATATCGAGGCATGGACGTCTCGCTATTTTTGATATGTGCTGGACTAGTTTATAATTTCACAGCAATCTGAGTGTGACTAAAACTATTAACTTATTGCCACGCATTTGCTGTAAAAATTGAAATTAAAGTTTTACTTTCGTAATAGTTTAATGTATTTTTTTTAGCTAAAGTCGAATTATTAATTCACTGGAGTAATCTGACATGTGCTAGCTGTCACTTTGTGTAATAAAATGGTCATATTTATTGTATCCTTGACTTTTACACTTATAGCATGTGTCAGATTACTCCAGCGAAATAATAATTCGACTTTAGACTCGGAAGTTAAAAACTGCCGACAGAAGCGAAAACATATACTGCATATATACATGTACACAGACCGTTGCGCCGGTTGCGCGTCGCCAGTCTGGCGCAATACGTAACGTGACGCGGTTAGCATCGGTGACGCTCAACGCGGCTCAAAAAGTTTCACTTCAGCAATAATCAAGGTAAGGCAATAATGATGAAACACTTACTCAAAGCGGTCGCGCCCGAACGAGTCCCGGCCGCCGTAGGGCGCGCGCGCCGGCTCGGGCGGCGCCGGCCGCTCGCCGTCGCGCCAGCCGCCCGGCCGGTTGTCGGCGCTCGCTGCGTACACAAACAAGTATTATAGTTGTACACAGAAAAATGTGATAAAACAACAAATCGCATGCTTAATAGAATACTGACCTATTAGAGCTTGAGTCAAAGTTAGGATTTCTGCAATTTTTTGTGGACCGATTTAATCAATGGTTTTTGAAAAGTAGGTATTATATTTAACTATAGGTAAATTACATATTTATAACATTGGCTAATAAGCAGACTAGACCCCACCCCAATAGCAAAACATTTAACGGCGATTTCCAGAAATCTACGTTTTTGAGTTAAGCCAGTATACTATTAAGCATGCGAAATGATGCATCACTCAGATTTAAGTACCTGATAGAAGGAGCAAACCAAAGACTAGTCTGAATTGAGTTATAGCTACGCTACGTCACAGATTAAACTAAAACAGCCGGTCAGAGGATATTCCAGGGGCTAAGAGGGCCAAGTCTCGTCCATGCGGAGTCCTCAACGGAGCCCTAGAACCCGAGTTTCTGGTTACCTCCTACCACTGTAAGCAGTACCCCTTGCTAAAGGGTTTAGTGCCAACAAGCACGCGTGACCTTTACTCAGACCTTCCCGAGGCGGGTTGAGTAACCCAGATTGTCGATTTTATCGTCATATTATAAGATAGTATCAGTGTACACGAATGCATCGTAAAGCAAACGATGACAAAGTTTTAAAAGGCGCAGTGCCACACAAATAGCAATGACGACTCAACAAGAGGTAATAAATCGACGATCATGTACTCTGTGTGTGCGCCCCAAGTGTGACATTACAGTTAGCTCCAACCATCAGGTTACCTATCATCATTGTGAATAAGGTTCTGTTTTAAAAGAGTGTCCTTGGAGTTCCTTGCCCGTCCTACATAGGAACCTACTATGCTTTGGAATGAGCAACTAGCTTAATCTTTCTGACTGGCTGACCCCTTGACAATTCATAAGTGCCTGTAAATAGGTTTATTTGAAATATATGGTTTGAGTTTGATCTGAGGAAAAATATTACCAAAAAAAAATTATTCGCGATATTTTTCCCTATAGGTAAAACGTATGTTTATGGAAACATCATTATACCGTTTTAACCGATAAAGCCCCAATGGCTCCGAATAGGAGCCCTCGCGGCGCGCGATTTGAAAGTAGTTATCGAATAAAAATGTTTTTTTTGAGATTGAGAGATGACGTTATTGAGCCACGGGCCTGAGCGGTTAAATATATCGTTTTGTCACGAGCAATTTATGACGTTTCCGACCGGAACGACAACATAATTCGCACAAAAAGTCGAACAATTTTAAAGACATTTAAAGTAATAAAACCTGAAACCCACGAAGGGGCTGCGTACAGGGAATTTAGCTTTGCGTAGGTAGGTACACAATGTATTACGTCACCCAAAGACTATTATGAGGCTACGCAAAGATGCGTGTTTTTATGACATCACTGTGAATCGCGTGGCCAGCGATTAATGTAGCATCGAAATAAAATCTATATTTTGTACGCATTGACTAATGTTCATGTCTGCTGCATGATAAGCGCCTTCGATAATTATTACCACCCATGTAACTTAGCTGACTGGGTCATCTTTTGAATTGAACCACAGCCCGAGGCTAGTTTGATTTACTTCGTGCAGAAACGAAAAAGAACAAGCAAGTGAAGGAGAAATATTTAATTGTTCCTCTAAAATCTTGTACTAAGCTGGTCGCAGTTAATTGGCTATTTAGTGTTTTAGGACTACAAAATGGGAATTAACGGAGGCACACAAAAAGAGGTACATTTGTTGTATTAGAGAGCCTATTAATATTTTTAGGACATCAAACTGAAGAGCTGTTCCTGATAATAATAATTTGTACTCACAATCGCGTTCTCGATCACGGTCCCGGTCGCGGTCCATGTTGCCGCGATCCATGTTGCTGCGGTCCATAGGGCCCCGATCCATGTTACTGCGGTCCATAGGGCCCCGATCCATGTTGCTGCGGTCCATAGGGCCGCGTTCCGGGCGCGGTCTCTCGCGGCCTGTTGTGTCAGGCATCGCACGAGGGCCTGAACGCCAGTCGCCCATTGTGCGTTCTGGGTCATATTCCCTACATAACACATACAAAAATTTGTATCCAGAAGATATTATAATACATTCCCCAGTTTTTAACAAGCATGTGTTGTTTTAAAAACAACACATGGGAAAAGGCTAAGCAGATGATGTGTTGTTATAATAACAGCAATTGGATTTGAATTATAACAATTTCAGATTGGCTGGTTTTTAGTATTAATATAATTAATATTACTACATCAATAAACAAGCTTGCTTTTCATGATGAATATTAATAGTTTTGGTACAGAGACCGTTATAATGTTCCATAACATTTAAATGTAGCATACAAATTGCCTGACAACTAGTTTAAACTTCCAACTGCCTGTATTCAATAACAATAATTATCAACACATATAACTTGTAACAATGAGTGTATTTACCTTTCCCGGTCGGATCTGCCACCCCTACCCATTCGGCGGTCGTTGTCCTGGGTAGACACCTCTATTCTTATGCGTCTCCCGCCTATTGTCTATGAACAAATGAAACTAGCTTACAATCGGTACTACATACAATAGGACCCCTTTTCAATGGCTTAAAAGTTTTCTTTTGGTTTCAATTTATAATAAAAATGTAAAGTAATCAGAATAATGGAATAAGGGCGAATCTTGGTTTTATAGAAAAGCTGGGTGTCCTTATTTAATTTTGTGTATCGTTTATATTATGGTACTGAAAATAAAATACACAGATAATAAAAACTAATATTGCATTTGCCAACTTAAATATTTAACATTATGAGTTATGACACATCATTAAGACTGAGTAAAATGTTAGTCTTAATAAATAGTGATATTAGCAAGATTCTTACCAGATCAGCAATGTTCATAGCATTGATCAGACTTTCCCTGTCTTCAAAGTCCACACATCCATAGCCTTTGAGACGGTCGCCTTCGCGAGGGACTCTCAGGTTGATAATCTGTTGTAAATAAACAATTTCATTAGTAAAAATATTTTTTACTTTTATCCTGGGGGTTGTCAACATTTTCAAAGTGGATTGGAAACACCCGGAAACTGGGTAAAACGAAAGCAGGCTTTAAACCCAGCAGTGCAGTGGGTGACAAATTATATATTTTTTAAATATGCTTTTTATACTTAAATATTTTGTCATAAACATTTATGCATCATTGTAACATTTACTACATGCAGTTTGGTATAAAAATTAGATCAGATTGATGGATTTAAGTTAATAAAATAGTAATTATTATTACTGATCTAGTCTTTCTCATATTCTGGTGTCCTTAAATTATGTAACAGAAACATGTATCTATCATCACATCTATATTCAAGTAGTGTGTATGATAAACTAGTATTGTAAGGCAACCTGGTTTTAATCAATCTTCAAGGCTATTGACATATTTTGCAGACAGTTACTTTCTATAAATTAAAGATATTCATGAAACTGCCTATTAAATTCGGCATATCTTGAACTTGTGCACCTAAGGATTCCGAACATGGCCATGGTCATCTTTGCCTTCCAAATATGCTAGTAATAGAGCAACAATTTCCAGTAAGTAGCAGTGAATAACAAAAAGATTATAAAACACCAACTTAGCAAAAATTTGGTTGTCATCATTAAAACTGAGTACTATACAGAGTAGCAAACATAATCAGATTAAATTATATTACAGAGCTTGAGAGATTAAATAATTTTATAATATTCCACATGTAGCACAACTGTTAAACGAGAAATGCTAATAATTGGATGGAATGACAGAAATTGGAAGATACACATGTCTAGCTGTGAGCTCAGATAATCAATAATTTGCCAAAGTCCAAGGTTATCAAAGTCTGTGATAGATAAATCTGCTATAAAATTTTGCATCCTGTTGGGCCAACCATAGTTTACTATACTCTTGACATAATTTGACTTTATAGCCTTTCCAATAGGGCTATTAATATTATGTCAACTTGGCAACAAATGGGCAATAATGTTGATACCTTAAGTCCAGTGAAGAGCTCAGTGATAGCGCTTTCGTCAACATCATAGGGCAGGTTGGAGATGTGTGCGGTGAAGGGTGGGCGACGAGGGATGGACTCGTCATCCACTGCCAAGCCACCACGCGCCGCCCGCGACGCCGACGGGAGCACCACAGGCGCCCGCTGGCGCGAGGAGTACCCACCTCCTCCATATGTATTTTCAGCTAAGAATATATTGATATTGTTAATCTTTAACACAACATGTAAAATTTCTTGTGAGGGAAGACCTATCACCCTTTTTGTTAATAAATTAATTTTAGATGTAGATGTTTGTATGTCCATGGTGAGATAGTTATTATTTTAGCATTGTTTTAGAATAATGCTCTATTCATTTTAGGTAAACAAAATGTTGAAGTAGCTGAAGCAATTGTTATAGGAAAATAATGTAAGTGCATTACATCACCTATTCATTGTTTTTACAAGATAGCATTGGAGAGGTTATGTATGATGTATTTTCCATCAACAAAAAATACAAATACATCATACATAACCTCTCTCCTCTTCTCATACAAAGTAAAGGTATTTTAAAACTTTAAACAAATAGCATTGACTGCTTTTCTATGATAGCTATTATTGTTATCAAACAAATAGTAATCAATGTGTTAATGATGCCTGCATTGCTGTTATCTAAACTGGAAATATTTAAGTACAAGAAGCCAATGACAAGCTTGCTCATTGTAGGGAAAATACCATATTTAGTACCTAAGGAAAAACCCAATATTTAGAAAAATTGACTGCATTTCTTTAATTAAGGTTGAACCACAAATAGACACAAAAGCATCAGGCATTATATAAGTTTCTCTAAATAATTATAAAAATAAACTAGAACCCTCAGAAAAATCAGGGAGCAAGCCAATGAAAGACTAGTCTGAATTGAGTTGTGACCAGAGTCATCTCGTAGATTAGGCTAAAATTGCTGGTCACAGGGGTTTCCAACAGTGACAATGCTCACACCTCCACCTAGCCCCACAGGCCAGGCCTCACAGGCTTAACATCACACCGTAATTTCTGGTTCCCCCACCTTCCCTTTGAGAGAAGCATCCGGCTAGAATGTGTAAAACACAAAGACCTTTCCTCAGACCTTCCCGGGGCGAAAAGAGTGACAAGCACTCTGTAAGTGCGCCCCAAGTACGAGATTAACATTGGCTAGCCATTACCCTTTACATCATCACTGGGTCAATTTTTTTTCGATAGCATTTTGATAAGTAGGTATAGAGGTATATGACAAAGAGAACATTATTTTCACTTACGTTCTTCATCTACAGAGTCCGCCCAGTTGTGTGTTGCTGGAATTGTCGTTGGTTCTGCAATAATGTCTGTGATGCTGGCTGGAATCCATTTTGCCTTCTTTGATTTCTTGCCTGTAAAAATGTCATAGGAAAATCGGATGATGCTCTGTGAAACGTTTGCGTCAGCTGGACGAATTCTTGAAAAATTAGAGGACAATTTAATGAAAAATGATGACGCATAGTAAGTGAACGACCTACTCCGATTTTGGAAAGCGGTTATTCGCGGACACATGAAAGGATAATTTAGCATTTCTTACACATCTGTTTTAACTCGGTTTTCTCACCTTCTCAGAAATAAATAAAGCCAATAATTGAAACATAAAATAGGGTAATACGGGTAATAAATTGATTGAGAGTATTGAGAAATGTGGCCACGCGGTAAATCCAAACGTCCGCAGAGGTGAAATGATGACACGTTAGCATTATTAGATAACATTGTATAGCCTCCAAAAGGGATGCATTGGATAACTGATTCACATGCAAACTAATTTAGGTATGAAAATACGGTAATAAACAATCAAATAAAGCGAAATCTAGGGTTTTTTTCACGTGACAAAATTACTAGAACTAACCTGTAGCGGCCATATTACAAGGCTGGGGTTAGTGTTGCCAATGACGTAAAGACATTTACATCCATGTATTACCAAAAAATATTTCATTAAAAAAGTGACATTTCATTACAAAGGCCAAAAATACAATTTTACTCTAAAAATAAAATAATAATCTGCCAACAATTAAACTATACATAGAAAGTTCGAATAATTAATTTTAACAAGAAACAAACAATATGGACTGTAATATTTTCCTGCAAAAAGTCTTAAAATTAGAGATTTTTGTCTCGAAAATTAAAGTTAAATGGTCATAAACACTAGTGAATTCAAGAAAGCAAATTCAATATTAAAAAATCTGCCATGGAATGCAAAGAATAAAACATCAGGTTGCTAACAACACTTCCATGTCCATGGCGTTATTTCTACACCAAAAATTTAGAACACAACTAGTTATCAATCGATGTATGCTAAAGCTAGGCTGATTTTGTATCATTGCCAATTTATAAATATTTTATTTTATTTTGTGTTTACTTTTCTTTTCTTGGCAATTTTTGTGAGAACGAAACTTATTATTATTGCTGATTGATTAATTGAAGAATAAAAGTATTCCATTATCTATAGCTATTATATTATAATTATTGTTTTCAATTTTTGTTAGTATTCTAACGAGACTAAGACGCGTTTAATATAAATTAATCAACAGAAAAGATATCCACTACAAAAGCAAGGTGATAATTGATGCACTAAGGTAGCCCGCGAAATTCAAATCTTCGCTTTGTATGATGTTTTCAAGGTCTTTGCACTTTATGATTATTAATTTAATGAATAATTAGTAGATATTATATTGCCATCGCGTATCATATTTTGATTAACATACCTATGACCTAATACAGACAACTGCATTTATTTTACTTTTGCGGACTATCTTTATGCATTCGCTCTCACAGAGAGGAGGCTTGTGCCAGTTTGTTTCCCAATGGGACCTGAACAATAAAGATGACCCATTAATGATTTTGCTATCTTAGCAGTTTTGTTTCATATTCTTACAAAATATTATTTGCAAGTATGAACATGAGAATGGGTGTTGCTCTGGAGGAGCCGTGAAATTACACAATTACGGGTTCCATAGTTAAGGTGAAATTATCGCATGAAAAGAACAAACTCAACATTGTAGTTAAAAAACATATTATCTCATACATTTCTACTGCAAATGTAAGTTTGTACACAAAATTACCATTTTTGTTTCAATTTTCAAAATTCATTTATTTACTTTCCGTGTCCGTGTTTGGGTTACCTACAGAAATTCATAATTTCAACGAAATCGGTCCATTGGATTCGGAGCAAAATGGCTGTGACAGACGGACAGACAGACACACGAGTGATCCTATAAGGTTCCGTTTTTTCATTCGGACTTATAATAACATAACAAACGACATTGCAACAAAGAGCTTAAGCACTCCAACACACTGCGGTGCTTGAACGCCTCGTTGGTCTAGTGCTGATCGAACTGCTGAGCGCGAGGTCCTAAGTTCAATGAAAATGAGTACATTTATGCTTAGGTATACAATAATTTATCTGGTGTACCTACCTACATAGCATAATAAGTTGATAGTTCTGAGTGGGGAACACCAGTGGTCCCTATTCTCAAACCAAATGGTAGTATACGCTTATGCGCAGATTATAAAGTCACCTTAAATAAAGTGCTATGGGATGATCAATACCCAATTCCGATCATAGAGGACATTCTGGTAGAGATGAACGGAGGTCAAATATTTTGCACACTTGACATCAGTCAAGCTTACTTAAACATGGTGATGGACGAAGAGAGCGCTGTGATACAAACATTAAGCACACACAAGGGTACGTTTAAAGTGAATAGACTTATGTTTGGCGTCAAGGTAGCTCCGAATTTATTGCAAAAATTTATAGATCGTTTGCTTCAAGGAATAGCTGGAGTGAAATGCTTTTTCGATGACATTATGTCATCGAAAAAGCATTTCACTCCAGCTATTCCTTGAAGCAAACGATCTATAAATTTTTGTAATACCAAGCGTAGTCTTGAAAGAAGTTGTTCTTCTGAATATCCCTGAATTAATAAGCGTAGTCTTGAAAGAAGTTGTTCTTCTGAATATCCCTGAATTATTATTAATTCAGGGATATTCAGAAGAACAACTTCTTTCAAGACTACGCTTGGTATTACAAAAATTACAAGAAAAAAATTTGAGACTCAACAAGGATAAATGTCATTTTTTTCAAGAGAGAATCGAATACCCCAAGTATTCGATTCTCTCTTGAAAAAAATGCAATCATACCATTGATACAAATGGACTGCACAAAAATAGAAACAAGGTGAACGCTATTCTGGCTACAAAATATCCTAGCAACATCAGTCAACTGCGGACATTTCTAGGAATGGCTAATTATTACAATAAGTTCATACCGAATTTAGCTTAAATATCCAGCCCTCTTAATACCTACTCAAGAAGGACATTCAATACGAATGGACACACAAATGTAATGAGAGTTTCAAGAAAATTAAACAGGAAATCGTCAGTGAGAGACTTTTAATGCATTTTGACCCTGAGAAACCCTTGGTTCTCGCTACAGATGCTTCACCGTTTGGACTTGGAGCAGTTATTTCGCATCGACTATCGGACGGATCTGATCGGCCTATTGCTTTTGCATCACGTTAATTGACGAGTAGTGAAAAAAAATACAGTCAGACAGACAAAGAAGCGACATCTTTATTCTGGGGATTATTATGATTAGACACAGGCCTCCTCTCTTCGAGAGGGAGTGGGCTGTAATCTACCACGCTGGCCCAGTGCGGGTTGGTAGATGTAACATATCTTCAATTTTTTGGTTTAAGAAACCGGCATGCCCATGCCGGTTTCTTCACGATGTTTTCCTTCACCGTTTTGAGAGCAGTGGTGATGAAATTATTTACACAAAGTAAAGCGCCTGCCTGGGTTCGAACTCACGACCGACTCGTAAGTCGAGGACGTTACCACTGGGCCACCACTGCTCTCATCTCTGGTATACATAATAAAGAGTATTCTATCTATCTATCCGGGGTCGGGCAAAGTATGAGGTTTTCTGTGAGAACTTTGACGTAACTTTGACGTTCGAAAAGTGCTGATTTTCAGCCTAGTTTGAATAAATGACTTTTGATTTTGAACATTTTCACAAGCAGTCTGGAGGATTTGATTGTACCTACTTCAGTGTACTTTGATGTCTATCCGGTTATGAATGAATGAATGAAATGCATCGACCTCAGCGTGGTTTGACCAGACGGACCAGCATGATTGCTCGAATGAATCTAACGATTTGCACTAGCCCCTGGAGCCACATATTTCATGGGGTTACAGAGACCATTTTTTTTTTTTTTTTTGTTTTGGCAGGAGTGGGAAATCCTCATGGACGCCCAGACTGCCTCGCTTGTGAGCCAGTCTGGGCAGTGCCGTACTCCTACCGGCTAAAACCACACTCCTGCCCTGCCCAGTGTCCCTCTGACGTGATCAGAGACCTTTTAAGTAGAGATTTTAATTTTATAAATACATTCTTAGAGTGATTTTCCTGTGGTGTGGCATGACTACCAACACAAACACCAAATAATACACTTATCAACTTAACTATCGTCATATTTTTCCTATCTGTACTATGCTATACTAATTACACATATACATACCTTATAATAATATATTCTATGGGGACCTTCTATTAAATACATTCTTTTTTTTTTTTCTTCTGCTTCATTTTAATATTGTTTCTTTTCTTTATTATGATTTTATTTTATTTTTTTTTTTTTTTCTCTATGTTTAGGTACTTATCTTATATACTTATTATATAATTAAGTATCCTACTTACTTAAACCATTTTATTTCTATTTATTAATGCTATTCCTATTTCTATACAATATTCTAATAATTTGTTTCTATTTCGGCTTCTCATTAAATTTGGTACGGTTTCGGCTGTTAGTTTGGTGCCCAGTTTTTGCTCCGCGTCATATCGAGCTTTTGCTGTGATTGGGCATTCGAACAGAACATGAGCAACCGTTTCATCGATTCCAGGCTCACAGGCGCACGATGCATTCTCTTTACACTTGAAGCGTTTCAGGTATGCAGAGAATCCACCGTGCCCTGTGAGGATTTGGGTTGTCACACTTGTGAGCTCCATTTTTCTTACTACACTGTACGCCGCGATCGCGTCAGGGAAGAATAGTTTTGTGCCGGAGGCTGTTGCCCCCGATTTATACCTCCCATTCCATTCGTCGAGCGACCCCATACGGATCTGCCGCTTGACGAATGAAACGGGGCACAGATCCGGCCTCTTCTCATCAGTCCGGCCTCTTCTTCGACCCTAGGGCAGCCTCCTTCGCGAGTCTGTCGGCTCGCTCGTTGCCCTCCAGCCCTGCGTGGGCTTTGATCCAAAACAAAGAGACACTCTTGTTTTGGAGCTTGCAGCGTCTTAGAGTGTCTCTTGTTTCCACTGCCAGGGGATGGGGGGCGCTAGCGTTGGTGATCGTCTGGAGGGCCGCCATAGAGTCGCTGAAGATGCCGAACGTGCTTTCCCTGCGCTTTAGCGCCTCTGCAGCCGCTCTTTGCAGGGCCAGTAGTTCAGCCTGATAGACGGTACAGTAAGACGGCAAGGTAAGTTTGAGGGCCTTTGTTTCGGTGGCGCTATTCCACAAGGATAGCGCTGCTCCGACCCTGCCCTCAATCTTACTGCCGTCAGTGAAAATACGCACAGCGAAATCGCTGTGGTGGTTATATTGTTCCTCGTCCATCAGGCTGCCAAACTGCAGAGTGGCTTGCTCCGCGGGGTGCGGGGCCTCGATCGCTGGAGCCATCCGCTCAACCTCCCTGTCTCCTAGTATGGACTGGGGCACACCCCTCTTGGCTTCATAAAGTGAAGCAACTTCCCTTATCCGAAGGTCAAGAGGGAGTATCCCAGCCAGCACCAGTGCTGAGTTGAGGGAGACTGTGCGGTATGCTCTGCACAGCTTCTGGGCAAACCCTCTCTGCACCACGTTCAGCTGTTTTATGACCCCTATTTTGTTGGCGGCTGGTGCCCATGCGCTTGCGGCGTACAGCAGCGTGGGCTCCCCTGCGGCTGTGTAGATGGTCCGGATTACTTCTGGGTGCAAACCCCAACTTACTCGGGCCGCTCGAGCCAGCTGCTTGTACATAGCTATCGCCTTTTTACAGGCGATGGCTATGTGTTTGTTGAAGGTCAGCTTGGAGTCGATTGTGAGACCCAATATTTTGACATCTTGGGACATGCCAATGTCGATCCCCCCCATGCTCAAGCGTGGTGTGTCGTACTTGAGCCTCCGCGTTAAAACCATCGCACACGTTTTGTGAGGTGCGAATTTTAGCTTATTTCTTACACCCCACGCCCGAACATATTCGAGAGCGGCATTGGCCTGTCCCTCGATTTCTACCGCCGTACAGAGACCATTGCATATCAAGGAGTAGACCGGGGGGCGCGATAATGGGTAAGAAGTGCTCTTAGGATATGGAAGGATTATTAAAGCCGTACCAGATATGCATCCTAGAGTAGGCATTGGAATAGTGGAGAGACGGGTGATATTTATATATGGGTGGCATCTTTTGATGACGTCGGCGCCAGGTTGGTTCAGGTCCAGCTTCGCCTCCTGCGAAAGCTGCAGAGAGCGATGGCCGTCAGAGTCTTTAGGGGATATCGCACGATCTCCTACGAGGCGACTTGTGTACTGCCGGATGGCCCTGGGACCTCGAAGCGAAAGTACTCGTGTCACTGTATCGTTGGCGCGAGAAAGCGAGGGCTCGTGGCGTGCGGCTGATGCAGCGACAAATGGAGTTTCGTCGGTCGCAGCTTCGCGCAGCATACGTTGGCAGAGTGTGCCGCTTGGAAGGGGCTGCGCCGTGCCCTTATCTCAGGAGTAGGCACTGTCGCTGCCACCAGCCATGGTTGACTCCATGGTCGGCAGCGAGGAGTCTTGGGACGCGGTAGTATCCTTCTGCGAAATTGTCATGTCGCGGAAGAAGGCTGCGAAAAGTGGTCGGGAGATCTCTCTCTGGAATAGGTCTCCCAGTCACCCTGCGGGCAGGGTGACTGGGAGACCTATTCCAGCCACCCTAAATGGGTCCAGGGGCGAAGGACTGGGAACATCCATCGCCTCCCACACAGCAGGGCCCGAGGTGACGGCGGTAAATCTTTTGGCGGGGTTAAACGCCTTTCTCGACGCTTTTCTATGTTACTGCTATCTTGTGTTACACGTTGCTGTTTCCTTAATGTCTTCGTCTGAGGTCTCGTTACTATCCGTTTCTGGATTTTTGGAAGGAAGTTCTTTAACGCGGTTTGCTATAGGTACTTCCGGTTAATGGAAATATAGGTTGCTCTCCATTTGCACACTACACAAAACATAAACATGACTGGCAGAATGTGGGTGTAGGTTACATACTTTTCCAGTTTATGCTGATCTCGCATTCTATAGATGTCCGTACAATGAGAGGTCAGCTTATACTAGAAATATATAGCTTGATATGTAGCCGTGTGTACTTTACACTTCTGCTTACTCTTACAGGGGGTGCGTCTCCGCCATGGAATCTGGAGGCAAAAGTCCTCGCGCACATATGGGAGTGGCGTGAGGCGTAACTCCGCTGCCGCGAGAAATCGCGGCACAGCGGACAGAGCTTCGGCGGGATCTCATGGCGACATGGAGAGTGCGATTGTCGCAACCCAGAGCTGGGCCCGCCACAATTGCGGTGATAAGTCCACTCTTTGAGGGGTGGCTAGAGAGGCGCCACGGCGTCCGCACCTTCCGCCTGACACAGGTCCTCACCGGACACGACAGCTTCGGGAGGTTCCTTTGTCGGTTAAGGCGGGAGAAAACGCCCGGGTGTCATCATTGTGTGGATCATTCGGAGGTCACGGTGGAGCATACGGTGGAGGTCTGCCCGGCTTGTGCAGAGCACCGCCGTGTCCTCGTGGAGGCAATCCGCGAAGGAGATCTCTCGCGTCCAGCCCTGGTCCAGGCCATGGTTCGGAGCGAGAGGACATGGGAAGGCGTCACCTCCTTCTATGAAGCAGTAATGCTCGCGAAGGAGGAGGCGGAACGGGTGAGGGAGAGGTAAGGTTCGCGGCCTCACGCGACCAGGCCCGGGTTGACGGTACATTGTGTTCCACGTGCGCCTCAAAGAGATGTCAGCACAAGTGTAGGGGTCCACTAGGGCCGATTATCGCTGGGGTCTCGGGAAAGTCCGAAAGGGATACCGTGGGTCCGTGGACCCTGGCAAAAAAAGCAACGGAAGGAACACGGGTGGGTTTTATTAAGAGTCTGACACACACTCCCGCTCCGCCCAGAGCGGGATAAGTTATTTGATAATTTCGCACCCAAAAAAAAAGGTAGAGCGTCTCATATCATATGAAATTATTTGGTATATTTTCATTTCAATAACGTTCACAAGATGTAATAAACGTGAGATATACCAACTGTTGATATAATTTCTTTACATATAACATTTATATACTTTTTAGGGTTCCGTAGTAAACAAACCCTTATAGTTTCGCCATGTCCGTCTGTGTCTGTCTGTCTGTCTGTCCCCGCAGTAGCTCAGAGACGCTTAGTACTAGAAAGCTGTAATTTGGCATAGGTGTACTCGTACATATGAATCACGCCGACAAAGTGCTAAAATAATATATTGAAAAAAAAAATTTAGGGTGCCTTGCACGTAATGCGGGGATGATATTTTTTTTCTCGTCTACCCCATGGTGTGGGGTATCGTTGCATAGGCCTTTCATAAATATTGTACCCCCCCTCCCCCCTACCAGCTTAAATTTGAAGTTGGAGAATTGATTGTGGCATACATCGATGTATGGGATACATGTTTTTCAACTACAATGTTAAGTTTGTTTTAGGGATAAATCCATACCAACTTCCCAACTACAGAACCCTTCATTGTGCGTGGTCCGGCACGCTCTTAGCCGGTTTTTATTTTTATTTCGTATAACGTTATTAAATCGAAAATCATAAGGACTATCGTTGTGTCGCAGCCTCGCGGGAAGGTACGAAAGTGTTACATTAGGATGGGAAATTATCAAATAACTTTTCCCGCTCTGGGCGGAGCGGGAGGGTGTCCCTTACTGACCAAACCCTCCCGTGTTCCTTCCGTTGCCTGTGTTTCCAGGGGCCCCGGTAACCTTTTGGACTTTTGGACCACTATACTTGTGCTGACATCTCTTTGAGGTGCGCGTGGAACACAACGCACCGTCGACCCGGGCCTGGTCCTCGTCGGACGGCGAGCTACCCATTGTTCACCGTCCGCAAGCCAGCGCCTACGGCGACCGGAAATCCGCCCGACGCCGAGGACGTCTCCTGCGGCGGCTAGGTGCGAGAGGGCGCGAAATTTGCCTTTCCCTCAACCGTCCCGCCTCCTTCTTCGCGAGCATCTGCTTCGCAGAAGGAGGTGACGGCTGCCCATGCCCTCTCGCTCCGTACCATGGCCTGAACCAGGGCCGGACGCGAGAGATCTCTGCCACCGATCGCCTCCACGAGGACACGGCGGTGCTCTGCCCAAGCCGTGGTGCCTTTCTAGCCACTCCTCAAAGAGGGGACTTATCGCCGCAATTGTTGCGTGCCCAGCACTGGATTGCGACAATCGCACTCTCCATGTCGCCATGAGATCCCGCCGGAGCTCTGTCTACTGTGCCGCGATTTCTCGCGGCAGCGGAGTTACGCCCCGGCGTTTCGCGTCCTCGCGCCACTCCCATACGTGCGCGAGGACTTTTGCCTCCAGATCCCATGGCGGAAATTCTACTAAGCGGAATACTTATCTAAGACAATATTTCAGGGGAGTCAATATTTATATGGTAACTCGGTATTTATACTTAAGACCAAAAATAAAGAATAACGTGTAAAATTTTGGGAAAATCTACTCCTAACGGGGTGAAAAGTGGTAGTCAGTTTTACAGGGGAGGATTTCATTCAAAAACCTACCAGACAAATAACGGAAATATCACGATTTTAAATATTTAACCTCTTTGAGGGTGAAAAGGGTAATAAAGTTTATGTAAAAAATAATATTTATAGGGACTGACTTACCGACATCAATCAACTCAGCCTATAACAGTCCACTGCTGGACATAGGCCTCTCCCAGGCTCCGCCACAACATCCTGTCCTCCGCCTTCCGCATCCAGTCTGTCCCAGCCACCTTTTTAAGGTCGTCGGTCCATCTAGTTGGGGGGCGTCCCAAACTACGCTTGCCGATACGCGGTCTCCACTCCAGGACTCGTCTGCTCCACTGGCCATCGGGCCTTCGAAACACATGGCCAGCCCACTGCCACTTCAGCTTGCTGACTCTGCAGGCTATGTCGGTAACTCCGGTTCTCTTCCGGAGTTACCGACTTCATTTCCGATCTTATCCTTCAAAGAAACTCCGAGCATAGCCCGCTCCATGGCGTGCTGAGCGACCTTTAATTTGTGAACCAGCCCGACTGTCAGTGTCCACGTTTCGGCACCGTATGTAATAACGGGCAGGACGCACTGGTTGAAGACCTTAGTCTTCAAACACTGCGGGATTGGCGACGAGAAGACTTGACGAAGTTTTCCAAACGCTGCCTAACCCAATCGGATGCTCCTGTTGGCTTCTTTCTCAAAGTTGTGTCTACCGAGCTGGATAACTTGTCCTAGGTAGACGTACTCCTTCACAACTTCGAGAAGCGACCCTTCGATGTGGATTGGACTCGGCAAGACGTGCGAATTGTACATGACTTTCGTCTTGTCCAAATTCATGCCATATTATTATATGCATATTATTCTATTGATGATAATCAGTTAACTGATTAAATACACGCAATCCCGTGACCCAACCGCGATGTGTTTTGAAGAAGCGATACTGGATTGAGTCGACTAAAGACTGTGCGACGTTATTCAGCGTATAGTTACTAACCCAAATCTATTCAATAAACGAGTGTATCAAGTGATCGAGTGCTAAAAGTATCCCTGGCTGACGGACCATAGAATTTATCCCCTCACAAACTATGTGGAAACCTAACTAAACGATGTGTGTGTCTGTGTACATGAGCCATTCGAATAAAAAACGTGCGGATTGTCCTTTCTAATATTTTATTTTAGGTAGGTAAATTTATACCGACCAACGCGTTGCCAATAATAAAATAATATTCATAAAATCACCGTCATCAATACTATAACAAAATTCAACTGTTCAACTGACACTCGCGCAGCGCGCGCACCGGCCGGCGCGGCGGCGCGGCGGCGCGGCGGCGGGCGGGTAGGCTCACTTCATCCAGCCCAAGTGAAGTGATGTTGCCATGGCAACGAGAATCGAGTGAAGTGATAAGATCACGGCACTTGCGCGTCGCGCATACCGACTCACTTCACCTAGCCGATTCACTTCGGCGCGGGTGGTTACTATGGTTACGAGAATCGGGTGAAGTGATAAGATCACGCCGCGCTTGCGCGTGAGGCTCTGTTATTAACATCAAGTTGAGTTTTTTTTTTTAAATTTCCCGTTTTTTATTTTTAAATGCGCGGCAAACAAAAATTTGATTTTAACACCTTTATATCAAAATCCAAAATGGCGGATACAAACATTTTTCATCATGTGTGTCGTTTTCATGGTTTTCGGGGGTGTTAAAGCCGATAGTGAGGTCAAATCTAAAAAACAAGATGGCGGCTGCAAAAAAAATCTGATTTTTCATTATGGGTATCGTTTTCATGGTTTTCGGGGGTGTTAAATCCGATAGTGAGGTCAACATTAAAAAGCAAGATGGCGGCTGCGAAAATGTTCAGATTTTTCATCATGGGTGTCGTTTTCATGGTTATCGGGGGTGTTAAAGCCGATAGTGTAGTCAAATCCAAAAAGCAAGATGGCGGCTGCGAGAATTACCAAACCTTTTGGAATAAAAAAAACCAAATTGAGTTTCTGACTGAATTTCTGTTTAGCTATTTTATTTTTAAAAAACCCTAAATAGTAACGTTTCAACACTTAAATACTAGTTTTGAAATAATATAAAATGATCAATAGAATAAGCATAAAAATATAATTAAAATATCGATTATGATTATAAATGTAATGTTTGGTCACTCCCTAGCATCAGTGAGATGACATTGACAGCTCACTCCACGCGAGCTTTCACGGTGAGATTTTTACAGAATCGACTATCGACATGCTGTATCTCCTTCAGGTAGTACCTGTCAGTGAGTTTCAGTACAAGGTACGCTACCCGTGTCGACACACTACTGATTTCCACAACGCTGCTAGTGAGTTCCTTGTTGACAAGGAAGCCGACACCACCTTGGGAGAGCTGATCACCTTCGCGGAAGTAGAATAGGTGACCTGACTCCAGGGTTATCGTGTCCTCCCCCTGTCTTCGGACTTCGGATAACCCCAGTTAATGTGACCTAATTCGACCTCGAGTTCGGCAAGGTGATGGTCCAGCCTCATCGAACGTCCATTGTACGTCGCCAGATGTAGTCGTCATTGGTAGCCTATAGTCCCACCATTACCGTGACCGCTACCTTGACCAGGAACTGGGGGCCGTTGTTTTGGCACTATATTCATTATTGGGAGGTTTTTGATGCCCATAGTCACCAAGATGGGCAAGCGGGTTGGTGACCGCAGTGCCAATCCTTTCGCACCGTTGACGCTGCTGCCCGTCATCGCTCTGGAGAATTTAGATTGGCTTCTTGGATGGTTATACCATATACTTGGTCGGTCGGTCGTCAGCGCCTCGTCCGTCAGTGGCAGGGTGTACCGCGCGCAGGTGAGGTTGACATTTGGGGAGTCCGGTTGTTGTGTGCTCCCCCTTTCACCACACATAAGAAGACTGACCGACATAAGAAGTTTTAATTATTATTATTAATCATTTTATTTTAGAATAAAATTACATTCCATACATTGTAGGCGAGCTCTAAGGGGTTTTTTAAAATTGGACTTTTAAAGGGGTTAAAGCGGGCATTTAGATTGTAAGAAAAATCTTATTTCTTGAGTTAATAAACTTGAAACTTTGCGGGAATACGTTCTAAAATAAATAACAAAGTTATTATTAATAATTCGTTTTTCAAAATTACCCCTCATAAGGATTTTAGGGAGTGTTAAAGTTTGTATGGAAGAATCTTAACGCGCGGTCCGATTAACTCAAAACTCGGTGCTCATACTTTTGACAGAAAATATAGTTTTTAGAATTTTCGTCCGTTTATCTGTTTGTCTGGATAAATGTTCCGGATTATGCATGACCGGACAGCTGTCTTAGAAGAAATCTTCCGGAAATTAAAGATTTAAGATTTATTTCAGAACCAACCCCGAATAACTACAAATTCTGCTACATGTATTGATAATATTTTTTGTTGCTGCGACTACTTAGATAAAGCTATTGTAAATTATCTTCCTTCTGATCACAGCGGTCAAATCGTTGCTTTCAAGTCCAACACACCATTTAAAAAAAATCAGACACAATTTAGACAAATAACACCCAGCAATCTAAATAGATTTAATAATAACTTAATTAGTAAGTTAAGTACACCGGGCCATATTAATAGCAATGTAAATGAATTATATGAGGAATTATTTTCGATAGTGCGCAACGAGTTCAATAATACTTTAAAAAAGAAAACAAAAACTATTTGCCCAAACTTTTCGTTCAGTGACTGGGCAACTAAGAAAAAGTAGGGAAAATTTGTTTGAGCTGTATGGCCTTAAGCCTTATATTAACTCTGAAACTTTTAATAAATACGTTGCTACTTACTCTAAAACTTTTAAAAAAACCTGCAAGGTAGCTAGCCTTGTAGTACATTAGCAACAAGATCAAATCAGCGGATAATAAAATAAAGACGGTTTGGAAAATTATCAACGACGAAACTAACAGGAGTAAAACTCATAATAATGATTTTACTCTAGAAACTTCGCGTGGTCTTTTAAGCTCAAACAAAGAAGTAGCGCAAAAATTTGTAAATTTCTTTATCAGTGTCCCAATTAAAACTACTGAAACACTAAATTCCTCGTCTTCGCGTTCTATTGATTTATTAAGAGCAAACGCTTCATCCTGCCCGATTGAATTTAAATTCAAGCATATAAACCCCATAACAGTAATAAAAGCTTTCAAGCAAATCAAGATCAAATTAACAGAAGATCTATGGGGAATGTCAATCAAAGTTTGTACCTCCATTATTGAGACTATAGCGCCGTACTTAGCATTATTATTTAATTTGTGTGTTGATCAAGGAGTCTTCCCGGATCTAATGAAATATAGTAAGGTAATACCACTTTTCAAATCCGGGGATAGTAGAGACACCGATAATTATAGACCAGTATCGGTGTTGCCGGTTTTCAGCAAGGTGTTTGAAAAGACAATGCTTAATCAAATGCTCAATCATTTTAACACCAGTAAAATCTTACACGATCAACAGTATGGCTTCAGGGACGTTTTACGACTGACGCCGGTGTCACCTTATTAAAACACATATTTACGGCGTGGGAAGAGGCCCAAGACGCAATAGGAATATTTTGTGACCTCTCCAAGGCATTTGATTGCGTCGACCACGAAACATTACTCTTGAAACTTAAGCATTACGGACTTGGAGACCTTGCGCTCAGTTTAGTAAAATCTTATTTATATGATAGACAGCAGCAAGTTCAAATAAATGGTGTCAATTCACTCGGCTTAAAAGTAGAAATGGGTGTACCACAAGGCTCGATATTGGGTCCTTTCCTCTTTTTAGTATATATTAATGATCTACCCCACTTGTTAAAAACCCAACCACAAATGGTGTTATTTGCTGACTGACGATACTTCCTTCATTTTTTAAATTAATAGACGTGCATCAAATTTTGACGACGTGAATAACGCCCTATTGCAGGTCCAAAATTGGTTGACTGCTAATAATTTGGTATTAAATGGGAAAAAAACGAAGATTTTCTTTACCAAATGTCAAAAGTAGTATTTGTGAGATAGTATTGAATCAAGAGAAATTAGAATTCGTCGATAAAACTGTTTTCCTGGGGATTACGCTCGACTCAAGGCTTCAATGGGGGCCTCATTTAACTTCCCTTGCAGGACGGCTAAGTTCAGCAGCATATGCTGTGAGAAAAATCCGTCAATTTACTGATGTAGATACCGCACGGCTAGTATATTTTAGTTACTTTCATAGTATTATGTCGTACGGTATTTTACTATGGGGACGGACTGCAGACATCGAGTCTATTTTTATTCTGCAGAAAAGAGCCATCAGAGCCATATATGGCCTTCGCAGGTGCGACTCTCTAAGGGAACTGTTTAAAGAAATTAACATCATGACGGTACCTTGTCAATATATCTATGAAAGCATCATGTACGTAAGGAAAAATCTACATTTTTTTAGTAAAAGAGGTGAAAGACACAATTATATCACTAGAAATAGGGACCAATTAGTTCAACTAGGTTTCAGGCTGGCTAAAGTAGAGTCATCTTTCATGGGGTACTGTTTAAAATGTTACAATAAAATACCTCCCCACATACTTCAACTGAATGAAACAAAATTAAAATCTAGTATAAAACGCACACTATGCAGCCAAGCATATTATAAATTGGGGGATTACATTGCTGATAAAAATGCTTGGCTAAACGCTGGTCCTGCTCCACAAGGGGGCAAAAACTAATTGATCAGGTACTGAAAATAGTGTTGGAGCTGCTGAAGATTTTAAAAACTCTCTTTGCATTGTATAAATTCAATCTCTAAGTATTGTATAGCTGCACAGCACATTGTTATGTGAGTACTATGTACTATAAAGCTGCCATTTACTGGATACGTCTTTCATTGACTTGAATGTGCCCTGGCGGCTGGGAGTATGTCGTGCTCACTCTAATGTCTCGCTGATGGTGGCGCGTGTGTTGGATCATTTAGTTCCCTTCAAAATAGTTGAGCTGAATGGTGCTGGACCACGCGTCATGTTCGTGAACGGGCGCCGTCAGTAGAGACTGGTCATCTCTTAGCTGCCACGGCTTATTTTAATTTTAATTTTTGAATTGCTTTTTTTGTTGTAATCTTTATATTACGGACGCTTTTTACGTTTTGCATCGTTCTCACATGTATAATTTCAAAATGAATGATGTAAACAATGTTTTGTAACCATAATACGTTGATTTAAAAGAGTGTCCGTGGAGTTTCTTGCCCGTTCTTCTCCATAGGTACCTACTACGCTTTGGAATGGGCAACTAGCTTCATTTTTCTGACTGACTGACCGAACCCTTGACAATTCAAAAGTGCCTGTAATTGGTTTATTTGAAATAAATGCTTTGAGTTTGAGTTTGAGTTTAAACTGGGATCATTATGGGCTAAACATAAACGGGGAAAGACTATCCCACTTACGGTTCGTTGACGACATTATATTATTCGCCGAAATAAAGGAACACCTACAAAACATGCTCATAGACCTAGAAAGAGGAAGCCGCAAGGTAGGCCTAACGATAAACGCCACCAAAACTAAAGCACTAACAAATGCGTCCGAAGACCCCATCATCATAAACGGCGTACCAATTGAGTATTTCAAAGAGTACACTTACTTAGGCCAACAAATTTCGACGACTGATATAATCTCAAAGGAAATAGACACTAGAATTGGGAATGCATGGCAGTGCTACTGGCGGCTAAAAGAAATTATGAAGAACAAAGAAATCAAGACGTCTGTCAAATCAAAACTGTACAACACCTGCGTGCTACCAGTTCCAACCTATGGCTGCCAAACCTGGGCCCTCACCAAAGCGCAAAGCAAAAAATTAGAAACTTGCCAGACAGCAATGGAGAGAAGCATGCTGAATCTAAGAAAATCAGACAGAGTACGAAACAAAACCATCAGAAATCGCACTAAAATTAAACAAAATGTTACAACTAGAATACGGAAACTTAAATGGCAATGGACGGGACATACAATAAGAGGCATCAAAAAGTGGAACAGAAGCATAGTATTTTCGTACCCTAGAAATAGGAAAAGGAAACGAGGCAGACATATTCGAAGGACCCACCTTCGAATCTGTCTGCCTCGTTTCCTGACGAGATAAAGGCGATACAGGAAAATTATGAACAAGGAAAGCTCTAAACCGAGCAGAGTGGAAAGAAATGGAGGAGGCCTTTGCCAAAGTTGGGCAAACAGACGAAGTTGTCGATGTCATCGACTCAGTAGAGACGTTAACATAAGATAGTAATTTTGTAAATATCCTTTTATGTCTGAATAAAGGCTATATTATTATTTTTGTTTCTACATTTGTTTTCTTCGGTCTAGCCGGTAGAACTGATGGCACGGGCCTAAGCCAAGTGTCCAGCAGTGGGGTTAAGTGTGGGAGTAATATTATAAGTAAGTAGAATGCATGGTAGACGAACCTATATTTGAGTGAGAGTATTGGTGCAACTTGTCCGGTTCACACTGAAGAAATTTTCTAACTAGCATATGTTCCGGATTGGCCCAAAATAGCTGAACGGATTTGGATGAAATTTGGCACACATAGTTTATAACTGGGATTCACAAATAGGGTACTTTTAATCCCGGTGGTACGTTCCCGTGAGATTTTGTCCAACATCCACGCGAGCAAAGCCGCGGGTAAAAGCTATTTTATACTAGTTTCTGCTAGCGGCTTCGCCCACATGTAGGTCGGAAATTATCCCACGGGAACGTACTACCGGGATAAAAAGTCCTATGTCCCTATCCAGTTCATGGTCGACCCATGTGCCAATTTTCATCCAAATCCGTTCGGCCGTTTTAGCGTGAAAGCGTAAAAAACAAACAAACTAATTATTAATAATTATTTAAAATAATTAAAAATAATTATTTTAAGACCATAGACTTCTTAAACGTTTTCTTGTAATCTATAAGAAAAGAACGTTTTTCTGTATTCTTTTCAAAATTTTAGGGTCAGTATAGTTTCGGAGATAAGGCGGGAATTTACATCTATTTTCTTAAATATCTTTTAAACTATTTATTTTAAAATTAGAAAAAATATAGGTATCTACAATCCTTACAACAAGCCCTTTCATTTGATATTACGTAACAGGGTACAGTTTGCAAAACTTAAAAAAAAATAATTTGCCCCCAAAAGATACCCTCATATTCAAAATTAATTAATTTACGTTACACGTCCGGGTTTGGGTCACAGTAATTCATGTGTAGCAAATTTCAACTTAACCAGTCCAGTAGATTCGGAGCAAATTGGCTGTGACAGACGAACAGACAGACACGAGTGAGTTTTTTACTTTTGAGGTACGGAACCCTAAAAAAAATTGGAGAGGCTTTCCCCATTCATTTAACCGAAGGATGAAAAAAGACAATGCATATAAGCGTGTGGTGGGTTATCGTTGGATCCCATATTTAAAAATATTATGATGTTTCTAAGAGATTTTTGTATTTATTATCAATCGTTTTTAGGGTTCCGTAGTCAATACGGAACCCTTATAGTTTCGCGATGTCCGTATCTCTGTCTATCAGTCCGCGGCATAAGTGGACTACAGGACCTAAACGCAAATTTTGTAAGTTATATAATGCCTATAAGTATATGATCCACTGCAGTAAACAAAATCAGAAAAATATATGATATTCTTCAGGATATTATGCTAGGTAGATAGTGTGTAATATGACAAAAAAATCATAATGATTGCATGTATATAATCAATCAATCAATCAATCAATCATTGATTGATTGAAATAGTGTGTTGAAAAGATAATATAACTAATTTGCTACGATAGAAAAAAATCACGAAGATACCTCTAAAAAATTCTTTTAACGATTAAAAACCGTACTAATATACATGCAATCATTATGATTTGATTTTTTTGTCATATTATTTTACAAGCAACATATTAGCATACTAGTGTTTTATTTTTTTTATATAATCTATAGCTTTTTTGTAAATCGATAATTGCTTCATATTTTGCAATAAATTACCAGCGTTGTGTCATCGCGCTTCTTTTTCTTTTCTATGCAGTCCGACAGTGACCACAGACTGTGGCGACATCGCGGGCGCGACCGGCATATTGCTGCCTGTCACGCCCGCAATATTGCCTCAGTATGCAGGAGCCTTTACCTTAGATACTGTTAGTATTGTACAAAAAACCGTAATTTGGAATATGTACTCGTATATCATAATATTAATCACGCCGATAAAGTGGTAAAACTAAACTGAAATTGAAAAAGAAATTGTAAGGTACCTACCATTGCACGTAAAGTGGGATGATATTTTTTTTCTCATCTATCCCAATGTCTGGGTTATCGTTGGGTAGGCCGTTCAAAAATATTGCCGGTTTTTGTAAACCATTTTTCGATTCAGGGATCCGTTTGTGTAATATTAAACTTTAAAGCGAATTTTTGTTTTGGGTATGTGAAAAAAATCATGGCAATAGTATACATAAAGAAAATAAAAGGAAAACTATCACAGCTATGTAGGCTTTACAAGTTAATGAGTAAAATTCGACCAAGTTACATTTGCAGTTGGAGAATTGACCGTGACGTATATCGATGTATGGAAGAACATGTTTTTCAAATTCATCCCAACTACGGAACCCTTAATTGTGTGGGTTCCGACATGCACTTGGCCGGTTTTTTTTTTAATCTGGGATCGTTTAGGTTATATAACCATAGTGATAACTTTGTTTTTCACAGTTGTTTTCGAGAAATACCATACGTACTTATTTTTGCGGTTGATTAAATCGATACTGTGCATGCGTAAATATTAATTAATTACCAATTACGGAACCCTTCACTGTGCGTGGGCCGACACACACTATCGGTTTTTTACTTTTATAGATGATCATGATAACCATATCTTCTGTGCAAATGGCATCATACAGATGCCATTTGCATATAATAATGTTGGAACATAACACTGGAATAGCAAGTGCATATATTATAATGGTTTTATGAATTAGGTATGTCATCAGGAACTCTTAGATTAGTTTTCAACTTTGCGATCAAGACGTTCTGAATCCCATTAGGCACTATTTATAACGAGTCCCTCTTTATTTCCGGTCTAAAATGTAGGAAACATTTTAGACCGGAAATATCTCTATGGTTGTCATGCCGAAGCCTACAATTTTTTTAAATATTACTGCAATCGATTACAAACGTAGGTCGTTCAATAATATATTTGGGCGTTCTGATCTACCATGTAATTATTGTAGATGAATGTTATACAATAGTGTGCTGCGTTGTCTCTTAAGGGTCGGATAATCGCTGTTGACCTTGTCCATACAAATGCGCGTCGCGCTCACGTCGCCGCGCGGCCTATCGGTTTCATAGGGAATAATTATGTTTAGTAACGAAAATATAAATATTTGAAAAAAAATACAGTTAGAATTATAGGTAATAAAATAGTCTATTAATACAAAAAAAGTCATGAAAATATCTTAAGTAGTTTGAAAGCAATATCGTTTTTTATGCTTTGGGTAGATTTTACTTCCTGAATTTATTTCATAAAGTATCTTACTATAATACTTAAATATTCACCTAAAGAATTGACGTGAATGCGTTAAAATCAAAATCAAAATATTTTATTCCAGATAAACCCACATGGGCACTTATGAAACGTCAGAAGCTAGGTGCACGGTTCCAATTCGTCGTTTCATATGAAGAAGAGCCGGCAAGAAACTCAACGGTTACTCTTTTAAAAATAATTGACTTTTACAATGCTTTCAAATTACAGTGTTAATAGATATGGAAGGACAGTGTAGGCCTGTCAAGAAGTACCAGGTACTTAACAAAAAATAAATGGTCTACAAATCTAGTCTATTACGCCTATAACGTTCTCACATTCACAAAATATAAAGTAATCTATGTAAAATATAAATGAAATAATAAAAACCTATTTAAACCAAATGACATGTTTGTCATTACAACTGTAATAAATCTTAATTAGTATCCTGTCCACAAAAGCCACTAATAAATAGTTTGATATCAACATTGTAGGTATATAATGTCAAATAATGAAAATATTATGTCAAGGGTAAAGTACAAAAAAAGAGAAAATGTTCTAGTTTAACATTATTTTTATGAATAACTTACTTGCCTTATAAGAAGGCGTATTAAATAACAGATTTAAAAGTCACTAAAATCATATACATGCGCCTTAAATAGCTATATCATGACAATGCTAATACTATTGTTTCAGTTGACGTAAAATGCTTTCTGCACCTTCATTTGTAGACAAAGCAAGGTGGTGGGCCTTATTATTTTCATGCCTCGATGCCTCATTTCTTTGCACAGCCTTGCCAAGATGACTTTTTAAGTTCAAATCGCGTCATACTCAAGCATTGGCGTCGATTCCCTTGTTCACAAACTAAAGTAAATTTAAGTTAGTGCATCTTTTTCTTTTTATTTCATTAGGAAAAGGACAGAAGATACATTTTAGTTTAGTCCTGTCAAATTAGTCAGCGCTTGACGTAAATTGACGTAATTTTAGTAGGAAAGTTTTTAATCACGTCTAAACTTGTATAGAGTAGTGACAGGCGCTGATTAATTTGACAGGACTAAACTAAAATTTATCTTCTGTCCTTTTCTTAATGAAATAGAAAGAAAAAGATGCACTGAACTTAAATTTAGTTTAGTTTGTGAACAAGGGAATCGGCGCCATTGTCTTTTGGTTTCTTTAGTGCATATAACTACGATGGAATGATTTTAATTCTAATAAGCCACGCTATCTGCGGGATCTAATCTTTGTCGGAAACTAGCCTGCATTGTTAGTGAAACTATGCGTTCATTGCCACAATGTTCTCTTCGTTTCTAGCAACGGCTTTGCTGTATTTAATTAAAGCGTTGTTAAATCAGCGTTAGCGTTCATATATTACCGAAATGCTCCACTTCCCAATATTTTCTTCCTTCGTATTGGATGGGATTATCGAAAGGATAAATATTGAAGGAAATGTGATTTTTGTCTGCATTGTCTACTATAAATTACAATTTGTAGACAATGGAAAACGACCAAACTGAAAGCTCGGTCTGAGTACCTACAAGAAAACAGGATCACGCTTTGGGGCGACGTCTCCTGAAAATTCATAACATATCTTCTGGATCTTTGTTCATCTTGTTCTCAAGCAATTCCTCTTCCGACGGACAACGTACAACGACTGTGGCGCGGGTGACTGGGCCAGCCACCAGCAGCGGCCACACCACCAGACGTAATTTGGTCGCGATAGATGGCATTCAGGTCGGGCGACGATACCGTGCGGACGCGCGTACTGATATTTCGAGCGCGCTCACCTCGATCGTTAAACATTTCTATCAAAAGTTTTTTATTTAGTCTTTACTGTTAGCCTTCATTGCGGGTGCTAGTTCTAAGAAAAAATAAAAAGTAATTTTTTAAGAGCTTTGTCGTGGTCTCCTTTCTTTGTTGTGCTTGGCAATAAATTGAATTTTGTTTCGAGGTGACGTTAGACGTATATACACTGTGCCGGTGATAACGGAGAATGATGTGATTAGTGTAGTGTTTATGTTTGTGATGTGCGGTTAAGTGTAGACGTGGGTTGTTTACAATGGGGTACGCATCGAGCGGTGCGGGGCGCGCGGCGCACGAGGCGCTGCTGGCGCGCCAGGACGCTGAACTGCGGCTCATGGAGAGCATGAAGCGGAGCCTCCAGGCCAAGATGAAGAGCGACCGGGAGTACGCCCTCGCACTATCCGCTGCCGCCGCGCAAGGCCAGAAGATGGACAAGTGTGAAGAACTTAACGGTAAAAAACCAGCGCCACTTAACGAGAATTAAGCCTATTAGCACCGCTAAACGGTCTACTTGCATAAAAACTCTTTACTTAATCTCTAAACTTCTTTTTACTGTTATTTTATGATAGGTACCAGCAGAGAATTGTGCTAAGGTGTAGGACCGAGAATTAGGGACATCATTGATTAAGAAACCGTTGCATTCAAATGTGATGTGTTAAACATGAATTCGCTTAGGCTTAATTGACAACCAGTTTGTATTAGCAATCATTTGGATGGATAATTCATTGAAATGACTGCAGCTCAGGTCAAGGGAAACTGTGTCTTTCAAGAATCTTTAGTTGAGATTGAAAGTTCAAAAAGCTTTGTTGTCATGTGGGTATTTTTTCGAATTAGGCGAACTTGACAAGAATCTGTTTTTGAGAATTTCTTGTTGTAAAATATTTCAAATTTACACAAAATCTGATCGGCAAGAGTAGATGAAATTTATTTCTTGTTTACTAATAAAATAGACATTCGAAGCAATGAAACGGATGCTGTTGATTTCCGCTAAAATAATAGAGACAGACCTAGGTTATTTCCTGATTGCACAGGAGTTTTTAATTCTGTCAATTAAGAAGAAGGAAGTGTTAATAATTAGGTATCTACCTTAATTAAATTTAATAATAAAGATTTTAGAGCGACCCTCACAATATAATTCTGACAATACTAATTATCAAGAAGCAAACAAATCTCTCGATAGATAATTTCGACAACGCCATGAAGCTATTTTGTAATAATATTCTAATTGCCACATTATTAAAAGAAATGAAGGTAGGTCGCAGATATTGACAGATTTTTTATCCTTTATTTAAAAGAACCAGGTTCTTAATAATGAATTACAATCTAAGACTAATAAGCAATTTTAATTTAGTTAAATTTTTGTACGTGATAATTATTTTAAAACTTAATGTTGATTGTACTTTACGCAAGTCCGTACCACTTTCTTAGAGTCTGATATAATAATATAAACAATTTGTTCATGTGTTACATTATATGTGTGTCACTGGCGCCGATTCCCTTGTTCACAAACTAAACTAAATTTAAGCTCAGTTCATCTTTTTCTTTGAAAATGTATCTTCTGTCCTTTTCTTAATGAAATAGAAAGAAAAAGATGAACTGAACTTAAATTTAGTTTAGTTTGTGAACAAGGGAATCGGCGCCATTGTCACTATTATTTCTACACTTTTTACACTACTCAAAAGGTTTTGTTCGTTTATGTTTGCCAGATATTTGTTTGGTCTAACAGCTGCATTGCCTCTATGTTCACATGTCGGTGGAGTCGGTGTTCATGGGCCTCTGCAAATTTTTGGATTATGTTGGTGACGGTTTCCATTATTAGGTCACGATGGAGGTAGTCATTTCTTATATACCAGGGCGCACTAACGATACTCCTTAGTACCTTATTCTGGAATGTTTGTATAATTTTGATTTTGGTCGGTAAACTGACCAAAATCAAAATTGACTGTGAGGCTGTACTAAAGTACAGCCTCACAGTTGGATGCCACATTGGCATAAGAACATGCTTATATAACAAAATTTTGTTATGTATCGATAAGCAGGAATTCCGTCCAATCAACCAATACATGTTTTTAAAACACATGTCTAGTTCCAGTCTTTTGTTTTTAACGTGCGCTCTCCAGCGCAGTTTCTCGTCAAGCGTGGTTATGCCAAGGTATTTAGTTGTATTTGTGTATGGCACTCGTGGCCATTTATGAAGATTGGGTGGTAATCACAATTCGTGTTGGTGAAATCAATGTTAAGTGACTTCGGTTCATTCAAATGATTCTCCATTTCTGTGCCCAGTCATGAACTTCATTTACAGCGATTTGTTCCTTTTTGATTGCTTCCGTATGGTATGACCCTGTAGCGATAATAGCAGTGTCGTCCGCAAAGGTTGCAATAGTATTATTTTCCAGCTCTGGTATATCGCACGTGTACAACAGGTAGAGGACTGGACCCAGCACACTACCTTGAGGCACGCCAGGTTTAATAATGTTTATCTCGAAAAGGCATCCTCGTGCCTTACTCGAAACATTCATCTGTAATGTATGATTGCAAGATATCAGCAAAAATATTTGGTAGTATTAGTCTTAGCTTGTATATCAAACCCTTATCCCTCCCTTATCCAAAAGCTGGAGCCACATCTAAAAATACGGTGGAGCAGACTTTTTTTTATCTTCAAGCGTTCTCTCAATGATGTGGGTAAATCTATGTACTTGGTCTATTGTTAAGTGTTTCTCTCTGAAACCAAATTGATGTCAGGGATCAGGTTTATCTCGTTTATGATAGGTTTTAGGCGTTTTAAAAACATTTTTTCTGGGCAACAGAGAAATGGGCCTGTATGATGATGCTTCGTGAGGTGTTTTACCGGGCTTTGTTATCATAATCACTTCAGCAACTTGCATGGCTCAGGAACATGCTTTAGCACGAGTGCAGCACTGGTGAGCCTAGTAAGCTTAACAATGGCTTTACGCGGGAAATGTTTTAGGATTTCTCCCGTAATAAGATCATACCCTGGAGAATTTTTAGGCTAATGATTTAAATTTCCTTTGCAACTTCTTGCGAGATCACAAGCTTAAGTCTTTGATCTTGCAGAATATTGGCAAACTGTAGGTTGTCTACAGACTCGTCATTTGACTGAAAGGTTTCTTCTAACTTCTAAAGTGATGTGCAAATCTTAGAGGTTGCTCATTGCTTATGGCCCACTTTCCGGTATCATCTCTGATAATGAGGGAATTGGTGTAATTGGCCTTTTGAGTGACTTCGTTGCTATCCAAAGAAAGTATTGCGTTGTAGGTCGGGATATTGAAAGTGAAACAGAAAAGGATGCAAAGGCAGATAGACCAAAACTGAAGATTAAGGAAGCTCCGACTGACGATTAAATGCAAATTAAAAGATTTTGAATCAATCGAACGTATAATTTTTGCGCTAAAAAGACAAACATCTCCTCCCTATATTTATTATAATTACATCTGTAACCTTACATTATAGTAATATCAATTTTGATCAAAATTCCAAATAAATAGTAGGAGGTACTGTGGGTGCTGTCATTGTTCTCAACATAACTGTTCTTTAGTGGGTTAGCCTTACCATATGGTAACACTATTGTTTTGAACAACATGTATAAAAAAAATGCTTTGTTTGAAGAAACCTTTAAGCAGTACAGGTAGCTTTTCTTTTAAACCGTTGTTGGATCAACTTCTTCCCTATGCTGTTTTAAAGCTCCAACGACACGTCATACTAAACACGTAAAATTGTGATAAATTCTTTGACCATTTAAGAAAATTAAGTCAGCTCTATTAAAATTGTTTTGACATAGTGTTGAAAACAAAGTTGCACATGATTTGGTTGTCGACAAAACTATATCTACAAGTTCAGACATGTTCAGATATCTTCTAACGAACTTCTGTAAATTGGCATTTGTAAATTGATGATTAGTTAGCAGTCAAACAATTCTGTTTTGATGTCCCTAGACATTGCTGATAACAGATAAAACTAGTCTGGTCCATCAGCAAGGCTTTTATCGCATGTGGCTTCGTATTCTGATAAACGCATGCTTTATTGACAGGATCGATAAGTTTTGTAAATAAAGAAATGTTTGTTTTTAAATTCATAAAACGTAAGATAATTTACAGAATTTAAGTCATTTAAGGATCGTTACTATCGATTCGAAAAGAAGAAGAAGAGGCTATTTTAAATAATTAAAGAGTCGATGTTGAATATTTTTTTACATATATTTCAAAAATATATTTTGGCGGTTGACAAGGTCGGCATTCGAAACCTATTTTAGCCAGCAGCAGTGAACCTATATTATGGATCTTTAATCAATGATTGTTGGGCATGGCATCGAAATATTAATAGAGCATATAACAATCAAAACAAGTCTAATGCAAAGTGACTCTCAGTCAGATTTTGTGCTAAAAATCATTCAGAAGGTTTGACATGCGTCTAGTCTAGACATACCATTATTATCGTCAATAACCAATGTCTTAAATATTACACCAACATGCATGGGCGACGGGTGTAGTCGAGTTGAGATAAATGGAGCATTTGGCCTTTGTATGAGTTCTAGTGACCTCATTTTCCCATGAAAACATGCTTCACTGCACATGGGGTTTGAGTTTTTGGTCTCATAATTTGGACATAGTTTTGCCAAAATGAGCCAACCCGCAATATTTAATTAATTCAATTATTTACTGTCAATCTAATCAAATATTCCAATTCCAATATGCATCCAAAACTTATGCTAAGAATAGATTTTAAATTACTCGGCATTTACTATGCAAAATCGTGACAATTTCTTCGGAAAATCGGAGAATATTTTATTTATTTGTTTAGTTTTGTGCTTTCTACTGCCAATTGCTAAGCCCTAATAAACATTGTTAAAAATCCACCATGGTCATGATTCCAGATTATTTTCACCGAAGATGCATTCCACGACACTGACACCCTGTTATCAACCAGGAATTTCATCAGTCCCAAGCTGTGTTACATGTCAAGTTAGAAAGTTGTTTTTTAAACTTTTACAGTAATATTGTGCTTTTGTTTCAGGCTCTGTGATAGCATCAGCTTGGCGAGCAATGACCGAAGAGTGGGAGAATATCAGCCGGCTTATCAGGGCAAATGCTGAGGCTCTAGAATCTAAAGCCCTAGACAGACTTACAGCCCTCATGACAGAGCGACGGAAATCAAGGAAGGTGTACCAGGAGGACCACTCGAAAATCAATTCGCAGTTCACACAGGTATGTTTAAAGTTCGAGAATGTTATTGCATTTTAGTGTCGACTAATAATTTTCAGTAATTTTCATATACAGGATACATAGGTGTTATATATATAGGGGTAGTTAATTTGTTCTATGGTAGTGTTAAATTACTTATTTGACATTGCCCATTGGCTCTTAGAAACATCTTGTTTGTTATCGTTTTGTCTTCGTGTACTTCCTGTAAGAACTGAATTAACTTCAGACATAATATTATTATTCTTTCTTATAAGTTATTCGAGAACTTGATCGTAATTTCAAACTGGCTCTTTACCTGAGCCAGTCGTCGTAGCTTTCTTATCACGAGTCGTATCACCGTATCGGATCACGTCTGACGTCGATAACGCTCTGACTCATACACTATTTGCCTATTTCTCAAGTTTTCCCTCAATCACGTACGTGTTTGCGTTGATAACTTTGTAAAAAGTTATCGTTCTAGCTTCTGTACAAAAACTAATATTTTTTGGTTGCAAGCAAAACTATTCCATTGTCGTGTGAAAGCAGTGCACAATGTTTTCAGTAGTCGGATAGTACCGTTTGCACATATCGTGTTTATGTTTATTTATTTTCTAAATGGCCCTGTTGAACAGTCTGCACATGCGGCCCGTTACTGACCGGTTCGGCTAGCCTCTTAGTTCCTCGTCCGTTTCCTATCGCCGATCTATTCCCAGTACCTGATCCACGTAATTAGGTCTTAGCGAACGGTGTGAACGAAAGAACCGTGTCGAGGCCAGTTTACAACCAGATGTTAACGTTACCACTCCAATACGACTGTGCTTCAATGTGGGGTAATCGATCTTATCCGACAACCAATAACTTGTACCACTGGTTGCTGATAAATGACACGCCATCATCATCCTCTATAACGAATTGCACGAAAGAACATACGACTATATCGACTTATTTCCAGATGTAATAACATAAATCGATTTCTTATTGAATATATACGATACAAACTAACGTTTTACTGGATCAAATCTCGAGGGACCAGTTTCGTGAAGTGTATTTTTGCAACTTAAACTTCTTGTTAAACCATAAACCTGTTTATCAAGATTAGGATTTCGAAATACTCAGATATCATTATAGCCGCCATCTCGTTTAGGATTTGGACTAATGCCAATTTTTTGTCTGAGATGTAAATAAAACAAGCGATATTGGCGCCGTTGTGCCGTGCGTCGTACCCAGTCGTACCGTACCAGTGCCTACCACCAACATTATACACGCATCCGTTAATATTAAATTTTATCTAGAACTTAAAATTAGGTTGTGCTCTATTTACCAATGATTACTGGTAATATAAGATTTATGTTTCGCAGAAACTGTAGGTTTCTTTCTGGATAGTTGGACGACTTGAGCGCGAGTCGGTGTGACTAAATGTTAGAAAGTTAGTTACCCAAGTAGTGTCATGGCTTATAGCTACAAGCGGCAGGAAGGACATTTGTATGCCAGGGAATGCACTCGCTTTAATGAATGACTGACATTAGACCGCACAGTAACGACCTCCTGGAATGCGTGGGACGATGTCCGGAGAATTATAATTCCGTTCAGAGATCACTGTCTACTTGAACTTTTTCAGCTAACAAAGGATTACGTAAGCTTTTGGATCAA
Organism: Atethmia centrago; assembly: GCA_905333075.3. Classification (NCBI taxonomy): domain Eukaryota; kingdom Metazoa; phylum Arthropoda; class Insecta; order Lepidoptera; family Noctuidae; genus Atethmia; species Atethmia centrago. Next base: position 8,944,295 of record HG995383.1, on the reverse strand, counting down.
AGCTTACAACGATGACTTTGAACTTTTGGGAGAACTAATAATTTCGTTAGATGTCATAGAAACGAAAAGGAATTAAAATGGAAGTTTTATAATGTCTGAATAAGTTGAGCAATCTTAAGATTGATCGGTAAACAAAGCCAGTGCAAAAGCAAGCTAGGTAAGGTGAGCGGTCCTTCGCCCTCCGCGTCTCTCTTTCACACGGTATTATTTGAATGCACCAGAGAAGGATGTAGACATAATTTCGTGATTTGAACCGAGTCGCGTAAAGTGAGATTCTGTATCGGGATTGGTCGCGCGGCACCTGTCAACGTTCATTGGCCCTGTGCCTGCGCTACGGCGCGTGCACGACTGATTTCTTTTTAGTTTCACCTTTTTGGCCATTATTTTTGCATTAGTTAAATTAATTTGGAGTTTGTAAAAGGATATTGTCGGTCATCTTGTATTTTCATCAAAAATATGGGACTCTTGTCTTATGAAACAGGAATATTTCTATTATCTATAGCAGGAATGGGGAAATAAGTAGGAAGTCCCCTTGTTCTATAATGAAATGAAAATGTTTCACCTTATTTCCATAAGAATATAAATTGAATTTGCGGTTTTAGGCCGGACATTAGTCATGCAGTATGTATATGTCGAAATCCGGCAGTGTGAATGACACCGTAATCACGAACTCTTCAAATTCTGCAAGTTGTGCCGGATGTAGTTTTACTAGGTCTTAAATCGCATTCGAAATTTAGGGTCTTCTCGTGTCTGTGTTACAAAACAAATAAAACGTAGTAACTGGGGCAAAAGAACCGCGACGTGCCTCTTGTTGCATGTTTCCCTAGTGACCGCTAATAATTCTCAATTTCACTCAGTTTTGATGGCATCGTTGAGGATAGACGGAACTGAAGACTATTTTCAAGACTTCATGTCAGTAGTACTAACCTACTAATTGAGAGACATGTATTTATTCCATGAATTCGTAATTAGCTTTATTGAATTCGGATGCATAAATGTCAGTAACTTTATGTGTATATATGTAAAGTCGATTCGAATATAATAATGTTGTTACTTTGATGACATAATAAGTGTGCCAGCAATTTTTGTTTCTCACGTCGAAGCAATAAGAACAAAAGCCGGAGCCGGGAGTTGGAGTAAATGTCATAATGTACTATATTATACTGCAGATTAACTCATCACTGCATATTTGTCGGTCCACTGCTCCATTGGGTCATTTTGCAGATATGCTATAATTGCAAGGTTTGCAGTGAACTGTATCAAATTATCATTCTATTACTATATTATAAAATATTATTGTAAGTCATATACCTACGTAGGCAAAGTAATAAAAAATCGGCCAAATGTGAGTCGGACTCGCGCACGAAGGGTTCCTTACTATAAAAACGGCAAAAAAATCTTGTCTATTGTATGGGAGCCCCCCCTTAAATATGTATTTAATTCTGATTATTAGTTAATTAACAGTTATAAACAATTAAAGTAATTTGTAATAGCGGCAACAGAAATACATCATCTGTGATGAAATTTCAACTGTCTAACTATCACGGTTCATGAGATACAGCCTGGTGATAGACGGACAGCGAAGTCTTAGTAATAGGGTCCCGTTTTACCGTTTGGGTACGGAGCCCTAAAAAGAACTGAAAAGTTAAAAATAATTTAATTCCGATTGGAAATCGTTTTATACTTTAAACGATAATGAAGTTTCTTCGTCTATGTCAAAATTATCCCATATCATAATGATATATTTTGAAACCTTGAAACGTCATATATTAAATCTTTGACACATTCTCAAGTTATCAAACAAAAGCGTGTTACATCCTCTTTCTTTCTCTCTTGCTGTTAAAATGTAAGACGCTTTTATTCGAAAAATTGAAATTGCGATAAGTACACAAAGATTTAGGTTATGTAGGTATTGTATAGTTCACGATGCTGACTTAGTAGAGGTCACAGAATAAATATTGTATTAACATTGATATTAAATATGTTACAGTAGCACCACATAAAGTGCGTATTCTCATGTACAGAACACGCAGAATAGTTACGAAGTATTTCTAGACTACGTGTAAGTTAACCTACAATTAGCCGTGTGACTACGACATTTTATTTCTTATACGTTTGTAAATAGCTATCTGGTTCGTATTGCAAAATATTGGTTCGACCAGTAAGCCTACGGAAATAACTCATTTTGTAATATGTATTTATCTTTGGCGTTAATTTTTTGTCGTAGATGTTTGAATAAGTGCCAATATTTTATGTTGTTACAAACATTTTGATGTAAAACAGATGGTTTAGCCGTTCCCTTTATACAATATTGAATAAGATTCAGCAATAGAGCAAAGTAAAGTATTATGTCATAGATATATTTAGATATGTCTATAATTAAAATAATTGTGCTGGGCAAAAAATTAAACCAGCAAATATTTTTTTCAAATAGCCGTTTGTTAGCCGAAAGCAATTTATAACAGTTTGTATAAACGGCCATGAAACCATTTGAGTAAATTGTAATATATTGAATCGAATGGGCAATTGCTAACCGTACGATATTACTGCTGCAGATGAAGACATTGCTGGAACTTAGAGGTTGATTGTCTTGTAAAGTATAGACGTCGTTTCCGCCAACGTAAAAGATTTATTCACTTTTTACCACACATTATGAGCAGTAGAAAACGCATATTTCACAGGCAAATGTATTTTTTTCTTAGAAATCTGTCTGACTGTTTTAAATAGGTACAGTACTGATAATATTCAGCCTGACAAAATACATATATTTAAAAACTTTGTGAAAAGTTCGACAATGTCGATATGTAGAACTAGTAATATTGTGTAGACCTCTTTTAGAAGGATTTAGGTACGTACTGATATTCATTTTCAGAGAATACTTTAGCTCACCTTTATTACCAAAATAGCTTTAGACGACATAGTTCCAGATGGTGGCAATATTAATCAAATTCTCAGACAGTCGTTTGACATGACCGGTTCGACTTCGACCCGATGGGAGCCTGCCTCTGCGACGCCCCATTGTTGCGCAAGAATCGAATCGTCTCATTAGTTGGCCGAGCGGGGAAAGTGAAATCAACCGACGATCAGTGAAAGTCTCAATGACAGTTATCTAATTTTGATAGCAGGTTGGTGATTATGACGCGTCTAGCCGTGGGTGATCTCGGACCAGTTTAGGGAAGATCAATTAGGGACGGGTTATGATAGCACCTACGCCAGCGCGCCGCACCGGTGGGAGTCGATTTCCAATTAGTTTGTTATTTCCGTTCTTCCGCACTGATTTTACTAGACTGGCATTCTCTAATCGAGACTAAAGTAGATCAAGGTAATTTGTGTTTAACGCTCATAGAAATTGTGTTTGTTCTCGGTAGAATTAGTTCTGGTGGTCCTGTCAAAAGCTGTCGAATACCTAAACAAATATCGAAAACCAGCTGTTCATATTGTGATTTGACGTCAGACATCATTGTTATCAAACACAACCATGTTATTATCAGTTACCTAGTTATTAATTAAATATGCGAGTTACGTTGACGCCCTAGGAGGACATATTATTACCGTATTGGTGATGTTTTTCAGAAAGGTCAGGTGCTTAGTACTCGCAACCGGTGAGCGTGTATAAACAGATGTCGATGTCGTAAACGAAGCAAAAGGAATAAGTAAGGATCGTAGTAGGTGGCGTTCTATAGTTTCTGCCTACTCCCATAGAAAGAAAGCGTGAATTTAAGTATGTACTATATGCTAGTTAACAGTTGAAAGAAGACATTAACTATTGGGAACAAGAACGGAGAATTTGAAGTCGATGACAAAACAAGTCTAAAAACAACATCTTTCTCAACATCCAACCTCAAAAATACGACTGAACAGAGTGATGAACGGTACAGCATTAACATTCGACAATGAGGTTTTATCTAGGAAATTGCATTCCAACGCTGAGTCAATGGGCAGTCTTTGTTATCCTTAACGAGTCCCTATAGATACAGATATTGTTATGGAGTGGAATTTCCTTTTACCACAGATAACATTATCTCATGACATTACTGTGCAAATATCAAGGTCACTGCGTCCGAGTATAGGTACCTACGTGATGATAATACTGATATTATTAGATTTTTTAACGTTATTATTATTCAAAATAAACTTGTCTTGTGATGTATGGTCTAGACTAGACTAAAATGTTATTATTACAAACAAAAATGTTATAACATTTGAATAAAGTACATGATTCCAGTTCGCAGCTTTTGTTGAAAAGTACCAGTTTATGTTACGATGGAGTTGTGTTGAGCTTTGGTAACGTGACTGACAACCTCATTTGTGTAGTTAAATATTAAAACCCGGTTATGTCCACTCTAAGTGAAAAGTGGGAAATGAAAGAAATATGTTTTTGGCTATAGATCACTCGTGTAGGAGATTGTGTTAGAATAGAAATAAAAATAATATATAAAAAACGGATTAAGTTAAACAATCAGGTTAAAGTAGGGATATACCGTTGTTTGATATAAACAAGCAAAACGGACCAGAGGTTGAAAAAAACACTTAACTTACCTACTTCACTCCCGATAACTCATGCAAATGGCAGCCATCTTAGACCTAATACTTTACGCTGATTGGTCATTACGGCGGGGTTGCCTGACTTTGATAAACACATGGCAATAACCTGGATATAAATGATCGATTTTTGTATTGTTTTAGTGACTTACACGAGGATTTGGAAAACACAAACATGCATTTTTGACCCCATTCACAGCTCAATTTCGAGTAGGGGTGTGACTTACCGGATTTTGATAGGTATCTAAAACTGTACATTTTTAGCATAACATGGAAATAACGCAAACAACAAGGGAATTCGGGGTTATCCATAGGTAGATGCAAGATGGTCAGACAACCTAGAAAGTCAGGGTTGAGTTGTATGAGGTCGTGCCTCTAGCCTGGGTGGAGTATATAAGTATGAGCTCATGTTGTGTCAAAATCACCAGTTAACACGAAATGTAATATGTCGTGACAACTACGTGGCATATTTCCAATACCCGTTGCATGACGTCATGGCGATGGCAGAAACATTTAATGTAAATGGTACTTAACCTATAAACAATCACCTATTTGTTCGTATTTAAACAAGTGTGTCAAGAAACATAGGAATAATAATAATGATTATAACTGTGGTTAATTCACATAATATCACATAATCAGCCTATAATGTTCCCAATGCTGGGACACAGGCCTCCTCTCTGTGAGAGGGAGTGGGCCGTAATCCACCACGCGGGCTCAGTGCGGGTTGGTAGATAGAGTGTCTTCGAATTTTTGGTTCTAGGACATGCCGGTTTCCTCACCATGTTTTCCTTCACCGTTTTGAGAGCAGTGGTGATGAAATAATTTACACAAAGTAACGCGCCTGTCTGGGTTCGAACCTACGATCTACTGTCACAAAAATCTCCTAAAAAAAAACTGTTATAAAAAAAAATCTTATGGAAAATTTACAGCTACTATGAAGATTGATTGCCATCACTTATCAGGTGAATTGGGAGGGTGAATGCACGATTAAATAAGAGTGCTGAGTTTAATCAGTCACTTTAAAACCTTAATTCACGTGTACAGATTGATGGCAATGTTTTCGGGGAATTTCTCGTTAATGCTCTGCTAGCAAATGCTGGGTTGGGATTAGGGCATTGAGAACCGGCCATGTTTTAGGACCCGGTGTTTTCGATTCCGGTTTTGATCAAGAACCGGTTTTTATGCTTGTTTCGGTTATTTTCAACCTTTAGCTATAATACTACTAGTACTAACAATAAAATTGTATTATAGGTACGAATAAGAAAAGGATCATAAATAAAACAATGAATTCGAAATCACAACTGTAATTTAATATTAAAACAATAATTCTATATTTATTATAACAATCAGTTCTTTTTTAATTAAATAATAAGTAACTATAAAATGTATTATGTGACTTAAATAACATATTTTTAACACAAAAATAAACAAATCACAAATCTCATTAGGAATATGAACTTTTATGATTGCGCACTTGGAATTATCAATACTTAAATGAATTAATATTTAAATTTGAGAATGGTACGTAATTAACATGTTAAAACACTTTCACAAGAGTATTTTACCGATATTCTTAATCTTCAATAGATAACGAACAATTTACTGTAATCAAAAACTATGAAAAATTAATAGTGACATTAATATGTACACATGTACTATTCTACATTTAAAATAATAACAGATTAAGTCTGCATTAGCGTAATAAACATTTACTTTTTTTTTACTAAGGTAATATGAACGTAAAAAAATCAGATTTCATTTTCATTTCAGCCGAAATACGTCCACTGCTGCAGACATAGGGCCTCCTCAAGTACCATCATTTTCACCATAATGCTATCCCTCCCGCCTATTAGAAATATTTTGGATAGGTAAAAAAAAAGAAAGAAAATACGTTTTTTTTTTATTGCCAACGATCCTTGGAATGAGTCAATTTTCAGACACATTTATTTCTCTATGATCTTTACGTTATACAAAGTATGTGCTAAACACATTTACATAAGCACTAATTTTAACTGCATACATACATATTTAGTCAATGTAATGGGAGTCAGAGGCAATAAATTAAAGCAGCGTGGCGCACTGCCAGAAACGTCGTACTTACAACACCACATTAGATCGCTTACAAGTTTTCTCTGAAATCGTTTGTTCTTGTTCATACTGAACTCTTTATGTGTTGCTAAAGAAGTGATTCTCTTAATCATTATTTTGACTGACTAGAATCAAATCCGGTTCTCGCAGGAAACTGTTGAATGTAAGCTTCTCCCACCCATGTGTTGCTAGTATATCGATTCCCCATCTTCTCCATCAAATCTATCCGCTTGTCCAGGTTTAGTCTTCGTGACATTTCCTGAATATAGTTGAGTGAATGCCCTGACAGCTGTAGGTATGTCCGGCTGAATATCATGTGATTATTTAACATGAAGTGAATGCGATTTGACCTCTATAACTGAATAACCTGGTAGGAATTTAATATTCTAATAAACCTGATTTAAAACATTATATGCTGCCAAAGTTCTTCGAACATGATCAAAATCAAATTATGCAATTTAAGTAAATCTAACCTTCAGATTTGGCCGAAGTTCAAAGCAGAGAATTAATTGAATGTTAAGTGGGATGAACACTGGGATGAAGTGGACCTCATTATGAACCCAAACTACATTTACGAAATATTTTCGTCTGGTGGTAAAGTTTTGTTACTCTTGTAAAATTGTAATCACGTGTTTAAGGCGCTGACAAGACCCAATTGACCAAAATAGGCTTCTCTTAAGAAAGAAAATTGCCAAATCTGTATAGTTTGTGGTAGCGGAAAAATATATGTTAATTTTGAACATATTTCCCAGAACTTGGTTGTCACCAAAACACGTTTTGGAAAAAAAATCTCGATACAAACTAACGTTAAACTAACCTCTTACTTTGAGTTCTAATCCAAAATATCTGTATCAAATATCAACATACGTTACGTATTTAATTAATAACAAGAACTTCTTATTCTAATGCAGAACTTGGTTGTTTTTTATTTTCGATTACTCAACTCAATTCTGAGTAAATAGATAATTACTTCATATTTTGCAATAAATTACAAGCGTTTTGTCGTCGCGCTTCTCTTTCTTTTCTATGCAATCTGACAGTGACCGCGGTTTAGGTGTTGTCAGCGTCTTAAAGAGTAGAACATTAAAACCACGTGTACAACATGATAAGATAAAAGGTGTATACACAGTTTTTATCAATAAAGACAACAGTTATGCAGACATTCGCTTGATTATGAGAAGTAAAACAATAATTTAAAACTAAATAATACAGATAATATAGTAGTGGAAAAAGTACCGGTGATTGACTAACTAATATGAATAACTAATGATAAAGTTCATAGGAAGCTTGCCTTAGGGGAAAGGACACACGTTCACTCGTCACAGCATTGTACGAAACAAGTAGTTCCCCGCAGTCGGGGGCATACGTAGGATATTCTATTTAACGAGTTTCTGTTTATCATTTTCCTCGTTCTGCTCAACTTGGAGCCATTTCAAAACATTTTAAAATGCTTTTCATCCATCCCCTAGACCACAGCTCTCAATATCCAAATTTCTTATAACTTATTCAGCTATTGTAACGATTAAGTACCTACTACTTTTTCGGTCCAAATGTTTTCTTTATACAGAAACTAACAAACTTTTCGAAAATAACTTTTAGAGATTTTTTCGGCTTAGATTTCTTCTTTGAAGTAATCGTTCTTTGAGGCACGTCTCTACTCACTTCAACTTTCGTATCACTGTTACTGTTACATACATTTATTTTCACTGTACTACTGGCACTTATCATCTCCACACTTCCATAGTTGTCAAAAACGTCTATACTGCACTCGTCACCAATGATCGTAACACTTCCCACGTTCTTACATATTTTTATGTAGTTATTGTTGCCTATAATTTTCAATCGATTTTGGTTCTCCTCTATTTCCATCTTCAAATTGTTTCCGATCAGTGAATATTTCTTCATATTTTTAATGGTATCACATGTGTCCGTGACCACATAAACTAACAAATGAACTATCAATTGAGTTGTATTCCTCTTATATTGGAGCTCGAGCACACGATCGGTTCGGGGCATTTTTGTGGTGAATCCCCGATGAGGTCGCGAGCGATATGAAATCATCGCGGTGTCTTTTAATAATATTAGTGTTTATAATTTACGCTTCTATATCTCTATAATACTCAATGATATTCGTAGCAAACAAATTGCAGATTTGACCTCTGCCAATTTGTATTATTTCCCACGATCCCATTGTTGCTTGTGCATAGCACCCCTTTAGTTCATATTTCACAATAGGCAATTTGCATGGTGTTTATATTAAATCATTATAATATATGCGGTTAAATCTTGTCAGTGCCATATAACTTGGGTTCGACGTGTCGTCAATCGTTTCAATGGATTGTCAACATGCGTGAGCGTCGGAGGCTAGATGAACTCAGGTGCCGCGCTATTATTACCCATCTTAAGAGCATTATGATCTTATTGTAGCCAACCGTAGACCGTAGACGTATTGATTACATTGGCTCAGATTTAGCAGACCAATAAAACAGCCGTTAACCTGGATTGACGTCGACAGTTCCACACCCAAACAAAATGTAATGTTTTCGATTACAAAAGATAAGATCAACGTCCGCATGTACCTACGTACGCTGTCAATGCTGTCGTCGTGTTGTTTATAATTAAACGAATGAATAAAAACGAAGTTTTGTGTGAAATCATAACAGCAGCGTGGTACCAATTTTCGATGTATTCTGTTTCGTCTGGTGCAGCGACATGGCGCAAATTACTCGCTATACTCGCCTTTGTTGACGATGCCGCCATTTTAATTTGGTCGAGAATAATCGTCTCGGTTCGGGTTTAGTTTCGCGAGAAGGCGGCTGCTCGTTAGACGATCACCGGGACCTGTTATTTGCCTCGCCGACAATCACATCCGACTATTGGTAACTCTAGAACGCCTCTTTCATCTTGCGTGAAATTGCCTTTTGATCGTTGCTTTTAACTTGTTTTGTGTCCGGATGAATATATTATTTGGACAAAAAGTTGATAGGTTTAGAATTTTTGATGGAAGATCGATGCAAATTTGATTTGTTGGAGTGGGATTAGATTTTATTTTATTGTTTCAAATAACAATACCAGCAGTACTAGAGCAGATGTCTACAGAAGACTATAGTATACTCCCAGAGAAGTCAATAGAGGCTAGATTTTAAGAATAACTTTATGTATATACTTATTGTATATATAGCTTCCATTCCTTGCGCTGTCATTGATTATATTCGAGCTCATTAGGTTCAAGTCAATAATAAGCACGTTGTTGTTGGGTGCGTGTCTGCCCCACCATTTATTATCTGGCTGCAGAACACATCAATTACGGATATTAATTCGAGACGCAGAGCAGAAATAGATCAAACTCATGCGCATCTGATGCGTGCAATCACTGCTGCATCTGTTCAAGTCCTTTAATTGTATTTTGATTTAGCAGTTGTAATCCATGTTTTGTTTAAGCCTGACATCATGCCAATGCAAGGTGTAAATATGAGTAGGTAATATTATTAATCGGAATTAAGAATTGAAGGAATATTATTTCTTCAATATGTTAGCCTTGAGCTTTTAAGCATATCGTTCTAAAATTGAGCTAGATTTTTAGAACAGTTAGTTATGAGAACCCAAAAGGCCTCTATTTCCGACAAAATAATTGAGCTAAAAATGCTGACGTTGACGGGAACAAATGACAATACTCGTACATCACGAGTTATGATACTGGGAACATTTTGGCTATGTTCTCGATCTACATACGTTGCACATTAATCTACGCACAGACTAATAAAGGATATAATACGTTACGTTATCGCAAACAAAGTCGTTACGTTTGGTATTGCGTCACCTTTGCTTAAACATGACCGGTTGTTGCTTTGATAAAGCGAAATCAATAGGCGAAATATTATAAAAACCTTGATTTATTTGTATTGAGTTTGTGTTCGAAGTCAAGCCAACACGTTTATAGAGAACTACCTACGACTGCAATAAAAATTTGCCTAGCAAATAGTTGGCTATTGTCACTACTATTCGTGCAACGCAAATCAAACGAGGTGTTCAAAACAACAGTTCCGCTAATAACTGCAAATGCAATAAAATGGCGGTTTAGCGTGCGGGTAACAAAGTCCGTGCTTTCAATCGACATTCGGCTGGCTCGCGGCCGAGTCTCCGACTCGCGCTTCTTGGAATTAAATGTCGCACCGCTCCAAATAGTTCGTTGCACTGTCCTCGCATCCAGCCATACTGACCTCACTCGAGACAAGACCACGTGGCTCGTTTTGTATCATCGTCATTATAATAGTAGACTTATATATAGTTATAATAACCCGTTCTACTTTGCCTTTATTTCCGTGTTCTATTCTATAAGTTCTAGTATTTCTATTTATTCTATCAAAATAATCAAATATGTACTTATTTCATATTGTATCCGCTGCAATTGATTGCTTTATTTATAATCATATCAATTACAATTTTGTTGTTAGTGCAATTTGTTGGAAGTCTATATTTATAGCGTGCAGTTACTGATGCAAGTAATTCAATTTTTCTCGCTCCAATGAAATTTTAATTTAACGTTGCATTTAGGCGTTGGTCCAAAATTATTCTTTGTTAGTTTATTTCTTAAAGCTGAAGTAATGTTTTCTGTTATTCAATATGACGTTGATATTGCTTTAAATAGCGTGTCTTGATAGCATCTTAATTGCAAATTTCTGAACCGCTAAAAAGTGGCTCGCTTGATTGATTTACCGAGAAAAACTTCATGAGTGATGAAATGGAAAACGATCGTATATTCCTATAGAACGACAAGTATCTATCGTATATTCCTTGAGAATCGCAGGACTTTACATTCATGCAATACATATATTTATATAGAATCATTCATACAATTTGGAATAAAAGAATAATCTTCTTCAGCCTTGCAGTAATGTGCATTCTCAGGCATGATACATAGTTGAGCTTTACTGTAAATGGTAATTATAAAGATAAATACCACGTTCACCTTTGTTAGTAGGTTACTTAATAGACATTGTGCAACCTGACCTGGGTGCGTGTCAGTGGCAATGCTGACACAGACACATAGCATAGTCGTGATCATGTTAGTGACGACTGACGATCCGTTTGAATTCAATATCTAATCAAGCTGTCAGGTGATGATTGTCACAAGAGACACTAATAGTCAAGGTAAAAGTAGCCGAAAGAATAAGGATCGACGAATGTATGTCATTGTGATGAAGTGGCTTGTGGTCATTGCAACTGACAAAAATGTGTCGTGTTTTCATTTTCTTCAGATCACTTTTACTGTAACTGTCGTCATTGTTTGCAAATATTTATGATTCTAAAGATTCTATGATTCTATCCTCCTCTTGGTTTATCTACTATTTCGTTTCCTTTTCGTTGTCCATGAAGATCATGATCAGTGTTCACCTTACTACAAGTAAAAATTCAAAAAATATGAACTTCATCTAAAACTTTAGAATCAACGTTACCTAGTTTGATACCGCATAATTAGGTAAGTGGTTACAACTGTAACGGTTGACGTAACGTAACAAAGCTGTTGTGAATTTTTGCTTTCGTTAAGAGTAGTGTGATATAATAACATTCATAATAAGTGGGTTCCGTTAAAGTGCCGCACAGTGGAACGAATGTATGGGAGCGGTTGGACGTAGACATGTCCGAAAAAAAAGAGTAAAATTATGCCAAACTAATGATGCCATCTTATTCGATTACTTAATGCCTTCATAACTTGTGGTGATGAATTTCTTCATAACTCCCATAATTCGGGAGTAATTTGAGAAAATGTGAAATTTTACTATGAAAATGAGTGTATCGAGCTCTCTCCCTCCTGATTCCGGGCTTGTTTCAAGTAGCGGTCTCTAATATCATAATGCTAATACTAAGAGCTATATTTAATACTAAGACACATAGTGCGCCAAATGTGCACTTTCTGGGATAAAGAGTGATGTTTATTTTATAACACAATTTTTTTATTTTTTGTTTATTTTGTTGATTAAAACCGTTTTTCTAAAGGTTTACCTTATTACAATAACATTTCTGAGCAGCCAATTAGAGAAGATATAAGCTAATTAGGATATATAATTAGGGACTTAAGGTTTACATATAAAACTGATGCACTAATGATTACTGATAAGAACATTGCTATTATTTAATTACTAAATGGCTCTTAATACACTAATTTAGCATGCATCATTTACTAATTATCACAATAACTAATTACCTTGCAATATTTAACAAAGGATACCTGGGATACCTGGATTTTATATAAATAGGTCACTATTAGTAACTTTAAAATCAGTGTTGATTTACACCTCGTTGTATCCAAGCTAATCTGGCAATGTATTTTCCAAATTTTAATACAAATCTTGATATTCACGTTGCTTTATGCGCACGCGCACATAAAGATTTACGCGACTTTAACTATTTGTTCAGTGTTTTAAAAGATAACAGTTGTGTTCAGTTATGTGAAAGTGCTGAAACAAGTTTAAAAGACTGGTGTCGTCGATTTTGCTACCGCATTTATGCAAAATGGACACAGTCTGGAAGAAGCACAGATAAGTTTCGGAAGAAACATGAGATTTGGCTGCAGGCTGCAATTCAATGGCCGGAATTACAGAATGAAAATATGGAACCTTCTACAGAAAATATAAGTGACGTCATCGAGCCCATAATTTCTCCTGCTAAATCTGATGCTTCAACTTGTACACATCCTAGTCCTCGTAAATCTTTTGAGGACCTTAGTAACCGGCAAAAAAGAAGACGCACTGAAGATAGTCTTTCCTGCAGCAGTAGCAGCGCTGAAATTATGTTTTCGGCCGAAAGGGCGCTTCAAAAGGCAGGACAAAGCGATACAGCTTATGTTATGAAATACTTGACGGAGAATCCAGAAGAGGCCTCAAAAATCAAAGCCTTCATTGAAGGTAAATCAATTCAGGTACGGGAAATATCCCCTTTGAAGGCATTGGCTCTTTATGTATCGATGAACTTATCGAAATGGCGCTATAACACTCTTCGGGATTTCAACACTCAAGAAGGAGCTCTTCAATACCCGAGTTACTACATGTTGGTTAAAGAAAAAATTAAGTGCTATCCGGCCAAAGAAGATCTCACAGTTACAGAGAGCTCTGCAAAAATCAAATTACAAGCCTTGATGGATTTAACCTCAAGAAGACTTATTAGGTCGTTAGAAACCCCTGTTGATCCCAATCAACAGCTCGTATTGACCAGCAAATGGGGTTTTGACGGATCATCTAGCCAAAGCATTTATCATCAAAGGACGAGTGAAGATGAGCAAATCGATCTTGCTAGTAATTTTATGATTAGTCTTGTACCACTGCGGCTCGTCTCAAAAGGTGTAACAATTTGGGAAAACGAGCGACCATCTTCCACTTCATTTTGCCGGCCAATATTGTTTAAGTTTATAAAGGAAACCAAAGAAAATGTGCAGAGAGAGATGGCTGAAATCGAAGCAGAGATTGAAGCCTTAACTCCATCCACCATCACTGATGGAATTAGTGTCAAACACCAACTGCTGTTGACAATGATTGATGGTAAAATTCATTCCATTATATCCAATACAGCAGCTTCAGTGTGTGACATATGCAAGGCTTGTCCTAAAGAAATGAATAATTTAGAGTTAATCAAAGATAAACACGCAAACGAGGACATGTATAAATATAGCTTAAGCACCCTTCACGCTTGGATTCGCTCAATGGAATGCTTATTACACATTTCCTACAAATTAGACATAAAATCTTGGCAAGTAAGGGGTGATATAGCAAAAAGGCAAGTTGATGACAGGAAGAAAAGAGTTCAAGAGGCTGTAAGAAGAGAAACGGGCTTACTTCTCGATGTTGTGAAACAAGGCAGTGGATCCACCAACAATGGCAACTCGGCAAGGAGATTTTTTGAAAACTACACTAAATCTGCTGAACTGACCGGAATAGATGCTATGCTTTTAAGAAAAATCTGTGTGATCTTGCAGTGTATTTCATCAGGAGAGAAGATCAACGTAACTAAATTCCGAGAGTTCTGCTTTGATACTGCTAAGCTTTACGTGGAGTTATACCCATGGTATTATATGCCTTCTTCACTTCATAAAATTTTAATGCATGGGCCAGACATAGTTCAGAACATGTCAATTGTGCCCATTGGTTTTCTATCCGAAGAGGCATCTGAGGCTAGAAATAAAGATTTTAGAAAATATAGAGAGGGGCATTCTCGAAAGCATAGCAGTATCTCATGCAATGAAGATATTATGCACAATCTTTTACTGTCTTCTGATCCACTTGTTACAAGTATCCGTCCAAAAGGAAATAAGTTTGTAAAAAAATCTTCTTTTAAGGAATTTTATGAGCTTACGGATTCTGAGAAAAGTGATATCGAATTTGTTAACATAAATGATTTAGCGGACATCGATTCTGAATTTGAATTAATTGATGATGATGATGATGACGAAGATAATTAAATGATGTTATTGTTTTAAAATGTGTAACTTAGTAAATTAGAGCTTACATCTTAATTATTTATTGTACTTTTAATGAAACTAGGTAATTTATTATCAACTTACTTAAAAGTCATACTCTCATCAGTTCTTGTGAATATTTTTGTTAATATATATTTCTGTATATATATAATATATTTATAGACCTCTTAATAAGTCTGTCTGCGGTTTAAAGTAAATACAAATGGGGAAAAAACGTTTTTTTTTTTAAATTTTCATTTCCTTTTATCCCAGAAAGTGCACATTTGGCGCACTATGTGTCTTAGTATTAAATATAGCTCTTAGTAATAGCATTACGATATTAGAGACCGCTACTTGAAACAAGCCCGGAATCAGGAGGGAGAGAGCTCGATACACTCATTTTCATAGTAAAATTTCACATTTTCTCAAATTACTCCCGAAATATGGGAGTTATGAAGAAATTCATCACCACAATTTATGAAGGCATTAAGTAATCGAATAAGATGGCATCATTAGTTTGGCATAATTTTACTCTTATTTTTCGGACATGTCTACGTCCAACCGCTCCCATACATTCGTTCCACTGTGTGCCGTGAGAATACGAATTTCAATTAGTTTACGCATTTTCAGAAATATCTTTTGTTTGTAACGTGTTATACAATTTTATTATGATTCCCACCTCGTTTCTGGTAATGAAGGAAGTTACTATATCTAGATTTTCAGTTTTCAATATTGGTATATTTCATAAGCTTTTTCGTAAAGTTTGGTAACACTTCTGATTTTTATGAAAAATACCTATTTCATTTGATTAAAGGAGAGAAATTCTGAATAAAATATTTAGTACATAACTACTATAGTAACAACTAACAACACTAACACATCCTCTATGAAAATGTGCTATATATTCCAGTGATTACTGCATTTAATAAATACCAGTCTAGCGTCAATTTAAAGTTCAAGTAAAAGGTCAATTGCCAATTTCCTTTGAGATTGTCAGTGGCTAATTGCTTATTGAGGAGGTCTATGCTCTGTTCCCAAACTGGAAGAGAAGATATTATATTTGTGGTGTCCTGTCATTTGACAAAAAACGAATCGCAAATTTTCATTTAAAAAATACCGTTAGGTAAATTTATACTTGATAAAGTTATCAGTTTATCACTTTACAAACTATTCTTTCTGTAAATAACTCATTTGATAAATAATTGAAAGACAACATTTCATTACATCAAAACACCATTTGACAAACTAATCTTTTTATAATCATGTTAATTGGTAAAACAACGCAAAGCATGTTTGACAAAATGCATTGCTTGATAATGATTACTTACTTATTTTTTTTTTATAAATTAAAGTTTTTAAAATAAAAAAATAAAGTATTCTCAGAGGATAGCTTACTTTCAGTACGAAATCATCAGTCATTAGTAAGATAGGTCAATTGAACAGACATGGCTTTGTTTAGGTAAGGTTAGAACTGCGACCACAACGCACGAGCCGAGCGAGCAAAGCGAGCGTGCCGCGCGGTAGCGACCGGCGAGTGCCAGTACCGAATTCTATCTATATTACTTGGTTAAGGCAGCGTGTATTTTTTAAATAGAAAAATAAAAAATCAAATGGTATTTGTATGAAATTAGTACTTGCCTTTAGAGATCTGTCCCAGATGAAAATTGCAACCATGTCATTTTATGTTTTCAAATTTTGATCAATTTGAATACAGTAAGCGTGCGCCGATACAACAAGTTCTCACTCACTTTAAATGACAGTGCAATAAATTTTATTAAGTAACAATTTCCCTACCGTCATTTTGTAAAATCGCAAATTTGACAAACGACGTGCTAGGCCAAATTAATATTTTTGGAATGATATTTTAACATTTGAAATACATATTTGCAAAGTAAAACATTTGCGAAATCTTTAAGTCAAATGATTGCGAAATGAGTTTGTCAAATGATTACGTTTTATAATGTTATTTTTAAAATGATCATTTGTCATTTGTCAAACATTAGTGAACCTATATTTGTACCTAGGTTTGTATCTAGATTGCAAATTGTATTTATGGGATCTCCAGAACAGTCACTATCGTGTAAAATGTTACCCTAAAACCGTCCGTTGTGCTTCATGTTTTATTTTTAGATTCAGCAAAAGTTAATTTGCTTCGTAGAATCGAAGTTTTTTATAAATCTTTGTGCACGTGGAGCGATTCTTCTTAGTTCAAACACTTATTATTAAATTATAGAGATTTATTTTTAGCAACATGTTATGATATGGGTTTTTGATGTAACAATTTCAGAAGATTTTGAAATCTAGTGTTTACAGTTTTTTGAAGTCAAGTATGATTTTATAACTCATCTACTTACATTTGTATAGCCTTTGTATTCTAAATCATTAATTACAAATTGAGCAATCGTCCTGCAGTGAAAGATTTGACTGAACCTATTTCTGTTGTTAACATAAAATTAGTTATTAGTCCTGGGCGTTTAACAATGTATTTATATTTTATGGGATTTCACACGACGGCACCGACACCACAATAAGCTCCCACCGTAAAATGGTAGACATCACTCCGTTCAGGTACCTAACTCGAACTTAACTAAAAAACAAAATTGACAGCCAGCGTCCAACGTAATATATTAATGAAAAGATGGGATAGAAAAAAGATATTAGAATTCGAATTTTAAAAGGCGGCGCGTTCAAGCAACTGTGCTAGAGTTTATTTTGTTTGAGTGTTCGAAAAAGAAAACAAAAGTGAGGACGTTCTTTTCTCCTATTTGCCTCTGACCTCGGCTCTTATTGACAATGGCTGCCAGAATGAAATATGGCGCGCCTCTAACGAAAAAGAGATTAGGTGGACGATATTATTTCTCGTCTATTGTGGTCTATCGGTGCGGAGCGGCACTATTTGCCTTTTCAAATGCATTTTACCGTGTTATTTTTTTAATCACCTGCTAAGTTGTGACGAAGGTTAGATGTTTTCTTAGGATATCATGGTATCTATCATATATCACTAACATAAAAAATATGATATGATTTATAAGCGTAAATTGGATGTCTAAACTTATCGCAATTGTATTAACTGTCTCATATCGTTATCTACAAATGGAAGCTTTTCATTCCACTCTTCAATAGATAGCTCTTCATGAAGATTGTTATTGAAGATTTTGATCATGTTAAAATTAAAAGTGTTGTTAGACGTAGGAAACTTGTTTCATGAACCTAGAACTCAGCATAAAATCACGCTTATCTTTAATTGAATAGTAGCAACAGCAAGTGATCCAAATCTGCGCATAAATATCACGAAGCGTTGGCGCCTGGGTTAGTTGACCACTAACACATATGCGGAGGGTGGGAGGGGAGGTCTGGAGGGCCGGTAATGAAGCCGCGCGTGTGGCAGAGGGCAGACACAATAGCCGCCGCCGCCGCCGACGCGCCGAGCCTTCTCGGAACCGGTCTCGAGGGCAGCGCTCTGCCGAATTTCGCGTCGACCACCCATCGCTCCGCTCCGTCCTGGGCGATACTTATCGCGCCTGTATTTATGACTAGAAACACCATTACAGATATAGTCCCCAGGCGAAGAAATCGCAACTCGAGACCACCCGTTGTAGTTTCTGTTGCCAGTGAAAAATAAATTGCTCTGCGGTTGCTGCCCGCGCTGGCCATTTGACTTATACTTGGTAACAGCCGCGCTGTAGTCATAAAATCCCTGATTGAAGGACACCCGTCTCATTCTTTAGCAGCCTGTTAACACTTCGATTTACAATTTTTTTGAATCACTTTCAATAAGCAACCCTAAAGCCTTGCTTTAGTGTGCGAAGGAGAGGTAAAACTGCACCGCTAGATTTAGATGCCAGGTGCGAGTGAGATGGAAGACTGCACCGCTAGTCAGTCCAACGATCTCGCCTACTTAACGTCTACTCTACTCAACCATAGTGTTGTCGTTACTGTCAATCTCAAAATCATCGATTCGGTCAACCGTATCGAAAAATTCTGATTTTGATCTCTAGGCTCTGCAACCTAGAGATTATTTTGGATCACTCTAAAGTCTAGGTTTAGAGGATCCTAACCAGAGTGGTCCAAAATCAGTTTTCATTCTTCTAGAGTTCGAACTCAACAGCTGATTTTAAACTAGGTGAGCCCATGCCACGTGGTTTGCATTCTAGTAAATTACTTCCTCCTTATAAATCATTTGAAATATAGAATTTTTGAAAAATGAAATGGAGTGCGAAATCCCACATTTCGCATTTCTTGTTGTACTGTGCTAAAGGAGCAACTCTGCGTAAACCTTCGGAGAATACAGGCGTGATCTTTGATTATATATGTACCTGAACGTGATGTTATGTTTTGTTATAAATCATTTTCTGTCTAGATTAGTGGCCACTGACAAACTTGACAAATGTTTCTTTCGGCATATTTCAGGCGGTGACGCATTAGACCAATAAATTAAAAAAGTGAGTGACATTAGAGCGATCGTAAACGAACTTGTCTGTTGCCTTGTCGTGGCCACATTATAAATAGATGACGCATCTACCGAAATACTTATATTGGCAGAGAACGTTACAATAAATAACATTGATGTCTGCTCGTATATGTAGATAGAATAAGTTAATGATAATAATGTTGTTTCTAATGAAGTGGCCTTGTTTAAAGGTATTCAGGGTCAACTGGAATACATTTGAGATGAAGTTGACGAAATGATGAAATTTAATCATGTTTCAATCAATAAATATAGATCGAGTTGAGTTCTCCCATCCCTGAGGCGTACAGTTCATTGAGTAAACCTGTGTCCCAGGCTGCGCAGGCGCTGCGCCGCGGGCGCGCACGACCTGCCTGTGTTCGTGTGTGCGTCTGTGTCAGCCACTTATTTGTTGTGAGCACTCGTAAGTTTAGAAGCTCGCCGGCGCCCGCGCCGCTCTCCAACGTGTTTCGTTAGCTTTAACAGTTGTTATTGTATATTTATTGTTGTTGTTCGTTTCTCTGGGAATTATGGGTCGGTCGTTTATAATATTACTGACTTTCAAATGGATTTTTAGATGACTTATTTATAACCATTTCTACATTTACATGTCCGAGTATTTGGGCATTTTCTACTACTGCCTCTGCTATCAATCATGCAAAGATTACTATTTCATTATGAATTATTGTATAAATCTAAACGAAAGCTTCTTTAATAAACATAGATTTCCGTGTTGATTCCGACATCAGCAGCACGAGCGAGGGAAAGTTAAACTTTCTGAATACTGATCGATTAAAAGTAAAAGTGCCTTCTATGTTGTATTTGCGAGGTTTAATTTGCGTAATAATATGTTATGCGATTTATACGTATGAACTTTACAAGGTGTGAACTGAATCCAAACTATAATTACACCATTTCTGATGGTGAAAAGAATATAAAATAGACCTATTAAACCATGACGTATTGCTCAATAAATACACAAAGGTAGTTAGCAGTGTGTGTAGGGACATGTGTGAATGCAGCGCTGCAGACTTCAAAGTTGCGTTAGGAGGAAAATTATTGATAAATTGTGAGAATTCGTTACAGGTCAAAAGAGACTTGATAAGGTATATGTTACACGCTGGGTTGTTTTAGTAATTCAAACTACAGTAAAATGCCTCAGACCAATAACTAATTCTAAAAGCGACGACGCGTTTGATGAGAGTGATAAGACGATGATAATAAGCCTAGAAATGTCTTGATTAAGGATTCATGTACGAGTATGATTGTGTAATAAACTGGTTTCATTTCTGGCATATATGTGAATATCATGTGTAGACACTTCCGGATATTAAAATTGTAATTATAATCTATCAAGAATTCAGCAAGTAATCTATCTAATTCATATACACTTTAAATGTAGAACGGAATATTTTGCGTGTGCATAAATTATGGAACAGTGAGATGGCATTTTTATGTACCCATCGCTCGAAACTATGTAGTACATTGCTGATCCATATCGATTCCACATGATCGGTTTGAAGAAAATTTCTGGCAGTAACAGAAAGATATGTATTTCTTGCTATCCAAAGCTGGTATCACTATCGCCTTACTTCTTTGTGCTGTTCAAGTGAATATATAGTTTTATCAAAGACAGTTCAATGTGCAATGCACGAATTAATTCGCACAAGAAGTTTCGATTAAATGTAGGTACTACAATGTTCGCAAAAGTCAGGAATCATTATAGTCTATGGAATTTCCGACACCTCGGGCCCTTTTAAGGTGCGTCGCTGCGACATTAGCCATGTATTGCACTAACGTATAAGTAGTGGAAAGTTGTTGGCCCATCGACGATGAAGTGTTGTTAAGGCGAGGTCTTTTATTTGATGAAGAAAATGATGTCTGGAAACTAGACAATCGTTTGATGGCAGCCACGCTTGCTAGTTTTGAATGTGAAGTGACTCAAGAGCTACTAATTCGGAAAATGTTTGACAGAGTCGATAGATATCAACTGCTACACTTGCACTTACACTGCACATGATATTATGAAGAGATGATGATAGACATGTATATTGTAAAATGTTTGTGAGTTTGATCAAACAGATGCAGTGACGTTAACACAAGTGTACCAGAATACAACAAACAATGTCCCTGTGCGACGCGACGTTTTCTATAAGAACTAGGTAGTTTAGCTGGCGCAATGCAATTCCACCAGCTTACAGAGAGCCATCGTAAAACTCTAAATTACCATTTATTGCTTTATTATTGCTCTCAAGAGGGAAGCAGGGAGGGTCTGCTTGCTTTGGATACCGATAACAACACGCAGTTTGTATAGCTGTGCAAATAGAGTCGGTTTAGTAGCAACATGCGCGATACCGAGAACTTTCTCGTTTACTTACCGTTGTACTTAAATTATATTTATCTTTGTTATTTCTATTAAGTCACCTACGGATGTGAACTCTGATAATGTTGTTTGCTAACACCTTTTCGTTGAAGTAATATTTTTAACGTTTGTACATTGATTGTTGTCGTTACCGAGGCGACTACAAAGTTTGAGAAATCTCCATTTGGTTCTGTCCTAGTTCCAAAACCAAGGAAGCTGTTCGTGAAATGTTTTCATTCCAAAAAGGTCGTCAACTGGGCGATTTTTTTTGGAAATAACAAGTTAAAATATTGCGTATTAGAGTCAGCCCAAGTAAAAAACAAAGGGTTCAGTGGCATAGCAGTATTAGTTATCACGGACGTGCTGGCACGTATGTACAGTCAACGTCCTCACAATATTGTTTACAGTATATATGACAAAGATAAATCGCTTGTGTAGAGGGAAATATTCATGTCAGGTATCTTTATTGGGGTGTCAACTTTGATATGGTGGTCGAACGTGTTTTGTAGCCTCTACTTATTTTTCAATGTTGAATTTTATCACAATTTTATCTAAGCTACTTGAACATAATATGTGTATTATACCGCGTTGTAAATATTATTTAAATACTACTCATGTGCCTTTCATCAATAAATAAACAGGGTTTAAATATTAGATCTTTCAAAAGCAAACTTTTATGCGTTATGATGAGCAATAAAATATCGGAGTCACTATGAAATGACAACGGCTTTGAGCTTGCCATGTCTGCCGAAATAGTGATGATGACCGTTGAAGAAGATGAATCTTTAAAACGAGGTGAAGCCACCGATCTAACAAAATGGTGTATACTGTATGCGAAAGCTAGAGTCGTGGGTAATGGTGGCACAACTTAGAAATCTTAATTCTTATGGCTAGTGTTGCAGTAGAATACTACTATTCCTTTATTCCTTCCTGTAATCCTGTCATCCGTTGCATCAAGAGTGTCTCTATACTCTATGTGGATATTTTTTTTTTTGCAATATTATAAGTGTGATGTTAAGGATTTCCTGTGTAGTTACATCATTCTTCGTTCTATTTTAATGTCTTATTCTGCGTAGTTAGTTTTTAATTACGTTTATAAATACCACGACAGTTGACGTAAATCATAAAACAACACCATGACATGTTTATTAAGTTGTGGCAGAAGCATTTTCATCATAGAATTTAAAATATTCATACATAATATTTGTAAGTGTTATGTTATGATGATAAATACATACAGATTTCAATGCATACATACCGAAGTATGATCTACACACATACAAAGACAATTGTTTGAAAATCAATGAAAATTTCGTACCCAAAGATCGCACCTTACGTAATATTATTGTTTCATAAAGAAAAGTAGATAATTAATTATTGGGATCATAATAACACGGATTGAATAATGGACAATGGTCTTTGGTACATTACTGCTACTGGTTTCCCGTAATTTCAATGCTGTTAAACATAGAACAATTAAAATACTGAAGTGATTTTGAATTAATTGTAAAAACTTTGATATTAACCATATTCAAGAACTAAATCACACAATAAACGAGCATTGATCACGACGCTTGCTCACTGTAGGCTGGCAAGCCAAAGCACAAATTAAAAATATGTTTTTTTATTTTATATAAAGTTAAGCATTCCTTGCGAACAATCATCCAAAACGTTTTTTGCATCAATAAATTAGCACCTAAGTATAGCTTAGCAGCGTAGGCCTGGTGTATCTAATTGGTGCGCAGGAGTTGAGCCGTGGGAACTCGCCCGCGGCAGCAGGGTGCTTCAATGAAGCTCAGCGTGGCCGTGAATAAAGCTATTGTTGCCATGCAATTTACCTTATTAATGGCCAATTTGGGAACTCGATGTTCATTACGAGAGAGTTCGAAGTCATTCTTTGGATAGTGAATGAGTTTATTGAATAGACAGATACAATGTAAGAGAGAGATTCAAAATAACACTTACTTCATTCAAAGAATCCTAGTTCTTTGAATGAAGTAAGTGTTATTTTGAATCGTATGGTCTAGTAGACCTTATGATCTGTTGATGATAAGTTTGCAGAAAAAAGTAGTGTAAAAATGATGCTGTTTTGGCTACAAATAAATAACACCTGCGATGTTTTTTCTCTTAAAAAACTAATTAGCAATTTGGGTAGATATTAAGTCTAGCCTACGAAAAAAAAATTAAAATTTCCATCTCGTAAATTTTCAGAAAAAAAAAATAGATTTATGAATTTTTCTTAGTATTACCGCGTATTCAAAATAATTATTATTCTATTTTCTGTGAAAATTAATTTAATTTTTTTTTTTTTGTAAAATGTTTAATTTAAATTCATAAATTTTCATGATATGGCAATTTTTATGTAATCCATAAAAATAAATCTCGGATGTGCTAGCAAAAAACTAAAGCTGTATTTTAATTTAACATACCTAGATATTCAAAAAATATATATAATTATTGGAAGGGGGAAAAAAGTAAAATTTCACAGGCCTGTGTAATTTGTTGCCTTATGCATCTACTTATAGTTGAAAGAAAACTATTCAGTCAGTATTCGGCGCGTTTTCCTGTTTCCCTAAAGACCTCACGTAGTGATGTAACTGCGTACCTTACACACGTGCTGAGGCTTAGAATCATACAATTATACTCATTTACGGAGTATGCAATCGATTTTCCTCAAAATTTCAATGTTTTTTTGACACCTGACGATAGTATCAGAAAATGGCATAAATCCAAAGGTTCTGAAATGTTGGTCCTAACGTACGAGAAGCAAAAAGGAATTACAAATAAAATAAAAGTTAAGGCGGAAAACGATTCTTCCTACAATTGTGATGCCAACAAGGAAATATTTGGAATAACAACAGCAATTTCTAATAATATAGGAAAACATTATAGCATCCCACATGTTACTTGAGCACTCGTTGAGATCTCTCTGCTACCAGCTGATGATATGACTTAGATTACAGTTAGTAGTTACGGTAAATATCTTGTTCAAATATAAATAAGATGAAAGCGGGATTTCCTAGGAAAGTAATCGCGATACAATCAGTATTTACTGCTGTATGTAACTTTCCTATCAGTTTATCGATATCACGTATTTATATCTAATGATTGGAAAGCTAATAAATAGAACTAGGTAATCTTACCTAGTTGATAGTTCTGTCTTATCTTATCATGCCGCTTGTAGATCAGATACATATCAAGTCAATGATGTCTTGATTTATATCTATTTTGAACCAGCAAGGGTTTCACAGGAAAATGAGATTGGTTTTTGAATGCATCAGATAATCCCATAATTGCCATTCAGGTTGTTATCAGCAGCAACGATATAATACTTAGTTTAACATTGTGGTATCAGTGGAAGAGTACAATACAAGAAAAGGAAGAAGATTACACAAATTTGACAATGGTGCCGATTCCCTTGTTCACAAACTAAACTAAATTTAAGTTCAGTGCATCTTTTTCTTTCTATTTTATTAAGAAAAGGACAGAAAATAAATTTTAGTTTAGTCCTGTCAAATTAATCAGCGCCTGTCACTACTCCATACAAGTTTAGACGTGATTAAAAACTTGCCTACTAAAATTACGTCAATTTACGTCAAGCGCTGATTAATTTGACAGGACTAAACTAAAATTTATCTTCTGTCCTTTTCTTAATGAAATAGAAAGAAAAAGATGCACTGAACTTAAATTTAATTTAGTTTGTGAACAAGGGAATCGGCACCAATGATTTGAAATCTAAATGAACTTAGAATTTAAGGTAATACTTATCCAGCTATACAGAATATTTAAAAGATATTTTCATCTGTCGCCAAGTCAACCATAGCTAAGTTCTTAAATTTTATACCGACCCAAATTACAAAACAGAGTCTGTCGTCATAAATCAACATGTTGTAACCTTGGTATTGACAAGGTTTGGGCTAATGTGGAGCATATCACACACTCGTCAACGTCGCTGCGCGTGCGCACCGCACGTGCAAGGCGCGGGCGACCAGCTGACTAGAGAAAGCAGCCTCGCTTGCCACACCTAGCTGCAAGTTTTCCGGCTGTTTTATAGGTACCAAGTTTTTGTGCATTGTGAAATGGGCATTCAGTTATTTTTTTGGTCCTGAGAGTCAAAATGCAATATCATAAATATCTACGGAGTAGTTATTGATTTAAATTGAATGTGGTATTCAAAAAGCTAACTCAAATGAAACAATAAAGCAGAAAGAGTGCCTTCGGACGTGAACACCTTATTAGTATTCAGTACATAGATTATAATGCTTGTCATTTGTTTTATAAACTAGTAAACACCCAGTCTCCTGAGTCCTGTTCGCATATAGAACGAGCGTGGAATTATAAACGCGGTGTCGTCACCAGCCCTGAGGTTATTCCCGGGCGTATCCCTTCACTTACTATGTGCAAGAGCAACATGTCCAACGATTGCATTCAAAATTACTCGGGGACCTGGCGATGACTCATAGTTAATGTCCAATTAAAAAAAATGTAGTGAAACGTGTTTCAGAACATATGATCGACATTCTTGTTTGCGATGTCATTCCCTTTCCTTTATGAAAATGGTGTTATATGCATGGTAATTCACAAATTTTAAAAGATCTATACAACATATAAGAAAAAAGTATCGAAGTTAAAACTGTACTCTGAATATTAAAAAAAAAAAAGGAGTTGCTACATTGGACGAGTCTGATACCGAAAATACAGTTTTTATAATGTTTGTACGTTTTTGTCTGGAAGTATGTTCCGGATTGGCGCAAAAACGGCAGAACGGATTTCGATTAAAATTGGCATACAAATACTTTAACCTGGATTAACACATAGGGTAATTTTAATCCCGGTAGACCATTCCCCTAGGATGTTTTCCTGCAGGCGGGCTAAGGCGCGAGAAAAATTTAGTAAATAACTTTCCTCCGATCGTTATTATTAATAATACATTAATTTCGTACTTGGCTGTACTTTGAGGGGCTTGTGGCTAAGTAATAACAGCCGCACGGGTCAATCGACCAGGTTAAGCTACGCTTACCGCGGTTGGTCCGTAGATGAGTGACCATCTTTACATACCAAGACCCCTCCGTGCCACGGAAAGCACGTTAAACCGTCAGAAACCCGAAAGTCTGACAACCAGTCTTAAAATCAAAATCAAAATCAAAAGTCATTTATTCAAACTAGGCTGAAAATCAGCACTTTTCGAACGTCAGTTACATAAGACAGTCCCCCAAAAATGCCCGCCTTTCACCATTTCCTAGTGCTTTAGCTGGGAAGAAAATCGTATGCAAAGTAATTAACATTACGAAACACAAAACATTGGATTAAATTACACACTTGCCATATGTTAGCTAGCACACGCCAGTATACCAACAAAACAATGAACAAACTGTACTCAAGCAGATAAAAATTACAACATAAAAAAAAAAAACGTAAATAGAACTTAATACCTAAATAAAAGCCTCCAGGCATAAAGGGCGTGCCCGCTTACATAAGGCTACCAAGGGGTATCGTATTACCCAGTAACTGGGCTGTGGAGGTCAGATGGCAGTCGCTCCATGTAAAATACTGATATTCAGCTGCATCCGGTTAGACTGGAAGCCGACACCAACGTATTTGGGAAAAGGCAGGCAGATGATGACATTCATTTCGTACTTTGAGGATAAAGTCAAAATTGAACCCTGCAAAAAGTGATCAGAGAAGAAGGATAGTTCTCAGCTGCGTCAAATGAATTGTTTTGCAACGTTACATAATCAGCCTATAATGTTCCCACTGCTGGGACACAGGCCTCCTCTCTGTGAGAGGGAGTGGGCCGTAATCCACCACGCGGGCCCGGTGCGGGTTGGTAGATGCCACATGTCTTCGAACTTTTGGTTCTAGGACATGCCGGTTTCCTCACGATGTTTTCCTTCACCGTTTTTGAGAGCAGTGGTGATGAAATAATTTACACAAAGTAAAGCGCCTGTCCGGGTTCGAACCTACGACGTACAACTCGTAAGTCGCGGCCGTTACCACTGGGCCACCACTGCTCTCTTTTTGCAACGTTGCAACAAATAAATTGTTAGCTCCAAAGTCCAAGCACAAGCTGGTTTCGGCTGACTCAACCCGTCTTCAAGGAATCGTTCATCGATAGATAGGACGATCACAGAATGACTCAGGCACTCAACACGTCTGTTATCAAATATCGAAATCAAAGTTTATGCGTAATAAAATATAATGCAGTAAGCCCTCTGCGTGTGTCACAATTAAATAAAAAGCTTTGTTGGATATGATTGAAGTGAACAATGGTAAAACATGGTCCGATGGGAGCCATTTTAACAAAATACCCATCACACGGTGTGCAGTGGACAATATCATGTGAAATGTTTCCCTCCCATACGTTGACCGCAAACATCGTTCAGTGGTTAAAGCCAGTTTTGTTGTCATCTTGGTCCTTTTCGATTTATTCCCTTTTTGGTTTACTGTAATCGACTTTTTCACTTTTATTATTTTCAAGGTTGATACATGATAAAGATACAAGGATGATAAACTGGTGTCTGGTAAGTATTATATAGGTAGTGCTTTATTATTAAGTCATCCTATTTGACTTGGTGTCTGAAAACATAATCAATATAGGTAATAACTGCAGTAATTCGGCAATTTTTGGGATTTGCTGTGATGTAATGAGACTGCTAGAAAATAAAAACATAGGTACTGTAACTCATTATCATTATATGTACTGCATATCTATTTCCATATACTTATGTGTAAAATAAAATAAAGATCTTAACTAACGGCTTCAAAAATTTCAGAAATAATTACAGCCTTACAAAATCTTTCAATCTGTAATGCATACATCTATAGTCATAAACGTATAAGTGTCTTTGTATAACTAGGATTATTTTTACACAGTATTGTTTATAAATAATGAGAATTTTATGCGACCTACCACCCACCGACCTCACATTTGTTTGAAAACTAAGTGATATTGGTCATAATGTTTATAAAATCGAAGCTTTTGAATATAAATGGTGTTATTTAGTTTATTCGTTTAGACAAAGTTTGATTATTATTATAAAATATTATGTAAATATATCTTGATGCCGGCGCGGCGCCGGTACGGGCACACCTATGTACGAGTATATTCCCAGGAGTGTCGTTAGAGGCCACTTCAAGATTAGGTATATCAAGTAGGTGGGCTACATTGTACTAAAGGTATCCGTTACCTTATAAGATTTCGAATTAATTCGAACAGAATTGCTAACTGAGTGATGCCATGCACAGGGAAAGTGAGTTCTTGGCACATAGTTAATGCATCGGAGAAGGGAACTGTAATTTGGACTTGGGCCAGAACTGCATTAGAAATGGCCGACCAAATTATTAAATAAAGAGATTATTTGTGACCTCATTGACTTCAGTCATTCATTACCATTGTATACCTTTATTTAATAACTACTTCAGTGGTCACTAAAGAAAAAAGAACCTAAAACTCCGGTTCTTAAAGAATTGACGTAAAAAGTACATCATGTTTCATCGTTTCTACGAAAAACGCTTTCTCTACCGTCAGCGGTATTGCTCAAAGAATCTTGGTTAATGTCATTACAGCTTGGTATTGGTACAGTGGGTTTTGTCACACCGTTTAAATTTTTAACTTTTCTCTTCCACGGATTTTGAGCAATCTTTGGAGGTTTAAAAAATTGCCTAGGTCCTTAGAATTATTATTTACTAATCAATACCCCAGGCGTTGTAAGTCGTTTATTACGCTTTGCCCTATTTAGATATCCTAGCTGATGGATGGTTGTTTTATGTGAACTTATTTCTATTGTTTAGTTTAATTTATTAGTTTTAATGCATTTTGGTCTTTAGGTCCTTAATAGGTAAACACTCGAGATATTCAAAGGGCCACTTCAAGTTACATGATTGTAAGTGTTACTAACAGTACTCGTAACACTGATCACGTTCCCTGTCTGCTTTCTAGCACATTAGTATTGACAACGTCTTTCTTCAATTTAACAAGAGAGATAAATTCCGAGACATAACTCAAGGTGCGGTTGGCGTCAAATATGGCAACTGTTACCTTATTTGTTTTTATAAAATCATTAAATAATACTGGCAGTTATTCGGGACGCCTCACTTTATGCACATATTTTCTCACAGGACCAGCTTTCGCTGACGGTTCTCGGTAATCAAATACATAAAGGCATTCTTTGGTCTAATGTGCCGACGTTACCTTCATCGTTAATACCACAATTTGTCAATATTTAGTCGGGGTTCATGTTTCATTTTCTTTTTTCAAGCAGAACCTCGTGTAGACATAAAACTTAGTATTTGTAGGGACATTATCTTACGAGTACCTATATAGTCAGTGGCTTTGCGCGTACCTTGCCCCCCCCCAACCCTCCCTTTTAGCAACTAAGCATTATTACAATTTAAGGTTAGGGTAGGACTTCAAACTGGAAGTTTGAATTAAAAAATAAACTTCAATAAACTCAATGGGCCGGAATCATTAGAATTGTCTCCGTATGATAAGCCTTCTTACTTTTGTCGCCAAAAATGTGCCTTCTTATTCGTCTTGGAGGTTCGATTTCAGTTTCCGTGAATAGTTTCTTAATTTGAATTATACACTTAATAAGCTTCTTTAACTTCACATGATATATTATATAGAACACTAATGTACACCTACCTATTTTTATACGTCAATACTTGCAATTATATTTTTGTTCAAAATAGAATTGCAAGTATTGACGTAAAAAATGTCTTGTAATAACTGTCTTGAAATTTTGATATGACAATACAGTTAGGTGACCTGACGCCGCCCCCCTCCCCTCTCACGCTACGTCACTGTATAAAGTGACAGAATAAAAATAGAATTATAATTAATATTCTTCTTCTTCGGCCACAAAAATATCTACGGTTTCCTATAATTATACTACTTAACATAATACATAATCATGTAGGTATGAATAATATTGTTTACAATCACAAGACTTTTTGTTAGCCTCGAATTCCTTTAATGTATGACGTCAATATGCCATTCTGTCGATTAGTGTCGATGACGTGTGGTCGATAGGCAACCGTACAAATAAAAATATCCTCAAGTGGAGTCAAAGGCAAAGGTATGCGTGTGAGTGGCCGCATCTGATGTATGTGGGTCACAGACAATAGAGTTGCGTGTTTATGTTTATAAATATCTAGCACACGTTCTTGCTAATGCCTCTTAGTAACAGGAGTAAAATACGGTATTCGGGATTCACTGAACGCTAATTCTATCCCGACCCAATTTGACGCTTCCATTCCATTAGCGAATTGTAGTGATTTATCTGCTGATATAAGAGTCTTCGCAATATATTTATAAGACTACATATATATATTTTTATATCTATATTTCATAAGACTACTTAGGCCCGTATTACAGAACCTTACTTAAGACTCAAGCGTTACTTAGAACTAGATTCAACCAATGAAATGGCTTTAAACGAGTTTTAAGTAATGCTTGAGTCTTGAGTGACGTTCTGTAACACGGGTCTTAGAATGCAACAGATCTGCTACAATACGAGTAACCTGACGTTCTGTAATACGGACCTTAGAATGCAATAGGTCTGCTACCTACAATAACCTTGTTGCCTTATGCGCTAACTATTAGCTTTCTTATCAGGAAAACGCGTTTATGTGGTACCTACATTACTTACTGTACACTTAGAACAATTGAGTGTAACTTTACACGAACAGTTAGGTAGCCCATTTACAAATGTACACTTGTAGATTTATTTCTATCGTTAAAGTAAAAATATAGGCTGCTTATCTAACTAACGTTCACATAAAATGAGGGTTTTACGTTGTAAGACACCGTTCTTGGAAACCGTTACTTTGTCTCCTTGCGCGCATGCGACATTGTTACTTTCTGCTTTTGTTCACGATACCTTAGCACTTGTTACTTATAACAGTTCTCAAGCCCCTGACAGGTTTTTGTTTGCACAAGACTATTGCAATTTATTGCACCGCTACTTTCTCTATAGATTGGTACGAAGATTCTATTGGCAGAATATTAACATCTATGCGTATTATTTTACGATTTACTTTAATCTTACTTAAAACTCATGTACATAAAATATTATGTCTATGTTTATTAAGTAACACTCAGCAGTTTTATTTTGCTCTAAGATGACTCAAGATAATGCTATTCGATACACTTCGTGCTTTGGTATTACTCTTTACGCAGTGATAATTTCTTATTGTGTTCATAAATATGCAGAACATACGATATTCAGAGATTTTAACCGCTTTTGTTATGTATTTAGTATATGGATACACAATTAAGACTTTTGACACTGGTGAAACATTTAAATACATATCTTAAATATGGGCACGATCACCTTTCTCCACATATGGGTGCTCATTTCAGATGATGGTTGTAAACCTTCACTAATTTTCTAAGAGCTGAGTCTTTGAGTCAACGAACTGCATGCGGTGTTAGTGGTTTACCGCAGGACGTTGTACTAGGACCTCCAACATACGTTTGCTTATTTTCTTTGTGTAGACTTTTCAATATTTTTCATTATTCTTTCTAGACAGACTCCAATGTTTATATTACATACCTACATACCTTGTGACATATTTTCAAAGAGAGCTTTGTACGACCATACATATGAAATAGTAGGTATTGTCCTCTATGAAACTTATTGATTTGAAATCCTTAGCAGGAAATAATTAAAATTTGAATATTTAAATGTGATATGAATTTAGAACCTTTGTCCTTACCTTGTACTCTAACTCCCACAATAAAACTTCCAAGAATATTGTGATTTGCATTGACGTATATTATATCAAACGGTACCCGTCTCATTATGACAGCCTCCTCCAAGATTTATTTCACTGAAGAGAGCATTAGCATGACAATCATGTTGTGCGAATTACCGTATTCATTGTCCACTTTTAACGGTAATGCAAGTCACATACTTTGAATTCTTATAATTATTTACTGCTCTCCGAAGATGTTCTAATATAAAGTGTTTGTAATATTCGTTCGATTTCACTTTCCGTTCACGAGATTATTTATGTTCCGAGGAAAGGCAACGTCATAGCTTCACTCAATCATGCTCAATCATAACTTCAATTGAGAAGTGAGAACATGATGTGGGAATCTGATTGATATGAAGTTAGTAGAAGAAGATAGAAAGATGGAAGTTTATAGACGATGAATATCACTAGAATAAAGTAATTCATCGACAAATAATTTCCCAAACAAGATGGTAAAGTCATGGTAATATTATTGCTGATTTTGGAGTTATAAATCGGCCTATGGACATATAGACCTAAATAAGACAATGTTACTTGCCTATCAATTCAGAGCCGCGGGGTAATTGCGTGACACATGAAACGACAATTGATAGCAATGGGTTTCATTTTAACAGTTCACCCACGTTCATTTTTCAAACCTACCTATATATTTTTCTAACGTATAATTTTTTGAAGTAATGGATTAGCAATATGCTTCTAAACTCTCGAATTGTGATTGAAAGCGAGTTACGCAATTAGAACATTACGAGTTAATTTATCGGTTATCTCTGGTTGGTTATATGCGTTTGCCACGTCTTACCGTCCGTCTTATATTGGGTCTAAAAAAATCTTTATGAATTCATCGGTTATTAGGTAATTATTACAAATCCAGGAAACACTTGAAGACTATAATTTGAACTTTATATCTAGAATATCAAAGCATCCTTCGACTTTTTAGCAAGCATTGCAAACTTTAATGTTGATAAAAATATGATTTTATTGGTGCAGGAAAATAGTATTCTTAAGATCAAATCTCCCAGCTTTTCATAGACCAAAGCTATAGTTTTTTGGTTGATATGAGGGCCAGCCACGAAATGTTGCCGTTAGATCTCGAAGTATGCGCTGACGACCGGATACTGTTTTTTTTATTTATTTTTCTTACGCTAAACTGTGGTTTTATTAGCTAGCATGTGCTCCTTGAATATCAATGTCATGTTTTGGGATTGAGTTTCTTTAGCATGAACATAAGGTCTTAATTCCATCCACCTCGCGATTTCGAGGAGGTAAAATAGAGGCAAATAGAAAGAAGCCAAGAAGTTAGTAGGTAAAAGGTAGGATCTTCTGAAGGGAAATAAAATGTAGAGATATACGTTATACGTATATTAAAAGAGTTTTCTTTGGATTTAATTTGAGTAAGGTGGAAATTGCTACACCATATACAACCAATCCCGACAATTTTTCGATGGATGACTTAGGGCTCCAAAATCTCTTTAGTTTGGCTTGAATATGATTGATGGCAGCATTTAAAGTTTTCGCATGTTTGTAGCCACTATGTCTGTTCTTTACATCTAATATGATTTTAATTTAAACCTAAATTAATTTTGATGCGTTTTTCCTCAGGGCGATAATGGCTCATATGATTCATCTAATGATGAATTGATGTGTTACGATTTCTTGTGATTATTTTTTGCATAGTTACAATTCAATTTTAAACATTTGTGTTAAGTTGCATATGCTCTCGCTAGAAAATATTGTAAAGGCCTACTTGAGAAGTTGCCAGCGTGGTATGACCAGACTCGATTAATCGACTGAGCCCAAAGATTCACACTAGCCCCTGGAGCCTCATGTTTCATGCTACATAAAATATTGCATATCAAAGAGTAGACCGGGAGGCGCGATAATGGTCCCATAGGATACGGAAGGATTATTAGAGCCATACCGGATATGCATCCAAGAGTAGGCAAAGGAATTGGGGGAAGACAGGCGATATCTATCTATGGATCTTTTAAGGATGGCGCCGCTAGGTGGGTTCAGGTCCAGCTTCACTTTTGGTGGTGTTAAACTGCTGTCTCGACTCTCTTCTTCCTCGGACTGATGAGTATTTTCAGCAGCAGAAGTAGGTACTTAATTATGTTATCAAATTACTTTAAAATTCAGAATTCTAAAATAAAGGAAATACCTAGTATTCGAATCAAAAGTTTAAATTGAAACAACAACATTTTACAACAAAACAAGTGTAAAAATGAATAGGGACAGGCCCGGTGAATGTGAAGTTATGCCAAATATTTCCGGACGAGCCGATAACGGACGCACACCCAAACCGGCACCTACGGTGGAGGTATGCCCGGATTGGGCAGAGCACCGCCGTGTCCTCGTGGAGGCGATCGGCGGCAGAGATCTCTCGCGTCCGGCCCTGGTTCAGGCCATGGTACGGAGCGAGAGGGCATGGGCAGCCGTCGCCTCCTTCTGTGATGCAGTAATGCTCGCGAAGGAGGAGGCGGGACGGTTGAGGGAAAGGCAAGTTTCGCGCCCTCTCGCCCCTAGCCGCCGCAGGAGACGCCCTGGGCATCGGGAATCCCGGGCGGATTTCCGGCCACCGTAGGCGCAGGCTTGCGGACGGTGAGCAATGGGTAGCTCACCGTCCGGTAAGGAAGGCCCGGGTCGACGGCGCGTCGTATTCCACGCGCGCCTCAAAGAGATGTCGTCAGCACAATGTAGGGGTCCGCTAGGGCCGATGCCTGCCGGGGTCGCAGGAAGGTACTAATGGGTCACCGAGGCCCCCGCAACACAGGCAACGGAAGGAATACGGGTGGGTTTTAGTCAGTAAGAGTCTGGCACACCCTCCCGCTCCACCCAGAGCGGGAGAAGCTATTCGATGATTTCCCACCCACAAAAAAAAAAAACCGGCACCTAAACATGTACCTCCTATAAACAATTCTATAGTAAACATATAATATCAATATGTTTAAAAGCGTCTTGTTGGTAGCAAACGACAATGTTTTGTTTGTGAAACTAATTAGCAACATACGATTTAGGACCGTTCTTTCTGTACCCATCTTTCTATTCTGTTGTAATTTTTATCGGGGATGAATAGTGACCTCATATACCGCATCATAATCCTTAATGGAAACGTCATTGTTGAACTCAAAGTTTCCCAAGGATCAGTCGTTAGCCCCATTATGGGTAAAAATATATGTTCAATCAGTGGCGCTTTTCTGACTAACGAAGACTATCACAGGCTTGATATTATTGATAGCTTAGATAAAATTTATAGACTATTTCCCATGACAAAGATAATTGTGAGATAATGAATATTTGTTATGGGAATAAAATCGCACTCCCTCCAAACAACTGCTTCAGAGGATGTTTTAACTAGTTGCAAACTAAAATAAAGGTAAAACATTGAACTGAGTTTTTAGATTTTTTAACCAAACACACATTGCTGTTTTCAGATTCTTCTGAATCTGTAAACAGCGTTATTTGCGGCAAGTGATTTCCTTTGTTTTGGTTCATATTGTTTAGATGTCCATTAGCTATTACCGTAGCCCATTCATCTAAACCTGTTAAATCAAACGCAGCTAATGCGATATGAGTATCGGAAGCATTATCGTAATTTTGCTGTAATCCATGTGTCTATGATTTATTGAAGCATTCATAGACACACCGATTGATTGAAAGCATTTTTATTTTCTTTTTATATGTAATATGACTTGGCGACTGATATCGTTGGCATTTTTATAGCGCTATTAATTAGAACTTCCTTTATTATTTTATTTGAAAGTAAACATGTGTTTTGTCTGCTGTTTATGCTTGTTGGCCGTAGTCATATGAGATTTATCAGTGTATCCTTCATTATTATTTTGTATATTCGCGGTTACTAATTTGCCTTCGTTGTGTGCTTCCAAGAACTGGTTTTCTTGAAAGATTAGATTAGAAAGATTGTCAAGTTTGCCCATGTTTAATTGATTGAATATGTACTTACCTTGCTCTTGACTATAGAACTTCGACCTTGTTTTGTTTTCCTAACTCTTTGTAGTTCCAAAACAAGATGTGTCATAAATCTCCAACCTCCAATAGTCATAGTTAACTATCATTTATTTCAGCTATAGTAAGCACGCATAATACATGGCGTCTTAATGCACAATACATTTACATAAATGAATATGTACATACATACAAATCATGTAGTAGTAGGAAGACATTTTTTACCGACTTCATAATAAAGAAGCAATTTGAGATTAGCATTGAATTGTTAATCGCTGTGGTAATAAAAAACGTCGATACCTACATAGCACGGTCTAATAGTCGAGGAAAACAATTTCAGTGTCATTAACTCTATAATTAATTAAAGCTATATATACGTAAAACTAGAATGATCGTGAGAAAACTTTCGTATTGCAACCATTACTAGAGTTTTCTTCTCAATTAAGAACATTTATAGAAGCTTTAGTTCGATAACTATTGTTAATAAGGCCATGTGTATACGCGCATGAGTTTGAATGGGAAATTACTAGCGGATAAGGCTTTTACTGATAAATATTGATGATTGGATTGGTTGATTTCATACCTTACCATGTCCTAAGTAAAATGTTTCTAACGAATATTGTATTTCACCATTGACTAACACCATCTGCGCCTATTGGAGTTTTAATTAGGCAATTTAATGGTTTTATCAGTATTATTTTTAGAGTGCTGTAATAAAATCTGAACAAATAGCTTAGTGATGAATGTTGTTACCAACTAAACACCAAGGCGCTAACGTAAGGGCGCGATGAGAGAATAAATCTCGTTGTTAGCATGATTTGTTCGTCCCACACCTGCGCGCACGCCTCTCCCGCTTCACTAATTTATTATTCAAGCGCATCTGTTTTCATTGGCGATTTATCTCTTTATTTAATAGCTCTATATAGATGTACAGATAAATAATTTCACGTGAGAATTTATTGACGCGTTTTATAAAACTTAACAACTTAAATGCATAAATTGGTTCGCTTTTGGAAAGTACAAATGGTTTCCTACGTAATTTTCCTGCTCAACAGGTTACTCTTTTGTCTACGTATACGCATGTCCTTTTAGATATATCCAGACCGACTGGTTTAACAACGCTCAGTTTAAACACCCGGGCCTTGATTGTGAAATCCCGGAATATATTTCTTTTTAGTTGGATGTTAAAATTTATTGTATTTCTAGATGATACAGTTTTATGCTCTTGGTGTGACTTTTGGTCTTTTGGCTTATATCAGTTGTTAAGGCTATTTCTCGTTTAACCCTCCTGTGTTATTGTCCACAGCTGTCAGAGGAGGTGCAGAGAAAACAGAGCGAGTACCAAAAGTGCCTCGAGTCCT
This sequence comes from Atethmia centrago, assembly GCA_905333075.3. Lineage (NCBI taxonomy): Eukaryota > Metazoa > Arthropoda > Insecta > Lepidoptera > Noctuidae > Atethmia > Atethmia centrago. Next base: position 8,906,322 of record HG995383.1, on the reverse strand, counting down.
ACAAGCAGATGAGGGCCAAGTTCGAGGAGAACTACCTCAAATGTATGCATTTTTTATTTATTTACTAGACTACAATCAGAAATATTCTTAAGTAGTTTCTTTTCTATAAACAAAGCAGCTTTTAATGTGTATGTAGGTAGCAGCAAACTCTGTGGGTGGTCTTAAGTGGATCTTAATTTGGAACACTGGAAAATATCATTCGTGCTATTAAGATACCTACGCTTGCAAAAAACATGCTTATGATCCATGACCGTCTGTAACAGGGAACTTTGATTCAAGTTCCACAAAGTGTTGCTGTGGATTTAAATTATTTATAATTATTATTTTTGCTAATGTCTCTTGACATCCAAAACACAACTGCGTCTATTGCTTCTATGGATTATTTGTCTTTGAATTACATCTCCATAAAAGTCTCGTTCCTGTCTACATCACCTTATTTTCTTATCGATTCTAACACACATTTTTTTTCAATACCTTCCAGGTCCAACGAGTCGAGGTGGTCGCAAACTAGACGAGACCAGAGACAAATACGGCAAAGCCTGTAGACGGCTGCACAGGGCACACAACGAGTATGTCCTGCTATTGGCTGAGGCGACGGAATGCGAGAGGGCGTTGCGGACTGCTGCGTTACCGACGCTCATGGACCAGCAGCGGCGGCAGGGGGAAGCTACTGCGTCGTCTTGGTAAGTGAAGGATCCATCTATTGTTTATTAATCGTCGGCTAGGTCAGCTAGGCTACCCCTTAAAGGGTGAAGCCCTTCATTAGCAGCTTTAGGTTATTCTTTTGCACGAACTGTGAACCTACGTGATACGACGTGGCTATAAGTTTTAGACAGTCAGAAAGCTGGTAGCGGGCTCAGTTTGCGCTAGGTATTTAGCAGGCCTCAATGCGCAAATTCTTATTGCACGATTGCTTCATTGACTTTCTATCCTTCAAAAGTCTGTTAAATTTGGGTTGGAAATCCGTCTCATCACTGTTTACTGGCTAAAGAATGGGGAGGCTGCAAACCGATAGTGCGTTAAAGAATTACATTATCAAGAGCTCATCAAAAGTAGGTAGGTTCCGAAGCTTCAGACTTGACATATTATAACATAGGATTGTCACTTATCAAGGCGTTTATGTCAAACTTGTTAGGTAAATGAACTTAACTGAAAAAGACAGTGAAACAGTTAATAATTAGGTAGGTTTTTTGTGATAAAAATCAAAAGTAAAAAAAATCGAAGCTTAGTTATCCACTATTCAAATGAATTTAACTTCGATAAAGAACTATTTATGTTATGTGAATTACAGTAATTAATCAATAATGAAGTATGCACTCCGATTAATTAAGACAACTAATTAGTTATTAACATGTATGATGCAATGCCGGGTAATTTGATATCTTTATCGTTATAATTTATCACAATCAATCGTGTTGAAGGCGCTAACCTTTTATTATTATAAATAACGCCATTTTTTGCATGCATTTAGGAGAGAGAATAGAACTTATCATTTTCTAAAGACAACACGCAGAAACAAGATTATACATACAATCTAAAGATGTGAGGCCTCTCGGTGTCTACTCACAATGGAACCGCTCTAGTTCTATATATCCAACAAAATTGACATAAAAAAATTACAATTTTGCTAAGAAGGAGCTTAATCTAAATATTACATTATAAAAGGATAGATAGTCCACGGCTTTGCGATATCCTTTAAAAAAAAACAATGGCTCCAATATATGAATATGGTGAATGTTTACTAACAATACTGTTTGTTCAACAGGAAAGGCGTGCTCCTAGAGGTGGTGCAGAGGTCAGACTTCAGCCCGGACAAGTTCAGGGAGATCCAGACCAAAATAGAGACAACCATACAGAACCTGAGGCCACAGGACGAATACAAGGAGTTTATTGAAAAGTACAAGTAAGTCAACCCGGTTAGGTCTAGCTTTATTTATCCACTAACCCCAACTGGTTCCACGTAGTGAATTATTTACGGCTCTCTCTCACAGGGAGGTGTAGTGTAGTGTCTTTAGTTCCAGAAGTGGAAATATGAATGTATGATATGTAGCTGAATATGTAGCTTTGTGAATTTAAAGTGAAATCTTCTTTAGCCGCGCTTTGCGCTCTTTCTGAAAAGTGAAAGAACTGAACCGTCACGCTGAATTGTATATACTCAGCTCCAGTCGGTCGGTGACGCTGAATCGCGTATACTCGGTGCTGAATCGCGTATACTCGGCTCCAGTCATAAGTTTTCACTTATATCGTGTGGTCATAAGCACAAACCCTCTTGTATTCATAACATTCTCGTTTTAGTGTTAGAGGCACGAATGTCTGACGCCAAGGAAACAACTTGTGACTCGGCTCGGTTTTGAAGGTCTAAAAATCCTAAAAGCCCTTAAAGTATAGGCTGGAAGTAAACCCCATCACAGAAAAAGGCTAGGTCGATGATCATCAAGTATTTATTGAGGAAGTCTTCATGAGCCGTGAAATTGTGTGAACAACCTAATTCGTGAAGAAATTAATGGTCACGATTTACGAATAAAGAAAAGATGAATACGTATAAATATTTTCGCGGACGAGTTATTAACATTTCGCAATTACATTATTCATAATAGGTTTCTTTTATAATGAATCATTCTCGAAATTCAATCATCAGCCAAGTGTAAATGTGCAACATCATGAATTAATATCAAACAACCTTTTGGCAAGAATGCTTATAGAAAGTAAAATGATATACGTACCGAAAACTTTCGACTTGACAATGTAGGTATATGCAATAACTGTAGGTATTAGTATAGTTTTTATAAAATAAATTTACCTAAAGGTAATCCTTGACCAGTTATTTTGATTCTGGAAATGCAGCGAAAGATGTAGGAGTTATCTAAAAGAAAAAATCAGAAGAAATACATAATTATTATTATTTTTAAGATACGTGTTAGTACTGACCTTAGGAGGTAAATAGGTATCTAGCTGCTAACTAAACTACCTCATGAGAGAAAAGCTACTTGTGTGACCTTTATAAACGGAACAAATATCTGGCTTAGTTCGACATAAAAATTTTCAAGTTTAAATTATATTCGATTCGATTTAGCACTTACTACCTACTTTATCTCACACGCTGACTTATTTCTTGTTATTTACAATGTTTGTAAATATGGAGCATCATGTATTTATTACATAATTGACCGAGCGAGCCAAGCATCTCTGCTTCAAGTCTGGCAAATTTTGCTTTCCTCTGTCATTTTGTTTGTACTCTTCTACAGGTCGTATTTTCTAACCGTTTTGGACGAAACTTGGTATACAGGTTTTACGACTTATAAATTTTTTTGTCGCTGAGGATTTTTGATTGGAGGGGTACTACTTCCTCCAAAAGGGGGCAAAAAGTGGGCTACTGCTCTCTCTCCGCCTTATGAGATCCGATTGCGATAGTTCTTTTTTATTTGAAAGGTAGTAACTCTAAGCTGGTCTCATAGAAATTTGGTGAAGATCTGATGAGGATCTTCGGCGTGATAATCAGAATAGCTTCTCAAAATGCAGTGCTCACTTTTAGATTTACACCAGTGGAATCGGCCCTTAGCTACTAGGTAGGGATTGATGGAGCACCTGGGACTACCTTCCTATCTCAAAACTAGAGAATTCTGAAAATAATTTTCAGAATTCTCCAGTGGCGTAGCGTGCCATTTTGGCGCCTGGGGCGGGAGACCCACTTTGCCGCCCCCATTCTATAGGTGCTTAATTAAAATTAAATTGCACAGGCAATGAGATACTTTTTATTGAAGAAAAAATTGGATGAGCGGTTTTACAAGCGGATTCTACGAGCCTTATGAGCAGCGAAGTCAGAAATAACTTTGTCAAAATCAATATTAGCAGCCAATTCTTGTTCAATCGACAATATAGCCAAGTTTGATAATCTAGCGGAGCTCATAGTAGATCTGAGGTAATTTTTTATTAGCTTCAACTTCGAAAAACTTCTCTCACAGCTTGCCACACTAATCGCCAAAGTCAAATATATACGAATCAAGATGACTATATTTGGAACCGAAATTCCGAGATTCAGTTTTTGAATGAACTGGAGGAGCTCCAGTGGTCCTTTACCACTTATATCTTCCTCTGATTCAGAACAGGCAATAAATTGCTGGAGACGCTTCCGCTCCATCTGAAACTCGTCCTTGTCGATGTCTTCTAATACATGGGAAAGATCACACTCGAACTTGCTGTCCAAAAGTTTTGCTGGCATCAAAAATCCGAACTTGTCCGATATTTCTTGAATTTGCTGGAATCGAGTCGTCATTTCTTGAATGATCTTGTCCAATGATGCGAACACCTCTCGACGGATTTCCTGCTCGTGAGACAAAGCTGCATCTGCAGAAGATTCATCGCCATGCATGCGTTTTTTCCTGCAAATTCTTCTCGTTTTGAGTTCGATTCCGAGTTTTTCGCAAAGAGTCTTAGCAAAGTCAATTGCTTCTTGCACTAAACGGTCTCTACTTTCCACTAAGAGGGTTTTCAAAGCGCAGAGTTTCTGAGCACACTTATCCACACTTAGTCCTCGTTGCTGCAGGTAAATCTGTGCGTCATCTACTTCAGGTAGCACTGCAGCCCAAAAGCCAAGAAAAGTTAGGAAGTTAAATGACTGCATGGCTGTCAGGAGAAGACTGGCTCCCGATCTTGTTTCGGAAGTTTGAGATGAATCTGTTAATTGTTCCAGTACCTCAAGAACTCCCTCAAACTTATTTTTAAGCATCTTGACAGCTACATGTCTAGCGCTCCAACGCGTTTCAGTGACTCGTTTCACTGCTTGACCTGTGACGGCAACCAAAGCGTTCCATCTAACAGTTGATGCAGAAAAGAAGGCAAATAGCTTCTCTAGAATTCCAAAAAACGTCACCGAATTCACTGATTCAGAAGCAGCGTGTACCCCAGCCAAGTTTAGTGAGTGGTTTGTGCATGCAACGAATAGAGCTTTCGGATTTAGCGCTTTAATCCGGGCTTGAACTCCATTGTGGATCCCTGACATTGTGGCAGCATTGTCATAAGCCTGTCCTCTCAGATTCTGTATGTCCAGTCCGTCTGATGTTATCTTCGCGATTATATCGTTGCTGAGATCTTCTGCATTTTTTCCTTTTGGTTGGAAGAAGTCAATGAAAGATTCTACCACAGCGACTTTTTCTCCTTCGATATGTACGTATCGCAGAACTTGGCTCATTTGGTCATTGTGGGAGATGTCTGGTGTACTGTCGAAGATTACGCAATAATATTTAGCTTTTTGAATACGACGGATGATGGTGGATCGAACTTGCTGTCCCAGTAAATTTATAAATTCATTCTGGGTTTCTGGAGACAGATATGAAACTGACACTCTTGCTCCCAGCTTTATCTTTGTCAGGTGTTCCATTAGAAGAGGATCGTATTTAGCTAGGAGGTGCACTAACTCTAGAAAGTTCCCGCGATTGCCACTATCATCTCCTCGAATGTCTTCTCGATGTCCTCTGAAGGCCAGATTCTGTTTGGCTAAGAACTGGATAATATTCAGCAACCTGTACAATACATCCCTCCATTTCTTCTCCTCACTTTCGAAAACTTCTTGTTGTTTCTGATCGATGGTTGCTTTACAGTTCAGGCGAACTTCCAACTCCTTCCATTTCAAGAAGCTCTGTTCATGGCCCAGGTTATTTTCATGGTCTCCGATTCTTGGATTTAGCTTCCACCATTTGTTGAATCCTTCTTCAGATGCGAAGTTCGAGCCGGAATTGCCAAACAGCTTGCAAGAAAAACAATACAAAGACTGCTTCAGAGGCGAGTACACCAGCCATGTTCGGAGAACCTTTTCGCCATTAGATAATGGTTTGTAGAACCACTCTTTGGTTAGTTTTCGGGTACCGCCTTTCGTTGAAGTCCCTGAGCGAACAACATCGGCAAATTTGGAATCGATGTGCTGTACTGAGTCAGACCCGCGACGTACTAGAAGCGTTCTGACTTCGTCGGTCATAGGAGAAGGCCAGCAACCTACATCGTCGAGATTCACATCTTTGACTTCGGCAGGAGCAGAAGGCACGATTTCAATTATGTCTTCTTTGGCAACATTCACTTTTTCTGCAGGCTTATGACTAGATGCTTGAGGCACATCTGGTGAGTCGACTTCGTCTTGACCCTGCTCTGTGGTGGGACCAGAACTACTTCCAACTGCGACGCCAGGCACGTCTTCTTCTTGTGCCTGTAAAATAAGTTATGTATTCCCATGAATATTGGCTAGAAGACACGTTCGAATTTCAAATAAGTATTTTAACTATCACAAAACAAAAGTGGTTTTGGTGACGGCGCGGCTAAATGAAAAATTATGTTACCTACCATAAATAATCAAGTGATCAAAAAACAAAGAAAATATTCCTAGACATTTACAAAACATTCCCAATACAAAATTTCATCTTATTTTGTTTAGCGGCTTAGGCTATAGAGCTGACAACTAAAAACAAACGCACATACATACACATTTTGATTTTTTACTTTAGATAAAGAACCTTGCAATTTATTGCGAGCGACCCAGCCAATAAAATGTCTAAAATAACTGGAGTAATTCTAGGCCACACACGATTCTAGATGGAGGAATCATATATCTACTTACACTGGAATCACTTCCGCTGCTGCAGGATGCCACCGAAGACGTTAACGTGGCTTTCGAACCAGAACTAGAACTGAAATATTTCAGTAATGCACCTTGAGACTTTTTCGCATCTGCTGCTTTCTTAGCCCTTTTTTTGCGGAATTCCGCACCGCTTTCTTTGACTCTTTTCATTTTCAAAAACTAATTCAAAGATTGGGTAAAGATCTAAATGTTTAGTTTTAGAAGATTCAATAGTATTTAAAAGATCGAAACACAATCAAAACGACTTTCGTTCCGTATCCAAAACTCTCGCAAAACAAACATACGAGTAATGCGTGATTGCGTAATGGCACTTCACGATGCACTAAAACAAACAAAGTACCTACAAATGAATGCGTAGTACTAATTCAATGAGTGCGAAAGAGAGGCATCGACACGGGCCGACTCGTAAAACAAAAGATTTCAGATTCAGATCAACTCGGTTCGCGCGCGTTGCCTCGCCGGCGCGGCGGGCGGGCGGCGCGGCGTGATGCGATGTTGCCGTTCGTATGTAAACAAACAAACCTTATAAAGAGCTCTGTCAGTAATTTAGCAATTTTTCTTTTAAATAAATTTTAAAAAATCCTTTGTGCGCAAAATTTTATATAAAAATGGAAAATTATACTGTGTAATGAAATGAATGAATCATAGATCAGATCTCAACCCGCTTCAACGGCGACATTTTGCCGCCCCCGCGGGCTGCCGCCCGGGGCGGGCCGCCCCCTCCGCCCCACCCACGCTACGCCACTGGAATTCTCTATAACGTACCAATATGAATGTTAGTATTACAATAAGGTCACTAGATGGCGCTACTGTGCACAGCTGTCATTGTCGCTCACCAAATGGTTAGTAAAGGCTCCTATATACTGGCGCGACTTGTCGCGCGACGCGACGCGACACAAAGACACCGCGTGTAGCGCTACAAGCGGTGCCTTTGTGTCGCGACGCGTCGCGCGACAAGTCGCGCCAGTATGTAGAAGCCTTAATTCCCGTCCAACATTTTGTGTAACTGAGTTTTGTTAGGTGTAAAGTAGTTTCAAAAGTAAATTCTCGTGTTTAACAGATAGTAGTTGGTTAGTTTTGGGGTAGTTTATTTCTGTTTAATTGTCGTCTTGCCACTTGCCAATTTTTGGCTAAGCGCGGTAGCTTCAATCAGTTTTCTGACTGCTTTGACTACCCAAAGCAACAATGTTTCGGCATTGCTGCGACTGCTGTCGTGTATGGCACGTCGAACGGAATTAATTTCCAAAATTTCGATGTAGTGCTATGCTTACCATCTGGCGATAGGTATTATAGGATATACCTGCAGCGAAGTGCAGCGATTTCGAAAATGGACAAAAAATAGCGTGATCTTAAGAGCCTTTGATTTTGGTATGATCGTCTGGGGCCTAACCCATAATGACTTAAATAGGCAAATCTGATGAAGAAATTGTAGGCTAAGGCTTTTGTGGGCTTACCCAGTGCTGGGCACGCTACAATTGCGGCGATAAGTCCCCTCTTTGAGGAGTGGCTAGAGAGGCGTCTCGGCGTCCTCATCTTCCGCCTGACGCAGGTCCTCACCGGACACGGCAGCATCGAGAGGTTCCTGTGTCGGATAAGGCGGGAGGAAACGCCCGGGTGTCACCACTGTGTGGATCGCCCGGAGGACACGGTGGAGCATCTGGTCATAGGTCTGCCTGGCTTGGGCAGAGCACCGCCGTGTCTTCGTGGAGGCGATCGGCGACGGAGATCTCTTGCGTCCGGCCCTGGTCCAGGCCATGACACGGAGCGAGAGGGCATGGGCAGCCGTCACCTCCTTCTGCAAAGCAGTAATGCTCGCGAAGGAGGAGGCGGGACGGTTGAGGGAAAGGCAAGTTTCGCGCCCTCTCGCCCCTAGCCGCCGCAGCAGACGCCCTGGGCGTCGGGAAATTTGCCTGGGAGGCAAATTTCCGGCCACCAACGGCGCGGGCTTGCGAACGGTTAGAAATGGGTAGCTCGCCGTCCGATAAGGACCAGGCCCGGGTCAACGGCGCGTTGTGTTCCACGCACGCCTCAAAGAGATGTAGTCAGCACAAGAGTAAAGGGTCCACTAGGGCCGATGCCTGGGGGGTCGTGGGAAAGTCCGAAAGGGATACCGAGGCCCCTGACAACACAGGCAACGGAAGGAACACGGGTGGAACTGTAGTCAGTAAGAGTCTGACACACCCTCGCGGCCTCCCAGCGGGAAAGTTATTTGATAATTTCCCACCCGAAGAAACAAAAGGCTTTCCTAAATCTGACGACTTTGAAAACTCAGATTTTGACAATTTTGAAAAGGATATATCAAGGCGAATAAAAGTTAGTTATTAGCCCTGATTAGTCCTCTTCAATCTGGGTTCAGGCCTGGGCATAGCACTGTTTCCGCTCTCCTTAAAGTGACTGGCGATATAAGGGCAGGACTGGAAGTCACCAAAGTCACTGCTCTTGTGTTGGTTGATTTCTCGAATGCCTTCAACACCGTTAGTCACGCCATCCTGTTAGCTATTCTTTCCTATGTTATGATCTCTTCCGAAGCGCTGGAATAGTTCTCCTCTTACCTTCAGGAACGACAGCAGTCCGTTCATGTTGGGGATACTTCATCATGCTGGCGTGATTTGGAAGCTGGCGTTCCTCAAGGCGGTATTCTTTCTCCTCTTCTGTTTTCTATTTTTATCAATCTTATAACTTCCGAGCTTCTGTGTTCGTATCATCTGTATGCAGATGACTTGCAGTTGTACTGTCAAGGGAGGGTTGATGAAATACCTGACATTATCGATAAGTTAAATAGGGACTTGACAGCCATTAAAACCTGGTCTGATAGATTTGGTGTTGCAGTAAACCCTAATAAGTGTCAGGCGATCATCATTGGGAGTCATCGTAGTATTGGTAGTGTGGATGGTTCAACCTTGCCACCTATTCTCTTCAATGGAACGATTGTTCCGTTTAGTACTGACGTGAAAGACCTAGGCTTGCACATCGACTGTACCCTGAACTGGCGTACTCAAGTTGCTAGGGTGAGCCAGAAGGTTACTGGAACTCTGCGGGCTTTATATCGACTGAAAAATTTATTACCATCAAGTACCAAGACAATGCTTGTGCAGTCCTTAATTTTCCCTATCTTCGATTATGGTGATGTGTGCTACTATGACCTGAATGCAGACCTCCTCGACAAGCTAGACCGTCTTCTCAATAACTGCATTCGATTCGTTTTCAATCTGCGTAAATATGATCATGTCTCTGCACAACGATCGCTTCTAAAGTGGTTGCCCATACGCCAGCGCAGAGAGCAAAGGGCGCTGACCACCTTGTTTTCATTTCTTGACTCTCCCTCTTCCCCTAGTTATCTCGCGAGAGCACTTTCAGTACATCTGCGCGAACCATAGTAAAAATCTACGTTCATCACACAATCGTCTTCTTCAATGTCCCACTCACCGCACTGACTTTATTCACTCTTCCTTCTTCGTTCAGTCTATCTCTCTGTGGAATGCGCTCCCCCAGGAAATCAGGATGGCAACCAACCGATTATCCTTTAAAGTTAAAGTTCGCGAGCACATTCGTAAGAAGCTGGCAGTATCATCACAACGGTAATGTTTTCCCATTGTTTGTCTTACTGTTTAGTATATTCGTGTATTTATTTGGTCTTATATTTATGTATATTTAGGTATATGTATTATATATAATGTTTTTAATAGGTATATGTATGTATATACTTATATTTTAATAAATATTTATTCCACAGTTTTCGTTATTGCACCTACCGCTGTCTGTATCTGCATCACCCAAAGGTTGACTGGTAGAAAATGCCTATGGCATTAAGTCCGCCTCTGTACATTTGTGTGCGTAAATTATTAAATAAATAATTAAATATATCCTGATAGTATATAAAATATCTGGCGGATTCAGCTGACCCTTTTGTGAAGAATTTTGAAAATATCAAATTATAATTACTTGGTACCTGAGAGCAGTGGTGGCCCAGTGGTAACGGCCGCGACTTACGAGTTGTAGGTCGTAGGTTCGAACCCAGACAGGCGCTTTACTTTGTGTAAATTATTTCAGCACCACAGCTCTCAAAACGGTGAAGGCAAACATCGTGTGGGAACCGTCATGTCCTAGAACCAGATATTCGAAGACATGTGACATCTACCAATCCGCACTGGGCCCGCGTGGTGGATTACGGCCCACTTCCTCTCACAGAGAGGAAGCCTGTGTCCCAGCAGTGGGGACATTATAGGCTGATTATGTACTATTATACTGTAAAATTTTGAAATAATCAACTCGTGTTTACTTTGACGATGTTCTAATTTTGCTAAGTTCTTAACTTTTAATAAATTACTTTCAATGTATGACATTTCAAATTTCTCAAAAGTCTTCACAAAAGGGCAAGCTTCACATTCAAGGCAATAAAAGCTATTCGATCCGTTGATTTAGAGATTAATGACCTTTTATGACCTCTTTTCTGAATCGATGAAATTTCGTCATGTTTGCCAAAAGGCTCCATTAACCCGCCAGATATTTACACTATCAGGACACGTAACACTATTGTACAGAATAACTCTTATTCGCCCTGAATATCCTTTTAAAAGAAATCTAAATCTGAGTTTACAGCCCACAATTTCTTCATCAGATTTGCCTATTTAAGTCATTATGGCTTAGGCCGCACACGATCATACCAAAATCAAAGGCGGCTCTGAAGATCACATTACTTTTTCTCCATTTTCGAAATTTGAAAGTGGACTCCTGACCGCGGGGCTCCTGAAATCTGATCTTTCCAAATATATTTTTAGTGTTCTCTTTACTCAGGTCGGTATCAATTTTTTGCGCTGCGTATGCTTGCTCAAACACCTTCTGGGCTTGGAGTAGCATAGTGTATGCATAATACTCGTAATAATAATTAATTTAATCAAGTAACAAGACTCCAACGTGTTAGTAACAAAATACTTACAAACATAATTGATAATGCATAATCAATCTATAATGTTCCCACTGCTGAGACACAGACCTAGTGTATACCTATAGTTAATTGCGTTAAATATTGTGTGTAAGTAGTTGAATACAATAATAAAACTTAAATTTCAATCATAATCAAAAGAAATCGACCTCAAACCTCAAAAAAATTTAATGACTAATAAGCTCAATATTTCGGTTCATTTTTAAAATTGATCGTTGCGACATACAATAAGCGATGAGTAGTTGAAGCCTCGAAGGTAAGGCATCATTGTATGAATCAGAGGTATTCAGGAACTGACCGTTACTTTCAAAGGCTACGTTTGAGGCCATTTAAGTAAATTACGATTATTTTTTTGTCTTCAAGGCGCAGACATAAGTGACTTTTAAATCTGTTGTTACTTCTTCGTATTATGCAAAAAAAAATATGTTAAACTAGAACAAATACACATCAGTTCTTTATGTGAATATTTAGGTATTGTAGTAAAATACTTTATGAAATAAATTCAAGAAGCAGGTAATGTCTACCCAAAGCACAAAAAACGATATTACTTTCAAACTACTTCAGATATGTTTTTTTTTTTTATGAACTGATTAATTTATTATTTACGTATAAGTAATTCGGTCGGTGATTTTTTCGAATATTCATATTTTCGTTACTAAAAATAAATGTTCCCTATAGAATCTAACGGCGCGCGACGGCGCCGGCGCCGCGGCGCAGCGGTGCAGCGTGAGGGTGATGCACATTTGTCTGGCCAAGGCCAGCGGCGATTTTTCAACCCTTAATTGAGCCTCTGTCTCCCTAACATTTTCTATACCTACATATACGAGTATTATAAAGGGATAAAAGTGAGTTTGGATCGGAATGATTCCGAAAATTCTTTCACGTAAGGGAAGCTACAGTATTCCGAGTGTCAAAGGATTAGTAGAGAGGAGGTATTTATACATTTCATGTTAAGACGCTGACAACACCTAAACCGCGGTCACTGTCAAATTCCATAGAAAAGAAAGAGAAGCGCGATGACACAACGCTTGTAATTTATTGCAAAATATGAAGTAATTATCTATTTACTCAAAATTGAGTTGAGTAATCGAAAATAAAAAACAACCAAGTTCTGCATTAGAATAAGACGTACTTGTTATTAATTAAATACGTAATCTATGTTGATATTTAATACAGATATTTTGGATTAGAACTCAAGGTAAGAGGTTAGTTTAACGTTAGTTTGTATCGAGATTTTTTTTTCAAAACGTGTTTTGGTGACAACCAATTTCTGGAAAATATGTTCAAAATTAACATATATTTTTTCCGCTACCACAAACTATACAGATTTGGCAATTTTCTTTCTTAAGAGAAGCCTATTTTGGTCAATTGGGTCTTGTCAGCCCCTTAATCACGCGGATAAAGTCTAGAGTAGAAGCCAGCCTGCCGGGGTCGCGGGAAGGTACTAATGGGTCACCGAGGCCCCCGCAGCACAGGCAACGGAAGGAATACGGTTGGGTTTTAGTCAGTAAGAGTCTGACACACCCTCCCGCTCCGCCCAGAGCGGGAGAAGTTATTTGATGATTTCCCATCCAAAAAAAAAAGGGTAGAAGCCAGCTGTTTAATAAAATGAGAGATAATTATGAGAATTCGTAGTACAGTACCTATTTTAATAAAAAGGCTTATCCCCAAACGTTAGGGACTTTCTTATGAGTTCAGCTTGGCTGCAGCTTCAGTTGTCGGAATTGAAACATCGATTTAGATATATAGATATACAAAGAATTCAACTGTAATCAGTAGGTATACCTACTTTATGAATGAAAATAATGAACGGTAATATTTCAATCAGAAACCACATTCGGTTGTTGGAATAATGTACAAACCACACGTGACGTCATTTTGTTGATTCTGTCGCAATGTATTGGTGTTTATTAAATAGGAATTACAGATATTTGTTTGCGTACCTATTAAGGGCCGGGTAAACGCTGTTGACCTTGGCCATACAAATGTGCGTCGCGCTCACGCCGCGCTTACTCCACGCTCACGCTAAGCTCACGCCGCGTGGCCATTCGGTTTCATAGGGAATATATATTTTTAGTAACGAAAATATGGATACCTATTGGAAAAAAATCACGGATAGAATTATAGATAATAAAAAAGCTGTTCATACAAAAAAAAAAAAACATTAAGATATCTTAAGTAGTTTGAAAGTAATATCGTTTTTAGGGTTCCGTAGTAAACAAGGAACCCTTATAGTTTCGCAATGTCCGTCAGTCTGTCTGTCCCCGCTGTAGCTCAGAGACGCTTAGTACTAGAGAGTTGTAATTTGGCATAGGTATACATATTAATCACGCCGACAACATGCTAAAATAAAATCTTAAAAAAAAAAACCATTGTTTGTGTACCTCCCTTGCACGTAATGTAAGGATGATGGTGTGGGGTATAGTTGGATAGGCCGTTCAAAAATATTGCTGGTCTGTCGCTTTTCGATTCAAGGATCCGCTTGCGTAATATTAAGCGTTAAAGTGCTAATTTTTGTAAGAGTCAAGTGTCCCCCCCTGCCAGCTAAATGGTTGTTTATGGAGATGTGAAAAAAATAATGGCTGTAGTACATAATGAAATTAAAAAAGAAAACTATCACAGCTAAGTAGGCTTTACAAGTTAATGAGTAACAGTCGACCAACTTAAATTTTCAGTGAGAGAATTTTTGTGGCATATATCGATGTATGGGAGTCATGGGAGAACATGTTTTTCAACTACAATGTTTGTTTTGCGATAAATTCATACCAACTTCTCAACTACATCTCATTGTGCGTTTTCCGAGGCGTTATAACAGATTTAAAAGTCACTAAAATCATATATCTGCGCCTTAATACATTCAAACACGTTTCGTGTAAAATTATCTATTAGTTTTAAACAGACTTCGTTAATTTCTTATTACTTATCGCTAGTCACGGTCGTTAGGGAACACCGCATTAAAATACACCTAACATCGGTTTACCCAATGGATTTTTGAAGGTCCAAATAATCTACAAATTGGTTGACTGAGTCATAAACAGCATTGATAGATAAGCCTTCTGAATTTAAAGTTAATAACTTGGTTATTGGTCGATAGGTAGCTGATTCGTAATCCTCTCTAATGTCTTTAGTAAGAATTAGGGTTTCCAAACCGCAAAGATTAAACTGTACAAGGTTAAGTACCAAATCTTTATGGCTTCTTTAGTGTGGAGTCAGATAACAGTGTGTAGGTTTTGATTAACTAAAAACATAAGGTATTAATTATAAAACATGTTCATGGTTAAACTCTACAGGCAGTTAACACCATGCTAATCTGTGACTACAGGAATTTAATAAAAAAAAAACAAAAACAGAAGTCATTTATTTAAACTAGGCTGATCATCAGCACTTTTCGAACGTCAAAATTACATAAGACAGTCCCCCAAAACGCCCACCGTTCACCACATCTTCCAACTCCCCAGCAGCACAGCTGACTGTTCAGTTAGAAAAAAAATGGATTATATACAATAGTATGCAAAATAATCTACACTACGCGCAACACAAAACATTAAATGATTAGCCATATGTCAGCTAGCACACCACTATACCAAAAAAAAAACACCGAAAACTATACTCAAGCCGAAATAAAAACGTAAACAGAACAGGCATAAAGGGCGTGCCCGCTTACATATAGCTATACCTGTAACTCAGTCACAAATGATAAACTAGGACCATCGAAGTAAAATAAATAAACAATTAAAAATTCAATTTTTTACTCTAATGCCTACTTGCACCACAACACAAATCACTCAATGCGTAAACGCATAAACCGCTAAAAGTATTTAATACATCGTTCTGTAGTGGTACAAGCGGGCGTTCCTTGACCTAACCGTATTAGGAAGACGTTCTGTCCCGACCTCAAACAAGTTGGGATATTGATGAAAATATCACTACTAGTTTCTCTCAACCATTAATTTCAGAATATGATATTAAACAATTTAACCACAATTCAATTTGTTCTAGATCGCCACCCTCAACACCAGTAACGTTTAACTTCGACGAGAGCCTAGTCGAGGACACGAGCGGAAAGCTGCAGCCGAACCAGCTGACAGTCGACAACCTCACAGTAGAATGGTTGAAGGAAAAGCTGACAGAGCTTGAGAACACCCTGCAAGACAACCGGGAGAAGCAATCAGCGCTACAGGGACCGGAGATCATAGGGAATGGAGTCTGCAAGAACAATAATACGGGACTGAGTAATGGAGTCAATGGGATTGATAGGTGAGTTTTGTTGCAACATAATAAAAACATACAAAAGAATCTTTAAAATCAAAAATTATTTATTCAAATTAAGCAGATAATCAGCACATTTAAAAAGTCAAAGTCACAAAAGACGGCCCCCTGAAACTCCTGCCCGTCACCACTTCCTAGTGTGTTAGCTAGGAAGAAGTGGCGAAACAAACTTACCAAGTTTTTTTTCGTTGTCAGTGTAAACAGCCATTCTAATCAAATGAAATGAAATCAAATATATTTATTTCCATTTAAAAAAAATATATCCATAGATTTTAGTAAGAATAATTGTTATTTGTTAGTAACATTAAACTTAGCCTAGTGTTAGTACAGTTTATCCATAAAATTGGGCAACTGTCATTACCAGAGAACGCTTGCTAGAAGTCATCATAGCGCAAACGATTTGTCTCAATAAGTGAAGCTTCTGATGACATTCTGCACCCCTTCCCTATTATTAAATTACCACCAATTTCATCAAAACAATTTTTTTTTTTCGAATTATACAGGCATTCACCGCCCCCACTACCAGTGACGACTTCAGAGCCCATCAAACTTCTAGAGCTTCGCGTAGCTGAACGCAAATGTGCCAAACAAGCAGAGATGATCAGGTCCGCTCTGGCTGAACTGGGTTGTGAAGAAGCACCCAGCGGTTGTCCTGATCTGTCTGCCGAAACAGTTGGAGTTGATAGTCTGGATGGCAGCTCCCCTGATCACCAGGTAGGTTTGGTTGCATGTTTTATAGTTCATTAAAGCTTAGTTAAGGGTTTAGAGTATTTAACTTTCAATGTAAAACAAAATAAAAAAGGTGATGGAAATTAACTAATATACTAGGTATTTCTGGTGTAGATTCTTCTATGGATCTAGCGGCCTTGCTAAAGATGACATTCGATTATCAGGATCGCTCCTCAATTGGATCTAAAGCTTCGACGGACGTGTTGCGATTGCATCTTCATTCGATAATACCGCCGAGACCATTCTTCAAACTATTCACGCGACCGTTCCGACGCAAGTCTGCGCCTTCGAGCCCAGCGCTGCCTCCCAAGACGTTCAGGAGCAGCAGCGAAGGCCCCGCTGACTCGGTAATCGCACCACATCGCAGACGGATCAGAATCCTGAGGCGACGCTTACGCAAACGTGTGGATATCTATGTGCATTGCCGAGTTCACAACAAACCGCTCTTCAAAAAGAGGAAACAGAGCCGCGTTGTACTCCATAGTTGTTCTAACAGTGTGGTGAGTGCCACTAACCGAGACATCCTTCACGCATGGCATGGAGTTTGTTGATGCATGGAGCTTCCACCTTCCACGACGCCATGCCACAAGAAACGGCACGATTTATTCGCCCCGAGACGAGCGTTACTCAACGTGTCTGTGCTAATATTAGCACTAACACTTCACGTCACCGTGCACCGCACGAACTTCTGTCGGGATTGAGATTTCAAATAAAATGAAAATAGCACAGGCTCTCTCTAAAACTCAGTTTCAAAATCAAGGTGAAGGCGCTTGCGACGTTCCAGAAATGTATCGGTGTTTACGCGTAGACTGTGTACGTTTCAGTCGTGAGGTTTACGTCAAGTTCATCCTGTTTCTGGTAGCGTTCGCTTCATTTGGTGAAATAAAAGAGATAATAAAGTAGTGTTGGTTTATTTTGCGGTATTGTGAGCTGATGAGGTTCAGTAATGGATCCGTTTTCGCTGTATATCACGCACAGCGAACTGCCTCCGCCGGTCGTGGTGCCTCGGAGGAAGAAACGTCTGAAGCAACTACAACTTGAACTTGAGAGAGAGAACGTATGTTATCGCTTTCGTTGTTACGTTTTGTCGTGTGGTTTTTGTCGCATTACCTATGTAATTAAGTCGGTAAGTGCATGTGCATCGCGTGGAATAATGTTTGTTTCTTATGTGTGCGATCGTGTTACTAATGACAGAGTACCAGTTATTATTTATGACATCGTTTATAACTAGACTATCTGATGAATTATCAAACATCGAGTATTAATTACCTACAACTTTATAACAGAGGCGAAATTAAATAAAAAAAATAACTTGATAATTTTATATTTCCCAATTTCGGGGTCAAAGTGATCCTAAACTATTTTTGACTGCCCCAATTTACTGAATCTACATATTTTTCCCATCATTGATGTCGTCACAACGCCAGGTACACGTGGGGTACCATACCAATTACCTATCTTACTTATACTCCTATCTTCGCAGGTGAGTGTGAGCGAGACAGAGCGAACTCTCGTTGAGCAAGAGTGGTTCCACGGAGTGCTGCCTCGTGAAGAGGTGGTGAGGCTCCTGAGGGCCGATGGCGACTACCTGGTGCGGGAGACTACTAGGAACCATGCGAGGCAACTGGTGCTGTCCGTGTGTTGGGGGCAGCACAAACACTTTATTGTACAGACGACTCCTGAGGTTCGTATGGTAATATTTAGCATTGTTTTTTGCAGTAGTGGCTAGGTTCACATGTAGTGAAATTGCACGTTTTTTAAACTGTTTGTTTTTATTTTAAACGTATCAACGGCGGCAAATTGACGTATGAACCTAACCTTTAATCTACAAACACGTGCAGCCCAATGTCGTGTGAACGTAGTCTTACTCTTTATAAAAAAACCGGCCAAGTGCGTGTCGGACCACACACAATGTAGGGTTCCGTAGTTGGGATCAATTTATCTCTAAAACAAACTTAACATTGTAGTTGAAAAACATGTTCTCCCATATATGTGCCACGGTCAATTCTCCAACTGCAAATTTAAGTTGGTCGACTATTACTCGTTAACTTGTAAGGCCTACTTAGCTGTGATATTTTACCTTTTAATTTCGTTATACTACTCCAATGATTTTTTTTCACATATCCAAAAACAACCATTTAGCTGGCAGGGGCGGGGGACACTTGACTAGCAAAAAATAGCATATTAAGCAAACGGATCCCTGAATCGAAAATGGTTTTCACAGACCCGCAATAATTTTGAACGGCCTATCGAACGATACTCTGATCTTCTGGCTTCCATTAACAGTGCACATATAGATGCTTTGCTAATCTCTGAGACTTTCCTCAAACCCTCTCTTTTATCTATACACGATGCCCTTCCTGGGTTTGTTCTTGTCCGTAATGACACTAGAAAGAATAAGACTGGAATAAGAATAGAACTGGAAAGGGTGGTGGTGGTGTTGCCATTTACTTGCGTACTGATATTCCCTACAAGATTATCAGCACATCACCATCTTCCTACTCGGGTTTAGCAGAGCATTTATTTCTAGAAATTTCCTTGCATCACGTTAAATTGCTTCTTGGAGTGATGTACAGTCCTAACCTTACCATCGATTACTTTGACTCTTTTGATTCGCTTTTAAATGATTTCTGTGTGTCTTATGACCACATAGTCTTGATGGGTGATTTTAATACTTGTCTTCTTAAAAATGACAGTCATACTCACAAACTTCAATCTCTCTTATCTTCTTTTAACCTTAGTATTCTGTCTCTTTCTGCTACTCATCATTTTCCTAACTGCAGCCCTTCTCTTTTGGACCTGATGATTGTCTCTAATCCTAATAATGTATCTGTCCACGGACAGTTCACTGCTTGTTTTTCTTACCACGACTTCATCTTTATGTCCCCCAACATCATCATCATCATGTTCAACTTTTTGTCCTTTATGTGTGTGGATGGGATTCGCCCTCCCAAGCGTAAGCCCCAATATATTTTCCTTAGGAATTACAAGGGCATAGACTTGGAGGTATTGCTGCGTGATGCTGGTAACATCGACTGGACGGAAATCTTGGGGAGCTCATGCATCAACGAGATGATTCACATTTTTAACAGCACAATACTCAGATTATACGATCGTCATGCCCCTATCCGTCGGGTCAAAGTCAAGTATGCTCCTGCTCCCTGGCTTACTCCTGCCAAATCAACCCTAAGAAATCCCAGGCCATAATTATCGGTGGAAGGTATATGCGAAATAGGCTCGATATTGCGTCGCTGTCTCCACTCTGTCTGAATGGAATTCAGATTGAATACGCAAATACAGTTAAAAACCTGGGGGTGACCTTGGACTCTTACCTATCGTGGACTACCCATGTTGCTCACGTCAGTCGCAAAGTGCACTACACGTTCCATTCGTTGAAATGCCTCCAGAGCTTCTTGCCCTTGAATACCAAAATCTCCCTTGCTCAAACTCTCATACAGCCCATCATAGACTACGCTGATACCTGTTATTTGGATGCCACCGAGGAGCTTTTAAATAAACTTGAGCGTTTGCAAAATATCTGCATTCGTTTTGTTTTTAACCTTAAAAAGTATGATCATGTTTCTAACTTTCGCAAGATTCTCAAGTGGCTCCCCATTCGTCTTCGCAGGAACTCTCGGATATTGTGTCTGCTATTTAACATCCTTCATAATCCTAGTACGCCATCCTATCTGCGGGAACGTTTTTCCTTCGCCCGTCCTTTTGATGCACCTTGCAGGTCGCATCTTAGAAATCTCCTTAAATCCCCTCCCCACTCTACCGACTTCTACTCCTACTCCTACACTGTGCACGCGGTTCGGCTTGTGGAATTCACTTCCGCCTGACATTAGGGACTGCCAAACTGTTTCTGTTTTTAAAAGAAGAGTGAAAGAACACTATCTTTCCACTTTGCCATAGTTGCATATTATGTATTTATTATTTTATACTATTAATTATAAGTATATAAGTATTTTAGTGATATTTATTTTAGAAGTATGTATTTATGTAAGTATATTCTCTTATTGTATAATTAAATTAGTGAATAGTTTTATTTTGTTTTTATGTATTTTGTTTTCTCTTTTACCTTACACACGTTGTCTACATCTCTGTCTACTGTCCTATCGCAGGTATGCTGGAAGAGATTTCATTAGAAATAAGCATCACCTTTGTACGTATTTTTCTGTTCCTTTCTTCTTGTCTGTTTATATGTGTGTACATAAACTGTTAAATAAAATAAATAAATAAATAAATACCCCACACCATGGGACAGACGAGAAAAAAAATCCCCATTTTTTACGTGTAGGTAAAAGGATGGTAACCCAAAAAAAATGTTCTTCAACATTTTATTTTACCAATGCCAAATTACAGCTTTCTAGTACTAAGAGTCTCTAAGCTAAGCCGGGGACAGACAGACAGACGGACATGGCGAAACTATAAGGGTTCCTTGTGGACTACGTAACCCTAAAAATGGTACAGATGCTTTGCAACATGACTTATCATGTATCCTAAGATGCTTCGAATTCCTAGGCTCCTGACCTTTCTATAATCGTAAAACATTCAGGCTCCAAAAGTAGTGTTACAAAAAAGAATACTAGTTACACCTGTTATTTAGGAATGCTTTTTTGTGTGCTAAATATATGGATCAAGAATCGTTCCAAACCGGTTTGAATGTTGAATGCAAATCGTATAACATTTGGCAAATGGATGCTTCGATGTCTGAATACAGATTCTTTAATATTCTGCAGTAATAGAGTGTAATGGTTTCCTCGATTCGTTTATGCTCAACTATATGATTCATAAATGAGTTCGCATCGTGTCAATTAATTAATCTTACGGTTTCTCCGAAGTTTGAGGTGCTTCTTATGTCACGATTCGTGAATTATATATTTTATGGGAACTTAAAAACTTTGCGAGGTCAACTCTGCGAAAAGTTGGTCGGCTTTGTATTTGATTTATTGAATACATTGAATATTTTAGTTTGGTTGTTGCTGGTCTGACCAAATTCAGAGAATCAACTTGAGGAAATGGGATTAAGTTAAATGCAGGCCGTTGAACTTGTACTCAATCGATCGATCTTTTGATTTTACCAAACATTAGAATTCAGTTTGACACAGAAATGAGGAGCACAATTATTGTAGATACACAAAGTACCTCGCATGTATACAAAAATTACACTCAATTATTGCATTCAAGATTAATTTAGCTCAATATTAATTCGCAAATAACACCGTTCCGAAAAACTAAAAATGCATTGGATACACGGATGAATTGCTGCAGTGACAATTGTGACGAACTTGATATTTATAAGTTACTCGTAACTGACTTTGTGTCAGGACTCGTGGTTGTGTGTCTGTCTGTCTGTCTAACTGTGACAGCCAATTTGCTCCGAATCTAATGGACTGATTAAGTTGAAATTTGGTACGCATATTTTCTAATACACATATCACATGAAAGGGCGTACTGTGAGCAGTGAGTTTGTATATTTGGGGAGTATATTTACAAGGGATGGAAAGATTAATGAAGATGTGGAAAGGATAGTAAATGCGGCGAATAAAGTGAATGGTGCTATACATGCGATTGTGACCAACCAGTCGATGCCCAAAGAGGCTCGACTGGCTGTTCATAAATGTGTGCTAGTGCCTACGCTTATGTATGGAAGTGAATGTTGGGTGTGACAAAAGAAGCATGAAAGTAGAGTCCCCAAATGCTGTGGAAATGCGTTCCTTGCGAAGCATGTGTGGTGTGATTATAAATGATAGGCTAAAAAATGATGTGATAAGGCAACGTTGCGGTTTAAAAGAAGATGTAGTGACAAAAATTGAAAAGAGTATGCTTAGATGGTTTGGTCATGTTGAGATGATGAATGAACGGCGACTAACAACAGGTATTTATAAGGCAGATGTGAGTGGAAACGCCGGGAGGGGTCGCCCAAGGAAGACATAATTACCTGACCTCATTGGTGATGTTCTTCAGAAAGATCAGGTGCGTAGTACTCGCAACCGGCATGCGTGTATGACCAGATGTATGAACGGAAACGAACCAAAAGCATTATGTAAGGAGCGTACTTAGCAGGTGGCGTTCTATAGTTTATGCCTACCCCCATGGGAAGAAGGCGTGAGTTTATGTATGTATGTTAGATTTGTTCTAGATATAAATTTATCCTAACTACGGAACCCTTCATTATGCGTGGTCCGACACGCACTTGGCCGGTTTTTGAGAATAATTCAATATCTTTGAACCAATCTTTTAAATTAAGCGAGGAGCAGCGGTGGCCTAGTGGTAACGGCCGCTACTTACGAGTTGTAGGTCGTAGGTTCGAACCCAGACGCCTCGCTTTACTTTGTGTAAATTATTATATCACCACTGCCCTCAAAACGATGAAGAAAAACATCGTAAGGTAACCGGCACCTAAAACATAAAAAAATGAAGAATTGTGACATATATCAACCCGCACTGGGCCTGCGTGGTGGATTAAGGTCCACTCCCTCAAACCGAGAGGAGGCCTGTGTCACGTTCGTGTGTCTGTGCCTACGATCGAAGTACAGAAGAGGAGTACTTACTAAATATAACATTAGGTACTATTATTGGGAAATGTTCAGTAGGTGGTGTAGTTTTATGAATGGAAAAACTTAATCAGTACGAAATTCGAAGTCAAAACACATTACAAAAGACGTCGCCTACGAAAAGACAACATATAAGTACCTAGTTCCAATGTTACAAAATCTTTTCACCTTGCAGGGTCACTATCGTTTTGAAGGAGCAGCGTTCCCCTCAGTAGCAGAGCTGATAGCTTGGCAGCGAACAAGTGGGGTGCCCGTCACAGCAAGATCCGGAGCCCTGCTGCGTCGAGCAGTTCCCAGGGAGAACTGGGA
Organism: Atethmia centrago; assembly: GCA_905333075.3. Lineage (NCBI taxonomy): Eukaryota > Metazoa > Arthropoda > Insecta > Lepidoptera > Noctuidae > Atethmia > Atethmia centrago. The sequence goes on along the minus strand of HG995383.1, from coordinate 8,882,888 downwards.
GCTCAACAATGATGATGTGCAGCTATTGGACAAGATTGGCAGAGTAAGTTTTTTGATGTTGTATAAGTACCTATAGTATGTCAGAACTTGAAAGAGGAAACGAATGGAAGGAGATGGAAGGAGTGGATGAGGTCTTTGCCCAGGAGTGGGGCAGAACAAGTCAACAAAAAAATGATGGTAGATAAACAAGCAGGCGGCCCACCTGATGATAAATGGTCACATGGGTGGACGTCTGCAGTAGAGGCGTTGTAGGTGCGTTGCCATTCCAAAGACCAAGCCAAAATTATGCAGTTGTCATACTTTAGGGGCGAGCAGTGGTGGCCCGGTGGTATCGACTGCGACTTACGAGTTGTTGGTCGTAGGTTCGAACTCTGACAGGCACTTTACTTTGTGTAAATTATTTCATCACCACTCCTCTCAAAACGAAAACATTGTGAGGAAACCGGTATGTCCTAGAACCAAAAATTCGAAGACATGTGACATGTAGCTACCAACCCGCACTGGGCCCGCGTGGTGGATTACGGCCCACTCCCTCTTAGAGGGAGGCCTGTGTACCAACAGTAGGAACATTATAGGCTGATTATGCTTATTATACATACTTTAGGAAGCTCGATCATAAATGCATGATTATGATCTATACCTAGCATTGTATGCTGAAAGGGGTCATGACTTATCAGACTGAATTAGAATACAAGAAGAATTAAAGAACAAACACACGAATCAGCTTCGGGAACTTTTGGGGTCAATTGGCAAGGCCGCTAGGGTGGGTATTCGGGTCAGCAATGTCGGTAGTACTCCGCCCATCTATTTCTACACGTTGTCTGATAGTCAGAATCGATGGTAACTGCTACGTACTCGTAGAAGTGAATTATTTATAGTTTACCTGTGTTCCTTACTTATTAAAGGCTATACAGCTACCGTGAACCTCAGACCAAATTAAAAACCAAGACATAGCGCTGTCAACACTGACGTGATAACAGTTTCTTAAATATATGTCCACTTAGTGATGTGTAGTTTGGTTGAATTGGGTTGTAAATGTGTGCGTGTGACCGTGTATGCACAGAGCGAGGTGTAGTTTTGGCATGGCTTTACTGCATCGTTCGCAGCGCTGTCTTGGTTTTTTATTGGTCTGAGCCGTGAACTTCCCGGAATGGAGCATATTGTTTAACCTGCCATTGTGACACAATCGCTAAGTTTAATACTGACTCTCTGGTCACAATAACAATGCTTGAATTCGAAGCTTATTGCAACATTGTTGCAGTTTTGCATCACATACTTTATTGAATAATAAAGGTTGGCGTTCCTATTATTACGTCAAAATAAGAGTTTTTAGTTGCGTTTTATTGGCGAAGACGTAATTTATGTAGTACGAGTACAGTAGTACGAGTACGTAGTAAGAGTAGTTTTTGATTGTGGCCATGGAAGTTTGATTTCAAAATTGGTACAGAGAGGACGTAAGATCTCGCTTCTTCATTCTGTAACTATGTAGGTTCTGATACTCGACTGAGTAGGTACTGACGGTTAACAATTCTTATTGTTATTTTAATTGATAGGTATTTTAGGCCTTTGGCGAAGGCGGTAATGGCTGATCTTTGCGTTATGCTCGTGAACGGGTGCTGCTTGTGGTGACTGGCCATGGTTTTGTTATGTTATTAGTAATTAACTCTTAATTTATTTTACTTCGATGGTCCTAGTTTATCATTTGTGACTGAGTTACAGCTATAGCTAAATGTAAAAGGGCACGCCCTTTATGCCTGAAGGCTTTTATTTCTGCTTGAGTATAGTTTTCGATGTTTTTTTTTTTGAGGGTATAGTGGTGTGCTAGCTGACATATGGCTAATAATTTAATGTTTTGTGTGGCGTGTAGTGTAAATTATTTTGCATACTATTGTATAGAATCCAATTATTTTTTTTAATTGAACAGACAGCAGTGCTGGGGACTTTGTTGCGACACTTCTTCCCAGCTAAAGCACTAGGAAGTGGTGAAGGGTGGGCGTTTTGGGGGACTATCTTATGTAATTTTGACTTTCGAAAAGTGCTGATTCTCAGCCTAGTTTGAATAAATGACTTTTGATTTGATTTAATTTTAGGCCTTTAGGTGCATTTTGCACCATATGCTAGTTACATTGTCCTTAGATTCTTACTTTCCTCGTACTCATCAATCCAAAAATGGCTACAGTTCTTCCTCAAATTTAATAAACCATTTTCCATCGCCAGGGTAACTTCGGCGACGTATACAAGGCTCGGCTTAAGAGCACCAGTCAGGAGGTGGCAGTCAAGACATGCCGAGTGGCACTGCCGGACGAACAAAAACGCACCTTCCTGCAGGAGGGCCGGATTCTCAAGCAGTACCAACATCCGAACATCGTGAGGCTTATTGGGATAGCAGTGCAGAAGCAGCCTATCATGATTGTCATGGAACTAGTACCGGGTAAGATTTTTTTAAACTCTCGAAAGAGGCTTTAAAAATATGTTTTATGGTTTAATTAGCGTCCCAAAAATTTCACCATTTACCGTTTTCAGGTGTTTATGAGTTGCAAAACAGTAGGATTGGAATACCCTTTTCGTAATTACAGTTTTTTTCTTCATTATTTGGCATATTTTGCGAGTCGTTACTGGACTACAAGTCTGCAATATACAACAAAATAATAGTTATAGGTTGTTGAAACTGTGACTAAGTAATAACAGCCGCACCGGTCGATCAATCAGGTTAAGCTACGCTTGCCGCGGTTGGTCCGTCGATGGGTGACCATCTCCACATACCAAGCCCCTGCGTGCTTCGGAAAGCACGTTAAGCCGTTGGTCCCGGCTGTTATTTGTACATCTTTGACAGTTGTTACGGGTCGTCAGAAGCCCGAAAGTCTGACAACCAGTCTTACCAAGGGATATCGTGTTACCCAGTAACTGAGTTGTGGAGGTCAGACAGGCAGTCGCTCCATCTAAAATACTTGTATTCAGTTGCATCCGGTAAGACTGGAAGCTGACCCCAACACAACGGGGAAAAGGCTAGGTTGTTAAACCTGAAATAAAGATATAATAATCTCGGTTCATTGTTCGTGTTTAATGTGTTTATGCTTCATCCATTAAAACTCAGTATTTTGAGTAAATGATAAACATATTGCCTTAACATCTGTAAATTTTCTGTAGCTGTTATTTAAGGGGACTACAGGACCAAAACGCAATTTTTATATGTTTTATAATGCGTTAAAGTATATGATCCACTGCAGTAAACAAAATCAGAAAAATATATGATATAGGCTAATGCTAGGTAGATAGTGTGTTGAAAACATAATATAACTAATTTGATACGATAGAAAAAAATCACGAAGATACCTCTAAAAATTTCTTTTAACGAATAAAAACAATACTAATATACATGCAATCATTCTGATTTTTTGTCAGATTATTCTACTAGCAGCATAACAGTGTTTTATTTTTCTTATACAATCTATAGCTTTTTTGTAAATTGATAATTGCTTCATATTTTGCAATAAATTACCAGCGTTGTGTCATCGCGCTTCTCTTTCTTTTCTACGCAGTCCGACAGTGACCGCGCTTTAGGTGTTGTCGGCCTCTTAAAGTCAATGAGGAATGTATCTGGTTTAGATTCAGCGTAGGCGACGTACGTTTAAACTAAGCTAAACATAGCAATACTCTTTCAGTTGACTTCTCGTTGAAACTGAAGACAAAAATACTAATGGGGCCCTCTTCTTATAAAAATATGTATTTATTTTTACAATGTCTTGCGTCATTATGAGGGAAAATAAAAAAAATGCGGTAGACACGATACTTATATTTTGTTAACAGATTCATTTCCCTCTTGACCCAATTCATAACCTATGATTTTCTTTGAAGGAAGTCTTACTTGAGACATTTTATGCCTTCAGTTAAGACGCCTGCTTTGATGGTCCTTACCTGGACCTACCTTATTTGAGCCAAAAAACAGTCCAAGTTTAGGTTTAGCAGTTTTAAGTGGCAGTGGGCAGGGCACATTGCTCGCAGAACAGATGGCCGATGGAGCCGAAAGGTTCTGGAGTGGCAACCGCGTACCGGAAGACGTAGCGTTGGAAGGTCTCCCACAAGGTGGATCGATGACCTTGTGAAGACCGCAGGAATCCGCTGGGTGCGGGAAGCACAGAACTGGTCAAAGTGGCGGTGCTTGGGGGAGCTTATGTCCAGCAGTGGGCGTCTTTCAGTTGAAATTTTGATAATGATGGTTTACAACCGCCGAAAAATGTAACGTATAGCTTTCTAGACAAGTGCACGCACCGGCGATTGTTTACAATGACTGATTTTAAAAACGTAGTTTGCTGTATTTGGTTAGCGTTTCGAAAACTCGCTATCTTTTTGTATCCCTTCAGTAGTAATATGTAGTATGGTGGAGCATGCACAGAGGTTGACCGCACTCGGTTTCTGGTGATATTGCCTTACGAAATGTAGGTAGTGTCTTCATATTGTAGATACTGGCCCACAGGTAATTTATCAAAAGTACCGATCGGCATTCTTTAGTAGGTAGTTAAAAAAGTTATCGTACATTTTTCCAAAAGTATCACTTAGTGGATGTAGCTAGTGCCTATGGTGACGGCGTTGTTTACGTTTTCTAAACTGTAAAACCAAAGTCACAACACACGCTGCTCGCCAGAAATCCATAATTGCAGGTACTGAAATAAAATCGAGCAGTAATGGGTCGCCAGTTCGTATATAAAACCAGAATTATCGGTACCTACTGATAAAAGGTAGGTATCTGCAAATGCAACGTTAATAAGCTAAGGTGCTAAGGTAAGGCGTTAATGTGCTTACATACACACGACACCAGAATTTATTTACGAATCTGCACCTAGGTACATAAGTATTACCGTGTGATGTGTCATTGCCATGTTTATGAAACCCAGCGCGTGGGTGTTTAGACCGATTCATGCTGGATGGGTGAAACATGCGTTTAAAATTAAGCTATGGTAGCTTTCACTGTTCCTAAATAACTGCACATTTTGCAATAAAGTGTCGCGGTGTTATGATTTATTGTCGTTTCACGTAGATACCTACCTGCTTTTGGGACATGGAGAAGGACAAACTTTAATAGGTAGCTAGCAGTATAGGTACTATTTAGGGACCTACAGTCAACCACAAGCCGGGATACCTACTGCTAATTAAAACAATATTGCATAACCTATGGACAGCTCTTAAATATTATATGGCTGCAGCTCTTGGATAATATGTTCGCACTAATGGGTATTCCGCGATATAGGGTATATCCCGCGCCAAGATCTACCTTACAAACCACAAAACATCGGTCATCAGCTTATTTTCCTCTTTTTCTCCCCAGGCGGTTCCCTCCTAACATTCCTTCGGACGCGCGCAGCGTCCCTAAGCGCACGTTCCCTCCTGGCGATGTGCAGAGACGCGGCCGGCGGCATGCGCTACCTCGAGTCGAAAAACTGCATCCATCGTGACTTAGCAGCCCGGAACTGTCTTGTGGGAGACGACAACATTGTCAAGATATCTGATTTTGGAATGTCGAGGGAGGAAGAGGAGTATATCGTATCGGGAGGCATGAAGCAAATTCCTATAAAGTGGACAGCGCCGGAAGCCCTTAATTTTGGTGAGTTGTTTTGAGAGAACTGTTAAAAGCAGTCGAGTGTTTTGATTGGCTATAGCTGACTCTAGTCTAGCAATGAGACCCAGATACTCAAAGGCCTGTGGCGCCTTGGGGTATTTGGCCTACCCAGTACACCGGCAACCCGAGTATCTATTGCTTGGTACTGTCTGGTAGTAGCAGGTACTTAAGCAGGTACTTAAGAGTACCCGTTGTTAACCGAGAGTTCCAGTCAATATAATGATTATTGAATGCAATTTACAGGTAAATACACATCTTTATGCGACGTGTGGAGCTACGGCGTGCTGATGTGGGAGATATTCTCCAAGGGTGACACTCCCTATGCAGGCATGAGCAACTCGCGCGCTCGTGAGAAAATTGATACAGGTACGTAAACCAGCCAGTCTACCTATTACCTAAGAGTCTAGGCTGATGACGGGCGGTAACATCACAGTGTTCAAGCAGACTGGTTCTGCAGCACAATCCCATTTCCGAGCAAGGTGGTCATGGGCAGTTTTCTCCACGCTTGATAATATTCCAATTCCTTACCGGTTTTACAGTTGCACTGATTAGGTATAGTTTTTGTGCTGTAAGGCCTTTTTTTGGGTGGGAAATTATCAAACAACTTTTCCCGCTCTGGCCGGAGCGGGAGGGTGTGTCAGACTTTTACTGACTAAAACCCACCCGTTTTCTTCCGTTGCCTGTGTTGCCAGGGGCCTCGGTAACCCTTTTGAACTTCTACGCGACCCCGGCAGGCATCGGTCCTAGTGGACCCCTACACTTGTGATGACATCTCTTTGAGGCGCGCGTGGAATACAACGCACCATCGACCCGGGCCTGGCGAGCTAACCATTGCTCACCGTCCGCAAGCCCGCGCCTACGTTGGCCGGAAATCCGCCCGGGATTCCCGAGGGCGGCCTGCGGCGGCTAGGGGCGAGAGGGCGCGAAATTTGCCTTGCCCTCAACCGAACCGCCTCCTCCTTCTCGAGCATTACTGCTTCGCAGGAGGTGACGGCTGCCCATGCCCTCTCGCTCCGTACCATGGCCTGAACCAGGGCCGGACGCGAGAGATCTCTGCCGCCGATGGCCTCTACGAGGACACTGGGTGATCTGCCCAAGCCGGGCAGACCTCCACCGTATGCTCCACCATGTTGCTGTAATCCCTGCAGTCCTGTATTTACGATGGGTTTCTTTAGAACAGTGATTATGATGCCAAAACAATAGCTGATCAAGTGTTCACATTCTGTTGTTTTTTCAGGTTACAGGATGCCAGGTCCCGAAGGTTGTTCAGAAGACGTATATGCCCTAATGCTGCGCTGCTGGGAGTACGAGGCGGAAAAGAGACCGCACTTCCACCAGATATACACACTTATCGATAATATTTACAATAGGTAACACTACAATCCGGATGCTACGTGGATCAAGATTTTGACGTCATCATAATATTGTTTGTAAAACCCTAGGTTTCCATGATATTATAGTCAGGTAGGTATTGTGGAATAGAAAAGTAAATGTTGCCACATTGATATCACATATTAGGCACCTCTGTGCTGGTACTCGAAAAGCGGACATTTTGTAAACCTGACATGATATTTTTTGGTAGTAACATCGAAATTAAGTTTTTAAAAGATTTTATCTGCAAATGAAATGAAATGAAATGATTTTATTTTCTGTAAGTAGGTTTGTACAAACAGTTTTACTCTTTAATAAAGAAGCCATCCAACACCACATCCATCTATCTACTCTTTATAAAAAGATATGTTTAGGTACAGTCGCTAGCACATCAAGTTACCGGCGACTGTTCCTAACTATTTATAAGTAACGTAAAATTGATAGGTTTTTGAACATAAAAGTTACGTCGTAAAAATAATTTTGTAAACATCCAATTATGTAAAGATGTAATTTTAAGTGCGTATCTACTCATTTTCCACTATGCAATAGGCAACTGATTACTGTGTTAATTAAGTACTTGTAGAAATATATTAATATCTGTGTTAAGTGTAATATTGTATCTATTCTATGTAATGTAATGTAATGATGATGGAAGTGTTGAGATATCCAGAAGTGACAACGAGGGACGAAAAGACACGTTAGTCCGCGTACCCACGGGTGATTTTTACCCGCAACGATTTTTTATCGTGCACTGGATTTTCGATACACTGCTTAGCGCCGAGAGTTGAAAATACAAGTGTATTATTTCCTTCACGCTGGGATGCACTCTGTTGGATTCTCAATGCTCGGCTCAACACCGAGAGTTAAAAATCCAGCGCGCGATAAAAATCGTCGAGAGAAAATCTCCCGTCGGTACGAGGGCTTATTGTATTTGTGCAAGGCTGTCCCACCAAAATTAAAGGAGATTGGGCAGTTGCAAAATCACTTCTTGCCTAGGTAAGATAAACAGAACTTTTCAAAAATAGATATTTTAGTCACCTGAGCAATTTTATAGGTACATTTGGTAAATTAATCCAGTGGGCAAGAGGCAGCTTGTATGAGTAGGTAAGTAGGTATTATGGCCTGTCTAAGCTTACCAACAGCTTGATTCAGACATTAATATGTCTGAATTGATTCATGTCGGTACGCATAAATACAAAGGCGGATGCAGCACAGACAGTAGCTGTTCTGTAACGTAGCCGCGTCCGTATGAATAAAGCATTACTTACTACTTCGACTACCGCAAGCCGCGTTAAAGAACTTCCTTCCAAAAAACTAGAAACGGATAGTAACGAGACCTCAGACGAAGACATTAGAAACAGTAACGCGTAACATAACATAGCAGTGACATAGAAAAGCGCTATGTCAAAACCCCGCCAAAAGATTCACCATTCAAGATTCCGCGAAGCTGGACCTGAACCAACCTGGCGGCGACGTCATTAAAAGATGCCATTAAAACATAGATAAATATCACCCGTCTCTCCACTATATCCGGCACGGCTCTAATAATCCTTCCATATCCTAAGAACACGTCTTCCCCCTACCATTTTCGTGCCCCCCGGTCTACTCCTTGATATGCAATGGTCTTGTAGCCCGATGATACATGAGGCTCCAAGTCTAGTGCATATCTTTGGGTTCATTAGAGTAATCGAGTCTGGTCAAACCACGCTGGGGTCGGTGCATTTAATTCATTCATTTATACATACAAACACGATTACACCACAGACATTTGATAACTGTCTGCCATGTCGATCACATTGCAGACAGTTATCAAATGTCTGCTCCCAAAAGACGTTGTTTTAAGAAAAACGACTGTAATACAGCTTATACGTACTCGCTCTGTCTACATTGCAGGTATAAAACTTGTTTGGGACGTAACACACCTTGCGCTAATACTAAATAGCCTGCCTAGCTGCGAGCAACGCAGAAGTAGCGATCGCCGATCGCTGCCGCGGCTCCGCACGCTTCGCTCGCTCGGCTCGCGCGTGGTTGATCACAGATTTAACCTAACCTAACCCATTTCATAATTTTTCGACACATTATAATCTAACAGAAATAATACTATGGGTGTCTGCGTTGAATCCGCCTTTTCATTGCCAAATAAATATACAAACCGCTGTGTTGCAATAGGGTTCGGGCGGACTATTACGGCTTTAAGCCATTCGCAAGATAATGCAGCACAGACTGTGGGTGTCTGTGTTTGATCCGCCTTTGTATTTATGCTGCTGGTACAAACTTTTGACGTCCTGTTGTTTCTTTTGGTATACTTACTTATAAAGCACTAGTAAGTGACTTTATAAGTAGTGTTGAAGCGTTGATCTCTTAAGAATGGTACTATAGCTATAGAATGAAATCGTAGTGTCTAAGTACAATATAATATCAGTTTTGACTGAATATCTACGTATGTTTTATTTCAAGTACAATTTTAAGAACAATGTAGTTTGTGTATGTAAAATTAACTCGAATTTGTATAGCATCAAATGTAACATTTAATTTAGATACCGTAGATTTTGTAATAGGAAGAGAAAGAGGAAAAACGTAGAAAAACGGAAGAGGCATTAATTAGGGTTCTCATCTACCGTACTTGGCAACTTTTAAGAACGTAATCATTACTGTCTTTTTAACTCGAGTGGTAACGAATATATTATGATCTAGCTGCTTCTAAAGAAAAATAAATAAAAGTAGAAAAGTTTCTAAAATAAGAGCTACTCCTTATAACATCAGCTATCTGCTAACCCACCCGTTTCCTTCCGTGAAAGTCCCGTAAAAATCGGTTTAGCCGTTTCGGAGATTAGCTGGAACAAACACAGACAAAAAAATATTTTTTGTTATATTTACCGCATATACTTTCATATGCATTTAGTAAGAGCTGTTATTTTGACATTAAAAACAGACACTTTATTTATTTGTATAGATTCTACAATATTTAACAACTTTTAAACAGAGAAACGTGTTATTTGTTTTTGAAATATTTACCTAAATCGAAATTTTATGTTAATGTTGAGAATTTGAAATTGTTTTCAAAGACATAAATATAAGGAAATTGAAATTGAATTGAATTGAAGTTTCCTTGCGGTTTGAACTGTGCTTCCATAATACCTTTTGAATATTTTGTCCAGTCGTTTTTAGTTAAGAAATAATTATAATTAATTCTGGCAATAAAGGACATGTTTGTGATATGTTTAAGGCTTCCACAGAATAGTGTAACAATTAGATATTTTAAGAAATATGTTTATTTCTTGCTTAGTGTAAGTGCATGTTATGACTAATTGATATTTTAACACAAAGTGAGATATAAATGTATAGGCAGTCTAGTATTTTAATTGAACATTTATTAAAATTATGTAAATATATTTCGTACAATATTAAAGTGCCAGACATTTTTGAAATTTGTGTTTTTTTCATGGAATCAATAAATCATATTCCAACATGGAGTATAAATCGAATGGAGTGCCAATTAATATTCATTCTAGCAACAAGCAACCAAGCGAATCAATCGATTAAAATCAACTCTTCGTATAAATAAATTTTATTTTACCACATAACATTTACAAATACAGCTTAATAAGTTCGTCACTAACTGCCGACGGTGTCAATATTCCTAGATCAGTAAATAACAACGTTATGTATGCGGGCGGCGTGTAGTCTACCAGAGGATGTTCTTTCGTCAGATCTTTGCCAGATTTAATAACGCTTGATAAGTATTTGAATTCGTTTGGTAGATCTCGCTGGTTCAGAGGGTATATCCTAGAGAATTTGAAGCTTTCCGTCAATACATACACTGGCTTTTTAAGTTCTAGAGCTGCCACTCCTAATGAGTAAGTCCCGATCTGTAACAAAAACATAGACTGATATAACAAAGAATATAAAATATGCAATTTGAAAAGCTGCTTGATATGATAAAGGGTGATCTGTAAACCAGTTATGACAGATTGTGAACATGGACGCCACTTTTGTGAAAAGAACAGACGTGCATACAAGAACTTACACATGGTGTTCATTGATCTAGGGAAAGCGTATGAAACGCGTATCTCGGGATGAGTTGTGGTGGCCTTGAAATAGATGTGCCTTATTTCGTAGCATGTAGACAATCCACAGTACGTACATCTGATTATATGTAAGTAACTACAGCTAATGGAGGCATTGACGAGTTCGGTGTGGTCGTAGCCTTGCATTACAGGTCGGCTTTAAGTCCTTTACTTCTTTATTTTGATAATAGGCGCTCTGACATGAGACATAGAGAAAGAGGCACTCTTGTGCATAATTTTTGCCAACAAAATTTTTCTTGTCGGTGAAGACAGACGGGAGATCAAGAGCAGTTTGGAGAACGGCATGGCAACTGATGCTGGAGAAAATTGGCTTGAAAATCAGCCGAACGAAAACAGTGTGCGGTTTGTATGTGTGTATGTATTTGGTACACTTATAAGTGGGCGCGTGACTGTGTGTATAATTATGTTCTTCAATTTCGGCAGTTCCACCAGTTCTGGAGTCATAGCAGACTCACGATGTAAACATATTTCATATAATATTTGCGCGTGTGCCAGACATGGATTGGATTTCACATTTTTTTTTTTTGGATGGGACATCATTAAATAACTTCTCCCGCTCTGGGCGGAGCGGGAGGGCGTGTCAGACTCTTACTGACTAAAACCCACCCGTATTCCTTCCGTTGCCTGTGTTGCGGGGGCCTCGGTGACCCATAAGTACCTTCCCGCGACCCCGGCGGGCATCGGCCTTAGTGGACCCCTACATTTGTGCTGACGACATCTCTTTGAGGCGCGCGTGGAATACAACGCGTTGTCGACCCGGGCCTGGTCCTTGCTGGTCCGCAAGCCCGCGCCTACGGTGGCCGGAAATCCGCCTGGGATTCCCGACGCCCAGGGCGTCTCCTGCGGCGGCTAGGGGCGAGAGGGCGCGAAATTTGCCTTTCCCTCAATCATCCACCCTTCGTAGAAGGAGGTGACGGCTGCCCATGCCCTCTCGCTCCGTACCATGGCCTGAACCAGGGCCGGACGCGAGAGATCCCTGCCGCCGATCGCCTCCACGAGGACACGGCGGTGCTCTGCCCAAGCCGGGCAGACCTCCACCGTATGCTCCACCGTGTCCTCCGGGCGATCCACAGTGGTGACACCCGGGCGTTTCCTCCTGCCTTATCCGACACAGGAACCTTCCGAAGCTGCCGTGTCCGGTGAGGACCTGCGTCAGGCGGAAGGTGAGGACGCCGTGGCGCCTCTCTAGCCACTCCTCAAAGAGGGGACTTATCGCCGCAATCGTGGCGTGCCCAGCACTGCGGTGATATTATTACAATTAAATTTAATTTACGTGGGTGTACCATAGGTGCACCTCTGCCTAACCCATCGGGGAATATAGGTGTGATATTATGTGTGTGTAAATTTAATTTAGGGATGGCCAAATGTGAACATGTATCTTTTGAACCGATTAAGATTTGGAATTTGCATAGAGATTGCTTGTAAACTAAAGGGGCTTAAGGCTAAGTAATAACAGCCGCACGGGTCGATCGATCAGGTTAAGCTACGCTTGCCGCGGTTGGTCCATAAATGGGTGACCATCTTCACATACCAAGACCCCTCCGTGCCTCGGAAAGCACGTTAAGTCGTTGGTCCCGGCTGTCACTTCTAGATCTTTGACAGTCGTTACGGGTCGTCAGAAGCTCGAAAGTCTGACAACCAGTCTTACCAAGGGGTATCGTGTTACCCAGTAACTGGGTTGTGGAGGTCAGATAGGCAGTCGCTCCATGTAAAATGCTGGTATTCAGCTGTATCCGGTAAGACTGTAAGCCGACCCCAATATAGTTGGGATAAGGCTAGGCAGATGATTGCTTGTAAACTGAAGTTGAACAAGACCAAAATACTGTAAGGGGTGAAATAATGTTTTTTTTTTTATTTGTTTATTCTTATTATTTTTTTTTCTCTACAGATTTACTCGCCAAACCTATTCACGTGTTAAAGTTTGTATGGTCAAATCCGAAATACTCGCGGACTAAGTCGCTGGCAAAGTGCTAGTGTAAATACGTAAAGTGGAAATAAGGAAGGGCACAACACAATCTTTTGTCGTCGAATCGTTGACCTCGCTTGAGTTCCGAGTTGAGCAGCACGATTATTGACAAATGCGTGCACTGACTAGAGAGGTCCATTTAATCCGTGTGGTTCTTTTCTCAAAAGAACATTTCAGACACCAATCTACGTGGTCTTCATATCATCTGACCAAGATTAGGTCTGGACTTTAAAAGATACTGTGAGTTTGTTTCGGCCTTTCTTCTCAGAGTAGTCAGATAGGAAACGCCGATCTCATCTAGTTTTTAAATATGATTGATGTGTAAAAGTGTTTGCACAAACCTACGTAGAGAAATAAAAACATTTAACATTTTTCACTAACACTAGGCAACACGTAAATGAATGCCTCAATTAAAGCGCCCTGTTGGATTTTCAACGCTCGGCTCAGCGCCAAAAGTTGAAAATCCAACAGCGCTTTATCTTCGTTATTTCGCGTCATGAATATGTGACTTACTTTATTAATAATCCCGCCGCTCTCGGTGACGCCTTCAGCGCCTATCATGACGACGTCCACTTGCTCCATGATGTAGCCGATAGCCGCATCTAGGATGAGGGTTGCGTCGATACCAGCCTCTTCAAGCTGCTTATGCATCAATACACTGGAAATAAAATGAGATTGTTTTAGAGAAAAATCTTTTTTTGCCCTGCAGTGGATAATAATAATAATTTTATACCTAAATGTATTTTTAATATCTCGGGACCATAGGATCCCGGTCTTTTGGAAGGCGTACGAGAGGCCGAAACCAATTCACAGAAGCCCCTTAGACAATTTTAAATGGAATGAGGCACCAGCCGCCGATTATCCCAGTACCTATGCACCACCCAAGGATGACCCTCGGCTGGCAGGGCTATTGCAGAATATGGAAACAAAGCATTATGTGCTACACGATTACTCACAAATGCTTGCACTGACTGGACAGGTTCACTCAAATTTGTGTGGTTCTTTCCTCAAAAGACCATTTCAGACATGGATCTACATGGTCCTCACATGATCTGACCAAGATTATGTCTGGACTTTAAAAGAGACTTTGACCCTTGAGTTTGTTTCGCCATTTCTTCGCAGGTAGTCAGATAGGAAATGTCGACTCCATCTAGCTTATTTTTTAATATGACGTGTAAAAGTGATTCTCATATCCTAATAGACAGGTAACAAGATTATTTGTCTACAATTAGGAACTAGTTAGTAAACATGGGGTATAATAATGCAAACAAATTAAATATCTTACCCGCTATTGTCTGGACAAGACATTGTGACATAGACTTTGAATCTTTTGTTGGCTTTTGCTGCTTCCAACATAGCTTGCAGCACGACCCTCGACCTGGAGTGGGTCAATATTTTCTAAAAAGGAAACATAAAATTACACATAACATCACGCCTTGTTTCCCCGAGGGGTTGGGCAGAGGTGTACCTGTAGTAGTACACCCACATTTCGCCAGTTATGTTTTTTTTTAAGTCCCATGTAATAGGGGGCGAGCCTATTGCACATAAAATTACATCAGTGATATCATTTTAGTATATATTAGTTATTGTAATTTCATGTATTCTATTTCCTACTTGTACTTTTCCCAAGACGTAAGTAATAGGAATAAAATCTAGGCAAATAAATAATTAGTGACACAAGACTTTATAATTATTGATACTTACACATCCATCAGATATAGGCATCATAGCTTGTTTGGCAACTTTTCCTCTTGCTTCTAGTAAAGTGTTTAGGAATATGTGACCTCTTTGCAGCATGATTTGCTCACACTCTTCAAAAGACTGGAATAAAAAGGTAACTAACATTTAGGGGTTATTTATTATGACACATGCAAACACGATGTGTTAGAGATAACACATCGTGCATAGAGCTTTGGGACAGGTTGGGCAGACAGACTTTATTTAGAAATTTTATAAAATGCTAAAACAGACAAGTTTTAGAAAAAGTCAAAGCATTTATTTCAATTAAACCATTTACAGGCACTTTAGACTGTCAAGAGTAGGGCAGTTAGTCAGAAAGTTGAAGCTAGTCACCACTTGCCTAGTCACTTGTACTTAATACAACTTTTGTTCAATTACCTTAACATCAAGTTTAGCAAATGTGATAAACCTCATGAATAGTTCACATCCAGAGGAGATGGCAGTGACTGGTTGGTCACTGTGCTTCATAGCATCTACGGCTAACTGCAGGTTTAGATCCAGCTCTCTCACTGTTGCCACTGGGAAGATAAATATTAAAACATATCTAAATCATGGGACTTTACAACATAATTATCTGGCAGTCATGCTCTGTCTTTTAGAGGGAGCAACTAGAATAACAGAAAGAGTGTAAGTAAATGCACAGAGAGTATAGAACAGTTGATGGTATGTGTGATGAAAGGTGATGTAGCGATTATAATGTTGCTAATTACCAGCGGTAGTACCATTACTCTCAGTCGACTTTGAAACTTTTTTAAAATGTTAAATTGTTGGCCAAATGCATATCTATTATACATACATAATCAGCCTTTTATGTTCCCATTACGGCGACAAAGGCCTCCATTCTGTGATAGGGAGTGGGCCGTAATCCACCATACGGGCTCAGTGCGGGTTGGTGTATGTCACGTCTTCGAATTTTTTATTCTAGGACATGCCGGTTTCATCACGTTGTTTTGCTTCACCATTTTGAGAGCAGTGGTGACGAAA
The DNA here is from genome assembly GCA_905333075.3 of Atethmia centrago. Taxonomy (NCBI): domain Eukaryota; kingdom Metazoa; phylum Arthropoda; class Insecta; order Lepidoptera; family Noctuidae; genus Atethmia; species Atethmia centrago. Next base: position 8,867,125 of record HG995383.1, on the reverse strand, counting down.
TAATTTACACAAAGTAAAGCGCCTGTCAGGGTTCGAACCCTGACGGGTGCTGTATTTTACAACTCGTTCGTCGCAGCCGTTAACACTGGGCCACCACTGCTCATATCTATTATTTGATTCCCCTGTTGTCATTGTTAAAGCACATTTGCATATGCTAGCAGAACTGCAGTCAATAGCAATGTTATCAAGGGAAATACTTCGGACAATCAGTTACAGCTTTTGGAATTAAACTGTCCCAATGGCTGATGCAAGAGTGGTTCTATGTAGTAGTGCATAATACCAACCTTTGTAGTTTTCTATTACAGATAAAAGGGTTCTAATAGCAGCCACTCCTGCTGATACATCTTCCTCTTCTCTCAAAATCTTTAGAAAGATTTCTTGGACTTCTGTAAATGTAAAATAGATAAAATATTGAGAAATTTTGTTTATCGGAGTTACAATAAATTCTAGTTAGAATTTGTGTATTATACCTTCTTTTTTCATTTTGTTGCCTTAAATTGACTGACTTTTTAAATTTAATAAAGAAACCAGTTTTGTTTACGTACTACACACAACATAACCTGTAAATTGTAAAATAAATGCTAAACTGTCAGCTCAGAATTCGTTTTGAAACGAGCATTTTTGATTTCGTTCTAAAACCATAGGAACTACAACTATTATAAGTGCATCGTCTTCACATATTAAATAATGTACCTTTTCAAAAGCTTTTAAACATTTTAAAAGAGTAGGTAACGGTGGAGTTTCTTGCCCATTCTTCTCCATACCTACGAAACTATATTTTGGAAGGGGCAACTAGAACCAATTCTATTTTTTTGTAAATTTGTGTCTATTTTAAATAAATAATTTGACTTTGACCTATTATTCAACTTTCAAGTATATTTTTTAATCATCACGGAACATGCTCCTAGTGTGTATTTTCTGTAACGAATTAATATTATTAACATTATTCAGCCGAAAGAGGTCAAGAGAAAGGCACGGGACGGCTGCTCAAACTTGAAGTCAAATAATGAACTCGATTATTGTTTTTTTTTTAATATTTTGGTTCTTTGGTTAATGGCGCATAACTTGGACTTGCGGCTAAGTAATAACAGCTACACGGGTCGATCGATCAGGTAAAGCTCCACTTGCTGCGGTTGGTCTTTGGATGGATGTTTACATACCAAGACCCCTCCATGCCTCGAAATGCACGTTACTTCGTTGGTCCCGGCTGTTACGTGGATCTTTGACAGTCGTTATGGGTCACGACTATATTTAACACTTAACTCGAACCAAAATTAGTACTTTAAAGCTTAATATTACGCAAACGGATTCTTGAATCGAAAAATAGTGTTGACCTACCCGTAATATTTTTGAACGGCCTATTCAACGATACACACTATGCGATAGACGAGAAATATTCCTTTTTGACTACGGAACCCTAAAAATTGCATTACAACCTTAGGTATTCATGAGAACATTTTTCAAGTATCTGTTCTACTGAATTTAAGTAACTAGGGTCGATAAAGTTAAAAACAAGTAGGCTAGTGAAAATATTGTAAATATGAATTCAAGCATCCGCCATGTCGCGGGAAGGTACTCGGGGTCGCGGGAAGGTACTAAAGGGTCACCGAGGCCCCTGGCAACACAGGCAACAGGAAGGAATACGAGTGGGTTTTAGTCAGTAAGAGTCTGACACACCCTCCCGCTCCGCCCAGAGCGGGAGAAGTTATTTGATGATTTCCCACCCAAAAAAAGCATCCGCCATCAGTTACTTAAGTTCAACTTTCTTGCATTACTTAATATAATGCAGATCAATCTTATTTGATATCAGCTGCTTTTTCAAGCAACTCGTGAGAAGCTAGTTTTCAGCTTAGTTTTTTTTTACCACGTTGGCGACCAATATTTTTTAATTGGAAGCACAAGCAGGGCCTGATTTACCCACAGGCTAGTTAGGCTAGAGCCTAGGGCGCAAGGACCGAGGGGGCGCTGAGAATCAACGTTGATTTTCACTTTTTTTTCACATTTTTATTCATTTATAAATAGATCTACATTCTTGACTTTTTTTAATGCTTTTACATTAATTTCAAAATATTTCCAAAATAATATTCGAGCGATACCTACCGACCACTTTAAATATTAAAACGACATTTTTATGATTCCGTAATAAACAAGGAACCCTTTTAGTTTCGCCATTTCAACCTGTCTGTGGGGGCTATAACTCAGTGACGTAGCCTTGGCCTGTCAGAAGTCTAAATCAGGCACATATATAAAAAAGTACTCTGTGTCAGGCACTGAGCACAAGTCTTGTATCTATGCAGAAAACGTTGTTTTGGTTCACAGTGAAAACCGTTTCTGGTCTAAGAAAAGCATAGGAGAGGAAATATGAATCAATTCCCAACAAAACTGTAAAATTACATTTTATAAATTACCTATAGTTTCCGAGAAAACTGAAAAAAAGCCTAAAAAAAACACGGCGCTCCCCTGTAAAATTAGTTAGCTAGGTATGTACATACCTACTTGTTTTCAATCCGGCGCAGCCGAGGTAACTATATGTATATACATATATTATATGTAGTATGCCCTGAAAATGACAATGACGATAGTGACTTGAGCGTAGCCACGCTTGACACGTGGTAGAATTTTGCTAAGCGATTATTTATTTATTTATATTGTACACGAGATTATAAGTACTACTACTATAAATACTACAAAAAGAAAAATATATACACTAAAAATATACAATGGGCGGCCTTAAGGCTCTTACAGACTGGGGCGATATCGCTTACTGCGTTCTCTTCCAGGCAACCTTTGCATGGACATAAAATGGGGTAGTCTTTGGTTTGGTTTAAAAATTCGAAGCTTCCAAACAATTTGGCCACTTCCCAAAAGTCTAAAATGAGCACACGATCCAGCTGTGTGGGCGTTGACGATGGGGTTATCGCTTCTATAGATAGATAGATAGATAGATAGATAGATCTATCTATGGTAGAACATTCTTTAATATGTACACCATAAAATTACAGATATAAATGTTAAAATTTTACAAGGTGTGACACAATGGGCGGTCTTATCGCTAAAAGCGATTATAGACAACCTTTGGATGGATTAAGGGGGAAGGAGAGACAATACTGCAGGTAGTCTGTGGTGTACCATTTACCTAAGTAAGTATATACAATAAGTACATATACATACATAAATAAAACATATTATACCTATTTTAGGTAACTGTCACTGTTCACGGAGTAATATAACATAACATCACGCCTTGTTTCCCCGAAGGGTTGGGCAGAGGTGTACCTGTAATAAACCCACATTTCGCTAGTTATATTTTAAGTCCCATGTAATAGGGGGCGAGCCTATTGCCATCAACCGGGCACCCAGACTCCAGGCTGCTACTGAGAAATTCCAGATAGAAAAACCCAATAACACTTTGCACGACCTGGGAATCGAACCCGGGATCTCATGCTCAGCAGAAGCGCTTGCGATCACTAGACCAACGAGGCAGTGACGGAGTAATATAATATTAAGAACATAAAAACCAGCAAAACAACATAACATCGTGCCTACGCATAGTATCTTCGTCTAAATACCTATCCCAATGCATGTATGTATTAGAAGCTATTGCTTTAAACCGAGCATTGATCTAGATTCCGGGCTGCTACTGATTAATTCCTATTAGAAAACCCCAGTAGCACCTTGCCCTACCTTTTTTTTTTGCGTGCGAAATTATCAAATAACTTCTCCCGCTCTGGGCGGAGCAGGAGGGTATGTCAGACATCAGACTCTTATTGACTAAAACCCATCCGTGTTCCTTCCGTTGCCTGTGTTGCCAGGGGCCTCGGTAACACTTTCGGACTTTCCCGCGACCCCAGCAGGCATCGGCCCTAGTGGACGCCTACACTTGTGCTGACATCTCTTTGAGGCGTGCGTGAATAACAACGCACCGTCGACACTTTGCCCTACCTGGGAATCAAACCCATGACCTCGCGCTCAGCAGCCGCGTTTGCGAGCTCTTACAATAATGTGTTTGTGTGACATTTCATGTACGTAACAAGGTATTTTATTTATCATAATGTACCTAATTAATTTTAATAAAGTTTTTAAAAAACTGAAATTAATAATAATAAATTAAATGCAAAATAGAAACAGATGCGTATCATATAAGTAGATACGTGTGATATTAACCTAACATCATTTCGTAACATTGATAGTTTAATTAATGATAATTATCCGTAATCAATAGATAAACGCAATATCAATTATGCTGTAGGTAGAATTGTCTCAGGCTTAGGTAACCCTTGACTATGAACGCCATCTGTTATCGAGTAGACGGAACTAAATAGAGCGGGAACACTTTTCCTGCGCGCATCCCGATTTTTCTTTTATTATGACTCGTAAGATTTTCTCAAATAATTAAAGGAAACGACGCTGTGTTCTTAGTTACTAGTTGGTGAGGGAAAGTCATGGCCACCGCTCTCTAAGTTGACGTTGGATAAAGCAAAGTGTTGCTGGTAGTCGCGTGGGTTAGACGCGTTCGTGGACTAATAATTTGTTTACTAAAACACCGGTCAGAAAGTATTCAGTGTTAAACTTTTGTTTTATTGGAAAAAGAACATGGGAAACTCGGCATCTGTCAAGTTGAACGACAAACGGCGGTGGCAGTAAGTTATATTTTGTTTGAATGAATTTGTTATTTATTCATTAAGGATATCAATAAGAGTTGGTAGTATTTATTCGTTATTATCACAAGGAAATTGTAGGTAAATTACTTTTGTGAAGTCCAGTGTAGGTAAGTAGTCTGTTAGTAGGACCCTCAAAAGGAAAAACGGAACCCTTATAGGATCGCTCGTTTGTCTGTCTGCCTGTCTGTTTGTCCGGCTATAACCGCACATTTACTCCGAATCTACTGGGCTGATTAAGTTAAAATTTGGTACTCATATGAATTTCTGTGACCCAAACACGAACGTGTAACGTCAATATACCTATGAATTATGAATATAGGCTTCTTTTTGGGGGGAACAAAGAGAAAATTATAAAAAACGTCTTGCAAACTGTACCGTATGGCATATTATGAGGGTTCCAAATATTTTTAAATTATTTTTTTAATAATTAGTCTTAAAGTTATTAAAGAAAATTGATGAAAACTGACTATTCCATATCTCCGAGACTGTTATGCTAAAATTTCAAAAAAAATAAAAAAAATACAGAGAATAGTTCTATACTTATAGATTACAAGAAACCTATAAGAAGTCTATAGTCTTAAAATAACATGGTAAATCGCTCAATATTGTGCGTACAAACTTACATTTGCAGTTGGAATGCACGGGGGACCATGTTTTTCAACTAGGAACAATGTTAAGTTTGTTCTACGGATAAATTCATCCCAATTACGGAACCCTTCATTGTGAGTGGCCCCACACGCACTTGGCCGGTTTTTTGAATAAAGAACACCAAACATTACCAATAACGGTTAGGTACCTATCAGTTTTAAAATATCAAAGATAGGAAAGCTAATTAATTAGTTGACTAATTACCATGTTATGTTCCTGGGATACCGTTCTTATTTATTACCGTTCTATGTATGTCACATTCATATATTAAGTATCTGTTTTATTTATAAAGATGAAGTTATGAATATATTTGTTTGTAGGTATTAACATTTATAAAATATTCCGTAGGTAGATATAGTTATTACTTAAAAGTCTGGTATGTCTCATATTGTGCATAAAATGTAGTAAAATAAATTAAGGCATCATTAACATTAGCCGTATTAGGTATGAAGGTAAAAGTATAAGGAGGAAACAGAAAGTTTGAGTCATTCCTACTTACAGGCTATGTCAATGGGAAATCCAGACACAGCTACCTAGGTCTGGATTTCCAATTGGCATGATGTTCCAATTTAGGTAAAGTGTACGGTGACACAGGCCTGAGAGGGTTAGGGCTGTAATCTACCACGCGGGCCCAGATGCCACATGTCTTCGAATATTTTGTTCTAAGACATGCCGGTTTCCTTACGATGTTTCTCTTCATCGTTTTGAGAGGAGTGGTGATAAAATGATTTACACAAAGTAAAGCGCCTGGCTGGGTTCGAACCCACGACCTACAACTCCTAAGTCGGGGCCGTTACCACTGGGCCTCCACTGCTCTTCCCTACCATTTAGTTTCAATCAATCAATCAACTCAGCCAATAGCAGTCCACTGCTGGACATAGGCCTCTCCCAGGCTGCGCCACAACACCCTGTCCTCCGCCTTCCGCATCCAGTCTGTCCCAGCCACCTTTTTAAGGTCGTCGGTCCATCTAGCTGGGGGGCGTCCCACACTACGCTTGCCGATACGCGGTCTCCACTCCAGGACTCGTCTGCTCCACCGGCCATCGGTCCTTCGACACACATGGCCATTTAGTTTAGTCAAAGTAAATTCGAGAAACAGTTTCAATCCATGGTCATCATCTGCCTATCATTTTCCAAATTGTGTTAGGGGTCGGCTTCCCTTCTTACTAGAAGCAACTGAATACCAGTATTTTACATGGAGTGATTGCCTATCCGACCTCCACAACCCAGTTACTGGGTAACACGATATCATGGTAATCGTTGTTTATGTTTACCTAATGATATCACCATAATATTATAATGAATAGGATGTAGGTCCAAGCAGTCTTAGCATGACACTTTCTATTTCTGCTTTTTTGTAGAATAGAAATCGCTTGTCTACATTTCTCGGTAGAAAACTGTCAACTGTCTACACAGAAACGTCATTTTTGTCTAATCTTTCGTCGACAAACACTTCTCTACGGTACTCGTGCTAAGCCTGCAGCAGTCAACCACACAAACAGAACGTGTTTCTTTTACATAACATTTAAATTAAAGTAAGTAGGTACATAGGTAATACATCACTAAGTATATGACCATAGTGATGTATTGTCAAGTTTGTTCGTCAGAGATTTTTATTTCTTTATCTGCAGTGATAACATTATGTTCTACTAGTCAGCCATACATGTGTTTTATATTATGTACTGTATGTGTGTATAGAGTGGCTATTGTTAGGAAAATAGTATAGCCGCTTTGCATAAAGCCCAACAGATTATTTTTCTTTCGCGGATCAGAACAAGAGGCGAGTCGCATCGTAATAACAAATTCCTGTGTCAGCGGGGGTGAAGGGTGGGATACTGGGCAGCGAGTAGCACACTTCAGGGTGGTAACCATCACCTCTTATAGCAGTATTATTATAATATTACTTTACAGTGGGAAAGTCATGGAGCTATACAGCACTTATAGCTCCATCTCTTTCTCACGCTGAAGTAATATTGAAATAATACTGCTGATCCTAACTCAGTAAAGTACAGTGCGATTCAAATTTTATGGCGGCTCGGAACATGGGGCGAGTCGCATCGCAATAACGAATTCATGTCTCAGCGGGGGTGAGGGGTGGGGTATTGCGCAGCGAGTAACGCACTTCAGAGCAGATATCAATTTTGATGCATACTACTATACAAGGAAGAAAACGTAAAATAATTGCACTTTTGTACCGGCTTCGTTGGTCTAGTGTAGTGGTCGTAAGTGTGACGACTGACCATAAGGTCAGGAGGTTCGATTCCCAGGTCGGGCAAAGTGTGTAGCTATTGGGTTTTTCAATTAGGAATTTCTTAGCAACACACATAGCCTAGAATCTACAAATGATAAATGATTTTATTTCTGTAAGTAGGTTTGTACAAACACTAATTAATACACGTCAATCATATTTTATAAATTTAGATGAAGACGGCGTTTCATATCTGACTAGATACTCTGAGAAGAAAGGGAGAGGCAAATAAATAAAACAAACAAACACGGAGGTGACTCTTTTAAAGTCCAGACATAATCTCTTTAATAGTCTTTTGATGAAAGAACCACACAGATTGAGTGGACTGTCCAGTCAGTGCACGCATTTGTCCGTAATCGTGTAGCTCAACTGAGAACTTGAGGGGCTCAACATTGTTGCCCTGTGGATGGCAAAATAGTCACGCCCCCTAGTAGGTACATGGGACATCAACATAAACTAATACTAACTTCCTGCTTCGTTAAGACCTTCGTTGCAGGACCTTAACGAAGCAGCTGGTTCCATAACCACCGGGGCAATTACGTGACACACTACCTATCAATTGGAATCGGTTTCATTTTGACAGTTCTGCAATATTCATTGCGATAAATACGTCGTCGAGCAGACAACGTTTTCGAACATGTGAATCAATGAATTAGCAATTTGCTTCAAAATGATTCAGATTCCGATTGATAGTGCGCAATTAGGGTGCTGGTCTACATCCAGGTTTACATCTGAACTTCTGAGTACCTAAGATGCACTAGCAGTGTTGTACTTCTTAACATAAAGGTGTCATAAACCTATTTTTCGAGCCTGTGACCACTTCTCATAAAAAACAAGGCAACGGTAGATAGGTATAGTGCATGCCAAACTTAATGGCGGCTCTGAAGTGCGCTACTCGCTGCGCAGTACCCCACCCCTCACCCCCGCTGACACATGTATTCGTTACTGCGCAGTGACTCGCCTCATGTTCCGAGCGGCCATAAAGTTTGAATCGGACTGTCGCTCCGCCCAGAGCGGGAGAAGTTATTTGATGATTTCCCATCCAAAAAAAAAAAAAAAATAATAACACCGATGTTTTAAAACACCATAACATCGAACGTTTACTTAAACACAACTGCTTACATTAATTTGATATAAAACTGTTAACATTCTTCGTTAATCAATTGTTGCGGATTTGTAATGCCAATACTTAAAAATAATTGAAATAAACTGCTAAAAGTAGTCGTTTTGCAAATGCAAATTACAATGAAAATGCGTTGATTGTACGTGTAGGTGCTTGCGTAGTGACGTCAAAAGTAAAAGTACCTCATTTAAATGAGGCAATTGCATGGAAACCAGCTGACCGACGCTGACGCATACACCCTAGAACTATGTACCTGATACGGTGACACATGGTATTACATACCTATAAATAGTAAAATATGCATTGAACATCGTACCTACTTTTTAGGATTGTATCGTATACGACTCCTGAAAATAAAAACAGAACTAGCTATAGAAATATATACTTACTTAGATAAACTCACGCCTTTTGCTTGAGCAAAAGGCGTGAGTTTTCTGATATATAGAACGCCACCCGCTCCTTACATACTCCTCTTGCTTCGCCTGCGTTCATACATCTGGTCATACACGCACGCCGATTGCGAGTACTACGCACCTGACCTTTCTGAAGACTATCACCAATTAGGTCACTATATGTCCTCCTAGGGCGTCCCCTCCCGGCGTTTCCACTCACCTCTGCTTTGTAAATATCTTTTGTCAGTCGCCTTTCACTCATCCTCTCAACATGACCAAACCATCGAAGCATATTCTTTTCAATTTTTGTCTCTACATCTTTTAAACTGCACCCTTATCGTTGCCTCATTTTTCAGCCTATCATTCATAAAAATATATGCTAAGAGATTATAGTCAGCGAAGTCTTCTCGTACGATAAATATACACAATCTAGGGCATTATACGACGCCCAGCCTGAACCCCAGTAGATTAGAAGGTTTGGGGACATAGTGTTATATTGTTATTTTTGTTCCCCCTAGCGGTAAACTAACATAAGCCCAGAGGCCAGGTGGTTGGGTATTGAATTGAAAACAAACAAGAAACTATCTTCAATACAGTATAATTATAAAATTAATTCTTCACAACATAACACACGGTAGCCGATACGGGGCTACCGTCTTAAAAATGAGGTAGGCGACTACTGTGAAAGCCTACTTTTGCCAGCCAGCTTATAATTCAGCGGATAAAGCTTCGGTCGTGGGGAGTTGGAGATAAACCCAGTACTGTTCCTTTTAAAAGTTCTAATTTAATATTATTAATTTGAATATTATTGTTTAACCTTCCAGTTATTATGTATGTTAATATTTATTAAATGGGCGCCAGGGACTTTGAAGAGTCCCGGATCCTGGAGCCGACGAAGGTGTCCAATATTCGTCTGGATGAACGAGGATTGTCGAACCCAAGATCCTCTATTTCAATTTAGTTGTCAGACCGGTTTCCACTACAGAAAACCGGACTGCGGTAAACAATAGGTTCCTACTGAAACCTTATTATAATAGAAAAGTAATAAGGTATAAAAAAAAAACCGTCCCGCCTGCGCTTTCGCTAGACGGGGTCTGCCAGCCGCACAGTCGTCTCCACAAGAGGCTTCGAGTTGCCTCGAGGAACGGGTCTCGCGTCCAGGTCCCAGACTCTCCTCTAGATCCTGGCGGCGAGACGAATCTCTCGAGGTGCCTCTCCTGGAATTGACAATACGGGGACCTAATAATATAAGGGAAGCAAATTAACCTTCCGGGAGGTGACTGAGCTTGGAAATCTAAAAGGCTAATACATTAGCCGGTTAACTTGGCCTTGTTTCAAATACAACATAAGGAGTTACGACTTCTGTTTGCCTGATCCTGAGCGGTGGGACAAGAGTAATGAGGATTACCCATGTGGCATCCATCAACTTCACAACAAGGACTTGTTGCGTATCCCTGAACAAGAATCTATTCCATTGTTAACATTGAGGAATATCCCATGAAATATCTAAGGCAAATAGTCAGCAGGTGAAGTACTCACGGTTGGCTTAGGGAAAAAGCACTTGACTGTAAGATCCTCGACTGGCTGGAAAATAGTCTGCGTATGCGCAATTTGGAATCCTGTAATAAATATCCATGGATCACTAGAATATCCTTTTAACAACCAGGGAAGGACTCACAGACCACTTCTAGGCACTATTACCACCAAATCCTTACCTTTTAAAACATGGAATTAGTTTTCCAGTATCACTCAAGCGTGTTCAAGGGCAAATAGACGCCACCACTCTTTAATAATCCTGTCACGGATTACAAACCGGAAATAGACAGACTATTTCTAAAATCTCCCATATTTCGGGTAAAATGATTATAAGATAAATACTACACCAAGATAATAAATTCTTGAAAATCACTAACAACATTCCAACGTGACGTTTAAACTCTGAAACAATAAGAATCTTCATGATCTAGACCAACAAACAATTTATTTATAAATCCCAATTCTAAAACTTGTCTTGATCGGGGTAATTATTCCGAAATATTAATTGGGGTAATTAACAACGTACAACCTGGCTACATTATGTCAAAGATAAATCACAGATTAAAAATGGATTTATTTGACACCGAAGTTTCTAGAAGAAAAGTCTATATTGTAAAAACTATTTCATTTCCGCTTTCGGTTATTTATTTTATTATTAAGTTTTACTGAAAGCTGAAAATTATTAAGGATTGTTCCATACGATTTATTTCGATGGTTGGCAATCAATAAGTTCAATTATCGATTTAACTACAACTGTGAACCGGCGACCATCAGATGTCGTTTCTAAACGACAGAATCTGACGTTCGACAGGATGACAGTTGGAATGTAAACATTATATTTATTGTTCTAATTAATTGTGAAAACCTGTTATCAGGGTTTAGAAAATTGATTTAATGTTAGAAAGTGTTTACTAAAGAGTCCAGTGACGAAATATAGTTGAAGGAATGAGTCCTTCCATCAAGTGCAGACCAAAGTTACTTGCACAACTACAATGAAATAAATTACTTAGAAACCTCACAAGGTACTACTAATGTTTTCAGGTAAATGCTACTTTACTTATTAGTAATGCAGCTGTGTAATACCAACCCTTGGTAGGTACTCAAATTTACAACGTAACAGTACCTCCCCAACCACCAGAGATTTGACCCCTAGGGCAAATCTCGACGCTGGCCCTCCAGCGTCAAAGCAGACTCCAAGAGTCCAACACGTCTACAACAATCTACAATGTTCATGCCTGAAAACAGGAACAGAAAAAGAAAAGAAAAAAAAAATACGTGGAAGCTGGTGTACGATTTCTATTTGTCATAGCTGATGTAAACTTAAATGATACTATATAGGTAGGATAAGGTATATACATAAACAATACAGAATTCTAGTTACACTTCAAGTATAGAGTAACAGACCGCTCTATTAGGCGTCATTGTAGTAGGCTTTGGTTGTCGGGTCTACAATTCCGCCCGTGTTTTATGGCTTATTTTTAATTATCCATGTAACCTTTATTAAATATACTAATTTGGGTTTTCGTTTTAAACTACATAAACCTACGACCTAAAAGAATTCTGGTCACACTTCAAGTATAGAGTAACAACCCGCTCTATTAGGCGACATTGTACATGGCTTTGGTTAACGAGTCTACAATTCCGCCCGTGTTTTATGGCTTATTTATAGTTATCCATGTGACCTGTGTAATATATACTATTTCTCCTGGAGCGAGTCTAATCCATTTACAAACATGTAAAAGACAAGCTCCAAAAAGAGTAAAAATATAAGTCTGACCTACTATATTTATATAGGAGAGACCACCCTACTCCATCGTACACCACCTTTTACAATGAGCTGACAGCCTATAATAATGCTGAGCTGGTACACAAATAATACCAAAAGAAATTAGATCTACAAAATAATGAAAATTGGCTAACCGTCATCCATAAAATGAATGAGACGGTTATTCGCCCCTGAAAAAAAAAATACCAACTTAAACGTTTTCCATCAATGCAGCCTACACGCCCGCCATTATGGCCTCCAATCTCAGGACTATCATTTTGCTGCCTTACCAGCAGTCCGGAGGTTTTATACACTCTACAGGGGTGTCAAACCTGCAACAACCACAGACTACAAACAACTTTTAAACAATCTCCTTCTCTACTCCATATAGCTCACAAATGTGAACCTACGGTTTTCTAGCACCGTGCATATACAGCTACCAATGCTAAATTAAAAACCAGCAACCTCAAGGCATATACAGCCCTCAATGGTCACTGCGACCAACGAATTTAAATTATATTTTAAATTCGAAGAAAATATACAAAAAAAATTAATCCTTGCTACATGGTGATTTGAAATCCTTGATATGCCATGTGCCAAGGTTTTTACCGGAACTACAGCCTTCCAATTCATACACTAAGGGTGAAAGTTTTTTCCTAATTATACATCTCTCGTATTTAGGTGCTAATTTGGCCATAAAGAATTTGGAGGCGTCACTCTGGGGATATGTTTTCTTCCACACAGTGTCGCCTACCTCAAACTCCGCGTGCCTCCTACTACTATTATAATAACGAGCACTACGTTCATGAGATTTGATGAGCGCGTCCTTTACTTTATCGAAGATACCATCCAATGCCCCTAGCTGATTTGCATATGAACTGCGGGAAGCGCAGGCTAGAGTGGGCTGTCCAACGGTAACATCGCCGAAGACATCACCACAACTAACTGCCTCTCTGCCATGTACTAGGAAGAACGGTGTAAAACGAGTGACTACATTTGTGGAGGTGTTCATAGCGAATTGGATCCTTGAGATGTTCACATCCCAGGATCGATGATCATCCTCCACGAGAATTGATACCGCGGTCATTATGGTACGGTTATAGCGTTCCACGGTGTTCACGCTTGGGCAATAACGAGGTGTGAAGTGGATTTGAGGTATTTTGTACCTCTCCAAGAGTGAACGAAACTCATTACCCGTGAATTGCGTCCCGTTGTCTGCTATCACCGTACGGGGTATACCGTGTACGAGGAAAACGCCGTCTTCTAGTTTCTGTGCTATAGCCTTACCAACAGCTCTACGTAAAGGAAACAGTAAACAGTACTTCGTAAAGCAACACACGACAACTAAGAGATATGTGAATCCCGCTCTAGACCGTGGCAACGGACCTACTAAGTCAATGCTTAAGGTTTCAAATGGTTTGGAACACTCTTTCGCATCACCTAAGAGACCGGGAGGAGGTAATTGTGAGTGTTTATATGCGGCGCACGTATCGCATTTACCAACGTAGTTAATCACATCCTTATACATGTTAGGCCAGTAGTATCGGAGTGCAAGTCCTTTATAGGTTTTATACACTCCAAAATGTGGTGATAATTCGCCACTATGGTGACTCTTCAATAATTCTTGACGATTGCCCTCCGGTACTACCTGCTTCCAATCATAGTCACTAGCCACCCCGAATTTATTTTTTGAATAACGGTATAGTTTATCCTCCTTAATAATAAAGTTAGGACACGATCTGGGGGTACTGACACATTTATCCCATAACCCTTTAAACCAAGTGTCCGTGTCAGGCACTTTAATTTCCAGCACCGGAACGCCACGAGATAAGGCATCTGGAACCACATTGTCCCTGCCCTTGCGGTGTTCAATAGTGAAGTTATAAGGTGATAACCGACAACCCCAACGAGCTAATCGACCAGAGGGATTGTTTAAATTAAAGAACCATTTTAAACTCGAGTGGTCGGTTATCACTTTAAATGCAGGACCGCCTTCTACATAAGGACGATAGTGTTCCACGGCGAAGACTACAGCGAGAGCCTCACGCTCCGTTGCTGAATAATTGCGTTCCGCCGGATTAAGCGAACGACTGCAGTAGGCTATTGGGTGCTCCTCCCCATTCATAACCTGAGTCAGAGTGCCCGCTATCCCAAAACTGGATGCGTCACAATGAATCTCAAAAGGTTGTGAGAAATCTGGACAAGCCAATACTGGAGCAGACACCAATGCCTCTTTCAAGGTTGAGAACGCGGTTTCTGTTTCAGCCGTCCACTCAAAAGGCGGCGCTTTTTTGCTTGTACTTGTTAGTGCGTTTAAAGGGGCTGCTATCGAGCTAAAGTTTTTAATAAAACGTCGATAGTATGAGGCCGTTCCAAGAAACATTTTCACTTCCTTACGAGTTGTAGGTGTTGGAAAGTCGACAATTGACTGAACTTTCGACGGATCAGTGTGTAAGCCATGCTCATCCACTTTGTAACCAAGATATTTTAGTTCTCGTCGAAAGAAACAGGACTTTGGTAAATTAATTGCCAAATTAGCCTGCTTTAGTTTGTCTAAAACTCGTTGAAGAAGCGAAATGTGCTCCTCGAAGGTTGATGAGCAAATAATGATGTCATCTAAATATACGAACACCTTATTATCAAACTCCGGGCCGAAAAGTCTGTCCATTAAACGCTGTTGGGTGGCGGGGGCTCCCGTCAACCCAAAGCACATAACTTTAAACTGGAACAAACCTCGACCGGGAACCGTGAACGCGGTTTTTTCTTTGGATGAAACGGAGTCCAATTCGATTTGCCAAAAAGCAGATTTCAAATCAATCGATGAAAGGTATCGCGCGTCCCGCAACTGGTCTAAGATGTGAGAGACGTAGGGTAGTGGATACGCATCCTGCTTGCTGACCGCATTCAGCTTTCGGCTATTTATTTTATTATTAAGTTTTACTGAAAGCTGAAAATTATTAAGGATTGTTCCATACGATTTATTTCGATGGTTGGCAATCAATAAGTTCAATTATCGATTTAACTACAACTGTGAACCGGCGACCATCAGATGTCGTTTCTAAACGACAGAATCTGACGTTCGACAGGATGACAGTTGGAATGTAAACATTATATTTATTGTTCTAATTAATTGTGAAAACCTGTTATCAGGGTTTAGAAAATTGATTTAATGTTAGAAAGTGTTTACTAAAGAGTCCAGTGACGAAATATAGTTGAAGGAATGAGTCCTTCCATCAAGTGCAGACCAAAGTTACTTGCACAACTACAATGAAATAAATTACTTAGAAACCTCACAAGGTACTACTAATGTTTTCAGGTAAATGCTACTTTACTTATTAGTAATGCAGCTGTGTAATACCAACCCTTGGTAGGTACTCAAATTTACAACGTAACAATAGGTGGATGCTATTCTACCTGTCTCCTCTTACGCGTATTGAAGATGAAGTTGTGATCGAAGAGTGGAAGTGAAACTCCAACTTGCAGTTAATATTATTATAATTGTCGCACACGTATTAAAGTTTAAAGTAAGGTTCTATGTTTAGGACATATGACTAATTAAGCTAGTAGGAACCAAATAAACTAATGACTTAAATCTGGTCCGTGTCCCGCGACGCGGCGACGGTTGACAGCAAGAGATGGACACTATGGATAGCGCTCCGGATCGTAGCTTAGTGTTGCCACTTAACAAGGGTGCGTCCCTGACTAAGTTATAAATACTTATTTATACATGAAACAGGCTCTCAAAACGGTGAAGGTAAAACATCGTGAGGAAACCGGTTTGTCCTAGAACCAAAAATTCGAAGAAATGTGACATCTACCAACCTGCACTGGGCCCGTGTGGTAGATTGCAGCCCACTCCCTCTCGAAGAGAGGAGGCCTGTGTCCCAGCAGTGGGAACATTATTATCATTATTTTATTATATTACATTATTTTACGTACGTTACGTACATGAAACAGGCGACTCCGTGTATTCTATGGTGCGTTCAAAAATGTACAATACGTGACGCCACATGGGGTTCTGAAGTTTATATCAAGCTTAGGTACCAATTATACTTAATGATGTGGGTAACAGGTGAAGATCACTGATCAATTTTCAAATCGATCAGTGACCTATCATCACCAAACTCCCTAACATTTTCTCAATTCAAGAGGACGTCTATATGCATTAATGTTTCATTTCATGATCTTCCATCAAACTTTACGGTATTTTACTAACTATCTTGTCTTCTTTGTTCAAGATATCGTTTCGTATGGTCATTAGTAAATGCATTCTTTCATCCATGTAAAAAATCTAAAACAGCATATATAACATAATACGAGTGTATTGTGTCATTTAGAATCCAAACGTCGTCATTAGAGTGTCATTTGATCAGTGTATGGTGCTCTTGCATTATCATATAAAGGGGAACTTTATTTACTTAAGTAAATCTTGTAATTTTGTTCTGGTGTTGTCGAAAACGTGAATATTTCAATACAAAGTGAAACATGGAGTTCCGAACTGGGAATCTTCATCGTCATATTAGGTAAGCAAATAATCAGACCGAGACAATTCCTTGGCCTCGTAATAACTATGGATTTTAAGGCCATTGTATGTTTGTGTGGGTGGCGAAATGTTTAATGAGGTCTTTTTGACTAGCAGCTAGACTAGTTTTATATTTAAAGAAACCTTGCTATGCTATATGGTAGACTTAGCTTGCAGTGTCAAAACTTAATAAGCAAAATGTGCCCATCGTATCTTATTACAAAATAAATAAATAATTAGTTAACGTTACTTATAAGGGCCATGTGGCTAAGTAATAACAGCCGCACGGGTCTATCGATCAGGTTAAGCTACGCTTGCCGCGGTTGGTCCGTGGATGGGTGGCCATCTTTACATACCAAGACCCTTTCGTGCCTCGGAAAGCACGTTAAGCCGTTGGTCCCGGCTGTCATTTGTAGATTTTTGACAGTCGTTACGGGTCGTCAGAAGCCCGAAAGTCTGACAACCTGTCTTAGCAAGGGGTATCGTGTTGCCCAGTAACTGGGTTGTGGAGGTCATATAGGCAGTCGCTCCATGTAAAATACTGTTATTCAGCTGCATCCGGTTAGACTGCAAGCCGACCCCAACATGGTTGGGAAAAGGCTAGGCAGATGACGTATACACATGTAAATTTTACAAACTTTTTACTGGTTATGCGTAAGCCGACAGGACCGTCTTTATCTATTATCTTTATCTATTGGAGGCCCTGTGCCCTTTAGGATGGTGAATGCAGGATGCAAGAGCGAGCTCGAAATGTATAGCACCCCGCTTCGGGTAGGTTAGGATTTCTTTTGATCGTTCATACAGGTTTAGTGGTTACTTTGTCGACATATGCAGAAAAATTTGGGAACAAAGAAAGGTAGGATGTAATTGGGCGAAGTGAGCTCGAAAATTTTAGCACCCCGTCTGTAATTTACGCTTAGCTTTTCTTTTGAAGGCCTCTAGCTACGACGCTGGCAGGAACTAGGGGGCCCCAGGGATCGCGGGGCCCTGGGCCCTTGCCCAGAGTGGCCAATGGCGAAGACTACCCTGGCCATCGATCGATGATAATTTTAGAGGACTAGGTAGGTACTCAAGTATTCAATAGACTAATACAACTTTAAGTAGGGGTATAGACGCGTCATTTGAAATAATTATGGCTATTTCATTCATGAACTGAATTTAGCGTCTACGATCCTTTAAATTCGTACATTCATAAGTTAATGATATACTCTAAAACTACTTAAGTAACCAGTTTGCATCTGATTTCCGCATTTTGTATTTTTTATGACTTACCTAGAAGTCTTATCTAGATTGCAGATATTTAATAAAAATGAACAATCATTGTAGATAGGATTTTTGAAGTTTTGCCGAAAACAACTGCAAGGTCGATTTTTCATTTGGTGTTTCTTATCGAATCTACGTTGGTGATTTAGATACACTCGATGTTCGAGTAATGTCTACATTGATTACTGGCAGTATAGCGTCTAGCCATGCAGGTTTAAGCCTGGATACACATGCTACTAAATTACTAATAAGCATGCTTGCTTGCCACTATGTAGCATGCTCATTTAGCATGCTCTCTGTGCCTGTAAAATACTCATGCTCTTTTCGTATACACATGCTAGTTGAATGCTACTAAGTAACATGTCCTAGAACCAAAAATTCGAAGACATGTGGCGTCTACCAACCCGCACTTGGCTCGCGTGGTGGATTACAGCCCACTCCCTCCCACCGAGAGGAGGCCTGTGTCCCATCAGTGGGAAAACATTATAGGCTGATTATGTAAGTATCATTTGCTCGTAAGTAGCATGCTCTTGTACTATTAGGTAGCATGTGTAATCCATGCTTTAGTCATCAGCTGTACCTATGTGTTAAATTGCTTTCTTATCGCAAGGTTATTGCGTGTTTAAAGTATTTTTATTGATTTTATTACACTTCACGGAATTTGTAGACGGACATCGTAGTGTATTGATGTGACATCATTGATAAGTCACTGCTCTAGATTTAACACAATAATTTCTTATTTTTATTGAAAGTTTTTCATCATTTGTCTTGCTCGACGGAAACGCATTTTAGAAAATCGATTTTGGCACTTTAGTATGTTTCTAATTATAAATTCCGGTAACCCTATATCTATTACAAATATTTATTTACATAACCAAATTACAAGATGATTATTAACATTAACTAAATTAAATTAAAACTAAGTTAAGCTTAAAAAAGGCCCTCGGGGCATTGTACCGAGGATGCTGGCGGCATTTCCTCGCTGAATTGCAATGCTGATGCGTTGCGCGAGAAAGCCGCCAGCTTTTCGGTCACCAGTTACATCAACTAGACGTTTCGCGATTTCCGCAAATAACTTATGCGCACTGGGACCCCACGGACCGAGGGTCTCGACGCCAAAGGGCACAAAGTTGTACTCTCTGCCAAGGCCTACATATTTAATAACTTTCAGATTTTCGGCATTTTCTGCCGCTGCACCCGCTTTAGAAGTAGTCCGTTGGAGGTGGGACGGTGCCAGTGTGTCTACACAGGTAGCGTCCCACACAAGCATCCGTCCCAAACTCCACGGGACCAAAGACACACCATCAGGTCTTTTGCCATCATCTCTGACAATGCCAGTCGGCTCAAGAAGAGCAGGCACATTGATGCTGGCAAGAGACCGGCGGATTATGTCATTAAGTGTTGCATGTCTTGAAAAGCGGCCTGCACTTTTTTGACAACAAATTTAGTTATCAGACATCCAAAAAACTAGAATGCATTGTTAGTACGTGACCTAGTTACCTACTAGAAATACTTCCGCTTAATGACAGGATATTAGACTGCATAGCTCTATTCGTAGAGCTTTTGATCAAGTTAAATACCAGGAACTTATAGTTTTACGTGCCTCACTCGACTGGTATTATACCAGTCAGTAATTACACTATAGAAACAATCTACAATGTCTTAATTCGGCCTCGAATTATCTCAGTCAGGTAGACAGACCGACGGCCATTGCGTCAGATATCGGCTATAATATCAAGATTTATGTTCTAAAAGCACATTACAAAGTATATAAATAATTGTGTAAAACGTTTTATTCGTTCATTCACATTCGACTCTATTAACAGAGAAACTGTTTCGAAATTCCCATGTTCTGTATAATTTAATTACCTTTAGATAAGTAGTGTTTCGGTCTATTATCAGTTCAAATAGACAACAGTTAGAATATTGATAAGTGTCGTCACAGTTGACTAGTACGCTATTTCGTTAAGTACTAACATTGTGGACCTCTCATTGTAGTCTGAATATATGTACTTATATAGTTTATTAATATTAGGGTAAAAAAAAAATCAAGAAAGGGTGTAAATAAATATGTAAATAATTTGAAGAAAAGATACACAACATAACGTAATCCTGTAGTCCCTGAAAGGTTGATATGAGTTGATCTCCGGGCTGCTGCTCCGAAATTATACACTGTCGGAATCATTTAGCCTTACAAAAGCAAATCAACGACGACTCAATACGTATAAATTAGATTAGACAAAGATTTTTTCTCATGAGATCATCTGACAGCGTGACAACCCTGACCCACAATTCTCGTGGTTTAATATTGAATGTAGTCAATAAAAACATATCACTACTTTAACCAAAGTATAACCACACATCAGCGCCACTATACTTTAGAAAATGACCAACAAATGCGTCCACTATTTTCCAAAGAAAATAAGTGTGGAAAAGTCACTTAAGTACAAATGTATATTTTATTTTCACTTTCTACCAGAACAGGCATAAAACACTCTCTCCTGCGTATGAGACTATGAGTATGATTATGCGTAGACGCAGGAACTGACGTACATAGTTTCGTCACAACGCGGTGCAGTTGCAAGTCACTTGGCTACCATTACTGTACTCGTAGTTACCACACAGTCATTTAAGTAACTCTTATGGTTAAGTGGAGTTTTAGATTATACTACATTCATTTATACTTATGTGTTTATACATCCTAACTAATATTATAATTGCGAAAGTGGCTTTATTTGATTGTTTTTTTTGTTTGTTACGCTTTCACGCTAAAACGGCTGAACGGATTTGGATGAAATTTGGCACATGGGTAGACCATGACCTGGATTAGGACATAGGATACTTTTAATCCCGATATTCCCACGGGATCGAGACATCTGCGAGTGAAACCGCGGGGCGCATTCAGATGTTGAGGGATTAGAGACTTCTTGAAGAAATCACTGCAGCTATCTATGACACCAACGTAAAGTTGCTCTGGTAAATATGAATTACCGCGCAGTTTTGACGGATTAGTTATTGAAATATAAACAAAAGTATTTGAAGTTTTTCTTCTCGTTCTTAGTCGCTTTAGTGACCATGACCCGTGACTACAAAAAACATTGTAATGAATAATCCTATACTTAGCATTCTAAAAATCTAAAGAAACAAAGTATCTAGCTCGGACTACAAAAAAAATATGCGGATTTTCCTGTCAGTGCTGGCTTCTGACCTATAGTGTCCAAATTAACTTCACCTTCAGTTTTTTCTTCTCTGCCAGTAGAAAACTGGATAATAAGTATAATTTTTGTTCAAAGTGCATCCAGAGAAATTCATGGTCAAGTAATTTATGACGACAAGATATAGTACATACATACATACATACATACATAACATCACGCCTTGTTTCCCCGAAGGGTTGGGCAGAGGTGTACCTGTAGTACACCCACATTGCGCCTGTTATGTTTAAGTCCCATGTAATAGGGAGCGAGCCAATTCCATCAACCGGGCACAAATTCACTCCGTGCTGCTACTTAGAAATTCCAGATGGAAAATCCAATAACACTTTAGCCCGACCCGGGAATTGAATCCACCACCTTATGCGCAGCAGTAGCGCCTGTGACCACTAGACCAACGAGGCAGTTACATATAGTAGTATTTTTATCTCATTGTATGCTGCACCGATCGACGTCATCAAGTCAACGCTGTCTCGCTGGAATCCAGCGCTGGGGCTCTATCTCGCATAGAGTCGCAGCATTATGCTGAGCGATGCCCGATTTGCGTGGATGTGACGCATATTTTCCCCCAATTTGTTCTTTTTGGTGTTTGAGTTCTTTCTTTGCGTCATGTTTACCGAAAACGTATTTTCTTTCTTTCTTTTTTCTCCTAAGATAAGGTTGAGCTCACGATGGCTGCGTGCATCTGCGGGCATGCGTACCATCTGTTGGGACAGGTATAGCGAGCCAACCAAAACAAGGACTTTTCTATTAATATAATCTGTTTCTGTTATTATATTTGATTCTGTTAATATCATCCGTTATTTATTATTCTCCATTCAAAAGAAAATGAATACATGACAGATACAGATTCAAATCCGCATCTTAAAACCTTTAATCCTGATCCAAAACACAAAGTCTACAAAGCGCTGCATATAATTAAAGTTAAGACTGTCGGTGTCATCACTGGTGCGCAAGAGTTGGCTCATCGCTCAACGTCGCACAGTCATTATGGCGGCTAGTTTTTGTCTGTCTGACTTGCAAAACTTAAAGTTATGTCCGGTTACATCAAACTGTGATTATACAAGTAGATCTTTATTCTTCTTTTTCATTTGGTTCTACAGACAATACACAGTCTTATAGGTGCCTGATATACATTATGGGTCAAGGTTGTAAAATAACATTATTTGATACTTAATAATGACGTCATCGATGATGCTCGACTTTTACCTATCGCTATCATGACTGTTCGTAATCTGGCTTATGAATAAGGCCGCGTCCTAACCGAAACCGGAAGGCGGCGTCTATCGGCACGACCACCGAAAGCCGCGTTCCCGTACACCGAAAAAATGAGGAACAGGGTGTAAAGTTTACTCATCCTCCAAAGAAAAGGGAGGATCCTCCGACCACATGAGTGTCGTGTCTGGTGGGCTACTGCCCGACGGTTGATGTCGGGACGTTGTATATATATGCTAGTTGCGCGGTAAACTCTGCTTGCGCGATGCAGAATTTTGCGTGACATCAGTGTCTTGCGTAGTTCGCTTGTGGCGATGTAGATGCCGCCACACGACCATTGGTTTTGGTTAAACCAAAACTCTCTTCGCTTTACAGTCTCCTCAGCACTTGTTATTCGTTTTTCCATTCAGCACATCATAGCTGTACAACAGTGAAAATTGTGTAAATTGCTCTTTGGTCCTAACAGTGACAAACCTGCAGTTGTCTGTATCATTTTAGTTCGTTATACCTACTGGATAATGTTATTGAAGTATTACCATGACAAGGAAAAATGTGCATGATGAATCAGCATATAATTACACTCAACCACAGAGCCTAAAATTTAACTATTTAAGGAACAAAAATCTTTTAACAAACAAAAAAACAACTGACTTCCATAAAAAACACACTACAAAGTGAAAAATATCTTGAATATCGGAAGTCTTTGGTTTTTTTGAATTTTGCCACCGACTTCCAAAATTACAGTTTTCACTTTGTACCTAGTGTTTTTTGAAGGCGGTTGTTTTTATTTAGGAAAACTTTTTTTTTTACTTTTTATTGTGGTACCTACCCCACACAAATTCGAATACGACTACCTGCTATGGCTGCTATGTAAATAACAGTGACAAGAAGTTATTAATTATAACATCTTCCACGTAGACTAACTAGGAAAAATACGTGTTATTGAAGCTAACTCAAAAACTACCCAAGCAAAGCTAATACAATTTATATGGGACCATCGCGCAAGCTTCCTCTACCAAATGAATAATTTCCAAAATCCGTTCACAATTGACGAAAATATCTATGAACATACATAAAAAAGACATACAGACGAACATAGAACCACCTGAAAGTCCTTAAAGTTTTTGAAGTCGGTTAAAAAATATAACTTCAACGCGGCAAAGTAAAAAACTATGAAGAGCTTCCTCCATACAAGGTCTACATTTTTGTTTTTGACATCATCTCCAATAGTTAGGTAGTTCAGTTAGAGATGACATGATTGACCGTGTAGTACGTATTGTTTTAGTCTTTGGTTGTTCCTAATCATCTACCACGAAGTTCCGGTAGAGGAATGTCGAATAGATAGTAACCGCAAACTTGTGCAAGATAGTCCGGTATCGCGTGCGCAACAGAAACCTCAGCAGCATGATAACAACAAACTAATGCTAATACGTGTACCTACACATACATAATCAGCCAATAATGTTCCCCCTGCTGGGACACAGGCCTCCTCTCTGTGAGAGGGAGTGGCCCGTAATCCACCACGCGGGCCCAGTGCGGGTTGGTAGATGTCACATGTCTTCGAATTTTTGTTGCTAGGACATGCCGGTTTCCTCACGATGTTTTCCTTCACCGTTTTGAGAGCAGTGGTGATGAAATAATTTACACAAAGTAAAGCGCCTGCCCGGGTTCGAAACTACGACCTACAACTCGTAAGTCGCGGCTGTTACCACTTGGGCCACCCCTGCTCGACGTAATACGTGTGCTGCTTTTCAAACGTGCTATAGTGATTTGTCTTCTGCCATACCATAAACATACATTCCAAAGGATCGACGAACGAGGCGTCGCACGGCGCACTATGGGACCAAACAGTATTTTCCATCTCAAAAATGGTTTTGTCGAAAGTCGTAAATCCATAGATTGTTTTATGGTTTTATACTCTCAAAAGATGGAACTTACGAATAAATTACAAAATATAAAAAAAATATAAAGTTTTACGTTTATAAAATGAACCTCAAACATTGGGCATAAATATTTTCATGCCAATTAAATTACCGTTAAGGGAGTTCAACACATAATTATTCGGAAGTTTTCCAAGGAAACATATTAGTGTTATACATCATTAGATAGCTTAGAATATACACTTTGCAACCACGTTCAGTTTTTGTAAAAAAAATATTTTATTTAATTTTTTAATATTTTTTTAGTGAAGTAAAGAAAATTTAGTTTTTGTTAATTTCAATTGGAGTTTTCGTTGTTGCCGAAAGCAGCCGGTGTCAAGTTAATTATTCTATTAGAGACCTTATCTACTCAGTAATATGAGGATTTAAAAAAAACTTGCGCGTTTTTTGCGCCAGAGGTGATTTTGAAGCAATAATGTCAATCGGGGAAAAATCCTCGAAAATTACGGTTCTTCTTTTTTATTATGAAATATTATATTTAGTTATTATCCTTTGATGTCTATATTGTTTTTTTCTATTTCTATGATAAAAACATACATTTGCAAATTAAAAAACTGCTATTATATTTGAAAGAATCTTCCCATGGCAATTTTGTTTGGGGTGGTCACCTTAACCACAAGTATGATAAACTATATTGCTGCGGAAGTTCTATTTATCTGTTGTGGTAAATAATTACAATCAGTACTGATTACACTATTTCGATGAGAACTGTTATAATCAATTGTCCCATGGTTTTTGCACAAGGCACTAAAATATTAGTCCTTTAAATACCCGTGTATGTTCAGCATACGATTCATCAAAGTGTTCAGATACTTCTTTTCAATAACAATTAACGCATAAAAAACATTATTATCTAACAATGAGTGAATTTGTTTGTGTTCGACGCGATCTTTGTGATCAAATAATAAAAGGGAAAAGTACTTCAGACCTCAAAAAATATTTATTGGAAAATTTTCAACTATCGGAAACTGACGTTAATACTGTAATAGAGAGTATTCAAAAAAATCTAACATCGAATTGCAACCAGAAATGGACCAAAGCTCAAAGAAAGCCGGACCGGTTCGAGAGCCTATACTCAAATTGGTTAAATGGTGAGTTTAAAGTATCATTGAATTCTTGCAGTACCACAACCACTGTAAATTCTGGTTTGAATACTTCTGGTGAACGTGGAAGACCAACAAAACAATATGACGAGTGCTCGGAAAACACAAAGAAACGAAAAAATATGGAGCTGGTCCAGGAGTATGGAATGGGACATGTCCGTAACGCTTATGTGCAAGGTTTAAGATCCATGGGGGAAAATGACGAAGCGTCGATTGTGACTATTATCAGAAATAAGGAAAAAGAAGAGAAAAAAGTTATTCTACAAAACATACTCAATCCAGATAACGCACTTTCCTTTACAAAAGAGGAAGCATTGAGTATATGCATTGAAACTGATTTAACCAAAGCACAATATGCGTACCTAAGAAAAAGGCTCGTTGATAAGAATTTAAGTTCTGTATTGCCTTCGTATCAAACACTAAGTGAAGCAAAAAAGGCTTGCTATCCGCCTGCATCCAGCATTACGGTGACAAATATAAGCGCAAAAATCAACCTGCAAGATCTCTTAGACCATACAGTCTGCCGTATTATAAGGATAAAGTCAGGATCGACTTACAATCGTCTCAAGCTTTTCACTAAATGGGGATGTGATGGATCCTCCGGGCAAAGTGAGTATAAACAAACTCTACCGGAAGAAAACGAACAAATATCGGACGCTAATTTGTTTATAGTGTCCCTTGTACCACTGCGACTAGTAGACGAAGAAACTTCTACGGTCATATGGAAAAACCCTACTTGCTCATCTGTTAGATATTGCAGACCAATTTCATTAGAATTTGCAAAAGAAACTCCCGAAAAAACTACAGCGGTTGTCAGTGAAATTGAAGCCAAAATTAATCAATTGATTCCAACTCTTGTGTCAATAGAAGACAAAGTCATCGAAGTTAAACATCAACTGTTTATGACAATGATTGATGGGAAAGTTGCTCAAGTGTTGACAAACACATCATCCAGTGCTACCTGCACTGTTTGTGTAGCAACTCCCAGACAAATGAATGATCTTTTAAAAGTTACAACGAGAGTTGAAAATGAAAATGCGTTTAAATACGGATTGTCGACGCTACACGCATGGATAAGATTTATGGAAATGATCCTCCATATTTCTTACAATTTAGGTTTTGAGAAGTGGTCTGCTACAACTCCAGAAAACAAGCAACTTAAAGAAGACAAGAAAAAATTTGTCCAAAAACGTTTCCGAGAAGTGCTTGGCTTGCATATTGATAAACCACGTCAAGGTTCAGGTAATAGCAATGACGGTAATACGGCAAGGAGATTTTTCCAAAATTACCAATGTTCTGCAGAGATAACCGGAATTGATGAAGAATTAATCAAGAGACTATATGTAATTCTTCAAACTATGTCATCGGGATTTCCTATAAACGCAGAAAAATTTGGTCAGTATACATTGGTAACCGCGCAATTATATGTAAGCAAATATAACTGGTACTACATGCCATCTTCGGTTCATAAAGTACTTATACATGGTGCTAAAATAATAGAGCATTATGCAGTTTTGCCTATAGGACAATTATCCGAAGATGCCCAGGAAGCTCGAAATAAAGATTATAAGAAATATAGGTTACATCACGCTAGGAAGTGTTCCAGATCAGCAACAAACGAAGACGTTCTGCATATTTTGTTATATACATCTGATCCTTATATATCTAGCTTAAATAAACCAAGTTTTCTAATATCCAAAGAATTATTTGACGAAGCTAAAGAATTGTTGGAAATAGAAAGTGATGAGTAGGATAAGTTTAAGTAATATTTTTTTTTTGTCATGTAACTGTTTGTTTAATAATAATAATTTAGTTTTAAACTTATTTTAAGCATAAGTGTAACTTTTATTGCTATTTTAATATAACTGTATGATTTTTTGTATGAAATTTCGTATAACTTTATCTTTGTCATTTTTTTTCGGATTAAATATTTTTTTTAGAATGATGATGTTTGATTTCTTTTATTGCCTAGATATTCACAAATACGTGAAAAAAAAAATCAAGGAGATAAATCACAAAACAACAGAGTTATCGATTTTTGAGATGGAAAATACCGGTTGGTCCCATAGTGCGGCGGGCTGAAAATCAGCTTTCAAAGACATAGAGATAGGGATTTCAATTTGTAACTGTCTTTTTTTTCTTGGATTTGGTTTTTGTTTACCATTACTATGCTCAAATATTTTTTTTTTACATTCACACGAGGTTAATTTAGCATATAAACGGATGACTTGAATTTTTTTTTTACGAAACATTTGCTTTTGCTCGTATGAAAAATCTGCTTATCTTTGAAACCATAAGTTGTACCGTAATATTCTTATGGTTTTAGAACTAATTATTTCTGGTTTACAACTAGCGAAATGTGGGGTACTACAGGTACACCTTTGCCCAACCCTTCGGGGAAACAGGCCTTATATTATGTTATGATTTAAGGCTCGTGCAGACTGAGGCGATATCGCGGGCGCCACAGGCAGCAATATGCCTGTCGCGCCCGCGATTTCGGGCTAGTCTGCAGGAGCTTTTATTGACATACCATATAAATATAACGGTTTTTACTGCTGAATAAAAAACCGTCAATCATTATGGATATCAGCACCTACACGATGGCTTTATTATCAATTAAACGCTCATTTTTAAATTAAGCCTTGTTTGTGTCGAGTTTCACAAACGCTTTCGCTAGTCATCCTCGTACATCCCATGTGGAATGGCAGCTTTATTGTTAATGAATTAAATCCTGAATAAAACTATTATAATAATACCAACTTATTATTGCCCCAATGCAGGACAAAGGCTTCCTCCATTTCGAGAAGACACGAGCATTCATCAAGACGTGTTGGCGATTTGAGACTTGTACACACGGCTACATATCAAGCTATACATTTCCAGTTTAAGCTGATCTCGCATTTTATAGGATTTCCGTACAATGAGAGATCAGCTTATAACGGGAAATCACATGGATCCATTCTATAGATCGCCCGGATAGGCCCTCTATTTTAAAATGAAAATTGAATCTACGTCAGCTGCTGATTTCCACAGCAGAACGCCTTAAGACATAATATCAGTCAACTGCCTTATTTTTCATACTGCTTAAGCAGCTTAACTTAATCTACCTGAAAGGGTTCTAATGTGGCCGCTCCATTGCAATTTCCAATCTAGAGTAATTCCTAGAAATACAGTTTCCGTTATAGCATCTAGTTTCTTGCAATCAAGTTTTAATTTAGACCCACTTGGGGTACATTAGGTAATGAGATTTTTAGACATTTTGTTTTGTTCTCTAATCGCTTTTTTAACCTGTTAAGCCCCGCGCGACACCGATTCGGAGTCAAAATTTAGAAAATCAATAGTGTCTCATTAGCCGTCCTTGACCAATTAATTATTAACCCTAAGTCCGGGTTTCCTCACAATGTGTCCTTCGCCTATGTCAGTGATGTCCAAAATAAACTAAGACAGGAAATATGAATTGAAACGTCTCATTAGTACCTACTTGCCCGGATTTGAACCGACAGCCTCATGCATGAGAGGCGAAGCCTTTATTTACCACTGGGCCATCATGACAATTTCATTTCATCATTCATATTATCATTTCTTAAACTCAAAAGATCTTATTAATAATATTTTAGGAATATTAATAAAAGGTATGCTGATCGCGCAGACATTACATAAAGGCTCCAGCAGACAGGCGCGACGCGACACTATTAGCACAATTTCTATGAAAACTTCATCGAAAGTGTTGCGCTGCCGCCGGTCCCGCCCGCGATATCGCTCCAGTCCGCACGAGCCTTAAAGAGATAAGCCTCATATAGGTTAAAAACGTATATGAACTAACATCTAGATAATAATCGTAATCAGCTGCACTACAGTACTCATTTATTCACCACTTCCTCGTCTTACGAATAATATAACAAAACATCAGCCTGTAATCCCGATGGGTTAGGGCAGAGGTGTAGGTACCTATAGTACACCCACATTTCGCCAGTTATGTTTAAAGTACTATGTAATAGGGGGCGAGCCTATTGCCATCAACCGGACACAGATCTAGACTCCCGGCTGCTACTGAGAAATTCCTGATGGAAAAATTCAATAACACTTTGCCCGACCTGGGAATCGAACCCAGGACCTCATGCTCAGCAGTAGCGTTTGCGAGCACTAGACCAACGAAGCAGTCACGAATAATATTATTACATAATTCGATTAGGTAAAATTAACGAGTTAAATGCATTAGATGTTAAATGCATGCACATTATTAGAGCTCATTCAGGATTTTCGAGGTCTACTAAACCTGCTTAATTTCTTCTTTATGATTTTTTAATAAAAAAATCGGGTCTTAATGTTTTGTTTAAATGACCCGTAGCCTAATAGTTTTGGCTAGCTCGCCGTCCGGTAAGGACCAGGCCCGGGTCGACGTCGCGTTGTGTACCACGCGCGCCTCAAAGAGATGTCGTCAGCACAAGAGTAGGAGTCCACTAGGGACCACCGATGCCTGCCGGGGTCGTGGGAAAGTCCGAAAGGGATACCGAAGCCCCATGCAACACAGGCAACGGAAAGAACACGGGTGGGTTTTAGTCAGTAAGAGTCTGACACACCCTCCCGCTCCGCCCAGAGCGGGAGCAGTTAGTTGATGGATTCCCATCCAAAAAAAAAAGTATAAGTTACAAAGACTCTATGTTAGTAAAACTTAAAAACTAACCCATATAAATAAATAAGTGATAGTTACTTGGCTCCACTAGGGACCACCGATGCCTGCCGGGGTCGTGGGAAAGTCCGAAAGGGATACCGAGGCCCTTGGCAACACATGCAACGGAAGGAACACGGGTTGGTTTTAGTCAGTAAGAGTCTGACACACCCCCCCGCTCCGCCCAGAGCGGGAAAACTTATTTGATAATTTCCCACCCAAAAAAAAGGCTAATAGTTTTCAATTCTTACCTCTTAATGCAACAGCATAGTCGACAAGTTCACTTTTACGGGGTTTTCTTTCAGGAAAAGTTAGCCTCATATAAAAACAGCGTGTCGAAACGTGATCGAAACATATTGGTGTGAGGAAATCTTTACTCCGTTTATCTCTTCGCGCCAATTGTAATAATAAGAAGTAAGGTACTTATGATATCGAACAGAGTCAAGGCAATTTACTAAACCGCACAGAAAAAAATGAAAAATAAATGAAGTCGGGGATTATTTATGATGAAGTAACTTTCATGAACGTCTTAATTTTATATATTTATTTATTGGATCTCCAACAGAGGCTACACAATTACGTGCAAGTTTACATAGAACAGGGACAAGTACAAGTGTGCGCTTCCAATTATAGGACACCACATCAATCACATATAAGAAATCTAGGTAAGGTAGGGTGTACCCTACCTTACCTAGAAGTAAGTTTGACAAGGTAAAAATATTAAAATAAATCAAAATATTATACTTGACACGAAAATCATAAAAAGGAAACATAGTGAATTAAAAGAAAACATAACCAATTAATAATAATAATATAAAGGAATAAGAAAATAAGAATAACCATAAAAGACAGCAGACAAAAGTATTACGACTTGGATACGCTTTTTTTGAGGGTGGGAAATCATCAAATAACTTCTCCCGCTCTGGGCGGAGCGGGAGGGTGTGTCAGACTCTTACTGACTAAAACCCACCCGTATTCCTTCCTGTTGCCTGTGTTGCGGGGGCCTCGGTGACCCATAAGTACCTTCCCGCGACCCCGGCAATACGCTGGAGTTCCTTCAACAAGATATTCCCCTAAAACGAATAACAATATTTTCCTCTCTCTTCTCTCCAACCGTTTTAATTTTAACCCCGATCTTATGGGTTCTCATTGACGAATAAATAGCAAACTTCCAAACAGACAGACCGATCTCCAGCATTTAAGATGTAAATCACAAAGAAATTGTTTATCATCAAGTTAATTTATGTCACATAAATCTCTAATTCATTATAAATTATATAACCTACCAATAGGTGTTGCCCTATCACGCTTTATAACATGCGTTGTCTTGCCCTTGGCCTGATCTTGACCATGCGCATACGCAGCTCAGGCGAACGTTCGCGCGCATTTAATAAACTTCTTTGACATCCGTTCTCTTCATTGCAGTGACATTGTAACTAATCTTTTAACCTTTTCTTAATAGGCTGGCGTTTATGATTTTTCGCAATTTAACTTGAGGTTAACTCTTTGTCATGACTTCTTTAGGGCCGGGGGGGTCTTTTTTAGGGTAGTCAACAAGGAACCCTTATAGTTTCGCCGTGTCCGTCTGTCTGACTGTCGGTCTGTCTGTCCCCGCTTTATCTCAGATACGCTTAGTAGGTACTAGAAAGTAATTTGGCATGGGTATATTATATATTTCTTTTCTCGTCTTTTCCATGGTGTGGGATATCGTTGGATAGCCCGTTCAAAAATATTGAGTCTGTGAACACATTTTTTCGATTCAGGGAGCCGTTTGCGTAATATTAAGCTTTAAAGTGCTAATTTTTGTTAGAGTCAAGTGTGCCCCCCCCTCACCCTTAGAGTGGCCAGCTAAATGGTTGTTTTTGGATATCTGAAAAAAATCATGGCAGTACATATAACGAAATTTAAAGGAAAGCTATCACAGATAAGTAGGCTTTACAATTTAACGAGTAACATTTGCAGTTAGAGAATTGAACGTGACGTTTATGGGAGAACATGTTTTTCAACTAAAAGTTTATAAATACATCCCAACTTCGGAACCCTTCATTGTGCGTGGTCCGACACGCACTTGGCCGGTTTTTTTTTACATGAATGTAAGTAGGAAAGATAGGTAAAACGATTCTAGGTTGATAAAGAACGCATTAACCTTTTGACCGCCACAGTCATGTATAAACGACAGAGCAAAATGTGCCCAGCACGCCACGGTCACGACTACATGACAGCTTTTTAGGAATAATTCGTAGCTTGGCGCCGAGGGCACGTCTTTGCTTTTTTGACGTGGCGGTCAATAGATTAATATTTTTTATGTATTACACTAATGAACTAAACATAATTCATTAGTGTCCTACACTAATGAATTATGTTTAGCAAAATATGTAGGTAATGAAAAAAATAAATCAAAGTACCCCAAATTTTCCCCTTACCGAATTGGAAAACTGAACTTTCGCACCTCAGGTAGGTTACGTTTTCATCTTTTGACCATTCGTACAGAAATAGGAGTTAGGTACATTGCTGATTAATCAGTTTTGATGTCTATGATCATGGGTGCTCCGCACCCACTATTTACCTCTCATGGGTGCTGGATCCCCGAGCACCCACGGAGTCGGCACCCCTACCTTTACCCTACTTTTCTACCGACTGCTCATCGATTGAAATCACCCTACCATATTTTCAAAATTATAATTTTTGCTTTACAAAACGCCCTGCAAGGTCATACCGTTTCTAAAAAAGTACCAGATAACTAAATCACTTAGATCAACCTTGAAAAATTCTTTGCAAATATTTTAGGAGAGTAACTTATCTAAATCTGCAAACAAGACGATGTAATAATAAGTAATAAGTAATTACAAATGACAATAATATTAATATACTCAACGTAAACACAAAGTTTACTCGTACAGGCGTCTTAACTACTACAGGCTGATTTTTTTAACCTATTGACCGCCATGTCAAAAAAGCTAAAACGTGCCCTCGGCGCCAAGCTACGAATTATTCCTTAAAATCTGTCATGTAGTCGTGACCGTGACGTGCCGGGCACATTTTGGTCTGTCATCTATACATGACTGTGGCGGTCAAAAGGTTAAACACCACGAATATTTTATTAATAACTTCAGTATCAACGGTTACCGGTAGTTTCCGTTAACCTGCCGATAACATAACAGGTCATTATAATACCTACTCTTAAGATCTATTTATGTTTTATGACTAATTTTATCACGCGATTTTGTTCGCTCATTAACTAAATGGTGAAAATGTTTTAAATGTTGCGTCATTTTTCTCGAACTGTTTGAAATGTCACTTGGACACGGTAATTTTAAAGGCTGCTAAATGAAAGTCACTACAATATGCACACTATTATAATGTATTAAGTATATACTACGCAGCTCGCAAAGACCAACTTCTTCTTCGTCTTTTACGAAGTTCGTTAAGCAGGGGTTTGCAGAATTTGAGGCTTGTCATTATTTTTACACTAACTTAGGTTTTGCCCACGGCTTCGCCCGCGTACTATCGAGATAAAAAGTATCCTATGTCCTAACCCAGGTCATTGTCTACCCATGTGCCAAATTTCATTCAAATCCGTTCACCCGTTTTAGCGTGATTGCGTAATACAATTCAAACTCACTTTTGCATTTCTAATATTAGTTAGGGTATCATCATCATTCTCCTGCCCTTATCCCAATTTATTTGGGGTCGGCGCAACATGTCCCTTTCTTCCATACTTCTCTATTAGTTGTCACCTCGGTAGTCACCCCCTTTCTAGCCATATCATCTTTCCCACAGTCCATCCATCGTTTCTTTGGTCTTCCTCTACTCTTATAGCCATCGACATTCATACTTAAGACTTTCCTCACGACATTTTCCTCATTCCTCCGCAACACATGCCCATACCATGCCAACCGATTTCACACATCCCTCTTAGCATTCTAATCTCAACTGCATGCAATTGCCTTTCATTTATCCCTTTTGTAGCCCAACATTTTGATCCATACCTACAAGACAGCAGGTCTTATCGTTGATTTATATAACTTCTCCTTAAGTTTCTGCAGTTTGTTTAATTTAGTAACACGTAATACATACAATTCTAATACAACTAACTATTTACAAGGCAGATGTGAGTGGAAACGCCGGGAGGTGATGCCCTAGGTGGACATGTAGTGACCGAATTAGGGATGTTCTTCTGAAAGGTCAGGTTCGTAGTACTCGCAACCGACGTGCGTACATAATCAGCCTTTAATGTTCCCACTGCTGGGACAAGGGCCTCCTCTCTGTGAGAGGGAGTGGGCCGTAATCCACCACGCGGGCCCAGTGCGGGTTGGTAGATGTCACATGTCTTGGAATTTTTGGTTCTAGGACATGCCGGTTTCCTCACGATGTTTTCCTTCACCGTTTTGAGAGCAGTGGTGATGAAATAATTTACACAAACTAAAGCGCCTGTGGGGGTTTCGAACCTACGACCTACAGCTCGTAAGTCGTGGCCGTTACCACTGGGCCACCACTGCTCTTCCCTGCGTGGGTGTATGACGTAAACGAAGCAAAATGAGTATATAAGGAGCGTAGCAAGTGGTGTTCTATAATTTCTGCCTACCCCCATGGGAAGAAGGCGTGAGTTTATGTATTTAACTATTTACATTAGGTACTTCGTATTCAGAACTTGCCTACTTCCTATAAAATGTGCACTAGGTCCAATCTAGAGTCCAAACAGTAAGTATCTGCAAGGATCTGCAATGGTAGCCCGCGAAATTCTATTTTTTTACGGTTTTTGCAATTTACAAGTCAGTTTCAGGTTGTATCTTGATCAAAATATGATTCCCGACCAGAACAAATATGTATTTACAGAATTATAATCATTAAAATCATTAATACATCTCTCTAAGTTATATTTGTTCCATACAAACTTTTCCAGATTTGTTCTTATGGAATAAATCTAACTAATCAATAATACTGTAAATACATATTTGTTTTTAATATATTAAGATTTATATTAATTTTACATATCGAATTTAATATCAAATTGAAAGCATTCGATTCTTATCATTATTAAAGCAGCCTGTATAAATAAACTCATCGGCCTTGGCCGCATGCCTCTTTTATTTTGGACCTGAATTCTCTTTACCGTGCCACTTCCCCTTTTCTACTCTCTGTAACTGTAGTTACATACCTACCTATGTTCATTAAGTCGATTCATTTGATTAGATCACAAAAATGTAATCCTATCCTAATACATATTATAAATGCGAAAGTAAGTTTGTTTGTTTGTTTGTTACCTTTTATGCCTTTTTTTTTGAATGGGAAATCCTTCCGTTGCCTGTGTTGCCAGGGGCCTCGGTAACCCTTTAGTACCTTCCCGCGACCCCGGCAGGCATCGGCCCTAGTGGACCCCTACACTTGTGCTGACGACATCTCTTTGAGGCCCGTGTGGAATACAACGGGCCATCGACCCGGGCCTGGTCCTTACCAGACGTTGAGCTACCCATTGCTCATCGTCCGCAAGCCCGCGCCTATGGTGGCCGGAAATCCGCCCGGGATTCCCGACGCCCAAGGCGTCTCCTGCGGCGGCTAGAGGCGAGAGGGCGCGAAATTTACACACTACAGAACTTACACACTACAGACTACACACAAGAACAGAACTACAGAACCGATCATCCTGAAATTTTGCATATACTCGTACGTTGTCAGGTGTTAGAAACGGACATAGGGTGCCTGTAATCCCGAAAAAAAATACTTTTCCCGAGGAAAACAACAATAACGCTCTTATGATAATAGTTGGCGCCACGTGTCGTTCGAATCATGGTTGATTTATATTATTACTAGCTTTTGCCCGCGGCTTCGCTCGCGTTAATATAGGTTTTCGGGTTGTACTCTGCTTGTATTATATATGCGAAAGTAAGTTTATTTGTTTGTTACGCTTTCACGCTAAAACGGCTGAACGGATTTGGATGAAATTTGGCACATAGGACTTTTTATCCCGATATTGCCACGGGATCTATACTTATGCGGGTTAAACCGCGGGGCGCAGCTAGTAATATTATTCAGTGATTTGTGTTGCCGTTATAAACACTAGACATCTTAAAGTCAGCACTTTATTGCTTATGTGACTCCGTCCCGTTCGTAGTTACCCACTGTGCTTTCCATAACCGGGGATAGGGAAATAAAAGTTCAGTTTGAAAATAGGTAAGTGTGTGCAAAAATATATTTTATTTTGTACAAGTATGACTACGCAAAAGTAGCTTTTATCAATATTAATTTAACGCTCATTTTTACGTAAATACGTAAATAATCAGCGATCACGCGCGTTCAGTTTGTTTATTTTTGCGCCGCGTGATGCAGGTTCACAGTTGGTCCAGTATCATCTTATTGATATTGATAACTCATTTATGTTCAGTGGCACCACTCTCCAACCTTTAGTTGTCATTTAGAGTTCGTAAGAGCTCCCAATCAGTTATTTAATTATTTATTTAAAAAATATGTGTTCATTTAAATTCTGTAACTTTAACATTAGTTTATAGAAATAGTTCGATTATTTTTTAAATTAATCAAACCTATCTTTTGAATTAAAAAATATACTTTTTGTAAAAAGTTATAATTCAAAAATGGAATTCTTATCTCGCAAAGTAAAGTCGCACAGTCAACTTGACGCACGTCAGGTAAATGGCGCGTCTGACACAAAAAATAAACGGTAAGCATTTGAAAATCTACCTATATGTTAAATTGCACCTGAGTTAATAAGTTAGGCGAAAAGTTGGTATAATTAATCGTTACACCTTGGAAATAGGTACCTACTAAATAATGGTGATGAGAGGCAAGAAAGAATTATTGACAAGTATGTTTTTTACATTTAGTATTTGATAGGAATCTTAAATTATTCTTATCATTGATTAGGATAACAAAAATAAATCACTGAATGTGCGCTTTTATCATTTCTAACGTCACGATATTATCGTGGGCGTTCACGTCTCGGTATCACGATTTCACAGAGAAGTAAAATGTATGAAAATACGTGAAGACGCTTTTAAATTTCCGTCCACGATAACGTTTGTCGGGCACGTCTTTTCTTTAAATGTTATAGACGACAAAATTATACCTAATTAAAAGCGCATAATAACCTACCCACAATTTTGTTCTGAACAGGTGATCTGTCTTGTCATTTTGTATGAATTGAATTATCTAAGAGATATGATACACTAGTGCTTCGTACTAGTGTTGTTTAAAGTATTTATTTTTATTTTATTTTCCATTTTTTAGTAGTTACCCAGTTAATGAGGTCCACAGACCATTACCTCAGCACAACGCAGGGATTGAACGTTTTGGACCGTTTTACGGAAAGGTTAACACCATTCACTTAGTAAGCAATTTATGCAAATTAGAAGTACAGTAAACCGTGGCATCTTTACTTTCCATGAGCAATTTTACCAATGAGTATTGTACTTAAATATCTCTTATGAATTTACATAACCTAATTACAAAGTTAAGCCTAAAAAGGCCCTCCGGGCATTGTACCGAGGATGCTGGCGGCATTTCCTCGCTGAATTGCAATGCTGATGCGTTGCACGAGAAAGCCGCCAGCTTTTCGGTCACCAGTTACATCTGTTAGAGTTTGTAGCAGGCCATAAACAAAAAGAATAAATTAGAATGGTTACCTAGCTACAACTCGTTGACTTGTGATTGAACTTTGACAATATAAAAAAAGTGTTTTTAAAGTGAATAAATTATTATAAATAATTTATTCAATAAGTGTGTGCTGGCTGTGAAACATTCTGCACTACTGCGTGGTGGTGTCAGTTGGAACACCCAGGTTAGAAATCCTGAAATTCCAACAGGTTATGGGTCCTGCGCCAGAATGGAAAGTTTTACTGCTAAATTGAAAATTGGAAATTTAGAAGGGAAGGTAAACTGGGGTCAATAGAAATACAAGGTAACCATTATGCTGCGTGGTACAGAAGGTGCTATGGAGGCAGCAGCAGGGAACAATCAGAAACCAACCCAACCGTGTATAAGAGCTGGTGATGCAGAAGTTGGTGCCTAATAATTTAGCTATGGCAAAATATAGAAAAGCTGACAGCAACGCGTTACTTATAATCACAACAAGTTTATCACTGAATAAGATCATGCGGTTCGAGACTGCAAATGATGTTTGGGAGGAACTTCAGACTCTTTGACGGACAATCTGAGGATAGAGCTTACAACCTGTGCATGGAGTTTTTTGGCTTTAAGCGTGATAATAGAGACGACGTGTCTACGCATATGTCCAAGCTTAAAAATATTTGGAATAATGTAAATGCTGAAATTACCAAGAGTGAAAGAAACGTTAAGCTACCAGAGCTGTTCTTAATATACAAAATTCTCGAAACGTTAGATGAAAAATACTTTTCGTTCAAGTCAAGCTGGCTTCTGATCAATAAAAAAGACAACCATAGAGAATTTGACAAGTCACCTCTGTGCTTATGAGAGAGCACTTAGTGGAAATGGCGAGACTAGTCCAGAGGCCCTAGTAATAAATAAGAAAGTGCAGAAGATAAAAAAGAAGAAGTTGACGAAGTGCCACTATTGTTCTGAAAATGGTCATTGGGTTAAAACCTGCCTTAAGTGGATCAGAGATGGAAGACCTCCGAAACCCTCTAAAATAGGAACAGGCTCGTCACCACAAGTTCAAAACATAACATTGATGATCAAGGCATTTTCATCGAAACAATCTCAGAATAAGTATAATTGGTTCATGGACAATGGGGCGACAGTACGTATCACAAACAGGACATATTTCAAGACTTCACAAATTTTGATTTGAACCACACAGTGACCACTGCAGACGGTACTACCATTCCTGCGAAAGGGAAAGGATCGGTGGTAGTTGAATCAAATATAAATAGGAGAAAGGAATTCATAACACTCAGCAACGTTTCGTATGTGCCATCATTAACAAGGAACTTATTTTCGGCTTTAGCTGCACAAGACATGATTCCAAACAGCGTCTTTCTTTACCTCTACTGCAACAGAATGCAAGTTGGTAATAGATGGAATCACACGAGTTATTGGGAATAGGAAACACAATGGAGGATTATATG
Organism: Atethmia centrago; assembly: GCA_905333075.3. NCBI lineage: Eukaryota > Metazoa > Arthropoda > Insecta > Lepidoptera > Noctuidae > Atethmia > Atethmia centrago. The sequence continues at coordinate 8,827,769 of HG995383.1, read as the reverse complement.
TATAAACTCAATATAAAAACCATAATCCCAGATAACCATATTCAAGCGAATGTAGTGTGGTCACAGGAAGATCTCCTTCAAATATACCATGAGAGATTTGGACATTAGAATCCAAGACATGTCAAGAACCTAGTGAAACGAGAACTAGGTATAGACATAAACTGTGATGTGAAGGGTGTATTTATGGAAAAACGCACCGTCAAAAATTCGGTAAAAGAGAGAGAGCGTCAAGCATAGGTGAATTGATCCATACGGATGACTGCTGTCCTTTCGAAGAAAGTTTCTCTAAATACAAGTACTTTGTATTGTTCAAAGACGACTATTCTAGCTATAAATCGGTGTACTTTATACGACAGAAATCTGAAGTCAAGAATATGTTAGTACGCTTTATTACTGAAATGAAAGCAAATGTACATTCAATTAAAACTATTTTTCGGACAATGGCGGAGAATTTGACAACAAGGAGATATTTTACACAAGTATGGAATTACACAGAGACTCACAGTGCCGTACACATCCGAACAAAATGGTGTAAGCGAGCGCGAGAACCGAACATTAGTAGAGGCAGCACGATCAATGATGCACTCAAAAGTAGAGCTGCCACAGACGCTTTGGGCAGAATTGATCAATACCGCGACATCGTGCTCAATCGTACAGGGTCTTCTCGAGTGGAGAACAAGATGCCTTTTGAATTATGGCATGGAAAGAAACCTAAAATCAGTCACTTAAGGATTATTGGCAGTGAATGCTACGCTCACGTACCGAAACAGAAACGAAAAAAACTTAGCAAGAAAGCTGTCAAAGGGATACTCATTGGTTACGAAAATGATGGGTACCGCATTTGGGATGGTCACCAAACTCAGAGATCGAGAGACGTAACCTTCTTTTAAGATGTTGAATACAAGATTCCAACTCATATTGAGGTTAATAAGCCAGCAGAAATCATGATTTAGAGGCGGAGGATCCTGAGTTAGAGGGAGATAACAGTTTGGTTCAGGAAGAACAAACTGAAGATCATCATTCAGATAATGAAGATCAAAATCTAGAGGAAGATAGAGACATGCCTGAAAACGATCTACAAGAAGGAGACAATTTCTTTGCTGCTGAAGACATAGATCCTGAAGAAACGATCGTTGTTAATGAGCCAAGATACAACTTGAGGGACAGAAACATACTGCGACCACCTCGAAAGTATGAGGACTTTGTTTGTCTAGTAGAGTCTTTTCCTAATACGTTCAAAGATGATGTTCAAGCTAAAGACAGTGAACACTGGCTACAAGCTATGGAGAGTGAAATTAACTCTCTACGAGTTAATGATGTGTGGACTTTATCTGAACTACCACTTAAAAGAAAGGCGCTTCCCTCAAAGTGGGTCTTCAGAATTAAAAGAAATCCTGATGGCTCAACAGACAAATACAAAGCGCACCTGTTGGTGAAGGGGTTCAAACAGCGATTAGGTGTCGACTATGACCAAACATTTAGTCCAGTCGCAAGGATGGCCACTATCAGAGCTCTAATAAGTGTTGCAGCTAAAGAAATATTGGTCTTGACACAGTTTGACGTTTCAACCGCGTTCTTGTATTGAAAACTTAAAGAAGAAATCTTTATGGAACAACCTGACGGCTTCAATGATGGTTCAACAAAAGTATGGAAACTGAAACGAAGTTTGTACAGACTAAAGCAAGCGCCACGTTGCTGGAATTCTTGTTTTGCCGAGATTCTTCTGGATTTAGACTTCAGAGTGACACCGACAGCTGTTTATTTGTCAAGGAAATGAAAGGAAAGAAATTACTCATAACATTGTATGAGGATGACGGTCTAATAGCTGAGGTTTTTCTAAATGAGTTAAGGAAGAAGCTGAAAATTACTACAAAGCCTGCATCTTACCTTAATCTCTAAAAGATTGAGCGAGATACAGACGGATCTATAACTATTAAACATGAATCTTATACAAAGAAGATTCTGGAGAGGTTCATATGACGTACTGTAACTCCCTTTCAACTCCAGTTCAAAAGGAATCGGTGACATCAACCTTTCAGACAGGGAAAGTGGATGATGAAAGAAAAGATTTTCCATAACGAGAAGCTATAGGTGCCTTGGCATATCTTATGGTTGGGACTCGTCCCGATATTGCTTATGCAGTCAGCGTGGCATCTAGAAAACTTGAAAATCCTGATATATCAGATTGGCAGATGGTCAAGAAGATTTTTAGGTACTTGAAAGGAACGACTTCTTTTGGTTGGTATAAGGTACAAGTCAGACCACTCCAATGACTTTATTATTGGCTACAGTGATGCTGACCACGGTGGAGATCAGCAAACCGGTCGATCAACTACAGGCGTTATATGTTTATACGCTGGAGGAGCTGTAGCGTGATTAAGCCAAAGACAAACATCGGTTGCAATTTCAACAACAGAAGCCGAAATCGTTGCAGCAAGGGAGTTAATTTGGTTGCAGAGAATATTTACCAAACTCACAGAGCTGAAAGTTTTCCCAACGCTTCTAGTTGACAATGAAGCTGCAATTCGCCTGGCTCAAAACCCCGAATTCCACAAGCGAACTAAACATATTAGAATTAGACATTTCTTTGTTGCGAGAAAAGGTTCTTGATGGAGAAATACTTGTGGAGAGGACAAGCTCAACCGATCAGTTGGCAGACATGCTTACCAAAGAAATGCCAAGACCAAGACTTGTCCAGTTAAGAAGTCAACTTGGACTGGTTGAAACTTTTTAACATATTCAAAGAGGGAAAGTGTTAGTTTGTTTGTTTGTTTGTTTGTAGCAGACCATAAACAAAAAGAATAAATTAGAATGGTTACCTAGCTACAAATCGTTGACTTGTGATTGAACTTTGACAATATAAAAGAAGGTGTTTTTAAAGTGAATAAATTATTATAAATAATTTATTCATTAAGTGAGTGCTTGCTGTGATAATAATACCTAATTCATTTCACCCTCTCATTCAATCTAAACTTTAACTTGAAACATTCTGCACTACAGCGTGGTGGTGTCAGTTGGAACACCCAGGTTAGAAATCCTCAAATTCCAACAACATCAACTAGACGTTTCGCAATTTCCGCAAATAACTTATGCGCACTGGGAACCCACGGACCGAGGGTCTCGCGAATATCTGTCGATTACTAAAAGTCTGTTACAAATTGTCGATTTTTATTGAGTACGGAACTCCGCTGTCCGTCTGTCTGTCTATCTGTCTGTCCGTCTGTCACCAGGCTGTATCTCATGATCCGTGATAGACAGTTGAAATTTACACAGATGATGTGTTTCTGTTGCCGCTATAACATATAATACTAAAAAACAGAATAAAATAATTATTTAAGGGGGCTCCCATGTGTAGGGTGTATCCCTAACATAAGTAATGTCAATGCAAAATAAAATGTCAATGTAATGCAGAATTTTAACTTAAATACAGAAAATGTCAGTGAATGCTCAACGGGATGAATCAAAATAAAAATGGTAGTTATCCGACTCAAACCACGTCTAATTGAACACTAAATGTAATATACATAAAATGCATAGAATAATGCAATATGTCAGTGTCAATGCACTGCCAAATGTAGGTCGCGTCCAAAGTGCAAATACGCGAGCCTACTGGCTAACTTATTGCAATAAATATATTTTAAAACCCATGTACGTGCACCGTACACCATACAACAGACATGATTTTTTTTGCCGTTTTTATAGATAACGTACGGACCCCTTCGTGCGCGAGTCCGACTCGCACTTGGCCGGTTTTCAACTTTTCTTTGATATTCATCATCTGCCTGCTTTTTCCCAACTATGTTGGGGTCGGCTTCCAGTCTAACCGGATGCAGCTGAGTACCAGTATTTTACATGGAGCGACATTCTACTTTTCCTTGATATTAAATAGCGGAAACAGATTTTTTGCAATCGAGATATATTTAAGTACAATAATCACTGGTAAAATTGCTCATGAAAAGTAAAGATACCACTATTGACGGTAATTCATTTGAGTTGCTATTTTTGTATTATTAATCAGTTATTACGCGATGAGGGCATGAGGAGAGTGCGATATGTAGAATTAAGAGATTGGATTATGTACAGGATTGTATTATTCTGAAAGTAATGTTTTAGATTCTTATTTAAATATGCTAGGAATGAATACGCAGTTCTTTCAAGCAAAATCATCTTTATCTTGGTATTTCGATTGGACTGGAAGCCGACCCCGGCATGGTTGGGAAAGGGCTAGTGCAGATTGATTTTGGAATCTTTTGTTTCGATATAATACAGCGTGAGATTAAAAAAATCCTTTTTGATTAACATTAATGTGGGATTTTTAAATCTCGTCGGTATTTAATGACCGATGGTCTGTCAATCTTTCTTTTAAGGGCCATTGCCATTTTTCCCTTGCAATTGAACCCCAAGTTTTAAGGAAATAATCCCGGAATGCATCATAGTCAACATCATCATCTGCCTAGCCTTATACCAACTATGTTGGGGTCAGCTTCGAGTCTTACCGGATACAGCTGAATATCAGTATTTTACATGGAGCGACTGCCTATCTGACCTCCACAACCCAGTTATTGGGTAACAGGATACCCCTTGGTAAGACTGGTTTTCAGACTTTCGAGCTTTTGCATCATAGTCAACACTGTCTGAAAAGTAATCTAATTTATGACAGAGTATCTTTATTTTACCCGACTACGACAAAAAAGTTTTCTCATAATTTTCTAAAAATCTTGAAAATTTGTCAAAGATAATGAAACATTCTTTGTTGTAGACCTATTCGTGATCTACGAACATCCTCTGTATACTCGCTAGCACATTAAGTTACCACAAACTGTCAAATTTTCTGATTCGATTTTGAACTTAAGACGCTGATAACACCTAAACCGCGGTCACTGTCAGATTGCATAAAAAAGAAAGAGAAGTGCGATCACACAACGCTTGTAATTTATTGCAAAATATGAAGCAATTATCTATTTACTCAGAATTGAGTTGAATAATCGAAAATAAAAACAACCAAGTTCTGCAATCAAATACGACCCGAGTTCTGCAATCAAATAAGACGTTCTTGTTATGAATACTGACCAATTAGAGCTTGAGTCAAAGTTAGGATTTCTGCAATTTCTTTTGCACAGATTTATTCAATGGTTTTTGAAAAGTAGGTATTATATTTAACTGTTGATTACTTGTTTATTATATGGGCTAATAAGCCGACTTGACCCCAATTGCAAAACATGTAACGGTGATTTCCCAGTAATCTTCTGTTTTATTCTATTAAGCGTACGGTATGTTGATATTTAAAACAGATATTTTGGGTTAGAACTCAAGGTAAGAGGTTTGTTTAACGTTAGTTTGTATCGAGATTTTTTTTCAAAACGTGTTTTGGTAACAACCAAGTTCTGGTAAATATGTTCAAAATTAACATATATTTTTTCCGCTACCACAAACTATACAGATTAGGCAATTTTTTTTCTTACGAGAAGCCTATTTTGGTCAATTGGTTCTTGTCAGCGCCTTAACCATGATGATTTTAAAGTTTAAAATCATTTGGAGAAATTTGACAGTTTGTGGTAACTTGATGGGCTGGCGACTTTACCGTGTTTCTGGCAAATAAAATACTTTGACTTCTTTCTATTTTATTTAATGATAAAGACGTCTAAATAGAACAATGGGTTCTCTCATGACTAAATTAGTAAATTGTTTCAGATAGTGTTTTATTATGAGCTGTCCTTGTGAGAAAAACTGTCGATCCTGTCTCGCGAGGCGTAGGTAGGCCGTAGAGCTTCGTAGCGTAGCGTCGTAGCCTCGTAGCCTCGTAGCAACTTGTGTAGGCGCGAACCTGTGACTTAATTAGCAACCTTATTTGAGTTTTTGTTTGTCTTACATAATCTAATGTGTTGCTGACCTTAAGGTTTATATGACTGCAAGGTTCATTACGTTTTAATATTGCCTTGTTAATAAACGTGATAAAAAAGAGATAAATTGATTTTTATAATGGCGTGTGCCATTATAAATACACAACAACAAAGTTAGTAAAAATAATCCTGAAGTTATTTTCAAGAGATTTTTTAAGTCAGAGTCTAGTATGAAGTACTTATATCGTAGTTTTTTATTTATTATAGTATTACAAGGACTTATTAGCTTATCTAGTTTGTTTAAAAAAGTAATTTAGTAAACTTACTAGAAGTTATAGAAAGTTATTTAATGTTATCAATGCTGCAGTGGTGCAAAATGGTGCTCTACGAAAAGTAACTTAGGTGTGGATGCATTTTTAGATTCATAAAATATGCGAGGAATGAATACGCAGTTCTTCTGCGTTTTGGTCTTGAGAATGAGGATTAATTTGAAAGTTTGCTCAAACCAATAAACACTGAATAACATCTTTATGTATCTATCTAAATCACACAAATAATCTTCATACCTTAGCAAGTACGTAGTTCGTGGAAGGAGAGATCGTTGCTTTACATTTCCTCCTTAGCTTTATATTATAGAAACCAGGACTTTAGTAACTATAATAAAATAAACAAATAATAAACTCACGCCTTCTTCCTATGAGGGTAGGCAGAAACTATAGAACGCCACCTGCTCCGCTCCTTACTTACTCCTTTTGCTTTTACGTTCATACACGCACGCCGGTTGAGAGTACTACGCACCTGACCTTTTTGAAGAACATCACCAAATCACCAATGAGGTCACTATACGAGTATGTCTTCCCAGAGCGTCCCGAACAAAGAAGACATTATTTCTGCATCAGATGTGGTAGCTTTGTATGGGCCAAAACAATCTAAAATGTAAAACATCACAGGCTACTATTAAAAATGGCTTTCACAGATTTCAGTATTTGTGTAAAGAATGTGTCTTTTTGAAACATATAATTGCCACTTTTATTTTAAAAAATGTATGTTCCATCACACATTACAATAAATTGTTCGTTATTTTCATTATAAATTCCATTTGGGGTCATGAGATTGTGTTCTGTCAATTGTTCTCTCGTCATTCCGAGGTTACATGGAACAAAATCTGGTAGTAGTATCTCTCGTGCTGTTTGCATTAACCTCCAATGACCGTGTAGTGCGAGGAACTACTAGTAATGTGGATATTGGTGCCGATTCCCTTGTTCACAAACTAACCTAAATTTAAGTTCAGAGCATCTTTTTCTTTCTATTTCATTAAGAAAAGGACAGAAGATAAATTTTAGTTTAGTCCTGTCAAATTAATCAGCGCTTGACGTAAATTGACGTAATTTTAGTAGACAAGATTTTAGTCACGTCTAAACTTGTATGGAGTAATGACAGGCGCTGATTAATTTGACAGGACTAAACTAAAATTTATCTTCTGTCCTTTTCTTAATGAAATAGAAAGAAAAAGATGCACTGAACTTAAATTTAATTTAGTTTGTGAACAAGGGAATCGGCGCCATTCTTAAGTCGGAATCACCTGTCCGCGTTTTTATCAATACAGCAGCTAGACATAATATACCCGTGTTTTTCCAACAGTCGGGAAGGTCTTCCAATAAATTAAGGAATTTCGCTTTTGTTAAGCCCATCCAAAATCCAAATAAATGGACATCAATTTCTTGTACTGATTACTGAGTACTTGAAAAAACGAGAAAGGGCTTGGGTTTTTGAACAAAGGAAAAAACGTGCTCAACTTGTTCAACAGTGAAATCACTTATGCTGTTTTCACTGGCATAAAGGGAATCCCAACTGTTTCCATTTAAATGGTTTGTACCTACCCTAACTAGTTTGGGAATATAAAAATTGTAGTTGGACGAAATGGTAGCCCGCAGTGCACACACACAGTATGCAGATGGAAGGTACTAATGGGTCACCGAGGCCCCTGGCAACACAGGCAACAGGAAGGAATACGGGTGGGTTTTATTAGTAAGAGACTGACACACCCTCCCGTTCCGCCCAGAGCGGGAGAAGTTATTTGATGATTTCCCATCCAAAAAAAAAAGTGTGCAGATTTTCATTCTCACGCCCATAAAATGCACAATGAGATGCTGTATAGGGAGCACGTTTATAAATAACCGAAATGATGATTGATTGATTGATTTTTTGATGATGTTTTTTAATGAGCGTGTTTAGTAATGTTATGTTACTTGATATCTCACTGGTTGGGCTTGAGATTGTTAACCTGTTGAGTGTTCCTACTAACATCTGCCTTGTAAAAATACCTTTTGTCAGTCGCCTTTCATTCATCCTCTCAACAAGACCAAACCGTCTAAGCATACTCTTTTCAAATTTTCTTTTTAAAACAGATGTTACAAATAAATATAAAGTACTCAGTATCATTACCTAGTAAGTTGTGCAAATATTTATATTATTGTTAATCTAACTAAATAATGATTAAAATAACATTACTAAATTATAATACTCAAAAAAAAAAACAATATTAAAATAAAATAAATCCAGAATACTACAAATGTCAGTCTTAAAAAAATAAAAATTTTCAGATGAATTATAAATTATAATACATGTCATATACTTAACAATCAAATAAATTCAATTAAAATATTGGTCCAAATTAAAATAAAATTAAACAGATGTCAAATCAAATTGATAAAGCATGTCTCACTATTTGTATTGTCATATTATTCAGTCTCAATAAATTACTCTAAGTATAAATATCTACCTATATTCTGGATATTGCTTTAACAATCTATGTACCTAAGTATACTAATATTATAAATAAAATTTGCGGATGAAGTCGCGGGCAGAAGCTCATATTTTATACGTTGGATAGAGAGAGTAGGTATTTATTTATTTATTTATTTATAATAAGCACACCAACAGCACTGTCACTTACATTTCAAACAAACTAACATCTAAAATCGGCATTTCAATAACCGTGCAAATAACAGGTATGCATGACATTGATACTGAAAAATTAGAGACAGGAAAAAAAAAGTGTGTCCAGTAAACCTGAATCCTGAACACTACAAAAAACTAAACAATTTGAGCTATATAGGCGTACATTGTTCGCATTGTTTCTAAGACGACTTTTAGATACAGCGTGTTTTACACTGTTGAAGTTAAACTAATTAATTAATTACCGGCATCATCTAACTTAAAGATAATAAAAACATTACATGTAGGAGTGAAACCACAGTTTCCTCGGAGACTCAGATAGCTACAATAATGTCAATGACCCAAATAATAATAATCATGGTTTCAATGCGGTTTGACTATCTATCGATTATTTAATAGGTAGGTAGCGCAAATACATACTTACACAGTCCTTGTCAGAGTCTATTCCTGAAACTTTCCGCTGAAAAATAATTTAAAACTGAAATTCTAACCGTCTAAGAATGAAAAATACAGCTTAACTGACCTGACCTGCCGGGCAATTGCGTAACACATAAAATGACAATTGATCGCAATGGGTTTCATTTTAACAGTTCACCCACGTTAAGTGCGTTATTCACGTGGTTGAGCTGACGAATTTTTCAAACCTATGAAGCAATGGATTAGCAATACTTATCCTTCAAAACTATCGGATTGTGATTAAAACTGTGTTTCGCAATTATAAAAAAATATTTGTTTGTTATATTATTTATATTAGTTATAATACATACTTGTGTGCTTTGTTATAAAAAATACTTACCTACTGCACAATTCCCACGCAGTTCAAGTGTCAGCGCCATCTGTTATCAAACGGAAGAGGCCGCACTGCGGTGACTACGTTATCACTGAAAAATTTTCCTGCTTTCCCAGGAGCGAAACCGCAATGAGTCCAGCGCCCCCCGCACAACGAGACAAAACGAGCGCCACACACGGCTCCGGCAAGCAGTCGTACGCGGCCAGCGCAGGAAAGTGTACGCACGACATGGAACGCGATCGCATCGGACTATGGGGCTCCGGAGACAGCACGGCTGCAAGTCAGGTCTCCGGTCTCGACCGCCTTCGCCACCCTGGACTCAACAAGGTAACTTTTCACATTGTTTAAAATTAATCTTTCACAATATTGAGATCGATGACCGCGTATTTTCGGTTAGGTCATGGTTCCGACTTGGCGGAAGTGTTCAATTCTTACGGCAAATCGTATTATCCATGTGTGCATCGTTCTAGTTTGTATTGAGAATCAAATTGTCAGGTTTCAATGTAGGTGTCAGCTCACATCCGCTGTCCAATTGTCATGTAAATGTTTGTTTTGAACTCTAAACCCGGCGTCAAAGTTCACGTGGCTCGTAATGTCAACAAACTTACGGGATCTAAACAAGGATTTCGTTACACTGTAATGTTTTGGTGATAGTGTAGAAAACTGATTTTTAGGTTTCATATCCGGAATAGAGGGAAATCTGATGAAATAGAGACGTAACATTTGCAACAGGTATTAAGACGATGACGGATCACCATGACTTCTATGTATTGAATAAATATCTAATTCCTACGCTCTCGTTCAATAAAATCAAGGAAGTGTTACATGTTAAAGTTGTTAGATAATTCCTTGTTGTGATGGCAACGGAATGGCGAGCGCATTGATATGAGGACATATTTCGCCCTGACATTGGCACGCTTCCGGTCCTACGCATTCTGTTTTATTGCCTTGATATAAATAACAATATTTTTATGAAAGTAGAAATCAAAAATATCAATTTCAGTCTTCGAAAGGCTTTTTTTGTAAAATAGAGATACTTATTTAATTAGTAATTTCATTATTTTCTATGTAAGTCAGGTATTCATGTGTTTTATAACTACATTATGCAAACCACACGTCGGTATTTTGCATTTTCTATCTTTAGAGCGATAAATATCAAAGACAAATATGTATTGTATGATATCTTCTCAAGTTTTCAGGCGATGTACACATTTATTTGTTCGGTTTGTCAATTTCAAAGCAGTTTTGAAAAGTCACGCATACCGTGTATTTTTTCGGAGACAGGAAATATTATTTAGTTATTTTCCTAGATACAATGCTATCATTTTAAAAGGTGCTAAATTTGCATGACAAGATTACCAAACCATTTCATATATTATAATAATACTAGCTGCGCCTCGCGGTTTCACCCGCGTTAATCTCGATCCCATGGTAATATCGGTATGAAAAATAGATGTTAGCCGATTCTCAGACCTACTCAATATGCTCACAAAATTTCATGAGAATCGGTCAAGCCGTTTCGGAGGAGTACGGGAAGAACATTGTGACACGTGAATTTTATATATAAGATAACAATTAGTTCAATGAAACCAAAGCGTACCTAGACTCTATAATCATACATTATGTTAATATTACGCGCACATTGAAGGCATAAATAATTTCACTTTTTAAGCACCTGTAAACATGTCTACGCAGCTTATTAACACTTCAAATGCACGGAGAAGCTATGGGGGACAAGTCTACAAGTTTCCCTCCTCTAAAGAGCATAGGGGCTCCCCATAGGCTCATTTGAACTCGTTCTAAAAAGGGGTCACCGATTTATCTAGAGGGGTGACTGGATATTTGCGTAAAACAAGAACAAAGGAAGGTATACGTTATATCTATGTTACTCACTTTACTGACATGTTAAGGTTCAAAATATCGTGTGCAAAGATGCCTTGAGTGCCTTGTTTCTTTTTAAGAGGCCTATTAACTTTCGATCCTGATTTTTGCGTTAAATAGCCAACTTTGGCGTTATTATTCTGAGAAACTGAACTACTTCGCCAACTTTTACTTATTAAATGGTGGGGAACAGTTCCAGAACTCCCTTTTCCCAATTGTTGCTTATATATTTTTATAAAGCCAAAATTCCGAAGCAAATTTTTCATAAAATGCGCGGCGACACTTTTTCGAGCTCGTGGATTGAACTACTGTACATAAGCAAACGAAATGAAATATATATAATAATATCTCTTAAATAGTGGTTTCGTTCTTAGTGGCCTCAGAAAATTGAAATATGTATGGAATATCTATAAATAAAATCCCGTTAAAAACCATAAAACTACTAAAAACGGTCAGAATGAACTCTAAATTTGTACTTACTACATTCATATTATTACGTAAAATTTATACCAGAATAACCGTTAGTTTATAAGAAATTAAATTTTATATAAAATAATAATGCAATGCGTCGGCTGCTTAATCTTTCAGAACGCAATTTTGTGATAGGCCTCTAATGAATGACTTGATGTGATATTAAGTCACTAGTTGCTATGGTTACCTACCTCGATTGCAATATATCGCATATTAGCAACAATACTTATTAAAACTTTTGCCGTGTCAACGTGCCAGTATGTCAGCTATCTACCTACTACCCCAGAATAGAATACCTGATGATTGCTTCGAATAGGTACCCCATTTAACGACGGAAAAATACCAGAGTGCACACAAAAATATGGTAGTTTCATCAAACTGTGAACACTTTTTAAAATAAAAGCCAAGTATTAAAATACGACCTTTGTACGTTGCAATTAAGACTACTATTAATTAACACTATCTACCAATTACGGCTTAGTTTCTAAATTCATCGTAAATCGTTTCATGACGAAATCAGTTTGATATTGAGTCGCGGGTTGTTATGGTTACCTCGTGTTTGGGTATTGATTGTATTGTAACTCTGCTAATTGTAATAATAGTTTGTTCAAAACATCTTAATAATGGCAGCATGGATGTAATGCACGACAATATTCCGAAATATTACTGAAAATGTCAGATAAACATCTTATCTCGAATCTTCTAGTGTTTTCTGGCAGTAAGTGATGTTTAATTTAACCTCGTGTTAGTTATTTATTCTTTATGTTAACTTGTTTCCGATACATTACCTTCACAATTTATTAACGTCAATATTTATGTCCAAAGATCACAAGATCACAACAAAATAGTTACTTTATGCGTATGTATGTTATATAACTTGGAGACCAAAAATCGCCGTGGATATCTACACTGATATTATGAAGAGAAAATATTTGTATTTTTGTTTGTTTGTAATGAATAAACTCGAAAACTACTAGACCGATTTTAAAATAATATTATATAAGGTGTCGTTTTGCATCCTCGTCAAATTCAAGGGGGTATCTATGCTAATGATTCTCGACACGAATCAATAATAAAATAAGTAGGTCTTTTTTTTTCTAACATTCGGAAATTGGTATGTGTGGGACACACATGTTAAAACGCGGCCCGTGTGATACCGCACTGTAACTGCCCTTTTACACACACTACCGCATAGGCAACGGAGTGATTCTGTTCTGTCTAAAATACTGTTTAACTTAAAAAAAAAAAAACTAAAAAACAAGTATGTATTAATTATTGAGCAGGTATCGTAATTTTATTTGCTTATATACCTATGTCTTTCATAGCAGCCTCCTGAAATTTGACAAGGATGCAAAACGACACCTTGTATAGAGGTTTAATTTGTGAGTTTTTATGGAGGAGAATTATCTTCGGAAATACGGATCCAATTCCGAAAATTCTTTCTCTAATGGGAAGCTACAGCATTGTTGAGTGCCATAGGATATTTATTTTTTGTAAAAACAAGAAATGTCACGCAGACGAAGTCGCGGGTAGAAGCTAGTCGTTTATAAATAAATAACCTTTAATTATTAACGTTAACACTTTTTGCGTGATTTTAGTATTAAATAACTGTTAATTGATCAACATACAGTCCACGTTACAATCAATCTGCCTAGCCGTTTCCCAACTATGTTGGGGTCGGCTCCCAGGCTAACCGGATGCAGCTGAATATCAGTATTTTACGTGGAGCGACTGCCTATCTGACCTGCACTACCCAGCCCGAAAGCCTGAAGCCAAAGCCCGAAGCCAAAGCCCGAAGCCAAAGACCGAAGCCAAAACCCGAAGCCAAAGCCCGAAGCCAAAGCCTGAAGCCAAAGCCCGAAGCCAAAGCCCGAAATTCTGACAACCTTTTTTACCAAGGTAAAACTGGTTGTCAGACTTTCGGGCTTTTGACGACCCGTAACGTGTGTCAAAAATCCACAAATAACAGCCGGGACCAACGACTGCAGTCCATGTTACAAATTGCAATATATCGTAATTCTTTAGCAACAATACTTATTAAAACTTTTGCCGTATCAATGTGCCAGTATCTCACCTATATACCTACTACCCTAGAATAGAATACCTGATGATTCGAATAGCTACTATATTTAATGAAGGAAAAATACTAGAGTGCACACAAAAACATGGTAATTTTATCATTAATGTGACCACTTTTTGAAGTAGAAGCTAAATGTTAAAATACGACCTGTGTACGTTGCAATTAAGACTACTATTAATTATAACATCCTCTGCCAATTAAGGCTTAGTTTCTTAATTCATCGTAACGTCTAGATTTCGAAGTAAAAAAAAACGTGATTCTGTTAATAAAAAGTAAAATGTTTTCTAATTCCGAAATGCGTCAGCGTAGAAGAGAAATTGAAACACTTATAATTTTACTTTTTGAGTTGAGTTTTCAATGTTCTTGTTGGTACTCGTATATTGGCGTGTGTAGCTAACATGACGTGACATACAATATTTTAATTTAACGTTTTGTGTTTGTTTGTAATACCTTTCGTATAGAAACAAAGTTTTTCTAACAAACGATGTGCTACTGGGGAGTGCAAAAACCGAACAAGTGCGAGTCGGACTCGCGCACGAAGGGTTCCGTACCATATTAAGATCGAGCAAAAAACGTCTTATATGGGTACCCTTTCATAATTAACTTTATTAAAATTTTTATTATTTGATGTTATAGCGGCAATAGAAATACATAATCAGTAAAAATTTCAACTGTTTACCTGTTACGGTTCATGAGATATCTCTGACAGACGGACGGACAGCAGAGAAATAGGGTTCCGTTTGGCATTTTTAAGAACTGCTGATTTTGCCTCTAACTTGCATTAAAAATGCTCCAAGGAAAGCTAAGACTTTAAATAGTCCCAGAATAAAATTAATTAGTCTTATTTGCTATCTCTCGTACAAAATAAATTTAATCAGGGTTTTCAACTGGGGAGTAGATAATCCATTACTATATCCTAGTGAGAATAGTTTACAATACTCAAATTGGAGACTGAGCTAGACATTAATTAACAACGTACATTCAATCGATATATTAGTCTATTTCGGTAAGCCAGACAATTCGGTTTCCAAGTAACCTGTGCCAACGCCAACGAAGCAACCATTTCGTCAGCAGTTAATAATGTTATTGATTTTGTGTGAATGAATAAGACTATTGCTTCTGAATACCATACGCACCATATTACAGACGCACGCAGACGCAGAAAAAGATTACTCTTTCTCGGAAAATCTGAAAATTTTCGAAACGCTTTCATCGTATTCGTTAGTTAATATCATGATTATAGCTTATATAATTTCTAGCAAAATAAACATATATTTTACTTTGTTAGCAATGATATAGAAAGAAGAAATAAAAAAAAATTGTTTGTCACAGAAGCACGTGTATACAATAAAACAAATTATTTAAAAAACAAAAAACCCGACTGCAAAAACACATAACTGAAAAGAGGGAAACAAGCATTATAATCTATAGAATTTTTGGTATCGCAGGCGGACAAACAAAAGTTACTCCATATTTCAGGTTATTGGTTTCTCCGGCCTACGATACCAAAATTCTATAGATTATAATGTTTGTTTTTCTCTTTTCAGTTATGTGTTTTTGCAGTCGGGTTTTTGTTTTTTTTTCCTCCCTTTTTTTTGTATTTGCAGATGTAATATATAAAAATTATATAGCCTATGTCACTCCCACAATGAAGACGAATGTAACGACACCATGTTAAAATCCATCAAGCCGTTTAGGCTACAGAGCGTGCCAAAGAAATAGACATACATACATACATACATTCATACATACTCTCGAAAAACATTACCCGCCTTCTGGGGCAGTCGGGTAAAAAGAAGAAGTGTTGCGCCCACCGTAAATAAATTGAGATTAGGGCAAAAGAATGCTGATAACATTATCAACACTCTACATTCATACATGTATACATATAATACACTGAGCATCTCAGCTGCTCTTTGAGTAGAGAATATAAATTCCATTGTTCACCAAGTGCCTTTGAAGGAGCTTATACGACTTATCCTTGGGGAAAAATCGTAAAAGTTGCTTAAAGTTTTAAAGTTTGTTGTAATAATATACTTAGAGAAATGAGGTGCTATAGCAGTACACTTTTCATTGGATTTTTCAAGACTTTTCAGCTGTTGAATTTTTCCTAAAGTTAAGGTTGTCGTAGAGCTCGTATTTTTACAGTTTGAAGCAGTTTTACTTACTACGATACAGTAAGTTCCTATAGGTATTTCAGCCATGAATTGATACAACGCGTTGTGTAGCTTTAGAATTTGGTTGAACGCAGTCATTGTGCCAAATATCTGCCAATAAATTATTGATAAACCTTTGAAATATTTTAAGAATTTTACGTAGTTTTATGTATGTAAAGCTAACAACACTATGGAACCAGATAATTGCAATTTATATTTTCTAGTTATTTATTAACTTTTTCTCGTTAAACCCTCCTTTTTTCCTACTCTCTAATAATTACTTCTAAATGATAAATGATTTATTTTCTGTAAGTAGGTTTGTACAAACACGTTTAAAAACACGTCAATCATATTTTTAAAATAAAGTTAGATGAGGCGTTTCCTATCTGACTACTCTGAGAAGAAAGGCCGAAACAAACTGAGGTCACAGTCTCCTTTAAAGTCCAGAATAATCATATTCATCATAATCTCGGTCAGACGATGTCTTCCTCCATTTAACTGCACTATCGCTGTTCGGTCAGACGGACAGACAGTCACGCACCGTCACAGAAACACGTTCGGTCGGTGGGTGTGTCGTGACGTAAGGCCACAAGGTCGCCGCTATTTGCCTGGTCACGATCTAAACCTTGCCGTACCTGCCGGCTGTCGGTAGTTAAACTGCTGCTGAGCCCTGATTGATTAGTTTTACTTTTATACATCGTGTTATTAACGTTTAAGGCCTCTCCTATATTTAACGTTATTTTTCCATTATGGAGTCTTAACTACGGAGCGTAATCCTACTAATAATATAAACGCGAAAGTTTGTGAGTATGTATGTATGTATGGATGTTTGTTACTCTTTCACGCTAAAACGGCTGAATGTATTTGGATGAAATTTGGCACATAGGTAGACCATGACCTGGATTAGGACATATAAACTTTTTATCCCGGTATACCCACGGAATCGAATCATACGTGGGTGAAACCGCGGGGCGCAGCTTGTAGATATCTATGGGTTTTTTTAAATGTTATGTTGTCTCTTGGCCTATTTGAACGATCGATCTTAAAGTTCAGCTAGTTAATAAATCATCAGCGATGGCTTCCTATCCTTTATTAGACTCGCAAAAACTCGAAAATGGGTCGACCGATGTTAATGAAACTTTGGTAAGTTGATGTGTCAAAAAAAAAGAAAAGGCATTAGCTAGTCAAAGACAAGGGTACTTTCCTAAAATAAACTGAACTAAACTAGTCTCTCTATCTCAACGTTTGGCCTATTGTGGAGAACCAAATTTAGTTTTTTCCCTTTTAACATCTAGGAGACTATTAATTATTCAGTTTATCATAATTAAACCTTTCAATAAGTTACTGACACTATTCTCATATTGGAGAGGTGTCCCTCTAATAATTAAAAAATAAATGCGTTCATTAATTCTAATAAGTTTTAATGATACATAATGTATCAGCTTGCTATAAGCGGTTGGCTGCCTTTGACCCTGGCCTTGCGGTGTCACGAATGTCAAGATCGACTAGGAAATTAATCACAAGGCACCTGTGCTTAATTTCTAGCTGTCGTTCTATTACAGTATCTATTCTGTTCGATTCGGTTTTATGGTTTCGATTTTGCCGCCCATTGGGCATGTGAGTGACCGCCCGTATTTTTCTGAATATTCATAAAAAAAATATCGAACATAAACCTTAAAAGGACCTTAAAACCCCCTTTTTATAGTTAATTATCGATAATTTTTGTTAATACTGATTTTTTTAGTTAAAAATGTCTTCATCTCCGTTTTTTCATTCATAGTCGACAAATGTTAATAAAAAATGTTTTTTGTTTAATTTTTCCAATAAAAGAACTCAAGCTTTTAGAAATAATAAAAATAATTCAAATCGAGCCAATAGATAGGCAGTCCGCTCCATGTAAAATACTGATATTCAGCTGCATTCGGTTAGACTGGAAGCCAACCCCAGCATAGTTAGGAAAACGCTAGGCAGGTGATGATGCGCGGTCCATGGCCCTCTACAGGGCTCCTGTAGTGCGGTCCATGGCCCTCTACAGGGCTCCTGTAGTGCGGTCCATGGCCCTGTAGTGCGGTCCATGACCCTCTACGGGGCTCCTGTAGTGCGGTCCATGGCCCTCTACGGGGCTCCTGTAGTGCGGTCCATGGCCCTCTACGGGGCTCGTGTGTGGGCGCGTTACCCAATATATAGCCCAATACCGCACGGTCTCCTGTGAGGCAGCGAGCCTCCTTGCCGGATTGCCGCCATGGGATCTGGAGGCAAAAGTCCTCGCGCACGTATGGGAGTGGCGTAAGGAGGCGGAACGCCGGGGCGTAACTCCGCTGCCGCGAGAAATCGCGGCACAGCGGACGGAGCTCCGGCGGGATCTTATGGCGACATGGAGATTACGGTTGTCGCAACCCAGTGCTGGGCACGCCACGATTGCGGCGATAAGTCCCCTCTTTGAGGAGTGGCTAGAGAGGCGCGATGGCGTCCTCACCTTCCACCTGACGAAGGTCCTCACCGGACACGCAGCTTCGGGAGGTTCCTGTGTCGGATAAGGCGGGAGGAGACGCCCGGGTGTCACCACTGTGTGGATCGCCCGGAGGACACGGTGGAGCATACGGTGGAGGTCTGCCCGGCTTGGGTAGAGCACCGCCGTGTCCTCGTGGTGGCGATCGGCGGCAGAGGTCTCTCGCGTCCAGCCCTGGTTCAGGCCATGGTACGGAGCGAGAGGGCATGGGCAGCCGTCACCTCCTTCTGCGAAGCAGTAATGCTCGCGAAGAAGGAGGCGGGACGGTTGAGGGAAAGGCAAATTTCGCGCCCTCTCGGCCCTAGCCGCCGCAGGAAACGCCCTGGGCGTCGGGAATCCCGGGCGGATTTCCGGCCACCGTAGGCGCGGGCTTGCGGACGGTGAGCAATGGGTAGCTCACCGTCCGGTAAGGACCAGCCCGGGTCGACGGCGCGTTGTATTCCACGCGCGCCTCAAAGTGATGTCGTCAGCACAAGTGTAGGGGTCCACTAGAGCCAATGCCCGCCGGGGTCGCGGGAAGGTACTTAAGGGTCATCGAGGCCCCTGGCAACGCAGGCAACAGGAAGGAATACGGGTGGGTTTTAGTCAGTAAGAGTCTGACACACCCTCCCGCTCCGGCCAGAGCGGGAGAAGTTATTTGATGATTTCCCATCCAAAAAAAAGAAAGGTGATATATTTTACACAATATATTGTCAACCGTTATTTTAACAATACGAGTTTATTCGTACTGTTATTACACCGAAGAAGAGTGACAGGTGTTAGCTGTCACTTTGTAATTATTATTATTATTATCGTTTATTTTACGTATTAACCCATAGCAATTACAATGCATTGCACAATAAATTCAATTAATATTAAATTACATTACATTACAATCTAATTTGGTTAATCGATTAAAATTAACTGCAAAAACTGTAAAATATAGTCTAAAATACAATAAACGATTCCCTTATTATTTTGCAAAATGCCCGTAAAACCTGTCTGTTTTTTCAGTGAATGAATAAAACGAATATCCTTATTTTCTTTTTACGCTCACAGTATAATTATTTAACATGAAAATGGACTGAAAAAAACGGAAATTTATCACTTAACCATAATGTTATTATTCACAAAAACATTGTTTTTTTTATCATTATCTGTAATCAAATGGTTATAGGTACGTTTATGGCCAATTAGGAAGTATAAACTAAACAGTTTTATCAGATTGTATGTCATATCTCGGTTTGATCTTTTCTTTGATAACGTTATCAAGTCATAAGACGTTGTTACACGCGACGTAGTTTAATGATTATAATCTTTAAGGTCGGCCAGCATAGGTATTTTGCACGCAAAATCAGTGTCATGCTAAATTGAATTTCGGTTGATTTTTTTTGAACAACAAACAGTAGATATATATTTCTGAACATTATATTTTAAATAATGTATTTAAGAACAGATACAGTTACAGTTTTATTAGTGATCAAACTTGATTTAAGGCCAAAGTTAGGTGTTAACTTCTAATTAATTCATCCGTCGACCAAATTCCCTAAATTAGAACTTTCCCTGGGGCACCGGAACGTAAAGCTTAGTTTTCCAGAGTTACTTGGTAACATTAGTAAAGTTAACTCTAACTTTGTTTTCATTTCTCACATCAATTTATCACAAAAGATGTCCTCAAAGGATAATGTTTACGAAAATTCGTTAGTACCTACCTACCTATAAACACGGAAATTCGAGTCTATGGTTTAAACCAAACAAAAAATGCCGTATCATCGACGAATTTGTGTTTACCTGGTTGCCATCAATGATGAAGTAGTAATTACGTAAAAAAATTGCTCAGTCATACAATTTACACTATCGATCGATTACGACAAACATACTCGTACCTAAGTATTTTTGTCGTACTCGATCGATAGTGTAAATTGTATGACTGAGCAATTTTTTTTTTGGTTGCGTCATCTTCTCATAGCTTGGCATTGAGAAGCAGTCTCAGAACGTTCTTCAAGATACGACATAAAGGCTCCTGCAGACTGGGGCGATATCGCGGGCGACAGGCAGCAATATGCCTGTCGCGCCCGTGATATCGCCCCGGTCTGCAGGAGCCTTAAGCGTCCAGGGTTAAAATGTGACGTCATTTCCATCCCTATATAGCTTTCTGGCGCCGCATTCTTCCTTTGTAATCGCATGCCTTCTTCAGCCCCAAAAACGAAATACTTCTTAGAACACATTCTGGGCTTAAATAAATAGTTTTCTTTGAGTTCTTCAACCGAAAGAAACATAATTAGGTATTTGATGTTATATGAAAGTCGGCTTTCACATTTTATTCCTCCCCTTCCCTTCGATTGTTCGCAGAATTTGCCCAATGTTTCGTTTTATCTATTTCTTGTCTCGGTAGCTTTGTATCAAAAGATATTGCGGCTCTTACTGAAATCTCGGGGGACGTACAAAGTCGACTGACAATTTTTATTACGTGAAGAGATGGATTTATTGCTCTCTGAAGAAAATATTGATTTTATTGACAAAATTCATGCACCATATTTGTTTAATAGTTGTTGAACTGCACTGCTACTCGTATCACAATGTCAAAAACACTGAGCTCTTATTATCTCGGAATTAAGCCACGAGAAAATAAAATAAAACGTTAGCGAAGTTACTGGGCTTGTCGCGAGATAATCGGATCCGATAATTTACGAAGCCCTCAGTCCTCTTGGGTATAGTTATATTTTCTCAAGAGTCTCGTAAGATGCTGTTTTTCTTGCCTCGTGACGCTGAAAAGGAGTTAACGTTATTTTATTTTTTTTGCTAAGAATACAGAAGTCAAAGAGTACAAAAGCGACTCTCGCACTTATCGATTATAGAATCACACGACCTTCGTCAATTTTTCCAAATGCCCCCCGGATTGTACACACGGTTACATATCAAGCTAAACACTTCCAGTAAGCTGATCTCGCATTGTGTAACATTTTAATACAAAGAGAAGACAGCTTAAACTGGAAATGTATAGCTTGATATGTAGCCGTGTGTACGTGTTTATTACGTACAATCCGGGGGCATTTATGGCAAAACTCAACCTCCGTGAATACAAAGCAATGATCGTAGATAGCTTTCCTTTAGATACGAGGGTCTAGTTAGTACTTGAATACGTAATAATACTTGAACCTACCTAAGAATATTAGCTTAGAAAAACCCTCTTGATGCATAAGTGACTTTAATTTATTTAATTATTTCTTTCAGACATAATTCTAGTCCATATTTTATAAAAATACATTTAAATTAGATTACTTAAAAAACAGATAAAATGTCAAAATAACATTGTCAAATTGTAAAATGTTATGAAATGTCAAAATATTAAAATATAAAAATGATATAAATTGCAAATAAATTATTAATTGTATTAAAAAAAATCTAAGGTATTTATTTTTAATTTTTACCCTCTCCAAGCCCGATATACAAAAAGCAAAGAGAGAAACTTGTAAAAGAGACATGATCTCTCTTAATTTCTTTTTTAATCTGCATTTTCAGTAATTCATTACAATTTTATTTTCTTATTTTTATCGTGTCGATGACTCATTTTTTTTTTTCAAACTTAACACAATATGATTCTACGAAAATACTAGGCTTTTTCCATTTTCCAGTTGTAAATCCGTTTTCTGCGTAGAAAATGGTGCTAAAACTACAGATATTCAATAAAAATATCCTTTGAACAACCGATACAGTACCTACAGTATTCGTACAATACAATAAAGATATAAAAGTTACGTATTCACTTAACGACTAGACTTTCAGGCGTCTATCGAAGTAGGTCACAGCAATACCGACTGCGAGAAGATAAAATTTGGATTTCATTAGTCATATCCGAAAGTGGATTATGTTATCGTTTTTAATATGAAGCGGATTTATTGAAGTGCGTTGATAGAATTAATAATTTTGCGGCAAAGATTTTACGGGCAAAAAATTGCATTGTAGTTTAATTTTTTATCCGGAGCAGTTTATATTTGCTTGTAAATGTGTTCTACCCCAATGATATTATAAGTAAACATGTAGATAGGTTACCTACCCAACATTCGATCTTCAAAAACGGCACAATGTCATACTATTAAATGACGCGTGGAAGTAGGACAGCATGTCGTAATTATCGGGAGCGAAAAAGAGAAGACGATACGTAGGTAGGCTAATTAGCCATGTTTTGACGTGCCACTTCCGGAGCGCGTATAACCTATCTATCTCTTTTTATTTTACTTATAAAATTATTGTTCTACCCTATATTAACTTAGTATGTAGTAAAATATATAAAAGGTGCTCTCCGGGTCAAAAAACGAACAGGCACTGGAAGAATGAAATACCTATATATTTTACTCTGTTTCTTTGCCCAAACAATAAAAACAAATCATATTATTTTTGTTCATCTACCCGCGTTTTTACTACAACAAACAGTAATTTTATGGACACCTGAAAGTAAGCCCAACACAATAGGTAAATGTTTTCATAATCATTTAATGTTTTCACTACGAAGATTGAAAGTTCATCCCTTTTCAGGGTACTATTATTCCTAGTTATATTATAGTATTTTTAAACGGAACCTTTGAGCTTTGTGAAAACAGAGAAAACCATTTTTTTCTCACATACTAACCCTACATGTTTATCCAACCAACTTACTTCCCACTTTATTTTTGTGTGTGTAGATTCAGTTAAGGGAGGTTGCATGTCACAGCTAATTGAATCATCGACTCGGTAATCCTCAAACACGCGTTAAGCCCCTTAGTTTGTGGGGCGGCTTATCGTTGCCATAGCAACGGGATAACTAGCTACCACGGTGTTATAAAAGCTATGTAAACGGCGGAACCTTCACGCAGTTGGTGTGAAGTGGTGTTTGTGTGATCCTTGCGGATTTAAGGCTGTTTGGGACAAAATTGTAATTGCTGTGGTCGTATTTACGCGCGGTTCGCCAAATTGGCGCGGTTTTTGCGTTGAGTTGTTGGTTTAAGTGATAAGTAGTCAGCTGGGAATGAGGCCATTCGCGGATTGAATAACTTAAACATACTTTATGTCCAGAGGTGAACTACGATAGGGATTTTCGACCTTTACAATATTAGATTGATGGAGGTACAAATATGGTCAAAGTTGAGCACATGGTTGACGAGATTACATCAACAAACAAAGCTCTGTTAGCTGTCTTTGTGACTTCTAGTAGTAAGTTTTATAACAGTTGGTTCATTCATTTATCCTTTTTACTTAAAGCTTGTTAAGAAGCCATCTTAAAACAGATAATTATTTTAAAAGACCAAAATCAACCGTTCTAATTCATCGGAAAATTTGGAAATAAAAATTCCCAGTTTTGGTGTGACTCAACTTTACGATCACTTCACTATTAATTATTGACCTTCAAAGTCCTCCAGTTTCCAAGCCCCGTATTGTGGTAATGTAGGTTATTGTCTCACTGGGCTATTGTTACTGACCCCGTTCCGTTTCTAGGCGTCCTAAGAGCTAGGCTATCCGGCACGCCCGCCACATATCCTTGCATTGTCGCTCATTGTGATTGCATGAAAGTTGATATCGATTACATAATGAGCCTATTGTAGGTCCGATGTATGGAACTTTATTTATTTAATTAAGCTCTTTTGACTTACAGCTAAACAAAACAGAATAAATAAACAACATCAAAGCTAAAACTAAAAATAAATATCGTATTACCAATAAAGAAACTAACACTAAAAACGGGGCACTCAAAGAGAATTAAGGCACATATAGTCATTGTGGGCACTCAACCTATAGAACTTGTTATAAAGTAAAGAAGCTCAGGCCTAATGATTTATATTTGCATGTATTGTTAGGAATTACGAAAATAATCTCTAGATTTTTTCCTTTTTAACGTGAGGTTTGTTTTAGGACATAGTGAATCATAGTGATAGGAAGCTGGGGACTACCAGTTTGTCATACCTTTGGTCTGTGCCTAATATAAGCCTGCAACACGTATTAGCACAGAATTTGTACGTTTTGTTTTGTTTGTTTGTTTGCTTCTTTGTTTTTTGTTGTTTTTGTGATTTGTTGTTTTTGTGTTTTGTTGTGTTTTTTGTTTTGCCTGTAGCACTAAATGCACCAAAATACTCGTAAATGTTAGTTTAATTTACGTACGGTTACACGTAAATATAGAGTGAACCAGGCCACACTTACCTACCTACCGAAAACCCAAGTGCTACAAAATTAAAAATTCCTTTTAAATTCGATGGCCTACAAAGGCACGTTTAAGTATTTTCAATAGAAGTTTAAACCAAAGCGATCTTTGATTAAAATTATTAATTTAAGTACGGCTGGCAAATTAATTTCCATCTCGTCAGAAACTTTTATCAAAACTAAGTGGGGGTACCTATAAATTCAAACGTAAAAATTGTCCTTTTGTCTATTGACGTAAGATATGAAAACGGGAGCAGTGGTGGCCCAGTGGTAAACGGCCGCGACTTAAGAGTTGCAGGTCGTGGGTTCGAACACAGACAGGCGCTTCACTTTGTGTAAACGATTTCTTCACCACTGTTCTCAAAAACGGTGAAGGAAAACATCGTGAGGAAACGGGCATGTCCTAGAACCAAAAATTCGAAGAAACGTGACATCTACCAACCCGCACTGGGCCCGCGTGGTGGATTGCGAGAGGTCCCAGCAGAGGAAATATTAGATGCTGCTGACCGCGGATTCGCCCACACGGCTTTTTCAGAAATAAAAGTAGCCTTATAACATCAGCTATCAGCCAGTTAAAGTCCCGTCAAAATCGGTCTAGCCGTTTCGGGGACAAGCCGGAACAAACAGACAGACAAGCAGATAGACTGACAAAAATGTTAAAATTTGTTTTTTGCTGTAAGTACCTTATACAAATAATTTTATAAGTAGTAAGCTGTTATTTTGACATTATAAACTGACGCTTCAAAAGTACAAGCGTTGTGTCATCGCGCTTCTCTTTCAATCATTTGTATAGATTATTAGCTCAGTAGGTCATCATTATTTAAGGAATGTTCTCGATTACGACATTTCTATGCAGGATTAAGTTTTATTTTAAATAAGTAGGTTCCTAGTTAAATACAATAAGGTGACACAAATTGTATTTACAGTTTAAAAATATTGTTTGTGACTCTACCTAACATCTTTTTCTATCGTTTACCTGTTTTACTACTCCACATACATAAATAGTTACAGCTGTACAGAGGCATAGACAAAGTTTGTTTGTGCCTGTCCATTCAGAAATAGGTTAACTTTGATCTAAACCGGCTTATAAATTGTATGCTCTCGCTGCACGAGCCTTTAACTGTTTGTAGAGAGTTTAATGACGCTGGGATAAACTTACTTAATATTATACTAGTAAGTGGTATTTGTTAGAATTGTGCCTACTATCTAAGTCTGACAGTAATAAATATCTTACGTAGACGTTTAAACCCTCGGTGGGTTTCGGGTACTATACCGAAATAAATGATTTATTCAAAGACAAACCATAAATATTAAGGTAACGAATAAAATGGAAAAGTAACGAATTTTTGTACCAAATATAAATGTTTTATACATAGAAATATAAAACTTTCCTATATCTATGGTTTTATGACATTAAAAGCTGATTTTTCAATAATCAGATAACTTTTATCAGAGGAATAAAAATTCTGGTTTGACAGCTTTTATGCACACTTTGTCAAGCTGGCATCTTAAAGGCTCCTACATACTGGCGCGACTTGTCGCGCGACGCGACGCGACACAAAGACACCGCGTGTAGCGCTACAAACGGTGCCTTTGTGTCGCACCAGTATGTAGGAGCCTTTATTCTTCAGATAAAAATTATCTGACTATTGAAAAATGAGCCCTAAAAAGGATATTGAATAAATAACTATAATAGCAGATTACAGCAATTAAACCCATGTAAAAGGCCAATTGTCGTACTAAAAAACGTTCAAACTCGTAAAAAATGTAGGCGATTATGTGGATTTTTTGACAGATTAAGATAGATTAGGATGCGATCGTTCTTAAAATTACGGGAATTGTCCCTCAATACACTTGCCGTTTTTATAAGTCTACACAGAATACTCCACTCTGTCTAATAGAATCGTCAAGCATAAGTGAATAGACAATTTGATACGTAAGGCGCCATCTACATACACAGGCTAGAGTATCGCGGCGATAGTCTCGCTGTTACATCAGATTTTATAGAAACTGTATGGAGCAATCTCCACATGGCGATATTATCGCGGCGAGAATTGGGTGGCACGGCGAGACTATCGCTGCAATTCTCGCCCGTGGCGATGGCGCGCGCCTCACAGGAAATCGCTGGATTTCACATTTTGTGTTGACAAAATGTGTTTGATGACCAATTCAGCGACATTTAAGGAAATGGACAACGTGACTGACTGTATATATTTTCCTTCACTCTATCAGAAATTCCCATGACGCGATTTAGTTACCAATCCGGCAATTCTTTGCAGCTTTTCGCCGCCGAAAACATCGGTGAACTAAGACCGTGACATACGAATAGAGCACTCGTGAAGCGTAATTATCAAAGTATAATGATATGACTTAAACTTAGGAATAAGTTGTTCTCTCTCTGATGTGCTAGCTACTAAGAATAATGCAAAAAGTTTTCCATTGCAAAGTAAAACCGTGCTACTGGTTTAGCACTTAATTTAATACGCTGTAACAATTAAACATAGCATCCTCAATTGCTATGTCAACAAACATGTATAATTGAGTAAGTGTCTAGCTTGATTAAACCGCTTTGTCAGCGATGCAGCGCTGCGTGTTCCTAAAGTGTGTTCCAAAATATCTAATGAAAATGTAAACAAATGCATCAGAAAACGTGCCTGTGGATGGCAATTTGTAGTGCCACTTGAAAATTGAGTGCTTTGATTTGATTTGGAATACTTAAACCCGAATTTAAAACACCTTATAGATGTTTTTCATTTGACAATATTGAGGTTAATTTTATAACCTCAATTTTCGTCCTTGATTTTTCAATTACAATTTATTAATATTATTCAAACAATAATTGTCGGAGAAATTAGTGAGATTTACAGTTAAAAGTGTTACTAATTCCATTTAGTGAGCGATTGCGTAAGAATGTAACCTGAACAGGGTTTGTTTACACTTTCATGAGATACTTTTGAGACAGACTATCGTGCGTTGTGCTTGTGAATATTTACTCGGTGCCAAGTCGTCGCTCACCCTTGCTTCACTGCCAGTTCGCTTTACTGTGTATGTCCTTGCTCTTGAACGAGGTTTTATCTATGTCTACAACTCTATAGGCGGGTTGCGTCACCCTACTCGTTAAATAAGTCACTAACGAGTTTTATAAAATTCACCTAAACATAATTATGAGACATTTTGACATCTTTTAATTATTTTAACTGACAAATCCATGCTTCTATAAGCTCGTGTCTCTCGTTTATAGCTAGCCCTACATTTTGGAAGCTGTATCAGCAACTTTTAATAATACGTAATATATTTAAATGCGTAGCGTTGAGTTGGGTGAGGGGAATATAATTAACAGACGCGATTTCCTGCCCTCGGGAGCATTGGGATTTCGAAGCGAGAAGAATAAGTTATGCCAATTCATTAATTTTTACCTTACGTATAATTTTTTTGAAGTAGGCGGCAAAAAGTCTAAATTGATTAATAAGAAGCTAAATTATTTTAATTTGTTTACATGATATTTTGTTCCATAGTTCAACTAAATATTAATTCCTAAAACACGTGTAAGGTAGACTAGACGAAATAATAAATATCGCCAGATGGTTGACGTCATACGATAATACCCAAGTTCACAAATATTAAATAATTAGGACTTGCGTAGGTACATTTTGGCGTAAAAACCGCACATGGCTTGATGATAAAAATATTAAAAATATTAATTTCTGATCATTAGGTCAATGTTTTGATGCTACGAGTGCTAGGCTAGTTTGTAATAAAACGAGCATAATACGGTACGATACGGGCTGGTGTCTACAACTCCACGTCAATCCGCGTATTTTGGGGACGGATAGAAAAATCGGTTATACGATCCACCCCAGCGCTTCAAGGAGGGCCAGTAACGCCTTGGTATTCCTGACAATCTCACGTAGGGTCACCTGGGTTACCGAAGTACTTTACCCTGTATGTGGCGACCACTGGCACATAGCTGTTGTCACGTCGTCCTCCATGCAGGCCAGGCATAGCGGACTGTCTGTGACACATGACAAAGAGGTGTTTATTGTCCGTTACAGCTGATGTAACTGAGGAGCTCGTGGCTAAGTAATTACAGCCGCACGGGTCGATCAATCAGGTTAAGTTTCGCTTGCCGGGGTTGGTCCGTGGTGACCATCTTTCCACACCGAGACTTAAGCCGTTGGTCCCGGCTGTCATTCGTGGATCTTTGACAGTGAGTAGGGGTCGTCATAAGCCCGAAAGTCTGACAACCAGTCTTACCCAGGAGTTTGCCAAGGTATTACCCAGTTACTGGGTTGTGGAGGTCCGATAGACAGTCGCTCCATGTAAAATACTGGTATACAGCTGCATCCGGTCAGACTGGAAGCCGACCCCAACATAGTTGGGAAAAGGCTAGGCAGATTGTTTGACAGCTGCTGTAACTTTATGCAGCTGTTGTTTCGTTTCGTGTCAGTAGGGAGTGCTTCAATCTTTAGCCAGCCTGCAGCTCATCATCATCATCATCATTCCAGCCGAAAGACGTCCACTGCTGGACACAGGCCTCCCCCAATATCCCAGGGTTTGCCATAATCGCCATCGCTATTCTTTACGTCCGGCACCGCACGGAACCGCCTGCAGCGCACCTTGGTCCAATCATAGTTTATAATGTTGGTCCCTGGTTCGTTTCCTTACCCCAGAGTACGTAAAACGAGCATTTTATTTTGGTCAAATTTACTTACAGGAAAAAACTTAGGATACAATTATGACGCTTCGTCATGATTATCACTTTACTTGCTGATGTCATTAACCAAGAGAATTATTTTTATCCCTAAGGCTGAATTACGTGTATTTGATGTTGAATCATCTAAATACAATGTTTGCCATAGGATTACGAGAGTTTCACCAAGTTTGTCGTGGCCATAGTATCTCTACGTAGATATCGCAAACGGGAAAAAAGTAATCATACTAAACTATTTAATATGGTTAGATACACTTTCTCTTGATCATGTAGACTACATCATCTTGGTGGAGGCATACCTATTTGTAATCGGCATTATGGATAACTCCCTCTCACCGAGAGGAGGCCTGTGTCCCAGCAGTGGGAACATTATAGGCTGATTATGTGTATGTGTATTAGGAATAGACAATAAACTATAATCCAGTTTTTGGTCTTGTTTCTACTTGTTTTAATACCTTAAGTTCTGAAAGTATAAAGACTCCCGCAGACTAGCACGATATCGCGGGCGCGACATGCAGCAATATCAGGCATATTGCTGCATGTCGCGCCCGCGATATCGCCCCAGTTTGCGGGAGTCTTTGTCTTTACTAAATAAACTTGACACCCTCCGTTCTTAATTGTAGGGTCAAAAGAATAATAAAGAATAATGAAGAGAAAATTCCGCTTCACTCATTTTATTAAGTCCTAAACTCCAAAAAGAGGTCTACCCCGTAATTGCCTGTTCTGTGGATTAATTGACTAAGAAAATGAGCCATTTGTTTACGTGACAGGCAGGCCGTTTGTTGCTGACGTAGTAACTTAGTCAGGGAAGATCCTTTTGATAAATACAGGTGTTTTTCTGCGTACTCTGTTGCTAGGGTGAGTTAAGAGACATTTTACAACCAGTAGACATTTTGCGAAGTAGACGTTTTGCGAATGAGCCTTTTCAACTTCAAGCCACGTTTGTAACCTATCAATAGCATTCCTCCTACACGACACTTAAATTTTCTAGCCTGTTTGCTTAAGTTCTAAACTACAGATCATAGAGAAAAACGCTGAAAAGAACATTAACCCAATAAAAAATAAGGTTCGTCCGTCCGTCACTTTTAAATGTCTATAAAAACACCGGTTTAACAAAAAAAAAACATTCTGTAGATATCCTGTAGTTTAGGTAATGCGCAAGACAATAAAATGAATAATGATATTGTAATTTATGGTTGTATATAAATCTTATTGAGATCCATGGAAACCATACATATCGGACGTAATTTTCTCATTCCAAACCAAATTGCTTTATCAAAACCACTGTATTTACAATTCGTAATTGGCTTAATAATTCAAAATCGTGTATCCTATGATCGAAATATTCGAATGTTATTTATATGTCCACTCTATAAGCGAGTAATTCGCGTTCGGTGCCAGGTACCGTTACTGAATGGAGAACAATCGAAAAGATTCAAGATTGATCGATGCGTGTTTACAAACGCATTTTCTGAATAACGTTTTCAGGGAAAGCTTTATAACGTTATAACGTTTTCTTACGATCTCTACCTGCTGAAAACCATATTTAATGAAGTAACTACAGTTATAAATCTGACACTTTTTGTCTGAATATTTCAGGAAAATTGTAAAGCAAATGGAAAATGTCCTAAATAAACTTGAACAAGAGATATTCTTTTCTATGAATCCTTGTAATTTTATAGCACTGTGAAAAGCTTCATAAAATGAGTTCTCGACGTAACTTTTATTGATTGCACCTAAACTAATAAAACGTTAATGGTACCTACAATTATTATGATTAAGGCAGGTACCCGTATGTACTTAGATCGGATTGAACGTGCCTACAAAAAGTGGGACGTGGAATATGCCTTATTTCCTCGGGAAGTTATTATGTTGACAGAGCCCCACGTTTTGTTTGCTTCCCCTGATAGCTCGCAGAATTTCTCATATAAATTCGTATTTTCACGTTTGTTGTTTGTTCAATAAACAGAGCTGGACAGTTAATCAGATTCTAGAACTTAAATACAGACTATATTTGTTTTTCTTGTTATGACACACAAAATGTTAATTTATGTAAGCAACTACTCCCATTAGCTATTACTAAGATCTACCAATGACGATGTAATTAGTGTCAATGCTAGTACAAACTTGACGAAACCTCTCTAATGAACCGGAACCGTCAGTCGTCATAAAAACTGAATCGATCGGAACAAATACGAAACGTAATGTTCCAAGATTTGTCGCCGTCGGCACTTTACATCAAGTTGAAGGTTACTTGATGATTACTCGTTGTAATTGGGACAATTTGTGATCGTATCGGGTCCGTCGACGGCGGTAATGGTCTTAGTTCTGATAATATTGCCGTAGGAAACTCGTTTTAAGCCCGTGAGGGATTGAACGCGGCTGAAATGTTAAATGTATTTAGTCTCGGATGTAATTATGAAATGTATTCGTGTGACGTTGTTGTTAATTGATTTTAGATCATACAGCTGTCTTGAATGTCATATCAAAGCATTGACATTGAAATGTTGTTGGATAGGGCCTATATCTAATCAAACAAAACCTTGATTTCTTTGTGGTACTGTAGAAGTTAAAATGTCATGTGTTGAAGATAGTAGGTATATAAAGTCATCATTCAGTCAAACGAAGTCTTACTTACATCCAGCAGTATTATTTAACAAAATATTCTTTATAAAGCGTTAAATTATGAAACACAACCTTCCGTTTCATGAATTTTTGAAGGCGAACTTAGCACCTCATGAATCTTCTACAAAATTAAATTATGATGATCTAAAGGTACGCTGCGGGTCAGAAAAAATCCACACAAAAAATATAAGGGTCAAACTAAGGCAGACATCTTACGGGCTGTACTGTACCCACAACAAAAAATATACCGATTAACCAGACCCGTTCGACCTTAATTTTCTTGTCAAATACCTCCTATAGAATAGAATTCTTTGCTGTTGAAGTATCGACCGGGAGGTGCCGCATTCCTAATAAATAAATAATAATAGCTGTTCCCTCTACGTCGCTCCTTCCACTTCAAATGCAGTCGCCGCCAGCGACGCTGAAAATTGAAAGCGTTTTCCATTTAGATAAAGTGTAGAACGTTCTTTATAGCTTGCGAACGCTGCTTTTATAAAACTGTGTTATCCATGTAAGATTCAATTTAACTGCCATTATTAGAGTTAAATATTTCAGACACGTTATGGTTTAGTTTACGAGTTTTCATTGAACAATAAATAGATTGCAGAACAATAAAAATCATATATTACTTTTCTCGGTTTGAAAAGTGGTTTTGCTCAAGTGACGTTTAGTGCGGCCTTGGTTGTTTAGTGATGGAGGTATTATAGTGACTCATTGTTAATGGACTGAAGTGTAAAATGGAAAGGGACTGGTGGCACCTGACTCCTCGCAGGGATTTGTTCGCGGTACCTGAGAATGTTGCTGCTTTAGACTCAAGGGTGCGTTGACTTTTCTATCATTTTCTTTACTGTGAATGAATCCTTGGATGGATAATTAAGACACGTATCACATAGTTCCTGCGGAATATATTATTGACCTCTTGATCTCAGAGAAGGAGGAAAAATCTTCAGTATCGTAAAGAAATAGTGTCTAGCTACTCAAAATCTTCTATAATATGATGGAAGGGTTTTCGTTTGTACTTAACTTTCTTTCCCAATGTGAAATAAATAGATTATAAACTGTAGTTAAGTACCAGTTACGAAACTCTTGGTAAACAATGGTTAGAAACTATTCAACTGTGGAAATGCATTGTTGCCACTAGGCAACAATGCATTTCCACAGTAGGCGAGTTGTAATCCTTTAAAGTGTCTACATAGAGCTTTTGTGAGCTATAAAGCTAAGTACTAACTCTATAAAAAAATCATAACCTTTCCTTTTGGCTTTGTCGTAGTCAGATAATAAGAACAACAATACCTGCTTATTTTTTTAGATTTCCGTAGTAACAATTATTACGGACATGTTTCGCCATGTCCGTGTATCTGTCTGTCTCTCCCCGGTGTAGCTTAGAGACGCTTAGTACTAGAAAGCTGTAATTTGGTATACATATCACGCCGACAAAGTGCTAAAATAAAATCATGAAAAACACTTTTCGATTCAAGGATCCGTTTTGTTTTTTGTTAGTCAAGTGTCCCTCCTTTCCAGCTAAAAGGTTAAATTGTTTATGGAGATTAGAAAAAAATCACGGCAGTAGTACATATAATGAAATTAAGGGGACTACAGGACCTAAACGCAAATTTTGTAAACTTTTATAATGCGTCAAAGTATGTGATCCAGTTCAGTAAACAAAATCAGAAAAATATATAATATTCGTAAGGATATATGCTAGGTAGATAGTGTGTTGAAAACATAATATAACTAATTTGATACGATAGAAAAAAATCACGAAGATACCTCTAAAAATGTCTTTTGACGTCACATTCATTAACTTCCAAGTTTTGTTTGTGTAGACCTGAGCTGAGGGCACATTTTTATTACGTCATTACTTTTTAATGGAAGTCGCAACGTTCAGTCAGTCTTATATCAACCATATTCAAGCTTCGTTCCAATAAACTCTTTATTCGTTCAAAAGAATTGAACGAGTTAGCAAATAGCTGTATATTCTGCACCTTATTCTGGCCAATTAATACTTTCAATTATGATGATTCTTAAAAAATAAATAATAACAAACAGTAACAATTACTACCACGTGCGAGAAAGAGAGCGCAACAATGCGCTGGAACCAAAATAAAACAACGTATGAGCGCCATGCCAAATAAAAAATTGTTTAAAAATAATTTAAGCTATGTATCAAAAATATTTTCAGACAGAGTTTTCAATTACCTAATATAATACGCACATTTTGGATGCAATTTTGCAAAGACATTACGAATTACAGAAAAAATATCAAAGAGCAGAGGTCGTTTCGGAATTAAATTCTATCGAGGAAATTTAACCTAATCGCGTTTTCCGTCAGTCCAGTATTAAATCTATACTATGCTGTAATAGTGAAATAAATGGTTACGATAATCCCCTAATTTATTTTGGTATCGCCTTAAATATGTAGAGTTTATGATAGAATACCTATTATTTCATTAACAATTCGTGATTCCATCATGCTTGGCATCATTCAGCTGAAATGATGAATAAGTTGCATGATACTATGTGCTTATCATGTTTTAAATGTTATATTTTTCTGTAAGTAAGCTAGTATTCCCATGATATGTTTAAGGCTCCTGCATACAGAGGCGATATCGCGGGCGCGACAGGCAGCAATAAGCCTGTCGCGCCCGCGATATCGCCCCAGTCTGTAAGAGCCTTTACTTAAAAATATGAAACAAGTACTTAATGAGTTCCGCAAAATTTTATGAAATGCGAGAACTCAATGTTTTCACACATTATAGGTGAGCATGTACGCTCCTCATCACAAACTAATTGGGAACGGTTTTCAGTTACACCCGTTACTGTAAGAGTTGACAATAGGACAATGGTCGGTTAATGGGTGATTGTATTGGAGCAAATCGATGTTTCGATAACGGTGTTTGCTTCCGACTTGATGATTGATTATGTCGTTTGAAATTTTCATTTGGAAAACCCAAAATACGTAAATGGAGCAATGATGTTGACATGACGAATGAACAGAAGTAGGCAGGTACCAGGTACCAAAAAGAATCAGGAAAACGTTTTAGTTTGGAAACAGAATTTCAGTTTGAATAATCTAAATTGTAGATATTTGTTGTCCTAAGCAACGCGTTTAGTTGGTTTTGTTCTAGTTTCGTTTTCATTTAAACTTTTCTTGTGACCATGGTCGCGCTGAACATTCTCCGCGCAAATTACTTGTTAACAAAATAGAAACAAAAATATTCATAGAATTCATTGGCTTCCCGTTGCCAAGAAACCATAGAAGCGCACCTAATCTAAAAGCGCGTAGGGTTTACGGGATACGTAGTAACTATTTGTTTTTGATCAAACAAAATAGCCAGCACTAGATCACTGTAAGTCACATACTCGTACATGTAATGATTTAACGGAATATTTCTCATTACGTATGTCAAAGCATGCACGGTAATTTAACCCGATAATTTCCAGCCAAAGAAAAACAAGTTTTATACCCAATAGTTATAAAGTTGAAATGTGATAACAAGTCGCGTTGCGGAATCGAAGGTCGCTGAGAAACGGTCACCTTCGTTACGTCATTCACAGCTGATAGTCAGCCGATCGAGCATTTCCGGGCAAGCAATGTTCGCGGTATTTTGTTTATTTCACACTTTTGCCCATTTATTATACATACAACTTATTTACAAACAGGTCTTTATCTATAATTATCTTTGAGTGTTGAAAGTACGTTTTGTGTGTGGGCGTCGTGCATTGCCCATTGCGGTAAATTAAAATACCGCAGTTGGAGTGTTGACTTGATAGCTGAGGAGGAAGTACTCAATCACGTAGGTACTAGACGATTTAGTTTATGATTTTACAAGTTCTGCGAAATATTGAGACCTAATTAGATCACATTCTTGATTTGTTCGTATAGTTATCGTATAGTATTAGACAGCCGTGTTTCTTCTGTGGAATGGGGTCATCAGGAGAGATGGCTAAATTTTACAAGTTCTGCGAAATATTGAGACCTAATTAGATCACATTCTTGATTTGTCCGTATAGTTATCGCCTAGTATTAGACAGCCGTGTTTCTTCTGTGGAATGGGGTCATCAGGAGAGATGGCATTAAATTATCATCACTAAAAAAATCATAGGTATGAAAGCCAACAAAATAGTTGTACTTGTCTGAAAATGTGAAGAGGATGAAAGAAAACATCGGAATGGTGATATCAGCTTTATGTAGGTGGATGAACAATAGTTTCATTGAAAAGCATAAAGAAAAAAAAAAATAATTACGCTTGAATAATTACAAACTGTGATTCACAATTATGTGGCGTGTGTTATCTGTGCATCGATTTAATCTTAACAATCACTGCCATAAATGTTTGTTTCTATTGTACCTACTAAAAGCTACTTCAACTGTACTGTTTTCATACCTACGATAATGTGGAAAATTAGGAAATTTAACCCGAATAGCAACGTTCATACTGAGCTGGAACTTGGCAAATCGCCAAATTCCCGATGGAAGGGTTCACAACGAAAATGGATTTAGCGTTTTTCGTGATGCTCTCTGTAATCATATTACAAAGTCACATCCTGTCAGTCTACTGCTGGACAAAGGTGTCCATTAAAATATTAATACGATGTACACACGGTTACATATCAATCTATACATTTCCAGCATAAGCTGACCTCCCATTTTACGGAAATCCTATACAATGCGAGATGTAGAGTCGTGTGAACCTACTCGTATTTATTTAAACTTGGCAAAAAAAATCAGTGTTCCTAAATAACTTCAGACCGATATCTAACGTCATATTTCTTTTGTCCACAGGGCATGGCCTTCACAATTGAGGAGCGTCAGACCTTGGGCATCCACGGTCTGCTTCCCGCCAGGGTCAAGACCCAGGAGGAGCAGGTTGCGATGTGCAAGCTGTCCATCGAACGGTATGAGGACCCGCTCAACAAATACATCTACCTTATGGGACTACTGGTAAGTCAGACTATTCATAGTAAGACAGATTCTGATGCTTTAGAGTAGGGAACGCGAGCCGTACACCTAATCCGCAACTCGTTAAATAATTATTATTAAGTAGTTCCGATGGCCATCTTGTGATCTTCATCGCCAGTCTTCACCAAATAGTGCTTTCCGAGAGCAAATGCACAAGTTACTATAAAAAAAATACCCAAATCGCTATAGGTCTATACAATTTGAAGATTTCCCTCGGTTTCCATGGGATCCCCTCATCAGATTATGACTTGGTGACAATGGATCCACCTCGGGAGCATACCCCTTATACAAAAAGGTTTTTTTAAATCGGTCCACAATTGACGGAGAAATCGTCGAACATGCATAAAAACAAATATATATATATATGTAAACATCCGAATTGAGAATCTCCTCCTTTTTGGATGTCGGTTAAAAAGGAACATTCTTTGATGTTAATATTATTCACTTCGTTAAATATGAATAGAATTCCACTTCATTTAATATTTATTTAGATGCTTTCCGCCCATAATAAACTGGGAGGAATCTTTCGCTTCACTGAAACTGAATATTCAAATTGAAGCTTCAGTGACCAAAGGATAGATTGACATTATTTTGTGGTCAACGTCTCTGTTAAATATTTCGCATTATTTAATACGAGGGCGGGTCAATAAGTCCGTGACTTTTTGAATTTCCGACCTCTTTACTGAAACAGCAACACTGCTCCTGTCAACAGGCATCTGTCAGTTGACTCCTGTCAAAATTTAAACTTGCTGCGTCAGTTAGTTTGTGTTTGACAGCTATTTTTATCAGACTACTCACTAATTTGAGGAGAAAATGGAAAAAAGTGAATTTCGTGTGCTTATTAAGCATTATTTCTTGCGAAAAAAAACCATTACCGAGACCAAGGCTAAGCTTGATAAATACTATGGGGACTCTGCACCATCGATTTCAATGGTAAAAAAGTGGTTTACTGAATTTCGTTGTGGCCGTACAAGCACTGAAGATGCCGAACGTCCTGGACGCCCAGTTGAGGTCTCTACACCCGAAACAATCGAAAAAATTCACGATATGGTGTTGGCCGACCGAAGATTGAAAGTGCGAGAGATTGTGGAAACCGTAGGGATCTCGCATGGCTCAGTGGTTTCAATTTTGAATGATCACTTGGGCATGAGAAAGCTTTCCGCAAGATGGGTGCCGCGTTTGCTCACAGTCGACCACAAACGCAATCGTGTAACAACTTCACAGGAAGGTTTGGCGTTGTTTAATCGCAATATGGAGGAGTTTTTGCGCCGTTTTGTAACCGTGGACGAAACATGGATCCATCACAACACACCAGAGACCAAACAACAGTCAAAACAGTGGGTTTCTAAGGGTGAATCGGCGCCGAAGAAGGCCAAGGTGGGTTTGTCAGCCAATAAAGTTGTGGCGACTGTTTTTTGGGATGCACGCGGGATAATCCACATTGACTACCTTCAAAAGGGAAGAACAATCAACGGGGAATATTATGCCAATTTATTGGACCGATTCAATGACGATTTGAAAAAAAACCGACCTCATTTGGCCAAGAAAAAAGTTCTTTTCCACCAAGACAATGCAAGGGTGCACACATGTGCAGTTGCCATGGCAAAAATCCATGAATTGGGCTATGAATTGCTCCCTCATCCGCCCTATTCTCCAGATTTGGCTCCGAGCGACTACTTCTTGTTCCCAAACCTGAAGAAATGGCTTGGTGGAAAAAGATTTGACTCCAATGATGAAGTCATCTCGCAAACAAAGGCCTATTTTGAGGACCTCGACAAATCATTTTTTTTGGAAGGGATAAAAAAATTGGAGAAGCGTTGGACAAAGTGTATAGAGCTCAAGGGAGACTACGTTGAAAAATAAAATTATTTTTTTATCAAAAAATCTGTGTTTTATTCCAAAAGTCACGGACTTATTGACCCGCCCTCGTATTTATTTGACGGAGTACGGTTAGAGGGCTGTTTTGAAGTCCAGAACAACTTATTAACCCTGGTATCTATCCTGGGTGGAAGGAAAACTGCCGTGTAATCAGCAAGGTACTGAAATTATAGACTTTAAAGTCGCACACTCACTTTTGTGTTGATAAAAAAGGAAATCAATTAAGGTCTATTATTCCAATAAAGGAAAAATCTACTTCGGGGATCCTGTCAAGTTATGGAAACCCTGTAATACGTAGATATTTAAAACAGCACGCTGACAAGAAACGGAACCAACCAATTGACGCCTTCAAACCTTGTTCAAACTTTAGTGAAGGGATTCATGAAGCATAGATCCCATCAAATAGAAGGTCAGACCGTGCTACCAGCTACAAACATTAGTACAATCGGCAGAAATAAGCGATAGTTGTACTTATGAACATAGACAAAACTGCATTCATTGGGTACTCGGATCCTCACCCTCATTCATTGCATTCCAGCTATTAGGGGGAAAAAAAAACATTTCAATTACAAAGTGTATTTACATACATAATTTGAGGATCACCTTTTAAGCATTAATTGAAATGATGTAACTAATCTATGAAAGTGAAAATTTACTTACTGGACTCTAGTTTTTATATAAATAAATAATAACCAAGAAACTAATGAATTCGCTTCGGTGATATTTAATAGTTTCGAAATTCCGAACTCCTAGTAGAGTGGTCCGAATATCCGAGTACGCTAAACTAAATTCTCCAGTGAATACCGGACAAGGCAATGTACAATATTCTCGCTAATAACTCGTACCAACTAAAGTAATTATAAACTTTGGCTCGACGTTCCTCACGACTGTGGGGTTATGGCAATCCGTAGTACCCACGTCCGAAAATCATGAGCTTCATTAAGCGTTGCCTACGTATTTTTGAAGCTATGTACATTACGATTCAATCGTCAAGGTATGGGTGGATCCAGGAAACTCCGAAACTCTGTATACCCACCAGCTGTGCATTGAGTTGGCACACTAAGCACCATATAAAAGGTCGTAAGCTGGGAACCCAGAGAACCTTCCGTCTTAACCTGTTAAGCCCCGCGCCACACCGATTCGGAGTCAAACAATAGGAAATCAATTGTCTCATTAGCTGTCCTTGACCAATTAAAAATAAGTAATTGACTAATTGTGAATCAGATAAATAGAGCAAAGTTCTAATCATAACAACAGAACAAAGATTTTATTATAGTCTAAAAGGCGTTAGTTTTTTATGTTGTTTTACGATGTTAAGCCCCGCGCCACACCGATTCGGAGTCAAACAATGGGAAATCAATTGTCTCATTAGCTGTCCTTGACCAATTAATGTCTTAGGGGAAAACTTATTCCGTGGGTATAACAAATAGGACAGCTTAGGTTAATACATTCCAAAAAAAGACTATCATTATTTTATGGTATTGATTATAGAAAGCCCGGCCGCAATATGTCCAGATTCGAATTGTGATCTCATTTTTTCAGGACCGTAACGAGCACTTGTTCTTCCGTTTCGTGGGCGAAAACGTAGCCGACATGATGCCCATTGTGTACACGCCCACTGTCGGCCTGGCCTGTCAGAAGTTCGGGCTGGTCTACCGCCGGCCCAGGGGACTGTTCATCACCATCCACGACAAGGGACACGTTTACGATATCCTTAAGAACTGGTGAGTTATACTGGCTTTCTTTGTTTGATTCTTAGTAAGATACGGGATTTTCAGGAGTCTTGTAGAAAAACTCAAAATCTTTATATTTTCATTAGAGGAAAAAGGGACCGATGATTTGCACTAGGTATACGAGTAAAACAAAGCAGTTTTAAATATATAATAACATGCACTCCTATTTAATTTCTACTGTTTTTAAAGTTGCTGCTGCTAATGTTGAAGAATTCATTTTTAGGGTTCCGTAGTAAACAAGGAACCCTTATAGTTTCGTCTGTCTGTCCCCGCTGTAGCTCAGAGACGCTTAGTTCTAGAAAGCTGTAATTTGACATAGGTATACAATCACGCCGACAAAGTGCAAAAAAAAATTTTTGGATATTTTATTTTTCTCGTCTACCCCCATGGTGTGGGGTAACATTGGATAGGCCATTCAAAAATATTGCAGTCTGTGAACATCACTTTTCGATTCAAGTATTCGCTTCCGTAATAATAAGCATTAAAATGCTAATGGTTGCAAAATGGTTGAGCTGAATAGTGCTAATCCATGCGTCATGTTCGTACGGGCGTCGTCAGTACCCAGAGACTGGTCATCTCTTAGCTGCCACGGCTTATTTTAATTTTTGAATTGCTTTTTTTTGTTAATCTTTTTATTACGGACGCTTTTACGTTTTGCATCGTTCTCACATGTATAATTTCAAAATGAATGATGTAAACAATATTTTGTAACCATAATACGTTAATTTAAAAGAGTGTCCGTAGAGTTTCTTGCCCGTT
This sequence comes from Atethmia centrago, assembly GCA_905333075.3. Lineage (NCBI taxonomy): Eukaryota > Metazoa > Arthropoda > Insecta > Lepidoptera > Noctuidae > Atethmia > Atethmia centrago. Next base: position 8,786,265 of record HG995383.1, on the reverse strand, counting down.
CTTCTTCATAGGTACCTACTACGCTTTGGAATGGGCAACTAGCTTCATCTTTCTGAGTGACCGACCGACCCCTTGGCAATTCAAAAGTGCCTGTAATTGGTTTATTTGAAATAAATGCTTTGAGTTTCAGTCTAATTTTTGTTAGTGTCCTGCCCCCCCCCCCCCCCGCCAGCTAATTGGTTGTTGTTGATGTGAAAAAAATCATGGCAGTAGTACATATAATGAAATTAAAAGGAAAATTATCACAGCTAAGTGGGCTTTACAAATAAATTCATACCAACTTTCCAAATACGGAACCCTTCATTGTGCGTGGTCCGACACGCACTTGCCCAGTTTTTTACAGCTTAGGTAGCTTCGGATGATGTATTCTTCGTGATCATTGGCATATAGCAGTGCTGTACCTACATATCCTATAGAATCCCACTCCATTTTAACTGATGTTGCTGCTACCAACCACTCTACTTATATCGTCGCTCCATCTAGTCTAGACTGAGGGCGATCTTTAAGGCTCGTACAGACTAGCGCGATATCGCGTGCGCGACAGGCATATTGCTACCTGTCGCGCAGCCTTATCGCGCTAGTCTGTACGAGCCTTAAAGAAGAAGAAGCCTTTACTGTACTGTTTCCTATTCACCGTCTTATTGTTAGTTATCCTATGTTATGTTATGTTATGTTAGAGGGTTTGGTTTCCGCACTTAGTCCTTCAAGTGGACCATTGTGCGTGGGCCATGGCGGCCGTTTTTTGGTGGTTATTCCAACCAGCCCACCTCCCTCCAGAAGTTGATAACATCTCCTGGTCTGTTTAGAACCTCTGTGTAGGATCTAGGTGCCCCGAGGGTTTCTGTTCTAATGTGGGTGACGGCTGTGCATTCGAAGAGCACATGCGCAACGGTTTCCTCTGCCTCCATGCAAGCCCTGCACAGAGGGCTGTCCGTTATGCCTATTGTGTGGAAGTGTTTGTTTAGCGAGCAGTGGCCCGTGATGGTCCCCGTCAACAGGCGCAGGCCGGTCCTGTTCAGGCGTAACAGGCGCCTGGTTAACTTGCCATCCAAGGATGGCATAGCCTCCCTGGACTGTCTGCACCCCTGTACCGAGGACCACCAGCTCTCCGCTTGTGTGTGGGTGAGCTCCTGTAGCCACCTGCGTAGTTGGTTGAAGGGGATGGGCACGATTGGCTCTGGTCCGCAGACTGACGTGCCGGATGCTTTCCTGGCTAGTTCGTCAGCTGCGTCATTGCCCAGGGATCCACTGTGTCCTTTTATCCATTGCAGTGTCACTGTGTTGCGGTTCAATACCGTTATACGTTCTAGCGCATTGTGACATTCTTGTGTTAATCTCGAGGTATTATGTTTCTTCCCTAGGGATTGGAGAACTGAGGCGCTGTCGGAGAGTATACGTACATGAGTGTCAGTAACTCTCCTGGCTTCTATGGCATACGCCGCTTGTATAATGCCCACACATTCCGCCTGGTAGACGGTGTTGAACATTCCCAGCGGACAGGATATATCTATGTTAAGGTCGTGTGAGAAAACGCCAGCTCCGGTTCCGGAGTTGGTCTTTGATCCATCGGTGTATACTCTTACCTCATGCGGGCCTGAATAGTCGCACCGTTCTTCTGTGAGTATTATGTTGTAGTGCTTTTGGAAACAGTGTAGTTTTGGGGCTCTGTCGCAGGGTGATGCCATCATCGGTCTTCGTTTGATCGCATCCTCCCTTATGCGTATGTGCTTGACTCTAGAGTCTTTGCTCAGGGTCCCTGTTATGTTAAGCCTAAAGGCGGCCAGGGCTGCCTCCTCTCGCACGATGAGGTGCAGAGGCGGCAATCCAAGCATCGCCTGTAGGGCGGCGGTGGGCGTAGTTCTCATACAGCCTGTGATTGCTACACAAGCAAACCGTTGCAGTTTTTCGAGATCTTTTTGGGCTGTGCTCAGGTCTGTCCTGGGCCACCAGACTAGTGAGCCGTATGTGATAGTTGGCCGGATGACCGTGGTGAATAGCCAGTGGGTAATCTTGGGGTTAATTCCCCAGTTCCTGCCGAGCAGTCTTTTGCACTGCCACAGTGATATGCTGGCTTTTGTAATGATGTAGTTGGTGTGTTTTGCCCAATTCAACTGTTTGTCCAAGAAAATGCCCAGGTATTTGGTTTCAGTTGATAGGCTTAGGGTGGTTCCAAAGAATCGTGGTAGCTGTAGTAGCGGCAATTTCCTCTTCTTTGTGAAAAGAACCAATTCGGTTTTTGTAGGGTTTACTGATAGTTGGTGCTTATTGCACCAAACCTCTACTATTTTTAAGGCTTGGCGCATAAGGTTGCACAGGGTATTCTCGTGGGTGCCGTTTATTATTATGGTTAAGTCATCCGCGTAGCCTACGGTGAAGTAACCTTTATCGTTGAGTGTTTTGATAAGACTGTCGACAACCAGGTTCCATAAGAGTGGCGAGAGGACGCCACCTTGTGGGCAGCCCTTCGCCACTATGGCCCTGGTGGTGTCGTTCACTGTGACTTGTACCGCTCTCAGTTTAAGCATATTTGAGATCCAGCCACTTATGGTCTGGTCTATGCTGTGCCTGTCAAGGGCCGTGTTGATACTTTTGAACATCGTTTTGTCAAAGGCGCCTTCGATGTCAATGAAGGCGGCCAGTGCTGAGCATTTGTGATCCACTGCGCATTCGATTTTGGAAACCACGCTGTGCAGCGCGGATTCTGTTGATCTGCCTGTGGTATACGCATGCTGTTGTTTATGGAGGGGTTTGGCTCGAAGTGGTCCGTCTCGAATGTGTCTATCGCAAAGTCTCTCGAGGGTCTTCAGTAGAAAGGATGTGAGGCTTATAGGCCTATAAGCTTTGGGTTGTGTATAGTCGGTTTTGCCAGGTTTCGGTATGAAAATGACTTTCACCTCGCGCCACGCGAGGGGTATGTACCTGAGTGCCATGCAGGCTCGATAAATCTCCGTCAGCAATGGCACCAGATGATTTACCCCCCACTGCAGCAGGGCTGGGAAAATGCCATCCAGCCCTGCGGACTTGTACGGCTGAAAGGTGTCAATAGCCCACCTTAACCGGTCTTCTGTTATTATGTTGCGGGCTGTGGACCAGTCCTGATCCGTTGGGGTCCATTCTGGTTCAGCCTCCCACCTCCCATCCTCCAGGAGTCTACAGTCTGGGAAGTGGGTTTCGAGAAGGACCTTACTGGTGTCCTGGTCGGTTAGTGTGTATGAATTATCAGGCTTTTTCAGCGCGCCAAGAGTTCGGTCCTGGTCTGCTGCCAGGATCTTCCTTACCCTAGCGGCTTCGTTATTTGTCTCTATGGATTCACAGAATTTCCGCCAAGCAGATCTCCTGGCGGTTCTAATCTGTTTTTTGTATGCATATTGGGTTTCTTTGTATAGTTCCCAGTCGTCCGGGAGTCTGGTGTTTTTGGCTCTGTTGAATTGTTTGTTAGTTATCCTAATTACATACTTAATTTTGTTGTTTTTCTCCACCAGGCCTGAAAACGACGTCCGTGCTATCGTAGTAACAGACGGCGAACGCATCCTGGGTCTGGGCGACTTGGGAGCATGCGGTATGGGCATTCCCGTGGGCAAGCTCTCGCTGTACACAGCACTCGCGGGCATTAAGCCGCACCAGTGCTTGCCCATCACTTTGGGTTAGTTGAAGATCTATTTGAAGATTTTTCCATGTTATTTTCCAGTGATAAAATAGCCTCTACGAGTGGCGATACTTTAATGTAGGTACGCCCAACGTACTCTGGGCAGTCAGTTCAGATACCTTACTGACTGTCAATTTTTTGACTACGCCATAAAATTTCTTAAAAATAGTTTATAAATATATGTACGGGAAAAAAAATATAGGCAATACGTGTAATCGGCCTGATGTGTTTGTACAAACAAAAATTGAGCGACGATGATCACCGATATATAGGTATTGTATTTCCTTATGGAGGAATGAAATTAAATGCAAACAATATTATGATTGTTTCAAATATTCTGGTATTGGTTATTAAAAATAGAATGCCTGTCATTATACCTATCTTTATTCCAGAAAACTGCCAGAGTTGGCAAGATTACCGTAAAATAAATAACGTCCACCTATTAAAGTAGGTATATTTATTTATCTATCCTACCTTCTATTATCATTGTTAACAATGTATCTATAACCTTATTCTAGACGTGGGAACAAACACCCAGGCAATGTTAGACGACCCGCTGTATATCGGACTGCGCCAGCGGCGTGTGCGCGGGCCCGAGTACGACGAGTTCGTCGAAGAGTTCATGCAGGCCGTCGTGAAGCGCTACGGGCAGAACTGTCTCATTCAGTTTGAAGACTTCGGCAATGCTAACGCCTTCAGGCTCTTGGAGAAGTATCGTGGAAAGTAAGTATGATGCTGCCTTGTGTTATTTTGTATCTATATTTTAGTTTTTCAATTTATCTTTAGCTAAATAGTAGGTGAGAATCGAAGGACTTCGGAAATGTTAACGCGACCTACAAACATGTCAATACGCACTTCCCTGTGTTATTGCGGCTTGATCGATGTTGAAGTTATTATAATCATTTGGCATTAGGTTTAATACTTTGAAGATTCTCCATTTAGAAGAAGATCTGATGACTCCTAAAAATCGTCAAATTAATAATATGTTTCGATTTGGGACATTTTGTATATCGGCGAAAGTTTTACGTATGAATGATTCCTTATTTTGATATGATTGTTCTATCTGTTATTTACGTCACACAATACATTTTGATGATGTATATTGATATGTCCTCAATCCTCAACAAGTGTAATTATTTCGGCTGAGATGATAACGGTGCCAGTATACTTGAATGATACCTCAGTTTTTGTTTGGCTAACAGCTACCATTATATAAATAAAACAATTTCCTGCCATAGGTACTGCACGTTCAACGACGACATCCAGGGCACGGCGTCGGTGGCGGTGGCGGGTCTGCTGGCCTCGCTGCGCATCACCGGCAAGAAGCTGTCTGATAACACCATCGTCTTCCAGGGAGCTGGAGAGGTAACATGCAGTCTCGACTCATAATATTAACATCAAGCTTGAAAGAAACTAACCATGGGTTCGGAAAAGGTGTATAGTTCACTAGCTTGTCGCCAGTTAGGTTATAAGAACCAGGAAACAGGGGCCAACAATATTGCCGTTATCTGAGCATAAGTCTAGACTTCAGCTGCTACTGATAATTTCCTAACATGAAACACACTGCCCCAGACACTGGGATCAAATCCAGCCCCCCATGTACAACAGTTTTACTATCTGGAATAACGAAACGGCCGTCCTTCTATTAGAAGTTAGTTAGGATACTTAAATGTACGTATGTGGAGAGCTTCCACCATTGCAACTGCCTCGACGACACGGCGCGGGCACCCTTGAGGAATGCCCTGCGTGGGCAGTGCAGCGCCGTGTCCTCGTCGCGGCGGATGGTGCTGCGGTTACAATCTCGCTTTTGGACATGGTCACACTGTCCATGGTTGGAGGTGAGAGCGCGTGGGACGCCGCCGCCTCCTTCTGCGAGGAAGTGATGATCGCCAAAGAGGAAGCGGAAAGGGAGAGGGAGGATACAACCTCTCTACCAATCCGTAACAGACTCACCAGGCGCCGGAGGGCGCGGAATTATCTCCGGCCGCCTTAGGGAGAGGCCTGCAGGCAGGAAACAGACTTGGGGGGTTTGTTGTCTAAACAGTAAAAGGCCCGAGACGGCGGCGCGCCGTGTTCCGCGCGCGCCACTGTCTATAGGAATTGCAGCCGTATGTGGCTGCTGAGGGTGACGGGACCTGCGTGAATTCATACGAACCAACACCTAGCCGGGGGAGCGTGACGAAATGGGCAAGCACTGTAGCACCCCGGCTAAAGGTAGCAGCAGAACACCGTGTGGTTTTTGTCAGTAAGAGTCTAACAGACCCCTCCACCTACCACAGGATGGAGGACATCCATGAGGATTTCCGCACAATAAAAAAAAAAGTCAGACCTGCTACCGCAAAGTTCAATGGCTAATATTTTATTACGATGTGTGCTATCGGCAAGAACTAGAGTTCACCCTCTAGTTCTTGCCGATACGAGAGGAAGTCCAGGCTAACCTCGAAACGTAAAACTTTTATTACACCTTGGTATTTTTCACCCACAGGCTTCCCTAGGTATCGCCACCCTATGTGTGATGGCGATGAAGGCCGAGGGCACACCGGATGATGTCGCCCGCAGCCGCATCTGGATGGTGGACTCCAAAGGCCTTATCGTGAAGAACCGGCCCGAGGGAGGCCTCAACGAGCACAAGGAGAAGTTCGCCAAGGACCACGCGCCCGTGCGCACGCTTGAGGAGGTCGTGGATGCCGCCAAGCCTTCCGTGCTTATTGGTTAGTAGCACAATGAATAATAGTTTTCAATTGTTGGAAAGTCGCTCCTTAAGCCGCCTTCTAAAGAAGGACTGAATAAGTACACTAGAACCATCTAAGACCTCGTCCATCGCGTTCCATTCGACAAATCAAGAGCGGAAACGTTTAATAAAATTTATAAAAATTGTATCGAGCTTGATCGTGTATGACCAGGTGTGTTACAAAAGGAAAGAAGCAAAAGGAGTATGGAAGGAGCTTAACAGGTGGCGTTCTATAGTTTCTGCCTACCCCCATGGGAAGAAGGCGTGAGATTATAGCCTTCGCAATCAAAATAACATCGTCAACACTTCCCGTGGACTTGTTCTAACACGTTGCCCATTATTCAGTGTATGTATTGTGTATATCTTTTTTTGGAGATCCTAAATAAATAAATAAATAAATAAATAAATAAATATACTGTGTGTGCAGGTGCCGCGGCCATTGGCGGTGCGTTCACAACATCGATCCTGCGCAAGATGGGCCAGTTCAACGACAGGCCGGTCATCTTCGCGCTCTCCAACCCCACCAGCAAGGCCGAATGCACAGCCATCGACGCTTACACCAACACTGATGTTAGTATTGTAACTATTTAGGTAGAAAAGGGTATTTTTTCCGGGACAAGAGAGAAGCCACTTTAATCGGTAGAGATTTGGATAATGACCGAAAAGCCAGTCATGGCTATATAGCCATGACTGGCTTTTTAAGTTGATCAATCAGCTTTTATGCATATGCATAAAAGCTAAATACATAGAGAGATCAATCTAAATAGACAAACTTGTGTCAGAGGGTTTGACCGCATGTGCACATGTCATGCACGAAACGACTACAGGCATATTTTGATCTATCTTGAGGTTGAGACCGATACTCCCTCACTGCTGGGGTCAGACGGTCAGACGGATCTGAAGGCAGTACTTAACATATGTCTTTAATGGAGGCCTAGAGACTTTAACATCAAGCCTATCAATATTCTTCTTGTTTTCTTGTCTCAAACCAGAGAAAAAACACCGTCATATGACAATTTAACCAAAATCTCTAAACAAATGTATAAATTTCCAGGAGCGTGCAATCTTCGCGTCCGGCTCTCCGTTCCCGGACTACCGCACGAAGGACGGGCGCGTGCTGCGGCCGGGGCAGGGCAACAACTCCTACATCTTCCCCGGACTCGCGCTCGGCGTCATCTGCGCCGGCATCATCGACATCTCCGAGGACTTCTTGTTGCTAGCCGCCGAGGTAAGCTTACGTCACTTTATGTTGTACTTCGGCTTTCGATTGGGCTTTGGCTGCCTATGTTCCCGGTATCCGACATCGTTCTTTTAGGATCAGTGTACCTACCGTCAGCTTACTGCTTCGTTGGTCCAGCGGTTGCGAGCTCAGCTGCTGAGCTTGAGGTCTTGTGTTCGATCCCCAGGCTGGCTGGGTATTGGTTCCATCAGGAATTTCTCAGTAGTGGCCCCGAAAAGTCCCGAAAAGTGACAATATGTTCGCCCTCTAACACGGGAAATAAACAAAATCGGCAAAAAGTGTCTCTGATTTACACATTTACTCAACCATTTGGGGAATCCCGAAAAACAGAAAGATATTATTTTAGAATATTTGTAAAGACACAGATTGAGGGTTTTCTATTATTAATTAGAAAACCATCAACCTTTCTTTAACGATAATATATAATGTAGAACATTCAAAAACATTTTCTAATTTTCCAGGCGCTAGCAGACATCGTGTGCCAATCAGACTTGGACCAAGGCAGCCTGTACCCGCCGCTTAAGGACATTCAGGACTGCTCCGTCAAAATCGCCAAGAGAGTCTTCGAACACGCTTATGCAGTTGGTAAGTACACTGAGTACAATGACTAGAGCCATTTATGCAGTATTTTTTTGTATTGATAAACTTTATCAGGTGGTCTTGATGATGGTAAGTGGTCCAGTGGTCCTGTAATACCAGAGGCATCACAGGTGTGTTTCTATCCCAGAGACGGAACAGGAATGTATTATATCCTATAATTTCACCGATATCACCCAGACCGTTCGAACCAGAACGTAGCATCGTTGTCCATGGGTGTAGGTAGGTAATGATTTTGTCAAGAGTGGTTTCGGATTAAAACGGATCCCGTAACGAGCTCGTGAAGTCAACAATTATGGGTTTCGAGCCACGAAAGTGGCAGTTTCCATGCAGATATGTCACACAAAAACTGCATCTAAACTGCAATTTAGCAGCTGGCGAGTAGTTGAAATGGAAGGCCGTCTGTTTAGATCCTCAACCGCAAATCTACTGCAATCGTTTACAGCCAACAATTTTAATGTCTTGGCACCTTTATATTTCAATTAGCCCGTGATAAAAATTCCGGCGTGGGAGAGTAATAAATTTAAATTTGCGTCATATCGCGTTAGCAAATTTTTATTTCGGAACGTGTCTACATTAAATGAATGCGGAGCTAATTTATTAGTCAATTTCACAAATACCTTCGTGTAATGTTGAGTAGAGGACGGGTGAGAACGATTTCAAGTGAAGTAGGTAGACTGTAGAACACTCAGTTTCCGACAGATATCCGAAATGATAGTAGTGCTGGGTTTTTTTTTCAAATCAGGCTTTTTGAGATCAAACACCAACCTTATACCTACGCCGGTTTTGCAATTTAAAAATCGTTTCCTTATTTGTAGACATACCTCAGAAAAAAAATGCCGTATCTAAGGATCAAAGCGATATAAGTGCACCTGTAATGATTACTGGGCTGAGTATAAACAGTGCTTAAGCAGAGTTACTCACTTTATTGCAAAGCTCTTCAACCTGCAGTGCTTCCCAGTTAAGTTTTCTATAAATAGTTAGCTCTAAAAACTTCGCAGTAGGTTCCTATTTCTATTGAGTTTGAATTGATCCAATCTTATTAGCACTACTATCAACAATTGGCTCATTTTACGTCACGTGTTCAATTGGGAATATTGTTTTTATTTTGTGAAATATCTCTGGAAAATTCTTTGTTTTTAAGGCCTGACCACACTAATAAGGTTCAAGATTCAGAAGGCCCTAAGGATTCGGAAGGCGGTGCTTCGTATTAGTGCTTTCCGAGTCCGAGGAGATTTTCAGGACTTTAAGAAGGAAATCTTGTGCTAGCAGCGCTTTGACCTAGCAATTTGTTCCGCAGGCAAGGCATCGGTGTTCCCGCAGCCGCTGGACACGGAGGAGTTCATCCGCGCGCAGATGTACGACGTGCGGTACGCGCCCGCCGTGCCGCCGCAATACTCGTGGCCGCGCAATGACCTGCGTGTCGACATGGTCTAGGCAACACTCGCACAACGGTACAAGGATCTATTGGCGCGTCGCCGAAATCGGAACTAACGCCGCCATTTTGTTTTTTTAATACAAATGTTTACCAACAATGTCAATGTCATATGTCATTCAGACGCCAAAAGATCTTTGTAGCACTATAAATGGCGACGTGGATAAAAATAGATGAAGGCGCTGCTTGAAAACATGTCAAAATTTTGTCTCATTTGTCTTGCCACGTTCATTTATTTCCATGTCGCACGATGCACACTTGCAGCGTTTGGATACAGTCCCAACACTATGTAACACCCGACGCCATCTCAAACGAGCTTACTGCATATAGCATTCAGCGCAACTAAAATCTGTATTAAGCAAAAAATGGCCTCTATGAAATGTCGCATTGGGTGTTACAAGTCAGATACAATTAAGAAATACAACTGTTAACTGTTTCATTTGTAATTCTATAAACATTCCGAATATTGTAAATTTTCTCTTGTAAATATCTCCTCGCATTGTTCCATCAGTGTAAGTAACTGTCGTCTTATATCGATAAAATTGTTCTTGCTTTGTTTGATCTTTATTCTACTTATTAGTTGGACATGTTTTCAAGCGCATACAGTGTATTCCAGAATCTTGCTTCGAATATTTATTTAAGTCGATCGTACTGATGACTAACGAACTGTTTTAACGGATTTGTTAAGTGAGCTTAACGTATATGACGGTTTAAGTGACTGAAATTATATTTTTACGAAATAAGAGGCATTTATCGTGCCGCCTGATGTTATTTATCTTCAATAAGGATCGCGACACATGCGCTACCAACTCCCAGCGGTAACACATCCCACTTGATACAATATTATCTAAAAGAAAAACCTTTACCTACTGCTATTTATTCACCATTCCAAAAGTAACCTTGAAATTAGTTATATTTTGTACTTAAGTGTTATTTATTAATAAAATTAAGCTCGTCATGTTTTTCAATCAAGTATCAAGCCGATTCTTTTATTTGTTCATATAACTTAACTATAATATTATTATTGCAATGTTTATTGAGGGCAGTTGGCGGTTGAATGTATAACTAATGTGTACATTAGAATTGATTAGAATAATTGTATGGCGTTCCTTTAAAATTATAGTATAAGTTAAAACTTCAACCATTAATGTACGGTATATGTAAATTTTTGAAATAAATTGATTTTAACAATAATTTGTTTAATTTTGCAAATGTTTGGTGCACTCGCTGAGCACGGATACACCTTGGCGGCCACTAGCGGCGGCGCACGGTGGGCTGAAAATCGCCTTTCATAGACATAGAGACTTGAATTTAAAAGGGCCCTTTTTTTAGTTAGAAATGGATTCCGCTGATCATAACTATACTATAAAGTTTCGTATGAGGCAATTGCGGGTACAAATGAAGAAGTTATAATTGTTTTAAGAAAACTTTGTATGGCGCTGCCATGAAAAATGAGGCTGTCTCTGGAATCATAAGGTTGGCCATTATATCCTTACATGCAAATGTACTATTTATTTTTAATTTTTTTATATACTTCGTATTGCGGCACCATTTGTGATGTTTTAATTAAAAATCCTCAAAAAATAAAAATTATGTTGATGATTCATTTGAATGCTTAAGTATGTCAAGTCTAGTTTACAATATTATTATACCATAGGCCAAAACATCCTAAGAAATCACAAAATTTCGTTTTTATACCTATGTGGGATATCTACTATTCATAGTAGGTATCTAGTACTTTTAATTGTATTGGATTGTATGATTATAAAACAGTTGTACATTTAATTTGTATTTTATAAAAAAAAACCATCATCAACAATAAAATCAGTAACTAAATTACATTACATAACAAATGGTTAAAAACAATTAAATTGTAACTGAAGTAGTATTAAAATATTTAAAATAGAAAAATTGTTATAAATAAATGTCAACCAAAAGAAAAACATACAACATTTAAGAATCTATCTACCATAAACAATAACATTTTACTTATTCTAAACTTCTTCGTCACCATCAGAATCCACTTCAGAATCAGGCTCTACAATTGACATTACATCTAAGAACTCTAACGAAGATTCCTGATCCTGAAGTTCAAATAGGTCTAAAGTTTCCGTAAAGTATGTCTGCCTCTTATGGGCTTCCAGTTTTGGTCTTATTGTAATAAGAGGATCAGAAGAGACGATAAGCATATTGAGGACATCCTCGTTTGATGCTTGTCTGCTCTTCTTCCTCGAATAGTGTTATCTGAACCTCCTAAAATCTTTTTTTCGGGCCTCTGAAGTTTCTTCTGAAAGACTCCCAATTGGCACAATAGCATTTTCTGCGATGATGTCCCCTCCATGAATTATAATTTGTGTACGGTCGATGTCATGTAGTGCCAATTATACAGTTCCGTGTATTCTTCCGCGGTTATTATAGTGTATTCTTATATTCTTATATATCTATAAGCTCTCCAGATGTGATAGCTTGCAGAATCACAGCAAACCTGCGGATCAGGTCTTCGTCTGGTCCAGTGAACGCTGCAGTTTTATCAGGAAACTCAAAAACCCTCCTCACTGTGTTACCATCGTTAGTTGTGCCTAATCCTTTCTTAACGATGTCGATCAAAAGATTGAGATCATCTTTAAATCGATCTTGGATAAGTTTTTTCCTTGACTGCAACAACTCTTTGTGATCTATTCTCGCAGACCATTTCTTGAAATCGAGACGATAAGCTATGTGTAGAAGACATTCTATCACATTAATGCGGGCATGTAGTGACGATAACCCATACTCATATACACCAGGAGAATCGGTTTTCGACGCAACGGTATTTAACTTATTCATTTCCGTAGGCTTAACCAAACATAGGTACCCGGCCGCATTTGATTTAGCTTCAGAAAAATACGTACAAATTTTGCCGACAATCATCGTCATCATTAATTTTTGAGGGAACAAGAGCCTTGCTTTCGTTACCCATTCTAGTTTTTTCATCCATGACAACTTCTCTGCTTTCCCTCAAAAAACTGAACTGCACTGGACGACAATACGTAGATGAGCAGGGTTTTGGATTCGTCCATGCGGTATAATAACAAACAAATCTAAGTTTGTACTTTAATACTTTCCAATATTCACAATCAGTGAGACGCACGGTGCTATCAGATGTTAGCAGTAGAAATTCTCAAAATGAACTGAAGTTACGAACCTGATTATTGACTATTTATTGTTATTGAGTAATGAGTAATGAGGTATCACTTTTACCTAATTATCCTCATAATAATTGCTAAATTAACGTATACCATAATTATTTTATGTGTATCCTTTTAACTAGTTAATTCATTAGGTACATAAGTATTTAGTCATATAAGGTGATTACCTCAATCAGTTCATTAGCTAATGAGAACGTGATCCTTAGAGGAGATTACATTCAAAAGGTAATCCATAATTACCATGTCATTTGAATTTAGTAAAACGAACTTTTGTGATTTCTTAGGCCGTTTTGGCCAATAGCATAAAAAATAAATTCAATGAGACTTGGCATATTCATATTTAAAGCATTTAAGTATTAAAATTAATCAACATCATTATTTTTTTTATTTTTGAGGATTTTTAATTAAAAAATCACAAATGGTGCCGCAATACGAAGAATGTCATAAAATTACAAATAAATAGTACTATACTAGAAAAAATTGTATAGCGCTGATATGAAAAACGAGGCTACGTTTTTCATGTCAGCGCTATACAATTTTTTCTAGTATAGTACTATTTATTTGTAATTTTATGACATTCTTCGTATTGCGGCACCATTTGTGATTTTTTAATTAAAAATCCTCAAAAAACTAAAAATTATGTTGATGATTCATTTGAATGCTTAAGTATGTCAAGTCTAGTTTACAATATTTTTATACCATAGGCCAAAACATCCTAAGAAATCACAAAATTTCGCTTTTATACCTATGTGGGATATCTACTATTCATAGTAGGTATCTAGTACTTTTAATTGTATTGGATTGTATGATTATAAAACAGTTGTACAATTAATTTGTATTTTATAAAAAAAAACCATCATCAACAATAAAATCAGTAACTAAATTAAATTACATAACAAATGATTAAAAACAATTAAATTGTAACTGAAGTAGTATTAAAATATTTAAAATAGAAAAATTGTTATAAATAAATGTCAACCAAAAGAACGAGGCTACGTTTTTCATGTCAGCGCTATACAATTTTTTCTTAAAAAAATCATAACTCCTTCATTTGTACATGCAATTGCCTCATACGAAATTTTATAGTATAGTTATGATCAGCAGAATCCATTTCTAACCAAAAAAAGACCCTTCAAAATTCAAGTCTCTATGTCTATGAAAGGCGATTTTCAGCCCACCGTGCGGCGCGGTGATTCCGTACCATTGACATACTCGTATAAATATAAGGACTGGAAATACCTACAAAAAAAAGTGCATACCTAAAACTCGATATTGGCGCATAAAATAGCTGCTGTTGCTAGGGTTGTGTCAATCAAGGAACATGGGTGTTACTATAACTAGTATCGATACTAGTCTTACTAGATATCACGTTTGGATCATAATTACATACATAAAGTCCGTTGTAACAGAAAAACATGAGTAGGTTAACTTACGTTCTGTTACCTGAGAATAAAATTTATGTAGTGTTGTTTTCTGCACAGAAATAAAAAAAACGCTTTTTAATTGCATCACGTTTACGTATTTAAGTGAACAGCAGGAAGAGATAGATCCGTTGGAAGGCCATAGCCCAGTAGCTTCTGTTAGGTATGCGGAGCCTAATGAAAAACAAGAAAATTCAGTGATTATCTTGTTTTTCATTAGGCTTCGCGGCTTGATAATGTTTATTGTATGTGTTATTGAGTAGTGGATTAAAAATTAAATCAGAATTATTTTTATATCTTTGTCTATTGGTGTGTTAATGATTATAGTATAACGTTTGATTAGAAAAGTAGACTTACACTAGTACATTATGATACAAGTGTGTAATGATCAATACAAGAAAATGATCAATGCAAGGAAATGTGAAATATGCACCGTGTCCACAATTCGATGGGGTAACTGCAATAGAGGCATCACAGTAGATGTACCAGAAACATCAGATTTTTAATGTTGCTTGTTTCACACAAAACATATGACTCTTGATATTGTATTTTGGCGGGCACCTGAAAAAATTTGGTACCTACTAATATTATGATAATCACATTGATTTATTTCAGGCCAAAGGGCCGGCCTATTATTAATCAATCATTTTAATACACACTTACCGAAAATACTGTGGGAACAGAGTTATTATGTAATCTCACTACACCAAGTGTTCAATTGAAACAGCTTTCTTCAAAGTGAAGTGAACACCATTCTTTATTTCGGGGATTAATATTTTCTTCACCAATAGCCTCTAGCCACTTTTTCTTTAACCCTTTATTTTTAGGAAAGCTATAAAAAAGGCAAGTATTTTTATCAATAATTCATTTTGGTTAGAGCTGCGGAACTAAACAAATAACAAAATGCTGACGTCTTGTTTTAGGATCACTTATAACTCTGTGGGATGGTCTCTCAGACCGAAAACCACGGGCCGGATATCGTTTAAATTTAATTTAACCGTTAAATACAATTATTAAAGAGTTATGTAAGGCCAAAAACAGGAAATTTCTGTTTCCTTAATTTATTATATTCTCTTTTTAATTTTTCAATGTTTTTTTATTTTATAAAATCCGTTTTCTCGGGCCACCAGAGGGCCTCGCGAAATGTACCTGGCCCACATCAAATTTAGATCTTGCCCCGCCACTGCATAGATGGGTACTGCATTTATTAATACGGCAACAGTTACAGAACCCGTGGTGATATTATTAAAATGTACCTGCCATTTTGCTCTAGGATGTAGGTTCATTTGTCAGTATTGTTCACGTCGTATTTTATACTGAATAATTCTATATTCAATGATACTTTTTTGCCTTTTAAGATGTATTATGTTGAACAAGTACTCTTGGTATCGGTTGGATTTTCCTAATACGATTGGCTTGATGATATCAACCGTCACTTCACAACCTCCTGTCATTTGGATTCCCAAGTGATGGCCCAGACGGTCGATTTCATTACTGGCTTAGCTAGTCCCATAATAGAACCATTTCACTTCCCTCCGGTTACCTTGGAAGAAATTAAAAAGATCATCCTTTCCATAAAATCCAAG
Organism: Atethmia centrago; assembly: GCA_905333075.3. Classification (NCBI taxonomy): domain Eukaryota; kingdom Metazoa; phylum Arthropoda; class Insecta; order Lepidoptera; family Noctuidae; genus Atethmia; species Atethmia centrago. The sequence continues at coordinate 8,770,421 of HG995383.1, read as the reverse complement.
GCTGTGGGCTATAACGGCATCAGCCGTAGTATGGTCGTTTGGATCCTCGATATCCTTCTCCCTCCGATTACATCATCAACTTTTCTCTTCATTCCGGACAATTCCCATCCCTGTGGCGTATGGCCTATATCCGCCCACTCCTTAGAAAATCCCAAGTCCCTCCCTACCCAGCCACTTTCGACCTATTTCCATTCTCCCATTCCTGTCTAAAGTGCTTGAGGCCTGCGTACACAAGCAGTTTACGGGGTTTGTTCACCAGAACAACCTTGTTAGCTCTTTTCAGTCTGGATTCAGGCCTGGGCACAGTACAGCCTCGGCTCTTCTTAAAGTGACTGGTGACATTAAAGAAGCGATGGAGGATACCAAGGTTACCGTTTTGGTATTAATTGACTTCTCCAATGCCTTTAATGCCGTCAGTCATGATATTCTCCTTTCTATCCTCTCTCATCTTATGGTTTCATCCGAGGCCCTGGAATGGATCTCTTCTTATCTTCGGGGTCGTCAGCAATCGGTTCGCGTTGATGAGAGCTCATCGAGTTGGTGCGTCCTGAATGCTGGTGTTTCACAAGGCGGTATTCTTTCTCCACTGTTATTCTCCATCTTCATTAATTTTATTACTTACCGTCTTTGATGTTCGTATCATCTTTATGCTGATGATCTTCAGTTGTATACAGCTGAGCGGGTAGAAGGTTTATCGGACGCTATAGCAGATGTAAACCGAGACTTAGACGCTATCAAAAAATGGTCTGATAGTTTTGGGGTGTCAGTAAACCCCTCAAACTGTTAGGCCATGGTAATTGGAAGCTCACGCATGATGGGTAGGGTGGCACTTAGCTCTCTTCCTTCTCTTATTTTTCATGGTACCGCCATACCCATTACCCCTACGGTTAAAGATCTCGGTTTGCATCTTGACTCAACGCTGGGCTGGCAACGCCAGGTGTCTAGTGTTAGTCAAAAGGTCAACGGTACTATGCGATCCCTGTACTGTATCGTCTAAGGAGCTTTTTGCCCACTAAGACGAAGACTATGCTTGTGCAGACTTTGATTTTCCCTATAATCGACTATGGTGACGTGTGCTACTTTGACTTGAACGCGGTTTTGCTGGATAAGCTCGACAGACTACTCAACAATGGTATCCGGTTCATATTCAACCTAAGGAAATATGACCATGTTTCGAGCTACAGGTCTGAGCTCAAATGGATGTCCATTCGCCAAAGAAGAAGCTTGCGCGCTTTGACCACTCTTTTCTCCCTTCTCAACTCTCCCACCCCTCCTTCTTATCTTATGTCTCACTTCCAATATCTATGTTCTTCGCACGCTAAAAGTCTGCGTTCTTCCAACAATCTTCTTCTACTCTGTCCTTCTCATACTTCTGACTTTGTTCATTCTTCATTGTAATAATTTGATTTAATTTTCTCGATTATGTGCAATAGTCTTTTTTTTTTTGATGGGTAATCATCAAATAACTTCTCCCGCTCAGTGGGGCCCTCATATATCAAGCCTAGCGGGCAGGCTTAGTTCGGCCGCCTACGCCGTCAGAAAAGTAAGACAATACACTGACGTTGATACAGCTCGATTAGTTTATTTTAGTTATTTTCATATCGTTATGTCCTACGGTATTCTGCTGTGGGGCAAAGCCGCTGACATTCAAAATATATTCGTTCTCCAAAAACGAGCTGTTCGAGCTATTTACCAGCTTGGTACCAGAGTGTCTCTGAGAATTTTTTTTAAAGATGTTGATATTCTCACGGTGGCATCACAATTCATCTTCGCCAACATCTTATATATTAGGCAAAAAATACACTTATACACTAAAAATAGTGATATTCACAATATTAACACCAGAAATAAGGACAAATTACGAGCTCCATTTCACCGGCTTCATAAGGTACATAACTCATTTGTTGGGCTTGGTATAACTTTTTATAACATGCTGCCCTCTTCTTTGCTAGATTTACCTTTTAATGCGTTTAAAACTAAAGTAAAATCCACCCTTTCTTCAAAGGCATACTATTGTACCTACTCGTATCAATGACTACTTAAACGATAAGAATAGTTGGTCGCTGTGATTAACTCAAGACAATGTTTATGTTCTTTCTCCAGAATTAACTTACCTACTGACAGGTTATATGAGTTCATATAATTGATTATTATTTTATTTGACTGTATAAGTCAATGTAATTTAATTTAGTTAAATTTTAATTTATTAGTGACATAATCTACTCATTACAATGTGTGTTTTATGAGTTGTATTGCAATAAGTGGTTAGCTAGCGTCCTCGACTATTGATTATACTATTCTTGCCTGAGCAACCGGCAGCAAGCTCGTCATGCTCCCTTAGATGTCACTGCCTGCGGTAGCGTCGGGGGTCGGGTTGCCTCCTTCCCTCCAATATGGCGAGGGGGGTGATGGCTGATCTTTGCGTTATGCTCGTGAACGGGTGCTGCTTGTGGTGACTGGTCGTCTTGCTGATCATGGTTTTAATTGTTATTAGTAATTTATTTATTTATTTATTTAAATAACATGGGAGACTTACAGCTAAAACAAACAAATCAACGACAGTACAATAATCTGAAAGCCAATTACAGGTCTCCACTTATAAAAAACAGATAAAAAAAAAAAAATCTAAGGCCATTCACACAAAGTTACTATATTAATTTGACAGGACTAAACTAAAATGAATCTTCTGTCCTTTTCTTAATGAAATAGAAAGAAAAAGATGCACTGAATTTAAATTTAGTTTAGTTTGTGAACAAGGGAATCGGCACCATTGTTTGTGTTTCGTAATATTAATTACTTTGCATACGATTTGTATAGAATCAAGTTTATATAACTAAACAGACAGATGTGCTGCTGGGGAGTTTGTTCCACCACTTCTTCTTCCCAGCTAAAGCACTAGGAAGTGGTGAAGGGCGGGCATTTTGTGGGACTGTCTTATGTAACTTTGACGTTCGAAAAGTGCTGATTTTCAGCCTAGTTTGAGTAAATGACTTTTGATTTTTGATTTTGAAATTATAGAGATGATAAAGCTAAAAATAAGTGTAAGTGGGCGGGGGCGACATCATCTGATGATGTTTCTGATATGTACGAGTGTATCTTGCCATCGATCATAGTCAATATGAAATGATGGCTAACTTTAAACCCCCCTCAATCAGTTGGAGATACCTACCTCAGCCATCTCAGACTCTATTTCAGCCATCTCGCGCTTGTCATTAAATTCAGTCTCTTTCATAAATTTAAAAGAGATTAGGCGGCAGTATCCTGTTGAAGACAGCCCCGGATCTTCAAATTCTTTTAAGTGGAGCAAAACTGCAAAATGCCGCCCCCGCCCACTAGACTGAAAATCAGCACTTTTCGAACGTCAAAGTTACATAAGACAGTCCCCCAAAATGCCCGCCATTCACCACTTCCCAGTGATTTAGCTGGGAAGAAGAAGTGGTGGAACAAATTCCCCAGCAGCACATCTGTCTGTTTAGTTATATAAACTTGATTCTATACAAATCGTATGCAAAGTAATTAACATTACGAAACACAAACATTGGATTACTCGTAAATTACACACTTCAAGTCAAAGTAGCACACGTCACCATAGTCGATTATAGGGAAAATCAAAGTCTGCACAAGTATAGTCTTCGTCTTAGCGGGCAAAAAGCTCCTTAGACGATACAGTACAGGGATCGCATAGTACCGTTGACCTTTTGACTAACACTAGACACCTGGCGTTGCCAGCCCAGTGTTGAGTCAAGATGCAAACCGAGATCTTTAATCGTAGGGGTAATGGGTATGACGGTACCATTAAAAATAAGAGAAGGAAGAGAGCTAAGTGCCACCCTACCCATCATGCGCGAGCTTCCAATTACCATGACCTGGCACTTTGAGGGGTTTAGTGACACCCCAAAACTATCAGACCATTTTTTGATAGCGTCTAAGTCTCGGTTTACATCTGCTATAGCGTCCGATAAACCTTCTACCCGCTCAGCTGTATACAACTGAAGATCATCAGCATAAAGATGATACGAACATCGAAGACGGTGAGTAATAAAATTAATGAAGATGGAGAATAACAGTGGAGAAAGAATACCGCCTTGTGAAACACCAGCATTCAGGACGCGCCAACTCGATGAGCTCTCATCAACGCGAACTGACTGCTGACGACCCCGAAAATAAGAAGAGAACCATTCCAGGGCCTCGGGTGAAACCATAAGATGAGAGAGGATAGAAAGGAGAATATCATGACTGACGGCATTAAAGGCATTGGAGAAGTCAATTAATACCAAAACGGTAACCTTGGTATCCTCCATCGCTTCTCTAATGTCACCAGTCACTTTAAGAAGAGCGGAGGCTGTACCGTGCCCAGGCCTGAATCCAGACTGAAAAGAGCTAACAAGGTTGTTCTGGTGAACAAACCCCGTAAACTGCTTGTGTACGCAGGCCTCAAGCACTTTAGACAGGAATGGGAGAATGGAAATAGGTCGAAAGTGGCTGGGTAGGGAGAGACTTGGGATTTTCTAAGGAGTGGGCGGATATAGGCCATACGCCACAGGGATGGGAATTGTCCGGAATGAAGAGAAAACTTGATGATGTTATCGGAGGGAGAAGAATATCGAGGATCCAAACGACCATACTACGGCTGATGCCGTTATAGCCCACAGCCTTGGATTTTATGGAAAGGATGATCTTTTTAATTTCTTCCAAGGTAACCGGAGTGAAGTGAAATGGTTCTATTATGGGACTAGCTAAGCCAGTAATGAAATCGACCGTCTGGGACATCACTTGGGAATCCAAATGACAGGAGGTTGTGAAGTGACGGTCATCATATTAGGAAAATCCAACCGATACCAAGAGCACTTGTTCAACATAATACATCTTAAAAGACAAAAAAGTATCATTGAATATAGAATTATTCAGTATAAAATACGACGTGAACAATACTGACAAATGAACCTACATCCTAGAGCAAAATGGCAGGTACATTTTAATAATATCACCATGGGTACTGTAACTGTTGCCGTATTAATAAATGCAGTACCCATCTATGCAGTGGCGGGGCAAGATCTAATTTTGATGTGGGCCAGGTACATTTCGCGATGCCCTCTGGTGGCGCGAGAAAACGGATTTTATTAAATAAAAAAACATTGAAAAATTAAAAAGAGAATATAATAAATTAAGGAAACAGAAATTTCCTGTATTTAGCCTTTCAGAACTCTTTAATAATTGTATTTAACGATTAAATTAAATTTAAACGATATCCGGCCCGTGGTTTACGGTCTGAGAGACCATCCCACAGAGTTATACTCGTAAGTGATCCTAAAACAAGACGTCAGCATTTTGTTATTTGTTTAGTTCCGCAGCTCTAACCAAAATGAATTATTGATAAAAATACTTGCCTTTTTTATAGCTTTCCTAAAAATAAAGGGTTAAAGAAAAACCGTAGGACATAACGCTATGAAAATAACTAAAATAAACTAATCGAGCTGTATCAACGTCAGTGTATTGTCTTACTTTTCTGACGGCGTAGGCGGCCGAACTAAGCCTGCCCGCTAGGCTTGATATATGAGGGCCTCACTGAAGTTTGGCATCTACTGTTATACCAAGAAAAACTGCCGAGTCTACAGTTTCAAGCACCCCATTGTCTAAGACGATGTTGGGACCTAGATTCCTAACATTTGGCAAGGCAAACTTTATACATTTCATTTTCTTGGCATTGAGAACTAGGTTATTCGTCGTAAACCAATCCGTAACCATTGAGAGTGCACTGTTTACGTCATCAAAATCTTGTCTATTCCTGTTTACTTTAAAAATAGGTGAGGTGTCATCTGCAAACAATACAACGTCACAGATACCCTTTAATAAAATGGTAAGTCATTAATATACACTAAGAATAAGAATGGACCCAGTATTGAGCCTTGAGGTACACCTAACTGAACTGGTAACCCGGAAGATTTTACACCATTCACATCTGCACATTGGAACCTATTATGTAAGTAACAATTTATTACTTTGAGAGCTTCATTTTGGACACTATAATGACATAGTTTACGTAAAAGCGTGTCATGGTCCACGCAATCAAAGGCTTTGGAGAGATCACAGAAAACTCCAATAGCATTTTGCGAGTTCTCCCATGCGTCAAATATGTGTTTCAGCAGTGCAACACCCGCATCTGTAGTCGAACGACCTTTTGTAAAGCCATATTGTTCAGCTATCAGATGTCCATTAATTGATTGACATTTGGACATAGGCTTTCCGGAAATAATGCATCCGTCGTTGTTCTTTCCGTGTTAAGCCTATTTATTTACAGATGTATACGTATGGGCATGAACATGTAGGATATATATTTTATACACAGCACAGGATAGGATTTAAAATAAAAATATATATTATAAAAATCAAATATATTATTGCATTTGTAAATCAAAATTACAATTTTACTCTTCGAGCTTATTGTTCAGCAAATAAATCTATAGCCTTGTCATAATTTAACTCGTGTGCAATTCGATTTTCTATCGCTAAGATTGCAAGACTCGATAAGCGTTCCTGGCTCATAGAAGATCGCAAATAATTTTTAATTAGTTTTAGTTTGCTAAAACTTCGCTCACAGCTTGCAGCTTGTTTACTACATCCAGTAGGAAGCGTAGAGTAAATTCGCAGGGCAATACAAGGAAAAGTATCCTGGAAATCATGCGCATAGATCTGTTGCAAGAAATAGAAACCGTTAGCCTTTTCTATATCACCAAATAAAAGCGGAGCTTGCTTTTTAAAAACGTAGAGTTCCTGGCAGAATTCAACGGTGCTTAAATCTCGCTCGTATTTTCGATCCAGATCTGCTCCATACTTTTGCAGTTCTTCAATTGATGTTTCAAAATATTAGTACCGTTAAGTTCTCACATGTATAATTTCAAAATGAATGATGTAAACAATATTTTGTAACCATAATACGTTGATTTAAAAGAGTATCCTTCTAGTTTCTTGCCCGTTCTTCTCCGTATGTACCTACTACGCTTTGGAATGGGCAACTAGCTTCATCTTTCTGACTGACTGACTGACCGAACCCTTGACAATTCAAAAGTGCCTGTAATTGGTTTATTTGAAATAAATGCTTTGAGTTTGAGTTTGAGAAAAGCAAAATTCAAAATCAGTATGGTAGCACAATCAAACCTCTTTTTAATTTCTGATATGATTTGATCAAATACCATCATTATTTCTTTAGAAAATAGTTGAACAGCAAGCTTAGCATGACACTCTCTATTTCTTCGAACAATAGACACGGCTCTTTCCATATAAAGTGACATTTCGTTTCTTCTTTTTTGACATCCCACCGTAGAAATCTTTCTACATAAAAAAGGACCTAGACAAAGATCTTTAGAAACGAAAGACAAGATGACAGATTGTTGAAGCATTTCTACGGTAAGATGTCAAAAACCTAGAAACGAAATGTCACTTTGTATAGAAAGAGCCGTGACTATTCTTCGAAGAAATAGAGAGTGTCATGCTAGGTTGGAGTGTTTGTAATTCGTCTACACACATCTCATCGAAATGTTTTTTACGTTTCGGAATTCGTTTGTTTTGCAATATAGGGTCAACACCACTTTTTTCAGCAACTTCTCCAGCCTCTTTTATCCAATATTCCATTGAATTTTGTCTCATTTTTTGCAAAGTTTTTAGCAGACCATCCATTAGTGCGACGGAAGGGGCAAGGATAATATCTTCTTTCTGAATTTCTATATTCACTCGATTGATTTCGCGGAAAATATTCGCCCAAATAGTTAAATTAAGGCTAAATTTAATATTCTTTATAGCAGTTAAGAGATGACCTATCTCGTACTTAGCTTCTGGAGCATGAGAAGTTTGTTTTACTTCTTCTAAGGCTTCTGCTATTTCTGGCAAATTATTTAATAGGGCATTCACAGAAACATATTTCGTCGACCATCTCGTCTGACTACTTCCTTTTTTTGTTTTAACGTATTTTTTCATAATGTCCCACCTAGTAGTGGAGCCAACAAAAAAGCAATGTACTTTTAGAATCAGTCCAAATAAGTTAATAGCTTCCTCGCATGATGAGGCAGAATGAACACCTACAAGATAAAAGGCTCCTACATACTGGCGCGACTTGTCGCGCGACGCGACGCGACACAAAGGCACCGTTTTTAGCGCTACACGCGGTGTCTTTGTGTCGCGTCGCGTCGCGCGACAAGTCGCGCCAGTATGTAGGAGCCTTTAAGGAGTGAGCCAAGCAAGGTACGAACTCGGCCATTTCATTCCTTTCTGCAATCCTGGCTTGTACTCTTTTATGGATGCCGGACATATTCGACCCATTATCATAAGACTGGCCACGACATTGTCCAAAATCTAAATCATCAACTGCCATTTTTTCTAAAATCTGTAGACAAATGTCCTCCCCTGTCTTTCCAGCAACTTCTATGAAATCAATGAAACTTTCTTTTATTTCACACACATCGCCAGTTCTTTTTACATATCGAATTACTTGGCTCATTTGTTCTGTATGGGATACATCGAAAGTGCAGTCGAACATTATCGTGTAGTATTTGGCTTCTGTGATGTCATTTAAAATGCTATTTCTAACTGTTTTTGCCAATAAGTCAATTATTTCATTCTGTATTGTCTTAGATAAATACGATACTTGTCCCTTTTTTAAGTGTTCTAATTGAAACTTAAAAGTTGAATTATGTTTGGCGAGCCCCCATTAAGTTCAAGAAGTTACCTTGACTAGGCTGAGGACATTATGTGATGAGATCGCTAGGAGTTTCGTGGGACCCGCGAAAAGAAAGGCAGTTTGTGGATAGATACAATCAGCATCCATAACAATACGCAGAATCTGTCTCGCCGCGCCCGGTCACGTGGTCCGTGTGCTCTACCCCTGAGTCGGTCGAGTCAACCTCTGAACTTGCCGCCCGGGGCATAGGCCCCGGCTTGCCCCCCCCCCCCCCCCCCCCTAAAACCCAGCCAGTGCCGGGTTGAAGATGGCCGCTCATTCTCCCATATGACGTTTCCATATGCAGTGACAAGCCGCAAGGGTACAAAACTTGCCATAAATATGCTACCCCAATCTTCATCACCAATACCGGTTCGCTGGTGGTAAATACTCTGGCTAGAGGCCCCATCAAAACCCCACTTGCTGATCAACTGTAGTTATTGACCTGCGTCACAACTAAAGTCCAAAGCTTTCATGAGTCTTCTCACTGTGATGTCAACCAGTGCTTTTATTTCGATTTTATTCTCCGTGATCGCCATATCCTCTTTTTTGGGGTAGCACTCAGTTTAGGAATAGGAAGGACTGTGAATTGGCCAATCACAGTGCGCGAAATCTCCACTCCGCATCAAAGGAAACAATGTAAGTAGAGCGGAGCGGACTTTCAAATACAATATAAATGAACATACTGCCCCAAGCCGGACAGAACGGAGTCGAGCAGTCTGTGGTGCGGAGCGGAGGGCACGAAATGGAGGGTAGCGTCTTCCGAATCTTCATCTTCTAGTAGAGAAAGATGTAAAAGCGCTGCTCTTCTTTTCTTTACCGACAGCATGACGTATGCTCTCTCCAAGAGATTGAATTTGACACGGCTCAATGCAGCTCTGGTCTGCTCAGCTCAGCTCAGCTCCACTCCACCCCGCTCCGCTTCAATGGAAACACTTGCCACTTTTCAATGCTCTTCCTCGCTCCACTCCACCCAGCTCCGCGTCAGTGGAAACGCACCCTTATGCTAATCTTGGCTCGCTCCATGGCCCTTTGTGCTACTCGTATGCGGTGGACAGTCTCCTTTGTGAGGGTCCATGTCTCAGCACCGTAGGACATTGTTGGCAGGACACATTGGTTGAAAAAGCGGGTTTTTAGGTACTGGCGATCTTCTTGGGTCGAAAAATATGTTCTAGATTACCAAATGCCTGAGGGGTTTCCAGGAGCTTGGGTGGGCCCCAAGCTGTACTCTCCTGTAAATCTCATTGTTAGAATGCTACTTGTCAAAAGGTAGAACATGTCACAAATAAACGTAATGCTCAACCATCTCCAGACACTCGTTTCCAACCATAACAGCTGAAACTGAGTCATCTGGGACACCTAACATCACATTCGTATTGGACATGTTCATTCTCAAGCCAACTTATAAGGAAGTATCATAAAGTTATTTTAACATACGTTGAAGGCCTTCCAGGGATTCGTCGAATAAAATTAGATCATCCGCTGATCTGAAGAAGCTGGGGGGACTTCTCTCCAGCTAATACACAGTAAACGGCTCATATGAACGCAGTTTTTGTGGTTAAACTAAGACTGGGCACTTTGATTGCTGCAATTATGCCTTAAATATGCCACATAGGTAGAATTATTTTATCACCTAAATACTCTACTCAGCTATCTGCCAATTTTGAGTCAAAGTTCTTCGTAGAATTTATAAACAATATTTAATCATTGATGCGGTTTGTAGCAATCCGACCATCTTCTGCTCTTAGTGTTAGGATTTGTTGAAACTTGTATTTATTTTCCTCCTTAAGTTTCGGCCCTCTATCAATGCTATTCTATTGTATTTGCAATTATTTTTGTGTTATGTTTAAGTGTCCCTTTTAATTGCTTTACCTACTTATCTGCCGATTATATCGGTCTATTGCTCTTTGATCTTGAATGGTGTGCTGTTGCCGTTGTCTTGCTGTTGTCTTTGTTCAATAAAAGCCAAGATTTGAGGTGACCGTTTACATTTTTTTTAGCGCACTTTTCCAAGGTGTTTTCGTATAGTTTCAATTATGGCATTGCTTAAAGCAAATCATAATGTACAATTAAGAAAAAGTATTACGATTGTTAATTTATTTTGTAATATATTATATTGGTTTTACAAATTTTTACATCTTGTAACCAACATTTTCCTGTTAACTATTTTTCCTCAATTTTTGTTCACAAAAACGCGTTTTTGTTTTTTTCGTTTTTCCCCACTGACCAACTACAAACTGCTCTACTTGTATTTGTATTTGACAAGTGGCCTGGCCATCTATAATTATTGATAAGATCTCTTTTTCCAAGGACTTAATTACTTCATTTAAATCATAATGTCACTATGAATGTCACCAATTGACATACTTACGTAATTGTTTTCATTTCTAAATGACAAATTGTTGCAAAATATTTTTGTAATTATGGACTAATAAAATACAGATAAGTTATGTTTCATTGACAATAATGGTGGAAAGGCTGCACTATACAAAATTCGCCACTATCGCAGAATATGGATCTACAATAATGGCATAAGCATACTTAGGTGTTCCTCGTACAGAAAAACACAATGTAAACGGACTATTACAGTAAAAGTAAGTTTTTCTTTCTACAAACTTTTATTTATTGACATGTTCCCCATTCTAAAATTGAAAAAAAAAAGTTTTTATTTTGATTGGGAGTCGTGGGATTTACTATCTACCTATTTATTTATTTTTTGTAAATTTGTTTTTATTGATAATACATAAGTACTTACCTATATTATTGAATTCTAAACTATTTTCAAAATACAGGCTGATCAAGTAGTGAAGTCTATTCTTCACTCATGTCCAGAAAATGAAATTAAAATAATTACATTGAAAGAGAAAGCTAAGAGTCCACAATTGTATAATGAAAAAAATATGGTAAAAATCTAGTATCGTTTGGCAGGAGAAGGGGGGTGGGAGTGGGGGAGGAGGTTGGGGGGTGGTTCACCTTGCCCCCTGGCACCACTCCCATGAAAAGGTAACGCACCGTTCTTGAGAAAAACAAATTATTGTAACTTAACCTCAAAACTCTTAATCGCTTAAAAAGCCGTAGTATGAGCCCAGCTTCGCGGGGGAGATTGGGGGAGGGGTGCTCCCTGCCCCCTGGCACCACTCCCATGAAAAGGTAACGCACCGTTCTTGAGAAAAACAAATTATTGTAACCTAACCTCAAAACACTTAAAGTCGATTAAAAGGCGTAGTATGGGTTTAAAAATAAATAACCTCGAAGGGGATAGCGGGGTCTGAGTTCGCTCGCTCCGCTCGCTCACTAGACCCCGCTGTCCCCTTCGAACCTAACCTGTCCGAGTCGGGGTGCCCCAAGTCCCGAGCTCGCTTCGCTCGCTCTTACATCCTAAGTTCTCCTAGTAACAGTAGTAACATTGCCTTTTGTACACATATACGATCAGTGGAAGTACAAACACAGAGAAAAAATTCACGCAACTCGAGGAGAAACGGAACGATCGAAAACAAATGACAGTGACACATGACGCAAATGGCATACCTGTTTTATTGTTTACGTTCCGTGTTATCGAATTTGCCCTACATTTTATACCATGGACTGACTACAAATACTGATACTGGATACTGGATACTGACTACAGATGCTGGGGCAGATTTGGTTGTCAATCGCCCATTTTAAACGTTTCTTTTTTCGCTTCTTATCGGATTTGAGGTTAGAAACATTTTTTATTAATTTCTCAAAAAATATGCATTACCTTTTAATAAGAGTGGTAACGTTATAATCGGGGACCCAAACCCTACCAACTTTAGCCCCCTTTACCCCCCAACTCCTGCTAAACGATACTAGATCCAACCCAAAAATATACAGATGAAACATGACGGACAAAAAAGCGACATCTTAAATTCTATACTTCTATCAAGTACCTATCAAACATTTCCTTTAACTTTTTTTGTTTCCGACTGATTTGTACCTAAACAAATCAGTCGGAAACAAAAAAAGTATTCAAAAAAATATTCATAACATTCATGTACCAGATAAATAACGAACAAACACGCATTTTGGTATTATGCTCTTCCGAAAATATAAACCAGTTGAAAGATGGTTCGATACATGATTTTTTTATGGACGAAACGTTCAGTAGCTGCCCTAAGCCATTCGCACAACTATTCAGTCTTCATGGGGACATAGGAAGTACTTCAGAATCAACTCACGTTAAACCATTTATTTTTGCTTTGATGTCCGACAGAGTAGTTACAGATATTTATTTTACATGTTAAAAACCCAATTATCACACTTAAAAAAATATATATAAAAAAAAATGCATTGTGATTTTGAGATGGCTCACGGTTACCATTACCACTGGACAAGGAATATTTGGCGTAACGCAAATAAATTGGATTGCAAGAAAAATAATTAAGAAAAATTGAATTGTTGGTTTATGTGCAGCATTGCCGCTTCTGGGTGAGGAAAGATTATTGGAAGGTTGGATGTAGGTACATAAAAAGTGAATATTAAGATTGTAAACTAGCAATGCAACCTTTTATGAAATATGTGGAAGGAATATATAGGAGAAAAAAATTATACAAATAATAAGCTTTTTTGGTGACAGACATAGAACTAACAATGTGCTGGCACTTAAAAATAAACAGATCGATTAACAAAAAATGTGTGTGGTTTTATGAAACTACGATGCAAGTGAAACTTTAGTGAAGCTGATGCGAGCCATGGGCGCCGCCATATTAGCCTTGGCTGCTCTGCCGAGCGCCTTTCACTTTACCCCTACTCCGCGGCCGGCTGTAATGCGATAGATAGACGAAAGATTTTGAGGCGATTGAACAAAAGTTTCACTATAAAATACAAAGACCATATTACGATTAAATAATCGTAATCGTGTTCTTAATAGAATACTTTGAAATTGATTTACTTGCACAAGACAAGAAACCTAACAAAAGAACAAAGAAATACGTAATAATGATATTACGAGTACTGTCATACAAATGCAATGAGTTAATTCTGAAATAACAATCGGGCTCGCCCTAGAAAAGTTAAGTACCTACGCTACATTTTGTTTTGTTTTAAGTTCACATTTAATTTTAAGTATACTTACCTGGACATCCAAATAAAGATGAATAATAATAATAATAATAATAATATTTCCTAGAAGCCGACGTGGGGATGCATCGAGATGTGGTCGCGGTGGACAAGGGCCTCACCCCACTCTCCTTGGCTAAAGAGAACTGGCGCAAGCTTGTAGTGCTTGACACTAACGATCGCAGGGAGGTATGGCAGAGTAAGGAGCTTCTCGGACGCTTTTTCCGGGCCCTACATGAACCCGATGTAGATTTCCAAGCGTCCGTAGCCTGGCTACGTTTTGGTGACCTCTTTGGGGAAACCGAAGGTTTTGTCTGTGCAATTATGGACGAAGTTATCATGACGAAGAATTACCGGAGATTTATTGTGAAGGACGGCACGGTTGACGTGTGTCGGGCATGCCACCGTCCGGGAGAATCAATCCGACACATTATCTCCGGGTGTTCTCGTCTAGCTAACGAAGAGTATTTGCATAGACACAACCTTGTAGCCAGGATTATCCATCAGCAACTTGCTCTGAAATACAGCCTTGTAGAATCTGAAGTGCCGTACTACAGGTATGTGCCCGACCCAGTTCTCGACAATGGAAATATCACATTGTACTGGGACCGATCCATCATCCCTGACAGGACTATTGTTGCCAATAAGCCTGATATAGTGGTGGTGGATCGAACAGAGCGGCGCGCAATGATTGTTGACATAACAGTCCCTCATGACGGGAATCTCGTGAAAGCCGAGAAAGATAAACAGATCAAGTATCTTGACTTGGCTCGCGAGGTTGTCGACATGTGGGATGTGGATTCAGCAATCATTGTGCCGATAGTCGTATCAGCCAATGGCTTAATTGCCAAGAGCCTCGACCAACACCTAAAGAGGCTCACGTTGGACGGCTGGATTAAGGGCTTGATTCAGAAAGCGGTACTTCTGGACACGGCTCGCATTGTCAGGAGGTTCCTCTCTCTGGAGCCCTGACCGCCGGTAGCTTGGACCCTGTTCCCGATACCGGTGGGCTACCATTTTTTTTTATATTTTTAAATGTTTTTATATATTTTTTATATTCTAATATTTAAAAATAAAATTAAAATGTGTAAATAATTAAATAAAAGATAATAATAACCCCACCGCCGTATACGTTGACGTCGTGGTGGGGCTTGCGCGCTCCAAACTCCAGGTCTGTGTGCTAGTAGAGTTTACTTTGCCGGAACAGGTCTTGGATAAGGAGCCAAACTAAGAGAGATACAGAAATCCCCAGGGCAGCATGTGGCGAGCTGTTGGGCAGTAGCGACCCCACGGACCCTATCTCCTGGGAGAAGTCTTGTTTCTCATCTCTGGCTTGCCTTTATTGGCCGGCTGGAGTGAACACTGACGAGGAACAGAGCTCCCACCTCATTCTTGCCTTTATTGGCCGGCTTGAGTGTTGATTCGCAAGAGCAAACGTGCTCGGAGGAAGGAAGTATTCCAGTAAGATGCTGGTAGGGATCTTGACCGTACTTCCGGGATTGTCCTGATAGCCGTGGAATACCTCTCCACTCCTCAAGCACCTCAGGAAGTGTTGCCCCCTTGTCACTATGTGCTAGCGCCCGTTTTCGGGGGCCCATTATTGAGTGTGCAAGTCACCCCCTGCCATTTTGTCGGTGTATTTTATATAAAGCATTGGTCAGGTAGGGGCCATAGCCTTTCTATAGTCTTAGGAAACTAGTGGTGGTTAATAAAGCATATAGCATAATAAAGCATCTTGCTTATCATACATAACATAAAGCAAATGCTATCGTGGCTCGCACTTGTTGCTATTTGATATTTGCTTTACATCGCACATCGTCGCACATCGCAAGCGCATGTAGTAATAAGCAACCAGGCATAGCAAAGCGGCGGGTGTCGGCCGCCGGGTGGCTAGTCATCGCATGCTAGCGTTTGCTTTCGGTCGCTTGTGTAATCGTTTTAGGCACCGCGTGTGTTATCGCGATCTCAGGCGGCTCACGTACGTAATATTATAAAGAATGTTGTTTTGCTTCGTGCGTTTTTAGTGTGAATAAACAGTGAGAGGATACGCAATATTGATTATGTAAATAAAAACTAATTGTGTAAGTAAGGACGATTGACTGAGTGAGGTATCGTGTTGTTGTTTTGTGTGTAGGTATTTAACGGACGAAAATGTTCAGAAGGAACAGTGAACTTTTAAATACGCCTATAATTGTTTTAAATACCTACTTTATTTCTTAATAACACTTAATCAATTATAGACAGTCCTAAGCCTGGAAAAGGAAAGTTCATTGTTTTTTTTACTGTTCCGTAATAAATTCATAAACGCGATGTAATATTCCGCTCAAATATATATGCTTCAAATAAAGCATATAAATTAGTATGCTTAAAATAAAGTGCATATAGCATTAAGCAAGTGATTGCCATAAAGCAACTTTGAACACCACTATAGGAAACTGATCCACTATAGCCTCCCAAACCCATAGCCCAATATTTTTTGTTCCCATGTTCTGCAATTCAAATAATTTATTTTCTCTTCACAAACAATGACGTAACATATATATAAAACAAGCTTAAAAACTACGTGATAAAGTTTGTGAGAGACTGGTGTCTGCACTAGGAAAACCTGTATAGCAGATCACCAGGGTCCCACCAGACGGAGTTTAAATATGATTATACAAAAAAAAAATATATATATATATAAACAGTAAAAGTGAAGGAGCTGTGTGCATAACAAAATAAATCAAATGTACATAATAATAAAAACCTAAAAACTAAATCAAAGTGAAAAACTATACAACACAATAAAAGAGATATGGAAAAATGTGAGAAATATTATGAGTAAATTAGAGTAAATTAGAGGGACGGACTATTTCGGATGAGTCAGTAACTCCTCAGTTGCTTTATAATCTAAGTTAAGGAGCCATTCAATTAGAGCACTCTTACATGATAATGAATTATTCATGATTGAATGAATTACTCTTACATGCAATAGTCTTGCATTAAGCGGGGGTTGTCCTTGGGTGCACCTTCATAGAGCAAACAGGGATAATCGTCGGTTGGTGCCTCATTCCATTAAAATTGTCCAAGGGGCCTCTGCGAGTTGGCTTCGGTCCCTCGTACGCCTTCCAAAGGTCCGGGACCTCATGGTCCCGAGATGTGTAGGGAGATAATAATAATAATTTTTGTATACCTTTTTTCAAGAAATATTTAAAAATATATTTTATATGTAAAAAAATAAATAAACGAAATAATAATGCCTTTATATGTTTAAATAGGGCAGTTTTAATTTTGACAGCCAGCTATAATTTTGTCGACGTATGAAGTTTTAATAAAAGATAATTTAATTTTGTTTTAACTGAGCACTCCAAATTGAGCAATAGGGAAAAGGGATAATGCTCAACTTCCTAACTAAACAGTCGGGCTGAGCATTGGGTTGTTTGTTGTATTATTTGAAGAGCTAATTAAAAAAAAAAAACGATTCAAGAAAAGGATTGCTGTTAAGATTTAGTGCAGGGTTCAAACCCAAATTCCCGTATTAGACGATTATTATACACAGTTTTGGTGGCATGGTCCGTACCATACCGTGCTACAAAAGCGTGGTGCTTTAACGCAACCGGGCGTCTTGAATATTAAAATACGGAAAGGGAAATACGTCATAGCGACCACGCCGTGGTTACCGTGTGTGCGTTGCGTAACTAGAACGGGAATCCCGCTTCCGCTGAGGTTCCGTAGACTTTCCTTTTATTAAAAGAGTAACCGTGGAGTTTCTTGCCGGCTCTTCTCCCAGTGCCCAGTGATGGAAAGCGATGGACGAGGTCTATGATGGAACGAGCGTGCCCAAAAGAGTAGCTTCGCACTGGGCGTTGGTCTAGCTAACCTATGCGTTATTCGTTGTGTGCAAAGTTGAGTAGCTGATAATGACTCTTTAAATAAATAAAAAACAAAATTCAGACTGACAGTCTTTATTTCGAATAATAGTTACTTTATAAATACAAATTGAGAAGTACCGATTCACAACAAAATATTACCTAGATTACAATGTTCGACAAAATAATTATCACTTATCACTTCATTACAACTGTACAAGTTTACAGGGTCGGCGGGCCACGACGCGGCCGCGCCATTTGACTATCGCTTCTGTGCGGCCTGTGGGCGCCCGGCCGGCCGGCCCGCGCCCGGCGGGCCGCCGGCTGTCGGGCCGGCCGGCCCGCTGTCCGCTCGCACCGCTCACGCTCCGGCGGCTCAGGCTTCACGGCGGCCGACTGTCGCTCACCTGCTGAGCGAGTGCGATCGCTCGCGGGACCCCGAGCTCTCACCGTTGCACCGCAAGCGGTCATTGCCTGTAATATGCAAACATAAGTTATTTACATCTCAAAAAAGAATATTAAAGACAGGTGCGCTGCGCCATGTTTTCGCGTTTTACAAACAACACTGTTCGCTAACCGATTTGGGGGCGTGGCCTAACTATTTTGTTAGCAAAAACACAAACATAACATGTTTACCGCGACGAATGGATAACATCACCCTGCGGAGGGCGGAGGGGTGAAGTCAATAATTTCGTGATTAGTGCTCTCCAAACGAAGACGTTTCGTGACATTTTTTTAAGTTTTAAGTGCAGTGTTGGAGTTGAAAATACTTTAGAAAATACTTTGTTTTTTAATACAATTAATTCGAGAACGACCAGTGCTATGGGACGCTACTCAAAAGTCGCAGTCGACTGGCTGTTGTGCTAACATGTTTTCTTAGAAAACATGGCGCATTGGACCCGGCTTAAAGGTGACTACAGCATGAATGAGTTACAATGCGAGCTGAATCTCGTTTAGTTAATATTTTTTATGAAAACGACTGAACGGCACGGAATCATAAGATTCACCCGGCATCAAGAACATAATAAAGTAAAATCAACAGCAGATGTTAAAGACTAGAACAAAACGTGAATATAATAAGCAAAAGAAATAAACGGCACTCGTACAATAACAACACAATATAAAACCAATTAATGATAAGATCATGTCGCAACATGTGTTCCAAAAAGTTTAACATAGAAAAATAAAGCTTTAAAATAAGCATCTAACGATGAAAAGGCCTGACCTAAGAAATGATGGCCTTGTAAACTGGTGTCCTATAACAAAAGATCACTCATCATAAATATTAATACGATATATCAGAAAGTTTCCTATGAAATGTACTTTCGTTCGTTTCTTTCGATTGAAATGTCCGATGTTGACTTTAAAATAGTCAGATCATTTTAGCAAATCACAATATTCACAAAATAATGGTACGCTTTCATTAATTAGGACACAGTGTTTAGTGGAGCGTGTACTGAGTTACTGACCAAGCCTCTGGTGTTGTGGAAGTTTGTTAAAGAAGGGATGTTTGAGCGCCTCCCGCAGCGTGATCCTCTGCGAGGGCTCGTACTCCAGCATGCGCGCGATCAGGTCGAACAATTGTCGCGACTCCTCGCTGTTGCTCTGTAGGTACCTCTGCGGAAACATTAAAAACCCGGGTTAATAAAATAAACAAGAAAAATAAAAATATATAAAAATAGTTGATTTAAGCTATGCTAGCACACTCATAAAATCATCAACAATATGGAAACTTACCATCAACGGTTTGCAGTTTTCTCTGACATATCTGCCAGCTGACGATTTCTCGTCCCAGTCTAATTTGCCGTGGTAAAAGTATTTTGTTTTTGTTTTGCGCGCCATTCTGAAACGACACATATAAACAAATTTAACTAAATTTAAATGTGGGGCCGGTATGTGACTATAATAATTGCCCTAGTTTTGAAAAACCACACGAATATTTATATCGGGCGGCACTTATGTGTACGGAACAAATTGCTGTTTATTTAAACGGTCCGGTATACCGTCTATAAGTACTTAGACCGTGTTGAGTTGCGTAAATTGGTGCGGTGCGCGAGTAAACAAAGACAACAGAACGTTCACAGCGGGAAAATAAACAAGTGGATAGATTCAACAACACATTTAGGTTTTTAGAATATAAATTTGCGAGTTAAGAAATATTTCAATGTCACAAATAATTCGAAATTAGACAAATTTATCAAGAGAACATTTTAGAAGGCTTATAGTATTATCTGAGCTTTTTGATCTTACTAATTGCGTTATCGGTTCTTATAACTGTGTTACAAACCTGTAGGGTATGGGTCCTAGGATCCTCTCCATCATGGCGAGGTGTTCCCTGTTGTCATGTGTCTGGAAGAGTGTGATGCCGAGGTATAGCTCGAACATGATGCAGCCGATAGACCACACGTCACAGGGCTGGGTCCAACCCAATTCTGAAAAAAAAAAATATAAAGATTTTATTTTCAAGTTTCAAGGTTTTATTTTTAAGGCCGTTACTAGCAATAAAATAGTAAACATTATGGAGGAACGTTTTCAAGATCTGTCCGAAAACTTATCGTGACCATGAGGACTTCGAGAATAATATGACTAGGTCATAAAATGGCTATTCATTGATTCTGAATACACAACGTGCACGCAAAAAAGGATAGTACTCACAATCAATGGTATTATCGATTTTATTGTAAGTTAATTAAGCATTCCTACTCTACGACTGGATAAAATGAAAAATGTCTTTAAAATAAATTAAGATACTTACTTGACTAGGAAGAGAGAATTCTCTGCATCGATTACAGCATGATACACACAAGCATGACAATGTACAAGCTTCTATGCGTATTTCGCGGGCGTTTCGAAATCTATTATGCTACGGCAACATTGTCGCGATAACGCCAACTTAACTTCGCGCACTCTCTGTGGCACAGCCAGACGTCGACCGGTGTGCGAGAGAGAGTGCGCGAAGTTTACATTATCGCGACAATGTGGCCGTAGCATTTGGATAATGCTTGTTTATTTGAGTTACATAAAGGGAGACACGTACCTAATATAACCTCTGGCGCTCTGTAATGCCTGGTGGAGACAATGGTGCTGTGGTGCTCGTGGTCAAACGTGGCGCTGCCGAAGTCAATGAGTCTGACGTCACTGCGCTTCACACGCATCAGGTCATGTTTCTGTACACAATGTTGTATCAAATTAGATTACACAAATTAGCTTCGTTTACGACGCACATGTTACAATTCTTGGCCAACAATTTCGACGCAACCAAATCTGTTTTTAACCCTTTATATGGCACGAGAAACTGCTAAGGGTATGGAAATAAAAACATAGATTAATATGATATCTAGGACCTCTTTATTGAAAATACGAGTTTTATTTCATATTTGTTATAAAAACACGGTGTCCATTACTTGGCCAGAGGACTAGGGTTTGTGGAATTCGTTTATGTATTTTTTTTTTTGCTAAGAAACTCAAATCACAGATTAAAATAGTTGAATTTGCCTGACGTTTCATTCAGCCAGCAAAATGTAATTATTATGGTGTCCAAAATATGGACAAAGCCTTATAGAGGGTTATGTAAAGAACAATAATGAAATTACCTTATCCCTATTATTTCAAAAGCTGTTAGAGCAACGATTCTTACGAGAATGACGAAAATAGCGAGTGTGTTATATTGAGGTGGCGATTAGTCACTACTTGGCCATCACATACTGTAACGATTCCGGTTGATATAGCTGTAGGACTGTGACGATTCGCCATGTTGACTTGTTTACACTTTTCGAGTTCAACTTTGGATTGAACATCAGTTAGTGTCAATTCTGTTAAGAATTGACACTTTTATTTTCTTATTTATTATATCACTTGGAATTCGAGCGTCAATGCTTTGATTTCCATTCTTATATAATTTGAAAAAGTAAGTGCGTCAGCGGAACTTTGCCAACTGCCAAGTGTTTTACATTCTTGTTGATAGGCAACGGACTAGCGAACGTGGCTTGCTTTTTTTCAGGCCGTTTATTGCCTTTTACATTTGATGATGGTGTCGAACAATTTTTCTTTTATGGAACAGGTGCACCATGAAAATATTAACTGACCTTTTTGGATGCGTTGTAGACGCTGACGACTTCGTAGTCGCTGTCGACGAACAGTATGTTCTCTGGCTTGAGATCTGTGTGGGTGAGCTTGTTGTCGTGCAGGAACAACACGCTGTATATGAGTTGGTACGCGATGTGCCGCACCTGCTCTAGCGGGTACGGCTGGTAGTTGTTGTCCTTCTGCAAATGTATAAACATACATCTTATGATTCATTGTGTTTTTACATAAGAAATGCGTATTTTAGCCTTGGGGAGGCCTAGAATAAAAACCGGCCAAGTGCGTGTTTGACCATGCACAATGAAGGGGTAAATTCGGGATAAATTTATCCCAAAAACAAACTTGACATTGTAGTTGAAAAACATGTTCTCCCATACATCAGTATATGTCACGGTCAATTCTCCAACTGCAAATGTATGTTGGTCAACTATTACTCGTTAACTTGTAAAGCCTACTTAGCTGTGATAGTTTTATATCACAGCTGAAAATTCATGGCTGTAGT
Organism: Atethmia centrago; assembly: GCA_905333075.3. Lineage (NCBI taxonomy): Eukaryota > Metazoa > Arthropoda > Insecta > Lepidoptera > Noctuidae > Atethmia > Atethmia centrago. The sequence continues at coordinate 8,748,199 of HG995383.1, read as the reverse complement.
GTATTCATACTACTGCCATGAATTTTTCCACTTATCCAAAAACAACCATTTAGCTAGCAGGGAGACACTTGATTAAGCTCAATATTACTCTGAATAGAAAAAAATCGTTTTCACAATTTTACGATTTTTTTTTTCATGGGATTTATGAGAAAATCCCTGCACTTAACATTCAAGAGAGGTCCCCGACATTTTTTTTCCAAGATTTTATTTTACCACTTTGTCGGCGTGATTAATATGTATACCCACCCGCCCATGCCAAATTAGTCAGCTTTCTAGTACTAAGAGTATCTAAACCGGGGACAGACGGACCCATGCAAAATTAGTCAGCTTTCTAGTACTAAGAGTATCTAAACCGGGGACAGACGGACCCATGCCAAATTAGTCAGCTTTCTAGTACTAAGAGTATCTAAACCGGGGACAGACGGACCCATGCCAAATTAGTCAGCTTTCTAGTACTAAGAGTATCTAAACCGGGGACAGACGGACCCATGCCAAATTAGTCAGCTTTCTAGTACTAAGAGTATCTAAACCGGGGACAGACGGACCCATGCCAAATTAGTCAGCTTTCTAGTACTAAGAGTATCTAAACCGGGGACAGACGGACCCATGCCAAATTAGTCAGCTTTCTAGTACTAAGAGTATCTAAACCAGGGACAGACGGACCCATGCCAAGTCAGCTTTCTAGTACTAAGAGTATCTTAACCGGGGACAGACGGACCCATGCCAAATTAGTCAGCTTTCTAGTACTAAGAGTCTCTAAGCCGGGGACAGACGGACGGATATGGCGAAACTATAACCTCCTAGTTGACTACAGAACCCAAAAAATGATCAAGATATCAACAATCAATAGATCTCGGCTCAATCCATATGGATACAATTTATGGGCCCACAAATCCAAAAGAGTATGTGACACTGCTGTGATAGATCACAGGACGTGTGGACGTCGTGAATGAGACTGGCTCAGGACCAAAAACTATGACGTAATGCGGGAAATGGATAAATAAAGCAGTAGATGAATCTGAGTGTAGGTTTATTTTGAGTAACTCTGATTTTACTGAATTTATTTTGGTAATGCGTTCTGATTGAAAGTGTCGTATTCGACGAAATGCGGAGAGAGATCTTTCGCGTTAGTCCTGAACGAAATTGCAAGGAATATGTGATTTTCCCGCGTTTGTTACCTGTCAATTTAAAATTATCAATGCTTGACACAATGCCCAACAAGGTTTTGAAGGGAATCGGGTTATTACGTTAATTAATAGGCCACGGTAAATACTAAAATATTGTTAAATTTATACTTTTGCGTCATTGTAATAGGATAAATAATCCCATAATAAACAAATACTTATTATACCAATATACCTAACAGGGTTTGCCAATGTTTTGTTTATTATCTTTAATGATGCAAAAACAAGCCAAAAATCATTTATTATTTATTCAGTACGGATCGAAAACTACCCAAAAAATATAACTGCTATCGGTTTTTATTATTTTCTCGTTTCAATGTCACATTCAAATTGTCGAATCAATTTAAATATGAACATGAAACAATAATTCAACCTCAACGCAGGATAAATTGTTTGGGGGCAATGTGAAAAACGGCGGCATGTCGGGAAACCATTAATACACACTTTATTACTTATCATTAGGATGAAGCATGCACTATCGAGTGAACATTAACATGCACAATAGTAACGATAATAATAATACCTTGACACTCACCAGGAAGTCAAACACACTCTGTCCGAGCATTTCAAATGCGATGCACATGTGTCCGTGGTATTCGAACCAGTCCAACATCTTAACACATAAGCTGAAATAGAACAAAAATAGTGTTTTAGCATCAATTTCAGTAAGTATACGTTTTTTATATAAGTTTTATGTGATAAATAGATGTCATTATACAATGAATTATATGGAATCAAATAATATGTGAAGTCGGTAGCGAGCGGCACGAGGTATTTTAGTGTGTTCGGAGTTGACATCGGGTTCTCGGTTGGCGCCCCGCCAGCCAGGAGCAGTAACGTCGCATATAACCGAGCAAGGTCAAATATTGCTACACTCGCCGGCGGCGCGTCGCCCGCGCAGCCTCGACTATCAACATGTGACGTTGCCCACAATAATAACACACAATCAAATCAAACACTCACTTTTTACAATCAGGGTCAACTTCAGCCAACTTTTCTAATACGTTTATCTCGAGTTTTGCAGCCTCTCTGTACTTTTCAACGTTCTTGATAATCTTCAGAGCCATTCTGTGCTCTCTGAAATTTAAAATTAGATATCATGCTTTATTTCTGTACATAAAACGTGGAATTTTGGCAATAAGTATCGAAATTTGTCGGTGCTATTATAAACAAATGGAAATAGATATGAATAATTAGCGAGGCGTGTCCTGCTAAACAACGCGTGTCATCATCCGGCGCCAAAGTTAACGACACCTCATCACCTTAGTATAAGAGAAATGTACAATTCAATATTTCATTCAACAATTCCTCATTCACATAGCTTCACATGATAAGTTTACTTACCGCTATTTTAACCATGCCAACACAATAAACAACAGAATATACTTGAGTATAAAAATACAAACAGGCGATATGCAAATAGTCACAGATGCATACATTTCACCGCGAGCCACGAAGTGCCGATTATATCGCAGTGGTCACAAAAACTTGTGCTATTCGAGTAAATAGAGAAAGATACTTACAGTTCTAAGTCCTTCACTTCGACCACCTTGCCGAAGGTGCCCTCACCGAGCGTGTCGATGATTTTGTCTGCAATGAAACCAAGGCAACATAATTAATCAAATGTACACTGCACAAAGTCATGATGGAATCGGCATTGGTATTCCATTCACTATAAGTTAACTGATACACGTTAGCAGACTCTGAGAATTATGATCAATTCTTGAGAATATCAACTGTTTTAGTATCATGAAACGCAACACATAGTGATAGACGATCAATGACTCCGAGGCTCCAACATGACTTCGTTTAACATCCAAATGGACTCTGTGATGTTGTTACTATTTTTATCAAAAAATATAAAAATACAATTAGAAAGCAGAAATTTAAGTCTGAAATCTTCAAAACACGAATCACTGACTGCGAGGACTTGGCGGTGGTTATTGTGTGAGAAAACTCGTTTTCTTGTTGAATTCTCTGCCATCTGTCGTGTAGTGTTATGTTTTTGTGAGTAATTTAATGTAACTAGTGTTTGTTTCAGTTATTCTGAAAGGGTCATGAATGTTTAATTATGAATATGTACGTGTTGTGTAATGTTTATTTATGTGTAGTGTACTGTGTATGTGTATTGTGTGTATGCGTAAATAGTTTTTTTAAGTTATGGGTGTGGACACGAACATCTCGCTCCCATGACATATCCGGGCCAGTAGACCAGATGTCCGTCCTTGTCGTCCTTGACGGAGGAGCGTGCCCGGGAGCTCTGCATGCGCCAGCGCCGCGCCGCCGTCCGCCGCCGCACGAGCCGCACGCGCCGCAGACGTCACGCCACAGCCACACGCACCACGCCACATGCACGGAGAGCGCGCCACACGATCCGCACGACCCGAGTAGTGTTGTACCCAACAATCAGACAATGGAACGGTTGCCCGTCAGACAAGCGACAATTGGTATGGTGTGTCGGAGGTACATGCTGTTAGAGGGCGGGCAGGTGGCGCTGCGGGGCGAGTTGCGGGCGGCCGAGGCCTCGCTCAGCCGCCCGCGCGCACCGCGCGCGCTGGGAGCGGGACGGGATCACCGGGGATGGGAGATGACACACCACTCACATTCCGATCACTTGCACAATCTACGTTCACACAGGTAATTTAGGATAAATGTCCACCCGAACCTCTCTCAAATAATTATTAGGTCACATTACTAACTTTAAAGGTAAAAGAACTATCGGATCTTCTTTTAAGTCTAGAATTTGAAAATATTTTAACACACAGAAGAGACATGTTAGCTTTAAACCACGCACAAATAAATTTAAGACATGCACTATTATTGTACTTAATAGTATCTTTTATAATAAAAGTCACGTCAGACATCGTTAGTTGCACTATGTTAAGCGTTTTGTAAAATACCCTCTCTTTCGATTTTGTTTATAGATTTATCTCGGTACCGTCGCTTTTTAATAAATGGCTGAGAAATACATGCTTCGTATACCCAGTAACACAGAAAATGAGTTAACGCAATAAATACGCCAGACAGGCATCACCTGATTATTTTACTTTGCGAATAGATCATTTTGTTGTTATCATAGTTGCTACTACAAAAATTTATCAACAGAAACAATGCATACGCTGGTACAATATGTAAATAGTGAATAGTGGAAAACCACGGACCAGGTGTATGTTAGCGGCACACAGTGCGCAGGCAGGTGGTTAGCTTGTGCTTACAGGCGGCGTGACCGCGTGCCGCGTCAGGTGGCGGGGCCGCAGCGGCCGCTGCCGCGCGCGCAGCTCGGGCGGCAGCAGCACTACGTCGCCCACTGCCAACGCTTCAACTGTTTTAGGAGCGGTCGCTGCGGTGGTAGTTTCTTTCATCTCCTTATCACCGATACGTCCGTACATCTCGTCTAAATGCGCATACTTCATTATGAGCCCTTGGATCTCCTTCCGTCTCGTTTCCCGCTCGCTTAGCACCCGGTCTCCGACCGGGGTTTTATCGTCGTCGTCCTCATCGCTCGATGGAAAATATATTTGTTTCTGGCGTCCTACTTCTCTCACTGGTGAAGCCGCCGGTGTTTTGGTTATCTTTAACTTTCCATTCGTTTCGTTTGAAACTTGTTGCGGTGGTGATATCAAATCTCGAACTGCAGGGTGTATGTTTATATCTATAGGACGCAACGATAGTTTACCCATTTTTTTGTCACCATTTTCGCTTTTTTCAGCTCTTAACGATCTCCTTTGATGTCTACGATACACACTATCTCTGTCCTTACCATAATAAGGCCGATCTTTCAATGGAATGTCAAATCCATTTTTGTATTCTTCCTTTTGTTTGTTACTTGAAGATAATCGCCGGTCAGCAGTATTCCTGAAAGGGGTTTTGTCTCTGATCTTTTCATGAGAAAAATTGTTTCTTTTAAACGAATTTTCCCCAAAAACAGCAGTCGTTAAACTTCGCATTAGTCCTCGTGACAAAGCTGGTTCAGGTTCTAATGTTTTGTCACGATCTTCTTTTTCTCTCCTTGCCCTTTCTTTTTTCTGTACTGCTATCCTGTCTAACACTGAGGAATACTTATCTTCTAAACGACTACGCGTACTACCTAACAAAATGCTGTCAATGTTATTGTTGGGCTCTTTCAGCTGGTACCGTTTAGTGAACGGCGATGATTTGTTATCTTTCAAGTGAGCTCTGCGGAATGAGTCGGTGCGTCCGAGCGCGCTAATCCCGGAGGTAGAATGCAAAGGTGATGTATCGATGCGCGACTTGGTCGCGCCCAGGTAACTCGAGTACGTACGGTCATCGTTCAACTTCCGCGCTGGCGCACCGGACGTCAAAGATGATGTGTACGGTGAGATGTGGCCATTGTTCTCGTACCGCCGCACATTCGTTAACACGGAATTTTTGCTTGAAATGAGTTTGTCATCGAATCGCGGCCGAGTTGCGGTGGTAAGCTTTGCGTCTGAAATAATTTCAGTCTTCTCGGAGGGACCTCGTCGAGTTAAACGATTGATAAAGCTGGAGTAGCCATCTGACAACAGTTGTGAGACGCTCGTTGTGGAAGATCTATTATATCTCTGACGTCGCGGACTCGTCGTGGCACTAGCACTGGTGCTCAAACTAGCCATATTGTCAGTTTTTTCGTTTTTTTTTTTGTTTTGTTTTATTTTTATTTATTTATTTCTAGCACTTTAGCCGGGATATATCACATAATAGTCCAAAATCGTCATATTTACACAATGGAATCAGTTTAACAAACATTGAGGTCTACTCGCGACTTTTCTAGTTTACACGGCTACTTCTTCGCCACCGGACATAAGACTGGGTCTATCTCGAGATCGAGAGCGTACCTAAGCGCGAACGAATTTCAGAAAGATCACTAGCGCAACCGAGTGCGGCCGCCGGTGCCAAGTAATCGTCGTGCACTAAAAATATCGGCAACCCGTGGGAGCGCCCTCCCGCGCACTCCCGAGGTGCCCGCCGCGAACACATTTCTTCGCATTACTCTTTGCCTATTACGATTTTTGGGATTATTGAAATGTAGATTTTAGGCCTATTCCTCGAATCTCTATTTTGGGATGTCTAGTACATAGCATTGACAAAGGTCAATGACCTTAACTATACTTCTTTAAAATTAAAAAATAACATTAGTTTTCTATTTAGTTACTCGTCCCGTCATTATTTTGGCAAAGTAACAATTTACCTTTTTTCTATTTGTAATACAAATGACTAATGGTCATTCCTTCCTTCTAGTCCTTCTAAAATTGTAAAAAACAAAATGTGAACTGCAATTCCCTTTTACTCCGGATGGGTAGTTTTGTATATTATGAATAATATCCTCGACAATAGTCTGTTCACGTACGTCATCGTGTGCTAAATATGTATCAGTGTAAACAAACATTCAAAATCTATTAAATTTCACACGGTCACGTTGGTAATTGAGCTTTGTAATGACATCGTAGCTTTGGAGACGCACACCTTTCTCTGAACGGTGAGCAACGGAGCCAAGACAGTTCTGTCAATAAGCGGTAGGTAAGCAGGTCAGTGGAGCGCGTGCGAGCTGTGAACAATGCCCGCGAGTGCTTGCGACCGACACCCGACGCGTGCGCACGCGGCCAGCACGCAACCATACATCTCATACACGCATCATCGTAATAGTTATCCCAAAGCTTGTCTTATTTCACATAATTATCTACCAATTATCAAATCAACATGTCAAAACATGCGATATCTACTCAGGGAACGAACATTAGGACGGATGCGGGCGGTACCAAGTGGAGATGAGATGATAAAGTGACACGACACGACCGAGCTACGTGCTGTCTCACGCTTATCAGTGTAAAACATTAAATCGGTTTGTCCCCATCCGCGTTCTCAAACAACGCGTTTTAAAATCAGAACCTTGATTGATTCCGAATGCTCCGTAAATCATTGTTTGCTTTTAATTATAGATAATTAACGGATTAACAGCATTCAGTTGGGTTCGATTACTACTGATGTGATTCAATAATTCCATACCGTCCTCGCAATACTGTTTACTGAATTTGAAGTGCAGCAGACGAAACACAAAAATGTCTTGCATTCTTTACGTAATATAGCGCACTTCGCGACTGCCAAAGCATATTCATGTAGCCTACCGCTTGGTAATTTTCTACTTTCACTTGGCGGGTAAACATTTTTCAACACTATTAGCCGACGTTATTGCAAACTACCGTATTGCTTCTAATTACTGATGAATATCAGCAAGTTTTAACCTGATGCATGTATTTCCCAACCATTTTTGTACATTGTAACGTTTATTTCAAACAAGCACATACCCGCGGGTAACCTTTTTGGTCTAACAGCACAGGATAGTTGAAGTTAACAATTCTTTCCAAAGCACTTAAAAAGCTGGATGTTTTCATTTTATGAACGGTCAGATAGGTAGTGAACATAAACAACAACACTGATGCAAGACTTTCGCCGTTAACACAGGAATTGTAACACTTGTACATGGTAACTACCACATGGGAATTATTAGTTAACATTGCACATTGGTAGCACGTTACTGAATGACAAACAAACTGACGACCAGCTGTTCAGGGTCGTTTATTCTTAGGGTGCAGGTAAAAACAACCCCAACGGGATTGGCTGTCGCCGCATAATATTACTAGCGGGAACTTGTATGCTCAATAATATGAAATTATTCGTTTTTGATTCATGTATTCTTGTGTTAAATGTATTTAACTGTATTATGTAATTAATTATTTTAAAATTTGAGTTGATTGTACGATCGGTTCGTTACCCTAAAATATGACACCTTCACGGTAAATAAGACACCTGATTAAATAAATTATAATAAATAGTGTGTAAAAATTTATATTTTGCTATGGACAGAATTTAAAAAGCATATTAATCAAATCGTATGGGAGTTGTATCAGTAGGGGTCAAGTCTATCTTTTTATTGGTAGATACTTATAATAATATATTCTCTGAGCTACGCCGTACCGGTCAGTATTGTTTCTCACTTATTTTAAGGCAAAATCTGAACGTTCATAGCAGTTTAAGTATCACATGTCAAATCCTATGTCAAATCGCTGTTTATGACTGACCTTGCCTGCCAGTCGGCTACAAGCTCCGTCTACATCGAAAAGGATCTCCGCGACCACGGAGAGCAATTTCGAGACATCGTGCCACTTGCATCCGTGCTCCTTGAGGAACTTCTTATAGAGCTCATAAAAGGAGCCGAACCGCAAGGGAAGCCGTACGCGTTCTTGTTTTATTGACAACTCGGCCATTATGCACTTCACTGCACTGCACTGCACCGTGTCTAGTGAGTATAGTTTCGAACACGAGCGACGGAGCCGCCAGCGTCGTGGGGCGGGTGGCCAGCCGGCCGGTCGTTACACAACTGTATAGTGCCGTGCGATACCACACCACGTCTCCGAGAACTTTACTACGCGGGCGACACAGATGACACTATCAAAAGATAACTTCACCTCAAATGTTATAAAAAACGGTCCAATACAATTAATAAAATGTGTACTTCGTTCAGCGACCGAGACTAAACTGCGTCCGTCCACCGTCCCATGGCATTTAATTAAAGATGGCATGCACAAATGGAACAAACAATTTCAAGTTTTTGGTATCGGTTTAAACAGGATTGATCCGCGTCCCACTCGTTAACATTGCTATCGTTCTAACGGCAAAGTATGAAGGGAATTTTTTGGTATGTACGTGAACACGAATTAATTTTTATTAGTTTGTTTATTTCATTTCACAGAACCAAACTGAATGAATTATTATGCCAAACTGTTGAATTGCACTATCATAATTATATGTATTGAGACGTCTGGGAGGACAAATACCCTTTTGTGCCTTTATTTGGATATCATAATTATACTGTAATAAAAGTATAATTTAATTTATTTGTTGATAATGAGCGACGTATCAAAGTTATCATTATGACACAGGGATTTGTTTTACAATGGATACGGGTGCATGTGGCGCTGAGTGTGATGTGATAAGTAATAAATCTTGGATAATGTTTCTGTTACGAATAAAAATAGCAATTAAAATGATTCATACTTAGTAAAAGTAATGGAATTTTCATTGCATTGCATATCAACAAAATCAAATGTGTTTTCAAAGTATTTATAGTGAACGCCAAGTTATTGTGACTCAGTAAAATTTATTAAAAATATTGGTATTTTGGTATGCTTACTAAATTAGACGGTCGTAAAAATAAAAATATTTTTCAGATTCATTGATAATTTTAGGATAAACTCTTTCATTACAAGGAAGACATTTATAATTTTGAAGTCATTCATTATCAAAGTTCAAATATGTAACTTCTTATTTGAATTAGGGAAGTTCTTTTAAGAGTAGCAGGGTGGTCAGGGCTTTATAAAAAGCCTTAATAAGGAGCTTCATAAGCACGTGTTACAGAAGTAATTTAGGGAAGCATAACCGCGCACTTGAGGCGAAGCAGTGCCGCAATCTGAGCGATATCGGCAAGGTCGGCCGGAAGGAATCGGGCATTACCAAATAGATAGGTGGGCAAAACAACGGGCGTCCCGCATTTATCAGACCATATCTTGAGCGCTCGCGGCCAACACAACACGCCACGGTCTATTGTATTAATGATTCGCGATAGCCTATGCTCTAACTATAAACTTGACCCCTGACCACGATTAGCTCTAAAATATTTATGTACTTAGGTACATCAGTTATAAGGCGTAACAAATTGGCGAAGTAATTCATAGTTTATATACGGTTAATTAAGTTGAAATTTTCTTTTAATTAAATATTATGGATAATTATGTAATTTGATTACCTACGGATGTTGGCGAAAGGTAGTCCGCAAATCCAAATTTCCTTACGTTATTTGCAATTTGCAGGTCAGTATCAGAAGGTCAACTCCCATATTTTTAAGAACGTTCGCATTCGTCTCAAACTGTCAAAAAAACTCTTTGTTTACCTACATTTTTGACAAGATTTTAAGATTGATTGCCGCGGAGATCAGATTGCGATTTGAATTTGTATTTTAATTACGAGAATTGGCCTTCTGTTTGTGTAATAAGTTGTGTTGGTGATTATAATTTTGCGTATATTTTGATCAACATTCAACCTGCAACTTGCAAAAAAATAAAACGTACGAACATTTGAATTTCGGCGGCTACCTTAGCGCATCCCTAAGTGATATTTAAATCTTATTGTTATCTCACATTGTATTGTGGTGAATTCAGAATTTAATGATTATGAGAGTAGACCCTGTCATAGCTGGACGAAAGTTTGTTATGCAATCGGTTATGTTAAGTGCGATGTTGCTTGCTTATCAGTTTTGCGTAAGCAAATGCAAGGGCAAAAACAAGTTGCCTTAATACATTATTTTCCATAACATATAATTCCAAGAATTTTCAAACACGTACGTACTAGTCAATGTATAAAAATGACAATGTAATCAACGTATAATGTTTTAATTAATGGGATTATTAGGTTAAACAAAACAACTAAGCGACAAATTACAGTAGCCTGATGTGCATAATAACATCAGCATCATGAATAAGGTGCCAGGTAGATAAGAATATATAAAAAAACTACTTTGCATCTTCCTTTGCTGTAGCTGTGCTAAGTTTAAAAAATCTTTTTCAGTCTTAATACTATGAGAAAAAATGCGACTATGACGAATCGATTTCATAAGTATTCCATTCTGTCAAAGATGCAGTCTGGTTTTTCCAAAACAAGCTCGTCATTATCATTGACGACTTTTCTGTAATATTTCTAAAGTTTTGGATTACGATAAATCGTATCTCAATTTCCTGGTGTAAAAACCTGTAAGTTTCCTAGCATGTGGACAGTCAACATGTTCTGCCTCGATCTGGATTTAACAAGCAACAATTTAGTTTTGGTTTCACAATTCAAAACAATTGAGAAGCACGCCCCTTGATGAGTGTTCATTAGTCAGCGTATCAAGTATGACTCGCAACGATTTCTACTACAAGCTCTTACTATGAAATGACAAATTGTATTTCACTTTAACCTCGTAAGGCCCAACCCAAATTTAGGTCGATATATATTTTTATGATTAGATATATAATTTAAATGATTTTAAATAGTGTCTCGGGCCGGAGTGTCAAAATTTTTTTGTCATTAAATTAGGTCGTTGGGCCTTACGAGGCTATTAACACGGCTCACATTGATCGTATTTTTACGTGCATGCGTCTTTGCTAGTCTTTAGGAATGTATTTGGACATACATACTATTGGTTTAGAGCTATTTTCGAAAACATCATTGCGAAGTTAGTGTTCTTCTTTTATCGACTCATGATTAACATTATTTTAGTTAAAAATGTAATGTCTCTGCTAACAAATCCAGTAAGTGTTATCATAACAGAATGCATGACGGCTGTCTCTCCTAGGTGAAGGTGATCATCGCGATACTATTTCTGTGCGCATGCGCCGTTCATGTTTTCTGCGCGAGAACAACGCCTCGTGGCGCCATCTATCGATCGCTTTCGGAATCTCACAAGATCGTGCCAGCTGCTGATACTATTTTAGTACATCACACACACATTATTACGTTGTTTATTACAGATTGGTACAAAGAAATCATTGTTCCTGAATTCGATTAAAGTAATTTGTGCATGAGCTTTCGCCATATGCGCATTAACAAATTAATACGTCAATTATGCAGTTCTATTTCTGAAACTACGTAATTCATGTTATCCATGCAACACCTTATCGAAAACATGTGAAGTTCAGTACTGTTAAAGTCTCGTGCAGACTAGCGCGATATCGCGGGCGCGACAGGCAGCAATATGCATGTCGCGCCCGCGATTTCACACAGTCTGCAAGCCTCAAAATAAAATATATAATTGCCACGAACTGCGTAGGTACAGCAAAAGCATAGATATTATAGACAACACAACAACTATTCAGTAATCGGGAAGTTCTTTGCCATTGTTTTGAAACTGCTTGAAGATAGTTCCGAGGATAGTAGTAAATTAAATCCTTGACCTAATAATATATGCTAAAATAGATGCACATTGCTCTCAATACACGCGCGCTGGCAGCGCGTGGCGCTGTAACTTTTCATATAACATATTTAATTTAACACCAAGTGTAACAGTGTTTTAATACTTGTTAAAGTATAGTAATGATTTGTTGGCTGACCTCTACTTCTTTGGACTGTTTCACTGGTTTGAGCTGTGAGCTTTGTGTGGCTTGCTGTGGCGCGAAGGAGCAGGAAGGCTGGGGCTCCACTGCAGGCTGCTGTGTTTTCAGAGGCGGCTGGGAGGCGATCTTGGGGCTCTTCTGCAAATCTGTCACTATGCCTTCGGCGTTCTGGACGCGTATCTGTGGCGGATGCACTACATTTGTTTGATTACCACTAGCTGGCGGTCTTGGAGCCAGCCAAGACGGGGGCACCGCAGGTGGCACAACAGGCGGCTGCTGAGCTATTTTCAACGCATTATCATTAACCTTAGTACTATGGTCACGGGCACACGGTTCTGTTAATTGTTGATTCGTATTATTACACTGTGATGTTTCATTTGGTTTCCTTGCCTCTGGTTCAGGGACAGGTACTACTTTCTTATTAGATTCTAAATTTTGTTCAACATTTACGGTAGCTTTTGTGGGTTCTTTTTCGGGCCTACTATTTGATACTGGAGGTATTTGCGTTGGTGGTTGTTCGTGAAATGGAATGGATGGTAATTGGCTAAGAGGTAGATTCGAAGCTGTAGTAGTAGCTATAACAGCAGCATTTATTACATTTTGGTTTCCTATTATAGCCACAGCATTGCTAGGTATGGGTAGTTCCGGAACAGTCGGTGAGACGTCATCTCTACTTTGGGAAAAATCAGTACTATCACTACAAGAGAGTTCTTCGAGACTTTGCACCAAATCAAGTGCAGACGCCTCGTGATAATCCGTAGAACAAGGAGATGTATCGTCACTGGTATCGTCTGTATCATCAGGTCTTTGTGAACTTTTACTACTAGGAACAAAAGCTAAACTAGATGTCACGTCATTGGAAATATCAGCATTCAATGATTCCTCACTTTGCGTAGACGATTCTTTATTAGCAGAAGAGTCCTCAATGGCACTAACTTTTTCATCTTCACTAACTACATTGCTCACTGTGTCACCTGACATTGGAACATCAGTTTTGTGTATATTTGTTTCGTCGTTGTTATTTTTGTCACCTGGTTCATTAACACTAGTCTTATTTGTATCTTCTGATTTGCAAATGTTGTTCACGTAGTTATCCATTTTCGCTTGCTCTACTACAGGTAAACTCATATATTGTGGTATGGCATAGTCCAAATCTGTTAAAGGCGTATAATGAACACCATCCCCCTGTAGTGGTGCTTCAAAGTTGGGAGAATAATACTCGAACGCAGCATTTTCGTTGCAATAAATGGACCAAGGATCATTTGAAGGAATTAAAGGCAATCCATCATAGTAGAGCTCAGGGTTCATATCCCTATCCATAAGATATTCTGGCTTGTAGTCCCATGAAGGAACGAAAGAATCTTCAAAGGCTAAATAGTTTTCAGGTAACATCACCATGGTTGGATTAAATTGACTTGGATCTAGTGCATACGAACCGTCGTAGAAAGGGTTGTTGAGCACTAGAGGGAGAGGTTGCATAGGTGTGCATTCCATAGTCACTTCTGCGAACAATCCATACTTAGATAAATCAGGTTCAGATCGACTATGCTGGAATGCGCGGGAGTCGATTTCGTGTGCGATATTTGCAGCGTAAATATCCGAAACGTCAAAACTGTGAGTTCTGCGCAAATAGCTTTCGGGTGGCAACTGATATTCAATGTTTTCATCTCTATCGATAAGTTCTACTTGGTCATCGTACAATCCTTCATAAGTGGGCACACCCACGTTGTTTATTTCGTGTAAGGCATCCGCATCGTTTGTTTGGCTGGTAACACTGGGTGCAACTTGGAGATCGCCGTTGGCGCATGCAGCATCACTGGGTAGTAGTAACACGTGCGGAAGGACGGACGGGGGTCCGCAGAACAGAAGGTTGTTAGGGGGTGGTCGCGGCGGCTGGGCAGCCATGGCTCCGGGGCAGGCCGCCCGCGGCCCGACGCGGTGGACTAGTATTTCGGTGCGGCGGAGACGCGCCGGGCGGCCGGCTCAGGTTTGCGACTGACTGAAGGCGTTCCGAGTGACGAAGGCGAACACAAATAGAACGGGCGCAAGCGCGATGAGGTCGCCGTCTCTCGCGCACATCTTCACGGGCGAAGGCGCACGCGCACTCGCAAGCCAAACCCGTCCCGCGTGTAATCCCAAACAGGCACGCTGACGTTTTACGCTTTATTCTGGTTCCGCACTTTGCTTACGATGTACAGTACATGTAGTATCATAGAAGTGAGGGAAAGACAGGTTTACGGGTGGACACTTAGTGGTAATGGCGAGTTTTGGATTTTACAAGTCACACGATCCTTTCGCACATCCTCATAAATATAAAAAAAAGAAACTGGAAGACTGACCTGTTCAGGGGGTGAACGTGGTGAAGACTCGTCGCGATGGTGTCTCCTCCGCCTGTGTGATGTAGGCGAACGCCGGTGATGTGACCGTTTGGAACGTTCATTTCTCCGCCTCCACGAGTGCTCCGAGCTGTGAAATCATCGATCGGTGGACTGTAGGGTTAGTGAGTAGGACAAGATAGTGCAACGTATGCAACGAACGTTTAGGTGAGGTCCGTGTGTGTGTTTAATGATGATGAGCGAGGGTGGCCGAAGTGTTACTAACGTTGGAGAGCGTTTTCCATGAGCAGAATGCGGATCTATCAGCTGCGCAAGGTGGTCAGGTGGCGGCAGGCAGCAAACGCTCAGGAGCGCCCGCACGGCCGCCCACCGCCTCTGCCCCGTACCTAGGCCTTTGACGGTGCCCTATCTCTACAATTGCTCGTTAATCATAATAATAATTGTATATTCGGTGATCCGTCGAAACACATCCTCATTTCATAGAGTAAAAAACAAAGTTTATCTTAAATAAATACCGTTACCGCACCCTACGATTACGTTAACACACAATCCTAGTATCAGCGGTTGAGCCTTCACAGTCAAGGTCACTAAATATTAAAGTAATCACTTTTTATACGAGCGTTACAAGCAGCCAAACAATTCAGATGATATCGGGAGGTAGTTGACAATAGGTACAAGACAGCGATGTATGAGCAGCTGTTTGATGACAGTTGTGACCGGCGAGGACCCTGTCCGAACTGCGGTCACCGACACACTGCCAGCTCAGTCAGCTCGCCCGTGAACAAGATGCCGGCTCAAGTAAAGCGACGTACAATAAAGTGCTCATTTCAAAACACCGTCACAGCCTAACAAGCGAACAATCAAAACCTCCACGTCATTGGCACAATTCATCGTCTATGATAAATCTCCGGGCGATCGACGTTTGTATACTTTGACACAAATTGTAGTAAATTACTAGTTCATTGCAATATTTTGTAATTCATTCAGATGAATTTTGATCAGATATTAATTTTATAAATAGACACCTAGAATAAGTTAGTGTCTTACTGTGTATGACTTACCAGCAAACGCGCAAACTTTGAGGGTTATTAGATATTAAGCTAAAGTCGACGAATGTTAAACTCGCGCACTTTTCTCCCATAACGAAAAATACCATTATAGATCAATAATAAAAAGACACATTTAACCGTAACAAACAATGGGTATAACGCGTAAAATTAAACTTTTCAGTAGTAAGAACCAACTGAAAATAACATAAGAATGCTGAACGAGGGACGCTGCCACCGCTAATAGAATTAAATGTAC
The DNA here is from genome assembly GCA_905333075.3 of Atethmia centrago. NCBI lineage: Eukaryota > Metazoa > Arthropoda > Insecta > Lepidoptera > Noctuidae > Atethmia > Atethmia centrago. The sequence goes on along the minus strand of HG995383.1, from coordinate 8,732,233 downwards.
GTAATTGGTTTACCTAGTCACAGTGGAGATAAATATGTATACGCACAAGATAATGCAGAAAATAGACGTCGATGTCTACTACTGCGTATATTTAGATGAATATTTTCGTACTTGTTACATTTTAACAATGTAATCATTAGTGACATCTAGCGGCGAGTAGTGGGACTGTTGGGAAAGTAAGCAAGACGAAATTTTTATGTCGCGTTTAGTGCACACAAAAGAATTTATGACCAATTATAATTCCTTACAATATCATCACTATTATTCACACATGCCAGTAAAGATGTATAACACGATAAAACAGAAAGTAGTGAAAATCTTAAGAACGTCGCAGAAAGAATGTTTTAATGACGGAATGACTGTCTAATTTATTTTTGCATTAGATAGGTATGACTATCTAATGCAAAAATAAATTAGACAGCAGTAAAAACATTTTTGTGGTAGTCACTATCACTAGCCTAGTCAGCATCGGACTGTCCAATATTTTCTATCTGATAGCCTTAAAAATAAGATATTTTAACTGTTTTTTTTTTAATAACTGTGTTTGAAATGATCAAATATGATTAACGCGAAATAAGTACGTGATTGTCGAAAAACCACGTACGATTCAAAAGAAGCATTCTAGGTACAAACGCGGACAATGGCGGGGAACTACTTTTTACTTTTATGCCTAAGCAATTAGGTTGAAAAGTGCATCAACCGCCAGTGTCCGCGATGGTACACCAAAATTATTTCTTTCCATAATTATACTAATTTGTGTGTATGACACAACTTCACTATTTCATTTGACCATAAACAAATAAAATGTATCAATACAGACAAATTGACTTATCTAAAATAAAAATTCCTTAAACGGATTGTGTCATTACGGCGCAGGCGCGGTGGCGTGCGCGGGCGTCGCTCATATGTCGAGCTTAATGTCACATTGTTTAGCGCCATACGAGAGGTTGAACTTGAACACTTGATTGTTTCTAGGCTGTGGGCCTTCGCAGTCTCGTGCTAAGACCATATGTTAAATATTCCACTGTGGAATTATGTATTTTTATTCCATAGAATCGATATAGGTTTTATACGAATACACCTGCTGTGGTAGGTCGTGCGTGATAAAGACCATCGTCGACCTTCACTTTGAAAAATTTACTGTATAGAATAAAACAACTTGCTTTTCCGCAGACTTCATTTTTCAAAATCAGTTCTTTCAAAATTCTTTAACATCAAAGTTAAAGATTCACTAACATTTATTCAAAACTTTTAAAAGGATTGCGAAATGCTTGTAGGCGGATTTTTGGCAAGGTTACTGCAGAACTGAAAGATAATGATAGTAAAACTTAATCTAAGGTCGCATGATATTTGTTACTAGCTAACGAGAGATCGAATAGGATTATGTTATCTTCTACACCTCTGTCTAAATCCAAAATCGTATTTGTTTTAAATACCGGTAATTATGTCGAAAATGCTTGGATTGATTTTAAATGGAAATTTACTTAAAGAACGTTTGAATATTGAGATTCATCGTAATCATCATTTCAGCCGAAAGACGTCCACTGCTGGACATAGGCCGGGCCAAGCACCGCCACACTTCGACCGGTTGTGCTTCCCGCATCCAGTGGATTCCTGCAGCCTTCACAAGGTCATCGGTCCATCTTGTAGGAGGCCTTTCAAAGCTACGTCTTCCGGTACGCGGTCGCCACTCCCAGACTCTTTCAGTCCCATCGGCCACCTTTTCTGCGAGCAATGTGCCCTGCCCATTGTCACAGAAGTTTGGCAATTCTTCGGGCTATGTCGGTAACCTTGCTTCGTCTGCGGATCTCTTCATTTCTGATTCGATCACGTAGGGAAACTCCAAGCATAGCATCACTCCATTGCCATTTGTGTGACTTTTAGCATTCTAATAAGGCCAATGTGAGCGACCACGTTTCAGTGCCATAGATCGAATAGGAACACTCAATGCGTGTTGCCAGTGGGCAACACGCATTGAGATTCATGAAAGATCGAGGATGGATGGTGATTCGATGGAGGGGGTATCTTGGCAAATAATACTTGTCACTTGTATTTTTCGGTTAGTTCGGTTACAATTAGTTTTTCAATAATAAAATTATTTCTTCTAATTTTGAGATATAAACAATTTTACGTAATGGCAAGGCAGACTAAAATTAGTTTCATGCGTTTCTGCGGTTCATCATTAATCATCATATTAATATTAGTTGAATATATTTTGACAGAAACTTGACTAATGTTATTCTCTCGTTTCTGTTCAATGTAAGAGAGAAGTACGTACAACTGTATACATAAATATTTATTTAGTTTTCGTTCGTTTTAGTTTAAATAAATCAAGTATGTTTCTAAAGTTGTGAAGATCACAACATGATGCAAAATCTTTGAATCAAGGAACTCTTGTTTGTTTCCATACTTTGTTATCAGGTAATCACATTTTTTTTTAAATACTGCGATTTGATATAATTTTTTATATAAAAGACGGACTGACTAAAAACAACAAGTCATCTATACAAATAAATAAAATTTAAGTGTCTGTTTGTAATGTCAAAATAACAGCTTTTTACTAAATGCATATCAAAGTATATAAGGTACCTATAAAAAAAACAACCTATTTTGTCTGTATTTCTATTTGTGCCGGCTAATCTCCGAAACGGTTGGATCGATTTTGACGGGACTTTCACTGGCAGATGTTACAAGGAGAAACTGAGGCTTTTATTTTCGAAAAGCTAGTTTTTACACAAAAAAATGTAGTAGGAACAGTCTATGACGTAGACTACTCGTAGGCTGTTCCTGTTACACTTTCTGTTCCCATTTCGTAGACCAGACTGCGTCTTAGTCTACGAGATCGTTCTCATGAGCCACATGCGAATAGTTTTCCTCATTTACTATATTTTATTATTATTATTATAGCCTGCCTTTTTAAATCCACACAATTTTAATATACTATCTTGTTAAATAGAATATTCAAATTGTGTGGATCCTTATAGTTCTTATTATACGACATAAAATGCGGACCGCCTATTTATTTTCCATACGGAGCTTGGACTTGACATTTGACAACCGTATGGATGACTTGCTTCGTAAGACTTCACCCTTCTAATTTTGTTTCTAAATAATAAAATTGAACTTGCTTTTCTTGTTGTTCTCCTTATTACTCGATACAATTGTGAATTATTAAAGCTAGTTAACAGTTTCTCAAAGAATTGAAAGATGTAGGTTCCTGTCTCAATTGACTAGCGCACCGATTCGTAAACGTCGCGAATATCAAGTGATTGCACAACGTGTGTCACTTTTATTTAAAGAAGGCATTCGATGGTGGTATCAATGTTCAACAAAGCGGCTCACGTCACACGACGCGGGCTCCGTCGCGAATAACAAACACCGGAACATTCACTTTCGACGAACGACATAACATTGTAGTTTCGAAGCTTCATGGAGGCTCCACATGTGCTTGTGTAAGCTATTCAGAACCGGCTATTTCATAAAAATCTAAAACCAGTGTAACCAGTACCACACGTCACTGACTTGACACCAAACTTATTTAATTAATTAATAGCATATTCGTCTCTCTCGTTAAACTACCTTTAATTTTAATTGGTGAAATTCCTTTTTAGGCTTTCCTTTGCTGAGTGGGGACCGTTAGTCGAGGACTCTTTAATTACAACCAGAGGTGGCTGTTGAAGGTGAAAGCGAACTTGGGCGTAATTCGCGACTCGGTTGTGTGTTTATGTCTTCACAACGTGTACTTTTGGTTCCGCGCAGACCGCTCAGCTGTCTCGTGATAACATAACGATACTTGTCAATATTGGTAGAAAATGTGTAGAGAAAGTTAGTGTATCTCGTATTCCATTTGCAAACATGCTATTACATGTAGTGTAACTTCCTGCTCTGGCAAGTTATATTTTGTGTTAAGTAGTGCCCTCTGCGTTACCTGCCTGACGTATGGCGTAACAGTATTACGGAAATTGTACAAATACACCTTATTGAAAAACTTTGAAGGGAAACATTAATTTGCAACGCGGTCAATCATACTGTGATTCAACTAACAACGGTATTCACACAACGGTTCTTTATATTTAGAAATACCCAACACGTGTATCATATTGAATCATCTCTCTATGATTACTGTTTCACTGGTATTTCCTTATACTTGTTTCGTAATTTTACTTTCCTTCAACCTATTTGTAAGGATACATAAACGCGAGCGGTTTTGTCTTGACTTAATAATTGTTTTTACGGCGTGTGACTTTACAAGGAAATTAGCACAATCAACAAGGCGTTCAAAGGTCAGAGAGGCAACGGAGCACGCAAAATCGTAGCGAGAGTGGAACGCCTCTGGCACAATGACCATAATCGATCGGTCGGCCGGAGCAGACTGCGAGCTTGGTTACGAAATCGAAAGCCGAAGTCTCCAACGTGACACTACCAGTGCCCCGGTCAAGGATCCATTGCTTGACAGACATGGCATTTTGGTACATATAGTTGGATATCCATTAATCCGACAGCTACCTAATTCAATTATAGTATATCCTCGCAATGATTCCTCACGCAAAGCATACACTCTGTAATTCTAACTAAACCTGTCTCGATTCTGAAAAGTGGTAACTTTTATATTAGTGTTACGATTAAACCGTATTCGGCCAGAGCGGGCACTCGGCACGGTGACAAGGCCGCGGCGGATGAGCGATTACTGTGAACCGTGTCAACGCTGCAGCCACGACTAATCACCCGACCGCAACGCTTTTCGTCGGGTCAATGACAAGCACAACTAAACACGGCGCTCTGTACGAACAAGAGTAACAAAAAACTGACATTCTTTTAACCTAATTTGTTTGAAAAACAAACGGAAACTAGCTTCGAAAAAACTTTTCGTGGGAATCCAACGCCCCATGAGGCAGACGACCTGAATTATTCTAGGTCATAGGAAAATAAATACATTATGTAGACTACTGAAACACACTGGGCTCGCCTGATCGCGTAACCAAAAAGCATTAGCCTTAATTAGAACACCGAACAGACGGTAAAGGAAAGTTACCTCGTCAAGTGAATAAATAATTTCAGATGATTAGAATTCCAATGTGTGTATTTGCATGATTTTAAGTTGATTCATTTTTGTTTTGAAAATCAAAGATGGTGAAGGTTATTTGAGGCAGCATTGACTTCAGTCACCTCACCTTTTTTTCCAAAAACAGACGCATGACTCATTGATCAAAAATGTTAAAACACTGTTTGGATAAAAAGGTACTCCCCATCCATGAAATATAAAAAAAACCAAGCGAACTAGTCAGAAATCAAACCAGGCGTATAGGATTTGATCTCACGAAGTTTTTTTTATTAAACACGTTAGGCATTCTAAATGCGTATTTAACTAATTTTAGATGCTACTGGCAGTGGCGTGCCTAGGGTTTCAAAATAACGCAAGCCCAATAAAATTTTAACCGATTTCAAAAAAAGAAAGTTCAGTTTTCGACTGAGTATGTAGGTACCTACGTATCTACGTATGTATCATCGCAATTTTCTCATAAACTACTGGTTAGGTACAATAAATTCTCTATCGAGCATTTTAGTAAGGCATGCCGCCGGGCTTTTGGGCTTATATGAAGGTACCGCCACTGGCTACTGGTGCTAGAAGAGCTATTATTTAGAGTAGGCTGACCAGAGCCTCGTCCTTAATACTCTTGTTTCATCATCAGCCTGTTATGTTTCCACTGCTGGGACACAGGCCTCCTCTCTGTGAGAGAGAACGGGCCGTAATCCACCACACGGGCCCAGTGCGGGTTGGTAGATGTCACATGTCTTCGAATTTTTGGTTCTTGGACATGCCGGTTTCCTCACGATGTTTTCCTTCACTGTTTCGAGAGCAGTAGTGATGAAATAATTTACGCAAAGTAAAGCGCCTGTCGGGGTTCCAACCTACGACTTAAAACTCGTAAGTCGCGGCCGTTACCAATGAACCACCACTGCGCACTCTCATGTTTAGTGAAAGAGAATCCAGAGGTTGATAACCCAGACATAATCAGTACCCTTACAACGATCATTTCGTTACTTTGCACAGAAAGAAGACTTGATTATGAAAGCCGCCTCTATCTCTATGTACGCTACATTAGTATTTGTAGACGAAGCTAAACTCTGTGGTCACTAAGAAAAACAGTGAAGCAGTGAAAGTTGAATAACAACCGTAAGCTTATGTTTTGGCATTTGTTGGTGTACGTGAGCAGGACACTAACGCTGCTTTTAGTATTATCAATACAACAGAAACACCAAATTGTTTCGACATTAATACATTACTAACTTTTACGACGCGCGCAGTCACAAATTATATATTAAAAAGTTTCACCACGTGAAAACAAATGTCGGCGGAACGAAGGCCCCTAAGTTATTTTTACTAGCAATAGTGAATTTTCTTCACGTCTGATGTGTTTTTGATTACAGTAATCCCTAACCATGATTTCGTGGCCATTGAAGAAAACGGTGTAAGAAACCTATGCTGTTATGCTTTTTTTTTGAGTGGGAAATGATCAAATAATTTCCCCCGCTATGGGCGAAGCGGGAGGGTGTGTCAGACTCTTACTGACTAAAACCCCACCCGTTTTCCCTCCGTTGCCTGTGTAGCCAGGGGCCTCGGTAACCCTTTCTGTATTTCCCGCCCCGGCAGGCATCGGCCCTTGTGGACACCTACACTTGTGCTGCCATCTCTTTGAGGCGCGCGTGGAACACAACGCGCCGTTGAACCGGGCCTGGTCATGCTGTTATGCTGGCGTTAACTTTTATGTGGTTTCAGTTGGTTAAAATGTTCAAAGTATACTATGCTTAGCGGTCATCGCGACTGTATCCCAGATACTTTATTCCTGTATCCTGGCGTAGCTAAAAACTTATCAACATTTTATGCTGAGCTATTTGCTAGGAATAGAAACCGATATGAGAAAATTCATTGTTAACTAAAAAGATCATCGCGCTCGAACAATGTCGGGATTAAATGATGTCTTATTTTATGCCTAAGCGCGTGTCAAATCATCGACAAGAGAGTCGAGACATAATGAGAATGATATTTGTTATACCGCAATATCTTTAATACTTTCTCTTTCAATACCCATTAATCTCATAAAACCACAGAACCGCGCTCTTTTGCCCCCACTGATAATACCGTGTTATCATTCGTTAAAAGAAGGAAGGAACAAAAACAATAAAGTTCTAGTTACGTCATAACGCCTACCAAGTTGACAAATCCTTTGCGAGCGCATAAACCAGGACAGGACCTTGAAACATTCACTGTGAACGCTATCGAGACGAATCTTTTAAGCTCTATGGTTATGCCTGGCGCCCACGAATTTGTAGAATGTTTACTTGTCTTGTTATGTTAGATTTGTTATGACTTTATTACACAAATGTATATGCACCTACACACAGCGACAAAATACTGTAACTTGGAATATGTTTGCAAGATAATAGCGCAAGTGAAAGAACTGTTATTTGACCTGAAAATTATAATTACACGTATGTAAACGTGCACGAATGGAGGTAGCTGTCAGCGACTTCAATATAAAAATTGAAGATGGCTGTATTCGATGTTTGAGCCGTTTTCTATTTTCTTACTGTGGCGTTCATATCTAGTAACCGAATGGCGTTAATGAGCAAAGATATTAAGCAACCGCTAGCAGGATGGAATAAAGCGCAACGATGGTGAGTCACGGTGAGTTGTGCAAAGATTTTGCACAACCAGTCCTCGGGCCCTCACCGCTACTGTCATACTTCCTAATATAACGAGCAAACGTATTAAAAAGGATTTCAAGATGATTTTGAGGGTCAGGGCCAGTAAAAACTAGTAAAACAATTACAATGTCATAGAAACTGCTAACTGTAAGCGATACAGTAACGGTACAAACATTATGACTGTCCGGGTATAATCCAGATAACCTTAGGTAGGTATATTAATTTGAATTAGATTTTAAAAAACGCCTACACATAACCAGAACCTGATGACACATCTTAAGGGAGAGGTTAAGTTATGCATTTACATTACTACACGAGCTCACTAATATGAAAATGCAGGTTGGCACACTGTTACATACAGAGAAACTCGACTGGTTATTTCGCTTCAATCTTAACCTCACTTTGACAAATATATAATGTAAAAGCCTGCTCACGCTGCACTCGGACCGGACCAGTGGCATGTCGATGCACTCAAGCTGCCGACTGCGCGCGCGCTAGCTTTTTTCCTATTTATAAGTGCATGAGATAATCTCGGTTTCCAACATATTTAGTATACTTCGGCGCGCTCGACGCTGAACACACACGACCATGGTTAAGGATAGTTAATGAATATTTTGTGGTATTGAGAGGAGTGGATTGTTAGTAAGGGTTCATCGTGTTTGGTGATGTGGGTACATACGAAACGCTCCATTCATGTTCGCGCATGTTCTTCTGGAATGCAGCAGATTTGGGTGTCCAGGAGTCTACACCCCGGTAGAGAGCGGGTAGTTCGGCCACCTTCACCTCGAGCCGCTCGGCCAGCCTCTGTTCCACGAGCGCTTTTGGACCGCTTGTCAAAGGCCGCTGTTGCTCTTTTGCACTGCGCCGCTCCAAACCACCGTATCCATTTAATTTCTCTCCGTTGCAAGACGTCACGCTTTTGGGGCTATCTGTGCTGAGCAATTTGCTTTTAACGGTGTCTACCTTACCGTAATTTTTATATTGTACCGATTCAGTTCCGTTCGCTGTTCGCGAATACTTCAAAGAATCGTACGTGTCGCCGTTCAGGCTGCTATATTCGACATTGTTTAGGTTGATGTCTCTATCGACTCGTTTAGTCGCGACATCGTACCCATTTCGTTTGCTATAGCGTTCCTCGTGGCTTTGTTTGAGGAAATTATTTTCGAAACTAGTTTTACATTTAGGAACATTATTTAGGTAGTCGCTATAACTTAAATCTTTATTGTGTAAACCTTTATCACAGCCCTTTTTAAGTGTTTCTTGTATATCGATACCGTTCCCGTTAACACGGCTGTATGTGAAGCTCGCAGGCTGGACACTATCAGTTCTGTTGTCAACAGTCTCCGTCCGTTCAGCATCCTTGCTCTCAAATTCGTGTTTGGCAAGTGCAACACGCGACAAATCACCGTTCTTATACTGTGACTTTGCGGTGAAATCAGCCGCCGTGATGCCAGCTCTGCTTTGTTCGGTGGGAACGGTCCACGTGTCGTGCTTCTTCTTCTCACTACTCTTGGAAGACCACGCCTTTGCCAGCGCAGCCTTAAGCGCCTCCCGCCGCTCGTGCACGCTCACCCTTGGGTACTCGTGTATAGGAACAATAGCGGGAGCGTACAGAGTCGACCGTGGTGTGGCTCGCGTTATGCGGAAACTTCTGAACTCCCTGTTGAACTCCGAACTCAGAGAATAAGCCGGTATTCTCGAAGTCACCATTTTGAGATCAAAATTTCCAGGCAAAAGTCATAAAAACTTATTATTCTTCACAATAAAAAATATTTTAGCACAGAGCACACTGAACACATATCGACTCTACCTGTAAAGATCGTGGCAATTTAAAATGTGTTGAACTAACGATAACATTGAGGCTGGGGTGAATCTAGCAGACGTGTGTTGTTTTCACGTGTATTGGTATTCGGTGCAGGCCGTGGACGTGTCGGCGGGCTGTGGGCCGCGACCTTCGCGGTGGGCGGCGCGGCGGAGCGGCGGGACAACGCACTGGTCAACGAACCGCCCCGTGCGCCACCGGCCGCTCAGCTCACCAGCCTGCTTGCATAACGCACTCGCAAACCGCAACCCTACCTTATCTCTTATGCAGTTCTACATCGATCACGCCAACCGCAAGCACATCATTAAACATAACAAAAACGTTGTCAATATTAATGAACATTAGTCAGTGATAGAGTCTATCTATTAAATGGTTGATAGTGATAAGACGTCACTTGTTTTGTGGAGCATTTATGCCGTATAAGTGCAACAAGTGTCGCCTTGGTTGGCGTCCCTAATATGGCTAGTGGCGTTGCTGCCATATGGCCCGCGGTCGACACATCCTAGCCTGTCTCCAGCTGCACCGATACAAACATATCGTTGTACAAACAAGTTTTCTGGGGCAATATATTATGACTTTTATTTATTGTGAGATAGATCTGCTTGTAATGTATACTAAAATAAGCAATTAGGCACCCAAGTAGATTTAAATTAGACACTTATTTGTGGTTAAACATTTGTTTAGACTAGTTTTGATACTGATCATCATTCTGATCAAACAACATTAATTATCTTTGCGCCTCGAATAGTGAAACTGACTTGCGTTACATTTGTTTGATTCTAAAGGCTTTATTATTGAATACATCACACGAGATAACAACACACGGTGTTTACAAATGAATTCATGCGATTTATTGTTTTGATATCGAGGAAAAACATTAGAGCAACACTTTTAATCATTATTAATTTAATCCAACACATTTTCGCATAACACTGCTTGGAACCGACATCACTGAGTATAAATATGTGTACCGTTCAGCACACAGACGCTTTCGGTGGCTGCAACCAACGAAGTGGTTTAAAACACTGGATATTTTATATAGCGAGTAAGTAAAATCAGCCTTTGTCACACAACATCACGAACGCGTAGCATAGGACAGTGCTGGTATCGGTTGTTGGAAGGAGAGCAGCCACCGGAAGCGAGTGCGTTCGGTTGGCGACGGCGGCGGCGCGGCCGGTCCGTGCATACCTTCTCGTTACAAGCGCGAGAACTGCGTGCGGTGTGCGTGCACCGCTGCGACTGAACTGACTGAAGGGAAGCAACGCGCGGCGGCCCGATGCGAGGACCCCACCGCTGCCGCCGCCTCTCTCCTGCGGACCACCCGTCCACCACTAGTGACTCTATCGCGAGAGCATTACGGGCTGAATTGCAGGAGCAGTGACCTTCGGTACAACAACGACGAGATGCCGATACACTAGTGACCGGCGAGCCCGAGCGTACGCTTGCATCCGACCGACTGCACTATTCCAGTACAAGTTTGTAACAGTTGCCAACTAAACAAAGTTCATTAATTGTACGAGTATACGATATCTCGTTTGATACGTATTATTTATTAGATTATGTATTAACGAAGAGAATGTCGAAGCTTCGATGTCTGTATAAAAGATAATGCAACATTATACCCATTTCCGATTGATTTAAATGTTAAATACTGCATTTTATCGGACGAATTAATAATTAGTTATGCAATACAGACCTAATTATAATTTTAAATAAATATTATCTACCCAACTACTTTGAAGTTATTTGCAACGGTGCATAGTGGATTTCTCTTGTAATATACGAAAAAATATGTTTTGCTGTCTGCCTTTTGTCTGGCGACCGCAATGTGCTTTTGTCATGAAAAAAAACGGATTTATATTAATTGGAAAAACTAACGGGAACCAAGTAAATTTATATTGTCTACTGTTATTATTTTAGTTGACGCATTCCTGGCCTTGCGACGTGGAACATGTGGGATCTCACCTTAAACGTTTCGTTGCAGCTAAGCGATATAATTGATAATTACCTGAAACAAAAAATGTTTTTGTTAATAACGCTGCGGTATTAACCTTGGCCATAAAAAAGTTACGATAATATGATAAAAACACACATTCAATGAAAAAAAAAAATCATGACCACATGAAGCCAACCGGGGTACAGAAGGTCAAGTTAGTTTCGAAACAACTTCATTTTAACAGAACATTATTATGTATTTGGGCCACTGTGAAAATATTTAACTCGTACATACTTGATATGATGCCTACTCACTACCTATAATAAATAATCAAGTACATTATGAAAGTAAATATTATGGAAACATGTCAATTAAAACTAGATGTACCTCAGTCAAACAATAAAAGCTAACCTCACCTAACCAATAAAATATATATTTTTATTAAACTTTCACTGACAATAAAAGTTACTAGCAAATCTGTTGTTTATAAGAACATTTCTTATACATAACCATTCTACAATACATTATGTCCTTAGTCAAGGGATGGAAATATCTGTATTTTTAAACATTCTACAATGCCTACCTAATACCTATAATAGATAATGGTGTACGTGACGATGGAAAAATATCAAGGAAAATAATAGTTTATTGTTTTGTTTTTTTTTCAGACATACAATGTATATTTTTATTCTTAAATATAAAGTCGTAGCAAAATCGAACAGTTGAAACTGGAAAGTTATGTAAAGGAGTCTACACACCAAACCCGCCGACCCGCCGACACAGCCGCCGGGCGGCTTGGTGTCGGCGACCCAAACCCGCCAACCCGCCAACATGTGTCATGGGGCTGTGTCGGTGAGTTAAGGCTCCTACATACTGGCGCGACTTGTCGCGCGACGCGTCGCGACACAAAGGCACCGCGTGTAGCGGTACACGCGGTGTCTTTGTGTCGCGTCGCGTCGCGCGACAAGTCGCGCCAGTATGTAGGAGCCTTTAGTCGGCGGCAAGAAATCAGTACAACTTTTTTAGTTAGTGATTGCAGTGTGTACGAACGTGACGTGTTGTTTTTCTCGAATATTGCAGCCTACAATAAACATGGATACTGATGCTGATCTAATAATAGCAGCATGTGGAATAATTTTAGCTGGGTCCCTGAAGAGAAAACGACAGTGTTGGGTTAGACCAAGCTGGAGTGTCGGCGGGCAACTGAGCGTGCGCGTACGCAAGTCGCCGGCCATGCCGCCGACTTGCACGCGCGGGTACGAGTCGCCGACATGATTCTTGAAGCAAAGTCGCCGACACCTAGCCGCCGGGCTGTGTCGGCGGGTCGGCGGGTTTGGTGTGTAGACTCCTTTAGATAACAAGGCGGTTGTATAATTAATTCATTATTATTAAATAATGTCTGACATGCGACTTTGGATTTCGTACCTATCTAACGTCACATGTCATCATAAATGGAAATAAATAATCAAAACACGGGATGGTTTTTACTCAAAACAAATAATTATAGTATTGCAATTTTACAGCACAGCGATTAACAATAAGAAGCAATCTTCCAGATTGCCGAATATGGGTGAAAGTTGAGGCGAGTCGATATTGAAAACAAATTGAATTAATAGCTTGTCGAGACTCGCACATAAATTATTACTGCCTACGTTTTGTTACTAAGAAACATAAATTCAGAAACATGTTGTTCGAGAGAGTAAATAAAATTGATCTGACTCTGGTTTCCTTGTGACTGTGAGTGAGGGTGTGATCCAACGTTTTCGCGAACCGCTCAATTTTTTGCATTGGTTAGATTGTGCCTCATTATTTGCTTACCCTAAATGCACCGATACAAAGTGAACATATTTTTTATGTACATGTATAATATTGTGACACGGTCCGTTTAATATTTATTTATGTGTGAAACAAACATGGCCTAGACTGGAACATTATTGCTTATTCAGCGGTGATGTGTGTCACTGCCAACGATTATGCGCTTGTATGATTTCTGATGGCTTTAAAGCTTTGCAACATTTGCTTGACCTTTATCGCATACTGTAAGTAAATAATTGAACTGAAATTGTTTCATTATTATAGTCTATCCACATTATAGGTAAGCCTAGGCGCTTATCCGTGCATCATCTATACATAAAATACTTGTAATACCAACATTATACCTGTGTACAAATAAATAATTTTGAATTAAAAGAGTAACGATGTCAAAATTGTACATAGGGTACTTTTAGCCCCGGTAGTACGTTCCCGCGGGCAATAGCTAGTGTTAAAATAAAATATGAACTGTTTGAATACGAATTTGAATATTATTATTTTTTTAATTTTCAGATTCTTGGTAGGTAGATACTTTTCTGAATCTCCGGAGTTTGATGTTTCACCAGAAATATTATCGAAATTGAATCAGGTCTAATCAATAGGTATAAAATGTATAGGTAATTAGTTCTTCATATGGTTATTAGCATACATACCCAGTAATTTTCTGCGGTACTTAAATCAGTACTTTTCACACTATTTGCTGAGATTCCCTTGAGTAAGATACCGTTAGGTACCTTACATCCTACACAAAGATTCTTTATGCAAGCCCTCAATCAAACATTCTCCGTTACATTTAAGAAAAACATGCGAAATTGATGGTACGTATTTACATACACTCGTCATCAGCAAAAACACTGTTCGACGTGCCTGTAGGCGACCGCGTCACTCTATACAATTGGTGGCACGTAGATGGCGGCAAAAAATAATGGCACCGGAGGCGGCGGCGAGTAGCCGACAAACGGCGAGGTCCAATGACCCAAATGGTTCATTACTAGGCCGGCTAGACTAACTAACGAAAGAAAAATCGGTCGCCGCCAAGAGCAAGACGATGTCACTTTTTCTCAGTATGGTCTCAGCGTAAGAAGCTCCCGGCTGATTGCCAATTAGTGTCAATTGGTTTAAACTGATTTCTAGACATTGAACCTTCCAGAGTTAATAAAATTAAGATTTCCGCAGTGATGATCAACTTGTATGGTAATGAAAACGCATAAGTCACGCACCGGGTGTCGACACTAAAAGCCACTTTACACTGTAAAAGGCAAGGTCAATCGATGAGCTTTACCATCCCTGTAGTTAGTGCTCACACGAAACAATCCGTGAACATGTGTATTAGTCGAGCGTTTTAAGTGCTGGGATGCTAGCAATGACCACGGCGAATTAATCCGACACCATAAATGGTGCTACGGCGGAAACCTGATCTACCAGGCACGAGTTTGAATCCGACCAACACCGATCTAAATTACATATCAAAACACTGACCATAAAGAGACTTCCTGGTGCTATGGGATTCAACGCCACTGCTTGATTAGTGTTCCGTGTCTAAACGAGCGATTAAAAACGTTTTTGTAGTTCATTACTACCTCTGACAAGTCGATTCAAGTCAAATCTCGTATCTCAGTGATGATTACTGTACGGACCCCAACGTTACATACACAAGTATTTCAAAAAAGCACGCAATAGTAACTGAGTCAAAAGTAACGGTCCTCATTAATCATTGGGGTCAAACAACTAACCAGGTCTAACCGAACATTACTCGATATTGATTCGTCATCTTTCAATTAAGTATATCGGTCAACACAGGTTTTTGTGCCATTTATGAAGTTTCAGCAGTAAATTTTCCGGTAGGTTAGTACGGTTAAATGTTACTGTACAGGTTAAATCACTGCGCACAAGGAAAACAAAGGGTACATTAATGTTAATTACTAAAGCTAATTATAAACTATGCTTGATATTAAATGCGTCAACTGTCTGTTATGTATGCCCAATTAGGGATTTAAATTTTATTAGCCCTTTGAACAATGTGGTGGGTAAAGTTTCTGGGAATTCCGAAAATTCAAAACTAAAAACACACGACGAAAAATTTTCTGTTCAGTTATTATTTACATCAGTTTCAATAACGAATGTGTTTTGTTAAGCATGGTCTACATAGGGAAAGCCACAATAAAAGGGGACTCGTTTAATGCAATGAAATGCGTTGTCGATCACCATAATCGGGCACAATCTCATTATTAACAACTACACAAAACAAATTTTAAAAAAGATCGTGGGAACAGGATCTTTAGGCGTTTCAAATTAAGAATCATGAATAAAACAGAATCTAACTCGTTCAGCTTCCAATCGAGCGAGTGATTTAATTATTTTTTAGTTTTACATCATCCGGTAAGCAGGACAGGAGAAATCAGTCCGTCGACCTGCATTAAAACACCTTTCCCACAAAGACGTACCCGTTGAGCTTCTCGGAAGCACAACAAAGATCCTGTACACGTTTGTGACTCACGCAATTGGTACAACCTTCGGCCAAGACAAAAATAAACAAAAAAACCACAGATCGAGGTAGAACTTAACCAATAGATATTTTATCGATGCATGAAAAAAAAAAAAACTAGGGTGCCATTGTGCACGCGGTGCGGTTGTGGAATTACTTCCACCTGACATCAGGGACTGCCGAACAGGTGCAGTTAAAAAAAAAAAATAACAAAAAAAAACGACTTCCAAAAACAACATAACAAAGTGAAAAATAACTTATTTTTCACTTTATAGTTTTTTATGGAACGGCTTTTTTTTTGTAAGAATGTTTTTATTTTTGACTTAGTTGTGGTACCTAACAAATTCGAATACCACTACCTGCTATGTATATATAACAGTGACAGACAGGAAGTTATTATAACTTCACCCACAAAGACTAAGTGAGGAAAAATGCAGATTTAGTGGGTCGGTTTGTAATTTATCTAAGTTACAACAGGTTAATGTCAACTGCTCATGACCTTTTACAAAATATTTAGAGATGGGCCGAATGTGGTTTGAACCGAATCCGAACTTCGGCCGAACATTCGGTTAAAATGAAAAGTTCGGCCGAACGGTTCAACAGCTAGACAGATATCTCAATGAAGTTTCTGCTACTCAAAGACCTGTGTCCATATGGTTGGTGGGCTAAGAATAAAGACAAATTCCCTAACATGAGTTATTTGGCTCGAATATATTTATCGTCTCCGGGAAGCTCTGTATATTTTGAGCGACTTTTTTCGCAGGCAGGAAACCTATACAAAAAAAACGTAACAAACTTCTGCCAGATAAGACAGTCTTTGGTGTTTTTGCACCATAACCTGCCTCTAGTAAATTTTAAATATGAGTGAGTAGATAGATGAGAAAGTTTGTTTAATTTGATTGTTGAAAAAAATACCCTATAAAAAATACTTGATGTTAATGAATTGTTATTTTGTGAAATTATGAACCAAAAACGTGATTTTTTTATTCAATTTACGAATTGAATAAAAAAATCACGTTTGTAATCAAGATGTTTGTTAGAAGAATACAAAGCTTATTTAATTTTTGTAATAGTATGTCTAATTTTTATGTCAAATTAACTAGGCAGAGATTTTCAGACTAATAAGAAGAACTGATTTAATTTAAGGTTTACAATAAAGCCTCGTCCCCACTAGGAACATTTGTCGAGCGACATGTTCCCCGGTGACATCGGGCGATGTCGGGCGACGTTGGACGACATCGCCGCGACATTGTTGAAACTGTTCCTTGTCGTACAGTCGATGAAGAGTAGTGATAAGGAACAGTTTCAACAATGTCTGACGTCGCCCGACTTCGCCACCAACCATGCCATTAGCCATTAACAACCATGTAAAAGTCTGTGGTCGTCATCATCAGTTCCACTTCACCAAAAGAGGCTTACCGAGAGCAAAGCACGAGTTACTATAAAAAATACTCAAATCGTTATCAAACTCGAACTCATAGCATTTATTTCAAATAAACCAATTACAGGCACTTTTCAATTATCAAGGGGTCGGTCAGTCAGAAAGATGAAGCTAGTTGCCCATTCCATAGTAGGTACCTATGGAGAAGAACGGGCAAGAAACATTTTGGGTGTGCCTATAATATTTGAAGAATTCCCTCAATTTTTCCAGGATCTCAAATCTGATTCTGACCTGATGACAATGGGACCATTTAGGAAGTACCTTTCATACAAAAAAAATAATTTTCCAAATCTGTCCAGCCGTCTTCGAGTAATCGGAGAACAATTAAAAAATAAAATTAAAGATTCCGACGAACTGAGAACCTCCTCCTTTTTATGAAGTTGCTTAAAGGCTCCTACATACTGGCGCGACTTGTCGCGCGACGCGACGAAACACAAAGACACCGCGTGTAGCGCTACAAGCGGTATGTAGGAGCCTTAAAAGAAGAATGAAAGAACACTATCTTTCCACTTTTTTGTCACAGTTGCGTCTGTATTTATTATTTTAAATTACATTGTAATTATTATCCCTTACACCACTGGCGGGGGAGTAGGATTCCCATCACATACATTTCCGTGAATATTTTTATTATTTTGACCGTCACGAGGTCGCGACTCCGTATTCTCAGGACCGCCAGAGACCTCTCGAGGGACGAAAGTGCATCGGGCTACAGCATATAGTTCAGCAAATAAATATGTGCTATTGCTGGACCTAGCTCCCCCACGAGTGTAGTTACGTAAGTAATATATTTTTACTATCTCTTTATTTTTGTATATTTGTGACGCACTACTTACAGTGATGTAAATGCTCCATCAGGTTGAAGATCTGAGAAATTAACCAGAGTTGGAAGATAGTGAAAATGAACGAGTTTTATTGCAATAATTATTCGACTTGAGTGACGCAGAACTAGAGTTACCGACCACAAAACAGGAAGCGAGGCAGAGCTTGATGCGTGACTCGGAAGATGAAGAAATAGAGAACATAGAAGAACACGGTGCTAGCTCTGATGGTTTTAAAAAAAAACCTACACATTTAAATAACAAAATTAGCACTTTAAAGGTTAATATTACGCAAACGAGTACTAAGAGTTTCTGAGCTAAGTCGCGGACAGACAGACAGAAAGATAGACAGACGGGTATGGCGAAACTATAAGGGTTCCTTGTTGACTACGGAACCCTAAAAACCGCTTGGGTTAGGAATATACAAACAGGGTGCCTGTTCCCAGACGTCTCTTTCATTGTTTGAGTTTTATGACGACAATGGTTGAGATCGAAGAGTCATGAAAGTTTCAATGCCCACGTGCTGGTAAGTACCAGCATGGAGACACGTGTAATTGGGGCAGAAAGTCAGCTCGTCGTACAGTTGGATTCTTCGAAATGGAGGCGTGTAGGTGTCGCCAGCCACATTACCGTCGCTCGCCATCCTTCATACAAGAAATTGCTTGTTCCCATAATTTGTATTCGGGGCCACCGTCACACTTGTGATGTGCGATTAGAAAGGAGACGGCAATTGTACTGCGTCGTAGAAATGATCCACATGTGGGTGGTTAATGTGGTTATACCCGATTCTGATTAGGGGAAACTTTCCAATAAGAAACGTGTGATCTATCATCAATCAAACGTCGGAAATTGACTTTATAGATAGGGAGTTCGATATTTTGGAAATGCTTTTCCAATTATTTTTTTTGCAGTATCTAAGTAATTTCCTTTTGTAATTCATTTGAACATAACGCAAAAGATGAAAGTAGCATGTAAAGTTGACGTCATATTATTACAATATAAAGGTTCGTGTAGACTAGCGCGATATCGCGGGCAGCCATATGCCTGTTGCGCCTGCGATATCGCCCCAGTCAGCACGAGCCTTGAGACTACATCTTCCCAAATGTTTCGAATCGAAACTTTTCCTACTAAATCCAAAACGAAGTTAAAAATACCTACGGAAGTTTTCCATGTAAGCAACAGGCTTAGCACGAGAGCTGTAGAGAAGTGTCTTGTCGACTGAAGAGTAGACAAAAATGACTTTTCTGTGTAGACAGTTTTCTATCGAGAAAAGTAGACAAGCGATTTCTATTCTACAGTAGAATAGAAATAAAAAGCGTCATGGTAAGCCTACAGGTCAGAAGTCTTGAAAAGGTGCCTTTCAAATATCTATGTATCAAAACATACCTTGTATTACATTGTTTTGGGTAGTTTACCTAAGGACCTACACCGCATAATTTTAAATATTTGTTATTATTATTATGTTAATTTATAATATTTATGTGTTAAATAAACACACAATAATGTTTTTCATCAATAACCTTTCTTTAGATTCTTTGAAATGTTTAGTGAGTAAATGCAATGGAATTCCCTGGCGTTGATTGTCCCACAGTGGTAGCAATGTTCTAGGTGCTGCAAACATCTTGGAATTAATGAAACTCGCCAACATTAGCACCTGAACCGCTTGACTCACACACAAGAGATAAAAAAACATTACTGTATTCGAAGTATTCGAAACGCGGAAGCGTGTATTTTGTCGAGAAGAAGGTTAAACGATTGACGTTACTTTCTGACACGTCAATTGCTTTAAAATACTAGTAATAAATCTTCATAGTGGCAGCTGGCTTTAAAGGAAACTTTCACTTATTAATATTTCGTTTGATAAAAGGGAAATCATGTCACGTCACATGACAAACGACTGCAGACAATGTGCAGCGGCGCGGGTGGATAACAATCAAGGCCGCCGAGAGTGGGCCACGGCAAAGCTCGGAAGACGTTTGAAAACAAAAGTGATCAAAGTTTACGCGAGATGCGAATATCTGATTGCGTAAACCAAACATTAAGCTTTCCGGGCTTAGCGCGCCCTACTGAGGAAATAATATCACCCACGCCCGCATTCTGATGTATTAGAGATGACCTTATGGAGATGAACTAATGGAGAAATGGCAATAATTAACAGAGTTCACCTCAGGACTTCTGATACCTTTGTGTTGCTCGCTAATTGATGAAAGTGAAATGTTTTCGTTATTCAATTCAATGACAGACAAGTTACCAGGCTAAAACTTTCTCCGAAAAACATTTGTCAGGATTCTGCCAACTATCCGCCTACTTCATTATTCTTGGGAAGTTATATTGTTTTTTTTTATTGTGCCACTAATCAGAAGCTATCTTCTGATTAGTGGCACAATAAAAAAAACGAACTTTAACATGTTGGATTATAAGAACTGGGGGGTAACCATCACCTCTTTTAGCAGTATTATTTCAATATTACTTCAGCGTGAGAAAGAGATGGAGCTATAAGTCCAGTATAGCTCCATCACTTTCCCAATGTGAAGTAATATGTATAATAATAATACTGTTAAATGAGGTGATGGTTATCCCCCAGATATCGTGGAGTCGTAAGACAAACTTGATTGGAATAAAAAACTTGCACATGTCCACAAAACGCGAATTCCTCAAAAGATTGCCGACGTTTTTTGTATAGTTAAATGGCAAACAATACACGAGAACATGCTGGTAAGCTGGTTGGACCTATATACATATTATCACGAGCGGTACAAGCATATTATATTCCCACATAAGTTATGTTAACTTATAACTTAAAAGTAAACCGATTTACATGGAACGACTGGCTGGTAAATACTTCCGTGAACGAACGAATTACCGAATGGTTGTTTGCAATGTTTTAGTGCGACGCCTCCGTCAATATCTGAACAATACGTGGGCAGCCGATGCATTGCCAATCCTTAAACGGAAACCTTATTTACCTACTTGTCTTCCCTTTAGGATAGCCGATACCGATGCAACGACAAGGTCCCCCTGTCATTATGTTCACTGTTGTACAGCTTATCTGGCACTTAATAAGTACGTACACACGCCGGCTTCCAGCCCGTCCTTGACGAAAATGATTCAAATAAGTTTCGAACTTCCGTAATCGTGACCCGCACCTGATTGTAAACCGTGTAAATACCGTGATGAGTGCATCGACAGCGTTGTTTACAATAAGCATTTTATTTCCTACGAAAAAGGAAATAAATGATTCGATTTGCATAATCGACGACGAATCGTTACGGTCTGTCTTTATATGTACCTATTTATAGTAAACTACTTCTAACGAAGAAACTTACCGTGCTTATGCACAACCACATTGTGTTGAATAAATTATCAATAAAGCTACATATTATGATGCAAAATATCTGTAAGCTGTACGTATACATTCAATATTCAAAGACAAACTTCTATAATGTTTTTCCTATGTGCTTTGTTTGCATGCGACGCCGACGGTCAATGTCATGGTTCAAGAAAACGTTGTTTGTCGATAGCTTGTCTTCTAATGATTCGATACATAATATATATTATAATAATTGTTGCTACATACCTACTGGGGCCCATAGTCGCCACTCACACTGACTAAGAACGGATACATTTCAATCAGAGTAAATAAAGCTATTGAAGACAATACGTAAGTGTTCTTGACAATTCGGGTTAACGTGATCATTTACCGATGCTGAGTCAGAACCGAAGCTAACTGTCAGTCGGTCTAGGTTGGCACTTGCTCTAATACCCCACATCTTTTCATATCGCATTACATTCAAAAACGTCTTGTGAACTCATTATGCCAGTCTTCTCTTCACTGTTGTACAAAAACATGTGTATTTTAGGTCATGTGTGTGTACATACATTCGCGGTTGGTAAATTTGAAAACAATTACATTATGACAAATTAATATAATCTATGTAATTGTGTGTACTGTGTTTGACCTATATTGTAGAACGAGTTATCACCCACGCATCCCGTGGCGAGACAATAAAACATTATGTAGGTACTTAGTTCCATGAAGCTCACACATAACGGACTTGGTAAACACGGCTACACATCAAGCTATACATTTCCAGTATAAGCTGATCTCTCATTGTATAGGATTTCCGTACATTGCGAGGTCAGAGAAAACTGGAAATGTATAGCTTGATGTGTAGCCGTTTGTACTATTTAACAAACACGCGCATATTTATTTGGTACATTCAAATCGATTGAAGCTCATATGAATACAATGGAGATTCGTTATCGGACTCTCTTAGTTGTAACAGATTTCAACATTGAATTACCCGAACCGTTAACGTTAATTCTTTCATTTGTAATTGATTACCCGTTGTTCCTATCATTCTTTGTCTTTATTATTATAAATATTATACTTAACAATGTCGGTAATTAAATTTATATTCCAATAAAACCGACAAACATATTGCGACAGCAGGCTACTAAAATTTATTAGTATTCTACGAAATGGAGAGTTTATTAACTAATGTTTTTAATTAACAAATATAAACAAGCTCAGATTTGAAGCTTTCACTGAACGCCCACCGACTGCCGCCAGCCGTCAGGGCTCGATCCCACAAAATACAGGTTTTGTGTGTTAGAAAGAAAAGTTCAACGCGAATGCGACTAGACGGTGCAACACCTAATTTGTTATAAAATTAAGCTAATTAGTATCTGCTAACTGGATATTGTTTCAGAATTTGATTGACACAGTAACGGCGAAAGTGAAAAGATGTCACGGTTAGTTATTTTGAGAGAGAAAGGCTCTTTTGGATACCTACCTATGCTAAAATGTAATTTTATGATGGTACACACGGCTACATAACAAGCTATACATTTCCAGTTTAAGCTGCTCTCGCATTGTATACGATTTCCGTACAATGAGAGGTCAGCTTATACTGGAAATGTATAGCTTGATATGTAGCCGTGTGTACGTAACTACGAATACGTACGTAATATGGCTTGAATTTAGATTATCGTCTAAACGAGACAACACGTAAAAACTTATTCTAGCTTGTTTAGTTTTATATAATTATTGTGAGGTTACATAACCACTTTTTATTCTTAAAAATAATGACCATTTATTTTTTATACGTTAAATATTAATCTTTTGCAATGAATCTCCTTCCACTTTCCAGCAATCATCAAAACATAAGGAAATTAACTTCAACCTGTAATTTTACGATTGGAATCGAAGGCGAACAGCTCGTCTGTGGTTGGGGAAATCGTCGTCGCGGGCGTTTTAAATTAATTCATTAATTTCATCCCAATATTTACAGTAAATCTGACAGTATAAAAATACCAATTTAAGTTTACTGCTTACTGCTACTTAGGATAATCTATATTGTAAAATAAAAAGAACCAAGCAGCATCAGTTTTAATTGTGCCAAGCAATTATTACTAACTTTATTAATTTCGGATTACCGACAGGTTATCAATTTATGAAGTATCATTAGACAAGTTACAGGTTTACACGAGTAGCAATATTATTTAAACCATATACACACGGCTACACATCAACCTATACATTTCCAGTTTACGCTGACCTCTCATTGTACGGAAATCCTATAAAATGCTAGATCAGCTTAAACTGGAAATGTATATCTTGTTAAGTAGCCGTGTGTAACTGTGTACATATAATATTATTATAATAAGGAAGTCAATATTATTGGAAAACTATCTGAGAGCTCTATAATTTATTGAAGTTCAAAATGTAACTTTATTATATGAATGCGAAGCGTTATTTCTTCTGCACAGCAAGTTACCTGTCCAAGTAGATTGTTACTTGATACGAAACCTTGAATAGTGCCCACTTTTCGGGTTTTTAAATTATTTTTTTGCAAATTTTGTGAAAGATCGACTATCTAGAAAACTAGATCAAAATACGTTCAACACAAAGGATTGTTAATTTCGCACATAGTGGCAGCAGTGGTAATAATGATAACAGTACAGATATAACAATACGGTCGCAATTACCGTTCTTCACTTCGTGCACGCGCCGGATACTTTCTACGAGACTCGTCTGCCACAATGAACAATCACACCTTTGTTTCTTACACTGTCGCATTCGTAGAAATCTAATCACTTTCCGATACATTATTCTCGATATGTTTGGTTGGAAGAAGGCATAGACTACAGCACTCCACTTGTACGTAAATAACGAGTAACGATTCTTACAACCTCAAATTCAATTTATTTTTATCCGACTCCGGCAAAGCAAAAAGAGGGTTATGATGTATGTTTTTCACATAAACCTACCATGGGCACTTATGAAACGTCAAAACATTTGTAGTTTCCTATGGCGAAGATACTTTTTCATATTACAGTGATAATAGGTATGAGAGTGTAGTCCTGTCAACAAGTACAGGACAGGACAGACAGCCAGTTCCGTATTTCTGAGAACGTGCACACATTCTAATCTCAGTCGCAATCCGCCAAAAAAAAAAAGAAAAGCTGCAATTTATCTTTTTTTTTTATAAGCTTTGACATTGGGGATGATATTTTTTTTTCTCGTCTATCCCATGTGGGGTATCGTTGGATAGGCCGTTCAAAAATATTGTGAGTCTTTCAAAACCATTTTTCGATTCAGGGATCCGTTTGCGTAATATTAAGCTTTGTAGTCGATCAACTTACATTTACGGTTGGAGAATTGACCGTGACGTAGGTATATCGATGTATGGCAGAAACATGTTTGTCAACTAAAATGTTAAGTTTGTTTTTGGGATACATTCATCCCAACTACGGAACCCTTCATTGTGCGTGGTCGGACGCAAATGGCCGGTTTTATAAAATTACGCATTCAGGTACCTACTTAACAAACTCTCCTTGTTTGGTCTATGTTCATAAATTTAAATTTATTAGTACTTCAACTATACTTCGTCGGAGTCATCTCCATTTATTACTAAAATATAGTGCCAAGAACTTACTTGAGTGCACAGTGCACATTTGAACCCTTATTTACTGGAGCGACACTGTTGGTGTTTTAGAAGCCGTTGGGATATTTTTAGGTTAAGGTCTCAATTTCCTGCCGTCTGCCCTCTTTCTGGAGGGCAGATGGCAGGAAATTGAGAAAAGAAAGCCCAGGTACCCTTGAGCTCCTCGTGGAGGCGATCGGCGGCAGAGACCTCTCGCGTCCGGCCCTGGTTCAGGCCATGGTACGGAGCGAGAGGGCATGGGCAGTCGTCACCTCCTTCTGCGAAGCAGTAATGCTCGCGAAGGAGGAGGCGGGACGGTTGAGGGAAAGGCAAGTTTCGCGCCCTCTCGCCCCTAGCCGCCGCAGGAGACGCCCAGGGCGTCGGGAATCCCGGGCGGATTTCCGGCCACCGTAGGCGCGGGCTTGCGGACGGTGAGCAATGGGTAGCTCACCGTCCGGTAAGGACCAGGCCCGGGTCGACGGCGCGTTGTGTTCCACGCGCGCCTCAAAGAGATGTCGTCAGCGCATAGGTAGGGGTCCACTAGGGCCGATGCCTGCTGGGGTCGCGGGAAGGTACTTATGGGTCACCGAGGCCCCTGCAACACAGGCAACAGGAAGGAATACGGGTGGGTTTTAGTCAGTAAGAGTCTGACACACCCTCCCGCTCCGCCCAGAGCGGGAGAAGTTATTTGATGATTTTCCCAAACTAAAAAAAAAAAACAAAAAAAAAATGTACCCTTGAGCGACGTGTCTCGTCCAATATCCTTCCTACTTTGATTTTGTAAGTAAACACTATATGTAAGTACATAATTATGTATAATCTGTATAGTATTTATAAAATAGCAGCCTTTTTTTTTTGGGTGGGTAATTATCAAATAGGTAACTTCTCCCGCTCTGGGCGGAGCGGGAGGGTGTGTCAGACTCTTACTGACTAAAACCCACCCGTGTTCCTTCCGTTGCCTGTGTTGCCAGGGGCCTCGGTAACCCTTTTGGACTTTCCCACGACCCCGGCCTTAAGCCTTAACATCTTTCATCACTTCTTTCCAACCCATAGGTGTCGTAAAAGGTCAGACATATTTCAGTTCCCATAATGCTGCTATTAATTGTTTATTAACTGGTATTGAGGCTTTTCTTTCTCGTAGGAGTTAAATAATACTTATTTTATTACTGCAAACGAACCATATCTGTGTCTATAAATGCACGACTATTTAGAAGCTTCAGCACGCTCAAATAAGCATTCAATGAGCGTGAATCAATTTATGAAAACTCACTCACGTGTGGGAGTGAGTAGTGACCGTGGCGGGAATAGGTATATAAAAAACAACCCTTTTATCTCAAAATAAAATTAATTAGTTAGCTTCATAGAACATGAGTTAAAACCTACACTCGCTTTCGTCTTCCAAAATGGCAATAGCAATAACGATGAGTAATGAATAGAGAGCTGCTTTAATTCGCGCCGCTGCCTGTGCCCACGCACTCGGTACAACGCGCATCCACTCGGAACAATGCTTACTGGTTTACTTTCTCGATTGACTCATACAATTCATTGCATATGTCTACCTCTACGAATTAGATAAATTAGCTTAATAACAATTTGCAAAAGCACAGACCCATTCTGACAAATACTCCAACTTTCATTATTATGGTCGCCAGTCAAAATATGTCTTCCTAGACATATTATTGTAAAATGAAATGGAAAGTTTAAAATGAAACAAATCTAGTGTAGGCGAACGGGTAGGCATTAATAAAAAGAACCAGTACTGAGTGAATAGCCACGTTTATTTAGTGACAAAGGCTTAGTGAGTACGAATTCTACGGAAAACAAAAAAACCACAATAAACTTCATGTTGGCCCTGAGAAGCGCAATGTCCTCGCAAAACCTTTAATTCAACAATAGGTGCGTACTCGACAAAGAAATGACGAATTAACCGGGCCCTGTTCATAAATTGCTCATTAAAGCAAAAGTAAATATATCAAAGGACACTGAAAATATTCGACGTTTTACAGCTTTTAATATTGCTTGAATTTGGACAGGACGGAATATAAAAATTGACGCTTCTGTGATGGGACCTTCGTCAACATCAGCTGAATAATACCAGACACTCGGGCATTGTCACGTTCCGGGTGGCTTGAACAAAGATAGTGGAAGGAGTCGCGTGTCAATGTTCTAAGAAATGCAAACTGGCATGCAAGTGCACATATTGTAACATGTACCTACAGGGAGGGCTGCGCGGGCGCACGAATGCACTAATGAACGCGTGTCGCGCCGCTGACCCCCGACCCACGCGGGTTCGACGTCCGGAGGCGCCCCGCGCACCCCGGCTCCCCGCTAGGCCCTCACACTACCAGGACGATGCCAGACAGCTTTATCAGTTTTAATCAGGACCGACTGCTTTATTGTTTACTTTACCAGTTTACTTGGTACCAGCTAAACAATAAATGATTGCTGTCGATAATGTGATATTCATTACTTGTATCCTGTTCTTGGATTTTCAATAACAATGGTAGGTAGTAAACATTCTCATAATTCGTACCAATATGCGCTTTTGTAGAAGCAAGTAGGTAAAAGTCAGAATGTTAAAAAAAGGCACTGTCGTGTCTTTTGGTTTCTATGAGACATCAGAAACTTATTTTAGTTTATTTTAGTAAACAAATGTATGTCTGCGTATTTCATTCTTTCTTTTTCTTTGATTATTATGTCTAAATACACTGGAAATAATTTAGTTTTCACAACTTTCTGTGTATAATAAGTTGCAGTTGTTTTACCGAATGCCATTTCTCCAGCATCCGGGGTTGTTTCGTTGTACTGACTGTGTGCATTGCATTAAACCGGTGTGCATGGGCGAAAAAAGGTAAGCGTTTTCCTATAATTGTCTCAAACGACAGAGCTGCGCCGACGCCAGGTGCGCCGGCGCAGCTCTGTCGCAATTACGCAAAAGCGGACAAGTGTAGTTAAAAACAACGAGACACCGGCACAACCCGTCATCCATGGAGTGAAACTAGTTGTGGTTTACTGCACCTTCAATCAACTTGTCTTCGTCAAGAAAAAACAACCTCAAGCATCATTTCATCCACTTATCTTTATTTTCAGACAATGATTTGCTAAATGCAGCAGCTCACGAAGTACCTACCACATGAAGACTTTACTAATATCTGGGCACTACTGCTTAAGAAATAGACTCAAGCATCATTACAGAATGCTTCTTAACAGAGTGCTACGTACAAAAGCCTACGTGTTTGGGGTAAAGGTGGGGGGAGTGCCGCAATGGCGAGAGGTGCATAATTCGCGTCCGCAGGCACAGACAGTGGCCCTCGGGAGTCAACGTACTGTGGGGACCGGTTCACTAATCCATCCCGCACCGGCTGGCCCGCGCTCCTGTCCGCACCTAAACACGACTAACGGCTCCTTCGCAACCAGGCACGACCAGGTATCGTGTCACGGTGCAGTTTGTGCATTTCTTCCACGACCAAACTCGTGCGCACTAGTATATAATATGCACTATATCTACCAATCCGCGGGGCGACTCAATATTTTCTACAACATGTGTAATAGTGTGTTGTACTTGACTAAGAAGTAATTAATTTGTTAATATTATTGTGGTATAATATATAAACAAATTCATCACGCAGTCAATAAGTAGCCACTAGGCAGCCACGGACAGATATTCCTGTGTCTATTAGGTAATGTCTATTCACCAGGGAGCCTAGTCATTATGTCATCATAATGAACGTTTAACCAGCAACATGGTTGGCGGCTTCGTATGCGCAATTTTCTCCAAACCGATTATTGAAAAGAGCGTTAAACTCCAGTCTATCCGCGCCGATTTCCGCGGACAATGGTATCATTGTTCGTAAGTATTGACCGTTGCGACGACCGCAACGCATCACTCAAGTTTTGTGGTCATTTTCACGAAGGGACATCTTTTTCACGCTAATAGGTATAACGGGGTCTGATGTCCGTCATAATTATCATTATAATACCATGTCGATCGAATAACGTTTGTCAAATATGGACTTGGATAAATATAAAGTCATAGCCATCGTAGGAATGATTTACAAACTAGCCAAGTAGGGCCCCAAGATGAGTGATATATAGGATTCTACGTCTAATAAACGACGTGATCGCTTTGCTGGCTCAAACATTGTTTATAACTATCTGTATTTATGACCACGGCCTTTCTTGTGAATGTTTTTTATTTTACACGCAGATGTAACACAAAGTATTTTCTTATAATCGGTCGGCCGAAGTCGCAATCAACATCCAATTTGGCAACATAATTATGTAATCTAACATTAGAAAAGTATGTTCCGAATGGCTAGTTTAATTTTACTCAGACAAAGATACATTTTACGCCGGTAATAAATCGTCGAGCTCTCACTAAACGGTCGTTGATTCCGTCACATGTGCTCGTTCCTCGCACAATAGAGCCGACGACAGCGCCTGCAGGGATAAATGACCAGCCGACGACAGCGCCTGCAGGAATAAATGACAGTCTTCATGGAGACGGGGCTCGTGTGGAACAAGCCACAACGATGACTATACATAGGAACAAGCTGTTGTGTTGAACGCAAAACGCCTTGTTAATTGCTATGCACTTGATAGTTTTAATATTGTAGGTTTGCTACGAGATTGTTGTCCAGGAGCAAGTTTAAAAGTAGCCACAGTAAAACAAAAAATAAGTAAAACGTATGTCATATGCTATGTGATGAGAAAAGCGATGGATATAGATAGTGATGTGAGAGATTATATGAAGGAAAATGGAGTGAATGATACGATGGTGGTTGACACGGGAGAATCAAAGAGAAAACATGCAGGTTTTAAAAAGAGGTACGAGATTTTACTTTAAAATTTACAGCAGAATAACAATCATGTGTTTTTGTTTACAAGAATAGAAATCTTGGATCAACGCCAAAAACTAATTGACGAAATGACAAATAATGCTGAACTTCAGTCGTAAAAGAATAGACAAAACGGCGCCGTGTCAGAGAAGACCCTGATAAAGCCCTCGCACGGTAAAGACGACGCAAGGCCGATGCGCGGTTCGGTGAGCTATTGTTAAATTAACAGGATATGATGAGATGCGACCTCGCCATCATAATCCAATACGTTAGCAAGGAAATAATTTTCATTAATGAATATTACCTTGTGTTTGTGTCAAAAAAATGATGTGACAGCGTGCAGGTATCCTATTGAGGAAGTAGCAATCGTTTTTTCCGCCACCGATTCAGACACTGATCATTAAGAGTTCGTGATCTTTGAGATGAAGCGTGCAAAAATGTATCGACCATAAAAGCATAGTAATAAAATGGGTGGCTAGGAAGTCGAAGGTGCGGAGTAACGAACGGGGAACAGGCAAGTGGCATAAATCCCCAATCGGATCATATCGGACGTGGCAATACGAGGCATAAATCGCAGTGGCGGGCGGCGGCGTTCCGCCTCGC
Source organism: Atethmia centrago (assembly GCA_905333075.3). Classification (NCBI taxonomy): domain Eukaryota; kingdom Metazoa; phylum Arthropoda; class Insecta; order Lepidoptera; family Noctuidae; genus Atethmia; species Atethmia centrago. The sequence goes on along the minus strand of HG995383.1, from coordinate 8,701,842 downwards.
GACATGGAAAGCATTTCTTGGCCGAGATCTACGCAGATCACGCCAGATAAATCTCGCGCACCGCGTGCCGTACTGAGCCGGGAACGCGGTGAAATCAAAAATATTATAAATTGCTATATTCGACGCTTAAATCTTAATACTAACAACGGTATTATTGAACTCGTGTTCACTCCATCTTATTTAATACTCGGTTCATTGCTCACGTTACCATCATGCATTAAGGAACTTGACAGGGCTGTTTACTGGTAACATTGCTCACTGATTGACTAATGAGCTGTCTGTATACTGTACAAATGATCAATTTTTGCAACTCAATGTAAGGCACGTTTGCCTTAATATTACGCATATTCGGCTTTGCCTTTACAAAATACAAACTACCGAACAGCAAGAATGCAGCACATTTAAAGCTCAGACCGGTTGTGGATAGTCGTATTAGCAGCTTGCAAAAAGCTCAGCGTGGGCCGCAGCTGCACCTACCTACTGCACTTCTAGTTTTACTGTGTCAAGAACAACGCCTCTCGCCCCCACCCCGCGCGCCTCGCCAGCGTTTGTCACCTGAATTATACACAAAACACCAGCTCTTGCGACAATTGGTGCTCGTCATGGACGCAATCCGCCATTTCTTACGAGATGTTGCTCTTTTCACTAAATAACAATGCCGTTTGGAAGCTTCCTCATTTGGCAATTCTACTGTTTCAAAAACAATAGCAATTCAGATCTGTTTTACATTACACTGGGACAAAAAATATTATTGTGGTGCGGTACATCGATGTACTAATGCGCAATAGAGTTACAAATTTGCAAATGAAATCAAAGAGGTGACGTGGTTTCATTTAGTGAAAACCAAAATAATACATTATTTGCTCACAGATAAAATAAAGATTACCGTTTTAGTAAACGACCTTTCAGAGAGGTCCTTGGCATACAATCGTTGCAAAAGACAAGAAAATGAAAACATCGACACGTACAGTCATGTAAGCACATCAGCATTGTCGCACGATATGCGATAAAAAAATATTGTGCGACGGTTATTCATTAGGTTGTGATTATTCGATGCATAAATAATGAAGGTGCTGATTGTTGCAAATTACAGTTTGGCATTAGACGTAGTATCCTTGAGTTGGAGTCGGGCGTGCGAATAAAGAAATCATTTTCACAACACGTACATGCGCAATTTGCTGACAAACCAGCAATTACTGTCGGCCGACCCTTTGTGCAAAATATCAATTTATAGTCCTTCGAGTTCATTTCGTTATTATGTTAAGGCGCTGACAAGAGCCAAATTACCAAAATGGGCTTGTCTTTAGAAAAAAACTAGCCAAAATCTGTATAGTTTGTGGTAGCGGAAAAAATATATGTTAATTTTGAACATATTTCTCAGAACTTGGTTGTTACCAAAACACGTTTTGAAAAAAAAAAGTCTAGATACAAACTAACGTTAAACTAACCTCTTACCTTGAGTTCCAATCCAAAATATCTGATTAAATATCAACATACGTTACTTAAAAAGGTGGCTGGGACAGACTAGATGCGGAAGGCGGAGGACAGGGTGTTGTGGCGCAGCCTATGTCCAGCAGTGAACTGTTATAGGCTGAGTTGATTGATACGTTACGTATTTAATTAATAACAAGAACGTGTTATTTGAATGGTTGTTTTTTATTTTCGATTACTCAATTCAATTTTAAGTAAATAGATAATTGCTTCATATTTTGCAATAAATTACAAGCGTTGTGTCATCGCGCTTCTATTTCTTTTCTATACAGTCTGACAATGATCGCGGTTTAGGTGTTGTCAGCGCCTTAAGCTCTTAAATCCAGAACACTTGGATAAAGTTCACTGGCCTCTTGGACAAATGTAACTTGTAAGTGCAATGTCTGTAACATTAACTTAATTTACCTTAGTAACTAAGTATAAGTATGAACTCATTACAATGAACAGTTCAATACTCATGTTTATAAGCTGCAAACGTGATGAATGAGTAAACATTCATCAATGTAGTATTAGAGTGCATCATATTCTTGTTCATCATCTTAGGATAGCAGTTTTACAATATCACAATACATAGTATTTGAAGAGTACGAATGCTATTTGCTAGTAATAAAGTTCATAATATTTTGCAGGGCAGGTATGCAGCAAAGTGTATCCACATCTATTAAGGGCTGGAATCCAGGTTACTTCATTACTCGAACCTGCTATTAAGATTGGCAATGAGAATGTACAACACACTGGACGGTTCCAAATGCATGTAAAAACTACAAGCTACCAGACCTAGTAAAAAACAGGACTGGATTCCGGCGCAATGCTTGCAGCGGTCAGAGCCGACTGTTGCAATTTTATATTAATTCAACCAGTCCAATGAAGTCATTAACAGTGAATATTTTTTTCATATTGTCATTATTCGCAATATTTATTTTTTAAATATCGCAGCATTATTTATGCTGGGATAGGACTCTTTTTGGTGTCGCACAAGTCGTTTTTATTTATTTTCTTTGTTGTTTTTAATAGAAAGAATATGTATCTATATCTTTTTTTACTCTTTGTATTTCTTGTGCGTGGGCCAAATAAAATATTTTTCTTCTTTTTCATTTCATTAACAATTCACAATAATTTTGTTATTGTATAATCTGGTACGCAACACAACAGTTTTGAACTGAAGCACCTTCACCAGAGCAAGTGCTGTAATTGTGAGTCATATTTTAATGTACAAAAAAGATTATAAATAAAGGGTTTTATTTTATTACATGTCAATACATATAAAATAATATGGAAAAACCAAAATCGAATAAGAAGAATTTCTCACGTAAATCTTGGTCAATAGGGTAAACGAATGTCAATGTTAGCGTGGCCAAATGAAGAAAAGAGGAAAATAAAAGTCAAGTGCGTTCCCACGAAACGACACACATGGAAGGCCGTTACGTTAATCAGCCACGTTTGACTGCAGTACCATAGGTGGCGCTGCCAATTTGTACAAGAACCATATACTTAATCATGCAGTAATTGATTGGCACCTCTTGACGAGCGCCAACAAAAAGATGCCGCCAAACTCGATATTGCACATACACAGACCATTTTTAGGGTTCCGTAGTAAACAAGGAACCCTTATAGTTTAGTCATGTCCGTCTGTCTGACTGTCCCCGCTGTAGCTCAAAGACGCTAGTACTAGAAAGCCGTAATTTGGCATAGGCATACATATTTTAATCACGCCGACATCGACAGTGCTAAAGTAAAATAATGAAAAAATAAAAAAAAATTTAGTGCCTCCCATGCCCGTAATGTGTGGATGATATTTTTTTCTCGTATGTCCCATGATGTGGGGTATCATTGGATAGACCGTTCAAAAATACGGGCCTGTGAACACCATTTTTCGATTCAAGGATTCGTTTGCGTAATATTACCTAAGCTTTAACGAGTAATAGTCGTCTAACTTAAATTTGCAGTCGGAGAATTGATTGGTGAAGTAGGTATATCGATGTATGGGAGAACATGTTTTTCAACTACAATGTTAAGTTTGTTTTTGGAATAAATTCATCCCAATTAATCCCAACTACGGAACCCTTCATTGTGCGTAGTCCGACACGCACTTGACCGGTTTTTATGGTAACTCTGTAAAATTACTTATTTATCGTTGTAAAGCCACGTCTACATAAATTTCGGAGCGTTCTTGCGTCAGACGCTTCGGATGATCTCTGTACACATAAAGAAACAAGATTGCAATGGCGAGATAATTTCATATTTATGCTGACAACAAGAACAAAGACGGTTCGCGAATAATTATTTTAACTGAACATTATGACAGTGATCTTTTATCGTTTAATAAAAAGTTTTAATATTTCAAAATAATTACTACATGATTATAATCGAGTTCCTGTGACGACCTACCTGCTTCCTTGTTAAATAGGATGGATATTATCAAGGTTAGTGTCAGCATAATTTCAGATTCGAAGGGAAATTGAACAAGATCGGAGATAAAAAATAGAATTACATAAGCGCGCGGTCCCGTAAGGAGCAGTAGTGGTTGGGAGCGGGGTCGATTCACTCACCTGGCACGACTCCCCACAATATGACTTATGCCCCGACAGCGGGCCCTAATCTGCAGATACCGTACACTCACCCGTACCTTGCCTTGAGACACCGTTAGGTTCGCTCAATACCATCTTATAATACATTCGAACATACGTCAGGGATGCCAATTTAGCCCCTTCGAGCCAGATCTAGCCCTTTTTCTTCTTGTTCAGTGATCTTGAACCCTAGCCCAAAATGATTGTCTGTCAAAACCGACAGACATATACTGAGAACCATCTTTGTTAGCGCTCAATGCTGAGAACGAAACAATATTTTTACACAAAAGCTACAAAGAATCTCTTTAAAAAATTGGACCCAAAGAGAAATATCCAAGCCCAACCATCAACGTCGTCAGCGCAAAGTGAAACCCTTTGGGACGAATTCGACGAAGAATCGACGAGGACTGCGACTTTTAAGCTGCATAATAAGTCAAGAATCTTGTATTTTTATGATTAAACAATATATCCAGACTTCTAATCTACACACTAGATAACTATGCAATCAACTAAGTATATTAAAGAAACAACGACATTTTTTAAATTATTATTTAGCAGTTTAGCCCTATTTTATGATTTTTGGGCTAAATAGCCCTTTTTTTAACTCGATTTAGCCCGTAAACCTGACACCCAGTTGGCAACACTGATATACGTATTCTTACGTGCTTTTCTTTACACATAGGTAAGATCCAGAATCTAAGCCCACTATGCACAGTATCTACACTTACCAATCTACGATATTATGGTATCGCAACGGTTTTATAATTGTTGCGTGTTTGTGCACATCGTATATCGTCAAGGATTAAAGTATAGATAGTTCCACTAGGAGAAAGGATATTCATTTGATTTTTATATCTTAATGAAGGCACGGCAGTCTAACTTCAGATCAGGAAATCGATAAAAAATTATGCTGGTTTACGAGTATACCTGTAATCAAGTAAAAACGGTACGTACAGTTCAGTTTCCTGCTATTCATTTTACGATATTGCTAGCTTCAACGTTGGACCAGACTGGAAACAGGTAATGATAGAGAGTTACGCGTAATGACCGAACAAGTGACACGAGTCTCTATGGACGTATACGTATACGTATAAGTAAGCTGTAGCGTCGGTCGTGCTAAAGCTGTTACTTTAATTTTGTATCCAGACTTGAATGAATAAATGCAGCTTGTTCCGTAAACTAAAAAAAAATAACTAGACATACTAGTTCGATTCATATGATTGAATAATGATGTTGTTGTTTTTTTACACCAACGACAGCCCCACTTGTATGTCCAGGCAAATCACTGTCTATCCCATGGTTGCCTGGAAGAGATCGCAGAAAGCGTTATGGCCGCCCATTGTATATTTTGTAGTGTTTGATTTATTTTTTGTCATGTATTTTTGTGGTGTACAATAAAGTATATATAAATAAATATATATTGTTTGAATTAGTCAACTTAGCCATATTTTTAGTCTCTGCATAGAGCATGGGCACTTCCCTACTATTTAAAAAAAAAAACTATCATCAAACCATTATTTAAAAAAGATGATGAAGGCGATATGTCATGTTACAGACCAATTGCCATAATACCGGTATATTCCAAAGTTCTCGAAAAACAATTTATAACAGCTTATACTAATTCCTAGGAAAATTTAATATTTTAGTTGACGAACAGAGTTTTAGGAAAAATGTAAATAAAGCAATTTACAAATTTCTTGAAGTAGTAACAAAAAGTGTTGATAAAAGGGTACCAGTTTGTGCATTATACATGGATTTACCAAAGCGTTCGACTATGTGGACCATAGAACACTAAGAAGCAAGCTTTATGCTTATGGCATTCGAGGCAATGCCTTAGATCTCATTGTGTCATATTTAAGTAATAGGAAACAAGCCACATTAATAACGAAATTCTGCTCTATTAAAAAACAAGAAACTAATCATGTTTCAGACTATGTAGAAGTGACATATGGCGTACCACAGTGCAGTGTACTAGGGCCCATATTATTCTTAATTTACATTAATGACTTTCCGAACACCGTGAACTTTCCAATAATTCTTTTTGCAGATGGACAGTACAGTCATATTTTTGTAACAAAGATTATGTATCATTAGAAAATGACATTAACACCACATGAGTACGCATTGTCGATTGGTTAAGAGCAAACAATCTTCTAATTAATTTACAGAAAACTAATTTCATGATTTTCAGAAACAGGACTAATCCACCAACAGGCTTAAATATAAATTATGCTGGAACAAAAATTAATGAAGTCGATGTGACGAAATTCTTGGGTTTAAATGTAGATTGTAATTTAAATTAGAAATCGTATGTGGAATCTGTCTGCTTAAAATTAAATAGCTATTCTTATATGTTATATACTCACATTGCAGACTTTATTACAGACATTGACAACTTGCACATATTTAAGCGGAAGCTAAAGGTGTTTCTAACTGACAAAGTGTATTACATATTATTATTATTTTCTTTTATTTCATTATTTACACAATATAATTATATTTTTAAATATCAGAATATACAAAAATATATAAAAACATTTAAAAATATAAAAAAATGGTGGCCCACCGGTATCGGGAACAGGGTCCAAGCTACCGGCGGTCAGGGCTCCAGAGAGAGGAACCTCCTAACAATGCGGGCCGTGTCCAGAAGTACCGCTTTCTGAATCAAGCCCTTAATCCAGCCGTCCAACATGAGCCTCCTTAGGTGTTGGTCGAGGCTCTTATTATTATTATTGTGTGAAGGAGTATCTAAAAGGGAAGGGAAAGGCCAATAATATTGATCAGTTATTCAATAATAGAAATGACATGTGTAACTCACAATTATTATTTATCTAGGACTTTTATTTATTTCACAATTTAAGACATATATTTAATTGTTGACTACTAGATACTTCTTGACCTTGAAAGATAAAATGATTTTCCAATTTAATAATTTTGTATTTTGATATTATATTGTAATTTATGTGTAATTTTTGCATGCCCAAGTGACGGCAGAGCATGGAGAACACTATCAAAACTTGTATATCATCTGTACCCCTACCCATGTTGGCAAAAATCAATAATTTGATTTGATTCAATCTGTCAAATTCAGTGGCAAATTGGTACTAGTTTTCAATTTGATTAGATTCTGAACTTTCTTCTAAAATATTCAAAACTGACAAAAACCATTTCAGCTATGAATGGTGATGACCTATCATTGAAATTAGCCACAAAAGATGAATTAAGCAAATCCACAACTTACTTGTTTCATAAACCCAATCCCTCAGCCCAGATCATTCGCTAAAATCTGGTATAACTACCGAAACTAACATAATATTAAGACATAAGGAAATAGCTCTAGCAAAAAGTGCTTGGTGGTGGTATATTACATAGTCATAACTGACTGCGCAATAAATCCATAAGGAAAAAGAACTTAGTATTTTACCACAACAACCATTAACTCAATAAATAATAGGTATTTCTTTCATTGGATTGTCCTTAACATAATACTGAAAAACAGGAAAACCTGAAAGAAACGCAGGAACTTGCACATATATCGTCGCCTTAGAGTGAAAACCTCGGGAATGTATTTGGTCATTTTTATTTTATTACATTTTTGGAAAGCTAAACCTCGCAACGCACGCCTAGTTCCCACAAAAAAAGTTTCATCACCTGTAGCGCCATCTATGGCGAGTTCGAAATTCTCGCAAAAGAACAGAATGCTGAGGTTTTCAATTTACCAATACTTAGAATTTAATAATTATTCCAGTAAAGTTGCCTTTTTCGCATAAAGGTACGAGATTTTCACTCTAAGGCGACGATATGTGTATCACGAGAGTGCCAACTGTACGTAATCCCACAGGAAACCGCAAATTAGTACTCTGTAAAACCCTACATCTTGTTTTAAATATAAACAAATATTCTCGTTAGTTTTATCCATCGCTAACAAGCCAAGTATCAGGACTTCATAATAATTTATGAGACAGGTAGCGCCACCTAGCGACGAGTTGCGATCAACTCTTCAACTCTACAGTTGCTAACTACTCGTCGCTAGGTGGCGCTACCTGGAAAACAGAACGCTAACAAAACTTTGCTCGACCAAAAGATGTCGCTACTAACAAAGAATAATCTGACAGTCGCTCAACACTTATTATTTTTTTTATTAATTAAGAAATTAGTGATATTTGTCGAAGATAAAACAAACTCAGTTATTTAATAAGAAAAAAAGAATGACGATCGGCAAAGATCTAAAGCAGGTTTCTAGATAAAATTTATTTGTATCGGTTTGATGTTTTATCTGATAAAGTGATAAATGATAAATGATTTTATTTCTGTAAGTAGGTTTTTACAAACACTTTTACACGTCAAAACATATTTTTTTTAAACTAGATGAGGCCGGCGTTTCCTATCTGACTACTCTGAGAAGAAAGGCCGAAACAAACTCAGAGGTCACCGTCTCTTTTAAAGTCCAGACATAATCTTGGTCAGATCATGTGAAGACCATGTCGATTGGTGTCTGAAATGGTCTTTTGATGAAAGAACCACACAGATTGAGTGGACCTGTCCAGTCAGTGCACGCATTTGTCAGTCGTTGTGCAGCTCAACTCATAACTAAAGGAGCTCAACGATTCAACGAACAATACCAAAGAAAGGACATTTGGCTAGGCCGCAAAAAATACTCAAAACTGCCAGACCATATTAAAAACTAACTGAGAATAAAACAAAATTAAACAATGATCCACATAGTCTTCACATTTACAATAATTAAAACAATATAATACTACACAGAGTAAATATTCATGTCATTGCATAAATAAAATTCATCAATGTCAATGTGTATATTCGGACATAATCTTGGTCAGATCATTTGAGGACCATGTAGGTTTGTGTCCGAAATGGTCTTTTGAGGAAAGACCACACAGATTTGAGTGGACCTGTCCAGTCAGTGCACGCATTTGTCAGTTGTCATGCAGCTCAACTCAAAACTTAAGGAGCTCAATGATTTGACGAACAATAGCAAAGAAAAGACATTTGGGTAGGCCGCATAAAGTACTCAAACTGCCAGACCATCATTAAAAGTAAGAGACAAAAAAAAAAAAAAAAAAACAAACAATGACCCACATAGTCCTCACATTCCTAATAATTAAAATAATATAATATAATATACTATACAAAGTAAATATTCATGTCATTGTTTATATAGAATGTTTTAAAGAATAAGAAAATATAAATAGCTAGCAAAATAAAAAGAGTAAAAAAACAACATTCACTGTAAGTTTATTGGAGCAGCTCAATCCCAAGCCTTTTTGTCCTCAATATAATCTTTAACAGTATAAAAGGCTTTTAGGCACAGTTTCTGTTTTATAAAACATTTGAATTTATTAAGGCTTAGTTCTTGAATGTGGCTAGGAATTTTATTATAAAAACGTATACATTGGCATCTAAACGAGCTGCCTATTTTTTTGAGCCTGGTTGTAGGAACAACAAATTTGTGTTTGTTCCTAGTATTTACATTATGGATATCACTGTATTTTTTAAACAAATTAATATTTTTATGTGCGTACAAAAGATTTTCATAAATATACTGAGAAGCTACAGTCATTATATTAATCTCTTTAAATTTTTCTCTGAGGGAGTATCTGGGACTTAATTTATAAATTGAACGGATTGCCCTTTTTTGTAAAACAAAAATTGTCTGAATATCGGCGCCATTTCCCCATAACAGAATACCGTACGACATTACGCTATGAAAATAACTAAAGTATACTAAACGGGCTGTGTCTAAATCCGTTAAATCACGAATTTTTCTAACGGCGTATGCTGCAGAGCTAAGCCTTTTTGACAATTTATCTATATGGGGGCCCCATTGAAGCTTGGCATCCAAAGTTATGCCTAAGAACACAGTGGTATCTTCGGGGTTCAACTCTTCACCCTTTATGAGAACACTAGTTTTTACTTGTCTAACATTAGGTATTGTAAACTTAATAGATTTGGTTTTTTTCTCGTTAAGAAGTAGGTTGTTAACATTAAACCAGTTAACTACTTTTTCGAGGGCACTATTTACATTGTCAGTAACCAACTGCTGACGTTTGAGTTTAAATAAAAGTGAAGTGTCGTCTGCAAACAGCACTATATCATGATTATCCTTTATGAGGCAAGGCAAGTCATTTATATAAATAAGAAACAAAAATGGGCCGAGAATTGAGCCCTGGGGGACCCCCATTCTTACTACAGATCCAGGTGATCTTTTTCCGTTAACATCAACTCTCTGAATCCTATCACTCAAATATGAAGTTAGAAGATCCAGAGAGGCGTTTCGGATTCCGTAGTGGTGCAGTTTTCTGACCAAAGTTTCATGAAGAACGCAATCGAATGCCTTGGACAAATCGCAAAAAATACCCAAAGCATCGCATTTATCCTCCCATGCATTATAAACATGTCCTAAAAGTTCAACACCGGCATCAGTAGTCGAACGACCCCTTGTAAAACCGAACTGTTTGTTATGCATTAATTTATGTTTATTGAAAAATATTTGGATTTGATCTAAAATAAGTTTCTCGAAAATTTTACTAAAGGTAGGTAGTACTGAAATAGGTCTATAATTAGTAGGGTCTGATGTACTACCCGATTTAAACAACGGTATTATTTTACTGTTTTTCATAAGATCAGGAAACTCACCACAGTCAATACAATTATTAAAAATAACAGCTAATGTAGGTGCGACAATGTTTATAATCGACTTAGCAACGTCCACAGAATTACCCCATAGATCTGCGGTCTTTTTAACATTTAACGTGTGAAAGGTTTTAATTACATCTTTACAGGTGACATATTGGAAACTAAATTCTGAATCACAAACTGGAACGTTTTCTATAAGTAAAGACTCTGCGGCAGTGGGTGATGAGTTTAGAGATTTTGTAGTTGATATAGGAATCTCTGTAAATAAATTTTCAAATGCCATGGCGACTTCAGAATCTGATTTAATTATATTGTCATCAATAGCAAGGCTGTAGTCACTACTTCGGTTGGATGACCTTCCCGTTTCACTATTAATGATATTCCATGTCATCTTAATCACATTACCACTATTTTTAATTTTTGAGCTCAAGTAGCGTGACTTGGCCATACAACAAACTTTTTTAAATAATTTAGAATAATTCTTAACATATAAATTAAATTCAGCAGTGTTTATACTAGTCCGTTCATCATACAAGTGAACACAGACAACGTTTTTTGGTTACGTTATTAGTATTATTACATCAATTATCGCAAATATTATGGTTATTGGTCCAATTATAAACATTCGGCACTAGGACTAATTGTTAATACTATACATACTTTTTTATTTTATTTCATTGACCCATTAAATTAACATGAGGAAGTTTGGTAATTATAAAGTCCATTTATTTATAAAATACAAATCTCGAATTTCCTTGATAGCTCTTTTAGAAATAGATAGGTAGATAGATATTAATGTACATTTTAAAACACAGAAAGGTTTGATAAAAATAATAATCTTTAGAGTTATTTTTAAATGTGGTCTGGGGTAAGGGTGCATTCAGTGTGACGATAATTTGCAGGTGCACAGTTCCACTGTCAAGACAATATTATCATTATCAAATAACATAATATTTACTGTAATGTTAGACAAGTAGCACCCATACTGCATAATATTGCCTTAATTAAAAGCAATATGCTTTGCTTAGTTAATTCTCTTAAGAGATGAAGGATATAAAGTGTACCTATTTGAATGAAATATCTACTTCCAACTAAATGATCAACAAGGCCACAGCTGGTTGCCAACATTATATTCTTCGAGAGTGTACTCACACATACAGTTGTGTATTTTATAATTAACGAATTAAGGTTTATAATGTTTTACAGTTCGAAAATTATCCAACTGTTGACTTGGACCTTGGCTTATTCATTACTATAACATTGATCGAAACAACAGCAGGTAAATAATCAAGTACTTAAATGTTATAGTTCAGGTAGAATATTTAAAGATGAGTCAAATCATAACAAATGGGATTATTTCACTTTGCCTTACCAATCAGGCCCACCCAATATGTAGTTGTAAACCTGTTTGAAGTTGAAATAGAAATAAATACGGCCATAATTCCGTCATCAGCCTTGTTGTTTTAAAGTTGCATCAGAGTCAATCTAATCTCTTAAGAATAGTTTCTACTTGCTTTTTGTAAAACAGTTTTTTTTTTTGCACATATTTTATTAAATCCAGCAGTGCCAGTCCTAGTGAATTCAGAGTTTATGCAAGTGTTATTTGCCCAGTCACACAGTGGATGACAAAATAGTGAACATTCCACTTTGCCCAATGTTGTACAGATTGATGAGGAATAAAAATAATCCAACAATTGACTGATTGAAGCTTCTAGTACCATTAATATTTATACCTAGTACCAGTAAAAATCAATGTTTTATTGAACTGACCTTTCTCTGTCTCCTCCCCCCCGGCTGCGGCTCCGCTTCCTATAGGATCCTTCTGTGGAGCCGTCATCGAGACGACGGCGCTTCGCCTCGTACGACCTGGAGCGTGACCTGGAGTGCGACGAATAGTGCTTCCTACGGGTGCGCGGCATCTGGAAACAGGACATACCATCATTATGTGTCCAGCATACCGAGGAGTGAACCAACATGTGAAACGTCACCAGTATGACAGATGTTATGTAATAGTTAGTTTTTAAGTAATGTTTTTGTTACAGGGTTTTAAAATTGTTTGTATGCATTTATGTGGCTCGGTCTGGTCATACTAGCCCCGTCTGGTGAACAACATGCTTCCTCCTCATCATGTACAACCAATTCCAGAGACATAGAAATATTAGCATTTCGAGCATATTAGAATTTCTTTCCGAATTTGTTCATATACAGATCAGCAATAGGAATAGCAAGCTGTGGACTGCCAAGCTAAAAATGTTAACATTACTGGCAGCTGGAATACTAATGGGTGCTTGTACCATAAGCATGGCCATTGCTGTTTGCTGTGTAAGCAGATACTTATTGTTGGTAATCAATTGGTAATTATCAACAAGATATTTCACACTTGTACAAGATACTTAAGATAATAACATTCATAAATTTATAAGTTTAAAAATTGTTATAAGAAAATTATTGTCTTTAATTTAAGTTATATTTAGTTTATTAGGGCTATAAATTACTGTAGAATTCTTTATTGGCAACTAACTCTTCATGACTATATTTTATGTATTAAACTCTAATTGTATTATTTCAGTCTATGTAGGTCTTAAAAAAGACTGGGAGTCCAAAAGTCCACAATTACAATATTGTGTTCTGATCTGAACCTTAGTGAAAGATTCTTTTGCATTTACTTTATTCCCAGCTTGACCTACTAACTATTTGTTCTCACACTATTATAATCTATACTAATATTATAAAGTGGTAAAATTTGTTTGTATGTAGGGTGTAATCTCTGGAACTACCAGTCGGATTTGAAAAATTCTTTTTGCATTGGATAGCCCAATTCTTGAGGAAGGTTACAGGCTATGTAACATCATGCTACGACCCTTAGGATCCGATAAAAAAAGTCAGAAAGAACGCTAAGCATAAACGAAGTAATAACGGGGGTGGGCGATCCATCGATGGGATACGACGCGGTGGGTCCTGGGCCGAAATTTCACGCGTTTAGGATGTTTGTTAACAACAATGGTTTGCTTACTATTACATGGTAATTTTAATTATGGCAGGTTAAATGGATAAAATGATGTATGCCTGTTGATATCCCAATACTGAAGTTACCTTGATATGATCATAATGATGACAGAGAACATTCAAATGAGTACCTGGAGGAGCAGTGAATATAAGATGTGATAACATTGGGTCTTATCATCAGTAGACATTAATTAAAAACAATCAGTTACAAAAGCATCTACAATGAAAGAATTGCAAACTAGTATGGAAAATGATGCTATGCATTATGGTCTTTATCAAGCCAGAATTGTTTAAATAATGTAATGAAATATTCTTTCATAGTAGATCCCTGTTAAGTCTTGCTTAATATTGCATAAAGCCATTACAATTATAAACCAAACATGCTGAACAATGAGTGTCTGTCAAAAATAACATAGTTCATATCAAACAAATGTGATATTATTTTTGGCAGTCACATACTTTAGGAAAGTACATTTGTACTTCCACTTACCATAACACAGATACCAAATACTCGTATCCGAGCGGTTTAAGCTGAAAAACATAAACTTTTTTAACCATTGACAATCAAGTCAAGGTGCGGAGTGGAAATTTAAAACTTCACACTGGCATGCACTTTGAATATAAGCATTTAAGTAATTGTAGAAAAGATGATGACATAGAATTCTAAAATCAAAGCTCTCCAGTAAGTACTGCCAGAGCTTGTCAAGTTTCTTGCAGCCTGAACTGTTGTATTAAGTCATTTTCAAACAGCTCAAATTAAGACTAAACAAGGGTGAGCAAAGCAGTATGCCAATTTGAAAACAATTTTATGATATGAGTGATAACATGGTAAACAATGTTTTCCTATGCAAGTGTGTATTTCCATTCTTTAAGGTATAAATGCTTGCTAGAAATAGAAAATATAATTAAAGAAATTATTATTCCACACCCTTACTGATTAGAAATATTACAACCAATCATATTAATTCTGAACATATTTTGGTATCGATTGATTACTGTAGCCTTGAAATAAAATCACCAATGTCTACAAGATTATCGAAAGTATCAATATGTTCTAAGTTTATTTATAGACTGGCTAAACTAATGCTTGACTGCAGAATAGTCCAAAATACCAGTTCGCCAATACTAACGCAGCTGCGACGCCTGCAACTACTTTATCACGTATCTATCGTGTCTGCAATAACTTTGCGAAAAACGGTGCCCAGTGCCCAAAATAATGAAAATTGCAACCTATGCAGATATCACTACAATACTGTATATACGAAACAATAGTTCAAATAACTAACTTGCCCATGTAGACATTACAATAAATGTCACAAGTTATTTACATTTTACATGCTGGCGCCATGTTGGTTTCTCTACGACTCCGCTGGAGCCCTAAGTACGCGTTGACAATAAATCACATCCATTTCAACTTACCCTCAGTTCACGTAAATATTTCAATTTACACCAAAGTAGTTGAGTGAAATTAGCTAGACAATTCCAAGTTCGCGATGCTGAACCTTGAAGTATGCTTCTTCGCAATAAAGGCCCGAACATCGATCCGAATCCAAGACAGCGACAGATGCTTGTTGGTTGGTTGGTTGAACGCAACGCGATGGCGTAAATTCGTAACTAAAGTTTCTCTTCCGTAACAAGAAAAATATTTAAAACTCTATCAAATAGATAGAGTTTAATATCATGATATATTAAAAATATATTTATCTAAATAATTATTTTAAAACAAGATTTAACAACATATTTGTATTAAAAGAACAAAAAAGTTTTCATTCTAAAGGAAGTTGTAACACTACCGCCATCTAGCGTTGTTTTCTACAATCAGTTATGAAAGATGTACGTTTCACCAACGTAACAAACTACAATGCATTCGTAAGTAGGATTTTTTGTTACAGTTTTGCTCCGTTCTCAATAATGTTAATTTTTATTTACTTTTTTATTTCTATTATTATCTTCTATCTATTATAAAACTCGCTATTTATAAAAATTGCGATAAGAATGTTAGAGTCCTCAAGGAGCTATGAAGAAGTTCATAAATTTTTCCTATATGGTACTTACTAATTCCATAGCCTAGCTCAGTTGCAGCTTTGCAGTTGTTGCTGTGAATGTTTTTTATATCCCTGACAGTATCCCGAGCAGCCACCTTTACGCAACTTTATTGCTACGTAGGTGTACCATTACGCAACTTTTAGCGCGTGGCCAAAATCGGAACGTGTTAGTTCTGATTTTAGCCACGCCATCTGTTTTTCAATCCATTTCGCAAAATTATTTCAGAAATATTTAACCAACAGTGCCAAGTGCCAAAAGATCCTTGTAGCACTCTTCAAAGGTCAGAAAGAATGCTAAGCGAAAACGAAGCAATAGCGCGGGCGGACGACGCAACGCGACGCCGCAGTGAGTGGGGAGAACAATGTGATTTTGACAGTGATACAAAATCAGATAGCGCTGTTTCTTTTGATGTACGATCATTCTGCGTACGGACCAAAGGGAAACAATGGTGCATTCTGAAAGTGGGCAACGTCGCAAATATCCGTCAAATATTTCGCCGTTTTGATTAATTTGGAATCTGTATGGAAATGTGAAATATCGCTAACTAGTGAACTAAAATATTGATTAATATGCAATAATTAACCTGTTAAGCCCCGCGCGACACCGATTCGGAGTCAAACAATAGAAAATGTTTGACATCAAATTGTGTCTCATTAGCTGTCCTTGACCATAATATCGTAACACCGAATATTTAGCAGATGTAAAAACTATTTGGAAACTTTCTAAATGCCCTTTTTATACCTAAAACGGTTACAACATCAAATTCGGAGTTATTATTGTAATTCATTGTTAATATTTTAGGTCACTAGTTATCGATATTTCCATACAGTAAATTATCGAATTAATAAAAACAGGTACTACAATACTCGTGTAGTTGATCAAAGACGATAGTGTAGAAAAGAACTACAGGACGCTTCGAATCCTTTGACTCGAGCGCAAAAACCGACAGGCTGTAGAAAGAGGGTTCGTGCAACCTCGGCTCGCCTCGGGTGAGTTCGATCGTTGTCGGTTTTTGCGCTCGAGTCAAAGGATTCGAAGCGTCCTGTAGTTCTTTGCACGAGTGTATAGTCGCGTACATCGGACTGCGGTCAATTTCGACCAGTAGGTATTTCGTCGAAGCAACTTCGCGAGTAGTGTAGCGCAGGTTTAATAATTTAATATTATGTGCCTGAGCGGCATAGACTACAATCCCACAAACAGGCCGATCGTTCCGGAGACGGCGAAGCGCGGCGTTGACGGCGAAAAATAACAAAAGGAATCTTACTTGTCTATTTTCTAAAATTATTTATTTATTTTAAGTATAACTCCCTTATCCTTATCTATAGTTACATAATGTTAAGTAGTATGGTTACTGTTTTGCTGTGACAACACTTATTGATATGCAATAATTTCAAGAGCAAAAAATAAAGCCCGTTGCTAGTCGTTGCTCCTGTGCCTTGGTTCTTGTACTTTTTAGGAAATGTTTGTTTGTCCAGAAGAATCCAGAATCTCAATCCAGAGGTCGTTGTCAGGCCCTTATTTCAGATGTTTTAATACATGTTTATTTAAACAATAGTATTATATAATATTCTCTGTTTCAGGACATTTGTGTGAAAAATTTGTGAAATGTATTGAAGAAATAAGACGGCGATGTTAGTTCCTATTTCAGCCACGCACCAAAATATCCTTGTCCAGTTATTCATTCTTGATTTTTGAAGTTGGTAAAGGCCTATTGCATTTCGACCGTGATTTTTGCGATAAATGCCCTACTCTGGCGTTATTATTCGGAGAAACTGAAATACTTCGACAACTTTTGCTTATTAAGTGGTGGAGAATTGTTATTAGTTTAGTTTAGGTATAGCGTTCTCCCTTTTTCCAATTTTAAAGCCAAAATTCCGAAGCAAGTTTTTCATAAAATGCGCGACGGCAGTTTTTCGGCTCGTGGATCGTGGATTTCGGCTATCTGTACCTACATTAGCGAACGAAATGAAATAATTATAATAATGGCGCCGATTCCCTTGTTCACAAACTGAACTAAATGTAAGTTCAGTGCATCTTTTTCTTTCTATTTCAATAAGAAAAGGACAGAAGATACATTTTAGTTTAGTCCTGTCAGATTAATCAGCGCCTGTCACTACTCTATACAAGTTTAGACGTGATTAAAAATTTGCCTACTAAAATTACGTCAATTTACGTCAATCGCTGATTAATTTGACAGGACTATACTAAAATGTATCTTCTGTCCTTTTCTTATTGAAATAGAAAGAAAAAGATGCACTGAACTTAAATTTAGTTTAGTTTGTGAACAAGGGAATCGGCACCATTATCTCTTAAATTGTCGTTTAGTTTATAGTGGCCTCAGAATTTTGAAACATTAATTAAATTAAATAATGAATTAATACCTATTTTTATTTTTTTATAAATTTTGAATTAATATCTATAAATATTCCTCTTATAAAAAAAAAAAAACATAAAACTACTAAAACGCTCAGAATTAACAGTACATTTCCTTACTACATTAATATTATTACGTAAAATTTAGAATAACCGTTAGTTTATAAGAAATTAAATTTCTTAAATAAATAATATAAAAAGAAATGTGTAAAACTTGAAATAAACGTAATTACAACTGCCAAATTACTACATAATGCGATGCGTCGGCTGCTTTAAAAAAAAAAATGCGTTCTTAAAGATTAGAACGCAATTTTGTGACAGGCCTCTTAATTAAAAATCTTTCTTTAATTAAGAAATTAAAACAATTCACATTTTCACCCGTCTAGACATGCTGAATATGACGTTATCTTCTTATATTATTCTTCTATAGCAATCTGCTATCAAACTTCCTCCATAGATCAAGCCAAGAAAGACCAAGTCCGTAGACGAGCTCCCAAACATTTTCCCTTCTCAAACCATTATTGACCCTTCAATTAATGCAACTGCTTTTTAGGCATAACTTAGTTTTAATTTAATTTAGTTAATGTTAATAATCATCTTGTAATTTGGTTATGTAAATATATTTATTTATTATGTAAATTAGTGCAACTGTAGTTCAATGTAGCGATTGTATCGTTGTCCTTTGCGTCCAAATATTTTTTTGCCTTCCGTCAACATGATTTAAAAGAATTCTGTACTCATCACTAAACAATACTTTACCCCATTATTGGAATTGGTCCGTGTTTGAAAGTGGATGTTCCCGAGCAAAAATTAGTAGGTAGGTATGTTTCTGTTATGATGTAGCCCAAGTTTTGGGGCCTAAGCGGGCACGGACAAGCCAAACTCAGCTTTTTTCAACCTTCTTTTAACCGTATGCTCACACCTCGAATTTCCTCAGCTTATCTGTGAATCTCTCAATAGCCGTGGTCTCCCTGAATAGTTGGATAGATACTGCGATAAATTGTTGAAACAGGTTGATGAAGAATTCTGTAGATCAGGTATAGGTTTAATCTTTTATTCTCATCCCAAGTACTCTGGCTATCTTTTTTTGGGTTAATGAAGTTCTTGACTCATAGATTGACCTCATGAATGAGTCCATGACTTATAAGGTTATGCTCGAGTTAACGATTACAAAGTAAAAAAACAAATACAAAAATACAATACAAATACGTATAGCTTTTTACTCAAATTATAAATGTAGTTTCCTTGTATTTTACCGTGTGAATAATTCTGTATTTTTTTGAAAACTTCTTTTTCTTCTTTAAGAGTTGGTGGTAATTT
This sequence comes from Atethmia centrago, assembly GCA_905333075.3. Classification (NCBI taxonomy): domain Eukaryota; kingdom Metazoa; phylum Arthropoda; class Insecta; order Lepidoptera; family Noctuidae; genus Atethmia; species Atethmia centrago. The sequence goes on along the minus strand of HG995383.1, from coordinate 8,682,382 downwards.
TGTTCGGGCTTCACGACCCGTAACGAATGTCAAAGCTCCACGAATGAGAGCCGGGACCAACGGCTTAACGTATTTTCCGAGGCACGGAGGGGTCTTGGTATGTAAAGATGGTCACCCATTTATGGACCAACTGCGGCAAGCGTAGCTTAACCTGATCGATTGACCCGTGCGGCTGTTATTACTTAGCCACAAGCCCCTCTATATTCCAGCCAAGTCCTTCGATTAATTCGTTATAGAGAGGATTGTTACGAGGCTAACAGAATTACAGGTGTTGTAATTGTTGATCCGTCAGCGGCATGCCAGATATGATCTTGTTAACATACTTGTCAGTGCTGTTAGGGCACCATAAACTTCTTTATTCAAAAATGTATATATACGACTCGCTGCCGAACACTGTCATAGACTTTTGTAACATGTCAAAATTGCCATCATAGATGCCACAATCATAAATGTCTACAATTGTTTTAAATTTTTATAATTCCTATCAAATTTATAAAAAAGTTAAAAAAAAATTTACACATCTTACTATCAGGACACAATAGAGATATAAAAGCTTCCATGAGCAAGAGAGAATTCCGGTAGAGGTTGAGTGAAAGTGCGAGGAAAGGAAGCAAGCCGAGGGGCGACCTTCTGGCGGGCGGGAATCAGCTGATCGGGTTTGCGCATTGCGCAAAAGTGCGGGGCGCGGGCGGCGCGGCTCGGCGAGCGACCGGGGAGACGGTGCGCCCGGCCAGTCGCGCGCGCTGCGCCCGCCCTCTGAGCCCACGACCCGCCGCGCACCGCCGCGGCGCCGCGAGCCGCACGCCCACCGGAGAATAACAGAAAACTAGCACCGCCAGCGTCCGCGAGCACCCCTCGCTCCACACTCATGCTGTAACTGTGATATTTGTACAAACTCCGCGCTCCTCCGCTCCGCTGACGCTGGCCATGCGGGCACACAACGCGCCGCACGGATCCGACTCGCAGCCTCCAGCGACACGCGCTAGCACGCTGTTATGAGAGACGTTCAGAGCGTACCTGATACATGTACAAAAATGTTCGATATGTCAATTCAAGAAGTGAACGGGAAAGGACCTAAAAAGAGGAAAAAGTCGTTAGAGCGTATCTGTGATAATGAGGAGCGTGGAGGAGAAGTGGCGGCTGAGCGAGCGGCGGAGGCCCAGGGCGGAACCGACGCCCCGGCCCGGCAGCTGCTGCACTGGCGCGACATGCCGCAGCACCTGCAGTTCAACCCCTACGTGCTCACCGGCTACCGCCCGCTGCAGAGCTGGACCGGCTGCGTCGGCAGCTTGTTCTACTTCCACAACGAGACCATTAACATCCTCACTCATGGTAATGTACCCATTAATTTATTTGCGCGTTGTTACGTAGGTATTACAGGCCATAAGCGGCAGGACTTTGTGAGGCCGGTTACATAAAGGCTCAGAGCTGCAAGTTACAAAATTTTCACGATTGTGTGCTAGTTACACATTTTTACATAACTTAAATAAGTACTTAGTGCGTTATATTCGTATTAGGTGCCTATTCCATATAATATTCAGTGAAAGTTATTAATATTTTCAGTTTAAGAAAATAATGACACATAAATATGAAATTAAAATTAATGGCGCCAACAGGCGGGTCGGCGGAGTGCAATAAATTGCAAGCATTCCCATCTACGCAAACGTAGTATAGGCTACGGGCTACGCGCTCGTAGTCGTAGCACCGGACTACGGGCTACGGGTCTTCGTAGCACAATTTATGTGCCATTAAGAAATGCCAGAGATTTGCGAAGAACGCACGTAAATGGTATTAGTATTCTAAGAGTCGCTATTCATATTGTTAAAGAACTGTAACTATTTTATTTTTAAATTATTTTTTGGAAAAACAAGAAATTTCCAGGATTTTCTACCTTATCCTGCCAGTTGATCTGATTAGGTACGTTAAAATATGTATGGTGCTCTACCATATTAAATCATATTATAACGCAGTTTACCCTATTCGGCACAAATTAGGCTAATAGAAGCAGTTTATCTTATTCCGGGTATTCACATATGGTACGAATATAACGTCCAAACGCACACGTCCAAAATATTAGGTAGATAAGCGTTAATGTGTATTTAGGTATATTATGATTTTCCTTAAATTAAGTATTGTTGAACAATAAAATACCATACAATACAGTACAGGCGAAAGTCGAAATTATTTAACGTTACAAATATATTGGTAAGTAAAGTAAACGCTTCATATAATATTTTTAGCATCCATCTCAAACTCAAACTTATAGCATTTATTTCAATTAAACCATTTACAGGCGCTTTTGAGGTGTCGGTCAGTCAGAAATATGAAGCTAGTCGCCCATTCCAAAGCGTAGTAGGTACTTATGGAGAAGAAGATCAGACAATAAACTCCACAGACACTGTTTTAAATTATAATGTTACTAAAATATTATTACATCTTTAATATTGAATTTATAACAAAGAGGACGATGTAAAAAGTATCGATCGTGGGTATTTCCTGATTTAGGAGCATACCAAAAAAAAAAACTATAAAACCTACATAGTTTCAAAAGTATAGGTTGTTTTTTTCCCAATATTTCAACAATGACAAAATATCTTCGTAATATAATATATTCCCGCCAAGCCACAATTTCGGTCGCCGAGGCGAAAACAGCACCTACGTATGAAAAATAAATAGGAAATTCTTCATTAATCTTATTAATTAAATTATTGTAAGAAGGATGTTTTTAAATCTTTTATTTCAACCATAAGACAAAATATTGATACTAAATAATAATATTTCATATTCGATTACAAGAGATTGTGATCGAATCAAAAATGAAGAGATCCGCAGGCAAACCAAGGTTACCGATATAGCCCGAAGAATTACCAAACTTAAGTGGCAGTGGGCAGGACACATTGCTCGCAAAACAGATGCATCGGTCATCTGTTTTGCGAGCAATGGCCAAAAGGTTTGGCCAAAAGGTTTTGGAGTGGCGATCGCGTACTGGAAGACGTAGCGTTGGAAGGCCTCCTACAAGGGGAACCAATGACCTTGTGAAGGCCGCAGGAATCCGCTGGATGCGGGAAGCACAGAACCGGTCAAAGTGGCGGTGCTTGGGGGAGGCCAATGTCCAGTAGTGATCGTCTTTCGGCTGAAATGATGCATTAGAAGAATAGAAAATACCTATTCTATCCGAGTGATTACCTACCTGTTATAGATTTGTTCCGTTTCGGAAAAATCGCAGGTATTCGCTTATTATTCAAAGCACTAGCTGTAACGAATTCAATGGGACTCGCCTTTGGGGTAACCCCATAAACCCGGGCATTGAGAGCCATAAGGGGCAACGCAGCGTTATCTTACCCCATCTATGGTATCGGGAAACCCCATGGAGTAGCCTCGCGGATTGTCGGCAACGCCGTTACTTAGGAACAATTTTATTTCAACGTTGGTATAAAAGGGGTTAAGTTTTTGTAGTAATGACTCGATTTTGGTTTGTTTGTTATCATAATTAATATTAGTAGCTATAGTAACGTTTGTGAATTATTATACTTACATACATACATAAACTCACGCCTTCTTCCCATGGGGGTAGGCAGAAACTACAGGGTGACATTGAAAACATGCGACAAATCGAAATGGGAGATTGTACTCATCATTATGAACAACTTTTACTAAGGGACCAAAACTACAATCCCAAAAAAAAACTGCTGTCCCCTACATTTATGTTCGCAATACCTCATCAAAATGTAGGAAAAGCAGATTTTTTTTTTTGGGATTACAGCTTTGGTCCCTTAGTAAAAGTTGTTAATAATGATGTATACTATGTCCCATTTCAGTTTGTCGCAAGTTTTCAATTTCAACCTGTATAGAACCCCATCTGCTCCGCTCTTTATATACTCCTTTTGCTTCGCCTACGTTCATACATCTGGTCATATATGGACGCCCGCCGGTTGCGAGTACTACGCAATTTTTTTTTTTTGGATGGGAAATCATCAAATAACTTCTCCCGCTCTGGGTGGAGCGGGAGGGTGTGTCAGACTCTTACTGACTAACACCCACCCGTATTCCTTCCTGTTGCCTGTGTTGCGGGGGCCCCGGTGACCCATTAGTACCTTCCCGCGACCCCAGCAGGCGAGTACTACGCACCTGGCCTTTCTGAAGAACATCACCAATTAGGTCACTAAATGTCCTCCTAGGGCGTCCCTTTCCAGCGTTTCCACTCACCCTCTGCTTGAATAATTATAAACTGTTATTAATTAGATACTTAAAGGGATTTTCTCGCAAAACATTTTTTTACACATAGGTTTTGCCTATAATAAAATTATCATCATTTTCCTGCTCGTATCTCAATTTATTTCGGGTCGCAACATGTATTTTTCTTCCTCCTCATTAGTTTCACTTATAAATAATAAAATTATAATGGCTCTAAATACCTAAGGTCAATACTGGCAACGTGATTGTTACATCAATTGATTATAATATTAAATCAATTTAATCAAGGCATTATACCAGAGTAGTTATATTACTGGAATTATACCAGAGTAGGTACATTACTGGAAAATATGGACATGGATTTCCCATATTGTATCATAACACCTTTTTGCTTATCGCTATTCCGCACAATCCCTAGTTAAACTAATTATAGTTATTATTACCACAAATTAGCAACAACCTCTGTACACTACCTGCGTACATATAATCATACTGTTCTAATTAACTACTAGCCAGTACTAATTCCAGTTACAGGAGTGAAATCAGTTGAAACGATGAAATCTTAATATTGTAAAACGTCATACATTATTCTAACACTTGGCAGCAGAAGAAACACCAAAGAGTTTTAACCAGTAGATGTTCAATATAACTTATCAATGTGCGCTGAAGAAACACCAAAAGTTTTTAACCAGACGTTCAATATAACTCTTCAATATGCGATTTCTAAAGGGGACGTCCACGATAATATTGACAATATTATCGTGGACGTCCACATCCACGTCACGGCGTTACGGTAACACATGCAAGTAAAATGTGTGGAAATACGAGTATATGAAGATGCTTTTAAATTTCCGTCCACGATAACCTTATAACGTGCTCTTATTTCCATTAATTTTATGGACGTGGACGTCCACGATAATATCGCCACGTTAGGCATAATAAAAGCGCACATTCTCCCCAGATGGACCTCCCATCTATGGAGAATGTGCGCTTAATTAATTTCCATGAGACTCTCCCCTCTAGAAAAACAGCTGGTATTATAAAACTTTATTTCATTATCCATGCAGCCATAATAACATGAGCGCACCACTCTATTTAATTCCATACACAAAGGGAAATTACAAAAATGATGCATAAACAGTAATTTCGATACCACAGCAAACATTGGAAAGAGCGGTCATTTTGTGAATTACACTGCGGTAATCACTGTATAATTCACAAAATGGCTACCGGCTTTGTATTGGGTAATCATGCACTTAATCTATTTTCAATAACTGGGGTAGGCTCCTCGATTATGTAGAAGTTGCAAGAATAAGCAGGGATGATTGTATTTGTTGAGTGCAATGATATAAAAATTGGTTCAATGAAGTTTGTCCTATTATTAGGTAACTTTTTTTTTTGTTTTGTTTGGGAAATCATCAAATAACGTCTCCCCCGCTCTGGGCGGAGCGGGAGGGTGTGTCAGACTCTTACTGACTAAAACCCACCCGTATTCCTTCCGTTGCCTGTGTTGCCAGGGGCCTCGGTAACCCTTTAGTACCTTCCCGCGACCCCGGCAGGCATCGGCCCTAGTGGACCCCTACACTTGTGCTGACGACATCTCTTTGAGGCGCGCGTGGAATACAACGTGCCGTCGACCCGGGCCTGGTCCTTACCGGACGGTGAGCTAGCCATTGCTCACCGTCCGCAAGCCCGCACCTACGGTGGCCGGAAATCCGCCCGGGATTCCCGACGCCCAGGGCATCTGCGGCGGCTAGGGGCGAGAGGGCGCGAAATTTGCCTTTCCCTCGACCGCCCCGCCTCCTCCTTCGCGAGCATTACTGCTTCGCAGAAGGAGGTGACGGCTGCACATGCCCTCTCGCTCCGTACTCTGCCGCCGATCGCCTCCACGAGGAATTATTAGGTAACTTAAGGCGCAGATATATGATTTTAGTGACTTTTAAATCTGTTATTACGCCTTCATGTAATTTAAGTAAGTTATACAAAAAAAAAATGTTAAACTAGATACACGTCAATTCTATATGTGAATGTGCTATATGTGTGTGTATTGTGTATTGTAGTAAAATACTTTATAAAATAAATTCAGGAAGTAATGTCTACCCAAACCATAAAAAAACGATATTACTTTCAAATTACTTAAGATATTTTCATGTTTTTTTTTTTGTATGAATAGACTATTTCATTGTCTATAATTTTATCTGTGATTTGATTCAAATATGCAAGTTTTCGTTACCAAAAATAAATATTCCCTATGAAACCGAACGGCCGCGCGGCGTGAGCGCGACGCACATTTGTATGGCCAAGGTCAACGGCGATTACCCGACCCTTAAACTATAGTGCAAGTGCTGACTTGTATAAAAACACATCTTCCCCTTAAGTTATAGTGAATAAGAACGACGTTATTGGACAATTTCTTAATTTTGTAGTTACTTAGCAGTTAAAGTTGTATTTAAATTACTTATTACCTAATAGGCTAGATTGTAATGTAAATAAAGTATCACCAATTGTGATATATTAAAAGGGAAAAAATACACAGGATAAAAAAAATGGTGTGCAAACGGTAACTTGTATTTCTTATTTTAAACTCGAACCATATTTTTTAAAATTCATTAGAAGAGAGATTTTGCATTCTATATCTCAGGTAGGTATTCAAATTATTAATTAAAGTCGGTGTTCGTGTCTGTCCGTGTGACCGTTGTTTTTCTAAATTACGCAACGGATTTTGATACCATTTTCAATATCATCTAGAGAAATATTCCGAAAGGTTTATGTAATAATACATTATTATAAAATTTGTATATAATAAATAATTGACGTTCGATCGCTAGTTAATCATCCTGATGTTTAGTTTAGAACTTAATCTTTGGCGCTAATGAGCTACTCTTTAGCATACTGAAAAAAAATTGTCAAGCAACTGTTAATTACAAAATTGTTCCATTTGACGACTGCAGGCTTACCACAAGCACCGTTTTGGCGACGGAAGAGTAGACAAAAATGACGTTCTGTGTAGACAGTACGACGTCAGCAAAGTAGAAAGAGTTAAATGCACTTTTTACGATACTTTTACTTAATTCGACTCGGAATTCTTTGTTTTGTCATATGATTTATTTCCTGTTTGGTTCTCAATTTTTACTGACATTAAGTCACATATATAAAGACAACTACAGCAATTTTTCTCAAAGTGTCAGAGTACCGTATTTTAGACCAAAAAAATATTACAGTAATATTTGCCTTAACCATTTCCTTGGTAATGCCCTATTAGCTAAATGATGTAAAATACGAGAAGATAGTTTTGTTCTTCTATTAATTATCACAGTTTTGTGTTCAAAACGCTCTCCTGTAAAATCATGATTTTGTAGATATTTGTGGCCGTCGAGTAGTGATGCGTAACTCATCAATTTTATTTGAGGTTGAGGGAGGACCTCACTTTACCTCATGAGGTCCTCGAGAGGCACCCCTCATTTGAGGTAGGGAATCGTCTACGGCGTATTCACCTCACGACTCGTGAGCCCGAGCCGAATTCAGCCGAACGTATGAGGGAGCGAGGCGGGCGGGCGCTACGACGACTCACGAGTACTCACGAGTCTCTACTCACTCGCGAATCGCGAGTACTCGTGAGTCACGAACTCGTTCGCCTCACCCCTCGCCACGATTTCATATTGTCAATGTCAATTTTTGAGGACGTGTGAACGAGTGAGGTGGTGAGGTGGTTCAATGAGGAAATTCGAGTAACTCTTTCAATTTGCGATGATGAGTACCTCAAACGAGAGACCTCATGAGTGAGGGACTCATCACTACCGTCGAGTAGAATGTTTTCTACTGTCTTTAGCATGGTGATTACAAAATCAAATTTTCTTCTCTACCTTAGACAACTGTCAGTTGTCAGTGTGATTTTGACAGTTTGGGATAGAAAACTTTCTTCTGAAATAGTCTACATAAAAAAGGACCTAGACAAAGTTACAAAAACAATAGTCATTTATTCAAATTAGGCTGAGATCTGAGAATCAGCACTTTTCGAACGTCAAAGTTACATAAGACAGTTCCCCAAAACTCCCACCTCAGCTCAGTTGTTGAACAGACAAATTTTTCGAACATATGAAGCAATAGATTAGCAATATATTTCAAAATGATTCAGATTGTGATTGATAGTGTGATACGTAATAAAGGTGTTTTTTTTTTGGATGGGAAATCATCAAATACGAGTAGCTTCTCCCGCTCTGGGCGGAGCGGGTGGGTGTGTCAGACTCTTACTGACTAAAACCCACCCGTATTCCTTCCGTTGCCTGTGTTGCGGGGGCCTCGGTGACCCATTAGTAACTTCCCGCGACCCCGGCAGGCGTAATTAAGGTTCTGGAGAAGGAATCCTGGATATTTGTATTAGAAAAATATGAAATACAAAATAAACGCAAACGAAGTCGCGGGCAACAGCTTGTGAGTTTATCAGAAGTCTTTTATCACGTAATGTGTACCGACAACGACTAGCGTTTAGCGCCTATTAATAGTGTCAATTAATGTGTGAGTTATTAACGCCTTTTAATGTGTCGTTTGTCTTTATTTGAGCAATTCTGACACACTCAACATTCATACGTAAACATCGAATGTTGAATTTAAGCCTCCGAATATCTGCTCTAATAACCGGTTTTCATCTTAAAGGGTAAAGAGAGAAACCATTTTGCGAAGGAGAATGCCCAAAAAAAACCCAGCGTCGATTAAAAAAACTTATGTGTACGATAGTAGATTTGTAGGACCATAGGGTTTTTGAGCAAGCATATGCAGGGCAAAAATTTGTTAGAAACCACCGAAAATGTATTTTAAAAGTTTCAGATAGGAGCCCCGCGGTCAGGAGTACTCTCAGATTTCGAAAATGGAACAAAAATAACGTGATCTTCAGAGCCGTTGATTTTCTTATGATCGTGTGCGGCCTAACCCATAATAACTTAACAGGTAAATCTGACGAAAAAAATATGGGCTTTCCCTAAGTCAGATTTACGGAAGGTCCATCATTTTCTCGTCAGATTTGCCTGTGCCTTTGAAAACTCAGATTTGTAGATTTTTAAAAGGATATTCAGGGAGAATGAAAATTATTCTGTGTAATAGTGTAACATGTCCTGATAGTGAATATCAGGAAGAGGCTTGCGGCTAACTCATAACAGCCGCACGGGTCAATCGATCAGGTTAAGCTACGCTCGCCGCGGTTGGTCCGTGGATGGGTGACCATCTTTACATATCAAGACCCCTCCGTGCCTCGGAAAGAACGTTAAGCCGTTGGTCCCGGCTGTCATTTGTAGATCTTTGACAGTCGTTACGGGTCGTCAGAAGCTCGAAAGTCTGGCAACCAGTCTTACCAAGGGGTATTACCCAGTAACTGGGTTGTGGAGGTCAGATAGGCAGTCGCTCCATGTAAAATACTGGTATTCAGCTGCATCGGGTTAGACTGGAAGCTGACCCCAACGTAGTTGGGAAAAGTGTAGGCAGATGACTTAGCTGGAATAAGTATAGACATGACCCATTTGCTGGAATTAGATTGTCCCCAGTGTCCACTCACCTGCACCTTTGAGGATCTAATGAACGCCACTGACGCTGCTATAACGTGGCCATCTACTGAGCTCAACTTATCTCAAGATTACCACCAACTCGAAAAGAAGAAAAAGAAGTTTAAAAAAAAATACAGAGTTAGGTATTTATTATTCACGTTCACATGGTAAAATACAAGGAAACGACATAATACTTTTGAATACAAAGCTATACGTATTTGTATTGTACATATTGCCGACCCCAACGTAGTTTGGAAAAGGCTAAGCAGTTAATGATGTCCCGATAGTGAATATATAAATAAATATCTGACGGATTGATTGAGTCTTTTGGCAATTATAACGAAATTTCATTGATTTAGTACCCAAGAGTGATCATAATTTTTCATTAACCTCTTTTACTAACCCCAATAGCTTTGATTATTCTTTCATTTTGAAGCTGACACTTTTGTAAAAATTTGCCACACATGTGTTTTTTTTCTATCCACCCCGGGGCTTTTACCCATACATTATTGGGCATTCTCTTTTGAACAATGAGTGGTTGCTTATTGTGGATCTTTTGTTGCATTTAATTCACTACCCGTCCCTTGGTTGACCAGCTCCCGAGGTACTCGCCTAGCATTGGTCATTACTATTGCTTATTCTTTTGAGTTAAACTTTCAAGTCATATCATCAATGACGAGAAGGTTCTTTTGCATATTCTGCGCCAAAAATCACGCCGACTCTTGGTAGGAACTACCTAAATATATAGCCAAGAAAGAACTGCCCTAAACTAATTTAAGAAAGAAAGAAAAAAAAAAAAAATATATTTCACAGAAACGTGCATACAAAAAGATATGATGATTTCAAATAAAAAACATAAAACAAATCAGATTACACATGTAAATACTAAGGATAAAAAGGGTCCCGCTGGATAGACAACACTATCGTATATCATTATCTGCTGTACTGTCAAAGGTTCCAGAGCCTTTCAGGCTTCCAATGTACCTTCCAAATTATGCATTTTATTCTCCAGAACTTTTGATAGTATAGCAAAAATTATATTCGAAAGTTCTATCCACCGGGGCCCTTCGCTATTATATTGTTTAGAGTCTAACGCTACGGCTACACTGTCGCAATAACGCGAAATACACTTCGCGCGTTCTCTCTCGCACACCGTTCGACGTCTGGCTATACAACAGAGAGCGCGCGAAGTGAAGTTCACGTTATCGCGACAATGTAGCCGTAGCATAAGCAATGGATGGAAACCGAAATAAAATGCTTTCTGTCTTTACGGCGGAGGTACATTGATCATTTTTTATTCGATTAGACAGGTATATTAAAAAATTCGATAAATAAATCGCACAATCTGTCTGCGCAACTGCCATCCAAAACCAGAGCAGAACCCAGTCTGTCTGTCGTACTCTAAAGATGCTAAATGCCCTTCTGACTGCCAACCCTGAATGTAAAGTGTTTGCGGATGAATGAAGTAAAATTATGCATATATTGTCTGGTGTTCTATGAGAGAAACTATGCAAGAGAGTCCACTGTTCCATGTAATCTTTAAATAAATTATATACCTACAACATAATGATTGTCAACGTAATAATTGTTTCTATGTTAATTAATGTAATTGTTGTGGTACCGTTTTAATTAGACTATAAATAAATAAAATTACAAGCTAACAGTCTACCCCGGTTTCCTTGAAACACGTGTGAATTCCTTTCACATAAAACCAGGAACTCACAACTTCATAGGATTCATAAAAGAACTGGTGTGCTTGCTAATGAGCGCTTGCAAATGTTCAGCTGTCCTCGACCCCTTACCTTTACCTCACTGAAAAGCTGTATGCTTTTAACTTTTTATAACTGCATATATTTTCTGTTTAACCCCTTTCTCTAAATGCAGTAAACGAGTGGCTTCATCTTATAAATTTAGCGTTCAAGGAAAACATGGGGTAAAATGTACTTACCGTTAAAGTTTAAACTGGATACATATCTGTCGTTTGCCCCCTATTACATGGGACTTAAACATTACTGGCGAAATGTAGGAGTCCTACAGTTACATCTCTGCCTAATCTTTCGGGGATTATAGGCGTCATCCTATGTAATATCTGTTTGCTCCTGTACCAAAATATTTTCATCGCTTGGTTTGCAACAGCAGCAAAATAAGAACTTTCTAAAACATTGTCCGATACATCGAACTTTGCGGTTTGAGTCACGAAGCCACAAGCAAAAATTATACTTTAAATGCTTATTTACTTTTAGATACCTTTGCAAGGGGTAACCCTAGCAAATTATAATCTCCCATTAGTATCTCACACACACAACTCTCGTTTTATAAAACAAAACACAATCGGTATAGCATCCCAATATCGTTCCACGCAGGCTGATTGAGCCGTAGCAGCCAAACGCGGTTAGCTAATAATGTCAGTTAGACTGAGCCGAATGGATTACTGCGGCGCTTGTGGCCGATCGCCCACGACCGTGCCCTGACAATGTTATGCACTGATAAACACGCTGATGCAGCAATTCCCAATTATCATAAAGCTTTTCCTTATTGACTGACTTCCTATATTACATGTACGTGCCCGGAGTCTGTTCGCATCCTTAACTGGACTAACGTTGGACTCGTCCCTTTTTCTTTTTTTTTGGGTGGGAAATCATCAAATAACTTCTCCCGCTCTGGGCGGAGCGGGAGGGTGTGTCAGACTCTTACTGACTAAAACCCACCCATATTCCTTCCGTTGCCTGTGTTGCGGGGGCCTCGGTGACCCATAAGTACCTTCCCGCGACCCCGGCAGGCATCGGCCCTAGTGGACCCCTACATATGTGCTGACGACATCTCTTTGAGGCGCGCGTGGAATACAACACGCCGTCGACCCGGGCCTGGTCCTTACCGGACGGTGAGCTACCCATTGCTCACCGTCCGCAAGCCCGCGCCTACGGTGGCCGGAAATCCGCCCGGGATTCCCGACGCCCAGGGCGTCTCCTGCGGCGGCTAGGGGCGAGAGGGCGCGAAATTTCGCGAGCATTACTGCTTCGCAGAAGGAGGTGACGGCTGCCCATGCCCTCTCGCTCCATACCATGGCCTAAACCAGGGCCGGACGCGAGAGATCTCTGCCACCGATCGCCTCCACGAGGACACGGCGGTGCTCTGCCCAAGCTGGGCAGACCTCCACCTTATGCTCTACCGTGTCCTCCGGGTGGACTCGTCCCTGCGGTGTATTTTCAAATAATAAAAGTTTTTCAATGATTTGGGCAGTCCGTAGTCTGTCATTCAAAGGTCAAGAGATAGTTTTATTTAAATGTTTAGGAGTAAAATACCTGTCACTTGAATAACTTCTCAAAAATGAAAAGAAAAGACGTGAAAGTTAACCCGGCTGTGTCTCTTGGGCGCGATTTATACAGACACTGGAAGCGAGTAGCTCGGAGTCTCTGACGTAGACCGGGGTACGTTTTACTTTACTGATCGAATTTTATACTTTTCAATAAATAAAAGTACCATATATTAAGATTTTTAGTTGACCGTTTTTCTGTTAGAGGCCCAGTTGTTCAAAGATTAATTTAGGTAGCGCAGTATCTTAGCGATCGCGTTACGGCTCATCGTGCTCATGGGTCCGGGAAACACTTTAGTATGGCCATATTTGTATGTATAATGCGATTAATTTCATAGCAATTACACTGGTGGTTCTATATGGCTATTTAGACCTCTTGGTAACGTGTGCCATCGGTCTGTAGGTACAGGTACTGCCAACTAATCCGTTTGCTAAGCCAGTAGACTGAGGTGTTGTGATATTTCACTGTGACGCTGTCATGGAAAGCTCCTGTTTATCAAAGGACGTGTTGCGACTAGGGTATTATTTATAGTAGAAAGGAACATAACGTGCATCTAATAATTAATTAAATGCTCTATGAATAATCCTTACCTAGCCCTTTGTATTAACCTAGCTTCTAATGTGAGGTAGATGATATGTATGACCATTTTAGTTTGAAGGGTTTGAATACAAAATCCTTAGATGTTTTCGGCTACTAATTACGATGAACAAAGAACGTTAAGACTCCTGCAGGCAGGCGCGTCGCGACTCTGGTGGAACAATTTCTATGAAAACTTCACGGAAATTGTTATAACGGTGTCGCGTCGCGCCGTGGTGGCGCGCCTGTCTGCACGAGCCTTTACTATACGAGTAGGTATTAAACGCGGCGTCTGGCTAAAGATAAATTGCCATTGTTAGAGTTGGAATTTATTAATTTGTATACCTACTTATCACTTGACCGGTACGCAGATAGGGCACAGTGCTTTATCACAGGCACCTGTACGTCTAGGTCTAGGCACATAGTAACGGTTAGGGCGTTATTACTGCTTCGCAGAAGGAGGTGACGACTGCCCATGCCCTCTCGCTCCGTACCATGGCCTGAACCAGGGCCGGACGCGAGAGACCTCTGCCGCCGATCGCCTCCACGAGGACACGGCGGTGCTCTGCCCAAGCCGGGCAGACCTCCACCGTATGCTCCACCGTGTCCTCCGGGCGATCCACACAGTGGTGACACCTGGGCGGGCAAGAAACACTACGGACTCTATTTTTCTCACTACTCTACCTACGGTTAATGACCCCCAAAAAACCCTCATTTAATTATGTATTTTTTGTTTTATCATGTTTAGATATCGATACACATCACATCTGTGGAGTTTCGCTAACTGTGGATACGAGGTATTTTTCGCTATTTCTTCGCCTAGAATGTCGACTAGGTATATAAGCAAAGTAAGAATTACGTATAAAATCTCTACGTTGATATTTTAAATAGGTATTACTTATTACGATAATACTTTCCCATCATGTATTTCTATCGTCTGAAAGTAAAGCGGATGGTACGTTCACCTTACTGTTCTATGTGCCGTTTCTGATCGAAATTCTGTAATATCCGAGTACACGTAGGTAGCAGCAAAATTCGTGTTATCATATAGTCTATATATTTTTACAAGCACTACGCTACGCAATGCGGTAATTGAAAGCGTTTATACGTACGCAAATGGTTGGAAAACGGATTATTTGTACAAAACATATTTTCGACATGATTAGAGATACAACATCGCTCGAATTATATTTGGTTATCCAACGCGTGGTGAATGACATTATGTACGTTCTTTTCAGGCACATGTTACGTAACAGTGTCACATTTGTAGAAAATTACGTGCGTTCTATAAATGGCATAAGTACTTATAAAAAATATTTTAATTACTGCGTACTTAATGCAGTAATTAAGATTATAAGTACCGACTCATTATTTTTTAAGAGAAATAGACACAATTTGAAATCTTTAATTGTGCTTAAAAAAGTTTTCACATTTATAGCAAATTACGTGCGTTCTAGTATAAATGGCATTTAATAAGTGCTTATAAAAAATATGTTAATTACTGCGTACTTAATGCAGTAATTAAGATTATAAGTACCGTCTCATTATTTTTTAAGAGAAATAGAAACAATTTAAAATCTTTAGTTGTGCTTAAAAAAGTACATTTGTAGCAAATTACGTGCATTCTATAAATGGCATAAGTACTTATAAAAAATATCTTAATTACTGCGTACTTAGTGCAATAAGTACCGACTCATAATTTTGTATGAGAAATAGACACGATTTCAAATCTTTAGTTGCGCTTAAGTTTCCAAAAATATGGAAACTACGTAAGTAGTGTCCACATGAATTGCCGCCTGTCAAACAAATTTTTCTATCGTGCTAGGTATTCACATAATTTGTGCCCCACTGGGGCCATTCAAGTAATACGTAAGCAGAATTTTTGTAATTGTTAATCTCCCCCCCTTGCCAGCACTGGTAAGAAAACCTCTTACCCCCTCCTATGCTTACGTAAACATTGGTATAATATTTTTTTATTTGTTGAGTTATAGAAAAAAAAAATATCTAGAAAAATAAAGAATTTATAGACTATACAAGAATATAATGCACATTTAGGTAATTTCTCTATTTCGATGCCTTCTAAATTAACCATAAAAAAAATCAGTAAAATCAGAAAAAAAAAATAAATATTGCTGACGTAATCACCATCCATACCCTAGAAAGGTATGGCTTATCTAAAATATAGTCATTGTAATAATGTAGAGCTCTCTAATAACATTCCGAGCATGCAGAATATCGACGATCATGACTTCGAATAGCAGTGTTGCTCGCACATAAACCTCTCTAATAACATTCTGAGCATGCAGAATATCGACGATCATAACTTTAAATAGCAGTGTTGCCCGAACATAAATTAAATTAGTCGAAACTAATTAACATGGATAAGACATAAATCCCGCTGAGCTATGTTAATAATGAATCGTCATATCATGTTTAGTGGGTAATAACCTGATTACTGACTATTACGTGAAAAGGCACATAACTTACTCATTCATGTAGATATATGATATGTTTCACTTATTTTCACATCGGAAATGACTAAGTACCTGCTTTTAAGCTAACTGTTTAATTATCGTTTATCGTGTAGCGGTTAACTTTCTGTATTCTGACCTATGTACTTGGTTACATTACGAGGGTGACACTGAAAGTTTTTAGAAAATCAAAAACTGAACAAACTAGCAAGTTATTAGTTTTATTATATCTTTTCAAAATAGTGGCCATTTACATCAATACATCGCTGCATCCGATGAAACCACTGAGATTAGCATTTTACCCACTCGTCCTTACCGGGTCTCTTCGACGGCATTTTGAAACGCAGCCCCTCCTTCATCGGCGTCTATAAAACGTTTTCCTCTCAAAGTTTTTCTTTTATTTTCGGAAATAAATAAAAATCGTAAGGTGCGAGGTCGGGGCTTTAGGGCGGGTGACCCAGTAATTCCACGTCTGACGTCGCCAAGTAGTCGATTGTTTGCTTGGCGGTGTGCGACGAGGCGTTGTCGTGGTGATGGAGGATTCTACTGCGAGGTCGTTTCTCCCGAACTTTTTCTAAGACAAATGGCAAACAATTGTTAGTGTACCACTCTGCAGTAACTGTTTTTCGATCCTCTACAACAATTGTTGCGTAATGACTTGTCCTTCCGAAGAATGAGGCCACCATATTTTTTCCCACGCTTCGACCTCTTTTCACTTTAGTTGGTAACTCCTCGGAAGGAAACACCCAGACAGCAGACTGTCTTTTAGTTTCAGGATCATAACAATAAATCCAGCTTTTGTCACCCGCAAGTATGTCAAACACAGCATTTGAGTCACCTCCGTTAAATCTTTGAACCATTTCATGACACCAATCAATACGATGGAGTTTTGGGCCTGTGTCAAATTATGAGGTAACCACCGGGCACAAAGCTTCCTGACCGCTAAATGTTCATGGAGGATTTTGTGCACTTGACTCATACCAATGCCTAAGCTTGTCCGAAACTGCTGATAAGTCACTCTTTTGTCAGTCTCTATCTATCATACGCCGCACAACATTGATGTTATCTTCAGTCGTCGTCGTAGAAGGTCGTCCCTCACGCAGATCATCGGTGAGATTAGTGCGACCACGTTTAAACTCGTTAAACCAGTTGTAAACAGTGGCACGAGATGGGGCATCATCGTGAAAGGCCAATCGAAGTCTTTTATAACTTTCTTGTTGACTTAAATGACATCGAAAGTCATAAAAAATCAGTATACGAAAATTTTCTCGCGTTAAATTCATGCTGAAATGACAGACAATTTTCTTTGCTGCCAAATCGTAAACAAATGACACATGAATAAAATACATACACAATAATACATACACAATAATACATACACAATAACATTGGAAGAGTTCCATTTTCAAAATTTGAACTGTTTATTTTATTATATCGTTTACAAGTGGCCAGTTCTAAAACTTTGTGTCGCCCTCGTAGTTTTAAAAGAGTAACCGTGGAGTTTCTTGCCGGCTCTTCTCCATAGGAAAGGACCAATTGGAACCGTGCACCTAGCTTCTGACGTTTCATACGTGTTTATGTGAAATAAAATATTTTTATTTTCATTTTTGACATAGGTACGTAATTAAATTTAATTAGTACGCACGTCCCGGTAGTGGGAACATTATAGGCTGATAATGTAAGTACGCAATGATATCCAATGGGAAACATAAGTAGTACTTAGAATCAATCTTATCAGAAGCCTATTATCAAGAGTAGTATATATGCCGCAGGAGACGCCCTGGGCATCAGGAATCCCGGGCGGATTTCCGGCCACCGTAGGCACGGGCTTGCGGACGGTGAGCAATGGGTAGCTCACCGTCCGGTAAAGACCAGGCCCGGGTCGACGGCGCGTTGTATTCCACGCGCGCCTCAAAGAGATGTCGTCAGCACAAGCGTAGGGGTCCAATAGGGCCGATGCCTGCCGGGGTCGCGGGAAGGTACCAAAGGGTTACCGAGGCTCCTGGTAACACAGGCAACGGAACGAATATGGGTGGGTTTTAGTCAGTAAGAGTCTGACACACCCTCTCGCTCCGGCCAGAGCGGGAGAAGATATTTGATGATTTTCCATCCAAAAAAAAAAAAGAGTAGTATATGTATATTATATTCACTTATAAAATCCCGCGCGCGTGCGTTCCGGCCGGTGCGGACCAGTTGATGATCACCTTTAGGCCGGCCTTTAAGTAAGCAAACATATGAATGTCCTAATGTAAGACTAAAACCAAAGTCACAGAGGTTACTTACTGAACACAATGTCTACGCAATCTTACATCAGTAAATAAGGTCTGAGGTGCCGCAGAATCTATTCAATATACATTATACGTGACGAACGAAGACGAAAACGACGTTGGAACATAAAGAAAATATTCTCGGTTCATTCAATAAAAATAACAGGCGAGAATATTTTGGACATGAGTTATTTGACACGTGTATAGAAAAATGTTAGCATCCGTTTGTCTACTTCTTTCTTTCTTATTCGTAAGATTTGCTCATTAGCATGGTCATGCTTGCTCGAAATACCTTGTACACAATGGCCAAGGTTGGCCCATTTTGGACAAAAATATGTTGAGTTTTTATGCGTTTATCACCAATAATATGTCAGGTACTTACTGGTTGGTCAGCATCTAAAGACAGTGCAGAGCCATAAACTATGAAAAAGAAAGAAGCATTTATTCTTTCTATATTATTTTATGGCTCCTAATAAAATATTTTATGGGATAATGGCCAGATATTTTAGATGAACTATAAAATTAGAGTAAAAAGTTTTTGTTTGTTTGTAACTTCAGAGTAGGTACTCTGAAGTTTTTAACGACAGATAATAATAAACGGGCCAAGTGCGTGTCGACTGTCGGATCACGCACAATGAAGGGTTCCGCAGTTGGGATGAATTTGTGTAAATTTAAGTTGGCCGACTAGGTATTACTCGTTAACTTGTAAAGGCTCTTACAGACTGGGGCGATATTGCTGCTAGATATCGCCTGAGTATGCAGGAGCCTTTAAGCCTTCTTAGCTGTGATAGTTTTCCTTTTAATTTCATTATATGCACTACTGCCATGAATATTTTCACATGTCCATAAATAACCATTTAGCTGGCAGGGGGCGGCGGGGTGGTAACACAAACTAATATTTTAACGCTTAATATTACGCAAACGGATCCCTGAATCGGAAAATGGTTTTCACAGACCCGCAATATTTTTGAACGGCCTATCAACGATACCTCACGGCATGGGATAGACGAGAAAAAAATATGATCCCCACAAAAAAAAAAAATTCAAGATTTTATTTTACCATTTTGTCGGCGTGATTAACATGTACACCCAAGCCAAATTACAGCTTTATCGTACTAAGAGTCTCTGAGCTAAGCCGGGGACAGACAAACAGACGGACATGGCAAAACTAAAAAAAAAACCTTTATAGTTTCACCGTTGTTGACTACGGAACCCTAAAAAGTAGGTAATTAGTTTTATTAAATTTTAAAACATTTAAAAACGAAAGTACTAACTTACTTATACCTAAGCTGAAATAGATTTTACGGTACTGCAACCTCGACAACGTTTTGTAAACCGTCTGTAAATCCTATCCCTCCGTTACTATTCCTATTATGTTTACAAAGGAATAAAGATTTATTTCGTTCTTGATAATATTTAATGTTTTATTCGTAACGCGGAGGAGACGTGTTTTTATTATACTACTACCTGCTGTCCGTCGCTTCGCCCGCGTGGCTATTTCTAAATTTAAAAGTTGCTCCTTATAACATGAGCTATCTGCCAATGGAATTCCCGTCAATATCGGTCCAACCGTTTCGGAGATTAGCCAGAACAGAGCAGACAGACAGACGAGTCAGACAAAAGTTTAAAAATAGTTTTTTTGTTATACGTACCGTATATACTTTCATATGCATTTGGTAAAAAGCTGTTATTTTGATATTACAAACACACACTTAAATTTTATTTATTTGTACTTATAGATTTAGATGAGGCACATCCTATCTAGGAAGAAGCAACTGTAGAATTTGTGGTAAAAGATAAACACTAGATGTTACTGCAGGCATCTGAAGTCTCAATTACCACTGCCGATAGTGCCAGTGCCTACCTCAATCAAATAAAAATAAAAAAACACTGAAGACAAGCAAGTTTTCCCGCCCTAATGCCTTAATTGTCTTGATGACAATACTCGTAGTTATACATGCCCGGTACTTAGGTGAGTTCTGAGTCAATTAATGATTTATTAAGTTGCTTTACCCCTTAAATTGGGCGTCCCATCTTAGCCCTTAAGTTTCAAAACTGTACCAAGGAATAATGGACTGTATGCCTCCGAGGAATTTTGTTAATGGTATGTGCATAAATATTTTTTTACATCAACGGTTCCAAGGAAACCAACTCTACTAAAAACTAGAGAAAAATCGGCGCCTTAAAAATCTTTTGATTAAAATGTAACGTGCACATATAATACTTATATTATTTATTTAAAACCAATACAGGATGATTATTAACATTAACTAAACTAAATTAAAACTAAGTTAAACCTAAAAAAGGCCCTTGATGCCGAGAATGCGTGCGGCATTTTTTTTACGTGCACATTAGTTGCTCCAAAATAATGCACAAAAATTTGAGGTTTTAAAGGAAAAATAAACGGGGAAGATCGTTTAAAAAAATTTCGGGCTCATTGATTTAAATTCCAATTTGTTGAAAGCAGTGACCGTCTACGAAAAATTCAGGTGGTCGCGGATTGGCATCGGCCCAAATATTACACAATCGCCTTTTAGGTGAAGGCTGTACGTTCCCGCCCCAGCTGAAATAAAAGGAAATGTGTGTATTTTTTACGAACATTAGTCGTAACTCCTGGGAATTCGACACAGTTTCATTCAATGTCGTTACCGAATGTCCATTCGTGTTATTGATATTTTGGCAGCTAGCAATAAAGGAAAGTGTCGGTCATTTCCTCGCATTGAAGGAATAAAAGAAAACATTTAATATAAGAATAGGTTTTCAACTATTATCGCTGTTATAGGAAAGAGTACCTACCACCGTTGGTTCAAATTGTTTTTAGTAATTATTTTTACGAAGTTCTCGCGCTACTTTTACTTTTTGTATTGCAATCAGTGTTTCAAATCAATATAAGTACTACCAACGTACTAAAACCAACTAACCAACTAAAACACGATATATTTTTTCTTTATAATTCTGCATATGGCTACAGAAACCAAGCTGTAAGCTGTAAAACTATTCCACGAGCTATCTCAGCACAAAGGGATGAAATCTACATTATATTAAATTATTAACCAAGGGTCAGGCTCTTCACCTACCTGTAGATATTCGTATCTTCCCTGTACATAATTTAAGAGCGGTCATAGACATCCCTCACTCTTGACCCGACGATACTATGCACGTTTAACGGTTCAATATTTAAACTTGTAGGCTAGGAAAACACAATTTACAGCTGTGAATTTTTAAGGGAAATACTTAAATGACCTAAAAACTTATGGAGCTTCTAGTGATGGACACGTTTTCAAATGTATTAACCTCAAAAAAACTACTAATGATGCACACTTAAAAAAAATAATTGAGCCTCTTTTTAACTTTCTCTCCAACTGTGAGAAAAGGCCGCAGTAACTAAGCTAAGGCACCCCGACCAAATGGGTTAGGTTAGGTTAGAACTGTGACCAACCGCGCGCGAGCCGAGCGATCGAAGCGAGCGGTGCCGTGGCAGCGGCCGGCGAGCGCTCCATCCAAGTTGGTTGCAGTTACTTTTTTATTTAGTATTTTTGGGAGCCCAAAGTAGGAATTATTTGCGGTTTACAAAAAGAGGCACAATCATTATATTATAGTGTTCGATTTTTTTTTTGGGCGCGCAAAATGTGAATTATTAGAGGTTAAATTAAATACATGCCTTAATTTAAGTTCTAAAGGCAGGCACGTTGTGTATTGGCTTCCATTTAATTTACTTAACGTTGTGGGCCGTGGCAGAGCTACTAAATATAATAATAATTGATGGGCCCACTGATCTGGGCCTCCGAGCCTGAGGCTATTTCAATTTCCCGTATGAATGCTATAACTTCCTTTTGCTTGTTTTTTTGTAACTCTGCAAATACCGGCAAGAATTTTCCTTTGAGATGGCATGGGAACAAACCATTAATCAGTCTAAAATGTTCCCACTGCTGGGACACAGGCCTCTCTTCGAGAGGGAGCGGGCTGTAATCCACCGCGCGGCCCCAGTGCGGGTTGGTACATGTCACATATCTTCGTATTTTTTAGGGTTCCGTGCCTCAAAAGGAAAACGGAACCCTTATAGGATCACTCTTGTGTCTGTCTGTCTGCCCGTCTGTCACAGCCGATTTGCTCCGTATCTACTGGACCGATTCAGTTGAAATTTGGTACACATGTGAATTTCTGAGACCCAAACACGGACGTAATTCCCCATTCCCCTTATCTCCGAAACTACTGAGCCTAAAATTTTGAAAAAAAAAAACACAGAAAATAGATAGATAGATAGAATACTCTTTATTATGTACACCATAACAAAAAAAAAAGTTCTTTACTTGTAGATTTAATTATAATAAAACGTTAAATCATTCAATATTGTGTGTACAAACTTGCATTTGCTGTTGGAATGTATGAGATAAAGTTATCTTGTTTTTCTTGTTCTCGGGATAAATTATCTAGGGATATGAAACAAGGTGGATAACATACGTACGGAACGATGTTTTCCTTCACCGTTTTGAAAGCAGTGGTGATGAAATTATTAACACAAAATAAAGCGCCTGCCAGGGTTTCGAACCCACGACCTTCAATTAGTAAGTCGGGGCCGTTACCACTGGGCTACCACTGCTCTTAGCAGCTTGAGAACGATGGGCTAGGATTAATATTTTCATCTCTTATGAAGCAAAGGGCGAACCACAAAGCCGTGTAACCAAAGTAACTGTAATATTTTCTGATTAACGCAACAAATACTTATAAAAAAAACATTTCGCCTGAAACTTGTAGTTATGTATAACCATTGAGTTCATTGAGTTGTCCAATTTGAGCAAGACTTTCACAAAGATACCAATGTTGATATTTCCTTCTAGTTAAAAACCTTTATAAAGTGACTTGTTCAGCAGCATTCAAATTGGAGTGATTAGGTGAACTGGTTGATTGCTAGATAGCGTGATAAGGTTATTCGTAAAAGTTCACTCTATGTGTGTGTCTGGTGACTTCATAGGGCTATCATCATTAGGATCCCTATGCTACGGAAATTATAATAAGAGATTATTCATTTTAG
The DNA here is from genome assembly GCA_905333075.3 of Atethmia centrago. Taxonomy (NCBI): domain Eukaryota; kingdom Metazoa; phylum Arthropoda; class Insecta; order Lepidoptera; family Noctuidae; genus Atethmia; species Atethmia centrago. Next base: position 8,658,994 of record HG995383.1, on the reverse strand, counting down.
ACATAATAGATACCGACCTAATATGTCTTTAAAACTACTAACTAGATGATTATACTAATAAAGATCTAAAATGTAAAGCAACTTGAAAAAAAAGCTAACTCGCAGCTCGGCATTATATGTATACCTAACAACGTTTTATGGAACTCATTAAAATTGACCCATATAAACTTCAACCAGAAGTTTCTCTCGGGAGCTCTTCAAGACTTTTGAAAGGTGTATATCCCCACAAAGTCGCAAACACAAGACAGGGAATCTCGACTTTCTTTCTATAGATAATATTAGGCTGATGTATACACATATATATAGTATTATTTCTTTGCCTTTAATAATTCCGGAAAGTTGGTATTACTGGGGCCTTCTAGTAATACCAACAACACGATGTTTGAAACTTCGGACGAGTTTCTATCCGTTGGGAAAAATATAACGATGTGATCCAACCGCGGGATATGTATTGAATAGGCTTAATGCGAATGAAATCATAATTTAGGTACCTATTTCTCTCACTTAGTTAATAGTTGGTTAGCAGTTTGTACGCACAATTTCGGACCATTGGTAGGTATTTATGATTAATTTGCTGGGCTTTTTTTTTGGATGGGAAATCATCAAATAACTTCTCCCGCTCTGGGCGGAGCGGGAGGGTGTGTCAGACTCTTACTGACTAAAACCCACCCGTATTCCTTCCTGTTGCCTATATTGCCAGGGGCCTCGGTGACCCATTAGTACCTTCCCGCGACCCCAGCAGGCATCGGCCCTCGTGGACCCCTACATTTTTGCTGACGACATCTCTTTGAGGCGCGCGTGGAATACAACGCGCCGTCGACCCGGGAATTTGGTGGGTTTTTTTTTTTTGAAGTCTGAAAACGTATCTTGAACTGGTTTTTAGAACTCCTTCCTTCTAGCCATGTAAGTCTTAGGTGGTGTAATTGAAAATTTGGAATTATATATCTCTAGATATGAACGAGTTGGAACTCTATAAACGAGTAAAACTTTTATTGCTTGAATACGAGGCTTTAGGCTGCTTTGTCTGGGTGTATTTTTTAAATGTACGTTTTATTTGTGCAGAACAAACAATTTTATTTCTTTAATAATATATAAATGCATGAGACATGGTGTCACTATGGTGTGCACATAATTATTTGATTGCAAAATAATTATTAAATCGATTTAATTGTAAGCCACATAGTGATACCTATTCGTTGGTAATCGTTATTAGGTCATTATATGAAACTGTTCGTATGCATGTAGGTATCTTGTATGCATTATTAAAATCTTTGCATAAGCTTATCACTTAAGGCGCAGATATATAATATAATACTCTTTATTATGTACACCATAAAAATTACAGATAAAATTACAGATATAAATGTAGAAATTTTACATAGGGTGACACAGTGGGCGGTCTTATCGCTAAAAGTGATCTTTTAAAGACAACCTTTGGATGGATTAGGGGGGAAAGAAGAGACAATAGCAGATAGTATGCGGTGTACCATTTACATATAAGTATACAATAAATACATACATACATACATAATACATATATATAAGATTTTAGTGACTTTTAAATGTTATTACGCCTTAATATAATGCAATTAAGTTACGCAAAAAAAAAATTGTTAAACTAGAACGCATGTAAATCAATTCTTTTTGTGAATATTTAAGTATTGCAGTAAAATACTTTGTGAAATAAATTCAGGAACTAATATCTACCCAAAGCATAGGAAACGATATTACTTTCAAACTACTTAAGATATTTTCATGTTTTTATTTTTTTGTATGAACAGACTACTATATTAAGTATCTATAATTGTATATGTGATTTTTTTTTAATATTTATTTTTTCGTTACTAAAAATAAATATTCCCTATGAAACCGAACGTCGGCGCGGCGTGAGCGCGACGCGCATTTGTATGGCTAAGGTCAACGGCGATTACCCTACCCTTAAATTACAAGTAAATAGCGAGCCACCCCTTTGCTTTTTGCCTTAGCTTTGCACGGGTGCAATGGCGACATGTGAAAACATTGAAAGTTCTATGCTATAACTATTTTTTTTTTTTTTTTTTTTTATTATTACTTATACGCATAGGTAAACCTTCCAGAATATTATGCTCTAAGTGATGGTGTAAACCGCATCAAAATTCGTTCTGTAGTTTTAAAAATCTATGAGGTCATATGAACAGATACGAAAAATTACTGTGTTTTATACTTTTATTAAGTAATAATGTATGGAGGAGCTCGTGGCTAAGTAATAACAGCCGCACGGGTCGATCCATCAGGTTAAGCTACACTTACTGGGATGGGTCCATGGATGGGTGACCATCTTTACATACCGAGACTCCTCCGTGCCTCGGAAAGCACGTGAAGCCGTCGGTCCCGGCTGTTATTCATGGATCTTTGACAGTCGTTACGGGTCGTCAGAAGTCCGAAAGTCTGACAACCAGTCTTACCAAGGGGTATCGTGTTACCCAGTTACTGGGTTGTGAAGGTCAGATAGGCAGTGGCTCCATGTAAAATACTGATATTCAGATGCTTCCGGTTAGACTTGAAGCCGATCCCAATATTGTTGGGAAAAGGCTAAGAAGATTGAATAATGTATAGACTAGCACGTTTCTCCAATGGTTAGACATAATTTTATGGATTTCTCACCGATCAAAATTTGTCCAGATTCTCAGCAATTGCACTAAATATAATTTTACTGAGAGTAGTCGAAATACATATTCTTCACGTTTTCTCTTTAACTAATGTCATAGCGAGATTAGAAACTTCACTCACCGATAACCGGATAAACCGAGCTCCATTTCACGCTGTTTCATTTTCATGAGCACCACTTTGAAATTTGTAAGCGTACATACAGGCTTATAGCGGTCTGACTTCAAACAAAAAAACCCAATTAAAAGAGCTAATTCCCATTCACAATCCTTAATTGGAAATTCGCCAACTACGGCGCATAGGAGCATTAAAAACTCGACATGAACATCGGATGAAGCTAACGTGGACACAGGAATTGAGTCGTAACTCCGGAAATAAACCGGAGGAGCTCCGTACGTACCGTTCAGCCGGTTTGATAGGAGTTAATACACCCCAGACGCGTTTAATACGGTGCAGACAATTTAGTTTTCACCGTATGAGTAACTACTGCGTATCTAATTAGACTTTATGAAGGCAATAATCGGAATAAGACTTTGAATTAGAAATAGAATCAGACACAAGACAATTTAATTTAAAAAAATTAAGAGTGAATACACTATTAATTTTTAAAAAATCAACACTTGCTTCTTTAATATCTGCCTTCAAGCACCAATTTAATTATAATATGTATAATAACACATAGATTGATAAAATGCCCATCTTCTGTGAAAACAACGGGTAAGCTCTTGGCCTTCATCTCACCTGATGGTACGTGATGATCAGGCCGAAGGTGAAAGCGAGCGTCACCAGGAATCCACAACCACAGAGGAACTGTCTGTCTTACCTCTAACTGCCGAAACACAACAAATACTGTTGCTATGGCGACAGACTTAGATAAGATGGTGGTAACTAGCCAGGCGAACCGTAGCTAATTTTGTTTTATAAATGCGAAAATCTTAAGAAAGTTTAACTGAGTAGGTAGAGCGATGAACCCACGACCCCTTGACTTAAAACAGCAGTCCTTGACCATATATTATACATACTGGAAAAAAGTTGGATGAAGTCACTTTTCTTCAAGAAAAGCGATATTACTTAAAAGCTTAAAATCGATATTACTTAAGCTTTAAGTCTTCTGAAAGGGCAGGCGAAGCTTAATTGGATAAATGCATTTCCCGCCCAGTCCAGATTGGTTACCAAACCAATCCATATAAAACTAAAAGCTTGCACGATGTCATCATAGAACGACTTGCGTAACACTCTTTCAATCTAAATGCGAATGATTTTTAAGGAAATTGCTAATCCATTGCTTCATACATATGGAAAAGTCTGCTCAACTCAGCAACGTAATTAACACAATGAATGTTGTTGACCTGTCAAAATGACAGGCAGGTAGGTAAGTGTGTTACGCAATTACCTCGCAGAAGAAGAGGGTACTGACAATATACCAAAGGTAAACAGTCGTTACGGTAAAGGACTTATGTGGGTTTTAGTAGATCCAAGACCACATGTGGTAATAAGTGGTCCGCTAGGGCCGATGCCTGCCGGGGTCGCGGGAAAGTCCAAAAGGGTGACCGAGGCCCCTGGCAATGTGTTGCCAGGGGCCTCGGTCACCCTTTCGTCTTTTTTTTGTTGCCTGTGGGCAACGGTCGAAACACGGGTGGGTTTTAGTCAGTAAGAGTCTGACACATCCTCCCGCTCCGCCCAGAGCGGGAGAAGTTATTTGATAATTTCCGAACCAAAAAAAAAGGTGTAAAATTTGTTCAGGGAAGTAACAAGGATTGGCTCACTACCACCGTCCTTCGCCATCTCCCCTTCGTTTGTGGTCTAGAAATATTCTATCTCCAGCTTGACATAGAGGTAAGTGGAGATATTAAGGCAAGCAAACAGGCGCAACGCGACAGCTTGACACGACTCCGGTAAAACAATATCTATGAAGTTTCACCAAAGTCGCGTCGCGCCTGTCTACTGTATTTTTCTTACGGGTTCCAAGACAGTCGAATCATTTCTCGGACTCGTCGAGATGCCTTAGCATTGCCTTAGCGCTTTTCAGCGGAGTAATTGAGTACACACATAAAACGACAATCAATTTCTTTCATGTTGACAGTTCAGCCACGTTTATTGCATTATTTACATTGTTGTGCAGATGAACTTAATACACCTATGAAGTAATGGATTAGAAATATCGTTCAAAACTCTCGAATTTTGAATGAAATTGTGATACGCTATTAGGGTGCTGGTCAGTCGCCATTGTAAGTTCTCAATTATTTATTGCGTACCATAATGTATATAGTTGGTAGAAAAATAATTATATTAGTCACAATTATGGACCCTGAAAGATTTGAATTTAAGAATTATAATTATTGTTTTATAAATTATATACATTTCTTTATTAACATTGTAAATATCTTTTATTTTTTATATTATTCTTTTTTTTAATTTACTTATTATTATTTTTATTTATTACGTATTTAATTAATATTATTATCCCTAGGGTATGTTATTTATTGGACGCTTCATATTTATTTACAAATGTATTTTTCGTATTGTGAGTAGGTAGGCGTATTGTATTTGCAGATAGTTATGATTTATGAAGTTACTTATAATTTATCATTTAAGTATTCGTTTAAACTATAGTAGCATTTGCTTACAAGGAAAAGCTTCAATTTATTGATAAAGATGTTATAATAATTTAAATACGTTGTTATTTCGGGTAACGTATATGAATGTCATTTTGATGGACATGAATGACATAGATACTATTTGAGTGCATTTTTAGTAATTTTTATTCTATTATTAGATTAATTCCATAAACAAAATGTTCTCAATAGCGAAGATATGAATGGAACTTCTCTTGTATATGTTTTTGTGCCTCTACTCAGAAGTCACGTCTGCACCATCTATAATTCACCAGTGGACTCACACAGGGCAAAGTTTGCCAACTTTGGCACCAATACCCAGATCCATTAAACATATTCCGTTGAGTACGACGGATCGTGGTTTTGAATGTTGATACACGTTGTTTGTGTTACCAACTGTATTGGATTAGGATCTGGGCTAATCTATGCTATGGTTATAAAAACTTTTGGTAGCAGTAATACTATGGATTGGTTAATCTGCAGGAAGTGAATAAGATGTTTTTTTGAAACGGAATTATCCGTCAAGAATTGCATAAATCTAGTATAAGATATTTGTTACATCGGATATCTATATTTCCAGAAGAAACTGTTCAGTTTGATTATCCAATCTTTTATAAGTTAGGTTAGTTTATTAAATTTCGGTTCTATAGGCTTGCTTTTCCTTATTTTAATATTGTATTCTAATGTTGAAATGTATTGTTATTGTGCAGTTACAGTATTTTCTCTTCTCACTTGGATGAGATAATAGGTAATAATAATAAATAATAATAATTAATATTAATAATAATAATAATAATTATTATTATCGTTTGTATGGTAGGTGGTTGCTTGAAGGAAACACTTATGCAACAGACAGAACTATTTATTATTCTTTGAATATTAGACACTTCAATTCTTAGAATTTGCTTATAATTCCCACAGTTATAATATACTTATTATGTATAATTGTACAGAACATGACGAATGGCTGTACCAGAGAGAGACAGCGAGAGTGAGAGCGAGAGAGCGAGATTGTGTGAAAGGGATGGATAGATGTGAATATAAATTAGATAGCAATACTAAACAGTTTGAATTTTTGTTCCATTTACTGCGCACATTCGTGCTGGGTAGAACAATTTCCATGAAGTTTTCATATAAATTGTTCTATTTTTTTTTTTGGGTGTGAAATCATCAAATAACTTCTCCCGCTCTGAGCGGAGCGGGAGGGTGTGTCAGACTCTTACTGACTAAAACCCACCCGTATTCCTTTCTATTGCCTGTGTTGCCAGGGGCCTCCCCTTTAGTACCTTCCCGCGACTCCGGCAGAAATTGTTCTACTGGTATCGCGGCGCAGGACAAGTCGCGCCAGTCTGTATGAGCCTTAAAGGTTTTAATTGTTGAGCTGGTTTCGTAGTACCTATTCTGTTTTCCTTTTGACATGAATTAAATTCAGAAAAGAATACCTAAAATTCGCTCTGTCATTGAAACTAGAGACGTAATTATTATTCAATGAATAAGTACCTTTTAGTAACGAAACGAAACATTTTAATAAAGAAATTGGACAGATTGCATTACTTTAATTTATGGTGAAGGCTTTTAAACGTTCAGACAATATCGGAGAAGTTCTCGTAAAAGTATTTAAATTATTTACCTATTATGGGAGGAAAAGTTTATTCAGATGTTGATGAACAAAGATTTTGTTTCAAAGAACCAATTTAGTCTTTGGTAGTTTAAAATGTTATAATATATAATGTTATTTTATTTGGAATTACAAAACCGTGTAGGTATCTTTGATGAAACGAGGACTGATCAATCCTATTAAACTCAAAAATCCCTTGGTTTTATAATTAAAAAAAAAAACCATTCTGCTCCACCGATAAATAAATGAGAAATTAGAACAAGTATTTTAACTTAAAAAAACAACAATCAATATATTTTATTTCACATGGGCACTTATGAAACGTCAGAAGTTAGGTGTACGGTTCCTCTTTTAAAATATACCTGACTTTTACAATTTTTTCAAACTACATGCAGTGTTAATAGGTATGGGAGGACAGTGATTGACATTTTACGTCCATGCATTCTTAACAAGTTAGCAATGTGTTCTGCATCAGTAATGAGACCGTTCAGAATTCAGGGAAATGCCACAAATAGTTTATTTACTCATCTACTTTACCATCGTGTTCCACTAGTGGTTCAATTGTAGTCCACCTTATTTATTCATTTTGACCTGACATGCATTTCTGCCTAGAACACGAATGTAAGTGGCTGCATTCTTTCTTTTATTAAAATACTGTGGCGTAATTAAACGACAATCATTTACCTACGACACTTCAAGTACGTAGGTATAATTTGTATTGTTTTAAAAGTAAAAAGAATATACTTACCGCAAAAGAAAATAAATATTTTTTTTTATGTCTCTTTTTGCGTTTTGGTAAATATAAAGTTTATTTTAGTTTATTGGTGGAAATAGTATAATTTTCTGAGCGTTGGCCGTTTTGCGTGGATGTAACGCATATTTTCATCCAACTTGTTCTTTCGTGTTTGTGTTCTTTCTTTGCGTTATGTTTACCGCAAATTATATTATATTTTCTTTCTTTCTTTTCTTTTTATTTCAGTCAGCTGGTATATAATACCAGCCTATTACTGTCCCGCTGCAGGGCAAAGGCCTCTTCTCAAGAGTACAGATAAGGCCGATGTCACTAATGTCCAAGATAAACTCAGAATATACATAGAGTAGAAATGTCACATTGGTACTTGCCCGGATTTGAACCGTCACGGTCAGCTGATAGTATTGTTGAAAATATTATTCACTTTGGCCAGCCAGTCACAAGAGATATGTACGTCTGCAGTTTACTTCAAATATAACACAGTATATAAAAAAACGTGAGTGTAGTGGTGGCCCAGTGGTAATGGCCGCGACTTTACGAGTTGAAGGTCGTAAGTTCGAAACCGGACAGGCGCTTGTCTTTGTTGAAATTATTTCATTACCACCGCTTTCAAAACGGTTAAGGAAAACGTCGTACCAACCCGCACTGGGCCGCGTGGTGGATAACGGGCCACTCCCTCTCACAGAGAGGAGGCCTGTTTCCTAGCAGTGGGAATATTATAGGCTTATTACGACGCAAAAACGATTTTATTCTATGAATGAATTTATAAATAATGCTAAATAATCTGTCTTAAAATAATGTGACGATAATTAATGTTGAATGTGTTGTAAAATTTTATGAATAATATAAATTAACATTTATAGCATAAAAATTATGGCTGCTGCAAAAACGATTATATTCTATTCTAATTTAAGAATAATGCTAAATAATCTGTTTTTATTAATGTGACGATAAGTAATATTGAATGTATTGTAAAATTTATGAATAATAGTAATTAACATTTAAAGCATACCATTGGAGATAAATATTTATCTCTAACATAAAATATATTGTAATGTTTTGCATGTCAAATGTCTGACTATGTACTAGTATTAGGAACTTCCTACCTACTATAACACCGACAGTGTACCAATACCTATCGCAAAATAAATGATTATGATTATGATTATGTTATATAATATGTAAATTTACCTACTACTCACATTTGTTATTTTTCGTAAACGATCATCCATAATAATAATTATCTCCTTAAAAACTACTTAGTCTTTGACAATAGAAATAATTTTCGGGTAATCTTCGTTGACCTTGGCCATACAAAATGAGCATCGCGCTCACGCCGCGCGCCGTTCGGTTTCATAGGGAATATTTATTATTAGTAACGAAAATATGAATATTTGACAAAAAATCTCTGTATATACAAAACAAAAAACATGAAACTATCTTATGAAGTTTGAAAGTAATATATTTTTTTTATGTCTTGGGTAGTCATTACTTAAATGTACATAAATAGATTTGATGTGTTACCGTTCTAGTTTAACATACATTTTTTGCAATTCATTATATGGAGGCATAATAACAGATTTAAAAGTCACTTAAATCATATATCTGCGCCTTAAGTTACCTAACATATAATAGGACAAACTTCATTGGACAAATTTTTCGATCATCACACTCAACAAATACAATCATCCCTGCTTATTCTTGCAACTTATACTCGTACATAATTGAGTAGCCACCCAGCCTACCCCAGTTATTGATTATAGTCGTGACTAAAATCTACGCCTAATAAATGATAAAAGATTTTATTTCTGTAAGTAGGTTTTTACAAACACTCTTACTCGTCAAACATATTTTTTTTAAACTAGATGAGGTCGGCGTTTCCTATCTGACTACTCCGAGAAGAAAGGCCGAAACAAACTCAGAGGTCACAGTCTCTTTTAAAGTCCAGACATAATCTTGGTCAGATCATGTGAAGACCATGTCGATTGGTGTCTGGTCTTTTGATGAAAGAACCACACAGATTGAGTGGACCTGTCCAGTCAGTGCACACATTTGTCAGAAAATCATATATCTGCGCCTTAAGTTACCTAACATATAATAGGACAAACTTCATTGGACAAATTTTTCGATCATCACACTCAACAAATACAATCATCCCTGCTTATTCTTGCAACTTATACTCGTACATAATTGAGTAGCCACCCAGCCTACCCCAGTTATTGATTATAGTCGTGACTAAAATCTACGCCTAATAAATGATAAAAGATTTTATTTCTGTAAGTAGGTTTTTACAAACACTCTTACTCGTCAAACATATTTTTTTTAAACTAGATGAGGTCGGCGTTTCCTATCTGACTACTCCGAGAAGAAAGGCCGAAACAAACTCAGAGGTCACAGTCTCTTTTAAAGTCCAGACATAATCTTGGTCAGATCATGTGAAGACCATGTCGATTGGTGTCTGGTCTTTTGATGAAAGAACCACACAGATTGAGTGGACCTGTCCAGTCAGTGCACACATTTGTCAGAAAATCCGCTTCGTTGTAAATTAATCATGGGATCTCTTACAAACATTACTGAAAATATCTCTGCTAACATTTTTCCACACAATTTAGCGTTTATATTAAACAACGTAGCAAATACGGTTGTTCAGAACATTTTGATTCACTAGTATTAGTCAAAGTCAAGGCGCGCTGAACAAAACATTAATCTCTTTTTATTTATGATACTGCAATATAAATATTTCTTCTATTCATCCCGTTTAAGATAACCTTTATATTGTTTAAGTTTTACTACAGAACTTTCTTAGTTTTCTTTTACGGACACATAACATCAAGCCTGTATTTCCAAAAGGGTTAGCAGAGGTGCACCTATACTTAATACACCAACATTTTACTAGTTATGTTTAAGCACCATGTAATGGGCGAGTCTATTGCCTTCATCGGGCTCATATCCAGACTCCAAGCTGCTACTGAGAAATTGCTGATGTTAAAACCCAATAACACTTTGACCGACCTGGGAATCGAACCCAGGACCTCATGTGCTTGCGACCACTTGTTTTTTTTTTGGTAAACTGCTTTTCTCTAGGATGTAGGTATCTGTTTAGCGTCAGTACCTTTTATCCCTTTATTGCATGACATCAGCTTATTCTTATCTAAGGAAGTAGGTAACAAGCGTAAAGTACGTTTGTTCGTTTATTTAAAGATTGAAGTATAGTCCGAGAACCCAGCTTAATACCTAGGTCGAAAACAGCAGCGACACTTAGCTATAAGGGTTCCTTAGATTCAGTGGACATAACCTAAGTATACTCTTCAATAAATAAAAACGCAACTACGACACGACGACATTAAATCACAGGCGCCAATATGTTTAAATAACTCCACCGTTTTACCGCGTAATATCGGACTTAAGTACTAGTTGTTCCGCAGTAATGACCCTACCTCGGTGTGTACAATCGATATATTTGCACTGCCACTGAAGACTGTGGGAAATTGCAAGCCTCACAATTATTCGAAACACGTTCTGCGCACTACTTTCAGATGTATAAAATCATTATTTTAAACAATGTAACGGACATAACCAGTCGAATACTTGTATTCTATTGGTTTTCCTCCGTTATGTTGTATGTGTAGTTTTATACGTTTTATAAAAATAGCACATGGTATTTTTTTAACCACATTAATATGTCCTTTTACGGAATTTAACTCATGTAGTTATTTACGTACCTATATTTCGTATTTTTAACATAGTAATCTACATGTATTGTTATCCACAAATCAGCAAAAACACGCACCATTTCTGTTGCTTTATCCTCAAAATTAGAGTAAAATGTTGCCCATTTCCTTCTTCCCAAACGAGACGATGTTAAGAATAAGTGCCGGAGTAATAACGGCAATTTTTCATTAGACAAAGTCGGTAAGTTTCAAAATGAACTCGGAAAAATATTGAATATTCCACCTGGGACAAGTTAGTGCAATCAGCGATGCTAATTATGTCTTCCACGTTGAAAAACTAATCTACTTTTTCTGACTTCAATGCAAACTCACGTTTTTGCTGACCTCTCGGGCAAGGAAAGAAAATAAAATCTTGGAGGGTTCGGCTGGTAAAACAGAGCACGGAATCTCCGCGCCGGGCAGTAGATACCTCTTCTAATAAAATTCGTCAAAAAAACGTTGAGCGCACAAATTCTGTCACGGACTGTCATCACAACTGTCAATTTCTAAACGTCATTTATGTCTTTGTGCAAGGAAATGGTGACACGTTTAATTTGTACAGAAAGTGTTGACAGTGCCGCCTCTAGCGGCGGGAATCTCCGTACTCTGTGCGTTGTAGAAATGTTTCCTTTTTTAACTTCCGTTATTGGGTAAGTCTGTCGATAGACCGAAACTTCTCCATATTGGGTTTCAAATAAAACCCTTCGGATGTGGGATTTTTGTGAAGTTATGCGTTTAGAATAAAGTGTTAAGGAAAACATAACCGTTGTTGAAAGGTCACTGAGCGCAGCTTTCTGCATCGTTGACTTCTCTTTTTGTGAGATACATTTGCTTGCTTTGAGATGTCCTAGTTATGTCGCTTGGGTAATACTTACAGTATCATCATCTGCCTAGCCTTTTTCCCAACAATATTGGGATCGGCTTCAAGACTAACCGGAAGCAGCTGAATATCAGCTGGCCGAGGCACGGAGGGGTCTTGGTATGTAAAGATGGTCACCCATCCATGGATACTTAATACTTACAGTATGTCACCCATCCATGGATACTTAATACTTACAGTATGTTAATTCTAAAACTTGTATGTAGAGTAAAATCACAAAAAGCATTTTTGTGATTTTACTCTACATCGGCAATGTCCGCTTTTATAATTTCTAACGTGACGATATTATCGTGGACCCCGAGATATTCAATATTTTCCCTATCACAGCATCACGAAAACACAGGGAAGTAAAATATCTGGAAATAAATGAAGACGCTTTTAAATTTCCGTCAATGATAACGTTATAACGTGCTCGTATTTCCATACATTTTATGTATCGTCACGTTATTCGTCAGTCAGATTTTAACTTCACAAATTGTAACTACTATGCAGATAGGTTGTCAGCGTTAGGTATCGCTGTTTCCTGGTCGCGGGCAAGTCCGAAAGGGATACCGAGGCCCCTGGCAACACAGGCAACGGAAGGAACACGGGTGGGTTTTAGTCAGTAAGAGTCTGACACAAGAGAGCGGGAGAAGTTATTTGATCATTTAAAAAAAAAAAGTACCGCTGTTTCATAATGTGCTTCAGGAATGTTGCGCATATTCGCATCCGCATCCGCAAATTGCGGAGCTCATTTATATAGACCTTCCCATCCGCATCCGTATTAATCAATGTGGAGCTCATGCGGATGCAGATGTGGTACATAAGTGTGAATACAAGTAAAATCATAATCAACAAAAGGAAATGAATCATCATTATAGCTCTAAATCGTCATATTTTCACGAAATAGTCTTATAATTTCATATAATTTCGAGAGCTATATTGATTTTTAAATGATTATAATTTAGTAATTATTTTATTATAATTGCCGCGAATTGAATTATGATCAACATACAACGAAACAGCGCTGCAACATGCAAAAAAAGTAAGAAATGTTAAATTTTTCCTTTCCGCTTTGACGGATCCCATAATAACCTTGAGATCCACATCCGCGGATGTGAGCCACCAATTCATATTTGCACGGGAGTGACAATATTGATACAGGTATGTGATTAGGTATTTATGTAAACTAGATTTCAATACGCGGGGCTGCTTTCGCTCACAATATCTTTTGTACGTGCACTATCCCGCTTTCATTTAATTTTAGAGCAACCCAACCTTATGTGAAGTGACATGTACCGTGCTTGTATTATTAGGTGATGTTTACCAGGTGTAGTGAAAATGTAGTTGATGCGGCGGAGAATCGAACCCCTAATGCAATATCGCAGGAAACAAAACAAATTTTTCACCACACAATACGTATATTGATTTTGAATATATATAAAACACCAAATAATATAAAAAATAAACGTAAGTAAATATTTTTTCATAAAAATATATAAAAAATAATAAAGTCGTGGTATTTTTTTTTATTGTTGTTGAGGAAACTCGCGAGACATTAATAAGTGGAAATCGAAAACGGAAAAAAAATCATGTCTGTTGTATGGGAGCCCCCTTAAATATTTATTTTATTCTGTTTTTTTTAGTATCTGTTGCGGCAACAGCAATACATCATCTGCGAAAATTTAAACTGTCTAACTATCACGGCTCATGAGATACAGCCTGGTGACAGACGGACAGACAGACAGACTGACGGACAGCGGAGTCTTAGTAATAGGGTGCCATTTTACCCTTAGGGTACGGAACCCTAAAGCGGTCAACTCCTCTTTATTCTTAATTTTTAATTAAGAATAAAGAGGAGTTGACCGCTTTGCGCGCAAAAAGTATTTAACAGCAGGAGTTATTCTCTTGCTGTTAATTCGTTTTTGCACGAATATCCTGTGCAGAGTACTGCACGGGGTATTCGTGAAAAAACGAAATTGAACTTGTTTCTGTAGGTAAGTTAGTAGGTTTTAACAGTGTCAACAGCTACTACCGACCGATAAATTTAGTATTTCCGAAATATTTGATTCGGGCAAACATCAAGCTGATCAGTGATCAGGAAATTATCCGGATTAGCCTGGAAAAATAACAATGGATGAAAAAAAAAACATGCGACGGTTTTTATTCATTTACCTGAATCAAAAAATACAACGAACGTAGAAATAAAGTAAATTGATAGTGTAGCACAACGGTGGTACAATACGCTATTAAAACAAATAGAGCGCTCTGTATGCATGCCCGCATAGTACATACATCCCCTATGATCCCTGCCGGGTAAACCGAGTTACACATAAAGCAATTTATTAGTGAACCTTATCCCATAATCTAACAAAGATTCAGGACGCTATGTAGCTCCGGAGAGAGCATAGCACTTATGCCCCGTTGGTGTCGTGGTCACAAGCGCGACTGCTGAGCATAGGGTCCTTTATTTATTGGGGTGGGAAATTGTCAAGTTTTTAAAGATTAATAAAAGTATAATTATTTTTAAGTCTATAGTTTTTCTGTTCATTAAAAGTTTATTTTTATTTAGACAACTATTCACCGAATGTCGAATAATAGACACTATTATTCGGTATTCGACGAATAATAATGGTAGGTATATCTACAAGAAAATCTGAAACCGACGCGACGGCGACGCGGACGTTGTTGCGGGGAAAGGGTAAACTACTTATAGTTTAAAAATCTCACGTAGGTAGTTACAGATTCGTGGATGACTATTGTTTTTGTAATCCACCAGTCCATCAGTCTAATTTGGACACATGGACTAACAATGGACACAGTAATAGTGTCACAATGTCACTGATTGAAATACTTCTAATCCGTGGCCAAAATAAAATGTTTATTTTAATTCATCATTTGCATCTGTTTAGCAGCAGATGCTTGATCAAAATACAGCTGTTATTTGATGCCTTTCGCCTACCGCACAATTTGAATTGAAAAAAAATAACAAAAATATAATAATAAAAATATAAACAAGCTATTCGCCGCCTTCGTCTGGATTAATATTTCATTCATCCACCAACACAAAAACATCAAAGTAAAGAATTTTCGAGCGTAAACCCACGTTCGAGCGTAGACGCACGTTTTGGGGAAAAACTGAAGGGAGGATCCCTTCAGTTTTTCCCCAAAACGTGCGTGGGTTTACGCTCGAAAATTCTTTACTTTGATGTTTTTGTGTAAATCGATAAACAAGCTATTCGCCGCCTTCGTCTGGATTAATATTTCATTCATCCACCAACACAAAAACATCAAAGTAAAGAATTTTCGAGCGTAAACCCACGCACGTTTTGGGGAAAAACTGAAGGGATCCTTCCTAATTATATACTACGCCTACTACAAAAAGTGCTGTGTACCAGTAATGTAAGAAAATTCTGCTGTGAAAGCCCGCCCAGCTCGCACTTTCTATCTTTTCGGACATCAATTCTTATGTTGCGGTCCCACGTCCCGCTATCTCACAGGCTAGATCGCGCCAGGCCAGGCTGACAGGCCGTGGGAACCGTCGATCCGATGAGGCGTGGTGGCAATGCTCGGCATTGGCTGCGACAGGCCTCGACAGGCGTCGCTGCTCGCTAGGCCGCAACAGGTCGCGACAGGCCATGGGATCGCGACTTTTAATGCATGTTATGAAACGGAACATTAGAGATTAGGAATATTACTGCGGATATATTTCCGAGATTTTAGAATCATGGACATCATAAAAAGTTATGCAAAACATTTGCACTCTGAAAGTGTCTGAATATTTTTGTTGTAGTAATATTTATTTCTAAAGTTCGTACATAAATATTATTGATGTTTGACCATTATAAAAACAAAAAAAAACATAACATAACATCACGCCTTGTTCCCCTGAAGGGTTGGGCAGAGGTGTACCTGTAGTATACCCACATTTTGCCGGTTATGTTTAAGTCCCATGGGACATTTTTGCTATTACATGCAATAGGGGGCGAGCCTATTGCCATCAACCGGGTAAAAAAAACTATATTTATATTTGTGTTATATTATTAAAGATCCGTTTATTTTGTCTTATGAAGTTGTAAAGAGATGGCTGTTTAAAACGTATAATATAGGTGAGACCAGCACCCTGATGGCGTAACACTATCAATCACAATCTCAATGATTTTGAAGTATATTGCTAATCCATTGCTTCATATGTTCGAAAAATTTGTCTGCTCAACAACGTTAATGACGCAATGAATGTTGTTGTACTGTCAAAACGAGACCCATTGCTACTGATAGTGTGTTACGTAATTACCCCGCAGTAGGAAGCTCTAAGCACAATCGCAACTGATCTTCTTTTGGATAAATATACAACTTGTTTTTTTTTAATATCCCATAACTCTGGGGTTATATTCTATAAGTAAAAATAATACAAAATGTCCTAAAATATGTGGTCCAAAATTGGATAGTTTTGAAGCAGTGGCGTGCAGTGGTTCTTCACAGAGGGTAGGCCACGCATACTGACATCAAATAAAAACAAACTAATTCGCGCAACATCACAGCGTCGCTCTACATTTATGATGACCCTCAAAGTAGTAATTATTGATTTAAAATGTTTGAAAAAAAAAAAAACTTTGAAATAAATGCATTTGGCGTTGTTGGTAGGGTAGGCTAGGCCTAATTGCCTCTATGGACGGCACGCCCCTGTTTTGAAGATATAATAATACTTACACTAGACTCTTTTTTTTTTTTTTTTGAGTTTGGGAAATCATCAAATAACTTCTCCCGCTCTGGGCGGAGCGGGAGGGTGTGTCAGACTCTTACTGACTAAAACCCACCCGTATTCCTTCCTGTTGCCTGTGTTGCGGGGGCCTCGGTGACCCATAAGTACCTTCCCGCGATACACTAGACTCTTGATGTGTGTCGGTATCTAAGTTTCATTGATAAATACGAGCAATTAATTTTCATTCAAAGCAATCATTCATATTTAAAGCTAAGAAAATGCGACGTTGTCATATTTCACGTAAGAGTGTTTTACATTAATAAAATAAAATAAATTTATTAATTAATATTATTTATTATTATTTATACATTATTATTAGTAATTGTGACTTTGTCGAATTATTTTGTACGAAAAATAAAAACAAAAAAGAAAGAAAGTAAAAATAATTCATACTTTGATATGGTCTCATTCATACCCTAGAGTTATGGGATATAAAAAAAAACACCTTGTATATACCTAATCTTCATCGCACCGTGTTTGTAACTTTTCAAGTACAAAATCTGACACTGATAGTTTTACTTTTTCTTGTATTTAAAGATTCTATGTCCTCCAGATCTCGGAAAACCAAATCCAGTGGCATGTCAGTTATATTTCTTTGGTTATAAACACGTGAAACCGTTTATTTCCCTAGAGGAGTAAACAAAGTAGTGTGACATAGTTCATATGTTGTAAATCAAGTTGATAGCAGGTATTACGTACGCATCCACTTGGAAACAATAGTTCTTTCTCTATGCGACAGATGGCGTAACGGTCCCTATTCCCTAAGTGTTACACACGTTTATTTATCTCGTATATCTCACGTTTATTTATCATGTTTGGCATGATCCGACACAGCCGGGCGGGAAATTCGACTATGTGTAGAGAAATGATCGGGAAAAGCTCAAATTTGCTCGAATTGTGCCGAGCTGACCCGGACATGATTCAGCGTGGGTAGATGCCGAACGGAGTCACCAATCGGCACGAGTCGATTGTAAGCTTATCATGACGTGTTGTAATTGCTTCGAGTCGGCTTTGTTGTTCCACGAATACTGCCGAATCAAATGTGCCGACCCGAACAAGTTTTTACCGACCCTTACTATTTATTATCTACTTACTCAAAAGAAAGGAAGATTATTACCAACAACGGGTTCATATTAATAGGAACATAAATATTATGGATATTATTATTGTATCAAATAAGTTATGATATCTAAGTAAAGCTTTTTATAAGTAACTTTAGGGATGTCTTTAAATAAGCTACAGAAGTGAATAGGTATTAAAAACGAAGTAGGTATTTTGAGAAATTTTAAAGTAACCCAGAATCTTGATTTGGATATGTGCCCGATTTGGCAAGTACTTATTAGGACTTTACCTGACGAATGTAGGTGTATAGTACACACGGCTACATATCTAGCTATGTATAGCATACATATATTTCCAGTATAAGCTGATCTCGCATCGTATAGGATTTCCGTACAATGAGAGAACAGCACTGGAAATGTATAGCTTTTGGGTGGGAAATTTTCAAATAACTTGTCCTGCTCTGGGTGGAGCGGGAGAGCGTTTCTGGCTCTTACTGACTAAAACCCACCCGTGTTCCTTCCGTTGCCTGTGTTACCAGGGGCTTCGGTAAGCCTTTAGGACTTTCCCGCGACCCCGGCAGGCATCGGCAATGTATAGCTTGATATGTAGCTGTGTGTACCTACGATTCAGCTCTAGCTACCTCTTCCGTGAAAACAGGCTTATTGTTATGTTATTCAGACCCTTACGTGCCATGTTACACACGATCTAACAATAGCGTCAGGTAAACTAGAGCGAAAGGCATTACTTCAACAAAAACGAAAGGACGGGCGTAGAGCCTTCGGTAAACAACTCTACGTCACACGACACGTCCCAAAACAATACGGCTGTTGGTTCTTGGATTTATTTTACCATTTGTTTACACACATATACTTACTATAAGCAGAAAAGAACCGAAAAATACGTAGGTACAAAGGTGATGCTTATTTCTAAAGAAATCTCTTCAGCATACCTTCGATGTCGCGGGAAGGTACTTATGGGTCACCGAGGCCCCCGCAACACAGGCAACAGGAAGGAATACGGGTGGGTTTTAGTCAGTAAGAGTCTGACACACCCTCCCGCTCCGCCCAGAGCGGGAGAAGTTATTTGATGATTTCCGACCCTCAAAAAAAAAAAGCATACCTTCGATAGGAAAGTAGATATTTAAAGAGATGTAGACACCGAGTCTAAGAGTAGAAGAGAAAATATAATACATTAAATGAAACAATTCACAAAACAAATCATATGGGAATATACTGACATACATAATTATCATTATCTCTATTTTGAGTTTTTTTTTTTGGAAACGTAGGTATATCTAAACACCTACATGTACCATTTTCCGTTAGCAATATTAGGTTAAAAGTAAATCTTAAAACCACGTAAAATAACTTTCCTGTTTTTTATTTATATTTTATCGCCCCGCTATTTCGTCTGCAGGCGAACCCAAAGCCTCAAGATAATAAAATTCATACAATAAACGTGAAAGCGAAACCCGTTGCGGACGTCGTTAACATTTTATTCTTCCCGAGATTATAAAATGATTCGTGAGTTAACTTGGTACTCGTATTTGAAAGAAAACTCTTTGAGTAACTATAATACATACTGAATCAAAATCAGAATCAGAATTGTACCTATTTGCTATGAATGCAGGTACAGGTATAAGATGTTGTACATCAATTAAAGAGATTGGCTACAGTACACCTTACGGCGTGCAAATTAACAAACAAAACAGTGTCAACAAAACAAAACAGAAATTAATGAGAAGTCAATTAATAATATTATAGTCAATTACCTAAGTCTTACATGGTCAAATTTACAATTAATTATAACAATATGCCCGTGAAAACATAACAATGTACTCGAGACACAAGTTAAGTACCTACATATAAACCGCAAACGTGAGTGTAGTATAGGTACACCTCTGCCTTTTTTTTTTTGGATATGAAATCATCAAATAACATCTCCCGCTCTGGGTGGAGCGGGAGGTTGTGTCAGACTCTTACTGACTAAAACCCACCTGTATTCCTTCCGTTGCCTGTGTTGCGGGGGCCTCGGTGACCCATTAGTACCTTCCCGCGACCCCGGCAGGCATCGGCCCTAGTGGACCCCTACATTGTGCTGACGACATCTCTTTGAGGCGCGCGTGGAATACGACGCGCCGTCGACCCGGGACTAGTCCTTACCGGACGGTGAGCTACCCATTGCTCAACGTCCGCAAGCCCGCGCCTACGGTGGCCGGAAATCCGCCCGGGATTCCCGACGCCCAGGGCGTCTCCTGCGGCGGCTAGGGGCGAGAGGGCGTGAATCTTGCCTTTCCCTCAACCGTCCCGCCTCCTCCTTCGCGAGCATTACTTCATCGCAGAAGGAGGTGACGGCTGCCCATGCCCTCTCGCTCCGTACCATGGCCCGAACCAGGGCCGGACGCGAGAGACCTCTGCCGCCGATCGCCTCCAAGAGGACGTACACCTCTGCCTAACCCTTCGCGGAATACAGGCGTGATATTAAACGAGGGTGACACTGAAAGTTCTTAGAAAATCAAAAACTGAACAAACTAGCAAGTTATTAGTTTTATTATATCTTTTCAAAATAGTGTCCATTTACTTCAATACATCGCTGCATCCGATGTAACCACTGAGAAAAGCACTTGACCCACTCGTCCTTAAGGGTGTCTTCGACGGCACTTTGAAACGCAGACACTGCTTCCTCGGCGTCCATAAAACGTTTTCCTCGAACTTTTTCTTTTATTATCGGAAATAAACAAAAATCGCAAGTTACGAGGTCGGGGCTATAGGCCGAGTGACCCAGTAATTCCACGTCTGACGTCGCCAAGTAGTCGATTGTTTGCTTGGCGGTGAGGCGACAAGGCGTTGTCGTGGTGAAGGAGGATCCTACTGCGAGGTCGTTTCTTCCGAACTTTTTCCAAGACAAGTGGCAAACAATTGTTAGTGTAACAATCTGCAGTAACTATTTTTCGATCCTCTAAAACAATTGTTGCGTCATGACAACAACAACAACAACAACACCAACATTGATAACAATTGTTGTCCTTCCGAAGAACGAGGCCACCATCTTTTTTCCCACGCTTCGACCTCTCTTCACTTTAGTTGGCAACTCCTCGGAAGGAAACACCCAGACAGCAGACTGTTTCTTAGTTTCAGCATCATAACAATAAATCCGGTTTTTGTCACCCGTAAGTATGTCGAACACAGCATTTGAGTCACCTCCGTTAAATCTTTGAACCATTTCACGACACCAATCAACACGACGGAGTTTTTGGGCCTCTGTCAAATTATGAGGTATCCACCGGGCACAAAGCTTCCTGATCGCTAAATGTTCATGGAGGATTTTGTGCACTTGACTCATACCGATGCCTAAGCTTGTCCAAATCTCCTGATAAGTCACTCTTTTGTCAGTCTCTATCATACGCCGCACAACACTGTTGTTATCTTTAGTCGTCGCCGTAGAAGGCCGTCCCTCACGCAGATCATCGGTGAGATTAGTGCGACCACGTTTAAACTCGTTAAACCAGTTGTAAACGAGACGGGGCTTCATCGTGAAAAGCCAATCGCAGTCTATCATAACTTTCTTGTTAACTTAAATGACATCGAAAGTCATAAAAAATCATTGTACGAAATTTTTTTCGTGTTAAATTCATGCTGACGTGACACAGACAATTTTTAATTTGCCGCCAAATCGTAAAAAAATCACAAATTAATAAAATACATACAAAATAATATTGGCAGAGTTCCTTTTTTTTAAATATGAACTGTTTTTTTTATTATATCGTTTACAAGTGGCCAGTTCTAAAAACCTACAGTGTCGTCCTCGTAAATGTGTAAACCGTAAATTAGATCCAAATCTAATATTTCTTCAAAAATATCACTGTAAAACTGTAAATAACTTTCGTCAGTAAACGATTAGCTTCGTTGGACACAATAAATAATGCTTCTTGGACATTACTAAACAATATCGAAAACATTAATCAAAACATTTCTCATACTTTATGAAAAAGGTTTTCACTTTGTCGAAAATGAATTTATATTTTCCGCTCGGCCGGCAGTTTACTAAATGTGAGAACATTGTAACTAGTCTTTGTTTCATTTTATTTTCTACTATTCGATTAAAATGGCAGTTTTTTCGATATGGAACTTATGAAAGGCCAGTTACGATTACTTCTTCGTCGTGTCGATGGCACGACATTGAATTAGATTTTGTTGGCCTAAATTTTCGCTACTTCCACAGCATCGTCGGTGGCAGCGCAGAGGTAACTAAGCCTTCATTTTTTGGGGCACAGAGAGAGGGCAGGATAAGAGGTTGGACACAGTTTACGATTACTGAAACCAATATAGGATTGTGTACAAAAAAATTGTATGGATAATTTAGTAGAGCTTTTTCTGCTGTGCAACACCATTAACGGCATAGCAATTGAAAACGAAAACGTTTTTTGGTAGAATACCAAAAAAAAAATAAGCACTGATAAATCATCCGAAGTTAGCTCTATTGTTAGTTAACAAAAGCTATTATTTATTTGTCAAATAACTGATATATTTCCAAAATAGTGCTTCAATGGTGCCGATTCCAAAAAAAAGATGCTCTGAAGTTAAATTTAGTTTAGTTTGTGAACAAGGGAATCGGTACCATTATCAGCCTATAATGTTCCGACTGTTGCATGCTGGGACATAGGCCTCCTGTCTGTGAGAGGGAGTGGGCCTTAATCCACCACGCAGGCCCAGTGCGGGTTGTTGTGATCAAAATATTATTCTATATCCATGAACGCCATTATCCATCTCATATTTATTAAAGCTTTTTTTAAGCACCGCAGCATGAACATTTTTACGAGGAATTTTTATTTTCCGGTGACGCATATTGCATTCTGCGCATTGAAATAGTGAAATAAAAGTTATATTAAATAAAAAATAATCGTAATTAAATTAATATAGGTATGTATTTATATTTCGGTGTATCATTTCATGTTCGCAATGTGACAGTAACAGGCTGGTATTATTTATTATTATTATATTTATACACAAATTGAACGTTCATTATATGAAACATGTATGAGTGCCATAAGTCAACATTAAACCATATCGGATCATCGCCCCTGCATCGCTTTAATTTACATCTCATCTTGTATCCAATCGAGAACTTGATACATTCTAATGTAAGTGACAGCTGAACAATCAGATTCGAGTTCAATTCCCATATGAACAATCAGATTCGAGTTCAATTCCCTTCGTTTCGCTTTGCTTCGTTCAGTATTAGAATTGCAATTTATACAAATTCGATCACTTACAGCGACTTCGAAGTTTCTCTGAAAAATATGTTTGTTAAACATATTCATATTTGGACGGTACAAAATATTAGCCAGCAAAGTGAAGCCATTTTATTTTTTTATTTTATTATATTGGGACATAAAACAGTTAGGTACACGTTACAATTTTTGTAAATAACAAACTAGGGTAATAGAGGTAAACATGTAACCCACACCAATGTCCGCAGAATAATCTATTATGGAGAAATAAAACCTCGCATCTACTGAAGGCGATTTAGGTTAGAAAGAATTCATAATTATTGTGAAAGCAATTGAATAGCCTAATTTTGAAGTTGGGTATTTGAAGATATCGTTTAGTGATTTCAGAAAGGTTCGGGAAACCGTAGGTTCTTCACACATAAAAGGAGAGCGGTTCGATGATATATCCTCCACGAACGAGGATGCTGACTTTACATATGTCCGGCACACTCAGAGCAGTTAGTCCCTACACTAGTCACATAGCTGACTGACATACATTTACTACGAGTATGAGCATTAATATCAAATTATAGGTGGTGCCGACGATTCTATTCTTTGACTAGAAAAACAGTACCTTGTATTAAGCTGCATAAGAAAAAATAAAAGAGAAGATTTATATCTGTAAAGGCTCATTTACATTGGTCAATAGGGCCGTATGTGGGGTGCTGGAGATTTCTGTATAGCATATCATAGGGCCCGAATTCTGGGAACTGTTTTCATTAGTCGATAGAGAACGATTGCGGTATACGGAGAACCTTGGCACTTGCTTCGAAGGCTCATTTTAATTAGGTGTGAGTTTTCGCACGCTTTTTACCGACCGATTTTATTTATATATTAGGGGATTCCCCGCAGATGGTGTACCGACTGCGTTATCGACCGAATTATCGACGAATGGAAATCAGCTACAATGTATATGGTGTACTTAACTTAATAAAGAGTATTTTATCATTCTATCTATCTATACAGGGTTACTGGTAACTCGACGTATTCCTTGCAGGACGTCATAGTAGGGTTAAAATGCAACAAATTAAGCCACCAAATGTTCTACCGAAATTCAGTAGTTTTTGAATTAGTTAAGAGTTTTAGTTTTTTAATGAGAAATCCCAGATTAAACCATTTGAAACCAATTTAAAAATGATTTACGGCGCGACTGTACTGAAATTTAAGTTATTATCATAGTTGACGCCGTAACACACCTTTGTTAATAATTAAAAGTTCAATAATGCCTAAAACTTTGGCAAATATCACTAACAAAACATTTAATTTTTTGTAATTTTTGCTATTACTTCATAAAAAATGTAGTCTAGTGCAAAAAAAAATACTACACCTGGTGTACAAATTACTAAGAAAATATCCTTGTCTTATCAGCTATCCAAAAAGGTATGAAAGTTAATACAAAATCATGGACTACATTATGAAAATCGTTTTTGATTTAGTACAGGCGTGCGTTTCACAAAAAGGTGATTATTCGAAAAAACAAAAACAAAATCGTGAACATTATTATTCTTTTTAATCAATATTAAAAACTTTAATTACACACATTTCACACGTCTTGTTCGATGTGCTGCCCTCGGTTTCGAATACATGTTCTTATTCGCTTCCTTACTTCGGTTTTTGTTATTCTTGAGGTGATTGTTGCCCTCATCTGGTCCGCCGCATTTGTAATTCTCTCCCTTAGTTCTTCAATTGAATTTACTGGGGTCACATAAAGTAGATCTTTCATATGAAGACGTAAAAGTCAAGCGGCGTCAGATCAGGGCTTCGTGCAGGCCACGGAATCGGCCCACCGCGCCCTATCCATCGGTTTGGATAGTTTTCATCCAGCAATTGTCGAATTGTGATTCGGAAGTGGGCTGGACATCCGTCATGTTGGTAAATCATGTTTGCTCTTCTTTCTTGCGGTACATCCGTGAGCAGTGCTGATAAATGATTTCTGAGGAAATCTTCATAAAGTTCCCCATTTAGTGTTCGGGGTAAAAAATGTGGGCCAATTAATTTGTCGTCAATAATACCCATCCAAACATTAAGCGAGAACCTTCGCTGGGATGCGGTTGGTTTCAGTTTTTTAGGGTTTGCTTCTGCTTTCGGTGCCCAGTAATGTAAGTTGTGGTAATTTGTGATACCATCACGATCAAAACATGACTCATCGGTCCACAGAATGTTTTTTAAAAAGTTTTCGCTGTCGGCGTCGGCACTTAGCATAAAACGACAAAATTCAAGCCGTCTCGGCGGATCTCCTTCTTCTAATGACTGGACTGGTTGGTAATGGTATGGATGTCGGCCTGACAAGTGAACTACAGACCAGACTTTCCACTGTGACATACCAAGCTCACGCGCTACGATGTTTGTCGATGTGTTAGGATCGTCAATAAAACGTTGAAGAATAAGCTCCTCGTCCTCAGCCGTGTATCTCCGGGAACGACAAGTGTCAACTTGCCTGCTTCTTAGGACGCTGCCAGTTTCAGATATTCGCCGATAAGTCGATCCGAAGACACTAACGTGGGGGAGTCGGCGGTTGGGAAAGCGAAGTTGATATTCTCGCCGCGCCTCAGCAGCGTTACCGTCACAAAGTCCGTAACAGTACATTATGTCAGCGTATTCAGGATTATGCACATGCAAAAGTATTGACAATCATACCTTTCTGAATAACTGATAAGACAAGGATATTTTCCTAGTAATTTGTACACCAGGTGTAGTATTTTTTTTTTGCACTAGACTACATTTTTTATGAAGTAATAGCAAAAATTACAAAAAATTAAATGTTTGGTTAGTGATATTTGCCAAAGTTTTAGGCATTATTGAACTTTTAATTATTAACAAAGGTCTGCTACGGCGTCAACTATGATAATAACTTAAATTTCAGTACAGTCGCGCCGTAAATCATTTTTAAACTGGTTTCAAATGATTTAATCTGGGATATTCATAAATAAACTAAAACTCTTAACTAATTCAAAACCTACTGAATTTCGGTAGAACATTTGGTGGCTTAATTTGTTGCATTTTAACCCTACTATGACGTCCTGCAAGGAATACGTCGAGTTACCAGTAACCCTGTATATGTACATCATCCCAAGTTTTGTTAAGAGAAAGCAAACGACATGTAATATCAGAGGTCTGACTTCATAGTCGTAAGACTAAGACAAATGTCTCCGCATCACTCAAAGGCGACGCGCACGCGACATATCTCGCGTTCTATATCTATAATATGAGCGATGACGTACTGATGACGTAAATCAGAAAAAAATTCATCAATGATTACAAAAGGGTGATACTGATGAAAATTATGGTACTTAAGGTACATCACGTTTTTAACCCTCACTCATACACACCTACCTATTTCCCCATGCCCATAGACGGCGTTACAGAGACGTATTTGAATCGGTTGAGAGCCTGTGCACACGGTGCGCCGCGGAGCTGCACCGTGAAGATTTCACCGCATTGGCGGTCACACAGTCGTTGCGGCGCCGTCACGTTGTTACGCCGCAGCGGCACCGCACCGCAAAGATTTTGACCTTTTTTACAGCGCACAAACAACTGAGCAGTGCGGCTCCGGCGCCGACGTCGCAACGCGTACAACACTCCTCGCCTCCTAGCGGGCAAGTTCGGTGTACGTGCTGTGCGACGCCGGAACGTACCGTGTGGCGTACCATGGATATTTGTATGTGAGGCGCCGCAGCGACATCTCTCCGGCGCCACGCCGCCGCCCCAACGCATTGTATGCACAGGCCCTAATATAAACACAAATAAACATACTCTTATGTACATATAGGTACTAAACTGGCTTATTACTGACTTCGTCCGCGTCAAATTTCTTGTTCCCCCGACCCGCTGCGTCGCGTTGCATCGCCTGCCCGCGCTAATAGTTCGTTTTCGTTTAGCATTCTTTCTGACTTTTTTTCTACGACCCCTAGCAAGGCTAGGCTAGCCGAGCAAGGCTCCTAGGGATCGTAGCGTGATGTAAAATAGCCAATAACCTTCATCAAGAATTGGGCTATCGAGGCAAAATGATTTTTTCAAAGCCGACTGGTAGTTTCAGAGATTACCCCCTACATACAAAACTTACAAACAAATTTTACCTCTTTATAATCTTAGCATAGATATATTACACATTTACATTCGAAGCCTATGATTGTATGATTTTGGCAGAATCCATTTTATGTAGAATACCTAAATACTACCTAAATCTACATGTTTAGAAAACCTATTCATAGTAAAAGAAGCACGAGTATTCTTGTTTGTTCGTATAACAAACTGGATGTTTCAAGACGTCTGAAAATCTAAACTGGTAATCCTGATTTTTTTTTTTGGGCCAATGGGCCTGGTTGGATTACGTATTTCTGAATACTTTAATATTGTCTCATGTTTTTGTGCTTTTTTTGTAAACTTAAAAAAAAAAATATAGCATTGACACAGATACATTCAATTTGGATGAAAGGTACACGAATGGTCTATATTTTGGATTAAAACTTGGGACACTAAGAAAAATGCCCGCGGTTTTACTCACATCTTAGAACAGTTCTTCTAAGATGTTTTAACCACCAGTATTAAATAGAATATATATTTATTTATTTATATTTATTTTATTTTATTTATTTATATATACTTTATTGTACACCACAAAAAATACATGACAAAAAATAAATCAAACACAACAAAATATACAATGGGCGGCCTTATCGCTTTCTGCGATCTCTTCCAGGCAACCATAAGATGGACAGTGATTTGCCTACATAAAGTGGGGCTGTCGTTGGTGTAAAAAATAAATAAATACAATATACGAAAATTGATACACAGATATATCTAAATATATATATATATATCCTAAATAATATATACATAAATACATACATATGAAATGTATAAGCAACGAAAATAAATGAAGACTATAGATAATTACAGTTACGAGAACAAGCTCACAGCGACAATTCATTTTCCTTTACGAGTCTTTTAAATGCGAGTAACAATTGCGCGCGTTTTATTTGAACTGGCAAAGCATTCCACAAACGAGTGGCCTGGACAGTAAAGGATTTGTCGACGAACGTTGTGGAATGCATAGGCATTTTAAGCTTCAAGTTATCTGATGACCTTAAAAATTTCGTGTGCGAGTCGCCAAGAAACTGGAAACGTTCCTTGAGATAGAGAGGGGTGGAAGGGGAAAAGAGAACATTATACAAAAGGGAAAGAATATGAGCATTCCGGCGAAGGCGAATTGGTAACCACTTGAGCTTCTCACGAAATTCGGAAACATGGTCAAATTTACGCAAACCGAATATGAACCTTATACAAAAATTTTGAAGCCGCTCAAGTTTATCAAGTTGGTCTTGGGTAAGGTCAAGGTAGCTGGTATCAGCATAGTCAAGGATGGGAAAAGAAGCGTTTGTGCAAGCGCAATCTTGGTGGCAGTCGGTAGAAAATTACGCAATCTCTTCAAAGCTGCAGCGGATGCATATAGCTTGCGGCTAACTTCCTGTAGCTGGGCAGTCCAAGAGAAGTTCTTATCAATCAATATTCCTAAGTTTTTAACTTTCTCACTGAAGGGAACAACTGCGTTGTCAAAAGAAACTTGGGGAAGAGTCGTCCAGTCGATCCTTGAGATCATCCTAGAACTATATTATACTCGTATTAACTATATTATTCTTATCTGACTGAACTACCTCGTTGGTTTAGTTGTCGCAAGCGCTATTGCTGAACATGAGGTCCTGAATTCGATTCCTAGGTCGGGCAAAGTGTTATTGGGTTTTTCGATCTGGAATTTCTCTGTAACAGCCCGAAACCTGGAATTGGGCCCGGTTGATAGCAATAGGCTCGCCCCCTGTTACATGGGACATAATCATAACGAAATGTGGGTGTACTATAGGTACAGCTCTGCCAAACCCTTCGGGGAATACAGGCTGTGATGTGATAGTGATGTGTAGGTATGTATATTATTTAAAAAATAAGAAATACACAACTAAGAATTATCTCAAGCAAAGCAGGAGTGGGTTGATAGTTCTTATAATATACGAGATGCGCCTCGCGGTTTCACCCGCATAAGTTTTGACCCCGTGGGTATATCGGGATAAAAATTATTTGTGTTATTCCTGGTTATAAACTATCTGTGTGCCCAATTTCATCCAAATCCGTTCAGTACTTTTTGCGTGAAAGAGTAACAAACATCCATCCATCCATCCATCCATCCTTACAAACTTTCGCATTTATAATATTAGTAGGATATCAATATGAAAAAATAAGAACACAACTAAGAATTATCTCAAGCAAAGCAGGAGTGGGTTGCTAGTTCTTATAATATATTTCAATATAAAAACGAATCCACCCTGAAGCGTGCCAAACATAAGCTGATTCTTAAACAGCCTGTCTTCAAAGCCTACAGCGAATATGTAAATAAAATTATTCTACCAGAAAACAACATTGTATTGTGTTGATTGTATCCTATTTTATCCGAACTGGAAACTACGGCTCCGTGGTGTGGGTAAATAAACAAAAACAAGGTTTTGTATTCTGAAACCAACTTATTTTGAACAAAGGAACAGGTTCGGAATTATTTAATTGGTATCAGATTTCGGATATCTTTTCCCTCGTGTATTCTGTAGGTATTCAAATCTTGGGACGGGCTATCCTTTATGACTAGACATCCTCCTTCTGCGAAGCAATAATGCTCGCGAAGGAGGAGGCGGATCGGTTGAGGAAAAGGCAAATTTCGCGCCCTCTCGCCCCTAGCCGCCGCAGGATACGCCCTGGGCGTCGGGAATCCCGGGCGGATTTCGGACGGTGAGCAATGGGTAGCTCGCCGTCCGGTGAGGGCCAGGCCTGGGTCGACGGCGAGTTGTATTACACGCGCGCCTCAAAGAGATGTCAGCACAAGTGTAGGGGTCCATTAGGGCCGCAGGCATCGGCCCTGGGTCTTGAACAAGTCCGAAAGGGTTACCGAGGCCCCTGGCAACACAGGCAACGGAAGGAATACGGGTGGGTTTTAGGCACTAAGAGTCTGACACACCCTCCCGCTCCGCCCAGAGCGGGAGAAGTTATTTGATAATTTACCACCTAAAAAAAAAATGCATCGTGATCAAGAAAGAGTAAATATGTTTAAAAAATCC
This sequence comes from Atethmia centrago, assembly GCA_905333075.3. NCBI lineage: Eukaryota > Metazoa > Arthropoda > Insecta > Lepidoptera > Noctuidae > Atethmia > Atethmia centrago. The sequence goes on along the minus strand of HG995383.1, from coordinate 8,628,608 downwards.
TATTATTACGGTGACGGTGAAAAATACCCTATCAGGACATGGAGTTAAAACAAATGTAGTCTGAAAATTATGTTTTCGATACATAAAATCGCGTGGTTGGTCTAGTGGTTGCAAGCGTTACTGCCGAGCATGAGGTCCTGGGTTCGATTCCCGGGTCGGGCAAAGTGTTATTGGGTTTTTCTGTCTGAAATTTCTCAGTAGCAGCCCGGAGTCTGGATTTGTCCCCGGTTGATGGCAATAGGCTCGCCCCTATTGCATGAGACTTAAACATAACTGGCGAAATGTGGTTGTACTACAGGTACACCTTTGCCCAACCTTTCGGGGAAACAAGGTGTGATGTTACGTGTGTATATAAAATGTTTCATTCAACTATATTCTGAAAATCAGCCAGAATCTTATGAAACAGTTCGGTAACATTTTTAACATATTTGAAAATGTGGGCCGGTCAGACGTGACGAGAAAAAATTCTGAAATTAAACTTTTTGGATTCAGAATAACCTAATCTATCGATTATATACGGTTTCAGTCGTAAAATGATGCAGCAAACATTTTGGTCATGCTCGTTTATTAGATACTATTATGAGCAACATGGATAAAATTGCTTTTATAGTTATCTAAATTAAATTTCATTAATTTACACGATTTTGTAACAGAAAACTAGGCGCTAACGAAGCTTTTCAGCAAAATTTTGCAAATTGCAAAATTCGATTCACATAAACAGCCTATAATGTTCCCACTGCTGGGACAAAGGCCTCCTCTCTGTGAGAGGGAGTGGGCCGTAATCCACCACGCGGGCCCAGTGCGGGTTGGTAGAAGTCACATGTCTTCGAATTTTTGGTTCTAGGACATGCCGGTTTCCTCACGATGTTTTCCTTCACCGTTTTGAGAGCAGTGGTTATGAAATAATTTACACAAAGTAAAGCGCCTGTCCGGGTTCGAACCTAATAAATTAATATTTTATAAAATTAAATATATTAATAAAAAAATAGAAACAAATAAATTATTTGGTATTATTTGTGACTTGAAGAGCCATATTGATTAGTAAAGCGTGGTGTCCGCATTCCACGTCGAAGCGCGTATTTTGGGTCATGTTGATTAAATGATGATAAAATTATTTCGGTGATGTGTGGGAAATATCACGAGTTTGGGAGCGTAAGCATACGCGCATTTATTGATTATTTTTATAGTCAACTTACTAGGAAGTCATAATAAGTTAAATGTCTCTATCAGTGCTAATAAGATTAATGGGAAACCTTAGTTTCTAGACATGCAGAGGTCACACGACATTACTAGTATTAGTGTGGATAGCATGTATTTAGGTGGTAACTATAACGTAGGTAGTGAACGAGTTTAATGTTGCCAGTCATTTTCACCTGTGTCAGACATTGGACTGAAATGAACTTAGTCAGCAGATGAAATGCGAAGTGCTAAAACCAAATATAGATAGATGAATCTGGGTTTGGGATTCCCTCATTTTATTGGAACAGACTTTTATAATGCTTGATTATCTTCTTGGCTTTACTAGTTAGCCTGTTAAGCCCCGCGCGACACCGATTCGGAGTCATACAATAGAAAATCAATTGTGTCTCATTAGCTGTTCTTGACCAATTAAACTAAGGTGATTTTTTAAAGAAAAAACTATCGCTAAACGTCATAAATTAATTTTAGTTGCAATGGAAACTGATCCATACGCAATAAAGTTATTTTTTTGAATCTCAAAGCATGAAATTTATCTCGTCTCGTTGGCTTTGGTAGGTATAACTATCATTTATTCAGACTAGAGCGCAGTAGATTAATAATGGCGCCGATTCCCTTATTCACAAACTAAATTAAATTTAAGTTCAGTGCATCTTTTTCTTTCTATTTCATTAAGAAAAGGACAAAACATAAATTTCAGTTTAGTCCTGTCAAATTAATCAGCGCTTGACGTAAATTGATGTAATTTTAGTAGGCAAGTTTTTAATCACGTCTAAACTTGCATGGAGTAGTGACAGGCGCTGATTAATTTGACAGGACTAAACTAAAATTTATCTTTTGTCCTTTTCTTAATGATATAGAAAGAAAAAGATGCACTGAACTTAAATTTCGTTTAGTTTGCGAACAAGGGAATCGGCACCATTGCCAGTTTTTTGCGAACTATCTATGTCAGACAGTGGTCTAAATTGGACTTAGTTAGCAGATGAAATGCGAAGTGCTACTTCTACTAACTAATTATGTCTAGATGAATCTGGGTTTGCGATCCCCTTGTTTTATTGGAACAGACTTTTATAAGGCTTTATTATCTTCTTGGCTTAACTAGTTAGTCTGCTGCGCTCTAGTCTAAACAAATTATAGTTAGAATAAAAGCTTAGAATGAACGTTTACTGTCTCCAGTATTAAAGCTAGTGGTAGTAGGTACATTTACCTACAAATCAAAATATAATACCGGAAGATTCAAGCGTCAGCATTATGCTGACTACCGACATACACAAAACTATAATAACGGAAGATACAAGCGTCAGAATTATGCTTACCTAAGCATAATGCTGACGCTTGAACCTTTTGACCTTGATCTCAGGACCAGCACCTAGGAACTCTCTAGGGGACCTAGAGGACCTGGACCTGGTTCTGAGATTAAACACTTTGCTGTTAAAAAAAACGAAACGTTTTAGCAATTAAGGGTTATAATAACATAACGATAGTAATATGATGATCATATCTTAATATTGGATTAGAAAAAAAGATTTGCAAATGATTATATGGACATGATTGACCCGGGACCACAATTACAATATGAATATACCTAATACAATGCCTGCCAAAGGTTACAAAAGTATCGGTTTTTTTTTTATCATTTCCATTCCATAGGCGACTAATTAGTTCATTACGAGTCACGCAACGTGCTTTAATACTGATTTTACAATCAATGTCAAGTGACGTCAAGTTGGGGGAGGGGGGAGGGGGAGGAGGTTAGTCATGCTTTTAGCTATTAGTGTAATGAGTTACAGAATGTATGACACGGGGATGACATCAATAAATTTGTATTTTATGTTACCATAAACGGGTAGCATCGACGCGTACACTGTAATCATGAATTCAGCACATGATTCTAGGTAGACCTCCTTACGAAGAAATTTTTCGGGTGGCATCGACGCGTAAACTGAAATCATGAATTCAGCGCATGAGTCTAGGTAGACCCCTAGAGAAGAAATTATTCGTCGGTTATTAGAAAAAAAATTAACCGCATAGGTATTGCATGTGGATCTGTGGTGGCGCCGACTCACTTAGAAATAATAGGTCGTGAGTTCGAACCCAGACAAGCGCACCACTCACTGCTCTCAAAAGGGTGAAGGAAAATATCGTGAGGAAACTGGCATGTCCTAGAACAAAAAAAAATCGAACAGATGTGACATCTACCAACCCGCACTGGGCCCGCGTGGTAAGTAGATTACAGCCCACTCTCGAAGAGACGAGGCCTGTGTCCCAGCAGTGGGAACATTATAGGCTGATGAAGTATTGCACTTTTCTTTTTTCTGTGAAATAGCAGATTTTTTTAAAATAACTGACAAACAATTTCAATGCAGGGGTGTTCAGAATCATGAACTGAATCCACGTATGTTCCGACGTTACGTAAATAGGATGCCAGAAGCACAGACACGGTCGAAGTCGCGATGCTTAGGAGAGGCCTATGTCCAGCAGTGTCGGCTGAAGTGATGATGATGATAATACTTAATTGCAACCTTAAAAACATACTTCATGAGTTGGTGTCTTCTATAAGTTGGCCAACTTGAATTTTATTATTAGTTAAAGTGTGTCGTGACCGTGCTTGACCCATTTTAAGAGAAGAGTTTTGTTCATTATATAAAAGAACTTTTTATCTTTAAATATTTTGTAAGAATCTAGTCATTTTCCGGCGAATTGCTCAAAATAAAACTTTAACCTCTGATTTTATAACCCAATTTTAATTATAAAACCTTCATTAAAATTCAAAATAATGCTTTCACCAAGTTTTAAACCAACATCCCTATTTCGTTACATAATATACACTAACTCTTTCCCATGGGGGTAGGCAGAAACGTCATACATCTGTTCATACACGCACGACCGTTGTCGTGAAGTACTTCGCACCTGAACTTTCTAAAGAACACCAATAAGGTCAGTGACTGTGTATATCCTTCTAGGGCGTCCGGCGTTTCCTCTCACATCTGCTTTGTCAATATTTTTTGTTAGTTGACTTTCTTTCATCCCCTCAAAATAACTATAAACGTACTCTTTTCAGTTTTTATCACTAAATCTTCTTCTATATCGTTGTTACAGGAGTATCCCTGGTGTACATATTGGTGGTGCTCCCAGGCCTGCTGCCGTGGAGGAGCGGGCCCGGCGCCTGGTTCCTATCGATGTGCCACCTGCTGGGGGCGCTGGCGCCCTGGTGCGGCTCCTTCCTCTACCACCTATTCATGAACCACACCCGCGGAGAGCAACTGTACCATCGGCTGCTGCAGCTTGATATGCTGGGGATATGGGTCAGCCAGAGTATAGGTAAGTGGATAAATTCAGTTATAGGTGCTGCGCTAAATTAAGGTCTGCTAGGTTTGAATTGATCTTCATTGGTTATTTCTAGGATGGTAAAATTAATCGGTACAAAACAGCTCACGTGATTCTATTTCCAGGAATGACCAGAAGGTCAATACCAGAATTAACTGACAACTTTGTAGGGATTATAAATAACGCTTCATTTTGTGGATGAAGTTAACAGAAGTTGCGGTATTTATTTGGCGAAGTTTTTAATAAGATACCTACCCACAAAGTAAGAGCAAGGCACTAAACTCACACAAAGCGATAAGGCCGCCCATTGTATATTTTGCAGTGTTTGATTTATTTTTTGTCATGTATTTTGTGGTGTACAATAAAGTATATATAAATAAATAAATAAACTTTTAAAGAACTATCCTCAGAAGATGAAATGAAATTGTTTATTCTGTAAATAGGATATCAGAATCACTTTTAAAAATTGCATAAAAAAAAAATTAGCTAGGTGGAGTCGACATTTCCTATTTGACTACCCCTGAGAAGAAATGACGAAACATACTCAAGGGTCAAAGTCTCTTTTAAAGTCAAGACATAATCTTGGTCAGATCATGTGAGGACCATTAGTTTGGTTCAGAGATGACCACACGACTAAATATAGACTAAATAGATGTAGCCAGTTAGTTAGATATAGTCCTTTATCAGCCCTACGCAAACCGCAAGCATGAATAGCCTATCTACGTATTATTCCGTTAATAGTTCAACCTTAAAGTTTCGCCCACTGATGGTTCGAAAGTCGTCGTGGGTGGCACTTTACCACATCCCTAGCATCATCCGGGAGTTAGGAAGTGCAATCTATGAAGCACTATGTGGAAAATAGTTTTAGAAAGGATAGGATACTACTAAAGCCCGCTTGCACTACAAATTACTAAATACATTTAGCACTAAACGTAGGGATTTAAAAGAAAAAATCTGTGATCTTTAAACATCATCATTCTCCTGCCCTTATCTTATTTATTTGGAGTCGGCGCTACTACATGTCTTCTTCTTCCATACTTCTCTATTAGTTGTCATCTCGGTAGTCTCCCCCTTTTCTAGCCATATCATCTTTCACACATTCCATCCATCGTTAATTCGTTCTTCCCCACAGTCATTCTCAAAACTTTCCTCATTCCTCCGCATCGCATGCCCATACCACAACTTTTCAGGCACCGGTGTCACTTTCAGACTTCCTCATACATACTCATTTCTTATTGTATCCATTCGGGTAACACCACACATCTCTCTTAGCATTCTCATCTCAGCTGCATGCAATTGCCTTTCATTCATCCCTTTTGTGGCCCAATATTCTGTCATCTTTAAACGGACGAGAGAAAATCCAACGATAATCACGCTATTCTTCAAATTATCGCCGCGATGATATCGCCATGTGGAGATTAGTTCATAAAGTAAATGGAATTTGATAGCACGCCGAGACTATGGCCGCATTTTCTCGACCGTGGAGATGACGCCTCTGCGATGACGCCTATAGAAATACCAAAGAAAGAAAGCCTAATCTTATTTAAGTGTAGATGGATCTAACCTACAATAACATAACATAATAGACAATAATGCATGAACCTATATTTGTACAGCATCTATTTCGAAACCAGCACAATACAAGCATTACGGAATCGACAGGTAACTGAGTGTTGTCTGCCCGCTCACATATCAGTAGTACGTCAGTCCATTGCCTGTCCGTCACAGATATTCATGAATGGATCTTGGCTATACATTAAGCATACATTACTTACCTACTTGTATGGCATGTACCTAACTATACTGTATAGATAATTGGTTTAAGAAAATAACAAGTTATTAACTAATCCTGCAATAGTTGGATTTAGAAGAGGGAAGTAGACGATCGTAGACAAAGATCCTTTTTTTTGGTTGGGATATTATCAAATAACTTCTCCCGATCTGGGTGGAGCGGGAGGGTGTATCAGGCTCTTACTGACTAAAACCCACCCATGTTCCTTCCGTTGCCTGTGTTGCCAGGGGCCATGGTATCCCTTTCGGACTGTCCCGCGACCCCGGCAGGCATCGGCCCTAGTGGACCCCTACACTTGTAGACAAAGGTCCTGCTAACTTAAGTTCAGTTTTTTTTAAGCCAAGCGATTAGCTTAGGGTGCCCCCTCCCCCCCTGCCAGCTAAATGGTTGTTTATAGAGATGTGAAAACATTCATGGCAGTAGTACATATGATAATGAAATGAAAAGGAAAAAGAGTAACCATTTCATTCGTGAAACCGACAGTAATTGATCGGTTTTATCTATCAGTTTGTATCCGCCTACGGCTGCCGAATGCTCCTACGCTTTCAAATCCATTCCCTTGAGCATTGCCCCTGTGGCCTTTAATATTCCGTTTGAGCGAGTGTCACTTGAAGTGTCACGTTTTACTGAAAGTTTATACTGATTGAGCTACTGATGTAGACAGGCTGTGGCATTTTTTGCTCTAATTCTCAGTTCTCTGCCTATTTTTAGGTTGGTAAAGTACAGAAACTGATTTTTACTTCGTAAAAGTTGACTACAGAAAGTATAAGAAACCGGCCAAGTGCGTGTCGGACCACGCACAATAAAAGGTTTGCAGTTGGGAAGTTGGGATGAATTTATCCCAAAAACAAACTTAACATTGTAGTTGAAAAACATGTTCTCCCATACATCGATATATGCCACGGTCAATTCTCCAACTGCAAATTTATGTTGGTCGACTATAACTCGTTAACTTGTAAAGCCTACTGAGCCGTGATAGTTTTTCTTTTAATTTTATTATATGTACTACTGCCATATTTTTTTTCACATCTCCATAAACAAGCATTTAGCTGGCAGGGACACTTGACTCTAACAAAAATTAGCACTTTAATGCCTAATATTATGCAAGTGGATCCTTGAATCGAAAAGTGTTCACAGACCCGCAATATTTTTGAACGGCCTACCCAACGATACCCCATACCATGGGGTAGACTAGAAAAAAATATCATCCCCGCCTTACGTAAAAGGGCCTAAAAAAATGTTTTTTTCAAGATTTTGTTTTAGCACTTTGTCGGCGGGATTAATAGTATACCTATGTCAAATTACAGCTTTCTAGTACTAAGTGTCTCTGAGCTACAGTAGGGACAGACAGACAGACAGACGGACATGGCGTAACTATAAGGGTTCCTTGTTTACTACGGAACCCTAAAAAGAACTGACGTAAAGACAGTATATCACAAAACTTTAAATGAACTAAGATTCTCATTATTGTACTCTCATAATAATAAAACCAAAAATGTAAAACATTATTAAAGGTAAAATATGTTAATTTTGTCTCGCACAAAAGGTGTGGAAATATTACATATAGTTACGAGTAAACGAGAGACTTGTACTTGCAGAGCAAATATAAGAAATATAACGACGAAAATAAGACCGAATCCAGCCAGGTGAATAATATTAAACATATTGTAGGTAAAACAAGTACGTATCTACCTAAAACTTTATTGAAGTTCAGGTTTTTAATAACTATTTATACTGATATGCACCGTGTTATGTTAAAAAATAAATGAACTAAAGTAGAATTAAGAATAATTTCTTCTCAGCAGTAACTCAGATAAGTTCGTAGGCAAAGGAAAAACGTAAATAAACTGAAATACACTAAAAAAACAAAAAGGTTTTCTTGTAAAAGTTCAGACGCTGCAAAGAAAGGCGTTTTAATAACAGTGGGGAATGTTATAAAATATCTCCGTAAATGATTAAATTTATATTTCAAAATAAAGCTTTTAGGATTTATGATGCATTCGTTTTTCCCACAGCATCCCCCGCGTAAAGGGGAGAAAAAGTATCCTATATTCTGCCTACCCATGTAGGTATGTGTAACGGATTTGGATGAAATTAGGCACATGGGTAGGCCACCCATGTGCTTAATTTCATCCAAATCCGTTCAGCTGTTTTAGCGTGAAAGCGAAACAAACAAACTCACTTTCGCATTGATATTATAAGTTAGGATTACGATGATGATACATTTACTAGTTACACTTAAAATCAAAGAAACTACAATTTCTTTTCAAGAAGCATATGTTGACATACATTGACATGTATGTCAACACATGCTTTTTCATCCACCAAAAATACGTAGTCGCTATGAGCAATCTTTCAGCGTCCAACAAACAGGCTTTAAAGTGAGTAAAGTGCTTAAAGCGATTGGTCATTGAGCGTCGAGTGAGGTCTCTTGTGATCATAATCTTTTCTTTTTACACTTTACTACCAAACGGTTTAAATGGCGCCTAAGCAATTAGGGTTGCTTTCACTTTTAAAACCTCCATACAGACAGGAAAACGATCACGGTAGCCCCCAAAAATTCACGTGGCACCTTTCGTAAATTTTTAAAACACATCGTTCATTTCAAATGAAGCTTTCATAAACGAGGACAATAACGCCGTTCAAATAGCTAATTAAATTTAAGATTAAATGTATTTTATTACAAGACTCTTTAGTCGTTCATTGTTAGTTCGTAACGCAATTTATTAGTGAGCGACTACTGTTATTAACTTGTGAATGTGTGAAGGGTTAGTTCTACTTTGATGACTGCAATAAATATAATGGGAGAATGTTCTGTCTGAATATCAATCAATCAACACAGGCTATAACAGTCCACTGCTGGACATAGGCCTCTCCCAGCGCCACAACACCCTGTCCTCCGCCTTCCGCATCCAGTCTGTCTCAGCCACCTTTTTAAGGTTGTCGGTATTTCTGTTATAGAGCAAGAATAAGCTAAGTTCCTTTCATTAATTATGGGTAACCAGCCTACCTCCGAGATCAGGTTTTGGTTGTGAAAGATACCTCGAGTCAAGTACCTGTCAGGGTTTAATCGTAAACAACCCCGGATTAAAGAACGCAGGATTAAAATACTGCATTTCTTTCTTATATTTCTTATCTTTCCTGTAGCATCATATTGTCAGAATAAGAACATAGATGCTTTATTGTTTTTATATTGGTAAACCATTCACAACAGATAACATTCGATTGAATTTACATCAGATTTACAGATTTTGCAAAACTTGAGATTTGAAGGTCCCTAACTCATATATAACCCTTTGAAATTATAACACTCAGAATACATGTAGATACGAGTACGACCAAAACAACTGCCTGAATTTTAAATTCGAATCTCTTTGATCCAGTAAGACTATTTGAATTGTGAATCTGAATTTCATAAGATTTCATAATTCAAAACTTTGGGAGACACTTTATACAAGTCTGTGTGTCTGTGAAAACAAAGTATTCTACAAATGTTATACTTTCTAATTCTTTATTTAATGCTGGCAAATTATTGTTTTATTCATGTAAAGTATTGTAAAGCATGACCAAGCCGTGTTAATATAGGGGTTCGTTTCCAAAATACCAAAATTCATTTTTTTATTATTCTAAAACACTAGAGTATACAGTAGTGTAGGTCTTTCAGAAACTATCAAAACCTTTCTTTGTTTGTGTAACATGTAGGTACGTACATACTCACATATAACTAACCTATCCGTGTGTTTCCGGGTCGACCTCAAAAGGTCGTATCATTTGTACACCAGCGGTTAAAATATTGTGTAGTTCGTAGGTTTTATTTTATAAGCCATATAATACTATATTAACTTATGGGAAGTCAGGCTGAGAGTCAGCTATTTTCGAACATCAAACGTTTAAATAGCTTAAATCGTGAGCATTTTGTTCAGCTGTCTTTTGTAACTCCCACTTCTTAATGTGGTACTTTTACAAATCGTTGATGTGATGATGTGACTAAAACAGCGTCCAATTCCAATTTCGTAACAACACAATTCCAAATCAAAATCATGCAACTAGCAATTTTATCAGACACTTGTTAAGTAAGAAGAGCGTCATTTCTCGATAGATGTCGCCACTCGAGCCGGCGGGCCCACAGTGCGGCCCTAATGAATGGATGTCATATTGATGGAACTTAGTGAGTTGGATAGTGGTTGTGTCACCAGGTATTGGTCACTTGTTAACTGATTTTATTCATATAAAAAAATTATTTCAACTTAACAATATAAAAAATATGTCAGGACGCATTCTTGACCTCGTGTTGACTATCTTAAATTCCGGCATCGTATGTCCCGCTCTAAATCCCCTAAGTATAATTGACCCTTTGCATCCCCCAATCGAAATTAATTTAAAATCATATAAAGACACAAGCCTTCCTTATAATAGTAATAAAAGACTAAATTTTTACAAAATAGATTATGATATTATGTGTAAACAGTTAAATGAGATCGATTGGAACCTTTTATTTGATGGAACTCACGATGTGAACGATAGGGTCAGTATATTCTTCAGTAAAATTAAAAATATAATAGAAATGCAACATCCCCCTACCACACGAAAACATAAGATCTGAACATAAAACATAACATCCTTGGATCGATAAAGATTTAATAAGAACTTTGCGAGAAAAATACGCCAGCGATACAGAACCTACAAAAACCCCATGGATGAGCTTAAACTTAGCTGCTGACTAAACGGTGCTCGGTTATGGCTGCCTCATGCTACAATAAATATAGTAGCACCAGTTCTTATCCCCTAACAATGACTGACGGCATCACATCGTCTTCGGATGGCATCAATATCTCAGGAATGCTCACTTCTCTTCCATGTACAGTCAGCAAAATGTGACTCATCATGTATCTTCGTCAAAATATATGCAAGACATGTTGGCTTATAGTTTGCCTTTGGTTACACCCACGAATGAAAGTGATGCCTTGCTCAATAAATTGAAACCACTGGATCGTCTAAAAGGCGCTGGGCCCGACGGAATCCCTCCTTATTTTGTCTCAAAGTGTGCTTTGCCTTTGGTAGCCCCCTTATTAAAAATATTTAATCGATCACTTGCGGCATATTTCCAAATATTTGGAAGGTAGCAAAGGTGGTACCAATTCATAAATGCAGTGATCGTAATTATGTAGGTGACTATAGGCCAATTTCAATTTTATCTACCCTCGCCAAAGTTGTTTTCAACGCCAAGGTTGTCAAAATCCTTGATTTATCCCTACATATAGTCTTATTTGAAACTTTACCTTAGTAATTCCCAGCATGGCTTTGTGAGTTCCAGATCTACATGCACAAACCTAGTGACCTTCATGGAGACCTTGACGAGTGCCATTGACGCTGGGAAACAAGTTGACGTGATATATACTGATTATAGCAGGGCCTTTGATCGCGTCCCCCATAATATACTTCGGTATAAATCAACTGCCTACGGCATCACTGGCTCCCTTTTTAATTGGTTTAAATCCTATCTCGATGGTCGTTCCTACTTTGTTGCCCTCAATGGCTACCAGTCAAACTTCTACAAGCTCACATCTGGCGTCCAACAGGGATCACATGTTGGCCCAGTTTTGCTTAACTTATTTGGTAATAATCTCGCCAATGAGTTGAAATTTTGTGAGTGTTACATGTATGCTGATGATTTAAAATTTTGCAGAATAATTGAATCAGACCTTGATGTTGAGTTGCTACAGAGAGATATTGACATGTTAGTAAAGTGGTGTGATGATAATGATAAGAACTTAAATATCAGCAAGTGCTACCAAGTGAAATTCAGTAGAAAAATTAAATTAACACGATATGCTTATTACATTAGTGGCAACTTAATTCAGGAAGTGGAACAAATAAGAGACTTGATGGGAGTTTTGTTCGATAGGCAGTTAACATTAGTACCCCATATTGAAAATGTAGTTAAAAAAGCTTCTAGAATGCTTGCGTTTGTCATTAGAAATGTTACCTGTTTTCGTCGCAATAAGACCAAAATTCTGCTTTATAATTGTTTGGTCCGTAGCTCGTTAGAATATTGGAGCGCTGTATGGAGACCACACTATGCCACCCACACACTAAGATTGGAAAGGGTTCAAAAACGATTACTGTGGGATTCGGAAGCTGAAGCTGCAGTGGTGAACGCTAAAACCATCTGCGACGATAAGCTCGCGTGGGACCGCCGGAGCCCCGCAGCGCCGGAGCCGTGATAGAAACCATGCTTACTGCATGTTGCATGCTCGCTTGCATGCTGCATGCTCGCTTGCATGCTGCATGCTTGCTGCATGCATGGTTTATGCTTGTTTAAAAATATATCCTCTGACCGTTTAACGGACGTTTTGATTTAATGAGTGTCGATATGAAATGTAAAAAGACGATTCTGACTGTGAACTTTCTGCGATATGATGGTTCTACTTTTTAATTATAATGGATATAAAATTTATGCCTAAAGATGATTCTGACTTACAAACTTATGAGTTTTGAATGTATGATAAATGAGTGTCTGCCAAACGATTTTCTGCGAAATGATGTTTATGCCGTCCGCTGTTTAGCAAAATAATATTATGACGAAAAAAGTTCTGCCATAAAGGGTAGACCCATTTGAATTTCAACTATGATTTTAAGTTTGATTTTGATTTAAATTTTTTGTCAAGAACATATTATGTTCGGTGAGTATAAGAACTCATCTAATTTAAAGTAGACACTCACTTATCAACCGACATATAAGTAATGCATGATGTGCTTACCTGTAAGAAATTGGTACACTAGTCTTTAAGTCTATTGGATTTAGCTCATAAATTTGTATCAGTGTATTCAATAGTTGGTGAACCAAATATATAAAATAAAATAAAAAAAATAAAATGAAATGTCACCACTCTCACCAGCGGGCCCACAGTGCAGCCCTAAAGAATAGATGTCGCCACTCTCACCGGCGGGCCCACATTGCAGGCCTAAAGAATAGATGTCGCCACTCGAGTGGGCGGGCCTACAATGCAGCCCTAATGAATGGATGTCGCCATTTGAGCCACCACGTCGGCCCACAGTGCAGCCCTAATGAACAGATGTGGCTACTCGAGCCGCGTCGGGCCCACAGTGTAGCCCTAATGAATCATGGAACCTCCTGTAATTGCTTCCCGCAAAGATTCCAAGAAATTCCGATATAGTCCGTTACTTAGTTATTGGTTTTAAAGTCAGGTTCTGAGGGGCTATGGTTTAATAGTAGGCATTATTCATAAACAAGGATTTGCTTATGTTATTGGAAGGCAACAAGCAAACACCTGGTGAAGACAGAGAGAGAAAGAGATGGTAGTTCAAGAGAGGTCAAAACGCAAAGTTCAATGCTACGCGCCGCTACGCAATGCTACGAGAGTTATGAAAAACCGTAGCTTAGTATACTTTTCTTAGTAATTCAATTTGTGTAACAAATAAGCATTATACCTAGAAGTACTCGTGAATGTTATTTACATTGAACATTCTAGAGTTACATAATACACAAAGACATTTAAACGTGCCAATATATTTACATATACAAATTATCTTAGTTGATTTAAACAAACAATACATTATAAACAAACAAACCCAGTTTGTTTTAACAAACAATGTAGAATACCACACGTTCTACATAATATTAAAGCTGAGTATTAAAACGCTGTACAAAACACAGAACGCTAAATATTTATAGTTCGGTACGTATTATCATGCTTTGGGATTAGAAACTCTAATGAAACTCTAATGTAACACACAGCTCAATTTCCATTGAAACTGAATTTATTTCATGTCCATTTGAAACAATTTAAAATCAACTTTACGACCATGACTTAAAGTTCAAATTGGTCCTGGCGGTGACGTATATATAATTATGTATATGACGGAAATTCCATTAACGTCGAATATGAATTTGCGTTCATCCATTCATAATCGTCAGCGAGTTGATATTTCGGAGTTTTTAAAGTATTCATCAGGATTTGGGAGTGAGTAAAAATTAGGCCGCGGGGACGTGAAATCGTCGAATAGTTTTAATATTTTCCCTTGACTTGTAATATTGGTAGCTTTGTAGTTCGCGGTTAAGATCTATCAGAGTAGCCCTGTCTCCTGGGCCACAGGTATTTTATCTCAAAATATGCATTAAAAAGATCAGCAAGTTGCTACTTGTTAGAAAAACCAAACATTATTCAAGCGTTGTTTAAAAGCAACAGGAGAAAATGCGGCTGCTTTTAACATAGAAATAAATTGCTTGCTAGACTCCCAGGAAAAACTCGCCGGGATGTTTTCTAAATAACATTTTTAGTTTTACTAAACTTTGTTGAATTTAAATCGTGTAAAAGAAGTAAGCTCTTACAAATGAATCTTTCTTTTTCACGATTTCCATTTAATTTTCATAAATAACAAAGTGCTGTTATTAATGTGTTAACCAGATTACCTAATTACCTTAAACTTGTAGGTACACGATAAAATCTCGTGAAAGAATAAAACGAAAAGCCATTACCTAAACTTAAAAAACTAACAACGCTACGCAAGTGTGGGCTTTCGCGTCTGTGTAATTATAATAAGTCCTGTAAACCTGTAGCTTTTACTTGTTTTAAATGAATATCAAATTACGTGTAAAAAAAAATACTGTAGTATTTTTATTATTTGCTTGCTTTTGATTACTTTTTGCTACAGACTTACTTCTAGTTCTACAAAATTAAAACTGTTCCTACTTTTTGGCGACATTTAATTAATTACACGATGACTGGACTCTACCGGTCTGTAAAACTTGTCATGTTTGACCAATTAGGCTTTTCTCTGACATGACTGGACTATCCGAACTTATACACGACCTTGTTAACAGTTATTCGAAAAAATATCTATAGCTCTAATATCAATATTTTTTTAAGCAACAATGGCCGTTCGAAATTATAATTAGGTATGGTTTAGTGATGCGGTAGTGTGAATTTTATGTGGTGATATCGATGATATTTTGCCCCTTAATATGTAAAAAATATATATTTTTGGGAAAAATAAAATTTCAAAATTTCCAAGCCAAGGCTACTTCTCCATTCTTAGACTAGAGTACGAGACGCAGCTGCATGACGACACGGTTGGCGTAATGGCTGAGCGATCGACTGCTGCGCAGCGTGTCGCGGGTTCGATCCCCGCACGGAACAAATATTTGTATGATCTGCAAGTAATTGTTCCGGGTCTGGGTGTTTGTGTTTGTGAGTTTCTATGTTTGTAAACGCACCCACGATACAGGAAGAAATTCCTAGTGTGGGGCAACGTTTTTAAAAAAAAAAAAAAAAAAGACGCTAAAATAGTGTAGGTACCCGTATACATCTACTACATTATATTTGTTTCAATAAATGTGCAGGTATTATAAATTAATACTCTTTACGTGTACATAATGTCGATAATGATTATGTCAAATCACATATTAGAAAAACAAAAAAAAATTTAAGCGAGACAAAAGGATGTCAGTCGTTTGACGTTTTGTATTCTAAAATCGTCCCAGATTTTCGCTATTAATTAGGAATATGTAGTATATTTAATAGTTTTGTGGCGAACTGGCGATCCACTGGGTTAAAAAGGCATTGTGATAATATGTGTGTGCTATTAGGCGCGTTATTAATTAGCGACGCGCAGGTACCGCGTTCTATTCCCAGGCAAGTTCAACGTTATTGCTTTCGGTCCCTGAGGACCACCTCTTGTTTAGTTCTTTTATTACTTTTAACGTGGGCGTACAATACCGGGACTGAAAGCAAAAAACGGCTCTGTACGAAGTCGAGCTTGTTCTAAAACTCGATGACCCATAGTAATTTAATATTGTTTGTAAACTATTGAATCAATTTAGATTTTTTCTGGCATAACTAGACTTTCCGACCTTTACAAGACTTTGTAAGTAAAGCAAAAAAAAGTATCTACAGGATCAAATGGTAATAAATTAGCTAGCAAAACTCCGCAGAAGTGATGGGTACCGGTATCTAAAAAAAAAATGATTTTTTTGGGGTCAACGACCGCTGGAATTACTAGAAGTATGAGCTTAGAAAATCAGTTTTTTATTGTGTTTAGTTATCGATACCAATCACGTCTGTGAAGTTTACACAAAAAAAAACAGATTTTTTAAACTGGTATTTCAAGTGACTATTTACACTACCTGCGGTTGATTACCCAAAAAAAAAACTCGTAAAGGTAATTTATTTTTTGTTATATCATGTTTCGATATTGATATCGATATCGTGTGCGGAGTTATACTAGCTAATTTCATTTGACCCTGTATAACGCCCACATTTTAGTTATTTTACTACTTTAAACGTGGGGACACTAATCCGTCTCGTTGAGTAGCATGTTACAGAATCTGTTGTAACAAACTGCGGTCTCGGCTGCGGTCGCGGGGATTTGTCTGACACGGCCTTTATACCAAGCTTTGAGTGTGGCCGGCCTATAGTGTATAATTATAAGTTTAGGGGTTGCGTTTACATACGTCCATATCACGCTCGTATCGATTGATCGGGTATACAGTGCGGAAGGATTATTCCGCTCGATTGCCATGGAATAGAAAGAGGGAACCTTATACTCGCTTATACTGATACCGCATGAACATCGCGTAATTGCGTCAATGTAGCCGCAGCATTAGAACTCATATATTCCCAGTTGTTTCATGTAGCTAGTTCCACATGGAACTAATGCATCCTAGAAAAAATAATGTTTTGTACCATTATTTTTCTTTAAACTATTTTTATAACCGACATCTATTTCATATGGAACTGCTGCAACTATTTAGTTCCATGTGATTATGGTCGAGTTTCATGTTCTACTATTGCAACCTTTTTTTTTGCGTAGGAAATCATTAAATAACTTCTCCCGCTCTGGGCGGAGCGGGAGGGTGTGTCAGACTCTTACTGCGGTAAACCTTTGGTACCTTCCCGCGACCCCGGCAGGCATCGGCCCTAGTGGACCCTTACGCTTGTGCTGACGACATCTCTGTGAGGCGCGCCTGGAATACAACGCGCCGTCGACCCGGGCCTGGTCCTTACCGGACAGTGAGCTACCCATTGCTCCGGGTGATCCACACAGTGATGACACCCGGGACTATTGCAACCTTAAAATGTGAAGAATATTTTGTGCCATTAGTGCCACGTAACTTAACACCAGTTTTAAATAAAACGTAACAAAAAGGACGTGGCTAAAGTACCCTTCGTATATTCAGAGGGTGAAATTCCAACGAAATAATACAAGTTTGCCTTAACTTACATTTACAATACCGAATTGAAAATATCAGAAACAATTCCACCGCGTCCGCTTCGTTTCGCATTCGGTCCAGAGCGGATAAATGCGGATACGTACAGATTGTGAATTGGCACGGAACGATTAACTTGACCTATAAACAACTAAAGGCTCTTTACAATGCAAACCGACAACCGATTTGCGTTGTAAAGTTATTCGAGTAATTCCTTTTGAGGGTAGGTAGTTAAGTAACACTTGTTCTTTTTAGGGTTTCGTACCCAATGGGTGGCCAACGGGACCCTAAGGCTCCGCTGTCCATCCGACCGTCTGTCACAGGGCTGTATATTTTAAACCATAATAGGTAGACATTTGAAATGTTCACAGAGTGTGTACTACTAGGGAGCAGTGGTGGGCCAGTGGTAACGGCCGCGACTTAAATCAAAGTCAAAGTCAAAAACGTACTTACGAGTTGTAGGGCGTAGATTCGAACCCGGACAGGCGCTTTACTTTGTGTAAATTATTTCGCCACCACTGCTCTCAAAACGGTGAAGGAAAACATCGTGAGGAAACCGGCATGTCCTAGAACCAAAAAATCAAAGATATGTGACATCTATCAACCCGCACTGGACCCGCGTGGTGGATTACGGCCCACTCCCTCTCACAGAGAGGAGGCCTGTGTCCCAGCAGTGGGAACATTATAGGCTGACTATGTGTACTACTGTGGCTGCTATAACAACAAATAATGAAAATAAAATAAAGTCAAAAATTAAATGTAGGTACATGAAACGCGTCCACAAAAAATGTAGTGTTTAATTTTGCACGATGGTACGGAACTCTTCGTGAGCTAGTCCGACTCACACTTAGCCGCTTTTTTATTTATATTTTTACATTAGGTATTTTAAAGAGTAATAGTAATATTGTGAAGTTTAAATTTTTTAATCAACAAAATTACTATACTGTATAAAGTATCATTTTAAACACTCAAATTGCTGAGCCTGGCCTGTTGAAGGGTAATTTAGAAAACTATTTATTTAATTATAGTTCGTTTTTTAATCCCAGAGACTAACTTGACATTTCAAATGATTGTTGTTCGTTTTTTCAATTTGGAATTTGACATTTGCATGTGTCAATTTAGTCTCCGAGATTAAAAACAGACTTTAGGTCCTATTGTAGTAGAGTTGTTGCGAGGATTATTTCTTGACCTTCAAATTAGTTTTTTTTTTTACTGTTGTAGTTCTGATCAAAATCTTTTTTTCTCATAATGCCCAACTACAAGCAAGCATATTTATTTTACAAATTTTCTTTAGATAATATCAATAACACTGAACTCATTCATACGAGCACATAGACAGGGTACATCTGCCCCACTACACTGTAACGTTAATTACTTCGCAAACTGGGTAAGTTATTAAGTGGCGAAGTTAAGGTTATAAAACATATCGCTATCATCTTGCCCACAATTGCCCATTACTGGGAGCAACCGCACCGTCCTTAGTTTCAAAGTAAGCTTAGTTAAATTGTTCGGAGAAAAGGAGTTTTTTAAACTGGTTTTTGCAATACTGACAAACTTTTAATATCTATGCGCCAGATTCATACAACATACAGGGAGTAACAAGATCCTTGACGAAGCCGTCATCTACGCATTTTGTAGATCAACTAAGTAAATTTGTGCAATAGTAGATTACACAAACAAACAATACAAGGGTCGTTTGGTGACTTTCACCCGTGCTCTTTTCATTTCGAATATAAGGAAAGTAAAAAATAGTACCAGTATAAATAGACACGAGTATAGTGGGACTTAAACGTATCTGGTAAAATGTGGGTGTACTGTAGGTACACCTCTGCCTAACCCTTCGGGGAATAGCTAGCTGACCCGGCGAACTTTGTTCCGCCTTAATGGCAATAAATAAGCCGTTTGTTTTTTTTTTTATTGGAAAAAATACAAAAAAATTAAATACCTACATTAATCATTCATTATTATTTCTGTATTTTAGTACATAGGTTGCTCTTCACTTAAGTACCTTGTAATACACGACATTTTTTGTTTTATTATCAGGCGCAAAAACAAACAACGCAGATGGTCTTCCGACCCGTGAACATGCCACGTATAATTGACCATGGGAAAAACATGAATGTTCTAGATTTAAACCACAAACTTTTAAGGATTGACCTTGTGATTTGTTGATGGTCATGGCAAATGCAAGACGTATCGGAAATTGAAGTCTTTTAAATTCAAACGGCATATCGGTTGGGATCATCGGGATCCTCGGAATAAGAATTTCCTCACCTTTGAATTTTCCTATCATTATCGTAGCGTAAATTACATTGTTCATCAATTTTCTAACCACCAAACGCGTACCGTTGCACAGTTTTGGTTGGTTTATGTTTCGAAGCATGATTACTACGGAGCCAACCTTTAGGCGTAAATTGTGCGGTGGTAAGCCAGGCACGTCCAAAGAGTTTAAAAATTCAATTGGATAGTTGGTGGCTTCATCTTCATTTGTGACGCAGTCAATAGATTTGAATGAATGCATTGTTCCAATGATCTTATTTTGAATTATGTAGTTCAGGTCATCTACATCTTTATTCTTAGCCGCTAAAATTACTCGCTCACTCAACCATTCGTTATTTTTGTAGTTAGAAATAATGTTTGGAAATACATTGTTGATTAGTTCGTCTTTTGATGAGACAAAATCACAGAAATTATTTGGAAATGATATTAATCCGCTCGATTCATCGACAGGTACTTGACCATTACCGATAGTCAGCAATTGCTCCGAGAAATCTTCAGCAGATGTATCATTAAGCAATGTAACTCTCATGTTTGTTGTCAGCTGCAGTTTCTTCACATAGCGCCATAGATTTGACGATTTGAGGCAAGCGTTTATTTCATCGGCAGCCGTAGATCTTGGAATTACTGGCAGTATTTGGCGGAAATCACCAGACAGTAAAATCATTGCTCCTCCAAAACATCTAGAGTCATTGCGTAAATCTTTTAATGTTCGGTTAAGTGCTTCTAATGCACGTTTATGCGCCATTGTGCATTCGTCCCAGATGATGATTTTCGATGCCGCTAAAACTTTGGCCATTGCTGAGTGTTTTGCAATATTACACGTTGGTTCTTCAATAGTTTGAAGATTTAACGGTAATTTTAATGCTGAATGAGCCGTACGGCATCCTTCTAACA
Source organism: Atethmia centrago (assembly GCA_905333075.3). Lineage (NCBI taxonomy): Eukaryota > Metazoa > Arthropoda > Insecta > Lepidoptera > Noctuidae > Atethmia > Atethmia centrago. Next base: position 8,607,888 of record HG995383.1, on the reverse strand, counting down.
ATGTGGCTGCTATTCCAGAAGAAGCAACTGCAACCGCTATGTTGGATCTCGCCCGAACAGTTGCTAAAACTAATGACATGAGGAATGTCTTGCCAGTTCTACCAGGGGCATCTAGGAAATATAAACCACCATTTTCATCATCGATTGCCTTCATTAAAGTATCATAAACTTCCTTTTGTTGGTAATTCAACAGGGGTACATTCGTTTGAACTACTAAATCTAATTCCTGGTGATCATATTCACGTTCCCGTTCCAATTCTCGATTAAGTGCGTCATTCATTTCACGATATGGCGCTGGCATTCCTAACCTGATTAATAAATTACCGCACATGAGGTAACACATATCTTCGATCAAGAGTAAAGCACGATTATGTATCTCCTCATTCATCTCAATATCATGATTTCTGGAACTGACACGAATTTGATGTAAAATATCTTCTGACATATTATCCTTGTATTTGTGCCACAGGTTACATGGGTTTGATGGAAAACATGTCGAAATTATGATAGCGAATAATGTGCGTATCTGACTTGGAGATGCAGAGATAATGGCTTCAGCGATTGTCGTATCCCAATGGGTATCGTTTTCTAATAAGTTCAATTCTTCACATGCAGCACGATATGTTGGGAATATTACACCATTAACAGTTCGTAGTGTCTCAAATGACGTTGGCCCACGCACATTTACCAGCAACAACCGCAAATAGAAACATTCATCATTCTTTGGATGAACTGTATACATACGACCAAGAGCATCAGTAGAACGCACATCTGGATACCCAGGAACCGCATCGCCTTGCTTCCGTCTTTGAAAATTCTTCGATGAAGCATTCCAAGTATAATAACGTGGCATCTCCGAGTAAAGCAAAGTTCGTGCAAACTGATCGCTTTGGCAGATTGCAAAAAAACTGGTCAATGTAGTTGCTGGAGGTGTTTCAGCACGTTGCGTAGCATTCGAAGCCGTGAAATATACTCGTTGACCATTATCCAGATGCACTGCCAAATGCATAACAGTAGGATGACGTTCGTGAATGGGAAATGCGAATATACGCCAAATCGCTTCATTACAGTTCACATAACGACTAACTTGATAGCGTGAAATTTCATCGTTTGTATTCGAGGATTGCAATCCAAAAACTGCCATATCACTGCCTTTCGTGACATATTTACAAATATATTTTATGGACTTAACTGAATTGCAGTATTCAACGTTGCAATGTGTCTTGAACGTTTTAGAAATAAGTGGCGAATATGGAACAATCCAACTGTTGTCGACAACGAAATCCATTCTTTTCACTTTCGTTGTGACAGTTCGACCGTTGTCATCTGGTGATCGACGCCGATACAGCGGATAACCATCGTTGCCAGTGACAGTCTCCACCGTTAATTTCCGTGGATATCGTTTAGAGCACTTTCCATCGACCATGCAAGGTGATTGGGGATTGATGGCACCACACGGTCCATGAATCATATTAGTAGTAACAACATCATGTAGGTCTGGATCGACTTCATGATCAGGAATCTCGGCACATATGATATCATCTATTTGGTCAGGCTGAATTCTTTCCACTAACCAAATAAGAATGTGTGCGTGCGGCAGGCCTCGCTTTTGCCATTCGATTGAATACATCCAGCATCGAGTGTCTCCAAAGACGCGTTGTTTAACAATAAAGTTCATCAGGGACCGAATTTTTTGCCTGAATATACGTGCTGTGATGTCGTGTCTATCACTTGATGTTTGTCCGGAAAGCAGCAATTGAGTAATTTCTATCCATTTTGGATTACAGGTGAAAGTAATAAAGAGATCTGGCCGACCGTAATGACGAACATATGTCATTGCATCTTGTGCATATTCATGCATATGACGTGGACTACCAATGTATGTCGCCGGCAGAATAGTTAATCGACCAATATTAGCTGCATTTTCTTCAGTACTAACTGCATCACGTAAATGGATGTACTCCTCAGAACGCAGTTTGGCTTGGTTCAACCTAATGAATGTTAAACGTTCCGTTTCTATTTTTACATACATGTCAACACAATACTGCTGAAACAATCGACGAAACCGCAGCAGATAGTTGTCAGCATTTTGACGAATCATCAAACGATATGCGTAATATCAAAAATTGTTGAAGTTTTGACCCACAATTTCTACAAACAGAAGTATGTAACGGTACAGGGATCGTAGGAGTATTTAAATTTAATTATAACATTTTAAACTTATTTTCGTAAAATAAACATCAAAAATTGTTGGAATTTTGACCTACAATTTCTTCAAACAGAAGGGTCCCAGGTATGGTCCAGTACAAAAAAAGATCATTATAACGGGAACAATCAGTTACTCTCGGTTTCGTTATTAAGGGTATATACGTTATACCGCCATACAACATACAAAGCCAGATTAATTTGAAAAAAAAAAAAAATGTGGAGATAATAACGTTTTGTACGTTCATGTTCATACGGGGTTTTTCATTTTCAGTCTTTCAAATGCGCTTTGATTTCAGGAACATATTTATTATTTAATGTAAGATATTATGTTTTTAGGAAACAATAGTTTTGAAAACATCAAGTAAGAAGCACGAAATGAGTTAAAAAGAGGAAGTCTAAAAGTGACACCGGTGACTAAAAAGTTGTGTGGAAATACGTTGTCATGGTATGGGCATGTGATGCGGAGGAATGAGGGAAATGTCGCCAGGAAAGTTTTGAGTATGACTTTCGATGGCTATATGAGTAGCCGAAGACTAAAGAAACGATGGATGGACTCTGTGAAAGATGATATGGCTAGAAAGGTGAGTGACTACCGAGATGACAACTAATAGAGAAGTATGGAAGAAAAAGACATGTAGCGTCGACCCCAACTTAATTGGGATAAGGGCAGGGGAATGATGAAATGAGAAGCACAAAATCTCACAACAAACAATAAATTGCTGATAAACTTTTCCACTCATTCTGTCGGAATGGAAATACTTTTGTTCGCGAAAAAACAATATAAGTTTAAATAACGTAGGTGCTTGGCCGTAGAAATGATAAAAACTTTGTAACTGTTGCTCCCCAGAGCAATATTAAGAAACGGGGCCGAAATGCCCAATGTTTGCTGTACAGTTTTTGCAATTTTGCCTTTAAAATAATACATTGAATGGAAAAGTTACATTCACAACTAATGACGGCAATTCTGAAATTCTTACAAACATTTTCGGCTGACTTTGCTCCAAAAGTCAGCTTAGACTTTTAATATCCTGTATTTAATTGTATACAATGAACGGTGACTTTTTGTCCAACTGCATGCCAAAGGTCTTCAAGGGAGGAAACACCCGGGTGTCACCACTGTGCGGATCGCCCGGAGGACACGGTGGAGGTCTGCCCGGCTTAGGCAGAGCACCACCGTGTCCTCGTGGAGGCGATCGGCGACAGAGATCTCTCGCATCCGGCCCTGGTTCAGGCCATGGTACAGAACGAGAGAGCTTGGGCAGCCGTCACCTTCTTCTGCGAACCAGTAATGCTCGCGAAGGAGGAGGCGGGACGGTTGATGGAAAGGCAAATTTCTCGCCCTCGCACCACTAGCCACCGCAGGATACGCCCTGGGTGTCGGGAATCCCGTACGGATTTCCGGCCACCGTAGGCGCGGGCTTGCGGACGGTGAGCAACGAGTACCTCACCGTCCGGTAAGGAACAGGCCCGGGTCGACGGCGCGTTGTGTTCCACGCGCGCCTCAAAGAGATGTCGTCAGCACAAGTGTAGGGGTCCACTAGGGCCGTTGCCTGCCGGGGTCGTGGGATACGTGGATATGTCCGAAAGGGATACCGAGGCCACTGGCAACACAGGCAACGGAAGGAACACGGGTGGCTTTTAGTCAGTGAGAGTCTGACACAACCTTTGATAATTTACCACCCAACAAAAAAAAAAGATCCTTTCAAGGACAGAAATGGAACGCGAAGTAATCATTGCGCTCACACACTGCGTGTTTGACATTTTAACACCATAACATTATACTTTAATACTTTAAACATAGATGCTAATGAATAAACAAAAACGCCATAACGCCCTAATATCTTTCCAGATTCCACGTACGACATAGCCAACTTAAAGAAGTTTATATAACCCTCGCATGAGTTGCTAAAACACACCGTCACAATAACAATATATTACCTAACAGTGATCCAGACCTTACTCAGGAGTAAAGAGAGGAGAGGAGAATACGTGAGTGCCGACAAACTTCAGGCTTGCCCGCACGTGTGTCCTGCTGAATAACTAATGAAGATTTGACGGAAATACACCACCACACAAAACGCAATGTCGAACGTGGTGTCTTACCGCTGAAACCTCACTTAAATGTTCACTTAAAAGTTTACTTCGTTAAGTAAACCAGTTTGAAGTTTCTCAGTAGATAGTTTAAACTTTAAACACGAGTTGAATTTTTGAAATGGGACATGGAAGCGTGTGACCTAATCCCTAATGCCTACTTTTATTTTCAGATTGTTCCGATTTGACTCTACAAATTAAGATCTTGGCTACTTTGGACGCTTGGCTTTATTTTTCCATCCGTATCGAAAAGTCCTAAACATAAATGGTCCTATTAGCAAAACGACCCATATAGTCAAAACGACACTATAGCAAAATGTCCTATTAGCAAATCGTCCTATGAGCAGTTTGTCCTATTAGCAGAACGTCCTATGAGCAAATGGTCCTAAAAACAAAAGAACGGGAATGGAACACTCATACCACACATAAATATAAGATTATTAAAGGAATAATTTTATTATCATCTTCTCGACACAATAAACTTTAAGAACTAAAACATACTTAAAAATGTATTGTTTTGCGTTATTAAGTCCGGAAAATAGGAACGATATTTACACACATTCATAATATATGAAGCGACTACAGCAATACAGCAGCAGCTGCAGCGATTGCTAATTTGCTGCCACAAACTGTTCCATTCTGTATCTCCGAAGTCTTCATAAAGAAAGGTTATTCGGGCCTCTAACATTGAGTTATAATGTACGTACCTAGTACATTATAACACAACAATTATTTTGATTAAAATATACAACACAAGCACTAAAAAAAACGTGGAAAGAGCCTGGAGTCATGTAGTGCATATTGGATTCGTGCAGAAGCAACAATATTGTAGCAAAGTAATCGAATCTGTGTAACAGCTATGGCAGAACAAACAAAAAAACACAAATATCGTCCCTAAACGTACAGGCGAATTAAAAAGCCTCTCTTTTTTGAAATTAACAAAACTAACAATAAAATTGATAGCCAAAATTATTTTTGTCATGTGCCAGTGCTTTAATTTTTCTTTATTTTTAATTTCAATGGCATCTTTCAAATAAATTCTACGTAAAGCCATGACGATAAAAACCGATAGTGATTTTTCAGTTTTACTGTAGGTAATTTACAAATAGGACGTTCTGCTAATACGACCATTTGCTCAAAGGACGTTCTGCTAATAGGACAAACTGCTCATAGGACGATTTGCTAATGGGACATTTTGGCTAAAGTGTCGTTTTGGTTATGGGTCGTTTTGCTAATAGGACCTTTTGCGTTTAGTACTATTCGATACGGAGGGCTATTTTTCATATTTCTATTTTGGGCACACAATTCCATCTTTACATTAATTTCACTCTGTATAATGAACATAAAACTTATTTGTAAAAAGAACTGGGCATTGTGAAATAAAATGAAAACAAAAAAATGTAGCCATTGTGTCCGTAGAAGTAAATTACAAAATAAACAAAGACTCTGCTGTAATATATTTGTGTAAGCTAAATGCTGATCGTAAGTCGCGGCCATTGCCACTGGGCCACCACTGCTCACGTAATATACGTAAGGGGAAGCCGATCCTAACACTAATAAAATTTTATCAGCCTAGGGTAATTTAGGTACAGTCACATGTGGGTGGTGTATACAGTAACGAATAGCATTTCAAAGATGACTGGACAATGTAGAAAACCAGACTGTTAATGTAACAACGTACTCTAGGAATCGTAAAAAGACACTAAACCCAACTCAACAGTTTTGCAAGACGAAGTAGTAACTACGTAAGTATGCAGCACTACTGGATCATAAATTTTCATAAGTATTACCGATCCTTACTCTGTAATACATTACATTATTGATAGCCGCGAATCTAATAAAGTGAACGCGCGAACAAGGTTGACGGGAAACGGACGCGATTTTTCACATTTAATATTAGCTTTACATTTTTCGGAGATTAATGAATTGGGTGGGTTAACAGATGTTGTTAATGATGTCGAAAGAACTTTACCTACCTACTTTCCCAGTTTATACTATCAGACTGTTTGAGAATCTTATTTTAAATTTTCCGCCAAAAGTAATCAACTCAAACTTTAAACTAAGTCGAAGAAAGTAAAGAAGAAGAAAGTCGCCTCTGTCGTGTTGTACCTTATCTAACCTTTACTTAGGTTAATGCGGTTGATATCAATTAAATTGATATAACAATACATCTGTTTCAGCTATTAAAATTTGAAAAAAAAAACTTTTAAAACACACGAATTCAAAAATCTTCTCTGACGTCGAAAACAGAATATGTAACAAGTATCCAAAAAATAAATCGTTCAACAAAACTGCCAATCCAATTTACCAGAAAAGGGGTGAGTCACGCCATGCAAACTACCCTTAAATGCAGGTGAAATATTAAGGTGCAGCCCTACTGTATGACGTGACTGACTCGCTAATACTCCCGATACTATTGAATATATGCAGACGGCACGGTACCACTCGCGTGGTAAAATTAAATTCTTTGGCTTGAATTGTATTGATAGCATAAATAGCATTCAACGCATTGAATGACATGGATAGATGTAGGAAGTGATTGCAAACTGAATGAAGTAATCCACTTCTGTGCAAGGTAATTTTCTTATCCATGATTATTGCGGGACAGAACCCGTCGAAGCGGCGGTGCTTGGGGGAGGCGTATCTCCAGTAGTGGACGATGAAATGATGATGACGATGATGATCATTGCGAATGATGGACAAGTTAAAAATAAGTATAAAAATACTGTTTGACAAATACATCTCCACCTTTTACTTCTCCCAAGAGGGGAGCATTATCTAGAAACAAATTGAAGGCAAAATTGGTGACGGGGATCTTAAAGGCGCCGCACGCTTCTTTTTACTAACGACGTGTTGTCGCCTGATACTCCTGATACCCTTTCGGCTTTGCATTCGAAACATCCCCCGGTTCCCGCAATCCCGTACTTTTTCGACTCTCTTACAGCAGACTAGGCCAGCCTCGAAATTGAAGGCAAAGACGTTATTGATATAAACAATATATTAATTATAAGCAACAATTTCATTTAAAACCGGTTTAGCGGCCGGCCTAGACGGAATCTCACCCCAAGATTTAAAAGATTTAACTTCTTTTTCTGTGGGTGATGCAGGTGAGCAGCTTATTTGCTCTATTACAAAATTAATAAATTTTATGTTTTCAGGCAAAATCAACACTGATATTGCCTCACTTTTATTTAGTGCTAATTTGATCGCCCTCACTAAAAAAGACGGAGGGGTGAGACCCATTGCTGTGGAGTCAACTTTAAGATGTTTGGCATCCAAAATTGCGGAGAGATATATCAAATCTAAATTACAGTCTGTTTTCGAACTCGTACAATTAGGTTTTGGCATGAAAGGTGGGTGTGAGGCAGCCGTCCATGCCTTAAGAACTTACCTTTCGTATGATGATTGTGAAATTGTAGTCAAAATTGACGTCAAAAATGTTTTCAATTCAGTACACAGGGATGCGATGCCGACAGAAGTTAAAAACAAAATTCCGGATCTATACCTTATTACCTGCTACGCAGACCCTTCAGAGTTAATTTATCGTTCCCATGAACTTTCTTCGGAGGTCGGCTGTCAGCAGGGCGATCCCCTCGGGTCAGCAATTTTTAGCTTGGCTCTAAATCCCATTATTCAAAATTTAAAATCGAAATTTAACGTTTGGTATTTGGATGACGGAACCCTGGGAGGCGATGTGGACACTGTGTTATCTGACTTATCAGATATTAAAACAAATTTCGCAAATATTGGTTTAGAATTAAATTTTAGCAAATGTGAACTCATTATTCAAAAAACTTCTTACGGTTTGGATAATTTAAAATTCAAATTAAATTTTCTGGCACCCAATATAAAAATAGTAGACAGAAAGTCACTTTGCCTCCTGGGTTCTCCCATCTTTGAAGAATCTTTTCCTGATTATATTACTAACTCTATTTCTAAATTCCAAAGTCACGCAAATTGTTTACTCGAAATCAGTCCTCATTATGCTCTTGTAATTCTAAAGTTTTGCCTTTTTGTCCCTAAATTTACTAAGTGTTTCGCTGTAGCCCTTTTTGGAAACATCCAAATTTGCTCTCACCAATAGACGATTCAGTCAAAACTAGTTTAGAAATGATTTTAAATATTCAGTTCAATGAAGCATCTTGGTTACAAGCATCGCTCCTTATTCGGTTTAGCGGCTTAGGAATCCGCAAAATTTCGAGTGTTGCTTCCCCAGCCTTTTTGTCGTCCACCCATAGCACGTCACGTCTCTTATGTAATGTCCAAAGGGCTTTGCCCACAAACTATGAGACTTCGGGCTTAGAGAATGCCAAGAATGCTTTTAAAATTGCTTGCCCGGGTAAAGAATTTCTAGACAACCCCAAATCTCAAAGGAGCTGGGACGATATTTATTGCGATTTAACACAGAAATCGATTCTGAGCCGCAGTTCAGGTCCGGATCGCGCAATACTTTTGGCGGTCGGAGGCAGAGAGGCCGGTCATTGGCTACATGCCCATCCTTCTCCATATACCGGTACCTTCCTGGATCCGACCTCGCTTCGTCTGGCAACTGGTCTGCGGCTTGGGGTCACGGTATGCACTCCACACACATGCCCTTGTGGCACGGACGTGGAACGACTGGGTCACCACGGACTTTGTTGTCAAGAAAGTGCAGGCCGCTTTTTAAAACATGCGACACTTAATGACATAATCCTCTTCGTCTCTCGCCAGCAACAATGTGCCTGCTCTTCTTGAACCGACTGGCATTGTCAGAGATGATGGCAAAAGACCTGATCGTGTGTCTTTGGTTAGGTGTAGTTTGGGACGGATTCTTGTGTGGGACACTACCTGAGTAGACACACTGGCAGCGTCCCACCTCCAACGGACTACTTCTAAAGCGGGTGCAGCGGCAGAAAATGCCGAAAATCTGAAAATTATTAAATATAGAGGCCTTGGCAGAGAGTACAACTTTGTGCCCTTTGGTGTCGAGACCCTCGGTCCGAGGGGTCCCAGTGCGCATAAGTTATATGTGGAAATCGCGAAACGTCTAGTTAATGTAACTGGTGACCGAAAAGCTGGCAGCTTTCTCGCGCAACGCATCAGCATCGCAATTCAGCGACGAAATGCCGCGAACATCCTCGGTCCAATGACTCGAGGGCCTTTTTTAGGTTTTAATTTAATTTAGTTAATGTTAATAACCATCTTGTAATTTGATTATATAAATAAACGATTTCTCCAGTATAAAAATGTATTCAGGTGAACGCTCGCCACGAGCACCAATAGAATAGCTATCACAATAGGCGATGCAAAACTAGAAAGTGTTGATAGGTATGAGGATGAATCTCAGATGATAGACTTGGTAGACCTTTGTTTAGATGCTCATGCTATTTATTTTAGTCTTCACACATTTTATCCGATAAAATAAACCTCCGTAACCAGAATTTAAAATCTCTAGGACACTGGAGTTTAATAAATAAATTCTCCTTTGCTCTACCGACTAGAAGACCTGAAGTAAAATCCTTTAAGAAATTTCCAAAAGCCGGGAACCTGTTTTAAAATAGATACTCTTCAGAAATGCATTGTTCAAATTAAGATTTAAATTGTAATTTTAGAACTGATAAGGAATTCACTTTGTGAATGAGAACTGAATTTTTGAAATACGGTGAAGCTTTCCATTTTCCTTCGAACCCATTTATGCTCATTTATAGTGCACAGAGCCGGAGCCGGCAATCCCTTGGCAAATATGAATGTTTAGATTCTTCTACGGTTATTAAATTAACGTCTATGGTGACATTATTAAGCAATTAGTCCTGACTACCTGTATGTATGACTGTGTTAATTATAGTGTTGCACTAATTTGTAAGCAAAGTTATAGTTTACTCAAGTGCCCATGTGTCTATATTTACGTAGCTACTAATTATACGTTGTAGGTAATATTACAGTTTACTCGTTGATTTGTTGGTCCATTTTAGTTATGCTACTGTTAACTTTAACTTTTCGTGTTATTGAATAAAATCTTATTGTTTTACTGCGGAACTGTGTTACACACGAATGATTTTCCTTTGATGCCAAACATAAGTTTCACCAAAATTTTCAAACTTAATATCTATGTTAACAATAGCGCTATGAAGAATGAGAAAAAAATGTATACACTTAATCGCTTGATCCCAAGTTAGACCGGCACACCAAAATAGCCCAATATACGAAAAATTTTCAACGTTATTTTTCAACAAAAAACCTATGATTCATGACAGCCCAAGATCACGTTGAAATCAATCTTACATAATTTCGTTGCTCAATTTCTCAAGTGATGAAAAAATTCTCTGTCATCATGCCATTGTTAAGCGCGTCCCTATCAGTCTGCCGTCACCTTAAACTGTCATGGCCACTCAAACTCGATACCAGATTAACGGCTAAAGAAATATAAAAGGAAAATTAATGACTATTGCTCTTTTGATGTGGATTTACGAACAAAGAGGAGGTAGGTACAATATGTGAAAGGAATTGAATGAAACCTCTCGTCTTTGTGACTAAGCTCTAGAGTTTGTTAAGTCGAGTTTTTTACGATTTGCGAGTGGATTCGTTTGTGAGCGCCTTTGTTGGTGTCGTTTAATAATATGCTTTGGAGAAATTTACAATTTCGTTTCGCTTTTGTTTGTCAAATAATTTCTTGGGACCAAAGTATACGATATTGTAGATATTTTACTAAATAACAAAATTAATTTAGAACAATATTGTAACACGTTTACGAAGAGAATATTGCAGCGCTCGGGTGAGTCGATTTAATTAAGTCTAGGTGTACCTACAATGTTGTGTATCAAATGTGGAAATTAGACATGATTAAGTTAGTTCCTGTTCCTCTAGGCAAAACAGAATTGTTACTTGCATACCTAGGGGACTGAAGATTATTTAAATTGGAGAAAGAGAGCAGTGTTATCTAGAAGTCCATCACCATCCTTTAAGAGTTTGGATACTCTTAAAGGATAGTGATGGACTCATTTAGCTCCCTTCAAAATGGTTGAGCTGAATGGTGCTGATCCACGCGTCATGTTCGTGAACACAGTAGAGACTGGTCATGTCTTAGCTGCCACGGCTTATTTTAATTTTAATTTTTGAATTGCTTTTTTTGTTGTAATCTTTTTATTACGGACGCTTTTTACGTTTTGCATCGTTCTCACATGTATAATTTCAAAATGAATGTAAACAATATTTTGTAACCATAATACGTTGATTTAAAAGAGTGTCCGTGGAGTTTCTTGCCCGTTCTTCTCCATAGGTACCTACTACGCTTTGGAATGGGCAACTAGCTTCATCTTTCTGACTGACTGACCGAACCCTTGACAATTCAAAAGTGCCTGTAATTGGTTTATTTGAAATAAATGCTTTGAGTTTGAGTTTGACTTACTTTAATCGGTCAAGGACAGCTAATGAGACACAATTGATTTTCCATTATTTGGCACCAAATGGGGTACGCGCCGGGCTCCATAACTTAATGAGTTAAACTACTTCACAGTAGTCCAGATTTCCTGTTTTCCTTAATCGTTAGTTGACCTCTAATTGAAAAATGACTGGCTAAATGTTATTGGCCAGTTTTTACGAAAATTGTTTATTTAAAAGTCCAAGACGAAGAAGATTAATGTTAGCATAATCAGCCTATAATGTTCCCACTGCTGGGACGCAGGCCTCCTGTCATCGAGAGGGAGTGGGCCGTAGTCTACCACGGGGGCCCAGTGCAGGTTTGTAGATGTCACATGTCTTCTAATATTTGGTTCTAGGACATGCCGGTTTCCTCATGAGGATTTCCTTCACCGTTTTGAGAGCAGTGGTTTTGCAATTGTTTACACAAAGAAATGTGCCTGCTTGGGTTCGAACCCACAATATACAACTCGTAAGTTGGGGCCGTTACCACTGGGCCACCACTGCTCGCTTACCACTGTGCACTGGGCCACCACTGCTCTCTTAATGTTAGATTAGCCTTTAAATAAATAACTTTCTCGAGGGCCTCTTACATGCCCAAGTACTTAATTTGTTCCAAATTCTCTTGAAATGAAGTGTGAAGATTTGGGTCAGATATCGTTTGTGCTGGAGTTGAGGAAATTAGAACACCAGTGTTTATTGTGCTCTTAGATTATAAACAAGATTAGTAAGAAAAATAGATTTATTTGTCACAGACACACATTTATAGCCACACAAACACAACTGACTGTGACAAGAAAACTTCCACTCAACATGATGCTATGCTATGGGGGGACCCACAGCACGACGCTGAGTTCAGTAGATATACGATGTACGGAAACCAAGTCAGGTTTAGAAATTTTTATAGATTAGACAAAAAGAGGTAATAAACAGTACTTAGATTAAAATATAGCTAATATAACCAATAAGATCAATAATACTATAAAATAACCTAAAAAATATTTAAGTAGGCATCACCATGCATAAATAATTAAATGCCTTACCCAAACCCAGTATCTACACAATAATATTTCTGTTTTGATTCTTAGCGCTAGTTTTATGATTGATTATTATTGAATATATTATATAGATAATTTTAATATATTTTATGTATGTATGTATTTATTGTATATATGTAAATGGTACACCACAGACTACCTGCAGTATTGTCTCTCCTTTCCCCCCTAATCCATCCAAAGGTTGTCTTTAAAAGATCGCTTTTAGCGATAAGACCGCCCATTGTGTCACCCTATGTAAAATTTCTACATTTATAGCCGTAATTTTTATGGTGTACATAATAAAGAGTATTCTATCTATCTATCTATCTATCTATCTATCTATCTATATATCTATCTATCTATCTATCTATCTATATTCAGTGTTTTGTCTCGTTACCACTCTTACCTTCGCGATTACCTGATAAGGTACACAATTATGTATAATCACTACTAAGTACACGTAACATCACACCTGTATTTCCCCGAAGAGTTAGGCAGAGGTGTGCCTATAGTACGAGGGCCACACAGAAAGTTTTTAGAACTGGCCACTTGTAAACGATCTAATAAAAAAAACAGTTTAAATTTTGAAAATGGTACTCTTTGCCAATATTATTGTGTATGTATTTTATTCATTTGTCATTTGTTTACGATTTGGTGGCAAATTGAAATTTGACCGTGTCACGTCACAATGAATTTACCCCGAGAAAATGTTCGTACAATGATTTGTTATGACTTTCGATGTCATTTAAGTCAACAAGAAAGTTATGATAGACTTCGATTGGCCTTTCACGATAAATCCCCATCTCGTGCCACTGTTTACAACTGGTTTAATGAGTTTAAACGTGGTCGCACTAATCTCACCGATGATCTGCGTGAGGGACGGCCTTCTACGGCGACGACTGAAGATAACATCAGTGTTGTGCGGCGTATGATAGAGACTGACAAAAGAGTGGCTTATCAGCAGATTTGGACAAGCTTAGGCATCGGTATGAGTCAAGTGCACAAAATCCTCCATGAACATTTAGCGGTCAGGAAGCTTTGTGCCCGGTGGATACCTCATAATTTGACAAAAGCCCAAAAACTCCGTCGTTTTGATTGGTGTCGTGAAATGGTTCAAAGATTTAACGGAGGTGACTCAAATGCTATGTTCGACATACTTACGGGTGACGAAAGTTGGATTTATTGTTATGATCCTGAAACTAAGAGACAGTCTGCTGTCTGGGTGTTTCCTTCCGAGGAGTTGCCAACTAAAGTGAAGAGAGGTCGAAGGGTGGGAAAAATATGGTGGCCTCGTTCTTCGGAAGGACACGTCATTACGCAACAATTGTTTTTGAAGATCGAGAAACAGTTACTGCAGAGTGGTACACTAACAATTGTTTGCCACTTGTCTTAGAAAAAGTTCGGGAGAAACGACCTCGTAGTAGGATCCTCCTTCACCACGACAACGCGTCGTCACACACCGCCAAGCAAACAATTGACTACTTGGCGACGTCAGACGTGGAATTACTGGGTCACCCGCCCTAAAGCCCTGACCTCGCAGCTTGTGATTTTTATTTATTTTCGAAAATAAAAGAAAAACTTCGAGGAAAACGTTTTATGGACGCCGAGGAAGCAGTGGCTGCGTTTCAAAATGCCATCGAAGAGACTCCTAAGGACGAGTGGGTAAAGTGCTTTTCTCAGTGGTTCCATCGGATGCAGCGATGTATTGATGTAATGGACACTATTTTGAAAAGATATAATAAAACTAATAACTTACTGTTGCCATCAACCGGGCACAAAATTCAGACTCCGGGCTGCTACTCAGAAATTCTCGATGGAAAACCCAATAACACTTTGCCCGACCTAGTAATTTACTAAATAAATACCGCAATCCTCCAGTTAATTGCTTAGTTAAGTAAGCTATTACATAAAATGCTTCAGGTTTGGGCACAGTAAGACCTACTCGTATGTACAGTATTTATTTCTTTTACCGATATAAAACGGTCCTTTTATGAAATTATATATACATACGCTTCAGAGTGAAATTCCCCTCATGACTACGCAGGAACTTCTTAGGGTCCACACAGGCGATCAAGGACAGGCCGCTCAAAGAGCGAAGTAAATTGTGAGAAGAGAGGTATCTACCGACTTCGTAAAACCCTAAGAACACCTGCCTCCATGAACCGCAGTATTAGCCTATTTGGAAAACTCTGAATCAATTTCGTAGGTACCCAAGTAGGCCGCTGCAAACATAATCTGGTGAAGTGGGGCATTATCGATTCACCCAACATTCAATGCGAGGGCGGTGCTCCTGAACAGACTATGTTCCATCTGCTATATTGTGATCCAATTTCCGTTCACCTGGACCTTTGACGATCTGAAAAACGCCTCTGACGTCGCAATAAATGTGGCCACCTACTGGGCCCAACCACTATAGATGGACCGTCAAGACGAAAGGAAGAGGAAGGATGAAATTCTACACTTCTCTTGTCGTATATCCGCACAAACTATGTTTATGAGAATCGCCCATGCCAAAGCCCTTGTTAAAATATTTGCGCCAGTCAGCAAGTAGTAGTCAGCTAGTATCAGGTTAGACTGATTGCCCATAGTTGATAAAGATTAAGTTAAAGTTATTAGGAATCGGATATTCACCTCTAACTTGTCTAAGTTAGCCCTTAAGACAGTACAACTACCCAGACAGACATGTTAATTCACTCACGTAATCACCACTGCGCGGTACAAACTCCTGAACACGTTCAGACAACGTTCAACTAATTAACATAAGACTGTGTTGCATGCGAGGTCAGCACTTCAAGAGCAATGTCAGGGCTTGCGTGATCTTCTACAGTATCCGATGAGCTGACGGGGCGATGGGAAATTTGTAGGGCTGTACTGTTCCTACCTTATTTGATGGGTGTTAAAGTAATTGGTGCCTACACGGAAAATATCAAGTAAAATCAATTCAAATAATGTATTAGATTGCAAGGAGATTAGATTAGGGAATTCGATAGATAAAAAAACCTCATCATCATCATCTGCCTAGCATTTTCCCAACTATGTTGGGGTCTGCTTCTAGTTTAATCGAATGCAGCTGAATACCAGTATTTTATATGAAACGACTGCCTATCTGACCTCCACAACCCAGTTACTGGCTAAGACATTACCCCTCGGTAAGACAGGTTGTCAGACTTTCGGGCTTCTGACGACCCGTAACAACTGTCAAAGATCTACAAATAACAGCTGGGACCAACGGCTTAACGTGCTTTCCGAGACACGGAGGGGTCTTGATATGTAAAGATGGCCACCCATCCACGGACCAATCGCGGCTAGGGTAGCTTAACCTGATCGATCGACCCGTGTGGCTGTTATTACTTAGCCCAATACCCTCCGATAAATAAAAACCTATTTGGCAACAGGCAGACATTTCAGCTTTGTGTCAAAAATTGGGAAGGCATACGAAAGTTGCGAGTGTCTGCAAGCAGAGGTTATAACTTTTTGCCAACTTGTCATAAAACTTTGTATTGCTGGAATATTGACAGGTAAAAAGATACTGCTTCGATCTGCACAACTGAACTGTAGGTACTTTGTTAATAAGTCTTATCGTGAGCTGCCTCGCATTGCTTGTGGGGATACTTACGCAGGAGTCGACGATGGAGTTTGCGAAATATAAAGAGAAATGACTTAGTTGTTACAGTCTCTCTTTGTTTCCTAGTCATTCCCTGCTAAGAACATTGTATGAAGCGACCTTCTGAAACAATATTTCCATGTAAATTACCATAGTTCATAGGTGCACGTGGCCGTGCAAGCGGTGCGAGGCCAAATGCAATTTCAGGGCGACAACCTTGAGTGCGTCATGATTGCTCGAAGTTCACATCCCCGAAGTACGTTTGCTCGATGAACTGTTGGTCGAAAGAACGAGCGTCCCCAGAACGTTCGCCCGAATGATCGTTTAGCCGTGAACGTTTGCCCGCAAAATAGGCTTACTTTGCAAATTGTCTTACATGAGAGCTCGGTACTTTTTGGGATAAAATAGTCACAAGCCTGCCACGATTTATTTGGGTTGTACGTTCGATTTTGTTTTAAAGTGTTCATCGGTCAAACGATCATCTGATCGATTATCCGGCCATTCATCAGGGATTGGGAAATAAAATAACGGTTTGACAACACTTCTTGCAACTACTTATCGTCTCGCTGTCCCCAGGTAAGCAGTTCTCGTCGTTCAAGTGAACAAAGTTCACTTTCGAAGAAATCGTTCAAAGAAATGTATACCTAATTAATAAAAATTAGGTATACATTTCTTTTTGTCCAGAATAAATAGCACAACACACATTAAATCCATCCAGGTTATAACGATATTCACGACCTTATTTAACGATTTTATGAAAGGAATTAATCATGAATTTATTTTTCATGAAATATAAATGTCACAAATTGTAAATATTTGATGTGAAAGCAGTAATTTTCGGAAATCACGACGTTTGCGACCGACCGTCGTAGCCGTTTTCTAGGAAATCGCAATTTGTAATGTAATTCGCAAACAGTTGTCAGTGGTAGACGCCAATTCCGGGATAAAGTGGCTCTCTATAAAGAAAATGTGTTTATTTTTGTATCGCAAAGACGAGAGTCCATATTTGAACCGTTTCTTCCTCGTATTTCAAATACAAGAAATAAAGAATAAACAGTAAATTGGGGCTTTAGAAAATGGATTCTGCTCATTCGTTACTGGAAATTTTGTAATACTGTTTGGTATTTGGCATTAAAATCGTGATCTAGCATGCATTTCAATTATTTGTTGGTAGGTATGGACTCCCTAAGACAGAAAACCAAGACCGTTTGTTCTTCAAAACCGACCTAGAATGAAGGTATTCGTAACCTGAAAAAACCGGTCAAGTGCGTGTCGGACCACGCACAACAAAGGGTTTCATAGTTAGGAAGTTGGGATAAATTTATCCCAAAAACAAACTTAACATTGTAGTTGAAAAACATGTTCCTATACATCGATATATACCACGGTTAATTCTTCAACTGCTTTGAGTTGGTCGACTATTACTCCTTAACTTGTAAAACCTAGTTAGCAGGGGCGTGCCGTCCATATAGGCAACAACGCCAAATGCATTAATTTAAACTATGTTATACAATAATACAAAATATTTAAAAAAAAGTTAAACTCCTGTTAAAACTCTTATAGCAACTTGTCGCAGACGCCACGTGACTCACAGTTCGACGGAGTTTGGTACGGTAGGTATGCGCAGGCAAGCATTCGGCTAGCCTACATACCGTTCATAAATTTACGCACACTCGTGTATATTTTCGTGTGTATGAATGGCACACAATAGTGACATGGTTTAAATAAGGGGCGTAACTCCTGCGGCCGGAGCTCGATTCCCATTGGCTGTGTGTAAAGTCCAGATTTAATGAATGAAAAGTATTGAAGACCAGGGTTCCCAATTTTTGGACAATTCAAGATTTTATTTTAGCATTTTGTCGGCGTGATTAATATTATTTATTAATACAGCGAAGACAGACAGACGGACATGGTGAAACTATAAGGGTTCCTTGTTTACTACGGAACCCTAAAAAGCCTTACCTATATAACACGAATAACCTGAAATTTGTGAAAGTCAGACAAAGGTGACGTAATCATGAAAGCAGTTAGTTGGTTGCATGCTTGCATTGCAGGTTAGAGAAAGCGTTCAGTTTAAAAATAGAAAGAATCGTTCAGCCGCGAACTAGCACG
Source organism: Atethmia centrago (assembly GCA_905333075.3). NCBI lineage: Eukaryota > Metazoa > Arthropoda > Insecta > Lepidoptera > Noctuidae > Atethmia > Atethmia centrago. The sequence goes on along the minus strand of HG995383.1, from coordinate 8,589,441 downwards.
ACGAACGAAATTCGTGTGGTGCAAGTTTTCAACTCAAATTAGTGAATTGAAAGAAGTAGGTTGTTTTTTTTACTAAAATGACAGACCATTATTAAAATCAAGGATTGTGGTCGTAAATCAATTCATATCAATCAATTGTAAATTACAAAGTAGCTGTAACTTATTATAAATCAATGATTTCATTATTTGCAAAAGAATTTGTTAATGCACTAAAATTGATCTTTAAATTAAAACATAGTTCACAAAAATATGGAAACTACAATTTCCGTTAAGTAATACAGAACTACATGAATGCAATCACGTCATCATCTTCAACATATTGTTTGCATAACCATTCCCGTTTATTAGAGCACATAACTGATAATTTACCAATAAATGCTTCAAGCATTATTGGTAAATTATGGCACATTAGTTGTACCTATATGATATAATATCAGCAACGATGACTGCCCAATAATAGACTACTTCAGCCACCCGGTCTAGTAATTGGCAGTGAACTTGACGTGCTATTATTTTGGGAAATTCTGTTTTGTCCTAAAGAAATCAAATCAAAATCAAAACTCATTTATTCAAACTAGGCTGAGAATAAGCACTTTCAGTCAAAATTACATAAGACAGTCCATCAAAACCTACCCTTCACCATTTCTTAGTGCTGGGAAGAAGAAGTGGCGCAACAATCTCCCCAGCAGCACAGCTGTCTTCAGTTAGAAAATAAAATGGATTCTATATGGAGTATGCAAAATAATTTACACTACACGCAAAAGATAATAAGATAATAATAATAACATCACGCCTGTATTCTCCGAAGATTAGGTAGAGGTGCACCGATAGTAGGTACACCCACAGTTCGGCCAAAACCCGTCCGCTGAAACCACTGCGGCGCCGGCCGTTCTTAGAACTCGAGAGAATTAGGTACTCGTCGTATACTTGCTACGACAGCGTGACTTATGGCTTCTTAAAGATTTATCCTCCTTACAGCATTTATTGTTCCTTTTGTTATTATTCATATTGTTACCGACCAAAGAAAATTGCCATTTGCTTTTATTTCTTCATATAACTTCTTTACCAAAGTACCAAATAGCAAATTAATCGATCTGTACAGCTGAACCACTACTCAGCAAAAGATTTTTCTAATACAAGAGATGAACAAGCGCCTTTATTTATTCTCAATTCTTTATTGCATTCCATATACATATATTACACAGATGATATAAAAGTAAAAGATCAATATGGACCCTGTCGGGCACAGCAACATTTAGGAGAGAGGGAGAAGGCTAAGTCGCAATTCAAGAAATTCAATATTATTATAAATGATTATATGGGTTTAATTGGTTGTATGATTATGTATTTAGGTTTGTGTGTATAGGTATAGTATATAATAGTTATTTTTAATTTATGTAATGCATAAGAATAATGTAGGTAATTATTATGAAATTCTTAATTCTTCTTCTTAATTTAATTATTTAAACTGCATAGTGGTACATGGGCGGATTCAATGCCACAAGGCATTCTCTACCACTAAACCTTTGGGTTAAAATGACAACATTATGATACGTGTACAAAAAACCGCCCAAGTGCGTGTCGGACTACGCTCAATGAAGGGTTTGGTAGTTGAGATGAATTTATCCCAAAAACAAACTTAACTTTTATAACCTGTTCTCCCATACATCGATCAATTTTATACGTAACGGTCAATTCTCCAACTGCAAATGTAAGTGTTTAATCGGAAAAAAAAATTATAAAACTACAAATAAAAAAATTCGGACTTTTCCTTTACTTGTGCTGTGAGACCTTGCTTCTTGCCTTTGATGATTCTAGGTCAACGGGAAGTACCCGGGTTTTGATGTATTTGCGAGTATCAAATAATGTCGCATAAATGGCCGTATTATTTTATTGAGTTGACTTGAAGAAGAAGAAGCTTGATTTTTTAGAACTTCAACGGACGGTCCGATGGAGCTCTAAAAAATCAAGCTTCTTCTTCTTCTCAGACTTACGTAATTAATTTCATCTTGATACCTCCACGCGTTCCCGAGAAAATGGACAACAAAGTGAAGGGGTCGATCCTATAAGGGTTCCGTTTTTTCCTTTTGAGGTACGGAACCCTAAAAATAAAATCATGTTGTTTTCGAAATAGTTGAGGTTGTGTATAGTACAAGAAGCTCCCGGCAACGACATATATCAATATAAATTCATCCAAAACTGCGTCTCCATAAATAAGAGTCACAAAACATCTCGGTCAACGGCAACGGTGAACAAAATGTTCGACTAGATAATCGTAGGAGTAATTGAAGGGGAAATTCGTGGCACGGCAGGTAGGAGGAGGTACGTTAAACAAAAGCCTCGCGAGGCCCACTGAATACTGTATGGTAGCTAAGCGTGGAAATTTATGAGATATTCCAACTACTGTAAATGTTCTTATTATTTTGATATTTCAGAAGAAAGAAAGAAAATACGTTTGTACGCAAAAAACACACATACAAAAGAAGAAGTTGGGGGGAAATATATGTCACATCCACGCAAAACGGCCTTCGCTCAGCATAATGCTGTGACATGCCTGGCTCTCGGCAGCAAAGAAGAAGATTAAGGCTAACCTACCCCAACAAAACTATTATAATTTTAGTAACCATAGGAATGCTCTCTACCAAAGCCGAGAGATGACTTTAATGCCTTTATAGGAACAGGGCCAATTGTCTTGTGCAGTAACACAGCTGTGCTTGTGATTAAACCATGCCAAAAGCAAAGAACTTTGCTGTTGACCAGCGTCATCTGGTGATGTTCGTTAAATTCCACTGTAACAAGAAGTGAATTCTAACGCTGTTAAGTTGTTCAGTTTAAAAAAATGTTGCAATATCGTCACCTTAACACAGCACGTGTTTCCTAGAGGAAAGAAATTCCGTTATGTAATAACGGTTGTCATCTGAAATCATCAAAATCTGTCATTTTCATTTGTATTTGACATTAAGGTGTCAAAAAACGCTCTGTATTTGGACAACCGTTAATGTGTGACCATTGTCCTCTTTCTCAGGAAAACAAAATTATACGTAGTTTATATTTAGAGTAACTACTATTTTAAATAATCTAAGTTATTTAAACTTTTATGAGATACTCTGAAAAATCTATAGCAAAACATACATCAATTCTAAGATTAAAATCTGGCAAAGTTTATTTGCTATCGCGTCTCGTTTTTACAATAAATGCTGGTTACATCAGTCACAGTCGAAATGTCACTAGGCCGGCTCAGCACTAACTGGGTCACCTTATTAAGGGAATGCAACATCAAATAAAAAGATACAGAAGGCCTACCGTTAGGGGCTCGTGGCTCGTGGACTGTCATACAAAAATGAGTTACTAATTGAAAATATTGTTTGGGCACGTTTTATAAATAAGTACTTAGTATTGCCGAGGTTGGTGCTGCATCCTTACTATCCTTATCCTACTTATTTCCTTAATATTATAAATACGAAAGTGACTTTGTTTGTTTGTTACGTTTTCACGCTAAAACGGCCGAACGGATTTGGATTAAATTTAGTACATGGGTAGACTATATGACCTGGATTAGGATAAAGAATAACTTTTTATCCCGATATTCCCCCGGGATCGAAACTTACACGGATGAAACCCCAGGGTGCAGCTAGTTCTAAATAAATAGGTATCTCTGCCAGTAATAGAGTGCATAAAGTTAAATGTATGACAAATCTTCGCATACTTCATTAGCCGTCTTTAGCCTGAAAAGAAAGCACTCTTCAAAATATGTATACAGGGTGGAATTTTGTAATGCCACCTGGAGGGAAAGTACTCTTAATACTGCAGATAGAAAGTTTTACTCAAAGGAAACATTCCTTTATTTTTGAATAGAAAGCAAACTGCATTCAAAGATTTTCGAAAATTCTCTTCTCCCACACCAGGGAATCGAACCGGCTAAAATCTGAAAAAAATATACCCTGTACTTTTATTGCATCGATCGTTAGGGTCAATTATAAGGATGAAATCTCTCTAACAAACATAAATTAAATGAAAGGAAAACCAGGAAATCTTAAATTAATTTAATTATTTACAAAAAATGGCAAACTAACTAATTAGTTGCTCGAAATGGGCTCCATTCTCTTGGATACACAAATTTATTATTTTAACGAATTCATTTCTAGTAACCTTTAATAAAGTGTTGTGGTGAATATTATAAATCGTATTCTGAACTTCAACTCTCAACTCGTTGTCATTCGCATAAGATTTCATGTAAATTTGATTTTTATATATCCCCACAAAAAAAAATCTAATGGGGTGAGATCTGGCGATCTCGCAGGCCATCTGATTGTGCCGTTTGTACCAATCCAGGTATTAAAATGGTTATTAATGTAGGCAGTAGTGATTCTGCTGTTATGTGCTGGAGCACCATCTTGCTGTAGAATTATTTGGTTTCGCTCTTCCTCGGGGAAACCATTTAACTCGTTTCTTAAGAGATCCAGTATTTCAATATACTTGACAGTGTTTAAATGACCTTCGTACACGTGGACTAACACTACATTATTTCTCATAATTCCGCACCAAACGTTGAAAGAAAATCTTACTTGATTGTTAGTTTCATGAACACGAACAGGATTCACTCGAGACCAATAATGGTTATTGCGGCGATTGTACATGCCATTATTGCTGAAGTTGGTTTCGTCAGACCATACAATGTTACTCAAAAAATTAGGGTTTTGGTCAATTTCTCCAAACATGTTTTCACAAAATTGTAATCGTCTGTCACGATCCCCAATATGCAATTTTTGCACCAACCGACCTTCACGATAGCATTTATACTTATACTTTTTCAGCACTTTAAGTACGCGAGTGTGGGTTGTTCCTAATTCATCGGCAGCATCTCTACTTGAAGCCTTTGGAAATGATTCAAAGTATGTTAAAACATCTAGTTCAAAATCGAAATAGTTTTGCTGAATAGTTTGCCGTCTCTTCTTGAAACCACCCGTATTCTTTAAATTTTCTACCATTCTTTTCAATACGAACCGAGTTCAACACCGAGTTCACAGGCAACGGAAGGAATACGGGTGGGTTTTAGTCAGTAAGAGTCTGACACTCACTCCCGCTCCGCCCAGAGCGGGAGAAGTTATTTGATGATTTTCCACCCAAAAAAAAAAACTCCCACGTTTCACGATATCGCGGGCGCGACAGACAGCGCGACACTTTTTCATAGAAATTGATACACGAATTGATATACGGCGATTGTGTCACGAAGCACTGTTGCGTCGCGCCTGTCAGCGGGAGCCTTCATGAGTGCGCATATATGTAGGTAGGTGCCTATTATTAAAATAGTAAAAGTAAAAACCTATTTAAAACAAATGATATGATTGTTATTGCAACTGTAACTAATCTGAATTACTATCCTGTCCACCTAAGCTACTAATAAATAGTGGACATTAAAATTCTAGGTATATAATGTCAAATAATGAAAATATTATGTCAAGGAAGTATGTAAAAAATTATCATCGTAATTTGGAAGCAGTTAAGGCGCTGACAAGACCCAATTGACCAAAATAGGCTTCTCTTAAGAAAAAACATTGCCAAATCCGTTTGCGGTAGCGGAAAAAAATATGTTAATTTTGAACATATTTCCCAGAACTTGGTTATTACCAAAACACGTTTTGAACAAAAAATCGATACAAACTAACGTTAAAATAACCTCTTACCTTGAGGTCTAATCCAAAATATCTGCATTAAATATGAACGTACGTTACGTATTTAATTAATAACATGAACGTCTTATTTGAATGCAGAACTTGGTTGTTTTTTTTTATTTTCGATTACTCAACTCAATTTTGAGTAAATAGATAATTGCTTCATATTTTGCAATAAATTACAAGCTTTGTGTCATCGCGCTTCTCTTTCTTTTCTATGCAATCTGACAGTGACCGCGGTTTAGGTGTTGTCAGCGTCTTAATAGACATTTACATAGTTATGCCGTTAATACAGCAGCCATATATGCAATAGGAGTTATTACCATAATAAAAGACATTGCGATTGATTGCCATTTCATGTGAGTTACGCAATTAATAATAATAATTTATGGACACCAAAAATATTAACTTTTATAACAAACCATATTACGTAAAAAGAAATGTGTAGGCTATAATGAAATTAATAAAACAGCATCTGCAGTTGAACTAGGGGAAAAACCTGTATCTCGGCATACAGCGCCATACCTCTCTAATAATAGACTGGAAAAAAATTCAACCAACATTGTAAGATTTTGTTAAATCGTACAGAAAATTTATTGTATACAGTATATTTTGTTATTAAAATAGAGAAATTGATTACACTTAAATGAGTTGTAGAGTGTGGACGTACGTAAGTTAGTGTGAATGTGGGAGAGTGTGTATGTGGGTGTGTGAGCGTGAGTGTGTTTAAGACCTTTTTACAAAGGCACCGCTTGTAGCGCTACACGCGGTATCTTAGTGTCGCGTCGCGTCGCGCGACAAGTCGCGCCAGTATGTAGGAGCCTTCAAGGTTTTTCTGACTCTTCATAAGATAGTGTCAAACAGTACTCTTTCTCCTTATTTTTACACTGGGTCTTGTTTAGAGAATAGATGTGTAAGTGAGACGTAATTTTATTATAGATATAGGGATCCAGGAATAGAAAAAAATATTCTAATGAAAGACGTGTGTGGTTGGTTTACGAGTACACACTATTTGATCCCTGCGCTTACGTTTATGTGTGAAGTCATAGTTCAAATCTTTATGTTGTCTTAGAATGCTAGTAAGTGGGAAAAGCTGACCAACAGTAGGTACTTCACAGTATTGGTATAATATATTAGTTGAAAATAAGCGAGTCTTAAAAGTACACACCTTTAGGATAGCGCGTTGCGAAATCTCTATTGGTTTTAAAACAGTAGTTGCAGCTCCTCCCCAGTATAAGATGCAATACGTTCGACAGACTGACATAAGTCAAGTAAATTTGTTTTAATAACAAAGCATCCACAACATGTCTCAGCCTGTTGAAGAAATATATGAGCTTTCTGACTCGAGCGCTAAGTAGTTTTATATGGTCTTTAAAGTTGAGATTACTGTCTATCAAAACCCGTAAATATTTGATGGTGTTAACATGTTCTATTGTTTCACAAGTGCAATTTATACCTAGAGTGCATTGATGAGACACTATACTGTAATTGCTCCTAATTAGTCACGGTTGACGGATACTGAAAGTCAGGAATTTTGTTTTATCAGTATTACAGTCAAAAGGTGAAGTCGAAACCAGTTGCTAACAATGTTAAATCCAGTTTGTGCAGCAATAAAAGCCTCGTCCTATGTGTAGGCGGAAAAGACCCCTATCATATGCTAGTGAGACACCTCTCCGCTGTGTCATCAGCTTAAGATATGATATCGCCTTTGGGAATGATGATACGTGTGAGATCATTAATATATTGAGAAAGAGGGTCGGGCCTAAAACGCTGCCCTGAAGAATGGAGATCAGCGCTTACATGCTTATCTAGTCGAACCTTCTGTCTCCGCCCGGTGAGCTAGCTCTGAAAAAGTAGGTGAGTTCCTCTGACTCCAAGCATCTCAAGATTAGAAATGAAGATGGGGATAGAAATTGTATCGAACGCGTTTTTTAAGATCTAGGAAAGAAGAAAAGGCAAAAATGTTTCTTTGATAAATATTTTTGGATTTTCTCTAAATTATTAGCCATACAGATAGTTACTGTAGAAAATACTTCATCCAGATTTACCAGCTCTGAAACCAAACTGATATTAGCAAGTAGCTTACGAGTATGTTTTTCAAGTAGTTTGCAAGTCTACTATTTATTATCTTTGCCCACAATTTAGATACAGAGGGGAGAATTGAGATCGGGTGATAATAAGAGATTTCGTTTTTATCGCCACCCTTAAAAATTGGACGGACTTTCGGAGCATTTTAGTTGGGATGGGAAAATACCTATTTGCCCGCATAGATTGAAAATGTTCGTAAGAGCCAGGGGACAAGGAAATCAATATGTTGTTTCAAGAGTTTATTCGATATTTTATTACTGAGCATTCGGTTTTAAACCCATCACAAGGCAAGAAATCTCATCCTCATTTGCATCCTCCATCACAAATGAGTTCAATCTTTACGGGAGCTATTTACGAGTATATTTAACATCTGAGCCAAATCAGAACGTGACATTAATTTGCAAGTTTATGCAATTTTCAGCCAGTGTTACCCACGTTTATGAAATAATGATTTATTTCGTTCAAGGATTTTTCGGGCGAGGAATAATTAATTTTCAGAAGCTCATTTGAGTGACAAGTTACTTTATTTTTGTTAGAGATGTCCCTAAGTACCATCCATAGTCTTTTCGGATCATTTTTTTTTGTTTTTTCGACCTCTGGTTTCACTTTCTTTAAAATAAGACTCAAAAATTCCTGTACCGTGTATGTGTAACTTGTAGTACTTCATTTTCTGGTGATGATTTAATCTTTTTTTGAAGCCTGCCCCTATTTCTCATGCAACTTATTAACCCAGCAGTTATCAAGGATTTGATGATCCTTTTACGCCTTGATATTGCAATCATTTCAGTGCTTTTATTTATTGTACTCTGTATCGTGGTTTTTAGGTAGTTGATAGAACAGTCTGGATCTTTAGACTGGTATATTGGGGTTAGATCAATAAGTCTTGAGATAAGTTTTCCTTATTTATTAAACTGTCAGTACGTTGTGTTTGTAAACGTTTGAGGTAGTTTAAGATTCATACATACTATAACTAGCACGGGACACTGGTCAGTTAAGGTAGATTGAGGAATTATTGTATGGTATGCAATAATTCCTCAATCATAGCGATTGAGGAATTATTCTCGCGAAGGAGGAGGCGGGACGGTTGAGGGAAAGGCAAGTTTCGCGCCCTCTCGCCCCTAGCCGCCACAGGAGACGCCCAGGGCGTCGGGAATCCCGGGCGGATTTCCGGCCACCGTAGGCGCGGGCTTGCGGACGGTGAGCAATGGGTAGCTCACCGTCCGGTAAGGACCAGGCCCGGGTCGACGGCGCATTGTATTCCACGCGCGCCTCAAAGAGATATCGTCCGCTCATAGGTAGGGGTCCACTAGGGCCGATGCCTGCCGGGGTCGCGGGAAGGTACTTATGGGTCACCGAGGCCCCCGCAACACAGGCAACAGGAAGGAATACGGGTGGGTTTTAGTCAGTAAGAGTCTGACACACCCTCCCGCTCCGCCCAGAGCGGGAGAAGTAATTTGATGATTTCCCAAACTCAAAAAAAAACAAAAAAAAGGTAGGTAAGAAACCCCGAATAAATTTTATATTTATAAGAAATACTAAGAAGCTGTGTTCAATAATTTAGATGACATGTAAAAGTAACAATGTTAACGACTTCCGTTGCTGACCGTATCTAAAAAAAGTACCTACCAACTTTTTATCTTTATCTTGAAGGTCAAAATCAAAAGTCATTTATTCAAATTAGGCTGAGAGTCAGCACTTTTTGAACGTCAAAATTACATAAGACAGTCCCCCAAAACGCCCACCCTTTAACACTACTTAGTGATTTTAGCTGGGAAGAAGAAGTGGCACAACAAACTCCCCAGCAGCAATTATGCTTGTCATGCTTATAGATTCGTATTGTGTTGCTTATTTCTAGAATTTCTATGCAACCATCTCATCGAGATAATTCCAGTACTTATAATTTGAAGGCTACATCTAGTAAGTACATAGATCAGCAAGTCTGCTGAAGCGCTTAATCTTGATTTGATGTTTTTTATTAAGATATTACATTTTCTGAAATATTATTCCGTTTTTGGGTAGCACATAATGCGTACAATTCTTTAGTGTATAGTACGGTTTTTACGGGTACGCCAAATTACTCTTGGTGGCGTGACCAGGGAGCAACGCAAGGCAGTTCTAAAGTAATGACATTTTCGGATCTCGTTATAGCGTACGGAAAATAACAGTTACCGTACAATTATTTAGTGTATACTATCTCTGGGTACGCCTTTTAAGTATTGATGGCGCGGCCAAGGAGCATACTCCCTCGCCGCGCCACCAACACAAAGCTACTATTTCTAAAGTAATAAGATTTTTGAATTTCTTTATAGGGCACGAAAGAGAACAATTTTCGCACATTTTTTTGGTGTTTACTATGTCCGGGTGCGCCTAATAGATTACAAAAACCGTGGTGGCGCGGCTGGGGAGTATACTCCCTGGCCGCGCCACCAAAACTTCATTATATTTCATTATTTGTTGAGGTAATTTATTTTTCATTACATGTACGAGTACCGTATAGTTAACATGCTTTTTTTTAATTTTTCGCTGTGACGCGACCAAGGAGTATCACACGCTAATTTGCATGGCCTTACGCAGAGACAGCTGAGTCGGCATCAACTTTCACGACTGGACGTTTAGTACATAAATGGTGCAATTTATCTAGAAACATGTTTTTTAATTTTTCACTGTGATGCGACCAAGGAGTATCACAAGCTAATTTGCATGGCATTATGCAGAGACACCTGAGTCGGCATCAACTTTCACGACTGGACGTTTAGTACATAAATGGTGCAATTTATCTAGAAACATGTTTTTTAATTTTTCACTGTGATGCGACCAAGGAGTATCACAATCTAATTTGCATGGCATTATGCAGAGACACCTGAGTCGGCATCAACTTTCATGACTGGACCTTTAGTACATAAATGGTGCAATTATTATTTATCTAGAAACATGTTTTTTTTAATTTTTCACTGTGATGCGACCAAGGAGTATCACAAGCTAATTTGCATGGCATTATGCAGAGACACCTGAGTAGGCATCAACTTTCACGACTGGACGTTTAGTACATAATTGGTGCAATTTAACTAGAAACATATTTTTTAAGTTTTCACTGTGATGCGACCAAGGAGTATTACACGCTAATTTGCATGGCATTACGCAGAGACAGCTGAGTCGGCATCAACTTTCACTACTGGACGTTTAGTACATAAATGGTGCAATTTATTTAGAAACATGTTTTTAATTTTTCACTGTGATGCGACCAAGGAGTTCACAAGCTAATTTGCATGGCATTATGCAGAGACACCTGAGTAGGCATCAACTTTCACGACTGGACGTTTAGTACATAATTGGTGCAATTTAACTAGAAACATATTTTTTAAGTTTTCACTGTGATGCGACCAAGGAGTATTACACGCTAATTTGCATGGCATTACGCAGAGACAGCTGAGTCGGCATCAACTTTCACGACTGGACGTTTAGTACATAAATGGTGAAATTTATCTAGAAACATGTTTTTTAATTTTTCACTGTGATGCGACCAAGGAGTATCACAAGCTAATTTGCATGGCATTATGCAGAGACACCTGAGTCGGCATCAACTTTCATGACTGGACGTTTTATGTTTAATAATGTTTTAACTTCTTTTGGGTACCTACATACTACCTACTTACCTGGAAATCGCTTTCGTCTGATTGCATGAGGTTCTAGTTGTGATAATTTTCAAGACGAAAGGAAGGACAGAAAATATAATTTAGCATAATCAGCTTATAATGTTCCCACTTCTAGGACACAGGCTTTTTCTCTTCGAGAGCGAGACCGCGCAGACCCAGTGAGGGTTGGTAGATGTCACATGTATGTCTTCGAATTTTTGGTTCTAAGACATGCCGATTTCCTCACGATTTTTTCCTTCACCGTTTTTCAAAGCAGAGGTGATGAAATTATTTACACAAAGTAGAGCGCCTGCTTAGGTTCGAACCCACGACTTACAACTCGCAAGTCGGGGCCGTTACCACTGGGCTACCATACATTTATTTGCACTAAAATAAATCATTTGGTAAAACATGGTTTAATTTTACTACACAAAGAAGCACCAAATTCGGGTAATACCTGGATGAAACTAGCACACGAGCGTGGGGGATGCTCAGCAGAGGGTAAAGTCGGGCTTTGGATCATCATCGACACCCCGACTTTGATCATCATCTGATGAATCAAAGAAGGGACCTTAAAATGGTGGTAGATGAAATAAATATTTAATTATTTTCCGTAACTGAATTATATGATAAAATAAGATAAGATATGTTTTATTTGTATAAAACATGGTATATGACGTGTTATTTAAATTATTAGATCGAACATGTTTTGCTTTAAAGTAAAACAACACAACAACTAAACATACATTATGGCATTGAAATATATTACATTAATTACATTGAAATTCATAATATAAAAAAATCATGAATGCTATAGAAATTATTATTATTGAGCCATTTATATAATTGGATTTAAAATAATTTACAATTGAGTGTTTTAAACATATTTGGTAATTTATTATAATTATAGACGTACACACATAGCCAGAGAGTTTTTATTATATTTCGCTGATCTAGGCAGCTCATCCAGCACAAGTCTGTGTTGGTCACGCCGACTTCGAAAGCTTATTTCCTCTGCTGTTTTAAATAGTTTATTGTGTTTTCGAACAAACATGCATGCTTCATATATACAAGGTGTTGTTTTGGACCTGCAAAACATTCTAGGAGGTAATTATGTTAGTGATTCTCGACCAGAATCAACAAAAAAAAATAAATAAAAAGAAAATAAAAAAAAAAATAAAAAAAAGAAAAGATAAAATTTAAAAATCTAAAATAAAAAGTATTATTGATTATTGACTTGGTGTCGTATTGTTATACGATTATTTACGAGTTTCATAACAACCTCCTGAAATGTTTTGCAGGTTCAAAACAACGGCTTGTATAATGAAGGTAACGGTAGCAAACCAAGCTCTTTAAATAATGTGTGACATGATTCGTCAGATGGAATCCCGTCATATGTATTTTATGAGTAAACCCACCCATCCACGAATACAAGATTAACTTGATGCTTAGTTTTACAACAGTGTAAAACGATATCTCTTCCCTCTACGAGTGCTTAAAACTTCGTCCATTGCATTAAGTTTATCACCCAACTTTTACGAACTTTTCTGCACTTAACATTTCAAATTCAAAAAGCAAAAATCTCACGTTGCGGCGATAAAAGCGGCGACGAAAACGAAAGAACTTGTTAAGTTGTGAGTAGCACCAAATATCATAGGTACCTACAGTAGGTACCCAATCTAGAACAGAACTTCACACTTAATGAAAGAAACATCTCGTTCGCGAACTTTACACGAAAGTACTTCAATGTTCCGCCCAAATGCGCAATATTCAGCGCCTGATAAATTATGTAACGTTAATTTCCCGAGTTTTCGTAATTACGCTACTAAAGGGCAACAAAACGTAAACAAAAGATAGTTAATAATGTACTACATGTTTACAGTCTGCTGCCCCCCCAACTGCGGCCAGGATTACCACGTAATCCAGGATCAGACGGTTCACTCAAGAGGATTATCTGACTACTTTCGGTTGTGTCTGCTCTTGTCACTTTCCTGACAAATTAATGGTAGATTTACGAATTCAGAATTGTTTCCCACAAATTGGAAGGCTGTCATAATTTATTCGTGGGGTGCCGTGAGTTGGATAACTTTTTAATCAAGCTCGTCGAGTACGTAAATTTGTATCACGCTACCGTACAGAAACATAGCAAACAAATCAATACCCGCTCTCCAACCGTTTAGGAAGAGAGGAAATCAATGCATCTAGCTTTGATCTTCAAATTTCCGTTGAGCTAAATTGATATTTTACGTGATCACAAACATAAATCGTACTTCAAAGATGTGAATTTCTTCATAAAGACTGGTGAATATTTGTTCAAACATTTGACGTATCATTTATACGCCCGGGCTTCCTCTTTCAATAGTAGTTCACAATACATTATGAGGGCGAGGCTTTGCGAACTATCTGCAAACATGGCCATTAGTCGGCAGCACTGGCTTCCTGGCCTAGTTGGCGTAGTTTCCACGTCGATAAACAGTGGCCACACAGGAAGATAGCTCGCTTACACTGTATGCTGCCCTGGTACGTAGTGAATAGATCTGCTTTCTCTTGTCTCGTTTTAATTGGACACCTGAGACTTTCGTATTTTTTCTAGTTTAGGAGGCATCAGTTCGCCATTTAATGTGACTGTATTGTACAATATTTGTTAAATCCTTGTGTACTTATGTATGGTTTTCAAGTGTACAAACAATTTTTTTTTCACCGATGTGTATTGATTTCGTAGCAACTAGCAATCTTATTTAACCTCGTGGTAACATCTTCCATTATTTAATAACTTTATATTTAGTGATGACTGAATATTTTTATAAATGCGTGCCTCGGAAAGCACTTTAAGCCGTTGGTCCCGGCTGTCATTCATCATCTTTGATAGTCGTTGTTACGGGTAGCTACAATCCCAAAAGTCTGACAATCAGTCTTACCAACGGGTATCGTGTTACCCAGTTACTGGTATTCAGCTGCATCCGGTTAGACTTGAAACCGACCCCAACGTAGTAGGGAAAGGGCTAGGCAGATTGATTATTGAATATTTTTAAATACATTTGCTAAATACAACACTTTACATTTGTAAAATTAAAATTCCGTTCGAATTCCGTTGCGTGAATTCCGTTTGAATTTATATTCCGTTCATGAATTCAGTTGGAGCCCGCACTAATGATCGGTTTGTCTTTTTTGTTGTATAAAAGCGCGTTTTATATCGAAATCCTTATATGTTACATACATTTCATATTCTATTGTCAGTGTTCCATTAGATTCCCTGTAATAAGCATCTACAGAATCAACGTTATAACCGCCTATAGATTTGAAGCTTTGAAGCTATTTCAAACCGACCCTAACATAGCAGGGAAAAGGCGAGGTAGATTGATTTTGAATATTTTTAAATACATTTGCAAAATACAACATTTTTCATTTGTAAAATTAAAATTCCGTTCAAATTCAGTTGCGTGAATTCTGTTTGAATTTATATTCCGTTCATGAATTCAGTTGGAGCCCGCACTAATGATCGATTTGTCTGTTTTGTTTTATAAAGGCGCGTTTTATATCGAAATCCTTATTAGCTACACACATTTCATATTCTATTGTCAGTGTTCCATTAGATTCCCTGTAATAAGCATCTATAGAATCAACGTTGTAAACGCCTATAGAATTGAAGCTTTGAAGTTATTTCAATGCTTCAATTCTATAGACACGTACAAAACACGTATTGCTACTGCTGACTCTAAGCCGATACCGATAACGGGTTGCAATAACCGTTGCTGTAACAACGATCCGTTCGCGGGCTGTAGCAATGTGATAACCCACCGTGGAACGATTAATTATTTCACATCGCTTAAATTATTGTTCGGCAGTTTATGTCGGTAGGGATAATTGAGTGATGTCAATTTCAGACATAAAATGCACTGAAATTATAATATCTACTTAATTTAAACAAATGGGAATTTATCATTGGAATGATCTAAAATACAATTGTTCTCGTCGCATCGAGAGTTTATCATGGGAATGATCTAGAAGTGGGTGTCCAGCGTAATTTAGATTTTTTTTTAATTTTGAAAAAACCAATCTCTTCATTGGTCTATTCCATAAAATCTGAATGCTTAATCATTACTGTTCACAATAAATCTGTTTATTTTAAAACTAGCTTCTCCCGCGTTTTCGTCTGCGTACAATTTATTAGCCCCTGCCATTACTTCGTTTTCACTTAGCATTCTCTCTGATGTTTTTCTCTCCTAAGGGTTGTAGCGAACCTTCCTCAAGAATTGGGCTATCAGATGCAAAAAAAAAAAACAATTCCGATTACCAGTCGGAATTGAATTTTATTCATGAGATTAGCGCATTCAAACAAACAAACAAACTCTTCAGCTTTATTATTAGTAAGATTAATAATAGGTCCCTACTGTATATTTTTTAAACCACAGTTAATAATGCACCACCATTTCCAAAGCATTTATCGTAGAATGTCATCTAATTGTCATGTCTCTCTTTTAATAGAGCAACAAGTTTTAATTACTTAAATGTGCAAGAAGTTTCCTCGCGCGTCAGTTCCATATAAACGTTTTGCTATATTACAATTTTTTTTAATATGCCGTTTACGTACAGCAGGCCGCACGCTGGCCTAGCGTTAGTACGGAGTCCCAACAGATTATGAGGCCAACTTATACTGGTTTCTTGGCCTACCTACACTTCTAATTAATTATTTATTTAATAAAACAGGTATTTTATAAGTTTGAAGGTGGCATCTACATCGCCACATGCGAACTACGCAACACACTGACGTCACGCAAAATCCTGCATCGCGCAAGCAGAGTTTACTGCGCGCACACATATACAACGTTCCGACATCAACGGTCGGACAGTAGCCCACCAGACACAACATCCGACTGTTCGGACGATCATCCTTTTTCTATAGAGGATGAGCGAACCCTGTTCCTCATACCTCTATACTGGTGACCCTGACTTGACCATCACTTCTTTAAGTTTTCGAGCGGCAAGTCACACAGCCAGCTAGCACCGACAGCTTCAACGGGTATCCTGACCACCAGCATGCAGCGGACGCGCATTATATGGTCCTCACCCCTCACCTCACCTCATTATCAACCAGTGTTCAAGCAGCTGCTGCTACGCTAAAGCACACTGCACTTTCGACCGGCGCCCCAGCGCTCTACCACATCCAACGCACTGCAGCATAACGCAGCGCCACCCTGACTCACTGGGGAATCACCGCAGATAGTTCCAACTCACCGTTAACTATGCGGAACCCGGTTCCGATTTACTGGAACCTCCACTGGCCCTGGCAAGCATCACAAGATACATGATTCAGCCCACTATCAACCTCCGGAGGGGAGTGTGGTCTACATCGCCACGTTCTAACTACGCATTACGCTGACGTCACACAAAAATCCTGCATCGCGCAAGCAGAGTTTACCGCGCGACTAGCATATATACAACGTCCCGACATCAATCATCGGGCAGTAGCCCACCAGATACGACACCCGTCTGGTCGGAGGATCCTCCCTTTACTAAAAAAGGATGAGTGAACTTTACACCCTGTTCCTCATACCTCTTTAAAGATTTGTTTATTTGTATTATCATTGTCATCAGCCTGTCCACTACAGACCAAGCGTACCCACAAACTTTTAACATCTTTAGCATCATAAACATATCACCCGTCCATCCAAAATGGTTGTAATTAACTAACTGGCTTGTGAAGGTCAGCCATGTAAAAATTTAAAAGTTAAAACTCAATTACTACAAAAACGCCAACTTAAAAAGTATAAGAATACTTTGTACTCGTTGGTAAAACTGGTTGACGGACAAATAACAATCAAATTAACCAAAATAGTGTTAGTTTTGGTTCAAATTAAGTTCTCTATATACTTTGTAAAAAGTTTACATCACATAGAAGACACAAAAACATTCAATATCACTTTTAATTAATTTGCCATAATGAATTTCATTCAAATATTCACTTCGTTCTAATTTGCCGCTGTCATGTTTCGCACGCGACCGTGACTCGTGACAAATAACAATACAACTATAAAATAACGCAAAAATCAAATTAGAAACAAAATGGACGACCTACAGAGCTGGATAACAACAGAAAAAAACTTGAAAATTAAACGAATATAAAAGCTAGGTGTATTCAGGCTTGAATACACTTGTATTCAACCCTATCTTTTTGTATAGCATCACGTTGTTCAACTTTTGTGTTAAAACTGTGTGGAAAGAGTTCAGTCTAGACTAAAGTTTATTTTAAGAATTGACCCACTTTGTATATGAAACTTATCTACCCTTCAGTGCGGAAATATTTTTATTTATTTATTTTACCTCTTAAACTATATTTACAGATCTTCGACCTAATTCGATAGTGTGGCTATCAACTATTGTTACCTAATATTATTTATATCACTTATATTACAACGAAATACGTACATTATGAATGTATTACTTAAACAGGTATATATACTCAACTAAAAATTAAACAAAACGTGCCTACTTAATTAGCTATCTAACTACTAAACATAGGTGCATCATTAATTCGTCTAACAATCATAATGACTTGAAAACTAAAAAATAACATAAGAACTCAACATAACAATTAAACCAAAAGAGCTTTCTCCTTTATTAATTAAACTAAAAAGTCTTAACATATTTACTTAGCATAACTACTACATTTAATGAACTGTTTTGATTTTATAGGCACCATACAGGTACGTTTTCAGTTGATTAATCAAATATCAAGTATCTTTATTCGAAGCTTCTAAGTATACCTACTTATTTCACTTGAAGACCTCTTATTAGGGGACGATCCTATAGCTATTTACCAAGCATAAATCCAGAACCCAAAAACCGATCGAGAATTAAATGGAAAAACATCAAACCCAATACCTACCTTATTCAAAATATCCACATAATCACCTCTTACAAATCTTCCATCTATTACGAGAAGCAAATTCACTCACGGAATACCTATACAATATCCCGGTAATCCTAATTAGATCAATACCGGGTATTAGCTCAAGCCGGCTGAGAGAGCGCCCCGCAGAGCGACGGGCCTCGTCTGAGGCCCGTAGAGAGACAGCCCTCATCGGTGGCCCATCGAGAGTCTCGACGTGATTTCCTTCCCTCCACCACTTCACAAAAGCACTTTCTTTGTACTTGTAAACGGACTTAGTGGAACTGAGGTCGATGCTCAGGTTTGACACACGTTTAAGATGTTTCTTTAGAATTGGGAGTGGTTTGAATCGCAGCTATGTTTGTTCACGTCCTTTTGAATATCTATCTATAACATATTATTGTTGTAATTAACGAAAATTGCAACTTCTAAAATGTACATAGCCGGGAAAGTTAATAGTTTGAGGGACTTAAACAAAGGAACGCAAATATCCGTCACTTTCATATTAAATACAGTGATTAGTAAACGTTGCATGTGTAAGTCATGGGTTTAGTGGCTTACCTACTCAACCCTAATGTGTAATCTGCGCGAGTAGTAGGTACATGTAATACTATTAATATTACTAACATAATAATCTAAATTGTAATTTTATCTATAACTGAAGAAACCTTGGCAGAATTTGCCTCAATTTCTTATCTAGTTCGATTAATAATTAAGATACCTATTTGTTTTGTCTTATTTGTTTTGTATTATTTGTTTTGTCTTATTTGTTTTGTCTTATTTGTTTTATCTTATTGGTTTTACCGATGTTATAAACTACTCACTAAAGCCACAGATGGAAACTCGACGAAAGCCTTTAAGAACTGACAGCTTTTGTATAAGATTCGGGATCAAGTTGTCTTTGAGGACTGCAGGTGAACATTTTCGGCTAATCCCCCGGACGTATACCTTACCTAATTCCCTACATGGTACAGACTTAATAGACGTGTGTTTAAATTAGTTTGAAGTGCAGGGAAAACTAGTTTCAATATGGTATTTAAATTGAGAGCAGTGGTGGCCCTGTGGTAACGGCCGCAACTTACGAGTTATAGGTCGTAGGTTCGAACCCTGACAGGCGCTTTACTTTGTGTAAATTATTTCATCACCAATGCTCTCAAAACGGTGAAGAAAAACATCGTGAGGAAACTGGCATGTTCTAGAACCAAAAATTCGAAGACATGTGACATTTACCAACACGCACTGGGCCCGCGTGGTGGATTACGGCTCACACCCTCTCACAGAGAGGAGGCAAGTGTCCCAGCAGTGGGGACTTTATAGGCTGGTTATGTACGTACGAGTATCTTATGTATTTAAATTGAATATAGATAATGATCGTGAGTTATGTATTTTGTGATCTTAGATATATAACAAGACTTATCGTAATAATGGGATTTCTCACACAGCATGGAGACGCCTCAACGGCCGCTGCTAGAGACGGTACTGTCAATACTTTTCATATAAACTAAGCGAGTCAGTGAACGTCACCGTTTACTCATAGAAACTGACGTCATGTGACGATTCTAACAATGCTCGAGTGACATAGCTGTCACAGAGCATTGTTAGAATGGCCAACACGCCGTACAGTTGCAGTCAGTCAGCCAGTTGCGCTAAATTCGGACATGAATATTATTCGGCAATTTTGTGTTCTGTGGTATTTCAATTCAATGTTTGCAATAGGTACAGTCAGCGTCAAAAATATCGGGACGAACCGACTGTTCAAAATGATCTCAACAACTAAGAAAATTAAACTTTATCTCGATTGGATAAAATTCTTGTCAGAATGACAGTCTTCGTCTACTTTCTTCATTTTGGAACAGTTCTTGTGTCATTGAGTTAATATAATATTTAATTTTCATAGTTGTTTAGATAATTTTAAACAGTCTGTTCGCCCCGATATTATTGATGCTGACTGTACCTATTGCAAACATACCCAAATTAAACCTTATAAAACCAAAAAGAGCCTTCACGATTCACAGATATTCGTGCGTCCACTGAACCAATAAGGAATTTTACAAACCTACTTTACTATCCTTTTCTAAACTCATTTAGTAGAAATATTACGAAGCATTAAACAGTTCTGGGGGGTAACCATCACCTCGTATAGCAGTATTATTTCTATATTACTTTAGCGTGAAAAAGAGATGGAGCTATAAGTCCTGTATAGCTCCATCACTTTCCCACTGTGAAGTAATATTATAACAATACTGCTATATGAGGTGATGGTTACCCCCCAGTATTGCGTGAAACTTATGATCATCGTTTTTACCCTCTGATAAAGTTTTGAGCACATTTATCTAAGACATTTCCAAGAAATAGCGACATTATTTTGTAAGTCTTACATTCACTTTAGTTAGCACTGGATGGTAGAAATAACATTAAACTATGTCTCTTTGTTTAATGAAAGGAATAATTAGCTTTACTTTGTTTTGTTTGTGAACTTCTTGAAGCTGTAACATTATAATTACAAAATATAACAGCACAACGCTTGTATTCCCCAAAGTGACGAAAACTATTTCAGTAAAAACTTTGCACTATCAAGACACTTTATCCTTTAAACTAAAGACTTAAAACTGGTTCTTAGTTAGAGGACAAAAAAAACTTTCCCGTGTATTTTACAGAAAATATAACACCAAAATAAACATACCTACTGAAATACTACCGCAGTGTGTTTCAAGAAACTTTCTTTATCAATTAAAAGATGATTTTTGCTGATTTTTCTGAACAACTTTTTGAAATTTCGCCATTTTTTTTAAGATTGGCAGTATATTTCAACAAGCAAAACCTTTCAGACAGAAAATGTGCCAAAACAAGTTTCAGTTAGACTTAAAATCACATTTGGCATAAAATGTAAATTGATAAATTCTCTTCAGAATATTTTCGCACAGAGCTTTTAACTTTTTATGTAGTGTTTGTTGATAATTTCTTTAGTGCAACCAATCACTTTAGGGTAGGTAAACTCGGAATATAAATTAATGTTCATGTTATTTTTATTTGTATTCGACAAATTCTTGTGGCAGTAAAATGGATGTATGAGTAAGTAGGTACACAGGTACGTTTTTTATTGAGTGCTGTGCATTCCTATTTCCTACCCTACCCTTTTAATTTAGATAAGTATGTAGATACGTAAATACTTGTTCCTCCTCATTTGATTGAAAACTTTTGCTATATGGACGCGGTAAATACCTACCAAATCGTGCTAGCATATAGGTGAGGTAAGTACATCAAGTGACTAAACTCAGAACAGCAAAATTGCGATTATTGCGACAATTGCGCTTAAAAACAAAACAAAAAGAAAACATTTTTATTGAAAACGTTGCCCCACACTAGGAATTTCTTCCTGTATCGTGGGTGCGTTTACAAACATAGAAACTCACAAACACCAACACCCAGACCCGGAACAATTACTTGCAGATCATACAAATATTTGTTCCGTGCGGAGATCGAACCCGCGACACGCTGCGCAGCAGTCGATCGCTCAGCCACTACGCCAACCATGTCGTCAACAACACCATCATCACATATATATTATCATCTTCACTTCAGTAGGTTAGGATACCAACTGAAGTGAAGATGATAATATTGTTTTTTTTGTTCTATTCTACATTAGGTTCAAAAAAATGTTCAAAGTTAGTAATAGCCAATTAAAGAATTAGCTACAGTAAAATGATACTTCTTAGTGTCATTTCGTCACTAATTTCGAACATTTTTTTTTTAACGAAATGACGGTAAAAAGTTTTATTTTACCGCAGCTAATAAAACGTCCCCCGGGCGGATTTCCGGCCACCGTAGGCGCGGGCTTGCGGACGGTGAGCAATGGGTAGCTCACCGTCCGGTAAGGACCAGGCCCGGGTCGACGGCGCGTTGTATTCCACGCGCGCCTCAAAGAGATGTCGTCAGCACAAAGGTAGGGGTCCACTAGGGCCGATGCCTGCCGGGGTCGCGGGAAGGTACTTATGGGTCACCGAGGCCCCCGCAACACAGGCAACAGGAAGGAATACGGGTGGGTTTTAGTCAGTAAGAGTCTGACACACCCTCCCGCTCCGCCCAGAGCGGGAGAAGTTATTTGATAATTACCCACCCAAAAAAAAAATGCTAATAAAACATCCGACTATAACATCGAATTATTAATTCACCGGAGTAATCTGACATGTGCTAGCTGTCACTGTCTGTAATAAAATGGTCATATTTATTGTAATGGTGATCGTTTAGTTTAATCGATTCATATAAGTGTAAAATAAATGTATAATAATAAGTGTAAAGTCTATAATACGACTAATATGACCATTTTATTACACAAAGTAACAGCTAACACATATCAGGGGGTAACCATCACCTCTTATAGCAGTATTGTTATAATATTACTTCACAGTGGGAAAGTGATGGAGCTATACAGGACTTATAGCTCCATCTCTTTCTCACGCTAAAGTAATATTGAAATAATACTGCTATAAGAGGTGATGGTTACCCCCCAGATTGCTCCTGTGAATTAATAATTCGACTTAAGGTACATTTTTTTTTCAATCAACCTCAGGTTACTCTTTAAGAATATAAACCCGTAGCAACCCATTAAACCCGCCTTTGTCCTCCAAAGAAGTACCTCCGCCAGTCAACGAGTAACAGCAGCATTAAATATAAAGCTTTGAAACAAGAGACCAGATTAAGCTTTTAACACCAGCTCCTCAGCTAAGAACTTAATCTGTAAGGCCTTACCCCCAAGGCATTCATGTTCCAGTAATAAGAACTTTCAAGGCCAATCGCCTTTCATCAAGAAAGGTTCATTAAAAACCATCTTCTCTGTGAAACAAGGTGAGTTTTACGTCGGAAGTTTTAACAGCCAACGTCTAAAATGTTCAACGTTTTAATATTAAAGCAACGTGGTGCAACGTGGTGCATTTTGGTGCAACTTGTGTCAAAGAAAGAGTTGAGTGATTGATGGAAGGAAAATATGTTGTCGAAACGGGTTCAAGGACAAGTTGTATCATTAGCTTTTTCGAGCGATATGTCGATTTGCTGTTACGAGCTAAATTCATGTTTTTCATCAGTGTCAGGACACAGAATTATGATGTTTTCTTTCCAGTGTAGTAATTTTCAACAGGTTTTTGCACAGCTTTCACTTTTATTCTAATTTGTTACCAACACAAAGCTGGCGTCGGCTTTCAGTTGCCTAGATCACGCAATGGTTTTTACTTATTTTCTTGAGAAACAACCTCATTTAAAGAAATAGAAAATTTAAATAAATTATAGGCACATGAACCTTAGGTATCTGTCTTGGCAACCAGTCACTTTACCTCTTTATTTATTTATTTACCCATTTACATACATGCATAAACTCACGCCTTTTTTCCATGGGGGTAGGCAGAAGCTATAGAACGCCACCTGCTACGCTCCTTACGTACTCCTTTTGCTTTACGTCCATAGGTACATCTGGTCATACACGCACGCCGTTTGCAAGTACTACGCACCTGACCTTTCTGAAGAACATCAGAAAGGTCGTCACTATATGTCCTCCTAAGGCGTCACCTCCTGGCGTTTCCACTCACATCCCGTGTATAATACCTAATAAATACCTTTTGTTAGTCGCAATTAAAATTAACATTTTAACCATTTATGTACACACACATAAATAGACAAGAAGAAAGAAACAGAAAAATACTGACAAAGGTGAAGCGGGTATCTTAGAACCGTGTCCTCGTTGAGGCGATCGGCGGCAGAGACCTCTCGCGTCCGGCCCTGGTTCAAGCCATGGTACGGAGCGAGAGGGCATGGGCAGCCGTCACCTCCTTCTACGAAGCAGTAATGCTCGCGAAGTAGGAGGCGTGACGGTTGAGGGAAAGGCAAATTTCGCGCCCTCTCGCCCCTAGCCGCCGCAGGAGACGCCCTGGGCGTCGGGAATCGCGGGCGGAATTCCGGCCACCGTAGGCGCGGGCTTGCGGACGGTGAGCAATGGGTAGCTCACCGTCCGGTGAGGACCAGGCCCGGGTCGGCGGCGCGTTGTGTTCCACGCGCGCCTCAAAGAGATGTCGTCAGCACAAGTGTAGGGGTCCACTAGGGCCGATGCCTGCCGGGGTCGCGGGAAGGTACTAATGGGTTACCGAGGCCCCTGGCAACACAGGCAACGGAAAAAAAGGTATCTTAGAAAAAGATATTCAATCGTTACTAGTCGGGACAGCGGTATCAGTAGAATTGGTGTAGTAGGCACCTGCCTTGGTTTAACGAAATAAAGTTTTTGGCTAAAAATAGACAGTACACAACCACGTTCTGCTAACAATATCCGAAACCACTTTAATCGTGAAACTCGTGTTTCAAAATTCGTGGAATAAAACAACAAACAACAACGTGACTCCATTAGTTTCTCCCATTTCAAAATACAACAAAATAGAACAATGTTTTTAGTTTTCTATTTTTAGTATATTTTCCGATTCCGTGATGAATAGGTCTGGCTGTCATGACATTAGAGCGAGTCTGGGTGCGGTACCCCGGCACGACAAAGGTCAGCTGGCACCCTGCTAGGTAGAAACGGAACTAACCTGATTTATCACATACCTACAATGTCACCTACTTTATTTTGATAAACATCAAGATAAAATAATAGAATTTTTATATACCTATAAACATTTTTGAAGTGTGTTACTGAGTGGAATTTTGACAATGTGTTTATGTTCAATACGAACCATTGCAATATCTTTGAATAGCTACTATAAAAGTTTTTATTCCATAAAGGATAAATAGAGATTGCCTTACAGAGTGGCAAGTTGCCAGAGCACCGTTATCCACTTTTACACAATCTTTCTTTTGTAATATGTTCCATTTTGCTATAGCTTTTTAGTGTCTAGAAAAGTCTTACATGGAGTGATAAAATTATTTCTCCTGTAGGTACATGATCGCTGAAAGTATAAATCAAACATTGGAGTTTGTGTGGAGAAAAACTACTTATTTCATTTTCCAATCAGTAAATAACTTTTATTCATGTCATGTGTAACTTTTATTCACACTGTAGTACGTTTTTGGTAGATATAACGTACTACAGTGTAACTGAGTTCCTATCGGAGAAAAATATTTGATAATTAGTGACATCTTGATTTTTGAAATTTTGATGTATGACATTTTTGATTTTTAACATTTTGATCGTTGACATTTAGATTACTATAGAGGCATGAGGAACAGGGTGTAAAGTTCACTCATCCTCCATAGAAAAGGGAGGATCCTCCGACCAGACGGGTGTCGTGTCTGGTGGGCAACTGCCCGACGGTTGATGTCGGGATGTTGTATATATGCTAGTTGCGCGGTAAACTCTGCTTGCGCGATGCAGGATTTTGCGTGACGTCAGTGTGATGCGTAGTTTTGTATGTGGCGCTGTAGATGCCGCCACATCACTCCCCTCCGGAGACCGGAGGTCGATAGTGGGCTGAGTCGTGTATCTTGCGATGCTTGCCAGTGCCAGGTGGGGTTCCAGTGGCTCGGAACCGGTTGTCGCATAGTTCGCGGTGGGTCGGAACTGTCTGCGGTGATGCCCCAGTGAGTCGGGGTGGCGCTGCGTTATGCTCCAGTGAGTCGGACGTGGTACAGCGCCGGGTTGAGGGCTGACTGCTGGCGTCGACCAGGAGAGCGTTGAAGAGCTCTGCTTGTTGACCGGCCGAAAGTGCAGTGTGCTGTGCCAAGGTTGCTGATGAGGCTTAGGGTGATGACCAGGTATGTGCGGTCGCTGCATGCTGGTGGTCAGGATACCCGTTGAAGCCGTGGGTGCTGGCTGGCTGTGTGACTCGCCGCTCGAGAGCTTGAGGAAGCGATGATGATGACGTCACGCTGATGTAGTTGCACGAAGGCTGCGCTGACGTTCATACTCGGGGTCACCAGTATAGAGGCATGAGGAACAGGGTGTAAAGTTCACTCATCCTCCATAGAAAAGGGAGGATCCTCCGACCAGACGGGTGTCGTGTCTGGTGGGCAACTGCCCGACGGTTGATGTCGGGATGTTGTATATATGCTAGTTGCGCGGTAAACTCTGCTTGCGCGATGCAGGATTTTGCGTGACGTCAGTGTGATGCGTAGTTTTGTATGTGGCGCTGTAGATGCCGCCACATTACTGACATTTTGATTTTGGAATTGTAATAATAATGATATTTGTAATAGTAATGACATCATGTTAATTGATGTAATGATAATGGTATGACATTTGTAATAGTAATGACATGATATATAATCTTATGATACTGATCTATATTTTCCTTTTAATAGCTGATGATTTAAGCATTTTATAATAGTAATTTATAAATTGATCTAAATAAGTGTAATAATAGTGATATAAATAATTTTAAATGTTTGCATGCCGATTGGTAAAATGTGGCTGGGCTAAATGTAATCTTAAGAACTATTATGTATTACCCATATTTGCAAAATAAAATTATATTCTATTCTATTCATTTTATTGATGTGTAACATCTTCCCTCTTTATGTGGGAGTGATTTGTGAAAAGGGATGGAAGTATGTACACAAGAAGTGACAGCTTGAGCATGGAATAAGTAAGTACTATATAGATTGTAAATAGAGGGGTCGAATTTCAACCAGTGGGTGACCATGAGTAATGAATAATTATTCGAATAAATACTTAATTATTTAGCTTTTTTTAAATTCTGAGGTTAATTTCTGTCGCTGCTCAGTTGCTTATTACCAAAGTGAGATGTCAGATGTTACACATCATATGCGACTACTGTGAGGCTCGGTCGTTTTTTTATTTATGTAAAGGAAACTTTCTGTTAACAATCATGGTCTGCTGGCAGAAGTTGCTTAACAAATAAGCAGTAATTTTGTAAGTACTCAAAATTATAATTATGGCGTATCCTTATGTATTTGACTGTATGTAATACAGTAAAATACATAGGGATACGCCATAATTATAATTTTAGACCATGATTGTTAACAGAAAGTTTCCTTTTGCTCGAAAATCGTATATATTTAAGAATAGCTACAACATTATTTTCTTAGTTCAGTGCTTACTTATAGAGATCTAGAAATAGCGTCTAAGCCAATCAGGCCAAGGTTTTCAACAATATCAGGTCGATCTCTAATCTATAAAGAAGGGATCAGAAAATTACGAACGTTTACAGGCAAAGAAGAAAGTAGTGGTTATTATCGTTTTAGAAAGAGATTGTATCGTACTTGATTGATAAGTGGTAATCAACCTACACAATCACCCAATTACATCTTATGTTTTTTAGTCATATCCACAGAACACTTATCGAGTTTTACATAATGCGCCATCAATGTTAGATAATTAGAATTAGGTTGCAATTATGTAACACCTGCATGTCAAAACGTCAAACAAATAGTTTTCTGACAGCTGCGCGCACAGATTAATTTAGGCAGGCGGCGCGTACCTACGTCGTTCTCGTCGGTACGAAATGTTGCCATTTTAAATATTTGTATTTATGTAATTTTTTTTTTTTAATATTTGTATTTATATAATTTTTTTTTTTTTTTAATATTTGTATTTATGTTATTCAAATTACAATCTCACTGTATGCTGCACCGGTCGACGTCTTAACGTCAACGCCGGCTATCGCTGAAAACCAGCGCTGGGGCTCTGTCTCACATAGGGTCGCAGCATTATGCTGAGCGTTGGCCGTTTTGCGTGGACGTGACCCATATTCTCCCCCAAATTGTTTCTTTTTTGTATTTGTGTTCCTTCCTTGCGTCATGTTTACCGCAAATAAGTGTATTTTCTTTCTTCTTCTTTCTTAATGATTATAATTTAAAAAATAATAACCTTTTCATTTTACACGAAATGGAAAACATAATAATGTAATACTTATTTGAATAACGTAGGCTACATTACCATTTATTTTTTTATGTTGGCAGTAATATTACTCCTTCCGATAATATTGATATCTAACTATCCACAGACTACCTATTAGTCTCCTAATTACAAAACCAAGTAAAAGAAAATAATCCTAACTGATATTATAAATGCGAAAGTGAGTTTGTTTGTTGCGCTTTCACGCTAAAACAGCTGAACGGATTTTGATGAAATTTGGTACATAGATAGATCATGACTGGCGTTAGGACATAAGATACCGATTTTTATCCCGATGTTCCCACGGGAAACCGCGGGGCATAGCTCATAGAAAATAATCTCAAAAAGCTCACAACAGACTTTAATTGGTCAAGGACAGCTAATGAGACACAATTGATTTTCTATTGTTTGACTCCGAATCGGTGTCGCGGGGGCGTAACAGGTTAAATATACTATGCAAAAAAAAAATTACCTGCCTCATCACAGTTTAACTCTACACAAATGTTTGGCCAACTAACGCAGATTTAAAGCTAAACATGGCGGCTCGACTGTTAAATAATTTCGCGGCGTGTGAACAAAAAAACTCACAAGCGTCGAGCGATGAAAAGCTCTTTACCGAATACACGAGTATGTTTCTCAAATTAAACAAGTAATTGGATTTCATTTCGGCTCATCCACGCGAACAATTTGAACAGTGCTGACTTTTAATGAGTATTAGCAATGAAAAGCGGCGTTCTTGACTGTGGAATATGAATAGATTCGTAAGTTTATTTTCGTATGAAACAGTGAGGGAGAGTCCGTTGGAAGTTATGCAACATCCATTTGCAAGGTCTCATGTTTACGGTTCTAGATTAAACGGTGGCAATTGGACGGACTTTGTGTGTAGGATAGGACAGCTTTTATGTCATGGGAATGCGATTGAGAAACGATTAATATCGGTTATGAAGAAAGAAAGAAAAATAATTTATTGGAAAAAATATTTATTTTTTTTTTGTTTAATTTGACATCTCCTGTGCAAGTCGCACAGGAGATGTCAAATTAAACAAAAAAACACTCATAGTTACATTAAAAAACAAAGATAAAGTAAAATGAAAATAAAACAAAAAGTCCTACGAAGTCAAAAGGCTACTATCTCAGAATAATGCTGCGGTACTTAAAAATTAAGTGTCGCTGCGCTGGTATTCTGATAGGGCCCGCTGTGATGTCGCGGATAGATACAGAAATAAATAAAAAATAAAGTATAAAATAGACGTGCGAAATAACACACATAAAAAAAAACAAATTCTTGTAATTATAAACCGCGTGTATGTAACTTAAGTAAACAAAGGTATGGAAGCAGTAAAGTTTGGCTAGGAACTGCTGAGGTTGGTAGACTGTTAAGCAATTTCGAAAAAACGTAGATATGTCATATTTCCACCATGTTTCCACTACATTCTATATCATTATTCCAACAACAATGCTAACATAAATCGATAATATACTAACTTACTAAGTTTCTTTGTTTGGCGCTGACAAGAGGCTAATGACCAAAGTAGGCTTGTCTTAAGATTTTTTTTTTGCCAAATCGGTATAGTTTGTGGTAGCGGAAATAATATATATTAATTTTGAACATGTTTCTCAGAACTTGGTTGTTACAAAAACACGTTTTGAAAAAAAAATCTCGATACAAATTAATGATAAACTAACCTTACCTTAAAAATAAGTGTAAGGCTACATGGCAAATAATCGAAAATGAAAGCGACTTTGTAAAATTACATGACGAAATTGAATGTATCAACGTAAATAACTGTCTGGTTACAGACCCTTTAGCAATTGCCAATGCTTTTAATAGCTGTTTCATTGAGACGGAAAAAGCGAACTCACAAAATACCCATGTAGGTAGCCTGCAACTAAGCAAAATAGACCGCGTAAGCTCTAGTGTATTTTTAAGACCAATGGCTGAAGAAGAAGTATTTAAAATAATATATTCACTAAATAACACAAGATCTGTAGGGTTAGATGGTATATCAACACACATATTAAAATATTGTGCTAGCACACTTTCACCCATCCTTACACACTTAATTAACCTGTCATTTACAGAGGGAACATTTCCGGAGCAACTTAAAGTATCTATAGTCAGACCGCTACACAAAAAGAACTGCAAACAGGAAATAAAAAATTATCGCCCAATAACCCTCATAAACATTACATCTAAAATATTTGAAAAGGCCATGCACAAACGTCTTACAGGTTTTCTTGACAAACATAACGTTATAAAAGAAGAACAAAACGGTTTTCAAAGGAAAAAGTCAACTACTTTAGCAGCCTTTAACTTAATCAAAAACATAACGCAGACTATCGATAAACGAATCCCTGTTTCAGTTATATTCTTTGACATGACCCGTGCTTTCGATTTTGTTAACCACGACATTTTAATAAATAAATGTGAACTGTATGGTATTAGAGGACCTGCATTAGACTGGCTAAAAAGCTACCTGATAGGACGGAAACAATGTGTAGAGATTAAAAGAATTGATAAAGACTCCAAGTTAAGTGCGTATAGGTCTGAGTTTCAACCCAATAAAACCGGGGTACCTCAAGGCAGCATTCTAGGACCTTTACTCTTTCTGCTATTCATAAATGACCTGCCTAAAGCTTCCAATCATCAATGCGTACTGTTTGCTGATGATATATCCCTTGTTGTGAAACACAACTCCAATGCAATCACTCAAAAGGCTCGGTTAAAGCCTGCGGTGGAATCTGTACTAAATTGGTTGGATAGCAATAAATTATGCGTCAACCTCTCCAAAACGAAATACATGAACTTTTCAAACTATAATAATTCAAAAACAAGCCAGGGTGTTTCAAGTTTAACATGCCGGGGGCATAATATTGAACTAGTTAATGAAATGAAGTTTCTCGGCATTGTATTGGACAACCATTGTAACTGGAAGGCACATATTAACCACATAGGTAAAAAAATAAACAAATTTGTATTTGCATTAAAAAGGTTAAAACTGACTTCATCACAGAAAACTGCATTGTTAGCGTATCATGGCTTTGTTGCCTCCTCTTTAAGGTATGGACTTCTTTTGTGGGGAAATTCAACTGATATTAAACGAGCGTTCATTATTCAAAAAAAATGTATAAGAGCAATATGTGGAGTGGGACCCCTAGTATCATGTAGACCACTATTCAAAAAACTTAAGTTACTCACTTTAACTGGTCTATACATTCTGCAAGCTGGTATATTTGTCAAAGAACAGCGTAGGCTCTTCCCACAAATGTCCGATAAATTAAACTCGATTGTAAAAAAAAGAGACCCCACTCTTCTATTGATGCCACCATGTAAGACAGCCTACTGTAAAAAGAACTGCTCTATAATGACCGTAAAAATATTTAACAAAATTCCAAGATGTATTAGAGAGCTGCCTTTGAATCGGTTTAAAACTAAACTTTATAGGTGGCTAATAGAACAGAGTTTTTACAACTTGAATGACTTCTTAAGGTGACATTGTAATCTACTATAATTTTGACATTGAATAATAAAATATAGACATTTGTTGTATACTTTGTAAACTTGACTTTCATAATAACTTGACTACTATGTTAATATTAATTTTTCTACTGGTATGTCAGTTTGTATTTCTTGTGTTTTTGACATTCAATTGTTTAATTATTCTGCGCATGTAATTGGTATTTTATTAGTATGTACCCGCCTCATGATAAATTTTTGCATGCCATTTATATTTGGCGAAGTGTGAAGTTCACTGTTTAGCTTTAAGATCTTTCTGTACCATGCTTCTTGCAAATAAATCTATTCTATTCTATTCTATTCTTGAGTTCCAATCCAAAATATCTGTATTAAATATCGACGTACGTTACGTATTTAATTAATAACAAGGACGTCTTATTTGAATGCAGAACTTGGTTGTTTTTTTTATTTTCTATTACTCAACTTAATTATGAATAAATAGATAAATGCTTCATATTTTGCAATAAATTACAAGCGTTGTGTCATCGCGCTTCTCTTTCATTTCTATGCAATCTGACAGTGACCGCGGTTTACCTGTTGTCAGCGTCTTAATACATAATATAACGACAATAAAGACTCATAACTAAGCACGACAGATCCGTATCGTATCTCCACATAATCATCTGACCTTTGATACCTGTATTTTTTTTCTGCTCGGCTCGAATCCAGCACAAATACACATAAAACTGAACAACTGTCGAATAATAACTTATGCATACTACAAGCATTATTGTCGTTATCAAACTGCATATTAAATGTATCGATTGAAACAATACATTATTTATAATTCAAGCTGCTGAAACGTTTTCCTTATTGTCAAGATTTCAGTTCTGAAGAAAAGTTGATTACTTAAGTTGGCTCGAACAAAAAAGTTAATCGTATTGGCTTTCGAGAACATTAATACTTAACGTGGATTCGGAGTAGTAGTCCGTGAAATTCAAATGTTCTTAAGTTGTTTGTGAATTAATGAGTTTAATGATTATAATTCTGTAAATACATATTTGTTATGGTCGCAAATCATATTTTTATCAAGATAAAACCTGACACTGACCTGTAAATTGCAAAAAAACTTAAGAAAATTCGAATTTCACGGACTACCACTGCGGGTGCTTAATAGATTGGGGTTACATAGTTCATTATGTAAAGAAATAAGACATGTTCCGCTGTTTTTGTTGCAAATGAAATTTTCATGGAATACTGATATTGACACTCCTGTTATTGGTAACTAAATACTTAATTTATTATTTTTAGGAAAACGTATACTTTTACAATGTTTGTAAATATGTGAGCATCATGTACCTATCACATAATTCATTTATCTGTCATTGCTTTATTTTTCATTGTTTTTTTTACCTATTTTGGTATAGTAATTTTATTCTAGGTGCATCGTCTTCACATATAATTTTAAAATGTACATATACAAAATGTTATAAAACGTTTTAAAAGAGTAACGGTGGAGTTTCTTGCCCATTCTTCTCCATACGAATCTACCTTTTGGAAGGGGCAACTAGAATCAATTCTATTTTTTTTTTGTTAATTTTGACGTTCAAAAGTGCCTTTTATGTGCCTATTTGAAATAAATAATTTGAATTTGACTTTGACTTTGAAATATTTATAGGGACCACGTAACGTCACTGACTGGAAAAATAAATAAATAATGAAAAGGTAATGAAAACAAAATGTTACGTGCAAAATAAATACTGAATGAAGTAAAACGAAAGTCTGGAATTGAAACTAGAATATGAAAGAGGTAATGACTATTTCAGTATTTAGCTTTTTACTGCTCAGTCGTTACAAAATTTACTGGTTGAATCTAAAAAATACCTGATCATCGCACATCTTTTACTTTTTCAAGGCTTTTTTTATTCCTAACTGAAATGGGCATATTTGGATAAAAAATCGTGAGAAAAAGTTGTAAGTGACGATCAAATCGTCACCCGCGAGCATGCATTGAAACGAGTCAAATACACGTTAAAAATCCCATATTTTTTGTGAAAAACCTTTTCAGACAAACTCAGACTAAAACAAATATCAACTTTTTTTTGGCTTCTGTCAAAGCTAAAAGGAATTTAAAATTTTATGCGGCTTTGTTTGTGGCCATGCACGGTTTTCTACAACTATGTTAAATAAAAACGGTTAAAATTAAGTTACATAAACAAAGTCGTTTGTTCGTGTTTTCGCGTTTATCTCCTAAACTCGCGTGAAAACCGTAGACTCATTGGGGATCACTTTTTACATGGTTTTCACCATCACATATTATGGATACAATATTTTGAGAAAGATTTACACAATACGTTTATAGTAAATTAAAAACGTATTCTGTAAATCGTCTTCATTCTTACCTAACAAAGTTGGCTTTGTTTTTACCCGACTGCCCCAGAAGGAGGGTAATGTTTTTCGTGAGTATTTATGCATGTATGCATGTATGTATGTCTATTTCTTTGGCACGCTCTGTTGCCTAAACGTCTTGATGGATTTTAACATAAGAGGTGTCGATAGATTCGCCTTCATTGTGGGGGAGTGACATAGGCTATATAACATTTATATATTTCATCTGCAAAACAAAAAAGGGAGGGGAAGGTTTTTAATAAAAAAAAAATATTATTTAAAATTATTTATTTAAATTATAATAATATTGATATCAAATAAAAGCTGGTAATGTGTCAATTCCATATATATATATATATATTAATGAAACTAAAAAGCTTGATATAAAACAAATTATAAAAAAAAAACAAAAAACTCGACCGCAAAAACACATAACTGAAAAGAGTAAAAGCAAGCATTATACAGGGTGTTTGGTGCATCGTGTGCCAAATTGAAATGGTCGACTGAAGGAGTCATCCGCTAGCCTTTCAGACCCTTTAACACCCCTCATGCTCTGTGGATTTTTTTTTATCGACTTTTTATTGTTTTCCAAAAAAAAGACCCATATTTTACATTCAAATACAGATTAATAAAAAAATATAAGGCGTAGACTCTGAATTTTAATTTTATTTCGATGTGTATTGTTTAAGAATACTTTTAAATACAAAATTAGTGATATTAGTCACCTAGTTCTTTTTTAATTCATTTGCAAAGGTAAAACTTAAATTAAAGCTGTACATGTTACAGCTGTTTATAAGGCTACAAAAAAAAATCAAAAGCGACCGGGATCTTCCAACTCCCTCATTAATTCTCCAGTCTATCCTCTTTCTAATGATGTGCCACATGCCATAAAAGTATTTTAACAACTTTGTGAATTCGCTAGAATTGTGAATCGAGTCACCTAAGGCTAATATTCAAAATTATGATTTAAAAAAAAATCTCTTAAATGATACCTGTCAAACCTATAAATCTGCTATCTCATTCTTATGGTTAGGTAAATTCGTGTCTCATATCTGTATCTTCCGTGGGATTTACTTGAAATAAAAAAACAAAATTGCATTTTTAACATTTATTTAATCATTGTTACAAATCTTGCTCAAATTGTTGGCCTCTGTTGCGAATGCAGGCCCGACACCTGTTTCGTATTTCAACAGTTGTTGTACGAAGTCGTATTTCCTCCTTAATAGTATTGAATGCCGCTTCTATGCGTTGGACTAATACCTCCCTAGTTGGAACCTCCGTGGCATATACCAACTCTTTGGCACGTCCCCAGACATAAAAGTCTAACGGAGTTAGATCTGGGGAACGTGGCGGCCATGGAATAGGGCCATCGCGTCCAATCCATGCATTGGGGAACACATTGTCGAGATATTCCCTCACAGTCAATCGCCAATGCGCGGGACAGCCGTCATTTTGAAATACAATGGGCACACGTTCATTAAATACGGGCACATCGGTCACTAATTCGGGCAGGTCATTTTGTAGGAATTCCAGGTAGTCTTCGCCATTGAGATTATCGGGCAAGTAATGCGGTCCAATTACCTGATTCCCAATCACTCCTGCCCAAACGTTTACACTAAACCTTCTTTGAGAAGATTTCTGCCTTTTAACACGTGGGTTTTGCGTTTTCGTTGTCCAGTGGTGCAAATTGTGTAAATTGAGGATCCCATCCTTGGTAAATTTGGATTCATCCGTCCACAGTATTCTTTTAAAAAAATAAGGATCATCCACATCCGTGTGTAAAAGAAACCGACAAAAAGCCACTCGTCTCTCAAAGTCGCCACCCTCAAGACCTGCAACAAACAAAAAACTCTTTTAAATTTCTCTTGGGCAATAAGTAATTGCACAAGAAAGGACCCGCTGTTCGTGCTAATAGATTCACTACCTGGAAGTGACGCCATACCATACCCATTACCTGCTAAACAAAGGCAAGGTCAAACAAAGCTTGCACGGGTTTAAAGTTAGTTTAAAATTACGTACCTTGCACCGGAGTGTAGTGGAATGGATGCTTTTTGTTTTGACGAAGTACTTTCCACACTTTCCATATTGAAATATCAAGATGTGATGCCACATTTCTAATGCTTCTTGTAAGGTCTTCCTCAAAAAGTGCCAGTATTCTCTCGTCTACTTCAACATTATGTCGCACAATATGGTTCATTAAAAGTAACACTGCCAGTCTCGCGTATGCGTCGGTATGTGTCTTGGAAGACTCTGCGGCCAGGTAATCGTCTACCAGGAAAGCGTTCCTGGTAAAGTCGTTGCGCTGCACGAGCGACGCCATTAGCGGTTCCGTAAGCCATCATGATGTCCGCATATTCTTCGTTAGAGAATGTCGCCATTGCAATAACAAAAAACTCAAAGTTTAACAATAACAACAAAAATTAAACAAATGTAACAAGAACCAACAAAACTTAACGATAACAAAGTAATAAAAGAATCGCGGAGTATGGTGAACTAGCACACACGTTAGGTAGCAGAGGCAGTGATGTCTCGACTAAAAAAATGGCGGGTCGGGCGGCGCGATTTGTTCAAACCGATTTAAGGTATGCAAGAAAGAGATAGAAGATAGATTTTACTGCGAAAGAGTGAGAAAACAAATTTTACCTCTTTCTCAAGTAACAGTTCCGCAATAAATATTTTTTAATTAGAATTTGGAATGTAGTTTTATGTGACTTGATTCACAATTCTAGTGAATTCACAAAGTTGTTAAAATACTTTTATGGCATGTGGCACATCATTAGAAAGAGGATAGACTGGAGAATTAATGAGGGAGTTGGAAGATCCCGGTCGCTTTTGGTTTTTTTTTTTGTAGCCTTATAAATAGCTGTAACATGTACAGCTTTAATTTAAGTTTTACCTTTGCGAGTGAATTAAAAAAAAACTAGGTGACTAATATCACTAATTTTGTATTTAAAAGTATTCTTAAACAATACACATCGAAATAAAATTAAAATTCAGAGTCTACGCCTTAATTTTTTTTTAAAATCTGTATTTGAATGTAAAATTTGGGTCTTTTTTTTGGAAAACAATAAAAAGTCGATAAAAAAAATCCACAGAGCATGAGGGGTGTTAAGGGGTCTGAAAGGCTAGCGGATGACCCCTTCAGTCGACCATTTCAATTTGGCACACGATGCACCAAACACCCTGTATATCTATAAAATTTTGATTGGTTTATAATGCTTGTTATTCTCTTTTCAGTTATGTGGTTTTGCAGTCGGGTTTTTTGTTTATTTAAATAATTTGATTTTTCTTCGTTGTATCGTATGTATCCCATGAAGAAACATGACGTGACGATGTTTTCGATATCACGAAAATGGTCAATTTTAAAAACGATTCGTCACAAGGGTTTCTATTTATAGAAGCAAATTGATTACGGCACTTGATTCTTCAAAGTTCTCTATTATCTTTATTTGCCAGCCTAACTTCGTCAGGTCATTAAAACTGTATGGTAGATTCGTGATATGTCTACTAGTAATCTTTTCGCCCCATTATCGCTTTTAGTTTATTAATTGGTCAAGGACAGCTAATGAGACACAATTGATTTTCTATTGTTTGATTCCGAATCGGTGTCGCGCGGGACTCAACAGGTTAAATAACTAGCTTTTACATACGGATTCACCCGCGAGTTTCTTTTTAAGATGTTTGTACTCATCAACCGTAGGTACTCTTACTTTGCGAACGCAGCAACCTACTTGGAGGTCGTGCGTCACAAATATTACGCTATAAATGTAACTTTTCACGCAAGGTGGATTGAGTCAGACAACAACTGTGGAACTAAGCACTTTTCAAGAGAAAGAATCGCTACCACTTTAACTTGTAACTTCTACATTTTAATATAACTTTAAACATAACTTGTGGTTCTTTCTGTGTACTCCATAACTAAACCAACAATAACTAAGTGATAGTGTACGGTGCCTACAACCATCCGGCTCGAAGGACCATTTAATGTAGGAGCCAAGTTGGTTCCTACATTAAATGGTTCTGTAGAACATAAAATGTATGTATATCGTACGGTTTATGGTGTCCACGCCAGTAAAACTCTCAGTCAGCATGATTTTTTCCGACATCTTCAACAATAAAAGTCATATTTTAGCCAATTTACACAAAACCTTAATGAATTAAACACATAAACCTTCCTTATGATTCACTCCATCCATTGGTGAAAACCGTTTGAAAATCCGTTCTGTACTTTTTGAAATCATCGCGTTCAGATAGACAGACAGACGCGGCGCGGGGGGGTGGGACTTTGTTTTTTTTTATATGTAAGGATATATTGATATATTATGTTCACATCCTTCACTAAATATAGACCCGTTTCATATCAGGTCGTGTAAATTGAACCTCGAATGTAGATAGAAAAGGCGAACTATCCCAAGAACAAACTGAACATTGTAGTTGAAAAACATGTTCTCCCATACGTTCTAACTGCAAATGTAAGTTTGTACGCACAATATTGAGATATTTACCATGTTATTTTAACACCACAGACATCTTATAGGATGTCCTGTAATAAAGAACTATTTTCTGTAATTTTTTTTTCAAAATATTGGACTTGGTAGTTTCGGAGATGGACGGAATGGTCAATTGTTACCTATTTTCTTAAATTATTTTAAAACTATTAAATTTAAAATTATAAAAAAATTGAGACCTTTCACATCAAAGCCTGTCATTTGATTTTACATACGGTACATTTGAGGCACAAAACTTTTGTTATTGTAGTTTTCAAATGTACAGTCAGCGTCAATAATATCGGGACGAACAGACTGTTCAAATTGATCTAAGCAACTATGAAAATTAAATATTAACTCAATGACACAAGAACTGTTACAAAATGAAGAAATTACATGACAACTGTCATTCTGACAAGGGTTTTAATATCAAATCGATATAAAGTAAAATTTTCTTACTTGTTGAGATCATTT
The DNA here is from genome assembly GCA_905333075.3 of Atethmia centrago. Taxonomy (NCBI): domain Eukaryota; kingdom Metazoa; phylum Arthropoda; class Insecta; order Lepidoptera; family Noctuidae; genus Atethmia; species Atethmia centrago. The sequence goes on along the minus strand of HG995383.1, from coordinate 8,550,525 downwards.
TGAACAGTCGGTTCGTCCCGATATTTTTGACGCTGACTGTACCCCCAAAGGTGACCCTCATATTTAAAATGTATTTATTTACATTACACGTCCGTGTTTGGGTCACAGAAACTCATATGTGTAGGTACCAAGTTTCAACTTACTCGGTCCAGTAGATTCGGAGCAAATTTGCTGTGACAGTCGGACAGACAGACACGAGTGATCCATAAGGTTTCCGTAACTTCGTTCGAGAAAACAAAAGTTCTTTCAAACAAAAGTGTGTACTGTCAAAATGTGAACAGCAGTTATGTTTGTCTATAACCGACGAAATCAACGCTGGTGGGTTTAGAACAGGGTTTCCCAAACTATTTTGGGCAAGAGACCCTTTTCCAAAATGAACTGATACCTCAGACCCCTAGCCAACTTTTTCATCATGTACGAACTTGTGCACGCTTATCGACTTTTTTCTAAAAGTACAACAATGATACTTCCTACTAAAATACTAGTCATTCTTATAACAAGTTGGTACACGTAACACAACTTATACAGTATCTTGAATGTTTCAAATAACAACTTGTGTTTATTGGGGTCCTTGGGGTCGATTTTTAGACCTCGTGGACCCCCAGTTTCGTTTATGTCGACCCCTGGGAAACCAATTTCGACCCCAAGGGGTCGATATCGACCACTTTGGGAATCCCTGGTCTAGAATCATATTGAATTCATGATAACAGCTAGCGGGTTGATGTCTGGATGTATATTAAATACTTAGTTCTAGTACTAGTAAAGCTTCTCAGTCAAAGCTTGAAGCTCGCAGTGACGTAACCCTTTTACTTGGCAATTGGGCTGCATTTCAATGATCACTGGGAATGCACACAGCATGACAAATGAAGCTGATGTCAATGAATCCAAGACAAGACTGATGTGGATGCGGCCGACGAACTGACAAGACGTCGATTGCAAAAAGAATCGCGAGGAGTAAATGAGCTTGTTTTATTAGTTAATTAATTAATAACTGGACAGTACTGTAGTTATAGATTACTAGCTGCGTCCTGCGGTTTTACCCGCATAAGTCTTGATCCCGTGGGAATGTCCTACATAAGATACTTGGTTGCCTGGAAGAGATCGCAGAAAGCGATAAGGCCGCCCATTGTATATTTTGTAGTGTTTGATTTATTTTTTGTCATGTATTTTTTGTGGTGTACAATAAAGTATATATAAATAAATAAATAAATAAATAAATACTTTTTATCATATATCCTATGTCCTAATCCATGTCATGGTCTACCAATGTGCCAAATTTCATCCAAATCCATTCAGCCGTTTTAGCGTGAAAGCGTAAAAAACAAACGAATACACAAACAAACTCACTTTCGCATTTATAATATTAGTTAGGATTTTGTATTGTATTTTAATAAATGTGTTATCAAAATTAATAGAAAGTGTCGTTGGTGTAATGGTTCCCAGCCCTACTGCTGACCATGGGGTACCAGATTCGACCTCCAGTTGCAATTGTAGTTGGATTTTCAATTAGGAATTCCTCAGAAGCGGCCAGATTCTAAATTTGCGCTCTGTGTTTAAGTCCCATGAAATAGGAGGCAGCCTATTGCTATCAACCGGACACAAATATTAAATTGAATTGGACAAGAAAAAAAAACCTGTTTGTAAAACTGTAAGCTTCAATTGACATGACCACTGGTAATTGTTAGACGATCAATTCGATGAAGCGGAGGGTAGTTTATGTTAGCTGCAAATTGTAATGTTATTCATTCACTATAATGGTGACGTGCCATGTTTGATTACGTGTATTTGTAGTCCACATAACAACGGAGTATTTATGCCTGAATACAATACTTATGATCAAAGTTATATTCGACCACTTTAGGTTGACAGCCGACCTTAATATAGCAAGAACAACGGGATTGTTGGAAACATAATAATTAAAATAACAACAACAATTTTCATCAAAACAAAGCTAAGTGTACTTGCCTTTCACAAAACCTGCCAAGAGATTTTATTTCACATACCTGGGGGCCATACCACCACACTGAAGTAAGATTAAAATAATATTGCTTTAAGAAAAGCAATATTATTTTAATCTTACTTCAGTGTAGAAAAGAGATAGAGCTATATATAACTCAAGAGAGCGTAACAGCGTAGCGGCGCGGGCGTAGCAAAGCTAAAATCCCGCCAATTCCGTAGCACTACGAGCTACGGCGAGATGAAAAGCGCTACACGACGCCTACGGCTCGCTTTAACGCAGACGAAACTGTGAAACCGAGAACTTTATGGACTAAGAGTAATAGCGAACTTATTATACCTGAAAGTTTTGGACAGAATTTTCGAAAAAGACTGTCGCGTGAACAAAAACCACCATTTAATACCGCCGCGGCTCGTGTTGGTACTTTCATGCGATAAACGCTCGCAATTAATTATCGATCGAATCGCTCGAACCGAATCATTAATATCCACCCATGCGACCTACAACTACGGAAAGCATTATTATTATTTATAAACAACAAACCTGCTGCACTACAACCAAAACCTTCCTTCCACCATCCGGTCTGGTCAAAATAATCAACCGTCCCTTTTCTGACAACGCCCGGCTTTGTCAGAAAGCCAGCCATTTAGCCACGTAGAACCAAAGAATTAATTTATTAATCGCTACAGACCTCCATCTATTGCAACCCCGCGGTCGCTTAAACCTTACTCTCAAGATAACAGAATAAGTCCACAGTAAACATTCCTTCCAAAATCCAGGTCAGTCGTGAAATAATGCTCGAATACGCAGCAACACATAAATAACTCCAGCCAAGTTATTCATATTGTTCGGGACCCTCCCGGCTTATGCAAATGTATAGCGAATCGATCATATGTAAATAACCTACAGGGTAACGCGTACGTCGGTTAACTTTGTGCTCAAAATGTTTTAAATTCATTAGTGACTTTGTACTATGAACTGTTCTACGTGAGGACGATGTGTAAACTGCAAAGGTAATTTTATTATAAAAAGTTTAGACTTGCCAGTGTTTCATTATAGGGGTCTATCTACACTTACATTCAATAAATTAATTAATTAAAAGACGGTAACTAAAGTCTCTAACACTAATTTTAAACTATATATTGGTAAATTAGTGATATAACCAAAATTAATTAATATGATATTATTAATATTATATTATTAATATCGACGGTTAAAAGGTAATATAAGCGACATTTTGGTCGAAAATGACTTATGAATGCCATCCTACTTAATCTCTTTTTTTAGTAGGATGGCATTCATAACCCATTTTCGACCAAAACGTCGCTTATGCCGTATTACCTTTTAACCGTCGATATGAATATCTAGCTTTTGCCCGTAGCTTCGCGCGCGTGGATGTCGGAAAATATCCCACGGTAACGTACTACTAAAAGTCTTATGTGTTAAACCACAAAAAATAAAATGTGTAGGTAACTACTATTAGTTACCTACACATTTAGTAAAGTAACAAAAATGCCGCGGTGTGAACGAACAGCCCTACGCTTAGTCTATACTAAGCGTAGGGCTGTTCGTTCACACCGCGGCATTTTTGTTACTTTTAGCATTTTTATACCCGTCGTAACTTCAAAACGAAAGGTCCGATTCGAATAATTTAAAGAGGAATTTACATGAACATAAACAACCTTGATTATTGAACTATTTAGTTGAATGAGGATTAATATCATGATACGAATGTCATCATCTTTCGATTCTACCCGTGTTTTGATTGACTTTGCACAAAAAACGGTTATAACTTTACTCATATAGCCTTGCGGACTTTTTTGTGGGTAATAATGAGTACTATAAATATATAGTACATTATTTTATGTATAATCAATAGGTTTCCCAGCGCACGCCAAATAATAACTTTTATAGGCATTTTTTTGATACATTAGGTTACATTATTGCAATTTTCGTAGGGATCTCCATTTTTTTCAATTCTCGTATGTCTTAATCTCTTTATGTTACTCGCTGATAAAGTTGAAATAATTTTTAAAATCAGTTAAGTCGTTTTTGCATTATCCATTTTGACACACACATTAAGTACAAAAAATCAAATCTTTTCTCTTTATAATATTAATATAGATCATTATCATCAAAATTGTTGTAAGTTTTGGCTGACTTAATCCACAAAGTCAATGGCAAAGTCAGCTAGGCTGCAATTAAGCATTTAAAGGGGCTTGAGGGCTTCCCCCATCCAAAATGTAAAATAAATACATAATTAATTTGACGAGGGGTACTCAGAAGGCGCATACATAATGCAATTTTAAAATTAATTAATCATGTCAACGTCTGTGTCGAAAAATGTAGGAAAATCCGCGATAAACTCTAAAATACCGTAATAATCTAATAAAGAAAGAAAAAGTATAGGAGCTCTCAAATATAACTAAAAAAAACCAGCCAAGTGCGTGTCGTACAACACACAATGAAGAGTTCCGTAGTTGGGATTACTTGGGACGAATTTATTCCAAAAACAAGCTTAACATTGTAGTTGAATAACCTGTTCTCCCATACATCGATATATTCCACGGTTAATTCTCCAACTGCAAATTTAAGTTGGTCGACTATAGCTCGTTAACTTGTAAAGCCTACTTAGCCGTGATAGTTTTCATTATATGTACTACTGTCATGATTTTTTTCACATCTCCATAAACAACCATTTAGCTGGCAGGAGGGCGGGAGGGGGGGGGGGGGCACTTGACTCTAACAAAAATATAATAGCACTTTACACACATTACGTGTAAAGTGCTAAAATAAAATATTGAACAATTATTTTTAGCATTTTTTTTAGCGTACCTCCCGTACGCTAAAAAAAATGTTTTTCAATATTTTATTTTAGCACTTTGTCGGCGTGATTAATATGTATACATATGCCAAATTACAGTTTTCAAGTACTAAGCGTCTCTGACCTACGGTGGGGTCAGACAGACAGACAGACGGACATGGCGAAACTACATATAAGGGTTCCTTGTTTACTACGGAACCCTAAAAAACACTCATAGATACATAAAAAAACCAAGTAAAATGAAAATAAAAACAAAAAGTCCTGTGCGAGGTCAAAAGGCTCCTATCTCAACATAATGCTGCGACACTTCAAAATAAGCTTCGCAGCGTTGGTATTCTGATAGAACCCGAATTGTGGTCAACTAACTTCTGGCACAAGCTTATTTGCGCTCCTCGATAGGGTAAATATTTATGAGGTAAGACTGACACTTACCTACCTACATGGTAAACACATTATTCAATCTGACTAGATGAGTAAACGCGAATAAAAGGGTTATATTTATAAGCTACCTATCAACGGATGTAAAGTACTCGTTTTTACGGTTATCTACAAAATCATGATTTTACAGGAGAGCGTACACTAAAATGACGCTAGTTTAAAAAAAAACGACGTTAAAACGGTTAAGTGACTGATATCTTTTTTTTACAACAGGTGAACGCGTCGATTGTCCGACGTATATACGGACTAATGGTATATGTCCGTGTCTACTTCGTCACTTTGTGAATAAAAAGTGTAGTTGTCTTAATATATGTGACCTAATATTAGTAAAAAATGAGAACCAAACAGAAAAAAAATATTATTATTCGTTATTTCTCCTGACAAAGTTTTTTTCTTTTTATATATATACATATATATATATATATATATATGTATGTATGTACGTATGTATCTACGTATTTATTCTTATATTGTATAGTTATTTTCGTGTTATCTATCCCATATGATGCACCTGCCATGTTTCTTCTCTGCATCACCCTTTTTTTTTTGGTGGTAAACCATCAAATAACTTCTCCCGCTCTGGGCGGAGCGGGAGGGTGTGTCAGACTCTTACTGACTAAAACCCACCCGTATTCCTTCCTGTTGCCTGTGTTGCCAGGGGCCTTGGTAACCCTTTAGTACCTTCAAGCGACCCCGGCAGGCATCGGCCCTAGTGGACCCCTACAATTGTGCTGACGACATCTCTCTGAGGCGCGCGTGGAACACAACGCGCCTTCGACTCGAATTGCTCACAGTCCGCAAGCCCGCGTCTACGGTGGCCGGAAATCCGCCCGGGATTCCCGACGCCCAGGGCGTCTCCTGCGGCGGCTAGGGGTAAGAGGGCGCGAAATTTGCCTTTCCCTCAACCGTCCCGTCTCCTCCTTCGCGAGCATTACTGCTTCGCAGAAGGAGGTAATGGCTGCCCATGCCCTCACGCTTCGTACCATGGCCTGAACCAGGGCCGGACGCGAGAGATCTCTGCCGTCGATCGCCTCCACGAGGACACGGCGGTGCTCTGCCCAAGCCGGGCAGACCTCCACCGTATGCTCCACCGTGTCCTCCGGGCGATCCACACATTGGTGATACCCGGGCGTTCTGCATCACCCTAAGGTTGACTGGTAGATTTGTCCGGTATTTTTTTTACTTGTGCATAAAGTTTTAATAAATAAATAAAAAAAATCAATGATGAAACAAATAATTGTGAGTAGAATTATGTAAAAAATGTCTACTTTGCTGCCGTCGCTATAATAATTCCTACATCATTTTGCCTGGGGACTGACGAAAAAAAAGTATTTTTTCGATTATTCAAATACTCGTCCATTTATAGTTCTGACCTTCTGGCTCTCTTCTGACTTTCCCAGTTTCAATTTCAAATGCAAAAGAAATGAACAAAAATAACAACATAACTTCACGCTTGTGATTCCCGAAGGGTTAGACGGAGGTGTACCTATAGTAACACCCCCATTTCGCCAGTTATGTTTAAGTCGAGCTTATTGCCATCAGCCGGGAACGTACCCAGACTCCGGGCTGCTACCGAGAAATTCCTGATGGACAAAAATATAACAATGGGACTTATTATATATTACTGGTACAATTTGCATGTAACATGTGCCAGCTTGCACAGGTGTATTGTTGTCGTGTAAACTAGCAGGTAACAAGTAGAGATGCTGCGAATACTCGCTATTACTCGGTATTCGGTATTACTCGACATTTTTTGTTATACGTCTAATACCGAATAATAGTGTCTATTATTCGACATTCGACGCATAGTTGTCTAAAAAAAAATAAAACTTTTAATGAACAGAAAAACTTAAAAATAATTAAACTCATCAAACTTAAATTTATTCATCTTTAAAAACAAAACACATTTAGTATTATTATCATTAATATAAAAAGTTAGCCAAAAATCAGTCATCTTTAAGTTAATTAGTCAGGTTTTAAAATTAATAATTTAATATTTAAAGTTCAAAAGGGGCAGATTTTGATTGTAATATTATTATTTGAGAATAAAAAACATTTTTTTATAATCCATTTTTTACATCGAGTAATAATGTCGAGTATTCGACTATTCGCCATACGGGATGGCGATTAATCGGTATTCGACTATTCGCTATAACTATTCGTGGCATCTCTAATGACAAGTGCGTGGAAGAACCATAATTTTCCAACATGCTTGAATTGCGTACAATAAAAGCACCTAAATCCTAATACTATAAATGCGAAAGTGAGTTTGTTTGTTTGTTACGCTTTCGCGCTAAAATGGCTGAACGGATTTGGATGAAATTTGGGATAGGATACTTTTTATACCAATATTTCCAGGGGATCGAGACTTATGCGGCGGAACCCACGGGGCGCAGCTAGTATACATATATTTATTATGGCATTATTTTATCTATTTATAAAGCACTTTGACGATGTTATTTTCCTTTACGATGGAAACGGTCTTAGGCTAAGATAAATTGTTCTTAAATATATTCCCTTTCATCAGTTAAGCCATAAAAGTCTTCGTTCATATTTCAAGGCTAATCTACGAAATAGCTTTGGAGATAGCTTTTTATAGTACCTATATCCGTAGATATTTATTATACCTATGTTATGTAAGCGCTGCTTAAAGGCTCCCGCTGAAAGGCGACAAGCGACTCTTGTTAAACAATTTCTATGAATACTTCAAGGAAATTGTTCTACAACAATCGCGTCACACCATCACGTCGCAGCTAGCTGCGGGAGCTTTAAAACATGACCAGTTTTTAAGAAAATTACGCAAGCGATTTTATAACATTGTAGGTAAAGTCAAGGAAATTAATTGTATACCAAATTGACTACCACCCGTGACGTTTGTATGAAATTGCTATAACAGGGCAAATTGATGCGAATGTGTCAATTTGATGAATAATTTCTGTGACTGTGTACAGTCCTTCGGCTTGAGGAAGTACAAACGTATGTACACCGACATAATAAAGTTATACAGAAATCCCACGAAAAAATACGCTTGTAAAATGACCCTAAACGAAAAAAAGAATGTCTTAAATTAAGACAATATCCTTTTGGTCAAGACAAATATTGATTCATTTATAGGGAAAACAATATATTCTTGAATTAAGTAAAATGTTGTCTTAGTTTTATTGTCTTCTCCGAAGACATTATACTTAAATGAAGAATTATTAAGTTTAATTTTAAGAATATTATTTCTAAAACTAGATAAAAACTAGATATTTTCTTCAATTAAGCTAATTATAGTCTTGAATCAAAAATATTTGCTTAAGTCAAGAATAAAACCAAGTATTTAATTTATATATAGTAGTAGTAGTATTTAATATATTTTTTACTTAATTTGAGTAATCAGGTTTTCTTGGACTGAGTACATTTATTTACGTTAAGAAAATATTTACTTGGATTGAAACAATTTTTCTGAGAATATTGATATTCTTCGCTGAAGAGATCCTTTTTTTCCGTGTAGTTGCTGCTTGATTTTATGTTAAACCAGCTTTTGCCCACGGCTTGCTTCCCCCGGGTGGACGTCGGAAATTATCCCACCAAAACGTACTACCGTATCGCACAGGCGGCACGATTTTTTCCCACATCTTTACCAATCATCGTCATATTTCAGCCAATTTACACAAAACCTTAATGAATTATACTCCTAAACCTTCTTCATGAATTACTCCGTTCATTGGTTAAAACCGTATGAAAATTCGTTTGATACTTTTTGAGTTTATCGCGTTCAAACAGACAGACGCGGCGCTGGGGGGTCTTTGTTTTATAATATGTACTATATACACATACTATACACACATATACGTACTATATGTGTGTAAGTGTACGTTGGACTTCCCTGAACAGCCCTGCCCCAACGAAGACAAAACAAGGCGTGATGTTATGTTATGGAGACAAAACAAGGCGTGGTGTTATGTCATGTTTTGTTAAATATATTTAACAAAACATGATATAACACCACGCCTTGATTCCCCGAAGGGTAAGGCAGAGGTGTACCTGTAGTGCACCCACATTTCGTCAGTTATGTGTTAAGTCCCATGTAATAGGGGGCGAACCTATTGCCATCAACCGGACAAAATTCGATAGAAAAATCCATAAATATATTTATAAATCTATTTATAAATATATATTTCTCTCTCTACTATATCTTTTTTTAATATATTTTTTAATAAAGGGATGGATGGAGGAGTAAGGGCGGGCGTTTTTGGGGGACTGTCTTATGTAATTTTGATGTTCAAAATGTGCTGATTCTCAGCCTATTTTGAATAAATGTCTTTTGATTTTAAATAATCTAGTTACAATTTATTTTTGGAATGGTTTGTAACAAAATTACAGAATTAAAATTACCTACCTACATACATATATAACATACATAATCAGCCTATAGGTAATGTTCCCACTGCTGGGACACAGGCCTCCTATCTTTGAGAGGGAGTGGGCCGTAATCCACCACGCGGGCCCAGTGCGGTTTGGTAGATGTCACATGTCTTCGAATTTTTGGTTCTAGGTCCGGTTTCCTCGCGATGTTTTCCTTCACCGTTTTGAGAGCAGTGGTGATGAAACTATTTACACGAAGTAAAGCGCCTGTCTGGGTTTGAACTCACGACCTACAATTCGTAAGTCGCGGCCGTTACCACTGGGCTACCACTGCTCCTGAAAAAAAAATTTACTGCCTGCCGCTGAAAAACTTTGTTTGGAAGATATATATCATTATTTTGTACCTAACTGTCCACCTACTCTATTTATTCTAGATAAGTGGTCGTTTGTTTATCTTGGTAAAGTGAAACCCCAAGCTGATCCCAGTACAATATCGTCTCAATTTTAAAGTGCGGTCCATAATCTCTTGTTCAATTAGAGTATTCATTGTTCGCGTTCGGAATAAGGTGTATTTTCTCTCTGGTTAGCGATAGATTCCTCATAGTTGTATCTCGTATGTACCAACATATTTATCTTTTACCATCTAATATCGTAGGTAATCATCAACCGAAATATCACGATATGTAAGTAGGAATTATTGCGGAAGGCTTAGGTTGAATTTCACCAATGAAATTTAAGGCGAAAAGTTAAGGACAGCCTCCTAAGAACGTTTTCCTGTAGCTAAAACGGCTAAGGCACCTCTACCTGTCTGTGTAAATACTGAAAATTTTAAAAGCATATTTTTCTCAAAACTGACGGGTCAGATTTTGGTGCCCCATTGCACAAGGTTATGAGGTAGCCCTACATGAATATTAAAACTGTATCGCTATCAGTCCACAAACCATTTTCCATACAAATATGCCCATCTCCATCTGCCTAGCCTTTTCCCGAAAAATATCCCATTGCTAGGCAACCTGAGTGTTACAAAACGTATCCGGGTTGTTGGTGATAACGGCACTCAAATTCTATAGGCGTTAATCAGCTTTGCAATAATCGGTCAAGAGGGCTATATTGTGAGCGCGCACGCAGGCGACGCGAACATAGATAATATGACGAGAAGGTGAGAGTTCCTAGCGAGACAAATCACTGTAAATTATTGTGTAGGTACTATGGGTAGGTAGGATTTGTTTATGCATGGTGATGATGCCTACTTAAATACTTTTTTTTATGTTATTTTATTGTTTGTGTTGTTATTGTATAGTATTTATCGATCATAATGGTTATATTATTTTCTAAGTACCTACTGTTTATTTTGTTATACTTTATTACCTGTTTTTTTTCTAATAAGTATGTTAAAATCTCATAACCTGACTTGGTTTCCGTACGTCGTTTTCGGGTGACCCCTGAAAATCAGCGCTTTGCTGTGGCACAGTATCATACTGAGTGGAAGCCTATTAGTCACAGTCACGGCGTGCAGTTGCCGACTATTTGTATATGTTCTGTGTCTCTCTGTGTAAGTCTGTTTAGTTTTATTATTTATAAGAATTACCCATATCTTTTATGTGCACGTGTTTCTGTGACAAATAAATCTATTTTTCTTTCTTTCTTTCTTTTCTTATGGTATTTTTGTGTTTGAACCAGTTCATTCAGTGATACACTTCATGGACAAACGGGGACATTGCTAACGGTGTGTTTTTTAATGTTTTTTTTTTGGCGGTAATGAAACAGTACTCGTATATTTACTCTATAAACAAGTGATAAAGTTCTTATTTGTTTGTCGCTGTTTCCTTGGTTTTAAATAAATCAATCTGTCCAGCCTTTTCCTATGTTAGGGTCGGCGTCCAGTCTAACCGGATACAACTGAATACCAGTAGTTTATATGGAGCGACTGCCTATCTGACCTCCAAAAGCCAGTTGCTGGGTAATACGATCATCTTGGTAAGACTGGTTGTCAGACTTTCGGGCTTCTGGCGACCCGTAACGACTGTCAAAGATTCTCGAATGACAGCTGAGAACAACGGCTTAACGTGCTTTCCGAGGCATGGAGGGGTCTTGGTATATGTATATAGATGGTCCACGGACCAACGGCAGCAAGCGTAGCTTAACCTGATCGATCGACCCGTGCGGCTGTACTTACTTAGCCACAAGCCCATACGAATATGCCCAGTGTCCTTTAATATCTTTGTTCCGAGTATCGATAGCAATTGCGACACTATACGTATATATATCTCGAAATACGACGCCATGTTTAACCAAGAACCGAGCCACTTAAATTCACAACACTTGTTTGGACAGGTCTACATATTTGATTACAATCGACTCAAGTATGGGACCCCATGAGGTCCCTGACAATGTAATTTGGAAGCGAATACATCTGCCGCTTAAGAAACGATATTTTGATGCCCTCCAAGAAATACCATGGTTTGTGAATCTGAGTGAACTAATATTTTGAGTTAATAAGATGTCTGCAAAAACCTGCCGTTCCTCGAATTCGTTTGCGAATTACTTACAACTAGTTGACCCGGCAGATGTTGTCCTGTCTAAATTTCAATAATTCATACAAAAATCCCATACAAAAAAGGACGTTCAGTTTCCCCGAATTTGAAAATGTTCCGGAAAACTTTTCCATAAAAACCTAATACGGACTATTACGGACATTTTTTCAAGTGATGCTCTTACCAACGAACGGCATTTCATTTTTTTTTATAGATGTAGATTGCAAGTCTGATTCCTATAATATAAAATTAAAGTCGATTGCATCCCAGCACCAAACCAGTTACCAAAGTATACCTATATAGTTACATAAGTATAGATACCTAATCATGAAAATACGTAGTTCTAGGATAACTTGCCGGGTTTCATTAATACCACGAACTAGAACTTTGAACATAGCATTATTAAACGGTTCCTAGTGTTTGACTTGACATTGAAGCGTGAATACTGGTCTGGATTAGTTTAGTTCATAGGATATGTATGATATAATATAATTCATCCCTTTGAACGTATAATTATACTTATTCGGGTACTTATCTGGGTAATAAGCAGAATTGGATTTGATTAAAATACTAGTCCTATTTTCGGTACGGGATTTTAATCGGCTTAAATTAAATTCTCGAGATTGGGAGGCGACATTTTTGCCATCGCGGGTCAAACCTGGATGAAACTGCTCCAGGAGTGTGGAGAATGGCACAACCAAAGCGAGGACGAATTATGCTTCGTTTTTACATTATGGATACTTATCTTATTTTTTTGGTATCGGTTTCCGTGATAAAATAGGATATAAAACATAAAAAGGTCAGATTCGCAAACTTATTTGTAAATATTTTTACAAAACCAGTAGAAAATCTAGCCTTTTACGTTAAATGAGAATTTAACGTAAAAGGCTAGATTTTCTACTGGTTTTCTAGGCCATGACCTGGTCTTAGGGAAAATAAACATTACGCAATCACTTAAGGAGATCTTGTCACACACTTCTACATTTAGAGAAACCCTATGGCAAGAAATTACGTACATGATAGGAATAATGTTATTTCTGACTGATGTGGCAAAACTTTAGCGTGCCCAAGCGGCGAAATTTTTCAAATTATATTAAAAACCAAAATTGTAGCGTGAATTCCATTCAATAGAAGTTATTAAAAAATAACATACCTGTTATTAATAGTTTGTAACACAAAGCTGAACAATGTTGCCAATGAAATGAAACATTTAATATTTTTCCATGGCAACACTACGGCCTTGACAGTTGACATTCAAACAATTTGTTTTGATACAAAATGTACATCCTAGCTTGGAATACTAATTTGTATTACTTAATTATTATATATTTAGTTTATTTATTATATTTAAATCTTTTATCGCCATAGACGTGTGCTAGAAAATATTGTAAGAAGAAACGGGCTACTTCGACCATTATGGACCGCCCCTCAGAGGATCAATCTTGTCTACCTCGAATACCGGTAATTCAATCATTATTCGATGGATCCAATTTTGCAGCAGTGTTTTTCGGTGTCCTGTGTATGTACATGGCCGTGGCAATATATCTCAAATGTATCCGAATTATGTATTAAAAATAGAATATCGAAGTTGAGTTTCCCTTTAAAATATACAAAAAAATGTGAATGATAAATTGGAATATCCAATGGTAAAAGTTTATCTACATACTAACTATGTGATTTTAATGAAACGTTAGAAATATTTACATAAGATAGGTATAACCACACGGCTGCCACCTCAACACATACCACATGGGTGGAAACAGTGGCCTAGGAAGAAGCTCGTCGTTATGCGTGTGTTCTGAAGAGCATCTACCGTTTCCAGCACCAAGTCCTTGTTCTAGCATCCTAATTAGAGCCTTTAGATATTATTCCATTAATTGTAGTAGCATAATAACAACAGTAAATAGTTACTGTGCCTAAAAAGCATAAAATCAATCTCTGTAAATTGTACAACCAAACGCCCCAGGGATTTTACTAAATTCAAACTCTTTTTCCACGTATAAATTCAACTAAGTCTATTAATAAGTCTATTTATACCTAATGTAATCCTCCATCAAAACTTATCAAAAGGAAATACGCTAAAACAATGCTTATATGCTAGTGACCCCCAGACTGATATATTTTAGCGACAGCTCGGCTCAAACAGGCGGGTAGGAAACGATTTATCCTAATCAAGTAACAATGACGGGCAATGCGTAAACTTTATGCTGACTGGGCAATACGTTACTTTATGCTGGCCGGGCAATACGTTATACTTTATATTGGTCGGGCAAGCGGGCAAGTCTGGGTATGACATTGGGGCTCAGTTGAACATTAACTGTGTTTATAGCTGGCTGTTTGTCTAATCTACACTGGCCCTTGTTCGAGTAACTTATTCATATTTTTAGGGTCTCGTACGTCAAAAGGAAAAAACGGCGCCCTTATGGGATCACTCGTGTCAGTCTGTCAGTGTGTTTTTCCGTCAGTCACAGCCGATTTTCTCCGAATCTACTGGACCGATTAAGGCGGTGATGGACGTGAATTGGGCTGGAACTGAAGAAGATTAAAACCTTTTTTCTCCATAACCCGTACCGAAATGGTCTTAAAAATATATGGTTATCTACTCAATAGAAAGCATGTCCCCTTCACTTTCAAAAATATAAAAAATAATTTTAAATGTCAGTAATATACATGCAAAGTAACCCCTGTTTTAGAAATATAAAACCGTTTTTCTTCTAAACTATTAATCGCTACGTTTTTTTTATGGTCATCATGATATTACACAATACAATACCTAGGGAATCTTCGGCTTATTTTTTTAAATAACTTTTTTATTACTTATAGACATTATTTTTAACATAAATCGACACTTAATCGCGTGAGCGTCCCCTCTGTCGCCTAATAAATCAGTGCGGGACGAGACGCAGTGCTAAACGGACCTGTACCACTTTTTCCCGCATTTTTTCGTGTGACATAACCATTAGAAAATATTGTAAACAAACTATTCAAATCAACAAAATAATTAGGTTTGTTAGTTTGTGTGTGCAAATATTAGAGTAGTTTTTAGTATAAAGTTAGTTAGTAGTAGGTAATAAATACATAGAGATTATTTGATTTATTTATTAGGTATAAGTTTATTTATAAAATCAATATAAGTGACAAAAAATGACGCAATAAGCGTAATTAGAAAATAAAATACAAGAGCAGAATACAAAGAATGAAATAGTAAGTTGAGTAGGGTCATGGAGGCAACAGTGACTCGGTCGGCTACAGTGGCTCAGTCATGTGTCGACCTGAAGGGATAGGAATAATATATTTGTCTCTTTTACCGATTCGAAGGTCTTGGTATCCGAGCACGTTTAAACCAGTTTGCTGGGCGGTCGAGCGCCGTGCGGAAGTGTGAGGGAGTGTTTTTTGTTCTCGCGCCCACTAAATTACTTTTTAAGGTGAGTTTCGATTGTTTTCATATGTTTGTTTGTTGCTATAGGTAATCGCCATTATATTTATCGGATGGTAGGTCTTGTATCAATTGTCTATAACCCGTATTTAGACATTTTTGTTTTACAACTCGGTCAATATTTGATCAAAACAGATCAAATATTTTCAAAGTGGCGTAGAAGTACACAGTGACTCAATTTTTAAAGGTACACCACTGTGTACCTTTAAAAATACCTTCTCAATTTCATTACTTTTGTAGCTTATAGGAATTCAATATTTTTCTAACTTTTAAATCAAATTTTGTTATTTTATTTATAGAATGCCACGGAAAAAAACCGACAGAAAAATAGGGAACACTTCGCATGAAAAAAATAAAGAAGGCTTGCAGTTCATAAGGATTTTCTAAGTGTAACAGATGTTAATACATCATTGTATGTGATATTATTTTGAATAATTTTGATTTTAATAGTTACCATAGGTTGTTAATCGATAAAAAGACTAAAATTGTTAACGAAGAGACTGAGATGACTTAAGATCTTATTATTTAGCAATAAAAGTCCTAAGAGTCGCGTTGATTATAATAAGAATAGCTTGTAACAGTTTTGTTATTATTTGTAATAAAAATAACTACGTGAAATGGGCATTTTCTTTTCTTATAAATACTGCCGAGTTACTGTGTACCACTATAATAGCCACTGTGTACCACAGTAGTGAGTCAGTGTGTACACCTAGTTGTCCACAGTGGCTCAATTATAATTTTTTTGTTTTAGGTTCCTACTTTGACATAAGTAGTAAATAATGGAGAATCATGAGTGCTCAGTTACAGATCAATAGTGTATCTAAAATGTGAGCAAATTTAAGGTAAATATTAAAGCGATATCTATTTTTTTAAGCTTTGGAAAAAAAAGTGAGTCACTGTTGCCTTCCTGACCCTACCTATCTAACATTTTCTTAGTAACAATCAATCAAATTTTTTGATAAAAATATAGGTAGGTGCGTGTAAACAGTATGCGTACCTAAGTAGGTACCTTCCTACCCGCTGCTTATGCTTACCTAGGTACCGTTCTTCGCCAGAATGCGAAACTAAGTGCTTTCGATTCGAATTTGCCAACGTAAATTCATACGTGTATAATGGCAACAAGGTATAGATTCCAAACGACCGGGCGGCGTTATGATTCAGCGGCGCAGTAACAAGCTATCTTGGTACTATTAGACACACGTGTCTAATAGTAATTAATGTTTTAATTAATTAATTAATGTCTTTAATGTCGTGACATTACATTGGCAAATTTGAAACTCAATCAATCGCAATTTGAATTTGCCACATTCTATGCGGCTAGTGTCAAAAATCTACGTACTTATAATTAAGATGGGAAATAGGTAGGTAAATTAATTAAATCAATTAGACCGATGGCACGCAGTGCCGCCGTATCGTGGTATGCCACAACATAGAAATGTCACAGTATTTATAAGTAAAGCAGTATTACGTCTTCATACAAAAAGGCATTTTTTCAGTTTAATTTTTTTTCAGTTCCACTGACAATAAAATGTTATCATCACCCAGTGAACCCAATGTGCAACAAAATGCACATCAATTATATGAAAAGGGAGCCAGGTAAAATTATATTCATCACACCTAAAGGGTTATTTTGATCCCGCATAATAGGGGAAAAGTTGGTATTTTTCGCCCAAGGGCGGAAATGTTACATTACCGCCTGTGGGAGGTAATGTAATCGACGTTTTTTGTTGGTCGTCTAACATTACTTCACGCTAAAGAAGGGCTTCGATTGGTTTACAAAAATCTAGTAGGCTACGATTTATGTTTTCTTTTATTTTGTTTTTGAC
This sequence comes from Atethmia centrago, assembly GCA_905333075.3. NCBI lineage: Eukaryota > Metazoa > Arthropoda > Insecta > Lepidoptera > Noctuidae > Atethmia > Atethmia centrago. The sequence continues at coordinate 8,533,160 of HG995383.1, read as the reverse complement.
GTAAGGTTTCTGTAAATAGGTTTTACCTAGATTTGCAAAGCCACAATGTTGAATTTCATTGGTCTACAAAAATCTAGTAGGCTACGTTTTTTTTTTCTTTCATTTTGTTTTTGTCTTGTTGGTTGGTTTCGATAAATAGGTTTTAGTTTTGGAGAACGACAGGGTACTTTAACCAACTCCAAAAACAAGAGTATCATTACTTTACAATGCACTAAACGTACAACTCATTATTATTAGCTGATTTCAATAAAATTTAGCATAGGTGGTTTAGAGGGTGGAAGTGGGGCCAGATGAATTACTTTAACGACTTTAAATAAATAATTAAAAAAAATAAAAAAACACACCTGCTTTGTCAAAAGTTAATTACATAATTTTTTTTTTTTTTTTTTTTTATTTGTGATGGGTTTGCTCTTGACTTTAGTCTATGCCAATTTAACTAAAAGATTAAAAACAAGCTAAATGATTTTGAAATGACCTTTCAGCGAAGTCGGGGGGCCTGTAAAGAACTGTTTCAAGGAACCCGCGACTACAATGAATAGGTTGATATTCAGTTCAAAATCATTTAGCTTTTTTTTCATAAGTTTTTTAATTTTTTAATTGTTTTTTTATTTTATACCTTTTTGTGATAAAAGAATATTATTTTGTATACGTTTTTTTATGGGATATTTAGTAGTACTTACTGTTGTATTTATTTAATTTCTTTTGTTATGTTAATAGTGAACGAATACATATTGAATACTACTGTTTTATATTTTTGTTATGTACTAAGCAAGCTCTAGACGATGATAGTATAAGTATAACCTATGTTACCCAGGATACCGCAACGCTTCTAACGATATTTCTGCCACATACTTTGATATCGGTTAAACCATTTAAAAGTTATGGTTGAATAAAAAACTCACAAACATACATGAACCCTGAAATCATAACACTCCTTTTTGGGCAGTCGTGTAAAAAGGAGTCCCCATAATTATAAATGTAAAATTCCGTTTATTTGTTTGTGTGGTTTTCACGGCCAAACAACTCGGCCGATTTGGATGAAATTTTGCATGGGGTAGTTTAGGGGAAAGGGGTCATTCGTGTATTACGTAATCAGCGTTTCAGTCATTTTCAAACCCCCCTTCCCAGCAATGGTAAGCAAAGCTCCTATTCTTATGTAAACGTCACCAACAACGAACAATATTGTGAACCAGAACCAAAGCGAATGTGTTTTGTTTTAGTTGAATTTCTTTGAATTTTAAAATACTCGCTTTATTTCTCGTTGACAAGATTGTTCGTTGGTGTCCTCATTTAATAGTACATTGTCTCACAAGAGGCCAATGGTATGTTCTTTATTCACGATTGCGCATTTATGGCCCGAGCCGTAGGCGTGGGCTGTTAACCACACGTGGGAATGCATATTTTTGGAGTCGTGTCACATAGTGCTTTTCGTTACACATACAAGGAAACAAAAATATTCAATCAAACATTTTATGCAAACACAACATGCCACAATCATGGCGCCGATTGTGGGTCAAATAAGTTTTTTTGTGCGTCATCTATTTAGCTACTGTAAATTGCAACCAATCATCAAATTTAACGTTATGACTTTATAGCAAAACTAAAAACTATTTAACGAAACCTTACGTCAAAATCAGAATGCAAAAAAAAAAACATAACCTACTAGATTTTATTAGAACAATGAAATTCAATATTGTGGCTTTATGGCAAAACTAAAACCTATTTAACGAAACCTCACGCTAAAGTCAAAATGAAAGAAAACAATAATCGTAGCCTACTAGATTTTTGTAGACCAATCAAAGACCTCCTTTAGCGTGAAGTTATGTTAGACGAATAATCAAATGCGTCCATTACATTACGGGTGGTAATGTTACATTTTCCGCCCATGGGCGAAAAAAGCCCAACTTTTCCCCCTATTATGCGGGATCAACATAACCCTTTATGAGTAGGAATGATGATAATCTTCACACATGGTGAAACATGATTGGTGACTTATTAATAATAAACGTCTGTATTGTTTAAAATTATTTTTATTTTCCTTTAGTTTATTCATAAAAATTCTCACTTCATACAAGTTATTTGTATGAAACGATTTTCATCAAATAAAGCTAAGAATACTCTAGACTACGTCACCTTTCAAACAAAAAAAACTAAATCAAAATCGGTTCATTCGTGCGGGAGCTACGATAGCACAGACAGCCGTTTTTTTTTTATAAAGACGTAATACTGCTTTACTTGCCAATACTGCGGCCGTGCGCATAGGTAGGTACGTATGCCACTCCGCTCGGTGCGATGCGAGCAAATCGTTCGCGCACCGCGTAATTATTGTCAGGGGCTTGCGGGGACTGCGCGGCGCATTTTCATCGGTAACGCCCACTCGAGCAAGGTAATCGGCGTAAAGCCCGCTCTTAAGTTAAAATTTGGTACACATATGAATTTCTGTGGCCCAAACACGGACGTGTAACGTAAATAAATGAATTTTGAATATGATGGTCACTTTTGGGGGGCAAGTAAGAAAATTAAAAAAAAAATTTTTGCAAACTGTATACCGTGTAATATATCAAATGAAAGGGCTTGTTGTGTCTCATTTTTTTTTTAAATATAATTTTAAAATAAATTATTTGTTTTGAAGTTGTATGAAACTAGATGAAAATTGAACAGGCCCACCTCCGAAACGATTGAACTTAAAATTTCGAAAAAATACAGAAAATAAAATATGATTCGCGACTATAACAGGTATGTATTTACAGAATTATAATCATTATAATCATTAATCATCATCATCATTTCAGCCGAAAGACGTCCACTGCTGGACATAGGCCTCCCCCAAGCACCGCCACTTCGACCGATTTTGTGCTTCCCGCAACCAGCGGATTCCTGCGGCTTTCACAAGGTCATCGGTCCACCTTGTAGGAGGCCTTCCAACGCTACGTCTTCCGGTACATGGTCGCCATTCCAGAACCTTTCGGCCCCATCAGCCATCTGTTCTGCGAGCAATGTGCCCTGCCCACTGCCACTTAAGTTTGGCAATTCTTCGGGCTATGTCGGTAACCTTGGGTCGCCTGCGGATCTCTTCATTTCTGATTCGATCACGTAGGGAAACTCCAAGCATAGCCCTCTCCATTGCCCTTTGAGTGACTTTTAGCCTTTTAATAAGGCCCATTGTAAGCGACTACGTTTCAGTGCCATAGGTCATCACCGGCAACACGCACTGGTCAAAGACTTTCGTCTTGAAACACTGTGGTAGGTGGGACGAGAAGATATTGCGTAGCTTCCCGAACGCTGCCCAGCCCAGTCGGATTCGATGATTGACCTCTTTCTCGAAGTTGGACCTACCTAACTGGTCAGTTTGTCCTAGATAATCATACTCGTCCACAACTTCGAGCGTAGCGTCTCCGCTTTTCATGAGAGTGGGTGTAACATGGGCATTTGACATGATCTTTGTCTTGTCCATGTTCATTTTAAGACCCACTCTTCCTGAGGTCATCGAGCATTGTACTGAGATCCTGCATAGTCTCAGCCATGACAACTTACGAAACTCGTAACCCGCGTAGCTCCGTAGTACGCCTACGCCAAACAAACGGGTTATTCTGAAATCCCTAACATACAAACATAGATTGTTATCTCTATTTGTATGTATGTAAGGATTTAAGCGTAGGAGTGTCAAATATACAAACATGCGTACTTTTACGTAATCTAATATTCAGGTGACCGAGCAACACATTTACTTATCAAGCAGTACACAATTTTAGATTGAGCTCGTTTTGCTGACAGGGTAGATCACTTCCGCATTTATTATATTAGTTAGGATTAAACTAATATAATAAATGCGGAAGTGAGTTATTTTTAATTCAAAATGCTTATTTGCAAGAAAATAAGTTTACAAGGGAAGATCTTACAGCCTTAGTCACTGTATTCTGCCTGCAAGCAAGCGTGCAAATTATTTATGTTTAAATGTCATAAATTCATAATTATTATGCAGATTATATTATTATTATTTGTTTGTTTGTTTGTTACGCTTTCACGCTAAAACGGCTGAACGGATTCGGATGACATGTGGTACACAGATAGACCATGACCTGGGTAAAGACACAGGCTACTTTTCATCCTGGATCGCAGACGAAGTCGCGGGCAACAGCTAGTATTATAATAAATATTGGAATTATGAGGCTCTTAATCAGTTTTAGTGTTTACTAGCACACATACAGGCCAATTACTTTTTCCCAAACATTAATTACGCCACCTTGTGGTTCTGGGAAAGTAGTATTCTAGGTACCCATTTTGTTTCTGTGAGTGTCATTAAATGCAACTAAGCATAATCAGGATGATAGATTTACTGCCGGGGTCGCAGGAAAGTCCGATAGGGATACCGTGGCCTTTAACAACACACAGGCAACGGAAGGAACATGGGTAGGTTTTAGTCAGTAAGAGTCTGACACACCCTCCCGCTCCGCCCAGAGCGGGAGAAGTTATTTTTATAATTTACCACCCAAAAAAAAAAAGAAAAAGGTATTATAGATTTTGTCCTGGAAAAGGCTACATCGGCGCGGGTATTTCGGTGTTTGGTTTTTTGTAACTCTTGACGTTAATAAAGTGTAGATTCCAAACATGCTCCCAACCAATTTCAAGACACATAATTACATACATACATAAAGTCTAGCCTTTTTCCAATGGAGGTAAGCAGAAACCTGCTCCGATTCTGACTGGAAACTTAATGGACTAGACTATGCAGTATATCTAGAACAAGCCCAACAGTTTCATTGTACGATGTACGGAAGGACACACTCTGCATGTAACGTTAGCCGCTCCACCGCCGCTGTGTCGCCGCCCAGGCGCTCAGCGACCCACAGACAATACCTATAAACTTTATTGTCCAGATTTAGGTTCGCTACTATTATTTGTACTTGTTTTATAGTCGATCGTTCTACCGAATCGTAAAGCAAAAATATCATTTGGGACTGTCTACCGTGAAACAATAGATGTAAAGAATTTACAGTTATGATCAAAATCAAAATCCAAATGTTTTTCACATAAACCTACATGGGCACTTATGAAACGTAAGAAACTAGGTGCGCGGTACCAATTGGTCGTTTCCTATGGAGAAGAGACGGCAAGAAACTCCACGGTTACTCTTTTAAAAATAATTGGCTTTTACAATGTTTTCATATTACAGTGTTAGTAGATATATGGGAGGACAGTGTAGGCCTTTCAACTAAGTACCAGGTACTTAACAAAATAGAAAACGATCTACAAATCTACAGTCTATTAAGCCTACAAGGTTTTCACAACCACAAAATATAAAAGAATCTATATAATAGTTATTTATGATACTAGTGCGATAAGTTGGTTTTTCTCGACTCATTTCGTTTCGTTCTTTCGTCTCTTCTCTTTAGTATTAAGTGAGACAAACGTATTGAGCAAAAGCGCTTCCAAGGAGGTTCGATCATTCAGCTTATTTATTCTCGGAATGTGAAACTTTTTGGTGGAATTCTTATATATTTTCTATGGAAATTAAAGGATACGCACGGCGCTATACAATGGAGTAAGCGGTAAAACAGGTACTTAGATGAGAATACCTATTTTACCACACATTCCGTTATATAGTGCGTAATTTTTAACTTTCGAACAATGTGTACAGGCTTCGTAAACTCATTTTTTGAGCAAATGTGTTGAAAAAAAAAAAAATAAACATCGTAATTTAGAAGCACTTAATAGAAATTTACATAGTTCATGCCTGCAAAAGTAAATCCTTAATTTTAGTTTGTTAGTAGTTTTAGTTAGGTTAGGATATTATATTTTAATTATAATCTGTTAGTTAATTAGGTGTAAAAATTTTATGATTAATAAGGAAATCCCTGTGAGGAAACCATGTTTTTACTTAAGATATTGTTACGTCGTTAAAACCTTTTATTAACAGAGATATTACTTCATATTTTGTGTAACACATCTTCCTTTAAACCGCACCGTTGCCTAATCACATCATTTTTCAGTCTATCATTTATAGTCACACCACACATGCTTCTCAAGGAACGCATTTCCACAGCATTTACTTGTGACAAAAATAGAAAAGAGTGTGCTTAGATGGTTTGGTCATGTTGAGAGGATGAATGAAAGGCGACTAACAAAAGGTATTTACAAGGCAGATGTGAGTGGAAATGCCGGGAGGGGACGCCCCAGAAAGACATATAGTGACCTCATTAATGACGTTCTTCAAAAAGGTCAGGTGCGTAGTACTCGTAACCGGCGTGCGTGTATGACCAGATGTATGAACGTAAACGAAGCAAAAGGAGTATGTAAGGAGCGTAGCAGGTGGCGTTCTATTAGTTTCTGGGAAGAAGGCGTGAGTTTATATATGTATGTATTTATGTAACACTCTTGTTTTATCCGACTGAGGAGAATCCCATAAGGAGGGCTTTCGAGCATGTGTTTTGTGTGAAGTTTGATTTTAATAACCTGTGTCGTCTTCGTTTTAATTAATAAAAGTCTATTTAAATTAGTATCGTATACTTGTTAATGAGCCGATACTTATCATCCTCTAAAGAATTCAAGTGAAAACACTTCGCCTGTAAGTGGGCACGGTCAACAGGTTGGATAGCACTACACTGGAGAGGATACGCATTAGGTATATGATTAATATTAAAGAGGGCTTTATCTTCGTGTATGCTAAAATTAATAATTATCATACACAGAGACGTCCACTGCTGGACATAGATGGCCACCAAATTAATACCAAATAATATCTTAATATCTAGGTATTTAACCAAAAACCAGCTTTAATAATAAATTTGAGATTTAATAATCTTGCCTAAAACAGTAACAGAGGCTGCCTCTTATAAATACCTCTGTAACCTAATTCAGCTGACTTTTACAGTTCATCGAAATAATGGGTCAAATAGTGGTATTTTAGGCCTAGGCAAACTGGAGCCAGGTGACTGTAGGTAGCCTAAAATAACCCTGATGGTAGTAATGCGACGTTGTTGGTCGCTTTATCTCTTTATAGGTTAAGCGCGTATTTGTTTTTTTTTATAAATACATTATTTGTAACGTTATTTCATATACTTAAGTCACGAACTCAAATGAAAAAACGTTTCAATTAATCTTTTTTTTAAATTAAAATTCTTGCGGACTTTCATTCAAATCATAACGAAATGCGTTTTTTTTTCAATTCAATGGGTCCCAAATAAATTACAACCAACCAATTATTAATTAAAACGTGAGGAAACCGGCATGTCCTAGAACCAAAAATTTGAAGACATCTGACATCTACCAACCCACACTGGGCTCGCGTGGTGGATTACGGCCCATTCCCTCTCACAGAGAGGAGGCCTGTGTCTCAACAGTGGAAACAATATAGGCTGATTATGTAAATAAATTACAAATAATTGTTATTTTTCTTTAATTCTGATCAAAACATCAATCTCAAGATTACTCTAGTGAAAAACAAAATCGTAATTTATATAAGTAGACATTGGAGATAGTTTCCACATCAAAGGGCAACAAACTGTGAACGATCGTGTGGACAAAGGATACGTCACGCCTCTGCGACGTAGCCTTTGTCCACGCGATCGTAGAGGTAGATGAAATCGAGAGCAGAGGCAGCAGTCTGTACGTGCCGTAGTTAGGTATGCTCAAAGATGAGTGTGTACTCTGTAGTCTGTACATGGCCTACTGTACAATGTACCACAGAATGTGTATCGTAGTCTATTTGCTAGATGATGATGTAAGCTATGAACTGTTGTGCTGTGTATTAAACGAATATGTCGGCGTGAGCAAATTATAACGTATAACGGAACGCAACGTTTATCGACATCATCCTCCCACTCAGTGAATCCGGCCTTTTTAAGACGGCGCACCGAGCAGTGGGGGAGAGAAAAAATACTCGGGCAAGGGCCATAAAGCCCCAACCGACTCCTCGCACCCCCATCGGGCGCGCAGAGACGACCACACGACGATGGGGGACAGTCCAAGTCTAGTGAGCCCGTCGACAACTCTAATTGTGATACGGATCACGCCTGCATCACATTATCGAAACATTTTATTGATAAATATTACTTTTAATAATTTTGTTGTTAACTTAAATTCATTTTACGTTAATTTTTCTTTTATATAATAGCGAACCTCTTCCTCTCTCCTAATGTTGCTGTGCCCGACAGGGTCCATATTGTTCTTTTACTTTTTATACCATCTATGTAATACATATGGAATGCAATAAAGAATTGAGTATTGAGTATCAAATGAAAACCCTCAGAAACACTTGGACCTTATAAAAAGTAGGTCTCCTTCAACAATACTTCAATCTGGTCACCCTCGCGCTGAAAAATATAATAATTCTGATTTTTCGATTGTAATTATGCATGGCGTTTGCTGTTATAAATACTCAAATGTTGGGCCTATTGATACCGTACCAAGTGGTCATCCTTAAGATACGCTTCCGTTAAAGTTGAATCTGCCAGCGTGGTGTGGTGCCCGCACTATGCAGTACACTCATAAAGAGTAGAAAGCATCCAAAGGTCCTTCACAAAACACCTGACATATGCCCTCGGTGATATATCTCCCCGGTGTGCATACGAACAACGTATTCAATTTTACAATATGATTACTTTGTGCAACCGACGAGTGGTACAAGATCTCATGTTCTTTTTCAATTTGGCTAACAATAAATTGGACTTTGGTTAACACTTTTGACGACAGCCCTTGGTAGTAAATATTTGGTAGGCAGCTATAGCGAAGGATAATGTTGGGTTAAGTTAGGTTAGAACAGTGACCATTAACGAACCCCTCTATTACTGTCGTTGAAAGTGACGCATATGAAAGGTTTTGTCGGCGAAATGTCCATAGGTGAAACGTTCTATCGACGAATCTCTCAAAAACGAAACGTCCTGCCGGTGATCAGTCCAAAAGAGAAATGACTGTCGGAGAACGCTTGCAGACTCTTGAAAATATTGGTTCAGCTGTTATTGGCAACTGTATAAGCCCATGGCTGTTACTTACTGTTATTTGATATTGTGTATAAGTACAGAAGCTGTTGGTGTACCTTTATAAATAAATTTAAAAAAATGAATTGATGTCAATTAACTTTTACTAACCCATGGCAAACTTTTACTAACCTGTACACATGGAGACATGTCTCTCTGTAAAGAAAAAGATAATCCTCTATCCAGATGATCAGAAACTAAACATAAGACATGTTTCGTATTTGACGCTAAAAATATAACAACTCAAAGCACATCCGACTTTACGCGAAGCATCCTCTTAAGCTAAAACGGATCCGACTTTTAACTGGAGCATCGCCTTAAGCCTCGGTGGACAAAAGATACATCAAAGTATGACAAGTCTTTGTTACAGCTCCGTACTCCCGGGACTCGTAAACTCGAAACCCGTAAGTCGGAACCCGTAAGCCCGCAAACTGGAACGCATTTGCCAATTGCCAGAAAACGTTGTGCAACCTTACATGAAAAGATATTGTTTGTATTTCCTTTGTATTTTAAAGGATTTCTTGGGTCTTTTTGACTTTTAACTTTACGGTTATAGGACAGTCTTCTTTTGCGCTTTTGAGGATGTATTGCGATTACTGATCTGTCTGATAAGCATTGTAATTATGGCAAAGTGCCCTGCGATTCTTCATGGTAGCGGTTATTAACAGGCCTGTGTTCATTAATGTAAGGTGAAACCGTAAAACACTATAAAAACAAAATCTAATTAAAATACTTAGCCATCTTGCCTACATGCCTACGCAATCTTGCTATGAAAGCTGATAAAACCAAAAAGGTGCTAACCCAACACAGTATAAAGACATTTAACCCCGATCCCACTATACGGAATGACTAATCTTGATACCTTAAGTGGGGAATCCCGAGGTGACGTGCACCCCTCTAGAGCCACTAACACAGGGCAGGGAGCCGAAAATACACAGCGAGGGGGAAAAGGAGGACATTCACTTTGTAAGCTGTGAAGAGAAATGCCTTAATTATTTTTTTAACTGAATGCAGTTAAAAAATATTTCTATTTTAATGAGCTAAAGAAACGTGGATAGTTACTTTAATCTTTATGTCATCGGAACACCGTATAAGAACAAAATGAAAGAAAATCTGATTCAAAGTTGGAAAGCGACCGTCTGGTTCTCTTTGAGAGCCATTTCTATTTTATTTAGAGTTTTCAGTTTCTCGGTGATAGTATTAGATTCGCATCTTCAGGAACAATTCTCCAACTGTAAATGTAAGTTGGTCGACTATTACTCGTTGGCTTAATTATTTTCCAGGCGACTAACAACTTAATGGGCGACTAACTATTTGCTACAAAAAAAAATATAATGGGTAGCAAAAATAATAGGTTGGCAGCTACAGTGAAGTAGCATTTTAAGTATAAAATCATTTGGGTTAGGTTAGGTTAGAACTGTGACCACTAACGCGTGAAGGCGAGCGAGCGAAGCGAGCGTGCCGCGGCAGCGGCCGCGGAGCGTCAGATCCCCTCGGTTGTTGGTGACTCTCGGTTACCAAAACAAAACCTCGATGCTAATTTAAATTAATACAAAGCTAACAATTGAATATTAAGCTGCTACTTTATACTTAAAATGCTACTTCACTGTAGCTGCCAACCTATTATTTTTGCTACCCATTTTAATTATTTTTAAAACACTAAATCAGATTAGTTTGTCGCCGCGTTAAATACATGCCTTGCTCGTTAACTTCCACAACCTTCTTAGCTGTGATAGTTTTCCTTTTAATTTATATCTAATCAATTATAAAGTCTTTGGTTTTTAACAGTAGAAAGTGACTCGAACCATGTAAACAGCGAACTTACTAAATACTCTTGTCGTATCATCGAAATGAACAAGAACAACTATCGCGGATAGTTAGGATAATAATAATAAATCTTTATTTGCATAAAACATGGTATAAATGGTGTTATAGTAATTATAAGAGCTAACATGTTTTGCCAGAATAGTACTTAGCATGCAAATCTTTCCATAAACATTAAAAAAAAATTGTCCATAAATTCTTTAAGACAAAAGAAATTATTCTTATTTAACCATGCAAACAATTTATTCTTAAATAATCTAGAATTTAATATTTTTATTTCCTTTGGTATCTTATTAAATATACGAAAACAATTACATAGGCAGCTTTTACTATATTTAGTAAGCCTTTTTTTTTTTGGATGGTAAATCATCAAATAACTTCTCCCGCTCTGGTCGGAGCGGGAGGGTGTGTCAGACTCTTACTGACTAAATCCCACCCGTATTCCTTACGTTGCCTGTGTTGCGGGGGCCTCGGTGAACCATTAGTACCTTCCCGCACCCCCCCGCATACCCGCATACCCTGCATACCCCGCATACCCCGACAGGATATTTAGTAAGCCTGGCAGTATCATCTAGGACGAGTCTATGTGGATCGCGCCGACTCCTAGGATTTAAATCAGTGACTGATTTAAACAAAGTTTTATGTTTATTAACGAACATGCAGATTTCAAAGATATAGAGGGATGGCAATGGTAACAAATTTAGTTCTTAAATATGGGTTGACACGAGTCCTCGGAATGGAATGGAAACCTCGATAGTAGTATCCTTAGAGCAGGAGACTTATGCCGTTCTATTTTATAAATATGCAGATTCTAAACCGGTAGATCTGCTCGCATCCGTATTGGCAAACGATCGGTACTTAATTCAACAAAAAATTCGACCAGCAGTAAATATTACTACGAGTATGTCCAAGTTTAACGAAGCCTACAATTCATAGTGTTCTGTTTTATGAGCAAAACGCAAAGTATGTGATTTCTTTTCACTGTAACATATTTCATGTTTTATATCTGCTAAAAAATAAAACCAGGAAACGAAAAAAACTTATTTATTATTTCCCAATAAACAAGGTTTTTCAACATCAAGACCCAACATTAGTGAGTGGAACGCGGCGTTGGGAACGCCCTAGAAGGACATTACAAAGTGAGCTTATTGGAGATGTTCTTCAGAAAAGTCTGAGTGTGTAGTATTCGCAACCAGCGTGCGTGTATGAATGTAAACGAAGCAAAAGGATTATGTAAAGATCGTAGCAGGTGGCACTTCTGCTTACCCCCATGGGAAAAAGGCGTGAGTTTATGTATGTATGACCCGATATTTCAAACTGTTACTGACCCTATTACAGAAGTGCACTTTATTTGAAAAAAGAACATTCATTCTTCTTTTGCTCGTCCCAGCTTTTTACCATAAAAGCGAAGCTCAGCTTGTTTTAATACAACAGTTATTTTTCGGCGAAACACCACAAAATGGCAGTGGCGCGAACTAAAGCCTCTTAAACGAGGTTCGGAGAAGGGACTTACATTTTTCTCGTAACATCTGCACCCAAATATAACATGTCTCGCTAACCGAGAGGATTTATTACCTACAATAAAACTTGTTTCGGAAAGGGGGTCATTATAAACGCATTAGTCACTGGATTGACAAGTAACGAGGAACATTTTGGACCGCGTACAATATGTAATCATGCTCTAATTATGTAATGGCTTGTAAGTTGTGCTGGTCATTCTTAATCTTAATGGTCAGTTATGTACCTTATGAAGGTCAAAGCTCTGTTTATTTTACATATACTACGTAAATATTTAGGCGTAATTAAAGGCTCATAAAGGACGCTTAAATATTTTATATAATATTTTATATCAGTTAAAAATTGAGGGGGCAGTTTGTATTTTTTTTTTGTACCTACTTGAGCTAACGTAACGTGGGAGATTCAAAAACCTAATTTTATTCAACTTCGGGATCATCACCGTTTTCTCTACTCAAATATTCACAGAAGTCGTATCCAGTAACACGCCCTATATTAATTAGAACTCACCAAGCGTACAGGATCCTGGCTTAAAGCCAGGATAAAAGAAACGAAGAACGTTGGTGGAAGTGGTCAAGTTTTACTCGTGAGCGCCGCAGCAATAAGTCACTATGACCCAGATTTTGCGCAGATTTATTTAATCTTATATTTTTCCCTCGCCAACACACAATCATCTCAATTAAGAGAAATATGCACATGGAAACTAAAAGTAATAATTAATTTGCCCACAACGTACCTTTCCTTTTGTTTCGTTCTGGGCATAAATATTTCAATCTGCAACCATTTTAATTTATCTCGACGCAAATCAGAAAATGTAACAATGTAAATACAATGTTATTTCACCAACAAAAGTATTTACAAAACTGTACCTTGAAGAAAAAGGAATATCTCCTACGTCGATTTTTTGTCGGAACTTCTCCGTTCCGATATTTGCCGGGGCTACATTTCAGCTGCCATGTTTCATAGAAAGTCGAATGGTACACAAAATACTTCGATTCCACTTTTGGTACATGTTATGCGGCATAGTTGATTTTTATTTTCTTGTCAGATCCCTAATTGCGGGCTACAGAATGAAAATCGTCAATAACGTTATTATTTTTGCGTTCTCTTTTAGAAGTAGGTACCCCAATTGCGATGCACTATATATGTATATAGTAGGTTGCACCTGAGATCCCGAAGAATCCTGAGATCATTATCGGGCTTCTACTTATTTTAAACTGTAGGAGATTGATACAAGTATCCATTCACCTTTTTCATGGAGAAGGTTCTCATGAAGATTTCTGCACAAATAAAAGACATAAGTACCCCATTTTTTTATACCGGGTATACAAAATTGGGGTATCATTTAGTAGATCTACTAAATGAGAACCACTATTTACTAAATGAGAGGATGGAGATCTCCAACCAGATCTTCTACTTAGCATCTACTAAAGGATTATTTTCATTGCTTACAGGCGCGATCCCGATGGTGACAGCGACGGTGTACTGTGCGCCGACGCCGCTGCGGTACCTCGCGCTCGCTGTCTATAGTCTCGGCAGTCTGATCGGACTTTATAAGGTAAGCTAACACAAGCCGACCTGGTTGATGGCAATAGGCTTGCCCCTATTACATGGGACTTAAAAAACTGGTGACATGGGGTGTACTTACAGGTACACCTGCTTAATCCTTCGGGGTAAACAGGAATTATGTTATGATGTATGTTAAGTAAAGTATCATAAGACTGGAGACTATATTTGCGACACTGTAGGATGATGCATGTAGCAGCTAAGCAGCTAGCATATTATAAAATAAATAAAACCCCCTTAGAACACCCCTAGAGACATTGTTATTTTGCTTTATCTTGCTTCCTTTACGAGATATAGCAGTTATTAAGGTATTTTTGAGGTTAAGTGAGCATTGCATGCTAAATGGATATAGAATACATTGTCATGGAGTTGTGAGCTACCCTGAAAGTTTCAGCCGGATAGCTCATCACGAAATAACTACTTCATTAAGACGTCCCAAAATAAATCTAAAGCGGCATGGAGCATAATTAATAATTCTAAGACCTGCTTCCCTAAAGAACCAATAACACAAATTCAAACAGAGACACAGAAAATCACGAATCCATTAAAAATAGCTCAGGCTTTCAACAAGTTTTATATTAATCAAGTTACCAAACCAAAAAATAAAAATATACCAGAAATTAACGTACGCTCAAATACTTCAAACTCTTTATTTATGCAGCCCACTTTACCTCAAGATATAAATAATCATATTAACTCACTTCGAAATACCTATAGTGTTGGTTATGACGGAATATACACTAAAGTTATCAAAGAAGTGTCTCAATACATAGCTCCACATCTCAGTCACATTATTAATATGAGTATTTCTAACGGAATCTTCCCTGAGAAATTAAAAACGTCAATAATTATACCCTTGCACAAAAAAAATGATAGACAAATTATGTCAAACTATAGGCCTATTGCGTTGATACCTGTCTTTTCAAAAATATTTGAGAAAGTCATTTATAAGTCATTGTACAACTACCTTGAGAAATCAAACATATTAGTAAAGGAACAAAAGGGATTTCGCAAGCAGAAGTCTATAAATATGGCCATACACGACCTGCTTCTCCCTATTTTGTCAAATGTAGATAAGAGAAATCCTGTATGTGCTATCTATATGGATCTAACTAAGGCTTTTGATTATGTGGATTATCCTATACTAATACATAAACTTGAAAAATATGCTATCAGGGGACATATACTTGATCTAATTCGATCTTACTTAACGGCTAGAAAGCAATTTGTAGAAATCACACAAATATGCTCAAACACCAGCTACGAGAAAAAATATCGTTCTGAAAGCGAGATAATTAAATACGGCATCCCTCAGGGTAGCGTGCTGGGACCCCTCCTTTTTTTGCTCTACATTAATGACCTTCCGGGGCAAATAAACCACCCCATGGTACTATTCGCCGATGATAGCACCGTAGTGATTAAGTGTGATGATCCCAGCACTTATGAAAATGAAATAAATATGACATTAAATAGAATAATATCATGGTTTGACAACAATAATCTAATTATAAACTTAGAAAAGACTAAAATTATGCATTTTTATCAAAGGATCCCACAAAAAATCCTCGACATTAGCTATTTAGGGACGAAAATAGAACCAGCTACTGCTACTAAATTTCTTGGTATTAATATAGACAATAATTTGACTTGGAGATCTCAGACAGACGAAATATGTAAAAAAACTTCATAAATTTGCCTATGTTCTCTATAAACTATCAAAAATAGTGAGCCTAGAATCCGTACTAACAGCCTATCACGGCTATGTTGCATCAACACTCAGATATGGCGTAATATACTGGGGCAATTCAGTAGATAGAGAACTTGTATTTAGAGCCCAAAAAATATGTGTCAGAGCTATGTGTAGCCTTAAAAGCACGGACAGTTGTCAACCGTTCTTTAAACGTTTAAAAATTCTGACCTTGCCATCGTTGTACATATACGAAACAAATGTGTTTGTCAAATCTAACATCTCATTATACAAAATAGCTGCTAAAAGTTACTACAGAAAATTACGCGATAAGAATAAGTCAGAACTCGAAGTGACTTATGGCAAAACTGCACTAATGAATAAAAGTACCTTCTGTATGGCCAAAAAAATATTTAACAAATTACCTGAACAAATAAAAACGTTAAATCTGGACAATTTCAAAAAAGCACTATTTAAAATTTTGATAAATAAATGCTATTACTCACTAAAGGAATATTTGGACGACAATTCTATAGTTACTGCCTCAGAAAATTATTCATTACCTCACCTATTTTGACGACCTTGAATTTTGTTTGATATTAACATTAATATGACATGTAACTTAATCTATTTGACATTTATTGAAATTGATTGTATTTTAAATTTGTATTGATGTGCATGTATCTATTAATACTGACTTTACTAGCGATGTGAAAGTTACGTAATTCTAACATTTTATGATATTTTAAAAGTAAAATGTGTGTTCAAAAGTAAAAATTTGACAATGTTAATTAAATATATTTGTACGCCTCTGGGCAAAACATAGAAGATCTACCTATCTGTAACATCTCACACTCTGTTGTAATTTGACCTATGTTTACAAATAAAGCATTCTGATTCTGATTCTGATTCTGATTCTAATCGGGAAGTACTTGAAATTTGAGTTACAAGATTGCACCCGGAACGACAGTCAGACAGACAGACAGACAGACAGACAGACAGACCCGCAATATTTTTGAACGGCATATCCAACACCATAAGGTAAATGAGAAAAAAAATATCATCCCCATATTACGTGCAAGGGAGGTACTTTAATTTTTTTTTTTTTTTCAAAATTTTATTTTAGCACTTCGTCGGCGAGATTACAATTATGTATACCTATATGAAATTACAGCTTTCTAAGCGTCTCTGAGCTACAGCGGGGACAGACAGACAGATAGACGGACATGACATGGCGAAACTATAAGGTTCCTTGTTTACTACGAACCCTAAAAACGTGGTAAAACAATAAAGTTTACCCATTCGATAAATTATAGTTCCAGCGGTACCTACATAGTTATTGCGGCTCAAAGTAGTCAGGCATTTGTTTCCTCACATTTTTTGCTGTCAATATTAACGGAAATTAATAAACGTGCAAACATCACAAGCCATCATATAGATTAAATTTACCAACAATCATTTATCAACAAAAACAAACTTTACTATGGGACTAAACCTGAAATCGCGAAAAAAATAAAAAATCTACCATCGGTAAGCAAATCGATTCGATGTAGGGAAACAGCTGATTTTTTATCGCGACTTCAGGTTTGGTCCATATTAAAAGTTGTTCATAATGATGAGTACAATGACCCCTTTTTTTTTTGGATGGGATCATCGAATAACTTCTCCCGCTATGGGCGGAGCGG
This sequence comes from Atethmia centrago, assembly GCA_905333075.3. NCBI lineage: Eukaryota > Metazoa > Arthropoda > Insecta > Lepidoptera > Noctuidae > Atethmia > Atethmia centrago. The sequence goes on along the minus strand of HG995383.1, from coordinate 8,515,908 downwards.
GAGGGTGTGTCAGACTCTTACTGACTAAAACCCACCCGTATTCCTTCCGTTGCCTGTGTTACGGGGGCCTCGTTGACCCAATAGTACCTTCCCGCGACCCCGGCAGGCATCGGCCCTAGTGGACCCCTACATTTGTGCTGACGACATCTCTTTGAGGCGCGCGTGGAATACAACGCGCCGTCGACCCGGGCCTGGTCCTTACCGGACGGTGAACTACCCATTGCTCACTGTCCGCAAGCCCGCGCCGACGGTGGCCGGAAATCCGCCCGGGATTCCCGACGCCCAGGGCGTCTCCTGCGGCGGCTAGGGGCGAGAGGGCGCAAAATTTGCCTTTCCCTCAATCGTCCCGCCTCCTCCTTTGCGACCATTACTGCTTCGCAGAAGGAGGTGACGACGGCTGCCCATGCCCTCTCGCTCCGTACCATGGCCTGAACCAGGGCCGGACGCGAGAGATCTCTGCCACCGATCGCCTCCACGAGGACACGGTGGTGCTCTGCCCAAGCCGGGCAGACTTCCACCGTATGCTCCACCGTGTCTTCCGGGCGATCTACATAGTGTTGACACCCGGGCGTTTCCTCCCGCCTTATCCGACACAGGAACCTCCCGAAGCTGCCGTGTCCGGTGAGGACCTGCGTCAGGCGGAAGGTGAGGACACCGGGGCACCAATGACCCCTTAAGAGGATGCCCATGAATTCAATGTCACCCTGTATATATTTGGAATCCTCATAACAAGTCCTTGTTTCATATGTACGGTACAGTTTGCAAAACTTTTTTTTTCCAAAACATTTTAACAACTCACCTGTTTACCAAGATTCTATGAAAATAAAAAAAATATATTCTATTCTACTAAAAATAGCCTCTAAGCTTAGATGACATCGAACTTAGTCAAAAGATCCATTATGCTGTCGTTTACCCTATGAACTCCTCTGACCATTTCCTTTGCCTCCAGGCGATGCGCGCGTGGTCTCCGTGGGAGCGGCGGCTGTGCTTCGCAGCTCCGTTCTGCATGCGTGTGCTGTTGGCCGGCGCACGCGCAGCACGCCTTGGTGGAGGCGACCCGCATGCTATACTGCACGTCTTCTTGCAGGTATGAAAGAAAGAAAGAAAAAATATTTATTGGGACTCGCACAGGAAGATTACACAAACAAAGTAATATGACTCAACATAGAAAATAAAAACAAAAGAATATTAAAAAAAAAAAGTTAAACGAAGATCTCAGCATGATGTTGCGACATTTAAATGTCGCCGCGCCGTTTTTCTGATGGGGCCTGCTGTGATACCATTGGCAGATACGGGAAAAAAATGTTGTTTAAAAATAGTAACGAAAATATAAAATAAAAATAAACATTTTAATTGTAGTCCGCGTGTCAACGCACGATGCAACTTCATTTGGTACTTGTATGCTGGATACTCAGGTCTTTATGAGGTTGATGAGGATATGATGTTTTCGTTCTGACGACAACAATAGTTTTTAGCTAAAGGGTTATTGAAAACGCTGGCATTACAAAAATCCGGGCAATGCTAATCTTTTTTGCGTGCCTGTTTCTTGTTTATCGCTTAATTATCGAACCACCATCGTCATATGAATCAACTCTGGAAAAATACAAAAATCTTCAGAATATTAAACACAGCAGCGGTTTGGAATCTGAATTTGTGTTAGTGGCAATAGGCTCGCTCCTTTTACATGAGATCTAAATATGACCGGCAAAAATATGGATGCATCCAAGTCTACCTCCCCTTCGAAGAATTCAGGCGAGATTTTATGTTTTTATAAAATAATAAAATGAGTAATTAAAACAGCTTTTAAGACGAGTTCCAAAAGAAAACGGGGTTTTTTAATAAAATCCCCAATTCATTGCACCATCTTTCACCCAATATGTTCCAAGTTTCCAATCAACCATAAAATTCTTTAGACGCTGATGTCGAGTGCAATTATCAGGAGCTTTGCAGCTTTATGGTCGAGGAACTGGCACATGTCCAGACTCCCTGCTGCTAACACGGGCGATTTATAGCCCACTTTAGCTGGCCTGTTACGTCACGCAGACGCTCATATTGTGAGTCAATACAATTGTGCTGTACTTTAGGTAAAAGATGTCAGTCTTCTAGGTTGATACATTGATGTTCATAATGTCGGTAACAGATGGTATGTATGTCCTAAGTATTGCGGAATGTGTCACAAATTGCTACATATTGTGTTCGGGTGTGAAATATTCACATACGGGATCCGGAACACCGCTCTGGATCTTCTTACTTCATACTCGAGTTAATGGATTCAGAGCGTTGACGTTAATGGAAAATCTCCCGGTCTCCCGGATCTATAGTAACAATGGGAGTCCCACAGGGCCCAATTCTTGGTCCTTTCTTGTTTCTAATTTATATTAATGACTTACCTTACATCATAAAGGATAATCATGATATAGTGTTGTTTGCGGATGACACTTAACTTTTGTTTAAACTTAAACGTAAGCAGCTGGTTACTGACGATGTAAATAACGCGATCTCAAAGTACACTGGTTTAATGTTAAAAATTTACTTCATAATTTAAAAAAAACAAATGTATTAATTTAACACTACGCTAAGAATGAATAATTGAATCCTGAAGATAACACAGTATTCTTGGGCTTAACTTTGGATGCTAAGCTTCAGTGGGGGCCCACATATAGATAAATTGTCAAAAAGCTAAGCCCCCCAGCATAATCTGTTTAAAAAATATCGTAATTTAACTGACATAGAGACAGCCCGTTTAGTGTACTTTAGCTATTTACATAGTGTAATTTCGTATGGTATTCTGTTGTGGGGAAAGGCCGCCGACATTCAGACTTCCTTGTTTTGCAGAAAAGAGCTGTTCGATTAATTTATAAATAAGTCCGAGACACTCTCTAAGAGAGAAATTTAAGGATATTAAGGTACTGAGAAATTTAAGGAAATTTAAGGATATTAAGGATATTAATGACAGTGGCTTCTCGGTATATTTTTGAAAATCTGTTTATAAATATAAAATTGTTTAAAAAATACAGAAATACACACACATAACATCACGCCTTGTTTCCCCGAAGGGTTGGGCAGAGGTGTACCTGTAGTACACCCACATTTCGCCAGTTATGTTTAAGTCCCATGCAATAGGGGGCGAGCCTATTGCCATCAACCGGGCACTAATCAAGACTCTGGATAAGAAATTCCAGATAGAAAGACCCGATAACACTGTCCGACCCGGGAATCGAACCCATGACCTCATGTTCAGTAGTAGTAGTAGTAGTAGTAGTCAAAATATAAATACAAGAAACAAAAACATTTTTTCGTATTTGCGCTCAAGAAGATAGGTGGCACGTTCAGATGTCAATGTATACACTTTTATAACTTCCAAGCCACGTTCAAGATTTAAGCCTTCTTAATAAAGTAAATTCATTAATTAAACGTAAGTTGTGCCAGAAAGCCCTTTATACTGTTGAAGATTATATTGAGGACAAAAAGACTTAACTGCTCCAATTTTTAAATACAATTTTTTTTTTTACTTAATTTTATTTCTATACCTATATATACACACATTTGATGATTATTACATACACAATGACATTAACATCTACTTTGTGAGAAAAAAAATATGACCTACATAGTGTGGGTTCTTTTTGGTTTTTTGTTTACTCTGTTAGTTTTAATCATGGTCTGACAGTTTGAGTAATTTATGCGGCCTACCCAAATGTACTTTCTTTGGTATTGTTCGTCGATTCGTTGAGCTCCTTAAGTTCTGAGTTGAGCTGCACGATTACTGACAAATGCGTGCACTGACTGAACCGGTCCGGTCTGTGTGGTTCTTTCCTCCAATGACCTTTTCAGATACCAATGTACATGATCTTCACATTATCTGACCATGATTATGTCTGGACTTTAAAAAAGACTGTGACCTCTTAATTTGTTTCGGCCTTTCTTTTCAGAGTAGTCGCATAGGAAACGCCGACCTCATCTAGTTTTTAAAATATGATTTACGTGTTGTTGTACAAACCTACTTAAAGAAATAAAATAATTTATCTTAATTCATGGAGCAAACCAATACATATTGAAGAAGAGTCGGCCGGCATATAAAAGCAAATTACCTAATACTTTTATACCGATACTGACGATATAGTAGACCAACGTAGATGATGGACCAACAGTAAGATAAGGAAAATGCAAAACAGTAACAAAAATAGATTGAAAGACGTATCGAATAGTTTTGGAACTTCTAGGCAATTTTCCCTCATTTTTAATCCGTGATTAATACTGATTTGCTGTGTTTTTGAAAAATCTCACCGTTCCATAAATGATAACAAATTAAATTCCAGCATCCACAGTCCTGTGGTTCCTCCTCACATAAGCTGTGTACAGACAAGACGGATTCCAAAACTACGTAATATCTGTCAAGCTAATTTTCGTCGTGTTCTTAAAGACGCGGGGAGTCTCGCAATAAATGTCAGACACTCAGACATAAATGTAACCCCAGCTTTGATGCTTCGTTCTCATTTAAAGCACTGGAAATGTATAACGAATAATTCGCGTTTGTCTCTTACTTTGGTAAGTAGTTTTATCTTTCATCTGTTGTAAAAAGTAATGGACCTTGTTTATTCAACAAAAGAGAGGTAGCAATGACCAAAATTCTTTACATGTGAATCCCGCGCATATAACCGCGTACTTTATCGTGTACAAATGCCCTTAAATGCTATAGACTCCATTCGTAGCCTTAAATTCGGGTTGTGCACCCAGAAACTAACCCACTTTCTTAGGTAATTGGTAATTAAAGACGCTACGGCCGTCAATAAACTTATTAAAGATAAATTCATTGTTACTTGGACGTATATAATGAGCACATTCCGTTTTTTCCAACCTTTCTATTTCTGTACATATCGTACTAACATAATACATTAACGAAAAATACTGTCAAGAAAGACAAATACCCCAACACATATACAGGTGACCTTATACAGGAAGAAACGTATTTTTTCATGTCGAGTTTGTTTGTAAGAGCACATTTGAAAGTGCTGGTCGTAACGATATTATAATTGTTTATTGATTGTTCCGCTGTGGCTGAGGAGCACGCGATCAATCAACTGAGGCACTTTAATTCGATGCTTTTCCGTGTAACTAATGTAGAAAATATTTTTACTTAATTCCACAAATATTTAATTTTTGGACATTGCCTTGGAAACAAACTAAGCCGTAATAATTAAAGAACATTTTTTTTTTAATGTGTTAGCAATACCGCGAGAGCAGTGGTGGCCCAATGTGGCCCAGTGGTAACGGCCGCGACTAACGTGTTGTAGGCCGTAGGTTCGAACCCTGACTGGCGCTTTAATTAATTTGTGTAAATTATTTTCATCACCACTGCTCTCAACACGGTGAAGGAAAACATCGTGAGGAAACCGGCATGTCCTAGAACCAAAAATTTGAAGACGTGTGACATCTACCAATCCGCAATGGGCCCGCGTGGTGGATTACGGCCCACTCCCTCTCACAGAGAGGAGGCCTGTGTCCCAGCAGTGGGAATATTATAGGCTGATTATGTAACACCGCGAGCGCTGGTTCGAAGAAGCGCGGGAAAAGAGTTCCTGGAAGCACTTGGGGGAGGCCTTAGCCGAGCAGTGGGAAAGTACCGGGCTCAGAAAAAAATATGTGTTAGCCAATCTAACATTTTCATAAATAAACTCGGTGATGTTCATAACCTTGACATCAATAAGATTTTCCAGTGAATTTAAAAGGAAAACCTTCATATAATATTCATATGAATACGATTCATAAATAAGACTTCTTATATTGGAAATAAATAACGTAGACAGGACATCCTAGAATTATGGCTCCAGTTTCCCTATAAAATTAGTATTTTATAAGGAAACTGGTGCCATAATTCACCACACCGCACCACACATAGTTGTAACAGTAGTAGTCTAGACCGGTAATAAAAATAAAAGTAAAAATAATGAAATGCTGCTGAAGCATTAAAATGCGCTACAGCCCTTCATTCGGTTTCTTTGTTTTCATTAACACATTTTACGGATACTACAGCACTGTTGGCGGCACTAAAAGACGTTGGCTTACCTTTAAGACTCCTAACTGGTGTTTATTGCAGGTTTGAGTCACGTTTAAATTGGAATATAGGATAGATAAAGTAAACGTTCACTTATAGTATGCCTAGGGTGTCCTGGGAGTACCTTATTATCACTTTTAGAGACTTTTTAGGGTTCCGTAGTAAACAAGGAACCCTTATAGTTTCGCCATGTCTGTCTGTATGTCTGTCTGTCCCCGGTATAGCTGAGACGCTTGGTACTAGAAAGCTGTAATTTGGCATAGGTATACATATTAATCACGCCGACAAAGTGCTAAATGCATTTTTAGGGTACCTCCCTTGATGTAATGTGGGGATGATATTTTTGTTTTCTCGACTACCTCACAGTGTGGGGTATCGTTGGATAGGCCGTTGGATTCAAAAATTTTGCGGGTCTGTGAACACCACTTTTCGATTCAAGTAATATTAAGAAATAAAGTGCTCATTTTTGTTAGAGTCAAGTGTCAAGCTAAACCATAGTATAAAGAGGGGAAGTAAGTTATCTTCATACAAACGCACCGCGCGCGGTTTGTATGTGTGCGCCAAAGTATCTATGCGTCGCCGCACGCACACTTAAATAAAATCTCGACCCATTTCTCAGTACGTCAGTCGGGGCTAACACCGCACGAGGTTCGCGCGTCACGGCTTTTCGGCACCGCTAAACGAATTAAAAATGTGTGATAATCGCAGGAGAACGTATTGCTGTGTGTTTGGGTGTCTTAATAATTCATCGATTCCAGAATTGTCTCTGTTCAGATTACATATTAAACAGGAAAGGTAAGCAAGTCACTTATTCTAGCATATCATTTTTTCTTGATGATTAGATACCTACCTACTTAGTTGTATTAGTTTTCTATCAGATAGAGGAAGTAGGTAGGCCTACTTTCCCACTAGAATGTATTAGGTACTTTTGATCTGTCAATTGATTTGCCGCTATTGCTTTGTTTACGTTTAGTCATGCCGATTTCTCAGTATTGTAGGTATAGTAACTAAGTACCTACTTGCAGTTATAAAATCGAAATTCAAAATAATTAATTGACTAAAGGCTTCTTCAAACAAGCGCGACACGCGACGCGACACAAAGACACCGCGTGTAGCACTACAAGCGGTGCCTTTGTGTCGCGTCGCGTGTCGCGTTTGTTTGTAAGAGTCTTAATTGTGAATCAGATAAATAGAGCAAAGTTTGAATCATAACAAGAGAACAAAAATTTGATTATAGTTCTAAGAGGCAGGCGTTAGTTTTTTTTATATTGTTTTACGATGTTTTTTTTTCAACATCGCTTAGGTAAAACCGATCTCACAAACCCACCCAGAAAATAAAAGTAAAAAATACTACTTCCCGACCCTTTCCAATTTATAGGCACTGAATTAAAATTTAGCTAAAAGTGACAACCCTGAGACAGTAGGCAATTACATCGCGGATTGGGCCGGAGATAGCCTACTTCCCCTCTTTATACTATGGCTAAATAGTTGTTTATGGAAATGTGAAAATAATCATGGCAGTAGTACATATAATTAAATTGAAAGGAAAACTATCACAGCTAAGTGGGCTATACAAGTTAACGAGTAATAGTCGACCAACGTAAAGAACAATGGCAGCCACCCATACATTAATTTAGCTGAGATTAAACTCTTGCGTCTTTAAATGAAAAATATCTTGTTAAACTCGGCGTCAATTTCTGAATTAGTTGGTGCAAGAATTTTTGTTCGAGAAAGCCGGAATTAATAGAAATTCAGTCGTGAACTTTTGTAGGTTATGTCAATGGTAATTTCAATTCGAGAAAGTTAAAAGGGCAATATTACATTAGTTTTTTCCTTACCCAGTTATTTTAGCATGCAATTCCTTGTAAAAGGTATAAATACTCTTTGGTAGGCTTTACCTTAGGTATACTTACTACATGACTGTGTACAATTATAGGACTGACTGACTAAGGCTGCCAGTCACCGTCAGCATTTTTTTATGTATTGAAGCAATAGGATTATAATAGTATTCTGGGATTTTATAAATACTTGCTAACATTCAGATAAATAAGAATGTATAAAATCCTAGAATGCGTCTGGAATATGTTGAGTATGTTCATAACAATCAATAAAACAAGTTTATTTTTATATTAAGTAATGTTTATTCTTCGTCATCCACTCTTATAATTATTTCATCCAGAAATTCTGCAGGTGCTGAAATATTTTGCTGATGTCTGGCCCATCCTAAATACCAGACTAGCGTCATGACATGAGCGCAACATCCTACTGTGCGCCGACCAACTAAGCAATTACAACATTACTCGCTGATTCCTGTCCTACCAGGAATATCATTTTCTATTAAAATATACACATAATATTGACCCCAGTCCGGGTCAAGTAAAAATTAAAGAAAACGGAAAGAAAACAATCGAGAACAAATACACACGAAGAACAAGCGCAAGCGTCTGTGACATGAGTAATTAACCAAACCATTGTCAAAGTCAAACCAAGTTTTTTTTTTGGGATAATAGTCTTTTTACCCGTCATTAGTTGAAAGTAATTAATTTATTTTTATTTTTACACTACAATATTTTTACTTCCCTGCAAAGAACACTTCCACTTAGAAATAAACAGTATTGTTAATTCATTTACTCCATTTAATTATAATAACAAACAAAAACTGATTTTAATACAATAATGCTGTATGTACTTGCTGTCACTTGGCAGAAAAAAAACTTTTCATTTCAAATATCTTTTTTATCCGGCTTTAACTAGTTAATGTGATACTTTGAAAAAACGTAGAAAAATAATAGAAATGCCTTCGTATATTAATTACTTTTAGACGCTCCAATAAATATCAGCTATGATTTCGCCATTGTTCTTTGCAGTTGGAGAATTGATCGTGGCATATATTAATGTATGGAGAACATGTTTTTACACTATAATGTTAAGTATGTTTTGGGATAAATTCATACCAACTTCCCAACTACGGAACCCTTCATTGTGCATGGTCCGACACGCACTTGGCCGGTTTTTTTTTAAACCAACATTCCGACTACCAAAAAAAAACTATAAGTACAGTGCTTCTATTTTCTTAATGTCTCTCGGAAATCATCACATTTCCGAATACAAACGGATACAAATTTTCATGGCCATCAATTATTAGATTTATCGTGTATAATAATTTGAATTCAGAACTAGGTACTTCTGAATTTTCTATCAGTCGCAAAGGGCAACAATCCGACCACTGACGACACACGAAGTTTGCCGAGAGACATTAAGAAAATAGAAGCACTAATTTCTTGTCAAAAATAACAGTTACCAAATTGCACTGAAAACATTTTTGCTCTTGTACTAGGCCAAAAAAGGTCCAGCCAGAAGCAACTGGATCAATTCAAACCTACTGGCACCTTTGCCTACAAACTAGAAACCTACTGGCACACAAAATAATTACTATAGTTAGGTATCTACGTACCTAGTTATAACATAGCTCGTGAAACAACCCAGTCCCTTCCATCCCTTTCACTACGACACAATGAGGCTGGAGCGCTGCCAAATGACTCGGGTTGCGTACACTACCACCAATACAAATGACTCTAAGCAAGATAATCGCTCTTTCAAAATGTGTTTAGAAATTTACTCCTGTATTTTGAGTAGCCCAATTTTTTCCTTGACTTCTCATAATCAGCCTATGATATTCCCACTGCTGGGACACAGGCCTCCTCTCGGTGAGAGGGAGTGGACCGTAATCCACCACGCGGGCCCAGTGCGGGTTGGTAGATGTCACATGTCTTCGATTGTTTTTATTCCAGGACATGAAGGTTTCCTCACGATGTTTTCCTTAACCGTTTTGAGAGCAGTGGTGATTGTAAGTAATTTACACAAAGTAAAACGCTTATATGGGTTCGAACGCCTACAATTTGTAAGTCGTGGCCGTTACCCCTGGGCCACCACTGCTCTTTTCCTTGACTTGCAGCATCAAAGAAATAAGAATTTCGTGACGTCATGAGTTCATTCTAGAGAAATGAATCGACCGATTAGTAGGTACAAGGTATTTCCAAATTCTAACTCGGTTAAAGTAATTCAACATATTATTATCGTCCTTTTCCTTAAGGCGCTGACAAGACCCAATTGACCAAAATAGGCTTCTCTTAAGAAAGAAAATTGCCAAATCTGTATAGTTTGTGGTAGCGGAAAAAATATATGTTAATTTTGAACATATTTCCCAGAACTTGGTTGTCACCAAAACACGTTTTGAAAAAAAAATCTCGATACAAACTAACGTTAAACTAACCTCTTACCTTGAGTTCTAATCCAAAATATCTGTATTAAATATCAACATAAATTACGTATTTAATTAATAACCAGTACGTCTTATTCTAATGCAGAACTTGGTTGTTTTTTATTTTCGATTACTCAACTCAATTCTGAGTAAATAGATAATTACTTCATATTTTGCAATAAATTACAAGCGTTTTGTCGTCGCGCTTCTCTTTCTTTTCTATGCAATCTGACAGTGACAGCGGTTTAGGTGTTGTCAGCGTCTTAAACTTATTCATGTGCACGAAGTGCCTAAAATCTTTTACGTAGTGTCAACGGATGCGGTACCGGAAGCGGAGAATGGAAATCCTGAACACATTATTTCTTTGTGTACGAACGTAAACCAAGCCGAGTATAATATTATATTTCAGTATTACGTAACACGGAGACCGCGTGTTACCGGTGTGCGGTGTGGGGAGATGGATGTGTGCGCGAGTGTGTGTTGACAACTTCGTCTAAAAGATATCAGTATTGCTTACTAAGTGGGACTGCCTTGGTAAGATATTCATTCGGTCAAGGTAGCAGCAGTGCCAGCGCGATTCGGTCAGCGTACTCGCCAGCTTCAACAAGGCTTATCTAAGCCTTGTTGAAGCTGGCAAGTCTAAGCAGTCAAAACTTTGAAGAACTTCAAATAAATTTGATGATTTAGAAGAAACAAAACACAACATAAAAAAGTAACATAACATTACGCCTGTATTTATTATGTATTTATTTATTTAAACTTCTCGCACACAATTAAGTACAAAGGCGGACTTAATGCCTTAGACATTCTCTACCAGTCAACCAAGGGTGCTGAAGAGATAAGATGGCAGGTACTCTGAGAGGAAATGAAAATAACGAAAAATATTAAAGATAACATAATAGATTATAAATAGAATAGGTACAGAAATACATACATAGGTTACAAGCTTATAATACAAATACATACTTATTTATTACAATATGTACCTGCATTATACATACATATATACATACAAGAGATACATAATTGAGATGACTCTACGCTATTTGTTTTGAAAATACCTCTGCAATTTCCGCTTAAATGCATACCGACTGGTGGCCGTCCTGATATCAAGAGGAAGCGCATTCCAAAGAAGAATGGACTGAATATGAAAGGAAGAATGAACTAAGTCAGAAGTAGAAGAAGATTGTTGGAAGAACGCAGACTTTTAGCGTGCGAAGAACATAGATATTGGTAGTGAGGCGGCCATAAGCGTATTCCCCGAAGGGTGAGGCAGAGGTGTATCTATTGTGTATCAGTTATGTTATTAATAAATTAATCAACAATGTACAGGATTATTTATTTATTTATTTATTTATTTATTTATTTATTTATTTATTTATTTATTTATTTATTTATTTATTTATATATTTATTTATTTATTTATTTATTTATTTAATACTTTACGCACACAAATGTACAGAGGCGGACTTAATGCCATAGGCATTTTCTACCAGTCAACCTTTGGGTGATGCAGAGACAGACAGCGGTAGGTGCAATAACGAAAACTGTGAAATAAATATTTATTAAAATATAAGTATATACATACATATACCTATTAAAAACATTATATATAATAGATATACCTAATTATACATAAATATAAGACCAAATAAATACACGAATATACTAAACAGTAAGACAAACAATGGGAAAACATTACCGTTGTGATGATACTGCCAGCTTCTTACGAATGTGCTCGCGAACTTTAACTATAAAGGATAATCGGTTGGTTGCCATCCTGATTTCCTGGGGGAGCGCATTCCACAGAGAGATAGACTGAACGAAGAAGGAAGAGTGAATAAAGTCAGTGCGGTGAGTGGGACATTGAAGAAGACGATTATGTGATGAACGTAGATTTTTACTATGGTTCGCGCAAATGTACTGAAAGTGGGGGGCGAGATAACTAGGGGAAGAGGGAGAGTCAAGAAATGAAAACAAGGTGGTCAGCGCCCTTTGCTCTCTGCGCTGGCGTATGGGCAACCACTTTAGAAGCGATCGTTGCGCAGAGACATGATCATATTTACGCAGATTGAAAACGAATCGAATGCAGTTATTGAGAAGACGGTCTAGCTTGTCGAGGAGGTCTGCATTCAGGTCATAGTAGCACACATCACCATAATCGATGATAGGGAAAATTAAGGACTGCACAAGCATTGTCTTGGTACTTGATGGTAATAAATTTTTCAGTCGATATAAAGCCCGCAAAGTTCCAGTAACCTTCTGGCTCACCCTAGCGACTTGAGTACGCCAGTTCAGGGTACAGTCGATGTGCAAGCCTAGGTCTTTCACGTCGGTACTAAACGGAACAATCGTTCCATTGAAGAGAACAGGTGGCAAGGTTGAACCATCCACACTACCGATACTACGATGACTCCCAATGATGATCGCCTGACACTTATTAGGGTTTACTGCAACACCAAATCTATCAGACCAGGATTATCTTCTTGAGCTGTCGTTTAAACAAGTGATTCATGCGCAAAGAAAAATATACATATGTACCTCAGATTGCTATGTAGGTGTAGGTGGTCCAGTCATCCAATTAGTCATTTAAAAAAACCGGCCAAGTGCGTGTCGGACCTCGCACAATGAAGGGTTCCGTACTTGGGATGAATTTATCCCAAAAACAAACTTAACATTGTAGTTGAAAACATGCTCGTACATCGATATACCTACGTGTCGGTCAATTCTCCAACTGCAAATTGGTCGACTATTACTCGTTAACTTGTAACGCCTACTTAGCTGTGATGGTTTTCCTTTTAATTTTGTTATATAAGTACTACTGCCATGATTTTTTTCACATTGTTATTTGTGTTATGTTGGCGTACCAAGCATAGTGATAAGATAAGAACCGAAGCTAAGGGGCTTACAGAGTTCCCGGAATAATTGTGTAAGCATACCTTTTTTTTTTGCAATAAGGTTATTTTTTGATAAGCTTGTCATTTAAAAAAACGCATAGAGATCTCTTTCTTTGATTATTGTTAAGAAGTGTGGTTTTAAGAAAGTTACGTATTATCATTTGGACTTATTGCTTTTGTTTTATAATTATGACGATATTTGTACGAAAAAGTCGCTCACGCTACTTTCAATTTCGAATTAGCAATATATTACAAGGTGAAACTGCACTAAACCCTATATTACCTGGTAGCTTATTTCATATAACAACTTCAATGACTAGGGGTTTGTAGAGCTACGATGCGTATTTTCTGAGTTGTCGTAGTTTTAGTGAACGCTCGCGTGTCAATTCTACCGACTATCCAAACACAGGGACACGATGGCGATTTGGAGGATTAGAACAGTAGAGGGGAATGCAAACGGATCCCTGAATCGAAAAAATGGTTTTCACAGACCCGCAATATTTTTGAACGGCCTAGCCAACGATACCCCACACCATGGGATAGACGCGAAAAAAAAAAAATGTTATCCCTTTGTCGGCGTAATTAATATGTATACCCATGCCAAATTACAGCTTTCTGGTACCAAGAGTCTCTGAGCTAAGCCGGGGACAGACAGTCAGTGTTCCTTGTTGACTACGGAACCCTAAAAAGATAAGATAAAACAGACTTCCTTCGCTTGCGGCTATTAACTGCCTCAGTTTACCTTATCGCTTACAGGCTTTTAAATAAATGTGGAACGCAAATGTAAAAAGTGACTCCGAAATGCTTCGTTTATGCTAAAGAGCAAAGATAAACTTATTGTGAAAAATGGTACGTCACTAACACGAGCTGCTACTCCTCTGAGCACTGTTTGGAACAAGGCTGTCAATAATATGATTGATGATGTCGTAAAATATGGTTGGATTATCCATAAGAATATCGATCGATACCAAATATCGATTGCTCCTTGCTCAATGATTCTCGACACGAATCAATAATAAAATAAGTAGATCTTTTTTTTTTAATTTTAGGAAATCGCCATGTGTGTCGTAAGGGCCGTGTAAAATGTAAAATATAAACCTAAAAAATTAAAATCGGCCAAGTGCGTGTCGGACCATGCACAATGAAGGGTTCCGTAGATGGAAAGTTGGTATGAATTTATCCCAAAAACAAACTAAATATTGTAGTTGACATGTTCTCCCATACATCGATTTAAGTTGGTCGACTATAACTCGTTAACATGTAAACCTGTGATAGTTATCCTTTTAATTTCATTATTATGTACTAGGTACTGCCATGATTTTTTTCACATCTCCCTAAACAACCATTTAGCTCGCAGGGGGGGACACTTGACTCTAACAAAAATGAGCACTTTAATACTTAATATTACGCAAGCGAATCCTTGAATCGAAAAGTGGTGTTCACATACCCGCAATATTTATGAACGGCCTCTCCAACGATACCCCACACCATGGCGAAGACGAAAAAAATAATTATACCATAAAAAAAAATCAAGATTTTATATTAGCACTTTGTCGGCGTGATTAATATGTATACCTATGCTAAATTACAGCGTCTCTGACAGCGGGGACAGACAGACAGACAGACGGACATGGCAAAAATATAAGGGTTTCTTGTTTACTACGGAACCCTAAAAAATACAAGTAAAACTCACCTTCCAATCTATAATATAATAAGTATTTAAAATTAAAGTCGCTTTTCGTGTCTGTCAGTTGTTCTTTTAAACTGCACAACGGATTTTAATGCAATTTTTACCATCATTTAGAGAATTTATTCCGGAAGGTTTTTGTGTCGGTACATACATATTTATAATAAAGAAAAAAAGATTTTTTTGTCAAGGAGCACAAACCGTGCGAAGCTCCTACCCACCCCGGGTAGGAGCGCCTAGTAAATATTATAAAACATAATTAATATTATTATTAATATTATAAAGTCGCTTTTCCTGTGTCTGTGTGACCGCTTTGTTCTAAGCGACGCAACAGACTTTAATGATGCGGTTTCCATCATTTCTATATTTCATTAATATTAAGCGTACATATTATAAATAAACGATATTTTGTCAAGTCTTAAAAACCTGCCAAACAGCGGCGGGTCGCCAGTGCCAGATATGAACCTTCTACAGAGCTGCAAATCTGCCGATGAGCTGATGAAGGTCGCGGAGATCCGTTGAATGTGGGAAGCACACGACTGGGCAGTTGTAACGATGCTTAGGGGAAACTTATGTCCGTCTTTCGGCATAATGATGTAAGCTGGAAAGCATACGACTCATACATGCTTAATGGCAATTTTTACCGATTTTTTCCCAATGTTTCCATTTACGTGTGTTAATACATAGATTAATTACAAAGCCACATTAATCGGTAGGTTCTGAATATGGATAATACCTACCTACCTATTAAGTCCCATACAAGACAGAAAACTGTCGAGGCTGTTGTTTCATGTAAAGCGGGGCCAAACGTAAACTATTAAAATGCCCCTATCAAAACTGGCACGGTATTGCCTTGAAACAAGTGCGTTCTTAGCTCAAGATATCCACTACTACCAGCAAGTTTTTGTTTTATTTCGTCCCACAATGTTTTTATAACATGCCTATATTTATGATGTGGATGTTTTGACATCCATATTGCTGGTCTACTCAGTATTTCACTAATCGATTGTTCCATATCCATTATTTTTATAAGCTTAACGCGCGATAAAAACAAAATTATTTGTTTCGGTCGTGCGATACCTGAATGCGTCCACCGATGCCGCCGCGCGCGCCGCCCTGAGCTCCATAGATTAATATACTGTTACTGAGCTCAGCTGTGGCCGCCTCGATACTCGCTCGCTAGTACATTTGTTTCACTCACACACCGCGCAGCCCGTCGCCGCCGCGTGCCGCGCGACGCTCGCCGCTCCGCAGGTCGCGCCGCAGTGCACGTCGCCGGTAGCTGTGGCATACTTCATAGGTTGTCTACCATTTGTTTTCGCCGCTCACCGCTTGCTGCGCCTCACGCCGCGCCGCGCCGCAATCCGCGCCGCTCTTGGCTGTGGCTGGCGTAAAACTCAAATATTGTAATGCCAGCTCTGGATTTCTTTTTTTCGTATTTGCCTAGATTATTCGTAGGTCCCGCCTGCCAGTCGCTGGCTTAGTCATTACGCTGTCTGGCGGCCTGCCAGTTCCATAATCCATAACATGGGGAGTTTCTGGGTTGTAGTGAAACCGAATTGTCGCCGTATGGGGTTAATTGTACACATGTGGATTGTATTGCCAAACGATATCACGTATCTAAGCTGTTTTTACTAAATATTAACAAGGAAACATAAAAAATCGTATCTAATAACCACCAATCCTAGAAATTCAATTTCTCATAGAACCATTCTTACAACAACTATTCGTTTATACGAGTAAGTACTTAATTAACATCTGTTTTTAAAAACAGGTGGTAATTAGGTACTTATAACGAAAATAATTAATATTCTTTTTATTTCGTTATGTGTAGGTAACATAACGAAATTGAAAGGAAAACCATCACAGCTAAGTAGGCTTTAAGTTAAAGAGTAATAGTCGACTAACTTATTTGCAGTTGGAGAATTGACCGTGACGTATATCGATGTATGGGAATACATGTTTTTCAACTACATGTTAAGTTTGTTTTTGGGATAAATGTATTTTATTATGCGTGGTCCGACACGCACTTAGCCGGTTTTTTACCTATGTAGGTGTAAGATTTAATAGCCTCGTCAAACAAAAGAACTTTGCTATTCTAAAACATCCCTAATACTATTATACAACCGAAGGTACCCACGTTCACATAAAACTACCCTAGCTTTCACTAATATTCTATAAATAATATCCACAAAACAGTTCCTTATCAAGACAGGTCGGTTATAATTGGATCGCAGTGCGTAAAGCGATTACATAGCTCGTTAGGTTCAAATGAGACCGCCGCCCTCGGCCCGCAGGCCCTCAGGCCTGTACGGCTTCAGTTATAAAGATGCGCAATTAACTTACTCCTGCTCTCGGCTAACTAAAATTAATGGAGTTATGTTGGATCAAAGTAATTGTGGTTTGTTTACTACTGAGTCATAATTAACATACTGAGCAGACAAACTCACTATCATCTTGAATTTGACTGCCTATTTTATTTTATACCTCTGCATAAAATTCACACTGGTACGGATTCCCTCGTTCACAAACTAAGCTAAATTTAAGTTCAGTGTATCTTTTTCTTTGTATTTCATTAATAAGAGGACAGAAGATAAATTTTAGTTTAGTCCTGTAGAATTAATCAGCGCCTGTCACTACTCCATACAAGTTTAGACGTGAAAAAAAACTTGCCTACTAAAATTACGTCAAGCGCTGATTAATTTGACAGGACTAAACTAAATTTTTTCTTCTATCCTTTTCTTAATGAAATAGAAAGAAAAAGATGCACTGAACTAAAATTTAGTTTGGATTGTGAAAAAGGGAATCGGCACCGCTGATAGAAGATGAGAAGCAGTTTTTTTTTTGTACCTGCCTATGTGAGCAATCAAAAATGCGGGTTCAATTTCCCTAAAACACTTACTTTAATATTAATAAAGCCTATAGCTAGATGTGAGTCTGGGTGTTTGAGCATATGAAAGTGTCTGTTGACGATTCATGTAGTAGCACATGTCAGATTACTCCAGTGATAACTCCATATAACTCCATAATTCTATTTTAGCTTCAACTTTCTGACTGACTGACTTGATAATTCAAAAGTGCCTTTATATGGTTAAATGGAAATAAATGTTTTGAGTTTAGAGTTCGCAAGGCACGTTATTTTTACCCGACTGCCTCAGGAGGGTAATGTTTTTCGAGAGTATGTATGTATGTATGTATGTATGTGTGTATGTATATATGTATGTCTATTTCTTTGGCACGCTCTATAGCCTAAACGGCTTGATGGCTTTTAACATATGAGGTGTCGTTATATTCGTCATAATTGTGGTAGTGACATAGGCTATTTAATATTAATATATTGCATCTACAAATACAAAAAAAGGAGGGGAAGGTTTTTTTTTAAATAAATTGCAACAATATTTATTTTATCTTCTTTTATCATGCCGTGAAGTTTAATAAAAATAAATTATTTGTAAGGTTAGGAAGTTAGATAATTATACATAAATAGACTATTTGCGACCACGCTGATTTTAAATATATTTATTGGAGATATATATTAAAAGTAAACCGCAAGTTACGTAATGTGGTAAATACCTAGAGGTATATACACAATATACTTCATAAGGAAAAGAGAATCATGATTTAATTATACGTTTCTTGGTAGAGTAATTCTTTGTGTTTTGCACCCAAAAAAATGTATTTTTATAAAAATACATGATATCTTAGAATCATTATGCGAGGTGAACGTCATCTATTTCAGTTTAACTTTATTGTTTTCCTTAAGTAGGTACTACACATGCACAAAACAAACTCAATATTAAAATTCCCATTTTAACTACAATCACGTGATGCCTTAAAATAACCATTTATTTAGCCGAATAGTAGTTTTACACCTTTAATTAATAAATAATTAACTGTGATTTGACAATAAAATTATAGTTTTTTTTTTCTGATTTAAATGTTACTGTCAGTTCACAACCGTTTAGCTGATAACAGTATCTACCTGCCTAAAGTCTCGTCTCTCGTCGTAATAAGTTTCGAGACGAGTCCTTCTTCCCCTGTGGTGGTTTCTCCGGTTGAAAAGATGAGTTTGTCAGCAAGGTTGCAGCGGGCTGATTGTCCTAGCTAGGTGTATCAGAAGTTACTTTAACAAGAATCTTGCAGACTCTTTCACCGCAGCGCTTTTTTTTTGTGTTCCTTCCATTGCCTGTGTTGCCAGAGGCCACGGTATCCCTTTCGGACTTTCCCGCGACCCCGGCAAATCAACGCAGCGCTAGCCCTTCATCATCCACTACTCGACGAATATGGAACACAGAATTTAATGTTAACATTTTAAAAAGTTTCCAACACAATCAAGGCCCAAGTCAATGTATAATAATAATAATAACCCCACCAGCGCGTCGTATCTCTACGTTAACGTCAACGTGGTGGGACTTGCGCGCTCCGAACTCTAGGTCTGTGCCGGTAAAGTTTAATTTGCCGGAACAGGTCTAGGGTAAGGATCCAAACCAAGAGAGATACAGAAACCCGCAGGGCAGCATGTGGCGAGCTGTCGGGCAGTAGCGACCCCATGGACCCTATCTCTCGGGAGAAGTCTTGTTCCTCATCTCATTCTTGCCTTTATTGGCCGGCTTAAGTGGAGATTCGCAAGAGCAAAATCAAAATCTAAAGTCATTTATTCAAACTAGGCTGAGAATCAGCACTTTTCGAACGTCAAAGTTAAATCTAAAGTCATTTATTTAAACTAGGCTGAGAATCAGCACTTTTCGAACGTCAAAGTTAAATCTAAAGTCATTTATTCAAACTAGGCTGAGAATCAGCACTTTTCGAACGTCAAAGTTAAATCTAAAGTCATTTATTCAAACTAGGCTGAGAATCAGCACTTTTTGAACGTCAAAGTTACATAAGGCAGTCCCCCAAAAGCGCCCGATCTTCACCACTTCCTAGTGCTTTAGCTGGGAAGAAGAAGTGGCGCAACATACTCCCCAGCTTGATTCTATACAAATCGTATGCAAAGTAATTAACATTACGAAACAGAAAACATTAAATTAATACCTAAATAAAAGCCTCCAGATAAAACCATGGTCAGCAAGACCAGTCACCACAAGCAGTACCCGTTCACGAGCATAACGCAAACATCCACCATCACCCCCTCGCCATATTAGAGGGGAAGGAGGTCACCCGACCCCCGACGCTACCGCAGGCAGTGACATCTCAGAGCATGACGAACTTGCTGCCGGTTGCTCAGGCAAAAATAGTATGATCCATTATCGAGGTCGCTAGCTAATCACTTATTGCAATACAACTCATAAAAAAACACATTGTAATGAGTAGATTATGTCACTAATAAATTAAAATTTAATTGAAATACATTGACTTATACAGTCAAATTAAAAATAAACAATTGTATGTCACTAATAAATTAAAGTTTAATTAAAATACATTGACTTATACAGTCAAATAAAAAATAAACAATTATATGAACTCATATAACCTGTCAGTAGGTAAGCTAATTCTGAAGAAAAACATAAACATTGTCTTGAGTTAATCACAGGGACCAACTATTCTTGTCGTTTAATTGATACAATAGTATGCTTTGAACAAATGTTTACTATAGTTTCAAACGCATTAAAAAGCAAATCTAGCAAATAAGAGGGTAGCATGTTATAAAAAGTTATACCAAGCCCAACAAACTAGTTATGAACCCTATGAAGCTGGTGAAATAGAGCTCGTAATTTGTACTTATTTCTGGGGTTAATATTGTGAATAACACTGTTTTTAGTGTATAAGTGTATATTTTGCCACCGTGAGAATACCAATATCTTTAAAAAAATCTCTCAGAGAAACTCTGGCACCAATCTGGTAAATTGCTCGAACAGTTCGTTTTTGAAGAACGAATATATTTTGAATTTCAGCGGCTTTGCCCCACAGCAGAATACCGTAGGACATAGGACTATGAAAATAATTATAATAATCTAATCGAGCTGAATCAATTCAATTCAATTAAAAACATTTATTTCAGACTTTTTGGTCCATAGAGTGTTAGTATTACATCAAGATGACTTAAAGCTATGTTAGTAACTCACAAATACAACAAATAAGAGAAAAAACGCCAGTCAGCCTACAATATGTGCAACCCAATCTAATGCCTCAAAACAGGACTATGGTCTGCAATTACACTCAGGTAGCTGTTGTTGTATCAACGTCAGTGAATTGACTTACTTTTCTGACGGTGTAGGCGGCTGAACTGAGCCTGCCCGCTAGGCTTGATATATGTGGGCCCCACTGAAGTTGGGATCTTCTGTTATACCAAGAAAAACTGCCGAGTCTACAGTTTCAAGCTCCCCATTATCTGAGACGATGTTGGGACCTAGATTCCTAACATTCGGTAAGGCGAACTCTATACATTTCGTTTTAATAGCATTAAGAACTAAGTTATTTGTCGTAAACCAATCCGTAACTATTGAGAGTGGGCTGTTTACGTCATCAAAATCTTGTCTATTCCTGTCTACTTTAAAAAGAAGAGAGGTGTCATCAGCAAACAATAACAATAACAACGTCACAGATACCCTTTAAATTGATTGGTAAGTCATTACTATACACTAAGAATATGGACCCAGTATTGAGCCTTGAGGTACACCTAACTGAACTGGTAATCCGGAAGATTTCACACCTTTTACATCTAAACATTGGAACCTATTATGTAAATAAGAATTTATTACTTTTAAAGGTTCAATTTGGACACCGTAATGACGTAGTTTACGCAAAAGGGTGTCATGGTGGCAATAAAAGGCTTTGGAGAGATCACAGAAAATAATAGCATTTTGCGAGTTCTCCCATGCGTCAAATATGTTTCAGTAGTGCAACACCCGCATCTGTAGTCGAACGACCTTTTGTAATAGCAAACGTGCTCGGTGGAAGGAATTATTCCAGTAAGTGCTCGTAAGGATCTTGACCATCTTCCGGGCTTTGGGATTGTTCTGAAAGCCGTGGAATATTTCTCCACTCCTCAAGCACCTCAGGAAGTGTTGCCGCCTTGTCGCTACGTCACTTTGTGCTAGCGAACGGTTTCGGGGGCCCATTATTAAGTGTGTAAGTCACCCCTTGCCATTTTGTCGGTGTGTTACATAACATTGGTTAGTCAGGGGACATAGTCCTTCCATAGTTTTAGGGTACCAAGTCGCTATAGCCACCCAAACCCATAGCTCAATGTTTTGTTTTCATGTTCTGCAATAGTCCTGCACCAACCGGGGGTTGTCCTTGGGTGCACTTGCATAGTGCAAACAGGGATAATCGTCGGTTGGTGCCTTATTCCATTTAGAATTATCTAAGGGGCCTCTGCGAGTTGGCTTCGGCCCCTCGTGCGCCTTCCAAAGGTCCGGGATCCCATGGTCCCGAGATATGTAAAACGTATAAAAATACTAATAATATTCTTTATTTCAGGCAACTAAGGCCCATAAAAACACAATACATATCAGTAAAAACAATAACTATAAACTAATACATATTTTCTACAACAAATACAAAAACTACTGCACACGAAGTGACGGCGTCGTGTTACGCTGCGAGGTGTCACGTAGCCGTCCAAAACTCTTACTTGAGGAAGGTCACCAAATGATGAGTCGGACCCGCACCACGAACGACTTGAAATTGGTGTTATGGCGCGCTTCCAACTTCTGCACCCTCAAGGTCCAGTTGGTCTTCACCCGTATGTACTCTACGATGTCCTCGGTCTTCGTAGAGTGGTGCAAACGGGACACGTACAGTTGCAGGACGTAGCAGCATGTTAGTACCTGCAGGCGCTGTCCCACACTGGTTGCAATAAGTAGGCTTCCTCTTCTTTCTCTCCACCTTGATGAAGCCGTCCTCATCGCATGTGGTCTTCGGTGGACCCTGCTGTTTGTGGTCCATCACAGCGCCTTAAGTTGCACTCAATGCTGAGCGACTCTGCTTTCCCCCTATAGGTTGCTCTGTTTGTCGTTTTTTTTTGGGACACAGCAAGTTTCGTCTTGGCGACTTTTGCAGAATAGACACGTTTGAGGGTCGATGTACCTATTACACGCGTTCCTTCAGCGGCAGGTACGACGCGATCAGCGGAACACGATGCAACCCTTGCATTCTTGACAGCCGATGGCGTAGATTCACTCGCCGACAGAAAACTGCAGACTGAATCATTTTGTGCCCCGCGACGTGTGTTTACATTGGAGCCTTCCGGTGACCCACTTGTCAGAATAGCGTTGCGCAACAACGCTACTTCGGCTCGCAGTTCACCAATGGTGACATCCGATGACTCCATCTTCATGACTTCATCTCAGCCAGGCTCACCTTCAGAGACGTGATGTCCTTCAGCAGCCTGGTGACATTGACGTGGTCGAAAGTGACGAGAGGCAGCGTGTGCAGCTCCTTCACCACAAACTCTAGCACGTCATCCGGACCTGTCCTCTTCAGCAGGTCGATGATGTCCTGCAGACTCTTCTCGACACCATCCCTCTGGCGAGATGGCATCCGTCCGATTTGATCGAGTGATTGAAATAACAGCAACTTGGCACTGCATACCTCTTCCTCTTTGAAGGAGGACTTGCAGATCTGCAAGATGCTGACCTCGTAGTCGATGGCATGATTGACGAATGCCAAAAGCACGTTGGCAATGAGCTGCTTTGTAGCCATTGCGAACAAAATTGGGCAGCGGTTACCGCTGCGCAAAACGCGAATAAAATATTCGTGTTGTGCGAAAGCGAAAGTCTTGGGAATCTTTTTTTTTTTGGGTGGGAACTCATCAAATAACTTCTCCCGCTCTGGGCGGAGCGGGAGGGTGTGTCAGACTCTTACTGACTAAAACCCACCCGTATTCCTTCCTGTTGCCTGTGTTGTCAGGGGCCTCGGTGACCCTTTAGTACCTTCCCGCAACCCCGGCAGGCATAGGCCGTAGTGGACCCCTATAATTGTGCTGACGACATCTCTTTGAGACGCGCATGGAATACAACGCGCCGTCGACCCGGGCCTGGTCCGTACCGGACGGTGAGCTAACCATTGCTCACCGTCCGCAAGCCCGCGCCTACGGTGGCCGGAAATCCGCCCGGGATTCCCGACGCCCAGGGCGTCTCCTGCGGCGGCTAGGGGCGAGAGGACGCAAATTTACCTTTGCCTCAACCGTGCCGCCTCCTCCTTCGCGAGCTTTACTGCGTCGCAGAAGGAGGTGACGGCTGCCCATGCCCTCTCGCTCCATACCATGGCCTGAACCAGGGCCGGCCGCTAAAGATCTCTGCCGCCGATCGCCTCCACGAGGACACGGCGGTGCTCTGCCCAAGCCGGGCAGTCCTCCACCGTATGCTCCACCGTGTTCTCCGGGCGATCCACACAGTGGTGACACCCGGGCGTTTCCTCCCGCCTTATCCGACACAGGAACCTCCCGAAGCTACCGTGTCCGATGAGGACCTGCGTCAGGCGGAAAGTGAGCACGCCGTGGCGCCTCTCTAGCCACTCCTCAAAGAGGGAAGTTATCCGTACTCTCCATGTCGCCATGAGATCCCGCCGGAGCTTCGTCCGATGTGCCGCGATTTCTCGTGGCAGCGGAGTTACGCCCCAGCGTTTCGCCTCATCACGCCACTCTCATACGTGCGCGAGGACTTTTGCCTCCAGATCCCATGGCGGCAATCCGGCAAGGAGGCTCGCTGCCTCACAGGAGACCGTGCGGTATCCCCGGACCATCCGGATGGCCATGACCCTTTGGGCCGCGCTCAACCGGTGGGCTGGCCGCAGCGCCAGAGAGTCTTGGGAATCTGCTGCTGAAGTTGGTGATCAAATGTTCGATGCACCAGCTGAACGTCTTGCGGCTTATATGATTATGATGTACGATGTGCTTGATTTCCGTACGTCGTTTTCAGGTGACCACTAACAGTCAGCGCTGTGCTGTGGGATGCTGAGTGGAAGCCTTCTTGTCACAGTCACGACGTGCAGCTGCCAACTATTTATATTCTGTGCTCTTGATTGATCAGTTTTGTTCTTTTTTGTATGCACGTGTTTCTGTGACAAGTAAACCTATTTTTCTTTCTTCTTTCTTTTTATGTGACTAGGAGCTTACTAAACGATGACTTACTCAATGTTCCAGGATGCAGTATCCCTGGGCGGCGGCGTGATCGGCGCCATGCACGTACCGGAAAAGTGGTTCCCGGGCACGGTAGACCGCTGCCTCAACTCGCACAACATCATGCACGTGCTGGTCGTACTCGCCGTGTACTCCATGCACCAGGTTAGCACAGGAG
This sequence comes from Atethmia centrago, assembly GCA_905333075.3. Classification (NCBI taxonomy): domain Eukaryota; kingdom Metazoa; phylum Arthropoda; class Insecta; order Lepidoptera; family Noctuidae; genus Atethmia; species Atethmia centrago. Next base: position 8,490,767 of record HG995383.1, on the reverse strand, counting down.
ACAGAAGTCTTCTTTTAATGTTTTTTATGGTTAGCGGCTGCAGCCGATTTTGGTCGTAGGTCCGGTGTGGCCATCCTAAAAAAAAAGTTATCGTTTATTCGGCACACATACCCTTCAAAGTGGAGCAGCAAATCCTGCTTAAATGCTTACTGCCTAACAGCAGAAACAGGCAAGGTCTAATAATAAAATAATTAGCATAATAAATAAAACTTATTTTATGGACAGTTTATGCAGTAATTTTGTTCTTTGTCTTAACCCCCATCTCCACGTGACTGCATTAAAAACAAATGTGCATATTATCAACTTATAAGAACTTCATTATAAAATACATAAAACTATTCTCTATTTCCAGGTGACAACGCGCGACATAGACTGGATGTCTCGCGTAGACTGCCTCGCGCCGCCGCGCACTCTCTGACGCATAGAGCACGCCACACCACGCGACCTCGCGACTTTTGACGCGCCTAGCCGCGACCGCTCATCGCCTCCGTCTACTCAACGTTACTCACTTCTACTGAACTCACGCACGCTATGTTAAGGCTTCCTAAGTCGCTGTTTGGACTTGACAGCTATGATTGTAGAACCGTAAGACCAAACGAGTGGACTATGCAATGACTAGTCAACGAATTAAAAAAAAAAGAGTTTTCACTTTTATTATTGCAAGTGGGAGGAAAAGTTTTTTGTATGTCACAAATAGATAACACCAATCAGAACACGAAAGATCAATTTAAATACATAGTTGCTCCTGCCTGACTCTAATCAAAGTGAAAACAGGATTTATTTAATTACCCAGTAACTTTATCGTTTATAAAATTCTTACATATATTCGTCGAATAACAATGAGACGTAAATCTTCTAAGCTAATAAATTATAATAATCTTCTTCTATTATTTTAATACCGAACTTAGTTGATTCTGTCTTTGAACAAAACGCCTAAAGCGAAACAACTTTTGTTTCACCGTCACACAACTTTGGCTCGAAACAAATCATTAGGAAGTCTTAAAAATTCGTAACCTACAAAATCACGACGGTCTTTGTTGGATAACGGTCAGTCTTCCGAACTCTTGCGTTAAGGTCGGATATAAAGATATCGTAAGTAATCCTCCAGAAATGTCTTCGTGAAAAAATACATTATTTTCCGAAAGGGAAAATTCTGTTTTCAGAAGCACATTAGTTTTAGAAACTTGGACATCTGACAAAATGATTAGATGCCAAATTAAGATGTGCAAGAATTCTTCCTAATAATATAGTTATCATTTGGTCTTATGGAAATGGCTGTAGCTTAGTCAATAACGTAGTATGTAGCGTCTTCACATTGCGCCGGGGCATGCGTTCGACATACGTATGACAAACATATCTATACCTGCTGAAACGATGCTCACACACATGTAATAACAGTGCAATCTTAGGACAGACGTGTAATTCCAGTAAAAGTAATTTTTCGCAGTAATGTTGACTATACACATTATGTTTTGAACGATAATCATGGTTCACATAGTCACATCCCAGAAGCTACAAAGTCAACCGCTATGGTGGTCTGCCCTCAAGCATTAGACAATTATTATGAAACTTCAAAAAAACTCGTTTTATTTTTTATTTGTCGAATACTGGGGTTTTGGCTACTTGTTTTGTATTTTTGTGTGTATTTTATATTTATTTGATAATGTGCGTTTTATTTGTACAAAATAAACATTTTTTCTTCCTTCTCGTTCTTTCTTCTAACATCATTAATTATAATTATGTAAGTAATTATGTCAGACGATGAAAACCATTCATGAAGGAACGTTGAAATACAGACAATTGGTTATAATTGACAGCGCTTGATATCGATGTTGAATCTTCAATACTCAAATTGACTATTTCTGCCTTTTTGTAAGACAGTCAGATAAACTGCATCATTGCATTGAGGAAATATTTGGAATTAATATTGTATGAAATATCCAAAGTGCCTTTACAGCAAAAAGTTAAGCCAAACCTGTTACATAGACAGATTTTGCTATCATTATTCGCATGGTTAATAAAAATCCAGTTTCATTAATGTTTTTGGAACCCGGAGCATTCAAATCAAAACTCAAATAAAACCCATACTTAAAAAGATAACATAATTAAAAAATTGTTCACTCATTTTCTCGGTTGGTGTAATTGGATCACGCTGATCCAAGTGAGGATATATATATATTATTGTTAGCCTATATTACGTCCCACTGCTGGGCAACGGCCTCCCTTTTAGTAGGTATGCGAACCTCGTGCGACTTCTGGCCATGTTTGCCCGCAAACATGATCAGATCGCCACACCACTTTCGTCGCGGTCCACCTCGACAGCGATATCCTTCCTCACGCTTGAATAAATAAAACAAATAAGTAAATAATTGAAAAATAATCAATCAACTGACTGTCTTACATGACGGCGGAAAGATAACCAATATCTACTGTGTAAAATAAACTCGTTATTAGACAATATCGCGGCCTACACATAATAGTATTACATTAATACGAGTCGTTATTATGATCGAAGATAGAGAGGAACCTGCTAATGTACCACAATATGGACAAAAAGCCATTTAACAATAACTAGGTAACTACACTAGATCGGTTATTAATAGTTATAATAATTAGTGCGATAAGTTATCGAACATAATAGCAGTTATTTTTAATGAAACGAACACTTCAAATCTTAGTAAGCTTATAAGAATAGTTAAATTATTATATTGGATTATTACACACGTTTTTATAGATTAGATAATAAGGAGTTGCATCTGCATGTTCGCTTTTGAATTCGCGATGGACGTGAGTCTACTGAGAGGTAGATGAAATATGATAGGACAACTGCGAGTGGAGTTTATTTGTATATCTTCAATTTATCGATGATAGTTTGTCGCGATGATCACTTAAATATTCACCTGATCTTCTCACGGGCTTTACCGCTAGTTGCACGAAATCCCGATTAAACGTAATGCTGTCTCTCTCTAATGGAACGTATCAGAAAGTGACAGCATTACTTTTATTCGGGAATTAAATTTAATGGACTTACGTGCAACTAGCGGTTAGTCATACAAAAGAAATTACCTACTGCATCAAGTTTTTTTACCTTGAACCCCTGAATCTAGTCACTCTTGGATCGCCATTCATATTATGTGCTTGCTTCAAAATTGACTCCACTCGCAGCTGCCCTTACACCGTTCCTTCAATCTAGACTATACTTCTGTTTTATATATTTCTAACTACATTCCTACTTATTCAATACAAACTATCTAATATCTTCCTTTCGTCCTTGAAATTTGAATCTCAAGATACTGTTGTGCGTTAAATATTTGCCAAAATGTGGTCAAGAAATAGTGGAATTTAAGAAAAAAAAATAAAAATGTTAGTAGACAACTGAATAGGTATTTGAAATATTTGTCGAGAAAAAACATTGTGTTACCATACGCTGCTCGTTATGTTCAGATTTATGTAGGTAAATATTTAAAAGAATTTGTCAATTTATTTGTTAAACATATCAATTTAGAAAAACCAAATTATAGCTTCGTTGTAATGAAGTAGCCTGAGAAAAGGTCAAATCTGAGAATAATGTTGAAATTATTTAGCAAAATTTAAAAGATAAGTCTTGGGCAGCTTGTTTTTATACTATTTGCTCAGGATTACAGTTCAGTACATACTGTTAGCTAAATAAAGTGGATTAGTGAAATTGCCAGAGTTAACAACTTTTATCTTTTATCTTAATATTCACAAGCGTATATCTATAACGCGGCATTACTTTGTAACTGATATTTTACTTAGATTTCGACTTTGACAACGTGACTATCGAAACCATGGCTAATTTTATTCCGCCACAGACTATAATACTTTAAAAGCTATCAAATATAATTAACAGCATCCTTACAATACTTGGCATTGTACATTTTAATTACTCTACTAGTCACGTGCAGAATGCATCAACATTGCAATGAATGTTTATTAAGAATATCACTGTTATTTAACCTATCACCTGTGAAGATAGCGAATCTCAATGAAGTTCGTTTCAGTCAATTTAAAAGAAGTATCCTTATATAAAAACGCTAATCAATTGATGACTATTACTATTCATATGCCAAAATATTAGCACCGAGGTCGAAGACTACACTAAAATTTTAAAACCAAGATCGAAAACAACACTAAAATATTAACACTAAGGTCAAGGACTACACTAAAATATTAACGCTAAGATCGAAGACTACACTAAAATATTAACACCAAGATCGAAAATTACTCTAAAATATTAATACCAAGGTCGAAGACTACACTAAAATCTCAGTATGAAAGTACTTTCAAATATTTCTTTCTACGATAATTTTCCTATCTCCTTCCACGTCACCTTTCTAATGTTGTTTATTTAGTTGTATTGTTAATCGTGGACTTTTGCTATCCTGACCAATCGTTGGTATATTTTTATATTCTCGGTGTTGTGTGCTTTACTGCTTGTATACAAAAGCATCGCGTGAACTTGAGACCCTGAGTCTCTTCGTACACGACCTCTCTTAGTCAGTTTGATAGTTTAATAACAACTAGTGTAATGTAGCCACAGTAGGTAGATAGTTTACGAGCAATAAATAGAAGACAAATGTTATGAAATTTGACAAAAGTAGTCAGTAAACGTTTAACATGAAACGATTGCATTTGCATACAATTTTACACAATAATTGTTGATGAAAATTTTTAACGCATCTTTTTGATGGCTTTAATATTCTACTTTTGTCAAAGTTCTATTGTTTTAAATTAATTATTTATTAAACGAAGTAGTGTTTTAGACGAAACGAAGTGTACTTGAGGTTTTTTACTAGTGGTTGTCGACGAGACACTTCCGATGTCTACCGAGCGTGTCCGAACAGCGCTTCGCCTGCGTGCGCGCATCCCTCGACACATACACGTTCCCCGCCACAGTTTATCAACAATATAAACTCAGTATGTTAATTTATATTTTTGGAATACAATATTTCATCTAGGCACATATTTACAATATCACAAAGTTTATTTTATGTAAAATTGCTTACATCAAAATAATAGATAAAGACTTCACTAATATTTCGAAACGAATTGAATTGATTGTACAGATGTTATTTTGTCTTAGCGGTCAAATTAGTTTGTTGAATATTTGAGATGTTAATATTAGGAATATTATTTGTAACTGTTTACTTGCCTAAATATCAATTATTTACACGGAATGTATAAATTACTGGAATCACGTTTTATATATAGTTATTTAGGTCGGCGAGTCAAGGCGTAAATCGCCCTTGTAATAACTGTGTAAGAATTAGTTAAGTATACTGTGAGTAAAGACACGGTTGTGCCGAGAGAGGCAGCCGAGCATAGTTGAGCACATAATAGCTTCCAAGTTGATAGAGATCGACCTGGAGATGAGAAGCTTTACATCCGTAGCCACGAGTGGCCACTCGTCATCCTGACTTATTTATTATTCATAATTTAGTCAATTTAAACGCAATAATTTATCACACTTGTATTAAGTTAATTTAAATAATTTTGTAGTGTTTTGTGTATTTATAGCGTTTGAAGATGTTGGACATTCCTGATTTTGTAGACATTTAAGAGGAAAATAATCTCACGTTAATTTGTAAGAGTTATCGTCTGTAGGTGATAATGATGAGCAATATGACAGTATTTAATACTACAAATATTATGATTGTTTACAAGGTTACTTTGTGACAACCGATGTTACGCGTATTTGCACTTATCTTGGAATTATTCATAGTAATTGACGATTATTGATCAAAATTCTCAAGCTGTAGACGTTGAAGAGATTATTAAAGTTTATTTGAATTCAGTTTATGTTTTAATATACCTAGCTTCCCTTAGACCAACAATAAGTATTTGTGCCAATGAGGTTAGTGGAAATATCAACGTGTTAAAATATGAAATACCTGCCTAAACAAAATAAAGAGTTCATTCTCCTCGATTTCAAAATTTACTACAAAATGATCAAAATAATACTTACATTTTGGCAGTCTTGATAATAACCGGAGTTCAAGAAATATTAACATGACCATGGCATGAAAATGAGCATGGGCAAGTTCTGTCTTATATTCAGTGAGATGCCTCGACCTTGCTGCTCATGACTTTATCTGGATAAACAAGTTGTAGCTGTGCTGGTAACACGTGTCTGTATTGCTACAAAAACTGATCGTATTATCATTAAAAACAAAAAACTTAGAAATTAACTTCTTTTTGTAGTTGTCCTATTCACCCTTTACTTAAAGCTCTGATTAATTTTTAATCTTGTTACAGATATTCTATTTCACGAAGTCCGTTCGGCTTTGATTGTAGTAGTGACGTATCCCGACAAGCGCGCTTGTGTGTGTAAAAGTAGGTAACGTTAGCAAAAAAATCTGATATATATTCAAGTCGTGATTTAATAATCTAAATAAAATTTTGGTTTTAAAAGTATATACATTTTGTAAATAAATTAGATTAGGTTGCAATAAATACAAAAATATTAAGAATATGTAGGCATTTAATTAAGCATTGGTGTTACAGAATGGAAACAAAACATCATCAAATGCTATACCCTTATCCCTGAGCCATTGCTGCATATCGGCTTTCTTTGTAGATTGCGTCGGTAGTCGTTCAGCCCGTGTGTTGTTGTGTTGTTGTTGTAAAGCGAGTGCCTGTGCTATTTTTTTTTAAAAACGGAGTTCTTTCCTTTTTTTTTTGCCCAGGTGTTGTTTCGCACGTGTGTCGAAAGGACGTAGCTCTCATCGGTGAGAATGGGCCGACTTTGAGAGCGGTACTCTGTTATTTTTTTTAAATATTTTAAACGCCACATTTGTATATCATGACGCTCCGTCAAGACTTTACGGTTGTTCTCTGTTTTGCGCCACTTGTAACCTAATTTCAACAGTAACTTGCGAACAGTTTCTAAACAACCTTCGAATCCGATTTTTTCATTCAATGCTGTTCTTAACTTAGCTAATGTTGGAATTTCTTTATGGACAATATGGAAATCTTGTACAGTACTGCGAACCACATCGGCTGTAAAATTATCTATATCCACTTTATTATCTCGCTTTCTCCTTTTCTTCACAGGTGAAGTGAATTAGGATGAAGTGGATGGCAATTCCTTCTCTTCTTTTAATATTCTTTGAACTGTTTTTTGGCTCACACCCGTAGCTTCAGCTGTACGGCGTGTAATGTCTCGTAAATGAGATAAATCACAGTTGAGTTCCATTAATGATTTTGTAAATTCATATTCTTCTCGCAGAAAATGATAAACACTAGCTATCATGTTTCGACCCTAAAACAAAAAGTAATCAAAATAATTAAGTAATATAAACATTTTATAACACAAAAAAACATTCATTTTATAAATACTTCTATTGCTATATTAAGTATCTCTGTATAACATTTTAATTGAAAACGTATAAATAAATATTACCTCACTATGGACAACTCTTCTTCGTTTTGTTGCCATGCTGACCTTATTCCGTGAAACAATTTGGCGCAAACTAAAAACCACTACTGATCCGGACCGTGTCCCGATCGACACTGAGCGCTCTCGAGGTTACGCACACAAAAACAATGTGCATGTGCACGCTTGACAACATTCATAGCCAAACGGACTTCGTGACATAGAACATCTGTAAGAACGCTTTCTTACTACTTATATCCTGTAGCCTTAGGACTTTCCCAGCAACATAATATATTGGTATTTCTGACGTAGGTAGATCGAGCAGAACATGACATTGACACGTTCATCAGACTGTTTATCTTGACTCCTTCATTCTAAAGAAAACAATGGGGAATTATTTACCGAAATATTTAAACATCTTATTCGAAGAAATACACTGCCTGGTGGGTTTTTTAACCATCAACATTTTAAAGTCTAAAATCATTTGAGAAATTTGACAGTTTGTGGTAACTTGGTGTGCTGGCGACTGTACCTACATTCATTTATATGATAACAATCAACCCGTCCCTGCTTCGCGGGGTTTTAACGACCGACGCGCGACGTGGCAAAACTTCGAGATTTATTTATTTTATTGAAGTTTAGTATTATTGTATTATACACAAAAACCTACCGGAATAAATTCTCTAAATGATGGTGAACAGCCGAAAGTGGAACCGCATCAAAATTCGTTGCGTAGTTTAGAAGAACAACGCGGTCACACAGACACGAAAAGCGACTATAAATTATGTACGAAAAAGAGAATGTAAAAAAAGAACGAGCGAGCGTTACAATAGTCAAACATCCCACCTCTCGTAATAAGCAACTGAGCAGCGACAGAAATGAATCTCAAAATTTAAACAAGCTATAAATACTGAAATATTTATTCGAATAATTATTCATTACTAGTAGTCGCCCACTGGTCCAAATTCGACCCCCTCTACCTACAATCTATACAGTACTTACTAATTCCATGAGTACACTAATTCCATGCCATTATAAAGTACTAACTAATTCCATGCTATTTAAAAGTACTTAATTATTCCATGCTCAAGCTGTCACCTCCACTTTTCACAAAATGGGAGTGCCCACAGAAAGCGAGAAGAAAGTTGTTACACATCAAAAAACACTAAAGCTTAAGTACTACATTATACCAATCATCGAACATCGTAGCTTTGTTACCTTCTGGTGGGTCCTCACGGTTCCTCACACTTATCCAGCCCAAACCCACAATTCCTAAATGCCTGATAAAACACACAAGCAGCTGTAAAACAGCTGTCAAATCTATATATCATACGTTTTGTAGGAATAGCCAAATCGGTAAGTTTTATTACCACCCACTCCGTCATCCTTTGTTCGACAGAGGACTACTAAAGACCAACGTCACCTCACATTCACATCTGATGCAGATAATAATATTAATGAGTATTATAATAAATGCGCACGTCACATTTCCACCCGCATTAACTGAATGAACCTACGTGATAAAAAATAAGTCCGATTCGAAGGACCAACATTAATGGCGATACGTTTGAACTTAATTTGAAGATGCGGGGAAAAAGATTCAAACGTAATGATAATAAAAGCAAGACAAGGGCGTATACACTCACCAGAAAGCCAGCCAACTCCACTTCCTTCTGAAATGCACAGCCTCCTCTAGCCCCAACTTGATGATGATGAAGAAAGCAGATACACGGTCACATGCGTGGGAACAGCCAGTTACCCAAATTGGTAACGCGCTGTTTCCACGCATGTGATAAATTAGAACTCTCACCGATTTCGGTTAGAGTTCGAATTTAGTGGTTAAATAGAGCAAAAGCCTGCATGTAGTGGGCATGAGGAGCAGCAACAGAATATATAGTACATACTAGTTCCATGGATGAGACTCTTCGAACTAACTTTACTGGTCGTGCCTTTCACCCATAGATGGCGCTTTTATAATTTGGTTGGGTAAACATTCGGCGTAAACAAGGTGGGTACAGGAAACAAATTATGAGTGTTTTCGAAAATAATTAGCGCATTTTCTTATAATCGACGTGGCTAATCCACTTATCTCACGCCTTGGAAACTACGTGATTTAATATGCTTTCGATAACCTTTAAAAGTGGGTTTTTCTATGATAAATTATGGTATTTTCAAACAGTGTAATCTATGCGTGAAACTATTAAATTTGTTTGTGTGGGATTACGTCGTACCACGTTTATTTTTTATGTACATACATCCATACTAAAAACCACAGGTACAGATTCAAAAACTGCTCAAATAAAAGATTTCAATCCAAAATTTCATAAATAGATATTAATTAGGTTCCAACCTAATACTGACTCGAACCGGTCCTATAATGCAACGGGCTAAGTTAAGCAATGGCTTAACTTAGCCCATGTATGTGGTTCAGCATTATATGTGGGGAGGAATTTTATTGTTACATTTTAAACAATACCTATGAAAATAAAAATAGACACGATGTCTGCAGCCCGTTCCCATAGTAAAATACTGGACCACACAATACTATGAAAGTAACTAAAATAGACTAGCCTCGCGGTATCTACATCAGTAAATTAACGCATTTTTCTCACATCATATGCTGCTTTACTTAGCCGTCCTGCAAGGAATGTTAAATGAGAACCACATTGAAGCCTTGAGTCGAACGTGATCCTTAGGAAAACAGTTTTATCGACGAATTCTAGTTTCTCTTGATTCAATACTATGTATCCCACAATTGCTACTTTTGGCATTTGGTAAAGAAAATATAAGCACTTAGTTTTTTTCCCATTTAATACTAAATTATTTGCAGTGAACCAATTATGGATCTGCAATAGGGCGTTATTTACCTCGTCAAGATTTGATGCACGTCTATTCATTTAAAAAAATAAGAAAGTATCGTCAGCAAATAAAACCATTTATGGTGGGTTTTTAACAAGAGCGGAGAGCAGTGGTGGCCCAGTGGTAGCAGCCGCGACTTACGAATTGTAGGTCGTAGGTTCGAACCCAGAGTAAATTATTTAATCACCACTGCTCTCAAAATAGTGAAGGAAAACATCATGAGGAAACCGGCATGTCCTAGAATAAAAAAAAGACATGTGACATCTACCAAACCGCACTGGGCCCGCATGGTGAGTTCCGGCCCGCTCCCTCCCTCTCACAGAGAGGAGGCCTGTGTCCCAGCAGTGGGAACATTATAGGCTGATTATGTAGGGGTAGATCATTAATACCTATATACTAAAAAGAGGAAAGGACCCAATATTGAGCCTTGTGGTACATCCATTTTTACTTTTAAGCCAAGTGAATTGACACCATTTATTTTAACTCGCTGCTGTCATCCTTTAAATAAGTTTTTATTAATAATAATTAATAATAATAATAATTTGCTAATGATTCTAGAGCTACAGCGACCGAAACCAACCGTACCAGTTTGGCAGTGCAGAATTGAGCGTCGTATTGGTGAGGCCAGAGTGCTTATCGGCAAACTAATCTGCTTTAGGGAGGGCAATACTCGCCCTAGAGTGATGCGCTTTGTGAGGCGGTCGTTCTCAGGGACTGGTATCAGCCCTCAGGACTATATTTCCCGTGTCACAGAGCGCATCGATTTCCTGAAGCAGAAAGTATATGCATGGGCGAACCGTATTCGTAGATATAAGCGGCGAGTAGAACGATACACTCAGAGTCGCACCTTCCAGAGCGATGAAAGGTGGGTTTATAGAGGTTGGGAGCGACCGGACCAAGGTGTGACTGACACGCGCCTGCCGGATGATGATGCAATTTTTTCATTCTGGCGCAGTATCTGGTCGGTGCCTGTCAGTCACACCGAAGGTGATTGGGCTCGAGAAGTCGAGGGAGCCTGCGATCCAATACCAGAAATGGGGGCTATTACTATCTGCCCCCAAGATGTAGCGCGTGCGGTCCGTCCGTTACCTAACTGGAAGTCCCCAAGGCCGGACGGGCTGCACAATTTCTGGCTCAAATGGTTTCTAAGGTCGCACGTTCGCTTGGCGGCTCAGTACCAGACTGCTTTGGAGTCTGGTTCGCTACCCCAATTTCTAACGACAGGAGTTACCCACCTGCTCCATAAATCAGGTAGCACCGCGGAAACCAAAAATTATAGGCCGATCACGTGTTTACCGACGGTCTATAAAGTTCTTACATCCATTTTGAGAGCTAAAATTGACAAACATATAGACACCAACTCCATCATGTCTGCCTCTCAGAATGGATGTGGGAACGGGTCCCGCGGTACTAAGGAGCTACTCCTCATTGATATGGCCATTAGCCAACAGGTTCGTCGTTCCAGAAAGGATCTGTCGACATGTTGGATAGATTATAAGAAGGCCTATGACTCGGTGCCACATACATGGCTCATGAGGGTGCTGGAGTTGTATAAAGTAGATGCCACTCTGCACACCTTCCTGATGTCATGTATAGGGCAATGGAGGACGGTCCTTCGCTATCCAGGATGTCGAAATATCCATAGGAATAGCGAGCCGATAAGGATCGAGCGAGGCATATTTCAGGGCGATAGTTTGAGTCCACTTAGGTTCTGCTTAGCCTTGAATCCTCTAAGCACACTGCTGGAGGATTCAGGTCTAGGCTATCGGTTGAGGAGAGGTGGTCAGGTTATATCTCACCTCCTCTACATGGATGACCTAAAACTCTTTGCTTCTAATAATTTGCAACTGATGGAGCTACTGAAAATAACTGAAACTTTCAGTAGCGCCATCAGGATGGAATTTGGAGTGGATAAATGTACGGTCATGCATGTAAAGCGAGGGAGGATTGTGGAATCCGTGGGAACCCAACTCTCGGATTCCATAAACCTTAGAGCCCTCTCCGCATCCGAAACCTACAAGTATTTGGGTATGTCGGAAGCGTTGGGCATCAATGTTACTGACATGAAGCAATCGTTGAAGGAGCGCTTTTTTGGCCGCCTGAAGAAAGTATTTAATAGTCTTCTATCAGGCGGAAACAAGGTGCGCACCTTCAACGGTTGGGTCATGCCCGTTTTGATGTACTCTTTCGGCATACTCAAATGGACTCAGACTGAACTCGAAGCCCTGGATAGGAGGGTCCGTACGCTGCTGACTGCATATCGAATGCATCACCCACGGTCGTCGGTAATGAGACTGCATATGAAGTCGAGGCTTTTTAAACGCTAAGACCCTCCACAATCGCGAGGTATGCAGTCTCAGGGAATATTTCCTAGAAGCCGACGTGGGGATGCATCGAGATGTGGTCGCGGTGGACAAGGGCCTCACCCCACTCTCCTTGGCTAAAGAGAACTGGCGCAAGCTTGTAGTGCTTGACACTAACGATCGCAGGGAGGTATGGCAGAGTAAGGAACTTCACGGACGCTTTTTCGGGGCCCTACATGAACCCGATGTAGATTTCCAAGCGTCCGTAGCCTGGCTACGTTTCGGTGACCTCTTTGGGGAAACCGAAGGTTTTGTCTGTGCAATTATGGACGAAGTTATCATGACGAAGAATTACCGGAGATTTATTGTGAAGGACGGCACGGTTGACGTGTGTCGGGCATGCCCGGTGGCATGCCCGACACACGTCAACCGTGCCGTCCGTCGTTCCGGGAGAATCAATCCGACACATTATCTCCGGGTGTTCTCGTCTAGCTAACGAAGAGTATTTGCATAGACACAACCTTGTAGCCAGGATTATCCATCAGCAACTTGCTCTGAAATACAGCCGTGTAGAATCTGAAGTGCCGTACTACAGGTATGTGCCCGACCCAGTTCTCGACAATGGAAATATCACATTGTACTGGGATCGATCCATCATCAGTGACAGGACTATTGTTGCCAATAAGCCTGACATAGTGGTGGTGGGTCGAACAGAGCGGCGCGCAATGATTGTTGACATAACAGTCCCTCATGACGGGAATCTCGTGAAATCCGAGAAAGATAAACAGATCAAGTATCTTGACTTGGCTCGCGAGGTTGTCGACATGTGGGATGTGGATTCAGCAATAATTGTGCCGATAGTCGTATCAGCCAATGGCTTAATTGCCAAGAGCCTCGACCAACACCTAAAGAGGCTCACGTTGGACGGTTGGATTAAGGGCTTGATTCAGAAAGCGGTACTTCTGGACACGGCTCGCATTGTCAGGAGGTTCCTCTCTCTCGAGCCCTGACCGCCGGTAGCTTGGACCCTGTTCCCGATACCGGTGGGCTACCATTTTTTTATATTTTTAAATGTTTTTATATATTTTTTATATCCTAATATTTAAAAATAATATTATAATGTGTAAATAGTGAAATAAAACATAATAATAATACTTTTTATTTCACCTTCAATTACATTCCTTCTGTAACAATACAATATGATCATTTACGCTTAATCATATTAAACTAAGTGCATGTTTTCCAAGTCCGTAATGCTCAAGTTTCAAGAGTAATGTTTCGTGGTCGACGCAATCAAATGCCTTGAAGAGATCACAAAAGACTCTTTATTGCGTGTTGGGACTCTTCCCACGCCGTAAATATGTGTTTTAATAGGGTGACACCGGCGTCAGTCGTACAACGTCCCTTGGTGAAACCGTAAGTACTGTTAATCATGTAAGATTTTATTGGTGTTAAAATGATGATTTTTTTTACCTTTAGGTAATATGTTCTCTCTGCTGAGGTGAAAAGTTGTATGTATTACACGAGGCCAAAGTTATTTGCATCTAGTGTCATTGAATCCCTCGCAGCAAAAACCAACTATGCTCTCTTTTTGCACAAATAACTATTGTTTTGACAAAATATTATATGACATTTCCAGGGCCTACCCACTGATTGTACTTTTGAGCTATCTGTGAAGCAGAGCAGCAAATAATCCTTATTATTAAAATATTGTGCATTGTGTATCCATCACAACGATACCAAACTTAGATACATTGTGTGTGTTGGGCCTAAATAGAATCGAGTAATTAAATTATCGTCGAAATATTCTATATTCGTAAAAGAGTGATGAATATAAATGCTGATGGATGGAAAGGTAGAGGAAGGCCAAAGAAAATATGGATGGATTGTGTGAGGAATGATATGAAAGAGAAGGGAGTGATTGATAGCGTGACGGTCGACAGGGGAGAATGGAAAGAAAAACGTTTTGCACCGACCCCATGTAACATAGGACAAGGGCAGGAAGATGAAGATGATATTCTACAGGGTTACTGGTAACTCGACGTATTCCTTGCAGGACGTCATAGTAGGGTTAAAATGCAACAAATTAAGCCACCAAATGTTCTACCGAAATTCAGTAGTTTTTGAATTAGTTAAGAGTTTTAGTTTTTTAATGAAAAATCCCAGATTAAACCATTTGAAACCAATTTAAAAATGATTTACGGCGCGACTGTACTGAAATTTAAGTTATTATCATAGTTGACGCCGTAGCAGACCTTTGTTAATAATTAAAAGTTCAATAATGCCTAAAACTTTGGCAAATATCACTAACAAAACATTTAATTTTTTGTAATTTTTGCTATTACTTCATAAAAAATGTAGTCTAGTGCAAAAAAAATACTACACCTGGTGTACAAATTACTAAGAAAATATCCTTCTCATATCAGCTATCCAAAAGGTATGAAAGTTAATACAAAATCATGGACTACGTTATGAAAATCGTTTTTGATTTAGTACAGGCGTGCGTTTCACAAAAAGGTGATTATTCGAAAAATCAAAAACAAAATCGTGAACATTATTATTCTTTTTAATCAATATTAAAAACTTTAATTACACACATTTTACACGTCTTGTTCGATGTGCTGCCCTCGGTTTCGAATACATGTTCTTATTCGCTTCCTTACTTCGGTTTTTGTTATTCTTGAGGTGATTGTTGCCCTCATCTGGTCCGCCGCATTTGTAATTCTCTCCCTTAGTTCTTCAATTGAATTTACTGGGGTCACATAAACTAGATCTTTCATATGACCCCAGACGTAAAAGTCTAGCGGCGTCAGATCAGGGCTTCGTGCAGGCCACGTAATCGGCCCACCGCGCCCTATCCATCGGTTTGGATAGTTTTCATCCAGCAATTGTCGAATTGTGATTCGGAAGTGGGCTGGACATCCGTCATGTTGGTAAATCATGTTTGCTCTTCTTTCTTCCGGTACATCCGTGAGCAGTGCTGATAAATGATTTCTGAGGAAATCTTCATAAAGTTCCCCATTTAGTGTTCGGGGTAAAAAATGTGAGCCAGTTAATTTGTCGTCAATAATACCCATCCAAACATTAAGCGAGAACCTTCGCTGGGATGCGGTTGGTTTCAGTTTTTTAGGGTTTGCTTCTGCTTTCGGTGCCCAGTAATGTAAGTTGTGGTAATTTGTGATACCATCACGATCAAAACATGACTCATCGGTCCACAGAATGTTTTTTAAAAAGTTTTCGCTGTCGGCGTCGGCACTTAGCATAAAACGACAAAATTCAAGCCGTCTCGGCGGATCTCCTTCTTCTAATGACTGGACTGGTTGGTAATGGTATGGATGTCGGCCTGACAAGTGAACTACAGACCAGACTTTCCACTGTGACATACCAAGCTCACGCGCTACGATGTTTGTCGATGTGTTAGGATCGTCAATAAAACGTTGAAGAATAAGCTCCTCGTCCTCAGCCGTGTATCTCCGGGAACGACCAGTGTCAACTTGCCTGCTTCTTTGGACGCTGCCAGTTTCAGATATTCGCCGATAAGTCGATCCGAAGACACTAACGTGGGGGAGTCGGCGGTTGGGAAAGCGAAGTTGATATTCTCGCCGCGCCTCAGCAGCGTTACCGTCACAAAGTCCGTAACAGTACATTATGTCAGCGTATTCAGGATTAGAATATGCAGCCATAGTCAGCGCTTATGAAGGCACAGCACAGCACAAGAGCAAGATACGCAGCAACAGTTAGGGAAATAGCCAGTAACAAAACACGAGCTTGCGCGACGTAGAGTTGAAACTAACTAACGCTGACGACCAAATTTTGCAAAATCGCACCCCCTGTCATGCCGAGAGAACAATAGCGACCAATCACAAAGCTCCCCGAGTGGTTGGAGTTCAAGCGCAGGTAAAAACTACGAATAATACAAATACGAAACAATAGGTTGACCGTCTCGCAATTTTACCTGCCCCCCATAAAACTCTTCTCTTCCCTGGCACACATGCAAAAGTATTGACAATCATACCTTTCTGAATAACTGATAAGACAAGGATATTTTCTTAGTAATTTGTACACCAGGTGTAGTATTTATTTTTGCACTAGACTACATTTTTTATGAAGTAATAGCAAAAATTACAAAAAATTAAATGTTTTGTTAGTGATATTTGCCAAAGTTTTAGGCATTATTGAACTTTTAATTATTAACAAAGGTCTGCTACGGCGTCAACTATGATAATAACTTAAATTTCAGTACAGTCGAGCCGTAAATAATTTTTAAATTGGTTTCAAATGGTTTAATCTGGGATTTTTCATTAAAAAACTAAAACTCTTAACTAATTCAAAAACTACTGAATTTCGGTAGAACATTTGGTGGCTTAATTTGTTGCATTTTAACCCTAATATGACGTCCGGCAAGGAATACGTCGAGTTACCAGTAACCCTGTATATTCGTACCTGTCAATTGTTTTTCCGCAACGGTAACAATCTACAATTCAATTATACTGTTTTGAAAACTTTTATGTTATTTGAATTATCTACATGAGAAAAAAATATATGAGGACTGCAAACACTGTTATAAATAACATATCACGATATAATTATCTACCTTCCAACATAATACGTAACAAAAAAAACCTACATCAAAGGAATTAAAAACATTTACCTACCTATAGATATAAATAACCCGTGTGCGTGATGAAAAACTCGATTGTACCCGCATCTACTTAAGTTGTATCTATTCATACAAAGCGTACAATGGCAAGGTGAAGATTTTCGTCAGTTAGCTGACGTCAGCGATCCCTTATTATACTAGTTATCACCTTTATTAACACGAGTTTCTGGAAAGACACTCGCAATGATAATTTATTAGTGACTTTTAATTACGTACGGGCAAAATCTACGGGTCCCTTATTAGTTTCTGACGTAACGAGCATAATTCGATATTTTTGTCGACTATTTCACGAGTGTCATGAACTTATAAAGGTATATATTTGTAGTTATCTGGCGCGAGGAGGTCTCTCTTGCGCTCTATAAGTACAAATATATTTACAGTTTACCCTTTTTCTCCTGGACAAATCATCATGCCTTAGGGCCGATTCACAGCGGAACGGGAGACACTGGCAGAGGTCGGCTGCGGCTGGCAGCGGCCGGCAGCGTCGCGACGCGGGCAGTACCGCTAACAAGACGCACGTACTCGTAGCTGCGAGACCGCTCACGGCGCTGAGAGCGGCCTCGCGGCACCGCGGCGCGGGCGGCCGCTCGACTATTTCGAGCTTTTAAGCGATACTGGGTTTTAATTATGTAGATAAAGTTTAAAATAATTTCACACTGAAAGTGCTCGCCGCGCCGCTGCCGCGGCCAGCCGGCTTTCCCGGTATGAATAGGCCCTTATAGACACCGTCCATCTAATGTAAACGGAGGCATAGTTCAGACTTCTTTTAACTAAAACACAACCGTATTCCTCTCTCCTTCTAAAGGTTAATTAAGTAAATGTTAACAAAAACCTTAGAATGTTGCCATCACCAAAAACCGTGAATCAGAATGTAGCTCCTGATTCACAACCAGAAACAGGAGGATCACATTTAACTTGAACACCACACAGTGGTTTACAAGTGATGATAACTTTATGAGTCAGAACGCTTACAAAACAATGATTACACAAGAAAAGCTTAAAAGGCTTGTCAAGGGATGCTACCGACATTTGCCCATTGCGGTCATTGAATTTTATGACTCTTTTGTTCGGGCACGTGCAGCCTTTGCTTATTGTTAAATTTTTAGGAATGCAATATTTAATCATTAATAACTACTTATTTCCTGTGTTGTGCGTATGCACCAATCTCCCCCAAGCCGACTGGTGCTCGTGGAAAATGAGCACAACCCTCTAAAGATAAAAAATAACAGGAAAAAGAAATATAACGTTAAACATATAGCAACTGTAAATTGTCGATAACTAGTAACCACGGAAAAACTGCAAGAACTGGGATTAGCATTGGATGAAATAAAATGGGACATAATTGGTATTAGTGAAGTGAGAAAATTTGGGGAAAGAATAGAAGACCATGGAAAATACATACTACACCATATTGTGGAGACGCCCGGGTTACACGGAGTTGGATTCGTGGTTAAAATAAACATACAAGAACTAAGAGGGATTCAAGAACGGATTGCACTTCTCAACATTCAATTACCTGTAGATGGAAAGGAAGAACAAGTATGGTCTATAATCCAGGCGTATTCGCCTACCGAACCAAATAGAAAAGAAGACAATAAAAATCGAAAAATTCTACGAAGACCTACAATCCGCCATTGCAAATGCATCCAAAACTTAATAGTTATGCGTGACTTTAATGGACAGATTGACAAACAAAAAAGTAGAGAAGAATATACCATAGGAAGTCATGGATTTGGCTATACAAGTAAAAACGGCTCACGACTAGTAAGTATCCTTTGCTATTGAAAATAAATTAAGTATTCTAAACAGTTTTTACAAAAAGAAACCATCAAAGAAATGGACATGGATCTCTCCTGATGGCCGGTATAAAAACGAGATCGACTATATTATGTCTAACAATGTAAAAGTTTTTGAAGATTTGTCTATTTTAAGCTATTTTAATTTGAACTCAGATCATAGAATTGTTAGAGCAAAACTATCAGGGACACGTGCTAAAAGAGCACGACTATTTCACAATAGTATGAAAGCCATCGAATGCACCGGTATCACTGATTTACTTCTGAACAACGTCGAAATAACCATGCAAGATGGGGAAAAATAATGTATATGGACTCAAGAAAAATACATCAGATTGCTCAAACAATTAAATCCAGAAACTAAAAAAGGAAACATGATTAGTAAGACAGCGATATCATTTAAAAGTGAGCAATTTTTACAAGAACGGAAAGAACTTATACAACAAGGAAAAATAATAATAATAATGGCCAAAAGATAGCAGAAATAAGCAAAAAGATTAGCAACCAACTTAGAAAAGAACGGAAAACAAAAAGGTTAACAACATTAAGAAAACATATAGAAAAAACAGAAGGAATAAAGAAGGCGCTAAAATAAATGAATTATAAAAAGGCCTGGTTTCCAAATATGAAAAATAAAGATAGTGGAAAGACCAGCAAAAGACCAGAAATACTAGGAATTGCTACGGAATACTATCAAAATGTATACCAAAGTTGTAAAGGGGAACAAGTAATAAAGGAATATAATTCAGTAAATACAGAGGAGATTAAACCAATTCTAAAGGAAGAAACAATAAAATCTTTCGAAACACAAAAACTAGATAAGGCACCTGGATCAGATTTAGTCACAAATGAACTACTAAAACCTACGTTACCAGTGATAGCACCAAAACTTACAGATTTGTTCAATGAAATCCTCGTAATGGAAACCATCCTGGAAGACTGGACTAAATCCACAATCATACTGCTGCATGCGAAGGGAGACAAGGGCGATATGGGAAACTACAGAACGATCAGTTTAATGTCCAATATTTAAAAAATTATTTAAAAAATCATACTTAACAGAATTACCAGTACACTAGATGGAAATCAACCTAAGGAACAAGCTGGTTTCCGAAGAAAATTCTCAACTATAGATCATATACACACTATAAGACAAATTCTACAGAAATATAGAGAATATAATAAAACGTATTACGTAGGGTTTGTTAACAAAGCGTTCGATACATTGGAACATGAGTATATATGGCATGCTCTAAAAAAACAAGGAGTGCAAGCAAACTACATACGAACAATTAAAAACGTATACACATCGAGCATAACACAAGTTAAACTTGAATCTACGGGTAACGAATTTCCTATTAAAAAAGGTGTACGCCAAGGTGATCCTATATCACCTAAACTATTTTCAGCAGTGCTGGAGATGATCTTCAGGAATCTAAACTGGACCAAAAAAAAAAGGGCCTCAATATAAATAGCGAAAATCTCAACCATCTACGCTTCGCGGATGATTTCAGTTTTTTTTTGTTTACAGAGGACGCAAGAACTCTGGGACTAATGTTGCAGCAACTATCCGATGAAAGTGTTAAGGTCGGCCTGACAATGAACCAAACTAAAACTATGACGAATAAAAATTATGACGAATTCCCAACCAACAGTAATCAACGAACAAATGACTGTAAATAACGAACAAATAGAATATTTAAATGAATAATAAATATATATATATATATATATATATAAATATTGGGGCCAATTTATATCTATGGATGAATAAAGAAATAGAACGATGAATAACTAATACTTGGAGACAGTTTTGGTCTCTTAGGAAAATAATGAAGAATATGAAGATATGCTAATGAAAGGAAAAAAGAAAGTATACTAAATATGCATTATGCCATGCTTACTATACGGGTGCCAGACATGGGCGTTAACAGAACTAGTAGCGAGGAGTATTTTAGGTATAAAAAGAATAGATACAGGTGAAATTTCAAGAAATTAAAAAGAAAACAAAATTTAAAAATGCACACACAGCTTAAATGGCGTTGGACGGGACATATATGCAAAGAGAAATGGACTAAGTTAGTAACAGAACGGTATCCAAGAGATAGCAAAAGAAATATAGGCAGACAAACCAAAAGATGGGAAGATGACTTCAAGAAAATAGCTAGTCCGGTATGGACTCGTTTAGCAAGAGGAGGCCTTTGCCGACAGACAAGCTGTTCCACACAAACATCCAGATGCCGATTATTCAAATGCAAGTTAGAATTGAATAAATCAATTTAGTTTTTAGTAAGTAGGCATGTATTAATTGTAAGGAAAGAAACAGAAATTCAGGCTATTTTATTTTATTTTATTTATTTATCAACTACTTATTTGCACGGAATCTAAGTATTGTTCACTTTGTTAAAAAAATAAATAGAAAATAATCAAGACTGCCATAGTAAAGTTGATACGTGATAAGTATGTATTTTCTACATCGTAGCACTTTTCCGACAAACCCTTGCAGCTGGTAGGCATATAAAAAACCGGCCAATCGCGAGTTGAATTCGCGTGATGAGGGTTCCGTAAAATGATTACACACATCAACAGAATCTAGGGATACCTTATTCCTAAATTATTTACGAATTTATTGTTTAAAATCTTTCTAGTTTCCATAAAAAGTTTATATACGGATTGAATCCTCTTTTATTCTATTTTCAAAATTTAAAAATGTAAATTAAAAAAACAAAAGGAACAACAAAATACGGCGGCAAAATTGTTAGTAATTTGTTACGTCAGGGAAAATTAAAATTGTTTTGTTAATATTAATTAATGAAAACGGATTAGATTGTTTTTCTTTTTAATTTAACATGCCGTGTGAGCTTTAAGAGTCATGTCACGTCGTCATTTGAGTCGAGATGAAATGTTACGAGCCGTGGGCATGTTAGAAAATGGTGCTATTCAACGCGTCGTTGCTGAGGCCCAATACACTAGCCAAAACGTGATATCAAGGTTGTAGTCACGTTATCGCAGTACTGGGGATGTGGCTGAACGGCACAGGGGTAGATATCGTGTTACTACGCAGAGACAGGATCGATTTCTCCAAATGACCGCCAGAAGACAACCCAATATCACAGCGATGCAACTAGTACAAAGGCTCCAGGAGGACCACCAGCTGCTGGTAAGCGACCAAACCGTGCGAAGGAGGTTGCATGAAGTTGGTCTTCATGCTCGAAGACCGCTACGTGTTCCAGCATTGCGACATAGCAATCGCGGTCGGCGACTTTCGTGGGCTCGGGAGCATTTACCATGGAATGACGAACAATGGTCTTTGGTGCTGTTCACCGATGAGTCCCGGTTTGGGTTTCATCCGGATTCACGAAGAATACGCGTTTGGAGAACTCTAGGGAGGGTTAGCCGTCTACGGCACCTTCAGGAGGTCCTCTCATACCAAGGTGGGACAATCATGGTGTGGGCAGGAATTCGTCTTGGCGGACGAACCCAGCTCGTTTGATTCCAAGGCAACATGACTGCACAAAAATACCACGAGGAGGTAGTAGAGCCTGTTACTGTCCCACACAGAATCCAAACGGGCCAGGAATTTCTACTTATGCACGATAATGCTTCTTCCCACACGGCGCGGTTGGTGTCGGCCGCTCTCCGAGACCACAATATTCAAGTTTTGCCCTGCACAGTCGCCCGACTCAAATCCTATCGAGCATGCCTGGGACATCTTACAACGAAAAGCTTTGAGAGATTCCCGCCAAATTTGACGATGGAACAATAACTTTATGAACACTTGCAAAGAACATGGGGCCTCATACCGCAGCAAGACATTGACAATTTAATTTTAAGAATGAATAATCGATGTCGATGTGTAATTAATGTAAGAGGTGGCAACACTGATTAAATTATTAATCATTACATTTTATAAGATTTTTTCAATTTTAATTAAAATTAATAGTTTTATAAGAAGAAATTACGTTTTTTTATCATACCAATTTTCTACGACGATTAAAAAAATTAACATTTTTATTTATGAAACAAAAAATCACGAAATATTTTTATTTTTTATTAAAGACCTTAAAATAACCTACCATTCTTCCATTTACTATATCAGAAAATTCTTCATAGATTTATAGATATTTGATGAAATATAAAATATCCCTAGATGATGTTGATGTGTGTATGTTACTCGTATCTACTAATACAATACCAAATACTTATAATACCAAATACTTGAGACCCTCACAACAAGCCCTTTTATTTGATATGACACACGGTACAGGCTGCAAAACTCTTTTGAAATTTTCCCCCAAAAGTGACCCTCATATTCAAAATTCATTTATTGACGTTACACTTACGGACGTGTTTGGGTCACAGAAATTCATATGTGTACCAAATTTCAGCTTAATCGGTCCAGTAGATTCGGAGCAAATCGGCTGTAACAGGCGGGCAGACAGACAGACACACGAGGATAAGGATTCCATTTTTCCTTTTGAGGTACGAAACCCTAAAAAGCAGGCGAGTTTGAACTAGGGATGAGTGTCAAAGAAGCCTTAACAACGTATGCAACTATTTAAGCAATGAGAGATATGGAATAAGAGGCAAGGCACATGATTGGCTTAAAAGCTATTTGTCTGATCCCCAACAGAGACCAACCCAACTGTCAACCCAGCTGTTGGTCTTCGCCAATTGTTATATATCTAAAATAGAAAAAAACACTAGAATGACATAATGCTTAGAATTAAACATTAATAAATCTGGCGTTCCATAGGGAAGCGTACTGGGTCCGCAACTATTTATATTATACATAAATGACCTCATAAAATGTTTAAAATATTAGTGTATCCAATTTGTTGACGATACTACTTTGACTATAAAATGTTCCAGCAAAACTGATATAGAAACTAAAATTGAATTAATTAATGTAATAAAATGGCTCGGGGACAATAATTTTATTATTAATATAACCAAAATTGTTCAATTTCAAACATGCAACATGTCGGTAACACCATCAAAAATTCGACATGATAATATAATTTTGCAACCTTGACCATCGGCTTTGTTTTAGGTATATAGACAATAAACTGAACTAGAAGGAACATGTAGAAAGAGTATGCAACACGCTTGATAAGTTTGTATATGCTCTTCGCAAGATAAGACTGGTGTCCAGTAAACAAACTGTCCCAAATGCTTATCATGGATATGTTTCATCAGTATTGCGTTACGGCCTAGTGATATGGGGTAATTCAGTGGATGTGGACAGAACATTCAAAGTACAAAAAAAATGTACCAGAGCTATGAGCGGAGCAGAATATTTAGACCATTGCAGGCCATTATTTAATGAATTAAAAATTCTCCCACTCCCGTGCCTGTGTATTTTTGAGGTTTGTTTATTTGTAAAAAAAATACCCTCATTTATTCCTCTTAATTGAAGATTTAGTCTTTGGGAGACTCTAAATAAAAAAATATCCGGGAAAATGCTAGTACCTCCTCAGAGATTGGAACTATACAGTATAAATGCCTGTTGTATGACAACAAAAAATATAATAAATTACCACCTGGCTTGAGAATGTTACCAATCAACAAACCCAAATGTTTATTCAAAATTTTATTTAAAATAAACTTAATGTTCTAAAATGTTTACTTGGCTCTTAGACATGTGTTTTATTCCGTTAATGAATTTTTAAATCTTACTTTTTGAAATTGTAATCAATATTTTGACATTATAATCAAATATGTTGACACTAGAACTTGTATTTTTGACATATCAATTTTTTTGTCATGTTAATTGTATTTTAATACATTTTTTTTTTTGCATAATAATTAATATTTTGACATTACAAATAATCCTATTAAATTAATCTAAATCAATATTATTGTATCAAACTAAAAATATATATTCATAAACAATTTGAATAATTTATTATATATAACTCCTATTGTAATGTCTATAATTTGCATTCACTTAGCTTATTTAATTTTTCTACACCAGCAATGGTAGTATACTCGTATGTGAAGCGATGTTTAATTTAAGATGTCAATGTACGATTTACTTGGAAATAAAAATAATATTATTATTATCATATCATTGTGAGAAGCTCGTGGCTAAGTAATAACAGCTGCACGGGTCGATCCATCAGGTTAAACGCTACGCTTTCCCAGGTTGGTGTGTGGATGAATGACCATCTTTACATACCTTTACTCCTCCGAGCTTCGGAAAGCACGTTAGGCCTTTGGTCCCGGCTGTCATTCGTGCATCTTTGTCAGTTGTTAGGGGTCGTCAGAAACCGGAAAGTCTGATTGTCTGATAACCAATCAGACTTTCCGGTTTCTGACGACCCCTAACGTAACGAAAGTCTGATAACCAATCTCGCTAAGGCGTATCGTATTACCCAGTTACTGGGTTGTGGAGTCAGATATCCCGTAGCTCTATGTAAAATACTGGTATTCAGCTGCATCTGGTTAATTTGGAAGCCGACCCCAATATAGTTGGGAAAAGGGTAGGCAGATTGATTTGAATGGTAATATCACAGCTTGTTTTAATTGCGTCGTGTCCCACGCGCGCCTCAACGAGATGTCAGCACAAGTGTAGGGGTCCGCTAGGGCCGATGCCTGCCGGGGGCGCGGGAAAGTCCGAAAGGGATACCGTGGCCATTGGCAACACAGTAAATGGAAGGAACACGGGTGGGTTTTAGTCAGTAAGAGTCTAACACACCCTCCCGCTCCGACCAGAGCGGAAGAAGTTATCTGATAATTTCCCACACAAAAAAAAATGTTTTGTATGTTCTATTGAATGAGTCGGCTATCTTTTTTTATTTAGATTAATTAGTTTAGTTTTTCTTTTGCTTAAAAATCTAACAGCATCCACCCACACCATGCAATTCCTCAAAGCTACTTCTTACATTAGTCGGGTTTTTTGTAATGAGAATTAAAATCCCGGCTAATGTAACAGCTTGGACAAACAAGGTTTTTATTTTATTATATATAGTGAATAAATCCAATACCACACTGTTGTTAGGATAAAAATAATAAAAAACGAGCAAGCCTTACAGTAGACGCACATGATGTAAACATCTGACATCTCACCTTGGTAATAAGCAACTGAGCAGCGACAGAAATTAATCTCTGAATTTAAAAAAGCTAAATACTTTAATATTTATTTGAATAATTATTAATTACTAGTGGTCGCCCACTGGTCGAAATTTGGCCCCTCTATTTACAATCTATATAGTACTTACTAATTCCATGAGTACATTAATTCCATGCTATTATAAATTACTTACTTATTCCATGCTCAAGCTGTCACTTCCTATCTACACACTTCCGTCCCTTTACACGAAATTACTCCCACAGAAAGCGAGAGGGAAGATGTCACACGTAAAAAATGCGTAGCTAGTTGGCACGTAGCGCGTAGCCTCGTAGCCCGAAGCTTTATCCTACGACTTTTAAGGGATGAGAAAGTAGTAGTAAATAGCACGACATACTGCAGGGGGTGATAGCTTGGGTCACTACCTATCAATACAACACAATATATGTTCAGCAAAATCTTACGGATTTACAGTTTTACAAAATTTTCCGAAATATCGAAAAATCTCTACCTTGAAACAGATTTTTAAGTATTTCGTAATGAAAAAATCCTTTTCTAGAACTTTTTTAAATCATATTATTCGTGAATAGGTTACTCTACTCATTATAAGTTTTATTTTTATCAAAAACAAGAAAGTTTTGAAGAAATAGTTTTTTTTGTTAAAATTTTCACAGAACGATTTTCTTTTCGCATAAGTTTAACTTACAGTGGTGAAAAAAAAATGTATGTGGCAGTTTTGTACAACAAACTTAAAAGATAGCCTGTTTAATGGTGATTTAGGAAAGATACAATACTAGTGCATTTTCATTAAAAAAATACAAAAAAATGCTATTTTAGTTCCAGAGAAGCTGATTTTGTTGAAAATGTAATTAACGTAATTTTGACAAAAACCACTATGAGAATAAGTAATAGCTGCTCATTTACGCGAATTATTATAAAACTAGTTGTGACACGTAAAATGCGACGTGCACGCGTAATGACTAAAGGTTTTTAGCCGACCGACCCGACCCGACCGGTTACTGTCTAACAAAAGAAGCGCATGTGCTATCCCGCTCTTTCTTGCATTGTGATTTTGTGTCTCACTCTCAACCTTATTTGCGACACTTGTCAGTACGCTACCTTAAACCGTGCGCAACGCATCTCTGTGTTCACAAATTATTGTTTCGTACTGACGACTGTTTTGTGCCTTGGACCCCGGACTTTGTTTGCCTTACGATTTGGATTTTTTATTGTGATCACTACGACGACTTGGCGACCACCTGGACTTTTGTGTTTTATAACATGGCCAACCGCCGCGTTTTTCCTGGTTATACGCAGCGAGAGTGCTGAGATGCACCTTATTTACGGAGAAGGTGGCCAAAGTTCCCGAGCTGCTGTCACCCTCTACAGGGAAAGGTTTCCCGATAGGAGACATCCACACCATGAAATGTTTACCAGAGTGCATAACTCCTACATGGAAGGCAGACTTCCTGGACAACGTGGCGGTGGACGGCCTCAAGTTGTTGACGAAGACATAGTGCTTCAGGAACGAGAACAAGACCCGACAACTTCGGTTAGGGCGATACAACGGCGCACAGGGATACCGAAGTCCACTGTTCATTCAGTACTTAAGAGGTATGGATACCATCCATTTCACGTACGACGCGTGCAAACTCTTTTAACTAGAGACTACCTGCCGAGAGTTCAATTCTGCCGCCGCATGCTTGAAATGCATCGGGAGGACCCAAACTTTTTTAATAAGGTGTTATGGAGTGATGAGTCAGCCTGCAGAAAGGACGGCTACTTGAATTTGCATAATTTACATAGTTGGCAATTAGAAAATCCGTATGTGTCAAGAGAAGACAGGTCCCAGTACCAATTCAAAATAAATTTATGGTGTGGGATTTTTAATGGCCAGATTGTGGGTCCCGTCGAGCTTCCACCTACATTAAATGCCAATAATTACTTGGAGTTTTTACGAGAAACCCTACCCACGCTCCTTGAAAATGTTCCGAGTGAGCTAAGAGAGGTGATTTGGCTTCAAAATGATGGGTGCCCTGCTCATTATGGCCGGGAAGTAAGAGCCTACTTAGATGAAGCTTATCCAGGCAGGTGGATTGGGCGACTGGGACCGATATTATGGCCACCTAGGTCTCCGGACCTAAACCCCCTGGAATTTTTTTATTGGGGTGCCATGAAGGACAAAGTCTATGAAAAACCGATCCAAAATGACAATGAATTGAGAGCAAGAGTTAACATTGCAGCAAGAAAATATCATTTAGCATTTTTAAGAAGATGCCGAGCGTGTATTAGGGCACAAGGGAAGCAATTTGAGCATTTATTGTAATTTATTTAAATAAATGTTTATTAAAGTTAACTCCTCTGTTTTTTTTTACTATCACCTTATCCTTCAAGATGTCATTTACAGACCGGCCGGCCGGTCGGCTGTAGATTAATTATTATGTAATTCGAACCGTAGTACGACCTTACAACGATTCGAATTCAAAGTCACATTACTTGCATTTAAAATAAAATGCTCTTATTAACTAAAATAGCATATTTTTTAAAATGAAAATGTACTAGTTTTGTATCTTTCCAAAATCACCATTAAACAAGCTATTTTTTAAGTTTGTTGTACAAAACTGCCACATACATTTTTTTTTCACCACTGTAGGTTAAACTTAAGTGAGAAGAAAATAGTTCTGTGCAAATTTAAACAAAAAATAGTATTTCTTGAAAACATTCTTATCTTTGATAGAAAAAAGACTTATCAATGAGTAAAGTAACTATTCACGAATAATTTGATGTAAAAAAAAGTACTAGAAAAGGATTTTTTCATTACGAGATGCTTAAAAATCTGTCTCAAGGTAGAGATTTTTCGGTATTTCGGAAATTTTTTTAAAACTATAAATCCGTAAGATTTTGCTGAACATATATTGTGTTGTATTGATAGGTAGTGATCCTAGCTATCACCCCCTGCAGTAAGTCGTGCTATTTACTGGACACCCTGTATATTATTATTATATTATATATTATTTTTATATTATATATTAAAATTATATTATATATTATTATTTATATTTTTTTTTTATTTAGAGCAGTGGTGGCCCAGTGGTAAAGGCCGCGACTTACGAGTTGTAGGGCGTAGGTTCGAATCCGGACAGGCGCTTTACTTTGTGTAAACTATTTGATCACCACTGCTCTCAAAACGGTGAAGCAAAACATCCTGAGGAAACCGGCATGTCCTAGAACCAAAAATTCGAAGATATGTGACATCTACCAACCCGCACTGGGCCCGCGTGGTGGATTACGGCCCACTCCCTCTCACAGAGAGGAGGCCTGTGTCCCAGCAGTGGGAACATTAGAAACTGATTATGTATGTATGTCATGTATTTATTACAGCGTATCCGGGACTCGTGTAAACTGTTACCATGAATTCAGTAAATGATTCTAGACCCCACCGTATAGTTTTTATTTTATTAAATTCATACATTTACAATGAATAAATAACACGAATGCATGTTTTCTTCTTAGAATCCAATTATGAAAACCGGCCAATAATTTAACATTGTAGTTGAAAACATGTTCTCCCTACAATTCAACTGCAAATTTAAGTTGGTCGACTATTACTCGTTAACTTGTAAAGCCTACTTAGCTCGGATAGTTTTCCTTTTAACTTCGTTATATATGTGTACCTACTACTGCCATGATTTATTTCACATATCCAAAATAATCATTTAGCTGGCAGGGGGGGTCACTCGGGACCAGGCCCGGGTCGACGGCGCGTTGTGTTTCACAC
The DNA here is from genome assembly GCA_905333075.3 of Atethmia centrago. Taxonomy (NCBI): domain Eukaryota; kingdom Metazoa; phylum Arthropoda; class Insecta; order Lepidoptera; family Noctuidae; genus Atethmia; species Atethmia centrago. Next base: position 8,460,903 of record HG995383.1, on the reverse strand, counting down.
GCCGTTGTGGTCGACGCGCGCCTCAAAGAGATGCCAGCACAAGTGTAGGGGTCCGCTAGGGCCGATGCCTGCCGGGGTCGCGAGTAAGTCCGAAAGGGATACCGTGGCCTCTGGCAACACAGGCAACGGAAGGAACATGGGTTGTGATTTAGTCAGTAAGAGTCTGACACACCCTCCCGCGGAGACCGGGAGAAGTAATTTGATAACTTCCCATCCAAAAAAAAAGGTGACTCTGACAAGGATTTGGATTTTAAAGATACACAAACGGATCCCTGAATCGAAAAATGGTTTTCACAGACCCACAATATTTTTAAACGGCTTATCCAACGATACCTGACACCATGGGATAGACGAGAAAAAAATATCATGCCTACATTACGTGCAAGGGAGGTATCCCTTACACGTAAAGTAGGCATGATATTTTTTTCCTACAATTATTTTTTACAAGATTTTATTTTACCACTTTGTCGGCGTAATTAATATCTATGTAGACCCGCAATATTTCTTAATCTTGAACAAATATCATCCTCACATTAGATGCAAGGGAGGTACCATGCCAAATAACAGCTTTCTAGTACTAAGCGTGTCTGAGCTACAGTGGAGACAGACAGACAGATAGACAGACGGTCATGACGAAACTATAAGGGTTGAAGTTTCGCCATGTCCGTCTATTTGTCTGTCTTTCCGCGGCTTAGCTCAGGACTCTTAGTACTAGAAAGCTGTTATTTGGCATGGTACCTCCCTTGCATCTAATGTGAGGATGATATTTGTTCAAGATTAAAAAATATTGCGGGTCTGTGAACACCACTTTTCGGTTCAAGAATCCGTTTGCGAAATTCATGGCAGTACATTATAATGAAATTAAAAGGAAAACTATCACAGCTAAGTAGGCTTTACAAGTTACGAGTAATAGTGGACCAACTTAAATTTGCAGTTGGAAAATTGACCTTGGCATAATTATATCGATGTATGGGAGAACATGTTTTACAGTTAAAATGTTAAGTTTGTTTTTGAGATAAATTGATCCCAACTACGAAACCCTTCACTGTGCCTGGTCCGACACGCACTTGGCCGGTTTTTAAAGATGAAACAGTACTTATACCAAAAAATGTTTTTTTTTGTGTGGGAAATTATAAAATAATTTCTCCCGCTCTGGGCGGGAGGGTGTGTTAGGCTCTTACTGACTAAAACCCACCCGTATTCCTTACGTTGCCTGTGTTACCAGGACCCCCGGTTTGTTTGTCTGTCTGTCTGTTCTGGCTAATCTTCGAACGGCTAGAGCGAGTTTGACAGGACTTTCACTGGCAGATAGCTGATGTTATAAAGAGTAACGTAGGCTACTTTTATTTTAGAAATGGCCACGCGGGCGAAGTCGCGGGTTGCAGCTAGGCACTAATAAATCTCTTGAAACCACGTAACGAAGTTGCCGTTAAAGTTATAATTTACTATGAATTAATAAATCTGATATAACGGAACTTCGTCCAATAATCATAGTTATTTGTTGTCATTTGGTTTATAACTAAAAAGAATAATATTTTCTTTTAAATTTGCTCTCCAAATTCAGCTCCAAAATTCATATCACATCTTGAGCTGCCTGAGCCACTTAAAGCCCTAAAGTCATAAAAACCGCAGCATATCACCGCGTATCGTCACCAATAATTGCACTTAAGTTAATGATATTACTTCGCCGAGTAGCGTGATGCGGTCAGAGTAAGTTAAGATTGATATATAAAGTGCGGCAGTTGCGCGTACGCACACAAACTCCACGATGTTTTCAAGCCGGCTGATCGTGTGCTCTGCGCTGGCGGTCCTTGCGGTCGCCGCCCCGGGACCGGGAGGGAACGACATACAACCAATTGTAAAAGCACGTGAGTGACATCGTGTTTTATTTAATATATTTGTGAAAAAAAAATGTGGGTCAAAATAATTTAAAGTGAAAATGTAGGTAGTTCTGTTGTGATATGCAGGTAAGGTTTTTATTTGTTTCGGAAATATCAATAAATTAAATTGTTGTTGAAACGGAAACCGAAAAATCCGGTTTTTTATTGTTGATAAGTTTTCGACAAATGAAAAGCGGTCGATCAAAATTAGTGAAGATAATTTGTGAATAAAAGATAGTGCGATAAAACAAATCCTGATTACATATCAGTGTGTTTCTTTTCCAATAGAAACAGTACACAACAATTTAAGGAATAATGTGATAGTGATGTTTTTAACGTAAGTGATATTTATATTGACAATAATTAATAAAACAGTGAGAAAATGCAGTTCTGTACAAATAATAATCTTATGTTATTTTTTCAAATAATATTTCATTTCAATCAGAGTTCTGCCAGTGAAAGTTGTAAGTAACTACTTACATAAATACGAGTAATAGTAGGTACTTCGTAGGTTGGTTAAAAAAATGTGTAAAAGGTCCCCGAAACGATCATTTGCAATAGTCAATGTTTACGTGATTGTTACACATTGATAAGCAACATGATCGTCTACCAAATCCTATTGAAGCGATTGACAATATTACCACTATTGCAATTGATACAATTGCAATAGATCGTTTCGGCGATCCTTTAACTGTTCATAGTTTTTGTAACGCAAAACTAGATCAAAGAGATCTAGGTGCAAGGAAGAATGTGTCATTTAATTTTAGTTAAGTACGTAGTATGAACTAGCCAAAAACAACTTTGATTCATAACTTTATATACAGCAAATTACTTTGGCATTGTTATTATTTATAAAACATTTTATCAACAAGGATTTCACACAACACACTCGTTTCACTTGCATGATACGGTCAATTATAATAGCTTACCATGACAAATTCAACATAATAATAGAACTATAAAGAAATACATAGCATTTTGGGTGAAAAGTAGGTACTATAATAAAGGCTCCCGCAGACAGGCGCGACGCGACAGCGCGACGCGTCAATGCGACGCGACGGCGCGACGCGACTCTGGTGGTACAATTTTTATTAAAACTTCACGGAAATTCTACCAGTGTCGCATCGCGCCGTCGCGTCGTGTCGAGCACGAGCCTTTAAGAGGCTGACAACAGCTAAAACGCAGTCACTGTCGGACTGCATACAAAAGAAAGAGAAGCGCGATGACACAACGCTGGTAATTTATTGCAAAATATGAAGCAATTATCTATTTACAAAAAAAATTGATAGGGTAAAAACATTTAAACACTATTATGCTAATATGTTGCTTGTATAATAATCTGACAAAAAATCAGAATGATTGCATGTATATTAGTATGGTTTTTAATCGTTAAAATATTTTTTTAGAGATATTTTCGCGATTTTTTTCTATCGTATCAAGTTAGTTTATATATGTTTTCAACACACTATCTACCTAGCATATATGAAGAATGTCATATATTTTTCTGATTTTGTTTACTGCAGTGGATCATATACTTTTACGCATTATAAAACTTACAAAATTTGCGTTTAGGTCCTGTAATCCCCTTAATACGAAGTGAAATAAAAGACTTACTATACTATACCTACTATTGAGTACCTATTAATTTAAACCTGAGCCAATTATTGTGAAAAAAAAAATAAAGTACGCGTTAATTCAATACTATGCAATTTATTTAGAACCTAACAGACTAAATATATTTTATCATAAAAGGGCTGCCTCACTGGTCGCAAGCGCAATTCCCAAGTAGGTTCAAACGCGGGATGGGCACATTTCTTCTATAGACTACCCTTCCATACCTTTCCTTCTGCCTTCGATAATAAGACTAATGTTATGTAAAGAAATAAATTGTACTTACTATCCGTAGCCGAAGGTTCCATGGCTAAACATGGTAGAAAAACTATATAGGTACATTTATTTTTACCGAGGACATGAAATAGTACAATTATAACTAATTGTCAGCTGAATATACACGTCAATGGTACATGCAATGTAACAAACCGTGTGAGCAGACTAGTTAAAATAAACATGGATTGTATGTCATTACGTGGGATTTGATGTCTTTGTTTTTTGTAGATACATATTTTGTATTCATCTGGCTTCGGCGCGCGCCCGGCCTCGTGAATTTTCTTGTTTTAACAGAAAATCTTTGATTATTTTTTATTTTCTTATTTTTTTTTTCTTTGATTTTTTTTATCTTTGATTTGTCTAGATAAAGTGCCGCGCTGCAAAATAACTAAATCAAACAAGCCAACTTTATTAAGCTGGTGTGCGTGACAGCTACGAATTCACAGCTTTGACTAGAAATTTTTATGTCTTACCATCAAACATACTTATCCTATGGCACTCGTCAATACTGTAACTTCCCATTAGTGAAAGAATTTTCCGAATCGGATCAGTAGTTTCGAAGATTATTATATTTATTATTATTATTTTATTATTACATATTTGTCAGTCTGTCAAACTGACAAATTTTATCTCATAATATTAGTACAGATAATAAAGAACAATATGTAATTGAATATCACGTAAAAGTATTATAAACCAACAATAGTTTATTGGTATTCGTAACTAAAATAATCACATAGCAAAACAACCACAAATTCCTAAAAGAAACTTGTTTGAATGAGATGTGATTAAAATAATGAAATAACTTGATCGTGACGTATCTCGCGGTTTTTTTATCAAGACAAGCTTGATAATTTGTCTTCAAATACTAATAGGTATTATGGGGTAAAGGTTAACAATATTGTAGAAACTATTGATTGAAGTTTCAATACATAATCAACAAATCATCCAACACTATGAAGGCCAGTAATCGAGACACAATAGAAATTTTATTGTTATGACGCCTATGGGCGTTTACTGTCCTTCAAAGGGTAAAAAAAAATGTTGCTGAATATAAGTTAGCCTAAAGCCTCCTGCATACTTAGGCGATATCGCGGGCGCGACAGGCATCGATATGCCTGTAGTGCCCGCGATTGCGCCCCAGTCTGTAAGAACCTTAAAGCGACATTCGCTAGCGGTGAAAAAATGTTTTAATCAATGATTTCTTTTTATTTATTAATTTTCTTACTTATTCGAAACAAAGGAGCTCATGGCTAAGTAATAACAGCCGCACTGGTCGATCCATCAGGCTAAGCTACGCTTGCCCGGTTGGTCCGTGGATGGGTGACCATCTTTACATGCCAAGATCCCTCCGTGCCTCGGAGAGCACGTTAAGCCGTTGGTCCCAGCTGTCATTCGTGGATTTTTGACTATCGTTAGGGGTCGTCAGAAGCCTGAAAGTCTGACAACCAGTCTTACCAAGGGTATCGTATTACTCAGTTACTGGGTTGTGGGGGTCAGATAGACAGTGGCCCTATGTAAAATAATGGTATTCAGCTGCATCCGGTAAGATTTGAAGCCGACCCCAACATAGGAAAATGCTGGACAGATTGATTGATTCGAAACAAATGAAACAGCGACAAACAAATAAGAACTTTATCACTTGTTTATAGAGTAAATATACGAGTACTGTTTCATTACCGCAAATAAAAAACATTAAAAAACACACCGTTAGCAATGTCCTCGTTTGTCCATGAAGTGTATCACTGAATGAACTGGTTCAAACACAACAATACCCTCTTGACCGATTATTGCAAAACTGATTAATGCCTATAGAATTTGAGTGCCGTTATCACCAGTAACCCGGATACGTTTTGTAACACTCAGGTTGCATAGCAACGGGGAAGTTTTTCCGAAATCTTAAAACTTTTTTGCTTTTACAAGTTAACTTGGCAATAAGGTAATTGAAATGTATTGTGTGGTCTTGAAACTTTTTTGAGCCGTTGTCTTTTCCTTCACTTAAAAATTCTACCTTTCAAACTTAACAAAATTATATGATCGCTTGTTTTGGACATCTCATCACAAAATCTCACCTGATTACCTACTCATCTGAAATCATATTCATAACCTATCTACATTATTTCCATCTACCCGCTAAATCACGACAACGCGTGGTCAAAATGTCCATTACAGTCCAGCCGTCGAGAGAATGCGTTCTTGTCATCGGTCAGTTTCATACTAAAGAATATGTGTCTTGCGAATTTGATCCTTATTGTTCTATTTTTCTCTATGGCAATGGTGCCGATGTCGACAATTCTGCCAATGTCAATGTGTTGAGAAAACGTGCAAAAAAAAGAGAATATCTATTAATTTGTTGATAAAAGGGAGAGAAACCGTTCTCCTAAGACCGATTCGCCATTGGACTGTTCGTCAACAGGATGATTCATTTATTTCCGTTTCCCCAGCAGGGTCTTTCACCTACGGACAGTTCGCCGACAAAACCTTTCATATACGTCGCATTCGACGACAGCCCTTATTGAATCATTTGGGTTAGGTTAGGTTAGAACAGTGACCATTAACCAGATCCCCTCTATTGTTGGTAACCTACTATATTTGCTACAAAGGGCTGTCGTCGAAACTGACGCATATGAAAGGTTCTGTCGGCGAAATGTCCATAGGTGAAAGTCCCTGCTTGGGAAACGGAAATGAATGAATCATCTTGTCGACGAACAGTCCAATGGCGAATCGGTCTTAGGAGAACGGTTGCTGAATCTTGATAAAATAATGAATTATTGTATTTAGTGTGAAACTTGTTGACGAGTATTAGTACACTGAAACAAACAGATAAAATATTTTTAGTTATATTATTAAATATGTACATAAATGAACACAAACCACACAAAAAGTCATCATAATTTGAGGTCATTGACGCGGATAAAAACATCAAAGCCCCGAAGAGCTTTAGGGAAGAGTATATTAGTAGGGATGGAAAATTAGTTGGGACAGGGATTTTTAATTTAGGTAGATCCTTAAGGCTCCTACATACGGGCGCGACTTGTCGCGCGAAGCGACGCGACACAAAGACACCGCGTGTAGCGCTACAAGCGGTGCCTTTGTGTCGCGACGCGGCGCGCGACAAGTCGCGCCAGTATGTAGGAGCCTTCATAGTTACTACAAATTGTACAACTGACAGGCGCCAGGAACGCATTCTCTCGACGGCCGAACTTTATCTACTTATGCTGTACTAGTACCATGATTGACCTTTACCATGAAAATACGATATAGTACTTGTATTCAGGAGCTATCAATTGAAACGAATTCAGTTTCCCATGGAAGTTACATAATTACCCTGACGCATGGACATGGTAACAATAAATTGCTCTGATCGTGTTGTGAGCAATTTGTGTCGTTAACAACACATAGGTACTTACGACAATATTAATTGTCATAGGGAAAACTGCAGTTTTTCTAAGATGTGATTCCAATAGATACTTAGTTGTGGGTACAATCTAGCTGGTAGGTAATTATAATTATTCCAATTATTAGGATGTCGTAAACTGATGAGATTATAAATGTCAAAGTTATTATATAATAATATCTACATTAAATTCAATTACTAAATACGTAATCATCTTAGTATTGAATTTAGGTTTTAGTATTGTTTCTCTTTGTTCGTTTTCTCTTAACACGTCTGACATTGGCAGAATTGAAACCAACAACATCATTGCCCTAAAGAAAAATAGAATAGAAATGTTAAAGTTATTAACTTGTGAGGGCGACACCGGGATCTGAAGCGGTATCTACCTATGTACCTATTCTGCACTAAGGACCTACTCATATATATATACCTACTCGTATGAATGTATTTCAAAACTTATATCCTCACTGCTGTTTCCAGCCAATGTGCCGTCGAAAGCCGATACGGACTCAAAGGCCACAGTTCCTGCAGCCACCGTCCCTGCGGCAACCGTCCCTGTGGCCAGCGTCCCCCCTCCGAAGCCCGTGAACGAGCGGTTCCCTCATGCCGTGCTCTTCGGAGGCACCTGTGGAGGAACCATCATCAGCCCCACGTGGATCCTCACCGCTGGACATTGGTAAATACTGATACATACTCATCCTTAAGCTAAGCTATAACTAGTTTCTTCTTAGGTTGTACAAAATACCATGTCACTAGGGCCTCGCACACTGGTTGATAAAGACCGCGATTTTGGTCACAGTGACCAACAATTTAAAGCTTAAGGCGCTGACAAGACCCAATTGACCAAAATAGGCTTCGCTTAAGAAAAAAAAAATGCCAAATCTGTATATTTTGTGGTAGCGGAAAAAATATATATTAATTTTGAACATATTTCCCAGAACTTGGTTGTTACCAAAACATGTTTTGAAAACAAAATCTCGATACAAACTAACGTTAAACTAACCTCTTACTTTGAGTTCTAATCCAAAATATCTGTATCAAATATCAACATACGTTACGTATTTAATTAATAACAAGAACGTCTTATTTGAATGCAGAACTTAGTTGTTTTTTATTTTCGATTACTCAACTCATTTTTGAGTAAATAGATAATTACTTCATATTTTGCAATAAATTACAAGCTTTGTGTCATCGCGCTTCTCTTTCTTTTCTATGGAATTTGACAGTGACCGCGGTTAAGGTGTTGTCAGCGTCTTAAAACATCGGTCGCTGTGACCAAAGTCGGGGTTGTGGTCACCCACAGCGTGGGAGTACTTAGGGTCTGCCGCTTTCCAAGCCTCAGGTTCCCAATGTTTCAAACAAAATGTTTTGAACTAAATATAATATCATCAGTAACAGATGTTTGATTACACAAGCCATAATGCACGCCTCTTAAAGCTCCATTAATGACAAAAACTTGTTTAACAACGTAACTGACGCGACGACAACATTACACGCTCAAATCTTCAAAAAAAACTTGATATCATGTAATGGCCAGTTAACAAACAGTTTATGCTTAAATTAGTCGTGAGTCGTGACTATAGTTTTTGCCAATTTCCACAAATCATAATAATAAGGCATTCAGTGGGATGTGAAGAACGAATGAAGTTCAAAGATATACCTAAGTAGTACTAGTGTTTACATGACATCATCATAATCAATTCGTGCCTTTTCCCTTGTTTTTAGGGTTCCGTACCTCAAAAAGTTAAAACGGAACCCTTATAGGATCACAGCCGATTTGCTCCGAATGTACTGGACCGATTAAGTTGAAATTGTACCAAATTTCAACTTAATCGGTCCAGTAGAATATGAATTTCTGTGACCCAAACACGGACGTTAACGTAAATTAATGAATTTAAAATTGAATTTTAAAATGATGTTTTGCAAAATGTACGGTATGACATATTCAATTAAATGGCTTGTTGTGTGGGTCTCAAATATAACTCAGAAGATAGTTCTTTGCTTATATGTAGATAACAGGAAAACTTATAAGAAGCAAGTTTAACACCACAGGTGTTAAAATAACATGGTAAATCTCTCAATATTGTGCGTACAAACTTACATTTGCAATTGGAATGTATAGGAGAATATGTTTTTCTACAATGTTAAGTTTGTTCTTGGGATAAAAAACATGGTAGATAACATATTCATTGTACGGAACCCTCACCACGCGAGTTTAACTCGCACCTGCCCGGTTTTTGTCTTTTCTCACAGTAATAATGTTGACAAAACAGAAAGTATAGCGTAACGTCAACTGAAATATTAGGAAATGCTACGTAGAAATCGATCTCTGGCACTTACAACAGTAACAGTATTGACAAATGAAACATCACAGCTGACTGCTTTCTGTTAGGCCCAATTGTGCCTTAAGAAATATATATTACGGTCAAAAAGTAGCATCAACAATCACTTAAATATTACTCTCGCTACTTTGCAAAAACAATTTTAGTTATTTCTCAAACAAAATCAATGTCTTCCTGTTTCCGCTCGCCTTCATTTTTATCGTCTGTGATAACTGCCTATAGCCTTACCATCTTCTAAGCAAATGCTAGTAACCTCTTCAATGCAAACTGGCACATACTGGCACTTTTGAATAGTCAAGGGGTCGGTCAGTTAGAAAGATAAAGCTAGTTGCCTATTCCAAAGCATAGTAGGTACCTATGGAGAGAAACGGGTAAGAAACTCCACAGACACTCTTTTAACTTAAAATAATGTTACAAAATATTGGTTACATCATTCATGTTGAAAGTATATATGTGAGAACAATGTAGAAAGTAAAATCCTTTTGAAGGGTAGTTTTGAAAAACGAATTATGATAAAGTTTTTGAGTGAACTCAAGAAATAAGATTTTTCTTACAATCAACTGCCCCTTAAAAATCCCATTTAAAAAAAAAAACCTTGGAGCTCGCCGCTACAATGTATGGAATGTAAATTTATTCTGAAATAAAATTATTAATAATAGTAATTCAATTTTCTTATGTCGGTCAGTCAGCATGCCCCTATAAATATTTTTTTCACATAAACTTTATCCCCCTTTTCACCCTCAAAAAGGTTAATTATTTAAAATCGTGACATTTCCATTATTTGACTGAGGTTTTTATAAAAAATTTCGATCTAATCATTCTAATCATCTAATCAATCTACGCAATAAAATCCTCCCCTGTAAAACTGACTACCCCTTTTCACCCCATTACGAGAAGATTTTCCAAAAACCGAGTTACACGTTATTCTTTATTTTTGGTCTTAACTATAAATACCAAGTTTCGAGTTAATCGGACAACGCGTTAAAATTCTTGCATACAAATATTGTTTCCCCCTTTAGGGGGTAGTTTAAAAAAACAAAAAAAATACAAACTGTATTATTTGCTTAGATAAGTATTCTTGCCAAGTTTCAAGTTTATTAACTCGAGAAATAAGATTTTTAATACAAACTACATCCCCTTTTCACCACAAAAGGGGTTAGTTTTTGAAAACTGGTTTGCGACTTGTCCATACTGTCTTGACTTATAGGTTATTTATACCAATTTTCGAGCACGACTACACCTTTTCAACCCGTTACGGTAAAAACCATGATGAATGTTATTTTTTATTGTTGGTTTTAAGTATAAATACTGAGTTTCGAGTTAATCGGACCGCGCGTTATAACTCTGCTATTCAAACTTTAACATCCCCCAATCCCCCTTTAGGGAGTAGTTTAAAAAAACAAAAAATTACAATAAATTCAAGGAATAAGATTTTTCATACAAACAAAATCCCCCCTTTTCACCCCTTTTTTTTTTGGATGGGAAATCATCTAATAACTTCTCCCGCTCTGGGTGGAGCGTGAGGGTGTGTCAGACTCTTACTGACTAAAACCCACCCGTATTCCTTCCATTGCCTGTGTTGCGGGGGCCTCGGTGACCCATTAGTACCTTCCCGCGACCCCGGCAGGCATCGGCTCTAGTGGACCCCTACATTGTACTGACGACATCTCTTTGAGGCGCGCGTAGAATACGACGTGCCGTCGACCCGGGCCTGGTCCTTACCGGACGGTGAGCTACCCATTGCTCACCGTCCGCAAGCCCGCGCCTACGGTAGCCGGAAATCCGCCCGGGATTCCCGACGCCCAGGGCGTCTTCTGCGGCGGCTAGAGGCGAGAGGGCGCGAGACTTGCCTTTCCCTCAACCGTCCCGCCTCCTCCTTCGCGAGCATTACTGCTTCGCAGAAGGAGGTGACGGCTGCCCATGCCCTCTTGCTCTGTACTATGGCCTGAACCAGGGCTGGACGCGAGAAATCTCTGCCACCGATCACCTCCACGAGGACACAGCGGTGCTCTGTCCAAGCCGGACAGACCTCCACCGTATGCTCCACCGTGTCCTCCGGGCGATCCACACAGTGGTGACACCCGGGCGTTTCCTCCCGCCTTATCTGACACAGGAACCTCCCGAAGCTGCGGTGTCCGGTGAGGACCTGCGTCAGGCGGAATGTGAGGACGCCGTGGCGCCTCTCTAGCCACTCCTCAAAGAGGGGACTTATCGCCGCAATCGTGGCGTGTCCAGCACTGGGTTGCGACAACCGTACTCTCCATGTCGCCATGAGATCCCGCCGGAGCTTCCACTGTGCCGCGATTTCTCGCGGTAGCAGAGTTACGCTCCGGCGTTTCACCTCCTCGCGCCACTCCCATACGTGCGCGAGAACTTTTGCCTCCAGTTCCCATGGCGGCAATCCGGCAAGGAGGCTCGCTGCCTCACAAGAGACCGTGCGGTATCCCCTGACCATCCGGATGGCCATGACCCTTTGCTTTTCACCCCCTTAAAGGTCGAATTTCCAAAAACCCCTTCTTAGTGCTCCCCTACATTATAAAAGGAAGCCGAATGATGAATTAAAATAGTTTTATCGACGAATTCAAGTTTCACCCTGTTAAATACTATGTCACAATCACTACTTTTTACATTCGGTAAAGCAAATCTTATGCATTTCGTTTTTTTTCCCATTTAATAATAAATTATTAGCAGTGAACCAATTTTGGACCCGCAGTGCTATTCTGTAATAACAACACCGTGACAACTTAAGGGAAGTGAGCTGTCAATAGTGTCATCCCTACCATAAGGCGGAATTAGAGCTCACTTCACGTTCACTTCACCTAAGGTGTCACGGTGAGATTTGTACAGAATAGCAGGACTGCAGTATTTACGTCGTCAAGTTTAGATGCACGTATATTTATCTTAAAGATTAAGGAAGTGTCGTCAGCAAATAACACCATTTGTGGTTGGTTTTTTAAATAAATGGATCATTAATATACGACTAAAAAGAGGAAAGGACCCAATATCGAGCCTTGTGGAACACCGATTTTTACTTTTAAACCGAATGAATTGACACCATTTATTTGAACTTGCTGCTGTCTATCATTTAGGTTTAACTTAACTGAGCGTAAGTTTACCTAGTCCGTAATGTTCAAGTTTCAAGAGCAAGGTTTCGTGATTAAAAAAATAAATAAAAAAATAAAATAAAAAGGTTTATTGCAGAAACTTGTACAACTTTTACAATAAATCTTACGTAATCTTACGACCTCCTTTTAAGTAAAAGATATAAGTACCTGTGCTAGGAGTTTAATTTATGCAGTCAAATGCCTTGAAGAGATCACAAAAGATTCCTATGGCATTTTGGGTCTCCTCCCACGCTGTAAATATGTGTTTTAATAAGGTGACAGTCGTACAACGTCCTTTGGTGAAACCATATTGCTGATCGTGTAAGATTTGATTGATGTTAGCATTTGATTGAGCATTACTTTTTCGAACACCTTGCTGAATACCGGCAACACGTATACCGGTCTATAATTGTAGGTGTCTTTTCTGTCCCCAGATTTAAAAAGTGGTATAACCTTACTGTATTTCATTTCATCCGGAAAGACTCCACACATAAATTAAATATTAAAGCTAAGTATGGTGCTATAGTCTTGATTATGGATGTACAAACTTTGGTAAACAACAAAGCAAACAACTATTAATATTTAAGACAAGATGGTAATAAACAGTTTGTTTGTAACTTAACAAACAATGAGTCATACAAGGAATCTTATGACATTTATAAATTACAGCAGTTATCTTTATTCTTGGAGACTGGTGATACTTATATTTTAATTTTATTTTTTCTCGAAAGTGTTTGAGCTTGTTATTCATAGATGAACTACTTATGTAAACGTTTGTTGTAACTAGTAAGATATTAAATAAGGGCACGCACTCAAAACTGCGAATTCGCATGTCATTGCAAAAACCTGCGAGCTCGAAATTATTTTATTATGGCCTCCCACACAAAACTCCGGTGTGATGCGATACGATGCCGCATCGAATAACGTAACATGATCAAATACCAAAGAGCTCGCCGATTTATGCAATGCGATGCGAATTCGCAGTTTTGTATGGGAGCCCTATGTTATGTTATTCGATGCGGCATCCTATCGCATCGCATCGCAGTTTTGTGTGGGAGCCCATACTCGAAAATACCCGAAATCCTTAAAATCTTGAAGGCTAGGATTGCTCGTGTGAGTGGTGTGGGTATTTAGAATACAAGTTAGTTTAAATCGGGGGCATCTTCTTCACTCTTCATCTGACTCACTTCTTGGTATAAAACTGCCATTATCATTGTGGCTTTAGTTTTTTATACGCAACGCAAACAATAGAAGACATAGCTTTTGCCCCACATTTTTTTAAATAAACCTCAATTTCGTTTGTTTTAAATGTTTACTCTCATTTCAATATAATACTTCGTAATGCCTTACTTTGGACTGGTTCCTTTTAGTTGAATACAGCCGACGACCATATAGACCATATGGTTGTTGAATATAGCATACAGCCACACGATATTAAGATGGATGTCATGTGCATGCATAACAAAACATCTGGGTTTTCCTTGTTCGTCATTATATGAACGCTGCGCATATATTCCACCGTGTAACCGGTCATTATTTTACCTTCGTCGATAAACAACACACAAAGAGGATGCGTGACATGATCGTTTAATCAAAGGAAGAGATCCAGTTTTTCATGGGAAAAAATAATCACAAAAACATGTTTGGCATATCGCAAATTGGCTTGATCGATCTTTTCTGTTCGTTATTATCTATAGGATCTTCTTTATTGTAATCAAAAGTGAATCAAGATCTGCAAAACTAAATAAACAAATTATATCTTATCCCAAATCACAGGGGAGGAATGCACATGGTATTCACTCACAATTTTAAAACTAGATAAACGATTAAAACTTATATAAATTATAGTTATATAACTTATATTATATTATATATAATATATATAAATTATTAGCTAATATGAAAAATATCTTTATTACCTTAAGAATGACCACATGGTGTTACGTACCTGAAGTATGCCTTATACCTAAAACTACTCGTACAAATATTTTAATAATGTAAATGAAAAAGATATCGAATCAGCCGGATTCGCCTTAATCTTTACTAATATCGTTAAACAGGTTGATTACCTGTTTGCAACATATTACCTAATATACAATTGATTTCCATAAATACACTATAGCTGTATATAGTGGCAAGGAAGAAGCACATTTTTAAACACGCTAATCCTAATTGAGGACACCTGATTAAGCCCACATAAAGACCCGCTTCTTCTTCTCTCTTCTTCTTCACGCCGACGCTGTATTAGTTTTGGGAAGAGCTAGCCGTAGATTCGTAGAGGCTATTCTTATTAAGGCGCTGACAAGACCCAATTGACCAAAATAGGCTTCGCTTAAGAAAAAAAATTGCCAAATCTGTACAGTTTGTGGTAGCGGAAAAAATATATGTTAATTTTGACCATATTTCCCAGAACTTCGTTGTTACCAAAACACGTTTTGAAAACAAAATCTCGATACAAACTAACGTTAAATTAACCTCTTACTTTGAGTTCTAATCCAAAATATCTCTATCAAATATCAACATACGTTACGTATTTAATTAATAACAAGAACGTCTTATTTGAATGCAGAACTTGGTTGTTTTTTATTTTCGATTACTTAACTCAATTTTGAGTAAATAGATAATTACTTCATATTTTGCAATAAATTACAAGCGTTGTGTCATCGCGCTTCTCTTTCTTTTCTATGGAATTTGACAGTGACCGCGGTTTAGGTGTTGTCAGCGTCTTAAGAGTGCATAATACCTCAGCGCCACCTCACTCTTTATCTCGCTCGCACACTGCTGCTCGCGGTCACGCGAGCAAGCAAGACAGGGCGGCAGGGAGAAGCCTCCAAGTAGTTTTAGTAGTTATAGTGAAATAAATGATAATAAAAAAAACATTGTGTGGTTTTATGAAACCACGATTCAAGTGAAACTTTTTTCATCGGATAATTTAGCACTATTATGGATATACGGAATCGTGTTTTCGTCAAACATTAATTATCAACTTTACCATACATTTATTTCAAAATTAGTGCTGCAGGATTTTCGATACAACGGAGGATCATTTAAGCAATTTGAAGTGTTATGTAGTCTTAATGTATATTTAACCTAGGAGAGGTCTCTAACCTAGGATGAGATCTCTAACCCAGGAGAGGACACGTCAGCGATAAGCAAACGATAACAGAACAGGGTAATTAACATGTCGTTTCCTTCATGACATCGCATTGTAGTATATTATGATACAAGTGTGCCATGTTGGTCATTACACTCGAGGCGATTATTCGATGCGATAAGGGAGCCGTGTGTAACGATCAATGCACACCCGTTTCATAAGTTTTTCAACCCACTTGCAAGGAAAAAATAGTTTTGTATTGATATTAGTTTCGTAGGCCGCTAGGTATTTCTCTCTAGATTTTGGGGGGCCACTGGCTATCACTCGCGTTACGTGCCCCGATTCGTAATGCCGGCGGGGTCAAATCTAGGTATTCCTCTTCTATCCTACGTGAAGTCGTCATTTTTGATATTAATTAACCGCACAAACGTTATGAGGCTGACCACACCTAAAGCGCGGTCACTGTCAGACTGCATAGAAAAGAAAGAGAAGCGCGATGACACAACGCTAGTAATTTATTGCAAAATATGTAGCAATTATCGATTTACATTAAATCTATATATTGTATAAAAAATACACTATTATGCTAATATGTTGCTTGTAGAATAATCTGACAAAATATCATAATGATCCCATGTATATTAGTATGGATTTTAATCGTTAAAAGAAATTTCGTATCTTCGTGTTTTTTTTTCTATTGTATCAAATTAGTTATATTATGTTTTAAACACACTAGCTAGCATATCCTTAAGAATATCATATATTTTTATGATTTTGTTTACTGCAGTGGATTATATAGTTTAAGGCATTATAAAAGTTATAAAACTTGCGTTTAGTTCCTGTTCCTGTCCTAGGGGACCCTTAACAAATATTTATGGAAAATGGCGCGCTGGTTTTATTTACTGTCTGTTGTATAGCCTTGGTGACTACCAAGGCTATACTTTAAAGGTATGAATGTCCTGTCGCAGCATTGTATACAGGTATAAATAAAAAGACAGAAACTAGCTACATTTGTATGTAGCTCGTTTCTGTCTTTGTATTTAGAATATTAATTACTAATTAGTACCATACAAGGTGTCGTTTTGCATCCTTGTCAAATTTCAGGAGACTGCTATGAAAGACATTTATAATCAAATAAAATTACGATACCTGCTAAATAATTGCTAAAATCACTTTCACTGAACAGAATCACTCTGTTGCGTATGCGGTAGTGAGTGTGTAAAAGGCCAGTTGTAACTGTAACTGGCCAGTTGTAACTATAAAGGCTCCTACATACTGGCGCGACTTGTCGCGCGACGCGTCGCGACACAAAGGCACCGCTTGTAGCGCTACACGCGGTGTCTTTGTGTCGCGTCGCGTCGCGCGACAAGTCGCGCCAGTATGTAGGAGCCTTAACTGGCCAGCTGTAACTGGCCGTGTTTTAACATGCGTAGCCCACACATACCGATTTCCGAAAATTAGAAAAAAAAAGACCTACTTATTTTATTATTGATTCGTGACGAGAATCATTAGCATAGTTACCTCCTTGAATTTGACGAGGATGCAAAACGACACCTTGTATAAGTATTACTAATTCATCAGTCAGTAGGTACTCATTATTAGTTTCGTTGGAGGACATCCATGAGGATTTCCATACGATAAAAAAAGGTACTCATTATTAGTTAGTACCTATACATCTTTGAAAAAAATGGTTTAATGGATTAAACCTAAACCAAAACGTGATAGATTGCCTGGCTTTACTATTAAATCAAACACTATTCATACGTCGTAGTATTTCTTTACTTAAATAAAATTATAGATTATTATAACATAGGGTCATACGTAATATTATAAAGTCTTTGTGTAAATTCAAGTCTGTTTCGGTGTTTAGTGGTTTTCAATAACATAGTGATTGGATCTTAATTTATAATTTATATCATTGTACCGTGACTAGATAGCCCGAGTTCTTAGAACACGTGTATTGTATAAATAGCGTAGTTATTTACTGCCAGAATTATTTTGGGCAATTTCAAAATTAAAATGGAAGTCAGTATGATGATTTAAACACGTATTTTTATTTTGAAAATATTTACATCATTTAAAAACTAACAAACTTAAAATCATAATTATTATAAATGTACAATTATATACGAGTAATAAGGGAGGGCAAAATATCATAAGGCATCCAAAAATTCGCCCGCATCGTTGTCAACAGGTAATATCCCCAAAAGGCTGGCAGCATTACCACGTTGTATGGCAATGCTGATTCTTTGGCCAAAAAATAGACCACCCCTTTGGTCACGTGAGGAGTCGACCAACCGGTTGGCGATGTCTCTAAAAAGTAAGTGGGCACTCGGACCCCATGGCCCTAGTGTTTCAACCCCAAACGGCTTGAACATATGTATAAGTCCCAATAAAATTGGAGTACTTGAGCCGTTTGAGGTTTTCCGCACCAGTAGCAGCCGCCCCTAAATAATGATTATAATGTTATATAGGTAACGATTATAAGAAAATAAATTCATGAATTCGTCTCTGGCCCATTCGGTCCGACCCATGAGCTGATGAGCTTTCAGCTAGTTGCCATCAGTTGCCAAATAATACTGACTGGAGAAAATTATTGCCATCCTTTTTCTACAGTCATGGAAAAGGGAAAAAGAAATATTAACGGGTACGTATCTATAATTCCCAGTATTAGCAATGATCCTTCAAAATCATTTACATTGTGATTGACACTCGTCAATAACATAAGTTACGCTGATGACATGGTGCTGCTGGCCCCATCGATCAGCGCCCTCAGGAAACTCATGTCTTTTTGTGAGCGATATGCGGAGACCCAGGGCCTCAGATATAACTCATAAAAGAGAGAGGGTCTGTGGTTCAAGGCAGGCACTAAAGACTACCGTGAAGTACCGTCTGTCGCACTCGGTGGGACTGTGTTTAAATGGGTAACATTTTATAAATACATATCTGGGGCATTGGGTTACTGAAACACAGAACGATAATGTTGACATGGAGAGAGAGCGTAAGGCGCTGTCAGCCAGGAGCAATATGTTGATCCGCGAAGATTTATGGAGTGTACCGACGCTACGACAAACCTACGACGCTGCTACGACAACGCTACGGTAAAGCTACGACGCTGCTACGTCAACGGTACGACCATACTACAACGAAACTACGACGAGGCTTACTTTATTATACAAACATTATGGTTATGTCCGAGAAAAACACATAGTTTACTATTTAATCACATTGTTGTAGAGTGTTCGATTTATCTATTAACCATTTGAAAAAAAATAACGTTCGACTATTGAGACATTCGATTATTAGTGGTCGAAAATTTTGACCACTAATACGATGATGCCAAATCAACGATGAGTTGGCATCCGATATGGCTTAGTAACACCCTTCGAATCATTTTTGTATGCAACTTTGAAACAACGGTAATGCCTTCTCAATTTGAGGAAGTTGCGAAAGCTCCGATGCAAAATGTGTCCTTCACATTGGATATCCTGTTAATTCTTGTTGTTTTTGAGACTGACTGCACAATGAATAATTCTAATAATGATTGATGATGATGTCGTGACCTGCCCGACCTACCTATGTCCGAAAACTATGATTAGACCCGTTAAATGATCATGACTAAAAAACAACCGGTATTTCGTACCTACTGGGCTAAAGGCTCGTGCGTCGCGCCCGCGATACTACTTTGAATGAATATTGGAAAATGTATGTCGTTAAAGTAGGTAGCTAGGTATCTGAGAGTATGTGGATAAAACAATATTTTGATTTTGATGCTCCACGAAAATTGGACTTCCCGCTTGGGAAGTCCGATTTTTAGGGTTCCGTAGTAAACAAGGAACCCTATAGTTTCGCCATGTCCGTCTGTCTGTCTGTCCCCGCTGTAGCTCAGAGACGCTTAGTACTCTAGTACTGGCTTTCTAGAGCTGTAATTTGGCATGGGTATACATATTAATCACGCCGACCAAGTGCTAAAAAAAAATCTTGAAAATAAAATCGTTTTGGGCTCCTTTGCAGGTAATGTGGGGATTATATTTTTTTCTCGTCTATCCCATGGTTTGGGATATCGTTAGATAGGCCGTTTAAAAATATTGCGAGTCTGTTAACACCATTTGATTCAAGGACCAGTTTGCGTAATATTAAGCTATATAGTGCTAATTTTTATTAAGTCAAGTATCCCTCCCCTGTCCTCGGGCACATATAGGAGTGACTCGAAGAGGCGAAACGCCGGGGCGTAACTCAACGTCGTAACGTCGAGAAATCGCGGCACAGCGGTCAGAGCTCCGGCAGGATCTCATGGTGACATGGAGAGAGCGATTGTCGCAACCCAGTGATGGGCACGCCACGATTGCGGCGTCCCCTCTTTGAGGAGTGGCTAGAGAGGCGCCACGGCGTCCTCACCTTCCGCCTGACGCAGGTCCTCACCGGCCACTGCAGCTTCGGGAGGTTCCTGTGTCGGATAATCCCGCCTTATCCGACACAGGAACCTCCCGAAGCTGCAGTGTCCGGTGAGGACCTGCGACAGGTGGAAGGCGGAAGGAAACGCGCGGGTGTCGGCATTGGCACTGTTTAAGATCATATTCACCATCTTTCGTAGTGCCACAAGCACCTAATATAAGTTACTGACGTCACCATCTGGTTAAAAATAAAGTAGGTAGATATACTTTTCTATAAGGTACAACCTGAAACAAACTTTATGGCGAGACGGAACATGAGGCGTGGTTAATATTTTATTAAAGTTTTGTTAGACTAGACATCCCACGCTTAGAAACATAGTAACTAATGTAGGCCGAATTCAAGCTTGTATAGATCTATCGGGTTTAGAATTAAAATATGCTGTCACCCGGAACTCAAAACTGAACAATGACCCACTCACTGGCATAATAGCATAGGAAGCAACAAAATCGCATCAATCAATTTAATTTGAATGGCTTGTCCATGAACTTGCACTTAGCTTGCACATAATGAAAATTGATTACCTTAAAAAACTGGCATTCGGTAACCTGTTGAGATTAGACACAACTTGCAGTTTTGAAAATTAATTCCACTACACTTTTTCTGTAACCCTTTTGGACTTTCACGCGACCCCGGCAGGCATCGGCCCTAGTGGAACCCTACACTTGTGCCGACGACATCTGTATGAGGCGCGCGTGGAACACAACGCGCCGTCGACCCGGGCATGGACCTTATCGAACGGCGAGCTACCCATTGCTCACCGTCCGCAAGCCCGCGCCTATGGTGGCCGGAAATCCGCCCAGGATTCCCGACGCCCGGGCGTCTCCTGCGGCGGCTAGGAGCGAGAGAGCGCGAAATTTGCCTTTACCTCAACCGTCCCGCATCCGCCTTCGCGAGCATTACAGCTTCGCAGAAAGAGACCACGGCCGGACGCGAGAGATCTCTGCCGCCGATCGCCTCGTGCCAGCTTCCTCCTTCGCGAGCATTATTGCTCTGCCCACGCCGGGCAGATCTCCACCGTGTCCTCCGGCCCTGGTCCAGGCCATGGTACGGAGAGAGAGGGCATGGGCAGCCGTCATCTCCTTCTGCGAAGCAATTAATGCTCGCGAAGGAGGAAGCTGGACGGTTGAGGGAAATGCAAATTTCGCTCCCTCTCGCCCCTAGCCGCCGCAGGAGACGCCCTGTCACCGTCCGATAAGGACCAGGCCCGGGTCGACGGCGCGTTGTGTTCCACGCGCGCCTCAAAGAGATGTTGTTGGCACAAGTATAGGGGTCCACTAGGGCCGATGCCTGCCGGGGTCGTGGGAAAGTCCAGAAGGGATACCAAGGCCCCTGGCAACACAGGCAACGGAAGGAACACGGTTGGGTCAGTAAGAGTCTGACACACCCTTCCGCGCCGCCCAGAGCGGGAGAAGTTATATGATAGTTTCCCACTATAAAAAAAGTTCGAAAACACACTCATCTAATAAGTCATTATAATCCTGAGCAGTTGCTCTCGGTGGTAAATTCACAAGTTCTCCAACGCCTGCTGCACTAATCCAGTCAGAAATTTTAGTACACAGTAGTCGGACCAAACGTATCGAGAGCCGTCAATCCGCCGCAAATGTAATCTGCCCGTTTGCGAAGATAAAAATGTCTTTTCATCAATGAAAGCCGTAGACGTCCAATCGGAATTTAAATATTGACGTGCGAAAATAAGTCTAGCAGTTTTATGGTCCTCTGTTAAGGCATTTTTTTTTGCAGGCCGCCTGTTATGGAGTCCCATAGCGTGCGTCAAACATTTCCGCAAATTGTCTGGTTGGCGTAAAGCGCTCCAGTATGTATTGCCTGTGCATGCGTCATTGCTCTTCCAATTAAGCATGCGGGCGAAGGTTGTTTTACCCGTCATTGAATCTTCAAACTCAACGCCGAAAACTCAAAGCCCAACGTTTCTAGTCATATTTAACTGTCGCGATATCTCGCGAATCTCTACTCCTCGTTTGTGTAGGTCAACAATTTGGAGTCTTAATTGCTCACGATTTGCTGCAAGCATACCTATTTGTAATAAATTTGCAAATTATATTTCGCGAAAATGTCAGTAATCAATAAATT
Organism: Atethmia centrago; assembly: GCA_905333075.3. Classification (NCBI taxonomy): domain Eukaryota; kingdom Metazoa; phylum Arthropoda; class Insecta; order Lepidoptera; family Noctuidae; genus Atethmia; species Atethmia centrago. The sequence continues at coordinate 8,438,656 of HG995383.1, read as the reverse complement.
TTCTTGTCTACACATGTTCGTAATCAGAAAACCGTAATGATAGCTTTTTGCAAAGAGGTTATCAATTCAAAGGCCCTTTCGATAAGACATTTGTCTTATCTTAACACTTCACTACTATTATTGAACTGAAATTTACGACCTTCATCTGCCTAGCCTTATCGCAACTGTCGGGTCGGCTTCCAGTCTAACCGGATGCAGCTGACCCAGTAGTCTTTTACCTGGACCGACTGGTTATGTGACCGGTAACACGACATCCCTTGAGGTACCTACTTTAAAATACTTTTACATAATTTTAACAAAATCCTTTCGTTTACAGCACCCTCTTCACGGGCGGTCGGTACATCCTGGCTGGTACCAACAACACAGAGAACGGGAGTGGACAAACCCGCCACGTGAAGAGACAAATCATCCACCCGCTCTTTACCGTGGGTCCCTACTGGCTCGACGCTGATGACTTCAACATCAAACAGGTCAGGAAAAACTACTTAAGTAAAACTCTCAAACAAATATGTCAGCTAGAACACTGGCAAACATCAGATGGTGGCAGATTCGAGCTAACCAGAAGATACCACATCATTCCAGGTAAGGCTTTAATGTTAAATAAAGACGTGACAGTGTGTACAAACAGTTTCAACATACGAGTAGGTACCTAATACATAATTGTTATACTAGTGTGCTATCGTGTAGTTCTAGTATTAAGTACTAGTTTTTTAGTTGAAACAGTCGAGCCTCATGAGTCAGTTATATTGAATTCACTCCTACCCCGACCAATCAGAATGAAACGTTTTTGTTCGTTCGTGTTTTACAAGAAAGAGCATTCCTACGAGTTGTTTGCCAACAAAAATTTTGGCAGATTTCCGTTGGTAAGACAAACTTAGACAAAGAGTACCTATTCGAACAATGATATCCCATTGATAAACTCATTTGAGCCGCTAACACGTCTATAATCCGAAAGAAAAAAGTCCTGGGGGCCTACTCTCTATGTCCGTCAACGAAGATAGGGGCTCGTCCGAAAGTAGTTCGATACTTCGGAGTGTACCCTACTCCCGATTAATTAACTTTTTCCGACGGGTAAAAACACATCGGGGGTAAGGGCAACTGTCAAACCCATTCCACCAATTCACTCTTAGTTCAGGCCCCAACCTAATCTTATGTCCGTAGGTGATACGGATTAGGAAACGCCCATAACTTCGGCCAAAACTACGGATTTTGTGCTTAGGGAGTAGACCTCTTGCTCCCTAAAACCAATTAGCAAAGCGCACATTACAGCCGCAACGGGCCGTAGCGCCAGCCCCGGATCTAGATTTTTTTTCGAGGCGGGGCAAAAACAACAGTTGCGCTAGCGTGGTGGTAAAAAATTAAAGGAAATCGTGTCGCCTTTAGCTTCGAAAAGAGCACACCCGGCGGCCCTACTACGCGACTAAAATAAAGGATTTTTTCCTAAATGTTTTTACTGGTTTGCCGCGGCATAGGTCTGTTGCACCAGATAGAAAACTAGCCATTTTTATATCGCCAAATAAAAATGAAGCATGTGCTTTAGAAACAGAAGGTTCCTGGCAGAAGACTATTGCGCCCACCCGCAGCCCCCTCTCACGACCTATGCCTACGCTAATCACGTAGTGATTCCTTCAATGTGCCACCCGCATGGAAAGATAATAAGTGCGGCGCGTCTCATTTATTGCCAAGTTGCGGAGCGCTGGGTGGTGCACTTGTCTGATGCTTGCATTTGCCGCCCCCTGAAACTGGCGCCCGGGGCACGGGCCCCGGCTTTCCTCCCCCTAGATCCGGGGCTGCGCAGCGGAAAGCATTTTCATACAAAAATTTGCGGTGCTATGCGGCTGTAGTGTCTGTTGTTTCATAGAACGAGTGATGAAGGAGGATTTGTGCAATGTGTTGCGGCGCGGCCCGCCCCATGCTGGTTTAGCCTTAACTTCTCCAAACTTATATAACCTTCAACTGCTAGTAATTTAATCTTTAATACACCTGTAAGACTAGAGCCATAAAAAACTTTTCTTATTACCACCAACTTTGAATTATAGGTGGCAGCTCGTTGGGACTTCCTACTGGCCGAGCTGAGCGAGCCTTTGCTCCTGGACGGCAAGGTCATGGCCGCCGCCAAACTGGACGACCAGCCCAGCCTACCTGCTGGACTCAACGTCGGATACGCTGGCTACGGAACTGACCACTTCGGGGTCAGTATCTCATTTTATAAGTAAAGACTTACAGTCGTAATTCAGAATCAAAGCTATTTGATATGTTTGGCGCATGTGAAAGAACAGATAGGTATCATTAAATTAAAGAAAACGAATGAACTTAATCAGGTGGATATTTTTAAATTCGAAGCCTCGTGAAATTCCAGTATCAATAGGTATAACGAATCTTGCAGAATAGTACCAAAATAATTGTGGTAATAAGGCGATTAGAACTAGCAGTTTTATGATTGATCAAATCACCGAAGTTGTTAAACCTACGTATTGCAGCTGTATCCTAGAAATTCAAGAGACCGTGATAATTTCTTCTTTTTGACATCGTAACAACCGCATGCGCATTGCAACTATGCCTTTCTTTTTAATCATCTCAATTCTATTCAAAGTGAAAGGCACCTCATTTTGAAAGTGATTTCAATTCAGTTCAACTTTCTAGCAAACAAACTGCTGGGAGGAAATCTGTAGGTAATACTGAAAACACTGACTCATTATTCTCCGAATTTATTATTCATCTCATGAACTCATGAATCATGATCCTAACAAAATAAAACCGGTCAAGTGCGTGTCGGGCCACGCACAATGAATGGTTCCGTAGTTGGGATTACTTGGGATGAATTTATCCCAAAACAAACTTAAAATTGTAGTTGAAAAACATGTTCTCTCAAACATCGGTATACGTCACGGTCAATTCTCCAACTGCAAATTTAAGTTGGTCGACTATTACTCGACTTGTAAAGCCTACTTAACTGTGATAGTTTTTCTATTAATTTCATTATAATATATGTACTTACTACTGCCATGAATTTTTTCACATCTCTTAAACAACCATTTAGCTGGAAGGGGGGGGCACTTTTTTTTTGTTTTGAGGGTGGGAAATCATCAAATAACTTCTCCCGCTCTGGGCGGAGCGGGAGGGTGTGTCAGACTCTTGCTGACTAAAACCCACCCGTATTCCTTCCTGTTGCCTGTGTTGCGGGGGCCTCGGTGACCCATAAGTACCTTCCCGCGAGGGGGGGACACTTGACTCTAACAAAAAAAAAAAAATTCACTTTGAAGCTTAATATTACGCAAATGGATCCTTGAATCGAAATAATGGTGTTCACAGACCCGCAATATTTGAACGACCTATCCAACGATACGGTATAGACGAGAAAAATTATCATCCCCACAGTATGTGCAAGGGAGGTACCCTAAAAAAAATGTTTTCTCAAGATTTTATTTTACTACTTTGTCGGCATGATAATATGTATATCTATGCCAAATTGCAGTTTTATAGTACTAAGCGTCTCAGAGCTACAGCGGGGACAGACAGACAGACAGACAGACAGACAGACAGACGTTCATGGCGAAACTATAAGGGTACCTCGTTTACTTCGGAACCCTTTATGTGTCGTTGTACCTTGGAGGGGCTTGTGGCTAAGTAATAACAGCCGCACGGGTCGATCGATCAGGTTAAGCTACGCTTGCCGCGGTTGGTCCGTGGATGGGTGACCATCTTTGCATACCAAGACCCCTCAGTGCCTCGGAAAGCACGTTAAGACGTTGGTCCCGGCTGTCATTTGTAGATCTTTGACAGTCGTTACGGGTCGTCAGAAGCTCGAAAGTCTGACAACCAGTCTTACCAAGGGGTATCGTCTTACCCAGTAACTGGGTTGTGGAGGTCAGATAGGCAGTCGCTCCATGTAAAATACTGGTATTCAGCTGTATCCGGTAAGACTGGAAGCCGACCCCAACATGGTTGGGAAAAGGCAGGCAGATGATGATGATGTTTACTTCGGAACCCTAAACAGCATGCAATTACCATGAATACCGAAATATTAGTACCTAGTAGGTACCTACCGCAGTCTGTAAGCAAAGTGATAAACACTCGAAAGCGCATCATGTTAAATTGCTTTCTTTATCCCTCCAGGGCACCATGCGCCGCGACATGCACGGAATGGAACTGGCAGTGCAGAGTGATGACGTGTGCTCGACCCTGGAGCAGTACAACCGTAAGGACATGCTGTGCGTTAAGGGACTCCCGCCACGGTTCGACTCTGCCTGCAATGTAAGTAGCCATATTCTGCATAGGTGCATCGTTATCTACAGACTATCAAACCCCAATTCTGCATTGAAAAATCTTAAAACTATCAGAACCAGGATGTTTAGTCGTTAAGGATTCGAACACAAGAGTGCCTTAGACGCCCAAAAACACTTCCATATTATATAGTTACACTAACCTACCTACACTGACGTCTTTTTCCCCATGGGGCAAAACACTACAGAACGCCACATATCGGCACCAATCATACACATAAAACTGATTTCCACTTTCTGTAGGTACCTATACTCGAGTATTCCAATTAACCTTCCATATGGCCCTGAGAATTGTTGGTGCAATAATAGCGTGACAAAAGGTCGCTGGCAAATTATATCGCTGGTATTCCCCAATCCATTTGAAACCAGTTCGGAGCAAATTTGCTCATTTCCTAAAATAGGTAGGTACGCCATTTGCAAGAATAACATCGAACATCGAAACAGTTAAGGACATCATCGCTTGTCGGGTCGCCTATGAAATGTAATGAAATGAAAGGAGAAACCCAAACTCCATAGAAACTTGGGCCTGGCGTTACAGGGCTGGAACTTGGCCATAAATTAGATTATTTAGGAAGGTTCCACGAGCCCAACTTTTACGTCTCCCAGCAATGGCCAAATTGGTAAAATCAGGCAATGTTTATATTTTAGGTTATTTTTATTATGTATTTAAATAAAACTATTATTTTTTAAGCTTTGTAGCACAGCGCATGTGCGTTCCAGATTTACGTAGGAAATCTCGAACGCATATGCGTTGTGCTGCAGCGCCTGCAGCCTATCACGATGACGTTTTAGGTACATAAAAAGCGCTTAGAGGGTGACTTCAGATTTATCTTACTGAAAACCTCAGCTTATTAGACAACGTCCACTTACATCACTGGGTTGCATTGTTAATGTTTTGTCTACTAGGGGATTTGATGCAATCTCGATTACAGTTATCTGAGATTGTAATAATATATTAAAATAAAAAACATAATCGTTATAAATGGTTTTATTGATCACCTTCTTCATTAGGATTATCATAATATAATAATACAGTATCCAGAAATTGTGCAAGAGACAATTGACTGCCCTGGTGCCGTGCGCATCCAATATACCATATTATGCTCATAGTGTGGTGTGGGCACAGCGACCAACCGTTATTTTGCCAGCGATATGGGTGCAATAATATTGGATTATAGCACTTAGAGAGCTGTCAACTAATATATCAACGAAATGCATCCTATTACCTGGATTTTATTCTTCCTCTTAACATCCAGGTTGAGTCCGATGTTGACAGCTCTTGGTGTAGGTCACCGTCCACCTTTCTACACAATTCTATGACATATGACCATTAGCTCGGTGTATGTTAATTCAGGAAAATCGCTTCCTACATCTATTGCTTGGAACTGCGCCCTACGTCGATTTGTTGCTAATCACATAGTTATTAATTGGTCAAGGATGGCTAATGAGACACAATTGATTTTCTATTGTTTGACTCCGAATCGGTGTCGCGCGGGGCTTAACATGTTAAAAGAAAAAAATTGAAATCTACTTATTTTCTAAACTTTGCCATTGTAATTGAGGCTAAGTTTTAAATGGGTTCATTAAGAAAAATAGACAATTTTTTTAGTATATATCTGATTCGTGTAACGGTTAGGCCCAGAAACGGGTTTCTCCTTTGTTAGGTTTTTATACAGTTTCTAAAAGAATTCGCTAAAACTAGAATGTGCTTCATGTGTTACTTATTTTAACGATGCATCATCATTGTGGAGCTCACTAAATTCAATCACAAATCCCAAACACTCGAGAACCTCCATTGCTGTAGAAAACTTTGAAGAAGTTGAATGTTCCCACCCCACTTAGGGGATAAAGATGGTTTTACCAGTCAGATAAATTTTATCCGTGGAAAATTGACGTTTTTGTATGGAAAAACTATCATAAATTAAAAAATTCGCAGAGGTATCAAACTGTTTTTGCGATTCCAGGGTGACAGTGGCAGCGGTCTAGTTGATGAAACCGGCAGGATTATCGGCATCGCTTCCTGGGTCGAGAACGATGCCCACGACTGCTCCAACGGAGCCCTCGTCGTGTTCTCCAGGGTATCCAGCGTTCGTGACTGGATCAAACAAGTCACCAACGTCTAAGAAGACGTCCACACAGCAACATATACGTATCCAACATCAGATCAATATGAAACACTATGTTGACTAGTCAAATAAACTTGTTCTCCAAAGAATTTTATTAAATAACATGTGATACTTTAGATACAATTCAATACTTAAATTACATGTTTATTTTTATGACAACTGTTGAAGTTATGAGCTATTGGTGCCGATTCCCTTGTTCACAAACTAAATTAAATTTAAGTTCAGTGCATCTCTTTCTTTTTATTTCATTAAGAAAAGGACAGAAGATAAATTTTAGTTTAGTCCTGTCAAATTAATCAGCGCTTGACGCAAATTGACGTAATTTTAGTAGGCAAGTTTTTAATCACGTCTAAACTTGTATGGAGTAGTGACAGACGCTGATTAATTTGACAGGACTAAACTAAAATTTATCTTCTGTCCTTTTCTTAATGAAATAGAAAGAAAAAGATGCACTGAACTTAAATTTAGTTTAGTTTGTGAACAAGGGAATCGGCACCATTGTAGACTTATTTTGTACTTAGCGTTTCTAGAGTTTACATTGAAGTACAAACTTTTATATAATATTAAGCGGTCTGGTTGTGATATTGTTTATCTGTTAGTAAACAGATAATCAAAATATTAGAATTAACCTCTTAACCTAATTTGTTGTGACCTTTGTGACCATGTGTTTTAAATAAACGTACTAATTAATATTTTTTGTTTTACCTATTTTGCTTTCCGCGCAAGGATGCGTTCCACCCATACATAGTCGGGCCAAAAGTTCTGTCACATAGGTAAAATTTAGAATGCAAGCCGAGGAAAATATTATGGGCATTCGAAATTTGAATATTTAAAGAAAATAAAACCAAAGGGTTTCTGGAATTTTGTTCATTTTCTAAAATGGAGTGGACGCGCAAATAAGACAGAGTCGCAGTAATTGCATTGCATCGTCGCGGTCACGCGCCAACTGAGATTTTCAAACTGCTGAAAAATTTGAAAATTCCACTGAAATTTATTTATTTTACTATCATACGATTCAGTGAAGATTCAAGATTAGAAGATAAACAAAAAGCGGTCGACCTCGTAATGTTCGGACTCCAGCGGTCATCAAAGCAGTGAAGGCGCGATTGCAACGAAATCCTGTCCGCAAGCCAAAAATGGTGGCTATGCAGATGGGACTAAGCAGACCTACTGTTAAAAGAGTGTTAAATGAAGACCTAGGACTGCGTGCTTGTAGAAAAAAAAAACACATCTTAATGCACGGCTGAAGAAAATCAGACTCGAAAGAAACCGGGCTTAAGGGAAGTAAGGTTCCCGGGTACCGCCCGGGAAAAAATACCGCGAAATACTTTTTTCGGACGCAAAAATGTTTAATGCCCTCAGCATTTTCAACAAAAAAAATGATAAAGTGTTAGCACACTCTAGTGTGTTCAGCGTGGTCATCACCCTTCGGTATTCATGGTTTGGCTTGGGGTGTCCTATTTGGGTCCAACAGAGGTGTTTTTTTTTTGTGAAAAGAGTGAAAACCAGTGCCCTCGTATCAAAACACAGTCCTAACAAACATTGTGGAACCTCTTTCACAAACAATGTTTGAAAACAGGCACTACCCGGCGAATACCCGGTGAATACCCGGCGCAGAATACTGCTGGAACCAGCAGGATTCTGCGCCGGCTCATTATGGCGAAAAGTACCCAAAACTGGCTCACGACCCGTGGAATCTACTTTATCAGGCACGAGGATTGGCCCTCATCCAGTCCAGACTTGGATCCCTTAGATTACAAAATATGGCAGCACTTAAAGAAGGTCTCCGCTAAACCCCATCGCAACTTGGAGTCACTAAAAGCATCCCTGATTAATCAGTCGCCGATATTGACATGAACGTCGTGCGTCCTTCGATTGATGACTGACCTTGCAGATTGCAGGCTTGTATCGAAGCAAGAGGACATTTCGAATAATTTTAACGTGGTTTAAATCTGTATTTTATACCCTTTGATTTGATATATAAATGTTTGTAGGGCGTAACTCATTGTGTCATTTATTTAACTTTCCATATGTGATAAAACTTATGACCAGACTACGTAGAAATATAAAAACCAATGTTTAAATTATGTACCTACCCTGATTTTATGGTTCAAAGACACAAAATTTTGACGCCAGTTCCAAAAATCGAAGCTATTCGTACAGGATAATTGGTAATTGGATGCATTTCTTGAAATTGGTTATACCAACTTGAGCAAAGAATCCTTTTCTGAGCCCAAACATTGGGGTCAGAAAAGGATTGTTTTAGAGTTATTTGTACCTTTAAGATTTTATACCTACACCTTTTTTAATCAAACACTTGATAGAGGCACATTTTGCCAGATCGAACCAACACCACATCAGGTAACAAATATCTGCAACTAACTAGCAAGGCGTGCATCAAAAAATGTTAGCTCTAGTACCTATAACCCATTTCAAGGAATAACCAACTTCACTGTATACAGTACCTACACACATTATTGGTGGCCCGATAACAAACCACACCATGTCAGCTAGTCTTGAATCTATCCATCCAATGATTATTTTATCGCAACGGAACAGTAATGGTACTGACACTTCAAAGTAGGGTCCAGATCACACTGGAGTCGCGGGAAGGTACTAAAGGGTCACTGAGGCCCCTGGCAACATAGGCAACAGGAAGAAATACGGGTGGGTTTTAGTTAGTAAGAGTTTGACACACCCTCCCGCTCCGCCCAGAGCGGGAGAAGTTATTTGACGATTGCCCATCCAAAAAAAAAAAATATCACACTGGAAAATGAGTTTATGCATTGATTTATCGCTGTGTTATAACCACACATCTGATGTTGACCACATTATTTGACTTCACACACAAATAAGTCAGATAACAGCTACACGAGGTATAATTAGTGCTCTGTATGTGCACTGCGCATATGTAGTCGAGTTGAAGACCGTCTGTGGCACCATTTGTGGTTATAGAATCCAGCTGCGGTAACAAAGGCAGCAAGATACAGTGCTTCAGGGGTTATGCGCTCGTATGATGTTGACACGTTGACAGGGAGGCTAATTCAAAACAAGATGGCGGCGTTAGTGCCGCGTTTGACCACACGCCTACAGCTATAGGTGGACCTATCTATAGCTGTAGGCGGGCAGTAACAGAACATGCTACAGTTAGATGCGTAGGTGTAAGGGCAACCAGCGCTCACATTTGTTCCCTTAAGCGTCTGTCATTAAACGAGCCTGGAAACGGTTTTTGTATATTATTGAGTGGCATAAACCAGACTGCCACCTAAAGCTGCTTGCACATTGTGCTCTTATATGAGCTGTATAGCTAGCTGTGCATGTGATTGTGAAATAAGTACATTCCATATATGTTATACTCCTAGATTAGGTTCAGACTGAACCTAAGTGGCTACAATGGCGGCCCTAGGGCAGTGCGACAGGTGCGACTGCACCGAGCGCCGTCATCCTCATCAGGGGGCGCCGAAATCAACCGAAACACTAGCGCCGGGCAACGACCGGTCACCGACTCGTTATTGACCAACGATCGATCGGATTTAGTAGAACAGTAAATCCAGAAGACTTACGTGAGATCCATAAAGCACGTTCAATTATTGTCATACAAACATTTTGCATTGCAACTTCGGTTTACACCAAGGCAATTTATTGAAGTCGATAATTGCATGCAAGTTTTGCCTCGTCCAAACACGCGAGTTACACGCCCTTGTACAATTGATTCAAGTATTGAATGCGATTTTATTGTAGGTACCTACGTGCTGTCTACACCTATACCAGTTTTGAACAGCAACTCACTTGCCCGTATCGTGCAACACGTGTACGTGTTGTTTAGACGGTAACAGTCAATAGTTGCTTCAATTTTATGGTATGCCACAGGCAATGAACGTGCACCGTGTAAATGTGGCTTTAGGTAGGTAAACGTTTGACGACAAGGAAACCACGCGAACGCCCGGTTTTTTTTTTATCATGGTCGACGAGGTGCTGGAGACGGGAGGTTATTTTTTCTATGGGTAAAAGATAATACCTATCTCTAAGAATTCGCATCGCATGTTAGAAACTTTATAGCTACAGCTATGCCCTTTAAAGGCAACGCTATGCGAAATTCTACGCAGTTACGTCCACTGCATTGGTAAGGTATCTCTACAGACAAGAGCTCCTATGATCCACCAGGCCACCAAGTTTTAAACCAAACTACATAAATGGAGTTCTAGGCTAAGGAGGTAGATAGTCACATTACCCATTTATACAGAACATAACACATGAGATACAAGCCCGTAGGCAGGGGACGGTTTTGAGGGTCCAAACCAAAGCAAAAAAAGTCGAAAATATTTGACTCTTTTTCAGATCTGTAAATCTGTGATAGTGGCGTCACTTCTATGGTGCAAAGTGGTGCGGGGCACCAGGGCCCGCGATGTTTAGTGGCCGCACTCAGAGGCCTGCCAAAGTCAGGCAAACGGCATAGGGCCGCTGAGGGTTTTAGAATACTATGCTAAGCTTCACTTTAAAAAGGAAGTGCACCATAATCCGAAAGACATGCTAAAATTATCGAGCTTGAATTCATGAACAGCGTAAGTCGACAAAGTAGCTGTTATTTTTCTATGAATGGTCGAATAACCTATCAGTGTCAGGGTGCTAAAATTTTCGAGCTCGCTTCGCTCGCCCTAGCATCCATCACTATCTTATTAAAATGAATGTCAAACCTTATTATTAATTCGTGTCAAACCACGCTAGCGACCAAGAAATGTGCCACAATGTGCGTGTGGTGTGAGGGCCACTTTGTTAAAACTCTTTGAAAATGTGCTTGGGATTTAGTGAACATTCTTAAAGAATTGTGAAAGTTGGAATCAGATTTTGTGAACGTCAAATAACCGAGTTATGGACTGTAACGTTGGGCCCTCAGTTCTCACATAGAGGATGGAGGGCCCACCTGAACCTGATAAACTATGAACACTACAGAAAAAGTCTTTATGCCAAAATCTAAGCTAATGCCAAACAAATTTTGTGAAAACAAGATATTATCACAAAACGCTGTCCTACTTTGTATATCTTCGTACAAAATGGGCCCTCAATTCTCATACATGTAAAAGTTTATTACGCAAATAAAATGAAAACATTAACTTTCAGCTACTGTTTGGAATCCTATATGCTACTAAATAAATTGTGAAAATTTGTGAAAGCAAGAACAGGTCACCACTTCTTGTTGTTTGAAAATTATGACCTTCATAAAATTCGGGCCCTTAGTACTCTAGTTTCATTTTTGTTTTCGTTTTATTACGCTTATCGTTTGAAAGATAAGACAAATACAAAATTGTCTTTCTGTGAAAAAAATTGTGCAACAAATTCGATACCAGAAAGAAATTAAAAGACCCTTTATTGTATAGGAAAATCGAGTTTTATTTTTATTCTCTGAATTAGGAAATAGGGTGACCACAATTTATTTTATATTGCAGTAAAGATTAGTAAATGTAGTGTCATAGGTTTAAATAAACTTTCTAAACGATTTTTTCGCGTATTGGTGCCGATTCCCTTGTTCACAAACTAAACTAAATTTAAGTTCAGTGCATCTTTTTCTTTCTATTTAATTAAGAAAAGGACAGAAGATAAATTTTAGTTTAGTCCTGTCAAATTAATAAGCACCTGTCACTACTCCATACAAATTTAGACGTGATTAAAAACTTGCCTACTAAAATTACGTCAATTTACGTCAAGCACAATTTTTTTTTTTGTCAATTTTTATTTATATTATCCTGCAAGCAACCGTTTAAATCAAATGCAATGACGAAATTTAATTCGTAGTTGACTGCTACGTTAGAACCATAAGTAAGACAAGACTTAAATGATTCGTCAATACAAATTGCGTCTTCCAAACACTCGATCCCAAAAACGGATAACACATCCAAATTGAGTGGTAAGAAAGCAAAATGTCTTTATTGGAATAGATGTGCAGTAACTATTAACGCATCGTTTTGTAAATAAGGCACTGTAAAAGTGGTTCAAAAGAACTGTTTCAAGATAATTAGCTACATTGCTTTGGCAATCAACAATAATGACATCATTATTTCATTCTAGTTGATTTTTTTTATAAAATGCGTAACGACTACATCTGCTCGTATTTTGTACCGGTCGTAACTTGTTATTGCACCAGCCAAACATTTAAGGTACTCTGGGATTAATCCAGAGTTGAACAAGTTAATCATATCTTTCTTATTGATTTAGAATATATCGTATCTGTTGGGAAAAAAATCTTTCTATTATTTTGTGGAATAAAATTTCCGTCGGAAAGGAAATTTTATTAAAATATTAGGTACTTATAAAATTATGAGTACCTATGTATAAAACAAACTTACCTTAAATGTTTGATATCTTGACCGAAGACGAGCGAGTGTCTTGACCAAAGATGTGTTTGTGTATTAAAAAAATATTATTATTTTTATTCTTCGCTATAACTGTTTCATAAAACTCGCCTTAATGCTTTATCACCTACAACTTCCGCTGCACTATCATAAACTAGTGTTTAGTAGCTACACTAAATATTACAACTATTGTGCATATATGTAAACAATAAAATAGTTTCTGAGGTATGATTACTTTGCAACAGCAGAAGGAACTAAAAAACATCACTCAGAATCGCCACTAACAAAGTATACAAAATGAGGATAAAAAGAAATTATTGTCACCCTACTCACATAAACAATTAAAAAATAGTTGATTTCGGTATCTATTAAGATTTGTAGTTTTATCATAATTCTTATTTGTAACAAATGACACCAATTTGTTGCACATTTTTTTTCACAAAAAGAGACAATTTTGTAGTTGTCTTATCCTACATACGATAAGCGTAATAATACAAAAACAAAAAAAAATGGAGGACTGAGGGCCCGAATTTTATGAAGGTCATAACTTTCAAATAACAAGAAGTGGTGACCTGTTCTTGCTTTCACAAATTTCCACAATTTATTTAGTAGCATATAGTATTCCAAACAGTAACTGAAAGTTATTGATTTAATTTTATTTGCGTAATAAACTTTTACATGTATGAGAATTGAGGGCCCATTTTGTACGAAGATATACAAAGTAGGACAGCGTTTTGCGATAATATCTTGTTTTCACAAAATTTGTTTGGCATAGCTCAGATTTTGGCATAAAGACTTTTTCTGTAGTGTCCATAGTTTATCAGGTTCAGGTGGGCCCTCAATCCTCTATGTGAGAACTGAGGGCCCAACTATAGTCCATAACTCGGTTATTTGACTTTCACAAAATCTGATTCCAACTTTCACAATTCTTTAGGAATGTTCACTAAATCCTAAGCACATTTTCAAAGAGTTTTAATAAAGTGGCCCTCACACCACACGCACATGTGCCACTAACAGTAGCGACGGAATATTGTCTGAAGAAAACAACCTTATAGGTTTTCAACAAAGAATGTTGAAAATGTTCTCGAGCGCAACAGAGTAATGCGAGCGGGATCGACATCATTTCTTTAACGCGAATGAGCAGAACTGCTTTAAATATTTGGCAGGTCTAATACTATTTACAATTACGATTATGCAACTGCATAGTACAGGAACACTAAGGTTTTGTAATTAGAGGAGCGCCACTGAGCCTTAAAATCTTGCTAGGGGTGCCACTGGGTTTTGTCATAGTGTATGCTGTAGGTAGTAGGTTTAATGAAATAATAAAAGCATATTATGTTCCTGAAAATTTAATGACTTTAATAAGAGAATAACTAAATTAAAACAGCAAGATAGAAGGAAAAATCATTCATTAACATCATCTTTATCTGATTATGTTCAAGCGAAAAGACCAAAATTAATCAATGACCTAACAAAATATACAACAAAAGTCATTAAATAATTAAGTCCAACCAATCAGTTAGTCTACCGTGGACAACGACCGAAGCGATACATAGTTATTATTGGTTCAACTTCACCACTAAAATGAACAAGTTACATAATACAACTTACAATTTTGAATAATATTGTGATTAAAAGAAAAAAAGCTAAATAATTCTTTTTCTACTTATATGTGTAATAATATAAAGTGTCGACTACTTATAATATTTATAACTATCCATATGCTTACTTTAAATTTTCACACAAAGAGCGGAGCGGCGTGGGAGACGCGTGCGGCCGCAGTTCGCGCGCGGTACGTGGCGCTAGTGTCCAACAGTCCGGCGGTACCCGCGCGGCCCCGCCGCCCCGCGCTCACCTTAGCCGACACACCACAATCGCGCTAAACACTAGGTCACTTATGCCGAATGTTAAGACAATTAAGAAAGCGACGACTTCCAAACCAAAATAACATTACTAACAATTTGAAGATGATGTTAATTCACAGTCCGAAATGTGCTAGCACAGATGCGGCTTCGTGGAGCTCCACTACTCATATCACGTATCGAATGTTTGTTATAAACACGAGTCAAGTCGGCATCAGCGAACTCCTTTACAATGTACAACTAGGCGATCGACGGAGAGCCGCTGTCCGTCCGGCCCCAGCATACCATTGTTACGTCGATATAGACAAACGCGCTACGCTCTCCGTTGGAATCATAACAATGTAGCTTTTTTTGGGAGTTTTAATTTTTTACAATATATAGGATTTGTTTCTATAATTAATTATATCTAATATTTACAATGGAGGTGAACGGACAATATTCAAACTCTACTTATTATCTCAAAAAAATAATCCTGAAGTCCTACCCGAAACGAACATTATCTACAACTTTTAATAAAAATTTAAAAGTAAAACTCTCGCCACAAATAAATCTAAATACCGTAGATCGAGTCTGTGTTTCCTACGCGTCGCGTCTTCCGGATAGTCGAGTCAGTCGCGAGGCAGAGGAGCGCTCGTCAGACAGAAAATAGAAAAGAACCGAAACGGAAACTGAACGAGGGACGGCGTGGCGCCGCCGCCTGCAGTTCAAAATACATACAAAATGCAAATAAGAAACACAAACTCGATCGAATATTTATTTAGAGAAAATCATAAAACGTATGTAATGCGGTGCGGTGAGGGAGGTCCTGCGGCGGACAGGCGGACAGGCTCATATCTTGTGGATCTTCTGCGACACCACGACGGGGTTGTTGCGCCGGATCTCCTGCGCGCCCAGCTCCCGGTAGTCGAACGAGCACTCGTGCTTGTCGCTGTACCGGTGCACCGCGCAGAACAGCCCTCCGCAGCGGCACTCGAACCCTGAGCCAATACCACCATACACATCTATATACTCACATGCCATTAACACAAACATAGGCGGCGAACCGAAACAGTTACATGTCATACATTTCTGTAATCCAACTATACTAGTTTCAATTGACATTTGTGTACCAGTAGGTATAATTTTGGAGGTCAGAATCGCTAGCTTAGGTAACAATTGTTGCTATTTGCTGAATGCACACACATTGTTGACTCAGTTGATGTGTGTGTGAATATATTTAGCACACAATGGTGTGATATGTTTGCTATCAGTGATTCAAATGTCGTGAAATACTAAAGCATGAAGGTTATGTGAAGCCGATTTAGTAACTCGGTAGAAAATGATCCCTTGCCTTCAAACAGCCCAAGCTTCGTCAACTGTTTTACGTAATAACGAAAATCGGTAAATATCTTAATTGCTTACGGATTTATGAGGGAAATTATCTTAATAATATCGTAAGCACCCAAAAACTTTCATAAAACATACTTTTCCCATTAGTCTCAATTTCACATGAAATACAGTAATATACAGCGACTTTATACAACATGTAAAGTGGGAGTTTTTGTGAGCATTATTATGGGGCATCGTTTACCTGTGAGGCCAACCTTCTTGCGGCAAACGGCGCATCTATTCTTTTTCTTTTTATCCTTGCTGGGATCCTTGTCGTCGGCGTCCGTGTCCGACGTGCCAGTGCTCGCGCCGCCACTTGTGCCTGCTCCGCTCTCGTCTTCCAATTTCTGAAATTTATTTTAAAAATTGTTAGTATTTCATTTTAATGGAGCAACATTAATAACATTATGCTAACAGTAAAATGCTCAAATTATGAAGTAAAATCTGCATGAAAGATATGTATGAAACACAAACCCGCCCCTACGTTAGGTGACAAAAAAATTACCTAGTATTAAGACTCGACCAGACTGGCGCGACGCGACAATGCACGAGCCAAAGTACAAATTATAAACTAAATATTAGGCAAACACTTCGAACCGCATTAATATAAATAGTGCAATTTATTTTGTATAACTACGTATTAATCCATATTGAACGCATGCATTCATTTACGTGAACACACATAGCCCAAAGTAAAACGCCCTAGCGAACATGAAGCGTAACTTTGAAACTGCTTAAATAACTAGAATGAGTACTAATGACATTGTTAGATACCGTTGCTTTCACTGATAATATATTGTTAATACATGGTTTGGAAAACCAACCCTTTTAAGATTCTTTTTGACACCTTCTGGAGCTGCTTCCGTAGGGCGCTCATCTTTTATCTCCAGCTTCGGAGAAGATATTTTAACGCCCTTGTTCGATCCGGAGGGCGTCTGTTGGTTCTGCTTACGAGCATCCTGTGAGCCAACGATGTTTTTCTTCTGGCCCGCATCGGTGGGCTGATCTTGGCTCGTTAGAGCACATTCCTGGTTCTGAGTTTTGTCTTCTAGTTTTATCTTCTGAGCTGCATCCACCTTCTCCTTGGTGCCGTCGGGCGTCGGCAGCGGCGCGCTGTCGTTAATCTCGATGGAAACACGTTTGTTCTCGAAGCTCTTAGATCGTGTGACGCCGATGCCTTGCTCTAAAGCCGAGTTCTGACTACTGTTGTTGGATTTACTATTGCGACGAATTGCTTTTTTGAATATCCTCTTCCCCTTCGACTCCTTTTTGCTAGGGTCATTTTCCATTATTCAGATTTTTTGTTGACTTCAGGTTGGGCATTTTGACTGCAAACCAACATTGTTGACAGAAGACCGAATGGATTTAACGCTTTCAAATTTTATTGTAACTTTTTTAAGTGGCCAAACTACTTCTAAAATATGAATATAAAATATATTATTATCGCTGCGTATTTTAATCGTTCGGAGCAGTAAACACTTTACAAGTTATGATGTAAAGGTGCCCCTCATCTCAAGTCAATGACATGGGGGGACTAAACAAATAAAAAATGTTACATTTTAAAAGCTATGGAAATACAAACAACTGTTTTGTTAAAAAAATAAATATAAATTGAATTTGTTTTGTAAAAGTAAATCAAAGCTATATTTTCTGGTTTTCCTTGCTGTAAACGCAATGTCAACTTGACGTATAAGTTTTTGTTTTAAAAAATAAGCTAGGCTGCCAGTGGTTCTAAAGCAAAAAGTTTTTAATAATAGTTAGCTTTAGAGGGAGGTAATGTCACTGACCCACATACGTCTATCCACAAATTATTTGCCAAAAGGAATTTGCATTTCATTTAAAGTCGAATTAAAAACTTGTGTCACTACTCACTGCAATGACACATGTACATCCAAAATGGCGATTTTTTGCAGAATAGTTCACATCAAATAATATAAATCTTAAGTAAATAGTAATACTAACGTCGAATTATTAATTCACTGGATAAATCTGACATGTGGTAGTGTGTTTTAAAATGGTCATATTTATTGTAATAGATTACCATTAAAATAAAAACTAAACGATCACGTTCAGTTTAATCGATTTATATAAGTGTAATATAAATGTATAATAAGTCTAAAGTCTGTATTATATATAAACTGTCAATTTTATGGGGCACTGTGTTAAATGTTACAACAAAACACCTTGTGATATATTGCAAATAATTGAAAGAAAATTTAAAACTCTTATTTAAAGTTCACTTTGTAAACAAGATATTACAAATTAGAGAATAAGAGAGAGATATCCAAGATAAGAATGCTTGGAAACATGCTGATCCAGCTCCATAGGACAATCTAGTCTAGACAAAATCAAACTGGTTGCTATTTTAATTGTATAATTTATTATTTAATAAAAATAATAACTCAATGCTGTTTTTACATTCCGTGATTATCATAACTCCACACACTGACCCATTAATTTAACTTTTTTTTTTTTTTAGGAAAACATGCTTTTACAATGTGAGCACCATGTATCTATAACATAATTAATTTATCTATCATTGCTTCATTTTAAATTCTTTTTACCTATCTTCACATATAATTATATAATTAATGTACCTATAAAAAATAGTGTCAAACATTTTAAGAGTGACGGTGGAGTTTCTTGCCCACTCTTCTCCATACCAAACTACCTTTTGGAAGGGGCGACTAGAATTAATTCTATTTCTTTTTGTAAATTTTGACGTTCAAAAGTGCTTTTTATGTGCCTATTTGAAATAAATAATTTGACTTTGACTTTATTGGATGTGAACTATTCTTCGAAAAATCGCCACATTAGACGTACACGTGTCATTGCAGTGAGTAAGTGACACACGTTTGATAATGGTCTCACGCCAGCCTCGATAACATCATGAATCTGACATTATGGAGCACATACAGTCTTGGCCAAAAGTATTGACAACCTTACAAATTTCGCTCGTTCACGGTAAGTATGGGAGAAAACCAAATCTACTGTTGAAATATTCTTTTGGTCATCTACAAAGATTTAAAAACAATGACCCACGCCGCAGCTAGCTATAAAACACCTGGGTGCAATAAAATGTGTCTTTTACAATTTTTGTATTTATTTATCAGTTCGCTACCATCGCTCGTTGTGAACACATCCAGTGATCTAGTGCGCCTTTGGTATTTTATTTCAAAGTTTTAAGTGTTATCGTTGCAATATGCCAAAACGAAACGAACTTTCTTTAGAAAAAACGTGTGCAGATACAGCTTCTGCATGAGCAAGGGAAATCACAAGTAGAGATTTCCAAAACTGTGAAATGTTCGCGCCGATCCGTGCAATATGCTGTTAAGCGATTCTCTGCTACCGGATCACATCAAAATAGACCGAGAACCGGGCGCGAACGCATCACCACAGACCGTCAGGATCGTCAGTTACTGAGAGAGTCGTTAAGAAATAGGAAAAAAACATCTTCAGAGCTCGCTGCTGAGTTGTCAGAACAAATTAAGAAATCAATTTCTGCTCGAACTACTCGTAGAAGACTTCAGGAAGCTGGTCTGAAAGGCTGCAAAGCTAGGAAGAAGCCATGGCTCTCCGACAACAACAAAAAAGCTCGGTATAAATGGGCCTTAAAACACCGAACTTTCACCACTGAAGAGTGGTCAAATGTTGTGTGGTCAGACGAATCAAACTTTGAGGTGAATAAGTCAATTTAATGCCCTAATAAAATTATATAAAATGGTTTAAAACCCAAACGCATAGATGAAGTTATTTTTTTTTTCCGGAACTCAATATCTTTCTCTTTATTGCAGATTTTTGGCACACCTGGTGTGACCTTTGTGCGTCGCCGGGTGGGCGAAGAAGCCAGAGTGTGTGATCCAAACCGTAAAACACGGCGGCGGCAGCATAATGGTCTGTGGTTGCATGACCGATTCTGGAGTTGGCGAATTGTTCGTGTGTGAGGACCTCATGGACTCTACTAAGTACATAAATGTACTAGAAACTGCGTTGCTGCCTTCATTCACGAAACTTTTCGGCGACACGAACATGGATGGTGTTAAATTCCAGCAGGATAACGCGCCATGCCACAAATCTGCCCGCACTATGACATGGATTCGGGAAAATAACACAGAGCTTCTTGACTGGCCTGCCCAGTCGCCAGATCTGAACCCCATAGACCATTTATGGGGTTTATTAAGGACGCTATCACATTTTTCCACAAATATCAGTGCTTTTCAGGTACTATTTTAATGAATTAGGAGGCACATCTGCGAGGATATCTTGGTTTCAAATGAAAGATAATATATTCATCTCTAGAATGGGCCTATAAAAAATATACAGCCCCATACAAAATTTTAACACAAATAATTCTTAACCATCACAACAAAAACCAAAAAATTAAAAAAAATGGGGTCTGAATAGGAACCAGTACAAATAAATCTACTGCATAGTTAAACATAAAAATAATAAGAAATTGTTGTTTATATAGTCTTCTATACGGTAATCTAAATATTTTGCAGGTAAACAAATAACTTTTTTATTTATGTGAAAAATAAGAAACGCCTTCAAATTTCTCCATACATTTTCTACTCGCGGACACTCGCGGTTCGTCATTCCGCGCTCAGACGCGCTCGTGGAAGCATGGGTGTATCGATTTTTCGCACAAAAATAATTACGTAAAGAAGTGAGTGCTGTATTGTGTACTGTGGTTGGTCGAAGTTGATACTTTTTCGGACCGAAATAAAAGTGAGTACGATTTTTGGAATTTGTTATAGAAATAAATACATAGTTGGAATTTTTTGTACTATGGTTGTAGATTAACATTGTGTAAATAATTATATTATAATTTATTCTTGAGACATTCGATACAATAGTCTATTTTGGGGTTTTTGGGGGTGGTGATTACGAATATTTACTCCATTTTTTTATTCAAGATGGCGGATGTATTTAAAAAAATCGACATGTTACCAATTGTTGAGGTTTTGGAGGTGGTGTTTACGAATATACCATTCAATTTTTGACTCAAGATGGCGGATGTAACTTTTTGGTGATAAATCGACTTAGTTGTCAAATCATAAATCCAGAATAGTAGATGGACAACAAGTATGGTTTTTGTTTGTGTTGTGCATTGCTAATATATTTATATTTGTTATTTATAGATGCCACGAATTCGAAAATTCGGACAAAGGGTCAGTGGGTCGTCTTAGGGGCGGAGACCAAAAAAAACTGCACACGTAGCACTAAACAAAAGTAATGAGACTTTGTAAGTATTTTCATTCAGAAATCACAAGTCTAGAGTTTTGTTGTAGTTTTGTTATAGTAGGTTTTTTTATTTAACAGGGAGAGCAGCTTAGATGCCTCCGTAGGCGATGATGAGTTAAATGAAATTTCCCTTGTAAGTTATAACGTCTGTTGGTAATTTGTTTTATTTGATTTATCTTAGGTACTAATGTTGTCTTTTTAATTTCAGGAGCAGGAATGCGCAATAAAAGTATGTAAGCTAAAAGGCAGAAGAATAGTCGAGATTGATTAACTTTTTGAGCAGCTTATCCTTATAAGTAACCACACTTCGCTTTTTGATTGTGGCGTGAAGTATCTCATAATAAATAAAGAAAAAAGAGCTGGCCTTCAAATATGGCCGCTTTAAATTTGGACATCCAAGAATGTGGATTATTCATAGTCAGAGAATTTTCATTTCTGGGTGCTACTCCAGACGGAAAATACGAACATGGCATTGTAGAAGAGAAATGTCCATCACATTCTTTTAATATATACCCGACGAAGCAATAAAGCAAGAGAAAATTGAATTTTGGTTGTATAAATCAGACGCTTTCATAGTCAATAAAAAAAGTAAGTGGTACTATCAAGTCCAGGGCCAATTACGAGTAACTGGTAAAAACATGTGTGTATTTGCAGTGTGGACAGGCGATCGCAAAATTAAATAAGAGTACGTGAAAATAGACGATAAGTTCTGGAAGGAAAACATGGAAGAACATTTAGTAAAATTTTACAATAACTGTTTACTACCAGAGGGGTAACCATCACCTCTTATAGCAGTATTATTTCAATATTACTTCAGCGTGAGAAAGAGTTGGAGCTATAAGTCCTGTATAGCTCCATCACTTTCCCACTGTGAAGTAATATTATAAGAATACTGCTATAAGAGGTGATGGTTACCCCCCAGAACTAGTTGACCCTCGATATGCGAGGTCTATGAATCTAAGAGATCATAGCTCACACATACGCGCAAATATACTGACAGAAAAAAATAATTCGTAAAAGGTTATTGAACTGTCAAAATAAAAACCCATTGCTATTAATAGTGTCTTACGCAATTAGAGTGCTGTGTACATTATGCGATTTGTAATCTGTCTTTATACAAAATAATTATTATACTTTTTACTACTTATTTTTGATTTATTTTTTATCAAAAATACTGAACGCGCGCCTCAGTCTCAGTAAATAAAATACTGTTTTCTTAAGGGAATTATTATTTTAAAATATCAAAAAGAAAGTCTACGATAATCACCCAGGCTAGTATTTGATTAAGTAATGCTCCAAAAATAGTCAATAAAAATAATATTCACAAGTACTTACATCTTTTCTAACTAAAAGTAGCCTGGGGGATAATCGTAGGTGTTCCTTGTAATAGTAAAATGTTAAGATTGCTAGTTTCCGTAAAAATATGCTATTTAATCCATATGGCACGCGCTTGAAATTTTTGGGTAGGATGACTGATGAATTTCGAAAATACTAAAAACATGAATAGCATGCAGATAGTACTTAGTCACGGTTACCAACATTCGATTGCAAACTTACAACTAACTTTACTCAATAAATATCAGTAAAATTAATTTTACTATTTATTAAAGTACCAAAATTAGTTGAGTTACGTATAAAATCGAGCGGAGAGCGGTTTCAAAGTGTGCGTGCGCGTAATGTTGTTGTGTTGCGATTCAGATACCTAAACTTGAGCGAGTTCAAAATGTGATAGCGTCCTTAAAGCGTAGAGTTAGGCGCCACATAATTAACAACAGAGAAGATTTGAAACGCTACCTGCGCCTAGAATGGAACGCGATTACTGCTGAAGACTGTAAAAATCTTGTTAGCTCTTTACCAAAAAGAATTTCTGCCGTAATTAAGGCAAAGGGTGGACACACAAAATATTAATTTTCAATTAATAAATAGTAAAATAAACCTATATAAAACGTTTTGTTTTATTTATATTTGATACTCCTCATAAAACTGAAAGATGTCATGGGTGCTCAATACTTTTGGCCAAGGCTGTATACCTAAGGAGTATATCCGCAATAAGATCAGTTCTCTTTTTATTGCTGATTAAACATAAACAATACGAGCCATACCTATCTCAAAATGGCTGAACTAACTAAGCGATCACTGCAGAGAATAGCAGTCTTTTTTTGGTCAGACAGTTTTCTTGTGCATCATTATTATGAAGTCACATCACAAATATTCGTATTTAGACGATATCAATACAGTGAAATTAAGTACCTATATCAGCGGAAGCTTGGCCTTATTTTATTTTTCTGCCGTATCACAAAAACACTTATCAACAAACACGTCAGACCGTTACCCCCTATCATCAACAATCTGATATTCCTATAGATTAACAGCTCTTGCAGACTGGCGCGATATCGTGGGCGCAACAGGCAGCGCGACACTTTTCTTGAAGTTTTCATAGAAATTGTGCTACTAGTGTTGCGTCGCGCCTGTCTGCGGGTGCGTTAAACTTAATAAATAATAACTACATACAATAATTCGAAATAATGTAGTCATCTTACCTGCGATGCCATTGGATCCAAAATCCAACACCACCATTCAAATTATAGTACAGAATTAATGTTATTGACACAAAGAGTTTGTGATAAGGAATGTAATCTAAGGCCAAATGTTTGCGCACTTGCAGCAATGGTGAAAAAATAAGTCTCTTTGTTTCGTTCAAACATGACTCAAATGTAATAAAAAAAGCAAGGCTAAGATGGCACTAAGCGATAGAACTAGGGAGTAAAAGCGATATTTAGTATGAGCTTTGTTAACTACTAGCAAAAGGAATATGATTTCAGGCAGACATCAGAGTCGTGAGCCGCACTGCGTGCATTAAGTAATGACACCATAATCTTCCATACTACAACCGTGCAACTGGTCTTAGCAGCGCGACTGCCCCCTGCGTTATCAGTCAGACAGACTGGAAGTTATTCTAAATGTAATAATCTTCGTGTAAGTATAATAATCTTGGCCAGCGATTATTTTGGTGACCTCATTAGCCCACACAATGTCATTTAAACTTGTATTATCATTAGTTCCACATTACCAGACTAGCTTATATTTAAAGTCGATATAAAAAAATGATAAAGCATTACAATGTGTTATAATTACTACTTGAATCCACTTGTTTACGAGTATACGACCAAAATACGTGACTGTGTATGACTCGTCATGTTGTTATTTATGCCAATCTAGACGGTTCCTGGAAATGAAATGAATTGTTCGTGAAGTTGTATACCCCAGAAACACATCGACTCGACTATTCTAACGGAATGTGTTCTATCGAAAGTTAACGTTCGGTTGAATGAAATGGGCGTATGCATGGCCAAAGTTAAGTGTAAGTGGCGAGCGGTAGTGTCGTGAATGGCGGTGGGTGTGGTGGGCGTACAAATAAGAGAAGTTTGGCCTCACATCTGTGTGGGTCTGCGGCTGGGCGGGGAGGCTGGGCACGGTGGGCGCGGCCGCGGCCAGCGGCGTCGACGGCGCCGCCACGAACGGCGCCGACACGGGCGACGGTGACGACGCCGGCGGCTGTTGCTTCTTCTTTAGGGCCTCCTGAAACGTGCAACAATAATAATGTAGCGAAAACGACTGAACGCCATACCGAGGCCAGCCGCGCAAATGAGCCAATCAATTGCCTAACCAATCGGCGGCGGAGAGAGCGGGATAACTGGATGCCGTCTTACTCTCGCAGCACGCCACTGACATGGCTCGGTGCGGTCGCACTTAATTGGCCCGAGTAGTGTCGGTAGACGTGTTTGGCGTTGCATTAAAACGTGCATCCAGCATGATTTGTATGAACTAGTAACTATATACTAATGTTTTCAGTTGCTACCCAATTTTGGGCAATGTCGTGCAGTTTACATGTGATCAATCATAATCAGAGGTCACAGAAGCAATCTAGTCTCGTTGGTACTCGCAAAAATTTACACATAAGTTACAACATACGACGGTACCTACTTAGTACAGACAGTGGTGATTAGTAATTGATCTATAGTCTGTTCCAAAAGTATCTGATAAAAGTGTAAACAAAATTTAAAAGGCATTGGTAGCACATTCATCTTTATTTAGAGGTTTTTAACTTAATATCTTACCACTTTTTCAAAAATTATTGTTTGAATAACGTTATTAAATCGTAGATTGAAAAATCATCGACGCAATTTGAGGTTATAGAAATAACTTCAATAGTCTAATGAAATACATCTTAGAATGTCGGGTTTAAGTATTCAAATAATGAAATCAAAGTACTAATTTGCAAGTGGTACTACAAATTGGCATCCACAGATGTTTTCTGATCCATTTATTTACATTTTCATAGGTACTTTTAGAACAGACTCTACTTAGGACATGGTACCAGTAGGTAGCTTTTATTTAAAAAAAACTTGTAAAATGCAACGTCGCAGTCTATGACATAAATTGATGTGGTTTATATTATAATCATCAGCATGACGTAACAATTTAAACAGCTGACATCTCTTTCGCACATGATCTACGGCACAATTAAGTAATTGATTAAGGAATTGGAGCCAAGAGACCGATCGCTCGATCTCGTTTTAACCAATTAATCAATTCGCATTCCGTTTTTCTAGCACTCTACAGAACAACTCCAATGAATATGTTCATAATGTTATGTTGAATGTAAGTGTATATAAATGGGGTACCTTAAAGCATACTGAGCAGAGTCCGTCTGTTGAGGGGTTTCCGTAGAATCCGCACCCCGAGCGGCACAACGTCTCCATCGGATTCGATTCACGCTCCATTGTTCCACTATATAATTTCACAGTTAATGCAACAAAGTCACTTCACTCGAGTTAATAGTCAAATGTACGATTGCACTAATTGTATATATTGCACTTGTTTAGTTGTAACACACAAAGTTCTACAATAGTAACGGCAAGTATGCTGCACTTAATAACGTTTCAATTTAGACTTGATTATCTCTGGCTTGCAGTGGCCGCGGCTAGTGGCTTTCCTTGCCGATGAGCTGTGACTATTCCGTCTATGTCAGGATCGTAGCGGGCCCTGTAACAAACAAACAATTCCATTAATATACAGTGTCTTCTAAACTTTGGGCACAGTTTGTAGTCCCCTGAATCTTTAGGTATGTACGAAACATTCGTATCTTACGAAAAAGGAACAGCCGAAAGCATCGAGACAACGTATCAGTATACAGAACATGATTATCACGGTAGAAAGTGGTATTAGGCGTAGTATATGATTTCGTAGAAGCAAACATAATATGCATAACGACAGGTTTGCGTAACAAGAGAGAGCTAACGCTAAAGTGGAACGCGCCCGCGAAACGGATCACCCGCGTGCCCCGCGCCCCACGCCAAGGTCGCTAAACTAACAACACTTGCATATCTTGTCAACAGTATCGACAAAAAATAAATCGATATTGTCGTAATCTCTTGCACCAACCTCGACAATCCAAGAAATGATTTAAAAAATATTTACGTTCTACTGCACAATGCACCCCCTGACGACCACGTTTTCAGCCAGCGTGTTAAGTATTGACGTGTGAAATACAGATTTAACCTCGCAAATAAAGAAACCTATTACAAATACCCGTGAAAATTATTACCTATTATAACGAGTATGACTTATTGTGTTGCTGACGCAGAAATAACCTTATCACTACAAGTACCGCTCTAAACGTGACAAGAAGAAACCAAATACGTCAATACTGAATTCTGACGTGAGCGCAAACTATTATTCCCTTGCCGAATGAGAAATGTAGTTGTTAAACATACCTACAACAAAAATTGCCATTAAAACTGTTAAGAGTGGAGAGTGAGCGGTAAGGTCATTAGCACCGGGGCAGGGACTTGGGGAGTCATCGACCGGACTGCACGCAGGGGTGCAAAGCGTCGGCGCCCGCGCACGCTCGCGCCCGCCGCCATTATTATATCAATATCAATGCACCGACAACGCATTCACTGCACTCTTCATCTTCGTCCAAAGTCCACTATGTAACGTACGTGACAGAGAAACGCTGACGCTACCAACTGATTACATAGTTGAGAAACTAATTCGATGGAATTCGCTCACTTTGTCGAACCGAACGTGTTGTAAAATAAACATTCGTGTGGGTTGTATGCGTTTAATATATTTTTCATTAGCGTACTTTTTAATTTTAATTGGTCGAGTAATTACGACACACTGTTGCTCGTTGTTGTGAGTAATATGTTGTTAAAAATTACGTACCTGCTTTACTTTAGAAGTTAGGAAAATCGATTTTCAATTTATTAAATATGTATTTTTGCTTTATAGGTATAATTTTTCTATACCCATTTTATCATCTATTTTTGGTTGGTGAACTAACAACATTTTATACGAAGAATAATTAACTTGGTAAATTAGAGACGGGTTGCATGCAGCAATTAATAACTTTAAGTAATATTGATACCAAATAAGTATGCCAAGGCAACTATCAACCTATTCAAATAGACGGAAAAGTGAAGTTCAATTTTAGCAATAGGTACAATAACGGCCATGTTTATCAAGTTGCCAAATTCACGCTATCAGTTCAACAGTTCTGGTAGGTATTTCTAACTGTTACAGGGTGGACGTGTAAGATAAGGATGAACATAAAGTTCCACGCGTAGTTTCAAGATAGGACAGTGTTCTAAAAGTCCCGAACAAATTAATAATAACATGTTCAGAACGAATGGCAATAATAATGTTATTATCCTGAGAATAGTGGCCAGAGCAAGAGAAGTCTTGTCCTAAGGTATGTATGACAGTGTTCTTCGCTGTGAGCCGCGTGAGTGCGAGATACGTCGCGACGACGGCGTCGGTCGGGCCGTGCTGAGCCGTGCCCCGCTGACCCACTTGCCGAGTGTTCGCTACGCAATTCGAGCGCGACCCGCTTCGCGGTGCACCGATACACACACACACACCGACCATATGACGTGACAGCCCACCGATGGCACTGCACCCTCTAGTGATACATGTGCCCACGTACACCCCTACAGAGAACATACTACCAGTCAAGCGTAAAATTACCACCCACGAACAGATGGAACATTTTTCTACATTTTTTTTTACACATGGTTATAGGAGTGTAACAAGACTGAAGTAAACCACCGCGGAAACGTAGTGCAAGGAAACTTAAGACGCTGACAACACCTAAACCGCGGTCATTGTCAGATTGCATAGAAAAGAAAGAGAAGCGCGATGACACAACGCTTGTAATTTATTGCAAAATATGAAGCAATTCTCTAATAGCTCAAAATTGAGTTGAGTAATCGAAATTAAAAAAACAACCAAGTTCTGCATTCAAATAAGACGTTCTTGTTATTAATTAAATACGTAACGTATGTTGATATTTAATGCAGATATTTTGAATTAGAACTCAAGGTAAGAGGTTAGTTTAACGTTAGTTTGTGTCGAGATTTTTTTTTCAAAACGTGTTTTTGTAACAACCAAGTTCTGGGAAATATGTTCAAAATGAACATATATTTTTTCCGCTACCTCAAGCTATACATATTTGATAAAATTCTTTCTTAAGAGAAGCCTATTTTGGTCAATTGAGTCTTGTCAGCGCCTTAATTAGGTATTTCAGTAAGTATTAATAACTCGAATCACTCATTTACCTACTACAGGGATTTTATCATATTAGTTTCACGTAACTTGTACGGTGTACCTATGTACTATATAATTATCTTTTCCTCTTAAGTGATTTAAGGTAAATTTTATAAATAACATGCGTCATAAAATAGGAAGCTAACAATAGTGCGTTATTTCATTATGTAAGGAACTATTGTTGCAAATTCGAAAAACCCTCAAGAAATGTCAGAGCAATGAAGTCATCAAACATACATGAAACATAATGGTTCGATCATCTGGTAACGTAACATACCTACATAATCAATTAGTCACACTTGGACAAAATAAAAACGCAAGAGGTTTCATTATAATTCATATAAAATTAAAATCGCGCAAGGATTCAGACTCATTAAGGCTTCTGTAGACTGGGGCGATATAGCGGGCGAGACAAGCAGCAATATGCCTGTCGCGCCCGCAATAGAGCCTCAGTCTGCACGAGCCTTTACAAAGCTTTAGAAACATTTAATTAATAGGAACATTAAATAGGAAGTAACATTAATAACCCGTGAGTAAAAACAGCTGAAACTATTAATGGAATCATTGAATTAAAACACTGATATCCAGGCTACCTCCCACAAATAATATGTATGTAGGTCGACACGAGCCCCATAACACGCATGAAAGCTCAACTCAGTTCTATACATAGGTAGAGTGCTCGAATTTACGTCTGGTTGAGACAAGATACAGGTCTGACCACTCGATCAACGGTAACAGTAACGGTACAAGACACAAAAATCGTGCAGCGCAAGAAAAATCCTACGAAAACCCGGCTTCGTTGGTACTTAGGTTACTACTTGGTAGTGTTACCTAGCCTAAAGCTACAGACGCTTAGAAGCACGATGACTTACTCGGCTTCACCCAACTGCTAACACATTGTTTGAGTTTACAGTAGGAAGAAGGAAGATCCTTATTTATGTCCTCAGAGACATTTCAAAATATCTTCCGTCTGAATATTTTTATATTTTAAGATCCGCCTTGTCAAGGCGGATCTTAAAATATAAGTAATGGGTACGACGACATTATAACGGGATCACTGCGCGTCTAAAATGTGTTTTTATTTTCGAGAAGTTACCTCTGTAGCTAAACAAAATAATATATTTATCAAACAAAAACAATCTACACAAAAATACGGAAACTGTACGACGACGCGCTAATCGAGGTCAAAGATTATTCCCCCGCACAAGTTCTTGGCAAAAAAATTAGAATGGCAATAAAGTAACATCTGTCCGTGATCAAGCAGAATATGCGTGTCTATCTTAGCGGAAACGTTTCAGACCAAAAATAGACTAGCCAGGGTCTTGCAACACCTTCCGCAGTTCCGGGTGGTTACACAACAAAGGAACAAGTCGGTATATGTAGAGGCTATTCATCATTCAAACTGGCTAGTTCAATAATCAATAAGGTGACAATGCAAACAGCCAGGATGGGAAGGACAATGACATTAGCATTAGAGGAAGAATTTTGCGTCATCAACTGCACAATGACGCGGCGACAACGAACACGCACGGCAAGATGGCCGCCGCAGCGTCAGCTGATCGCGCACACGCAGCGCAGCTGTGACACTCCGCAAGCTTCACTCTCATATCATTGCGAGTATATCGCTCTCTCTTTCGTCCGCGTCTATTCAACACAATGGATGCGCTGTCATTGTTTGAAACACAATGCTCACTCTACACACTTTGGCTACTAGTTGCTAGTAACATACGACATTAATAATAAAAAAACATAGGCAGTTTCGGACTCAAGTTAATTTATCAACAGGTGGGTAGATAATTCTAAATCCAGGATTTGTCTAAAAGACAAAATATTTACAAATAGACGTTTCCTATTCAAAGTATTTTAATATTCGTACAAAACGGGTTGTTAACTGCTTATTGTTAATGCGAAAAGTATTTACAATACGGAAAGCTATTCAAATTCTCGGAATCAGATTAAGTTAATGATGACATACGCATACGTCTCTAACCAAACAATATGCGCAATAACAATTTCATGATAACAGCGACACACTCAAGAACGTTACAGAGCTTGTACGATGATCGTTCAAAATTTTTGGTTAGTTATGAATGATATGAGTTATCACACGAATCACACCGAAAACTAACGTAAAAACTAAACTTTTCATCAAGTTAATCACTCCTCATGCAAGAGGTTTGAAGAATTGACGTTTCTTTAAGTGAACGTTAACCCAAGTTAATTCACTTGGATACTAAGTAGGTAATGTAAAAAATGTTTAGTCCTAACTTATTCATTAGTATTTTTTTTACACTAATTTCGAAAATATATTTTTTTTTTCAAAATTTAGTGTGTGAATAAGGAATACACCAGCTGTCAATCACTTACTTAAGACTTTGTTTATTGGCCTTTTGAGGTTATGTTTTTATGTAATTATAATATTACCTACGCATATAACATACGATGGAGTTTTAAATGAATCCTTTGTTGCAACATTACCAATTGTAATGAGGTAATGAGTTTATTACTTGTAATATCTGATTATTACACTAATTAATTTATGTAGGTACATTTTAATACTTAATATCCTATCAGTAAACGATAATTATGTTTTCAACTCATTAATATGGTGCACAACCTTCATCGGTGTTAGCTAACCGAGCTATGTCGGTCCGATGCGGCATTGATGAACGAACAATCACTATACACCTAGGTAGGTATGTACAGGCTACATTGTCTACACATGAATAGGACAAGTCAGCCGAGACACTAATTGCTAACTCGGTATTAAAATATTTCTAAAACAATTGGATGTTACAAATTGCATAAAGTTTTGAACACGTGAGGACGTTGACCTTCTGACACACAAGGTCGGGGGCGGCGGCCTTCAAACAGCCTCGTCTAGCTGGCGCACAGGCTCCTCTCAGACACATCTCGAAACACAGACGCTCACAAAAACAACGCACACTTAACTATATTACCTTTGAGTGGGAACACAAGCCCATGGCCACGTAGAAACTACGCTCGAAAGCACTTCAAAGTCACAAAAACGATATCACTGACACATAAAAACGTATTGGAGAAACGCGGCGCACTAATTCGCACAATTATCTTGAAAGATAAGGTGCAATAGTAGCACTCGATGTTGAAAACTGTATTAGTAACATGTAACGAGTGTATCGGCCACGCGGGACGAGCTCCGACGCGCTCGACGAACTGGCGAGAACTGAGCGAGGAGCGGCAGCGGTCGCGCCGCCTGCCGCCGCCTGCAACTATTCGCGTCATTCCATTCTACACGCGCACGCACTCACCAATACAAACAAGCCACTGCTCGCTCGCTGACAAACACATGTCCGATCTGACGTGATCACCCATCTCGACCGAGCACTACGCATCGTACATCGTATAGCTAGACGTCGCTCGCCACCACGACCACATTCTCAGAGCACATCTTAGGCCACTTATTTCGTTCAATCCTACGGTAGTCTCTCTGGACTTACCCAATTGATGCATGACTCACGGCTTCGTGTTGAGAAACATCTATGAGTCAGCACTTTCCTCAAATCAATTTTAATTTCTGATTATTATAATGAGTAATCACGATATTCTTTGTTCGAATTTTCACGCTGTAACAGAAACTGCGCAAAACGATCACCTTGACAACACAACACGTAAGATTATCCGTACATTCATCCTATAATGCGAACACCTTGTTAGAAATGTCAAATAGGAATCTCATTAACTCAATTTACATAATCACAATATTAATTTGCAAAATGTACATGGGCAGGAGATGTTTTATTTTAATTATTCACAACTGTTCTTGCTGGTCTCGCGACAACAACAGTGATGGTGTAAACAAGAACCTGTTCCCGCACCAACAACTTAACCAACAAGTCTATCGATATAAACGATGCTCCTCGAATCAATTAATTGTTAACTGTAACAACTAAGGCCCCTTTCAAGTATTTAGATTTACCTAACAAAAACAATCGCATTACTCGTTCAATACGAAAACAATTCTAAGTGCATTAACACTTAAAAAAACTCATGTCATGGTTTGTCGAAACTTCTAAACTGAAAATGTAGAGGTTCACAATAAATCACAATCCTAACTGATATTATACATGCGAAAGTGAGATTGTTTGTTACATTTTCACGCTAAACGAATTTGAACGAAATGTGGCACATGACGTCGGTAGACCATGATCTAGGTTAGGACATGAAAATTTTCACCCCAGTAGTACGTTCCCGTGGGATAATTTCCGACCTCCACTCGGGCGAAGCCGCGGGCATAAGCTAGTAAATTATAATAGTCGAAGATAAGCCGACCACAAAAAGACATAAGACCCATGAATAGTGAAACAAATGATATTCGATTGAAGGATCTTAGAAATGAGTACAATAAAAAATCCTCAGTACAATGCACTTTGAGGCAAAAGTGAAATCACCAATAAAGATCAATATTTGAATGTCGACGGACGTTCAACCTGGTATTAACAGACTGCGTAGATGGATAAAACGCCACTCTCAAGTCGAGGCAACAATAATTTTGCAACTTGATGAAAATAACCTCGATGTGTTGAGGCGTTATTTACCTATACTGTTTTGCGCACTTGTCAATGACAAGAAGTTTAATGATAATGGCGAAAAGGTCGTATGAGACGAGCGCGTACACAAACAAAACCATGCGTGCGGAGTGGTCGGTGCAGCGGCGGACGCGACGGACGCAGACAAAGCCGCGACGGAGCAAGCCGTCGATCTCCCCCGAATTAGTCCTGGCCGGGGCGGTGACCTCCGCGGCCACACGCGCCCGCTGCCGCTCCGCCACTAATCATCGCCGCGCGGGACACGCAACACGTCCATCCCTCGGCAAAACAAAACGCCCCCCGATACAGACTATATTCATATTTAATGTAAACAAAGCGTGACTAATTATCAGGTTAAGACTTCGACGTGATAATTGAGTCGAGTTTATAACAAAGAGACAAAGACCGAGAAAGAACATTGAAGAAAGGTCAATGAAATAAGAGCACGTGGAACTCGAAAACGACTTCTTACTAAGGGCGACGCAGTATCACATCACGTGTTTCGGAAAACGTTATAAAAGTCGATTATTTGGCACCCACAAAAGGCGAGTAAAGAAATATACCTAGTACATT
The DNA here is from genome assembly GCA_905333075.3 of Atethmia centrago. Classification (NCBI taxonomy): domain Eukaryota; kingdom Metazoa; phylum Arthropoda; class Insecta; order Lepidoptera; family Noctuidae; genus Atethmia; species Atethmia centrago. Next base: position 8,404,674 of record HG995383.1, on the reverse strand, counting down.
CAACCAAAGCAACTAGCCAATTTACAAACGTCTATTATTAGGAACAGTTATGCTCAAAGATAACACTTTGCTGACATAATTTCCTTCAAGACTGCATATTCTGATAACTATGAATGCACGATGATAAGTGCCAAATATTTTCCTAGTCTAAATAAGAACAAAGTACGAATACCAATCTTTGTTTTCAGCACTTAGTAATGGTAGCATCGTGAATTTTGCAACTCATTTGCTAATAAAGAAAAACAAAGGCGACATGTTTAGGAACAAAGAGGAACCCTGAGCTCCTTGCGGCCACAATATGTGGAAGTGATTCAGATTCAAAAGTAATGTGAGCTGCCGGGGAGTGGTACTTTCTCTTCACGATCGTAAAAACTATACGAAGCTGTGGTTAAGGGGAGTGCATACCTGATGTTGAAGTGAATTTCGTACCAAACAAATGTCTTTCCAAGTGCGCAGGCCCTTCAGCTCACAACCAGGCGACACCACGTCTGTACGGTTGAGGTCAGCATCCACCGGCATCACAATGAATGGTCACGCCACCTGAGACAAGTAATACAATCTATCTATTAAAACGAATGCACCTTTCATGCTCTCTCATCAACTAACAGTCGTATAATTCATTGGTAATGCTTATGTACATAAGTTTACTATGTAGAGCACTTCTCGGAATCTGCTAATATTGGAACTGTCCACCTTCGAGAACTGAAAAATCTTTCAACAAGTCCCTTTGTAACAAAATGTGGTAATTTATTTATATAATATATTTATTTATTATTACCAGGTTTTTTAATAACGCGCGAATAGACAGAGCTACGTATTATTATTTCGCCTTACTCGCTCATCATCATCCTAGTATTTTCTCGAATAAGGGTCAACTTTTGGCCTTACAACATAAAACTTTATAATCTGAATATCAATTATTTACTGGAGTGACTACCGTCTGACTTCCGCTACCCAACTAGCGCGGCGGTGTCCTAAATAAACTGTTACAACCCTACCAAATATTTTCGAGGCACAGAGACAACCTACACAATATTAGTATAGAAATCAAATAGATTTTGTTATGCTATTGACAACAATAAATAAGCCTAGTTATATTCTGATACGTGCAGGGTCGGACTGGGCCGAAAGGGCCCGGGTGGCTCCCCATAAGCCCGGGGCCCGAAACTTGATAATGGTAGATGGGATACTAGCGAAAAATAATGAAATAGACAAATTATTAATTATCAACAATATATATTATTAGGTACTTAAGTACAGTTCCAATTATATTTCACAACTAGTTTCAGGGAACAGGGATGGCCAGGTTCAACCAGTTTCGATTTTTTCTATTTCATTGCTTTCTAATTGTATAAACGAATTATCTGATCTAGTGTACATTTAGGTTGCAAGAGCTACCGCCCTACCTACCGCCTGGCTTGCGGCAAATCCCGCAAGACAGGCCCGTGAGGGGCCCGCGCAGGCTGGTGCCCGGCTGGCAAACGCCACCTCGACTATACGGCCAGTCCGACGCTGGATACGCGTATCCCGCACGCTAACGCGGTATAATCAAACGATCGAGGCCAGTATCCATTTCTTCGTTAATGGTTTTATGAAAAACGTTTATTAATTTTTATTAAAACGCCATTAGGTAATGCAACCTTATTAGTGAATGCAAAATGTTCAACACTTAGTTAGCATAACCATAATGACATAAGTGGCGTAGTCGGAAAATAACGATCACGACGAGGCAACAACGACGATAAATTACCTTATAACCTATTAAAGTGATACTAAACCATTCATATGGGAATTTACCATTTCTCAAAGATCTGTATTGGAAAGAGAAATCAGTAACCTAATTATGTAACTTCAATGGGAATTCACTTCTGTGATTAGTTGTTTGAGTATAGACAACCATACATTCAATTGTGTTTGCCAACACTGTTACATAATTAGGCTGTCTTCTTATACCTGTCATTATTAATTAGCACAACACTAGATAATGTATTACCCGATTTACCCTATTAAATACCCTAACCATGTATGTACCTACAAAGTTATAAGTTTTCTATTTGAAATCGAAAAAGGTCTTACCTTTTAATATTGATACAGAAGCACCAGCTATTATAAATAATAGGTATATCTGGTCCAGTATTTTGACAAGGATCTTCACTCTTGATTGAATTAAAGTTAACTGTATTCAGTTACAAACATACATACTGTCAAGCACAGAGTAGTAACGAAATGGAGCGCTTATACACATATTTCCTAACGAATCGCACTCACCGAAGTTGTGAGGTCCGCGGGGGGGAGATACGTCTTTCATTGGACGATCGCCGGCGAAGATTCATTCAGCGTAATTCCGATTGGCGACTGTCGCGGTGCTCGTGTTGCCTTAAGCGCCCTTCTCCCGCACATTATTACTCCATTTGCTTACTACTCTGTGGGTAAATGTGAAATCTAAATATACTAACTATTAACTCACTACATTTATACAATCTAAACTGCACAAGTGGTACACAAGTATACAATTAAAAGAAACAGGAAACAAACTACAAAGCTAAGTGGACTCTAATCTACAACGTATGAGTCATTCAAATTAAGAAATTACTCCTTATGGCTACTCATTTCAAAGCTCATTATTTTCACAATGACTCATAGTAACTATTGTACCAAAAAATTATGAATAGCAAAATAAACCAAGACTTTTTTTGTACCTTCTTTGTAACTATTATTTCAAACTTATAATTCCTTTTATATGTAACTGAAAATAGTGTTAAGAAACAAAATTGAAAATGGCTGTGTATCCAGAACTGTTTTCATCAGCTAAACAGTTAAGTAATAACAATAAAAGCAGCTACAAGCTTTAGAAAAACTGCCACATGTTGGCAGCAAGTTATCATGCAATTTAACACACTGATAACAACTATGCTTATCTCTGTTCCTATATAATACCTAAGCGGCTTGAATTCACATACATTTGATAGCTGACTTTCAATATGACATAGCATTTACACAACCAGACTGTCACACTCCAAATTTGAAGAAACATGTCTTATCTTATTGTTTGTGTACAATACATTTATTTACCATATTTTTCACAACTTTTAAGTGACTAGTAATAAAAGAAAAATGATTTCTTAATAAATATGTACTTACTTTTCTGAAAAAACATGACTGCCTTTTTAATTTCATATCACATCTTAATATAAGCAAAAAATCGTTTATATTATACTATCTACACAGACACACCTCAACAACTTTCATTATTTATGGTGTGTACGTACTGTGTATTTGTACTCTACAACTAATAATTTTATAGAGAACTACACATTATTTGAGTGTCTTAAAAAAATCCATAATTATAATAAATATTTTGACTGAATAAATTGTTACAATATTTATTTATAAAAGACAGGTGTCCCAACTAACTTATCATCGGCCAGCCCAAACTGCTTTAGATAGAAATTCGAAATTTGGACAGTAAGCTCTTTTTTGTGATGTAGGTTTGTATAAGAGAGCATTTTAGAAAATTCGACCCCTAAGGGGGTATATCATTTGTATGAAAAATCTTATTCCTTAGCTTTATAAACTTAAAACAGTGCAAATATGTAGTTAAATAAATAATAAGATCTGACATTATTAGTTTAAAGTTTGTATGGAAGACATTTGGTATGTATTTAAGATATTAAATTACATTATTTGGATTTCTTGAAAACCAACCCCTAACTGGAAAAGGGAAATAATAAAATTTTAGGGGAAGGCTTTTACTGCTTGCTTTGATTGACTCCAAAATTGGTATAAATAATCTAGGGTCAAATATTAGAAAAGTTCTAGACATCTTTTCAAAATTTATCCCATGTTGGGGTGAAAGGGGGAATACAGTTTGTATATCCAAAGTGGAATTTCTCTGGTTTAGAAATTTGACACAAATACTTGTCTAGGTAAATATTATTTTTAAACAAACACATAAAGGATGTTGAAGTTCGAAGGAGAAAGTATGATATAATTTACATTCAAATCAAACTAAAATATCCTGGCTCCATCAACTTTATCACTATGTTTGTTGGAAGTAAAAAACACAAATATAAACATTTAAAAGAACAATAAGTTTTATCATGGTTGTTCCAAATGTGGCTTTTGAGGTTGTTGTTATCTGCTTGAAAGTCACCATTTTTCGAAAACAAAACCTAAATAGAAATAAACACAAGCTAAAAAAAACTATACAGGATACAAACTAGCTAGGTAAAAACAAAAACAAAATTGTTTAGTAAGTAATCACACCAAATAATAAGAGCTACAAACATCCACTCCAAATAGTAAAAATAACCATTTTTTTGATTTACCTAACCTACCTTTTAACCTTAATCAGAACAGGATCCATAGTATGAAGTGTTTAACCTTTTGACTGCCAGTCATAGATGACAGACCAAAATGTGCCCAGCACACCAGTCACAACTACATGACAGATTTTAAGAAATAATTCATAGCTTGGCACCCAGGGCAAGTTTTGCTTTTTTGACATGGCAGTCAATAGGTTAAAGCCATTATAGTTCTGCAAATGAGGGATGGGTCTATGCTTACTGTATAGCTCCATCACACTCTTGCAATGGAATAATGATGAATCTAATATATCATTACATGAACCCTGAACTGGTTCAAGTTAGCATCATAAACAACTTGATGGTACGTGCTAGGCCCTAAATATATTGTTTTCATACTACAGAGTACAGATAATTTGATAAACTGTGCAATATTTCAGTGATTAGCTGCACATGCTATGAAAGAGCATAATTTAAAAAACAAATATTGTTACATGCAAAGTAGGCAGACATACTATTAACATAAAATATTTTAGTATCAGCAGAAACAGGGATAAATAATGAAGATTGAATATGTAGTAAACCCACAAAAGCATGACCAATAATTATATTGATTACCAAAAGAAATAGTCTGTTTTCTATAGCATTCTAAACAAATTAAAAATAATTATAAACTGTTTGTTTATGCATCTTTATCAATGACATGGCAGTCATTATAGCTGCAATAAGCATCATGCACAAAAGTTACTTTACCCAATACAATATATACTGTTGTATCATCCATCACCATCTTTGTACCTACATTGTTTTATTTTAATATAATATTCAACTTTCAAATTCTTGTGATACTGGTTTTTTTTGTTTTTACAAGGAAAAAACGGGTACATGCCACCTGGTTACAGGAAGTATAACTCGTGGGCAGCTACACTAAAATACTTTAAAAAATGTAGGTAGGTACGCAGTTACTAATACGAAATATTGTGAAATAGATAGAGAACCATGATTTGGCAGTAAGATACAAATTGTAGTGCAAATTAAGCTAACATTAAGGAAGAAACTACACTAGAATGCCTCCCAAGGTGGTGTCATGCAAAAAAATGCGTACCTAATGAACAAGTGCACTCTTGGTTTCAGATAATCCCGTGCACTTAAAAGTCTTGGGCAAAACATGGAGCTAAAGTTCTAGACCAAAATCGTTTATAGCTACAGTCTCTTCACGGGGCAGAAACAAAGAAAATATTGAAGAATTTAGTAATTGGCATTCACGAAGAAAATGGCGTCATATCACTAGTCACGGAACAAGGTACAATTTCGTCATACGAATGCACGGGTCACAATCACAAAAAAAACACCACAATAAAACAAATACATGCTGTACAAGTGATTTTGTTCATATAATTACTCACTTTGAATAAAAATTCCAAAGAAAATCATCCAAAAACTCAAAGGACTGATGACAAGGCACTCCACTCACCGTTTGCAAAACCAGACTGGTATCACGTGACCTGTAATGTTACCAATATTGTAAAATATACAGATTCTGGTAGAAAAAATCTACTTTAAAATATTTGACACCATTTTTAAATACATTTACAAAAACTAATCTCCCCTATATAAAAATAAATCTAAGGTTCCGCCGATAGCGTGTTTTAATTTTTGGTCGGTATGGTGATTGGCAGGCCAATGATGCCTAACAATGGCTGAAGTTGAGCTGTTGATGATTATGATGCTCGTTTTTTTACAGCAGTCCATATGTATAAATTTTTCCCATGAATCATCAGGATGGATAGAAACTGTTGAACGCAACCTGCTCCGATTTATTATACCTAATCTAAATATAACGATCCTGACATATTATATGCAGTCCTACTGACTAAAAACTCGATATACTGAAACTCGATACTGAAGCTTAATTGACGAAAAGAAAGTGTTTGTGCTTAATTACCATAAATGTTGGTAATCGTCTTTATATCAGAAAACAATCAACCCCCCGCAATCTCCGAACTCCCTTCGAGAGTGTTTTTACCCGACTGCCTCAGGAGGGTAATGTTTTTCGAGAGTATGTATGTCTATTTCTTTGGCACGCTCTGTAGCCTAAACGGCTTGATGGATTTTAACGTATGAGGTGTCCTTAGATTCGTCTTAATTGTGGGAGTGACATAGGTTATATAATATTTATAAATTGCATCTGCAAATACAAAAAAAGGAGGGGGAGTTTTTTTTTAAATTAATTGCAATTATATTGGTATCAAATAAAAGCTAGTAATGAGTAATTTTCAAATATATGTATATATAAATAAAACTAAAAAGCTTGAAATAAAATAAATTATTTAAAAAACAAAAAACCCGACTGCAAAAACACAACTGAAAAGGGAAAAACAAGCATTATAATCTATATAATTTTGGTCTTGCAGGCGGGGACAATCGATTAACCTGAAATAAGGTGTAACTGTTGATTGTCCCCGCCTGCGATACCAAGATTCTATAGATTATAATGCTTGTTTTTCCCTTTTCAGTTATGTGGTTTTGCAGTCGGGTTTTTTGTTTTTTAAATAATTTATTTTTTTGAGTGCCAAGTTATAAGTTCTCCTATTTTTCATGACTAACTCAAAAAATACATATACATTTCCAGCACAAACTTTCTTATGGGCAAAATTTTCAAAATTAGTTGGCAAATGAAAGGAAAAAAAAAATTATAGTATCAGTGAGGATTCTTTTTTCATTATAATATAAAATAATTATACCTGCAGATATTTAGAAAAAATAATAAGGATAAAAACTGCCACTTGCTCACTTCAGATGTCGCTACTATCCAACGTCTAAGAATTTGGCAGCTAGGTGTCCCTATCCATACATATTCTGTAAACAAGCGAATTTCTTTTACGCATGATTAACATTAATATGCTTCATAGCGCAGCTATTGACTGCATGCGGACGGTGAGCAATGGGTAGCTCACCGTCCGGTAAGGACCAGGCCCGGGACGACGGCGCGTTGTCACACGCGCCTCAAAGAGATGTCGTTAGCACAAGTGTAGGGGTCCACTAGGGTCGATGCTTGCCGGGGTCGCGGGAAGGTACAAAAGGGTTACCGTGGCCCCTGGCAACACAAGCAACGGAAGGAACACGGGTGGATTTTAGTCAGTAAGAGTCTGCACACCCTCCGCCCAGAGCGGGAGAAGTTATTTGATGATTTCCCACCCAAAAAAAATAATTCTATTAACTGCAAAACTACGGAGACCCATGTATTTGGAAGTTTTTCAGCCAGGAAGGTCATCCTTGAGTTGGTTTTCAACTTTGATCAGGTTATTTCTGTCATACGCCTCCAGTCTTCAACAAAAAAAGAACTTAAATTCAACAAACACAAAATAAATCAATAAATTATGAATGTTTTATTATCCATATCCAGTGGTAGACGCTTCCCCTGTTCTTAACTTGTTTTTTAATAGTCGTACACTCCAAGTCGCACACATATTTATCTAGCTTTCGTTTAATTTGTGATCGACACAAAAGTAAACTTAAACAAAATAATGGTGGTTTATAGACGGACAACTGTGCTGCCACCTATGACGAGCTTTCAGTTTTTAACCCCATTTGAACCACAAATTCACAAGTAACCATTGCCAGGCAAAAGTTTATTTTATAATACAACTCTGTGCCTTCATTATCGTCATGAAACTGATAGAGTAACCCATAATGATTAATAACTACAGTAAAATCTGTAAAATGTAATTTTGCTATGTCACGATAATATGTAAGTTAATCCATGACGTCATTCAATCATCAATCAACTTAAAAACAAATAAAGTGTTGCCATTCTCATATCTGAATAAATTACCATCTTCAAGCCGATGTTGAGCCGTGATGTTGAGTGATGATTTTGTGACGACTTGTTACGCTGTCAAAGTTTGAAGAAAGTACCATCTGAAGAATATTGCATTTTTTAGCATAACAAATTACAATTTTCCATTCTTAATGCTTTTCTGACCTGTAGGACTAAAAGAGACAAAACATGGGTGGCATGCAATATTCGAATATTTTATTTTATTGAAAAAGTAGACTTGCAGCTGATTTTCGTTTTGTAGTGGATTTGTATCAAATCGAAAGAAACGTGGACCTATGTAAAGATTTCAGTTAAATACATTTAGTGTAGTTACGATTATATACATTTTTATTATACTATAATGCCGACAATATCAGTAAAACGTGACGTTCTTTTTACCGCACTTGGCAGGACTTACAGTTAGTACTTCAGTTTATGCTCAACTTATTTAATAATTCGATTATGTTTATGAACCTTGAATTAAAAACTGTAAAACTTATCTTTCAGCTGACGATGAATTCCAAGACCTTTGCTTTGAGTTTGGCTTGGAGCTTGATGAAGTGGTAAGTACTTGTTTTGTATATTTAAATTATAACCTATAGCAGTTCTAGATGTAGGAGCCTAGAGGAAACTTCATTCACGTTTTTCCACCATCGTTAATAGCTTAGGCATCTTCTTTACTTATACCGAAAAAAAATGTAAATATGTAGATCAGGGATCCTCAAACTATTTTGGACTAGTGACCCCTTTTCCAAAATTAACTGTTACCTCAGACCCCTATGGCCAAATTACCTACTTTAAAGATCAACCCCCTTGTTCATAATGGTCCGCTAACTTAAAAAAACTGCTACAGAGTGTAATTTTCATTCTGACTTAGGTCAATAGAAGAAGAGAGAGTGAGAATTAGCAATGCTTTAAGTTAGCAGACTATTATGAATAAGGGGACCTATCTTTAGTTTTTTCCTATTGATAAAAAATACCTAGGTACTAAGGTACCAATTGGAAAACTTTGCACTTGGTTAAGTGAGTAAAGTTGACTTCATTATCTCATCAAAATTTAACAAAATAAAAAGACATACAATTCAATAAATATCAAGTTTAATTTATAATGATTATTCCAAATTAGGTACTTAAAGAATCTTAAGTGGGTAGGAAATTATATTTAAAAAAGTATTAATTCACAAAGAGAAAATAAAACATTCAGTGTGATCGATGAACCAGGTGACTATCTACCAATCTAGCTACATCCGGTTCAATATTGGTGAGTTGCAGCCTTAAATCTCCACGTTCGTTGATTTTCAAGCAGTTTCTTTGTTTCGTCAAAATGTTTGTTACCACACTGAAGCTTTTTTCAACTAGGTATGATGATGGAAAAGCGATAAGGTATTTTTCAGCAATGTTCCACAATGTAGGATACTGTGTTTCAATGTTGCGTTGCATCCAGAACTTCTGATAGCCTTGCTTGAACTTCTGCTTAAGCTCTTCGTCTGTGCTGATGGTAATCAACTCTTCTTGCATTATCACATTGGCTTCTTCTATGGCTGTGGTATTGTACGGATTTATTATCCATTGAGGAATTTGTAAATTTAAAAGATCCTCAAACCTCTCCGTAAAATCCTTGTGTAATGTGTCCAAGTGAGTGACATATAATAAAATGTCATCATCTTGAAGCATTTCTGGTAATTTTGACAAATGCAGAAACTGCAAATATACTTTTCTGCCTAAATTTTGTTTATAAAGGATTAGTTTACCCACGAAGGCTGATATTATTGATTTTGTTTTAATCAAGTTAAGATCGTCACCCTGCAGCTGCAAATTAACTTTGTTGAACATTATATACAAAGATATCAGTCAAGTAATAAATATCTGTTTTACAGTTGTTCAGATTTTCTTTCAAATTCGGATCTTTTTCTTGTAAAAACTCCAACACAGATTCAAAAATGGCTGAAAATCTTTCTAAGCAAGAGCCTCTTGATAGCCAGCGAACTTCAGTGTGCAGAAGTAATCGAGTAAAAACTTCGTCGTTTTCCTCACATAGCTGAGCAAATAACTGAGAGTTCAAAGAATTGCTTCGAATCTTGTTGATAGCATTTATTACATATTGTAAAGACTTATGCTCACTCAGCTTTTTTGCTACTAAATGCTGCCTGTGAATCACGCAGTGAATGACCAGTACATCAGGCAGTTGTCGCTTTAAGTGAGCTATAAAACCACGATGACGACCAACCATAGACGGTGCACCATCAGTCGCAACAGAAACAATGTTCTTCCATGGAATAGCTTCGTCAGTAAAAAAATGTTCCACGGCCTGAAAAATCGATTCTCCTCTGGTACCAGTCTCTAAATATGTAGCAAAAAGCAGTTCTTGGCACATATTTTCATCTTTGATATATCGAACATATCCTAACAACAGAGCTTCATTGCCGGGTAATGTAGACTCGTCCAACTGGAGATAGAATCTGTTGGTCTGTAAGAACTTGCATAAAATGTTTTCCACATCGCGTCCCATCTCGTCTATGCGTCTCTGAGCGGTGTTATTGCTCAAAGGTATTCTCTTTAAAATATCATGTGCGGGTTTGTGCAATACATTGTTAAGGACCTCCGCAATGGCTGGTAAGATAAGCTGCTCTCCAATTGTGTGGGGCTTCCCCGACTTCGCTATTAGTAAAGATATATTATAGGACGCTAGTAAACCATCCTCGTCTTTAATAGATGATGACGCAAACATCGTTCTTATGGATGGCCTTTTGTCTAGTTTTTCTTTAAATGCTTGAAAAAATGACAAGGGCTTACTTTTTTGTCAGCATGTAGGTACTCATGTGGTCATCCATTTTTGAAGGCTTCATGGCATCGTTACTGAATACTTTTTGACATATGAGACATATCGGCAAGTGTTGATTTAATAGAGATGCAATAAATCCGAACTTCAAGTAGTCCAAACTGTATTGTCTACATTTTTTTTTCGTGTCCGCCATCTTAAAACTCGCAAATAAAAAAATAAGAAACTACCTAAATAAAAAACCACAATGTATGCCCCACTGTATGGCAATGCTGATGCGCTGTGCCGAATAAAAACTGTTTGGTACTTACCCTGTTAATTTTTCATAAACTGCAGATATTATATGGTTACGCTATTAACTCGCGTAGGGAGCTCAGCATTTTGTAAATTCTTTTTCAGTCACTTTATTTCACTTATTAGCTATGTAATAAATTTGTAATCTCTTGAAATAAATGAGTACTTATATGAGTTATCATCGTTCAAGCTCCAACGACTTTCAAAACGCAAATGAACTTTCAACCTTTTTTTTTTTGATACGGGCTTTTATGCTGTGGTCCCGCGGGGGTCCTCGACTGCTTTACTGGGTGTCGGTGGGGCCAGAAGGGCCTCTCACCTATTTAACTTAAAATTAGGCAGCACAACTAAGGGCGTCCCATAGTGGGACTCGAACCTCGGCTTAGGGCGCTACCGGTTACTGAGCAAGCGGAGACTTGTCATCACTGTGTTATATTATTATTATTGGGGATATAATTTGAATTAACTTGCTCCGCGCGGGCGGGCTGATTCAAGGGTCGGGAGGAGTGACTTATTACTCTTTTTAATCTAGCTCGCGGAGGTACTCGCCGTCGAGTACGGGAGGTCAGTGTGGTGTGTTTTTGTTTCTGATGGGCTAACTTAATACTCTCTTGGTAGAGAGTGATGTCGTCATCTTTGTCGGTTAATGCGTGTTTTGGTCGTCGTGTGCGTGAAATGCGTGAGGGAGTGTAATTGGCAGCTGCTGCCACTAGTGGATTAGTGTGCGTGGTAGCAGAATCGAAAAAGCGTTTGCTTGTTTTTTTTGAGAAATTGCCGGATGGTTGGCAATTTTAGATCGACATGTAATTGATCATTGCGTACGAACTAGGGGCTGCCCGTGGCTTTTCGCATGAATCGATTTTGGAGGACTTGCATTTTTTTTAATAGAGACGGCTTGACGTGTGCGAACACGACGCCCGCATATGTCTGTATTTAATAGGGGTCGATTTTTAAACCTCGTCGACCCCCAAAATCAGTTTTCGTTTATGTCGCGACCCCTAGGAAACCGATATCGACCCTAAGGGGTCGATATCGACCACTTTGGGAATCCCTGGTGTAGATGATGCAAACTCTAGTAATACTGCTTGTACCATTTATAAACTTTTTAGATAAATTACCTACTTAATTATCACAATTAAATAGGTAATTTACCTAAAAATAAAAGACTTTATCACATTAAATGTGATAAAGTATTAATTCCCATGCTAATGAAGAATGAGTCTGAATTTTAATAGACAAGCACACTAAACAAACATGAGATAAGATATTTAAAATATAATTTCAGACAACAGAGAAGCAGATGCTGATGAAAGAGCAAGGTGACCATGTTGGAGCCGGAGTATCTGAGGAGATCCTGTATAGGATAGACATCCCTGCTAACAGATATGATTTGCTCTGCTTGGAAGGATTGGTGGACGGCATCTTAGTTTTCCAAGGAAAGTTAGTATTAAGGCTTTCATGTAGTTGACAAACAGATAATGTGGCCTAGTGTGTTGTGTTAATACACAAGCTTAATACACTGGTCAGCAAATAAACCGAGCCACCCGCTACCTAGGAACTCTGATTCGATTTTCTCAAACAGTATAAAACTTACAACTATCAAAGTTATACCTACAAAAAGTGCGTTTCATGGTAATTAAAATGACTACAAATTAATTCGAAAGTACCGTCAACTCACATTGTAATCAAGCAACAAACACGATGCTAACGATTTGCTCTGTTTTCACCAGAGTTTGAAATTAGCGTTCTTTTTCTCTACAATGAGGGTAGTCGGATATTTCTTATCATTTCTTTAGTTTTTGTCCATCGTTTTCTCAGACGCGCGTGTTTTTGCTACTTTTTTCGATTAATAATGGATACAACACCTCAGGAAGCAGCTCAAGCTGTCGCAATACTTCAAGCAGGCATTGCGCAACGTGAAGTCGCTCGAAGGCTTCGAATCAGCAGATCTTCTGTGCAACGAGTTTACAGACGATACCTAGAGACTGGAGCATTCGATCGCCGTCCAGGTACGGGCAGACATCAGCAGCAGATGATCGTTATATCCACCTTACTGTTCTGCGAAATCGCCACCTCAACGCAGTTCAAGTCCAACAAAGTGCGTGACGAACGCCAAGTGGTCATAAGTTCAGATACCGTCAGAAGGAGACTTGCTGAACGGAACCTGACCCCAAAAAGAGCTGCAACAGGCCCAGCATTAACGATAGCACACCGGCGAGCACGACCTGAATTTGCTCGAGAGCATAGGGATTGGACATTAGACCAGTGGAGTAATGTACTCTTCACTGATGAGACCAGGGTGAGTCTACATGGAAGTGATCGACGTCAGAGAGTATATCGTCGCCCTGGAGAACGTTATTCTCAGTGTTGCATCGAGGAAACTGTTGCTTATGGAGGAGGATCTGTAATGGTCTGGGGCGGCATCTCGTTAACAGCACATCCAGCATTAGTTTTCATCGAACCGACGGGCCGTACACGTGGACTGACTTCTCATCGCTACATTACTGAAATCCTCGCAGACCATGTGGTACCTTACGCAGGATATATCGGGCAGGATATGCAATTGATGCATGATACTGCACGGCCTCATGTTGCTCATGTGGTGACCCAGTATCTACGCGACGTCAGCATTCGTACGATGGACTGGCCAGCTCGAAGCCCGGACTTGAATCCGATAGAACACTTGTGGGATGAGCTGAAACGTCGGGTTCGAGCCCGGGTACCTGCTCCAACAAGGCTTCCAGAGCTGCGAATCGCAATTGAAGAGGAGTGGAATACAATTCCTCAAGATTTTATCGTCAGGCTCGTAAGGTCGATGAATACAAGGATGCTGGCAGTTATCCGAGCAAGGGGAGGGAATACGGAATATCGATCAAAAACTTTTTTTTTTTATTTTATCTTTGTTTTTGGCTTTAATTTTTTTTTTTTACTTTATCATTACTAACGATTGTCACGACTGGAAAACGACTCTTCTTTGTAAAATCCTTAATAAACACTGAAATCTTGATTAAACCCAATGAGTTTCCTTTCATTTTAATCACCATGAAACGCACTTTCTGTAGGTACAACTTTGATAATTGTAGGTTTTTTAGTTTTTGAGAAAATCGAATTAGAGTGCCTAGGTAGCGGGTGGCTCGGTTTATTTGCTGTCCAGTGTATTTGCACAGGCTGGCTGCCTTATCAACTGGTTTGAGCAATATTATGCCCATTCAAATTCCTATCAGTGTGCAAAAATCTCCATTCTACCTCTTTTTCTTGTCACATGCAAAGCTCACTCATTGTGTGAGTCATGGTACACACATTGAGCTAGCAAACACTTGCAACCCACTCTAAATGTTAATAAAACAAATTGAATGTCTTCAGGAAAGCTCCACCTCAGTACACTCTTAAAAAGACTGAAGATTGTCATGCGCTGCACCTGACTCCAGCGACGGGACAGATCAGACCATATGCAGTGGCCGCTGTACTCAGAGGAATTACTTTCACCAAGGAGTCGTATGACAGCTTCATAGATCTGCAAGTGGGTAATGCATACATTACCTTTATTTATTTATTTATTTCATTGTGGAAAAAAGTGTGGTCTGACTACAGACATTATTATGGATGCCAGTTTGTTTCGTCTACATGTCACTGGATAAGAATAGCAAGTATGAAGTGTGTGCATGGATATTATACACACACTTCATACTAGCAAATAAATGCAGTGTCTGCAACATAAATAATAGGCCCATAGTATAATTTTTGGGGTTCCGTTCCTCAAAAGGAAAAACAGATCCTTTATAGGATCACTTGTGTGTCTGTCTGTCTGTCCGTCTGTCACAGCCGGTTTGCTCCGAATTTACTGGTCTGATTATGTTGAAATTTGGTACACATGAATTTCTGTGACCAAACATGGACGTGTAATGTAAATAAATGAATTTTGAATATAAGGGTCAATTTTAGGGGGCAAATTAGAAAATTAAAAGAAATATATTTGCAAGCTGTACTGTGTGACACATCAAACTAAAGGAGTTGTCGTAAGGGCCTCAAATGTATTATTTTTTTTATAATTTTAAAATAAATAGTTTTAAAGTTATTAAGAAAAGAGAGAAAAAAAAAACAGGAAATAGTTCTTTACTTATAGATTACAGGAAAACCTATAAGAAGTAGTAATGTATTGTTATAATATTATTGTTGACATGCATGTGAACTCCATAGGGAGTTTCCATGCAATACAATAAATGTAGGTACATACAGATGTACCTACATTTATTGTACGTCCTAAGGGCAGGACATAGCTGTTCGCAAAGCACTAAATTAACACCAGTTGTATTATGTACACTTTCCTATGATCCACAATAAAGATGAATTGAATTGAGTCTATGGTATTAAAATAACATGGACAATCTCTCAATATTGTGCCTACGACCATACATTTGCAGTTGGAATGTATGGGAGAGCATGTTTTTTAAATACAATGTTAAGTTTGTTCTTGGGATAAATTATCTTGGAATAAAAAAAGGGGTAAAAATAAAGATAATATGATCATTGTACGGAACACTCACCACACGAGTTCAACTCGCTGTCCAGTTTTTAAATGTTCATAAACTGATGTAATGTAAAGCCACATTATATAGGTAGATACTAATATATATAATAATAAATTATATATAATATATATAATACTTATAAACTAGCTGGTGTGGCAAGTTATTGCCCCTTACATTTCTTTGATTGTGGACGGTTTATAAGGTGTCTGTAGTCTGTCTTAGGCTTATATTGCAGCCGCGGATATTGTGTGTCGCGGGATTTAGAGAATCCTGCGGCTAGTGACAGCTAATGATGGCTGTCAGACGTCATAGTGCACCGGCGCCGAACGGAAGCATTTCGTCTCACCGCAAACCAAGTTTTTTCAATCTCAGTTCATCGCGCCCGCAAAACCGCAAACTTTATTACGTTATCCCGTAATCCTTGGGGATATACTGTGCTACGTTTTCAAAATTAAAAATAATAACCCGCGTCCGATTAAATCCAAAATATAGACTTTCAAGTGACCAGTGTACGGGCAAGCAAGGTGGCCACCTGCCCAGAAGGATTCTTCAAGACTTTCGCCAGGAGAAGCACAGGTACCGCTTTTGCATTATTTGCTGGAGTTAGGCTACAGACGCCACCTGACCGTCACCAATTCCTCTTTGAAAGTTTGCTCAAAAAAAAAGGCAAATTGAATTATTATGCATTCCAGATAATAATTTTTCTGTCGTCCTCGACCCGCAAGGATACACGGCTATTTTATACGCCTGTCCCTCCACACTTATGGTCCATTCGAGCCTGGATAGGTATCAGTTAAACAAGTACAAGTCATTGCAAGTACTTACGATAATTTACAGCAATTACTATTAGATAGTGCCTTATAATGGCAACTCAAAAACAAGAAACTAAATTAGCTCAGCTTATTGCTAAAAAATAAGTAATTTTTGAGCGAGTTAATCGCTTGTATAATTCTTCCAAAAGTATATCTAATTATGATTCACGCTCGAACGAGTTATTCCTAGCGCAGTCTGAATCTATTGGTGAATCTTACAGCAAGTTTGAAACAATAATTGACCAGATCAATGAGTTGCAGTTTAAAATTGATGAAACCCCACCCGACTATGGGAGTCTAAGTTCTATTGAAGACTTATATTCAACTATTAAATACAAACGTAATCTCATTCTTTCAAGTGGCAAAACATTAACATCAGATCAGAAGGGAGGTAGAAGCATAAAGTTACCACCAATCGAGTTACCATCGTTCGACGGTAGAACTGAAAATTGGCCCATGTTTTATGAAATGTTCCGTACTAATGTTCATTTAAATACTGATCTGACGGATTCGCAGCGTGTGCAGTATTTAATAAGTAAATTAACTCATGATGCCTTAAAACTAACTGCAGGCATTGTTCCCACAGGAGATACATACAGTGTTATGTGGAACAGTCTTGTCAAAAGGTATCAAGATAAACGTAGTTTAGGTATTCATTATCTCAATAATATACTGGACATTAAAGGATGCGCCGGCAATGCTGCTAGTCTGAATGCATTTGTAGAACTATATTCAGCGTCTGTCGCTGCATTGAAGCAGTTAGATATTTCAGACTTATTAGATTTTGTGATATTACACTGTGGTTTAAGAAAGGTTGACTCACAAACTGTTCAACAATTTGAAAGCCGTGTGAGTGGCAAGGAATTGCCTTCCTATACGGAGTTTATAATATTTATGCAAGACTATGTTAAGGTACTCCAGCGCTCACACGTTAATAATTCACAGACGGAATCGCGTGCTAAGTCTAGTTTAGCTAACAATCGAAGTAATACTCAAAGTACCGCTAAAGCGTTTGTATCTTGTAGCGAACCAGCTTCGAATAACCGCTGCCCGCTGTGTGACGGCGATAACGTCGATCATCGACTGTTTGATTGTCCACAATTTAAAAATATGAATTCTCCGCAAGCTCGTTTCGAATTTATTAAAAAGAAACATGGCTGTGTAAATTGCTTAAGTCTATCCCACTCTTTGGTTAAATGTAAATCACGCAGTGTTTGTAAAACTTGTAAGAAAACACATCATTCATTGTTACATTTCTCCGAAGTAAAAAGTGATTCAACGCCGAGCGAGCCTGCCGCTACGTCTGTCTCGCTTAGTGCCGCCGCTAAAATATGTTTACCGACAGAGACAACTATTTTGTTAGCTACCGCGCAGATATACGTATATGATAGCAGCGGCCGAGATAAGCTTGTTGTCAGGTGTTTAATAGACAATGGATCGCAAAATAATTTAATTACTGTGGACTGTTGTAAACGTTTGAACTTACCCATAATTAAATTACGCAATTCGTCTTTACAAGGTGTTGGTATGACCTCACGACCTGTACACGGCTTTATTTATCTCAATATAGAATCTCGGATTAATCCTCACAATAAGTATTATATACACGCATTAGTTGTTGATTGCATTACAGATAGACTTCCCGCTAGTTTTATCAGATTAAATGACGATATGTCATATTTAAATAATTTACCGCTTGCTGACTCAACCTGGAATGTACCTGGTGGAATCGATGTTGTGCTTGGAGCACAGCTGTTCCCTTTTATTTATTTAGGTGATAGGGTTGACTCAGGCACCCGCGCACCCCCAGCTATACTGACTAGTTTCGGATATGTACTGATGGGTGATATTGATTGTCATAGTAGTGACGTAACACACATGACATCTTCGTTTACCGCGCTTGCTAGCATTGACGTCGAGTCAAGTTTGCAGAAGTTTTTTGAGCTAGAGGAAATTCCATCTCAGCGTTTTATTAGTCCGGACGAATTAGAGTGTGAAAATAATTTTAATTCTTCAGTTTTATTTAAAGACGGTAGATATTTTGTCGATTTACCTTTCGCGCGCAATCCCTCCGAATTAGGCAATTCACGCGGTGTCGCTCATTGGCGGCTACTTGCGCTCGAGCGTAAATTCACGTGCGTGCCAACCCTACGCCAGGATTACAATAAAACTATCACCGATTATATAACTCAGGGGTATTTAGCGGAGGTACCCGACTCTGAATTAACAGAAGAGGGTTACTACATACCGCATCACGCCGTTATTAGACCGGACAAAGACAGCATTCGAGTGGTTTTGGACGCTAGTGCCAAAACACACTCGGGGTTGTCACTCAATGACATTCTGCATGTCGGACCTAATTTACAGGCCCACTTGTTTTAATTATTACTCGATTTTCGTACCCTCCCTGTCGCAATGACAGCGGATATAAAACAAATGTTCCTACGGATCGGTGTAAATGAGCACCACCGCAAATATTTACGAATTTTATATCGATTCAACAAAAATGAACCTATACGTACTTTTCACTTTAACCGCGTTCCCTTTGGATTAAAGCCTAGTCCTTATTTAGCGATGCGCACAATACGCAATTTAGCGTGTGAGCATGGCGACCGCTATCCTGAGGCTTCTAAATTAGTAGAAACTCAGTTTTTTATGGACGATTATGTCTATTCTGTTCCTGATGAACAGATTGCTATACAATTATCCCGCGATTTAATTGAGTTATTTAAGTTAGGATCCTTTGACCTGGTCAAATGGGCTACTAACTCACCCGCTTTGTTGGAGATTCTCCCAGAGTCTCACCGCTTACCAGTTAATTTTTCTGGCATGGATAATGATAAACATAATTTCAAAATCCTTGGATTAACCTGGGAACCCGCTGATGATTATTTTTCTTTGACAACAGTCGCTGTAGATGATAAATGCACTAAGCGTGCGATTCTATCGCTAGTTGCCCGCTTGTTCGACGTACTTGGCCTCGTAGCACCCGTCGTGTTGTACGCGAAAATCCTAATTAAGGAACTTTGGTTAGCTAAAATAGGTTGGGATGAGGTTCCTCCGGACTCCATCACCAATCGGTTTTCCGTTTTTTTGTGCGATTTCCCACTCACTCTCTTCTCTAAAGGTTCCTCGCCACATTGGCGTCTTTAGAGAAGCTGTAGTGAATATCGTAGCCTTTTGCGACGCCAGCTTTAGTGGTTATGGTTGTTGTATTTATTTACACATAACTGACTCTAAAGGCAATATCAGCGTTCGGCTTTTATGTGCAAAGTCCAAAGTTTCCCCCGCTAAAATAACAACGCTAGCTCGATTAGAACTTGTCGCCGCTTTACTTCTGTCTAAGCTTGTTCGCGTGGTCAAAGATAAACTTTCCGCTCGTGTACCTATTGCAGGTGTCTACGCTTTCTCGGACTCCACCATAGCTCTTTCGTCGATCCACTCATCTCCCCATAGATGGTCTATTTTTGTCAGTAATCGCATTGCTAAAATATAGGAAAACCTACCTGCCGCTAGTTTTAATTACGTGTCCGGAAAGGAGAATCCTAGCGATTGTCTCTCCCGCGGCATGCTGCCATCTGATTTAATTGAACACTCGTTATGGTAGAACGGTCCTACTTGGTTCCATCGACCCATTAGCGAGTGGCCTTTAAAATTCTCTCCTACTGAATGTGAAACATTGCCAGAGTTTAAATCAGGTTTTTCTTGTAGAAACATCAAATACTGAACCGCGTATTTTAGATACAATAGCTGACCGTGTTTGTTCATGGAATAAATTGTTACGTGTATTTATGTACATTCTTAAATTTACGAACAGACTACTTAGTCATAGCTCTGTTAAAAATATACAAACCGCCTAAAATTTCATTATTCGAATAGTTCAAAATACGCATTTTTCTAACGATTTAAATTTAATTAAAGCAGGCGAACTTCCATCTAAGAAGTTGCGCTGTTTGTCTGTCTTTATTGATAGCTACGGAATCTTACGTATTGGGGGCAGATTGTCTAAATCTGACTTACCATATGAAGCCAAGCATCCCGCGCTTTTACCTAAACGTGACCGCGTAGTTGATCTAATTATTGATCACTATCACAATACGTACTGCCACACGGGCCCCTGGATTATTGATGTCTATTATAAGGCAGCGGTTTTGGATATTAGATGGACGAACAGTCATACGTTCCCGCTGTCGGAAATGCAACACTTGTTTCCGTCTAAATCCTACGCATCTAACACCCAAAATGGCTGAACTTCCTGGATACCGTGTCCGTGATACTAAAGCCTTTGTGCACACTGGAGTAGATTTCGCCGGGCCGCTTGCTTACACACCTATTCGCCGTAGAGGTCAACGTTCGCAAAAACTTTATATATGTTTGTTCATATGTATGGTAACTAAAGCCATACATATCGAACTCGTATCGGACCTCACATCCGAGGCTTTCTTATCCGCATTTAAAAGATTTATTTCTCGCCGCGGTCCAGTGTCTGTCATGTACTCAGACAATGGTACCAATTTTGTTGGCGCTAAGGCGCAACTTGATGATATTTATTCTTTCTTATTGAACTCGTCTGTTCAAACAGATATTAAAAATGAGCTTCTAAAATCTCGCATTGAGTGGACAAGAATACCGCCGCGAGCTCCGCACTTCGGAGGTATTTGAAGTAAGTAAGTCGAACATTAAGAGTGTTAAAACTCACTTGTATAGAGTCATAGGAAAGCAGCTTCTCACTTACGAGGAACTCTCTACCGTACTGGTACAAATCGAGTGCCTTTTAAATTCTCGACCGCTTAGTGTTCTCTCATCAGACCCGCATCCGGACGTGTTCACGCCTGCGCATTTTCTAATGTCCAGTCCACTTAAGCATTTGCCTTCTTCTGAATTGACAGAAGAAAACATAAATTTAAAAAACCGCAAAAGGCTTTTGGATCAGCTTGTGTTATCCTACTGGAACAAATGGCGAGTTGAGTACTTGCACACGTTGCAAGTTCGCCAGAAATGGTGCACTCCCGATCGCCCTATAGAGATCGGTACTGTCGTTCTCTTGGGTCAAGATAACGTACCACCATTGACTTGGCCATTGGGCATCATAGTGGAAGTTTTTCCGGGATCGGATGGTGTAATTCGAGTAGCTTCAGTAAAAACCGCGTCAGGTACATATAAACGTCCTGTCACCAAGTTATATCCTTTGCCAACCCAATAGAACTATATTATTTCGTAGTTTAATTTAGTTTATAATTTACAATAGTATATTTTCTCAATGGTACGCCATTACATAGTTATAATTTAGCTTAGTAATTCAACTTTGTCTTAATTTAATCAAACTGCAATTTCATTCTTTGGAATCTGATAATTAATTTCGAACGCCGTTTCCTAGTAATGGTGTTTTGAACTGCTGCTTGGGATTCTCTTGATGCTTTCAGACTGCCAGATATATAAACATCATCTCATCCTCCCAACCGCACCAGCTTTTCAGCGTATAGATTATCATCTTTGAAAGCTCGGGACCTTTCAAGGCGGGGAGTATGGTGTGGCAAGTTATTGCCCCTTACATTTCTTTGATTGTGGACGGTTTATAAGGTGTCTGTAGTCTGTCTTAGGCTTATATTGCAGCCGCGGATATTGTGTGTCGCGGGATTTAGAGAATCCTGCGGCTAGTGACAGCTAATGATGGCTGTCAGACGTCATAGTGCACCGGCGCCGAACGGAAGCATTTCATCTCACCGCAAACCAAGTTTTTTCAATCTCAGTTCATCGCGCCCGCAAATCGCAAACTTTATTACGTTATCCCGTAATCCTTGGGGATATACTGTGCTACGTTTTCAAAATTAAAAATAATAACCCGCGTCCGATTAAATCCAAAATATAGACTTTCAAGTGACCAGTGTACGGGCAAGCAAGGTGGCCACCTGCCCAGAAGGATTCTTCAAGACTTTCGCCAGGAGAAGCACAGGTACCGCTTTTGCATTATTTGCTGGAGTTAGGCTACAGACGCCACCTGACCGTCACCAATTCCTCTTTGAAAGTTTGCTCAAAAAAAAGGCAAATTGAATTATTATGCATTCCAGATAATAATTTTTCTGTCGTCCTCGACCCGCAAGGATACACGGCTATTTTATACGCCTGTCCCTCCACTAGCTGACCTGACAGACATTGTCGTGTCCAACAACAATTCATACTAAAATCCCATAAAAAAATGGACATTCAGTTTTTATTAAAGAACATTTTCCTGGAAACTTTTCCAATTTTTCTTTACATAAAAATCTAATTCGGGCTATTATGAATATCTCAAAACAGAAAATAGTATACTCGGTCCAGCCGTCCTCAAGTGATGCGCTTACCAACAAACAGCATTTCATTTTATCTCCCCAGGACAAACTTCATCAAAATATATGCAGAAAGCGCACATTAGTGGCTATTGGTACCCATGACTTAGACACAATTAAAGGACCATTTGTGTATGATGCTTTACCACCCAGCGAGATCAAGTTCAAGGCACTCAACCAACAGAAGGAAATGACTGCACCAGAACTCATGGAATTGTACTCGGTAAGAATCACCACCATTTTTTAAATTAAAAACAAATAGGTTTTTGGTTGCTGTGCGTACCATTATACCAGTATAGTATCTTTGCCATATTGATGGAATTTTAAAGTCTAATTCAAACTGTGTAATTGTGTATTACCTATAAAACCCCATTTACATGGTGCAAGTTTATTGCCTCTGGCATACCATAAAATTGAAGCAACAATTGACCGTCTAAACCTAAACAACACGTACAGTTGTTGCTCAATACGGGCAAGCTACCATTCAAAACATATAATAAAATCGCTAATGCAATTCTTGTATGAATAAGATTTTTTGAACGTATTTTAAATTAAAAATATATGTAATAATATATTTTGAAACAAGCTTTTGAATATGAGCTAATGAACTAAAAAGTACTAAATAAAATCTTTAATCCTTATTAGGTGATTGTAAAATCAAATCTAATCTACAAATTATTGTAATATCACCGAAGTTAATTAGGTATGCCCTTCTGATGCCAGGAAGACAGTTAAAAAACATCTTGAGAAGACGTTCAATAAATTTTATTAAGATATTTGACAGCGCAAATACAGGCAATACTTGAATCACCGCGGCAGAAAATGGTACAAGCATGTACAACTTTAGACGAAGCAAAACTTGAATGCAAAAATCGCCTTGCAATAATTGCCTTGGTGTAAACATATGTCGCATTCAATTATTGGATGGCAAAACTTGCGTTCCACTATTGGATGCCATTTTGTGGAAATCGCACGCGTATAAACTATAGATATAATAAAGAAGAAGATATGCTCGGTAGTTGAAAATGTATCAGAACCCGGTGTCTCCAGTTTGTCCCTACCACTCGCCACAACACAACTCATGCAGTTTAGTTAGAGCAATAGATATGAAGTCGCGCACACACTCGCGGTTAATAAATCAGAACGTACTACACAATCAATTATAAACCTTATCCCATGAAACACAACGTGCATTTACCAAGCACCATACAACGACAACACCGGTCGCTATCGTTTTGCTGTGCAAAAGCCATTTATTTTACTTAAGCGCTAGTGAATGACTAAATCGGAAAGTTATCGATTTGTCCATTTATTATTGTATTAAAAAATTGGTGGAGTTCTGAAAATAAAATAAATAATAAACGATATACAGACACTAATATAATACAAATAAATAATAATAGCAAAAAAAAATTAAAAGTAAATAAAAAAAAATTGAACAATATGAGAAAACCAAAATGAGTAAAAAACGTTATTTTACATGGGTCTTCTAATCGGGTTAAAACGATTGAGAAATTGAAGAATAAACTATAATAGTAATATATTCATTAAGCAATCGACATTGTTGTTGATAGCCTACGTCAGTGGATCTGCACAAGCACATCATTAACTCGTCGCAAGACAGCGGCCGTACTACGCGATGTAATCGCATAAATAAAGTATCGTTTTGAGATTTTTACATTGCTTGTTCAGTCACTTAGCAACATAATTAAGGTAGTGGTTAAGGAGCAATGTATTTACTGCAACAATAGTACAGTCGCTATGATATCTGAAAACAAAAATCGTAGTAAAAGCAAGAAATATTTTACGATTTCTTATTTTACATAATTTTAAAGACAAATATAGTCAAATACTTGAACTTACTTACGGATTAGTGATTCCATTATTTACAAAGTTTTGTTTTGGCTTCGGTTTTTACAAGAAACCACTGAAAAAACACGGCATTCTTATATGTTATCACGATCACGGTCGAAAGCGCACTAGTTCGCGGAGACGACCATTTGCCTATGACATGAGCATTTTGATCATGTGGCCCGGACGCGCCCTCTTGCCACTTCTCCTGTTTTTATATTTCTATGGTGTTGTTTACACTTGCATGCGATTCTTGAATGGCAATAATTGAACGTGCTTTATAGCATGCGATAATTGCTATTGAACGTTCCAGAAACTTGTACCGTGTAAATGAGCCTGTGAGCCTGTGGATACAAATAATCAAATTATCAGTGTCCCTGGTTCAAAGAAAGCATCACAAATTCTAGCAAATGACCAGTTTCTAATATCCTCATGTTTCCAGACGCACGCCCAACTGAAACAATACCTAGGCATCATCAGGGACAGTCCTGTGTACCCTGTCATCAAGGACAAGAACGGCATAGTACTGTCCATGCCGCCCATCATCAACGGAGACCACTCCAAGATCACGCTCGACACAAAAAATGTCTTTATTGAGTGTACCGCTACGGATTTGACTAAGGTAACATTATTCCCATACATCAGTCATATCAAACATAGACCACCGTGGTCTGCAAATAAAATAGCAACAAGCTAACACTCTACACTGGTTTTGTTGCTGTGGCTTAAGGGGCCAGCTACGAAGGACACGGTGGAGCATACGGTGGCGGTCTGCCCAGCTTGGGCAGAGCACCGTTGTGTCCTCCTGGAGGCGATCGGCGGCAGAGATCTCTCGCGTCCGGCCCTGGTTCAGGGCATGGTACGGAGCGAGAGGGCATGGACAGCCGTAACCTCCTTCTGCGAAGCAGTAATGCTCGCGAAGGAGGAGGCGGGACGGTTGAGGGCAAGGCATGTTTCGTGCCCTCTCGCCCCTGGCCGCCGCAGGAGACGCCCTGGGCGTCGGGAATCCCGGGCGGATTTCCGGCCACCGTAGGCGCGGGCTTGCGGACGGTGAGCAATGGGTAGCTCACCGTCCGGTAAGGACCAGGCCCGGGTCGACGGCGCGTTGTATTTCACGCGCGCCTCAAAGAGATGTCGTCAGCACAAAAGTAGGGGTCCACTAGGGCCGATGCCTGCCGAGGTCGCGGGAAGGTACTAATGTACGGTGTAATGGTACAACACAGGCAACAAGAAGGAATACGGGTGGGTTTTAGTCAGTAAGAGTCTGACACACCCTCCCGCTCCGCCCAGAGCGGGAGAACTTATATGATATTCCCCATCAAAAAAAAAAAAAAAAAGGAGGCCAGCTAGATAGAAACATATAATAAAGATTCCTGTTATTATTTCTTTTTGCGAAATTTTATTTGAGTCTGGCCTGATAGACCCTTAATTTTGTAGATAGCCCCACAGAAAGTCAAGGTTGGCATCATTAATGATGACATCCATGTTTCCCTCCCATACAACTTAATTTTTTTGATGTTCTCACTAATGCTTCACACTACATATACGGTGTGTCCCTGGATAAAGTGCATAAACGAAAATGGGTGAAACTAGACCATAATTAATCGACACTGTATATGATTATTGTGGCCTCTTAGTGGGCCCAAATATTATATGGGCGGTTACACAGTAATTGACTTATTAAATTATAAATTTTGACATTACATTTATTTATTTATTTATTAATACTTGGTGTGTGTGTAGTATTGACATGTATCATTTGACTTTATGTTATAACTATTATTGTCCGATATTTTTTTGTTATCTCTATTACAAATAAATAAATTGTGCTGATCTTGACATTGTATAATAATAAAGTCTTTAACCTCAACTTTTAATATTTCTACACCGGCAACGGTAGTATATGTGAAACTGTTAAATATTAAGATCTTGTAGGTACCATATACTAAGAAATAAATAAATTATTATTACTATTATTATTACACACGACTACTTTGGTAGCGATTAAATTGGATACAGCAGCTATTGTTATATTATATGTATAGCGATACAGTCACTAACCATGTATCTAAGTCTGTTCCAAAAGTATCTGATCAAAGTCACTAAAGATAATTAGTAACACATATTGTGATTGAAAAATCGTTGACGAAACTTGAGGTTATAAAATTAACATCAATTTTGAAATGGAGAATATCGTTAAGGTGATTTAAAATCTGAATTTTAAGTTTTAGCGGTTTAAGTATTCAAATAATCGAATCAAAGCACTCCATTTGTAAATGGCAACACAAATTGAGTGCTTTGATTGGTGCAAATCGGCGTCCACAGGTGCTTTTTCTGACCTGATTGTTTACATTTTCTTCAGATACTTTTGGAACAGACCATACCTTGCTTGCTTCACCGCTAGTTTTGTGATGCAGTTCACTGCAAAACTGCAATGTATACGCATCATAATTTCACTTTTGGTGTATAGTAGTGTTTTATCTAGGAACAAGAAGTGGCGTAACCAACTCCCTAGCAACACATCACATCTGTCTGTTAAGTTACAAGAACTTGATTCTATACAATAGTATGTAAAGTAATTAACATAACAAATTAAATTACTTGCAACATGTCAGCTATTACACACGCATGTACCAAAGAAAACAGAAAACTAAACTTATAAAAACTTGCATAAATTGAAACGGTATTTCTTCAAGCACGACCATAACTGTACCATTCCATTTTTCAGGCGATCGTAGTCCTAGACACGATAGTGAGCATGTTCTCGAAGTACTGCAGCCGTGAGTACGAGGTAGAACAAGTCAAGGTGTTCGCTCCCGACGGCACCTACGAGGTTTACCCCAAGATGAGGAGCCGCCAGGAAACCATCAGTGTTCAGAAGGCTAACAGCTATATCGGTATCAAGTAAGCACAACTAGCAGTTCATACATATTAGAAAAATGCTAGATATAGTTAAGATCGGATAGTTAGGATCGGTTCGGTTCAGTTTAGTTAGTTAGTTAGCGTGAGGTTATGTATCGGTGTGTGTATAAAGAATATATAAGTTACGTTTGAAAGCTTCTTCTCTCCCACTATTTTGCTGTGATTAATCCGATCCAGCCTGTCCCTTGCTGTTCTCCCCTAGCGACGCCCTAAGCCGAGATCCGAACCCCGCAGGGTGTCGCTTAGTTTATAAGTTACCTCAATAAATTAAGGCCTCCAGCCAGGGTTATGCCCTGGCTGGAGGCCTTAATTTATTGAGGTAACCACAGGAATGTCCCGTTAAACAGACGACAACCTCCTAGGTTGACCTGCGAGGTGCCAAACACAAAAAAAAAACAATTTTACGATGCCATAATGATTTCATTAAATTTTAATTAACCACCTAAATACACATTGTGGAATGCAAGAAATGATTGAACCGTAAATGACTGAACCGTAAATGACTGTGAATATTATTTTCGTTGAAGCAAAACTATCCAAACAATGTTTCGATATTGCAACTTTAAATAACGCATTTTTGGGCGATAAAGGAACAGGGCAGAAAGTTTCTCTATTAAAAACGGGAAGATTCCTCCGACGAATTGGGCGTCGTATCTGGAAGGCTACTGCACGTTGTTGGGTTTTCCGTTTTTGTAAATGTACTACGTTGGTTAAGTGTTCGTCGCGTGGTTCGTATGTGGTATAGATATCGCCACACATTCAAAGGGTGTGGACAAACTTTATTCAGTGTTGAGTTTGAATGTGTGCGTAACTGCTCCTAATGTCAATTTGTTTCCTTCAATACAGTAGCAATACAGACCTCGGTTACTAAACCCGCGTTTCATTTCTCTCGCCGCGAATCGAAATCCTGAGCAGTCAATAATCAACCTTATCTACACAAGAACATTCAGTATCATGTGTGGAGGTTCTTTAGGTACACCCTGCCTAACCCTTCGATGATACAGGCGTGACCTTATGACATGGGTATTTTTTCAACTATGTATGTAAAATCACGGAAATTATTGTTAAGCAAATTGACTCCTAATGAATGAATAAATATTTATTTGTCTACCAACTTAAATTGTCCGTATATTCAAATCACAAATGGCTATTACACGGCAAATTGACGTAGGATGTCCATTTGCTTGACAACTAATTTCCCTGACTGTTGTACATTAGAATAAAAAGCTAATAATAAAATATGATTTTTCCTCAGTGAGAACGCCCACAAGCTAGCAGCCCTACTGTCGCGCATGTGTCTATCCACATCGATCACTCACGACGACACGCTGCACGTGCGTGTCCCGCCCACCAGGCATGACGTCATACACGCCTGCGACCTGTACGAGGACATCGCCATAGCTTACGGGTAAGATAGTTGATCATCATCTGCCTACCCTTTTTCCAGGTCGGGTTTCAGTCTAACCTCGTGCAGCGGAAT
The DNA here is from genome assembly GCA_905333075.3 of Atethmia centrago. Lineage (NCBI taxonomy): Eukaryota > Metazoa > Arthropoda > Insecta > Lepidoptera > Noctuidae > Atethmia > Atethmia centrago. The sequence goes on along the minus strand of HG995383.1, from coordinate 8,375,557 downwards.
AGGTACCAGTATTTTACATGGACCGACTGCCTCTCTGACCTCAACAACCCAGTTACTGGGTAACACGATACCCCTTGGTAAGACTGGTTGACTGAACCAAAACCTGAAAGTATGTTTTTGTTTGTCTAAGATCTACAAATGACAGCCGGGACGGCTTAACGTCCTTTCCGAGGCACGGAGGAGTATACTTATTTTTTTCTTCTAGCAGTTGAGCTTTTTGTCAAAGAGCTTGCATAGGGAAATACTGCCGTCATACCTATTTCTTCAGCCAAGCAGCATTGCTGTGTTTCTGTTGAAAGGAGCCCGTGTTATTCTGTAATTACGTATGTGCCTAAGTACATGAGACAACTTTGTCTCTGACGCATCGACGCATCTTTACCTCTGTTATTGCTTGTGTGTCCATATGTGGCCACTTGAGAAGCTTGGGATTTAGCTGCTCGCTCTGCTAAGCCTTGTGATTATGCCCTCTGCATATTTTATAAATGACTAGCTGTTGCCCGCGACTTCATCTGCGATCGAGGATGAAAAGTAGCCTATATCCTAATCCAAGTCATGGTCTACCCATAAGCCAAATTTCATCCAAATCCGTTCAGCCGTTAGAGCGTAACAAACGTTCAAACTCACTTTCGCATTTGTAATATTAGTTAGGATCAGTTAGAAATTTGGCATAAAACATAAAATGGTGTATATAAATCAGTGCCGTGCCTAGGGTTTCAAAATAACGCAAGCCCAATAAAATTTTAACCGATTTCAAAAAAAGAAAGTTAAATTTTCGACTGAGTATGTAGGTACCTACGTATGTATCATCGCAATTTTCTCATAAACTACTGGTTAGGTACAATAAATTAAAAGTGAATTCATCCATCCATCTTCTTCTTTCCTCTTCTTTCTTCAATTTCACTCTTGCTTGTCGTGCGTTGAATGAGGTAACCAAAGCACACTGAAGGCATGCTAGTGCTAGATTGAATATAATGAACATATCAGCAATTCTGCCGCGCTAACAGTAAGAGCAGCAAGTCGATTTTTTTCAAAAATGAGTTAAGTAGCTATCCTGGATCGCCACGTAATGCTCTATAAACAGGTCTTACTCCCGTTTTTCTATATTCACTGGAACCTAAAAATATCATTAAGCATAACAGCAGTAAGTCAATGAAATGATTTTCTTTACTTAGCATAAAAGCAGGAAATATACTTACTTCACGGTAATTAGTGTACCTCCGACATTTTTATTCTATTTTGCTAATAATAAAAACAGTAAGTGAACATACTGTTGTGTAAATGAGCGTAATCCAAAACTTTTAAGTATTGGATACTTAGAATATCAGCAGTAATCACACTTACTGTTTTTATGTCAAGCATACGTTGTAAGCTGATTTACCTTATCTCTAAGTATATAAGCAGTAGCCCCACGTACTGCTGTAACGATAGGCATTTTTTTACTATTTTTCACTATCTCACTAATAATATCAGCAGTAAGTACAGAAACTACACTTATAACTAGCGAAGTTAATTAATTAGTTCATTTATTGACAAAACAAAATAACAACAACTCAGTCTACTGCGATCATATCTAGTATCCATTAATAAATATTGTTAAATAACTTTTTTTTTAACTGCAGAAAGTTACTTTCTGCAGTTAAAAAAAAAGTTAACATTATACCATTTGCAGCTGTTTGAAACGAAAGTGTTTCCGGTAGGAAAAAGGAAGACATTATATCCACAATTAATGTATTTCTGTTACATAAACGTGATGCTGAGCAAATAGTAATATGGATGGATAATTGTTGCGCCCAAAACAAAAATTGGGCTCTTTTCAGTTTCTTGGTGTACATTATCAATAGCCAGCATATAAATGCAATAAAAATTACACTAAAATACTTTGAGCCTGGTCACACTTTGATGTCAGCCGACACCTTCCACCGCCAGATTGAACAAGCTATGCAAAGGAAACAAAAACTGTATGATTTCTCAGATTTTGTTGATTCTGTACAGCAAGCGAATTCTAAAAAGTGTTTTGTAAAATCAATGGAAGTCGGTAATTTTTCCAATTACACAGACTTATCTTCGCAACACAAGATACGTCGAATTGAACCAAGAGTTTACCTTAAAAATATAATGGTGATAATAGCAAATCGGGGCGAGTATCAGCTCAAATATAAGCTCAATCATGACGAGGAAGAAGAACAATGTTTGGACTTTCTACAAACAAACATTTTTAAACATCAACAGTTCCCGGAATATAAAAAAAATATCTGCTAGAGGAATACCAAAGTCGACCAAAGATGAGATTATAAGCAAACTATTGAGCTTAATGCCAAATAACAGAAAAGAGTTTTGGTTAAACTTGCCGGTGTCAGAACACGTCACTAACATCGAATAGCTTTTTTTTTTAAGTGTTTATAATATACTGTTACCTACGCAATTATTGTACTGTAAGTACAACTGTTCAAACATCTTAGAATAAGTATACTCTTGTGAATTTATAATAACGTGTCTTTGATCTCAAATTGTGTTCACATGATTTAGTTTTAAAGTATTTTTTAATAAATAATTAATGCTAACTCTCTGCATTTAAAATAATGCTAATATATTAGCTAGTTTTGGTACTTTTTTCTTGAATTATTAACATAAAACTCCATAGGAGCATTTATAGTTGCAGATTTTATTACAAGACTGATTATAATATTTCAGGAATAGGTCTGTACCTATTCCTGAAATATTATAATCAGTCTTCAGTATTACAATACTTAGAGCCAATAGGTACCTCCTCCTGTGAGTAGGTACCTATTGGCTCCAAGTATTGTTTAAAATAGTCTAAGTTTATTGTGTCTGTAATTTTGATAAGAAGTTTTGAACAATTAAAGTTTTGATTGTTGTAATTAAACACAAACGTCTTTTATTTATTACTCATTGCTACCATTTCAACAAGTACAAACACTCATTAACTCAGTCCGTTTCACTTCATATTAAACAAAAATAATAAATCAATAGATTTAGGTATAAAATATAGTAAGTTACTTACAAAAAACAAAATGAAATTAAACGGTATTAACTTAAATTACATACATTCAGAGCCTTGTACAAAAAAACCTGTACGTAATTCACTACATTTCAAGGTATGCATAGATTTCTCAATAAATGATCTTTTAAATGATATATAATCAATAATACTATTTAGCTAACATCTTATTTTTTTTTGACCCCAAAGTGACACGTAATTTCATACAAAATGTAGATATCGTATGTATGGAATACTTAGCATTAAAGCAGCAACTAGGGTACTTACTGCGGTTATTCTAAGCAATCAGTATAAATAGAGTTAACTCGTACTAGACATAATAGGAGTTTTCGTCAATAAAATATATTATAATAAATAAATAGCAATTATTAATGGTATCGTAAAAGAACTCCATTCAAGCTACATATTGAAAAAATCAGACCTACTAAAACTTGTAAGTTAAAGTAGAAGTAAGTAAAAATTTAATCGATAACTTTGACCGTCATTTTCTCAACTTTGAAATTTCCGACTTACTGCTCTTACCCTTAGCACGGCAGAATTGCATACCTCCGGTGGCTTTGAAAAAAGCCGTTTGGTTTGCTTCATTGCTTGAGGGAACAAAGTTATGGTAAGTAGTTGCTTCCTTCGTAAAAGTACCCAGGTTACAGACAAAAAAAAAAAACAAAACAAAAAGTTACAAAACGAAAGTTAAAAAATAGCTAGATAGAATGTAATAAGGAATTTAAATAAATTATTTATATTCTAATTGGAATCGTCTATCTTTCTTAAGAAATTATTTAATTACATCAGAGTAAAATGTTGGTGATCGTTTTAATTCTACCAACAACTGTTTTTCAATAGCTATCATTGATAATTCGGAAAGACGCTCTTGACCTTGTGTATTTCTCAGATAGGTATGGATACGTTTAAGAGACGAAAAAGCACGTTCCGCGGAAGAACTTGTAGCCGGAATAGTTACAACAAGATACGCTAACTTTAACAGCTCGGGAAAGGCATCTTCGAAGTTATTCTCATGAATGAAATCAATTAATTCGAAAACATTACGATCTTTCAGATCAGGACTAGAATACAAGCAAATCAATCTACTAGACATCGTATTTTGAAATTAACGAGACAAGTTCTAAAAAATTGCCTTTATTTAATGAAGTTTTGGACTCATCATGTCCTCTTAAAGAAAGTTCCTGTTGTGCTAAATGACAAACAATATCGACTAATCTTTGAAAAACACTACGGTTGTTTTCAACGCGCGTGTTATATTTTGAAATTTCCTCAGATAACTGGCGTGATATAGATGTCTCAATTCGTTGTTTACCAAAATTACCGAAAGAAACCATTGCACACAGGTGTTTATGGGAATTTGCGTGCCTTTTAATGGCGCCAGATATGTTATTTAAATCATTATAACCAGATGTATTCCAAACGGAATCTTCATTCGAAAAAAATATGCAGCACCAGCAATACAACTTATTAGTATGCGAACAGCCAACAATCCAACTAGTTTTATACACTGATCTATTAAATTTTCGTTTATGCGATTTACTAGTCTGAGAAATACACAGATTAGGCGTCGGTTTTAATGAAGAAATTAACTGTTTTTTCTGAGCAAAGTTTAAAGATTTTACCTTATCTTCGCCAATCAAAATTTTAAATCCTCACAAGGTACAATTACCTCCATTGTTGTAGATAAGTCACCAAAACAATTGTATCACTGAGGAAATCTAAGAAAACACACAAAAAAACTTTAACAACAAAACCTTTTTCTACTCAAGCAAATGAAACTGAAGTTAGTTGCACTCTCGGATGTCGGGAACTACTACTATTTAGGCAAAAAAAGTCGCCAGGTATATGAAAAATCTAGCTAGATGTCGCAATTTTTTTATTTTTAAGATATTGCTTGAATATTTAATTTCGTTATTTTAAAAAGTCGCTAGTTTTTATTGTTGCTAAATGTTAAAAAAGTTTCCAAACTCGTTAAAAATCTCCAAGATCTCACAACGTGGCTAAAACGGCAACACTGCAGAGTTGGCAAGCTGACAAGGTCACGCATACGCGTGCAACTTCATACCGAAAGCCCGGCTTAAATCTGCCATAGTGATCGATTTGTTCTATGCACAAGGTTCTAACTCGTTATACGGCACATCGCTATAAGTGCGAAAGTGACAGATATAATATTTGAAAGCCCGGTAAAAACCGGTGCGTGTAAGCGAGATAGCTATATGTAGATGCTACAAATGCGAAACTCTGCGCGCGAACAATCGCGATGTGTAGTAGTGTAGCATAGTTAGATACTTTGTGTTATTTTGATAAGAATTAAGCGCGCGAACTTTTAAATAGTTCGGGTTTGATATTGATTCTCTATCGAGCATTTTAGTAAGGCTTATATGAAGGTACCGCCACTGATATAAATCATTATTTTTGATCCCACAAATATTGTTAGTGCAGATTTTATAAAGTTTCTAACTATTTGGCGGCTTGGCTAACTTTGATGCATATCTTTTATGCTCCCACTGGTGGTATAGTTGTGTGTCGGGTTATCGAGCCCCTAAGATAAGGTTGTCCTCATGATAGCTGATACATGCGTGCCGTCTGTTGGGATATGCTCACTGAAACGTCTGAAACCGTTTCTGGTACACACTGCTACACATCAAGCTTATACATTTCCAATATTAGCTGACCTCTCATCCTATACACTGAGAAATCAGCATATACTGGAAATGTTTAGCTTGGCTCAAAAGGCCAGTCAAGGTGCCTCATTCTAGCTTTGGAAGGTTCCAGTGTCGGATAAGGCGGGAGGAAACGCCCGGGTGTCACCACTGTGTGGATCGCCCGGAGAACACAGTGGAGCATACGGTGAAGGTCTGCCCGGCTTGGGCAGAGCACCGCCGTGTTCTCGTGGAGGCGATCGGCGGCGGAGATTTCTCGGGTCCGGCCCTGGTACAGGCCATGGTATGGAGCGAGAGGGCATGGGCAGCCGTCACCTCTTTCTGCGAAGCAGTAATGCTCGCGAAGGAGGAGGCGGGACGATTAAAGGGAAAGCAAATTTCGCGCCCTGTCGCCCCTAGCCGCCGCAGGAGCCGCCGCAGGAGCCGCCCGTCATGAATCCCGGGCGGATTTCCGGCCACCGTAGGCGCGGGCTTGCGGACGGTGAGCAATGGGTAGCTCACCGTCCGGTAAGGACCAGGCCCGGGGCGACGGCGCAACGTGTTCCACGCGCGCCTCAAAGAGATGTCAGCACAAGTGTAGGGGTCCACTAGGGCCGATGCCTGCCGGGAAATTCCGAAAGGGATACCGAGGCCCTTGGCAACATAGGCAACGGAAGGAACATGGGTGGGTTTTAGTCAGTATGAGTCTGACACACCTTCCCGCTCCGCCCAGAACGGGTGAAGTTATTTGGTAATTTCGAACCCAAAAAAAAAGGTGCCTCATCCTGCATTTTTTTACACGATATTTTTCATATTTAATGTCTGGACTTTAATAAAGACTGACCACTAAGTTTGTTTCGCCATTTCTTCTCATGGGTAGTCAGATAGGAAATGTTGACTCCATCTAGCTTATTTTTTTTTTAATATGGCGTGATAGTTTAATTCAAAAAACAATTCTATTTCATTTCACTTACCAATAGGTGGGCCGTCGGCTTATAGTCATACAGTAACATAAAAATAACAAAATGTGTATTATTTTACCCAGGTATAACCGCATAGCCCGACGTCCTGCGAGGGTAGTTACGTCAGGCGGACAAGACCCCGTCAACAAACTGACGGAGCAGTTGAGGCAGGAGTGCGCACACGCAGGGTACACTGAGGCGCTCACCTTCACACTTGTGAGTATAATGTAGGAGAGAAAGAGATAGATAGCCCGTTGTCCAGCGAGGCTATTAGCCTTAGTCCCAGTATTCACACCACTTTCAAGTTGTATCATTTTAGTAGAAAATATTTTTTCTCTACTAGAACTAGAATAATAATGAAAATTGCCCATTTTCTTGCTATACCAAATTCATGTCTTGGGGCAAGAGAGGAAAGACAAGAGAAACGAGTTTATTTTTTAAATCAACGAATTTTCTTTCAAGTTAGCGCGAGTCAGTCTACATAGTAAATTTCGTTTATTTTGAGTTTAATTTCGACCCAAAGTCTTGTGGCTACCTTCAATAAATCCTTCATGCAATATATTATAAAACATTTTAAAAGAGTAACTATGGAGTTTCTCGTCCATTCTTCTCCGTACGAAACTACCTTTTGGAAGGGGCAGGGGCGTGCCATCCATAGAGGCAATTAGGCCTAGCCTACCCTACCAACAACGCCAAATGCATTTATTTTAACTATGTAATACAATAATACAAAATATTTAAAAAAAAGTTAAACTCCTGTTAAAACTCTTATAGCAACTTGTCGCACACACCACGTGACTCACAGTTCGACGGAGCTTACGTTATACGTAGGTAGGTATGCGCGATCTATCAGGCAAGGCAAGTATTCGTTTTGCCTATAAGCCATTGATAAGTTTACGCACACTCGTGTATATTTTCGTGTGTATGAACGGCACACAATAGTAAAATGGTTTAAATTAGGGGCGTAACTCCGGCGGCAGGAGCTTGGTTCCCATTGGTCCCCGTTGTGTGTATGTAGATTTAATGAATGAAAAATATTGAAGACCAGGGTTCCCAATTTTTGGACAATTCCCCGAATTGCGGGGAAGTTTCCTTCATGACTACCAGACTACTAGAGACAATTAAAAAAAAGGGTGGTATTGTTGAATTTATACCTTCCAAAAATTATAAATTGTATGGAATAGCAAAAGCCCTATAAAAATAATTAAAAACTTCATATTTTTTTATTTTTCTTCTCATATTTGGGAAATTTCGCTTGGTTTTTGGTGGGAGTTAAGAAAATAAGTTTCGGCAACACAGTCCAGTGTGTCAGTGTTATCCGACAAAATATGGTAGTTCCTTTTTTTGTGGAAGAACACGGTATGACAGTGATACAATTTCGATTGGTAGTGTTTGTTTCATGTGACAGTGACACGTAATTTATATGTGATCTTGAATGTTTTGCTGTTTTAGATCTTATTAAGTTATAAGTAATTGGTTTTGAAACGTAAAGTAGTGTAAAGATTATGTGTTGTGTTATTATTTGTTTATTTACCTAAGAATGGTGTTCTGTTGTGAAGTTTGCGCCGATAGAGTGTTGGTTAGGTTAAGTTAGTCGCACTTGTCGTTTAATGATAAGATTCAAGTTGTGTCTAAAGGTAGATGTGTGCCCGAATTACGAGAATTAATCCAAAAATATGATAATTCATGACTTCGGATATCTTGCAAGTGACGTGTTCTGTAATTATCATCCACCCACTTGGTTATGATATTTGAGGTGGCCGAATCTTTCTTCTGTTTGCATCGTAAGAAAATCGTCCTTGAATAATGTGGTGAGTTCTTGTATGTACAGCCGCGCTGTGATGTTGCGCGAATTAGTTTTTTTTTTTTGGTGTCAGTATGCATGGCCTACCCTCTGTGGAGAACCACTGCACGCCACTGGGAAGGGGCAACTAGAATCAATTCTATTCATTGAAAATTTTGACGTTCTGAAGTGCCTTTTATGTGCCTAATTTAATGACTGACTGACTTTGAACACCTTTCGACCCTCAGTGTTCCCGCGACGATGTAGCAGCGAAGCTGGGCGTGAAGATCGAAGACGTGCCGGCAGCGCACATCTCGAACCCAAAGACTTTAGAGTTTCAAGTGGTCCGGACCATCCTACTACCAGGATTGCTGAAGACTCTAGCCGCGAACAAGAAGATGCCTTTACCACTGAAGCTGTTCGAAATTAGTGATGTTGTGTTGCAGGATAAGAGTGCGGGTGAGTGTTTTATAGCGCATCCTAGCGTAGAGAGTTACCACTCCATATACCGGGATAACAAATCCTGTGTTTTGATTTTTGCTCTTTGTATTCTACTCTGCGAAAATGAAAATGCTGGTGAGAACATGAAACCGGTTTTACGGTTATTGGGGTTATTGAGAGCAGTGGTGGCCTAGTGCTAACAGCTGCGGCTTACGAGTTTGTAGGTCGCAGGATCGCACCCGGAGAGGCGCTTTACTTTGTGTAAATTATTTCATCACCATTCCGCTCTTAATGGTGAAGGAAAACAACGTGAGGAAACCAGCATGTCCTAGAACCAAAAATTCGAAGACATGTGACATCTACCAACCCACACTGGGCCCGCGTGGTGGATTACGGCCCAGCAGTGAGAACATTATAGGCTGATTATGTATGGGGTCATTATTATATTATTAAAAACAGCCAATTTTACAATTTGGTGTTAGCCACACAAGAAAAACCTCTCAGGGTTTATCTGCGTGCTGGCGAGCCGTTCTTTTAATTCTTAAAACAATGATGATTTTGACAATGACCATGTCATGCTTAACTAAACGTGTAACACAGCCATCCTCATATCAGCACCCTAATTGCGTAACACACTATAAATCACAAACTCAATGATTTTGAAGTATATTGCTAATCCATTGCTTCATATGTTCGAAAAATATGTCTGCTTAAAAACGTAAATAACGCAATGAATGTTGTAGAACTGTCAAAATGAAACCCATTGGTGTTACGCAAATACCCTACAGGCTCCTTAGTCGCGCTTCAACACCTAAACTAAATGTACTACTACTGTGTCGTTTTGCATCCTCGTCAAATTTCAGGAGGCTGCTATGAAAGACATTTATAATCAAATAAAATTACGATACCTGCTCAATAATTAATACATACTTATTTTTTTAAATATTTAAGTTTGACAGAATTTTAGAATACACCACTTTCACAGAACAGAATCACCCCGTTGCGTATGCAGTAGTGTGTGTAAAAGGGCAGTTACAGTGCGGTATACTTTCCTCTATGGCGGTATCACACCGGCCGCGTTTTAACATGAGTGTCGCGCACATAATTTCCAAAAATTAGAAAAAAAAGGCCTACTTATTTTATTATTGATTCGTGTCGAGAATCATTAGCATAGTTACCTCCTTGAATTTGACGAGGATGCAAAACGACACCTTGTATAATAATAACTGTAAAAGTCTATATACAATAAATTCAATAAATATGACCTTTTCATTAAACAAAGTGACAGGTAGCATGTCAGATTACTCCAGTGAATTAATAATTCGACTTTAGGATAGGACAATGGAAACAATGGTGCCGATTCCCTTGTTCACAAACTAAACTAAATTTAAGTTCAGTGCATCTTTTTCTTTCTATTTCAGTAAGAAAAGGTCAGAAGATAAATTTTAGTTTAGTCCTGTCAAATTAATCAAATTGATCTTCTGTCCTTTTCATAATGAAATAGAAAGAAAAAGATGCACTGAACTTAAATTTAGTTTAGTTTGCTAACAAGGGAATCGGCACTATTAGCTGTCAGTCTAACCTAATTAAGGAATGTAGGTGACTGTTCTAGTAAGAACAAGGACAGTGTATTCAGAATGAATAAATATTTACATAATATTATGTGTCAAGTAAAGACACAGACCTATTTTAATAAATGAATTAATCAACTTGTATTAACTAATCAGCAGGCTTAGCACGAGAACCGTCGAGAACCGTTTTGTCGACGGAAGAGTAGACAAAAATGATGTTTCCGTATAGACAAGCTATTTCTGTTCTACAATAGATTAGAAATAGAAAGCTACATGCTAAGCCTGCTGGTGATATAATCGTAGAACTTTAATCATTTTGGTTTGACGTCTGCAAAATGAGCGTTCTCTAAAATCAAAAGTCATTTATTCAAACTAGGCTGACAATCAGCACTTTTCGAACGTCAAAATTACATAAGACCGTCCCCCAAAACGCCCTCCCTTCACCACTTCCTAGTGCTTTAGCTGGGAAGAAGTGGCGCAACAAACTCCCCACCTGAACACCTGTCTGTTTAGTTATAAACTATAAACTTGATTCTATACAAATTGTATGCGAAGTAATTAACACTACGAAACACAAAACATTAAATTAAATTACTTGCCATATGTTAACTAGAGCACACGGCAATATCACCAAAACAATGAAAAGTCACACACAAACTCAAGCAGAAATAAAAATTACAAGATAAAAACTTAAACAAAACTTAATACCTAAATAAAAGCCTCCGGCATAAAGGGCGTGCCCGCTTACATAATGCTATAGCTATAACTCGAAGTGAGAAATGATAAACTAGCACCATCGAAGTAAAGTAAATAAACAGTTAATTACTAATAACAATAATAAAACCATGGTCAGCAAGACGACCAGTCACCACAAGCAGCACCCCCAAATCCATGTACATCTTATCAAGCTTCCTGCGGGACAGGTTAGCTTAGTGGAGGAAGTCTGGAAATTGCTCATTTGTTAAATTCTAACCCCTTATTCACAAAATTTAGCATGCCTATTTTAGTTTTATTCTATTCTATTTTTCTCTATGTCAATGGTGCCGATGTAGACAATTCTGCCAATGTCAATCTGTTGAGAAAACGGGTAGATAAAAAAAAGAAAATTCATTAATTTTTTGATAAAATAAATAATTATTGGATTTAGTGTGAAACTTGTTGACGAGTATTAGTACACTGAAACAAACAGATAAAAATATTGTTAGTTATATTATTAAATATGTACATAAATTAACACAAACCACACAAAAATCATCATAATTTGAGGTAAGATAAGGTGAGATAATTTGAGGACGCGGATAAAAACATCAAAGCCCCAAAGAGCTTTGGGGAAGAGTATGTTAGTAGGGATGGAAAATTAGTTGGGAAAGGGATATTTAATTTAGGGAGATGACTATACAGGTTATGGGCTGGGTTATTATTGCCTTTTTTAGTTAAAATAGGTTTTGTGACATTCTAACAAACACAAATGTCAAAGTGACGGTTAAGAACAAACGAACGTTAGCAGCTATTTATTATTAATCAACAAATTAATGGATTTAGGTTTTTTTTTGTCTCTGCGCGTTTTCTCAACATGACATTGACAGAATCGAAATTGACATTGGCAGAATTGTCGACATCGGCACCATTGCCATAGAGAAAAATAGAATAGAAACTAAAATAGATGGCAGAATAGTCGACATCGGCTGAGTTGCCAGAAAGAAAAAAGAAAAACTAAAATAAGTTTGATGGACGTTTATCAATAAGAGCCTAAGAGAAAACTAAAATGTTTTAGCTGTAATACATATTCTGTATACAGAAAGTGCCATCCACGAAGCCGCGCCCCACTATTTTTTGGTCGATGGGGTGTAGTTGACTGTAAAGGCTCCTTCAAACAGGCGCGACACGCGACGCGACACAAAGGCACCGCGTGTAGCACTACAAGCGGTGCCTTTGTGTCGCGTCGCGTGTCGCGGTTGTTTGTAAGAGTCTTAACGCTCTCTCTCTCTCTTTATTTTAATTTATTCATGTCATGAATAACAATAAATTACGTATGGGTCTTAGAAAGTTCCGTCTTAGAATTTGGTATAGTATTTATTAAAGAAGAAAATCTCGTCTCACCAATAAATATTTTGACTGGGAACTCCGAATTTGCAGGATATTTTATACTGCATAAAAACAGCTGAAATAATTTCTTTTCCAAAATACTACGCCCATTCTTTGTTTACAAATCCATGCAAAGCCAGGGCAAATCGCAAATACCTACCTATGGTCTGGATGGATCATATGGATGAATTTTGGCACACGAGTAGACCATGGCCTGGGTTAGGACATAGGATATTTTTTATCCCGATATTCTCACGGGATCGAGACTTATGCGGGTGAAACCGCGGGGCGCAGCTAATAATATAATAAATCTACTGTCTATACACACATATTCAAAGCGATAATATGACTATTGACCCAATTTACAGGATTCTTCGAATATACTGTAATAAAATAATAATTGGGGCAAATGTGCGAAGACGATATTTTCGTTTGTCCCCAATGTGTCATCAGTGTATAACATTTATATTAATCTAGGTAGTCTGCGCGATAAAATAGAATGAGTGAATGAAGAACAATATTATCTTTGACAATTCTATCCCGCGCCTCCTAAGCGAGTTATTCAACATCATCCTAATTCCAATTTTTTGGGGTCGGCGCGGTGTATCTTCTTCGAGACTGTCTGTATTCCATCATGTTTCATAAAATTCATCTTCTTACTTATAGTATTGCCATCCACGTGCATAGGAACTTAAACTTATCTCACATCATGACCATCCTACCTTCCAATTTGTCGTGTTGAAAACCCAAGGTATGAAGGGGCTACTCCCTGACCTGACCGCCACGAGCTTCACAGAAGATATCTTCTCAGTAAAATCAAAATGTAGTACGTAACCTCAAGCGACGTATCAGGTAGTTTATCAGTAGTCAGGATTACGAACAGTAGCGAACACAATACGTAGGTACTGTACTGAATCATAATACGGTTACCTACATCCATATCAAGTTTCGTGTTAATTAAATGATTAAGTAAATCTGTTTTGCATCTAGAATTACAATGCTATTAAAATCATTATGTGCTACCAGTTATTATTATTTATTTTTTTATTGAATTAAAGAGTAAAGGCTCCTTCAAACAGGCGCGACACGCGACGAGACACAAAGGCACCGCGTGTAGCGCTACAAGCGGTGCCTTTGTGTCGCGTCGCGTGTCGCGCTTGTTTGTAAGAGTCTAAATTCGATTTCTTTGTTGATCGTGTGCTATATGAGCCTTAAGGCACGTGCAAACTAGCGCAATATCGCGGTCGCGACAGGTAGCAATATGCCTGTTGCGCCCGCAATATCGCCCCAGTCTACGGAAGCCATTACTGAGAGCAACTTCGTAGTTTGACTCTTGGGTACCTTAGAAAACTTCTTAGTAGCTCAGTCTGGATTTGTCTATTACAGGGATCTTGAAACGTTTCTAAGTGATTTGTGAGTATACCACCCCTGTACATAACTGTGCGGTACTGTGTGCCCCCTGTAATACAATCGTGAAGTTACGTTTGTTTTTAATTTTCAAAAATATGAAGACATTATCATGGTTCATCGTCATTACGTCATTACTTATCATGACCCCTCTGTGCCTCGGAAAGCACGTTAAGCTGTTGGTCCTGGCTATCATTCGTGGATTTTTGGCAGTCGTTACGGGTAGTCAAAAGCCTGAAAGTATGACAACCAGTCTTACCTAGGGGTATCGTATTGCCCAGTAGCTGGGTTTTGGAGGTCAGATAGGCAGTCACTCCATGGAAAATACTGGTATTCAGCTGCATCCGGTTAAACTGGAGGCCGACCCCAACATAGTTGGGAAAAGGCTAGGCAGATAATGATGATGATCATGACTTATTTTTTTGGGTGGGTAATTATCAAACAACTTCTCCCGCTCTGGGCCGAGCGGGAGGGTGTGTCAGACTCTTACTGACTAAAACCCACCCGTGTTCGTTGCCAAAGGCCTCGGTAACCGTTTCAGACCCCGGCAGGCATCGGCCCTAGTGGACCCCTACACTTGTGCTGAAATCTCTTTGAGGCGAGCGTGAGACACAACGCGCCGTCTACCCGGGCCTGGTCCTTATCGGACGGCGAGCTACCTAGCTATGATCATGGCTCGAAGGCCTTTACGTAAAATTTTATTTTTTTCTCATCAGAAACGGGTGCTCGCAACGAGCGTCGACTATGCGCGGTGCACTGCGGGCGCGCGGCCGGCTTCCAGTTCGTGCACGGACTGCTGGACCGGCTCATGGCGCTGCTAAGGGAACCGTGGAATAAGGACACCGGCTACTACTTGCAGCAGTGCGAGGGTATGGAGACATCTGGTTAATAAAAATCGTAAATTCATTCATTCATTCACAGACAGACAACGTACAGCCTAAACCGTTGGGTCTAGAAGCATTAAATTTTGTACAAGAGTTCCTTGTATAGCGAAAGTAAGCACAGAGGAATGATTTTTGAAAATTCTCTCATAAAGGGGTTATAATTAAAGGGATGGAAGTTTGTATGAAAGTTCGTTTTTTTTTTGCCGATGGAAAATACGATGGGACTCGGTTTGTAGCGTATAATGGTATGTAAGGAAGGGTTGTATTCGGTTTAAAAACCGAATACAACCCTTCACTTTTTTAGGCAACTTGGTTAACGAAGTTGCCTCTTGCTTGCTCATGGGAAGAGCTCTATATTTTAATTTTTTGATCTAAATCCAGACATCGGTCTTTTGCGAATTAGTACGAACTATAATAAATACGAGAAAACGAGTACGAAAATAGTACGAACGTACTTATAAATAATGAAATAATGCAAGATGGCGCCAGTAGCGCGACTTAGTACCTACGAACATAGCGAAATGATGAACGAATGAAATACAATATTATAGACGCCCCACAATAAAGGGCGGAACCCTTTATTGTGAGGCGTCTATAATATTGTGATTGGGATGAATTTATCCCAAGAATAAACTTAACATTGTATTTCAAAAATATATTCTCCCATACTTTTTAACTGGAAATGGGTAAGTTTGTACGCAAAATTTTGGGAGACTTACTATGTTATTTTAAGACTATAGACTTCATAGATGTTTCCTGTAATCTATAAGTACCTATATATATATATATATATATATATATAACTACTTTCTGTATGTTTTTCAAAATTTTTGGCTCAGTAGTTTTGGAGATAAGGTGGAAAAATGTAAATGTTCACCTCTTTTCTTAATTAACTTTAAAACTGTTTATTTTGAAATAATAAAAAAAGTGTAAATGAGACCCTCACAGTAAGCCCTTTCATTTGATAGTATGTCAAATGGTCCAGTGTGCAAAACTTATTAAAATTTTCCTTTTTGTCTCCCATTAATGGATTTTGAATATGGGGTCACTTTCAAAATCAAAATCAAAAGTCATTTATTTAAACAATGCTGAGGATCTGCACTTTTTGAACGTCAAAAGTACATAAGAACTTTGACCCCATATTCAAAATCCATTAATTTACGTACCTAACACGTCCGTGTTAGGGTCACAGAAATTGATATGTGTACCAAATACCAACTTAGCCGGTCCATTAGATTCGGAGCAAATTGGCTATGACAGACGGACAGATAGACACGAGTGAGTCCTATAAGGGTTCCGTTTTTTCTTTCGGACATACGGAACTCTAAATATCAAGCGATATTTGCCCAGAAGTGTTTAAACATCAGTCCAACTGCATATAACAAAAACCCTGCTCGATTCGAAAGGGCCACATAGGTAGGTACTGTCACATTACCAAAAAGTTATAAAAATCTAAACATTAGTGAAAATAAAAAGTTATTGTTATTTTATAATCACGTTTTTAGTACCAAAATTACCCCAATTTAATAAAAAAATTGCGAATTCTCATACTCATAATTAGAGATCGGATATTCGGATGCATATTCACCTAAAGTTGAGACGTTGGCTAATATGGAATGCGCTTTTGTATCGCAAAATCCCGCGGCTCTGAGAATACAAATTTAGGTTTCTGATTATAGAATCGAATGTATATTAACTTACTTTCAAATGTTAGCTTATATGGAATGCACTTTTGTATCGATCGTAAAAATCCCGCCCGCCATTCCCGAATTGACAAATTTTATGTTTTTCTGACTACATAAGTAATTGGATGCATATGTACCTACCGAATATTATGATGTAAAGTAGGTAGAAACATTAATTTTAAATAAATATGCAATCCAATAATCCCGGGTTTTTTTTAAATAAATATTTTTGTAGAAGTCGCTTCCATACTATACACCGGACTAGTTACCCGTTGTTCGTGGCCTCTTTAAAAAAAAAAAGTTTTTTAAGAAGCCGCTTCCTTACTTTCATAGCTAAAAATTGACTTTAGGTAAATATGCATCCGAATATCCGATCTCTGTTCATAATTTATGATTTGTCACCCGCTCACGACGGCCACCCGTGCCCCAAGATCATGCAAAAATCCCATAAAAAAAAATACGGGCATTTTTTTTTATTAAATAACTTCATACTTTAATCGACTCACGTAACCTAACAACACCCTCACGGATGGATCAGGCAGGGTTTTTGCTACATGTTATATAGTTCCAAAAATCATAGAAGAAGCATTTCCCCAGTGTCCTCGTAGTAATTCAGTCATGTGTTCGTAGACCCCGCTTACTTCCCCGGGCGCTGCGCAGCGGTGATGTTGCGCGGGCGCGTCATCGGCAAGGTGGGCGTCGTCAGTCCCTCCGTGCTGGCCGCCTTCGACCTCACCAACCCCTGCTCCGCGCTCGAGATCAACATACAACCCTTCGTTTAAAACGAATTTATTTATTTGTAAAAACTGATTAAAATTTGATTTTAATATACCTATGTATAGCTATTGTTTTTTTTTTGCTGCTTATAAATCGGTCAGGAATCAGTTAAAACCAGGGCCCAGATCCCTTTAGGTACACTAGAAAATGTGTCTAGTCATAATGCTGTTAGAAGGTATCGAGTCAACAGATTTTAGGAAGTATGTTTTGTCTCAAAATATGTTAAAAGAAGTTTAATTAACTCCTGTTCATTATAAATCAAGTATATAATGGTACTTTATTGCCCGTCCATCAAACAGGCAATCAGGAATTGTAAAGAGCTTGACCAGATTACTTATCAGATACATTCTTATCGTCGGCGCCATTGATTCCGATTGTTTTATCAACATTCGTTAGCATAACATAGTGCAATGACTAAGTACCTACTAAATAATCATAATAACTAGAAACTAGTGTCATTATGACTTGGGGCGTGATTTTTCGTCTTCAACCGCAGTAATTAGTTTGATTGAAACCTTCAATTTATTATGAATCTAATTCACTGAAATTCGTTTTCAATTTTTTTACCTAATACAGAATACTGCAATCAAATGATCTATACCAAACTATTTTGGGCAAGTGAACCCGTTTTCGAATGAACTGATTGATTGAAGACCTTAGACCCCCGATTCCTTTTTTTTTCATCTTGTAGAACTTGTGCACGCTTATCGACTTGTAAGTACAACAATAATAGGTACTTCCTACTAAAATATTAGTCATTTTTATAACGTAACACAACTCATACAATGTTGTACTGTATGAGTTGTGTTACGTTATAAAAATAGTTTAGGGGTCGATTTTTAGACCTGGAAATCCTAAATCAGTTTTCGTTTATAGTTAAACGACACCTGATTTAGGGGAAAAAAAAGTTTTTATTTTGGTTGGGCATTTCTCAAATAACTTCTCCCGCTCCGTGCGGAGCGGGAGGGTGTGTCAGGCTCTTACTAAAACCCACCCGTGTTCCATCCGTTGCCAGAGGCCCGCGACTCCGGCAGCTTATGTCGACAGCTGAGAAACCGATTTCGAACTCTTGGGGCCAATATCAACCACTTTGGGAATATAAAGAGGTAAAAATGAGTTTGTATGTAGAGGGTAAGCTCCGCAACTTCATCTGATTTCCAACATTCTTTCTTGATAGAAAGCTACTCTATTGGCGAGTAGGTACCTATCATAGGATATTATATTTTATGGTAGTTTATAGTTGACTTCCACGCGGATGAAGTCGTGGGCAGAAGTTATTACGAATATAAACCAGGGGGTTATAATTTATTGTTATCGTTAATATTATGTTAGATAAAATTGTGTTTGTTAAAATAAATGACTTGACCAACTGAGTTTAGGGGGTCACTGATGTTATACAAATAGCGCGATGGTGCAGCGGGCGCTTATAAATTTTAGTCGCGAATTCCATTCCTACCTAGCGGGAGGATGACCTGGGGAGAATGACAGGTAGCCAAGTAGCAGTAATTTAGAGAATGAATGTCCTTTGAAACAGAAGTACGATAATCACCCTGAACAATCTTATACCTTTTAGATAGGTATTTATTTCGGCAATGGAGAAATGTTATTTAAATGAATCAAAATTTAAATCAAGGTGGATCCGCCGTGATAGCCCGCGAAATTCAAATTCGTACATAACAAATATGTATTTACAGAATTATAATCATTAATACATCTCTGTAAGTTATCTCTATTATAAATACCTACATATTTGTTATGGTCACAAATCATATTTTGATCAAGATACCACCTGCCTGACACTGACTTGCAACTTGCAAAAAACTTAAGAATAATTGAATTTCGCGGGCTACCTCTGCGGATCCACCTAAAATACACATAAATAGGTATTGATTCATTGTTTCACAACGATCATCTGATCTAACATAATATAACACATATAATGTATGTAGGTAGGAATTTTGACGAAAACAATAAAATCTGTTCAAAATATAATTTATTATTCGTACAATAAAACAGCACAAACAAAATTGATTAACTAATAAAATCACATTTCATATAAGTAGAGAATATAATATATAGTTAATACGCCGCATTAACACTTTCACCGCTAAGTACATAGAATACATACAAATTGGCATGCCATATAATGTTTATTGCAAATCTATAACAATTCAATCAACAGAAGTCATCTGAACAGAAGTCATCTTTAGCTACATATAGCGACGACTCGGATGCGAGTTGTGGGCACACGAACGAATTATTTTTCGACCCATATGCTGGGTGCTTGGCATAGAAAGTGTTAACAACCAATAGACATTGAATTTATAGCCTAAAAATGACACTAGGACATTTTATAAATAAACGTAAAATAATATAAATACCACTAGGCTACTATTCTAATACTACTTAATCATATTCGATTTTGTCACAAAAGTATTTACATTTTTTTAGCAAAATAAATACTAATCACCAACAGTGCAATACCAACGCCTCTGCAAAGAAAATCAATTTTGATGATAAGTTTCAAGGATTGAGGAAAATGAAATCGCCGTTTTTAATTAGCTAAACAGCTTTTGCTCTTTTGAAAACAGACTTGTGTATAGCATTTATTAGTTATTTATTTGGACATTTATTTGTTCTTATACTGAAATATTTTCGCTGTCTGTCGAAGGAATCTCAATAAGAAAACAAGTCATTATTAGTAAAACTGTTAAGGCACTTCATAACGTAATTGACTATAATTCCTAACAGAAAGGCGGAAAATTAACATTCATGTTATGTATAGTGTCAACAAATGTTAAGGTCACTATTACACCGTCTATCAAATAATGATGTGCCTGCATGTTTTATTTTTACATCTAATTAACATTGTAAAAACTCATAATAATATGCTCTACTTTTTCGTGCAATAGAATACTAATC
Source organism: Atethmia centrago (assembly GCA_905333075.3). Taxonomy (NCBI): domain Eukaryota; kingdom Metazoa; phylum Arthropoda; class Insecta; order Lepidoptera; family Noctuidae; genus Atethmia; species Atethmia centrago. The sequence goes on along the minus strand of HG995383.1, from coordinate 8,355,379 downwards.
AAATATCTTTTCCATCTAAGTGCAGAGCTATTGTTGCAGTCAGAATAATAGTACATACTGGCAGTGTAATAGTAACTTGTATTTAGTAATAGATTTCAGTGCATAGCTCATTTTTAGTATCTTACTCATACATATGCCAGACAAAACCATCTTTTAAACATCAATCATCCAGCAGCTATGTACTGAAACCCTAACACAATAAATATCTACCATGTAGATTGTATCTAAAAGTTATGTAATACTTCTTAATTTTTAAATACTGTATACTGATTGTTTAAAACAAATTATTAGTTGATACATACACCACAACACAAGCTACTTACTAAAATTTATTATAATCAAACAATCTTTGTTTGATGATGTGACATCAATAGCAAACTTTCATGGTTTGGACAATTTCATAACTACAGTCTAAGTCCTTTTTTTTTCAATTAAAATTGCTATTCACTTAATCAGGAAATGCTTTCTTCATATTGTCACAGTGGTACAATTGGTACAATTATCAATGAAATAAATAATAAATGTAAGTTGGACGGACCTAAGCCTTCAGTGCAGAGCCGGATTTAAGGCAGGGTGAAAGGGCCTGGCCCCCAGGCCTCCACAATTTGATTTTTTGACGTGATAACTTCTTTTAAATCGATGAACGCTGGCTGCACGCACGAAAATGCATGACTCAGTCTCACGTTCCGTCTGAGCCGGCGAGAGCCCGGAACTAGCGATAGAGAGGCACGATCGGCCTAAGCGTTCGGCTTGTAACGCATTTCTCTCTCGTTATCACGCAAAATTATCGTCCGTAAACCGACTTTACAGACAAGCAATTTTTTTTGATAAAATATAGTTCACATTCACAAGGAACCTTTTTTCGAAGATGAAAATTATAAAAAATTGACTGGATTACAATGACACAAAACCGCCTATTAAAGTTATTCCTACTGAGTATTGAAAGTGATTTACTCTGAGAAAAGGATTTCACCGAAATTGACAATAAGTTTTCGACGAAAACAGCTGCCTAACATTTATTTTTTTTTTGTTTTGTATATTTTTAGTTTAAGATTGAAAAATGTGATTTTTTTTTTCGTCTGTTCCAAAAGTTTTTCGGGGTGTCCACTTCTTGGTTGCCCCAGGGCCTCCACACCTATAAATCCGGCCCTGCTTCAGTGTAATCACAACTAATTCAATCAAGTAACAACTGTATTTTAAACATTTTCTCTAGTTCTGACCTGTTGAAGTTGGGTGCAATGATGAATGGACACAGATAGAATGAAAGTTCTTTGAGATTGGGTGCACCTGCTTTTATGGCCTTTGCTACCTGTATAGTGACATGGAGACAGCGAGAAAGACTTAGGTAAGTCAACTTTTGAAACATATTATTAGAAAAATATGCAAGGAGAGCATGTGTTGAAAAGTAACCATGACGTAATTTTAATGAATGCAAATTCTTTAGTCTATACAAGTGCAACAAACTTGAGTCAAAAAGAGTTTTGCACGTCATGATATGTAGTACTTGTAGTACCTTACAGTTGGATATGTTACGGATTATATCATCATTTAAAGTATCTCCATATATATGTAAAGCTCTTAGTGTAGACTGTTTGGTTCTCAGAAGAGATTCAAGAAAATCAGCTGGAATATTCTTCATTTTCTCCATATTAATACTGACTAAATTGGTGCACTGCAACATGTTGTACAAACTATCATGGGTTAGGGCAAAATTGGACAGAATAAGAATCTCAAGATATTTCAACTTTTCAAATGGCAAGTGATATACAAAGTTACCATTTGCATTCTCTGAATTTTGTACTATGAGTGAGTTACGAAAACTCAAAAACTTTAGGTTTGGCCAGCTAACTAGATCACCAAAGATACAGCTATCAACTTGAGATATACTTATTTCTAAATGAGTCAGGTTGGGACAATAGCTTATTAAGGAAGCCCTCACTTGCGAATACAACTTGAAATACTGTAGTTTAACATTCTTCACATACTTGGCGACGAAAGGCACAATGTTTTCACTTATCCTCACATAGTTCTTCATACATACTATAAGACGTGTGTTGTCCCAAACGCAAGGGGTCAGGCACAGTTGTTGCCATCTCATACAAACTTTACCAACTGCCAATAGTGATTCAAAATCTACCATTGAAAATATGTAAATAAGAATTTCATTAGGCAGGTCGTTTATGGCGAGAGTATTTGGGTATAGTTGAGCACCTGTCACGTCTAGGTGCACCATGGTCGGCAGCAGAGCGCGCCCCCGCACTTCTGGAAACAGGCGACGATTTGTGTATGCTGACACTGACACTTATTTTATCACTCAACTCTTCAGACACCACATGTTCACTGTTGGACCTCTAGCTACTCTATTACCATTTTAATTGTATTTTATTATATATAACAGGACAAAGAATATTAATTAACCCAGTAAGGTCATGAACCTTGAACAACCGTAATAAGTATTGGAAAAATCAACTTTAGACACACAAATAAAATGATAATACAATCGATGAAGTAATACATATAATTACCTCAGGTTTACCTTGCTTCCTATTCGAGAAAATTGTAATGTTTGCTTTAGTAGAAACATAACTTATGTAAATTTTTGATTCAAATGCACACACTACATCCACATGCTTAAATAATCATCAAAAAGTGATACTCTGCATTTAGGCTTAAATCCATAATTCCAAAGTGTATTACAATAGATTAAAAATCAATTTTTAAAGAAATATTAAAAATAACTTTCATCTTTGATGCTATTTTTGTATGACGTTATGACGTTACATTTGTGTGCTTTTGACGTTTGACTGACTGCCACTGACTGGTTATTTGCGTTTCGTTTCTTTATGAGAGAAGTTTCACAATAAAATAATGCTTATTGATATTACTTTAGAAATAAAGTTTTTTGTTAAAATCAATATCTATACATTTATCATAAATAAGAACTAGCACGCACCATTTTATCATGCGATCATTTTGTCGCAGGAATGCAAAGTATGAGTTAGTACGGCAGTGCGCGCACATTCTCGCGGGAAGGTACTAATGGGTCACCGACCGAGCCCCCGCAACACAGGCAACGGAAGAAATACGGGTGGGTCAGTAAGAGTCTGACACACCCTCCCGCTCCACCCAAAGCGGGAGAAGTTATTTGATGATTTCCCATCCAAAAAAAAAAACTGCGCGCGCATTCGAGTAATAAATCGCAGCGATTTTAAAATTGTGATTTGTCACAATTTGCTGCGTTTGCTCTTGACGCGATTATCGCGAAAGTAAACTGCAGCGTATAGAATTGTACGGTCCCGGGCGCACTGCGACAGAAAAATCGCGCACTCGGGCCGGCCGGCGCCCATTCGTATTTCGTTCTTTCGAGAATAAACATGTAGTCGGCGCCTGCATCTCCACTGATCAATCAATACGAAACGAAGCTAGACCTGGAACATTTGATAATCGCAATACAAGAAAGACCACCTTTGTGGAATAAACACTCCAAAGAATATAGTGAACGTGATTTGAAAACGCGTTTATGGCAAGAGGTAGGTATGCTAAAATGTTGTAATGATTTTGTATTCATTATAAGGTCCAAGAATTCTCAGTAATCTGTCAAGTGTTTGAATTTTTTATTCTATATTAGCCATAGAAGTTTTTGGGATATAGCCGAAGATCATTGTATTTCAGATAAAAGAAACCCTTACTAAATCTATCGGCTGTAAAAGGATGAGTCCAGTATTGACGATTGTTTTTCTTTTTCTTCTTTCCCTCCGAAATAGTAAATAGAGACAAGCAACTTGTACCGAATCCATGGTAAGACTGAGCAATGACCACCGATTTTTTTATTGCAGTGCGTGCACTGTACTTTCTGCGATATTTTACAGCGTGATTCTAAAATCGTGTCGCAAAAAGGAAAATCGTGGGTCTCGCTAGGTCTTAGTCGATTTTCGTGTTTGTCTGTGACCACGTTGTTCTTCTAAGTAACGGATTTTTTAGGTTTAGGCGTTAACCTAAACCTATAATAATCGGGCGATATACCCTAAACACCGCACAATTATTAATAATAACATCAACATTCACCAACCCACACTAGGCCCTTGTGATGGATTACAATTTTACGAGCTGGCCCACTCCTCACAGAGTGGGCCTGTGCCTCAGCAGTGAAAACATAGGCTGAATATGCTATGCTTTTAATTATTTCGCAATCTTGCAAAACGGAAAATAAGCCTACTGTACCTGCTACATCGACGCCATAGGTAATCGAATAAATAAAACTGCTTATTGTTAATTATTTCAAATATTGTAATATATACAATTAATTAAATTAAAATGCTATTATTATGCACAAAAGTGTTAAAAGAACGACGGTGGTAAGTACGACGGGGCAGGTGTGGACACAGTTCCAGAATTAGCTCCTGATGGTGGTATGTAACCTGGTTGTGGTGCAGGTGCCGGCGCCGGTTGAGTGCTGGCATATCCTGGAGACGGCGCCGGGGATTGTGGGGATGAAGTATTCGGTGGCAAATATGCAGAACTTGGTACTGATACTGAACCACCTGTGCTTGTTTGACTGTTAGTCGAAGTTGACGTCACGGTCCGACCAGACGTCGCAGTATTAGATGTCCCCAACGGTGGCAAATATGACTCAGAAGGAGTTCCCACTGATCCGGTTTGCACGGAGGTGCCAGTGCCCGTAGAGACTTGTCCTGAGCCAGAAGTTACAGAAACGCCACCAATGCTCACACTGCCACCAGTAGAAGTACTTCCACCTGTACCACCTGCTGTCGGTGGTAAATATTTTGGAGCGCTTGTCGAGACTTCTGATGAGCCCTGGAGAGTCGGGGAGAGAGTAGGTGACGGTGCGTTGTATGGATAACCTGAGCCACCTTGAGACGAGCCGGTGTTAGTGACAGTTTGTGTGCCGGTTACAGTAGTTTGCGACCCAGTGGTAGCCTGAGTCCCGGTTGACGATGTGCCATAGTTGTATCCGGCGTTAGCGTTACCAGTAGCGGAGGACCTGTAGTTGTAACCACCGCCGGCGGCGCCTGTGGGGGCGGCTGTCGCAGCAGTGGCCGTAGTCCCCGCAGTCTGTCCTATGTTGACGGTGTCGCCGCCGGCCGGCACGGGGTACGCGTAAAACATTTGCTGCGTCAGCGTCCTGTCAACATTCGGTGCTTGAGTGGGTGCAGGTGTGGAAGTGGGCCTACTCTGCGGCAGGTCAAATGATACACTCGGCTTGTCGTACACGTACCCGTCTTGTCGTCGCACTCGAACGCGAAGGCTTTCCTCCACGAAGTCGCTCGCAGTTTGGACAGGAACGGTCGCACTACATTTAAATAACAAAGAAGCGAGCAGAAAATAAAAACACCTCAACTTTAAACGCATTTTGTGTTTAAAGACAAGCAATAAGATTGTAAAAGACAATTTTAGCTTTGTCTACCAGTATTTATTATAATTTCGAGGAAGTCACGAGACCTCGGGGTTTATTTCAAAATCTGTCGTTAGTTAACCCTTCACTCACTCAAAGCGATACTTACTTGAAAGTAAACACACTTTTTCAATAAAAGTTATTTTAACTTTTTTGAATTCCGTAGACAAATGGCAAAACCGACACACTTGTAATTTCGTCATGCCCGTAATCCGAATCCGAAAAATCCGAAAATGTCTGTGTCTTACTCGGAGACAATGATTGTGCACTATATCGATAAAATTAGAAAGTAGGTGTATTCTCCGGGTGTCACCACTGTGTGGATCGCCCGGAGGACACGGTGGAGCATACGGTGGAGGTCTGCCCGGCTTGGGCAGAGCACCGCCGTGTCCTCGTGGAGGCGATCGGCGGAAGAGACCACTCGCGTCCGGCCCTGGTTCAGGCCATGGTACGGAGCGAGAGGGCATGGGCAGCCGTCACCTCCTTCTGCGAAGCAGTAATGCTCGCGAAGGAGGAGGCGGGACGGTTGAGGGAAAGGCACGTTTCGCGCCCTCTCGCCCCTAGCCGCCGCAGGAGACGCCCTGGGCGTCGGGAATCTCGGGCGGATTTCCAGCCACCGTAGGCGCGGGCTTGCGGACGGTGAGCAATGGGTAGCTCACCGTCCGGTAAGGACCAGGCCCGGGTCAACGGCGCGTCGTATTCCACGCGCGCCTCAAAGAGATGTCGTCAGCATAAAAGTAGGGGTCCACTAGGGCCGATGCCTGCCGGGGTCGCGGGAAGGTATTTATGGGTCACCGAGGCCTCTGGCAACACAGGCAACAGGAAAAGGAATACGGGTGGGTTTTAGTCAGTAAGAGTCTGACACACCCTCCCGCTCCGCCCAGAGCGACAGAAGTTATTTGATGATGTCCCACCCTCAAAAAAAAACAATGTATGATCATAATAGAGATACCCTAGTCCAGGAATGTATTTTTTTAGGGATGTGTTCAGTCAACTTTAGTATAAATAAAAACTGTACGCAAAAAAACGCATCGCACTACTATCATCTGAGGGTTAATGTCTAACGCATTATTATGTGGTTTTGTTCAATTGCAGAAACGACAATTAAAGTAGATTTTCTTCTCTGCTAATATCAAACTCACGACCGGTTAGTACTTTCGAAGTACGGAGAAGTACAGTCAGCATCAAAAATAAATGATTATGAAGTTTCAAACAATGTTGTGAAAAACAAATGCAATTATTAATTATTATTAAATTAATGTAAGTTGTTGCCATCATATAATTAATATGAGTAACTAATTTTGAGGCGGCGCCAAAAAATAAACTAGCAAATTATAATTACGTATAGCATAAAATGATGGCAGCTGATGAGCTGATTGATTTTCATTGTTAACTTGTAAAGCCAACTTAGCTGAGATAGTTTTCCTTTTAATTTCATTATAATTATGTACTACTGCCATGAATTTTTCACATCTCCATAAATAACTATTTAGCCGGCAGGCTGACACTTGAACCTAACAAAAATGAACACTTTAAAGCTTAATATTACGCAAATGGATCCTTGAATCAAAAAATGGTGTTCACAGATCCGCAATATTTTTGAACGGCCTTTCCAACGATACCCCACACCATTGGATAGACGAGAAAAAACAATATCATCCCGACATTACGTGCAACGGATACCTACGTTGACGTAATGTCGGTAAAAATTTTAGAGATCAAGATTTTATGTTACTACTTTGCACTACGGCGTAATTAATATATATACATACATACATACATACATACATACATACATACATACATAATCAGCCTATAATGTTCCCACTACTGGGACACAGGCCTCCTCTCTGTGAGAGGGAGTGGGCCGTAATCCACCACGCGGGCCCAGTGCTGGTTGGTTAATATTTATATCTATGCCAAATTACAGCTTTCTAGTACTAAGCGTCTCTGAGCTGCAGTGGGGACAGACAGACAGACAGACATGGCGAAACTATAAGGGTTCAAAGTTTACTAAGGAACCATAAAAACTGGCGAAATGCGAGTCGGACTCGCACGAAGTCCGTACCACCGCACAATATTTAAGACGCTGACAACACCTAAACCGCGGTCACTGTCAAATTGCATAGAAAAGAAAGAGAAGCGCAATGACATGACGCTTGTAAAATATTACAAAATATAAAGATATTATCTATTTACTCAAAATTGAGTTGAGTAATCGAAAATAAAAAACAACCAAGTTCTGCATTCAAATAAGACGTTCTTGTTATTAATTAAATACGTAACGTATGTTGATATTTAATGCAGTCGGATTAGAACTCAAGGTAAGAGGTTAGTTTAACGTTAGTTTGTATCGAGATATTTTTTCAAAACGTGTTTTGGTAACAACCAAGTTCTGGGAAATATGTTCAAAATTAACATATATTTTTTCCGCTACCACAAACTATACAGATTTGGCAATTTTTTTCTTAAGTGAAGCCTATTTTGGTCTATTGGGTCTTGTCAGCGCCTTAACACTACATATTTTGTTTAAATACTTTATTACACGTTTCTTGTATGGTATTTATTATAACTTTATTTTATTTATATTATTTGTTGTTATAGCGGCAATAGAAATACACAATCTGTGAAAATTTAAACTGTTTGCCTATTGCCTATTACCTACGGTCCATGTGATATAGCCCGCTGACGGACGGACGGACAGCGGAGGCTTAGTTCCGTTTGGCATCCTTCAGGTACGAAACATAAAAAGTCTTGCATAATTGCGTAAAGGCTCTTACAGACTGGGGCGATATTACGGGCGCGACAGGCATATTGCTGCCTGTCGCGCCCGCGATATCGCCTCAGTATGCAAGACGTTGATACATACACATACAACACCGTTGTTACCGCTTAATACATAGGTAGGACCTACATAGATACATAGTACTGTATATGAGATACCTGGAAATACCTAATTTACAGTTCATTGTACAGTCTAGTCTAGCAAGTAATAGGTACTTATTTACCTACTTAGGTACGTTGCATACATAACAAGCAAGTGAAAGGAAGTTGTTGTTCGTGTCACGGAGGCCGGCCCTCCCACCAGTATTAGTTTCAGTCGTATATTCATTTTCTGTGTCAAACGCCGAACACGTGCTGCGTAGCTTTTACTAATAAAACCGGTATGTATTTTTACAGTATTTATTATATGAAATCGACAAATAAATCTTTGTTGATTCGAGAAATATTGGGCATCTACCCATATCTTATCCTTCTCCAGATACCAAGCTAGTTCAGCTGCCCGCGTCTCTAGACCCCCATCAGTTTTCTTACTTTCATTCACACTTCCATATATGGAATATATTCAGACACCAGAAGCCTGTCATCATCTTTTGGTACTTAGACTTAGTTAACTTCAATTGGTGGAAACTCCTAGATTTATCAGAGAAAGTTATCAATGTCCTGCGTGGCTAAAAGACACAAGAAGGCAGCAATTGCCGGGATGCAATCTCGTCGTAAATTTGTGATGATGCACGGCCTTTCGAGCAGTGGTGGCCCAGTGGTAACAACCACGACTTACGAGTTGTAGGTCTTAGGTTTGAACCTTGACAGGCGGTTTACTTTGTGTAAATAATTTCATCACCACTGCTCTCAAAACGGTGAAGGAAAACATCGTGAGGAAACCGGCATGTCCTAGAACTAAAAATTCGAAGACATGGTGTCATCTACAAACCCGCACTGGGCCTGCGTGTTGGATTACGGCCCACTCACTCTTACCGAGAGGAGGCCTGTGTCCCAGCAGTGGGAACATTATAAGCTGATTATGCCTTTTTTTATTTTTTGGGTGGGAAATCATCAAATAACTTCTCCCGCTCTGGGCGGCGCGGGAGGGTGTGTCAGACTCTTACTGACTAAAACCCACCCGTATTCCTTCCGTTGCCTGTGTTGCGGGGGCCTCGGTGACCCATAAGTACCTTCCCGCGACCCCGGCAGGCATCGGTCCTAGTGGACCCCTACATTGTGCTGACGAAATCTTTTTGAGGCGCGCGTGAAATACGACGCGCCGTCGACCCGGTTCTGATCCTTACCGGACGGTGAGCTACCCATTGCTCACCGTCCGCAAGCCCGCGCCTACGGTGGCCGGAAATCCGCCCGGGATTCCCGACGCCCAGGGCGTCTCCTGCGGCGGCTAGGGGCGAAGGGGCGCGAAACTTGCCTTTCCCTCAACCGTCCCGCCTCCTCTTTTGCGAGCATTACTGCTTCGCAGAAGGAGGTGACGACTGCCCATGCCCTCTCGCTCCGTACCATGGCCTGAACCAGGGCCGGACGCGAGAGATCTCTGACGCCGATCGCCTCCACGAGGACACGGCGGTGCTCTGCCCAACCCGGGCAGACCTCCACCGTATGCTCCACCGTGTCCTCCGGGCGATCCACACAGTGGTGACACCCGGGCATTTCCTCCCGCCTTATCCGACACAGGAACCTCCCGAAGCTGCCGTGTCCGGAGAGGAAAGCTGATTATGCCTTTAGGTCGACAATAAAAGCGGATAGCTATTTTTATTATTTTAATGGATTAAACAGTAAATACATAAATAAGTGCTGGGGCATGATTTAAATTGTCATTTGATTTTTAATTTTTAGACAAAAACGTTCACCGCCGCGCGCCGTTTCACAAATAAGAGCACAAATCAAATCAAATCAAAAGTAATTTATTCAAACTAGGCTGAGAACCAGCACTTTTCGAACGTCAAATACACAAACAACAAAGACCCAAAGAATACTAGTAACTTAACAGAAATGCTAAGACCAATATTTGTAATTTTCAGAACCATGGTACTGAAGCTATACTACCTAGAGGATGGACCGCCGTCTCTAACTTGCAGACAAGTCCTGGAGGCGTTGGAGGTACCTTACGAGAAGGTCGACGTCAACTTTTACAATGGAGACCATATGACGGAGGAATATGGAAAGGTAAAAATACGGGGACCCCCCTCAGCTAGATGGACCGACAACCTGAAGAAGGTGGCTCGGTCAGACTGGATGCGGAAGGCGGAGGAAAAAGTGTTGTTAAAAAAAAAATCCTAAAGCAAGGTAAAATGCTAAATGATTAACTTCTTATCATTCAAATGGTACATTGTACCTCAAGTAACCGTATGTATAAGATTTATCAGATTTTTTTCCAACTACTTGGCTCAATTTTTTACTTAATCTTTATTTATGCTGAAGTTAGTCTGAAAAATCGGTTCGAAATAATTTACAGCTCTTATTCTTCTGGTTCTTTTCATAAGAATTAAACTATGAGATTTGGTATTTTAAGATTAAGGTCTTTTTGGTGGTTTGTTCTTAACAATGCACGAAGAAGGTATTATAGGTATTTATGTTTTTGCATTTCCAGGGCTTTAGTCAACCATCGATTGATGTTCAACTTAAGCTCATACTACCCTGATTTACTTGCCTACTGCGTAAGTTTTGTCACATATATTCCTACCACGGAGCACAACAACTGTTAATGTTTGTTTTAAGCACCTAGTGGCAAGGTAGATTGCGTTAGTAGTACCGTACGTAATTGTATTAAATTGGTACGCCTCCATAGGCTTCGAGAGGCCATCCCGCCATAGGATCTGTTGTAGATGCATGTCTTCTGGACGTGATGTTGATTTAAAAGAGTGTCCGTGGAGTTTTTTTGCCCGTTCTTCTCCATAGAAGTTTGAATTGTCAAGGGATCGGTCAGTCAGAAAGATGAAGCTAGATGTCAATTCCAAAGTGTAGTAGCATTCAAAATTCTGGTTGTTGTGCTCCGTGATTCTTATTTTGTCCCTCCTATAACTCTGCGGAACGTGCTGCGTGTTCCATGATTCACACATCAATTTTGAAGGGCTATCCATGGAGTTTCTTACTGGTTCTCCATAAAACACGATTTTCTGGAACCTAAATGCACCTGAATTCGGACTTTTGATAATCCCATCCGTAGCATGCTTTATTTGAAAATGAACTATTTAACTATTTGTACATTTATTTAATTCCAGATAATGCCCATCTATTTCGACTACAAGCGTACTCCTGAGGGTCTGAAGCGTGTCCACCGGGTCCTGGACTTGTTTGACACGTATCTGGAACGCCTCGGTACCAGCCACGCTGCCGCTGACCATTTGACCATTGCTGACTTCCCTCTCATTAATTCTACCATGTCTCTGGAAGCTATTGACTTTGACTTTTCAAAGTACAAAAGGGTAGGTAAAGGTTTTATTTAATTTAAAAATCAGCAATGATCATCTAATTTTGGCGCTGACTGTACCTACTTTTAATGGTTCAGTTACTTCAGTTTTTTTTCCTGGCAAACACGCACGACACTATATAACTAAATCAGTACCTATATGAACCGTTACAAAGCCCGGGAGTTATTCATCCATCCAGCCGGATCATTCAATCCCCAAAATCCAATTATTATTGTAATAATTAAAAGAAATGAAAATATATTTATTGGCATTTAAGTACCTATCCATTTACCTAATTATTTATACATTGTTGTTCATTTTTGTCAGGTTACCAAATGGTACAACGACTTCAAAAAGAACCACTCGGACTTGTGGGGTATCACCGAAGAAGGCATGAAGCTGATGAAGATCTGTTCACTCAACCTACCGGACTTATCACACCTTAACCACCCTCTCCATCCTGCTAGGAAAGCTAAGGAATAGTTATAGATTTTTTCAAGCCATTACCAAAAGAAACGGCCTGCTATATTTATTTTTATTTCTTACCAGCAGAGGGCGCGGGTGTGGTAATCCTTTTTAATGTTTTAAATGAACTATAAGTATCCCAGCTCCCATGCACGTATTTAAAGTACTCATATAACTTTTTACTATTTTTCTATCCAACTAGAACAACTGTTTAAAGCACCAGTTAAACGAGGCAAATTTGATACCATTAGGTTAACTAGTGTGCTACGTAGTTCCTACTTCCACCGTTAGATGGCACAATTTGATGAAAAAACAGTTGTTCATAAATGATGCACTATAACGTATATATTTCCACAGCTAAGGGTATTATAGTAACTATGTGAATATTATTCTATCTCCGCAGCAACTGCCCAAGGCTTCCAAGAAAATGCTACAATTTTTCTTCATTCATGGGTAGTTATATAATATGGAGGCCTCGTTGATCTAGTGCATGCATCTAGCATGAGGCCCTGGGTTCGATTCCCGGGTCGGGCAAAGTGTTAGTGGTTTTTCTATCTGGAATTTCTCAGTAGCAGCCCGGAGTCTGGATTTATGCCCGGTTGATGGCAATAGGCTCGCCCCCTATTACATGGGACTTAAACATAACTGGCGAAATGTGGGTTTACTACAGGTACACCTCTGCCCAAACCTTCGGGGAAACAAGGCGTGATGTTATGTGTGTGTTACAACATGGCAATACCGTCGGTCAAGTGAAGTCTTGTCTAGAGTCTACTGTTCACTGTCTACCGCCATTCATGAACTATGCAAATACACCTACCTTCACATTAGATGTTTGTGTTATTTACTATTGAAATAGGTATACAAATAATAAATAGGTACTTTATTGTTAAGTCCACTAATGATCAATACTTAAAAACAATTTAAAAACCAATATGCATGCTTCGCATACACAATACCCACTACCTAATGGATTTGAATGCGATCTCATCATCTGAATCATCTTATACAAATAATATCATAATGATATATAATGGCTGCCGGATACAATGAGCTTATTCATCTTCTTTAGCAAATTATCTTCCGGAAACGCATCTCCGCATAAAACCTAGACAGGCGTTTGTGCAGCAGTCCTTATGGTTGATACACTGAAAAATAAAACAATAGCTATGGTTAAAAACAAAAGAGCACCATAGGAACTAAAATAACATCAGCTGTAAACATGCAGCTGATGTTTTGTGTTTTTGAGTTCTATGACACCCACATCACTCCAGAACATATGGAGGGTGATATGAGTGTCATAGAACTGGCTACCGAGGGTAGAACATGAAGTCATGAATATGTTACAACAAGAGCAGTCACAAACGATCCAAAAGACCACGACGTATCGCTGGTGTCATAAATTATATAAAGGAAGGAAACTACTTAAATAAATCTACCTATAACAAGGGCTGTAGCAAGTAGCAGTGTTGAGTCCGCTTTTCTATCTAAACTATAGGCAACAAACATGTCTAACATGTGATTTCATTGTTGTTAAATCTGCGTAATAAAGACTGAGTAGCCTTTAAAAACCTCGTCTCAAACATGCTATTTCCTCATGCGCTTGCGATTCGCATTCCAGCCGGGCTTGCCATCATCGACAAAAACAAAACAAGGAAAATGATTCTAAAAACTTACGAATTCTCCAATTTTAGCACATCCCGTGTTCTCTGTTACACTATTCGGTTGGGCGACTTCATCAACCGGTGCCACTGGTGCCACTTCGGGGACAGCAACATTGTTTTCTTGTTCTGCATCTTTCATCGGAACATCCTTGGTGACAATGCTGCATGTCACGTATGTTGAGAGCGCAAGGAACAAAAGAATGGTAGTGAAGCGACGCATTGTGGTCAGATGCAGGTCGATACTAACGGAGCTCCGTGTTCGGGTACTGATATAGGGTCAGCTGACATTCTCATTAACGGCACCCGCATGGCGCCCGATAACGGAGGTATCGTAAACATTGTTTACAGGACGTTGTTTTGTCCGTGTTGTACGTTTTATTGGTCAATTGGTTCCGTTATTTTTTCTTTTGTTATTCACGGCATTATTCAAATAGGTAGGATTCTTTCTTTGTCAGTTTACTTAGTACTTATATATCATTTCGTAGTCATCACCTTAGAAATCACTTACTTAATACGGAGCCTGAGTAGTTTTATCTAGTACTGTTTTAGGGTTCCGTACCTCAAAAGGAAAAAAGACATAGTAAGTAATTTATTTCAAAAACAACCTTAACATTGTAGTTGAAAAACATGTTCTCCCATACATTCCAACTGCAAATGTAAGTTTGTACGCACAATATTGAGAGATTATACGTTTTTTCCTATTGAGGTACGGAACCCTTATTGGGTCACACGCCGATTTGCACCGAATCTACTGGACCGATTAAGTTGAAATTTGGTACACATATGAATTTCTGTGACATATCAAATGAAAGGGCTTGTTGTGAGGCTCATATCTTGGGATAAAAACATGGTAGATAACATATTCATTGTACGGAATCCTCAAAACGCGAGTTCAACTCGCACTAGTCCGGTTTTTATTAAAAACAGGTATCTGAAATCTGAGTCACAGAATTAATATACCTAGGCTTTCTGTCTTTACAATACCTAACCAAGATTTTTTTCTTAGGTGCATTTTATGTGCAAGTGTAATTCATAGGAATGATTATGTCATAATTAACTTCAAAAGTCGCTTTTTGTAGCATCTCCTAGTTCCCATGATTTCCTATACAATAATGCAAGCCAATTAAAAAGTCTAGGTATTTATTATTGAATACATCCACTTCACAAGGTCTATAGCAGAAACCGAATCGAAATCCATCATAGCAACTAGAAGAATCTATACAACTACTTATTCATAATGAAACGCAAGAGTTGTATTTTTCTTTTAATCAAATTGCTCATTTATTTATATATTAACTAGTTGCGCCCGCAGTTTCACCCACATTATGTCTCGATCCCGTGAGAATATCAGGATAAAAAGTATCCTGTCCTAATCCGGGTCATGGTAGACTGTGATCTGGATTAGGACAGGATACTTTTGTGCCAAATTTCATCCAAATCCGTTCAGCCGTTTTCAATGTACCTATACAAAATATTGTAAAAAAAAATTAAAAGAGTAACGGTGGAGTTTCTTGCCCATTCTTCTCCATACGAAACCTTTTGGAAGGGGCGACTAGAATCAATTCTATTTTTTTGTAAATTTTGACGTTCAATAGTGCCCTTTATGTGCCTATTTGAAATAAATAATTTGACTTTGACTTAGACTTAGCGTGAAAGCGTAACAAACAAACATATAAGCTCACTTTCGCATTTATAATATTAGTTAGGAGTTAGAATTATACTCGATATCCGTGGTGCTTCATGTACCACAAGACCAGTAATTTTGTGTGGCAAAGACGGATCTGGTTTTACCTACACGGTTGAACCTTTTACACTTTTTTTTTTTTTTTTTTTTGAGGGTGGGAAATCATCAAATAACTTCTCCCGCTCTGGGCGGAGCGGGAGGGTGTGTCAGACTCTTACTGACTAAAACCCACCCGTATTCCTTCCTGTTGCCTGTGTTGCGGGGGCCTCGGTGACCCATAAGTACCTTCCCGCGACCCCGGCAGGAACCTTTTACACTTGGGATAATGTTATTCGCAAACCTTATTTATGTAAATTCCCGAAATTCAAGCAGTGTTCCAGCTCTCTAGCCATATGAATAGGGTGAGACAAGATCATATAGATACAAAATACACTAAGGGAATTAAATAAAAAACGATTTAATTTAAAAAAGTAATTATTTTAATTTATATTTGGATGTTGTATAATTGCCAATGGTAAATGTCTTTCGTCACGTCATCCCTTTTTTACTATCATCGGAATCATCTTAGACGTAATTTTTTTTTTCTAGAATAAGTAAGGTAGCAATTTCCGTGTATAAATCATCGTTTGCACCAACATCATCAAGTGACGCATCTCTTCGCGTAGCCTAGGCAAGCCCTCGAGCAGCAGTCACCGTGAAAGATACACTGAAAATGAGAAAACAATTGGATCATACTTAATTTTCATCCCTTCTATAGTTCCTTAGTAAAGAATAGTTACGTTTCATTTTTTCATTGATGAAATGATGAAAGTCATGTACAATTCGCACGTCTTGCCGAGTCCAATCCATATCGAAGGGTCGCTTCTCGAAGTTGTGAAGGAGTACGTCTACCTAGGACAAGTTATCCAGCTCGGTAGACACAACTTTGAGAAAGAAGCCGACAGGAGGATCCGATTGGGTTGGGCAGCGTTTGGAAAACTTCGTCAAGTCTTCTCGTCGCCAATCCCGCAGTGTTTGAAGACTAAGGTCTTTAACCAGTGCGTCCTGCCCGTTATGACATACGGTGCCGAAACGTGGACACTGACAGTCGGGCTGGTCCACAAATTCAAGGTCGCTCAGCGCGCCATGGAGCGGGCTATGCTTGGAGTTTCTTTGAAGGATAAGATCAGAAATGAAGTTATCCGGAAGAGAACCGGAGTTACCGACATAGCCTGCAGAGTAAGCAAGCTGAAGTGGCAGTGGGCTGGCCATATTTGTCGAAGGACCGATGGCCGGTGGAGCAGACGAGTCCTAGAGTGGAGACCGCGTATTGGCAAGCGTAGTGTGGGACGCCCCCCAGCTAGATGGACCGACGACCTTAAAAAGGTGGCTGGGACAGACTGGATGCGGAAAGCGGAGGACAGGGTGTTGTGGCGCAGCCTGGGAGAGGCCTATGTCCAGCAGTGGACTGTTATAGGCTGAGTTGATTGATTGATTGATTTTTTCATTTAGGGTTCCGTACCCATAGGGTAAAACGGGACCCTATTACTAAGACTCCGCTGTCCGTCTGTCCGTCCATCTGTCACCAGGATGTATCTCATTAACTGTGATAGTTAGACAGTTGAAATTTTCACAGATGATGTATTTCTGTTGCCGCTATAACAACAAATACTAAAAAACAGAATAAATAAATATTTAAGGGGCTCCCATACAACAGACACGATTTTTTTTTTTTGCCGTTTTTATAGATAATGGTACGGAACCCTTAATGCGCGAGTCCGACTCGCACTTGGCCGGTTTTTATTAAAATACCACCCTATTTAACAGCTCTTCGTTTTCTAACAAAATCTCATCTGGAAACTACAACATCATCTGGAAACTACAACATCGTCAGGATAAAATCTGGTCCTTTTGTAAACGTTGTTTTTGCTTTGACTAGAAGAACATCACCTCAAGATTAGTTAACCACCGGTGGATACCTAGGTACTTATTCGTTGAAGAAGAATCTATCAAAGTTTTTCTCATAAAGATCATGGTCAAACTATGTGGTCAACCAATTAACTAGGTACTTACTAAATTAAATGACTGACTAACTAAATATACAAATAAATACAAAACACAGGATACTTAGGCGTCGAAGTACTCGTCCGCATCGCTGTCATCCGGAAACGTGCCCAGAAGACAGGCAGCATTGTCAATTAACAGAATAGAACGCTGACTTCTCCAACTATCTTCAACATAATTTCTTGCGTTTGACACAAAGAATTATATAAACAATGATAACAAAGAAGCACGTTTTATATACTCACCGATTCTCCAATTTGAGCGCATTTTAAATCGTCCGTCACAGAATTTGGTTGAGCTACAGCAGGTGTATCAGGTATAGGTACATCTATCTTCTCAATATCCCCAACTTCGTCAACATCCTTAGATACAGTACTAGCAGTAGTTATTACATACTGTGTAAACACAAGGAAAAGTACAACAGTAGAAAGGCGACGCATTGTGGAGAAACGAAGGTTGATACTAACGGAGTTTCGTGGTTGCAAGTAAATATACTTTCTGATGAAGCCTCATTAACGGCACCCGCATTGACCAGCGATAACGGACGTGAAAATATTCGGATTACAGGACGTTGTTTTTGTGATTTTTGTGAAGTCGATTAGCTTCAATTAATTAATTGAAGCTAATCGACTTCATCGTAGTGACAAAGGTTCGCCGCAGCAATATCGACGATCACAAAAACTCGTCGTACGTAATAGAGCTTAATGAATAGTTGTAGAAACTACTTACCTACACAAACTACTTGTTGGGCTAAAAACAAAAACAATGTTGAAGAAATAGAGCGCTAAAGATTCATGAAAGTGTGAACAAGCATCATTGCCCTCCTGCCTTTATCCCAATTTATTTCTGGTCGACGCAGCATGTCTTCATTTTCCGTACATCTCCATTACCCGTCATCTCTGAAGCCATCCTCTTCCTACGCATAGGTATTATTTTCACACAATCCATCTATTTTCTTTTCGGTCTTACTTATACTTAAGTGGAAATCGCTTGTCATCAGCAGGCAATCAAAGAACTTCCAATAGTTCGCTTCAAAGGGGCTTTACGTAGGTGGCTAATAGAGAATCCCTTCTATAATATAAAATAATTCTTTCAGTTTAAATGTAAGTAATAATGTAATTGTACCTACCTATAACAAAAATTTGCATGTCATTATGTTATGATTAAATATGCTAAGCTACTAATATTACCTACCATTTTAAGAACTTTTGTAACCATATTTATCAGCAAATAAATCTTTGACTTTGATTTTGACTTTGACTTTGAGTCCGTCAGGGTATATTATGTACTGTGGTTGTCATTGTGTGCGCATGAGATACTGTCATTGTTGCGCATGAGGAATTGAGGAATATCTTATTAAGAAGGTTTTTGTATTAATGTAAATGGCTTAACTTCTCAGTCACCGGCGCCATGCGCCACTTGCAGACTTGCCCTTACATATTTTGCATTTGAACAAGAAAACGAGCTAAAAAAATCTTCGTTTCCAAAAATATCATCCTACTTCCTACTAATATTATAAATGCGAAAGTTTGTAAGAATGGATGGATGGATGTTTGTTACTCTTTCACGCAAAGAGTACTGAACGGATTTGGATGAAATTTGGCACACAGATAGTTTATAACCAGGAATAACACATAGGATACTTGTTATCCCGATATACCCACGGGGTCAAAACTTATGCGGGTGAAACCGCGGGGCGCATTTAGTCATCAATAATACCAAACAGTGAATCACGGAAATCTTGGCATCATGGCAGATAAGTAACAGAAGCCGTTGCGATTTACAATCTAAGTTAACGATTAATAATTGATAATATACTTACCACATTGACCAGGCCGAATATACATTCTGCTTAGACTATATTCTTTTTCCACCTAATATTAATTTGACGTTTAATTAATACAGGCAGTTTCAAGTTCCGGCTACTGTTCGTGTTTAGTTGGCAGACATGATCTGCCTGGACTAAGGTAGCTGATCTTTTTTTGCATTTTTGATATTCATTGAATCACTCAAAAGCCTGTCACCATTGCAGAGAGCCAGGCATTTTGACACGCTAACTGTTACCCATTGACAGCGATAGTGGGGTTAAATTAACCTCATCAACATATTTTTCAACTAATCTTTTAAACAGGACTGTGACTGTGGCATTGGAAAACAACGATCTAAATACCTGTGTTACTTTAAAACAATTGTGTGCAACAAATTGACTTACATTATAAGAAAGCCTATGGTTTTCTGTGTATCATTTGACAAAGTTTGTGCCTCACACGTCCCGGAGGTCCATCCACGAAACCATTTGATAAGGGCTTATTGTATGATAATTTAATCTGATGCCATATAAATGCGGTCTAGAATAGAGCCTCAACTGCTTCTCAGTCACCACAAGAAAACGCGGGTCAGACGATGAAAGAATATAAATTACTGGACTTAGGTATAATGCCTCCCACCAGACTATTGCACTCAGGCAGGCGGTGTTTTGAAGTCCTAGGAGTCGTCTCAAAACATAACAATCGTGGTAAGACAAAACAAATAAAGTGTTGATAATATCACAAGGGTTGCAAAGTAAAAGTAAAGTAAAAGTAAAAAGTTTATTACACAAAAAGCATTCACAAGAATTTGGTATATAGCTAATATATTACTATAATGATTACATAAGGTACTGAAACTGATACCCAAACTAAGCCAGGGCTTGTATTTTGAAAGTCAGTCCTCAAACGTGGAGCATTTTATAGAGATCGTGTCAACGTGAATGTGAATGGCGTGACGTAAATTATTTTTCAACACACTTGCTCATAAAGTGGCTCAATGGTCACCGCAATTAGGCACAGAATGACACCCATAATCAAACTATGACTTTTTCATTGCTATAACTCACTAGTGAGTTATAGATTTTTTTTTTTAATTTTATTGGTAGAGCTGCTTTGTTCTTATAAAAGTTTTTATTCAAAAAGAAGATTGTGTTCAATAGAACAAATAAATTAGGAACCGGTACCGGCAGCGGAGGCACAGCCAATAAATTAATGTTCCTATTGCTTGCTCATTTCATGCAACTTCTTATTTAAATAGATAATTTTAACTCGTACGTGTTTAATAAATCAAACTTTCACTCAAATATAACTTTTGTTTTCTCTGTAATAAAAGAAAACTTTAAATTCCCCATTTTGTACGTGGCAAAATAGGCGCAAACCCTATGCGCGAAAAATAAAAAAAAAACTCATCTCTTTAGTCTGTGGTCGATCGCAATGCGCGCGCAGGAAAACTGATTAATTTTTCCCGCCATAGCGAAACATTTTTCACAACTCGTTTTCACTGTTGAAATTATAGTTATTTATTAATTAAAATGTCTACAAGTACTAGTTACGAACAAAATGATTTATGTTGTACACCGCCCGATATAAGATGTGGAGCCCTTAACGTTATGGAAAGTTTACTACCTGAAAACTCCAAAGAAAAATACCAAAAAAGCGAACCAAAATTTCCAATTAGCGTACCAAAATTTCATAAAATGGCAAAACAGCAAGAATACGCAATCTTTTTCAGAAAATGTGTTCATGGCGTACTTTAAAGAATTATCTTCTAAGTACAAACCTAGCTCTTTGTGGTGTTTATACTCAATGTTAAAAAGTACAGTCCGAACAAAGAATGGAGTGGACTTAAAAACATTGTGTAAGTACAATGTTTTTAAGTCCACTCCATTCTTTGTTCGGACTGTACTTTACTGAAAGAATTATCTTCTAAGTACAAACCTAGCTCTTTGTGGTGTTTATACTCAATGTTAAAAAGTACAGTCCGAACAAAGAATGGAGTGGACTTAAAAACATTGTACTTACAAACACTCTAATTTGTCAGCTTATCTAAAGAGACTATCCGATGGATTTATAAGCAAGAAATCAAAGGTTTTATCGTCTGACGATATTGAAAAAACTATAAAAGATGCTCCAGATAACCAATATCTGGCTACTAAGGTTAGTTAAATTAATTTTAAATATCTACGCGACTTCAGCCTGTTGTGTGTTGAACTTAATTAGTTTCTTTTTTTTTCAGGTTGCTTTAATATTTGGTGTAACTGGTGCCTGTAGGATACAAAAATTAACAAATATAACCGTAAAAAAACATAGAGAACCATGGCCAGATGCCTTTAGTGAAGATACCTATCACGAAAAATAAAATACCGAGGTCATTCACCATTCACCATTCTATTAAATTGTTAAGAAGTATGAAAATTTGTGGTCACCAAAAGCAAAAACTGACCGTTTCTTTCTAAATTACCAGAATGGTAAATGTACCTGTCAGCCTACCTTACTTATACCTAATAAACAAATTTGGATCGTTGCCTAAAGAAATCGCTAAGTTTTTAGGTTTAGCAAATGCTGAGAGCTACACTGGACATAGTTTCAGAAGAACATCTGCTACATTGCTAGCTAATTCAGGAGCTGATATAATGACTTTGAAGCGTCATGGTGGGTGGCGATCTAGCAATGTAGCAGAATCATACGTAGAAGATTCCATATAAAACAAGAAGGAAATTTGTGCAAAAATCACAAAAATAATTAAACTTGATTCAGAGGCGCTTCCTACTGACGAAACACCAAGTACATTCAATAATTGGAATTCACCTATCAACACGAATAATGAATGAGTCATCTCAAATTACAATAGAACATGAAAATATTTCAATAAATAATCTATCTGATGAGACCGCTATGCCATCAAAAACAGTTAATTATAATTTTACTAAATGCACATTTACTAATTGTTCCTCTAAATAAACTTTTTACCTACTAAATAAAATTAGTTTTTTTTGTTATTTTATTCACAAGTGTGTTAAAAAACGTCGTATGATACACGTGTGTATTGATGATTACCGTCCTCGGGC
This sequence comes from Atethmia centrago, assembly GCA_905333075.3. Taxonomy (NCBI): domain Eukaryota; kingdom Metazoa; phylum Arthropoda; class Insecta; order Lepidoptera; family Noctuidae; genus Atethmia; species Atethmia centrago. The sequence goes on along the minus strand of HG995383.1, from coordinate 8,333,040 downwards.
CTCAATGGCGCCTCAGCGGTAATCACCAATGTTACACACTAGTACCATAATGTACTAATATTAGCATAATAAGCACTTGTGAGTTGGGTGTGTTTGTGTGTGGGTGTGGGTGTGTGTGTGTGCGTGGTGTGGTTAAGTTGAAACAAATGCTCCCAATAGTCAATCAGCAACAGGCTACCAAAACAAACAAACTTGCCAAACGGCAACATATGGGATAAGGAGAGAAGAAGTAGGTAAGTAGCGATGAAAGAAACTACCGCAACGAAAATACATAGATAATGGCGCCGATTCCCTTGTTCACAAACTAAACTAAATTTAAGTTCAGTGCATCTTTTTCTTTCTATTTCATTAAGAAGAGGACAGAAGATAAATTTTAGTTTAGTCCTGTCAAATTAATCAGCGCCTGTCACTACTCCATACAAGTTTAGACGTGATTAAAAACTTGCCTACTAAAATTACGTCAATTTACGTCAAGCGCTGATTAATATGACAGGACTAAACTAAAATTGGTCATCTGTCCTTTTCTTTATGAAATAGTAAGAAAAGGATGCACTGAACTTAAATTTAGTTTAGTTTGTGAACAAGGGAATCGGCACCATTATATTACATTATTATCATATGCAAAGTATTAAAGGAGGTATGTGCTCGTAGAGTATGTTGACATTTAGCTCAGGGTTATCGATAATACCCTGTAATCGTCTATAGCCCCTGCGACTTATGTAAGAAATAAATAAATTGTTAACTAGCAAATGCATAACAGTAAGCAGTACAAACAAGGTATCTCAACAATTTAAAAGGCTACCTAACCGTTAGTTCATAAAATTTTATCATCAACATCGTAGGTAGGTAAACTCATATTTTTTTTTATACTTTTAACTGTCTTGTCTTTTATTTTAAAAGTATAGATACAAGGCATTCATTTCAAAATTAATATAAAAATATTATTGGCGCCATAACACTTCCCACTGTTGTATAAACACACATTTTGCTTACGGCATAACTGTTGTTTATTTTGCCAACCGTTTTTATCTGGTTTCGAAACGTGTTTACTTATTTTTAACAAAACCAATGTAAAGACAGATTTATTCCATCGGTTAATACCAACGATCGAACTTCTCCAACCAAAATTATCAGAAGCAGACCTATTCGAACATTGCACCTGAAAATCTTATATTATCGTCCCGTCGAAGATCCCTAAACCAATTCTGCGTGTGTGGCAAAGGACCAATAAAATACCGTTTTTACAATAAAGGTTCCTTCAAACAGGCGCGACACGCAACGCGACACAAAGGCACCGCGTGTAGCACTACAAGCGGTGCCTTTGTGTCGCGTCGCGTGTCGCGCTTGTTTGTAAGAGTCTTAAAGGGTTTTTAGGTTTTTGTTTATTTATCTAAATTAATAGGCCCCTGCTTTGGTAGTTATAATCTATCAATAATATATCACCTGTGTTGTTGGTATAAAACGTTATTAAATAAATTAAGTATAATATTACGTACTGGCCTTGTCCTCGAAGAAGTTAGGACGTAAGAGATTACGGGGCTACTACGAGTACTGCGACATCAACATCAGCACTTCAAATGCAACCGTGTCTAAAAAATTACTAACACCAATATGGAACTCAACAAACCCTTGACTATAGCAGGTATGGGGTCCTATATTTTACAAACATCAGAATAGTATTTTAACTGAGAAACTTCTAGAGTCTATTTGTCGGGTGATAGGACATGAATGAGAGGAGCATGGAATTGTTAGGAAACATTTTGAAGACAAAATATCGTTGGAATCGTTTAATTAAAGTTTTTACAAATTGGTCGTTGGAAACGTGATAGCCATTATTGCAAGCCATTGTTGCAAGGTCATCATCATCTGCCTAGCCTTTTCCCAACTATGTTGGGGTCGGCTTACAGTCTTACCGGATACAGCTGAATACCAGTATTTTACATGGAGCGACTGCCTATCTGACCTCCACCACCCAGTTACTGGGTAACTCGATACCACTTGGTAAGACTGGTTGTTAGACTTTCGAGCTTCTGATGACCCGTAACGACTGTCAAATCTCTACAAATGACAGCCGGGACCAACGGCTTAACGTGCTTTCCGAGGCACGGAGAGGTCTTAGTATGTAAAGATGGTCACCCATCCATGGACCAACCGCGGCAAGCGTAGCTTAACTTGATCGATCAACCCGTGCGGCTGTTATTACTTAACCATTGTTGCAACTCAAGGTATCATTGTATAATTTCTGCATGTGTGTCTATTATTGTAAGTTGACATCTTTTGACGTATTGGCAACAAGTGTTGGCGCAACAATTACTGTGGGAAACGCACTGTAAACAAGAAATTAATGGTTACTTAATTTAATATTAATATCTATATTAGTTGCTACCTCATTTTGTTGCTAGGGTCTCATGGTTTTGCTACCTCATTTTGTTGCTAGGGTCTCATGGTTTAATTAACACAATATATTCCTCAATTCCCCATTCCACCGCATTTCATGCCCATACCATGACACAATGAATTTGACGTTTAATTACTAAAAATGTTCCAAGTTCCGGCTACTGTTCGTGTTTAGTTGGCAGACATGATCTTCCTGGACTATGGTATTATGTGGCTGATCTTATTTTGCATTTTTGATATTCATTAAACCACACAAAAGTCTGGCACCGTTGCAGAGCCAGGTTTTTTGACACGCTAACCGCTGCCCACTGTCAGCGATGGTGGAGTTGAATCATCTCCCTGTGTTCTATTATTATCTATATAAATAAGAGTGGTACCCGTAACCAAGTAAGTAGATAGGTACTATATAAATATAATCAACCTGTAGACTTGCAAAAACAAAACAAACCGACATTCGCCGCCGAGGTCCATCGCGAAGACGTCGACGTAATTGTCCCCCCGACCCTTGCTCGACGAAGTACCAGCCCGCGCCGTAGCTGAGCCCGTAGCTTTAAATTCCCCAGATAATAATAATTATCCAGTCATGATCCAGCCTGTCCCACCTTGCTGTTGCTGCTTGCTTGCTGGGGGGAGGCCCCCAGCGATGCTCTAAGCCGAGGTTCGTACCCCACAGGGGGTGCCCTTAGCATGCAGTCGCTTAGTAATTTAAAAAATTCGCCCCTGGCTGGAGGCTTTGAGTCCGCTTAAGGCATAGGATAGTCCGGTTAAGCAGTCACGACCTCTCAGGGTCAACTACGAGATGCCATACAAAAAAAGTAAGTAGATACTATATAAATATAAACAACCTGTAGACTTCCAAACCAAAAACACTCAATTAACCTCAATCAATATATTTTTTTAACTAATCTGTTAAACAGGACAGTGACATTGGAAACCAACGATTTCTTATCTATTCTAAATAACTGTGTTACTTTAAAACAACTGTGTGTGACAAATTGACCTACATTATAGGGAAAACCGATGGTTTTCTGTGTATCACTTGGTATGGGCTTTTTGTATGATAATTTAATCTGATGGCATAAAGGTGCGGTCTAGAATAGAGCCTCAACTGCTTCTCAGTAACCACAAGAAAACGCAGACGACGAAGGAATATAAATTTCTGGACTTAGGTATAATGCCTTTCGCCAGATTATTAGATTCAAGCAGGCGGTGTTTTGAGGTCCTAGAAGTCGTCTCAAAATAGCAATCGTGGCAGAGATTAACCAGATAAACAAATAAAGTGTTGATAATATCCCAAGGGTTGCAAAGTTGCAATAAATACTTCCAATAGTCAAGCAACAGCAACTTACCAACCGGTAACATAATTATGATATATGGAGAGAAGAAGTAGGTAAGTAGCGATGAGAGTTACTACTAAAACAGATAAGTATTAAAGGAAGTATTATATGCTCGTAGGGTATGCTGACATCCAGCACAGGGTTATCGATGATACCCTAATCGTTTGTGACCCCTGCGACTTGTGTAAGAAATAAATAAATTGTTAACTAGTAAATGCATAACAGTAATGCTGGGGCTACATTGTCGCGATAACGCGAACTCCACTTCACGCGCTCTCTCTCGCACACCGGTCGACGTCTCGCTGTACAACAGAGAGCGCGCGAAGTGTAGTTTGCGTTATCGCGACAGTGTAGCCAGCTCACCGGTTCAAAAGACTACAGTACGAGACATTTTTTACAATAATGGGTTTTATGGTTTGTGTTTATTTATCAAAACAAATAGGTCCCTACTTAGGTAGTTATAAATAAATATCAATCAATAATATATCACCTTACTCTCTAGCTCTTCAACCGACAACAAAATCGGCGTGTTGCTGATAAAAAGTTAATTAACTAGATTACCTATATTATTTCCTACTATCCTTGTCCTTGCCCTCGAAGAGTTAAGAGGTAAGAGATGGGGCTACTACGAGTACTGCGACATCAACATTAGCACTTCAGAAGCATCCATGTGTAAAAATTACTAAGACGAATATGGAACTAAATCCCACCAATCCACCAAATTCTTGAGCAGGTCACAAATCGGAAAAACTCATGATATAAACTGAAAGTTTTAACTGAAAAGCTTCTATAGTTTCTTTCCCAGGTGATTGGGCTAGGCAGTAATGAATGAGAGGAATGCATGCATAGATTTAATAGGAAACATTTTAAAGACTAAATATCGTTGGAAACGTTTAATCTAAGTTTTTACAAATTGGTCCTTGGGTACGTGAAAGCCATTATTTTAAACTGCTGTTGCTGTAAATCCGGATTTACATTACGAAACTAGTTGCGCAAACTTAGTTATTCATTGACAGTTTTACTTGTAAATAATTATCAATTTAATTATGTAATGTAAATCCGGCTTAAGGTTGTTCATGTCATTGTTTATTTGGAAGATCTATTTTAACTTGACATCTGTTGGCGTATTTGTGGCAACGATTGTTGGCGCAGCATTGACTGTCGGAAGTGCACTGTAAAAAATAAACAAAATGTTACCTACTTGGTTTCATATTTAATACCTATATTAGTTGCTGCCTGGCTGGCTGGAGGGGCTTGTGGCTAAGTAATAACAGCCGCACGGGTCAATCGATCAGGTTACGCTACGCTTGACGCGGTTGGTCCGTGGATGGGTGACCATCATTCATACCGAGACCCCTCCGTGTCTTGGAAAGCACGTTAAGCCAGTCCAGGCTGTCATTCTTGGAACTTTGACAGTCGTTACGAGTCGTCAGAAGCCCGAAAGTCTGACAACCAATCTCACCAAGGGATATCGTACTAACCAGTAACTGGATTGTGGAGGTCAGATAGGCAGTCCCTCCATGTAAAATACCGATATTCAGCTGAATTCGGTTAGACTGGAGGCAGACCCCAACATACTTAGTTGAGCAAACGCTAGGCAGATTGATTAATGCCAAAGTAGAGTTTGACAAGATCTCAACTGCAAATGCTTATATCAGAAACCGGCTGTAAGTCCCGGGTGTATGTCCAGTAATACCGCTTTCTATACTAGATAATATTGTTAGTCTAATATCAAAACACTATCATTTAGAATATTGAACACAGATTTTCTTCATAACATCCCATATATCTTTCTTAGCTTTGTAAACTTGTATGACTGGAAGCCGACCCGAACGTAGTTGGGAAAAGGCTAAGCAGATGATGATTAGTTGCTGCCTCAGTGTGTTGCTAGGATCTACCTACACACATAATCTTGAACATTAGCACATACATATTATTAACGGCAGAATTTTAACTTATAACCTTGCCAAGAATCCAAAACGAATTGAACCTACCAACGACGCCAGTTTGCGAAATCGATAAGGCAAATCTGCGGACCGAAAGGTTTTACAGTCCATTCCACTAAATAAACAAATAATACAAATCTTAATGCAAAGGCAGGTCAAGGAAGAAGTGGAAGGACCCGCCGAAACTCTTTCACTCATTATAAAAAAATGTCAGTTTTCGGAATTACTAACGAATTTTTGAGAACATAAAAAATTATGAAGTACTTACAGGGTCTCCATGTTTGCCACAAGTAGCGCCATCAGTAGCTGGTTGAGGTTCAGGCTTGGCCTGAGTCGTCTCAATTAGGTATTGAGTGAACACAAGGAACAAAATAACAGCACAAGCACGATGCATCTTGATCAATATTGGACTAATACTGAAGGAAAAATATACTTGCTTCTTGATATAATTCCGGATGCAGTTAGACTGCTATTAATAGTACGTACGGTCAACCGACAATCCGGTTTTCCTGTTTTGACAACGTCCACAATAGGTAGGCAATTGTGATAACGGTCGATACTTGGATTGTGCCTGCAGATGTGTAAACAAATGACGCAAGTATTATATGATAAATAACTTATGCAAGTAAATCCAAGAATTTAATTGTCATAACTTCATAAGTAATGTATAGTAGTGGACAATAATTTGTCTAAAAATAATTTTGTAAAATAAAAAACAAGCGTTATTATTTTATCGTTTTTATTTCGGTAGAATTCCTGTTTATCATCTACCTACAGCATCGAAATTGTTTAGTTACACAGAACAAAAATATGCAGCAATTAAAAATAAGTTTTATAAAAATTATTTAAACAAAAAATCAAAAGGGAGTCTGAAGGGTGCTTGAGTAGTTCTTTGTGGTTGCCTCTGTGGCTGCCTCTGTGGTTGCCTTTGAGAAGCTTTCGTTGGCTGCTTGCCCAACAGTCCTGGTAACGCTGGCCCATTGTTTTGCCCAGGCAACTGCAGTGGGATTTGCCCTTGTAAATTCGGCAGCTGGCCAGGCAGTTGTTGGATGTTTAACAAGTTGCCGAGAAGATTCTTACATAGAGCACCTGTTAATCTGTCGCCAATGTTGCCCCATAGACCAATCTGGCAGAATCTGAAAAAAAATACAACACACGTGTAAACAAGCGTTTACACGTTTTACATGTTTAGAAAGGCTTTTGAAGACATTTTCTCATTTAAGCTAGAATTTTGAAGTTGTAATTCAGAAATCAAAATGAAACAGGCTACACAAAATGAAAAATAAATAGGTGTTGAACCCACCTGAAATCCTTGTCAATAGTCAAAGATTCACCGATCTTCAAAAATTGATCAGCACTCTTAGGGAACAGACCACCAAAAGCGTTCGAAGAGTTCTTCCCTTTGGTTTCATCCGGTCCACGTGCGAACTTGGCGATCAGGCCCACAAAGTTCTCGCGTACTCGAGCATCCGTGCTCGAGACTTCGCCACCCATTGGCTGACCGTCAGGACCTAAAGGCTCAAAGATGTACGCCAGTTCGTCACCGTGGGAGGGACCTTGCACTTTCTTGGGCTTTACTATCTGCTCTTCGCTGGGTTTCTCTGTAAAAAGTTTTAAGGTTTAAGCAAGTTTGCTGCGTTAATACGCTGCATGAATACATCCGAGAAACATTTTTTTTTAATAGGTGGTTAAGACGTTGATATATAGTAACATTTTAAGCCCCAGAAGTTTCGAGGAAAAGTCAAAAGTACGTTCTCCAGACATTTGGCCTTTGTGTACCCTTGCAAAGTACCTACATCTAAAAATATTGAATATAGTCGAGAACACACTCGATATCGAGCTTTTCTTGGATTCCGTAGTTTTACATGAGCTGTAAGAGAAAATATGTACATAACAGTATAGTTTTAGGTAATACTGACCAGCTAGGGCTACTCCAGGTAAGAAATGCCATCCTTTAGACAGGTTTCCAACGTGCTCAAAACTGTAGAGGAAGGCTTCGCCGCCATTACTCCATTGCTGGACACTCTGGTACGCCGGGAAGTTGAACAGAGCGTCACCTACGGAGTACGGTGTTAATCACAGATAGTTAATTATCATTAATCTACTACCTACCTAATGGAAGTGACTCATTTTAAAATGATGCCGAGCTAAACGGTGACTAAATGCTTCAAAAATTGGGCGGAATGCAGTTTTGCTTAGGTAGGTACTTAATTATATTAAGGTACTTAATTGTTTCTTTTTTGACATCAAGTTCAATTAATGTTCTCTCCTTTAATATTTTTATGTAAGGTCAGGTGGGGTAAGTGAAACGAAGAGGTAAGTGAAACACCCAATCCTATACAATAAACTATACAGTTCAGCTGTAATAGTGATCGGTCGATAAAACAGGTTCGGCAAAGAGGTTTCAATGTTCTAGCACAGATGTCGCTACGATCATTTTACGAGGTTTTATAAAGAAAATAAATCTGACATTTGGTAAACTTCAAAACACGAGTTGGACGTGCTTAATCTTGTCGCTGGTGTCAAGCAATTTAATAGTGTTTATGAAGATTTTATTAGGTAAGTAACGTATTTAAACTATAGATTTTATGTTGTAATAGTTATTTCTAGCTAAAACGTGAAGGCAATTGAATTATAAGGCGTCCGAAATTCTAACCTCCAAAAGTACTGATTGGGGAAAGTGAAACAGTGATGGCCGGGGTAAGAGAAACATATCGCCCACTTCCCCCGTGCCAGAGTACACAAACATTTTTTTTGAAAAATAATTTCTTGTATAATGTTTGTTTTACTAGGTACCTACTTGATTTATTGGTTAACGTCTTGGCATTTCGTTCGCGCAAAGTTCTAGTAACCGGGCGGTTATGGTAAATTTGCAGAAGGATAAAGTTTTCATTAAAATCGGATAGGCAGTTTGAATCCCGAACAAAAAGACAAATAAAAAATCGTTCGAGGACCTCTACCTAATTAGTCGATAGCTATCATAGCTATAAATTTTTCAATGCATATAATAAAATAAAATATTAATTATCGGACAATAATGTCATCATTGTACAAACAAAACCTTTTTACTGTTTTTAAGTAATAGTAGATAAGTTAATTTGAATAAATAGTTTTTTTTTTCCAGGTTATGTAAAGCATGCCTCGAAATTACATCCGAAAAACTGATAAAGCTGCTTACTCAAACGAAAAACTGCAAGATGCAATACAAGCAGTCAAAAATGGAACTATGTCTGCTTACACTGCTTCCAAACATTATATTATTCCAAGATCAACCATAGTTAACCGTATTTATGAACGCAGAGGATTTAAATCTAATACCTTGGGCAGGAGTACGGTTTTATCACGTGATGTAGAAGAGTCGTTGGCTAAAAATATCCATATTATGGAAAAGTATGGGTTTGGACTAACAAGAAAAGAACTCCTGGAAGTAGTTGGTGAATATGTCAACAAAAATTGTGTTGCCAACCCATTCAATAATGGAGTGCCAGGCGAAGATTGGTTTCTGGGGTTTAAGAAAAGGCACGGACTATCGGTCAAAAAACCCCAGCCAGTAGAATATGCTAGGAAAAATGCATGTAGACCTGATATTATATATCCTTACTTCGACTTACTAGAGGAAACTATTAACGAATTAGATTTACAGAATAAACCTGCTCATATATATAACTTGGACGAAACCAGTTTCAGTAAGGATCCTAGTAAGTCAAAGGTGGTGGGTCTTAAGGGCTTCACGTCAACACGTACAATTTCGTCACCCGGGAAGGACAACACGACCGTCCTGTTAGGTTGCAATGCGCAAGGTGAAAAAATTCCTCCCCTCATCGTATACAAAGGCAAAAACGTCTGGGATGAGTGGACGACTAAGGAAGCATACCCGGGGACCGTTTATGCGGCAACTTCTAATGGTTGGATGGAATCCCAAGTATTTGAAACTTTTTTTGATAAAGTGTTTCTACCAAGCGTTGGCCACAAACGGCCGATTTTATTAATATACGACGGTCATAGTACGCATGTGGGCATAAATATAATAGAGAAAGCTCGTGCAGCTGGAATAACCATACTTAAAATCCCACCGCATACTAGCGATGTTCTCCAACCGCTAGATTTATCTGTTAACAAATCCTTTAAGGATAAATGGGACGCTGTCTTGGTGAAATGGCAAAGACAAAATATAGGGAAAGTCTTACCAAAAAAGGATTTCTCTAAGATGATTGGTCAAATATGGGCTGCATTAGAACCCAGTGTATGCTCGGCAGGATTTAGAAAAGCAGGTATTTATCCACTTAACAAAAATGCAGTACCACAAGAGAAATTCAATCAGATTCTGTTGCGGGAATGGCACTCAAAAACAACTAGATCTAAGGATCCTGACATTGAAGTTGTAGTTGTTGACTCGGTGCTTTCTAGGGAAATATATCGAGCATACACAGCAACTCACGAAACATGTCCTGATTTATGTCATAATGACGATGACGTAAGCCTTGTTTTCCAGCAACGAAATGAACTTTTTCAACTTACTGCTAACCAGCCCGAACTCTTACAAAAAATAGCATTGGTTAACATTAATAAAGTGATTTCTGGTACAGATGCTGGTGCATTACAGCAAAGTTACAATAATAATGAATTGTCGATTATTCATCGAACTTCATCTGAACATATCGAGTCTGTAGCTGAAACACGAAGTGTATTACAGGAAAGATTTGCAGTTGGTAGCAAGACGAATTGGAGCGAACCGTCAACTTCGACTTTTCATCGAAATTTTACCGAACATGACATCAAATCGGTGTCTCAAAGACAAGATCACCTAGAACATAATCACTTCTTGGAAAACCAACACACGACTATAGAATCATTAGTGGGGAAAAATTACCTTAATTTTTCGTTAGAAAATTGTGTACCAATTTCCAAGTATCATGATATATCATTGATAAACAAACCAGAGACTGCACCAACCACAAATTTACATACAGCTTGTAGTGATACACGTAATTCAAGAGTCCAAATTCTTGATGACCGCATAGTGACATGTAAAGTTTCATTTGAAGATCTTCTTCTAAAATCTGTAAAAGGTGGGACTTCAACCAAAAGAAAAATGACGAAGATAGCTACAGGTGCAGAATTAATTACACACGACGAAGTATACAAAAGGTGTAAAATCATAGAGGCTGAAAAAGAGCAAAAAGTAAGGATAAAGGAACAAAAAGCAAAAGAAAAGGAAGAAAAAAGGAAAGCCATTGAACAATTAAAGAAATCCAAGGCAGACAAGAACAATGTTATTAATATTAAAAATGCAAAAAAACGTATAAAGAAAAATGTCAAAAAGGTACGGAAACTATCTACATCCAGTGAGAGCGAAATAGAAATCAATCTGGATGATGAAAGTGATGTAGATTATGCAGAATATTGTAAGGACCTTTTAGATGATAAAGAAAATCAAAATTATATAGAAAATGAAGACATGACCCTAGATAAAATTATTGAGGCTGAAAAAGGACAAAAAGAAAGAAAAAAGGAAAAAAAAGCTAAGGAAAAAGTAGAAAATAGAGAAACCTATGAACAGTTAAAAATATCCAAGGAAGGCAAGAACAATGATGCTAATAATAAAAATGCAAAAAAAAATATTAAGAGAAACGCCAAAAAGGTACGGAAACTATCTATATCCAGTGAGAGCGAAATTGAAATCAATCTGGATGATGAAAGTGATGCAGATTACGGAGAATATTGTAAGGATCTTTTAGATGATAAAGAAAACGAAAATTATATAGAAAATGAAAACTTAACCCTAGATAATGGGCAATGGGTTTTAGTAAAATTTGCAACTAAAAAGTCGGTGAAGCACTTTGTTGGCGTAGTACTACATAGGAACGGTATCGGTTATCCAGTAATTAAATATATGAGAAAAACGGTGTCGAATATAGAAGGGCAAACAGTATTTACTTTCCCAACCATTGATGACATATCTGAAATTCGTCATACAGAGGATATTGTTGAAAGACTTCCTAAGCCCATTATAGGACGAAGAGGACAAATTATATTTAAAATGTTATTCAAAACATATAATATTCAATAACCTTAATTAGGGAGCTTAGAAATGGCTCAGAATACTAACAATGTTTCGACTGCATATTATTATAACATAGGGCTACAATTACCAAAGAGCAATGGTATGATTAAATTTTAAAGTTATGAGTGATACAAACAAAATAGTTCGACATAATTTATGATCTCAGTTTTTTTTAATGTAAGGTTTGTTTTTTACTCAGACTTAGATTGAGACTGAACTTAGAAAACAGAGTATTTTTATTAGACTTAAAATGAGACTGAACATAGAAAAAGAATATTTTTATCTTTACGTTAGTTAGATCTATTTTTGCCGATAGACTACAGTTTTTTTTTTAATATTTACGATTGATTAATTTTAATGTCATTTGAGTTTAATTGTTGATTTATTTTAGACGGCAAATACTACTTACATAATTATATTTGAATTAAGTAAAAAGGCTTGAATTTGTAAACTATGTACCTAAATAAAAGCATTAATTTGTTTCATAATATTTTCGCAATTTTATTTTTTCATCAACCATTGAGAAATTAAAAATCTTGTTCGATTTTTGCACTTGTTTTGTACCCCTGACCACAGCGACTATGTTTCACTTACCCCAAATTCTATTTTCTTAATGTTTTTCCTAAATTAAACCTAATACCGACGAAATACGACTCATATTAGATAAAAGCTTTTTGACATGTCATTTTAATCTTTTTAATAGTTCCGCAGACTCAATAATATAGATATTCTGGCGACAGTTTCAGTTACCCCATATATGGGGGAAGTGAAACAAAACCATAGTCAGCTTAAATTTGATGATTTCATCGATGAATGCACGACTATAGAGCTTGGAACTCGAATCATAGACGGCTGATTAAAGGAAGATTACGTCGCATCAATCGTTATTACAAATTCGAGTCATATTACTGTACTAGAGCTGTTTACATAAAATTAAAAGTAAAGTATGTTTCACTTACCCCACCTGACCTTATCGAGTAGTTTGTTTTGAATATTCTACTTATTTGTTTCCTATAATACTTATTTAATTGTTAATTATTATATTGGTACATCCCCTTTATCATATTACTCACGGTGTTATTAACTTTCCAATAGTTTTCTCGATGGGTTCTCTGTTAACGATAAGGTGTCTACAAGCAATTAAAATCGTGTTCGTACCTACATGTACGAACACGATTTTAATTCTAAGAAAAAATGATGATTCATGATTTAAAAATAATTTTAATACATCACATCAGATTTGTATACTTATTCAGAACAAAAGATATCTTGAACTGGAATGTCTGATGCACATCTCAAGCAAAATTTAAATTATTCTACATTATTTCAAAATCAAAACTCAGTTCCAAGAAGTGTTACAAAATATCGATTGGTTGCTATGAAGCTTGAACCCCAACAAAAAACCCTTACCTACGAAGGGTAAACAGGGTTCGACCCTTTAGTTAGGGGGCTGGGTATTGGGGTCCGGGAATGGTGCGTTGTTTGAATTGCAGCTGGCGTTTGTGCTCTTAAAATTATCATCATTTTAAAATATTATACTTCTTACTTATTTGGTGTGATAGCAAAATATTTGGTTATACTGTACTGTGTAGCTTATACTGTACTGAACGTCTAAATACCAGTTTATCGTTTTAATGAGCAGATACGCAAGTCAGTGCTCCGTTCACTGACGCAAGTAAATATATTTTTTCTCAAACATGCTTGGAAATTCGAGCATTAAGTATTTTGACAACCTTCTTCGAGATAAATCGAAAATGACGTATGCGAGCTGGTCGGCAATGTTAGTATGAAAATCCATATTTGTCGAGTTTAGCGGCCGAATAAATTACTATAAAATATTTTACGTGTAATTCAAAAATGGAACGAACATTTTAGTTCGACACACATGGCAACCAAGGAGGTAACTTATCAAAGATTTATTTAAATTTCAAAGTGGCTTGCAAATATATCTGTAAAAAAGAAACAAACATAATGGTATTTTTATTACGTTTCCAATTCCTATATAACCCAAAGAACCAGTTTTATTTTAGCTGCACGTTTTACCGAATACTCAAAAAAAAAAAAGTTTATAAAACTGTAAGGACCGACTATGGAAAAATAAAAGCGATCTGAAAAGTACGATTTAGCAAGAAAATATTTCAGACAAAAATCAAGTCATAGGTACAAAAATGGTCGCATACCCGCATACCATGCGTGTGCCAGGAACACTTACAAAGTTATAATGGCATGCGACGACGGCTTCACCTTGACCAATTTCGGTTCGGTATCGATAGTTTAGGCGCTACGATGGAACATAGGTACGTAATACAAACAAACAAACAAACAAACATACATACATACATACATACATACATACATACATACATACATACATACATACATACATACATACATACATACATACATACATACATACATAGACTGCTAAAATCATAACCTTTCCTTTTGGCTTTGCCGAAGTCGGGTAAAAACGTCGATCTATGTTAGGTACCTGTGGCTTCAGCAACCTCGGAGAGTCCATCAACAACATTGGAGGCCTGTTCGAACAAGCCCTGGTAGTAGTCAGATATAGGAAGCACGGCTTGCACGCTGGAAGCCAGAGGGAGCAGACCCTCAACTCCTTGCACAACATTCTGAAGACCACCAATCAAGTCTTTCTTTAAGAAGTCCTTCACGTTTTGAAGTTGATTCGTCAGGAATTTGTTGAATTTGCCTGTCGATAAAAAATAAGTATAATATTTATTTTTATTTTTTCTTTTGTCCTCTTTGAATGCTGACTGCTTCTTCAACAACTGCGTCAAGCAATGGTGTGATGATGCCAAGCTGAGAGTTTACAAAACTGACAAAAATCGAATCATTTGTCAAAAAGTCTTACCATACACAGCTCTGGAGGTCTCGGCAGAGGTGACACCCGTGAGAAGTGGTGCCCGCTTCTGCTTCTTACTGAGTGACTCAGCCGGAGCTTCAGCGACAAGTGGTGGGAGACCTCGAAGGTCGTCTGCACCTTCTACTCTGGCACCAGCACCTGGTCAAGAGTTCAACATATTCCTTGTTTTTAACCGACTTCAAAAAAAGGAGGAAATTATACTATAGGCGAGGATTTTTTTTGGCCGTGTATGTACTCCGATTTCTCCGTGATTAATGGGCTGAATGTCGATGGCATTTGGCAATATAAAATAAATAGGTAGGTACCTATAAATTTTTATTTTTTCGTAAAAAGTTTTTTGTAAGTAGTGCACTTTTCAGGGGTTAGTGGCAAATTTTTAATTGAATTTGATCAGAATAATTAATTTCTGCACAAGAAATGCCATCCTATTTATAAAAAGTAGCTCAGAGACGCTTAGTACAAGAAAGCTGTAATTATGCTGAATAGGTCATCATTATCATCATCATTTCAGCCGAAAGACGTCCACTGCTAGACATAGGCCTCCCCCAAGCACCGCCACTTCGACCGGTTTTGTGCTTCCCGCATCCAGCGGATTCCTGCGGCCTTCACAAGGTCATCGGTCCACCTTGTAGGAGGCCTTCCAACGCTACGTCTTCCGGTACGCGATCGCCATTCCAGAACCTTTCGGCCCCATCGGCCATCTGTTCTGCGAGCAATGTGCCCTGCCCACTGCCACTTAAGTTTGGCAATTCTTCGGGCTATGTCGGTGACCTTGGTTCGCCTACGGATCTCTTCATTTCTGATTCGATCACGTAGGGAAACTCCAAGCATAGCCCTCTCCATTGCCCTTTGAGTGACTTTTAGCTTTTTTATAAGGCCCATTGTAAGCGACCACGTTTCAGTGCCATAGGTCATCACTGGCAACACGCACTGGTCAAAGACTTTCGTCTTGAGACACTGTGGTATGTGAGACGAGAAGATATTGCGTAGCTTCCCGAACGCTGCCCAGCCGAGTCGGATTCGACGATGGACCTCTTTCTCGAAGTTGGACCTACCTAACTGGACAGTTTGTCCTAGATAAACATACTCGTCCACAACTTCGAGCGTAGCGTCTCCGATTTTCATGAGAGTGGGTGTAACATGGGCATTTGACATGATCTTTGTCTTGTCCATGTTCATTTTAAGACCCACTCTTTCGGAAGCTCTACTGAGGTCATCGAGCATTGTACTGAGGTCCTCCATAGTCTCAGCCATGACAACTATATCGTCGGCAAACCGAAGGTGATTGATGTACTCGCCATTGATGTTGATGCCTGGCCTTTTCCAGTCCAGAACCTTGAAGACATCTTCCAGTGCAGCGGTGAACAGTTTCGGAGAGATAACGTCTCCCTGCCTCACACCTCGCTGCAGAAGGATAGGTTTCGAGGTCTGGTTCTGGAGTCGGACTGACATAGTGGCGTTTTCGTACAGACACTTAAGCACCTCGATGTACCGATAGTCGATCTGGCACCGTTGAAGAGACTGCAGTACAGCCCATGTCTCGATCGAATCGAAGGCTTTTTCGTAGTCCACAAACGCTAAGCAGAGGGGCAGGTTATACTCCTCGGTCTTCTGTATAACCTGCCGCAGCGTATGTATGTGGTCTACAGTGCTAAAGCCTTTACGGAATCCGGCTTGTTCGGGAGGCTGGAAGTCGTCAAACCTGCGCGCGGGACGGTTCGTGATGACTCTTGTAAACAGCTTGTAGACATGGCTCAGACGTGAGATGGGCCTATAATTCTTAAGGAGGGTATTGTCGCCCTTCTTAAAGAACAGTATCACCACTCCTCTGTTCCATGCCTGTGGCGTTTTGCCCTCGATTATGACGAAACCAAATAGCTTCTGGAGGGCCTTGAGAACGGGTTTTTCACCGGCCCTCAGAATTTCAGCCGTAATTCCGTCATCACCCGGCGCCTTGTTGTTTTTGAGCTGCTTCAGAGCCATCCTAATCTCGTACAAGCTGACGTCCGGGATGTCTTCGGTGTAGTGTCGGGTCAATCTAGCTCTTGGGTCGTTTGCCAGATTCATACCAGGGTTGCCTGTTGACGTGTATAACTGTCCATAGAAACTCTCGATCTCTCTCAACAGCTCATGTTTGGCGGATACGATCCTGCCATCATTGATCTTCAGTTTCACAAGCTGGCTCTGCCAATAGACAGATCTCTTGTAAAGACCTTGGAGCCTTTATTCCGCTCTATCGCGTCCTTAATGCGCTCTGTATTAAAGCGGCGAAGTTTGCTTTTTAAGGACTTAGAGATCCGTCTATTGAGCTGGCGGTACTTGAGCGGATCAACTGAAGACTGCAGAATCATCTCGCGCCTCTCCTCCATGAGCCGTATAGTAGGATCAGAGAGCTTCTTGTTTCTATTTGTACGACGGGTCTTGAAGATCTTAGACCCGACCGTATGGACAGTTTCCACGAACCCATCGTTATAATCGTCCACGGAGCTCCCTAGGCACTCGAAACGATTCTGAAATTCGAGCTGAAAGCTCTCGGGGTTTTGGATTTGAATCGGTGCTGGGCGGAGCGTAGACTTCATCAGTCGAGATCTTTCCAGCTTGATATTTAAATTCAATGTGCCTCTCGCTGAATAGGTAACACATATTAATTACGCCGACAAATTGGAAAAAACAATCTTAAAAAAAAAATAGTGTACCGCCCTTGCACGTAATGTGGAGATGATGTTTTTTTTCTCGTCTATCCCATAGGGTGGGATATAGTTGGATACGCCGTTCAAAAATATTGCGGTCTGTGAACACCATTTTTCGATTCAAGGATCCGTTTGCGTAATATTAAGCAAATTTTTGCTAGAGTCAAGTGTCCCCCTGCCAACTAAATGGTTGTTCATGGAGATGTGAAAAAAAACATGGCAGTAGTACATAATTATAATGAGATTAAAAGGAAAACTATCACAGCTAAGTACGCTTTACAAGTTAACGAGTAATAGTCAAACAACTTAAATTTGCAGTTGGAGAATTGACCGTGACGTATATTGGTATACGGGAGAACATGTTTTTCAACTACAATGTTAGTTTGTTTTTGGGATAAATTCATCCTAACTTCCCAACTACGGAACCCTTCAATGTGCGTGGTCTGACACGCACTTGGCCGGTTTTTTTTTATTTTAAAAGGATTGCTCAAATATTTTAAAAGTTATCGCGTTTTTTATAACCGACCCGCTTTCTTTGCGGGTCAGTGTTCTTAATCATAATATTGAACTGAAACATTGCTGGTATCCTGTTCTTTCTGTTTCTCAAGCTGTTTCACAGCTTACCTGCACGTCCTGAGATCTCTTCCAAAAATCTTTGTGTATCCACCATGTCCATATTCAAATCTTCATCCGCCTGTAAACATTAAATATTTTTTTAACTAAATTCTGTTATTCAGATACTAATAATGTTGCTATTATTAATTATGTAGGTAGATATTCGGTATAATACCTGCACTAGTTCTTCTACAGGCAGTTGCCTTAAGCATATGAGGAGACTTTCAGCTGGTTTTTTCGGGCACCCTGTGCGTTCAGCGAGTGCTTCAGCGTGTTTGGCCGGATCTGGTCTCACGGCTCCCGGAGATAGTGGCGTGCCGGACAGGGCAGCCACGCCCGTAGCCGAGCGACCTTCGGGAGACATTGCCAGGAGGGACGCTGCACTCCCACCAGACCCTTGACCCATCACAACCACTCTTTTTGCATCGCCACCGAAAAATTGAATGTAGTCTTGGATCTGAAATAAAGCATTGAAATCTTGGTTTTCAGCACTGGCTCTAAAATTGTATTTATGTTTAGCTTTATCATTAAATTATTTAAAGTTACTGGAACTATTAAATATTTCGAATACGTATAGTATTAGTAAGTAATAGTTGTTATGGAAAATACAAAAGAACAGCATAATTTGGTCCTTCGGACGAATATAGAAGCAGAAGATAGATTTTTACACACTAGGGAATTAATGGAATATAGGTACCTATTCGGTAGGTATTCGTATTTATATTATATTCGATGAGTTTAGTTGTTACAGAGTTTTACTATTACCCAGATCATAGCAGAATGCAGGTCAAAAAGGCCAACATTTCCTCCAGCATCTCTTTGTCCCGTGCTGAGATACCCAAGTGATCCCAGGCGATATTGCGCAGTTACCAATATCGTGTCCTTCTGAACCAAATGTTGCCCCTTGAAAGAAATGTATAATTAGTAACATACCGGCACACCGAACACGCATATTTAAATAATATTTCATATTTAAGAAAGATTTATGATTTCAGACATTACAAGAAAAAAGACTTACACCATACGATGCCGTCGATCCAGACCTGTAGTTGCCACCATGGATGAAGAAGACAACTGGGCTTCCTATAATAAATATGGAGTGTCAGTCATGACAAAATTCGTGTTTAACAACGGACCAATAGCTATAGTATAGCAGCTATAGTATAGATCTGATATCCCCACCTTCCTCCGTAGCAGGCATTTTAGGGGCGTACACGTTAAGGCACAAACAGTCTTCATTGCCTATGATCCGCCTTTGCTGGTAAGGGTCTGGTTGGGGGCACGGCATGCACTGTTTGGTGGCCATCATCTCCCCGGCTAAGTAACGGCGGATGGGCCGCTGAAACCTTTGGGGACCCACCGGTGGTTCGGCATATCTGTCGATAAAGTACAGAAGTTACACAATTAGGCAGAAAACCAATTATGTACCTACTAAAACTCATAGCATTAATTACAATTAAGTAAACCATTTACAGGCACTTTTGAACTGTCATAGAGTCGGTCAGGAAAATGAAGCTAGTCGCCCATTTCAAAGGTAGTAGGTTCCTATGGAGAGAACGGGCAGGAAACTCCACGGCTACACTTTTAAAATATAGTTATATATTACGCTGGTGTCCGCAACTCCACGTCTGAGCGCGTATCTTGCGTATGGCAAAATATACATAGTTACAAAATATTGGTGAGGATCATTCGTGTAAAAAATATTTTAGGTGAGGACGATGTAGAAAGTCGTGTAGGTGCGTTAAAAAGCGTCCAAAGCAAAAAAAATAAAAAACAAGTCGAAAATACAATAACACATAACATAACATAACATAACATAACATCACGCCTTGTTTCCCCGCAGGGTTGGGCAGAGGTGTACCTGTAGTACACCCACATTTCGCCAGTTATGTTTAAGTCCCATGTAATAGGGGGCGAGCGTATTGCCATCAACCGGGCACAATTATTCCGGGCTCCTCCGGACTCCGGACTCCGGGCTGCTACTGAGAAATTCCAGATAGAAAAATCCAATAACACTTTGCCCGGCCCGGGAATCGAACCCAGGACATCATGTTCAGCAGTAGCAGACAAAAATAAAAAGGAAATAAAATAAGTAATTTAAATAAGCCAAGATATGGCTAGTCCCTATCCCAACCGACGGCACCCGTTCACGAACATGACGCATGGATCAGCACCATTCTGCTCAACCATTGAATGCTCAATCAGGGAGCTGAATGATCCAACACATGCGCCACCATCAACGAGACATTTGAGTGAGCATGACATACTCTCAACCACCTTCTATACATAAATTGATCAAAGTTGTTAATCTAAGATTATGATCATTGTGCTGAGATTCTGAAACAGTTCTCCGACATTCGTTTCTCCGATTAACGGTTCGCCAGCAGAACGATTCACTTTTTAGTGTTTCGCCGAAGAAACTTTTCACCGAAGAAACTTTTCACCGGCGAACGATTTGCCGACACAGCTGTTAGCCTATCCCTAAGAAATATTTCGGATTTTCAACCGTCAGATAACTTTTGCTTGAAGAATAAATATGACAATTTGACAAATTTTCTATACAAAAGCTGTCAAACCGTCATATTTATTCCTCAGATAAAGAAATAAAGTGTAAAGTATAAAAAAAATCTGATGATTGAAAAATCAGCCATTGGAAGAAAAAACACAAGGAGTGAGGAACAGCGCACACACTTACCCGCGTAACACACATAAAATGAGAATCGAATGCAATGCCTTTCATTTAATGCCATACCTTTCATCCCGCAGGACAGCTTTTGAATAAATAAAAGTGAATAATTATTTTACTAGATAGGTACTTAAACACTTGATATCAATAACGTTAACATACCTACCTACTAGGTACGTGGATAATCTGCCGGCCACAAAAACAGCGGAAACCACTATCAGCATCCGCCAAACTGTTCACTTACAATTATTATTAGATTTGATATTCGATTTTATTTATTGCGTGCCTTTATTATTACTGGATTTTTTTTTAAATATTTTTGTCCCAAAATCGTTATGGACTCATCAAGTTTTTCTATAGAGAAGTAGAAGGCGAATAGACATAGGAAGATATTAGATAGTTGCTTCCCCATTCTTACTGTTATCTCCCTCTTCTATAACAACATCGACATTATTAAAGTCGCACATGGCAATGGCATCTTGGACTACTATTAAGAATTTCTCAAGTGAAAACTAAGGTTTTACTGGTAACTGCAATTTGGATATAAGAATCCATGGAATCATTCCCAGCAGCTATACTCGTACTACGCTCCATAATCACTGGACCTTCTTCATCTTTTCGTGTCGATGATAAGTTACATATTATTATATTAAATGAGTTGGGCTTAGTAGGTGGCAATGCCAACCACGGCATCAGTAGCGCTTTGAGGTCCTTAGAAGTGCTGATGTATGGACGCTTTAAACACCAGATAGGGCATGATTTAATCAGGAGCACCGCGATTGCAGTGGTTGTCGATACGGTCTATCATCACCCATTACGCTAAATAAAGCTTGCAACGGCCTGCTGAGGTCCGCAATCGATTGATATTGCTTTCCATATAGGCCACTGCAGAGTGTGGGTAGTAGATCCTCCTGGGACTAAACGAAGTTGTGTAGTGGTGGTGCCGTTTTCCCCACAACTCTCTTCTCACCTTAGGTTGTTAGTTTTGTACCTGTTTATAGCGGACAAAGCGTTTCCGGCTCTTAAATGCTCTTAAGTTTACCCGGGGTTGTTGAATTTTCGTACAGAAGACATAGAAAATCGGCTTCTTGCTTATACAGGGTTACTGGTAACTCGACGTATTCCTTGCAGGACGTCATAGTAGGGTTAAAATGCAACAAATTAAGCCACCAAATGTTCTACCGAAATTCAGTAGTTTTTGAATTAGTTAAGAGTTTTAGTTTTTTTATGAAAAATCCCAGATTAAATCATTTGAAACCAATTTAAAAATGATTTACGGCGCGACTGTACTGAAATTTAAGTTATTATCATAGTTGACGCCGTAGCAGACCTTTGTTAATAATTAAAAGTTCAATAATGCCTAAAACTTTGGCAAATATCACTAACCAAACATTTAATTTTTTGTAATTTTTGCTATTACTTCATAAAAAATGTAGTCTAGTGCAAAAAAAATACTACACCTGGAGTACAAATTACTAGGAAAATATCCTTGTCTTATCAGTTATTCAGAAAGGTATGATTGTCAATACTTTTGCATGTGTGCCAGGGAAGAGAAGAGTTTTATGGGGGGCAGGTAAAATTGCGAGACGGTCAACCTATTGTTTCGTATTCGTATTATTCGTATTTTTTACCTGCGCTTGAACTCCAACCACTCGGGGAGCTTTGTGATTGGTCGCTATTGTTCTGTCGGCATGACAGGGGGTGCGATTTTGCAAAATTTGGTCGAAAGCGTTAGTTAGTTTCAACTCTACGTCGCGCAAGCTCGTGTTTTGTTACTGGCTATTTCCCTAACTGTTGCTGCGTATCTTGCTCTTGTGCTGTGCTGTGCCTTCATAAGCGCTGACTATGGCTGCATAATCTAATCCTGAATACGCTGACATAATGTACTGTTACGGACTTTGTGACGGTAACGCTGCTGAGGCGCGGCGAGAATATCAACTTCGCTTTCCCAACCGCCGACTCCCCCACGTTAGTGTCTTCGGATCGACTTATCGGCGAATATCTGAAACTGGCAGCGTCCAAAGAAGCAGGCAAGTTGACACTGGTCGTTCCCGGAGATACACGGCTGAGGACGAGGAGCTTATTCTTCAACGTTTTATTGACGATCCTAACACATCGACAAACATCGTAGCGCGTGAGCTTGGTATGTCACAGTGGAAAGTCTGGTCTGTAGTTACTTGTCAGACCGACATCCATACCATTACCAACCAGTCCAGTCATTAGAAGAAGGAGATCCGCCGAGACGGCTTGAATTTTGTCGTTTTATGCTAAGTGCCGACGCCGACAGCGAAAACTTTTTAAAAAACATTCTGTGGACCGATGAGTCATGTTTTGATCGTGATGGTATCACAAATTACCACAACTTACATTACTGGGCACCGAAAGCAGAAGCAAACCCTAAAAAACTGAAACCAACCGCATCCCAGCGAAGGTTCTCGCTTAATGTTTGGATGGGTATTATTGACGACAAATTAATTGGCCCACATTTTTTACCCCGAACACTAAATGGGGAACTTTATGAAGATTTCCTCAGAAATCATTTATCAGCACTGCTCACGGATGTACCGGAAGAAAGAAGAGCAAACATGATTTACCAACATGACGGATGTCCAGCCCACTTCCGAATCACAATTCGACAATTGCTGGATGAAAACTATCCAAACCAATGGATAGGGCGCGGTGGGCCGATTCCGTGGCCTGCACGAAGCCCTGATCTGACGCCGCTAGACTTTTACGTCTGGGGTCATATGAAAGATCTAGTTTATGTGACCCCAGTAAATTCAATTGAAGAACTAAGGGCAATTACAAATGCGGCGGACCAGATGAGGGCAACAATCACCTCAAGAATAACAAAAACCGAAGTAAGGAAGCGAATAAGAACATGTATTCGAAACCGAGGGCAGCACATCGAACAAGACGTGTGAAATGTGTGTAATTAAAGTTTTTAATATTGATTAAAAAGAATAATAATGTTCACGATTTTGTTTTTGATTTTTCGAATAATCACCTTTTTGTGAAACGCACGCCTGATCAAAAACGATTTTCATAATGTAGTCCATGATTTTGTATTAACTTTCATACCTTTTTGGATAGCTGATAAGACAAGGATATTTTCTTAGTAATTTGTACACCAGGTGTAGTATTTTTTTTTTGCACTAGACTACATTTTTTATGAAGTAATAGCAAAAATTACAAAAAATTAAATGTTTTGTTAGTGATATTTGCCAAAGTTTTAGGCATTATTGAACTTTTAATTATTAACAAAGGTCTGCTACGGCGTCAACTATGATAATAACTTAAATTTCAGTACAGTCGCGCCGTAAATCATTTTTAAATTGGTTTCAAATGGTTTAATCTGGGATTTTTCATTAAAAAACTAAAACTCTTAACTAATTCAAAAACTACTGAATTTCGGTAGAACATTTGGTGGCTTAATTTGTTGCATTTTAACCCTACTATGACGTACGCATGCGACTTCCCTTCACGCAACAGGTGGTGCAATACAAGCCAACGGGTACAATTCGTTGAGCGAACCATTGAACCGAAAATTTAGTAACTAACAAGTTAACCATGCAATAAGACGGTTGATAAGCCACAAATGAGGAACCATGTCAAATTTGTTATGTACTATCAAATCATATCCAACACCCATCATAGGATTCATAATAGATTGTACTACATAGCTACACTGAATTCATATCCTATAATACTTCGCATAATAAAAACAGAGCTCAAGGAATAACTTACGCTCTGCCTTGTCTTCATAACCATTACTCCTTAGATCCTTGAAAGTAGCGATTCTATGATCGCCAAACGCTCGAACCTTGATGATATACGAGCTACAGTCTTATAACACTTTCGAACAGTAGGGACATACATTAATCACCAAGGACAATCTGTATTTAGTATTAGATAAAGGGCTTAGAGCTTTAGACGTTAAATAAATTAAAACCGTACCTTATACCAAAGAAGCTGTAATATCCAAGTTTATCATCTTTGATTCCTTCGAGTCGGGCGCTGAATCCGTACCGCTGCGTGAAGATAACCGCAGCATCAGGTTCGGGGGGCGAAGCAGGAGCGCCTCCAACTACAGCCTGCGCCGGCGCATACCATAGCGCTACCAGCGCAAGCGCAACACACCACATCCAAAGCCGATACATCACTAACTCCTGTGACACTCGCAGTCGGAACTAAACCCACGACAATGTGGTAATGTAATCGTCATCCGTGTTGCTAAATACCTACCAGCCGATGATAATTTTTGATGAATTCTGTCTGTGCTCCTGTTTACTGATAGAAAATGATCCCGAATGCCTAACAACCGTAGTGTTGCTTAATCATACTGTCAAGGCTCGGAAATAATCGGAAATTCATATTTTAAGTGTGGCTCTAAGGACAATTAAGGAACTAGTCCCTAAAAACGTCTCACAGTCGCAACTGCTGAGGCCTCACCTGCTTGTAACAAGCCTTTCTTCCACATTCTCCGATCAAATATCCTACTTTATCCAAAGGTTACTTGAAACCAGTGTTTTTCAACGTGTGAGCGCGCCTCTTTAAGGGGGGCACACCGTAACTTTAAAATTTAAAGCTCTTATATACAAAATGTTAACCTTATTTAGTAAGAAATTGGTTGTCTATAAAATCGGTTTACGGACGATAATTTTACGTGATAACGAGAGAGCGATGCGTCACACGCCGAACGCTTAGGCGGATCGTGCCTCTCTATCGCTAGTTCCACGCTCTCGCTTGCAGCTTGGCTCAGGCGGAACGTGACAGTGAGTCAAGGCAATGTTACTACTGTTACTAGGAGAACTTAGGATGCAAGAGCAAGCGAAGCGAGCTCGGGACTTGGGGCACCCCGACTCGGACAGATGCTTTTTCGTGCGTGCAGCCGACGTTCATCGATTTATAAGACGTTTTCACGACAAAAAGTGAATTAAAGGGTAACCTTTAACTAACTTTTTGACGTGATCAAGTCAACAAAAACCTACAAGTTACATGAATCATTAATATGAAGAAGAACATGAATTGTAAATTATGACAGCATTTCATTTATAAAAGGTCATTTTCTTCTTCCTATTTCTCCAGTCTTCTGCTTCTGCTATTACTTATTATTTTCTCCATTTTCAAAACGGTTTCATTTCTACATTAATGTCAACTCTGGTAGTAAATAGTACATTATTAAACAAGGGGAAAAAGCAGTGTCTTCTGTCGCGGGTGACGATTTAAATCGCGAGTGTAGCGAGGGATTTAAGTTCACCCAAGACTAAGACAGCTTTATCACCGAGGAAAATACTCTACTTTTCGTACCATTTGCGAAAAAATTAACACAATAATAATATGAGATAAGCATATATTAAAAATAATGACAATTAAAAGCAAAAGTTAACATTCGAAACATTGGTCCAATTATTGATAGAGAGAGTTACATTTTTGTTTGGTACTCAAACTCAAAACTCAAACTCAAAGCATTTATTTCAAATAAACCAATTACAGGCACTTTTGAATTGTCAAGGGTTCGGTCAGTCAGTCAGAAAGATGAAGCTAGTTGCCCATTCCAAAGCGTAAGTACCTATGGAGAAGAACGGGCAAGAAACTCCAAGGACACTCTTTTAAATCAACGTATTATGGTTACAAAATATTGTTTACATCATTCATTTTGAAATTATACATGTGAGAACGATGCAAAACGTAAAAGCGTCCGTAATAAAAAGATTACAACAAAAACAAAAGCAATTCAAAAAGTAAAGTTAAAATAAGCCGTGGCAGCTAAGAGATGACCAGTCTCTACTGACGGCGCCCGTTCACGAACATGACGCGTTGATCAGCACCATTCAGCTCAACCATTTTGAAGGGAGCTAAATGATCCAACACACGCGCCACCATCAGCGAGACATTAGAGTGAGCACGACATACTCCCAGCCACCAGTACATTTATTGTTGATGAGTTGATTTGAGTATTTCTCTGTTCTTGCGTCTGAGGAACTTGCGTTTCATTGTAGATAGTATACGTCGGAGATAGTAGTGGTGGTGCATCGTGAGTTACGGACGAAGATAAGATGCCGGAAGTTGATGGTTGTGGCTCTGATGGATTAAGTTTTATATTTTTGTTACCTAATTTGACTGCTTAATATGGTTTTATTCGCCTTTGAGCTTTCGATATAACCCTCAGCTACTCCATCAGAGCTCCAACCACGGTGTCTTTTTATTGACGTAATATCCGCCCCTGAATCCGCCAAGAAAGTCGCCGAAGTTCTTCTAAAGCAGTGACCGGTGTAGAGTTCAACATCTTTAAGTTTTAAATATTTAGCAATTTCCTTTGGCATATTGCTAATTTTATTTTTGCCGATGGCTTGTCGAGTACATTTCCCATTCCGATAGTTTATAAAAATCTATTGTTTTCCATGTTGGTGGGACGTAATGCTTGGTATTTATGAATGATTTTAGTATATTGTCCTTGTACAATGAATTATCGTTTTTTCTTTGTCTTAGTTTCCTTTACATTAATCAGTAGCAACTCATTAGAATGATTTTCAACGTCCTCCACCTTTAAGTTTACAGGTTCACATCCGCGGCAAGCACCATTGAGTCCAAAAATTAAGGCCACCTATAACAAAGATAAAAAACAGGTAAATATATAGAATAATTACCATTACTAAGATACGAAATATTCATAGTTAAATCATGTATACTTACTTTTGTGGCCAGAAAAATTTCGTCAGGAGCTTCATTAAGAAATTTTTCCACATTTTGAGTCGTAAAAATTTTAGACTTCTTTGCGCAATGCCCTTCTGATTTTCTTTTTAAAAAAGCCAGTAATTTCGTGAATCTATTTATTTCATCTATTTGTTTGATGCTTATTGTAGCTTTCAGTTTTGAGTATATGCACCAAAGTGTATTCGGATTCATTGTCTTGGATAAATAATCAAAATAAACAAGAAGTACTGATTCTGAAATTGATAGGCCTTTCGCACTTCTCCACGTTGAAAATTCTTCATAAGTTTTTAAATAATTTTCCTTGGATTTTGTTGGAAGCAAATTATTTATTATTGCTGCAGCATTTGCACTGATGGAATCCAACAATTCACTGTCACTGTCGCTTTGATTTAACATCGTAACGTATTTTTAGAACATTAACTTATTTATAAAAATAAACTAAAATAAACTTAACGTTTATGTATTTGAAGAAAACAAAAACGCGGCAAATTCCTAGACTAATATTTTTTTTTTCGGAAAAGCAAAGGCATCAAGCTCATACGGCCTCGTCGGTTTTCGTAATTTTATTTAATAATCATAACTGCATAATAAATGCGTATTCCTTTTTCAAAAAGATGTATAATGCTTTATATACAAACTCAATGGTGTAAACACAGATGTAGTTCGGTATAAATTTCGGTAAGTATTCCAAATTTAAATCACATTCTCCCCCTAGAGGATGAATGAAATTCAGTACAATTTTCTTTCCCTGTTTTTAACAGATTAAAAATGACTATTGTTATGTTCGCTTTTTGTGGCATAGGATGTCACTTTTTTGAGCAAGTGGTACGAAAACGATATTTATTATGTGGAATATTTCGGTATCAGGACTTCCGGTTTTCATTAATTGTAAGTGGTCAATGGTGCCGATTCTCTTGTTCACAAACTAAACTAAATTTAAGTTCAGTGCATCTTTTTCTTTCTATTTCATTAAGAAAAGGACAGAAGATAAATTTTAGTTTAGTCCTGTCAAATTAATCAGCGCTTGACGTAAATTGACGTAATTTTAGTAGGCAAGTTTTTAATCACGTCTAAACTTGTATGGAGTAGTGACAGGCGCTGATTAATTTGACAGGACTAAACTAAAATTAATCTTCTGTCCTTTTCTTAACGAAATAGAAAGAAAAAGATGCACCGAACTTAAATTTAGTTTAGTTTGTGAACAAGGGAATCGGCGCCATTATTGGTCGTACAGTGCTTAAAACATACCTGACTTGACTAAAATTATGGGTGTGTATATGCAACGGCTTTTTTGAGACTGCAAACATAATTTTATTGGCATGACAACATCTACAACTCTAGTTTGTGCTTTTTTGAGCATTTTCTGAGCTCTATACTGCGAGAACCATTGGCCGTACGAGAATCCTGAAGAAGCCTTTTATATGCAGAATTTTTTTTTTAATACTGGCTTTTATGCAGTGGTCCCGCGGGGGTCCTCGACTGCTTTACCGGGCTGATTGACCTTTGACTATTTATATTATGTCTAGAGTCTAGTATGGCGCTGCAAAAGTAATGAAACAGGGCCAACTTCGTTACGCTGGTGTGCGTGACAGCTATGTCACAGTATGACTGTAGAGTGTGGTTATTCGCGGGAAGGTACTTATGGGTCACCGAGGACCCCGCAATAAAGGCAACAGGAAGGAATAAGGGTGGGGCTTAGTGAGTAAGAGTCTGACACACCCTCCCGCTCCGCCCAGAGCGGGAGAAGTTATTTGATGATTTCCAATCCACAAAAAAAAAAGACTGTGGTTATGTCTTACACTCGCGCCACGTCATTATGCCGTCATTGTGTTATTCTAGTGTGCGTACATTTTGCGGCCAACAGTTGGATGCAATGTCGACAAATTCAAAGCGTTGACTGTCTATCTAGGCATATTTATATCTTTCAAATTGACGTTAAACCAATATTTTACGAAATATTCGCAAAAAAACAGACTCGTCGATTTTTGTTTTTCGCATTAGGTATTTATCGTAATGAACTTTTCATATAGTATTTCTAATGCCTGTCGAAAGATAATATATACCGGTGATAAAACATTAATTACTAGGATTTATTTCACAGATATGTCTTTCATTCAACTCATTTTACTCTACTATGTATATTTTATGCATAGCTTTAATTGAGGGCTAAATATCGTTTTAAAAGATAAAGTGATTCGGGATTACGTTCTTTCACGCGAACGTATTCGGCCAGCGTCCATTATGGATATAATGATTCGGGATAGCGTTCATTCAGGATAGTGTTCATTCGGGATGAAGTAATTCGGGATAGCGTTCATTCCGGATAGTGTTCATTCGGGATGAAGTAATTCGGGATTGCGTTATTTCGGGATGCACTTATTCGGGACTTCGAGTGTCGGTGTACAGAAAAGAGTTTTTTTTTGAGTAGCCCATAACAGCTTCATCATCAGTAACATTCGGTTCCATTGAGAATGAAATATTATGCGTACCTACAAAATGTTCTATTTTAGAATTTGAATTTCGACCTTTTTGAGCTTTCCGAATATTCCCTTTATAACGCAAAGCTGAGACAGCATAAGCGCCACTTTGACACGAAGTAAACAAAGCAAACTGTCAAAGACGCGTGGCAAAATTTTTTGGTGATTTTAGGGTTCCGTAGTAAACAAGGAACCCTTATAGTTTCGCCATATCCGTCTGTCTGTCTGTCTATCTGTCCCCGCTTTAGCTCAGAGACGCTTAGTACTAGAAATCTGTAATTTAGCAAAACTAATAACGCCGACAAAGTGGTAAAATTAAATCTAGAAAAAAAAAATTGCGTACAACCTAGCACGTAATGTGGGGATGATATTTTTTTTTCTTGTCTATCCCATGATGTGGGGTATCGTTGTACAGGCCGTTCAAAAATACATACTTTGTACAAACCTATTTACAGAAACAGAGTCTTAGAACTTACATTTGCAGTTTTAGAATTAAATTAAAAAATAAAAATTATTTTATTTCAGGTACCTACCACATAACCCATATTACAAAACATCTCTAAATTATTAAATAATAAATACAAAATCCCACATAAATAAATACAAACGAATAAATACAATATAAATACAACAATAAATTGACTGTGACGTATATCGATGTATGGAAGAAAATGTTTTTCAAATACCTACAATGTTAAGTTTGTTTTTGGGATAAATTAATCCCGCGACTTACGAGTTGTAGATCGTAGGTTCGAACCCTGGCAGGCGCTTTACTTTGTGTAATTTCTGCTCCTAAAACGGTGAAGGAAAACATCGTGAGGAAACCAGCATGTCCTAGAACCAAACATTCGAAGACATGTGACATCTACCAACCCGTACTGGGCCCGCGTGGTAGATTACGGCCCAGTCCCTGTCACAGAGAGGATGCAAAGGCCCCCTCTCACTGCTGGGACAAAGGTCCCAGCAGTGGGAACATTATAGGCTGATTTTATGTTATCTTACGGAACCCTTTATTATGCGTGGTCCGACACGCACGTGACCGGATTTTTAATATTATTTCATCCTTGTAGGTTTCCATCCTATAATTTTAGGTTAAATTATATCAAAAGGTTAAAACAATGCATAATATAAGGATTTCAAACAAGGAAGGAGGAATTTGTTATTGTGATATTGAACTACTTTACAATACCTACCTACTTTTAACGTTACATTCAAGTAAATAGCACTACAAATATTGTGTTTTTTCATTAGGTTTATACTCGGACCTGTAAAAATCCTTCATTCTTATTATAGTCTTCAGCTCTAAAGTGATCAGGGGGCCAACCACCGCCTCTTATAGCAGTATTATTTTAATATAGCTTTATAGTGGTAAAGAGATGGAGCTGTATCCCCTGTATAGTTTCATCTCATTCTCACACTGATGTAATATTAAAATAATATTGCTCTATGAGGCCGTGGTTGGCCACCTGGGGGGCAACCACGGCCTCATAGAGCAATATTATTTTAATATGGCTTCACAGTGGGAAAGAGATGAAGCTTGACCCCCTGCATAGCTTCATCTCATTCTCACACTGATGTAATATTAAAATAATACTGCTCTATGAGGCGGTGGTTGGCCCCCTAATCACAACCTTTTGTGACTGTAACATGCTTAGAACGTTGCAATTTAACATTGCTTGCGAAGTTATTCTTTTTAGTGAATTCATGTACGTCTTCGTTGCTGCAAATACTACCTAATGGCACAACACTGATTCCCTGACTGATTGATGCATTATTACAGATTATTCCTGATTTTTTTTTAGGGTTCCGTACCTGAAAAAGAAAAAACAGAACCCATATAAGATCACTCGTGTATCTCTCCATCGGTCAAGGCCAATTTGCTCCGAATCTACTGGACCGATTAAGTTGAATGAATTTAGAATAAGAGGGTCACTTTTGGGGGTAAGTCAGAATATAAAAATAAAAAGTTTTGCAAACTATACCGTGTGATATCTCCAATGAAAAGGCTTTTTATGAAGGTCTCAAATATTTATTTTTGTAATTTTAAATTAAATAGTTTTTAAGTTATTTATATCTCGGAAACTATCGAGCCTAAAATGTTGAAGAAAATAAAAAAAATAATTCAATACTAGATTACAGGAAAACCTATAAGAAGTTTATGGTTTTAAAATAACATGGTAAATCTCTCAATATTGTGCGTACAAACTTACATTTGCAGTTGGAATGTATTCCCATACATTCCAAATGTTTTTCAACTACAATGTTAAATTTGTTGTTGGGATAAAAAACATGGTAGATAACATAGGTATTCATTGTATGGAACCCTCACCACGCTACTGAAACTGGCACTTGTCCGGGTTTTTATAACCACGGATGACAGAAGAGGCCTAAACATGTTCTTCTGTTTAGGTAAGTTATTTATTTATTTATCGGGGTTATAACCATCATTAAGCACTGGTTTCATTACCTAATGCGATAGTACGGTCTAATAAAACGAATTTATTATTAAAATTTAAAATTACCAAGAAATTTAACCTTTTTATTACATACTAGCTTTTGCCCGCGGCTTCGCCCGCGTGGATGTCGGAAAATATCCCACGGGCACGTACACACGGCTACGTATCAAGCTATACATTTCCAGTATATGCTGACCTCTCATTGTACGGAAATCCTATACAATGCGAGATCTTATTATAGGTACTGGAAATGTATATTATGTAGCCGTGTGTACTATCGGGATTAAAAGTAGTAAGTAAATCCAATGTGTTAAGGCTCCTACATACTGGCGCGACTTGTCGCGCGACTCGTCGCGACACAAAGGCACCGCTTGTAGCGCTACACGCGGTGTCTTTGTGTCGCGTCGCGCCAGTATGTAGGAGCCTTTAATCCAAAAAAATATAAAATGTGTATGGTAGGGCTGTTCGCTCACACCGCGGCATTTTTCTTAATTTTAACATTTTTTATACCCACATCGTATCTTGTAAACGAAAGGTTTTTTCTTTAAAGAGCTTTTTCGCCAAACGCGAATATGACACTCTATAGGTATACAAAAGGTTAACATTAATTTACATTAGGTAGTGTATTTTACAGCTAGGTTCTAGGTCTGTTATTCAAGGCGAATTTAACCATTTTTATTATAGGAATTGTATTATCCGATAATTGATAGGTTTATATTATGCGCGCCAATTTGTGTTCTGAGCGATTGATTCCGGACACATCTCATCAAAATAGATACGTTTCCTCATCTTCGTTACACGTAGGTACTGCAAACAGGTAAAGTTAACTTTTTCATCATAAAACCAAATTTATTGAGAGGCATAATATGTCCTGAACGAAGCCTTAACCCTGGTAACAAAACACTTGTCAATCCAAGGTGAATATGAAGGTTTTGAATGGATTGTTCTATACCAAATGCCCTTTTCCCTGGAACGAAGATCAAAGTAGTATTTCCAATTTTGTAGACATATCTTTTTAAGGACAGGAATGTGGTCCGTGTAATGTGAATTAGCCACCAAAACTGTGCCATCCGAACATGCTTGTTTTGCCAAATAATCTGCCTTATCATTACCATCTATGCCTATATATGGGACGGAATCCACTGAATTATTATTTGTTTTCCCTGAGATTTTAGTTTTAAAATTGCTTTTATGATTGTGTAGGCTATTGGTCTACCTCGAAACGTCGAGGTGCATCGAGCCAGATGTTGAATGGAACTCTTTGAATCTGTATAAATAACATATTTGCCTTGGTTCAGGGATTCAATAAATGATAACGCTTCAGAAATGGCTATGAGTTCGCGAATAATTTAAAGAGGAACTTACATGTAAGACTTACTTACTTACATAATATGATAAATATGATAATACTTACTTCACATTCAACCTTGATTAAAATACAGCCCATGTTACTCACAGATAATGTAGCTTTCTATAGGTAATAACAGGTGGAAAGATTTTTTTTAATCAGTTAAGTAGTTTTTGAGTTTATCCATATCAAACAAAAAATCAAATCTTTTCTCATTGTAATATTTTTTATTTTCTTTTATTAATAGGTTAGCCTACGGAGGGGCTTGTGGCCAAGTAATAACAGCCGCACGGGTCGGTCCAGCAGGTAAAGCTACGCTTGCCGCGGTTGGTCCGTGGATGGGTGACCATCTTTACATACCTCCGTGCCTCGGAAAGCACGTTAAGACGTTGGTCCCGGCTGTCATTTGTAGATCTTTGACAGTCGTTACGGGTCGTCAGAAGCCCGAAAGTCTGACAACCAGTCTTACCAAGGGGTATCGCGTTACTTTGAAAATACTATTAAAAAAGCTACCTATAAAAGTAACTTTTTTATCAAATAGGACTCCTAAATCCCATAAGGCTTCTACATACTGGCGCGACTTGTCGCGCGACATAAAGGCACCGCGTGTAGCGCTACAAGCGGTGCCTTTGTGTCGCGTCGCGTGTCGCGCTTGTTTGTAAGAGTCTTTATAGTTTCTACTTCATCAATTTTATGCTTGTCTATAAAGTAGCTCGAATGGATGGGGTGAACTTTTCTGGAAAATGACAGGTGGTAGCATTTATTGAAGTTCAGTTCCATTTTGTTATTCTTGCACCATTCATTTACTTCGTTCAGATCATCCTGCAGAAGTTCAATATCATTTTATGATTGGATTTTCCTTGCAATCTAAATCATCTGCGTAAAAAAACACTCATGAAAATTGAAGGCAGTGGGGAAGATCATTTATAAAAACCGGCCTAGTGCGTGTCGGACCACACACAATGAAGGATTTGCGTACCTAGTTGGAATTACTTGGGACGAATTTATTCCAAAAACAAACTTAACATTGTAGTTGAAAAACCTGTTCTCCCATCCATCTATATATGCCACGGTCAATTCTCCAACTGCAAATTTAAGTTGGTCGACTATAACTCATTAACTTGTAAAGCCTACTTAGCCGTGATAGTTTTTCTTTTAATTTCATTATATGTACTACTGCCATGATTATTTTCACATCTCCATAAACAACCATTTAGCTGGCAGGGGGGGACACTTGACTCTAACAAAAATTAGCACTTTAATGCTTAATATTACGCAAGTGGATCCTTGAATCGGAAAGTGGTGTTCACAGACTTGCAATAGTTTTGAACGGGCTATCCAAATATATCCCACACCTTGGGGTAGACGAGAAAAATAAATATCATCCCCACATTACGTGCAAGGGAGGTACGCTAAAAAAAGTTTTTTAAAGATTTTATTTTAGTACTTTGTCGGCGTGATTAATATGTAGGTATACCTATCCCAAATTACAACTTTCTAGTACTAAGCGTCTCTGAGCTACAGTGGGATCTGACAGACAGACAGACGGACATGGCGAAACTATAAGGGTTCCTTGTTTACTACGGAACCCTAAAAATGATAAATAAAATGGGGGCCAATTTTTATCAGAATGGAATGGGGGATTTTATCAAACGCCATACCTACTGAAATCGGTGTATATCACATCAAACTGCGTATTTGAGTCAATAGTCTCTATCAGGGACTCAGCAAAAAAAGTTAAGTTGGTTTGTGGCGGTAGACCTTGACGCTACAAAGCCATGCTGGTTATCGCTAAGATAAAGCCTGAAATGGTGTTGGATATGGGGACAAATCATTGACTCGATTACCTTGGCGAAAGTGGAGAGGATCGCAATGGGCCGATAGTTTGAGATACTTTCACTCGGATGGAAAAGATCCGGTGGCTGATGACATCTTATATATTTTCAGTGGCGGAGAGACCAATACAGGTTCCGTCAGGTCCTGTTCCTTTTCCAGTGTTCAAAGATTGCAGTTTTCTAAGTAAAGAATCCATGTCCAGGTCTGGGGTAGTTAGGCACTACACTATCATTCTTAAATTCTGTGTTATTTTCAGGGGAGTAAACCGATGAGAAATAATTACCAAAAAGGTTACAAACAGTCGAACCATCATTGAAGTCTGTCCGTCAGTCATTGTCACTGGATAGACACTAGATCCTCCGCGCTTAGCCTTAACGTGAGTTCAAAATAGTTTGGGATTATCTTTGATATTTGATTCTAGGTTATTCATATAAAGGCTGTATATTATACTAGTAAAGATAGTAGGTACAGATTATCATTAGTATAGATAGGTAACCTTTTTTTTATTTTAGTGCAGTGACATCTAGCGCGAGCAATTGGCAGTAAGGTTAAAATCAAAAGTCATTAAATTCAAACTAGGCTGACAATCAGCACTTTTCGAACGTCAAAATTACATAAGATAGTCCCCCAAAAACGCCCGCCCTGCTCCATTTCCTAGTGCTTTAGCTGGGAAGAAGTGGCGCAACAAACTCCCCAGCAGCACACCTGTCTGTTTAGTTATATGAACATGATTTTGAACTTTGTTATTATACGGATTCGGATTCTACCATATTATCAACCACCTCGTAAACCATTCGAAAGCAGTGAAACGCTGGGGGCTGGACCTCACATCAGCTCTGAGGCCAGACTAGCCGTACCGTACCGTACCACGAATACCAATGAAGCATGAACATGTCTTTCAAGCCAAATTAAACTCTATGTCAATAGAGCTACCATTAAAACTAGAACGCCCAGCCATAAACAAAACTAGAACGCTCAAATGAGGGCAACATTGTTAGTGAGGTGTATTCATCGAAAGAAATAAAAGTAACAGGTACTTTTAATTTTTTTCTACTACCTATTCTACTATTGTAGTTTTATATTTTTTCTTTTATTAGTTCGGCTGCCCCATATCAAACCCAGTAAACGACACATAAAACAATAGGCAGTCATGGGGACTGCCGACACAAGTGAAAACTTATCGCTCAACACGCCTAAAGAAGTTTTCACTTCAATAAAATAATGATTATCTAAAACACAATTTAAACAATGCACCGTCTACACAAATTAAACGTTTTACGTGGTCAATTTAACTTCACTTACTGCTACTACAGCATGTTGTCGCGGGCATGTCGGTAACGCCATAAGTTTTCCCCTACAAAAAATCGCTCAATGCGCCTAAAGAAGTTTTCACTTCAAAAACGTTTTTGACGTGATAACGTCTTATAAATCAATGAACGCCCGAAAAAGGGTCACGTTCCGCCTGAGCCAAGCGTGCAAGCGAGAGCACGGAACTAGCGTTAGAGAGGCACGATCGGCCTAAGCGTTCGGCTTGTGACGCATCTCTCTCTAGTTATCACGTAAAATTATCGTCCGTAAACCGACTTTACAGACAACCAATTTTTCACATAACTACTGACCCCTAATCTTTACTTTCATACTTCAGCCCGCACGTCAGTGATAACAAAACGAGTAGGTATACGGGCTCGTGCAGACTGAGACGATATCGCGGGCGCGACAGGCAGCAATATGCCAAGCGCCCCCGATATCGCCCTAGTCTGCCTGGGAGCCTTAAGGCGCGATTCCATTAGGCAAGTCTTGCATGCATGTATGAAGTTGCTTGCATTGGAAACATGTTTTCGAGAGTTGAAAATTGCATGCAGGTTTTACTTGCATACAAGTGGAGATATTCAACAATTGAGTAGGACATAATTTGAACAGCGAGAGATACCATGCGCGTTTTTTCAATTCGAAACGTGCAACTAACGTTTGCGCGTTCAGGGGGCTAAAGGCTCCTACATACTGGCGCGACTTGTCACGCGACGCGTCGCGACACAAAGGCACCGCTTGTAGCGCTACACGCGGTGTCTTTGTGTCGCGTCGCGTCGCGCGACAAGTCGCGCCAGTATGTAGGAGCCTTAACCATCACGTCATAGAGCAGTATTATTTCAATATTACTTCAGCGTGAGAAAGAGATGGAGCTATAAGTCCTGTGCAGCTCCATCACTTTCCCACTGTGAAGTAATATTATAATAATACTGCTTTTTATGGTGACGGTTGGCCCCCAGTTTGCACGTCACTTGAATAAAAAAATACAAGTTTATACTACCTCATACAAGTTGTAGCTTGTATGCAGGTTTGTTCAAGTTGTATGCAATGCGTTCGATTGTGCAACTTGC
This sequence comes from Atethmia centrago, assembly GCA_905333075.3. Lineage (NCBI taxonomy): Eukaryota > Metazoa > Arthropoda > Insecta > Lepidoptera > Noctuidae > Atethmia > Atethmia centrago. Next base: position 8,295,206 of record HG995383.1, on the reverse strand, counting down.
ATACAAGTAACTAGTCTAATGGAATCGCGCCATTTCATTCTATTGAAAGTATTGAAACTCAAGTCCTTATGGATATCCTCCGCCCTGGGGTAGGCGGAGGGGTCTGTCAGACTCTTACTGACTAAAAACCACCCCGGTGTTCCCCTCTCACACTTGCACCGGGGATCATGGGATCTAATGCGACTTCCACGATCCCCGGCTAGTGCCGGCCCGCCTCTGCGGGCCACCTCAAGTCTGGTGGGGTGAGGTGTTTAAACCCCCCCCCCCCCCACGACGTCTCAAAGGGGCGCGCGTGGAACACTACGCGCCGCCACCTCGGGTCCAGTGTGATGGGGGGCGGCGGACGTCCCCAAGTCCGCCATCCCTGGACCCATTTAGGGGGCCTGCTGCGGGCCGGGTGAGCGGAAGAGATCTCCGCTCCCGTTCCGCAGCCTCCTTTTGCGACACGACTGTTTCGCAGAAGGATACCACCGCGTCCCAGGACTCCTCGCTGCCGACCATCGACTCGACCACGGCCGGCAGCGACACTGCTGCCCACTCCTGAGATGAGGGCACGGCGTGGCTCCTCCCAAGCGGCACACTCTGCCAGCGTATGCCGCGCCGTGTATGCTACGCTAGGCTAGCTCAAGATCAAAGCGTGCTTCCCGCCAAATAATCATACATAAAAATAAATTGCTGTGCGTTAGTCTCAAAAAACTGGGGTGGTTTAGGAAAAAAAAAATAAAAACCCAAAGAAACAGCTGAAAAATCTAAATTTTGTATGCGAATTGCCTCTTCTTACTACTTCGTACCACGTGAGTAATCCACTCACGTCAACTCACGTGGTACGAAGTTCACCGTGTCATCTAGTAAGAACTAAAAACTATTTTAATCTGATTTTAACAGACAGCATTACAAAGTCAAATGTACGGAACAGTTTCGTTATTCTGTAACAGGTAACTGGAACTGTCCATTTTCAGTGTAACCGTCGAGTGTAACAGGTTTTGAATTCATCCGTTACAGCTGTATGGAGCAACCCTATGCTACTGAATAGTGATGTGCAGATAAGATGTGCGTTCTCGATTATTAACCAAAAGCAAATAAATACGAGATCCGTTATCGATTTTAATCAATCCTTTTTTCAGTACCATAACAGTCCTCATTAAACCGTTTAAGGATGTGTCATCTCATCATCGTCGTTCAAAAAGTTGCCATAATTACCACATTTTATCTGAAGGTGTCTATACCATACCTACATTACCTTTGTGTAAGTACTTGTAGGTGGGGCATTAGTAGGTTCATACCAAATAAAAAACCAAGACGTATCGCTGCGGACAACACAGTGAAGCCATGCCAAAACTACACCTCGCTCTGCGCATAGGTGCACGCTCACAAGCATATTTTTGTAAAATCATCCCCCAAGGGCATACGATTAGGGGGTGATTTTTAAGTTAACACAATTATTGAAATTTTTGTTATTTACTTCTTTTTATAAGATTCAAGGAATTGGAATATAGTCAGAATCCGTATCTTGAGATTAAAATCGGTCTACCCGCGTAAAAGTTATTACAATTTCCTTACATATTATAAAACAAAGTTCCCCGCCGTGTCTGTCTGTCTGTCTGAACGCGATGAACTCAAAAACTACCGAGCGGATTTTCAAACGGTTTTCACCAATGGACGGAGTGATTCATGAGGAAGGTTTTTAGATGTACCTATACTTCATTGTGGTTTTGTGTAAATTGGCTGAAATATGACGATTATTGTTGAAGATGTCGGAAAAAATCATACCGACTGGGAGTTTTACTGGCGTGCGCCGCGTAAACCGTAAGAGATACTTAAAATTAATATTCTACAGAATTACAGTAACCATTTTTATCTTTCAGAATTCGATAAAAATGTATTGTTATTTCCGAAGCTATTTTGACCGGTATTATATTAATCCTCACCCAATAAAATATGTTATTTAAATTAGGCATTTAATTTTGATTTAAATATGCCTGCCTTCATATAATTTAAATGAATACCTACCTACTTTGAAAGATATCACAGATTCAAAATTACGCGTAGCAAAATGATTATGGTTGACGGTGGCGCGGGCGGGGTCAATGACCGTTTCCTTTGCTATTACTACGACGGAAAAAACACCTGAACGGATTTTGATGAAATTTGGCACACATATAGTTAATAACCTGGATTAACACGTAGGATAAATGAATCCCGGTAGTACATTTCCACGCGGGCGATGCCGCGGGGAAAAGGTAGTAGAGTTATAAAATGACTCAGCTAACATGTAGGGTCAATGGCGTCGCTAGAGTATTTATAATAATGATAATAATATTAAAATGAGTTATTACCTATTATTTTTAAGTTACCTAGACATTTAAAATCATAAAAATCTTTTTAATAAAAAAAACGGCCAAGTGCGTGTCCGTAGTTAGGATGAATTTATCCCAAAAACAAACTTAACATCATAGTTGAAAAACATGAAAAATATCATCCCCACTTTGCGTGCAGCGGAGGTATCCTAAAAAAATTGAAAAACCCAGCTAAATTACAGCTTTCTAGTAAGCCGCGGAAAGATAGACCGACAGACAGACATACACACACATCGCGAAACTATAAGGGCTCTTTGTTGGTTACAGAACCCTAAAAAGATTATTTGCATATATTATCTACTGTATATATGTAGCCTTTTCACGCTTTAACAGCTGGATTTGGATAATAGCTATACCTACGGATAGGCCATGAACTGGGTAAGGATAATACTTTTTATCCGGTAGCACGTCCCCGTGGAATAATTTCCGACATCCGCGCGGGCGAAGCATCGGGCAGAAGCCAGTCATACATATAAATATGATTTAAATTGAGAAAATTGTATCGAGTCCAAATTGGCCAGCACATCACTATTCCCCTCCACGCATACGTCCCTCCGCTACGTCGCTCTGTCGTGCAATTTATTAAGGAGTGTGCATACATGGCAATTCGATCCGGCCCGGACAGGAATCCGATTGCCTAGCATGGTTTCGACTAAATGCATCGAGATTAATGTTACTCTTAGAATATAGAAAGAATTAGAATCCGCGTTCAACTGTCATTGCAAGCCGCACGCTGTGTCCAAAATCAAGACAAGCGTCCCGCGCCCGCCTCACTTCCCACAAACAAACGTAAAACACGGGTAGAATCGAAAGATGATGCGTGATGATCTCTGGAATCTGTCAGATCTGAAAATTTTATTTTGCGTTTTATTGCCTAATTCTTGAGAAAGATTAAAGTTTATTTAACGTCACACTACGACCCTTGGGAGCCGAGCAAAAAGAAAAAAATCAGAAAGAACGCTAAGCGAAAACGAAGTAGGTAAAGGCGCGGGCGGGCGATTTGATGCGACGCGGTGGGTCGGGGTCTGAAATTTCACGCAGACGAAGTCGCGGGCAGAAGCTAGTAATAAATAAAAAGATCGCAACCATTCGATTTCGGAAACTATCTTTTAAATGGGACGCAGACGAAGAGTGTTGAACTTTGTAGGCGAAGATACGAAATTCACCTACGAAAGTTGCGAGCGAAGTGCTAGTCTAGAATATACCACTTTATACTAGAGATTTGAGCTAAAGACCTACTGACACTCTCAATCATTTATCTTGTTAGGTTTTTATGCTGCCAAAGTGATGTCAGATAATTTTGACCACAATGAAGGTACTTCATTGTGTGAAGTACCATATTCTTCTTAATTTACCTGAGTAGGCAGATATTTATGACGCAAAACACGTCCATTATTAATATTGCATTGACACATATTTTTGAAGCCGATGCAATATCCTATATTTTGGCGTTGCTTGTCTCGTCAAATATTTTTGGTGTTCCTTCGATGCTTCGATGTCACATAGGTATTTGTGCTGCCACTTATATATTGCCTTCCACAAAATATCACATTTATATTTGCCGTCTGTGTGTACGTGGATAAATCTAGAAATCAGATATTATTGCCGAGCTGTCTATTGTAATATATTTAAGCTCGTAACTCCAAAAGAAACCGTCGTTCTGTTACCAGTTTGGCACATCACCAAAGAAAATGAAAACAATGAAAAAAAAAAAAAATAGGCAACGACAATACTCATCATCAATCAACCAATGGTTATCGACAATATTCTGGAAAAAGAATTGGTGTTGGTACCTACCGAACTCTTTTCGTAAACATGCGTAAAATGTATTTTAAAATTAAATTTTAGTTTTTGCGATAGAGCGTGTCGCAAATATGTCGACTTTATAAGACGGCGACGTAGCATATTATTACTTTATTACCATAACAAACAACAAATAGGTAGGTACGTACTTAATTTTTAATGTTTTTTTAATGTTCTGTTGGATGCCATCATCATCTTTCACACAATCCATCTATGATTTTTTTGTCCTTGCCCTTCTGTTATATTTATTCATACTCATGCATAGCTCATGCTCACAAAAGGTGTACAATAAACGAAAACAGAGACTACCTACATGTAGAATAAATCTTTAATACCTTGCTGTATATTTACACGCTAAAAGTCGTGTCGGCGAATCGTTCGCCGATGGAAGACTCTATCGGCGGCGAATCGGTGTCGTTAGATTTGTCTTCATTGTGGGAGTGACATTGGCTATAATATAACAAAAAGGGAGGGAAACGTTTTTTTTTTTAATAAATTACAATAATATTGATGTCAAATAAAAGCTAGTAATGAGTCAATTCCATATATATATATATATATTAATAAAACTAAAAAGCTTGAAATAAAACAAATTATTAAAAAAAAAACCCGTCTGCAAAAACACATAGGTACCTAACTGAAAAGAGAAAAACAAGCATTATAACTTATAACTTATAGAAATTTGGTATCGCAGGCGGGGACAAACCAATAAAGGCTCCTACATACTGGCGCGACTTGTCGCGCGACGCGACGCGCCACAAAGACACCGCGTGTAGCGCTACAAGCGGTGCCTTTGTGTCGCGCCAGTATGTAGGAGCCTTAACCTGAAATATGGTGTAACTTTTGTTTGTCTCCGCCTGTGATACCAATTTTCTATAGCTTATAATTATAATGCTTGTTTTTCTCTTTTCAGTTACCTATATGTTTTTGCAGTCGGGTTTGTTGTTTTTTAAATAATTTGTTTCATGATGGAATTTTATTAACCCATGGAATTTTATTAAACCATGGAATTTTGTTCATAACAAAAACGCAAGGTAATCTGATTTAAAAAAGTTCATTGGATTATAGGTGGGTTTAATACTGGGTAGTTTTTAAATCAATGAAAAAATAGGAGTAAATTAAAAAAAATAGGTAGGTACATTCTGTTGTGGTTGTGACCTATCTCTCCCGCAAGTTGGTACGGCCCAAAAACAATCTCCTTTCAACTACAATAACTGCAGTTAAAATAATAATTATCAAGACTACTGGACCCCGTACATGTGCCGAATAAACAGTGCAGTACCGGAATGTTGTGCAAAAATAACAAATTGCACGAAATACTTTTAAGTTCTATGAGCTGGTAACACTAAATTAATAAAAGCCTGCTCGGCGTACACAAATAAACCAAACTACATTGCGATAAGGTCTGTTTTTATTTACAGGGTCTGTTTTAGAGATAGTAATATTGCTCTCTCTTTCTACGCCGTGGTAAGGCTTGTGGAACAACTTTATTATAGCTTTATTTTGTACCCGAGACACTCGAAAAATCCGAGTGTGTATTTATAAGTTTATGAACTTGTTACAGCAGTATAATATTAATATATTTTTGTATTCCAGTACCTAATTGAAAAATCGCACTTATTGGTAATATGTTTAAACTATGTACTTTAAAATGAGAGATTTAAAATTTCGATACATTGAAATCTTTGATTTTAATCATAATGTTGTAATGTTAGGTAGGTATTTATTTTTTTTAATCCTTCTGATGACGTTTCATATTTTTAAGATGATTTATAAGTAGGTACCTACTGAATTTTTTCATATTCTTAACCAATTTTTTTTAAATTTTGTCACTGAGTACGTAGCTGCCTAAGTATGTACTACTATGTATTTCTAAAACATGGCGGGTCAGCTATCGTAAGTACTTACCTACCCAATACCTACCTAGGTAAATAAAACAACTTATAAAAGAATAAGATTATGAAAAAAGTTCCTACCATCATTGTTTTATAATTTTTCTACATACCTAACTATTATCTCTGATCTCTGCCTATTACCAAAGCAACGGTAGGTAAGTACCTGCCTACGAGTTTTGATCTAGATAATTTGATTTTAAAGAAGACTTGCTGTTTTATACATAAAATTGTTAGTAATATGCATCAATTTACATCGGTAATATGTCCATATTTAATCTAATAAATTATTCATTGAAGATAAGGTTTTTCTCTTTTTATTTACGATCTTAAACAATGTATATCTCTTTTATACACAGTTGGTTAACGTAGGACATCACGTCGTCTGGCTACAACACCAAAACGTACTGTTCCCCGCTGCCAGAATTTGTGTATGTCGAAATAAGGCCAATTTTATCAAAGATTTTATATCAGCAAATGTGCAAATAAAAACACGATTAACCCTAGTATACCAAATTAGGCAATTATTATTATTTTCTTCATTATTGGCTAAAATACATTTCGTGCAATTCTTCGTGCAATTCGGCCCGTTGTGACGACACAGTATACGTCAATTTTGCGTCATCACATCGTGAACAACGCTCAAACGGGGAGGACGTGGGATGAAACTGAAAGTGTGTGCAGTGCTTCATTAGAAACATTGTTTTATTATTTTGTTCAAATGTTTCTAATATCGGAATTATAAAGTACAAAGCTTAGGATAGGTAAATATTGATCTGTTATGTTGTTTGTATTAGTAGATTATCTTAGTGTTCCAACTATATTAAAATTTATACTTTCTTTTTGTTGTTTCAGGTTCCTTTCGGGGTCGCCGCCATCATGGCGTCGGACGAACAATTTTCACTATGTTGGAACAATTTCCACGCAAACATGTCAGCAGGCTTTCACGGCCTGCTGTCGCGTGGAGATCTAGTAGATGTTACGCTGGCTGCCGAAGGCAGATTATTACAGGCACACAAATTAGTCTTATCAGTATGTTCTCCTTATTTTCAAGAGATGTTCAAATTGAACCCCACACAACATCCCATAGGTAAGATAAATTATTATTTATTTGATTCACACATTCCTACCTACTTATTTAGTGATTTCGGTCTACTTAATAGTGTTTTTCTTTGTTTCAGTATTTTTAAAAGATGTTAGTCATTCAGCGTTAAGAGACTTATTACAGTTTATGTACCAAGGTGAAGTTAATGTTAAGCAAGAAGAGTTAGCATCGTTTATTAGTACCGCGGAACAGCTTCAAGTGAAAGGTCTAACCGGAAATCAAAATGAAGAAAGTTCCACGCCATCCAAACCAAAGCCGACCTCCAGGCCAGGCCCGAGGTCGTCACAACAAAGGCAATCATCCGTTATGACTAAGTTAGAGACTGATTTAGATTCTAAGCCCTCCACCACTCCAGTAGCGGTTAAGCGACCAAATAGGCCATCAATAGCGTCAAATAATTCGTCGTCTTCACAAAGTGGACCTGCGAAACGAAAATGTGTGGACCCATTAGAAGCCGGACCGTCAGGATCAGCGAAAGAGGAATTTGTGACGATACCTGATGAGGACGAAAACAACGCCGTGGCACCCAAAATGGAACCTGAATTTGTCAACGAAAGTATGTGGGACGACGACGACGATGGCGCTAATAATGAGGAAACTAACTTCGGCGAAGATGACTCTAATATGGAAATGACTGGTAAATAATTTATTTTCTCGAAATTGATTATTCACTCCTACCAGTGCTATGCTAATTGTCTTTTCTTACAGGCTTTGATGGCTCAACGACTGGTGATGGCAATATAACTGGAGGCGGTGAAGGTGGAGCAGTTGGAGATGCACAAGGTAGGTTTGCCAACTTCCTTTTGTAAAGACGGTTCGTCCAAGTTTCCTACTCTTGGACAAGCTGTCTCGTAAATACGGCTTATGTGATCGATCAGATTTAAAATGCAATGGTTACATAAGTCCTTAGTCGTAGAATGAAATTTGTAAGATAGTTGTTAAGTAGTTTAGATTAGTATTTGTAATGGAGATGTGTTACAGGTAATAAGGTTTGAGTTTGAAGGTGGTAAAGGTTTTGAGGTTGGTAAGGTTCGGTAACTGTTCTTCTATGGTATCGGTATAAAGGTAATTGTTTAGCATTTGTAAATGGTACATCAAAGGTAAGGTAATGAGGTTGGTAAACTATACATCAAAGGTAAGGTATACAAGTAAAACTACATCCAAAGTAAGGTACGGTACGGCAAACGGTAAAAATATAAAGATTCGTTAGAGCAAACCTGAGTTTGCTGGACTGTGGTAACATCGGTACTGGTACTACAGTAAAGCGCGGTAAAGACTACGGTTGGTAAAAGTAGAGCCAGCTGTGTAGCGTTTAGGTAATGGTATGATTCTATAAGCGAATGGTTCATACGGTAAACTGCATTAGGGCCGGCCCACGATGCGGTAACTGGCTATGCCGCGGTAGGTACCGTTGCGGCGGTGTCCTGCACTAATAATATAGTATGCCGCATTGAATGAACTCTGAAATATGCGGGGTGCGAGCACCGTGTCGTGTGGACCGGGCCCTTGTGGCTGTCTGGTTGCATGTCGCAATTTTGGTCACCAGCTTGCCTACCTATCCCACATTTAAGGCTCCTACATACTGGCGCGACGCGTCGCGACACAAAGGCACCGCTTGTAGCGCTACACGCGGTGTCTTTGTGGCGTCGCGTCGCGCGACAAGTCGCGCCAGTATGTAGGAGCCTTTACTGGCGTTGGTAGGTACCTACCAACTGATCCTTTCATGGTTTTATAGATCTTGCATTGACCTACCTACCTAACCCATTGTGCGTCATAGTATGCGACGTGCAGTGGGTCGTCCTTGGGTCTTGTGATGGTATGCTACGCGCAGGTGGGTTGGTACCTAACCGCTTAGGGCCTTGATTCTCCATTTTCTACAGCTTCCTTGGGTCATCTGATGGTATGCTACGTGCAGGTGGGTAGGTACCAACCGCTTAGGGCCCTGATTCGTGTGCGTAAAGGCTCCTACATACTGGTGCGAACTGTCGCGCGACGCGACGCGACACAAAGACACCGCGTGTAGCGCTACAAGCGGTGCCTTTGTGTCGCGCCAGTATGTAGGAGCCTTTACCCCAACAAAATGTCGAAAATAGTCATTTAAATCTTAAGGCTCCTACATACTGCCGCGACTTGTCGCGCGACGCGTTGCGACACCAAGGCACCGTTTGTAGCGTTAGTTCCGTACCTCACCGGGACGCCATGGCGACGTCGCCAGGTCGCGCTGCCAACTAAATGTACCTATACAACTATATGGCGGGTGGCTCACCTGGCGTCCGCTTGGTTACGCAGCCAACCACACATTTTATTAGTGACGACCTGGCTATGCCGCCATGGCGTCCCGGTGAGGTATGGCTCTTAGGGCGTGCGCACACCAGGCGAGGCGCAGCGCGGCACGGTTGTCACTGCCAAACAAATATCAACGTTGCGTGCCTAAAAATAAAGTTGAGAATAAATAACCCGAAACGCGCGCCTCTTTCCGCTCCGACGCGCTCTCTAATGTAAGCTTATTGATTTTCAACTTTATTTCAATTAGTGCAGGATCGATATTTGTTTGGCAGTGACGAATGCGCTGCGCTGCGCCTCGCCAGATCTGCGCCGGCCCTTACACGCGGTGCCTGTGTCGCGTCGCGTCGCGCGACAAGTCGGTGTGCGTACGCGCAGCGGAATGTTGTTGAATTTAAAGATTTTAATTATGCAGATATTTAGTGTATGACGTCGTATAATTGTGTATGGTAAAAAAAAAATTGTGCACGCAACCATTGTGGAGAAATTCACCAAAAACTGATTCCGCTGGGCGAACGTTGTCCTGGCGGAACTTTTTTTAATCCATAGACTTTAGAAGAAAAGAGATGTGTCCAAAAATTAGTGTGTATTTGTGTGTAATTGTGTATGTATGAATAAAACTAGTGCATGCATAAACTTCGGAGAAATTCAAGTTTCCGCTACGCGAACGTTTGGCCATTAGCTAGTTTTCATATAAAGCGCTTACATAGAGAGCTGTAGATTTTTACATACGTTGTTTTGAATTTGTTTATATTTGTTTAAAAAAGAGATTTAGAAAAAATCGTAGGGCTTAAAAGATAAAAATATAAACGTAAAATAAATTTTGGGATGTTACCTAAATATATTGCACGGCCGCTTTTTTGTAGCCATCCGAACTTGGTCGGGTTATGTAGGTTTTCGATGCTTCGTCAGTATTATAATTGTTTTTCTTTAATTACTGAATTTAATGACATGAAATTTTGCATGTGAATAGTTGAATGAATACACTAATTATTGGCATACATTTTACCATGCAATTCATTTAGAACGTCGTGATATTTAACTGCTTTGTAAACAGTGATCTATTCATGGTAAATTTGTCCTATAACTCTTTAATTACTAACGGAACATCATTGATACTTGGCAACATGTTGCAGACACTTACAAGGTTTGTATAAACGTGAAAATCTAGACCCCAAAGTGCATACTTTAAGAACTAAGACCTAATAAGCGTATTTTACGTTTATATTTTTATCTTTTAAGCCCTACGATTTTTTCTAAATCTGTTTTTTAAACAAATATAAACAAATTCAAAACAACGTATGTAAAAATCTACAGCTCTCTATGTAAGCGCTTTATATGAAAACTAGCTAATGGCCAAACGTTCGCGTAGCGGAAACTTGAATTTCTCCGAAGTTTATGCATGCACTAGTTTTATTCATACATACACAATTACACACAAATACACACTAATTTTTGGACACATCTCTTTTCTTCTAAAGTCTATGGATTAAAAAAAGTTCCGCCAGGACAACGTTCGCCCAGCGGAATCAGTTTTTGGTGAATTTCTCCACAATGGTTGCGTGCACAAATTTTTTTTTACATACACAATTATACGACTTCATACACTAAATATCTGCATAATTAAAATCTTTAAATTCAACAACATTCCGCTGCGCGTACGCACACGACAAGTCGCGCCAGTATGTAGGAGCCTTAAGCCCTGCCGCACACGGGCCACACGCGACAGCCACAAACGCCGCAACAAGAGGCAAGAAACTGCCACAAAAGTAGCTGAAGCGCGCGACAGCGGCGCCAACCGTGTGCGGCGAGTCCATATAAAATGTATGAAAATTACAGGAAATATGCCAGTGGCGGCGTTTTGTGGTTGTGGCCCGTGGCCCGTGTGCGGGAGCCCTTACAGATAATTAGTTGCCCAGCTTCTGTAATTGTTGCGCACATTTTTAAATTAGTTGCACTTATAGTTTTTTAGTTAATTTACAAAAACATTTCCTGGTGGGGTAACGTTTATAACATTACCGCAGCCAGACATTTTATTTTTAATGGTATTATTGAAACAAATTAGCTATATAATTAGTTGTCTAGACGAGGTAAATGTTGCACCTTATTTTTTCTTTCTTCGGCTGCGAAGTTAAGGCTCCTACATACAGGCGCAACTTGTCGCGCGACGCGTCGCGACACAAAGGCACCGCTTGTAGCGCTACACGCGGTGTCTTTGTGTCGCGTCGCGTCGCGCGATAAGTCGCGCCAGTATGTAGGAGCCTTTATTCGAGATCCTGCTGGAGTAACGTTTGTGGTTTTGCTGGATCTCTGAAACGGTTTAGCGGATTCTTATCTTTTTTACATAACTTCTTAGGAATTAGTTGTAATTAGTTGTGCAATAAAAAAAACCAAAATATTGCACCGTTTAAAGGTTAATTAAATATAAAAACACTTCAATAGGTCCTTACACTCTAAATAAGAGCTTTAACCCTTAAATGCATGATGACAGATTTATTCCTATTTTTTTTTTTATTGTTGAGGATTTTAATTAAAAGGAAAAATAAATAAAAAAATCGTAATAAAGTTGAAATATTTATTTTATAAAAAAAACTGTATCGTTTTCGATACACTATGCATTAAGTGTATTATATTTTTAGGTAGCCACTATATTGACACAGAAGTTATGAAATATACTGAAGCAGTCTTTAGATTTTTTGCAGCATAGATGTATGTTACATTTTGAACATTTTACTATACTTAGTAATTTACAGGTACCTAGGCAACATACATCGTCCACGAGCTTCTGACCTAGTTATATTATGGTCTACTTTGTCTAGCCTCACCTCATGTGGAGGCAAAGTCTGGCATGGTTTTCCCTTGCGCATTTTAGCGTATTAGGCGGAGCATACTTACATAAGGTGTCAGCTAATTTTGAGCGAAAATCTGCGAGACTCAAAACATCTTTTCTTTCGCCTTTTTGTTCCGCTACTTTTTTATACAGAACCCATGAATTTATAACAGACAAATCCACAAGATGACAAGATGGTAGAATATCCGCATGTACCACTTTCTGCTTTTCATTCTGATTCTATACCTTCCTAGGAAGGAGTCCATTAAATCCATGCCACCCATGTGCATATTGTATTCTTTTACCACCTTGGGACAGTCAATAGAAATTCTTCTCTTTTCTTTTTTGTCGAACCTTTCTATCTGTCCTACAAGACAGGCACCCACATATGTGGAGGCGAAAATAACCTGCTTGTTATCTTTCCAGCTAACAGTAGACAAATCCACCCCTTCAAAATTTGTCACGTATTCATCATAGGATCCTCTCAATACCGAACTTTTCAAGACTTCTTGCTTTGTTGGTAATTTGCAAGATTTCCCAAGTCTGTTTCTTTGTATTGTTCCCAATGAATGGATCCCTTCCTTTGCCAACGTATACAATAAAGGTAGAGATGTGTGATAGTTGTCGAAGTAGACCTTCGATCAATAATAGTACTATTATTGATCGAAGAAGTAGACAATATGATTTTGCTGTTTGGGAACTATTCTCAAAAGCTTCATCACTGTTTGTCCTACTACACCAATTTCGGGTTCATTAGGCAAGCTGTCATCAGCCTCTTTCCCAGACTAAATAATAAAGCGATACGCAAACCCACTCAAACTACATAATACAAACAATTTAAAACCCCATTTATGGGGTTTATTTGGCAAGTATTGTTTTAGGAAGTGGCCGATTTTTGTAGCGCACATCTGCTCATCTATTGACAGTTTTTGATTGTCACGCATTAATGGGACGTAATTTGTGTAGTTTGTCGTGTTGGGGATGGGTTACCGGCAAATGATTATCATTGTTATTGAAGTGGAGCAATTTTCGTATTTTCTCAAATTTATTTACTGACATTGCTTCTTTTATCGTGATGAAACCATACTTATTAGACCAGTAAGATCGTGTACTTGGATAGTGGTATACCGACATGAATATAAGGATTCCCAAATATTTGCGAATATTTCCCAAATATTTACTGTAAATACTTCTGGTCTCTCAGGCTGTTTCTGAACAGCATATCAAGTCGATTCAGTGACTATAGTTTCTAGTAAATCATTAGTGAAAAAGTAATTGAAAAACTGATAAGGTGTTTGTAATTCCATTACATTTGACGGTAATTCTTCAGAGCCCCTAAATGTTATATTATTGTCATCAAATCTAAGAGACTGCCTTTTCCAGAGTAGGTTTCTTAGATTAATTGTGGAATCTAACTGTTATAAATTTGAATCTGATAAAATAGGGTCATTCTGTGCCACTGGGTGGTCATGACGTTCTTCATCATTATTTTGGTTCATATTTTGATATTCTACGCTATCAATTTCATCCTCTTCTAGCTCGGCTTCTAAGGCTTCACGAGAGGGATAATATGGAATGTCTTCCCCATCAGACTCCATATCATCTTCTGAAACCTCGCTATTTTCTAAGCGCAGACGCATATCTTCTATACAACGATCTATAAAACATCAAACACAGCCATGTACAATCAAAATAAAAAGCAATAAACCCAAAAAAACCCAACCAGAACTGTTGTAAAAAAATTAATCCGAACACCTGCATAATGAACTAAAAAGGAACCTAAATGCATGAGGTATCGTTTTCGATACATGCATAAAATCTTAGATTTAGGTAAATAAATGCAAATAAAATGTGTTTCGTGCAATTTGAAAGACTTACCATCCATTTCAGATTATTATTCTACGATGTGTTGCTTGAAATAGTCGATTATAACTGATTGAAAAATTCGAAATCGATCACTATTACACGTTGTTGCCGCTCAAACGTAGAAATTTTTTTAGTTAGTAATGGGACACAGATAGCATATTAACAATCAACTCAAGTTACAGAACCTATAAAAACCTGATAAAATCGATACAAATACGTAGTATCGTTTTCGATACAAGATGCATTTAAGGGTTAAAGACTTACTTTAACATTATTTTGTAGCTTGTAACCGCCTTCAAATATACCTATGTGAAGTTTCATTAGTATCTTGTAAGTAACTAACAAATTATGATGATATTCAGTTCTCTAAGTTCACGGTCACAATGCGCGCGGAGTTATTTGGCCAGCGATAAACCTGTATGTGGATATAGAGGGTGACATTGAAAACATGCGACAAATCGAAATGGGAGATTGTACTCATCATTATGAACAACTTTTACTAAGGGACCAAAGCTACAATCCCAAAAAAAAAAAACTGCTGTCCCCTTCATTTATGTTCGCAATACCTCATCAAAATGTAGGAAAAGCAGATTTTTTTTTTGGGATTACAGCTTTGGTCCCTTAGTAAAAGTTGTTAATAATGATGTATACAATGTCCCATTTCAGTTTGTCGCAAGTTTTCAATTTCAACCTGTATAAACTGAATTTTATATCAATAATTAGTTGCTTAGTTCTGTTTAATACCTGTATAATTTCAGCGTAGTACATACACTAACGAGATAATAAACGAGATAGAAACTAAATATAGCATAACTTTTTGTTTATTTGCGTTTTGACGTTTTTTTATTTTTGCAACTAATACAACAAATTAATACCTTTTTTTGATGCAACAGTCGCCTTTCTGCATTATTTAGTTTCTGTGTAATCACAGGCGACGACTACGGCAAGTGGCGGTTCTAGCGGCCAACTATTTTTGATAATAGCGTCTTAATTTTTTTTTTGCAACAAATTCTGGAAAAGAGATGTGTATAGTAACAAATTACCACTAATTCCTGGCAAAGTTTCATAAAATTTTATGAGTTAGCCGCGCGGTTGAAATGGATTTTTTTTTTACGACTGACCTCATCAATACCTTCCAGAGAAATGCGGTAGTATTTAGATATTGAACTTAGATACAGAGATATTTTTTTTCAAAAGTGCTATTCTAAATATCGCCGCTTTGGGGCTTTTTAAAATCGGCATAATCTTAACTTTGTTTTCACTTCCATTTGGAGCTGTATCAATTTAAACAGGTCTTGTGATATTTGGACCAACAGAAAAGGCCATTCATTATAACATAATATGTTTTTAGTTTAATTTGAAATAAAAACCCAAATATATAGGATCGTAAAATTTATTATGAAAAAAGCGATACGCCACTTAGGGGCTTTTTGGAATCTAAAGTAATTGTATTCTAACAATCATAAAGACAATATTTGGAACAATTAAGGGCAAGCTACTTGTACTTTCTTTGGTAAATACGCACCATATTTCCGGACCTGTAATAATAATAAAATACAAAAAGAAAGTAAAAGCTTCCCCTTTAATTTATACTTTACGTTATGGACCTAGAGCAGTGTCTGTGAGAGTAGCACAAATTTGGTTTAAGCGTTTTCAATCCGGAAATTTTGATGTCAAAGATGCACGTCGCTCTGGTCGCCCTATTACGGATAAAATGGATGCCATTTTTGAAAAAGTGGAGCAAGATCATATTACGATGTAGCTGAAGAACTGGGAATTGACCACAAAACAGTTTTGGCGCATTTGAAAAAATCTGGGTACACAAAAAAGCTCGATATTTGGGTACCTCACGAGCTCACTGAAAGAAACCTAATGAACCGTGTACTCATTTGTGATTCTTTATTACGACGTAATGAAACCGAACCATTTTTGAAGAAGCTGATAACTGGTGATGAAAAGTGGATCACGTACGACAAGAACGTGCGAAAAAGGTCGATCAAAGGCCGGGCAGGCTTCACAGACTGTGGCGAAACCCGGGAAGGGCATTATTCATTATGAGCTGTTACCACCAGGCAGGACCATCGATTCTGAACTCTACTGCGAACAACTGATTAGATTAAAGCAAGAAGTTGAGAGAAAGCGGCCTTAATCAACAGAAGGGGTGTGGTTTTTCATCATGATAACGCTAGACCTCACACATCTTTAGCCACTCAGCAAAAATTAAAGAGAGTTTGGCTGGGAGCTGTTAATGCATCCGCTGTATAGTCCCGACCTTGCACCTTCAGATTTCCACCTGTTTCGGTCTCTTCAGAATTCTTTAGGCAGTGTCAGGTTAACATCACGAGAGGACTGCCAAAACCACTTGTCGCAGTATTTTGATCAGAAGTCCCAAA
Organism: Atethmia centrago; assembly: GCA_905333075.3. Classification (NCBI taxonomy): domain Eukaryota; kingdom Metazoa; phylum Arthropoda; class Insecta; order Lepidoptera; family Noctuidae; genus Atethmia; species Atethmia centrago. The sequence continues at coordinate 8,278,677 of HG995383.1, read as the reverse complement.
ATTTCTATAGCAATGGCATCATGTCCCTACCTACAAGATGGCAAAAAGTTATCGAACAAAATGGTACCTACATCCTTTAGTTAAATGTAAATAAACTATATTAAAAAATGTTTTGAATTTTCTTAAAAAATGCGAAGAAACTTTTTCCCCAACCTATTATTACAAAAGTTCTGAATAGCCCCTGGAGTCTCAAAAAGCCCCACTTTACGGTACATTATTCTATTCAAATACAATATCGAAAAAAATATCCGGACGTCTCATGGTACGTAGTAAATTTTGCTTGGACAGTCAACGTGTTGAACTAGCTGTGCCTGCGACTTCGTCCGCGCGGGATATATTTCTAAAAACAAAAGTAATTCTTTATAAAATATACATTTTTAATGCCTTTTATTAGATAGTAAATCATTTTCTTAAATGTAACACAAAAAATAGTATTTTATTGTACACCTACAATGGGCGGCCTTATCGCTTACTGCGATCTCTTTCAGGCAACCATGGAATGGACAGTGATAAGTACCTACAATATAATTTGTTTAGTTTTGTTAGCTGTATTAAACTATCTGCATATATCTGTGTATCTATTAAATTAACTATATATTAATTGCAGATAGTAGAATACAGCTAACAAATCTAAACATCATTAGCATCGCATTCTACCTAAAAATCGATAGGCCAGGTAAAGCCGTCGATACCGTCTTCTATGTTGCTACTTTTCAGGGTTTTGTAGAAATCTTTTGCGTCTTTTGGTATAAGGTGCAGAATACTTTTTATTAGTTTAGCCTCAGATATGGCTTTGCCTGTAGGCCAAAGTAAAATAGAGTACATTTTTACCCGACTGCCCCAGAATTTTTCGACAGGTTTTCCATGATCTCTTCTGTATACAATTGTTGGAAGAGCGCTCTCTAGCCTATGATTATGTACGAAGGCAGAAGCTGGATCTAAAATAAGTTCCAGCCAACTTATTTTAGATCCAGCTTCTGCCTTCAGATTCAAATCAATCAAATTTATTCGTCAATGATTTTGAGGTAAAATGCGATTTAATAATAGTGATGTTTAGTTTTAAGGGTTCTTGCTTCCATTGTACTATTTTTTTTGGTGCTAAATGTTAGAAAATGATTCAATTATCTAATAAATGGCATAAAAATATCTTTTATAAATAAGTAATTACTTTTGGAAATATCACAACAATGAAATCTTACGTCCGTTTTGCAAGAAGGAACTAAGCAACAAAATGATTTTACAAGAAAGAACCAACCGAGTTTTTAACGATTTACTTTAAAACTTTATAAAATGTATAAATTTGATATTCCTAGATAGGCTACGGTATCCCACATAAAGTTACATGTATTCGTTCATTAATATACTATGTATGCATTTTGCACACTCTGTTTACAAAAGTCTCGTTTTTTCGAAACCAACCTGCTGTGTTGGTTCTTGTTTGCAAAAACCTCCTATGGATCTTTTATTTTTGTTTACTTAATGCTGAATTTGAGAACTATGCTACATGGTTCCTTCAAGACTAACCTAATTTTGCATTATGCAAAAAATAACCAAACTTCTATGCTAGATGGATGGATGGAGACATTGGTTCTGGTTTGCATAATTAAAAAGCTTAAGTTGTTAACAATTAGTTTTAATAAGTGTTTAGGTTTTTTAATTTTTTTTTGGGAAGATAGAATGCGTGATTTCAGTGATTTGAGCTATGTACTAAACTCAATTTTACTCAAACTGTGGGTTGGTTGTTGTTAGCAAAAATGGGTCCAATTTAGAGAACGCCATAAAATAGTCAAGAAATAGTCAAAAATAGTCACCAAGGTTAAAAAAATAGTCGGATTATGATTCCGCAGTTATACAGGGTGACATTGAAAACATGCGACAAATCGAAATGGGAGATTGTACTCATCATTATGAACAACTTTTACTAAGGGACCAAAGCTACAATCCCAAAAAAAAAAAACTGCTGTCCCCTACATTTATGTTCGCAATACCTCATCAAAATGTAGGAAAAGCAGATTTTTTTTTGGGATTACAGCTTTGGTCCCTTAGTAAAACTTGTTAATAATGATGTATACAATGTCCCATTTCAGTTTGTCGCAAGTTTTCAATTTCAACCTGTAGTGTACGTTACTCCAGGAAAGTGGCTCCTATGAGTGGAACGTATAATTAGTGCGTAATCTGCTGTAAATGTGCGCCACCTAAAAAAATTGTGCGCTTTGTAGTTTTGAAAAAAAACGGAAAAAGCGATTCCTGATGGAGTAACGTTGTTCCAGCAGGAAAATTCTAAACAAATGATCGGAGAGAGAAATATTGTGCATGGGCAGAGAGCTTATATTTGTGCAAAAATGTGCGCCGAAAATATATTTTGTGCGTCTTCAGATTTACGAGATATTACGATTCCTGCTGGAGTAACGTTTTGCAGAATCGTGTATCATCTCTAAAACCATTGTATGTGCGTCTGTAGAATAAACATACACGAGTAGCTCTTTATTTGTGCGTATTTGTGACAAAATTAGATTTAAGAAAATATTTATAACTTTCAAGTAATAGCGCTTTTTTGAAACCCGAAAAAATATCGCAGCGCCTTAATGAGAAAACGTATAAGCTCGCTGAAAACTGTATTCGGTCCTTCTTGACGCTTATAATAACCATAAAAAGTTTCAAAAGTGTACACTATTATTCAATAACGCATGCATGTACATGCATGCGTTATTGCTAAAAGTCAAAACGACGGTGTCATAACTTTGACGGTAAAATACAAGAAACCGGCTCAACCCAAAGATGTTTAGGTGTAAACCAAAAATTAGTGCGCTACTCTCGCTATTATTTTTATGAAAATATACGTCAAATCAGCAAAATGTATATGCACTTAGTTATTTATTTATTTAATACTTTAAGCACACAAATGTATGCACTTGACATGCAATTGCGTGTCAAGTGCATGTAGGTACATTTTGCTGATTTGACGTATATTTTCGTAATGCAAAGGAAAAGTATTTTGATCTTTATGAACATAAAAACGAGGTGTAACGAGACTCGGTGACGTCATAAATGCGTTGCGAGGAAAATACTCGATTCATGAAATCATGACATGTAAGGTTATTCAGTTCTGCCAAAGCCACCGGAAGGAAATGTCTAGAAATGAAATAGCAGGAAACATAATGTAAGTAACTACAATATTCTATTATCGTTTTAAATGAATATACAACAATATTAAATAAAATAGTTTTGCAATTTTAGTGTTCGCGACTGCACCAAAACATAATGTATGTAGAGGTTACATGGAAGTTTAACATACTTATACATAAAACAGGTCGAAATTATCATGGTTGGAGACGACTTTTTCTTGACAATTTTTTTGGCACCAAATTCAAATTCAAAAACGTATGCGTTCCGCGGTAATCAGGTGAGGATTGTGGCGAGAAAGGCTCACCACGTAATCCTCACCAATCCCAGGAATCCCTTAATGACTATTTTCAAGATTTGGCATAGCGTTACGACTATTTTTTGGAATTGAAACCAAGTCGATACTCCCAGCCGGTTTGAACTGAGGTGAGGATTGTGTGGAGACGTTCACCCCACAATCCTCACTAACTTATAGCTATAATTTCGGAATCATAATACGACTATTTTTTAAATCTTGGTGACTATAACTATTTCTTGACTATTTTTTGGCGTTTCGCCCACTGGTAGAAATTCGACCCCCTCTACTTGCAATCTATATAGTACTTAATAATTCCATGAGCAATTCCATGCTATTAAAAAATACTTAGTTATTCCATGCTCAAGCTGTCACTTCCTGTCTACACACTTCCGTCCCTTTTCACGAAATCACTCCCACAGAAAGCAAAAGGAGCTTTTTCCCCAAAACAAAGGTGCCCAATGTGCCTAAAACTTCGTAGCTCTACAAACTTGTAAACATCTGTATATATGTATTTGAGTCACGCGAGTTGTGCTTTTTCCCCATCCCAAAAGTGCCCAGCGTGCCTAAAAAAGACCGGTGAAGTGGGTGCCGCACCACGCACAATGAAACAAACTTAACGTTGTAGTTGAATAACATGTTCTCCCATACATCGATATACTTCACGATCAATTGTCCAACTGCAAAATGTAAGTTGGTCGACTATTACTCGTTAACTGGTAAAGCCTACTTAGTTGTGAAAGTTTTCCTTTGAACTTCATTACTATTATTAATATACTACTGCTATGAATTATTTCACATATCGTCGGTGATATTCTGAAACCGCGGAACTAACAGTGTTTAAAACCGCGTAAGGTAGGTGCAGTGAATTTTTCAGGAACGAGGAAAAACGTAATATTTACTAAACCACTTGACTTTCTATTGTTTAAACTTTTATATTGATAAATTCTTCTTAATATTGTAGGCATTAGATATGTAAAATATATATTAATGAATTAGAAAATCCGAAATCTCGATTTTGCTACTTTTGTAAATACGCGGTTTTAAACACTGTTAGTTCCGCGGTTTCAGAATATCACCGACGATATCCAATAAAGTATTTTTTTTTTTAAAACCCCGACACAACCAAAAACATATAAAAAGTGAAAAAAAAAATAATGTAGCCCTTGTATATTATAAAAAGAAAAGATTTGATTTTTTGTTTGCTTGTAATGGCCATAAACATTCTTTCACCTATCAGTGAATAACATGGGGTGTATTTTATTTTCAATGACTACGAAAATTACAATAATGTAACCCAAGGTATCAAAAATTTGCCCGTCATTTGGCGTACGCTGCGAAAACTATTGATGATACATAAAATAATGTACTAGGTACATGTTTATAGTACTCATCATTACATTACCCACAAAAAAGTCTGCGAGGCTATAATAATATGTCCACCTATTATAATCAGTCGGAGGCAATAGGTCTTTATTGTTAAATTGATGTCTCCGACTGCATGAGATTATTTTTAAAATTCACTTTCCATCTTTTCAACCAACTTCCAAAAAGGTTATATGTTCGTCTGTCGATTTCTCCGTCAATTATGGACCGACTTTGAAAATTCCATTTTTGTTTGAAATGGTACCTATGCTCTCGTGTGGTGTCATTGTCAGCAAGTCAGAATCTGATGAGGGGATCCCATGGAAATCGAGGGAAATCCTCAACTTATACCAACCAATTTATACTCGTCACAATGCATATGGTGATTGCCAGTTCTCCTGGTTCTTACCAGGAGAACTCCTCAAAAATTAACGTCCCTGTATCGGGAAAAGCAATATTTTGTAAAAGATGATGAACAGTTGACAATAGGCTATTGTAACTTATATAAATTACAAACTGACCCACTAAAACATTCTTCTTATTTGTTTATATGTGTGTACATAAATGGTTAAATAAATAAAAAGTAAAAAAATAAAAAAACTTTTTACAAAAACAGAACAACCGACTTCCATCTTTAATTTCGGAAGTCGGTGGCAAAAAAAATAAAATACGGATCCAAAGACACCGACTTCCTGAATTAGATATTTTTCACTTGGTAGTGTTTTTTGGAAGTCGGTTGTTTTTCTTTTTTGTATAGGTAAAGTTTTTTGAAGTTCACTTTTTACCCAATGGGGTTTTAAGATTTTTTTAAATTACTTACTTTTTTTATTTTATACTTTCATAACTTTTTTCACTTAATAAGACCTTTTTGTGCGATTATAATATCTTTTAAACCCGCGCGTTTGCTAATGCAAATGGCTTCAAGTTCTGCTGGACGGCTAATGGTAAAGTACCTACGTAAGGAAGAGGGCCTGAAATCCATCACTATTAAATGCAAGCACTGCTTAGAAAACTTTGTGTTCGAAAGTGACTAGCCATTAGTCATAAATGAGCGCTTACTTTCTTATTCCTTTAATCCATACTTTACCTTTTTCATTACTTTTCTATATCTCCTTTTTAATTTTTTTCCATATATATACATATATATATACATATATTTTCCATACAGGCACTTAAAGTTTACACACACTCTCATACACTCTGCACACACAAAATATCCTGAATACAACTCACATTACAACAATAAATACAGTCCACACTTACATTATCACACGAGTTCATTATCAATACACAACATTTTATGTAAAAATAGGCAAAAAATATATTTCTTTACACTCGAATTGCAGACGCAGTCAAATATCACGCAATCAGGTCACGTCTTTGTATCTTATGTTGTTTCAAATGACTCTAAACTAGACTCAATGAACGTAGGAAATTGACTTGTTGCCCAGAAGACTGCCTTAAGTTTGTTAATAATTCCGATGGCACTATGAAATCCTACATTTAAATATACGAAGTATAAACAAAAACTTTGAACAATTGCAGGTATCGTTGCACTTCGATATCATCGTTTTAACCGAATGCTGGCTAAGTAAGGCAAATAACTGATCTATGTTAAAGGGTTTCCAATCATATCTTACGGACATAAACTCGAACCAGAAGGATTGAATCGTTATACATATATGCGATATAGAGTCTGCAAGTCTCAGTGTGGAAACCTACATTTTTGCCAAGTTAGACAAATATATGACAAAAAAAAATCTGTAGTGGTAGTCTATCGGTCCCCATCACACAGTTCTAGGGAAAGTTTTGATATGTTCCTAGATAGTTTAAATAATACTTACACTAAACTTTCCACATGGCAGAACATTGCTCTTATTGGTGACTTGAATATTGATATTAGTATGATCAGTAGAAATGATCGAAGTCTAGATTACCTCATCCTTAATTCATCGCATGAGCTGCTACCATCCCACCTTTTACATACTAGGCTTGAAAATTGTCATTTTTTTTTGGTTGGGAAATTATCAGCTAACTTCTCCCGCTCTGGGTGGAGCGGGAGGGTGTGTCAGACTCTTACTCACTAAAACCCACCCGTGTCCCTTCCGTTGCCTGTGTTGCCAGGGGCCTCCGTAACCCTTTTGTACCTTCCCGCGACCCCAGCAGGCATCGGCCCTAGTGGACCCCTACACTTGTGTTGACGACATCTCTTTGAGGCGTGCGTGGAACACAACGCGCCGTCGCCCGGGCCTGGTCCTTACCGGACGGGGAGCTACCTATTGCTCATCGTCCGCAAGCCCACGCCTTCGGTGGCCGGAAATCCGCCCGGGATTCCAGACGCACAGTGCGTTTCCTGCGGCGGCTAGGGACGAGAGGGCGCGAAATTTGCCTTTCCCTCAACCGTCCCGCCTCCTCCTTCGCGAGCATTACTGCTTCGCAGAAGGAGGTGACGGCAGCCCATGCGCTCTCGCTCCGTACCAGGGCCGGACGCGAGAGATCTCTGCCGCCGATCGCCTCCACGAGGACACTGCGGTGCTCTGCCCAAGCCGGGCAGAGCTCCACATGAGGACGCCGTGACGCCTTTAAATAATATTTACACTAAACTTTCCACATGGCAGAACATTGGTCTTATTGGTGACTTGAATATTGATTAGGATGAGCAGAAGAAATTATCGAAGTCTAGATTACCTCATCCTTAATTCATCTCATGGGCTGCTACCATTCCACCTTTTACCTACTAGGCTTGAAAATTGTCTTGACTTCGCGTTCATATAATATCACACACACAGACAATCACATATCACAGACCATAAACCTCTTGTCTTTACTATCGCTAACGCAAGTCCTAGTTACAAAACATGTCACTATTCTACTTCAGTAAATTATGAGGCAAGTAAGCTAGAGATAGAAAACCTAAATTTCAAAAACAAAACTTTGTGGCGTGGCATGTACGAGTATACCCTTGCCATATTTCAGCTTTCTAGTACTAAGAGACGGACATGGCGAAATTATAATGGTTCTTTGTCGACTACGGAACCCTAAAAAAGGGCTAGTTCTCACAATCAATATATTACTAATTATACTTACTAATTCCATGAATACACTAATTCCATGCTACTATAATGTACTTACTTATCCCATGCTCAAGCTGTCACTTCCTGTTACACACTTCCGTCCCTTTTCCCAAAATCACTCCCACAGAAAGCGAGAGGAAAGATGTTACACATCAAAAATACATATTCTCGAAAAAACATTACCCTCCTTCTGGGGCAGTCGGGTAAATAGCCGTCCTCGGTTCGATTTCCAGGTCGGGCAAAGTGTTATTGAGTTTTTCTATCTGGAATTTCTCAGTAGCAGCCCGGAGTCTGGATTTGTGCCCGATTGATGGCGATAGGCTCGCCCCTTATTACATGGGTCTTAAACATAACTGGCGAAATGTGGGTGTACTACAGGTACACCTCTGCCCAACCCTGCGGGGAAACAAGGCGTGATGTTATTTATGTATGTAGTCGTAACGCTATGCCAAATCTTAAAATAGTCATTATGGGATTCCAGTGATATACGTATAATATGTCTTGGTGAGGATGACGTGGTGAGCCTTTCTCGCCACAATCTTCACCTGATTATTGCGGAACGCTTACGTTTTTAGGGTTCCGTAGTCAATAAGGAACCCTTATAGTTTCGCCATATCCGTCCGTCTGTCGCCGCTGGTACTAGAAAGCTGTAATTTGGCATGGGTATACATATACGTATGTATTAATCACGCCGACAAAGTGATAAAATAAAAACTTGAAAGAAAATTCATGGCAGTTGAAGGAAAACTCACAACTATACGCGCGATATCGCGTGCGCGACATGCGATATGCAGTAATATTATGGTAGCGAATCATATTTTGATCAAGATTCATCCTTTTTTTTTTTGGGTGGGAAATTTTCAAATAACTTCTCCCGCTCTGGGTGGAGCGCGAGGGTGTGTCAGACACTTACTGACTAAAGCCTACCCGTGTTCCTTCCATTGCCTGTGTTGCCAGGGGCCTCGGTATCCCTTTCGGACTTTCTCGCGACCCCAAGATGCATCCTGACACTGACCTGAGAATAGCAAAAACGTAAGGAAATTTGAATTTCGCGGGCTACCTTTAAGACACCTACCTGTTACCTGCACCGCCCACCACACCGCTACACCCCCCGCCTACCATTTAGTTAATTTGCTTATTTGGAAACTAGTTTTAGCAGCGTTGTATTTCGTAGTATACATTACAATATGCTATTTGTACCGTATTTTCATGAAATAGTATCGCAATGCCAGGATTATAGGCGAAAATACCATAATTTTACCTCCGGATATAATTATATTAATTAGTCATTCTTACATCTATCCGATTGGGTCGGACGGGCGACGGGCCAACGCAGGCCTCATCGGATGCGACGGTTTCCACGGCCTGTCGGCCTGGCTTGGCGCGATCTGGCCTGTGAGCAAGCGGGCCGTGGGGCATTAGATGCCTACTATACCTACTTACCTTAACTACCTGTTTATACCAGGTTATTTTCGTCGTTCTAAATGTTGGTAGCCTACATTGTTTTGTATAATGATCTAATTTAAGTAACTTTATGTAAACAACTGAATTTTATCAGGCAAGTTAATTTTGTTTTCAAAATCAAGAGAATAATCGGATTTTTACAAATAAATAATAATCTAATCTAATCTAATCTTTGATATTATTCACAATCTATCAGAAACCGGAAAAATTGACGTCGAAATACCCCAATGTATCCTCGCAAGAGCTAATTAAGATTTCACTAAGCTGATAGTGACAAAGGTTTTATTTAGTTTATCGTGTAATCGGGGCCATGATGGCTGAATTTTGATGTCTGGAATGATGTGCTAATTTAATATTGTGTTTTACAGAAAATTGGACGTGAATTAATTGCAGCGAGAACACTACGGAAGTTGACATCTAGCCAATTGTTGACACAGTCTAGCCAATTGTAATTGAATAAATACCAGTAGGTAATATTTTGATAATTGTACACCCTAATTAAGAGACGACTGAAACTTAGATTTTATCTGTGATTTTGATTTATAGAAATATATGATAATAGTTCCTTAGTGCATTATTACTTTAATTAAGGAGAACTTTAAACGAAATATTATTTAAGCATAGCTTAATTAAAGACTATCTAAACTTACAAGTGATTCGCTGAAATTGTGATGACTATAATTGTTTATATTTTTGATTCGGTTGGAATCGTTGTTTCCAAGTTTGTAAAAGTTGATTTTGTTCCCAAGTCTATATAAATAATTATTTAGTTGAAATCATTTCACCTGACTTTTACTATAGGTAATAAGAATTGTTACATTTGTCATAGTGTGCACGTCTGTAAAATACAATTGGGAATTTTCAGAGTGTTTTTTAGGAAATTTAGAAAACAGCTTATGTTATTTAAACGTATTTTTGTAAAGTTTTCAAGAAGGTACTTAAATATAATTTGTATCCCAATATTCTAATACTACAAGAATAAAACTGTATAACAAATCCGTGAGTTTATTTTTTCGAGTTGTAACCCTATTTAATCGGAGGTGCGATATATTTTATTGTTCCATAAAAAAGAGTCCCCAAACAGTTTTGGGAGCATCCCTTAATGGCCTTAGAGCCCAATAAGGTATTCTATTGCCCAACTGCGCGATGTAAACGAGGGTAATGTGTTTATCAGCCTTTAATTGTATGTATGTTTGTTCCTTTATGGCGCGGCTTTTGGTGATTCTTACGTCAATCGATTTGTCTTAATCGTGCCAGTGTCACTAAAGGCATGTCAGTAATCAAAATTCAATATGGCAACATCTAAGACCTGTATTGAAAAAGAACAAAAATAAAGTTGACGAAGTATGTCAAGTATGGTATCATTCAACTCAACTCAAAGCATTTATTTCAAATAAATAAATTACAGGCACTTTCGAACTGTCAAGGTCGGTCAGTCAGAAAGATGAAGCTAGTTGCCCATTTCAAAGCGTAGTAGGTAACTATGGAGAAGAAAGGGCAATAAACTCCACGGAAACTCTTTTAAATCAACGTATTAACCTTAAAAAATATTGTTTACATAATTAATTTATACATGTGAGAACGATGCAAAACGTAAAAGCGTCCGTTTAATTAACAAAAAAAAAAACATTCAAAAATTAAAATAAGCCGTGTTAGCTAAGAGATGACCAGTCTCTACGGACGGCGCCCGTTCACGAACATGACGCATGGATTAGCACCATTCAGCTTAACCATTTTGAAGGGAGCTAAATGAATTGATTGATTGATTGTTTGATTTGGTGAATTTTGGAAGTCCACGGGTAAGTTGGATGCGAAACCTGGCCTCTCTGCGTGTGTGGAAGGGATAAGTGATAAAAGGGGAATTGCTAATGTGTTCAAGGACCATTTTAAAGTTCAGTCCCCTCTCGGTCCCTCAACTTTGGTGAATGATTGTGAGCCCATACGTTCTGGCGCAAAACCTCTGATACGTTTTTCAACCAAGCAGGTACGTGCAATCATTACCAACATGAAACGAGGCAAATCTCCAGGACATGATGGGCTCAGCATTGAGCACCTGAGGCACGCAGGTATCCATTTGCCGCGAGTCTTGTCTGTGTTTTTCACAATGTGTGTGTGTTTTAAATTAAATTATACAACGTAATTATTGTTAATATATTAATAATTGTTTCTATGTTGATTAATGTAATTGGTGCTGTACCGTTTTAATTAACTATAAATAAATGAATAAATAAAAAATCTTGTTTCTCTAATAATTTTTAATTTTGAATGACCATTTACGGTCTATAACGATTTAAAGTTGGTTGGCAACCATTCTCACTAAAACTTTCAAAACTTATAATAAAGCTGTGATAAAGTTCTTATATAATCGTGCAATAACTCATATTAAAGTGAAATATATTTTTTATAGTATAATTCTTAAAATCGAGTGACAAACCCAGAACCTTACTGCTTTGAAAGATAATTTTAACGACCGTTACCTAAAGCGTTACTTAACTACTTTGTTTTTTGTAAGCTATCGCAGGCCGACAAACAAAAGTTACACCATATTTCAGGACGCCTGCAATACCTTACAAAACACAAAGTTCTTTAGCTAAGAATGCTTGTTTTTCTTTTTCCAGTTATGTATAGTGTTTTTGCAGTCGGAGTTTTTGTTTTTTTAAATAATTTGCTTTATTTCAAGAATTTTAGTTTTACTAAAGAACCAGTGGAAACACACTTTTCTTTGGTTTGTGTTGAAATTGTTGCATAAAAATGTTATTATATATATATATTTGGAATTAACTCGTTATTAGCTTTTAACTACCAATATTGTGATAATATATTTAATAAAAAAAAGTGCCAACGAAATAGACATAGGTACATACATACTCTCGAATAACATTACCCTCCTTCTGGTGCAGTCGGGTAAAAAGATGGAAACAATATCACGTGTTTCTGTCTCCAATACAATCTGTACAATCTCATGCAGTCGGAGCGAATAGGCCTTTATTGTTAAAATTAAAAAGATGCTTCCGACTGCATGAAAAACATACAAAATATTGAAGAAATAAGCCAAAACGGCTTTCACAGAAACCGATCGACTGTTCTAGCAATTTTTAAATACATACGGGAAGCTTTAAATATAATAAATGACAAAAAATACGCCGTAGGTTTACTGTCAGATACGTCAAAAACCCCGCTAGACATAAACTTCACCTACAACGGTATAACAATAGAAGTCGTTCATGAATTTACTATACTTGGTACGTCTATAGATACAGACGTTAATTGGAAATCACAAATCAAAACGATAAAATCCAAACTATCCAAATTTGCATACGTGTGTGAAGTCAAAAAGACCACTAACCTTAAAACTGCACTTGTTATCTATTATGTCTACGCATATGCGTGGCTCAGTTACGGCGTGATATTTTAGGGAAACAGCACAGATGCACCGACACTTTTCACATTGCAAAAAACACTTATAAGAATCCTAGCAAATATAATGATAAATGATTTTATTTTTGTAAGTAGGTTTTTACAAACACTTTTACACATCAAAACATATTTTTTTAAACTAGATGAGGCCGGCGTTACCTCTGAGAAGAAAGGCCGAAACAAACTCAGAGGTCACAGTCTCTTTTAAAGTCTCTTTTATAGACGACACCGATAGCTGCAAACCTTATTTCCATGAACATAAAATACTAACTGCCTATACATTATAAAATGTGCAAATTCGTTTGAAATTACCAACACTTATACCCGCCAAGAGAAAAACAAAGCTAAAAAGCTTTAGGTTTTTTTTATACATACATTGGAGTTACTTTGTCGACTTATACAAAAACCATAAAAATGAAGAGACGCTGCAGGAGCGAGCGAAGCGAGCACGAAAATTTAAACATTTGGTTACTTTTCAACTTGTATGCAAAAAAGTTTGAGGAAAAAAAAAAAAATAAGCTCGAGTCACCCGAGTTCGAAAATTTTAGCACCCTGCATTTATATTTTGCACGTGTAACACCTGCAACTCCAACTTTGTTTCTTGCTGAACATATTTTGGACGTTTTTGGGATTTGATTAAAAAGTAGTCTTAATTTCCTTGGGTAACTTAATCATACACCTGTAGGTATATGATTTATACTAGTATAGATACTAAATCATTTCAGATATACGAGTAGGTATATGTAATTACTCATTAGGAAATACAGGACTCTTGTGGTGCGCCTTGCTACCACCGCCGGCGTCGGTCATAACACGGATGCATGGTCTTCCGTGAACGAAGGCTCCGCGAGTGGCGGCGCTTGGCGCCCTCTAAGACCCTGCGCTCGTGTGCGCCGCACACCTTCCACCATAGGTAAAGCCGGCCCTGAGTACACGGGCAGATATGTATAATTTTGCGTAAAAACACGTCGAAAATAAAATTTGTGCGTCTTAAGGTTTTGGAGATATTTCTTTTCCAGCAGGAGTAACGTTTTGCAGAATGTTGTTTCTCGGGAATCAATGATTGTGCGCCCGTAGAATAAACGTTATATTATAATAGCTCTTAATTTGTGCATTTATTAGGTTTCATAAATATTTACCTTTTCAAGTAATCATGCATTTATCCCAAAGACAAATCCTAGCGCTTAAATGAACAAACGTATGAACTTACTGAAAATAAAAATTCAAGATTTTATTTTACCACTTTATCGTTGTGATTACACATGTTTACCCATACTAAATTACAGTTTTCTAATACTGAGAGTCTTTGAGCTAAGCCGGGGGCAGACAAACAGACAGACGGACGTGGCGAAAAGGTATGAAAAGGCTTGTTGACCCTAACAACGGAACCCTTATAGGATCACTCGTGTATCTGTCTGTCTGTCCGTCTGTCACCACCGATTTTCTCCAAATTGACTGGACCGATAAAGTTTAAACTTGGTACACATATAAAAATTTCTGTGACTCGAACACGTATTAACGTAGTGAACTGCATATTCAAAATTCATTTATAAATGAATAAATTTTGAATATGGGGTTCACTTTTGGGGGAAAAATTAGAAAAATAAAAATGTGCACACTGTACCTACTGTGTGACTTAGCAAATGAAAGGAATTGTTATGAGGATTTAAAATACATTTTTTTTTTCAAATAATTAGTTTTAAAGTTATTAAAGAAAACAGATGAAAATCGGCTATTTTCCCCCTTCTCTCTGAAACAGCTGAGCCTAAAATTTTGAAAAAAGTACAGTTATAAATAATACATAGTTCTACACTTATAGATTACAGGAACGCCTTTAAGAACCCTATGGTTTAAAAATAACATGGTAAATCACTCAAAATTGTGCGTACAAATTTACATTTGCAGTTGGAATGTATAGGGGAACATGTTTTTCAACTGCAATGTTAAGTTTGTTCTTGGGTTAATTCATCCCTTGGTCGGTTTTTGAATAAAGATTTACACGAAGCTAGTGCTCTAGCGCTAGTCATGCAGACTTGCCTGCGCAGGCCTTGCCAAGTGTTGTTTACACAAGGCCAGTCATTTCTCCTTTTTACGGTTTCGTACCTCAAAAGGAAAGTGATTATTGATATTGCAAGAAAGTATTCAAACTTCTTATTCAAGAAATTTGGATATACATATTTTGACGGTTGACTCTGCGGAAAAGAATATAATTTTGCAATGGATACCGTCACACCGAATAGAATAATAACAATATTAGTTAGAATCGGTACCAATGGTAGTACAATGCTCGATGACCTCAGTAGAGCTTCCGAAAGAGTGGGTCTTACAATGAACATGGACAAGACAAAGGTCATGTCAAATGCCCATGTTACGCCCACTCTCATGTAGATCGGAGACGCTACACTCGAAGTTGTGGACGAGTATAATTAACTAGGACAAGCTGTCCAGTTAGGTAGGTCCAACTTCGAATAAGAGGTCATTCGTCGAATCCGACTCGGCTGGGCAGCGTTCGGGAAGCTACGCAATATCTTCTCGTCCCACATACCGCAGTGTCTTAAGATGAAAGTCTTTAACCAGTGCGTGTTGCCAGTGATGACCTATGGCACTGAAACGTGGTCGCTCATAATGGGCCTTATTAAAAGGCTAAAAAGCACTCAAAGGGCAATGGAGAGGGCTATGCTTGGAGTTTTTGAGAGTTATCCTACGTGATCGGATCAGAAATGAAGAGATCCGCAGGCGAACCAAGGTTACCGACATAGCCCGAAGAATTGCTAAACTTAAGTGGCAGTGGACAGGGCACATTGCTCGCAGAGCAGATGGCCGATGGGGCCGAAAGGTTCTGGAGTGGCGACCGCGTGCCCGAAGTCGTAGCGATGGAAGGCCTCCTACAAGGTGGACCGATGACCTTGTGAAGGCCGCAGGAATCCGCTGGATGCGGGAAGCACAAAACCGGTCGAAATGGCGGTGCTTGGGGGAAGCCCATGTCCAGCAGTGGACGTCTTTCTGCTGAAATGGAAAGGATGGACTAGTTAGAAATACACTTGCTTTTCAACACAAATTTTCTATTTTTTTTCAGAACTTCCATTCCTAACAGAAGGGCTAGCTAGATACTGTTGCAACTTGGTGGGCAGACGTACTGTTTGTCGTGCACGTGTTTGTCGTGTGGTATTTGTCTTGGACACGGTATCAAGATGAAAGGTGGAGCGACCTTCATCGTGGACCATCTGTTTTAGATGAAGTACTACTTCTAAGTCGTCTGACTTTGAAAATGATATAAACACAGTAATAAAAATGTATTGATACATAAATGTGTTTTTATTTGTGTCATTTGTGCCAACAATTTTTTTACTGAACATGTTCTATTTTACAAGCTTTCATTTAGTTTCACCTGACCCGGTGTCAGTAATTAATTCTTGCAAGTTAAATTTGACCCACTTTCCGATTTTCAATTGAGCTGAAATTTTGCACGCATATATAAGTCGGATGAGAATGCAATATTATTATGACATGGAGCTGATCTGATGGTGGAGCCGAAAGGTGGCTATCGGAGCTCTGTAATAAAACAACGCAACCCTATCGAGTTTGGGCTCGCTTGATTCGTCCTGACAAGGACTCTGGTCCTCAAAGATATGCAGGGTCTGATGATGGAGCCTGAAGGTGGTCACGGGTATCCTCAACTTAAAAAAAGCCCTATTGTGTTTCGGCCATTTGGATTTATCTTGACAAGTGAAGGTGATAGAATAGATATTTAAACAAATGGTAAAATGTACAAAATAAAATAAAGGTAAAAAAATATATTTTTAAAAACAAGTTTTTAATCAACTAAAAAGTACTAAATAACATAACCTTCTTACACTTAAAGATAAAGCTTCAAGATTTTAAGAAAATATTAAAGCTATAAATTGGTTACGTAAGTTTTGTTTAGTGGGTACTTTTTAGTATAATAAAGCTTGTTTAAAAACAACACTTATATTTTGTATTTATTTATTTATTCATATATACTTTATTCTACACCAAAAAATACATAACAAAAAATAAATCAAACACTACAAAATATACAATGGGCGGCCTAATCGCTTTCTGAGATCTCTTCCAGGCAATCATGGAATAAACAGTGATCTGCCTGGACATAAAGTGGGGCTGTCGTTTTTACTAACTTACAATACCAATGAGACAAACCTACTTACTACTTAATGTTTTTTTAGGTTATTATTAGTATTTCGTATTTCTCAGTATTCCTGTTAGATGAAGTATAATTATTACTACCACTGTAATCTAGAGATCGTAAGGTAAAAATCAACACGCGTTTAATTACTTTACGCCACAACATTTGGTGGGCCGAATCTCTGAACAAACAAACTATCTCCTTTCAGCTTCATATGCCTCGTATTAAAGTTATAAACTTAAATCCAAAACAACAGGCTACATTACTGGTTATTTACCGACCAGACCGCGTGGTTGATTACGGCCCACTCCCTCACACCAAGAGGAGGCCTGTGTCTCTGCAATAAGGATGATGTCTGGGTAAAAAAAAAGAAATCCCATTTAGTCCGTCAGTCAGAATAAAAAAATATTAGACACGTATTTTTTTGCTTTATCATATTAATAAAAATTGACTTATATAAAATGCATTAAAGTTGGGGCTCGCTTCGTCACAATTCAGTATAAAATCTATCAAGGCATCACGCCTTGCTAGATTTTATACTGAATTGTCAAATTGTCATGTCACATTTTAACTCAATGTATCGCCGTAAATTGTTGGTACACCATGTAACTTAAGCTTCGGAAGAGCGAAGTTTCCTAACTCAGGCAATTTTTGTCTAAACGGTCACTTCAACCACTAGATGTAGTACATAACTTGTGAAATAAAATAAATTATGTAGGTATTTTGTATTTATAATCTTTTGATTACGTAAACAAGAAAAAACACGTGTCCAATATTTTTAGATAAACTTGGTACATGACGGACAAAAAAAAAAAAAATTGCCCCCATCCCTATTAAACTGTGCTGTGGCACTAAAAAAGCCGCCTAACAACCTAAATAATATATAAAAAAAAACCTACATTGCGCAATTTAAAAATAATAGTTTTTATTCTTAATCTGAAAATATATACCTAGGTACTTATAGTGTGGATTTTTGAGACGGGGCAGCAAAGGTACCTTAATCGTTGCTACAGGAAAACGGTCTTAGGAGACTGTTCTTCACTTTTTGAGACATTTTGATCTGCATACAGATTTTGAAAAAAAAATATAGTCAGCAAAAAAAGGGCAGTTTTCACAAAAACTGTTTTTGATGCCAATCGATCCTGGTTCTTATAAGGATCGAATCACTCTATTGGACCAACTGAGGTTTGAGTACTAGAAAAGTCAGAACTTGCAAAAAACTTTTCCCATAGCTGGGTAGCTGGGTAGTTAAATGTACCAGCGTAAATTCGTACTATCGAATGGTAACAAGATATAGATTGCAAAGCTAAGAAACCAACCACAGAGCATCAAAGGTGATTTCTCTCTGCGGTATTGAAGAGCGCGCTGGAGGATACCGCTGCGAGATACGATGACATGCGGTGGGACGGGACAGCATGCGGCGTAAGGTAACGGCAGGTTGCAACGGCATGCGGCGGGATCCGAAGGCATGCCGGAGTTCGCTAGCATACGATCGCGGGGAGAGGCAATGTAAGTAGGGGTGCACTCCGCATTTCCCCAGTAGCATACCGCGGGGTGCTGCAGGCATGCGGCGGGATCTAGAGGTGCGCCGGCGCTATGCTGGCGGCATCGTAAATCATCAGTGTGCGCTGGCCGGCGGCAAATCCTCCTGGATGCCGTCCTCCGCCGTCCTGTGTGCTGGCCTTAAATTCTGCTGTACTATCCAAGAGTTATTCATAATAAATGTATAATTTAAAGGTACCGACATTGTAAGGAGTATCTCCAATAAATGTTTCAAGTCTCTAATAACAGGAGCAATAGAAGGGCCCCGCTAGATACAAACCGAAATTAAATGCTATTTCTACCTTTGACGGAGGTACATTGAACATTTCCTTCGATTAGACAGGTACATTGAACAAGCTAACAAACTACACCAGTTTCGTTACTCAGGGCAGGCAGCTTGATAGAAACACATTGGCCGCGCCACTACGATTTTTGTAAATTATTAGGCGCATCCGGACTATTTCGGACATAGTAAAAACCAAAAAAGATGTGCAAAATTGTTCTTTCGTGCGTTATAAAGAAATTCGGAAATCTTATAACTTCTGAAATTATAGTCTTGTGTTGGTGGCGCAGCCAGGGACTGTATTCCCCAGCCGTGCCACCAACAGAGGCCATTATTTCTGAAGTTATTAGATATTCGATTCTATTTATAGCTTACGAAAAAGAATTTCCGTACAATATGACCGGGTGCGCCTAATAACTCGTGGTGCACCTGGACAAAGTACACACTAGAGACTAGAATTGTACGCATTATGTATTACCCAAAAACGTAATAATTACGAAATTTTGTTATTTATCCATTATATTATACAAGGTGTCGTTTTGCATCCTCGTCAAATTTAAGGAGGTAACTATGCTAATGATTCTCGACACGAATCAATAATAAAATAAGTAAGCCTCTTTTTTTTTCTAATTGTCGGAAATCGGCATGTGAGGGACACACATGTTAAAACGCGGCCCATGTGATAACGCACTGTAACCACATGAATAATTATTATTCATGTGCTGTAACTGCCCTTTTACACAAACACTACCGCATACGCTACGGGGTGATTCCATTCTGAAAAGTGAAAAGTGGGATATTCTAAAATACTGTCAAACTTAAATAACTAAAAAAACAAATATGTATTAATTATTGAGCAGGTATCGTAATTGATTTTGATTATATATGTCTTTCATAGTGGCCTCCTGAAATTTGACGAGAATGCAAAACGACACCTTGTATATTTATTATATATTATATTATATATATTAGCCATTTTGAGAATTAGGCATTCTGCGTCTAAACCATAATTTCAAATCAAGTTTAAGCGCAACAAAAGACTTGCTGATCTTTGTACTTAATAGATGTGGCCTTCAAATTAGAAGGAATCATCTCGGTGAGATGGTTGAAGTGCTAGAAATAAGCAACACATTACGAATCTATGCATAACAATAATAATTGACCTTCAAGAAGTTGGTAAGTACTTTTTATGTCAGCAACGAAAGTCGTTAACACTGTTACTTTTACATATCTATCATCATCATCTACCTAGCCTTTTCCCAACTATGTTGAGTTCGGCTTCCAGTCTAACCGGATACAGCTGAATACCAGTATTTTACATGGAGCGACTGCCTATCTGACTTTCACAACACGGTTGCTGGGTTGTAACACGATGTCCCTTGGTGAATTCTCTTGGAGAATTTCGGGCTTCTTCTGACTGTCAAAGATCTACAAATAATAGCCGGGACTTAACGTGCTTTCCGAGGCACGCGGGCGCGAGGCGGCATACCGTCTTGGTATGTAAATATGGTCACCCATTGACCCATCGACGGACCAACCGCGGTAAGCGTAGCTTAAACTGTTCGATCGACCCATGCGGCTGTTATTACTTAGACACAAGCCCTAGCCTTTACCCCCTTTTAACATTTTTCGGATGTCAATATAGATATATTGACACGTCCTAGAAAAATGTTGTGTCCTATCTAGATTTTGTTTTGACGGATAAATTAGTGCCCCATCTGGTGCTAGGCAGTTGGGATAGTTATCCCACCGACGACGTGGACGCGACTAGTTATCGATCGACTATTTTCTCGGTTAAGAAATGTACAATAGATGTAGGTCCCGTGTTAGTAAAAGTAATCAACAATTAATACACACTGGTAGTCGCCCACTGGTCGAAATTCAAGATGTCGCTATCATCAAGTCATGTATGTGTTTGTCAAACGCATGGTAGTGTGTAATGTTTTTTTATGAATTAAATTTATTTCTAAATATTAGCTTTCTGCACTCCACCATATAAACTTAAACTGTGCCAAATTTCATACTCCTCCGTCCGCGTAATTTTCGTAAATAGGGGTACAAAGTTTTCGCTTCACCTATTAATATAATGATTATGTGTATTAATAACATTAGCAGATTTGATGTCTCTTTGCAAAAGGGTAAACAGGGTCTAATTAGATTAGCTAGCGAATCGACGCAGAGGTGATAGGTATCGATTTCTTAACATGATAAAACTAAAGTAACCACCTACTTGTGTACCTATTTTAGTTATAACTAGCTTCTGCCTACGACTTCGTTCGCATGGAAGTCGTAGGACACCACACTTTACAGAAAAAAAATAGCCACATTTTTATAAAACTTCTTAAAAGTATAATGTTTGTAGTTTTGGTCTCATCAGCCAAAATATACAGAGTCAGGACTGGTGACGCGGGAGCAAGCGACGTACAGTTGTTCGTGTGAGAAGCAGCTCGTCCTGAGGTCGACACCTGCAGGCTTCAATAACAATTCCCCATTGCTTCAGAACTTTTTTGTTTTTAGTGAATTAATGAACGCCTGCGTTACTAAATGTACTACCTAATGGCACAACACTGATACACTAAACTGATACATTCTTATGTATTGATTACTCATTGATTAATCTAAACTAAACTGTAGATTGTAAAGAATCTGGTACACTTGCACGACAGAGATTTCCGCAAAAGACACTCGCGCGAAAAGACATTTCCGCGAATGGACTTATGCGTGAACTGACTTTTACGCGAAGATGCCACATATAATATAGTTTGCGACTAATGTATGGCTCGCTAGTTTTTTTAAATTTTTTTTCGACATTTTCATGGTTTTCGAAGTCTCTGGTTACAAAATTGGGGTCAAAATCAAAATTCAATATGGCGCCAACGAAAATTTGCTTAATTTTCATGATATTTATCATTCATCATTATCTTGGTATTCGAGGTTGCTGCTAATAAAAATGACGTCAACGAAAATGTGCGGAAATGAGTTTTCTTCATAACATCACTCCTGTATTCTATTACAGGAGTGATGTTATGAAGAAAACTCATTTCCGCAACTTTTTGGCGTAACTGTCCTTTCGCGCAAGTGGATTCGCGCAAGTGTATTTCGCGCAGGTTTCTTTCGCGCAAGTGTCCGTTCGCGAAAATGTCCGTTCGCACATAAGTCAATTCGCGAAAATGTATTTTCGCGCAAGTGGGTTCCCGCAAGCGTCTTTCGCGGAAATGTCTTTCGCGTATGTGTCTTGCTACCGATTGTAAACTTGTTGGGTATCGGACTTAGGTTTGCAAAAATGCAAAGCAGTCGTCGAACCGGTAAGCTATTTGTCATGATTGACTGCTATAAAGGTATAGCGGGATGATAATCATTTAAAAATTTAAATCTGTAACTATCTGCTATATTCATTACCTATTCAGCCCAGTGAAGTAATGGAATAATTCGACTGTTTTTTTACACTGGTATATTGTGTTAGTCTCATTTCCAACGAAATTAATGAGAAAAGTTTTTTTTTGCGTTTTCTGACTTTTCTGGTACTCAAACCTTAGTTGGTTCGATAGAGTTTTTTGATCCTTATAATAAACAGGATCATAACCGTACTTCTGCGGTCTGGTTATGGTTTTTGTCGCGGATTGAATCGCTATCCCTACTGCGCGAATTGCTGTTTACGCACTGTGACTCGCTAATGCAATTGGTGTGCGCTGGACCACCCAGCTGCGCGCCCCTACCGCGATCGCAACATGGCTGATAACATAAGTGCTTCACCACATTGTGATACATATTCAAGAATGATGTACAGAGCTTGTTAAATGATTCGTCGGACATGGATGCTAGGTATAGATGATGATGGTAAAAATAAAGAGGCGCTGTTAAGACGCTGACAACACATAAACCGCGGTCACTGTCAGACTGCATAGAAAAGAAAGAGAAGCGCGATGACTACGCTTGTAATTTATTGCAAAATATGAAGCAATTATCTATTTACTCAAAATTGAGTTGAGTAATCGAAAGTAAAAAAAACTAAGTTCTGCATTCAAATAAGACGTTCTTGTTATTAATTAAATACGTAACGTATGTTAAAATATCTGTATATTGAATACACATATTTTGTATTGGAACTCAAGGTAAGAGGTTAGTTTAACGTTAGTTTATATCGAGATTTTGGGAACATTGTGATAGGTACCTAGTGTATGTAAGGCAAAACCCAACTAAGGTTTGAGTACATACACTAGGTATCCCAATGTTCCCAATGTTGGAGGTTAGGCCATATTATGCAGAAAATTTGCCCTTTGAAAAACGAAGTTTGCCCGAAGTGTGGTGGGCATCATGAAAATTGCGACACTTTATTGTTTACCTGTGTCAACGCTAACCACAATGCAATGCAATGGTAACCACATTTCTCTAAGTAAGACTTGTCCAGTAGAGAAGGCTAAGGGAGATTATGGCTGTTATATATAGATAAAATCAAGGGAGATTATGGCTGAGTATGGTCATATACAGGAAATCCCTAGAATGTTAGCCCGAAAATTCCGGTACCCCGGAATTGTCGTTCTCCCTCAAGCTCTCGTGATTCTTCCACACCTCTTGCAGGCGTCTCTTCATTAGTTTGAAAAAACTAATTCAGGAGTCTCTTTTCATCACACTTTTGCCGAAATTATCCACACTAAGGCCACTGTACGCTAAGTGCAGACTCCTACTACGGTTAGTGATGACCGATGATCCTCCAAAACCTAGAGTCTCAGAAAAATAAAAACGACCCACCAGAAGAAGATTGGATGTTTTGGAATTCAAATGCAGACGACTATCATCAATCACCTGATGGTGGAGAGGGTAATGACGAATGTCCATCTTTCAATGATTTGTCGTCGAGGATAAAGGAAGTTATTAACCTCAAAAAGACTAGCTTAATTTTTAAAATAAGGTGTGTCTACCAATTGTGCCTAGAATTGTTAGCCTTAGTGTCAGTGAGTTTTGTTTTAGTGGCTGTTGATAAAAGCATTATTTAACTTTACATTCCTTGTGATTAGTTATGATGGCAAACAAATCACATAAATTAAACATCTTACAATGGAATGCCCAAAGTATCAGGCCTAAGTTATCATCGTTTCATGAAATTTTATGCCGGGATAAAGTACATATTGCTGCCCTTAGTGAGACGTGGCTCGAACCCGAAAGTATTTTTAAAGTTAGTGGATATGATGTTTATCGCGCGGACGGGGATGACTCATACGGTGTAGCTATCATAGTACTCAAATTTGTTAAAGCGCAACAGAGGCGTGTCCACTTGAACAATAATGGTATCGAGGTAGTGTGCGTTCAATTACTTAATTGTGATCCGTTCGTAAATATTATCTCTGTCTGTTGTCCAACTACAATCGGTACCACTCAGCAGGATTGGGGGGGGCAGTCTGTTATCAAGGCCATCCAAACCTCGAGGGTGTAGGTGTAGGTGGTAATTTAATTCTAGGTGTTGATTTCTACGGTGCGTGCAGAATGATTTCTACAGTGCGATGTCAAAAATTGAGAAACGAAATGTCACTAAGTATAGAAAGAGCTGTGTCTATTCTACATAGAAATAGAAAGCGTCATGCTAAGCCTGCAGATTGTACTATAGAGCTGGACCAGCATTTTTCCAAGCATTCTTATCTTGGATATAATCCTTTATAATATGCTTGTTTACAAAGTCTACTTTAAGTATGAGTTTTCAATTTTCTTTCATTTAATTGCAATATATCACAAGGTATTTTGTTGTAACATTTAACACAGTACCCCATAAAAGATGTACTTTAGATAATCTGAAAAATGGTTGATTTATTTTATCTTTATTTCTAGTATTAAAATGATGTTTGTCACTTTTTTATTTAAAAGTTTTTTTTTTATCCTTTATTAAAAAGAACCAGGTTCTTAATAATTAATTACAATCTAGCCTATAAGACTAATAAGTAATTTAAATCTAACTTAATTTTCTAACGTGATAATTATTTTAAAACTTAGAATAGTGTTGTTTGTACTTTACACAAGTTCGTTCCACTTTCTTAGAGTCTGATATAATAATATAAACACTTTGTTCATGTGTTATATGTGTGTCATTGTCACTAATATGTCTACACTGTTTACACTACACTAACTCAAAAGGTTTTGTTCGTTTTAGTCTTCGCACTATATTTGTTTGGTCTAACAGCTGGATTGCCTCGATGTTCACACCAGCAAATTTTTGGATTATGTTGGTGACGGATTCCATTTTTAGGTCACGATGGAGGTCGTCATTTCTTATATACCAGGGAGCATTAACAATACTCCTGAGTACCTTATTCTGGAATGTTTGAATAATTTTGATGTTGGTCGGTTTAGTACAGCCCCACAGTTGGATTCCATAGGTCCATATTGGCATAAGAATATGCTTATATAATAACATTTTGTTATGTATCGATAGGCAGGAACCCCGTCCAATCAACCAAGACATGTTTTTAAAACGCATGTCTAGTTCCTGTCTTTTCTTTTTAACGTGCGCTTTCCAGCGCAGTTTTGCGTCAAGCGTTATGCCAAGGTATTTAGCTGTATTTGCGTATGGCACTTGCTGGCCATTTATGAAGATTGGGTGGTAATGACAATTCCTGTTGGTGAAATCAATGTGAAGTGACTTCGATTCATTCAATTTGATTCTCCATTTTTGTGCCCAGTCGTGAACTTTATTTACAGCGATTTGTACCTTTGTTATTGCTTCCATATGGCATGACCCTGTAGCCATAATGGCAGTGTCGTCCGCAAAGGTTGCAATAGTATTATTTTCCAGCTCTGATATATCATACGTGTACAACAGGTAGAGGACTGGGCCCAGCACACTACCTTGGGGCACGCCAGCTTAAATAATTTTTAACGTGGAGAAGGCATCCTCGTGCCTTACTCGAAACATTCTATCTGTAATGTATGATTGCATGATATCGGCAAAATCATTGGGCAGTATAAGTCTTAGCTTGTATATCAAACCCTTATGCCAAACTCTATCAAAAGCTTGTGCCACATCTAAAAATACTGTGGAGCAGACTTCTTTATCTTCAAGCGTTCTTTCAATGATGTTGGTAATTCTATGTACTTGGTCTACTGTTGAGTGTTTCTCTCTGAAACCAAACTGATTTAAAAGATGTAGATTTTTTCATAATATGATTTTTTACTTATATAATATTTTCTAAATTAATTGGCAAGGTACCGTCATGGTACGGAGCGAGAGGGCATGGGCAGACGTCACTTCCTTCTGCGAAGCAGTAATACTCGCGAAGGAGGAGGCGGGACGGTTGAGGGAAAGGCAAATTTCGCGCCCTCTCGCCCCTAGCCGCCGCAGGAGACGCCCTGGGCGTCGGGAATCCCGGGCGAATTTTCGGCCACCGTAGGCGCGGGCTTGCGGACGATGAGGAATGGGTAGCTCACCGTAAGGACCAGGCCCGGGTCGACGGCGCGTTGTACTCCACGCGCGCCTCAAAGAGATGTCGTCAGCACAGCCAGTGTAGGGGTCCACTAGGGCCGATGCCTGCCGGGGTCGCGGGAAGGTACTAAAGGGTCACCGAGGCCCCTGGCAACACAGGCAACTGAAGGAATACGGGTGGGTTTTAGTCAGTAAGAGTCTGACACACCCTCCCGCTCCGCCCAGAGCGGGAGAAGTTATTTGATGATTTCCCAACAAAAAAAAAAAAAATGTACCGTCATAATATTAATCTTTTGTAAATTGTTCCCTAAGAGATTCGCGGCAACGTAGATTATAAATGGCTATGACAGCTCTCTTTTGCAAAATAAAGATGGTTTGAAGTATAAATAGAGTTTCGAGTTAATCGGACTTCGCGTAAAATTCTTTCCAACAAACTTTGACACCCCCATGCCCGTTTAGGGGGTAGTTTACAAAAAAAAAAATGAAAAACTTTATAATTTACTAAGATAAAGATGCGTGCCAAGTTTCAAGTTTATTAACTCAAGGAATAGGGGTTTTTCTTACAAATAAATTCACCTCCTTAAAGGTAGTATTTCCAAAAATTCCTTCTTAGTGCTCCCCTACATTATAAAAGGAAGCCGAGTGCAAAATTTCACGTTTCTAGTCCCAGTAGTTTCGGCTGTGCGTTGGTATGTCAGTCAGTCAGTTTCACCTTTTCTATTTATAGATTACTCATCCATGTATTGATGCAATAAGTAGGTACTTAAAAATAACCACTAGCAGTAGCAATATTAGCTAACAGTTTCTCAGTTTCTTCAGCTAAAGCTTTAAAAGCTTTCATCAGTATATTGCAGTCAGCAATCTGTATAGAAAAATGTTAACTCGCGGTCCGATTTACTTGAAAATCCCTTGTCGATGCCCTTGTTTACAAACTAAACTAAATTTAAGTCTAGTGCTTCTTTTTCTTCCTATTTAATAAAGAAAAGGACAGAAGATAAATTTTAGTTTAGTCCTGTCAAATTAATCAGCGCTTTACGTAAATTGACGTAATTTTAGTAGGCAAGTTTTTAATCACGTCTAAACTTGTATGGAGTAGTGACAGGCGCTGATTAATTTGACAGGACTAAACTAAAATTTATCTGCTGTCCACTTCTTAATGAAATACATAGAAAAAGATACACTGAACTTAAATTTAGTTTAGTTTGTAAACAAGGGAATCGGTACCACTATCTTAAAACCAAAAGTAAAAACTAATATGTGTGGTATCAGGGTTTTCGAAAATCTACCCTTAACGGGGTGAAAAGGGGTAGTCAATTTTACAAGGAATGATTTTACTGCGTGGCTAGATTAATTCGAAAATCGTATAAATAACCTATAATTCAAATAGTGAAAAGTCGCAAACTAATTTCAAAAATGGCCTTTGATGGTGAAAAAACTTCATCATCATTCTCCTGCCTTAATCCCAATTTATTTGAGGTCGGCGTAACATGTCTACTTATACTTATGTGTACCTCTGTATAAAAGGAAACCGTGACTGACTGATCTATCAACACATAGCTCAAACTACTGAACGGATTTGGCACACAGATAGTTATTATGATGTAGGCATTCGCAAAGAAAGGGTTTTTGGATTCGACCTTTAAAGGGGTGAAAAAGGAGGATTTTGTTTGTATGATAATCTTATTCCTTGAGTTAATAAACTTGAAACTTAGCACGAATACTTACCTAAGTAAATTATTAAGTTTGTCATATTAATTCGATTTTCAAAACTACTCCTCAAAAGGATTTTAGGGAGTGTTATAATGTGTATGGAAGAATCTTAACGCGCGGTCCGATTAAAGGCTCCTACATACTGGCGCGACTAGTCGCGCGACGCGTCGCGACACAAAAGCACCGCTTGTAGCGCTACACGCGGTGTCTTTGTGTCGCGTCGCGTCGCGCGACAAGTCGCGCCAGTATGTAGAAGCCTTAACTCGAAACTCGGTGCTCAACTTTAGACAGAAAAAAAGAATAACGAGTATATAGGGTTTTCAAGAATACACCCCTAACGGGGGGAAAAGGAGTAATTAAGTTTTTATTGGAGAATTTTGCCGAGTGCCTTGAATAACCTAAAAGTAGGTACTATATATAAATTAATGTATAAGAACAAAAACGTAGAAAAAATAAACAAAATTTATTGGACTAGAAATAGACTCAGACGGAGGACACATATATTAAACAAGTATGTACAAAACTAACTCGGTATTCATATATCATCCAAAATACATAATATATAATTGCTACGAGGTGTGGGAAAGAGTCTGATGCCGAAAATATAGTTTTTAGAATTATCGTCTGTGTGTCTGTTTGTCTATATATGTTCCGGATTGGCGTAAAAACGGCTGAACGAATTTTGAGAAAATTAAGCACACATACTATATAACCTGGATTAACAAATACGAGGGCGGCACTGAAAATTTCGGGAATCAAGGAAGTGACACAACATTACTATTTAAAAATGTATTTATTGCTTTTCGAAGTATTCTCCGCGAAATTTGACACATTTTTCCATACGATGGAACCAATCATTGAAGAAACCATTCCATTCGGAAGTTGGGGTCTCCAAAATGGCCGTTTTGTAGACGTCCACAGCTTCTTCAGGTGATGAAAATCTCTGTCCACGCAATTTATTCTTTATTTTAGGGAAAGTATAGAAATCATTAGGGCTTAGGTCGAGGCTGTACGGCGGATGGTCTAATAATTCTATGTTTTCTTGCTGTAAAAACTCTTTTGTTCTGTGCGCGGTGTGAGAACTCGCATTGTCGTGATGGAGGATGATGCGGCGGTTGCAGTTCTCTTTACGGAGTTCAGAAACGACCTGTGGCAAACAAATGCTAGCATACCATTCTGCATTAACCGTTCTTTGTCCCTCAAGAGAAATAGTCGTAACATGGCCGGTTTTGGAGACAAACGTGGCCACCATTTTTTTTGCAACACTCCGTGAACGAACAATTTTTGTTGGCTTTAACTCATTTTCGAACACCCAAACTCGTGACTGGTTTTTTGTTTCGGGTTCGTACGCGTATATCCAGGATTCGTCACCTGATACGATGTTGTATACAGTATTTGAGGATCCTGCGTGGAATCTTTCGAGAGTTCTGACGCACCAAGTAACGCGAGCCGCTTTTTGCTCTTCACAGAGCGAATGCGGTATCCATCGGGAAAACAACTTTTTTACACCTAATTGTTCATGCAAGATTATTTGTATTTGACTCATGCCAATGTCTAAAGTTGCCTGAATTTCGCGGTATGTCACATGTCGATCTTCCTCAATCAGCTTACGCACAGCATCAACGTTTTCTTGGGTGACTGCAGTTTTGGACGACCTTGACGGGGATCATCACTGAGCTTGACACGTCCACGTTGAAATTCAGCAAACCAGCGATAAATTGTGGTTTTGGATGGGGCTCAGGGCCTGATTTACCCACAGGCTAGTTAGGCTAGAGCCTAGGGCGCAAGGACCGATGGGGCGCTGAGAATTAATGTTGATTTTCACTTTTTTTCGCATTTTTATTCATTTATAAATAGTTCTACATTCTTGACTTTTTTAAATGCTTTTACATTAATTTCAAAATAATTTCAAAATAATATTCCACCGATACCTACCGACAACTTTAAATATTAAATCGATATTTTTAGGGTTCCGTAGTAAACAAGGAACCCTTAAGGTTTTAGGTTTAAGTTTAACCCTTAAGGTTTAAGGTTTCGCCATATCCGTCTGTCTGTCTGTCCCCGTTGTAGCTAGTGACGATTAGTACTAGAAAGCTGTAATTTGGCATAGGTATAGATAGGTACACATTAATCACGCCGACAAAGTGGTAAAATAAAGTCATGAAAAAAAAGGGTTTCATAGAAATGAAGAAGTGGTAGATAGACGGGCCGGGGGGGGGGCATATTCATATTTAGCCTAGGGCTGTCAGAAGTCTAAATCAGGCCCTGATGGGGCTTCATCACCAAATGCAGAAATCATCCATGAATTTTCTCGAGTCAATTCCATTTTCTCAACGACGTTTAGATAAATAAATGGTATTCGATTTTTAAAACCAAGGAGTTTTCAATTAAAAAGATTTTAATATGACAGGAACAGTGGAAATATTCCATTCCCGATACTTTAGTGCAGCCCTCGTAGGGTACTTTTAATCCCGGTAGTACGTTCCCGTAACATTTTTTCCGACATCCACACGGGCGAAGCCGAGGGCAAAAGCAAGTAAGCGATAAGAAGATAATAGTGTAGGTACAGTCGCCAGTACATCAAGTTACCACAAACTTTCCAATTTTCTCGTTCGATTTTGAACATAACCGTCAACATTTTAAGGCTAAAATCATTTGGAGAAATTTGACAGTTTGTGGTAATTTGATGTGCTGGCGACTGTACAACGTACACATTGTTTAGTTTTGAGGCTGTTAGGATACCCAATAATGCTAATTCCCAATAAAATCCACTTGACTAAGCGTTTAAATGGCTAGGCTCTGAGATAATTGGAAAATCAATCATCTCAGGCTAAGCTATTGAATTCAAACAAGTGTAACCGCTTTCAGAAAGTTAGGTAGGTACCTGGTACCTAGGTAATTAGAAAGAAGAAAGGTCGCGATTTAACGTCCGTCGCCGATGCACTTTAGTCTGCAGACGGATACTGTAACTAATTACGTATCAATCAATAGATTTCTAATAAATATCGAGCCAAGTGGAATAATTATTATACGGTTTAAAATTTGCAATGCTCGGTTAAAATTAATACCGGCAAGAGCCGGTAGATGTCGTACGAAGTCTTGTGTATTCGTCATCATTCTATAGATATTTTGTAGTGGCCTTACGTGGCAATTTTTGAAGAAAAGCTCTAAATAGACGGAGTTAGGTGACTGTAAATGTGCGAAAATAACTTATCCAATTTTATATTATATAAAAAAAAATATATCAATAGTATTCCTCTGCTCGCTAGAGGGCGCTACTGATAACAACTGCTACTATCTAATTTATGTTACTAGAATAGTTGCTATATTCGCAGGAAAAAAAGGAAAATGTATTTCAGGAATATTCAATTCAAAGTTATTCCTGCACAGTTTACACGACTAGGTACCTATTGTTAATCTACAAATTCGATAGAAGCTGTGTTGAAGTTGTGTAAATAAGTTACTACTGGTTCACTACTAGATGTCGCTTGGGGGCCTATCACAGGCCTTCCAAGTCAACTCTCATTCAATTATGTACCTACATAATTGGTTCTAGTTTGTTTTATTAATTTGTTGTTTTATTTATTAAACGAAAAATCTATAAACAATCCTTAGCCAAAATCTGTTACTACTTATCTACTCAGTACCTGTTTTTTAAATCTATTGCTAGTAGCGACTAGCTCTTTGGAGTACTATAAATTACTTCAACCCAAAAGTACTCCACGAGAATATAACTGCTGAATGTAGCAATATTAATTTCCATTTTTTTTTCAATTGTCTATAATTTCTATGGTTTATTGAAACCAGCGCACTCTAACGTCACATTGACATATTCAATATGACGTTTATTTTTATAACTGGCAATAGAACGAGCAGTTATTATATTTACTTCACTTTTATTATGACTTTTTTAAAGATGATTTATTTTGATTTCATTATTTGAATAAATTTATCAAAATGGCAGAGATAGAATTCATAAAGGACTTATTTCTTAAGAAGTAAAATAAATTACGTTCCAAATCATGACACAGGCAAGTTTTAAAAACTCTTGAAAATGCAACGCTAAAATGTTTATACCCACAGAAATTCCTGTATCTTTCGTAGCTGAAATACAGCTATTTTAATGCCTAGTAGTTTTAAGTTATAGGTTAATCGAAATCTATGAATCAGTTCAAACTTTGTGTTGATTTACAAGGTTTTTGAAAAAAATAAAATTTTATTGTGCATCTTAAAGCATCATAAATTTATTGAGGTAAAAGAAGACTGATCCAACAGATTTTAAATGTGCCCAAAAGCAAATTAAAATATTGAGTTGCTAATGTTGTAATTTTTGCGTATCATGGAACGCGATTCCGTTATTTGTGGTTGTCCGTCTTAACGCCGTGGAATCTATGGTTGCAATTGTGTCACTCGAGGATTGTTTACTATTTTGGGAAATAATAAAAGTTTGTTGTGTTTTTTATGAATTATACAGGTGCATTATCAACGGACTACTACCAGTGGACTGCAGTGTTAATGTGGTGGATTATAATCGCGTGTTTTTGGACACATGTTATAGTATCGCATCAGGAGGTGTTTACGTGATGATACAAAATGTTTGGTGCAATAAAAAGTGGTAAAATATAGTGAATACGTGCTAAATAGTGTTTTATATGCTGAATAATAATGTGGTATGTACAAATTTATTAATACAGTCTCCGAGCACTAGGGAAAGTAACACGACATGTAAACGAATGCAGGTTGTCAACTGGAGTACCAGGTATTACGTTTTTAACTAAAGTCATATAAATTCAAATAAATAGCTGTTGTTTTGTATGAAAATGTTAATTAATACGTTTCTAATATAGCTTTTACAAAAATAAACATGTTTTCCACGCACTATTTGGCAGCTTGTAAACATAACCTACAAATTGAATCCAATGTTTAGATCATACTTACTGCGCTTGTTTCTTGATTATAAATTAGTTACCTGTGTTGGTGGGAGGTATCAATGATTTAAAATATTGGAAAGATGTATCAAAACTATTCTAGAATATTTCTGTAAATTGTGTCTAGGTTTCTCAACAGGAAAGTAAGCATGTACAATTTCAAAACTTATCAATTATCATTGAGGTAAGTAATATGCATTTTGTAAAAATAGATGTCAGTTAAATTTCGTTTATTAAACATGAGGGAGGAGGCAGCAGTGGATGTCTTTCAGCTGAAATGATGAAGATGATGAATCATGAACAGGATTGGAATAACTTTTCTACAGGAATCAATTAAAAACACAAAACAATACCCTTGAACTTTACGGATAGAAATTACAATTATTAGAATTAGATTCATAATTTCCATATCAAGAATATTTCATTAATTATTATTTACTATATGAAGTCATCACCTACCCACAACTAAGTACATGCATTATTAAAATAGCCATAGTGAAATAATCAAGTGTAAAGTTACTAAGACTGATAAATCAAAAGAAAAAAACAATAATACCTACATGTTTTTGAAAGAGCACAATTTTTTTTAAATGTTCAGGAAAAATAACATACTTAACAAATAAAAACACTATATAATAAAACTAGAAGTTCTATTATTTCATTTGTTTGTTATGAACATTATATTATGTATGTTGTTGGTTGGCACATGTGCTCACAGTCATTCATTACTTCATGGTCTTAACAAGGACAAAACT
This sequence comes from Atethmia centrago, assembly GCA_905333075.3. Classification (NCBI taxonomy): domain Eukaryota; kingdom Metazoa; phylum Arthropoda; class Insecta; order Lepidoptera; family Noctuidae; genus Atethmia; species Atethmia centrago. The sequence goes on along the minus strand of HG995383.1, from coordinate 8,245,148 downwards.
GAAATAAATTTGGGAAGGAACAACTACTGAATAAATGCTTTCATAAAACTGGCATAGATACAAGTCATAAAACAAATGTGACAACAACTTCACAAATAATCAAACTATTGTGTTATTATTGGGGATTTAGCCCTATTTATTTTGATAGGTGTTCAGGAGTTAAAGCTACACATACACAGGTAATGAATTGTGCATTTCTTGGTATTTGTTGTTAACTATGACTTCTGGGCTACAAAGCAATTTATGGTAACAGCAATATTGCATAGAATTTGCCAACAATTGAGCAAATCTTGTTGCTCAGGCGAAATATAGCTTTTTCAATTTCATTCACTCATTCAATACTTTATTTTCAAGTTTAGATTTAACATAACTGGCGTATATGGGATATGGTACAGGAAATTGTTGCAAGGAAACCTGAACTTAAAATAATACCTAACTACAACAAATTCTCATACGAGTATGGACTCTTAAGGGGATTTGTTGTAGTTAATACCTCAGCACCACCTCACTCTTTAGCTCACTTGCACACTACTGCTTGCGGCCACGCAAGCAAGTGAGACAGGGCAGCAGGGTGAAGGCTTCAAGGCTCCAATAGTTTAGGTAATTTCTTTTTACAGTGATAATAATAGTAATTAAATAATAATAAAACCATAGTATATGCTTTATATTTAGTTCAGTTATTATGCAAAGTTGCATGATCTAACTTGAAGTATTATTTTAATACTAGGGGTTTATTGTTCGGTTTGAATGTAACTGTAAATTTATTTTGGAATCTGGTTTTCGTGAAACATAGTTTTTCAACTTTACCATATGTTTATTTCAAAATGAATGCTACAGTATTTACAATATAATGGACGATCAAGCTAAGCATTTTAAGGTAATATGGACTCTTAACCGATAAAGCCCCAATGGCTCCGAATAGGAGCCCTCGCGGCGCGCGATTTGAAAGTAGTTATCGAATAAAAATGTTTTTTTTGAGATTGAGAGATGACGTTATTGAGCCACGGGCCTGAGCGGTTAAAGCAACACACAAACTTATTGTTGTTATTATAACTGCAATTTAAATGAATTTATACCATAAACATACTTGACACTGACCTAGGGTTTTGCTGTATTTTGAATCCACACTAGGTAATTCATTTGCATAATCTAAGCAGTCTGTATAAAATCATTTAATTATACTATGCTGAGCATATTATCTGCTCTAACCTGAACAAGAATAATGTCTTGCAGGGTTCAGTCCCATTAAGCAGAAAACAGAAAAAAGGGTTTAGTATATAAAAATTGAGCCATTTGTAAACTTTCACACAAATTATAAGAAATTCCTCAAAACATGTTAGGTGGGTAATAGGGGTTGGTGCCCGCAACTCCACGTCAATGCACGTATTTTGTATACGGGTGGGAAAATCGATTATTCGATTCATCGCAGTTCCTCAAGGAAGGCCAGCAATGCCTTGGTGTTACTGATAGTCTGCGGTAGGCTATCTGGGTTACTGAAGTACTTTGCCCTGTATGTGGCGACCACCAGGCAGTTTAGCAGCACATGAGCTGCTGCAGTGGCGTGCCTAGGGTTTCAAAATAACGCAAGCCCAATAAAATTTTAACCGATTTCAAAAAAAGAAAGTTCAGTTTTCGACTGAGTATGTAGGTACCTACGTATCTACGTATGTATCGTCGCAATTTTCTCATAAACTACTGGTTAGGTACAATAAATTCTCTATCGAGCATTTTAGTGAGGCTTTTGGGCTTATATGAAGGTACCGCCATTGAGCTGCTGTCTCATCATCCTACATGCAGGCCCTGCACAGCGGATTGTCTGTGACTCCTATGACAAAGAGGTGTTTATGAAATACCCTGTGGCCAGTTATAGCTGCTGTAACTGCACGCAGCTGTTGTTTAGTTAGTCTGAGGACCCGTTTTGTGAGGCGGCCATTAATTCCTACAATTAATGGCCACCTCACGAAACAGGTTGGCAGGAGGGAGTGCTTTGTTGGCCTGCCTGAACTCACCTTGGTCTGACCACAGTTTGTGATGATGGTCCCTGGTGCGTTTCCTTAACAGAGTGCTTAAGTACCCAAAGGGGAGTGGCGCAATGGGATCAGGTCCCACTGGTGCCATGCACGACCCCCTTGCTGCAAGTTCATCAGCTGTATTGTTGCCTAGCAAACCGCTGTGTCTGTTGATTTATTGAATGGTTATGTTGTTGAGACTACCCATCAGGTTGAAGCGCTGGTGACACTTGTTTATTAGCCCAGAGGCAACTGGGTGACTGCTTAGCTCTTGCAGGAAGGCCATGCTGTCTGAGAGTATGGGGATTGAGTGGTCCTTAATTGCCCTGGCCATTATGGCTGAAGTGGCTAGAGAAATACGCATGCATTCAGCTCAAAACATGTTTTAATCTGAGCTGTCCTGTCAAAAAATATCTGCATACATTTTCACACAAATTTGGGCTCTGGGCTATCCTGGGAGTTGTATTATGCAGCATGCTCTGATGTACATCATACATACTAAGCCTGGATAGCCCAAATGCCTGATGTCTCTGACCCACAAACATGCAGTAAAAAAAAATCTGATTTCAAAATAGATGTTTTAAAAAAACCTATAATCTTAAATATACATGTTTATTACATAATCTTAGTTTCACAACATTTAACTCGCTACACTGTATAGGGTGGCCAGCTTGGATGTACAGTCCCACAAACTGTCAAATTTTCTCATACGATTTTGAACTTAACCATCAACATTTTAAGGTTTAAAATCATTTGGAGAAATTTGACAACATGGTGGTAACTTTGTGAGCTGGCGCCTGTACCTATCGATAAGGTGAAGATTTAGCAGATGTTATTTACCATATAAAATTGCCAAGAGTGATTAATATAATTATAGAAAACTATTGGGTAATTTTCATTTGTAATAAAAATTATGTTAATTTAAAGCTGTATACTTCCAAGTTCCAAGTTGATGGTATCCAGCTGCACCCAGTTAGGCTGGAAGCCGACCTCCAAGTTGGCCACCCTCTTGTTTAAGAGATTATTGTACATGGTACAAAATTGAATATAATTTCACCTACATTATATTTCAAGTGTTGTTACTCTTTTATTGATTTTGTTTTGGGACAAATATTTTTTTGATTACATAACATAATCAGCCTATAATGTTTCCACTTGGACACAGGCCTCCTCTCTGTGAGAGGGAGAGGGCCGTAATCCACCACATGGGCCCAGTGCGGGTTGGTTAGATGTCACATTTTCGGTGTCATTGTCGTTGGTTTTTTTGATTGATTATTAGGAATTTGTATAAATGTGGGCTGCTGTACCGAACTTTGTGTATGTGTCTAGATTGATGCTTTGGTGACTGACTAGGAAGAAGGCTTCGTATGCCATGGGCCATCTAAAAGGACTCCAAAATTACCTAATTTTCATTATAACAAAATGTTACTTCACTTTTCCAAATATCAAATCAAATTATTTAAGTAATGTTAAATGGGTAATTGACGCTTCCACGTCAAATTAAAATTGTGTGTATTCCTAAATGTTCTGTGTTTTCAATCATATTTTTGCTAACATTACAGAAAAGTTCAATTTACATTGCCGCGGACCGAAATCGAAGCGATTTTTTGTAAAAAGGGAGAGATTCACAGATCTGTATTTTACTTAACTTTGCCAAGCAAAGTAAGCGTCTCATACGAATGTGACCCTTATTTTAATATTCGTACGGGACGTTTGGTCACATTCGCCTATGCGGATATGTGCATTACCTACATGAGATGAAGATTCATATTTCAAGTATGAAACTCTTTACTTTACTTTACTTAGCAAAGTAAAGTAAAGTGAAAGTGCCATCTGTGAATGTTGCCCTAAGGGCGCGTTTATTGACCATGAAAGTTTTCGCACCAAATAACTGTAGCTTTTGTGTGTAACTGTCAGAGATGGTTCTGATGATGATGATGGTTCATTCTGTTCACCAACAGTAATCAAAATTTTTTGAGCATTGAGTCGGAACCTACGGACAAAATAGTGTTCAAACTGGAAGAGGTTTTTATGATTCAGTAACTTTTCATCTTAACAAGCTCATGAGATTCTAATTGAATACTATTGTTTTGTTAATTATTTAGTATGTCAAAGTAAAATAAATAAAAAATAAAACACGAAATTGGTTTTTACTACCCTGTAATATTATACATGAAAAAAAAATGACTACAGCCTTAACCTAACAAAACGATTTCTTTTCAGTAATGGGTGCATTAAACAGCAACATAAAGAGTGATCTACACTTTATTCAAACGAAAAGTGGTCATCTACAGTTGATCTATGAACCTTACATATTTGTGACAGACAGTGTACGTAGTGGTCGGACTTTTTGGAGGTGTATGGATTACGGAAAACGCTGTCGAGCCAGAATAACGTCTAAAAATAATGTTTTGAGAATAACTAACCCAGTACACAACCATGTAGAAAATCACATGTCGAAAATATCGCGTAAATATGAATTGGGTGAAGTAGTTACCTGTCCTACAGTATAAGGAGTTTTAATAAGTTAAAAAAAAAACAAGCAATAATGTTCTTATTATTACTTTTGTGTCATTCTGCGTGTGCGTTAGTTTTGTTAAGCCTAATTTGGATTTACTGCCATATTTTATAATTTTTTGTAACTGGGTTAGATACAAAATACGTTTTTTGAAACTCGGAGTAAAGTTATGTCTTGTTTAAAGTTGTCACTATGTTAGTTACTGCCTCAACAATGGTTACAACTTACACTGTTTCACGTTGGCTTAATTTTATGCCGCGTTTTATCCATTGCTAAAATGACTAGTACTGAATTTTTACACAAATCATGTAAAATTTATGTCATGTATGTATTTTAAGTAACAACCAATTACAAAATATTTTCTTGTAGGTTTTCCAAACATTGTGCATACAGTTTTTTTTGTTGTAATAACTTAAGTCTTTGATTTTAATATTTGCTGTAGTTCGATTGTAAATGCATGGGCGAATGTGATTCTAGTTTGCGTTGATGAAATCGTCATCTAGTGTTGTAATCTATATTATCAATAATCTAGTTGTGTCTGAACATTGTGATCAAATTATGTAAGTGCGCTAGCATTTAAGATTTCAATAAATATTTCAGATTTCACATTTGGTTCCTTTCTTTTCAAACGTAGTTAAAGACAGCGATACTTACTTACTCAACCTTGAAAAGGGCGGGTAAATAAGAAATGCATTACATCGGTGCACCTTAATAAAAACTTGAGTACCGGCTGATGGTCGCTTATTTAGGCTGTTGGTAATGACGTATACGACAGGGTCTGGAGAGGCACAGGTGAGCTACACGGTGACGCGGCGCGGGGCTCCTTCGCTGCTGGTGGACGGCTTCGGGTACGTGGCGCGCAAGCGCCGCGGGCCGCGCGTCTACTGGACTTGTCGCAGCCGCGCGCAGGGTTGCCCGGCGCGGGCGCTCACCACGCACGGAGCGCTCGTCGCGCGCGTCGGCAGCCACACGCATGCGCAACACGCTCCGGTCATCGAGGAACATGCGCGCATCGAGAGTCTCATTGAAACTATCGCTGCAAACAATTAACATGACTACAACTATTAATTTAAATAAATTATGTTAATAATGTTTTAATTTTCTTTTGTACGCGTGGTGTCATGATTATGATGAAAACTTATGTTTCTAATTCAAAACTGATCTAAACCCATTTGCATAGGTGCCGTGCTCTCATCACGAGTTTCCTCTTATAACTATCAGAGCTAGCTATCCACTACACAGCTAGAGCTATGTGAAGATGATGTGCAATGAAAGATGAAGGGAAAATTAAAGAATAATCCAGCGATTTGATGTTCACATGTTGTGGTGTATCACATTACATCTTCAAGCGAGAACACTAAATGAGTTTGGAATCTAGCTAGATGCTTACTCTCTAGACAATTCTAGCATCGTCTGGATGCTTCCCCACATTTGCGTAATCTCAACCCTTTTGTAGCTAGGCTACTAATTCGCTCTCTTTCGCACCACTCAGCTTGCCTAGCTCTAGTAGCTAGTGGACAGCTAGCCTAATTTATACGATGTGTATGTTAAATTATAGATGTAGAGTTTTATTGAACTGACATAAATGTGCAATCGTTTCACTTGTAGCATGCATGATTTACGCGTTATGGGGTTACGGATAGTCATGGTGGTGGTGTTTTACAGTTGAATTCGTCATATCGAACCGCGGGCGGCGGCATATGCGGCTTGATGGGTTCTCCTTTTATGCAGAGAAAGTCTTTCCGGAGAAGAATAAGGTGCGATGGCGGTGTACGCGACGGACCTGTCGAGCTTACGCACACACGCTGCACGACAAAATCTTCGCCATCAGCAACGTACATTCGCACGAACCTCCAGGCGGGGGCCCGGGCGGGGTCCCTGCTTCCGAGAGGGGCCCGAGCAGAGGCTTCACGAACGCGAACCTCGCCGCTCAAGCCAAGGCTATCCTCGACGAGTAATACTCACAGATCATAATACACTAACGAGTCTAACCAATTGCTGATGAATACAGTAAATACTTAACTTTGCATTGTATAACACGATCATTTGGTGTATGATTAACTTATGATCGAATCTAATAAGTTTTGCTCCGAAATTAGGATGTATTAATTATTAGATTCGATCTTTACTAACCCTAAGTAGGTATTGATGTTCAGTATGGGCATGTTGAAAGTAATAAGGGCATGAAGGCGGGTGTTACGTTGGACTGATAGTATTTTAAGTAGTTGGCTTGTAATAATATGTTCGAGCGATGTGCACAAATGGCCATTATGAAATGATCTAATTTTCATCTGTTGTAAGTAGGAATTAATCTAGTCACTGAAATATTATAATGATCTCAAATATAATTAAAATGATATTAATAAGTAAGTAATCTACATTTTAAATGAATTTTAAAGTAAAGTTGTGACCGATAGCAATAATTTTGTTAGTTTACAAATAACTAAGCAATAGGTGTGCTTATAATTTTACTGTTACGTAAATTGTTTTTTATAACTAAGCTTTGCTGCAGTAGGGATATATAGGAGAAACCTATCATATTACTAAACCGACGTTGAGTGTGTATATAGCCATTATTTCAGTTCATATAATATCATGTTTCACCTTATTTAATTAACGATAATTTTTGTGCTTTAAACATTTACAATATACCATTTACACATTTTCACTGGTAATGTTTTTATTAATGCTTACGGGGGAAAGTAACATTAGCTTGTTGCATGTTGCTTACGGTATGATCTCCAATTTCTTGTACAAAAAATTTATGAAATGTCGTGTGGTTGTTTTACTAGACGACAACAAGTACGTGCGGTTGTGCGTGGGTCCGGGCGGGAGGCCGCGGCTGTGGGTGCGCGGGCGCAGCTTCTACGCGGCGCACACGATGCGCTCCGGCGTCGTGCGCTGGCGCTGCACCATGGGCGGCTGCGGCTGCAAGGCCTACACACAAAAAGGAACCTTACACAAACTGGTCGGCGAACACAACCACGTTGGTCGCTGTGGCCGGCGACCCCCGAACATCAATCCTCAATCTACGCAGCTGATTACCTCCATTTCAGCACCACCATCAGGCTCCTCCTCTCCCCCTACTCCCTTGCTCGTACCTCGTCTGCCAAATTTTGACCCCAACGCTTGGATAGTACGTTATTAGTACTATCTAGTAGAAAATCGTTGGTAGACTCATATCCAGAAAGTAGTAATCAGTTCCGACTCGTGGAACCCGTATTAGCTTTCATTTGCAGTCTGGTGTTAGACAGATAATGATTTTTTTATAAGACTTCTACTTAAATAAAAATGTAGGACAAGACTCAATTCAATAGAATTGTTATTTATAAGACTTGAATAGTAAATATTTTAATCTTATTTGAGTTCGAATGTGCCATAGAAGTAATTCTAGTGAAAACAAGTACAATGATTTACTTACCAAAAATTGTGATAATAAGCTCATACAATTATTTATAAACTATGATCTCAGTTTGTTATACTTATTAGGATAGCTATGTTGACTCTTATTATTGTGTGTAGGTCGTTATTCATAAAATAAAAGAGGTTCTTTTCAAAGTATAAATTACCTCATAGAAAATATACCTAGTAAGTTTAGTTAAGAATTAGAAGGTTACGAAAACTTAAATTCTAGTCTTCCCTGACTTTTTTAGTGTTATTGTTTGTAAATGTTTCGGTCATACGAAATTTGCTCATCGTAAACAGAACTATGTACTCAATGCCAAAGATCTGTGCCAAATTTTCTTGCTCATGAAATTATCGTTTCTCCAAGAGAAATATAAAACAGTAATGTATTCCTGAAGTGGTTTATTGTAATAATATATACAAAAATAATTCAAGAGTTGTGTAATGTATAGTATGTGTAAATGTGCTAAATAAAAAATATTGACATAATTGGGTTTTTCATTTTGTGTAGAATAAACAAACAAAACACCTTGACTTTGGTTTTATTGCGATGTCCCATTTCTCTGTGTCTAATCTGCGAAAAGGTTTGACGAGTATGAACACTTCTCAATCATTGGTAAACGATTTATCTATAAGTGAATGCATGCTTAGTTTTATGTGTTATTCCACGTGAAATGAAATGTGCCTTTAATAATAGCAATAGACATACATTTTATGTGGGATAGCTAATAAGGATAAGGTTTCGGTGGTGTTATCCCAATGAATTACTAACAGTTGTTTTTTTGTTCAGCGCGCTTCATCCGCGCAGGCAAGGGTCGTCTACTTCTCCACCGCGGTTACACTTTCCGTCTGAAGAACAACTTGGCCCATGGAAGGAAGCAATGGTACTGCTCTTCGCGGCTCACATCTCGCTGCCTAGCTGACGTTAACACCGAGGGCCCGGAAGGTCACGAGCGCATTGTACGTTCTCGTTATGCGCATAACCACGCTCCGCCGAACGTGCGTCGCTTCGCGGACGGGCGCTACGTGGTGCGCACGCCGCACCAGTCGGGGCACCGCGCGCCCGCGCCGCTCGACCCGCACCACCAGCTACTGCAGCTGCAACACGCGCTGGCGCTGTACGCCGCCACCGCGCACGCCACCGCCACCGCCAACGCGACCGCTGCCGGAACCGCGTCGACCGGCGGCCCGCCCGCGCAATCCTCACCGAACGCGTTGCCGCCGTCTGCGCAGCACAACAACTCTGCAAAACCGCTCCTTGTTGACACCCCGTGCAAGGAGGAGGATTAGATAACACAAGAGGCATCACACGAACATCGATCGATTTTAATACGAGTTCACGATTAATTTATAAGTGATTTGACTATGATAATCGAGTATTCGATATTTTCTAACCGCCTTTTGGCGAATGTAGCATAATGGATGTAGATTTAAATATTATTAGGTAAGTTATGAGGGGATAAGGTGTCGTTTACTTAGGATTCAGCGAAGGCTATTGTTGGTTATTCAGTATCGGTAATGTGAATGTATGTCAGCATATAAGTAGGTGTTGTGGTGTATTGGATGTTACGACGACCAGTGACGGGAACACAGGAGACAACCAGTAATACGAGAGAACACGTCGTGTCGTAATAGGTTAGGCGGTTATCCGTATAGGTGTGGGCTATTTATCGAATCGAATAGGGCTAGTAAGGATGTTATATATGTAAGAACTTCTGAATGTATAACGGTGTCAGCTCGTATTGATGTCAGGTTTAGGCAGGTGGTTATTATCCGGAACACGGCCGCTTTAGCGTTTGATTTAATGTTTACGACCCGTGCAGTATGCAGTATCATCCAGTAGCGCTAGGCGGACATTGCGCGATATTCACAGCTGGTTATGTCAGGCAGGACAGGTTGGTGCGCCATGCGAACGCAGCCGAGTCAGCTGTCGACACGAGTGTAAGGTAAGGTCGGCGACCGCGCGCTGCGGTCGCTGACGACGCGTCGGTGACTGATTTAGAGAAAACTCGTTCGAAATTAAGCAATATGTCGTCCCCTGGACTGTACTTAGAATTACTTAATTTATTTTGAGAATTATAAAATTTACACTTTTCAGATACTTATTGCTACTTAGACATTTAGATGTCCGCCTCTTTAATCTATAAGAATTTTACAGTAGATATTCGAAAGGCATTTGTCTGAGCAATCAGCGTGTTGCTCTTTAGGATTGATTTGAAAAGTACTTAAGCTCAATCATCTACCTCTTCACTTTTATACGGGTTTTACATGTTAGTTTAAATTTTAAATTATACAATTTTATACAAGAATGAATACTCAGAAGCTTTACTTGAGTAAGGTGTCGTAGCGTAAGATTAGGTTAGCGTTAGACTAGGAACTGGCGCGCCGGGGCGGTCCGCCGCGCAGGGTCCGGTGCGCCTCATTACCTCTAGTTATTATCGAAACTCAACTACCTCTTTATTTAGTTTACACAATCGTTCACTGTTAACGACTTTTAAATTAATTAAAATTTAATAGGCTCTTTTTGAGACTTGTCTGAATATATTTTATGAATTGTTTTTTAACTACTTTGTTGCTCGTCGAAAGATAACAAATTCAAGAACGAAGGCGATGAGAATGAGGATCCGCTTTGTATGTATGACTCTGATTTAAGTACAAATTTTTACTAATTTTAATTGTTATTTAGATGACTTAGTTCTACGGGGGTCTAATGTGTGTGAATTTACTAAATATTGACCATTTTATATAAGCGTTATTATAGACCGTGTCAAATTTTTAACAGTGATGAAATAGCGAAATTCGTATTCGGATTTATATCCGAGCGAGATAAATGACGCGGCAAGATTTCGCGGTCGTGTTTACTCTAAGAGTGGCTTCAGATAAAACGATGTCCCAGTGTGTACTGTATCGGTGTGATGTTGTGAATGGAAATGCTGCTGTGCCCGTTTCGTCTGAAGCTTTCTTGTCAGTTGTCATCAATATTCTCATCGTGCACTGTGCGTCAGTGTTGATCGTTTGGCACGCTCTATTGTACCTGGTTACTGTCACTAAGCCAAATAATATGGGCGATATACGTTATTATGAAACCGTGGCGATAGTTAGTAGGTAAATGTAATTATCAATGTAATAATTGTAAGTTTAATATGTATAATATATTTTAGAGCAATGACAATATACGTCAATTATATAAGATACGATTTATGAGTTGATATGTATGTATAATGTCTATCATGAAGAGTTTTACATCTTTTGCTGTAAATATTGTTTATTATATTCACGCAATATTTACCTCGCATTTATTGTCTCTCCTTAACTTTGGAAAATTTTTCGATGTTTGTATGTCTCGAGGATGGAGTCACGTGCTGTTTCTATGTTTGCTCATGTTGTTAATATTATGAATCTCGTAGGTAGTGCATGATAACCGTGTGTTGATTGTTGACCCTACCGCCACGGCTTCGTCTTATATACCGCACATCGAACACTCTGCTCCTATTTTAACTATCTACCTCAGAAACTCTAAAGTGTTAACTACTCATATACAAGTCTTATATAATTATTAGTGTAATTTTATACTTATACTTACCATTATATTATAGGATTTTAGTTCATGTACGGGGTATGTTTTTGTGAAATCATATTAAATTGTACTTATAAATAACCGCTAGTTTTATTTAACCCTAAACTTTCCTTATCCTGAGTATCCGTTACGGTCTGTTTGGTTTCGGGTCACATCACAATGTTGGTCTACTTCAGTTATCTGACGTTTGCTTCTCCCACAGGTATTAAGTTTCTGAAGTCGCGACGCGGCAAAGTGATCATGATGGTGAACACGTTCCCGTTCTGTGAGGAGTCGAAGTTGAGAGACAAGGTCATATGGCGGTGTACTTCCAAGAAGACTAACTGTAAGGCGAGGATACACATGCTGGGGTCCAACGTGGTCGCCGTAAAGGGCATGCACAACCACCCGCCGCGTGCCCTCTGCCTACCTTCTCGGCGGCCAAACGCGCGTAAAGGAATTGACACCATCTCAGCTCCTGTTGCTGCAGCTACTCCAGTAACGACCCTCGACGCCCTCGCGCTGCAGTCCCCAGAAATTGAATGACCTCTTTTGTTAACTGGCGTAAATGAAAGAGACAGCATACATTTTCCTTACTGCTATCGTACTGAGTATAAACTATGGTTAAGTATATTCAAGCAATTTAGACAATAATTTACATAGCTCTTAATGTATTGATGTGAGTTACGTAAGTTTAAGAAGTAAACATTGTTGACGACGTTTCATAGACAGTAGTGTTTAGGAAACTTCGATTTCCGCGATGATTCCATTCCATATCATAAACTGCCGCCTCGGTCGCTTACTCTGGTGCTTTGTAATTCATAGATTGTGATTTATAAAAATGAACTGAACTATTAATTATTTCACCGTTAATTGTTTAAATGGAATGTATAGATATTTAGTTATGCACTATCGTTTAAAGGCTCCTACATACTGGCGCGACTTGTCGCGCGACGCGTCGCGACACAAAGGTACCGCTTGTAGCGCTACACGCGGTGTCTTTGTGTCGCGTCGCGTCGCGCGACAAGTCGCGCCAGTATGTAGGAGCCTTTAATTGATACCTACGTTCAGATGCTCACCGAGCGGTAAAAAGTCGATCACGCAATCAAGTGATGATTCCATCGCCGCTGTTATAAAGACATTAAATAGGTACTTTACATGCACTTTCAATGCCAACTTGTGATAAGATACGATCATTAGCTAGAATTAGTTTTTCTATTAATACAATTTTTATGTACTTATGGTAAGGTTATAAACTCAAATAGGTATTTATTACACGTTGATATTTGGCGTATGTTAAACTCTAAATTTAAGTAAAAGTGCCTTGTGTAACAACGGGACCATATTGTCAATTTAAATATTGATGTACTGAACATTCCCTATTGAATATTTTGCTGTGTTTTATTATTATACTGTAATTTTGATATTATGTTTATAAATATCGATATGAAAGACATCGTTACTTTTATCGAGAGTATTACTCCTTAAGATTTAAACAATTAAAGTTTATATTTATACATACATCGTCTTTGTTTATTTAAATAAAACCATTATTTATGCGGTGATTCATTTTAAAGATTCTAAAAAATAGATTTTCTTAAAAGAAATGTTATTCTTTTCGATTTTCATCAAGTCTATGCACTGTTACTGTCCATATCATGTCATGAGAGCAGTGGTGGCCCAGTGGTAACGACCGCGATTTACGAGTTGTAGGTCGTAGGTTAGAACCCTGAGAGGTGCTTTACTTTGTGTAAATTATTTCATCACCATTGCTCTCAAAACGGTGAAGGAAACCGGCTTGTCCTAGAACCAAAAATTCGAAGACATGTGACATCTACCAACCCGCACTGGGCCGGCGTGGTGGATTACGGCCCTGTGTCCCAGCAGTTGGAACATATAGGCTGATTATATCACGTCATACTCGGCTATGCGAGAGTAGTATTCTACAACCTATCGTCTGTGAGTCGGCTCAGTTTGAAGTAACATGTTGTTGTCTCCTGTTACCTTGTTAATGGAGCCCTTTGTCAGGTCCCAAATCGGAGTCGCAGTTCAAATTTGGGAAGACATCACGACGACAAGGCCCTGTGATTTCTACAGGAAAATTCACTTTCGTGAAGGATAGACAATTCGCTAATGGAAAGACGAGGTGGAAGTGTTCTCATTCTGAAAAGTGTTCAGCGAATATTTACACAATTGACGCTGATGTGGTATTGTTCTACGACAAGCATGATCACGAGTAACCTGATGATTAGGGCTTCAATATCAACTTGATTATGTGTCTGTGCTTAAACTGACTGGTCCCAAAACAAAGTTCCTTGTAAGCCTCCTTGGCATACCTATGGGCATTACACTATCCCAAACATATAAAATAATAAGTGCCATTTTCAGTTGAAACTATACCTACCTTTATTTATAAAGTTATGTGAAATTCATACCTCGAAAAATGTGTAGGTAATCATAAATTTGTTGAGGTATAAATTTCACATAACTCATCACTCTCATATCTAAAGTTAATACTGGTAGTAACTTTACTCTGCATTTATTTATTAAGGGGTTTATATGTTTAACCTTTTATTGATGAATTGTTTCTGAATTCGATATATGGGTTTGGCGTTCCGACGTCATCCCGGTTGTTATCAAGTGGGGTGACTAGTTAGTAGGCTTGCCTTACCAAATGATGTGTATTATTCTTAATAGCAATGCTTCAGTAGCAAGAATGAATCTATTTTTGTATCCATGTAGAGTTTATCTACATGATTCCTTTAATATAGATGCTTAGAGCTTAGATATTTTTTTAAATAGATCTTTTATATTCAAAGTAATTCTAAATAAAAATACTAAAATAATCCATCATATTTTATTTTTTACTTTGCGTTTTAGTACGTATTTCATGTTAAATAAGAAACAGGTTGCTTCTTAATTCCGTTGTTATTGTAGGCAAGGTAAACGCAGCATACATACCGACGGGGCGGGGAAAGAAGAACTTGGTTCTCGACGGGTTCTCGTTTTCTGAGACACTTCCTGGTTACTGGGTGTGCGCTCGTAAGAAGAACCTGAATTGCCGTGCGACGGCCCGTACCAACAAGCGCGGGGAAGTCATCCGGTTCGACAACACGCATAACCATCCCAAACCCAAGTTCTACAGTAAAACTGCTAAGAAAATGATCACTCTTTAATTATGATTATATTGGCCATGTTTAATAGAACAATGGACTATTTAATTTTTAGATGTCATTGCGTTGTTGATTTTGCTTGTAAAAGTTTTCATTATAAAAAAAAGTTAGTCCAGTGACCGTAATAATTTCTCTAAAGCACTTTTGTATCATTATTTTAAAATAAAAAATCTTAATATTTTTGTGTTTCATTTTTGATGACGTTCTAACTTAAGTATTTTACAATTTCCTTGAAATTCTGTTTAATCTTTAAACATTGACTGACACAAAACTTTGGTTGGCGAGTGAAGTTTTCAAAAGTTGCAGAGTTATGGCACCACTGTAAAACTGCATCTCTTCCTTTTGTAAGTAATCCTAAGTACACACAACGAATGGTTTCTGCAGTCCGTTCCCTAAGTGTCGCTTTTAGTAAAAAACCGGCCAAGTGCGGGTCACAGAAATTCATGTTTACAAAATTGTAACTTAATCGGTCAAGTAGATTCGGAGCAAATTGGCTGTGACAGACGGACAGGCAGACAGACACACGAGTGATCCTATACGGGTTATGTTTTTACCTTTTGAGGTACGGAACCCTAAAAAACGCGCAGAAGGAATTATTGCCAAACTTCCTTGTCTTCAACGTAGTCTTTAATCTTATAATATGCGTTTTTGATAAGGACACGTTTGATGTGAGTTTTGAACTTTCCATCGCTAAGTTCTGTAACCGACTTTAGCAAACAATGTTCTACTGCCGGATAAAGGTAATCCAGGCTAAGAGTCGAGAAGGTAAGTCCAGCTTCAGAGCAATCACTATCATTGTCTGGTCCGGTAACTAAAGATTTCTCAAGAATAGATAGACCTATGGAGATTATGATGGTAAATGTATGGAAATGGAAAAACGAATACGTTGTTTTAGTTATCATTATTGACATTGGCACAGTGGAGGACCGGGACTTGCGAGTTGTAGGTCATAGGTTTGAACCCTGACACGCGCTTTACTTTGTGTCAATTATTTCATCACCAGTGCTCTCAAAACGGTGATGGAAAACATCGTGGGGAAACCGGCACGTCCTACCAAGAATTCAAAGACATGTGACATCTGCCAACCCGCACTGGGCCCGCGTAGTGGATTACGGCCCACTCCCTCTCACAGAGAGGCCTGTGTCCCAGCAGTGGGAATGTATAGGCTGATTATGCTTATGCTTATTGACAAGTCACCATTTTTTTTTTTTAAGGGTGGGAAATCATCAAATTACTTCTCCCGCTCTGGGCGGAGCGGGAGGGTGTGTCAGACTCTTACTGACTAAAACCCACCCGTATTCCTTCCTGTTGCCTGTGTTGCGGGGGCCTCGGTGACCCATAAGTACCTTCCCGCGACCCCGGCAGGCATCGGCCCTAGTGGACCCCTACCTATGTGCTGACGACATCTCTTTGAGGCGCGCGTGGAATACAACGCGCCGTCGACCCGGGCCTGGTCCATACCGGACGGTGAGCTACCCATTGCTCACCGTCCGGACAAGTCACCATAAGAACGAAATAAAATAAATAAATTTAGGAGACGATTGGGAGCTCGAGCTTATCGAAAAACAATTACTTAAACGTTTTTGAAGGCGGCGATTAGTGTAAGTGCCTATTTTGAGTGCCTGTTTGCTTCATTGAAGTACGAGAAAAGGTTCTCAAGAAAAAAGAGATGAAAACTACACCAAAAACATAATAATATCAATATTACGTCATTAGCAATTGACGCTTTGCCAATATCCTCAACTCGGCTAAGATATTTCGTAGGGCGATTTCCAAACGAGCTGAAGAACGTAAAATACTATTCGTTGTGAGAGTAAAAACTATTGATTGTATTAAAATATTTCATAGTCGCCAACAGCTATAAACCAACCGTGACATTTACCATCATAATCTCCATAGGTTTATCTATTCTTGGGAAATCTTTAGTTACCGGACCAGACAATGATAAGTGATTGTTCTGAAGCTGGCCTTACCTTCTCGGCTCTTAGCCTGGATTACCTTTAGCGATGGAAAGTTCAAAACCCACATCAAACGTGTCCTTATCGAAAACGCATATTATAAGATTAAAGACTACGTTGAAGACAAGGAAGTTTGGCAATAATTCCTTCTGCACATGTGGCTTCTCTGGTACCTCATAAACGGCATAACTATGTAAATGTCTATTAACTGCTCTCAAATTACGATGTTTATTAAAAAAAAATATACATACTTTTTGACATAATATTTTCTTTATTTGACATTATATACCTACAATTTTGATATCACTATTTATTAGTGGCTTTGTGGACAGAATATTAATTCAGACTTCTTACAGTTGTAATAGCAAACATGTCATTTGGTTTAAATAGGTTTTTATTTTTATCGTTTTATTAATATTTTACATAGATTCTTTTGTATTTTGCGAATGTGAGAACGTTGTAGGCTTAATTGACTAGATTTGTAGACCATTTATTTTTGTTAAGTACCTGGTACTTCCTGACAGGCCTACACTGTCCTCCCATACCTCTTAACACTGTGATTTGAAAACATTGTAAAAGCCAATTATTTTTAAAAGAGTAACCGTGGAGTTTCTTGCCGGTGCTTCTCCATAGGAAACGACCAATTGGAACCGTGCACCTAGCTTCTGACGTTTCATAAGTGCCCATGTGAAATAAAAATATTTTGAATTTGTCAATATTGAGAACTATCGCTAACTTTTGAAATCCAGCGGTGACCGGGTAAAAGCCCCGACTAAGGTACCTAGGAGTTTAAGGAGGAGGCGCATGCACTAGTTTATTTCATTATCGCTCAAAACGGTGAAGGGAAGCATTGTGAAAAAACTGGCATGTCCTAGAGCTAGTTGGAGAACAGGTGACATCCGCCAATCAGCACCACTTGTGTGGCGGATTACGAACTGAACTACTGCCTCTTATGCTACGGCTACATTGTCGCGATAACGCGAACTATACTTCGCGCGCTCTCTGTTGTACAGCGACACGTCGAGCGGTGTGCGAGAGAGAGGGCGCGAAGTGTAGTTCGCGTTATCGCGACAATGTAGCCCTAGCATCACAGACTCACAGGGAGGACTGTCACGGCAGTGAGAGCATTAAAGGCCTATTATGCTAATGATAAGTTTACCTAAACTTTTTTTATTTATGTAGCCAAAAACCTTTCATGGGATGACCTGCAGGCTTAGCATGACGCTTTCTATTTCGACGAAGAATAGACACAGCTCTTTCTATGCAAAGTGACATTTCGTTTCTCCATTTTTGACATCGCACCTTAGAAATCCTTCTACAATCTGTCAGTTTGTCTTTCGTTTCTAGCGACATTTGTTTAGGTCCTTTTTTATGTAGAAGGATTTCTACAGTGCGATGTCAAAAATGGAGAAATGAAATTTTACTTTGTATAGAAAAAGCTGTGTCTATTCTTCGTAGAAATAGAAAGCGTCATGCTAAGTCTGCTGGGATGTATTTTTAAACTGTAACACAGGTCCTGGAGTTATTTTGTAATTTTTAGTAATACAAATATTAGTTTCAAAGATTAGGTGTAAAATAATTTACCTACACGTGTATGTTTCATAAAATGTTAGTACTTGTGGTAAGTTACTATTTGAAGGTACACTATTTCTTCTTCAGTCTGATTTCTATATTAATGTTACGTTAATTTTTGCAGAGGCCTTCTTCTTACCGTCCAGGGCTGGGAAAATGGTACTCATATTCCGAAACAATAAATTTTGGGTGAATAATCAATATCGCGATAAGCTGAACTGGGCATGCCGTGATAAGGACTCCAAGGGATGTCTCTGCAGAGTGCAGACTACAATGGAAGGCCGTTTCGTTCGCGTGAAGGGTCACCATACACACACACCAAATTTTACCCCTGATAATTTTAATGCCTCTGGTCTAGTCGAGAGTAAGTTTAAGGAATGGAATGCTCCTTTGATAAGCAAAGTACGCCACAACCGAACGCTTTTGAATGACGAAGTCGTTACTGATTGAATGCACCCAAGAATTTTTATATCCAGTTAAGAAAATTAATGATAGGAGAATAAAGTTCAATACGTTTTTGAAGATGTTTTATACATATAAGCACCGTTGATCCCTACACGTTTACAAAGAAAGGGCATTGGAAGACCCATCCCTGTATGCTGTTATGTGGCATATTTGGCCATATTTGTTCACCCAGTGGCTTCAGTGGCTGTGAAAAACCATGACGTAGTAATCGTGATATTTACAAAATGCATTCCTTTAGAAATATACGTGTTTTGTCTTAGCTTATTATTATAATAATCTTATTTGCAATGAAGAATTTCAGGAACCATTTAGTAGGTAGTTAAGTCACTGACTGATGTGTATTTCATATTAGGTACTTGAATTGAAGCGGTGCAAGATGAAGGGGAAGTTAAATAGGTACTTCATGTTCTGACATATATAATTTGTAATATCATATGTATTGTATAAAAGAGTGTACAGCGGTGTAATAATGCTTCGGCTACATTGTCGCGATAAAGCGAACTACACTTCGTGCTCTCTCTCTCACACACCCCTCGACGTCTCGCTGTACAACAGAGACAATGTACCCGTAGGATTATAAAAAAAAAACTCCTAGCGAAAATAAATAGTTTTTGACACCCCTGTTTGAAAACTGGCTCTTTTGTTACGGCTACATTATCGCGATAACGCGAACTACACTTCGCGCGCTCTCTGTTGTACAGCGAGACGACGAGGGGTGTGCGAGAGAGAGCGCACGAAGTTCAGTTCGCGTTATCGCGACAATGTAGCCGAAGCATTATTACACCGCTGTACACTCTTAGTTCAGTATTTTGTAAATCATGAGTACAATTGCCGATTTTGGTTTTAGGAATTTTACAAGGTTTACTTATTTTGTGGACTTTGTGGTTATTTGAATATAATATACGTAAGGCGCTGACAAGACCCAATTGACCAAAATTGGCTTCTCTTAAGAAAACAAATTGCCAAATCTATATAGTTTGTGGTAGCCGAAAAAATATACAGGGTGACATTGAAAACATGCGACAAATCGAAATGGGAGATTGTACTCATCATTATGAACAACTTTTACTAAGGGACCAAAGCTACAATCCCAAAAAAAAAAACTGCTGTCCCCTACATTTATGTTCGCAATACCTCATCAAAATGTAGGAAAAGCAGATTTTTTTTTTGGGATTACAGCTTTGGTCCCTTAGTAAAAGTTGTTCATAATGATGAGTACAATCTCCCATTTCGATTTGTCGCATGTTTTCAATTTCAACCTGTATGTTAATTTTGAACATATTTCCCAGAACTTGGTTGTTACCAAAACACGTTTTGAAAGAAAAGCTCGATACAAACTAACGTTAAAATAACCTCTTACCTTGAGTTATAATACAAAATATCTGTATTAAATGTCAACATTCGTTGCATATTTAATTAATAACAAGAACGTCTTATTTGAATGCAGAACTTGGTTGTTTTTTATTTTTGATTATCAACTCAATTTTGAGTAAATAGATAAATGCTCCCTCTCACAGAGAGGAGGCCTGTGTCCCAGCAGTGGGAACATTATAGGCTGATTATGTTATGTTATGTAGATAAATGCTTCATATTTTGCAATAAATTACAGGCGTTGTGTCATCGCGCTTCTCTTTCTATTCTATGTAATCTGACAGTGACCGCGGTTTAGGTGTTGTCAGCGTCTTAATTGTAGACTATGAAAGAGCCGATTGACCAGAGCAATTCAACTTTCTCCAACAAATATTTTGGATTCCTTCTATTCAACAGCATTTTTGAAATTTTGGTATCATTGTATTTGGAAGTGGTCTGCACACAGTCGATAATCAGTTATCTTATATCCCAACACGACTTACTCCTCACCAGCTTTATTAGAAACGGAGGGTGAGTTACTTCCGCTCGCTCGCAATATGTTCGAAAATGGTTTGGATTTCTTGTGTGAATCGTAAAGTTTAGACGTTAAGGATAAAGGGTCAATTAATTATGCATCTATAAAAGGTTATTTAAAAGAAGAGCGTATTAATTGGTTAAGGACAGCTAATGAGACACAATTGATTTTCTATTGTTTAACTCCGAATCGGTGTCGCGCGGGGCTTAACAGGTTAACCCGTAGAATATGGGCATAAATTATTTCATGTATCTACTTTCTATACCTTTTCCTTATGCTATTGAATATGTTATCTAATAGAGAAGGCCCTAAATATTATAATTAATTGTGACATGTAATTTGAATAACCTGTTCTTGTTATTGTAGAATTTAGTTCGATTCGGAAAAACAGTTCAAGATATGACAGTAAGATCTCAAGCAGTATTTTTAAAAGTGTGTGTTTACGTTACAATAATTATAATTTATACTCATTTAGTTTTAAAGAATTAGATGGTAACAATATTTTGAAAATGTGGTGTAAGTAAATATAAGATATTTTTGTACCCGGTCGTTTTATTTGGGCGAGGAATCCTGATCCGAACATGATCCGATTAGAGTGGTAGCGAAAATATGCTTTCAGCGCAATGGAGTGTGTCTCGATATGGAAACCCAGTGCTGGTGGTGGACGGCTGGCGGTTCAGGAGGAACGGGAGAGTGTTCGCCGACAGAACCTCTTGGCTCTGCATCAAGTCCGACCACGGCTGCAAATGTTACGCCGTCACCAGCAACGACCGCATCATCGCAATGGGCCGTCACGAACACGACGCCATCAAGAAGCGCAAGCGCGTTAAACAGGTCAAAAACAAACGTACTTCCACCGTTCAAGTCAAAATGAAATCTTACTACGCGTGATAAGCTAGTCATTAAAACTTATGTCTTTCTAATGTTTGTATTTCCAAGTGATCGTAACTTCGCGAGTACAATTTGGTGCTAGTCGAAATTACAAAATTAACTTTGAGGAGCTAGAGGTTGTATGAAATATTAAATTGTGATTAGAATTACAAAAAGTAAAATTTGATTTAGTGCTTCTCTTCTTTTTATAAATAAATGTATTTTTTTTAAACATGACTCACGTATTTTATCATTTTGTTTTATTCATCATCATCATACCTGATGTCGCGATGCGTACTTAGTTTAGTTTTATCGGAATAGTAGGTGTGAAACAAATGTGATAGTTTACTATTTTATTATCATATTTGTTTACAAAACGTAGTTGGAAGCTGTTCAACACAGACAGACATTAACAGTAAGGTGGTTAGTTGCAGGCACACCACCCGCCCCGGAGCCGCCGCCGACGCTGGGTCTGCCGTTTCCGTTCCCCTGCTTTCCTGGACAGTTCCGCTACTGTTTGAGCAAGAGGGGCAAACCTGCCATCGAGGTGGGAGCGCACAGGTTCTGCTTCAACGGGCGCGCGGCGAGCGGCAAGGTGTGGTGGCGCTGCTCGCGCAACCCGCGTTGCCGAGCCGCTGTGCACACGTTTGGATTGCGCGTCGTGCAGATGAACAGCGCGCACACGTGTGGCGTGCGCGCCACGCCGCTCACGCCCATGTTCTGAGTACCACTGCTTACGAAAACGACGGGCAGATCTGATTGGTCAATTTGTCTGTCAACGAAATGACCACCGGCGAACTAAACGAGATAGGATACGGCACAGATTTTGATCTCAACGTAGTACGAACGGAGAACGTAGGTTAGGAGTAATATTGATATATTTGATCAGGAGTTTGAAATATTGAAGGTTATTTAGGCTGGACTTAAGTATTGTTTCGAGTGGAAAGTCAAATTGCTCTTGTGCCTTTCCGCCGGTGGTCTAGACTTGAACATTGTATACGCCTTTTGTCGATTACATACGTACCTACATGTATACGCAATTGAGATTTTGCAAACTATAGTTTGCACGTTTACTCTCTTATCTTATTCTCCAAAGAGATTATTATGATATTATAACCTATATTATACTGTATTCAGTAGATACATTTAATTGGTAGATATTTTTGCGCTGTGTAAAGTATACGAATATATGATAAGTTCTAGTGAAGACCGCCTGGGATCAAATTATTTGAGACTGAATTTTTCTGGTTTTGGTGTTTGTGGCCTCTACAAACAAACGAAGCTTTTAGTGAGTTAAATAAAAACAAGATTTGGAAAGTTTCCACAGCCACTAACCGCAAGATGCTCTCTCACAGTTGATTGGTGGGAAGCCAGCCCTGGCTAGCAGAGCCCGTCTGTCTCAGCTCCGCTCTTCCGACCCAGTCGGTCTAGTTGTAGTGTACTGTACAAAGTGATAGTTCTCTTATGATATCCTAAGTATTTTTATACATTATTTTTACATTTATTTTTTTACAATTTTATTCGTGAATTTGTACATAAAATTTACGGTTGTTGGCATCGGAGCGTGGTCTCCGAAGAGGTTGGTTTCGGTTTGACTATACGAACGTCAGGTTATGTTGTCAGCGGGCACTTAGGTCATAGAGGGAATGTTACGAAGTCATCTCATGTATACGATTAGGAAAGTAATGTATAACAACTTGTTAAAGTAGGAACTGCATTTATTGAACAATTGACTAAATAATAATACTCATGTATACGTTGTAGTTGTAAGTTTGTTCTTTAGTGAGATCTAAATATTTTAAGATTTATTTTACATTTTTTTTTATTTTACACTTTTTTATATTATTTTTTGAGTACTTAAGCGTTTATTAAACCGTTGGTTGTACTTACGGGGAGTGTTGTCACAACAATTAAGTTAACCTGAAAGTTAACCACACCAGTTATGTTAAGTACCATACGAATGTATACGATTGTATGTTAACCTTGAAGTATTATTTTTAAAGTATTATTTTTATTGTGATAAGATATTTTATTACTATTATTATGTTTAGTCGTGAAAGTATTATGGAATTATGGTAGCTATAAGCGGCGGTTGTCGATCAGAGAATGTTTATGCTGTGTAGCTGGTAGTAGAGACGCGTCTCTTGTGTATAGGTACAAAGAAACGATTATATTGCGCTGAAGTAACATTGGACTTTCATTTTGACACCTAACTTCCAATATTTTTTGTGTACGTCTAGCAGTCTGTCAGTACCATCAATAAGGCAATGTACTCAATCAATTAATCAATCAAGTCAGCATATCGCAGTCCATTGCTGGACATGGCCTCTCCCAGGTTGCGCCACAACACCCTGTCCTCTGTTTTCCGCATCCAGTCTGACCCAGCCACCTTCTTAAGGTCGTCAGTCCATCTAGCTGGACGCCTGGGCGTCTAGGCATTGTACTCACAGCATTATAATTATTTACGAAACGAAGACTTTCTTTAGTTCGCCGTCTTTTCAACAACATGAAGATTTAATTAGGCCAGTGGTAATGGTGATTTTTCTTCTGCAAAAACACCGGTTTCTTTTTTTGGTATAATTAAATCTATTTTATTATCTAATTAGCATTATGGCGCTTGAGTGATATCTATGCTTATATCACGAAGGTTGCACAATAAAAAAAAAAGGTGAAGTTCAATAGACAATAATGTTGATTAGTAGCCCAGCATTCCTAATGTAAATAAAAGCACATGGCATAGTGGGGGTGGTTGCATGGTTTTGTAAAAATGAGATTTGTTAAATTTTTGTTCTATGTACAGTCGCACATCAAGTAATACGAAACTGTCAAATTTCTCCAAATGATTTTAAACCTTAAAATGTTGACGGTTAAGTTCGTAATCGAATGAGAAAATTTGACAATTTGTGGTAACTTGATGTGTCGGAGACTACAATAAAACACATTCTACAGGATTACATTGAATTAGATATCGTAATTTCGCAGACGTGATGGGTATCTAAACACGATAAAACAAAAAAAAAACAGATTTTCTCATCTCATACTTCAAGTAAACACCAGCAGCCGATAACCCAAAAAAAAAAAAACATAAAATCTTTTTATTGTTTCGTGTTTAGATAACTGTATATTTATCGATAAAAGCCGATTTTGTTATCACTAATTTATTAGGTGACACTTTGTTTCGCTTGTCACGTATTTAAGTGAGAAGCTTTAAAATATGGTGTTGGACATGAGTTTATAGAGAGAAGTTACAGGTACACAATTTAAAATGTACGTTTTTATTGCTGTCAATTGCTTGTTTGCTTTCAGATATCAAAGATGACCAGAACAGAAAATACAGAAAGTACTCGGAGTTTGATCTCAATAGTGTCGTTGAATGTGTTCTGAGTTCTTCAATGACAGTTTACAGGTTTACAGAGCCTCTAACTTATATAAGATTCCATGGACCACATTAAAACAGAATGTAAGCAAGTATAGAACTCTACGAGAGAGCAATCAAGATGCACAGGTTGTGATGTCCAAGATGGGACGTCCGTTTGCGTTACCTGTGGAACTAGAACAAAAGTAATTGACCTACGTTATTGAGATCCAAGAAATTGGTTTTGTTCTCACGGTAACTCAAATAAAGCAAATTGCATTGTCTTTGGCAAAAGCTGCGAATATAAGCTGCTCTTTCAACTCTGTATAAAGAACGGTACGGGTTACCTTTACAAATACCAGAAAAAAATCAGATGGCAGAACAATTTATTCAAACTCGGTTGCTACGGAGGATTTCTACGAAAAATTAGAAAAAGCGTTATCAGAACAAGACATTTCTCCAGATTGAATATGGAACTGCGATGAATACGGTCTGATGTTTGTCAACAAAACCGGAAAAATAGTGACAAACTGGTTGGAAAACAAATTGTCTCCAATGGAACTCATGCAGAAAAAGGTACGACAACAACGTTATTGGCGTGCATAACGCGGAAGGATGTTTCGTCCCGCCGTTTATTGTATTCAAAGGTGTAAGAGTCATACCAGAACTTACACGGGGATTTATACCAAACACTAGTCAGATTTTCTCCAAAAGGATGGATCAATGGTAATCTATTCTTGGATTAGATCAAATTCTTCCTTCAATGTATACCAGCAGCAAGACCCGTTCTATTGATAATGGACTCACACGTCAGTTACATTGTGCCATCTGTGCTGGAATACGCTCGATCACAACAAATAATACTGCTCCCAATATATACACACACGAGCTATATGCCACTTGATATCAAAATTCATCAACCAATAAAAGTAGCCTGGAGAACTGAAAACGAAACATTCAAATGAAGACTCCTTGCGGCGTTCCCACGCTCTATGATTTCCACTTTTTTTTAAATCCTGCTTTTGAAAAATGTTTTATACCATTCAACATACGTGTCAAAAATCAGGTATCTCTCCATTTAACAGAACAGCTGTAAATCCACTTGCACTCACAAAGTTAACAGATAAACGCTTTCTGGCATAGACAGAAGAGGTCTTATTTCATGAAGATCAACAAACTGAGCAGATATAGCAGATC
This sequence comes from Atethmia centrago, assembly GCA_905333075.3. Lineage (NCBI taxonomy): Eukaryota > Metazoa > Arthropoda > Insecta > Lepidoptera > Noctuidae > Atethmia > Atethmia centrago. The sequence continues at coordinate 8,219,185 of HG995383.1, read as the reverse complement.
TTAAAAAGGAGGACGTATATGTAAATAGTACTAGTTTTTGTCCACGTGGATGTCAGAAATTATACTACGGTAACGTACTACCGGGATAAAAAGTATTCTGTGTTAGGACATAGAATACTTTTTATCCCGGTAGTACGTTACCGTAGTATAATGATGAAATTTGGCAGACCATGTCCTGGGTTAGGACCCAGGACATGGTCTGCCAAATTTCATCCAAATCCGTTCACCCGTTTTAGCGTGAAAGCATAACTAACGAAGAAACTCACTTTCGCATTTATAATAGATATCAGTTAGGATACTGCACTAGTTTTTCAGAAAATCACTGACCCGTTTGTTGCAAATCCAAAACGCTAACTGTGGAAATTAAGTGTTGCTTTGAAGAGGAAAACTGATATTGATTTTAGATTAAATACGTCAAGAATCCAAGCCGTCACGCCAGTATAAAAAAAAATGTTATGTAATGCGTGTGCTTTTCAAATAAAATGGACTTGCGATCTAATAATTGAACAATGATTAAAAAATCGAATTAAACTAATAAATACCATAAAAGACAATTTTCAACAAGACAATTTTTGTTAAGAAAAGTATGGAGAGGCTAAAAGAAAAATCTGAAATTAAAGAAGAAAAATGAATATTGTTGCTAATATTATGTATATACTTATATATATATATACTTTATAATATGTTGATTACCTACTAGTAATTGATGTAGTGAGGTGACCACGGAATTACCCCAGTTGCTTGTGTAAAATGGGTAGGTATAACTCTTATTAAGCAGATTAAAAAGCTGTAATTGTTTGTGGCTCTTCACAAGACTGGTCAAAACCTAAGCTAAGTCTTAAGTAAAAAAATAAAAATGTTTTTATAGGCTATTCATTATTAATGATTCTGTCATGAAGTTAGGTGAGTTCACCCTACCGACTATCAACTCAACAGATGAGAGCACGAGACAAATAACTAAGTTCGTGTTCTGTAACACAATTAACAGCCATCTAGAAATGATTACCATTTTATGCTGAGCCATCTAGATTACAAATAAAAGAATGTCAATTAGAAAATTCCAAGAAAATTATAAGCTGCGTGCACGAACACGATTGCGGAGGAGGAAAACAGACGTCAATTCAAGGTATTTCATGTTAAATGAATGATTACGCCGTATTGATTTTTCCCGCACCCCACACTAATTTGGTAAAAATAAGTAATGAATGTGGGTTTGACGCAACAAGGTCTAACCGTGCCGTCGTTTCAGGATGGTTCTACATCCGCTCAGCGCGCGGAGGACTGCATTTAGTAGCCGACGGACACATATTCTACGAGGACGGAGGGTCGCACCCTCGCCGGGTCACCTGGAGGTGTGCGAGGTCCTATCAGAAAGCAGAGCGTTGTCAAGTTGCCTTATGTTTGAGAGACGGACGTTTGGTATACTTTCGGGGCTCACACAATCATCCGGCGACGTACAATCCTGCTAAGCATGAGTCGAGGCGTTTCCAAGTGGATCCGATGGGCAAGTACAAGATAGTAGCGAGCCCGGCGCCGCGCGTGATGGCCGCGGCGGCGGCGCCGGCGCCGCTGGTGCCGCCGGCGCCGCACGCCGCGCTGCTGCTCTAGGCCTGGCGCGACCTCCTCGTGCGCGGCCTGCTGGACGGCAGGCACTGACGCGCACCTGGAGCGTCGCACCACCTACGCGTGCGTCACATTAGTGACCACCATTTGTTATTTAGTGTTCTTGTGTTATGAAGGAACAAAATTGGCTCCTATGCTACAAGTACCCAAATATGGAATTGAAGCTGAGTTTTGTTTCTTTGTAATTTCGGAAGCCTTATTATTTTTACGTAGTTATGCCAAAGGTCAATGTAATTTCATTATCTATGTATACTATTAATAACTGTTCTAGGTTTAGTTCGGTAATTTTTATTTTTTTATACTTCTTTAATATACTTCGCAGGATGATTGAGTTCGAATAATTATAGTAGAGTGGGTCGTTCTCGCTCTTTCAGCAATTAGCTCTGAATGAATCTCGGATACACGTGATACAATCGTGGAGATATCTCTTGACTTTCATCAATCTTCCATCAAACATAGACAGTACGTTGTGTGATATCAAACTAATCGTTGATATAGATTTTTGAGCGTATTTATACTTTACTATTTGGAAACTATTGGAATCAATATAACAGGTGGCTGTAGACGCTTTAACGTCGCCTTGTTACGCCTTAGCGGCTATTTATTAGGCAACTACACGATAGTATATAAAAAAAACAATGTATAACGTGAATGTGCAATATTCTCTTACCAAAATGTTTAGAAATTATGTATACAAACTGTATAGCTTTAATGATAGCGTAGCCGTCTTGTTGATGCTTTTTTATAAAAATTCTATTTATTGACCGCCATCATGTAGTGTGCGGAATGACTGATAGACGATGTTACGGAATACTCCAATATGTATTATTTGTATTGTATTTAGCCGTAGCGGTAGACTGTGTAGAAATAATATACCAGCTTATGAACAAAATAATACAAGCATAGTTTTTATATTAGAAACTTATACGACCATATATTATTGTAGATATGTACAGTAGGGTGGGGAATCGTAGGGCACTGTAACAGGTTTTCCGTAGTAACGTACGTACCTATATTGTATTTACGAGACATAATTAGGTAGGAATTTATTATTATTTAAATACTCGACTGGAATAATTATTTAATACTCAGTACCTTTCAAAGATCTTATTTCTTATGCCAAAGTATGTTACATAGACTTATTAGTTATTTTTGTTTTTTTTGTTTTTGTTGAATTAAGAGTATTATTGTACTGATTATACATTTATTTATTATCTAAGTTAATTATTATCTAAGTTAATTATTGTGAAATTATTTAGTTTTTGTTCATATTTATAAAAGACGTATACTGATCAATACGTTTTTTTATTTCTGCTCTCGATTAATTCCTTAGGGCCACGTTTCTCGCACCTGTTCAGCGGGTTGATTACGTAACACGAATAAATTGTCTATTGATCACAAACGGTTTCATTTTGACAGTTCACCCACGTCCATTGCGCTATTTACATTGCTGATCAGACGAATTTCTCAAACCTATGAAGCAATGGATTATCAATATCCTTCAAAACTCTCGATTCTGATTGAAAATGTGTTACGCAATGCAGGGTATAAGAATCGATTTTGTTATCAGCGGTTATAGGCGGCGGGTCTGTATTTGAATCGATGCCAATGCATGCATTTGGGGTTCTCTATATTGAAATATGTTTGCCAAGTTATGTAAATGTTACTTCAATACACCTTGAAGAATCGAATGTTTGACTCTGTAACTTGTGTACAAATTGTCGGACAGCTTTACCGTCGACGCCGATGTCGGAGGACACAGAGGCAGAGTTACTGAAGATGGGCGGGTACTGGTACAAGTTGGATGGTTGCTACAGGAGCAAGCGGCGCTGGGTGTGCGCACGCGGCTGCGGCGCGCGCCTGCACACCTGCGGCAAGAGAGTTGTGTTCACGGAACTCAGGCACTTCTGCAGAAGCAGTAACTACACCATTTGATGTACTCACTATGTTCACATCTAGACTGACGAATTTAGGAAATGAAATAGCTCTCTGCTCAATATTTTTAACCCTATAAATTTGCATCAATGTTGCGATCAAATAAAGGCTCCTTCAAACAGACGCGACACGCAACGCGACACAAAGGCACCGCGTGTAGCACTACAAGCGGTGCCTTTGTGTCGCGCTTGTTTGTAAGAGTCTTAAAACGATTTATATTAGCCATAAGATATTAAATTAAGTTTTTATTAGTTAAATATTATTAATGGTTAAGGCTCCTTCAAACAGGCGCGTTAAGCGACGGGACAGGAAGGCACCGCGTGTAGCACTACAAGCAGTGCCTTTGTATCGCGTTGCGTGTCGCGCTTGTTTGTAAGAGTCTTAAAACGATTTATATTAGCCATAAGATATTAAATTAAGTTTTTATTAGTTAAATATTATTAATGGTTAAGGCTCCTTCAAACAGGCGCGTTAAGCGACGGGACAGGAAGGCACCGCGTGTAGCACTACAAGCAGTGCCTTTGTATCGCGTTGCGTGTCGCGCTTGTTTGTAAGAGTCTTAAAACGATTTATATTAGCCATAATATATTAAATTAAGTTTTTATTAGTTAAATATTATTAATGGTTAAGGCTCCTTCAAACAGGCGCGTTAAGCGACGGGACAGGAAGGCACCGCGTGTAGCACTACAAGCGGTGCCTTTGTATCGCGTTGCGTGTCGCGCTTGTTTGTAAGAGTCTTAAAACGATTTATATTAGCCCTAAGATATTAAATTAAGTTTTTATTAGTTAAATATTATTAATGGTTAAGGCTTCTTCAAACAGGCGCGTTAAGCGACGGGACAGGAAGGAACCGCGTGTAGCACTACAAGCGGTGCCTTTGTATCGCGTTGCGTGTCGCGCTTGTTTGTAAGAGTCTTAAAACGATTTATATTAGCCCTAAGATATTAAATTAAGTTTTTATTAGTTAAATATTATTAATGGTTAAGGCTTCTTCAAACAGGCGCGTTAAGCGACGGGACAGGAAGGAACCGCGTGTAGCACTACAAGCGGTGCCTTTGTATCGCGTTGCGTGTCGCGCTTGTTTGTAAGAGTCTTTATGGAAAGGAGTACCTACTTACATCACCCACCGAAGTAACTGGCATGTTATTATATTTTAGTGTAGAATATTATGAGAAGCAATAACTACACCATTTCATGTACTCACTATGTTCACATCTGGACTGACGAATTTAGGAAATGAAATAGCCCTCTGCTCAATATTTTTTAACCTATAAATTTGCATCAATGTTGCGATGAAATGAAACGATTTATATTAGCCCTAAGATATTAAATTAAGTTTTTATTAGTTAAATATTATTAATGGTTATGGAAAGACAAGTACCTACTTACATCACCCACCGAAGTAATTGTCATGTTATTATATTTTAGTGTAGAATATTATGAGAAACGTTAAAAGTTTAATCTTTCGTTTTATTTTTTACAAATCTTTGGTGTAAGCTGATTTTAAGGTAATTGTTTCTAACTTAAAAGATAATATGTAGTTAGTATGACTGTCGAGTTAACTAACAATATTACCATATTCCAGTGAAAGTCATACACACGCACACTGGTTACCCGAAACTGTCGTTGAACGGTTACGTGTACCGTCCGCATAACGCGTATAGGAACCAACCGCGGGTGCTGTGGTACTGCGCAGCCAGGAACAAGTTCCAATGCCCGGCCATCCTGCGGACGTACAATAACGAGGTGATCGCCGTGTCCGGGGTGCACAACCACGAGCGCTGACAGCAGCTTGCGCGGGTGCCGAGACGTCCGCGCATGCATGACGTCACGGCGCACCTGCGCAGGATCTTCAGACTGTACGGCGAACGTCTCGGCTTAAGTAGCAACCAAAACGCTGTATAGAACACAATTGTACAGCCAATTAGACTTATAAGGGCCGGCGCACATCTGGCGAGGCACAGCGCAGCGCGATTTCACTGCCAATCAAATATCAACATTACGTCCCTTAAAATAACCTGAGACCTTTTTCCGCTTAGATATGCTCTCGAGGTAATGGAAGTTTGATTATTCTCAACTTTATTTCACATACTGAAAGGTCGATATTTGCTTGGCAGTGACAACCGCGCTGCGCTGCGCCTCGCCAGATGTGCGCCGGCTCTAACAGGCGCATGAGGCGCACGGCCAATGCGTATGATAACGAATATGACGCGACCTTGATGCAATGCTTTTTTTTTACAATTTCCTGAAACAGCTTGTCGGAATCGCGCCTTGGTCGTATAACTAGTCCGTATCATCCGTATGTCGTAAGAATTTCAGAGAAGTTTCGGTTTTATTTTATTTGACCTTTTAAATATTTTTATTAGTTTTTACAACAAAAAAATAACACTACTGATTAGGCCAATAAAGTACCTACAGCATCATTGCGAAAGAGAAAAGTATGTGTCTATGTGGATTAGAAAAAGATTATAATGGCAGTAAATAGTGATTTATTGAATTTATATCGTAATATTAAGCTCCTGACAAGTATAAATAATAAAAATGGAGTCAGTTTAGATCTCGGGAATATTCATATTGGAGTTTTTTTTTTGTAAGTATTTCTATGTTTGAATCGAATAATAAGTCTGTTTTTCAGAAGTAGGTACCTAAATAAATAAGCCTAATATATATTTATAGCACAGTCGCCAGCGCATCCAAGTTACCACAAACTGTCAAATTTTCTCATTCGATTTTGAACTTAACCATCAACATTTTAAGGTTTTAAATCATGTAGAGAAATTTGACAGTTCAGTGTAACCTGTGCTGACGACTGTACCTAACAAGTTTTTTAATAAAGTTAAAATACCTACTACATAGGTAATTAGGTCTTAATTTAAGGCTCGTGCAGACTGGGGCGAAATCGCGGGCGCGACAGGAATATTGCTGCCTGTCGCGCCCGCGACATCGCGCTAGTCTGCACGAACTTTTAGGTCGTATAAAGAGTATGTTCCTAAATGCCATGTTGTTTCTTGTCACGTTAAATATTATGTATGTTAATTAGTTGCTGTTTAAGAGGCAGCCTTAGATTAGAACTAATCTTTATGTAAGGTGTTGAGTTGCCATGCAACGCCCGTGCCATCGCCTCTCCAAGCTCGAGGCTGCCTCGGTGAAAACAATAAATCTAGGCTTAATATTAAGATAGAATAATGGACATTTTGATTATTTACACGTTAAGTTTAAACCATATTATGTTGAATCGTATGCATGCAGGTAAAGTTTTTCTGTAGAGGCAGTCGCTAAATCTAATTTATAGTGTATCTTGTGTATGTGATCTTAGTATTTTTGTCAATACGTAGAGCTAAAAGCAATTTTGAATAATTCCTCAAAGGAATGAAATTATTTATCAAAATAATTATATTTCATATTTTAAATGTATTAAATAATATGTAATCGTAGCATAATATAATGTCAAAGTAACAAAATGATAGAATACATCAAATATTTAACCATGTTAGTACTGAGATAGGTTTTGAGGTATTTTTCCTTGTAGTAATTCTAAATAATCAAATCAAAATGATTAATTTTCTATTTTCTACAGCTTTACTCTTTATAAGTAACGTTTATGTGCAAATATTGATTAAATCTTATACAAATTTGCGACTATTATTCAACTCTAGCAGGATTCTAATGTACGATTAAAAAGTAGATTAACACTTGATTTAGTCGAAGAAAGTTTGATGAGCAATTAGAATCGCCATGTATGTGTGAGCCTTCGAACGTTCATGCAGCACTGGGTGCGGTGTGTTCCGTCGGAAGTTCATCGGTACATTCTGTTGGCGGTGTTCTGAACGCCGTCAACCGAATGTCGGTGGTGACATGTTGGGTTTTGACGCAGTGCCAGCAGTGTACGTGCCTTCGCGGACGGGCAAGTCGCTGCTGCTGCACGACGGCTACACTTTCTACTTGAAGAACTTGCAAGCGCACGGCAGGAAGCAGTGGTACTGCTCCTCAAGAGACATGGCCGGCTGCCGCGCTGACGTCATCACGGCGCCGGGGCGCACCGCCACCGGGGACGTGCTGTTCCTTGTGCGCGGGCGCCACATACACGCCCCCCCCAGCTATTATTTTACACCTGATGGCAAGTACGTAAGAAAGAAGGACGTCTACCACAGGTATAGGTAGCGCATATACGCGATATGATTTAACAAAGTTTCATGTTATTTTTTTTTTTTTAAATCAGTGTTTACATGCCTTTTTTTTTTGTCAAATCTTTTTTTATATCTTTTATTTATATTTTGTACTTTTCTTTTTATTTTACGATTGTGGAAAGCTTTTTGTATAGTTTGTGAAAATGTAAATTGAAGTTCCTAAAGTTTAGATAACACGAGATTGTTTTTAAATCAGATTTTTTTTTTGTACTTATATGTAAATGTTAAATGTTGATATTTTTGCTAGCATAGCGATTGTTTCATTGTCGTTGTATAAGGGTGAATCCAGTTTTTTTGTATTTGAGTGTCCAGATTTTTTCATAATCATGTCTTGTTCTAAACAGGACCCAGCAGTGGTCTCAAGAGCCAATTATTTGTCATGGAATACTTTGGTTTAAAATGATCTTGTTATCGGCACGGTTATGACGGCTAGACAAAATATCGTTTTTTTATTATTATATGTAAGTTTAATATTAATGTATTATGCACATGCCTTCCGGAATATATTCTCTAAATGATAGTGAAAACCGCATCAAAATCCGTTGCGTAGTTTAGTAGAACAACGCGGTCACACAGACAGACGAAAAGCGACTTTAAATGTGTAGGTATAGATTTACGTGCACAGCATAACAGATTAATATATCTTAAGGCTCCCGCAGACTGAGGCAACATCGCGAGCGCGACAGGCATATTGCTGCCTGTCGCACCCGCGATATCGCCCCAGTCTGCACGAGCCTTAACACGTCACACAGACTGACACGAAAAGCGGACAGTAAAATGTTACAAAACAAAAAGAATATGAGAAATTAATATTACTATGTATGTAAAAGTAGTAATGATGATATTTTTATAAGAGCATTTGGCCCGCCATTACAAGAAAGTTGATTCACCCATAAATTGAATTTCAATGATTTCAAAAGTCAATTATAAAATGAACTTTTCCGAAAAAAATATTAAATGATTTAATCTAAAGCATTTTTTTACGCGATGAGTAAGTACTTACAGTAAATTTGTCTAGGTTTTATTTTCTTAACTATTTTAAGAAGACTGGACTATATTTTACTAAAAAATCTTTGATCTTGGATTGTATTATGTATACTGACAGTATGCTATGTTTGTTGTGGAGAATATACAAGAAGTAGGTTTACGTTAGTGTTGAATAATGACATTGTTTTTGTGCTGCGAAAAATATTTTTATGAAATAATCCTAAATCCAAAATTGTGATTAAAAACAATTTGCAGCCGTTCTTCAATGCATTCAGACTGTATGTAAACGTACTTATTGTGCAGTCTTACGCCCGGAGTTGGGTATTTTTTGCAGCATTAACTTGACTAACAATGTTTGTTAAGGCGCGATCGCGATCGCGAGCCTTTATCCTGGGGCCAGCCTTGTATTTTCTTCTTTCAATGCAACGTTGCTGTGATTGAGCGCCTCTCTATATATGACCGACGTATAAATACGTTACTTTGCGATCGGAAGTTTTTATGTACAATACGATAACTATTTTATATTATTTAGGAATAAGTTAACACGTGGCAGCGTAGTATGTTAGAGATAAACAGATGTTTACCTAAGCGTTAATAATTCGATTTACAGTTTGTCATTATTGAATTACGATGTCATTTACATTTGGCAGGAATTTCATGAAATATTTATGAAATATGGTACATATATACTTAAAAAGCATTCAACTTTCATGATTACAAAATATTATTTATGTTGGTTCACTTACTACATTATAAGCACTTTTTTTCGACTAATTCATTAAGTTATGAACTTTAATATCTTATTCAAAACTAGCTGCTGTACACGGCTGCGCCCGCGTGGCTGTTTCTAAAATAAAAGTAGCCTTAGGTACCTCATAAAATCAGCTAATTGCTAGTGAAAGTCGCGTCAAAATCGGTCCAGCCGTTTCGGAGATTTGCTGGGACAAACAGACAGAGAGATGACAAAATATTTATAGTGGTTGTTTTGTTTAAAGTACCGTGTATGCGTTCATACGATTTTAGTGAAAGGTGTTATTTTGACATTACTAATAGACACTTCAATTTTATTTTTATAGAAGATGTCAAAGGTTATCTATATGCTTATTCTTCATTCTTGTTGCTCTTTTTAGAACTAACAAAAAATATGTTGGAGTATCTAAACCTTTGAGCGAAACGATATTTCACTTAAAAAGTAGCGAGCTCTGAGAGACAGCGATGCGTACAGTTGTGCATATGGAGCGGAGCTCACATTAAAATGCCTATTAATTTGTGTTTTGAAAACATAACTTACTGAAGTAAAGTTATTATTCTTAAGTAACGACGAAATACTCTGTAATAGACTAGGAAGTTTTTATTAAAGGGTATGAATGAATGAACAGTGTTTCCCTTAGGCCCACGCAATGGAACGTGATCGGGGGTGGCGTGGGCGGCTGACGTAGTAAGGCCCTACGTCGTACGACTGCGTATTACGCAAGAAACTTGGATCGTTTTGTTTGTATACAATACACACAACCTGTTACCACAATTTCAGTACATAATTCTCTGAACGAAAAATTTCAGCGCATGGGGCGCCACGGAACCACGGAAATTTTTCGTCACCAACCAACGGTGCTCACAATCTTACGGTGACATACAGCCTGTATCATCTGCCTAGCCTTTTCCCAATACCAAGTATTTTACATGGAGTGACTGCCTATCTGACCTCCACAACCCAGTTACTGGGTAACACGATACCCCTTGGTAAAACTGGTTGTCAGACTTTCGCGCTTCTGACGACCCGTAACGACTGTCAAAGATCTACAAATGACAGCCGGGACCAACGGCTTAACGTGCTTTCCGGGGCACGGAGGGGTCTTGGTATGTAAAGATGGTCACCCATCCACGTACCTACCGCGGCAAGCGTAGCTTAACCTGATCGATCGACCCGTGCGGCTGTTATTACTTAGCCACAAGCCCCTCTCAGCTAACAAGACATACAGCCTGTATGTCACCATAATATTACATTTATTATTATTAGTAGTAGATAGTTGATAATTCATTGCAAAAGCTACGAAACCCCCCCCCCCCCCCCGGGATAAGATGATACTTTATGTTTTTTTAAAGATTATCGCGCTTAATTTCCCATCTTAATTAAAATCCCACCTGAAAAGGTACATAATTTTTTTTTAATTTCCAAGCATTGTGTATGACACATGAACATAGTTAGTTTATAATTTATCTAGCAAGATTATAAACTATCGAAAAATTGTGAACTGTTACAATATAACGCATTCATTTTCGGTAGCTTATATTATAATCCATCAATTTCAAATCGTCAAATTGTGAACGAACCTGCACTTGTCGACAGGGTTCATAATCTGACTGAATTGGTCGCAGTAACTAAACCCGCCCAAAAGGTTAGGTTAGTACTGACCAACCGCACGCGAGCCGAGCGAGCGAAGCGGGATGTGCCGCGGCTGGCGTTGGCGAGCGCTTCTGCCAAGTTGATCGCAGTTACTTGGCTATTTAGTACTTACTCAAGGTGCGTTCGTCACACACATGCAAGTTTGATACCAGTTCACAATTTTTCGATAGTTTAAAATCTCGCTAGAGAGATTATAAATTAACGATGTTCATGTGACCTATCAATACTCTGAAATTGAGATTTTTTTTTATGTACGTTTTCAGGTGAGACTGATTAATATGGGAAATTAAGCACGGTGATCATTGGGGATGTTACTTTAATTGTCTTTTTCCCTAGCTTTATTTTGCAATGAATTTAGAATAAGTAATCGTTTTCTTTTAGTAGAAACAATATGTTAATTTAAAAGACAGGCTCGTTCTCATTAAAACATGTTATAAATGTTTGTTACTATGGACTTATGAAGTTACCAAATCTAAATAAGCATAATTGAATTTTGTTGTACCCATTATCTTCACAAATAAAGTCTCAAAACAAGTGGTATAAAATAAAACGCGCGGGCCGTTACTGTCGTTGCAATATCGGATGTATTCGAGAAGACATAAATTGCGCAGTTGTGACGGATCAATACCTACAAAGTTATGAAAGAAGAAAGTTCCGCAGGGCTCGGGGAATCGCATGGGCGTGCCCTCCATCTCCCGCGCTATAGCCTAGTTACGCCCTGTATGCCCTAATTTGACGTACTACCCCCCTCACCCACCCCACGCGCGCGCCCGCTGCGAGCGGCTGCGGGGTGCGTGAGTAAACCGCTGCGTAGTAACTCGTGACGTAGCGTGTTTTGATACATAATACTACTATGATTTATTTATAGATTGCCGCTCTCTACTACCAACTGATGTTTACGTGTATTAGTTCTGTTGTGGGAACGTAACAGCTCATTCTCGATTAATGAAACATTCTAATGTGCATCTAACGGTGCTGCGACCTTTCCGGAGTGCATTCGTCCGACCTACAAGTTTTAGGTTTATCTGGTTACGTGAGCGGGTTTTTTGATGTATGATAGTTATTTACATTAATGCTAAGTAGTCATGGCATGGGTGCGTTCGTGAAGTGGTAGGTAAGGTAGCGGCACACACAGTCGGGGCTGGGGTCGCAGGGTAGCTTACAAATTACCGGCTATGCAGATTTTATATGCTACGTCTCGAAGCCTGGCACGCAGCCAACGGCAACAACAGAATTTGGGCCCCTTGCTTGAATAGTGAGCAAAGGTGCGTGGCGTATGTGTGCGTGGGCTGGGCGAGGAATGTAGGTAGTTAGATCTGCGGCTAGGTCCCGGGAGCACGCTGCGCCCCACGCGGCCCCGCGCCACCACGCGGTGTCGCGCCACGGGCCAGACATGCGCGCGGCGCCACTCGCATCCTGGTGATGGTGCCCCAATCGATAATGCCCCAGAATCTTACTCCGAGTGCCCCTTCCCGCTCCTCTCCCAGCCCTAGCTCACCATACCCGTCAAATTATAACATCCCATTGTAGTAATAAGGTTGTTTTTACATCCCCGCTTCCGCTAATGTTTCCGTTATGGTTAATAGTCGCTTCATAGAATCTTTTGAAGAAAACTTTGTTACTTTGTGTTTCAGTATTCTTAAAATAGAAAGCGGCCTATGTTCGTTTTATATGTGCATATGAATTATTAATGTAATGTTTACTTTTGTAGATTATCAAAGGAAATGTTGAGTTTGTGACTAATGCAGAATTATATGTTTTGGAATGGAGTTGTTTTTGTTTTTTCCTTGTATGTTTTCGTTTATTGCACTATGGCACGATGATGTTTGGTGTTAAGCGTTTAGTGGAGTTGTCTTGGTTGGATTCTAGCGTGGGAGTCCTCGTCGTGGTGCGTGCGGGTGCGGGTGCCGGCGTGGCGGCACCGGAGCGTGTCCATCTTGCACGCGCCCTCTTGCTACGTCACCGTCCACAACAGACACCTGTGCGATTGTCTCCTGCGACAACTTTGATCCTCATTGTAAAGCTGCTTCTTTTTTTACTGCTAACGTGAGCAATATATGAAAATTTCTTCCATCTTGATGTTAATGCTTAATTATTTTGTTTACATTATTGGAAAAGAAAAGAGTTGATTTGCAGTGTTTTATAGTACAATTATTTCACAGTATATCTACTTATTATTATATTATGATTACATTATGTTTAAGGTAGGGCCCTATTACTAGGAAAACACGAGTAATCGAACACGCACATTAGATCAGCGTAGGTGGTGAAGGTACACAGGTCGTTTTTTTAATCGGAATAACGTACCTACCGAGTTAAAAACAAGTTTTTGTTGTTTTCACATAAAAATTTTGGGAACACACGTACTCGTACCTACTTACGTTATTTTATAGTACAAGTTTCCGCATTTAGGAGTTCCTCATGTGTGGAATGTTGTTATCATTTAATAAAACAATGTTTTAATTGATACTTCAGTAACTTCGTTATCAATTTATTCATAATAGGAAGGAAATATGCAAAAATGTTGTAGCATTATTGTCCCCCATTTTGGAACGGCTCCTATTTATTTCATCACTTTTTAAGTACAAATAAATTTTAAATTATTTAAAAAATGTTTTACAAATTTGTGGGTCGAATTGTTCCAAATATGTTAAATAAACCTCACTTTTAGGACTTAATCACGTTTTAAAAGTATCAAAAAGTGTTAGGTTTAACAATAAGACCACCGAGCTCACCACGTGGTTTAAACGTAGATACAATAATATGCCTACGTGACGTAACGATAGTACCTACGAGCGGTACCGAGTGCCCGACATACCGCAAATCTAATAGATTCTACGATGCCGCCCATGTGCCTCTATAAAGGTTAAAAACAATTGAATTGTGTAAACGTTTATGTAATAAATGTATTTCGTTGTTAAATAATATATATTTTTGTTGTTCTACATAGCTAGTATTTATAGTTTTATTAAATTATCTAATCTATTAACTAAATAATCTGCCACAAATACAAGTTCAAATTAAAATAATGACTAATTAAGTTTAATTTAGTAACAAACCAGTGTTGTCCATTCAAAAGGCGAACTCTGAGAGTTAGCTCATCATTAAACATAACATATTTGGGGAACCAGGCGCGCTAATCACGTGTAAGATACGGCGAGAGGTCACAGCTCAGCCCTACACGCCCTTAGTTCAACGTTCTATTTTTAGTACAACTGAGGACGTACAGTCGTACAACCGACTGAGTACGCGCACTGCGCATGTCGCGCTATCAATGAAATTATTTCTGAACATTTGTTATAGTACTACACAGGGCTCCGGACCTGTTTTTCTATCCGTTACGTAATCCATGACCAGCTTGTTTGTTACTATACACATGTGTTTTGTAATATTTAAATATATTTTTCCAACCTTAGGTTGGAGTTCTATCAAACCGGATCTCGGTTTAACTGTACGTTTGATAAAGCCATGACTTAAACATTCCTCAGTTATGTGTTTAGAATTTTGATATTAGGTAGCTGCATCCTAACTTTGTTAATTTTGATTTGTTTATAAAATTCTGAAAAAATAATCATATCAACTTCCAAAATATATTATATCCTAGACATAAATTCTGCTTCGTCGGTAAAGGAAACAGGGTGACGATGAATATTCCTAATTTATCTTCTAGGCTATTAGCACAAGTGATGTTTTCATAAGCAAAAGAACAGGGCCTCAAGTCTGCTATTACAATAGTGTCAGAATGGTCTGTTCCGATCCTCATTAATGACGCCGTTATATTAGTAGATTACCAAAATTGTCAAAATCAACAATTATAAAATCAATGATAGACCATTCTGACACTATTGTAATAGCAGACTTGAGGCCCTGGACAAACACGATGGTAGTACATAGACACATCATTACTCTAGATAGAATGTAATGTAAGCTTATTTGTGATAGAAAAAAAAACATCTATAGATAGCACTGTTACCAAAAAACGATCATACTTACTTGTTACTCTACAGCAGGTTATTCACCAGATATCGACAATCTAAAGTTTTTGTAGCGCTGCTTCCAATCAAAACAATTTTATTTTCACGCGAAGTTTTCCGCACCATGACTCATAATGTGTGGTATAAGAATAAACATATTTTGTTAAACTAAGTTGACTTTTATTTTGCCATTTGTGTCTTTTTGAACTGATCTGTAGTCTAACGACTAATTTGTTATTGTAAGGTACTCGATACTGGATATCGCCAAGAGGAGGCCGGCTGTTGTACCACATGGGGAATACGTACTTCGTAAATTGTAAAAAAAAGCAAGTCAATCCCCGTATCCTGTGATACTGTTCGAGAAGAAGGTCCAAGAACTGTTTCGCCACAGTGTTGACATACAACGACAGAGTCGTTGGACAGCCGCCCATACACACACATCCACCGAAAATGGTTCACTTACCATTTTATTAGAGCTACTGTATTTTCTGATCAACATCCCACTTGTTGATCATGATTGTAAGAATCACAAGTCTCTAAAAAAATCTCCTAGCATCTTTTTCCTAGGGCGTTTGAATATCAAATTGCATATTTAAAACATTCGATAAAGACATTTTATGTCCATGTGAAAATGGGAGAAAATTTAAGCGAGAGACCCTGATACGCCCCCCGCACCCGGTCATCAATATCTTCTTATGCCAAATCATTTTACCAATTACCTCTCATTAGGGGACGAATAAGTCGACGAAATTCTGTAAATAAATTAATATCAATATCGAATTATTCCTCTGATAAGTATATAAAATTATTAATCTCTTGTGCCAACGTTTATATCAAATACATTTTGTCGTTAAAATTATCAATTAAGATTTAAGGGTTTTATATATTTAGGGAGCTAATATTGTTGATTCTCTCGGCTTGTCTCCTTAGGTCAGGCGATGACCTGCTTCGATGATAAAATGCAAGATAAGTACAGTCAGTCACATAGTGACAATTATAAAGTTGTTCAAATGTTCTCGTAAAAATATGTAGTGCAATTAAATATGTAGTGCAATTAAATATGTAGTGCAATTAAATATGTAGTGCAATTAAATATGTAGTGCAATTAAATATGTAGTGCAATTAAATATGTAGTGCAATTAAATATGTAGTGCAATTAAATATGTAGTGCAATTAAATATGTAGTGCAATTAAATTAGTCCGAGAGTATGTGTTCCGACTGCTACACAGAAAATTAATTATAATATCGAATTTTGCTACAATTCGCACTATGTGATTATGCGTGACAGATACAGGAACTAGTCAAGTTTACTTTAGTGAACCAAAATGTGCTGGGCCATATTTGTAACTAAATATACCACCAATAAAAGTTTTAAAATCCGAGCCGCATTTCTAGTCCGTAATAATACTATCTCGAAGCATCGATCGTACGTCTTTGTACAGATCTCTACCTGCCCGTTCTGGGAACTAAAAAAAAGAACGTCTAGACGTCCTGCCTTTGATGCTTTTTCTATTAAAACATGTTTTTATGGAATACTTTGATTTCTTTGAATGTTCTAGCGCCAGGTGCAGGTAGAGGAATCGGCTTGCAAACGCTTTTATTTGGATGTAAAGATATATTTCGTTAGTTTTACGTGCCTAAAGAATTCTAAAGCGTATTTTTTATGCTAGTCCTTAAACCAGTCCCTTGCTCTCGTATTGTAAGAATTCAACGGACAGAATCTTTAGATAGAGAATTTTAAGTTAGTATATTGTTCACAGTGAGGGGTACACAGCAATTTAACAATATGATTAGCATATTGCAAATGGTTTATATAATTCTTATGCCCTTGGAGATTTAAAATAAAAGAAAAACCGCCCAAGTGCGAGTCGGACTCGCACTCGAAGGGTTCCGTACCGTATTAAGATCGAGTAAAAAAAACACGTTTCTTGTAGGGGGACTTAACTTTATTCAATTTTTACTATTTGTTGTTATAGCGGCAACAGAAATACACAATCTGTGAAACTTTCAACTGTCTACCAAGTTCATGAGATACAGCACGCTGACAAACAGACGGATGGACGGCCGGACAGCGGAGGCTTAGTAATAGAGTTCCGTTTGGCACCCTTCGGGTACGGAACCCTAAAAAGCGTTAAGATCAGTCAACACACAAAGAAATGGAACTTTGCGCCGGGCAAAATATAATATGAAAATGGTGTGCTTAGATAACGGAAGTTAAACATTTGTCTAGCTAACAGTTTATTATTGAAGGAGATATTGTATGTGTCGCAGTTTTCCTCCTCGACTCAGCAGAGCTGCTTCAAGCGACGCAAACAATCATGAACGAACTGTTTACAGTTTGATTAGTGCAAGTGATTACTTGTTTAAAGTGTGAAGAGCATGAGTCAATAACAGTGTTAAGGTTAAGCATGGTCCAATGAAAGAAAGAAAGCAATAAAATGCGTTTATTGGCATTACAAAAAAATCCTTAAAACTATAAAAACCGACCAAGTGCGAGTCGGACTCACGCACGAAGGGTTCCGTAACATTATCTATAAAAACGGCAAAATCATTTCTGTTGTATGGGAGCCCCCTTAAATATTTATTTTATTCTGTTTTTTAGTATTTGTTGTTATAGCGACAACAGAAATACATCATCAAATTTCAACTGTCTAACTATCACGGTTCATGAGATACAGCCTGATGACAGACGGACAGACAGACAGACAGACGGACAGCGGAGTCTTAGTAATAGGGTCCCGTTTTACCCTTTGGGTACGGAACTCTAAAAACAAAACTCGTGTTTAATTTTGTTGTTCAAGCAAGTACCTAAGTAACAACTGTTCTCTACTGTTTGAGATAGTAAGCAGCTGATGCGTTCTAAGTTTTACTTACATTCTCAGATTGTATTCAAACATCAAGATAATCCCTATTCACTGAGATTTTTTTAGAAAGCGGTACTAGAAGCGTTTTATTGTGATAAGGGCAGACAGTATTCAATTATAAGTACAGTTGTGAAGCTTAATAGCGTAGCTTCTCGAAGTAGTCGTGGGACTCGTGGAGTGCCTCAGAACGATTTCGTCATGACCTTATTGCCCGCCCAACTAGTAAACACCTGAAGAAGTACCACAGGCATTCTCCGTACCGTTACGGTGAACAAACTGGACAGCCGACCACTTGTTTAGTTCAATTGAAATGTTAACTTGATTACATTTTTTTTTCTCAACGGCAACACTGATGACTTGCTACCAAGGAAAAGTTCGATTTTGATCTCTATGTTAGGAGTGTTACCGCCTATCCGCCTCCACAACGTATTTTTAGCTCGCTGATTCGAGTTTAATGTACTAAAAGTTGTTTACTAAGCTAGTATATAAATCTAGAGTCATCGTACGGACGAATCATGGGTTTTCCACGAAGGCACGCGCGTTTTTCTGAGTAGGTGTTGCAATGACCATAATTATTTTCGTTACTATAACAGATTGGTTTTTTTTCCGAATGATTGTTTCGTATGTTGATTTTTTAGATCTTTCTATTTTAACGAGTTTGTATTGTGTGTGTTTATTGAATGTATCGAAATGATCTCTTGATGGACATAAGTACTTACTTATGTGGGTAAATCCGTACTGTATACGGATGAAACTAGCTACAGTAAATACATGGTTATTTTTTTAAGAGACGAAAGGCAAATGTTTTCCTTACATTATCTTCTGCGTAAAGGCTCGTGCAGACTGCTTGTCGCGCCCGCGATATCGCGCCAGTCTGCACGAGTCTTACAGCGTGGGCGCCGCCACAAGCAATATAAATTTGTAGGTACTCAAGTTATGTTAATAAGTTATTGCTTATTACTGCACTAATAAATGTAAGTGTCTTGAAAGTTGATAATAAAATATTTAAGAGCTAATTTACATGAGCCATTACGTGGATTGTCTCTGATAGTATCGTTGTTTCTTCTAGGTCTGGGGGGGAAGCAGATGTGCGTATCAATATTATACGGATGTAGATACACCTACAGTTATTCGGGTGGCGTTGGTTGCTAGGCATGCCTCCGCCCTAATATTTTTGTTCACATTAGGGAGCGTGGGGGACCATGCCAACCGTCTGCATTTAATAATGCCATACATCATACATACAAATAGTAGCGAGCTTTAAAAGGATCTTGGTTCAGAATTGATGATGAATGAATACTAAAGAAAACAGTTTGAGCAAAAAGGTGGCTAAATAGCTACTCATTTCTTTCGCAAGGAATGTTAGAATCATCTGAGTTCGTTTATTTCTTAAAGCAAGTATTTGCCCTTTTTGTCTTTGGACGTTAAAGTTACGCAATCACAATATTGCTCTACAAAACCCTTCTTTCCTAACTACTACGGAAGTTTTGATGGAAAGATTTACATGGTTATAGTTTTCGAAATGACTCGACCCATTTTGAAGATGTGGCCCCTAATTATTCTGTTTTACTGACCAATGTAGGTACCTATTTTAAAGTTAAGACGGATGTGAGTTGACTATATTATACAGTTTATTATTTGCCTCGTGTTTTTTGACACTAGCCTTAATTGTAGGTTGCTGTGCTGGCTAGTTAATATGCAGAAAGGCTAATTGCATTGACGTCAATGAAGTAGCGTTAGGTTTACAAGTGCTAACGACCTTTTATGTAGAAAAATGACTATATTTTTATTCTTTATCTGGTAGCTCTGCTGCAGAGATAGGCTTCTGATAATCAATATCCGGCCTTTCCCATTGTATTGTATCCCATCAAAGTTCGCTTTCTTCGTCTTTATTTAATGGCTGCCGTGCACAATGACTGATGTTGCCCCAACGTTAATTGATGGTTGATTCTAGCCTTTTTAATAGTCTTTTTGTACCATAATGGAACAAGGGATGCTGAAGTGAAGGTTCATATGGTATTGTGTACAGGGACCATGATATATTTACTTAATTAAACCTAACAAAATCGATTAAAACATGAAGAAACAGTTATGGAATTAAATCAGACATTTCCTTAGATAGAAAGCAATGGAAAAATATATGTTTCCTTCAATAATAGAGGGCCGTTAACTACCGCATGATTTGTCGTTAGGTCACAAATCAATAATCCAGTAATGACATATTTCAATAAAGCTAATGATCTGTATTGTTCTGTTCTGTGTACAGAAATGGCCGCTTTCCTGGTTTCGACGTAACGGGATAACAGAATCATTTCTCCTATTATTCTGACATTGTACAGATAGAAGAAAACAATAAATTATTTATCATGGAAACAGTGAAGACGTGTGTATCGTTCCGTGAGAATGGTCGTGTGCCATTAAAGCCAGGTAGCCGCCCCGTTACTTATTGTTCTGCCTGGGTATCATCTAATAGTGCTTGCCTACATTGTCTTTCATAATTGCATGGCTGAGCTAGGTACTTGGCCGTTAAAGTAGGTTTTTTGTCGTCGGCTTCAAAGCTAAATTGGTTGGTATGAACAATATGCTCTTGTTTTGCTTAGAAGTTCAAAGAGATACGATTAAGTTGGGGTGAGGGGAGAAACGTGGAATAATGATTCTGGTAATGCTCTTAAATTTAACGTCTTGTATGACATAATTATGATGACTAACTCAATCGTGATATACTTATTCCAGGGCCTTTTTAGGACCAAAGTGTAAAACATTTCTTGACGATCAATCTACGTGAACAGTTTGGTAAAGTCCACCGGCCATACGCCATTTACGGTAAAAATGTATTAAAATTCTGAACCTAAAACATCGATTTTACAAATGAAAGAAAATTTCTTCAAGCTAAGAACTAAAAAAAAACAGGTCAGCTAAAGACTCGGTTCACCAAATTCCATTAAAGAAACTAAAGAGCTGCATCTGTGACGGTCGTTAAGTGAAGCATTAAGGTATGATGGTAATCTCTCTAACGGTAAAACTGCATTTTTTCAACTTGTTTCTCGTTGACTACAATCCGCATGTCGGTCACGTTATCCAAGTAATTATAGATACACTGTCATGCAGGCATGTTACATTCAATATGAATAGGAAATCTTGATATTAAATACAGATACCGATATAGGACATAGTTGGAATATTAAGGAATTTGCGACACTGGCGCCCTCGGACGCGGTCGTGTTGCTGGCTCGAAACTGAACGAAGAGTCTTCTGAACTGAGTGTCTCAGTATTTCTCTAGGTTCCAGTGTAGATGGCGTTGGGTGTCCGTGAACCCTCCGTGCGAGACATTTCAAGTTTAGAAAGACGTTTTGAAGATGCGTACCCAGATTTTGGCGCTGCTCTACTAAAGCTTTTTGTTTATGCGAATATTGTTCTTATTTTAAAAGATTGATTGATAGTTGGTATGGATATTTTAATGCAATTTAACAATGCTGAGTCAGCTACAACGTTACTAGTTAAGAAAGAAAACTGCTAAAATAAAAGTAGGTGTACATCTTAGCTAAAATCGTCGATAGATGGCAGTACTAGTTCTGAAATGACTTGGTTTCATTGAAGGCGCAGATAATTATATGTTTTTAGTGACTTTTAAATCTGTTATTACGCCCTTAAATAATGCAAGTAAGTTATGCAAAAAATGTATGTAAAACTAAAACGCATACACATCATTTCTATATGTGAATATTTAAGTATTGTAGTAAAATACTTTATGAAATAAATTCAGGAAATAATGTCTACCCAAAGCATAAAAACAATATTACTTTCAAACTACTAAAAATATGTGCATGTTTTTTTTTGTATGAACAGACTTTTTATTATCTATAATTCTTTCTATATATGATGTTTTTCAATTATTCATATTTTCGTTACTAAAAATAATTATTCCCTATGAAGCCGAACGGTGGCGGCGCGGCGTGAACGCGACCCGCATTTGTACGGCCAAGGTCAACAGCGATTACCCGAGCCTTAATGTAGGTATAGTATTAGCAAGTCACATAGTATTACAATAAGTAACAACTTTTATTAATCTTACGGTGTGTATTGAATGAAAAAAACTGAAACCTAATTGCGTAACAGACTATCAATCACAATCTGAATGATTTTGAAGGATACTAATCCATTGCTTCATATGTAAATTTGTTTGCTCTACTAAGTTTGCTAACTGTCAAAATGAAACACATTGTTACTGGTAGTGTGATACGCAATTAGCCCGCTGGTACTTACTACATAAAAAAAACATCGGTCAATCTTCGTTCACTGCTGCAAGACTTTATGGAATCAGGTCTGTTGGGTGATCCCCATAGGATCGTCATTTATGTTATCAGAGAGACCAAAAGAGAAGAAAATTAAAGGTTTTTCTCTATAGGTAAAGTTGATTGACAAAATGATGTAAATGTTATTATTGATTACCTTGCAAGCACGACTAATTGGGGACCGAGTTCGATACCCGACTCGGGCAAAACGTTACTGGGCGTCATGGTATGATATGATTACAACACATGAACTCTCCATTCACCTCACCATTGCAGGTACACTCTTCGTCATGTCCCGTCGAGGTAACCCCATGATCATTTACGAGGGTAAGAACTTCATCAGGGAGAGGTCGCGGGGCCAGCGCACGCGGTGGGTGTGCGGCAAGAAACGGCGGCTGCAGTGCATAGCGACCCTGACGACCTTCGACGGAGCCGTCATCAAGGAGTATGGTTACCACAACCACAGTTAGCGGTAGCTACTACACTGCTAAAATGATCTTTTGGTGCACCACTGACGTTGACACATCGTCGTGCTATTGGTATACATTTGTGCAATTGTATTGTGAAAGGTATTGAAAAAACAAGATGGCAGCGTTAGTTACCATTTTGGCCACGTGCCAAAAACAAGATGGTGGCTTTAGTTTCCATTTTGGCCACGTGCCAAAAACAAGATGGTGGCGTTAGTTCCCATTTTGGCCACGTGCCAAAAACAAGATGGTGGCGTTAGTTCCCATTTTGGCCACGTGCCGAAAGACCCTTGTACAGCTGTGTTTCACTCCTGGTTTCTAACACTAAATATAATAGACCGACTTTTAAATTCATGTATGCTGTTGTGGTTAACTGGCTGAAATAGAATAATTGGCATGAATTTGTTACAAAATTGTGTCGATGCCTTACAGAAACTGGGTGTTAAAATCTCTATCGATATTAGGATAGAAGAATGTTTAATTAGTGACAGTATTTTTCTAAAAATTATAATGAAAAGCTATGAAGTAAGCCCTCAGGTTACATGTACTTATAGGTATAAGTAAAAAAGATGACATATAACTTACAGTAAGATATAAATTGTAAATGCTGTTCGTTCTATAAGAACTGTATTAGGTATTAGATACTGGGTAAAATGTGTTACAGCGCATGAATATTAAAGGGATAATTCTACATAAAAAGTTTGGTGCTGGTTTTAGTAACCGTTACGAGATTAAGGAAAAAACAATGGTTATAAGATGAGGATTTTGATTGTTACAGGAATGTGGTCAAATATAAAACAAATAAGTGTATTACTTATTTGTTTTGTTGTTATAAAAACTTTAAAATATACCTGCTTTGTCTGATAGCAAGTTAATATTAATAAATTAGAACAAAGTGTTTTTATTTTGTAAATAGGTACTTCGGTCCAATTTATGGCTCCCGCAGACAGGCGCGACGCGACGGTGCGACGCGATTCTAGTAGCACAATTTCCATGAAGGTTTTATAGAAATTGTTCTACTAGAGTCGCGTCGCCATATCGCGTCGCGCCTGTCTACGGGCCTTTAGTATTAGTTTTATCTAGCAATTTCTAACGGTGCTTAATTAGGTATATAATCAACGAAAGGCAGTCTTATTTTAATTAGGTACCTAATATTTATTAAGTTTCATAGTTAGATACGTAAACAGAGTCTATTGTTAATTGATGATAATTATATTAATTTAATTAATGGATAGTATTTTAAATAAAATAATTAGCTAGCTACGATGAATGAGGAACCAATCTAAAATTTGAATTACCTGATAAAATATTGTGTGCTTTGTTTTTTAGAAGTACAAGATTATCGCCCAATTCAAATTCAAGTAGTTAATTTACTCGCGGTTCTATGATAAAGGCTCCTACTTACTGGCGCGACTTGTCGCGCGACGCGTCGTGACACAAAGGCACCGCTTGTAGCGCTACACGCGGTGTCTTTGTGTCGCGTCGCGTCGCGCGACAAGTCGCGCCAGTATCTAGGAGCCTTAAGGCTCTTGCAGGCTAGTGGGATATCGCGGGCGCGACAGGCAGCAGCGTGCCTGTCACGCCCGCGATATCGCCCCAGTCTGCACGAGCCTATAACTTCCCGTACTTATCAGAGGTATTAATAGGCAATCTAGACCAGACCCAAGGTCAAGAAGTCAAGTTTTTGTTAAGGACATACTTAACAAAAACTTGACTTCTTGACCAAGGATCAAGGAACATTCCTTGAACCTTAAATACCCTTTTTATTTAAGTTGCACATGATAAACTATTATCATATTTTAAATATATTATTTAATAAATCCACTGACACCCACTGATATAATATTAAATGCGCCTATCAAAACTGGGTAGTAGGTCCATGGGTTCGAACCCAAGCAGGCACTTTACTTTGTGTAAATTATTTCATCACCACTGCTCTCAAAACGGTGAAGGAAAAAATCGTGAGGAAACAGGCATGTCCTAGAACCAAAAATTCGAAGACATGTGACATCTACCAACCCGCACTGGGCCCGCGTGGTGGATTACGGCCCGCTCCCTCTCACAGAGAGGAGGCCTGTGTCCCAGCAGTGGGAACATTATAGGCTGATTATGTATTCCACATTCACATGTCCTTCAAAACGGTTCCTTATAAAACTTTAGGTTTAACAGACCTAGAGTGGCTCTTTATTAAATATTTTCTTCTTATCTTTATTTAATATTAATAGTCCTTATTTGCGTAAACGGGTATTTACCTACTTTGAATATTTAAATATTTATTTATTACTTACTAGCTGCGCCCCGCAGTTTCTCCCGCATACATCTGGATCACGTGGGAGTATCGGGATTAAAAGTATCCTATGTCCTAATCCAGGTCATGGTATACCCAGGTGTTTAATTTCATCCAAATTCGTTCAGCCGTTTTAGCGTGAAAGCGTAACAAACAAACAAACTTACATTCGCATTTATAATATTTATATTATTATAGTTACCTATGTGTTATATACTTCAGTTTTTTAGATCTACTTTTAAGGCTCCTACATACTGGCGCGACTTGTCGCGCGACGCGACGCGACACAAAGACACCGCGTGTAGCGCTACAAGCGGTGCCTTTGTGTCGCGACGCGTCCCGCGACAAGTCGCGCCAGTATGTAGGAGCCTTTTAGCTTGGATTGTTATCTCTAGATTTAGATGTAATTTTCATTTTTGAAAGATGTTGTAAACTAAGACTAATTGTATAAAGGAGGTAATTCGGGAGAGGCCTAAGTCCAGCGGTGAACTGGTGGACTAAAGGTACCACTATGCACAACACTCTCAAGTAAAGTTCGTTTCTAAACCCAGATAGTAAATTGACATTTCAAATCTGTTATTTGTTTTAGGATCCGTAGAACCCTTATAGTTTCGCCATGTCTTGGTGGTAGTGCTTGTAGGTACGATTCACGCATTCAACTATGTTGGTGGCCGCAGATTTTGACTGTTTTAATACTTTATTAGAAGCAATCAAAACGAAAAAATATCAAATTATCGGAAACTGCACAGTAAATTGACAACCCAAACGTAAGTATCTACGAGTACCTACTCATTAAGATTTACTACGCTAGTCTGCGGAGTAATTGCGTTACACACATAAACTGACAATTGTCTGCAATGGATTTAATTTTGACAGTTCGCCCACGTCCATTGCGTTATTTTACGTTGTTGAGCAGACGAATTTTTCAAACTTATGAAGCAATGAATAGGGATGATGCTTGGGTAAAAAAAAGAAATCCTATTCAGGCCATGAGTCAGATAATAAAAAATATTAAACTCGTATTTTTTGATTTATCATACCTATTATTAAAAAAATACTTAGATAAAACGCATTAAAGTGGGGGCTCGCTACGTCACAATTCAGTATAAAATCTATCAAGGCGTGACGTCATGTCACTTGCTCGATGAAGTGCCAGCACGCGCCGCAGCTGAGCCCGTAGCTTTAAACTCCCCGTTTAATAATAATTCTGTTCAGATCCAGCCTGTCCCACCTTGCTGTCCTCCCCCCAGCGACGCCCTAAGCCGAGGTCCGTACCCCACAGGGGGTGCGCTTAGCGTGCAGTCGCTTAGTAATGTAAGTAATTCGCCCCTGGCTGGAGGCTTTGAGTCCGCTTAAGGCAGCCACAGGATAGTCCGGTTGAGTAGCCACGACCTCTCAAGGTTAACTACGAGATGCCATACATAAAAACAAAAAAAAAACGTCATGTCACATTTTAACTCAATTTGTCGCCGTAATCTTTTGATTACGTAAAAAAAGAAAAAAACACGTGTCCAATATTTTTAATAATCATGGTACCTGACGGGCAAAAAAAAATTTTCATCATCCCTATTAGCAATAGGTATCCTTCAAAACTCTCGGATTGTGATCGAAAGAGTTTACGTAATTAGGGTGCTGGTAATTAAACGCGAACGTAATGAGTTATGCATCGAAGTGAGCTAAGCCAAATCTCTCTGCAAGTAGCCTATGCAAGTAGCGTGTCTACAGAATGCAATTAAAGTGCATAAGTGATATTTACTTCCAATTAATTGTTATTTGAGGTTATTAAACTGAACTTAATCAAAATCAAAATATTGTTCATATTTCAAATAAACCTACATGCCCACTTATGAAACGTCAGAAGCTAGGTGCACGGTTCCAATTAGTCGTTTGATCGTTTCCTATGGAGAAGAGCCGGCAAGAAACTCCACGGTTAGGTACTCTTTAAAAAATAATTGGCTTTTACAATGTTTTCAAATTAATAGGGATTTTTTTTTTGGATGGGAAATCATCAAATAACTTCTCCCGCTCTGGGCGGTGCGGGAGGGTGTCTCAGACTCTTACTGACTAAAACCCACCCGTATTCCTTCCTGTTGCCTGTGTTGCCAGGGGCCTTGGTGATCCTTTAGTACCTTCCCGCGACCCCGGCTGGCATCGGCCCTAATGGACCCCTACACTTGTGCTGACGACATCTCTTTCGAGTTCTGTCGACCCGGGCCTGGTCCTTACCGGACGGTGAGCTACCCATTGCTCACCGTCCGCAAGCCCGCGCCTACGGTGGCCGGAAATCCGCCCGGGATTCCCGACGCCCAGGGCGTCTCCTGCGGCGGCTAGGGGCGACAGGGCAGTGTTAATAGGGATTGGAGGACAATGCAGGCCTGTCAAGAAGTAGGTATTTAACAAAAAATTAATGGTCTACAAATCTACAGTCTATTAAGCCTACAACGTTCTCACATTCACAAAATATAAAATAATCTATGTAAATCTTATATATAAAATTCTCGTGTCACAATGTTCGTTCCCGTACTCCTCCGAAACGGCTTGACCGATTCTCATGAAATTTTGTGAGCATATTGAGTAGGTCTGAGAATCGGCTAACATCTATTTTTCATACCCCTTAGTGATAAAAAAAAAATGCATAACAACGTTTGCCGGGTCAGCTAGTTATTAATAAAATAATAAAAATAAAAACCTATTTAAACCAAATGACATGATTGGCTTTGCAACTGTAACAATTCTGAATTAATATCCTGTCTACAAAAGCCATAAAGTTGAAATTAAAATTGTAGGTAAGGTACCCTTTTTTTTTTGTGGGTGGGAAATCATCAAATAACTTCTCCCGCTCTGGGCGGAGCGGGAGGGTGTGTCAGCCTCTTACTGACTAAAACCGACCCGTATTCCTTCCTGTTGCCTGTGTTGCCAGGGTACTCGGTGACCCATAAGTACCTTCCCGCGACAGGTAAGGTACCCTGATGATAGCTCTATAAAATGTGAGCTAAGCCAAATCTCTCTGCAAGTAGCTTACCTATGCAAGTAGCGTGTCTGCATAATGAAAGTTACTAGTGCATAAGTGACATTTACTTGCAATTTATTGATAAGTGAAAACACACACACATGCCTTATTCCATAATTTAAGTCGCATGAAACGTTAGATAGTTGCCGGATTGTCAGTAAAAATAAATATTTATCCCATTTAGTCAGCAATCACGCACAATATAAGTTTTCTCACAGTTTTACAGGGTGTCTTGCGTAAAACAGAAAGTACGTGATATTTGCCGAGACCGAGTCTCCCACGTGAAATCGGGTGAGATTCGGCTCGACCTGCTCCTAAACGTCTCACGTAATTAATGGATGCCCCCTAAGGGCCCCAACTTACGAGTTAAGCGTGGGTTCTAACCCAGGCAGGCGCTTTACGTTGTGTGATTTATTTCATCAGCACTACTATCAAACGGTATAGGAAAAAACACATCGTGAGAAAATTGGTCCAAAAGAAAAAAAAATAAGATATTTGACATAGCTACCAATCCGCACCGGGTCCTCGTGGTGGAATACAGGCCACTCCGTCTCACAGAGAAACATTATAGGCTGATAATGCGTATGCTTAATAGGAATTAGAATAGCAAGAAATTAAGTCAATTAAGCTTGACTTTTTGGTCCAATTAGGTCTAGACATTTTGTAGATAATTTGAAAACCAACCTGTTGTTGGCATTAAAGACTGAATATAGAACGAAAATATTTTGTTAAATAAGACAAAACTGTAATGAGTTTCCGCGTCGTTTTTTTATAAATGAAAGGTATTTGGGTTTCACCAATATTTTGAAAACATTTTTTTCAAATTACCATAATAAGTATAAGATCACGTCCGTATTCCCCGAAATGTAACCCACAGTTCGCCTGATATGTTATTTTAAAATGTATGTTTTTAGGTAAGTATATTGCTTTTTATCGTTTTAAATATGACGCGTACGCAATAACAAAATTAGGCAAACACTATTCAAGGTTTCAGAAGAGATTTATCGATAGAATTTGCTCATTATTACTTGTTTGTTACAAATGATGTATTACTACGTGAGTTACTACCGCATAAGAGAAAAATCTGTAAATAAGTGGCTCAGTAATTGTTTATTTAATTGAGGAATAGACATTTTAATATTCTGTTTAGAAAAATAATAATAATTATTATTAATAAAGGCGTACATATGGTTTATCTTTCTCGTTAAAAAAAAAAACCTTTGATAAAAAAAAAACCACAAAAAAAAAAAAATATATATATAAATGTAAACTACAACACGTTCTCTCAAGACGGCGTGAATTTCTTAGAAGATTGAACGTCTAGTGTGATGTGGCCACCGGTGGTACACGCCGCCATATCAGCGAATACTTGTGCTCCACCGGGTGGTACACCCCGGCCTGAACGTGTTAAGTTTAATATAAGTTGTAGGTAATATTTTCATCCAAGCGTCGTCTCGTCGAGGAAAATCTAATGAAAATAGGAAATTAACAGCAGCTTTCCTTTCTACAATAGCATACATCCTTTTAATTTATAATAAAAGTCCCCCCGCCGCGTCTGTCTGTCTGAGCGCGATAAACTCAATAAAATAAATACTGAACGGATTTTCAAACGGTTTTCTCTAATGGACGGAGTGATTCATGAGGAAAGTTTATGTGTATACTTCATTAAGGTTTTGTATAGATTGACTAAATATGAGGATTATTGTTGAATATGTCGGAAAACGTCATGCCTAGTGGGAGCTTTACTGGCGTGGGCCGCGTAAACCGTATGAGATACATGCAAATTTATTTTCTACAGGATTGCATCCTAAATAGTTTAACAATAAAGTCCGCGATAGTTTATGTCTGTCTTTTAAGGATGACCCATAGTAACCATTCTTTCTGAATTGGATAGACATTTCATTGTTATTTCCGAAGCTGTTTTAACCGGTAAGTATTATAATAATCCTTATCCAATAAAATATATTATTTAAATTTCGCATTTAATTTAGATTAAAGATGCCTTTACCATATCATTTAAATGAATGCCTAAAAAGTTATCACAGATTCAAAATTACGCGTGACAAAATAATTATGGTTGACGCGGCGGGCGTAGCGCTCGGCTATGAGATATGCGATCGCTTTCTTTTAATCCCAGTAGTACGTCCCAGTGGGATATTTTACGACATCCACGCGAACGAAGCCGCGGGCAAAAGCTAGTTCATTATAAGAGCCTCGTCTGTTTGGCGTTTTCAGTAGCCGTCCCCCGACGCGCGACGCGACGATGTCGCTTGGATCAAAATATCACTAGGGTGCAACTTATATTAACATAAAGGGCCAAGACGTATTATTTTTTTACTCTCTAGATGTTTTTGTTTGTGACGGGTTTTTTTTTTAGATTTTGAATGTGTTTTTATTTCCTGCTTTTTCGGGTCCATATAGGATCACTCGTGTGTCTGTGCTCCGAATATAATGGACCGATTGAATTGAAATTTGGGACACATATCAATTTATGTGATCCAAACACGGACGTATTACGTAAATAAATAAATTTTGGACATGGGGGTCACTTTTGGGAGACGAATAAGAAAATTAAAAAAAGTTTTGCACATTGTAGGTACCGTGTGACATATCAAATGCTTACGAAGGCTTACTGTGAGAGTCTCAAGTATATTTTATTTATAATATTAAAATAAATTGTTCTAAAGTTATCTAAGAAAGTAGCTGAAAATTGACCATCCCGTATCTTTGAAACTGCCAAGCATAGAATTTTGGAAAAAATACACAAAATAGTTCTATACTTATAGATTACAGAAAAACCTATAAGAAGTCTATGGTCTTAAAATAACACATCTTTCAAACAAAACACAAAAAAAATAAATCGGTTCAGCCGTTTGGAAGCTACGATTCCGCAGACAGACACACAGATACACACGTTTAACTTATAACACCCCTCTTTTTCCGGCGGTGGTAAAAAAATAAATTAAACAGAGTTTATTATGTTTAGGACAAAATGTATATTTTATTGTGAATACTCAAATAGTGCTAAAAAGTTCTTAGTTTTAAAATTGTTACTTATTTCCTTGTCAAAATAAAAATCTGTTCTGGCTTATTTGTAATACACGAATAACCTTCTTTTTTCTTTTTTTTTGGGTGGGAGTTTATCAAATAACTTCTCCCGCTCTGGGCGGAGCGGGAGTGTGTCAGACTCTTACTGACTAAAACCCACCCATGTTCCTTCCGTTGCCTGTGTTGCCAGGGGCCTCGGTATCCCTTTCGGACTTTTCCGCGACCCCGGCAGACTTCGGCCCTAGTGGACCCCTACACGAATAGCCTGTAAAATCATTTCAGGAGTCCCTGAAAAAATTATAACCATCTGAATTATACAGGGTTAAATTAAATTAGGGGGCGAGATTCCGCATACGTGAATACAATTTTTTTTTTGTTTTCTTTTTTTGTGGGGTCTGCGACCGCAGTTAGTGTAGTTACTTGTAAAATTTGCTTCAAAATTCGTTTTTTTTTTTGGTAAATTTTACAAAAGTGTTTGGTATCGATATCTAAACACGTTAAACAAAAGAAAACGGATTTATTAACTTATACTTGAAGTAACAAACAACACTTCCAGCGGTCGTTGATCCCCTAATAAAACATGACATTTTCTTTATTTTAATTTGCGGAGTTTCGCTAGCCATTAAATTTGACCCCGTATAGAAGAACTTTTATAAAGTTCTACCATATTATCATAACTCATAACTCATCTCTCAACTGCCTGCCGTAGTCCTCTGCTGCAGGCTTAGCATGACGCTTTGTATTTCTTCGAAGAATAGACAAGGCTCTTTCTATACAAAGTGACATTTCGTTTCTCCTGTTTGACATCCCACCGTAGAAATCCTTCTACATAAAAAAGGACCTAGACAAAGATCGTTAGTAACGAAAGACAAAATGACAGATTCTAGAAGGATTTCTACGGTGAGATGTCAATAATGGAGAAACGAAATGTCACTTTGTATAGAAAGAGGCGTGTCTATTCTTCGAAGAAATACAAAGCGTCATGCTAAGCCTGCTGGACAGGCCTCTTATTAGAAGTAACTGTATCTAATTCAGGCTATTATAATTGGCTAAATTCTAATATTTTTTTTGCCAATAACGAGTTGTACGACATAATATTGTTCCGTTACGTTGAACGCTTCACGGAAAGGGGAAGAAATTAATATTATATTTTATTTTGTTACTGTTTTAATTTTTAACGGCAATAATAATAATTATGATTATTGAAAACTTTTGTTGTTTTTTTTTATTTATAGCAAATACTTAAGTGGTTATAGCTTTTTTCAAAATGTAGAAATTGTTTTTATTTATTTTTCTTGCAGATGAATTTGAAGGACGACCATTTCGCGGCAGATTGTACTCTTTCTATGATCTAGAAATTGCATTACATCACTGTTCAAATGACTAGCAGTCAGATCTTGGACGAAGTCATAGCAGTATCTTGCATAGTGGAAAAGTTTTATTGCTTATTGAAAATGTTATCTTGCATATTGAAAATGTTAACTTGCATGTTGAAAATATTAACTTGTGTATTGAAAATATAAACTTGCATGCAAGATACCATTACATTACACTATATTGAGCCCTGGCTTGAGTGCAAGATACTTGAACTATGCAGCTTACGTCCAAGAACCGTGCAGAAACGCCACTTATTTTGCATTGGATTGCGGCCTGCACTTTGATAACTTTAAATCATCCTGGAAGTCCTTAAAGTAGTCAATGAAAATCATTTATGTATGAAAATATGAGGTATTTTTGGATGGTAAAAGATAATGGTGCCAATTCTCTTGTTCACAAACTAAACTAAATTTAGGTTCAGTGCATCTCTTTCTTTCTATTTCATTAAGAAAAGGACAGAAGATGAATTTTAGTTTAGTCCTGTCAAATTAATCAGCGCTTGACGTAATTTTAGTAGGCAAGTTTTTAATCACATCTAAACTTGTATGGAGTAGTGACAGGTGCTGATTAATTTGACAGGACTAAACGAAAATGTATCTTCTGTCCTTTTCTTAATGAAATAGAAAGAAAAAGATGCACTGAACTTAAATTTAGTTTAGTTTGTGAACAAAGGAATCGGCACCATTGTCGGTATAAAGCAATAGTTATTTAAGGTAGATATTATTATTTTTTTTTTTTATAATTGTTCCAAAGAGAATTGTTCGACAATAGTAGGTACTTAGTACGAATGATAATAAATTTGTGATCGATATTATAAGCAATAAGGATTGTTGACTTAATAAAAAATTTTTGCTTAGATATACTTGGAGATGAGGAAATGGATCTATACCTAGATAGTTCAATGTTTTGTATGAATTTAGAAGTGTATCATTGACTACCGGTTGTTAGTCCGTCGATTGTTATAAGTTTGCTGTTAGAGTTTAGACGGCAGTTTTGCCGTGTCTAAAACCGGGTAATTGCGTAACATACTAAAGGGGGTTTTCATTTTGACAGTTCAACAATATTCATTGCGTTTTTTACGTTGCTGAGCAGACAAATTTTTCGAACATATGAAGCAATGGATTAGCAATATACTTCAAAATCATTGAGATTGTGATTGAAAGTGTGTTAAGGCTGCTGCAGACAGGCGCGACGCGACACTAGTAGCATTATTTCTATGAAGACTTCATGGAAAGTGTCGCGCCCGTGATATTGCGCCAGTCTGCCTTTAGGGAGCAGGTTTAGACAGGTTACGTTTGTATTTTTGCGATAAGATTCATACGTACTTTGGTACTAATCCTTGCTACCGGCCATAAAACGTTAATTAAGTATTATATTAATTTTAATTAATCGATATTTGTAATAGTGACATCACATTAAAGTAATTTACGCTTTTAAGCTTATAAAGCTATATTTATCGTTTTATGAAATTAATCATGACAAAGACAGTACCTTTATTATATTACATCGTATTATTTTGTTCTGTATTTTTATCTAGTTGCGCAATTATTAAATGTATGTTGGTAGTCTGTTATTTACTCATTATAATAATTGTGTCTAAAATGTAATCGGAAACATAAATAATTTAAGTTTTTGGTAAACATAAATGTTCATTGAAATTTGTAGGTAGGTACCTATAAGCAGAACTTAAATCAAAGGTAATATTCATTAAGGCTCGTGCAGACAGGCGCGACGAGACTGATGAAACAATTTCTATGAAAACTTCACGGAAATTGTTTACCGGCGCACAGTGGAACGAATGTATGGGAGCGGTTGGACGTAGACATGTCCGAAAAATAAGAGTAAAATTATGACAAACTAATGATGCCATCTTATTCGATTACTTAATGCCTTCATAAATTGTGGTGATTAATTTCTTCATAACTCCCATATTTCGGGAGTAATTTGAGAAAATGTGAAATTTTACTATGAAAATGAGTGTATCGAGCTCTCTCCCTCCTGATTCCGGGCTTGTTTCAAGTAGCGGTCTCTAATATCGTAATGCTATTACTAAGAGCTATATTTAATACTAAGATACATAGTGCGCCAAATGTGCACTTTCTGGGATAAAAGGA
This sequence comes from Atethmia centrago, assembly GCA_905333075.3. Taxonomy (NCBI): domain Eukaryota; kingdom Metazoa; phylum Arthropoda; class Insecta; order Lepidoptera; family Noctuidae; genus Atethmia; species Atethmia centrago. The sequence continues at coordinate 8,184,614 of HG995383.1, read as the reverse complement.
AATGAAAATTTAAAAAAAAAAACGTTTTTTCCCCATTTGTATTTACTTTAAACCGCAGACAGACTTATTAAGAGGTCTATAAATATATTATATATATACAGAAATATATATTAACAAAAATATTCACAAGAACTGATGAGAGTATGACTTTTAAGTAAGTTGATAATAAATTACCTAGTTTCATTAAAAGTACAATAAATAATTAAGATGTAAGCTCTAATTTACTAAGTTACACATTTTAAAACAATAACATCATTTAATTATCTTCGTCATCATCATCATCATCAATTAATTCAAATTCAGAATCGATGTCCGCTAAATCATTTATGTTAACAAATTCGATATCACTTTTCTCAGAATCCGTAAGCTCATAAAATTCCTTAAAAGAAGATTTTTTTACAAACTTATTTCCTTTTGGACGGATACTTGTAACAAGTGGATCAGAAGACAGTAAAAGATTGTGCATAATATCTTCATTGCATGAGATACTGCTATGCTTTCGAGAATGCCCCTCTCTATATTTTCTAAAATCTTTATTTCTAGCCTCAGATGCCTCTTCGGATAGAAAACCAATGGGCACAATTGACATGTTCTGAACTATGTCTGGCCCATGCATTAAAATTTTATGAAGTGAAGAAGGCATATAATACCATGGGTATAACTCCACGTAAAGCTTAGCAGTATCAAAGCAGAACTCTCGGAATTTAGTTACGTTGATCTTCTCTCCTGATGAAATACACTGCAAGATCACACAGATTTTTCTTAAAAGCATAGCATCTATTCCGGTCAGTTCAGCAGATTTAGTGTAGTTTTCAAAAAATCTCCTTGCCGAGTTGCCATTGTTGGTGGATCCACTGCCTTGTTTCACAACATCGAGAAGTAAGCCCGTTTCTCTTCTTACAGCCTCTTGAACTCTTTTCTTCCTGTCATCAACTTGCCTTTTTGCTATATCACCCCTTACTTGCCATGATTTTATGTCTAATTTGTAGGAAATGTGTAATAAGCATTCCATTGAGCGAATCCAAGCGTGAAGGGTGCTTAAGCTATATTTATACATGTCCTCGTTTGCGTGTTTATCTTTGATTAACTCTAAATTATTCATTTCTTTAGGACAAGCCTTGCATATGTCACACACTGAAGCTGCTGTATTGGATATAATGGAATGAATTTTACCATCAATCATTGTCAACAGCAGTTGGTGTTTGACACTAATTCCATCAGTGATGGTGGATGGAGTTAAGGCTTCAATCTCTGCTTCGATTTCAGCCATCTCTCTCTGCACATTTTCTTTGGTTTCCTTTATAAACTTAAACAATATTGGCCGGCAAAATGAAGTGGAAGATGGTCGCTCGTTTTCCCAAATTGTTACACCTTTTGAGACGAGCCGCAGTGGTACAAGACTAATCATAAAATTACTAGCAAGATCGATTTGCTCATCTTCACTCGTCCTTTGATGATAAATGCTTTGGCTAGATGATCCGTCAAAACCCCATTTGCTGGTCAATACGAGCTGTTGATTGGGATCAACAGGGGTTTCTAACGACCTAATAAGTCTTCTTGAGGTTAAATCCATCAAGGCTTGTAATTTGATTTTTGCAGAGCTCTCTGTAACTGTGAGATCTTCTTTGGCCGGATAGCACTTAATTTTTTCTTTAACCAACATGTAGTAACTCGGGTATTGAAGAGCTCCTTCTTGAGTGTTGAAATCCCGAAGAGTGTTATAGCGCCATTTCGATAAGTTCATCGATACATAAAGAGCCAATGCCTTCAAAGGGGATATTTCCCGTACCTGAATTGATTTACCTTCAATGAAGGCTTTGATTTTTGAGGCCTCTTCTGGATTCTCCGTCAAGTATTTCATAACATAAGCTGTATCGCTTTGTCCTGCCTTTTGAAGCGCCCTTTCGGCCGAAAACATAATTTCAGCGCTGCTACTGCTGCATGAAAGACTATCTTCAGTGCGTCTTCTTTTTTGCCGGTTACTAAGGTCCTCAAAAGATTTACGAGGACTAGGATGTGTACAAGTTGAAGCATCAGATTTAGCAGGAGAAATTATGGGCTCGATGACGTCACTTATATTTTCTGTAGAAGGTTCCATATTTTCATTCTGTAATTCCGGCCATTGAATTGCAGCCTGTAGCCAAATCTCATGTTTCTTCCGAAACTTATCTGTGCTTCTTCCAGACTGTGTCCATTTTGCATAAATGCGGTAGCAAAATCGACGACACCAGTCTTTTAAACTTGTTTCAGCACTTTCACATAACTGAACACAACTGTTATCTTTTAAAACACTGAACAAATAGTTAAAGTCGCGTAAATCTTAATGTGCGCGTGCGCATAAAGCAACGTGAATATCAAGATTTGTATTAAAATTTGGAAAATACATTGCGAGATTAGCTTGGATACAACGAGGTGTAAATCAACACTGATTTTAAAGTTACTAATAGTGACCTATTTATATAAAATCCAGGTATCCCAGGTATCCTTTGTTAAATAATGCAAGGTAATTAGTTATTGTGATAATTAGTAAATGATGCATGCTAAATTAGTGTATTAAGAGCCATTTAGTAATTAAATAATAGCAATGTTCTTATCAGTAATCATTAGTGCATCAGTTTTATATGTAAACCTTAAGTCCCTAATTATATATCCTAATTAGCTTATATCTTCTCTAATTGGCTGCTCAGAAATGTTATTGTAATAAGGTAAACCTTTAGAAAAACGGTTTTAATCAACAAAATAAACAAAAAATAAAAAAATTGTGTTATAAAATAAACATCACTCTTTATCCCAGAAAGTGCACATTTGGCGCACTATGTGTCTTAGTATTAAATATAGCTCTTAGTATTAGCATTATGATATTAGAGACCGCTACTTGAAACAAGCCCGGAATCAGGAGGGAGAGAGCTCGATACACTCATTTTCATAGTAAAATTTCACATTTTCTCAAATTACTCCCGAAATATGGGAGTTATGAAGAAATTCATCACCACAAGTTATGAAGGCATTAAGTAATCGAATAAGATGGCATCATTAGTTTGGCATAATTTTACTCTTTTTTTTCGGACATGTCTACGTCCAACCGCTCCCATACATTCGTTCCACTGTGCGGCGTCGCGTCGCGCCTGTCTGCACGAGCTTTTATGGTTTCGAAAATACAATTGCATTATAATTTAAATATTGAAATCGTTATTTCGATTTCAACATTTAAATTGTATAATTATTAATTAAGGTAGCTATAAGATTAGTCCATTTTAAAATGCCATTGATATGCCTCAACTATTCAATAAACAACGATTCTTGTCAGTGATAGTATACAATTATATTAGATATAAGTTAACTAATACTGGTTATAAAAGATAGTTAACCTTGCTTAATTTCACTATAATTAATTACTAGTTTTTGCCATCGGCTTTGCCCGAGTGGATGTCGGAAATTATCCCACGAGAACGTGCTACCGGGGGATAAAAAATATCCTATGTGTTAATCCAGATCCATAATATAAACGATCTGTGTGCCAAATTTCATTCAAATCCTATTAGTAGCATTATACAAATGATTGAAATACTATCGTGAATTCATGCAAGCCTAGTACTTTTTGTTAGGTTACTGCTCAGAAATTGTGCACGAGTCGGAATACCGTTTTGAACGCATGTAACGTACTACCGGGATAAAAAGTATCCTATGTCCTAATCCAGGGGGTAACCATCACTTCTTATAGCAGTATTATTATAGTTATTATTATTCTTCACAGTGGGAAAGTGATGGAGCTATGCAGGACTTATAGCTCCATCTCTTTCTCACGCTAAGTAATATTGAAATAATACTGCTTTAAGAGGTCATGGTTACCCCCCTGGTCATGGTCTCCGTGTGCCAAATTTCACCCATATCCGTTTAACCGTTTTTGCGTGATTTTTGAGTAAAAAACATCCTAAAATACAAATTTTCACATTTATAATATTAGTAAGATTTCTAAAATATATAAAATAATAATAATAATATAATTGAGACTAAAAGAACATTTTCTACCTACTAGCTAAGTACGGAATTATCTATGCCCTGGTAAGCCCCGCGCGCCTCCGATTCGGAGTCAAAAATCAATTGTGTCTCATTAGCTGTAATGTAGTTAAGTTACAATTTTACCTATTGGTAGGGTAGCAATGTTGGCTATTTCACTAGGTATAAATAAGCCGGATAGGTTTTGTAAGTATGATCCGTAGGTCATTGCTTCATAGATAGAGATACGAAAAAGTGCTTCCATTAATTATAGAATAAATACTAAAGGCGCAGTACAGGCGCGGCGCGACTCTAGTAGAATAATTATTATTCTACCAGAATCGGGCTTGTCTGCGGGAGTCTTAATGTGTACGTGTGATTTGGTGGACCTAGTGTGTGTAGGTATATATATATCTTACGTGATATAAAACAATATTGTTCCTGTCTATTTATTCAATAGTATTATTTAAATTTTACCTCTCATTGTGTGATTTCAATAAAAGCTTGCCATAAAACATTTTTTTTTCTCTGCGCCCTACATTTTATTGTTTTCAGTGCAAGACTTGGACCAAAGTATTGAAAGTAACCGATTAATCGTCTTACTGAGGGCAGGCTGTTGCTATTTAATAATGGTTGAGATCGATTCTCATCTTTGAAAATGTGTGCGTTAAGAAAATAAAATAAATCTGAGTCGTGAGCCATGGATCTGCGTCCCAGTAACTACTCCTGGCAGTGCGGTAAGGAGAAGGAGATTAAACAAATAATAAGAGTAAACTTTTTCACAAATCGATGGAACAGGGTGGGTCAATACTTGCCGACTTTAAATTATTGATAATGAATAGTGGGAAATCTCGCTATATAAGCTTTGTATTTTTTGCACGCTTCAAGTAATCTTCGTGTTAACTGAATCGTAAATTTGGATGTCAACAGGATAATAAGTAAAATAAATGACATTTGAATAAGCCATGCATCGAGTTTCGAACTTTACGTTTGACACTATAAGTCTAAAAACTTTTTGCAAGATGCGCTGGGCAAGGCCTATAAGAGCTTAAACGAACTAGTGGAGGCTGAGTGATACCAGATACCACTACAGCGTAAATACTCTTTTCACGCAGAGAAGGAACGAGGTTTGCCAAGCTCTGCTCACTTACGCCGCCCATGTTGGTGATTCCAGGCCAGATATTCTTGGTGTTGTGGCCTCCTTCCTATAGTGATAAAGATTCAATAAAATCACAATTGGCATGGCCGTATATATGAGCATTTAAGCAATGATATTTTTTATTTCGATACCAAGTCACAGCCTTACTTTTAAGAGTAAAATTTTGCATGTAGCAAGTATGCCTAATTTCAGCTCCAGGGAAAATGGTTTCATGAGTACCAACGTCAATTTTCATTTTATATCGAACTCGTTCAGTCATGCAGACATATTTCAGAGATTCAGAAAGATTCGATCTATATTTTTATTGCATGATCTGGTTCTGGTTTAATAGCTTTGTCGGATTATATTTGCAACACTAACCGTCTTCCAGGTTGATCTAATGCAAATGAATTCTGACACAATCGTGGTCTCCCGGAATTAGTTTCTAAATGTAGCCCTGTTACAGACGTCCAGTTCATACCCACGGAGAAGGGGAAATATATCCTCGTGCTTCGCGGCTACACGTACTCACAAGTTGGGGGACGGTTCTTCTACTGTTCGTCGAAGCACATGGGGTGCCGAGCGCGGGTTCGGCTGCTGTCGGGGAAACTCGTGGCGTCTGCTGACAAACACAACCACGCGCCCCCGTCCCACGCCCGTTGCGGTAACGGCGCCTTCGTGCAACTCCGTCCCAGAGGCCTGTCCAACTTCTCGGGACTATCCTCAGCCATTCTCCCTTCCCCTATTTCTTCGCCAACTGTAGCAGCTCTAGCCCTTCATGCCCTGAACTTTCCGAGGATACTTCCTAAAACAGACCTATGGTCGCGACTCCCTAATCCGGAAGATAAAAAGGATCCTTAATAAGTTAAGAAGAAATATATTGAGCAATAAATCGTATGACATAGTGTTGATGTTCACTGATGTGTGTCGGGCCGGATTGTTATACATTGTTATTGAAGATACGATTGTTAAGGAACTTTTGTGAAAGTTGCTTAATGTTGGTGACGTTAAGGTCTTAAAATATGTGAAGAATATTGTGCAGCTATTTTTTTTGTCTTAAGGAGGATACACACGTTAGTGCAGAAACCCACCTTTATTTTATACGGTGTTTTGTTTCCTCCACTATGATAGTCCTTGAAGGTACTTTATTACTTTTCTTTTCTATTCATACAGTAGGGTATAATTATTTAATGCCCTGTTCTTATTTTAATTTTTGCGATTATTTTTTTTGTGTTTTTACGGTACTCATAAGCCCGAGTACGTCTGGATTTTATAGGGTAGGTATTAAATATTTTTCACATATGAAATTAGGCGTTAAAATGAGCTGTGAATTATTTATGTTGCAACGATACGCATCAGTGCACAGAGACGTTTACTTAATACTAGACTAGGTCGTTATAGAAATCGAATGTTTCTTGAATTTGTTGATCTCTAAAATTTGTGTATATTTCGAAAATTTAATGTTATTCCTAAGCTTCGCTTTCAGTGATAATTCAACGCGATACGTAATTCGGTGATATTTTCTGAGTAATAGTTATAGTTATATGAGCCTTATTATATCTACGTTAATTCTACTTAAAGTTATCTACATGTTAATACTTAATATTTCGTTTGTATATAAAATCTTATTTTTTAAATATAGACTGCTCCTTTATGAATAATTATATATTGTGCTTGAATAATTTTGGCATTTTTATTTATAAACTTGCATGGAGTATAACTAAAGATCGTAATTTCGTTGGGATTTTAACAAATTTATCAGCTTTATTCCGCTCTATTATCTCAAAAACCTAAACGTTGCAAGAAATAAAGATAGTGCCCATGATACATACAGTTTAACTTACCCAAAATATAAAAATAAAAAAGTGAGTACCTAAACATAAGCTATACAAAAAGAGGTCTTTAGAAACTCATTTTAATGATCGACTGAACTTGCTAGAAGCTGTTTTAACGAGGAACACAACATCGGGATCTGTAAATCAAAATGAGGTATTTAACACATCACCAACCTCTACTCATTCCATTTCTGGTAAGCAACTGCTTCTATCTCAATATTTAAGATACTACGAATGACAAAACTGTTGTATGAAGAAAACTTGGTTATCAGCAATCTGTTTAGAGATTTTAGCAGGCGACTGTGCGCACAATTCACAATGGGTACTGTAAGTTGGAGGTTAATGCAACACCGATGAAGTTGCTGCTCACCCATGGTCGGAGAATACTACTGCACCGTTTTAACATTAACATCAAAATACATATACGTTTATGCCATAGGTGTACGATTCTCGACGAACCGACTGGGTTCCAAGAACTTGCTCGTCGAGGGCTACAGCTTCAGGAAGGAGTACTCCTCAGGAGCCAGGGTATCGTGGAGGTGTTCCAAGAGAGGCTGCCCAGCGACTGCGGTCACTCTGAACAATGAACTGCTGTGCACCAGATACTGGCACAAGCACTGACTTATCCAGGGACTGAATGAATCATGATGGAAGTTTGTTTTATTATGGCTATTGCTGCAGTGTTCAGTAAGGTCTTACTAACTGGTTACTTATTTACGATTTAGAGACCTCGCGCACGAAGACTGGTCGCAGTCGTCTTCAGCTCCGGCTACCGCAGAAGCTCCGATAAGATGCTTTTGTTTGAAGTTTAGTCGCAACGGTGGACGGCCAGTCGTGCGACTTTTGGTCGGTGTGGCCAAGTGCGCGATGCGCATTTTAATTCCTTAGTTGAACCTGGGTGGCAAGGCCACTGGCTGCGTAGTGCGCCAGATCCCGTAATTTAATTGGTATGGAAATTTTGAAGGTTGTATGAAATAAGGAACTCTGTCAGATAGAGGGATGCACTTGTCCATCTTCTATTTCCTAATTATGAAGTTTAATCGTGAAATCAATAAGATTGATATTTTTAGTATTATAAATACCTACTGAATTGTACATTGATGTTTAAATAAATACTATATTTTTTGTCAGTATTTTTATGTGCTTTTTATTGTTGTTAATCATTGCAATTTATCTGTATCTTTAAGCCTTCTTTAATTTAGTCACAATCAGTTGGATGGTACTGGAATTAAAATGATAAAAGTGTTGTATTTTTAGAAACGGTGGAGTTTTACACTACGGGTCGTGGTCAGATTGGGGCCTTGTTCAATGGCCAGAAATTCTATAAGAACTACCAGGGGAGTGAAGGAACGGTGTCTTGGATTTGCCACAACAAGCATGTTTGTAACCGTCGGATCAAAACCCAGGGACGTAATATTGTCTCCATCTCTGATAAAGGGCATTCACTTGAATGTATTGAGTTGGATTTAGAAGCCTATGAGGAGATTCAACGTGAGATGTAACTTCCACTTTAGAAAATAGGTTCCTTACTCATGTAGGTGCGGGTAATTAAGTGCTTTTTTGTTTTGCGTTTTAGGTATATGAAACGAGGATCCAAAAACATTTTTGAAGCCTTTCTCCGAGGGCTTCCCGAAACACCCACGTGTATATTCTGATATTATTATTAATATAGATTTTTTTAAATAGAATTTAACATTTTTTGGACCCCGTCTCATGAGCTACCCAGTATCTGCATGTAGGTATATCCGTATGTTGAGCATATAGCTGAATACAATTTCACCGATTATCTGGTTATTGACAAATCTTTTTATCAGAACACAAGGCCCGGACCGGCTCTTCTACAATCTAATATTTTTTTAGAGATATTTTAAAGATCTTTGTGGGTAAGCATCATTATATATAAATGTGCAAGTTAAGTACTAAAAACTTTATTGATTCCTGAAATTCGTCGATAGAGAGTTGAATCATACTTATAACCATTGTAATTTTATTTTTATGTAGTTGCATTAGTGTTTTAAACATAGGTACCTAATCCTTAAGGATTAAACATTTGGGCAAGGTATTAACGACTGAAGCCCGGCGCGTACCCGATTCGGGGTCAAACAATAGAAAATCTATTGTGTCTTATTAGCTGTTCTTGACCGATTAATACCTTGACCTTGGTATGACACCGGTCAACCCATCACAAGCGGCGCGCAGACAGAGTTATCACCGCATGAAATTCTGCAGTCAGTGGTTGAACATGGATTTCATCTCCAGGTAAAGATGAGATTTCCGCCGAGTTACTTAAAAACCTAGATTTCAAAGGTGTGAAGCATATTCTAAGCATGTACAATTCTATCTGGAAGACCAGGAGTTAGCCTGAAGAGTGGACAGAGTCCATGTTTGTTCCACTTCATAAAAAAGGGTCTATTAAAGACTGCAGCTACTATTACACGGACCGTGGCACTTGTTCCACATGTCAGCAAGATACACCTGTACATCATAAACAACAGGCTAAACCTCTTTCTCGATCCACGAATTCCAGAAGAACAAGCAGGTTTTGTTACATGCAAAGTCACGCTGGAACAAATCCTGAACGTTCGCTAAATCATAGAAAAGAGCCAGGAATTTAACATTCCTGTGTTGTTGTTTCATTTATTACACCAAAGCCACTGATTGGGTGCATTGGTATAAGTTGTGGGAGGTTCTAAAATATATGGGTACGCCTCAACATCGTATTGGCCAAGTCCGATGACTCTACATCAACAACCGCTCTTTCGTCAAAATAGACACCGATTGTTCAAATGGCGGCCAACAAGAAAGGCGTTATGCAAGGATGCATCCTCTGACCCAGCTCTTCAATGTATGGAGAGTATATAATTCGGAAAACTTTCGAGTGCTAGGAAAAGGGGTTCGCTGTTGGTGGAAAGCATATTTCCAATCTGCGGTATGTACGATGACGACACCGTTCTCCTTGCTGTAACATTTGACGACGTGAAGGAGATACTACATAGATTGAAGGTGAAAGCAAATCAGGGCTTGCAATAAATCTGCAGAAAACCAAGCTTATGTTGGTAGATCGTGCGGAAAAGCAATAGGTCGCTTAAAACATCCAAGGCATCGATACTGTGGACAGTTTCATTTATCTGGGCTCTAATATTAATAATGAAGGCAGCTGCGTCCCAGAAATAAAACGACGGCTAGACATGGGTAAAGATGCTTCGACACGCCTTCAGAACATCTGGAAAAATCATGATATAAGCTATAAAACCAAAGCCCGATTGGTCAGAGCACAAATTTTCTTGATTTTCCTTTATGGAGTCGAGACGTAGACAATCCCAGCAAGGGAAAGATAGAGGATAGACGCATTCGAAATGTGTTGCTGGAGGCACATGCTCCGAATAGAATGGACAACCAAACGCACAAATGTGTCTGTCCTTTCCCAACTCGATATCAAGATCAAACTGTAGACATACGTGTCTACAGTTTGCCTACAGCGTATTTTGACCTATTTCGGCCACATAATGTGAAAGGGAGAAAGCTGTCATTGTTGGCAATATCGAAGGAAAGAGAGCACTAGGCCGGTTGCTAAGACGATGGTCTGACCAAGTAGCTACGTCCACAAGCAAATTTCACCAGGTGCTGATGGCAACTATGGACCGGAGTCGATCGAGGGAGATTGTCCGCTTAAAGGGGTCCAGTGACCATGATCCTTAGTAATGAGGGACCGATTGGAGAAGAAGATTAATATGTTGTTACTTAGTTAAGAAATCTGTATATGAGATAGGTACCTAATAAATAAAAGCTATTCAATTGTAACAAGATCTGTTTAGCCATTGTATCTAGTTTTAAAATTCAATTATCGGATTGCAGAACTCATATAAGAACAGCAAATTAAATAAAAAACCCTAATTCTAAACAAATTATTTATGTGTTGTTGTGTGTTTATAAATAATATCTGTGTTACGTTTTAAAGGAATATTTATGTGAAAACCGAAATAAATAAAATAAATAAATTGGGCGTAATCTTTTTTAGTAAAGTATCATCTGTAACAAACCTAGACGACAAAGTAAAAAGAAAGAAAGAAAACAAAATAACTTTATTCGCCCCAGATTAAAGTGCACAATGTAAGAACACAAAAAAAACTTAATTGTAATAATAGTATTATGTCGCAGCTTACTAAAAATTTACCATGAAGTAAAGTTTTAGGTATCGTTAATTTCTTCACGACGAACAAGGGCCAGATTGGGGCCGAGTTTGAGGGTAAAAGGTTTCACAAGAACTACCAGGGAAAGAGCGACGTGGTCTCCTGGATCTGTCAATTCAAGACATGCAACCGAAGGATCAGGACACGGGGACACTACGTCATCGAAGTCTCGCAGAAGGAACACACAGAAGAATGCGTGGGGAGTGTGTGTGAAGAAGAGAGATTATATTCGGTGTGCTAAATACCTGATTTGATGTTTCTGCAGAAGTGAAGGAGATTTAGTTAGAGTGTAAAAATATAGGTATTTCTACAGTGCATGTGAACGTAGCAAAATCAGACATTGTGATATGTTTAGATTTCTAAAACCCTATTATTAAAAAGCAATGCTTAAATTCAGTGTTTTACTACGTGTGGCCATATTTTTGCTGTGATAATAGTAGATTGTACAACTTGTGCATAAAAGAAGTCAGTAAAGCCGCACGGGGTAACGTGCGGCTCGAGTGGATAGTTTAGTCGAGGGGTAAAATGGCTCGTTTATGCCCGAGTTACACACTCTGCTTTCACATCGATTGCGAGAAAATGAAACAGGCATTAAGTAAATAACAGTATTCCATTGTTTTAGTTTAATCACTTTCACTATTCATAACAGTTGCAAAATTGAATAAGAGAATAGGTAACTCCCGCCACGAAACATTTCAGTTTTTTTTAATTCTCAACATGTGTCATTCGACTTGGGTACTTCATACAGCCATAAAAACGTTTCATTCCGTTTTTAAATAATAAATTACAACTATTTTATCTGGTTTTATTAAATTAATGATAGAAAACACGAAAGTGATATAAATTAAAGCAAATGCAATAAAATAATGACTTTAATCTGCGACATTAGATTGTGCGTGTGGCTGATGGGCCTGATTATCTTTTTCTTAGAAAAATAATTACTTTATGCACTAAAGCATAAAAAGCGACTATATGTTGCCTACGCACAACATAAAGACGAACTTTTAGAGCATGAGAAGTGAAAAGTATTATTTATGCAGCTAAATCTTTGCATTTATTTTTATTATAGGTATATATACCTAGTCAATTACTACTTTCTAGTCCAAATTCCAAATAAGTACTAACTAGATGATTTTGTTTTTTTTCTAAGGATTAGCGTTCAAAACAACGATTTTATTGTGTATGAGCATTTATATCAGTATTATAATTTGTCATGCAATGTTTGCTTTATAAGTTTAAATGATTCGTAGTAACTAAGTAGATACTTATTAGAAATGGTAGGAGCTCATGCCTGCCGAATTTAATTGATTGAATGTGATTCTAAATAAATTTTTATTTAGATATGAAGACTTGTGTTGTTTAAATTATATTATATATTATATTAGTATTTTATTTCCTGTTGATTATGGACGCTCTGACGTCGAACATACAGAAAGAGGCACCCTGGCACATGCTGTTCGCCGATGACCTTGTTCTTGTCGGTGAAGATGGACCTGAGATCCAGAACAGATTGGAGAAATGGCAACAGGAGCTGGAGAATGTTGGTTTGAAAATCAGCAGAACCAAAACTGAATGTATGTTCTGCGATTTCGGCGGTCTCTCCAGTTCTGGAGTCATAGCGCTTGATTGCGCGCTTCTTTCAGTCTGTTCTGACTTTCGGTATCTCGGTTCACTCGTGCAAAGCGATGGCGAAGTAGATCGGACGGTTAAGCATAGAGTTAACACTGGATGGATGAAATGGCAGCAGGTCACGGGAACAATCTGCGACTCCCACATTCCCCTTAAACTTAAGGGAAGATATATAAAACAATGGTAAGATGTGCTGTCTTGTATGGATCAGAATGTTGGGCCACAAAAGGGATGAATGAAAGGTAATTGCATGCAGCTGAGGTGAGAATGCTAAGAGGGATGTGTGGTGTGACACGAATGGATAGAATAAGAAACGCGTACATAAGAGGAAGTCTAAAAGTGGCACCGGTGACTGAAAAGTTGTGCGGTAAACGGTTGTCATGGTATGGGCATGTGATGCGGAGGAATAAGGAAAATGTCCTGAGGAAAGTCTTGAGTATGAATGTCGATGTCTATAAGAGTAGGGGAAGACCAAAGAAACGATGGATGGACTGTGTGAAAGATGATATAGCTAGAAAGGGGGTGACTACCGAGATGACAACTAATGGAGAAGTATGGGATAAGGGCAGGAGAATGATGACAGAATATTAATATTTTGACTCTTAGCATTTACATTATGCAAATTTTTGCAATCAAAGATAAAAAAATATATTTTCGTTTTCCCAGTCATTGTCTCATACCTGGTCATATTTCTACAAGCATTGTACGCTGGAACATCTGTTATGTGACTCATGCTGTTAAGATTTGGACTTTGCTATATCTTTGCTATAACCGCTGAACATAGGTATGAAAGAATTAGATTTTCCCACACGCTCCGGCTGCTGGGTTCTCGGTATCCACCCGGTGACAAAGTGTATGGGTAAGTATGAAAGCTTGGACGTGTACTGGCACAAGCCAGTATAACAGCCTCGTCCAGGTTGGCCATGGTCTGGCTTCAGCCAACCACAACTCGTGATCGATGTCGATGTTGAATCGTTCTAAAATTCAAAATGTTATAGTATTATTAAATATTATAAATATTTTCAGCTTTATTTATAAAGACGACAAAAGGGACAACCATGCTTGTGTACAACGGGATGCGCTTCTCAAGAAACTACCAGCATCAAGCAAGCGGCAAGGTGTCCTATCGCTGTAACAAGATAGGCTGCTTGGCTCGCGTCAGCACCGTCGAGAATGAGATCGTTATGGTGAAGAATGAACATAATCATACTGATTAAATTAAGCAAGTTTGGATAGAGAAGAAGGAATAATGCGGCCAAAACAAATACTCCCGGACTCCTAAATCGAGCCACCGTGCAATTCCATGTAAAGTATAAAGGACTTAAACGTAAAAATAATGATGAGTTCAAGAAACAGTTTCTATGCAGTTTTGCATACTGGCCGTCATTATGGTGTCGTCATTGTACCGAATTTGAATTCGCGACCATTTAAAAAGATATAGACTTCTATACTAAAAATGCAGGGTGGCTCCATTTAGGAAGGAGGCCGGGAGTGTATATTTCCTTGTGTTTTGCCGTGTTCCTGTAATGTGAGCAATTGATTCCTGTGTACCTTCTATCTCTGTACCTTTGTTTTTTCTGTGTACCAATCATAGTATTATTAACTTAGTGGAAGAAGATGGCGGCATCCTGTATCAGGATAGCATATTTTACTGTAAGGTATGTGTTTAGAATAACGACTGTGTGAACTATCTTAGAGATGTTTGTGACTTATAACAACGTACTTGTGTTAATAGAATTTGCACGTGTAATTTGAGCCTCATTTGTGAGAAAATATTGACCAACATCACATACTAAATACAGAGCGCAAATTTTAATAATAGAATACCTTATAGTTATATTTAACATACAATTTGTATTGATTAGGCCCTAAAGCAAAACATTTTTTTTTTTATTTTTGTATCCGGAATTCGAATTTCATTTAAGATAAAGATTTATGTCTTAAAAATATGAAATTTTGCCAATTATGTGTGAACAAAATGACTGCGCTCATTTTTAGTTAAGTCTTGTATTGATAAATATTTTCTGAGTGTGATATAGCCAAAGTACAGTTGGTTATTTAGATATAATGAAAGCATTTTTATGATGCCTCTTGTGTTACCTTTTACAATTCAATAATGTAGGCGTATTCGAATATCATTCGATAAAATTCCTATACGCACCTACTAATCAGACTTTTTACTTCAGTACATTTGCATTCTTCATTTATCTAATTAACAGCGAAGTTTAATGTAAGTATCCGAACTAGAACAATGAAAGTTTGCTATAGTTATTATTTTAATATTGTTAATATTGTGATTTTGTTTACAGACCCATTGTTCTGTCTCTCAAGGTTTGGGAGACCTCAGCTGTGTGTCGGATCTTACCGCTACTGCAGGGCTTGCGTGAAAGGGATCGTGACTAAATGGAGATGTACGAGGCAACCTCGCGGCTGCAGGGCTAAGCTCACCACCGCCGATAAAGTCATCATCTGGCACCTGAATGTACATAACCATTAAGAGTACCAGTCACTCCATTAGCTATGTCTACGTACACTTTCTACTTATAAGATAATACTTTGACGCATTTTCAATGTGCGTACGCAGCTCAAATCATGGTCTCTAGTCTTTATTAAAACAAGCTTTAATTGAATTCGATGTTACCAAAATTGACTGAAAAAAATAAAAAATAAATATATACTAATAAATTTTATATGAAACACTATTAATATACAATAATTCAAACTAGTCAAGTCTGAGTAGCAATAAAGAATTTTATAGAGAACTTAAGTTCACTGTAAATATTTAAATATAAATAGTGATGTCTCAAAAGATAGATATATGTAATTATTGCAATAAAATCGTTCATTTGTTGTAGATTGTAAGGCAGAATTCCACTGGTCTGGTCATGGTAGTCAAAGTAATCAAATACTTCCAATAGGGCGAAATCGTTTTAAACGCGAGAGACATCATGGTGGTAAAACGAGATGGATTTGCTGTAGGGTCCATAGGGGATATCAGCTTTACAACGGTTGATGACGAAATTGTTAAAATTTTCAGAGACCATAACCATTCATAGAATTTATTTTTGATATTGAGAAAGTAGTATCGTCGGCGACGTGTTTGAATTCTGTGAACAATAAAGACTTTAATTTATTTTGTCTTCTAGAAGTTTTATTTTAAACTAGCTTCTCCCGCAGCTTCGTCCGTGTGGTGGTCGGAAATTATCCTACAGTTACTTTCGTATGGATAGTACATATGGATGGATAATACGTATGAATAGAGTTTACTTAAAATGATCTGGTGGTAGAAAGCGTGGGGTCACTTGGTACACAGGTATTATTGTTGAGTTTTTCAACAGGTCAGCAGTTATATGTGGATTTGTGGCCGGTTGGTGACAGGAGGCTCACTCTTTATTTAATTGGGAGTTAAACATAACTGGAATCATTTTAACACATAATTTTTCGCTTATATACAGGCGCGTGAAGTTGTATTTTGAAATGACTCTATTATCCTCTAACCAAAGTTTTTGATTCAGATGCAGAAACAGAAGAATATTATTTTGCCACAAGCACACGTGGGAACCCAATACTGGTATTATCTGGCCACCGTTTTAAACTGATGAAGGACAGGGGAAAATATAAACGATGGATTTGCATCAAGACCAGGGAGCGATGCAACTCTTTCATAGTCACCGAGGATGAAAACATTATTAAAATGAATATTCGACATACCCATGATTTAAAAAAGAAACCGGTAAAGTGCGAGTCGGACTCGCACATTGAGGGTTCCTTACCTTGGTAGAAAAAACCGTCGTCGATATGCTATCTAGTTGATAGCAAACTTTGTTAAAATGTTTTTTACAAATGTATTTGTTTGTTTAAAGTGAATTGTTTTCAAGAAATAAATTGTTTTTATAATATTTTGTCGTTTTAGTGCGTTTTCCGTTTATGATTTTGTATTAATTAGTAAACAGAAATAAATCAAAATATTGACGGACGACACTTTTCCCACCCTATCTTGACTGTGGTGATTTTCATAGTTCCATATTATTGCAGATATAGGTACCTACTGTGTCATTTCTGTAGTTAATTAATATTAGGTACATGGTCCTCTTAAGCAAGGATTAAACTATGTTTTCTATGTTACAGCGGCATCTGTGAATCCTCTTGTATTCGGGACTACGAAGTTCGGCAACCCTATCATAACTTGGGGCAACTATCGGTTTATTAAGAAGCTGGCTCGACGTGTAAAGACTTGGTGGGAGTGTACTGCGAGGAAGAGCAGCGGCTGCCGATGCGTCGCTGTCACTGTTAACGACCGACTGGTCAAGCTCAACGGTTGGCACAACCACTAGTATACCACCATTTTGAACTGGTGGACCTGACAGTGTGAACAGACAAAGGTTTTAAAACAGTCAGTCAGGTCTATTCTGTAAATATATCACGTGACCTCTCAATAGTGTCAATCCCTAGCGATCCCTGGCAACAGGTGGACTGACAGTTCACGTCACCTAAAGGCCTATTTAGATATAAGCGATATCACTGTCTCGCTCGGAACCAGTACTGGTCCGAAGTGACTAACCAGAAGGCGTGTTGCCGCCATTTACATCGCCACATGCGAACTATGAAACACACTGACGTAACGCAAAATCCTGCATCGCGCAAGCAGAGTTTACCGCGCAACTAGCACATATTCAACGACATCAATCGTCGGCAGTAGCCCACCAGACACACACTCGACTGGTCGGAGTATAGAGGCATGAGGAACAGGGTGTAAAGTTCACTCATCCTCCATTAAAAAGGGGGGATGAGTGATCCTTCGAGCAGACGGGTGTCGTGTCTGGTGGGCAACTGCCCGACGGTGATGTCGGGATGTTGTGTATAAGCTAGTTGCGCGGTAAACTCTGCTTGCGCGATGTATGATTTTGTGTTACGTCAATGTGTTGCAAAGTTTGCATGTGCGATGTTGATGCCACCACAGGAAGATCCTCTCTTTTCTATGGAGGATGATTGAACTTTACACCCTGTTCCTCATACGTCTATAGGCGAGCGCAACAGCGATATTGCTTAGATATATATTTTCTCTTTAGTTTTCACGGTGACATTATTACAGAATACACGGGCAAATTATAGTTGAAATTTGAATGATATGATATCTTGGGCACAATAGTGACGTTTTATATTGTAGTAGTTTATTATAACTCTTAAATAGAATGGTCTTCGGTGGTCAAACACTATCTTTCAATGATGATTTCAAAAGTGTTTAAGTGGACCGTTTGATATTGTTGTTTGGACAGCGGGATTGCCAAGCCTCCTTTTTGTCTAGTAGTAGGTTCTAAGTCTTCATGGTGGGCTTCATGGTGTCTGTGTACGCAAAAAACAAGGAGTTTTCTATTGAAAAAATATTCCAATAAACCCATTATTGGAATATTTTTTCAATAGAAAATTCCTTGTTTTTTGTCTCGGGATATTCATTATTACACAAAACCCATAAAGGCTCCGACAGCGTGACGCGACTCTAGTAGAACATTTTTTATGAAAACTGAATAGAAATTTTCCTACCAGAATCGCGTAACACCGTAACGTATGTAATAGTTTTAATTGTTTCATTATTACTGATATATCTAAAAAAATATAATGCCTATGCGCATAGAATGTAGTTGTAGGGATAAGTAATTATGAATAAGTAACATTCATGTAAAAGTTTAGTAATCATCGATAAAATGTCAAAATTATGTTTTATCAAAATTTGATAAAACTGTAAAAAAAATGTATCTCAATCTAAAAAATTGGCATAATTAACTATATCTTTAGGTAAATGTCGCTGTAAGGTCTTTAGTCTTTATTAATTTAGGGATTTCCCAGTATTGTTGAACTTACTGCAACCCTAACTACTTATTATAATGTTTGTTTGTCTAAGGTGTGGTAGTATATAAAATATAGTGTAGGACATAGGAGATTTAAGGAAAAAATAAAGTGTTTTGGGTAATTTTGAAAATTTCCAGTAATTGACTTATTTTATCTCTCTGCTCCATGACATATTGACCAAAAGTTCTAATAAATTATTCATATTAATTCCTCAATTTTTGCTATTGTACCTACCACTGTTAGTCTCTGTATCACCTAATGGTTGACTGGTAGAAAATGCTGATGGCATTAAGTCTCTTTACAATTGTGTGCTTTTTTTTTTTGGGTTGACATCATCAAATAACTTCTCCCGCTCTGGGAGGAATTGTGTGCTTAAAGTATTAAATACATAACAATTGAAAATGGTTTTGTTAGCATTAGCTGGTCAATGTGTAAAGTGTGCAAAAGTTTTCTTTTAAAACCGTAAATATTCCTACATATTTTGAAGAAAAATTATATTGGCTAGATATAAAAATCAAAGTTTTATTTAATATAATAATTAAATTTTATGTGATCTGTATCTTACGTTAGATTTGACAAAAATAAATAAACATGTTTAAGTTGTAATCCTTAATATTAAAGTTATTTAGACAATTCTGCATTGTATTTTTTATTTTATTATCCCTGTATTATTTCATATCTATAGAGCAGGCAGTATATCCTATACGAATGAAGTATAGTCTCTAAGAATTTGTAACTTCCTTTGCATGAAAATGATCAAAGATTTAAATCACAATTAAACTCAATATGTTATAAATAAAAGATGGTAAAACTATTTTCTTTGTATATTTCAGAGCCTAAATTTGACTTATCTCAACGCGGGAACCTTGTGGTACAAATAGGACCGTGGCGGTTTAACAAACATGCTTGCTGGGGATCCAAGGTTCGCTGGACTTGTATCAAGAAGAAGAATGGATGTACTGCTGCCATTACTACTGTTGACAATGTTATCGTCAAGACTCTTGGCAAACATAATCATTAAATTTTTATTTGAAGGTTGTAATACGGATTTCTTTCAGGCGGTAAGTAGGTAGTGGCCAGTTAAACTGTAGGCTGGTTTTGACTAAGGTATTTGCCGACCTACATATATTACTATTCACAATCATTCGACAGACTGTCGTATCGAAAACGACTTCACAAAAGGAGGAGGTTGTATGTTCGTTTTTTTTTTAATTTATATTCATCGGTATTTTCGTCAATTGTGGACTGATTTTGAAAATTCTCTTTTAATTTAGTAGAGGAAGCTTACGCGGTGGTCCCATATACATTTTTATTAACTTTGCTTGAGTAGTTTTTGAGTTAGCTTCAATAATTCTTATTTAATCCACTTTGTGTATCTTGATGATGTTGTAATACTTCCTACCACTGTTGTTTACAAAGCAAGTGGTTGTATATGAATTGGTGTGGGGTAGGTACCATAACTAAACACTGAAAAATGAAAACCTTTTTTACAAAAGAAATAAAACTGATTTCCAAAAAAAACACTAAAAGTGAAAAATAACTTAAAAACTTGCCAAACAACTAAAATACACAACTAAGACACTGAGTTCCGAAATTAAAGTACGAGGGTCATTCAATAAATACTTAGCCTACAAAAAGTAAGCGAAAATTTTGGAAAAGTGGCAATTTATTTTTCAACAAAGTCTCCTTTTAGTTCGATACACTTAGCCCAGCGATGCTCCAACTTTTTTAACCCGTCCGAAAAATAGTTTTTGTCAAACTCTGCAAAATAGGCCTCCGTGGCGGCGATGACCTCCTCATTCGATCCATATCTATTCCCGGCGAGTGATTTTTTCAGATTAGGAAACAGAAAGAAGTCACAAGGGGCCAAATCTGGAGAATACGGTGGATGGGGCAACAATTCGTAGCGTAATTCGACCAATTTGGCCATGGCAACGGCAGACGTGTGAACCGGTGCGTTGTCGTGGTGAAACAGCACTTTTTTCTTCGCCAGATGGGGTCGTTTTTTCTTTAATTCGGCGTCGAATCGGCCCAATAAATCGGCATAGTAAAGCCCTGTAATTGTTTTACCCTTCTCGAGGTAATCGATGTAGATCACACCTTGTGAATCCCAGAAAACGGTGGCCATAACTTTTCCGGCCGATTTTACAGTTTTCGCCTTCTTTGGAGCACGTTCCCCGGTCTGGATCCATTGTTTTGATTGCTCTTTGGTCTCTGGTGTATACCAATGGATCCAGGTTTCATCGACGGTCACAAAACGACGCAAAAACTCCGCTGGATTCCGCTTAAACAGCGCCAAACACGTCTCCGATGTGATCTCACGGTTGCGCTTGTTTTCTGGTGTGAGTAAACGCGGCACCCATCGCGCCGACAGCTTTCTCATGCCGAGTTCCTCGTAAAGAATATGATGCACTGTTCCTTCTGAAATGCCTACAGTCTCAGCTAGCTCCCGAACCTTCAATCGGCAATCTGCCAATACGAAATCATGGATTATTTTAATCTTTTCCTCCGTAGCAGCTGTTTTCGGTGCACCTGGACGTGGTTCATCAAAAACCGACGTACGGCCACGTGCAAACTCGTTGAACCAATTCTTGACGGTGGCCATCGATGGAGAAGAGTCACCGTACACAGCATCCAAGCGCTCTTTGATTTCGATGCGCGTTTTCCCTTCCAAAAATAGGAATCGAATCACCGAACGATATTGCTCTTTTTCCATTTTTGTAAAACCGATCGACACGTTCGCGTTCCATAAGTTGTCAAATTAAAACAAATTTAATTTTGGAATGAAAATTTGAAAAAAGAATTAAAAAAGAATGTGCTACACTGTGGTAAAACTCTTTTGAAACTACAGCGCCCTCTGGCGATGAGGCTAGGTACTTATTGAATGCACCTCGTATATGTTTACTTTGTAGTGTTTTTTTGGAAGTCGGTTGTTTATTTTTGTAAAAAAGTTAGTTATAAAAGTTTTTTAGTATTTGCCTTACCGGACAGCAAGTAGCTGTCGGAAGAATGGCGGTCGTCTATTTGATTTAAACTGACAACATTTTCGGGTTTTGGATTTGTCAACAGCCTTTTAGAAGATAGGTATCATGTTATCAAAGGAGTCCTTCCTTTGATAACATTGATTGATGTTTGATTCAGCACGGAAATTTACCGAGCGGTTGTGAATAACTATTTTGTCATTATTTTGTTGTTGTTTTCTTCTATTGGTAAGACATTTGCTTCCTTTCCCAAGTCTACCTTCAACAACAGATTCTTCAATCTCGAAAGTGATTCTTATTAAAACCTTAGACAACAGTATGGAATAGTTTCCATGACGTCGAGTACAATTATGAAGCAAATAATAGCTTATTTTTTCTAGAATCTTAAAAAGGGAAATGTAACCTGTGAACAAAATGATAATATTATGATAATAGTTGCTAGTTTAATATTATATAGAAATGTTAAGTAGATACACTAAACTTATGGATTTTTCACTTCTTTTGAAACTCGTAAATGTCTAGTTTCTTAGAAAGTATGCCATATTATTCTCTTTAGGCGCGTCGCTCTAAGGGCCTATGCACACGACGTTTTTAAAAACGCGCCGTTGACGCGCGTTTGTAGCGATACAGACGCGATACGCACGCGAGTTGACGCAGCCTGTAGACTTTAAGTAGGATAAAGGAGCGCTGTCGACGCGCGTTTCTAAAACGCGCGTCGACGGCGCGTTTAAAAAACGTGGTGTGCACAGGCCCTAACGAGTTAGATTCGAGGCGGCGTCAAGGCGCGGGCGCACAAGCCGCGCGCCGCATCTACGTTTTCTTAAGGAATAAATGGCAGTGCGCTCATATACTAGAGTCGCGACACGGGCGAGGAGCAGGCGGCGCGGAGTCGGGTTGGGGTGCGGCGGGGCCGCGCTGGCGCTGTGCTCGACCGCGTCGCGACTCCACCACCATTTTGTAATTATGTTTCGTGCGGAGATGTATTTACCGCTGTTAAAATATGCGTGACGATTATGAAACCAACGTGAACTTAATTGTAATCGTACGAATGAATCCTTGTGAAAGAAAATATGTGAAGAAAGCCTAGTCGCCCGCGCCTCGACTCTACATAGAGACCACGCCTCGACCGTGCCGCGATCTCGCCTCGACTTACCAGTGAGCGACGCGCCTTAGAATGAATGCTGTTTGATGATCTGTGTTCGCTGTAAATTATCAAAATAGGAGCTAAAACTTGTTAAACCAAGACTGCGGTTAGAGTTGCAAAACCGAGGTTAGCAATAAAATAGACTAAGTTTTGACATGTTCTGTTATGAGAAGAACTTATTAACATGCTTCTAATAAAATAAGTACGTCTTACTTGACTTAGCTGACCTTGGCTGACTGTATTAAAAACTGCCATGTAGCAATTTTAGGGCCAATAGTTATATTCGTATAAATAAATAATACTTATTGTATTGTCAAACCGGGGTGATATCGCGGGCGCGGCAGGCATATTGCTGCCTGTCGCGCCCGCGATATCGCGCTGGTCTGCACGAGCCTTTAAATGGGTGTTTTGTACTAGTAATTACATAATTTTGAAGTAGGTATATCTCAGATTATGTTGAGATTTTCTTGAATATTGTTTAGTTTTAATGTATATTTAGGCTTTCTATAGGTTTGCTAGCGGCGAATTAGTTTCCCTAAAGTTCCTAAATTTATTAAATTAATCTTGGTGTGGTAGCTAAATTCTTTTGTATTGTTTTAATTAATTTTTAATCCATAGTATTATTAATAAAATTCTTGTTAGTGTTTGTAATGATTAAGTCCCATTTGAGTTTAAGCTGATCAGTGACGTAGCTCCGGTATTTACTGACTGATATTTAATAACTTGTTTAAATGAAATAAATTGTTTAACTAAATACAATAAAATAACTAATATTAATTGGTCAAGAACAGCTAATGAGACATAATTGATTTTCTATTGTTTGACTCCGAAACGGTGTCGCGCGGGGTACAGGATAAGTAAATAAATCATTTCTCCCGTTTATACTTTCAGTTGTCTTAATATTGTGAACAAACAACAAATAAAACAAAAACAAATTTCCCATAGTTTCCTCGGTCCTTCATTTTGTTGTTTGGCTACGTCACAAAATAACATAAGTACGTAATGTAAGATTTAGAGCCTTAGATTATGTAGAGATTGACATAATCATAGAGTTTACGCTTTATTACTTGAATAATTGATAAAAGTTTCATATGAATGATAATAAATATTTCATTTTCAAATTCTTTTGTTTTGTTTCTTACGGTGTTCCCAGTTTCTTACTAGATGTCTCATTGCGGTTTTTCTGTCTAATGCAATAACTAGCGGTTTGGTACATTAGTGTTGCACAAGCAGATTCAATCATTCTATTTTCATTTGTCATCTTCATCTTAATCCAGTAGTATCAATTCTTGACATCGGGTAGGTATACTCCTGCTACCCTCTCGTCTTCAGATCCTAATACCTAGAGTATTTTAGGAGCAGTCACATCTGTTCCTAATATACTCTAGCTTGATATTTTTTTTGTTTTCCTAATTGTGTTAATATTAGGTAGTGTTAAGATTGGCTTCTCCTTTATCTATCGGTGCACACGGCTGGATGTGTTTAAAGCTGCGTTTCCTCATTTGCATGTGAATAATGGATTTTTATTATCACATTTCTGCAGTTTTTTGTTAAAAGTTATTAATTTATATATTTACGACCAGGTACTAAAACAATAATAATTTTCAGATCTGAACCCTGTTTTTGCGCAATCTCAGCGAGGTAACCCGGTCATCATGATCGGTCAGTACCGATTTAACCGAGTTAATAAGTACGGCTGCAGAACACGATGGGTGTGCGTCAAAGCTAAGGCTGGCTGTAGAGCGTCCCTACACACCATGGACAACGCCATCGTCCGAGTATGGGGGTTTCATGACCCGCTGGCCCACACTAGTGCAAATAGATTCTAAATTGTTGAAGAGATTCTGAATCGAACGTTGCCTGGGCTACCGTCCCCAGATTATTAAGACATGTCTCGTTTTTGCAATAAATATGCAATAATTCTTAGAGCGTAAGGCATTGCGTCTTTACGTAGAGATATGCGTTTTTCGTATTCTGATACTGTGCACATTCCAGTTTCGGATATAAAAATTGACGGTTTGGTAGCTCCAATACAAAAATCGGCCGTGACTTAGCAAAATTTATGTAACTTCTATCTTGACTTGGTTGACTTGTAACATGTTCTAGTTATTTTGCATAATTTGAGGCTTACATCTTATTATTTTTAAAAAGCTCGCACCGTCACTACCGGTCTGTGAAGTCCAACTAAGCTATACTTATCATTAATTGTTCCTATGAACTGGGAACAAAGTTAGATCATGGATCTCAGATAAAAATCGAAAATAAAGATATCTGGTCTTAACTAAGAGATTTTACCCCAAAGGTTAGGGATTTCTAACTTAGTGTAAGTTAATCGTTTATTAATTTATTGACTTTTAATTGCGATCAAAGTCGAGACATGACTTATCTTGCATTCCCAGAAGTTGCATCAACAGTAATACTTCTCGAATTAATGGAAATATATAACAAAAGGTGCTTCCCAATAGATGTTGCTTGTTGCAAAAGTTTACATACTGAGGCTTATAATTTTTTTCACGGTGGATGAAATCAAATGAATTATGATTGAAATTATATAATAAGCAGTATTTTTTATTAAGTTTTAGGGTGGGGTTTAGTAGATAAGTGTTACAATATACCTAGTTTTAAGATGAAATTGTAGCAACGACTAACTTCATCAGTATAAGCTCTCGCACTACAGTTACTAATATAAATATTACTTAGGCTTCGGTGGTGGATAAAATAGAATCTTTTATTCAGTATTTAATCATGAGTAATGTTTATCTTCAATAGTCTACTACTTAAGATAAGATTACACGTGTATAATTTATGATTTTTTACTTTGTCGTTTTATTTAGTGCTTCGGTCCAACTTTCAGCTAGAAATCAACAAATATCTGTATAAATCCTAACTGATATTATAAATGCGATAGTGATTTTGTTTGTCTGTTACGCTTTCACGCTAAAATGGCTGAACAGATTGGAATTTGGCACATGGGTAGACCATGACCTGGAGAAGCACAAAGGCTACTTTTCATCCTGGATCGCAGAAGAAGTCGCGGGTAACAGCCAGTCATCAATAGGTTTGAAAAGACTTAGTTCTCAATCAGATTTAAAGGTACATATCTCTACCCTGAAAAGTTCCTTTTTCTTAGAAGAAAAATCTTCAAAAGAAACATAACACAACCGCAGGCTTAGCATGACGCTTTCCTGCCGGGGTGGCGGGAAAGCCCGAAAGGGTTACCGAGGCCCCTGGCAACACAGGGAACGTTAAGAACACGGTCTACATTTCTCCGTAGAAAACTGTCAACTTTACACGGAAATGTCATTTTTGTCTACTCTTCCGTCGACTCTTCTCTACGGTTCTCGTGCTAAACTTGCTGGTGTCATTCAAGGATTCAACATAATTTATTTATTCAACCTTCTCTTATTGTATTATCGACGGCAAATACTTTTGTAATGTTTAATTTTGCGTTTCAGTCCGGAGGATGTACACTAATAGAGGTACTGTTATGCTCAAGGTTGGCAACTACAGGTTCACTAAAGGTATGACTACAGGTTTCAAAACTAGATGGCAATGTGCTACCAAAACTAGAACCAAGTGCAAAGCTACTATCACCACTGTTGACGATGTAATTGTAAGAATTTATTTGGGACATAACCATTGAATTTTGGTTTAAAAGCTGGTTTTCTCCGGCGCGTGGTGTCTCGAGACTTGTCGTGCCTGCTTGTTCCTACAGGTCGTGGGAAGCGTGTTTTTCGACGCGGCGCATCATGTCGAGTCCGATCAGTTCGGAGTCTGACTGATTTCGCTACGTGGAAAACACCTTAATAGTTCCGAAATTACGAAAAGATATTAGCGGATATATTTTTCCTATTTTACCTTACCTATATTTTATTTTACCTCTTCTGAAAGAAATAAATTATATATGTATGTTTTTATACGGGTTTTCTTTTTGTGTTAGAAATTAGGTTGAACAATTTTCATATTTGTCCGCTAAACGTGAGATTGTCTTGATGTTTTGTCAAAAATAGCTTAGTGACATACTTTTTCTACAAAATCTCTTATGTCGAGTTTATGGCAATTATTCTATTGGCAATCCGCCCCGGTCTCCCCTACTATGACATGCCCAGAAATACTGCACATGGGAGCTCATAAATTCACTAAGCACCTTTCTATCGGTCTGAAAACTAGGTGGCAATGTTCTGCCAAAACTAAAATAAATTGCAAAATTACACTTACGTTTGTACCACTATTCACAACAATATTGTCAACCATTATCTGAAACACAACCACGATTAAAGTTGTACTAACAACCCCCTTATTAAAAAACCTGGATGCCAAACTTAAACCTCACAAAATAAATGGTTAAACTGAAGTAAATACTAGTTTCAAATTTAGTTTTTTTTCCTAATTTGAGGTGTTGCCCAGGAGTCGGGCAACGCAGGTTAGAAAAACTTATACTCAAGATAAAATTTTATGTGAATATTATTAAGGTCTTTGTTCTGACTTCCCGGGGTGATTCTGTGATGTTTTCAGTTTCAGTGGAAAAAATCTTTACGAAGAGAGGTGCTACTATCTTGGCGACAGGTGGGGAACACTTCTACAAGCATAAAGAATGGGGCTCCAAGGTACGTTGGAATTGCGGCAAAAAGAAACGCCTGAAGTGTAAAGCAGCGATTACAACTGTGGGCGACATCGTGATCAAAACTTACCTCGAACACAACCACCACAGATTTGATAAAGATTTTATACAAAGACGTCCTTTGCGACATTTGGTTACATTTTGAGTTCTGACTGGTGATATGGGACGATAAAATACTCGGGTTTTCTGTACAATTCTCCCCCAATTTTGCCTACCTAAGGTTAATAAATCATTTGTTAAATATAACATGAAGATTAAGAATGGGGGGGGGGGGGCTTTGTGACAGGTTTTTCCTACTGCAGACACAGTCCTCAGTCTCCCACAAAGGATTTATGTATTTTTTGAGGCGCCTTTGCGGAAGAGTTATAAAATGTTTGTATTGTATTGTATTGTATTGTATTGTATTGTATATATTCTCCAAATAAAATACAATTTTGTTGCAATCAATCTTTCAAGCCGTGTGTAGTTCTCGAGAGTCTGAAAAATTTTAAGTCGACAGCTTATCATTCTTAACTTCAGCATTACTTAAGGTGAAGGCCCGTAAAATCCAAAATTTCTTTGCGAAAAGCGTAAGGATTTCTTGGCCTACATTGAATTAGTACCTTAAGTAATGCTAAAGTAGAGTTCGATTAGTTCTCAACTTCAAATTCTACACTCAGAAACCCGGTGTTATATGATTTTTATTGAATTCGTTTTTATTTGATTTAATTTGATAACATTATCTACCTAGGCTAGATAGATTCAAACGTTGTACATTTTACTAATAAATGTTGCTGATCATAGAATTATGCTATTCATTATGCTTAGCGGACGAATCGGTGTTTGCACAATAAAGTATGTATCAATGTTAGCTATCGCTTCTTGATACTTAAATATTATCTTAACCTATTGACCGCCACGTCAAAAAAGCAAACACGTGCCCTCGGCGCCAAGCTACTAAATATTTCTTAAAATCTGTCGTGTAGTCGTGACCGTGGCGTGCTTGGCACATTTTGGCATCTATACATGACTGTGGCGGTCAAAAGGTTAAGCTGAAAACTGTGAGGAAAGCATCTTATATACGATAATAAAATTTGACGTGTCTGCTACAGACAAAACAAATGTGAGCATTGTAAGATAAGAATTATTTCGAAACAAGGCACGTCAACCCAAAACTTTGCTAGCCGTACCTACTGTTCACAAGCAACTCGTCTTATTGTGCATTGTACTTGAACTAGACGCCTTTGCAGAAGAAGCTTTCAAAAGATTTGAAGATATGTAAAATAATTGTTGTTTGCACTCGTTAGTTAAATGATTTTCTAACAATGTTGTTTGTTCGTAGTGCAAATGATTACCTCAAGCAGGGGCACCCCTATGCTTCTGGCTGGAGGCATTCGTTTCTACAAGGAGAAGACTTTCGGGCCAAAAATACGATGGCAATGCGCCTTCAGAAAACTATACAAGTGCAAAGCTTTTATAAGGACTATAGACAGACACATTGTGTGCGCCAACCTTAGTCATAACCATCGCGACGTACGTACGTAATCAGCCTATAATGTTCCCACTGCTGGGACACAGCTCCGTGAGAGGGAGTGGGCCGTAATCCACCACGCGGGCCCAGTGCGGGTTGGTAGATGTCACATGTCTTCGAATTTTTTGTTCTAGGACATGACGGTTTCCTCACGATGTTTTCCTTCACCGTTTTGAGAGCAGTGGTGATGTAATAATTTACACAAAGTAAAGCGCCAGTCCGGGTTCGAACCTACGACATACAACTCGTAAGTCGCTGCCGTTATCACTGGGCCACCACTGCTCTGCCATCGCAAACCATTACCGTAATAATCCTTTTTTGTAAATTGTAGAAGTTTTTGTAGTTCTTTCATAGATATCGTAACTTGCAAGCACAAGTCAAATTAAGTACTTATGGATTTAAGAAACCATCATGAAATGCATCACTGAAAAATATCATGTAATAAAAAAAGAAACTTGTAAACCTGCCTGCAGCATAATAAAATAATTTCTTTATTAAAAAAAAAAGGCTAAGTGCGTGTCGGACCAAGCACAATGAATGGTTCCGTAGTTGGAAAGTTGGGATGAATTTATACCAAAAACCATTGTAGTTGAAAAGCATGTTCTCCCATACACCGATATATGCCACAATTTATTCTTCAACTGCAAATTTAAGTTGGTCGACTATTAATCTTTAACTTATAATGCCCACTTAGCTGTGATCGTTTTCCTTTTAATTAAATTATATGTACTACTGCCATGAATTTTTCACATCTTCATTTAGCTGGCAGGGACTCTAACAAAAAATTAGCACTTTAATGCTTAATATTACGCAAGCGGATCCTTGAATCGAAAAGTGGTTTCCAGACCCGCAATATTTTTAAACAGCCTATCTACCGATATCCCACACCATGGGGTAGACGAGAAAAATAAATATCATCCCCACATTACGTGCAAGTACCCTAAAATTTTGTTTTTTCTAGATTTTATACACAAACATAACATAACATAACATCACGCGTTGTTTCCCCGAAGGGTTTGGCAGATGTGTACCTGTAGTACACCCACATTTCGCCAGTTATGTTCAAGTCCCATGTAATAAGGGAGCGAGCCTATTGCCATCAACCGGGCACAAATCCAGACTCCGGGCTGCTACTGAGAAATTACAGACAGAAAAACCCAATAACACTGCCCGACCCGGGAATCGAACCCAGGACCTCATGCTCAGCAGTAGCGCTTGCAACCACTAGACCAACGAGGCAGTTCTTCTAGATTTTATTTTAGCAATTAATATGTCTACCTATGCCAAATTCCAGCATTCTAGTACTAAGTGTCTCTGAGCTAGAGCGGGGACAGGCAGACAGACAGACGGACATGGCGAACTTTAAGGGTTCCTTGTTTCTTACGGAACCCTAAAAACTGACAACATTGTTACAGACATTACATTTACAACATACAGAGAAGTAGCGTCTTAAACATAACTCCCCAGGTGCTCCCAAACTATATATCTGTGACTTGGGAGTAAGTAATTACGAATAAATTCGTTGGTTATTGAAACATTTAGTAAAAAAGAAAAAAAAAAAAGAAAAGTAATTCTGAAGTCGCGGAATAGGATATACAAAGCTTGATACAAAAATACAGGAAGGCTGAAATGACAGCTAGAACATAGCCATGCCATGTTCTAGCAAAAATTTCAGCCATTGTCCTATTTCGCCACATCAGAATAAGTATAAATTAAGTAGTAAATTATTGAAAGGATATCAAGGAATATTCCTCGATAACCTTTCGATATTTTTTTATACAACCATGTTGGCAGAGGTATCCTTATTTCGCCAGTCTTGTCCCATTATATGGGACAGAGGAGCCTTTTAAATCATGTAAATACTGAGGCAATATAAAAAAACACTACTCCATAACAACGAAATTCAACCGAATCATGCTTTTCGCAAAAATGTATTCTGTCTTTATATTATTTAAATGTGTGATCGACGCGACAAATTAATGTAATTTCAACATTAAAGCGGGCAATTAATGTATTTAATTATTTCCGTTTCTCCATCTTAATGCATCTTTAAGAAATATAGAAATAGTTGATCTAGATATGTCAAGAAAAATAGTGTGTTGACCAAATAACCTTTGAGGAATGTACAGTATTTTATAACTTTTAATATATAATAATTCCTTTTTATCAGCACTTTTTTTTCCCCCATAAATTGATAATAACAATTTGACACCGATGTAGTACCTACCTAATAAAACACGTTCTTTGTCCGCGAAGCAGACACCATAGTCAACCAATCATCAAGAAATATACAATACCGATGAATCATGGCCGGTCCGAACTTTGCGCAGAAGTCTGCGCAATAACATTTTTTAGGAACCAAATGGTGTAAAGTGAGAGAACAACGCGAAAACTCGGAGAGCCTATGTTCAGACCGGTCATGATTCATCGGCCGTATTGTGCAGGTTTATTTTGAATTCACTGACCTTCCAGGTTTAAAAGTGCACATGGATAACAATAACTTTTTTACCTTCGGTATGGGAACAACTCTGAAAAAGCGAGAAAAGCATCTGTTGATAAGCTAAGTTTAATAATAATAATTGTTGTATGATAATTATAATTCATACAACGGCTATTGTACATGTAACAACCTTTGGGCACTTTTCCTGTTGACAGCGATATGGACGAATTTTTTGATGCTTCTTCTTTCCGTTCCCTTTTTATATACTTGTACATATTATTATTATTATTCTAAAACTGTTAGCTTTTAAATTATGTAAATTGTATACTATAAAAATAAAAGTTCCTTTATGGTATGGGTGGAGTCAGTCGCTCACGCATGACAATCGAGAGTAGTCGCATACGCAGCGATCGCTAACGGTTATACATCTACCCTACGTACTAAATGTAATAATGGTGAAAAGAGCAAAATGTGTGAAACTGATAATCAAAAAGTCCTGGATTGATGTGCAACAAATGTAATAAGTGGCTTCATGCTTCCTGTGTGTCAATAACACCCGACCAACTTAGTGTACTGCATGATACAGATTCAGTGGGCTGGAAATGCAAATCTTGCACCGGAGGTGGTAAGCCTAAAAGACTATCATGTATCATCCCCGATATTGACGAAGATGAAAACACAGATACTGAGTCTGCTACCCCACAGACAAGTGCCCAGGCTGACAATATGACGCAACAAGTACTACGAGACCTGCGCAGGGAAGTTAGGCAAGTTATTAAGGAAGAACTACAACGTACCCAACGTACTCGGATAAAATTGATGAGTATGACACCAAGATCCAAAAATACGAAAAGTCAATGAAAAAATTGGAAAACTGTTGCACTGATTTACAAAATCATGCTAAAAACACAAACATAAAATATGAAGTGCTGGAAAATAAATTCAATCAAATGGAGCAAGCACAATTATGCAACCAGCTTGAAATATGTGGTACCAACATCAACCCATTCAGATGGGATTGTCTTTCTCAGGAAAGACAATCCTGAAGAAATTGCCAAGATAGTTACCGTAACCATAACGCAAAACCCGGATGACATCGTAAAAGCTAGAAAAACGAGAAATCCTTCAAATGTAGAAACAAAGACCAGACTCCAATCACTGTGATACTTCGAGAAGGAAACCGAGATCTATGGATAGATGCTGCTAAAAACACGATGATATCTGCTGCTAGCATGGGACAAGACGGTGCTGATAAGGTTTACCTTCGAGAGTGTCTGACACCGTCGACCTGTTTTGGAAAACAAAAGAAGAACTTAAAGGATTGTTTAACTTTATATGGTGTTAACACGGAAATATGTGCGTAAAATTGTCCAAGAAAAAATAATTACCACAATCCGCTCGATTGCCGATATCGAAAAGATAAAATCATCGCATGATAGGCAATAGGTAAGTACGCTATATTATTATCATTATAAATACATAAACGTAAAATTTGTTATGCTGGATACAACAGAACATAATATAGTCGAAATCAACTGTCAAACATGGGATGATTTTACTTCCCGCATACCCGAAAATTGTTTGTACTTTCTGCATGTAAACATACGATCTATCAAAAAAAAACTTTGCTCAAGTAGTGAGTACATAGTGTTAAATAGTAAACATACGAGTATAATTCACATTCTGTTATTGTAAACATTAAAAATGAATTGGTACAAATGTTTGAGCTTCCTGACTACAACTTATATTCAGAATTAAGAGCAAATAAAAGCGGTGGAGGTGTGCTATTGTATATTCATAAGTCTGAATCATTTATGAGATATAGTAACTTTTGCACACAGGAATTTGAATGTGTGGCCGGCGGCGAGTTATGTCTTAAATTATGATTATGTGCCGTGTATAGACCGCCCGACACATCCAAACTTCGATTTATAAAAGAATTGTCGTCTTTAATAGCAAAATATCCTCTAAAACAGAATTATGTAATAATGGGAGATATGAATATAGATCTAAAAGCATGTAACCCCGTGGTAAAACAATATTTATATGCACTGTGCACCCTGGGATTTATTAATGGCGTTAATTCTTATACACGCATCGAAAAATACGGTGACAGAATTTCTAAGTCATGTTTAGACCACGTATTAATTCGCATTGCTAGCGCGTATAGCATTTATAATCTGTTGTAAACAATACACCAGCCCACCACTGCATAACCGGTTCTGCAATAATGAGCTCGCTAAATAAGAATGACTCACAGTATTCTATTCATTCAGTAACTAAGATAGCTAATCGCCGAGTGCTCAGTGAACTAAATAACATCGACTGGAGTATACCCCTTCAATACGGGTGCCCAAATCAAATAGATAAGTACATACATACTAGTTTTAATGAAGTAGGTATACGATAAATGTAAATTCACAATTAGTAAAATCAGTTTCAGTAAACGTAATAATTGTCCTTGGGCTAGTGAAAAACTTAAAAAGATGTGTATGAAGCGTGATTTCTTGTTTAATATTTGGCTCAAAGATAAAAATAACCCGCAAAAAAAAAAAATGTTCTACAACAGGTATACAAATAAAACAAATAAATACACAAATTACATTAGAAATAAACAAATAAAGATGGAAGTTTTTAAAAATTTCAAAAATATTTGGAGTACCTATTGTGAACAGTTTAACCGGCAAAATTATGCAATATATTAAACACGTTTTACTTATAACTTTTCGAACAAACCCATCAACATTGGCCAACACAATGACTGAATTTGATTCTAATATCAAAAAACTAAGCAACTCTTACGATGTGCCTCTTTTAGACAAACTTACGTACGAGATAATTCCTGATAGGTCGATAAGAATGCAACCTGCACGAGAAGATACGATTAAACGGATCGTCAAGCAAATGAACGATAGGAAAAGCGCGGGTTACGACGGGATACGTGTTAAAGATGTTAAATATACTTCAGCTAAACTAATCCCAGTTATTACACATTTAATTAATTGCTGCTTGCAGACTGGTACGTATCCCCGACCTTTTAAAAATAGGGGTGATGCGTCCAATACACAAAAAGGGCTCACGTGATGACGTCCATAATTATCGACCTATCACTATATTGTCTTGTATATAACTCCAGTAAGATCTTAGAACGTTTCATTTGGAATGAGATAATAAATAACTTAAATATACACTACGTTACAAAACGCTTAGAATGTTATATATGGCCCTAGCAGACTCGGTTATCAACTACGGACTCAGCAGCTACAGGAGAAGTTATCATACATACCTGACAGATATTTACAAGTTACAACTAAGAATATTAAAAGTAATTACGCCAAAACATTTGAACAAGAAATTCAAAAACAGTGACGACGATCTCTTTAAATACTGTAATGTTATGAATGTGTTCAATAAAGTTGAATTTTGTACTTTTGCGGAACTCAATAGACCTGAGCTGCTAACCGAAAAACAAGACCTGATTTTCTGAGAACGATACCTAAATAAAAAATAAATACATCGTACCAAATTTCAATAATGTGAGGGTTGCAGAATACTTAGTACCTCTTTTCCTTAATATACTGCCAGAAGACTTACAAACGTTATACAAAGCGAGTTCGAAAAGTTATAAGTACAAATCAAAACGTTTCCTTACACAAAATTTCTCATAATGTACCTATGTATGTATTAATGTACCCACAAATTCTTATCATCATTTTAAAATTATTGTATAATTGTAGTATGTAAGTATTTTTTTTTGTAAAATTTATTTGACCGGCTCGCTGCACACAAATACACCCTGAGAGGTTTTCGTTGTGAGGCTAAAACCAAAATGTAATAGGTTAAGTGTTTAGAAATAAAAAGAAAAAATAGGTTACTGAGAGTGGCCCATTCTTCTTTCAGAGTTGGTTAAATAGCTAAATTTGTTCTTATTCTTGAATATTTCCCCACCTGGAAGGATGACCTGGATGGATTGTTCCTTCCAGGTGAGAATTGCAGTTCACTACTGGACATAGGCCTCTCCCAGGCTGCACTAGAACACCCTGTCCTCCGCCTTCCGCATCCAGTCTGACCCAGCCACCTTCTTAAGGTCGTCGGTTCATCCAGCTGGAAGGATGTTAATTGCTAATAAATTTGAAGTCGGCTTGTAAGTAGGTGTGTATGAAGTCTATCCTACCTTGATTAATTAACCAACTAAATTAATAATAGTATTTATTTTCATTCCATCCAGTGACAAGTTTCATATCAAACAGAGGCAACCCAATGTTGGTGGCGGATGGCATCCGATTTCACAAGGAAAAAACTGTTGGACCCAAGACAAGATGGCAATGTGGTTACAGGAAGCGCTTCAAATGTAAGGCTTTCATCACAACTATCGACGGAAAAGTTGTTAAAAACAGTTTTGGCCATAATCATACGTAAATATAACTAATCATAATCATTCATATACAGTAAAGTCATTTACATCTTCCTCAGTTTTATTTATTTTACCTTTATCAAGTAAGAACTATATTTAATTACTTATTAATTAAGAAAGATCAAAATAGCATACGCCATTGACCAATGTCGAGTTCAAATCAACCTAAAACTTCTTTATGGCCTGGCCATTTTATGAAATGTATTTATTTTTATTTAACTGTCATTGTCTGTCAGTGTCATATTTTTAATTCGGTCTGACATGTAAAGAAGATGACTTTATGTCATTCTGCGATATTGAAATTATGACACAATATACATAGGTATAACGCTGAGTCGGTAATGCAGACACTGTGCCTTCAAATGATCGCCACGACGATATCGCCGTGCGGAGATTGATTCATAGTTTCTATTGAATTTGATGACACGGTGAAACTATCGCCGCGATTTCCTCGCCCGTGGAGGTGGCGCCTTACTTTTGCAAATTATTAACATTTGTTTTCAAGCCTTCTGATCCATCACGGTATTAAAAACACTTGTATAGGCTATTAAGCCTTTTTGTATCTGTATCAAATGTTGCATAAGTGTAAGCGTTATTCAAATTAAATAATAGTTGAATAATAAAGTTTAAAATGTACTTATTATTATAGGATGTCAAAATCGATTTAGAATTTTATTAATAGTTAGAAGGTAGATATATGCGTCAGTAGAAATATTAAATACGTTTTGTACGTTATATGTGTCTACTTTTTAATTAATAAAAGACAGAGTTTTGAAAATCTGTTTTATTTGAAAATTATGTGCTCATGGTTTGTTCAACGAAATCTCCAAACGGCTGGTTGACACTTCCCGTGACTCAAGAGCTGCCAGAGCCTTGAGCCTTGGCCAGAGGCGAAGCTTTGCCATACAACGTGGCAATGCCGCCAGTCTCTTGGGTACATTACCAGTCGACACCGATGCGGAGGAAATTTGCGACGCCATATTTTAGGTTTGTTAATATTTTAGATAGGTTAGGATATTAATATTGTTATTTTAATAATCTGTTATATTATTATTTTATTTTTAATAATCTGATAGTATGAACAAAAATTATTTTGCAGCAATTGCTTATCGTTTTCAAGAACAAAACCGAAAATATATTGTAGAAAATGTACCTAATAGGTTAAGTAATTTGATTTGATTTAATTACAACCATTAGTCAAGACACAATAGTCAAACAATTGTTAAGAAACATACAGACTGGCTTTGAATTCACAGGAAGGAAGGCTCCTTTCTATTCTGTAAAAATCTAACCTTAAAAGTTAAAGAAAACTTAGGCGAAGTGAGCTATACCGTACAATTTAAGGCCGAAAATGAAACATCTCCTTTAATTATTGTATAAAATAAGTCGTAAATCGGTATATTACTGGAAGGATGGCAATAAATTCAAAGTCAGCCTGTATGTAGGTATGTATGCAGTTCATGGGCCTTGATTGGGTTCTTCCATCTGGAATTTCTCAGTTGCAGCCCGGAGTCTGGATTTGTACCGGTTGATTGCACTTGGCTCGACCCCTATTACATGGGATTTAAACATAACTGGCGAAATGTGGGTGAATTATAGGTACACTTCTGCCTAAACTTTCGGGGAATACAGGAGTAATTTTATGTTATGATTTATATTATTAACCTACTGTATGATAATATTTCTTTTCATCCCTTTCAGTGTCAAGTTACATATCAAATAGGGGCAACCCAATATTGGTGGCGAATGGCTTCCGTTTTCACAAAGAGAAGGCTGTCGGGGCAAAGATAAGATGGAATTGTGGTTACAGGAAGCGTTTCAAATGCAAGGCCTTCATGACAACCATCGACGGAAAAGTTGTTAAAAATAGTTTAGGTCATAATCATAAGCTTGTGTAGGTAATCATAATCGTTTATGAATAGTCACGAGCACTATTATGTATAATAATATACTCTTAGTAACTTTTAAAAGCGATGTTCTCTTATTATGTTGATGAGCAACTTAAAGTTATATAAAGTTGTTACGAACATAGTATTAAGGACTATTATGAAATAGGTCTTATCTCAAAACTGCAATCATTATTCCAAGATAAAATATCTTTTTTTTTCTTGCTATCGATTTGAATGTGTACATGTTACTTCCCGTGACTGTATGTCAATTATTATGATAATTTTTTTATTGTTTCTTGCAAATATTCTGCTCAAGCACAATCGCCGCCTCACTGACAAGCCACACTCGCGTGATACTGTTACAGACCTAATCCATAATGAGTAGGCAAGTACATTTCATTGATTGAATTCTTCATTATTTATCTAATATTTGATCGTTGCTTAAAATTAAGTAATTATCGTCAGTGTTACCATAATATTTTTGACGTTTAATATTTCCTTAACTTAAAGCAAAGTTTAAAAATAAAGGCGTAAATATGTGTTTAAATATATTTATAAGGCATTGGGCTATCAATTTAGGCTTGTTTTTGAATCAGTATCAAATATTAGATAAAATCATAATTAAAAAAAAGTAAAACAGGGGTGCCTGTCAAAAAAAAAACAAGTTGTATTAGTTAATCTGTTTATACAAAGTTTTCACTTTGGTCACTTATTTATTCGCGGACTAAACAGATAAATAAAACTGTCATTGCTGTCGGGCGACCGTTCGGGGGAACATTTTAATCTAAGAGGTCTCGACTGCTATTATAATTTTATTTATCTGTTTAGTCAACTTTCGTTTTATATATACAGATTAACTGCTACAACTTGTTTTTTTTTCCTTTTTGTTCGTTTTGTGGCATTCGTGTTTATATTTTTTTAAATTATTTATTTTTATTTGATACATTTTAGTGACAGGTTTTATTTTGAAACATGTAAAGCATTGCGGTTTTTTTGTTTCTTTTGTGAATGGCATCTCGTAGTTGACCTTGAGAGGTCGTGACTACTTAACCGGACTATGTGCAAAGTGGTTTTTTTTTATGAATGACATCTCGTAGTTGATCTTGAGAGGTCATGACTACTCAACCGGACTATCCTGTGGCTGCCTTAAGCGGACTCAAAGCCTCCAGCCAGGGGCGAATTTCTTACGTTACTAAGCGACTGCACGCTAAGTGCATCCCCTGTGGGGTACGAACCTTAGCTTAGCGTGTCGCTGGGGGGAGGATAGCAAGGTGGGACAGGATGGATCAGAACTGGATAATTTAAAGCTACGGGCTCAGCTACGGCGCGGGCTGGCACTTCGTCGAGCAAGGGTCGGGGGGGACAATTACGTCGGGGTCTTCGCGAGGGACCTCGGCGGCGAGGTCGGAATCGGCGAGTTGGTCTGTGTGTTTTGTGCAGTGTACCTACTCGTGGCAACCCTTCGACTCCATCGAAATATGGGCAGTTCTGGCCTCTCTGCAACGATGTCGAATTGACTGGCGTTATATCGAAGTGTTGAGGTGTTTGTATGACGCTGCAACGATGACTGTCAAGATCCAGGATAAAAAAACCGGCCCTATCCAACTGCTTAGGGGGGTGAGACAAGGGGATGTGATATCCCCGAAACTTTTCACCAATGCGTTGGAGGACGTTTTTAAGACGCTGGATTGGACTGGACAGGGTATCAACGTAAACG
Source organism: Atethmia centrago (assembly GCA_905333075.3). Lineage (NCBI taxonomy): Eukaryota > Metazoa > Arthropoda > Insecta > Lepidoptera > Noctuidae > Atethmia > Atethmia centrago. The sequence continues at coordinate 8,145,263 of HG995383.1, read as the reverse complement.
GCGAGTACATCTCACATCTTCGTTTTGCCGATGACATCGCCATAATGGCAGAGACACTGCAACAGTTAGACCAGATGCTGCACAGCCTAAATGGAGCCTCTCGGCGGGTTGGCCTCGGCATGAATTTGGACAAGACGAAAGTCATGTACAATTCGCACGTCTTGCCGAGTCCAATCCATATCGAAGGGTCGCTTCTCGAAGTTGTGAAGGAGTACGTCTACCTAGGACAAGTTATCCAGCTCGGTAGACACAACTTTGAGAAAGAACCCGACAGGAGGATCCGATTGGGTTGGGCAGCGTTTGGAAAACTTCGTCAAGTCTTCTCGTCGCCAATCCCGCAGTGTTTGAAGACTAAGGTCTTTAACCAGTGCGCCCTGCCCGTTATGACATACGGTGCCGAAACGTGGACACTGACAGTCGGGCTGGTCCACAAATTCAAGGTCGCTCAGCGCGCCATGAAGCGGGCTATGCTTGGAGTTTCTTTGAAGGATAAGATCAGAAATGAAGTTATCCGGAAGATAACCGGAGTTACCGACATAGCTTGCAGAGTAAGCAAGCTGAAGTGGCAGTGGGCTGGCCATATTTGTCGAAGGACCGATGGCCGGTGGAGCAGACGAGTCCTAGAGTGGAGACCGCGTATCGGCAAGCGTAGTGTGGGACGCCCCCCAGCTAGATGGACCGACGATCTTAAAAAGGTGGCTGGGACAGACTGGATGCGGAAGGCGGAGGACAGGGTGTTGTGGCGCAGCCTGGGAGAGGCCTACGTCCAGCAGTGGACTGTTATAGGCTGAGTTGATTGATTGACTCGTGGCCCTACTGCTTTCCTGGAGGAGGGTAAAGGGTGCAAAGTGGTGGCACTAAAGGTGGTTTTATACCCTCGCGGCGAGGCGAGGCGTTGATGGCGTGGGGATGAAATGTTTGTTTTGCATGTACACCCTACCTATGTAAAATGTATGCCAATAAATTTTATAGTTTTGACATTTGCTCACGAAGGCCTTCAATTTGATACCCATATTGCAATAATTAAAGTTTTTTTTAAATATTTGAATATGGAGCCATACTACCGCCTTATTGTTTTTTTTTATAGCTTATGTCACTCGGGATGACATGACGTAAGGATTCTAACGATAGCCCATACGCTACTACTAAATCTGTTCAGGCATTTAAATAAAAGTTATGGTTGCACAAATAAACTCACATAGATACATACATACATGAACACTAAACACATTACACTCCTTTTTGGGCAGTCGTGTAATAACGAAAATTTCGTTATTACACGACTGCCCAAAAAGGAGTAAATCAATTAAATGTACTTACTTACTCACTATGGGGAGGTTTTTATAGTATCACGCGAGTGTTTGGACTTCTAGTTATGTGCAGTTTCATACACGACTTTATCTAAAATTATGCAATTTCATAAAATACACAATAGGTACATATCGTAATTATGGCGCCCAAATCCGACATTCGCGGTTGTACGCGCCACCGGATCAGCTGTTGCGATGACGCTCCGCCATTTTGTATAGTATGCGCCATCAGACCGTCATTCCGTCAGTGTAGAAACAGCGTTTGGGCTCACTAAGGATTTGTACTATTTATACCTATGCAGAAATATTATTTTTATTGTTCTTATCGTTTTTTTTCTATTTGATTCATATAATTGTTGTTATCTATTATGTTATTATTATTTTATTTTATTATTATTTATTGTTATCGTTTATGTTATTATTCCACGATAATATCACTATTAAGTTCGCGGGCGATTTCAAAAGCTCATAGTCCATACTCAGGCTTTGACATCGCTAGCGACAAATCGTCTCAAAAAAAATGTACTGAGAGATTTGACATTTTGAAATCGCCAGCGAGTCGCTATACTTACGAGTAGCATAGGGAATGTGTGTTATAAAAAACTTTAAAATTTTATTAGTTGCCTGTGGATGAAGTCTGGCAGTAAGGTACTATTTCAAAAAAAATGTTTGTATATAAATGTTGTTGAAGATCTAAGTTTATTTTGATTACGTTACCTCAATACAAAACATTTCACAATTCCATTAATAGTTAAGAGGTACGTCAATCAAATTATATGATGTTAAATTAAATCATTTCTTTGGTACCTATGTCCGATGTGTCTACTTATCTAAATAATAAAAAGACAGAGTTTTGAATAATATTTTTAATTCACAAAAATACAAAATATGGACACCGCTGAAAGGATTATCAACAAAATAATTAACCAATAACAAAAATGAGTTATGCTTTCAGTAATGCTGAAAAAAACAAGAAGAGGTACTTTGGCAGTTGAAGCTGACGGCTATCGTTTTTACAAGAACGGTGTCATTGGCTGCAAGACAAGATGGCAGTGTTCCACGAGACACCATACAAAATGTAAAGCTTACATCGTAACTGTGGAAGGTCACCCGGTGAAGACTTATCTCGAACATAATCATCCTCTACTCACATATATGTGATATATATGGTGTTTCGTACCTTTTAACAAGCTTACGGTCTACCGGGATATACGGGATGGTAATTGGTCACCGCCGATAATGTACATCTGCAGTACCAGAGGGATGTGCGTTGCTATCCCAGACAGATACAAATGTCTCATTTGCTCCAGTTTATAAAACTTTGGAAACGTTTTCATTCATAAATATTATAAGGTATTTTGAAGATTTAATATATTCAATCTTAAATTTTAAGTTTTTACTCATTTTGTATTTTGTAGTCACAATGACAATATAAAAATATGTAGTATAAAAATACGATCAATTGATTTGAGAACTGTTTTATTTGCATATAAATGGGTCATATTCAAAATTATTGTACTTTTACGATTGTCTTTATGTCCAACCCAATTATTTTTATAATGAGATACAACTGACTAGAATGTCACAAATAAACAGATTAAATGTTTATTTGAGCGTAACAAAAAATAATGAAACATTTGATACTGCTAAACAATTAATCGTTTTAAACAAGTATTCAATGTCCACGTCTTTGAAGGTAAACTAAAAAAAATAAATCTATAAACTATTATAGAATATACTTTGTTTTTACTTTTGAATTAAAGTAAAAAAAAGTATATTATTCAGAGAATATTGTTTAAACATTAACACTTCGCTAAAGAAAGTATAAAATACTATCTATTGTTCTTCAAATTTAATTAATTAATGAGTGTCCTGATTTTACACATATCTGTTATTCTTTTCTGTTATGCTATTTTTACATTATTTCCATGACAATAAAGAAACTTGTTATACTGGCAACATTAGTTCACTAGCTGTCATACTACATGACGTAACAATAAATGCTCGGCCATTTTGTTCAATACACTTTTCGGATCATTGGTAGGTAGGGGCTTGTGGCTAAGTAATAACAGCCGCAAGGGTCGGATGGGTGCCCATCTTTACTTACCAAGGCCCCTCCGTGCCTCGGAAAGCACGTTAAGCCGTTGGTCCCGGCTGTCATTTGTAGATCTTTGACAGTCGTTACGGGTCGTCAGAAGCCCGAAAGTCTGACAACCAGTCTTACCAAGGGTTATCGTGTTACCCAGTAACTGGGATGTGGAGGTCAGATAGGCAGTCGCTCCAACTAAAATACTGGTATTCAGCTGCATCCGGTTAGACTGGAAGCCGACCCCAACATAGTTGGGAAAAGGCTAGCAGATGACACTTTTCTGATAATTTCGTTGCGTAAAGAAAATTTGACTTTTAAAAGTTATATTCTGTGAGGCGTGTAAAATAGCGGTAAGTACTTACTGTTTTATTACTTACACTAGGAAACGGCTTTGTATTTATTTGCTATAAATATAAGATATTCGTATATCATGTAAATTGGTGTGAAAATAAATATATTTATAGGTTAGACACGTGTAATTAATTCATATACGTTATTTTATCTGTCACTTTTTTCTATTACATAACATGTATGAGTGGTTAGGTGGTATTCACAGTGTCTCATGTATGAATTAATGAAAATAATAATATTAATACTTACCGCAGCGCAGGGTAGCCAAAACATTTTTGTTTTAATTTATTTGAAGTATGTAAAGTTTGCGTATTGTGTGCCATGTATTGCATTGCTATCTATTGTCTGTGTGTGCATGTATTACTGCGTATTTCCGCGACTTGCGCCGTTTTTACTAACCCCGCCGCTACCAGCGCTTCCGACGCGTCCCCCCCCCCCCCCCCCCGACTGCCTCTCGTCAGCCGTCACAGTATCAGTTAATATCAGGAAATGAAAACGTTACTTACTTAAAATAGCGTTAGGTACACCTCTGTCCAACCCTTCGGGGAAACAAGGCGTGATGTTATTTTATGTTTATGTTAAATAACGTTACGTAATAGCGTTAAGGCTCCTACATACTGGCGCGACTTGTCGCGCGACGCGACTTGACACAAAGACACCGCGTGTAGCGCTACAAGCGGTGCCTTTGTGTCGCGACGCGTCGCGCGACAAGTCGCGCCAGTATGTAGGAGCCTTTATGTATGGTTCCAGTAACGATTTACGAACTAATTTCTTGGCAATAATGAAAATCTATCGGAACGAAATCTACAAATATTAATTTTGTTACGATCCGGGTGGAACGGTACAAATTATCGCTACTGTAAATATACGTTACACTATTTTAATAACGTTTCCAGTCCCTAGTTTATATACTACCATCGCCGCGTATCACATATGGTCTACATACAACCTACCAAAGAGCTGCAATTTGTAAAAGGCCCCCCCTTTTACAAATTGCAGCTCTGGTATGGCAGCTAATGGTAAATTTTCATCAATTTCCTTAAATAAATTGAAAACTATTTATTTAAAAAAATATATGTATACTTGAGATCCTCATAGTACTTCATTTGATATGTCACACGGTACAGTGTGCAAAGCCTTTTTCATATTCTTATTTGTCTCCCAAAAGTGACCCCCATATGCAAAATATATTTATTTACGCAACACAGACTGTGTTTGGGTCACAGAAATTGAAATGTGTATCAAATTTCAACTTAATCGGTCCATTACATTCGTAGGAAATTGGCTGTGACGGACAGACAGACCCTAACCCTAAAAACGTAAGAACATTTGAATTTTGCGGACTATCATAGCATTGCCTTACATTACTGCTGCCAAAACTAAATCATATATTTGCTAGCTTCAAGCTGAATATTGTTTGTTTTAGAAAATATGCCATTAACACCAGCTGAGCGACAACGCAATTATAGAGAGCGCATAAAAGCCAATAAGCCTGAAATATGGGAAAAAAGGCAGAAAAAAGAAGCTGAAGAAAAAAGAAAAAAGTATTTAAAAATTTCACAGTTGTCAGAAACAGAAAAAGCAAAAAAACGAAAGCAGTGGCGGGAATTAAAACAATTAAGTCAAATCAGAAACAAATCAAGACTAAGAAAGAAAGTCGTCGAACATATCTAACGAAGCACTAAAAAAAGCCTATAACATTTCTTCGTGTGATATTCGGAACGAATTCCAAGATCTAATGACTATAAGCAATACAGGTAGAGAGAGCAACATCCATGAGCTATCTACTTCCAATACTGACGGCAACATGTTACATGCACAGAAAGTAAAGCGAAACAACTTTTTTTTTACATTGAAGTGACACTGATGATGATAGTATTTAAGTACATATCGCTATAACTTCACTTTTTGAAATAATTATATTATCTTTTTAAGTTGTCTTGAAGTTAATGACAAGATTTTTTTTAAATTAATTTTTCCGGTATTTTTAACGTAAGTACCTACTTAAAACCCAAAGAAAACAATTCGAGTCAAAACAAAGTAAATGTAACATAATTTAGGTACTTATTCGGCCAGCAAAAAAGTTGGCTACCGTTTGAAAAATAACATTCATACAGAACTCTAATTATTATAATCATGCAGAAATATGAACTGCTTTACGAATTTGTTCTAATGATTTATGACATAATCAGCCTATATTATATATATATGATCACCAAAATGTAGTTTCATTATGTATCTACCTCGCGACCCGCCCCGGCTTTGCACGAGTACCACTGTTTTACCTAAGTAGATTAACTGTAAAAGGTATGTATAGGCAGAGATAGTAATGATGGTATTCTATTATTGCAAACGACAAACGACACAAACACATACGACTATTATTTTTGAGCTAATTATAACATTCTAATTAGCTCAAAAATAATAGACGTTTGTTTAAAAAAACGTGTGATATTTAAACTTGCCCTAATAATTCCTTTCTGTTATTTTTCTGTTACAATCAAATAATATTCATATCCGTTACTTACAATTATTTTGAATATGACCCAAATACTGTTTTATTATTTTTTACTGTTTTATTGTTTGTATTTAACAAATGTTTTATTCTTGTGGCACGTAGAGTTTAAACACTGGTAAGGAATGTGAAGATTGCAGACAATTATTTTATCTTTCACTTATCTGTTTTTCAAGAGTGATGATCAAGGCAACAACACTCAGAAAAGAGGCGTTTGTCCGGAATTGGGTATAATTCTTGGTCGATTGATATGAGGATAATGGCGAAAACTTACCTAATCCATGAAAGGCCTAAGGTTAAAGTTGAATATTTGACTATAAAATATCTACTCTCTCATTAAAGGGCAAAAGGTAATATAATAATAAAATATCATTGAAGTCTGACTTGCAGAAGTAATTACGGAAATTGTTTATGATTTTAGTAAAATCGTTAGTGACAAACAGAGGAAATGTAATGCTAGAAGTTGGTGGCTATCACTTTTACAAGAAAAGCATAAGCGGCCGAAACACAAAATGGACGTGTTCCACCTACAGGCAGACGAAATGCAAAGCATTTGCGTTTACCGCCGAAGGGACTGTGATCAAGGCTAATTATAAATTATAATCACAACAATGCGTCATGATTGTTGTGTGTGTGCCAGGAGGCAACACAGTGTCGGTCGAATGTCATGATTTCCAAATATTAATACGATTTGTAGTGTTAAATACTAAATATAAAATTGAAAGTATGTGATTTGCTTGAAATGATTTTTGTATCAGTCATGAAGTTTAAAAGTATCTAATTTGACAGTTACCGTAAAAGTACTGGTTTTTTTAATGCAACCGAATGTAAATCATGCTAAATGTATTTGGTGTGCCGCGTAGTTGCTAAGTTAGTTCTCTTCCAGCCTCAGAATCTGAAGGTTGTCTTCACTCCAAATGATTTTAAACCTTAAAAGGGGTTTAAAACCATTTGGAGAAATTTGACAGTTTAGTATAACCTGATATACTGGCGACTGTATATTAATTGAAGTAGAATCTGTCATTTATGGCAATGGTGTCGAAGAATCGTTATGAGAGATATTTGAATTATTGAGAAAAATATTTTGTATTTGTAATGATTTTATGTGAATAATATTATTCTGTTATTAAACAGTTATGAGATCGCAGCACACAGGTTTGTAATTTTTGCCTATACCCCGACGTGATGCGGATATGTGCTTAAAGGAGGACTTCGGAAGGTATCGAGATTTTTTTGTATTAAATTATAATTATTCTTGGTTTTTACTTTTCAGTAACGAAGTACAGGACAAGTAGAGGTACAGTTATGCTGCTGATTGGAGGGTACCGATTTTCAAAGGAAAAAAACATGGGAGTGAAAATTAGATGGCAATGTTCCGTGCGATCCCGTACGAAATGTAAAGCATTTCTCACCACTATCGACGACCAGATCGTGAAGAGTTGTTTGAAACACAATCATTACGAATGACGATAGTTAAAGTTCGGCAATATACAGGCTGACTTAAAAATCATTGGTGTATTATATACAATATTTAAAGTGGTGGAAGAGGTTTTCATGATTATGATAAGAACTACTTTTACTTTGAAATAGCCAAAAAGAGCACCAGTTTCGGGCCAGTGTTGTATTTTTGTATGAAAGAGCAGATTTTTTTATGAGCTTTCAGATAAAGTTTACTGTTTATGGTACCCGTCCCACCGCCGACGAAGCAAAGACTAGCTATCAAAGATTTTCTCGCTCGAGTAACATGCAAAAGATTTTAGGTCCCTTGTAAGTAAAAGAGATACATTTGTATTTGTAGTTAATCGATGACTGTTCGCACCGCCGCGCGCCGGTGAGTACTTGTTTGTCGCAGTGACAAGAGCTATCAAAGAGAGTTCTCGCTCAGCGGTGCTCACTTGGCGGGCATAACACACGCTGAGAGAGTCACTCTTGATACATACGTATACCAGCTATAGCTCGTCGCCGTCGCGCACCCACTGCTCGTTGCTCGCTAACTCGTTTTTAGGTGCTAGCTCTACTCTCTTTTCGTTTATCGCCGGCGCTGGGACAGCCTAAGTGGGTTTGTCCACCGCAGCCGTCACCGAGAACGAGATGACGGCGCCGAAGTAGCGATATATACATTTACTGCGGTGGACAAACGCCGTAAATGTGTATGTTACTCTCTTAAAGATAGTCGGTGATGTAAAAGTCAGCCTGTATAGAAAAGTACCTACATGACAGCTCAGTCATTCGGTACGAAGCACAGAATAGGCTCAGTTCTCTGTATGTATCTGCTAAGCCTTACTATTAACTCCCAGAGACCGTCCTTCCATGGTGATTTTTATCACCAATGTTGCCAATATTTGTGATAAATGGTAGTAATTGCCAAGGTTCATTGAAGTTACGGCAGCTTCTTGATGTTAATACCGATAATTTTTAGTGAGGGTCGTCAATGTGTACTATTATGATTTATTTAGTGCTTAGTTCTTGTCCGGATAATAAGAGGCGAGAAACAATATCCGTATACACGGGCTTTAGAATGTTAACAAATTATAGTGCAATAATCGCCTGGCGAGAATCAGGAGCTGGTCTATTTTGTTAAAATCTCACCGTGAAAACTAAGGTGAAGTGAACTTGTTAACCTTTTGACCGCCACAGTCATGTATAGACGACAGACCAAAATGTGCCCAGCACGCCACGGTCACGACTAAATGACAAATTTTAAGGAATAATTCGTGGCTTGGCGCCGAGGGCACGTTTTTGCTTTTTGACGTGGCGGTCTTTTTTCACCAAAGCTAAGTTTTCAAGGTATTTTTACAGAATACATCGCCTGGTATCGCCTCTGCACATTCTGCCATGAAACGGGCCAACAGCTCTCCTTTTACATATGTCTTTTTGTGTATTGTCTGTTGACGAACATCGGAAATGCTCTAGCTCAGGGATATTATGCTGTAACTAGTTAATAAATCTATCATGTATACAAGCGTATTTGATGCCCGCTTTTTGGGCCAAATGTTAATGTATTGTTGTCTTTAGTTAATTCCTAAATATTAATAAAGGAAAGGACCATGGGTTAAGAACAATGAATGAGTTAAATAAATAATATTTTTAAAATACTAGGATAAGAAAGTTATAGTTTTCTATTTTAATATGAAATTGTTTAGTATAAGTATACATTTTTGTACCCTATCTATTTGTACATTTGCATTTGTTAGGTAAATGAAGGAAAAAAATGTTTTCATAAATTTTTGGTTTTATTTAACATTGTTTAAAATATAATAAAAATACGGAATCAATTAGGAACAAAGTTATTAATGATTGCGTAATCTGAACGTCAAGTTAAACAAAGATCATTCAACAGAATTTGTCAACGGAGTGTCTTCTTGAGTTGTAGACCTTCAAGCAATATTTGAGAGAGCAAGAGCGGTGGCGGCCCAGCGGCAACGACCCCGAATTACGTGTCGTAGGTTGTGGGTTCAAGCCTAGCCAGGCAAATTACTTTATGTAATTTATTTCTATCACGACTACTCTCAAAACGGCGAAGGAAAACATCATAAGGAACAGGAATGACCTGGAACCAAAAATTCGAAAACATGTGTCATCCACCAAGGCACCAACCCGCACTGGGCCCGCATGGTGGATTATGGCCCACTCCCTCTTTCACAGAGGCGGCCTGTGTCCCAGCAGTGGGAACTTTATAGGCTGATTATGAAGCAATATTATTTGAATCCGTAACGGCTAACCTAACTTAAACAATGGGCATGCTTTCAGTGTAACGAAAAAGGCATAAACAATAATTATTTTCTCATATCTCAGTACATTTTGTATTTAAATCTTGTTTTAATTCAGTGTTTCAGACCGAAAGAGGAACGTGGTTGATGTTCCTGGGCGGGTTCCGCTTCTCTAAAGACAGGATTGTTGGCTGCAAAACCAGATGGCGGTGCTCCGTGAGGTACCGGACCAACTGCAAGGCCTTCGTCATCACGATAGAAGACCACGTCATCGTCAAGTCTTGTCTCGACCACAACCATGATAAGACTTTTGTTAGGAAAACCTCATTCGAAAAGCGAATGCAGACTCTTTGTTGACATCAAAATGCTTCTGTCAATTTAGTTTAGTTTTTGTTTCATATCATGAAGATCAATCACAGAGAAATCAAATGTTGTTTTAGCATAATTGGTCTTTTATACATAATTTGTTACTATTTCACGAGAAATCATTTTGTTTTGAGTAACTATCAGACTATCTATGTAGGTATATTTTTAAAATACTTAGGTCTACTTATTGTAAGTTAGGGAAGGCCATTTTGTAGCCGTTAAAAAAGTTATAAATATTAATTCATTTATTGTATGCTCACACATATAAACAGACAAGGAGAAAAGGACAGAAAAATACGTATTACAAAGGTGATGTACATGTGTTGTGATATAGTGTATGGTAGGTATAATACCTAGGGTTTTAGGAATCCGTTGTAAACAAGGAACCCTTATAGTTTTGCCATGTCTGTCTGTCTGTCTATCCACACTGTAGCTCAGAGACGCTTATGAATAGAACACTGTAATTTGGCACAGATATATATATTATTCACGCCGTCAAAGTGCTAAAATAAATCCTTGAAAATTTTTTTTAGGCAGAGGAAAATAAAATGTCATCCCCATCCAAATTGGAAAACAAATCATACTAATGTATTAAGGCTCGTGCAGACTAGCGCGATATCGCGGGCGTGACAGGCAGCTATGTGCCTGTCGCGCCCGCGAATCACTCCAGCTGCACCAGCCTTTAATGATTCTAAAGATTATAATTCTGTAAATACATATCTGTTGTAGTCGCGAATCATATTTTGATCAAGATACAGCCTCTTCATAGTTACCAAGTTCAGTGTAACACTAGGCGCATCGAAGCGTCTTCACGTAGTGGTCGTCTAATTCAAGGGAAGCAGTGAAAGCTTCAGCGGCTTTTTTTATTTGGTTCAATTTAGCGCTGACTGTGGCCTTGTTGAAGTAAAGCTTTTCATTCACAATCTAATTGTTGTAGTCGATAGTCAAAGCTTCATTGTAAAGGCTCAGAGCTTGCTGCCACCAGCCCATTTTGAATCTTCATTGTCTTCTTCTTTATTTTATTTCACAGTTCAGCCTTTTTAGGGTTCCGTAGTAAACAAGGAACCCTAATAGTTTCGCCATGTCCCTGTCTGTCTGTCTGTCTGTCTGTCCCCGTTGTAGCTCTGAGACGCTTAGTACTACTAAGCTGTACTACTACTACTAGAAAGCTGTAATTTGGCATAGATATACGCCGACAAAGTGCTAAAATAAAATCTTGAAAAAAAAAGATTTAAAAATATCATCCCCACATTACGGGCAAGGGAGGTATCCCTTGCCCGTAATGTGGGGATGATATTTTTTTTATATAATTTCCCAACCACGGAACCCTTAGAATACACGTAAATATAGGTTTATGGGTTTTATACATGAATTTCATCACCACCACACATAAACACATCTTGAAGATTAGCTTAAGGCTCGGGTAATCGCCGTTGACGTTGGTCATACAAATGTGCGTCGCGGTCACGCCGCGCCTCCGCCGTTCGGTTTCATAGAGGATATTTATTTTTAATACCGAACATTTTAATATTTCATTTTAATAATCACACATACAATTTTAGATATGTAGTCTGTTCATACCAAAACAAAAAACATTAAAATATCTTAAGTAATTTGAAAGTACTATCGATTTTTATACCTTGGTAGACATTACTTCCTGAATTTATTTCATAAAGTACTTTACAACAATACATAAATAATCCCATATAGATGTGTATCCGTTTTCGTTTAACATACATTTTTTTGCATAACTTACTTGCATTATATGAAGGCGTAATAACAGATTTAAAAGTCACTAAAATCATATATCTGCACCTTAAAACATAACCAAACATAAACATGTTTAAGTTAAGTATAGGTGTTTGAAATTCTCAAGTAAGTAAATATATATCTTGCATAATTATTGTTTTATTATGAACTAAAACTAGTTAGCTTTCATATTTTAAATTTATTTAATTATTATTTATTTAAACTACATGTAAAATTCCTAGTCGCAGGTACCATCGCTGACAACGGTAGTGAACCGCTTTCAACCTTATTACTAAAGCGAAATGGTTGAAAAGCGGTCAACCGCCATTGCCCACCGTTATATATATGCGGACTTAATGCCATAAGGCATTCTCTACCAGTCAACCTTAGGGTTAAAAATGACAACACTGAAAGGTTTATAAAAAAAAAAAAACAGCGAGCCTTACAGTAGTTGCATATGATGTGTAACATCTGACATCTCACCTTGGTAATAAGCAACTGAGCAGCAACAGAAAATAACCTCAGAATTAAAAAAAGCTAAATACTGAAATATTTATTCAAATAATTATTCATTACTAGTGGTCGCCCACTGGTTGAAATTCGACCCCCTCTACTTACAATCTATACAGGGTGGCCCAAAAGTCGTGGATCAAACGCAACTAGGGTTAGATGGGGTCATCAGCTGCAAAAAGTTGTTCTACAGGAGGTCCTTAAGGTCAACCCCTGCAGAGTTATAATTTATTTTGTGTTTTTATGAGAAAATTGACTTTTTTTAACTAATTCTTATTAAAATTCGAAAAAATCTACATCCTGTATCTTTTTTATAATTTTCACTAGATTGGTACTGATGAGTCCTTGCGTTAGGCATGCTATTTATGGTTGTTTATTGGGTGTGTTAAAGATAATATTAAGGATTATGATTTAATTTTTTTCCCAAATCATAACTTTTTATTTACTTCGGACCCAGACCGGAAAAGTGACCCTGTATTACAAGTTTTGGCGCATTTAATAGGGATTCTGAAAAGGTATTACACATGGCCATGAGTGCCTCTAATATCTTTCTAGGACGAAAAAACAAAACAGCGATTGTGAAATAATTGTTTTATTAACGAAAACATTTTACAATAAATGCTCAAAATTCCTGCCTCTGACCATAATACATAATCTACACCGTCTAATAAAATTCCTACGTAACCTACGGAATGCACCTCTGTTGTTAGTAACTTGTACCCTAGCAAATTCGAGCTTTTGTCGTAGTTCTTGTTCGCTATTGTTCTCTCCTTGGTAAACTATTTCTTTAAAATAGCCCCAAAGAAAAGAATCTAATGGATTTAAATCGGGCCACCGGGGTGGCCACGCAATATGTCCGCCTCCACCAATCCTCCGGTTAGGGAAGCGCTCGTTCAAATGATCTCTAACTGCTCGAGCGTAGTGAGGCGGGGCGCCATCATGTTGCAGCCACATTTCTGCTATTCTTTCTTCTGGAACTTCAGCTTCCTTAAGAATATGGTTTAAATTATTTTGCAAAAAATTTAAATACTGAGCACCATTCAGCCTTGCTGGCATTTCATGCAGCATCAACTGCTGGCCAATTATACCAGCCCACATATTAATACCAAACAGATGCTGGAATCGATCATTTCTTTTGATATGGGGGTTCACTCTGGAGTAAAAATGTAGATTGTGGATATTGAATACTCCCATTCTTCTAAAAGTTGACTCATCCGTCCATAAAACCTTGTTGAAGAACTGCGGATCCTCTCTGTTGTATCTTAGCATCTCTCTGCAAAACCCCACTCTAGGTTCATAGTCACCGGGCAGCAAAGCTTGCACCCTTTGCACGTGGTAGGCGTGATATTTGTTTCTGTTAATGACACGTTGCACCGTCGATCTTAGAATCCCGAGATTACGGGATATTTGGCGTTGACTTATACTAGGATCCAATCTTAATTCTCGCAGCACTTCATCTTTATTTTCAAATTGCAACTCTGGTCCGCCTGCCCTCGGAGCATGCTGACCGGGTAAGACTCCCTCCATGTACGAATTATGTAAACGCATAAAGACCCTGTAGTCCGGAAAACGATCACGGTTAGGGTAGCGTTGACGATGTTCCCTGGCAGCAGCCCGGGCATTACCGTCGCAAAAGCCATCAGCTGTCCACTTTTGTAGCCAATCCGTCCGATTCCGAAGCTAGTCCGATTCACACAACACTGGTCACAGGTAGGCAACCTATCACAAGTCCGAAAAACAAAGCGTAGGTCAAAGGAAAGAAACTGATCACAAGTCGTCGTAAAACCGAGAAAAAGAACACGTGCGTACTCACAGGCAGGAAGCGAGTCACTAAAGAACACTAAACATTCTAAAGAAACATGCTCACGCGCATCCTCCGGCCCCTGCCCTGGCCGGCCCGGCCTTTTGTTTCCTAGAAAAGATATCGCTACCTGAACTGACGGGCGAACCGGCCTTTTATTGACAAAGGATTAAATGGTTAGTGTAAAAGAGAGGCAGAGAGTCTTTGTCATTAATTGTGTTAGTTCCATTTTATTTTTAAATAAGCCTAACCGAGTTTTATGGTTGGGTTAACTTTGGCCTTGCGACGAATAATCGTCCTTGAAAGATATCAAAGCCACGCATAGCCATGTGTAATACCTTTTCAGAATCCCTATTAAATGCGCCAAAACTTGCAGTACAGGGTCACTTTCGGTAGAGTATTTTTTTTTCACAGTGGGGTCCGAAGTAAATAAAAAGTTATGATTTGAGAAAAAAAAAATCGTAAAACTTAATATTATCTTCAACACACCCAATAAACAACCATAAATAGCATGTCTAACGCAAGGACTCATCAGTACCAATCTAAATTAAATGAAAATTATAAAAAAGATACAGGATGTAGATTTTTTCGAATTTTAATAAGAATTAGTTAAAAAAAGTCAATTTTCTCATAAAAACACAAAATAAATTATAACTCTGCAGGGGTTGACCTTAAGGACCTCCCGTAGAACAACTTTTTGCAGCTGATGACCCCATCTAACCCCTAGTTGCGTTTGATCCACGACTTTTGGGCCACCCTGTATAGTACTTACTAATTCCCATGTTCAAGCTGTCACTTCTTGTCTACACACTTCCGTCCCTTTTCTCGAAATCACTCCCACAGAAAGCGAGAGGAAAGATGTTACACATAAAAAAATAAAAATAAACATTTTGAACCACTTTGATATATATTTGTTTAGCTCAAATTTTATCCACAGCAATATTACGATGTAATTAATAAATCCACGTTATTTTCAGTCGTAGAAGTATTGTCAAGCAGAGGAAAGGTAATGTTGCAAGTAGGGGGGCACCGGTTTTCCCAGCAGAAGAACTTAGCAAGCCACGGCAAGGTGAGGTGGCAATGTTCAGTCAGGTACAGGACGAGATGTACAGCTTTCATCACCACCTACGACAAACATATCTTGAAAAGCAGCTTAAAACATAACCACGAAGAAACATGTTTAAGTTAAATATAGGTGTTGGAAATTCTCAAGCAAATATAGATCTCGCATAGTTATTGTTTTATTATGAACTAAAAGCAGACCCTATTAGCTTTCATATTTTAAATTTATTTAATTTGTATTTATTTAAACGACATGTAAAATATCTAGTGGTAGGTACCATCGCGGACAATGGTGGTGAACCGCTTTTCAACCTTATTACTAAGGCGATAAGGTTGGAAAGCGGTTAACCGCCATTGTCTACCGTTATACATAGGCGGACTTAATACCAAAAAGCTTTCTCGACCAGTCAACCTTTGGGTTAAAGATGACAACACTGCGAAAGGTTAATAAAACAAAATGAGCGTGCCTTACAGTAGTCGCATATGATGTGTAACATCTGACATCTCACCTTGGTAAAAAAGCAACTGAGCAGCGACAGAAATTAATTTCAGATAAAAAAAAACTAAGCATTGAAATATTTATTCATTACTAGTGGTCGCCCACTGGTTGAAATTCGACCCCTTCTACTTACAATCTATATAGTCCTTATTAATTGCATGAGTACAGTAATTCCACGCTATTAAAAGTACTTACTTATTCCATGCTCAAGCTGTCACTTTCTGTCTACACACTTCCGTCCCTTTTCACGAAATCACTCCCACAGAAAGCGAGAAGAAAGATGTTACACACAAAAAAATAAAAATAAACATTTTGAACCACTTTGATATAGACTTGTGTAGCTCAAATGTTAACAATAGCAATATTACGATGTAATTAATAAATCCACGTTATTTTACAGTCGAAGAAGTATTGTCAAGCAGGGGAAAGATAATGTTGCAAGTAGGGGGGCACCGGTTTTCCCAGCAGAAGAGCTTAGCAGGCCACGGCAAGGTCAGATGGGAATGTTCAGTCAGGTACAGGACGAGATGTAAAGCTTTCATCACTACCTACGACAAACAAATCTTGAAAAGCAGCTTAAAACATAACCATGAGGAAACATGTTTAACTTATTATGTATAAATAAACTAGCTTCAGCCCGCGACTTCGACCGTCCGCGTGAAATTTTGTCCTTCGACCCACCGCGTCGCATCCCATCGCCCGCCCACGCTATTACTTCGCTTAGCGTTCTGTGTGGCTTTTTTCTTTTTGCTCGGCTCCCAAGGGTCGTAGCGTGATGTTAAATTAACTTTTAACCTTTCTCAAGAATTGGGCTATAAAATGCAAATAGAATCATTCAAATCCGACTCGCAGTTCCAGAGATCATCGTACATCATCTTTCGATTTTACCCGTGTTTTGATTGAATTTGAACAAAAATTGTTATTGTGACTTAACTATAATACGAGGGGGCGTTTTTAAGTTCGCGGAATGGAGGGTGAGAAGTGAAAATAAAAATACTAAATTATTTTTCTTTTTCAATATATTCACCTGCTACCCTTATACATTTTTCAGATCTTTCAATTAGCTTATGCATACCTTCATAAAAAAATGTTTTGTCTTTGTCCGAAAAATAAGCTGAAACCGCGTCCTTCACTACTTCATCAGTTGAAAATTTCTTCCCACGAAGTTCTTTTTTCAGTTTTGGGAAGAGGTAATAATCACTGGGAGCCAGGTCTGGGCTGTAGGGTGGATGGTCTAAAATATCGAAGCCCACCTTATGCAGGGCAGCCAACGCAACACGGCTCTTGTGAACAGGCGCGTTGTCGTGAAGAAGAAGGACACCTTTGGTCAATTTACCCCTCCTTTTTTCTTTAATGCTTTCTTTCAACCTCTCGAGGATAGAAGCATAGTATTCTCCGGTTATAGAAATGCCTTTATCTTTATAATCGGTCAACAGGATCCCTTCTGAATCCCAAAACACTGTTGCCATGATTTTTCCAGCCGATTGTGAAACTGTAAACTTCTTGGGTGGTGGTGTGCCTTTTTTGTGCCACTGCATAGAGTCCTGTTTCGACTCAGGTTCATAATGATGAACCCAAGTTTCATCTCCAGTAACAATTTGACTTAATAGTCCATCCTTATCTTCGTTACAGAGGTCCAAAAACGTGCGAGAACACTTCACGCGGTGTTGTTTTTGAGGCGGCGCGGCGGCGTGAGCATTCTTGGCACCCATCTTGCACTGACCTTTGTCATGCCGAGATGATCGTGTAGAATTTTGAAAATTGTCGTATCCGATATTCTAACCATTTCTGTAAGCTGTTTCTTCTTTAGTCTGGCATCTTCCAATATTACGAGTATTTTTTCGACTTTTTTAATGATTTCCGGAGTAGTCACCTCGATCGACCGTCCGGGCCGTGGGTCGTCTTCAAGTGAGGTCCTGCCTTGTTTAAAGAGACTGTGCCACTTGTAAACCATGGTTTTACCCGGGCAAGAGACCCCGTAAACGGATTCCATTTCTTCCAGTATATTTTGAACTGACTTTCCTTGCTTGGTAAGGAACTTTATTACGGCACGGTACTCGATTTTTTCCATAATTCACACTTTCTTCCCGATTGAGTTGTTTGCTTGACGATAGTTCAAAGACTAATGATTCAATATTTTTTTTTTTGTGTATGGCATCTCGTAGTTGACCTTGAGAGGTCGTGACTACTTAACCGGACTTTCCTGTGGCTGCCTTAAGCGAATTCAAAGCCTCCAGCCAGGGGCGAATTTCTTACATTACTAAGCGACTGCACGCTAATTGCACGGACTGCCCTGTGGGGTACGGACCTCGGCTTAGGGCGTCGCTGGGGGGAGGACAGCAAGGTGGGACAGGCTGGATCTGATCAGAATTATTATTAATCGGGGAATTTAAAACTACAGGCTCAGCTGCGGCGCGGGCTGGCGCTTCTTCGAGCAAGGGTCGGGGGGGACAATTACGTCGGGGTTTACGCGAGGGACCTCGACGGCGAGGTCGGAACGTAGGTCGGTGTGTTATCTGATCCAATTACTCGAAGATGTCGCTGCGCCCCCGCAAGGGGGCGCGGCATGCGGAGCCGGAGCATCGCTCCCTGGCCGCGGAGGGTCTGCGTTGGCCCGTTAATACGGGCCCCTCATTATAGGCGCCTATTGGCGATTTAAAAATCGTCGGACGCGTTTTAACGCGTCCGTGTCACTGGTTGCTAAGTGTAAATCTGTAGGCACGCCACGACGCTAGTACATTAGCGCCGCTTTCTTCACGACTCCACGGCGGTCAGTCCCCGCCAGGTGAGACCCCCGGTTACCCGGGGGAGGCCCAGCGAGGACGACCAGCGACAGTGGAGCCGACTCGGCGTTCCTACAGATAGGTGTATAGTCCCCGCCCGCCCCGCTCTCAGATCTAGCCGATTACGGTCCGGGCTAAGGAACTGTCATGTGTGTGTGAACGGCATTGTGTTGTGTGTGACGCCGTTCAGTGTCTACGCGCGTCGCGGCCCGCACCGCGCACGCACGTGTGAGTTAAAAGCATGTTTAGTACTGGGTGTCTGGTTTAATTACGTGACGCGCCTATATTAACTTAGCACACGCCACGCAATAGATGTATGTCATCTGTAGAGTTCTATTGAGTCGAGTAAGCCGCGTGTAACCTGGATGCGACTTACTCGAGGCGTCCAGTCCGGTGTATGGGGTCACTCGTCCGCTACCAGGTCGCGGGGCAAGGGTCTCGCGTCAGGGGGACGCGTATGCCAGGGCGCTATCTGCTTGACATGTGGCCAATCAGATGCGTCGGCACGCGCGTACATCCCCTTCGCGAGGCGCCGCACAAACTCATCCAGGCTCTCGATCCCGAGGTCCCGCATGATTACATCATTCCTCACGAAGCGAGGAGCGTCAACAATGGTCCGCAGCGCAATGCTCTGTTGCGCGCGGAGCAGCTTCCGGCTCGACTCGCTCGTGAGGGCGAACCAAGCGGGGGCGGCGTACGTCAAAATTGAGCGCACGTACAATTTGTACACGCCCAACTTGACGCGCACCGGGATGCGGGACGAGAGCACAGGTTTAAGCAGGTTGCGGGCGACCCTACCCTGCGCGGCGACCTTACGGACATGTGGCCCCATAGTGAGCCGACGGTCGATGGTGACACCCAGGTATTTGACCCGGGGCGACCAATCGATGTCGGCTCCTTGTAGATTCAAGGGTGGCGGGAGGCGCGCTGATCCTGTGACCATCGCCTGCGTCTTACCCACATTCACCGAAAGCCGCCACTTCGACAGCCACTCGGGAAGTTGATCGAGCGCGCGCTGCATTTTGACCGCCGCGTACTTCGCATTAAGCGATGTAGTGATGTACGCGGCGTCGTCGGCATACAGCGCGAGCGTCGCGTCGGAAGTGGCGGGGATGTCGTCGGTGTAACGCGAGTAACACGCCGGCGACAGACAGCTGCCCTGCGGCACACCTGCCAGCACTGGGCGCGCGCTAGACAGCGCGCCGTCGACCACCACCCTGAAGCACCTGTGGGACAAAAAGCTAGAGACCACTTTTACTACGCGACGGGGCGCGTCTGACGTGGCCAGCTTATATGTAAGGCCATCGTGCCACACGCGGTCGAAGGCCTTCTCCATGTCGAGGAATACTGCCACCGAGTACTCCTTCTTATTGGCCGCAGCTGCGAGGTGGTGCAGTACCCTCGACAGCTGGAGCGTCGTGCTATGTTCCGCCCTAAACCCGAACTGTTCCGGGCGTGGGGCGATATGAGGCTGGAGATGTCGCAGCAGGAGTGCTTCGAACACCTTGGAGACCGTCGGCAACAGGGTGATGGGCCGATAGCTCTCCGGCTTCAGTATATTCTTTCCCGCCTTGGGCAGCATAATGACGCGCCCTTCCTTCCACGAAGCGGGGAAAGCCCCCGTGCGCAGTATCGCCGTGTACAGGCGCGCTACCGCCGCGACCATTCGGTGCGGCAGGTGGCGCAGCACTGCGTTGGAGATACCGTCGGCACCGGGGGCCTTCCTAGGCCTCGTCTTAAGGATGGCGCGTCTCACTGCGCCAGGCGAGAAAAATATGGGGTCCTCATCGGGAGCTATCGGCGGGCCGAAATAGTCTCCCAGGTGTTTCTCGACCGCTGCGACATGATCGATGTCATCGGTCGGGTTGGGGCGGAACTGACGCTCCAGGTGTTCTGCGAAGACCTCCGCCCGGTCCTCCGCTACATATTTGAGCGCCCCGTCGCTCCCTTGAAGCGGTCGCACCGGGGCTGGGGCGTTGGATAGTTGGCGGCAGAGTTTATGAACCGACGGCCAACTATCTGTGGTCGCGTCGATTCGTTCCTCCCAGCCCGCGGCGGTATGCGCCTTAAGCTCGGCCTTTACCTTCTCCGCGAGACGGTTCAGCTGCGTTTTCAGGGTTGGGCATCTTAATTGTTGCCACTGCTTGCGAAGGCGCCTCTTTTCGGCGATCATCGCTTTCAGACGCGCCGGCAGGGGCGGCAATAGCACTCTCCCCTGCGGCTGCGTCGTAGTCGCCGTTTGTAAGGCGCTTTGTATGCAAGCAGTGACGTCACAAGCCATCTGATCCACGTCCGCGGCGGTGACAATAGGCCGAGTAGGCGTAGTGGTCTCTAGCTCTTCCTCGAACTTTGTCCAGTCCGTTGTGCGACGTGGCGCTATGGGCTTCAGTCGGGTCGGCATACCCGATAGGACGACGAGTACAGGCTGGTGGTCCGATTGTAACTCGTCGTCTATCACTTGCTGCGTGATCTGGCAGTGTAGCCCTCGGTGGACTACGATGTCCAGCACGTCCGGTGTGTTCACTGTTACGTCCGGGTAGTGAGTCGGCATTTCTGGGCCGGACACCGTATAGCCGAAGGCTTCCGCGTCCGCGAAGAGCCGTCTCCCCTCGGTATTCGTATTAGCTGAGTTCCACGCTGGGTGTTTACAATTGAAATCACCGGCGAGGATGGTTGCCTGTGGCGTGTTAATAAGCGCCCGCAGCTCTATCGGGTCCAAATGGGCCGCGGGCGGCTTATAACAGGCATATAAGTTAATATCCTCACCGGCTACATGGAGCTGCACACCCAGCGCGTAAAAACTGCTGAGCGACGGCAAGGGGAGTTGTTGGTGGACGACTCTTCGTCTCACAAGGACCGCCAGACCACGATAACGGATATTGTGAGCCGACCTTTCATCCTTCCTGTAAGCGAGGTATCCCGGGAACCTAACCCGGTCCTCGGGCCCCAGGAGCGTCTCGCTTATGAGCGCCACGTCGATGTCCTGATCCCTCAGGAGGTGGCGGAGGGGGGCGACCTTATCCCGTAGGCCGCGGGCATTCCAGTGGATCACCCTCAGTGGCCTAGCCATGATAAAGCCTTAATAAAGTGGCTAGGCCATCGAGGATGACCGTTTCCACATCCTGACCCTGCCTTATGGCCTTAATAAGGTCCATTAACAGCTTAATGGCGCAGGCTGTGAATTCTTTCTTAGTTTTGGAGGCGCCGGTAGCGCCATCCATCTCCTGTCTGGGGAACTTGTTTGGTTCCGCCACTTTACGCCGCTCCACACCGGCGCTAGCGTCAGTTGCGCCGGTGGCGGCGCCACTCGTTTTTGTGGCGAACTTTTTAAGTTCCCCATCTCTCCGCTGCGCTATGCCGGCGCCAGCGGTAGGTACCTTACCTTTGTTTTTGTCCACAGCCTGCTCTCTGATTGAGGCAGGGTCGGCCGCGGGGGTGTCTCTTTGGGTCGCTGTGGTCGCTGGGGGTTTGGGTTTCCTACCTTTCCCCCCGCGTTTGTGTTTCCTCCGCCCAGAGGAGGAGGCTTGGGTCCTCTGTGTGGGGCCGTTGGCCGCCGCCATCAGCGTCGTGCCTTCTGCCTCTAAAATACTCGCCTGTGGCCTATCCGTGGCCAGCTGTGTCCGGCGATTGGCCGTGATGGCTGCGGTCCCCGCTCGCTTGTTCCGGATTTCTTCCTGGAACACAGGGCACTTGATGTTGCACGCGGGATGAGGCCCACCGCAGTTAGCGCATGTGGCCGGTTCCTCCCGCGGGCGCGGGCAGTCTCGTGCCGCGTGCTCCCCTCCACACCGCACACAAGCGAGCGGACGGTGGCACTGGTGCGAGCTGTGGCGAAAGCGCTGGCACCGGTGACACTGTGCGGGCCCACGCTTTCCACGCCAAGCCTCTATTTTGACACCACGCATATACATAAATATCGTGGTGTCAAATATGGCCCGGACGTCAGGCGTCTTTTTCAGGATGGCGTGAAAAACACAGCCGGGTCGTCCTTGTGCGCCTTTTATGTGGCGCACATACTCCGGCTGGTAACCTAACGCCCGGAGCTCCTCCTCTATCTCCTGGGGGTCTGTATCGGCCGGCAGCCCCCTGATGGCAATCTTCAAGTTCTTGTCCGCCGGCAGTGAGTAGGCGAACCAAGATACGCCGCTTTCCTTTTCCAGGCCAGTCAGGTACTTCTGGACCAGCCTATATTCCTCCTCGCTGTCGGGAGTGAAGCGAACCCCGCTCCCGTATGGACGAGCGTTAGGAGGCCGGCCCAGTTTGGCACTGATGGCCCTAAAGTGGGCGGCCCAGTTTGGCAGCCTCTCCACCACCAGCGGAGGGTAGCGTAACTTTTTCGGCCCCGGCTTCTGTTTCGTCGACGTAGACGCTGCGACGGTGCCGGGGGTGGCCACAGGGGGCGCTGTAGTTGCAGGGGGGGCAGGGGATATGCGTGTGGCACTTACCCCTGCAGATGTGTCCGGTTTCGGTGACGCCGGCGGTGTACGGCGCACCGCATCGGAGAAGGTAGGCGATTTCGGCGCCCCCCGACCCCGCGGCGCGCTTTCGCGCTGTGGCCGCGGCGGGTCGAGGCAGTACCTCTTCGCCTCCTCCGACGCGGTGTCGCCGGAGCTTCTTCTCCGCCGCTGGGGTCTGGCCTCGAGAGCAAACTCAAAGCCGAAACCCAGCGACGGTGTTGGTGACGCCGGCGACATTGGCTCGGCGTCCTCACCCTCTCCCACGTTGGGCCGCTGACCGGATCGCGGGGTCGTGTCCGGGGACACGTCATCGCGACCGGACGCGGCCGAGCCCACCGAGGCCAGCGACACGCTCGACCCCACACGGGAGGAGCATGCCGACAGCATGGCGGGCGAGTCGTACGCGGAGGTGCGGGGGGGCGCCGGCGAGGCGGGCACCCTAGGCATCGCGCGTGGTTGCCGGGTAGATGGGCCGGTACTTACTGGCCGCTCCTGTTCAGCCATCCCCGGTCCCGCCAGCGAGCGGCTGGGAGCGGAGCTGGCGGTGCTCGGAGCTGGCACAGCTTGAAGCGTCGTCTGCGTCTGCACGGCCGCAGCCCTGGAGGGCGCGGGCGGCGACGCAAACCGCGGCGGAGGCGCGGTGGTGCGGGTTGGGGGCGCGCGGGGGCGCGCGGATGGCGCCAGCGGGCGCGTGGGTTGAGCGGCGGCGGGCCGCGTCCGTGTCCCGTCAGCGCGCGCAGTGGGCGCAGCTGGTGGGCGCGCCGGCGGTGCTAGGGCGCGCGCTTGCGGCGCGCGGCCCGGCAGGCTGGCAGTTGGTTCCGGTGCCTGGATTGGCACCGGACGAAATGCAGCGGGGCGGATAGGTACCGCGTGCTGCCGGCTCGACGACGGCGTCGGCGCAACGCGCGCAGGCGCCGGTGTCGTCGGAGGGCCGGCAGCTACAGCGGTCCCCCCTCCCCCTCCTCTTCTGTCCTCATGGTGGCGGCGATCTCCCTCCTTCTTCGGTGGAGGCCTGACCGGCGGTGCACCGGACGACCCGGACGACGCGTCGCCAATATTAGGCAGCGACGTCGCCCGGTCCAGCGCCGGACGGTCCTCCGGTGACCCGGCATCGCGGCCCAGAGAGCCGCGCTTGCCGGGTTTCGGCATGACGGGGGCGTGGCCTCCGCGACCGCTTCGGTGGGGCTCCACCGGGCGGCACGGCAGGCTCCCCCTGTGTCCGCACAGGTACTTGTTAGGTAGCCTGTGCCTACACAGAGGAAACTTTAAAAACTTGGCGGTCCGCGCGGGTTAAAAAAACAATAAACTTCAGAAAGGATAGTGCTCCTATGGCCACGAGCTAATCCTCTGATCCAATTAAGATAAAACTTGGTATTTATACTAATATTGAGTGGCTGAACTTGTGGCCATCCCGGTAATGACCTATTGTTATCCCCTCCCCCCATTCCGCGAACTTAAAAACGCACCCTCGTAGTTAGACATATACCCTGCTGACTTTTTCGTGGGTGCTGATGAGTACTATAAACATGTAGTACATTATTCTATGTATCATTAATAGTTTTCGCAGCGCACGCTAAATAGTGACTTTTATAGGCAAATTTTTTTTGATACCTTGGGTTCAGCGTTGCCGTTAGCGTACATTTTACACATTTGACGTACCTTTTAAGCCTCCCATGTGTAATGTGTAATGGGGTCTATTTGACGTACCTTTTCAACTTACCATCCAATATTTGAAACCGCCGCCAAAACGTGAAAACGAGATAGATTTTCAGTCCTAAGAACAACACATAGGCAGATACGATACAAACCACACACTACTCTGTGACTACTCTACTCACAGGGCGCTTGTTTGCAAAAGGGATAGTTTTGCTAAGTACATTTTGTTTTGTATTTTTAAGCGCGCGAGATATTGGTCTCTGCGATAAGGGGAAGTGATTTTCTTTCTTGTATACATAAGTGTAAAATAAATAAATTGAATAAGCCCATTTCCATTAATCGAATCCTGTGTTCGATTTGGTCGTGGCGGCCCCGAGCGGCTGACCTTTATCCGCTCGCTGCTGTGGTGCTTCGTAATTTGTAAAATACATCCTTGAGAATATTACTAGATATTTTGTTTGTGTGTTGCATTGTGTTTTGGTGTGGGCTTTGATTCTATTATATTTCTACTAACTACTACTGAGACGTCCACTGCAGGACATAGGCCTCCCCAAGTTAGGGGGTTTTGCCGTAATCGCCACGCTTGGCATTGCGAGTTGGCGATCGCAGTGTGATGATACAGTACGCGGAAAGAACGCTGCTGCCCATCCTACAGTTTTTCCCTTAGTCGTCTCTTACGACACTCTCAGGGGGGTGGGGTGGTGCCACACCACAGGTCATTCAAATAATGATTATTCTTACTAACAAGTTTATATTATAATTAATACATACCTAACGTCCTAGATCTCCTGAGCTGACTAAGGGTTGGTGAAGGCATTTGTTGCAACAAACATGCATTTTTTTTTTGTTGGGAAATCATCAAATAACTTCTCCCACTCTGGGCGGAGCGGGAGGGTGTGTCAGACTCTTACTGACTAAAACCCACCCGTATTCCTTCCTGTTGCCTGTGTTGCCAGGGGCCTCGGTGACCCTTTAGTACCTTCCCGCGACCCCGGCAGGCATCGGCCCTAGTGTACCCCTACCTTTGTGCTGACGACATCTCTTTGAGGCGCGCGTGGAATACGACGCGCCGTCGACCCGGGCTTGGTCCTTACCGGACGGTGAGCTACCCATTGCTCACCGTCCGCAAGCCCTCGCCTACGGTGGCCGGAAATTCGCCCGGGATTCCCGACGCCCTGGGCGTCTCCTGCGGCGGCTTGGGGCGAGAGGGCGCGAAATTTGCAACAAACATGCATGATTTTACTGTAGAATTAGTAATATAATAAATTTATTATTTTAGTTTTAACTGACAGTTATGAGCTTAATATGTGTAGTATGATTTTTAATGTTCAGATTATGGATATAACTTCACAATCACGATTTCGATTTTTTTTTATCGTGTGATTTCTCCATTGTATTAACCACGAGAAACAATCCAATGAGTACCTATCATAAAACTGCGGGGATTTTTTAGACGTATAATACTAGCTGACCCGCCAGACGTTTTCCTGTCAAAATTACAATTTCATTTTTTCTATTTTGTTTTTCTTAATATCAGTATAAAATATACTTTAAGACCTATTTTCATACCTACCAAATATACATAAAAAAATACATAAAAATCAATCGAGCCGTTTCGAAGGAGTGCGACCACAAACACCGTGACACGAGATGCTATCATTGTCTCGAATTCATTGCGAGAGAGCGAGAGAAGCAGTGGTGAGCGATTTTAGTAAAACCATTGCTGACGTACCTTTTTAAACCAAAATGTACCTTTTCAGCGCTGGATTTGTACCTTTTGGGAACTCAGTTGCGGCAACACTGCTTGGGTTACGTTATTGTAATTTTTGTAAGGATCTCTAATTCTTTTGAAAATAAAAAAAAACACGGTCTATATTACTTCCTTCCTTCCATTTTTTCATGAATAGAAAACTAAGTTATTAGTTTTCTATTCATGAAACAATGGTTGAAATCGGTCCAGTAATTTCGGAGCTTATTCGGTACCAACAAACAAACAAACAAAAAGCCTTTCCCCTTTATAATATTGGTATCTTAAATAATTAGTAATAAATAGTAATCTTAAATATAGGTGTTTGAAATTCTCAAGTAAATACAGATCTAGCATAATTTTTGATTTATTATGAACTTAAAATATATCCTATTATCTTTTATGCTACGATAAAAAAGGAACAAATAAATCCATGTTATTTTACAGTCAAAGAAGTATGTTCACGCAGAGGTACGATAATGTTGCAAGTAGGGGTTACCGATTTTCCCAGCAGAAGAAAGTTTTAGGCCACGGCAAGGTCAGGTGCCAATGTTCTACTAAGACCAGGACTAGATGTACCGCTTTCATTATCACGTACGGAAATCATATCTTGAAAAGCAGCTTAGAACATAACCATGAGATTCTTTTTATAAATGAGAACGGTTGGTTTCAGTTGCAGTAATAAGAAGACTAGTTTTGATAATGAGTCTGTCGCAGATGGATTGTCGAATCCACTGTTTAACATAACCGCTAGCTAAAACAAATGAACGATGCGACGTTTTTCGATTTTCCATAATTACTGAACTTTATCACACGGAATTGCATACACATTTTGCATTAATAATGCAGCGGGTCAATGATTAGAGTTTATATAAAACAGCGTGAAATGAAACGTGAGATTCTAGATTTTAGTTCTAAATTCTTTCGCTCGCGTCCGTAATAGAAATAAATAAAACGAGTAATGTGAGTAAAAATTACCCTAACTCAAGTGAAAACTATTATTTTAAGGCAAATTTTAATTTGTAACTATCAGAGTTGTATGAAAGTCAGTCCTAAATATACTAAATTGCCAAGTAACTGCGACAAACTTGGAAGGAGCC
Organism: Atethmia centrago; assembly: GCA_905333075.3. Lineage (NCBI taxonomy): Eukaryota > Metazoa > Arthropoda > Insecta > Lepidoptera > Noctuidae > Atethmia > Atethmia centrago. The sequence continues at coordinate 8,117,558 of HG995383.1, read as the reverse complement.
GTTGGTTCCAGTTCTAACCTAACCTAAACCAATTGGTCAGGGTGCCCTAGCTACTAAACTGGGGCACCCTGACCAATTGTTTTAGGTCGGAGTAACTATACTGTGACCGATTCGGCATTAGAAGTCACACCTAACGCTTATTGTGACGGCAGATAAGACTTTTTGCATTAGGTCTAAACGTGAGTTTAGACCTAGCAGTTTTGTTAAACCTAACGCAACGGCAATCCAGCTGAATGTTGTCCAGCAGTGCTATTCAGTAACCTTCTCTCCGTGAAAACTTAAGTGAAGTGAACGTGGAGTGAACTGTCAGTGTCATCCCACCTGATACTAGGGATGGACCAAGGATTACATTTACAATTATAATCGAGATTTTAATAATATTTTATGCTAAATCCATTGATCATAATCAGTTAACCCCTCACAAACTATGTGGAAACCTAACCTAACTAACCTTTTTTTTTTTTTTGTTCCGGGGTGGAAAATCCTCATGGATGTCCTTCGCCCTGGGGTAGGCGGAGGGGTCTGTCAGACTCTTACTGACTAAAAACCACCCCGGTGTTCCCGTCCCACACTTGCACCGGGGATCATGGGATCTAATGCGATTTCCACGATCCCCAGCTAGTGCCGGCCCGCCTCTGCGGGCCACCTCAAGTCTGGGGGGGGGTGAGGTGTTTAAACCCCCCCCACAACGTCTGAAAGGGGCGCGCGTGGAACACTACGCGCCGCCACCTCGGGTCCAGTGTGATGGGGGGCGGCGGACGTCCCCAAGTCCGCCGTCCCTGGACCCATTTAGGGGGGCCGGAAGAGGGCGTTGTCTGCCCTCTGCCGACGCCCGGTGCGCCTGCTGCGGGCCGGGTGAGTGGAAGAGATCTCCCGCTCCCGTTCCGCAGCCTCCTTCTGCGACACGACTGTTTCGCAGAAGGATACCACCGCGTCCCAGGACTCCTCGCTGCCGACCATCGCCTCGACCACGGCTGGCAGCGACAGGTCACTGCCCACTCCTGAGATGAGGGCACGGCGTGGCTCCTCCCAAGCGGCACACTCTGCCAGCGTATGCCGCGCCGTATCCTCCCAACAGAACCTAACTAACCTAACCTAACCTAACGATGTGTGTGTCTGTGTGTCTGTGTACATGAGCCATTTGAATAAAAAACGTGCGGATTATTTAATAAGTACCTTTCTAATATTTTATTGTAGGTAGGCAATTTTTTACCGACCTACGCGTTGCCAATAATAAAATAATATTCATAGAATCACCGTCATCAATACTATAACAAAATTCAACAGTTCAACTGACACTCGCGCAGCGCGTGCACCGGCCGGCGCGGCGGCTAGGCTCACTTCATCCTGCTCAAGTGAAGTGATGTTGCTATGGCAACAACAATTGAGTGAAGTGATAAGATCACGACACTTGCGCGTCGCGCTTACCGACACACTTCATCTAGCCGATTCATTTCGGCGCGGGTGGTTACTATGGTTACGAGAATCGGGTGAAGTGATAAGATCACGCCGCGCTTGCGCGTGAGGCGCTGTTATTAATATCAAGTTGAGTTTTTTTTTATTTGCCGGTTTTTATTATTAAATGTGCGACAAGCAAAAATTTAGTTTTACCACCTTTATATCTAAATCCAAAATGGCGGCTACAAACATTTTTCATCATGGGTGTCGTTTTCATGGTTTTCGAGGGTGTTAAAGCCGATAGTGAGGTCAAATCTAAAAAGCAAGATGGCAGCTGCGGAAATGTTCAGATTTTTCATCATGTGTATCGTTTTCATGGTTTTCGGGGGTGTTAAATCCGCTAGTGAGGTCAAAATTAAAAAGCAAGATGGCGGCTTTGAAAATGTTCAGATTTTTCATCATGGGTGTCGTTTTCATGGTTTTCGGGGGTGTTAAAGCCGAAAGTGAAGTCAAATCTAAATAGCAAGATGGCGGCTGCGAAAATATTCAGATTTTTCATCATGGTTGTCGTGTTCATGGTTTTCGGGGGTGTTAAAGCCGATAGTTTTTTTTTTTTGAGGTTGGGAAATCATCAAATAACTTCTCCCGCTCTGGGCGGAGCGGGAGGGTGTGTCAGACTCTTACTGACTAAAACCCACCCGTATTCCTTCTTGTTGCCTGTGTTGCGGGGGCCTCGGTGACCCATAAGTACCTTCCCGCGACCCCGGCAGGCATCGGCCCTAGTGGACCCCTACTATGTGCTGACGACATCTCTTTGAGGCACGCGTGGAATACAACGCGCCGTCGACCCGGGTCTGGTCCTTACCGGACGGTGAGCTACCCATTGCTCACCGTCCGCAAGCCCGCGCCTACGGTGGCCGGAAATCCGCCCGGGATTCCCGACGCCCTGGGCGTCTCCTGCGGCGGCTAGGGGCGAGAGGGCGCGAAACTTGCCTTTCCCTCAACCGTCCCGCCTCCTCCTTCGCGAGCATTACTGCTTCGCAGAAGGAGGTGACGGCTGCCCATGCTCTCTCGCTCCGTACCATGGCCAAAGCCGATAGTGAGGTTAAATCTAAAAAAAAAAAAAAAAGCAAGATGGCGGCTGCGAAAATATTCAGATTTTTCATCATGGATATCGTTTTCATGGTTTTCAGGGGTGTTAAATCCGATAATGAGGTCAAAATTAAAAAGCAATATGGCGGCTGCAAAAAAATGTTTCGATTTTTCATCATGGGTGTCGTTTTCATGGTTTTCGGGGGTGTTAAAGCCGAAAGTGAGGTCAAATCTAAAAAGCAAGATGGTGGCTGCGAAAATTACCAAACCTTTTGGAATAAAAAAAAAAAAAAAAAAAAAAAAAAATACCCTAAATAGTAACGTTTCAACACTTGAATACTACGTTTGAAATAATATAAAATGATCAATAGAATTAGCATAAAAATATTATTAAAATCTCGATTAAGATTATAAATGTAATGCTTGGTCACTCCCTAGCATCAGTGGGATAACACTGACAGCTCACTCCACGCGAGTTTTCACGGTGAGGTTTTTACAGAATCGACATGCAGCTGTTTTACATAACGGAGCTGTTTTGTAAAACAGCTAATTAAGCAATCCATCTGCGACATTTGTATAAGTATAATATTTTTTTAATGATTAAACGAACTTTGCGGTATGTGAAGTTCTATCGTAATTATACGAGCGCCTCGTCCGGAGAGATTAGTATTTCATAATACATTGTTGGTAACGGAAGGCGAGGTGGCACAAAAGGAGACCCGCGGTGCGGCAACGATTTCTTTTTGCTTGAACGGCACGGATGTACTGATTATAATTTTTATAAAGTGTAATTTTAAAGAATTAAAGAATGTTTAATTTGTTTAACTTATTTCACTTCTGATTGCTAGCAATATGTATAATCTGTGTATAATATTTTTTATTAAAATGGTCTATATAACATTGTTTGTTTTCTGGTGGTAATAGTAGTTTATAGAGGATTTATTTTTAATTTTGAACTATTTCTATATCTTAAAAGTTAATAAAAGTCACCGTTAATGTTTCGATGCAAAAATAAATGAAATCGATGTTGTTTACAGTTATGGAAATAATGACAAGCACAGGAAAGATAATGTTACAAGTGGGAGGGTTCCGATTCTCCCAGAACGCAGCACGCGACGGCAGGGTCAGGTGGCGATGTTCTGCAAAGTCCAGGACTAAATGTACAGCTTTCATCAGTACCTACGGAAGATACATATTGAAAAGCAGCTTCGAACATAACCACGAGGAAACATATTGAACTTAAATATAATTGTTTAAAATTCTTAAGTACATATAGATTTAAGATAATTGTTTTCATGCGAATTTAAAAATAAATGGGGTTTCATATTTTATGAGCATTTTTTTTACAGCTGAACGAAAACAGGGGTAAAATGGCATATACTGGCAGTGCTCTCAGGAATATATTATTATTGTAGCTGCCTGTATCACTGCTGGGCACTGTCCCCCCTCCATTTTTTCCAACGGTCCCGGTTCTGCGCTACTTCTTGCTAATTCCTAAGGAAGACATCCATGAATCTATACGACTTTATTTTCCACCTTTTACAACCTGTCCAAATAGTTTCAGTGATGGAAACGGCAACGCAGAGAGGGACACAGATGCTGATAGCGGATGGCTTTCGTTTTTCCAAGTCATACAAGAATGGTAAGAAGACTAGATGGCAGTGTAGCACAAGGAGTCGTACAAAATGCTCGGCGTTTCTGATAACCTTCGAGGGCTTAATTTTAAGAAGCAATTTAACACATAATCATATGGATTAAGGGTAGAAAATATATTTCTCGAAATAAATATTAACATGAATGTAGCGATGTTTTATTTGGAAATGCTGAGTCGACTTTGAAATGATTTGACGCCGATTTTTCTCTACATCCTTAAATCGTTGTGATTTTCTAGCGGTTAGGCGCCATCTCCGCGGACGACAGAATCGTGGTGAAAGTCTCGCCGTGCCAACAAATTTAATAGAAACTCTATGAATCAATCTCCACACGGCGATATCATCGCGGCGATAATTAGAAGGCACAGCGTGACTTTCGCCACGATACTCTCGTCCGTGGAGATGGCGCCTTAGGATCCACTCCTGGTTGCAGGTTTATAATCTAGAAAGGGCCAATTTACTTCTACTTCTTAACTTCTTCTAGATTGAAGGTAAACATCGTGGCATGGGCCTTTTTGGCGTGAGGCACACTTTTCTGTTAATTTCTTACATCGTAGTTTTTATACTTTATTTCTTATCTGCTGTTTTTTTATATTGTGTACCTTTTATTCTGTGCTAAATAAATGTGTTTTCTTTCTTTCTTTCTTTTTAACGCCCAGTTTCCATGGTAAAAATCTCATTTTCTGGACAGGTTATGTCTGAATCTGAAGGACAAATTTATGTGTAGCGCACGCCTTGAATGAGCACTAGACCTAAGACTTGGTAATCAATGGCCGTTCCCTTTCTGTATGAAAATAGGCATTTGTTGTTTGTTGAACAATTGCTTTACAATTCTTCCTGTTTAGCCTTTGGACAATATATGACTAATTGCGGGGCCACGCCTTTATTCCAGAGTTCCTGACTGTTCCTGGTATTTTACGATCCTGTAGGTCTTACCTTGGAATAAGATAACTTGGTATTCATCCAGACGTCTCAAAGTATGCAGCAGTACTTTCTCAAGTTTAATCAGTTCCATATATATTAATTTTTCAGTCCACTGGCTTCGAACGAGAGGGGGTTACATGTTGAGAGTAGGAGATCACAAGTTCAGTAAAGCTAAATGTTGGAGCAATAAAACTCGCTGGGCATGTTCCAGAAAAACTCGAACTAAATGCAAAGCGGCTATCACAACCGTCGAAAATTATATAGTGAAGAGTTTTTTAAAACATAGCCATTGAATTAAGTAACTGTATTGTATATTGAATTAAACTAATTGAAATATTTACTTCCGTTTGACTTTTTTATTAAGCCTTAAAAAATGTTTTTTTTATACTTATTCTTCATCCAATGCGTGTAGGTATAGGTAGAAATAACTGAATACCTAATGAATAGTTACTTTAGTTGTCTCTGTCAATTCAATCAATGCTCCACAATCTTGCATCTCCATTTCTTCACTAACTGCCTGCTTTATGAAAGACTGGTACTAATTACCTGACACACTAACAGGATTTATTACTTTTCAGTTGAATGGATACAGAACAGAAGAGGCTATCCAATGTTGAAAATAGGAAAATATAAATTTAGTAAGTCTAAGACTTGTATTAATAGGATTCGTTGGGCATGTTCTAGGAAGACCCGTACTAGATGCAAAGCGTCCGTCACGACTGTCGACAATTTTGTAGTAAGGAGTTATTTGAAGCATAATCATTGAATTAAATATAATGTTTCTATCCTTATGATGCTCGTTATTCATTTATTTCCCAACCTTTAACCTATATATAGTTCATAATGTGAAGAAAAGTGTGCTTTAACGCCACGTTTATTCTGACAGTCCACAGGATATTGACTGATAGGAGAACGGAGCTCCTGGTCGTAAACGGATTTCGGTTTGGTCGCTCCGGACTTATTGGACGGAACGGCCATGTTCGATGGCAGTGCACCACGAAGACGAGAACAAAGTGCAGAGCCCGGATCACTACCCTCGGGGAACTGATAATCACGTCTAATTTGGACCACAACCACTTTTACTAGCCAAATGTTACTACCCAGAGGTTGGGCAAAGTACTAGTTACTACCCAGAAGTTGGGCAAAGTGTTGGTAATTCGATCAGCTGAACAATTTTGGGTTGGGTTGACTTAGGCCTTATTATTAAAACCGTCTTATGGTTCGTGCTTACCAGATTATGTAGTTTTTTTTTAATGTGAAAGATATGTTTCTCAAATTGCTTTTATTGTTTAAGTTTTAATCATATGCTTTCCATTAGGTATTGCCTATATTTATCATGATAACCAGCGGCGTAAGCTAAGTAATAGGTAGTTTCTTGTTGGCACTCAGAGGTACGGAACCGTTCAAATGGCAAGATGGTGACTCAGCACTGATGGGACTGATTATAAAGAAGAAGACGTGTCAATTAATGAGACGATTTATACAAAGGAATGATACCAATGCTATTTGGTCTGTAATATCCAAGTGATTGATTTCATTCGATTGATTTTTATTATGACGTTGCTTTATGAAATATATTTTGCTGCCGTAATCAAGATATTGTCTTAAATAGTATTATTGTAAGCATTATTTAATGGTTAAAGATTATTGTTGACATTGATGACTACTCCAATTTTGTAATTATTAAAAATTACATTTCTATTCTCTATTTTATTTTCCTAACAGAATTTATTCTAATTGTCCCAATATGCTATTCATAATTATTGTCTTCATTCACAGCCCGACTTTACCCTCTACTGGGCAATGCCCTCTCTTTCTTGTGCCAATCCCCATGCTCCTGTGCCAGTCTCATCCAATATGCTATTAATATCTGGCTATAATATGCTTAAAATAAGTAATCCCAATATACAATGGATGCGATTATTTTTAGTTTAAAAAAAATACTACTACTAAGCTAGACATTGACTCCCGGTTATTTATATTCGCAGTACCTGTGTTCAGTGAAAGTCGATTTGGGAATCCTGTCATAGAGCTGGGGCCTTATCGATTTTCGCGATCATCAGTATCGGCGTGCGGCCGGCGGCGCCGCTGGACGTGTTCTAACAAAATTTCATCGGGCTGCCGGGCCGCCATTATTACTCTCGATGACGTCATCGTCAAGACAACCAATGAGCACCAGCATTAAACGTAATTTTCAAGTTTTATATTTTAGTTCGTAAACGCTTTCCATTTTGTTTAATTATTATCTTACATTGAACGTTTTTTGGTTACTACTTTATTTTGATTTTAGAGAGCATACAATTCTTTGTGTATTTAATTTTATGTTTGTTCAGTAGCATGGCATGTTTTACTTTGATTCTTATTGTGGAGGCTCTTAAAATACGTATGTTTAGTTATGTAAAGTACTCAGTTATGCGTGTATGACGTATAAAAAATATCCCGTTGAATTTAATTTGCTATTTTGTCAAAGAGCCAAATAATTTGATTTTATTATTGTATGAAGTTTCATTACATTTGAATTATTATCTTTTCATTTAACTATGTTTTATTTTTATTTTCTGTAGAATATATAGTTCCATCAATCACTTTTTTTCCCAAACTTCTTAAAATTTCTTGCTTCAATCTTACAAGTTACCCATTTCGTCATCCCATATCCGTTTTTTTTTTGTTTATCCTCCCCTAACTGGAGGTTTTGGTTGTCATTTCTTTCAGTGCCGGTGTTTGGCAAGAGCCGATACGGGAAGCCGGTGATCCTAGTGGGCACACACAAGTTCAGGGCGCACGGGAAACCCAAGAGACATGGTCAGCGCTGGTACTGCAGCTGGAAGAAATGCAAAGCCACACTTTTCACCAAACAGGACATCATCGTCAGAACTGCTGGGGAACATAGCCATCCCTGATGTTTCCAAGCCGGTATTTTTACGTCAAGGTTACCGAGAAATGTTTTTTTGGTAATGCCCGATTATTGTGGTCTGAATAACAATTTCTACGAGTATATTAATCGTCAAAGACTAGACTTAGAAAAAAGTCCCCCGAGAGGACCTCTTTTTTTGGGTGGTAAATGGACCTCTGAGTTTGTTTCGGCATGTCCTCTTACGGATCAGTCGGCTAGAAAATGCCCGCGTCATCTAGTTTTGAAATATTTATCAAAAATTTGACGTATAAAAGTGAGTTAAAAGATTTTCTTACAGAAATATACATCATTTCATTTCAGAATAACGAAGTTATTATTAGTCAATTAAGCTAGGACCGCGCATAATTGTATTTTTCTAACTAGTATTTAAGATAACACAGAAAATGTCTCGTCCTAAAAGCCTTGTTTGACTTAAGGCTCTAAGCGCAATTTTTTTGTGAGTTTCGCCTATAGATCGTAAGTAGGTACCATAAAATGGTGCATCATAGCACAGAGAATATATCGTAGTTTTCATCTATTTTACCTGTTTACACAGGTATATAGTGTGTCTGTATACGGTGTGGTACAGAACATCAAACTGAATAACTTTCTCCCAGGGACCAACATCGTAATCGAGAAAAAAAATTAGTCGTCCAACGTACAACTTCAATACCTAGTAGCCAGTACAGTATATCACGTATTTACGGCCAGAAAAACAAAACGCGTAGTCATTGCACATTAGCCAATCGAATACTAGCTTCGTCGGCCATATAAAGCTAGTACACAAGCCATGATAGAAAATCAGTGGTGGGTGTGCTACTAGCTCAAAAAATACATAACCCCATCCTATTAAACTATCCTAGCTTGAGACGCTAGCTTACAAGCTTTCACACTAACTAGCCTAGAAATTAAGCTAGTTCTGTATACACAAAGCCAGAGTTACTAGCATGCTAGTTTATTGTCCTGGCTAAAGAAACTAGCCTCGTGTATTTCGGGCATTTTGTGTAGTATTTTTGTCATGTTCAAATAATAGACAAAACTAAACTATGTACCTAAGTGAATATGACCAAATGATTTGAGAAAATAGTTTCTATTATAAATAGGTAGATTAAGTAATTAAAATTAAGAGCAATTCTATATTCATTTTTATTCATAAATCTATACAAATGCATATGAAAGTATTATATACGGTACTTATAAAAAAAACTTTTTTTTGTCTGTCTGTCTGTTTATTCCGGCTAATATCCGAAACGGTTGGACCGATTTTGATGGGACTTTCACTGGCAGCAGCTAGTGTGTTCAGCAACTTCTGATGTCTACAATGTGTTAGGACCCTAACATTTAATTGACGCATAATTTTACTAAATAACAGGTAGGCATTGTGAGTACATGGGGTATTTCTTTCATTTTTATTAGGGTTTCGTTTTTTAAACCCCGCTTGTCCTATTTTTTTTTGTACAGCCATCCTCAAAAAGATGTATGTATAAATCGACAATTCGAATTAATTTAATTGCGTACAATCTATGTTGTATAATTTTGTATCAATGTGCAGTCACAAGACTATTACACATATGAAAAACAAGTTGTAGGCAATCAAATAAAATTCATGTCGATACATTTTATTGAGGCTGACTGTACACAATACCTAAGTTAAATGCACTGTAGAAGTATTCAGTGCATTTATTTATTTATTTTTGCTTTGTAATTTGGCTTTTTCTTTCATTTCGTGTTTGTGACATTCCAATAATTTAAGTAAAAATCTGTTTTTTTTATTGATAATGTTTAGATAAAAAGTTCATTTGTAACTTTTGAAGGATTATTAAATAATATAGGGTGTTGTCTGGTCCATGTTGATTTGTGTTTTAAATATAGACTGTTGTGGCCATAAATAACTTATATAATAAGGTGTTTAAGTATGTGGCCAACTTTGAAATCGCGCAAAAAATCAGCTGTTCCATACTAAAGTGTACCTACTGTGTTCTAAACTGTATGGGACAGGTGTTTTTTTTTCAGTTCAATGGTCTAATGCACCTCTTAAAGTTGGTTGGGTTAAGTTTGAAACACCTTGTATACTTAGGTGCATATTATACAATTTATACATTAAGTTTACACGACCAAAAAGTATTAATTATAAAAACTGTGGAGCCTAATTAATAGTAGGTTATACCTACCGACTATGTCATACAATTTTACAAATATCGTAAATATAGGTACCTACTATAAATAGCTCATGTCAATACAGGGTCAAATAAGATTAGTTAGCGAAACCCCGCAGACGTATAGGTATCGATATCTAAATATGACATAAGCATAACAAAAAAAAATATTTGAAGATATTTCTTGGGGGTCAACGACCGGTAGTAATTTAGTTTTGCATTATGAGTGAGAAACAATATTTTTTTTTGTTTGTATCGTGTTATGATTACGATACCCACCACGAGTGTAAAGCTTGCACAAAAAATACCGTTTTATTAAACTGATGTTTCAAGTAATGAACGAACGGTTTGTGACCCCAAAAAAAATGTCATCAAGTATACATACATACATAAACTCACGCCTACTTCCCATGGGGTTAGGCAGAAACTATAGAACGCCACCTGCTACGCTCCTTACATACTCCTTTTGCTTCGTTTACGTTCATACATCTGGTCATACACGCACGCCGGTTTCGAGTACTGCGCACCTGGACTTTTTGAAAAACATCACCAATGAGGTAACTATATGTCTTATTTGTCTTGTCTTATGTCTTGTCTTGTCTTATGTCCATTTGTCTTGTCTCTATGTCTTGCCTTGTAAATACCTTTTGTTAGTCGTTTTTCATCCATCCTCTCAACATGACCAAACCATCAAAGGATACTCTTTAAATTTTTTGTCACTACATCTACCTTTAAACCGCATCAAATATTATTTTTTGTTTTATCAGATTTAGATATCGATTTCCATCAGGTATGCGGAGTTTTGCTAAGTAACTTAATTGGATCATAATTTATTAGGTAATACATGGTTCAACCAAAGTGATTCACTTTCATTAAAATTGATACCCGTGAGGATACGACACTGAATGATTTACTTGTATGTTTAAACGATTTGGTTGCTTCAAATTGCATACCAAAATGAAACGTGTATTGTTGCCATTAAGTTTAATTTAAGTTTTTTATCATTGAAAGTGACATTATTTTTTAGCTATAAGGACATAGTTTTGTTTTTTTTTATATCGTTACTTTTGAGTTATATTCTATACATAGATTAATATCGTCAAGAATTGTAGTTGTTGACCAACGTTTGTAAATTTGCTTGACATATTTTCTGAAAAAAAAAAAAGGGTAAAAAATTTATATTAAGTTATGTATTCAGTTATAGATGGTTTTTAGCAATTTGTCTTGTTGGTAGCGGGATTTTTTTAGAGTATAAGTGTTTATTTGCTTCTTAATATCTACTGTCTTCTAAATAGGACAATCTGCATTTTTTTTGTTTTTTGAGTCGTGGTAGAGTACCATTTTTTTTTTGTTATTCTATGATAAGTTTTTTTTCTACGTCATAATTTCCTTGTTATTTTATTTTTTTTGCCTGTACTTTTGCCTACTGTCGTAAACTTTGTCTTTTTAATAATATAATAAATAGCGACCGACGGGAAGGTGTGAATGGGGTAGGGTACATTGTTTAAACTGGTTATTGTGAACACAAAGTCAATACAGGCAGAATAAAGTATGTCTTTTTTAAATGAGTAGTTTTCTATTTGGATAGTACTAGGGATCTAACGGTGGCCATTTCACCTACATCCTATACCCCACCCTCCTCCACCTCCCCACCCTCCTCTCTGTGCCCCATAACTTGCAGTCAGAGCGAGCTCTACGCTGCCACCGATAACGCCGTGGAAGTGGCAATGTTTTGGCCCAAGAACATTTTAATGACTGTCGTACCAGCGACCATAGTGGAATTAACTACCTACTGGAGTTGGTGCTATAAATGTTTGAGAAATTTATGAAAAAAAATCGAACATTTTGTTAATATATGTTTTATTTTTACATATTTATTTCAAGAACTGCACTACCGAAGATCTCGGCGTGGAGGAAAAATTCTTTGTTGGCGTGATTACCGCTACGTAAAGCATAGTGCTAGCAACCCTCCAATGACACGGTGGATTTGTGGCAAGTATCAAACTGGCTGCAGGGCTACGTTAATCCTAGTTGAAGACGAGATAGTTAGGGTTTTAAATGAACATAACCACTGATTAACTTATTTTACTGGATATGTTCTGTTGTTTTTTCAATTATGTGTTTTGTGATTTCAAATAAAAGGAGAATGAGCATCTTGTATTTAACACGTTCGCGGACACTTTGTTTGATTTTGTAACCCTATCTTGACACAAGATTTTTGTATGAAAGGCTTTAGCCGTACTGTCACCGGTAAAAAAGGCAAAGTATTTAAATAAGACAGCACCGGCCATAGCTTTCGCCAATGCCTTCTACAATGGCCGCTGCTATGAACGCTGCGTAAGTGTGAGTGCGCACACAAATGTTCCAAGTAGTAGTACGTTGGAAGCGGTAAAAAGACATGTTATGTGACACCTAGCAATTCGAATAATTTAATTTGGGGGCACTTGATGATGAACTATATGGTAGCAGTATGGAAATTCGTCTGCTAAAGCAGTTGTGCTTCTAGAGTACAAAAAAATATCGAAGGGTATAACGGGCGCGTCATTCTGCGCAAGTTCCTAATGAATGTCATAACCGGCGTGTCCGTTAACGTGTTAAGTTTTTTTTTCTTGAAGGTATGTATGTGTGTGCTTATATCCAAATTATAATTTCATCTCCCAGATGTTTTCGGATACCTACTTGAAGTAATGGAAACCTCGATGAACCTTGATGGTAGTAACACCTCGGGCTACAGCTAATGATAATGTAATGACCATCATCATCATCATGCCTGCCTTCTCCCAACTACGTTGGGGTCGGCTTCCAGACTAACCGGATCCAGTTAAATACCAGTATTTTACATGGAGCGACTGCCTATGACCTCCACACTTCCAGCTACTGGGTAATACGATACCCCTTGGTAAGACTGGTTGTCAGACTTTCGGGCTTCTGACGACCCGTAACGACTGTCAAAGATCCACGAATGACAGCCGGGACCAACGGCTTAACCTGCTTTTCGAGGCACGGAGGGTCTTGAATAGAATAGAATAGAATATTGATTTATTTGCTCAGAATGTAGGTATTTACAATAGTATTGTAGAATCCTTGTACATTCTACCATTTTGGCATGCAAACATTGTTGCAGTTCATCATCAAACATACAAACACAACTAAAATTTATCAGCTAGAAAGTCCAATACGGAGTAGTAACATTTATTTAATAGAAATACAGTTAGTTTCTTCATGAAAGTTGTTACTGGTTCCTCTTTTATGGAATTTGGAATGTGGTTAAAAATAGCCGGTGCCATACCAAATACACTTTTCCTCAACAAAGCAGTTCTATATGCGTAACAAGTTTTGGTATTTAGATCGCAAAGGTACATCTCGGTATCTGCTTTCTGATAATATTAAAAATAGATGTCGATTACATTTGACAAAAAGAGCAATTTCTAAAATGTAAAGGGACGGAAATGTCAAAAAATTATGACTTTTAAAAATTGGAACTCAGCTGTCAGTAGTGATGGGTAACTTATCAACTTTATTTGAGGTTGAGGGAGCACCTCATTTTGCCTCGTGAGGTCCTCACGAGGTACCCCTCATTTGAGGTGAGGATTTGAGAAATCGTCAACGTATTCACCTCATGAGTCGTGAGCCCGAGCCGAACTCAGCCGAACGTGCGAGGAAGCGAGGCGGGCGGGCGCGACGACAACTCACGACTCTCCGTCCGATTAAGCAAATCTCTCTCATCTCTCACACATATCATTTTCTTTCGCTCTTAAATAGACCGCCAAAATAAGCGGATTAATGACACTTGATTATCAATCTAATGCTGATGCTTTTAGAGTTCATATTAATTAACCATAGCTGAAATAAAAATATTTTCTTTAAAATTCGTTTTGACTAATAATGTTAGTTAATAATTTTAACAGTTTACGTAATGTTGACCTTGGAGGTGCACGTGATTTTGTTGTAACAATTACGTAGACTTTTGTTTTGTTTGTGTTCGTACTTTAATCTAAATAATATCCTACCAAACATCAGTATCACACTCACCACACACACATGACACAACAAACATCATTACATACTTACATGATTTCATTAGGTACATACCAAAATCATAATGTAAACATTAACATTATGATTTATGAAAATTTTGACAGCATATTGCCAAAATTGTCAAAATATTGTCAAAATTTCGAGACCAAACCTCACCTCACTCATTCTTTAATTCTATACAATTTTTAAATCGGTTCATTCGCTCACTGAGTTCACTCAACCACTCAATACTCACTCGCGAGTCACGACCTCGCTCGCCTCGCCCCTCGCCACAATTTCATATTGTCAATGTCAATTTTTGAGGACGCGTGAACGAAAACGAATGAGGTGAGTTGAGGTAATGAGGTGGTTCATTGTTGAAAATCGAGTAACTCTTTCAATTTGCGATCACCAGGACCTCAAACGAGGGACCTCATGAGTGAGGGACTCATCACTAGCTGTCAGTAACTTTCAAACCAAATACTGCTCGTAGACAGCGTTTTTGGGCCTTAAAAATACTCTCTCTTTCGGTACAATTGCCCCAATATATAACACCAAACCTCAAAATTGGTATGTAAAGGTGGTCACCCATCTTCGGACCAACCCGTGCGGATGTTATTATTTAGCCACAAGCCCCTCGATAATGTAATGACCCTTCTACCTTATTAGTTTCGATCTGTTATTTAACATTGTCTAGTGATGGTAAGCGCTTCTGCTGAGCATGAGGTCCTGGGTTCGATTTTTGGGCAGTGTTATTGGATGTTACTATCTGAAATTTCTCAGTAACAACCCGGAGTTAGGATTTGTGCCCGGTTGATGGCAATAGGCTCGTCTTCTATATTATGGGACTTAAGACGCTGACAACACCTAAACCTCGATCACAGTCAGATTGCATAGAAAAGAAAGAGAAGCGCGATGACACAACGCTTGTAATTTATTGCAAAATATGAAGTAATTATCTATTTACTCAAAATTGAGTTGAGTAATCGAAAATAAAAACAACTAAGTTCTGCATCCAAATAAGACACTCTTGTTATTAATTAAATACGTAATTTATGTCGATGTTTAATGCAGATATTTTGGATTAGAACTCAAGGTAAGAGGTTAGTTTAAAGTTAGTTTGTATCGAGATTTTTTTTCAGAACCTGTTTTGGTAACAACCAAGTTCTAGGAAATATGTTCAAATTTAACATATATTTTTTCCGCTACCACAAACTATACAGATTTGGCAATATTTTTTCTTAAGAGGAGCCTATTTTGGTTAATTGGGTCTTGTCAGCGCCTTAACATACTGGTGAAATGTGGTACTATAGGTACAACAAAGGAACATGATCAGCCTATAATGTTCCCACTGCTGGGATACAGGCTTCCTCTTTGTGAGAGGGAGTGGGCCGCAATCCACCACGCGGGGCCATTGCGGGCTGGTAGTGTTGGTGTACTACAGGTACACCTACACTACCAGCATACCTGCATTAAGAGACTACTCAGCGTGGTGGAAAAACTCTTTGTTGGCTAACCCTCTAAAGACTAGGTGGATTTGTATCAAGTAGATATCCCTATCCAGTTCGCTGCAGGGCTAACCTCATCCTAGCAAACGAAGGAGTTACGAGGGTTTTAATGAACATACCCACTGATTAATTTATTTAACTGGTTAATATGTGTTGTTGTTTTCATTAACTGTGTTGTGCTCTGAAATAAAGGAGAATGAACAAATGACCATCTTATATTTTTGGTTTAATGTTGTGTTAAAGAAATGTGTTCATGTCCAACTAATATTTTATAGGTGAGTGTTTGATGTTTGTTGTGAAGTTGGTCAGAATAAAACGAATGAAACTCACCGGGGTCCATGTCCCGGCTTTAAACATATAACACTATTTTTCGGGTAGATACATGAAGTAATTGTTCTATGATGCAAGCGAAACCTCGGATACAGCTGGTTATTTTATGATATTGATTTCACTTTTGTCTCCTAAGGTCTATCTTTCACCACGTCTCGACGGGGAGCGACGTTGCTCTGCTATAAGTCTTACCGCTTCTCGAGGCACACGTCCAGCAAGCCTCCGATGACCAGGTGGTACTGTGTAAGGTCTCCCTCGGGGTGTAAGTGTACCATCGTCCTTTATTATGACCAGGTCATCAAGATATTGCATCACCATAATCATATGTAGGTATGTACGATATCAATGAGATACAAAGAATATTAAAGTGGAATAATTCATAATATTAAACGGGCGTCTATGAAGTTCAACTTTTAGACTCGACTCGTCCAGGTATTAAGCGGCTATTAAGCAATAATAATGTATCAAAGACAATATTTTGGGATATTTGTGAACATGAAACAAATGACTGAGCAATAAATTATATATTTTTATTTATAATGTTTGTATTAATGGCAAAAGTTATCATTAGCAATATTAAATTACAGTACTTAATGATTAAGAACTAAAATATGATGGATATTAAATTCCTATTATTTTTTTCTGTCTTCAAAGGTCTCATGTACACGATGTCTCGGCAAGGACACCCAGTACTCTGGTATGAAGGACATAAGTACAGGCAACACAGCTCCAGTAAGCCTCCTCAGGTCCGATGGAATTGCTCAAAGAGTAAGGGAGGATGTAAGAAAACCCTTGTAGTTTTCGAGAACGAAATCATTAGAATATTACATGAGCATAACCATACTTAGTTGATTATTTAAACTTCATGGCTTTCTGGCTACGTTTTGATGACACATTGACCACCATCTGTATGTGCGAGCAACGGCTTTGTCACATTCAGTACGACGTCAGGTGGGATCCAAAGAACAACGTTGTCCATGAAGTTTAACTGTTAAAATCCACTCATCAAGGTATTAAGTGTAATTTAAGCAATTACAAATGACAAAATTTTGAGATATTTTTGAAACTGAAACAAATAACTGAGCAATGAATAACGTGTTTTATTTTTTATAATGTTTGTATTAATTCCAAAAGTTATAATAAGCCATATTAAATTATAGTAGTGGTTTAAAACTAATATGTTATAGGTATTCAAATCTTATTGTCTTGCTTCTGTCTTCAAAGGTCTCGTGTACGGGATGTCTCTGCAAGGAAACCCAGTACTATGGTACGGAGGTCATAAGTACAGGAAGCACAGCTCAAGTAAACCTCCTAAGACCCGATGGATTTGTTCGAAGTTATTGGGCGGATGTAAGAAAACTCTTGTGGTTATCGAGAACGAGATTATCAAAATCTTACACGAGCATAACCATAGTTAATTTTTTAAACTTCATGGCTACGTTTTGATGACACATTGAAAACTCTGTCCAGTCTGTGCGTGTGACGGCTTTGTCAAAGTCACTACATTTTTTTAGTTCTCAATTTCGCCACGCTCTCGTATAAGTGTTACTAGCTTTCATCGTACATTTACATTTAGTTGGCTTTCTAATTTAAGTTCTTTTTCATTAATTTTGTTGTTGGATGAGAATAAAATGTCTATGACTGTGACGAGGTTGTTTAATTCTTGTAGTGCCTTTGACAGACATAATTGAAAAATAATAATTATAGTTGAAAGAGATAGACACTAGGATAAGTACTGTGAAAACTCCATTACTTCAATTGAGCAGAACTGAACGTGAATAAGTGTTTGTCCATAAGACTCCCAGTCTTATGAAGAAGCACGTCTTCACGTGAAAAAATAATAATTTACGAGTTGATATCAAATAGATAGTTAGAAATGATGAGTAAGTAAAAAGAATATTAATGAAAACCATGAAGTCATAATTCAATTAAAACAGTATTTTATCAAATATTCTTACTTTTCCTTCGCCTAGGTCCTTATTTTGGGACGTCTCGGTTTGGAGCTAAGGTGCTGTGCTACCAGGGCTACAGATTCAGAAGGCATAGCTCTAGTAGGCCTCCCATGTCCAGGTGGATATGCATCAAAGCATACCAAGGTTGTAAAACTACAATAGTTCTGGTGCACAACATGGTATACAGAATATTGCACGAGCACAATCATTGATTTATTCAATGTATGGGGAAGTGAGAGCAGTGGTGGCCCAGTGGTAACGTCCACGACTTACGAGTTGTAGGTTCGAACCCAGGCAGGCGCATTACTTTGTGTAAATTATTTCATCGCCACTGCTCTCAAAACGGTGAAGGAAAACATCGTGAGGAAACCGGCATGTCCTAGAACCAAAAACTCGAAGATATGTGACATCTACCAAACCGCACTGGGCCCGCGTGGTGGATTACGGCCCACTCCCTCTCACAGAGAGGAGGCCTGTGTCCCAGCAGTGGGAACATTATAGGCTGATTATGTATGGGGAAGTGTAGTTTTAGCATTTATTCTTTTGTTTTTCTTAAATATTGGTTTGCCACATTAAATGTTATGGTGAATATATCTTTCTATCCTTTAAAACCTAAAACTGTATTATGTCAAAAATGGCAGTGTTCTTTTCAGTTCTATCCGCCATCTCAGTATTCACTCCCTTTCCTACTAAATCTTCTGTCATATCTATTCATTATGTCTTTAATTGTTCTTTATTCATTATGACTTTAGTTGTCCTCTATTCATTATGACTTTAATTTTCTTGTCATTTTCAGGAATAGTGTTTTTGCAATCAAGGTTTGGGAATCCCGTCATGGAGTACGATGGGTATCGCTACAACAAGCGAAGTACTAGCAAGGGTCCGAAAGCAAGCTGGGTTTGTGTAAAGGTCTCCCTGGGCTGCAAGGCCAGGATCTTCACAATCGACAACAGGATTTACAAAATAACCCATGAACATAACCATGTTCGTACTGCTATGAGTTTTTAACTCCTTTCCATGTGTCTTTGTTATTGCCAATATTTTTTAAGACGTAGCTAGTGGTTTCTGTGCATAAACAATTTATTATTGTTGTTCAAGTTTTGTTTTATTTGAAACTAGCTTTTGCCCACGGCTTCGTCCGCGTGGAGGTCGGAAATTATCTCACGGAAACCGGGATTAATTTATCCTATGTGTTAATCCAGGTTATTAACTATTATGTGTGCCAAATTTCATCCAAATCCATTCAGCCGTTTTTTCTATCGTAGTAATAGCGAATGAAAAGGTCATTGACTCCCGCGCCGCCGTCAACCATAGTTATTATGTTATGCGTAAGTTTGAATCTGTGATATCTTTCAATGTACCTATTCATTTAAATGATATGATGTAACGGCGTATTTTAATCTAAATTAAATGCCCAATTTAAATAACATATTTTATTGGATAAGGATTAATAATAATATACCGGTCAAAATAGGTTCGGAAATAACAATGAGTTTTTTATCAAATTCTGAAAGATAAAAATGGTAGCTGTGGGTCATCCTTACATTTTATATTGCGGACTTTTTTGTTGAACTTTTTAAGATGTACAATCCTGTAGAACAGGGATTCCCAAAGTGGTGGATATCGACCCCTTGGGGTCCAAATCGGTTTCCTAGGGGTCGACACAAACAAAAACTTATTTTGGGGGTCGACGAGGTCTAAAAATCGACCCCTATTAATTAACTTAATTTCTTATCTGAAACTTTCAAGCAGTGTTGGCATTAATCAATTATTTTTTTAAATTAATTAATTAATTTGATTAATTTTAATCAGATTACATTAATCATGATTAGAATAATCATGATTAAAAAAATAATCTTAATCATGGTTATTGGCGTTAATCATTAATCATTAATTGATTAACTTGATTATAAACTAATACATCCATCAATGTTATTAATTCTGTGTCAAAGAAATGATGGAAAATAATGACACAGATATCTTAAAATATTTTTATTAATTATTCAAAGAACAAAAAAATAATTTCAAACGTTCAAATACAAAATTTTAAGTTTGAAGAATATCTTCAGTCAACTAACCTCCGATCGTTACATTTCATAACTACTTTTTTTTCAAACAAGTTATCAGAAAATTTGCGTGACCTAGGTTTATTTAGCATAGTTGTAAAAGAAAACATTATTTCTACCGAGCCAGAGGATTGGTGTATTGTACTTAATAAACACTTTGCCTTTAACAGGATATTTTTTTAGAAGCTCTCGTTCTTGGTTTCCCTCGGCAAAAACAATTAAATGATCATACCCGCTCTCTTTTTGCATCAACTGATTCCGCTTCACTGCCAGAGACGGGATTGAAAAAAAAAAACTCGTCTTGGTGGCGTGTGTTATTGGCTGCATTGTTGACTGTTAAAAGCTCTGGGATTTGTGATATTTCCTTCCTTATGGCTGATTTAAAAATGTTTAAACACTTCTTTTGATTAGCGGCAGTTTGACATACTAGCCCCTTTTTTAAATCTTGGGTAAACTCTCTCACTCAAAAGAGTGTAAAACTCTTCAAATCCAAAAAAAAAAATAATTAATAAGTAGTTAATAGTTAATCAAACAATCAAATTAACGATTAATGATAATGAATCTTAATCATTTTAAACTTCATTATGATTAATTAATCTTAATAAAAAAAATTGATTATGATTTTTAATCGTTAATCAGATTAACTTTGGGCCAACACTGCTTTCAAGAATACTGTAAAAGTTGTGTTATGTGTACCATCGCGTTATAAGAATGACTAATATTTTAGTATGAAGTATCATTGTTGTTGTACTTTCAAAAAACTCAACACGTCGATAAGCGTGCACAAGTTCGTACTAGATGAAAAAAATTGGATATGGGGGTCTGAGGTATTAGTTGATTTTGGAAAAGGGGTCTTTTGCCCAAAATAGTTTGGGATTCCCTGCTGTAGAAAATTAATTTCATGTATCTCTTACCTCTCCAGTAAAACTCCCAGACGTCATGATTTTTTCCGACATCTTCAAAAATAGTCGTCATATTACAGCTAACTTATACAAAACCTAGACCTAAACCTACCTCATGAATCACTCCGTCCATTGGTGAAAACGGTTTGAAAATCCGATCAGTAGTTTTTGAGTTAATCGCGTTCAGACAGACAGACAGACTGATGCGATGGGGGACTTTGTTTTGTAATATGTAAGGATAGTTAAGTTAAGCAGAGTTGTATATATAGAATACAGAAAGAAAGATGGAGACGTTGAGAGTATTTCTTGTAAAATTATTAAATACATTTGGACCACTTTCTTTATAGAATTTGGTGTTTTGTAGTTAACTGCTTAAATATGTTGTTGTGTTGTATCCTTCTATGTATTTTTTCAGTTATGAAAACAAAAAGGTAACTTCAAAGTATATTTTACAGACTGTAAGTTCGAGAGAACACGTTACGGTAATCCTGTGATAGTGCTGGGAAAATACCGATACAATAGGTGGAGTGGCAGCAAAGGTGCTCAGGTTCGGTGGACGTGCGTGAAGAACCAGCAAGGTTGCCGGGCAACCATCACAACCATAGATAATATCATAGTTAGGACTAAGAACTATCATACACATCTGTGATCTCATAGATGAAAGACGTATCTATATGAATTCTTTCGGCAATTGTTAATCCAAGTCCATTCGTGTGCGCGTCATGTTATGGGCCGTTACATAATTCTTTTGCTACTTGAGTAGGTATGTTGCTTGTAAAACATGTTGCTATTGGATCGGAATTATTGTAGTCGTAGATTGTCAGCAAGTCTGCAGTTACGATGTTTTTCGCGTAAGGGCCCGATCACACGTACCATAACCAAACCACAATGGCAACACGTGGATGGGGCGAATTTGTATGAAAATGAATAGTTAATTCACACCGACCACAATTGACCGTCAAAATTAACCGTGTGGGCGATATCGACCAGATCAGGGCCACATCGCAGCCACATCGCCAGCACCAGCGAGACACGCGCACCTCCGGCCGGCCACATCGCAAACACAAATTTTTGTCTGTCTGCAAACACGAGCCACACCGTAACCATGTCGCAACTACTAGCGACAACGCAACTGCAAGAAGATACAGCGACACTATTCAAAATTAAAATATTTTATTTCACATAAACCTACACGCACGACAGAAGCTAGATGCACGGTTCCAATTGGAAATTTCCTATGCACTATGGTTACAGTTTTTAAAAATAATTGGCTTTCACAATGTTTTAAAATTAGTGTGAATACGTATGGGAGGACAGTGTACAGGGGAACAAGTACCAGGTACTTAACAAAATAGCAAATAGTCTACAAATCTACAGTCTATTAAGCCTACAACGTTCTCACATTCTCAAAATATAAAATAATCTGTATAAAATATCGACAACAAGTGTCACGAAGTACCAAGTAACAAGTATTTACACGTAACCAGTGCTTGCCCACATTTTGTGGCTGCGATGTGGTGTGGTTGTGGTACGTGTGAACGAGGGCTCTTCACCAGTCAAAGCATTGGTCACCGTATTTAGTATAGGTGACATGTAAAGAGCACCCAAGCCTGTTTCTATGGTATCAGAACGAACTTAGAAAATGCTTGTGTCGAGGTATAAATGTTGTTGAGTCAACTGGTGGTAGTGGGACTAACTTGGTATCACCATTTAGGTATCACTCATAGAGGTTATTTTAATTCAACCCAAAGAGTAAGTTGACCAATTAGACAAGGTGCCTATAGGAGCAATCGATTTTTGGCTGGTTTTAAAGCAAGAAACCATATAAGGAATAAGCAGGACGCTTAAATCCGCTACAAATCTCAGACAGCAGCCTAAAAAGGTTGTATCAAAATATTGCTGAATCGAAGAGGCGGGGAAAATAATTATAAGCAGGCATTCAGTGCCATCCACCTCAGGAGAGCTAGATGAACGAGGATTGTAATGCCAAAGTAGATTTTTAAAATGCAATGTACTTCGTACACAGAAAAAGTAGTATCAAAAGTATAATTACTGAAGAATCTTCCTCCAGAAACTTCGCTTTATGTTGTAAGCGTTTTCTCCTATAGGTATGTTAGTTAGACTTATTTTTCTAATGATGTAGGGGTTTGTGCAATTTTAGTTTAATTGGTCAAGGACAGCTAATGGGACACAATTGATTTTATATTGTTTGACACCAAATCGGAGTTGCGCGGGGCTTAACAGGTACGAGAGCCGCTTTAATTTATCTTTGTGTTTATCACATTTGAATACTGGGACAACTACCAGTATTCAAATGTGATCTTATCATTTAAACAGTTTTATTAATTATAGTTTTGACTTGATTGTGACAGTATTTGTACTGTAGAGTGTATGTTTTTGAGATAATAATAATGTATTTATTGATACGTTGTTTTAATTAAATTCTGTTAGACATATGAACTGAATTACAGATTGATTTGAGAATAGCTTCACAGAAACCCATAAAAACCTCCATTTGAGAGCTAAATATATCCTAAAACATAAGAATGTAATTTATAGTCATCATTGACTTTCAGAAATAAGATTCGCAACATCTCAACGAGGTTTTCCGCTGCTCCTCATGGGTGGCCATCGGTTCAACAAGTGGGCTGGTAGCAAGGAGCCCAAGATCCACTGGGTTTGTGCTCGGAGCATTCCGAACAAGTGCCGAGCAAAGGTAACCACAATCGACTACCAGGTTGTCAAGGCCAGAACTGAACATAACCACAGTTGAGCACTGTTTTGTAAAATAAGGACCGACAAAATATGTCAAGATTTCAACGAATTAACGATTAGTATTTTGAAGCTTTAGTTTGGATTAAAAGCTGTAGTCTAATTATTTTTATCTTGGTTGTATGTTTGGCGTGTATGAAGATAATCTGTTCGGTGTGTAGCAAACAAATTGGAGTAATTAATTATATATTCAAGCGCTGCCATATTTTTGCATTTTTGTTGAATATCATTTGTAATTCAGTTTTGTAAAATTGATTAGATATGTTTTAAAGTAAATTTTGAACAAAATTATTAATAAGTAAATTGTATTTTAGTTAGCAGCCAGAAGTTGATATTTATTTTGGTGACTGACTTTTTCAGTCAATTAGGTTTTTCAACAATTATGACACTTGGAACTAATTCATGCAAAATTATGTCCTGGTAATGTAAAAATAAGCAATTTATAAATAAATATACTGACTTACAGAAATTAGGTTGACAAAGTCCCAAAAGGGTTTCCCGCTCCTTGTCATGGGTCCCTATCGATTCAACAAATGGTCTGGCAGCAAGGGGCCGAGGATCCACTGGGTTTGTGCTCGGAGCGGTCGGACCAAGTGCCGTGCAAGAATCACCACTCTCGACAACCAAATTGTCAAGTCCATGACCGAACATAATCATTAAACACTACGGTACAGGAATTAGAACTCATAAAAAAACTGCCAACATTTCATCTTTAGTATTTAGAAGCGCTTGTCTTGTTACGATAAATTGTATTGATTAAATAAATATTGTGATAAACCTAAATTAATTTTTGTTACTGCCAATAAAATAAATTCTTTTTTTAATAGCAGCTTCGGATTTCTCCGAGCTGTCCGTTAAGAAACTTTTTCCCCAATATACTAACGACTTTAGGAAATTAACATCTCCTAAAGCTGTTTACATTTGCAATTTATCATTTTAATACTCCATTTACAGAAATAAGGTTCACGTCGTCTATCAGGGGCGGCCCATGCCTTGTCATAGGTCCGTATCGGTTTTACCGATGGTCTGGAAGCAAAGAGCCGAAAATCCACTGGGTGTGTGTTAAAAGCATTCGAGAAAAATGCCGAGCAAAAGTTACCACTATCAACAACCAAATTTTCATGTCTACCACCGAGCACAATCATTAACTTAGTTATTGATACGCGTTGCCTTCCCGAGGGAAGACAAACATTTCTTTATTTAGTCTTGGTATTTTTAATACTGCTGTTGGATTTCAGACTAAAGAGAAAAGAAAAGAATAAAAATCTGTTCAATCAATTTTGTAATATCTTTTAGACAATGACGTATTATATATAGACACGTCATGAACCAACATCGCGGCGCTTAAAAACGGCGAAAATACTAGATAGCTACTTATACGCGTGAAGAAAGGGAAATGACACGTTTAAGTCTTTAACTTTTGGAGTATAATTTGTACATCGTCTGAAAACACACGACGGCATGTTTTTTTATGTTTTGCACAGGTTTACACACACAATATAAATTAAAAACAAACGTAGTGTCGCGCGACAGGTTGGTGCGTAACTAAGCGCGATGTGGCCAATTGGCTTCATTTCATGTTGTCATTTTAGAGTGCGGACAACGTATCTATAGTTTTAAATATCATTGCTTTTAGAGTGAATTTTGAATAATTGGTAAGTAAATTGCATTTACGTTAGCAGTCAGAAGTTGGTATTTATTTTTGTGACTGCATTTTTCAGTCAATTAGATTAATCAAAAACCGGCCAAGTGCGTGTAGGACCACGCACAATAAAGGGTTCCGTAGTTGGGATGAATTTATCCCAAAACAAACTTAACATTGTAGTTGAAAAACATGTTCTCCCATACATCGATATATGCCACGGTCAATTGTCCAACTACAAATTTAGGTTGGTCGACTATAACTTGTTAACTTGTATAGCCCACTTAGCTGTGATAGTTTTCCTTTTAATTTCATTATATGTACTACTGCCATAATTTGGGTGGGTGGTGGTGAACAATAGCACTTTTAAAATTGTTTATTACGAAACCCCAAAAACGATAAAGCTTGGAACAACTCATGCAAAATAATGTCCTTGTACTGTAAAAAAAACATGCTTGACGAAGTCCGAAAGGGTTTTCCCACTCCTTGTATGGGTTTCTGTCGGTTCAACAAATGGACTGGCCGAAAATCCACTGGGTTTGTGCTCATAGCGACCGGGATCAAATGCCGAGCAAGAATCACAAGTTTCGGTAACCAAATTATCAAGTCCGTGACCGAACATAATCTTAAACACTGTACGGTACAGGAATTAGAACCCATAATAATACCTACATTGTCATCTACAAATAGTTGGTATTTAGTAGCGTTTGACATAATACGATAAAATGTATTGGTTAAATAAATATTGTGATAAACCTAAATTTATTTTTATTTACTGCCAATAAAATTAATGCTTTTTTAAATAGCAGTTTCGGATTTATCCGAGCTGTCCGTTAAGAAACTTTTCTCCCATCATTCTAATCACTATAGGAAAATAAAATATGACATAAAGCTGTTTACACTTGCAATTTATTATTTTAATACTTAATTTACAGAAATAAGGTTTTCGAAAAATCAGAGTTGATATTTATTTTGGTGGCTGCTTTTTCAGTCAATTAGGTTTTTCAACCATTATGAAACTTGGAATTAATTCATACAAAATTATGTCCTGGTAATGTAAAAATAAGCAATTTATAAATAAATATACTTACTTACAGAAATTAGGTTTACAAAGTCCCAAAAAGGTTTCCCGCTCCTTGTCATGGGTCCCTATCGATTCAACAAATGGACTGGCAGCAAGGGGCCGGTTATCCACTGGGTTTGTGCTCGGAGCGGTCGGACCAAGTGCCGAGCAAGAATCACCACTCTCGAGAACCAAATTGTCAAGTCCATGACCGAACATAATCATTAAACACTACGGCACAGGAATTAGAACTCATAAAAAAACTGGCAACATTTTCATCTTTAGTATTTAGAAGCGCTTGTCTTGTTACGATAAAATGTTTTGATTATATAAATATTGTGATAAACCTAAATTATTTTTTTTTACTGCCAATAAAATAAATTCTTTTTTGAACAGCAGCTTCGGATTTCTCCGAGCTGTCCGTTAAGAAACTTTTTCCCCAATATACTAACGACTTTAGGAAATTAACATCTCCTAAAGCTGTTTACATTTGCAATTTATCATTTTAATACTCAATTTACAGAAATAAGGTTCACGTCGTCTATCAGGGGCGGCCCATGCCTTGTCATAGGTCCGTATCGGTTTTACCGATGGTCTGGAAGCAAAGAGCCGAAAATCCACTGGGTGTGTGTTAAAAGCATTCGAGAAAAATGCCGAGCAAAAGTTACCACTATCAACAACCAAATTTTCATGTCTACCACCGAGCACAATCATTAACTTAGTTATTGATACGCGTTGCCTTCCCGAGGGAAGACAAACATTTCTTTATTTAGTCTTGGTATTTTTAATACTGCTGTTGGATTTCAGACTAAAGAGAAAAGAAAAGAATAAAAATCTGTTAAATCAATTTTGTAATATCTTTTAGACAATGACGTATTATATATAGACACGTCATGAACCAACATCGCGGCGCTTAAAAACGGCGAAAATACTAGATAGCTACTTATACGCGTGAAGAAAGGGAAATGACACGTTTTTGTCTTTAACTTTTGGAGTATAATTTGTACATCGTCTGAAAACACACGACGGCATGTTTTTTTATGTTTTGCACAGGTTTACACACACAATATAAATTAAAAACAAACGTAGTGTCGCGCGACAGGTTGGTGCGTAACTAAGCGCGATGTGGCCAATTGGCTTCATTTCATGTTGTCATTTTAGAGTGCGGACAACGTATCTATAGTTTTAAATATCATTGCTTTTAGAGTGAATTTTGAATAATTGGTAAGTAAATTGCATTTACGTTAGCAGTCAGAAGTTGGTATTTATTTTTGTGACTGCATTTTTCAGTCAATTAGATTAATCAAAAACCGGCCAAGTGCGTGTCGGACCACGCACAATAAAGGGTTCCGTAGTTGGGATGAATTTATCCCAAAACAAACTTAACATTGTAGTTGAAAAACATGTTCTCCCATACATGGATATATGCCACGGTCAATTGTCCAACTACAAATTTAGGTTGGTCGACTATAACTTGTTAACTTGTATAGCCCACTTAGCTGTGATAGTTTTCCTTTTAATTTCATTATATGTACTACTGCCATAATTTGGGTGGGTGGTGGTGAACAATAGCACTTTTAAAATTGTTTATTACGAAACCCCAAAAACGATAAAGCTTGGAACAACTCATGCAAAATAATGTCCTTGTACTGTAAAAAAAACATGCTTGACGAAGTCCGAAAGGGTTTTCCCACTCCTTGTATGGGTCTCTGTCGGTTCAACAAATGGACTGGCCGAAAATCCACTGGGTTTGTGCTCATAGCGACCGGGATCAAATGCCGAGCAAGAATCACAAGTTTCGGTAACCAAATTATCAAGTCCGTGACCGAACATAATCTTAAACACTGTACGGTACAGGAATTAGAACCCATAATAATACCTACATTGTCATCTACAAATAGTTGGTATTTAGTAGCGTTTGACATAATACGATAAAATGTATTGGTTAAATAAATATTGTGATAAACCTAAATTTATTTTTATTTACTGCCAATAAAATTAATGCTTTTTTAAATAGCAGTTTCGGATTTATCCGAGCTGTCCGTTAAGAAACTTTTCTCCCATCATTCTAATCACTATAGGAAAATAAAATATGTCATAAAGCTGTTTACACTTGCAATTTATTATTTTAATACTTAATTTACAGAAATAAGGTTTTCGAAAAATCAGAGTTGATATTTATTTTGGTGGCTGCTTTTTCAGTCAATTAGGTTTTTCAACCATTATGAAACTTGGAATTAATTCATACAAAATTATGTCCTGGTAATGTAAAAATAAGCAATTTATAAATAAATATACTTACTTACAGAAATTAGGTTTACAAAGTCCCAAAAGGGTTTCCCGCTCCTTGTCATGGGTCCCTATCGATTCAACAAATGGACTGGCAGCAAGGGGCCGGTTATCCACTGGGTTTGTGCTCGGAGCGGTCGGACCAAGTGCCGAGCAAGAATCACCACTCTCGAGAACCAAATTGTCAAGTCCATGACCGAACATAATCATTAAACACTACGGCACAGGAATTAGAACTCATAAAAAAACTGGCAACATTTTCATCTTTAGTATTTAGAAGCGCTTGTCTTGTTACGATAAAATGTATTGATTATATAAATATTGTGATAAACCTAAATTAATTTTTTTTACTGCCAATAAAATAAATTCTTTTTTGAACAGCAGCTTCGGATTTCTCCGAGCTGTCCGTTAAGAAACTTTTTCCCCAATATACTAACGACTTTAGGAAATTAACATCTCCTAAAGCTGTTTACATTTGCAATTTATCATTTTAATACTCAATTTACGGAAATAAGGTTCACGTCGTCTATCAGGGGCGGCCCATGCCTTGTCATAGGTCCGTATCGGTTTTACCGATGGTCTGGAAGCAAAGAGCCGAAAATCCACTGGGTGTGTGTTAAAAGCATTCGAGAAAAATGCCAAACAAAAGTTACCACTATCAACAACCAAATTTTCATGTTTACCACCGAGCACAATCATTAACTTAGTTATTGATACGCGTTGCCTTCCCGAGGGAAGACAAACATTTCTTTATTTAGTCTTGGTATTTTTAATACTGCTGTTGGATTTCAGACTAAAGAGAAAAGAAAAGAATAAAAATCTGTTAAATCAATTTTGTAATATCTTTTAGACAATGACGTATTATATATAGACACGTCATGAACCAACATCGCGGCGCTTAAAAACGGCGAAAATACTAGATAGCTACTTATACGCGTGAAGAAAGGGAAATGACACGTTTTTGTCTTTAACTTTTGGAGTATAATTTGTACATCGTCTGAAAACACACGACGGCATGTTTTTTTATGTTTTGCACAGGTTTACACACACAATATAAATTAAAAACAAACGTAGTGTTGCGCGACAGGTTGGTGCGTAACTAAGCGCGATGTGGCCAATTGGCTTCATTTCATGTTGTCATTTTAGAGTGCGGACAACGTATCTATAGTTTTAAATATCATTGCTTTTAGAGTGAATTTTGAATAATTGGTAAGTAAGCATATACGTTAGCAGTCAGAAGTTGGTATTTATTTTTGTGACTGCATTTTTCAGTCAATTAGATTAATCAAAAACCGGCCAAGTGCGTATCGGACCACACACAATAAAGGGTTCCGTAGTTGGGATGAATTTATTCCAAAACAAACTTAACATTGTAGTTGAAAAACATGTTCTCCCATACATCGATATATGCCACGGTCAATTGTCCAACTACAAATTTAGGTTGGTCGACTATAACTTGTTAACTTGTATAGCCCACTTAGCTATGATAGTTTTCCTTTTAATTTAATTATATGTACTACTGCCATAATTTGGGTGGGTGGTGGTGAACAATAGCACTTTTAAAATTGTTTATTACGAAACCCCAAAAACGATAAAGCTTGGAACAACTCATGCAAAATAATGTCCTTGTACTGTAAAAAAAACATGCTTGACGAAGTCCTAAAGGGTTTTCCCACTCCTTGCATGGGTCTCTGTCGGTTCAACAAATGGACTGGCCGAAAATCCACTGGGTTTGTGCTCATAGCGACCGGGATCAAATGCCGAGCAAGAATCACAAGTTTCGGTAACCAAATTATCAAGTCCGTGACCGAACATAATCTTAAACACTGTACGGTACAGGAATTAGAACCCATAAAAATACCTACATTGTCATCTACAAATAGTTGGTATTTAGTAGCGTTTGACATAATACGATAAAATGTATTGATTAAATAAATATTGTGATAAACCTAAATTTATTTTTATTTACTGCCAATAAAATAAATGCTTTTTTAAATAGCAGTTTCGGATTTCTCCGAGCTGTCCGTTAAGAAACTTTTCTCCCATCATTCTAATCACTATAGGAAAATAAAATATGTCATAAAGCTGTTTACACTTGCAATTTATTATTTTAATACTTAATTTACAGAAATAAGGTTTTCGAAAAATCAGAGTTAAAATAAATATACTTACTTACAGAAATTAGGTTTACAAAGTCCCAAAAGGGTTTCCCGCTCCTTGTCATGGGTCCCTATCGATTCAACAAATGGACTGGCAGCAAGGGGCCGGTTATCCACTGGGTTTGTGCTCGGAGCGGTCGGACCAAGTGCCGAGCAAGAATCACCACTCTCGAGAACCAAATTGTCAAGTCCATGACCGAACATAATCATTAAACACTACGGCACAGGAATTAGAACTCATAAAAAAACTGGCAACATTTTCATCTTTAGTATTTAGAAGCGCTTGTCTTGTTACGATAAAATGTATTGATTATATAAATATTGTGATATACCTAAATTAATTTTTTTTACTGCCAATAAAATAAATTCTTTTTGAACAGCAGCTTCGGATTTCTCCGAGCTGTCCGTTAAGAAACTTTTTCCCCAATATACTAACGACTTTAGGAAATTAACATCTCCTAAAGCTGTTTACATTTGCAATTTATCATTTTAATACTCAATTTACAGAAATAAGGTTCACGTCGTCTATCAGGGGCGGCCCATGCCTTGTCATAGGTCCGTATCGGTTTTACCGATGGTCTGGAATCAAAGAGCCGAAAATCCACTGGGTGTTTGTTAAAAGCATTCGAGAAAAATGCCGAGCAAAAGTTACCACTATCAACAACCAAATTTTCATGTCTACCACCGAGCACAATCATTAACTTAGTTATTGATACGCGTTGCCTTCCCGAGGGAAGACAAACATTTCTTTATTTAGTCTTGGTATTTTTAATACTGCTGTTGGATTTCAGACTAAAGAGAAAAGAAAAGAATAAAAATCTGTTAAATCAATTTTGTAATATCTTTTAGACAATGACGTATTATACAGGGTGTCCAAGAACCTGGCGTCCAACTGGATTCCCACGATGCCCCAAGTTCTAACAGTACTCAGAAAAATATTTTAAAAAATCCACCCCATGTACTTACAGAATTATACTGATTTCAAAAAAAAAAGGGGAAATGAGCACCCTGTGACATACTTTTGAATGCTGTGACTGCTAATGCTGATAATTTCGATATTTCTTGGAGGTTTTGTAATCTAGGGTATTGCTGTGTCTAAATAGAATGTAAAAATAAAGTACTTATTGTACCATTTTAAAATAAAATATTATTTTAACTAAAGGTGATATGGAAAACTATTGAATTTCGCAACTTTGACCGACTGTAGTGTAAAAAAAATGTACCAAAATAGTATGGCAAGTGACGTCAAATTTTGACGCGTTTATTCCTCTTTTTAAAAAGGTATAATACTTACACATTAATTTGAAAAAAAAAATTTTTGATAATATTTTTACTCAACAACCCAATTTTTACGATGTCTTACAGAATTCTTAGAAAGAAAAATTTACGACGAATTGAATCTAACCTCTAAAGAATTACTATTGTATGCTCATAAAAATAACAACAGGCCTCTCAAAAAACAGGTTAGACCGTAAGGGACGGTATGTGCATGCATCTCACCATAGTGATTCGTTATTACAACAGGAGGGAGCAAGACAGAAACTATCTTTGCGATTTGCTGGTTCTTCTTTATGGTACCCCATTATTCAGGTAAGAGTGAGGGAGAAAAAGGTTAGAGGTGCGAGTGAGATAGATAGTGACGCTATCTGGGATCGTGCTATTTAGGATAACAGTACGGTCAGTACGCGTCACTGCCTCCTGCCGTTACTACGCACCTCTCTCTTATTGTTACCATTGATCACGTACTACGATTTAAAGCTTTGTTTATTGGACTCGATTACTCTTTGTGCTCTGGACTTTGAAACGAACTCTTTACGACGACCTTTGCCTGTGTTTGGACAGTTTGTGTTTTGTGTGTGCTACCATGGCGACCTACACTCCGCAAGAATACGCAAATATGCACTACATTTATGGAGAATGTAGAGGTAATGGACGAGCTGCAGCGAGACTTTACAGAGAAAGGTATCCGAGGGCTACGCGATATCCCGACCATCGAGTTTTCATTAATGTGCACAGATCACTATGTGACGGGCGGTTCCCCAATCAAGTAGCTGGTGAAGGACGACCCGTAAATGACTTCATACGCGATGAAGTTTTAGAGGCGGTGTCGGCAAATCCAAGCATCTCTGTGCGAGGAATAGAAGCTGATACGGGGATACCGAAGAGCACAGCACACAGTATTCTCCAAAAAGAAGAATATCATCCGTACCACGTACAGCGAGTGCAAAGTCTTTTACCTCGAGACTATCCGAGCCGAGTCGCGTTTTGTGAAACAATCCTGCAAAAACATCGAGAAGACGAAAACTTTATCGACAAAATTTTGTGGTCAGATGAATCAACATTTAAGAAGGATGGCTACATGAACCTACACAACTTGCACGAGTGGCATGTGGAAAATCCGCACTTGATGCGAGAAGATAGATCCCAGTACCGGTTCAAAGTGAACATGTGGACCGGTATTCTCTGTGGGAATATTATTGGTCCATTTGAGATGCCCGAGAATTTGACTGGCGAATCATATTTAAATTTTCTTCAAAATGATTTGCCAAACTTACTAGAAGAGACCCCACCAGATATGTGGTTCCAACACGACGGCTGTCCAGCACATTTTCGCGTATCCGTTAGAGAGTTTTTGGACGAGCAATACCCGAACAGGTGGATTGGGCGATCAGGAACAATCCCGTGGCCAGCCCGCTCACCTGACTTAAATCCGCTGGATTTTTTTTTCTGGGGAACTATGAAGGAGCTCGTTTATGCGAAGCCCATTAATGACATCGCTGACCTTCGTGAGAAGATAACACAAGCAGTGCAGGTGATACGTCAAAAAAGTTACTCACGAAACATAAAGCGGTCCTTTTTAAGGAGAGTGAGAGCTTGTATTGCCGCGGGTGGTCAACATTTTGAACATTTATTGTAATAAAATATCTTTAAACTAACATTCTTTGCTTTTATTCTACTGGGAACCCATCTACCTGTGTGTATTTCCTTCTTGCTCACTCTTGGAACCGAAGTAAATAATAGTAGTAACATAACAGTTTCTAAGATAAGAAAGGGTCCGACAGTTACCGTTAGTAGGTAGGCACTTCGTAAAAATTGGGTTGTTGAGTAAAAATATTATCAAAATTTTTTTTTTCAAATTAATGTGTAAGTATTATACCTTTTTAAAAAGAGGAATAAACGCGTCAAAATTTGACGTTACTTGCCATACTATTTTGGTACATTTTTTTTACACTACAGTCGGTCAAAGTTGCGAAATTCAATAGTTTTCCATATCACCTTTAGTTAAAATAATATTTTATTTTAAAATGGTACAATAAGTACATTATTTTTACATTCTATTTAGACACAGCAATACCCTAGATTACAAAACCTCCAAGAAATATCGAAATTATCAGCATTAGCAGTCACAGCATTCAAAAGTATGTCACAGGGTGCTCATTTCCCCTTTTTTTTTGAAATCAGTATAATTCTGTAAGTACATGGGGTGGATTTTTTAAAATATTTTTCTGAGTACTGTTAGAACTTGGGGCATCGTGGGAATCCAGTTGGACGCCAGGTTCTTGGACACCCTGTATATAGACACGTCATGAACCAACATCGCGGCGCTTAAAAACGGCGAAAATACTAGATAGCTACTTATACGCGTGAAGAAAGGGAAACGACACGTTTTTGTCTTTAACTTTTGGAGTATAATTTGTACATCGTCTGAAAACACACGACGGCATGTTTTTTTTTATGTTTTGCACAGGTTTACACACACAATATAAATTAAAAACAAACGTAGTGTCGCGCGACAGGTTGGTGCGTAACTAAGCGCGATGTGGCCAATTGGCTTCATTTCATGTTGTCATTGTAGAGTGCGGACAACGTATCTATAGTTTTAAATATCATTGCTTTTAGAGTGAATTTTGAATAATTGGTAAGTAAATTGCATTTACGTTAGCAGTCAGAAGTTGGTATTTATTTTTGTGACTGCATTTTTCAGTCAATTAGATTAATCAAAAACCGGCCAAGTGCGTGTCGGACCACGCACAATAAAGGGTTCCGTAGTTGGGATGAATTTATCCCAAAACAAACTTAACATTGTAGTTGAAAAACATGTTCTCCCATACATGGATATATGCCACGGTCAATTGTCCAACTACAAATTTAGGTTGGTCGACTATAACTTGTTAACTTGTATAGCCCACTTAGCTGTGATAGTTTTCCTTTTAATTTCATTATATGTACTACTGCCATAATTTGGGTGGGTGGTGGTGAACAATAGCACTTTTAAAATTGTTTATTACGAAACCCCAAAAACGATAAAGCTTGGAACAACTCATGCAAAATAATGTCCTTGTACTGTAAAAAAAACATGCTTGACGAAGTTCGAAAGGGTTTTCCCACTCCTTGTATGGGTCTCTGTCAGTTCAACAAATGGACTGGCCGAAAATCCACTGGGTTTGTGCTCATAGCGACCGGGATCAAATGCCGAGCAAGAATCACAAGTTTCGGTAACCAAATTATCAAGTCCGTGACCGAACATAATCTTAAACACTGTACGGTAGAGGAATTAGAACCCATAAAAATACCTACATTGTCATCTACAAATAGTTGGTATTTAGTAGCGTTTGACATAATACGATAAAATGTATTGATTAAGTAAATATTGTGATAAACCTAAATTTATTTTTATTTACTGCCAATAAAATAAATACTTTTTTAAATAGCAGTTTCGGATTTCTCCGAGCTGTCCGTTAAGAAACTTTTCTCCCATCATTCTAATCACTATAGGAAAATAAAATATGTCATAAAGCTGTTTACACTTGCAATTTATTATTTTAATACTTAATTTACAGAAATAAGGTTTTCGAAAAATCAAACGGGCGGCCCGTGCCTTCTCCTAGGTCCGCATCGGTTCAACAAATGGGCTGGCAGCAAGGAACCGAAGATCCACTGGGTTTGTGTTCGGAGCGGTCGGAAAAAGTGCCGAGCAAGAATCACCACTATCAACAACGAAATTGTGAAGTCCATGACTGAACATAATCATTAAACACGGTAGAGGAATTAGAATCCATAAAAATACCAATAATTTCATCAATAAATATTTTAGTATTTTGTAGTCTAAAACATAATACTATAAAATGTATTTTGTAACAGCTAGGGCTCTGCAGATAGATTGCGCAGGCCGTTAACTAATAGGTAGTTGTTGTATGAAGGAAACTAACAGGTTAAGGCGCTGACAAGACCTAATTGACCAAAATAGGCTTCGCTTAAGAAAAAAAATTGGCAAATCTGTATAGTTTGTGGTAGCGGAAAAAATATATGTTAATTTTGACCATATTTCCCAGAACTTGGTTGTTACCAAAACACGTTTTGAAAACAAAATCTCGATACAAATTAACGTTAAACTAACCTCTTACTTTGAGTTCTAATCCAAAATATCTCTATCAAATATCAACATACGTTACGTATTTAATTAATAACA
This sequence comes from Atethmia centrago, assembly GCA_905333075.3. Classification (NCBI taxonomy): domain Eukaryota; kingdom Metazoa; phylum Arthropoda; class Insecta; order Lepidoptera; family Noctuidae; genus Atethmia; species Atethmia centrago. Next base: position 8,081,273 of record HG995383.1, on the reverse strand, counting down.
AGAACGTCTTATTTGAATGCAGAACTTGGTTGTTTTTTATTGTCGATTACTTAACTCAATTTTGAGTAAATAGATAATTACTTCATATTTTTCAATAAAGTACAAGCGTTGTGTCATCGCGCTTCTCTTTCTTTTCTATGGAATTTGACAGTGACCGCGGTTTAGGTGTTGTCAGCGTCTTAAGTGAATACTTCATAATTCCATAGGCATACACGAATATAAGGCTAATTCAAATTCATTTATTGTTTTTCACTGGTGAAAAATATCTGTTCTTATAGTTATTATAATAAAGGCTCGCTGTAACATACCTATAAGGTGTACAATATTTTACGCTGTTTCTATATTTGTTTTTAACATTAAAATCATTATTCGTCCTAAGTCAAAGTACATCATTCATCATGCATTAATATAAGTTGTTCATACACATAGTCAGATTTAAATTATTAATTAATGTCATACAAATTAAATTACTCGTTAAGATAGCTTATCTAATTATGCAGTCACCAGTATTTTTGTCATTAAGAAAATCATTGATTGAATTGGCTTTACTTATCAAGAATTCCTTTAGATTTATTTTTAAACTATCACACTTTTTGCATAATTTGCAAGTTTGTTATACATTTTTACACCTGTACCATATATACTCGTTTTAAATTTAACTGTCCTACATCTAATTCAGCTTAAGTCATTTTTATATCGTGCACTTCTCATAGTGTCATAATTGTCGCGTTTTATCATTACTGTTGCTTCATAAATGTATAGTGAAGGTATAGTCAAGATGTATAATCTTTTAAACTCTACACGTATCAGTCTGTTTAAGCCCACATATACTTATAACACATTTTTTTTGGGCCTTAAAAGCATACTCTCTGTTAGTTGAGTTACCCCAGAAAAGAATACCATATTTTATTGTAGAATGTAACGTATGCATGGTAAGCGCTTAGTAATGCTCTCTCTCGTTAACAACTTTTCTTAGAATGTAGTCATATGAAACCTGATTTAACTTTTTGCAAACATAATCAACCTGCATTTTTCAATTTAGTCTTGAGTCAATATGAATACCAAGAAACTTGAGTGTTGTTTACTTTTATTAATTGTTCGCCTTTATAATGTATATGTACTGACAGGTTATATGAGTTCATATAATTGATTATTTTTTATTTGACTGTATAAGTCAATGTAATTTAATTTAGTTAAATTTTAATTTATTAGTGACATAATCTACTCATTACAATGTGTGTTTTATGAGTTGTATTGCAATAAGTGGTTAGCTAGCGTCCTCGACTATTGATTATACTATTCTTGCCTGAGCAACCGGCAGCAAGCTCGTCATGCTCCCTTAGATGTCACTGCCTGCGGTAGCGTCGGGGGTCGGGTTGCCTCCTTCCCTCCAATATGGCGAGGGGGGTGATGGCTGATCTTTGCGTTATGCTCGTGAACGGGTGCTGCTTGTGGTGACTGGTCGTCTTGCTGATCATGGTTTTAATTGTTATTAGTAATTGTTATTAGTAATTGTTTACTTATTTTACTTCGATGGGGCTAGTTTATCATTTCTCACTTCGAGCTACAGCAATTGCCTTATGTAAGCGGGCAAGCCCTTTATGCCTGGAGGCTTTTATTTAGGTATTAAGTTCTATTTACGTTTTTTTTTATGTTGAAATTTTTATCTGGTTGAGTACAGTTTGTTCATTGTTTTGTTGGTATACTGGCGCGTGCTAGCTAACGTATGGCAAGTGTGTAATTTAATCCAATGTTTTGTGTTTCGTAATGTTAATTACTTTGCATACGATTTGTATAGAATCAAGTTTATATAACTAAACAGACAGACGTGCTGCTGGGGAGTTTGTTCCACCACTTCTTCTTCCCAGCTAAAGCACTAGGAAGTGGTGACGGGCGGGCATTTTTGGGGACTGTCTTATGTAACTTTGACGTTCGAAAAGTGCTGATTTTCAGCCCAGTTTGAATAAATGACTTTTGATTTGATTTTGATTTGATTTGATTTGTAGTGTTTTTTTTTTTTTAAATTAGTATTTTTATTTGTGAAACCCATATAATTCGTTTATTCATGGTTTTTTTTTAAGTTGTTTACATTTAACCATTGTATAATAAGTTATTAAAGATTAAAGTAAGTGATTTGTTAATGTTGGATTCATAGTTCTCTATATCTTGGTTCATAAAAATAGCTGTACTATCATCTGCAAATAGTACCATTTTCTGTTTTATAATTTTCGGTAAATCGTTTATGTAGACGATAAACAAAAGAGGTCCAAGAATACTTCCTTGGGGCACTTTTGTATCATAAGTTATTTTTGTTATTTGCGATACTTGAAATCTGTTTGATAAATACGATTTTATAAGATTTAGTGCATTTCCTCTTACTCCATACTTTCTAATTTTTCCAAGATTATTTGATGATCCACGTGATCAAAAACCTTTGACATGTCCATAAAAATCGTAGTTGTATGTTGCTTATCATCCAATCCTGTCATTACATTCCTTAAAAACTTTACGAAACCCGAATTGTTCACCTGCAAATATGTCATTAGCTTCAAAGTAGTTATATACTCGTAAGTTATTATAAATTACTCTTTCAAATATTCTTACGAAGACTGGTATTAACGCGATTGGTCTGTAAAATTTCATCTCTTCTTTGTCTTCTTTTTTAAATAATGGATGTATAACCGTTAGTTTCAGTTTTGAAGGAAATAGTCCATGTTCAAGGCACAGATTTATAATGTGGCTAAGTACTGGAGCAATGAGATGCGATACACATTTAACTATTTTCATGTTAATATTATCGTACCCTGTACTATTAGTATTTTTAAGCATTTTTATTAGGTCTACATCAACCGGGTTTGTTGGTTTCACGAAAATTTAATTGGAGTTATTATTGTATGTCAGTGTTTTTAGAGCTATGCCATTGTCCCTCGGTGTCGGTTTTATATCGTCAATAAAATAGTTGTTAAATGACTGAGCTATTTCTGTCGGTTTTGTAACCATTCTATCATTTACTTTTATTTGGTTTATTTCCTCTTTAGGTGTTTTTGTCTTGTTATTGTTTATAATTTCCACATTGCTTTACTTTTGTTTTTCGCTGAATAAATAAAGTTATTGTTATGTGATTTTTGTGTTTTTTCATTACGCGTCATTTACAGAAACTGCATGTTTTATTAATTGATACTTTATTTTTTTTAACCAACTAAATTGGTATACAATCGTTTTGTTCTCGGAAACATATACTGATTTAAAAAATGGAAACCTTTCGATTGTCTTTTGTTTTCATTAATATAAAATTTTGATTGAGTACTGGTTTGGATTTAGGCCTGATACGAGAAGGTTAAAAGTGTATCGTCTTCCTGGAAATGCTGAACGGCTGAGATGCGTCCAGGCAGTGCACCCTTACACACAGTGATGGTAAGGGTATTATGAAGACGAGCTGAGCTCATTTTTGTAGATGGTAATATGAACGCTGAAAGATACGTTGAAAATGTCCTCGGGCCATTCGTTCACCCATTTGCACAAAGTCTTGGATCAGATTTCACGCTGATGCATGAGAATGCGCGTTCGCACACAGCTCGGAGGACCAGAGTACTTGGCAATGGAACACATCCGGGTATTGCTGTGGCCTGCACAATCGCCAGACCCCAATCCCATCGAGCACGCATGGGACATGTTCCAGAGACATGTTCTAGAGAACCTGGACGAGTGCCGACAACCCAACAACTGAAAGCCTTGTTAAAATTCCATTGGGAGCGATTGCCGCAGGATCAAATAAACAATCTTATAAATTCAATGAAAAATCGTTGCCGATAAGTTTTAAACAACAGAGGCGGTCACACTTTGTATTGAATTACGAAATAATTAAACAAAAGTCGTTATTTAATTTTGTAAACATGAATAGTTTAATTTCGTTTTAACTTTATTTTATACCACGTATGTTACGGTACACATATTGTTAATTATTGTGATTAAATGAACAATTGAATGAAGGCTTTGGTTGATTTAGTCACTAATGCATCAAAAAGTGCTTAGTTATTATTTATAAAGGAAATATATTAAAATAGTAACAATCGTTCAAAATTCAAAACCGTAAATATTGCTTAGACTTTTTTGATGTGTGTAGTTCGTAGTCTTTTTGTTGGTTAAGTACAGCGTCCGAATCAGCACAGCTAACGGTACAGGGTAACGTGCAGCCGTACGGCCCACAGCGTGGTCGTAGAACCCTGAAAGTGCGCGTTAGGTTGCGCATGTTAGTTGCGGTGCGAAAATAGCAACCGCGAGCGATGTCCCAGACTGATACTGATAGTCCCCTAGCGACCAAGGAACGGTGTGCAAAGCAAGATAGGCGATAGCTTACACATCGGAATGGTTTACAGACAGAGAGTTTGTAAAGACAGCGTGGCACAATGACAGATGCACTATGATGAGGACATGTATGTGACATGAGCCGCATAGAATATAAGGGAGAACAGTTATCATGGCAGATGGCACATTAAATAGCTAGGAGCACACTGCAGATACCATAATAACATGTATAATGATGAACTCACCCTAGATCGGGGCACATAGTTTAAATTCAGAGCGAGTAGGCGGTGAAATGGCCAAGTAATGTCAGGCAACTAGTGATGCGCGTACGCTTTAGTGATGTACTTCGAGACCTACTTACTCGACTAAATACTTTTGTCAATTAAATATGTAATACATATATAATAGTGTGATAAATCTACATTTATTTTTATTTACTGTCGATAAAATATATGCTTTACTGAATAGTAGCTTCGGATTTCTCCGAACTGGCCGTTGGAAAACTTTTTCACCACTATTCTAACCACATATAGGAAATTAATATGTCCTAAAGTTGTTTACACTTTTAATGTTGAATTTTAATACTTAATTTACAGAAATAAGGTTCACGATAAATCAAAGGGGTGGCCCGGTCCTTCTCATAGGTCCGCATCGGTTTTACCGATGGGCTGGAAGCAAAGAGCCGAAAATCCAGTGGGTGTGTGCTAAAAGCGTTCGAGAAAAGTGCCGAGCAAGAATTACCACTATCAATAACAGAATTATCAGGTCCAACACCGAGCACAATCATTAACTTATCTATCGATGCGCGTTGACCTGCCGAGGGCAACGCAACAATTGATATTGTGTCGGCATGAACGTTTTAAGATTGCTCGTGAAGGGGTTTAAACTAAAGCAAAGAAGATGATAAAATCTGACGGCATTTTAGTTTTAGTTAATAGAATTACTAAAAAATATACCACTGTTTTTATTAAATAAAAATTGTGATAAGTCTACATTCGTTTTTAGGAATGTCAATAAAATAAATGGTTTTTTTTTATTGTCGGCTTCGGAGTTGTCGGACCTGTCTATCTTATTTAAAGTGAAACTCCAAATAGTACTTTAGCAACACTTTTGTAACCAGTTGTATCAAATTATTTCATACTAGTTTTTGTCATATGTGCTAATCCAGATTATAAACTATCTGTGTGCCAAATTTTATCTCAATCCATTCAGCCGTTTTTACGCCAATCCGGAACATACATCCAGACAAACGGACAAAAATAAATAACTATTTTATTATATCATAATCTGCCTAGCCTTTTCTCAACTATGTTGGGGTCGGCTTCCAGTCTAACCGGACGCAGCTGAATACCTCTATTTTTTAATGGTGCAACTGCCTATTTGACCTCCACAACCCAGGTACTGAGTAACACGAAACACGATTTTTCTTTTTTTTTTTTGGATGGGAAATCATCAAATAACTTTTCCAGACTGTCAGACTCAGACTCTTACTGACTAAAACTCACCCGTATTCCTTCCTGTTGCCTGTGTTGCGGGGGCTTCGGTGACCCATAAGTACCTTCCCGCGACACACGATACCCCTTGGTAAGACTGGTTGTCAGACTTTCGGGCTTCTGACGACCCGTAACAACTGTCCGAGATCTATAAATAACAGACGAGACCAAAGGCTTCAAGTGCTTTCCGAGGCACGGAGGTACCTCTCCGTGCCTCGGAAAGTACGTTACGCCTGCATGAAAAAGCATGTAAAGATGGTCACTCATCCACGGACCATCCGCGGCAAGCGTAGCTTAATCTGATCGATCGACCCATGCGGCTGTTATTACTTAGCCACGAGCCCCTTTATTTACTATTCTATTATATATACACGTATATTAGATATATAGGTATAGATAAACTTGTCATTTTCAATATTATTATGATTTATTTACAGAAATAAGGTTTTCGAAATCTCAACGGGGTTTCCCGTGCCTTCTCATGGGTCCTTATCAGTTTAACAAAGTGACTGGAGGCAAAGGACTGAAAGTCCAATGGATGTGTGCTAAAAGCGCTCGGAAGAAGTGTCGAGCAAAAATCACCACTATCAACAACCAAATTGTCAAGTCCATGACTGAGCACAATCATTGAACGCTGCTAATGACGTATGGAAGAACATACTGTCGACATTAGTTTATTCTATTTAGATGCTTTAGATTTAGTATTATGATATTTGTGTTTTTGTTTATTAAATGTATAAATGAACATAATGCCAAAGAAATAAATCCGTACCAATATTTTCTAGAGTTATTTATTGAATTCAAGTATATCTACACAAATTAAAAAACTGTTTCTGAACGTAGTATTTAGTAGTATAATTATCTTGCTCCAGTTTCGGAATAGCTTGCAATGTGGTAAGCTGAGCAGCATCACTCATTGATTGATAGTATCTTCGAAGTGTCTCACCGCGGAATAAGCTTCCTGTAAGTATATCATTTACAGGAAACTTGTTTTGTGTCATGCTGCCGGTCACAATATTTAAATTCTTTCTATCATGCATGACAATGCAAATCTTTCGAGAAAATCATATTAATTTTAAACACTCATTATAACAGTCTTTTTTTGGGTGGGAAATTATCAAATAACTTCTCCTGCTCTGGGGAAAACGGGTGGGTGTGTCAGAGTTTTACTGACTAAAACCACAAACGTGTTCCTTCCGTTGCCTGTGCGTTACCAGAGGCCACGGTATCCCTTTCGAACTTTCCCGCGACTCCGGCAGATCATAACAGCCCAAGATGGTGATCATGTAGTTTTGTTTGTGGATCAAGTTAATCCTCGCAGCATTTACGATTTTTCTTATAAACAACAACATCCTTTAGGCCCCTGTGGGTTGATATTTGAGTATCCTTTTTCTTTACACCTTTACATATCCTAATTGATATCTTCCAAGCATTAAAATCATGTTTGGCAGATTTTTATATTTTCTATTCAGTCTAAGTATTCAGTGGGTCAGGTTATGCGTTATCGGTCAAACAGTCATGGAACTCTTTTATTTTGGCTCTTGACATACAAGTATATATTTTTACTTAGTTCAGAATCTAGCTCCTGAACTAAGTAAAAATCAAAATCAGGTTAAACAGCTGGCTGTTTAACCTGATTTTGATCACCACTTGTACAATCATGTTTAGCGTATGACTAACTCTATGTGTTTCTCTTTGTGCAATAAACGTATTATTATTATTTACCTGCTAGTTGCGCCCCGCGGTTTTACCTGCACAAGTCGCGATCCCGTTGGAATATCGAGATACATAGTAGTCTATGTCCTAATCCGGGTTATGGTCTACTCAGGTGCCAAATTTTATCCAAGTACGTCCAGCCGTTTTATCGTAAAAGCGTAACAAACTCACTTTCGCCTTTATAATATTAGTAAGTATTATGATTATTACCGATACGAGAAGATATCTTATTGGGTTTATTTTTATTGTAGAGGCGTTCTTCACAAAGACAAGGCGCGGCTTTCCATGCCTTCAGATTGGAAGATATCGGTACCGTTCGTCCGGGGGCGGTAACAACTACCCACCTAAGACTCATTGGCGTTGTATCCGCAGTGTTTCAAATAAGTGTCCGGCGAGAACTACTACTATCAACAATGAAATAGTAAAGTTCTTGCACAAACACAATCATTAAATAAGAGAGATAATACTTTATTACAAATAGACGTAGGTGCCGATTCCCTTGTTACTAAACTTAATTTAAGTTCAGTGCATCTTTTTCTTTCTATTTCATTAAGAAAAGGACAGAATATACATTTTAGTAAAATTAATCAGCGCTTGACGTAAATTGACGTAATTTTAGTAGGCAAGTTATTAATCACGTCTAAACTTGTATGGAGTAGTGACAGGCGCTGATTAATTTGACAGGACTAAACTAAAATTTATCTTCTGTCCTCTTCTTAATGAAATACAAAGGAAAAGATGCACTAACTTAAATTTAGTTTAGTTTGTGAACAAGGGAAACGGTACCATAAAGAAATAATTGAAAACGCTTTATAAAATACGGCCTGTCTTTATTTTTTCGAGTCAATGGAATACTTGTAAGAAGGGGACAGTTGATTGGAATAGATACTTTTATAGACGTTAAAAATAATAATAAAATAATAATAATTCATAAATCATATAATTTATGAATGTAAGTCGTTAGTTTAAAAGTATGACTGATATAGTGAAAATACCTATATTATTGAATCTTTTGGCTAATGTGGCTGTGTATAATAAATAAGTCAATAAACATATTTTATGTTTAATATGTAGGGTACATAGTTAACATGGTACTTATAAAAACTGAAAGAAAATAAATTGGTTTTATCGGTAAGTTATTTTAGTTAGTTAGCGCCTATTAGAATACGTTGTAGAAGTTTAAAATATATAGACATTTATGTGTGTTCTTTATTAAAAAAATTGTTTTTTTTTTAATAATTTTGTGATCGTTAGATTACATTCGCTTTCAAAATACACTCATAAAATATGTGAGTAAATTATACTCTAATGTGATGACTGCTTATGGTAGAACATTGGTATTTTTAAGACGGCGAGCTTATCGATGTTCTTTTTTCTAATAGCAATAATGTTCACAATGACACGATGCGGTTTTCCATGCCTCCAGTTAGGGAATATCGCTTTTATAGATGTACTTAGAGCCGAGACAAAATAAAAGAGTATTGGATTTGTTCTCAAAATTATTATAAAAAGTGTCGAGCAAACCATCACTAGCTGTGACGACATTATTGTCACCAGTATTCACGAACACAAGTGAATGAAGGAGCATGACAATGTTATATGCGAATGCGACACTTTGGTAATTTTAATATTTTGTAATAAATTTTAGTCAAATAAGTTGTAAGTACCACAATTGTTTACACGTCTTTACTTAATTTACGTGAAATATTTGATCGTTATTTGTAATTATCATATGTTTCACTCTTATTGAAAATGGTAATTTGAGATAATCTCTATGCCTTTTGCAGATGACAGTAGCCCAGTCTTTTCAACATCTCGATTTGGGAAACCAGTTATATTGATGGGAAGATATCGTTTCAACAAATGGAGTGGTAGCAAGGGTGCTCGCGCTAGGTGGCCTTGTGTCAAGGCTTGTTACGGCTGCAAAGCCACCATCTTCACCATGGATGATGTTATTGTCAGATATGGTCACGAACATAATCATTAAATCATCAATGTAAACCCGTTACCATGGTAATTTGTTGTATTTTTGGGATTCTGAAGTGCACATGTAAAATCATCATGATGCGTGATTAGTTTGGGGTCAAAGGAACATAGCAACAAGTCTAAAATATTTGTAGATTAGTTGTATGTTCCACTTTGATGTAGACAGCCATGGTATTACCATCTGATAAAAACCTTTGTTACAGTCAAGTCCCATAAAGTTAACTCTAAAGTTACATTCTTTACTTTATTGTTACATTAATTAAATTATATTCATTTTAGTTTGTGAAGACACCGCGCTGAAATGCCAATTTAGTTAATGAAATATTTAATTTAAAATTATCGAATAAGTTTCTGATGATGCCAACATTGAAAACGCCTATTAATGTGTAGGTCAATTTTGATAGTTTTGCTAATAAAATGTTTTCAGATAATTATGATTTTCTATAATTCACACGATCAGATCTAAATCAAAGTTTGGTCAGAAGTGTATAGTATGAGAGTATTTTAGAGAGAACTCTACATCTAATTTGGCTGAATATAAAGCTGACTTGCACATCATCATTGGCCTAGTCTTTTCCCCCAATATGTTGGGTCGGCTTCCATTCTAACCGGACGCAGAATACCAGTATTTTACATGAAGGGACTACCAATCTGACCTCCACGACCTGATCACTGGGTAACATGATACCCCTTAATAAGTTTGGTTGTCAGAGTTTCGGGCGTCTGACTACCCGTAACGACTATCAAACATCTACAAATACCAGCCGTGCTTAACATGGTTTCTGAAGCACGGAGGGGTCTTAGTATGTAATTAATGGTGCTCCATCCACAAACCGACCTCTGCAAGCGTTGTTTGACCTTGAAGATGGACCCGTGCAGCAGTTATTACTTAGCTACGAGCCCTTATTACGTACAATATATGGTCGTTATTTGTGATTGTCATTTCCATAAATGACAATCACAAATAACGACCATATATAATTGTACGTAAATCACTATTTTCGATACGAGTACAATATATGGTCATTATTTGTGATTGTCATTTCCATAAATGACAATCACAAATAACGACCATATATTGTACTCGTATCGAAAATAGTGATTTAAAATAAAAAAAAAACGATATTTTATATGAATGTAACCCAGTCTTTTCAACACCTCGATTTCGGAAGCCAGTGATGTTGACAGGAGGATATCGTTTCAACAAATAGAGTGGCAGCAGGGGTACTCGCTCTAGATGGTCTTGTGCCAAGCCTTGTTACGGCTGTGAAGCCACAATCATCACCATGGATAATATTATTTACAGAATGATCATAAACATAAACATTAAGTCAACTATATAAACCCGTTAATATGTATTATTTTACTAAAAGAAAATAGTTGAATTCACTGAAATACATGTTCCAGATGCAATTTTCGCAATATCTGCCCGTGGGAACCCGGTTATTCAATTAGGTCCATATAGGTTCAATAAGTGGAGTCGATGTAGCGGTCCTAAAGCTCGGTGGATCTGTGTCAAAGACCACAGCGGATGTCGAGCTAAGATCATCACCATCAACGAACTGATCGTCAAGTGTTATAATGTGCATAATCATTGAAAATAGATGCTATCGCAATATTGTGTGTTTATTTTACCCATTAGCACAATAGTGTCTAGTCTTGAAGTACTGTGTCGATTCCTAAAATATTTTCCAGGTATCCGGGTGGCCCTGAGTGGTCCTGAGGTGGCCCTGAGGTGGCGGCTGAGTATCGGCTCAGCTGATCGTTACTAATGTCATGTTCGTTTGTATTTATATAACTTATTTTTCCACGTTTCAGGCCCTATGTTTACAAGCTCTCGATGTGGGAAACCCGTTATCGAATGGAAAGGTTACCGTTACAATCAGAAGTTTTGTAAGCACCCAAATGCCCCGGCGCGTTGGGCTTGCGTCAAAACACGATTGGGGTGCCCCGCTACGCTTCTAACTGTTAATGATGAAATTATTCCTGAAAAATATATTCATAATCATTAAATCAAATAAAAATCTTCGTAAGATTACTTGACAAAGTGCTGATAATATGCATTATTATAATAGAATATGAAAGTAATGATGAGAGAATATGCCTAGCCCTTTCTCAACTATGTTGGGGTCGGCTTCCAGTCTAACCGGATGCAGCTGGATACCAGTATTTTACATGGAGCGACTACCTATCTGACCTCCACAACCCAGTTACTGGGTAACACGATGCCCTATGGTAAGACTGTTTATCAGACTTTCGGGCTTCTGACGACCCGTAACATCTGTCAAAGGTCTACAAATTACAGCCAGGACCAACGGCTTTACGTGCTTTTCGAAGCACGGAGGGGTCTTGGTATGTAAAGATGATGAATGATGAGAGCATAAGCATACGGGTAACAAAAATGCTATTTAGGCAAAGAGTAGAAATAATACTGCAGCCGTTAACTCAGTTTGATTAGCGAATTTGTGGTTATGATATTACAAATAATATACAAAATGGAATGTATAACAAGTGATCTTTACCTGTTAATAAATGTGACGTTTTGTTAGTATGTTTGTTATTAAATCACGCACAAGGAGTGATTGGATAAATGGACTTGGATTCGAATAGACTTATTATGTCCTGAATTAACACAGGATATATATTTCAGTCTATCTGTATATAAATTTGTGTGAAGAAGTTGCACTACTACTATACGATACGAGTGAGAATGCTGCCAACAGAATGATGTTTTTTGTGCTTAATAATTATATTTGCTTTCATATTTAGTTCGAATTACTATAGTATTCTCTTACTTTTTTAGTTTATCATTTAATTACATGTATATATGGTGTACATAAATTATATTTAGTTTGTTTATATTTTGTCATGTTTCAGAGCCAATATTTGCAACGTCTCGGCGTGGTAAACCAGTTATTATAATGGGCAAGTACCGGTACAATAAGTGGGTCGGCAGCAAAGGAGACCGCGCCCGCTGGATTTGTGGCAAAGTTAACGCTTTGAACTGTTCTGCAACCCTAGTCACGATTCAGAACGTTATCATAAAACAGACGCCTCACAATCATTAGATAGTTATCCTGATAACTACCTAATGATTGTGAGGCGTGAAACAAAATTTGAGTAGATCGGCTCCGACTCTATTACTTGAAGTGTGAAACTGTCAACTTCAAAGGTGAGTCCAGTAAAGTTTTGGAAAGCGGTTTAGAACACGCGGGTTAGACGGTTGGTGTTCAGCTTTTTAAAGGCATTGTAATCGTAATACACTATTTAAAATATTTATAAATACAGAGGTGAACATTAATGCAATGCTAGATGCCAAAGATCAATTATCAATTGGTCATTATAAGCGCAAAACCGTGTGCGTGCAATTCTCAGAAGCTTAGTCTGGGATTTATTAATACCGACACGGTATCAGGAGCTTTATATATGTGACCTTAAAAAGTATGATCAATGGTTATCGTTGAACAAACGGCGGTATGAAGGCAGTATTAACAACCTGTTAACTAAAAGCTTTAGCTTGTTTTACAATTTGTGTGTATTTAATGTTAAAAATCTGTTAGAAAGTTGTGATCCATTGTGTCAATGATAAGAAAACCAACTCCTATCGTGATAATAAATATCAGGAAATTGAGTAATGTTTTTTAATTGAATTTTAATAAAAAAAAATACTATACATATATAACATCACGCCTGTATTCCCTGAAGGGTTAGGCAGAGGTGTGTGTACTTATAGTACACTCACATTTCGCCAGTTATGTTTAAGTCCCATGTAACAGTGGACGAGCCTGTTGCCATCAACCGGGCACAAATCCAGACTCCGGGCTGCTACTGAGGATTCCTGATAAAACCCATATAACACTTTGCCCGACCTGGGAATTGAACACAGGACTTCATGCTTAGCAGTAGTGCTTACGACCACTATACCACTTTTTGTAAGACATAAGATTATTGGGTGATGTATTATTGCAAAAGCTGTATCAAATGTAATTTCAGCTCCTCACTATACTGTGTCGCGCTGCGGAAACCCCGTGTTACAAATCGGCCAGTATCGCTTCAACAAATACTATCGAAGTAAAGGACCAAAGGCATATTGGTCTTGTGTAAAAGCAAGCGTAGGTTGCCGAGCCAGAATCACGACATACCAGGACTGTATCATTAAGAGCAATAATTTCCATCAGCATTGAAAACCAGAGAAATATCATACAGTGCAGTAAATAAATAGAAAAACGAGAAAAAAAGAACGAGAAGAAGAGCAGCTCTGATCTTCTTGTTCTTTCAAGAAGTATACATTAACTATGATGAAAATGTTTTTAATGTCGAAGACTGGCCCTAGCCCTTTTGTTACGTTTTTTGTGGAAATAACGTAACAAAACTAAACATAGGCTTGCTCGTGCGGAATTATCGTGAGAGTCTTCATTTACTGCTTATGACGGAAATGGCAAGAAACCGTGTTGGGGTATTATACCAGTCCTCAATTGTGAGTAATTTTCAGTTAGTAACTTTTATTTAGTAGAATTGATAAAGTATTTGATAAATAATATTAACTTTACCTGTATTTGGTTGAATAGTGATGTTATAAAAGTGAATATATTTTTGGTTTAAATATACTATCGGTGAAGGAGTTTAGTTGTGTTAGTTTTTATTTATGACTGTTGTTTTTAAAATGCGATGACATCTCTTATATTAAGTTGGCTTCTTGTTATTCTATTGTTACGTAGGTACTGTTTGCACTGTTTCAGGATATGTTTACTCAACATCAAGGAAGGGCAGACCTGTCATAAAAATTGGGCAGCATAGGTTTAACAAGTACAGTAAATGCAGAGGACCTACAGCATCTTGGAAATGCGTTAAATGTTCGAAAGGGTGTAAAGCATCCCTCTATACTGTGGAAAACATCGTCGTTAGATCCAACAATACACATAATCATGAGTGACAGCACGATTGTTCATTGCCGACAGGAAAATGGAGATTACAAACGAAAAACAACTACAGTACGCGGGCGTGCGTACGACACGACGAACTTTGCAAGCTAGACTAGCTCGTCGTGTCGTGCGAACACTCGGTTGCTGTATGCATAATCAGCCTATAATGTTCCCACTGCTAGGACACAAGCCTCCTCTCGGTGAGAAGGAGTGGGCCGTAATCCACCACGCGGGCCCAGTGCGTGTTGGTAGATGACACATGTCTTCGAATTTTTGGTTCTAGGACATGCCGGTTTCCTCACGATGTTTGCCTTCACCGTTTTGGAAGCAGTGGTGATGAATTAATTTACACAAAGTAAAGTGCCTGTCTGGGTTCGAACCTACGACCTACAACTCGTAAGTCGCGGTCGTTACAACTGGGCCACCACTGCTCTCGGTTGCTGTACAACGTTTTAAATAAAACTGGACCCACTGCATGCCTTTTTAATATCGTGTAGAGTACGTACGTATGTGAGTAATCATCTAAGGGAAATTAAATAACTCATCTACATGTGACATTTGGGACCATGAAATGTGATAATTAAGGAAATTCGCGACGTTGTTTACTATTTTGTACCTACTATCTGAAATTTACCTAGTTTACTTAGTTAATAACGCAGAGACGCCTTGAGGTTTTCTGTAATAAATGAGTTTGAATTTTAATTTATTTTCCAACTATTTCATTAATTTCTTTACATTTAGTTATTATTATGATTTATTTATTATTTGAAACAATAAATTACTGTAGCAAGCAAGCTGCTACATTATGTTTTATGTTATTTAATTACCTATGGTCTCAATTATTTTATTTAAACAACTTTGTTCAACAAAACCAGGATTAGACCACCGATATTAATAATTGATACTGTATTAATAGTGTAAATTATGTTTCAGTTCCTCTGTTTACCACGTCCAGGACTGGACGACCAGTTATCCTGCTAGGAGAGTATAGATTTAACAAGCTCAGTCGCTGCAAAGGAATCAGGGCAAGGTGGAAATGCGTCAGAAGCACTTACGGGTGCAGAGCAACCCTCACTACTGTTGGGGATGTCATCGTGCTAATCAATAATCAACACCAGCATGACAATCAAGTGCACAGCATGCCAAAATATTAGTTAAACCAACTTCGTTTGCTTGCAATTTTTATTGAGATAGAAAATCTTACTCATTTTATTTCAGATAACCTTAGGAGTATGAAAGGATTAATTGAAAATTGTTACAACACTATTGAGATCTAATCTCAATAGTATTGCAACATTTTTCCAATAATTATTTTAATTAAAAGAATTTGCGACGTATTTGATACTAACATGTTAACTATTTTGAATAATCTGTTTTTTATTTAGTTATTAAATAAGCGAAATTGACATAGATTATAATAAATGAGTTTTACTTTTAAGTTATTTTTCAAGTGTCTTATTATTTATATTTAGTTATTATTATAATATGAAAGAGCTTGTGGCTAAGTAATTATTATTACTTAGCCACCTAGCTTAAGCTGATCGATCGACCCGTTCGGCAATAACCGCACGGGTCGATCGATCAGCTTAAGCTATGCTTGCTGCGGTTGGTCCGTGGATGGGTGACCATATTTACGTACCAAGACCCCTCCGTGCCTCGGAAAGCATGTTAATCGTTGGTCCCGGCTGTCCTTCGTGGATCTTTGAGAGTCGTTACGGGTCGTCAGAAGCCCGAAAATAAGAAAAGGCTACGCAGATGATGATTATAATATGAATATAATGTAATAAGAAGCCTTTTATTTCTTGCAAAGCTAAAAAAGAATAATATTAAGAATATTCTTTCAGGACCTCTGTTTACCACGTCCAGGACTGGACGACCAGTCATACTGCTAGGAGAGTATAGATTTAACAAGGACAGTCGCTGCAAAGGAATCAGGGCCAGGTGGAAATGCGTCAGAAGCACTTACGGGTGCAGAGCAACCCTCACTACTGTTGGGGATGTCATCGTGATAATCAATAATCAACACCAGCATGACAATCAAGTATACAATAGGCCAACGTGTTAGATCCGTTTGTTAAATCGATATCTTCACTGTGGAGCAGCTGGTCGTTTGGTTGCACTTTGTATATCAAATCCGCACTTTTCGAACGCTGTTCAAAATTACATAAGACAGTCCCCTAAAACGCCCACCATTCACCACTCGCTAGTGCTTTAGCTGGGAAGAAGTGGCGCAACAAACTCCCCAGCAGCACAGCTGTCTGTTCAGTTAGAAAAAACTGGATTCTATACAATAGTATGCAAAATAATTAACACTACGCGCAACACGAAACATTACATTAAATTATTAGCCATATATCAGCTCGCGGGAAAGTTCGAAAGGTATACCGTGGCCCCAGGCAACACAGGCAACGGAAGGAATACGCGTAAGTTTTAGTCAGTAAGAGTCTGACACACCCTGCTGCGCCGCCCAGAGCGGGAAAAGTTATTTGATAATTTCCCATAAAAAAACCATATAACAGCTAGCGCACGCCACTATACCGTAAAAAAAAAAAACTGTATTTGTTTCAGATAGGTAATCTTGTTAATTTTATTTGAGCTGTGCACCGTCTTTTGTTGGAGTAAGAAACGTTATCACACATGATTATATGTATTATAATAGAAGACAATGTTTTTTCATACATACAATGTAATTATGTGCTGAGAAAAAAAACCAGTTAAGTGCGTGTCGGACCACGCACAATGACGGGTTCCGAAGTTGAGATGTATTTATCCCAAGAACAAATTAAACATTGTAGTTGAAAAACATGTTCCTCATACATTCCAACTTTCTTTATTAACTTTAAAACTATATCTTAAAATTATAAAAAAAATATATATATTTGAAATCCTTATATCCTCCTTTCATTTGATATGTCACACGATACAGTTACAAAGACCTAAAAAAAAAACCTCTAAAAGTATACCCCCATATTCAAAATTAATTTATTTACGTTACACCTTCGTGTTTGGTCACAGAAATTCATGTGTACCAAATTTCAACTTAATCGGTCCAGTAGATTCGGAGCAAATCGGCTGTCACACACACGACATACCTCAAAAATGTTAATCAGATTTTAATTATTGACTTATCGAGTTAAGTTAACCAAGTTTTGTCAATGTACAGTCATAGAAATTAATTGCTTAGCATATCGACACACTATGTCAGTCCACCGTGTGATATCCATTTCATACGAATGATAGTAAGTTGTGATTTGAATTTGAACAATAAGTATGTATAAGTTGATCCAGGCTTGCTCAATCTCATGATCCCCGGTGCAGATGTGGGAGGGGAACACCGGGGTGGTTTTTAGTCAGTGAGAGTCTGTCAGACCCCTCCGCCCACCCCATGGCGGACATCCATGAGGATTTTCCACTCCGAAACAAAAAAAAAGGCTAGCTCAAGACGGGTTGGGGATTTCAGACTTATATTAACTGTAAGTCCAGGTTTTCTCACGATCTTTTCCTTCACCGGAGTGATCAATAGTCGTGCCTTCTCTGAGAAGCCCTCTGCCCTGCACAGTAATAGGCTGGTTTATTCCCTTTATTTCACTTACAAACCTGTAAAAAAAATTAAGTGACTGCAATGTCAAAATAACAGCTTCTTACTAAATGTACCTATGAAAAGATGAAAGTATAACAATTTTAAAAAATTGTCTGTGTGTCTGTTTGTTCCGACCAATCTCCGAAACGGCTGGATCGATTCTTACGAGACTTTCCCTGGCAGATAGCTGTTATTATAAGCAGTGACTTAGGTTACTTTTATTTTGGAAAAAGGCACGCGGGCATAGTCGCGAGCAGTAGCTAGTTTATTATATAAGTTTATGGTAAATTTGCTGAAAAATATTTTTTATTTGACTTACAATATTTTTACCACCATCCATTTTAGCATATATAGCATATTTTAGCACGTACTTATTTTGTTTGGAAGTGGCGCTAGTGTCAGAAAAGTTCAAAGGAAATCTTTTGGCTTTTGGAAACGCAAGTGACTAAAAGAGTGATGAATATAAATGTTGATGGATGGAGAGTGAGTGGAAGGCCAAAGAAAAGATGAATGGATTGTGTGAGGATTGATATGAAAGAGAAGGGAGTGAATGATAGCGTGACGGTTGACAGGGGAGGATGGAAGGAGGAAGCGTGTTCCGCCGACCACAAGTAACATGGGACAAGGGCAGGTAATCGATGACTCAGTTTGGTATGATATTAAAATAATGACTTTTATGACGCGCTTATTTGACGCGAAAACGTTTTCGCGGCGAGTAACTGCAACCTTAAGGCGCTGACAAGAGGCAAATGAACTAAATAGGCTTGTCATAAGAAAAAAAAAAAATTGCCAAATCTGTTTAGTTTTTGGTAGCGGAAAAATGTTATGTTCATTTTGAACATATTTCTCAGAACTTGGTTGTCACCAAAACACGTTTGCAAAAAAACATGTCGATACAAACTAACGTTAAACTAACCTTTTACCTTGAGTTCCAATTCAAAATATCTGTATTAAATATCAACACACGTTACATATTTAATTAATAACAAGAAGGTCTTATTTAAATGCAGAACTTGGTTGTTTTTTATTTTCGATTACTCAACTCAATTTTGAGTAAATAGATAATTGCTTCATATTTTGCAATAAATTACAAGTTTTGTGTCATCGCGCTTCTCTTTCTTTTCTATGCAGTCTGACAGTGACCGCGGTTTAGGTGTTGTCACCGTCTTAACCAATAAAGACAATTAACTACGCATTCACTTTCGCGTTTTTTTTAAATACATATGGATATTCATGTGATAATTATCTATGATTATTATACCTTTCTGCTTTTCAATAGCCTTTACTTGATTCTTTTGATTTCAGAACGGATAGAGTTTGGCATTTCAAGATATGGAAAACCAGTAATTAATATGGGACGACATAGATACAACAAGCACCCTAAAACTATTGGTTCTAGAGCCCGATGGTATTGTGTTAAGGCGAGGTCTGGCGGCTGCCCTGCGTCACTAGTCACCATTGATGACGTCATCGTAGCAGTTAAGAACTACCACACACATTGAATTATATAATAATAATAACATTTATTTCCAAAAACAAATTACATAGGTACTAGTTCATGAAAATACTTAGGGTGTGTTTTACAATTACAAATGAATTAAACATCTGTAGCCGAACTAGGCAGAAAGAAGCCTGTATTTCAGCTATCAGCGCCAATCCCCTCAAATATTTCAATGCATTTTTAGCCATCAAACATAATTCAGTTGAAATACTGACCAATTTGTTTAATAATAACTAAGAATATGTATTAAAAAGTAAATTAAAAATAATGAATTAACTTAACTTATTATTACTAACAATAATATAATAACAAATTAATTATAATATAAATTAATAAATTATATAAAACTAACGGCCTCTGCTTCGCATGGTTTTTATGAATTGGGATCGCTCTATTATTATGTTACTTTAATATTAAATGACATCTAAATTCGTAGCAAAATACCTTCTAAATGGGTTTCTTAAGAATTAAAGACACTTCTGAGCCATGTCTACGAGCTGTTTACAAGAGTCATCACGAACCGTCTCGCGCGCAGGTTTGACGACTTCCAGCCTTCCGAACAAGCTTTCGATTCGATCGAGACATGGGCTGTACTGAAGCCTCTTCAAAGGTGCCAGATCGACTATCGGTACATCGAGGTGCTTAAGTGTTTGTACGAAAACGCTACTATGTCAGTCCGACTCCAGGATCAGACCTCGAAACCTATCCTTCTGCAGCGAGGTGTGAGGCAAAAACTGCTCACCGCTGCACTGGAGGATGTCTTCAAGGTTCTGGACTGGAAAGGGCCAGGTATCAACAAGAATGGCGAGTACATCACTCACCTTCGGTTTGCCGACGATATAGTTGTCATGGCTGAGACTATGTAGGACCTCAGTACAATGCTCGATGACCGCAGTAGAGCTTCCGAAAGAGTGGGTCTTAAAATGAACATGGACAAGACAAAGCTCATGTTAAATGCCCATGTTACGCCCACTCTCATGAAGATCGGAGACACTACGCTTGAAGTTGTGGACGAGTATGTTTACCTAGGACAAACTGTCCAAATGGGTAGGTCCAACTTCGAGAAAGAGATCAATCGTCGAATCCGACTCGGCTGGGCAGCGTTCGGGAAGCTACGCAATATCTTCTCGTCCCAGATAACGCAGGTGTCTCAAGACGAAAGTCTTTGACCAGTCTGTGTTGTCAGTGATGACCTATGGCACTGAAACATGGTCGCTCACAATGGGCCTTATTTAAAGGCTAAAAGTCACTGAAAGGGCAATGTAGAGGGCTATGCTTGGAGTTTCCCTACGTGATCGAATCAGAAATGAAGAGTCCGCAGACGAACCAAGGTTACCGACGTAGCCCGAAGAATTGCCAAACTTAAGTGGCAGTGGGCAGGGCACATTGCTCGCAGAACAGGTTCTGGAGCGGCGACCGCGTTCCGGAAGACGTAGCGTTGGAAAGTCTCCTACAAAGTGGACCGATGTCATTGTGAAGTCTGCAGGAATCCGCTAGATGTGGGAAGCACAAAACCGGTAGAAGCGGCGGTGATTGGGGGAAGCCTATGTCCAGCATCGGACGTCTTTCGGCTGAAATGATGATGAATGATGAAATTCGTTCATACACAAAAAGCGACTTTAATTTGAAATGCATAGATAGATAATTGGCCGACTAAGATTGTTAGACTCCTAAGTGGTATGTCGTAGACCCGTGTTCGTCTCAGTAAAGATTAAATATGTTAAAAATTTGCGGATGACTTCACGACTGACAGTTGACTGACTAGCTGGGTCGGATAGTAATAAGATTTTTGTACAGTATTAAAAATACCCAATAAATATTAAATAATACCTGTCTACGAATATGTTTAGATTGTTATATGCCCACCATAGAAAAACCAGTATATTATTATAGTGTGTTCACTTCAACTTGACGCGTGACGCGATTGGTAGCACTGAATTTTGCAGTCTTAGGTTAAATACTAATAGAGTTCAAAATGGCGATTGATAGAATAGAACTACCAATCACGTGACTACAAAATTCAGTGCAACCAATCGCGTCACGAGTCAAGTTATAGTGAACGCACAGTAAGCGTCTGCTGGCCTCGTATACTATTGAAACTCCGTACTAGGCCAGCTTAAGGTCAAGGTGTTACCACTGACGTGCGGTCAATTGTACCTACTCGGTAAATAAAAAAATAAAATACAAGTGAACAAAAGATTTGCGAATTTCATTTAACATGGAGTTTCCATTTTCCGAAGCGTTGCGCAAATAATCCATAAACTTAATATTATAAATGCGAGAGTAACTCTGTCAGTGTGTCTTTTTTCAGATTTCGATAAAATTTGGCACACAGGTAGATCAAAACCTGGGTGTAATGGCAAACATGTCATTTGGTTTAAATAGGTTTTTATTTTTATTATTTTATTAATATTTTACGTAGATTCTTTTATATTTTGTGAATGTGAGAACGTTGTAGGCATAATAATAGACTGTAGATCATTTATCGTTCATTTTTTTTTTGTTAAGTACCTACCTGGTACTTCTTGACAGATGTACATTGTCCTCCCATACCTATTAACATTGTAATTTGAAAACATTGTAAAAGCCAATTACTTTTAAAAGAGTAACCGTCGAGTTTCTTGCCGGCTCTTTTCTATAGGAAACGACCAATTGAAACCGTGCACCTA
Organism: Atethmia centrago; assembly: GCA_905333075.3. NCBI lineage: Eukaryota > Metazoa > Arthropoda > Insecta > Lepidoptera > Noctuidae > Atethmia > Atethmia centrago. Next base: position 8,059,101 of record HG995383.1, on the reverse strand, counting down.
GCTTCTGACGTTTCATAAGTACCCATGTAGGTTAATGCGAAAGAAAGATTTTGAGGACATATTATAGGTACTTTTCATCTCGGTAGTAGGTTCCCGTGGGAAAATTTTCCGACTGCTACAAAAGCTAGTATTATTATAATGTGCGCATGTCAACACCGGGGTCAGCTTGCCAAGTCGGTTCAGAAATGTTTGAGTTCGAACTCTAAGAAAAAAAGAAGAAATCTAGTCTACATAGATTTTGATGGTTGAAATGTTTGTCAAACGATTCTGGAAAAAATAAGTTTAAGTATAGTTTTTTTTTTCAGGACTTGTTTTCTCCACGTCGCGATTTGGAAAACCAGTGGTGATCATTGGTCATCACCGTTTCAATAAATACCATCGTTGTAAAGGTCCGAGGGCGCGATGGACGTGTACGAGAGGAAACGGATGTAAGGCGACAGTCCTCACCATGGGGACCCACTTTGTTGCATATAAGAACTACCATAATCATGAGTGACGACACAGCGAAAGAGAGAGATATAGCTATACGATAAGATGAGAGAGAAGAAAAGATTTTTATTATATTCTATAAAGGACGTATACGTTCTTCCTTGAATGATTGATTTTACACTTGTAACATGACTTATGTCTGAGTTTTCAGCGATTGACCATGGTACGTCCGTGGTATTAACACTTCCACAACGAAAATCGCCCTTACTGCTAGGACATAAAGGCGCTGTGTGTGACTGAAAAAATTCAAACGAAATCATCAGAATCCTGAAGAAACTCGGTAGTTTGCAACATTGGTTTTTCTTGTTTATTTGGAAATACTTAAATATTCTGCCTAAGACAAACGTACTAATTTTAAAATTGGTTTGTGTGTGTGTGTGTGTGTGTTGTATGAAAATCTTAGAAGATGTTTGTAGCAAAATATGCCTTATTCATTATGTAAGTTTGTTTATTCGACACATAAATCTATAATTTTCATTCTTTGTTTTTATTTTGAGATAATTATGGATTTTATCGTACAATGATGATCGAGGAACAATCTGCCTAGCCTTAATGGGGTTGGCTTCCAGTCTAACTAAATGCAGCTGAATACCAGTGTTTTACATGGAGCGACTACTTATCTGACCTCTACAACCCAGTTACTGAGTAACACAATATCTCATGGACGAGACGAAGACTGTTTGCTAGACTTGGGCTTCTAACTACCCGTCACAACTATCAAAGATCTACGTATGACAGCCGGGACCAACGGCTTAACGTTCTCGGTATATAATGGATGGTCACCCATCCAAGGGTAGACCTCGGCAAGCGTTGCTTAACCTTAGACCCGTGCGGCTGTTATTATTTAGCCACGATTGATTGAGGAACTGTATGAAATCTTGGAGACGTGTTTTTTGAGTGTTATGAATAAAAACAAGTAGGTACATTGTTTTTAAGTTATTGTAAGTACGAGTTAGTCACAAAATCAATCTGTTTTAGATCATGGTCAGTTTATAACGTCAGCTCGAGGCAACCGGATGCTCCTGTACAGAAACAACAGGTTTAGTCTCAACAAGGGTAGGCCTGGCTCCCCAAAACAAAGATGGCTGTGCACCAAATGGTCATTTGGCTGCAGGGCCTCCATCATAACTTTTGAAGAAACTATCATCAAAGTCAATGGTACACATACTTGTGACCAGTGACCGATGTGAATCTATATGTACATAATTTTGACCTAAATTGTTTTGGTATTTTACATAAATAAAATAAATTAATTCAATCATTTTTGTTTTTGTTGTAATTTTATTTGTTAGACTCAATGCCATTCAGTAAGTACTATGGCGGACTAAATGCTTTAGGGCGGATTTCACCGATAAAATTGAACACGGCACATCTTAACTGGGTTTAAGAGATTGTAGTGTCATATTTTTAAAAACAATTTTGTTTTACTTTTTTATTTTATTTTGGTGTAATATTGACAGCTCGTGAACGCAGTTTAGATGTTCTAATCGCGTTGAGTTTCATTGGTGAAATCGACACTTAGTCATTATTTAGCAACCAAGGGTGGTGGAGAGATAACATGGCAGGTCCATCTGTTTTACTTACCTACGGGTACGATGTAGTATAATGTTTCACTTATTTGCTAAGAAAAAATAATTCTTTGTTTTATTTTTAGAAAAGCTGGTGTTCATAACATCGAAGCGAGGGAACCAGATGATCCAGTACAATGACTACAACTTTAGTTTTAACAAGGCCACTATAGGAGACAAGCCGAGAAAAAGATGGGTGTGCACGAGATGGGCGAACGGCTGCAGGGCTGCCATCACTACCTTCGAAAACCAAATCGTCAAGACTAAAAACGAACATTCTCATTGAGGAACAGAAAACACACAACATTCAAAGGCTGCATCGAAATAGCATTCACGAGTGGCGATACTTAAATGTAGCAAAAAAAGTCGATGTACTTTCTGAGTTTTTCTTGGACTTTACTCACATCGGTGAAGGAAAACATCGTGAGGAAACCTGAACTCGTAGTCAATATAAGTCTGAAATCGCCAACCCTTATTGAGCAGGCATGGTGATTAATAAAAAATAAAATAAAACACATTTTTTTTTTTCGAGCTACAGTAACTCATATGTGGAGTACACACAAATACAGATAACACACAAACGATAATATAACAAATATAATATAAAGGGGCAACACCTAGCCGGCCCTGCTGACGGCAACATGCCTATCACAGCAGTGCCGTATGTATAGCAGGGCAGTCCATCCGGTCCGTGATCATCGCCTTGATTAATGCTCATGCCTCGTCTGTATGAGAAGGCCTTTGCTCTGCAGTCGGGCAATAATATGCTGGTATTATTTACCAATTTCGTTTTTTAAATCTTAATTATTGAGCTAAAACTTTAATTAAAACTGGAACAGATGTAAAATTAAAAGAATATTAATGCTCAGCGATATTTTATATGAAATGCTGAACTACACACACAATTTTATGTCAATTTATATGATTTGTAAAACTAGCAGTGTTAATAGAATTCTGTCGCTGACCGTACCTACGGCCGAACTGCACAGTCCACCCCGCTACTACTTTCCAGCCAGGAGCTGCATTCTCCACATAGATACCGATCGCTTTACGACCGAATTCGGTTCAGTCTTAATGGGGTCTCTAGAAGGTCAAAATTACTTGACAAGATTGTGATTTGTTCGTGCTTGTCAAACAATTTTGACTGGCTAAAGACCGCATTAGGACTTTGCGACCGAAATCGGTCCTAAAGCGATCGCTATCTATGGCGAGACTGCAGCCCCTGGCTAATTAACTATGTTTAATACTCAATTATATTACTATTTATTTTACATTTTCATCACTGAATGAAGATATTATTCTTATTTATTATGTTCTCATTTAACAAGTACACATACGTAAACTCAAGGGTTCTTCCCATAGGGGTAGGCAGAAACTACAGAAAGCCATCCTTACACACTCCCTACGCCACCGTCCTCCTTCTTAAACTCCTTATTGCAACAATTAATTACTACTTATTAGGATAAGGTTGACCAAGGTGGTCTCCAAATTCTTAAAAATCCCTTATGTTTAAGACTTTGGAGGCCACTATGTATAAAATAATTAAGTAGCTTAGATGATTTAGGCATTGATGTTCCTAATAGTTGGTAAGACGAACGCTAAACATAGCTAGTTAGTAATATATCATTAATTAGAATCATCAATTCGGTTCAGTCTTCGGGAAAAAACCGCCGTTATGTTATGTATGTTATGTCAAACTCAAACTCAAACTCAAACTCAAAGCATTTATTTCAAATAAACCAATTACAGGCGCTTTTGAATTGTCAAGGGGTCGGTCGGTCACTAAGAAAGATGAAGCTATTTGCCCATTCCAAAGCGTAGTAGGTACCTATGGAGAAGAACCGGTAAGAAACTCCACGGACACTCTTTTAAATCAACGTATTAAGGTTACAAAATATTGTTTACATCATTCATTTTGAAATTATACACGTGAGAACGATGCAAAACGTAAAAGCGTCCGTAATAAAAAATTTAACAAAAAAAAAAGTAATTCAAAAATTAAAATAAGCCGTGGCAGCTAAGAGATGACCAGTCTCTACTGACGGCGCCCGTTGTGTGTATTATTGTATACAAGATGCAGTTTTGAACCTGCAAAACATTTCAGGAGGTTGTTATGAAACTCGTAAATAATCATATAACAATACGATACCAAGTCAATAATCAATAATACTTTTTACTTTTGATTTTTAAATTTTATCTTTTTTTAAATTAAATTTTAATTTTTTTTTTTTTTCGCTTTTTAAAAAGGGCAGTTAACACTTACCGATTTCCGTAAAAAAAAATACCTGCTCATTTTATTGTTGATTCGGGTCGAGAATCACTAACATAATTACCTCCTAAAATGTTTTGCAGATCCAAAACAACACCTTGTATATGTGTATTATTTATTTATTTATTTAAACTTCTCGCACACAATTACGTACAAAGGCGGACTTAATGCATATGTTAATCAGAAAGGGTACACTCAGAAACCGGGACCTAAAGTCGAAATATTAATTCACTGGAGTAATCTGACATGTGCTAGCTGTCACTTTGTGTAATAAAATGGTCTTATTTATTTAATTTTTTGTATTCTACACATTTACACTTACTATTATACATTTATTTAACACTTTTATAAATCGATTTAACTAAACGATCACCATTACAATAAATATGACCATTTTATTACACAAAGTTACAGCTACCACATGTCAGATTACTTCAGGGAATTAATAATTCTACTTTAGAGTAGCGTCGCGCATGGCCGCGGGAGCCTTTTGTCATCACTATAGCTAAAGATATAATTTTGACCTAATAACAAACTCAACATAAGTAGATTTTAAAACTAAACATAAAATTTGAGCAATAATAGTGTCTTCTTGAATTTTGAATTAAAATATGTAACAGTGCACTTACTTGCGAATTAATAATTGGACTTTAGGTGCCGATCAGACACCAAAATAATACCTATCAGAATAGTTGTCGAAGAGGTTATAATTAAATATTTGCATCTCCCCTTTTCGTTTTAGGATTGTCATTTTCCTGAAAATGGTAAACGTTCCTTGCGAAACATGTGACTATAAATGATAGGCTGAAAAATGATGTGATAAGGCAAAGGCGTGATCTAAAAGAAGATGTAGGGACAAAAATTGAAAAGAGTATGGTTAGATGGTTTGGTCATGTTGAGAGGAAGAATGAAAGGCAATTAACAAAAGTTATTTACAAGGCAGATGTCAGGGGAAACACCGGGAAGACGCCCTAGGAGGACATACAGTGTGTCCTTGGATAAAGTGCACAATTGAATATGGGTGAAACTAGACCATTATTAATCGACAAAAAAATTGGAATAAAAAAGAAAAACGTTTATTGAAAACTTTAGACAATATTATTTTCAAAAAAATTCAATGAAACGTATTTTTTTTTACTTGATAGCTGTATTTTAAGGGGTTTCTTTGTATTTACTATGCAGCATCAATAATCAGCCAACATTATATTGTTTTTATTTTAAGGAAATTCCCTCAACTAATAAAAAGTTATTACATTTTCAATACAGGCGTCATAGGCGATAAAAAAGTGAAAAATCGATAACAATTATTACGAATTTTTTAAGATTATTTTTTCAAATTTTTTTGTCGATTGATTATGGTCTAGTTTCAGCCATTTTCGTTTGTGCACTTTATCCAGGGACACACTGTATAGTGACCGAATTGGTTCTTCAGAAAGGTCAGGTGCGTAGTACTCGTAACCGGCGTGCGTGTATGACCAGATGTATGAACGTAAACGAAGCAAAAGGAGTATGTAAGGAGCGTAGCAGGTGGCGTTCTGTAGTTTTTGCCTACCAATGGGAAGAAGGCGTGACTTTATGTATGTATGTATGTATGTATGTATGTATGTATGTATGTATGTATGTATGTATGTATGTATGTATGGTAAACGTTAAAGTAGCTCTGAGCGAAAATAAAGATGAGCAGTTGTTTTCCAACATGAGATTAATATTAAGCTACGGTTTCCTAGAAGCGGATGCCGCCACATAACGGCCGCAGTGATGGCTGTCATGATGGCAGTGGGGTTTAACTTCACGGTGTCAAAAAACGCTCACTAGGAAAACACACCAACTTACTTTTATAAGTAACGTTTCAGTGGAGTATTCGCCGGTAAATTGCGGACGCTTTGTAACGGCCACCGCTGTTGTAGGAATCCGTAGCTTTACTTTATTGTCCAAAGAATACGGTTTAAGGATTTTTTTTTAAATTTTTGTTGTATTTAAGTGTTTTCTTTCCTTTTCTTTTTACCTATTCGTTAATAGTGATACTATCAGCAGTATATATAATATTAAGGTGCGATAATAAAGTCACTTGACTTTTTTTTTTGTTTTGTTTTGGTATACATTTAAGGTAACAATACATAAATTGGTAACGAGATTTTATCTGAAGATTTTTGAATTTCTTCTACCAACGTCTATGGGCGTCGAATACTTGTACAAATCACTTCCAGAGAAACTGTTTTATATATGTATATTTAAATGAAGCACAAGATATTGTTACTACACAAAATATTGTATTTCAAAAGAGTAACTATGAAGTTTTTTGCCCATTCTTCTCTATACGAAACTATCTTTTGGAAGGGGCGACTAGAATCAACTCTATTTTCTTGTAAATTTTGACATTCAAAGGTGCCTAATAATGGACTTATTAAAAAAAACCGACATGAAGGACGTGATAATCATCGCTGTTAAAAAACTTTTCTCATTAGTTCCAGTTTATACAACATCATGTCATGGCAACCCAGTGGTCGAGTTGGGTGGCTACAGATATTTGCGCAAGAGCACAGGACCTGGTGAAGCGAAGAATTTGTTTAGGTGCAACCACTGGGGCCGCGGTTGTCGGGCTCTCATCACCATCATAGACAAGAAAATTGACAAGATCAGGGATTTTCATAATCATTAAACATTGTTTAAGTTTTTCCTATTGTATATTATCAAAACAAAATTTAATATTACATGGGACTTAAAAATAACTGGCAAAATGTGGGTGTACCTATGCCCAATCCTTCAGGGAAACAAGGCGTGATGTTGTCATGTTAAAAAAAAACAAAATGTTACTACCATAAATAGACTTGCTCTAACGTACAGTCAAATAGCACATCAGGTTGTACAAAACTGTCAAGTTTCTCTAAATGACTTGAACCCTTAAATTGTTGATGGTTGAGTTTAAAATCGAATGAGAAAATTGAACAGTTTGTGGTAACTTTATGTGCACGTTGCTTTATTGTGGCACCGGTTTACATTGATTAACGTGGAGTGTAAAAGAAATAATTAACTTGATAACTTGATTTACTTGATAGATAGACTATGAATATTTGCGACCACGTTAATTATTTCTTTTTACGGGTGGATTAAAAAGTTTGTGTTCGTTAATGTTATTTGCGGACGAAATGAAATGTTATCTAGTTTAAAACAAAAATAACATCTACCTACTTAGTTAATATGTCAATGATACTATATTTTAAGTTCGGAGTTTGGATTTATGCCCTGTGGATGGCAATAAGCTCGCCCCCTATTACATGGGACTTAAACATAACTGGCGAAATTCGGTCGTTATAGGTATACCTCTGCCCATCCCTTCGGGGAAACAAGGCTTTTTTTTTTGAGGGTGGGAAATCATCAAATAACTTCTCCCGCTCTGGGCGGAGCAGGAGGGCCTGTCAGACTCTTACTGACTAAAACCCACCCGTGTTCCTTCCTGTTGCCTGTGTTGCGGGGGCCTCGGTGACCCATAAGTACCTTCCCGCGACCCCGGCAGGCATCGGCCCTAGTGGACCCCTACCTTTGTGCTGACAACATATCTTTGAGGCGCGCGTAGAATACAACGCGCCGTCGACGCAAGCCCGCGCCTACGGTGGCCGGAAATCCGCCCGGGATTCCCGACGCCCAGGGCGTCTCCTGCGGCGGCTAGGGGCGAGAGGGCGCGAAACATGCCTTTCCCTCAACCGTCCCGCCTCCTCCTTCGCGAGCATTACTGCTTCGCAGAAAGAGGTAAAGGCTACCCATGCCCTCTCGCTCCGTACCATGGCCTGAACCAGGGCCGAACGCGAGAGATCTCTGGCGCAGATCGCCTCCACGAGGACACGGCGGTGCTCTGCCGTATGCTCCACCGTGTCCTCCGGGCGATCCACACAGTGGTGACACCCGGGCGTTTCCTCCCGCCTTATCCGACACAGGAACCTCCCGAAACTGCCGTGTCCGGTGAGGACCTGCGTCAGGTGGAAGGTGAGGACGCCGTGGGGAAACAAGGCTTGATATTACGTTATGTGTTATATTTTAACTTCTAAAAACGCTTCTTTGAAATCTTTGTAATTTCTTATTGAGAAATAAATTTCTTTAACCATAACGTACCTACAATAAAAAACTTAAACAATGTTTAATGATTACCTAACCAGATGCCACCGTCACCGGTAGCTTGACCCCACTCTGCCGGTGGCAATATTTTGTACTAGATATGTTACTGTATTTAATCATGTTAATTAATTATCATAAACAAGCACACAGAGATTAATTATTAAATAATACATTTTATTAACTGTGACAATGTTAGTTTTACTTGACGATCAAACCTTGCTTAAGGCTGAGCAGACAATTTCCACAAAATTTTCATAGAATATTGATAATTGTTCTACGTCAAATTATTAATTCACTGGTGTAATCTGACATAATTATGTCATGGCTGTCACTTTGTGTAATAAAATGGTCATATTTATTGTATTCTAGATTTTTACACTTATATAAATCGATTAAACTAAACGATCACCATTTCCTACGACCATTTTTATATGCCCATTTTTTTACCATATGACCATTTTTAACCGACTTCAAAAAGGAGGAGGTTATCAATTCGACATGTTTGTATATACAAGGAGTGGCTTTGCATCCTCGTCAAATTTCAGGAGTTTGCTATGAAAGACATATAACATATAATTAAATAGAATTACGATACCTGCTCAATAATTAATACATACTTGTTTTTTTAGTTATTTAAGTTTGACAGTATTTTACAATACACCACTTTCACATAACATTATCACCCCGTTGCTTATGCGGTATAGGGTGTGCAAAAAGGCAGTTACAGTGCGGTATCACACGAGCCGCGTTATATCATGCGGTCCCCACACATGCCGATTCCCGGAAATTAGAAAATAAAAGAAAAAAAAAATCTACTTATTTTATTATTGATTCGTGTCAAGAATCATTAGCATAGAATAGAATAGATATTTATTTCTTTAGTTAAATAACATATCACTTATAAAATGTAATTTTACAAGAGCATTGTGTGTGCTTTACTTTGGCGCACTTTGTCCGGGGAGGCATCTTTTGCAACCTTTTGTTGAAATCATTAGCATAGTTACCTCCTTCAATTCGACGAGGATGCAAAACGACACCTTGTATATTTTTTAATGTATGTTCGCCGACTTCTCTGTCAATTGTGGACCGATTTTTTTTTTTTTTTGAAAGTGTGTGCTCCCGAGGTGGTCCCATAGTCACCAAGTCATAATCTTATGAGGGGATCCCATGGAAATCGAGGAAAATCCTCAAATTTTAAAGGCACATCTATAGCGATTTAGGTATTTTTTATAGTAACTTGTGCATTTGCTCTTGGAAAGCACCATTTGGTGGAGTGGAATTAATGATAAAGACCACAGATGGCCACCGAAACTACTTAATAAGAATTATTTAACGAGTTGCGATTCGATTACTACTTTAATATGGTTGCTAATCCATTTATGCTCTTCACAATGAATATGGTGAGTGGCAGTTCTCCTGGTCCTTACCAGGAGAACTCCTCAACAATTAACGTCAAGAAAAACAATATTTTGTAAAAGAGGATGAGCAGTTGATATTAGGCTATTGTAACTTAGATAAATTACAAACTGACCCACAAAAAAGTGAAAAATAAAAAACATTTTACAAAATAAAAATCAACCCACTTCCAAAAAAACACTACAAAGTGAAAAATAACTTAATTTCGGAAGTCGGTGGCAGAAAACTAAAATACAGAATCAAAGACACCGACTTTCGAAATTAAAGTAATTTTTCACTTTGTAGTGTTTTTTTGGAAGTGGGTTGATTTTTATTTTGTAAAGTTTGAAAGTCGGTTGTTTTTTTTACACCGTAATGTCATTTTGTATAGAAAGAGCTGTGTCTATTCTTCGTAGAAATAGAAAGCGTCATGCTAAGCTGCTGATAATAAGCAGATTTTAAAACTAAACATAAATTTTGAGTAATAATAGTGTCTTCTCGAATTTTGGTATTAAAATACAAAGGATCCTCGTAGGTTTTCAGTATTAAAACAGGTACTAGTGATGCTTCTTGTATAAACCAATTGAATGTATTATTAGTGCACATATTTAGCTAACAAAATGAGTTTGTTAAATGTGTGTGTCTAAGTTATATTGTTTTCTGCTATTTCCAGAGCTAGTCTTCATTTTATCGCGCAGAGGGAAGAAAATGGTCTATTACAAACGCAACAGATTCAGTTTGAAGGATGCAAGGTCTGACGTCAGACAAGTATGGAGATGCATTAAATGGAGCAAAGGCTGCAGGGCCAGGATCATCACTGTTTATGGAGAACCGCAATCTATTAAAGTTAAACATATTAACCATTAAATGATATATTATTGTGTTAAAAATAAAATAAAAATGTAAAATACTGGTTTTCAGCTGTATCCGGTAAGACTGGAAGCCGACCCCAACATAGTTGGGAAAAGGCTAGGCAGATGATGATAATGATGATATTGTGTTAAAAATAACAGTGCCTTGTTTTGTTAAATGTTTGAAGTGCCTTATATTAAAGTTTACATTTTATAAGTCATTGTGTACTTATTTTATTTTGCCAATTTTTTTTTCAGATTTTTTAAATAACATATTTAAAGACACCGATAATAATTCACGAATTGGTTTAAATCACGTTTCGTTTCTGGTACTTATGTTTGTGTTGAAGAATGCTAAAATGTCTATACAGTCAATGCTGCACCTGAGATAAGAGGTTTCGATAACAATCGTTAACGTCAAGCGAGTGTAAACGAAAACATTAAAAAAACACACAAATTGAGAAATGAACAGGATCAATTAAGTATCGGTGATCGGGTTCGTGAAATCGGATGCCTTAAGGCAAAGATTATTATTATATATAAGGTATATTAGGTATAAGATATATTAGATATAATATGTATTAAATATAAGATATATTAGATTGTGCGCCGGGGGTTTAGGAGGCCCAGGCCGGCCCGTGCGCGGGACGGTGCGCGACCTACTGAATACAGGCTCGTACAAACTGGCGCGACACGACACCGGTAGAACAATTTCCATTTAGTTTTCAAAGAAATTGTTTTACTGGAGTCGCGTCGCGCGAGAAGTCGCGCCAGTCTGCACGAGCCTGTATTCAGTAGGTCGCGCACCGTCCCGCGCACGTGCCGGCCTGGGCCTCCTAAACCCCCGGCGCACAATCTAACATTTATGAGTGCCATAAAAACGCTCAAGTAGTGACTTTTACTACTTGTTTAGTGAACATATAAGTCTTTGCCTTACCCGCGGTCAACGTCGTCCGTATTTAAAAGCGCACAGATTCGTGCACAGTTTCGCTCCTTTTTCCTGAAATAACAATACACTTAAAACAAACATAACATCAGGATTTAAGTGCACAAGTTTCTGTTCCAGCTCTATTTCTGACATCATCAAGATACGGGAAACCGAAGCTGGTATATAAAGGACAAGAATACAACCTGTCGAATCCGAACGCCGGTGCGAAGAAGGTGTGGCGTTGTGTGAAATGGTCCTCCAACTATCGCTGTCGCGGCATGGTTGGGACCATCAATAACGATGTTGTTAAAACTAGAGAACACACACATGACTAGAAATTTAGAAATAATGATGGCCATCTAATTAACGCCAAAAATACAAAATTTAGCTGTGCCCCATAAGTTTGCCTAAAGGCTGTCATGTTTTACCATAAATCAATATAAGTTATATGAATATATTTTATCAAGATTATTATTTTTAGAATCGTAGTCAACCCTAGACTTGACTTTTAAAAAATATTACAAAAGATGATGCAAATGGATACGTGTCAAAAAGCTCCGGCTGTAAGCTGCTCCTCATACGTTAGGGTGTTCTCTATGTTCATAATCATCTGACGACTCCTAAGTCGTCAGATGAGCCAAGCTTGCAACCTAAAACGCCCTAGCGTTTGAGGACGCAAGCTTGGTTCATCTGGGGAAGATTTTATGATTTGTACTTTCGGACCGAGAAACTATTGCGGTAGTAAAGTCGGTAATAAAGGCATGGGATTGTGTCTGCAATACTGTGTACAGTGTTGGCATACTTCCATAATTTCTAGTTGTTTATATAATTACAACTACAATTTATAAGTAACTCAAGCTAAAAACGTTATCATGATACAGAAACTTGCAGAGTTACTCAAGTTAAGACGCTGACAACACCTAAACCGCGGTCACTGTCAGTTTGCATAGAAAAGAAAGAGAAGCACGATGACACAGCGCTTGCAATTTACTGCAAAATATGAAGCAATTATCTATTTACTCAAAATTGTGTTGAGTAATCGAAAATAAAAAACAACCAAGTTCTGCATTCAAATAAGACGCTCCTGTTATTAATTAAATACGTAACGTATGTTGATATTTAATACAGATATTTTGGATTAGAACTCCAGGTAAGAGGTTAGTTTGTATCGAGATTTTTCTTTAAAAACGTGTTTTGGTAACAACCAAGTTCTGGGAAATATGTTCAAAATTAACATATATTTTTTATACAGATTTGCCAATTTTTTTTCTTATTTTGGTCAATTGGGTCTTGTCAGCGCCTTAATTATTTTATGTAAAATTTGCATTTCCTGAAATTTCACTGATGGTTGTTAGTGACAGAAATGGTGAAAATAGTTACAGTAATAAATCAATCAATTTGACAAAATCTGTTTTGATTCATTTTCCATTATGTAACCATTGGATTAAGTATGCATTTTAAATGAAAGAAAAGAGTTCTTCCAACAAAATCCTTTCTAAGTTACTGTAGTTTGTCAATCTATAGGTTGATATAAATTCAAAGTATAAATTTCAATGTTCACATATAATCATATATAATGTTTACAGGAGAAATACAATTTGAGACATCCAGACAAGGCCGGCCTATTGCAGTATACTGTGGATATCGATTCAACAGGCAGATAACTTACAATGAGAAGACGTGGTGGAAATGTAGCAAGAAGAACTCTGGATGCAAGGCCACTCTCGTTCTTGTTCAAAAACAGATCATTAAGGAACTCAATGCTCATAATCATGCGAAGAATGAGTTCGAATAAGGCCACAATTTTGATAATAATCTATATCTGTCTATACATCACACCACGCCTTGTTTCCCCGAAGGGTTGGGCAGAAGTGTACCTATAGTACACCCACATTTCGCCATTTTTATGTGTTTATACATAAATATTAAACATACATATACTTAAAAAATCTCGATGTTTTGTCATGTCGTATTTTTTAATAATTTATATTTAAGAAATTAGGTGTTAGATTTCAAGAGTTCTTGTTGTTTTTATTATTATGTCACTCGAACAAAGAATTACTATCATCGTTATTAAAATTTAGGGGGTAGGTACTAGGGTAGTGGGTACTTATCAGCGTACATACTAGGTATACATTCGTTGTATAAACGTAAACGGACAGACATGATCATTAATAGTACGAAAGCCATTATTGAGCAATTACTGCTTAGTAGCATATGTGTCGAAACCTTGCTATTAATGAGCGTGCTTATTTCGAGTATGCTCAAAATTCAACAGTCGTTTGATTTTCGAGCATGTGGCATGAGACGCGGGTGGAAGGGGGCGTGCTCGGAGCGCGTCTGTACAGGTTTGCTTATGAGCATGCTAGTATCGATTTGATCCAGTCCGCGACAGGTGTATCAATACGCTTATGTTTTTGAGTTCTGTATGGTTAGAACTCACACTATTATATCTTTGTAAGTTTAGGGAACCACTGTTTTGACTTGTATTCTATTGCAAAGCTTCCATTTTCGGTAAGAGCCAGTGCTTAAATAGCATGTGTGTCAAATTGTTTGCTTTTAGCACGCTTATTTAAGAGTATGCTTATACCTAGCATGCTTATTGCTAGCGAAATAATGTGAACAGCTGCAGAGCATGCTAGTTTTAAGCATGCTTTTGTATAAGCATGTATGTCAGTACCTTTATGTATTCATTATTTATATTGTGTCCATAATAAAGTGTAGGTATTCAATTTTGTGTGCAGATAGAAAAACCCACATCAAACGTGTCCTTATAAAAAAAAAATTTGTAAGATTTAAGACTACGTTGAAGACAAGGAAGTTTGGCAATTTTTCTTTCTGCACAGGTGGCTTCCCTGGTATCTAATTAACGGCATAACTATGTAGATGACTATTAACTGTTCCCAAAGTACGATGTTTTCCTTTTACATACTTCCACGACATAATCATCTCATTATTTGACATTAAAAACCCACAATTTTAATGCCAGTTATTTATTAGTAGCTTTTGTTAAAATTGACTTTTTTTATTTTATTAATATTTTATATAGATTCTTTTATATTTTGTGAATGTGAGAACGTTTTAGGCTTAATTGACTGTAGATTTGTAGACCGTTTTCTATATTGTTAAGTACCTGATACTTATACCGTGGAGGTCTGCCCGGCTTGGGCAGAGCACAGCCGTGTCATCGTGGAGACGATCGGTGGCGGAGATCTCTGTCCGGCCCTGATCCAGGCCATGGTACGGAGCGAGAGGGCATGGGTAGCCGTCACCTCCTTCTGCGAAGCAGGAATGCTCGCGAAGGAGGACGCTCGGGATGGTTGAGGGAAAGGAAAATTTTGCGCCCTCACGCCCGGCGCCCCTAGCCGCCGCAGGAGACGCCCTGGGCGTCGGGAATCCAAGGCAAATTTCTGGCCACCGTAGGCGCGGGCTTGCGGACGGTGAGCAATGGGTAGCTCGCCGTTCTATAAGGACCAGGCCCGGGTCGACGGCGCGTTGTGTTCCACGCGCGCCTCAAAGAGATGTCAGCGCAAGTGTAGGGGTCTACTAGGGCCGATGCCGGGGTCGCGGGAAAGTCCAAAAGGGTTACCGAGGCCCGGAAGGAACACGGTTGGGTTTTAGTCAGCAAGAGTCTGACACACCCTCCCTCTCCGCCCGGAGTGGGAGAAGTTATTTGATAATTTCCCAGCTAAAAATAAAGTTTCTGTCTGGCCTACACATACCTATCAATATTGTGATTTGAAAACATTGTAAAAGCCAATTATATTTAAGGAGTAACCGACTTCGATCAATAATAGTAGGTACTGAACGAAGGTAACCGTGGAGTTTCTTGCCGACTCTTCTCCATAGTAAACGACCTATAGAAACCGTGCACCTAGCTTCGGACGTTTCATAAGTGCCCGTGTAGTTTTATGTGAAATAAAATATTTTGTTTTTTTATAGTTGTTTCTTAGCCTAATGAGTCTATGTTAGGTACTTACTTATTTAAATAAATATTTATAACATATGTTTCACTGTAGAAATTCGTGATTTAAATAATAAATGAAATCGTATTACGAAATGAAACGATTATTAATTATTTTTTTATTTTGCTGTACGGGAAATACGTACAAAATGACATGAAACGCCAAAAACGTCACCAGTCATCACGTGACGTCGGCCATGTTGGTAAACCTGTCAAGTTGATAGTGCCGTTGTATGAACGTGTACTCGAAAAAGGTTATTTGTATTAATGAATTTTTGTTTGCCTGTTTTTGGTGAGTTTTACGTTATTTTCCACATATTTTGACGTAAACTGCAGTAGCAACGCTGTAGTATTATTAATACCTATTTATAAATATCTTGGTGTTTACAAAAAATATAAGTGTCGGTATTAAAAAAACATACGTGACATCTCAAATTATGAAATTATTAAAGGTGAGTACTGTTTGTTTACAGGCTGATAGCGTAGTTGGCCACTCACGTAACTGCAAGCACGACAAGCCTGCATGAACAATCATTTTGTGCAAGCGTGCTGGAGCGTCTTTTGTGCAAGCATTTTGTTTGTGCAAGCGGCAACATTATGCGGCTTGTGTAAGCCGCGCTTGTGCAAGCATGATCGAACGTGTGTATGTAGGAAAGCTACACGCACTCAGTGTGAATAGTTCTTTGTTCTGTAGTAGTAGCTAAAGCAAACAAGTCATCGTCTTCCATCGCTCAAGCAAAAACTGATGCTGCTCCAGCTTGCTTGTTCAGTGTGTAGCATACAGGGAAGTTGTGCATGCTTGCACAAAATAATTGTTCATGCGGGCTTCTCATGCTTGCAGTTACGTGTGTGGCCACCTTTACACACACACGTGTATCTACTTACATAGGTGCATCATTTTGGTCAAGGTGTCGAGCAGACAATATTTTTTTAAACAAACCAACCAACCAATGCATTTTTTACTGCTAAAACAATATTTACGGGTGCGATTATGTTACGCGCTGAGCTTGTACTGTCTAGATTTGCTTTTTACCTCCACACAAGCTATTACTCAACTATTGACGTCATCACACTTTTTTCAGACTTCATTTTCTCGCTTTCAAAGTATGGTAAGCCAGTGATCCTGTACGATGGGTTCCGCTTCAACCAGCACAGTAACAGTAAAGGAGAGAAGGGCTACTTCGTCTGCGTCAAGTGGGGGACGGGATGCAGAGCGGTCATAAGGACAAATAATAATGTAGTTGTCAATATAAGGAACTTGCATAATCACCCACACTTCTAATAAGAAGCAGAAGGAACAAATGAGGAGCTTTTCACAAAATTCAAACACAACAATCGAGTAGATGTCCCCTACCAGATAAGTTAACCTGAGTTCACCAGAAGAAAGTGGTGAAACGGCCAGATCGCCTTCTTATTCATGACGTTACCGAGGTGAAGGGAGCTCAGCAGGGTATGAATGTTATTGTTTTAGAAAATATATTAGAAACTGTGATTGTATGTGCATTTGATGGTTTTGGTTAGCTAGTTATTTTAAGGCCGATGGATAGTGTGAGGAATGATATGAAAGAGAAGGCAGTGAATGATAGCGTGACGGTTGACAAGGAGAATGGAGGAAGAAATTTTGATGCGCCGACCACAAGTAACATGGGACAAAGGCAGGAAGATGTAGTTATTTTAAGGCCGACTAAACGTTTGTTTTCTTTTAATATTTCTGGTAAATCTGTTATTATTTTTGTTTTTGTTTACAAAATTTAATACTTAGGTCTAAGAATTTTATATATATACAAAAATTAAAGATGGACGTTAGCAGCTGTGTTATTTTAAAACTACAATAGTTATTGAATAACCTAACTACAAGAATGCAACGGAATCATTCTTTTCTGATATATAATATTTCAGTTGAAATAATAGGCAATCGCTCACACGAGCTAGAGTCGAGGCGGCGACAAGGAGCGGGCGCACAAGCGGCGCGCCGCATCTAGGTTTTCTTTAGGAATAAATGGCAGTGCGCTCATATACTAGTCGCGACACGGGATTGTGCAGGCGGCGCGGGATCGAGGTGCGGGTGCGGCGGGGGACGCTGTGCCCTGCCCGACCGCGTCGAGACTCCACCACCATTTTGTCATTTTGTTTCATGCGGAGACGGACGTGTTTGCAGCTGTTAAAATATGCGTGAAGTGTGTGAAGGAAGCATAGGCGCCCGCGCCTCGACTCTACATAGAGACCACGCCTTGACGGCGCCGCGACCTCGCCTCGACTTACCAGTGAGCGCCGCGCCTTACGCTTCAATTTGTACCTAAATAAACATAACATAATATCACGTTTGTTTTCCCCTGAGGGTTAGGCAGAGGTGTAAGTACCTAAATAATTATATCGTTATCACTGAGAAGAGTGTACGCGGTGCTTCCGTCTGTTTTAAAAAAATTTAATGTTCAATTTCTGCTGAGCTGTTTTTGTATAAATCTTTTATAAAGACGAGGTTATTCTTTTAGGTACAGATATAAAGTTAATCGAATCAAGGAGAGGCAGGCCAATGCTGCAGTTGGGCGAGAACCGTTATTACAAGCACAGCTCGAACCGTGACGGTAATCCCAAAGTGTTGTGGATCTGTGTCAAGTGGTGTTCCGGCTGCAGATCTTCGATCAAGACCTACAACACTGAAGTCATCAGCATCAATGGCGAGCATAACCATAAGCGTCAGCGAAATGCTAGTGATTATAATTACTATAATTCATAAGAGATGACACACAAGCTTAGAGTAGGGAAGGAGTTGGTTTTGGCTAGAAAAGATGGGATTTTTACCGTTATTTGTATGTTGTTATACCAATCAGTAAAATTAATTAACGGGTTGTCTTTTTATGTTAAACTAGTTCTTTTAAAACACAACTCGAAAAGTTTATATTGATCAGTATCTTTATGCTTATTGTCTTTATATTATTAAGACTTATTATTCCTATCAGATTTATGTTATTGTATGTTTGGCTTGATTTAATTTGATAAAACCACATGTTATTTGTTGTGATTGCTTTGAATGTATTTTCTTTTTGTCGTGTAAATTCAGATACAAATTATAGTTAATTAATAAGTGATTATGATCATTGACATATAATGTAATATTTTATTTGTCTACGATAATGAATGAGAAAGAGCTGATTCTCCGCCTAGTTTTAATAAATGACTTTTGATATTAATTGTTTATTGAGAGAAATATCTGCGCCAATTTTCCCAGTATATGTAGATGACTAACGTGTATGTTTTTGGAACCGATATGAGAATTATCCAGTTAAGTGTGATCCCGACATTACCTCATAACCTAGGACCTGGACACTGGGAAGGCCTGAACCACAGAATAGTACCTATACTTTGAATCCTGTTAGGATCGAATTACCATGCCGTAAGCAGTGTTGGAAAAAAACCTTGTTTGGTAAAAACTAAAATTAAAATAAATAGTTGAACGACGATAGATTGACGATTGAATTAGTTTCAGTTGTGAAAACATTTTTAATAATCGATTGTATTAGTTCTAATTTTTTATTTTGATTAAAGTTTTGATTGAAATAATAATGTCAATGAAAGTGCAAAAAATAGATTTTTAAATAAAAGAAAACAGTTTATTCTTTTATTAGTTATACATAGTGTGTAAATAACAAGTCTTATTATGTTTATAGACACGTAGATAGGTATTTAATTAATCTTATCTAGTATCTTATATCTAATAGGTTGTCTTTAAAAGATCGCTTTTAGCGATAAGACCGCCCATTGTGTCAACCTATGTAAAATTTCTACATTTATAGCTGTAATTTTTATGGTGTACATAATAAAGAGTATTCTATCTATCTATCTATCCAATAGGTAATCTCTCTCTGGTGGTGGATAGTTACACAAACTGGAATGTGCTTTATACAGGAAAGTTCCTGTAAGATATGACTTATGAACCTGAGTAATTTCAATCAAACTAAAACTAATAACTAAAGGCTCCCGCAGATATGCACGACGCGACTCTAGTAGAACAATTTCCATTAACTTTTCATAGAAATTGTTCTACTAGAGTCGCGTCGCGCTGTCACTTCGCACCTCTTTACGGGAGCCTTAATGATTACTTGATTTTAGGTAAACAATACTTATTTCTCAATAATAAATTGTGATGATTTGCCGAAAAAAACATTGTTATTATCACCAGATCGCACGAGTGAGCGAGATAAGGATAACGACAACAACATCCGTACGGTAAAGATTGACATTGATGAATATTATAAGCAAAATTAAGTGAATATTTTTGTACCTTGAAAAGTATTATATTACTTTAATTATTGTGAATGTGAGCACTATGTGGGTCATTTTTATTTATTTCTTGTTGTTTTTTTTATTTTATGATGGTCTGGCATTTTGAGTTCTTTATGCGGCCAACCCAATTGTCCTTTCCTTGGTATTGTTCGTCGAGTCGTTGAGCTCCTTAAGTTTTGAGTTGAGCTACACGATTACTGACAAATGCTTGCACTGACTGACGATGAGGAAAGAACCACACAAATTTGAGTGGACCTACTCAAATTTGTGTGGTTCTTTCCTCAAAAGACCATTTCAGACATAGATCTACATGGTCCACACATGATCTGACCAAGATTATGTCTGGACTTTAAAAGAGACTTTGACCCTTGAGTTTGTTTCGCCATTTCTTCTCAGGGGTAGTCAGATAGGAAATGTCGACTCCATCTAGCTTATTTTTTAATATGACGTGTAAAAGTGATTCTCATATCCTATTTACAGAATAAACAATTTCATTTCATTTCAAAATAAATACATATATATTTCCGAGAATACTGTCTCAAGGAGTATGTAAGGCTTGGATCGTAGCAGTTCTGTAGTTTCTGCCTACCCCCATGGGAAGAACGCGTGAGTTTATGTATGTATGTGTGTCTCATTGTGTTTTAATATATCCCAGACAGGTGTTCACAAGCACTCTGAAGTTGGCCCTGAACCTACTATTTAAGTAACTAATATAAAATAAACTATATAACTAATTCATCATCTGCCTAGCCTTTTCCCAACTACGTTGGGGTCAGCTTCCAGTCTAACCGGATGCAGCTGAATACCAGTATTTTACATGGAGCGACTGCCTATCTGACCTCCACAACCCAGTTACTGGGTAATATGTACGATACTCCTTGGTAAGACTGGCTGTCAGACTTTTGGGCTTCTGAGGACCCGTAACAACTGTCAAAGATCCACAAAGGACAGCCGGGACCAACGGCTTAACGTGCTTTCCGAGGCACGGAGGGGTCTTAGTATGTAAAGGTGGTCACCCATCCACGGACCAACCGCGGCAAGCGTAGCTTAACCTGATCGATTGACCCGTGCGGCTATTATTACTTAGCCACAAGCCCCCCACTATTTAAATAATTATAAATAAATCAATAAATACTAATAACTTATTGTTGATAGATTACCCATTCATCCACTCCTTTAATTATGTTTAAAACGGAAAATTAGTTTTAGTTTTAGCTAAAAACTAAAATTGATGACTGAATATTTAGTTAAAACTAAAATTTTCAATCGTATTTAATTTAGTGAAACGAATTTAATTTTAGTTTGATTAATCAATCGATTTAAAATTCCAGTGATTGAACCCAACACTGGTTGGAGGCTTAGCGTTATAGCGTATTTGTGTTTGTAACTGAATGTTGTCTATATTTTAGTGTATTATGGTTATTGCTATTGAATATATAACTTTATTTAGGAGAATTTAGTATACCTATTAAGTATTATTTAAGAAATCGTCGTGATTTATTTGTTGCCGATAGTAACATCGAATAAAGCACGACGGGTCCTTTAAATTAATCATTGTATAGTTTTGGGGTTGG
Organism: Atethmia centrago; assembly: GCA_905333075.3. NCBI lineage: Eukaryota > Metazoa > Arthropoda > Insecta > Lepidoptera > Noctuidae > Atethmia > Atethmia centrago. The sequence goes on along the minus strand of HG995383.1, from coordinate 8,037,669 downwards.
GCGCCAGCTAAGTATGGACAAATCAGTATTTTTTTTGTAAACTTTATTCGTTAACTCTTTTAGGTAAGTATGGATGAAAAATATATTGTACAGATGTTATTAATAAAAATCATAGTGAAATATTTTTTTTTAATAAACATTATGCCGTAGTGTTGTTTTTTATTTATCTGCGTGTTCACGCAAATTAAATTAAATACAGATCAAAGCCAATAAGTGTTTTAGACTAATAGTTACAATTACAGGAATCCCAGGCATTTGTGCTGTAATATCACCGAGAATGTCACAGTGCAGGTAATAAATAATAAGTTTACAATGTCTCCATTATTATTAAAAATGTATTGTAGTTATAGGCACCATCTCCACGAGCGAGAGAATCGCGGCGATAGTCTCGCCGTGACATCAAATTATCGCCGCGAGATTGTTCCATACAGTTTCTATAGAGTTTTATGTCACAGCGTCACTATCGCGTCGATACTCTCGCTCGTGTAAATGGCGCCATTCTGTTTCTCCTACCTAAATAATTTTAACGAAAATCCTCGTTGTTTCAGATATAATACGGACAGTATCCAGACATGGGACACCGATGTTACAAAGAGGTCCCTATCGGTACTACCAGCACAACTGCTACAGAACTGGGCCTAAAGGTCTCTGGCTCTGTCTCAAGAAGGGCCATGGCTGCCCATCCAGCATCAAGACTTATAACAACGAGATTGTTCAGTTCATTGATCAACATAATCATTAGGATCCATGGAGGACATCATCATCGGCCTATAGCAGTCAACTGATGGGGCTAGGCATTCACGATCAACATAAAACCATTAGTAAGTTATTAGAATGTAACTCGTATCTCGGTAAGGTATAAATTAGAATGATTGCCGAAATTTTATCAAACTCACGACAATCATTCTAAATTATACTTTATTACCACGCTACCGCATTAGGAATTTCCTGTAATGATAGCAGTGTTTGTGATAAATAAATAAATAAATAAATAAATAAATAATTAAATAAATAAATAAATAAATAAATAAATAAATAAATAAATAAATAAATAAATAAATAATGAATAAATAAATAAATAAATAAATAAAATTATATTGCAATGACTTACTGATGGTTTGACGTCAATGACCGTGCTTGTACTGTTCTTGGCTTCTATATTCTCAGGCCATCTAACTCGATCCTGAGCTACTAGCAACCAGCTATAACCCTACGGAGATCGCTCAACCTAGCCTGAGTTTATAATTCTACATAATGTCATTGAATATTTACGTGTCGGAATAGGAAGTGTCGAGGTCAAAAGGAAAGTGTATGAGTTAATGCAGAATTTTATTGTCTAGTTGTAGCAGTGGTCCTGGGTTCGATTCCCGGGTCGTGCAAAGTGTTATGGGGTTTTTCCATCTGGAATTTCACACGACCAGCTCGGAGTCTCGATTTGTGCCCGATTGATAATAGGGTCGCCCCCTGTTACATGGGACTTAAACATAGCTGATGAAATGTGGGTTGTACTGTAGGTACACTTCTGCATAACCCTTTGGCGAATACGGCGTAATGTTATGGTGTGTTTATGAGATTGTGGCCAGTTGGAGAGTCAATCTCCATCACCGTCATAAATATGACTTTGTATTACTTAATACTTTTAATCAGTAGTAAACTTTGATGTCGCGTTAACGTATTGTAAATGTCCAAAATTTGTATTAATGTGTCATGATTAAAATTAGAATTCTCAAATTATTTTTTTACTCTGAATTATTGTTATATTGGTACATTACAGATATAGCGAAAAGTGATATAAGTACCTACATAAGTGTCTGACGAAAAAATTTTGCTGAAATAAGTCTAAGGCCGAGATCTATAGAGCGAACTTAGACTTTGCTCAAGCTAAGTACTGTTTCATACGAAAATAAAACTTTTTGGTATGAAGTTGATGAATATACATTTACAAACAGGTTCACAAAAACTTAAACATTGTCGATCTAAATAAATATGAAATAAAATCAAAATTAACGGAATGGCTACTTGAACAAGACTACCAACGAACAGAATCCTTACTCAAGTACGTCTCCTAACTACCTACATATCCCTAATCACACACAACACACGCACACACACACACACACACACACACACACCCACACGCGCGCACACACACACACACTCACACACATACACACATCATGTTTAATATATATACTATTATTTAAATTAGCTTTATATTCATAGTCGCTCAGGTAGATCGACACAGTCTACTATTATACTTATAGCACCACTTTTAAGCTGAACCACTGTCTCTCAAGATACAGGTTTCCTAGTTTGAGAGGCAGGGTTTTCCATATTGTGTACAGATTTCAGTTCTTAGATTATATTGCATTGTGTTACTACCAAAGCTCATTTAAATTGTATTTTTTTTTATAACATGCCAAATCTGTATTTTTGTGAAATAAAGTTATTTATTATTATTATTATATGACAATAAACATTTTAAGATTAATTTTCGTATTAAACGCTACTGTACTTAGCTGGAGTAAAGTCAAAATTCGCTCTATAGATCTCAGCTTAAGGGATAAAACTATGTGACAGTATTTTCTCGAGTCTACAAACTTCCTACTAGCTTCTAATAAAATCAAACCATTCCAGGCGCATGGTATTCCGAATCTCGGTGTGGCAAGCCGGTTCTGAACCTGGGCCACCACAGGTTCAACAAACACAGTCGCAGCAAAGGTCTGCGAGCCCTGTGGATCTGTGTGAAGTGGTCCTCAGCGCACAACTGCCGAGCCACCATTACAACTTACGATAACGTTATCATCAGTACTTCTGGAAAAGGACATACTCACCCGTAATGTATGATGAAGTGTCTTAAGTTTTGTCATCAGCGTCATTAGTCAATAAGGGTCTGTCCACAAAAAAATGGACACTTGTTCAACGCGTTTCTTATGTCAATTCTATATGTGTATAAACGTCGTATTAAACAGTTGTTTAGCCTAAACAATTGTTTAATACGACGTCTACTTCAAGATATAACCTAAGCCCTTTTCACGCGGCACCCTATATGTATGGGTAAACATTGTATTAAACATAAAGTGGTACATTATCGTACGTGTGAAAGTCGTCATATTTAACCAAAAATTTCCGAGTTGACTCTAATTAATCGACAGGCTGAAAGTGTTAAAAGGAACTTATCGTCTGATGTCTGCTGCAAGAGATGATCTTGAATCTTAAATGACGACTAAAGTCGAATTATTAATTCAATCGGACAAGTGCTGGCTGTCACTTAGTGTAATGAAGTGGTCATACTATAATAATAATAATAATAATAAATTTATTATTATTATATTATGACCACTTATTTTACTATAAGTACACTTATTGTACTATATTGTACTATTTGTACATATTTATTGTAATGGTGATCGTTAAGTTTAATCGATTTATACATAAGTGTAAAATAAATGTATAAAAATAAGTGTAAAGGTCTAGAATACAATAAATACAATAAATATTTCCATAATATTTGACTAAGTGACAGCTAGCACTTGTCAGTTTCCTCCAGTGAATTAATAATTAAACTTTAAAAAGTTGTGCCTAGAGGCATACCTCTAGGCACAACTTTAAAACCACAATAACTTTATGAGTTGCTATGGCAACTCATAAAGTTATTTGTTTTGGTTTTGCAAGAAGACTGAGTGATAGTAGCTGTTCTCAATTTTGAAGATATATAGTTAAAAAGAAAATTGTATGATAAATAAATACTTTAATTAAAAAAAAATATGTGCGGGTATATCGGTTAAGCTATTAATAATGTCAATTGATCCAAGGACTGAGTACCTAATCAGTCTAATATTTTTACAGGCAGAGCATTCATATTGTAATAAAGAATTTATAGAAAAAGACATGTTTTCTTTTGGACTCCTGTTACTGGTTACGGTCGGTTTTTAAATGATATATTTTCATGTATTTTATACATGTTCAGTTCGAAAATGCTCAAAGTCACCACGATCCCAATCCAGTCATTCAGATTGGAGAGCATCGCTACAGTATCGCCAACAGAAGTTACAAACGTCCAAAGAGGTAGTGGCGCTGTTCTGTTATCTATATATATTCAACGGAGAAGTGATCCGAAGTGATCTGTTAATGAACATATGAATCAAAAAAGGAACAAAACTTAAATTCAGAACATTCTAGAAGCCTATTCTAGAAGTTCCATAATTTTGTTTGTAGCTTCTTTTTTGGGTGGGAATTTATAAAATAACTTCCGCTCTGGGCGGAGCGGGAGGGCGTGTCAGACTCTTAATTACTAAAACCCACCTTTCCCGCGCCGTATGTAGCTAACGTTTGATTTTTATTAGATCCAAGGAACCGTAGACTTACCGTATTCGATATTAATTTCAACTTGATAACTCCACGCGCTCCTGAGAAAAAGGGTCTTGACAGACTGACGAAGTGATTCTGTAAGGATTCCGTTTTTGCCTTTTGAGGTACGGAACCCTACAAATAAATAACTAGCACTGTATACTTGGTTATATTTGTTTGCCACACAATAATGTCATCACAATTTTATTTTTCGCTATTTCATTCTTAAAGGCTCCTACATACTGGCGCGACTTGTCGCGCGACGCGTCGCGACACAAAGGCACCGCTTGTAGCGCTACAAGCGGTGCCTTTGTGTCGCGACGCGTCGCGCGACAAGTCGCGCCAGTATGTAGGAGCCTTAAGTTGTTTACAATATTTGTTTCAGTTCTAACATACAAGACGAACAGTAGGTAGTCCCGTCAAATCCAGTCATTTAGATCGGCCACCATCGGTACATCAGATATCACGTTAGTGTTAAAACGCCTCAGCAGAGGTAGCGGTGTTATACAACAGGAGCCAGGGTTGCAGAGCGTCAATCTTCATGCTGAATGTAGCTATATATTTAGACACAATCCAAAATACTTCACATAGTCGACTAACTCTAACCAAGTCCCGTTAAACGCATATCTACGAAAACCTCTACTTAACAAACAAATTTTACTTTTAGCGGAAGAAATGTCTGAACCTACGTGCGTAACAGTATTTTTATCTCACGAAGCGACGCGCGCTTTACTTGTGATAAACAAGAGTACAAACACGCTGTGAATGTGTGCATGAAGACGAGTAGCGTCAGCTTGTCTCGGGAGGTACCGAGAGCTTACACACAGCGTAATTGTACACTTGGTAACCACAAGTAACGCGCGCGTCGCTTCGTGAGATAAAAATACTATATCATGCTGTTGATATGATTATAATTCTATGTTAAATGAGCTCAAATTTTCAGCTGTAATACCCACAATCTCGAAATATGGTAGGCCAGCCATGCTGTTTAACAACCATCGGTACAACTTGTATGTGCCTTATTATACGCCTAAGCAGTCAAGTTGTAAGCTTCAGTGGCGGTGCGTCAAGTGGAGTTCTAACAGATGTCGAGCGCAGGTCACCACCACCGTGGACAACATCGTCATCGACGTGGGACAACAGCACAACCATTACTAGGCGAGGATGATGACAGAGCTGGTTATTCTGGAGCTAGAAATTGTGATGTTAATCATGACCATCATTATCTGGCCTTGCCTTGCCTTTTTATTTTTCTATTTATTTGTGGTCGGCGCTACATGTCTGTTTCTGCCATTCTTCTCTATTAGTCATCATTTCACTAGTCACTTTCTAGTCATGTCATCTTTCATCAGAACATCGATCGTTTCTTAGGTCTCATATTGTGATGTTATTCGAAATAAAATTAGTATTTGATCATTTCAGTTTTTTATTTATCTACTGCCAACAAAATAGGAGTTATCACTGAAAATTAAAATAATTCTATGCACGATATCTTGAAGCACGTCTGATAAAAGTTGACGTTCGCAACGCACATCGAACGAAAAAAACGTTCAGTTTTTGGAAGTCAATTTATTATTAAGACTATTATGTAAACACGGCAACTATTTATGTATTAAGTGTAACCGTAGTTGAAATTCACATCTCATCTCTCGTCGCGTCTATGATTGATCGATTCTTGCCTGTCTCCGCTCCGCTCGTCTCAGGGAAAACGCACCCTTATATTGTATTGTTATTTTTCCAGCACCAATACTCACAAAATCTATATTTGGCAAACCATTGATACAAATCGGCCAGTATCGTTACTATAAACGGACTAATTCAAGAGGACCCTTAGTTCATTGGGTTTGTTCAAAATGGCAGACGAAGAGGTGCAGGGTCACAGTTACCACGCTAGAACAACAAGTTATTAGGACCAGGAATGAACACACGCATTGATTTTATCAAGCAAGTTTTTTTTAGTTATTTTAGTAGGGTTTTAAGATTTTCTATAGTTTATCAATCTATTACTAATAATAAAGCTGAAGAGGTTGTTTTTTTGTTTGATTGAACGCGCTTGACTCTAGAACTAGCAGTCGGATTTGAAAAAATCTTTTTTGTATTTGATAGCCCAATTCTCGAGGCTCGAGGAAGGCTATAGGCCAAGGTAACATCACGCTAGGACCCTTAAATGAAAAAAAAGTTAAAGAACGCTGACGAAAAGCCAAAACGAATTTATAGGGCGGGCAGGCTATGCGATGCGATGGGGTGGGTTGGGGGAAAAAGAAATTTCACGAGGATGAAGTCGCTGGCAGAAGCTAGTTTTATACGAAATGATCTATACTAATAATTAAAAGATGAAGAGTTTGTTTGTTTATTTGTTTGAACGCGCTAATCTCTGGAACTACCAGTCGGATTTAAAAAATCTTTTTGCATTTGTTAGCCCAATTCTTGAGGTAGGTTATAGGGCAAGAAATTTTACGCGGACGAAGTTGCGCGCAGAAGTTAGTTTATTATAAGTATTGGTTGTATTTTTAATTTCACAAATACTTGTATTTTCTCAACAAAATAATGTTTTTTATACTGTTTTTGGGATGTGACAATCTTTTCGACTACTAAGATCATTGTGAACCTAAGCACAATCACTCTGTTGACAATGTAGCGATACCTGACAGTGTTTTGATTTGATTAATTTAACAATATCAGTAAATCATCTTTATTTCAAATTTTACAGATTATTCTTTCTTTCCAACATGGACATCTTCTTTGTGATTTCATTTGGTTAAGTAGTGAAAAATACTAGTGTAACCAAAGTTATAAAAATATCTCTTTTTCAGACGACGTAAGATTCGGTACTTCCAAGTACGGGAAGCCTGTTATGATGATTGGTAGACATAGGTTCTACACTCGCTGTGGCAACAAAGGCCCCAAATTGCAGTGGGTTTGTATCAAACAAACATTAACGGCTTGCAGAGCTACGGCTACCACGATATGTGAACATGTTATTAAACTTAGGAACGTGCACAATCATTGTTAAACAATCATCTTGTATTAAGAAAGAAAAGAAAGAAAGAAAAGAAAGAAAGAAAGAAAGAAAAGAAAGAAAGAAAAAAATACGTTTCTTTGCGGTAAACATGACGCAAAGAAGAAACAAAAATGATGATGATATAATTTGTAACCAATTATAATAAGGATATTAGGCTTTGAAGACTATATGCGTTTTTCAACTTTTTAGTCAAATTCATTATTTATATTCCACAGAAATCAGTATCTTTGATATATTCCAAGAAGTATCAAATTGAAGTTGTCATACAGTTGTTTTTAAAGATCATAATTGCCTTTCCTTTACGCGTCTAGTTTTCACTCGGTTTTTAGTTGATGGCCCAATAAGGCACGGGTCAAAGTTTTCGCTCAAGGGCAGGTCAACGTTTCTCTCAGGGGGAGTTTCTTGAGTCTCTTACAGACGACATTTGCTCCCGCGCAAAAGTACTTACCTATTAATGCTGTAATTAACATTTGTTACAGGTCCAACATTTACATTCTCCAGATTTGGCAAGCCTGTGATACAAATTGGGCAGTATAGGTTCTACCAGCGGTACAAGGGTCCCAAAACACAATGGGTCTGCTCCAAATACCGCTCTGCCGGATGCGGCGCAAAAGTATCCACATTTCGTCAAGAGATTATAGCATTGCACAATACCCATAATCATTGATCTAAGTCATTTGTGTACTATATATGTATCAAAATCATTGATCTCAGTAATTCTTTTGTTTACTTATATATGTACCATTATCATTGATCTCAGCAATTCATATGTCTACTTACATATGTATCATAATCATTGATCTCAGTAATTCTTATGTCTACTTATATGTGTACCAAAATCATTGATCTCAGTAATTCTTATGACTACTTATATGTGTACCAAAATCATTGATCTTATTATATTATAAGATCTTAGATATTATAATATAATAAGATCTAAGATAATATATTATATACTAAGATATTATCTTAGATAATATATTATTATTTATTGTTATTTCTTATTACTTTCACTAGCAATGTTGTCTAAGCATATTACCTACTTTCACTACTGAATAGGTGAATTAGGTAACATGCTTTTTTAACTGTTCCCATAATTGCTAGTGTAGTCTTTATATTAAAATTTTTGACTCACCCCTGCCTCGCAAGGGTGCAATGACATACGGTGGAGTTCCGCCCGGCTTGGGCAGAGCACCGCCGTATCCTCGTGGAGGCGATCAACGGCGGAGATCTCTAGCGTCCGGCTCTGGTCCAGGCCATGGTACGAAGCGAGAAGGCATGGGCAGTAGGGTGGAACACTTTAATATGAATTTTCTTTTTTTCAAATTTCGAATTGGAATACCAGATAAAAGTTGCTTTATGTAGTTGTAAATAACACCCCTTAATTTGGAAGTTCCAGCTCAACAGCTTGAGCTCCCGCCATAGACTTGAAATTTCATTTTTTATATTTTTATAGACGTTTTGTATAGTAGACCTTAAAACAAAATAATAGGTAAAATATAATATGTTATACATGTAAATGTTAAAATAAAAGTGTATTTTAATTAATAGTAACATTTATTTAAAAAGTAAATACAGGTTCAGAAAGTTATGTCGGTATGAATTACATCATTTTTTATAGCAAAAATCCTTTTTCGTCTCAAACTTTGGCATGAGCTTTCGAGATGCTAATTTAGACTTTATAAATCCCTCTCTTCTTGTCTTGTCGCATACACTTAGAGCTGCTTCTGTCACAACTTTTACTGATCTTTCCACAGCCTGAGTGTGGCAAGGCAGTCTCATAAGCTCCAAAACAGAATTTTCTCCATTTTCAATTAGATCTTGTAATCGCTCATCGAAAATATTCATACCTATCATACCTATTTTAATAAATTCTGTACTATTTTGTAGGCTGCGCAAATAGCCCCTTAATTGCCGTTTTTGTAAATGTTCGATGCTTTTACCGTTGTCTGAAAATATTCATAATTTTAATGGAGGTATTTGATGGCAATTGGCAACTTGTAATACAACTATTCCAAATAAATATTATAAAAAAAAAAAAAACGTTCCACCCTAATGGGCAGCCATCACCTCCTTCTGCGAAGCAGTAATGCTCGCAAAGAAGGAAGCGGGACGGTTGAGGGAAAGGCAAATTTCGCGCCCTCCCCTAGCCGCCGCAGGAGACGCTCTGGGCGTCGGGAATTCCAGGCGGATTTCCGGCCACCGTAGGCGCGTTGTGTTCCACGCGCGCCTCAAAGAGATGTCGTCAGCACAAGTGTAGGGGTCCACTAGAGCCGATGCCTGCCGGGGTCGCGGTAAAGTCCGAAAGGATTACCGAGGCTCCTGGCATCACAGGCAACGGAAGGAACACGGTTGGGTTTTAATCAGTAAGAGTCTGACATACCCTCAAGTTATTTGATAATATCCCACCCAAAAAAATAGAAAAAGGGTGCAATGGCGACATGTCAAAACAACGAGATTTCTGTGCTAGGTATATATAAGTTAGAATTAATGTACAATAAACCTTTCGGAATAAGTGCTCTAAAGTCTAAATGATAGTGACCGCATCGAAATCTATTCTGTAGTTTAGAAGATATATTTAAGATCAAGATCAAGCGGTCAGAAACATACGAAGTGAACGTGACAATGACATTCTTTTTTAAATGTATACATAGTCTCACCCTCGGGCAGTGTTCTCTAATACGGGTCAGTGTCTAGTCATTTAGTTATTGTGATGAAACCAATTATAAGAAGTATCCAATCATAAATTAATGTTCATACACTTTCTGTACCAGCTAGCTTTATATTTATCATGTTTAAGTATGTCCTTTTTAATTAAACGTGAGTTAACGAATCTGCAATTAAAAATGTTTCTTTAATGCACGTATGAATTGTAACCAGATTAATTTCTGTTTTTATGTTACTTTAATTTATTTATTTAATTTTTACTTTCATTTTTAGGGTTCCGTAGTAAACAAGGAACCCTTATAGGTTCGCCATGTCCGTCTGACTGTCTGTCCCCACTGTAGCTCAGAGACGCTTAGTACTAGGAAGCTGTGATTTGGCATAGGTATACATATTAATCCCGCCGACAAAGTGCTAAAACAAAATATTGAAAAAGATAGGGTACCTCCCTTGCACATAACGTGGGGATGACTTTTTTTTCTCGTCTACCCCATTGTGTGGGGTATCGTTGGATAGGCCGTTCAAAAATATTGGGTCTGTGAACACCACTTTTCGATTCAAGGACCCACTTGCGTAATATTAAGTATTAAAAGCTAAAATTTGTTAGAGTCAGGTGTCCGCCCCCCCTGCCAGCTAAATGGTTGTTTATGGAGATGTGAAAAAAATCATGGCAGTAGTACATATAATGAAATTAAAAGGAAACTATCACGCCTAAGTAGGCTTTACAAGTTAACGAGTTATAGTCGACCAACTTAAATTTGCAGTTGGAGAATTGACCGTGGCATATATCGATGTATGGGAGAACAAGTTTTTCAACTACAACGTTATGTTTGTTTTTGGGATAAATTTATTCCAAATTTCCAACTACGGAACCCTTCATTGTGCGTGGTCCAACACGCACTTGGCCGGTTTTTAATTATGAATTGAATCGATTTGAATTTCGATTTATTTACAGCTACAGTGTTCTCAATATCTACGTGTGGCAAGCCAGTAATACTGTTTTATTTCTGTTTTTTTATGTTGCTTTAATTCATTTATTTCTATTTTACTTTAATTATTCGCTTTGAATATATATTTTTGTGAACTGAATCGATTTGAATTTAGATTTGTTTACAGCTGCAGTGTTCTCAATATCTACGTGTGTCAAGCCAGTGATCTTGTTTTTTTATGTTGCTTTAATTAATTTATTTCATGTTACTTTAATTATTCCTGGGGATTCCTTTTTTTGAGGTCCTGGGAATAATTCCCGGGTCGGGCAGTGTTGTTGGGTTTTTCTATCTGGAATTTCTCAGTAGCAGCCCGGAGTCTGGATTTGTGCCCGGTTGATGGCAATAGGCTCGCCCCCTATTACATGGCACTTAAACATAACTGGCGAAATGTGGGTGTACTACAGGTACACCTATAACCCAACGCTGCGGGGAAACAAGGCGTGATGTTATGTTATGTTACTTTAATAGGGTATTTTACTATATACGAGAAAAATCTATAAATAGATTATTGAGATAGTTTAGGCAAAAAGGAGTCGGAAAATGTTACTTTTAGTTCATAAAATAACAAAATAAATTTTAAAATTCAATTCAACTTTTCCAGTTTTTCTAATCTGTTAAAAAACACCATGAAATAGTAGCCGCCATGTTATTACGTCATACCGCTAGTAAACTAAAACGTTTCAACTGTCAAGTGATAGTTAAATAATAGATCAGCGCATAGTCAAGTGACGTCATGACCACAGAGCAACATGGCGTCCACTGCGTCCAGCGTTTTCGTCAAACTACGCGCGAAATAAAAATTGAAAATGTAAAATTTATATGCATTTTTATGGCACTTATCGATTGAATAAAAATTTTGTGATTTTTTTTGGGGCATATTAGCACTATAGAATTTAATTAAGACACTTTTCAAAAATGGGTGTAAGACCCTATTACTTACTTTGAATGTATTTTTTTGTGAATTGAGTCGATTTGGATTTCGATTTGTTTACAGCAGCAGTATTTTCAACATCTAGGTGTGGAAAGCCAGTGATCTTATTCAACAACTATCGGTACAACTGGCACAAGCCGCCGCGTTCGCACCACGTTCACCAGTTCAGTAGGAAGAAGCAATGGCGATGCTGCAAGTGGACCAGTAAGGGCTGTAGAGGAGGTCTCGTCACCATCGATGACGTCATCGTTCAATTCATGCACCAGCATAACCATGGTATGACAGCAAAAGAAGGGAATTGCTGACATGAGTTTTTCGAAGTGAAATGGAATAGTAGTCTAGTTGATTAACTGTGATAATACTAATCATAGGAAGTATTAAAATGTTCATACACTTTCTATACTAGCTATAGGTAATCATATTCGTTACCACCAACCAATCATGATTTTTTGTGTCCTTTTAATTCTTTAATTAAACGTGTGTTAACAAATTATCCGTTTAAAATGTTTATTTCATGCACGTAGGTATGAAGATTGTAACCAGTTTAATTTTTGTTTGTATGTTGCTTTAATTAATTTATTTCATTTTTATTTATTTAATACTTTAAGCACACAAATGTACATAGGCCGACTTAATGCCATAGGTATTTTCTACCAGTCAACCTTTGGGTGATGCAGAGACGAACAATGGTAGGTGTAATATCGAAAATTGTGAAATAAACATGTATTTAAATATAAGGATATACATAACATACACCTATTAATAACTTTAAATATAATATATATGTATATACCTAATTATACATAAATATAACACCAAATAAATACACATAAATACACGAATATACTAAAACAGATAAGAAAGAAAGAATGGGAAAACATTACCGTTGTGATGATACTGGCAGCTTCTTTTTACCTTAATTATTGAATTTGAACCATTTTTTGTGGATTGTTTCGATCTATTTTCGTCTTCTTTACAGCTGCGGTATTTTCAACCTCTAGATATGGCAAGCCAGTGATCCTGTTCAACACCTTTCGGTACAACTGGTACAAGCCTCATCGTGCTCAGAATGTTGACCAGTTCAGCAGTAGGAAGCAATGGCGGTGCTGCAAGTGGACCAGTAATCGCTGTCGAGGCAGTCTCGTCACCGTCGATGACATCATAGTCAAAATCATAAACGAGCATAATCATGGAATGACGGCAGAAGATGAGAATTGAAGAACCCATATCTTAAATATTTTTTTTTTGTTTGTGAAATGGAATACTAGTTTTTTCAATAGAATACTGAAATACTCTGTATTGCACACCGTAAAAAATAAATATACATAAATAAATTTAACACGGATCATGATTAAAATATTATTGTTTATATCATGTTTAGTTTGTTGTAAATCGTTATAGAATTATTTTTTTCCTTTAAAATTGGCAAAAAAACCTGCAATCTTTAAGAGTGCCGTCATTTTGGTTGTACGCTTCACTCAACATCAACTAATGTCTTAGGTTCCTCTTCCTATAATTAAAATCATTAAAACTCACGCCATGTGGTACGCCGGCAGCCCATAATATTCTACCGTAATTCATATTTTGAGTTTAGTAGGCCCGGCGCACTACTACGTTTGTGGCGAAAACACTTTTATTTTATGGTTACGTCGCTATTGAACCACTAAACACGTCAATCATAGTAATGGTATAGTTGGTGACCAACTTGGCCTGCATGTTACGGTGATTTATCCCCGAACCGTCCCAAAGTTCAAAAAGTTGGCCAGCAAAATAGAATAGTCTGACGTAGATGCATTCACTATCATGAAAAAAATAGAAGTAGGATTAACTAGTATGGAAGAACGGAACCTAATAAAATAAAATAAATTGTGTGGTTTTATGCAACCACAATTTAAGTGAAACTTTTGTGAAGCTAATGCGAGCCATGGGCGCCGCCATATTGGCCTTGGCTGCTCTGCCGAGCGCCTTTCACTTTGCCCCTACTCCGCGGCCGGCTGTAATGCGACATGCGATAGATGGACGCAAAAATTTGAGGCGATGTAATAAAAGTTTCACTTTAAAGTAAACACAATCTGTCTTGTTAGCCCCAAACAATCCAGCGTATGTGCTGAATGTTTCGCCAAATTGCATCGGTAATAATTTGTCCCATTTGAAATATCGATAAATCAAAATAGCTTTCTGTAGTACTTAATGTTTTCACTCGAGTTTTTGTAATTCAGTCATTCTTTTTAAAAATTGAGGTATTCTTTCGGTTCTCTATATATTTTAATTGCTTATGAAGAGCAGCAAGCCGAAATGCGTATGGGGCATGTCATGCGGAGGAATGAGAAAATGTCGGGAGGAAAGTTTTGAGTATAAATGTGGATGGCTATAGGAGTAGGGGAAGACCAAACAAACGATGGATAGACTGTGTTGATGGAAAGATGTGGCTAGAAAGGGGTGACTACCGAGATGACGACTAATAAGGTAATAATAAGTATGGAAGAAAAGGGCATGTTTCGCCGACCCCATATTAATTGGGATAAGGGCAAGGAAATGATGATGCCACGTGTAGTTTAATTGGTTTATATTTAGGGGACTAGAGTGGACCACATAACCTGCACGTAAATAATATGTATTATATATATATTTTGTGACCACCACCACAGTGTACGTGGCGTGCCACAGCAGTTACAGCGTTTTAAATTTAACTTGTATAAAAATAAATAGAGGGACTCGTCGGCGGCACGCATGGCGTGGTCTACTGTCTGGTGGGAGTGTTAAAGGTATGCTTCATGGATTTTCCTTGAAAAACATCAGATACTAAGTGTTTTCAGGCTTCGGTGTAATCATACCTACGACACTTGGGTCAGAGATCTTGTTAGACAACTATCGTTACCGAAGGTATAGGATAACCCCAACCAAACCAGGCGATGATTTGGCGCTGTGTTAAATGTAATCACACATGCTGCCATGCGATGCTTATTACTTCAGGATCTCGTGTCCAAGCATTATATGAAGAACACAACCATGAGAAGGAGTCTACGGGTTAAAACACAAGAAGTATTAGTACGTATGTACTTGAACCTAAATAAACTTAGTATGAAAATAGATGTATCTTATTACCAAATATTGGTCATCAATAACTTCTTAAACTTAAATGACTAATACCGCTTAACTGGTATTGTTAAAGGGTTTGTACATAGAAAAAATGCTGAAAACTCAAAAAGGTGTCATTAAGGTAAGTGGTCATGGATTCTCACTTTACCATTAGAAGAGTGGCTAGGTTTACCTAAGCTTTACTTGATAAACTCATTCAAGTTAATCACAAAATATAATATTAAAGCATAGCTATGCAGGAAATAAATACGAACACAACAATATAGCCTACCCTTTGACATTTTTAGAATTTCACTTTCTTTCCATTGCAGCTATTTTCTCAACATCTCGTTGCGGCAGGCCAGTCATCATAATAGGGGTCTACAGGTTTAACAAGAACAATAGGTGCCGAGGTCTCAATGGTTGGTGGACCTGCAGCAGAGCCAGGAGTAGTGGCTGCAAGGCTACCATCACCACTTATGATAACGTCATCATCAAGTGCAAAGGAAACCACAATCATTAGTTCAAATACGGAAAGTCTGAAATAATTTTTAACAATTTACCTAGCAACTTCTGATCCGATGGGATCAAGGGATATATACTCGTATATGTTTCATGGAGACTGTTATTGAAACTCAAGTCGAATTATTAATTCACAGGAGTCTGACATGTGCTAGCTGTCACTTTGTGTAATAAAATGGTCATATTTATAGTATTTTAGACTTTTACACTTATTATTATACATTTATTTTACACTTATATAAATCGATTAAACTCAACGATCACCATTACAATAAATGTGACCATTTTGTGACAAAGCGACAGCTAGCACGTGTCAGATTAATCCATTGAATTAATAATTCGACTTTAAGTATTATGTCTGCTTTACAGGCAGTTATTATATTGTTAATCAAATAATTATGTGTTCTGTTATGTGTGTGTGCGCCTTGCACGCTAACAATATCAGCATTTTTAGGCAAGGTTGCAGCTGTGTAGTTTGTTGTTCAGCAAATTTTTGTACAGTTTATGTTTATGCTGTATTAGATAAAATTGTTATAAGAAAAATGGCATTATTATTGCACCTCCAATTAGAATCTTATGTCAGTTTCGTGACTCTGAAAAGAGGTAAAATCTCTTTATTGACAATTTCTTAATTCTGAATATCAATTAAAACACTCACAGATACTATCTTTCTGTTTAGCTTTAATATCTTTGGAAGATCTGGAGCCAAGGTTTGCGCGGTCAAGAAACGGTAATCCAGTGCTGGATATAGGTAACTGTAGATATTATAGGAATAACAGAAGCAGAGGAATCAAAGCTGCGTGGTTCTGCAGCAAAAGAAGCACTGGTTGTCGTGCGTCCCTCATTGTAGCTGATGGAACGATAATACATGTTAAAAACATGCATAATCATAATTTATGAGTACCTAATTCATCTACTAAGGGCTCCCACACAAAACTGCGAATTCGCATCGCATCGCAAAAATCTGCGAGCTCGATGTCATTTTTTCATAATAAAATGACATCGAGGTCGCAGATTTTACTCAGTTTTTTTGGATGTACAATTTGTGTAGCTAAGTTATTTTAACAACGTTGTGGAAATAGAGATTTTTTTTAATCTTTTTTGATTTTTTTTTTAAAGGTTTGTTATAAAACATTGTAGAGTATAGCTGATTAATGCTGAGAACAAATTTCAGTAGTTTAAAAGGCGCTGCTGATCCCTTGCATTCCAGTACAAAATGGTTCTGTTAATAGGTATTCGGTATGTCACAAGTAATATGACATGAATGCATTAAATTGCTGGTAGATATGCTTTTTTTTAAATCTAATTGTTATTTTTAATGTTTTTATTATTGTTACAATTAAGGTAAAATAAATAACAGGTATTAAGCTAAAGTATTATTACAGTAAATGTAAAAATGTAAGTTCTTGTCAATAAATAAAGGTAGATATTTTGCTTTAAAATTTTGTTTTCATTTAAGAATTTGACTAACCTTGGTTTGGTCAGTAAGTAATCCCAGTCTTTATTACAGTTGTTTTTACGAAATCCCGCTTCGGCAGGCCTGTCATCTTGCTTGGGGAGCATCGGTTCAATCTTACCAGAAGTAATATTGGAGGTCACATTGGGTGGTGGAGCTGTAGTAGAGCCAGGAGCAGTGGCTGTAAGGCTACCATCTCCACGTACGACAACGCTATCTACAGGGTTAAAGGTTCCCATAATCATATAAGAGAACAATAAATGATAGTTTAGTAATAATACATTCTGAATTTTACCTTCAATAAATCTTTACCTATTCATTTATTATTTATATATACTTTGTTGTACTGTCGCCAATACATCAAAATCTGTAAAATTTAGTCATTCCATTTTGAACATAACCATCAACATTATAAAGGTTTAAGATCATTTGGAGAAATTTGACAGTTAGTCACTTGGCACTTGATGTACTGGCGACTGTATATAACAAAAAAACATAAAAAAAACAAACACTACAAAATATACAATGGGCGGCCTTATCGCTTTCTGCGATTTCTTCCAGGCAACCTTGGAATGGACAGTGATTTGCCTGGACATAAAGCGGGGCTGTCGTTGTTGCAAATAATAAGTATACAACATACTAGAATAGATGCACAGATATATACATATCCTAAATAATATGTATATATAAATACATAAATACTAATTGTGTAAGCAACGAAAATAAATAAAGACTATAAATAATTACATTTAGGATAACAAGATCACAACGACAAGTAATGTTCCTATCTACGCTTGAACACATTTGGTTATTTAGTAATTGCTTTAATAATTACAGTGGTTTTTACGACGTCCCGCGTCGGCAGTCCGGTCATCTTGCTTGGGGAGCATCGGTTCAATCTAACCAGAAGTAATGGTCACATTGGGTGGTGGCGCTGTAGTAGAGCCAGGAGCAGCGGCTGCAAGTCTACCATCTCCACATATGACAACGGTTTCTACAGGGTCAAAGGATCTCATAATCATATGAGAGAAAAATAAATGAGAGTTTAGTAATAATACATTCTGAATATCACCGAGATCATAAACTAATCTTTTCCTATATCATCATCTGCCTGCCTTTTCCCAACTATGTTGGGGTAAGCTTCCAGTCTAACCGGATGCAGCTGAATATCAGCATTTTACATGGAGCGACTACCTATCTGACCTCCACAACCCAGTTACTGGGCAACACGATACCCCTTGGTAAGACTGGTTGTCAGACTTTCGGGCTTCTGACGACCCGTAACGACTGTCAAAGATCTACAAATGACAGCCGGGACCAACGGCTTAACGTGCTTTCCGAGGCACGAAGGGGTCTTCGTATGTAAAGATGGTCACCTATCCACGGACCAACCGCGGCAAGCGTAGCTTAACCTTTTCTCCACTTAAGAATACATATTTTAGATGCCATCTTTTTTACAGACATCCTGTTTTCGCACACAAAGACAGGTCGACCGATTTTGTTTGTAGGCAATTATCGTTACTATAAGAACAATAGATGTCGAGGACCCAAAGCTACGTGGTTCTGTATGCGAAGCAGCAGACGATATGGGAACAATGTGGCGTGTAAAGCATCCGTCACTACTGTGGATGGGATAATTGTTCATTATAAACATGTTCATAATCATTTGTAGATGAACCAAGATTTTGGTAGACCATTTTTTTTTTTGATGGGAAATTATCAAATAACTTGTCCCGCTCTTCGTGTCAGACTCTTACTGACTAAAACCCACCCGTTGCCTGTGTTGCCAGGGGCTTCGGTATCCCTTTCGGACTTTTCCACGACCCCGGCAGTTGGTAGACCATTGGTTGAACTCGTAAAAGCTTAATTTTTGCGAGAGACATGCAACACACCTACTGTTATGTAAAAATAAAGGTTTCTTTTTTCTAGTCAGTATTGTTCAGTTCTTAACTACAGAGCTCATAGTTCCTTTCAGTGTTTTTCTCTAGGAAGGTCAGAATGTACCCAAACTACCTTGAAAAGAATGTATGTATAAATCTTGATTCATGGTCTTAGACAGAAAAAAAATATTATTTTTTATTAAAACCAATAGATGTGGCAACCAAAAATGTGTGTAGGTAAATTAATTTAATTTTATGTTTTCAACACATTTGCTCTTGAAGTGGAAAATTAAACACGCGTGCTTTTACTTTATATTACGGCATACCTAATGTGTGGTTATTTTTAATCTCAGCAAAGAGCCTGCGTGCTTTTCTATGCCTCTATATTTTTTGAATAAGTAAAATATTCATCAGTAAATGTCTAATTTTTATTAATAAATAAAATGTGATAAATAAACATAATATTTCATTATTAAGTTTTGTTACATTAAATTGTGTTCTACCTAAATTCAATTTTTTTTTAAATTGTTTTTAAGGCTTCTAAGCTGTTTCACCAGTGCAAATTAAACCATAGATTCACATATTTGTAGCTTGCATAGCCAAGCTTAATGATTAAGTGGGCACTCTATAATTATGAAGCTAACTCACAGCTAGGTAAATTTTATATTAAGGCTCCCGCAGATAGGCGCGACGCGACTCTAGTAGAACGATTTCTATGAAAATTTCAAGGGAAGTGTCGTGCTGCCTGTCGCGCTCGCGATATCGCGCCAGCCTGCACGAGTCTTTACGCTTTGACCTTGATTGTGGAAAATGTTCGATCATATTTGTCTATAAGCTTTGTGATTACCTATTTCTCAGAATATTTTGGAAATATGTCGACATCAAGTAGGTACCTACCTAATATTTCTTTTCTTTTTAGATTTGATTCTCCGCGATCCACTTAGTGAAACAAGTGATGCAAGTGAAAATCTGTTACCGAAATCAAAGGACAGATACTTCGTGGCGTATGACAACTTCATCCAATGGAAAAACAGCCAAAAAGACAGCTCATTTAGTGAGAATGTATTTTTGGCATACTTCAATGAACTGGCACAAAAATACAAGCCGAGCACGCTGTGGTGTTTTTATTCCATGTTAAAAAGCACTGTTTCGATCAAAAATGGTGTTGACATCAAAACGTATTCCAGCCTGACTAATTTTTTAAAGAAACGCTCAGACGGTTTTAAAAGTCCAAAGGTCAAAACATTGTCAGCAAATGACGTTGAAAAGTTTTTGAAAGAAGCTCCGGACAAACAGTATTTAGCCACAAAGGTCAGTTGAACTACTTAAGCACGAGTATAAGCACTGCACGAGATCAGCATCTGCACGAGATCAGTATCGCTTCATTCAAGCCGTTCGGGATTATTTTGATTAAACTCCATACTGCGACTTATCAGCATCGTAATGGCGCGGGATCTGTAGTAAACTGCAGTGACCGAGTTTGCGGCGGAACGGTGGCGCAGCCGTCGCTAAGGCTCGGCCTACCTCTCAGTAGCCACGCTTACACCCAAAATCTAGTACAGTCCCATAAACCGAGAAAAAGATCCCAGGAGAGGCTGCTCGGAATATTTCATAGGACTTAAACTACCGTTAACAAACCGCCACTGAGTAAACGTCATCCATCACTCACTATAACCGCGCCGTTCCGACACAGCAAATAACTTGTCGTTCAATTTTGGATTTTAGATCAAATGCATTTACTATTCAGAATAGCGGACAGCTCGCGGACAGTGCGCCGACTGCGCGCTTCAAGCGTACTCGCCGGGGAGCAGAAACGCCTACAAGCGGTAAGCATGCCGCCGCCTCGCTGTCCTTGCGGTGACCCTAGTACTAATCAACCAACTAAACACACGCACGCGAACGATAAGCATTTTGTTTTTCGTGTGGGAGATTATCTAATAACTTCTCCCGTTCTGGGCGGAGCGGGAGGGTGTGTCAGACTATTACTGACTAAAACCCACCCGTATTCCTTCCGTTGCCTGTCTTGCCAGGGGCCTCGGTTACCCCTTTTGGACTGCCACGCAATCCCGGCAGGCATCGGCCCTAGTGGACCCCTACACTTGTGCTGACATTTCTTTGAGGCACGCGTGGAACACAACGCGCTGACGACCCGGCCCTGGTCCTTATCGGACGGCGAGCTACCCATTACGACAAGCTGTCACCTCACCGGTGCACGGTGGCGTGCGATCGTCTAGCTACCGGCGCGCGGCGCGACAGTTGAACTGTGCGATTATAGTGAGTGATGACCTTAAGCAAGGCTCGCTCGCTCGAGCTAACGTTGACGCCTGGTTGACGATGAGCCGCGGCGATGCTGATCCGTTGCAGGGCTAATTACATATGTGTGCGATGACTTTTATCTAAACCTACTATATTATTTGTATATTATATTGTTACAGAATAAGTGTTTTATCTCTTTCCAGGTTGCGTTGATATTCGGAATTGCTGGTGGATGTAGACGCCATGAACTACATAATATTACTACTAAAGATGTGGAAAATCACGGCAAAATGCTTCTAGTTAGAGTCACTAATACTAACAACAATATTCCACGATTATTTCATATTCACGGTCCGTCTTATGAAGTAGTAAAGAAGTACGAAGCTCTACGTTCGAAAAAAGCAAAAAATAACCACTTTTTTCAAAATTATCAAAAAGGTAAATGTACGGTACAACCTATTGGGGTGAACAAATTTGGTTGCATGCCGAAGGAAATCGCAAAGTTTTTGGGATTACCAGATGCTGACTCTTTCACCGGACATAGCTTTAGAAGAACTTCAGCTACGTTGCGGGCTGATCCTGGAGCGATATAATTGTCTTTTAAGCGTCATGGCAGGTGGTGATCTAACACAGTCGAAGAATCGTATGTCGAAGACTCGATGTTGTATCGAGACCGGCAATCAATTTGGAGCCTCTCTATAGTCTCTAAGAAGTTTTGCGTTGAACCCTGCCTTACTACTTCTTACAACAATATTTTGGTGGCTCCTTCTACTAAAGAGGAATTATAACACCCTTCCACCTCATATGGAACTATGGCGTCATCTCCGGCAACTGGGGCTTCCCCGCGTGGAAGTCGAAATTATTATACTAGCGGGATAAAAAGTATCCTACGTTAAGAGAAGGATACTTTTATCCCGATGGTAGTTCGAATCCAGGTCATGGTCTGGGTACCCGCATCCAATTCCGTTCAGCCGTTAAGGCATGATTGATTAAAAAACATGATCATCAACAACATCTATAGACACTTATAATAATAATAAAAAAAATATTCCATATTTTTAAATGTTTTTAATATTCTAATATTTAAAAATATAATTTATGAGTATGTAATGAAATAAAAGAAAATAATAATATAATCTTTATTCGTGAATATGAGACAACCATAAGGAGTAACTTAATAATAGCCAAAAATCGTTTAAAGTTATTTTGACAATAAAATGTAGGCAGGTCAACTTGGTACAAAACAAAGTTGCTTTTCGTGTCTGTCTGTGTGACCGCTTTGTTAGACCTTCTGAACTCCACACTGGATTTCGATGCGATTTCAACATCATTTAGATTTATTCCGTAAGTTTATGTGTACGAAACATGTATATTTAATTTAGATTTAGTACAGATCTCGTTGTTTTGACATGTCGCCATTGCACCCGTGCAAACTTTGATCAAGAAATCAAAGCGTGCGAAGCAGCGGCGGGTCACTTGTTTATAACAATATAATATTCACATTTAAAATAAAACAATACTGTAATATAAATGCTATCATTTTTCTTTAGAAAACCCAATGACACTTTGCCCGACCTGGGAATCGAACTATACTGGGTATAAAAAAGGGGGACTATTCTCTAAGTCCTTCAACGAAGATACGGGCCCGTACGAAAGTAGTTCATAACAAGTGACAAATTAAAATTTTCGAACGTGCACAAACACATCTCGCATAGGGTCGCAGCATTATGCTGAGCGTTGGCCGTTTGGCGTGGATGTGACACATATTCTCCCCCAAATTGTTTCTTTTTTTATTTGTGTTCCTTCTTTGTGTTATGTTTACCGCAAATAAACGAATTTTCTTTCTTTCTTTCTTTACATTGCGAGTAGGGACAACTTTCAAATCGTGTTGTCATTCATTCTCAGTTCGGGCTCCGAAGAAATCTTATGTCCGGAAGTGATACGGTACTCTGGTACTGGAAACGCCCGTAACTTTGGCCGAAACTACGGATTTAGTGCTTAGGGAGTAGACCCCTCAGGACCTCTAGACCAACGAGGCAGTCAGATTAGTTTTATTTGTATTAAAGCATTATTAGTTAAGTTAAATGACTATTTATTAAAGAATACAAATTTGTAATAAATGAGTTTGAAAAACATATGTAACCTTTTGCTTTGAATGTCAAATGCAGATACAGTTTTGGGTCCAAAATTCCGGTACAAGTTCTAACAATATTAATTTAACCTTTTTAGTTCTGATATATACTAAGACGCGCTATGGTAAGCCGGCGATCCAGGTGGGGAAGTACAGGTTTAACCGAAACAACCGCAGTTCTGGAGCCAGGTCTTTATGGATCTGTTGTAGGAACAGCATGGGATGCAGAGCCACAATCACTACGTTCAATGACGTCGTGATTAAACAAAAATGTGTGCATAACCATTAAGATAGATTAAGGCGCTGACAAGACCCAATTGACCAAAATAGGCTTCTCTTAAGAAAAAATATTGCCAAATCTATATAGTTTGTGATAGCGGAAAAAAATATATTTTAATTTTGAACATATTTCCCAGAACTTGGTTGTTACCAAAACACGTTTTGAAAAAATATCTCGATACAAACTAACGTTAGAATAACCTCTTACCCTGAGTTCTAATCCAAAATATCTGTATTAAATATCAACATACGAGGGTCATTCAATAAATACTTAGCCTACAAAAAGTAAACGAAAATTTTGGAAAAGTGGAAATTTATTTTTCAACAAAGTCTCCTTTTAGTTCGATACACTTAGCCCAGCGATGCTCCAACTTTTTTAACCCGTCCGAAAAATAGTTTTTGTCAAACTCTGCAAAATAGGCCTCCGTGGCGGCGATGACCTCCTCATTCGATCCATATCTATTCCCGGCGAGTGATTTTTTCAGATTAGGAAACAGAAAGAAGTCACAGGGGGCCAAATCTGGAGAATACGGTGGATGGGGCAACAATTCGTAGCGTAATTCGACCAATTTGGCCATGGCAACGGCAGACGTGTGAACCGGTGCGTTGTCGTGGTGAAACAGCACTTTTTTCTTCGCCAGATGGGGTCGTTTTTTCTTTAATTCGGCGTCGAATCGGCCCAATAAATCGGCATAGTAAAGCCACAGGGCTTTACTATGCCGATTTATTGGGCCGATTCGACGCCGAGGGTAAAACAATTACAGAATTGTTTTACCCTTCTCGAGGTAATCGATGTAGATCACACCTTGTGAATCCCAGAAAACGGTGGCCATAACTTTTCCGGCCGATTTTACAGTTTTCGCCTTCTTTGGAGCACGTTCTCCGGTCTGGATCCATTGTTTTGATTGCTCCTTGGTCTCTGGTGTGTACCAGTGGATCCAGGTTTCATCGACGGCCACAAAACGACGCAAAAACTCCGCTGGATTCCGCTTAAACAGCGCCAAACACGTCTCCGATGTGGTCTCACGGTTGCGCTTGTTTTCTGGTGTGAGTAAACGCGGCACCCATCGCGCCGACAGCTTTCTCATGCCGAGTTCCTCGTGAAGAATATGATGCACTGTTCCTTCTGAAATGCCTACAGTCTCAGCTAGCTCCCGAACCTTCAATCGGCGATCTGCCAATACGAAATCATGGATTTTTTTAATGTTTTCCTCCGTAGCAGCTGTTTTCGGTGCACCTGGACGTGGTTCATCAAAAACCGACGTACGGCCACGTGCAAACTCGTTGAACCAATTCTTGACGGTGGCCATCGATGGAGAAGAGTCACCGTACACAGCATCCAAGCGCTCTTTGATTTCGATGCGCGTTTTCCCTTCCAAAAATAGGAATCGAATCACCGAACGATATTGCTCTTTTTCCATTTTTGTAAAACCGATCGACACGTTCGCTTCCATAAGTTGACAAATTAAAACAAATGAAGGGATTGGAATGAAAATTTGAAAAAAGAATTAAAAAAGAATGTGCTACACTGTGGTAAAACTCTTTTGAAACTACAGCGCCCTCTGGCGATGAGGCTAGGTACTTATTGAATGCACCTCGTACGTGACGTATTTAATTAAAAACAAGAACGTCTTATTTGAATGCAGAACTTGGTTTTTTTTTGTTTTCGATTACTGAATTCAATTTTGAGTAAATACATAATTGCTTCATATTTTGCTATAAATTGCAAGCGTTGTGTCATCGCGATTCTCTTTCTTTTCAATGCAATCTGACAGTGACCGCGGTTTAGGTTTTGTCAGCGTCTTAAGGGCAGCCAGAAGCATAGCTCGACAGCTGAAAGTTACACTTGATCGGTGGCCAGTAAAACAATCAGAGTTTCGCCCGAACGTGTGTTATTAATGGGGATGGGCTAAGGTTGCCTGCGAAATTCAAATTTTCTTATGTATTTTACAATTTGCAGGTTCTAATGGTTACAATTCGGTAAATACATATCTTTCACGGTCGCGAAACATATTTTGATCCACATAAAACCTCATCATCATTTCAGCCGAAAGACGTCCACTGCTGGACATAGGCTTGGGGGAGCCAAGCACTGCTACTTCGACCGGTTTTGTGCTTCCCCCATCCAGCAGATTCCTGCGGCCTTCACAAGGTCATCGGTCCACCATAGGAGGCCTTCCAACGCTAAAAAACCTCATACTGATCTGCATATTGCAAAAAAACGTAAGAAAATTTGAATATCGCGGGCTGCCGTGGCGTTTTCACTTTAAAGCTGGGTATCCAATATGTTAGCGCACCAACTGTGTTCCGCGCACATGGCTGTTTTATCCAATCATATGGCAGATGCGCGGAGCACAGTTGGTGCGTGAACAAAGTGAGGTATCCACTTTGTTCACGCACCAACTAGTGGATACTCAGCTGAACAGCCTTGCCGTGCAGGGGTGCTTTGAAGGTATCTTGACCATAATTTTAATTAGCTGGTCAAGTTGTGCTTATGTCTGTTCTGATGAAATTGCTTATTACCATAGATTATATATTAGAGACAGAGCTGTCTTATATTTTACGTAGGTAATGTCTACACTAGTTGCATGGTTTTGTTTATTCCTTGAAATAAACCGTCCTCAAAGTGCGATAATTGTTGCTTCCATGAGTAAAATAATATTTACTATAAATTAACCTTATTAAGCAGTTAAACATCGTTTAGAAATTAGCTAAATACTATAAATTTATAACGTTCTCCCTTTTATTTATCTTTTGAAATTAAAATTTTTTAACATTTACTTTTTACTAACAGCCAAGTTTTTTCATATTTTTTTTGTATGTAGGTAATCACTTCTTACATAATTGTTGGTGCCAGCTTCTTTGTTCTATCAGCTTATTGTTAGATAAAATATTATTTTGGTTTGAAATGTGTTTTTTATTTGTATTTAAATGTATACTTAATTTGATCTTTTGGCTAAGTAATAACAGCGGCACGGGTCGATCGATCAGGTTAAGCTACGCTTGCGGTGGTTGGTCCGTGGATGACCACCTTTACATACCAAGATCCCTGTGGATGGTTGGTTCCGGCCGTCATTTGTGGAGGTCTGACAGTCGTCACTGGTCGTCAGAAGCTCGAAAGTCTGACAACTAGTCTTAACAAGGGGTGTCGTATTACCCAGTAGCTGGGTTGTGGAGGTCAGATAGGCAGTCGCTCCATGCATAATACTGGCATTTATTGTATTCAATTAGACCCTTAACCAATCTATATAAGTTATACACTAGATTTATTTTAGACATAGTTTAACATTTTCTTACTATTTCTTTTTTTCTTATAAGTAACTTTGTAATGATGTAATTTCTAGTAATTTCTATGTGAACTTATGAATACAATTATTATTATTATTATTATTCAGCTGCATCCGGTCAATATAGTTGGGAAAAGGCTAGGCAGTTGATGATATGTTGATTTTAATGAAAATTATTTAAACCAATCTAGATCGCATCTCCCGTTTCTAAAGAGAATACTTATGTTAAAACCTGAATCGTGTAAGGGCTTGTACAATTTGCTGGCTGAAGTTAATTTGTAAAATAATTTCTTCGTCCCAAACAGTTTCTACTCGCTCCGGAAAACCAGTAATGGAGGTTGACATCAATAGGTACATACATACAACCTTGCCTTGCGATCCTAAGGCCCGTGTTACAGAACCACACTCAAGACTCTAGTATTACTTATAACTGGTTTCAACCAATCAAATGGTTTTTAAATAGTTTTAAATAATGCTTGAGTCTAGATTGAGAGTTTGTAATACGGGCCTAAGAAACGGCACAATATGAAATCAGCATGCAACAAACTGAACAGTTTATTCCGAGTGCAAGGACACTGTAGATAAAGTTAAAGTTAAGTAAGACTGGAGCAAAATTAGAAAAAAAATAGGCAGTCATAGGGACTGTCGACAGAAATGAAAACTTAAAACTATGGAATAACATATATACACATAAATACATATGTGTAAGCATGTACAAAGGCCGCTGCGTGTCGCCAGTCTAGCGCAATACGCCACGTGACGCGGTTGGCATGTCGGTGACGTGAACCCATAAGATCTTCCCCTACCAAAAATTGCTCGACGCGGCTAAAGAAGGTTTCACTTCAAAAATGTTGTTATTTCCATGTCTTTTATTTCTGCATAACTGATCTAAAAAGAAGTGTTGATGTCAAAATAACTGCCACGAATTCGTTATCGTTATGACTTTATTGAGTCATGTTCTTTGATGGGTCATTTGGTGAATTTGTCATGAGTTCTATGTTTTGCTTTTCAGGTGCTAGAATTATGCAAACGAATAGAGGTACTCCGCTACTTCAGATCAAAGAGCACAGGTACAATTGTAAGAGGAAACTCGGCGGAAGGATCTACTGGGTTTGCAATAAAGCCCCACAAGGATGCAGGGTCTCCATCGTCACATATGATGACGTCATCATCAGAGTCAAGAATGAACACAACCACCCATAAAGACTCTTTAAGTTTTTGTCTATTAAACTGCCAGTTTTTTTATGTAAACATTTTTGGATAGAATGTGATTTTGACAATTAGTTTGCTATTTTTTGTATACACTAAGTATGGTGATTATAGTTTTTAAACTGAAGTGAAAATATAGACAAGGAATTGTCATGCTGCATATAAAATTATGGGTTTGGATGAAAAAGAGGCAGCTCGATCGTAGCATTCGTAGCGCAATATGAGCTACGACGTAGCACTAAGCGTAGCGAGACTCCTCTACGAGAATAATAATAGGTGTGTACAATTCAACTAAGTTCTTGTTCATAATAGGAATTTGCAAATTGAATAAAAGTAAGTATCACTAATTAAATAATAATAATTAAGGAAATTGGATCTTGCAGCTTATAAGTTAATCAATCAAATTGGTTAGAAGATAATTACATTTCATCTATTTTTAATTTAAGTATTTAGTAGTGTTTTCTATTTAAGGGTCGGGTAATCGCCGTTGACCTTAGCCATATAAATACGCGTCGCGCTCACCCCGCGCCGCTGTTCGATTCTATAGGGAATATTTATTTTTAGTAACGAAATTATGAGTATTTGAAAAGAATCACATATAGAATTAGAGATAATAAAATAGTCTGTTCATACAAAAAAATCATGAATATATCTTAAGTAGTTTGAAAGTAATATCGTTTTTATGCTTTGGGTAGACATTACTTCTTGAATTTATTTCATAAAGTATTATACTCCAATACTTAAATATTCACATATAGAATTGATGTGTATGCTAGTTTAACATACATTTTTTGCATAACTTACTTGCATTATATGAAGGCGTAATAACAGATTTAAAAGTCACTAAAATCATATATCTGCGCCTTAATAAGGAATCATTTTTACTAAGTATTTGTATTTGTATAGTATTTGTACTAAGTTGTCCTATTGCTAAGTTTTTGCTAAGTAATAGGTATAGTCTTGTTTTAGTAATAGTAATGTTAATATTATTAAAATTTTATTCAAAGAACTTTTTTGTTCTTTGTCGGTGTTAGTAATACTTACTATGTTAGTCCTAAAGTAACTATTATTAAAATATATATTAAAATCTATTCATACATAATATTTAAAATACTATGAACTCAACAAAAATAATAAGGGGCGGGGTTATATAATATTATATTGTGGGTGTACCGTATTTTATTATTCCTTGTTTTATTTATACGGAATATTATTAATAATACATACATAAACTCACGCCTTCTTCCCATGTGGGTAGGCAGAAACTACAGAACGCCACCTGCTAAGATCTTTATTTACTCCTTTTGCCTCGTTTACTTTAATAAATACGATAACATCATATTTCTTATTTTAAATTTAAGGAATTCCGTTTTCATAAATAGTGTTACCAAACTGCATGGAAAATAAAATATGTAAAAATAAATTCTATGTTTTGCCTTTCCTTCCATCTTTCGTATCGTTACGAAATACATAAGACTGGCTTAAAATGCCGTGGTAAAATATTGACCGGTCAGTACGTTGAGACTATTCGATCAATCTGCTTAGCTTTTCCCAACTATGTTGGTCGGATTCTCATTACAAAAACATTTTACATGGGGGGACCGCCTATCTGACCTCCACAGCCGAGTTACTGCGTACCACGATACCCCTTGGTAAGATTGGTTATCACACTTGGGCTTCTGACGACCCGTAACGACTGTCAAAGATCTACGATGGACAGCCGGGGCTCACGGCTTGACGTGCTTTCAGAGGTACGGATGATAAAGATGAGCCTCATCTTTATCATCCGTACCTCTGAAAGCACGATAAAGATGAGGCTATTATAAAGCATAATTAAAAAGGTATAAAAAGTTTATTTCATTTATAAACTGATTTATAAATTATAAAACCATAGCAGCACTCAACAAAAAAAAAAGAAGATTAACTTAGAAATCTTTCATATGTTATCTATTACAATATTACGAAAAAAAAAATGCTAGTAAAATCCTAGCATGTAACTATAGTATCAAATTGCAGTGGCGTGCCTAGGGTTTAGAAATAACGCAAGCCCAATAAAATTTTAACCGATTTCAAAAAAAGAAAGTTCAGTTTTCGACTGAGTATGTAGGTACCTACGTATCTACGTATGTATCATCGCAATTTTCTCATAAACTACTGGTTAGGTACAATAAATTCTCTATCGAGCATTTTAATAAGGCATGCCGCCGGGCTTTTGGGCTTATATCAAGGTACCGCCACTGTCAAATTGTATGCTCTATAATGTAAATGATAATGATAAATGATTTTATTTCTGTAAGTAGGTTTGTACAAACACTTTTACATGTCAATAATAAGATGAAGTCGGCGTTTCCTATCTGACTACTCTGAGAAGAAAGGCCGAAACGAACTCAGAGGTCACAGTCTCTTTTAAATTCCAGTCATAATCTTGGTCAGATCATGTGAAGACCATGTCGATTGGTATCTGAAATGGTCTTTTGATGAAAGAAACACACAGATTGAGTGGACCTGTGCAGTCAGTGCACGCATTTGTCAGTAGTTGTGCAGCTCAACTCAGAACTTAAGGAGCTCAACGATTCAACGAACAATACCAAAGAAAGGACATTTGGCTAGGCCGCAAAACATACTCAAACTGCCAGACCATATTAAAAACTAACTGAGAATAAAGGCTCCTACATACTGGCGCGAATTGTCGCGCGACCCGACACCAGCAGAACAATTTCTATAAATACTTCATGGAAATTGAACTACCGGTGTCGCGTCGCGCGACAAGTTGCGCCAGTTTGCAGGAGCTTTAAAATAAAATTAAACAATGACCCACATAGTCTTCACATATTTTTAAAACTACACTAAACCCCCAGACTGACGCAGTTGAAGTCATAAAACGTTTCGTCCCGCTCCGTTTTCCACAAACGTCGCCGTTAAGTATAACAGTACAAAATCCTTAAGCAACATTGTATTTATTAAGTGACCGTACAAATAGAAAGATGCATTTTGTGTTCTACAGTGTCCGCGGGCCCGTCTCGGGTGCCAACACGGTCCGGGCCGGGGGAATGGACCGGTCAGCTGAAATGGACAACGCCCAACTGCATAACGTGCTCGCCTGAATTAAAACACCTCTGGTTATCTTGCAATGCAACTAAAGTTACAATGCCAAACGAAGACCCAAACATAGTTTGGCCGAAGACCTTGATCTTGCATTTGATTACAATGAGAGTGATCAGAAAATTTCAGACAGGTCCAATTCATGATAGGCAACAATTTCGGTTCCGAATTGAGCCATCTAAGATGTATGAGAAACTGAAAAAGCTCTGGGTGGGTGGCGTGATACCTATAGTGGAAATTCCCCCCCCGCCTGGCGGCAAACTGAAGCTAATGCTGTTAATAAAATCCTGTAGCGGTATTATGATCATTGGAATTGTACCCCAAAAACAGGCTCTGATCAATAAACTCTGGGCGCAGATTGAAAAACAATCACCTGGCAAAGTGGTAGACTTGGATTGAAATTAATATAAAAAATTCGTTAAAAATTTACCTAAGTACGGATTTCAATGTTATAATTTATGTAACACTTACATTTAGACGGAATTAAGTCATTAAAGACTGGTTTATGTTCTTGTAACCAACCAAAATGTCGTGTTTGATTGCAAAATAAATAAAAGCAGTAAAAAGAATATATTTTTATTATCATCGTGATTGACGACAATACTAATTGATTTCATTAAGAGCGTGATAGTCGGTAATAATAAAAATATTGATATTATGTGGATCTAGAGTTAAGTTTATTAATAGATGGATCATTCTATGTTTGTTAGTTTTTAAAAACAAATTCCATAAAAAAAAAAAACACTAGATCTGTATATCAATATCTTTCATCGTAATTGATGATAATGCCAATTTATTTTATTAAAAGCATGATAGTCAGTAATAATAAAGACATTGATATTGTGCAGATCTAGAGTTAAGTTTATTAATAGATGGATCCTTTGCCTGAACAAATACGTTTTGTTACAGAGGTCGCAGGACCATCATCGGCCCCTCCGGCAAAGTCATGGCTGACGAAAGTGTGGACAGGAGCGATACAGTGGAAACGGCATAACAGGGAACCAGGTCACAACGTGTCACTTGTTTGTTGCGATATATTAGCGGCCACAAATACAATAGCAGAACTGAACGTGGACGCTTGGCCACGTTTGTTAGAACTACTTTTGTTGCCGAAGGAAGCGCTTGATAGTATTGGAGGAAGACAATTCCTAGAGTACACCCAGTCTGTGTTGTTTAAAATGCAGCCGTCACTCGAACTTGATGAGCTCACCAATGCTTTGGCGAGTGGAATGGTCGGCTGCGTGAAGTTCAACCCATCGCCTGGCTGCTTCATCAAAATGCTGGTGCTTATGTACACGCCTAACGCAAACATGTATCTAGGCCTTGTACCTCACGATCAGAACCGTTTTATTGCTAAACTTCACGAACTGATAAGAACAAAATTAAACAGATTGCAAAATAAGAATGCTTGAGTTCAGGAGAGAAAAACAGCGTAAAAATAAAAAATAAAGCTTAATTTAACTGAAATTTTACTTTTAAAAGTCCTGCCGTTAAGTGTACTTTCAATAAATGTGTTGTACTAACGTACTTTTAATTATACTCTAGTCATTTCTTTAATATTAATATTAAACTAGCTGAGCCCTGCGGTTTCACCCGCATAAGTCTCGATTCCGTGGGATTATCGGGATAAAAAGTATCCTATGTCCTAACTCAAGTCATGATCTACCCATGTGCCAAATATCATTCAAATTCGTTCAGCCGTTTTAGCGTGAAAGCGCCAAAAACAAACAAACTCACTTTTGCATTTATAATATTTAATTCAGGATGTAGCGCTATCAGAAGTTGCATTCGCGTATTCTTAAGAACGTTTGCAGTCTTACCTCAGTCTCAATCATTCAAAAAATTCTGTTATCTTTGAACGTTTTTAAACTATGAGAATTGGCCTTCTGTTGTAGTCACAATTCGGATATAATTTATTTATTTATTTTTTTAATAACTAGCTGTTGCCCGCGACATCGTCTGCGATCCAGGATGAAAAGTAGCCCATGTCCTTCTCTAGGTTCCAGGCTACCTATCTGTCAAATTTCATCCAAATCCGTTCAGCCATATTAGCGTGAAAGCGTAACAAACAAACTCACTTTCGCATTTATAATATTAGTTAGGAGGAATTATGAAAATGAAACATCATCAACAAAAACACAAACAAGGATATACATTTGCTTTTATCTATTTTTATTTTATTACATATCAGTTTAAAGAAAAACATTTATTTTAGCTTTATTATTTATTATACTCTTATTAAAATAATGAAACTCAAACAGTAGAAAAAAAACAGTATTAAAGTAAGAACTGAATAGTAAATAACAACTTTAATACGTACCTATAGTTATTGTCAAAATATTTTATATATTTTAAAATGGTTCCAATTATTTTAACGAGCTCAGTCAGTTTCCAATATAATTGATGTACCTACCTAATAATGTCATCCAAAAATGATGAAAAAAGATGTTTTAATACATATTAATCTGTGTTAATATTGTATGATTTTTACTTAAGAACTACTTTTTAATTAATACTTTAAGATAAAGTCGACCTCTGGTCTGCTACAAAAAAAAAACCAAAATATTTTGTATTAATTAAGTACTTTATCTACTTCCGTATATCATCATAATCAATGTTCAATGTTCTAATAATATAATAATGCCTCTCAATCAAATCATGTTCACAATTTACTCTTCAAATAATTACATTCCAAAATATGTCTTTTATTACAAACTCGTAAAAAAAAAACGTTTTTGTTGTGGAAAGGGTCCGGGTCTCGTTCGGGGGAAAGCATCCGCACTATTTCTGTTGCTAAGGAGTAATCCAAGTATATTACTGTTACATAAGCAGCCTATAATGTTCCCACTGCTGGGACACAGGCCTCCTCTCTGTGAGAGGGAGTGGGCCGTAATCCACCACGCGGGCCCAATGCGGCTTGGTAGATGTCACATGTCTTCGAATTTTTGGTTCTAGGACATGCCGGTTTCCTCACGATGTTTTCCTTCACCGTTTTGAGAGCAGTGGTGATGAAATAATTTACACAAAGTAAAGCGCTTGTCTGGGTTCGAACCTACGACCTACAATTCGTAAGTCGCGGCCGTTACCACTGGGCCACCACTGCTCTATGTATACCATTATATAGATAGATATATATATATTACTGTTAATACAATGTTTTTTTTTCTATAATTCTTATTAATTAACTCTAATACAAGTAGTTTTGCGGACAGTAGATCTCGCGAGCAAAAACTTTTTTGCAACAATTAATATACCGCTAAATTAATTGGCAGAGGTAACGCTGTAGCCTAGTTTTGTGATGAGAAGGTGGTCCCAAATGCTCCATCAATCCCTACTTAATAATTAAAGGACCGATTCCACTGGTGGAAATCTAAAAGTGAGCAATTAATTGCATTTTGAGGAGCTATTCTGCTCATCATGCCGAAAATCCTCATCAGATCTTCACCAAATATCTATGAGACCAAGTTAAAGTTACTTTATTACAAATAAAAAAAAAACCATCGAAATCGGAACTTATAAGGCAGAGATATCCAGTAGCCCCCTTATTGCCCCTTTTTTGAGAAAGTACCCCACCAATCAAAAATTTCCGACGACAAAAAAAAATCTATTAAGTCGTAAAACCTGTATACCAAGTTTTGTCCAGATCGGTTGTAAAATACGACCTGTAGAGGAGTACCAACAAACTGCCAAGAAAAGCAAATTTTGCTCGCTCGGTCAACAAGTGTAGATAGGTAGATTTTATTAAAAAGTACATTAACATATAAACAGTTTTTGCAGTAACCGCAGGACCATCGAAGGAGTGTCAGAACAAAATGTACTTCAAAATATGGTCAGGAATAATTGAGTGGAAACGGAATGACAGGACTAACGTGTCACTACTCTCTTGCGACATCTTAGCTGCCCTTTTTGTGCTGCCAAATCCAAAGATAGGACACTTGTCCAGACTTTTGTTACAGCTTCACTTGATTCCGAAAGAAACACAAGCGTTGGACAAGAAATGGGCATGAATACAGTATGGTTTATAATGGAGCCGTGCATGGAACGCACCGAGCTTATGAAAGCCTTGCAGCAAGAAATGGTTGCCAGCGCAAAGTTCGCTCCCTCACCGGGCTGTGACATCAGAGTTATAGTGTTACTTTATTTGCGCTGCATACATCGGTTTCTTGGTCTTGTACCTACTTAGGACGCTGACAACACCTAAACCGCGGTCACTGTCAGATTGTATAGAAAAGAAAGTGAAGCGCGATGACACAACGCTTGTAATTTATTGCAAAATATGAAGCAATAATTATCTATTGAACTCAAAATTGAATTGAGTAATCGAAAATAAAAAACTACCAAGTTCTGCATTCAAATAAGACGTTCTTGTTATTAATTAAATACTAACGTATGTTGATACAATACATATATAATACATATATTATGAATACATATATTTTGGATTAGAACTCACGGTAAGAGGTTAGTTTAACGTAAGTTTGTATCGAGTTTTTTTTTCATAACGTGTTTTCGTAACAACCAAGTACTGGGAAATATGTTCAAAATTAACATATATTTTTTCCGCTTCCACAAACTATACAGATTTGGCATTATTTTTTTCTTAAGAGAAGCCTATTTTGGTCAAATGGGCCTTGTTAGCGCCTTAAGGAGCAAAACAAGTTTGTTAGTAATCTACAAGACTTGGTCAAATCGGTACTTAATCAGCTAATGGGGTAAAAGGTTTAGGATCCACAGTTACACATATTTGTCTGTTTATTTCTTTCTGACCAGCTTGCATTCGCGTTTGAACAGTTTTATTGTAATTGTCCGCGCGTAAGTGCTAGTCACTGCCTGAAATATGCATGGAGGTATTTATTATGTCCATGGAAGTTTGTGCAACAAATGACAAACCACATCATGATAATGACATGTGTAACAAATGTAAGTGGTAATAATATATAAATAATTAAATGTGAGCGGTGAGACGGGGGAGGCCGCATTGACAAGATTGGAAGACTGAGTTAGCTTCACCATTGTCCACCTTCCCGTCTCATCGCTCACATACCTCAGGCGGTGACTAGCACTTGAGACCATACTAGCTTTCAATATTTAAATTTGATCACGGTTATGTAAATCATGGTTTTAATATACATCAACACTGTGATTTTATAATTATGTCCTAATTTATTTTGAGTATGAGTCTATGGAGAGACTTGCCTAGAAGTGGGACAACATAGGTCAATAAAATCTGCAGATGTAAGTGTACTGTCTAGAAAAATATCGTGTCGTACTTACAATGTACTCGCATACTTAATGATCTCAAGACGTCATCTTCATTACTAGCGCGTAAATATTTGTTAAATGAATACAAATGTATTCATTTAACAAATATTTACGCACTAGTAATGAATACATTTAACAAATATTTACGCACTAGTAATGAAGATGACGTCTTGAGATCATTAAGTATGCGAGTAAAAAACTAAAATATCTATTGTATAATAATACAATAGATATTTTAGTTTTTAGAGTAAATAATATCTTTACTTTAATATTTTTATGTAACTATATTTACAATCTATGATGATCTAGTATTGTCACCAAACCCTATGTATTTAGTTATAGGATTTGATTGTTTATTTGTTACAAAAAATCAATTCTTCCGACCAGTAAATGGAAAAGAACCAAAATATAACTTTGTGTTAAATTGAGTATCTACATAATCAATGTTATTTAACTTATTGATGTCTATTAAATAAATCATATTAACAATTTATTCTTAGCTCAATATTTAACAATATTATTCCAGTTCAGATAATTAGGCCCTGAGTTGATTCAAAAGTTGTAGCACAGTATTTTTATGGTGCCCAATTTCCCAGTAGGAGTTAGCACGTCCTTCTTAAATATTTGACACTGACACCACCTTTATATCGTAACTGTAAGGGCTGTTTTCGTAGTTCATATGGAAAATTACTTTCTCAGTCATCTTTTTTTTGATTTCACATTGCTACATCATAATATATTTGTCCCCCACAGGTCCCATATTCACCCAAACATGGAAAGGTAACAGAGTTCTTCACTTTGGTGGCAAAAGTTTCAACTTTGTCAATAGCAGCGGTCCTAAGACCTACTGGTACTGCAACCAAGCAACTAAAGGCTGCCGAGCGTCTATGGTGACCCTGGATGACGTTATTGTCAAGATGAAGGAACATAACCATTTTTAACCACGTGCCTTTTGTTGTCCGAGTGGTGATTTTAGATGTACACACGGCGACGTATCAAGCTTATCTTTAGCTAGCCTTTTCATACAATAGAAGGTCAGTTTAAACTGGAAATGGTAATTATCTATATTATAAAGAGAGCACTAAAAAAATAAACGATACTTTTTACTGTTGTTGTACAGTAAAAAAAAAACTGTTCAGGAAACTAATTTTTGTGTAAAATAATTGATTACTGACAGTGCACTGAAATGGGCAAAAACAGTAAAGAGCTAAACAGTTATTTCAATTGGATGAACATTAAAGTTTACTGAAAGAAACAGTTTCTTTTAAGTATTGCTTATTTAGAGCTTAAGAGATGCACGGTAAAATCTACTGTTATAACTCAACTGTTTTTTTCAGTTAGTTTTACTTCTTTGGACAATAGGCTCCATTTTTACTGACCAAAGCTGTGAATATTACCGAAAAATCGACTGGGTTAACCGATTTTTTTTTCAGTGAGTGCGAATTTTGTGAGTTTATATGTGGTGGGTAATCTCCAGAACCGCAGCTCCTATTTGAATAATTATATCACAGTTTGAAACATTGTACATTTAATACATGGTACATTAGTCCAGATGGACATAGGCTATATATTATTTAATTATATACAAAAAGAAGTTCTTAATAATACTTATGAAATACTGTCTTGAATTCATGTAGACCTAGTAGGTACTTATTGTTAGGTTACTGCTCAGAACTTGTGCATAAAGGCTCGTGCACACTAGCGCGACATCGCGGGCGCGACAAGCAGCAATATGTCTGTCGCGCCCGCGATATCGCCCTAGTCTGCGGGAGCCTTAACGTGTCGTGAACCGTACCGTCTTCACATGTAAATCGCTCCCGGGTGAAGCCGGGCGCGGGTCACTAGTATACTAATTAATATTATAAAAAATACGAAAGTGAGTTTGTTTGTTTATTTGTTTTTTGTTACACTTTCACGCTCAAAATGGCTGAACGGATTTGGATGAAATTTGGCACATGGGTAGACCATGAATTGGATAAGGACATAGGATACTTTTTATCCTGATATTCCCACGGGACCGAGACTTATGCGGGTGAAACCGCGGGGCGCAACTATTATTATTATAAATGCAAAACTGAGTTTGTTTGTTTGTTACGCTTTCATGCTAAAACGGCTATACGGATTTCAATGAAATTTGGCACATGGGTAGACCATCTCGGTAGTACGTTTCCTGCATACAAGACGGTATTCTGTTCACGACACGATGTGCACAATTTTTAATTCATGATAGTATTTCAATCATTAGTATTAAGCTACTAATAGGATTTGGATGAAAGGCACACAGATAATTCATAGCCTGGATTAGCACATCGGGTACTTTTATACCACTAGTACGTTTCCGTCAGATAATTTCCGACCTCCACACGGGTGAAGCCGTGGACAAAAGCTAGTGATATTATAAGTAATAAGAGAGAGATAGGTTACTTAACCAACATTCAGTTTTCCGGCACAATGTCGCACTATTGGGTGACACGTGGAAGTAGGACGGCATATCGTAAATATCGGGAGCGAAAAAGAGACAAGGTGATATAGCCACTTGCGAAGCACGTATAACCTTTTTGTATTCCGACCACCGAGAGAGTAAGTTTCTGACACCTGTCAGTTGTACAAGATCAGGAACTAATAAAGTTTAAATTCGTTAAACATACGTATTCTTTTGTACTCGGCCGTCAGATGTCAGGAACGCAATCTCTCATCGGCCGCAGTTTACTCTTTTTTAAGGTTCCGTAGTAAACAAGGAACCCATATAGTTTCGCGCCATGTCCGTCTGTCTGTCTGACCCCACTGTAGCTCAGAGACGCTTAGTACCCACTAGAAAGCTGTAATTTGGCATAGGTATACATATTAATCACGCCGACAAATTGCTATATCCGATATTTTTTTTTCTCTTCTACCCCATGGCGTGGGGTATCGTTGGATAGGTCATTCAAAAATATTGCAGGCCTGTGAACACCACTTTCGATTCAAGGATCCACTTGCGTAATATTAAGCATTAAAGTGCTAATTTTTGTTAGAGTTGAGTGTCCCCCCCCCCCCCCCTCTGCCGACTTTACGGTTGTTTATGGAGATGTGAAAAAAATCATGGCAGTAGTACATATAATGAAAATAAAAAGAAAACTATCACGGCTAAGTAGGCTTTACAAGTTAACGAATTACAGTCGACCAACTAAAATTTGCAGTTGTAGAATTGATCGTGGCATATATCGATGTATGGGAGAACAGGTTTTTCAACTACAATGTTAAGTTTGTTTTTGGAATAAATTCGTCTCAAGTAATCCTAACTACGGAACCCTTCATTGTGCGTGGTCCGACACGCACTTGGCCGGTTTTTTACTTATAATATCTTATACCTTGCGATTGCGAGACGGAGCGAGAGGGCATGGGCAGCCGTCACCTCCTTCTGCGAAGCAGTAATGCTCGCGAAGGAGGAGGCGGGACGGTTGAGGGAGAGGCAAGTTTCGCGCCCTCTCGCCCCTAGCCACCGCAGGAGACGCCCTGGGCGTCGGGAATCCCGGGCGGATTTCCGGCCACCGTAGGCGCGGGCTTGCGGACGGTGAGCAATGGGTAGCTCACCGTCCGGTAAGGACCAGGCCCAGGTCGACGGCGCGTCGTGTTCCACGCGCGCCTCAAAGAGATGTCGTCAGCAGAAATGTAGGGGTCCACTAGGGCCGATGCCTGCCGGGGTCGCGGGAAGGTACTAATGGGAAGGAATACGGGTGGGTTTTAGTCAGTAAGAGTCTGACACACCCTCCCGCTTCGACCAGAGCGGGAGAAATTATTTGATGATTTCACATCAAAAAAAAAAAAAATATCTTGCGATTTGCAAAATTTATTTTAGCATGAAGTATGGTTCTCACACAGTTCCTGGCAGTATAGCAATAGTAGAAGCATTATGATAATATTAAGTTTTATTAGTTAAACGAGTTTTTTTTATGTTGACGTAAATCTTGTTATTGTTCTAATGGTTTTAGTAGTGTATTAACTAGTTGTGTATTGTCACAAATGTGTTCTTTAATATTATAAAATAATAAATATTTGTGTGTTATGTATGTTAATAAAGATAATATTTTTGATGCTTGTTTCTCTGTAGTTTCATAGTGTTTGTGTCTAGAAAATTAAGATAAAAGGATTGGGTTAAGAGCTAATCATAAGAATCATAACACTACACAAATATTAATAAGTTAAAATTACAATATCGTTTATTTACATAACCAAATTACAAGATGGTTATTAACATTAACTAAAAGAGAGAGAGGGTGTTTTTTTAGGTTTAACTTAGTTTTAATTTAATTAAAACTTAGTTGACTTAGTTTTAATTTAATTAAAACTAAGTTAAACATAAAAAAACGCCCTCAACGCATTGTACCGAGGATGCTGGCGGAATTTCCTCGTTGAATTGCGTTGCGCGAGAAAGCCGCCAGCTTTTCGGTCACCAGTTACATCGACTAGACGTTTCGCGATTTCCGCAAATAACTTGT
This sequence comes from Atethmia centrago, assembly GCA_905333075.3. Classification (NCBI taxonomy): domain Eukaryota; kingdom Metazoa; phylum Arthropoda; class Insecta; order Lepidoptera; family Noctuidae; genus Atethmia; species Atethmia centrago. The sequence continues at coordinate 7,996,773 of HG995383.1, read as the reverse complement.
GCGCCCTGGGACCCCACGGACCGAGGGTCTCGACGCCAAAGGGCACAAAGTTGTAAAGTTAAAATTTATAACTAAATTCATTCTAATAATTATTAACTGAACAACAACAAAGATGATAACATCATAGCACAAGACGTTCCATAAACAAACTAATTAAAAAAATCCAAAATTCTTTGTTCTACAGAAAAAGCATCATTTTCATACTAGTTTTGACACTAGATACAGTATTGCTCGATATTAACCAACATAGATTCAACTTCAAATGCATGTCCGGTGAGCTACGCTACTGGATATGCAACAAATCCTGGCGAGGTTGGAAGGCCTCCATTACCACGCTCGCCCAGAGGATCATCCGGACTAGGGAACTTCTATTCTCATGTTTAGATCTTTGTCATTGAGGTTCAACGTTCTATTTCGTCGCTTCTTATTTTTTCCTTCAAATTATAAGCGCTTGGATTTCACGGGTCTCCTTTTTGAATCGTACTAACAACGAAGAAATAATGTGTCCAATGCCTTAAATTACTTTCTGTCCTTTCAGGGAGACAGTTTTATGGGTTCCTCTGGGCCATGTCTTTCGATAATTTATAAGGGCCAGCTATCCCTGGCCTGCAATACAAGCCGGTTTAGATAATTTGCTTCTACGAAAAAGTAACTAATTATTATCCATACTACTTGGAAACGAAAATGTTAGTTTTCGTCCATTGGTTCTATCGTTGTAGTTGTGTACTTTCAGTTTCATATAAGTTTATTTGTCTTTCTCTTTTCAGTGTCCCCAGTCTTCTCGCAGACGAAGCACGGGAAGCCATTGCTACATATAAACCATTATCGGTTTAATTTTAAGCACATGTTTGGTGATCGGGGGTACTGGGTTTGTAACCAAGCTTGGAAAGGTTGCCGGGTTGCCATCAGCACTAAAGGCAGTGTCATCATCCAGATTAAAAATCTGCATAATCATCCTTGAATAGATAATTGGCGATAGTGTCCAAGAATGCGGTCAATTTTTAAGTAGCAGTAAATTAAGTCTTCAATAAATACTTTTTCTGTCGTCCTTTCTTTTTCTTAAATTCATGTTAAGGTGGGTTAAGACCAAAATAACACAGAACCAGAATAAAAGCTAGAGCATTCTTTTCTTGATATTCTTGACATTTTAGTATGAATCTAGACAAACGAAAGATTGCCGACATCCCCTGTTTACACAAAAATAATTTGTTAGAGAGGGGATACAATCTTTAGAAATCATTCTGTTTTATTTTTTTTTCCGATTTTGTAAGTCAGTCATCTACATAATATAACGAACGCTTGGAAGAAATCTTGTAATTTTTTGGTAATGCATAAAGGTTTCTCATGCTCTTGCATCTTCTATGAAAATTGGTTGATCTTGATAAATCGTATTACGGTTATAAAACTATGCTTTCAGTCACACTAAAATGCCGTTGATGACATAACTACTTTTCAAATTGACCGGTTTTCAATGTTATTTTTATTTTGCAGCCAGGTTTGGTTGTGTTTGGGTTGTTATTTTGGTTTTGCACTATACTACATTTATACTACACGGTTATTATTATAGGAAAAAATCTGGTCTGATATACGGTAAACATTTTTGGGTTTGCGAGTGGAGAAAATCTAAAAATTTTAAGGCTATTTATTTTCCAGGCGACTAACAACTTAAAGGGTGACTGACTATTTGCTACTAAAAAAATAAAATGGGTAGCAAAAATAGTAGGTTGGCAGCTACAGTGAAGTAGCATTTTAAGTATAAAATCATTTGGGTTAGGTTAGGTTAGAACAGTGATCACCAACGCGCGAAGGCGAGCGAGCGAAGCGAGCTTGCCGCGGCAGCGGCCGCCGAGCGCCAGATCCCGTCGGTTGTTGGTGGCTCTCAGTTACCTAAACAAAAACTCGATGCTACATAGTTTAAATTAAAACAAAGCTAACAATTGATTATTAAACTGCTACTTTGTACTTAAAATGCTACTCCACTGTAGCTGCCACCCTATTATTTTTAAAACTCTAAATCAGATTAGTTTGTCGCCTTGTTAAATACATGCCAAATTTTAATACTTCTTCTGCTGGTACCGAGCACAGTTGCATTGTAAAAATAAAATGATCTTACTGAAGAAGAAAATGATCTTACTATACGTATTTGCATTATAAAAGCCCTTTTTAATTGGTCAAGGACAGCTAATGAGACACAATTGATTTTCTATTGTTTGACTCCCAATCGGCGTCGCGCGGGGCTTAACAGGTTAAATCATGTTTATGCGTTGTTCAGAGGCGGTGACAATTGACAGTAATTGTCATGACTTTGACTGACTGACATATGTCAGATAGTGTAGCATAGAACGTCGACTGTCATAGCCGCCACCGCTTCTATCTGAACGGCGCTTTATTTATTTGGTTAATCAAGTGTAATATCGGCATTGTATTAATGGAGTTTCATTTAAGCGATGCATTTGTGTTTGTTTGTGATCTACTCGAGACAATTGTTTGTGTTTATATTCATATGTGTGAGTAAATTAATTATATTGCCATTGATTTAATACATTTTTCAAAAGTTTTACTATTGATTTTTGACAGCTATACATATGCAATTTTAATACTTTATTCCAAATAACTAAGGAAGAAGTGATGTAGGTTCGTATCTTATTTAGAAAGTCATTATATAGAACAATATTTATTTGTAAAAATAATATCAGTCTGTAACTGTCCTGCAGAGGAAAGTCCTCTTCTCATACAGGAAGAGCACGAGCAGATTACTGCTCGTGCTCGTGCTCTTACTGCGCATGTCCGTCTTGAGCAAGCGTGGTGTAATCACCACGCTTGCGACTTCATACTTTATTCATTGTAAGTCCAAGTTTTCTCAAGTTGTTTCCCTCCACCGATGCACTAACATCGGTGGAGGAATTATATCCAAAACCGTCGTTCATGAGAGGCGAGGCCTTAACAACGAGATCGTCACGATAAAAAAAATAACACTCCATCTTATTGCTATTAAAATACTGAACAGAAAACACTAGACTTTTTATAGAACCCGGCGGGGTGTCCTTTGCTATATAAAGGCTTCCACTACTGAAAATATTATCGAAATTATTATACCAGAATTGCGTCACACCGTGGCGTCGCGACTGTCTGCGGGAACCTTAACTCAGACGAATATTTCAATAAAGAAACAGTGTCAATCAATGTATGGTTTGTACGTGTGGTAGGTGAATTTTTCAACAGAGTTCTTTATTCATACTTTACATGTAACCGAGTACACTTAGGAAATAGGACTTTAAAAGTAGACTAGCAATATTTTGACCTCCAATTCATCAATCTTTTTCTTTCTTTTACAGTTTTCTACGAAAACTGCTGCGGTAGGACCTATCTTTGGTACAAAGGTTTCTGGTACCGGAAGTACAAAGAGTCAGGATCTACCATCTGGTGGGTCTGCTACAAGAGATCGTCGTTGAGGTGCACCGGCTCCATCATCACAGATGCGGGGGAACTGGTAAAGACTATCCCCCGTCATTCCCATGAGCAGAACCTATGGCAGAAGGCCTTCGACGGACTCCTTAGCTGAAGTTAAGAAACATGATGTTTTAAGCCAATTTGTTAGTATTAAAATTGTTTTGCGGATTATTTTACTGTTCGACGTGTATGTTTAGGGATTACTCTACTAGTTTTAGGCTCAATGGGCACTTTTGTTCAGTTGAGTCGAATCCGCTACCGAATTCGCTCATGAATTATTTTTGCGATTGGTTCCGATGGAATCCAAACTAGTCTGTGGTACATGAAATTGCGCAGGACCGTTTTTGGGGTGATTCAACATATAATCACTAGTTTTTTATACTATATTAGTACATTGAAGTCTATTCAGATCTTTCTAGTGAAATCACGTAATGGAAGGTTTAAAAATAAATTGTTCGTGATATTTTCGGAAATTTATGCAAACGAAATGATTCGTAAACCTATGTTTTTTTTATCTTTTGTTTGTACAAAATGTTCCTATGACCTGTTTATGAATATTTTCATAATAAGCGAATAAGTTTGCGAGTTATGGTAGTTAACGCTAGTCAACCCTGGTATGGTAGTTTACCCTAATTCTTAAGAACAGAATAGGAATAGCGTTAGCTGCCTATAACATAAAATTATAACTCTACATCACTTAGGCCCCACTTGCGCGACAAATCACTAAATACGGATATATTTAGCGTAGCGTAGCGTTAAAATAATTTAAAACATCGTTCTATTTCTGTGAATAGGGAATATGCACGTCATTCAAAACTTATCAATTATATAAATATACATTGTGTAGGGGTAAAAAACATCTGCATCCAGTTAGACTGGAAGCTGGCCACAACATAGTTGTGAAAAGGCTAGGCAGATGATGAGGAGTCAAGAAACAAATTCCTATTTTTTTAAATTTTTAGGGTTCCCTAGTAAACAAGGAACCCCTATAGTTTCGCCATGTCCGTCTGTCTGTCCCCGCTGTAGGTCAGAGACGCTTAGTACTAGAAAGCTGTAATTTGGCATAGGTATACTCGTACATATTAATCATGCCGACAAAGTGATAAAAAATCCTCCCTTGCATGTAATGTGAGGATGATATTTTTTTTCTCGAGTATCCCATGGTGTAGGGCATCGTTGGATAGGCCATTTAAAAATCACTTTTTGATTTAAGGGTCCGCTTGATCCCCCCTCCCCCTGTCAGCTAAATGGTTATTTATGGTGGGCGTATCGTTGGATAGTCTGTGAAAACCATTTTTCGATTCAGGGATCCGTTTACGTAATATGAAGCTATAAAGTGCAAATTTTTGAAATGTGATATGAATGGTGAATATGATTATATATGAAAAAAATCATGGCAGTAGTACATATAACGAAATTAAAAGGAAAACTGTCACAGCTAAGTAGGCTTTACGAGTTAACGAGTATTAGTCGACTAACTTTAATATGCAGTTGGAGAATTGACCGTGACGTATATCGATGTATAGGAGAACACTTTTTTCAACTACAATATTAAGTTTGTTTTTGGGATAAAATCATCCCAAGTATCCCAACTACGGAACCCTTCACTGTGCGTAGTCCGACACGCACTTGGCCGGTTTTTTTAATGCACTATTTATTTTACAATTCATTATTTTATATTGCGTTTTTTTTTGCGGAACGCCAACTCAAAACGTATTAAGGCGCTGACAAGACCCAATTGACCAAAATAGGCTTCTCTTAAGAAAGAAAATTGCCAAATCTGTATAGTTTGTGGTAGCGGAAAAAATATATGTTAATTTTGAACATATTTCCCAGAACTTGGTTGTCACCAAAACACGTTTTGAAAAAAAAATCTCGATACAAACTAACGTTAAACTAACCTCTTACCTTGAGTTCTAATCCAAAATATCTGTATTAAATATCAACATAAATTACGTATTTAATTAATAACAAGTACGTCTTATTCTAATGCAGAACTTGGTTGTTTTTTATTTTCGATTACTTAACTCAATTCTGAGTAAATAGATAATTACTTCGTATTTTGCAATAAAATACAAGCGTTTTGTCGTCGCGCTTCTCTTTCTTTTCTATGCAATCTGACAGTGACCGCGGTTTAGGTGTTGTCAGCGTCTTAACGAAAAAAACTATGTAAATAAAAATCTCTTCTTTGCAAAGTGCGATTTCTGCTTGAATAAAGCACAAAAATAATGTATTTTATATGATTTGGGGCTAAAAAACAGATGTAAACAAAGCAGTTTCGTGGTAAATGACGTTACATCATGCCCGCGACAGAAACTGACGTTTGTACTGTAGTAGAAAATTGTTGGTTTCATAATTTTTATGAGCAACAAGCGGTAGTTGAATTTAACTTTTAATACTTTTATTTCATTCAAACACTAAAAAACGGAAATGAAGTAAAGGAAAGAAGCCTTTGAAAAGGTTTATATTACTGTTTTTATTGATTAGGTAAAAAAAAAATACATGCATATTTCCTATTGTTTGAATTTGGCAGAGACACAATTATATTTTAAACCTACATTTAGCGCTAAGGCATTTAGTGGCGCTAGTGGTCCTTAATTTTTGTTTGGGCGCCTTGTCCTCTCAGCTAGATTTATTTTCTAAAACTCCTTGTTGACCCGGAGTCAGTTTATTGTCACAAGGACTACATTTTTTAGTGTTTTAAATTAGAAATGTGGACCCTTAAAGTGGTTCTTATATCATTCAGGTTATTAAAAAATAACCTAAAGATATATTTGGCTGTAATTTAGATGTAAACTTAGTTTTTATGTGCTTATTTACAAGCGCTGAAACAGAAACACATGTAAAGATATATTATTTCGTGATATGCGCAGAATACCGTCAATAGAGAGCCTTGTCCACTACAGAGTAAAATAACTCTGAGGTTTATCTAGCATAGACAACTTCTATCTCGTTCCGTCGTAGACTATGCAGATTGTTCTTAGATTTATGCTCTATGCTGTACATTTTTGTGGATGGGGTGCTAAACACACTAAGTGCGTTTGTCCACCGCAACCGTCACCGGGACGTCATCGAGAACGAGTTCACGGCGCCGAAGTAGCGATACATACATTTACTAAAATTGCGTACCGCTCGCCCGTCACCCGAGCGCCGGCATCACGGCCGCCGAAGTCGAGTAGTTCGGCGCGGCGCTAGAACTCGGCCCGATATTGTAACAGGCCGTTGTGCTGCAGTACAAAACACGTTTGATTTTGTGGCACACGCTGCCGCCGCATTGGTGCCGTTCGCCTGGCTTTTGTTTTGTCTAGCATAACATACTGATCCACCGAGTTCGGTCACAAACGGTGGACAAACGTTCGTCGTCACCGGGACATCACGTTCGGTTCGAATAATCTCATTACTCGGCGATGTCCCGGTGACGGTTAAGGTAGACAAACGCACTAAGGGTCGTAGGTATTCTAAAACAATGCCCAAGCATGAACATCGATTCAAAATTGACAGTAGGTGCTCCAATCTAGTTTTGAATAGTGTTACATGCTAGAGAGCTGTTCTAGAATACAGACAAACAAGTCTGTAGAAAAGAAAGTAGGCAGAGTCAATCTTCCTCTTCTCTAGTCTCTTCCACCATAATAGTTTAAGTACCACAACCAATAATTTGCACTTTAGCAATGATTTTATGATGTATGTTCTGAATCTCTGTTAATAAATGTGTACCAATCAATTGTCTGTAAATATGAAATGTGTGGATTAATAAACTTTTCAGTGTTTTTCATTGTTTTATTGTATTTAAACTTTAGTTATACGTATTGTCTTTGAATTTATTTATCTTTCATGATTTGAAAGTATTCATGGATATTATTTAACCACGTTTTTTCTTAAAGATCAACTCTGAAAACTCTCGAATCTCTTAAAAAATATCTCCTGCTTCACGAAAAATTATAAAGGGCGAAAGAGATTCTCTTTTTGTTTTTCAAGAAAAACCCGTATTCTTTTTGGTAATGTTCTAGTTTATCACTACGAAAACATAATCTTTTTGGTAATTTTAATTTAGATTGATTTATGTTTCAAAAATTTCCTTTCATATGTTGAATGTATTTTGCAGGTCTTGAAGCAACATGTGTGGAGGAGAACGGTAGATCGTACTTATATTGTGAAGGTTACAAATACAGAATTAACAACCGTTCAGGGGAAAAAGTTTGGTGGATATGCACTCAAAGAGCCGCTAAGACCTGCTGTGGGTCTGTAGTCTCACATAAAGGTCACGTTTTCAAAAAATCTGCGCACACGCATTGACAATATCAGCTGCTAAAAAAAACTCACAATATGATTTACATCAGTAGCCGTATTTTTAACAGCGTATTTTTATTCTGTTCTCATTCTCAGATTAGAATGCGAACGTAGCTAAAGTTCAGACGACATTGCGACTAAATTTTGAACGTTTACGGAAACCGGCCTTCAGTACAATATCACTGGTCTGTGTATTGTGCGTCAGAGAGAGATAGAGCCATACAGGACAAACAGTACCTTGTCTTTTTTAGGGTTACGTAACTCAAAAGGAAAAGGCGGAACCCTTATCGGATCACTCCTGTGTGTCTGACTGTCTGTTCGTTCACAGCCAAGTTTCTCCGAATCTACTGGACCGATTAAGTTGAAATTTGGTACACATATGAATTTCTATGACCCAAACACGGACGTGTAACGTAAATAAATAAATTTTGAATATGGGGTCACTTCTGGGGGGCAAAACAGAAAAAAAAAATTGCAAATTGTAACGTGTGACATATCAAATGAAGGGGCTTGTAAGAAGAATTTCAAATATATTTTGTTATAATTTTAAAATAATAAGTTTTAAAGTTATTAAAGAAAATATATGAAAATTGACCATTCCCCCCTTATCTCCGAAACAACTGAGCCTAAAATTTTGAAAAAATACAGAATATAGTTCTTTACTTATAGATGACAGGAAAACCTATAAGAAGTTCTTAAAACAACATGGTAAATCTAACACAATATTGTACGTACAAACTTACATTTGCAGTTGGAATGTATGAGGGAACATGCTTTTCAACCACAATGTTAAGTTGGTTCTTGGTATAAATTCATCCCGACTACGGGACCCTTCATTGTGCGTATGTATAACCCGACATGTACTTGGCCAGGTTTTCCAATATAACAAGTAATATACTTCGGCCTGTTTTCACTACTCAAGCAAACTGATACTTCACTGGTTTCTGGTACAACTGGTTTTTTCAGAATGCGAAAGTAGGTACTGCTAAAACCTTATTTAAAAGGTGGTTTCTTTAGCCCTTTGACCGCCACGTCAAAAACAAAAACGTGCCCAAGGCGCCAAGCTACGAATTATTCCTTAAAATCTGTCATGTAGTCATGACCGTGGCGTGCTGGGCACATTTTGGTTTGTCATATGGCGTGCTGGGCACATGACAGTGGCGGTCAAAGGGCTAAAGAATCCACCTTTTAAATAATTTTGAGGTTTTAGCAGTACCTACCATTCTGAAAAAACCAGTTGTACCAGAAACCAATGAAGTATTAGTTTGCTTGAGTCCGTAGTGAAAACAGGCCGACTTTAAATAAAGGTATGGTGACTTTATGAAAAATGGAAATGCATGTAAATGTGTATGTCTAATAAATCGTTGGTATAAAACTAATAAAGTTGTTTTCTTACATAGACCCCGGGAAACCTGTAGTATCCCTATTGTAACAAACTTTTTAAGTTTGTTATTTAACAGTATTGTTCATAACGGGAACGAATGGCAAAATTGACCTATATTGTGATGGCTATTAACTATCGTGTAGACTGGCGCGATATCGCGGGCGCGACAGGCCTTGCGATTCTTTGCATTAAGTTTTAATAGAAATTGTGCTACTAGTGTCGCGTCGCGCTTGTCTGCGGGAGCCTATACGCTTACATAAGGAACAGCGTTATTAATGGTAGAGTGTTCTGGGTCTGCAGAAATAGAATCTCAATAAAAAATCTACCTATATTGTGAAAGGAGTCTTCGTAAATATAAAGATTCATTCACATTGAAATCAAGTGTCAAAAGCTTTGTATGAAAAATGTAATAAATCTGTGAAAGTGGAATTATTTTGTTTTAACTGCCCATGACACCCCATTGTCCATGGGAATTAGCCGATTTCACCGTAAAATAAAAGTAAAATGATTATTTTTTCGATAAGTTATAATGGCGATAACGATAAGTAATTTCGGGATAAGTAATTTGGTCCGAGACCTCTGCGTGCGGAAAACACATTAAGCCGTTGGTCCCGGCTGAGGTTTATAGATCTTTGACAGTCGCTGCGGGGAGGCAGAAGCCCAAAAGTCTGACAACCAGTCTTACCAAGGGGTATCGTATTGTCCAGTAACTGGATTGTGGAGGTCAGATAGGCGGCGCTCCATGTAATTATTCACTATTCAGCTGCATCCTGTTAAACTGGTAGCCGACCCTAACATGATTGGCAGGCAGATGATGACTTTTTTCTAGTAAACTCTGTCTTCTCTTGTTACAGGCTTCTAAATAGTGACCACTTTTTAAAAGTTTGTTCTACATTTACAGAGGCGATTTACGTCACTACGGAAACTGGTAGAACATATCTTGAGTGTGATGGCTACCGTTACAGAAAGAACAGAGCGAGAAATAAGAAAATCTGGTGGATCTGTACTAAGAGAGATTCGGAGAATTGTTGTGGATCCGGTGTGTCTATCGGCCAGCAGTTTTTGAGGAAAAAAGGACATACACATTGACAATTTCAAGCAATTACATTTTTTGTTGTAATTAAATGAAGTTGAAGTTTCTAGCTGATAATGAAAACGGCGTTTCAGTAATTATCTACGGTACTCTTGTGGAAATAGGTGCTTACGGATACATCTTATAAGTAGATGCATTTCCTTCTTTGTCGGCTTCTTATTTTGGCACCATCAGATTATGACCTAAAAAGCTATTCCTAAAAGTATTAAAAAAGAAAATAATTGAATAACAATCTACTTTTATTTTAATAATTAAATTAAATAGAAGATGTTTATAAAGACACAGTGTAACATTTCCTGGGTTTAATGATTCATTTGTGACTTAAATAGAAAAATAAAGTATGCAATATAAAAAAAAAAAGTGACAATGTATTTTTCTCTGCAGCTGGTACATGTTTATGCATGGTTGTGGTGGGACCCCATACTTATGGTTTCACGGATACCGATACTCGAAGAGTACCATATCTGGAAACAGGACCTGGTGGTTGTGCAGTAGACGCAAGTCTTTGAGATGCCTTGCATCCATCGTCACGTTCAACAATCATCTCATAGAGATCAGTGTCAAGAAACATACGCATAAGAATTATTATTGATACCTACATCTGCAAGAATTTTGTCTTATGTGCATTTTTTTTTTGTATTCTGGCGTGATGATATTTTTTATTTTATGTGTGTGTTAATTTTGGTAAGGAGTAACGTAGGCGTGGTTGTAACGTATGTTTAGTGTTTTGAATGTACCGACTGCAGAAATATAAAATGTATTCAATACAGCTAGTATTGCCCCGCGGTTTCACCCGCACTAGTCTCGATCCCGTGGGAATATCGGGATAAAAAGTATACTATGTCCTAACCCAGGTCATGGCCTACCCATGTGTCAAATTTCATCCGAATCTTTTCAGCCGTTTTACCGTGAAGGCGTAACAAACAAACAAACAAATAAACAAACTTACTTTCGCATTTATGATATTAGTAAGAACTAGCTATGCCCCGCGGTTTCTCCCGCATAAGTCTCAATCTCGTGGGAATATCGGGATTAATAGTATCCTATGTCCTAATCCAGGTCATGGTCTACCCATGTGGTAAATTTCATTGAAATCCGTTCAGCCGTTTTAGTGTGAAAGCGTAACAAACAAACAAACTTATTTTCGCATTTATAATATTAGTTAGAACTAGCGTTGCCCCGCGGTTACTCCCGTATAAGTCTGGAACCCGTGGTAATATCAGGATAAAAAGTATCCTATGGCCTAACCCAGGTCATGGTCTACCCATGTGCCAAATTTCATCCACAACCGTCTGACAGTTTTAGCGTGAAAGCGTAACAAACAAACAACTCACTTTTGCAGTTTAGGATGTATTATATATTATACTAGATGCACCCCGAGGTTTCACCCGCATAAGTTTTGACCCCGTGGGTATATCGGGATAAAAAGTATCTTATGTGTTATTACTGGTTATAAACTATCCGTGTGCCAAATTTCATCCAAATCCGTTCAGTACTTTTTGCGTGAAAGAGTAACAAACATCCATCCATCCATCCTTACAAACTTTCGCATTTATAATATTAGTAGGATTACATAGTTAGGTTATTTAGGACAATTGCAGTAAGCGAACTAAGTACCTATCTACGTGGTTCCTATTAGGTAATTAATAATACCAAATAATACTAACTTTACTAGTCATCGAATCTCATCATCATCATTGTTGTGTGCATATACCTAAATGTTTATTAATCAAAAGCATGACTGTTGTGACTTTTACCCATTTTTTTTTTATTTTATCATTTGTTATCGTGGTGTTAAAGAGTAAAGCTTTACATTATTTATTTATTTTATTTTATTTGGGTTATCAGGAATATAAGACTTAGTCTGCGAAATAAATTCTAGTGATGATTACTTACCGGAATTATTAGAAAATTTGAAAATCTGTGTCTTAAAAAACCGGCCAAGTGCGTATCGCACTACGCACAACGAAGAGTTCCGTAGTTAGGATGAATTTATCCCAAAATCGAACTCAACATTGTAGTTGAAAAACATGTTCTACCATAAGGAATAGAAAAAAAAGAAAAAAAAAAAGAATTGTGAAATGTCCTGCAAATATTTTGTTAAGTGCAAGAAGATTGGTGATTTAATGTTATTTGCAGGCGACAACACAGTAAATTAGGTAAGCTTTTAGACTTATAAGTACTGAGGAGTAACTTGCGCACATAAGAACCCACAATTTTATTACAATTGTAACAAAAATGTGGATTATTAAGTGCGCTATAAGAACCCACAATTTTATTCCAATTTCAGAACCTCGCTTTGGGAAATCTATAAGAGGGAATCCAGTCATCCTGGTCGGTCATTTTCGGTTCAACAAGGAGCGCACGATTGGCAGAAAGATCCGATGGTCCTGTGTCAAGAAGAGAACTCTAAGATGTACGGCATCCCTGATGACTGTTGACGGAGTCATTATCAAGACTAATGGAGTACATAATCATCAATGATGAATTTATTGTAAACTAGACCTTTATAACTAATAGATAATGAGAGTTACATATTCCACATACGTATTTTTTTTTTTTTATTAATTGACAGTTGGTTGAATTTGTTAGTGAATGTGTGTGTATGTGTAGTGGCAATATGAAATTGTCAAATCCTTATATATATTTATTATTATTGTTAGGCGATATTTTGGAGTGATTTGAAACAAAATGATCAAATAAGAGAAGTTATAAAATACCATGAGACTGAATATCTGGTGGTGGTCTTTCAAGGTCTTAGTATATCGTTGTATTTTAGGCACCTACGGAACTTTATGCTGAGCTTTATAGTTTTATTTTTTTTAAAGGCTAGTTATTTGTAAAAAATAAAAAGTATTATAAGTTAATATGTATGAGTGGTTACTCCGCAAACTCGGTTATCTATGTATTGTTAAATGAATAATGACAAATTTATATTGTATAATAACTGATAATAAGTAGGTAGGTATACCTTTGTGCTAAAGTTTCTTCTTAAAAATTGAATTATTTATTTTACTTCTGGTTCAGAAATATAACGTTACATTTTAAGGAGCTGTTGCATTTGATGAAAAGCCTAACCGAAGTCCACTCCGTGAAGTGTTTCTTTTTAGATCAAATTGAAAGGTATACGCTTTTTTTATTCTATAATACTAACAGTAGTATTGTACCTACAAAGGACGGACTTAATGCCATAAAAATGTTACAATAATAAAGGCTTGTGCAGACTAGCGCGATATCGCGGGCGCGGCTAGCAGCAATATGCCTGTCGCGCCCGCGATATCATCCCAGTCTGCACGAAGTTTTAGGCGATACAAAGTGGGAACAAAATGTGGTACTTAAGGGCCCGATCACACGTATCACAACCACATCACATCCCAGCGGCAAAATGTGGGCAAGCAGTTGTTACGTGTGAATAGTGTCGCTGCAGTTTCTTGCAGTCGCGTTATGGTAACTACAAAATCAAATCAAATGGTCGACGCAACTTTGTGTTTGCGATGTGGTCGGCCGTGTGTGACTGCGATGTGGTCGGTATCGCCACCACGGTTGACTTTGACGGCCAAATGTGGTCCGCGTGAATAAATTATTTGTTTTATTCAGTTGTTGTACGTGTGCTCGGGCCCTAAATGCAATAAAATAAATAAATCATGTAAGCATCCATCATTAATTATTTTATCTTCATCTAATTTCGTTTGTTTCATGTTCCAGGTCTCCCACAGCCCGTCTTCTCGACGACCTGGGCCGGAAATCCCCTGATGAAGCTAGGTTGTTATCGTTATAATAAAAGAAGTTACAGTAAAGGACCCCGAGTTAACTGGGTGTGCATTAAGAAGGAAAGCTGTAAAGCAACTGCCATAACCTTTGAGAATCAGCTCATCTTGCTTAAAAATAATCATAACCATTGAAGTTATCGGTTGCTCATATCCAAGTATCAGGTTAGGTAGAAGGTATATCCTATATTATAGCCCAATTATACTTGATCGTTTTCCCGTATTCGATAGCCAGTGGAATTCGGGCAAACGACCAAGTGTAAATGAACGGGGTCTAGTACGCCCGTCTTCGGACAATCTAGTCCAGCTGCATCGTTTCGGTTACCCGAATTCTGATACCCGACGTCAATTTTTCTTTTGCTTCTATCAGTGCTTTGCTAGTCGTCACAATACATAACAGCTACTCGTAGTAGTTAGCTCGTATTTCAGTGCGATGATCATTGTAATTAATGCAACGGGTGCCCGAATTCGAGTAAACTCTTCCGGGCACCCGAATACGGGCTAACAACCAAGTGTAATTGCGCCGTTAGTAGGATTCTGAAGTCATTGTAAAAGTCGCCTATGTCGTTGTTGAAATAGGGACGTGTGTTTTTTATAACTTAATAAAAATCAATAATATCCGTAATATGTTTGTTGGATTTATTTCGGCCTAGTTTCTGTATTTTTCCCCAACTTGTATTAAGATCCCGTACCTTCATCAAAATAACAAATAAGTCTTTTTCTCTGCCAAAACTGATGCATTGAAGATTATCATTCTATGTTTCAGATGATTCAGAACTACTTCCAGTGTTTCTGACATCCAAGTTCGGGAGACCGGTCATAGAACTAGGCGGTTACAGATACAACAAGCGGTCAGACAGACCAGGTCCTCGGGCAAGCTGGCGGTGCGTCAAGAAGCGAAGACTACTCTGTCCAGCATTCATCGTGACAATGGATAAAGAAGTCATTGATATTAGGAATCGCCATAACCATAACTGACATGTCTGTTCACTAAACGTACATGTATTGCCTCATTGGTCTAGTGATTGCAAGCGCTACTACTATACAGGTTGAAATTGAAAACTTGCGACAAACTGAAATGGGACATTGTATACATCATTATTAACAACTTTTACTAAGGGACCAAAGCTGTAATTCCAAAAAAAAAATCTGCTTTTCCTACATTTTGATGAGGTATTGCGAACATAAATGTAGGGGACAGCAGTTTTTTTTTTGGGATTGTAGCTTTGGTCCCTTAGTAAAAGTTGTTCATAATGATGAGTACAATCTCCCATTTCGATTTGTCGCATGTTTTCAATGTCACCCTGTATATATAGAGTATTATGAGAGGGTTCGATCCCCAGGTCGGGAAAAGTGTTATTGGGTTTTTCTATCAGGAATATCTCAGTAGCAGCCCGGAGTGTGGATTTGTGCCCGGTTGATGGCAATAAGCTCGCCCCCTATTACATGGGACTTAAACATAACTGGCGAAATGTGGATGTACTAGGTATAGGTACTCCTCTGCCTATCCCTTCGGGGAATACAGGCGTTATGTTATGTTGTTATGTTAAACGCACATGTGTCGCAGTATAATTGGCAAAGTTATCCTTATTATTATTTTTTTGCGAAAACCCTACTATTTTTACAAAAGACCGGATTATTGGAAACTAAGAGTTTTTTTTTTATTTTAGTCAGTCCATTTATTTATCTAAAAATCTTTTTTTTTTGTTCATCTAATTATTGATGATACTATGTAATAAATTTTTATTGTATTTTTTTTTTGGGATATACAAGGCTTAATATTATTAATAAAAACGTAAGCTTTTTGTAATAATACGAGCTAATATCAGGGTTTTTGCACTAACAATGACAATGAGTATTAATGCTGATTGGCTGATATGAACGTTATGCACTGACGGATATTCGCAAAAAAAAAAAAGTTTTTCACCTCTCCTATGACACATGCCTTAAGATGCTGATAAACGTGAGCATTCTCTTGCGACAGAACCACAGGCATTTGTTTATTCCCTTAACAATATTCACACGCCGTTTAAGTTGTCGAACTAAGCAAAGATTGTGCCCTTTTTAATTTCCAACGTGACGATATTATGGTGGACGCCCACGTCCAAAAAATAAAATGTATGGGAATACGTGAATGTTATAACGTTATCGTGGACGGATATATAATTTAATATGGTTTCATATATTCCCATACATTTTACATCCCTTTGATGTCGTAATGCTGTGACGTGGACACGGACGTCCACGATAATATCGTCACGTTAGAAATTATAAAAGTGCACAATAGAGCCGAACGACGATACGTGCGTCGTGGAACGTGCATGTCTTCGATAATTTGTACCTACAGCGAATGCGAAAAACACAGAAATAAAATTCGCTAGAATGGACCTGCTCGACCAAATATGAATGCTCATGACTTGTTAGAGCATTTTATAGTAATGTAACATTCGCTCACAATAAATGATCAGGTTTATCAGCAACTTTATAAAAGTTTTATTTTTTATTTATTCATTATTAATTTCTCGTCATTTGAACTTCATTGATTAACTTTCCCTTTTGGAAGATTCGTGGACAGTCGTTTTAAAATACGACTAATTAGCAGAGGTCGGAATTAGGTTGAGTTATTTATGTACTTACACTGGTTCTATACAGCGAAATAATAAAGTGGATATGCCTCAAATCCCGTGATTTATTAAATAAAAATTTTATTTACTTTTACACAATTTAAACCACTGCACGTGCGCCATTGCCAAATTTACATCAACGACATCGGATGTCCGAAGTTGCAAAATTCCAATGCGCATACGCGCGGTGTTGCCACATTAGTAGTTCGCACAACATAGCTTGTGAGAACAAAAGAAAACAATAGCGGAAATGCGGAGCACACAATGCACACAGGATTGTCTATTAGAAATCCCGGGAAGATCCATATTAATATCAACATTTCGATGTAAGTACATAAATAATTCTACCTAATTCCGACCTCTGCTAATTAGGTACTAGATTTTTCATATTTACACGATGAAGTATATTGTTAACATGGAATTCTTGTTAAAAATATTTACTTTTTAATTGTGCTCTAAGATAGGTATTATAATGATTAAAAGTCACATAACTAACTTTTCGATTTTAATAATTCAACACCTCATCTTAAGTGGTTTTTAGCACAAACATCATAAGTTTGTGGTTGATAAATAATTAATAATTGTTATATACTAGCTGACTCGACAGACGTTGTCCTTTCCCAATTTCAATAATTCGTATAAAAAAAAGGATCGTTCAGTTTTTTCCAACTGAACGTTTCTTTTTTGTCCAAATTATTGAAATTTGGAAACTTTTCGGGAAACTTTTCCAATTTATATATCCGTTAGAACCGGATTCGGACTTTTACGAAAATTTTAAAACAAAAAATAGCCAAATCAGTCCAGTCGTTCTCAAATGATGCACTTACCAACGAATAGCATTTCATTTTAATTTATTAATATGGTTTAATGTCTTTTGACGCAGTTTTCAGCATCATTTTGACTATTTCTGAAAATAATAATTAGAAATATATACTTATAAGTTGTTATTCGTCCGAGCGAAGTCGGGATGAATAGTTAGTTATTAATAAACTAGATAGAAAAAAAAATAGGCAGTCTGTGGGGACTGCGGAAAGAAGTAACAACTTTAAGGCTCCTACATACTGGCGCGACTTGTCGCGCGACGCGTCGCGACCCAAAGGCACCGCTTGTAGCGCTACACGCGGTGTCTTTGTGTCGCATCGCGTCGCGCGACAAGTCGCGCCAGTATGTAGGAGCCTTAAAACTTTGGAATAACATATACTTATATATACATATACATGCAAGTACACAAGCTGCTGCTCATCGCCAGTCTGGTGCAACACGTCACCTGACGCGGTTAGCATGTCGGTGACGCGAACTCATAAGTTTATCCCTACCAAAAATTGTTCTACGCGACTATAGAAGTCTTCACTTCAAAAGTTGTCAAGCAAAATATTATCTTTCATTGTCAAGCTGACAACCCCACTGAGATTAATTCTATAAATATTTAAGTATATGGCTCTCTGTAAAATTGACCAGAAAAATAGAAGTTGCTAAACCCAGTTAAATCCCGTGATATTCGAGTAAAGCCCGTAATGTACACATCTGTTTGTTAAATATGTTTAAAAAAAATAGTAAATATGCGTTTGCTGTTGAATCGAGTTTTATTAAACCCACCCAATCAGTCATAAATGGAAAAACTGTAGGTACTGTATTTTATTCTAGAATCGGCGCGAACTATGTGATATATAATTCATGTCAGCCGTTATAGTAGATTACTCACTTGGGATAAAGCTGTGTCTAACGTTACGTGTGCTATATCCTCGTTGCATTCAGGATTCCAGTCTTAACTCCCTCGCTTCTTTAGTTCGCTCAGTTAGTTCTGGACTTTCTTTGTTACGCTCGGGATTCAAGTCCACCTAAGACGAAGACACCTTTATCCTCGAGGAGAATACTCTACGTTTTACGAGTATACCTTCTGTGAGGTAATAACAAGGAATTTGAATTTCGAATACATTTTTTGTTCAAGTTTTCATGCGAATTTTTAGTTGAGGTTCTAAATTCAAATCACCGTATTGATCAGCGGGTTACAATGAAATTCAATACAATATGATTGCCCGGCTATACTCCAGGGCTTTTATGACTTACTTTAGGTAAGGTTTGCATGATGTATACGACTAATATGACATTAACGAGCAGGTGGTGTGAAAAAAATATTGGTGGTATCAAGACCGACAGCGCAGGGTACACTGGACACTGGACCCTGGGTACACTAGACCCTGCCGGGGTCGCGGAAAAGTCTGAAAGGGATACCGAGGCCCCTGGCAACACAGGCAACGGAAGGAATACGGGTGGGTTTCAGTCAGTAAGAGTCTGACTTACCCTCCCGCTCCACCCAGAGCGGGAGAAGTTATTTGATAATTTCCAAAAAAAAAATAATTACATGAGTATCGGCTCTCGAGGAGGCTATTTTAGTTCGATATTTGTTATTTACACACAGTACTTTATAATTCTATTCAATTTCAGATGCTTTAATGATTCCTACAACTAGAGGAGCCATGAGACTGTTAATGGACAATGCTGTGTTCATCAGAAACAAGAAATGGGGCGACAGTGCCTATTGGGTGTGTCGCCGAAAGGCCTACGGCTGTAAAATGACGGTACTTACCAATGGCACCAACGTCACTAAAGTAAGGGGGGAACATTCGAACCACAACTGATAACTACGTACATATAGTGCTTTTTTTTTTGGGTGGGAAATCATCAAATTACTTCTCCCGCTCTGGGCGGAGCGGGAGGGTGTGTCAGACTCTTACTGACTAAAACCCACCCGTATTCCTTCCGTTGCCTGTGTTGCCAGGGGCCTCGGTGACCCTTTAGTACCTTCCCGCGACCTCGGCAGGCATCGGCCCTAGTGGACCCCTACATTTGTGCTGACGACATCTCTTTGAGACGCGCGTGGAATATAACGCGCCGTCGACCCGGGCCTGGTCCTTACCGGAAGGTGAGCTACTCATTGCTCACCGTCCGCAAGCCCGCACGTACATATAGTGCTGGAATCTTATTTGTTCCTAAGACTTGAATTGGAACTAATGAAATCACTATGAAAATCTACAAGATCTGTAATTTTTGTTCCTCGATAACGCACGCAACGCATGCAGTATGAGGAACCGAGTAGCATAATCAGCCTGTAATGTTCCCACTGCTGAGATACAGGCCTCATCTCTGTGAGAGGGACGGGATGAGGAACCGAGTGCAATTGAAGAATTTGTATAATTGTACCTATTAGAAATCATAAGTGATTGTTTGGTGTTGTTGTGGATGGAATCTCGAAACACTCTGAAACCATCATGGTTACAAAGTATATGCGAAATACTCAGTAAAAAAAAAATGAGCGAGCCTTACAGTAGTCCCATATGATGTCTAACATCTGACATCTCACCTTGGTAATAAGCAACTGAGCAGCGACAGAAATAAGCCTCAGAATTAAAAAAAGTTAAGTACTGAAATATTTATTCGAATAATTATTCATTACTAGTGGTCGCCCACTGGTCGAAATTCGACCCCCTCTATTTACAAGCTATATTATATCTTATAATCTGCCTATAACGTTCCCCCTGCTGGGACACAGGCCTCCTCTCTGTGAGAGGGAGTGGGCCGTAATCCACCACGCGGGCCCAGTGCGGGTTGGTAGATGTCACATGTTTTCAAATTTTTGGTTCTAGGACATGCCGGTTTCTTCACGATGTTTACCTTCACCGTTTTGAGAGCCGTGGTGATGTAATAATTTACACAAAGTAAGGCGCCTGTCTTGGTTCGAACTTACGACCTACAACTCGTAAGTCGCGGCCGTTATCCCTGGGCCATCAGTACTTACTAATTCGATGCTATTAATGATGTTACACATAAAAAAAAAATGATAGAGATTAATATAAACAGTTATCTGCCTAAAGTTTTTTTTTTCTTTTACTAAAGTTTAGCAAACTGTTGTACAAATGTTTTAAAGGAAATGTTTATTAATTATATGAATACTTAGAACTGTGTCTTCCTTTTATTCACTATGTATGTAAGTAAGTACTTTCAATAAATAACGTTTTTGGAGTACCGATTTTTATTTATATGTTGTACCATATTTCACAATATAACATAAATATATAGATTTTTTTAAAATAAGTCTTAATAAAAAAGAATATTTTTTTATCAAAAAAGAAAATTAAATTTACAGAAATATTCGTTGAAACAAGGTATACATGTAACCGCTACTAACACGTAATACTAGTTTTATTTATTTCTAGAACATGTATTGATAAGAACACCCCGAGGAGGTATGAAGCTCTTGATCCAAAATGAAGTTTTCTTCAGAAATAAGACGTCCGGAGAGCACTCTTACTGGGTGTGTCGAAGAAAGGCTCACGGCTGCAGAGTTACTGTTCATACTAATGGTCTGAAAATCACCAAAATTAGGGGCCAGCATAGTAATCACTGAGATAATTAATACCATCGATAACGTGACGTATTTGGAGGATAACGGCTCGCGTACACCTAATCCGGTATCGGCCGAACTTTGCTCGCACGCCGTCGGCCGAACTCGGCCTATCGAATCCAACATAATGTAAAAGAAAGTGAGTGTGTGGCTGTGCAGTGTACTGTGGCCGGACCGAAATGTCGTTTGTGTCGCCTTAATTAGTTTTTTTTTGTCGCTGTCAATGTTTCCTATCCTAAATGTGTCTGATCTGTCATTATTTGAGAATGATTTATAATTTTGTCTACCAATGAAATTGGTATTACAACGTTGTCTGATACTATACGGACCGAAATGTCGTTTGTGTCGCCTTAATTCGTTTTTTTTGTCGCTGTCAATGTTTCCTATCCTAAATATGTCTGATCTGTCATTATTTGAGAATGATTTATAATTTTGTCTACCAATGAAATTGGCATTGCAACGTTGTCTGATACAACTGTCGTTTGTGTCGCCTTAATTAGTTTTTTTGTCACTGTTAATATGTACCTATCTGATCCCGATGTCCGATCCCGGTATGTCCGTTCTCTCATTATTTGAGGATGATTTGTAATTATGTCTACCAATAAAATTGGCATTGCAACGTTTAATTGTAATGTTATACCTAATGGGATCTTTAACATGAACTGTAAAGCTAAGTAACATAACCTGTTTTCCTCCAATGATATTTACATAGGTACTGGACCTATACTGATTTATTTTATGTAGAATTGTTTAATTAAATTCCATCTTAATTGCGTAACACAATCCTAATGATAGTCGCTTATTTCAACAAACACCAAACTCGATTGTTTAGACTTAGAACAAGTATCTAGTTTAGTTACCAAATTTGATGTAAGACTGATAGTATGAAGTTTTCAGCAGTTTCCTTTTGAGAATGCAGAAGGTAAAGTCGGATTCACATTACTGTGTTGTGTCGTGTCGTGACGCTTTCTGACTCAGTGTTAGCCAATCAAAACTCGTTGGGATTTAACGTAGGTAGTCCTGAACAGATTCGTTTGGTTAGTGTATCCCGCGTCACGAAACAGCACGACACAGTAATGTGCCGGTGGCTTTACGAGTATAAATATCTTTTAATGATTAGTGTAAAGTGTTGTAGTTAGAACAATCAAAGAATAATTCTAGTTAATTGTTAAATTAAAAACCACTCTGGTTTGAGATGAAGTGTCTAGTTCTAGTATTTCCTCTTTCTGACCAATTTCCTAAATAGTTAGTATGTTTAAACGCATTATAATTACTAAAATCTGTTTAAACTGTTTTTTAATTATTCAAAGTCATTTGGCTTTAATGACTCTCTACACTTACTTACACATACTTACTTAACTCAAAAACAACCAAACTGATTTTCATACAGTGTTCGCCAGTGGACTTTACGTAGATTACCAGATTCATGTGTATCACCAAAAGGACTGGGCGGTGAGTAAAAAAACCAGGATGGTCACTAATTACACGATTGCCCAAAAAGGAGTGTAATGTGTTTTATTGATTATTATTTTCACAGTAGGAACATTCATTTAGATATTTTAGTTTAGTATTTGGAATTTCTAATCATTTAATGAGGTTTGATCCTGTTTCAACTTGAGTGCTAAAGTAGTATTTTCTGTCTGCTGCAGTTTGTAGACAGACAAGTCTTAAGTCGAAACGTATGGCCACTTACGATCAGGTATCAGGTGGGCCGTCAGCTTGTTTGCAACTCAATGGCATGGAAAAATAATATTTCCTCTATATATTTTTTTTTCATGTTTGCCTGTGAGTCTACACGTTTATGAAGTTAGCGCAGAAGAAACAATGAAGCGTACATTGTTTCTTCTATGCCAACTTCATAAACGTTTACCACCAACGCCCTGTCAATGTCATTGTCCTGTCAATGTCATTCAGGCACCAAAAGATCTTTGTAACACTCTATTGTGTTAGGGCCGGCGCAGATCTGGTGAAGCGCAACGGAGCGTGGTTTTCACTTTCAAACAAATATCAACATTGTTTTTCCTTAAATAAAGTCCACTTTGAAGTGCTCTCGAACGAATGGTGGTTTAATTATTTTCAACTGAATTTCAATTTCTGCTAGATTGATTTTTGTTTCGCAGTTTAAATCTCGCTGGGTCTGCGTCACACTTCATTAAGACGTCTCAAATGCACAATGCATTTGAGACGTCTTAATGAATGACACCCAGTTGCGAAAACACAAACATTACGCCCCATTACGTAATGGATTATTAACGTTAATGATTTCATTAAATTAATGTGGTTGCACAAAACAACTTTAGTATAAGTTAATATTCGATTACGTAATGGGGCATTAATGTTTGTCTTTGTGCAACTGGAACATGAATTTTTTGTTTAAAAAAAATGAAACACACTCGATGAAAAAATTAACATGTTTGGCAATTTGACATTAGATAAGTTTGATATGTTGTATTCAAAGTGCTCCGAGTTATTTAGTTTTCGTTGTTTTTACTGTGATCTATAATTATTGTAGTGATTAAAAACACGCAAAAAGAGACTACACGTGGAAATCCTGATTTTTCATAAAAATCCAGCAACCCTTCTATATTCTTCCCTATATGGCATTCGAATAAAAACGTGCTAATCCAGCGAACTTCAGAGTAATCTTCTGTACTCTTTCTCGACAAATCATCGATTGTGGACATTGTTCAAATCACTTAATACCTGCTGAAAACACCCTGTGGCAAAAAGTCTCGGACAAATCAGTAGTTGGGGTTTGCCGCGGCCTTATTTCTTTGGGTAATTGACTCCAAATCAAGCTGGTCGTA
The DNA here is from genome assembly GCA_905333075.3 of Atethmia centrago. Taxonomy (NCBI): domain Eukaryota; kingdom Metazoa; phylum Arthropoda; class Insecta; order Lepidoptera; family Noctuidae; genus Atethmia; species Atethmia centrago. Next base: position 7,972,959 of record HG995383.1, on the reverse strand, counting down.
TATTTGAATAGCTGCTTCTGTTGAAGTTCTGTATCGGAGACGAAATACTCTCCATCGTATTTTGAGAATATCTCTTCTCTGTTTGGGATATGACGATGACGACGGGGAACATGTTCTTCTGCTTGAGACAATGATGAGAGGCTCGACGAAGACATGTTATATAATCCAGTAATGACTTTAATCTTTACTTTTTACCACTGCTTTAAAAAAAAAGCTGACAATTCGCACACAAGACAATGAAATAACCACGAACTGCAATATTAATATTGGGCTAGTGAATGTTCCTTGACTTAATAAAATTTAACGCCCGCAATGTTTTAAAGGTAATTTAGGTTCTAATGGCGCTTTATGCAACAAAAAATGTGACAGATTGCCTGGTTTGACACTTCCATTATTTAAAACTATTAAAATCGAGTGTAATGTTGCTTTCTAAGTACTTTAAGTACTATTAAAATCAAGTCTAATGTTGCTTTCTGCAACAAGTTATTAGAGAATTAGTGTTTATTTGTGATTATTTAATACTTTACGCACACAAGTGTACAGAGGTGGACTTAATGCCATAGGCATTTTCTACCAGTCAACCTTTGGGTGATGCAGAGACAAACGATGTGTTTAATGGCAGCTTTAAAAGTTAAAGTTTGTTTCTGCAACTGGCTGTGAATGTTTTAATAAATTTTCGTTTTAAGGTGTTTATAGATTTCTTTTTTTTACAGCAAGTGCTCTTGATTTCCTGATAACTAAGCGTGGTGGATGTTCTCTTTTACACGATGGTAGCCAGTTCTACAGGAATAAAGTGCGAGGTTGCAAAGAGTACTGGACTTGTAAGAGAAGGTCTGATGGTTGCAAAGTGACCCTTATTTCTATGAAGAATATTATTTTAAACATTAGGGGTGAACACAATCATTAAGTAAAGAGTTTCAAGAAGTTAAGAATTTCAGATGTTGATATTACCATCCCCGCCTACTCCTTCGGGAAATACAAGCGTAATGTTGTGTAATTGTAAGTAAATATATTTGTGTTTTTATCTAATTTCATTTGTGTTTTGTTAGTTGTGCTAGATTTTACAATAAAACACTGTTTTGTTGAGAAATTTATCGTTTTATTAAAAAAAATGAACATATAAGGGATATTCTCGGTGGATGTAGGAATGAACTACGCACGGACTCGGTTAAATAGGTTATACTGGGTATAGCACAGTTAAATATACACTCAGTCCTTAGTGATAATCTTACAACGCAAAAGTATGGCGTCCGTAGCACGATCACAGCGCGCGGCTGGATGGGTGGTATATAACATAAATAGTTCCAATAACTATGTATTTCGTGAAACTATTTATTGGCTTGACACGCGATAACGAATTACCGAGTACTAGCGACCACAGGGCAGACCGAGCCGAGAGTTGCCGAAATAATACGAACTGGTACTTAAGGCTAAACTAATTTGTGGTCAGTCCTAAGCCTGGATGAAGTATGAAGGAAAGTTCATTTACTCAAAAATGTTTATTTCAAATTATTTTTAGTACCGACCAAACGTTCAAATATTGAACCCGAGCTCAGTATCAACGATACATAGTTACATAATAAAATATATGGTTTCAAAACTATTCCAATACCTAAAGCGAACTGTGCTCGGTATCACTAATACATAGTTATTAAAATAAATAGTTTCAGAACTTGGTATTGGTAATCATACCAACAAATAGTTTCGGTATTAAGGCTCCTACATACAGGCGCGACTTGTCGCGCGACGCGTCGCGACACAAAGGCACCGCTTGTAGCGCTACACGCGGTGTCTTTGTGTCGGGTCGCGTCGCGCGACAAGTCGCGCCAGTATGTAGGAGCCTTTACGGATTCGCGTGCCGACCCATGTCTACGACTGGCCCCGCGAGCGAGCGCTGCGCTGGCGGCGGGAAGCGAGCGGAGCATCCTTGTAGCGGCGGGTATTGCGCGGCCTAACATTGACGCGGCGACGCGAGCGCAACGCAACGCTACAAACGGCTTTAAAAAAATTATACTACGTACGTGAATTCTTATAACAAATGTAAATAATGGAGGAACATTTTTTTTTAGGTGCATTTTTTGTAACAAGTCAACAAGGGAAACCTGTTATCATGGTCGGAAGGCATCGGTACAACATGCGCAATGACCGCAAAGGCAGGCGGGTGACGTGGCGGTGCGTGAAGAAGATCATCAACTGCCCAGCACACGTTGTCACTATGGATAATACCATTTTAGGCATAGTAAACAAACACAATCATGATTAAAATGTTATCAGCTTATCACCATTATTTTCACTTAAGCCATGGCGGCATAGAGTCTGCAATTGACCGGCGAATCACTGAAACGTTATTTATGATACAAAGTGGGTGTGTTTTTCTAGAGAGTGTTTTTGACACTGTAAAGTCAAGCCCCGCTGCCCAAAGATTTAAATCGCAAGATTTTCCCTCACCGTACTTAGTCACACGAAAAAGTGTCCATACTGAGAAGAGTGAGGGGCTTGTGGCTAAGGAATAACAGACGGCTTGATTGATCAGGTTAAGCTACGCTTGCCGCGGTTGGTCCGTGGATGGATGACCATCTTTACATACCAAGACCTCTTCGTGCCTCGGAAAGCACGTTAAGCCGTTGGTCCCGGCTGTCATTTGTAGGTCTTTGACAGTCGTTACGGGTCGTCAGAAGCCCGAAAGTCTGACAACCAGTCTTACCAAGGGGTATCGTGTTGCCCAGTAACTGGGTTGTGGAGGTCAGATAGGCAGTCGCCCCATGTAAAATACTGGTATTCAGCTGCATCCGGTTAGGCTGAAAGCCGACCCCAACGTAGTTGGGAAAAGGCTAGGCAGATGATGATGATGACTGAGAAGAGTGAGCTCACACATTATTAAAATAATAGCATTTCCATGAGAATCAAGTCAAGTAACGGCGTCATTGTGTGTCAGATGTGTCAAAATGAAACAGATACGCGATTATCTTTTGACGCGGTAGGGCGAATCTATCGATTTAAATCTTTACCGCCGCCATCATTTTCATGACAGCTACTGCGGCTGTCATTGGCGGCCATCACTGTCCTAAGAAATCAATAGTAATCTTAATGCATAGAAAAGTAACGCACGTTTCGCACGGTAGGTTATTTTAAACCAATAGTGTATATTTAAATCAATATTATTGGATTTTTTACTGAAATAAAGTTATTATTATAATCTCATGTATTCATTAAATATACTTACATATAAATTTAATTTTCAAAATATGAAAATAGTAGTCCACCGGTATCGGGAACCGGGTCTAAGCTACCGGCGCTCGGGGCTCCAGCGAGAGGAACCTCCAAACAATACGAGCTGTGTCCAGAAGTACCGCTTTCTGAATCAAGCCCTTGATCCAGCTGCCTAACGAGAGTCTCCTCAGGTGTTGATCGTGGCTTATTAAAAACTAGTTTTCGAATTATGTGTTTTTATGTGACATAAGAACAACTTTAATTTGTTTACCCAAAATCGTTTTAGCTTATTTCAATAACCAAATAATTATAATTGCAGCGTTTTTCGGGACAACGACCTACGGTAAGCGTTGCTTATACATCGGCACAAATAGGTATACTGTGCATCAAAACGAGGGTCCGAAGACCAGATGGCGGTGTGTGAAGAAGAACAACGGCTGCCAGGCGTTCGTGATGACCATTAACAATATCATCATCAGACAGCGTGAGGATCATAATCATCTGTAAATAGTCATCACTGGAGTTATTGTAATTAACGAAGATTGAAGAAACGGCAACGACCAGTCTTCTCTTGTGCCCGGCACGAACAATGAGGATCAGAGAGAAATGAGTCATGCTTTGGTAAAAATATTGGCCAGTCAGCTAGGTGGTAGCGGGACTGATTGCTCAGTCGCGTCGGTCGTAGATACTTATTGTTAGGTATCGCTACTCGTCGAGGTTTTTACTGGGGCGATATCGCGGACGCGACAGACATATTGCTGCCTGTCGCGCCCGCGATATCGCGCTAGTCTGCACGAGCCTTTAATGGCCGTTTATTTATTAATGTAGGTACGTTCTGAAAGTATTGCACAACTAATGGAACAATATATAAAAAAATCAAGTCTGTTTATTTATCAATCAATTTATTTTATAAAAGGTTCTAAATAAGCCTAGAAGTTATTTAAAACAAACCATCGTTCCTAAACTTTTTTCCTTGGATGTTTCTTGAAATAAACCGGATCAATTTAATTGGTAATAACGTCGCAAATTCTAGCTTTAACTAAATTTTTAAATACTGAAATTTTAAAACATTGTAAAAAAGCTTGAGGGGCTTGTGGCTAAGTAATAACAGCCGCACGGATCGATCGATCAGGTTAAGCTACGCTTGCCGCGGTTGGTCCGTGGATGGGTGACCTTCTTTACATACCAAGACCCCTCCGTGCCTCATAAAGCACGTTAAGCCGTTGGTCCCGGCTGTTATTTGTAGATCTTTACAGTCGTTACGGGTAGCCAGAAGCCCGAAAGTTTGACAACCAGTCTTACCAAGGGGTATCGTGTTACCCAGTAACTGGGTTGTGGAGGTCAGGTAGGCAGTCGCTCCATGTAAAATACTGGTATTCAGCTGCATCCGGTTAGACTGGAAGCTGACCCCAACATAGTTGGGAAAAGGCAGGCAGAAGACGATGATGTAATAAAGCTTGTAAAATTCATTTGGGAAATAAAAGTAAAGTTTAGATTGAATTTCTGGTCTGTTTGATTCACAAATATGTACAGGGGGGTAACCATCACCTCTTATAGCACTATTACTGTAATATTACTTCAGCGTAAGAAAGAGATGGAGCTATAAGTCCTGTATAGCTCCATCACTTTCCCACTGTGAAGAAATATTATAATAATACTGCTCTAAGAGGTGATGGTTACCCCCCTGTACAGTCTATCCCTGTTGTGCGGTGGAGATAGTGCGTGAAAGGATAAGTCTTTTGAGTTTTGTTCGTTTCAAGTTTTTTACCAAATTACTGACAATTCAACACGTTGTTATAGAGTTGATGCAGCCACAATGGGAAGTTCCATTGTATCGTTCAGACACAGAATCCGAATCTGAGGATGAAGTGGCACCTAAGAGAAAACGAGGACCAGCCAAAACCTGGCTTTTCGTGGCAAAGTTTTCTACATCGGAGGAGGCAATGGAATTTGTCGAAGCAGAAAATACTTGGTCTCGTTTGACTACACGGAGGACTTCAGAAGGCGAAAAACGAGTTTATAGATGCAACAAAGTTAAGACTAGAGGACCTCAGTGTGCAGCGGTACTTACCTTGTTATATGCTAGTGACAGTGATGACGTTTATGTGTATCGTAACGATGCTGAACATGATCACGATAAGATTGGGACTGCGAGTAACTACGGTCTAGATGAACTAACCAAGATAGAAATTAATAAACTATCAGAAATGCATCTGAAGCCTAAAGCCATTTTAACTGCTTTAGGGAAGATTGATGGAATTAAAATGCCTTCAAAAACGCAACTAGCTAATTATTTAAGTGACAGAAAAAAAAGGTCGTTCTAATAAAACACGTAAATCTGTGGAATCTTTAAAAACCTTAAAATAGAAAAGTCGCTATTATTCTTTTCTGTTCCGTTTTTAGGGTTGCGTAGTAAACAAGGAATCCTTATAGTTTCGCCATATCCGTCTATCTGTCTGTCTGTCTGTCCTCGTTATAGCTCAGAGACGCTTAATACTTGAAAGTTGGAATGGTATACAATTTATTGATACAAATAAACTGTGAATAATATACACTATACGAGTATACTTAATTTTACCGACTTTTTTTCAGAAGTTACTAACTAAACAGTTGTTGGAATTTGTGTACAATTTAGTACTTCTCTTACCATTTAGTTATTAACAACTATGCCAAAACTACTGCTTGTCTGTGGAAATTATTTTGGTTGGTATTGGTTGACTGGTACAGAATGCCTAAGGCATTAAGTCCGCCTTTGTACTTAATTGTGTGCTAGAAGTTTAAATAAATAAATTGGGAATGATGATATATAATAGACAAAAATATTTCGGTGTTTGAATCATAACGATTCATTTCAGTCGAAAGACGTCCACTGCTGGACATAGGCCTCCTCCAAGCACGTCCACTTCGACCGGTTTATATTAACGTTAAAGTTTTTTATATCAACGATTACTGTTATAGAAATACATCCTATATATATCTTAGCCCGTCTTTCGGTATCTGATACAAGACCGATCCTTATCTTGTTTTGTTACAGAAAGAGAAAAACAAAATGATGTGGCACAAGAGGAAGTAATACACAAGCAAAAGAATACCGAGAATGAAATGGAAAACAAGAAACAAATAGAAACTGTGAAAGAAATGGAAATAATGCAAGGAATAGATCTAAAAAGAGAAATTGAAAACAAGAAAAAAATACAAATAGAAACTTTGAGAGGAATAGAAATTATAAGAGAAATAGCAAAAAAGAGAGAAATAGAAAAAAGAGAAATAGCAAAAAATCGGGAAAAAATGAGAGAAATAGAAGAAATGATGGAAGCAGAAAAAAATCGAGAAATAGAAAAAAAAAGAGAAGTTGAAAAAAGAGAAAAAAAAAGAGAACAAAGTAGAAAATGGGAAAAAAAGAGACAACTAGCAAAAAATCGAGAAAAAATTAGAGAAATGGAAAAAGTTTTAGAATCAGAAAAAAATAGAGAAATGGAAAAAAATAGAGAAGCAGAAAACAAAAAACATGAAGCAGTACAAACAATCGACGAAAGTAAAGTAATGGACGAAGAATTAAACGAAGAAGTCGATGACGAAGATGTAGAAGTTCAAGAAGGAATAATTTGGAGCAGTAGATTTGGACGACAAATGCTTGTTGTCAATGGTAACAAGTACTTCAACGAGAGGGAACGTGGCTGGAAAATTGAATGGAGATGCTCCAAACGATCCTCACTTGGCTGTAAAGCTAATATTGTGACTATAAGGGAGAGAATCGTTCGTCATCAGGACATACACAATCATAGTAGCGACAACTTTATGACATATGGTTGTAGTATAAAATAATATGTAAGTTTTGTAGATCGATGATGGACATTATGAATATGATTATTTTTTTTACATTTTAGGTTATTCGGGCAGCTGTTATTGGTTCTGATTCATGATTTAATATTTTATGGGGTACTCAAAATATGATCTACTTTTTAGGGCTCCGTATAGGATTATTCGTGTGTCTGTCTGTCTGTCCGTCTGTCACTGCCGTTTTTCTCCAAATTTACTGGACCGATTATGTTGAAATTTGGTACACATATGAATTTTTGGTACACATACAAATTTTTTGAATTGGGGGCTTACTTTTGGGGGAAAATAAGAAAATAAAAAAAAAGTTTTGCAAACTGCACCCTGTGACATATCAAACGAAAGGACTTGTTATGAGAATTTTAAATATAATTTTTGTTATATTTTTTAAATAATTCGTTTTAAAGTTATTAAAGAAAATTGACGAAAATTGACCAGCCCTTAAATTATCTCTGAGCCAAAAACTTTAGAATAAAAATACGGAGAATATACTTATAGATTACAAGAAAACCGAGTATATGGTCTTAAAATAACAAGGTAAATCACTCAATATTGTGCGTACAAACTTACATTTTTAGTTGGAATGTATGGGGAACATGATTTTCAACTACTAAGTTAAGTTTGTTGGGATAAATTCATCCCAACTACGGTACCTTTCACTGTGCGTGGTGCAACACGAACTTGGCCAAATTTCTTTTCAATATTTAGACTAACCTTATATAAGCTATACAAAAAATTGTGTCCCAAAATAAATGTGACTATCTAGAATCTACATACGTGGAATCTCTTTATCCGAAGTGCATATGCAATGAAATTGTAGTAGGTATTTATTAGTTATAGTTATGTATATCTACTAAATGTTTTAGCGTCGCTGTTTGCATCTTGTATTATTAAGCGACAAATCAGTGTATTACATAATGTATAGTTAACGCATAATTGTTAGGATAGTATTTTTGTAACACTTAAATATAAGCCTGATTATTTTCTGTTACTTCGCAGGTTTTTTGAAACTAAACGAAACCAAAGATCATTGCTATTTTCCAATATATTTCTTATATCATGTACCTAATATTCACTAGTAGATAAAAAAATAAAATAAAAATACACATCGATAGTTTGATTATAGTCATCATTCTCCTACCCTTATCCCAGTGTATTTGTGGTCGGCGCAACATGTCGCTTTCTTCCATACTTCTCTATTCGTTGTCATCTCGGTAGTCACACCCTTTCTAGCCATATCATCTTTCACACAGTCCATCCATCGTTTCTTTGGTCTTCCTCTACTCTTATAGCCATTGACATTCATACTCAAGACTTTCCTCACGACATTTTCCTCATTCCTCCGCATCACATGCCCATACCATGACAACCGATTTTCGCACAACTTTTCAGTCACTGGTGCCACTTTCAGACTTCCTCTTATGTACTCAATTCCTATTCTATACATTCGTGTCACACCATACATCGCTCTTAGAATTCTCATCTCAGCTGCATGCAATTGCCTTTCATTCATCCCTTTTGTGGCCCAACATTCTGATCAATACAAGACAGCAGGTCTTACCATTGTTTTATATATCTTTCCCTTAAGTTTAAGGGGAATGCGGGAGTCGCAGATTGTTCCCGTGACCTGCTGCCATTTCATCAATCCATTTTGAAGTAATTTAAGTTTCACTTTTGATCGGATTATTTTCCGTGTTGTGTGTCACTTGTCATGTAAAGTACTATTATTATTATTATTATATTGTTATCAATTTATTGATATATTATTTGTATTGTTTCTTTTCAGATTACCTGGTGAAGACGCCCCGAGGCTATTTTCTGATGGTGAACAACCACAAGTTCCATAAGAAAAGGCAGAGGGAACACAGAGCTGAGTGGAGGTGCTCGAAGCGCAAGAGCCTTGGATGCCGAGCTGCTGTCACCACCATCTATCAGGACATTGTGAAGAGGGCTAATGAACATAATCATGAATAGTTTACTTAAGGGATGCGTTAATGTAGACAGAAACTCTAATTTTCTTACGTTTTATTGCTATTTACAAGTCAGTGTCAGGCTGTATGTTGATCAAAATATGGTTCGTGACCGCAACAAATATCCATTTACAGAATTATTATCATTAAAATCATCAATGCTACTGTTTAAGTTCAAACAATGCAATTGAATGACCAATTCTAGATTAAAGAGTACCTACACTGCGCTTTTGCCTTAAGGGTCCATATACCTCAAATTGCTTAGTATGAAACACATTTAAAAATATTTTATTATTAATTTAAAATTTATATTTAATAAATATATGGTAAAGTTCAGGATTCACGTTAAGTACTATGTTTGACGAAAAACGATTCCATAAAATTTCTCGACATGAAAAAAATAACAATACAAATAAACATATTAAAAAAATACTTCAAATGAAATCATGAAACTTCGCATAATAACTGAACTAAATATAAAGCAGGTACTGTATTTTTTTTATTACTATTATTTTCACTGTAAAAAGAATTTACCTAAACTATCGGAGCCTTCTCCCTGCCGCCCTGTCACGCTTGCTCGTGTGTGTGCGAGCGAGATAAAGAGTGAGGTAGCGTATTATGGACTCTTAAGTTTATAACGAATAATTTAGACGATGAATTACATATTAAGTAGATAGTTTTTCACTTGTGTGAATTCTTATCTTAACAAGTAGAGTGACAGTGAAAACCGATTTGCAATTGCCTCATTTGAGCTTAGATGGCATCTGTAATTTGTATCTACCTATATTAGTGTTAGTATCGCCAAAATGTTAAGAAATTATGTAGTTATTTATTCTTGGTTTTTAAATCAATGTTTGTTTTTTTTTTTAATCTTGGCATTTGTAACTGATTAGGGTTTTTAGACACTGGGACTAATTAATAAATTGCTTTCGTTTGACTGACGCTGATGAATATGAGTGCTCCCAACAATTTTCAAGAAGTTTTCCGTAGAAATGGTTCTACTAGAGTCGCGTTGCGCTGTCGCGTCTCGCTGTCTGCGGGAGCCTTTAAGTTTAATATTGTATTGATTTTAAATTATAAATACTTAATTAAGTGCACCTTTGTAAAATTATGATTAGTGTTATTATCAGTGATGTTATTATGAGTAATTATGATGAAATGTTGAATGTCTCATGGAATGCAGTATTTTTTATTTGTACAGCTGGATACCTACTTGGCTATAACGGTGTGTATAATATTTAAAAACAAATGAAGTATTATAAATTGACTTATTATTGAAGTTAAGATTAACTATAAAAACCTTCTCAATTTAGTATTCTCAATTTAAGTCAGTAGTTAGTATTTTGTCGTTATTTAAAATGACAATTTTCTTGATTTTAATTTGATGACTCTTGGTGTTGTGGTGGGTTAAAAAATTAAATAAATGTTTAACGTACGTTTTTTTTTTCTTTTTAAAAATACAGTGAAACTCGTTTTAGCTGAAGTCAAAAAAAGGTAAGTAAAATAACAGATGAATGTGACTGTAAATACTTTCCTGACCATTTAGCTAGACACATATTATATTTGACATAAGTTGGTAATCATAGTTAATTTTCATGTATTTCCGTTTCAGACAAGCATCATTTCTTCATAAAATCTGGGCGGGAAAACATTCTGGTCTTAGGTGACGTCAAATACAACAAATATAGGGAAGCTAAAGAAAGGACCTTCTGGAAGTGTGCTATGAAAGGATGCAAAGCGTCTGTTATTACCGCGAAAAATGAAGTTTTACAGTTCAAGAATTTTCATAATCATTAATATTACAATTATATCGATTATCGCTCTCGTTAATTATAATTATCGGTCTCATTAATTATAATTATCGTTCTTATTAATTATAATTATCGCTATCGTTAATAATAATTATCGATCGCACCTCCTACTTTATTTTGGAACCAAATAATTGTGTTACTAGCGGAGCAGCATCTTAGTAAGTACTATTTATAGTGACCTAAGCTATTTTCTCACAATATTTAATCGTAGTAAAATATTAATAGCGTGGTGATCTCAGTTCTGTTATGTAAATAAATATACGAATATATATAAAAAATCATTGTACTTTGCTCAAAAAAGTCTCAGAATATGTATAAATAATAATAATAATAATAATGTAGTAATATGTATATGTGTGTGTATAAATGATAGTGGTAACAGCCAATGGTTTAATAGCCAATAGTCTCAACCAACACCTAAGGAGGCTCTCGTTGGGAAGCTGGATTAAGGGCTCGATTCAGATAGCAGTAAGTACTTCTGGATACGGCTCGCATTAAGAGACCTCCGAAGTTCCTTTCTCTGGAGCCCTCGCCGCCGGCGCCAGTAGCTTGGATCCTGTTCCCGAAATGTTTTTATATTTTTTTATATTCTAATATTTAAAAATATAATTTATATGTATACAGGGTGGTCCAAATAGTATATAATATCATAAAAAAATATTACTTTTGCCCAGGGGTATCCGAAATGACCCCCTGTATGATCCACGATTCTTGAAGTTTTCGGTTTATAATTATTTTTAAAAATTTCATGAAAATTTTATGGGAACTGCTTTAAAAAAATATCTTTATTTATACACGGATTTTTCATATTCTTTTTTTACAATTAACATTGTTATGGAATATTCTTTCAGACATAAAATAATCATCTTCCTATCACTAATTCATGTTACCTACAGCAATTTTGATCAACAATTTATGAAAAAAATCGATTAGAATTTCGATTCTATATCGTCATGTCTCGAACGTAAGATAAATTTACGTTTGAGTGATATAGAATCGAAATTCTAACCGATTTTTTTTCCCATAGATTAAAATATATATCTCGAAAACTATCAAGAATCGCGGAAGATATATGCGGTATTTTAGGCTACCCCTGGGCATGAGGAATTCATTTTTTTTATGACGTCACTATTTGGACCAGCCTGTATAATGAAATTAAGGAAATTATAGTCAATATTATTGCTGAATTTAATCGATAGGGAGAAGTCTTAAAACCAGTAAATGCATTTAATTAATCAAATGTCTTTTTGCGATACGCCTATCAGTATTACGAGTATCGCCCCTGTATATTCCGTAGGTTTTACGAGTATTAGTGTGCGTAGTACCTAATTTGGGCGAGGGATCTTACTTTTTGTTGGTTAGGAAAGAACGATATTACTTATACTTATTATGTGTCTATAAGTCTGATTTTTAATTTGCTAGACTAAAATGACAGCTGCGATGGACCTTTTTTTTATAAATAACACGATCAATAATTAATATTACAGACAACATGACAACAGTGAAGGTGAATGCAAAGAATGATTCAGTCGTCCCTGATTAGAGTCACTCGGTAGTTAGATTATTTACTAGGTTATTTTTATGTAGACACCAAATGTCATTCTAGTCTAGCAAATTAGAAATCAGAGTTTACATAGTAAGAAATTTGATTCCTAGCGATCTCAATAGAGTGGTGTAAATTAATTTGTGAGCATTTGTAGGTATTTAGTACTATTTATTATTAGGTTTTTTTATATCTTAAGTCTAAATGTGGCTTACAGCGATCGTGATGATTCTATGTAAATCTAGTCTAAACTTTATTGTAGATATTAATTTTTTTTGCCCATGGCAGCATTCCGTTATTCGAATTTATGAATGATATTGAATGATGAAATGAAATAAAATGAATATTTATTTTATGAATAATAAATTACGACGTATTTAGTTACCTATTGTTTTTTTCAACATTAAGTACCCACACCCCTAGTTTAACTCTGGTTAGGTATGACTGTTTATATTCATGGAATTTCCAACAAGTAATTATTCCATATAGCATGACCGAAATAGTTCCTTATTTTTTAAACTCCTTTTTTATGTTTAATTCCTCAACACACTCAATAATTTTGGGTGCCATTATAAAAACATGTTTTAAAATACAAAATTTTATTTTCTAGAAATTTATTTCGTGGAAAATCGTTACGGTAACAAGACTTTGGTGTTTCTCGACCAACGTTACAATAAGAGCCACGAGCGGGAAGGACGGGCGTCATGGCGATGTGTCAAGAGAAACAGTGGCTGTAGGGCAGTGGTCGTCACGTATTTGAACAGTGTCATACAGTTTACAGAACACAATCATGCTGCTCAAGTTGTTAAGAAAAGTAAGGAAAAAGCTTTCTAAAGGCTTACATTCAGTATCAGTCAGTACTCCGATGAGCCACAATGTAGCTGTAGAGCTGTCACAAACGATGCTACATCTCTAATCCTGCTCTCTTTGTTTTTACACCTGCACCGTGAAAGACCTTTGCGAGTACAATGCTAACACTGTCGACGAGGCTGAATTCTGGTCGAAGCTTATAGAAAATATGTAAAGGGAATCATCGACACGAGAGAAAAAATAGTCCGTGCGGATTGTTAAGGGCAAAGCGCATACGGTGATCCGAGAAAAAAAGGTATAAGTAAGAAAAAGAAACATTATTTGACACAGACACAGACCGACCACTACTTGAAGCAACTCTTTAAAACTAAGCAGTTTCGACGTTTCGTACATGTGCATGTATCCCGTCAGGCGACACTGAAGCAGTTTCGCCTGCTCAGATTGAATACTCGTTCAATGATTTTTAACATTCTGTATATTAATTAGTGCTCAATGTACTTCAGCCATTTCATGTCTTCGAAGCTTTTACTTTAGTGATTTACCTTGCGTTTATAAATGAATGTGCGTAGCATTATTCTGAAAACCTTTTAGGGTTTATTTTTTGTATAATTTTAATCTTATGATTTTAAAATGTTTTTTGAGCATTTACTCATCTAGTTTTTGCCTATGCTGGTACCTAATTATGGTACCGTGGTAATATGGTACCTAATTATGTTATATATCTCGTAATTATTAAAATTAATTTTATGAACTTGGGTAGGTACATATAAATAATAAAGGTACGTAATATTCTAACATACGTATAAATAAGATTTTTTTTTTGTATAATATGAATTACTCCCGTAATAATTATAATAGTCGTTTTATATTTGTCCGCAAAAATAAAATTAATTCATAAAATGTTGTGATTAGGTGATAAATGTAATTGTCTCAGTAATGCATGTAGCCTAGGTAGATAGATAGTACCTATATAATAAAATGTGTATGTTAAAAAAACAAAAAAAAAAAAAAAAGTATTTAATAATTATATACTTACATATTTTTTTTATATTCTGATAATATTCTTGCCTTGTGCTGACTGGGTATAAGACATTTGCCTAAACCCGTGTGTGTGGAAAATGCATACTTTATATGGAAGTACTGTAGGGATCGTGCTAAGAAGAATTATCAGGTAGCGCGGAGATGTACGAAGAAGAAGGCCAGGTGTGGCCACTGCCACTACCGCCGATACATTATCATAGGTACGGTGTTATTTTATCACAAAATAAGTATGTAGGTACACGTTGTGAGGGTATGTCGAAATCCTTTTATATATCCTTTTTATACTTTTTAAATAAATGCTAGTCTGCTTTGAATCTTGGTGTTTCATTGTCACGAACACAACATTGGCGACGAGAAAATGAATAATTATCCGTTTTTATGCGTGAGGTTAAAGTAACAACATGTTGATCGGAAAAGTTGAAGGTTTCCCAGACGGAACCCAAAATTGGTAGATACATTTATGTTCGTCGAATCAAACAGTTTAGTTTATAATGTTGAACGACATCGAAGATAACTTACCCGTAGCTACGCTAGTGACGCTGGTCGGTTCGGAGTGTTACGACTTAATCTTTGATTTATGTTCGTCGGATCAGCCAGAGGATACCACTTTCGATGTGCTCGTTAAACTGGTGAAATATCACTTAGAATCCGTGGAATCAAATATAACCGAAAGGCATATTTTCAGGCAAAGGAAGTAGCAGCATTTGTTCGTACCTATAAGGTTTTTTGGTGCATCAATAGAGGTAAACCTATGAGACTATTCTGTATCGCGCTTGAACAGCGAGGAGATGCTATTAACTATATTCAGGGAATGTCTTAACAAATACTATTTCAGATTGGCCTCTCGTTAAGGGATTTTTAACATCCTGTATATTAATTAGTACCTAAACTACTTAAGCCATTTCTTGTCTTCGAAGATTGTTTTACTTTAGTGATGTTCATATCTTGAGTTTTGAAATGAGTTAAATTAGTTAGAAATTATTTATAGTGCTAACTTTTGTAGGGTTCGTTTTTTATTTATTTTTTGTATAATAATAAGTCCGAAAACAATCTTTATTCGCACATGATTTTAAAAGTTTTTTTGAGTAGGTATTTATATCTCTTAATTATTAAAATTTATTTTACGGACTTGGATAGGTACATATTTATAATTATTAAAGGAACGTATTATTCTAACATACGTCTAAAATAATTTATTTCTTATTTTAAAAATGCGATTTACATCCACATATAAATTAATATATCATATTTATATTAGGTACCTATAGTAGAAAATAAAATGTTTTCAATCATGTTTGTTTTATAATACATTAATATTATTTTTCTTTTGTAAAGCCTGTGCGGCATCCAAAATTTAAATTAGTCCAAAAACGTGTGAAAAATCATCAAGGTTTCTGAGCTGTCTGTCCACGGTGCGGTCGTGGTGACTGTCTAAAAGGATTTCAAGTCCCTGAAAAGATAATTATAATAAGGTCACTATCTCTCAATCCTTCAATTTGTGACTTCAGTATTTTTAAAGTTTATTCTAAATAAAAGGTATAATTACTTACAGGCCCAAAATTTGAAGAAACCTCTCGTGGAAATCTGGTACTACACTTTAAAGGATATAAATTCAACCAGACCTATAAGAATAAAAGCAATATCGTGTTATGGCGCTGCAATCAGAAGCATTTAGGATGCAAAGCCACTGTCCGCACTCAAGACGATAATTTTGTTGTCTCATATACGAATAACCATACTCATACTTAATGTATTTTATTTTTACATATTTGAATAAACATACTCTAGGCAGACTGTAGCTAATAGCAATACGTTTAGGGTAGGTGAGAAACAATTTTGTGTTTTATTGTCCATTGAGGGTTGAACGTAGATTAAAGACGTTCAAAAATAAAAGCCCATGTTCAAGCCATGTTCAAGCATGTTGTGCCCTAGGGGTTGAATATGAGCAGCATTTAGGGATTCAACATGGTCGGGGGTAAAGATTGTGGTGGTTGAACATGGACTGAACCTCATACCTAATGTGTTTTATTTTAATTATATCTAGCTATTCGATGTGTAATGGAAATGTAGATTTGCTTCTAAAATGTTGTATTTTATTTTCACTTTTACAACTTGCAAAAAATAATGATCATCTTTCTATAAACCTTTGCAATACCAAAGAGTATCATTATTAGAGTGCCATTCTTCCTACTATTTGAAGAATTTGTCGCTGTTGTCAATCAAAATGATGTCACGTTTCATTGACTATCATGATGTCGATAAAAATGGCTGAAACCTTAAATTAAATATTGTCAATTGTAACATTTTCTTTCCTATTTTTTTTCACCTTTCTTTAGTATAATTTTGTAGTTCCCCGAAATAATCTTAAAACTTTTATGAGGCCACTAAACGTGTTGGAGTCATCATTGACCCAGTGCGAGAGAGAGATGGCGCTGTATAGGACCAGGAGTAGCATCCCTTTTTCGCTACAGAATAATGATGATTTTAACTTTACGCAATCCGGTTTTCTTAATTTATAATTGATAGAAAATTGTGGCTCAACGAGTTGTTTTGCCATTTCCAGAAAAAGCTACATTTGTTAAGAACTCGCGTGGCAATTTAATGTTACTTTATCGGGGGCAGAAGTACTGTAGGGATCGCGCTAAGAAGAATTCTCAGGTGGCGTGGAGATGTAGCAAGAAGAAAGCCAGGTGTCGAGCCACTGCCACTACCGCTGATACTTTCGTTGTTCACTACTACGATGTACATAATCATAAGTGAAATACATGATGCAATAAAGTTAGCCCGTGAAATTCAAATTTTCTTAAGTATTTTGCAATTTGCAGGTCAGTCTCAGCAGGCTTAGCATGACACTCTATTTCTTCGAAGAATAGACACAGCTCTTTCCATACAAAGTGACATTTCGTTTCTTCTTTTTTGACATCCCACCGTAGAAATCCTTCTACATAAAAAAGGACCTAGACAAAGATCGTTAGAAACGAAAGACAAGATGACAGATTGTAAAAGGATTTCTACGGTGAGATGTCAAAAACTGAGAAACGAAATGTCACTTGGTATAGAAAGAGCCGTGCCCATTCTTTGAAGAAATGAGAGTGTCATGCTAAGCTTGCAGGTTGTATCTTTATCAAAATATGACTCGCGACCGTAACAAATATGACTTTACAGAATTATAATTATTAGAATGAGCAATACAACTCCTTAAAGTTAGAATTGGCCTCAAATGTCATGATTTCGTGAAATAGTATGAACTTGGAGAGTCGAATTGATGATTTTGGTGATTTAACTAATATTTTAAGTGCGAAAGTGAGTTCGTTTCTTTGTTTGTTTATTACGCTTTCATGCTAAAACGGCTGAACGGGTTTGGATGAAATTTGGCACATGGTTAGGACATGACGTAAATTAAGACACAGGATACTTTTTATCCCGATATTTCCACGGGATTGAGACTTATGCGGGTGAAACTGCGGGGCGCAGCTAGTAATTCTGTAAATAAATACTTGATAGGGCCGCGAATCATATTTAGATCAACATGCAACCGGATACTGATCTGCAAATTGCAAAAAATGTGAGAAAAATTGAATTTCGCGATCTACCCTGATGCTTTCTTCTTCATGCACACATGTTTTGGCTTGCCCAAGATGTTAGGGATTCTACTAGATAACTTTTAGTTGAAGTGACCAACTTTCATTTTGTTATTCATGAAGAATGTTAAGTTTATTTTTTTTGTTGGTAGAAACGATTAAGAAGTTGAATTTATTTTCAGTAGTTTCGCAAACAACTTTTTTTTGTTATGAACATGTAAGATTTTGATTGATTGTTAAGAAGTACTGCCTCGTTGGTCTAGTGTTTGCAAACGCTACTGCTGAGCATGAGGTCCTGGGTTCGATTTCCGGGTTGAGAAGTTGGAAAGTGTTGTTGGGTTTTTCTACATGGATTTTCTCAGTAGCAGCCCGGAGTCTGGATTTGTGCCCGGTTGATGACAATAGGCTCGCCCTCTTACATGGGACTTGAACATAACTGGTTAAATGTGTGTGTGCTACAGGTACACCTCTGTCCAACCCTACGGGGAAACAAGGCGTGATGTTATGTGTGTTATGTTAAGAATTAACCAATTTAGTTTAGTTGATTTCATGTTAAGGACAAGTACTAATTAAAGACTGAATAATTTGGTTAAGAAACTTCATGTGCCTGATAGTGATGTTAAGAAAAAGTTAATAAAAAAAATACTATAAAATAAGTTTTTGAAAGGATATGAAACTATATTTACAATATGTATTTTGTTATGACTGTATTTTTTCAACTACTTGCCACGGTCTAAATAAAGTGACAAAGTCAAACGAAAAACATTGTGTTTTTTGAACTTTCAATAATGCTTTATTCAATGCAAGCAGCATTTTTCAAGTAAAAAGTCAAATAAAATTTCTGTTTGTTACTTTTCAGATGACTGTCCGAGCGTTTCTTCTTCCAAATCGAACTTTAATAAAAAAGGGATATTATTAAAACACTTTATTTCAAAGAATCTGACCTTACAACAGTTCGTGATTTCTTAGAAGCAAATCAAAGAACAGCGGTGGCCCAGTGGTAACGGCCGTGACTTACGCTATAGGTCGTAGGTTCGAACTCTGACAGGTGCTTTACTTTGGGTAAATTATTTCAATCAATCAATCAAAAAAATCAATCAATCAATCAATCAAAATATTTTTATTTCACATAAACCTACATGACGTCAGAACCTAGGTGCACGGTTCCAATAGGTCGTTTCCTATGGGGAAGAGACGGCAAGAAACTCCACGATTACTCTTTTAAAAATAATTGGCTTTTACAATGTTTTCATATTACACAAATTAGGTATGGGAGGACAGTGTAGGCCTGTCGAGTAGTACTTAACAAAAAAAAAAAAAAGAAAAGAAAACGGTCTACAAAAGATCTAGTCTATTAAGCCTACAACGTTCTCACATTCACAACGTACACAAGAATTCATGTAAAATAATATTAATAATACTAAGTCTGAAATATAAATTGTAGGTATATAATGTCAAATAGTGAAAATATAATGTCAAAAAGTATGTCTAAAAACTTATAATAATAAACATCGTAATTTGGGAGCAGTTAATAGACATTTCCATAGTTATGCCGTTTCTGATGTACCACATGTGCAGAAGGAATTATTGCCAAACTTCCTTGTCTTCAACGTAGTCTTTAATCTTGTAATATGCGTTTTTGATAAGGACACGTTTGATGTGGGTTTTGAACTTTCCATCGCTAAGTTCTGTAACTGACTTTGGCAACTTGTTATAAAAGCGGATACTTTTGATAACAAATGATTTGCTTGTTTTTGTTAATCTAAATTTCATCACCACTGCTCGCAAAACGGTGAAGGAAAACATCGTAAGGAAACCAGCATTTCAAAGTACCAAAAATTCGAAGATATGTTACATCTACCAACCCGCACTGGGCCCACGTGGTGAATTACGGCCCACTTTCTCTCACAGAGAGGAGGCCTATGTCCCAGCAATGGGCACATTATAGGCTGATTATGAAAAATCGAAGTTTGAATAACTGTCCAGTTGCATTTTCACACATTTATTACAAAATTGTTATATGTGCACTCCTTAACTGCACTATTACAATTTGTTACTTAATTTGCAAGTTAAGGTTTTTATAAACTGTACACTTTTATATATCTGAGCCATAGTCTTTTTTTACAGCAAATTCATCAACAAGAAAAGCATGCAAAAACGAACAAGAAACGTATCAAAATGGCAGAAAAATGTTGCGACAAAAGCAAGATTACTGGGACAGTTCTATGTTTCTCCTGTAGCTAAGAAGAACCAAGAAGTTGAAGCCCGGGTTTTGAAGCCAGCCTGCCAATGCAAGCTAAATGCTGCGAAAAATTAAGCACAGAAGAGTGTAAGATTTTTTTTATGATATTTGGTCGGAGCGAAATAATTGGAGGCAAAAAAGACAATATATGACAGAGAGAGTGACAAAGAAGCCCAAGGCTAGAACTAGAGCGAAGAGTTGTTTCGGAGCTGATAAAAGAAAGTACAATTATTTCTATAGCCTGACAATAAATGACAAAATCATAGATAAGTGCAAAGTTATGTTTCACAATAAGCTTTCAATCGGCGAAAAGTTTGTGATGATTGCAGTTGACAAAAATTATGAATTAAATAAGAAAAAGCGGTGTTATTCAAAAAATGACAGCAGTGAATGACACCAACCAGACATCCATTGTTGATCTCAATTCCTCCGAACCTTTGCTTTTGTGGGTACAGCACATATTTAAGTTTTGTTCTTTGCTGATCCTGACACACTGTCAAAAGAAGTTTGTCCAGTGATCAAGAAAGGTTTTATTCTGACGATTTATATTCTTATTTATTTTTTAAACTAGCTGATTAAGTTTAATTAAACGTCCGATTAAAACTAATTCAAGAACAAAACTCTGTTATTTACTTTTTTTTACGAAGAATTTGCTCATATTGAGTGGCTTCTTCTTTCTACCTTCTTAATATAATACAAAAAAAATGCCCTCGGGGCATTGTACCGAGGATGCCGGCGGCATTTCCTAGCTGAATTGCAATGCTGATGCGTTGCGCGAGAAAGCCACCAGCTTTTCGGTTAGTTAGTTTTTTTAGTTAATATTAATTTATATAATATGCATCTTTATTTTTATATGATCTCGGTCGATCTTGGGATTCCATAGTTTCTATAGCTTAGGTAACGGTTTTCGGATGTATGTATTACATTCCTTAAAATAAGTAGTTGTAATTATTTTGTGTGCTGTGATCCATCATTTATTCCAATATTACACTTACAGAATTCGTAGCATCGCTACTTCGGGCCCGATTCTGTACCAGGGAGACCACGAACATATACATCGGAGGGCAGAAATTCTTCAGACATTCTCGATCTCTTGTTGGCAACAGGATAAGGTGGACGTGTGCTAAGAAACACAAGCACAAATGTAAAGCTTCCGCTGTTACTATCGACGGGATTGTGGTATCTACTACAGGTTTGCACTCCCATACTTAAATTTTAATGGAATTATATTTGCCTGCTTGTCGAATCAATCAATCTCTTCGTTATAGGACTCACTCTAGGTGCTTGATGCACCATTGTTGTTACGAGTATATATGCTTTTTTGTTATTACCTAATTTATTCGATGGAAATGATGTTGAATCTATTTTGACCTTATATCGTTTGAATCTTAAAAAAATGAGTGCTTTAAACTCAGTTGAAGCTGAGTATAAAAAATGTAACTTGACTTCAAAATCATTGTTCGAGAACCATCTAGATATTAATACTTAAGAGAATAAGGACTACGTGAAATCAAAATTTCACCACTCGGTGAGTGTTGCGGTCGTTTAGAGACTTTGTTAAGAATTTTGACGTGCCTTGAAAGTTCTGAACTATTTATGAAGAAATATCAAAATTACATTATTTATCATTAAAGTAGAATTTGTCAAATAATTAAGAAGTTAACTACAAGCTGGAATCTAATGGAGCTTTATAATATTTACAAAAACAAAGAAGGGGACCTCAAGGAGATAGAATTGTAGTACCTACCCTTACATTTCAATATGACCTACCAAAATGGTAGAATTTCGAATGATTTCGAAGCAGGCAATTTCAACTTATTAGGTGTTTACGTAAGAATCACAGTGATTTGATCTAAATGCAATATATTTTTGTAATATTTAATGTATTAAATTGCACATTCCAATTACGTAAGTACATAATCTATGTAAGTTTCGTTAAATGTTTGAGATAATGTAATCGTTGTTATTAAAATGATAAAGAAATGTTACCAAAGGAGCTTTGAAATTTACTGGTCGACAGACTCATCACAAAATAGTTTTTTTAATTTATTTAAATAATTAACAGTGTGTAATGTATGAAAAAAAAGTATGGAATGTAGTATTATTTGTAATTATTTTCTTGTAGTGTTGAATTTTCCGGAAAGTATTGTTTATTAACTATTGGTATTTAGTAATTTTAAATAATTATAAGTAAGGTCGTGTATTTGTATGAAATATGTTTACAGTTTGTCTTTGCTTTTGTTTTTATATTTTGCACTTTTGTTTTTTGTTTTGAATGGTGCTTTTGTTTTATTATAAGGTCACATTAATGTGATAAATGTTTCGATGACATTAATGTTTTTACAAAATCCTCTGAGTATTTTAAAAATAAATATTTTAAATCATCAGTATTTTAATTTTAAATAAGAAGTGTTATTTTTTCATTTCTTTAGGTACCTACTTTTATGAAATTTATCACAACTAAATGTTGTTGATGTTGAAAACAGTAAGATCGTACAGATTTATCTTGTTACTTTTATCACTGCATGTAACCTTTTTATTTTTTTTTTACATTTGACCCTTTCTGATCCGGTATAGCTTATTATTTCTGTCTCTTTCAGGCATGCTAATAAAAATGACCAGAGGAGCTCATTTTCTGTATGCTCTCGGGCACATTTATAATCGGAAGCACAGTGCGAAGGACAACAAGTTGCGATGGTACTGTACTCGCTACCATCAGGGGTGCAGGGCGGCAGTACTCACTAATTCCACCTATCTCGTCACGGATACTATTGGCGAACATCAACACGAGTCCCCGAAGTTAATACGATCCGCCGCCGGAATTTATCATATCATAGGAGAGAATTATTGTTGAGATATCTATATTAATTTAGGCATAGTTGTTTTAGAGAACCTTGGAAAAATTGGACGACTTGTGTGGCTTCTAGAATTAGTACAAAAGAGTACGTAAAAAGCTGGACGTCATGGTTTTATGATCTCAGTTCTAGAAAGAGTATTTTTTCTCTATAATATTATATTTCAAAGTCGTGATATTCGTGGGGTTAGATTAAGTAAGATATCGAAAATAAAACATTCACGTAATATGGAAACAAAGTATAAGGACAACATGAGGATTTGTGTCCGGTTTAAGGCTCCTGCATACAAAGGCAATATCGCGGGTGCGACAGGCAGAAATATGCCTGTCGCGCCCGCGATATCGCCTCAGTATGTAGGAGCCTTTAGACTTATACATAACTGGCGAATTGTGGATGTACTCTAGGTACACCTCTGCTTACCCCTTCGAGGAATACAGGCGTAATGTTATGTTTTGTTATGGAAACATTATCGTTAAGTCCTATGGATAGAATATACATCATGCTATATTGTACAGCAATGGAGTAAGCAGCAATAACTATTATATTCAAATTTAGGTTATAAATGATCAGCTGTGACTGTGATGGGTTGGATATAACTATAGTTGTAACTAATGGCCGTCTTCAACGACGTCGCCTTGACACATTTAACACAGTTTACGCTTTTTTGAACATTTATAGATTAGCAAATAGAAAGCAATCAGCCTGTTATGTTCCTACTGTTGGGACACAGGCCTCCTCTCTGTGGGATGGAATGAGCCTATACAAAACAGTGCCCTGCGGTTTCATCCGTATAGGTCTCGATCTCATAGGAATATCGGGACAAAAAGTATCCTATGTCCCAACCCAGGTGACTGTCTACCCATGTGCCAAATTTCATCCAAATCCGTTCAGTCGTTTTAGCGTGAAAGCGTAACAAACAAACAAACTCACTTTCGTATTAATAATATTATTTTTATTTTTTTTTTGTACTGAAATTTAACTTTATTTACATAATAAAATTACAAGATGGTTATTAACATTAACTAAATTAAATTAAAACTAAGTTAAACCTAAAAAAAGGCCCTCGAGGCATTGTACCGAGGATGCTGGCGGCATTTCCTCGCTGAATTGCAATGCTGATGCGTTGCGCGAGATAGCCGCCAGCTTTTCTGTCACCAGTTACATCAATATTACTTAGGTTATGAATTATTACGTACTCATCTATTTTCTAAAGCGATGCACTATTTAAGTGGATAGACTTTATAAACTTTAACAATTAATAGTAAAATGTGATTTGATGATCTGCAATATTAAAAAAAAAAAAATGAAACATTATATTATTTAGGTATTTAATTAGGAAATATTTTATAGAAAGTACTCACTTGCTTCAGTATATTAGATAGAGTACATTTGAGACACTGGTACCTAATTAACATTAAAATATTAGAGTAGCAATAAAAAGTTTTTGTAAGTTAACACTTTTAATAATTAAACATATTGTGTATCTTTCAGTTTGTTGTCATTATTACCTTACTGCTTTCGAGCAGAGCCAGGCCGTGGGCCAAATACGCATACAAACAGATCCGTCACGACTACCATTATATACCTCCTTTCTGTGAGGAGGGCGTAACCCACCACGCGGGCCACGCGGATTCGTGGATGCAAAATAAGTAATGCAAAAGTTTGGGAAAATTCATATTCTTTGAGAATGGTAAATGTGATGCCACAGGTATTACAGATGTCTAAGGCCTGTGTTCACCAAAATTCAAGCCACCGGTTAGGTATTTAAACATTTGGTTTATGTAAGGAAATTTTAAACATTTTTGGATTACATTTTTTGGATTACAGGTGTGAAGATTCACACCTGTAATCCCCGAAGGGTTAAAGGTGTATCTACAGTACATCCACATTTCGCCAGTTATGTTAAAGTCCTATATAATAGGGGGCGAGTTTTATTGCCACCAACCGGGCACGAATCCGGACCCCGGGCTGCTACTGATTAAATCTTGATGGAAAACCCAATAACAGTTTGCCCGAACTGGGAATTGAATCTAGGACCCATACTCAGCAGTAGCGCTTACGACCACTTGTCCATTGAGGCAGAAATTTTAAATATAGAACTGATTAAATATTTACTCAATTGATTTAAATGTTGGTGAACACAAGGCTAACACACCGCCTGGTTGCTTGCCAGTCAGTATCATAGAAAAAACTTTTTGCTGTCCAAAGTCACTAACTTAATAGTTTCTATTACACAGTGTCACAAGGAAGGACTAAGCATCAACTGGAAATTATAAAAGGTCTCAGAGCAACAGGAAAGAGATGCCGCTTTTGCTATCAACGACTGTCTTTGGAGGACCCACCCCGCGCTGCCAGAAGAAAAGCTGAACGCACCAACACTTGTTGTAGTGGATGTAAAGATAAACCGGTTATGTGCTTGAAATGTTTTTATGATCAACATCATCATCATCATAGGTAGCTCTGTTTCATCCACTGCTGAGTGCTTCTGTCTGTTAGATGTTTCAATTAATCCCATGAATTAAAAACCTGTGATGATGGCGTTGAAAACAAAATAAAGCCCATTTTGTCACTTCCAATACATTTTATTGAAAATCTTGCTCCTAGACTGAACAGAAGAACAAACTGAAGTAGACGCTCTAGAAATGTGGTGCTGGAGAAGAATGTTTGGGATGTCATGGACAGAATTCCGTATAAACGTTTTCATACACCAAGAACTCGGCATCAAACAGCGTCTATAAGCACTAGTACAGTCTCAAATACTAAAGTTCTTTGATCGTGTCTCGAGACAGTATAATTACTCCATATTACGTCTAGTGGAGCAGGGCGGAGTAGAAGGTGTTAGGCCGCGCGGGGGTCACCGATGAGGTGGACCGACTAAATTAAATCCGTGGTTGGAGTATTAGTGAATACACCAGACCGACAACTAACAGAATCAGATGGAGAGAGATCGTGAGGCGAGCAACGACTACACCTGCGATTGGACCTTCATCTTGACTACGACCGGTCTGTCAAGAGCGAAGTGAAGAAGAAGAAAGACTGAACAATATCATTTCTAATGTTATCAAATTATTGAAACGTTTCGGTTTTTGTGAGACATTAGAAATTATTGCATATTGGGGTAATATGCAATAATTTCACCCCAACTTTTCTAAAAACTAACACTTTAACTCTTCTTCCAGCTAAACTAATAAAAACTGGGAAACATACATCTCTACTTGCTTATGGGTACCTGTACAATCGCAAGCATAACGCCAGGGACGGAATGTGGGGCTGGTATTGTACTCGGTACCACGACGGATGCAGGGCTTCTGTGGTCACCAATGACGACCTGGTCATTAACGCTTTGCATGGGGAACACGACCACACACCTCCACAGTTACTCTCTAAGTTTTTTTTTAGGTTGTAAGATTGCTGATTTCTGTATCTTCGATAAGAAGTATACATACATATATTGATAGGTATACACACAGTACAGTTTACATCTTTTGGCGCGTGGCCACAATGGGAACGAATACTGCCAGCTTGTTTTTCAATACATTTAACAAAACAATCTATGTTTTGTTAAATTTATTGAATAATGTTTGTGTAACGGCTGGACCGATTTTGCTAATTATTTTTATGTTGGGTTTGTTGTCAGGAGAAGGTTCCTTCCTATGTAAGATAGTTTAACCACTGATCGCATTCTTTTTAGGATACTGATGAACTCTGCTATTCTGCAACTGGTCGTCCAAGTATGGAGGGATTCTTGTTTTTTTTCGTACCTATAAGCCTGATTCTATTCTGGTTGTAATAAAATTATCCTACTATAAAACAACTAGTTTAATTCGGAGTATATTTAACCTCAAAAATTTATATACGGACATCATGGACCTCGGACATCATGGCCTATCCTGCAGTAACAGCGCTGGTCGGATGGCACGGCACGCCAGCATTAACGACATCATCCGTCGGGCGCTTGTCACCACCGAGGTGCCAGCTGTTTTAGAACCCAATGGCTTGGCACGTGACGATGGGCAGAGGCCAGACGGAATGACCATAATACCGTGGAAGTTGGGTAGACACTCTCGCGCCTTCCCATCTTCCTAGCATGGCGGACTGTGCTGGGGCGACTGCTGCAGGAGCAGAAAACCTCAAACGGTGCAAATATAACAACCTTTTTAGAGCTATATGTTTGAGCCGTTTGGGGTTGAAACACTAGGCCTTGGGATCCGAGTGCTCATCGAGTAATTCGGGACATCGCCAAACGGTTGGTAGAGTCTTCACGTGACCAGAGGGCTGGCCTTTTTTTAGCCCAAAGAAGCAGCATTACCATCCAACGTGGCAATGCTGCCAGCCTTTTGGGCACTTTTCCCTTTGACAGCGATGTGGACGAATTTTTTGATGCCCAATGAGCTCTTCCGCTTTGGGGATATTTTTATTATATAAGTACTTGTACATCTTGTAGGTATTTTTTAACATTAGTATATCTATTTAAATTTAATGAAATATGATTATTTGGTAGTTTCAAAAAAGATGTTCCTCTATTTCAGTAAGCTATTATTATATTAAATTAACTAATATAATTATATTGGTGAAAAAATCATTTTATCGATAAAAAAATCGTGGTATTTTAAGAAACCTCAAAATAGATTATAATCCCGAAATGGATCTTAACGTCGTTACCCAAATATCACAAACCATAAACTGTCTATTATAATTATTTACTATATTTCAGGGATAAGGTAAAAAATATGAAACACCAAGATATTTCTACATAACATCTTCTATTCCCCACATAATATTACAATCTATTTAGTATTCTAATATTTACAATAAAACTAATAGGTTACCTTAATTTACAGTAGATCTCCGACAATTCTAATCCAATCTATATTTTAACTCACAGCCACTTGGTACTTCCTAATGCCAGGAGCAAGAAAGGCACGTTGTCGCGCCATTTTTATTTCGAATCTTTTTAATGCTGCCAATACAATGAAACTGTTTTGCACTAAGTTGTAAAATATATAAAAAAAATACTAATAACTGCTTTAATGTTGCCAGCAATATATATCCAATAAATCCAACAATTATGCATTAATAAATTGAAACCTGACATGGTCAATATTCAGAATGACTATAAGTAAAGTATCACTCATGCTTACAATTAAATGAAGTGTTAATAAATATAATATTACTTACTCCAATAGCACAACCAACAACTAAAATCAAGAAGAAAAGATTCTTTCTGATTTGTTTACGCATCAGAGATTCATAGTCTAAGGCCCTTAAGTCATGCACCAAATATCACTAAATGCGTTGAGCGCTAAATAAATTTAGATCATGATTCTGGCTCGGTTATCTTCAAACGATTGGCAGAAACAGAACGATGTTTTAAATACATTTAGCGAATTGTAGTGCAAGCGGTATGAGTACATTTAGATTTTTAAAAGATTGCTTACGACGAAGTTATCCTGCCGTTATTGTGGATATGTACCTACACCAATTAACAATTTAGATCTGACCGTAAGATTATTTGGATTGGATAAGCTCAAATAAATTAAACTTATAGAACCCAATCCATAATACTATACGTAGAAAAAGTATGTCATAAGATCACGTATGTCGTATTTCTTTTTAAATTATTTACAAATATAATTGATTGTGTGCCATTTGTCATTTTATAATTTGAATCAACCATTTTACATGTTTCGTATATTTATTGTTTTATCATTTGAATTCAAATTAACTGTTTATCAATTTAATTCGTAATTTTGACTGTCTTGCTGACGGTGACTCTTGATAAATAATGTCATGATTTGTCCAGACGTTGAGCTCCCTAATATGGTTGAGCTACGCGCTCCATTCTTATGATATATTGAGCTACGCGCCTCACCTTAATGATTTATTAATCTCTGTCCAAACATATTTGATTCTTATTATACATAACAGAATATATTTTCAGACGAGCCCATATTCATCACTTCTGTCTATGGTCAACCAAAACTACAAATTGGACGCTACAGGTTCATTAAGGACCGAGAAAGGGACAACGGGAAAACAAGATGGCGCTGCTCTAAGAAAAACTCTAACTGTCTCGCATCAATCACTACTGTAGAAAATGTTATAGTCAAGTTTGGGCGTGAACATAATCATTTTTAGTAGAAAGCTGCTCGTACCATTATCAGAAACTGCCGGGTAATTGCGTAAAATAAAATGACAATTGATCGCAATGGGTTTAATTTTGACAGTTCCCACGTCCATTGCGTTATTTACGTTGTTGAGCTTTACGTTGTTGAGCTTTACGTTGTTGAGATTTTTTCAAACCTATGAAGCATTATATATACCTAATTATATATTAAACTGTACGGATTTTGATTCAAACTGTGTTACGCAATTACGGTGCTGTATCTTCTAAATTCTTGTGTTCATATTGTATTGTTTTTTCTACTTATTGTTACGTACTATAATAATCGTGTTAAATTATTTCAATTAAAACGTTAGAGCAAAAGACGATACGTAATCTTTCAGTTCTCAGTTATCTTCTGTCGTGTGTTTAGCTTTTGAAGTGAAAACTTATGGGTTCGCGTCACCGACATGCCAGTGTGACGTGTTGCGCCAGACTGGCGACACGCAGCGACCTGTGTTCATGTATATGCATATATATATATTATTCCAAAGTTTTAAGCTTTCACTTCTGTCAGCAGTCCCCATGACTGCCTTTTTTTTCTTAACCTGTTATGTCATTCTTTCCTCGAAGTCTTTGGCCGAGTTCTTTAAACGTTATGTTGGACGTGCTTTGGCTTAGACAGCCGTCTCTGTCTTGCAATTGTAGTTTAACAGTTGCGCAACAGTGACAGGAATAACTCTTAGCCAAAGTACGTGCTGAGCGTGCGTGATCAGTGATGGTCCAGTGGTAACAGTCGAGACTTATGATTTGTAAGTTCGTAGGTTTGAACCCAGACAGGCGCTTTACTTTGTGTAAATTATTTGATCACCACTGCTTACTAAACGGTGAAGGAAAACATCGTGAAGAAACCGGCATGTCCTAGAATCAAATATTTGAAAATGTGACTTCTACCAAACCGCACTGGGCCCGCGTGGTGGATTATGGCCCCCTCTCTCTCACAGAGAGGGGGCCTGTGTCCCAGCAGTGGGAACATTACAGGCTGATTATGTGTAAAGTACGTGCTAAGTAACATTTATTGATCAGCCTTAGAGTTTAAGACGACCGATGAATAATTCAAATGCTGACGAAACCAGCATTGTCGTTGCAAGAGGATTAGTCTGAGCCTCAGTCTGAAGTATCAGCTCAAAATTACCATTGAACTGGTGTTGTTTGCGTGGACTATAATGAGCGGAGTAATTGCGTGATACACTTACAGTTTATTCATCATCATCATGGTTTCATTTAACAGTTCAAAAACATTAATTGCGTTATTTCCGTTGTTGAGCAGGCAAATTTTTCGAACATGTGAAGTAATGGATTAGTTTCAAAATCATTCAGATTGTGATTGAGTTACGCAATTAAGATGGGTGCAGGAATTAGACTACATACTTTTTTCTGGGTGTTAAATTATCAAATAAGAGAGACTTTATTTGATAATTTAACACCCAAAAAAAAAATACGGGACAGAGCGAGAGGTTGTGTCAGATTCTTACTGACTAAAACCCACCCATGTTCCTTCCGTTGCCTGTGTTGCCAGGGACTCGGTATCCCTTTCGGACTTTCCCACGACCCCGTCAGAGACTACATAATATGTTACATGTATTATACATGTGTTCTCTATGAGAATGAGCTATCGACGCCCTCTGGCCCACCACACGACGATTACCTAATTCGCTGCCCCAAAGTATGTAATGTGAATCTGTAATATTGTTTTGCTCCTACAGTTTATGTTTATTACGTTATCTATAAGTTATTAACATAATATCACGCCTGTTTTTCGCCGAATGGTTAGGCAGACGTGTACCTAATAGTACACCCACATTTCGTACAGTTTTGTTTAAGTCCCATGTAATAGGGGCGAGCTTATTGTCAACAACCGGACAAAAATCCAGATACCGAGCTGCTACTGAGAAATTCCAGATGAAAAACCCAATAACGCTTCGCCCGACCTGGTTATTGAACCCGGGAACTTATGCCCAGCATTAGCGTTTGCGACCACTAGACCATCATGTACAGATATTCACATATCTGGAAAATAAACGATTCCATTTCATTTTTATTACAGGTCAGATCATAAAAGTAGGCAGAGCTGAATCCCTTCTCGCACTCGGGTACACCTATAATCGCAAGCAGTCCGCAAGGGGCCAGAAGTGGCGGTGGTACTGCTCCCGGTACCACCACGGATGCAAGGCAGCTGTCATGACCACCACCGAGCTAGTCGTCACTGATTGTTTGGGTGAACACGTCCATGACCCTCCGAAATTGTTCCGTACTTCTAAGGGGCTTTATGCAATGCGATGTTAAATTATCTGGTGATACTCCACAGACATGATGGGTGTCGATTTTTTTTTTATATGTTTTTTTAAGTCCTTACTTTTTGTGACGTCAGTAAAAATAATTTGTGTTATGTTTTTTTTTTTTAATTTGAAAATAGTATAAACACATTTAGTCGTCCTACAAAAGGTTATCTCAGGTTTCTCGGCCTTGACCGTGATCAGTTGTACTTTTTATTATTTTGTTTGTCTTATTTTAAATGTGAATCTCCTTAACTTCTATATAGTTTTGCCAATGAATTCAAAATCATTTTGTATGAATATGCCAATCTGTTCCTGAATCATCCTATGTGATGACATTGTTTGACTTGCAATCTGATTTTCTCTGAATGTAAGTTTAGGCAAATTTTTTTTCATGACTTGATTCCCCTTACATTTTACAGCTACAGTACAATCGCATCCAAACTATGTTTGTGTTATTTTTGTCTGCTCATTGTATGATTTAATGTGCTTTACCGACTCGTCGTTGTGTCAATACCGCAGAATGACATTCATCCATCATTTTTACATGACAGACTGAATGAAAAGTGACACTGTCAGACGCTGACGAAGAGAAAAAAAAATGTATTTCTATGCCATTAATAGGTTTTACTTTGATGTCAACTCGACTCGAGTCGATTGGTCAAAGGTGTATGATCTTTGTCATCAAGTAATTAAATATAGTGTTCTGTACAATAGTCTGCTCATTGCTGAGCAGCTTCAATTTTTTTTTTGTCCTGTCTTGATAAAGAAATTAATTTTAAAACTGACGAAGATATAAAATACTAGACAGTACATACATAAACATTTTATTTTTATTATAGTGGCGCCGATAAAGCCTGAAGTCTAAAATAAGTATTTCTTATTTAAGTAAAATATAACATTTTGTTTCATTAACTGAATAAAATATTGCAGCTTGAGTTTTGTTGTTATTACAAATCTTGTTTTATGCATTAGTACAAGGTTCGTTTCTTTAAACTAGGTACCTACTTTTATTACTATAAGTACGTACCAATAAATTGATACATTGACCCTTAAGTGTACGTTTTGTAACTTATAATATTTATCACGCTGTGCTTTCCTGAGAAGGAGACAATTAATACCTATGAATAAATTACATGTAAACTGGTGTTTCAGACGTGCCAAAATTTACTACGAATCGGCGAGGACAACTGCAGTTACAGTTAGGACATCACCGATATGGTATTCACTACGTTGCGGGCCCAAAAACTAGATGGCGCTGTGTTAAGAAACACAATAATTGCCACGCGGCTTTATATACCATTGAAAATAATATAGTAAAATTTTTGGCGGACCATAATCATGATTAACTGACCTTATTAATAGATAAGTACGTACTAAGTACTTATCAATCAGAATAGGTCGCAATCATGTATAACAACATAACCGTCTTAAAATCTTCGGTAATAGCCAGGCTAAGTTTTAGGTAAATAAATAATTACTTTAAGTTAGTACTTACGTTATATCTTAAGAAATATAAAATAAATGTAAAATAATATGTGTGTTAGGTACAAATGAATAAACGAAATATGAATAAATTTAATATTTAATAAATAAATAAATAAAATGAAAAATCGTGTTTCAGACATGCCTAAATTTGTTATGAATCGGCGAGGACAACTTCAGTTACAGTTAGGATCTCACCGATATGGCAGAGCGGGTGACTGTGCGGGCGCAAAAACTAGATGGCGCTGTGTTAAGAAACACAATAAATGCCGCGCGGCTTTATATACCATTGAAGATAGTATAGTTAGTTTTGCGTCGAACCATAATCATGATTGACTGACTTTATTTTATTAGATCAGTAAAAAATTGTAGATAACAATCGGAGTGGGTCATAACTTTGTGGGTAATTTATAAAATTATTTGTGTGAGTTACTTTTGTTCGATTATTAGAATAAAATATTGCAGTTTGACAAGTTTTTTTGTTATTTGGAACCTCTTTCTTGTTTTAATAGAAGGTACGTTTCTTTAAATTACTATAGGTACGCAAAATCGCACATATTGTAGGTATATTATACTCAGGCCATTAACTAAATCCATTCGTAGGGATTGTTCTAACACACCGCTTTATAATTTGTTACTAATAATGTGTTTCATCGTTTATGCCGTGCTCAGGGGGTAAGAATTAATGTCTAAACTTAAATGAAAATTCATGTTCCAGGTGTGCCAATATTTACTATAAATCAGCGAGGACAACTTCATTTGAAGTTAGGATCTCACCGATATGGCAGAGACTACGTTGCGGGCACAAAAACTAGGTGGCGCTGTGTTAAGAAACGCAATAAATGCCGCGCGGCTTTATATACCATTGAAGATAGTATTGTTAAGATTTCGTCAGATCACAATCACGATTGACTGACTTATTACTATTAAAAAAATTGGTTGTCTGTAAAGTCAGTTTACGGACGATAATTTTACGTGATAACGAGAGAGAGATGCACAAGCCGAACGCTTAGGCCGATCGTGCCTCTCTATCGCTAGTTCCGCGCCCTCGCTTGCACGCTCGGCTCAGACGGAACGTGACAATGAGTTATGCTTTTTCGTGACTGCAGCCGGCGTTCATCGATTTATAAGACGTTATGACGTCAAAAATGTATATAATATAATATGTATTATATTAATAATATAATATATATATTTTTTAATAAATAAACAAATAAATAAATATTTAAGTAAAATATGTAGTAGATACCAATTGGAGTTAGTCGTAGTCGTAACTTTGTGGGTAATCGGTAGAAATATTGGTATCAGTTATCTAATCTACGATCTGTTGTTTTGTCATTTATAATTGCTGCATTCATTTATATCTGCTTAATTACATTTAAAAGGAAATCATAAATTCTGATTGAAAGCACAATAATAAAAAATAACTTTCATAACGTAATTTAAAAACTGAGTTGAATGACAACAGATTTTTTTTTTACCCGAATTTTATTTTGCCGTCATTCCCTTGGTTTCTCAGTGGAGTACGTGTACAACGCCGCCGGTAAGAAGCTGGCGTTGCTTCAAGGTCATTCGTTCTACTCTGCCTGCACAAGCGCCTCCACCAATCAATGGCGCTGCACTCGATGGGCAAATTGCCGGGCCAGGTTCATCACCACCCTCGCTGGAGGAATTGTATCAGCTCAGCTGAATCATAACCATGAAGCTCCAAAGTTTGTGTTACACCAGCGTGTGCTGTATAGGATGTAGGTGTGGGTGTAAAATTGCTTTTAAATCGAGGCCCAAAAACGAACGCGCGACGTATACATACCTAACGAAAATGCAACTATCCAAATTAACATTTTGGTTATTTTTTTTGCGACACAACCACAATTACTATCGTGTCTTAAAACTACAGAAGTAAATATTATATACGAAACGAGTATTTCCAACTTTATGTCATAAGAATTTACGTTTACCCCGTGCGTTCGTGCTAGGCCCACCAGTGTATGTTTGTGTGGATGGTAGAAAAGCGGTGCAGTCAGCGTTAAAACATTTGGATGATCAGACTGTTCAAAATTATCTGAACGGAGTCGTTAAACATCTCTTATTGATTAAAGTTCTTATTCTTTATTCACATTTAGTTACACAGCTATAGCCATGGTTTTTGGTTTTACTTTAAACAACGTATCAAAATTTGCACCCACTTTAAAGTTTTGCACAATAATAAAACACAGAATTTTTCCAGTTGAATGGTACCTAAAGCCGAATGGGAAAGAAATAGCCATACTACAAGGGTACACGTTCTGCCTAAAAAACAGACCTACTCGTAGTAAGAAAACCGATATGTATATATGCTCCCTAGGAACCAAATGCAAAGCTCGCTTTGTCATTACAAAGGACAGGAACTTTATGAAATTCTCGCATCTGGTACACCAGCATCCAGCCCATAAGTATATTATACGTAACGGTCTATATGTAAAAACGTAAAAGACATTAAACCTTTTTAGTAGGTAGGTATTCAGTTTTATAATAATAATATACCACTATTATTACACCACCACCTAAATAAGTCGCAGTGATGTTTTCTTTTTCAAAATCATTACTGTCAATAAAGTAATTTTGTTTCTTTAAGTATTGTTTGTCTTGCAATGCCAAAGCTTATTTTTTAACACGTTGCCAAAACTTATCGGAAATCAAAGTAAATGTAAAATGATTAAGTATCTATTTATGAAACCTATCTTATAAAACCTAGAACCCAAAAATTGAACGAACCACCTGCACATGCGGCTACTACCACCCGCACTGTCCCATTCTCTCTCACAGAGCGGAGACCTGTGTCCCAGTCGGTGGGACGTCATAGGGTGATTATGAAGTGCCAACTAATAGTTTATTTTTATTTTTAGCAAGAGGTCAGGTTACTTTTGCTTAGCAGTGCGACAAGGTAGGATAACTTAAAAAAAAAAAAAAACAAAAAAAACTGATGTTGTATTGTTCTACAGTCCAATGGTACCAGAAGCAGAATGGGCACGAGATAGCGGTGCTTCAAGGATACACATTTACTCGTGACGGTCGTAATAAGTCAACGGATGCGTATTTCTGCTCTTTTGGAAGGAAATGCAAGGGTCGCTTCGTGTTATCAAAGGACAGGGAGCTGATGAAATCCTATCATCTGGAACACAGTCACCCACCCCCGAAATTTGTTATACGTAATGGTTTTTATATCAAAGCGTAACGTAACATTTCACTTTATTATTTTTATTTCAAATAACCATTTTAAAATGTCTGTTTAAGTACGAGAAAAATAGTTTCAGTAGAAGTTCAAAATATAAGTTGGCTTTAATTGGTCAAGGACAGCTAATGATACACAATTTATTTTCTATTCTTTGACTCCGAATCGGTGTCGCGCGGAGCTTAAGGCGCTGACAAGACCCAATTGACTAAAATGGGCTTCTCTTAAGAAAAAAAATTGCCAAATCTGTATAGTTTGTGGTAGCGGAAAAAATATATGTTAATTTTGAACATATTTCCCAGAACTTGGTTGTTACCAAAACACGTTTTGATAAAAAAATCTCGATACAAACTTACGTTAAACTAACCTCTTACCTTGAGTTCTAATCCAAAATATCTGCATTAAATATCAACATACAAGAACGTCTTATTTGAATGCAGAACTTGGTTGTTTTTTATTTTCGATTACTCAACTCAATTTTGAGTAAATAGATAATTACTTCATATTTTGCAGTAAATTACAAGCGTTGCGTCATCGCGCTTCTCTTTCTTTTCTATGCAATGTGACAGTGACCGTGGTTTAGGTGTTGTCAGCGTCTTAACAGGTTAATTAACCACTGATTATTTTAATTACGTTTGTAAGTTTCTGAGTTTAGACAGACATTTTGTGACATTTAAGACACTGAGACTAGATTTTGACAGACTGGAGAATGGTCTAGGGCTATAGCCTTCTTTTATGTTAAAATTTACTTATTAATTTTATGTTAAATACAAAATGTTGTCTTGTCATGAGTTTAACCTATGGCCCTGATTTTTGTATTACTTGGATAATAAACTATTATCTATTATCTAACTTGTTTTAATTCGAAGGTCAGATTATTTTTAGCGAGGTTTTTCTTTTAGTATTTATCTGCACGGTAGAAGTTGGTTGGTCTTCAAATTATTCTCATTCTCACAATCCCTATTTTGTAAAAGTTCAGGATTAAGATATTACCTTGTTTCTCAACCCCATTACCATATTCAAGTTCATTGTTTAATTTTCTCCAGTCAAATGGTACCGTAAACAAAATGGGATAGAGATAGCCGTGGTACAGGGATAACCAGTCGGTACTGGGTGTCGAACTCAGTTAACCGATGACGTATAAGTGCTCTATAAGCAGGAAATGTAGAGCTCGCTTCGTCTCCACAAAGGACAGAGAGTTCATCAAATCAAGTCACTTGGATCAAAACCATCCACCTCAGTACATAATGTTTACAAAATACTGTTTTGGCTTCGATTAACTTTTAATTTATTTTTTACAGTCAAATGGTACCGAAAAGCGAGTGGGTACGACATAGCCGTACTACAAGGATACACTTTTGGTATTGCCAATCGAAATAAGTCAACCGATAAGTATAGGTGCTCTATCAGCAGGAAATGTGGAGCTTACTTCGCCGTCACAAAGGACAGGAGTTTGATGAAATCAAGTCATCTGGAACACAATCATCCACCTCCTAAGTTTATAATACGTAATGGTGTTTATATTAAAATTTAAGAACCACTTCACAAAGGAGATTGTTTTGCATCCATCCATAAACCTTTCGCCCCAGAACCAACAGTGAAAGAAAATTTCTTTGCGTGTTCTGAATAACTAGTATTAGCCCATGAAGTCAAAGTTTAATGAAAGACAACATGCCGAAAGCATTTATTTAAAAAGAAAACAAAGATTTTCAGGTTATAATTAGTAATCTTTTCAATACGCCGAAATATATGTAATAAATGTTTATGGTGGGATTATAGCTAAGTAATCGACGATCGAGTCGATCAATCAAGTTAAGCCATGCTTGCCGCGGTTGGTCCGTGGATGGGTGACAATCTTTACTTACCATCCGTCATACCCCTCCGTGCTATTATTTGTACATCTTTGAAGGTTGTTACGGGTCATCATAAGCCCGAATGTCTGAAAACCAGTCTTAACAATACCTGTCGCGCCCGCGATATTGCCCAAGTCTGCACGAGCCTTTGAGCTAAGAGATTCATTAAACCATTTAAGTACCTATCTCATTTGGTGTTACATAAACTTAGTAAGTAGCGTTTTACTCATTTGATAAATCTTTTACAATATCTAATAATCTTTTTTGTAGGTAAATAACCGACACCGATTTGGAATCAAACAATAGAATATCAATTGTGTCTCAAACAATAGAATATTAATAATGCTCGCGAAGGAGGAGGCGGGACGATTGAGAGAAAGGCTAATTTCGCGCCCTCTCGCCCCTAGCCGCCGCAGGAGACGCCCTGGGCGTCGGGAATCCCGGGCGGATTTCCGGCCACCTTATGCGCGGGCTTGCGGACGGTGAGCAATGGGTAGCTCACCGTCCGGTAAGGACCAGGCCCGGGTCGACGGCGCGTTGTATTCTACGCGCGCCTCAATGAGATGTCGTCAGTACAAATGTAGGGATCCACTAGGGCTGATGCATGCCGGGGTCGCGGGAAGGTACTAAAGGGTCACCGAGGCCCCTGGCAACACATACAACAGGAAGGAATACGGGTGGGTTTTAGTCAGTAAGAGTCTGACACCCTCCACCCAGTGGCGGTACCTTCATGTAAGCCCAAATGCCTTACTAAAATGCTCGATAGAGAATTTATTGTACCTAACCAGTAGTTTATGAGAAAATTGCGATGATACATACGTAGATACGTAGGTACCTACATACTCAGTCGAAAACAGAACTTTCTTTTTTTGAAATCGGTTAAAATTTTATTGGGCTTGCGTTATTTTGAAACCCTAGGCACGCCACTGCCTCCACCCACCCTCCCGCTCCGCCCAGAGCGGGAGAAATTATTTGAAGATTTCCCAACCAAAAAAAAAAAAAAGACAACGCGCCAGATTCTAAGATTGAATATAAATAAAACACGGATTTTCTCGTTATTTAGGTTTTATTATTGATCATCAGCTTCTACATTGGTAATTGAAATATTAAAATTGTGCAGGGACGACGACGTTACTTTGATGTCTTGCGAAACTCAAGTACCAAAAAATGGTCATAATATGGGCGCAGCAACCTATGGTCTTGCGCCCAACGATGCAATTCCAGCCATACTGCACTAATGATTGTCTGCCTGTTGGTTTAGAGTTTAATTAAATATTAACTAAATAAGTTTTATTATTTATATGACGGCTGTGAATTTTGCCTCGTACTAGCCATATATTTTCTGAAGTAATTAATTCTAACTCATTAATGAAATTGAGAGCAGCGGTGGCCCAGTGGTAAGGGCCGCGACTTACGTGTTGTAGGTCATAGGTTCAAAACCAGTCAGGCACTTTACTTTGTGCAAATAATTTCATTACCACTGCTCTCAAAACGGCGACGGAAAACATCGTGAGGAAACCGGCATGTATGTCGTATAGTAGTATGTCCTATAACCGAAAATTCAAAGACATGTGACATCTACCAACCCGCACTGAACCCGCGTGGTGGATTATGGTCTACTCCCTCTCACAGCGAGGAGGCCTGCGTCCGTGCCGTGCCGAGCCGTGGGAACAATATACGCTGATTATGCTAATGAAATTCGGGTCGACCGGTATACACACCTCAATAATATAAGAACCATCTTGTCTCACATGTTCACAATAATATGAACGCACTTGTTTTATTTGATAGACTGACTCCAAACAGAATTAAAATCAAATATTATATAATACATTTGTGAATTTTTTTTTGGGAATTCTTGAAGATTTTCATTGTCGACTGTAATACTTTCAATTTATAGTTTTGGTTTCAATCAACTTCCGGTTATAGTAATAACTGTAATAATTATAAGAGAACACTTTTGAGACATTTACGGGATCGAGACTGTAATAAAAAATAAAATTGCATGTAAACCTACACGGACACATAATTTTGAAACGTCAGAAGTTAGCTGTAGGTTCTATTTAGTCGTATGGAGAAGAGTCGGCAAAAAACTCCACGTTTGGAAGAGACGGCAAAAATATTATAATTTACTTTTACAATGTTTCCATATTCGGGAGAAAGATTTCTAGTTTTTTACATAGTTTTTGTGGCTTGCCAAGTTTTATTAGGTGGCTATGATCTAGCCGAAACCTATTAATTAG
The DNA here is from genome assembly GCA_905333075.3 of Atethmia centrago. Lineage (NCBI taxonomy): Eukaryota > Metazoa > Arthropoda > Insecta > Lepidoptera > Noctuidae > Atethmia > Atethmia centrago. Next base: position 7,932,828 of record HG995383.1, on the reverse strand, counting down.
CATAAAAAAAGAAAGAGAATTAAGTGTAAAATAAATTATTTTTTAAACTATATTTATGGGTTATTTCATTTCGAACAAGATCAGGTTATATTTTTAGCAATGTTTTTTTATTGACTCCAAGGTTTATGGCTTTTCAAATTCATCTCATTCTGATGTGAATCTCCAAAATAAATGAATTTTATTCGAATCCTTTTCTGTAATAAGTTCTGGTTTTTCATTTTTCACAATTGCCTTGTTTTTCATTGCTAAAGAATATTGATTTATTATTTACAGTTAAATGGTACCGAAAACAGGGTGGTAATGAGATAGCCGTAATACAAGGATACACTTATGGTGTTGATGGTCGAAGTAAGGCGACCATTAAGTATAGGTGCTCTATAAGCAGGAAATGTAGAGGTCGCTTCGTTATCACACATGACAGGAGTTTCATCAAATCAAGAAATCTGGAACACAATCATCCACCCCCTAACTTTATAATACGTAATGGTGTCTATATTAAAATCTAAGAACCACTTAACAAGTTTACTTAAAAGCAACAACGTACTCGTACTAATTTTATTATCTTTGTCAGTTCAAAATGTTTACAGAATACTGTTTTGGCTTATATCAACCTTCGATTACGTTCGGTCACAGTAACAAGTATAGGAGAATACATTTTTATGATATTTACAAAATTGGTACTATAATTTGTACTAACATTTATCAGTTATCATTTATCAGTATAGGTCACAAGAAAAATATTTAAATGTAAAATTAATTAAAATAAAAAAAAAACTGTATGAAAAGATATTTATTTTGAACAAGGTCAACATTTTTTTTTGTTGTGTGTGTTTTCATTGCTTTAGATTAATTATTTAATTTTCTACAGTCGAATGGTACCGAAGGCAGAATGGGAATGAGGTAGCCATGGTACAGGGATACACATTTTGCCTTGACCGTCGAAATAAGTCAACTGATAAGTATAAGTGCACCCTAAATGCGAAATGTAGAGCTCGCTTTGCCATCACAAAGGACAGGGGGTTTATCAATAAAATTAATCTGGAACACTGTCATCCGCCTCCTAAGTATGCAATACGAAATGGTGTTTTTATTAAAATTTCGAAGTGAAAGTCAAATCATTCATTTACATTATGCACATAAAAGGCACTTGTGTAGTCAAAATTTATATGAAACTGGAATTGATTCCAGTTGCCAAAACTCAAAAGGGTACGTTTCTTATGAAGAAGAATTGGCTAGAATTTCCATGGTTACTCTTAAAATATTTTACAATATTTTGTGTACATTAACCTATATAAACAAATAAATAAACCTGAAGTGTCTGTTTGTAATGTCAAAATAACAGCTTTTTACTAAATGCATAATTATGAAAGTGTATACGGTACTTATAACAAAAACACAATTTAAAAAAAGGCTACAATAGGTACAAAAATAAAAAAAAGTAGGTAAGCAATGACAGATAAGTTAATTATGTGATGAATCAAAAATGCTCACATATTTACAAATAGTGTAACTACTGGATTACCGTCTATATTAGTTAACAGTTTGATTTTCTCGAGACTAGATTGTCCTATGGAGAAGGATCAACATTTTTCTCAGCGTTCTCATTTTGGATATAAGCTTCTCATTTGTAATATGCTTGTTTACAAAGTGCACTTTTAATATAAGTTTTTTTTTTAGTTTAATTATAGTATATCACTATGCATTTTGTTCTAACATTTAACACAGTATCCCATAAAAGATTTATGTAATTCAGATTAAAAATGAAAAATGATTGAGCTATTTTATCTTTATTTCTAGTAATAAAATAATGTCTTTCACTTATTTTTATTAAGATGTAGAATTTTTACTACATAATGATTTCATAAATGAATTGGCAAGGTATCGTAATAATATTAATTTAAATAGTTCCCAAAGATAATCGCGTCGACGTAGATTTGACAGCTCTCTTTTGTAAAATAAAAATATATTAAATGTCAGCAGCCCGACCCCATAATAGAATGCCTTATTAGAATGCCAAGTTACCTTAAAAAACAAGATACCAATTTTATTATCATTGTCAGTACAAAATACTGTTTTGGCTTCAACCAAGTTCCGATCACAGTAATAAGTATAGGAGAATACATTTTTAAGACATTTACAAAATCTGGACTAGAGTGTTACAAATTTGTACATGTTATTGGTCTTTCATTTGGTGGCGTGATGATCTTACGATAAAGCCTATGAATATTCTAATAAAGGTTACAAGAAAAATAATTTAATGTAAAATCCATTAAAATAAAAACTGTTTGAAGGAGTTGTTTTTTTTTTCAACAAGATCAGTTAATTTTTAAGTGAATGTATATTTTTTGTATTTGTCTTTCAATGCTTTAGATTAATTGTCTAATTTGATTTACAGTCGAATGGTACCGAAAACCGAATGGGAAAGAGATAGCTGTGATTCAGGGATACACATTCTGCTTTGACGGTCAAAATAAGTCAACCGATAAGTATAAGTGCTCCCTAAGTACTAGTGTCTCTAGCAAATGTAGAGCTCGCTTCGTCATTTCAAAAGACAGGGGGTTTATCAAATCAAGTAATCTGGAACATAGTCATTCACCTCCTAAGTATGTAATACGTAATGGTATGTATATTAAAATTTAAGAACCACTTCTTGTAACAAGTTGACTTCGGCGCTTCCGCTGCCTTTGTTTTTTTTTTGTGTATGGCATTGCGTAGTTGACCTTGAGAGGTCATTACTACTCAACCGGACTATCCTGTGGCTGCCTTAAGCGGACTCAAAGCCTCCAGCCAGGGGCGAATTACTTACATTACTAAGCGACTGCACGCTAAGGGCATCCCTTGTGGGGTACGGACCTCAGCTTAGGGCGTCGCTGGGGGGAGGACAGCAAGGTGGGACAGGCTGGATCTGATCTGTATTATTATTAAACGGAGAATTTAAAACTACGGGTTCAGCTGCGGCGCGGGCTGGCACTTCGTCGAGCAAGAGTCGGGGGCTTCCGCTGCCAACAGTCAAATAAGCTAAATAAGCGTGTCTCATCTCAAACATTTTTTGTAAACTTCTTAAGGCGGGTTGAGCGATTTTTGATAGGGGAAAAACTTATGGGTTCGCGTCACCGACATGCCGTACGGACGTGCTATAGTAGCAGTAAGTGTAGTTAAATTGACCACGTGATCAATTTAATTTGCGTATACTGTGCATTGTTTAAATTGTGTTTTAGATAATCATTATTTAGCTGGCGGCTTTCTCGCGCAACGCATCAGCATTGCAATTCAGCGAGGAAATGCCGCCAGCATCCTCGGTACAATGCCCCGAGGGCCTTTTTTAGGCTTAACTTAGTTTTAATTTAATTTAGTTAATGTTAATAATTATCTTGTAACTTGGTTATGTAAATAAATAAAATATTATAAAGTAAAATAAAAAAAAAAACATTATTTTATTGAAGTGAAAAGTTTTTAAGGCGCGTTGAGCGATAAGTTTTCACTTGTGTCGGCAATCCCCATGACTAACTATGTTTTTTTTTTAAACCATGATTATATTGTTGTGAACACCATTGTATCCGAAAAACATATCTGAATGGAAGGGGGGGATACAGGCCCATACAAATAATAATAACATCTGTTAAAATGACCCTCCAACAAAAATATCTGTTTTACTTACTCAGCGTACAGTCGAACAAAGAGATTGGTATATAAACAGCTAACTTGCAATTAATTTTAAACAGTGTTGCTTAGTTCAAGTCTTTTACATCGGGCTAATAACTTTTCTCAAAAATGCTTGGAAATTCGAGGATTATTTAGACAACCTTCTTCGAGGTAAATCGAAAATGCTGTGCTGGTCAAATATATGCGACCAGCAGCCGGCAATGTTAGTATAAAAAAATCATATCTGTCGTGTTTAGCGGCTGAATAAATTACTATGAAAACTCATATCTAAGTATCGTGTAATTTAAAAATGAATCGAACTTTTTACTTCGAAACATGGCAAGGAGTTAACTTATTAAAGATGTATTTAAATTTGGAACTGGCTTGAAAATATACCTGTTCAAAGTAAAATGATGAACTTTACGATGAGCGGCCAAGGCTTTAATGGTACTTTTCTCAAATATTGCGCGGAAATTCAAACTAATTAAATTGATTATAAATTCCAGAATCAATGACGAACAACAATATTTTTTCACGCGAAAATATGTTCATTTATTTCTTTTTTACTTTAAACAGGTCTATTTGCATGCCGGTTTGAAATTTAATTGTGAGGTATACTAAACTCTTTGTTCGGCTAGATAGCATTTTTTGGTAGCCGTTACGAAACTAGTCGACACTGAAAAGACGACACCAGTAACATTTTTGGTCGCTGCTACGACTTTGTTTCGGTCGCTGCGGCTAAAGTGGGGCACTTCTCGACACGGTAACATTTGGTTTTTAAGTTGCGACGCCGTATGGTAACATTGCGCCGACTTTTTCGGAAATCATTCGTTCATTCGTCAATTCTCTTCATTCTTTGCAACCTTTAAGAAACAAGTAAAATGTCAAAGAAAACTCTGTGCAATATGAGTACAAATTCAAAGGTTCGCCATAATTATTTTGACAGCGTAAGTTTATTTTTGAAATTAATTAGATTTAAATGTGTAGTGATATTGTGATATTAGTGGGAAAAGAAATTTGTCGTATTATTTAACAAAATACATTGAAAATCATCGATGGGCCATCATATAATTGCAATTTAATCAGTTTATTGAATTGTTTACATGGTTTTCACTAAAAGTTTTGAACATTTTCTGGACTCCAGACATTTTAGTTTAATCAAACTGTAAACTTTTATGCTAATAATATGATATTTAATCAAAAATTATCCATAAACTTACAAAAAAAAATATAGTAAAATTATTCTAGTCGTATTTGGTAAAAAAGTTCCGACACTGCGTTGACACCATATTATAAATTCAGTAACTTTGTGTCTGCAAGTTACTGAATTTATAATATGGTGTCTCTCACTTTATTCTTTTTAGCGGTTGTGAAACTGTTGACAATGCCATTCTCAATTGTCCTTACTACAGAGGGTTCGTCTTAATAGATATCCATGGTACCCAGTACATGGGTCGAAAATTCTATTTTGCACTGGCCACGAACAAAAAAAAATAGTGATCTGGAGCAGTTGAGAAGAGACAAATTTAGTGTCCCTTCTTCGAACTGGAGAAGAATGAAATGCAAGATTAACGTACAAGGCATAGCGACTTTTGCCGAAGGAATAAAACTAGAAGAAGTCTATTGTAATTTCGAGGTTACCGACGATGAAGCACGGTAAATATTTAAACTTATTTTATATTTGATGTGGTATTGGTATCTCTATCAAAATTTTAATCTCTTATAAATTTTAATATGTGGCTCTAAAATAATAACACGCAAAGAAAAACAAGCATTGTAAAATAGTGGTGTGAAAGAGATGTATAGCAGCGGGGTGGGGTGGGGCAAGGGGTTAGGCCAGGTAAGCCGACCAGCCGCCGCGCCGTCAGGTCAGTTGAGTTAGTTGCACGCTTTCAATGTGAAGGACACGTTTGCATTTAAAGCATAAACAGTGTGGATAAATCGATGTTATTATTTAAATTGAATCTTTGCCGAATTACTGTACTGCTTTATGTTGAACAATTTGTAAAAGTTTGTGTGCTCTCAGTTATAATGCACTGAGGTAAAAAGTTATAAATGTGGTGAAAAGTAATAAGCTAAAATATAACATTCGTATACCTGCAGTGTGTAACAGCCGGACAAAACGGCGCGTTGCGTACGAGTGATGATTTATTATGGAAAAATTGAAAAAATTGTTTAGTTTAATGACTTAATCACGTCCTTAAAGTGTTTGCCAAGCCGTATGTCACACCCTTATAATCGTTTTGTGACTTGTTTGCTTGGAGCAATCTTGCAAAATACAATCATCGTTTTTACAGGTATTATAAAACACGTGAAATGAATAGGAAACATCCAGCTCTAAAGTCCATCGAAGGAGATTAACTTAATGTAAACGCTGATTTTGAAATGGCGGAACACAAAGAAAATACGATTCAAGAGAAAAATCAACCTGCAATTAATCCTATCAACAAAATGTCAAATATTTAAATAAAGCTGATACAAGTTCCAATGTTAACCTTTTAATACAAAATACAGTGGCCTCCTCGAATTTCCCCTTAGTTCCGGAAGAACAAACCAAAGAAACTCCAGAAATAGAAGAAAATATGGTCACCATAGAATTAAATTCATTTAATCAAATGGTTGCCGAAAACAAATTCCTCAAAGACAACAAATTCCAAATTCCTCAACGATTCGAAAACCGAAAGTTACTCTAATCGTTAATTTTATTATTAACTTTTGCGTGTATGCCGTGCAACCACAGTAAGGTACTTACTTAATTATATCCTTTTTTATAGTTAAAGAAGAAAACAACAAACACTTTATAAAAATTCAATTACAACTGGACAAAATATTTGATCTTGTGAAAAGTAACATTAGTTACAGTGCACGTACAGATGCAAGTACTTCCAAATCTGACGAGCAGATTAAGAAAATAGCTAACAGTGGTATTACATTTCCGATTAACACTATAGAACAATTGAATTTACTAGAGGAGAAACTTATTGACGAGGGATTCGAAAAGGATTTGGTATGTAAATACTTTACTTTCATTTTTACTTTACTTACTTTCATTTTATTGTGATTTTATGAAATACAAATTGTTTGAAACATGATACTCTATGTCTCGTGTTTTTTTATGACCCTTAACACACACACATACATACACACACACACACCTCCACACACGCATACACACGCAGGTTCACTATTTTATTAATTAAATATATTATTTATTCGGTCGGCCGGTTTCGTAAAAAAATCTTCAGGCATGCATGACATAATTTTATTTAATTTCAGATCAAAGAATTTTCTTCAATATGTGGTACAAGTGGAAAGCTAAAAATATCAAAGATTGGATTAAACTTAGCAAGATGTTTGTTCACTGATGAACTACTAAATCAATTAACCTGGAAAGGCATTAAGGGGACTCAAAAAGTACCCTTATTAAACTTCATCAAAATAAGACATTTATTTTATCAAATTGTGAAATTAGCTGACAGCTCTTGCTCTGCAAAAGATTCCGACATGTTTTTACAAAACAGTGCCATTAAACATAGTGGCCAGCGTCTCAAACGGAAATAGTAAGTACGAACAGTTATTATACCTAGTTTCTTTTTACTAATTTGTTAGTATAGGTCCTACTATAAAAGATAAAAAAAAATTGTATTAAACTCAGAAATGTATTTTATTACACGCTATGTTATATTAAAAAAAATTATATATTTGCTTTGAAAAAGGAACTTACACAATGACGTAGTGTAGTTCAATAATTAAATAATGCATCGAAACTTATTCCTATTTTATTGTAGTTCGCAAGAGAAAATTTCACACCCGAAGAAAAATAAAATTGAAAGCGAAAAGGAGACTTCTGCTAAAAATGAAAACGAGACCACGACTAATGATCAAAAATGCATGACTACTGAGAATGATAAGGAACCTAGTACTTATAATGAAAAGGAGAGTATTACTTCTGAGAATGAAAAAGATTAAAAGAATTTGTAAGTATTTTCATAATTACGATTCTCTCGATAAGAACTCACCTTTAATAAAGCACCTTGCCGGTGTGTCACAAATGAAGCAACGAGTTTTGATAGATAAGATTTTCTCTTGAATAAGTAATCCATCTTGGAGTAACTTTGCGAGCTCGTTTACAAATGGACGCAAAAATAATTCCAACGGCGGTTTCCAAAATATATTGCTATGACTAATGGGACAACTTCCAACCCGTCTAATTTACCCAAAATCAGCCAAAATTCATTTTTTGTACTCTTTGCTATAATGTTGAAAGACAAAGTATATATTTACATATATGCATGATGGTAATTCAGTCATCATTTGAGACAAAATTTCTCTTAAACAGTTCTCTAGGCCGTTATACCAATATTTTCTACAACCCATGGGCATTATATTGATTGATTTTGGCGTTTTCAATAGAGTCCTAGAGTCTTTTGGTAAAAAATATTTGAAATCTGAGTTGGCATGTTCTCGCAATATAGAAAGTATTTCATTTAAGGCAGTGTGAGGAACTTGATACTTAATTGCACATTGCTGAATTTTTTCTTTTGTTTTGATAGTAGATTCATTATTGTCAGTATCTTATGACTCGTTGCTCAGTGCAGTTTCAAAATCTTTGGCTTCTACAGGAAAACTGTTAGAATCGGAACAGTCATAGGCAGAAATATTTGAAAATTCGGCACCACGTGATTCAGGGTTATTTATTTGATTTACAGAAGCTGCATCAATGGCGTTAGAAGGTATCAAGATTGTGTCGTATAATCCTGAATTATTTGTATTATTATTATTATTTTGATTGTCAGATGCTGAAGACCGTGCATTTGATATATTACCTGAAATGTATTGATATAATATGTTTTTTAACCAAACAATACGTAAATTTAATTACCCACATGTTTACTTTTACTAGACTATAAATATCCTCAAATAAAAAAAATAACTACAGGAATTTTTTTTATTAATTATGTTTTAAGAAGAAAAAGATGATCACTTATATTATATTATAAATTAAGCAATTACTTACTTGGATCTTCATTTTAACTTACGAATAATTCGTTGATTTTCCTGTAGTAAGTCGATGTGGTCCGGAAATTACGTTTTTTCGGCTGCTTACGTTTAGTTGGCATACAATTCAGAAATATTTGAGAACCAGGTGCAGCTGGTTGATATTGTTATGCTAATTTTGGTAAAATTTTGTTTTGGAACTATGACGTAACATTACGAAACTTTGTATACATGAATATTATCCCAGTAACAAAGTTGCCACACCGTTACAACACACTTAATCTTTGATCGTTCGCTTGTTGAAAACTCAACGCAATGTGTATAAAATAAAGTCGTCACAAATCCGTATATATCGTGTTGACGTTATTGTTGATAATTTTACCAAAGCACATCCCAGATAGCATTTCTCGGTCGCAAAATATTTGAGTCAGTAACAAATTGACAAAGTTCCGTTATTGTTTCGAAACAATGCGACTGTGTGCGTTTCGGTTTATATGTGTGGTATCAGTTTTTACACAGTTTGACCGGAATGTGTTGTCAATAACTCTTTGTAGTCGATGGACTACAAAGAGTTACTGAAACACTTTCCAGTCAAACTGTGTAAACACTGTTACAACACATGCAAACCAAACTGAAGTCGTCACAAATGCATACATATTTTGTCAACACAATGACTACAAAGAGTTACTGAAACACATTCCGGTCAAACTGTGTTAAAACTGATACCACACATATAAACCGAAACGCACACAGTCGCATTGTTTCTAAACAATAACGGAACTTTGTCAATTTGTTACTGACTCAAATATTTTCCGACTGAGAAATGCTATCTGGGATGTGCTTTGGTAAAATTATCAACAATAACGTATCATATTTGAATACAGATATTAAGTTGTTTTTATTTTACTGTTGATAACTTATTTATTAGTACATAGTTTATTGTTTTATGTGTTAGGGCTCGTGGTGACTAAGGCGATATCGTGGGCCCTACAGGCATATTGCTGCCTGTCGTGCCAGCGATATCGCGCTAGTCTGTACGAACCTTTATAATAGGTTACAAGCGTTGTGACAGCGCGCTTCTCTTTCTTTTCTATGCAGTGCGACAGTGAGCTCATTAGCTGCTGTTAGCATCATAAGGACTAGATTTAAATGCTATTTATTCTACAGGTGATATTAGTGAGCGCAACTCGACGGACGTGATGGGTTTTCGATAGCTAATATATATATAAATTTACAGATGATTTAAAAAATAAACAATTCAAAATATAAATTAAATTAAAATAAGCCGTGGCAGCTAAGAGATGACCAGTCCCTACGGACAGCTCCCGTTCACGAACATGATGCATGGATTAGCACCATTCAGCTAAACTATTTTGAAAGGAGCTAAATGATCCAACACACGCGCCACCATCAGCGAGACATTAGAGTGAGCATGACATAACCATCACGTCTGTAATGTTTACAAAAAAAAAACTGAGCAAATGCCGGTTGAACTCGCGTGGAGAGGGTTCCGTACTTCTTATAGGTTTTCCGTAATTATAAGAACTATTTCTGTACTAAAAAAAATGGCTCAATAGTTTCGGAGATAAGATGGAGAATGGTTAATTATTATATCTATGTTCTTAAATAACTTTAAAACTATTTATTCTAATGTGACCCATATTCAAATTTTTTTTATGTACGTTGCACGTCCGTGTTTGGGTCACAGAAATTTATGTGTATCAAATTTCAATTTAATCGGTCCAGTAGATTCTGAACAAATTGGCTGGGACAGACGGACGGCCAGACAGACAAGCAAACGAGTGATCCTATAAGTGTTCCGTTTTTTCATTTGGACGTACGGTCGTTGACCCTAAATAAAAATATCATCAAATATTTTTTTGTTTTATCATGTTCATTTATTTTTATCGATACCTATCACTTCTGACCTTGTTTTAATCATCTATTTCTGTTGAAAACGCTAACTTTTGTGCAATAACCAACACTTCCCATTGTACGCTCACAGTAGTTAAAGTATGGCTGATGATAACGAGAGAGAGGTACCTTATCCGTCATATATATATTCTTTAATGATAACGATAAAATGCTTATTCTTTTCCAGTCGAATGGTAAAGACATCAGAAGTGAAAAGATAACCATAGTACAAGGATACACATTCTGTTAAGATTCTCAACCTCAGACGACCGTAATTATGTACAGGTGCTCCATAGAAACAAAATGCAACTCTCGCTACATCATTACAAAGGACAGGAAGTTAGTGACATCCTCCCGTTTAGTACACCACCCTATAAATATATTATACGTAATGGTGTTTATTTTAGATTATAAAATCTAAAAGATCTATATTTTAGATTATACAATCTAAAATAAACATCCATGACACAATATTTCAAATAGTTCTTAGGAACCATAATATCTGTTTTAGTATCGGAATAAGTTAAAAGAATATAGTTCTGGTTTCGATCATTTTTAGATTATTTTCGATCACAGTAGTTGGTAGACATAGGTGATTATATTGTGTGACATTTACCAAAAATATTGAGAATATATTGAAACTATAAATTGTATTTTTTTATTGCTGCAATTTATTGCTCTTTAATTTGGTAGGTAAAAACTAGTTTCGGCGTACGTACTTACACCGAAGCCTATTTATTATTCTAATTTAAAAAAAAAAGCTTTTTATTGTAAATTTAATGCAAATCTGATTCAAAACTGTAAGAAAAAGCTTTTTACTTTTGAAAAGGTTAGATATTTTTTAAGAGAGTGTTTATTTTTTGTATTTGTGTTTTTCAATGCTTAAGATTAATTGTTTAATTTTCTACAGCTGGATGGTACTGAAAACTGAGTGGGAAAGAGATAGCCGTGATACAAGGCTATACAGTCTCTATGGCCCGTATAAATATGACAAACGATATGTATAAGTGCACCCTAAACAGGACATGTCGAGCTCGCTTCGTCGTCACAAAGAACAGACAATGTATCAAAGCAAGTAACCTGGAACACAATCATCAACCTCCTAAGTGTATTATACGAAATGGAGTTTATTTGAAACTTTAAGAACCACTTCACAAATTACTTAAGGCGCAGATATGATTTTAGTGACTTTTAAATCTGTTATTACGCCTTCACATAATTTCTATAAGTGAATATTAGTAAAATATAAAACATAAAAAATGATATTACGTACTTTCAAACTACTTAAGATATTTCTTTTTTGTATGAACAGACTATTTTATTACGAGTATCTATAATTTGACCTGTGATTTTTTTTCAAATATTTAAATATCGGTACTAAAAATAAATATTTCCTATGAAACCAAACGGCGGCGCGGCGCGGCGTGAGCGCGACGCGCTTTTGTATGGCCAAGGTCAACGGCAATTACCCGTCACTTAAGGCGGTCGTCAATAAAATATACCTACATATCTGTATGCAATTTTTATTATCTGTGTCAGTTTAAAATATTGACAAACTACATACGTACTCTTTTGGCTTTGATCATCATTAGCTTCCTGCCCTCGTCCCACGTAACTTTTCTCTTTTCTTTCATTATCGTCCTTCACACAATCCATCCATCTTTTATTTGGATTTCCACCCCTTGTCCATCCATCAACATTTATATTTATCACTCTTTTAGCCACATTTTGTGTTTTGGATTTGATCAACTTTCGATTATTTTCGGTCACAGTAATAAGAAGTAGACCTTGTAATAAGAAGGAGGCCGCTGGAATCCGCTGGATGCGGAAAGCATAGAACCGGTCGAAGTGGCGGTGCTCGGGGGAGGCCTATGTCCAGCAGTGGACGTCTTTCGGCTGCATGTTGATGATGATGAATAAGAAGCTATACGTGAATACATGACATTGGGATTCGATTTTATAATTTGAACATTTTGATTGCCACAGCTTATTGGTCTTTTGGACTATTAATTATTCTACTATAAAAAAGAATAAGAATGAAATGTAACAATAAATAAAATTTTTAACTGACTACTCTTGGAAATGATTTTATTCGAACAAGGTCAGGTTATTTTTTAACAAACGTTTTTTTACGATCTACAAGGTTTTTATTGGCTTTTCAAATTCATCCAATTCTCATGAATTCCTAAATTAATGAATTTTAATTTGAAATTAATTTAGGAATTCATGAGAATTAATTTAGTTCTAGTTATTCATGATCTAGAAAATGCCTTGTTTCTCAATCTCTGACTATTATTTTATGTGCTATTCATAACTATAAATTATTTGTTTAATTATCTACAGTCCAATGGTACCGAAAACCGAGTGGGAAAGAGATAGCTGTGATACAAGGATACAGTTTCGGCCCTGACGGTCGAAATAAATCCACTGATATGTATAAGTGCACCCTAAACAGGACATGTCGAGCTCGTTTCGTCATCACAAAGAACAGAGAATTTATCAAATCAAGTAATCTGGAACACAGTCATCCACCCCCTAGGTTTATTATACGTAATGGTGTTTATTTGAAAGTTTAAGAAACACTACAACAAACTATTTTATTTATATTTAGAAAAAAAATATTGACAACGGCTTTAAGTAAACATCTTAAAGCTGTTGTCAATAAAATTTTATATTATGTCCCACTACCGTGAAAACGTCGATTATTGTTTGTTTTTGTTTTTATTTGTATGTTGTAGAAAAACTCATGATGGATATTTAGAACAAACGTGCATGGCTCTAAGATGCTTCTAACGATTTCTATTAATGATAATGAACCTCGGTGAAAGTCAATAATGGCCATTTTTCAGACAGCGTTTATCTTCCCCTGTAAAATAACGTTTATTGTAATCACGAGGTTTTCACTGCACGGCAACGATACAGCAGTGCTATTCTATAATAATAACACCGTGAAAACTTAAGTGAAGTGAGCTTAAAGTGAGATGTCAATAGTGTCATCCCTAGCACAAGGCGGAATTAGAGCTCACTTCACGTTCACTTCATCTAAGGTTTCACCATGAGATTTATACAGCATAGACCGGCTGTTATAGCTATTTTATTATCTGTGCCACTTTAAAATATATAGGTACAGAATCCTATTTTGGCTTTGATCAACTTTCGATTATTTTAAATCACAGTATTATGAATTATTATTTGTGACATTTACGACGTTGGGACTAGAGTGAAACTATTATTTAAACATTTTTATTGCGATAGCTTAATGGTCTTTTGGTGGCACAATGATCTAACCATTTATTATTTTACTATAAAAAATAATATGAATTAAATTTAAAATTAAATAAAATGTTTAAGTTTTGTGTTTAATGTTTTACATTAAAAAGTTATTTTATTCGAACAATGTCAGGTTATTTTTTTTAACAGTCTACAAGATTTGTTTGACTTTTCAAATTCATCTAATTCTTATAAATTCCTCAATGAAATCATTTTAATTGAACCCCATTTTAGTACAGTTCTCGTTTTTCACGATCTAGAAAATGCCTTGTTTCTCAACCCGTGAATAATATTTTATGTGTTTTTCATTCCTATAAATTAATTGTTTTATATTCTACAGTCGAATGGTACCGAAGACAGACTGGGAAAGAGATAGCCGTGATACAAGGATACAGTTTCGGTACTGACGGTCAAAATAAATCAACGGATATGTATAAGTGCTCCATCAGGAAATGTAAAGCACGCTTCGCCATCACAAAGAACAGACAGTTTATTAAATCAAGTCATTTGGAACACAATCATCCACCTCCTAGGTATGTTATACGTAATGGTGTTTATTTGAAAATTTAAGAATCACTGCTCCAGTCTATGAACGATACTGGTACCAATTCCCTTGTTCACAAACTAGACTTCTTTTTCTTTATATTTGTATTTCATTAAGAAGAGGACAGAAGATAAATTCTAGTTTAGTCCTGTCAAATTAATCAGCGCCTGTCACTACTCCATACAAGTTTAGGCGTGATTAAAAACTTGCCTACTAAAATTACGTCAATTTACATCAAGCGCTGATTAATTGGACAGGACTTAAGACGCTGACAACACGTAAACCGCGGTCAATGTCTGATTGCATAGAAAAGAAAGAGAAACGCGATGACACAACGCTTGTAATTTATTGCAAAATATGAAGCAATTATCTATTTACTCAAAATTGAGTTAAGTAATCGAAAATAAAATCAACCAAGTTCTGCATTCGAACAAAACGTTCTTGTTATTAATTAAATATGTAACGTATGTTGATATTGAATACAGATATTTTGGATTAAAACTCAAGGTAAGAGGTTAGTGTAACATTAGTTTGTATAGAGATCTTTTTTCAAAACGTGTTTTGGTAACAACCAAGTTCTGGGACATATGTTCAAAATTAATATATATTTTTTCCGCTACAACAAACTTTACAGATTTGGATTTTTTTTTTCTTAAGGGAAGCCAATTTTGGTCAATTGGGTCTTGGCAGCGCCTTAACTAAAATTTATCTTCTGTCCTTTTCTTAATGAAATAGAAAGAAAATAATGCACTGAACTTAAATTTAGTTTAGTTTATGAACAAGGGAATCGGCACCATTGTTTCCAGGACAAGTTTTTGGAAAAATGCATCGATACAAATGAATTGTTAAATAACCTCTTGACGTTTAAAAAAAATGTCTGTATGACTTGGTAAAAATAATAACAATAACGTCTTAGATATATTTTAATGTAGAAATAGAAGTAGATTGTTTTTTTTATTTTCGATTACTCCACTCACTTTTGAGAAAATAGAGAATTGCTTCATATTTTGCAATAAATTACAAGCGTTCGGTTGTGTCATCGCCCGTCTCTTTCATTTCTATGCAGTCCGACAGTGACCGCGCCGTAAGTCTTGTCAGCATCCTAATGCTGGGTCCACATATTATGTGAAACGTAATACGAGTATGAGGTGTAACTTACGTTGAAAAGAACACGCCGTGCAAATATATGCAATGCAACATAAAATGTAACATAGATTGAAACAAATTCGCCCTGTTATCGTGTTACATTTCATGTTATGTTTTAAATATGTGTACCAACCATTAAAGGGACGAGATACCAATTTTAATATCCGAGGATTTTGAAGGAATCCATTGCTTCATATGTTTGGAAAATTCGTTTGCTCAAAAATTTAAATAACGCAATGAATGTTGTTTCTGTTAAAATGAATGCCATTGCCATTATGAGTGTCTTATGCAATTACTGCTTTGACTTCATTCAACTTTCGATGACGATAATGGTCGGGAAATACATTATATTGCGACACTTATTGGTTTTTTATCTGGCGGTGTAATTATCTAACGCTAATATATTTAACTACTTATTAAAAGTATGTTTTATTCTGAACATGGCCTTGCTTGCTGGCATTTAACTGTTATATTTACGAACGTTTGTTTTTGTTGTTAATTACTGTATTTATTTATTATTTATTTATATATATTTTATTGTACACCAGATTATACATTACAAAAATAAAAAATATACACTACAAAATATACAATGGGCGGCCTTATCGGTGCTTACTGTATTTGTGTCTTTTCAAATTCATCTCGTTTTCTTCGACTCCATAGCTAGATGAATGATTTTTTTAAACTCATTTTTTGTTAAAGGCTCCTGCATACTGAGGCGTTAACGCGGCCGCGACACGCATATTGCTGCCTGTCGCGCCCGCGATATCGCCTTAGTATGCAGGAGCCGTAAAGCTCCGATTTTTAAGGCTCGTGCAGACCAGCGCGATATCGCGAGCGCGACAGACAGAAATATGCCTGTCGCGCCCGTGATATCTCCTCAATCTGCACGAGCCTTTAATCTAGATACTTGTGTTTCTCAATTTATTTTGTTTATCTTATTGTAAAATTTGTTTTATTTAGATACTACAGTACAATGGTACCGAAAGCTGAGTGGAAAAGAGATAGCCATGCTACAAGGATACACATTCTGTGTAAACAAGTCCTGTAAGACAACCGATTTGTACGCGTGCTCCATAGGAAGAAAATGCAAAGCTCGCTTCAGCATCACAAAGGACAGAACGTTTGTGAAATCCTGCCATCTGGAACACAGTCATCCACCTCCTCAGTTCATAATACGCAATGGTATTTATATTCGAGCATAAGAACCATTTCAAATAGTTATTTACATAATAAGCCTATAATGTTCCCACTGCTGGGACACAGGCCTCCTCTCTGTGAGAGGGAGTGGGCCGTAATCCACCACGCGGGCCCAGTGCGGGTTGATAGATGTCACATGTCTTCGAATTTTTGGTTCTAGGACATGCCGGTTTCCTCACGATGTTTTCCTTCACCGTTTTGAGAGCAGTGGTGATGAAATAATTTACACAAAGTAAGGCGGGCGTTTTTGGGGGCTGTCTTATGTAACTTTGACGTTCGAAAAGTGCCGATTCTAAGCCTAGTTTGAATATATAAATAATAATAATTCATTTATTTCAGACATAGTCCATACATTATATAAAAATAAAATCATAAAAAACACATTACCTACATTAAAGTAACCAACAACAATAATTAAATTAAATTTCAAAATTACACAAACACAATAATAATCATAAACATGTCAAATAATATGAGGAGAGGCGCTATCATGCAGCTGCATCCACCTCTGTATCAGGGACAGGTCCCACCGCTCGGAGAACACCCTCAGGAGACTGTTCGAGCTGCTTCGTAGGCGACTTAAAAGTGAAGCGCTCCGCTTCCTCATGATCGCGAAAAAATCATCGGTCCGCGCCTCAGCAAACATAGTCGAAGCACTACAAAACCGCGGGAGCCCTAACAGTATCCTGAAAGCATTGTTGTACTGCACCCGCAGTGCGCTGTACGCCCGCTGCGTAAAGTTGGCCCACAGGCTGCACGTGTAAAACGACTGACAATATGCCTTAAATAAAGTCACCTTCACAGGTCTAGTACACCGCGCAAACCTGCGAGCCAACGGACAGACAGTGCCCTGCGCTCCCTCTCAATGTCCAGATTGTCACATAAGTCGTCAGAGACCCAGTGGCCCAAGTACTTGAAATGCTGCACCCTTTTTAACCTTTTGACCGCCACAGTCATGTATAGATAACAGACCAAAATGTGCCCAGCACGCCACGGTCACGACTACATGACAGATTTTAAGGAATATAATTGGTAGCTTTTTTTTTTTTTGTGGATGGGAAATCATCAAATAACTTCTCCCGCTCTGGGCGGAGCGGGAGGGTGTGTCAGACTCTTACTGACTAAAACCCACCCCTATTCCTTCCTGTTGCCTATGTTGCCAGGGGCCTCGATGACCCTTTAGTACCTTCCCGCGACCCTGGCAGGATAATTGGTAGCTTGGCGCCGAGAGCACGTTTTTGCTTTTTTGATGTGGCGGCCAATAGGTTAAAGGAATGCCGCAAAGAGTGACAGGAGGTACAGATGAATAACATTTGGTACCTGCTTTGAAGATTATGAATAAAAATAATAATAACTATGAATATAAATGACTTTTGATTTGGGTTTTTCCATCTGGAATTTCTCAGTAGCAACCTCGAGTCTGGATTTGTGCCCGGTTGATGGCAATAGGCTGGCCCTCTATTACATGGGACTTAAACATAACTGGCGCAATGTGGGTGTACTACAGGTACACCTCTGCCCAACCCTTCGGAGAAACAAGGCGTGATGTTATATAATTATGTTATGTCATTATAGGATGTTTTCACTGGTACTTATGTATTGTTTATATAATCCAAAATAAATAATTTATTATTATTCCATTTATTATTGCCTTCAGTCATCTATTTGTGAAAAAAACCGGCCAATTGTGTGTTGAAAAAGACGTTCTCCCATACATACATACATACATTCAAACTGCAAATGTAAGTTTGTACGCACAATATTGGGATATTTACCATGTTATTTTAAGACCATAGAATTTTCATGTAATCTATATGTATAGAACTATTTTCTGTATTTATTTTTTGGGTCAATAGTTTCGGAGATAAGGCACATTTTCATCTGTTTTCATAAGTAACTTTAAAACTATTTTTTTTTTAATTATTAAAACAAATGTGTTGAGACCACACAACACTATTGTGTTGGTCTCAACACTATTTTTTTGTAGTTTTTTAATAATTTCACTGTAATCAGTGTGGAAAACTTTTTCAAATTTTATCAAAATAAATCTTGTCACCTGGAACACAGACATCCACCCCCTAGTTATGTAATACGTAATGGTGTTAATTAAAAATTTTGAAACATATTCCAGGTTTTTTATTGCCTTTCTATTGCCTGAAGTTAACTTGTCTGATGGATTATTTGGGCAGGCGAAAAGATAGTCGAAAAAACTATTGCCCGAAGAATGTTTGCCCGAAAGATAATTAGGCCGATTAAGTATCGGTCGGAAAAACAACTGATCGAAAAACTTTTCCCCGAAAGATCGTTTGACCGTCGGATGGACAGAGAGAAGTAATAACACTATCTGATACTCAATTTGATTTAACCCTAAAATACAAAAAAATCGATACGAGGCGTCCCACGCAATGCTGCTGTTTTTAGCATTGTATAAAAGCAGGGCATAGTTTAAACTATGTATTTATCTGCGGAAGTTCAAAACAGTAAGCCAGCTGTGGGGCTACACATAGCTGCATTCAACTTTTTGGACTTGTGTGAAGATTAAAGCATGAAAAATAAAAGTTATTTATTTCGAACAACTTAACAAGTTTGTTTGAACACTTCATTCTTTTTAAATATGAATTCTGTTCCCCGGTGTCAATGTTCAGACTTCGTTTTCCTGATATAATGTCGTGTTTGTCAATACCCTGAACAATGTTTTTTGTTTTTCAATTTAAAAGATGATTGTTTAATCTTCTGCAGTTAAATGGTACCGAAAGCAGAATGGGAAAGAGATAGCCATGCTACAAGGATACACTTTCTGTTGTGACGGTCGAAGAAAGACAACTGATTTGTATATATGCTCCTTAGGAAATAAATGCAAGGCTCGCTTCATCCTCACGAAAATCAGGAGAGAAATGAAATCCTGTCATCTGGAACACAATCATCCACCCCCTAGTTATATACTACGTAATGGTGTTTATTTTAAGATGTAGGAACCATTTTTCTTTTTTTCTAAGTGCGCCCTATTGTCTGAAGTTCACTTGTCCGAAGTAAAAACAGTACCTGTTCATTAATTTTGGTTAATAAGCCTTAAAATACAAAAAAAAAAAATACAATATGAGGCGTCCCACGCTTTACTGCTGTTTTTAGCGTTGAAGAAAGAAATATACAAGAAACTCGGTGTTTAAATTTTGTTATTATCTGCGTAAGTTCAGAATGTTACGTCAGCTTTGGCGCTAAATATAGCATTTAACTTTTCACACATGCGCGAAGAATAAAAACATCAACGGTAAAATATCTTTTATTTCGAACAACATAATCATTTTTTTTAAACCATTTTATCCCTTTAAGGAAGATTTCCGTTTCCCGCTTACCAATTTTGCAGCAGTGGTGGCCCAGTGGTAACGACCGCGAATTACGAATTATAGGTCGTAGGTTCGAACCCCGACAAGCGCTTTATTTAGCGTAAATTATTCAATTACCACTGCTCTCAAAATGGTGAAAGAAAACATCGTGAGGAAACCGGCATGTCCTTAACCAAAAAATTCGAAGACATGTGACATCTACCAACCCGCACTGGGCCCGCGTGGTGGATTACGGCCCACTCCCTCTCACAGAGAGGAGGCCTGTGTCCTAGCAGTAGGAAAATTATAGGCTGATTATGCTACCAATGTTAAGACTTCATGTTTGTTGTATAATGCCTTGTTTGTAACATAAACCCTCCTGAAAAATATTTTTTGTTTTTTTTTTTTTTTTTTTTTAATTCAATAATGATTGTTTAATCTTCTGCAGTTAAATGGTACCGAAAGCAGAATGGGAAAGAAATAGCTATACTACAAGGATACACGTTCTGGTGTGACGGTAGAAAAAAGACAACCGATTTGTACTTATGCACCGTAGGAAAAAAATGTAAAGGTCGGTTCATCGTCACAAAAGACAGGAAAAATATGAAATCCTGTCATCTGGAACACAGTCATCCACCCCCTAGTTATATAATACGTGGTGGCGTTTATTTTAAAATTTAGGAATAATTTCCCTTTTTTCTTTGGGTGCGTATTGAACTCAAAGAAAAAAGGCCCGCTGGCCACTGAAAAGGAAAAAGGTTTACTGGTCCGAAGAAGGTTCGCCCGAAATGTCGTTTGGCCGAAAGTTCGTCGAAATTAATTTGGTGTAGCTTTAAAATTATATTAAGCGTATTAAATTATGTAATAATCTGAGTAAGTTCAGCATGTTAGGCCAGCATTTGCACTAAACATTCGACTGCACTACACACTTGTGCGAATAATGAAACATGAAAATTAAAAGTTGCTTATTTCTAACAACACAACGAGTTTTTCTGAACAATTCCGTCCTTTTTTAGGATTCCGTAATCAACAAGGAACCTTTATAGTTTCGCCATGTCCGTCTGTCTGTCCGCTCAATAACTCTTAGTACAAGACAGCCGTAATTTGGCATGGCTATACGTAATAATCACACCGACAAAGAGGTAACATAAAATCTTGGACGTAAAGTGGTGATGATGTATTTTTTCTTGTCTATTCCATAGTGTATGTGTAGTGTGTGTATTTCTCAGTAGCAGCCCGGAGTCTGGATTTGTGCCCGGTTGATGGCAATAGACTCACCTCCTATTACATGGGACTTTAAACATATCTGGCGAAATGTGGGCATACTAAAGGTATACCCACCTCTCTCTCTATCTCTGTATGTATTCCATAGTGTGGGGTATCGTTGGATAGGTCATTCTATAATATTGAGGGGCTGTACTAACATTTTTCGATTTAGGGATCTGTTTGCTATATGCTAATATTAAGCTTTAAAGTGCAAATTTTTGTTAGAGTCAAGTGTGTCCCGCCTTGCCAGCTAAATGGTTGTTTTTGGATAGGTCAAAAAATTCACGGCAGTAGTATAATATATAACGAAGTTAAAAGCAAAATTATCACAGCTGTACTGGCTTTACAAGTTAACGAGTAACAGTCGACCAATTCACATTTGCAGTTGGAATGAATGGGAGAACATATTTTCCAACTACAGTGTTAAATTTGTTCATGGGATAAATTCATCCCAACTACGGAACCCTTTAGGCCGGTTTTTTATATGAATTCTTTCTCCCGCAGCCAATGTTAATGCTACATGGTCTTGATATAATCTCTTGTTTGGCAATCCCCTGAACAATATTTTTTGTTTCTTAAATTAAATAATGATTTTTTTAATCTTCTGCAGTTAAATGGTACCGAAAGCAGAATGGAAAAGAGATAGCCATGCTAAAAGGATACACGTTCCGGGGTGACGGTCGAAATAAGACAACCGATTTGTACTCATGCACCGTAGGTAACAAATGCAAAGCTCGCTTCATTATCACAAAAGACAGGAAAAATATGAAATCCTGTCATCTGGAACACTGTCATCCACCCCCTTGTTATATAATACGTAATGGTATTTATTTAAAAATTTAGGAATATTTTCACATGTTTATTTAAGGACGAGATTGTCACTTATGTAATTATCTGTGTTAGTTCAGAGTTTTTCATCGGCGCTGTCGCCAGACATACAGTCCTTCAAGGAACTTTTGACGCAAGAATGACGTTGACAGGGAGGCGCTGTCAACATTGGTAACCATTAGTGAAATTGTTTTGTGAAATGTCTTGAAAAACAAAATGGCGTCGAATTATTAATTTACTGTAGTAATCTGACATACGCTAGGTGTCACTTGTGGTGATTGTTTAGTTTATTAAGTGTAACAGTCTAAAATACAATAAATATGACCATTTTATTACACAAAGTATAGCTGTCACTTTGTGTAATGTAATGGTTACATGTCAAATTACTCCAGTGAATGACAAGTTCGACTGTAACGCCGCCATTTTGTTTTGAGTTCCGATTTTAGCTACGTTCCAAAAGATTTTTGTATAGCTATAGCTTCAGACATTCAACTTTTAACACTTAAACGACGCATAAAAATATTAAAAGTAAAAATTATTTGATTTCTAACAAAAAAAAAAAAAGTTTTTTTTAAACCCGTTCATTCATTTAATTGCTTAAAAAAATTCTGTTCTTCGCTGCCAAAGTTAAGTTCTAGATACTTATTGCCTCGTTTCTCAATTCCCTAAACACATTTTTTTTGTCCACAGTTAAATGGTACCAAAATGAGAACGGGAAAGAGATAGCCATGTTACAAGGGTACACATTTAGTCGTGACCACCAAAGTAAGACAACCGTTTTGTATTCGTGCTCCGTCGGAAGAAAATGCAGAGCTCGCTTCAGCATCACAAAAGACAGGAGAGAAATAACATCAATTCATATGGAACACTGTCATCCACCCCCTAATCATATAATACGTTATGGTGTTTATATTAAACTTTAAGAACCGATTCATGTGCTTTTTATAAGGACGAGACACCAATTCACTTGCCTTTTTTTTCTTTTATTTGGGGTGGGAAATTATCGAATAACTTCTCCCGCTCTGAGTGGCGCGGGAGGGTGTGTCAGACTCTTACTGACTAAAACCCACCATTGTTCCTTCCGTTGCCTGTGTTGCGGGGGAGAGCAGTGGTCATGAAATAATTTACACAAAGTAAAGCGCCTGTCTGGGTTCGAACTTACGACCTACAACTCGTAAGTTGCGGCCATTACCACTGGGCCACCACTGCTCTCAAGCGCTTTACTTTGTGTGAATAATTTCATCACCACTGCTCTCAAAACGGTGAAGAACACATCGTGAAAATGTCTTAGAACTGAAAATTCGAAGACATGTGACAACTACCAACCCGCACTGGGCCTGCGTGGTAGATTACAACCTACTCCCTCTCACAGAGAGGAGGCCTGTGTCCCAAAAGTGGTAACATTATAGGCTGATTATGAAGCTGTCTAGTCCTGCAGCCTAAATTCCTAACACAGTTACAACGGCAATGGTGACGATTCTCTTGTCACAAATGCCTCTAGACTAGACTAAAAATCACCAAAATTTTGTTTATTCCTGTCAAACGACGATTTCCCATTCTGAAATTGACTAAAGTGACACAACTTAACTATTTTTGGTTTGATATTATATTTTAGTTTTATTTTTATATTTGAGTCCATGTTCAAACACCATAATCTTTACCGGGACCATGTTGAACCCCTAAATGTTGTCCATTCATTCATTTGGACAGTTCAAACATATATGTGAAGCATTATTAAGTTCTTCAAACTCATTCCGATTGTGATTGTAAGTCTACCAGTAATCTAATTAGGGAGCAACTTATATCAGAATAAATACGTAGTAAGTAGTTTATTTCAGAATAAGTACGTAGTAAGTAGTTTATTTCAGAATAAGTACGTAGTAAATAGTTTATTTCAAATAAATAATTAACTTTTTATTATTTCTTGTTATTTCGTCGCTTGCAGGTTTTTTCCGGATTTAGATATTGTTTAGTTTCTCAATACTTTAAAGGCTGCCACTGACAGGCGCGACGCGACACTAGTAGCACAATTTCTATGAAAACTTCATGGAAAGTGTCGCGCTGCCTGTCGCGCCCGCGATATCGCGCCAGTCTGTACGAGCCGTAAGCATTTCAGGGACTATTTATAATCGTTGCTTAAAGTTGAGAGACGTTTAAACGTCAAAAAAGTATGATTAAGCAGACGTTAATTATAACTTAACTCTAAGAGAATTTTATACCCTGTCTACCTATCTAACTGTTTATTTTTTTACAGTGAAATGGTTCCGAAAGCAGAGTGGGAAAGAGATAGCAATGCTACAAGGGTACACGTTCTGGTGTGACGGTCGAAGTAAGACAACTGATTTGTACATATGCTCCTTCGGAAGACACTGCAAGGCCCGCTTCAGCATCACAAAAGACAGGAGACAAATGAAATCCTGTCATCTGGACCACTGTCATGGGCCTCCTAGTTATATAATACGTAATGGTTTTTATGTAAGAATGTAGTCTGGAACAATTTCACATGTTTATAAGATACGAGATTACAAATTATTTAGCTACAAACGACCCACGGGCACCACCCGGCTTCGCACTTCGGTTTTTGTTCGACAAAACATCGATATTATATTTCACGCCCGAAGAAAAAACCGGATAAGTGCGAGTTGGACTCGCGTATTGAGGGTTACGTACAATTAATATATTATATACTAAGTTTTTGTCCCAAGAACAAACTTGACATTGTAGTTGAGAAACATGTTCTCCCATACTTCCAACTGCAAATGTAAGTTTGTAGGCATAATATTGAGAGATTTACCTTGTTATTTGAAAACCATAGACTTCTTATAGGTTTTCCTGTAATCTATGAGTAAACAACATTTTTTTTTATTTCAAAATTTTAGGCTCAGTAGTTTCGGAGATAAGGAAGTAATGGAAAAGTTTCATCTCTTTCGTAAATAACTTTAAAACTATTTATTTTAAAATTATAAAAAAATATATAATTGAGACCCTCACAACAAATCCTTTCCATTTGATATGTCATACAGTACCTATAGTTTGATAAACTTTTTTATTTTTTTTTTAATTTTCTCCCCAAAAGTGACCTTCAAATCCAAAATTCATTTATTTACGCTACACGTCCGTGTTTGGGTCACAGAAATTCATAAGTGTACCAAATTTCAAATAAATCGGTCCAGTAGATTCGGAGCAAATCGGCAGACGAGTGTAGGATCACTCGTGTGTCTGTATGTCTGTCCGTCTAAGGGTACCGTTCTTTTGAGGTAGATAACCCTAAAATTAGTCTTCGCTCCACAGACGTCTACCTTGGTAATATATTTAGGAGCTACAATCGCTGACCGCTGGAATAGGCCCTTTAGCGTAGTAATAGGTTGGCTAAGATCAAGAATCATCATCTCAATAATCCGTGCCACTAGCATGTGCATTCGCGGCACAAGCCAATAGCCAAGTTATTCGGCTTCGACGATGGAGCAACCCTACCTAGATAAGACTGATGTGGATGCAGCCGACGAACAAGACGTTGATTGAAAAAAAATCGCGATGGATAAATGAATTTGTTTTATTAGTTAATCAATTCATAATTCGACAGTACTGTAGTTATAGATTATTTTGTATTATATTTCATTAAACATCGATATTTTTTATGTAAAACATCTATCGTTTTGGGGGTAAAATCGACTTGTATGCCGTGACGGCAAGCGGCATGATGCTCTTATCGACATACCCCCCTTCCCGTCATGTTTCACATCTGCAGGACTTCCTGTGAAAGCCACATTTTTTTATATATGTAAGTTTAATGTTAATGTAAGTCTCTAAATGTTGGTGAAAACCGCGTTCAAATCTGTTGCGTAGTTTAGAACACTTTAGAATAACGACGTGGTTACACTAACAGGCACGAAAAGTGACTTTAATTATAATATTATATCGTCTTCTAGACGCAGATAATTTAATACTGCCTCGGTGGTCTAGTAGTTGCAAGTGCTATTGCTGAGCATGAGGTCCTGGGTTCGATTCACAGGTCGGGCAGTGTCATTGGGGATTTCCATCAGGAATTTCTCAGCAGCCCAGAATCTGGATTTGTTGCCCAGCAGATGGCTCGCCCCCTATTAAGTACATGGGACTACACATGACTGGCGAAATGTGGGTGTACTATACCTACACCTCTGCCCAACCCTTCGGGGAAACAGGCGTGATTTTATGTTATTTAAATTATATTAGCAGCTACGTTAGTTTTTTATTTTTGTATTTTACACCTAACACATAACATAATATAGTTTAGTTTAGCATAATATAGTTTTGTATCGTGGCTAAGTAATAACAGTAGCATGGGTCGATCTATAAGGTTAAGCAACGCTTGCTGGGGTTGACCAACCCCAGCAAGCGTTGCAGTGAAGCGTTGCAGCAAGATAGTCACCCATCCACAGACCTGTGGATGGGTGACTAACTTTACATACCGAGACCCCTCCGTGGCTCGGAAAGCACATCAGGCCTACCGTTAAGCCCGTCCCGGCTGTCATATCTTTGACAGTCGTTACGGGTCGTCAGAAGTCCGAAAGTCTGACAATGGCGCCGATTCCCTTGTTCACAAACTAAACTAAATTTAAGTTCAGTGCATCTTTTTCTTTCTATTTCATTAAGAAAAGGACAGAAGATAAATTTTAGTTTAGTCCTGTCAAACTGTCACTACTCTATACAAGTTTAGACGGGATTAAAAACTTGCCTACTAAAATTACGTCAATTTACGTCAAGCGCTGATTAATTTGACAGGACTAAACTAAAATGTATCTTCTGTCCTTTTCTTAATGAAATAGAGAGAAAAAGATGCACTGAACTTAAATTTAATTTAGTTTGTCAACAAGGGAATCGGCACCAGTCAGTCTTACCAAGGGGTATTGTATTGCCTAGTTATTGGGTTGTGGAGGTCAGACAGGTAGTCGCTCCATGTAAAATACAGGTATTCTGCTGTATCCGGTTAGACTGGTAACCGACCCCAACGTGGTTGGAAAAAGGCAGGCAGATTGATAGAATATAGTTTTGTATTGTGTGGCGTCATGTTCGTATATAAGTTTACTAATATAGGTAATATGATTTTTACTGATATTAGGTGTATTATTTCTGTAGTCGGAAATAAATAATTAACAATTATTATTCCGTTTATTGATTTCCTATAAAATAAAAAAATAAAACAAATTTATTTCAGGCAAAAACCCATAGTAGATACATACCGGGGTCGCGGGAAGGTACTTATGGGTCACCTAGGCCCCCGCAACACAGGCAACAGGAAGGAATACGGGTGGGTTTTAGTCAGTAAGAGTCTGACACACCCTCCCGCTCCGCCCAGAGCGGGAGAAGTTATTTTTTTGATGATTTCCCACCCAAAAAAAAAAGAAAAAGTAGGTACATAAAATAAAATCTCACAATACAGCAACAGAATAGAATACAATGTCACTGGAAATAAAAATAAACGAATGAGTAGGTACAAATTATGAAGGTCACACTATTAAAATTAAAATAAAATGTCACAACCACCAATTATAAACACAGAATAGAAATTAAAATAAAATGTTAAATTAGTTAGTTCGAAATTAAATTGAAATTGAAGTCCTCCAAAGCGGGTGAGATCTGCTACAGTCTTCAAGATTTCGTTGCGGCTGCCACGCATTCTGCAGATCTGTACTGTGATACTGTCCTTTTGCGAAAGATGGCATGGAAGCCATCATCCTTTATTAATGCATTTTTTTACTTTTTTAATTTTATAAAATATTTTTTACTTACAATCGTTTTTTTTTTCTACAGTCAAATGGTGCCGAAAGCAGAATGGAAAAGAGATAGCCGTAATAGAAGGATACACATTCTATCGTGAAGGGCAAAGTAATACAACTGATCTCTTTAGGTGCACCGGAGGAAGAAACTGCAAAGCTCGCTTCGTCATCACAAAAGGCAGGAAACATATGAAGTCCTATCACCTGGAACATAGTCATCCACCCCCTAGTTATATAATACATAATGGTGTTTTTCGTAAAGTTTAATTCCATTTTATTACCCTTATACATATTAATTACATTTTAAAATATTTTTATAAAAAAAAACACATTTAAAATTATAAAAATATATTGGCCAATTGGCTTCAGGAACAGGGTCCAAGCTGCCGTGTGGTTAGGGCTCTAGAGAGTGGTACCTCCTAACTATACGTGCCGTGTCCAGGGGTACTGCTTTCTAAATCAAACCCTTGACCCAGCCGCGAAACGAGAGCCTCCCCAGGTGTTGGTCGAGGTTCTCAGCTATTAGGCCATTAACAGGTTGGATTGCAGAGTCCACGTCCCACATGTCAACAACCTCGTGTGCTAAGTATTTTTTTTCTTTCTTAGCATTCACGAGATTCTCGTCATGAATTATTATTAACCCTTTTAAGGCGAAGGCCCGCCCCTTCGCCTTAAAAGGGTTAATAATTATTAGCCATGGAAGTCACATTTTCTAATTTATTTCAATTTACAGATCCCTATCAGGTTTTATGTTGATCTAAATATGATTCCCGACCGTAATAAATATGTATTTATAGAATATTATAACTCTATAATTGATATCACCCCATTGAATCACTATTTCAGGTGAGGTCAATTCTGACTTAAAAAAGTGGCTCTTAACACCGCTTTTAGGTTCACAATGCAGTGTTGAACACAAGTGCTTTTTATTTTGCATCCCCGCACTAGTGCGGGAAAGTACGCCATAGATAACTATATACTACGAGTATTCAGAGATGTGCGAATTGTTTTTGATCTCAGCAAAGAGTTTCAGTTCAGCAGAGAAGAGTTCAGCATTAAACTTGCGTTGCATTCTCGCGCGTTGCGCCGTTGTGTACGGATGCGCTCCTGTGTACTTGAACCATGGAATCGGATATTGTTGTGTGTAACATCGTTATAAACGAAGTTTTAGCTTTTGTAAGCAATAAAATAGACGTAATGGACGAAGAAAGTCTTGTGAGAATTTGTGATAGTGCTTTCTCGGCTAAGGAAATACTGGAAGCAAAGAAACTTCTTTTTAATTCTTTGCCAACATCGCAGCGTATGAAAAACCGCAAACGTGATGGAAGGTCTCATCGGGATCTGGAAGACGTGAAAACGTTATTGAAGAACACCGATCCTGAGAAAATCCCGATAGTTGTGGCCCGTGACCTACATAAACTACCCCGTTACCTTTGATCACATAGATGTAACGCGGCTTCTAAAAGATTTAGTGCTATTGCGTAGTGATCTGATAAGCATGCAAGAAGGATATGTGCCTTAAGAGATGTTTAACTTCCTAAAAAGTGAAGTGGATAGCTTAAAACAGGCATCTATTATTAATTACTTTGAAAGCAATGTAAATATGAAAAGAGGTGCGCATCTAATTAACAGCCATTCCTACGATAGTGGACCAATGGGGCTGGAATATGTCTCCATGAAATCAATATCTAGTCAATCTCCACAAGAACAAAGGTGTCGAATTGCGACGGTAAACAATTCAAATCATAAAAACGTTAGTTTGCCTGAGCGTAAAGAAACCGTCGCGTCCAACCCGCATTTCGTTGATAACGAGTTCGCGTCTAAAATAGCGAATGTCGATGCCCCTCCGCACGCGCAGGTAGCGAGTACGTCTTGCGCGTCATCTTGTGCGCGCAAAACCACGAATAAAACATCTCCTTTGAAAATTACGGAGTGTCTCAGCGTAAACAACGTGAGTAAATCGATTGATTCTCAAGAAAAAATACCGATGACGCTGAATATGGATTGTTCACCTAAAACTAAGCTTTTTGCTTAGGTTGTGAATATGCCTAGCCAGTCGAAGAAAGAGAAACCAACAGAAGAATCGATACTTGTTCAGAGAAACCGTTTGAAAAATAAGTTTATTGGGCAAAAGGGTAAGGTAATCTTTGAACCTGAAGCAAAATTCAAGGCAGCTGATAATAAGGTACACTTGTTTATATATAACGTGGATAAGAGTACGTTAAGCTCAAAGAGTTCAACTTACCTCATGAGACTATTGCTATCCTAAAGTTTTGGTACCACAGTCAAAGTAACTACGTTAAGGGGACTACAGGACCTAAACGCAAATTTTGTAAGTTTTATAATGCCTAAAAGTATAAGATCCACTGCAGTAAACAAAATCAGAAAAATATATGATATTCTTCAGGATATATGCTAGGTAGATAGTGTGTTGAAAACATAATACAACTAATTTGATACGATAGAAAAAAATCACGAAGATACCTCTAAAAATTTCTTTTAACGATTAAGGCTCCTACATACTGGCGCGACTTGTCGCGCGACGCGTCGCGACACAAAGGCACCGCTTGTAGCGCTACACGCGGTGTCTTTGTGTCGCGTCGCGTCGCGCGACAAGTCGCGCCAGTATGTAAGAGCCTTTAAAAAACATACTAATATACATGGAATCATTCTGATTTTTTGTCAGATTATTCTACAAGCAACATATTAGCATAATAGTGTTTAATTTTTTTTATACAATCTATAGCTTTTTTGTAAATCGATAATTGCTTCATAGTTTGCAATAAATTACCAGTGTTGTGTCATCGCGCTTCTCTTTCTTTTCTATGCAGTCCGACAGTGACCGCGCTTTAGGTGTTGTCGGCCTCTTAAATGGGCAGTTGTCGGATCCATATGGGCTACAATTTGGAGTGAGACAGGGTGGATTGTCATCCCCACTTATGTTTAATTTATATATTAATGTGCTGATCGTTGAGCTCAGCAGCATTCACGTCGGCTGCCATAAAGATAACAGTTGTGTGAATAATCTCAGTTACGCGGACGACATGGTGCTGCTGAGCCCAACGATCGGGGTCTTAGGAAACTGGTTAACGTATGTGAAAGGTACTACGAGTTCAGTACAATAACGCGTTCAGGGCGTTGTTGGGGCTGCCGCGCTGGTGTAGTGCGTCGGGCATGTTCGCGGACGTGCACGTAGACGGCTTCCACGCCGAGCTCTACAGGCTGCGCGTCAACACCAACAGCATCCTGGCTGTTATAGCGGATAGGTTGGACTCGTGTTACGTCCAACACTGGGTCAGAACCAATATCATTAAAAAGTTGTTTTTAAGTAAGTATGTTTTTATTGTTTATTCTTTTATCAGTTGTTACTAATACTATTTTTAAGTTTTTCATGCTGTAATAGTAACAACATTCTATGGACTCTCGTGGGTCTGAAATAAATCGTTTTTAATTTTTTTATTTTATTATTTATTTAAAGAACCTTCACATGCCTTTTTAGGCTTAAAACAAATTGTGGATGTATATGTATTAATTAAACTATGTAAATAAATAAAATATGATAAAGAAACATGATATTTAATAAAATTATTTATTTGTGTCAAAAAAATTACATCAATTTCTTACTTGTAACATACAAACGTAAACCCACACTTTTTCCCCGTGAGGGTACGCAGAAACTACAGTACTGGATCTACGATCTATACTATACTATAGCTTCGTAGCTAATGAAGGAACGATCATTACATACTCCTTTCTCCCCCTTCATTTACATTATTATTGCATCCTTTTACGTTTTTTATACTTTTTATTGTTTAATTTTCGACAGTTCAATGGTACCGGAAGCAGAATGGAAAAGAGATAGCCGCTATACAAGGATACACATTCTATCGTCACGGGCAAAGTAAAGCAACTGACGAGTTTAGGTGCACCGTAGGAAGCCACTGCAGAGCTCGCTTCGTCATCACTAAGAACAGAGGGTTTTGCAAATCAAGTGTTCTGGAACACAATCATCCTCCTCCTAGTTATGTAATACGTAATGGGGTTTTTATTAGACTTTAATAAATAAATAGCCTTTGAAATATATTTAGGTTTATCGCAGATTTACTACTAAATGGCTACTCGTAAATGGCTTATTGAATAATTATTAAATTTGAAAACTTGGACATAGTTGAGCTTGAGTTATCAATAGAGTATTGACTCCTTTGCTAACTGTGGAGGCTTGTAAATAGCTTGTCATGAATCACCACACTAATAATTTTGTAATTATAGCTACAAGCCACTCAAACACAAAAATATATATATATATATATATATATCTGCTGAAAACTTTATAAAAACGCGCAGTGTCATGTACGGATTTTTATGATAAATCAAACTTTTGTGGCTATCTCAAATACAACGGTACAAAACCCATTTTTTTGTGTGCAGATTATGCATAAATACAAAATATAATATCATAAATCAAAAATATCCATCAGCTAGTTTTCGAGTTCAAGGGTGGCTCCTCAAATCAGACGTTTGAATTGAGGAGCCACCTTACACGTCCTGTAACTTTTTAAGGGTGCTACTACAAATTCCAGGTTTGGGCCAAGAACATCGGCCAATTTAGGTGCTCAAAAATATTGGTAGTATCCGCGTTTAAATAAGGGACTCGATACAAATGGAGTCCATAAGCATGGAATTGAAGTGTCCCTATTACGGACATCTGTAGTGTCTACTGATGAATATGTTAGTGTATTGCTATTAGGATACTGGTACCAGGATAGTATCAAATATTTAAAGGTATAGTTTTTTTCTAGGGCGGAATTCGTTTGTCATATTAATATTTTCAACACACTTGCTCGAAAAGTGGGTCTTATTGTTTGTGGCATTTAGGTTCACAATGCAGTGTATTGAACATGCATGCTTTTTACTTTGCATTTTCGCACTAGTGTAGGAAAATACGCCACAGATAACGGTATACTGAGATACTGAGATATGTACATGTCTTATTTGTTTACAAAATGTAGATGTATATTTAACTATGTAAATAAATAAAATATGAAAATTTAATATTATATTTCATTAAATTATTTATTTTTGTCAACAAATTAATATTAATTTCTTACTTATGACATACACATAACTATATGCTATAAGTGTACATATGAACTCACGCCTTTTTTCATGGGAATAAGCAGAAACTACAAAACGCCACCTATAACGATTCTTACATACTTCTTCCTCCCTTGTTCATTTACATTTTGTTGCTTCCTTTTCTTTTTTTGTAATTTATTGTTTAATTTTCTACAGTCCAATGGTGCCGAAAGCAGAATGGAAAAGAGATAGCCATAATACAAGGATACACATTCTATCGCGAAGGGCAAAGTAATACAACTGATGTGTTCAGGTGCACCGGAGGAAGACCCTGCAGAGCTCGTTTCGTCATCACCAAGAACAGAGGGTTTTTAAAATCACGTAATCTGGAACACAATCATCCTCCCCCTAGTTATGTAATACGAAATGGTGTTTTTATAAGACTTTAATAAATGTCCTTTTAAAGATAGTTAAGAACGTCGCAGATTTAGTACTAAATGGTACTACGGGGTTACAGACATAGGTTGCAGAGTAAGCATGCTGAAGTGGCAGTAGGATGGCCTTGTTTGTCGAAGAACCGATGGCCGGTGGGGCAGATGAGTCCTGGAGTGGAGACCGCGTTTCGGCAAGCGTAGTATGAAACGCCTGCCAGCTAGATGGACGACCTTAAAAAGGTGTCTGGGACAGACACCTTTTTAAGGTCAGAAGGCGGATACAGAAGGCGGTGGACAGAGTATTGTGGCGCAGCCTGGGAGAGGCCTATGTCCAGCAGTTGACTGCGATAGGCTGAGTTGATTGACTGTTGATTAATACAAAAATCGGCGGATTACTTTCTAAGCAAACCGCGCGGTGTCATATACAGATATTATGGCAAATCCAAGTATTGTTCGTATCTTAAATTCAGCAGTACAAAACCCATTTTGTCTGTGCATAAATACTTTGAAAATATCCATCGGCTAGTTTTAATTTTCTAAGGTGGCGTCTCAATTCACACGTTTGAATTGAAAGTGTTTTACTACAAATTCCAGAATTGGGCCAATAAAATCGGCAAATTTTTGTACCTACTAATATACCCGCGGTTAAAAATATGAGTCATGGTTCCTCAATACGGAGCCACCTTAGACGTCCTGTAACTTTTTAAGGCTACTACAAATTTCGGGTTTGGGCCAACAACATCGGCTAATTTAGGTGCTCACAATATTGGTAGTATCCGCATTTAAATATGGGACTCGATTCAAACGGAGTCCGTATGAATTAAATTGAAGTGTCCTTATTACGTCCACCTGTAGTGACTACTGATGAATCTGTTACTGTGTTGCTATTGCAATCAGGATATTAGTACCAGAATACTATCCAATATTATAAGTATATTTTCTTTGCTAGGGCGAAATTCGTTTGTGATATTAATATTTTTAACACAGTTGCTCGAAAAGTGGCTCTTATTGTACCGCTTTTAGGTTCACAATACAGTGTATTGAACAAGCGTGCTTTATACTTTGTAGTCCCGCACTAATGTGGGAAAGTACGCCACAGATAACTACATATATACTATTCAGAGATGTGCGATTTGTTATTAATCTCAGCAAAGAACCTTCATGCCTTTTTATGTCTTAAAAAACGTGGATATATATTTCACTGTGTAAGTAACTAAATAAAATAAATATAAAGAAACATAATAATTATTTATTTTTATCGAACAATTTGCATCAATTTCTTGGTCATAACATAGACCGAAACAAGAACTATTTCACCATGGGGCTATCCCCATGGTGAAATAGTGCTTGTTTCGGCAGAAAATACAGAACGCCACCTACTACGACCCTTACATACAACTTTCTCTCTCCGGATCTTTTACTTTCTTTTTCTCTTTTTGCGTTTTTTATAATTAATTGTTTAATTATTTACAGTGCAGTGGTAACGAAAGCAGAATGGAAAAGAGATAGCCATAATACAAGGATACACATTCTATCGCGAAGGGCAAAGTAATACAACTGATGTGTTTAGATGCACCGTAGGAAGCTCCTGCAAAGCTCGCTTCGTCATCTCTAATAATAAAAAAAAATCTCAAATTAAGTCAATCAAGTCTTTCAAATCAAGTTATCTGGAACACAATCATTCTGCCCCTAGATATGTAATAAGTAATGGTGATTTTATTAGAGTTTAGGACAGGTCATTGCAGACCTTTAGTGACTACTGGTGTACCTATCTGTTCTATGTATCTGTAATCTAGTGCAATCAGGATACTATACTCGGGCCATTACAAACGCAAAGTAAGAGTCATAAGGCATTTTTATCGAAGCTCGCATAATGGAGCAGTGCTAGTCTTGTGCCTAACTGTGTTATTGTTATTTGAAAAAATATGTGTGTCTCTTAACTTTGCGTTTATAATAGTATCGGGATAGTATCCAATATTACAGGTATAGCTTCTTACTGCACTTGGTATTTTAATAGCAAGCTGTTGGGCGGTATCGAGACAGGCACGATAAAAAAAAACCGAGCCCATCTGACATCTGCCCAAACATTTGTTACAAAATATTAAGTTATTGAAATTATTATTTATTTTTCCATTACAAGTGTGTTGAAAATCACCGTTTTATGCGCGTCAGCATTTGTAATTGCACTCAAACTTTACACACTTGCATCAAAATATACTGTTATCGTTTTCAATTAATACAAACATTTTTTGATTTATTGTATGTTTGATGTATATATTATGTGATTGTGTGTTTAGTGCACAATCTTTGTTTGTGTGTAAGCTACTCATAATAAAAATAACTCTCAGGTAGTCAGAAAGTTCATTTTAGGCTTAACTTTGTATATACAGTTTTCATTGATCTTTTATACATGTAGTGCGTATGTAATGTGTACCTATAATAATTGGCCGTTAAGACGGCGCTATGCTGCACGATATTTTACGGTCAAATATTTGGATCCCACGACAACATCTCACTGTTCATACTCGTACGGCTATAAATAAATGCAGTACGGAACCGCCATGTGATCTCAAAATATACTGATTAACGCCGCTGGCGTGTGTACGGGGCCTAATGAAAATGTGCGCTTTTAGGCCTAGCGCGCACTGCCGTGCGTTTCTCTAACGCATAATTAGTGAAGTATGGAATGTCTTAGAAGTGCGCGAATTACGGCGAGGAAAACGCATGCGGTTTATTCATACAAATTTGCAGTTTTGTGAGATAAATACATTAAGGGTCGTGCAGAATAGCGCGATATCCCCCCAGTCTGCACGAGCATTTACTGTGTTATCTTTTTGTACTTATGTATCGTTCCATTTTAAGATTCTATGTTTAGTTTTTGTATTTTTCTTTTGTTGTTATCGTGTTAAAGAGTTAAGGCTCGTGCAGATTAGCGCGATATTACGGCTGCGACAGGCAGCGCCACGTGCAGTGCAACACTTTTCATGAAGTTTTCATAGAAAATTGTGCTATTAGTGTCGCGCCGCGCCTTATTGCGGGAGCCTTTACGTGTAGATAATGGAGCCTTTACGTATAGGTAATGTTTAAAATATTAAATAGTGCAATTGGTTCCGTCCAGGGAGTGGGCCATAAATCACCACGGAGGCCCAGTGCGGGTTGGCGGTTGTCACATGTCTTCGAATTTTCTGTTCTAGGACATGCCGGTCTCCTCACGATGTTTTCCTTCACGGTTTTGAGAGCAGTGGTCATGAAATAATTT
Organism: Atethmia centrago; assembly: GCA_905333075.3. Lineage (NCBI taxonomy): Eukaryota > Metazoa > Arthropoda > Insecta > Lepidoptera > Noctuidae > Atethmia > Atethmia centrago. The sequence continues at coordinate 7,896,172 of HG995383.1, read as the reverse complement.
ACTTAAAGTAAAGCACCTGTCAGGGTTCGGACCTACGACCTACAACTCGTAAGTCGCGGCCGTTACCACTGGGTCAGCACTGCTCATCGAGCAAACTAGGAAACATGTGGTGAAGTCTGAATATCATACTTACAGTTACATGTGGGGTTACATGAGGTTCCAATTACTGATGTAGGTACACGAAAGGTTCCCAGTGTAGGTACGTTTATAACAGAGACATTTCCTGAGGAAAAGGCATGCAGGCGCGACGCGACACAGTAGCTCAATTTTTATAAAAACTAGCGTTGCGCTACCTGTCGTGCCAGTCCGCACGAGTCTTAAAGGCTCCTTCAAAATAATATAAGCGACACTTGTAGTGCTACACGCGGTGCCTTTGTGTCGCGTCGCGTGTCGCGCCTGTTTGTAAGAGTCTTTAAGCTGCATTGTGCTTATATTATTTTTGTTTGTTTTATTAGGTACACGCGATAACGAAATAGTGGATTATTTAGACATTTCTTTGAACTCGACAACTACTACTTTTACTAAGCGCCGTGCTAGAACCAGGGTGGACCAAGAACTCGCGGCGGAAGAGAAAGAGGCCGTGTGAGAACGAGGGGTGGACGTGGACAAAATAGACTGCCGCTGCCAGCAACCAATAGTTGGACCGGAAACTTCTCTCCCTGGGAGAAGCTAAATTTTCAGCCAAGATTTTATTTTATTAACACTGATGCTTGGACTGACGAAGATTTTAAATTTCAAACAATACATTATGAGGACATTTTGGAACAGATGGTTGACGCGATTTGGTCGCCTACTCAACCGTGCAAGAGGATGCAGAAAATTGAAGAGCTCACTGACCATTATACATATACCAGCATCATCATCTGTCTACGCGGAAAAAAAGGATGTCTTAAATTAAGACAATAAATATCCTTTTGGTCAAGACAAATATTGATTCATATATGGGGAAAACAATGTAATCTTGAATGAAGTAAAATTTTGTCTTAATTTTATTGTCTTCTTCGAAGACATTATACTTATATGAAGAATTATTAAGTTTAATTTTAAGAATATTATTTCTCTCTTAGAATATTTTTGATTCAAGACTATAATAATCTTAATTGAAGATTAAGATTATTATAGTCTTGAATCAAAAATATTTCAAGAATAAAAACCAAGTATTTATTATTTTTAATTTGAGTAAACAGGTTTTCTTGGACTGAGTACATTTACTAATGTTAAGAAAATATTTACTTGGATTGAAACAATTTTTCTGAGAATATTGATATTCTTCGCTGACAACCTAACCAATCAACTCAGTTCCAGTCTAACCGGATCCAGCTGAATACCAGTATTTTAAATGGAGCGACTGCCTATCTGACGTCCACAACCCAGTTACTTACTGGTAACACGTACGATACCCATAGGTAAGACTGGGTGTCAGACTCTCGGCCTTCTGGCGACTCTTAATGACTATGATCCACGAACGATAGTTGAGACCAACGGCTTAACATACTTTCAGAGGCTTGAGGGCTTGGAGGGTCTTGGTATGTAAAGATGGTCAACATTCACGGACCAACCGCGGTAAGCGTAGCTTAACATTATCGATCGACCCGTGCGACTGTTAGTACTTAGCCACAAGCCCCTCCAATATATACCAGCGTATTATTTCAAATGCCCCTTTTTGTGCAGTACCGGAAAACGTAATTGTTTTTAGGGCTTCACTCAAAAATCTAAGTGGTTTTTGTGATTATGATAGAAGAAGTTTTATTCAAAAAGTTTTATATTTATCTTAGTTTAGTGTGACATGGTTGTGCCATAAGATTAAGTTTGTTATTTTTTAAAGTAAGAACAATGTATAAGCTAATTTGCTGATTGTAACAAAGTACAACAATCTAGTAGGTATGTATGAAAAACTAAGGAGCGGGGTAATTGTGTAACACACTTAAGCTCCACTTACACGGTGCAAGTTTATTGCTGGCGTACAATAAAATTACACGTACAATAAAATTACACGTGCAATAAAATCGCATTCAACTCTATAAATACGAACGGATGAAACAAGTTAAAATAATCTTGAGAAGACGCTCAATATTTTTCAATGAAATATTTGGCAGCGCAATTCTGTATATGGACGAGGCAAAACTTGCATACAATAATCGCCTTGCAATAAAATTGCCTTGGTGTAAGTCGCAAGCAATATGCAATTTTTTTGAACGACAAAACTTGCATTCAATGATTGCATGCCACTTTATGGAGATCTCACGCGTGTAAACACTTGCACTTGCTTGTAAAAATTGACGGTGCTTTATGGCATGCAATTATTGCTCTTGAACGTTCCAGAAACTTGCACCGTGTAAAGGGAGCTTTACAGTAGCAATGGGTTTCATTTTGATAGCGCAACAACATTCATTGCGTTATTGACGTTGTTGAGCAGACATATTTTTCGAACATATGAAGCAATGGATTAGCAATATCCTTCAAAATCATTCAGATTGTGATTAATAGTGTTTCGCAATGACGGTGCAGATCTGCTGACTGTCATTTACTTAACTAGAATGATAAGGTCATTCTAGTTAAGTAAATGACAGTCAGCAAATAACGAATAGAAACATGTTATTGACGATCCTGATGGTAGTTTTCTTTATAAATTATTATTATTTATTTATAGTATGGAGCAGTGGTGGCCCAGTGGTAACGGTCCCTGCCGGGGTCGCGGGAAGGTACTTATGGGTCACCGAGGCCCCCGCAACACAGGCAACAGGAAGGAATACGGGTGGGTTTTAGTCAGTAAGAGTCTGACACACCCTCCCGCTCCGCCCAGAGCGGGAGAAGTTATTTGATGATTTACCAACCTCAAAAAAAAAAAAAAAAAAGTGGTAACGGCCGCGACTTACTAGTTGTAGTTCGTAGGTTCGAACCCAGGCAGGCGCTTTACTTTGTTTAAATTATTTCATCATCACTGCTCTCAAAACGGTGAAGGAAAACATCGTGAGGAAACCGGCATGAACAAAAAACTCGAAGACAAGTGACATCTACCAACCCGCACTGGGCCCGCGTGGTAGATTACGGCCCACTCCCTCTCGAAGAGAGAAGGCCTGTGTCCTAGCAGTGATAACATTATAGGCTGATTAAGCTAGTTAATAAACGAAGCGGAATTCCATCCAGGTACATCAAAAACCGATAGTAATAGGCAACTAATAATAATATCGGTACGGTTACCTTTTGTTGAACGCGTAGGGGCTGCTATTGCACCCTAAGGTACGTGCAACTGTTGTGATTGGTGCCTGTCGTGCAGCTGTCTCACGGTAGTGGTTAGTTGTCTCGAGACCATTAACAATGGATAGTGTTTGCCACAAGTAGTTTCATGTTAAAATAATGAAATTTGTGTATTTATCGTTGTTCTTAAAAAAACACTATTCTCTCTCGGTAATTCATGTTTCATTTGTTTTTCGGACATTATATTTGGTAAGTTTTTATTTTATTTTTTTTAGCCCAACTGGCCTGTTTTAGGGCCATTTATACTCGTTAACTAAATATTAGAAAGTCTATTTTTTTAAAGTATTTAGTTACCAATTCAGCAAGTTATTCCGGTTATGAACCAACGATTACACTCAATTTATTTTTAGAATACATCGTCTTCAAAAGACAAAAAAAAAACAACCGGACAGGTGCGAATCGAAATCGCTCACCGAGGGTTCCGTACAAATTTGTAGGCATTAAATAAAGACTATATTTTTTATGATTTAATTACAAATGTATAGTTTTCAGATCTTCCCTGTACTTGTAGTATAAGACGATATTACTTGCCAAATTTCATAGTTCTAGGTCAACGAAATTAGTACCCTATAAATTTTGATTCCCTTGAATGTTGAAATATACTTTTTTTGAGGCATAAACGGCCGTATCTTTTTTTTACATTAACTTAAAGTTTGTTTTTTTTACTTACTTAGTATATGGTTTTAATTTCAACTCGATACCTCCTTGCGTTCTCGAGATAAAGGGTGTTGACAGACAGACGGACAACAACGTGATCCTATAAGGGATCCGTTTTTTCCTTTTGAGGTACGGAACCCTAAAAAATATTACAATTCATAGAGGCTAATGTACCAGCTCTTACAAAAAACTACGGACCACTTTGACTATCAGGCAGGTGGACCAAAGCACTAAGGGGATAAAGGCTCCTACATACAGGCGCGACTTGTCGCGCGACGCGTCGCGACACAAAGGCATGTAGGAGCCTTAAAACACTACTCGTATGAATGCCAAAAAATATTTGCTTGCCGTGTTTTTTGAAAGTCACTGTTAAGACGCTGACAACACCTAAACCGCGGTCACTGTCAGATTGCATAGAAAAGAAAGAGAAGCGCGACGACAAAACGCTTGTAATTTATTGCAAAATATGAAGTAATTATCTATTTACTCAGAATTGAGTTGAGTAATCGAAAATAAAAAACAACCAAGTTCTGCATTAGAATAAGACGTTCTTGTTATTAATTAAATACGTAACGTAATATTTAATACAGATATTTTGGATTAGAACTCAAGGTAAGAGGTTAGTTTAACGTTAGTTTCTATCGAGATTTTTTTTTCAAACCGTGTTTTGGTGACAACCAAGTTCTGGGAAATATGTTCAAAATTAACATATATTTTTTCCGCTACCACAAACTATACAGATTTGGCAATTTTCTTTCTTAAGATAAGCCTATTTTGGTCAATTGGGTCTTGTCAGCGCCTTAACCTATCTAGTACTTAAGGCCCCTGCATACTGAGGCGATATCGCGGGCGCGACAGGCAGCAATATGCCTGTCCCGCCCGCGATATCGCCCCAGTCTGTAAGAGCCTTTATCTAACTAATTCATTAATTAATAATTATCGACATGTATAACTAAAGTACCTAAATAGGTGGTAAATAGTAGGGCAACGTGAAAATCCGTACATATAACTCTACCATAATATTTAAAACAAATAGCATCCCAACTAATATTATAAGTGCGAAAGTGAGTTTGTTTATTTGTTTTTTCACGGCAAAACGGCTGAATGGATTTATATGAAATTTAGCACATGGGTAGACTATGACCTGGATTAGGACAAATGATACTTTTTATCCCGATATTCTTACGAAATCGAGACTTATATGGGTGAAACCGCGGGGTGCAGCTAGTAATATTATAAATTCAAAAGTGAGTTTGTTTGTTACGCTTTCACGCTAAAACGGCTGAACGGATTTTAATGAAATTTGGCACATACGTAGGGCATGACCTGGGTTAGGACATATGATACTTTTTATGCCGATATTCTCATTGAATCGAGACTTATGTGGGTGAAACAGCTGGGCGCAGCTAGTGAATAAATAATGCGATCAGAGGATTAAATATAGTTATTATTATTTAATTATGATTATATTACAGTTATTTTATTCGATATCATGTCACGCTTGAATACATATGATTGCGGAGCACAATTTCAATCGCGATCCGAGAGTTTTGAAGGATATTTCTAATCAATTGCATTATAAGTTTAATAAATTCGAATATTCAAGGTAAATAACGCAATGTATGTGGCTAAACTGTCAAAATGAAAGGAAATGCAAATGTCATTGTACCGATTCGGTATCGCTACCAAGTACGACAGCGATTGCTTATATCTGAATAGGCCTTAATCGTTAAGGTCCAACATGACTAGCTGAGTTTATTTAAAACATCGTTCTGTCTCTGTTATCTTCAAGCGATTGACAGAAATTAGTTAAATAAAATAAGCAAAAACATTTAAAAACCACGGTTTCATTTTCAGTATTATGGGTAAAAAACACGAAGGGTGGTGTGGTCGCCATAGTTGACAAGTACTCATATTACTGCAACAGGATGAAGAGTTCTTCAAGCGTGTGGCGATGCAGAAGAGGGTCCGGCTGTAAAGCTAGGTTCACACTTAAGGAGGATAGGATCTACAGACCTAACCTTGCCCACGACCATGATCCGATAAACTACGTCATACAAAATGGTGTTCTTTATAAGGGTTAGTTTTTCAGTCAGGGAAATTATAAGTTTATCAAATTGGCATACGGTAATACCTGTGCCATTTCATACCTCTGTCAAAGAATTATGAACCAATATCTTGTAATATTTTTTTTATTTAAAATAGTGTGCATTGAGTTTCTTGTTCGTTCTTCTCCATAGGAATCTATTACGCTTTGCATACTATTTTAAATAAAAAAATATTACAAAATATTGTGTAATATTTCTTTATTTAAAATAGTGTGCATTGAGTTTCTTGCTCGTTCTTCTCCATAGGAACCTATTACGCTTTGGGATGGGCAACAAGCTTATTTTTTCTGGCTGACTGACTCCTTGACAATACAAAAGTGCCTGTAATTGGTTTGATTGAAATAAATGCTTTTAGTTTGAGTTTGACAATTGTGATTTGATTGTATGGACAGTCTGAGTTGAGAGTCAATTTGCTCAATTTCCCTGTCTTTACAATATCTTAAATTATTAATATTCATTATTAATTATATTATTAATTATGATTTACATATGGATTTTTATCTAACTAGAGATAGTTTCTATATCTTCATTTCCATAATTTTCATGTCTGTTCTTTTCATTATTTTTAGAATTATATTGTCTTTTTGTGATTATATTGCGTGTGAGCAGTGGTGGCCCAGTGGTAACGGTCGTGACTTACAAGTTGTAGGTTGCAGGTTCGAACCTAGATAGGCGCTTCACTTTGTGTAAATTATTTCATCACCACTGTGTATTTATTTCATCACTCTCAAAACGGTGAAGGAAATCATCGTGAGGAAACCGGCATGTCATAGAACCAAAAATTCGAAGATATGTGACATCTACCAACCCGCACTGGGCCCGCGTGGTGGATTACGGCCCACTCCCTCTTAACAGAGAGGAGGCCTGTGTCCCAGCAGTAGGAACATTATAGGCTGATTATGTGTGATTTTATATTGTGTGTGCTAATGCCTATGTACCAAATAAACAGCATAAATAAACATATTTTTGTTTCCTTCTTTTAATATCCGAAACTAAATTTTATGTATATACTTTAGTTTTATAGTTATACACATGAATTTAGAATGTAATTATCTAAACCTTTATTTTATTTTTTTTTATGGGTGATTGTTTTTTTTTATTTTCGCAAAAATATTTTTTTTTACTAAATCACACATTGCTTTTCAGCACCAATTTTTAGTATGACGAAGAAAGGCAATCCTGTCATCAACTTTGGTCCCTATCGGTATAACCGGTCCAGCGGGCACAAAGGGTCCAAACTACGAGTACGATGGGTCTGCACGAGATACACCTTGGGATGCCGATCGACGATCATAACTGTCCAAAATGTCATCGTTAACCATAGGAAGGAGCATAACCATTAAAAATAGTTTTACATAAATGACTTAAAAGCACATATAATTTTGTAACAGATAATTTTTTAATGTTAAGTACAATATAAATATATTCACAGAAATATTCTTTTCTTTTTCCGTAAATCTAGATTGGAACAAACATAATGTCAAAGTCCGTGGCTCCACCAACAACTCTATAGATTACTAAAAAAAATAAGTAAACTCCTTTATTTCAGAGCCTGTTTTCAGCACCACGAAACTGGGGAATCCTGTGATCAATCTCGGTACCTACCGGTACAATCGGGCCAGTGGTTGCAGGGGGCCCAAAGTGCGGTGGTACTGTACTAGGTATCCGTTAGGTTGCCGGTCGGCAATCTTCACAATCAACAATATTATAGTTACCCATAGAGCCGAGCATAACCATTAGTACCTACCAACCTACAGATATCCCATAAAAATTATGCGCTTCGGTAATCATAATCTATCTTCGGAAATACAAATGACTACATGTATATCAAACGCCAAGCCAAAGCCATTTAATAGTATAACAAGAATATCTATCGGATATCAGCCGCAACAAACAGACAGACATACAGTCATTTTTTTTGTATAAATGCTGTAAAATAACAGCTTTTTACTGAATGCATATGAAAGCATTATGCATTCAGTAGAAAGCTGTTATTTTGATAGTACAGACACTTCAATTTTACTTATTTGTATTGATGATTAGAAAATTGTACATTAAGAAGTCTTTACAAATTAGAAAACTTTTCAAAACTTAAGAGTGACAGATGACGATCTGCGACCGGGGAAGGTTACCCGATAGAGAGAAAACTTCATAAAAACTCTCAAAAACTTCATAAATACTCTCAAAAACTTCATAAAACTCTCAAAAACTTCATAAAAACTCTTAATGATAGGTACACTCATCATGTGCTTAGCCTTTTTCCCACTATGTTGGGGTCGGCTTCCAATCTAACCGAATGCAGCTGAATGCCAGTAATTTACATGGAGCGACTGCCTATCTGACCTTCACAACCCAGTTACTGGGTAATACGATACGATGACAGGTAGGTTATCGAATACATACGAATCATAGGTACGAGTAGGTACACTAATAAGTAGATTATCGAAACGCATACTGTTTTTGGTTTACCAGTACTTTCAATTGATTAATTTTAAGATGTGTATTATAGTTTCTTATAGTTTCGCCATGTCCGTATGTGTGTCTGTCTGTCTGTCTGTTTGTCACCACGTAATTTGGCATGGATACATGTTAATAATGCCGACAAAGTGCTAAAATAAAATTCCCTCACACGTAAAATGGGGATGATATTTTTTTCTCCTCTATGCTATGGTTTCGGGTATTGTTGGATAGGCCGTTCAAAAATATTGCGGGTCTGTAAAAACCATTTTTCGATTCACGAATCCGTTTGCGTAATATTAAGCTTTAAAGTGCTAATTTTTGTTAAGTGTCAAATGGCTCCCCCCGCCAGCTAACTTACATTTGCAGTTGGAGAATTGACCATGACGAATATCGATGTATGGGAGAATAATAATATGTTTTTCAACTAAATTGTTAAGTTTGTTTTTGAGATAAATTCATTCCAACTACGGAACTCTTCATCATGCACAAAAAAACATACCGGCCAAGTGGTCGATATGTTTTTTGTTTATGCTATGATAGACACTTGGAAGTGTCAAATTTTGACATAACAGTATTTTATTTTTGGAAAATGAAATGCTATAAATTGTTTAACCTAGGTATGTGTTTATTTTGGCCCTGATGCTACAAGCCTGTAAAGCGTGTATTTTTTAATTGAATTATTAAATATAATTAAATGTGCTGTAATTATCAGCTTCTGTGTGTGTGTGTGTTGTACGAGTATGTAATAATTATGTATAATAAGAAAAAAAGAAAATTAGTTTTATTTCTATTTCGCTCCAAAACAGTACTTAAATAATGTCGCCTCCTATTTTCCATCCTATTTTCCAGTCCTATAAAATTAATTTCATTTAATTTGGGCTGAGGCTAGCCTCATCCAACGCAGTCAAAACTTCATCAATTAAAAATAACATTATTTAACACATTACAAACTCTTTAAATACCTATTTTTTATTTCAGAGCCTATTTTTAGCACCACGAAAGCTGGCAACCCCGTTCTCATCATAGGTTCTTGTCGATACAATCTGACCACAGGCTATAGAGGGCCTAAACTGCGCTGGGCCTGCACTAAAAAGCAGAATGGATGTAAAGCAAACATCTTCACAGTCGACAATATCATCATTTGCCAAAATAATGATCACAACCATTGAATCCAATGACCGTCTTTCCAGATTGACGAAAATCCTTATATCCTTGTCGTGTGCTGGAATTGTCAAGTGTGGATTTTTGTTTTGACCTGGCAAATATTACAAAAAGTAATTTTAATTTTATAAACACTTAACTAGGCATGTTTTATATTCTGTGCTGATGCCTGGACCAGGGCCAGTAAAGTGTGTTTTATTTAAAATTTTGTACATTAATTGAATTAATGAATATAATTACAATTAAATGTGCTGCTATCTACAGGAGATATGTGTATGTGTTGTACTAATAATAATTAATAAATAAGAATAATTAATAAATATTAGTTTTATGTTATTCCTATTTTGCTGACTCCATATACTCCATATACAAATACACTAATAATTTCCCACCCTCAAAAAAAAAATAAAAAAAAATACACTAATAATTTCACCTTATCTTATTTCCCAATCCTTTATAATAAATTTGATGTGGGTTTAGTAACTGCAGGCTTGTCTAACGCAGTCAAAAATTGATTCTATTTCAGAGCCTATTTTTAGCACCACGAAAGCTGGCAACCCTGTTCTGATCATGGGTTCTTGCCGATACAACCTGAACACAGGGTATAGAGGGCCCAAAATGCGCTGGGCCTGCACTAAAAAGAAGAATGGATGTAAAGCGATCATCTTCACATTCGACAACGTCATCATTAGGCAAAATAAGGAACACAACCATTGAATGCCATGACCGTTTATCCAGATTGATGAAAATTCTTACCACCATTTTGGTTTTCTGTCGTGTGCTGGAATTGTCAAGTGTGGATTATTGTTTTGACCCGGCGAACATTACCTACACATACATACCTACCAACATACCTACATTAACAAAAAAAAAAATATATAAACACATTACTAGTGTATATTCCTATTTTCTGTGCTGATGCCTGGAAAAAACAAAAACACGCTTTACAGGCCCCAGGTTTTTTATTTTATTTTTGTTCATGTATTGAATAAATGAATATAATTACAATTAAGTATGCTGCAATTCACAGCTTATGTGGGTCTGTGTTGTAAGAGAAATTATTAAGTATAATAAGAAGTAATGAAAAATGTTTTATTTAGTTGACTCCAAGACACTACTCCAATAATTTCGTATTGTCATAATTGCCAGTGCTTTATAATTAATGTCATTTAATTCGCATTCGCTATGTACATATCTAATACTGTCAAAACTTGATCTATAGACAAAAAAAAACTTTTAAACACCTTCTGGAGTTTCTGCTTATCCATGGAAAAAGGCATCTGTTTATGTATGTAAACACCTTTTCTATTTCAGAGCCTATTTTTAACACTACCGCGGCTGGCAACCCTGTTTTGATCATGGGTTCTTGTCGATTCAACCTGACCACCGGCTATAGGGGGGCCAAACTGCGCTGGGCCTGCACTAAAAAGAAGTATGGATGTAAAGCGATCATCTTCACATTCAACAATGTCATTATTAGGCAAAATAAGGAACACAACCATTGAATCCAATTACCGTTTATCCAGATTAATGAAAATTCTTACCACCATTTTGATTTTCTGTCGTGTGCTGAAATTGTAAAGTGTAAAATAATTTTACGCTTTTATAAACTCGTGGATTCCTGGATAGGTGACCATCCACTACATATCGGTACCCCTCCGTGCCTCGAAAAGCACGTTAAGCCGTTGGTCCAGGCTGTCATTCGTAGATCTTTGGCAGTCGCTACGGGTAATCACAAGCCTAAAAATCTGACAACCAGTCTTACCAAGCGTATTGTGTTACCCAGTAACTGGGTTGCTGACTTTAGATAGGCAGTCGCTCCTTTTAAAATACAGCTGCATCCTTTTATACTTGAAGCCGACCCCAAAATAGTTGGGAAAAGGTTAGGCAGATTGTTTTTTTTTTTAAACTATACGTTTGCCTATTTTTGAGTTACAATAATGGGAAGGTTTTTCTACTTTAGCTCTATCTTTTCATTTATATATACCTAAATTGTGAAACATATCTACCGTCTTCCATTTTTTTTCTATAATAAATATTGGTCTTGTGTTTTGAGTTCATTAGTTTAATCCATATAAAATTGTCTTCAGTGTTTTGATGCCTCAGTGCCTCCTTGTACGGGCTGAGTTTTTGGCAGACAAGCCGCCGTCTGATCCTAATTCTAAAATTCATCCTGTTTAGTAGCTTTTTTTTATTACGTCAAGCGTTTTTTTTGTATATTATAACATAACATCACGCCACCCGTAGTACATCCACATTTCGCCAGTTATATTTAAGTTCCATATAATAGGGGGCGAGCCTATTGCCATCAACCGGGCACAAGTCCAGACTCCGGGCTATATATATATACTGTATATATATGTCGTGTTTGTGTATATTTGTGCCATTATTATTAGCATGTAGTTTTTAGTAAAAGTTTATATAAATAAAAATAATCCTTAAAAAGGTATTTCCAGGTCTGTGGATGTAAACAAATAGATATAAGAAGTTCCTACGTATCAATTCAATGTTTTAATAAATCACACAAACTTTTTATCGTTATATTTTCTATATTAATTAATAGTAACAGAACACATACCTACGTATAAATTTAATGTTTTAATAAACTAGTATTTTAATAAATCACATAAACTTGTTATCGAACAATACATTACGACAGAACATACATATTATGTCAAATATAATAGAAAAATGTACCTACTTAGGTAACATAAGTTTTTTTTTGCAGAAATTATTTTCGGAAAAACAAGATGTGGCAATCCTGTCATCTCCGAAGGTATCTATCGATATAATCTGTCGTCGAGCTATAAGGGACCGAAAAAACGCTGGGCCTGCACTAGACGGAATTACGGATGTAAAGCGACCATCTACACAATCCACAATGAATTCATTGGCCAAAGTTATGAACACAACCATTGAATTAATTACACTTTCAAGATTGCATACCATAAGGAGAGAAGCTGAAATTTAAAGTTCATCTCTTCAAAAATCTTTGAATTTATTTTCTTGAAAATCGGATCGGAAAATCGGAAATAAATTGAATGTACTTTTAAATATTTGTTTTTATAATATATCACAAGTAAATACCTACCAATCTACTTACATTACCTACGTTTAATTAAAAAAAAACTATTATCTTGATTTTTTTGCTCAAATCTTCGTTTTGGGGTTACCGAAAGCAAAATTTAAAAACCTGTGAAAGAACGGGATTGCCCGATATTTTGGTAACATGATCCGGCAATCCTGTTCTTTCACAGATTTTGTTTGTTTCTATACCAACGCATTACTATAATTAGGTAAGTATAAAATAATAAAAAAAATCATCTATATTTTTGCACATGTATATTTTGGTAAATGAAAATCTGGCAATCCTGTTCTCTTCGAAGGCTCTTATCGATACCACTTGAACTCGGGTTATAAATGACACAAACTTCGTTGGGCCTGCTCTCGGAAGAACTAGTGTCGAGCGACTATATTCACAGTCGATAATGTCATCATTAGCACAATTTATCAACATAACCATTCAAATAAATTAGATTATCATAAAAAACAAAAACATCTTGATTAAAGTGTTTTTGGTTAAAGTTGGTGTAAGGTTATACTGAGATTATTTGGATAATTTAATTCAGTTCAGGACCTGCCTCATTTGTCTAGTGGTTGCAAGTGGGTTCGATTCCTGGGTCGGGCAAAGTGTTATTTATTTATTTAAACTTCTCGCACACAATTAAGTACAAAGGCGGACTTAATGCCTTAGGCATTCTCTACCAGTCAACCAAGGGTGGTGAAGAGATAAGATGGCAGGTGCTCTGAGAGGAAATAAAAATAACGAAAAATATTAAAGATAACATAATAGATTATAAATAGAATAAGTACAGAAATACATAAATAGGTTACAAGCATAAAATACAAATACATACATATTTACTACAATATATACCTACATTATACATATATATATACATACAAATTCAAGGAAAAGAGATACATAATTGAGATGACTCTACGCTATTTGTTTTGAAAATAACTCTGCAATTTCCGCTTAAATGCATACCGACTGGTGGCCGTCCTGATATCAAGAGGAAGCGCAATCCAAAGAAGAATGGACTGAATATGAAAGGAAGAATGAACAAAGTCAGAAGTATGAGAAGGACAGAGTAGAAGAAGATTGTTGGAAGAACGCAGACTTTTAGCGTGCGAAGAACATAGATATTGGAAGTGAGACATAAGATAAGAAGGAGGGGTGGGAGAGTTGAGAAGGGAGAAAAGAGTGGTCAAAGCGCGCAAGCTTCTTCTTTGGCGAATGGACACCCATTTGAGCTCAGACCTGTAGCTCGACACATGGTCATATTTCCTTAGGTTGAATATGAACCGGATACCATTGTTGAGTAGTCTGTCGAGCTTATCCAGCAGAACCGCGTTCAAGTCAAAGTAGCACACGTCACCATAGTCGATTATAGGGAAAATCAAAGTCTGCACAAGCATAGTCTTCGTCTTAGCGGGCAAAAAGTTCCTTGGCGATACAGGGATCGCAGAGTACCGTTGACCTTTTGACTAACATTAGACACCTGGCGTTGCCAGCCCAGCGTTGAGTCAAGATGCAAACCAAGATCTTTAACCGTAGGGGTAATGGGTATGACGGTACCATTAAAAATAAGAGAAGGAAGAGAGCTAAGTGCCACCCTACCCATCATGCGCGAGCTTCCAATTACAATGGCCTGGCACTCTGAGGGGTTTACTGACACCCCAAAACTATCAGACCATTTTTTTATAGCTTCTAAGTCTCGGTTTATTGGGTTTATTGGGTTTTTCTATCTGGAATTTCTCAGTAGCAGCCCGGAGTCTGGATTTGTGCCCGGTGGATGGCAATAGGCTCGCCCCCCATTACATGGGACTTAAACATAACTGGCGAAATGTGGGTGTACTACAGGTACACCTCTGCCCAACCCTGCGGGGAAACAAGGCGTGATATTATGTTATGTTTGTGTTGTTTAATTCAGTGTTTTTTATGTTTCTATACGCACTAAGATATGTATGAAATAATACAACAATCTACTTTAAATTTTGATTTTTTGCAGATGTATTTTTTGGGGAAACGAAATCCGGCAATCCTGTTCTCTTCGCAGGTGCTTATCGGTACCACCTGACCTGTGGCTATAAAGGACGTAAACTTCGTTGGGCTTGCTCTAGGAAGAATTCGTGCCGAGCGACTGTATTCACAATCGATAATGTCATCACTAGCCAAACTAATCAACATAACCATTGAAATAAACTGCACTTACAGCGTAGTTATTTTGACGTGTGGTCAAAATCTGAACTAACACCGCCATCTGGTTTTTTGAATACTTTTCATGTGACATTGCACAAAACAATTGCACAAATGTTTTTTTTTGGGGTTTGAATTATCAAGCTTCTCCCGCTCTGGGCGGAGCGCCTCTCTGTCAATGTCATTCGAGTCTCGAAGATTGTTAGCCACAAAAAATGAGAAAAAATAGAAGTAATTTTTGGTATAGTTTTTTTTTTTTTTAAATCCTGTCAGATTGTATGTACCAAAATTTGTTTGTATCATTTTATTCAATGGTCTCAGTCCTTGTTCGTTCACGCATTACGTTACTTATGTATAAAATAATTTAAAAAACGTACATACAACTTCTCGGTTTTCCATGTATGTTTTTGTGAATTGAAATCCGGCAATACTGTTATTGGCAACCCGCACTGGGCCCTCGTGGTGGATTACGGCCCACTCCCTCTCATCAATTTAACTTAACCTTCAGTTTATTAAGGGCTCAAACTGCGGTGGCTTTACAATTACACACACAATTCCGTTTAGTCCATTAAACGGAATTGTGTGTGTAATTGTAAAGCTAACTTGGACAATAAAAAATGTCATTGTGGCCATAAAGGATGAACACAACACAACTTGCTAACTGTAGGAATTACATTAATTGTTTTTATTGATATAAGCTCATTTATAGCTCGTTAAACCTAGATTTATTTGTTTATTTAGTGACAGTTAAACTGTTGTAATTTTTGTTTATCCATAAAATTTGATGGATTTTTTCCATGACGACGCCGACGTAATTGATGTTCTGTGGATAAGTTTTGATTTTAAATCTAAGAAGTATTATTATTTGAATAAATCATATCTGTTTCTACACATTCGTTTTAATAAAGTAATAGTTAACATTCATGTTTTATACCGATAACCTCATAGAAAAAACTGCTTAAAATGATATCTTGATTTCTTTGCAGATCCGATTTTCAGTCAAACAAAGTCTGGAAATCCTGTCCTCATCACTGGCCGCCGCCGGTACAACCTGTGTTCTGGCTACAAAGGCCCAAAATTGCGTTGGGCCTGCGCTAGAAAGACTTCAAAATGTCGCGCTATTGTCATTACTATCGACAATGCCATTATTGCATATAGGAATGAACATAACCACTGAACAAGTACCTACTTAAAAAACAGTTTTTTTTTTCTTTGAAAATTTTGCTCGGCGCTTATATTAGTTTTTAGTTTTAGGGTTCCGTACCCCAAAAGGAAATAATGGAACCCTTATAATCCTATAAGGGTTCCGTTATTTCCTTTTGGTCTTTCTTACTCGTGTCTCTGTCTGTCCGTCTGTCATAGCCGTTTTGCTCCGAATCTACTGGATCAATTAGGTTGAAATTTGGCAATCATATTATAAATTAGCTGTGTTTATAATATGTTTGCCAAATTTTAACCTAATTGATCCAGTAGATTCGGAGTACGAAACGGGCACGGAACCCTATTGCCTGCGACTTCGCACGCGTGGCTTTTTCTAAAAATAGCCTACGTTACTCCTTATAGCATCAGCTATCTGCCAGTGAAAGTCCCGTCAAAATCGGTCCAGTTGTTTCGGAGCCGGAACAAACAGACAGACAGACCGACAGAAATATATTTTAATTTTTTTTTTTGTTATATGTACCTTATATACTTTCATATGCACCTAATAAAAAGTTGTTATTTTGGCATTACAAACAGACACTTTAATTTTTTTTTTGTATGTATAGATAATATATTAATAAAAATATTTTTTTATATTAATAAAAATAAATAAAATTTCTAAAATAAAAGTAGCCTAAGTTACTCCTCATTACATCAGCTATCTGCTAGTGAAAGTCCCGTCAAAATCGGTCCAGCCGTTTCTGAGATTAGCCGGAACAAACAGACAGACAGACAAAAATTGTAAAAAAATGTTATTTTGGTATATGTACCGTGTATACATCCATATGCATTTAGTAAAAAGCGGTTATTTTATTAATACAAACAAACCCTCCAATTTTATTTATCTGTATAGATTTAGGATCACCTGGCGGGGGTGATATAGAAAAAAAACAAAAAGTTTTGCACACTCTACGTGTGACATATCAAACGACCCCCTCGTTTCGTTTGCTTGCTTGCTGTGAGGATCTCTAATATATATTTTATAATTTTAAAATAAATAGCTTTATTCCCGCCCCCCTTATCTCCGAAACTTCTGAGCCTACAATTTTGAAATGAATATAAAAAATATTTGATTACTTATAGATTACAGGAAAAACTATAAAACATCTATGTTGTTAAATAACATGGTAAATATCTCAATATTGTGCGTACAAACATACATTAGCAGTTGGAATGTATGGGAGAACATGTCTTTTTGTTTTTATTTTTAAAAGTGACCATCATATTAAAAAATCATTTATTTACGATACACGTCCGTGTTTGGGTCACAGAAATTGTTATGTATACCTACCAAATTTCATCTTGTTCGGTCCAGTAGATTCGGAACAAATCGGCTGTAACAGACGGACACAGACAGACACACGATTGTCCGTTTTTTCCTTTTGAGGTACGGAACCCTCATAATAAGCTAACGCTGACACGTTTCTTTTACAGAGGCAGTATTCAGCATGACGAAGAATGGCAACCCTGCTCTCAACTTAGGTCGGTACCGTTACAACCGGGGCTCTAATTACAAAGGAATCAAGGCTCGCTGGACTTGCACCCGGAACATGTTAGGATGTAAATCTGTGATCATGACAGTCGACAACAAAATAGTTAGTATTAAGAATCACCATAATCATTAGTAAACTAGTAACGAGTAGTAAAAATGGTGAATGGCAGATTTTCCCAACGCCAGATGGTTTTGCTTAAAAAGGCATCATCAATTTAATTCTCAATTAAAGGATATCTGACGTTGTTGAAAATTAGCCCTTTTAATCTGATTTAAGTAAACTCATTGTATTGTAGGAAGAAGTCTTTGTGATTATATTGTATTACTATACCTATTAAGTTTTATTATTAACGCATTGGTGATCTCGATTGCGTTTCCCTTGTGTCCGCTCTCAGCTTGAAATTCCTCCTTCGTCTAACAATTCGAGTTCATAACAATACGTACCTAACAATCATAAGTAACATCTAAATAAACCTACGACGCTTTATTTCAGTTCTAATGCCAGTTTTTAGCTACACATCCAGTGGTAATCCTGTAATCACACTGGGACCTTACCGCTATAATCGGGCAGCTAGCTGCAGAGGGCCCAAAGTCAGGTGGTATTGTACCAGACGCACGAAGGGATGCCGATCAAGTGTCTTTACTATAGAAAATGTCATCGTTAACCATAAGTCGGAGCATACCCACTAAAATGCATCAGATCGTCGCGGGAGAACTAAGATAACCGACATAGCCAGAAGAAATGCCAAACATAAGTGGCAATAGGCAGCACATTGTTCGCAGAGCAGATGGCCGAGATGAGGCCAAGAGGTTCTGTAGTGGCGACCACGTACCGGAAGGCGTAGCGTTGAAACGGCTCCCACAAAGTGGACCGATGACCTTGTGAAGGACGCAGGAATCCGCTAGATGCGTGAAGCACTTCAACCGGTCGATGTGGCGATGCTTGGGGGAAGTCCTCTTCGTCCTATGACCAGCAGTGGACGTCTTTCGACTGAAATGATAATGATGAAGCTTCCGACCGAGATGATGTGACAATTCGTTTCGCAAATTACCGTACGGTGTCGGAACAATTAATTTTGCTCCAGTCGCCAGTGCAGGTTTAAAAACTGCACAGGTCTATTCTAATACACGCTCCGGCCTACCAGCGCAGGTACACCTCTCCGGTAGAGGTAGCGGGGATAGAGCAAACTACAAGACATGGAATCTCTTGCCCGCTATTTTGAACTCTATTGTAGTCGTCAATTTGGTGTGCAGCATTTAAATGTAAAATAATATTGAGATTTCTACGTTTATATCTGTAATTTATGTGGTGTAAATAATAATAAATTATTCTAATGAAAGGAATGCATTTAGAATTATTGTAAGTTTATTCATAACTAAATCGGTCAAATATACATATTTATGCTTGGCTCCTTTTGTGTAAGAGAAACATGCTAAAGCCTCATCATCTGTTTTGCCTTTTCCCAACTACGTTGGGGTCTGCTTCCAGTCTAAACGGATGAAGCTGAATACCAGTATTTTACATGGAGTGACAGCCTATCTGACATCCACAACCCAGTTACTGGATCTGTCTGTTTTTCGGGCTTCTGACGACCCGTAACGACTGTCAAAGATGCACGAATGACAGCCGGAACGAACGGGTTAACGTGCTGTCCAAGGCGCGGAGGGGTCTTGGTATGTAAAGATCCATCTACGTCACAATCATCATCTTACATCAAGCGTAGCTTAACCTGATTGATTGACCCGTGCGGCTGTTATTATATAGCCACAAGCCCCTCTAAAATTGTGTTCGCAACAGCGACACGCTTAATTTTTTCTGTTTGTCTGTTTGGTGCAATCATTTTTCGGTTCAAATACGAAAGAAACTAATGTCAAATGAAAGTCTCTGATGTACCTAAGTACTTGAAATATAACCAGAGGTTACTTTCTTTCAAGGGCCGTCAGCCGACTCAGGCTGATCGTCAAAGGGCCTGTGCACACCACGTTTTTTAAACGCGCCATTGACGCGCGTTTTTAGCGATACGCACGCGAGTCAGACGCAGCCTGTAGACCTTCTGTAAGATAAAGCGCGCCGTCGACGCACGTTTCTAAAACGCGCGTCAACGGTGCGTTTAAAAAACGTGGTGTGCACAGGCCCTTAGGAGTAGTGCAGAGAGTCTGGTTTCCTACACAGATGCTTCGTAATTTGATGACATGTTTGTATCAAGAGGTACATACTCTTTCATTTAAAAATTTAGAATAATGGAAAAGAATAGAGAGTAAGCTTGAGCTGTCAGCCCCATCAGTTGTAAAATAAGTAGTTTCATTGATAGAAATAATTATCATATATTAATATAGACAAGATATGTCAAAAAATATTTAAAAAACAAGCTTGTAATGAACTAAAAAGTACTAAATATAACTTACTTATTTCATCAGCCTATAATGTTCCCACTGCTGGGACACAGGCTTCCTCTCTGTGAGAGGGAGTGGGCCGTAATCAACCACGCGGGCCCAGTGCGGGTTGCATTTCATACATTGTCATCCAAACTAAACGTGTATGCAAAACTTCATCTGGATCGGTTGAGGATTACTTCTTTAAAATTCAGTTGCAAGATTTGACCTGAACGTACATAATTACATACAAACATTGCAAGTTAAATAAAAACTTGTAAAATATGCCTTTTATTGATCCCCGTACTGCAAGAGTGTTCTTGCTGTACCAATCCACAAAAACCGCTATAACGTGACTGAATCACTGATAATTAAAAATAAAATATTTATATAATATATATACATTTAAACTCACGATGTGGTCATTTTATTCAGGAATATCTTGTATAATGTGTGGTTCTATTAAAATAAATAAAACTTCTCACGTATTTATTGTTGTATGAATTGACGTAGCTTCACCCGTATCACTCGCTGAATTTAGCTGAAATGAGAAAGACAATCTTATCACTAAATTATACTTACCTACATAAACCTTTTTGTTTTAGATCTGAGGCCGGCGAGCAGTAGTTATTACAAGACTCTTTCCTGGAGTGGCCACAAGATCACTCCAGCAAAGATCAAAGATACCAAGACCAGGGGGAAGAAAAGGAAGAAGAGATATATTTGTAGCATGTACGGGGATGAATGTGGATCGAGTGCCAGTATATGCCGTCGTTGGCATTAAACCTTGTATTTAAAAGATTTTTACTTATATTTTATTTTGTATTTTTTGCATTAGATTTTTTTAAATATCTGTTCTATCATCTTCAGATGTAAGGTAGTTGATTCTTCTTAGCAAACCATTTTATTTGACTCATATCATGAGAGTGCACAAAAAATAACTAGTCCGCCATGTTGGGCCGTCCGCCATACTGGATTTAGAATGACGTCACTTAGCTTTTCGAACGTCAAAATTACATAAGACAGTCCCCCAAAACACCCACCCTTCGCCACTTCCTAGTGCTTTAGCTGGGAAGAAGAAGTGGCCAACAAACTCCCCAGCAGCACAGCTGTCTGTGTAGACCAGTTGTCTACTACACAATCCGTGTAAACCTTTTTTTTCTTCCTTAGATAATTAGTATTAAATGTTGAATATATGTTTGGTGGTTTGGAGGTAAACTCACCGAAACTCTCTTAAATTCGCACCGTAAAATCAGAGGTAGAATCTTGGATTGGTGATTATAAATGATTTTTTATTTGGTTGATTATTTTGGGTACTCCAAAAACTGAATTCTGTAGTTTTTCAAACCTATTGAAAGAGTGTATTTTATGTTCATAAACATGTCTATCACACACGTCATGAACATATCATGTTCATAAACATATCTGTCACACATGTCATGAACATGTCATGTTCATAAACATGTCTGTCACACATGTCATAAACATATCTGTCACACATGTCATGAACATGTCATGTTCATAAACATGTCTGCCACACATGTCATGTTCGTCTAACGACAAACAAAAAACGCTTTTATTACCTTATTGCCAATAAGTACTTATTTTTAAAACTATTTTCTCTGCACATTGTGAAATCGTTATCTTAGGTATATAATTCATGATAGATTCCTGTCATTCCCATTTTTACTTTAATAACTAGTGTAATATGTTACATAATCAGCCTATAATGTTCCCACTGCCAGGACACAGGCCTCCTCTTGGTGAGAGGGAGTGGGCCGTAATCCACCACGCGGGCCCAGTGCGGGTCAGTAGATATCACGTCTTCGAATTTTTGGTTTTAGGACATATCGGTTTTCTCACGATGTTTTCCTTCACCGTTTTGAGAGCAATGGTGATAAAATAATATACACAAAGATAAGGCGCCTGTCCAGGTTCGAACCTACGACCTACCACTCGTTAGACGCGGCCGTTACCACTGCACCCGTAATGTGTGGCTCTTTCAAAATAAATTATACTTTTTGCATATTTATTGTTGTATCAATCACAGACGTCTTTCCACCTGTCTCGCTTGCTGAATTAAGATGAAAGGAGAATCTTATCGCTAAATTATACTTACATTTAAACGTACTCATACATTTTTTATTTTAGATCTGATTTTACTTCATCCATTGTCACTATTTAAAAGTGCTGTAATTTTTTGTTAACCTTCTTATGATTCATAAGAATTTAGACGTGGTACAGTTAGCATCAATAATATCAGGACGAACAGACTGTTCAAAATTATCTAGACAACTATGAAAATTAAATATTAACTCAGTGACACAAGAACTGTTTCACTTCAGTTTCATCTGCCTAGCCTTTTCCCAACTATGTTGGGGTCGGCTTCCAGCCTTACTGGATACAGCTGAATACCAGTATTTTACATGGAGCGACTGCCTATCTAACCTCCACAACCCAGTTACTGGGTAACACGATACCCCTTGGTAAGACTGGTTGTCAGACTTTCAGGCTTCTGATGACCCGTAACGACTGTCAAAGATCTACAAATCACAGCCGGGACCAACGGCTTAACGTGCTTTCCGAAGCACGGACGGGGTCTCGGTATGTAAAGATGATCACCCATCCACGGACCAACCTCGGCAAGCGTAGCTTAACCTGATCGATCGACCCGTGCGGCTGATATTACTTAGCCACAAGCCCCCCCCTACTTACAATCCATATACTACTTACTAATTCCATGCTATTATAAGGTACTTACTAATTCCATGCTATTAAAAATAACTTACTTATCCATGCTCAAGCTGTCACTTCCTGTTCCATACTTCCGTCCCTTTTCACGAAATCACTCCCACAGAAAGCGAGCCGAAAGATGGTACACACGGCTGGCTACACATCAAGCTATACTTTTCCAGTTTACGCTGACCTCGCATTGGACGGACATCCTATACAATGCGAGATCAGCTTATACTGGAAATGTAGAGCTTGATGTGTAGCCGTGTACACATTCAAAAACAGTTTTTAAAACAGGGACTTTTTTTTTTTTTGAGGGTGGGAAATCATCAAATAACTTCTCCCGCTCTGGGCGGAGCGGGAGGGTGTGTCAGACTCTTACTGACTAAAACCCACCCGTATTCCTTCCTGTTGCCTGTGTTGCGGGGGCCTCGGTGACCCATAAGTATCTTCCCGCGACCCCGGCAGGCATCGGCCCTAGTGGACCCCTACTACATGTGCTGAAGACATCTCTTTGAGGCGCGCGTGGAATACAACGCGCCGTCGACCCGGGCCTGGTCCTTACCGGACGGTGAGCTACCCATTGCTCACCGTCCGCAAGCCCGCGCCTACGGTGGCCGGAAATCCGCCCGGGATTCCCGACGCCCTGGGCGTCTCTTGCGGCGGCTAGGGGCGAGAGGGCGCGAAACTTGCCTTTCCCTCAACCGTCCCGCCTCCTCCTTCGCGAGCATTACTGCTTCGCAGAAGGAGGTGACGGCTGCCCATGCCCTCTCGCTCCGTACCATGGCCTGAACCAGGGCCGGACGCGAGAGGTCTCTGCCGCCGATCGCCTCCACGAGGACACGGCGGTGCTCTGCCCAAGCCGGACAGACCTCCACCGTATGCTCCACCGTGTCCTTCGGGCGATCCACACAGTGGTGACACCCGGACAGGACAGGGACTGTATTTGGTTTCAGTGCCTAAAAAAAAAAGAACTCATATTACTACTAACGTGAGTATGTACCTACTGACATTCAATTTCTTTTTCAGATCAATTTCCAGTTTTCAGCACGACAAAGAATGGGATTCCTGTGATCATAATGGGGTCCTATCGGTATAATCGAGCAACGAATTGTAAAGGGCCCAAAGTGCGTTGGTATTGTAACAGATACGCCAACGGGTGTCGATCGAGTATTGTTACTTTCGATAGTGTCGTAATTAACCATAAGTGTTGTCATAATCATTAAAAAACAAAAGATTTATTCAAAGATGTCACTGTTTCCTTTTTGTCTCAAATCTACGAAATAATCAACTAAATCATATTTTTAAGGCCTAAATTGCGAGAAATATGTTGTGGTGGAATATAAATGCACTGCCTAAAGTCTTGATGATTAAATTATGTTGTGACTTAGGGCCTGTGCACACCACGTTTTTTAAACGCGCCGTTGACGCGCGTTTGTAGCGATACAGACGCGATACGCACGCGAGTCAGACGCAGTATACCTTCTGTAGGATAAAAGCGCCCCGTCTACGCACGTTTCTATAACGCGCGTCAGCGGCGCGTTTACAAAACGTGGTGTGCACAGGCCCTTAGGTACCTAAATTCCTCAATTGATGCCGTGCCTAAATTATGTTGCGGCACGTCTGTCACTGAAAACCAGCGCTTGGGCTCTGTATCGCATAGGGGGATATCTAATATCACATCCACGCAAAACGACGCTCAGCATAATGCTGCGAAGCATTATGCTGAGCGTCGTTTTGCGTGGATGTGACGCATATTTTCCCCCAACTTGTTATTCCGTGTTTGTGTCCTTTTTTGCGTTATGTTCACCGCAAAGAAACGTATTTTCTTCATAATTTGTCGCGTGCCATTGGTTCGCCATACCTGATGTAGAAGATTGTGATTAAATGTATAAGGTTTATCAAAATCCTGTAGCTAACTATTTTTAAAGGTGAAAACGTCCTAGAAGTCCCTTGGAATAAGTATCTTATTTCCAACACTTAACGTTTTTTCAGATCCATTGCCAGTTTTCAGCAGGACAATGCATGGGAATCCTGTGATGACTCTAGGATCCTACCGGTACAATGGAGCGACTGCTTGTAAAGGACCCAAAATGCGTTGGTATTGTAATAGATACACCAGTGGATGTCGATCGAGTATCGTTACCTTCTGTAGTAAAATAATTAAACATAACTCTGAGCATAAGCATTAAAATACAGAAAGAAAGAAAGAAAGACACGCACAAAAACAACAAAAGTAAAAAAAGGAGCATTTAAAAATAAACTTCTAATAAACAAAAAACAACAAAGAAAATCAATAAAAACGACTTGTGCGATGCCAAAAAGGCTCCTATCTCAGCATAATGCTGCGATAAGAGGACAGGGTGTAACGAGACGCTTCACGAAGCATATTTGCTGGGAAATGGGTTTTATTTATGTGTGAATATTCGCTATATACGGTAGTACGCAACATGGGTGCATGCAACGGTACAGGGATCGAGGGATTATTTAAAGTTAAGGCGCAGATATATGATTTTAGTGACTTTTAAATCTGTTATTATGCCTTCATTGAATGCAAGTAAGTTACGCAAAAAATGTATGTTAAACTAGACCGCATACACATCAATTCTATCTGTGAATATTTTAGTATTGTAGTAAAATACTTTATGAAATAAATTCAGGAATTAATGTCTACCCAAATATAAAAATCAAAATTTCTTCCAAACTACTAAAGATATTTTCATGGTTTTTTTTTGTATGAATAAACTATTTTGTTATCTATAATTCTATCTGTGAATTTTTTCAAATATTCATACTTTTATTACTAAAAATAAATATTCCCTATAAAATCGAACGGAACGGCATGCGGCGCTCTGCGCGGGCGACGGGCGGCAGTGTACCGCTGACCACTGTCACGGGTAGACGTTGACACTTTGCGCGACCGCTGAACTTACGTATTTTTTCGACAATATGGGTAAAACAACTAAAGTTCTGAAAGAGAAATGACGTATACATGAAAGAAACATTTTACTGAGGTAAGTTTCTCATATATTATTATAATATAATGAGGTTAGCTAAATGTTATTTTGATAATAATTTGTGCGCGAGTATATCCATTATTTATTGACGAGTAAGTACAAACATAACTTCAGATCCGTATCAATTTTTTTTTTTAGTAGGTTCGGAAATAATACAGCTTCCCGAAACGAAAATGCGGAGAGCAAGTATGTACCTAATAAATTGTAGATTACCATCTAATATGTTTTTTTGAGGACAATCCCGTTACAGCAGGTTTTAAACTTACCTAGCTTAAAAAATACAGGTGTAGTACATTAATACGATTATGTTTTAATATTTTAGTTGTTGCGACCCGACGGAAATAAATAATGATAAAAATAATGAAAGAACTGACAATGATTCCCAACATGAAAATGCGGAGACAAAGTGAGTATGAATTTGTAGATTGTAGGCATACCATTTATTATGGTTTTATGGGGACAATCCCGTTATAGTAGGTTAGAACTTGTCTAGTTTAAATAAACAGGTGCAGCTCATTAATAAAATTATGTTTTAATATTTTGGTTTTTGCGACCCGACGGAAATAAATATTGACAAAAATAGTGAAAGAACTGACAATGGTGCCGATTCCCTTGTTCACAAACTAAACTAAATTTAAGTTCAGTCATCTTTTTCCTTCTATTTCATTAAGAAAAGGACAGAGGATAAATTTTAGTTTAGTCCTGTCAAATTAATCAGCGCCTGTCACTTCTCGATACAAGTTTAAACGTGATTAAAAACTTGCCTACTAAAATTACGTCAATTTACGTCAAGCGCTGATTAATTTGACAGGACTGAACTAAAATTTATCTTCTGTCCTTTTCTTAATGAAATAGAAAGAAAAAGATGCACTGAACTTAAATTTAATTTAGTTTGTGAACAAGGGAATCGGCGCCAATGGTTCGTTATTTATTATATAAAATGTAGATTTACAGGTTTTGTTTATATTTCCAGGACCATCAACTGGAATGGAATTAATGATTTTGGTTCAAGGCAAAATACAGACAAAAAAGAGACAGAGAAACAGGATGATCAAGACACTCGACATGAGAAACATTTCGAAACATGACTACATTTCTACGAAATGTAAAAAAAGTTATTAGTACAAACATAAACACGTACATAAAATCACGCCTTCTTCCCAAGGGGCAGGGAAATACTATATAAAAAAAACAACCGACTTCAAAAAAAAACACTACAAAGTGAAAAATAACTTTAATTTTCGGAATTCGGTGGCAAAAAACCTAAAATACAAATTCAAACACCATGTCACCTTCCACATACCTTATTCACATTTCCTGCCACCTACCACCTTCGTCTTATTCACATTTATATTCATCCCATTCATCTTATATGCGTCATCCATCACAGTCACTATGTCTTGCAGCTGTTCTGCTGACGCTGCAAGTAGAACTTGATCATCTGCGTAAAGAAGGCATTTGACAACCCACTCATTAATTCCGGTGACGCCACACAACCCTGTCTAACACCCCTCAACATGCAGAATCAGTCTGTATATGCCCCATTTATCCTAACACAAGCATTGGAATCCTTGGATAAAGATATCAGTGCCCGTACCAAGCGCCAGTCCACACTATACATGGATAGTCTTGACCACAGTTCTTTTCTCCACACTGTCATAGGCATTTTCTAAATCAACGAAAGTACGGTAGACTTTCTTGTGCTTTGCCAGATGTTTTTCGGCTATGCACCTTAAGGAGAAGATCTGTCCATACAGCCCATTCCCTCTCTAAATCCTGCCTGCACATCTCATGTTTTCTCATCTGTCACTAAAGAAATGAATTGTTTTATTTTGGAATTAAAGGTGAACGGCAGATTTCGTACCGCTTACTTTTTTCGTTGTTTTGTTATAGAATTTGTACCACATATTAAGTCAACTAAGCCATTTATTTTCATGTAAGTGTACTATTTTTAGAAGTTCTGATTAATTAATAATGTAAAAAAATATATTTTAATAACTACACGTAATTTAGTCGTTAACTTAACGCAGTTATGTTGGTATTTAAGCTATGCTCGCCATGAGGGTATTACCCGACCTACCCCCTTCTTAGATGAAGTAATATTAAGAATTAATTATAAATAAATAATGTACTTATTAAAACTATTTAGGGTATTGTTTTATTTACCTACACTCAAAACCCCATCAGGACTTCATCATTATCAAACTGTTGCAGTCAGCTGCTGGACATAGGTATCTCCTAATGCAATCCGCTGAGTAGGTGCGATCCTCATCTCAATTTACCTACTTGATAGTAAGTAAAACACTACAAAAATAGCGACGACCAATCTAGAACATATACTTTGTTACGGAAACAATGTTTATGTGCCTTTAAGTAACAATCTAAATTGGTACACTAGTACATAACCTTAAAAAATAAAACTGGTTATAACTCTTACGTCCCAAGTTCTAAAAATCCAAGAATTTAAAAAGGGCTTGTCTATAATATTAACTACCAATTAAAACAAAAAAATATCCCGAAACATGAAATTTTATTAACGGTACGAAATTCCCATACATGCCTGCCGTTCGCCTTTGTTTATTTAGATTTTTGGCTTTTTATGTGAAATAAAAAGCCAAAAATCTGTATATTGTATCTATAGCTAAGGAGCCCGTTAGTCGCATCACAGCCGCACGGGCCAATCAATTAGGTTAAGCTGTTCTTGCCACAGTTGTTCCGTGGATGGGTGACCATCTTTACGTACCGAGACTCCTCCGTGCCTCGTAAAGTTGCGAAAAAAAAATCTGCTGTTCCCTACACATAAATTCGCTTAACTCGTCAAAATGTAGGGAACAGCTGTTTTTTTCGCGATTTCATGTTTAGTTCCATAGTAAAAGTTGTTTATAATGATGAGTACAATGACCCCTTAAGAGGTTGATGGTGTTTAAAATTACACCCTGTAAAAACCAACTTATTCAATGCAAACTATTAAAATAATATAATATATTACAATCTTATTTTATTATCTGAATATTACCTCATTTATTAACACTACATAAAAAAATTGGATGATGATAAAAAATTAGCCAGGACAGTCCTCACCAACTGAAACGCATGGTTACCCTACGTTACGTACGGGGTCGCGGGGGGTGACACAAGCTCCTCCCATCCGCTCAAGGTCGCTGGTATTTACCGTCCTCTTAAGTTGAACTTGTTGCATTTAAACTTGTTTTCGTAAAGAAACATTTAAAAAAATTGGTTGTTTGTAAACTCGGTTTACGGACGATAATTTTACGTGATAACGAAAGAGAGATGCGTCACAAGCCGAACGCTTAGGCCGATCGTGCCTCTCTATCGCTAGTTCCGCGCTCTCGCTTGCACGCTCGGCTCAGGCAGAACGTGACCCATTTCGTGCGTGCAGCCGGCGTTTATCAGTTTATAAGATGTTATTACGTCAAAACAAAACGGCCAAATTCATTTATTTACGTAACACGTCCGTATTTGAGTCACAGGAATTGATATGTGCACCTACCAATTTTCAACTTAATCGGTCCATTACATTCGGAGCAAATTGGCTGTGACAGACGGACAGACGAGCAGACAGACACACGAGTGATCCTGTAAGGGTTCCGTTTTTTCATTCGTACATACGGAACCCTAAAAAACTGGAACCTTCAATATCTCCGTAACCAGCAGGTTCCCATGTATGGTCCAGTACAAAAAAATATGACAATAACGGGAACACCCGTTACATCTGTAAAATGATCAATATCGTAGAATATTGAGATTTGAGAACACTTAAAAACGTAATTCCGTTGTATTTCAAAACTAAGGAGTGTAGGTATTTTTTTAATAAAATAATAATATTGGTGTTTGCATTTTCATTTATTGAGTCAGACCATCTTATTACAAAACAAGGTTTTTTATCAGACCCAGGTTGAAAAAATTGAGTCGTTTTTGAATTTCGAACTTTATTCCGACTACGTTAAAGTTCTTAATGCAAAAGTGTCAACTTAGTACCGGACTAATTAGTCAGAGATAAAGAACAGTATTTCAATCACAGTAACGTTCTTATTACAAAAACTGGCTCGATGGTTTAAACCATGTCAAAAGAAATCCTTGTTTTGTAATAACACCGCAAAAGTTTAAAGTTCTGTTTACTTTCACTTGTTATTATGACGACAGAATTTTTGCAAGTAAATGTTTCGCAACAGGTATAAGTCAAAAACTGAAAAAAGTTCGAAAATGTTGAGGTTTTTCGAGCACCACGCAGTTAGCATAGGTCTTTAGAAGCTGCAAACTTGGTTTTACACTATCGGTATCCATCCTAAGAACATTCCAAAAAATCAGTACTGTGCAATTTTTTGCGACCTAACGCGATTTTTGTGTTTACGGTGACTTCCCTAAGGGCTCCCACACAAAACTGCGAATTCGCATCGCATCGCAAAAATCTGCGAGCTCGTTGTCATTTTATTATGAAAAACTGACATCGAGCTCGCAGATTTTTGCGATGCGATGCGAATTCGCAGTTTTGTGTGGGAGCCCTTAAATTGGGCCTATCAAGTTGAAACTTTGTATACATACGATGGCATAGTGGCTGTGGGCAGGGCACATTGCTCGCAGAACAGTTGGCCGATGGGGCCGAAAGGTTCTGGAGTGGCGACCGCGTACCGGAAGTCGTAGCGTTGGAAGGCCTCCTACAAGGTGGACCGATGACCTTGTGAAGGCCGCAGGAATCCGCTGGATGCGGGAAGCACAAAACCGGTCGAAATGGCGGTGCTTGGGGCAGGCCTATGTCCAGCAGTGGACGTCTTTCGGCTGAAATGATGATGATGATGATACATACGATGATGTTAATATACTTTCCAACTTGTTAGAAATGAGTTGATGCTGCTTTGTTAGTTTTAAGGGTCGGGTAATCGCCGTTGACCTTGGCCATGCAAATGCGCGTCGCGGTCACGCCGCCACGCCGTTTGGTTTCATATGGAATATTTATTTTTAATAACGAAAATAGGAGTAATTGAAAAATTCACAGATAGAATTATAGATAATAAAATAGTCTGTTCATACAAAAAAAAAACATGAAATATCTTAAGTAGTTTGAAAGTAATATCGTTTTTTTATGCTTTGGGTAGACATTACTTCATGAATGTATTTTATAAAGTATTTTACTACAATCCTTAAATATTCGCATATAGAATTGATGTGTATGCGTTCTAGTTTAACATACATTTTTTTGCATAACTTACTTGCATTATATGAAGGCGTAATAACAGATTTAAAAGTCACTAAACTCATATATTTGCGCCTTAAGTAATCAATACAGTATTTTCTATTCATCTAACCATCTATCCCCTTAAATTAAGTATCAAATCGCCAAAAGTTTAAAAACTATAATGTTTAATTTCAGATCCAGTGCCAGTATTGACCACGACAAAGAACGGAAATCTCGTGATGACTCTAGGATCTTACCGATATAATCGGAATAATAGATGTAAACCTCCCAAACTACGATGGTATTGTAACAAGTACCCCAGTGGGTGCCGATCGAATGTCGTCACTTATGATGATGTTATAATCAGCCATAAGCCTGACCATAACCATTAAAGTATTCACATTTTTATTGCTTTTCATAGGATATTGATACATACATATTGTAAAGTTTTTTATGAATATATCAGCCTTTCCATCCAGCCTGCTGGCATCTGTTGCTTACATGAAATAATCAGCCTATAATTTTCCCACTGGAATACAGGCCTCCTCTCTGTGAGAGGGAGTGGGCCGTACTCCACCAAGTGGGCCAGTGCGGGTTGTCCAAGGGGAGAATAGTAGTAGATGATCATGGTAAATATGTCAGGTAACCTTGACCATACCCATCCACCACCTAAATTTGTCATCAGTAATGGACAATGTTTCAGAATTCAGAATAGAAACACTTGAGATGCCATTACATAATCAGCCTACATATAATGTTCCCACTGCTGGGACACAGGCCTCCTCTCTGTGAGAGGGAGTGTAAATGTCACATGCCTTCGAATTTTTGGTTCTAGGACATGCTGGTTTCCTCACGATGTTTTCCTTAACCGTTTTGAGAGCAGTGGTGATGAAATTATTTACACAAAGTAAAGCGCCTGTCAGGGTTCGAATCTACGACCGACAACTCGTAAGTCGCGGCCGTTACCACTGGGCCACCACCGCTCCGTGCTTCCATAAAAATTAAATAACATTATAAAAAACAAAATGTGTGGTGATGGCTTAGTGGTTAAGACCTCACCTCATGTTTTGTACATGAGTTGTGGATTCAAATTCAGGCAAGTACTAATGTGTCTTTTTTTTTTTTGTATGTACTTTCTGTGTTTATCTTGGACAGGCATGTTTATCCAAGGTGTCGTTTCGCATCCTCATCAAATTCAAGGAGGTAACTATGCTAATGATTCTCGACACGAATTAATAATTAAATAAGAAGGACTTTTTTCTTTTTCTAATTTTCGGAAATCGTGTGGGACACGCATGTTAAAACACGACCCGTATTATACCGCACTGTAACTGCCCTTTTACACACACACTACCGCATACGCAACGGGGTAATTCTGTTCTGTGAAAGTGGTGTATTCTAAAATACTGTCAAACTTAAATAACAAAAAAAAGTATGTATTAATTATCAGGCAGCAGGTATCGCTAATTTTATTTGATTATATACCTATGTCTTTCATAGCAGCCTCCTTAAATTTGACGAGGATGCAAAACGACACCTTGTATAAATCTGAAATCGTCAAGCCATGTTGAGCAAGCGTGGTGATCAATGCTCGTGCCTTCTTTGTATGAGACGAGGCCTTTGTCCAGCAGTGGGACTAAGCTGTTTCTATTATTACTAGTGGTCTCGACTAGGTATTAAACATGTATGAGATACTCCAGCGCCGCCATTGACCACGTAATACCTACATCTATACAAATAAATATTCATGCAAGCTTTTTGTTAGGTCACTGAGCAGAAATTGTGCTCAACCGTACCGTCTCTATTAATTTAATTTATTTCTAATGCATATTTCATCCAAATCCTAGTAATGGGATGATTATACTAATGAACATAGATTTATTTACATAACCAAATTACATGAAGATTATTAACATTAACTAAATTAAATTAAAACTAAGTTAAACCCTAAAATGCCCTCGAGGCATTGTACCGAGGATGGTGGCGGCATTTCTTCGCTGAATTGCAATGCTGATGCGTTGCGTGAGAAAGCCGCCAGCTTTTCGGTCACCAGTTACATCAACTAGACGTTTCGCGGTTTCCGCAAATAACTTATGCGCACTGGGACGCCATGGACCGAGGGTCTCGACGCCAAAGGGCACAAAGTTGTACTCTCTGCCAAGGCCTCTATATTTTATAAGTTTATGACTGAATATTATCTTGAATTCACACACACATGGCAGCAGGTCAGGGAACAATCTGCGACTCCCGCATTCCCCTTAAACTTAAAGGGAAGATATATAAAACAATGGTAAGACCTGCTGTCTAGTTTGGATCAGAATGTTGGGCCACAAAAGGGATGAATGAAAGGCAATTGCATGCAGCTGAGATGAGAATGCTAAGAGCGAAGAAATGAGTACATAAGAAGAAGCCTGAAAGTGGCACCGGTGACTGAAAAGTTGTGCGGAAATCGGTTGTCATGGTATGGGCATGTGATGCGGAGGAATGAGGAAAATGTCGTGAGGAAAGTCTTGAGTATGAATGTCGATGGCTATAAGAGTAGAGGAAGACCAAAGAAACGATGGATGGACTGTGTGAAAGATGATATGGCTAGAAAGGGGGTGACTACCGAGATGACAACTAATAGAGAAGTATGGAAGAAAGCGACATGTTGCGCCGACCCCCAATAAATTGGGATAAGGGCAGGAGAATGATGACTATCTTGAATTCATGCATGCCTAGTATTTTTTGTTAGGTTACTGAGCAGAATTTGTGCACAACCATACCATCTTTATTAATTTAATTTCTTTCTAATGCATATTATATAAAAATCTTAGCTTTATGCACACCATTTCATCGACATTTCATGAAAACCTTATGTATATCATGATGAGCGATTAAAAAAAATATGTATAGGTATATATTTCAGACATATTATTCTAGTACCATATTTTTACAAAGATACATTTAAATTAGACTACTTTAAAAAAACAGATATAAACTCAAAATAAAATTATGATTAATTCAATTTAAATATTACAAATATAGCTGTAAATGAAAATCACATTTGAGTAGAAATAGTTCAGCAGACTGAGGTGGAAAGTGGAAATGTTCCCAGTACTCGTTATGACTGACAAACTTACTGATGAGATTGTTCATAACCACGTACAGTCGCCATCAAGTTACCACAAACTGTCAAATTTTCTCATTCGATTTTGAACTTAACCTTTAACGTTTTAAGGTTTAAAATCACTTGGAGAAATTTGACAGTGTAGTATAACCTGATGTGCTGAGCTGTTGACTGTACCTTTACTTTAAGAAATATATTTTAGTGATTTTTCCTTTTAAAAGTTTTTGTACAATTAAATATATGAATATCTGATAATATAATAATAATATCTAATAATACTAGCTTTTTACCTTGGCCAGAGGCTAAGAATTGCCATATAAAGGCTCTTGCAGACTGGGGTTATATCGTGGGTGCGACAGGCATATTGCTGCCTGTGGCGCCATGGCGCCCGCGATATCGCGCTAGTATGCACGAGCCTTAACGTGGCAATGCCGCCAGTCTCTTAGGTACTAGTCGATAGCGATACGGATACATTTTTGGACGCTATATTTTAGTTTCTTAATAGTTTTAATTACATAAGTTAAGATATTATATTGCTATTTTTATTTATTAATTAGGTAAAATTTATACCTAACTTATACCTAATTAATTATGGACATTTCATTTTAATTCTGCACGTAACATAATTCAAAGACATCTAAATAATAAACAAAGATTATACGACGTCATCACGTCAACGCCGGCTATCGCTGAAAACCAGCGCTATCTCGCATAGGGTCGCAGCATTATGCTGAGCGATGGCCGTTTTGCGTGGATGTGACGTTTATTCTCCCCCAAATTGTTTCTTTTTGTATTAGTGTTCTTTATTTGCGTCATTTTTACCGCAAATAAACGTCTTTTCTTTCTTTCTCTTCTTTTTTCTTTCTTATTGACTTTACTCTGCATTTTAATACAGAAGCTCCTATAAGCCCCTTCAAACAAGTATCATAATATGAGTATATAGTAAAAATGTTTAATCCCAAAGCTTTGTTTTAGATCCATTGCCTGTAAAGGCTCTTACAGACAGAAGCGATATCGCGGGCGCGACAGGTATATTGCTGTCTGTCACGCCCGCGATATCGCCTCAGTATGCAGGAGCCTTAATCAGTACGACAACGCATGGGATCCTGTAATCATTCTAGGTACCTACCGGTATAATCGGGCAGTTTCCCGATGCCCGGCTTTTGTCTACTCTCTAAGTCCGTCAACGAAGATAAGGGCCCGTCCGAAAGTAGTTGATTCGTCAAAAAAAGTACCAAATTCATTTTTTAGGACAGACTAATACATATTGGTTGTAGGGACAGTTGTCAAATCGTGTTGTCCTTTATTCTTAGTTCGGGTCTCGAACTAGTCATATATCCGGCAGTGATACGGAGTAGGAACTGCCCGTAACTTCCGTCGAAACTACGGATTCCTTGCTTAGGGAGTATACCCCCAGGAGGACTACTCTCTAAGTCCGTCAACGAAGATATGGGCCCGTCCGAAAGTAGTTGATCCGTCAGAACAAGTGACAAATTCACTATTTGGAACGTGCACACACATTGCGAGTAGGGACAACTGTCAAATCGTGTTGTCATTTATTCTCAGTTCGGGCTCCGAAGTAATCTTTTTAATAAATTTCGTGCTTAGGCAGCAGACCCCCAGATACGGCTAGGGACGTCGATCGAGTATTGTTACAATCTTTAGTCATATACAATCATGATCATGTGCTTGTCTCATTAATCCGTATCCTATCCTAACTAATATTATTAATGCGAAAGTGAGTTTGTTGGTTTTGGTACGCTTTCACGCTAAAACGGCTGAACGGATTTGGATGAAAATTGCCACATGGGTAAACCACCTGGATTAGGTCATAGAATACTTTTTATCAGGATATTTCCACGCGATTGACTTTTGTGAACAGGTTACTAATTAAGGCTTGTTACAGTTGTAATGGCAAAGATGTCATTTGTTTTTTATTATTTTATTAATATTTTACATAGATTATTTTATATTTTGTGAATGTGAGAACGTTGTAGGCTTACTAGACTAGATTTGTAGCCCGTTTATTTTTTGTTAAGTACCTGGTACTTCTTGACAGGCCTACACTGTCCTCCCATACCTATTAACACTGTAATTTGAAAACATTGTAAAAGCCAATTATTTTTAAAAGAGTAACCGTAGAGTTTCGTCCCGTCTCTTCTCCATAGGAAACGACCAATTGGAACCGTGCACCTAGCTTCTGACGTTTCATAAGTGCCCGTGTAGGTTTATGTGAAATAAAATATTTCGATATTGATTTTGATCGAGACTTATGTGGGTGAAACAGCGGGGTGCAGCTAGTATTTTATTATCTGCATTTTTCGCATCTACAAAAAGTCATCTTATCCTATTAACAAAATGTACTGACACTTAAGTTATATTTCAGATCTACTAGTATTCAGTACGACTACACATGGAAATCCCGTGATAATTCTAGGATCCTACCGCTATAATCGGGCATCTGATTGTAAAGGGCATAAAGTCCGGTGGTATTGCACCTGGTACCGCAAGGGATGTCGATCGAGTATTGTTACCATAGATAATGTCATAATTAGCCATAAGAACGTGCATAACCATTAAAATATTTAACTGTTTTTTAGCACCAACTACCTAACAGTAAGGCCAAAATCTATAAACGTTACTTAAGAGGCTAAAGCTAAAGCGCGGTCACTGTCGGACTGCATAGAAAAGAAAGAGAAGCGCGATGACACAATGTTGGTAACTTATTGCAAAATATGAAGCAATTCTCTATTAACGAAAAATCTATTGATTGGATAAAAAAATAAAACACTATTACGCTAACATGTTGCTTGTAGAATAATTTGACAAAAATCAGACTGAGTTCATGTATTAGTATGGTTTTTAATCGTTAAAATAATTTTTTAGAGGTGTATTCGTGATTTTTTTCTATCGTATCAAATTAGTTGTATTATGTTTTCAACACACTATCTACCTAGCATGTATCCTGAAGAATATCATATATTTTTTTGATTATTACTGCAGTGGATCATATACTTTTAGGCATTATAAAACTTACAAAATTTGCGTTTAGATCCTGTAGTCCCCTTAACACGTACTTTGGATAAGCATTGTTCCTGTCGCTGCCGATCTGTCACACATCTGTCGAACTACAAGTCCAAGATAGAGATGGGGACATATCTAAGCCAAAGCACGTGCTATGTGAGGTTTATAGATTTCGGCCTTAGACGTAATACGGTGTAGGTAAATAGAAGATTTTTTTTTTCCAATCTACTTTTTTTTTAGGTGAAGAATTGTTTATGAACTAAGGAATAAAACTACATTAAGTACACAATGTGGAGTTTTGAAAATCGTTCCCATGAATTTAAAACTCTGAAACAAACTTGTAGTCACTTAGATTTTTATTAGAAGTGCGTGTTGTTAAAAAAAATTGTAGTATTGACATGTATATTTTATAAATTATTATACAAGGTTGTATTTAGTTACGCATGTTTATGACCCTATGTTAAAATGAATAGTTAGAATATTTTTGAATCATCATGTGAAACCGTTTCATGATCATTGCTTTCCGATGATTTATTTGTGAGAGATAATATGCTTGTGAGTATCTATAGTCGTAAACAATCGCAATCATACGCCAAAATGACGTACTTACTTATCTCTTTAATTTGGTTTAGTTATGTTTCACCAAAACACCGTTGACAAATTTTTAGTTTATAACCTTTCTTCTAATTTCTTTCACAAACAAACTGTTCCGCAAATGTTTTATTTATAAACACTTGCTTTACAAACATTTATTTGGCAATTGCTTCTCTTTGCAAATGTTTCACATGATATTTAATCGTTTATATATTTAATATTTATTTATAAACTCGTATAATTATACTAAATATTTTAATAATACATTTTTTAAACCAGTTACAAAGTGATCATTACAGTATTTTATTGCATATTTTGTTGAATTACCTACCTTAAACTATAATTGCACTGACGTTTAAAGTAGATGTAAATTATTCTGTTAACACCGCGTGCAGTATTTTATACAGTTAACAAATGTGTCAAATAATTTACAGGCAAGTACTGAAGTTCTTTAAACCTGCAAAAGTATTTTTTTCTATATATTCTTGGCACTCGGATGCTGCCGCGGCAGCATCACGCTCTCGCTTCGCTCCCGGCTGGTGCGTCTCAGGGGGTCTCAGTTCTAACCTAACCAAACCTACCCTTTTTTTTTTTGCGAGTAAAACTATTAAACCTAATCTAACTAGTTCGGTTCCAGGTAGCTACTAAAAATAATATCTTTTTTCTATTATCACTTTTATTTTTGTAATTTTTGTTGATTTATTCATTAAAATTACCCTTTTGCCTATTAAAATGAGTTTAATTTATAGGAAGTTACGTAATAATGCAATATGTAAGACATAGTTATTCCAAACGTGGTTTTATGAGATAACGTTAATAAAAAATTAATCGTTTCTCAAATAACAAGATATAAAAAAAAAATATCGGGTAATTATTTTCTTAAGTGAATTATTTGCCAAACTTATTGTTGTATAATGATGAAATGACTAATGTTTTTTTGCCAATCGTTACTTGTCAAGTGAAAATTTGTAAATGAATTGTAAACCCTTCGCATTCGCATAAATTTAATATCTTATTACCAAAACGTACTGACACATAAGTTATATTTCAGATCTATCACCGGTATTCAGTAAGACCAAGCATGGAAATCCTGTGATCATTCTAGGACCCTACAGGTATAATAGGGCAAATGAGTGCAAAGGGCCCAAAGTTCGGTGGTACTGTAATAAGTACAACTATGGATGTCGATCGAGTATCTTTACTTACAATAATGTCGTAATTAGCCATAAGCCCGAGCATAATCATTAATATCTAGACCTATCAAAAGAGTGTGTTATTCCTAAATAAAAACTTAATTACCAATGGTGCATTAATACATTATACCTATATTTTTTGACAAAACGTGTGTGTATTATCTGCTGTATTTTGTTTATTGTGTAACTAAGTATTCGAAAAACCCTAAAATATGTTTGCGACTTTTATCGTACTACATCATAATACGATAAAAGGCGTGAATTTTTAACGACTAAAGAGCAACGATCAAAAAGTAGTCTGCTTGAATTATAATGCTGTATATCGCGCTCAACCCCTAGTAGCGTAGGGCCAGCGAGGGTGGGAAGCCTGCAGGCGGGGCGGGACCGCCTCCAACAGCGAACGCGGTGCGTTCGCGCCAGTTTGTCCTCGGAAGGGCTCGGGAGTCCGCACGCGCATTACTTGTGCCGTTCGCGTCTTCGCGACCTTAATAATCAAGTATTAATTGTGATAAGTTTAACGTGCTTACTTGTGTTATTTTTATAATTAAACTAAGTGTGAAAGGTGTAACGTGTTTTTTTCGTAACGACTCCTAACAAGGAATATTATAGCTTTTATTCATTAGTAATTTCTGCCATTATGTACCTATATTCTGAGCCTATTTTCAGCAATGCAATTAAAGAGGATTCTATGATCACATCCGGGTCCTTGAAAAATCATGTTATGGTAGGTAATTGAAAAAAGTTTTATGAAGCAAACTGAAGTACTTAATAATGTTATTCGTTGGGTTGTCGAGCTTCTCTCTCTTCTATAGACAATAAAATGATTCATAATATTTAACATAATTATAGAGACTACACTAAAGAGACTACACTAAAGAGACTACACTGAAGAGACTTACACTATAGTTATGTTTCAGGTCCAAAGCCAGTTTTTGGCACGACTATGCATGGGAATCCTGTGATATTTCTAGGACGTTACCGGTATAATCGGACAAATAATTGCAGAGGGTCCAAAATACGGTGGTATTGTAATAAGTACCCCAGTGGATGCCGATCGAGTATCGTTACTTTCGATAATGTCGTAATTAGACATAAGTATGAACATAACCATTAATTAATTATCTACAGACCAACTTAATTAATACCTGATGTTACCCATTGTATATATGTCATGTTGTGTATAGCTTTTGTTGGGGATCAGAAATAAATAAATAATAATCATAGTAATAATCTGCGATTAATTTGCTTTTTTTACTAAATTCTCAAAATACAGTCAATTTATTTTACATTTGGTTAATAGCAAAAATCATGACATTATGGCTGACAAGAAATAAGAATCCTGTGATGATTCTTGGATCCTAACTATAAAAAGTTACTATAGAAATTGACTCTATACTCTCAAGCCAATTTTGGTAATTGGCTTGAGAGTACAGCCAATTACCAAAATTGGTGCCCTTTTTTTCAGTGGTCAATAATGAAACTTGATACATTTATTAGTAAATAACATATCTAATGAAATTTTGTTTTGTAACTAAATTTTAGTCTGAGCTGAGTTGAATCAGTTCATACAGAGTGATTTAAGAGATGGGACTTAAGGCCGCTATCCGGATCTAGGGGAAGTAGAGCAAAATGCTCAAAGAAACTATGACCTCGGTTTTGGAGGAAAATAAAACCGTTTCTTTTTTGTTTTTTTTTTAAAAGCTTCTGCCAGGGCGAGGACGCGAACCCAATTATTTTACAAAAAATAAAATAAAAAGAGCATCTTGTATTATTTCACCAAACGATCTTGTAGGTGGTAAATATCAAATGCTGCGAACAAATATAATGTGTCAAATCCAAGGAAATGGCAGTTTTATTAAATTTTCCGTAAATAAACAAAAAAAAAATTGTCAAAACTGCCACTTTCTTAGATTTTCGCATAGTATTCCTTTGTTGGAGCTTGTGGCTAAGTAATAACAGCCGCACGGGTCCATCGATCAGGTTAAGCTACGCTTGCCGCGGTTGGTCTGTGGATGGGTGACCGTCTTTACATACCAAGACCGGCTAAAATGCCAGCCGGGACCAACGGCTTAACATGCTTTCCGAGGCACGGAACGGTCTTGGTATGTAAAAACGGTCACCCATCCACGGACCAACCGCGGCAAGCGTAGGTTCTTTAACAGTCGTTACGGGTCGGCAGAAGCCCGATAGTCTGACAACCAGTTTTACCAAGAGTTATCGTATTACTCAGTAACAGGGTTGTGGAGGTCAGATAGGCAGTCGGTCCATGTAAAATACTGGTATTCAGCTGTATCTGGTTAGTCTGGAACCTGACCCCAACATAGTGGGGAAAGATTAGGCAGATGATGATGATTATTTCTATAACACGTTACAAAACATAGTTATGTAACATATTTCCATTCCATTCCATTAGAGACATTAGCAATGTTAAATAATGTGGATTTGTTTTATAACAAAAGTTGTTTTTTTTTTATGGGTTATATAACATAATCTGGATGCACCCTTAGGCGTAGTATGGGACACCACCCAGCTAGATGGACCGATGACCTTAAAAAGGTGGCTGGGACAATCTGAATGCGGAAGGCGGAGGGCAGGGTGTTGTGGCGCAGCCTGGGAGAGGCCTATGTCCTACATTGGACTGTTATAGCCTGAGTTGATTGATTTGACTTTGCAGTATTTGACCTTTATCAGCAACACTATCGCTCAGTAAAAAAATACAGGTTGCTTTCAAAATAGCTCGGGTTCATTCCTGGTTTAACCTGTTAAGCCCCGCGCGACACCGATTCGGAGTCAAACAATAGAAAACCAATTGTGTTTCGTTAGCTGTCCTTGACCAATTAAGCAGAAGCTTTATCAAAAAATACAGTTCCATTTTCTTCCAAAATCGATACTTTGTTCTACTACCCATTCGGATTTAGCCGAGATGTGCCATCGCAAGATCACCGTGCATAAGCTGATTTAACTCGGTTCGGACTGATTTTTATGATGAACCATAATACAATAATTGGTTAGTAATGTAATCATCATCTGCCTAGCCTTTTCCCAACTACGTTGGGGTCGGCTTCCAGGATGCACCTGAATATCAGTATTTTACATGGAGCGACTGCCTATCTGACCTCCACAACCCAGTTACTGGGTAACACGATACCCCTTGGTAAGACTGGTTGTCAGACTTTCGGGCTTCTGACTACCCGTTACGACTGTAAAGATCTACAAATAACAGCCGGGACCAACGGCTTAACGTGCTTTCCGAGGCACGGACGGGTCTTGGTATGTAAATATGGTCACCAGTAGCTTAATTTGATTGATCGATCCGTGCGGCTGTTATTAATTAGCCACAAGCCCCTCATAATACTGTAATGTCATAATAATGTAATACTGTACCTGTATTCTTGAAGTGTCATTAATTGCCGTCAAGAAAAAAAGGCACCCCTGCTCTATACATTTGGTGATTGGCTGTGTGGTTTTGTATCTATCCGTTACTCGTTGGAATGTCGTCCGTTCGACCTAACCTCCAATTTCGGATTGAAAAGCGCTGCTTCACTTCCAGAAATCGCCTGTAATGTGACAATTCAAGATTCCACTGTAACGGCTAGAACTTTGTAAGTAGACTGCGCAGACCGTCAACTGTTAGGTAGTGTAGAGAAATAATTAAAACCAGCAGGATAGGTTAATACATATCAATATACAGGTTGAAATTGAAAACTTGCGACAAACTGAAATGGGACATTGTATACATCATTATTAACAACTTTTACTAAGGGACCAAAGCTGTAATCCCAAAAAAAAAATCTGCTTTTCCTACATTTTGATGAGGTATTGCGAACATAAATGTAGGGGACAGCAGTTTTTTTTTTGGGATTGTAGCTTTTGTCCCTTAGTAAAAGTTGTTCATAATGATGAGTACAATCTTCCATTTCGATTTGTCGCATGTTTTCAATGTCACCCTGTATAGGTAGAAGTAACATGGCTAGGTCGCTGGTAAGGGTTACATTACATTAGGGGGTCTCTCGGTGAGAGAAGCTTTAAAATTACCTTAAAATTTGTCATAAAATATCACCAAAAATAATAATAACTGTAACTACGCTAAAAAGACTTACCCTCAACTTATGTTTCAGGTCCTACGCCAGTTTTTGGCACGACCATGCATGGGAATCCTGTAATCTTTCTAGGACCCTACCGTTATAATCAAACAAATAATTGCAGAGGGTCCAAAATGCGGTGGTATTGTAATAAGTACCCCAGTGGATGCCGATCGAGTATCGTTACTTTTGATAGTGTTGTCATTAGCCACAAGTCTCAGCATAACCATTAAGACATTTACACACTTACACCTACCTAATAACTGATGTTGCCCATTATTTATATGCTATGTATTGTGTATGTCTTTTGTTGGAGATCCTAAATAAATAAATAAATAAATAAACAATACTCTTATAGAACCTTTGTTAGGTTGTGGTATGGGTACTATAGTTTTCTGAAATTAAATGTTCATTTAGTATTTATTA
Source organism: Atethmia centrago (assembly GCA_905333075.3). Taxonomy (NCBI): domain Eukaryota; kingdom Metazoa; phylum Arthropoda; class Insecta; order Lepidoptera; family Noctuidae; genus Atethmia; species Atethmia centrago. The sequence continues at coordinate 7,852,828 of HG995383.1, read as the reverse complement.
CACAATTAATTTAATAATAACGTTACTACTACTACAACTAAACGAGGTTTATAAACAATAACTAAGATTAAATTGATTAAAAAGTAACGCGAATGACGCGAGCGATGGTTAGCGATTGACTGTATGTCGTCGTGTGTAATTCTATTCAACTCAGACATGGAACGTCATAGGTACTTGAGTTCGCATGTTTGTGTGCATGTGTGGGTGACATACCACTACCCTCTCGTTTCATTCAAAAACTTCTTTTACCAAATTCTCAAAAAGTGTTGCACGCGGCTTCGCCCGCGTGGCTTAGAAATAGCCTACGTTACTCCTTATAACATCAGCTACCTGCCAGTGAAAGTCCCGTCAAAATCGGTCCAGCCGATTCAAAGATAAGCCAGAACAAACAGACAGACAGACAAAAATTGTAAAAAAAAATATTTTGGTATATGTATCGTGTATACATCCATATGTATTTAGTAAAAAGCGGTTATTTTAATATTACTAACAGACACTCCAATTTTATTTATCTGTGTGTATAGAAGGTGTATATATATATATATATATATATAGATTAATTGTTCTTTTATGATCTAAACATTTAGTTTACTTTGTAGCTCGACATGGAAAGGGAATCCTGTGATCACTCTCAAATACTATTTGTATAAACAACAAAATTCCTTGATTAATTGTTCCATGAAGGAAACTAAACGGTTAATCGTTGGGTTGTCGTCTTTTAGATTTCTCTCTCCAATAGTACCTACATAATTCATAACACTGAATATAATCATTGCGAGACAACACCAAAACGACACACACTTGACTTAATAATATTTCAGATTCAATACCAGTTTTCGGTACGAGTAACGATCCTGAGGGATCGTACCGGTATAATCTCAAAAAGAATGGTTGGAAAGGGCCCAGAATGCGGTGATACTGTACAAGCCACAACAGTGGGTGTCGAGGCAGTATAGTTACTTTCAACGGTGTGATCGTTACACGTATGTCCAATCATAACCAATAAAATATCTGCATTTCAATCAAGTGTTTTTTTCTTTTACCAAGTTCTCAATAAAGCAGTAAATTTATTTACCATTTTGTTTTTATTAACCTAAACCTTGGTTTGTAACAAGACATATGGCATTTTAAATCGACAAAGAATGGGAATCCAGTGATCATTCTCGGGTCCTAAATTTATAAAATGAGTATGAGTACTAGAGAAATGTATCATGAAGGGCACTGAAGTGCTCATATACCTACCCATTACTCGTTCGACCGTGGTTTTTTAGAGCTTTCCTCTTTCTTTCGAATCATGCATGCCACCGAATACATCAACACCACGCCAAAAGGACTCACACTTGACTAATTATGTTTCAGATATAATACCAGTTTTCGGTACGACTAAACATGGGAATCCTGTAATCTTTGAGGGATCCTACCGGTATAATCTGAAAAATAAGGGTTGGAAAGGGCCCAGAATGCGGTGGTATTGTACAAGGCACAACAGTGGGTGCCGATCCAGTATCGTTACTTTTAATGGTGTCGTCATTAGTCGTATGCATAATCATATTCATTAAAATATCTGCTTTTCATTCAAAAATGTTTCATTTCTTTTACTAAATTCTCAAAAGAGCAGTCAATTTATTTACCATTTTGTTTTTATAATCTAAAACAAGGATTCCTAAAGTGGTCGATATTGACCCCTTGGGTTCGAAATTGGTTTCCCAGGGGTCGACATAAACGAAAACTGATTTTATGGGGTCGACGAGGTCCAAAAATCGACCCCTATTAATCAACACAAGTTCTTATTTGAAACTTTCAAGATACTGTATAAGTTGTGTTACGTGTACCAACTTGTTATAAGAATGATTAATATTTTAGTAGGTTTTTAAAAGTACAACAATGATACTTTCATTGTTATATTTTAAAAAAACTCAACAAGGCGATAAGCGTATAAATTCGTACAAGATGAAAAAAATTGGCTATGGGGGTCTTAGGTATCGGTTCGTTTTGGAAAAGGGGTCTCTTGCCCAAAATAGTTTGGGAATCCCTGATCTAAACCTTGGTTTGTAGCAACAGATTTTAACTCCTAAATGTATAAAAGATGTATGAGTACTCGAAAAACTTTCATGAAGGAGACTGAAGTGATTGTATACCTATCCATTACTCGCTTGAATGTTGATTTTTCGAGCTTTGCTCTCCACTATTGGCCATATTCATGACACCGAACATATCATTGGATTACGCCAAAAGGACTCACACTTGACTTATGTTTCAGTTCACATGCCAGTTTTCGGTACGACAAAGCATGGGAATCCTGTTATCTTTCTAGGATCCTACCGGTACAATCGCAAAAATGATTGTAGGGGGCCCAGAATACGGTGGTACTGTACCAGGCACAACAGCGGGTGCCGAGCCAGTATCGTTACTATCGATAATTTCGTCGTTTGCCATATGTCCGAACATAACCATTGAATTATCTATGATACATTCAAAAGTCTCTAATGTTCATACTTTAAGTAATTTAATTTTTATTTTGATGATTGTTTTAGTTAAGTAACAAAAATATGGCCTGGTGGACGGGATGAACATAAATTGATCAATCACTAAGAAACGAAAATCTGTTGTATGTCTAATTTATTAATAATTAAGTGTGTTTCGTGTGAAATTAGTAATAAATTAATATAAATTGTCATTTAGTATACATTTTTAGTAGATAAGTTGTGTTAAGATGGGACACCGAAACGTGAATAATCGTAAACAATCATGAATTTTAAATTCAATAATTAATATATTAATTCGAGGTACTTATATATGTACGTACGTCAAAATGACGTAGCTATTTAGCAAAAAATAAACACCGTTTAAAGATTAAGATTCCGAATAAACTTCTTTAATTATGATTATCTTATCTTTCATTTTTATTTTGTATTTTCAGAGCCTATTTTCGGCACAACTATTAAAGGGAATCCTGTGATCACTCTAGGATCCTACCGGTATAACCAGGCGTATAAGTAAGTACACGAGACAAGTTTCTCGGAACAAACTGAAGTGGAAATGTACTCGGTACTCGTTGGGCTGTCGAGCATCCCTTGCCACGATAGGAAGTAAGATTGTTCATAAGACCGAACATAACCATTGAGAATACGGCCCATAAGTATTTTGAAAAGGTTTATTTACATAACGCTGCATTTTTTAATTCATACCTCTTATAAACTAATAAGTATCCCCCTGTCGTATTCGATTGCCCTCCCATCGGACTATGAGAGCGGAGGGAGTGTACACGTACTTGCGGTTATTATAACTCCTGCGTACTTGGGTAATCTCCGTTGAGACCGAAATTCGATCGAGAGGATGTACATGTATAAACCATGTAAAATATTTAATATTATTGTTAGTTTTTGAATAAAATATGTATGTTTTACAGTTATCAATTATATATCTGTTATTTCAATAATACATTCAGTCGCTCCGGTTCACTATCAATGAGTGAGAGTCATGTTCGAGCTCGTTCTTTGCTGTCAAGCTTTGAGTAAATGCACGAACACATGCCACAGGGAATCATCTCTTGCACTTTTTTTTTTTTTTTGATATGGGCTTATTTGCAGGTATCCTTGTGGACTCTATCTGCTTCATCTGGCTTCGGTGGGGCCAGAAGGGCCTCTCACCTAGCAAAGGCATCATCATCTCTTGCACGCTGATTTAAACTCTATTATAGTTGTGATTGCATTAATTATCAATAAAAAGATGCTATCGTCGAATTATCCATTCACTGGAGTATGGGCTAGACGTCACTTTGTGTAATAAAATGGTCATATTTATTGTAATGGTGATAGTTTAGTTTAATCAATTTATATAAGTGTAAAATAAAGCTGAACGGCAGATTTCGTACCGCTTACTTTTTTTGTTGTTTCGTTACAGAATTTGTACCACATATTAAGGCAACTAAGCCATTTATTTTCATGTAAGTGTACTATTTTTAGAAGTTCGGAGTAATTAATAATATGAAAAAAAAAGATTTTAATAACTACACGTAATTTAGTCGTAAAGTAAACGCAGTTATGTTGGTATTTAAGCTATGCTCGCCATGAGGGTATTCCCCGACCTGCCCCCTTCTTAGATGAAGTAATATTAAGAACTAATTAATTATAAATAAAATAAATGTACTTAAAAAAACTATTAACTGTATTGTTTTATTTGCCTACACTCAAAACCCCATCAGAACTTCATCATTATCAAATTGTTGCAGTCAGCTGCTGGTCATAGGTATCTCCTAATGCACCCCGCTGAATAGGTACGATCCTCATCTCAATTTACCTACTTGATAGTAAGTAAAACACTACAAAAATAGCGTCAAGCAATCTAGAACATATACTTTATTACCGAAACAATGTTTAAGTGCCTTTATGTAACAATCTACATTGGTACACTAGTACATAACCTTAAAAAATAAAACTAGTTATAACGTTTACGTCCCAGGTTCTAAAAATCCAAGAATTTAAAAAGAGCTTGTCTATCATATTAACTACAAATTAAAACAAAAAATATCCCAAAACACGTAATTTTAGTAGCGGTACGAAATTCCCATACAAGCCTGCCGTTCGCCTTTATAATAATAAGTGTAAAAGTCTAGAATACAATAAATATGACCATTTAATTACACAAAGTGACAGCTAGCCCATGTCAGATTACTCCAGTGAATTAAGACTCTTACAAACAGGCGCGACACGCGACGCGCCTGTTTGAAGGAGCCTTTAATCATTTTCTTTCATCATCTTTAGAGATATTTGCTAGACTATCTCGACCAGTGTAAACTAAAATGGAAGTTTTACTTTTCAGTGCCAGTTTTTAGCACGACAAGTAAAGGAAATCCTGTGCTCATTCTAGGATCGTACCGTTATAATCAAACGAGTATAAATAGTCGTAGTCTACTCAAACGGCGGTGGTATTGTAATAGGAACTCCTATGGATGTAAATCAAATGTCGTTACTATCAACAATGTCATAATCAAATATAAGCCTGAGCATAATCATTAAAATACCAGCCGAGTAATTGCGAAACACACTTATACTGGCAATACCTTTAATTTTGACAGTTCCACAACATTCATTGCGTTTTATTACGTTATTAAGCAGACGAATTTTTCAAACATGAAGCAATGGATTAGGAATTTCCTTCAAATTCTTTCGGATTGTGAATGAAAGTTTGTTGCATTGTCAAAAGTTTATGTTAGATGAATGTTGAAAGTTATTAGCTTTAAAGATTGCCATGCAGTATTCATGTTTAGTTGAGACATATAGGTACCCATAGCATATATAGGAGTATGTAGGTGTATCAATGTTTTGTATGCTACTAATTTATTGTTTGAGCTATTGATCTTCCTATTAGATATCTATTTGTTACGGAGCGAGAGGGCATGAGCAGCCGCCACCTCCTTCTGCGAAGCAGTAATGCTCGCGAAGGAGGAGGCGGGACGGTTGAGGGAAAGTCAAATTTCGCGCCCTCTTGCCCCTAGCCGCCGCAGGAGACGTCCTGGGCGTCGAGAATCCCGGGTGGATTTCCGGCCACCGTAGGCGCGGGCTTGCGGACGGTGAGCAATGGGTAGCTCGCCGTCCGATAAGGACCAGGCCCGGGTCGTCGGCGCGTTGTATTCCACGCGTGCCTCAAAGAGATGTCAGCACAAGTGTAGGGGTCCACTAAGGCCGATGTCTGCCGGGGTCGCGTGGAAGTTCGAAAGGGTTACCGAGGCCCCTGGCAACACAGGCAGCGGAAGGAATACGGGTGGGTTTTAGTCAGTAAGAGTCTGACACAAAGAGCGGGAGAAGTTATTTGATAATTTCAACCCAACCAAAAAAAAAAAGATATTAATTTGTGTGTGTAAAATAGTTTTTATTAACAAAATTATGTATGTTGTACCTTTTTAACAGCATTGTTATATGATTTCTTAACAGTTTTACTGTCCTCGATGTACAAATAGTGTTCGGGCAGGAAAAGCGTTAAAAAAAGTTGTGTTTTTAGGGAAAAAAAAACATTTGTATTGTTTATTTTTCCTGCGTGTATGTAAATAATATTATCGCAAAAGTAGCGACCTGACTTCATGACCTGGGTCGTCATGAAAATCAGGTCGCTACTATTGCAATAATACAGAGTTAGTGCTAAGAGGTTTCAGTTATTAACTAACACTTTGCCAGGGACTTCACCCGTTGTATATACCCTATCCCCTGGAAATTTCTAAAAATCCCTTTTCTTTGTCTGCGTAGTAAAGGGAACCTCTGAGCAAAATTTTAGCTTTCTAGGTCCAAGAGTTTGGGCTGGGCTTTGATGTATTGATTCTCCTGTATAATACTTTGTCACTGTGCCGTTTGAGTAATACATATTATGAACCAAATAAACATGGTTTAACAAAGAACCCACTTTATAAAAAATACACTCCCTACCACATTTACATCATCGCAAAATCTCTCATCAAGGTAAAACTTGTATTTTTCAGGGCCGGTTTTTGGTACAACAAAGAATGGGAACCCTGTGATCAAGTACGGCCCGTATCGGTATAATCGGTCCAGTGGGTACAAAGGGGCCAAATTGCGGTGGACTTGTACTCGTTACCCGTTGGGATGCCGGTCTACTATCATAACTGTCGACAGTATCATAGTTCATCATAAGGTTGAACACAACCACTGAAGACAGAAAGAGAAAGAGCGGCTATGAACTAAGATGGCCTAAGGATTACTTAGCTAGCTTGTTTAGATAGATAATAGAGATAAAAGAATAATGTTATAGTTGTTGTGATCATCTTTGGTCAACAGTGGACAAATAAATGTATTCTAGCCTACATTGACACGTCGCAGACAGGCGCGACGCGACGGTGCGACGCGACGGTGCGACGAGATTCTGTTAGAACAAATCCCATGACGGTTTCATAGAAATTGTTCTACTAGAATCGCGTTGGGCCTGACTGTAGTGTCATACAGATAAACGCCGCGTGAAAACCCACTTACAATGTATCTAAATCTCTTGATGAATAATTAAGTACTATTTATAGCGTGTGTACTTTATAATTTCTAGCTTACTAATTTATACTTTAAGTAAATATTTTTATAAATTGAAATGACTTCATTTTTGTGCTTTCACCCCCTGTGAGTGTCTAAATAATAATAATAATAACTTAAATTATGGGAAGTTTCTCGTTTGAAAACAAGTAAAGTGTTAAAATACTCAGTTTACAATGCAAAATTATACAATAGGTACGTTTGATGTTTTTACAGATGCGGAGCCAGTTTTTAGTACAACAAGGAGTGGCAACCCTGTGATCATTTATGGTTCCTATCGATATAATCGGGTTAATACTTGTAAAGGGGCCAAAGTGCGGTGGACTTGCACCAGGTACGCAACAAGATGTCGATCTAGCATCGTAACTTACAACAACGAGATCATTAGTCATACCACTCACCATAACCATTGAGATGACTTCTTTAAATCTTACCATACTGTTCAAAATCTTATCTAATAAATCAATTATTAATACTAATACTGTGTGTATTTTTGTGTGTCTTGTTGGTTAGAATAAATATTATCTGATGGGGATCACAATAAATACTACTGGATTGATCACTTACAGTGTTATGGTAAATGCCAATTTCCTCAGCTGTTCATAGGAGCAGCACCCCGGCCAAAGGTTGTTAAAAACACTGTATGGTTTTAGTCAGTAAGAGTCAGGCAGACCCGTCATCCCAGGGGTGCGTGACACAGCTCGCCGTCCGATAAGAACCAGGCCCGGGTCGACGGCGCGTTGTGTTCCACGCGCGCCTAAGAGAGATGTCAGCACAAGTGTAGGGGTCCACTAGGGCCGATGCCTGCCGGGGTCGCGGGAAAGTCTGAAAGGGATACCGTGGACTCTAGCAACACAGGCAACGGAAGGAACACGGGTGGGTTTTAGTCAGTAAGAGTCTGACACACCCTCCCGCTCCGCTCAGACCGGGAGAAGTTATTTGTTAATTTTCCACCCAAAAAAGAAGGGGTGCATGACATCCATGAGGAGTGTTTTTACATTCTAAATTTATTGTATACGTGATTCATATAGTGTACACAATAAAAAGTACTCTATTCTAATCTATTTTTTATTTCAGAAACAGATCCTGTGTTCAGTACTTCAAGGTGTGGCAACCCTGTGATTATCTTCGGTTCCTATCGATATAACCGGGTTAATACTTGTAAAGGGGCCAAAGTACGATGGACTTGTACCCGGATCGGTTCGGGATGCCGATCTACTATCGTAACCGTCGACAGTGTGATTGTCAGTCACAGGACTGAACATAACCATTAAGATTATAAAGCTCTTATCCTAGTGGTTATGTTCAGTCCTATCAGTCAGTTATGTATAAATAAACACAACATCACGCCTTGTTTCCACGAAGGAATGCGCAAAGGTGTGCCAGCAGGTCGTACTACTTTACCAGTTATGTTTAAGTCCCGTGTAATAGGAGGCGAGCCTATTGTCATCACCTGGGCATAAATCCAGATTGGAAACCAATAACCCTTTGCCCGTCTCAAGACCTTGCGTGCACTAGATCAACGAGGCAATAAGTCTTATGTATAATGTGAATTTATTGGTCAATACTCATTAGATATATTGATTGCATTCCACAAAGATAACTTTTGTCATAGGTTAGTTATTTAGTACTGTGTTTTAAGGTTTGCTTGTAGATTCTAACAAAGTATTATTTTTGAATGAAATCGATTTTTATTTTTATTGTTGCACTTACAATTGCAGCTACTTCGCGTTATTAAAATACCTACATAAGGATTAAAATACCTTTTTATTAGGTAATATTCCTATTTTCACACAAATTCTTGCTGGGACTTCTATTTTACAACAATGGCCGGAGATAGGTCTGTCGATGAATCCCAGCTTAAAGGCTTGGCCAAATACTTCAACAGCCAAACGAACAGTGTGCGTACGCGCAGCGGAATGTTGTTGAATTTGAAGATTTTAATTATGCAGATATTTAGTGTATGACGTCGTATAATTGTGTATGGTAAAACAAAATTTGTGCACGCAACCATTGTGGAGAAATTCACCATAAACTGATTCCGCTGGGCGAACGTTGTCCTGGCGGAACTTTTTTTAATCCATAGACTTTAGAAGAAAAGAGATGTGTCCAAAAATTAGTGTGTATTTGTGTGTAATTGCGTATGTATGAATAAAACTAGTGCATGCATAAACTTCGGAGAAATTCAAGTTTCCGCTACGCGAACGTTTGGCCATTAGCTAGTTTTCATATAAAGCGCTTACATAGAGAGCTGTAGATTTTTACATACGTTGTTTTGAATTTGTTTATATTTGTTTAAAAAACAGATTTAGAAAAAATCGTAGGGCTTAAAAGATAAAAATATAAATGTAAAATACGCTTATTAGGTCTTAGTTCTTAAAGTATGCACTTTGGGGTCTAGATTTTCACGTTTATACAAACCTTGTAAGTGTCTGCAACATGTTGCCAAGTATCAATGATGTTCCGTTAGTAATTAAATAGTTATAGGACAAATTTACCATGAATAGATCACTGTTTACAAAGCAGTTAAATATCACGACGTTCTAAATGAATTGCATGGTAAAATGTATGCCAATAATTAGTGTATTCATTCAACTATTCACATGCAAAATTTCATGTCATTAAATTCAGTAATTAAAGAAAAACAATTATAATACTGACGAAGCATCGAAAACCTACATAACCCGACCAAGTTCGGATGGCTACAAAAAAGCGGCCGTGCAATATATTTAGGTAACATCCCAAAATTTACAGTATAATACCGGTATTGAATTGGTATAGGTGATAACACAATTGTTGTTTCGATATAATTTTTGTACACCTACTTTTTTAAATGTATTTTACTATGACAGAAAGTAGGTACTATTTACGTAGGTACTTTATTTAAGTATGCGCTTGAGACTTGAGATATAATCTAAATATATTATTTAAGACAAATAAAATTCATTCAGCTAATTTCTATTGAAGATTTCACTGATCAGGATTCTAACTATAGACCCCTTAGGGAAATTAAATATTTACCACATGTAAGTATGTACTACTGTTTACGTAAATATTTATCATATTGTAGCTTATTACACTATTTAACCAATAGACTAGGCATGCACGAGCGTTCCCCTTTGCAACTTTAGTGGATCAAACAATCTAATAACTTAAAAAAAATATATATCGAAATATTATACTTACCCTAAGTTTCGTCATCCACGCGAACGAAGTCGCGGGCAAAAGCTAGTTCATAATCTATTTTAGTTAAAACACATTTAAGTCTATTGCTGTCATTGCAAGCGTTTGTTAACGTTATTATAATTACATAATTAAGTATTATATGTAATTAAAAATATTTTTGTACGCGGATATTTAAATAGAGAAGTACTTGTTAATTAAGATTTGTTTTTATCGTAGATAGTGGCGTTATTATTAAATAAATATTTTTCATTCAAGAAATGCAATTGTTTTATTTTTTCCTAACGCTTGTGTACGCAACTGTACCATATTAATAAATACTATATTGGAAGGTTAAGAACGTTTCTTAGATATATGGCACGGCCGCTTTTTTGTAGCCATCCGAACTTGGTCGGGTTATGTAGGTTTTCGATGCTTCGTCAGTATTATAATTGTTTTTCTTTAATTACTGAATTTAATGACATGAAATTTTGCATGTGAATAGTTGAATGAATACACTAATTATTGGCATACATTTTACCATGCAATTCATTTAGAACGTCGTGATATTTAACTGCTTTGTAAACAGTGATCTATTCATGGTAAATTTGTCCTATAACTATTTAATTACTAACGGAACATCATTGATACTTGGCAACATGTTGCAGACACTTACAAGGTTTGTATAAACGTGAAAATCTAGACCCCAAAGTGCATACTTTAAGAACTAAGACCTAATAAGCGTATTTTACATTTATATTTTTATCTTTTAAGCCCTACGATTTTTTCTAAATCTGTTTTTTAAACAAATATAAACAAATTCAAAACAACGTATGTAAAAATCTACAGCTCTCTATGTAAGCGCTTTATATGAAAACTAGCTAATGGCCAAACGTTCGCGTAGCGGAAACTTGAATTTCTCCGAAGTTTATGCATGCACTAGTTTTATTCATACATACACAATTACACACAAATACACACTAATTTTTGGACACATCTCTTTTCTTCTAAAGTCTATGGATTAAAAAAAGTTCCACCAGGACAACGTTCGCCCAGCGGAATCAGTTTTTGGTGAATTTCTCCACAATGGTTGCGTGCACAATTTTTTTTTTTACCATACACAATTATACGACGTCATACACTAAATATCTGCATAATTAAAATCTTTAAATTCAACAACATTCCGCTGCGCGTACGCACACAAACGAACAAGGGCAGAGCTAACACGGCCAAGGCAACATACGCATTCATGGGCGCCATGATTATATACTTCACACTTAAACCCAAAGCTAAACAGGGCAACATGTAAGTTATTTAGTAAATAAAATCATGTGAATTCATTGTTGAATTGTTTGTCTATCCATCGGTATTACAATAAACACTACAGACTCAGTAAATTGCAGTCAGATTAGAATATTGGGCCACAAAAGGGATGAATGAAAGGAAAATTGCATGCAGCTGAGATGAGAATGATAAGAGGGATGTGTGGTGTGACACGAATGGATAGAATAAGAAATGAGTATGTATGAGGAAGTCTGAAAGTGACACCGGTAACAGAAACGTTGTGTGGAAAAAGGTTGTCATGGTATGGGCGTGTGATGCGGAGGATGTCGAGGGAATGAGGGAAATGTCGCCAGGAAAGTTTTGAGTATGCATGAGGATGGCTACTATGGATGGACGCTCTCCAACCTTCTCATGGCTCTTCCAACGTACGTTATACGGACTGAAACGTGGGGTGGCTGCGGACATACAGCACCCTAGGTAATCATTTGACAGTCCGCAGGCGCTTCTTGATCCCTTACAAGTTTGAACCATGTGTGTCCCTGTGTCAACTCTCCGCCATTCGGGCTTGCACAGAACACAACATCGAAGGTCGAGCACCATCTAAGAGAATAAAAAATAATCTTTATACAATTTTTTTTTTTCATAAATTGACTTTGTTTTCCTTACAATATATATATATATATTTACATTAAATTACATTATTAATAAGTTTTTATCAACAGCATTTTCATCGTACCTACTTGTTCTCGCTCTTCTCGCTCCTGCTTGCTCCGGGCGGCATGCCAAGTGTAAGCTACTCCTCCAGCCGGTCGAAGTTCACCGGTGAACTTACGATCGCCATAATAGATCGGGCCGACCTCCGCGTGGCTAATGCCATCCATCATCTTGCAACTAGCTTCCTCATACAGTGGGCAGACCCACAGCACATGGTGCAGGTCTTCCTCTTCCATACCGCAAACGATGGATGGACTTTGTGAAAGATGATGATGACTAGAGAGGGAGTGACTACCGTGATGACAACTACTAGTAGAAGTATGGAAGAACAAGACATGTTACACACATACATCAGCCTATAATGTTCCCACTGCTGGGATACAGGCCTCCTCTCTGTAAGAGGGAGTGGGCAGTAATCCACCACGCGGGCCCAGTACGGGTTGGTAGATTTCACATGTCTTCGAATTTTTGGTTCTAGGACATGCCGGTTTCCTTACGATGTTTTCCTTCACCGTTTTGAGAGCAGTGGTGATCAAATAATTTACACAAAGTAAAGCACCTGTCTGGGTTCGAAGCAACGACCTACAATACGGAAGTCGCGGCTGGCAAGACATGTTGCGCCGACCCAATATAAATTGGGATAAGGGCAGGAGAATGATGATGACTACAGAATCAGTTCAAGCAGGTTATGTGTGGTGGTAACTGTCAGTTTCCGCGGCTATTAATTGAATAGCCATAGGTAACAATGTTTATATACACTTTTGACCGAGGTAGGCTCGTAATGGCTTGTCGACGAATCACATGAAATTCTCATAAAGGTACCTACAAAGATTGTGATGCCAAATTATACAATACTGGTGTGTTTTATTACAGATTGCGTGCCATTTTTTAGCACCACAAGGAGTGGTAATGATGTCATCATCGTTAGTCCCCATCGATATAATCGGGTTAATAGTTGTAAAGGGGCCAAAGTGCGATGGACCTGTACTCGGTACCCGGTAGGATGCCGATCTGTTATCATAACTGTCAACAGTGTGAATGTTCAGCATAAGACCGAACACAGCCATTGAGATGATTTTCTTAAACCTCTTTACGTTAAAGAATTTAGAAAATTATAAAGAAGTGTTCCGTGTCTTTTTTGTTTGCATCAGTATATATTTGATTAAACAAATGGTTTTAATTTTACTCCATGTCACAGCATCAAAGAATACAAGATTTTTCAAGCAATTTCTCATAATATCAATATCAGTACCTGTTCATTGAAGCAGTTACTGAAAAGCCAAGGGCTGCAATAGTACGTATGTGTTGATATAATTTTTTGTTAATCTTATGCTTACTGCTTTTATAATATGCTCATAATTATCAAGCCTGGATTCCAACGCCAAGTTATGTAATACTGTGTGTTTTATTACAGATTTCTCGCCAGTTTTTAGCACGTCAAGGTGTGGTAATGATGTCATCATCGTTGGTCCCTATCGATATAATCGGGTTAATAGTTGTAAAGGAGCCAAAGTGCGATGGACCTGTACTCGGTACCCGGGTGGATGCCGATCCGTTATCATAACTATCAACAGTGTGATTGTGCAGCATAAGACCGAACATAAACATTGAGATGATTTCCTTAAACCTTTTGCATAGAAGAATTTAGAAAATGATAAAAATGTGTTCCGTGTATTTTTATTCGTTTGCATCAGTAAATATCTGTTTAAAAAAATGATGGTAATTTTACTTTGTGTCACAATACCAAAAATAAAACAAGTATTTTTCAAGTAATTTCTCATAATATCAATATCAGTAACTGTTCATTGAAGCAGTTACTGAAAAGCCAAGAGCTGAAATATTACGTATGCGCTGATATAATATATTTTGTTAATCCATAGACTTAATGTTTTTATAATATGCTCATAATTATTAAGCCTGGAAACCAACGTCAAGTTATGTAATACTAGTGTGTTTTATTACAGATTGTTCGCCAGTTTTTAGCACGTCGAGGTGTGGTAATGATGTCATCATCGTTGGTCCCTATCGATATAATCGGGTTAATAGTTATAAAGGGGCGAAAGTGCGATGGACCTGTACTCGGTACCCGGTAGGATGCCGATCTGTTATCATAACCGTCAACAATGAGATCGTTCAGCATAAGACTGAACATAGCCATTAAGATGATTTCCTTAAACTTTTTGCGTCTAAGAATTTAGAAGATTATAAAAAAGTGTTTCGTGTCCTTTTTGTTAGCATCAGTAAATATTTGTCTAAAATGAATGTTTCTAATTTTACCTTATGTCACAATACCAAAAAATATAAGATGTTTTCAAGCATTTTCTAAAAATATCAATATAGGTAACTGTTAATTGCAGCAGTTACTGAAAAACCGTGGGCAATAGTACGTAGGTACGCGTTAATATATCATTTTGTTAATCATAGGCTTAATATTTTTATAATATGCTCACAATTATCAAGCTGGATTCCAACGCCAAGATATTCAATACTATTGTTTTATTACAGATTGCTTGCCAGTTTTTAGCACGACAAGGAGTGGTAATGATGTCATCATCGTTGGTCCCTATCGATACAATCGGCTTAATAGTTATAAAGGGGCAAAAGTGCGATGGATCTGTACTCGGTATCCGGTAGGATGCCGCTCTGTTATCATAACCGTCAACAGTGAGATTGTTCACCATAAGACCGAACATAACCATTGATATGATTTCCTTACACATTTTTGCATATCTGAATTTTTATAGTAATAAAAAAGTGTTTATTGTTTGCATCAGTAAATATTTGTTTAAAATAAATGGTTTTAATCTTTCTCTGTTTCACAATACCAAAGAATACAAGACTTTTTCAAGCAATTTCTACTAATATCAATATACTGATAAAATGAGGGCAGCAATAGTACGTATGCGTTGATAGCAGTTTTTGTTAATTATAGGCTTAATTTATTAAAATGCTCATAATAATCAAGCCTGGATTTCAACGCCAAGTTATGCAATACTACTGTGTTTAATTACAGATTGCTTGCCAGTTTTTAGCACGACAAGGAGTGGTAATGATGTCATCATCGTTGGTCCCTTTCGATATAATCGGGTTAATAGTTATAAAGGGGCCAAAGTGCGATGGACCTGTACTCGGTACTCGGCAGGATGCCGATCAGTTATCGTAACCGTCAACAGTGTGATTGTTCACCATAAGACCGAACATAACCATTGAGATGATTTCCTTACACCTTTTGCACATCTGAATTTTATTAGTAATAAAGAGGGGTTTATTGTTTGCATCAGTAAATATTTGTTTAAAATAAATGGTTTTAATTTTTCTCTGTTTCACAATACCAAAGAATACAAGATTTTTCAAGTAATTTTTACTAATATCAATATCAGTGACTGTTCATTGCAGTAGTTAATGATAAACTGAGGACAGCAATAGTACGTATGCGTTGATATCAGTTTTTGTTAATTATAGGCTTAGTTTAATAATATGCTCATAATTATCAAGCCTGGATTTCAGCGCCAAGTTACGCAATACTGGTGTGTTTAATTACAGATTGCTTGCCAGTTTTTAGCACGACAAGGAGTGGTAATGATGTCATCATCGTTGGTCCCTTTCGATATAATCTGATTAATAGTTATAAAGGGGCCAAAGTGCGATGAACCTGTACTCGGTACTCGGCAGGATGCCGATCTGTTATCGTAACCGTCAACAGTGTGATTGTTCATCATAAGGCCGAACATAACCATTGAGATGATTTCCTTACACCTTTTGTACATCTGAATTTTTTTAGTAATAAAAAAGTGTTTATTGTTTGCATCAGTAAATATTTGTTTCAAATAAATGGTTTTTATTTTTCTCTGTTTTATAATACCAAAGAATACAAGATTTTTTCAAGCAATTTCTACTAATATCAATATACTAATAAAATGAGGGCAGCAATAGTACGTATGCGTTGATAGCAGTTTTTGTTAATTATAGGCTTAATTTAATAAAATGCTCATAATTATCAAGCCTGGATTTCAACGCCAAGTTATGCAATACTACTGTGTTTAATTACAGATTGCTTCCCAGTTTTTAGCACGTCAAGGAGTGGTAATGAAGTCATCTTCGTTGGTCCCTATCGATATAATCTGATTAATAGTTATAAAGGGGCCAAAGTGCGATGGACCTGTATTCGGTACTCGGCAAGATGCCGATCTGTTATCGTAACCGTCAACAGTGTGATTGTTCAGCATAACACTGAACATAGCCATTGAGATGATTTCCTTAAACTTTTTTGCTTATAAGAATTTAGAAAATTATAAAAAAGTGCTGCGTGTCCGTTTTTTTGCATCAGTAAATATTTGTCTAAAATAAATGTATCTAATTCTTCTTTGTGTCGCAATACCAAACAATACAAGGTTTTTTCAAGCAATTTCTAAAAATTTGAATATCAGTGACTGTTCATTATAGCAGTTACTGAAAACCCGAGGGCAGCAACAGTACGTATGCGATGGTATAATTTTTCATAGGCTTAATATTTTATTAAAATGCTTATAAATATCAAGCCTAGATCGCAATGCCAAGTTATGCAAAACTACAGTACTACATTAGTTTTTATTGCAGATTTAATGCCAGTTTTAGCACTCCATGGAGTGGCAACGATGTCATCATCGTTGGTCCACTTACACAAAACACTCATTTTGCATAAGTTATGCAAAACTAGTTAGTTTTGTTACAGATTACCACGACTAGGAGTGGTAATGATGACATCATCTTTGGTCCCTATCGGTATAATCGTTTTTTTTTTTTGTAAGTACAGGGGAAAAAATGCGATGGACCTGTGCCCCGAACCCGTTAGGATGCCTATTTACTATCGTAACTGCCAAGAAAGTGATTGTTCACCATAAGATGGAACATAACCATTGAGACGGTTTCCTTAAACCATTTTAAGTATCTGAATTTTTTAAATGATTAATTAAGCGTTCCTTGTTTTTTTTATTTGCATCAATAAGTATTTATTTGTCTAAAATAAATGTTTTTATTGTTCTCTGTGCCGCAATACCGCAGACTACAATATTTTTTCAAGCGATTTCTAATAATATCAATATCTGTGACTATTGCAGCATTAGTACTTAAGTGTTGATATAATTTACTGTTAGCTGTCCGATTCAATATGTTGGCTCGTAGATTTGCACGCTGCAGTAAGTCAGTAAAAGTAAAAAAAAATCGGGTATTCTTTCGGCTCAGCCCGGTGTGACGATGTCCGCGGCGGGTGTGCCACGCTGCAGACATCAGCCGGTCTATTTTGTACAAATCTCACCGTGAAACCTTAGATGAAGTGAGCGTGAAGTGAGCTCTAATTCCACCTTGTGCTAGGGATGACAGTATTGACAGCTCACTTTAAGCTCACTTCACTTAACTTTTCACGGTGTAACAGAATAGCACTGCAGGGGTGGTGACGGTTGGCGGTTAGTTTTATCAGACCCGTAATACAGCTTGACGAGGCCATGCGGGCAAAATATGTACCTGGCAAGGAACTTGTGGACAGCCGGCATTGCCGGAAGGTGGTGGTTGGTGTTTGGATGCTTGAACTTTGGTGATGGTAAGCTGGAACGATAAGCTGGACATTTACGATGGCCTATACTATTAATCTCCGCTGATTGCGACACCAAGCATAAGCAAAGCGAGATGTACTAGTGCGCTAATGAAGGTGGTGTGTGGTTGTCACATTTAGTAAGGAGTTTACAATATGGAGTGAGAAGCACGGCATGACTTGCACATTTTGAGTAAAATGGAAAATACACTATATTAAAATGCACAGAGCTGAAGGCAAATAGGTTTTACGGAAATAATAACGCAGAAGCCATAATAAGCTAAACAAAAAGTACTAACTAGCAAATAGGTACGCCATAAGTTAACCTAGGTAGGTAGGCTCACAGAGAATATAACACTTAATTAGTTGTTCAAAACTTACCCAGTTTGGGGTTACGAAAACACATAATTTAAAAGTTAAAAGTTGAATAATACGAGTTAATAAAAATTGTTGCCTGCTTTAGGCTTTTGAAGTGGTGGAGACCACGTATGTGCTGTGTGCTGGTCACCGTGAGGGATTCGGCATGTCCCAGAACCAAAAATTCGAAGACATGTGACATCTACCAACCCGCATTGGGCCCGCGTGGTGGATTACGGCCCACTTCCCCTCACTATAGGCTGATTATGCTGCTTATGTTGGTCACCGTGAGCCAATGGCACACGGGTCGCGCGTAGATTATGGGTCCTCATTCCTACGTTCGGATATGTCGATCACGTGCGATACCAGCACAGACAGCTTATTTATGTTGTTTAGTAACCTAGGACTTCCCAAATATTATTTCGTCTGTGGTTTGATTTGACATTTTATTGTTGACATTTTGTTATTTATAAGAAAGTAAAGTAACAAAACAATGTTACAACGTGGAGTTTATGGGTTAAATATAATGACAATCAACGCCCTGCGCGTACAGTACATAAATGCCTTTGGGATGCTTATGCGGTTTAATTCCGTTATATTATAACAACGGAATTAATGTCAGACAATAATAAATGACTTTTTTTTTCTTCTGTTTTTTATCTTTTGACATTATATAATTTAGAATATTTTTTGAAATTTAATTTTTTTTTTTGACATTATACTTAAAACTATTTGACATTCGATTAAAAACTGTTTGACACTTTATTTAAACTGCTTGAACTAATAATTCAGAGATTTATTATGTTTTTTTTTTGTATTTGTATTTAGATTGCATGTTGCCTGTATTCAACACAATTTGTGGTAATTCATGAATAAATAAACTAAAATGAAATTAATTAAATCTGCGGTCGATCGTATTAATTAGTTAATTAATTGAATACTTTAAGCACACAAATGTACAGAGGCGCACTTAATGCCGTAGGCATTAAGGCGTATCGGTGGCATTCATGCCATCCTCAGCAAGAGAGCTGCATCACTGCTTGGTTGTGGGACTTTTTTTTTTTTTGAGGGTGGGAAATCATCACATAACTTCTCCCGCTCTGGGCGGAGCGGGAGGGTGTGTCAGACTCTTACTGACTAAAACCCACCCGTATTCCTTCCTGTTGCCTGTGTTGCAGGGGCCTCGGTGACCCATAAGTACCTTCCCGCGACCCCAGCAGGCATCGGCCCTAGTGGACCCCTACTATATGTGCTGACGACATCTCTTTGAGGCGCGCGTGGAATACGACGCGCCGTCGACCCGGGCCTGGTCCTTACCGGACGGTGAGCTACCCATTGCTCACCGTCCGCAAGCCCGCGCCTACGGTGGCCGGAAATCCGCCCGGGATTCCCGACGCCCTGGGCGTCTCCTGCGGCGGCTAGGGGCGAGAGGGCGCGAAACTTGCCTTTCCCTGGTTGTGGGACTGCCGTGACAACAGCATTCTTAGCGTTGTTACAGTTACATGTCGAAAAAACAGCATTAGTTAGATTAGGTAACAGATCTTATTTAATATTGTTTTTTTATGGTTCTAACGAATGTCACGATTTTAATAGTAATAGTAAATATATTATAAAGAGAAAATATTTTTTTTCGTATCTTTGTTTGTAATGGATAAACTCAAAATATACTTAACCGATTGAATAAATTATTTCACCTATACAAAACTACATTATCAGCGAGTAATTCAACACATTAAATTTATGACTAACTAAATATACAAATAAATAAAAAAAAACAAAAGGAACTAATAATGTAACCCGAAGTATATTTTTTTTTATTTATTTACTTTCCAATGGCACTGCACAAATAACAAGACCCCTCTCACGCCGATAAAAAAACAAAAAAATCCAATATAGAAATCCAATATAAACATTTTATACAGTGCAGTACTGGTCAACGCGCCTTTCTTTTTTTAAATTTGCGAATAACTTCTCCCGCTCTGGGCTCTGGGCTCTTACTGACTAAAACCCACCCGTGTTCCTTCCGTTACCTGTGTGTTGCCAGAGGCCACGGTATCTCTTTCGGAGTTCGCGACCCCGGCAGGCCCTAGCGTACTCCAACAGTAGTGCTGACATCTTTTTGAGGCGCGCGTGGAACACAATGCGCCGTGGACCCGGGCCTGGTCCTTATCATACCATGGGCTGGACCAGGGCCGGACGCGAGAGATCACCGCCGCCGATTGCCTCCACGAGGACACGGTGATGCCCGGCCAAGCCGGGCACATCTCCACCGTATGCTCCACCGTGTCCTCCGGGTGATCCACACAATGATGACACCCAGGTGTTTCCTCCCGCCTTATCCGAAACAGGAACCTCCCGAAGCAGCCGTGTCCGGTGAGGACCTGCGTCAGACGGAAGGTGAGAACGCCGACGACGACGAGACGCTTATCCCCCGCAATTGTGGCGTGTCCAGCACTGGGTTGCGACACTCGCACTCTCCATGTCGCCATGAGATACCACCAGAGCACTGCGATTTGTATGGCGGTATCGCATATTAAATCATGAAAATTGGGGAGGTGGTGAAAGCGTTAATAATTAATTAACTAAATGTAAAGATCCGACAGGGCATGTGTCGGAGAAAGGAAAATATTAAAGTGGATAGAATAGATATAAATTGTTGTTTGACATTTCTTATTCCAAATTATTATTATTTTGTGGAAAGTTGATACTAATTTAATATAGCAATACCTTTTGTAATACATTTTCTAAACCAAACAAGAGACAAGAGTACAAAATAACTTCTTGTCCACACTCACAACAGTAATCATTTATTTTGAGTTTCACACTTCTATATATCATTATATATTAATACGAACAAGATTAACGTGCATCTTATTGGTCAAAACGCATGCATCGGGCGGACGAGTCGTGGGCCATGCTATGCGATTATCACCTTAAAGGTGAGCATGCCGAAGTTTGGCCAATGGTACATGTAAATTCCTCGTTAAACTATTCGAATCCAATTTCTTTTTTAGCTTAAAACTATTCGAATTAGTTTTCGGAAACTATCTTTTAAACGACGAGTGTTGAACTTTATAGGCGAAGATACGAAATCCAGGCGAACGAAGTCGCGGGCGAAGTGCTAGTACTCAATAATTATGCATGAACTTAGGCGGTAGGTTTTTTTTATGAATTCTGTATTATAAAGCTTGTGTGTGAGTGAATATTTGTGTAACTGAAAAGATTTTTATTTTTACTCTCGTTGTGATCTTGGGTATCTAAATTAATATTTCAGGATTATTGAGAGTATTTTCTGACGTTTCATAAGTGCCCATGTAGGTTTATGTGAAATCAAATATTCTGATTTTTCTTTGTGGTGGGCACTGTCGGTTTCCGCGACTGCGAGTTGAAAAAAAAGGAAATAATTTTTCTGATCATCAGTTGACGAATGTAATGAAATGCATACAAAGATGGCACTATACAATACTACTGTTTTATTGCAGATTTCCTGCCAGTTTTTGGTACGACAAGGAGTGGTAATGATGTCATCATCGTCGGTCGCTATCGATATAACCGAATTAATAGTTGTAAAGGGGCCAAAGTGCGATGGAACTGTACTCGGAACTCGTCAAAATGCCGATCTGTTATCGTAACCATCAACAATGAAATTGTTCATCATAGGACCGAACATAACCATTGAGACGAATTAATTAAGCTTTATTGTGTATAAGAATTTAGAAAATTATAAAAAAGTGGTTCGAGCCGTTTCTGTTTGCATCAGTAAATATCTGTTTAAAATAAATGGTTTTAATTTTTCTCTGTTTCACAATACCAAAAAATACCAGATTTTTTCAAGCGATTTCTAATAACATCTATATCAGTGACTGTTTATTGCAGCAGTTAAAGCAATGGCAGCAATAGTACGTATGCGTTGATATATTTTTTTATTAGTCATAGGCTCAATGTTTGATTAATATCCTCATAATTATTAAGCCTAGATGCCAAGTTATACAAACTACTATGTTTTATTCCAGATTACATGCCAGTTTTTAGCACGACAAAGAGTGGTAATGCTGTCATCATCGTTGGTCCCTATCGATACAATCGAATTAATAGTTGTAAAGGGGCCAAAGTGCGTTGGACCTGTACTCGGAACTCGTCAAGATGCCGATCTGTTATCGTAACTGTCAACGATGTGATTGTTAGCCATAGAAATGAACATAACCATTGATTTCCTTAACATATTAAGCCCCGCGCGACACCGATTCGGAGTCAAACAATAGAAAATCAATTGTGTCTCATTAGCTGTCCTTGATCAATTAAACCAAATTGAGTAATATTTATTTAAATATCTTAATAATATGTTCCATGTTTATTTGTTTGCAACAGATTTTTTTTTTAATAAAATAAATGTTTTTAATTAATTTATATTTGGGTTTCAATACGAAAATTACATGATTTTTTCAAGCAATTTCCAATAATATCAATCAACGGATATTGATATTAATTATGTTTACATAACATCGGTGACTGTTTATTGTGGCATTTACTGAAAAGTCGAGGGCAACAATAGTACGTTTCCGTTGATAACATTGTTTTGTTAATCATAGGCTTATCAATTTGAAATTTTAATAAAACACATACATAAACTCACGACTTCTTCCCATGGGGGTAGGTAGGAACTATAGAACGCCACCTGCTACGCTCCTTACATACTCCTTTAGTCTCGTTATGTTCATACATCTGGTTATACACGCACGCCGGTTACGAATACAGCGCACCTAACCTTTTAGAAGAACATCACCAATGAGGTCACTATACAGATTGAAATTGAAAACATGCGACAAACAGAAATGGGAGATTGTACTCGTCATTATGAACAACTTTTACTAAGGGACCAAAGCTGTTTTCGCGAAAAAAAATCTGCTGTTCCATACATTTTGATGTGTAATGCGAACATAAATGTAGGGAACAGCTGATATTTTTTTCGCGATTTCGGGTTTGGTCTCATAGTAAAAGTTGTTCATAATGATAAATATAGTCTCCTATCTCAATTTGTCGCATGTTTTCAATTTCACCCTGTATGTCTTCCTGGGGCGTCCCCTCCCGGCGTTTCCACTCACATCTGCCTCGTTACCTTTTGTTAGTCGCCTTTCCTTCATCCTAATAATATGTTCATACAATAAAATACTGTTGTGTTTTATTTCAGATATGGAGCCTGTTTTTAGTACGACTTATAGTGGCAATCCCGTTATCATCCTTGGTCCCTATCGATACAATCGGGTTTTATCTTGCAAAGGCGCCAAAGTGCGATGGACTTGTACCCGGTACCCATTGGGGTGTCGATCCACTATCTTCACTTTTAACAGTGTCATTATTAGCCATAAGACTGAACATAACCATTGAGAATTTGATGCGATTTCCTTGAACCTTGTTCAGTATCTGAATATTTATTGCAACGTACTGTTTCGAGTTTTCTTGTTAGCATTAGTAAATATTTCGGTAAATACGTAAACGTTTTTTTTGTTATTCGTCCTTTGGTGTCTCAATTAAAATGGTACGATCGAACTGTTTCTGAGTAGTTATTACAAGCCGATGGCAGCAAGAGATGTGTCTAGGTTGTTCTTTTTTATTTTGTATTGTTTGTTACTGGTTTGTTAATAAATCAAATTATCTTTAAGTATTTTAGATCATTACATAATCACAAACATCCCAGCGCTGATATTTTGCTGGATTCGTTTTCTCCTCTACTGATCGTTATTTCCTCACTACCGATCGTTATTTCTCCTGACAAAGTTTATTCTGTTTATATGTATGTATCTACGTATCTATTCTTGTATACTATAGTTATTTTCGTGTTATCTATCCCTTAAGTTGCACCTGCCATGTGTCTTCCCTGCATCGTCCTAAGGTTGACTGGTAGAACATGCCTCAGGCATTAAGTCCGCCTTTGTACGGTATTTTTTTTTGCTTGTGCATAATGTTTTAATAAATAAATAATCAGCCTATAACGTTCCCTTTGCTCGGACTCAGACCAGCTATCTGCACTCCAATATGCGGGCGGGTTAATGCATACAGCAGCAGGCTTCGCTTGACGCTTTCTATGTCTACTTTACTGTTGAACAGAAATCGCCTGTCTACATTTTTCGGAAGAAAACTGTCAACACTCTACACGGAAACGTCATTTTTGTCTACTCTTCCGTCGACAAAACGGTTCTTGCGCTAAGCCTGCAGGTCACTAAACCGTCTTTTAAGCTTTGGTACTTAGTAATGCCGGTTTCTTCATGATATTGATAAAATATACAATGCATTTATGTTGTATTACAGATACAGATTTGCGGCCCGTGTTCACCACGTCAAGGAGTGGCAACCCTGTGGTCATCTTGGGTTCTTATCGCTATAATTGTGTAAAAAAACGGCGGGAAGGTGCCAAAGTACGGTGGACTTGTACTCGGACCGACTTGCGATGCAAATCGGTTATTATTACAGTCCATGATACCATAGTTGTACTATCGGCCAATCTTCCGCATGCTCACCTCTAAGGCGATAATCGTATAGCACGGCTCACGACTCGATCGCCCGATGCAAGCGTTTTGGCCAATGGGATGCATGAAGCGTATTTTAGCCGTGTTTGTATTAATGTAATTATGTATAGTGTGTGTGACAGTCACACTAGGCGCGTGCTATGCTCACTTGTTTGTAAGACATTTTTTTAATGGGCACGGCCAGCGAGAGCGCTTTATGAATTGTTATTGTTGACAAGAAGTAATTTCGTACTAATATCTTCCGTTTGGTTTAGAAAATGTATTATTGGTATTGCTATACGCGTACCCTAAAAAAACTTTATTTAGCATTTTTGTTTACCACTTTGCCAAATTACAGCTTTCTAGTAAGAGTCTGTGAGCTAAGCTGGGGACAGACAGACAGACAGACGGTCATGGCGAAACTATAAGAGTTCCTTGTTGACTACGGAACCCTAAAACGAAGCAAGTTACGTAGTTTTGTTAGAAATTGTCATTTGCTATCTCTTTCTTTTATTGCTGTTTTGATTAAAATAGCAAAATTACTTACAGTAGTATTTGAACCATTACTTGGCGCAGTTTATACAATGTTATCAGATTTTTTTATTATTGCTGTCGCAACTTTTGCAACTGCAATAAAAATAAGTTCATTATCTAAGCACCATTGTTATTCAGTGGGAACGTCAGAACATCTGGTTAAACAATAGATCGGCTTTATAGAACGGCCATAAAATACGGTCGCAAAAAATTACGAAATATTTCTTCAACACACTTGCTTGTAAAGTGACTCAGAAATTCAGCTTATTATATAGAAGTATTTTTACTTTACATTTCTTTTTTCAATATACGCAGTTTTTGTCCAAAAACAATGAATATTTTTGAGAAAAAAAAATTCGTTACATCAGATAAATCAATCATCAAAATTATCATCATTTCATAAAATTATATATTTTTCACTACATATTAACCTTAATTTGCTTATTCAAAACATTATTTTGTTTATTATATTTTTTATATAGGCTGTTTAGCGGTTTTTCCAGCGCCTTTATTTACACCTGCGGCGCGCGGGATAAACAAAACAAGCGCGGTATTTTCCAGAAATACTTGTTAACGTTTTCATTGTGTGGTTAATTATTATCAAAAATGTTGACTTCAATTAGGAAAGAAGAGCGAAGAGCAACGCGTAGATTTAACCCCCCGGAAATACTAATCTAGGCACGAAACGCTAGTGAAAGCCTGTTGCCTGCAAAATCTAGAGAGAAATACCTAGCGGCGTACGAAACTAATAACAATACCAGTCTCTTTTTTTCCTCTCAAGTTGAAAACCGTCGTATGAAACGCGCACACACTCGACTCCCTTATCGCGCTCGCTCGCCCTCGGCTCGCGCGAATAATACCGGCTCGTGCAGTGAGTAACCAACATACCACACATATTTATATTTTTTGTTACACGCCCTATACTCACACAAATTCATATTGTCTCTAATTGGACGAAACCAGGAAGGGGTGTGGTTTGTCACTAGCTGCGCTTGCCGCAGAAATATTTTCTAAAGTGAGCATGCTTAAGTTTTGCCAATAGTACATAAAAAAGTACATACTCATTGACATGAAATTTAAATTAAATGATAATATTTTAAAACTAGATGGCGCCGGCTTTTTCTAGATGACTGCTCCCTGAGAAGGAAGGCCGGAACAATCACAGAGGTCATGGTCTCTTTTAAAGTCCAAATGATTAAGTCTATGAGTCTTACAATACAGGGCAATGTCTGGAAAGTGCTTTTGGAAAAAGTGCCATTGCAGCTTCGAGTTGGCCTGTCCCGACACGCATGCATCAGTCATCGTGTAGCTCAATACTATTTTAGGGAGCTCAACGTTCAACGCTCATTAAACACGAATAGGTACTCGTAGGTACTTGTATTTTGCGTAAAATAAACCTTTTAAGCTTCGGACATAGCAGAGGCCAAGTCTGCTATTTGCAATGATTGGTCATGAAATAAAATAAATAAAAATAAAATAAAATAAATAAAAATAAAATCTTTATTTCCACTTTTACAGTTTTACATTTATCACTTGGTATATAAATTGTCGTTTAATACCGAGTTATAAATCTCTGACACCCAAGCGAATATAAAACTTGTGTTGAGGGTGTCAGGGCTCTCAAGTTAGACAAGCAAAAGTTCGGAATTTCACAAAAACTAAAATAAATTAATTACGAGAAAACCATGTACGAGTATATAGTGTGTGTTGTGTTGTGTTGTGTTGTGGAGTGTTTATTTATTTATTTTATTCTTATTCGGGTAACGTACAGCTAATTTACAGAGTTCTTATACAATATCAAATGTAAGGCCATTTACTCCACCACTGATAAACACTAAAATAAAAAGGAAAAAAAAAGATGGTTATGACGACTATAACAAGGCAGGGTCTTTAATTACCATTGTACTAAAAGTTCGTAATCTCCTATATTTATAATGGCATGTCAGTGGCAAAAGAAATGTCAAAATAATAGGAGAGTACGACTTTTAGGGCCGATTCACACCAGAACGGCAGAAGCCGGCAGCGGCCGCTAGCGACACGACGCGGGCAGTACTGACAAGACGCGCATAGCCGCGAGGCCGCGAGCGGCGCCGCAAGCGGCCTCGCGGCTCCGCGGGCGCCCGCACGACCTTTTAGAGCTTTTCAAGCGATACTGGTCTTTTGATTAAGAATAGAATTAGATAAAGTTTAAAATTATTTCACACTGAAAGTGCTCGCCGCGCCGCTGCCGGCCGCTGCTTTCCCGGTGTGAATCACCCTTATGTACGAGATTGTTCGAGTGTTAGTAGCACGCCATCGGAAAATCATAATGACGTCTTGTATTAGGAGATAACCAAAACTGACAATGACCGTGTTAATGATCAGCCGCAAAATTGCGTTAGCTGACTTGGCTCACAGTTTGCGAGTCATTTCAGTCGCTGGCCTTTCGCTGGGCTCATGAACGAATACATTCGGAGACAGTTTAGCACTGGCTCAAAAACTGGCCTCGTGTCTGGAGCCCTTAATATCCCATTAAGGCGCTGACAAGACCAAATTGACCAAAATAGGCTTCTCTTAAGAAAAAAAATTGCCAAATCTGTATAGTTTGTGGTAGCAGAAAAAATATATGTTAATTTCGAACATATTTCCCAGAACTTGCTTGTTACCAAAACACGTTTTGAAAAATAATCTCGATACAAACTAACGTTAAACTAACCTCTTACCTTGAGTTCTAATCCAAAATATCTGTATTAAATATCAACATACGTTACGTATTTAATTAATAACAAGAACGTCTTATTTGAATGCAGAACTTGGTTGTTTTTTATTTTCGATTACTCAACTCAATTTTGAGTAAATAGATAATTGCTTCATATTTTGCAATAAATTTCAAGCGTTGTGTCATCGCGCTTCTCTTTCTTGTCTATGCAATCTGACAGTGACCGCGGTTTAGGTGTTGTCAGCGTCTTAATATCTAGTTTAGTGTAGCATATATTTTTTTATTCGCGTGAAAATAAATTTAGGTTTGCCTCCCGTTTAGTGTTTTAATCCAGCGTGTTTTTATATTTTAAATCAGATTACCTAAAATTAGTTGAAAGAAATATAGTTATACAGCGTGTATTCAAAATGTGTGGTCGTATTTAAGGATGTGGTACGAGTAATTAAGTATTTTGTATTTTATAATTTTTTATTTATATCTTATTGTATGTTGCACTGGTTGACGTCGTCATCACGTCAACGCCGGCTGCCGCTGGAAACCAGCGCTGGGAGTCTGTCTCGCATAGGGTTGGAGCATTATGCTGAGCGATGGCCGTTTTGCGTGGATGTGACGCATATTTTCTCACAACATGTTCTTTTTTAAAGCAAAAAGAAAATTCGTTTATTTGCGGTAGACACCACTTTTTGTGTTTGTGATCCTTCTTTACGACAAGAAGGAACACAAAGACAAAAAATTTTTTTTAGTGCGACGTTGGTCTCATGATGATGTGCATTACACCCTCAAATATGATCATACATATCTGATACACGCTGTATAATAATCACATAAAAAGCATAGGTATTAACCATAATTATTGTAACTAAATAGATTTTTGATATTCTAAAGACTCGTGCAGACTAGCGTGATATCGCGGGCGCGACAGGCAGCAGTATGACTGTCGCGCCCGTGATATCGCCCAATCTGCACGAGCCTTTTCACCGTTCAAGTATGCACGTCTGTTGTTGCTATGTCAATTTTTAAATGAAAAACTACTTCAGTGCCTAATTAACACCGGTTATTTTTGCAGATGCGCAAGTTATATTTACAAAGACAAAGAGTGGAAATCCAGTAATCATTCTAGATCGTTATCGGTATAACCGAACGAGTGTTACTAAACATAAAACAAGATGGAGGTGCACCCGAACAGATATTAGTTGTAAATCCGTTATATCAACAATTGGCGATGTTGTAGTTCAGATTAAAAATGAACATAACCATTAATTAATCGTTATTGTAACCAAGAGCGAGAGCAGTGGTGGCCCAGTGCTCTCTGGTGAAGAAAAATATTGTGAGGAAACCAGCATGTCCTAGAACCAAAAATTCGAAGACATGTCACAGAGGTTGTGGAGGCCTGTGTCCCAACAGTGGGATCATTATAGGCTGATTATGTATGTTATGTATTGTAGCTTTAATTTTGATTTGAAAATACATGCAGCTGTTGTCGTGAATTTATTTCTATCAGCTTTTTATTAATGCAGGATGAAATTGAATTTATGGCATCCTCTTAAGGGGTCATTGTATTCATCAATCAGTACAATGACCCTTAAGACGATGTCACTGAATTCAATTTCACCCTGTAGTATGAATCTTCCCATGTTCCCAGCGTTAGGTTGTGAAACAATTTTTCCAAATTCTTAGTCAGAATAAGGCTGAGAATCAGAATCTTCTGAATGTAAAAAGTGCCAGAGATAGTCCCCAAACGCCCAACCTTCACCTCTTCCTATTGTTTGAGCTGGGTAGAACAAGGGGTGCAAACCTGAATCTGCGCGCAGAAATTGAAAATTATAGTTTTATTCCTTAATAGACATACATGTAGCTAAGAATAATAACTTCCGACTCCCATTCCTCCCCTCGTCCCGCCAATTTTTTGTTCCCTGGAACGCAGCAGACCTGGCAGTACTGTCGTGCCGTGATCTCAGACAACGGTTACACGGCTGGTGCTACTATAGTCACCATCGGCAGCCTTGTTCCACACACTGCTGAGTATAGGTCTCCACGCTTTTGTGCCATGTTTCCTCATGGTATGTGCGGATCTCAACCAAGTTACAGTCAACGGGACGTCAATGAGAAACGAGATTATTCGTACCGAACGTGACGTCCGGTGGTGTACGGTGGACACGCGGCCATAGTAAATGTATGTATCGCTTCTTCGGCGCCGTCGTAGCTCGGTACAATGACACAATATTGAACATAGTTGACGACACAAAGTTTCTTGGCGTGATGATAGATGCAAAATTAAACTGGAAAGCTCACATAGAATTTTTAACTAAAAAGCTAAGTTCATTCGCGTATGTTTTGTACAAACTGGCCCTTGAACTTAACCCAGATGCCCTGGTAACGGCATATCATGGACTGGTTGCATCGCTACTGCGTTATGGCATTATATTTTGGGGTAACTCAACGAATAAGGAAATAGCGTTTAAGGCTCAAAAGAAATGTATTAGGGCGATGTTTAATTTAGTGTCGTCGGAAAGCTGTAGGCCATTGTTTAGAAGATACAAATTACTAACTCTACCGTCCCTGTATATTTTTGAAGCTGTGTCGTTAGTCAAATCTAACCCTCACCTGTTTCCACGAATATCTGACACCTTTCTGCGTAACAGACATGACAATAGCCAACTCTGCCTACACTCTGCAAAAACGGCTATTATGGGAAAAAAGTTTTTTCTGTATGGCTCCTAGAGTATACAATAAAATACCACAGGCATTAAAAGCTTTACCCGCAAATTTATTTAAAAAAAAGATTCGAAATTCATTAACGGATAAGTGTTACTATAATATCAATGACTTCTTGACGGATACCTTCTGAAATTGTTTTTAACTTTTATTTTGACATTGTTTTTATTTTTCATTTTGACATTGTACTTAATAATTAATTTTTAATTTTTATTTTGACATTGTACTTAATAATTAACTTTTAATTTTTATTCTGACATTATTTTAAAGATAATAATGTAATTTTAAATAAGCACCTATACTAAATATGACCTGTTATGTAAAATTAAAATTTGTACGCCTTGACAGATAAAACAGGTTCGGATTTAGATACCTTTTTAAGATCTTGCGTACTTTAATTTGTGTATAAACGCATGTTTTTGACAAATAAATAATCTTTATCTTTATCTTTAACTTACAGAGGCAACATTCACGACGACGAAGAGTGGTAACTATGTGCTGAATCTTTATGGATATCGGTATTATCAGGCCTCGGCTGGTGCCCAGGGGACCAAAATGCGATGGACATGTGCTAGAAAAATCTATGGATGTAGATCCGTCATCATAACAGTCAACGGACTTGTGGTTTTAACTAAAAATGAACACAATCATTAAAATTAAAATGTTTTTTTTTTGTGAGGTAGGTAAAATCTTAATTCTTTTTTCTTTTCTTATTGTATGCTTTCAATGGCGGCTGCAGATCGCAGCTGTAGGTATTTGTGTGAATCTATAATAATATATTCAAGTTCTTAATGGATTTAAGAATGTTAAGGCTCGTTGCAGACTGGGGCGATATCGCGAGCGTGACAGGCATATTGCTGCCTGTCGCGTCCGCGATATCACGCTAGTCTGCACGAGGCTTTACTTATTAAAAAAGATTTTTTAACTACAATAAGTACATACATGGTGACATACGTGGCTTCATGAAATACTCGTGTTATGTCACTGACATTCAAAGTGTTTACACTTAAATTACAGAGGCAATTTTCACAACAACTATGCATGGGAATCCCTTAATCATCATTGGTTCATATCGGTACAATCAGGCTTGTACTAGCAGTAGACACAGGATCCGATGGCGATGTACCAGAAGATCGACGGGTTGCAAATCGGTTCTGATCACGGTAAAAAATGTAATAGTTAGTTTAAAATATGAGCATAACCATTGAATTGTTTTTTTTTTTTTTTGTGAATAAATGTTTCTACCTAATTGATTTTTAGTAATAAGATAGAAAATTCGTTTATTGGCATAAAGGCTCGTACCGACTAGCGCGATATCGCGTACGCGACAGGCAGCGGTATCCCTGTTGCGCCCGCGATATCGCCCCAGTCTGCACGAGCCTTTAATGTAATAAAAACGCAAAAAGGGCTTTACCTCGGCATGCTACTTTTCTTTGTCATAGTAGGTCGTTTGCAATCTACAGGGTCTAATTAAATTAGCGTAGATGTGATGGTATTGTTATCTAAACACGATAAAATAAAAGATTAGAAGTTTTTTTTGTGGGTCAATGACATTTGGTAGTGTTGTCACTTGAAGTATGAAATGAGAAAATCAGTTTTTTTTTATCGTATTTAAGTATCACGTCTGTGAAGTTTACAAAAAAAAAATAGATTTTTTAAACTAATATTTTAAGTGACTACACTAACTGCGGTCGACGACCCCACAAAAAACTCATAGAATTAATTTCTTTTTTGTTTTATCATGTTTAGACACAGATATCCGCATCATGTCTGCGGAGTTTCACTAATTAATTTAATTAATATTTAATTAATTTAATTAATATTTAATTAATTAATTTAATTGGACCTTGTATATTGATTCGGCCCAGGACATAGCTACAAGTTTGACGTAGGTATTTGCTAATGAGTGTAGGAAATGAGCTTACGTAGGCGAGCAAAAGAAAGGCGACGTGTAGCACGTAGAACCGCGTAGGCCATGCGTAGACCCCGCGTAACTGCCTTCGCTGGAACAACGCTGAATTGAAATTGAAATAGTGAAAGAAAAGAGAGACTGGTTTTTTATTGTGTACTTTTTGTTGGTGGGAATAAAGTTGCCTTTCTTTTATTTCTTCTTACTTAACGGTCTAGTTTTGTTACAGATTCCGAGCCAGTTTTCAGTACGACAAAGAGTGGTAATGATGTCATCATCTATGGTCCTTATCGCTATAATCGGGTGAATAGATACAAAGGGTCCAAACAAAGATGGCACTGTACTCGGACGGCACTGGGGTGTAAGTCAGTAATCGTCACAGTCGACAATGTGATAGTTTCTCATAAAAAAGAACATTTGCATTCTTAGAAACGGGAGGCAACATTATGCTGGTACCAAATTGTTTCAGATCAAAGGAGTTTTCATTTAATTTGTCAATTTTTCTTAAGTTTATTTCGGGAAAATAACTAAATTACGTACGGGTGCAACTAATTTTAGTCTTTTGGGATACGAGCTAAGCTCAGAATATGCATGTACATACTTTATAATAATAAATGTTACTTGACCATACTACAGGTATGTGCTCGGCCCAGTACTCGAGAATGGTCACGCCACATTGTACTGGGATCAATCTATCATCACTGACAGAACTATTGTATCTCATAAGCCTGACATTGTGGTGATAGATCGACGAGAGCGCCGTGCAATGATTGTGGATATCGCTGTCCCTCGTGACGAGAATCTAGTGAAAATTGAGAAATAAAAAAAATTCAAGTATCTTGACTTAGCACACGAGGTTGTCGACATGTGGGACGTGGACTCTGCAAGCATTGTACCGATAATCGTTACTGTTAATGGCCTAATAGTGGAGAGCCTCGAACAACACCTCAGCAGGCCCAACCGCGCAATGAGAGCCTCAGGGCTTGATTCAGAAAGCAGTATTCCTGGACACGGTACGCATAGTGAGGAGGTTCCACTTTCTAGAGCCCTGACCACCGGCAGCTTGGACCCTGTTTCTGATGCCGATGGTACACTTTTTTTTATTTTTTTTTGCATATATTTTTTTTAAATATGTAAGGGCTGATTTTTCAATAGTCAGATAACTTTTATCTGAGGAATAAAAATATCGGTTTAACATATTTTCTATAGATAAGCTGTCAAACCGCTATTTTTATTACTATTTTATCTTAGTTAACAAGTTGGAACTACTTGGAATCAGAGGAACTCAGCTAAAACTCTTCAGAAGCTATTTGACTGGTCGGTCTCAGAGTGTTAGGATTAACCACGTCAATAGTGGAAACCTTCCAGTCACATATGGGGTTCCCCAAGGCAGTATCCTAGGCCCAACCCTATTTCTCGTCTATATAAACGACCTCACGAGTCTCAAACTCTCCCATGGCAAAATTATCTCTTTTGCAGATGATACTGCTCTCAGTTTCTCTGCCGATACATGGGAAGGGGTTTTTAAAGCCGCCCAAGAAGGTTTCGATGCTGTGAGGGAATGGCTAGAGGACAATGTGTTAACGTTGAATGTAGATAAAACCAAATATGTGTGCTTCGGTATACGGTCAAACACAGAAATAAAACATAATCACAATAACATCATAGCACACGAGTGTTCCTCTAAAGAAAACTGTTCATGTCCTAAACTAGAGCGTGTAACGGTAATGAAATATCTAGGCGTTATCATAGACGAGAACCTCAACTTTAAGGAACACATAAAGGCCCTCTGTGGTAGGATCAGGAAGCTAATTTATATATTTCAGACACTCCGACACGTCACCGAACCCTCCGTGCTGAAGCGGATATACACAGCCCTTTGTCAATCCCTCATTACTTACTGTATTACATCATGGGGAGGATCCCCTAAAACTACATTAAAACCAGTTGAGGTTGCCCAGCGTGCCATCCTAAAGGTTTGCACCTTCAAACCCAGATTGTCTCCTACTACGCAGCTTTACGAATTCTGTGGAGTCCTTACAGTGAGGCAACTTTTCCTTCTCAATATTATATTAATGCAACATAAGAAGATCTTTTACAACCCACTCACTTTAAATAGGCGCACAAAATATGTGGTTTGCCCAAAGCCCATCGCAACTAAAACAAAATTTAGCAATAGGTTTGCTCCATTTATTTGCCCCTACATCTACAATACCATAAATAAAAAACTTAACATATACCCGATGACAAAAAAATCTTGTAAAACTACAGTAAGTGAGTACCTACAGAAACTCACATATGAGGAGACGGAAAAATTGCTTGAGATACCTAGCTAAAAATAAATTAAAAGACAATAGTTGAATTATTAAAATTAAACTTAGTAACCTATCACTAAAATAACAAAAGGTCATGCTCCGCAATCTTACACACCCTCTTACACTCATTCACGCACACCTCCATCACAGACAAAGAGAGGACTGCATACACACCTACTTAAATATTATAGTTTAAATATTGTTAACTTAAATTTAAATTTCTAATTTTTATTTTTATATTTCTAATTAGGATACGTACATTCATACATGTGATCATTGCACGGACATAATAATGATAATTAATTTGTAACTCAGGGGGATCGGCGTTGAGGGCTGAAATACAGGCTATGCCTAGTTCGGCCCCAAATGCTAATACTTTTGTGTACTATAAGTTTAGATTAAGCACTCTACTTGATAACTAATGTACATTTTTACGTGAATAAACATAAACACATTAAACACATTAAAAGTTATCTGACTTTTGAAAAATCAGCCCTAAGTGTTATAAAGGGGATGTAAATGTTACTTGTAACTAGTTAATTATGTAAGTGTAAAATGAATATGCTTAGTTCAATAATATTGCAAAATATGTAGCTAATAAAGATAGTTTGGTCAAATTACGTGTTTTCCAAGAGTTTTTTGTTTATAATTTTAAGATAAGTACGAATGATTTATTAAACTGTTTATATAAAATTAACGTTTTCTTTCATTAAAACATGGCACAATGTGAGCATCTTCCGGGTGTCCCCTGGTTCACTAGGAAGGTGTAAAAAAGTACCTCCCTAAAAATATAACGCATAGAATATCTCCTCTGAGTTATCAGAGTAATTTTCTTGCTATTAACTCAAAGAAACAGATAGAAGAAAAAATCATTTCTTTAAATTACACCAAAAGGAACTATAAAAAAAGAGACTATTTTACTAGAGAAAGAGTAAGTAATTACCACTCACATAATTTTTTATTCCAGTTACTCAGGATCTAATCTTTGGTCTGACGAGGAAAGGCAATCCTGTGTTGGTTCTGGGTACCTATCGGTATAACCTGGCCCGGAGATGCAAGGACAACAAGATAACATGGTCATGTACCCGCAGACGGCTCGGGTGTAAATGTGTGGTCATAACTGTCAATGATGAAGTGGTTAAGCAACAACACGAACATAATCATTAATTTGTGTTTTTTTTTTTAATAATTTTAAGTTGTAACCGACTAATTTGTAACTGGGTTGAGCCGTCAGAAGCCCGAAAGTCTGACAACCAATCTTACCAAGGTGTATCGTATCTGAAGTTACTGGGTTGTGGAGGTCAGATAGACAGTCGCTCCATGTAAAATACTGGTATTCAGCTGCATCCAGTTAAACTGGGACACTGACATAGCTGGGAAAAGGCTAGGTAGATGATGAATTTTGAACCGACTCCAAAAAAGGGAGTAGTTTTGAATCCAACCAGTACAACTTCTAAGGCAAATCCTTGTATCGATGTTCTCAGAAGATGAGTGAAAAGTGCCGCGCGTTCAAAGAACTGGGCAAATGTGGCAATATTGTGACTGCTGTGACGAATCACACGCATCTCCCCCCAAGATGTGAGAGGACCATGGTTGGCACATACAAGTTTACGAAGCTAAGAAAGACGTATGGGATGTTGTGAAGATGATCCACAGATCGTCTACAAACACTATCATTAAGAATATTGAACTCATTCAATATTTAACTGAAATTATTTTGATATTAGAGTGATAACATTCATAAAGAAAGCGGTACTACTGGATACAGCACACTTACACCCGGTTTAGATATGAGGATTCACAGTTTAATTGTAGCGAAACTTGTTTTAATTAAGTTAAAAGTTGTTAAGTTAAACATTAGAGTTATAATTTATTTTATTCACAATTTTATGAATACAAAAATGATCTCTCCTTCATTTTTATATTGAATAAATGTTATCTAAGTATTTACCTGAAACTGATTGTTTTGCATTATTTGCGAGTTGGTGCCGGAGCACAATGACATCCAATTTGATCTATTTGATCTATTTTATAGATAGCTTAGTAATGAATTCTTCAATTAACAGGTAAACCATACGAAGTAGTGAATCTGAACGGGAAAACAGTTATTATCTACCAGAACTATACCTTTTCGAAGCAAGGTCCTTCGTTTCGTTACCAAGCCTGCTCCAAGAAGGGGAAGAATTGTCGTGCCAAGCTCACTCTGAACGAGGACGGGACGATAAAGAGTGCGGTGACAGAACATAATCATCTTCCTCCGAAAATCATTCAAACTTCTGATGGAAGGTACATTAGAGTATAGAAATAGATAAGGTATTATAAACCAGCTATGTGCCTCATTTACATTCAGCTCACTTCCGCGGCAGGAGGCAGGGAAGTTGGCAGAGAAGTGAGCAGAAAACTATTCACTTCTCATGCTTCTAGGAGCCGCTGCTACTCGCGCTGCCCGAAGCTCCCATAATTAGCGGTTTTTGTATGGAAGTCAAAGACGGCAGCTCGAGTGCCAGTGAGTGTTTACAATCAGCTGCGTCGCTCAGTTGTTGTTGAGTGCCTGACCGATGTGCATGTGCGTGGTTTCCTAATTTCTAAGCTGCCAAAATGTTGCTGGGCTGGAGCAACGAGAAAACAATGTTTGTTGTAGAGTTATTTAAAAATAAAAAAAAAATAAAAAAAGTCGCTTTTGGCCATGTTTAGGCCACTTTTAATGGAACGATATCATTCACCATCTTCTACGATGACGATTTTTGTTTAAAATTTTGTATTCTTTTAAACAGTTTACATGTTTGTATAAACTAAGGAGATAAAGCGCTGATGCTGTAGTTATTTCAACGTCCTCCATTGCCCAATGTCGAACTCGAGGTGAGTGATGGAACAGTATGTGAACACTTCACTGCCCTTGATCCTGCCAGTGCAATATTTCCGGCAGTGCGAACAGCGAGCGGCAGGAACTGAATGTAAATAAGACTATATATGTACATATTAAAGGATTTTAGCGAAAACATTGATCGATTTCGTTAATTCCAGCAGGCAATGAAAACAAAAAGCTTTTTAATAAAAAACCTTATGAAGTGCCCGTATTGTAAATTTAGATTTTAAGTTTTAATAAAGTTTTAAGAGTTTTGTGACAATTTTTTTTTTTTCAATAAAAATACCTATATATGAGCTATTTTTGCTCGCTATGGGCCACTTCACTGTGTCTGGATAGGATCTAACTATCAGATACATTAAAGTTTCGAACAGAGTTTATATGGCGTTGTTATTTATATTAATATCTGCTGGATGAGGTATCCGGAACTTTTATGGCGGAGATGAAACAGACCATAAGCGTCTCTATCGCGCGATCTCTATGAATTATTATATTTATTTTATTGTGTTTGGGTGGCTTATAGCGATCAATACAGAAGTAATAGTGAGGTAATTCACGACAACCCATTTACAAGCTTCCGCAGTTAGCAATAGTGTATTGTAGTTTTCAAATTGAAAAACTATACATTAAACATAACACTAAGTATAACATTAAATTAACTATTAAATTAAGTACCTGCTTAGGCATAAAAGCATGCGCAACCACAATTAGAATGCGTCAGAAACAATATAATTACCGTGTTTGGATAAAACAATAGTAATGGACACTAACCTGCTTGCAAACAAATCGATTGACGGGGTGTGTTCATTATTTGAATTTGGTTAAATGCTTTGACTGAGGGAATCATATAAGAATTGCTACAGTAGGTAAACTATGCGAGCATAAGGAGCATGAAGAAGATTTCTCAAACGAGAATGTCGAGGTGGAACATTCAGAGACAGCTTAGAAAGAAATTTAGTACATTCAATCCTTGATTGTGCTTTTTTCACTAGGAACCAAATGTCAGATATAATACACATATAAGTCCAAGAATAGTCATAATTTGTACCTTTTTGTACCCTAAGTTACGAGTATTAAATGGTATTTCTTGAAACTTATTTTAAGATTCCAATGCTATTCAATGGTGAAGGTTGAAGATATTATTTATCACAACATATTATAAAACCAAGTCCCCCCGCAGCGTCTGTCTGTCTGTCAGAACGCGACAAACTACCGAATGGATTCATAGTTTTCACCAATGGACGGACTGATTCATGAGGAAGGTTAAATCGGGCTGTACCTAAGGATTCTTATGGTGTGTGTATGTATACTCAACAATCCAATAATAATATAATAATAAGTTTATTTATTTTCTCTCACAATAGTTTTGTAGTACAAAACAGTTTTGAACTATGAAAATTCACATTGTGAGAGCTGGTGCCTGAAGTAGGTTTTACAAAAAAACGTGTATTACAGCTCACCAGGCCCGACTTAGTGGCAGCATGGCAAATAAACTGGCAGGTAACATGTAATTCTACTAAACAATTTAAACAAAAAATAAATAAATGAAAAGCAAAATTAAAATAATACAACAATAGTAGTCAAAGGGTGTGTGGTGAATGGTGGCAAATGTGTAGGTGAACGGTGATGAATGGATGTGAATGTGTAGGTGAATGGTGGAGAATGTGTAGGTGAATGGAGGTTAATGGTGGTGAATGTGTAGGTGAATAGTGGTGAGTGGGTTAGTGAATCGTGGTGAAAGTGTAGGTAATTGTTTGAATACAAGTGTTATTTAATCGAGTGGAGCAATTTCTCGATGTCATCATAGGAAATAGTTTTACTACATACTTATTTATTCAACGTTGTGTAGGTAGGTACACCTACTTTAGCGAGCTTATAATACATATATTATTTTCACGTAATGAGTCGTTTTATTGTCTCTAGTTCGTGAATGGTAAATTTAAGTGAGAAAAACAAGATACATTATAAGTAAAAATACGTCTTACACCTGTAAAATAGTAACCTGGAACATTATTTTCCAATCTGACGCAGGTTACCTATTAAAGAGACATAGCATCTAACCTAACTAATATTACAATTGCAAAAGTGTGTTTGTTTGTTACACTTTCACGCCAAAACGGCTGTATGAATTTGGATGAAATTTAGCACATGGCTAGACCATGACCTGGAAAAGGACATAGGCTACTTTGCAACCTGTCTCGCAGACGAAGTCGCGGGCTGGTTTCCTATACTCTGACGACTTGCTGACTGCATACTTAACGGAGGAATTGCTACTTTTAAACGAGGCTTTTTAACCTATTATATATTTATATATACTTTATTGTACAACAGAAAATATCTAGCAAAATATATCACTACAAAACATACCGAACTTATCTACTTCAGTTTACTTAACTGAGGCGACATTGGTGCCGATTCCCTTATTCACAAACTAAATTAAATTTAAGTTCAGTGCATCTTTTTCTTTCTATTTCAATAAGAAAAGGACAGAAGATAAATTTTAGTTTAGTCCTGTCAAATTAATCAGCGCTTGACGTAAATTGACATAATTTTAGTAGGCAAGTTTTCAATCACGTCTAAACTTGTATGGAGTAGTGACAGGCGCTTATTAATTTGACAGGACTAAACTAAAATTTATCGTCTGTCCTTTTCTTAATGAAATAGAAAGAAAAAGATGCACTGAACTTAAATTTAGTTTAGTTTGTGAACAAGGGAATCGGCACCATTGTCGCGATAACGCGAACTACACTTCGCGCGGTCTCTCTCGCACACCGCTCGACGTCTCGCTGTACAACAGAGAGCGCGCGCAAAAGCGTGAAGTGACATATCGTAAGGAATGTTTTGAGTATGAATGTGGATGCACTGTGTGAAAGATGATACGGCTAGGATGGGGGTGACTACCGAGATGACAACTAATAGAGAAGTCTGGAAGAAAAAGACGTGTTGCGCCGACCACAAATATATTGGGATAAGGAGGAGAATGACGTTGATGTTTTGTTACAGAGTCTAATTCGGAGCTTATATTCAGCACAACAAAATGGGGCAACCTGCGTCTGAACATAGGGCCGTATCGCTTCAATCGAGGTTGTCTGATTAATAAAAAGAACAAAATACGGTGGCGTTGTATTCGGAGAGGTTCAGGATGTAAATCGGTTGTATTTACCGTTAACGGTGTCATAGTTCAAATGAAAAACGGGCATAACCATTAAAAAAAAACTTATTTTTTAAAACTTGATGTTGGTATGTAAAAGCGGTTATCATTAGTAACTTGGAAAATATTATATCTGTTATTTATTTACGTTTTATTTTAAACACAACTCAAAAGTACAGTATGATGCTTTATTTTAACGGGTAGATTCGCGGTGTTCAAATCGATAAGTTTCATTACTTCCCTGGCTTCCATGGATTTTGCAACACAGTTTTTACTTCATCACACTGTACATTTTCTTCATGTCAATAAAAATTTGTTGTATTATGTTTGTTTTACTGTGTTATCATGCTTAATTATTTACTTTTAAGGTTTTTTAGGAATACCGACAGTAGACATTGACGCGGCAAATTACCGACGTTCTTACGGCTAAAATCAAATGAGCTGCAAATTGCAAAAAAACGTAAGAAAAGATTTTCTTGGGTTCAATAAGCGTATCCCGTTAAAAAAACATTTATGTTTCAGTTAAATGGATGATGAAGAGGAATGGAAAAGA
This sequence comes from Atethmia centrago, assembly GCA_905333075.3. Lineage (NCBI taxonomy): Eukaryota > Metazoa > Arthropoda > Insecta > Lepidoptera > Noctuidae > Atethmia > Atethmia centrago. Next base: position 7,811,470 of record HG995383.1, on the reverse strand, counting down.
ACTGGCGATGGTGAATGGTTTCACGTTCTATTGCCACAAGAAAAACGCTAAGACAAAGATATGGACGTGCACCAATGGGTGGCTCTGTAAGGCTAGACTCATCACCTGCTGTGAACCTGAACCTCGGAAGCGGAACGTTATATCTGCTAAGCTGGAGCACAGGCATCCACCGCCAACTTTCACGATTGTAGATGGGTTTTATGTTAGGATATAGGCAAGGTAGCCTCGGTAGCCCCAAGCTGGACTGACGACTTGGTTAGGGTCGCTTGAATCCGCTGGAAGTGGGAAATGCAGGACCAGTCTTTATCACGATATTCGGGAGTGGCCTATGCCCAGCAGTGGACATCTTTCGACTGAAAAGACGATGTTGATGGTTTGTCTTATAATAGCAGGTCCCAATGCCTGAATGAGAATTCTCTGTGTTTGAGAACTTAGAATTATTTTGACGATAACCTACTTAAATCAATCATAATATTTTTACAAATACATATGGTGGTTGTGAAAACTCTATAATTTAGTGTAGGTGTATGATAGCAATAACTGAGACAAAGAAAGTCAGAAAAAAGAAAGAATTTATTTCCGATGCTTATAAACAGTAAAAGGTATGGATAGTAATCAAATTACTTTTGATGGTAAAACCTCACATTTTATGGTGCTTTATGGTATTACCAATTTTGTGATTTTTACAACAAATAAATATATCTCTTCTATTATTTTTTTTGGTTCCTTAATTATCGTGTCTCAATCAAGGTCTTACCTATAATGTTTTACTGTTAAAATGAGTTGTATTCGATGGAAATGGTTGTGATGTTAACTGCTCGATTTTTATCTTAATCCATATGCCTTTGGGGTGTCCAAGAAGTAAACATAGAACTGGCGGATTTAGAATGATTTAAAAATCCTTCTAAATAATACATTTTCTAAAACAGTTTTCATTTTCAGTGAGATACGTAAAGAAAGGTGACGGAAACGAGCTGGCCATTGTGAATCGCTACACCTTCTACTGTCACAGACGTAAGAATCATAACACCTGGAATTGTACCTCCGGAAAAAGCTGCAAAGCAAAGCTGATCATCACAAAGGATCTGAAACCTTCAGAACGCAGGGTCTTATCGTCAATGCTAGAACATACTCATGCTCCTCCAGTATATATGATTTGTAACGGGGTATATAGGAAGCTGATTTAATGTTATAATTATTCTGTTGTTAGTAGGCTTGCGATTAGTACTGACCAAGTACTCAGTGCCCTCAAATCTTTAGATAGTACTAAAGAACCCAAAACAGGACGTTAAAAATTATCGACATATTTCTATATTGTCGGCCTTGTCAAAGTTTTTCGAGAGGTTCGTTTACAATCAGTAGTATCCGATTGTCCATGACAATATACTACAGCAACAGCACGGTTTCGTAAGAAGAAGGTCCACAACAACTAATATGATAGTTTTAGCCCCAGCTACGAAGAAACAGTCTGGCACCTGCTCTTCGAATGCCTAAGGTTCAGTCACGACAGAACGGAGCTGGAAGTAAAGTTTGAAACCCAGCTAAGCCAGTTCGCACTCCATACCATCATAGGGAGATCGGCTACCAGAAAACCATGCTTGGCATTCGCGAGCAAAGTCGCCACACTCGACGGCGCGTTGTATTCCACGCGGGCCTCAAAGAAATGTCGTCAGCACAAATGTAGGGATCCACTAGGGCCGATGCCTGCCGGGGTCGCGGGAAGGTACTAAAGGGTTACCAAGGCCCCTGGCAACACAGGTAACGAAAGGAATACGGTGGGTTTTAATCAGTAAGAGTCTAACACACTAAGAGTCTCCCGACTGTGAGGCGTCGCCCTTTTCATGAACAGAAACAGAGAAGGAGAAATGTTAGGCATAAGTTTCTGCTTAGGCTCCAGCCGAGCTGCAGCCCGTATACCAATATAAGCTGGCCTTGCCGCCGTTATCAGCGGAAGCACCACCAAAACGAGCATGATAGGCAGCAAGTACGCTGCACTGCCTCAAGTGGAATTAGCCACTCACCGATGCCGTCTAGTGCGATCCTAAGGAAAGACGATCGCACTATTCGAGTGGCAATCACATCCCGTACTATAAGAGTTGACACGATGGTGCTCGGAAGGGAGAGAGGAGACGTCGCAGACCGGTTCGGCTGTTTAAAAGCCTCAGAACTTCATCGTCTATTAGGTCAGAGGGGAAACTCTGAGTGTCCTGGGGACTTCAGACATCCTAGCATAGTAGATAATTCGGTATGTACCCAATATCAGGTGGATAAACGGAGTTCCGGGTTGTGGCAAGACATCCTGGGTGGTGAAGCACTTCTATGAGGAAAAGGACGTCGTAGCCACCATGACGACCGAAGCTGCCAAATATCTCAGGGAGAAGCTTGCGCGCCGCTTACGAGACTGAGCAAAGACAAAGGTGCGCATTATGGCCTCAATCTCAGCCAACGGGTTTAAGGAACAAGAGAGATGCTACAGTCTCACGGTAGACGCGGCTCTTATGAACCATTTTGGGGCCATAGTTATGGCAGTAAGTTATCTGGAGCAAGCGAAATTGTCCTCATCGGAGACGTATACAGGTTCCATTTTTGGACACAGATAACCTATTCAAGTTAAGGTATACCTGGCCACCCAGTTTGGATAGGTATACCTGTCACCCAGGAGTTGCTTGCACACACCGCAATCCGATGGATGTGGCGTTTGCACTGAGCGAGATATACTCCGGTATATACTCATCCAAGTCATCGCTGTCGCGGGTCTACTCCCTGAGGGTGAAAGGTTATATAGCCCTAAACATGCTAGGGATATGGGTCCGGGGAAGGGTTGCGCACGTTGACCATACACGAGGCTCAGGGGTTGACCTACGATAGTGATCATTATCAACAGAAAGTCCAGGTGGCTCCAAATCCACGACAGCATTTTCCACGCGGTAGCGGCGGTGTCGAGACTTACAGTCAGTTGCGTCTATTACTCCGACGACGCCGATGATGACGCCACGGGCCGCTTTGCAAAGGGAGCGATGGATGCGCCGCCTAAAACGGTCGTCGAGTACAACTTAAAGACGGTCATGCAGCATCGAGACGTACTCCTTGTGGATGCTTCGCTCAGGCTAGCAAAGTCCCTGGTCAACAGACCGTGCGGTCTGCTGACCAGGGCTGAGGTCTGCTGTCATATCGAACAGCAACTCCGTAGCCGTCAAGTAGACATTGTAATAAATTAATGCATTAAAATGTAAATAGGTACATCAGGTTTTATGCGACAGACGCGGCGAATTTGTGTTTTTTTAACGTAGTGAAGTGTTAAATGTAGTTTTAACAATTATCAATTGTGCGTTAAAATACTGTGTAAACCAACATTTTCAAAGATTAATTCGTTAAAGTGATACTGATAAACAACAGCTGACAAGGTCACGAACTTGTGTAGAAAAATAGGTAGATATGCGGCGGCGGAGCACCGGTGCGGCGGCACCGATCAAAAAGAGCAGCATCGATCAAAGAGAGTGGCGGGAACATTCTATCTACTTTTTATCGCTTCATGCAGAATTGCAAAAGTAACAAGTCAAGTAAACATTATAAATATGAATAATTAAATTTTTTTTTTTTTGTTGAACAGTTTTTTTATAATTGACTTGCTTTATCGCTCAGTAAACCGATTCTTAAAAAGTAGGTAGAAGGAAGAACAGGGTTTTTGTTACATATTGTATGTGTAAACAACCGTACCTATCAATTGTAATGCCTGCGTATTGTACTATTATTGATCGAAGATTGTAATATAAATAAAATAATAAATCTATATCCTATATAATTCGGCATGAGCAAGCAAATAATAAAAAAAAGTGAGATGATCTCACGTAGACATAAGTTAGTTATGTAAGCCTTAGAAATAATGTGTCCGACTTAGGAACACTATAATTGTCACCCCGAAAGTAAAACCTATAAATAAATAAACATACTAAAAAAAGGCGCCGACGGCCAGCGTCCGCGATAGTTTCATTCCACAGACTATTTTTTTAATAGTATGAACTCTCGTAAGCAAGTAGACGCTGCACATATACACTGAATTTCGAATAGCCTTTGACAAGGTCGATCATGGATTGCTTTTGAAGATAGCATTAAACGGTATCCGCGGGTATTTGTAACGTTGGTTCATTTATTATGTGTCAAATAGAACAAAAAAAGTAGTTGTTAATGGGTTCCATTCCACACCGTTGGGGGTGCCTCAGGGCCTGTATTTGGTTTATTTGAAATAAATGCTTTGATTTGAGTTTAAGGGCCCAATTCTTGAACCCCTTTTATTTGTAATTTGTATTAACGATATCGGTATGTTTTTCTTACCTCTAGGTTCCCACATTACGCGGATGATCGATATGCAGTTCCAGTGTGGAGTCCCTAGTATGATAATTAATATACTGACTATCGAGCGTATGACATTAATTCTTACTTTGCAAATTATGTTATTATTACTTTCATTATTGTGAATGTGAGGACTATTACTATACTATTATGGTTATTTATTTATTTCAGTCAACATTGAATCATACAATTAAATTAAATTAAAAATTATAAAAATTATGAATAAAATTAAAGAATTAAATCCAAATCAAGAATAATATCTTAACATTAATATAGTTTATGTATTATGTATATTTTCTTAGTTAGCTTTTATGATAATAATAAGTTTGAGTAGTTTATGCGGCCTACCCAAATGTCCTTTCTTTGGTATTGTTCGTCGAATCGTTGAGCTCCTTAAGTTCTGAGTTGAGCTACACGATAACTGACAAATGCGTGCACTGACTGGACAGGCCCTCTCAGATCTGTTTGGTTCTTTCATCAAAAGACCCTCTCAGACATTAATTAACCTGCATGTACCAATATTATGTCTGGACTTTATAAAAGAGACTGTGACCTCTGAGTTTGCTTCGATCTTTCTTCAAGTTTTAAAAACATTATTTAATTTAGCCGCTTCAAAGTGTTTCTTTGAACCAATTTATGGAAAAATATATGATTTATCATCATTTATGCAACGCAAACTACTTGAATATGTATTACCGTTGTTCTAGAAGTCGTATTTTCTACTCCTATAGCGAGTTACTGTAAAAATACAACTTGCTTTCTGAAGTTTTGACGTATCTTTCTAGAGACTTTGTATACGATCTGTGTTACAACTCATATGATTGTGTGGACATTTATAACAAATTGTGCTATATTGTCCCTAGACCAATTCAGAGACGTGAGGTGCGCGTAAACTCCAAGTCTTACGAATGCAGGCTTGCGCGGCACCTCTACATCGCCTCACAGGCGATTTCAATAGGTTTTTCTCTAACTTGAATCTATTCGCATTATCCGTTGGAAAATTTAGAAACATATTGATTGTCACAATCAAAAAGATGAGAATAATTATAATATAAATAATTATAAATAATCGATTTTTCTAGTGTTCCTTAGCAGTGACTTTGTGTGTTTATCATGCAATTATCTATTCTGTCCGACTTTTACTTTTACTTTATCAATATTGTCTGTGGACAATATTGATAAAGTAAAAGTAAAAGTCGGTCAATTGTGCACCCCTCAACGTTCTCCACAGATACACAAAAATACGTCTTTTTGTGTATCTGTGGAGAACGTTGAGGGTTGCACATTTGTATTACCCCTTATACTCAATTTTTTTGTAATATAAGTAAAATGTGAAATTGTTAGTTTTTTCCGAATAAATAAAATAAAAATACTTTTATAGTTTGTTTTTCTTTAATTATTCAGCGCTTTGAGAGACACTGTGGATCTTGAAAATATGATGGGGAGAGATTCTATCTACATAAAAAAATATTTATAACTAGCTGATCCGACAGACGTTGAATTGTCCAAATTTCCATTTCCAAATAAATACAAAACTCATACAAAAGAGCACTTCCAGTTGTTCCTGAATAAAGCTCCACTTACACTGTAAAAATTTCTGGGACGTTCAATAGCAATGGCATGCCATAAAGCACGTTCAATTTTATTTAGAATTGCATGCAAGTGTTTACGCGCGTTCGATTTCCATAAAATGGCATACAATAATTGAATGCAAGTTTTGCCCTTCAATAAAATTGCATGCGACATACATCAAGTCAATTTTATTGCAAGGCGGTTATTGCTAACTTGTCCGTATCGTGCAATAATATTGTACGTGTTGTTTAAACGGTGCCAGTTATTTGCCCATCAATTTTATGGTATGCCACAGGCAATCAACTTGCACCGTGTAAATGGAGCTTAAAGAAGTAAAAAAGTTCGGAAGCGTGAAGCTTGAAAAGTAATAAAATTACTTTTGATAGTAATACCTCACGCTTATGGTGTTTTATGACATTACCTACCTATGTTAAAAAATTAGACTAATGTTGTGATTTCACGTCAAATGACTAAATATAATATTTCTTATTTTATTTGTTTTTTTTTGTTCCCATAATTATCGTGATTATGAGTTCTTAGGAGTATATCAATTAAATGTTTTTGATGGAAATGGTTGTAGTGTCCATTGCTTTTGATCGTTTTGTTCCCATAATTATCGTGATTATGAGTTCTTAGGAATATATCAATTAAATGTTTTTGATGGAAATGGTTGTAAGTGTTGATGGATGTGCTTGTGATTGTTCTTCGTGTTAATCCTCAGGGGCTTTTGGGCTAACCAACATCAATATGTTGGTTAGCCCAAAAGCCCCTGAGGATACGAGTAATACTTTTTCTAAAACAATGTTTTCCCTTTCAGTGATATACGTAAAGAAAATTGACGGAAAGGAGCTTGCAATTGTGAATAGCTACACCTTCTATTGTCATAGACGTAATATGAATAACAACAGCTGGAATTGTACTTACGGACAAAACTGCAGAGCAAAGCTGGTCATAACGAAGGGTCTGACACCTTCAGAACGTAGGGTCATATCGTCAAGGCTTGAACATAGCCATGCTCCTCCAGCATTTATTATTTATAAAGGGTTATTTAGGAAGCTGTATTGATGTCACCTATGTTTAAGTTTTTTTTTTATTTTAATTATTCATGAAACTTCGATAAAATGTGGATCTTTAAAATCTGATTGGGCAAGTTAACTAGCTGGCCCGACTTTGTCCTGACCCAATAAATACAAGAATCCTATAAACGTGTTTTTTTTTCTCTTCTAATTCAGATGTTTAAATAAAAATAAAAAATAACCAAATCGGTCCAGCCGTGCTCAAGTGATGTGCTTACCAACGAACAGCATTTCATATTTCATCCCCGTAGAGCGAAAAGTCATTAAGTCGAAAATTATCGAAATGAAAAAGAGAAGAAAAAAGAAGAAAAAAAACGTAACTTTTATTTGAAATTACCATATTTCTGAATTTATGATTTAACTCATTGTTATTTGATTCAGGCTTATGTTTTAATATAAAATATTAAAAGAAAATCATTTGTTTTAAAGATATTAGGAAAAACGAAAGCAATTAATTTTTACCATTAAATAATTTAGTTTTGAAGTAAGTTGGTGATTTTTCGATCTGAGTTAGTGATATTTCGCCCATGATTAAACTAATGTGATAGAATTTAAATTGATTTAGTTATATTGTAACTTCTTTCTGAGAGCAACATAATATTCTCAAAATAATGACAAATTATTTTATCGCTCCTAGTAGTCATAATTGTGGATAAGAAAAACATTAAAATATAATTAAGTTTACTTAAGTCTTGTTTCTTGCTGATTTTAGGTAGTCATAAAATAATTAAGTAACTTGGAAAATTGTTCCCCAAACTTTAACCTACAAAATGTCAACATGATGTGTTTTCGCACAAGCTAAAATGAAAACTGTATAACTTATTGAAATTATTGTTAGATAGAAATTTGCAGAAAAATACGGTGCGTTTTATGGCATTTAAAACCATTTTGACCATTTTTGGACTTAGTGACTTTTCGTTCTACGGGGACGACTTATTTATTACTTATTCACAATTGATATTAACCTGTTAAGCCCCGCGCGACACCGATTCGGAGTCAAACAATAGAAAATCAATTGTGTCCCATTAGATGTCCTTGTCCAATTAAATGACTTTAAAAAAAAAATATTACAATCTGAGGCTTAAAAAAAAATACTATAAGGTTCATCCAGGGTAATAATATTTAAGATATACTGTTACACATTATAATAACCAGGCATGTTATCCGTAAACGCTATCCATTCCTGATAAGCATGAAAGTAATCCAAATGCATGTTATAACCACACAACTACAAATACGCTACTAACACTTTGATTTTTGCAGTCAATTTCGTGAAGCGAGTCAACGGAAAAGAAGTGGCGTTAGTGAACGGCTATACTTACTACTGTCGCAAGCAGAGTTTAAAGAAGACTACGAAGGTCTGGAACTGTACCTATGGAGGGACTTGTCATGCAAGAATGGAGATAACCAATCACGTCAAGCCATCGCGTCGTATCGTACTGTCGGCGAAACTGGAACACAAGCACGAACCGTCTGAGTATTGTATCAGTAATGGGTTCTATGTTAAATTGTAATTTGGAGGGTACTTAAGATATTACTGGCGTTTTGAATAAGTAGTATTTGAGTATTAGGAAAAAATATGGAAAGTTTGTCTATTTCCCAACATTAATCCCGATTTACACAGTGCGATCTAATTGCCTGGGGCATACCATAAGTTGAAGCAATAATAAAAGTTGCACCGTCTGAACAGTGTTTAGACGATGCAAGTCATTTGTTGATTAAATTTTATTGTATGCCACAGGCAAGAAACTTGCATCGTGTAAATGGGGCTTAATGCATCGTTTAAATGAGTTCGTGCTTTCACTTGTCACACAGTGTAAACATGCTGACTTAGTGCTTAGTATTAGTGAAAGTGAATAGAAACTGATTATATTTACTAGGCGACAAGCCAACACTGTTAGCTACTAAGTGACAAGTACAAAGGCCGTGTAAACTACGAGTATCTACTAAATACCTAATCGTTCAGTTTAAAAACTACTTAAGGCTCGTGTATACCGGCGCGATATCGTGGGCAGGACAGGCAGCGCGATACTTTTCATGAAGTTTTCATAGAAATTGTGCTACTAGTGTCGCGTAACGATGTTCTGTCTGCGGGAGCCTTTATTCTAAACGCTTCAGTCAGAGATGTTAGATTAGGACGTTATGCATTGGACTATTATAATGGTTTGTACGTTCGCATAATATCATATACCGACGCCGCACTATGTCCCGTGTCTCGATATGATTATTACACATTATAAGATCGATGTTACAGAAGCGAAAGTGGCAAAATCGCGAAGCGATGCGAATGTCAGTTCTAAAGAGATCTTATTTTAATGATATAAATGGTTAAGTTAAGAGTTTATCTATAGTCAGTAGTTAGTTGTCTGTAGTTCTTGTAAGTCCAGATAAAAAGTAGCCGCACTTTATGGGCTGGACCAGAAGAGCGGTACCACTAAAACAATAATTTACATCGCTCAAATTGATTCAAGTTTAAGGCGCTGACAAGACCCAATTGACCAAAATTTACTTCTCCTAAGAAAAAAAATTGCCAAATCTGTATTGTTTGTGGTAGCGGAAAAAAATTAAGTTAATTTTGAACATATTTATTTCCCAGAACTTGGTTGTTACCAAAACACGTTTGGAAAAATACAAACTAACGTTAAACTAACCTCTTACCTTGAATTTTAATCCAAAATATCTGTATTATATATCAACATACGTTACATATTTAATTAATAACAAGAACGTCTTATTTGATTGCAGAACTTGGTTGTTTTTTATTTTCAATTACTCAACTCAATTTTGAGTAAATATATAATTGCTTCATATTTTGCAATAAATTACAAGCGTTGTGTCATCGCGCTTCTCTTTCTCTTTCTATGCAATATGACAGTGACCGCGGTTTAGGTGTTGTCAGCGTCTTAATGCTCTTGTATTTGAGTCGGCTCATTGATACAGCTACGTGTGTGTAAAGTAATTTCGGTGGTTCAGTTTCAGCGACTTAAATTACGCTAAGTATACATTCATCTGGTCTATCTCTAAATCTACCCATAGGCATTAGGCGATATAATTTCTAGTGACTCACATGATCCTTTATTCATTTATATTCAATCAACACGTAACGAGACAAAGAAGTGGCTAAGTACTAACAGCCGCACGGATCGATCCATCAGGTTAGGCTATGCGTGCCATTCGTGGATTTTTAACAGCCATTACGGGTCGTTAGAATCCCGAAAGTCTGAAAACCAGTCCTTACCAAGTGGGGGGGTATTACCCAGTTACTGGGTTGTGGAGGTCAGATAGGCAGTCGCTCCATGTAAAATACTGGTATTCAGCTGTATCCGGTTGGACTGGAACTCAGGGCAAAAGCAGAGGCAGATGATTCATTCAACAAGTCATAGACTCAATATGTTAATACGAATTACAATACATATTTTTTAACAACTAAGGTTAACCTATTGACCACCACGTCAAAAAAGCAAAGACGTGCCCTCGGCGCCAAGCTACAAATTATTCCTTAAAATCTGTCATGTAGTCGTGACCGTGGCGTGCTGGGCACAGTTTGCTCTGTCATCGATATATGACTGTGGCGGTCAAAAGGTTAATAAACTTTATCAACACAATTAACTTAATACTGCCATAAAATTATGATGCCCAACATCGATGCAGAAAGCTTGCAGCAGCGATTCACACACAAGCAGTCTAGTCTGCTCGCGATACACTGCAGTATAATGTTGGGGCTGGCCCGCACCCGGCGCACCAAGGAGGCGCATCTTTTTCGCCTCGTAGCGTTGAAGCATCAGCAAACATCCCTGATGCGCTACAGAAGCACAGCTTGTTTGTCTGTTAATTCTGAATATGACCACATTCGTAGGTATTCGTATATTTATTAGTGGAATGTCAGATGACCTATAATTTAAAATTTAGAGGAAAATTAAATTCTAGTCGTATTTTAATAAAATAATATAATTTATTTCTGAGTACATTAAGATCTTAATATTAATAAATAGCTTCACATACGAGTATACTACCTACTGTTGTCGCGTTGTTGTTGCTTTGTTGTTATTAAAACTATTTTAGCTATATTCAAGTACAATGTATATTAAATGTTTGTAAACATCTATTTTTAACCGACTTCAAAAAAAGGTGGATGTTCTCTGTTTGTCGGATTTTTTTTAATGTATTTCGGCAGGTTACTCGAAAACGGTTAGACCGATTTGGAGCATTCTTTTTTCGTTTTTTTTTAATTTATATGTACCTATTTATATGTTCCTAAGTACTCCCATATAAATTTTATTAATGTTCCTTGGGTAGTTTTTGAGTTAGCTTCAATAATACAATTTTTTCCCACTTAGTCTATGTGGATGAAGTTATAATGACTTCCTGTCACTGTTAATTACATAGCAAGTAGTGGTGGCAGGTGGTGCCAGCACATAAGAAAAAAATCCACCAAATAAAAAAAATTGGTTGTTAGAACCAACCTCAAAACAAATTGCAGGCCCCTAATTTGTTTCGTATCTACTTTTGATTTCGTTTTGTTGGTTAATTTCATATAAAAATATTTTTTCATAATTTTGAATTTATTTCTTTTTGAAGTCGATTTAATTTGTTTTTTAAATAACTTTTTCACTTTGTAGTGTTTTTTGGAAGTCGGTTGTTTTTTTTTGTATAAAAGTTTTACTTACATGTAGAGTACAAAATCTAGTTAATCTAGTCATATTAAAAAGTCGAGGTGTCGTGGGACACCGGTTGGGAACGAAGTTCCTTTCGGTTTTGCGCACTTGGCGAATGAGTGTAATATTTTGATCGTCGCGACACTTTTGTTACGTAACAAAACGTAACGTGTCGTGACGGTCAAAATTTTAAAAATAATTTACGTAGCTCTCATTCGCCAAGTTTGCAGAGTATATCATGCGATAAAAAACTTCTTTCCAAAACTATTTTAGCTATATTCAGGTACAAATATATAGGTATGTTAAATGTTTGGAATAAACAATTTTACTTACATCTAAAGTTCAAATTCTAGTCAAATTTAAAAAATAATTTAGCTCTATTTATTAAGGTAAAGTGTAAAATATTTGTAAAAATCTATCTTACTTAGGGTACAGAGTCTAGTCATATTTACAAACTATTTTAGCGATATAAAGTTATCAAAATATTAAACTAACTTTTGCCCGCGGCTTCGCCCGCGTGAATGTCGGAAATTATCCCACGGGAACATAGGTGCTACCGGGATAAAAAGTATCCTATAGGTATGCCTTTCATCCAAATCAGTTCAGCCATTACGGCGGAAAAAGGTAACAGACAGATAATAAAAAATAAATTAAAAAGGTTTTTATGATTATAAATGTCTTACTTAAAAATAATTATTAATAATTTTAATATAATCTCCATAATTTTAAAATACTCTAACACCGACACCAAGTTATTTTATGATTTTACATTATAATAATTTTTGGCCGAGTTGACCGATTTTAACTAAATAAAGACTAAATGTTGCCTCAAGATACGTACCTATTAAGTATATAACTATGTATATTTCCAATCCCTTAAATCTCTAAAAAAATACAAAAATGTCAATATTAAATGTGAATTTTAAAGCCCTTTTTTGGGTGGGAAAATATCAAATAACTTCTCCTGCTCTGGGCGAAGCGGGAGGATGTGTCAGACTCTTACTGACTAAAACCCACCCGTGTTCTTTCTGTTGCCTGTGTTGCCAGGGGCCTCGGGATCCCTTTCGGACTTTCCCGCGATCCCGGCAGGGTAATTTACCTCTAAGGGGATGATTTTACAAAAACTTCATACCAAAAGCATATATTTGTATTTTCATGTCCCTAACTTAAGAAATGGGTTTGCCATACAAACTTTCAACCTCTGTATCACCCCTTCTTTTTTTTTTGGATGGGAAATCATCAAATAACTTCTCCCGCTCTGGGCGGAGTGAGAGGGTGTGTCAGACTCTTACTGACTAAAACCCACCCGTACTTCTTCCGTTGCCTGTGTTGCGGGGGCTTCGGTGACCCATAAGTACCTTCCCGCGACCCCGGCAGGCATCGGCCCTAGTGGACCCCTACCTTTGTGCTGCCGACATCTCTTTGAGGCGCGCGTGGAATACAACGCGCCGTCGACCCGGGCCTGGTCTTTACCGGACGGTGAGCTGCCCATTGCTCACCGTCCGCAAGCCCGCGCCTACGGTGGCCGGAAATCCGCCCGGGATTCCCAACGCCCAGGGCGTCTTCAGGAGCGAGAGGGCGCGAAATTGGTATTTCCCTCAACCGTCCCGCCTCCTCCTTCGCGAGCATTACTGCTTCGCAGAAGGAGGTGCCGGCTGCCCATGCCTTCTCGCTCCGTACCATGTATCACCCCCTCTTGGATTATGTTTCAGACAAAGTATGAAAAAAAAATTGTGGTAAAGGCGTGAAAAGGTAACAGACAGACAGACAGAGTTATTTTCAAATTTTATTAGTATGGTAATATTATATTAGTATGGATGTTTGCAAAATACTATTTTACACGTATGTATAGAGTTCAAAAACTAGTCATATTTTTAAACTAATTTAGTACTCGTATTATGCAGTATGTTAGATTAAATAAAGGACATGGAGTACTTATGAAAACATACGAAAATAAAATCTACTGTTCTCAGTAGATTTACTTTTGGATGGAAATCCAAAAGTATAAACACGACCAACATGTATGAAATAGTTTTTTTGTATTTCAGATGTCATAGCATTTTTGGTCTCATAGCAAGTGCCAGCGCAAATTGTGCGTCTTGTCGCTGCGACTAGACGCAGAGCTGTCGTTTGTGTCTACGACTAGTCGTTACCACAGACGTCGTGCAGGTAGGGATAATTTTCTTTGAGTATTCGAGAGAAACTGTCGTGTTATTCATCTTGTGAGTGAATATGGAGCCTCTAGTTGCACTTGTCTTGGTGCTTATCACGCGAAGGCGAAGCGCATCCGACTGTCGTCAGGTTTGCGCGTGTATCATGCCTCTAGTCGCGTCGACAAGTAGCGAGAGCGTGCTAATCCCCCAGCCTGTCGTTGCGAAACCTGCAACTCAACGCCAAGTGTGCGGAGCTTTGAACGAAATATATGACAATTGTCGGCCACAGTCTGTCATTGCGTCTAGTTACCTACCGAGTTGTCGCAGTTGCATGTCGCATATAGAGCGCCATGTCTAAGCGTTGTACATTTTCACGAGTACTACGCTCCATTTGAAGTGTGTCCCTTGTTTAACCGGACACAGTGTTTATTAAACTACAATGTATGTTAAATGTTCGATAAATATACAATTTCAATGATCTCACATTTGTATTTTGTAGTGTGTTGTGTTTGTGTGCGTGTGTTTTATGGATTACAAATAAATATTAAAAAAAAAATGGTATACAATGTTGATTTAATTTTGTACAATTAATAAATAGAAGAACTTAAGTAGCAGCGGGTGGGGCACCTTGCTCGCAGACCGATGGGGCTAAAAGGTTCTGGTGTGGTCACCGTGTACCGGAAGACGTGGCGTTGGAAGGTCTCCGACAAGGTGGACCTTGTGAAGATCGCAGGAATTTGCTGGATGCGAGAAGCAAAGAACCGATCGAAGTGGCGGCGCCTGGAGACGCTTATGCCGAGCAGTGGCCGTCTTTTAGTTGAAATGATGATGATGATAGTGAATACATACTTAATAATAAGTTTTTAGTACCTTGGTAAAATTACACGGTTTATTAAAATTAATTTATTTTGATTGAAAGGCTCAGATTTAAACGGGTAAGCCCAGGTACGCACGAGCGATGTTTTTTCGTGATGGATTTTCAACGCACTGCTTAGCGCCAAGAGTTGAAAATTCAGTGTGTTTTTTCGACGCGCTGGGATGCACTCTATTGGATTCTCAACGCTCGGCTCAACACCGAGAGTTGAAAATCTAGTGCGCGATAAAATCCCGCCCCGATATTTTTACGTCCATGCGAACGTGGGCTAAGCGATAAGTCGAGTGTATGTCCGTATGTATGTAGTTGTTATTTCCTAGGAACACACTAAAATGTCATCTTTGTTTCAGTATACGAGTACGTTCCAGTGAGATGGGCGAACAAAATGGACGGCAAGGAACTTGCCATTGTAAATGGATATACTTTTACTTGCCGCAAAAAAACTCTCAATAAGAATTGGACTTGGGAGTGCAGTTTGGGCAAGTCTTGCAAAGCGAAGCTGGTTACGACACGTCAAATGGTACCTGTGGATAGACTCGTGGTATCCGCCACATTGAATCACTCGCATCCACCTCCAGCATTGAAATATCAACTGCGTTGAATATAATTATATATCTGATCTGTTGAAAACGTAAGCAAAGCAAATTTATAACACAAACATAACATAACATGACGCCTTGTTTCCCCGAAGGGTAGGGCAGAGGTGTACCTGTAGTACACTCACATTTCGCCAGTTATGTTTAAGTCCCATGTAATAGGGGGCGAGCCTATTGCCATCAACCGGGCACAAATCCAGACTCCGGGCTGCTATTGAGAAATTCTAGATAGAAAAACCCAATAACACTTTGCCCGACCCAGGAATCGAACCCAGGACCTCATGCTCAGCCATTTTATATATAAATTTATATATAAATGTACACGTTCAGGGATGCCAATTTGTGGTGCCACTTACAAATTGAGTGCTTTGATTTATTTAATTAAATACTTAAACCTAAAATTCTAATTTTAAACCACCTTAAAGAAGTTTTTAACAATTTAGATCTGTTTTTAATCTCAATTTTTGTCTATGAATTTTCAATTAAATTTTTTTAATTTTGTTCAGGCAATAGGTGATTGTTGGAAAAAGTGGTGAGTTAAAAAGTTGAAACCGAAAATACAGATGAATGTGTTACTAATTCCCTTTAGTGAGTAAACACTCACTAAGAATTTAACCTAAACAAACCCTTTGTTTACAGTTTCATTAGATAGTTATGGAACAGACATTACCTTGTTTGTTTCATGTTATAGATAATTTAGGAATAGGAGAAAAACAATGTTCTTTGTATGTTCGAAGTTTTGACAGAATTAAAATTATGTCTATATCTAAAATATTGCCTTCTTACTTGCTTTTTATTGTGGGTGAATAAACTTTAATTTCTCACTGTAGCCTGTGTTTGAATAAATTCTACGCTTTCCATGCCATTATCACCTAGTCAATTTGTTCACTGTATTAAAGGCGAATATTAAAACAAAAAAATCCCTATATTTTAACCATCTTTTTGAAGAAACTCTAAGTCAAAGTCGAAGTCAAATTATTTATTTCAAATAGGCACATTGGAGGCACGTTTAAATGACAGAATTTACAAAACATAGAATTAATTCTAGTCGCCCCTTCCAAAACATAGTTTCGTATGGAGAAGTATGGGCAAGCAAATCCATCGTTACTTTTTTTTTTAATGTTCTACAATGTTTTGTATACAAAACATTGTAAAAAATAAAAAAAAAAACATTAAATTATACATATTAATTGTAAGTATAGGTGAAGACCATGTACCTAGAATAAAATTACTATATCACAATAGGTAAAAATCTAGGTAGGGTAGGTTTTATCTGTTATAGGCTCGTGCAGACCAGCGCGATAACGCGGGCGCGACAGACAGCAATATGCCTGTCGCGCCCGCGTTATCGTGCACGTCTGCGTCTGCACGAGCCTTAAGGGCAAGCACACGCAGCTTAACACTGCCCTGCAAATTGCAAAAACGCAAGAAAATTTTAATTTCTTCTAAGCAGCTTCTATTTCAATGCTATCTGAGACTAATAAAACACCTTCCATTTCAGTAACCTGGGTGAGAAAACAAAATGGAAAGGACCTTGCTATCGTGAACGGATACACATTCTATTGCCATACTCATAACACGAAGACCAACAGTTGGATTTGCACCCATGGCTGCAAATCCAAGGTGGTCATCACCAATGACGTTGACACTGCTGATCGACAGGTTGTATCTATGAAAGTTCACCACGACCATGCTCCACCAGCTTTTGTCATTAGGGATGGCGTTTTTTTTAAAGGGCGCAAATGTTGATAATTTGGCTTTAAATATTTTATTCTCAAAAAGAGAAAAGAGCCATGAGAACATAAAATAACATTAAGTAATAAACTTATTCTAGGTAACGGCCACCGATACAAAACAGTTTAGAATTATTTTGTTTTTGAATTGGTTGGTTTTATTCTCAACTAGTAGGCTAGTAACATTGTTAGTGTTTCAATTATGTAAGAATAGAATAGAATAGAATAGAATAGAATATAATAGAATAGAATACTCTTTGTTATGTACACCATAAAAATTACAGGTATAAATGTAGAATTTTTTTTAGATGGATGGATTAGGGGGGAAAGGAGAGACAATAGTGCAGGTAGTCTGTGGTGTACCATCAACATATATACTCCAGTGAATTAATAATTCAACTTTAGGTATGATTTAATAGACAATAAAGGCCTCAAACAGACTGGGGCGATATCCTATCCGTGTAAAGTGATGTTTTTTTGACAAAGACCCTCGTTTTAGCAGCTTTGGTCACTATAAGTCAGAAAGTAATGGTCTACTACAATACTATTTAACCCACTTCAAAATATGGAGGAGGTTATGCAGTTATGTTCGGTGATTTTTTTTTGTGGCACAACGTTTTTTCTTTTGTTTTCGAATTCAGCCTATAGTGCTGGACCAAGAGACGTTGCTGAAGTTCCGTTTGGAATCGAGTTTGTCATAGTACTTTTGACTATAAAATTCGCTCTTTTAATACCTATCTTGCATTAGGTTCATAAGAGTTCTATCAATGTAAAGTCCTCCTATATATCCTAATTATTTTTGAGGCTACGGCACTGAGCAGACTATTGCACTTAAAGAAAGCTTTATTTCATAACTTGAAAACAAAGATCAAAGTAGCATACACCTTTGACCAATGTCGAGTTGACATTATCCTCAAACCTTTTTAATGGCCTGACCATTTCATGAAACAAAAATCAATTTTTAATAATTGTATTGTCAGAGTCTCTTACACTTTAAATACGGTCTGACAAGTAAAGAAGATGGCTGAATTACACTCTGTGCTATGTCGGTAAAGCAGATTCTATCGAGCAATGAGCAGATAAAAATAGGGCTAAGGTGACGAACGTATTTTGTCTGTGACTGTACGTCCAGTGCACTTTGAGCAGCTAGCCCCGTTGCGGGCTGCTGACTGGCTGAAAGGAGAGCAAATATGAATTCATCGAGTAAAAATAAAAATTGATCAGTACGATATTACTTTAATTTTCAGTAAGTTGGGTGACAAAAGGCAACGGAAAGATGCTAGCTGTAGTGAATGGATACACATTCTATTGCCGCAGATATCATACAATTAAAAGTACCTGGAGCTGTACCCAGGCTGGAAAGTGCAGGGCAAGGTTGTTGGTTACTAATGAGCATTTGGTTTCGGAGCGTACTGTAGTGTCGGCTAGACTCGACCACAACCACCCACCACCGTCATTTGTTATCTTTGATGGATTTTATGTAAAAACTTGAAAAAGAAAGAAAAATTGTTTATTTTGCACAAACAAAACGCGCATCTCTTTGAATATTTCTGTAAAATTGTTTTTAGAAAGACGACTGGAAATTTGTCGGATAGAAAATGCCTAAGGTACTAAGTCCATCTCTGTACATTTATGTGCTTAAATTATTAAATAAATAAATAAGTTTGGTGTATTGTTGAAATAAAATTGAGTTTATGTATACTATTGTGAAATGGGTTATGGGTTGGGTGTGTTATTTAAGTTTATTCGTTTTCAGGATATTATTGTTACCTGGGTTACGTATTTGTTCAGTTATATTAAATATATTGTAGCTACCAAGAGAAAGTGTATTATTTAATATTAATTGCACTCTATGCATCGCACGTTTTGTAACTTATATTCCGCTTGTTTATATGTTTTGACGACTTCTTATATTTTATAGCGCTATACAATAAACGCATTTAGAAATAGAATAGAATTGTTTTATACCGTCAAACATCTTCGCTATTTTATTAATTAGGTTAATTGTTTTATTTTTAGTAAACTGGGTAAAAAAATCCAACGGTAAGGAACTGGCTATTGTAAACGGATATACCTTCTACTGCCACAAGCAGAATATGAACAAGAGCACCTGGACTTGCACCAACGCAATGAGGTGCAAAGCAAGGATGATGATCACGAACAGAGCCGACCCAGCACATCGAACGGTTCTGACATCTAAGCTGGACCATAACCATAAGCCGCCATCTTTTAAAATAACTGACGGGTTTTACGTGAAGACAACTTCTTTTTTTATTGATATCCACTGACACGACATGATCATGGTTTAATAAAGTAATTATACTGTGCTGTTACACGGGACACAAATCCATCCTCCAGGCTGCTACTGAAAAATTCCTGAGTTCAAAATAGTGATTTAAATGAATGGTTGCTGACAATCATCTTACTGGCTGATATACCTTTTTTGTCACTAAATGTATTTAATCTCATATAGTTCGTGCCGAGTGAGTTGGGCCCAGTGGCAACGGCCTAAACTTACGAGTTGTGGGTTGTAGGTTCTAACCCAGGCAGGCGCTTTAATTTGAGTAAATTATTTCATGACCACTGTCCTTAAAACGGTGAAGGAAAACATCGTGAGGAACCCGGCATGTCCTAGAACCAAACAATTCGAAGACGTGACATCTACCAACCCGCACTGGGCCCGCGTGGTGCATTACGGCCCACTCTATCTCACAGACAGGAGGATTGTGCCCCAGCTGTGGAAATATTATAGGTTAGATAGAATATTATGGCTGAGGCTAGTTCGTGCTGATACAAGAGAAGGTCCTGGGTTAGAGAGTTAGTGAAGTAGACATATATCGTTAGATTTTGATTCAATCAATCTGGTCTTTGTATAGTAGTAGTTATAATAAAACTTGGTTGGTCTATCTAGTCTCAATTAAAGCCAAAGAGAAATTCCATTTCTTAATTATATTTTTTTAGATTTGATCTACTTAGCTCAGACATTGTTAGTATTTTGTGATTTTTCGTAGACTTCCAATGTAATTTATTCAGACTATTATAGTGTTTTATGTAACAATGTGTTTTTTTGTTAACCTGGTACCGACGTCTAATTAATATTTTGTTTCATACTTTGCGATTCAAATTGTGTAATAGCACTCTCAAAAACGTTCTAATAGCTAAAGCAAAAAACATTGATAAAAATAAACATTTATACATTTATTATAAGCTTTGAAAGCTTTGAATTAAAAGCAAAATGCAAAGCGACTTACAAAACATTAAGGGTAGAAAATGCCTATGGCATTAAGTCCGCCTCTGTACATTTGTGTGCTTAAAGTATTAAATAAATAAATAAATAAATAAAAATATTTTAATATTATTCAGCCTTTATTGTTGAAATTAAGCATACAATGTATAATATTAATAAGTTAATAACTAACTTTTGAATTAATAAAACACATCTGTTTTCCCGGCTTAGTGATCAGCGTGTCTTGTGACACATTAAGCCTCTCCCAGCTATTTCCATTCTTTTCTATCTTTAGCTTTCCTTGACCAGATAGCCTCTCCAACATTTTTAATGTCATCTGTTCATCTTTTTGCCTATTTGCAACGTTTCCTTCTACCACCGCGTGGTTGCCATTCTGTTATAATTATTTTCTATCTTTAGCTTTCCTTGACCATATATAGCCTCTCCAACGTTTCTAATGTCATCTGTCCATCTTTTTGCCTGTCTGCATCGTTTTCTTTTATCATCGCATGGTTGCCATTCTGTTATAATTTTTGTCCATTTTGTCCTACAGTGTATTGTCATGTGTTCTATCCATCTCCATTTCAACTGTCTTTCTTTCTTTATTATATCTTCCACCTTGATCATTCAGATGTACACACGGCTACATATCTAGCTATACTGATTTATGCTGATCTCGCATTGTATAGGCATTCCGTGCAATGAGAGGTCAGCTTATACTCAAAATGTATCGCTTGACATGTAGCCGTGTGTATTTAACCCGTAAGGGCGGAGGTAAACTGAAACGTGAATAAGCAAAAACCCGACTGTAAAAATACATAACTGAAAAGAGAAAAACAAACATTTTAATCTATAGAATTATGGTATCGCAGGAAGGGACAAACAAAAGTTACATCATATTTCAGGTTATTGGTTTCTCCCCGCCTGCGATACCAAAATTCTATAGATTATAAATATGCTTGTTTTTCTCTTTTCAGTTATGTGTTTTTGCAGTCGGGTTTTTTGTTTTTAAATAATTTGTTTTATTTCAAGCTTTTTAGTCTTATTAATATGTATATATGGAATTGACTCATTACTAGCTTTGATTTGATATCAATATTGTTATAAATTATTTAAAAAAAAAACCTTGCCCCTTTTTTTATTTGCAGATGCAATATATAAATATTATATAGCCTATGTTACTACCACAATGAAAACGAATCTAACGACATCTCTTATGTTAAAATCCATCAAGCCGTTTAGGCTACAGAGCGTGCCAAAGAATTAGACATACATACATACATACACACATACATACATACTCTCGAAAAACATTACCCTCCTGCTGGGGCAGTCGGGTAATTATACGAAACAAAACATTTTCTTAGAATTAAATTCCACAAAAGATTTGCATACTACTTTAGTTAAAAGAAACTTAGTAACAAACTTCTCTTTATTTACAGTGAGGTATGTTAAGAAATATAATGGCAAAGAGCTTGCCATCGTAAATGGTTACTCATTCTACTGTCACTGGCGAAATCTTTCAACGAACACCTGGAGCTGCTCTTCGGGCCATACCTGCAAAGCTCAGCTAGTCACCACTAACAATGATGAAAGGCTCCTGGTAAAAGCTAAATTGGCACACAATCATGCAGCTCCAAAATTTGTCATTTCTAAAGGATATTATGTGAAGGTTAGCAAATGATGGGTTCCTGTCGCCCACTGGTACATTAATACGAGGTGTGTTGCTATTTAGTATTTTTAGAACGCCAGAATGGGAACTATTTCGTGATCACAAAAAAGGCACGTTTATTTTATTAGTGTCCATTCATATTTTTAGGAAATAAAAACTTGGAATTATTTGGGCTCGATTCAATGCTAACAAAAAAACATGACAAAACGAACGACTTCTTCAAAACTTACCTTCTTGTTTAAATTTCTTGTAGTAGATAGTTTTTTGTGGTTTCAGTATTTCTTATCTATAGTGTTTGGGATTCGGTACCAATAAAATCTTTTTTGTGCTAAGACGAACACTTACGTATTTAAAATTACAAACGGTTTTTGACGTCGTGCTTTCTTCTATCTCGTCCTCATACCGTAGCTATATTTGTTCATTCAGACTCCTTCATTCTCTCACTCGCTCAGTCCTTCACTTATGTACGTTCCGTTCGTTCAATGCCTTCCGCATGCATTCCCTCATATAAATACACAGTTTCTACAGTTTCAATTTTGCCAGCAGTGACCAAATACTAATTCGACCACATTTCAATTTACTTAGAGAACAATATTTTTTTTGAAGTGAAATCTTATTTATGCACGGGATGGGGAAAAGCACTGAAATCGCTTGACCGACACGCTCAGATACATATACAGATGTTTACAAGTTTGTGAAGAAGTTTTCACTTCTGACGTGCAGTATTACGACTGACAGTTTTTTTTCGTTAAGTTTTTCTTTTCAAAATATTTGAATGCAGTTTTATCAAGTTTTGAAAAAATAAACGCTTTTTTTTAGTAAAAATTGGAAGCATTCATATTTAAAGTACCTTTTAGGACCCGGTTCAGTTTTCGGTTTTTGTCCTTACACAAGGTGAAATCATACATACATTAAAATGTTATTTCTGACTAAGCAACAGTTTAAGGTCGTCCACATTGTTGTCTTCTGAGCGTTTTATTTGTAAATGCCGATGTCTGGCATGTGTTTGCATCAACTAAGCAAACGATGTTGACACGCCTCTCAGTCTTTAATATTTTTATGTGAATATAATTATACGATTGCACAATTAATTTGTTTTCTTTTTCTGTAAACCAATTAAAGTGGAATTCGAGTGGTACTTAAATGTACATATGTTTAATATTAATATTGTTTTACCACTTTGTTAAATATTCTCATTCTGATGTAATTATGGTTCATACGAGAGAAGGAAACTTGGGCTTGTGGGGGCTTGTAGATAAGTAATAATAACCGCACGGGTCGATCGATCAGGTTAAGCTACGCTTGCCGCGGTTGGTCCGTGGATGGGTGACCATCTTTACATACCAAGACCCCTCCGTGCCTCGGAAAGCACGTTCAGCCGTTGGTCCCGGCTGTCATTTGTGGATCTTTGACAGTCGTTACGGGTCGTCAGAAGCTCGAAAGTCTGACAACCAGTCTTATCAAGGGGTATCGTGTAACCCAGTAACTGGGTTGTGGAGGTCAGATAGGCAGTCGCTCTATTTAAAATACTGGTATTCAGCCGCATTCTAACATGTAAGACGGGAAGCCGATCTTAACATGTTTGGGAAAAGTCTAGGCAGATGATGATGACGAGAGAAGGACACTTATAATTAATGTTTTCTTTCATTCCAGTGATATGGACAACGAAACCGAACGGCAAAGAACTTGCTATTGTAAATGGCTACACATTCTATTGTCACTCGCGGTGTCGGTTCACAAACATGTGGAGATGCTCCTCCGGAAGGCCCTGCAAAGCTCAGCTGATCTTCACCAATGAAGATACTCCAACGTCCAGGGTTTTGGTTAAATCTAGAATGGAGCACACCGGCCATGCGCCTTCAAAATATGTAATTTCGCAAGGACAATATATTAAGCTGTAATGTGCATGTTGTGTAATATTAATTAATACCTACATCCCTTGCTGATTTCGGCTACGGTGATTATTTGTGTTTGTTGCTGTAGTTTGTGTTTTTGTGTGTGTTTCGTTTTTGAAGACTCGAACGCGTGTTTAGAAGTGTTCTGGTTTCGGAGATTAGCGTGTACGAACATAGAGCTGCAGCCCGCGGCTTCAACCACGTGGCCTTTTCTAAAATATTTTTTTTTTATTAAATTACCTTAGTTACTACTTATAACATAAGCTATCTGCTACTGAAAGTCCCGTCAAAATTGGTTTAGCCGTTCCGGAGATTAGCGCGAACAAACAGACACTCAAAAAAAAAAAAAAATGTTTTTGAAAAATATTAAAAATTGTTTTAAAAAAAATAAAAAAATGTTTGTGAAAATGTATGTACCTAATGGTTTTTATCTTTGCTCTAAGTGAAATGTTACGTTGCGCAATGGTACCTACATTATAATGATTTTCAATCATCCTAACTAAAATACGAAAGTGAGTTTGTTTGTTTGTTACGCTTTCACGCTAAAACGGCTGAACAAATTTGGGTGAAAATTGGCACACAGATAGACCATAATCTGAGTTAGGACATAGAATCCTTTTATCCCGATATTTCCACGGAAGCAAGACTTATGCTGGTGGAACCGCGGGGTGCAGCTAGTAATTTTATATTTTTACGTTAATAAACTTATAAGATTGTCCAAATAATTTGTATATTTTTTCGGTACCTAATCCAACTTAAGTGCAATTTAAGTGGAAATACTTAAATGGTGCGTACGTTGCACCTCTGCTCCCACCACACTGACTGGCCAATAATTTTGCTATGATTTGAAATATTCCCAACCATACGAGAGAAGAACTGTTCGTAGTGAAGTTCTTTTCTCTTTTTCAGTGCACTGGGTAAAGAAAATTGACGGCAAAGAGCTTGCTATTGTAAATGGATACTCATTCTACTGTCACTGGCGACGTCAGGACACTAACACCTGGAGCTGCTCTTCCGGACATATCTGTAAAGCTCAGCTGATCATCACCAATAATGAAGCAAGGCTCTTGGTAAGAGCAAAATTGGAACACAATCATAAGCCTCCAAAATTTGTTATTTGTAATGGATGCTTTGTCAAGCTGTAATAATATTGTCAATTCTCAATTCTCAATTCTTTATAAACAACAACACTTGTCGTGTTAAGGCTCGTGCAGGCTAGCGAAATATCGCGGGTTCGACAGGCAGCAATTAAATGCTTTTATGGTTTTTTGACTGTGTGCTAATTGAAATCTCGTTTTCGACTATGCAACGACTTAAATAATGCACGTTCATTACGTCGGCATCGGAGCGTATGGAGCGTCGGCATTTTTATTTGGTTAACCAAAATTTTGCAATTTGAGTGGTAATACTTAAACATAAGTCCGTTGCACCTCGCTGCCACCATAATTCTTCTTCAACAGGTAATAATTAATGGTTTATTATATCTCCACAAATGATATGCTACTAGTTATTTTAAGTTGACAGGTATTTAGACAAAATTTTGTAATTTGTGGGAGATCTGGATTCTGAACTATGAATATGCCTGTATTTTAGAACTCCAGGCTCCGTGTTTGTTTTGCATGTACACCCTGTCTATGTAAAATTTATGCCAATAAATTTTATAGTCTTGGCATGTGCTCATCAAGGCTTTCAATTTGATACCCATGTTGTAATAATTGAAGTTTTATTTTACATTTGAAAATGAAGCCGTACTGCCTCCATATTGATTTTTTTTTTCTAAATCTATTCAGTCATTTTAAAATTATGGTAGCACAAAGAAACTCACATAGATACATACATACATGAACCGTAAACATATTACACTCCACTTCTCTCCACCACCTCCTTCCACTCCTTTTTGGGCAGTCGTGTAATAACTGAACTGCCGGGACCAACGCCAACGGCTTAACGTGCTTTCCGAGGCACGACCCCTTTGTGCTTCGGAAAGCACGTGAAGCCGTTAGTCTGGGTAATTTGTCTCACTAATATAAGAACGATATTTTAATAAGATACGATACTATAATAAGATATTATAATAAGATATTGTTTCAAGCTGGTCAATAATTAGATGCGCCGGCGATGAAAGCACATGAAATATTTCAGCTTTGTCTCCAGTATTGCAGATGTCCGTAGGCGTGCTGTAAATAGGTGTAGGTATCTGGTTCTCGCGGACAGGCGGAACGTGACAGCGTGACGCGTGGCGCTGCCAGCCTTATAGGTTGTTATTTAATTTAAGTGTGTTATAGCCATACTGTCACGTTTTTTTAATATATGTCGGAAATACGTTAGTCACTAGTTTGACTAATCGGGACGCCAGCGCCACCAAGCGGCGCTCGACAGAGTCTACAACATAACGCTCGACCGGAGCTAAGAGCAGAGTTGGTCGGAAACGGTCATGGAGTTAACACGTTTAGAAACTGTCGCGCGTTCCGTATAGTTGTGTCGTGTACCTACAGTGTGTGAATAGGCAGTGTGATTTATTGATCGTTAATTATAATTTGATTTAAACTGCAAACGGTTTTTCTATTGTGCAATAACCAAAACTTCTCATTGTACGCCCACAGTAGTTAAAATATGGCTGATGATAACGAGAGAGATGTACCTTCTCAGTCATATATATATTTTTTGTTTGAATATGGCACCTTGTATTTTATTTTTATTGTGGTGGCATCTACAACGCCACATGCCAATTACGCATCAAAAACCAGACGTCACACAAATCCTGCATCGCGCAAGCAGAGTTTACCGCGCGACTGGCATAAATACTACATCCCGAAATCAACCGTCGGGCAGTTGCCCACCAGACAGATCTCGTCTGTTCGGAAGATCCTCCCTTTTCTATGGATAATGAGTGAACTTTACACCCAGGTCCTCATCCCTGTAAAATATTCATGTAATTTATAATCACTAAATTGTGTTTCTTTGTGATGTGCTATGTCTTTTGTGTGCTTTTGTTAATAAATTATCTATATTATATATATCTTATTGTTACCCAATAAAATATAAAAAGACGCATTTTTTAATAAACCATCTTATAAAATAAATATGTTTTTTTCCAGTACAGTGGGCGAGAAAAGTGAACGGCAAAGAAATTGCTATTGTGAATAGTTACACTTTCTATTGCCGGAAACAATTTTCGAACAAGAACACCTGGTGCTGCACCAATTCTCAGAGGTGCAAAGCTAGAATGGTGGTCACCAATGACTTTAACCCTTCTTTACGGAACGTGGTATCAGCGATGCTCGAACATACACATCCACCTCCTCACTTTTTAATTACTAATGGTATTTATATTAAGGTATAATAATAATCGACATTTTGCCAAATGTCACTTAAAGTGTTACAATTAAAAATAATATTTTAAATTATGTATTTGTATGTATGTAGACTGGTAATCGGTTCGGATTCCGCTATAATGAATGCTAACCTGGAACACACGCATGAACCTCCTAAATATATCGTTTCTAATGGTATTTATTTCAAAGTAAGATGAGTTTTAGAATCATTGTAGCGTACGAGAGACAAAAATGGCGAAAAGATCGACCTACTATGCTTTTCATCTCATCGTCTGCGTAGCCTTCTCCCAACCATGTTGGGGTCGGCTACCAGCCTAACCGGATGCAGCTGAATACCAGTATTTTACCTGGGGCGACTGCCTATCTGACCTCCACAACTAGTTACTGGGTAATACGATAACCCTTGGTAAGACTGGTAGTCAGACTTTCGGGCTTCTGACTACCCGTAACGACTGCCAAAGATCCACAAATGACAGCCGGGACCAACGGCTTAACGTGCTTTCCGAGGCACGGCGGGGTCTTGGTATGCAAAGATGGAAATACCCACCCACGTACCAACCGCGGTAAGCGTAGCTTAACCTGATCGATTGACCCACTTAGCCACGAGCCCCTCTTTTTAGAATAGACTTCTTCTTCTTTCTTTCTGTCAAATTTCTTGGTAAATGTACCTACAGGTTTGCTCGATTTCTGATGATCTTTATTGTCGATCGATGCACTGTGTTTTGATGATCAGTAAGACGGTCTGCTTATTTACAGGGTTGCTTACAAAAACACAAGGTTGATCGTTTATTGCTCAGATACACATTCTCGATTCTGTTTGATCAAACGTGTCGATCTTAAAAAAAATAGCAAATCACTAATAAAGAAGTCTGTGTATTTTTGCAATTTTACACGTTTTTGTCTTTTAAGAATTAGAATATTATTTATTTGCAAGAATACGAGTACAATAAGTTGACTATTTAATATACATAGTTTTTGTCATATTTAAACCTGGCGTGCAAATTACAAAGATAAAACAATTTGTACAAATCAAAAACAATAATAAACTAAAAAAAAATCCGTATCTAAAAATTAAATTGATGGAAATGAGAAATGGAAATAAAAAAAAATGTCAATACATTGTCTGTTAGATGAATAAATAATGTACTACGAATTACACTTGTTGAAAAGAATCACTCTTTAAAAAATTAACACGTTTTGGAAGTCTCACACCATAAGTCGCCTGCTGGCCAATTCCCGTAAGTACAAACATTCAAAATCTAGTCACAATCTAATCTCAGAAACAATCTATGTCAAAAACTTGTCCAAAATGTAGGAAAATTTAAGGTATTTTTGTCAAATTTTGACAGATTAGCATGCGGACGCTCTTATAAATGCTGCTGCTTCTAGCTCACCAAAAAACAACGAGTAAAGCCAAGCACACATTACAGCCGCAACGAGCCGCAGCGCAACGCATTTTCATACAAAAAAGTGTGGTGTGACTCGCCTGTAGTGTACGTTGATTCATGGATAATGTACGAAAGTGATGAAGGAGGATGTTTGCAATGCGTTGCGATGCGACGCAGCCCGCCCCAAACTGCTTTAGCTTTAATAAGTAATTCCTTAAATATTTCAGTGCGATGGGTAAAGAAAAGAAACGGGAAGGAGCTTGCTATCATGAACCGGTACACATTCTATTGCAATAAGAAATTTTTGCGGACGAGTATCTGGTATTGCACCCACGGAAATGGATGTCCAGCCAGGGTGATATTTGCTAATGGCGCCTCACCCTCGGAGCGCCAAATATGGTCAGTTAAGGACAACCATACACATGCACCTCCGACGTTTGTGATTTCTAATGGATTTTATGTTAAAGTTTAAGGTATCTTTGCCCAGCGAAGGAGAGTGAGTTAAATATACATTTACGAGTGTTCAATCTAATAGTGGTTAATTATAACAATAATAACTTTCGTAAATAAATAAATGACCTTATCTTGTACTCGTAACGTTATTTGGCGGTTTGTTAACTGCTCCTCCTATATTAATGAAATTCACAATACATGGTAGGTACTGCACAAAAGGAAATTCGTGTAAATCCAGGCTGACTTCTACCGATGGCGCCACACCCTCGGAGCGCCAAATATGCTCAGTTAAGGAGAACCATACACATCACCTCCGTCGTTTGTGATTTCTAATGGAATTTATGTTAAAACGATCAACGAAGGCATATTAACGATACAAACAATCAATTATCGTGATTTCTTGGATTTTTTTTTTTAATCTATTATTTTAATACATAATTATTATGTCCACTGTGGAAAACACTGCAAAGTACAAATTATTAATACTATGGTAGCAAACTTTTAAATGTATTTTCATTATGGCGTTGTTGGATTGTAAAAAAATCAGTTGTGCGATTAAAAAGTATTAGCAAGAATAGAGTGTTTTAATTTTAATGTTGTATATTTATATTTGTAATATAAGTTCATAAATTAATTTTATTATTTTATTTTTATTAAAATAAGACATTGTGTTTTTATGTCATGGTGTTTTAGTGAGAATACCTATTTATTATTTTTCTAATGTCCTAAATAAATAATTGAAAGAAATCTTGACTTAGCTACGAGTACCTGATAATTACCCATTAAAGTATTGTCTTACGTTGAATATGTTTACGCGAATATGTTTTACAGGTAAGACTCCCGTCATGAATGTTATGAATTCCGTCAGTTTTGAGAAACTGAGCTGCACATACAAATACAATTTACAAAATCCGCTTTGCTGATAATACGAGTATATTTATTTCTAGTAAAACGAGTTAATTACAAACTGACGGGAAAGACCGTGTCAATATAAAAGGATACATTTTCTTTTGTGAATTTAATTATAATTAATTATACTCAAGTGTTTTGTAACGCTACGATAGGCCAGAGGGCCAGTCGTCTCGTGAGTCACATTTAAAAATTAGAATTAGTAACAGAGATTGTAAAAAGATGAGTAAGAGTTCAGTTCCAGGCTTCAGAATGTCGTAGCTCGGGACGCATGGACGGCAGGATACAGGATCGGCAGGCAGTAGTGGAACAGGGCTGGCAGACTAGGCGGAGCGCGAAGACGATGCTGGTATTTTTAGGTTTTATTTTTCATATTATTATTTTTTTTAGGTTTTTATACAGAGATTGTACATAATTTGAAATATTGTTTTGTAGTGTGGATATTGTTAATTTAAAAAAAAAAACAAATTTAAAAAAATATTTATTTAAACACCTACTGTTTTATTCTTTGGCAACTTAAAAAATGTGACTTTTGGCAACTTGATGTGTTATAACTATGTTGTCATTATCAGAAACATAGCTATTGTATAAGCATTAAAAATCACGCTTTTGTGATGTGTAATATTAATTTTGATGGTCAGATGAATTTAATTTTAATCTAACTGATATTATTGCAGCACTAACTAATATATTGCAACGTTTTCTGTTGTAGTTTAAAAAATTATAAATTCCTTATTGACTTAGGGGTATGGCAATAAGGAATTTATTTATTTCCAAACTCGCCTCGATTCTCGGAATCAGCAAAATTTTTGTAAAGATTGCGTTTTGAATAATTTGTCAAGGCTCTTGCAGACTGGGGCGATATCGTGGGCGCGACAGGCATGTCGCAGCCAGTCACGCCGACGATATCGCGCTAGTCTGCACTAGCCTTAATTCTTTCTGTCGTGGTCGTATACACATTTTGTTATAACAAGTTTATTTATTTTTTCAGTTACATGGGTAGAAAAAAGGAATGGAAAGGTACTTGCTATTGTAAATGGATACACTTTCTTTTTTAGAAATAAATCTTGTCACACGATGGTCTGGTATTGCACCGCTGGACGACCTTGCACAGCTAAACTGATCACTACTAGCGAGGCCACACCCGCGGAGCGCGAAATAGTGACTGTGAGGGAAAACCATACACACGCACCTCCAAAGTTTGTGATTTCTAATGGAATTTATGCTAAAATATGAGGTTTATTGGCCTAGCGTAAACAAATTCGTGAAAAAGTGATTTGAAATGTGAAAATGTCACTGTTTAAATATAAAAGTGTAATACGAATTCAGTTATAACACAAATGTTAAAGCTTGTGTCGTAAATAAATAAATAAATGAACAACAATATCTTGTAATATTATTTTATCGTAAACGCCTCGGTTTTTCCGGGGATTTCTAGTAAAACGATTAGTATTATGTTTTTTATTATTGGTAATTGAATATTTGAGAATTTTGTATGTAACTCGAATGATGATTCAATTATGTAATCAATCAATTTAATTTAGTTTATGTCAGCATTGTCAATGTTAATGAATGTTGATATATTATTATTATTTAAATGCTAAACTTGTATTAATATTTGCACACCATGATAATATGGTAAACATGTTAACACAACTCCATGCACTTATGTCACCTTGCATATAAATCAGCCTATAATGTTTCCACTGCTGGGACACAGGCCTCCTCTCTGTGAGAGGGAGTGGGCCGTAATCCACCACGCGGCCGCAGTGCGGGTTGGTAGATGTCACAAGTCTTCGAATTTTTGGTTCTAGGACATCCCGGTTTCCTGACGATGTTTCCTTTCACCGTTTTGAGAGCAGTGGTGATCAAATAATTTACACAAAGTAAAGCGCCTGGCCTGGGTTCGAACCTATGACTTACAATTCGTAAGTCGTGGCCGTTACCACTGGGCCACCACTGCTCCCACTTATAACACCTTGCATGCATATATTTTATAATTGTATGTACACATGTTTGAGCAAATAAAGTTATCTGAATCTGAATCAGTTAAATACAAACTGACGGAAAAGAGCGTGTCAATAAAAAGGATACACTTTCTTTTGTGAATTTACTTATATATATATATATACTGATGAATATAATTAATTATGCTAAAGTGTGTGTGTGTTTTAGGGTGATAATACAGAAATTGTACATAATTTGAAATATTGTTTTATAGTGCCATTTATGGAAATGGTTATTAAATAAAAAACTAATTAAAAACATTTATTTAAACACGGTAGGTGTTTAAATAAATGATTTTTTTCTTACTGTTTTATCATTTGGCAACTTGAAAAATTCAAATTCAAATTTATATATTGTTGGTACATTATGTAATAAAATAAAAATATTGTGTTACTATGTGCTGCCCTGCAAGGCGTACAAACTGTGATGTATGTTCGTTTTCTGTATGACAGCAACATTTTAATATAACTGTACGATCTAAGTCCGAGTGCCCACTTAGTTTTTAGAGACATCGCAAAGCTGTTGGTCGACTCCTCACGTGACCAGAGGGCTGGTCTATTTTTTGGCCAAAGAATCAGCATTGCCATACAACGTGGTAATGCTGCCAGCCTTTTGGGCACTTTTCCTGTTGACAACGATGCGGACGAATATTTTGACGCCCTGTGATATTTTACCCTCCCTTTTTATATAATTGTACATATTATTATTATTAATTGTAAGCTACATATTATTATAATAAAGTTACGATCTAAGTCTGATTTAAATACCTTCTTGACACATCTATAAAATTACCGTTTTTCTGCCGTATGCAAGCTCATTATAATGATTCATCATCTGCCTGCCCTTGCCTTTGCCTGTTACTTGTGGTCGGTGCAAAACCTATTCTTCTTCCATTCTCCCCTGTCAACCACCACGCTATTATTCACTCCCTTCTCTTTCATTTAATTCCTCATACAATCCATCCATATATTCTTTGGATTATAATGATTTAACTTTTAAATTCAAGTTATCAAGGCTAATATTTGTGTTAGTAATAATTATTTTATTTTCAGTTCGATGGGTGAAAAAATTTAACGGAAAGGAACTGGCTATTGTAAACGGATACACTTTCTATTGCAGAAGACTAAGACCTCGGCTGAATACCTGGTACTGCACCTACGGGACGTGTAGAGCTAGTGTTGTCTTTCTAAATGACGTCAATCCCTTGAAACGCCAAATAATATCCATTAAGGAGGAAAATCATACGCATGACCCACAGTCCTTTGAGATATGTAATGGATTTTTTTATTTTAAAAGGAGAAAATCTGGCGGTTTGTGGCGCTAAGGCCAAATTGGGAATGTTTAAATGATCTTTAAATAATGCGCATTTTTTTTAATAATTGAGACTCTATTTAACTTTCTGGCCTTTTCTCGCAGTTGGTCGCAGTAACTAATTTGGAATACTCCGACCAAACGGGTTATGTTAGGTTGGAACTCTGAAGAATCACGCGCGAGCCAAATTGGTAGCATTAACTAAGCTAGGGCACCCCGAGCAACTGGGTTAGGTTAGGACTGTGAACCAACCGAGAGCGAGCCAAGCGAGCTGATCGAGCAAAGCGAGCGGTGCCTCGACAGCTGCTCTGACAAGCCCCGGAGTGCTATACTAGGGTTGGTCGCAGTTTTTTCAACTGTAATTGTCAAAATAGACTGCATGCAAAACAGGGCCTGAATTCTGACACTTCCTTTTACAGTTTATTGGAATATAGTAAAGGCAACCAAGGAGAACCATACGCATGAACTGCCATCGTTGGAGATTTTGTATGGATTTTTTACAATAAAACAAAAATAAGCATTCTACCAATCTCTTTCATGAATCAATTATCTTGAATTGTATTATTATTAACTTCAAATAAATTATTTAATTAATTGTAGATATTTTTAGAGTTGTAAGTTGTGTAAGAATAATAAACCACGCTTCTTTGATTTTCTCATATTTTTCAGTCATCGTCTTGCTCCTGTCCTTATTCCAATATACTCGTATTTGCGGTCGGCGCAGCATCTCTTTTCCGACGTCACTTTGTGGTCGTTCAATCAAATTGTATTTTGATACAAATTCTTGTACCACATACCAATATAGTTTTATGTGTTTTGGCTGTCTTGTGAAGCATGATAAAAACTAATTTATTATTTCTAGTTCAATGGGTGAGAAAAGGCAATGGAAAGGAACTTGCTATTGTAAACGGATACACTTTCAACTGTAAAAGAATGGGTGCTCGACAGAATACCTGGTACTGCACCTTCGGAAGATCTTGTAGAGCCAGTATTATGTTCATGTATGACGAGATACCGTGGAACCGCGAGATACTGTCAATTAAGGAAAACCATACACATGAACCTCCATCGTATCTGATTACTAATGGAATTTATGTTAAAATTTAATGTATGTTTAAATTCAGTTGTAATAATCATAATATATGTCACTGTGTATAAATATTATATCAAAGTTATAAGTACGCATAGATATTAAGTCTTCCACTAATTGCACACAATTGTATACTAATAATACATCTATACTAATTAATAAAGCTGAAGAGAATATTTTTTTTTTATTTTGTTGTGTAACATTTTTCCTGTCGCTTTTTGTGGGTGTCATGAAAAGGGACGGAAGTGTGTAGACAGGAAGTGACAGCTAGAGTATGGAATAAGTAAGTACTTTTTAATAGCATGGAATTAGTAAATACTATATATATATTGTAAGTAGAGGGGGTCGAATTTCAACCAGTAGGCGACCATTAGTAATGAATAGTTATTCGAATAAATATTTTAGTATTTAGCTTTTTTGGACGCGCTAATCTTTGGAACTACTAGTCAGATTAAAAATCTTTTGCATTTGATCGCCCAAGTCTTGAGGAAGGCTATAGGCTATTTAACATCATGCTAAGAGCCTTTTCGGAGCTGAGCAAAAAAAAAGTCTGAAAGAACGCTAAGCCAAAACGAAGTAATAGCGCGGGCGGGCGGTGCTATGCGACGGGGTGGGTCAGGAAACAAGAAATTTCACGCGGATGAAGTCGCGGGCAGACTTGTAATATTTGCAGATATTTCTAGGGTTGTAGTTGCCATTGCCATGCCTTTGTGATGTGGAACAGTCACGACTTACGAACTATAAGTCGAAGGTTCGAACCGCGACAGGCGCCTTACTTTGTGTAAATTATTTCATCACCACTGCTCTCGAAACGGTAAATCCCCCTCCCTCTCTCCGAGAGGAGGCCTGTGTCCCAGCACTGGGAACATTATAGGCTGATATTAAATATTAATTTTGATGATCAATTTGAAGATTAATTCAATTTTAATCTGACTGATGTAATTGCTGCACTAACGAATATATTATTGCAATGTTGTCTGTTGTAGTTTGAAAATAAATATATTCCTTATTGACTTAGGGATTAGATTCAAAACGCAATATTTACAAAAATATTGCTGTTACTGAGAACCGAGGCGCGGTTCTCGGTAACATCAATGTTTTTGTAAATATTGCGCTTTGAATAATTTGTCAAGGCTCTTGCAGACTGGGGCGATATCGTGGGCGTGACAGGCTTAATTGCTGCCTGTCGCACCCGAGATATCGCACTAGTCTGCACGAGCCTTATTTTTTTCTGTCGTGGTAGTATAAACATTTTGTTATAACAAGTTAATTTATTTTTTCAGTTAAATGGGTACGATACACTTTCTTTTTTAGAAATAAATCTTGTCACACGATGGTCTGGTATTGCCTCGCTGGACGACCTTGCACCGCTAAACTGATCACTACCAGTGAAGTCACACCCACGGAGCGCCAAATAGTGTCTGTTAAGGAGAACCATACACATGCACCTCCAAAGTTTGTGATTTGTAATGGAATTTATGCTAAAATATGATATGGTTTATTGGCCCAGCAAAAACAAATTCGTGACAAAGTGATTTGAAATGTAAAAATGTCACTGTTTAAATATAAATGTGTATATTCAGTTATAACACAAATGTTAAAGCGTGTGTCGTAAATAAATAAATGAACAACAATATCTTCTAATATTATTGTATAGTAAGCGCCTCGGTTTTTCCATCACGGAAACCTTTTAATAAAATATTTCCACAAAGTAATTCTTTATGTCGAGTCTTATTACTCGTATTATTTATAATAACGATTTTTTTTCAGTTAAATGGGTAGAAAAAAGGAATGGAAAGGTGCTTGCAATTGTAAACGGATACACTTTCTTTTTTAGAAATAAATGTTGTCACACGATGGTCTGGTATTGCACCTCTGGAGGATCTTGCACAGCTAAACTGATCACTACCAGTGAAGCCACACCCGCGGTGCGCCAAATAGTGTCTGTTAAGGAGAACCATACACATGCACCTCCAAAATTTGTGATTATTAATGGAATTTATGTTAAAATATGAGGTTTATTGGCCCAGCGAAAACAAATTCGTGACAAAGTGATTCGAAATGTAAAAATGTCACTGGTTAAATATAAAAGTGTAATACGAATTTTGCTATAGCACAAATATTAAAGCTTGTGTCGTAAATAAATAAATGAACAACAATATCTTCTAATATTATTTTATCGTAAGCGCCTCGGTTTTTTCGTGACAGCAACATTTCAGTAAATATTTCCATAAATTTGTGATTATTTCTGTCGCGTCTTATTACTCGTTTTATTTACAATAACGATTTTTTTTTCAGTTATATGGGTAAGAAAAACTAACGGAAAGGATCTTGCTATTGTAAATGGATACACTTTCTTTTTTAAAAAGAAATCTTATCACACGTTGGTCTGGTATTGCACCGCTGGACGACCTTGCACAGCTAAAATTATCACTACCAACGAAGCCACACCCGCGGAGCGCCAAATAGTATCTGTTAAGGAGAACCATACACACGCACCTCCAAAGTTTGTGATTTCTAATGGAATGTATGTTAAAATATGAGGTTTATTTGCCCAGCGTAAACAAATTCGTGACAAAGTGATTTGAAATGTAAAAATGTCACTGTTTAAATATAAAAGTGTAATACGAATTCAGCTATAATACAGATATTAAAGCTTGTGTCGAAAATAAATAAATGAACAACAATATCTTGTAATATTATTTTATCATAAGCGCCTTTGTTTTTTCCGTGACAGCACTACATCAATAAAATATTTCTATAAATTTGTAATTATTTCTGTCGCGTCTTATTCCTCGTTTTATTTACAAAAATGTTTTTTTTCAGTTGGTAAGAAAAACTAACGGAAAGGAACTTGCTATTGTAAATGGATACACTTTCTTTTTGAAATATAAATCTTATCTTACGTTGGTCTGGTATTGCACCGCTGGACGACCTTGCATCGCTAAACTGATCACTACCAGCGAAGCCCACCCACGGAACGCCAAATAGTGTCTGTTAAGAAGAACCATAAACATGCATCTCCAAAGTTTGTGATTTCGAATGGAACGTATGTTAAAATATGAGGTTTATTGGCCCAGCGAAAACAAATTCGTGACACAGTGATTTGAAATGTAAAAATGTCACTGTTTAAAGATAAAAGTCTAATACGAATTCAGTTATAACACAAATGTTAAAGCTTTTTTTTTTTTTGAGGCTGGGAAATCATCAAATAACTTCTCCCGCTCTGGGCGGAGCGGGAGGGTGTGTCAGACTCTTACTGACTAAAACCCACCCGTATTCCTTCCTGTTGCCTGTGTTGCGGGGGCCTCGGTGACTCATAAGTACCTTCCTGCGACCCCGGCAGGCATCGGCCCTAGTGGACCCCTACCTATGTGCTGACGACATCTCTTTGAGGCGCGCGTGGAATACAACGCGCCGTCGACCCGGGCCTGGTCTTTACCGGACGGTGAGCTACCCATTGCTCACCGTCCGCAAGCCCGCGCCTACGGTGTCCGGAAATCCGCCCGGGATTCCCGACGCCCTGGGCGTCTCCTGCGGCGGCTAGGGGCGAGAGGGCGCGAAACTTGCCTTTCCCTCAACCGTCCCACCTCCTCCTTCGCGAGCATTACTGCTTCGCAGAAGGTGGTGACGGCTGCCCATGCCCTCTCGCTCCGTACCATGGCCTGAACCAGGGCCGGACGCGAGAGGTCTCTGCCGCCGATCGCCTCCACGAGGACACGGCGGTGCTCTGCCCAAGCCGGGCAGACCTCCATCGTATGCTCCACCGTGTCCTCCAGGCGATCCACACAGTGGTGACACCCGGACGTTTCCTCCCGCCTTATCCGACACAGGAACCTCCCGAAACTGCCGTGTCCGGTGAGGACCTGCGTCAGGCGGAAAGTGAGGACGAGGACGATGAGGACGACCAGGCCTGTCTCCAGAGCCCAGTCCTCCACCATCCTGCCCCGTGTGTCTGTTAACGGGGAACCCCAAGCCAAGTTCTTGGCATTGAAGTCCCCGAGGACGAACACGGGGACGGAACCAAACCCGACGACGACGTCTCTCAACTCCGCAAGGGAGTTGTGGAACTCGGCAAGAGTTCGGTTCGGAGAGAAGTAGACCCCCACTACGACAATCTCCCCGAACCGTGCTGCTACGCAACCCCGTCCTCTCTTGACGGCCTCGAGGGACGGAGTACCGGCGGCGGCTGACGAAATTAGGGTCACTGACCCGCTCCGGTCCTCCACCCAGCCATCCCTGGGCGGGACAAAGTATGGCTCAGCGACCACGGCGATGTTAATTGACCACTGCGCCATGCTCTGGAGCAACAGATCCTGAGCGGTGGCGCCTGGAGGAGGCGTAATGGGGCCATTATTGGCACTCCATGTTGGCATTGGCTTCCTCCCGAACCAAGGGTCCTGCTGCGTCGGCTATGGCGGCGACGACTGCGGTGGTGGAAGCGGCAGCGGCGGCGGCGGCAGTGGCGGCGACTGCGGCGGTGACGGTGGTGGTGGCGGTGGCGGAGGGCTTGCCCCTGGCCTTGGCTTTGGCGGGTGGGGTGCAGGCCTTGCCCCCCATCCGGTGGTCGGCCTGCTTGCCAGCCGCCGCACATACGGCACAGTGCGGCGTGGCGTTGCAGGAGCCGGCCTTGTGCCCGGGCTGACCACAGTAGCAGAGACCGCTGCGGTCCACCTCCAAGGTGCAATTAGCTTGCACGTGGTCGCCCACCTGGCAACGGAAGCACCTCAGAGGTCTGGGCTCCAGCAGTTTAACCAGTGCGGACACCCAGCCCACCAATAACCTTTGGCCCTCTCTGGCAATATTTTTGGCCGCCGACACGGGACAGCTCACCGTAACGGTTTGCAGCCCCGCGGAGTCAGGATGGATGGTGCCCACCCTCACCTGCTCGGCAGAGCACCCCCCCAGTCTTGACCACTGCGGTGACCACCTTGTCCTCCGTCACGGAGTCGTCCAGGCCCATGATGCGCATGCTAGCGCAGTTGATGGGCCTGGACACTCGGACCTCGTCCGCATTTAGGGACGCCCTAAGCCTTTCAGCCGGAGCGTCAGCGGCCGGGCCACTGGCCGCACCGGGGACTGCCACCATTCGGGCCCCAGTCGCCGTTACCTTCATTTTGAGTCCTTTTGCTGCGCCGAGATCCTCCAGGCGCACCGCCTCACCCACCTTCGCCATAACCGTCCTATAGGACACGCCCTTCTTTTCCGCATCCGGCTGTAGTGTGATCACTACAGCTGCGGAGTTTGGGGCGCGGAGCCTAGCCGCGGCGGTTCGCTCCTTGCGCCGCTGCCGCCTCTCCCTCTTTTTGGCCGCCCTCTTTGTCTTAGCCGCCTTCCTCGTCTCTCCAGCTACTTGCCATTCGGCATCGGCCGAAAGAGATTTAGGAGGCGGGGCGGCCGTCTCGCCACCTGGGCCGATGCCCTCCCCGCCAAGGTCGGAGCCCTCGCCGTCGGGGCTGGAGCTCTCGCCGCTGGTGCTGGAGCCTTCGCCGCCTGCGCAGTCGCCGCACCCTTTGGCTGCCCCGACGAGCCCCGTTTGGCCGTGGCACCTGCGGCGGCTGCAAACGAGGCCGGTTTCCGCTGGCCATAAGGCGGCTGGCTTGCCGCCAACGGGGGACGCAGGACGATGGCCTCCAGGGCGGAGAAACGACTCTGCAGGGAAGCCATTTCCTGCCGCACCAGGGTCAGAACCCGGTCCTCTACAGGCACGGGCCGTCCCTGTCCCTGCTGCTGCCCCCTTTGCGGCTCCATCCGGGGGCCGGCTCCTCGAAGCCCAACCAGGTCCGCCCGGAGCTTCTCGTTCTCCTTTCGGAGAAGCTCCATGGCGGCTGTCAAGCGGGCGACCTCCGCCCGCATCTCAGACATACCGTCTGAAGGAGACCTGACGTGAAGGGCCTCCGCTGCCGCCACAATAGAGGCCGTGGCCGCGGCTATGGCCTGATCCTTAGAGGACCTGAGCCTCTTAACCGATACCGCCTTGATCGCAGCGGCCACTAACTCCGCAAACCCGGCTGCACGCTCCGACTCGGAACCGCCAGTGGCTTCCGCCCCACCTCGAGAAACCTCCGAGGGGACCCCTCTTCGGCGAGCCTCTCGGGTCGCCGGGCCGACTGGGCCGGGCTAGGCAGCCCTGCCGGGCTGGTCACCTCGGCCGGGCCAGCCCGGCCCGGCTTGCCCGCCTCCTTAGTGGGGGGCCCTCTGTCCACCCCTTTACCACCTCGGGCTCCACCCCGCCGGCTGGAGTGGATCTTATTCCACCGCCCGACTCCCTCGTCGGAGGATGACCCCGAGTTGGGCCGCTTCGAGGTTCGCCTGAACTCTCGGCTCCTCTCCAACACCTCCTTTTGCTGCGAGCTCCCGAGCTCTTTCCGCCTGATGCGGCGTCGGACTCCGACCCCGCATCACTCTCTTCCCCTTGTCTTCCAGTTGTTTTGGTTTCGTTAAATTTTTCCATTCTGTTCCTACGAGTGTGGGGGATCTAAAAAGTACACCTAGGTTCACCCCCTGTTCCTAGGC
This sequence comes from Atethmia centrago, assembly GCA_905333075.3. Classification (NCBI taxonomy): domain Eukaryota; kingdom Metazoa; phylum Arthropoda; class Insecta; order Lepidoptera; family Noctuidae; genus Atethmia; species Atethmia centrago. Next base: position 7,770,659 of record HG995383.1, on the reverse strand, counting down.
AAGTGTACATTTGTAACTCAACCAGGGGGTCCACTGGTACCCTGGCTGGGGGTGCGCTAACGACTGATGCGCCACCTACAACTACGAAGTTGCAGATGACACTACTCCTCAGCCATTCATATCCTCGCCGCGCACCAAAACTTGATATTAGAGAAATTTTTATAGAGGTTATCTTCCTCGCGATCCGGGCGATCAAGCCAAGATCCTCGTCCCGTTCCAAGCCACAAAACATGACCGTGGTCTCTTTACGGATTACGATTTCGACGGTTGCAGGCAGAAGAATCGATTCTCCCGCTGCTAGCTCGCTGGCAGGGTAAGTGCATAGCAAGCACCGCCACTCTTCGCCCACTTGACCTGCCCTCTGTAAGCAGAGAGGGGAGTGGACGACCGACGATCGAGCATGAAGCTCCCCGCCACACAGAAATTCGCCACGGTCAATACCCTCTCCGAAACATGGGGAGACTATTGGCCGTGCCCAGGATGCACCGGCCCAATGACTGCTCTTTCCCCCGAACGTATTCGAAGAGAACCAGCAGCAATCAGGCACACGAGGAGGTTTTCTGCACGCACCCTAAATGTTAAAGCTTGTGTCGTAAATAAATAAATGAACAACAATATCTTCTAATATTATTTTATCGTAAGCGGCTCGGTTTTTCCGTGACATCACCATTTTAATAAAATATTTCTATAAAATAGTATTTTTTTCTGTTGCGTCTTATTACTCGTTTTATTTACAATAACGTTTTTTTTTTTTTCAGTTACTTGGGTAATAAAAACTAACGGAAAGGATCTTGCTATTGTAAATGGATACACTTTCTTTTTTAAAAAGAAATCTTATCACACGTTGGTCTGGTATTGCACCGCTGGACGACCTTGCACAGCTAAAATTATCACTACCAACGAAGCCACACCCGAGGAGCGCCAAATAGTATCTGTTAAGGAGAACCATACACACGCACCTCCAAAGTTTGTGATTTCTAATGGAATGTATGTTAAAATATGAGGTTTATTGGTCCAGCGAAAACAAATTTGTGTCAAAGTGATTTGAAACTTAAAAATGTCACTGTTTAAATATAAAAGTGTAATACGAATTCAGCTATAACACAAATATTAAAGCTTGTGTCGTAAATAAATTAATGAACAACAATATCTTCGAATATTATTTTATCGTAAGCTAGTAGTAAATCGTAAGGCTAGAAAGGGGGTGACTACCGAGATGACAACCAATAGAGAAGTATGGAAGAAAGCGACATGTTGCGCCGACCCCAAATAAATTGGGATAAGGGCAGGAGAATGATGATTATTTTATCGTAAGCGCCTCGGTTTTTCCGTGACAGCAACATTTTAATAAAATTGTTCCATACTTTGCAATTCTTTCTGTCGCGTCTTATTACCCGTTTTATTTATAATAACTTTTTCTTTTTCAGTTAAATGGGTAAGAAAAACTAACGGAAAGGAACTTGCTATTGTAAATGGATACACTTTCTTTTTTAAAAAGAAAAGTGTTCAGACGAATATCTGGTATTGCACCTCTGGAGGTTCGTGCAGAGCTAGGCTGATCACTACCAACGAAGTCACACCCGCGGAGCGCCAAATAGTGTCTGTTAAGGAAAACCATACACATGCACCTCCGGCATTTGTGATTTCAAATGGATTTTATGTAAAAATTTGAGGATTATTACCCCAGCGAAAACAAATTCATGACTAATTGATTCGAAATTTTAAAATGTCACTGCTTAAATATAAACGTGTATTATGAATTCAGCTAACACTCAAATATTGAACTTTGTGTCGTAAATAAATAAATTACCTACAATATCTTCCAATATTATTTTATGGTATTGCACCTTTCGGATCGCGAAATAGGGTCTGATATGGAGGACACCCATACGCACTTCCGAAGTTTATGATTTCTAAAGCATTTTATATTAAAATGTAAGGTTTATCGGTCTAGCGACTTGAATTATAATACGAACATTTCACATCATTATTATAGGAAATATTAAACTGGTGATATTACCACACAGTCTCAGTTTTTTGTTTTTTTTTTGTCGTGATTTATCCGTTTCAAACAGCGACGATTTTATATACTAAGGCAGACACAATAAAATGACACATATTTTTACATAGTTTTTTTTTATGTTCAGGCAGTCTTGCACGTTATAATTATTTTAATCAGTTCATTAATTTCCAGTTCAATGGGTGAAAAAAACTGATGGAAAGGAATATGCTATTGTAAACGGATACACTTTCTTCTGTAAAAAGAAATTTGTAAAGACAAATATCTGGAATTGCACCTACGGGAATTTGTGTAAAGCCAGGTTGATATTCACGAATGAAGCAACACCCTTGGAGCGCCAAATAGTGTCCGTTAAGGAGGATCATTCACATGCACCTCCGGCCTTCGTAATTTCGAATGGATTTTATTTTAAAATTTGATGTTTATTGGTCAAGCGAAACAATTTCATATTTCCCACTAATTATTGACATTAGTGTCTGCCTTTCTGGGAAGAACGCGTGAGATTATGTATATACTATCATTAGCTACACATAAATGACTTTATTATAAAAAACTAATTTAGGTACGTTTGATAACCAGCGTCAGGCACTAGTTGTCTGTGTAGGGGTCCACTAGGGCCGATGCCTGCCGGGATCGCGGGAAATTCCGAAAGGGATACCGGGGACCCTGGCAAAACAGGCAACGGAAGGAAAACGGGTGGGTTTTAGTCAGTAAGAGTCTGACACACCCTCCCTCTCCACCCAGAGCGAGAGAAGTTATTTGACAATTTCCCACTCAAAAAAAAAAAGGCACTAGTTGTCTGGCATTTTGCTGAACGTTTGGCGCAGCCGTGAGACACAATATTTTTTTTACAATTTCTTTTTGTATTATTTATGATGTCACTGTGTGTATTAATTAAATTACGCTACGGTGTAACATAAGGATTGCGAAGCGGCGTCGGTGTAATATATTACTAGGATCGGTGACTACGTGATTCCATTAGCATCGCGAGGCGCTTACCGTTATTTTATTTTTACCTATGCTATCTAATTAAAATATAAATCTAATTGTAACTTTTATTCCAAATATAATTTTAATTTCAATCAAATAGGTATTTTTTGTATCATCCGGCTTCAGCCTTCGTAATTACACTAATTACTTTCATTGTCTGAAGGCGGAAGGGTAAACAAAAATACTTTCGTTGTCTTTCTTTTCTTTAAGAAATCTTATATTTTTATTTACGCTAAAAGATCTTATTGTATTTTTAATGTTTTTTAGATTTTCTGACTCAGGCTTTTAGGTACTTAGCAGCAACGATTTTATACAATACAGAGCTCATTTTACGTAGTAAGCTACTATAATTATGATCTCTAGTTTATTTTATTAAATACTATTTTTTTTTACCTATTTGTCCCTGTGATGAACGGATATACGTAATTATAGTGTCAGTTAAGGAAAACCTCACCTTGCACCTCCGTCTTTGTGATTTTTACGGACCTTCCAATGTTTATTTTATACCTATGATTATTATGTACTGGGATTGAAGTGCCATTTGTAATTTAGTTTTATATATTTTTTTTGTAAATTTTATATTTTGTACGCCTTACGGGTGAAACATGTGCGTACGATTTATTAAATATTGTGACATCCTGCATGCTTAATTTGCATGTATACGCATGTTTAAACAAATACATTTATCTTTATCTTTTATCTTTATCTAATTGATGTTATTTAAAAAGTTGACTTTTGTTGGCCCAGGGAAGACAAAAGACTGTCAAAGTGCGTTGAAGTGTGTAGTGTAACATGAGAGTAGCTATTTTTGTATTTAATGAAATCATAAAAATAATTGTCTTGTTTTATTTAAGGGTAACATTTAACGTCTATTCAATTCATCTAGGTACTAAAATTTTTAAATTCATTCACTGACAAAACGCACAGCCCAAACCGTTGGGTCCAGTAGCATGAAAGGAAACCATTCACGTTTCATACAAAGAACGACCAAAAAGCCAACCAAAAAAAAAAAAAGGTAACTTTTTGGAATTTCAGCACCAGCATTTATTAACTAACTTCATCTTTCTGACTAACTGGCCGACTCTTTGACAATTAAAAGTGCCTGTAATTAGTTTAAGAGGCTGACAACACCTAAAGCGCGGTCACTGTCAGACTGCATATTAAAGAAAGAGAAGCGCGATGATACAACGCAGGTAGTTAATTGCAAAAAATGAAGCAATTATCTATTTACAAAAAAATCTATTGATTGGATAAAAAAATAAAACACTGATATGCTAATATATTGCTTGTAGAATAATGTAACAATAAATCTATAAAGATATTTGCATGTATATTAGTAAGGTATGCTCGTTAAAATATTTTTTAAAGGTATACCTTTAAAAAAATATTTAGTAGTCCCCTTAATTCAAATAAATGCTTTGAGTTTTGAGTTTGGGAAGGTCTTCCTGAACAAGTATTATTATGACGGGAAGGTTTAAATACCATTCCTGATGCCATTTTTTTTTAATTCGTTTTTACGATATGAATGGTGTCCTTTTGCATAAGAGTTCTTTATACAAGGTGTCGTTTTGCATCATCGTCAAATTCAAGGATATAGCTATGCTAATGATTCTCGACACGAATCAATAATAAAATAATTAGGACTTTTTTTTTTTCAAATTTTCGGAAATCGGCATGTGTGGGGCACGCATGTTAAAACGCGGTTCGTGTGATACCGCACTGTAACTGCCCTTTTACACACACACACTACCGCATACGTAACGGAGTGATTCTGTTCTGTGAAAGTGGTGTATTCTGAAATACTGTCAAACGTAAATAACTAAAAAAACCAGTATGTATTAATTATTGAGCAGGTATCGTAATTTTATTTTATTATACATGTCTTTCATAGCAGCCACCTGAAATTTGACGAGGATGCAAAACGACACCTTTTATATCGAAAATGAGCCCTAAGGGAGGATTTTCGGAGAATTGTACTAGGGCTCGACTTTTAGAGGTTAAATAGGAGATAAAATTTGTTTGGAAGTTCGTCATTTTTGCCGATGGAAAATCCCATACGACCTATTTTATTGCCTAACTGCAGATATTGTACTTCGTTACAGTGAAATGGGTAAGAAAGAATTCCGAGAAAGAACTAGCCGTTGTGGATGGCTACACTTTTTACTGCAGAGTACAAAGTAGGTCGACTCTTCTCTGGACTTGCACCTTCGGGAAGAATTGCAATGCAAGATTGATCACGACCAATAAGACCGATGCTTCGAAGCGGGTACTGAAGTCAGCCAAGTTGGAACACGTTCACTCACCCCCAAACTTTGTCATTTCGAAGGGGTTTATTATCAAGGTTTAGTGACGTTTAAGAAACATTTTTTTTAATATACAATGTTGAGACGACAATACGGCAATAAATGCAAATACTGGCAATACTAATGCATAGGAGTATTTTGAAACTATCAAATAAATCCTAAAATAAATAAAGAAAAAAAAAATTATTGTCATAATTGGAATGAATTTGTCTGAAAAATAAACCTAACACAGTAGTTGAAAAATAAGTTCTCTCATACATCGATATACGTCACGGTCAATAAATTCTCCAACTACTCTCGATAACTTGTTAGTTAATGATAGTTTTCCTTTTAAATTTGTTGTATATACTACTGCCGTGAATTCCAAAAACAACCATTTAGCTGGCGGGCTCACTCGACTCTAAAAAATATCCCTAAAAATCTTTAAAACGGATCCCTGAATCGAAAAGTGGTTTTCACGGACCCGCCATATTTGTGAACGGCCTATCCAACGATGCCCACCATTAGATAGACAATAAAAAAAATGTCATCACCCTCCCTACACATAAAATGGTGATGACTTTTTTTTTGAGGTGAGGTGGAGATTTTTTCAAGATTTTATTGTACCACTTTGTCGGCGTTATTAATATACCCATGCCAAATTACAGCTCTATAATATAATAATAATAAAAATCGTTTATTTGCTTAGAAAGTAGGTACATAAAATAAAGGTGTTTACAAAATTTGTGATCCCTGTATAATCTACCCTAAATTAGGCATGCAAACATTGAAAATATTTTTTTATTAAAAACACAAAATTCGTCAATCAAGTTAAAAGAGGCAAAAAAAAAAATAAAATGGTAAAAGATAGAATAAATTTAAAGCGAGCATAATAATAATAAGGAAATAGACAATGTCAAATAATAAATCTAAAGTGTAGTGTCATTAAAAAAAAAACATTAATTGAGTTATAATACTTATCAAGTAATAAGGCTGTCAATTTCTTTTTAAACATTAGGATTGGAACATTTTTTTTATGTCTGGTATCTTATTAAATATGGTGGGACCCATGCCGAAAACACTTTTCATAACTAAAGCTGTATTGTAACTACCATTCTGTAATAGATACCTATATTGGCTTCTATTAGGCCCTTTTCTAGTTTCTGACACGGTTAGAAAGTAACTCATTTACTTACAAAATGGCCATTTGCGAAATATACAATGCCGGAAATGTTAACACATAGGTATACAACTGTCTGTCATTTTCAGGCCACATATTGCCCTTATACATACATCGTTTTTGGGCCTTAAATACTTGTTCTCTCATACTACAATATTAGCTCAGAATACAATTCCAAATCGCAGAATTGATGCCACGAAACCATAGTAAGCTACCAATGTCGTAGTTGTACTCACTTTTTTACTTTAGTTGAATAGCACATATGCAGAAGTGCTTAGTTTTTTACACACCTCTTCGGCTTGGGGTTTCCATGATAAGGCTCCTACATACTGGCGCGACTTGTCGCGCGACGCGACGCGACACAAAGACACCGCGTGTAGCGCTACAAGCGGTGCCATTGTGTCGCGACGCGTCGTATTCCTAAAAAAAATCCCACTGTTCAAGTTGTTCTGTGTGTCAAGTTTTTGTTGCATTGTATTCGAATTTCGATATTTTTTTTATTAAATTATTAGTAGTACTAAGTCTCTAAGTTAAGCCGGTGACAGACAGACAGACTGACATGGTGAAACTATAAGTATTCCTAGTTGACTACGTAACTCTAAAAAGTGATTTTTTCAAACAAATAATTAGTTTGTTTGAAAAGTGTTTTTTTCAAACAAACTAATTAGTTTGTTTGTTTGTAAACCCATTGTAGGGTATATTTTATTATGGGTTTTGCCGATAAGCGACTAGGTATAGAGATTAAAACTATTGGATTTATTTGATTGAATTTTCGTATGCAGACTGGTAACATTATTAGATACGCAGTTTAATTTATTATCGTATTGTTGTCTCCACCTTGGAATTATGGGAACTGGCTTCCACCGCCTATAGAAGGTTTCTGCAAAGGCTTTGTCGTTACTTTGCAAACCTTAGACTCTGGCCAAACTAAGCCAGCCAGCGAACGCGATGCGGGATAACATTCGCTCTCGCCGATTGTATTAAATAAGTTCAAACTTGAGTAAATAGTCGCATAAGGGTTCAGTCTCATAAGATCGATTGGCGAGATCCATGATGATCCATGAGGATCTAGTGACTATAGTGGTATATTTTATCATTAAAACAATCCACGTAGACGCGTCCTGCATCCCGCTCGCTCACTCGCTTCATAGCCAGTGCGACGCGACTCCGGTAAAATAATTCCATGAAGTTACCATAGGATGGTTCCATCAGTGGCGCGTCGCGCCTGTCTGCGGGAGCCTTCAGTTTGGCCAGAGCTTCAAAGATAAAAGTAAGGTCTTCTCATATTCGCCTTCTTTGCTTAGTGGCAGATCGCGAACCAGTTTTGTGATCTTAACACAGTTAAATTTCAATCGGAATCATATAGGTAGGTACCTGTTTAATACATCTGAGGGAGAATCCCTATATTTTTAAGAACTTTCGCATTCTACTTAGTCTGAATCTGTCAAAAATACCTCTATTTTCCCTGTATTTTTGGCAAATTTTTGACATTGATTGTCGCTGAGATGAAAAATTTCTACTAGGTTTTGAACATTTTTAATTACGGAAATTGGAACCTTCAGAACCACCACAATTATTGCTTTTGATCTTGGATCGCCATTGAGATGCCATCCCTACACATAACTATCATACTAAGACATACATCACCATTCTCTTGCCCTTATCCCAATTTATTTCGAGTTGGTGCAACATGTCGCTTTCTTCCATACTTCTCTATTAGTTGTCATCTCGGTAATCACCCCCTTTCTAGCCATATCATCCTTCACACAGTCCATCCATCGTTTCTTTGGTCTTCCCCTACTCTTATAGCCATCGACATTCATACTCAAGACATTCCTCACATTTTCCTCATTCCTCCTCATCACATGCTCATACCATAACAACCGCTTTTTGCACAACTTTTCAGTCACGGGTGCCACTTTCAGACTGCCTCTTATGTACTCGTTTCTTATTCTATCCATTCGTGTCACACCACACATCCCTCTTAGCATTCTCATCTCAGCTGCATGCAATTGCCTTTCATTCATCCCTTTTGTGGCCCAACATTCTGATCCATACAAGACAGCAAGTCTTACCATGGTTTTATATATTAAGTTTAAGGGGAATGCGGGAGTCGCAGATTGTTCCCGTGACCTGCTAAGAACATGTACTTTCCTAATCGAATGTGTTTGTTATACAGGGTTATTTTAAATTGGCTAGCTAAACTCCGCAGACGCAATTGGTGTCGATATCTAAACACGATGCAATAAAAAATATATTAATTTGATGCTTTTTTGCGGGAACGTCGACCGCAGTTATTGTAGGCACTTGAAATGTCTGTTAAATTAATCTGGTTTTTTTTTGTTTAAACTGCACAGATGTGATGGATATAATAATAATAATCATCTTTATTTTTAAAAAACTTAAGTTTAGGTTAACTTAAATACTACATCACGAGTGACAGATAGGAAAGTTATAATGGGTAGCGGATCAAAATCCAGTTCCGTGCCAGGAATTAGCCTGTGTTACGGACACTAGGGCCGCTCCATCATCTCACTAAAAACATTACCTCAAACGTCCGCAGTAAGAAAATTATTGAGTTACTGGATATAGAATATATTGATATCTAAACACGATAAAACATAAGAAAACAGTTTTTATCAACTCATACTTCAAGTGACAAGACTAACAGCGGTCGTTGACCTCCCTAAAAAACATCAGATCTTTTTATTTTGTATTTTATCGTGTTTAGATATCGCTACCCTTCGCGTCTGCTGAGTTTAGCTAGCGAATTTAAAATAACCCTGTATGATGAAAAACGTAATGAAATATAGCACATAATTTTGCAGTGAACTGGTCGTTCTTTTTTATTTTTTATAAAAAAAAGTATTATTGTAAACGTTTGCTGAAGAGTTTGGATTAAACAAATAAATGTATTGGTGTTTTAGTCAGTTCTTTTTTTTTTAAACAGTAAAAATATTTTCGTGCAATGTTTACCGTCGTACTTAAAAAAAAATCCTCAAATTTAAAAAAACCTGCGCGGTCAAAATGTATGGAAAAGCAATTTTTTTTCAATTACTTCGATAAATTTCAACGCCCCCTGCGTTGGTTCAGAACCATTCACTGAATCTATGGTAACAGGTTGCGCGTCGATGTCCCTGCCACCCTATATATTGTAATTATGTAATATTTTAGGCTACCATACAAAAAAAAAATTGGATGTACTAACATTAGCCCAATTTTACAAATAAATTGTAAAATTGGGCTAATTTGGCTTTTAACAGCAATTGCTTGAGATTGCAAAACATGTACAAAGCATATGGATGCTGATTGCTGATTATAACTGTGAAATATATTGTAGGCATTCATAATCAGCCTATAATGTTCCCACTGCTGGGACACAGGCCTCCTCTCTGTGAGAGGGAGTGGGTCGTAATCAACCACGCGGGCCCAGTGCGGATTGGTAATGTCACACGTCTTCGAATTTTTGGTTCTTGGACATGCCGGTTTCCTCACGATGTTTTCCTTCACCGTTTTGAGAGCAGGCTGTTGTAAGCCTATTTATTCCTGCAATTTAAAGCTGGCTTCCCACGGCACATGATATTGCGAACGGACGCGGACCAGCCCGCACCGACGACGCACCATGGGAAGAGTATCGTCCGTGGTAGCGCAGACACGTCCGTCGCGGTGCGTGCGATCCGCGGCGAGTCAGTTACTTCATAGACTGCTTTACGTTCTATTGCAAGAACAATAGTAGAAATACTGAGTATTGAAGCTGGACTTCTGGATTTTGTTGCATCTTCAGTTCGGGTATGATCAAAGTCTATCATTTTTTTGACAACATTTACGTCTTAAACTTATAAATTTTAGTATAGGTTACTAAAATATTATGAAGTTAATATAAAATGTAGGTATCTACATTTTGGTGTATCTGGTCAGATTCAATTAACATGTCCCAAACTAATAGGTAATATACCTGTGTGTCTACTAAGTATAAAACTACCAGTACTAATAAAACTCAAAAGGAACTCTATAATAACAGAAAACTAGTAATGTTTTTATATACTTCTATATATTAACCGAATATTGCATGTCCCAGCCAGACTACGATAGCTTTTCAAACGTGTCAGTAATAGGCACATCTGATTGGCTAACGGAGCCTGACTGTCAAACTTAGCTGGTATTATCTACCTATAAACCCCAGAACAGCATAACATGCCTTCTTTATTTCCAGTACTGCAATGGGTGAGAAAGAAAGATGGGAAGGAATTGGCTGTTGTGAACGGCTACACTTTTTATTGCCACAAAAGCAATGTTAAGACGAAGACCTGGAGCTGCACCAAAGGGGGGTTTTGCAAAGCTAGGCTCATTATCACCAATGAAGACAGAGCTTCGCATAGGACCGTGGTATCAGCTAAGCTGGAACACGTTCATGCACCACCAGCGTTTATCATATCTAATGGATTTTATGTCAAAATATAGTAGTGTGCTATTTTGTAACTCATGCCAATCAATTTTTACCTCTTTGTATAGTAGCGTTAGGTATAGTGTAAGTCTTAAAAATCAATAGAGACGTCAACATATGAAGTTTTATTTATACGGAGCAATTTAATTACCCGATAGCAGTAAAAATAAGCAATAATAAGAAGCAATTAAATTGCTCCGAGTAAATGAAGTGTAAGTGCCAATTACTATATCAATAGACTGAAAACTACCCTCTCATTACCAAACCTGATTAAGGCTGTGATCAATAATGGCATTAATACACGGTTCAACCAAATTAATACGTTTTGGTTGAAAGGTTTAAAAAATAAAGTTATAGCCAGCATTGAATAAATTATTTTTGTTACCACTATTCAATTTGGTTGATTCATCCAAATATGACAGGCATAAGTGAACTGTCCAATATTGCCATGAATTAAAGTTAAGTAAATAGACATGAGAAGTTAAAAAATAAAATTTTAAAAACATGGGGTTGTAATTTATTTTTACGTTTTAGTGATACTATAAACTTAATATTCATTTTGCGGTGGCACTTACACTTATTTTTGTAGTTTAGTCATGTTTATAATATATTCTTGTACTGGTATATTACTTAAAGCCTGTTATTGTTATTTCCACATCAGGCCCTAATATATAACTTGCTTTTATTGTACTTGAATATATTGATAATTTTAAATTATTTATTTATTTTAGAGTGTACTGCGTGCTTAATTTATAAGGTTTGGAGGTTTTTTCAGGTTTGTATTTATTTAAACCTAGAAACTTTGTACTTATTACACATCGAATCCTTTCATAAATTAAAATCTTTGATACAGTTTTTCCACCATAGATCAATATTGATTTGTGATAGAAAAATATTTTTAAAACATTTTAGTTTCAAGACTTAAGCTAAGGCTTCACAATTAGAAAACTTGCCAAAGATTGAAAATAAGGAGCCCGACACTATTATATGGGCGTTGTAAAAGGTGACTAAAGTACTATATTATATCTTCTACCTACTGTGATCTCTAACGCGTTTGCAAGGCGCGATGGTAATGGCAGCATTCCTCTATGAACGTTGATTTTGTGGCGATGATATACGTTTCAACCAAATTGATTCACTGCGGTGGAAAGGCACAAAATGAAAGTTATGGATGACAGTGAATGATTCAATTTTATGCTAACACGATTGATTTGGTTGCTTTACCCAAATTGAACCGCGTACCTAAGTGAACCATGTATAATTGCAAAGTGTGTACCTGTTAGAAGAACGATAGATAACGTTTTTAAATGTAAGTTAAACGTTGCCAAAAACTTCATATGTAGTGAATAATCCTTAGGCTCATGCAATCAAAATTACGTAGGAAGTAGAAATAAAAAAAGAGCAAGCCTTACAGTATTCGCATATGATGTGTAACATCTGACATCTCACCTTGGTAATAAACAACTGAGCAGCGGCAGAAAATAACCTAAGAATTTAAACAAGTTCAATTCTGAAATATTTATTCTCATAATTATTCATCAATAGTGGTCGCCCGCTGGTCGAAATTTGACCCCCTCTACTTACAATTTGTTTAGTACTTACTAATTCCACGAGTACACTAATTCCATGCTATTAAAAAGTACTTACTTATTCCGTGACCAAGTTGTCACTTCCTGTCTACACATTTCAGTCCCTTTTCACGAAATTTTTCCCACAGAAAACGAGAGGAAAGATGTTACACATTAAAAAGATTAAATAATATTTTAAAACATTTTAAAGTATGTATGTAGTGTCATGTGAAATCTTCAAATGTGTTTTTTTTACAGAACATTTAGATATTTAAGAATTTAAATAAACTGTACTTATAGGCAATCATACAGGAATGTTAGGAACTTATAAGTACACATAATATAATAAACTTGTGGTGATCATTGTTTTTATTTTTTTTTACCTTACTGTCAGGTTTAAACGCCAATCTTAGTTTAGCCCATTCAATAAAGACCATGAAAAGGTTCATAGTTTGACGACACTTTCACATTATTGTATTGGATTGAAGTGCAATGTAAAAAGGGAGACATAACATTCAAACAGGCACTAGTATTCCGAAGTTTCATTATCAGTCAGCTAGCCTTCACAAGCATTATATATTATAAGTCTTTGCAAGGCTTCGTCAAATAGTTTATCTGTCCCATTGCGGCAGACTTCAATGGCTAAGAAAATAAAGAGCTCCAAGGTCAATACTCACCAGTTCCTCTTTTCAGTGATTCTGCTGGCAAAATCGCGGTACTCAGGGAAGCATCTGGTCATGTTCAACGACTATACCTACTACTGCAAGAAACAATGCAAGAAGACCAAGTACTTCCACTGGTACTGCTCCACCCATAACTGTAGGGGCTGCAATGCTAAGCTGAAGCTGGATGAAAAATTTGCCATTGTAGGCCTTGAAAATGAACATACACATCCTCCAGCTAAGTACTGTATACACGGCGGGCAGTACATAAAGATTTAACACTACAGACAACGTCTTTTGACGTTGCGAGCTCATATATCTGTAAAGGCGGCTACAAACGTCACTACTTGCTTGATAAACGAGCATGAACCATTGGTTTGTGCAAAGTCACATGGGCGCTTATAGTTAGAGCTTATTATTGCATAATCTCTTCGCTTCTATTGCTAATTACTTCGCTACGTCACGATAATGGATTATGATGTGCATTAACATAGCCTCCACGAGGAGCTCGGGCGCACACTGGGATGTCATTTCCGCCATCGCCTTGCTAAATGGCTGATATTTTACTACAGCATGGCCTGTTCTAATATAGTTACTGCATATCTGTCCCTGCATATAAATGAAGAAGATTTTGGGGCATTATTTGTCTTTCCTTTCTAAATCACTTTCATATTTGACTAATCTTTTTTTCATATCTGGCAAAAAGTTTTTAATTTTATGCTTCTTCACTATCATTTATGCTACTCACTCTCATTAGAATTTGTAAAAAAAAAAATCAATTAGTTCGTATGTAGCCGCTATTGTCATAAAAGCACCCAAATATATTATATGTTTTATTTGCATGTTATTTCTTCAATCACTAGTTTTAAGACCTAGAAAATAATTCTTGCAATAAACGTAGATGATTTTTGATCTTACATTACGAGTAAGTAATAATGAGAGAATATAGGCCTATCTATATAATGATTTGAAAATGGTAAATCCACTAGGGATCGTCAAACATTTTATCGGAATGAAATTATAGTTTCGAGTAAAAGGTATTTTCTGCCTACATGTAATGTAGATACCGCTTTTTATCAAAGATTTGTATTTTTAATCCAAAGTTTGCGTCAACGGTAGGTACTAACCTTGTTATGAAATGATCGATTCCGAATAAAGAGTAAAGAATAAAGGCAGACGCGACTCTAGCAGAACAATTTCCCTGAAGTTTTCATAGATAATGTTTTACTAGAGTCGCGTCGCACTGTCGCGTCGCGCCTATCTGCGGGAGCCTTATAGTGTAGCTGCGTCAAAACGTTAATTCTGTTCCGGAATTGGAACATGACATAATGTCTTTTATTTCTGTTTTTTTAAGACCGTTGATTTGGAAATTTAAGTAAGAATTATATTTGCCTCCTGGCCAAGACGATCAGATAGAATATTGTTGACCTATATTTTGTAATTTTATTTTAAAATAAAGGGAATCATAATGTTGTAGTGTTGTTTTATGGTCATCTGTCATAAATATAAATTATAGTAGTTATATTATCTGTTTTGTGCTTATTTGTAAATAAGGTATCTGACGTGTATGTGTTGTATCGTGATTTTAAAACCCATGGGTGTACAATAGTAACAACAATAAAAATAATTGCCAACCTTCAAGGCATGAGAGATAAGGTAAAAATGTACTTTTAGCTAGCTTTTATTATTCTAGTACGTTTTTTTTTTGAGGGTGGGAAATCATCAAATAACTTCTCCCGCTCTGGGCGGAGCGGGAGGGTGTGTCAGACTCTTACTGACTAAAACCCACCCGTATTCCTTCCTGTTGCCTGTGTTGCGGGGGCCTCGGTGACCCATAAGTACCTTCCCGCGACCATTCTAGTAAGTTTGGGATTATTATCGAAAAAGGTTGCCAAGATCGAGTCATAAAATTGGCAAAGTGAGACTTTTTTTACAGGAAAAAATCACGAGATCGATCGTCAGCATCATTTTTTATGCTTTATCGGCAGTACACATATATAATGTATCACAAGAAAACCGCTGAGAAAAAAAGTGTCTATGTGTGTTCCCGGCACTCGGCAAGTCGTTCTACCATCCGCGTTGTTGTCTCCTGTAACATGAAAAAGCTACAAGAATTATCACATATGCATGGCCCTGAAAAATTTCAAGAAAATAGACATTAGCTATTATAAAAAAAAATATGAAGACAACTTTATAAAACACAATCTTTCTTTCTCCTTCTGGCTCCCAAGTTGTGTCAGCGTTATTTACATTGAATAAATATATTTATAATAAACGTCTACAATCAATCAATTCCTTAAAAATCACCCAGTATCCCATCAAACCCGTATTGTAGAAATTGGTATATTTAAAGTAGGTATACAGGTTTTCTTCATCAGTATTGATACTGTACAGATATTTGGTTACAGGTGTCCAGTACGTAAAGTCCAGAACAGGTACAAGTATGATTCTACTAAACCACTACACATACTGCCTGGTATGGCGGTCTCCGACCAAAGGCACGACTCATTGGCGATGTTCCTCTCACAATGGCAAGAAATGCAAGGCGAAACTGATCACGGATGTCACTGGAAATATAAGCGGGAATTCAGTACATACACATGTTCCTTACAAATATGCAGTAGTTAAAGGAGTTTATATCAGAATTGGGTAAAATTATAACAGTACTGAGACACAGAGAGGACAAGGTGTTATGGCGTAGCCTGGGCTCTCCGTCCAGCAGTAGATGGTGATAAGCTGCACGGAAAAAAACGTAACGACTAGAAATAAACAAGTTGTTGCTATTTACAACCGAGTGACTTGGTTCGGAGGGAGCCTGCAAAGTTTGTTGCTAGAATTGAACGATTGTTTGATACTAGCAAAGCTGTGTAGGACGTTTTAAATAAGTCTTGGTTATTTGTAGTCGTATAATTTAGACAAGCCAAATCGGAACTTTGCTAAAGCTTGATTTTATCCGTGTGAGTTGGTTGGTTTGACTGACTGGTAAGAGTACTGACGCGTACCTACTTTGAATACCTTCGGCTCAACAAGTCGATTATACAATCAGTCGCGGCGTTCTCTGATAATATTCGACGGAGTTCAACCGTAGGCCGCATCCTACTGAGTTTTGTCTAAAAGTCTTTATCAGCTAGTTATAATGAAAAAAAAAATAATATGTGAACGACTCGCGTTCCAGTTAAGTTTTGTAGATTATTAAAATACTTTGAATAAAATCAAATATTAACTTCTTAGGCGTCTGCAAAGTGGTTCAGAGGCCCCTTTTGTGCTATGTGCTACTTTAAGCGGTTGATGTAGGGTAAAAACAATAATAATTCAGATTGATCTCTTTACTAGATTTAGTGCACCATTGTAGGTATTTCAAAAATGAACCAAGTAGGTAACATTTAACTGTCGGTCAATTATGTGCGTGTAGGTACTGTGTACAACAGATGATATTGTTTTGTTACAGAAATCGTGGTTATCCCACATGATCTAACCTTTCTTGAAAATGTTGATCAGGAATTGTGTGTGTGCCTAATTGTTGTACTAACATAGATTTCACGTAATTTGTAATAATACTCGCAATGGGCTACGCTATACGCTATAGGCTTTCGAATGAGGCCTGATATGGGCCTGATAATTAAAAGATTAATTTTATTATTAAACATTATGGTCGCTAAACAACTTTACATTTCTGTCAATCATTTGAACTTGACAGCGACATAATTACGTTTAGCGATTATCGTAACAAATTATTGATCCGAACAGAAAGCGGGCTTCATATTAAAGAGTGTCCGTTCTTCTCCATAGGTACCTACTACGCTTTGGAATGGGCAACTAGCTACATATTTCTAACTGACCGACTCCTTGACAATTCAAAAGTGCCTGTAAATGGTTTAATTGAAATAAGTGCTTTGAGTTTTGAGTTTGAGTAGAATAAAACAACCAAATTGAATCGTGTAAACACGAACGTGAACTACTCAATGTTGTCCATAAAATGTTGATGTGGACGAGCCTTCTACAACTTTCAACCAAAGTGAATCAATTTGGTTGAACCGTGTAATATGGTCATTAGTACTTTAACTGTTGTCTCTTGAATTTATCTGTAAGTATTTAATCGTGTATTGTTTTAAACTCTTGATGTTTATATTTAGTAAATAAAAAAAAGTAAACTAAGCAGTAGTAGTTTTAGTAAATTATGGTGTACTTTTTGTCTATTTACTATGATATTGGTACTTACCTTCTTATTTATTTATATATATAACATAATTCATAAACTCACAAGCAACAGGAACTGAAATACTGTCGTGTCATAACACAAAGAAGAAGCTAACAAGAGCATAAGTTATTTAAGTACTTATTAGTTGAGAAATAAATTGTAGAATTCTTTAAGCATTATTATGTTCGTCTTTCTGTAGTTAGGATATTAGCGTAGCATTACGATATCTCACCCCGCATCTAAGCAAAACGATCGATCGCCGAATACACGACCTCTGTCAGCGCGACGACGCGTTCGAGTACACGCGAACAAAATAAATGCGCGTGCTCGCGCGACGCTACACTACTACTAACACTAAATTGAATTTTACAAAACCTAAAATTTTAAAATTATTATACGTTCAATATTTTATAAAACTCTATAACCACCAAAACCATATTTTTGTTTTTTTAGTCGTTTCAAAGGGTTTTAACACTTCTCACTCCATTATTATTTCCAATTTATTTACTTTGTATTTACCTACCTACCATCCTCCTCCTCCTCCTCCTCCTCTGCTTTAAAAAACAAGATCGCTTTTAGCGATAAGACCGCCCATTCTGTCAAATTGTAAAATTTCAACATTTGTATCTGTAATTTTTATGGTGTACATAATAAAGAGTATTCTATTCTATTTGTAAGTAGCTATTACTTACTTATTGAGATTTTCTTAGATTTGATGTTTGCAAAACCCTTTACATTCTAAGCATAAAATTATTTATTACAAAGTTTAAGTAGGTAAGCACTGTTTTATTTTACTTATTAAAAATTATATTTCAACTGTATTTTACTGTAGTATGTAGTAGAAGCAATAAATGTTAAAATTATAACTAAAATATTAATACATTAAGGCCCACATGCACCTTAAATCACTTAATGCGATTAGCGCTAAATATATTTAAAAACATAATTCTGTATCTGTCATCTTCAAACAATTGACAGAAACAGAACGAAGTTTTAAATTCGTTTAGCGCTAAACGCATTTAGAGATTGGTGGTGCAAGCAGGCCTAAATCTAGCTCCAGTTAAAAGGAAACAAAAGTAATTTAAAAAATATATTTAGGAAAATGAGCTCGTTTTCGTTTACCTATAAGTACTTAGCATTGTTCTGTATAGCTTTCAACAAAATTGTCATTTTAAAATAAATAATAATAAATATATCAAATTTATAATTTAAGACTAATTATAAAAACAAAAAACCCTTTCATTAATGTTTTTTCTTTCTATTCTTTATCTTCTTACATATTTCCAAATAGGAGAAAATTTACGAATATAGCAATTCAATTTGACTAATATACCAATGTTTTATTTTTCAGAGAACTTCAAATATGTTACATCCCGTTCAGGTTCACAACTAATTCTTATCAACGACTACACCTATGCTCGCGGTCTGCAGCCAAAGAACAAGAACACTACACGCTGGTACTGTTCTACTCATATCAGTAAACGGTGCAAGGCTAAATTCGTCACCAATGCAGAAAATAAAATTATTTCGGCTAATTATGAACATAATCATCCTCCATTGAAATACCTTTTATGTAATGGGAAATATATTCGAATATAACTACACACTACTTTTATTTATTTTTAACCGACTTCATAAAAGTAAAGAAAAAAATGAAAGAAAAAACGAAAAAAAAAATAGAAGAAAAAAAAAAGAAAAAGAAAAGAAAACATTCAGTAGAATTGAGAACCTCCTGGTTCTTAATTCTACTGAATGTTTCTTTTTGCATGTTTGTTTAGCGATTTCTCTGTGGTTGGTCCCACATAAATTATATTAACTTTGCTTGGGTAGTTTTTCAAGTTAGCTTCAATAATACGTATTTAATCCACTTTGTGTATGTTGACGATGATATCATAAGTTTCTGTTACTGTTGTTTAAATAGCAAGTAGTGGTATTCGAATTTATGTGGGGTAGGTACCACAACGAAAAAGATTTTTTACAAAAAAAAAAAAAAAACAACCGGCTTCCAGAAAAACACTACATAGTGAAAAAAGAACTTTATTTCGGAAAAAAAAACTTCTTCGTATTTTCATTAACCTCAATAAAGGAGAAGGTTCTCAGTTTTGTCTTATTTTTCAGTAGTCTTCAAATACGTAGAGTCCCGGACAGGGTCACAGCTAATTCTTATTGGCGACTACACCTATGGTCGATATCGTCAGGCAAAGAAAAAAAATACTACTCGTTGGAACTGTTCTACTCACAACAGTAAGAAGTGCAAGGCGAAACTCGTCACCAATGCTGAAAATAATATTATTTCCGCTAATTATGAGCATAATCATCCTCCATATAAATACATGTTATGTAATGGGAAATATATTCGGATATAACTTATTTTATTTGTTTTTTTTTTCTATTCTTCCTAAAATAACCGACTTTAAAAGAGGAGAAGGTTCTCACAGTTGTCTTATTTTTCAGTAGACTTCAGATACGCAGAAAGGGTCACAACTAATCGGATATAACTACTTTTATTTGTTTTAGGGTTCCGTAGTAAACAAGGAACCCTTATAGTTTCGCCATGTTCGTCTGACTGTCTGTCCCCACTTTAGCTCAGAGACACTTAGTACTAGAAACCTGTAATTTGGTATACATATTAATCACGCCAACAAAGTGTTAAAATAAAATCTTGAAAAAAATGTAGGGTACTTACCTTGCTTACCAGTGGGGATGATATTTTATTATCGTCTATTCCATGGTGTGGGTTATCGCTGGGGTATAGGCCGTTCAAAAATATTGCGGGTCTGTAAACACCATTTTTTTATTTAGGGATACATTTGTGTAATATTACGCTTTAAAGTGCTAATTTTTGTTAGAGTCAAGTGTCTCCCCCCTGCCAGCTAAACTGTTGTTTATGGAGATGTAAAAATATTCACGGCAATAGTACATATAATCTGGGCGTCGGGAATCCCAGGCGGATTTCCGGCCACCGTAGGCGCGGGCTTGCGGACGGTGAGCAATGGGTAGCTCACCGTCCGGCAAGGACCAGGCCCGGGTCGACACGGCGCGTCGTATTCCACGCGCGCCTCAAAGAGATGTCAGCACAAATGTAGGAGTCCACTAGGGCCGATGCCTGCCGGGGTCGCGGGAAGGTACTTATGGGTCACCGAGTCCCCTGGCAACACAGGCAACAGGAAGGAATACGGGTGGGTTTTAGTCAGTAAGAGTCTGACACACCCTCGTGCTCCGCCCAGAGCGGGAGAAGTTATTTGATGACTTCCAATCCTCAAAAAAAAAAAATAGTACATATAATGAAATTAAAAGGAAATCTATCACAGCTAAGTAGGCGGCTTTACAAGTTAACGAGTAATAGTTGACCAACTTAAATTTGCAGTTGGAAAACTGACCGTGGCATATATCTATGTATGGGAGAACATGTTTTTCAACTACAATGTTAAGTTTGTTTTTGAGATAAATTCGTCCCAACTATGGAACCCATAATTGTGCGTGGTCCGACACGCACTTGTACTTGTCCTTTTTTTTTGTATTTTTACTTGCTTTAAAAAAGGAGAACGTTCTTAATGCTGTCTTATTTTTCAGTAGACTTCAAGTTCGTCGAGTCCCAGAAAGGGTCACAACTAATTCTTATTAACGACTACACCTATGGCCGTCAGACAAAAAATAAAAATACTACTCGTTGGAACTGTTCTACTCACAACAATAAGAAGTGCAAGGCTAAACTCGTCACCAATGCTGAAAATAAAATAATTTCGTTTAATTATGAACATAATCATCCACCATGTAGATATATTTTATGTAATGGTAAATATTTTCGGATATAACTACTAACTTATTTTATTTGTTTTTTTCTTTTCTTCGTAAAATAACTGACTTTAAAAGAGGAGAAGGTTCTCACAGTTGTCTTATTTTTCAGTAGACTTCAAATACGCAGAAAGGATCACAACTAAATGGATAATAACTACTTTTATTTGTTTTTAAGGTTCCGTAGTAAACAAGGAACCGTTATAGTTTCGTCATATCCGTCTGTCTGTCTGACCCCACTTTAGCTCAGAGACACTTAGTACTAGAAACCTGTAATTTGGCGTAGGTATACATATTAATCACGCCGACAAAGAGGTAAAATAAAATCTTGAAAAAAAATTAGGATACGTCCCTTGCACGTAATGTGGGGATGATATTTTTTTCTCGCATATCCCATGGTGTGGGGTATCCTTGTATAGGCCTTTCAAAAGAATTGCGGGTCTGTGAACACCATTTTTCGATTTAGGGATCCCTTTGTGTAATATTAAGTTTTAAAGTGATAATTTTTGTTAGAGTCAAGTGTCTGCCAGCTAAACTGCTATCACAGCTGCGGCTTTAGAAGTTAACGAGTAATAGTCCACCAATTTAAATATACAGTTGGAGAATTGACCGTGACGTATATCGATTTATGGGAGACCATGTTTTTCACCTACAATGTTAAGTTTGTTTTTAGGATAAATTCATCCCAACTACGGAAGCCATCATTGTGCATGGTCCGACACGCACTAGTACTTGTCCATTTTTTGTATTTTTAATGACTTTAAAAAAGGAGAAGGTTCAATGTTGTCTTATTTTTCAGTAGACTTCAAGTATGTCGAGTCCCGGAAAGGGTCACAACTAATTCTTATTAACGACTACACCTATGGCCGTCAGACAAAGAATAAAAATACTACTCGTTGGAGCTGTTCTACTCACAACAATAAGAAGTGCAAGGCTAAACTCGTCACCAATGCTGAAAATACAATAATTTCGTGTAACAATGAACATAATCATCCACCATGTAGATATATTTTGTGTAATGGGAAATATTTTCGGGTATAACTATTAACTACTAAAAAATAATGCATTAAAATGTAGCACGAACACTTCTACAGAGGTCACTGAGGGCCAAAACACACACACGAGAAACCGTCGCATCGTGGCACATTGCGACTGATGTTGTTACAGAGATGTTTTAATAACTATTTTTTATTGATCACGACCAAATACTATTTTTGAAAACCGTTTACACCTAAAACAAATTGTAAAGAGTAGTTATCATAAACATGTCTGTAACAACGTCGGCCGGAACGTGGCCCGATGCGACGTCGTATCGTGTGTATGTGTTTTGGTCCTGAGCAAGGAAGTCTGGTATCGGACGATCCAGCCAGCAGTTGTTCATATTTCGACCAGGCAAGCAAGGATCGACCAGAAATTTTAATGGCTCTGCGGCTTCGAGCGGGATACATTGAAATGAAGAGTTTTGCATTCCTTATGGGTAAAGTTGCTTCGCCAAATTGTCTGGAGTGTAATATCGTGGAGGACATAATATACTAATAGAGTGCGTCCGGAATGAGGCCGAAGTAATCACATTGTTGTCCAAGTCACTGGATGTTTGAAGGTGTAATAGCATTCTTGCGTCCCCATTGTCAAATGCTTCGATGCAAATCTTCGGTATAGGTTCGCAAAAATAGGATTTAGATCATCCTAATTGTATAAATGCGAAAGTGAGTTTGTTTGTTTGTTTGTTTCACGCTAAAACGGCTGAACGCATTTGGATGAAGTTTGGCACATGGATAGACCATGACCTGGATTAGACTTAAGATACCTTTTATCTCGATATTCCCACGGCATAGAGACTTACGCGGGTGAAACCGCGGGGCGCAGCTAGTAAGGAATAATTGTTTGTACCGATGTGGGTGTCATAATCAAGTTGTGATTAAACCCTCCATAAATAAAAAGATTAAAAAAACGAGTAACTTTTTTTATTTATTTATTTATTTTTCTTTTCGTCGTATTTTAACCAATTTTAAAAAGGAGAAGGGTTTTTCAATGTTGTCCTATTTTTCCGTAGATTTCAAACAGGTTGAGTTCCAGAAAGAGTACTAAGAGTATTAATTTTTATTGACGACTATATTTATGGTCGCCATCGTCAAAAAAATAAAAATAATACTAAACGTTGGAACTGTTCTTCTCACAGGAATAAGGCACAAGGCTAAACTTGTCACTGATGGCGAAAATAAAATAATTTTTTTAACACTAGTGATCACCCACTGGTCGAAATTGGCCCCCTATACTTACAATATATATAGTTCCTACTAATTCCATGCTATTAAAAAGTACTTACTTATTCCACGATCAAGCTGTCACTTCTGTTGCCTATCTATCTTCAAGTGATGAGGCCCTGGTACTACGTGTGTATTTGTGTGTCAAACGCATGGTATTAGTGTGTGTAATGTTTTATTTCTAATGCTTATTATATAAAAATATTTGCTATCTGCTCTCCTCCTCCATATAAACTTTAACTGAGCCAAATTTTATACTCCTCCGTCCATGTAATTTTCGTAAAAAGGGGTATCTACAAAGTGTAGTTAGTAAAGACACCAATAATTATAGACCCGTATCTGTGTTGCCGGTTTTCAGCAAGGTGTTTGAAAGGGTAATGCTTAATCAAATGCTCAATCATTTTAACTCGAATAAAATCCTTCACGATCAACAGTATGGTTTCACTAAAGGACGGTGTACGACCGACGCCGGTGTAACCTTGCTAAGACACATTTTTAACGCGTGGGAAGAAGCGCAAGACGCCATAGGAATCTTTTGTGACCTCTCCAAGGCATTTGATTGCGTCGACCACGAAACCTTACTCTTGAAACTTGAGCATTACGGACTTGGAAAACATGCGCTCAGCTTAGTAAAATCTTATTTAAATGATAGACAACAGCAAGTACAAATTAATGGTATCAATTCACTGGGTTTAAAAGTAAAAATGGGTGTTCCACAAGGCTCGATATTGGGACCTTTCCTCTTTTTAGTGTATATTAACGATCTACTCCATTTATTAAATAATCAACCACAAATGGTGTTATTTGCTGATGATACTTCTTTAATTTTTAAGGTAGATAGACGTGCTACGAATGTTGACGACGTAAATAACGCCCTATTGCAGGTACAGAACTGGTTCACTGCCAATAATTTAGTATTAAATGGGAAAAAAACTAAGTGCATTCGATTTTCTTTACCAAATGTCAAAAGTGGTGATTATGAGATAGTATTGAATCAAGAGAAACTAGAATTCGTCGATAAAACTGTTTTCCTGGGGATCACGCTCGACTCAAGGCTACAATGGGGTCCTCATTTAACATCTCTTGCAGGACGGCTAAGTTCAGCGGCATATGCTGTCAGAAAAATCCGTCAATTTACTGATGTAGATACCGCGAGGCTAGTCTATTTTAGTTACTTTCATAGTATCATGTCTTACGGTATTTTACTTTGGGGACGGGCTGCAGACATCGAGTCAATTTTTATTCTGCAGAAAAGAGCTATCAGAGCCATTTATAATCTCCGCAGGCGCGATTCTCTAAGGGACCGGTTTAAGGACATTAACATCATGACGGTACCTTGTCAATATATCTACGAAAACATCATGTACGTAAGAAAAAATTTACATCATTTTAGTAAAAGAGGTGAAAGACATAATTATAGTACTAGAAATAGGGACCTATTATCTCAGCCAGGTTTCAGACTGGCTAAAGTAGACTCATCTTTCATGGGGTACTGTTTAAAATGTTACAATAAAATTCCACCCCACATCCTTCAACTGAATGAAATGAAATTCAAATCTTGTATCAAACGCACACTATGCAGGCAGGCATATTATAAGTTGGGTGATTACATCGCTGATAAAAATGCTTGGCTCATTGCTGGTCCCGCTCCACAACCACAACCAATTGAATAATTAACATTTGAAAATACTGTTGGAGCAGCTGAACATTGTAAGACTATCTTTGCATTGTATAAATTCAACCTACGTTGTATTGTATAATTGCATTGCACAGGTGTGAGTACTATGTATAATAGAGCTACCATTTGCCGGTTATGTAATTGACTTGAATGGGTCCTGGCGGCTGGGAGTGTGTCATGCTCGCTCAGATGTCTCGCTGATGGTGGCGCGTGTGTTGGATCATTTCCCTTCAAAATGGTTGAGCTGAATGGTGCTAATCCATGCGTCATGCTCGTGAGCGGGCGCCGTTAGTTGGGACTGGTCACCTCTTGGCGTCCTCGGCTTATTTGTAATTATTTTATTTAGAAATTGTTTTTTTTTTTTCTCTTTTTACTATGGGCGCGTTTTTTTATTTTACATCGTCCTCACATTTAGTTATAATTTCAACATTATTTTTGTACTAATCTTTATGTATCAATTTAATTTAAAAGAGTGTCCATGGAGTTTCTTGCCCGTTCTTCTCCATAGGTACCTACTACGCTTTGGAATGGGCAACTAGCTTCATATTTCTAACTGACCGACTCCTTGACAATTCAAAAGTGCCTGTAAATGGTTTAATTGAAATAAATGCTTTGAGTTTGAGTGAGTTTGAGTTTTCGCTTGACGTATTAATAATATACGAGGGTGACACTGAAAGTTCTTAGAAAATCAAAAACTGAACAAACTAGCAAGTTATTAGTTTAATTATATCTTTTCAAAATAGTGTCCATTTACATCTAAACATCGCTGCATCTGATGGAACCACTGAGAAAAGCACTTTACCCACTCGTCCTTAGGGGTCTCTTCGACGGCATTTTGAAACGCAGCCACTGCTGCCGAGAACCACCATCCTTTTTTCCCACCTCTCTTCACTTTAGTTGGCAACTCCTCGGAAGGAAACAGCCAGACAGCAGACTGTCTCTTAGTTTCAGGATCATAACAATAAATCCAGCTTTCGTCACCCGTAAGTATTTGAGTCACCTCCGTTAAATCTTTGAATCATTTCACGACACCAATCAGCACGACGGAGTTTTTGGGCCTCTGTCAAATTATGAGGTATCCACCGGTCACAAAGCTTCCTGACCGAGTGACCGCTAAATGTTCATGGAGGATTTTGTGCACTTGACTCATACCGATGCCTAAGCTTGTACGATTCTGCTGATGAGTCACTCATGTCACTCTCTATCATACGCCGCACAACACTGATGTTATCTTCAGTCGTCGCCGTAGAAGGCCGTCTCTCACGCAGATCTTCGGTGAGATTAGTGCGACCACGTTTAAACTCATTAAACCAGTTGTAAACAGTGGCACGAGATGGGGCTTCATCGTGAAAGGCCAATCGAAGTCTATCATATCTTACTTGTTGACTTAAATGACATCGAAAGTCATAAAAAATCATTGTACGAAAATTTTCTCGCGTTAAATTCATGCAGACGTAACACAGACAAATTTCTATTTACCGCCAAATCGTAAACAAATGACAAATGAATAAAATACATACACAATAATATTGGCAAAGAGTTCCATTTTCAAAATTTGAACTGTTTTTTTTATTATTTTGTTTACAAGTGGCCAGTTCTAAAACATTCAGTGTCGCCCGCGCAATGATAATTAATCCTCCATGCATATTTTAGGACATCATACTACAAGGCTTAGCTTAGATATTTTTTTTGGTATTTCTTTCTTTTATTTGTATTGCAACTTGTTTATGATTGTTTCTTTAACTTTTTTTTTTGGATATCATTAAATAAGTTCTCCCGCTCTGGGCGGAGCGGGAGGGGGTGTCAGACGCTTACTGAATAAAACCCACCCGTGTTCCTTTTGTTGTCTGTGTTTCCAGGGGCCACGGTATCCCTTTCGGACTTTCTTGCGACCCCGGCAATTGTTTATTTAACTGCATTTTTAAATATGAATAATTAAATGACGAAATTTTTTTTAAAAAATAAGTTTTGTTTCTTATTTTTTGTTGTCTGAACCATCCTTCATCCTTGCGTTGTTTAAGATTTTCTTTACCTAAACCTATCTTATCGCAGGGATCTTCGAGACTACGAATCATGCTCTTGAGCGAGGTGGCAAAAAAAGACGTTGCACTAGCTGTTACAAAAAACTAAGGCAAACATTGGATAGTAAACAGGCTTCCAAGAAGACTAAAAGAATACATTCTTATTGCACCCAATGTAATCAAAATATGTGTTTACCATGCTTTAACGAAATACATTTGTGTCAACGGTTGTTCTGACTTACTGATGTTTTATTAAGGGTTGTGCGGACTGGGCCGATATCGCGCTAGTCTGCACAACCCTCTATATTCCTCTCATACGCCCACTAGAAATGTGTTGTACTGGATCATACGAAAAATGTTGTTTTATAAAAATATTCCAGGTGCTTTTTCCAAATACGTTAGTCGCACAAGTTCCGGGCTATTTTGGTATCTGTTCAAACTAGTAAAAGATCATGTGCTTGATCTCGATTTTTCTTTTCAGATTATGACATAAGATTCGTTGAATCCGAAAGGGGCCAGATTTTGCTTCTGTGTCAAGATTACACCTTCTCATTTCGTCGACAACTATCTCGAAAACAAGGCGCTCATCAATGGGTGTGTACGTCTTACAACAAACTTAATTGCAAAGCGGAATTTCAATTAGATGATGATAAGAAAATTTTATCCAGACGTGGACATCATAATCATCCACCAGCCATGTATTATGTTTGTAATGGTATTTTTAAGAGAATGTAAACACAACATGTATCAGACAGGTGTGGTCAAATTTAAGGTGGTAGAGACCATCGAACTAAAGAACTTTCTCCATGGTACCAAAATCGTAATCAAGAAAAATTATCAGCCATCCCAAACATTTGGGTCGAGAAGGTATTGAAGTTTTGTATGGAACAGTTAATTTTGTTTCTTGATTACGATGGTCCCATGGAGAAAGTTGTTCAGTTTAAGGCGCTGACAAGAGGCAAATGACCAATATAGGCTTGTCTTAAAAAAAAAAAAAATCGCCAAATCTGTATAGTTTGTGGTAGCGGAAAAAATATATGTTAATTTTGAACATATTTCTCAGAACTTACCAAAAGACGTTTTGAAAAAAAATCTCGACACAAACTAACGTTAAACTAACCTTTTACCTTGAGTTCCAATCCAAAGTATCTGTATTAAATATCAACATACGTTACGTATTCAATTAATAACAAGAAAGTCTTATTTGAATGCAGAACTTGGTTGTTTTTTATTTTCGATTACTCAACTCAATGCTAAGTAAATAGATAATTGCTTCATAGTATGCAATAAATTACAAGCGTTGTGTTGTCAGCGTCTTAATGTTATGTACTTTTCTGATACACGCTGTATAAGGATTTTAAATTACCAGCTTGTAAATTGTTCCATTACCGTTGTGTAAATCCCCTGTATCCCCCTTATACCCTTTATGTCCCCTCCCCTTTTAATCCCCCTTATACGCTACATTTAAGGGCTATTTAGGTAAGTAGTTTAATTCACAAAAAAATCTAGACAACAATAAGAATTGAATAAAATAATACGATAAGGTGTTTAGAATAAAATATATAAATTTAAAGATAATTTGCATTTGTCTTCTAAAATCATTACCTCCCATAAAAACCTTTACAATGAATTTTATTTTTAATATTGGCAGGGGTACCAAGTATGCAAGAAGAAGACTTGTTGCGCCGACCCCAAATAAATTGGGATCCTTGGCAAGACGATGAACAGGAGGGCCCCAGTACCAATGCACTCTTGTGTCTAATGTCTTGACAAAAAATATATCAATTAGATTCCTTCAAAACTGAGTATAGTAGTTTAAGATGTGCCGGTTGTGGGTTGTACACCAATATATTTTTGCACATAGTCCTTTATTATAGATATTTACCTTATCGTGAGAGATAAAAAGACTGACTTTTCTGGATTTGTGTGCCCGGTTGATGGCAATATGCTGCCCCTATTAGGTACGTGGGGCTTAAATATAACTGGCGAAATATAAGACACAAGGGTGCATTGGAAAGAATGCCTTTCTGAATGCTCTCTTGTGTCTAAGGTCTTGACAAAAAATGAAGTGTCAAGCTACTAGACTATTTCTCTATCAGTAATTTTATTTATTTTTTAGGGTTCCGTTCCTCAAAAGGAAAAAACGGAACCCTTATAGGACCACTCGTGTGTGTTCGTCTGTCTGTCCGTCTGACACAGCCGATTTGCTCGGAATCTACTGAACCGATTTAGTTGAAACTACCAAGTTTACTCATATGTATACCAAATACATATGAGTTTCTGTGACCCAAACACGAACGTGTAACGTAAATAAATGAATTTTGAATATGGGGTTCACTTTTGGGGGAATAAATATAAAAAATGGCTTTATTGGTACTGGACTCAAAAAAATATTGCAGGCCCCTTATTTGTTTCGTACCTAATGTTGATTTCGTTACGATGGTTAATATCGTGTATTTATAAAAATATTATTTCATAATTTTGAGTTAATTTATTTTTAAAGTTGATGTTTTTTTTAAATTACTATTTTTATATTTATTTAGGGCCAACAAACAGTTATACATTGCAGTAGTTTCAGGTAATAGTAGTATATTACATGTAAGAACGCATAACCCTTAATCTTGCCCACGAAATGATATCGAAACTAAGCTAAGGTATGGTACGGACCCAGTTACATAATTTGTTTTGTTTTATTTCAGCCATCAAGTTCATAAAATCGCAAAAGGGCAGGCCATTGGTAATGCTGAACCAGTTCACATACACTTTCGCGACTCGATCAGAAAAGAAAGGCACATTCCGATGGATCTGCACGTCTCATTTCCAAAGTAAATGTAAAGCTAGAATCGTATTGGATAACAAGCAAAGAATCGTGTCGTCAGTTTTGGATCATAGTCATTCTCCGCCTAAGTATTATATTCATAATGGGGAATTTATTAAATATCGATAACCTGCTACTTTGTGTGTGTGTATTTTACGTTATTTTTTGTGTATTATGTATGTATGTGTAATATGTATTTATGTTTGTTTTTTTTGTGCAGACTAAACAATATTTATTTCTTTCTTTCTTTTTTACTTAGTGACGTAAGTTTAATCAAAAGTTTAATGCATTGTGGGCTAAGATCACCACAGCATGGGTTCCTCATAACGTCCAACGGCATCGCGGAAAACCCAGGCGTAGATGGCAGGATGAACTTCACGCTTATAGCAGGGAATGGTCCATATTGACTCAGGATCGAGTTCAGGGGAAAAAGGAAAGGGAGGCCTTTGCCTTGCAGTGGGATAATCAATCAATCAATTCAGCCTCTCCCAGACTGCGCCACAACACCCTGTCTGCCTTACGCTACCAGTCTGTCCCAGGAACCCTCTTAGGGTCGTCGGTCCCTCTAGCTGGGGGACGTCCCACATTGAGACAATACAGGCTGATAGTATTATTTGAAATTTGGATGTGAACTATTGTAATTTCTAATTTCATCTCTGAGTAATAAATCTGAGTTCAAACTATTTGAACCACTCAGAAGTTCGCGTAATGATTAATTAGTACACCGTTAGAGAAAAATAAAGAGAAATTGTTTGTTCTGCACAAACAAAACGTACATTACAAAAATATTACATAAAAGTAACCAAGAGCCTCGTCCTTAAGTCATAAAAGTTTGACAATCTTGACTGACTCATTTTCTAAATGTTGTTTGTATCTTCAATGGTTTTTGTAGGGTGACTTAATATATATCTAATAGCTAAATACAATGTGAGTGAAATAATAGTTTCTAAGTCAATGACACTATGTTTTAAGAAAACTATAGGTATAAAAATAAAATGTTGCTATCCACTATCAAATATTGTTTTAACCTTTAATATAGTGACTAAGAAATCAAGAACCCCGAGACAAAATAAACCACTTTAGCAAAAATATGTATCAATTAAATTCCTTCAAAACTGAGTATAGTAGTTTAAGATGTGTCGGTTGTGGGTTATACACCCATATATTTTTGCACATAGTCCTTTATTATAGAGACCTTATAGTAGAAGTTATAAAGACTTTGACTTTTCTGGATTTGTGTCCGGTTGATGGCAATATGCTCGCCCCCTATTAGGTACGTGGGGGGCGAAATGTGGATGTACTATAGGATCACCTTTGCGTAACCCTTCGGGGAATACAGGCGTTATGTACGTTTTAAGTAAGTGTACAAAACTACAATCATCTACGTTTTTTATGTATTAATTCAAGACTAAAAACATAAACATTTAATTTCAGACTACCAGTACATAAAATCAAGATTAGGAAAGCCGTTGATATTATACAAAGACTTTACTTTTTGGCATCAAAGACATTTTCCCAGAAAAGGCACTCATCATTGGCTGTGTACGGCTAGCAGCAGAAAGCATTGTAGGGCTAAACTAACACTGGACCGTCACAATAATATCTTATCTGGCAATGGTTACCATAATCATGTACCACCCCAATATTTTGTATCTAATGGAGAATATTTCAGGATTTAATAGTCTCTTGGAAATCTTTGAACTCGAAGGCTAACTCTCGTACTTAGGCCCACTTACCACTAAATGCATTTAACACTAAACGTATTAAAAAAATCATCCTGTCTCTTTCATTTTCAAACGATTGATAGGAAAAGAACGATGTTTTAAACTCGTTTAGTGTTAAACGTGTTTAGCGATTTGTGATGCAAGTTGTCCTTAAAATTGTTCATCAATCAGGTAGCGCCCCAATATTATGTATCTAATGGAGAATATTTCAGTATTAAATAGTCTCTGGGAGATCTTTCAACTCAAGGCTAAATCCCGTACTTAAGCCCGCCACTGAATGCATTTAACGCTAAACGTATTAAAAATATAATCCTGTCTCTTTCATTTTCAAACGATTGATAGAAAAAGAACGATTTTATAAACTCGCTTAGCGTTAAACGTGTTTAGCGATTTATGATGCAAGTGGGCCTTAAAATCGTTCAAAATTTAGTCGCATTGTCATCTCAGTGACAGTCAGTGTAAAAAACTTGACAAAATGTGGGTGTTAGAGGTATTTTTGACAGATTGAGACTGACAAAATGTGGGTGTTAGAGGTATTTTTGACAGATTGAGACTGAGGTTGGAATACGACCGTTCTTAAAAAACGGTATTTATACTTTAAAAACTAAACACTGTTTATATCATAAATGTAGTAAATTGGTACATAAATAAATTTTATACTCGAGATGTGCAGAGACATTTCCTATATAGCTGTTTTAGTTGGTCCAGTAAATATACTTATTTTTTTTTAATGAAAATGATATTTTAATTTTGAGAAAACCTTTGTTTACATCCTTACTCCTTGGATGAACATCCGGACCTGGAACAAGCATGAACACTTAGTAAAAAAAAAACATTTTAGACCCTTGCACTAATTGAGTCATTGGAATTAGATCATGGATATCGGTATTCGGTATTACCGAAAAACCGGGATACCGATAATTGTTTTGCGTTTTTTAAATATCGGTATTGGCATTTTGACTTGGGATTAAATTAGTAGTCTAGTTTTATTTAAATCAAGCAAGCACCGTAATATTTTTCTTGAGACTAGTCATTCAGAAAACAGATAATTCATTATTTAATTCATGTTGCTTCGCAGTGTTTAATCAAATGTAGGCATATGTTATATAAAAAAAGGAGGGGAAAGAGTTACCTATTACTTAATTTACTAAAATTTTAAATTTACAGTGCACTAGCTCTCTTTGTTTGTACTTGTAGTGCAGGCCGTTTTCTGATACATTAATAATTATTATGATCTAAGAAGAAATAATTGTTGATTATTTACTTAAAAGGTGAAATTTATTTAAACTTTATTTTTTTTTAATATCACAAGAGAAAATAATGAAAAGAAACATAACATAAGGGAAAGACAAAGAGGTTTTCACTTTCATTCAAAAAATAAATAACTACCGGAAATATACAGAATTTTGATTAAAAATAATCCCGGATTTGTAATTTGGAGTACTCGTATTGCTACGAAAGCCAATACCGCATAGCGCTAATTGTGATGATTCAAGTCAGATAGTAAAGTAGTCAGAAGTACGGTTAAATAGGTCGATATATTCAAATTTCTTCTGAATTTTAACTATTATTATTCTACAAGCTGATTTAGAATTCAATAAAATAACTCAGGAACCTGTTTAATATTTTTTTTAAGTTTCTACTTATTATATTATTGTAGTATTCTTGAAAGAATGCCAATGTATTTAAAATCAGCCTGTACAAGCAAGAACAACTTGACTCGATAGCCTTAGCATTTAGACTCCCGCAGACAGGCGCGACGCGATGGCGCGGCGCGATACTAGTGGCACAACTACTATGAAAACTTCATGGAAAGTATCGCGCTGCGACTGCGACTATATGTCCCGCCCGCGATAACGCGCCAGTCTGCATGAGCCTTTTCTCGTATATTTGTGAGCTTTTCAAATCGCTTGATTAGTACCCTACTATTGCACGGAATCGTTAGACCAATACAGTTCTGTCTGCTTTAAACTGAACGGTTTCTTTTGTCTTAAAATAAAGTAAAATAGTTTATTTGAATCTTCAAGTAAAAAAACTTAGTTTACAACAGAAACATGGCCTTAAGGTAAGTAAAGTTGGATGTTTGAGTTGCAGCCAATATCTAAGCCTAGACACTTAACTTAATATCTTGTAATTATAGATCTAACTGTAGAGCAATGGTGGCCCAGTGGTAATGGCCCCGACTTACGAGTTGCAGGTCGTGGGTCCCAACCCTCGCCCCTTCTCGCCCCTAGTCGCCGCAGGAGACGCCTTGGGCGTCGGGAATCCTGGGCGGATTTCCAGCCACCGTAGGCGCGGGCTTGCGGACGGTGAGCAATGGGTAGCTCACCGTCCGGTAAGGACCAGGCCCGGGTCGACGGCGCGTATGTCGTCAGCACAAACGTAGGGGTCCCCTAGGGCCGATGCCTGCCGGGGTCGCGGGAAGGTACCAAAGGGTTACCGAGGCCCCTGGCAATACGGGCAACGGACGGAATACGGGTGGGTTTTAGTCAGTAAAAGTCTGACACACCCTCCCGCTCCGCCCAGAGCGGGAGAAGTTATTTGATAATTTACCAGCCAAAAAAAAAAGGCAGGGTCTTTGTGTAAATAATTTCATCACCACTGCTCTCCAAACGGTGAAGGAAAACATCGTGAGGAAATCGGCATGTCCTGGAACCAATAATTTGAAGACATGTGAGACATCTAGCAACCAACACTGGGTCCGTGTGGTGGATTTACGGTCCAGTCCCTCTCACAGAGAGAGGTCTGTGTCCCAGCAGTGGGAACATGACAGGCTTATAATGATGATGATGATAGATAGATAGATATCAGCACTCACCGCGTGCGAGCGGGAGAAGTTATTTGAAGATTTCCCACCCTCAAAAAAAAAAAAAAAAGCACTCACCGCGTCATGTGTTGAAATAGTTACATTTTTTAATTTTTTTACTGTTTTGTTTCAATTGTGGGCGCCATTTTTCTCTTCATAGAACGATAGTAGGATAGTCTGATGCAAAACAACATTAGCACAGATCTACGCCTAACTGTCTGTATTTA
Organism: Atethmia centrago; assembly: GCA_905333075.3. Lineage (NCBI taxonomy): Eukaryota > Metazoa > Arthropoda > Insecta > Lepidoptera > Noctuidae > Atethmia > Atethmia centrago. Next base: position 7,735,982 of record HG995383.1, on the reverse strand, counting down.
GTTTCAGATAATATCAAGTACATCTCGTCAAGACTAGGCAACCAGTTGATACTTCTCGATGAATACACGTACTTTCATTTCAAATCTTGCAGAAGTAAATTCACGAATCATTGGCTGTGTACTTCAAGAACTAGTAAGAAGTGCAAAGGGAAACTTACTCTAGGCATTGACAATAGCGTCATTGCCTATAATAATGAACACAACCATCCGCCACCGGGATATTTCTGTGGTCATGGAACATTTATTAGGAATACAAAAAGTTCTGTATATTTATCATAAAGATGATGTATGGTACTTAGGTATTACAGCCTTAAGTAACGTGAAACCCCTGCCAGGGTCGCGGGGTAGTCCGAAAGGACCGAGGCCCCTGGCAATACAGGCAATGGAAGGAACACGGGTGGGTTTTAGTCAGTAAGAGTCTGACACACCCTCCCGCTCCGCCCAGAGCGGGAGAAGTTATTTGATAATTTACCAGCCAAAAAAAAGTACCGTGAATAGGGGTGAATCGGAACGGAACTTTAAAATGGATTTTAACTTTGACATAATATAGTTTGTTGCCAAAAAGGGTTCTAATGTGTTTACTGTATAATAAATTAACGACTAACTTTCCTTATTGGCAGCAAACTGTATTATTTCAACGTTAAAATCCATATTAAAGTTTCGTCCCGATTCATCACTGCATTCCTATTCACCCCGTTTTACGGTACATTACGGCCGATGAATCATGGCCGGTCCGAACTTTGCGCAGAAGGCTGCGCAATACCATTTTTTAGGAATCAAATGGTGTCATGAGGCGAGTGTGAGTCAGAGAACATGCGCGAAACTTCGGATAGCCATTTTTAAACCGGCCAGTACTAAGTTCAGATTCGGCTCACCTTGTGTGGATATCATATCAACGCCTCAAGGGGATGAACAGGACAGCCCACAAAATTCAAACATTCTTACGTCAATTTCATGATATTGTAAGTCGATCAAAACAGGGTCGGGACACTGACTAATATGTATAGAGCTTTTGCTGGGCTTCACCCCCGCATGGAGGACGGAAACTATCCCCCGGGAACGTACTTTTTTTTTTTTGAGGGTGGGAAATCATCAAATAACTTTTCCCGCTCTGGGCGGAGCGGGAGGGTGTGTCAGACTCTTACTGACTACTGTATTCCTTCCTGTTGCCTGTGTTGCGGGGGCCTCGGTGACCCGTAAGTACCTTCCCGCGACCCCGGCAGGCCGGGAACGTACTGCCGCGATGAAAAGTTTCCTATGTGTTCATTTGTCAAGGACAGCTAATGAGACACAATTGATTTCCTATTGTTTGACACAGTTTAATCCAGGTTATAAACTATGTGTGTGCCAAATTTCATCCAAATCAGTCCAGCCGTTTTTGTGTAATTTAGGAACAAACATCCAAACACACGTTCACGTTTAAAATAATAATAATTATTATTGGTAAGATAATCATTTAAATCATCAATACGACGCTAATTGCAAAAAAGGGTACGAAAATTTGAATTTCGCGAGCTTCCATAGCGCATTAGCCTTAATAAAAGAAAGAAAACAGATTGTGACTGTGGAAAATAATTCGTGGGTGACTTTACGTAGGAAAGAAAACTGCACAGAAACATTTTTTTTTTAAACGACTTTACAACTCAGCTACTTTATCTACCCAGGCGCGGATCAAGGTTTTCGCTCAAGGGCGGGGGGTTTGGTGGGGGCTAATGTTTCTCTCTGAGGGAGGCTTTCACAGCTAGAGAAAGCCGACCGGGGGGTTGAATTTCTCTTGCTGTGAAGAAAGCCTTCGGCACCTACAATATTTTCCGTAAACTGAAGAATGTGCCCCTTTTCAAAGATGAATAATACTTATCTATGTCTTATTGTTTACAAAGTTTGTTTACTATTATATACAAAGTAAAAATACAGGTTATAAAAGTATGTTTAAATCTAATTTAGAATCCCCTCCATCAGTTGCTTATCCCCTGTATCTACCTAGTCCACGAGAGATCTATTCTTAAACTATATAAAAAAGAAACACTTTTTTACAAAAAAAAAAAAATTCTTTTAAGTTTTTTTCTTCACTAAAAAGTGAAAAATAACCTGAATTTCGGAAGTCAGTGGCAAAAACGAAAGTACAGAACCAAAAACACCGACTTTCGAAATTAAAGATACATCAGCGGAATTTCGTTGGCTAATTTATATTGACCCTGTATTATGGACACATTTTATAATGAAATAAGTAGGTTGTAAGTAAATCTGTAACATTGATCTCTTATGATAATTATCTAGCTAGTAATAAATTTTCTACAGTTTTTGATATGTTTTGAATTTCTTTATTATGTTTGTGGGTTCATTTTATTTTATACTAGTAACCCGCAGTATCTACATATGTGCATCTATTGTCGGAAGCTCTTTTTAAATTTAAATAACCAATAAATATTACCTTTTTAGTACCTAATTTACTACTTTCGCCATTTTTAGCAATTTTTATAACACAAATCATCTAAAGCCAATGTTACACGGTTCAACAATTTTTTTTTTGTTTCGACTATTCCATTTGGTTGCTGCAACCAAATTACAAGGCATACATATGTGAACGTTATGTTATTGTCCTTCCATGACTTAAGACAGCTTGATTCATTTTCTTGATTAGGTTTCTGAAAACGGTGGGTACATTATTCTGCAATCACAATATTGTGACGAGTAAAATAATATAGTTATTATTTGTTTCAGATTTCAAGTTTGTGAAATCACTGAAAGGCAAGCCTATAGTATTGTGCAGACAGTATACTTATTCTCTTCAGGTGAGAGTAATGTCGAAAGCCGAAGAACATTGGGTTTGCACATCGATTTTTCGATATGGATGCAAAGGAAAACTGGTATTAGATGCTGACAAAAACATAGTCCGAGCTGTTTATGGGCATAACCATGAACCGCCGATTGAAGGAGTGAATTTTAGATTTGAATGTAAGAAAAATAACCTAGTAATTAAGTAGAAGCTCGGTTTTTATTTTCAATAAATATTTGAGTTTCGCTGTCGCTCAAAACCAGCGCTGCGGCTCTGTCTCTCATAAGGTCAGAGCATTATGCTGAGCGATGGCCGTTTTACGTGGATATGACGCATATTTTCCCCCAACTTGTTATTGTTGTGTTTGTTTTCCTGTGCCTCATTTTTACCCCAAATAAACGTATTTTCTTTATTTGTTTATTTTCTTTCTGATTTTTTTAAAATTTAATCTTGTACCAGTTTCTGAAAACCAAGAAAATGCAGTTTGAAATATCATGACAACGTATGTGACTGACTATTGATATTTTGGTAAATTAATCACGATGGTAGCTAACTGCAATAATACCTGCATATAATCAGCCTATAATGTTCCCACTGCTGGGACACAGGCCTCCTCTCTGTGAGAGGGAGTGGGCCGTAGCCTACTACGCGGGCCCCGTGCGCGTTGTTGGATGTAACATGTCTTCGAATTTTTGGTTCTAGGACATGTCGATTTCCTCACGATGTTTTCCTTCACCGTTTTGAGAGTAGTGGTGATGTAATAATTTACACAAAGTAAAGCGCCTGTCAGGGTTCGAACCTACGACCTAAAACTCGTAAGTCACGGCTGTTACCACTGGGCCACCAATGCTCCAATACCTACACGTTGAAACAGAATTGATTCAGTTTTATATCCAAATGATTTAATTTGGAAACTTCATCCAAATGATTTAATTTGGATACTTCATCCAAATTTGATTGACAGCTTAACTAATTCGCTTAATTGGTCAAGGAAAGCTAATGAGACACAATTGATATTCTATTGTTTGACTCGGAATCGGTGTCGCGCGGGGCTTAACAGGTTAAGCAGGTTTTCGGAAACTAGGTGAACTTTTAATACAATGTTCTTTGCTGTCCAATTAAAAAGATTTTTTTTTTTTAATTTTAGATTTCAAGTATATAAAATCAAGGCAGGGCAATGATTTAATACTACTTGGAGAGTACACTTACTTCTGGCAACGGACTCTCTTGTCACAACCCATTGATCACTGGATTTGTACATCGAGTCGCAGTAAAAATTGCAAAGCGAAATTAGTCATAGATACTAGCAATAACGTTATAGTCACTGCCATATTTGACCACAACCATCAACCGCCTGTTATTAAATGATCCAATAAATAATAAGCTGAGAAGTTTGTTCATTCTTTTGAACAAAATATTGTGTTGTGTGTTGTTTCTTAGTAGCTGCCCGGAGTCTGGATTTGTGCCCGGTTGTATATCTATTATAAGAACACCTCTGCCTAACTCTTCAAGGAAAACAGGCGTAAAGTTATGTTTTAAATGATTGTAAAAAGATTGTGTTAAAACTTCGAATACAGCGTGTTATGACAACTTCTATGATTGGCTATTTATTTGTTAATCAGTCTTTCACAACATCTTAAGGCGACAATACACGATTCAACCAAATTGATTCATATTTATTTATGTATTACTAACGACTAGCCCATTCTTCGCACGGGTGCTATGGCGACATGTCAGAACATCTAGATGGTTGTGCTATATTTAAGTTAAATATTAACGTAGTATACCTCCAGGATTAAGTGCTTGAATTGATAGTGAAAACTGTATCAAAATCAATTGTGGAAGTCATGAGGTAAGCGGTCACACAGAAAGACAAAAAGCGACTTTGTGTTATTATATTTAGAGAAAAAGATACAGATATTAGGAATTACGGAGACCATTTTTCTAGGCCCTAAGAATTTATCCTGTGTCTAGATATGTTTCTTTTGACTTGCCTATCACATAATACCAATTCCGTTTACATATACCTACATACAATGAAAAAAAAAAACAATGTGTTATTTCGTATAAACCTACCTACATGAAACGTCAGAAGTCGGCAGTAGTTGTGTCTATGTGTGCATAAAATAATAAACAATATTAAGTGTATATTTATATATGTTTCAGATATTATTAAGTACATAAAATCTACGAAAGGCAAGCAGTTGATACTGTACAATGAATACATTTACGGCCATCAGAGTAGAGTTCAATCGAAAGCTCCTAATTATTGGTCCTGCACATCTGCGATAACTAAAAAGTGTATGGGGAAACTATTGTTAGACTCTGAAAAAAATATAATAACTGTCACTCACAAGCATAATCATCAACCGCCAAAATTTTATATTTCTGACGGAATGTATTTTAGATTGTAAGGTTATATATAGTATTGGCTTAGTGCACTGTAGCTTAGAATTCAAGTAATTTCTTTCCTCTATAGACAGTGTTTGTGTTGCGACGGACCCTGCTAATCTTCGTTGCATTGAAATACTTAGTTTAGATGTAAGATAATATCATTCCTCATGTAGTATTAATTGCGGACTAATAGAAGACGATCAATATGTCAGTACATATGTCTGGAGTTTATTATTTACCACAACCTATAACTGACCTCAATAAAATAAATGTTATATTTACTTAATTCATGTTAATGACATATTAAAAAATTGTGATTGTAAATTTGTTTCGTAATAATTTTTTTTAAAGAAATAATTTTATACTTTTTGCTGTGCCTTACAGGGTCTGTAATTTTACCTCAGCTTTAAGCCATTGTAGAGAACGGAAGAGAACCGGAGTTACCGACATAGCCTGCAGAGTAAACAAGCTGAAGTGGCAGTGGACTGACCTGTCTGTCGAAGGACCGATGGCCGCGATATCGCTTTAGTCTGCACGAGCCGTTAAACATTATGTAATGCAAATAAAAAAACATACATACATAAACTCACGCCTCCTTCCCAAAAAAAAAAAACTAATTGCAAATAAACATGTAAATATGAATATGTTAAGAGATTATGAATTTTGTCTAAACAGTTAGCCTCTAGCCGCAGTATTAGTAGTAATTATAGCCGGTGGCCGTTTTAATAAATCTAACCAAAAAAAAAAACTTTCACGTCAAATAAAGATTCAAATTACTAGGAAATTGTTTTGTTATTTTATGTAATATTATCTTTTCTGAAAAACACAACAGGTTTATAGTTTACCTAAATCGCAAGACAGTTTCTGTGATTGGTTATTTTTATTTTGGTCAACTAATCATAACTTGAATGGTTAAAAATACAATTTGGTCGAAAAATACAATTTGGTTGCTTCATTCAAATTGGAATATGTGAAACGAGTACAGCATGAGATTTGACAGTTTAACTAATTTTCTTAATCGGTCTTTCTAAAACTATGGGTTTATATAAACTGTCCACAAATAAAATATTGTTTTTATTTGTTCCAGAAATTAAGTACATAAAATCGATGAGGGGCAATCAGTTAATATTGCTTGGAGAGTACACTTACTTCTGGCAGCGGACTATTCAGTCAAAAGCCATTGAACATTGGATTTGCACCTCGAGTCGCAGTAAGAATTGCAAGGGGAAAATTGTATTGGACTGTCACAAAAATATAATCCGTGCAAATTATGAACATAACCATCAACCACCACAATTTAATGTTATGGATGGAGTGCACGTTAGAAAAGTAAAATAATACTGTAAGGCCGTTTGTCCACCGCACTGTCAACGAGAACGAGATGGCGACACGCGACGCCAAAGTAGCGACAGTACATTAATTATGTGGTAAGAAAGATGAAAATGTATTAAGGAAGAAGGCGTCAGTTTATGTATGTATGTACATACATACATAAACTGACGCCTTCTTCCCATGGGAGTAGGCAGAAACTATAGAACGCCACCTGCTACGCTCCTTACATACTCCTTTTGCTTTGTTTACGTTCATACATCTGGTCAGCACATTTTCCATCGCCGAATAATCCCGTTTCTCGTTGACGTCCCGTTCATGGTCTGGTGGACAGACAATGTAAAATTTAATTAAAGCAATGTTGTAATTTTAAGAAATATTTTGTGTGGAAACTTCAAATACAGAGTCAGATAACTGCTAACTGAGAGGTTTTTATTTCTTATTCAAGACTAGCTTTTGACTGCGGCTTCGCCCGCCTGTATGTCTTAAAATATCCCACGGGAACGTGCTTAAAGGCTAAAATGATCGTTTGTGTTATCCGATCATCCTTATAGACTATGTGTGTGCCATATTTCATCAAAAACCGTTCAGTCGTTTTGGCACCAATCCGGAACATACATCCGTACAAAATAATCTTCGTTACTATTTTGTTATATGTATAAATATTAAAACCCAAGATTAAAATTGAAAGGAATATGTGAATCGTGTGATATCATCCTGACAGCATTACTGATTTTCTTGGCTTTCAAAAACTGTGGGTAACGCTACCAATACAATGTGCCATTTTGTCCAATATCAATAAGAATTAGTTGTTGTACCTGAAAAGGATGACATTAATATTGCTGAATAAATTGTATTAAATTAATTATTATTGACATTTAATTGTGACATAACTATATTTTCTCAATTTAACTGTACTATTAAAAAAGAAAATAATTAAGTAGTAATAATATTTAATGCATGCTAATTTAGGATGATAAGGGCAGGCGAATAATAATTGTAATGCTTGTGATAGGCTGCTAAGTCATAAGTACTAACATAATATAACACCAGCATTGTACACTTAGTTCGCAATAAACGTTTTGACTTTGACTTTGTTTCAGGTATGACATACATAAAGTCATTGAAGGGCAAACAGTTAATACTGCTCAGAGAGTACACTTACTTCTGGCAGCGGACTCTTCAATCAACAGGCAATCAACATTGGATTTGCACCTCAAGTCGCAGTAAAAATTGCAAAGGGAAATTAGTATTAGACTCTGGCAATTACATTATCAGCGCAAATTATGAGCATAACCATCAACCGCCGAAATTTTCTGTTATTGACGGAGTGCATTATAGGTTATAATTTGAAAATCCATTGTACTAAAACTTCGAATACAGAGTTGAATAAATGCTAACAAAGGTTTTTGGTATCACTCTGTTTCCAAACTTGCTACAATATAATAAAAATTTGTTGTTGATATTTTGTTGACTAATCACAACATGGTTACGTGAGACTTGGTATTCTTTTATTATAATGCTTTAATATTAAACACAGTTTAACCAAATTGATTAGTTATTATGATTTTTACAAATTTTATTTATCATTTAATCAAATTTATGATATTTACTATTTTCAAAAAAGAAAAGTGAACCGTGTAAATGTAGCTTAAGATTTTCTGCCGCGCTAACGAAGAATACAATAACTCGATTTTGGACGATTTTGAGTTATATAAATTATTCGGAATCAGCGAATTTAGCGAATTCCGAATATATATTACTTAAAATAGTCCATAATCAAGTTATTGTATTCTTCGTTAGCGCGGCAGTTTTCATAGTACGAGTTTTACAACAAAACTGAGATTGGTAAAATGTTACGTCTCATTTGTTTTCAGAATACAAGTACATAAAGTCATTGAAAGGCAAACCGATAATCCTGTACAAAGATTACACGTTTTCTCATCGACGGCGGGTCCAAACTAAAGGCACTGACCACTGGGCGTGTACTTCAACTCGAAGCAAACAGTGTAAGGCTGCACTAGTGTTGGACAGTGACCATAACGTTGCAGCCACTAATGATTACCACAGCCATCCACCACCACAGTTTTGTGTCCTAAATGGAGAATATATTAGAACATATAATAAAACTGTCCGCAACAAAAATGTTTGAATGTCGTATTTAGTAATTGCTTTAGAACATAGAGCATTTGTATCTAGAATGAAATACCAATGTGAATTTTGATAAATAAGATTACTTTTTGGAACGAAATTCTTTAATGCGGCTTGCGGTAGGAGTAAACTGGCAGAAATCGTCACGCGAAAAAGCGTTCATACTTGCTACTTTCTTCTCTCTCTCTCTCTCTCTCCCGATACAGAGAAAATGTGAATTTGAACAAAACGAAAAACCAAGATGGCAAGTACTAAAATATTATTTCGTCATGGGTGCCTATCGTTTTCATGGTTTTCGAGGGTGCTAAAGTCGATAGTGAGGTCAAAATGTAAATCCAAGATGACAGCTGCAAAAATTTCCAAGCCGATAGTTGTGTCTATATATGTGTATTATAAGTTTAGGTATAACCTATTTATGTACTTGTGTACCTAGTTTATTTATAATTCATTATGATATAATTTTAATAAATAATTCTCATTGTTCCTCTCAAACAGAGCACTTGCCATCAAATCTCTTCACCACCCTGGGTTGACTGGTAGAGAATGCCTAAGGAATTAAGTCCGCCTTTGTACTTTTTTGTGTGTATAAAGTTTAAATGAATAAATAAATAGTGAAGCCAAAATGAAAATCCAAGATGGCGGCTACGAAAATGTTAAAATTTTTCGTCATAGGTGTCGTTTACGTACTTTTCGAGGGTGCTAAAGTCGATAGTGAGGCCAAAATGTAAAACCAAGTTGGCGAATGCGAAAATCTTGTTATTTTTTAAAATCATACGTGAGAAGGAACTTCGTTCCTGAGGGGTCCCGCGACCGCACTCGTTTTTAAATTCCATAAATCTCTAATTTCTGTATGGTTGTATTTTAAATTTTACAAATGTATATTATTTTGTCATTTATAAATAGTAGTTGTATTTACTCAGGAGATACCTACAACATCACGCCTGAAAGCAAAGTGTATACTGTAACTATCTACTTTAACGTTACGTAGTCAAAGTTGATTTTTGATTGACCATAATTTGTAATAAAAAGATCCCTAATAACTATTAATAAACTACGGTTGCATCGGAATTTGAACTTTGGCATGAATGGCCCGAATGAACATTAACTCTAGTGTGTCAAACGTTTGAAGATGGCAGCGACAGCACGATTATACAAATTAGTTTATTGCTAAATGTACCTATTTAGTGATTTGTAGTGTAAGCGGGCCTGAGTTCGTGTTCCCAAAACTTGATAATTACGTATCTGAGATTCTGAATTCAAATAATATTGTAAATTAATTTCGTTGATGGTAAATTGAATAGATATAATGTTAAACCCATGTAGTTTCATTACATTTGTCTTGTATTTTCGCTCATGTACAATACAGAATCCGAATAGTGCTTATAACCCCGGCTCTACACGTTGCTCCCAATGCCTGCGCCAACGTTGGTCCCAATGCCGGTATCAACGTCGATTGGAGGCTTCAAAGTATGGACAAATCGCGAGCGTTGGCGTAGATTCCTTTGATAAAACCGACACGCGTCGGCCAAATGCCAACGGTCACACCAACGTTGGGCCAATGCAAATTTCTAGACATATACGTTGTACGAGCAGCATTAGGGCCAACATTGGGGCCAAAGCCGGTCTAAAATACAGAAGAGAACAGGGATTGGTACCTATAATTTATTTAAACTCATTTATTTTCAGATTACAAGTTTATAAAATCAGTGAAAGGCAAACCGTTAGTTCTTCACCATGGCTACACTTACTGCCATCATAACAAGTTCGAGAAGAAGGGCACTGATCATTGGAAATGCTCATCGCGACGAAGTAAAAAATGTCAGGCGAAAATAGTGATCGACAGTTGTGGTATCATTACGTCAGGCATTCATGCGCACACGCACCCGCCGCCGACTTTTAATGTATGCAATGGAGAATATGTTAGGAAGTACGATAAACTTGGAAAGAGGAAAAAAATAGAAGCACCATTGTTCTTTTGATCCCTTCCAAAGGGAGAACCTAAGATTTCATTCTTATGATTTGTAATTTTTCGAATTAAGATCTGGCCATACTTTTTTTTTTTTGGGTGGGAAACCATCAAATAACTTCTCCCGCTCTGGGCGGAGCGGGAGGGTGTGTCAGACTTTTACTGACTAAAACCCGCCCGTATTCCTTCCTGTTGCCTGTGTTGCGGGGGCCTCGGTGACCCATAAGTACCTTCCCGCGACCCCGGCAGGCATCGGCCCTAGTGGCCCCTACCTTTGTGCTGACGACATCTCTTTGAGGCGCGCGTGGAATACAACGCGTCGTCGACCCGGGCCTGGTCCTTACCGGACGGTGACGGTGTGCTATCTGGCCATACTAAGGCGAATTCGGCGCGGATTGCAGGACTCCACAGCTCGCGTCGATTTTTAAAATTTTTAGGAAGTCACGCGACTGTTCGTACCAGTTTGAACACCTCTTATATAATACAAGTTAGTTGACACAATCGACGCGAGCGTATTTTGTCCCGCATCCCGCGCGAGATTCGCCTCAGTTTGGTCAGAGTTTTAATTTGAATTAAATGAGTAGCTATTTTGTTAATTTCAAAGTTGGTTACTTCGGTTTAACTATTCGTAATTACAGAAACAATTAAAAAGCCACTGTGTTTCACATAGATCCACGTTCGAAAGGTTTATAAAAAAAAAAGAGTCTTTAAGTATCAAGCAATCAATTTCACTTGTCAATGTTAGTATCACGTTTGTAAGTGTCTATAAAATAATGTTGACGTGTATTATTTAAAGAGATAATAGTAAATGAATGATCATAAGAGTTATTATTGTATTTTTATTTCATTTTTACTATATTATGGCAAACGTATTATTTAATACTTGGAGCAGTGGTGGCCCAGTGGTAATAGCCGCGACTTACGAGTTGTAGGTCATAGGTTCGAACCCGGACAGGCGCTTTACATTGTGTAAATTATTTCATCACCACTGCTCACAAAACGGTGAAGGAAAACATCGTGAGGAAACCGGCATGTCCTAGAACCAAAAACTCGAAGACATGATGTGATATCTACTAACCCACACTGGGCCCGCGTGGTGGATTACGGCCCACTCCCTCTCACAAAGAGGAGACCTGTGTCCCAGCAGTGGGAACATTATAGGCTGATTATATTATTTAATAATAATAAAAAAAATGATGATGATGTTAAAATATCTGCTGTTTTATACATAACTCTCAATAGGTAAGTATGTATATGAAACAGATCGGTAGGTACCTACTTTCTTTTCAATATTTCAGTATTGGTTCTATAGTAAGGCTGGTTTCACTGCTGTACGGATGATCCGTACGGGCTGTCAGTACGGGCGCCCGGAGCTGAACACATGTTAGGCGCTAGAACATCGTTTCACAGCGACGCGGATTGGTCCGTACGCGACCCGATCCGGTTCTGAGCCCTTACGATAGCCGCAACCGTATCGTACTACTCCCTCGTTTCAGAGCACTGCTGGCACTACCCGTACGGGTGTCCCGGACAGCTGTGAAACCAGCCTTAAAGTTGTTTCTACTCATGAGTACTTTCAGCCCCTGAAAGATTTCCAGTGAATTTAAAATCAACTTGTATAATAATATCACTAATTCGATCTGACAATGAATCATGAAAGACAATGCGCGTCACCTACTTACCAGTCTTACATACCAGTCTTTTTACAGATTACAAGTATATAACATCAAGAAAAGGACACCCTTTGGTGCTGTATGACGGTTACACTTACTGCCATCATCAAAAGACAAAGGATAATGTCCACTGGAAGTGCTCTTCACATCGCAGTAAGACCTGTAAGGCTAGAATCACATTGCACACTAGCGGTCACATTGTAAATATTGCTCATGACCATAGCCATCCGAAACCAACATTTCATTATTGTCATGGAGAATATATTAGAATGTTACAATATAATAAACGCCCTGCCAAATAAAAGGGCCGTATTAATTATAATTTGAATTTTAATAAGTTCAGTTATATTATTTTAGATATTTTAAAAAATGCTGGTTTATTTATTTTCATTTTGTTTCATTTACTTTGTTTCAGAACTAACAAAAAAACAAAAAACATCAAAAGGCAAGCCCATAATAGTATACAAAGGCTACCCTTTCTGGCATCACAAACATTATCTTAAAGCTCGTACTGACTTATGGCGCTGCAAGGCTTATAGAAAAGGATGCAAGGCGATGATCATCTCAGATAAGGATAGCAAGATAACTGGCAATAGTACCCATAATCACCCACCACCAGCGTTTAGTGTTCATGATGGAGTATATGTCATCAACGATCGGTGAAAGTAGAGGATCAGAAAATCAAAATAAATGTTATATAAAATAATTATTTAATAATTTTGAATTAATTTATTTTTGAGTAATTTTTAGTTTTAAGTAGAAACTGGAATATTTGTTTGCAATAAGTAGTTAACATTTTTCTTTTGATTTTGTTACAATATTAATATTTTCCCTTTGACACCCGTTGCTCGTATCAATAAGCCAGTCCGCCACGCTTACGCCAGTTTTATAAAAATCGGTTCACTAGTTTTCAACATAGAATTACACATAACATTTAATATGTGTAAACATATTAATCCATATCTTGAAAACTAGTGAACCGATTTTTATAAAACTTGAACTGTTCCCTAAGTTGAAGTAATATAAGCCAATATAAAATAGTCACAATCCGATTTATAGTTTCGGAGAATTGCATAGACAAACATATATACATACAAACATACATACATACCTATCTATAAGAAAATTGTGTTTTTGTTTGGAAGCCCTACTAGTTTATCATAAGTGAATATATTACAGTTCTAATAATATTACATACATACGTATATAATTTATACTCCTTTTTGGAGTCGGTAAAAAGATATAAAGTCATAGTATCCAAGTCGTAATATTTTTGGTTTAGTCCACGTTCAACCACCACAATCTTTACCCACGACCATGTTGAACCCTTAAATGTTTAATTGGATGGATTTCAATACATTGGTCATCTTTTCTTTGTCCATATTCTACCCACTGTTGCTGGGTAACTAATAATTACATTAAAGTAACACTGAATGCAGAAAGAGCAGAATTTTCTTCACAATTAATCTTTTACGCACTTCTAATATCTGTAGATATTAGAAGCGGTTGGGTAAAAAAAACATGGCTCTTTGGTAAACATTGATGATGATGAGCTACACAGGTTTTATCATTTATAACTTTAAAAACTATTTACAGGGCTAATTACCTGGGTTGTATGTGCTTCGGTGCACCTTGTTGGTTGATAGGGCTACTAAAGGGGCGGTACGATGTAAATTTCTTCAAAGTTAACGTTTAGCGTTAACGTTATATTATATTTATTTATTATTACCTATTTAAAGTATTTTACAGAAGGCTTACTGACTAATACCAAGGATGTAATAATAATATTGACAAATAGCTAATTACAAGCCTCTACATATAACCATCCATCCATAAATTCTTATGTAAAGTGTACTTCCAGTCAATCATGAGGTGCAGCGACGTGCTGCAATGCCACACGAGCGACCACGGACGAAAACTTTTTAACACAACGTGACCGTGCTTGGATTTTTTAAACCAGATTATTTAAACCGCAGACTGACGTCCGGGAGAAACTTTTATACGAATGGCAATGTAGGTGGGATAACTCCATCTCGGGCCGACACTTCCATCAGTTCTTTCCTTCCGTTCGTGAGCGGCTGGCCAGGACATTGTTGGAGGTGGACCTGTGTTGCCAATTTCTCACAGGTCATGACAACTTTATGAGTAAATTATTTTCTTTCAAGCTTGTTGCTTCGCCTTTGTGTCAATGTTCTACATCTTACTGTGAATGTGAACAATCTGCACATCATATCTTATGAGAGTATATTCTTTGGCAGAATGAATGCAATATTATCCGTGGTTCTTGGTAATCTGGGCTTCTCCCAGTTTTAAACGTCCCTTTGTGTCTATTGGCCTAGTTCTAGTAGAAGGGGAAATATGGTTTTTCTTACTCCTTCGCTGTTCTTTTCTGATTAATTTTGTTGCGGGATTTAAGATAGTTGATCTGTTTCTGCGGGACCTGTTGAGCTTCATTGCCTCGGTGCTTTTCTGGTGGTCGCCACTATTGATTCTGGCTTTCAGGAGTTGCAGTGGTTGGGAATAGTGTGGCGGACTTATATACCATAAAACATCATGCGTGTGAAAAGTTTAAAAAATAAATGGACTCAATTTCTCCAGACAAAGATCTACCGTTATTTCACCACTTATAAAGCGATGTACAATATAATTTATCCTCCTGTCAATTTCAACATGTTCTGATCTTCTTTCATTCTTTTTTGGCTTATATTTTTTTTTGGTAAATAGGATCCTCTTCTAAAGTTTTTAAAAATTGAACTATTATAGAGGATTTACCTAACGTCCTATTTGACATGGCGTGCCAACCTTCTAACTTATTTGTGGTGCGATGCCTTTCAGCAAAACAACACAATTTATCTTTCATTACTTTATTCTCCAACCACTGTTTTACAAAATAATTATTAAATTTAGCAACAGCTCTGTCAGTATCTTCCATAATATAGATAAATCCGTCGCTTACAGCCCCCGGAGGTGGGTGAGCCAATACTGTCAGTAAAGCTACGTGTTTACGAGTAATTTCGTTTTTACTTAGATCAAGTTGTTCTGCTTTCTTCCACATCGCTCTATTAAAATGATAACAGCATCCTATGATTGATGCTTCAGGAAATGTCTTTTGGATTGTTGACATATCAGCGGCTTCGAAATCAACTTTGTCCAAACCAAAACCAAAAAATGTTTCACGCTGCTTATTATTTCCCTCGCCGCCTCAGATGCGAACGCTATTATCCTATTATTTTTATATTTCTAATCAAAGAGCAGGGATCTTTGAAAAATGGCAGGTACTTCTACATCAACCCCTCTCGAATACCTAGTTTTTTAACCTACCGCCATATTCCTTTTATTGTATAGGTCAGAATTCACATTTTTATACGACGGAAATTATTTGATAGTATCATCACTTGCGTCCTTTAAAGAAATTACAGCTTCACGATATACGGATGGAATAGTCTTCTTGAAATCTTCGGTAACTTTAATTTTACAAATCTTAATAACCCTTTTTACTTCGTTTTTAGCATAACTTGCTCGGCAACTATGCACTGTTGATTTAATAATTTGACTTTGTGATTCCTTAATAGTAATAGTTCCATGACATTTAGGCCACTTTTTTTTTTTTTTTGAGGGTCATCAAATAACTTCTCCCGCTCTGGGCGGAGCGGGAGGGTGTGTCAGACTCTTACTGACTAAAACCCACCCGTATTCCTTCCTGTTGCCTGTGTTGCGGGAGCCTCGGTAACCCATAAGTACCTTCCCGCGACCCCGGCAGGCATCGGCCCTAGTGGACCCCTACTTTGTGCTGACGACATCTCTTTTTGGCGCGCGTGGAATACGACGCGCCGTCGACCCGGGCCTGGTCCTTACCGGACGGTGAGCTACCCATTGCTCACCGTCCGCAAGCCCGCGCCTACGGTGGCTGGAAATCCGCCCGAGATTCCCGACGCCCAGGGCGTCTCCTGCGGCGGCTAGGGGCGAGAGGGCGCGAAACGTGCCTTTCCCTCAACCGTCCCGCCTCCTCCTTCGCGAGCATTACTGCTTCGCAGAAGGAGGTGACGGCTGCCCATGCCCTCTCGCTCCGTACCATGGCCTGAACCAGGGCCGGACGCGAGAGGTCTCTGCCGCCGATCGCCTCCACGAGGACACGGCGGTGCTCTGCCCAAGCCGGGCAGACCTCCACCGTATGCTCCACCGTGTCCTCCGGGCGATCCACACAGTGGTGACACCCGGACGTTTCCTCCCGCCTTATCCGACACAGGAACCTCCCGAAGCTGCCGTGTCCGGTGAGGACCTGCGTCAGGCGGAAGGTGAGGACGCCGTGGCGCCTCTCCAGCCACTCCTCAAAGAGGGGACTTATCGCCGCAATCGTGGCGTGCCCAGCACTGGGTTGCGACAACCGTACTTTCCATGACGCCATGAGATCCCGCCGGAGCTCCGTCCGCTGTGCCGCGATTTCTCGCGGCAGCGGACTAACGCCCCGGCGTTTCGCCTCCTCGCGCCACTCCCATACGTGCGCCAGGGCTTTTGCCTCCAGATCCCATGGCGGCAATCCGGCAAGGAGGCTCGCTGCCTCACAGGAGACCGTGCGGTATCCTCGGACCATCCGGATGGCCATGACCCTTTGGGCCGCGCTCAACCGGTGGGCTGGCCGCAGCGCCAGAGAGCGCGCCCATACAGGAGCCCCGTAGAGGGCCATGGACCGCACGACCCCCGCGTAGTGCCTCCGGCAGGAGGCGTTTGGACCCCCTAGATTGGGCAGGAGCCGCTTCAATGCAGCGCCCGCCCGCTCCAGTTTGGGAGCCAAACGTCGGAAATGCTCCACGAAGTTCCACCGGCTGTCGAGGACGAGTCCCAGGTACTTCATCGTCGACTCGACGCCGATAGAAACCCCTCCTACCGTTATTTGGGACCCCAACGGTGGCACGTTCCGAAGACCATGAAAACACATGGCCTCGGACTTGTGCAGGGCCACCTCGAGTCCCAATTGCCGGATCCTTTCGACGATTGTCGCAACCCCGCGTGCCGCTAATTCAACCGCCGCCTGGTGCGACCTCCCCTGCGCCAGGACCAACGTGTCGTCAGCGTAGCACACTACGCTGACGCCGCTAGGGAGGTCGGCGCGCAGCACCCAGTCGTATCCGATGTCCCACAGATGCGGCCCCAGGACCGATCCCTGTGGGACACCGCACGACATCTCTTGCCGGTTCCACACTCCTTGGTGACCGGGGTAGATGACGGCCCTGTCCGTCAAACAGGCCTCGACCACACGACAGAGGTAGGTCGGCATCCGGTGATACCGGAGTGCCTCCCTGATGCAACTCCAGGGCAGGGTATTGAAGGCATTGGCGATGTCTAGAGACACCGCCAAGACGACCCCACCCTGGGCAACAGCATTCCCCGTCGTCAGGGCTCGCACACGCATGATGGCGTCCACCGTAGAGCGCCCTCTGCGGAAACCAAACTGGCTCTCCGCCAAATCCGGCCCCACCTGCACCAGCTGGCCGACGAGGCGGTCTGCAATTACTCTTTCAAAGAGCTTGCCCACCTCGTCGAGCAGCACGATGGGCCGATAAGCGGACGGAGAGTCCGCAGGGCGCCCTGCCTTCTTTATGAGGACCAGTTTCCCCGTCTTCCAGCGAAGCGGGAACTGGCCCCTCTCCATGCATGCGCTTAGGAGCCCCCTAAGTCGAGGCCCGAGAGCCTCCAAGGCCAGGACCCAGGCCTTCCCAGGTAAGCCGTCGGCTACCAGTCAGGTAGGCGTCGACTTAACACAACGCCCGTAAGTAGATCCATTCTTATATTCTTTTTTCTGGTAATACTGATGGCCTGCTAAAAGTAGTACACGTCCTCCTCGCTCACAAAATCAAAATTAAATAAACCGCTACTCGTAGATGGAATCTCAGCCATAATCAGAAATACAATAACCGTTCAAAGTCACTTCAATATATCATTTTTATAAATAACTATTAATAAAGTTATGCACTTGTAACAATCGGCCAACTACTAATGAGATAGAATAAACTCATTTGTATTTCAAAGAAACTGCAGAAATATAGGGCAAATAGAGGAAGGCAGACTGTAGCTAATAGCAATACATTTACGAAAGATGAGAAAAACTTTTGTGTTTTAATGTCCATTGAGGGTTGAACGTGGATTAAAGACATCCGAAAATAAAAGCCCATGTTCAACCCCCTAGAGGTTGAATATGGCCAACATTTAGGGGTTCAACATGGTCGGGGGTTTGATGTTGGTGGTTGAACATGGACTAAACCATATTTTTTTTAAATCTGTTGTATTTTACGGTTATTCTTTTTTCTTAATAATTTGTATTATTATTATTATTAATTTGTTATGTTATTCAATTTGATTCCTTTGTATGATTTTATGATCGTGTTATGTATTTTGATTTATTTTAATATTTTTACCTTGTCAAACTTACTCTAAATAAATTTGATGTCAATGATGTGGTCTCATATAATTGGAAGCGCACACTTATTATTATTATTATTATTTTCCCTGTCTATGTATACTTGCAAGTAATTGTGTAGCCTCTGTTGGAGATCCAATAAATAAATAAATAAATAAACATTTATGTTCTCTCCATGGATAGTTGTATAACTGAATTGAATGAATATTATTATTATTTATTCAAATTAGACTGTGAATCAACACTTTTTGAACGTCAAAATTACGTAAGACAGTCCCTCAAAATGAGAAGATGAAGTGGTGCATCAAAGTCCCCAGGCAAAATATCTGTTGAAGACACACATCTTGACATCTTGTTGTCAAGTCAGAAGAACTTGATTCTATTCAATGTAGGCTAGAAGGTGGAGCTGCCGTCTTTGGTGGCTGGTCTCATTAAGGCTCCTGCATACAGAGGAAATATCGCGGGCGCGACAGGTAGCAATATGCCTGTCGCGCCCGCGATATCGCCTCTTAGTGTAGGAGCCTTTACAAACCGACTTCTAACTTTAATCCAAGCTGTAACCTTGTCCTAGTTTTTGTACTTAACGATGGTGGCTGAGGATCGAGTTAGATAGCTTGCTATTGCCTTGCCGATGACAGCATCTGATAGTAACAGTAGTATTGAAGATGCATGGAGAGAACGTATGCCAGAATAGCTGTGTCAAGGAAGACCGAAAGTAATTAAGACTATCTGGGCGGAATTAATACTGACTGGTTTCCATCATCAATGGAAACTATTAGGAAATCAGTAATAGCCATGATGTGTAAATGAGAGAGGTGGGAGAAATTGTGTAGAGATTTTTTGTGCATTTGTGATAGAATTCGTGACAACAGAGTTTTGTGGGATTCGTGGACTGTCAACGATTTGCGTATCGATAAATTAAAATATAACAATATAAAAAAAAAATATATAAAAAATAAACTAAAAAATGGGCCACTTGACGACTTGATAATAAACTTTTAATCTTAAGAAAATTTTGTCGCTTTGTTTCAGATTATAAGTACATAAATTCGAAGCAAGGCAAGCGGTTAGTTCTACATAAAGAGTACACATACTGCTTCAATAATTATTCTGCTACCAAAGGCACAACTCTATGGAAATGCTCAGGACGCATCAGAAAAAACTGCAAGGCGAAAGTTATAGTTGATGATCTAGGTAACCTTATATATGTGTACGGAAACCACACTCATCCACCGCCTCAATTTTACGTCAATAATGGACGGTACATCATTATTTGAAACAGAAGAACTCTTCTTTCCTGTGGAAACCCTCATGGATATCCTACTCTCTGGGTCAGTCAGACTCGAACCATCTCAGCATAAAACAAAATCCTACAAGTGCTTTAGTTCTTAAACTTTCCAGTAATTTCCGAATAAGCTATAGTTCTTTAAAATAAGAAATAAAAAATAAAAAACACGCCTGCCTTGTCAAAAAGTTAATTTACAAAAATTTAACTAAAAAATTAAAATCAAGCTAAATTATTTTGGACTGAATACCAATATTTTCAGCGAAGTCGGGGGACTTGTAAGGAACTGTTCCAAGGAACCGTCCCCCGACTGCAATGAACTGATTGGTATTCAACTTTTTGACAAGGCAGGCGTGTTTTTTTATTTTTTTTTAAATTATTTATTTTTATTTTATACCTTTTAGTAATAAAACGTTTTTTTTTAATAGGTTTTTCTATGGGATATTGAATACGAGTAGTACCTACCTACTGTTATATATTTTTGTTGTGTACTAAGCAAGCTCTAGACGATGATAGTATAAATATTAATTTATTTATGAAAAAAAAACGTTTTTTATGAACCATGGCTCCCCCATTATACTGTTTAAATTTTCAATAGCCAATGTTACCCGGGATAACGCAACGCTTCTAACGATACCACATACATTGATATCAGTAAAGCCGTTTAGAAGTTATGGTGGAATAAAGAAACTCACAAATATACATGAACCCTGAAAACATAACACTCCTTTTTTTGGGCAGTCGTGTAAAAAACAGACTTTTGAACCGAGTCTAAGGCCCGCTTGCACCACAATTACTAAATATTTTTAGCGCTAAAAATAATATGTATAACATCATTCCGTCTCTGTCATCTTTAAACGATTGACAGAAATAGAATGATGTTAAAATTTGTGGTACAAGCGGGCTAAGTTATTAATTTTGTTGAACATTACTTTAGTTGGCGGACTAAGGAACTTCGAACTTTATACCTAAAAATTGAAGTACAAAAACTAGGACAAGGTTACAGCTTGGATTAAAGTTAGAAGTCGGTTTGTAAAGGCTCCTACACTAAGAGGCGATATCGCGGGCGCGACAGGCATATTGCTACCCGTCGCGCCCGCGATTTCTCCTCTGTATGCAGGAGCCTTAATGAGACGGAGCTTAACTAACTACTTAACCAAACGGCGTTCCTCTTAAGCTACGGTTTCCAAGAAGAGCGGTGGCCGCCACATAACGGCAGCAGTGACGGCCGTCATGATAATGATGGCACTGGGGTTTGACTTTGTCAATAAACGCTCTCTAGGGAAACAAACATCTTACTTTCATAAGTAAGGTTCAGTGACATATTTTAACGGTAAATTGCAGACGCTATGTGGCGGTCATCATAGTCTTAGGAAACCCTAGCTTAACCGCCTTTAATAATAATAAATCTTTATTTTCAGACCAGAGATCCATAATACACGAAAACACTTACTAACTAAACTAAAAACTAAAACACACTTAAATAAACTTATTACTTCATTTGAATAACGGTTTGTGAGCCGCCATCCACACCTCCTCGCCTCCTCGTCTCCTCGCCCTTGCTAGGGCTGGAGACGAGAAGTCAATTATTTTATTACTTTCTATATTTTATTTACTTTTACAATTTAACGGTTTACGAGTTGTTATGTTTTTGTTTCATAATAAAATCCTTTAACTTTATGCGTCTTTTAATCTTCTGACCGTCTCAACTTCGTCGGACACATACGACCAGAACATGGTACTCGTACACGACCTTGTTATCACGTCCAATACGGACGTACCTATGAAATGGACTTAAAAAAAATACCAAACTAGCAGAAACGGGGCCTGTTGGTCCAGCCTTAGCACGTAACCATGTTAGATTGACTAGAATCATGCAAAAAAAAATTGACAGAATAAAAATGGGGAGTGCCAACAGAAGTGAAAACTTAAAACATTGTATGTTTCCCCAAAGAGTTGGGCAGAGGTGTACCTGTAGTAGGTGTACCTACTACAGGTACACCTCTGCCCAACTCTTTTCGCCAGTTATGTTTTAAAGCCCCATGTAATAGGGGCGAACTTTGCAATATCATATGTATATATGTTTATACATATACACAGGCCGCTACGCGTCGCCAGTCTGGCGCAACACGTCCCATTAGCATGTCGCGGTTAGCATGTTGGTGACGCGAACCCGAAGATTTTCTCCTACCAAAAATCGCTCAACGCGTCTAAAGAAGTTTCACTTCAAAATTCAAAATTCAAATTAGGCTGAGAATCAGCACATTTTGAACGTCAAAATGACATAAGACAGTCCCCCAAAACGCCCACCCTTCACCACTTCCTAGTGCTTTAGCTGGGAAGAAGAAGTGGTCAACAAACTCCCCAGCAGCACAGCTGTTTGTTCAGTTAGAAGAACTTGATTTACTTCGTTTTGTTATTTTTGGTTATAATCATGGTTTAATTTTGTTGCGTCTCTTTGCTGAGTTCAAATAAGTATGTCATCATCTGCCTAGCCTTTTCCCAACTATGTTGGGGTCGGCTTCCAGTCTTACCGGATACAGCTGAATACCAGTATTTTACATGGAGCCTATCTGACCTCCACAACCCAGTTACTGGGTAACACGATACCCCTTGGTAAGACTGGTTTCACACTTTCGAGCTTCTGACGACCAGTAACGACTGTCAAAGATTTACAAATGACAGCCGGGACCAACGGCTTAACGTGCTTTCCGAGACACGGAGGGGTCTTTGTATTTATAGATGGTCACCCATCCACGGACCAACCGCGGCAAGCGTAGCTTAACCTGATCGATCGACCCGTGCGGCTGTTATTACTTAGCCACAAGCCTCTCAAATAAGTTCAAATAAGTATGTAAGGTAGATTATTATAAATATGTCAGTATGTAATATGTAGTATGTAATATGTCTAGAGTAGGTGGCCTAGGTGGCCTAGTGCTAACAGCCGCTACTTAAGAACTGTAGCTCGTAGGTTCGAACACTGACAGGTACTTTACTTTGTGTAAATTATTTCGTCACCACTGCTCTCAAAACGGTGAAGGAAAACATCGTGAGGAAATCGGCATGTATTAGAAAAAATAAAACATTTAAAGACGTGACATCTAACAACCCGCACTGGGTCCGCGTGGGTTTACGAGGTCCCAGCAGTGGGATCATTATATGTATATTATATAAGTATTTAGCCCTAGTGTCTTCAACTAAATATATCCAAATAAATATATATTTTAGATACTTACTGACTTCTTTGACGCCTAAGTGTCCTTTTGTTTTTTGTATTAATTTGTATATATAGTTAGTAATTTAATTTAGTGTCTACCTAGTGTGAAAAGTTAGTAGCATCAATATTGTATATTTGTCTTTTAAATTTATGAAAATAAAAGCTATCTACTTACAGAAATAAAGATCATTTATCTTTTAGATATCAAATACATAAACTCGAGGAGACGCAACCGGATGATTATGCACAAGGACTTCACATACATCTACAGACATAGCTCTTCTACCAAAGGAACCGTTCAATAGGAATGCCCAAAACGGAGCACAACAAAATGCAAGGGAAAAATTGTCGTAGATAATCTTGGTAAAATTATATCTGGTATCTTAGACCATAACCATCCACCATTTCAAAGTCAAATTATTTATTTCAAATAGACACATAAAAGGCACTTTTGAACGTCAAAATATACAAAGAAAATAGAATTGATTCTAGTTGCCCCTTCCAAAAGTTTCGTATGGAGAAGAATAGGCAAGAAACTCAGCCGTTTACAAAATGTTGTATAGGTACATTATATAATTATATGTGAAAACGATGCACCTAGAATAAAATTACTATACCAAAATAGGTAAAAAAAGAATAAAAAATGAAGCAATGACAGATAAATTATGTTCAAACTTTTGAAGTAATTTTTTTTTTTTACTTTTTCACATACACATACATAAACTCACGCCATCTTCCCATGGGGGTAGGCAGAAACTATAGAACGCCACCTGCTACACTCTTTACATACTCCTTTTGCTTCGTTAACGTTCATACATCTGGTCATAAACGCACGCGCGTTGCGAGTACTACGTACCTGACCTTTTTGAAGAACATCACCAATGAGGTCACTATATTTTTGTCACTACATCTTCCTTTAAACCGCACCGTTGCCTTATCACATTATTTTTCAGCCTATCATTTATAATCACACCACACACGCTTCGCAAGGAACCCATTCCCACAGCATTTACTCTACTTTCATGCTTGCCACACCCAACATTCACCATACATAAGCTTAGGCACCAGCACACCATTATAAACAGCCAGTCGAGCCTCTTTGGGCATCGACTGTTTGGTCACCATCGCATGTTTAACACCATTCGCTTTATTTCCCGCATTTACTCTCCTTTGCACATCTTCATTAATCTTTCCATCCCTTGTAAACAGACTCCCCAAATATACAAATTCACTTACTTGCTCTACACTCCCAACATTTATTTTCACATCACACACCGATATATCCTAATATATCGATTTCTTTAATTTTATATTAATAAAATAAGCTAAGCTTTAAAAGAGCTTGAGGTATCATTATTGTATTAAAAAATCAACCTCTTTTCAATTTTACGATTACATTCCAGATAACAGGATCAAGATCATTAATTCGGAGAAAGACAAGCAGTTAATTTTACACAAAGAATATACATACGGCTTCACTAGAATCTATTCAGCAAAACAATCTACCCTATGGCGTTGTACAGAGCGAAGAACCTTAAAGAATTGTAAGGCGGAAATGGTTGTAGATGGTCATGGTAAGATTATATCTGGTAACCTAGACCACACCCATCCACAACCACAATTCTACATCAGTAATGGAAAATATTTTAGAATTTATTAAAGAAAAACTTGAGTTGAGGTGCCGTTGTGATTATTTAATATTCATTCATTTTAATGAGATGACGACTAAAGCTACCTTTCCACGGTGCGTGGTATTTCGGACGAACGTGGACCAGCCCGCACCGACGGACCATGGGGAGAGCATCGTCCGTGGTGGCGTAGACACATGAGTCGCGGTGCGTCCCATCCGCGGCGAGTCGGTAACTTTAAAGGAGCTCTTTTTAACGAGTTCTCTTTAACTTTTTGCATTTTTGGAATAACTAAAAAAAAATTATGTAAAATGTATTCAAGTATAAAGTAAAATTATGATTTACATTTGAATGAAAATGGATGCAATCTCAGACCCAAACCGACCG
The DNA here is from genome assembly GCA_905333075.3 of Atethmia centrago. Classification (NCBI taxonomy): domain Eukaryota; kingdom Metazoa; phylum Arthropoda; class Insecta; order Lepidoptera; family Noctuidae; genus Atethmia; species Atethmia centrago. The sequence goes on along the minus strand of HG995383.1, from coordinate 7,710,761 downwards.
ACACGCACCGTTGCGTTGGTGTGCGATGCGTGACTGTCCGCGGTCTTCGGCTGTGCGGGCTGGACCGCTTCCGTCCGCAATATGACACACCGTAGGAAGCCGCCTTAATAGAGAAGTATGGAAGAAAAAGACGTGTTGCACCAACCTCAAATAAATTGGAATAAGGGCAGGAAAATGAAACCAGCGTCAGACACTAGTTGTCTAGCATTTTTCCTGAACTGGGCCTTTTTGGCGCAGCCGTGAGACACACTTTATTGCTAATTTCTTACATCGTACTTTACACTTTTTATTTAATTTTTATACTTTTTTCTTTCTTTCTAATGATAATGGTGGTTATGAATAAATAAATAATATGAATATTAAAATAATAACAATGACATTTCACAATTTACGATGGGACTGTCATACGCGTTGCGGTTATCAAAGACACTAATTAAATAAAATATTAAAATATACGTACTTGGATTAGGATGTAAAAATACCCTGAGAGAGTCACTTGCTCTTTCCGGTATTGTGATGATTTCTTGTACAGGACCATACAGTCCGCGAGGCCTAAGCTGAGCTTTGCATTTGTGTAGGTCTTAAATAGTGTAGGTGTGACGTCGGCCTAGAGCGCGACGCGTCCTTTGATTGGTTTATACAATCGGCCTTGACGCGCGCTGCGTCTTTCGCGCGTCGTGATTGGTTGGATTCACACAAATGCAAACCTCAGCTTAGGCCTCGCGGACTGTACCTGGGAACCTTCTGGTTCTCAAAATATTGGGTGTCAAAGTTCCAACTTGTTTTAAATGTTTTTTACGAAAACAAGTTTTAAATGTTTATAGCTCAATTTTAAATTATACCACGATCCCTTTTGCGTGCGTTTCATTGCGCAATATCGTAGCGTTGCAGCGAATTTTCATAACAAAAATAAAAGACGTTTTCCAGCAATTATTTTATCACCCAAATTTAGTTAGTTTGACGTGCAGAATGTGTAGATGATGGCCTCGTGGTCGGTCTTGTTACATCCTGTATTTTTGTAAGTGCAATTAGATTTATATTTAAACTATCTACTTATATCTATTTTCTAGCATTTTACAACGTATTTAGATAATGTGAATTTGACTGCCTCGTTGTTCTATTGATCGCAAGCGCTACTGCTGAGCATGAGGTCCTAGGTTCGATACCCGGGCCGGGCAAAGTGTTATTGGGTTGTTCTATCTGGAATTTCTCAGTAGCAGCCCGGAGTCTGGATTTGTGCCCGGTTGATGGCAATAGGCTTGCGTATTATATGGGACTTAAAACATAACTGGCTAAATGTGGGTGTAGGTACTATAGGTACACCTCTGCTCAACCCCTCGGGGAAACAAGGCGTGATCTTATGTTATGTTTAGATAATGTTGTGTAAGTTTTATGTTTAATTACTCTGCTGCTCAAACTTTTGTGGTTAATTACATCTTCAGATTGAGTTCTCATGTTTTGTAATTTTATCCCAATACAATCCTTTAAATTGAGGGGCTTGTGGCTAAGTAATAACAGCCGCACGGGTTAATCGATCAGGTTAAGCTACGCTTGCCGCGGTTGGTCCGTGGATGGGTGACCATCTTTACATACCAAGACCCCTCCGTGCCTCGGAAAGCACGTTAAGCCGTTGGTCCCGGCTGTCATTTGTAGATCTTTGACAGTCGTTACGGGTCGTCAGAAGCTCGAAAGTCTGACAACCAGTCTTACCAAGGGGTATCATATTACCCAGTAACTAGGTTGCGGAGGTCAGATAGGCCGTCGCTCCATATAAAAAAAGGCTAAGCAGATGATGATGATGACAATCCTTTAAACTTTTCTCCTCTTTTCAAATTATATCTTCTTCTAACCGAGTACACAGTCCGATAGTGACCGCGCTTAGCTATTGTCAGCCTCTTAACAGGTTTTTAAACGTGTTATTGAAATTGCTTGAGTTCATTTTTATTCTTCGAAATCAGATAAAAACATGTTTTTTTCAGAATCCTCAAACATTTATAATAAATAAGTTGTACAACTAATTAACTAACTATTTACCTATACTACAATGTGTAACATTTTCAGATATCAAGTTCAACCGTCGTTTTTTAGGGTTCCGCAGTAAACAAGGAACCCTTATAGTTTCGCCATGTCCGTCTTTCTGTCCCCGCTGTAGTTCAGAGAAGCTTGTTACTAAAAAGCTCTTATTTACCATAGGTATACATATTAATCACGCCGACAAAGTGCTAACACTAATTCTTGAAAAAAAAAATTTAGTATACCTCCCTTGCACGTAGGTCGTCAACTGTCCCCCCCTCCTGCCAGCTAAATTGTTATTTATGGAGATGTGAAAAAAATCATAGCAGACTACTGCTATGATTTTTTTTTCCTTTTAATTTCATTATAAGTACTAAATTATAATGAAATTAAAAGGAAGACTATGTCAGCTAAGTTGGCTTTACAAGTTAACGAGTAATAGTCGACCAACTTAAATTTGCAGTTGGAGAATTGACCTTGGCATATATCGATGTATGGGAGAACATGTTTTTCAACTACAACGTTAAGTTGGTTTTTGGGATAAATAAATACCAATTTCCCAACTACGGAACACGGCCGACACGCACTTGGCAAGATTTTTTTTTTTAAATTTTTTTCACTTAACTTGATGTAGCTTTTCAAGACTTAGAAATCGTCCACCTTTTCAATTGACAAACACTGCTTTTTTCAGAATATAAGTACGTTACTTCGAAGAGAGGCAAGCAGTTAATTCTGCACAAAGAGTACACATACAACTTCACTAGATACTGTTCCAGAAAGAAATCTGCCTACTGGCAATGTTCAGGGCGAACGCGAACCTCAAATTGCAAGGGGAACATAGTTGTAGATGATCATGGTAAAATTATGTCTGGTAACTTTGACCATACCCATCTGCCACCTAAATTTGTCATCAGTAATGGGCAATATTTCAGAATTCAGAATAGAAACACTTGAGATGCCATTACATAATCAGCCTACATATAATGTTTCCACTGCTGAGACACAGCCCTCCTCTCTGTGAGAGGGAGTGGGCCGTAATCCACCACGCGGGCCTTCGCGGGTTGGTAAATGTCACATGTCTTCAAATTTTTGGTTCTAGGACATGCTGGTTTCCTCACGATTGTTTCCTTCACCGTTTTGAGAGCAGTGGTGATGAAATAATTTACATAAAGAAAAGCGCCTGTCTGGGTTCGAACCTACGACCTACAACTCGTAAGTCGCGCCGTTACCAATGGGCCACCACTGCTCCTGCTCCAGATGTCATTGTATTTATTAAAATATGCATTTTATTTAGTTACACTGTTTATTTCGATAATTATGTGTAAACGTTTGTGATAAATTGAATAATTATAAAAAAAAAACAAAAGATCTGAAGAAGATATGTATTTAATATTAATTAAATACTTCAATAGGGTTCTTTTTGTTTTGCTCTTATAATATTATCCTAACCAATCTACATGGTCTTCACATGATCTGACCAAGATTATGTCTATACTTTAAAAGAGACTATGACCTCTGAGTTTGTTGCGGCCTTTCTTCTTAGACTAGTCAGATAGGAAACGCCGACCTCATCTAGTTTAAAAAATTATGATTGACGTGTAAAAGTGTTTTTAAAGAAATATAATCATTTATCATTTATCTTTTGACGAAATCTTTTAAAAGTTATACGTGGGGTTGAATTTGCTTGAGTTCGTTGTTATACTTCGAAATCAGATACTTTTTTATTTGACAACTACATTTTTTCAGAATCCTTAAATCCTAACTAATATTACAAATGCGAAAAATTGTTTGGTTGTTACTCAATCTAGCAGAAACGGCTGGACGGGTTTGGCTGAAATTTGGCACACAGATAGACCATGACATGTAAGGACATAGACTATTTTTCATCCTGGATCGCAGACGAAGTCGCGGCCAACAGCTGGTATTTATAATAAATATTAAACAACTAACCATTTACCTATACTACAATGTATATTTTTTTCAGATTTCAAGTTCATAAATTCAAAGAGAGGCAAGCAGTTAATTCTGCACAAAGATTACACTTACTGCTTCACTAAATACTATTCCACAAAGAAATCTACCTACTGGCAATGTTCAGGGCGAACCTCTAAGAATTGCAAGGGAAAAATAGTAGTAGATGGTCATGGTAAAATTATATCTGGTAACCTTGACCATAGCCATCCACCACCAAAATTTGTTATCAGTAATGGACAATATTTCAGAATTTAAAATACACCATCCTAGGTGTCGTTTGTGGTTGTGAGAGTGTTTCAAAATTGTACTAACTTGAAAAACTACTATTTTGAAGCAGTTGTTTGATTAAGATCATGGCACATTATACCGGCACCGCAACGGCACCGCTCCAAACCAGCAATTAACTTGTCATTCAATTTAGAGCATTAAATCGTGTGTAGTATAATATATTTCATAATGTCAATATGAAAAAAGCCAACGGCGGGCAGTCAGCGCGCTTGCCGCTACCATACAACTCGACTCGCAGCCCGCGTGCTGCAAGCGAGCGTACCATGTGCTTACAGCGCGCCGACCGCATGCTTATTACGCGCCGACTCCGAGTCGCCAGCGAAACAACGTCATTCCCGTGCTGCTTCGTCAACTAGGCGTGTTCAATCATAAATGCCATATAACAATATTGAGTGATAGCAAGCTTGCACCTCGCGGCCACCGCGCGGACTGTGAGCTTACACGTCGCGGCCGGCGCGCGGACCGCGAGTTTGCACCTTGCGGACAACGCGTAGTTAGCGCGCTGGCAGCTAGCCGTAGCCTAAATTCGAGGAGACGCCGTGCTACAGCTGTGCAGTTGCGGTGCCGGTATAATGTGCCTTAACCTTTACTCTTATATTTTTTTCTGAATGAACGGTGTGTTTTTCGGTCGAATTTATTGTTTCGTAATTAATTCCAATAAAATGTTTTAACGATCCTCGTGTTTTAAAAATTGGTTCGGTAAACTAGATGTAGAAATAGCATTTTAAGACAAAGAAAGCATTTTAAGACAAAAAAAAACCTGAACCTACCCACTTGATAAACATGTTGCTTTGTTTCAGATTATAAGTACATAACTTCGAATAGAGGCAAGCCGTTAATTCTGCACAAAATGTACACATACAGTTACACCAGTTACTCTTCTACCAAAAATACTACCTACTGGCAATGCACAGGATGTTCCAGAAAAAAGTGCAAGGCGAAGCTAGTAATAAATGATCAAGAAACAATTATATCTGGTTACCTAGACCATACCCATCCACCACCAAATTTTGTCATCAGTAATGGACAATATTTCAGAATTTAATATACTTATTAGGACTTTAAATGGTGTCGTTTGTGGTTAACTAGGTGAGAATGTTTCAAAATCGTACTAACTTGAATACTATTTTCAAGCATTTAAATTTCATTACTCTTATACATATTTTCTTTCTAAATGAATTGTGTGTTTTTCGGTCGAATTTATTGTGTTGTAATTAATCCCAATAAAATGTTTTAGCGAAGCTCGTCTTTTAAAAAATGGTTCGATTAACTAACTAGATGTAGCATTCTAAGACAAAGAAAGCATTTTAAGGCAAAGAAATCATCCGCCTCTCCATTTGACAAACTTGTTGCTTTGTTTCAGATTTTAAGTACATAACTTCGAATAGAGGCAAGCAGTTAATTCTGCACAAAATGTATACGTACAGTTTCACTAATTACTCTTCTACCGCAAATACTACCTACTGGAAATGTACAGGATGTTCCAGAAAAAAGTGCAAGGCGAAGATAATAATAAATGATCAAGAAACAATTATATCTGGTTACCTAGACCATAACCATCCACCCCCACAATATTTCATAAAAGATGGCAATTATATCAGAATTTAAAATAGAAAGATGTGATATTATTGTCCGTATTTTCATCTATATAGACGTACAATTTGTTTGTAAGTTTTTCTGTATGACATAGGTATATATTTACGTTTGGATGATTGTTTAAACAAACAAATATTTATTTCTATTAAAATAATTTTATCTCTATGATCTCCAATTGATATGACCAATTGACATATCAATTGGTCAAATTGTTTCGGAGATAATGTAAAATTACTAATACGCAAAATGTCCCCACTTTATGTCCAGGCAAATCACTGTCCATTCCATGGTTGCCTGGGAGAGATCGCAGAAAGCGATAAAATTGTATATTTTGTAGTGTTTGATTTATTTTCTGTTATGTATTTTGGTGGTGTACAATCTTATATATAAAATTCTCGTGTCACAATGTTCGTTCCCGTACTCCTCCGAAACGGCTTGACCGATTCTCATGAAATTTTGTGAGCATATTGAGTAGGTCTGAGAATAGGCTAACATCTATTTTTCATACCTAGAAATTACTAAAAAAATATTTATATGGCAAAGCAACGTTTGCCGGGTCAGCTAGTAAAGTATAAATTATTAAACAAATAATGGCGCATGCATACTGTGGGGTAGTTGTTATCTGTAGCAATTTTGACAGTTCAACAATATTCATTTCGTTATTGACGTTGTTGAGCAGACAAATTTTTCGAACATATGAAGCAATAGATTAGCAATATACTTCAAAATCATTCAGATTGTGATTGATAGTGTGTTACGCAATTAGGGTGCCGCTCTAGAACATCCTATGTGCGGAAGTTTTATTCAGATTTCTCCTGAACCGCGGTGTTAAATAAAGCTGAAGAGCTGGTTTTTGTTTTTTTTTTTTGAACGCGCTAATCTCTGAAACTAGCAGTCTTGAGAAAATATTTTTGCATTTGCATTATTGTTTTCTTCCGAAAAAACTCGAGACTTTTCTTTTTGTTTTTTTTTTCTTTTTCTGGAAACCGACCCCAATATAGTTGGGAAAAGGCTAGGCAGATGATGATGCATTATTATTTTCTTCAGATCAAGTTCATGTTTTGTACTTTTATTATAATATATTTTAAAAAATTACTCGTTTTTTAATAAGTGATTGGTACGGTTTTAAGTGGCCTCTAATACAAACAAATCCATTCCATTTAAATAAAAACCTTTTTTTATATTTCAGATATTAAGTACATCCTTTCACAGCAAGGCAAGCAGTTAATTCTGCACAAAGAGTACACTTACGGCTTCACTAGTTCCACTAGTACCAAAAAAACTACGTACTGGCAATGTACAGGGCGAACAGCAAGCAAGTGCAAAGCAAAAATCGTAGTAGATGGTCATGGTACAATAATATCTGGTAACCTAGACCACACCCATCCACCACCACGATATTTCATAAAAGATGGTAATTATATCAGAATTTAAAACCGGAACACTTGAGATTTTAATGTCAGTATTTTTTTTTTAATTGAATTTAGTGACTGCCTCCTAAATTAGGGTAGCCCTATGACCTAGGAGTCAGTGTTCTCTAATTATAATTATATTATTGAATAGCATTTCACAAAGTATTTGCTTTGTGAAATGCTATTCACAAGTTAACTATGCGCAAGTTTCATGTAGGTAGTACAATTGATATAATTGTACAGCTAAACGGTTGTATTTAATTAAATATCCTAATAAAACCTTTAAAATTCAATAGTGTTTTATTGGTTTGTATGAGATTGATGTTGCATTTCCGACAAAGAAATCACTCTTTGCTTTACCTGCCATTGTAAGTACATTAAGTCGAATAGAGGCAAGGGGTGAATTCTGTACAAAGAATACACACACGGTTTCAATAGGTACTTGGAAATCATTCTTTGATTTACTCCAGATTGTAAGTACATTAAATCGAAGAGAGGCAAAGGGTACATTCTGTACAAAGGACACACACAGGGCTTCAAAAGGTACTCCGATATCACTCTTTGCTTTACCTCGGATTGTAAGTACATTAAATCGAAGAGAGGCAAAGGGTGAGTTCTGTATAAAAAACACACACGGCTTCAATAGGTAAGAGTACCTATTGAAGCCGTGTGTGTGTTTTTTTCTACCAAAGGTAGGGAGCAATGCATGCGATGCACCGAAAAAAAGTGCAAGGCGAAACTAATATAATAAAATATAAAGCGTTTATCTTCTCTACACAAGTTATGAACTTAATGCTAAAATTTTACAGTAGTGCACGAACAAGGAGCTAACTTTGTGAGAGACTAGATCCTGAGATAGGTTTATAAAAACCTGTATTACGGGTCACCAGGGCCCTCCCGCGGCTAGATGCCTGTTATTAGCATACACGACTTAATAAAAATGCAGGGCTTAACAAAAATTACATTAAGAAACATAATATAAAGTTTAATATAGAGGCCTTGGCAGAGAGTACAACTTAGTGCCCTTTGGCGTCGAGATCCTCGTCATCCTCGGTCCGTGGGGTCCCAGTGCGCATAAGTCATTTGCGGAAACGAAACGTCTAGTTGATGTAACTGGTGACCGAAAAGCTGGCGGCTTTCTCGCGCAACGCATCAGCATTGCAATTCAGCGAGGAAATGCCGCCAGCATGCTTAGAGGGCCTTTTTTAGGTTTAACTTAGTTTTAATTTAATTTAGTTAATGTTAATAACCATCTTATAATTTGATTATGTAAATAAACGAATTAAAAATATTAAATTTAGTAACAAATATACAATATTATATAAAACTAGACGAAAATCACACCAGGAGAACCCTTTTAGGATTAAACTTATGTTAATATTGTTGTTGTTTATAAAAATATACAGACAGGGTGTCCCGTAAATAATGGATAACCATGAAATAGCATATAATAGACCTTAAGGCCCTTCTATAAACAATATATTATCCCAATGAGTACTTAAATTATTTTACATTTACTTCATCACGACCACAAATGAATGAATTCCATCGGTTATTTCTTGTTGTAATACTTTACACACACAGAGATTGCAGTTAATAATGTGACTAGGAATTGCATTTTTTTTCAATACAATCTCATCTTATCAAAAAAATACAAAAACATATATTTCTCAAGTAGTTACTTGCATGTTACATAGTAGGTACTACTGTAAATAGGTGTACTTTTTTACTAGCCAACGCTATCCCACTCCTGGGCAAAGGCCTCCACTACTTCCATCTTTCGCGCGAGCCTGCGCGTCCTCCGTTCCACGTAGGAGACGGCGGTACCGTCTTAATGCAGGTGTATCTAAACCCAGAATTAATAAGCTCTCTTTTGGACAATATATCAGAATCAAATAGATGCACTTGAAGTATTTAAGTTTACGGACTCTTTTAACGTGCACGTCTTTATACATTGTTCTCACATGTATAATTTCAACATGAATGATGTAACCAATATTTTTGTAACAATATTTTAATTTAAAAGAGTGTCCATGGAGTTTCTTGCCCGTTCTTCACCATAGGAACCTATAACGCTTTAGAATGGGCAACTAGCTTCATCTTCCTGACTGAGATCCCTAGACAATTCAAAAGTGCCTGTATTTGGTTTATTTGATTATATAAGTTCATAGTTACATGCTGTTGTAGTGCTTGAAAATTGTGTTTTTTCTTTAATTAATCTTGTTGGGTCTTGGGGGTAATGAATACCATATTATTATTATTATTTTCTTCAGATCGAGTTCATGTTTTGTACTTTTACTATATTATATTTTTAAAATTGACTCGTCTTTTAATAAGTGATTGGAACGGTTTTAAGTTAATACGAATACATCCATTCCATTTAAATAAAAACTTTTTATATTTCAGATATTAAGTACATCCTTTCACAGCAAGGCAAGCAGTTAATTTTGCACAAAGAGTACACTTACGGCTTCACCAATTCCACTTCTACCAAAAAAACTACGTACTGGCAATGTACAGGGCGAACAGCAAGCAAGTGCAAAGCAAAAATAGTAGTAGATGATTATGGTACAATAATATCTGGTCACTTAGACCACACCCATTTACCACCCAAATTCTTTATTAAAAATGGTCAATATATCAGAATCTATTCACAAAACGCGTAAAGTTTTGTTTTGTAATTAATATTTTTGGGGGCTTTTTAGGCCGTTGCTCAGAATATCACTATGATTTTGCTTCAGAGATGGAAAATATATCAGAATTTATTAAAATACAAATACTTGAGATGTCAGTGTCATTATTTTCATCCCGGCTGTGATTTGCAGATCTTCGACAGTCGTTAGGGGTAGTCAGAAGCCCGAAAGTCTGACAACCAGTCTTGCCAAGGTGTATCGTGTTACCCAGTAACTGGGTTGTGGAGGTCAGATAGGCAGTCGCTCCATGTAAAATACTGGTATTCAGCTGCATCCAGTTAGTATGGAATCCGACCACAACATCGTTGGAAAAGGCAGGCAGATATTGATGTAATAGATGATTGTGTATAAGTTTTAATTACTTTAATGTTGAAACTATTGAGGTGATTTTTTTTTCAGAACAAGTTCTGTTTTTGTTTTTATCCAAATAAAATATTTAAAACTTTTTGCGTCTTTTAATAATTGTTTTTTCATAGGAATTGTTTTATCACGGTCGTCTTATTTTTTGCGTCGCGGATTTTATCAATCACCTTTCAATTTGATAATGATATTGCTTCATTTCAGATTTCCAGTACATCAAATCGAAGAAAGGCAAGCAGCTAATTTTGTATAAAGAGTATTCACATTGCTTTAATAAATACTCTTCTACCAAAAAAACAACCTACTGGGTATGCACTAGCCGCTCTGCAAAAAACTGCAAGGCCACAATATTCCTAAGTGATCATGGTAAAATTATAGCGGGTAACCAAGACCACACTCATCCACCACCTAAATTCATCGTCAACAATGGCCAATACATAAGAATTTAAAATAAATTTCTATGAGTATTTTAAATTCTGATATATTTACTCAAGATTGTCTTTATTTAAATAATATGTATTTTATCATTCACAATGTATATAAAAACCCCACAATCCCCTCACCGAGAGAAGGCCTGTGTCCCAGCAGTGGGAATATTATAGGCTGATTATGACGATGATGAACAGATATCGGGACAGGTAGAGTATATTTACCTAAACTTAAACTTCAAGGAAGGAAGTAAAATAGAGTGGATAACCTTCTCTAAAATCCCGGAATAATTGCAATGAAGTTTTAATCCCGGGATTGTATAATCACGAATTGTTTATTGGACTCCATTTATAGTTACAAATTATTGATTTGAAAAATCATTTAACATTTTTTAGGGTTTCGTACCAAAATAATGTCAAATTCAAGTGTTTTGTTTTAAGTAGGTAAAATAAAATTAAGTTGGCTAATTTAGTCAAAACCTATGCTTCAAATACATTTACTACATTTTATTGTAGAAATATTTGGTTATTTAAATCCCGTAATAATAATAATGACGGTTTAAACGTCATTTTTATTATTACGGGATTTTAGAGGAGGTGTTATCCACCCTATGTCACCTTGAAGTTTAGGTAAATATACTCTACCTATTCCGATCTCTAATGATGAATATATATATGTATTGTGTATGTAGATAATTATGTGTAAATTTAATGTTAATTACTTTTCAAACCACAGCGCGCGGTAATAGGCATCAAATTTTATGTCATTAGCGACCCAGCTCTGCTTCGCCCGGTTTTTACTTGATAAAACATCGAGATTTCTTTATTATCTGTAAGTTTAATGTTAATGTATTATACCAACACATAAACCTTTATAAAATCTTTATACAGATTGAAATTGAAAACATGCGACAAACAGAAATGGGAGATTGTACTCGTCATTATGAACAACATTTACTAAGGGACCAAAGCTGTTTTCGCGAAAAAAAATCTGCTGTTCCATACATTTTGATGTGTAATGCGAACATAAATGTAGGGAAAAGCTGATATTTTTTTCGCGATTTCGGGTTTGGTCTCATAGTAAAAGTTGTTCATAATGATAAATATAGTCTCCTATCTCAATTTGTCGCATGTTTTCAATTTCACCCTGTATAATGGTGAAAACCGCAACAAAATCCGATGCGTAGTTTAGAAGAACAACACCGTCACATAGACAGACATGAAAAGCGACTTTAACTCTTTAACCTCCACTAAAAAAATCGTATGAAAACTTTTAATTTAGTTTTTAGAGTTCCGTACCCAAAGGGTAAAACGGGACCCTATTACTAAGACTCCGCTGTCCGTCTGTCTGTCTGTCTGTCACCAGGCTGCATCTCATGAACCGTGATAGTTAGACAGTTGAAATTTTCACAGGTGATGTATTTCTGTTGCCGCTATAACAACAAATACTAAAAAAACAGAATAAAATTATTATTTAAGGAGACTCCCATACAACAGACATGATTTTTTTTTGCCGTTTTTATAGATAATGGTACGGAACGTTTCTTGCGCGAGTCCGAGTCGCAATTGGCCGGTTTTTTTCTATTAAGACGCTGACAACACCTAAACCGCGGTCACTGTCAGATTGCATAGAAAAGAAAGAGAAGCGCGATGACAAAACGCTAGTAATTTAATGTAAAATATGAAGCAATTATCTATTTACTCAAAATTGAGTTGAATCATCGAAAATAAAAAACAACTAAGTTCTGCATTCAAATAAGAAGTTCTTGTTATTAATTAAATACGTAACGTATGTTGACATTTAATGCAGATATTTTGGATTAGAACTCAGGGTAAGAGGTTAGTTTAACGTTAGTTTGTGTCGAGATATTTTTTTAAAACATGTTTTGGTAACAACCAAGTTCTGGGAAATATGTTCAAAATTAACATATATTTTTTTCGCTACCATAAACTATACAGATTTGGCAATTTTTTTTCTTAAGAGAAGCCTATTTTGGGGTATTGGGTCTTGTCAGCACCTTAATAAAGACATTTAAATGGTATATACGAGTATAATAAGTAATAATCACCTGCCTAGCCTTTACCTAGCCTAGCCCTACCAGGCTAACCGGATGCAGCTGAATATCAGTATTTTACATGGAGCGACTGCCTATCTGACTCCACAACCCAGTTACTGGGTAACACGATACCTCTTGGTAAAACTGGTTGTCAGACTTTCGGGCTTCTGACGACCTGTAACAACAGTCAAAGATCTACAAATGGCAGCCGAGGCCAACGGCTTAATGTGTTGTCCGAAGCGCGGAGGGGTCTTGGTATGTTAAGATAGTCACCTATCTACGGACCAACCGCGGCAAGCCTTGCTTAACCTAATCGATTGACACGTGTGGCTTTTACTACTTAGCCACAAGCCCCTCCAATAATAAGTAATAATAATGAATATTGATCAAATAGATAAAACAAAAATAATTACAACAATACTCGTATAAACAATTGTTTTCTGTATATAGCCAAGTCCAAATTATTGAATAATGTGCATAATGGACGCGCCCAACCGCTATTTCTACTTTATCTGTGGACATGTCATCGCTACAGCTGATCAGAATATTAGATTTGGGCGTCATTTTTGCGATATAATTTATTGTGTTTTTAATTAAATTAAAATGAGTTTAGATAATATAGTGTATGAAACTGCACATTATTAGTAATGTGAAGTTTCATACACTATATACCCCGGTTATTTAACAGTTTCATGAACTACCAATTCCAAAATCGAATCGGTTTTCGATACTTCGCAGTAGGTGCGAAAAGTGTAGTATTCTCGTCGGAGATAAAGGTGTCTCCGTCTTGGGCGAACTTGAATCCCTCGCTGCACTCAGGATTCTTGTCATAACTCCTACGCTTTGCTCAGGAGCCAACTCAGAGCTCCCTCGCTCGGAAGCCCTAGAATCCTTCGTTACATTCGGGATTCAAAATAGAGACTTTAGTGTATAATCTACTATTAATTATGTGTTGCAACTTATTGTGAAGGTACTTAAAAATAAAATTACTTTTTAGTTTGTTTTATTATTATTTGACCTGCTAAAGCAAATTCCATGTCTTCTTCAGATCAAGTTCTTTGTTTTCCGTTTTTATTCTAATAAAATGTTTTAAATGTTTTGTGTATTTTAATAACTGGTTGACTTGACGGCATTTTAATATCAGGATACAACCTACTTTTCAATATGATAATGACGTTACTTTATTTACGTCAGTTTACCTGTACATCAAATCGAATAAAAGCAAACAGTTAACCTTTTGATCGCCACAGTCATGTATAGATGACAGACCAAAATGTGCCCAGCACGCCACGGTCACGACTACATGACAGATTTTAAGGAATAATTCGTAGCTTGGCGCCGAGGGCACGTTTTTGCTTTTTTGACGTGGCGGTCAATAGGTTAAATCTGAACAAAGAGACATACATACACACACACACATAATTATATTCACACAGCTTTAATAAGTACTCTTCGATCAAAAAACAACCTACTGGGTATGCACAAGCCGCACAGCACAAAACTGCTAGGTGACAATATTCCTAAATGATCATAGTAAAATTATATCTGGTAACCAGAACCACACACATCCACTAACCAAATTCATAGTCAACAATAGTCAATATATCAGAATCTATAATGAAACGAATAAAATATCGTTTTTTAATTACAATTTTATTTTTTTTATATTTCGTGTGAATTCCTGTACACTTTGGTCCTCTTTTAATGATTAACTTACGTTCGGTGTTGTATTTGTACACTAATAATATCAGCCACCTTTATATTACTTAATGAGTTGACTTTATTTCAGATTTCAAGTACATCAATTCAAATACAGGCAAGCGGCAAATTCTGTACAACGAGTATACATACTGCTTCAACAATTACTCTTCTATCAAAAAAACTAGCTACTGGCGATGCACAAGTCGGAGCGCAAAGAAGTGCAAAGCGACAATATTAGTAGATGAACATGGTAAAATTATATCTGGTAACCGATACCACACCCATCATCCACCCAATTTCTTCGTTCGTACTGGACAATATATCAGAATCTGAATATAAATATTTGTAGACTTTAAATTTTGTTATTGTAAGTTTGTGAAACTTAATACTTGGGTGAGGGGCTTGAATAAGATAGCCGTATGTTTATTTTTTATTTGTTCTCTTTAGGCCAGGTCTTAGTGTACTTCACACCATGTTTTTTTGTATTTGTAATTTTATTCCAATAAAACCCTTTTCATTTTTCGTGTCTTTTATTAGGTAGTCCGATTGGTTTGATGTTGCATTTCTCTTGATAATAACTTTGCTTGATTTCATATTTCAAGTAAATTAGATTAGTTTGTGAATAGTTTTAGTTTAGCCAGGATATAATTTTGTTATTTTTATTAATTAATTAGGGACAAAATGTATTTATATTTAGATTTTAGACTATAAAAAAGTACATATTATCAATGAAAGGCAAGCTGTAAATTCTGTATACAGAGTACACGTACAGCTTTAATTATTACTCTTTTATAAAAGAAACTTTCCTTTGGCAATGCAGTACAAGATGCAACATAAAAAAATGCGAAGCTCCATTGTTTGTGGACCAATCATAGTATAATTATGGTGACCACAACCATATCCACCCACCAACCAAATTAAGCATCAGTAATGGACACCACATCAGAATCTTAAATAGAAAATGAAATACTTAAGATGTCATTGTCTTTATTTAAATTATATGCATTTTTTTTATTCACAATGAGTGCAGTTATGTATATTATGTATCTTGTAAGTTTTACTTTACTTTTATGTTGAATATATTTTGGTTTTTTCCATATCATCCTTTTTTAACCTAATATAGTCCAATAGACTTTTAGCGTCTTTTAAAAACTGTTTCGATTGGTTATTTTGGCTTGAAGTAACATGTGAAGATACCAAACACCTTTCAATTTTATAATTACGCTTGTTATTTCTGATTTACTGTACACTAACACGAAAAAAGGCAAGAAATTAATTTTGTATAAAGAGTATTTATACAGTTTTAATAAATGCTCCTCTACCATAAAACAACCTACTAAGTATGCACAAGTCGCTCCGCAAAAAGCTGCAAGGCGACAACATTTCTAAATGATTATGGTAAAATTATACCACCTAAATTCATCGTCAAGTCGAACCGTCGCTCTAGCCCAGTCTCCTGTCCTTCGCAGACTCTCTGCGCTCAACGCACTCTTGGACGCTATGCCCGACTGTGATGTGTTCGCGGACGAATGGAAGAAGACTTTGTCAGTGTATCTGGAATATTATGAGATGAGCGTATGAATGTCGAGTAGTTGTACACTTAATGTTATTGTATTTGTCTTTAATAACTTATGTAATTAACCTTGACCGTTTTATGTTAAATAAATCATCAGAAATTGCCAGTAACTATAATTTAAATAGAAATACTCAAGATATAATAATAATATGCATATAGTTTTCAAAATGAATATAAAAATATTTAGATACTTATTATGTGTAAGTTTTACGTTCACTACTTTATAGAATAGAATCACTTTCAACATTTCCTATCTGATCACCTTTGAGAAGAAATGGCAAAACAAACTCAGGGTCAAAGTTTTGTATGGGCGCGCTCTCTGGCGCTGCGGCCAGCCCGCTGGTTGAGCGCGGCCCAAAGGGTCATGGCCATCCGGATGGTCCGGGGATACCGCACGGTCTCCTGTGAGGCAGCGAGCCTCCTTGCCGGATTGCCGCCATGGGATCTGGAGGCAAAAGTCCTCGCGCACGTATGGGAGTGGCGCGAGGAGGCGAAACGCCGGGGCGTAAGTCCGTTGCCGTGAGAAATCGCGGCACAGCGAACGGAGCTCCGGCGGGATCTCATGGCGTCATGGAAAGTACGGTTGTCGCAACCCAGTGCTGGGCACGCCACGATTGCGGCGATAAGTCCCCTCTTTGAGGAGTGGCTGGAGAGACGCCACGGCGTCCTCACCTTCCGCCTGACGCAGGTCCTCAACGGACACGGCAGCTTCGGGAGGTTCCTGTGTCGGATAAGGCGGGAGGAAACGTCCGGGTGTCACCACTGTGTGGATCGCCTGGAGGACACAGTGGAGCATACGGTGGAGGTCTGCCCGGCTTGGGCAGAGCACCGCCGTGTCCTCGTGGAGGCGATCGGCGGCAGAGACCTCTCGCGTCCGGCCCTGATTCAGGCCATGGTACGGAGCGAGAGGGCATGGGCAGCCGTCACCTCCTTCTGCGAAGCAGTAATGCTCGCGAAGGAGGAGGCGGGACGGTTGAAGAAAAGGCACGTTTCGCGCCCTCTCGCCCCTAGCCGCCGCAGGAGACGCCCTGGGCGTCGGGAATCTCGGGCGGATTTCCAGCCACCGTAGGCGCGGGCTTGCGGACGGTGAGCAATGGGTAGCTCACCGTCCGGTAAGGACCAGGCCCGGGTCGACGGCGCGTCGTATTCCACGCGCGCCTCAAAGAGATGTCGTCAGCACAAAAGTAGGGCTCCACTAGGGCCTATGTCTGCCGGGGTCGCGGGAAGGTACTTATGGGTCACCGAGGCCCCTGGCAACACAGGCAACAGGAAGGAATACGGGTGGGTTTTAGTCAGTAAGAGTCTGACACACCCTCAAGTTCCGCCCAGAGCGGGAGAAGTTATTTGATGATTTCCCACCCAAATAAATAAAAAAAAGGGTCAAAGTCTTTTAAAGTCTCGACAAAATCTTGGTCAGATCATGTGAGGACCATGTAGATTGGAGTCTGAAATGCTCTTTTGAGAAAATAACAACACAGATTCGTGTGGACCTGTCCAGGCAGTGCAAGCATTTATCAGTAACCGTTTAGCTCAACTCAGAACTTAGGAGCTCAATGACTCGACGAACAATGCCAAAGAAAGGATATTTGGGTATGCCGCATAATGTACTCAAACTGCCAGACCATCATTACAACTAACTGAGAAAGAAATAAAAAGATGACCCACATAGTTCTCATCTTCACAGTCACACTTTATCTTAAGATTGTATTCTATGTTTTGCGCTTTAATTCTAATAAAATTCTATAAACTTTTCACGTGTTTTATTAATAATAAACCATTTATTGTAAAATTACAAAGACCCACAGAGACCATAACCTAAGTATACATATAATAACAATTGTGTTAGTAAATAAAACTTAAAACTTTCACTAAGTCTGTGCGTTCCGGTGGCACTTGTCCGCGAAAGCGGCGGAATACCACATCCTGAGGGCAAAAGCTTTCTTCCATCACCTGATACAGGTAGCATGTTGGTATGCGCACCACAAACGCCTTAAGCTTGACGTTGCGATACGACTCTAGCAGCTGCACTCTCGGCGCGTACGTATTTCAGCCTTTGGCGCACGTACTTCACGATGCCTTCCGCGTCTTTGGTGATGGTAAAGACGGGAAATATACACCGGGATATTCGGCTTCGCAGCACTCAGTTTTACTTTGGGGTCCGTAGGAGCCTTGCCGCAGCGGTTCTTACAGCTACTCTGTCGGCGCTTCCACCTTTGCGCCGTCACAAAGCCGTCATCATCAACGCGGTTCGTTTCTTTTATAACTACGGGCTTTGCGGAGGGTGCAGTGGGGTGCTCACAGTAACCAACGGGTCAGATGGTCGCATCGGTCGGGGAGCGCTGCTAGAGGGGCTGAGCTGTTTAATAATTGGCTGGATTGACTTGATATTGCATTTTTATATTAAGACTAACTAATGCCTGGCGTTGCAATACCTTTATTTTTTTGCGAGACTAACGCACGGCAATTGATTTTTAATATAGACATCAACCAAGTTGCAATTTGACAAGGTTTTTTTTTTCAGATGTTAAGTACATACATTCGAGGAAAGGCAAAAAGTTAATTTTGTACAAAGAGTATCCATACTTCTTTAGTAAATACTCTTATAAAAAAGGAACGGCTTACTGGCGATGTTCAAGCCGGACAACAAGTAACTGCAAGGCGACATTATTCGTAGATGATCAAGGTAACATTATATCTGGTAACCATAACCACGCCCATCTACCACCCAAATTCGTCATCAAAAATGGAGAATATATCAGAGTCTATGAATAAAATGCGTAAAATGCGGTTTCTATTAAAAATAAGAATTGATAATTCTTATTTTTAAGAGGTTACAATTTTATGTAAGCCTCTAATCCTTTGCCCAGAATTGGAACAGTATGAGCTAAGAAAATTATATATTTTAATATCTGTAATTTTTTCACGATTTAAGTAAGTCATCAACTACGTCAAGATTTTTTCGAGAGTTTTGGTAAACAGCCAGTTGCCCTGTTTTGCTCTTCTCCCTGTTTAAAATATTGAATCTGTATGGTTGAAATGAGATGTTATTACTAGTATAATTCTTAGTCTTCACGAATTGATATAGTTTCATAAATTTGCTTGAAAAATTATGTTTATAATTCGTTTTCTCTTTTAATATTTAAAGCTCGTACAGACTAGAGCAATATCGCGACAGGCAGCAATATGCTTGTCGCGCCCGTGATGTCATCCCAGTCTGCGCGAGCCTTTACACGGTTGTGGTTAATTTATATAATTATCTTGTTCAGATCGATCTCTTATATTTTGCACTTATATATTAATAAATACCTGAACACTGTACTGGTTTTTTAATGGCTGACTAACGTTTGATGTTTTTTTTACCAAAAAAAAAAAACTAGCTACTGGCGACGAACAACGCGCGGCGTAAAAAGTGCAAATTGGCAATATCTGAAGATAATTTGTATGGTTAATTTGTATTTGGTCGCCTGGACCACATTCATCCACCAGCACCGCCCAAAATAAAAATAGGACATGATTTCCGTTTTTAGTTTCAAAATGAATCTAGTTATGTAGTTACTCAGGTCAGAAAAGAAAATGTAGATTTTTTACTTTTTAGTTTGTTCACTTATAAATTAAAGATCAGTTGAAGTTAATTCTATGTGTGCTGCACATCGGGTTTTTTTTTATGTTTTTGTACTTTATTCCAATAAAATGCTTAATGACTTTTTGCGTGTTTTAGTGACTGGTTGGATTGGCTCGATTTTACATTTTCATATTAATATATTCTAAATATAAGGTACTTTAATCTTGATAATAACTTTTCTTTCAGATTTTGAGTACATAAATTCAAAGAGAGGCAAGAAGTTAATTCTGTACAAAAAGTATCCATACTTCTTTGGTAAATACTCTTATATAAAAGGAACGGCGTACTGGCGATGCTCAAGCCGGACCACAAATAACTGCAAGGCGACAATATTCGTAGATGATCAAGGTAAAATTATATCTGGTGGTAACCAATACCACACCCATCTACCACCGAAATTCTTCATTAAAAATGGACAATATACCAGAATCTATCAATAAAAGCGTGAAATGTGGTTTCTTAATTATTAATTTTAGTAGCTCATAATTTTTAGTAGGTCTATGCCCAGAAGTGAAACAGCATGTGCTAACAAAAAGTAGCTTGCTCTGTCTCACTCTTCAATTTTGTAATTTCGAGAAATTACAAAATTGAAGAATGAGACCGTGGAAATCGTGAAATCGTGAAATAATCGTGGACACACTCGTGTTTCCACGTTTTTTCACGATTTAAGTAATTCATCGAAAGTTTTGAACATTTTAGTAGACAGCCTGATGTCCTGTTTGCTATTTTCTCTGTTTAATATATTGTTGCTGTATAGTTTAATCGAGTTGTTCTTACTAGTTTAGTTCTTAGTCTTCGCGAATTTAAGGATGTAGATTATTAATTAAGTGTTTGAAAAATTATGTTTTTCGTTTATAAACTTATTTTTCACTTTTATTATTTACATGGTTGTGGTTATTTCTATAATTATCTTGTTTAGATCGATTTCTTGTGTGTTGCACTTTTATCTTAATAAATACCTGAATACTGTACTCGTTTTTTAATGCTGACTAACGATAGATATTTTTTTTAACAAAAAAAAAAAAAAAACTAGCTTCTGGCGACGACAGCGCGCGGCAAAGTTCAAATCGTCAATATTTGTAGACGATCATGCTAGATTTTTATTTGGTCGCTCAGCACCACCGAAAAAAAAAATAGGACTTGATTTTCCGTTTTTAATTTCAAAACAATTCTATGTACTAGTAGTTTCTCATTCCAAGGGGAGTTCAGAACAGCAAATTTAGATTTTTTACTGATCGGTTTGTTCACTTACAAATTAAAAATCTGTTGAATTTAATTCTAGTGTGCTTCACACATCGTGATTTTATGTTTGAAACATGAGGCTCCAGGGACTTGTGTGAATCCTTGGGTTCATTCGAGCAATCGAGTCTGGTTTTACCACACCGGGGTCGGTGCATTTCATTCATTCATCCATTCATTCATTAGTTTGTTCACTTACAAATTAAAGATCTGTTGAAGCTAATTCGAGTGGGCTTCACATCGTGTTTTTATGTTTTTGTACTAATAAAATTCCTATATTTTTTTGGGTGTTTTAATAAGTGGTTGCATTGTCTCGATGTTACATTTTCATATTAAGATACTCTAGATACCAGGCCCCTTTCAAATTGATAATAATTTCACTGTATTTCAGATGTCAAGTACATAATATCAAAGAGAGGCAAGAAGTTAATTCTGCACCAACAGTACACGTACAGCTTTAATAATTACTCTTCTACCAAAAACACTTCTTTCTGGCGATGCAGCACAAGCCGTATCACAAAAAAGTGCAAGGCTTCAATGTTTGTTGATGATCATGATAAAATTGTATTTGGTCGCCTAGACCACAGTCATCCACCAACCAAAATAAAAAGAGGACCTGTAAATTTTCCGGTGTAATTTCAAATCTATGTACTTTTTAGGGTTCCGTAGTAAACAAGGAACCCTTATAGTTTCACCATGTCCGTCTGCCTGTCTGTCCCCGCTGTAGCTCAGAGACGCTTAGTACCTACTAGAAAGCTGTAATTTGGCATAGGTATACATATTGATCACGCCGACAAAGTGTAAAAATATCATGAATGAAAAAATTTTTTTTGCCTACTTTTTGCACGCAATGTGGGGTTGATATGTTTTTCTCGTCTACCCCATGGTGTGGGGTATCGCTGAAAAAAAACAGCGGTGCTGTGAACACCACTTTTCGATTCAAGGATCCGCTTGCGTATTATTATTGCGTTGCATTATAGTGCAAATTTTTGTTAGAGTCAAGTGTCCCAAGCGCCTTCCTCCCTGCCAGCTAAATGGTTGTTTATGGAGATGTGAAAAATTTCATGGCAGTAGTACATATAATGAAATTAAAAGGAAAACTATCACAGCTAAGTGGGCTTTACAAGTTAATGAGTAATAGTCGACCAACCTAAATTTGCAGTTGAAGAATTGACCGTGGCATATTATTTCGATGTATGGGAGAACATGTTTTTCAACTACAATGTTAAGTTTTTTTTTGGGATAAATTCATACCAACTTTCCCACCACGGAACCCTTCATTGTGCGTGGTCCGTCACGCACTTGGCCGATTTTTTTTTATAGTAAAAAGGCTCATAACAGAAAGCTTTAGATTTTTTTCTTTGTAATTTTTTCACTTATAAAATAAAGATCCGTGCAATGAGTTCTTTAGATCATGTTTCTAATATTTCGCACTTTTATTCTAATAAAATCCTTTATAAATTATGCGTCTTGTTTAAGTGGTTGAATATCCTTGATGTTACATTTTTATAATATAAAGAATTGAGGTACTTTTCAACTTGATAACAACTTTGCTTTATTTCAGATTTCAAGTACATAAATTCTAGGAGAGGCAAGAAATTAATTCTGTATAAAGAGCATACGTACAGTTTTAATAATTATTCTTCTACCAAAGGAACTTCCTACTGGCAATGCACAAGACTTACCACTAGTAAATGCAAGGTGAAACTAATAGTAGATAATAATGGTAAAATTATTCCTGGAAAGCGAGACCAGCACACACACCCGCCTCCAACATATTTCATGAGTAACGGGCAATATATAAGAATCTAGATGAAACTTAGTATTAATGAAGTGTTTTTGGTTGTATGTGTAAGAGTCGAGGTAGGACTGCATATGTAGATATTGGTAATAAGCATGTCCAGAATGCAGCTGGTGGCCCAGTGGTAACGGCCGCGACTTACGAGTTGTAGGTCGTAAGTTCAAACCAAGACAGACGCTTTACTTTGTGTAAATTATTTCCATCACCACTGCTCCTGAAACGGTGAAGGAAAACATCGGCATCTCCATAGTTATTCTTTTAAAATGGTTTACAATATTTTGTATACATTAATTATGATAATATGTGAAGTACCTAGAATAAAATGACTATACTCAATAGGTACAAAGCATTAAAAATTAAGCAATGACAAATACATTAATTATGTTCATAGATACTACCTATTGCAACCGTAGTCGATTTTTCCTAACATATTATCCAATAAATCAGTGTATTTGTAATAGTTTTCACAGAATGTATAATAAATGGCATAAAATAATAAATTATGTAGTTAAATTAGCAACCACTTTGATTTTATCTAGACTTTAGATTGTCCTATAGAACAGGACCAGCATATTTCCAAGCATTCTTATCTTCGCGGGACGGTACTAAAGGGTCACCGAGGCCCCTGGCAACACAGGCAACGGAAGGAATACGGGTGGGTTTTAGTCAGTAAGAGTCTGACACACCCTCCCGCTTTGCCCAGAGCGAGAGAAGTTATTTGATGATTTCCCATCCAAAAAAAAAAGAAAGCATTCTTATCTTGAATATATTATTTAGGTGTGCATCGTGTTCTTATGTTTTGTACTTATATCGCAATAGAACAGTATTGACATTTCGCGTCTATTAATAAGTGGTTGGATTGGCTCGATGTTACATTTTCATTAATTCATAAATTTGTACACCACAAAAATACATAACAAAAAATAAATCAAACACTACAAAATATACAATGGGCGACCCGCTTTCTGCGATCCCTTCCAGACAACCGTGGAATGGACAGTCATTTGCCTGGACATAAAGATGGGCTGTCGTTTCATATTAAGGGTTGGGTAATCAGCGTTGACCTTGGCCATACAAATACGCGTCGAGCACACGCCGCGGCACCGTTCGGTTTCATGGGGCATATTTATTTTTAGTAACGAAAATATGAACATTTGAAAAAAAGCTCAGATAGAATTATAGATAATAAAATAGTCAGTCAAAAAAAAACATGAAAATAATTATCTGAAGTAGTTTGAAAGTAATATCGTTTTTTTTATGCTTGAGATAGACATTACTTCTTGAATTTATTTTATAAAGTACCTATTTTATCACAATACTTAGATATTCACATATAGAATTGATGTGTATGTGTTCTAGTTTACATAACTAATTCGCATTATATGAAGGCGTAATAACATATTTAAAAGTCACTAAAATCATATATCTGCGCCTTAAGCAAGGTACTCTAGATATCAGGTACTTTTCAACTTGATAAAAACTTTGCTTTATTTCAGATTTTAGGTACATTAATTCCAGGAGAGGCAAGAAGTTAATTCTGTACAAGGAGCATACGTACAGCTTCAACAATTATTCTTCTACCAAAGCAACTTCCTACTGGCAATGCACGAAAGCAACCTCAAATAAATGTAAAACGAAACTAGTAGTAGACGATGATGATAAAATTATACCTGGAAGCCGAAACCAGCACACACACCCGCCTCCGGTATATTTCATCAGTGGTGGCCAATATATCAGAATCTAGATGAAACTTACAATTATAAGGAAGTGATTTTAGTTGAATGTGTTAGAATCGAGGAAGGACTATATATGTATGTAGATATTGATAATGAGCATGCGGCACAAACCGCATCACAAAAAGTGCAAGGCTTCAATGATTGTAAGCATAGCATAAGTAGCCTATAATATTCCCACAGCTGGGACACAGGTCTCCCCTGTCTATGAGTCCCTCTCACAGACAGAGGAGACCTGTGTCCCGTAATCCAGCACGCGGGCCCAATGCGGGTGGGTGGATGTCACATGTCTTTTTAGTTCTAGGACATGCCGATTTCCTCACGATGTTTTCCTTCTTCGTTTTGAGAGCGGTGGTTGATGAATAATATTTGTAGACAATCATGGTAAAATTGTTTTTGGCCGCCTAGGCAGACTGTTCTTATATTTTGTACTTATATCGCAATAGAACTGTAGTTAAATTTCACGTATATCAATAAGTGGTTGGATTGGCTCGATGTTACATTTTCATTAATTATTTAATGTATATATACTTTATTGTAGACCACAAAAATACATAACAAAAATAAATAAAAAACTACAAAATATACAGTGGGCGGCCTTATCGCTTTCTGCGATCTCTTTGAGGCGACCTTGGAATGGACAGTGATTTGCCTGGCCATAAAGATGGGCTGTCGTTTCATATTAACGGTCGGTTAATCACCGTTGACCTTGGCCATACAAATCCGCGTCGCGCTCACGCCGCGCCTCCGTTCGGTTTCATGGGGCATATTTATGTTTAGTAAAGAAAATATGAATATTTGAAAAATCTCAGATAGAATTATAGATAGTAGAATAGTCTGTTAATACAAAAAAAAAAAAAACATGAAATATCTTAAGTAGTTTGAAAGTAAAATCGTTTTTTATGCTTTGGGTAGACAAAACTTCTTGAAATTATTTCATAAAGTATTTTATTACAATACTTAAATATTCTCGTTTTCTGTATTCATTATAGAATTGATGTGTATGCGTTCTAGTTTAACATAATTTTTTTGCATAACTAACTCGCATTATAATAATGAAGGCGTAATAACGTATTTAAAAGTCACTACAATCATATATCTGCGCCTTAAGTGAGATACTCTTGATATCAGGTACTTTTCAACTTGATAAAAACTTTGCTTTATTTCAGATTTTAGGTACATTAATTCCAGGAGAGGCAAGAAGTTAATTCTGTACAAGGAGCATACGTAGGTACAGCTTCAACAATTATTCTTCTACCAAAGCAACTTAGGTTTAAAGATATTTATTTCTCATAAGAACTTATGAATAACAGTTCACTTATAATGAGATACTAAGTACTTCTTAATAATAATTATACTATAATGTTTGCCTCTGGGGCGATGGTGACGTATAACGTTATAGGGTACATACGTGTTTTTTCAATTTTCTCTTAAATATATTAATACTATTGCACATTTTTATGTCTTCTGGTAAATCATTGAACAGTTGTGCTCCCTCCACTAATACTGTTTTTTTGCCGTAATTAGTCCGTGCACGTGCAGTCATTAGTTGGAATTTGTTTTTACTTCTTGTGTTGTATGTTATTGTTTTTTTATGTAGTTGTATGTTTGATTGTACAGAATTCGTGGTGATTTTTTTAATGAGAATGCAGGTGTAATATTTGTAAAGTTGTGTGAGATTTAGTAGTTTAGTTTTTTCGTATAGTTGTTTTGTTGGATATAGATAGTGGTAGTGAAATAGTACTTTAATGATTTTGTTTTGTATTCTTTGTAGTGGATTTAGATTACATTTAGCAGCTGATCCCCACACTTCGATTAAGTATTCAAGGTTCGACTTTACTAGTGAGTTATATATAATTAGGCGTACTTTTTTCGGGATACATGTTCGAATTTTTCGTAACGCTCCTAATAGTGATATTAATTTTGTTTTGACATGATCGATGTGCAGCTTCCACGTAAGTTTGTCATCTACCCACAGTCCGAGATATTTTTCGTGACTAGACCGTTTGACGGTATCTCCGTTGATAGTAAGAGGTGGGAGCTCCGGTAATGGCTTATTTTTCGCGGCGAAAATCATAAATGATGTTTTTGAGGTGTTAATAGACAATAAGTTATATTTTAACCATTCACTGAGCAGGTCAAGGTCCTTTTGCGCATGGGTTATAATGTTCTGTAAAGATTTATCGAAATAAAAAAGGCATGTGTCATCCGCGTATAACGTTAGGTGTCCTGTCAGCCCTATTTTATCAATGTTATTTATGTAAATTAGAAATAGTAATGAGCTAATAATTGAACCTTGTGGACAGCCGTATGTTATATTTTGTATCGACCTGGTGAAGTTATCTATCTTAACGATTTGTTGCCTATTTTGCAAATATGAATTGAACATACTGAGGGCGCTGCCTGAAATACCTATGTTATTTAATTTCTGTAATAGCTTTTGATGGCTTACCGTATCGTACGCTTTTTTTAAATCAATAAAAATACCTACAACAATGTTTTTTTGATCAATATGAGTTTTTATTTTTGTTATTAAATCTACTGAGGCGGTGAGAGTACTTGATTTAGGGCGGAAGCCATATTGTTGATCGATTAGGAATTTTTTCTTAGTCAAATACTCGTTTAGACGGTTGTATAACACTCGCTCAAAAATTTTCGAAATAACGGGCAAGACCGATACAGGTCGATAGTTGCCGGGGTCAGTTCTACTTCCAGATTTGTAAATTGGACTGACCCTTGCAACTTTAAGAGAGTCGGGGAAAGTGCCGTGTGTTAAACAAATATTTATGCAGTTTGTTAATCGTTCTAAAATTATATTCTTAAGGCATTTAATAGCTTTTGTGCTGATGCCGTCCAAGCCTGTACTAGTGTTGGAGTCAAGCTGGTCAATTATTTTTGATATTTCTTCTGTGTTACATGGGGAAAGTTCGTCCAAAGTTATGACATGTGTGTAATTACTGTTGTACATGAGAATATTACCTGTGTTTATGTGGTACATTATAGGTATTTCGTTAGCTAAGTCCGCGCCTATTGATGCAAAGAATGTGTTAAGTACGTTACAAATTTCGTTACCGTTTGTTATACATTCGGAGTTCGAGATTAGTTTGGGGGGAGCATTGCTGTTTTTGATTTTATTCGCTGCTAAGTTATTAATGATTTCCCACATTTTTTTAGGTTTTTTGTAGCTGTTACGGAATAAGTTGTGGTAGTAGGTTTTCTTCTCTGTCTTGATTAGGTGTTTTACTCTGTCCTGTTCTTCATTAAAATTCCTCCGTAGATTGTTGTCTGTTGGGTAAGATTTTGTTTGTTGCCATAAGTGATTTCGTAAGTTGATTGAGTCTATAATATTTCGGTTTATCCAGTCTTCTTGAGGTAGGTTTAGAATTTTGGTCTTATCTTCTTTGTTTTTCTTTATTTGTTGTGATATAAATCTTTCTAAATAATAGTAGTCGTTTTCGTTATTAGTGTAGTTTGCTATTAGGGTACTGTTGTATAATTTATCATAGTTAAGTGCTTTGTATTGGATCCTTTTGTTTATTTTTGGTGCCAGGCTGCCTATCTCAAGGAATATCTGCTTGTGATCTGATAGGCATGAGTCAATTATAGTTATGCTGAACGCGTGATTTTTTATGTTCGTGCATATGTGATCAATTATAGTGTTTGTAGTGCTGGTTTCCCGGGTACTGTACAGTTTATGTATTTTGTTTAATATTTCGTATCCTGTTCCTTTAATCTCATTTAGGTATCTTATGATGTGACTGTCCTTACTTAGTAAATCGATGTTAAAGTCTCCGAAAACAACCGCCCTCTTTCGCCGTTCCAATTGTGAGATGTACGTTTCTAAGAAGTTGCTTATATTTGATTCACCTGGTTTGTAAATAGCTCCGATGTCCAATGAGAGTTTATCTATGTGTATCCATAGGTAGTGGTTACCAAATTCGCATATTTCTTCTGTTATTTCGTGTTTGATACTTTCGTGTACATAAATTGATACGCCGCCGCCTTTGCGATCTTGCCTGTAGTTATAAACATGTTTATAGTGTGGTAGCTGATATAATTTTGCGTCCGCTTCCGAAGTAATCCACGTTTCAGTAAAAAGTAGTAAGTGTATAGTCATTGCTGTTGCTTTTATTATGCATTTTATCTCGTCTAGTTTACCAACCTTGCGGATACTGCGTAAATTTGCATAAAAGAACCGTAACGAGGACGGGTGGTGAGGTATATCTTCGTATCTACTTACTAGTTGATGGTTTAGTCTGTCCGTGTATTTTTCATTTTGTATTAAGCTGGTTATTGGTTTTTTTGGTTGGTTTTTTTCGGTGTGATTGTCGGTATTCCTTTTATGTATTTGATAATGAGATCTTCTTCGCCGGCTTCAATGCGTTTGTTGAGCTCCCCTTTTAATAATTGTAAATACTCCTTTTGAGCCGGAGTTTGATCTGCGTAAATCTGTATATTATCTTGTAGGTTTTTCTTATTTCTGAGTAGGTATTTTGGAATGTCTGAATTGTTGAAGCAGACTTTTAATGGTCTGTTTTTGCCTGGGATGTATTTTCCCAGTCTGATGGTTTTATTTGGTTTAGGGCAGTCTTCATACAGTGTTGTAATTATCTTCATCGCCTCATTATTATCGCGATTTTGTCTGGAGTTTGTGTTTCTTTCGTTAATTTCCGGTATACCCACAATTACGATGTTTTTTTCGCGCTCACATCGGGCCTTTAGCTCGAGAATGAGGTTTTGGTGGTATAAGACGGGCGATTTTGGCGTACTACATTCTGGCTGGCTGTTTTGTTGGTTTTTTAAATGGGCTATTTCTTCTTCTATATGTTTGATCTTGTTTTGTGTTGTCGTGTTCTTAGCCTTAATGTTTTCCATATCACCATTTATTTGATCGAGTCGTTGAGTAAAGTGTTCAGTATTTGACTTCATGGTTTTTATCTCATTTTTAATCTCAGATATTTCGTCTTTTATGTAGTTTAGACTGTCATTTTGGGTTTTTCCAAATTTCTCTAGGAAGCTCATCATCTCTGTGCGAAAATTTGCGAAATCCTTTTTATACTCGGTTTCCTCAGTACGCTCTTTTCGTTTAAATGTGTTAACATTTCTATAGTTATCATCATCGCAGTAGGAGGGTAAGTTTGGTACAGATCCGCTAGTGTTTCCGCTCTCGCTTATCACCCTGGTATTCGGTGTAGGTGGTGTCCTCTGCGTATTCATTGTGTATGGTTTGACTCGAACGTTCTCCGTACGGGTGCGAGTGGGATGAGGAATAGCAGCGGTCCTTGTTACTCGCGTGGGTGGGCGGTGCTGCGCACTCGCTGATGTGTGGTGTCGCGTCGAAACACACGGTTAATTAATAACACAGTTAATTTGCACTTTGACTTATAAGTTTATGACACTAAGAATCACTTTCTAATGTTTTGTATTAATTTAAACGTAATATTTCTCTCAACAATCATTAAGCACGTCTGCTTCCAACACGCACCAGAGGCGACTTCTGCTTCTGCTTCTTCTTCTTCTTCTACTGGCAATGCACAAAAGCAACCTCAAATAAATGTAAAGCGAAACTAGTAGTAGATGATGATAATAAAATTATATCTGGAAGCCGAAACCAGCACACGCACCCGCCTCCAGCATATTTCATCAGTG
This sequence comes from Atethmia centrago, assembly GCA_905333075.3. NCBI lineage: Eukaryota > Metazoa > Arthropoda > Insecta > Lepidoptera > Noctuidae > Atethmia > Atethmia centrago. The sequence continues at coordinate 7,680,619 of HG995383.1, read as the reverse complement.
GTGGACAATATATCAGAATCTAGATGAAACTTAAAATTATAAGGAAGTGATTTTAGTTGAATGTGTAAGAATCGAGGAAGGACTGTTTCAGAAAGCTCAGAAAATAACTATACAAATAGATATTGGTGCCGATTCCCTTGTTCACAAACTAAACTAAATTTAAGTACAGTGCATCTTTTTCTTTCTATTTCATTAAGAAAAGGACAGGAGATAAATTTTAGTTTAGTCCTGTCAAATTAATTAGCGCCTGTGTCTACTTCATACAAGTTTAGACGGGATTAAAAACTTGCCTATTAAAATTACGTCAATTTACGTCAAGCGCTGATTAATCTGACAGGACTGAACTAAAATTTATCTTCTGTCCTTTTCTTAATGAAATAGAAAGAAAAGATGCACTGAACTTAAATTTAATTTAGTTTGTGAACAAGGAAATCGGCACCATTGCAAATGTTTAATGTCAGAATGGTTAACAGTTATTTTCTGGGTATGAAAGTTCCTATGACTCTGATGTACAGGGAATAGAAAAGCATAGAAATACAAGAGCATGCATTTATTTCGGTTAAGTTTAACAGTTAGTTGTATGGGTGACTAGCTGTTGCTCGCGATTTCGTTTGCGATCTAGGATGAAAGTAGCCTATGTCCTTTTCCAAATCATGGTTTATCCATGTGCTAAATTTCATCCAAATCCGTTCAAACGTTTTGCCGTAAAAGCGTAACAAACAAACAAACTCACTTTCGCATTAATAATATTAGTTAGGATTGAAATGCAATGTTTATAATAATTATAAATAAACCCCAATTTGCTTGGTTTACTTATCTTTTTGCACGTACGTTTTTCTGTGACAAATAAACCTATTTTTCTTTGTTTGCGCAACCCCAATACATAATCAGCCTATAATGTTCCCACTGCTGGGACGCAGGCCTCCTCTCTGTGAGAGGGAGTAGGCCGTATCCACCACGCGGGCCCAGTGCGGGGTGGTAGATGTCACATGTCTTCGATTTTTTGGTTCTAGGACATGCCGGTTTCCTCATGATGTTTTGAGAGCAGTAGTGATGAAATAATTTACATAAAGTAAAGCGCCTGTCTGGGTTTGAACCTTCGACCTACAATTCGTAAGTTGCGGCCGTTAAACCCAATAAAATCCTTTAAATATTACTAAATAATCATCCATGTGCATTTCAACTTGATAAACATGACTTTATTTCAGATGTCAAGTACATAAATACAAGGCAAGGCAAGCAGTTAGTTTTACATAGAGAGTACACATATTGTTTTAATCATAAGTCGTCTACCAAACGGACTGTGCAGTGGCTGTGTTCAGGAAGAACTAGAAAAAATTGCAAGGCAAAAATTGTAGTAGATGGTCATGGTAAAGTTATATCTGGTAATCTAGATCATAGCCATCTACCACCACGATTTTTTATTGACCCAAAAGGCCAATATATCAAAATTTAAATCGTAAGGGGGTTGCTCAATGTTAAGAGACGTTTAAATGACAAAAATGTATGATTATAGTCTAATGTAGACAATCTAAGAAGCCGATTTGACGTATCACATTATACATGCCGCGATAACTTTGTATGAACGTCTTCGTAAGAATTCGAAATATCAAATTCATAATCCTAATTAATTACTACGTTATACATACACTAAAACAATGAGTATCATTCGTAAGCACTAAGTTTCACTTTATTTTGGAAAAATACACTCAAAAACACGAATTAATCGTTGATTGATATTCCGACAGGACGTCATTACAATGTGATGGATTCGAATAAAATCGATTTTCTGAAAAATCGATACTTTTACCAACATTACACTTAGAAAAGAAAGAAACGTATATTTACTTTATTATTAAATGTTTTATGAACATATAAAAACAAAATCTGATCTCATCTATTTTTAGCTTTATTTTGATATTTAATATGTCAAAGGAAATGGTTTGGTTAGAAAGGCCGGATTTCTTATCTGGTGCATAATATACAATGTATTAATGCGTAAACTTATACAATGTATAAGTGCGTATGTACTTTAAAACCGGAAGGTATGTAACACTTTCCGGAAGAAAACAATGTCGGGTTTTAGTTTATGTCTTGGTTTTGCTTTGAAACTCGCCCTTTAAACTTAGTTCGGATTGTTCGAAGAACAGTTAAATATTACAAACTCTTACGTAATGTAATGATATGCCTCGAGAATCAGTCTGAAACAATCTCGTCAAATTGTCGATTACACACTCTAAGTATAATAAATCGATATGCCTCGAGAATCGGTTTTTAAAGCCACCGGTTTTGCCCATCACTACACAAAGTATTTTTATAGCTGTCAAATCGGGCTTCTTATAATGTCGCGATTATAATCAGGGGTTAATCGTTACTTGACTTTAAGCAATATTCAGAAATAAACCCCAAGGTCTTTGCCGTCGCTAGTTTGAAAACTTAATTTGTAGTTAATTTTGCTGAGTGTTTACTAGTCTTATTAGTTTTACGAGTTTACTATATTGTCCTTTTATTTACATATCACATAATTGAATCCATGTCTTCTTCATATCTAGTCCTTAGAAATGTTAATAAATCAAAATTCTTTAAAAAAATCTCTTCTTTTCTTAAGACGCTGACAACACCCAAACCGCGGTTACTGTCAAATTGCATAGGAAAGAAAGAGAAGCGCGATGACACAACGCTTGTAATTTATTGCGAAATATGAAGCAATTATCTATTTACTCAAAATTGAGTTGAGTATTCGAAAATAAAAACAACCAAGTTCTGCATTCAAATAAGACGTTCTTGTTGTTAATTAAATACGTAACGTATGTTGATATTTAATACAGATATTTTGGATTAGAACTTAAGGTAAGAGGTGAGTTTAACATTAGTTTGTATCGAGAATTTTTTTTTCAAAACGTGTTTTGGTAACAACCAAGTTCTGGGAAATATGTTCAAAATTAACATATATTTTTTCCGCTACCACAAACTATACAGATTTGGCAATTTTTTTTCTTAAGAGAAGCCTATTTTGGTCAATTAGGTCTTGTCAGCGCCTTAAGTGGTTGTATTGACATGCTAATCTTTCATGGCGTTTCCACTGGGCCACTACTGGAGTAGTGGTGGAAATATAACTATAAGCCAAGGAAATATATCAGAATTTAATAGACGTCTTTAGTTTGAAACTTAATATTAAATTAGTTTTGTTGTTGTGTGTGTTAGCGTGCATTGACTTCCTGTTGGTATTATCTGTAAAACATATTACAAAAACTACTGACTTCCGGTTGTCCGAATTACACCTTCGGAAAATATACATATTCACTGGAATTAATTTGCGAGATTGATGGTTATTATTGTATACATGTATAAGTGTAAAATATTTAGGGAAGTCGTTTATTAAATTCAGTGTTAGCAGGATGATCTGTGTTTTTATTTTTAATTGTAGAAGTCTGTTACACCTAGACTAAATGAGAACGCATACGTTTCTATATGAGCAAGGCAATAGTACGTTTTACTTTACTCATGTTGATTGATTTATTTTAAAAATTTAATCTCTTGTATTGTTTCGTATTCGTTCAACTGGTCGAGTTCCTATATTTTGCGTCTTTTTATGTCTGGCTAACATGGTTTGAGGTTAAATATTTTTACGTAGACATAATCCACGTCACAATTCAATTACAGCTTTATTTTGAATATAATTGTTTTTTTTTTAGATTTCAAGTACATAACCTCGAGGATGGGAAAGCAGTTGATTCTGTACAAGGAGCACACATACTGCTTCAACCACCGCACTGTTACCAGAGGAACTTCTTACTGGCAATGTACTGTAAAAAAGTGCAAGGCGAAACTAGTTGTAGACGATTATGATAACATTGTATCTGGTAACTTATGCCACTGCCATCTGCCACCTAAATTTTGTATCAGTAATGGACAATATTTCAGAATGTAATATGTGCGGGTAAAGAGTTCCTGGAAGAACTTGGGGGAAGACTTGTCCAGCAGTGGGCCCGTATAGTCTAGTCTAATTAAAACTTAAAATATAGGTGTGAATTTTTCCTGTCGCTAATTTCAAAACTCAATTTGTTTTTCTCTTGTTAAGAGACGAATGGTCATTTTATTATACTTTTATTTGTTTATTTATATTTGATTCCGTAAATATATGTAATTTAGATCGTGTTTGTAATTGTATCCCAATAAAATCATCTACTAAACTTCTCGCGTCTTTTAATGTTTGGTTAAATTCACTTGGTTTTGTATTTTCGTGTAAAGAAACTATCCATATTTCAACTTGATTGTGCTTTATTTTAGATTTGAAGTATATCAATTCAAAGCAAGGCAAGCCGTTCTTCTTAAGTACACATACGGCCCAAACGCTTTTCCAAAAAGAGTGTCACTTGGCTGTGTACGGGACTCTCCAGACAAAACTACAAGGCCCACATAGTTGTGGATTATCATAATAAAATAGGGTATTTTACTATACACGAGAAAAAATCTATAAATAGATTATTGAGATAGTTTAGGCAAAAAGGAGTCGGAAAATGTTACTTTTAGTTCATAAAACAACAAAATAAATTTTAAAATTCAATTCAACGTTTTCAGTTTTTCTAATCTGTTAAAAAACACTATGAAATAGTAGCCGCCATGTTATTACGTCATACAGCTGTGTAAACTAAAACGTGTCAACTGTCAACTGATAGTTAGATAATAGATCAGCGCATTTGTTTACATAGCCAAGTGACGTCATGACCACAGAGCAACATTGCGTCCACTGCGTCCAGCGTTTTCGTCAAACTACGCGCGAAATTTGAAAATGTAAAATTGAAATGCATTTTTATGGCACTTATCGATTGAATAAAAATTTTGTGATTTTTTTGGGGAATATTAGCACTATAGAATTTAATTAAGACACTTTTCAAAAATGGGTGTAAGACCCAATTGTTGCTGGTAACTTAGACCATAACCATCCTCCGCCTATTGACCATAACATTTAATGGCCACCGCCACGATTCATCATGGGTTCCGATGGACAATATTTAAAATCGGGGCAAATCTAAAATTCAAGTACATACACACATACATAATTAGCCTACGCGTATAATGTTCCCACCGCTGAGACACAGGCCTCCTCTTTGTGAGAGGGAGTGGGCCGTAATCCACCACGCGGGCCCAGTGCGGATTGGTAGATGTCACATATCTTCAAATTTTTGGTTCCAGGACATGCCGGTTTCCTCACGATGTTTTCCTCCCGCTCTGGACGTGTTCCTTCATTCGTGTTCCTTCCGTTGCCTATGTTGCCAGGGGCCTCGGTATCCTTTTCAGACTTTCCCACGACCCCGGCAGGCAGCGGCCATAGTGAACCCCTACACATGTGCTGACGACATCTCTTTGAGGCGCGCGTGGAACACAACGCGTCGTCGACCCGGGCCTGGTCCTTATCGGATGGCGACCTACCCATTGCTCACCGTCCGCAAGCCCGCGCCTACGGTCACAGTGGAACGAATGTATGGGAGCGGTTGGACGTAGACATGTCCGAAAAATAAGAGTAAAATTATGACAAACTAATGATGCCATCTTATTCGATTACTTAATGCCTTCATAAATTGTGGTGATGAATTTCTTCATAACTCCCATATTTCGGGAGTAATTTGAGAAAATGTGAAATTTTACTATGAAAATGAGTGTATCGAGCTCTCTCCCTCCTGATTCCGGGCTTGTTTCAAGTAGCGGTCTCTAATATCGTAATGCTATTACTAAGAGCTATATTTAATACTAAGACACATAGTGCGCCAAATGTGCACTTTCTGGGATAAAAGGAAATGAAAATTTAAAAAAAAAAAACGTTTTTTCCCCATTTGTATTTACTTTAAACCGCAGACAGACTTATTAAGAGGTCTATAAATATATTATATATATACAGAAATATATATTAACAAAAATATTCACAAGAACTGATGAGAGTATGACTTTTAAGTAAGTTGATAATAAATTACCTAGTTTCATTAAAAGTACAATAAATAATTAAGATGTAAGCTCTAATTTACTAAGTTACACATTTTAAAACAATAACATCATTTAATTATCTTCGTCATCATCATCATCATCAATTAATTCAAATTCAGAATCGATGTCCGCTAAATCATTTATGTTAACAAATTCGATATCACTTTTCTCAGAATCCGTAAGCTCATAAAATTCCTTAAAAGAAGATTTTTTTACAAACTTATTTCCTTTTGGACGGATACTTGTAACAAGTGGATCAGAAGACAGTAAAAGATTGTGCATAATATCTTCATTGCATGAGATACTGCTATGCTTTCGAGAATGCCCCTCTCTATATTTTCTAAAATCTTTATTTCTAGCCTCAGATGCCTCTTCGGATAGAAAACCAATGGGCACAATTGACATGTTCTGAACTATGTCTGGCCCATGCATTAAAATTTTATGAAGTGAAGAAGGCATATAATACCATGGGTATAACTCCACGTAAAGCTTAGCAGTATCAAAGCAGAACTCTCGGAATTTAGTTACGTTGATCTTCTCTCCTGATGAAATACACTGCAAGATCACACAGATTTTTCTTAAAAGCATAGCATCTATTCCGGTCAGTTCAGCAGATTTAGTGTAGTTTTCAAAAAATCTCCTTGCCGAGTTGCCATTGTTGGTGGATCCACTGCCTTGTTTCACAACATCGAGAAGTAAGCCCGTTTCTCTTCTTACAGCCTCTTGAACTCTTTTCTTCCTGTCATCAACTTGCCTTTTTGCTATATCACCCCTTACTTGCCATGATTTTATGTCTAATTTGTAGGAAATGTGTAATAAGCATTCCATTGAGCGAATCCAAGCGTGAAGGGTGCTTAAGCTATATTTATACATGTCCTCGTTTGCGTGTTTATCTTTGATTAACTCTAAATTATTCATTTCTTTAGGACAAGCCTTGCATATGTCACACACTGAAGCTGCTGTATTGGATATAATGGAATGAATTTTACCATCAATCATTGTCAACAGCAGTTGGTGTTTGACACTAATTCCATCAGTGATGGTGGATGGAGTTAAGGCTTCAATCTCTGCTTCGATTTCAGCCATCTCTCTCTGCACATTTTCTTTGGTTTCCTTTATAAACTTAAACAATATTGGCCGGCAAAATGAAGTGGAAGATGGTCGCTCGTTTTCCCAAATTGTTACACCTTTTGAGACGAGCCGCAGTGGTACAAGACTAATCATAAAATTACTAGCAAGATCGATTTGCTCATCTTCACTCGTCCTTTGATGATAAATGCTTTGGCTAGATGATCCGTCAAAACCCCATTTGCTGGTCAATACGAGCTGTTGATTGGGATCAACAGGGGTTTCTAACGACCTAATAAGTCTTCTTGAGGTTAAATCCATCAAGGCTTGTAATTTGATTTTTGCAGAGCTCTCTGTAACTGTGAGATCTTCTTTGGCCGGATAGCACTTAATTTTTTCTTTAACCAACATGTAGTAACTCGGGTATTGAAGAGCTCCTTCTTGAGTGTTGAAATCCCGAAGAGTGTTATAGCGCCATTTCGATAAGTTCATCGATACATAAAGAGCCAATGCCTTCAAAGGGGATATTTCCCGTACCTGAATTGATTTACCTTCAATGAAGGCTTTGATTTTTGAGGCCTCTTCTGGATTCTCCGTCAAGTATTTCATAACATAAGCTGTATCGCTTTGTCCTGCCTTTTGAAGCGCCCTTTCGGCCGAAAACATAATTTCAGCGCTGCTACTGCTGCATGAAAGACTATCTTCAGTGCGTCTTCTTTTTTGCCGGTTACTAAGGTCCTCAAAAGATTTACGAGGACTAGGATGTGTACAAGTTGAAGCATCAGATTTAGCAGGAGAAATTATGGGCTCGATGACGTCACTTATATTTTCTGTAGAAGGTTCCATATTTTCATTCTGTAATTCCGGCCATTGAATTGCAGCCTGTAGCCAAATCTCATGTTTCTTCCGAAACTTATCTGTGCTTCTTCCAGACTGTGTCCATTTTGCATAAATGCGGTAGCAAAATCGACGACACCAGTCTTTTAAACTTGTTTCAGCACTTTCACATAACTGAACACAACTGTTATCTTTTAAAACACTGAACAAATAGTTAAAGTCGCGTAAATCTTTATGTGCGCGTGCGCATAAAGCAACGTGAATATCAAGATTTGTATTAAAATTTGGAAAATACATTGCGAGATTAGCTTGGATACAACGAGGTGTAAATCAACACTGATTTTAAAGTTACTAATAGTGACCTATTTATATAAAATCCAGGTATCCCAGGTATCCTTTGTTAAATATTGCAAGGTAATTAGTTATTGTGATAATTAGTAAATGATGCATGCTAAATTAGTGTATTAAGAGCCATTTAGTAATTAAATAATAGCAATGTTCTTATCAGTAATCATTAGTGCATCAGTTTTATATGTAAACCTTAAGTCCCTAATTATATATCCTAATTAGCTTATATCTTCTCTAATTGGCTGCTCAGAAATGTTATTGTAATAAGGTAAACCTTTAGAAAAACGGTTTTAATCAACAAAATAAACAAAAAATAAAAAAATTGTGTTATAAAATAAACATCACTCTTTATCCCAGAAAGTGCACATTTGGCGCACTATGTGTCTTAGTATTAAATATAGCTCTTAGTATTAGCATTATGATATTAGAGACCGCTACTTGAAACAAGCCCGGAATCAGGAGGGAGAGAGCTCGATACACTCATTTTCATAGTAAAATTTCACATTTTCTCAAATTACTCCCGAAATATGGGAGTTATGAAGAAATTCATCACCACAAGTTATGAAGGCATTAAGTAATCGAATAAGATGGCATCATTAGTTTGGCATAATTTTACTCTTTTTTTTCGGACATGTCTACGTCCAACCGCTCCCATACATTCGTTCCACTGTGCGGTGGCCAGAAATCTGCCTGTGATTCCCGACGCCCAGGGAGTCTCCTGCGGTAATTGGACGAAATAGCATTTCTTTTTCGATTTATTTCAGGTACCCGCTCGCTATAGCATTTTTTTACAGTCCCCTGTCATTTAGTTATAAATTCAACATTATTTATACTAATCTTTATGTAACAATATAATTTAAAAGAGTGTCCGTGGAGTTTCTTGGCCGTTCTTCTCCATAGGTACCTACTACGCTTTGGAATGGGCAACTAGCTTCATATTTCTAACTGACCGACTCCTTGACAATTCAAAAGTTCCTGTAAATGGTTTAAATGAAATAAATGCTTCGAGTTTGAGTTTAAGTAGGATGCACTTACTAAACCTTTGGCTATCTAAGCGAGCGAACCCAAACAAAAGAACCCAATATGTCCTTCAATAGTTGATTCATACTATGTCAAACATTACAAATGTTGACATCGTTAGCTAAAAGTAAGGGTTTCTTATATCTGCATTAAGTTTTCGGCATTTTGGAAGACTCTTAACTGCTCAAGAGCTAGAATGGCTGACTGATTAAGGTAAATGTTTGATTCGAGTTGAGGAATGTGAGCTTTTGATAGCTTCGGGACCTCCTAAAGCTTAATCTATCAAAATACACGGAAAAAAGGATGTCTTAAATTAAGACAATATCCTTTTGGTCAAGACAAACATTGATTCACATATGAGGAAAACAATGTAATCTTGAATGAAGTAAAATTTTGTCTTAATTTTATTGTCTTCTTCGAAGACATTATACTTAAATGAAGAATTATTAAGTTTAATTTTAAGAATATTATTTCTCTCTTAGAATATTTTTTTCAATTAAGATTATTATAGTCTTGAATCAAAAATATTTGCTTAAGTCTAGAATAAAAACCAAGTATTTATTATTCTTAATTTGAGTAAACAGGTTTTCTTGGACCGAGTACATTTACTTACGTTAAGAAAATATTTACTTGGATTGAAACCATTTTTCTAAGAATATTGATATTCTTCGCTGAAGAGATCCTTTTTTTCCGTGTACAGCCCCCTATGAGCCGGGGACAGCTACGGTTTCAAAATCACAGCCTTACATAAGGATGCATGCACACTTTTATGTCACGCAAATATTACTTACATCGTTTTTTTAATGGAAATTATGCCTGTTTTATTTTTAGAGTTTAATTTTTGTTTCTATTTTTTATACAACTTTATTCTAAAAGATTATTAAATTATGGTTAATTTGAACTACGATTCGAATTGCACAAACATCGTATTTGAAGTATTTTTTAAATACCACACTAACAGTGAAATAAATGACATGATGCCTTCTCTGTATAAAAGAGTCCTTTGCCCAGCAATGGACAAAAAAGGCTGATATTATATTAAATGACATAAGAGGTATTGGGACAAAATATGAGACATTTTAATTGAAACCAATATACCACATAGTGTTTACGTACTAAAATGATGTTTTTTTCACCATTTGACTTTTTGGCATATTAGTTACATGACGATATCGCGGGCGCGACAGGCAGAAATATGCCTGTGACGCCCGCAGTATTGCCCCAGTCTGTAAGAGCCTTTAATGATGTAACTAATATTTTGTAATAAAAATATTTAAATAAAATTTCATTTAATTCAAAGGAGTGTCCATGGAATATTTTGCCCGTTCTTCTCCATAGGTACCTAATACGCTATTGAATGGGCAACTAGCTTCATATTTCTGACTGACCGACTCCTTGACAATTTAAAAGTGCCTCTAAATGGTTTAGTTATAATAACTGCTTTGAGTTTGAGCGAACAATACAGATAGTCATAATGGAGTAACTGGCCGTTTTTTCACATTAAGCTGGTTTTGTTTTTACTGTTTTTTTTTTCATAATCATCTATGATTAATATAGAACGCCTATTAAGTTGCAACACGATAAAATAAATTCTGTTGTTCCAGGACCATACCAGTTTATAAATACAAGTCACGGTTCGAGGTTAATTTTGGCCTATGGCTACACTTTCTGCCATCAGCGAAAATACGCGAGGGCTTGTACCAACCACTGGAGATGCTCATCGAAGCAGAGCAAGAAATGCAGAGCAACAATAATATTATTTGACGATAATACAATCAAGATTCAGAATCATGATCATAATCATCCACCACCCGAGTTTATTATTCGCAACGGGAAATATTTTAAAATTAAATAGTTTAGATATCAATAGCAATAGACTCACTTTCTATTACATAGGGCGTGCACATAACTGGCGAAACGTGGATGTACTGTAAGTACACCTTGCCTAGCCTTTCGGGACAATAGGCAATGTTATGTATAAGGCCTGCACAGACGAGGGACATTTGTCCGCGACGATAGTTTGTATGGAAATCCTGAAAGTCTATTTGTCCTACGTATGCGTTATTGCATAGATTTCCATACGTTTTACGTTTTATCGTCGCGGACAAAATTTTCCGCGGACAATAGTCCCCCGCCTGCGGAGGCCTTAAATGGTTTAGTCGATACGACTTTACCAAGAAAACTAGACAACTGTCTCTATATTATTTGCTTTATGTTTATAGATAGCAAAATAAAATTTTATGAAACGTTATTTACAGTCAGCTGTCTATAATTGTTGTTGATAGTACAGTCAGCATTGAAAGTCCATTGACACTTTATTTTTTAACAATAATTTTGATAAAAAAAAGAAGAAAGAATTATTTTTCTTTGGCAACAGGTCGTAAAACACAAAATACAAATTTAAAAAGGTGAAATAAACTTACTTAAATAAACAAAAACACTGTGTGCCTCACGACTGTGCCAAAAAGGTCCATTTCAGCATTATGGCTCGTGCAGACTAGCGCGATAGGCAGCAATATGCCTGTCGCGCCCGCGATATCCCTAGTCTGCACAAGCCTTTAAGGCGCTGACAAGACCAAATTGACCAAAATAGGCTTCTCTTAAGAAAAAAAATTGGCAAATCTGTATAGTTTGTGGTAGCGGAAAAAATATATGTTAATTTTAAACATATTTCCCAGAACTTGGTTGTTACCGAAACACGTTTTGAAAGAAAAATCTCGATACAAACTAACGTTAAACTGACCTCTTACTTTGAGTTCTAATCCAAAATATCTATATTAAATATCAACATACGTTATGTATTTAATTAATAACAAGAGCGTCTTTATTGAATGTAGAACTTGGTTGTTTTTTATTTTCGATTACTTAACTCAATTTTGAGTAAATAGATAATTGCTTCATATTTTGCAATAAATTACAAGCGTTGCGTCATCGCGCTTCTCTTTCTTTTCTATGCAAACAGACAGTGACCGCGGTTTAGGTGTTGTCAGCGTCTTAATGCCAGACAGATGCTGTCTGATGCTGGTTTTCTAATGAAGAAACAATAGAATATACTCTATACTATACTAACACCATATAAAGATATTTTTAAACCTTAATAGATGTCTATCTCAAATAACAATAACCCTAATAGATTAACTAAATTGGATTATTTTGTATCAATTTCAATCATTTTGTATAAGTATCAGTGTTATCGACCGTTTTCGCTTTCGTTGCTGACCGTACAACTGCACTTCTGTAGCAAAAATTTGACAGTTAAGCTACGATTTTCTAGAAGAGCGGTGAACGCCATATAGCGTCCGCAATTTACCGGCGAATGATGTCACTGAAACGTTATTTTTTAAAGTAAGTTGGTGTGTTTTCCTAGAGTGTTTTTGACACCGTACTCGTAAAGTCAAACCCCGGTGCCGAATGGTTTAAATCGCTAGATTTTCTCTCACCGTACTTTGTTACGCGAAAAAGTATCCATACTGTGAAGAGTGAGCTCACATGATTAAAATCAAGTCTAGTCACCATTGTGTGTCAGACGTGTCAAAACGAAACAGAAATGCGACTACATTTTGACGCGGTAGGGTGAATCTAACGATTTAAATCTTTGTTACTGCCATCATTTTCATGACAGCCGTCACTGAGGCCGTTAAGAGGCGGCCTCATCGCTCTTCTAGAAAACCGTAACTTAAGAACAGTTTTTAGTTTAAGTGCAGCGGTTGACTGTACCTTAATTTTTGATAATATTTACGTTAATGTTTGATAAAAAATTATATATATACATAATTATAAACATGTCGAATTGACAACCTCCTCCTTTTTTAAGTCGGTTAAAAATGATAAGTGTTGATTGAATTAATGTCATGGAAACGGTATTTAATCACGTGTGAACATGATTAAATACCGTTGCTATGACAATCAAGTCAAGTCATGACGACATTGTGTGTCAGAGGTGTCAAACGAAACAGAAACGCGACTACATTTTGACGCGGTAGGGTGAATCTAACGATTTAAATCTTAGTTGCTGCCATCATTTTCATGACAGCCGTCACTGGGGCCGTTATGAGGCGGCCCCATCGCTCTTTTAGAAAACCGTAACTTAAGAACAGTTGACTGTACCTTAATTTTTGATAATATTTACGTTAATGTTTGATAAAATGATAAGTGTTGATTAAATTAAATCAACTAACATTTATTTTGGTTAAATTAGAATAAGAACCGAATCAATGGTTGTGAAATAAATTCATTTATAAGAGGAAGTATTTATTTGATTAACCATCTACAATCTGCCTAGCTTTTTTCGAACTATGTTGGGGTGTGGCAAAATACCACATCACCCAGACTGTTTTGCTACACAAAGCCACATCTTTATGTTATATTTATAAATTTACCTTTTAAAAAGGCGTGTGAAATACCAGCTTCATCTTCGTGCTCCGCCTCGTCTGCCAGCTCTGTCCCACTGCTGCCTGTCGATCCAGTCTCACATCTACCTGCCTCCTGCCTAATCCTGTATCCTGCCGTCCAAGCGCCCCGTACACTTGAACTGGAAGCCTGGAATTCTCTAACCTTTTTAAATATTTAGTATTACTCGTAACTTTTTTTAACGTGACTTACGACGGGCCCTCCGGCCAATCATAACGTTACAGGGGTCGGCTTCCAGTCTGACCGAATGCAGCTGAATACCAGTATTTTACATGGAGCGACTGCCTATCAAGACGAGAGTCTTTGACCAGTGCGTGTTGCCAGTGATGACCTATGGCACTGAAACGTGGTCGCTTACAATGGGCCTTATCAAAAAGCTAAAAGTCACTTAAAGGGCAATGGAGAGGGCTATGCTTGGGGTTTCCCTACGTGATCGAATCAGAAATGAAAAGATCCGTAGGCAAACCAAGGTCACCGACATAGCCCGAAGAATTGCCAAACTTAAGTGGCAGTGGGCAGGGCACATTGCTCGCAGAACAGATGGCCGATGGGGCCGAAAGGTTCTGGAGTGGCGACCGCGTACCGGAAGACGTAGCGTTGGAAGGCCTCCTACAAGGTGGACCGATGACCTTGTGAAGGCGGCAGGAATCCGCTGGATGCGGGAAGCACAAAACCGGTCGAAGTGGCGGTGGTTGGGGGAGGCCTATGTCCAGCAGTGGACGTCTTTCGGCTGAAATGATGATGATGATGAAGATGACTGCCTATCTGACCTCCACAACCCAGTGACTGACACAATACTTCTTGGTAAGACTGGTCGTCAGGCTTTTGGGCTTCTGACTACCCGTAACAAGTGTTGAAGATCTACGAATGACTGCCGAGACCAACGCAAAGGGTTACCGTGCTTTCCGAGGTACGGAGAGGTCTCAATATGTAATGGTAGGTCACCCATCCACGAACCGACCGCGGCAAGCATTGCTTTTCCTTCGATCGACTCATGCGGCTGTTATTATGCCCACGAACTTGTTATGGTTTATAACGAAAGAAAATAACAGTTTACCTCTTCTTATTTTTTATTGAAGTTAGTGCTAACAATAATACGATATTAATTCACAATTATCAATTTATTCATCTGCAGATGTAGATATTTTAAATATTATATACTTACTAACTATTATTGAGCAAATAGATCAAACTGTTAGGTTAATTTTCAGCAAACATTTAAAGTAAAATAGTAATTATACAAAACTGAGAGAACAAACTACTTATTTTAATCAGCCGTCAGATTTAAACAAATAAATAATAATCATCTGCTCCAAAAACGGAGCTAAAAATGAGCGTTCCGTCGTACCGGTCGTACGGTCCAAGGCAAAAGAGACCAGGGCAGCGGGCGCGCCGAGCGAAGCGGTCTCCTCCCCACCACGCACAGCGGTGGTCGGATGTTGTCGTCGCGGCTAGCTAGGCGGCGCTTGTAGTTCCGGTCGCCAATAACAGATGGCGCTTGCTCTACGAAGTCGCCAACATTCGTGTTTCTGGTAGAAGCGGTGATAGTTCATTAACATTATTTATTTGTTTCAGAATTCAAGTTCGTAAAGTCGCGAATGGGAAATGATTTAATCCTGCACAATGGTTTCGCTTACTGCCACCATGTGCGGATCCAAAAGAAAGGCACAGACCATTGGCGGTGTACCTGTCATAACAAGAAATGTCGAGCAAGAATAGTGTTCGATGCTCATCATAGAGTTGTCTATTCTCAACTTAACCATAACCATCCAGCACTCACTCCCGGTCAGGTTGATTATAAACTAATGACTTTTCAATATGCAATGAATGTGGTTCCAATTGAATATTCTTAGGGATGACTAATTAGTTACGGCCGTCTATTAAGTGACTGACAGATTCACTCAATCCTATATCTGATTGAACAGAAGAAGAAATTAAATTAAATAATTTACATAATAAAAATAATAGGTTTAAAATTCCAGAATTACGTTTACACAACTTTTACAACATAACTTTTATTAAGAATCTTCTCCTAGTCACGTTGTTGTAATGCAATTAAAATTATGATATGTATATTCAAGACGTAGTAACTCTTTCATTTTATCTAAGTAATTAATTTGGATAGCAAAAAAAATATCTATAAATCACTGTGTTTATGTTCAATGTCGAAGTCCATTTACTACAAGCTGACCTCGACCCAGTTCACGATCGGTGCCTAAATGGTTATTTAATTGGTCAAGGACAGCTTCAGCTCTTTTTTTTGTGAGCTCACTCTTCTCAGTATGGACATAATACTCATCTAGCTTTATTTTAAAAATATGATTGACGTGTAAAAGTGTTTGTACAAACCTACTCACAGAAAATAAATCATTTATATTTAATAGGGTCTTACACTCATTTTTGAAAAGTGTCTTAATTCAATTCTATAGTGCTAATATGCCAAAAAAAAAATCAAAACATTTTTATTCAATCGATAAGTGCCATAGAAATGCATTAAAATTTTACATTTTCAAATTTCGCGCGTAGTTTGACGAAAATACTGGACGCAGTGGATGCCATGTTGCTCTGTGGTCATGACGTCACTTGGCTATGTAAACAAATGCGCTGATCTATTATCTAACTATCAGTTGACAGTTGACACGTTTTAGTTTACATAGCCGTATGACGTAATAACCTGCGTCTTACCTAATAAATGGGGTAACACTACAAACAGTGGACACGATTCGTGACCTGGGAGTCCAGCTCAACTCTAAACTCACATTCATATTCATATAATATTAAGAAAAGCCAATACATGGTCTTTGAGGCCGGTGCTATATGCCCCGACTATGTGCCACCTATACGTCTAAATAGTGTCTAAATAGTGTACCCTTAGACAGGGTGAATGTGGAGGCGATCGGTGGCAGGATCTCTCGCGTCCGGCCCTGGTTCAGGCCATGGTAAGGAGCGAGAGGGCATGGGCAGCCGTCACCTCCTTCTGCGAAGCAGTAATGCTCGCGAAGGAGGAGGCGGGACGGTTGAGGGAAAGGCAAATTTCGCGCCTTCTCGCCCCTGGCCGCCGCAGGAGACGCCCTGGGCGTCGGAAATCCCGGACGGATTTCCGGCCACCGTAGGCGCGGGCTTGCGGACGATGAGCAATAGGTAGCTCGCCGTCCGATAAGAACCTGGCCCGGGTCGACGGCGCCTTGTGTTCCACGTGCGCCTCAAAGAGATGTCAGCACAAGTGTAGGGGTCCACTAGGGCCGATGCCTGCCGGGGTCGCGTGGAAGTCTGAAAGGGATACCGTGGCCCCTGGCAAAACACAGGTAACGAATTGAACACGGGTGTGTTTAAGTCAATAAAAGTCTGACACGCCGCCCAGAGCGGGAGTTATATAAAGGACTCGTCTGCTCCATCGGCCATTGGTCCTTCGACAAACATAGCCAGCTCACTGCCACTTCAGTTTGCTTACTCTGCAAGCTATATCGGTAACCGGATAATTTCTTAACCCACCTATTAATATTTAATAATTGTATCCACTTCCATTTCCTTCTTTTTCAGTCTTTTTTGTTATTTTATTAAATATTTCTGTATTTCCCATCGTATGTATTTGTAAACATAGCTCATTTTCGCTTTATTTTGTAACTTTTAACCAATTAAACTAACCGTATCTTACACGTCCCATAATCGTTAAGTTCTAAGTCTGTAAGTGCCGTATTTTATTTATACCTTATTAATACCTTAAACTCTTTCTTTTTTGTTTGTTTTAGTAAGTCGTTGAAAGTGCCATATCAATAAATAAATAAATAAATAAATGTCATATTGTATAAAAAACACATGGAAGAAAACTCTTTTAAATTTTGATCAATGAATGCTCAAGAAAATAGGTATAAAATATCCAGAATCAAGAATAATAATATATGTACAGTTAATACAAGAGTTAACAGTTGTAAAGGTTGGTGGTTTGTGTACAGTCCATATTTTGCTTATCTATGGCATGCACATTCATTTTACAATAATAATAGGTATTGATCCAATTAGTTTCGAAAGTACCAATCTGTTATGTCTGTTTCAGATTACCACGTGATAAAGTCGTCAGAAGGCACCATGAAGCTCATTATGTACAATGAGTACACATTCTGTCACGCTCGTCTGGTCAAAAACAAAGGGATTCATCACTGGAGATGCTCAGCATGTGCTCATAGAAACTGCAAAGCAAAATTAGTCTTAGACTTAGACGGAAAGGTTTTATTCGTACATGATTACCACAATCATGCACCTCCCAAGTATTATTATCATAAAGGTGAATATTTTAAAACGAAGTGAATTTTTCAAAATGATGTTTTTTTAAATATTAAAAAATATATTTTGGTAAAAAATAGGTAATGATCAATGTGATTTTACGATTATATTCAAATGTTCTGTATATTCGGTGTCTTCAATAACATTTGCATAATAATTGGCAAAGGCCTCCTTCCACTCCTTCCATCTTTCGCGAGCCCGCGCATCCTTCTTCCAGTTTTGACGGAACCAATCCAGCTCGTCCCTCCATCTCATAGGTGGTCTCACGTAAATATTTACGTCAGACCACATAGGAGATGGCGAAACGAGCTGGATAGGTTCACGCAAATTATTCTCTAATGACATACACTTGTCTGTTGTGTAAATACTTTCCATTTTATTAAAGACTATTTAAAAATATTAATTAAATATCAGAAGTTCCGAATGCTTTTTTATTAATAACAACATTAACTTATAGCTATAGTGTGACATGGGTCCTATGCTATAATAGGGTATTTTACTATATACGAGAAAAAATCTATAAATAGATTATTGAGATAGTTTAGGCAAAAAGGAGTAGGAAAATGTTACTTTTAGTTCATAAAATAACAAAATAAATTTTAAAATTCATTTCAATGTTTCCAGTTTTTCTAATCTGTTAAAAAACACCATGAAATAGCAGCCGCCATGTTATTACGTCATACCGCTAGTAAACTAAAACATTTCAACTGTCAACTGATATTTAAATAATAGATCAGCGCATAGTCAAGTGACGTCATGACCACACAGCAAGATGGCGTCCACTGCGTCCAGCGTTTTCGTCAAACTACGCGCGAAATTTGAAAATGTAAAATTTATATGCATTTTTATGGCACTTATTGATTGAATAAAAATTTTGTGATTTTTTTGGAGCATATTAGCACTATAGAATTTCATTAAGACACTTTTCAAAAATGGGTGTAAGACCCTATTGTAAGTTTGGCAAGTCTATATGACATGTTATTGTGACTGTCTATCATGTTATTTATAAACAAAATGTTTTATTAATTTTAAAAACGACATACCTTTTCGGACTACTTAGAAACTTATAAATTCTCAATGTAATATATAACAAACCAATGGCAGCCGTCCAATAATTCAACAAATTGTAAAGAAACGTAAAAGTAAAATGTCTGATTTCTAATTGCAACTCACAATAAAGTGCCACATCTGGGTACCATAAGTTGGGCTCAAGCAGTGCCCTAAAGGACCTCTTGCCCTTGGTACATTAGAGAAATTATACAAAAACGGTAATAAACCTCACGAAATAGCGAAAATATGGGACTATGGACCAACATAGTTTATTTTAGAAATTCTCAAGAGGAGTTAGGAGACTTGGTGAACACCATGAAGCCGTCCCAGAGCGCTGCTAGGATAGCGAGTTTTATTATTTAGTTTCAAATAATGTCGACAAACGGATTGATGATGTCAACATAGTTTAGGAAAAAAAAAACACTTTTAAGTTGAGTGAATAAGAAAAGAAAACGTCCCTTCTTTCAGAACTCGTATACACCGGTTCACAATGGGGCTCCCAGTTCAAACTACACCAAGAGTTTCCACAGAACAGCCTGGAGAGCCAGTTACAAAGCTCAAAGAAACGGCCAAAACGGGCAACAAATCGGCAGAAGATAGTGGGAGTCACTGATGAGATCCGCCTGGCTAACGTGGGCATCCACCGACTTGAGCAACTCGGCTCGTGGAGACGCTGTCGTTTGTGCAGCTCAAGAACTCGTAATAAGAGATCGAAAATACAGTGCTCAACATGTAAAGTGCCACTTTGCGTAGTTCCTTGTTTTGATTTATTCCATAGTGAAGATTTCTAACAGTTATGAAACATACATACAGGATTTTTTTTAACCAGTGCGCAAATTTTTACAAAATAAACTTAAACGAGTTTTAATAATCATCAATTATTTTTTGGCATGTCTTTCTAATAGAGAGATAGATAGAATACTCTTTATTATGTATACCATAAAAGATTGCACCACTTAAGAAATACACTCGCGTATAACTCGCGTGAGACGTCACATCGTGTTTGGTAAGTACGGCACACGCACGGTGCGGTGCTTGCGCGTGCGCATGAGCAAACTGTCGGCGCCGTCCTGTCACCCGTGTGGGGATTGCACCCCCGCTGAACTCCACCGCACGCGCCTATTGATGAACGACGAATAGATTGTGTCCATATTTTTGCTGATTTCAAGTCTGACAAAAAAATAAAAAATGTGTTCAACAATTAATGGAAATCTGTAATATTACTGATATCAACACACAAAAAAAAAAATATTGCGCACTGTTTAATTTTTATTCCATACAGCAGCACAACGAGAAACTAGCAGATTATTCCGTAAATACGTTCACGTTCATGTTTTTTCCATAATTAAAGGATTTGTTCAGTAATAAAAATGATGTTTTGATGACAGGTGGTGGCATATATATTGCCACCACATTTTCGCTAAGACCAGTTCTACCTATATTAAGTTGCATTTCTTCGCCGATCATATAATAAAAAATACTTTTTCAGGTATCAAATACATCAGTTCACAACGGGGGACCCGGTTAATACTACACAAGGATTTCACGTACTTTCACCTACGTCACGTCAGAAATAAATACATCCATTATTGGCTTTGCACGGAAAGTAAGCGCACGCGCTGCAATGTTACGTTAGTTCTTGACTATGGTGACAACATTCAACGTGTAGCTGGCAACGCTGAACACAACCATCCTCCTCGGAATTATGTTGTTACTAAAGAAGGGAATTACGTAAGAATCTGTTAAGGCGCTGACAAGACCCAATTGACCAAAATAGGCTTCGCTTAAGAAGAAAAATTGCCAAATCTGTATAGTTTGTGGTAACGGAAAAAATATATATTAATTTTGAACATATTTCCCAAAACTTGGTTGTTACCAAAACTCGTTTTGAAAACAAAATCTCGATACAAACTAACGTTAAACTAACCTCTGACTTTGAGTTCTAATCCAAAATATCTGTATCAATATCAACATACGTTACGTATTTCATTAATAACAAGAACGTCTTATTTGAATGCAGAACTTGGTTGTTTCTTATTTTCGATTACTCAACTCAGTTTTGAGTAAATAGATAATTACTTCATATTTTGCAATAAATTACAAGCGTTGTCATCGCGCTTCTCTTTCTTTTCTATGGAATTTGACAGTGACCGCGGTTTAGGTGTTGTCAGCGTCTTAACATAAAACAAGTCTTTATTAAAATTGTACATTATTGCATGTAAACAATATTAGTTTGTGTTTACCTACCCTTTTTTTTTTGGATGGGAAATTATCAAATAACTTCTCCCGCTCTGGGCGGAGCGGGAGGGTGTGTCAGACTCTTACTGACTAAAACCCACTCGTGTTCCTTCCGTTGCCTGTGTTGCGGGGGCCTCGGTGACCCATTAGTACAAACACACTTTAATTTAAAGTTACAAAGTGAATATTTCAAGCGTGCGTGGATGGCCGAATCCGAAACTTTAAGAACTAGCGAAAGATACTCAAAGGAGCTTTGGGACCGATTTTTATGAAAAGTTTGTGTTTCAGCATTTTTATTTCTTATCAAAAGAAATAAAAACGCGAAATTATCATTTGAATTTTCTTATCCCTAACTTAAGAAATGCTAAGTTTTGCATACAAACTTTCATCCCCTATATCACCCTCCTTAGGATTTTTTTTGAGACAAAAAGTAGCCTGTGTCCTTCCCCAGGATGTCATCTATCTCCTTGCCAAATTTTATCGAAATCCGTTTAGCGGTTTAGGCGTGAAAAAGTACCATACAGACAGACAGACAGAGTTACTTTCGAATTTATAATATGAGTATGTATTATTAAAAGTACCAGATAATACAGCTTCGTCACTTAACCTAGTCTCAGTTAAATTATCAATAACTGCGTGTATATTGTAAGCTAACAAAGTAATCAATACATGTTGACTTTTCTTGGGAAGAAACATATGTATGTTCCCGAATTAAAACAAAATTGTTAGTATTAAAATTCAATAAACAGTCATTATGACGACATGTCAAAATTTGCTTGGATTGTTTAAACTATAAATGTAATCGTTTTCTTCATCATGCAAATGATCTGAATACGAAAATGCACATAATATAAATTTACCTAATTTTAATTAAAGTAGGGGTGTCGACACCCTTAACTATGTCCCTTTTATTTAAACTCAGATTAATTCCAATTTAAAGAACTACAGTAGTCTGCTCATTCATTTGTGTGTATTATTTTATGAACAAGGTCATTAAAATATAGGATAAGGTAACAACAGTTAACTATAGTATGTTAAGAGTGATTATTTAACAATGATCCAAAACCTGATCCTATTTATCTGAATAGACTAAAACATTACTTTGAGTTGAGTTGACAGTTTCTAAAGTATGAGTTAAAATGGGTAAAGCTGTAGGAACAACATACACGGAAAAAAATGATCTCGTCAGCGAAGAATATCAATATTCTCAGAAAAATTGTTTCAATCCAAGTAAATATTTTCTTAATGTAAGTAAATGTACTCAGTCCAAGAAAAACTGTTTACACAAATTAAGAATAATAAATACTTGGTTATTATTCTTGACTTAAGCAAATATTTTTGATTCAAGACTATAATAATCTTAATTGAAGAAAATATCTAGTTTTTACTGAAGAATTCTTAAAATTAAACTTAATAATTCTTCATTTATGTATAATGTCTTCGAAGAAGACAATAAAACTAAGATAAAATTTTACTTCATTCAAGAAATATGGTTTTCCCCATATATGAATCAATATTAAAATTTGTCTTGACCAAAACGATATTGTCTTAATTTAAGACATCCTTTTTTTCCGTGTACTGTGACATGAGAGGTGGCGGAGTGGGAGCACATGACATGTAATTGTGCTGTGAGATTGTTTTTCAGTGACTCACACATCTCTGCACTGTACTTCGCCAGGTCCACCAACCACAGGCTCCTTGCACTTAATATTTGTTGACTAGACTCATACTTAAATTTTAAAATAAAGCACCAAATATACCATAGAACATAATCAGAACAATGTAACATAAATATAAAATAGTTACTATCGTGTTTTACATTAGGTAGGGACCACGTTAATGTGGTTAAGATATTTTTGGAATACTGATCATGTAGGTACGGATTTTTTTACAGATAAAGCGGATCTAAATGTACCTGTAACAGCTTTTAAACATTGTTGTCTAAATTAAAGTTTGTAGTATTTCCCATTACTTGGACTAAGAATATACCTATTTCCGAGGTGAATGATAATGTTTGCCGCAGCATACATAATATTTGTTATCCAAGTCTTCTACTAAAGAGACATTACAGCACCTAATTCATGAACGTAAAGTAAAGTCTGGATGGATGCCTTTACTTTTGGCTTAACGAAGGTCCATAGTAAGGAAAATTCTTGTGTAGTATTAACTGAGTCCCCCGTCATGATTTAAAAATCTACTTTACATCTGGAAGAAGTTAAGTGTGAGTGCATCCGGGAAATTGATCCTTATATTATGTAGATAGTTTCCCTTACTATCAGATGTCGCAATAATTGCAGCGTGTGTTTTTTTTTTAATCTATGGTTTCGATTTCTGGCTAAGAAGGTGTATTTTTTTAATGTAAACAACTAGAACAACTAGAACTGCACCACAATTCTAGTTTTTGTAAAAATTGGTCCTAAAGCTCGTTTGAGTATTTCTCGCTATTTCTTCAAGTTTAAATTCAGCCATTCACGCCCACTTGAAAAATTTACTTTGTAACTTTAAATTAAAGTGTGTTTAGGGTAATAGTTTAGAAACTCTGTATTATATTAGTATATATGGATGTATAGAAATGTAATTTAATTGTATGTTCGGCTAGTCAAAATATATTATTAATTTACAGATTAATGTTTCACAATTACTTATAATAATTGTGTGTTATAAAATTCTGATTTTAGTATCAATTATATTCTGACTAAACTTAAGACTAGAGATGCATTCCACCAGCTTTTATGACAAGTCTTTTACAATTCAAGCAGTACGGTTATGGAATGCCTTGCCCGTGTCGATAAGGCGTGCTCAATATTTGTCCACTTTTAAAATTCAGGTAAAAACACTCTCCTTAAATCTCATCATTACTTATCATAGTTTTGATCTTGTTTTACGTTTATGTCATATATGTATATGTATAATATATATTTAGGTAGATACTTATATGCTTGATGTATGTATGTATTTATTGTATATGTAACTGATGCACCACTGACTATCTGCAGTATTGTCTCTCCTTGCCCCTTTAATCCATCCAAAGGTTGTCTGTAAAAGATCGCTTTTAGCGATAAGACCGCATTGTGGCACGCTATGTAAAAATTCAACATTTGTATCTGTAATTTTTATGGTGTACATAATAAAGAGTACCCATTCTATTCTGAATTCCTATTTAATGTGAAATAAAAAAGTGCTCTGAGTTTTGTTATTTATAATTTCTGTAACAAACGGTACAAGAATTGATGTGGCATTGCTTGAAAAACGGAAATATTTAAAAATAATACGTTTTTTTTTTCAGAAATCAAGTACATCAATTCACAACGGGGGACGCAGTTAATACTACACAATGAATTCACTTATTTCTATTATCGTTATGGCAAAAATAAAGATATTCACCATTGGCGTTGCACGGAGAGTAAAACCAAGCGCTGCAATGCTGTATTATTACTCGATACACATGGAAAACATGTATTCAGCACTAATAAACATAACCACGCACCTCGGAAATATATTGTTCACAAGGGGATTTACTATAGAGCCTAGATTGAATGAAAACATTCTTATGATCATAAAACGTGGTAATTAATAAAGGCTATCAAGACTACCATACATGGTCATTGCTCAGGGGGGCAACCACGGCCTCTTATAGCAGTATTATTTTAATATTGCTTTACAATGAGAATGAGATGAAGCTATACACCCTGTATAGCTTCATCTCATTCTCACACTGATGTAATATTAAAATAATACTGCTATAAGAGGCCGTGGTTGCCCCCCAGGACTAAAGATTGCTGTACTTCAAAGATATTTTAGCAATTATTTTCAGAAATTTAGTATCGACATTTTGCATCACACTTGAAAAAGAATTAACTAACACTCAAACAGAAATTACATAACATAACATACATGCTATAAGAGGCCGTGGTTGCCCCCCAGGTCTACATACAAATCCGCTTCAATTCTTATAAACCCGTACCGTTTGTACTCAAAGTCAGGAATATAAAGCGCAGTCAGAGCGACCATTATTTGAAGTAAATTGGGCTAAAGCGCTGCGATAGGCTTAGGAGAACCGTGTATACAGGGTGACATTGAAAACATGCGACAAATCGAAATGGGAGATTGTACTCATCATTATGAACAACTTTTACTAAGGGACCAAAGCTACAATCCCAAAAAAAAAAAAACTGCTGTCCCCTACATTTATGTTCAATGATGTATACAATGTCCCATTTCAGTTTGTCGCAAGTTTTCAATTTCAACCTGTATATTATAGTAGTCATTTTAGACAAACTAAGTACATAATGGTAGTAATATTTGACAAACTAAGTACAGAATAGTAGTAATTTTTGACAAACTAAGTATATATTAAGTACCTACTTAAAGAAAAATAAAATCTCGGATTTTAAGCAACTTATTTTAATTGTAGGTACCTACTAAGTAAGTATCATAACGAGTTCCATAAAAATATAGTATTGTAAAAATGGGTTTTAATTTCCAAATCTATGTGGTTGATGGAAATCAAAGCTGTTGTCTGAAGTCGCAGGATTTTGCTGATCAACGACTTTGTCCTGCACAGATGCGACGCACGGTTTAATTGTTGTTTGTTTGTTACAAATGTAGTTATTTTTCCACTCTGCAATCAGCATTTTGTTTTTATTTTGATTCTTTGTTTGTTGTCATTTACCAGTGTCGCAACAAAGTATTCTATTCTATTTTTATTAAATGGCAAGCAAAGCCGATGTCGACTATTCTGCCAATGTCTAGAGTGCATTGGAAAAATAAGTGTGCATGAAGATAGATAAAAAAAAAAAAAAACAATAACTGAAGACAAGTAAAATTCTTTGATTGATACAGTTGAACACAATGTAGATCTTGTTGGGTTAGTACGGGACTGAAACAAACAAAAAAAAAAAAAAAAATAAATACATATTATAATTGTTAAAACATAAAATGTACGCATACCACACACACATAATTTACAGTTTTATGTTATTGTGACGGATGAAAGTCATCAGCGCCACGAGCAGTTCAGGAGAGGAATGTGTTAACAAAGCGGGAAAGTTAGTCGGAAGAGGGATTTTAAATTTAGGAAGACGGCTATAGAGATCTAGAGGTGGAACGTTGTTTGAGCATTCAAAGAAGATGTGATCCAGAGTGCCCTCCTCCAACCCGCACTCGCAGAGGGAGGAGTCCCTAACCCGGATTTTTTCCAAGAACACAGGGGTACAACAAAACCCCAGGCGAATACGACAAAGGACGGATATAACAGTTTTGGAAACTTTTTTGTAGCCGTAGAACCAAGGTTTTGACTTTATGGTTGGTTGAACAGCATAATAAAACCTGCCCTTTATTCTACCAGAGTTATTCCACTGTTCCTGCCATGAAGATTGGAGATTAACTTGTGGAAGGCTTAGCAAGTCATACCCCTGATGAGTATTGTGGGTGAGATCAGCTACTGCTGATGAGCAAGCATCTTTGGCCAGAGCATCAGCGCACTCATTGCCCTTAATGCCACAATGACTAGGTATCCAAACTAACTGAACCTCTTTTTGATTGCTAGTACAAGATAATAGGGATTTTTTAATTTTTAAAACTAGGGAGCTGTGCAATTTACTTTTGAAGGGGTTCTGTACTAGAGCTTGCAAACAGCTAAGAGAATCTGTGAAGATTACGGCTTTGTCAATATTGTGGTGAGACTCTATAAAAAGACAAGCTTCCAATAAAGCCACACACTCGCCCGTGAACACAGAAGACTCTTTAGGACATTTAAATTGCAAAATAATACTGGAGCTTTGGTAGTAAACTGCAGCACCAGTGCTACTGAGGTCATTAAATTTTGAAGCATCTGTAAAAAACCGTTGAAAGCCAATCCATCGTTCTCCCACCACCGCATTGAAAGCCGAATTCGCTGAAGGGGACTTTTTGGAAATACCAATGTCAAAGGAAATTTTTGGAGTGAAACATAATACTTCATAGGAGAAGTTAAAAAGTGGTAATCTGGGAAACTGTTCTATTGGACAAACTAAATTTTGAAATTGACGAAATGCTTTTAAAATTAAGGGTATTTCTTTGTTTTTCCAGAAATTTGAGCTTCTACAAATGGCATCTAGCTCGGTCAGTTTTGCTACAAGAGGATGAGAAGATCTAGATATCAGCCTAGCCACAAAACGTGAGGCCAGATACTGCCGTCTTAGGGACAAGGGAGGTTCAGCACACTCAACCTGCAACGCGTTAATGGGAGAAGACTTCATACAACCAGAGATGATCCGAAGGCATTTTGACTGAACTCTATCCAGGCCAGCCAAAGCACCCTTGTTGCATGGAACTAGATGGAACGTACCATAGTCTAAAACACTACGAATTAAAGCATTATATACCAATTTAATTGTATACGGGTGGGCACCCCACCAAACACCCGCGAGAGCTTTTAAAATTGAAATAACTTTTTCACATTTTTTAATCAATAAATTTACATGTTGTTTGCCATTTAATTTTGAATCTAGAAAGACGCCTAAAAATTTTACTTTATTAACTAACGGGATATTATGACCCAAAATGTCTATTGAGATATGCGGGATCAGTCTTTTGCGAGAGAAAATTACTGCCGAACTGTTTGATGCGGATAACGACAAACCGTGGCTTAAAAGCCACTGATTCAAAGAGTCCAGAGAGAGGCATAGAGATGACGCAGCGTCTACGATGGATAAATCTGTCACATACAAGACTAAGTCATCGGCATACTGGAGGATGTGACAGTTATTATTTAGGCAGGTGCCAATGTCCACTGTATATAAATTATAAAGAAGGGGGCTCAGAACGGAGCCTTGTGGGAGACCCTTCCAAGTCTGCCTTTCATCGAAATCCTCGCCCTGGACCCTCAGAACCAAGGAGCGAGACAAAAGAAGTCCACAGGTGCTTTCGATCATCTTAACCGGGAGACTCAGCTGATGCAGTTTCTGCCTGAGTACGGGAAGAAGAACGTTGTCGTATGCAGAGGAGATATCTAGGAAAGCGGCTACAACGGATTCGTTTCTGGAAAACGCTAAGCGAATATCCGCAATTAAAACACCGACACTATCCATGGTGCCGAGCCCTTTCCTGAAACCAAATTGAAAATTCGGCAGTAAATCTCTCGATTCGACTATCCATTCAAGACGATTTTTAATCAAGTGTTCCATTAGTTTGACTAAGACAGAGGACAAAGCAATTGGTCTAAAGCCATTCGGATCATCTACATGTTTGCCTGGCTTCAATAGAGGAATAATTATCTGTAACTTCCACTGATCTGGAACCCAACCATGGCTGTAACAAAAATTAATGATTTCAAGGAAGTAGAATTTAGCTTTGTCTCCAGAATTAACTATAAAAGAATATGGTACACCGTCAATACCAGGGGCTGAGTCCCGGACATGTCTGAGTACCACACTCAGTTCTTCCAAAGTAAATGGCACATCAGAAGGATCCTCCGAAACATTTTGCAAGGGGATATTGGAACATTCAGAAGAAAGAGGAACGTATGGCGGAGCAATTTTGTCAAAAAAAGGTCAGCTGTTTCCCTGGTGATTGGTGAAGAGACTGATGAGGAGCACCCGCGTCTAAACCTGTTGATGCTTTTCCAGACCACCGAGACTGGAGTAGAGGGAGATAAGGAGGTACAGAACTTAACCCAACCAGTACGTTTCTTCTTGCGAAGGTGACGTTTAGTTCTGGCATTAAGTCGTAAATATGTTAATAAATTTTCGGTGCTCATATTTGCATTGTAGCACTCCTCGGCCTCATCTCTATCCCTGATTGCAGAAGTGCACTCTGGATCCCACCATGGAGGGGAAGGAATTTTATCACGAGCACTGTTTTTCAGCGGAAAGCAGGAATCCGCGCTGGAGGTGATGGCTGTAACAAATCCCTCATAACAGCCTTTGGCATGGTAGTGACCAGAAGGATCTGATAAACATGAATTTAAATTTGGAAGAGCATCAATTTTATCCTCCAGTAATGATCGAAATTTTGCCCAATCTGGTTTAGACAAGTTATATTTCAGAAGTGGAGGGAAAGTTTTCTCTAAATATGTCTTATTAACCAAAGATATGACAATAGGGTAATGGTCACTACCATGCGACAAGGACGTACATTCCCAATGGGTCGAAGCTGCCAACTCAACCGAACAAAATGTTAAATCAACACAACTTTTTTGTTGACCGGGAGGAGATCTACGTGCTGGGCAACCATTATTGAGAATGCAGAGATCCAAGTCATCCAAGATCTCAACCAAAGCTGCACCAAAGGCATCACAGCGTTCTGACCCCCACCTGTAATGGTGGCAGTTGAAATCACCCATGACCAAAATTGGTCCATGTATATTAATTAGAAAATAGGTTTTTAAAACAGCAAAAAAATCATGATGAGGGTGAGCAATGTATATTGAGAACACTGTAATACCTTCCACACGTCCCGTTACAATACTCATGTCACCTGTGAGCGAAGGTAAAGGGAAGGGCAAAAGAGGGACCCGATTGTTGACTAGGAGAGCCGATCCTCCATAGCCATCAGATCTGTCACATCTGAGAATGTTAAAGTGTGGCATACGAAAGCTAAGACTTGGGGTGAGCCAAGTCTCAGCTATGGAACAAGCCAGTGGCTTGTATTTATTTAAAAGGGATATGAGGTCGTGCTTTTTATGCCACACGCTCCTCACATTCCACTGAAGGAATACTTGGCGAGACGCCATTTTTAATTTGAAGAAGTAAAGAAATAAGTTGATCGGCAACGTTGGACGGTGTTTGGGAATTGGAAGAAGAAGAAGAAATAACAGTAGGTAAAAGTTTTATAAGGAGTTCGATAATAGAACCGGTATTATTTGAAGGGACATTGTTGTACTTAAGAGCGCAGTCATTATGCTGTGAAGGTTGAGGAGAACTAACTATCTGCTGATGAGCAGCTTTGTCATAAGATGGGGAAAGGGGGGCATGGGTCCTGGGTTTAAGTGTCACAGTTTTGCGATATGACTGAGAGATTGGAGTCTTGGTGACATTGGCATAGTTACGGGAAGCTGTAGGAATAATTTTGCTAGCCTCAACATAAGGAATGCATTTTTCAGCCATTACAGTTTTAATGGCTTTCTGTCTACCATGCTCGGGGCATGACTTGCTGTTAGCGAAATGATTACCCGAGCAAAGCACACAGAAGGCCTCGCCCTCAGAAATGTTGCAACCATCACCAGGGTGATCGTGGCCACACTTACTGCAGCGTGGTGTTGACCTGCAAACGTTAGCCACATGTCCAAATCTGCAACACTTGCGGCATTGAATTGTCGGGTATATGTACTGCTCAACAGGGAGGGATGTGTAACAGCAGTAGATCCTATTTGGTAGAACTTGTCCGTCAAAAGTCAGAACACATGTTTCAGTGGGTTTCCACTCATTAATCCCGTCTCTTTGAATTTTTCTATTAATACGGCGGACTTTCAGTATTTTCCCGCAGCCTGAAGGCACAGTTAAGTATGTAATAGCTTCTTCTTCCGTAATATCTGAGGGAACACCGGTAACAACGCCCATACGTGTGATATTAAATGTAGGGATTGATGCAGTATAACTGTATTTGGATAACAAACTGTTTACTAAGAAGGAGTTAGCATCCTGAGGGGAGGCAAACTCTACAGACACACGGTTTCTACCAACTCGTTTAACACCACCACGAACAATGTTCGCAATGTTGTTGTTCATAAGGAACTTACCAAAATTAACAGGATGTAGGGTGGTACCAGCATTTGGTTGAGTCTCTATACGAGAAACGTAAGGGGCCTTATCCAAAACGGAGTATTTAATACGTCCGATTTGGCTTTTTTGTTGCTTACTCGGAAGGGAAGGTGTCAAGGTTTCTTCATCACTCGGACGTTTGCGTGAGCTCTGTTGGGATTGTGTAACATCCATCTCTGTAACGCTGCAGACAACATCCGCAAATTCAGCTAGAGGATTCGGAGAAAAGAGAGTTAAGGAACCTGGAATATCTGGGGGATCAGGGTCAGGGGGTTTATTCTCATCCATCTTGGATGAAACGAGACTTCAAACAAGACAATCACAATACAAACCGTAACAAACACAAGAACAACACACTTAAAAAGTAACAAGTCAATAAGAGTATCAACAATCACTCAAGAAACAGCTAAAAATTCTAAACACACGTGCTATCCAAGGACACCGTGGCGAGAATCATTCCCGATACTTGCAGCCCTCGTATTCCGCAACAAAGTAATTATTAGGCAATGTGAATTGTCTTTGGTCCATGGCACTGACATCAAGCAATGGACAATATTGGCAAACTTTTATGGCTTGAATACAAGGCTTTTTGGCTACATTGTAAGTCTGTATTTTATGTATTTTTTTTTACTTCTAATTCTAGCCAAGCATTTCAGCCGGTCTGTTCTGTAAAAATCACATCACCTGAAAACTAGGGTGAAGTAAGCTTGAAGTAAGCTGTAATTCCACTGATTGCCAGCTCAGTTCAAGCTCACTTCACTTGAGTTTTTACGGTGAGATTTTTACCCTGAATGGCAGCCTGAATGGCGCAATAGTCAACAAAAAAGAACTAATCACGTTTGACTATCGCTACGTAATAAACTATTCATTCAAAATAACCTGTGTGCAGATCACCTTCTAACCATAAGCACTTATAATGACAATTTTTTATCCATGCACTTTTCAGCAAATCAAAAATTCATGAGCAGAACCCCGCTTAAATCGAAGTCCGTACGACAACCTCTTTCCAGTCTGTCCAGGGAGCGTGAGGATGCAGGCCGTTTTCCCAAAAAAATATCAAAGCAGCTAAGATGTACTGTCTGCAAAAAGAGGGCCCGTTGGCAATGAAAAGGGTGTGTTAAAACTTTATGCCTTATTTCAGGTTGCTTTGAAGACTATCATACTGTAAATTGAATGTTATGTTCCCATTTGAGGATTTATCAAGCATTTATGTTTCAGTAAATAAAAAAGAGAGCACTGGTGGCCCAGTGGTAACGGCCGCGACTTACGAGTTGTAGGTCGTAGGTTAGAACCCGGACAGGCGCTTTACTTTGTGTAAATTATTTCATCACCACTGCTCTCAAAACGGTGAAAGAAAACATCGTGAGGAAACCGGCATGTCCTAGAACCAAAAATTCGAAGACATGTGACATCTACCAACCCGCACTGGGCCCGCGTGGTGGATTACGGCTCACTCCCTCTCACAGAGAGGAGGCCTGTGTCCCAGCAGTGGGAACATTATAGGCTGATTATGTTATGTTATGTATGTAAATAAAAAAAACGTACATTTTGTTGGTAGTTAATTAGTTTTAATATCTTGACCCAATATTTTCTCATCGCATTCCTGAAAAACGATGTTCACATGATTAATACACATTCCACAATGATGAATGATGCTTACTTGGACACGAACTGTCAGATTTCATACAAATTTTATGCACCCACAGAATAGCTGAATTCCTAGAGAAAAACTATTTAAATTTACTATGTCTTTGTTTCAGAAGTTCAGTTTGTAAAAACGCAAAACGGTTCGTGCATAATATTGCATAATAAGCACTCGTACTCGTACTGTAGCGCTAAAGAATCCTTGGATGCCCACCTTTGGAGATGTACGGCTAGAAAAAGTCGAAATTGCAATGCAAAGTTATTAGTAGATACCAAAAATCAAGTTATCTCCTGCGAAGATGACCACACACATCCACCCCCGAAATTTCAATTAAATAAAGGTAAATATACAAGATCTAACAACTATGACTACAATTAAAGGTTCCATCGGTTATCTTCGGAAAACCCGTTTAAAAAAGTTTGACGGATCAAATATGATTGATCTAATAAAGATACTTCCTAAAGAGCGGTGGCCGCCACATAGCGTCCGCAGTTTACCGGTGAATGACGTCACTGAAACGTTATTTACAAAAGTAAGTTGGTGTGTTTTCCTTGAGAGCTTTTTTGACACTGTAAAGTCGAACCCCACTGCCATTATTTTCATGACAGCCATCACTGCAGTCGTTCGTTCGTTCGGCGGGAGTGATAAATGATTTTATTCTGTAAGTAGTTTTGTAGAAACACTTTTACACGTCAATCATATTTTTTTAAACTAGATGAGGTCGGCGTTTCCTATCTGACTACTCTGAGAAGAAAGGCCGAAACAAACTCAGAGGTCACAGTCTCTTTTAAAGTCCAGACATAATCTTGGTCAGATCATGTGAAGACCATGTCGATTGGTGTCTGAAATGGTCTTTTGACGAAAGAACCACACAGATTGAGTGGACCTGTCCAGTCAGTGCACGCATTTGTCAGTTATCATGCAGCTCAACTCAAAACTTAAGGAGCTCAATGATTTGACGAACAATAGCAAAGAAAAGACCGCATAAAGTACTCAAACTGCCAGACCATCATTAAAACTAACTAGGAGACAAAAAAAAAACAATGACCCACATAGTCCTAATTACGTCCATACGATTCAGTACGTCAACCTATGATGGTCTAGGTGGGAATATAAATCCATTTCACACATTTTATTTTTCGAAACTAATTTTTCTGAAGATCGGACTTCTTTCGAAAAAATAAGTTGGATCCTTTGACCGTGGTTGTACTTTATAAAGTTACCCGTGCATATTAAGGAAGGTAGTAAAAATGGTGGCTCATTAATATTGTGTAATTTTGGCGATCTAGACCACTTTGTGTGAGTGACAGCGGTAGCGTGCGAGCGAGAGGTGAATAGAGGCGTAGCCATTTTTTTTTAACACATTATTTAAGTGCTTGGGTGGATTAGTTAAAACCAACGTAGCACGTAGCTCTCAAAAGTAGTTTGCTACAGTAGTGCTACGTCGTAGCACGCAATGTGCTCCCGTCTGCGCGGGATTCATACTACACTTTGATTATCTGTTTAACCACTGTTTGTCTCTGCATCACCCAAAGGTTGACTGGTAGAAAATGCCTACGGCATTAAGTCCGCCTCTGTACATTTGTGTGCTTAAAGTATTAAATAAATAAATAAATAACAAACATAATGTGATTCTTCTAAGTAGCACCTTGGAGTCTGGATTCGTGCTCGGTGATGACTTGCTCCTTATTATTTGGGACTTACTCATAACTAGCAAGATGTGATAGGTCACCTCTGCCTTCGAAAAAAACAGAAGTGATTTTATGTTGTGTTTTTTTTTCAGGTTTCCAGTATGTGAAGACGGCATCAGGAATAACTATGATCCTCTACAATAAAAACACTTTTTTTCGAATTAAACACGCAACACTCAAGAACTGCTGGCAATGTGCCGCCCACGGCTGCAAGGCGAGGATTTCCCTAAGCGCCGATGATAGAATTATAGCTATCAGCTACAATCATAATCATCCATCATCCTAACATATTATATTGAATGAAATGAAATGAAATGAAATGAAATGAAATGAAATTGTTTATTCTGTAAATAGGATATGAGAATCACTTTTACACGTCATATTAAAAAATAAGCTAGATGGAGTCGACATTTCCTATCTGACTACCCCTGAGAAGAAATGGCGAAACAAACTCAAGGGTCAAAGTCTCTTTTAAAGTCCAGACATAATCTTGGTCAGATCATGTGAGGACCATGTAGATCTATGTCTGAAATGGTCTTTTGAGGAAAGAACCACACAAATTTGAGTGGACCTGTCCAGTCAGTGCAAGCATTTGTCAGTAATCGTGTAGCTCAACTCAAAACTTAAGGAGCTCAACGACTCGACGAACAATACCAAGGAAAGGACAATTGGTTTGGCCGCATAAAGAACTCAAAATGCCAGACCATAACTAAAACTAAGAGAAAAAAAAAAAAAAAAACAACGAAATAAATAAAGATGACCCACATAGTGCTCACATTCACAATAATTAAAGTAATATAATACTTTTCAAGGTACATACATAAATATTCACTTAATTTTGCTTATAATATTCATCAATGTCAATATGTACATATAGTTGTACATAATGATGATTTTGCATAATTTAAATATCAAATTTAATGGTTTTAGCACAAAGCTTATCAGAGCGAGCAGCTCAATCCCAAGCTTTTTTGTCTTCTAAATAATCTGAAATTTTATAGTACCCCTTTTTACAAAGTTTGGTTTTAATACAGCTTTTAAATCGTTTAATGGGTAAATTTCGAATAGCAATAGGAAGTTTGTTGTAAAAGCGTATACATTGACCCATGAACGAGTTGCCTACTCTGTGGAGGCGAGTGTGTAGTACAGCAAGATTATGTTTATTCCTGGTATTTAAACTGTGGATATCGGACATTTTCTTAAAATTTGATATATTTTTGTGTACATACATAAGATTATCAAATATATATTGAGAGGCTACAGTCAGAATATCTATTTCTTTGAATTTTTCTCGAAGGGAATCTCTTGGACCTAGGTTGTAAATGGCTCGAACAGCCCTTTTTTGTAAAACAAAGACGGTATTAATGTCCGCACAGGTTCCCCAGAGAAGAATCCCATAGGACATAAGACTATGAAAATAACTAAAATAAACAATTCTGGCCGTATCTACATCGGTTATCTGTCGAATTTTTTTAACAGCATAGGCGGCCGAACTTAGCCTTCCTGACAATTTTTCTATGTGTGGGCGCCATTGTAATTTAGCGTCAATAGTTATTCCAAGAAAAACTGTCGACTCAACAGGGTCCAACTCTATTCCATTAAGTTGAACATTGGTAGTTAGCTGCCTGACATTTGGCGTTGAAAATTTAATAAGTTTAGTCTTTTTTTCGTTCAGGAGAAGATTATTTACATTAAACCAATGGACAACTTTAGAGAGTGCATCGTTAACATGTTCAAAGTTGACCAGCAGTCGTTTGATTTTAAAAATGAGGGAAGTGTCATCTGCGAACAATACAATCTTGTGATTATCCCTTATGTGATAAGGTAAGTCATTTATATAGATTAGAAACAAGAATGGACCTAGAATTGAACCCTGCGGAACGCCCATAGTGACCGCAGATCCTGCAGATCTCTTGCCATTTATATCAACCCTCTGAATTCTATTATTAAGATAGGAAGTCAGAAGGTCGAGAGCCCTGTCCCTCATACCATAGTGGTGCAGTTTCCTGATGAGAGTATCATGATGGACGCAATCGAAGGCCTTAGACAAGTCGCAGAAAATGCCAAGAGCATCCTGCGACTCCTCCCAAGCCTCGAAAATGCTCTTCAGCAATTCCACGCCCGCGTCTGTAGTTGAACGACCCTTCGTAAAACCAAACTGTTTCAGATGAAATAAATTACATGAATTGAAATGTCCTAACATTTGTTTTAAAATTATTTTTTCAAAGATTTTGCTCAATGTAGGTAATATCGAAATAGGCCGAAAATTCGTGGGATCAGTTGTGCTGCCAGATTTGAACAGTGGAATCACTTTGCTAAGTTTCATCAGATCAGGAAATATACCAGATGCAATACAAGAGTTAAAAACAATTGCTAAAAAGGGTGAAATAACATCAATTATTGAAGACATTGTATGTACTGATAATCCCCAAAGATCAGTAGTTTTTTTTACATCAAGTTCTTTAAAAGATTCCAAAATGTCTTTAGGGCTAACAACTGTGAATTTAAAGTGTTTATCACATTCTGGTACACATTCTTTTAGTATTGAGTAAGCAGAAGTGGAGGACGACGATGACAGAGTTTTGGTTGTTAAAAAGGGAATATTAGTGAAGAAGTTTTCAAACTCTGTTGCCACCTCCACGTCTGCCCTAATATCTGCATCATCGATTTTTAGATGGAAGTCACGATTCCGTACTGTCGTTCTTCCCGTTTCAGAATTAATAATATTCCAAGTTGTTTTAATTTTATTTCCAGAAGATTTTATTTTATTTTTAATGTGTATGGCTTTTGCTGAGGAACAGGCTCTTTTAAAAGTTTTAGAATAATTCTTAACAAATTCTTTAAAAGTTTCATCATGGTTATATGTTTTTTCATGATACAGTTCATATAACCTCAACCTACTTTTGTAAATACCTGGTGTTGCCCAGTCACTAAATATAACGCGATCATAAACAGGCAATGTTTTTGAGGTGAATACCTTCCTAAATTCACAATTGATGAGGTTAAATAGTAAAGTATATGCTTGGTCCGGGTCAGTGTGATAAGGCAAACCCGGTAGTTTTTCCATTAAATTATTTTTAAATTGTTCTAAGCGACTTGTGTTAACAGGAATAAAACTCATAAGTTTTCTTTGAACTCTGATTATTTTCTGAGGGAAAGTGACCAACTGGCCACAGTGATCAGAGTCCAACTCATTTACAATTGAATGGCTAGAAGGTCTTAAATTTGTAAAAATATTGTCAATACAGGTAGCGCTAGTGGCAGTTATTCTAGTTGGCTCAAAGAATGTATTGTACAAATTATAGGATTTTAATAAAGTTATAAATTTATTTACTGCAGCAGATTTTTCCAATATATTAATGTTGAAATCTCCACAGACAACAAGTGTTTTATTACTGTTACAAGTCTTTAATAATACTTCTTCCATATATTTCTCGAAAATATCATATGAAGCACATGGGGGCCTGTACACGCTCATTACAATGAACTGCTCAAGCTCAATGCAAGCTATTTCAATAACTCGCTCAACAGAGAGGCTCACAATATCCTTACGTTCTTTAAATTTCATATTGTTACGAACAATTATTAGAGAGCCACCACGTATCATATTAACTCTGCTGAACGAGCTGGCAACCTGGTGGTTGTTAAAGCTGAACATGAACTGGTGGACTTTTAACCAATGTTCAGTTACACATAGGATATCAATATAATTACAGTTCATGAACAGCTCCAGTTCCAATTCCTTACCTATCACACCCTGTATATGAATTAAAAATAATCAACCTATAATGTTCCCACTACTGGGACACAGGCCCCACAGGAATGGGCCGTAATCTACCACCCGGGCCCAGTGCGGGTTGCAGATGTCACATGTCTTCGAATTTTTGGTTCTAGGACATGCCGGTTTCCAGACAATGTTTTCCGTCACCGTTTTAAGAGCAGTGGTGATGAAATAATTTACACAAAGTAAAGCGCCTGCCTGGGTTTGAAACTACGACCTACACCTCGTAAATCGCAGCCTTTACCACTGAGCCACCACTGCTTTGTATTAAATATTCCTCCGAGATTTAGATCATAATCTTGTATATTTTTGGAGGAAGCTCAACTGATTAGAATACCTAAAGTGAAAAAGATGATGATATCTTTTTCAACTTCATTTCAAGGTTATTAAACCACCATTATTCCACACAAATAAAAAACATAATCGATTTTCGTATCGGTCTATGTGCGCTTAGTTCTTCCCAACTACACAATGGATTTTGATGTGGTTAATATTACCATTTAAAAAATTTACTCTGGTAGATTTATGTGTATCAACATTAAGGCGCTGACAAGACCCAATTGACCAAAATAGGATTCTCTTAAAAAAAAATAATTGCCAAATCTGTATAGTTTGTGGTAGCGGAAAAAAATACATGTTGATTTTGAACACATTTCCTAGAACTTGGTGGATACCAAAATACATTTTGAAAAAAAATCTCGATATAAACTAACGTTAAACTAACCTCTTACCTTGAGTTTCAATCCAAAATATCTGTATTAAATAACAACATACGTTACGTAATTAATTAATAACAAGAACGTCTTATTTGAATGCAGAACTTGGTTGTTTTTATTTTCGATTACTCAACTCAATTTTGAGTAAATAGATAATTGCTTCATATTTTGCAATAAATTACAAGCGTTGTGTCATCGCGCTTCTCTTTCTTTTCTATGCAATCTGACAGTGACCGCGGTTTAGGTGTTGTCAGCGTCTTAATATTTAACTTGGATATGTCTCCGTATGTTATGAACATCGTTAGTTTATAATCCAATCTAGCGAGATTATAAACTATCTAAAAATTGTGAAATGCAGCAAACCATTTACAATTTAAAGCATTATTTGGCGATAGTTTTAATCTATCTACGTATGGCAAAATGACAAATTGTGAACTTGGTATCAAACTTGCTTGCGACGAACGCATCTTGCGCTAATACTAAATAGCCAAGTTACTGCGACAAACTTGCAAGAAGTGGTTGGTCACAGTTCTAACCTGATCTAACCCATTTGGTCGTGGTGCCCTGACTTAGTAACTGCGACAAATTCGACCGCCAGCACCTACCAATCAGGGATTCACAAATTTACGGGTGATAAAATCGGACAGATTATGAGCCCTGTCGAAAAGTGCAGGTTCGTTAACAATTTGACATTGATAGATTATAAGCTACCGAAAATGAATGCGTTATATTTTAACAGTTCACAATTTATCGATAGTTTATAATCTCGCTAGATAGATTATAAACTAACGGTGCTCACAATCTTACGGTGACAAATACAGTACACAAATCAGCATGTTCTGGTATGTCACCACATTACACCCATGCGGAACAAGAGCGGTTCTCTAGTTTTGTCTTAATTATATTATAACTACATTTTTTTATTGCCGTTACTATTTTTAACTTAATTTTTAAGTTTTGTTTCCCTCATAGAAATAAATGTGTAAACCTTTATTCTATATTATAAGAGAAGAGAAATAAAGTTTATTAATCGTAGTATCTGGACGTTTTTTTTACTATGAGAAATATATGTAAGTATGAAAAAAAAAAAAAAGAAATAAAAAATAAAATACAATAAACCATATATATTAAAAACCATAACGAAACAATATATTGTAACAGTAGTAAGCGATCATAAGCTTTAGAGCAAAGTGAATACGATCACGAATATCCTCTGAACATACAACACACAACCAACAACGACCTACATAATACTATGTTACGTGTAATTTTTTTATATAATAGATAAATATTGAATAGATCGTACAGTCTCCAGTTCATCAGCTCATTTACCACAAACTGTAAAATTTTCTCATTCTTCATTTCAATTAAATTTGTGAAACTAGTCTTAAGAGTCTAACGAGGTCGCGGGAACGTACTAATGGGTCACCGAGGCCCCCGTAACACAGGCAACGGAAGGAATACGGGTGGGTTTTAGTCAGTAAGAGCCTGACACACCCTCCCGCTCCGCCCAGAGCGGGAGAAGTTATTTGATGATTTCGCATTCAACAAAAAAAAAAAAAGAGTCGAGGACCACCTTCGGCGCAGGTTAAGAGGCCGGGCCCTAGTTAAACTTATGAATGTTGTAAAATGTTTAGACGACACATATCAAACAAATGAATATGTTTCTTAGGCACGTATGCTTAATCAGAAGGCAAAAAAAAAAACATTTTTTTAGGACTAGCTATGGAGCAGCTTGGTCGTGGACGTTGGACTTTGGAAGACTTAGAAAACGCAATAGAAGCTGATAAAGCGGCTAGTACCTATAATATTCCCAGAAGAACTCTGGTAAACCATTTTGGCAATTTGGATTTAGGCCTAAAGTTTCAACTGCCGATGCGGTACACCATCTGACTGACTATCTAGCGAAAGAACTTGACAAGGGTAACCACACAGTAGGAATTTTCCTGGACCTCGCCAAAGCTTTTGACACAGTTTCCATTCCAATTCTGATGCGCAAGCTCGATATCATTGGTGTAAGAGGCACCCAGCTAAAAATGTTCAAAAGTTATTTAGAATATCGTTCCCAGTGCGTAAAGATTGGCAATGTTCTCAGCGCTGTTGAAAAAAAAATACAGTTTTTGGTGTTCCTCAAGGAAGTATTTTAGGGCCCACTCTATTTTTGATCTACACAAATAACGTTTGCAATCTAAAGCTAGAGCATGGCACTATCATAACGTACGCTGACGACACTGCTCTACTTTTTTTCAGCTGACTCAGAAAATAAAGTCTACAATCTTGGGCAACACGGATTCAATATTGTAAATAAATGGCTTCAAAATAACTCACTAACTCTAAATGCAGAGAAGACACATTACATTAAGAATTCGATGCGCAAGCAAATATCGAAGAAGTTGCAAATCCAAAAATAATTAGGCAAGTGTACTTTGATCTTTGTCAGTCAATTTTGACTTATTGTATTACTTCATGGGGTGGGCCAAGTAAAACTTTGTTATTGCCCATTGAAAGAGCTCAAAGAGCTATTCTCAAGGTGGCTACTTGCCGACCTTTCCTATTCCCCACTAACCTCCTGTATAAATCTTGTGAAGTACTAACAGTTCGACAGTTATTTATAATGAGCACGGTACTAAAACAACACGCAGAACTTCCATACAGCACTGAATTTACTAAAAGGATACGGAAAGAAATAGTTAGCCCTCAAAAAAGTACAAAACATTCTTTCACAGCCAAATTTAATATGTACCTCGGTCCGCTACTCTATAACAGACTAAATGAAAAAGGAAACATCTACTCCTTAAATCATAGGAACTGCATGAAAATCCTTAAGAAAACTCTTCAAACTATGTCCATAGAAGTTATTACTAGTGCTAAAGTAAAATATTGTTTGTATTATTGTTATTTTTTTAATTAGTTAGTTAAGTTAAGATACTATAATTTTAGACACCATTTTACATTTGTGTACCAATAAGATTAATATGATAATGTGATTATTTAATCATTTAATGTTACCTCCAATCGCCTGAAACACAGGATTACCTAGTTCAGGCACAAATCATGGGTGAACTTGACATAGATTTCAGAAAAACTGTTATTTAACGTTGCACCTTATATTTTTGAATATATTTTTATTATTATTATTTTTTTTTATTTAAAATCTGGAAAATAGAGAAACAAATAGGGCGATGCACTGTTCTGAACGCAGAACAAGAAAATGACTTGGTGTCATGAATCAAAAGATCTATAGGATTTCCTTTAACGCTTAGAGTCCTCCGTCATCAAGCAATTATTTTTGTGAAAAACTCAACATACCAAATAAATTTAACCCGTCTACAAACGAGCTGGAAAAGACTGGTTAAAATTATTTCTCAAAAGGCACCAAAAAAAGGGCTACAAAATCTAAATGATTCATGTTACGATTCTTCTTAGCCACAGGCATCGTTGTCGCTCGTGGAGGCGGGACGCCATGGGTTTTTTTTTTTTTTTTGAGGGTGGGAAATCATCAAATAACTTCTCCCGCTCTGGGCGGAGCGGGAGGGTGTGTCAGACTCTTACTGACTAAAACCCACCCGTATTCCTTCCTGTTGCCTGTGTTGCGGGGGCCTCGGTGACCCATAAGTACCTTCCCGCGACCCCGGCAGGCATCGGCCCTAGTGGACCCCTACTTTGTGCTGACATCTCTTTGAGGCGCGCGTGGAATACGACGCGCCGTCGACCCGGGCCTGGACCTTACCGGACGGTGAGCTACCCATTGCTCACCGTCCGCAAGCCCGCGCCTACGGTGGCCGGAAATCCGCCCGGGATTCCCGACGCCCTGGGCGTCTCCTGCGGCGGCTAGGGGCGAGAGGGCGCGAAACTTGCCTTTCCCTCAACCGTCCCGCCTCCTCCTTTGCGAGCATTACTGCTTCGCAGAAGGAGGTGACGGCTGCCCTCTCGCTCCGTACCATGGCCTGAACCAGGGCCGGACGCGAGAGGTCTCTGCCGCCGATCGCCTCCACGAGGACACGGCGGTGCTCTGCC
Source organism: Atethmia centrago (assembly GCA_905333075.3). Lineage (NCBI taxonomy): Eukaryota > Metazoa > Arthropoda > Insecta > Lepidoptera > Noctuidae > Atethmia > Atethmia centrago. The sequence goes on along the minus strand of HG995383.1, from coordinate 7,637,795 downwards.
CAAGCCGGGCAGACCTCTACCGTATGCTCCACCGTGTCCTCCAGGCGATCCACACAGTGGTGACACCCGGACGTTTCCTCCCACCTTATCCGACACAGGAACCTCCCGAAGCTGCCGTGTCCGGTGAGGACCTGCGTCACGCGGAAGGTGAGGACGCCGTGGCGCCTCTCCAGCCACTCCTCAAAGAGGGGACTTATCGCTGCAATCGTGGCGTGCCCAGCACTGGGTTGCAACAACCGTACTTTCCATGACGCCATGAGATCCCGCCGGAGCTCCGTCCGCTGTGCCGCGATTTCTCGCGGCAGCGGGCTTACGCCCCGGCGTTTCGCCTCCTCGCGCCACTCCCATACGTGCGCGAGGATTTTTGCCTCCAGATCCCATGGCGGCAATCCGGCAAGGAGGCTCGCTGCCTCACAGGAGACCGTGCGGTATCCTCGGACCATCCGGATGGCCATGACCCTTTGGGCCGCGCTCAACCGGCGGGCTGGCCGCAGCGCCAGAGAGCGCGCCCATACAGGTGCCCCGTACAGGGCCATGGACCGCACGACCCCCGCGTAGAGCCTCCGGCAGGAGGCGTTTGGACCTAGATTGGGCATTGACGAATCTGTGATTGCGGTTTGTCTTGTTCGACGTTTAGCCATGTTTGTCAATAGTGTAGGTCTAGAAAAACTAGAAGATGGTATGCAGCAACTATTGGTGAAGGTGTTTCTGGTATGTTACATGTTACTGGGGTTGGAGACCTACCGGGGAGTGGAGAGGATTCATCTCGCGCCGTCTGTAGTAGCTGTTCTGCAGCAATATGATGTTCGTGATCGTTATAATCCAGACCATTTGTACCTTCACTGTCACTGAGATCAGCCAATATGTATATATGCAATATGCATGTAGTCAATATGTATGTATGTATGTGACGCCATGGGTGACGAATCTGAGATTGCGGTTTGTCTGGTTCGACGTGTAGCCATGTTTGTCAAGAGTGTAGGTCTAGAAAAACTAGAAGATGGTATGCAGCAACTATTGGTGAAGGTGTTTCTGGTATGTATCATGATACTGGGGTTTTTACTAAACATAACAGAATAGCATAATTATTTACTAATTATCTTCTCACAGCGGGTTAAAATTCAAAAATACAGTTTTTCGTTTCAGGTTTCATTTACGCAAATTCTGAAAAAGGGCAATCAATCATTGCTTATAAGAATTTCACATACTACCAAAGTAATAAAAGAAATCTGTCGAGTCGTGTCCAAAGATGGCGCTGTACTTCTCGGACGTACAAACACTGCAAAGCACATTTTGTATTAAATTTAAATAATAAAATATTGTCTTCTAGACTTGAGCACAGCCACCCACCTAGTAAATATTGTATTGTTGACGGGATATGCCATAAAATTAAGTCAAGATAATTGTTGAGCTGTAGTTTCCCTACAGCTCAATTATTATCTTAACTTAATGCATTACCTAAAATTGGAAATATCTAAGTGACATGTAATTTGATTTTTGTTAATGTATAATTTGAGTCACGTTCCTTAGCCTTGCCTATATTTGGATACAGGTAATAAATCCTACAATGATAATTTATATTTCAAATTATAATTATTTATGTTTTATTTTAATTATATATGTTTTTCATTCTTCCGTTTGTTGACCCTATAGTCGTTGGACACCGTCCAATGACAGAAATTTACATTCACAGAAGTACCAAATCCGTTCAGCCATTTTGTGAGTTTGTTTGTTTGTAATACTTCTTCTATCTTCTTCTATCTTTTGCATTAATAATATTAGTTAGGATTAAGATACACACATCCAGAACACAACTCTACTTTCGGACCTTCACGTTACTTAAGTAAAGAAGAAGAAACTGGTATCGTATACTGAATTATAGCTTGATCCAAAATGTGAAATTTCTCATGAATTTTAACTGTAGTTATGAAGGTGTCCATTATAATCAGCCTATAATGTCCCCACTGCTGGGACACAGGCCTCCTCTCTGTGAGAGGGAGTGGGCCGTAATCCACCATGCGGGTTGGTAGATGTCACATGTCTTCGAATTTTTGGTTCTGAATGCCGGTTTCCTCACGGTTTCCTGCATATAAGGGTAATTATCCTGGAGATGGGTGGAAAAGGATTTGTATAACGACACCCCAGCATTGGCTTTAATACAAGAAAGGGTGTAACTTTCTTGAATGTCTGTGTTTGAAACAGATTTAATATTTCCAGAAATAAATCTTTTACAAAAATAAGATATAAAAAGTACAAAATTGGAACATTACTATATTACCAACAAGTTTCAAATAAAATTAACATTCTAAATATCTCGTTTCTTTTACGAGAGAAATAGGAAGGAATAATTTATTTTCATTACGCACAAGTTCGAATCGCAATCCGAAGGATTCTGTAATTTAATGCTTATGAATTCATATTGTTGAATTGTCAATATAACATGGCAAGAAAACTGCGTCGCTACTGAGGAGAGCGAGGGGCAGTCGGGACAGCATCATGACAACTGTAGCCGGGAGCTTCGGCTCTCCGATTGCACAACAGTTTGTGCGGAGGTTGATTTTTACTAACACTAGGCAATAAGTTCTTTTTTGTATTTTACTAACACTATAATTATGGATATTTGGTGTCCGAAATAAACTAATTCTATTCTATTATGGAAACCATTTCATTGTAAGTGTATTACGTAATTACCTCGCTGGTCAATATAATTGTTACAATAATTCATATTTATTTTCATAAATTTAAAAGACAAATATACAATATTGATGCTACTAACTATTTACACTAGGTAGACACTAAATTAAATTACTAACTATATATACAAATTAATACAAAAAAAATAGGACACTTAGGCGTCAAAGTATTCGTCCGCATCGCTGTCATCCGGAAATATACAATATACAATGCATTTTTTTTAATAAGCAGACGTCATTTTTTACAGGTTTTGAGTTCATCCAGTCGCAACGAGGCAAGAAGATGATACTATATCAGGGTCACACCTACTGCTATGCTCGCTTAAGCAAAGATGCTCACCATTGGAGATGTACGTTATGTGCTCATAAGAGCTGCAGAGCAAAACTAGTGCTAAGCTTAAATAATCAAATTGTATCTGTAGATGATAGCCACAATCATCCAGCTCGGAAATACATAATCTCTCAAGGGACTTACATTAAAATTTAACAAATTAAAATTGTTAGGAGATTTTGTGGGTCGGAATTTCGAAAGTAACAAAGTATGCGATATAGTTCTGTATTTGATATGAAATTAAAAATGTTAAAAAAGGTCACAAGGTCACATCATCATCTGCCTAGCGTTTACCAAACGATGTTGGGGTCAGCTTCCAGTCTAACCAGATGCAGCTAAATGTTATCAGCCTTATTTGCATATTAATATAAAATTATAACTTTAATTTCTGAATCTTCATCAAATTCAACTTTAAACGTAGGTATGTATTTTTAATAAATGCATTTAATAGAAATCAAGACTTTTGAATATTGTGACAACAGTTTCAAAATCCGTAGGTAAGTACCGTAAACTCGGGTGTATTCTAGGTGTATAACGGCAACATTTACCATTCTCTATAGTAAATTTGTATATGGCAATAATTGGTTTAATATACAAATTTACTATAGAGAATGGTAAATGTTGCCGTTATGATGACAAACTTTTTTCTTAAAACTGTTGTCTTTCACCCCAGTAGTTGTCAATACACCCCAGTTTACGGTACCTAACCCTTTTTCTTCATATATCCTATTTCTTGTTTTCCATTTCCCATCTACAACAAAACAGAACAATTAAAAAACTCAAGTTTTTTCTTTCAGGCTACACGTTCATAAAATCACAGCAGAGCAGCAAATTAATACTCCACAAGGACTATACATACTGGTATGTGCGAAGAAACATTAAAAGAAGAACAACTTCTTGGAAATGTTCTTCTCACAACAGCAAAAAATGCAAAGCTACATTGGAACTGGATTATAGAAACAAAATCGTGGACCCGGACATTGAGCATACGCATCCCCCACCCAAACTGAACCCGTTGCATTATCAACCGATTTCAGTACCTACTGATCATTTGTGTATAACTTATGGGGACTGAAATAAGGCATTTATTTAATCGAACCTCTAATAATTCCCATTTTGCGCTCATAAAAATAATATTGAACATTCTAATATTATGACTGCGCCCCTTTTTATGGAGCTCAAATAATTTCTAATTTTGGATCTTAAAAAATACTATTCCACCAAATAACCGCGAACAACTTGAATGGTCAGCTTGCGGGCCGATGCTGCGACACCGCTCGTTTCGCTCGCTCGGCTCGCGCGTGGTTTGTCACATTTCTTACTTAACCTAACCCATTCGGTCGGGGTGTCCTAGCTTAGTTACTACAACCAAATATGAGAAAAGGCCAAAAATTTAAAGAGGCTCAGTTATTTAAAAAAAAAACTTAATAAAAGTTCATTAATTTAAAAAGTGTCCATCATTAGAAGATCAATAAGTTTTTAGAGGTTCAGTTAAATATTTCTCTTGAAATAAGGTACTAGCCTTAACTCACCCACCTTTTTATTAATTATAAAAATGTGCAATACTTATTAATAGTAGGTATACAATAATATATAGGTATCCTTGTAGTGCCTTTTTTGACCACTTTTGGGAGAAATTATATTCTAAACAGCAGCCATTTTTTATTAATTTATTGTTATAAAACATTTGTGTCTTTGTAATGAATTAATCAGTATAGTATTTACTTGTAATAAAATATACCTAATCTATGGAATATAAAAACATGTTTTAATTAGAAGGCTTGTGGCTAAGTGAGGGGGTTTGTTTGTGGCTAAGGAACAACAGCTGCACGGGTCGATCGATCAGGTTAAGCTACGCTTGCCGCGATTAGTCCGTGGATGGGTGACCATCTTTATATACCAAGACACCTCCTTGCCTCGGAAAGCACGTTAAGCCGTTGTTCCCGGCTGTCATTTGTAGATCTTTGACAGTCGTTACGGGTCGTCAGAAGCGCGAAAGTCTGACAACCACTTACCAAGGGGTATCGTGTTACCCAGCAACTGGGTTTTGGAAGTCAGATAGGCAGTCGCTCCATATAAAATACTGGTATTGAGCTGTATCTGCGTAGCTGTATGTGCTGCGGTAAGACTGGAAGCCAACCCAACATAGTTGGGAAAAAGGCTAGGCAGATGATGATAACTTAAGTTTTCATCATCAGGTGCTGGACAGACATAGGCCTCTTCTATTGCATGCCATTCAACTCGATTTTTGGCAACTCTCATCCAGCTGAGACCAGCCACCCTGTAAAGATCGTCGGTTCACCTAGCCCGAGTTGTACCTTACGTTTGCCGATTCGCGGTATTCACTCAAGAACACGTCTGCCCAACGGTCATCGGTTCTACGGCTAATATGGCCGGCCCATTTCCACTTCAGCTTGCTTATTCTGTGAGCTATGTCGACAACTTTGCTTTACTCAATCTTAGCTGGTTTAAATAATATTCTCTCTTTATTAAGAGCGAAGAGGTTATTCTCATTCAACAAAGATAATAGAGATCGCCGCATAAGTGAAGACTAAGACAAAATTTACACAAGCATGTGACACATACGATTAAGTGTAGGAAGAAATACCCTAGAAGATCTTGAAGCAAGAAGAGAAAACTCGTGCAGCTGGATACAGAAGATGGATGAATCCTATCTTCTAGCGTATATCTGCGATAGGAAATCGAAAGAGATGTAGACACCGTGTGTAAGAGATAATGTTCTGCTATCTACTTGACAACCACGTATTTGATTCTAATGTTCAAATTGTTGATACCTAACGGTATCACGCGAAGCTGTATATGTATAAACAACGTCTATGGAAGAATAGATGCAAATAAAAAATAAACAGTTATTCGTGACGTTTCAAAGAGAGAGTTGATGCAAGTATGGGTAGATTTGTTGAGTAGTTAAATGTTGCGGTATCGGAATTAATTATATAACTTGTGTTGTCCAAACTAGTAAGTAGTGTTGATCCGTAGTTAGATAAAGACATAGTCGATGAAGAAGTAGCTAAAGGTGGGGAGCAAAAATAACTAAAAACAAATGAATTGTGACAAAGAATTTAGTTTCAGACTTTACGTTCATAATGTCGCAAAAAGGCAAGCAGTTAATACTGTTAAATGACTACACGTACTGGCATGCTAACCAAGCTAGGAAGAAAAAGATAGGTCGTTGGAGATGTTCTTCCCATAATAGTAGAAAATGCAAGGCTAAGCTAGAGCTTGACTGTTTTAAACAGATTATACAGGCTGATATGAATCATACTCATCCACCACCACAATACTGTATGAATAATGGGAAATACTTTAGAATCTCTTAAGAGCGGCACAGCCGTTCTCACCGTGAGAATTTAGGTAAAGTGAGTTTGACGTGCGCTGATTCCCTAGCGTCGGATAGGATGATAATGCACTTCAAGCTCACTCTACCATAATTTTCACGATGAGATTTTAACAGAATACCACTACAGACTTGTATACTACTACACACATCGCGCCACGTCAATGAAGCGTGGTCATCGGCCACATTGATTCTCATGAAGCTACTTTTCGACTTTTGGGTAATGAGACCGTGTAGGATGGCGTCGGGTGCTAAAAATGTGCTGTGGCCTTACCGATTCTTTTGCTGATGCTTCAAGCTTTTTTTCTTTTTCCGTCAAACAAACTTTACTTTGTGCCTGATAGGTGACATTTTTATTTTATTCTCATAATTATGGATGTTCCTAGTCTTTTTTATTTAGGCAATTGTCTTTTTTTCTGTTTCGATTATGAATTAGATATCATTGTTACTTTAGTGTTTACTTTGTTATTATCATTGTTCCATTTTTTGTTTTTCTATTTTGAAGATAGATGTTTTCTGATTTTATCCTGTTTAAAAGGTATAAATAAATCTTTAGTTTTTCCTTCCAAAGACTCCCTTTATCTCTTGTGTAAGTAACTTTGAATAAATCTGATGTTTCGTTAGATTGCTTTTGATTGATTATTTTATACGTTATGTAGGTATATGTTTTTTAGGTCGGAGTTTAAGAACGATCTGGGTATAATTCCCACGATTTATCATCTTTTAATCAATTGTAATTGTGACATCTTGGCTACTCTAGGTGATTTGAGTTTGTAAAAACGTTATTTTTAGTAGCGTCGTAAACGATGGACCTTTGTTATAAATAATCAACCATATCTTTTTATTGCAGAAACAAGACGAATCCGTCCAGGAAGAAATCTATCAAGAGCCGAAATCTTAGAAAGAAAAAGAGTTGCATCGAAAAAAAAATATGATGCAATAAGACGAGATAAAAAATTATATGAGGAATTCAAACAAAAGCAACGTTTGAAATACATGAAACGAAAAGAAGATAAGAAGATCGTACCCGTTAGCGAGATGTCACCACGTGAAAGAAAGGAAATGAGGAAGAAGTGGCGAGAACAGCAGAAAAAGTATTATTACAGGAAGAAAATGAAAACATTCTTGGATGACGAATTTGAATAGCTTAAGGCGCTGACAAGAGGCAAATGACCAAAATAGGCTTGTCTTAAGAAAAAAAATTGCAAAATCTGTATAGTTTGTGGTAGTGGAAAAAATATTATGTTAATTTTGAACATATTTCTCAGAACTTGGTTGTTACTAAAACAGGTTTTGATAAAAGATCTCGATACAAACTAACGTTAAACTAACCTCTTACCTTGAGTTCCAAACCAAACTATCTGTAGTAAGTATCAACATATTATACGTTACGTATTTAATTAATAACAAGAACGTCTTATTTGAATGCAGAACTTGGTTGTTTTTTATTTTAGATTACTCAACTCAATTTTGAGTAAATAGATAATTGCTTCATATTTTGCAATAAATTACAAGCGTTGTGTCATCTCGCTTCTCTTTCTTTTCTAAGCAGTCTGACAGTGACCGCGGTTTAGGTTTTGTCAGCGTCTTAAGGGCGGAAAAGACTTATATAATACTTCGCGCACGTCAGTGAAGCGTACTCATCGGCCACATTTCATCTCAGGAAGCTCCTCTTCATCATTTGGGTAATGAGCGCATGTGGGTGCGTGTAGCGTCAGTTGTTACAAGTGTGGCCTTAACAGTTGCTGATGCTTCATGCTTTTAAGGGTTTACAAATACAATTGATTAAAAGATGATAAATTAATGGGAATTATACCCAGACACTGGTGCCGATTCCCTTGTTCACAAACTAAACAAAATTTAAGTTCAGTGCATCTTTTTCTTTCTATTTCAATAAGAAAATGACAGTAGATACATTTTAGTTTAGTCCTGTCAAATTAATCACCGCTTGACGTAAATTGACGTAATTTTAGTAGGCAAGTTTTTAATCACGTCTAAACTTGTATGGAGTAGTGAGATGCACCGAACTTAAATTTTCTTTAGTTTGTGAACAAGGGAATCGGCACCAGTGTCTGGGTATAATTCCCATTAATTCATCATCTTTTAATCAATTGTATTTGTGACATTCATTAATTCTCCTTATTGGTGATTCCAGTTTCATCATCTGCCTGCCTTTTCTGAACTATGTTGGGGTCGGTTTCTAGTCTAAACGGATGCAGCCGAATACCAGTATTTTACATGGAGCGACTGCCTATCTGACCTCCACCACCATTTACTGGGTAACATATACCACTTGGTAAGACTGGTGGTCAGATTTTCGGGCTTCTGACGAGCCGTAATAACTGTCAAAGATCTACAAATGACAGCCGGGACCAACGGCTTATCGTGCTTTCCGAGGCACGGGGGGTCTTAGTATGTAAAGATGGTCATCAATCCACGGACCAAACGGGGCAAGCGTAGCTTAACCCGATCTATCGACCTGTGCGGCTGTTATTACTTAGCCACGAGCCCCTCGAGTGATTCGAGTTTATAATTCGTTTTTTTTTTAGTAGCGTTGTGATCAATGGGCCTTAGTTTTGAGAAAGTGCAGCAAATTTGAAATAGTCGTATTTCTATATTAATGCTAAAGCTATCTGTGTTTTTTTGCCGTAAACACAATGTTACATGACATATGAAGTCGATCAATCTGCCTAGCCTTTTCTACTATGTTCTGTTTGGCTTCCAATCTAACCTTCGTTTATTTTAATTGTATTGACATTTTATTTTTGTTTTAATAAAAAAAAAATACATTTATTTGCGGTAAACATAACGCTAACAAAGAACCCAAACACGAAAGAAAAATTTGGGGCATAAAAAACTGGGATGATATTGCGGGCGCGACAGGCAGCAACATGCCTGTCGCGCCCGCGATATCACCCCAGCCTGCACGAGCCTTAATATGAATCACCTCCACGCAAAACAGCCATCGCTCAGCATAACGCTGCAACCCTATGCGAGACAGAGCCCCAGCGTTGATTTTAAGCGACAGCCGGCGTTAACGTGATGACGTCAACCGGTGCATCAAAATTAATGAATTCTGTGGCTTTTTAATTTGTCCCTACTCATTCATTTATTTTAATTGCACTGACATTTTATTTAGATCTATTTATTATGTGGCAGTATTTTGAAATATAATTTAATTTTATGTATTTTTCTTAAGATTGCCATCGACACGCCAAGAAGAGGATTTTAAGACAATTGTGTTATAAACACAGATACACGAATGATAGCTTCCATAATCTTAAATAAAATTTGATTACTTATTAAAAATAAGTTGTTAAAACATATGGAGTATATTAACTGTTTAAGAGCTCCCAAAAACTTTCCACCGACTGATAGTGTAGAGAGCTCACAAGAAAAAAAAAACATAGAATATAATATTTTATTCTATTTCAGGTTTCAAGTTCATCAGATCTCAAAAAGGGACTTCGTTGATACTGCTGAATGGATTCACATATTACAATACTCGACAGTCGAAGCTTGGGTTCAGCCGCTGGAGATGTTCCTCCATGAAAAGCAAATTCTGTAAAGCGTCATTATTGCTGGATGCTAACGCTACCACCATCTTAAACGGGAATTATGAGCATACACATTCACCGCCTATGTATCTTAATTACGATCAAAGGAAGATAATTGTACAAAGAAATTAGGTATACACAAACACACATAAACTTACGCTATCATCCCATGGGGTAAAGAAAGAAAGAAAAAAAATATTGGGACACGTACATGAAATACAACAATAAAAAAGAACATAAAACTAATAAAAACATGAAAACATTAAAAAATAACATAATAGTGAAAACAAAAACAAAATAGAAGACCTGTGCGAAGCCAAAAAAGCTCCTATCTCAGCATGATGCTGCGATATTTAATAGAAAAACAAATACCGCAGCGCTGGTATTCTGATAGGGCCCGCTGTGATGCCACGGACACACCTATGTACATAAAATCAATCCCAATAGAGGATGCGGTAAAAAACAATAATAAATAAAATAAACAATAAATTAGAACAGGCAGAACCTACAGAACGCCACCTGCTACGAACCTTACATACTCCTTTTGCATAGTTCACGTTAACACACCTGGCCATACACGGACGCTGGTTGTGAGGAAGCACCTGATTTTTGTGAGGACCATCACCAATAAGGTCACTATATTGTGAAGTTTGTTGTAATTATTCAAATATGTGTATTTAAATAAATGTGAATTAAAAAAAAAAACAAAATCAAAATATTTTATGTAACATAAGCACCTACATGGGCACTTATGAAACGCCTAAAGTCGGCAAGAAACTCCACGGTTACTCTTTTAAAATAATTGGCTTTTACAATGTTTTCAAATTACAGTGTTAATAGGTATGGGAGGACAGTGTAGGCTTGTCAACAAGTACCAGGTACTTAACAAAATAGAAAATGGTCTACTAATCTACAGTCTATTAAGCCTACAACGTTCTCACATTCACAAATCATTCAAAATCTATACGAAAGATAAATAAAATAATATAAACCAAAACCTATTTAAATCAAATGACACGATTGCCATTACAGCTGTAACAAATCTGAATTAATATCCTGTCCACAAATGCCACTGTTAAATAGTTGAAATTTGAATTTTATGGTATATAATTTCAATGTTGAATGTCGTGTACACCTGTAATTATACATAAGAACTTATACCTGTTAACTTTTATTAAAATAATGTAAGATATAAACATAATTATGCTGTTGATTGGGGTGTACCTATTTTAAATAAATAGCTGAAACCAGAATTTAATAATATATTTAAACTCGCTTAAATAACAGTCAATAAATACCTAGTATAAAGCCAAGCGCACACACAATAAAGTATGGTGCGACCCACATTTTCGGACAAAAAAGTATGGCGCGACCCACATTTTCGGACAAAAAAGTATGGTGCGACCCACATTTTCGGACAAAAAGGTATGGTGCGACCCACATTTTCGGATAAAAAAGTATGATGCGACCCGCCTTTAGTGTGCGTTGATTCATGGAAAATGTACGAAAGTGATGTAAAGTCGAATTATTAATTCACTGCAGTAATCTGACATGTGCTAGCTGTCACTTTGTGTAATAAAATGGTCATATTTATTGTAATGGTGAACGTTTAGTTTAGTAGATTTATGTAAATGTAAAATAAATGTGTAATAATAACTGTAAAAGTCAAATAAATATTACATTTTTTTTTAAGAAAGAAAATACATTTATTTAGCACAGGCTAAAAGTCACACAATATAAAATTATATATGACGGAGAAGGTACGTCTCGCTCGTTATCAACAGCTATATTTTAACTTAACTCCGGTCAAGCGTTATGTTGTAGACTCTGTCGAGCGCCGCTTGGTGACGCTGGCGTCCCGATTAGTCAAACGAGTGACTAACGTATTTCCGACATATATTTTACACAAAGCTAGCACATCTCAGATTACTCCTGTGAATTAATAATTCGACTTTAGAATTATTATTGAAATGCGTTGCGATGCGGCGCGACCCACCCAACTGCGTGAACTTTAATGTTATTTAAATACAGACGTACGGCCTACAGCACCTGGAACATTTAATAAAAAATATATTATTGAATAAAAAAATATGTTATTCCATTTCACACTTCAAGTTCATAACATTTATACAAACTGTTAAACCTTTAATACTTCGGTATGGCTACACATACCATAGTGAACCGAAGAAACAAAACAGGGTTTTCGTTGGACGTGCACTATGATAAGCAAAGGCTGCAATGCATACCTGACGCTTAATTTTGAAAACGAAATTATTAAAACCAATTATGATCATACACATGCACATCTCACGCACTTCTAAAAAGCAGTTTAGGGGTTTTTAAAAGATTTTTTTTCCTTGTTTGGGTCGGTTTTGTGAAACATCGTGAGGAAACCGGCATGTCCTAGATCCAAACATTCGAAGACATGTGACATCTACCAACCCGCACTGAGCCCGCGTGGTAGATTACAGCCCATTCTCTCTCGAAGAGAGGCCTGTGTCCCAGCAGTGGGAACATTATAGGCTGATTATGATTATGCTTATGCTAATAGTGTTCCCACTGCTGGGACACAGGCCTCCTCTCTGTGAGAGGGAGGGGACGTAATCCACCACACAGACCCAGTGCGGGTTAGTAGATGTCACATGTCTTCGAATTTTGGGATCTATGACATGCCGGTTTCCTCACGATGTTTTCCTTCATCGTTTTGAGAGAAGTGGTGATGAAATAATTTAAATAAAGTAAAGCGCCTGACTGGGTTCGAACCTACGACCTACAAGTCATAAGTCACGACCATTACCACTGGGCCACCACAGCTCTATGCTAATAATGATTAAAAATTCTAATAATTATTTAATGTAAATATACTCGTATACACTGATTTTTTTATCGGTGGCGTACAGTTGCAAACCATTCAAAATCTGAGGCCCACTTGCACCTCAAATCGCTAAATACGTTTAGTGCTAAATGTATTTAAAACGTCGCTCTGTTTATGTCAGTCGGTTGAAGATGACAGAGACAGAATTATGTTTTAAATGTTTATCGTAAAGTTATGTAAAGATTAACACGTTTGCTTAACCATGTACATTTTTTGACGTTTGAACGATTATTTGCCCAGCAGTGGGACGGACAGTGTAGGCTAATAAAAATAAAGTTTCTTAACTATAAGCAACGCTTATAAGTAAGGGGGTTAAGGTTTCCGATGAGAATCTAAACACGTTCATTCGTAAAATAAAACATGTAAATAAACAATATTTTTTTAATTAAAATCGAATAATAAGTGTAATTAATAATTTAGTTTGAATCGATAACTAAGTTTCTTAACTTTACACAACGATAAGAATCTAAAACTGTTCATTCGTAAAATAAAACTTCTAAACTAAAAGTATTTTTAATATTAATATTGAATAATAAGTGTAATTAATAATTAATTATGTTGAATCGATAACTAGGCGTAATTTCTTTTAATTGTATTCAAACTAAGGCCCTTTCACAGTTATTGTACCTCTGACAGCAGCAACCCAACAGCACCCTTATGACAAAGAGAATAAAGATCACTGTGATTTTGACAGTGACGCAAAATCAGAGGTAAAATAACTGAAAAAGGCCAGCGCACCCTAAGTCAACTAAGGCAGCTGGAGCGTGAGAAAAGGTACTTATTCCAGCTTTTTTTACCGGCCTACGCTGTCCCACTCCTGGGCAAATGCCTCCCTCCACTCCTTCCATCTTTCGCGAGCCCTCACGTCCTCTTTCCAGTTTTGACGGAACCTATCCAGCTCGTCCCGCCATCTCCTACTTGGTCTGCCGCGACCCCGCCTCACTGTTTCAGGGCCAGTTCTGTGCTATTTGGGCCCACAGTTTGTCCGGCATGCGGCAGACATGTCCTGCCCAGTCCCATTTAAATTGGGCAGCCTTTTGAACCACGTTGCTATCTTCGTTTTGTAGCGCAGTATTGTGTTTCGAACACGATCCGTTAACGCCTAGTATACTGCGCTCCATTGCTCGTTGGCAAACCTTGAGTTTAGACTTCTAGATGTTAGTCAAAGACCAAGTCTGCGCATCATAGGTTGAGACGGGAAGAATACATATGTCCATGAGCCTGCGTTTCAGTGCCATAAGCAAATCAACCTTGAATAGATCCTTCATGGACCGGTAGCTCTTCCAGGCGTTTTCCGTTCGTCTTGTGATTTCTTTATCTTGCCTCGCCTGGAAATACTTTTACTTGGGCCTAGTAGTCTCTTTACTTGGCCCAAGTAAAGATATTCCTGGACATGTTGTATTGTCACCCCGTCTACTTTTATGCTTCCAGGTGTTTCGTTGCGTCGCGGCAAAGTCCGAAAGGCCAGAGGCCACGGTGTCCGCCGTGGCCTCTGGCAACACACAGGCAAGGGAAGGTACACGGGTGGGTTTTAGTCAGTAAGAGTCTGATACACCCTCCTACTCTCTGATAATTGAACACTCAAAAAAAAGGTGTTTCCTTGCACATAACTTTGGTCTTCGACATATTCATCTTCAGTCCAACCTCAAGGCTTGCGTTACTAAGTTCTTGGAGCATCTGTTCGAGTTAGAAACGTAGATTTCTCGGTCTCGCTTCGATTTTTTCGTCAGATTTGCCAGTCTTGCTTCGATTCCAGATTATTTTACCTAAAACATTTTTTCCAGATTTTAAGTTGATCAAATCTCAGCAAGGAAGAACGTTAATCTTGCATAAGGATTATACTTTCTGTTACCTCCGGCGCGCGGAGACTAAAGGCATCAATCATTGGCGCTGTACTGCCCACAGTAGCAAAAACTGTCGGGCAAAACTAGCGCTAAATCAGGAACAAGAAATTATCTCAGCGAATTATGGACATAATCATCTACCGCCAAAGTATGCTTTTAGTAATGGTACATATATAAGAATTACGTAAACATTTATCTATGTGTGATAATGATGATATTTATGTCAATATTAAATTATGTTTTAGAACTGGGCGAGTTCGGTGTTTCCTAACCGACTACTCTGAGAATATAGACAGAAACAAACTCAGAGGTCACAGTCTCTTTTAAAGTCCAGACATAACTTGGACGGGTCATAAGAAGTCCATATAAAACAGTGTCTGAGTCATCTCAGACACTGCTTTATATGTTGTTTTACTGTTTTTTATGACCTTTCCAAGATGAGCAATGGGTAGCTTACCGTCCGGTAAGGACCAGGCCCGGGTCGACGGTGCGTTGTATTCCACGCGCGCCTCAAAGAGATGTCGTCAGCACAAGTGTAGGGGTCCACTAGGGTCGATGCCTGCCGGGGTCGCGGGAAGGTACTAAAGGGTTACCGAGGCCCCTGGCAACACAGGAAACAGAAGGAATACGGGTGGGTTTTAGTCAGTGAGAGTCTGACACACCCTCCCACTCCGCCCAGAGTGGGAGAAGTTATTTGATGTTTTCACACCTAAAACGAAAAAAAAAGATTGTGTTTACTCAAAACTGTGTTATTCTTTCCTCAAAAGATAATTCTTTTGAGGAAAGAATAACACAGCGAGACCACCTGAGCAGACCTGTCCAGTCAGTGCAGTCTTTTGTCAGTAATCGTGTAGCTTAACTCAGAACTTAAGAAGCTCAATGACTCGGCGAACAATAGCAAAGAAAGGATATTTGGGTATGCCGCATAAAGTACTCAAACTGCCAGACCATCATTAAAACTAATTGAGAAAGAAATACAAAATGAAAAAGATGACCCCACATAGTTTACACCTTCACAGTCACATATTATCTTAAGATTTAATTGTGAATAACTTGTGAATCTCTTTCTAGTCTTCTTTCTAACGAGTCCGCCAAAGCACTGGCTGCCATTTAAATACGTAGATAAAAGTTTGTTTGGTTTATGACACTAAGGCCCGCTTGCACCACAAATCACTAAATGCGTTTAGCGTTAAACATATTTATCTACACCCATGCTATAAATCCTCTATACAAGTTTCTGAAACAGATAGCTTATTGCCAAATTAAAACAACCAGTGTCATAGTAACCATAATATCATCCAAACGAGTGTTATAATGTTGTACTAAATTTAATTATGCAACTCCTTTTCCAAAAAAGAACATTGTCATGCACGCGTGATTCACTACCACAGCGCCGTAATTTTAAAAAAACTTATAGGTTATTCGAATTCACGTCGTATCCCGCCATTTTTGTTCGATATTAGTATTGCAAAAATGTATTACTCTTTTGTTTACAAAAATGAGTGATGCAAGCTTTGATAACACACCACCAGATATTTCTAATGCAGCTAAGGTCATTTCTAACCAATTATTACCAGAAACTTTCCATGAATTTACATAGTTCTTACAACGGGATCCTGTCGTTTTGCCGAAAAGATTTTGCCAAAATTTCACTACCCAAACAAATATTAGCAAACTTTTTTTTTACCAATGCAATGTTTGGAATGATTTTAGTACGCACATTTTCATTTGGTCAAATTTTTACTTGGCAGAATATTATCAAGGATAATTTCGTTTAGGCATTTGGTCTTTAATCAAATGATTTATTACAGCAAACAATCTTCAGAAAATAAACGCTAAAGAAGTTTGTGTGCTTGATTTTTTCTGAAACAAGTCAAATTTATGTTTACTTATGGAACTAGTTAGAGTAGGTTAATTATTTAAAAAAATGGTTAGGTTAGGTTAAAACTGAGACCTCCTACGCACGAGCCGAGCGAGCGAAATGAGCGGTGCCGCGGCAGCGTCCGGCGAGTGCCAGAAACAAATAGATTATATAGAAAAAAATATGGAAAAAAAGAGATTATTTTTAGCAAGCTATCGAGAACCGAACTACTTAGTTAGTCGAGGTAGAAAATTTATTTTACGTAAAATGAGTTATTCCAACTGAAATATTTGACTACATAAAAATTGGCAAAAGTACTAGTTCGTAAACAAGTTATTGTTTAAACGTTCACTTGCCAAACATTAGGTTTGCGTTACAATTATTTGTGAAGAGATTTTTTGCTAAGTAATAATTTGGCAAATGAAATTATGCGGAATATTGTTTGGGAGGTGATAATTTGGCAATTTCTTTTCGATGAAACAAGGGAGACCCTCTTACAACACTGTACACACCCTATGGTTTCAGAACATTTTATAGAGGATTAATATCATGTGTGTAGATAAAGTCTTGTATGCAACTGTACATAATTAGGCATGTAATATTATTATCACATGAGTGTTTTAATACCCCTTATTATACAACAGTTGCATAAATAACTATTAAAACATCATCCTGTTTTGTCATCTTCAAACGATTAACAGAAACAGAATGATTTTATAAATTCGTTTTAGTTAAATGTATTAATAAATACTTTGTTTATAATTATTTCTCAATTTATTTCTTATTAACTAATAATTTGTCATGATAACCTCAAAGTAATTATGTCCATTTTTATTAATAAAGATATTAAACAAATAAAAGATCGTTTTAGTATTTCTGAGACACGTCTTTGTTTTTCAGATGACTTTTGGGACGCAGGCCTCCTCTCTGTAAAAGTGAGTGGGCCATGATCGGGTAGGCCTGGTTCGGGGGTGTTGGGCGTTGGGCGTCGTTTTGAATTTTCGCTTCTAGGACATGCCTGATTTTCACGAGGTGTTAAACGGTTTTGTCGCGATGTTTTGTTGTTGCGAGATGAACTGGTTATGGTATCCAAAAACCCTCAAAAATGATCGATCCTAAAACTACGTTATAACTTTCTAGTTATAACGTAGTTTTAGGTCCTAATAAAGATTTTTTAAACACATTTTAAGTGAACGCAGGTACCTTAAAACTTTTAATGCTTTTTAGGATTGGCGTTTATACAAACAACGAAGGGCCGGACCATATTGCTGTTTCAAAATTACAAATTCTACCATCTCCGTCACACTGTAAAAGAAGGCCATGAGACCTGGCGATGTACTTCCAACAAGAGCAAACATTGCAAGACGATGCTGGTGCTGGACCGCTATAGAAATGTAATATCTTTGAGCTGTGAACATAGTCATCCACCACCTTATGGTTTTTAGTCAATTTTACCTATTTGGGAGACCATGGAATGTCTTACAGCATGACTGCTGCAATGTACTTTTAGCAAGAGCAAACATTGCAAGACGATGCTGGTACTGGATCGATATTGATATATAATAGGTATCTCTGAGCTGTGAACATAGTCATCCACCACCTTATTGTTTTTAGTAAATTTTGCCAACTTGGGAGACCGTGGTATGTCTGATGATATAGTATTTTTTTTTTTTTATTGAGGTTGGGAAATCATCAAATAACTTCTCCCGCTCTGGGCGGCGCGGGAGGGTGTGTCAGACTCTTACTGACTAAAACCCACCCGTATTCCTTCCTGTTGCATGTGTTGCGGGGGGGCCTCGGTGACCCATAAGTAACTTCCCGCGACCCCGGCAGGATGATATAGTATGACATTAAAAGTAAAGTACATTACTTTTAACAAGGGCAAACATTGCAAGACGATGCTGGTACTGGACCGATATCATCATCATCATTATCATCATCATCAGCCTACAGCAGTTCACTACTGGATGGACTCTCCCTAATTAATAAAGCTGCTACCAGCCACTCTGCAAAGATCGTCGCTCCACCTAGCCTGAGGGCATCCGCTTTCGGCTGGACCGAAAATCTATGAGCTGTGAACCGCATTATTGTTTGCCGAAAGACGTCCACTGCTAGACGGCTTTGTTTTTAGATAATTCTACCCATTTGGGAGATCTTGGTATATCTAATTGTATATGGTTTAGTGATACCAAAGCATTTATAATTTTTTTTCATATCATTACAAAAACTATCGTAAAATTTCTTCCATTTTGGAAGTTTTGTTACTGTTGTAGCTACCATTTACTGAGAACGTATTTTATTGACTTGAATGTGCTAGAAAATCTTTGTTTGCTTTGTGCTCTGGACGCTTTTAACATGCATGTCTTTCTATATGTCTACATCGTTCTCACATAGGTACTCGTACCTATATACAGCATGTATATTTAGTAACCAATAATTTGTATCAATATTTTTTATTTAAAAGAGTGAGCATGGAGTTTATTGCTCGTTATTCTCCGTAGGTTACCAACTACGCTTTGGAATGGGCAACTAACTTCATATTTATTTATGTATTTAATACTTTAAGCTCACAAATGTACAGAGGCGGACTTAATGCCATAGGCATTTTCTACTAGTCAACCTTTGGGTGATGCAGAGACAGACAGTGGTAGGTGCAATAACGAAAACTGTGGAATAAGTATTTATTAAAATATAAGTATATACATACATACATACATACATATATCTATTAAAACATTAAATATAATACATATACCTAATTATACATAAATATAAGACCAAATAAACCATATTTCTGACTGACCGACTCCTTGACAATTCAAAAATGCCTGTAAATGGTTTAATTGAAATAAATGATTCGAGTTATTTTGAATTTAAGCAAAGTACATTTCGTGTCTGCTGTATTTTTGTCAAATATTAAACATTTCTTTTACAGTTATACTTATTTAAATTAGATGTTTTCAATTAACAGTATTCGTATGTTTGTTAAATAAAAAACTGTGAACTTTCGCTGGTTAATTCATTTTGAATTTGTATTAATCAAAATATTATTAGAGTTCTCCAGGGTCCAGGTACTTCGCGGGAAATCCGAAAGGGATACCGTGGCCTCTGGCAACATACAGTTAACGGAAGGAACACGGGTGGGCTTCAGTCAGTAAGAGTCTGACACGCCCTCCCGCTCCGCCCAGAGCGGGAGAAGCTATTTGATAAATTCCCACAAAAAAAAAAAATGGTTCCAGGTACATGAACGATTATGACAAATCCCTCATAATCAAGTACCTGGAGCCTGGAGTACATTAATAATACTTGAACACTGAAGTTTATACGAAGTCAAAATAAATGAATTAGCGAAACTTCACAATCGCAATGAGTATCGATATCTAATGATACCCATCACGTCTGTATACATAGCACATAGTTGTTTCATGATCTCAATGTTTTTAAACCTACCATCAATATAAATATATGTAATAGGTAGATGAATTGTATGCAATGTGTAACTGAATGAATGCACATAATGAAAGTAGTTTATTCAGAATCGTTTACTGAATCTATTCCTGATTTTTTCACTGTACAGTCAGAACAAACCTAAATGGACGAAGTACGCTAGAGTACTTTGGTGACTGTGTGCGTGCGTAGATTTGTAATGTGACTACAAAACAAACCTAAAAGGCTCCTGCATACTGAGGCGATATCGCGGGCGCGACAGGCAGCAATATACCTGTCGCGCCCGCGATATTGCCCCAGTCTGTAAAAGCCTAAATGGACGAAGTACGCTAGAGTACTTGGGCGACTGTGTGCTTGCGTAGATTTGTAATGTGACTACAAAACAAACCTAAATGGACGAAGTACGCTAGAGTACTTGGGCGACTGTGTGCGTGCGTAGATTTGTAATGTGACTTCAATTTTATTTTCTCCTACAATCAGTATAATTAATTTAATAAATGATCAATGTTATGTACATAATAATATTAAAAAATCAGTGTATGTATTATTATTATAACATAATAGGTATTGTAATTGTTTCGTAGTATGCGTTAATTCCGAGACATGTTGTATATTAGAAACATGTAAATAAAAGACGTACATAATTAATATAATATACCTTTCGTAATATGTTACACGTAGTTGTGGGTTTTCTTACCTATGTAGGTTAAGAATCCAGTAGTTTTTTTTCTCTGTAAGATAATAAGGTTATATTGTGACAGTGACGTTTAAATTTATATACATATATATTACCTCCATAATATACAATATGTAAGAAAAACCCTGTTGTTCCTTTTAGGAACGTGTACCTATAAGCAGAAAATTGATGAAATTATAATAAAAAAAAATTAAGCATTGGCTAGTCGAGAGGTCAAAATCAAATAACTATTAAAATCGACACATTCAAAAAAATGTTTACAGTATCTGATTTTACAAGTAAATCTTTATTTCGCTAAATAGCCTACTAGCTCGAGCTTTCTTTGAATGCGACAAAAGATGCCGACAAAAACTCCCGCCGGGCATGTCGGCGGGTCGGTACCACGTGCCTACCTACCCCGCCGCCCCGCCACCCGTCTCCCTGCGAATAACTTCTTTAGTCTCCCGCGCACCTTACTTCAGAATGGATGTTATTGTTGACCTACGTAGTTAGTGAATTGTGTTTCGTTTACGTAAACGTTGACAATGTCTTATTCTAACGTAGAATATTTTAATATGTTGATGTGTCTTCGGAAATGTGACTGCAATTATGCAGAAGCACGCAGACTCTACCAAGAACGTTTTGCGATCATTACCGTCGGCGATGGCATTCCAACGTTTGCACATATGTACGTACAATACCGGCAATGTGCACGGGCGAGACCTGACACCGAGCTGACGTAGGCAGACCGAGGACTCGAGACAGAAGTCTTGGACTTATTTGAGCACGATCCAACGCGAAGTACACGCTCAGTGGGACACGAACTCGGAGTAAATCATATGCACGTTAGGAGAGTACTCAAAGAAGATGGCCAGCACCCATTTCACTATTGTCGTGTCCAATCACTACTTCCCTCCGACTATGAGCCAAGAAGTGTAGAGGTACAAGGAAAGAAGAAGTGTGGAGGTGGTCATATCGAACAGCAACTCCGTGGCCGTCAAGTAGATATCATAATAAATTAATGCATTAAAATGTAAATAGGTACATCAGGTTTTATGTGACAGACATGGCGAATTTGTTTTTTTTTAACGTAGTGAAGTAGTGTAGTTGTAGTAGTATAGTTGTACGTAAATGTAGTTATAACAATTATCAATTGTGCTTAAAAATACTGTGTAAACCAAGATTTTCAAAGATTAATTCGTTAAAGTGATACTGATAAACAACAGCTGACAAGGTCACGAACTTGTGTAGAAAAATAGGTAGATAATCGGCGGCGCGGCGGCGCCGATCAAAGAGAGGGCGGGAACGTTCTATCTACTTCTGGTTTCGCGTCATTGCTTCATGCAGAATTGCAGAGGTAACAAATCGATTAAACATTACAAATATTAATAATTAAATATTTATTTTAATTTTTTTATTGAACATTTTTTTTTATAAATGACTTACTTTATCGCTTAGTAAACCGATTCTTAAAACGTAGTTAGAAGGAACAACAGGGTTTTTGTTACATATTGTATACATACATAAACTCACGCCATCTACCTATGGCGGCAGGCAGAAGCTACAAAACGTCACCTGCTACGATCCTTACATACTCCTTTTGATTCTTTCATAAATCTAGTCATTCACGCACGCGCCGTGTGTGCGTACTACGTACCTGACCTTTCTGAAGAACATCACCATTACACCTTTTGTTAGTCCCCTTTCACTCATCCTCTTAAGATGACCAAACCATCTGAACAAACCAGTCAGTGTATCTGCTTTTAAACCGCAACGATTCCTTATCACGTCATTCCTCAGCCTATCATTTATAGTTACACGACACACGCTTCGCAAGGAACGCATTCCCATCTCCAAATAATTACTATATACTAATATAAAAGAATCCTTAAAAATAAAGATTCGTAACAGTTGTTTGTTTTTCTTTTATTTCAGAACTTCCTTACTACTTAACTGGCGAAATTTGGGTGTTCAGTAATAGGTACACCTCTGCTTAACCTTTTGGCGAAAACAAACGGGGTGATATATATTATTATTAAAATAACATTTTAAGCGTCAGATAACTCGCGCTATTGAACTAGAGGATTAATTTCGACAGTTCTACTATCTTGAATATTAATGATGGTTTAATATTTTGATTTCAGAATACAGGTTAATAAAAACCCAATCTGGCAAGGAATTATTGCTGTACAAGGGTTACAATTTTACTCTATATCGTTCCGGGAAGAAAGGCACTCAAAATTGGAGGTGCCCAGCGCACCATAGCAAAAAATGCAAATCAAGAATAGTACTAGATAGGTATAAAAACATTTTTTCTGTCAATAGTCGTCATAGTCATCCTCCACCAGAGCATTTCATTCTTAACGGGAAATATGTTAAATTATCATAAAATGTGCACGTTTTAAAAAATGATTTTTGTCAATAATTCGAATTAAAATATACATCGTGTTGTCTATTTTTGTTTTTGAGTTTAAAAACACACCTACCATCACTACAGATATAACAATTTAATTTATAAACCAAATTAAAACGACCACTTCTAAACGGTGCCTTTGGCTCGTGTTCACCAACATTTAATGAAACGTCTAGTCGATGTTGGGTTCATGTCGTGTGCAGGAGTATCTTGCCCGTCCTTCTCGGTAGAAATTTACATTTTGGAATAAGCAACTAGCTTTAATTGTCTGACTAACTGACCGACTCTGGCAATTCATAAGTGCCTGTGATTTGCTTTGAGTTATCTTGAATGTTAATGATGGTTTTTTTTTATATTTTGATTTCAGAATACAGGTTAATAAAAACCCAATCTGGCAAAGAATTTTTGCTGTACAAAGGCTACAATTTTACTCTATATCATTCCGGGAAGAAAGGCACTCAAAATTGGAGGTGCCCAGCGCACCATAGGAAAAAATGCAAATCAAGAATAGTGCTAGATAGATATAAAAACATTTTTTCTGTCAATAGTCGTCATAGTCATCCTCCACCAGAGCATTTCATTCTTAACGGGAAATATGTTAAATTGTCATAAAATGTGCACGTTTTAAAAAATGATTTTTGTCAATAATTCGAATTAAAATATACATCGTGTTGACTATTTTTGTTTTTGAGTTTAAAAACACTCCTACCATCACTACAGATATAACAATTTAATTTATAAACCAAACTAAAACGACCACTTCTAAACGGTGCCTTTGGCTCGTGTTCACCAACATTTAATGAAACGTCTAGTCGAAGTTGGGTTCATGTCGTGTGCAGGAGTGTCTTGCCCGTCCTTCTCGGTAGAGATTTACATTTTGGAATAAGCAACTAGCTTTAATTGTCTGACTAACTGACCGACTCTGGCAATTCATAAGTGCCTGTGATTTGCTTTGAGTTATCTTGAATGTTAATGATGGTTTTTTTATATTTTGATTTCAGAATACAGGTTAATAAAAACCCAATCTGGTAAAGAATTTTTGCTGTACAAAGGCTACAATTTTACTCTATATCATTCCGGGAAGAAAGGCACTCAAAATTGGAGGTGCCCAGCGCACCATAGGAAAAAATGCAAATCAAGAATAGTGCTAGATAGATATAAAAACATTTTTTCTGTCAATAGTGGTCATAGTCATCCCCCACCAGAGCACTTCATTCTTAACGGGAAATATGTTAAATTGTCATAAAATGTGCACGTTTTAATAAATGATTTTTGTCAATAATTCGAATTAAAATATACATAGTGTTTACTATTTTTGTTTTTTATATAACTATAGCTATACTATAACTATACTAATCACTACAAATATAACAATTTAATTTATAAACAACTTTAAAACGACCACCTCTAAACGGCGCCTTTGCCTCGTGTTCACCAACATTGAATGATAGAAGTTTCATTAAATGTTGAATGAACACGAGCCAAAGGCGCCGTTTAGAAGTGGTCGAAATTGGGTTCACGTCGTGTTCAGGAGTGTCTTGCCCGTCCTTCTCGGTAGAGATTTAAGTTTTGAAATAGGCAACTAGCTTCAATTAACTGACTCTACCAATTCAAAAGTGCCTGTGATTTGCTTTGAGTTTAAGTTTGAACAACTTGTCATCACCAACCAAGTAGCTGTGTGATTTCTAATATTTTTAATGCTTTCAGAATACTCCTTAGTGGAATCGCGTTCTGGAAAACAATTGATTCTTCTAAAAGGCTACACGTATAGCCACGCCCGTAAGTTCCAGAAGAAAGGGACAGACCATTGGCGCTGCTCCTCACACAACAGTAAAGGCTGCAAGGCAAGACTGGTGCTTAACAGCCAAAATAGTATCGAATTTGCGCATTATGAACACAATCACCCCCCGTTTAATTATTGCATAGTTGGAGGGAAGTATATCCGACTATAAGTATACAATGTGGAGACAACAATACGTCAATAAATCAATAAATTAGAACACTGGCAACACTAATGCATGAGAGTATTTTGGAATTATCAAATAAAGCCTAGCATCGGAATCAAGTGCTTTTTTTTAAACAAACTAAATCAAAATCCAAAGTCATTTATTCAAACTAGGCTGAGAATCATCACTTTTCATCATCATCTGCGTAGCCTTTTCCCAACTATGTTGGGGTCGGCTTCTAGTCTAACCGGATTCAGCTGAATACCAGTATTTTACATGGAGCGACTGCCTATCTGACCTCCACAACCCAGTTACTAGGTAACACAATACCCTTGGTATGTTTGTCAGACTTTCGGGCTTCTGACTACCCATAACGACTGTAAAGATCAACAAATAACAGCCGGGACCAACGCCTTAACGTGCTTTCCGAGGCATGGAGGGGTCTTGGTATGTAAAGACAGCTACCCATCCACGGACCCGTGCGGCTGTTATTAGTTAGCCACAAACCCCCCAAGAATCATCACTTTTCGAATATCAAAATTACATAAGACAGTCCCCCAAAACGCCCGTCCTTCACAAATAGTAGTGGGCCGTTTGTGGGTTTTGCCAATATTTGACTAGCTATAAAGACTAAACTATCCTACTAATATTATAAATGCGAAAGTTTGTATGGATGGATGGATGGATGGATGGATGGATGTTTGTTACTCTTTCACGCAAAAAGTACTAAACGAATTAGGATGAAATTTGGCACACAGATAGTTTATAGCAAGGAATAACACATAGGATACTTTTTATCCCCATATACCCACGGGGTCAAAACTTATGCGGGTGAAACTGCGGGGAGCATCTAGTGGGATATATTTGATTAAATTTTCGTGTGAAGAATGTTAACGTCATTAGATATACTCAGTTTAATTTATAATTGTACTATCGTCTCCATCCTGTATACAGGGTCACATTAAATTAGCTAGTATCGATTTCTAAATAAATCATCAAAATTTATACATTTTTGGTTTTATCATGTTTAGATATTGCAGCTAATAATGCTAAATTCGCTAGCTAATAATTGAAGCTAATGGAGCATTCTCCAATCAAAAGTTGTTATACAGGGTCAGAAGTTGTTAATCAGAAGTTGTTATGCACAATGACATGCAAGCTATTTGCACACTTTTGTACAAGTTACAGTAATGTGATTTACGAGCTTTAATGGCTGCGCTCAACTTGCATGCCTGCTTAATGTCGTATGTTGAGTGAAGTCACTTAATCTCTCGTTTAGGCACCTGTACCAGGCGCCAGTAACGAGAAGCGAGTAGAGCTAGCAACATAAAACGAGTGTGCGAGCAACGAGCAGCGCGTGCGCGACGGCGATGAGCGATTACCCGTTGGTAAGCGTATGTACCAAGCGTGAGTCTCCCAGCGAGTATTCTGCATGCGAGCATCGCTGAGCGAGTACTCTATTTGATAGCTATTCTCGCTGCATTAATTGACCGAGCGAGTGAAGCGAGAGAAACGTCACTGCTTCAAGTCTGGCAAAATTTGCTTTTCTCTGTTAGTTTGTTGCTACACCTCTACAGGACGTATTTTACAAACGCCCTGCACGAAACTTGGTATATAGGTTTTACGACTTTATAGATTTTTTTTTGCCGTCGGGGATTCCAATCCAAAAGAGATCCAATTTCGATGTTTTTTTTTAATTGAAAGGTAACTTTAAGTTGGTCTCATAGAAATTCGGTGAAGACTTGATGAGGGATCTTCGGCGTAATGAGCAGAATAGCTCCTCAAAATGCAGTAAATTGCTCACTTTTATATTAATACCCGTGGAATCGGCCCCTTTAACTACTACGTAGAGGTTGATGGGACACCTGGAACCACCTTCTCATCACAAAATAGACTGCACACAAAATAGACTGCAGCGTTAGGTACCTCTGCAAACTAAAACCTATTAGTTATTTTTTCTATCTGGCCTAAATATTTTTACTTATAATTTTTCTGGTTTTTTTTTGACTTATTGAATACGTTGAATAATTGAATACGTTGTCATTTTTTTTTTTAGGAAGAAAGTAGGTAAGTCATTTTAAACTGTCATGGTTATTTTCACTACTAAAGTTTTAAAACGGGATATTTAGCATGTTTATAAAAACAAAAACATGGCAAATATTCCGTCTTTAAATAACTTTAGTGGTTTATTAATTGTTGGAAAAAAGTTTGTGCTCGTGAGGTCTACTCTTCGCAGAACTACAAGTAGGTATATGGATCTATTTTACTTATACGGGACCTACAATCTTTTACCAAGACCCCTCCGTGCCTCGGAAAGCACGTTAAGCCGTTGGTGCCGGCTGTCATTTGTAGATCTTTGACAGTCGTTACGGTTCGTCAGAAACTCGAAAGTCTGACAACCAGTCTTACCAAGAGGCATCGTGTTACCCAGTAACTGGGTTGTGGTCAGATAGATAGTCGCTTCATGTAAAGTACTGGTATACAGCTGCATCCGGTAAGACTGGATGCCGACTCCAACATAGTTGGAAAAAGGCTACGCAGATGATGATACCAATACTTTGCTTGACTAGGATTAAATCACAGAACCTCACTTGATGGCTATTCTTGCTTCCATTATTAATGCAACACAATGTACCACACTTATATAAATCATTATTTTGTTTAAGGTTACACTGTCACGAAGTCACGATCAGGCAAAAACTTGATTGAAATTGATCATTATACATATTGCTATCTCAAGAAATCGCTGAAGACTGGCCTAAACCACTGGCGGTGTTCCTCTCACAATGGCAAGGGATGTAATGCAAAAGTGATACTCGACAGCGAAGGCGATATTGTGTTTGGCAATTATGAACACAACCATCCCCATAGAGCACAACGGCAGATACGAATTCAAATTTTCTAGATGGCATGGTCCGCAGGAATCAAAATAAAAAAAAAACTTTTTGAACGCCAAAATTACATAAGACAGTGCCTCAAAACGCCCGCCCTTCCCCACTTCCTTGTGCTTTAGCTGAGAAGAAGAAGCGGCGCAACAACTCCCCAGCACAGAATGATTGCACACACAGCAGTCTTTGTGTAGTGCTTTGTACAGGTGCGACGAAAGTAGACATAAATGCGCCTTAAATATAGTTCATAATTAAAGTTTTGTTTTTATATGTCAACTTAAGTAGTTTTATTAGTGTGATTGTGTTGACTATATGACGCTACTAACTATTTACACTAGGTACTAAATTAAATTACCAACTAAATATACAAATAAATACAAAAAACAAAACACTTATGCGTCGAGGTACTCGTCCGCATCGCTGTCATCCGGAAACGTGCCCAGAAGACGAAAGACGACAATGCTGCCCGCATTGC
Source organism: Atethmia centrago (assembly GCA_905333075.3). Classification (NCBI taxonomy): domain Eukaryota; kingdom Metazoa; phylum Arthropoda; class Insecta; order Lepidoptera; family Noctuidae; genus Atethmia; species Atethmia centrago. The sequence goes on along the minus strand of HG995383.1, from coordinate 7,609,431 downwards.
CACGTTGAATGGCAATGCTAATTCTTTGGCCAACGAACGAGCCAGCCCAGGTCACGTGAAGTGTCGATCAGACGGCGAGAAATTTCCTTAAAAAGTAGGTGCGCACTGAGTCCCCATGACCAGAGCGTTTCGACCCCAAACGGCTCAACATTACTGTCATTCTTTGAAAGTTGTTTATAACAATAATGTAAATAAAAATAATTTCGAAATTTGACTGTACATAGCAAGTGTAACGACTTATGTTATGTCACGAATAAGTATTTGGCAAATGCTTCTAGGTATTCAAAACAAAAAAACAATATTTGGTTTTTAAAATAAAATAACATAATTCGTAATTACTCAAGTGTTTACGAAAATAAAAAATATGAACCAAATATTACGGTGTTTTTTTAAGAATTTGGTTTTACAATTTCAAAATTTTTACACGTATTTCGATAATTCATTTTAGATGCTTTTTTGCACTTGCTTTTCACTCAAAGTAGGTATTTCTATCTTTCAGTACCTACCTAAAATAAGATTGTGTAAAGTGAGCTTAAACTTTATAGCGGTTCTGAAGATCGCTACTCGCTGCTCAGTACCCCACCCCCCGCCGCGGTCACATGAATTTGTAATTGCGCAGCCACGCGCCTTGTGTTCAGACCCGTCATGAAGTTTGCATCGCGCTGTACCATTTAGTTCCGAACAACATTAATAACATTTATTTTTCAGTGAAATTCATTCATTCACGGTATGGAAAGGTGCTAGCACTATACAAGGACTACACTTATAGCTATATCAAGCATTTTATGACGAAAGGAACCAGCCACTGGCGGTGCTCCACGCACCATAGCAAGGGCTGTAGATCAAGATTAATATTAAACAGCGCTAATGCACTAGAAATTGGGAATTTAGATCACACACATCCCCCTTATAAATATTATATTTATCAAAACAAGTTTGTAAAAGTAGAATAATAAATTATACTTAATCATCAAGCAATATTTAATATGAATAGTCATGATCAGTGATCGGAAAAAGGTGAGCTAAAATACCTAAAGTTCGAAGATGAACAAAGACAAAGTGGAGACCCCTTACGACAAAATATTTTTCGGGTTTCGGTCCCGGGTTTCGGACATTACTTAAGTGTCTGTCTCTTAAGATACAGGTCAACCTAGTTTAAGAGGCAGGGCTCAATCTATTCATGTACAGACCTTGTGGTTTCTGCATAATTATTTAATACCTGTCTTTACCAACCTATGCCAACCATTTGTAATTCATATTTAACCTAATTTTAACCAAAACAACCAAATAGTGTTTTCGTCTGTAACTTACTTAACATTAATACATTTTATTATTATTATTAAGTACAACTAAAATTAATAAAGAAAAACAACTATCGAGTTAATTTCCTGTTTCTATTTAAAAAACAGTAGGTATGCACGATTTTTATTGTTTTCAAAAAATATCTACTTATCTTCGTTTGAACGATGTAAGTAAGCGGGGAAGCTAATGTAATTTACCATACCAGCTTTAATAATTATAACTAACAAGGTAAAGGTAAAAAAAATCAATTTTATAGCTTATCATACCATTTATTCATTTTGTACTATTATTGGAACTAAACGTAAACAGAAATCAACCTCAATAATAAAAATAAATATTATAGAACAAATATTCCGAAAAAAAAAATTGTCTTATGGAAGTCTCCACTTTTTTTTTTCTCTATTCTTTGAACTTTAGGTACCCATTCCGATCACTCTACCTATTCCGATCACTGGACTTATGATGAATGTGTATGTCACCGTATTATTATGAACTTCGTTAGTTTATAACTTATCTAGCGAGATTATAAACTATCGAAATATTGTGTAGTGCAAAAATAATTTATGTTTTATCGCATTATTTTTCGATAGTTCATAATCTACCAATGGCAAACCGATAAATTGTGAACTTTATCAAATTTGCATGCTATGAACGCACCTTGCGCTAATACTAAATAGCCAAGTAACAGCGACCAAATTGGAAGAAGTGTTCTTTGTTCTGTGAACAGTTCTTTTTTTTTTGTTCTTGGGTAGAAAAACCTCATGGATGTCCTCCGCCCTGGGGCGGGTGGAGGGGTCTGTCAGACTGACTAAAACCCACCACGGTGTTCCCCTACTACACTCGCACCGAGAATCATGGGATCTAATGCGATTTCCGCTATCCCCGGCTGGTGCCGGCTCGCCATTGCGGGCCACCTCAGGCCCGTGGAGGGGAATGAGGTGTAAAACTTCCCTCGCGACGTCCAATAGGGGCGCTCGTGGAACACTACGCGCCGCCACCTCGGGTCCTCGGTCACAGTTCTAATTTAACCTATCCCATTTAGTCCAATTCGGCTAGCACAAAGACCTACCAATTAGGGACGGATCACAATTTTACGGGTAGTAAAATTGGACAAATTATGAACCCTGTCGATAAGTGTAGGTTCGTTCATAATTTTTCGATAGTTTATAATCTCGCTAGATAGATTATAAACTAACGGTGCTCACAATCTAACTGTGACATATAAATATACGGGAAGTTTTTGAGATGGAATTGTAAAGCTGAAAGCTGTAAGACTGAGAAAACTGCCAAAAAAATCAGTCCGATTTAAGGCTCGTGCAGACAGGCGCGATGCAACACCGGTAGAACAATTTCCACGAAGTTTTCACAGAAATTGCACCAGAGACGCGTCGCGCCTGTCTGCGGGAGCTTTTAGGAATAAAACTAATAGGTGTTTTGATTATTCAAATAATAATATACAGAATATAGGTATACCGGTGTAACCGCACACTTCCATGTCGTATCAGGGGCGTTGTCAGGTCTTACACCGTGTCCTAACCAAAGCGACTGGTCGCGCGTATACGCGATCGTCGCGTTCATATTTGCGTTCATAGGGCCATCTGCCAGCGTGACGACGCGTTTGAGTTCGCCGAACCAACCGCTTTGGTTAGGACACAGCCGTAGTATTCGTGCTCACATTTATTGAAGCTCCGGTGTCGGTACTGACACTGACGTTTTTTGACTCAATAAAAAGAGGGTGTCCACGGCACAGACTTATATATGGTTCAACCTTTTTTTTTACCCGACAGCAAAGCCCAATTAAATAGGAGGGTAATATTTTGAACCTCAATAAGCTTAGAACTCTGGTTCATCGCCATTTGTGTACTTAACAGATTTGTAACCTAAACAAAATAATAAGCACTTAAAAAATAAAATAATTGGTAGTTATGTAATAATAACACTGCCTCGCTGGTGAGAGTCTGGATTTGTGCCCGGTTGATGGCAATAGGCTCGCTCCTTATTACATGGGACTTAAAGATAACTGGCGAAATATTGGTGTTGGTAAGCCTCTGCCTAACCCTTAAAGGATTACAGGCGTGATGTTAAGTTATGTTTATGTAGTAATGAAATAAAAGGTTTAAGGAAGAGCAGCTGGATAGGATTGAATACTTATTGGTTTGTCATTATACCATCTCTCTCGCTCTCTCTCTCTCTCTCTCTCTCTGTCTTTTTGTCTTTGTCTCTGTGCCGATATCGTAAAATAAATACCCATAACTATCAATCTTAAGCCTGAGAATTGTCTAATAGTAATTACAATTATGACTTAAAAAAATATGAATAAACAATTTAATCAATTAAATTCAATAAGTAGATGATGTTGTCGCATTTTTATTTAAAGGCTTGTGCAGATTGGCGCGACGCGAAGGACAATTTCATAGAAATTGTTCTATCGGTGTCGCACCAGTCTGCATGAGCCTTAACACTACAGGACACTAAACGCCCCCAAACTTAATTACAATAAAACTTCTATTGTGTCCTTCAACCGATTAAAAAGGACTACTTCCATGAGAGCATCTATAATTGCATAAAACTCATATCAACTCTCTTTTTTCGTCTTTTTTCAGAGAGCAAATGGATTTTGGAAAGGGATGGATTCGTGTATTACTGTAAACGGAACAAGGGCCCGCGCGTGCGCTGGTATTGCAAGCACAGGAAGCACACTGCTTGTGAAGTCTCTATGGTCACTTATGATAACGTAACCGTGCTTTTAAGTGGTGCGCATAACCATTAAAAAGCACGGTCAAAGCAAGCTTTTAGACACATGCAGCCCAAAGCTGCGTCTTTATGGCATTTCAACGAACTTTACTCCACCAGTTACTAGTTTATGCCACGCGAACTGGTCAGGTTCGCGGTGTTCGGTTCGTTGAAATGTCAACAATCACTCAGACACACACATACACACAAAACACAAGAAACACTCACACGCACAAGAGTATGCATGCACAAATTTCCATTAATTTTATTTTACTTTATTTTTAATGTTATTGCATACATTTTTAATGTTCCAAAAACGGCTGAAGACACTGACTCCTGTAACAAAGTTCAGGAGTCAGGGCTTCCATTGAAAATGTAACATCTTTTTTACGTCAATATTTTTTTTATTGTTTTTATTATTATTGTATAATTGTGGACACAGATACACTGCGAAACATCAAGCGAGTTATTTTTTTTTTTTATAGTTACTTATAAAAAAAATATATTGCATCCAAATGTTTCAAGGATTCGTCTGCTCGTTAACTAAGGGTGAATTTCACCAATGACACTAAAGAAATCAAAAGGCGAAACTAGGCTGAGAATCAGCACTTTTTGTACGTCAAATTTACATAAAACAGTACACCAAAAACGCCCGTTCTTCACCACTTCCTAGTGCTTTAGCTGGGAAGAAGAAATGGCGCAACAAACTCCCCAGCAGTACAGCTGTCTATTCAGTTAGAAAAACTTGATTCTATACAACAGTATACAATTTACATTACGTAACACAAAACATTAAGTTGAATTATTTGTTATATGTCAGGTAGCACACGTACGAACAAAAACATCGAAAACTGTACTTAAGCAGAAATAAAAACGTAAACAGAACTTATACCTAAAAAAAGCCTCCAAGCATAAAGGGTGTGCCCGCTTACACAAAGCTATAGCTGTAACTCGAAGTGAGAAATGATTAACTAGCACCATCGAAGTAAAATAAATAAACAGTTAATTAATAATAACAAAACCTTAGCCGACAAGACGACCAGACACCAGAAGCAACACTCGTTCATGAGCATAACGCAAAGATCAGCCATCACCCCTTTGCCATATTTGAGGGAAGGAGGCACCCCGATTCCGAGAATTATCAAAATGAAATTGATGAAGATTCATATTAGGATTTTTTGTCCAGCAATGAAGTGCGTAATCAAACTTGAATCATATGTACTACGAGTATAATATATTTGAAAGTATTTTTGAATTGCTTAATGTGTCTCCTTTGTAAAATGAATTAAATTTTGTTAGATTAAATGTGTTTTTCAACGTCAGAAAAATATGTTTTTTTTTTCTTTTTCTTTTAAATAATTTTAATAATAATTGTATTTTATGTTCTTATGTTCTTATAAGCACTTCAAACAGTGCCCATCCAAAGTTTTAGAAGAAATTATAGGTACATTATACCTACATAATAAGTAATAAAAAAAACACTTAATATTCTAAGCCTATTAATTTTAGTCTTGTTTTCAGAATACAAGCTGATCCCATTACCTACTGGAAGCTACTTACTCAAAATTGGTCACCACACTTATTCTACAAACCGGGTCAATTTCTCCGGTCATTGTACCTGGTACTGCTCAAAAAGGATCAGCAAAAAGTGCCAAGTTCGAGTAAAAATGATTAATAAGGAGGTCGTAGGCTGCATAGGAGAACACACCCATGACCCTACAGATTGGCAAAATAAAACGAAAGCGAACGTTGAAGCCCAGGATTTTAATAGCTGCCAGTATCTTACTAACGCTTTAAGGAAATCCATTTAGTATTCGCATATATATTTATATTATTTGAATGACTCATCTGAAAAAACAAACTTCGGGGATGTCTATTATTTCGCTGTAAAATTATAGAAAAAAAAAACGTTAAGTATTACTTTAGAGGTAAATAAATGCTTGTTACTTGATAAAATAAGAGATTTTCAGTATTAAAAAAAAAACAAATAAAACTCTATAAAAATCATCGTACTCCCAGTAAAGGCGGTATTGTTTGTAATGCCTTAGTTTGTGTTTAAGAAAATGTACCTATCGAACTTAAAATGCATTTAATAATCAAGTAGGTACGTAATATCAAAATTAATTATAAAGTAAAGAAAATCAAACTAGTCGAGAAATAAGGATAAATAACTACTTAGTTTCGTATAATGTTTTGGCAAACATGATTTTTTTTATTAATTTGTATTTTTATATTTAGTTCGCTTTTTATTATGTATTACCTACATAGATAAAAAGATTGTATTAAACAGGTTAATCTTGTTTCAATTATACAAGAGCATTCGTCGTCTTAAAACAATTTTAAACATTTAATTATTAGTTACTGCGTTAAAAAGGTGATAATCATTTAAGTGGGAAGTGTGTATACAGTGTACGTATAATTATTTTTCACGTCACACCTGTACAAGTAAGAATTGTTTAGGTACCTTTTAAAAAAGTTTTTATAATTACTTTCTGATTATTCCAGGCATACAATACATAAAATCAAGAGCTGGTAAAGAACAAGTTTTATACGAAAACTTCACTTATTCGTGCAAGAGAATCTGTGAAGCAAAGAGCTTAGTTCATTGGCGCTGCTCATCATTTGAGAACAAGAACTGTAAAGTCCGCTTAGTTATCAACAGTAAAACCAAAGAGGTAATAGTTAAGGGATACCATACTCATGAGGCTCCGCAATTTATTGTGCGTAACGGAGAATATGTTCGTCTTAGTGTCCGACCGAAACCGAAACCGTAACCGAATCTTCGGCACCTCTTCTAATTTCGGCCTAAACCGAAACTCATGAAGTTACGTAAAAGTTAGTTCAAGTAATCACTATAGCGTCCAAGTACTCACTGGAAGAATTCACTGGAACGTGTGATTTTGCTATCGCTACCGAACGCAGAGTCGCTAAGATGCATCTACTGTTGTCCTTAGAGCTTGTAACAATCTTCTGGAAATCGAAAAAATCCTACTCGCTGATACTAAACGCAGTGAGCACGACTGGTGGACCTTAATGACTTCAATTTATAAGTAAACACTTTTTTATCGGGTTTTGTAAAAAAATGAGAAAACGGGACCCTATTACTAAGTCTTCGCCATCTGATCTGTCAGTCGTTTGTATTCAACAAAACCGACATCTCACGAACGCCAGTTTCGGTCTGGTCAAAGATTCGGACACTGCTTGGACGAAACTGAAACTGCGGCCTAAACCTGATTATCTGGCCAAACTGGCTGAAACCGAAACCGAACCTTCGGTCGGACACTGGTTCCCCATAAGAAGACTAAATCATCATTGTCTCATCACAGTAATTAGATGACGTATCTTTGGTTCAAATATTGCTATAGTTAAGAATAATTCTCATAAGCCTGGTACGAGTAAGTAGTGTAATTTTGACAAAAATGTATTTTTTGTATTTTTTTTTTGCTTCGAACTGTATTCTGTATTATATAAATACGCGGATCTCTTTAACCACTGGAAGCTACTTGCTCAAAATTGATAACCACACTTACTCTAAAAACCCGGTCAATTTCTCCAGTCATTGTACATGGTATTGCTCAAAAAGTATCAGCAAAAAGTGCCAAGTTCGAGAGCAAGTGATCAATAATGAGGCCGTAGGCTGCACGGGAGAACACACCCATAATCGGCGAACTAAAATTTAAGTAAAAGTTAAAGCCAAACCGTCTTATTACAAAACAAGGATTATCTTCAGACCCAGGTTTAAACTATTGAGCCATTTTTGAATTTCGAACTTTATTCCGTCTACGTTAAAGTTCTTAATGCAAAACTGTCAAATTAGTACCGGACTAAGTAGTCAGTTTTGTATAAAGAACTGTATTTCAACCATAGTAACGTACTTATTACAAAAACTGGCTCGATGGATTAAACCATGTCCAAAAGTAATTCTTGTTTTGTAATAACGCCGCTAGAGTTTAGTAGCTGCCAGTACCTTACTAACGCTTTAAGGGAATTGATTTAGTATTTGCATTATTATATTATATGTATATTTTATGAATGACCCATATTCCATTATCAAAGCCAACACCAGGGGATATTTATTATTGCCCAAAAAAAGTAGAACATTAGAAGTAAATAAATTCTTGTTGCTTGATGGAGAGATTTCCAGGAAGAAAAATCACAAACCAAAAATAAAACTGTAAAAAAATCTTCATACTCCTAGTAAAGGTGGTATTATTTGTAATGCCTTAGTTTGTGGTTAAGAAAATGTAACGAACCTATAATACATTTAATAATGAAGTAGTACGTAAATTAAAAATTAATTGTAAACTCTAAAATATTCGATCTAGTCGAAAATTAAGGATAATCAATTATATAGTTTCGTAAAGTGTATTGGCAAAAGTTTTTTTTTTATAGCATTTTGGTTTTTACTTCGCATTTTACATTGTATTTTATATTGGTCAGTACCTACCTACATAAAGTTATTGTATTGATTAATCTTGTTTCAATTATACAAAAGCATTGCTTGTTTCAACTCAATTCTAAACATTTAATTTATTAGTTACTGCGTTAAAAAGTATGGATGATAAACATTTAAGTGGGATATGGGTATACAGTGTAGCTATAATTATTTTTCTTATTTCAGGGATACAATATATAAAATCAAGATGCGGTAAAAAACAAGTTTTATTCGACTATTTCACATATTCGTTCGTGAGAACCTGTGAGAGGAAGAACTTAGTTCATTGGCGTTGCTCATCGTTTGTACATAGGAACTGTAGAACGCGATTAGTTATAAATAACGAAACCAAAGAGGTAATAGTTAAGGGTTATCATACTCATGAGGCTCCGCAGTTTATTGTGTGTAACGGAGAATATGTTCGTCTAAAGTAGACTGGATCATCATCACAAGGCAGGCAGGTATCCCACCGCCGACGATTAGTGAAAAGCGAGTAGAGCTAACAACTAGAAACGAGTTGGCGAGCAACGTGCTTCGAGTATAAAGTTTGTATTGTTTTGTCGCTGGGCTATGAGCGAGTGCGTCAATTACTGGCCCGTCACTTGCTGGTATGCGTTTGTACCAAGCGAGAGCCTCTTGGCGAGTGTTCTGCACGCCAAGCGAATGCTGCTGAGCGAGTTTGTATTGATAATTCTTGTCGCTGCGACAAACTAGTGGATAGAAAATTCTCGCCGGCACTGTGAACAGACAGCGATTAACTATTAAGTAATATATATCTTTTTTACTGACACGAGACCAACATCTTTTGAACGTTTTTTGAGCGAGAAAATAGTTGATAGACAGTCGCTTCGTCGTCGGCGGTGTGAAAGATGCCTCAATGTGACAAAATTATAGTTCTAATTTGGCTGTAGTCGAGAATTAGCAAAAATAACTAACAATTTGATCTCGTGTTAACGTTTTGTGTGTTTTCTGTTTATTGTGTTTATTGTGCGCTTTAACCTGTGAGAAATCAATGTTTTTCTTTCTTTTTTTAGTTCAAATATGGTAAAAAAAAAAAAATCAAATTAAAATAATTATGTACTTATAAGACAGGAGTGTTATTTTTTATATTTTTCATGTCTGTATAATTATAATATTGATCATCAATGTAATAAAATGCTTGTATTAAACTGAATCACTAAATTTGCTTAGTTTCAATAATCCTTATATATTATAAAACAAAGTCCCCGTGCCCCTCCAAAACTACTGAACGGATTTTCAAACGGTTTATACTTATGGACGGAGTGATTCATGAGGAAGGTTTAGGTGTATAATTCATTAATGTTTTGTGTAAATTGGCTAAAATTTGACGATTATTGTTAAGATGTCGGAAAAATATATGCCGGACACACAATAACCGCTGTCCAAAAACAGAGTGTTTTGGGCACCTTTATTTCTACTGTAAACCACCTTTTATTTCATGGTGAAAGTTACAGATCTTCATGACGGCCGTTATAATTAATATAACGGAACCGCTTTTCTAGGAAAACCAAGCTTTACACCGCGGAAGTGATTAAATAAGTGCAAACTGCCCATTATATTTCCATTATGACTATCTCTATCCAATGGTTGTATGTTAACTGGTAAGATATTGTTTTTAGTGAAACGAACGCGGTTTGTTTGTCAGATTAATACTTATAATAATAATTATAATGATTATGTAGCTCGTGCAGTCCGTCCGTTACCTAACTGGAAGTCTCCAGGGCCGGACGGGCTGCACAATTTCTGGCTCAAATGGTTTTTAGGGTCGCACGCTCGCTTGGCGGCTCAGTACCAGACTGCTTTGGAATCTGGTTCGCTGCCCCAATTCCTAACGATAGGCGTTACCCACCTGCTCCATAAATCAGGTAGCACCGCGGAACCCAAAAATTATAGACCGATCACGTGTTTACCGACGGTATATAAAGTTCTTACATCCATTTTGAGAGCTAAAATTAACAAACATATAGACACCAATTCCATCATGTCTGCCTCTCAAAATGGATGTAGGAACGGGTCCCGCGGTACTAAGGAGTTACTCCTCATTGATATGACCATTAGCCAACAGGTTCGTCGTTTCCGAAAGGATCTGTCGACATGTTGGATAGATTATAAGAAGGCCTATGACTCGGTGCCACATACATGGCTCATGAGGGTGCTGGAGTTGTATAAAGTAGATGCAACTCTGCGCACCTTCCTGATGTCGTGTATGGGGCAATGGAGGACGGTCCTTCGCTATCCAGGATGTCGAAATATCCAGAGGAATAGCGAACCGATAAGGATCGAGCGGGGCATTTTTCAGGGCGATAGTTTGAGTCCGCTTTGGTTCTGCTTAGCCTTGAATCCTCTAAGCACGCTGCTGGAGGATTCAGGTCTAGGCTATCGGTTGAGGAGAGGTGGTCAGGTAATATCTCACCTCCTCTACATGGATGACCTAAAACTCTTTGCCTCCAATAATTTGCAACTGATGGAGCTACTGAAAATAACTGAAACTTTCAGTAGCGCCATCAGGATGGAATTTGGAGTGGATAAATGTGCGGTCATGCATGTAAAGCGAGGGGAGATTGTGGAATCCGTGGGAACCCAACTCTCGGATTCCATAAACCTTAGAGCCCTCTCCGCATCCGAAACCTACAAGTATTTGGGTATGTCGGAAGCGTTGGGCATCAATGTTACTGACATGAAGCAATCGTTGAAGCAGCGCTTTTTTGACCGCCTGAAGAAAGTATTTAATAGTCTTCTATCAGGCGGAAACAAGGTGCGCGCCTTCAACGGTTGGGTCATGCCCGTTTTGATGTACTCTTTTGGCATACTCAAATGGACTCAAACCGAACTCGACGCCTTGGATAGGAGGGTCCGTACGCTGTTGACTGCATATCGAATGCATCACCCACGGTCATCGGTAATGAGACTGTATATCCCGCGAAAGTGTGGAGGTCGAGGCTTTTTAAACGCTAAGACCCTCCACAATCGCGAGGTATGCAGTCTCAGGGAATATTTCCTAGAAGCCGACGTGGGGATGCATCGAGATGTGGTCGCGGTGGACAAGGGCCTCACCCCACTCTCCTTGGCTAAAGAGAACTGGCGCAAGCTTGTAGTGCTTGACACTAACGATCGCAGGGAGGTATGGCAGAGTAAGGAGCTTCACGGACGCTTTTTCCGGGCCCTACATGAACCCGATGTAGATTTCCAAGCGTCCGTAGCCTGGCTTCGTTTCGGTGACCTCTTTGGGGAAACCGAAGGTTTTGTCTGTGCAATTATGGACGAAGTTATCATGACGAAGAATTACCGGAGATTTATTGTGAAGGACGGCACGGTTGACATGTGTCGGGCATGCCACCGTCCGGGAGAATCAATCCGACACATTATCTCCGGGTGTTCTCGTCTAGCTAACGAAGAGTATTTGCATAGACACAATCTTGTAGCCAGGATTATCCATCAGCAACTTGCTCTTAAATACAGCCTTGTAGAATCTGAAGTGCCGTACTACAGGTATGTGCCCGACCCAGTTCTCGACAATGGAAATATCACCTTGTACTGGGATCGATCCATCATCACTGACAGGACTATTGTTGCCAATAAGCCTGACATAGTGGTGGTGGATCGAACAGAGCGGCGCGCAATGATTGTTGACATAACAGTCCCTCATGACGGGAATCTCGTGAAAGCCGAGAAAGATAAACAGATCAAGTATCTTGACTTGGCTCGCGAGGTTGTCGACATGTGGGATGTAGATTCAGCAATCATTGTGCCGATAGTCGTATCAGCCAATGGCTTAATTGCCAAGAGCCTCGACCAACACCTAAGGAGGCTCACGTTGGACGGCTGGATTAAGGGCTTGATTCAGAAAGCGGTACTTCTGGACACGGCCCGCATTGTTAGGAGGTTCCTCTCTCTGGAGCCCTGACCGCCGGTAGCTTGGACCCTGTTCCCGATACCGGTGGGCCACCATTTTTTTATATTCTTAAATGTTTTTATATATTTTTGTATATTCTAATATTTAAAAATATAATTATATTGTGTAAATAATTAAATAAAAGAAAATTATAATGAAATAAAAAAAAAAATAATTAATAATTACATTTTATTTCAGAAGAAACACAGTTATGCTTCACATAAACAAATTTTATAAATCCTTAGCCTTATTTACTTAACGTTATACGCATAAGTCGATTACAATGTTATTTAATTAGTTGTATTGCAATACTCGTATGTGGTTAACTAGCGACCTCGATAGCGATCATATTATATTATTCTTGCCTGAGCAACCGGCAGCAAGTTCGTCATGCTCCTTTAGATGTCACTGCTTGCGGTAGTGTTGAGGGTTGGGTTACCTCCTTCTCTCAATTATGGCGAGGGGTAATGGTTGATCCTTGCGTGATGCATGGTTTTATTATTGTTTTATTTATTAACCGTTTATTGACTTTTCTACGATAGACCTGGTTTACCATTTGTGACTTCGAGTTACAGCTTTAATGAATTATGAACATAATCCAGCGTTGCTTTTATTTAGTTATTGAGTTCTGTTAATCTTTTTATTTCTGCTTGAGTACAGTTTTCAATGTTGTCGTTGGTATATTGGCGTGTGCTAGCTAACATATGCCAAATAATTTATATTAAGGTTTTGTGTTTCTTTGTTTTGTCATATTAATTACTTTGCATACTATTGTATAGAATCAAGTTCTTCTAACTTAAAAGATAGACGTGTTGCTGGGGAGTTTTGTTGTGCCTTTTTTCTTCCCAGGTAAAGCACGGGAGCAAGTGAAGGGCGGGCGAGTGGAGGACTGTCTTATTTCATTTTGACGTTTAGTGATGACGCTGATTTTCAGCCTAATTTGAATAAATAACCCTTGATTTAGATTTTGGATATAAGGCGTCACCTCCACGGGCGAGAAAATCACGTCGATATTATTGTCCTGCCACTCTATTCTATAACAACTCTATGAATGTGTCTCCACATGGCGATTTTATCGCGACGATGCGGCGAGTAACATTGACGATCAAAACGTCAACATCTCGTCGTGCACTGGTGACACTAACAACGCGCAGCGTGCTCAAGAAAGAAAAAAAATAAAGAGAGAAAATACGTTTATTTGCGGTAAACATGGTGCAAAAAAGGAACACAAATACAAAAAAGAAACAATTTGGGGGAGAATATGCGTCACATCCACGCAAAACGGCCAACGCTCAGCATAATGCTGCGACCCTATGCGAGACTCGTTTCACAGATGTTCACACTTTGTTGGGGACAGAGTGTCACAAAGTGTGTGTGGGACAAAGTCAAGGAACATATGTGAAACGAGTGGTTGCGGTCACGAGACGATCCGTCGCGACTCGTAACGGTATGCAAGCTGAAGAATAATAGTCTCTTGGAGATTACCCGACGATAGCAGGGCGGACTTGTGGTGATAAACTCGATCGTAGCGCGTAAAGGCTCGTGCAGACTGGGCGATATCGCAGGCGCGACAGGCAGCAATATACCTGTCGCGCCCGCGTTATCGCTCCAGTCTGCGCAAGTCTTTACTGTAAAATATAGCTAGCTTACTCTTGGCGTGCTATCAGTCTGTCTCGTTCGCTCTCTCGCACGTCGCTCTTGTTATTTTACATTTGTTCTTAAATATACCACTGTCTTATCAAAAACCTCGTTTTATTTAACACTTTTAGTGTACAAGTCACAATTGTCTAGGTACCTTTAAAAATAATTTAATTATTTTTAAATTACTATTGTTATTTATATTATTTTTAATTAATTTTCTGATTATTCCAGGCATACAATATATAAAATCAAGAGCTGGTAAAGAACAAGTTTTATACGAAAACTTCACTTATTCGTGCAAGAGAATCTGTGAAGCAAAGAGCTTAGTTCATTGGCGCTGCTCATCATTTGAGAACAAGAACTGTAAAGTCCGCTTGGTTATCAATAGAAAAACCAAAGAAGTAATAGTGAAGGGATACCATACTCATGAGGCTCCGCAATTTATTGTGCGTAACGGAGAATATGTGCGTCTTAGTGTCCGGCCGAAACCGAAACCGTAACCGAATCTTCTAAATTCTGCCTAAACCGAAACTTATGAAGTATGTACGTACGTATGTACTTAAAACTTAGTTCAAGTAATCACTACTACAGCGTCGATGTAATCGCTAAAACGTGTGATTTTGTTATCGCTACTGAACGCAGAGTCGCTAAGATGCATCTGCTGTTATCGTTAGAGCTCGTAACAATCTTCTGGAAAGCGAATAAATCCCTATTAGTTGGTACTTGGTAATGGGGTACGTTCGTTTTCACAATTTTTGTACAAAACTGTATAAAAATGGTGAAAACGAATGGACCCCATTACTGAGTCTTCGTCGTCTGTCTATCTTTCAGTCGTTCGTATTCTATCAAAACCGACAGTTCACGAACGCCAGTTTCGGTCGGGCTGAAGATTTGCCCACTTTTTGGCCGAGACCGAAATTGCGGCCGAAACCTGATATTTTGGCTGAAACTGGCCGAAAACGTAACCTAACCATCGGTCGGACACTAGTTCGTCTTGAGTAGACTACATCATCGAATATTGCTATAGTTGAGGATTAGAGGTAAATAAAATTTAACCTTGTAAGTATTGTGTAAATTTGACAAAAATAATATTACGTAGGTTTACTTATTATAAGAAAATAGTGTTTAATTTTAAATTTTCTTTCCTTCGCTTCGAACTGTATCCTGTATTGTACAGTTTAATATTGGTCAGTAAATAAAAAGCTGGTGTTAAACCTACTAATAGATTTTCTGGTTTCAATTTCATCATCATCTGCCTAACCTTATCCCAGCTATATTGGGGTCGGCTGCCAGTCTAAGCGGTAGTAGCCGAATCCCAGTATTTTATTATGACGGTTACTTTTGAGTGTCAAGCACAGTGTTAAGTCAGAAATTTACACATCAATTTGCACAAAGGAATGCAACCAGCTTGCATGTTTTGTGTGCGTGTAAATAATGTCTTTGGGTTGTGTGTACGGAGAGAAATGAAATGCTGCGAAAACTGTGGTAACTTTACTCATTAAACTTGTTACGAAATATTACAGAGGAGTAGCTTATCAGTTCAAGAGTGCGTCTATAGTATACGGCGATTACGGGCGAACTGTTGTCGCCGGGCGCTGCACGAATCTAGAATACAAAACGATGTGTCAGTCTGACCTCCACAACCCAGTAACTGGGTAATACGATATCCGATACGACTAGTAAGAATTGTTATCAGACTTTCGGGCTTCTGACGACCCGTAACGACTGCCAAAGATCCACGAATGACAGACGAGACCAACGGCTTAAAGTGCTTTCCGAAGCACAGAAGGGTCTTGGTAGATAAAGATGGTCATCTAGCCACGGGCCAAACGCGGCAAGTTTAACTTAAACTGATCGATCAACCCGTGCGGCTGTTATTACTTCGCCACAAGCTCACCTGGTTATTTTTTCTGGTTTCAATTTATGATGAAAAAAAAACTTTGCTCGTTATTGAAGTAAGAAAGAAAGAGAGAAAAATATTTATTTGGGACACGCACAGGAAATACAAAAATAAAAAAGGACATAGGTATCTAAAACTAACAACATCATGAAAACATTAAAAAAAATAACATAATAGTGAAAACAAAAACAAAATAGAAGACCTGTGCGAGGCCGAAAAGGCTCCTATCTCAGCATGTTGCTGCGATATATACCTAAAAAAAACTCCAGCGCTGGTATTCTGATAGGGCCCGCCGTAAGTACATAAAGAAGCCTGTAGCTGAAACTTAATCTTTAAACATCGGTTACAAGTATTGACATTGCCTACTTTATTTATTTGTTTTATTATTTATGTACACAGTAAAATATATACAGATACGACATATAACATTAGAGTACAAACATACTGCTTATTTCTTAAGAAATTTGTTCCAGCTGACGCACGAGAGGAGAAATAAAAAAGAAGTGTAAATAATAGCTGTGTGTGAGAACAAGAAGAGAAAATTATGATTAAGTGATCTTTTAAACTAAAATATTGAATATACATTACCTAAACATACTGATTGCACCCTCTAAATTAATTAACCGAATATTAAAAACTCTTGTTTATTAATAAATGCAGTCCGTTTAGCTGTATATATCAGAACCAACATGGTAACAGTTGATATACCATAACCACGAGACTCCTCGATTTATTATGTGTTTTATAGTATAGGGTACTGTACTTACAGAAAAAACAAAAAAAAACCGGCCAAGTGCAAGTCGGACTCGCGCACGAAGGGTTCCGTACCATTAAATATAAAAACGGCAAAAAGATCATTTGTGTTGTATGGGGGCCCCCTTAAATATTTATTTTATTCTGTTTTTTAGTATTTGTTATTATAGCGGCAACAGAAATACATCATCTGTGAAAAGTTAAACTGTCTAACTATCACGGTTCGTGAGATACAGCCTGGTGACAGACGGACAGACAGACAAACAGACAGCGGAGTCATAGTAATAGAGTCCTGTTTTATCCTTTGGGTACGGAACCCTATAAAGTAGACTAAGAGCTCGGCCATACTGCTGTTACGGTATAATTATTTATATGAATATATATATAAATAATTATGACCGCTTTACCAAGGCGCGCGGACCACCGTTCGGTGGCGCGGTGTATAGACACTAGAATTTGTAACATGATGATAAATTTTGCTGTGTCAGAAAGCTTGAACTTAGGCATTAGACATAATGAAACACGTTATCTCAATTTAACCTGTTAGCTCCCTCCGACGACCTCGGCGGCTTTTAAACAGTTACTATATATTTTTTGAACGCTAAGCATCATTAACTAATGCTTTTAATTAACTGTCACTTACTGAGTCATAGCAGAGCAGTGGTGGCCCAGTGGTAACAGCCGCGAACCCAGGCAGGCGCTTTACTTTGTGTAAATTATTTCATCACCACTGCTCTCAAAACCGTGAAGGAAAACATCGTGAGGAAACCGGCATGTCCTGGAACCAAAAATTCGAAGACATGTGACATCTACAACCCGCACTGGGCCCGCGTGGTGGATTACGGCCCACTCCCTCTCAAAGAGAGGAGGCCTGTGTCCCAGCAGTGGGAACATTATAGGCTGATTATGTACTGAGTAATATGTTGCACGGTACCAATGCTGAGGTGATGCCTTTTGGCCTCGTACAGGACTTTCTGTTTTTATTTTCATTTTACTTTGTTTTGATTTTTATGTTTCCATGAGTGTTAATTAGTTTAATTAGTCATCTCCTGTGCGAGTTCCAATAAATACTTTTTCTTTCTAATACCTACTATTTAGTTAATTTATCGTTACGGTCACAATAAAAACATCACTTCAAAAAAAAACTGTCTTTCATACAACGATAAAATTTATCAATTTACTCCTTAAAATTTGACGCAAAATCTTATAGAACTCTTTGCAGATGCAGTTCTCATGCCAACAAAGAAGGGGAATTTTACTTTGCACTTTGGATCATACAGCTATTGGTGTAACGCATACAACAAAACCGACAGGCTAATCAGAAGGTGGTATTGCTCAAAGAGGAAGGTAGAACAGTGTAAAGCAAGTGTAAAGACAGTTGAAGCAAAAGTAGTTGCAGTATATGGTAAACATACTCACTAGAAGAATGTAGAGGTTAAAGAAGTGAGTGGAAAAGGGATGATGCCAAGTAAAAAAAAGAAATCCTATTTAGTCCATCAGTCAGATAATAAAAAAATATTAGACACGTATTTTTTGCTTTATCGTATTAATAAAACATGACTTAGATAAAACACATTAAAGTTGGGGAGTGGGGGCTTACTACGTCACAATTCGGTATAAAATCTAGCAAGGCGTGACGTCAAATCACATTTTAACTCAATGTATCGCCGTAATATTTTGCTTAAGCAGAAAAAGAAAAAAACACGTGTCCAATATTTTCTTATAAACCTGGTACTAGACAAGCAAAAAAAAATGTCATCATCCCTATTGAAAGTGGTGCCAAAATATATCCTACGGTTGATGTACTTTAAGATTCAGAAACATAAAAAATACTGGAACATAACAAGACGCCAAAATACGAATTAATGTGACTTGTAGAGTTGCAAGATCAGAAAATTCGGAAACTATTTTGTCGATTAAAAGGTATTGTAATAACAAAATTTGTGGAATCTAATGATTTTAGGAACCAGAGATAAACTATTAAATCTGTCAAGTAATTCAATATATTATAATCAAATTAATAGTTAAACATTGATATTATTTGATCCCAGGTTCGTTAAATTATTAACCAAGTCTCAAGAGTACATTGACATCCTCGCTTTATGTGCCAAAAAGAGTTTCTTGTCAAAATTGATGTGATCTGTATTAGTATTTAGAAGGCTTACTTTTGTATAAACTTCATATTGATTTTGTTTTATACACTTATCTAGTTTCTTGATTGTGTTTAATTGTTATAGTAAATTAAATAATTAAATTAAATTGTGTTTTTATGCTTGCCATGAATCATAAATCATTGCTTAATTAGGTAACAAAATCCATTTTTTAAGACTTCAAACCAATTTTTTGACCGTCTTTCTTTTATTTAACAGAATTCATGTCATTAGGTTGGGTTTTCTTTACGGTAAACATTATCTTTAATAATAATGTGCATTTTTTGCAGCTATTTATTTATTTATATATACTTTATTGTACACCACAAATATACATGCCAAAAAAAAAAAATCAAACACTACAAAATATACAATGGGCGGCCTTATCGCTTTCTGAGATCTCTTCCAGGCAACCATGGGATGGACAGTGATTTGCCTGGACATAAAATGGGGCTGTCGTTGGTGTAAAAAATATGCTATTGTTGTTGTTGTTGTGCTATTGTTGAGTTCGTGCGATCCACTCCTGGAAACTACATCCTACGGAGTGGAGCTTTTACGTACTACTCTGACGTGCCTACAAAAACTTTGGATAATAAGCGATGGGACTGCTCTAAAAAAAAGAGTCTTCAATGCCCAGTCAGTGTCAGGTCTTATGGGAAAATTCTTGTTGGAGCTTTTAGCTGTCATACGCATCCAGGAGAATACTATAGAAAATGAGTCATAAAACGAGGAAATTGTACGAATAGATTGTCTTAGTAATTTGTAAAATACTAATAAAATTGTTAAAAATTAATTACATATTTTTATGTTAAATCTTTTTCCGACCCAATTTTTGTTTGGTGTAACAATGAATACAACGTTCAATAATTATAGTTTGTTTTTTGAATAAAAAGTTACTTTTATAAAATTGACTGGCATTTTTTATTGAATAATCCTATAAATATATTGTGGTTTTGATAGAAAATGTAGTAGAAAAACACACATTTCTTTTATAATTTCAGTGTTTTTCTTAACCGCAAGAGGGAAGCACGGGATGTTATATAAGAATGCGAAGTACTACCAACAAGTAGAGAGTTTCGGCATAAGATGGAGGTGTACCAAGAGAGGATGCAAGGCGTTCTACTTCGAAACAGATGGAGTGTTAACGAGGATGCACGAAGAGCACTCCCATCCATCAAGTGACTAGGTATGGAAAGTCATAGAACCGTGTCATATGAAGCTACGTTCACACTTTTTTTTTTTTTGAGGGTGGGTGAATCATCATATAACTTCTCCCGCTCTGAGCGGGAGGGTGTGTCAGACTCTTACTGACTAAAACCCGCCCGTATTCCTTCCTGTTGCCTGTGTTGCGGGGGCCTCGGTGACCCATGAGTACCTTCCCGCGACCCCGGCAGGACGTTCACACTTGTGACATTCTATTGGACAATACTCCATACAAAGCATTGAGTCACGCTATATATGGGATTGCGACATTATCTGTGTATGAGTATAAAGAACGAAGCCTCGGAAAGGATGGCTGTGTGACATCTAGCCACGCGTAAAATGCTTCAAGGATCTCATGGCCCTCGAATGACATTGACAGGGTGGCGCTGGTGGTAAACATTTGTGTGATTGTTTTGTGTGATTTTTGAAAAGCTATATAGTCTGTTGAAATATCACTGATATAGACGCACCTTGAGATCATTGTGTGCTGAAGGAAGGATTTTTAGCGTAACCATCTCAAGTGATGTTTGATCTGTATTATTGTGATATTTAATAGATTTATAAATCTGTTTATATATATTCTATAGGGTGGCTAATTCGAATGTATACAACTTTTTTTGGCAACCATTTTTTTGGGCGTCAAATTTCACGGTTCTTTGATATACCCTATTAATCCATTTACTTACATAACCAAATTTCAAGATGATTATTAACACTAACTAAATTAAAACTAAGTTAAACCTAAAAAAAACAGCCAAGTGCGTGTCGGACCACGCACAATGAAGGGTTCCGTTGTTGGGATTACTTGGGACGAATTTATTCCAAAAACAAACTTAACATTGTAGTTGAAAAACATGTTCTCCCATATATCGATATATGCCACGGTCAATTCTCCAACTGCAAATTTAAGTTGGTCGACTATCGCGGGAAGGTACTTATGGGTCACCGAGGCCCCCGCAACACAGGCAACAGGAAGGAATACGGGTGGGTTTTAGTCAGTAAGAGTCTGACACACCCTCCCGCTCCGCCCAGAGCGGGAGAAGTTATTTGATGATTTCCCACCCTCAAAAAAAAAAAAAAAGAAAAAAAAAAGTTGGTCGACTATAACTCGTTAACTTGTAAAGTCCACTTAGCCGTTATAGTTCTCCTTTTAATTTCATTATATGTACTACTGCCATGAGTTTTTTCACACTTTCAAAAATTGGCACTTTAATGCTTAATATTACCCCACACCAAGGGGTAGAAGCAAAAAATATCATACCCACATAAAAAAAAAATATCAATTTTTATTTTATCATTTTGTCGGCGTGATTAATATGTATACCTATGCCAAATTACAGCTTTCTAGTACTAAGCGTCTCTGAGCTACAGTGGGGTCAGACAAACAGACAGACAGATGAACATGGCGAAACTATAAGGGTTGTTTATTTACTATGGAACCCTAAAAAGGCTCTCGTACTGAGGATGCCGGCGGAATTTCCTCGCTGAATTGCAATGCTGATGCGTTGCGCGAGAAAGCCGCCAGCTTTTCGGTCACTAAAAACTTCAACTTTGTTCCACTATTTAGTTAAAATGTGGCAAATTCGTTATGCACCCCTTATAAGACCATGACTACTGCGTTAACTTCAATAATTTTATCCTAAAGTTCCTAAGCGGATTAAAAACCGACCCAATTTTTTGTCAATAAATCATTACGAGTTACCAATCCCATGTCGATCACACAGGATTTGTAAATAAACAAAATTTTCACTATTGTGGAGAAGAGCAATATTTGTTGACCCATACAGGCCCCCAATTTATGTTTATCTGACTGGTTAGGTGGACTAATTGCACCATTCTTGCTTCAAGAGGCAACAGGACAGGTGCTGCTGTTACTGCAACTGGCAATCGCAATAGTATTATTTTTTTATTATTTTATTTCATCAAATCAATTAGTATGACCTATAAGATACGTGGTTCCAATAAGATGGAGTCGGAAACCATGTAGCACAAAACATAATAGAAACTTTGAGAGGAATGTTTCCGAAACAATAAATTTCAAGTAACGTTGATATTAATTGACCCCCCCCCCAATTCACCAGATTCGACAGGTGCTGACATTTTTCGAGAGACGTGCATTGGTCAATTTTGAACACTAAAAGCAGAATATTCGTGACTCTCATAGTGGAATACCTAATGTATGCAAAAATTTGGTAAAACCGATGAAAACCGATTGCATTTAAAGGCAGCAAAAAGGGGCTGATTTGGTGGATATTATTTTTCATAGAAAATTGCCAAGCTTTTATTATATAATTATGGAAAATATCTGGTAATTTTTGTTTGTAATTAAAATAATCTTAATTTTAACTTATGTACTTTCGAATTGGCCACGCTATATAATAAGAATTAATATAGCACATAAGTTACATTTATATCATGCATAGATTTGGTTGACGATATAGTCCCAAATAAGAGGCTGATTGAAACCATATTCATTCTAGCTGCACCTCATATTATCGTAGTAACTTACTTTTGAAGAATGTACCAATGAGTCATGTCAGCAATGCATGAATCTAGTTCATATTATAATAAAATAAATTTATAATATATTATATATACATAATATATGTATATATATATATATATATATATACATACATATATATATAGTTCAATAAAAATATACAATACTATTTATAATTGTTTTGGAATAGTGTGTTGTTGCCTAGTTTGTTGCTTAGTTTAACTGAAATAAAATAGCTTTATTATCTAGTTTTCTTGTCTTTTCTTCTTACTATAAGGAATCGAGTGGGTGGATAGGGTCAACGTATGTTTATACATGGTAGCGACTCTCACTAATGGTTTAATTTAGTAAACACTTCCTTTTGTTCCAATCATTTGATTCATCATTTATTTCCATCCTTCCGATTTACTTGTGTCATTGGTACATTTCAGGACAGATTATTTTCACAAAAAGAGGGAAGTTGCTACTTCTTAATGGATACACATATAGTCGAAATTATGTATCTGAACGCAAGATCAGGTGGCGATGTTCAATCAGGTCATGTTCAGCTAGGATCCATACCATTGAAGACATCATCGTGTACGCTCTTGAAGACCACAACCATCCACCGAGAAATGTCAGCAAACTCGTTTTTCAAGAAAACTCTTTTGATTAATAATGTATTCCATTATTTTTACCTAAGCATGTATATTCGTGTTACATAAATATAGGTATTTTTGATAATTTATTATTTTATGATTAATATTTAGTAAAAAAATTATATCGTTTTCTTTTACAATGCAATTTCATTTATTTAAACATGGACTTTGAATCTAAATGGTGATACTCGTATGATAATGTATGGATATTGTGTTTTATTCCAGTGAATTTCATTACGTCGACAAGAGGGCATAAGTTGCTACTCCGCAATGGGTACACGTATAATCGACGTTATGGGTCTGAATACAAGATCAGGTGGCGATGTTCAATCAGGACATGTTCAGCTAGGATACATACCATTGATGACGTCGTCGTATACGCTCTTGAAAATCATAACCATCCACCGAGAGATGTCCACAAACTCGTAGTTTTTCAAGAATGTCCTTTTGATTCTTAATTTATTTCATTTGTTACCTAATTATATTATGTTTATGATAAATAACTATTCTCTTGCCCTTATTCCAATCTATTAGAAGTCGTTGGAACATGTCTTCTTCTTCCATACTTCTTTATTATTCGTCATTTCAGCCCCCTGTCTAATCAGATCATCTTTCACACAGTCCGATGGATAGACTGTCTTCCTTTAGTCTAAATAAACATAGATATTAATTTTCAATGCAATTTAATTTACTTAAACCTGTAAAGGTAGTATTAAAATAAAATTTATTAATGTCATTCAATCAAAATGTTCATATAATTTATGGATAAAAATTTGTATTCCAGTGAATTTTATTACCTCATCAAAAGGACGTAAGTTACTACTCCTGAATGGGTACACATATAGTCAACATAATCGGTCTGAACAAAAGGTCAGGTGGAGATGTTCAGATAGATCTTGTTATGCCAAAATAGTTACCGTTAATGACGTCGTAGTGAATGCTTTTGAAGACCACCAACATCCACCGAGAAATCTCAGCAAGCTCCTTGTTTTTCAAAAAAGCTAAACTATTGCAGCTGTTTATTTACCCAAAAAAATGCTACAGTAATTATGAATCCATATTTACTCTAGCATTTTTTGAGTAATTATTATTTTTATACATACAATAATGTTAGCTTATAAGACCGCCCATTGTGTCACCCTATGTAAAATTTCTACATTTATAGCTGTAATTTTTATGGTGTACATAATAAAGAGTATTCTATCTATCTATCTTATACAATAATGTGTAAAAATTTCACTGTAATAAATTATTAACATAAGAAAAGTGTCCTTATATCATTGTAAGTTCCTCTAAGACATAGCTAGCATTTGTAAGCTGTAATTGCCACCATTTATTAGATTTAAAAAATATATTTCTGAATACAATTTCGCATTCCAGTGAATTTTATTACCTCCAAAAGAGGACGTAAGTTGCTACTCTTGAATAAGTACACGTATACTCAACGTGCAGAGTCTGCAAACAAGACCAGATGGCGATGTTCAATCAGGTCATGTTCAGCTGGGGTCCATACTGTTAATGACGTAATCGTATACGCTCTTGAAATCCACAACCATCCACCGAAAGATGTCAAAAAACTCTTTTTTATTTCTAAAAAGCTCTTGTGATCGCTTACCGTAATAAATTATTAACATAAGAAAAAATCTTATATCATTGTAACTTTTTAAGTTCCCTGTAGTCGTGACAATGAATGGCATTTGAAATTTAATTATTTGTAGCCCGTGGTTGGTGTTGTATTTATTTTCATAAAATCTTAATATTTTTAGTTTTCATTAAATCTAAAAATTTTTGCTGTTGAACAGGCGATTTTTTCAAACCTTCATATGTCTGCAATGGATTAGCAAATCCTTCAAACTCTCGGATTGTAATTGAAAAAATGTCACACAATTAGGGCGCAGTATTTTACATGTAATTAATAATAATGCCGTATTCGCTTTGCAATTTCATTTACCTTCCCTACACATAAAACCTTTTTGATTTTATATATTTTTGTCACGCTTATGTTAGATATATTATGTTCCCATTCCTGCTGAAAGAATGGAATTTCGAAATCAATTTGATCAATTTATTTTTAGTTATAATATTATGTAAAAAAAAATATTCTATTAGTAATTAAAAATAATCATGTTATATATTTATTTATTTCAGGTCTCACGCTCAAACCATATTTTTTTCGAAGCAGCCGTGGCAAAAACATGCTTATGATTGGTGACATAAAGTACAGAATCAATAGAATCTGTTCGGATAAAATAAGATGGCGGTGTGCGTCGCACGAGCGTTTCGGATGCCCAGCAAGACTACACACTGTCGATAACGATGTTGTTTACTTTGTGAATAAGCACAAATTAAGTTAAATTACAATACGGCCGATGAATCATGGCCGGTCCGAACTTTGCGCAGAAGGTTGCGCAATAACATTTTTTATAAACCAAATGGTGACATTATGCGAGTGTGAGTGAGAGAACATGCGCGAAAGTTCGAAGAGCCTATGTTCAGACCGGCCGTGATTCATCGGCCGTATTGTAGTTTGTAGTTAGGTATTTCAATATGTTTTTACGCTTTAACACTGAGGCTGAGATATAAACGCTACTTAGCGTGCTTTGGCTAATACCCGATTTCACTAACATCAAGCAAAATAACGCCTAGGTAATACCAAACGTAAGCAGTTTCATAAGTAACTTTCTATTTCACCTTCCGTTTCTCAGTAGCCAACTCGTCAGCTTCGAAATCAACATTTTACGTCGCTTTTCTGTGGTTTCTAGGTCAAGTGTCTGTCAATAATAATAATAATAATAATAAAACTTTATTTGCCAAAATGTAGGTGTACAAAGTAGTATGATGTTATTATAAATGTGGCCCGTTTACATTCTACCATTACATGTGGTGTGCAAATATTTAATTTCAGAATATATTAAATTACTAAAAATGTCAAAATATTCCTTCAGTTATCACTATAATCGTTACAAACAGTCAGATTAAATAAATTAATTGCAAATATTTAATTTCACAATAGGTACATTATATAATTTAAAAATGTCATATCATTACATCAGTTACCAATATGATCTTTATAAAGTGTCAGATTGTATATATTAATTGAAATGATAATGTCCATGAATATTGTTAAAATGTCAAAAATAAAAATAATAATAGTAAGTAAATGTCAAATTAAAAACAAATAAAATTTAAATAAACCAAGTATAATGACATTACTTTCTTTCTTCGACATGTGACACAAATTCATTAACAGTGTAAAAACATTTTTCTTGAAGCCACTGAATCAGCTTTTTTTTAAACATAAGCAAAGGTAGTTCTTTAAAGGCGTTTGGTAATTTATTGTATATCTTAATAGCCATTATAAACGAATTTCTTTTATATATATCGAGCTTGCATTGTGGCAAGCAGAGCCTATGTTTATCTCTAGAGGCAACATTCCTTTTGGTTACATCTCTATGCTTAATAAAATTTTCAGGATGTTGTCGTACTAATAGGCACAATTCTTTAATATACATGCATGCTAACGGTAAAATGTTGTACTTTCTAAACAGTGGCTTACAGCTATCCATGTACCCAGCTCCACAGATTGCACGCACACATTTTTTTTGTAACATAAACGCTTTATTGACATCCACCGAATTACCCCACAACAAGAGACCGTATGAGAGTACGGAGGAAACGTATCCGTAATATGCACAAAGAGCCGCTTCAGTTGAGACCGTGGCTCTTAATCTTCTTAGTGCATAAATAAATCTGTCCAGTTTGTCACAAACATATTCGACATGCTTTTTCCAATCGCAATTTTGATCCAATTGTATGCCCAGAAATGCAGCACTTACTACTTGCATCAAATGATGCAAATTGCATCATTTTCGTTTTCTCCATATTAATTTGTAGGTTATTGGAGTTCAACCAGTGTATTATATTTTTGATGGCTTCATTAATCTCATACTCGTAGATATCGACTCTATCACACTTCACGACAAGGGTCGTGTCATCAGCAAATAAAATGACTGTATGGCGAGTGATATTTGGGAGGTCATTGATATAGAGAAGGAATAAAAAAGGCCCCAATACACTGCCCTGCGGCACTCCGAAATTATTTTCCTGATAGTCGCTTCTATATGACACTTTTTTCCATTATGTATTCTGGAGATTTCTACACATTGTTGTCGGTTTTTTAGGTAGTTTCTTAACCAGTCGTTCGCTTTTCCTCTTATTCCGTATTTTTCTAATTTGTGTAAGAGCAGTTCGTGATCTACAAAATCGAACGCCTTGCTCATATCCAAGAGGATTGCAATATTATTATTAACAATCTGTTGCTAGGCAACCTGTAAGAGTTGCTTATTAATGTAATAATATCTAACTAACTTTAAGCACACAGTCGCTTAAACAGTACGCATCGGCGAATCGCTATCGTAATATTACTCAGTCATCGCCTTCTAATGCCGTGTGTAATGGCTTAATGTTAACGTTACATTTAGGTGTCGTCTGCTGTTAGTGAAAACGGGCATAAGAAGCAGTATCCCTCTAACTGTCTTGCGACCGTCAAATTTGTAGTGCAAGATAGAGACGGAAACAATTATCTTACCCACACGTGAAGGAATATTTGTTCATCTCCGTCTTAGTGCCCTTGCTTAATATTTTTTAATGAAATGTTCCCTGTATTGGTTGCACCTTGCGTCCATTTACTCAAATTAGTTAGGTACCTACTTTTAGATTTAATTCATTTTCTTTTTCTTTATTTGATTTTAAATTAAGGCCAATCGTCCAAGACGCTACACACGCTCACACGCGCTCACAGGTAAAGTGTTATAAACGTCAATCACCAGAATGTCACAGCACTATAAATTTCAATGGTAGTCCATAGATGACGCGACTTACTAACTCGTTATTAATTACATAGTTTGTGATGGTTTTCATTGGGTACTTTAATTAGGTGTGTGTATTGTTTTAAATCTTTGGGACATTGCATGCTTTTGTTTTTTAATGTATTTTTTACAATATCATAAGTACTATTTTGTTATGTACCTTTTGTAAATTAGTTAAAATGTGATGAAAGTGCCCATGAAATTAGATAGACGCTTTTCTTAAGCGGATAATCGGTTGTCAATGAACGAGACAAAACTTATATTTTATTGTAATTATGTTTGGGGGCGTTTAGTATCCCAAAAAGTGATTAGGATCAGGACCAAATCTTTGACGTAATTGCACAACGGAAATGTATCACACTGGAAAATAAATGCAGCGCAATATAAGTATTAGGGTGTGTGAATAATAATTATGTTGAGCTGTATTTATTTTCCAGTGTGATACATTTCCGTTGTGATTTCCGTTGTGCAATTACGTCAAAACTTTGGTCCTGACCCAATAATTTTACTTTTTTTTCTCCATAGCCCAAAAAACAAAAAAAAAATATTGATCAGTGCTATAACAATAACATTCAAAGGAGTGATAATGCGCACTCTTGGAAATGTTCAAATACGCACAAGGTGAATTTTTCTTAAAAGCAATAGAGAGATGACATTCCCTAAATTCCCAGAAAAATAGAAAACATATTTTAAAAAGTAACCATAACTCGGTAGTCAGGAAATTAATTGGTAAGCAAATAGACTACCAACTTAAATTGTTCATATATTCAATCACAACTGTAATAGGGATGATGAACGGCATCATCCCTATTACAGTTGTGATTGAATATACGAACAATTTAAGTTGGTAGGTGTCCGTCAGTCAGATAATAAAAAAAATATTAGACACGTATTTTTTGCTTTATCATATTATTTAAAAAAAAAAACTTAGATATATCTCAAACTCAAACTCAAACTTAAAGCATTTATTTCAAATAAACCAATTACAGGCACTTTTTAATTGTCAAGGGTTCGGTCAGTCAGTCAGAAAGATGAAGCTAGTTGCCCATTTCAAAGCGTAGTACCTACTACGCTTTGAAATGGGCAACTAGCTTCATGGAGTTTCTTGCCCGTTCTTCTCCATAGGTACCTACCTATGGAGAAGAACGGGCAAGAAACTCCAAGGACACTCTTTTAAATCAACGTATTATGGTTACAAAATATTGTTTACATCATTCATTTTGAAATTATACATGTGAGAACGATGCAAAACGTAAAAGCGTCCGTAATGAAAAGATTAAAACAAAAACAAAAGCAATTCAAAAATTAAAGTTAAAATAAGCCGTGGCAGCTAAGAGATGACCAGTCTCTACTGACGGTGCCCGTTCACGAACATGACGCGCGAACATGACGCGTATCGCATTAAAGTTGGGGAGTGGGGTCTCGCTACGTCACAATTCAGTATAAAATCTAGCAAGGCGTGATGTCATATCACATTTTAACTCAATGTGCGATACATTACATACAATACATAATCTTTTGGTTACGTAAAAAAATAAAAAATATGTGTCCAATATTTTTTAATAATTATGGTACCTGGCGGGAAAAAAAAATGTCATCCTATTTTTCGACAGTTGAATGAAATGGCTCTAACACAGTAAATTGATGTAGGGTGTCAATTTGATGAATAATGAATCCCCTGTGTTTTGATGAGATTTGGTGAACTTGCGTGTCGAATTATAAATTGTATTTTTATGTTGAGGGTAAGTTGAAGAATGCCCACAGTGGCCAGGTGCAGGTGTTTATGTCGACATGTCGACAAAATATGTCTGTAAATTTTCAGGGATAATCTGTGTCTGTCAATGTTGTTAGTGTAACGGTTCGAATACACGTAATCTGTCATCGGTATAAAACTATGGTTTCCTTGAAGAGTGGTGGCCGTCACATGACGGCTGTAGTGACGGCTGCAGTGACGGCTGCAGTGACGGCTGTCATGAAAATGATGGCAGTGGCAAACCCCACTGCCAGAGACTCCTAGAGAGCCTTTTTGACACCGTAAAGTCAAAACTTTACGGTGCCAAAAAGGCTCTCTAGGAGAACACACCAATTTACTTTTATAAATAACGTTTTAGTGACGTCATTCGCTGGTAAATTGCAGACGGTGTGTAGCGGTCACCGCTCTTCTAGCAGACCGCAGGTTTAACCAACATCGTCTGATGACGTCAGATTACTAAGTGTATGTATCGCGTTAGGCTGACCAAGATCTATGCATGGTATTTGTAACTAATAGAATATTGTAACATTTCATATGTGAGTTGTTTAAATAAAGAAAGAATATAATGTTATTGTTTTATTTATTGCTTTGGTTATAAATTTAATCAGTGGTTCTTTAGGCAATACACCCTCCGTTCTTCCCAGACGGAGCGTATCTATGAAGATACGCTCCGTCTGGGAAGAACGGAGGGTGTGAGGGATTGCCCCACGGAAAAAAAAGGTAAGCAATACACGCATTCGCTAAAAATACTTTTGCGATTTTTCACTGTAAGTCGCACTTGTTATAAATTCTTTAACCACAACTTTTAGAGGTGTCATAGTAATAAATGGGTTAACCGTCAATTTTGGGATTGCATTGTTACAAATTCAATTATTATATTAGCAAATGAAAATTATACATACTGACCCAGTATGAATAATTTTCATTTGCCTATTATTTTATCAACAGCGCGGCAGCGTATTAACATTATCTTCTTATTTCAGAATTTGACCCAGTATTCTTCACTAATGGTAATGGATCCAGGATTCTCGTGCTTGGTGGAAATAGGTACAGAAGAAATGGAGCGGGATACTCTCCCAAGACCCGATGGAGATGTACCAGTCATGCCAAATACGGATGCAAGGCAGTCGTCCACACAGTCAACGACGAAATAGTTTATTTTTTAGATCTCCATACTACTACCTATAAAGATGATCTATAATTAAAATTGTTGCTCAAAACATAATGATTGGTAGTCCGACATTGGTGCCGATTCCCTTGTTCACAAACTAAACTAAATTTAAGTTCAGTGCATCTTTTTCTTTCTATTTCATTAAGAAAAGGACAGACGATAAATTTTAGTTTACTCCTGTCAAATTAATCAGCGCTTGACGTAAATTGACGTAATTTTAGTAGGCAAGTTTCAAATCACGTCTAAACTTGTATGGAGTGGTGACAGGCGCTGATCAATTTGACAGGATTAAACTTAAATTTATCTTCTGTCCTCTTCTTAATGAAACAGAAAGAAAAAGATGCACTGAACTTAAATTTAGTTCAGTTTGTGAACAAGGGAATTGGCACCATTGACTTTCAAAAATAAGTTTTTACGTTCACTGTGTAATGTAGTGAAATAAACGTCTTAACTACGTCAGCAATCTGTGATCGACTGAAAAAGCAATACGTCTCGCTTGGGCGCCTTGAATTTCTACAACAAATTATATTCTATGAGTGAAATGACTAGAATTGGTTTAACCTGTTAAGCCCCGCGCGACATCGATTCTGAGTAAAACAATAGAAAACCAATTGTGTCTCATTAGCTGTCCTTGACCAATTAAACATCCCAGAAGTATTTCAGTTTTGTATGAAATGAGTGCGACATAAGTTTTATTCGGCTTCTGTCGACCAAATACTTATTTTTTTCCTTTACGTTCCCCGTTACGAGAGAGGTTGGCTTTGATCATTGTTGTTACTGCATCGACAAGTAAAACGTAATTTATAAAAAAAAAAATCGTGCAAGTTAATTTAGATAATCAATACATTCTTGGCAAGTCTCTGGATGTTATTGTAGAAAAAAAGTTTCAACCAAAGAAGCAACAAAAGTTAAGAAAATTAAAGGTTTCTGGAAAAAATATAATTAATCTCTATGACTGTTTTAATAGGGAATATTATAATTAAGTTCATGCGTGATTCATTTATTCTTCATTTGAAGCAGCATGTTAGAGATTTTCATTTTTGTATAATTGTATTCGAACGAGAGTTGGAGTGGATATAGTTAGGTAAATGTATTATTATACAATGTAACAGTTTATTAGTCTTTTAATTTGGATTTCCTTGTTGAATAATTTTAGCTTGCATGAAACAATGATATGCATTCCACCAGTTTCTATGATAAATCTTTTACGGTTGAAGCAGTACGGTTGTGGAATGCCTTGCTCATGTCGATAAGGCTCTGCTCAATCCCTGTTCATTTTTAAAATTGTGGTAAAAAAAACACACAAACATATTTTTTATTTTCTTTGTCCTTTGCACCTGTGTTGGTTCTTAGCGCTAGTTTTATGATTATTATTGAATATATTATATAGATAATTTTAATATGTTTTATGTATGTATGTATGTATTTATTTATTGTGTATATGTGAATGGTACACCACAGACTACCTGCAGTATTGTTTCTCCTTTCCCCCTAATCCATCCAAAGGTTGTCTTTAAAAGATCGCTTGTAGCGATAAGACCTCCCATTGTGTCACCCTATGTAAAATTTCTACATTTATTTCTGTAATTTTTGTGGTGTACATAACAAAGAGTATCCTATTCTATTCTATTCTATATCATCAAAATTCTCTCATCTAGGGACTGGTGACATGATTTATTACATTACATACATACATACATAAACTCACGCCTTCTTCCCATGGTAGGTAGGTACACCTCTACTTAATCCTTCGGGGATTGCAGGCATCATACGAGTATTATGTTATATAAGAAAAGGTAAGTATTATTTCACGAAAATGGTTTTCTTCGTGATACCTACTTAATGAAAGACCTTATTTTTATTTTTTTCAACATAACAGGATTTAACAAGTTTTATTTTCACAGGTACGAGTATTCTCCTCTTGCGATCTCAGAAAGGAAAACCATTGCTCGGGATGGGCCCCTACACTTACTATATGAAAGCGTCTCATAAGAATAGAATCAGATGGGTTTGTTCGACTCACCATAACAGAGGCTGTGGTGCTTCTATCTATACTGTCAACGGAACAATTGTTAAAATGATCAACGAGCATATTCATTAATTACTAACATACTAAACTTACGCTTTTATCCATAGAGGTATGCAGAAACTACAGAATGGCACTTTCTGCGATCCATAAATAATTTTATCATAATATCATCTATGTAAATAAAATATCAGTCTTATCCTCTGCCTATGAAAACAAAATAAGAAAAAAAGATAAACAGTTGATAAAATTTTCCAAGTATTATTGCTAAGCATTGAATGTTCCATAAGAGCAGGTTCCCAGCCTTTGTCTAGTACAATAATTTTCTATATGACTCTGATAATAAGTGGGATTCGGTTCTTGAAAATAAATTTAAGCAATAAAACGTTCAAATTGATACACTTTTACCATTATCCAAAGTGGTGGTTCAGGAATACCTATTTTATTGATTGGTTTATGATATTTTGCTATAAAAATAAAAATATATCACTATGTCGGAAAATTTATACTTATGCGTTTATAAGTGCAACTTATTGTCCTGTTATAAATGATTATATTGTTAATTCATGAGAAAACGATTCATGTTTTATAAAACTCACACTTGGATAAAAACGGATAGACTGGTTTTCTAAGTCATGGTTATGTCATAATATGTTCAACACATGAATTGATACTTAATCCAAATTATTTAAAAATTAGTTCTTATTAAATAATATGCCATATTTTTTATAAGGTTTTAAGTATTAACTAAGATTTTAAGTTTATTTTGTATTAAAATGAAAATTAATTATAATTATTAATCCTTTTGCTATAAGTCTGAAATATAAGTTGTAACTTGGGTATTGACTGATCTGATTTGACTTGATTATAAATTAAAAACTTAAATTATGGGAAACTAATTAACTTATGAGTTTAAGAGATTATTATTAATTAGGTATGCCAAAAAAACTTTAGTTTTCGAAGACAAGTGAGATTTTTACTTAACACCGTATGACAGATAACCCACTGTGACCAAGTACAAGCACAGATGTTAATCATTTGTTGTTTGTCTAACAAATAATTATATCATGCTTAATTCTGGAAGAAGTACTATTAACTACATATGTAGACTCTTACAATTTGACGAATATTCTTAGTGTCGGCACATGAGTAAAGAAATGGAACAGAGATATAGCTTCATACAACCGCGCTAAGATACGTACGAGTATACTGGCGGCTTCGTCGCGTATGAAGAGAAACCGGTTTATACTGGCTTGGTCAGTTAAATCGCTGAAGGCTGTGCGTATGCGTCGCGCGTCGTGTTGGTTTACGTTTTACGTTTTGACATGAAAAAAAAAGGTGTAAATATTGTTGTATACTGTATATGGATAGTCCTAATAGGAACAAAAACATATTTTTTTAATTATCCCAAAGACACTAGTTATGTAGTAACTTGATTATAATTTATTATTTTTAATGGAGTAGATTCCTCAACATCTAAAGAAAACTCAACCCCGGGGTGCAACAAACTTTTGGTTTTGATTATAAATGGTTAAGGGGTTTCTTTAAGTAGCACGGAATAGGTATTATGTACCTATCTGGTAAACTGTGAATTCATGAGCAAAAATATGGAGTATTTGAGAACATTTTTACAATTAATACCATATGATTGGTGTTTATGTTTTTAAATACGTAGGTATTACCTATTGACCGTGATTGAATAATTATGTTAATAAATTAAAACACGTAAGCTATAATTTTATCCTCCTGTGCTAACCTTACCTAAATAGTTATACATCTTGCACGTTCTTTAGAAGCTTTGTCTCTGTTCCGTTTCTTTACTCTGTGGTGTCGGTACATATTGGTTCTAGTCCATCGGTTCGAATATTTGTAGGACCTACAGATATTTCATAAAGTGGGTTTTTCTTCTCTCTGTTAGCACCCACGGTACGAGAATCCTAGTGTGGAGCCATTAATATTAAGAATTTAAAAAAACATTGACTAATTTCATCCATTGTACTAATTAATAATAGCTATAGTGTCGCACGTTATACTCTGCATACTTGGCGAATGAGTGCTGAACGTGACGGTCACAATGTTACACTTTTTTTCGGTCTAGTCCTCATGCGCCAAATATGCAAAAGCGAAAAGAACTTCGGTCAAACCGGGTGTCTTACGACACCTCTCGTTTTGTAAGTACGGATGTAAAGCGAAGTAAGGGGGTAAAGCCAGAGAACTGATTGTGTTGTAATTATTAACTTTTAGAATAAAAACTTTCTACGAACATTTTACTTTGTCGTCTAATTTTATAAGTGTCATTATCATCCACAAGGTGAAAAAATTTGTAAGTTGTGTCTGGTCCTACTGTACTGAACAGCAATACCGACTGTTTAATGCTAGTGCCCAAAACAATCGAAGACATATGACATCTTCCAACCTGCACTGGGCCCGCGACGTAGATGACAGCCCACTCCCTCTCGAAGAGAGGAGGCCTCTGTCCCAGCAGCCAGCAGCATGCATAATCAGCCTATAATGTTCACATTATAGGCTGATTCCTCTCACAGAGAGGAGGCCTGTGTCCCAGCAGTGGGAACATTATAGGCTGATCATATTATGCACGCTTGCCCAAAAAACCTGCTAGTAGCTTGCAAGTCATTATACCATAACACCTTTAAATTGGTGATAACATAAGTATGGCTCGTGGCTAAGTGATAACAGCCGCACGGGTTGATCGATTAGTTTAAGCTGCGCTATCCGCGGTCGGTCCGTTTATGGGTGACCATCTTTACATACCATACATGTTAAGCTGTTGATCCCGGCTGTCTCTGATCTTGGATTTTTGACAGTCGTTACGGGTCGTCAGAAGCCTGAAAGTCTGACAACTAGTATTACCCAGTGAAGTAGTATTATCCCTGGGTTGTGGAGGTCAGGTAGGCAGTCGCTCCATGTAAACTACTGGTATTCAGCTGTATCCTATTAGATTGGAAACCGACCCCAACGTAGCTGGGAAAACTCAAGCAGATGATCATAGATATGTCACAATGGCATGCAAGCTGCTTGCATTATTTTGTGGAAGATGACATGTGGCTTCCGTCATATTAACTAATTTCTCACAAAAACATTATTTCTACAGATCTAGCTGCTCATTTTCAATACACTCCTCGAGGCAACAGAATTTTGGTGCTAAACGACATAAAATTCAGATATAACGGTGTTGCAGGCAGCAAAATAAGATGGCGGTGTGCGTCTCACGAGAGACTGAAATGTAGAGCTATTGTGCACACTATCGATGATGTTATAGTGCATTACACTGATTTACACGCTCCTTATGACTGGCTAGGAAATAAATGAAGCAAAGCCGGGCAGGTGAACCGGAACGTTCTAGGAAAACTGGATGGTTGACAAGATGATAAAGACGAATATGAATATTTGTAATACAAAAGAAACTTAAAACACTGAGAAAATAAAATGGTTTTATTAACCTAATTAACAAAACGCACCACCGCTTCACTTATTACATTTTGTTAAGCTAAGTGAAATGCTATGGAATCTCCAAAAGATTATAAAATGAATACCTATACTCTGATTTTATATTTTATTCGACCTGTTTCGTCCTAATACTGGGCAAAGTTGTTATAATATAAGTACTTTTTAAACAACTGTTTGTTTTTTTAGCGACATTCGTGATGTCTCGACGTGGTAGAACGCTTCTACGCATCGGAGGCTTCACATTTTGCAAGCAACACGTGTCGGGGCCAAAAGCCAGATGGGTGTGCTCAACACACAACCACAAACGATGCCGAGCTACAGTTCACACTATATATAATGAAATAATTAGAGTTAATAATAATCATATGCATTCGTAAATTGTATTGAGCTTGTGCTTTTGAAATCAAGTGAAAACTCACTACAAGATTAATACCTAAGTTTATTTTATATGAAACTTGACTATAAGTTATACGGCTGTACAATACGGCCAATTAATTTTGGCCGGTCTGAACATTGCGCAGAATAATACTAATAATAAAAATTAATTTGTTAGAATATTGTTGTTACAAAAGTGTTACACGTAATATGATGTCTATAATATTCTGCTGTTTCCAGCGTACATATATTTCAAAGAATTAAAATTAAGAGTATTAGAACATTATGTCAAAATTAAACCATACAATGTCAAGGATAAGGAAAACGTTAACTACTGTCAAATACAATGTCAAAGGTTATTAATTATAATGTCAAGAATTACTAAATACAACGTAAAAAATTAATCAAAACCATTGTATTGATTAATTTTTCCATTAATAAATATAATGGAATTTGATTTTGACATTTTATGACATTTCATAGAAATTAAATTCCATTAAATATTAGGAGCACAATGGCGAGTCGTCGTCTAATTTAAATTTTGAATCAAATTTTTCATTTAAAAATTCATTTGTTGAGTAGTAACACATGCAATCGGAAGTTAAATAATTTCTTTTTAAATGTCATGAAGTTAAGACTTTTAAAAACATTAGGTTATTTATTATAGATACGTATTGCCATACAGTAAACATTATTAAAAGATTTTAAGTTTAATTTTAGTTAATGTCTTTGTTGGGCTACACATAATTTGTGGAAAGCTGCACAATAACATTTTTTAAGAACCAAACGGTGAAATGAGGCGAATATGAGTCAGTGAACATGCGCGAAAGTTTGGATAGCCTTATGTTCAGACCGGCCGTTATTCATCGGTCGTATTGTAAATAGTGTGTTTGTCCGTACTTATGATACAAAGATAATACAAACTCACATAGATTAATGATATTTATGTTTTAATGTGCCCTGCAGGGCTAACATGACACACGCGACAATTACTCACTCTCGCGTGAGTAATTTTTGTCTATTTCTATCAATTTTCTCGTTTTCTGACAGCGCTGCCCTACAAAATACTTGACTCGTTCTGTCAAACTCGATATTTTCTCGACAAACCCTAACATGGCACCTAAGTTATCTCGAATTTTGACAATTCAACACGAGATAATCTTCGATTCTTCTGTCATTTAGTCGTCCTCGATTTTGACGACGAGATGAGTAGACAAAATTATAATACAAAAAAATATGGCATTCATGGGGACTGGTGACAGAAATGATAACTTAAAACTTTGGAATAACATAATATATAAGTATATATATGCGTATACATGTACGTACACAGGCCGCTGCGCGACGCCAGTCTGATGCACACGTTACATTAGCATGTCGGTGACTTGGGTAGCATGTTGGTGCCGCAGTCTGCATGTCGGTGACGTGGTTAGGATGTCGGTGACGCGGTGTGCATGTTGGTGACGCAAATAGCATGTCAACAAGTGCTTCAGAATGTCGGTGGTTATCACGGCGTAAGTCAATTGGCATTTCGTAAATCTGCTAGCATTTCGGTGATGCTGCTAGCAGGTCAGGCTCGCTATTAGCATGTCGGTGACGCTGTTAGCATGTCGGTGACTCTGACAGCACGTCGGGCACGCTGCTAGCAGGTAGGGCACGCTGTTAGCATGTTGGTGACTCGATTAGCGTGTTGGTGACGCATTGAGCATATTGATGACGCAGATTGCATATTCAAGGGATGCTGTTCATAAGTCGGTGACGCGGCTAGGATGTCGGTGACGCGGTTAACATATTGGTGACGCGAACCCACAGGTTTTTCCCCTAACAAAAATGGGTCACTCATTTTCATTTCCGTCATTTTGTATTTAAATTTCGACATGCCATAGAAAAATATTAAATTTTAATAAAAAAAACTCGGTTACACAAAAAATTACAACATAAATTAATAGAGGTGGATGTAAAATCATTATAGTACATACTAATTCCATGCGTAAAATATAATGAATGAGCCGATGTTGCTAAAATAAAAATGATTTGTTTTTAATAATTTGCTACATTGGTTTCTCGTCGCGAGATAAAGAACTGTCAAAGTGCCTTTCTCGAGTTTACTCGAGCTTAGCGGTCATGTTAGGCATTCGGATGACGTCAGAATCGTAGACAAATTTCGACAAATCGAGAAAGAGAGCGTTCTCGCGCTTGTCATGTTAGCCCTGCTGGTGTGGACAAGGCCTTACATAATTTATTTAGTGGAAATTCTTAAGTCTCTCGACTTAAGAATTTCAATAATGTGCAATATCACACATATTATTCTTTTTTTACTAACAATTCTAACAATTGCAATCAAAGTCGAATAGTAACGATTTTGATTACTTATTATTATATGACGACGATTTTGATTATTTTGGGTCGAGTATAGGTATCGGTAGATTTTTAATCGATAAGATATCGATTTCATTTAGCACTTGCTCTTACTAGTAGCATCTTATGGGTTAATTTATGTCCAACAAAAGTTTATTTTAGAAAATTCGGGCATACCATTTTTTTGAGCCGTTAATATTGTATGGAAAATAACATATCCCAATTTATTGTGTTATTTTTTTTTTTGTATGTTTTACTATTTTAGTATGTGATATGTTAACAACGGTATTTATAGTTAATTATGCAGCTTAATTAAAATAGTCCTAACCGACTAAGAATTTAAATAAACTTCATATTAATAATTGTTAATTATTTTGTTGTTGTAACTCCCGGCTTATAAAAAAAAAACTCCTAGAATCTAATATTATAATTTGTAAAAAAGTAAAAGTGAAAGTTTTTTTAGTAATTTAAGGCCTGTTCAGATATAAGCACTATCGCTATCGCGCTCGATTGCGATACTGGTCCAAAGTGACTAACCAAAAGGCGAACCAGTATCGCTACCAAGAGCGAGAGTGATATCGCTTATATCTGAATGGGCCGTTATCCAGTTGAATGCCGTAATGAAAAAAACAATTTAAAAAAAAACATTATATCTCGCGTGGATCCACGTTCGATACGAAAGGTTAATTGTAACTTTAGTGTAACTTTTTGAAGAAGGTAAATCTGCAATCCTTATCTACTCTACGCAAACAAAAAATAAATATATTTCAGGGATTTCCTTTAGCAGTTCAAGGCGAGGTCATATACTTGAACCGCCTTGAACTGCTAAAGGAAATCCCTGAAATATATTTATTAATTATTTTTTATAGCTTCTGTGAGACAATAATAAAAGGAAGAGTTATTGGCGATGTGCAAGTCACATCGGATGCAGGGCGAAACTACAGAACGCCACCTGCTACGATCCGTACGTACTCCTTTCTGAAGAACATCACCAATAAGGTCACTAAATGTCCTTCTATGGCGATACCCTCCGCCATCCACTCACATATGCCCTGTAAATACTTTTTGTTAGTCGCCTTTCATTCATCCTCTCATCATGACCAAACCATCTCATCAACATACATTATGGTCTTAATCTGTGAATATTTCTGACAGTGTCAGTATTAATGATTGATATGTTTTAGGTAACCATTCTGAGTACAAGGTAAATATTGAAATCCTAATTCTATTTCAGTGACCGTGTCGACATCTCAAAAAGGGAAACCAATTTTAAAATGTAACGGTTACACGTTCTTCAAGAAGTATAGTCATGGGGTCAAGAACTATTGGAAGTGTTCTACTCATCATACTAAAGGGTGCAAGGCTTCCATCCTGGCTGTCGCGGATACTATTATTAATGTGACGGGTGAACATAACCACTGAAGAGACGCTGCTGGTATAGAAACTGGCACTGACGAGTTGAAAGAAGATGGCAGGAGATGAAAGGAACTTCAAGGAGATTCAAGAACCAAAATTAATACGAAGGAGTAGAAATCTCTCTATACTGCAACTAAATCTATACTACAGTGCGTTCATTACTACTTGACGCGTGACACAATAGGGTATTTTATTATATACGAGAACAAATCTATAAATATATTATTGAGATAGTTTAGGCAAAAAGGAGTCGGAGAATGTTAGTTTTAGTTCATAAAATAACAAAATAAATTTCAAAATTCAATTCAACGTTTTCAGTTTTTCTAATCTGTTAAAAACACCATGAAATAGTAGCCGCCATGTTATAACGACATATGGCTGTGTAAACTAAAACGAGTCAACTGTCAACTGATAGTTAGATAATAGATCAGTGCATTTGTTTACATAACCAAGTGACGTCATGACCACAGAGCAACATGGCATCCACTTCGTTCAGCGTTTTCGTCAGACTACGCGCGAAAATTGAAAATTTTTATGGCACTTATAGATTAAATAAAAATTTTGTGATTTTTTTGGGGCATATTACACTATAGAATTTAATTAGGACACTTTTCAAAAATGGGTGTAAGACCCTATTGGTAGCACTGAATTTTGCAGTCATGTGATTGGTAGTACTGTTCGGTCAGTCGCCATTTTGAAGTCTATTAGTATTGAAACTAAGACTGCAAAATTCAGTGCTACTAATCGCGCCACGCGTCAAATTATAATGAACGCACTATAATATTATCCTTAAAGAGAGGTTTGAGAGATTGTATGTGGGTAATCTTCTTAAATACTGATCTGATTCCGAAAATTATTTCACTAATGAGCAGCTACAGTATTGTCAAGTGTCATAGAATATATTTTACGTTAATACAAGAAATTTTACGCGGATTACCTCGCGGGCATCTAGTAAGTCTATATTTTGTTAATAATAATTGATATACTAGGAGCATGGTACTAGATGTGCCCATCACACACTATGGCAAACATAATTATTGTCATATCGACGATGTAGTGACAAGAACCTTTATCTACCAAAACATAATTTTGCAGGAAACGAAAAAAAAAACGTTTTATTTTCTTCTTATTACTCGTTAAAAAATGAGATTTAAAGTTAGCTGCTTTTGCCAGCTCACGCAAACGATTATTTGAAGTCTATCTACTTAAAAAAAAAGCGCCAAAATGTCAGTCCTTATAACTTCATCGTCGATATCACATTGTTTCTGCCACAAGTATGTGGTTGGGGTCATCACCATCTCTCATCATTCTCCTAGCCATTTCCCAACTATGTTCTGTTCGGCTCCAGTCTAACCGGATGCAATTAATATCAGTATTTTACATGGAGCGACTGCCTATCTGACCTCCACAACCCAGTTGCTGGGTAATACGATAACCCTAGGTAGACTGGTAGTCAGACTTTAAGGCTCCTGCCTATCCGTAACAACTGGCAAACATCTACGAATGACTACGGGACCAACGACGTGCTTTCCGAGGGACGGAGGGGCCTTGGTATGTAAAGATGGTTACCCATCTTCGGACCAACCGCAGCAAGCGTAGCGTAACCTGATCGATCGAGCCTTGCGGCTGTTATGACTTAGCCACAAACCCCTCTCATATGTACCACATGTTATGAATATGTTATAATAACATTTATGTGCATTCAGGAATAAACATATAATTAACATTTACTCAGAATTGTTTTTATTAGAGTGAGCACTGGTGGCCCAGTGGTAACGGCCGCGACTTACGAGTTGTAGGTCGTAGGTTCGAACCTGGACAGGCGCTTTACTTTGTGTAAATTATTTCATCACCAATGTCTCAAAACGGTGAAGGAAAACATCGTGAGGAAACCGGCATGTCCTAGAACCAAAAATTCGAAGATATGTGACATCCACCAACCCGCACTGGGCCCGCGTGGTGGATTACTGCCCACTCCCTCTCACAGAGAGGAGGCTTGTGTCCCAGCAGTGGGAACATTATAGGCTGATTATGTATGTATGCTGTTTTTATTAAGTGACGAATATTTTTTCCACTTTTTTAAATATTTCGCTGAGTACATATTCTAAATGTTTTTTTTTTTTCAGATTATTTCTTCACCGAGTCAAAACGCGGAAACCATATCCTGTGGGTCGGGCGCTACAGTTACTGTTTGAAAAAGAACTCAACAGGATCTAGGAAGCGCTTATGGCGCTGTTCAACCCATTGCAATAAAGGATGCAAGGCGAGAATCCATACAATAGACCAAGAAATTGTGTACTGTATACGTGATCATAACCATTGAGGATTTTTTTTTTTTGGGTGGGATATGATCAAGCATCTTTTCACGCTCTGGACGGAGTGCAAGGGTATGTTAGACTCTTACTGACTAAAACCCACCCGTGTTCCTTCCGTTGCCTGTGTTGCCAGGGGCCTCGGTAACCCTTTCGGACTTTTCCGCGACCCCGGGAGGATCATTGAGGACTTGGGTTTTAGTGATCGGAGGCTGTATTATGAAGTATAATGCCCACATTTTTGCAGTGCGAGAGAGAGATGGAGCCATATATTAACATGACCGATATCACCATTCTCGCAAAGGAACAATGATTCGTTAGGTAAATCTATAAATGTATACTTAGTATAAATTGAAGTCGCTTTTGGTGTCTGTCTGTGTGACTGCGTTATTCTTCTAAACTACGCTACGGAATTTGGTGCAATTTTCACCATCATTTAGAGAATTTATTCCGGAAGGTTTACGTGTACATAAATTAATATTAAACTTAAGTAAATAAAATAAATAAATCTCGATGTTTTATTAAGTCGTAAAAACCGTGCGAAGCAAAGGCACGTGGCTAGTACTTCATAATACAGCCGTAACATTTTATTTTTTAGCCGCTAGAGAACCCCGAATAACTCCAGCACGAAAACACGAACTAATTTTAATGGTGATTTTTGTTTTTTAGAATGAATTTATGAATTTTATTGTTTGTTGTTTTAATAATTACAAATCATTATACAGTTCGCTTTTTGTTTTCTTTATACCAACTACCAAATAATGTCTATCACGGAACTACCGATCCACCGTTCACCGTTCTGGTCGGTGTGCCAGTGACACCACAGATTCTTTTTCTTTCTATATTTTTTTTTGTGACTGTGATGATCAATCAATCAACTCAGCCTATCGCAGTCCACTGCTGGACATGAGCCTCTCCCAGGCTGCGCCACAACATCTATTAAATCCTCAGCCTTCCGCATCTAGTCTTTCCCAGCCACCTTTTTAAGGTCATCAGACCATCTAGCTGCACACTACGCTTGACACGCTACGAATTGTGATGAAACATTAATAAATAGTCCCTAAATCTTTTTTTTTCAGTGTGTTTTGTGACTTCACAAAGAGGCAACCATTTATTGATCTACGAAGGCTTTTCATACTTCAAAAAGTATCGCCGGAAAACTGGAGACTGGTGGATGTGCTCAACTCATCACAGTAAAAAATGTAAAGCTGGTGTTTTTTACAGGAAAGGCGATTTAGTGCCTTTAGATGTCCAAGGTCAACATAACCATATCGGTCGAAGAATAGGGGAATACCAAAGAAACTATGGATGGACTGTGTGAAAGATGATATGGCTAGAAAGTGGGTGACTACCGTGATGAGGACTAATAGAGAAGCATGGAAGAAAAATCGTAGCGTCGACAAAAAGCGTCGACTACAAATAAATTTAAGTTTAGTAAATTGAGTTTCATTTGTTAAGGCTTGGTAGGTTAAAGCAAACTATGCTTTTGAAAGCAGCGAATGCCTTTATTAAAGAATTTTACATTTTTGATTTAGATAATAAACTTGACATGTTTTTTTAGAGTTTTTTCTTTCTAGATTTTTGTGAGTCCATTTAGCGTAAACCTCTC
The DNA here is from genome assembly GCA_905333075.3 of Atethmia centrago. NCBI lineage: Eukaryota > Metazoa > Arthropoda > Insecta > Lepidoptera > Noctuidae > Atethmia > Atethmia centrago. Next base: position 7,564,904 of record HG995383.1, on the reverse strand, counting down.
AATTATCCTCTTTAAGCAACTGATGCAACTACCCCAAGGTATACGTACTACGCGTACCTACATTGGAACAGCCAGTTGTAATGTAAGGCAATGGTCGTAAAAAAGATGAACGGTCCACCAAAATTTCAACGACTCCTGATAGCATGACTATCATTTTAACATAATATAAAAAGTGTACGGTTGGGGGACGATCGTCAGGAAGGAAGTGCAGTTTAGGCAGAAAATAGTACTACGCGGACGTCGGTCGCGTACCGATTTACGCTCGCTAACCGAAAGTGCTACACGTCCATTTCTCATGAGCGTTTTGGTACGCGTGACCTGTCGGTCGTATAAGTCCCTGTATTTATCAAACTCAGCTAAATATTGCCTTTAATTTACAGTTACTTTCACAACATCTCTAAGAGGGAAGCGAATTTTGAACTACAAGGGCTACACATTTTTCAGAAAGCGCAGCAATGGAATCAAGGACTTATGGAAATGCTCGACCCACCACAGCAAGAAGTGCACGGCAACTATCATGTCCATTTGTGATCACATAATGACTGTAAGAGATAAACATAACCATGCAAGAACATTCGTGACACACAATTTTAAATTGTACTAAAAAAGAGGAGTAAAAAACAATGGGTATTTTTATCGAAGGAAGGCCAAAGAAAAGATGGATGGATTGTGTGAATAATAATATGAAAGAGAAAGGAGTGAATGATAGCGTGACGGTTGACAGGGGAGAATGGAAAGAGAAAACGTGTTGCGCCGACCACAAGTAACATGGGACAAGAGCGGAAGGTAAGGATGGGTATTTTTAGCAAAAGGTGGTGTGAACCACATAAATAACTAAGTATTTAAGGTTATACTAGGTGTAATTGAAATAATTCATTGCTATAGAGCCAAAACTAAAATCGTGAAATAAGAATAAAATGCTCCATACGTTTCATCACAGGCCTCTCCAATTGCACGCCATTCAGCTCAATTCTCGGCATCTCTCACCCAGTTGCTACCAGCCACCCTGCGAAGATTGTCGCTCCTTCTAGCCTGAGGTTGTCTTACCTTACGTTTGCCGATTCGCGGTATCGTCTCTACTCGGTTCTACCGCTAATATGGCCTGCCCATTACCACTTCAGATTGCTTATTCTGTGAGCTATGTCGATGACTTTGGTTCTCTGCCGGATCATCTCGTTCCGGATTCAATCCCTCAGAGAGACTCTAAGCATAGCCCGTACACGTATACTCGCATGATTCGACGAAATCTAGGCAACAGCTGTCTTTTTTTCGTGATTAGAGCTAAAACTCTTTTCTTTTAGCAAAATCTAAAAACGCGAAAAAACAAAAGGTAGATAAAAGTTATTCATAATGGGAAGAGGTTTTCATCATTAAATAAGTTAACATTGTGTAACAAAAGTTTAGTATCTATTTAAAAACTATATACAAAATTAAAACAACAATTCTAGTCCCAAATAACTATTAGAGTTATATATAGTTGATGTTTTATCAATAGTGTAGTAAAGTTAATGCTATTTGAACCTATATTTATTTATTTAACAGTTTATGTACATACATATAAACAGACAAGAAAAAAGGAACAGAAAAATACGTACAAAGGTGATACTTATTTCTAAAAAAATCTCTTCCTGCATACCTGTGGTAGGAAAGCAGACAAAGAGATTTAGCGTGTATTGTAGAAGAGAAAACAAAATACATAAAATAAAAAATAAAACTTCACAAATTTAAATAAAAACATACAATAAGAGGATATACTTACATACTTCAAAAAAAAAAACACTAAAATACTTATTTAAAAAAGTCTGCGAGACCATTAACATATTTTTCATTACATAATTAATGCCCAAATAATAGTTTTAAAAATCTAGTCACAAATAGCTGTATAAGGTACATAAAATAGTATTTCTATTAACTGTTGTGTACTTTATAATAACTTTAAGCCCATCAACATTTTTCTTACCACCGCGGTTTCACTCCCATCCTGTCGAAACTTCTACATATAAACGGGTAAAATTACCCAATATATTAATTAAAATCATAGTTTACCCGTGTATCTAAAGTCACCCAATTCTGTTGAGCCGTGATTCTGGAAAAAACACAAACAGCTAAACTTTCTATAAAATATTAAGCATGTAGATATTTATTAACAATATTTCTATTCTATAATAACATTTAAGTGTATCTCTGATGTTATAATTTATTATCGTATTAAACTTATTTATTAATTAAATTATTAAATATATTATTGGAATCATAACTCGTTTATGTTTCATTGGTCCAGTAGATCCATTTCATTAGATAGGTTTCACCTTTCACTTCCTTATTAACAAGTCATTTTAGTTACCCATGTTGGTAAATTGTTTTTCTTTCATCCAAAAATGCATTTCTTAATTGTTAATATTATTAATTGTTTACTCTAAGTAATAGAACTGCATTAGGTACCGACTTTCATAATCGGTATGGTATCTGCTAAGTATTTTTGTCTTTTTTTAGACTTTTGTGAATTCACGGAATCAAGTACAACTGGAAGGACAATGTTAAGAGTTGGAGATTACCTGTTCACCCAAAAATCTTCAAGAGGGTTGAAGGTCCGATGGGTCTGCTCCAGCCATTGTTTTCGAGGATGTAAAGCTCAAATCTACACCCTGGAGAACAACATCATCAAACTGAATAACTTTCACAATCACCCTAAAAAAAAACCTTTTCTTTAAAATCTTGTAGCTAAATAAAATATTTTTATTTCATAAGAAGATCTTTTAAGGCCCACTTGCATCACAAATCACTAAATATGCTTTCAGCTAAAAAAAAAACATTGTCCTGTTTCTTTTAATTGTTTGAAGATGACGGAGACAAACTTATATTTTCAATATATTTAGCGCTAAACGCATTTAGTGATTTGTGGTGCAAGTAGGCGGGCATAAGTCTTAATTTTTGTTAGTGAATTAATTTTAAGTAAAACACAATTAGAATTACTTAGCAAATTGTATGTTGAAAAAAATCCGTTTTAAAGAAAGTAATATTTGAGAGTCTTAACTTTGGGAACAATCTTCAAAAATTAAATAAGCAGATGACTAATAAATAAAGTAAAAATATTCTTTTTTCAACTTCTTCAAAAAATCTATTTATAAAATAATAACAAAACGTTAACCTTATTCTAAGATTGACAAATAGATGTAAGTAACATTAGAATTCAGTACATATAGTATGTACTATCCCAGTGATTTTGAAGTAAAAGAAGTTAAGCGCGTAGAGAATGGCTGTTTATTGTCACTTACAAGCTTTAAATATTTTCTTGGATAGTTAGAAAAAGCATGGTATCTCATGGCAGTCATGGTCATAAAATGTAAGAGTAGCGTGTCTCTTGTCATCTCGCCCCCACATTCTATGACCGCGGCTACCACGAACGTTGGCGTTGTGTATACTAAAGACGCCATCCTTTAAATGTTTTTTTATGATCTTTGAACAATATAATTTTGTTCGTCGTGTTCAGTGTATGTGGTGGTGGTGTACCAGAAATAAATGCTGCTTCTCACGCTCCGACTGCCTGTTAGTCGACGCTTGAACTTGTGAAAAGGCAATAACGCTAAAAGCAGTTTTTTTTTATAACCAATTTATTGTGTTTAAAGCCGATTTTCTAATTTGAGATATCTTTTAACCTTGGAATAAAATTAAGGTGTGACAGTTATTCATGGAAGAAATATTCATGGATAATCAGACTTTATTGTACTGAAGAGTACACTATGGCTATTCAGATATATTTCTTATATTCGAATAGAAGTCTCCAGTGCGCTTTTTGCTGTGTATAACCTTTCATTACTATGTCATTCGCTTGTGTAAAGATTTTTTTTTTTGTGTGAAATCATCAAATAACTTCTTCCTCTCTCGGCGGTGCGGGAGGGTGTGTCAGACTCTTACTGACTAAAACCCACCCGTATTCCTTCCGTTGCCTGTGTTGCCAGGGGCCTCGGTAACCCTTGAGTACCTTCCTGCGACTCGTGTGAAGGTGAGGTGATTGTATAAGAGAATATAGTAGGTGTTTGTAAATGTATTAAAGTATGAATAATTTTTTTCTTATTTCTAATAAGCATAGTATAGTATCCGATTCCATAAATTAAAAAAAAAACGTTCTAGTCGTTGTGAAGCTGTATTTGTGATCAAGAGTTCGAATTCAGGCATGTTGTTAGTATTGTATTATTAGTGGGTATAAGATAATTATTTATACTGGAGGGAGATAACCTGATAGTAGAAATTAAATTGCCCATCGCATTTTCTCTATTGGTAATGTAAGTTAACCCATTGTAAGATATTTTACGTATTCTTGCTTATGTTCTAGAGTCTGTGAAACTTCAATTTACCTATTCAAGGCCCGCTTGCACCACTAATTACTTATTACATATAGCGCTAAAAATATTTAAAACGGCTGCTCTCAAAACGGTGAAGGAAAATATCGTGAGGAAACCGGCATGTCCTAGAAGCAATAAATCGAAGATATGTGACATCTACCAAACCGCACTGGGCCCGCGTGGTAGATTACGGCCCACTCCCTCTCAAAAAGAGGAGGCCTGTGTCCCAGCAGTGGGAACATTATAGGCTGGTTATGTTATGTATTATGTATATTTAAAACATCAGTCTGGCCCTGTTAACTTCGAACAATTGAGAGGAGAACTAAGTTTTAAATTGTTTAGCGTTAAATATATTTAGTGTTTTGTGTTGCAATTAGGCCTCAAGGAATGACAAATATTATTTCAGAATTTTAAGTAAGAAAATGGTTTAGCAAATTTTTGAAGAAAGCAAAAAAACAAGTATAATTGGTTTATTGCGTCAGTAACACGTGCAATACGTGCATATAAAAAAGGTAAATTAACTTTTAATAAATGCTGCTATTTGCGATTGCTGTGTGTTTAGTACAAGGTTGCTCGTTGTATATATTTTTTATTGGTTTAAAAAAAACGTGATTCAAATTCTTGGATAATTATTTTAATTTGATTGGAGAAGTACCTGATGTCGATCCTTTTTTTGTATATTTTTTTTTCTATACATAAATCGATTGTATTATTCTAGCTAAATAAGTTTGTATTGTATATAAAGAAAATCTCTAGCTTCAGAATTATTATGTTAAATGGTGTTGTTTAGCTTGTAAGACGTGATCATGTTATTGTGGTACCTATAATTATTATAAATGATAAAGAACAATTTCCAAGCAAAATAATATTTTCTTATACACTCAATTTTTAACCTTTTGAACATGCCATTTTGTTTTTTTTTTAAACCGTTGCCCCACACTAGGAATTTCTTCCTGTATCGTGGGTGCGTTTACAAACATAGAAACTCACAAACACAAACACCCAGACCCGGAACAATTACTTGCAGATCATACAAATATTTTAAATTATGGTTCAAATTAGTAGCTAATCTATAATATTTAAATTGCATGTCGAACCTCAAATACATTACCTTTTTGGGGTCGTAATAATACTAAATGACGTAACTAGCGTACTTAAATAGCATATACGCAACTGCGACTAACTTGGATGTGTGTTCATTAATTAAAAAAAGTGCGCACCAGTAGAAGATCAATAAGTTTTTAGAGGATTAGTTAAATGTTTCCCTTTTTTAATTACATTAGAGTTGTCGGTAAAGTAGAATCCTTGGTTTATGGTAAGACATTTGAGTAATAGGTACATTCATATACCTAGTGTTTATCGAATTAGGTAAGAACTGAACCATTTAAGTTATACTAAGGTAGAATAGAACACCCAGTCCTTAATTTACAGACGTGATAAAGAACTGAGGGTGGAGACACGATTAAAAAAAATGCGTAGCAGACTTAGGTGAGACAAAATAATAAGGGTTAATTTCACCAATGAACTGAACGCGATTTTTACACCTAAACCACGTTCAAGAGCTGTCAGTGTTCCAAAGCAATGCTGACGCTAACAGCTCTTGAACACGGTTAACAGGTGCGGTTCGCGTTCAGTTTCATTGGTGAAAATCGCCCTAAGTAAATCACGAGACAATGAAGATCTTGAATCTTTTTTTTCTGGTGTTGCGTCATAAGGGTCAGGTAACCGCCGTTGACCTTGGCCATACAAATGCGCGTCGCGTTCACGCCGCGTCGGTTTCAAACGGGAATATTTATATTTAGTAATGAAAATATGAATATTTGAAAACAATCACAGATAGAATTAAAGATAATAAAGGAATCTTTTCATACAAATAAAAAATATGCAAATATCTTAAGAAGTTTGGAAGTAATAACGTTTTTTGTGCGTTGGGTAGACATTACTTCCTGAATTTATTTCATAAAGTATTTTACTACAATACTTTAATGTTTAAATACAGAATTGATGTGTAAGCGTTCTAGTTTAACATACATTATTTGTATAACTTACTTGCATTATTTGGATGCGTAATAACAGATTTAAAAGTCACAAAAATCATATATGTGCGCCTTAAGATACTTACCAGCTTACCTTATTTGTTTTCAGTGACCCTTATCAGAACGAAGAAAGGAAAGACAAATATAAAAGTGGGGGATAACACATTTTACTTGAAACCTGGCAACTACAAGACCGATAAGAAGAGATGGTGTTGCACGCAAAATAAATATTGCAGGGCTTGCATTCACATTGTGGATGATAAAATTATTGCCATTTATAACGAACATAACCATGACAAGAAATAAATGTTTAATTTGTTTTTTCTTGTTTATTTACTTGTCTTTTACAGACGTTGTTTGCTGAGCAAAGTAAGTTTCCTATTTATTTTTAATGTAATTTTTTAAACAAAATGATTACATGGGATTTATTAAAATTGGCGAAATGTAAATAGTCTATGTACCTCCTTTTAAGAGTCTAATATACCTCAAATTGCTTAGCATGATCCTCCGTTATATAAAAAATACTGCAGCATTCATTTTCCAGAAAGTTAGTAAATCTTGCCATAAATAATGAGAATAAAGATACATTTTGAATGTTTTCCTTGCATTTTTATGCAATATGCAAAATGTATGTATAGTTTTTGTTAATATAATTAGAACCTATAACAAAAAAAATGTCATTTCACTTTTTTTACAGGCTATGAAGACCCATTCACTAGTCCGCAATCAAGTACATCTGGAACTCAAAAACAAATTACTCCTGACGAAACCGCTAGTGACTATTCTAGTAACGATTCTGTTCCTATTCTCCAGATAGTCCTAGTTTGCTTACACAACATAAAGATGAGATGAAAACCACTGTTTATGATGCATCAGTAGATCAATTCTCAATTCTTTATTGCGTACCATAATGTATATAGTTGGTAGGAAAATAATTATATTACGAGTAGTCACAATTATGATCCCTGTCGGGCACAGCATAGATCAAGTAGGAGAGAGGAGGAAGACTGGCTGTTAAATGTGTTAACTAATAAATTTTATTATTAGTTAAGTATTTCGTTGGTACTGTTATGCTAATATACTGTTTTGTAAATACAGAATTGAATTTAAGAATTTTAATTATTGTTTTACAATTGATATACATTTCTTTATTAACATTGTAAAAAAACCCTTTACTTTTTAAATTATTCATTATTGTTTTATTTACTTATTATTATTTTTATTTATTACGTAATTAATATTATTTTCTAGGGTATGTTATTTATTGGACATTCATACTTATTTACTTAATTTTTTTTTTTTCGTTTTGTGCGTAGGTATCTTATCTAGGTAGCGTATCTTTAATAGTGAGTTATGAATATAGAGATGAAGTTACTTATAATTTATCATTTTAGTATTCGCATAAACTATAGTAGCATTTGTTTACAAGGAAAAGCTTCAATTTATTGGTAAAGATGTTATATTTATTTAAATTCTTTTTAATTTCGGGTAACTTATTATATATTTTTTTAATTTTAGATGTAAAGATAGCACCACAAAATGAAATACCTGAAAGTATTGAAGATACGTCATTACTACAACAAAAAAAATCTGTGTCCTGTAGAAAAAGAAAGCAAGATAACAAAATAAAAAGAAATTTAGGTCAATCTTATGTGGCAGCTTCTGGGAAAATTATCGGCAAACGTCAAATGAAGGAATTACCTAATTGTCGAAATAAGTGCCGTCAAAAAATAAGTGATGAGCAACGAGCTGTAATTCACAAAGAGGTTTGGAATCTCGGGTGTTATGATTTAAGGGCAGCGTTTATTTCATCTTTGATTACCATTCAAGAGAAAAAAACCGAGCGTCGTCGGGTCGAAGATCCTAGTTTACAAAAAAATAGACAGTGGACTTATAAATATCATTTTAACGTCAACAGTGAAAAAATATTCGTGTGTCGAGGTTGCTTTCTAAAAACCCTATCGATAAGTGATAATTTTGTAAAACTACTCGGTTTGAAGAAACGTGGCAGCTTGAGTGGAATTATACAAACAGAAAAACGTGGAAGAATACACCAGCAAACAAACATTCCGAACAAAAAATTCAAGAGGTGATAAATCATTCAGTGCCTGCCGGAAAAGGAGCAAGAAAATTTGATAGAGATTGTATCACAATTTATTATTTAAAGTAGTAGCAAAGCTGGTATCAATTCATAAATGCAGTGATCGTAATTATGTACGTAACTATAGGCCAATTTAAATTTTATCTACCCTCGCCAAAGTCCTTGATTTGTCCCTACATACATACAGTCTCATTTAAAACTTTACCTTAGTACAACCCCAGCATGGCTTTGTGAGTTCCAGATCCACATGCACAAACCTAGTGACTTTCATGGAGAACCTAACGATTGCCATTGAGGCTGGGAAACAAGTTGACGTGATATATACTGATTTTAGTAGGGCCTTTGATCGTGTCACCCATACTATACTTCTACATAAACTGCCTACGGCATCACTGGTTCCCTCCTTAATTGGCTTAAATCCTATCTCCACGGTCGTTCCTTCTTTGTTGCCCTCAATGGCTACCAATAAAACTCCTACAAGGTCACATCTGGCGTCCGACAGGGATCACATGTTGGCCCAGTTTTATTTAACTTATTTGGTAAGGATCTCGCCAATGAGTTGAAATTTTTACAGTGTTACATGTATGCTGACGATTTAAAATGTTTATTTTTTTTTAAAATCTTTATTTAAAGAGCTTTTTCGCCAAACGCGAATATGTCACTCTATAGGTATACAAAAGGTTAACATTAAATTATATTCGTGTATTTTACACCTAGGTTTTGGATCTGTTCTTCAAGGCGAACTTAACCATTTTTATTATAGGAATTGTAGTATCCGATAACGGGTTTGATAGGTTTATATTATGCACTCCAATTTGTGTTCTGAGCGATGGATTCCGGACACATCTCGTCAAACTATGATACGTGTCCTCATCTTCATTACACGTACTACAAACAGGTGAGTTTAAATTTTCATCATAAAACCAAATTTATTGAGAGGCATATGACCTGAACGAAGCCTTAATAATATGGTTAAGTCCTCCCTGGTAACAAAACACTTGTCAATCCAAGGTGAATATGAAGGTTGTGAATGGATTGTTCTATACCAAATGCCCTTTTCCCTGGAATGAAGATCAAAGTAGTCTTTCCAATTTTGTAGACATATATTTTTAAGGACAGGAATGTGGTCTGTGTAATGTGAATTAGCTACCAAATTTGTGCCATCCGAACATGCTTCTTTTGCCAAATAATCTGCCTCGTCATTACAATCTATGCCTATATGGGACGGAATCCACTGAATTATTATTTGTTTACCCTGAGATTTTAGTTTTAAAATTGATTTTATGATTGTGTAGGCTATCGGTCTACCTCGAAACGTCGAGGTGCATCGAGCCAGATGTTGAATGGAACTCTTTGAATCTGTATAAATAACATATTTGCCTTGGTCTAGGGATTCAATAAATGGTAACGCTTCAAAAATGGCTATGAGTTCGGCAGTCATGATAGACACATTGGTGGAGATTTTAAATTTCACGAAACATTCAGTTTGTTCGTCATAGAATGCGCATCCTAAAATATCTCCGTCTTGTGATCCGTCCGTATAGATTTTATAAAATTCTGAATATTTAGACACACATTTTAATGTTTCCTCTTTTATTTTAGAAATACTATACTTATTCTTTGCTTTATTAATTAAGTCTAAGTTGGTTTTTAATACATTATTTAAATCAATATCAGCCATCCATGTGTCAAAGGAAAACATTTCTAGTTGTTTACAGGAGGAGATTGGAAATTCTTTTAATTTATTGTGAATGATGGCAAGCAGAGGCACTTTTTTATTTCTTTCATTATGATACATGTCACTTAATTTTTGTAATGTTGACGTAACTGTATTAGAATTATAAGAGTTAATTTTTAGCCAAAATTTTCCTGACAAAAACCATCTTCTGACCTCCAATGGCGGTAAACTAAGCTCGCATTCCATGACATGGGTAGGTGTAGTCCTAATAAATCCTCCAATTACCCTCATACATTGATTTTGTGTAACATCTAACTTTTGAAAATTTTTCTTAGCACTTGTATTGTACAATAAATTAGCATAATCTAAACGACTTCGAATAACTGATATGTATAACCTTCTTAAGTGCTTTTGGTGTACCCCCCAACCAGATCCAGACAAGACTTTAAACAAGTTAAGGGATTTGTGAGTTTTCTCAACAATTTCATTTACATGTTTCCCCCATCGGAACAATCCATCCACAAACCCAAATACTTAATACAGTCCACTACAGGTAAGGAAGTACCATTTACATTAATATCAATTGGATATCTAGAATATTTACAACCTTTATAGAAGAGACATACTTTACTTTTGGAGGCTGATATTTCAAGACCCAAACCTGCAAGAATAGATATAGTGTTGTTCAGCATGTGTTGAATATCAGTTACGGCGTCTACGATACATTTGCTTGTTACATACATAACCATATCATCAGCATATTGAGACACAGCTACGTCATGATAGACTTGTTTACAAATCTGAATGGTTGCCACATTAAATAGTAATGGTGATAACGGATTCCCCTGCGCTAATCCAATTCCCGTATTTCTCTGCATAGACATCGTGTCACATTTAATGAGCAAAGATCTCTTTTTCAAAAAAATAAACAAATATGAACATATTTTAGAACCCGCTCCCAAATTGTCTAGAATTATCAATAAACTATGTACATCGACATTATTATAGGCATTATTTATGTCTATAAAGCAAGATAGAGTAAACGAATATATACCAAAGCCGTGCTGCATTTTAGACACTAGACTAGAAAGACTATCCAGACAAGATCGTGTTTTCCTAAACCCCACCATGTTATTAGACAAAACGTTGTTTTTTTCCAGGTACCACTCCAATCTTTTATTAAGAATTGTATGAAATGTCTTGCACAAGCAAGACATCAAGGATATTGGCCTAAGTGAATCTGATGAGTCGGGATTTCTTCCTGGTTTTAAAATAGGGAAAATACGGATATCACGCCACTGTCTGGGGACAAAACCGTTTTGTAAAAACGAATTGTATAAATTAATTAATAGTTAGTTTAGCATTAGTAGGTAGATTTTTTAACATTGAAAATGATATACCGTCACAACCTGGAGCTGTATCTGATGATTTTATAATTTTCTCTAATTCATGCTGGGAAATACATTTTTCTAAATGTAAATTACAGGATTCAAAACTTGGATCCTTATTACTAACGTAGTCAGGTGTCAGACTTTGTAACAATTTAATTGCTTGCGTTTCACTTACATACCGGTTTCGATTATTGTGATAGCCTTTATACCATTTAATTTTTCTCCACATATCACTAGAACAGGTTGAACAATCTATTGATGAATAAAGGTTTTGTAACGACTCACTTCTCGCTCTTCTCAAGACTCTTTGTGCTATACTAATTTTAGATTGTAACAGCGATAAATTATTAGGAGTTGGGTTACCACGAAACTGAGCCAATGCACGTCTTCGTTCGGCCAATTTTTTGGACAACGCGGGAGTCCAGTAGGTTTTTGGTCTAAAGTTATTGCTAGGGTCTTGATTCATTTTTATCACTGGAATGTGGTGCTCCGCTGCTTTATTTAAAATATCCAAGAAATTGTCGTATGTCTGTTGCAAGTCATATGTGATATTAAAATCATAAAAGGCCTCCTCCAAATATGGGCGGTACTGCTGCCAGTTAGCCTTCTTAAAGTTTCTTCTAATATCTGGTTGTCTGGTTGATATACCGTTGACTGAGATTCTAATAATAAGGTGGTCGCTTCCTAGGCATTCATTGGTCACGGTCAATCATACTTTATAGCAATATCTGTTGTTATGAGTGACACATCAGGAGATGATCTTTGCAGGCCTCCGTCTACCCATTTAATTCTGGTTGGTGCTCCATCATTCATCACTGTAAAGTTGTGACCCAACAGGGAATCAAAAAGTTGTTGCCCCTTGTGTCATTTTTATATGACCAGTTACTATGGTGCCCGTTAAAATCTCCAAGCAGCAGAGTTTTATCATCACAGATTGACAACAGATCATCCCAATCCTGTAGACACGTGCGCACGGAGGGTGGGCAGTAAACGGATATTATATTATTCAAGGACTCACAAGTATATACCTTTACGCGTATGATTTCAAAGCCGGAATTTCCAGTCTGACATGGAGCAACCTGGGTTTTAATTGAGTGGTGTACTAATATTAAAACTCCGCCATAACCGTCCCATCTATCTTTCCGATATACATGATATCCACTAACTCGCAAGTCGAACTCAGGTTCCAGCCAGGTCTCTGTCAGTGCAGCAATATGTATCTTTTCTTGAGAAAGAAGGGCTTCTAATTCATTTAACTTTCTTTTTAGGCTTTGGCAGTTCAATTGGATAATTTTTAATTTATAATTACCTTTTTTTCTGAGCCATTGCTTGCATAGAACTGAAAACCGGACAAGTCAAAAATCTTATCTAAAGTCAATTGTATGAACCACTCAAATAGTATGTGAAAACAATTTTTAATTTTATTTGATAAAGTGTCTTTCTTCTTAAAAATAGCTGCCTTAATTTTTTTAAGTAACTCCCTTATTTTGGTTGTAGCTTCTTTTTTGTAGTCTTTAGATTTTTCGGTATTTTCTTCTTCTTCCTTTTTGCCAGTATCGCAATCCGAATCAGAACATATACATTCCCACTCGTAGGATAAACCCATGTCAACATTTTTCTGACTATGTTGCTTTTTCTTTGGTTTGTTAGTACGTGAAGTGGACAGTAGTCCCTACTGGATCTGCTGAACTTTTAGTTACTTCAGTTGTCTTCAAATTGGGTAAACAAGCAGAAGCGTAAGACGACTACGGCGTTTTTTAAAAAGGGGTTGTACTTATATGTTCAGTCGCAGATTGGGGTACAGAGTATGGTGCAAAATTAACTGTATTATAGGTTTCTATCTCTAGAATTGGAGTCGAAGATGGAACGTACAAGGTAAGAGCTTTTTTGTAGGTACAATTAAACTGAGACATTATACTTCTAATTTTCTTTTCCTTTTCATACATAGGACAAACTTTACCCAGTGCCCTGTGATCCCCTTTACAATTAACGCACTTATCTGAAGTCGTTTCACAACATTCGTGGTCTTTGCTACATTTAGGGCAAACAATTTTCTTGGACAATTTTTTTTGTAATGACCGAATTTCCAGCAATTAGAACATTATGTGACTGGGTAGACATATGGCTCCACATTTATTCTAACACCATACATTCGTATATACGCCGGTAATGAGGAACCTTTGAAGCATACTCTCAAAGTCTCACTCTCAGTCCATCCAGAACCATCTGTCTGTCTGCGACTAAGCCGTTTAACAGATATTATTTCTGTATCAGACGTCAAACTATCTATTATTTCTTCCTCTCTGCAATCCAGTTCTATGTTTTTAATTATCCCGTAAGTTCTTTGATCTTCCATGGCTTTTGAGATAACCCATTTCTTTTCCTTAAATTCTGCAGAGTTAATTAACTTTTGTAATTCTACCTCACTTTCAAATTGTAACATCACTTTGAACTGGTTAACATACTTTATGCGTGAAACACGACTAATGTTGTTTGCTTGCAATAGTTTAGCTGATTTAAACTGTTTAGGTAGGACTTCCTTACAAGTGATTGAAACTTATATTTTTTCTTCGTTGTTTAGAGTAGCCAGGCTACTTAAACTCTTATACCTTTTGCTGTTTTTATTTTTATTATTATTTATAACAGTCCATTTATCATCTATGTCATGAATTGTTCTTTTAGTTCGAGTATGTTTGTTGGTCTTCTAAGTTTATCTCCATCTCTTCTAATTTTGTATTTTCTTCTCTCTTGACCGTTCGCCTGCACAATAGTTGTGTCAGTATTATTTACTAATGGATTGGGACTCGACATTGTTTACACTTCGTGCGGCCACAGGTAGCCGATAACGCGATGCCTCGCCGACCCGAACACGTGCGGTGCCGGAGGCGTCACAATAATAGTTTTAAACGACAAGTAATTAGCTTGTTATTGTGCACGTCAATCTCGACCGTTGCGTTGGACGAACACACACGATTTAAAATGTTGCAGAGTAATTGAATCAGAGCTTGATGTTGAGTTGCTACAGGGAGATATTGACATGTTAGTAAATATGTGTGATGATAATGATGAAATGAAATTGTTTATTGTGTAAATAGGATATCAGAATCACTTTTACACGTCATATTAAAAAAAAAGAATAAAAAAATAAGCAAGATGGAGTCGACATTTCCTATCTGACTACCCCTGAGAAGAAATGGTGAAACAAACTCAAGGGTCAAAGTCTCTTTTAAAGTCCAGACATAATCTTGGTCAGATCATGTGAAGACCATGTAGATCCATGTCTGAAATAGTCTTTTGAGGAAAGAACCACACAAATTTGAGTGGACCTGTCCAGTCATTGCAAGCATTTGTCAGTAATCGTGTAGCTCAACTAATAAATTAAGGAGCTTAACGACTCGACGAACAATATCAAGGAATATCAATATCAAGGAGGCCATTTGGGTACGCCGCATAAAGCACTCAAATTGCCAGACTATCTTTAAAACTGAGAGAAAAAATAAAACAAAAAGAAATAATTAAAAATGACCCACATAGTGCTCACATTTACAATAATTAAAGTAATATAATAATTTTCAAGGTACATAAATATTCACGTAATTTTGTTTATAAAATTCATCAATGTCAATATGTATATATAATTGTATATAATGATGATTTTGCATAATAATTAAAATGACAAGTTTTACGATTTTATCACAAGGCTTAGCAGAGCGAGCAGTTCAATCCCAAGCTTTCCAAGATATGAGCTTAAATATCAGCAGTAATTTTGTTGATATGCACTCTGACTCACTTGATAAGTTCTGAAGTATTATGTACAGAAACTTGTAAAATCATTTTAGTGTGTGTTTTATTTTGATTTCAATTTAAATAATTTGTTTTTAATTATGATTTTGATTTTAATTTTGATTTTATCTTCATTTTAATTTTGATGTTTATTGTAGTTTGATTTTTATTTTTATTTTGATTGCATGTGATATTAATTTTAATTATGATTTTAATTTTGATTTTAATTTAGAATTTGGTTGAAAACATAATTATGTTCGGTAGTATAAGAACTCATCTAATTTTAAGTAGGCGCTCTATATCAATCGACAAGTAATGCATGATGTGTTTACCTGTAAGAAATTGGTATAGTAGTCTATAAGTATATTGGATGTATCTTATATAATATGTATCATTGTATTCAATTGTTGGTGAGCCAAATATATAAAATAAATAAAAAAATCAATTCGTTTTCGCTATATGAAAGTCATTAATTACACTACACGTAAAAGCACCCGCAAATATTTACCATCGCATTTGACAATATCAAAAATGTATTCTCTTTATTCAGAATCACATGAAAATCCTGTTAGTGATATGATATACTGCAAAGAATTTCAGAAATTAAGATTAAGTTTCAAAAAACCAAAAGTTGTCACACATGCGACCTGTTTAAAATGAAATCTAACATTGTAACGTGCGAGATCTCAAAATTAGCCCTTGAAGAAGAACGCGACTCTCAACTGCTAGCAGCTGATATGGCGTACAGCGAGAAGCAGTGTGAAACAAATATCGCTGTTACAAATACTAGAATCAAATGCTTGACTTTTGACTTACAGCAATGCTTACCAACCCCTTACAATCATCTGTAGCCTTTGGACCTTCAAACTTAGAATACATGACAACGCAACTGGAATGTAAACGCACCACATGTGGCATGAGGGTATTTCGGGTCGAGGTGCTTACCAAATAGCGTTTAGTTTGTTTGCATATTTACGAGAACTACCAGAAGAAATCTCAGAAGTGATTTTGTACTCTGATACTTGCGGAGGACAAAACAAGAACACTCACGTGGCTGCAATGGGTACGTAATTGTGGACTGTAAAACCCTCAATGAAGATAATACATCACAATTTTATGATACCTCGTCATACACTTACGGAGGTTGACTTGGACCATGCAATAGTCGAAAAAAAAACCGGAATACTTTATCACCCACACGATTAGATGCAGTTAGTAAGATCGATTAGCAAAAAAATTACCGTTTGAGAAATGCTTCAAAATCATTTCTTTGATTTCGCTAGTTTATCGAAAGGTCCTATAGAGGCATGAGGAACAGGGTGTAAAGTTCACTCATCCTCCATAGAAAAGGGAGGATCCTCCGACACCCGTCTGGGTGTCGTGTCTGGTGGGCAACTGCCCGACGGTTGATGTCGGGATGTTGTATATATGCTAGTTGCGCGGTAAACTCTGCTTGCGCGATGCAGGATTTTGCGTGACGTCAATGTGATGCGTAGTTTTGTATGTGGCGCTGTAGATGCCGCCACAGTCCCTTAGTAGCCCGAAAAAAGTCGACGATGGAAATATTTTCAAGTGGCGTGATGTGAATTAGCTAAGATATGACTCTGAGTATAGCGTCATAAAATACAAAACATCTGTTTCTAGAGATGAACCATTTAAAAATATTAATTTCAAACGGAACACGCGACGAGATAAAGAATTTAAATGGATGCAGATTACTGACAAACCAGTACGAATACCTTCCCTAGGGGTATCATGTTACCCAGTAACTGTACAACCCAGGTCAGATAGGCAGTCATAGCATAATCAGCCTATAATGTTCCCACTGCTGGGACACAGGCCTCCTCTTCGAGAAGCAGTGTGCTGTAATCTACTAATACGCGGGCCCAGTGCGGGTTGCTAGATATTACATGTCTTCGAATTTTTGGTTCTAGGACATGCCAGTTTCCTCACGATGTTTTCCTTCGCCGTTTTGAGAGCAGTGGTGATGAAATTATTTACACAAAGTAAAGCGCCTGCCTGGGTTCGAACTGACGCCCCACAACTCAGATAGGCAGTCGCTCGTTAGGCAGAAAGCGGACCCCAAAAAAAAGCTACGCGGATTGAATTGACATAGTAAAAGATTCGTTTGGTTTCAAACTCTCTATACTTATTGCCTTTTATCTACATTATTGTTTATTTTTTCAGAACCCGCGGTTTTCGGACTTACACGAACTGGAAATAAAATGATACTCTACAGAAACAATAATTTCATAATGATTAGCAATAAAAAAGAACAAGAAAGCTCTCATAAAACGAGGTGGGCTTGTTCTAAGCGTATGACAAAACGTTGCAGAGCTAGGCTGACTACGATCGATGATATTATTATTTCTGTCTACGATGTACATTCTCATTCTCATCAGCTACCTCCTGGACGTACGAAAAATATACCTTGTAATAGGGATGGACGGTTACTATAAGTTGGAGGTAAGGCGCAATTTCACACTCGTTAAATATGTTTTTTATGGTTTTTCGTAGTATACTGAATAATCCGCAAATACTAGAACCTTTGGGGTTGCTCGTTCCAAACAGTAGGCTGCGGCAAGGGTTGAGACAGAGGCAGAGACTTTTTAAAGTCCCGGTGGCCCGTACAAACTTATTAAAGTTTGCACCGGTGGGGCGGGCGATAAAGATACTCAACAACGTCTCTGCGATTGGATATCTTTACTTGCTCTTTGGCGGAATTCCAGAGGGTAACATTTAACACATTGTTCTCTGTATGACTTGTCTGTAATCAGAGTATATTTTAAATTAAATGAAATTGGGGCTACATTGTTTTATTGGGAACCTGTAAAAACAAACGTAAGTGGTAATAATAAATTTAAAAAAAATAACGACACTGAAGCATTACATATACACTCACTAACTCACCACCGCCACCGCACCTATCCACTGACTAATACATCCATCCCCACACTCACTGACACACCCGAAACAATAAACGAGTGTAAACCATATTTATTTTTTGTTTAGAGTTTTTAAGGATTTTTTTTAGTCTATCTCTCATCTAAAATATTATTCTTTACTCTACTTATGGGATGTGCCAAATAAAGGCGTTTTCCTAACTTACCTGCATTTCCTTTTTTAACTGGAAGGTAACCAATAAACTTGTAAAATTCGCAAAAAAAATTCTGTTGTCTTTGGAGTTGTCACCAGATTTTTTTTTACTGTCGTAAGTTTCCTATATTATATTGTAGTCTGTGGTCATAAGTTCAAAATAAGTAGCTATAAAAGTTTACTTTTGTACTTACGTTTAATCTGAGTTTTCCTTCTACATGTTGTCATATTTTCTTTTGGTATTGGATAATTTTTCATTCAATTGTATATGGCTGATTTTTGCGTTATGCTCGTGAACGGGTGCTGCTTGTGGTGACTGGTCGTCTTGCTGACCATTGTTTTGTTTTGTTATTAGTAATTAACTGTTTATTTATTTCACTTTGATGGTCCTAGTTCATCATTTGTGACTGGTACAGCTATAGCTATATGTAAGCGGGCACGCCCTTTATGCTTGGAGGCTTTTATTTGGTATTAAGTTCTGTTTACGTTTTTATCTCTGCTTGAGAATAGTTTTCAGTGTTTTTCTTTTCTTTTTTTTTTTGGTATAGTGGTGTGTTAGCTGACATATGGCTAATAATTCAATGTTTTGTGTTGCACGTAGCGTAAATTGATTTGCATAGGTACTGTTGTATAGAATCCATTTTTTTTCTCTAACTGAAGAGACAGCTGTGCTGCTGGGGAGTTTAATGGCCACTACTTCTTCCCAGCTAAAGCACTAGGAAGTGGTGAAGGGTGGGCGTTTTGGGGACTGTCTTATGTAATTTTGACGTTTGAAAAGTGCTGATTCTCAGTCTAGTTTCAATAAATGACTTTTGATTTTGATTTTGACCTATTTCTGTTTCAAGACTGCCAGTTTTTCGGAAAAAATAAACCTCTGTTACTTATAAATTATATCGTTTACATTTCCAGGCACAAAAGCACAATTCGTTGTATCGAAAAAAGGAAACTTGAACGTAGTTGTCGGTGAATATAAATTTTACAAGAAAAAGGATTCGCGAAAGAAGACTGAAAACTTTGGAAAGAGCAGATGGGTTTGTACAAAGGGAATACATATGGGGTGCAGAGCGAAACTGGTGATTGTTAATGACGATACTATTGTTGCTTGTAATAATATACATTGTCATGAGCCTTAAGTGGCATCCGCTATTCTATAGTCGGAATTTTAATTAGCTGCAGTAAAATGACACTTCTTACTGTCATTTCGTCCTGCCTTACTGACCAGGACCCCTGAAGAAGTTCTAGTGTAGTGTCAGTAAGAATGGGCTTTTTGCCACTGTTCGGCACCAGTAAGGCGACAGAACTGGGCCGGCAGCCGAGGGAACCAGAATTGTATCAAACATACAGGACATCTTTCCGCTTGCCAACGACGCGACAGCTCCAATTCATACATTGTGCCTCGAATCTTTGCTAATGGAAAAAACGCCCTATAGTTCACTCATTAATGGTAGATAATTCAGCCCGCGTAGCAGCAGGGCTGACATGTGCTCAAGACGAACAGTGCATAAGTGAGGACATTATAAATGTCAGCAGGACACAGACGTTATGATTAATCGCAAAGATTTTCCGTCACAACTGATCTCTTATAATATTTACACATACCTATGCGCAACCAAACACACGTTGCAACAAATTCGCCTGGTTGTGTTACATTTCATGTTACGTTTAACATAATTGTATTTATGTTACACACCATTTGGATTTATTTGCATTTGTACCCTAAAGATTACCCTAAAGATTACTATATTTGCATTTGTACCCTAAATATTACTTAATATTCTCATTCAATGAAACAATTTGTTAATAATTGAAAGTTCTAAACTAGTCCTACAGGGCGTTTTAAACCAGCCAGCACTAATGTTCAATCAATCAATCAATCCTCGCCATCTTGTAGCCGAGGCCCGTAAGCTTTTCCTTATAAATATTGGAGTTGCATATAGCCAGTATAGGTATCATATGTTTAATCTATTACTTACTTCAGTTGTTTTGAAGACAGCAAGGTAAGTGCACGTGTTATATGCACCGATTTTGTAAAGGCACCTGAGTGATGTTTGAAGTATTCGTTTGATACTTACTTATTTGTAGTGTTGAACGATAACATGTGTTGAATATGAACTTTTGTAAGTGTTATTAAGTCTGAAGTTATTGCTACAGAACATAGTAACAAGTACAATTACTTTTTTATATTAATGTAGTTGGTAGTTACACATCCGCAACAACAGCGGCAGTGGCGCCACTGCAGTCGCCCTTGCTTTTGTTACGGGCTGCGCCATGTGTGTGAACTTTACGTTGTTTCAAATTAAAACGTTACTTAGTTGATAAAACAGACATGTAACCTTAAAAAAGTACTTAAGACGCTGACAACACCTAAACCGCGGTCATTGTCAGATTGTGTAGAAAAGAAAGAGAAACGCGATGACACAACGCTTATAATGTATTGCAAAATATTAAGCATTTATCTATTTACTCAAAATTGAGTTGAGTAATCGAAAATAAAAAACAACCAAGTTCTGCATTAAAATAAGACGTTCTTGTTATTAATTAAATACGTAACGTATGTTTATATTTAATACAGATATTTTGGTTTGGAACTCAATATAAAAGGTTAGTTTACCGTTAATTTGTATCGAGATTTTTTATCAAAACGTGTTTCGGTAACAACCAAGTTCTGAGAAATGTGTTCAAAATTAACATATTAACATATTTTATAACATATTACAAAATTAACATATTAACATATTTTCTTCGCTACCACAAACTATAAAGATTTGGAATTTTTTTTTAAAACTTTCATACTTTGGTCATTTGCCACTTGTCGGCCCTTAAGTAAAGCGGCTTAGCGTTTAAATATACCCTATATTTAAAATATCCTTAACCTTTGTATTGTACAACGGTTCAAGTATCGTTTGGCGCGTGGCCAAAATCGGAACGAACCATCCCACCGCCACCCGCCATCTTTTTTTCTTAATACTTATAATTTCTGTGACAATTTCACAAATGTTTACTTACAACGCTTCCCCTGTCAATGGTGCCGATTCCCTTGTTCACAAATTAAACTAAATTTAAGTTCAGTGCATCTTTTTCTTTCTATTTCATTAAGAAAAGGACAGAAGCTAAATTTTAGTTTAGTCCTGTCAAATTAATTAGCGCCTGTCATTACTCTATACAAGTTTAGACGTGATTAAAACTTGCCTACTAAAATTACGTCAATTTACGTCAAGCGCTGATTAATTGGACAGGACTAAACTAAAATGTATCTTCTGTCCTTTTCTTAATGAAATAGATAGAAAAAGATGCACTGAACTTAAATTTAGTTTAGTTTGTGAACAAGGGAATCGGCGCCAATGTCATTCAGGCGCCAAAGGATGAAAAAGTAAGTATATAGAAGATATTGTTAAAAAAAATGAGTGTAAGTAACTTAAATAGTTGATAACCTCTGAGACACCTATAGGTACCTATTAATATTACATATGTATGTTATATTTAACGCTAAGTTACGAGTACATAGTAGTTATTGTAGAATGTATGAATAACCCAAGATTTATGAGATCAGGCAAAAAAAAAAACAAAAAAAAAAGTATTTTTACGGCTGTGTTTATATTAAGGATTCTTGGGACCGCACGAAAAGCTTTTCAGTTTATTTTATTCAAATAGGCTTATTTTAGTATTAGTTGATCTCACGGAAAAAGTACCTAGTTATTTATTTTATTTTTGATTCTTTGTAGAGGAGAGTAAGTATTATAATTAATTTAGTTGTAAGCCGTTTAAGATTATAAGAACAGGTTCGCACGGGAGATTTTCTATCACGGCGATTTTATTTTCGCGTAGGATTTTTATTGCACTGCTTTGCGCCAAGATTAGAAATTCCGACAGTGTGCTTTTTTGACGCTGGGATGCACTCTGTTGGATTCTCAATATCGAGAGTTGAAAAAAAAAATGCCCCGTGCGTACCTGGGCTAAATGTATCCGCTAAATTATTCGAGTGTATAACATTTCGTAATTCTGAAAAATAAAATATTGTTATTAGCTAATGTTATGTTTGTGTTATTTTAGTTCGTCAAGCATAATATTAAAGTCCAGGGGGGCAACTGTCACCGCATAAAGCAAAATTATTTCAATATTACTTCAGCGTGAGAAAGAGGTGGAGCTATAAGTCCTGTACAGCGCCATCACTTTCCCGCTGAAGTAATATTATAATAATACTGCTATAAGAGGTGATGGTCGGCCCTCTGTGTTTTTTGGGCAACCAAAGTTATGTCGGAGCTCTGGTGAGTGTAGACTGCAAGAAAATATATCAGAACGGACTATAAAATTTATAATTAATTTCAGCTTCCCCATTGGAGTTCCCGAGTGCCTTTCTGAGTCTAGAACTTTGTGTTGCCCCAAATCACAAAAAGAAAGTAATATCATTAATGAAATCGACACATGTGATCACCCGAAAAGATGGAAAATTACATAAAATAAGAAGAAACTGCCAAGGATGCTACAAAAGTAACATGGTGGAATATGGCTATAAAATGGCCAAAAATTGTACAAAAAAAGTACCTACCTATTGTCCTGACTGTCCGAAGCAACCACACTATTGCCTGTCATGTTTTAATAAAGAACATCGACGTTACACAACATATTAAATTAAAGTAGCTTTTCATGTGTCTGTATCTGCGTGACCGCGGTGTTCTTCTAAACTACGCATCAGATATAATTTCATTTTGACGTGTAAAAGAAAGAAAGAAAGACAGAAAATACGTTTATTTTCGGCAAGTCTTTTTTTTTAACCAATTTCCAGAAATTATTCAATAATAATTTCAATTAACTAATATTTTAAGACTGTTAGCTTTTAAATTATGTAAATATTCTTCTTACTATATAAATAAACATCTTAAGTATAAAAAATATAATTATTTATATATATTATAATACATATAAAAATTGATTTAATAATAATTTATCGGATTTTGATGCGGTTTTCACCATTATTTAGAGGATTTATTCCCGATATTTTTTTTATGTTTAAAATTCATATTAAACTTACATAAAATAAAGAAATCTCAGAATCAGTGACTTATAAAAGACAATTTAACACCTTTCACTTATGCCTCTCAATATAGATTAAGTAACCAAATTATATAGTAATATACATAATTATAAAACACATATAAAAGGGTATCATTAAATTTTGGCCATATCTTTCATCGGAATAAATAAAAAATACAAATCTTACCTAATTTATGAATATAAATATTATGAAATCCAACGTACTTTTTATATTTAAATGAAATAAAGTTAGTGTGTTCAAGTATTCAATGGTTATTAATCTTTGGAAGAAAATAACTCTTCAATAATAAGGTTATCAGAGTTAGTTTACTGAAATACAGACAGCCTCTTAATTGGTTGAGGACACTTAACGAGACAATAGAGGTTTTATTGTTATGTATGCCGGGGGGCGTTTAATGTCCCACAACGTGTTAATGAGCGTACAGCCTATTCTTTCCCCCAAAAACGCCCGCCCTTCACCACTTCTTAATGCTTTAGCTGGGAAAAAGAAGTGTCGCAACAAACTCCCCAGCAGCACAGTGTTCTGTTCAGTTATATAAACTTGATTCTATACAAATCGTATGCAAAGTAATTAACACTACGAAACACGAAATAGTAAATTAAATTACTTGCCATATGTTAGCTAACACACGCCAATATACCAACAAAACAATGCAAAACTGTAGTCAAGCAAATTACAAAATAAAAACGTAAAAAGAACTTAATACCTAAATAGAAGCCTCCAGGTATAAAGGGCGTGCCCGCTTACATAAGGTTATTGCTGTAACTGTTGCAAGCAAAAAAAAACACGAATCTAAACCTAAATCGGAGCTGCGGGTGGCCATAATTAAACCATACATCTACCTAATTTTGCCGCTTTTTTTTTCTGACTGCACTCCACGCCAAAATTATAAAACAGAAGAAGAATCATATACGCTCGACGTAGAGGGAATAAAAACAAGAAAACTGACAACTTGTCATAACAGGAATCGACATACAGGGAATCGACAAACAGGGAATCGACTCATAGAGAACCGACAAAGGATTCCCTTTGTCGGTTCTCTATGAGTCGATTCCCTGTTTCGATTCGTTAAATCGATTCAAAAAAACCGGCCAAGTGCGTGTCGGACGACGCACAATGAAGGGTTCCGTAGTTGGGATGAATATATCGCAAGCAGAAACTTAACTTTGCAGTTGAAAAAATATTCTACCATACATCCCATAGGTACATCGATATACGTCACATTAAATTCTTCAAGTGCAAATGTAAGTTTGTAATTGCAAAAAAAAAGTTATAAAACTACAAATTAACTATTTTCTGACTTTTTCCTTTACCTACTTGTGCTGTGTGACCTTGCTTTGGCGCCAAATTTCATTATTAAGGTCAACGGGAAGTGCCCTATAGGTTTTGAATTAATTGCGAGTGTGAAAATATGACTTAGAAGCTTGATTTTTTTAGAGGTCCAAGGGACCGCTAGACCTACGTATTTGATAATAATTTCAACTTGATACCTCCACGCGTTCTTGAGAAAACGGTTCTTGACAGACCGACGGACGGACGGAAAACCGAACCCTAAAAATATTAAAACGTTTGTTTTTTTTTCAGCAATCTTCGTTACGTCACAAAGAGGTAACACTATGATCAGACTAAATGGTTACAACTTCTATTACAAGAAGACTGGTGATGGATCCTGCATCAAAAAGCGATGGGTGTGTTCCACTCATTTCTGTAGAGGATGCAAAGCTGTTATCTACACGGTAGATGACGTCATCGTTTCGATAAAGAATGATCATAATCATCGGCCTATGCCCCGCGCTTTCGTGAGCAATATAACAGTGAGAGACATCATTCATTTTGAACCAACACTCCTAAGACACTAACCCAACATTCAATTATACAAGGTCAAGTTACATTGGTGCCGATTCCCTTGTTCACAAACTAAATTAAATTTAAGTTCAGTGCATCTTTTTCTTTCTATTTCATTAAGAAAAGGACAGAAGACAAATTTTAGTTTAGTCCTGTCAAATTAATAGGCGCTTGACGTAATTTTAGTAGGCAAGTTTTTCACATCTAAACTTGTATGGAGTAGTGACAGGCGCTGATTAATTTGACAGGACTAAACTAAAATTTATTTTCTGTCCTTTTCTTAATGAAATAGAAAGAAAAAGATGCACTAAACTTAAATTTAGTTTAGTTTGTGAACAAGGGAATCGGCACCATTAGCTCGCAAAACTCCACAGACATACTCGTAATAGGTATGCAAAGCATATTAAAACAAAAACAACAAAAAAGATTTGATGTCCTTTTTTCGGGAGCAACTACTGGTAGTGCAGTTACTTGAAGATGAGTTGAGAAAATCTGATTTGTTGTTCTATCGTGTTTAGATATAGTTGCACAGCACATTGTTATGTGAGTACTATGTACTATAAAGCTGCCATTTACTGGATACGTCTTTCATTGACTTGGATGTGCCCTGGCGGCTGGGAGTATGTCGTGCTCACTCTAATGTCTTGCTGATGGTGGCGCGTGTGTTGGATCATTTAGCTTCCTTCATGCGTCATGTTCGTGAACGGGCGCCGTCAGTAGAGACTGGTCATCTCTTAGCTGCCACGGCTTATTTTAATTTTTGAATTGGTTTTTTTTTTGTTAATCTTTTTATTACGGACGCTTTTACGGTTTGCATCGTTCTCACATGTATAATTTCAAAATGAATGATGTAAACAATATTTTGTAACCATAATACGTTGATTTAAAAGAGTGTCCGTGGAGTTTCTTGCCCGTTCTTCTCCATAGGTACCTACTACGCTTTGGAATGCTTCATCTTTCTTAGTGACCGACCGACCCCTTGACAATTCAAAAGTGCCTGTAATTGGTTTATTTGAAATAAATGCTTTGAGTTTGAGTTTACAAATCACGTCTGTAAACTTCACAAAAAAAAACTGATATTTCAAGTACCTAACTACACTAACGGCGGTCATCAATTTTTTTAATTTTTTATGTTTACATATCGACACCTATCACGTCCGTGGAGTTCGTTAATTACTTTAATTTAATCATGTGTACGCTATACCAACAAAAAAGTTCATGCTTAAACATTATATTCACATTAAAAAAAAAAACTGTTTAAGGTTACACGTATGCGTTCAGTTAGGCCGATAATTGGATGGGCGGGCTTTCTTGTTTATGATGGGTTGGGTTATGAATTTTTACTATAACTCTGCGACCTTGTTACCTACTTAATATATTTTTAATCATTATTAATTTTCTTGTGAAAATATTGTGTTTGTAAGGATATTTTGTAAATAAAATATATGTATGTCTTGTTATAATTGTGTAGTTTATTTTTAATTATATATTTTTTACATCCGTCATTTTTGACAATTCCTGAGCGTGAATAATAGTTATCTCTGCAACAGTTGTTTGTTTTTGCTGTGAGTGTTGATTTTGAATCCCGAGTTAGCGAAGGATTCTATAATTGAATCAAGAGCGTAGCGAGGAATGCAAAGACGAGATGTCAATAACTTTGGTATCGTGTAACACATACAACTTTTCACCTCAGCAGCGACTTACAACTTATTATATAAGGTAAAAATATACAACATGGTAAAAATTAAACCACATGTATTTTTGTAAAACAAACAATATCAAAAAATTAAAAGAAAATGTAATCATTACAATTGCATCCTGAAAATTGCAATTTTACAGATATATGTGTATCCGAATGTTTTATTGTTTTAGTTTTGGGTCTACTAGGTATGCACAGTGTGTTAAGAACCCTATTTTTGTGTCATTATGTTTTTATTCAAGTAATCGATAGTTTATATCATTTCTGGTATTAGAGTTCAACCCCGGCTTCGCTAAGACTTGTAATATTTTTTTGTTAATATTAAGTTTCGTAATCTCCGCATCATGAAAAACGAAAAAAAATTATCATATAAAAAAATGGAACTACGGATTCCAATTTCTATATATCCCATTAATTGTACGTACAGTAACCTACCGTCCCATCAATTTCTGTATGAATGGGTCGCGAGATATGATTGTTTTTCTCATTTTTCGTTTTTATTTTTTTTACTCACCTATAAACACCGCATTAATTCGGGATGAAAATATTGCTTATACTTTCTATTGTGTGTAGTATTAAAACCACAACATAATTCCGTGTAATCCAAAAGTTATTGCGTATATTTCGGATATTACTAAAAATTTGCATTTTACTTTGTCTCACGCACACGCTTTGTCACATCAAAACCTGCTTATTTGAGGAGCTGAGGCAAAAAAAAATACGAATTGCCAGTAACCAAGAAAAAAGGGTTCATCTGTGTGTGAATGTGTTGTAAGATTGTCTTATTTCTTGACTTGCAGAAACGGTCAGGTGGAAAGGAAGTATGAAAAAGACCACACTGCGACGGCGACGAGGAAGGTTGTGCGGCTATTGTCGGAGGCCAGGCCATATCTGCAGCACTTGTCCCTATCGGACACATGAAGACAATATAAAGTGGATCTAGCCCTAACGAAACTCTCATCATCATCTGCCTAGCCTTTTCCCAACTATATTCCAGTCTAACTGGATGCAGCTGAATATCTGCCTATCTGACTCTTACAACCCAGTTACTTTTCAATAAGATTCTTCTTGGCAAGACCGGTTGTCAGGCATTTGGGCTTCTGACTACCCGTAACGGCTGCCAAAGTTCTACAAATAAAAGCCAAACGAAACACAAGGTGCCGTTGAAATAACTGAAAACCTCATAACGGATGATTGTAGTGATAATTTTGTACAACTTTTACCTTGGGACAAACCCAGAAACCACTTTAAAAAAATCTGCTGTTCCCTATATTTTGTCGAGTTAAGGCTCCCGCAGACAGGCGTGACGCAGCGGTGCTACGCGATTCTGGTAGAATAATTTCCTTGAAGTTTTCATAGAAATTGTTGTACTAGAATCGCGTCGCGCCTGTCTGCTTAAGCCTTTATGCTATCATAAATGTATGGAGTAGCTGATTTTTTTTTTTCTCAGTAGCGGCCCGATGTCTGGATTTGAGCCCAGTTGATGGCAATAGGCTTGCCTCCTATTACATGTGACTTAAACATAACTGGCAAAATGTGGGTGTACTACAGGTACACCTCTGCCCAATCCTTCGAAAACAAGGCGTGTGGTTATGTTGTCTGTTAGTTCATAATAATGAGTACAATAACCCCTAATGAGGTTTTCAGTTATTGGAATGAACTTCTTTAACGACGCTTGCGGTAGGGGTTGACTGTTAGAAATCGTCACGTAACGAAAAAGTGTTATCTCCCTTCCCCTCCATGCTTCCTCTCTCTCTCTTTGTGTCTTTCTATTATATTATATATAGTTATAATAGAAATATAGTATATGTATAATAGGAAGTGACAGAGAGATGTGAAGTTTCAAGGTTTCAAGTTACAAGTGTCAAAAGTTTTTGTTTTAAATCATACGTGAGAAGAAACTTCGTTCCTCGCGGGGGTCCCCCGACTGAACAGGTTTTTTTTTTAATTGCACCTCGTGTTTTTGGCTGGGAACGGTAGTTTATTTGAAAGTACCTCTTAACCCATTTTGTTCTATAATTAATAGGTATTTATGTTTTGTCTGACCAGTGCCGTAATACAGTCGTAACTTCAAAGAGGTTTTACGCTTGCGAGTAACATACGGAGACGACAGAATTAACATAAATGGTATAAGACGGAGAATTTATTAAATTATAGATATATTAATAAAAAAAAACCCGTATGTTACATTTTTGAATTATAAATTGTAAACTTAACAATCCTTTTTTCTCATAAATAAAAATAAATGTTCTTAGGTAGGCAGAACGATACAGTTAAGTTTTTGACAATATTTATAATGTTGCTGTTAGTTTAAACAAAAGAAGAAAATCATAAAATATTTTTATTCACAAGAAATGCATTGATTAATTAATAAAATATGTCTCAATTTCTTTTTAACCGAGGTTTTATTTTTATATGAAATTCTTTGACGTTCTTTAAGGTTCCGTACCCAACTGCCTACGCCGTCTATCTGTCAGTCTGTCTACCACAGGCTTTATATTTTTTACCGTTATGGTAGCCTGTTTTTTCACAGATTATGTGTCACTATAGCCTCTATTTTGGCAAATAAATTAATAAAAAATAAAACAAACAACAAGAATTTGTTAGTACGGAACTCTTAGTGCACGGTCTGATTGTATTTGACCGGTTCTTTTTTTTTTAATTTTTTACTCACTCGAAGAAAATTTTAATTTTTTAAATTATACATTTTCTTTTCAGTTACATTTGTGATATCAAACAGGGGTAACCAAATGGTTCTACATAACGGATTCACTTATACTGAAATGAAGGATAAACGACACAAATGTCGAGTCGTGAGGTGGACTTGTTCGAGAAGGATGCGGTATCGCTGTAAAGCTAAGTTACGGACACTTGACAATAAAATCATTTTTACTTACGATATTCATAACCATGACTGAGTTTTGGAATAACTTATAATTTAAAATATTACTCTCTAAATAATTAAATAGGTTCTTCTGGACATGTGTCAAAATGACACGCAACGAACCCAATGACACAACATTGTTACATCGTTTAGTAGAGAAATACTGATGCAGGATTATTACTGTTTTGCGGTGTAAGTGTAAATATTTGTTTTTATTTTAAATAAAATGAAACCTCGCGCTTACAAATGTTACTCATCAATTAAATATAGTGTGTGAATACAATATAATTATAAGGAATTTCATTGACGTTCGAACACAGTTATCGCGTAAAGTCAACACGTCATTATGATTGTCATGTGAATGTCAAGTGATCGTCATGAAAATTGGAAACGTCAAGAATAACATAATATTAAATTATTTGGAGAGTAATTTATTCAGTTGACAGCCAACTATACATTTTGGTGTCATGGAAGAAGGGCACCATCTTTTATCAAATCATTCACTGCAATGTTCCCACTGCTGGGACACACGCCTCCTCTCTTCGAGAGGGAGTGGGATGTAATCTAGATCTCACAATCTGTCTTCGAATTTTTGGTTCTTGGATATGCCGGTTTCCTCATGATGTTTTCCTTCACCGTTTTGAGAGCAGTGGTGATGAAATGATTTACACAAGTAAAGCGCCTGCCTGGTT
This sequence comes from Atethmia centrago, assembly GCA_905333075.3. Classification (NCBI taxonomy): domain Eukaryota; kingdom Metazoa; phylum Arthropoda; class Insecta; order Lepidoptera; family Noctuidae; genus Atethmia; species Atethmia centrago. The sequence continues at coordinate 7,534,303 of HG995383.1, read as the reverse complement.
TCGAAGCCACGACCTAAAACTCATAAGTCGAGGTCGTTACCACCGGGCCACCATTGCTCAATCATTCACTGATTAACTACTAATTTTAGGAAACTACTTTTTACTGTGAATTCACTTTTAATAAAATATTTCATAAAGACTAACAATGTATTTTTCTTACATCAATCATTTATTCACTAACTGACTGTCCTAGAAGTGTAATGTCTGTTTATACATATCTTTCATTGTAATACAATTTCATTACACATATACACGTAGAAAAACCTTTAGTATTTTGTTCTGCTGTAATTATTTTGCTAGCATATTTTTATGATGTGACATCTCTGCTTTTTTTTCCCCAAGACGTAACCTAATCATAACTCTTCGGGGAAAAAAGAAGTGACGTAGCAGTATTTCCATCCAAATTTCGCCAGTTATATTCAAGAACGCATGAAAAGCTACTCGTAGCACATCCTTACTCGGATTTCATACAAAAAAAAAAATATAACCTAAATATTTGTGTTCTGTTTCAGGTGTCACACACAACTTTTACTTCGAGAAATCTAATTTGGGGAATCAAATGTTGGTTATTGATGGGTTCCGATACTCCCTCATCCGAAATAATAAAAGCAAGAGTTCTAGAAATCGTTGGAGGTGTGGTCGCCACAGTCTTGGTTGTAAGGCCACTGCAGTTACTGTCAATCGAAATTTGGTGGCTCTACATCGATGGCACGATCACGTCCGACAGGGCCAAGGCAGGGTTAATAATTATTTAAATTGTTTTTAAACTAAACTTTTAAGAATTTGAACTATCGTATTTTTTTATCTTCTATCAACAACTAATATTATAAATGCGAAAGTGAGTTTGTTTTTTTTGTTTGTTACGCTTTCAAGCTAAAACGGCTCGACGGATTTGTATGGAATTTGGCACACAGATAGACCATGACCTGGGTAAGAAATTAGGCTACTTTTTATCGTGGATCGCAGACGAAGTCGCGGGTAACAGCTAGTTAGCACAAGAGTTCTTTTAATAACAGAAGTGAGCAACAAGGGAGGATTTTTGTAAATTCATCCCCTAAAGGGATTAAATATTGTATGAACGTTTGTATGGAAGCTCGTTGTTTTCGGTGATGGGGAATCCATTCGCCCTACACGACTTGTATTTTTATGAAAATACTAGCTGCGCCCTGCGATTTCACCCGAATAAGTCTCGGTTCCGTGGGTATATCGGGATACAAATAATCTTAAGTCCAAGTCATAGTCTGCTCATATGCCAAATTTCATCCAAATCAAATCAAAGTTAAAACATTAAGCAGCCAGGGTAGCGGGGCTAATAGCTCAGCTTGGATGAACTGAAACGTCACTTGTGAAGGGATTTTTAATTTATACTCTGAAATTGAAGGGAGGAGCGAATGTCTGTTTTTATATACAGTTTATAGCAATTATCCCACCTAACTATTATATTATAATGTTAATAATATAATTATGTAATAGTCTTTAGTCATTATGCATTTGCAATTGTAATTTATTCGAGAAACTAGACTGGTAGGTACTATGTATTTTTTGAAGTGTTACCTATAAGTTTAATTATAATATACTACACAGGGTGGCGATTTTGTCACCTGCTTCTGCCAAGGGGATGGTTCTACCCGTCATACTAAACAACTTTTACTAAGAAACTCATTTCCGCCGGGGGAAAAAAAAATTACACATTCCTATACAAGAGTAGACAGACTATTTGGATGCATGTTTTTTTTTTACGAATCATAGTGAAAAATGTTTATTATGACAGGTAGAATCACCCCCATGATGGATGCAGGTGATTAAATCACCACCCTGTGTATATACTGAGTTTTAAATTCAAATTATAATTAAGTGACTAAAGATATCCGGTACGACAGTGTTAACAAGTACATATAAAAATAAAACACACTCATGACATCACATGACAAACACCCACCCAGACACCCCACTTGACATGACATGACATAAACACCCACACAGACACACCACTTGACATGACATGACATAGTACCATAATAATATATTAAACATACAACACATAAACAATGACAAAACACACACCCACACACCCTACACTGATCGAAGTATTCTATTCAGAGCACTGATTTCAACAGCACTTGACCGAATCGCACCTGAGCACTTCCACTGACGGTGAAACAGTTTATAAATATTACTTTCAGTCCTCCACAAGACATGACACGATATGATATGATACTCAAATTATCTCGCACCACATTCTGCCACACCGGCAAAATAACAACACCTCGAAGACGAACTGCAGTGTCCAATAGGGAAATCTTTGAACCGACTGCATCAAGCAGGTTCAGGTTGGCCGCTGCAAATACAACCAGGCTAGATGGGGTATAATTGAGTATACGGTGAGTGTGGGGCCCCGACACAGGATATGCCGCACCTTCTCCACTGCACAACTACCTGCACCCTCCAAGACTTACATATGACAAACTATCCAGCACGCCAATACACTTTCAATCGCAAACCGAAGGATTTTGAAGGAAATTGCTAATCAATCGCTTTATATGTTTAAAAAAAAATGTCTGCTTGTCAAAGTTGAATGTTGTTAAATTGACATAATAAAAGCCATTGCCACTGTAAGTGTGTTTCACAATTACCCCACATGTACGTACAGACATGTACAAAATATAAGTCATCGACAGGTGTAAAAAAATCATAAGTACACAAATGGGGAATTTTGCCACAACTTCGCGATGTTTTTGTGATCGGTTATTAATTTGAGCAAGGGGATTATCGCCAAGTGATCTAATAACTACGATTATTCCCTCTATGATCTAGTGCCGCTATGGCCGACTCGTAAAATACCTACTAAAAACTTACGCTATACACAAATCACATTCGCGAGCAGTGATGAAGAAAACTGCTTCAGTGTAATATTTTATTTAACTTGTGAAGCCTGGAGCGTATCCCATTCGGAGCCAAAAAAAATAAAATCAATTGTCTCATCAGCTGCCCTAGACCGAATAACCATTTAAAAAGTAAATTAAGAAAACCTAGTATGTAAATATGCTATCCTGTTCTTAATCATCATTAAATACATTAAAACAGGACGGAACATCTTTACATACCAAGACCCCTCCGTGCCTCGGAAAGCACGTTAAGCCGTTGGTCCCGGCTGGCATTTGTAGATCCTTGACAGTCGTTACGGGTCGTCAGAAGCTCGAAAGTCTGACAACCAGTCTTACCAAGGGGTATTAACTGGGTTGTGGAGGTCAGATAGGCAGTCGCTCCATGTAAAATACTGGTATTCAGCTGTATCCGGTAAGACTGGAAGCTGACCCCAACATAGTTGGGAAAAAGGCTAGGCAGATGATGATGAAAACAGGACGGAAATCAATGAGACAAAACAAATTTTAACTTACAGACGCTTACGCGTATACGAAAAGTTTTAACTTAAATTTAAACACTTTTCTTTCATTCTACCATTGTTTACGTAGAATCGAAGAATTTCGTGCATAGCGAAACTTTTTAGAGCATAGAGGGACTAACCGAATAACTAATTACTTAAGGCGCTGACAAGACCCAATTGACCAAAATAGGCTTCTCTTAAGAAAAAAAAATGCCAAGTCTGTATAGTTTGTGGTAGCGGAAAAAAATATAAATGTTAATTTTGAACATATTTCCGTTTAAAAAAAATCTCGATACAAACTAACGTTAAACTAACCTCTTACCTCTTACTCTGCATTAAATATCAACATACTTACATATTTACTTAATAACAAGAACGTGTTATTTGAATGCAGAACTTGGTTGTTTTTTATTTTCGATTACTGAACTCAATTTTGAGTAGATAGATTGTTACTTCAAATTTTGCAATAAATTACAAGCGTTCTGTCATCGTGCTTCTCTTTCTTTTCTATGCAATCTGACAGTGACTGCGGTTTAGGTGCTTTCAGCGTCTTAAATGATAGAAATGTTTATTACTAAGCTTACTTTTGAATTTCATGTTGGTGCCATAGTCGCTAAAGCATCTAAAGCACTGTTTCATAATGCGGCTGTCCAGGTGCTTCTCACAAGCCAAAACTTTAAAAATCCTTTACTGTACTTTTGTTAGAAGCCACTTGGAATAAGCGTCTGAAATCTGAAATCCATGTTATCACAAGTAGATTGATCGTATATAAAGCATCCAGAAGAGGTTCATCAAGTATTTGTGTTATTATCAGAAAGTGCCCTACCGGTCTGAAGATTACCTTAACCTCTGTAAGAAGTATCATATATTACCCCTAATTAATCGGCGAGCAATCTATGGCTGTATTTCATTATTAAAAAAAATCAATAATTCTATTAATAATTCCGATATTCTATCCAAATTTTATTTTAACATTTCCGGAAGGTCGAAGCGATGGAACGCACCGTTCCGTGTCCCATTCGCCTTTACGAATTACAGAATTCATTTATAGTGCGTGCAAGTAGCAACTTTAATAGCATAATTATGTAAACGGCATGATTTTGATCCTTTCATAACAGGTGTGTTCATGGCCAGAAAGTGCCTCAGCCTTGACTTTTTTCATTAAGATTTTGTATGTTCAGGTTTTTATTCTTGTATTGAATATGAAATGTGAATTTAGTTTAGGCTTGAATGTTACTAGTTTTCTCTTTTTTTTTGTGGTAGCTGTATTGTGTTGTTCACACTCTTTCTTTATAATCTGTTTTTAGAAGTAAAGACTTTTAACAGGCTGTCAATCTCGCATACATTTTTTATTCTGTTTGTTTTAGCTGTAAGTCATCCATAGTTTAAAATAAATAATTACTGACAACTGAGCATCATATGCTATGCTCAGTTGTTTTAGTTGTAAATAGTTAATTAAGTAGGGTAAATATACCGTACTTAATTAACTATTTATCTCTCTACTAAACTATACTACTACCTATCTATCTCCTTAAACTTAATTTTTATTTTCTTTGTTCTTTGCACCTGTTTTGGTTCTTAGCGCTAGTTTTATGATTATTATTGAATATATTATGTAGATAATTTTAATATGTTTTATTTATGTATGTATTTATTGTATATACGTGAATGGTACACCACATACTACCTGCAGTATTGTCTCTCCTTTCCCCCTCATCCATCCAAAGGTTGTCTTTAAAAGATCGCTGTTAGCGATAAGACCGCCCAATGTGTCACCTTATGTAAAATTTCTACATTTATATCTGTATTTTTTATTGTGTACATAATAAAGAGTATTCTATTCTATTCTATTCTATTATACAGGGTGACATTGAAAACATGCGACAAATTGAAATGGGAGATTGTACTCATCATTATGAACAACTTTTACTAAGGGACCAAAGCTACAATCCCAAAAAAAAAAACTACTGTCCCCTACATTTATGTTCGCAATACCTCATCAAAATGTAGGAAAAGCAGATTTTTTTTTTGGGATTACAGCTTTGGTCCCTTAGTAAAAGTTGTTAATAATGATGTATACAATGTCCCATTTCAGTTTGTCGCAAGTTTTCAATTTCAACCTGTATATGTTCTGAAAATATGCTTACCTATATTACTTATATTCCGTAATATCTATCTTTGAAAACATAATATCACGAATAAAACCAAAGAATATTTGTAAGGTTGTTTTTTATTAATTTATTTTTTTAACGTCTAAAATATCACAGCCTATTTTCCTAACTAGGTACCTAAATATAATTTATATTTTAAAAAAATTACGTCATTTTTTTTCTTAAAGGTAGGTAGTTGCTAAACTATTTTTTTTATTTCCTTTTAGGACGGTCGCGTTGCCGTTACGAGCGGTCCAATCTGGGTAACCCAATGCTGGTAATAGATGGATACCGATTCTGTCTGCAGAAGAAACGCAGTAATGCAGTTAAGAAACGGTGGAGATGCAGTAGCCAACATGCACGCTGCAAGGCCACTGCCATGACTGTGAATGATACAGTTGTCATAATGGGTGCAGATCATAATCATTAGAAGAATGTTACCAACGACATTGATTGTACTAAAATCATTCCTGAATTCGCAAAAAAATATTTAGTTAAGTATGTCAAATTACTATTTTTGGTTTATCTTGCTGTGAGACCTTGCTTTTTGCCAAATTTCATGATTCTAGGTCAACGGGATTTATTTGCGAGTGTCAAAATATGTCGCATAAATGGCTGTATTTTTATTTCGTTGACTTAGAAGCTTGATTTTTTAATAGCTCCAAGGGACCGTGGGTCGTCGGCGCGTTGTATTCCACGCGCGCCTCAAAGAGATGTCGTCAGCACAAGTGTAGGGGTCCAGCAGGGCTGATCCCTACCGGGGTCGCGGGAAGGTACTAAAGGGTTACTGAGGCCCCTGGCAACACAGGAAACGGAAGGAATACGGGTGGGTTTTGGTCAGTAAGAGTCTGACACACCCTCCCGCTCCGCCCAGTGCGAGAGAATTTATTCTATGATTTCCAACCCAAAAAAAAAGGTATCAAGTTGAAATTAATATCAAATACGTTTGTATTTCATATTCGATATTTGATATTTCAACTTGATACCTCCACGCGGTCCCGAAGAAAAAGTGTCTTGACAGACAGAAAGACAAACGGTCAGACGGACAACAAAGTAACCTTATAAGGTTTCCGTATTTGCCTTTTGAGGTACAGAACCCTAAAAATGATGCGGATGAAATCTGATTATTAATTAAAGTTAGACATTAAAAACAATTAGTTACTTCGAAAAATTTTTGTGATTTCGTAACAGAAAACCTTTTTCAAAAATAAATATTCTAGAAAACGCTATTTGGTAACTTTTGGGTTAGCCGATGTCCTATTGAAAACATTATATTACAACAAGTATTCACTTTATTAAACTTTGCTTACTGTAAGTCAAGCAACATTGAATCTAGTCACTGATTTTAAGGCTTAAATCATATTTTAAGATAAATGTAAACATTTCAAATCTTTTGTGATGTTTATAATTACGAGTATGTACCGTAAAACGGGGTGAATAGAAATGCAGGGGTGAATCGGGATGAAACTTTAAAATGGAGTTTAACGTTGAAATAATATAATTTGCTGCCAACAAGGAAAGTTAGTCGTTAATTATTATACAATAAACACATTAGAGCCCTGGAGGGACAGGCGTATAAAATAGCCGTGTATCCTTGCGGGTCGAGGACGACAGAAAAATTATTATCTGGAATGCATAATAATTAAATTTGCCTTTTTTTGAGCAAACTTTCAAAGAGGAATTGGTGACGGTCAGGTGGCGTTTGTAGCCTTTTGGCAACAAACTATATTATTTCAACGTAAAAATCCATTATAAAGTTTCACCCCTGCATTTCTATTCACCCAGTTTTACTGTACACAGTCATCATCATCATCCTTCTTCTGTATTTATTTGGGGTCGGTGCAACATGTCTGTTTCTTCCATACTTCTCTGTTATTCATCCCCTGTCTAGCCATATCATCTTTCACACAGTCTATCCATCGGTTTTTTGGTCTTTCCCTCTTCTCTTATAGCTATCCATAATCAGACTCAAAACTTTTCTCACGACATTGATGTATGTACATACACTTACCGTAAGTGTCGTAACCAATCCTCATGGAGGTGTTCGGTGGCGGAGATCTCTCGCGTCCGGCCCTGGTCCAGGCCATGGTACGGAGCGAGAGGGCATGGGCAGCCGTCACCTCCTTCTTCGAAGCAGTAATGCTCTTAAAGGAGGAGGCGGGACGGTTGAGGGAAAGGCAAATTTCGTGCCCTCTCGCCCCTATCCGCCGCAGGAGACGCCATGGGCGTCGAGAATCCCAGGCGGATTTCAGGCCACCGTAGGCGCGGGTTGCGGACGGTGAGCAATGGGTAGCTCGCCGCCCGATGAGGACCAGGTCCGGTCTACGGCGCGTTGTGGTCCACGCGCGCCTCAAAGAGTTGTCAGCACAAGTGTAGGGTCCATTACCGACGCCCCTGGCAACACAGGCAATGGAAGGAACACGGTAATTTTCCACCCAAAAAAAAAAAGTGTCGTAACCAAATGAATCATTCGTCGTGTAAGTAAATGTCGTGGAAAGCCATAGATTATATAATAAACATGTCTTTTTAAGACGTTAATCACTAGATTTAATTGTCCTTAGGAAAATGTATGCAGTTTTTTCGCCAGGGTTACGACCCTAATAATAATAATAATATGTATAACAAGAGGTACATTAGCCGTAAACACTCATTTAGTGCGTATAAACATTTTCGAGAGCAGTGGTGGCCCAGTGGATACAACCGCAACTTACAAGTTGTAGGTTGTAGGCTCGAACCCAGACATGCTCTTTACTTTGTGTAAATTATTCCATCACCACTGCTCTCAATACGGTGAAGGCAAACATCGTAAGGAAACCGGCCTGTCCTAGAAACAACAATTCGAAGACATGTGATGTCTACCAACCTGAACCGGGTCCGTGGTGGATTACGGCCCACTGCCTCTCAAAGAGAGGAGGCCTGTGTCCCAGCAGTGGGAACATTATAGGTTGATTATAATGATTATGAAACATTTATGTATTCAACTTTGTTAGATATATTATATGTATATATATGAAAAGATTTATGCATACATATTCACAAAGAGCATCAGCTTAAACTGATATATTTTTTGCAAAAGTACGTTTTATTAATGTATTTTCTATTAAGCTATTTCAAACTAAAACACAGTGGAGTTCAAAGCATCATATTATTAAAATACTTATGGACTAGGTACTTATATATTTTAAAAATTCAGGGTGTTTTATCAATAATTAGTGATCAATGTACTTATCATCTTATAATCACAAATAATTAAAATAATAAGTCACATAGTCATTGCATTTAATGCATGCATTTATTAACAGTATTGTTAATTATTAAATATTCTAGTCACTTACTTATTATAAAAAAATGTATTCTCAAAAATCGTATATTTTAATTGAGACCTAGTCAATGAATAAATTATTTCTGGTGTCACAGATATTTTTTCTCTTTCACTTTTTCTTTTTTATAGATTATTCATTTATTTTCTCAGAATGTAGGTATTTACAATAAGGTGGTTACAATAATACTCGTATTAAAGAATCCTTATATATTCTGCCATTTTGACATGCAAACATTGATGCAGTTTACAACCAAAATTTATCAGCTAGAAAATCCGATACGGAGTAGTAACATTTATTTAATAGAAGTACAGATAATTTCCTCTTGAAAGTTGTAACTGATTCCTCTTTTATGGAATTAGGAATGTGGTTAATAATAGCCGGTGCCATACCAAAAAAACTTTTCTTCAACAAAGCAGCTCTATATCCATCTGTGCGTAACAAGTTTTGGTATTGAGATCGCAATGTTACATCTCGGTATCTGCTTGCTCATAAAGTTAAAAATAAATGTCATTTACATTTAACAAAAAGAGCAAGTTCTTTGCAATTTCACATCTATTTTTAATTCTGAATCTTTTACTTTTGACGTATCTAACATAATATCACGCCCGTATTCCCCGACGGTTTAGGCAGAGCTGTACATAGGTACCTACAGCTAATGGATACGAAATGTAGGTGTAGTATAGACTACACCTACATTTCGTATCCAGTAGTTTTAAAAATGAGATCCAGACTATCTTCACGTCGCGGGATGGTAGGTACTAAAGGGTTACCGAGGCCCCTGGCAACACAGGCAACGTAACGGGAGGAATACGGGTGGGTTTTAGTCAGTAAGAGTCTGACACACCCTCCCGCTCCGCCCAGAGCGGGAGAAGTTATTTGATAATTTCCCACCCAAAAAAAAATGGACTATCTTCACAAGATTTTATATCTAAATTGCTGTGTCCTGACAGACACTAAAAATAAGACGTTTATTTTCAGAATATCCGATATGCCAATACGCTCATTCTAACGTGGGGAACCCAATGTTGGTGATAGATGGATACCGATTCAACCTACAGAAGAAACGGAGTGATTTGACCAAACAACGTTGGAGGTGCAGCTGCCAACATTTGCGTTGCAAAGCCACTGCTGTTAGTATCAACGACCGAGTGGTTTCCCAAGGAGGAAAGCACAATCATTAAGAAATTAGACAGTATTACTTATTGAAACTTGAACACGATGCATGTTATGGCGACCACACACGCTACGTTATACCACAGAGATCTTCCTGTGCTGCATAGCTATTTACAACTGAAAATGACACATTTTCAACTAATTTGCCCCCGATAGCAAATAGCTGTCGGAAGAATGTCGGTCGTCTATTTGATTTAAACTGACAGCTTAGTTCTTTATTTAAAACCAAAATACAAGATGATTATTAACATTAACTAAATTAAATTAAAACTAAGTTAAACCTAAAAAAGGCCCTCGAATCATTGCACCGAGGATGCTGGCGGCATTTCCTCGCTGAATTGTAATGCTAATGCGTTGCGCGAGAAAGCCGCCAGCTTTTCGGTTATCAGTTACCAGTTATCAACCCGACGTTTCGCGATTTCCGCAAATAACTTATGCAAAACAACTGACATAATTTTCGGTATTTGAATTAGTGTACAGCCCTTACCCCCTGGCCACAGCCAAGAGCGGCGCGGATTGCGGCGCGGCGTGAGGCGCGGCAAGCGGTGAGCGGCGAAAACAAACTGTAGACAACCTATGTAGTATGCCACAGCTACCGGCGACGCGCACTGCGGTGCGACGGGCTGCGCGGTGTGTGAGTGAAACAAATGTACTAGCGAGTAACGAGGCGGCCACAGCTCAGAGCGGCGCGCGCGGGCGCGGCATCGGTGGACGCATTCAGGCATCGCACGACCGAAACAAATAATTTTGTTTTTATCGCGTGTTGAGCTTATAAAAATAATGGATATGGAACAATTGATTAGTGAAATACTGAGTAGACCAGCATTAAGGATGTCAAAACATCCACATCATAAATATAGACATGTTATAAAAAAATTGTGGGACGAAATAAAACAACAATTTCCTGGTAGTAGTGGTAAGTATGAATGATATCTTGAGCTAAGAACGCACTTGTTTCAAGGCAATACCGTGCCACTTTTGATAGGTGCATTTTAATAGTTCAGCTGTTCTCTAAATACGTCCACCGCTGACGCCGCCGCGGTCGCGACTAGTCTAGCTGTGGAATACCACCGCAAATCACGCCGCCCGCCGCGCCTCCCGCCGCACCGCGCTCCGCACCGCCAGAAACTGTGGCCAGGCCCTTAGAGGTCTCTTTTGATAACATTAATTGTGATTGGATTCGGCAAGAAAGCTTATCAAACGGTAGTGTAGTGAAGTGAAGGAGGTGTGCTTGCGCAGCGCAGGTAGACTGAGCGAGTATTGAATAGACCTGTGAAGTTTTCTGAAGCTGCACAGGCGACCGGAGCAGAATCGAAATTAATTCTTTTGAGTGACACTATACGATGAATAGTGTAGTATAATACACACTTCAACATGTCATGTAGGTCGACCTGCAGGCTTAGCATGACCCTCTCTATTTCTTCGAAGATAAACACGGCTCTTTATAAACAAAGTGACATTTCGTTTCTCCTTTTTTGACATCCCACCGTAGAAATCTTTCTACATAAAAAAGGACCTAAACAAAGATCGTTAGAACCGAAAGACAAGCTGACAGATTGTAGAAGGATTTCTACGGTGATATGTCAAAAATAGAGAAACGAAATGTCGCTTTGTATAGAAAGAGCCGTGTCTATTCTTCGAAGAAATACAAAGCGTCATGCTAAGCAACCATCACCTCTTATAGCAGTATTATTTCAATGTTACTTCAGCGTGAGAAAGAGATGCAGCTATAAGTCCTGTACAGCTCCATCCAGTAATATTATAATAATACTGTAATAAGAGGTAATGGTTGGCCCCCAGCACAGGTAGACCACGTGGCTTGACGTAGTATGTATGGCTTACATAACATGCGCACGATTAGGAGCCCCCACCAAAAGTGGGTCTGTTGACAGAAGCCCCGATTGAAGCCTCCAGCAGAAAACTAGAACTAGTACCACAATTTCTATGAAATCTTCATAGAAAGTGTCGCGCTTCCAGTTGCGCCCGCGATATCGCGTCAGTCTACACGTCCCTTGAAGCCTTCAATCGGGCCAGCCACATGCAACGTGTACCAAGCGCCATGTATTATTTAAAATAATGTATTTACTTTATGTTAAGTAGTGTAACAATATCTAGTCATTGATGTTAAAAAGTATTCTATTTATTGGTGTACGAACATTCCATAATATTCGTGATATTTATAGATTAACTCAGCATAATGCTGAGGTGGAGGTAACACAATAATATAATATATTCAGATAGAGACAGCCAATTAATCTATAATTTATTTATACCCTTATTACATAGGACTTAAACAATAGGGTATTTTACTATACACGAGAAAAAATCTATAAATAGATTATTGAGATAGTTTAGGCAAAAAGGAGTCGGAAAATGTTACTTTTAGTTCATAAAATAACAAAATAAATTTTAAAATTCAATTCAACGTTTTCAGTTTTTCTAATCTGTTATAAAACACCATGAAATAGGTAGCCGCCATGTTATTACGTCATACGGCTAGGAAAACAAAAACGTGTCAACTGTCAACTGATCGTTAGATAATAGATCAGCGCATTTGTTTACATAGCTAAGTGACGTCTTGGCCACAGAGCAACATGGCGTCCACTGCGTCCAGCATTTTCGTCAAACTACACGCGAAAATTGAAAATGTAAAATTTAAATGCATTTTTATGGCACCTAACGATTGAATAAAAATTTTGTTTTTTTTTGGGGCATATCAGCACTATAGAATTTAATTAAGACACTTTTCAAAAATGGGTGTAAGACCCTACTGGAGAAATGTGTACTATTGGTTCACCTCTGCCTTACGCTTCGGGGAATACAGGCTTAATGTTGTTGTTGGGTGTAAATTATGTGGTATGCACATAATTTACACCCACCTTATCCAAGATTGCGTTATCAACACCTCAGATTAAGCTTATTCATATAAAATCTAGTCATAGTTAATATAAATCAATCATGTCCAATTATCTGATTATTCGCAGTAGTCTGTTGCCATTGATTATTAATTATATTATCAAAGATTTTAAACTGTTCTTGATGGAAAAATTATTAAAAAAACAGTAGTTAGTAAATGATTGTCGCGGTCTGCGTCTTGCGTTTTTTCATCATCACATCATATCAGCTGATGTGCTGATGAAAAACTCATTATTCCTAATCAGATTATAGAAGGGAACGCCATTTTTAATAAAAAAAAAATCATTAGCTTGTGGGTATATATTATCAGTTCAAAAGTTCAACCAACGACCATGGGCGCGCAACAAAGCAGGTCGTGTGTGTGTAAGTATGTTGGGAAAGGGGTGTGTGTGTGTGTGTGTGTGTGTGTGTGAGTGTGTGTAGTGATAATACACAGTAATATTGTAGTGTAAGTGCCGTATTAAAATTATCTATATTAATATAAATTATTTATCAGATGGAATATTGATGTACATATATGAGTATCATTAGTGAAAATGATAATCAATAGTTAAAAGTTCGAATTGTATTTTATTTATGTATTTTCGCTGTTTTGTTGAAAGAAACACATTCTGGTCACTTATTAATGAGAACATTAGTCACCTTACTATCTAGTCAATGAATAAAATATTTGATGTGTAATTTTTGTGTTTTTTGTTTTGTTTTAGTGACATGTTATCATCATCTGCCTAGTCTTTTCCCAACTATGTTGGGGTCGGCTTCCAGTCTTACCGGATACAGCTGAATACCAGTATTTTACATGGAGCGACTGCCTATCTGACCTCCACAACCCAGTTACTGGGTAACACGATACCCCTTGATAAGACTGGTTGTCAGACTTTCGAGCTTATATATAACGGCCGCGACTTACGAGTACATCGTAGGTTCGGACCCAGACAGGCTTCACTTTGTGTAAAATGATTTCATCACCACTGCTCCTAAAACGGTGAAGGAAAACATCGTGAGGAAACCGGGGTATCCTAGAACCAAAAGTCCGAAGACATGTGACATCTACAAACCCACGCACTGGACGTGCGTGGTGGATTACGGCCTACTCCCCTCTCACCGAGAGAAAGCCTGTCTGTCCCAGCAGTGGGAACAGGCTGATTATGTAATATTTACCCAGCAATGTTTTCTATATTATTGCAACAAATAGATTTGATCATGTTTTTAGTTTCAAGACTACCGAAGTTTGCTCGGTACGAAAAGTCTAAAGCAGGATAAATAATGGTGAAAGATGTGTACACATCTTGCTGACAATGTGCAGTGATGGTATGAAATAAGCTGGAGATGCAGCAGTTATGCTGCAAAGCAGTAGCTTTACTGCGGTGATGAAGTGATTTATCAATATGGAGAATATAACCATAATCTTTAAACGCTTATAATTTTTAAAGGAAAAAAAACGGCTCGTGCAGACTGGCGCGACACCGGTGGAACAATTTCTATGATGCTTTCATAGAAATTGTTCTACCTGTGTCGCGTCGCGCCTGTCTGCAGGAGCCTTAAATCGGTTAATTTATGAAAAAGGTAGCCATGTTCACGATAATACTATTCAATTAATAAAAATACTTGGTGACTTTTCAGGGAACTTCTTATTTTTACCATAACAAACTAACACTATTATCAATGCATGTGTTATTGTTTTACTTACCGCCATAGAAGACGTCACCTTCCCTACCAGAATGGTACTAACAAAACTCTTTTATTTCAGAAAACAGTTGGAGTATCGTGAAGTCGAATGTGGGGAATCCGATATTGCAGATTGGCAAGTACCGCTACTGTCTGCAGAAGTCTCGCAGTGATGCCAGGAAACAAAGATGGCGCTGCAGTAGTCAGCATATACGGTGCAAGGCTACTGCCATTACAGTTGACGAGACTTTGCTGACTCGTCTTGGAGACCACAATCATTAAAATGTGTAATTGCTACCATTCAAGATTTCACCATTTAGGAGACAATCCTGGCGCAGGCCGCGCAGGCGACACAGTTCAGCACAGCGCAGTTTTTAGTAGTAGTAGCAGTTTCAGTAGTAAACAAGGAATCCTTATAGTTTGACCATGTCTGTCTGTCTGTCCCCGCTGTAGCTCTGAGATGCTTAATACTAGACAGCTGTAATTTGGCATAGGTATACATATTAATCACGCCGACAAAGTGCTAAAATAAAACCTTGAAATCATTTTGTTTAGAGTACCTCCCTTGCACGTAATGTGGAGATGATATATTTTTTCTCGCCTATCCCATGATGTAGGGTATCGTTGAATAGGCCGTTCAAAAATATTGTGGGTCTGTGAACACCATTTTTCGATTCAAAAATCCGTTTGCGTAATATTAAGCTATAAAGTTCTATTTTTTGTTAGAGTCAAGTGTCCCCCCGGCCAGCTAAATGGTTGTTTATGGAGATATGAAAAAAATCACGGCAGTAGTACATATAATGAAATTAAAAGGAAAACTATCGCAGCTAGGAAAACTATCCCTCTCACAGAGAGGAGGCCTGTGTCCCAGCAGTGGGGCATTATAGGCTGATTATGTATCACAGCTAAGTAGGCTTTACAAGTTAACGAGTAATAGTGGACCAACTTAAATTTGCAGTTGGAGAATTGATCGCGACGTGTATCGATGTATGGGAGAACAAGTTTTTCAAGTAGAATGTTGAGTTTGTTTTTGGAATAAATTCATCCCAAGTGATCCCAACTACGAAACCCTTCATTGTGTATACAATGCGTTATCATAGAAGATCATATACAGCGACACGCGCACGTGCGGCACAGGTACGTGCCTGTGCAGACCTGCGTCGCGCAGTACTCGGGAAGTCGGGATACAGATTCTGCGCGCCCGGGGTCGCGGGAAGGTACTTATGGGTCACCGAGTCCACTGGCAACACAGGTAACAGGAAGGAATACGGGTGGGTTTTAGTCAGTAAGAGTCTGACACACCCTCCCGCTCCGCCCAGAGCGGGAGAAGTTATTTGATGATTTCCCACCCAAAACAAAAATGGACTATCTTCACAAGATTGTATAATCTAAATTGCTGTTTTCTGACAGACACTGAAAATAAGACGTTTATTTTCAGAATATCCGATATGCCAATATTTATATTAATAAAAAAAAAAGGCCATCACGTGCGCTCAGTGGGTGAAGAACTCATGTGGATTGGGTTGCGATTTTGCTACAGACTGAACACGAACATGTGAGTTTCGTATACGCAGTTTAGACATTTGCTGGCTCACACAGTTTAATCTATGCCGCCCTACCGTGTGCTGCGCGGCCTTTTTTTTTGGGTGGGAATTCATCAAATAACTTCTCCCGCTCTGGGCGGAGCGAGAGGGTGTGTCAGACTCTTACTGACTAAAAACCCACCCGTATTCCTTCCTGTTGCCTGTGTTGCCAGGGGCCTCGGTGACCCTTTAGTACCTTCCGTTCTGCGCGGCCTGCGTCTCCGTATCGCTTAGGCGTGAAGAAGGACACTGCCAGAAGAGCAAGAGGAAAAAGTACACATCAACGCAGATATTTAAAGTAAATAAGTAAAATTATATAGTATACGGATAGCAAGTTATTGAAGAAATAGCGGCGCCAAAGTGGCAATATTTTGTTATAATCAATTTATCGCATTTTGTCTAGTTAAATCCATTATTATGATGATTAAAAAAATACAGCTGCCTCGTTGGTCTAGCAGTGATCACGAGGTCCTGGGTTTGATTCCCGGGTCAGGCAAAATGTGATTGTGTTTTTCTATCAGGAATTTCGCAATGACATGGCACAAAATGGTAATAGGCTCGCCTATTGCATTGGTCTTAAACATAACTGCCGAAATGTGGATGTACTACAGGTACACCTCTGCCCATCCTTCGGGGAAACACGGCGTGATGTTATGTATGTTAAAAAAATACAAAAGAAAATAATTACGGTAATAAATATTGTGAAAAAATATTCTTCAGATTTACACACGGTATATCAAGCTATACATTTCCAGTGTAAGCTGATCTCGCATTGTATAGGATTTCCGTACAATAAGAGGTCAGCTTATACTGGAAATATATAGCTTGATAAGTCTTGCGTGTGCCATGTGTACATTAGATTAGGCCGTCGAAATTTATTTGGTGTCAAAAATAACTGTTTTTAGTTTTAGAACGTGTTAGTGTGTGTGTTTAGTGTAGAAGTAGATATTTTTTATTCAGAAATATTATGAGTGAGAAAATAATTTTGGTGAAACAGGTGCAAGCAAGTGACCGCTAGTGTGAGTGAGATGCTCTTCCGATTGCGATAATTCTTTCACTAATGGACAGCTACAGAATTACCGAGTGTCATCTATACTAATACTAATAATAATATTATAAAGAGGAAAGATTTTTTGTTTATACTGAATAAGCTCCGAAACTACTGGACCGATTCTAATCATTTTTTCATCAATATAAAGCTAAATTATCAGGAAATAACAGAGGACGTATTTTATTTAAAAAAAAATAGGGAGATTTGCGAGAATTACAATAACGTAACCCAAGGTATCAAAAATTTACCTTTAAAAGTCATTATTTGGCGTGCGCTGCGAAAACAATTGACGATACATAAAATAATGTACTACATGTTTATAGTCCTCATCATTACCTACAAAAAAGTCCGCGAGGCTATATGTCTAACTATCATAGTTAAGTCACAATAACTGTTTTTGTTCAAATTAGTCAAAGGTACTCATTTATAGTTTAATAACTTGGATTATGGTAGTACGTTCCCGTGGGATGTTTTCCGACATCCTCAAAAACTAGTGCATTAGTATTGATACTGTTTTAATTTATTGTCGTATTGTTGCCTCCAAATTGTCGTAGGTATATGTTAGTGTTAGTACTAATAATGATCTTAATTAAAAGGCCACTATGGCTGTACAGTAGATACTTAGTAATTATACCCAATTTACTTGTAAGAGTGTGTCTAATCAGTAGATATAGCTTGAATAATTAGGGAGACATTATAACCGTCATGTCATTACTTAAGGCTCGTATAGACTAGCGCGATATCGCGGGTGCGATAGGGAGCAATATGCCTGTAGCGGCCGCGATATCGCCTCAGTCTGCACGAGCCCTTAATTATTAAGGAGCATAATTATTATTAAAAAAATCTTTAACGTAGGTATCTATGACGGTGTAACAAAATATAATATGAATGTTTTAATAACTATTTTATTATAATTAGTGTGTTAAAATAAATTATGTTCACGTGTTTTATAAACATTCCTTACTGTTGTAATAATTACATTTATTATTATATTCTAGTGCACTTCCTAGTCTGATTATATTATTATTCTACCTCATCATACCTGCTGCGTTGTACCTGAATTGATTAATTATTTATTGATCTCATAGATTTAAAGGCTGTTACAAAAATAAAATATATAACAACATTAAAATTATGTAATAGGTTATAGATACAAATATAATTCAAATAAAACTCTACCTACCCAATGATATAAACATACCTAATTCAAATAGTAAAGTTGTTTATGATGTAATTTATTTTTGTCATTTTATTTCATTTCATTTCATTTCATTACAAGCTTTAGTTTCTAAAGACTACAAAAACAAAAAAACCAAAAAAAAAAACACGATCCCTGTATAAGTTTATGTGTGTGTGTTTATTGAGTGCACTTAATAACTTAATGTTCTAGTCATTTGTGTGTCATTTAGGTTTAAGTCAGTTAATAAATTTATTTGTGATTTATTTGTCTTTTGTTATCGTAATGTACCTAACTCTTTTATTTACGTTACAAAAAATATTATCCGAGAAATCTTTTAATTGATAATAATTAACGATAAAATTATAAGTACCTAATTATGAAAATTTAATTTTGTTTTAGAACTACAATACAGTTTTGTGGAATCTTATAAGGGTAACACATTGCTAATAGTAAATGGGTATCGGTTCTGTAAGCAGAAATCCCGTGACCATCTCAGGAGGAAGCGGTGGAGGTGCAGCTACCAAACGCGAGGCTGTAAGGCAACTGCTCTCACCGTTGACGAACAACTGATGGCTCATTCTGGAAAACACAACCATACTTTACCGTGCGCGGTCCGTGGTTACCCAATGTTTAGTAGTATTCGGGGTCCTCAGCCCTTAGTCAACCAATTCGCCACAACCAACAAATGAGCAGTGGTGGCCCAATGGATACGAGCTGTAGGTCGCAGGTTCGTGCCCAGGCGGGCGCTTTACTTTGTGTAAATTATTTCATCACCACTGCTCTCAAAACGGCGAAGAAAAAAATCGTGAGGAAACCGGCATATCTCTAGAACCAAAAACTCGAAGACATCTACCAACCCGCACTGGGCCCGCGTCGTGGATTACAGTCTATACCCTCTTTAAGAGAGGAGGCCTGTGTCCCAGCAGTGGGAACATTATAGGCTGATTATGATGATCACAACCAACAGGGGTTTGTGTACACTCATCTCATCATCTGTCTAGCTTTCGGTCGGCTTCTAATTCAACTGGATGCAGCTGAATACAATTGTTTTAACTACGACTAAGACTACGCACACACTCACACACACACACACACGCGACTCGTGTGTCGTCGCACTAAACCAGAAACGTATAGAAATGTATATTTCGGACTCCGCTACTGAATGTCGAAGTTTGAAATGTCGACGTACGAGTATGTTATTTCTAAAGTACAGGAAGTCGATGTACGCCAGTTCGAAAGTTCACTGGAGCGAAGTATGCAAGGCTGACGTATCGTTAGTTAGAAAGCATACGAGTGCGATGTACGCCAGTTCGAAATTACCCTGAATTAGAGTAATAGAGGGGATCTAGCGTTAATGGTCACTGTTCTAACCTAACCTACCCTAACATTATCCTTCGCTATATTCGCACTCGTATGCTTTCTAACTAACTATACGTCGGCCTTGCATACTTCGCTCCAGTGAACTTTCGAACTGGCGTACATCGAGATCCTGTACTTTAGAACTAACATACGTCGACATTTCAAACTTCGACATTCAGTAGCGGAGTGTATATTTCGTAAACAGTAAAGTTTCACACAAAGATACAATAGGAACTTATTTCGCATGAATGTTGGCAACGTCGCAAATAGCTTTCAAATACTTACCTGTTTCGATTAAGTAGTCAATATTAATTAATGGTAATATGAAAAATCGCTCTAAAGATTATAAAATGCAATAATTAATATCATCACACTGAACATTCAGCTTGTGGCTAAATAAAAACAGCCGCACGGGTCAATCGATCAGGTTAAGCTACGCTTGCCGCGGTTGGTCCATGGATGGGCGACCATCTTTACATACCAAGACTCCTCCGTGCCTCGGAAAGCACGTTAAGCCGTTGGTCCCGGCTGTCATTCGTGGATCTTTGACAGTCGTTACGGGTCGTTAGATGCCCGAAAGTCTGACAACCAGTCTTACCAAGGGGTATCGTGTTACCCAGTAACTGGGTTGTGGAGGTCAGATAGGCAGTCGCTCCATGTAAAATACTGGTATTCAGCTGCATCCGGTTAGACTTGAGCTGACCCCAACGTAGGAAAAGGCTAGGCAGATGATGACGAACATTCAGTTTTAGATATTATACAAAATATATTTGGAAACTTTTCAAATTCCCTTTTTACATCTAAAACTGTTACAGCATCTAATTCATTCAGAGTTATTTTTAACCGAGTTCAAAAGGAGAAGGTTATCAATTCGACATGTTTATATATTTTTATTTTTTTAGTAATTTTGTTGCAATTGCGTTCTCAATTTATTGGTATTCATTGCTGTGTGTAGGATATTGCAGTGTAGATGTGTAGGATATTACACTTAATAACCACAGTACTAGTAGGTACGTAGGTTATTTTATAATTCAAATTAAATGATTATTTAAAAGCGCATGTTTTTTTCGTTTCAAATATAAAATCATAATGTATCTACGAGTTTTTGTGTTTATGTGAATTAGATTTAAGTTGGCAAATAAAATAATTTCATATTCACTTGTCTTTTTCTAGTAACTTATAAAAGGTAGTTTTTCATGTCACGAAAAATATTCAAATACGTCTTTTAGCTGATAATAATGAAAATTTAGTTGTTTTCCAGGATTACCAGACATACGATTAATGAAGTTTGTGGAATCCCATATGGGTAACCCAATGTTAGAGATTAATGGCTATCGGTTCTGTTTTCGGAAATCCGGTGCTCATCTTATGAAAAAACGCTGGAGATGCAGCCATCATAGCCGAGGCTGCAAGGCAAATGTTCTGACCTTCAACGGTGAACTGGTTGATTATTTTTTTAAACACAACCATGAAGATATCTTTACCAAAAATGGATGCACGTACAGCTGAAAGACAACAGTAAAGTAAAAAGTTTGCAAAGATATTTAAAACAACCATAGTACCAGTAGGTAGGTTATTTTATAATTATTATTTTTAGGAAAACGTATATTTTTAAAATGTTTGTAAATAGGTGAGCATCATGTACCTATCACATAATTCATTTATCTGTCATTGCTTTATTTTTCATTCTTTTTTTACCTATTTTGGTATAGTATTTTTATTCTAGGTGCATCGTCTTCACATATAATTTTAAAATGTACCTATACAAAATTTTGTAAAACATTTTAAAAGAGTAACGGTGGAGTTTCTTGCCCATTCTTCTCCATACGAAACTACCTGTTGGAAGGGGCAACTAGAATCAATTCTATATATTTTTTTTGTTAATTTTGACGTTCAAAAGTGCCTTTTATGTGCCTATTTGAAATAAATAATTTGACTTTGACTTTGATTAAAATTAAATGATTATTTAAAAGCGGCATTTTTTTTTCGTTCCAAATATAAAAGCATAATGTCTCTACCGGTTTTTTTGTTTATGTGAATTAGATTTAAGTTAGTAAATAAAATAATTTCAGATTCACTTGTCTTTTTATTGTAACTTATAGGGAAAACTTCACAAAACATATTTAGAGATGTGTATGAAATGATAACAAACGATTAGTAATTAAGTTTGTTCGTGTTTCAGGACTGCGATACAATTTTATGAAATCAGCTTTTGGTAATACAATGTTAGTGATTAATAACTTCCGGTTTTGCTTGCGGAAGTCCAGTGAACATGTTATAAAGAAGCGGTGGAGATGCAGCAGCCAAGGTCGAGGCTGCAAGGCATGTGCTGTGACCGTTGAAGGTGTACTCATTGGACATTTTGGACAGCACAACCACAATTCAAAATAAATAGGTACATTGAATGTGACAAGAGCGTGTCCAGCATTATTTAATTTATCCTTACTAATCTGTATACAGGTTGAAATTGAAAACTTGCGACAAACTGAAATGGGACATTGTATACATCATTATTAACAACTTTTACTAAGGGACCAAAGCTGTAATCCCAAAAAAAAAATCTGCTTTTCCTACATTTTGATGAGGTATTGCGAACATAAATGTAGGGGACAGCAGTTTTTTTTTTTGGGATTGTAGCTTTGGTCCCTTAGTAAAAGTTGTTCATAATGATGAGTACAATCTTCCATTTCGATTTGTCGCATGTTTTCAATGTCACCCTGTATATAAAAATGAATCCGTATTTCCCTTGGTCACGCGTGACCGGCTGGACCGATTTCTCTAATTATTTTTTGTTGTGTTTGTTATTGTCAGAAGGTTCCTATGTAAGAAAAAAAAAACTCCACACGGGCGAAGCCGCGGGAAAGATCTAGAAATATTATAAAATTTATATAAAAATGAATCCCTATTTCCCTTGGTCACGGCAACACGCGTGAATGGCTGGACCGATATCGCTATTTTTTTTTTTTTTGTTTTTGTTATCAGGAGAAGGTTCTTATGTAAGACAAAAAACACTCCACGCGCGCGAAGCCGCAGGAAAGATCTAGTAATATAATATTAGAAATGCGAAAGTGAGTTTGTTTGTTTATTTGTTTGTAACGCTTTCACACTAAAACGGCTGAATAGATTTGGATGAAATTTGTCACATGGGTAGAGCATGACCTAGATTAGGACATAGGACATTTTTACCCCAATTTTCTCACGGGATCGAGACTTATGCGGGTGAAACCGCGGGGCACAACTGGTTAGTAATATATCGAAAAATAAATTAATGTAGCAAATAGAAGGACTCTTTGCCTAGAATCTTTCGAGACAACAGATTCCTTCCGTACAAAAAAGAAAAAAAAATAATGGTTTTCAGAAAAAAGCACTTCTCCCGCGCGGACCATTTGGAGAAAGTGAAGTACCTACCTATAACAATAGATGAAGTAGGTACAATGTTAATAGAAGAAGGTAAGCGTCATTAAATACGACAATTTTCTTTGGCTGATCAGTATTAGGAATACCTAGCAACTAATAAGTTTCTTAATAATAAAATAAAAATAAAATAAGCCGTGGCAGCTAAGAGATGACCAGTCCCTACTGACGGCGCCCGTTCACGAACATGACGCATGGATTAGCACCATTCAGCTCAATCATTTTGAAGGGAGCTAAATGATCCAACACACGCGCCACCATCAGCGAGACATTACAGTGAGCATCACATAATCCCAGCCACCAGGACATATTCAAGTAATATAGTTATATCATCAGTATTCATTAATCGCCATTGTACATTCAATATTTGTGGGACTAGATACTTTAATAATGTTCAAAATAATATAATTTTCATATATTTTCTCTTTTTTTTTTCTCTTTTTTTTTTTAAAAAACGTTGCCCCACACTAGGAATTTCTTCCTGTATTGTGGGTGCGTTTACAAACATAGAAACTCACAAACACAAACACCCAGACCCAGAACAATTACTTGCAGATCATACAAATACTTGTTCCGTGCGGGGATCGAACCCGCGACACGCTGCGTAGCAGTCGATCGCTCAGCCATTACGCCAACCGTGTCTATGTAGGTATGTAGGCCTCTACGCTTTCGTAAGCCGAACGTAGCACCTCGTAGTGCCGTCTACGAAGTACCTACCTGTTTCATTTTCTATTCTGCCTTCGTTCAACAAAAATCTATTACAAATTTTATTCACAAAGAATAGATTTCATAGGAAAACCAATTTTAATAAATAAATTATTTTGTTATAAATATAGTACATAATAATCATTACCATTTTTATTTTCAATCGCCTTTGTTCTACGGTGGAAGCACCATGCACCTGATAGATTCACTCCGTGATTGAGCCCGAAATCACCCATTCTTCCATACTTTTTATTTTTCCTCTATTCCTACTCCATCTAATACGCCACTCTTAAAAAGCTTTTTGAAGTAAAAAAAAACACACTCACATACATACATTACACTACACACCAACATTACACTTAAGATTATGTGAGTTCAACGATACAGGGTTAAAACCATAGTCACTAGGTAAAGTACGCGTCAAACTCGCGTGAGATTTTTAAAGTAAATAAAAACACACACACATACATACATTACACTACACACATACATTATACTTAATATTATGTGAGTCCAACAATATAGGGTTAAAAACATAGTCATTAGGTAAAGTACGCGTCAAACTTTATGGCGGCTCTGAAGTGCGCTTTTCACTTTTCACCGCAGTACCCCCCCTCCCCCCGGTGACTCGTGAATTTGTTACTGCGCAGCGACTCGTCTCATGTACTAAGCCACCCCCGCCTACAACCACCACCCCCCTTGCTGACTAAAACCCGCCCGTTTCCCTTCCGTTGCCTGTGTTGCCTCGGTTACCCTTTTGGACTGCCACGCGACCCCGGCAGCTGCCACGCGACCCCGGCAGACTGCCACGCGAACCCGGCGGGCTGCCACGCGCCCCGGCGGGCTGCCACGCGACCCCGGCGGACTGCCACGCGACCCCGGCGGGCTGCCACGCGACCTCGGCAGGCAAGATGGATGGATGGTATGGTTATGTTGAGAAGCCCTAAAGTTTGAATCGAACTGTACCTATGCTATAACTAAAACGTGTTTTTTTGTTTTTAGAACTTTTAGATAGCTCGCAGTTTTCATACGGCACGACGCTCAGAGGCAAGCCATTGATAACATATAACGGCTATCGATATTGCAAGATTCGAGACAACAGATCAGAGTCGTTGAGGAAGCGGTGGCGATGTTCAACCCATCACAACCATGGATGTAAAGCAGTGCTGTATACCATCGAACGGAGTGTTGTCGCTTTAAAAAATGATCATAATCATTGAATTTGTAGAAAAAGAAGAAATTGGGCTAGCCAGTGCAGCGCCACACGAGCCCGAATTTTGTGGTCATGTAGTCGCGCTGAAACAAGTTAAGACTATAAATAAAGTCTTAACTCGTTTTATCGTTCGGAAAAACCCGAAATAGTGCGTTAAAAATGCGTTCAATTGTAACATGGAAAACAGTACATTTGTTCGCTAGCGCTTTTTTGACGTCGAGGTTGTTTTGGGTTTTCAACGCTCGACTCGATGCTGAAAGTTGAAAATTAGTTGGATTTTTGTTTTAGAAGCGCCCGAGCGAATCAGAGCTAATTCATGTTTTGTTTTGGTTAATAGTTAGATTTTATTTACTTTATTATACTTTTTGTTATTGTTTGGGTACATACTTTTTTTCTACATGTAAGTGTTAATAAGTAACTAGTTTAATAAATTTATCCAGTCTAATAAAGAATTATTTAAGTCATGAAGTACAAAATTATAAAACAGTCGTCTCAGACATCAAACGGCTGCTTGGGTGCTGAGTATAATTTATATTTTAACACGCAAATAATAAAGTTAATTATTGAATGCTAATTTCGTTTGTTTTTAGCTCCTTTCGATATACAGTGCTGAGCCTTGTATGAATATGTTGTTAAAATAGCGATTAAGTGCAAATGTTGTAAAAAAAGTTCCTAATTATATTGTTAAATCATTGTACTCATGAAAATTGCGGAAATACATTCCCCGTTTGTATTTTTTTTTTTAATTGGCTAGTAAAATAATATTTGCCCTACTCTTTAGTTACAATAAATACCTAAATCATAATCAATAAATTCAGGTACTTATTAAAAAAATAAGTTTTAAAAATCGTTATTAAATGGTAATAACCGTTGTTAATTTTTATTATTTTAGGTAGAGAGAAAGACGGAATAATTACACCAATAAAATTTGATATTTTTAATTTAATTGTATTTATTAAAATTTGTAAAATGGGTAATATCTACTCATTTTCATGGATTTTTTAGTTGAGTGCGAGATGCAGTTGACTAAAAAATAAATAATATGTTAAAATTGTTTTCATGAAAAAAGAGTTAATCCTTTTTCCAAGACAATTTTCCGTATGTCCTATGAATTTGGATTTCTCCATACCGTCCCGGTTTAAAAAAAAAACATTGCATTAAAAATTCTGTCACCATCAAACATTACAACTTTAAAATTGGTGGTATAAGTTTTTGTTTGATGCTCTGATCTATCTAACTAATATCAGAGCATCAAACAAAAACTTTTGAAAATGGGAATCGTTTGAACATCCTTCTAGTGGATATATGAATTCCATGATACCTACTTAAATAGTATTATAGTCATAGGTACTAACGCACATGTCCCACCTCCGGCGATAAACGAGAAGCGAGTACAGCTAGCAACTAAAAACCTGTCCTATGTATGTACTAAGCGTGAGTCTCTCAGCCAATGTTCTGCCCGCCAAGCGAGTGTCGCTGAGCGAATACTGTCCTTTGATAGCTCTCACCCGCCGACGATGTGAACGGTCATCATCAACTATTGATAGTTCTATCTCTTTTACTTACACGGGATTTAAAATCTTTTGTACGTTTCGAGCGAGAATATCGTTGATAGCTAGTTGCTTCCTCGTCGACGGTGACACAAGTGCTTAAATAAGCTTTGTTATGTACATGATACATGTAGGTACATGGGCACAATCAGTACAGTGCGATGCTATTTTGTTTCAGTTACGATTATAAGGACAAAACTGTTACAACTATCAGATGAAGAAAAAAAGCAACGTCAACGTGAACAAAGAAAACTCAGTGCTCGTCGATGTCGAGCGAGATTAGATCAAGAAGCCCTCGAAGAAAGAAAACGAAAAGACAGGGAAAAGTATTATTTAAAGAAAGCAAGAGGACAAATCAAAAGAATATCTGACTACAGTCCTACACGACAAAGACATATAAGAAAAATATGGGCGGAGAAAGCAAGAAAATCGCGTGAAAAAATGAAGGAGAAATCTTAAGAACAATTCGTCATTAGTATTTAGGCCCACGACTTCGCACGCGTAATATTTCTTGCCGCCCTCGGCCTCCGAACTCACCGCGTCGTATCGTATCGCCCGCGCAATGACTTTGTTTTCTCTTAGCGTTCATTCTGACTTTTTTCTTTTTTCTTTTTCTCGGCTCCTAACACAATCCACAGCTCCTATAACAATATACATACATAGATAAACTCACGCCTTCTTCACATGGGGGTAGGCAGAAACTATAGAACGCCACCTGCTACGCTCCTTACATACTCCTTTTGCTTCGTTTACGTTCATACATCTGGTCATACACGCACGCCGGTTGCGAGTACTACGTACCTGACCTTTTTGAAGAACATGTTGGTAATAACAAAATTTTATGGGTTATATAAATAACCCATAAACTTTTGTTATATACCAAGTCCACATTATTTAACATTGCCAATCTCTCAATAGGGAGCAGTGGTAGCCCACTGGTAACGGCCGCGACTTACGAGTTCTAGGTCGTAGGTTTGAACCCTGACAGGCGCTTTACTGTGTGTAAATTATTACATCACCACCGCTCTCAAAACTGTGAAGGAAAACAGCGTGAGGAAACCGGCATGTCCTAGAACCAAAAATTAGGAGACATGTGCCGTCTACCAACCCGCACTGGGCCCGCGTGGTGGATTACGGCTCACTCCCTCTCTCAGAGAGGAGGCCTGTGTCCCAGCAGCGGGAACATTAAAGCCTGATTATATGTATTATTATGTATAATTTCGTGTGTGGACGCACCTTAAGGGCCGTCATAGCGTGATGTTAAAAATAGCCTATAACCTTCCTCAAGTATTGGGCTATAAAATGTAAAACAGATTTTTTCAAATCCGACTGTTCCCAGAGATTAGTGCTTTCAAACAAAAAACAAACTCTTCAGCTTTATAATATAGCTTTTGGCCGCGGCTCCGCCCGCGTGGATGTCGGAAAATATCCCACGGGCACCTACTACCGGCCACCGGAATTAAAATTAGTAAGTCCTGTGTGTTCAATCCACAAAAATAATATGTGTAGGTAGCTTATAGACTAAGCGTAGGGCTGTTCGCTAACACCGCGGCATTTTTCTTACTTTAGCATTTTTGTACCCGTCTTAACTTCTAAACGAAAGGTCCGCTTCGAATTATTCAACGAGGAATTTTACATGAAATTATTTATTTGGATAAGGATTAATATCATGATACGAATGTCATCGTCTTTCGATTCCATCCGTGTTTTGATTGACCCTTTGACAAGACTGGTTGTCAGACTTTCGGCTTCTGGCTGCCGGGACCAACTGCTTATCGTGCTTTCCCGGCCACGGAGGGGTCTCGATAATAATATGTAATGGATGGTCACCCATCCACGAATCGACCGCGGCAAGTGTAGCTTACCCTTCGTTTGACCCGTGCGGTTGTTATTATTAATCCACGAGCCCATCATGAAATATACAGGGTGGATTTTGAAGACGGTAAGGGTGGGTATCACAATTTTATTGTATAATAGCTGCGCCCCGCGGTTTCACTCGCAGAAGTCTCATTCTCGTGGGAATATCGGGATAAAAAGTATCCTATGTCCTAACCTAGTTCTACCCATGTGCCAAATTTCATCCAAATTAGTTCAGCCGTTTTTTGCGTGAAAGCATTACGAACAAATAACTCAAAACTCAAACTCAAACAAAAAGCATTTATTTCAAATAAACCAAATAAAGGCACGAAAGATGAAGCTAGTTGCCCATTCTAAAGCGTAGTAGGTGCCTATGGAGAAGAACGGGCAAGAAACTCCACGCATACTCTTTTAAATTAAAATATTGTTACCTAAATATTGGTTACATCATTCATGTTAAAATTATACATGTGAGAACAATGTAGATAGACGTGCAGGTTAAAAGTGTCCGTAATAAAAAGATAAAAATAATTGAAAAATTAAAATAAGCTTTGGCAGCTAAGAAATGACTAGTCCCTACTGACGGCGCCCGTTCACGAACATGACGCATGGATTAGCACCATTCAATAAACAAACAAACCTCACTTACGCATTTATAATATTATATAATGTTGATATTAAAATATAGGATAGTTAGGATTGTTGTCTCCAAACTGTATACGTAGTAATGTGTTAGTGTTAGTACTAATTAAATAATGATCTTAATTAAAAGGCCACTGTGGCTATTAGGTATAGCTAATATTTAATAGTAACTACACCCAATTTAAATGTAAGAGTGAAAGGTTACAAAAACTCATTTTCGCATTTATAATTATGATTAGTATATAATAGATCAATTAATAATTTAATTAAAATTCCACATGTTGTCTATGTTTGTTTTACTTAATGACCTTTGAATAATAAAAATTATAAAAACCTCAAAAGTACCATGTAAGGTATTCTAAATTTTTATTACAATATATGGTATGGTAATCACACAAAACAAGCTTTTATTATGTATAGGTACGGTCAAGGAGCGAAACGGTTAATACTTTTTCAAACTCATTTAAAATGTCGGCCTTAAGTAAAAATTTACTTTAAGAGAAATTTGGTCGCGGGAAAGTTGAAAAGGGTTACCGAGGCCCCTGGCAAAACAGGCAACGTATGGAACACGGTTGGGTTCTAGTCAGTAAGAGTCTAACACACCCTCCCGCTCCGTCCAGAGCGGGAGAAGTTATTTTAATAATTTCCCAACCAAAAAAGAAAAGAGAAATTTGATTCATTGAATTAAAATGCTGTACATAAATAACAAATTATGCCTAATTATTGAATAAAATAAAAATATAATATCCTAACTTAACTAAAACAATGTATTACCAAACTAAAATATGGAGTAGAAAAAGTTCTTCGCATTGCTGTCGACTGGTAGTGTACCCAAGAGACTGGCGGCATTGCATGTTGTATGGAAAACCTCTGGGCAAGATGAAAGCCAGCCCTTGGGTCACAGGAAGTGTTAATCAGCCGTATGGAGATTTCGTTTCGTCGTCGAAAGACCTTAAGGTACTTATCATTGGCTAGAGAGGCGCCACGGCGTTCTCACCTTCCGCCTGACG
Source organism: Atethmia centrago (assembly GCA_905333075.3). NCBI lineage: Eukaryota > Metazoa > Arthropoda > Insecta > Lepidoptera > Noctuidae > Atethmia > Atethmia centrago. The sequence continues at coordinate 7,504,124 of HG995383.1, read as the reverse complement.
CAGGTGCTCACCAGACACGGCAGCTTCGGGAGGTTCCTGTGTCGGTTAAGGCGGGGGGAAACGCCCGGGTGTCACCACTGTGTGGATTGCCCGGAGGACACGGTGGAGCATACGGTGGAGGTTTGCCCGGCTTGGGCAGAGCAACGCCGTGTCCTCGTGGAGGCGATCGGCAGCAGAGATCTCTCGCGTCCGGCCCTGGTTCAGGCCATGGTACGGAGCGAGAGGGCATGGGCAGCCGTCACCTCCTTCTGCGAAGCAGTAATGCGAAGGAGGAGGCGGGACGGTTGAAGGAGAGGCAAATTTCGCGCCCTCTCGCCCCTAGCCGCCGCAGGAGACGCCCTGGGCGTCGGGAATCCCGGGCGGATTTCCGGCCACCGTAGACGCGGGCTTGCGGACGGTGAGCAATGGGTAGCTCACCGTCCGGTAAGGACCAGGCCCGGGTCGACGGCACGTTGTATTCCACGCGCGCCTCATAGAGATGTTGTCAGTGTAGGGGTCCACTAGGGCCGATGCCTGCCGGGGTCGCGGGAAGGTACTAAAGGTGGACATAGGTCTAGTCTAATTTTTCATGAGCGAGAGTCCTCATGTGGGACGCTCGCTTCTGAATCATACTGGAGACTAGGATTTCTTGTTCGAAATATTCACGAGTTTAACATTCCACTTAGTCAAGAGTAAGCGAGAATCAACTGCAGTGATTTGGAACCTTTATGAAAGCACTTACGCTTTACTACGACGAAAAAGTCCAAAAGGCCTTTCTTAGATTTCTACATAAAATTAGTATTCTTAGTATTCTTCGGATACTATCAATTTCTTTATCCTACAAATGTTTTACTTGTGGTACTAAATTTGAATTCTCTCGAAGTGGTGTAAGTACTTCCTGCTTATCTCTGCTTGTCGTATTATTCGGGGTGAGTACGATTGCCAGGAACTGGCGCAGTTAGTAAGGTTTTTGTCCCTGTTGTGTCCAGGTTGTTGAGTACACTCAGGCCGCAAAGTCACCGACTTCTGGCCGTACCGTCAGCACGCACAATATCATGAGCTAACTCGCCCCTCTTCTGGCCCTGACTATGTTCAATGCTCGTCTGACATCAACACTGTGACTAGTTTGCCGGGTTTGATTAATGTGTGTCGTAAATGTTTAAGATTTTGTGAGAAGATGGATGAAAGATAATTAGATAAGTACCTATAAATAATGTTATTTTTTCTCTTGATTGAATTTTGTTTGTTTTTACAAGTAAGAGTTAATTTGTTTTTAATTTTGTTATTTTCTTGTGTTTAGATATTATTATTATTTTTAAATTCTATTTTACCTAACCTACTTATGTGGGTGTGCATGTCACATCTATGCTGTCGTTTTTTAGTTGGTATATTGCACTATACAACGCCTTAAATAAATAACTACCGGATCTTGGAGAGTGCTTAAGTTTTGTTTATTTTTTTTAATATATAAAAAGTGTTTTTAAGATAAACAAATTATTTTTTTATTCTCATTAAGATTTAAACGCATTACTTATGTATGCAAAACTGAATAGTGCTATTCTACCCGTTTATTGCTGTCTTTCTTGCAATGCAATGATAATTGGTCAAAAGACATTTGAAACATAAAAGAAAAACAGCTTTGCGTGTTACAGGCTTGCAGTTCGTGATGACGAAATATGGAAACCGGCTCCTACTACATCGTAATCACACTTATTCTTACAAATCTCGGAATGGAGCAAGAGTTATATGGCGCTGCACAAGATATTGTTCACGAAAATGCAGAGCTGCTTTATACACTCTTGAGTATGAACACATTATTCATATTCGAGGTGAACATAACCACGACCCTCCTCGGCAGAGTGAGAGAAATTGGAAGATGTTGTCGCCTTAACCCTTATTCCTAACGCGTTTTTCGGAAGGAATATTATATGCCAGTTTCTCGAACGAAAATGATCGCAAAATTAATGTGACTATTTTAATTTTGACTTTATTATTTTGGCGTTCATTTTCATTTGAGAAACTGGCCCTTAGTCCCATAATAATTGAGATTAATGGGACATTGGCGCCGATTCCCTTGTTCACAAACTAAACTAAATTTAAGTTCAGTGCATCTTTTTCTTTCTATTTCATTTAGAAAAGGACAGAAGATACATTTTAGTTTAGTCCTGTCAAATTAATCAGCTCCTGTCACTACTCTATACAAGTTTAGACGTGATTAAAAACTTGCCTACTAAAATTACGTCAATTTACGTCAAGCGCTGATTAATTTGACAGGACTAAACTAAAATGTATCTTCTGTCCTTTTCTTAATGAAATAGAAAGAAAAAGATGCACTGAACTTAAATTTACTTTAGTTTGTGAACAAGGGAATCGGCGCCATTATGTCCCATGCTTAGTTGATACAGGACAAAAGTTTCGTCGTATCGTCGTCATTCGCACTATTGAACCCATAGATATATTATTAGATATTTGAGATTAGCTAAATACATTCCTGTAATATCTGTTTTGTCATTGCGCCTGAAAGGATTAAATATGCTCGTAATTTACACACTTTTGAACTACCCAAAAACGTCCTAGCACTATAATTTTGAGACTTTTTTTTTTAAACTACACATAAAAATAACTCTCAAAAAAAATCATACATTGTGCTCGCGATGAGTCAAATGAATATCTATATAGAATTAACCTTTTTTATTCAGCGACTGTACAGTCAGCATAAACACTTGCATTACGAAAACCACCATTCCTGTAATAAAGGCGCCGTTAATGTTAAATTGTTACCACTAATGTGTGATGGACTGTACTTCAGGCCTAGCACACTTGAGTGCGTTCGATCGACTGTAAGGTGGTCAATTGTATTACGTTAGTTATAAAATTAGAAATCGACTAGGGCTGTGATCATATATTTTTTGTTGAAAATTACTTATTTAAATTGTATTTTTCACGCCAAAAAATAATGTGTTCTTATCACTATTTTGCTATCGAAGTGCCATAGGTAGGTACTACTTGAGATATTTTTTGTTGTAATATGCTATTTCAATGTTATCCATTATTTACGGGACAATAAAGTGGACCAATTACAGCAGCTGTGTGATATTCATCAATAGTTGAAATAAAAACGAACGAATGAGAATTGGTATATCTCGATTAAGACGTTTAGATTAATAAGCATTGTGTTTGTACGGGTATTAAAGTTCTATGTATTTTTCTATTAAAATGTATACTTATTGAAATATCTTTTCTATCATACACAATTACACCGTGGGTTTTTTTCCACCCTGTATGTATTATTTAGTTCTGAGTTTAAAATAGTTCTTTCTTAAAGCACGTAAGTATAGACGTGACTTATCATAATCCTGCGGTAAGCCACCCTCTATTTTTTTACCGTCATGCCTGCGTAAAACATTGTGTTATGACAGTACGTCGAAAGACGGGCCACTTATTTTTAGGAGTATTGGCAGTATGTCGACGATATTTTTTTATATAAGTATTATGAAGAGCAGTATCCACTGTCATATTGTGAACAATTTCATATTTCTTACTGTCGTCACACGAGTATTTTGTGGGTAGTTTCATATTGCTATCTCGGTCGCTCACACACACACGTAAACCGTTGGTGCACGAGTATTACGTCGACCAGCGTGAGCGGCGCCTTGTTTCTTGAACATACAGTGCGGCCGGTGCCATTTTGTGAACGATCACGTGTTTACATCGATCAAACCGTAAGTAAATTTTGAACAACAGATCTATTGTGCGTTTATTTGTCTTAAAATACCGTGATTATGGTGCATTTACACGATTTTGGTATGTTCGCATTTACTAAGCTATGTCTGTTTAGTGAATAACGAGTACCTATTCATAGAAAGACTTTGGACAGTGTAATATTATTGTATTTTGTCATTATATACTCTTGGAATAGAAACAAATTTGAGATTTACCTCAATGAACATTTTATTATTTCAGATGTCGGCAAAAACATTCAAGAAACGTCTATAAATACGCTTGTTCAACGATCTGTCATCAAATTAAAAAAACATAATGGCAGGAAATACACCAAACCCCAAATAAATTATCTTGATCCGGGTCAAGGACGAACATTTTGGAATCACTGGCCCAAACGCAAGCATGCACATGAAAATTCGAAGAAAAAATACTCATTTCTGATGTGTAAAATGTGTTCTAAGAACAAGAAGAGGGTCGAAACCAGCTACAGGTGCATTGGTTGCCCAGGACTTCCTGCGCTATGTCCTGAATGTTTCCAAGATTATCACCAACACCTTGAACAGGAAGAACAAGAGTCCCTTGTCTGAATTATTCCTAACATTGTAAATTTACGTTCCTTTTTTACATGTTTGAGTAGGTATTAGTATGGAAATTCTTGAATTTTTGACGCAATCGTTGAATGTCAAAAATTTTTAGATTGTTGTGTCAGATACCGGTCGTGGTCCTGATAGAATTTTATCCAGTATTTCTTGGATTTTTACACCTAAATTTAAATTAAAAAGGCATCACAATATCTCTCGATATCTACATATATACAGGGTGACTGCTAATTAGTGACCGATACTTAAACACGTGACTTTACTAATTATAATGAACAACTATTATTATGGAGCCAAACCTGAAATCGCGAAAAAAAAATCAGCTGCTCCCTACATTTATGTTCTCATAACTCGTCAAAATGTAGGGAACAGCTGATTTTTTTTTCGTCATTTCAGATTTGTTCCCATACTAATAGTTGTTCATAATGATGAGTAAAATCACGTGTTTAAGTATCGGTCACTAATTACCAGTTACCCTGTATATTTCTATTGCCGTTTAGCCCTGTGTGCCGTCGCACAGTCTCACTAAGAGTCCCATGAATTAAGTCCCACGACGAAGTGGGAAATTACCTAAGATTCAGTTTTGGCGGTTCCCATCTTTACATGCCCAGGAAACCATCGGTGACTCGCTACTACGCAGCGGTCCCCTTCTCCAGTGCCCAGGCTGGGCACCATAATGTGACCCGCGACTTCACGGCGTGTCCCATCTCAGCCTGCCAAAGTGGTGCTGCGGCTGCTGCGGCTGCTGCGGCCGGATTCCAGATAATCTTTTAAACTTTTTTCTATTCATCTTCTATTTCGGCTAACAGTCATATTTTTATTGGGATCTTCACCGCAAAATTCTTTATTTTGTTAATTATGTAAACTGTATAATTCAGTTTATATGGGCGTCGTGAAGGCACTTAAGGGGTTTGATCGCAATCATCAAATTAGGTCGTTTCTTACCACCCAACTTAGCACCGTTACACCGGTATCTGATATTTTATTTTTTATGTTCACATTGTTTATTTTTACTTAAAAAATATATGTTTACATGCCACGTACAGCGCGTTTCATTACAACCACACCTATTGTAGGTAAGAAATAGGATAAAAAGAACAGGGGATGGTAGTCACTACAAGCCAGACCGCGTGGGGACCACTGCACCCTCTCAATACTACCTACAACGCTCAAGGCAACTGATGCTTTACTAAAGCCTGAAGGACTGCCACTGTACCATGAAAATGACGTTCTTATTGGTGATATTAAAAAGAGAACAATTTAGGATAAGCTATAAACCTTCTTTATATAAACACATAATGTCTGTGGACAAGAATTTTAGTCATCAGTCATTTATTGGGATATTTTATTATAATAAAAAAGACAACTTTTTTATTTGTGTGGGAAATTATCAAATAACTTCTCCCGCTCAGGGCGGAGCGGGAGGGTGTGTCAGACTCTTACTGACTAAAACCCACCCGTGTCCCTCCCGTTGCCTGTGTTGCCAGGGGCCTCGGTATCCCTTTCGAACTTTCCCGCGACCCCGGCAGACATCGGCCCTAGTGGACCCCTACACTTGTGCTGACGACATCTCTATGAGGCGCGCGTGGAACACAACGCGCCGTCGACCCGAACCTGATCCTTATCCGCAAGCCCGCGTCTACGGTGGCCGGGAATCCGCCCGGGATTCCCGACGCCCAGGGCGTCTCCTGCGGCGGCTAGGTGCGAGACGGCTAGAAATTTTCCTTTCCCTCAACCGTCCCGCCTTCTACTTCACGAGCATTACTGCTTCGCAGAAGGAGGTGACGGCTGCCCATGCCCTCTCGCTCCGTACCATGGCCTGGACCAACCTGGCCAAAGACAACTGAAAGTGATTTATTTCATCAGACTTTATCTTATGCAGCCTTATTCTGAGGCCCAATCGTTCATGTTTTCCTATTATACGAATTAGAGTCTGAGGAATTTTACTTTTATGTGTACTTAGGTAACTGTTATTCTGTATAGACAGCATTTAGTTAGTTCATTCTGTTCCATTATCATCATCAATTCAGCCGAAAGATGTCCACTGCTGGACATGGACCTATCTCAAGCATCTCCACTGCGACCGAAACTGTGCTTCTCGCATCCAGAGAATCCCTGCTGGATTAATGACCTTGTGAAGGCCACAAGGTCATTAATCCACCTTGTGGGAGCCCTACTAACGCTACCTACGTTTTCCGGTACGCGGTCGCCACTCCAGAACCCTTCGGCCCCATCGCCCATCTGTTCTGCGAGCAATGTACCCTGCCTAAGTTTGCATTCTGTTTATTTAAATTAACATAGAGAATACAAAATTAAATAATTAATTTTCTCTTCACAAACGTTGTTATGATAAATATTAAAAACAAGCTTCTACGTACACGTAGAAGCTTGTTTTTAGCAACTACGTGACAAAGTTTATGAGAGACTGGTGTCTGCACTAGGAAAACCTATGTAGCAGATCACCAGGGTCCCGCTAGGCAGAGTATAATTAGTTATACAGTAAAAGTGAAGGAGATGAGCATAATAATAATCACACATAAATCAATGATAAAAACTAAATCCAAGTGAAAAAAACAAAAAATTGAGAAGTGGAAAAATGCGTGAAATATTATGTGTGGGGAAATTAGCGGGACGGACTATTTTTGATAAGTAAGTAATTCCTCAGTTGCTTTATAATCTAAATTAACGAGCCATTCAACTAGTGAGGCATAAGGTCATCTGAAATAATTGTAAATGATTCATTTATGTTGAAACCAATATTACTAAACTAAGCAGTATCAAACATACTTGTAACTAATTAGCACACAAGAACAAGATTTCAAGTTCTATCTATTGCGACACTGAATACAATGATACGAGTATAATATTAACAATGCGTCAGGTTTGATAGATTTTGTTTAAGAGGGTTTGTATTTACGGAGGAATGACAATAGTGATAGAGTATCAGGAAAGTAAATACTTAGGACACTAAGCTCTCAAACCAATGCACCAAAAATTACAATACATAACAAAAACCAGATGGAAAATATACAAGAAAAAAATAAACACCACATATCTTTGACGACAAAATATATAGGAACAGTTTACTTATACAAGCATCAAGTAGTTTGGTCCAATGCAATAGGATTTTTGATCTTACATTTGCTTGGACTATGGGGATTTATATTGGTACTGACCGGAGGGGTGGGAGTTAAAACTATTATGTGGAGTAAGTAAAACTACGAATTTGTTGGTCTTTATTCTTTACATCTAATCGCTAAACCAATAATCTTTTAAACTATGATTGTAACGTACATTGCGGCAGAAGGCATAACTACCGGGGCCCACAGATACTACACTCATAGAACATTCAAAGCTACACCGGTCTGTAGAGCACTTCTACTAACATTACAGACTCTAGCTGGACAGGTAATTCAGCTTACGTTGCGCTTTATTTTTAGTTGCTTTTCCAAATTATTTGTACCCAATGACTTTAAGTATCCTGTCGCAATAAATGCAGTTGGCTGGATGAATACTAGAAGTTGGACCTTACCTCCTAACATAACTTGTAATTTTACAGAACTGTATGTTCATATGGTGTCGTGACCACCGGCTGCATCATCGTTACTCGGATACTGATGGTGACCCTCATAACTCAAAGCGTGATTTTTTCTTCTGCCATATGGGGTGGCTCATGCACAAGAAGCACCCCTACGTCGTCGAACTCGGCAGGAAGATAGACATGAGTGACATGCAGGCGGATTGGATGGTCATGTTCCAAAAGAAGTAAATATCCACAAATATATTGCTTTCTGAATTCTGATCAGTTTGTCCTTCCTTGGAAGTCCTTCCTCTGCTGCTATATTTTGTACTGATTATTCTATTTTGTTTCAGATACTACTATCCTTTATATCTCTTACTTGCAATTTTTATCCCAATGTGGATACCAGTACATTTCTTCGGAGAGCATTGGTGGAACTCATTGTTTTTGCTACTTCTTCCGATATGTCTTTTCACTGAACGCAACATGGCTTGTGAATAGTGCAGCACATCTTTATGGGACTAGACCTTATGATCAGTAAGTATAGTGATTTCTATGTTTACCAGTTGCTTTACCTACACAGTCGTACTCAATAGTCATAAATTTATTTATTTATTTTTAATGGTACGGAACCCTTCGTGCGCGAGTCCGACTCGCACTTGGCCGTTTTTTATTATTATTTTCGGCCAGTCTATCCGTCGTAATGAGTAAGTTGGAGTCTCATTTCCTACAAAATGTATGGGAATAGTTTTATGCAATTTCTGACTTTTCTAGTACTCAAACCTCTGTTGGTCTGATAGAGTTTTTTGATCCCTGTAAGAAACAGGATCGATTGGCACCAAAAAAGTTATTGTGAAAACTGCCTATTTTCTTGCAGACATTTTATTTTCAAAATCTGTGAATATAGATTTAAATGTCTCAAAAAGTTAAGGACGGCCTCCTAAGACCGTTTTCCTGTAGCTACAACGGTTAAGGTAGCTGCCCTTACTGCCCCGTCTCAAAAATCCACTCTGTATATCTTAGTTTATAGTTTTCTTTTCTCAATTCACCGCAGTTCACTTCTAGGCAGGGACTTTTCACAAAGGAAAAATCACGGAGAAAAATACTAGTGCTGCTCAAAATATTGGCCATATAGACCACACAGAACTATAGGTTTTTATGTTGTCAACTATATGTAATTACTAGCTATTGCCCGCGGCTTCGCTCGCGTAGAATTTGGTCTGCCACAATAAGTTACGTGACATTTTTTTAAATACTTATATTTTTTAAATGTAACTTTACATCGTACATCCCAGATTTCTAACTTCAAAATTAGTTTCCATACAATCTTTGAACTTCTATACCTAATATTTAGAGGGAATCTCTTGAGGTAGAATTATCTGAATTCCTTTCTAAGTGCTCATTATTTTAAACTATAATAGAACTCTGCAAATTTCAAAATGCTAAGTCCAGTGGTTTCTTCATCAATCTTTACCTGTATGGTGTGTTTATAAATAGTAGCCCTATGTCCTTCCCCGGGCTTGAGATTATCCTATCCAGCACAAATGAATTACTAAACACTGACTAATAAACAGGTTGGACCAATGTTACTTGCATTTAATCACTACATAGTATAAAACAAAGTAGCTTTCTTTGTCCCTATGTCCCTATGTATGCTTAAATTTTTAAAACTACGCAACGGATTTTGATGCGTTTTTTTTAATAGATTTTGTAATAAGTAAAGAATTATGTGGTACATAACTGGAATAGGTGAACATCTGTGTTAATTTATCTGTGTTTTTACTGCAATATACTCCTGTATACTATGTTATTTGATTTTTTTTGTTCAGCGTAAATATGTAGATTTTGGGATTTAGATACACGTGAGCAAGCTACGTATAGCTGCCCATGGGAAAAACAGGGCGTGCCTAAATGTATCCCCGCTACCTTCAAAGTTTGCCCTTGCGATTTATTAATACTCATAGAAAATGCAACTTTTAGTGGGAAATGTAAACGTTTGAAATTGAAGGGTAAGTTATTGGGTATTATTGGGATGCGTGGAATAAGAACATTTTCACCCTTAGCTTCTCCAGTTAAAATTGTGGCCTTAACAATATGCCTGCCTAGTTCAATGACTCGCAATCTAATGCCATTACATAGTCTCGGGGCGTCCAAGTTGCGCATTAACAAAACGACTTTTAATTCGAGTTTATGTGATGGCACCCCGGTTAGCTCCAAAGAGTTAAGAAACACCACGGGGTAGCTCGTACAGTCTTCAGATGACATGACTGTGTTGATGGAGTTGTAGGTTGTTGCATCGCTGGTTACCGAATCCACAACGTGACAAAATTGGTTAGTGAATAGAACCATACCATCTTCGTCAGTTTCGATTCGACCTTCACCTATCTCGAGCAGTTTTTCAGCGTACGCGCCCGACTCTAGATCACTGAATAACTGGACACGCATGTTGGTGATAAGGTGTAGCTTTTCAACTTTGGTCCATAAATATGAGGATTTTAGACATGCGTTAATTTCGTCTGCTGCAGTGCCTCGCTCGATGACAGGCAAAGTTTGCCGAAAGTCCCCAGCCAATAAAACAACCACACCATCCATTATTGTTTGTTTGCCGTGTAAGCCTTGTAAACAGCGATCAAGAGCTTCGATGGCACGTTTGTGTGACATTGTGCACTCGTCCCACACGATTAATTTACTCTGTTGCAAGAGGAGGCCACGGGCACTGCTTTTGCTGATGTTACACGATGGGGTTTCTTCACTCGCCAGATTAAGAGGTAATTTAAAGACCGAATGTGCTGTCCGTCCACCGCTTAGCAATGTTGCAGCAATTCTAGAGGAAGCCACAGCTAATGCAACGTTATGGCCAAGAAAGTTTTTCCTGTACCACCCGGGGCATCAAGGAAAAAAAGTACGCCCGAAATCTACGATCCTATATTTAAACAAACAATAAAGAACAATTCTTATACGACTGAATAAAAAATAAAAAGTAATTAATCGCTATCTAGGATAAATGACGAAGAATAAATGACATGACAATAAAAATGCATACAGAACACAACCATCAATGACGTCTGCCCTCACGCGTCTACCCGCGTTCGGGTCGCGCACTCGGCGATGCCTCGCCATTGCTTGGATTGCATTGTTCGCCCCTCCCCCGCGACCGCGACGCCGCATCGCGCTCCGCCCGTGCTGCCGCCGCCGTTAGGCGCTCCGTTCAAGTCAATCATATTATCGTGATAACTTTTAAACTATTCGGCCAAATTACTTAGTGTGAAAGACAAAGTTTATCTACATTAAATACTTAATGCGAGAAATGTATTCATTTTGATAAAAGTTTGATGATTATATACTAATATTTGCATTGTAAAAATGTACCAAATTTAATTAAATTTATGGTTCACAATTTTGGTCGTACTGGCTTGCACATAAAAGGTAGATATATGCTGTCGCGGACTTTTATTTAGATCTACTTAAGACAAACAATCCTGCGGTACATAATCTTTACGTAACTCCATTGGTTTAGGCAGCGCACGCCAAGATAGCTCTCAGATGGAAGATTTTTTTCCGACTTAATTGACACGTATCGTTATATTATGACCAAAATTACATAAAATCATTATAAATTGTAGCCTATGTGTTATTCTGATGAATAACCTATATTACTGTAAAGTTTCATCCAAATCCGTCTTGTAGTTTTTTCGTGAAAGGGTAACAAACATACACATACACATACATCCATCCTCACAAACTTTCGCATTTATAATATTAGTAGGATTTAACAGGAATAGATAAGCGGACACAGTAATTATAAAAAGCACGCACTGGGAGCAGGATCTCATCTCTGGCTTGACCCCAAACATCACCAGCGGTAGCTCAGGACTCCGTTGGACCCTTAAGTTTTTAAATCTATAAATACTTTTGCAAGAAATAGGTAGGTATTTAATTATATTATATAGGATATAAGAGTAGAGAAACGATGGATGGACTGTGTGAAAGATATGGCTAGAAAGGGGGTGACTACCGAGATGACAACTAATAGAGAAGTATGGAAAAAAGAGACATGGGGCGCCGACCCCAAATAAATTGGGATAAGGGCAGGAGAATGAGGTAGGTATGTAATTCGAAATGAAAATAACATTTTGAAAAATGTACTTACATAATCAAACGAATAAAAGAAAAGTGTTGATTTTTAAAATCATCCATTTTTCAGCAATGCCAAGATGCCAGAAAATAAATAATAATGGTAGCATGCTTTTCGCCGGCTACACGTATTGTCTCCACTTTTCACGAGCAAACATAAATGACGTTATGGAAACAAGATGGCGCTGCAGTAAACATATCCTAGGGTGCGAGAGTGCATTTTATATCGTCAGTGGAAAAGTTATACAATGCGGTCTAGAAAATCATAATCATCCTCCATCATAAAGTGTGTCGTAAAAAAATGTACGTGTAATACTTAAACATGTGTATTTTGCGACGTCAACCCTATTGAATGGTAAGATTCAATTAAATGTTTGCAATATTTCGTCATGCGATTATACTTTAGGGAGCTTAAGAGCGTTACGCGCGACACGGCGTTTTTATACGCGTCGTCGTCGCCGCGTCGACGTGCTGTATTTTATTCTAGTCAGAAAAAGCGCTGTTGATGCGCAGTCGACGCGCGATGCGTGGAACGCGCTTATAAAAATAGCAAAGGCCCTTACCAGCGAGCCAAAATGGCCACGGTAAACCTCGCTGGGGTATCAGCGACTTAAGTGTTTTAATAAGTATATACCCAATGTATCTAGTCAATAGTGACATAAGAAACATATCATTATATAATTTATTAATGTTGACGTCAACCTAAACAAGGTATGGTAATTGTCGTAAAAATTAAAAGTTGTTGTGTGTAACACCTATATCATTGCATATCCTATATGAAATATAGTAAGTGTCAATATTATATTATGGTAGATAATAAGTTATAAAAAAAATGTTGTTTCGAGTGCAATATAGACTTGTTACAGTTGTAATGGCAAACATGTAATTTGGTTTAAATAGGTTATTATTATTTTAGTCATATTTTACATAGATTCTTTTATATATTGTGAATGTGAGAACGTTGTAGGCTTAATAGACTGGATTTCTAGACCATTTCTTTTTGTTAAGTATCTGGTACTTCTTGACAGGCCTACACTGTCCTCCCATGCCTATTAACACTGTAATTTGAAAACATTGTAAAAGCCAATTATTTTTAAAAGAGTAACCGTGGAGTTTCTTGCCGGCTCTTCTCCATAGGAAAAGACTAATTGGAACCGTGCACCTAGCTTTTGACGTTTCATAAGTGGATGGTCACTTATGAAACGTAGGTTTATATGAAATAAAATATTTTGATTTTGTTTTTAACTCCATTAAATGGTAGGCGTCATTAAAACGTTGTTCGTAACAGTTCTTAGTGCCAGATATATTAGTGCGTTTTACCAGTGAGCCATTGAGGCAGCGGTAAATAAACCTCGATTTTTAAGGCATCGGCAACTTTAGTGATTCAAGTATGTAATTAGTGTAATCTAGTCTTTAGTGACAAAAGACTGTAAATGTCAATGAGGTTTGATAAGTGTCGTAAAAATATCGACATAAACCTTATTAGTATGTGTCGTTAAAATCTTTTTCGCTGGTGTATTAAGATTTTCAAAGTGTTTTAAATGTATTAATGTAGTAGGTACCTAATTAAATGATCGGTGTTTCTTGCTTTTTTTTGGATTGTATTTATATATTTGATTTAGGTTGAACCTCTACACATAATATGTATTTAAAAAGACAACCTGAAATGATTAATACAATTATTAAAAGGCGCTAGGCACGCACTGGGAGCAGCATCTTGTCTCTGGTTAAAGCCCGATCATCGCCAGTGGCGGCGGCTCACGATTGCGGTGGACCGTTAAGTTTTAAATCTATATATACTTGCTGGAAATAGGTAGGTATGTATTTCGACATGAAATTAATATTTATAAAAAATACACAGGTAAGTAAATAAAATAAAGTGTTGAATTTTAAAAGCTTCCTCTTTTTCAGCAATGCCGAGATTCCAAAAACGAAATAATATTAGTAGTATGCTTTTCGCCGGCTATACGTATGGTGTCCACTTTTCACGAACAAACATAGATGACGTCATGGAAACAAGATGGCGCTGCAGTAAACATATTCTTGGGTGCAAGAGTGCATTTTACATCGTCAATGGAAAAGTCATAAGATACGCTTTAGAAAAACATAATCATGCACCATCATTATGTTCCTTACGTTTTAACCTTCGTGCTAGGAGCTGAAACTTACAGTACAGACATAAAAATAGTGCTACAGTACCCGTGTGTCAAAGGATGCATTCTGGAAGTTGGCAACGTCACAAATAGCTGTCAAACATTTCACTGTTTCGATTTTTTATTACATAGGTACAAGGTCCAGACACATATTAATTTTTACATAATATTTATAGAAGCAGTCTTAAAATAATAATATGTAAAGGAGGAGGGATGGGGGATGACATTGCTACCATCGCGGTTAGAACCTAGGTGAGGCAGGCACAGGAGCGTGGGGATTGGCACAAGAAAAGAGAGGCTCAGTATGGGTGAAGTCGAGCTGTGGATGATGACGATGATGAAAGGAGGGGAAAGAATCATAGGGCATCAAAAAATTCATCTGCATCGCTGTCGACAGGATAAGTGCCCCCAAACGGCTGGCAGTATTGCCACGTTGCAAAGGCAATGCAATGTGGCAATGCTGAGGGTGCTAAAGCTACCTTCTTACATACAATGGAACATTGTACCGCGAGACACCGAAAAATTAATCTGATTGCTATTGCAAATCAGTAGGATAGCAATAGCAAGCTATCAATATTTTTGTAATTTCAATTATGACTTTCTGTAAATATTTAAGTCAAAACTATTATTGTCACAAATAAATAAATAAAGGACCAACATATCGCTTAAAGTTTAGTTATAACTTAAAACTTGATTTCATAAATACAACTTTGTGCCCTTTGGCGTCGAGACCCTCGGTCCGTGGGGTCCCAGTGCGCTTAAGCTATTTGCGGAAATCGCGAAACGTCTAGTTGATACGCGCGTACACGCACGACTAGCAAAGTGTGCTTAGCATGGTATGATGGCAAAAGCGTGACAACAAGCAGGCTGATTCAAACAGTTCCCATCACCTATGACCACCTGTAAAACCAGTGGCATTGTAAGTGCGCTGTCATCTCAGAGACAAAACTGAAATGTCCCATATACATACATGGTACACACCCTACATAACGCCTTCTTCCCATGAGGGTAGGCAGAAACTATAGAACGCTACCTGCTACAATCATGTTGCTTGGTTTAAGTTCATACATCTGGTCATACACACACGCGAGTACTATAGGGTGGCCAATCCGAATGTATTTACTATTGTCGACAAGAGAAACCTTTAAATACCCAGGCAGGACCTTTAAATTATTTTTGCCTAACTGGTTAGGTGGAGTAATTACACCATTCTTCCTTGAAGAGACAATGGGACATGTGCTGCTGTTACTTCGACTGGCAATCGGAATAGTGCTAATTTTTTTATTTAATTATTCGATCAAATCAGTCGGCTAGACCTAGCACACGTGGTTCCAATAAAATGGAGCCAGAAATTAAACACATAATCGAAACTTTGAGAGGAATTATTCCGGAACAATAAATTCCAAGAATAATGTTGACATTACATGACCCCCAAATTCATAAGATTGGTCAGATCTTGACTTTTTCCTGTAGGATTATCTAGGGTGTTTTGATCTCTAAAAGCAGGATATCTGTGACTGATAATGGAATAACTAATAAAATTTGATGAAAAATAAAATGAAAAGCGATCGAATTTAAAACCAGCAAAAAGGTGGAGATTTGTAGGATGTTATTTTTCATACAAAATTGCCAAGCCTATATTATATAATCATGGGAAAATATCAGGTAATTTTCGTTTCTAATAGAAAATATTAACTTAATTTAAAATTGTACACTTACGGATTGACAACCCTGTATATACCTTTATTTTTAAACAAAATAAAAAAAAAACAGTCATTTATTCAAACTAGGCTTAGAATCAGCACTTTTCGAACGTCAAAATTACATAAGACAGTCCCCAAAGCACCCACCCTTCACCACCTCCGAGTGCTTTAGCTGGGAAGAAGTGGCGCAACAAACTCCCCAGCAAACACAATTATTGTTGACTTTATATTATGTAAAGATTTTTGATGTTCAATTTTGTTACAGTTATATCAAGATTCGCAACTAACAGAGTAGGAAGTCGGAATTTAATAGTTGCTGGTTACTCATACAGCATCCATACGCGGAGAATATTTGATACAGGCCTCATGAAAACAAGATGGCGTTGTTCTAAGCATAACAAGGGGTGCACCGCCATTGTTCATGTCATCAACGAGGAAATATGCTGTGATTTACCGAAACATAACCATCCTCCTGAATATTGTGATTAGCTGAAATCATTGCTATAGCATGCCTAGAACTTAGTTCAATTATGCATCAGTTCTTAAGTTCAGGTCGATGGAAACTGGAGTTAATGATACAAAATATTAAAGGATTGTTTCGCTTTACATTTCAATGGTTGAAATTTTAAAATTATTAAGCTGGACTTTTGAGACAAGCATTTGTGGCGCTGCGACAGGGTGGCAGATTTATGTACTAACTATGAATGCAGTGACAATGTAGCTGCTAGCAAGTGTTTTAAATACAAAGCCTTTTGAATTACAATTAAGAATTTGAAAAAAAAAATGGTTTTTGTCTGATTTTTAGGTGTCTGGTTAAGGAACAGAAGCGTTGGGGAGCAAAGACCAACGCCAACCCCACTAAAGCTAAAAGACCCACTAAACCCAGAAGAATTTGAAGTAGGAAAATGTCTTTTTGGGCCACTCATAAACAAGAAAATAATTAGTCCATCATGTTTACTTGATGAAATTGGAATAAAGAGTAAAAAGCCTAATAGGGTAGTTCAACCACCTCCAGGTGTCAGAAGTGACGGATTCGGACATTTTCCTGTTTGGAATCAAAGACGGCAACGCTGTAAATATCCTGGTTGCAAAGGAAAATCCTATATATCGTGCGAAAAATGTCGAGTTGAACTTTGCCTGAATAAAGATCATAGATGTTTCCGAACTTTTCACGAATAGAAGAATTACATAAAGAACAACATATTAAAGATTTTGTACTAAAGTATTTGGTTTGATTTTTTACTTAACTACCTACATATCGCTTACTCACATGAAAAAAAATCGGCACTGACATAAAAATGAGCGAGCTGTTTAGTAGTCGCAATCTCACCTTGGTAATAAGCAATTGAGCAGCGACAGAAATTAACCTCGAAATTTATAAAAGCTACATATTGAAATACGACTCTTACCGACTAAAACCCACCAGTGTTCCTTCCGTTGCCTGTTTTGCCAGGGGCCTCGGTATCCCTTTCGGACTTTCCCACAGTTTATCAGATCTGTAACTTCACATGATCTACGAGAGTCTGTGAGTTTCTACGTATTTATTCGAATAATTAGTTTTTCATAACTAGTGGTCGCCTATTGGTCGAAATTCGACCCCCTCTACTTACAATCTATATAGCACTGACTAATTCCAAGAGTAAACTAATTCCATGCTCAAGCTGTTACCTCCTGTTACACAGTTCCGTCCCTTTTCACGAAATCACTCCCACAGAAAGCGAGAGCAAGAAACTAATCTACTAAGTTCTTCCCTATTACCGTTCAAAATTAAACCTTATTGCTTTATTACAGAGAATATATTTAAAATACCAAGATACGAAGCAAATAGAAGAGGAAAACCGCAAATGATACTGGCTGGCTTCTCGTACAACGTTCATGTGAGAAGACACATTGATTTCGGAATGGAAAAGACAAGATGGCGGTGTACTAAACATAAGAAGGGATGTAATAGTGTCGTTTACATGGTCGATGGTGAAGTGTGCAGCCCACTGCCGATTCATAATCATCACCCAGACCATGAAAAATAAGTTAACTGGTTTAAAGTTTCGGAATCATACGTATATTCCCGTGTACAGTACAGATGGATAAAATATTAAGTACTATTCAGAATACCTTAGTTAAATTAACGCAGCCGTGATTCTACAAAGTGTGTGTAGGCAGTTTGACTGACTTCATATGTCATGTGATGTTGTGTTTACGGCAAAATAACACAGATGGCTTTTGCATTAATTTAGAAATACGAATTTTTCAAACTACCTGCAGTATTTAAAATTTGTTGCAATTCCTCAAAACTAAGGCCATTTGCCCAACGCTACTAAAAAAAACGTGTTACAATCTTGAATCAGTCGAGGGGCTCGTGGCTAAGTAATAACAGCCGCACGGGTCGATAAATCGGTTTAAGCCACGTTTGCTGGGGTTGGTCCGTGGATGGGTGACCATCTTTTCATACTGAGATACCTCCGTGTCTCGGAAAGCAATTTAAGCCGTTGGTCCCGACTATCTTTCGTGGATCTTTGACAGTCGTTAGGGGTCGTCAGAACCTTAAAAGGCTGACAACCAGTCTTACCAAGGGGTATCGTATTACCCAGCTACTGGGTTGCATGATTGTATTCAGTTAACACGTTCCGTGACACTAAACACCCCCAGAGGTGATAACAATAACACGTGTCTTTTTCAGTGTCCTTCAAGGGTAATAAGGGTTAAAATAAAAATAAGGTTTTTGTTAAGGGTCACAAAGGTCACATCAGGTCGTAGTCTTGCTAACATGGTTGGTGACAAAATATTTATGCATGTGTTCATTACATTTAGTTATGTTATCCTAAATTATAAAAAATCCTGAAATGAGCTCGTACAAATGAATCCCAGCTAGATGGTCCCTGTACTAGTTAATAGAGTTTTATTGTAATAATCTTGAAATTGAAATGATTGTCCAATGTTCTCTTAATTATGTATTTTCCATGACTAGTGACCCTAACAACAATAATGTGTAGATTTTTTTTTTTACAATTAACTATAGTTTTTATCAACGAACACCTGGCTTGTTATTGTTGTAAATTTTACGCATTGTATTAAGTATTAAAATTTGGTTTTTAGTTTTATTTTATATTACGTGCAAGAAATTGTAATAATAGTTATTGATTAAATTGTGTTAAAATAGGAGTGTTAATAAATTAAGTGTTTCTCTTACGTAAATTCTAATTATTTAAAATTTTAAGAATTTAAAAGGTTTTTATGGCAAATGGTTATTAAAATAATTTAATAATATGTTGTAGCTTCGTAGGTAAAGGCTGATTGTAGTTTTTTTTACAGGTTGAAAATTGCATCCACACACAAGTAAGAATCGGAGAAAAACCAGTCAGGAAGACAGGTAGAGAGAGTCAAAGACAGGTATTTACCATACAGACATTATAAAGTACGTGGCGATCTATATTAATATTAAATACTAGTACTTGCCCGCGACTTCATTCACGTGAAATTTCTTGTTCCCTGGCCCACTGCACTGCACCGCCCGCCCACCCGCTATTACTTCGTTTTCACTCACCGTTTTTTCTGACTTTTTTATTTTTGCTCGGCTCCTCATAGGCGTAGCGTGATGTTAAATAGCCTATAACCTTCCTCAAGAATTGGGCTATATAATGCTAAAAGATTTTTTCAAATCGGACTGGTAGTTCCAGAGATTACCCCTACCATAGAAACATATAAAAAAAAAAATATATTAGTATAAATTACAAAGAGGTCAAATTAGTCAGTTTGTATGTGGGGGGTAATATTGGAAACTACTGATCCGATTCCGAAAATTCTTTCACTTATGAGAAGCTACAGTATTGCCTGTACCTGCGCACAAGTGTAAGCGCAGACTCAGGTGCACTCTCTCTCTTGCCTCACCCTCATAGTCTGATGGGACGGCAATCCGACACGACCGGAGAGAGATCAGGCGCAGGGCCAACGGCTTAACGTGCTTTCCGAGGCACGGGGGCATCACAGCACCAACTTCCAAACTCCGGGCTGTTACTAAGAAATTTCTAACGGAAAAACCCAATAGCACTTTGCCCGACCCGGGAATCGAACCGAGGAGCCGTTCAGCAGTCGCGCTTGCGACCGCGAGACCATAAGGATAGTAAAAGTACTACTGCATATTTAAAATGTTCACACCAATGTGACATTTTCAATGTTTTTACTGAATTTATCTTTGACATTACTTAACTGACATCATTGACTACGAGCTTTTTTTTAGTCGCCTTTTTTTAATTTTTTTCTAGTGTTCTCCCATACCTATTAACAATGTAATTTGAAAACATTGTAAAAGCCAATTATTTTTAAAAGAGTAACTGTGGAATTTCTTGCCGGCTCTTCTCCATAGGAAACGACCAATTGGAACCGTGCTTCTGACGTTTCATAAGCAGTTTCATAATGTAGGGTTTATGTGAAATAAAAATATTTTGATTTTGATTTATTTTGTTTTTTTTTTAAGGAAAAACTGTGACAAAATCTGGACTACAGCTAAATATGTCTGAAATCGTTAACCCGTCTTGAGCAAGCATGGTAATCAATGCTCGTGCCGTTTCTGTAAAGAAAGAACAATATTTTATTTGGGAAACGCACAAGAAATACAAAAAGTAAAAATGGAGCATTTAAAACTAACAAAATTTACATATTTGTTCGATAAAAAATAACAAAGAAAATAAAAAAAACGACTTGTGCGACGCCAAAAAGGCTCCTATCTCAGCATAATGCTGCGATATTTAAAAAATAAATACCGCAGCGCTGGTATTCTGATAGGGCCCTACTGTACGAGGGCTGTACGAGAAGAGGCTTTTGCCCTACAGTGGGGCAATAATAGGTTGGTATTATTATTGTTACATTATATTTAGTAGGATGACTCTACCCTCATGTTTCACGCCGAGAGTCGATTTTTTTAAAACAAAAGACTTAGTTCGGTACTAAACATAATACAGAAATATCCACCGGTTTTTTAAATGAAATTATTTCAAAATTAAATGAGGTTTTATTTGTTTCTAACTGTTTACCTCTAACTGCTTGGCTATGGTCATGAATGGCGCCCAAAATAAAAGATTTTTGCATATCCACAGAACTGAAATTCCTGGTCTCAGCTCGAGGAAAACCCATGATCAGCTATCGTGGGTTCAGATACTCCGGAATCATAAGTAATAATTCCAGGAGCCGATGGTACTGTTCTTCGCACCATGCTAAGGGGTGTAAAGCATACATTCGGACTATTAATAATGTCATAATAGCTTCTTCAGAATGTCATAATCATGAAGTATCACAAAATTATTATTATTCGTCTAAGCCTATGTAAGTAGTATTGCAATATATAACTGAGAAACAAAATATCTATGTATTTTATTTGAGATATGACAGACTTATATTTTACAAAAGAAGGTATCATTGTGTAAAATTATGCATTTTAGCCAGCACGCATTGACTCTTTCCAATTTTGACATAACATTCTATTACATTACAATTGACATAATTAATTCTATTCTATTTTCATTATGTATATCTAAAGTGACTCAAGTAAACAAATGTGAATTTCTGACAGAACCATTTATTTTGACATAGATTTTATGTTTTTTTTTTTTTATTGTTGACATGTATAATTTATTCATGTTTGCTAAATTCAAGGTAAATTAATGATATTGACTTGACTACCTAAATGATTAACAATCGTGATTATTCATATTTGCACGCCATTATATGTGGCAATTTGGCAAACATGTCTGAACCGGTATTTTTTTAAATGTTCTCCTGCATGCATGTTTTAGCAAATAAATATATGTTTAAGCAAATAAATATATGTTATTTTAAAAAAAATGTGTCATTACAGCTATGAAAAAGTCATCTAATATTTTGTACTAAAACTATTAACGTATTATACGAGATGTATTATAAAAGGTTAATAGTTTGCAATAAATCATTACAATACAAAACCAATTTTATTCAATTACCTATTCTCAGAATAATAATAATCATTTAAAAAGATTTACATTAAGCTCAACTCTAACCACTAAAGGCTCTTGCAGACTGAGGCGATATCACGCTAGTCAGCACGAGCCTTAACTCTGCCTTTTTATAAGTAGTAGACTCTTATTTTGTAGTTGAACTCAATGTTTTCATTGTTTTTTCTGATACCATGTAGACAGCACGAACAAATGCATCGGGTAAGACAGGTAAAAATATTAAAATAAAATTTCCCTTCTTCGCAGGACCACTAGAGGAACCGACAGGAGTGGAAGATGACGAAGTTAGTGTCGTCGTACAATCACTAGAAGAATCGACAATAGAGTAAGATGACGACGTTGTTTTTATCCCAATCACAGGACAGCTCCACCACAGAGACCGATAATAGTCGAAGATGTCGAGGATATGGCTGCAGATACAAACCAAACTAAAGGAACGTGCAGCTACAACGGAGCAGCTTGTGCAAAGACCACGCCAGGTACAACAAACTGGGCAGCCGTCACCTCCTGCGAAGCAGTAATGCTCGCGAAGGAGGAGGCGGGACGGTTGAGGAAAAGGAATGTTTCGCGCCCTCTCGCCCCTAGCCGCCGCAGGAGACGCCCTGGGCGTCGGGAATCCCGGGCGGATTTCCGGCCACCGTAGGCGCGGGCTTGCGGACGGTGAGCAATGGGTAGCTCACTGTCCGGTAAGGACCAGGCCCGGGTCGACGGCGCGTTGTATTCCACGCGCGCCTCAAAGAGATTTCGTCAGCACAAAGGTAGGGTCCACTAGGGCCGATGCCTGCCGGGGTCGCGGGAAGGTACTCATGGGTCACCGAGGCCCCCGCAACACAGGCAACAGAAAGGAATACGGGTGGGTTTTAGTCAGTAAGAGTCTGACACACCCTCCCGCTCCGCCTAGAGCGGGAGAAGTTATTTGATGATTTCCCACCCAAAAAAAAAAAAGGTACAACAAACAAAACTAGGCCCGGTAAGGCTTCTGCCAAAGAACCGATTACGGCAGCTTATATCGGAGAAATGACGAATATGACTACCGTCGTACCAAGGATCGGTTGGGATTCCATGAAAGTGTGGCCTAAAAAGAATTTCACCATCATAGGTAACAGTGAGACTAAGGAGGTTTCCGCTAGTACAACTACTAGAGCGGCTTCCAATGACGCAAGGGAATGACTGCTGGTTTCACTGCAGCAGAAATTTATCTAACTTTGGATGGTAAAGTGATCTGTGCGAATTCCACCAGAGCAGGAAACAGTTCCGCTACTGATGGCCTGAGTACCACTGAAGCAAGGATCATTGTGGGTTACGCAATATCCTGTGCGTGTTCCGCTGGAGCAGAAAGCAGTGCGGCTTCTGCAATGACCGGTACGGCTTCAAACAGACCGATAAACAGTGCGGAATCCGCTGTAGCCGAGACCAATGAGGCTTCTGCTAGGATCAGTCCGACTGTCGACAAAGCAAAGAACAGTACGGGTTTTAGCTATAACCACTGCAACTTTCAACAGACCGGAGAACAATGCGGTTACTACACTACACCTGGTTCCGGCTAATAGGGTCAAGGTCATAACCCGAAGAAACATAAACAAAACAAGAATAAACAAAAAGTAGTGTTGTGGACACGGCGTGTATCTCGCAGAGGCCGTAATTTATTCATGTAAGAAAGCACGGTTCTGTCGCGGGAAGGTACTAAAGGGTAACCGAGGCCCCTGGCAACACAGGCAGCGGAAGGAATACGGGTGGGTTTTAGTCAGTAAGAGTCTGACACACCCTCCCGCTCCGCCCAGAGCGGGAGAAATTATTTGATGAAATCCCACCCAAAAAAAAAGGCAGCCATAAATAATATACCAGCACCCACAGGGTTATTTTAAATTGCTTAGCTAAATTTTGCAGACGCGATGGGTATGGCGCAATATCTAAACATGATAAAATCAAAAATAAATTATTTTAGTGATTTTTTGTGAAGTCATCGACCGCAGTTATTGTATGGGTATCGATATCTGAAAACGATAAAACACTAAAAAAACTGTTTTTCTCAACTCATACTTCAAATAACAACACTAAAAGTAATCAAAAATTTAAAACAATTTTAATTTTAAAATTTAATCTCTCAAAAAAAAAATATTCAATCTTTTTATTTTATCGTGCTTAGCTTTCCGAAGCATGGAAGAGTCTCGGCTCGGCAGTGACCGAGCCGTTCACAACTATGTTGGCTTCTAGTATAACCAGGTGCATACCTGTATTTTACATGTGCGTCTTATCTTTATATATATCATTATTACCTACATCCCGAACATAATATGCATCGCATTGTTAGTAAATCATTCAATTTGTTAAAACTAACGTGTCACTTAAATTTAGGAAGCTAAATGACATTTGGAGAAGAGTACAAAAAATGATTGTGATTGTGTAAGACTGAACCAACTTTAAGTCTTGTCAGTATGGAGGTAGATATTAGATTTAAAAAATATAAATTATATTGGTGTTGTATTAAAATTTGTCGATTAAATATAATAATATATTAAATTAATATTAAATATAATATAATAATATAATAACTTATTAATTTTAATATACTCATCGTTGATACGAAAATATGCTACATTTACACAAATGCAGATCTTCATCAAATTGTTTTAATGTAAATAAAATAAGACTCCGTAGGTGCCAAAAAGCACCTTTTGTTTCTATCATAATATTCATTTATATCTTGTGGTTTATAACAAGTTATTATTTGGATTTTAGAGTGGTCGTGTTGTATATTATTACACCAACCTTTTAGAATGCATCCTTTTCCCTGTCATTTGTCCTATATTATTCTATAATAAGAACGTGTTAATAGCTCTTCATTAATTCCTCGTCACGACCAAACTATTCAGATACGATGTTGTCACTCCATCCTCTTTTAGTTCGCAACTACATATATTATCAAATCATTCCTCAATATATCATTCAGATTCTCACCGTAAACGCTACCACACAATTATCTTCTACCTTTATGTCACTTACATAAGCGTAGATACTACCACATCATTGTGAATTACCAGTTGTGCCTTTTTGGTATTACATGCACCTTTCTCCTCCTTCATTCTTACATTCACTCTCATTATCACATCTGCATCAACCTTACCAACTCTTTTAGACATATTTCCCATTAAATGAAAATTCATTTGTATTAGTTTATCTACTTCCTCACAATGATGTGTTGTAGTCGTGGCAAATCGAGTATTCCTTTCAAGAATCAAATTTTTATTTATTTGGTACTTCGTCTTTCCAGGGCCAATGGTCTTCACGACTCCTCGCGGCAAGCGCCAGCTGTATTACAACGGTTTCAAATATTCTTGCCGGAGTCGGTATGAAGGAAAGTCAGACGTCCGTTGGTATTGCTCATCCCATCACTCCAAAGGCTGCAGGGCATCTGTTAGGACTATAGAATATAAAATAGTAAGCCTGTCAGAAATACACAACCACGAACCTACCCTACAATGGATTGATAAAAATAATATTTGATTATAATAGTAGAATTTTATCTTCATCTAAGGCTGATTTTGCAGATATTATCTTAAATAAAATCAAGTGCAATCATCTAGAGTGTAGGATATGAAATGCAATAATTTATAATTGTAAGGCGTGACTAAAAAATAAGAGGCTATGATCTATGCAGCTATTTTTATATTAAAATATTTCGTCCTGAGTTTGGATGGACTTGAAATTACTAATGTGTTGTATAGACACTAAATTGTGATTCTTCTAAATATGTATTTAGATAATAAATGGTGATGTGAGCAATATATTATCGAATAAAATTTCTAAGTGCGAGACGTAAAACGTCAACTTACTATACTAATTGAACTTGTAAATGCCAAGCATTTAGTCAGTAGTGTTTATACATAATTTAGAAAATGATTTGCGCGCTTACTAAACTGTGCAAATAAGCATTGATATGCTTATTTGTTTTTCTTACAGTGCACAGTTCAGTGCTCATGCACATCAAAACCTTAATTATTTCAGTTGAGATTTTCTATTGTTTATTTTTTAAGTTATACTTAGATACATAAACTCTCGCCTTCTTCCCATGAAGGTAAACAGACACTACAGAACCTGCTACGATTCATACATAGGTACTCCTTATTTGCTTCGTTTACGTTAAGTTTTAAAAATGCGTTGAATTTCGTTACATATTCCTATTGCTGCAGTAAGCTTTTAGAATTGACAAAAATTGAGCAAACTTAAAAACAGTTATGGGATGGGTTCTTTCTTGTTTTTCATTTTAAATGTATAAAAAAAACGTGATAATGTTTTGTTAAGTTTGTTATTTAGTACTTAATTTATGTTAACTTTGTATTAATAAACAATGGTAATTATAATGGGTTTTATAAGTTTTTGTGTTTATTATGTATTTTATGAACTCTTTGTGTGAGTGAAAAAAAAAACCAAAGAGGTGTTATAAAAAAAAAAAACTTCTGAGGGAAAATATGATACTGCCTGTCTAAGGACAGAGGCTACTTGGCTGCTTCGCAAAACTTCCAAAGTACACACCATTACTAAGAATGAGTTTTTTAAGGTTGACTGGTAGGAAATGCCTCAGGCATTAAGTCCACTTTTGTAAAGTATGTTCCTATTTTTTACTTACGTATAAAGTTTTAATAAATAAATAATTAATATATCCCTCTCTTTCTAGCAACATTCATTACCTCACGTCGTG
Organism: Atethmia centrago; assembly: GCA_905333075.3. Classification (NCBI taxonomy): domain Eukaryota; kingdom Metazoa; phylum Arthropoda; class Insecta; order Lepidoptera; family Noctuidae; genus Atethmia; species Atethmia centrago. Next base: position 7,477,633 of record HG995383.1, on the reverse strand, counting down.
GCAAGAGGATGATAAAGCTGAAAGGACATAATTTTTATCAAGTTCGGGCCCAAGGCACCAAGATCCGATGGGCTTGTTCCACTCACCATCGGCATGGCTGCAGGGCCGCCATCAGAACTATCGATGATGTCATAGTATCTGTTAATGACCATCATCAACATGATTTACTGAAGGACGTGAAACTAGATCATTCTTTTTAAAATTATTAATTGTTATTGTGGCAGTCGTGAGGATGAAATCAACAAAAGAAACCGGCAATGAAATATCATCCTATCTTAGTACAAATTAAATCAGCTAGCTAATTGGACGCCCAGGCCGTTAATTAAACGCCGGCACCGACGTCGCAGCCAACTAGCTTAATTAGCCGTTTAGTTAACAGCCTAACCGTTAGAATTAGCGCTCAACGGCCGCTGCCACGGCACCGCTCGCTTCGCTCGTTCGGCTCGCGCGCGGTTGGTCTCAGTTCTAACCCAGCCTAACCCATTTGATCGGAGTGCCCTGGCTTAGTTACTGCTACCACTTCGGCGCGCGTGGTTAGTCAAAGTTAGTTTTCCTTCAGCTACTTAATTGGGTGCCGGCGTTTAATGAACGGCCTAGGCGGCCAATTAGCTGGCTAATTTCACCAGATGGCTGCGACAGAGTTAGGATGTTAACTAAACGGCTGATTAAGCTAGTTGGCTGCGACATATATACGACGACATCAAACAATACATTTCCAGTAGTCGTTGTTCTCGCATTTTATAAGCTTTCCGTACAATGAGAGTTAATCTTGGACGTTACTGATATTGGTGAAGGAAAAATATCGTGAGGAAACGTGGACTTAACTATAAGTCCAGGCAGTCAGCTTTATACTTACCTGGCGTAGGGGAAACCGTGATCACTTAGGCGGTTCCCCCAGGGCGAGGCCTTTCCATTGCACTGCGGATAGGTTGACCCCTGCGATTATCCCTAATGTGGATAACTCGGACGTGTTATTTTTGGTACTGAGAGACTGCATCCGCGCTACCTCTCTCAATTCCTGCCGGGGTCGCGGGAAGGTACCAAAGGGTTACCGAGGCCCCTGGCAACACAGGGAACGGAAGGAATACGGGTGGGTTTTAGTCAGTAAGAGTCTGACGACACACCCTCCCGCTCTGTCCAGAGCGGGAGAAGTTATTTGATGATTTCCCACCTAAAAAAAAAGGCAGTCAGCTTGATTAACTTGAATATAAGTCTGAAATCACCAACCTGTCTTGAGTAAGCGTGTCGCACGCATCAATGCTCGTGCCTTCTCAGTGCGGGAAGACCTTTGTCCTGCAGAGGAAAAATAATAGGCCGATGTCATCGTGCGTACATTATAATTTCGAGTGTAACTGAGTGTATCTTTTTAAATGCAAGACACACACATACACACAATTAAAAGATGCATAACATGGTTGAAAAAGAAGTTGTAGTAAACTGCAGTTACTTATCTTTTTTGTTCAGTTTACATTTGAAAAATATTTTTCACATCACCTGCTAGTGACATTTTTTTTAATGCATGAAAATCTTTATAATGGAGATTTAAATTACATAATAATGTATCCTTTCATGGGCTTCCGTTAAAAAAAACTATGATAGAAAAAGTGTTACTTTTTTAATAGGTCTGTCCTTTAAATTTCGTACTTTCGCCTAATGCAGACTATACATAGATGTATGTAATAATTTCATAAGCTACTCTTTTTGCAGGTTAATTTATTATGTGATTAATATAGTAGTTCCCTGTTTGTGTATTTTGTTAATTTTATTTAAAATAAATATACTTTTATCTACAATCTACAAGAGTCTTAAGTACCTCAAGTGAGTTATTTTTTTTTTCGCCTTTATCATTTATTTTATCGCAGTTCGCTACATGTACATTCACAATAATGTATTTAATCTCTCACAGCTAGAGAAGAATAGCATTGTATAATAATTTATATATAGATAGATCGTTTACAAAAAAACATTCCTATAACTTGCACGCATACACGCACACATGCCTGTAAATTATTTACAAATACACATGCCTGTAAATTATTTACAAATACACATGCCTGTAAATTATTTACAAATACACATGCCTGTAACTTGCACGAATACACACACATGCATGTAACTTGTTCAAATACACATACCTGTAACTTGCACAAAAGTATGCAAGTAGCTTGCATACCAAAAAGAGAACTACCATTTCATTTCTACAAAATGAAACTAAGAACATGGCTTCTACAAAATATTTTTCATAGAATTACCGAATGTTTGACTATAATACAAAAATGTTGTGTTTTTATTTTTTTATTTAAGGTATATTGTAAAATAGAGTATATGTTAGGTTTCATAACCTAAATATATATTGCAAATATTATACCGAGATGTCGACTAATAGAGAAGTATGGAAGAAAAAGACATGTTGCCCCGACTGCAAATAAATTGGGATAAGGGCAGGCGATTGATGATTGTAATTATTCGTATGCCGCTTCTATCGGCTGATGTGTCCTAAACATTATTACTACTTACCAATGTTGTACCATATCCCACGAATAAATATCTTTGTCTTTGTCTGTACCACTGTGACACTGTGACAAGTTGTTATGGCACAATGGCATGCAAGTTACTTGCATACTTTTGTGAAAGGTACAGGCATGCGTATTTGCGGATATCACTCTGCTGTTGCATGAACAATCTTAACTTACTTATGGGAAATAATAAACTGATCTTCTAAAATTATATTAATCTTCTAATGTTGGACACTGTTTAAATTAATACCTCTACAAACTTTTTGCGCTACTAATGGCGCACACGTTTTTTTAATAATTGAGCATCTTTTTAACTTTCTGGCATTTTCTAACAGTTGGTGGCTAACCTAACCCATTTAGTCGGGCTTAGTTACTAAGCCCGACTAAATGGGTTAGGTTAGGTTAGAACTGCGAACAACAGCGCGCGGGACGAGCGAGCGAAGCGAGCGGTGTCTCGGCAGCGGCCGGCGAGCACTACATCCAAGTTGGTCGCAGTTACTAGGCTGTTTAGTATTTTGGGGTCCTAAAAATAATCATTATATAGTTCAATAATATTTTTAGGAGCGCAAAATGGAAACAAAAAAACAAAAGGTACACATGCCCTTACTTACCACCTTGTTCTAACCTATTCTTACTTATTTTTCAGCACAATTCGTACTTTCCCAGAGAGGTAGGCGAATGATCCAAGTAAATGGATTCACGTACTCATCACTGCCTTCAAAGTCAAAGAAAAAAAGATGGCGGTGCTCAACTCATTCACCAATGGGATGCCACGCTCATGTCTTCACCTTGGATGACCTTGTGATCGCTGTTAATGGAGAACACCGGCATCCTCCGCAGAATATGAGGAAAGTTAATAATATACATTTCTTTGATAACTCGAGAGTTGTCCAGTAATATAATAAGAACTCGTTAAGGGCCTCTATCTCTGCTGTCTACTGGGCAACCTTGTGGCTGTTGCCTGACCGTACAAATTGTCTTACAAACCTAATGCAGCGTTTTTTTTTCTTGTATTTAAACCGTGGGTTTTTTTCGTGATTACTGTGCCGATTTACGTGATTATTTTTTTTATTTGGTATAGGAGCTTCAATAACTTTAATTTCAGAAGTCGGTGATAAAAAACGAAAATACAAAACCAAAGACACCGGATTCCGAATTTGAAGTTATCTTTCACTTTGAGCTTTGTAGCGGTTTTTTTTTGGATCACGGTTTTTTTTGTTATACATTACCTATAGTATACATTTTAATATTTATAATAACAAAAAAAAACATATCTAAACTCACGCTTTTTTTCCATAGCAATAATATTGTTGTATCTTATGATTATTTGAAAAATTAGAATCGACAAAAGAAAACAATATTTGAAGGGAAACGATCTCATAGGAGCCTCATTTTTATTATACCTATACAATGGTGTCTTTATTCAACTTCGAATGTAATACGTACAAAATGAATCACATCATCATTACCTAACCCTTCGGGGATTACAGATGTGATGTTGTGAATCAGACTATAGAGGCATGAAGGAACAGGGTGTAAAGTTCACTCATCCTCTATAGAAAAGGGAGAATCCTCCGACCAGACGGGTGTCGTATCTGGTGGGCCCGACGGTTGATGTCGGGATGTTGTATAAATGCTAGTTGCGCGGTAAACTATGCTTGCGCGATGCAGGATTTTTCGTGACGTCAGTGTGCTGCGTAGTTCGCATATGGCGATGTAGATCGCCGCCACAAGGCAAATGTTTTGTGTTTTTATTTTATTACGTGTTGTGAATATGTGTAAAGTCTGTTTTGGAGTGGTTTATTTTTATGTTTGAAATTAGGTATTTAAGAAATTATATAGGTACAAAAATCATGTACAAAAAAAGTTATTTAAAATTAGTTATTTCCGGTAAGATTTGCAATTTATGAATTTGTCTTATTTTTAACCAAATTATTCATAGATAATATAGTATTTTTACTTAACACCTGAACTGGGCAGATTTTTGTGTAAAAATATGAAAGTACATTTTGACAGCCAAAAAGTAATCTGTATCCATAGCCTATGTATCCTATAAAAAAAATCCAATTACCTATACCATGGGGTCTACCTCCTCCTGCCGGGGTCGCGGGAAATTCCGAAAGGGTTACCGATGCCCCTGGCAACACAGGCAACGGAAGGAACACGGGTGGGTTTTAGTCAGTAAGAGTCTGACACACCCTTCCGCTCCGCCCAGAGCGAGAGAAGTTATTTGATAATTTCCCAACAAAAAAAAAAGGATCTACCTCCTGTTTTTGTTTGTAATAATAAATATGTGCCATGAAATAAAGTATAATTAGGTATTGTATGGAATAGCATAATCATAATCAGCCTTTAATGTTCCCACTGCTGAGCCTCCTCTCTGTGAGAGGGAGTGGGCCAAAAGCCAACCCGCGGGCCCAGTGCGGGTCGGCAAAAATAGTATAGAATAAATAATCAGTATTCTTGCTAATTTTGTTTTTTACTTCCATTTCCCAACACTAATCAACTTTTTAAAGGACATTATTCATTTCGTAACCAAAAATTACAGTGCTGGCCAGTAATTTATTAAAATGTTGTGCTTACAACATTTTAAATAAAAATATGACTTTTAGTTTTTGCAACCTCAAATAGCAGCCAAGGGGTTAATTGTAGATCTATATTGTAATAGTAAAAAAACGTTCAAGATGTTATTTTAAAATTAAAATGGGGTTTTTTTTTTAATGTTATTCTTATAACATTTTAAATAAAGATATAACTTTTGGGATTTTCAACGTCAAATAGCAGCCAGCAGGTTAATTGAAGCCCTATGTTGTAATAGTAAGATGTTATTTTTTAATTAAGAGACGATATTTTTTTAAATAATGCTAAACGAAATATTCAAACATGAATTAATGGATTAGGAATTTGTTTCAAAATTTTTCGGATTGTGAAAATAAATGTGTTACGTGATTGAGGTATTGGTGTCCTATTATAAAAGCTTGTGCAGACTATCGCGATATCGCCCCAGTCTGCGGAAGTCTTAGAAGATCGTCGATCGTTTGTTCGGGCACGCCAAAAAAATTATCATTAGCATTTACCTACCGTTAATGTATGTACAATTAATACACTCCCGATCTCATTTTATTGTTTTGTATTTTAATCTAATTTTGGTTTAGTTTAAAGACTCCAGCAGACTGACGCGATATCGCGGACGCGACAGGCATATTGCTGCCTGTCGCGCTAGTCTGCACGAGGCTTAACTCTATCTTATAGATAGAGGACCACAGCTTCACATAGACTTCATATAGATGCAGTCTATGTGAAGCTTCATTTCCCGCTAAGGGGTCGGCTTCCAGTCTGACCGGATGAAGCTGAATACCTGTATGTATTTTACATGGAGCGACTGCCTATCTGACCTCCACAACCCAGTTACTGTGTAATACGAAAGCCCTTGTTAACACGGTTTATCAGACTTTTGTGCTTCTGACTATCTTCACTTACCTACTATTGAAACGTTTTGTCAATTGACTGGTACCTACCTAGATACCTAAATCTGTGTTAGCGGTACATTCCTATTGCCGTTTAATCAAAGACAAATATGTTTGATTTCAGTGACTCAACAAAAATACTTAAATCGGATCAAGACACTTTTCGCTAAAAGCAAGGAGGCCGAACAACGTCGCCATCTTTTTGAAGAACTTATGAAAACTTTGTCGAAAGAAAATGTTAACTTTTCCGAGTTAGAACATCGTATTGATGCTATTTGCAGGACGATTTTTATGAATTGAGAGTTTTTAAATAATTATTATTAAGTGATTCAAGTTGTTCTTTTGTATGTTTAGAGTTTTCGAGTTGTTCTTTTGTTTGTTTTGTATGTTTCGTTCGCACAGACTCATACTGACGGTTTTCATGGAAAAAAATCGTGTCACTTACGAGGAGGGTGCGGAGGAGTCGCAACAGCATCCTGAAAACTATAGCTGAAGATGTGCGTGCACCCTGTGTTGAGGCACTTCGTTCGTCTGGTGATCTTTTAGTGAGTCCTTTTCCTTATGGTTATCTTGCACGTCAAGATGGCGGGGTGTCTCAGCACAGGGGCATTTGTATACAGAATTAGATGTAGTACATGATGATTGATCGTGTTGTCCTTGTAGTATTTGAGGACTAATAATAGTTTCTAAGTTTTTATATACTAACCTCTGGATCTAGTTGTCCCAAAATACATTATTTTGAATTTGAATTTGAAAGAATTATGTACTTTTCGACGTGTACTGACACAATTTTTTTTCATTCACACGTTCAGCTGCCGGCTACCAGGCGAATGTATCCGGTTAAAAAATAAAAGTCGGGCAAAAAGGCGGTAAGGATTTATTATATAGCTGTAAGTTTGTAACTAAATTGTTTAATAACGACTTGATATTAATTTATATTTAATCTGTGTATAAAATAAATTCGTTATTGTATCCATTAAAATTAAACTGTTTTGATATTTGACACCCAATATTCCATTCGATAAAGGCTTGAGCAGACTGGGGCGATATCGCGAGCGTGAAAGGCGTATAGGCTATTAAAGACTGGCAGTTATGCCAGTCTTTAATAGCCTATACACTGTTAAGTGGTAGGACCAGTTTTCATAGAAATTGTTCTACGGATGTCGCGTCGCGCGACATTTCGCGCCAGTCTGCACGAGCCTTATTGCTGCCTGTCGTGCCCGCGATATCGCGCTAGTCTGCACGAACCTTAACGGTAACGCTAACGTGAGGTTATTGACATTTTATGAGATGTGATGTGGGTTTTACGAGTAAGTAGGTAGGTACCTTCCTAAAACCTACAAAATATGAATTGTCTTGGTCCTTTCCCCCTTTACCCTTACAATGGGAGTATCTATTACCTATTATTATTATTACCTAGTAAGCTTTTACAGTAAAATACAAATTATTTCAATGTTAAGCACAGAATTAACACAAGATGGATAAAATGGCGGCAGATCACGGGAACAATCTGCGACTCCTGCATTATCGTCCAACCAATTATAAAAAAAACATCCTAATTCCTGTTTTAATCATATACCTGGATTTATTATTACAGCAGAATTCATAAGATCAAGGGAAGGGAAACGTTTGATTCGTCTTAGAGGGTACACGTACTATGAAAGGCCTTCTAAAACTAGCAAGCGGCAATGGCGATGTTCTACGCACCTATCACGAGGATGCCGAGCGAACATCATCACATTCAATGAAGAAATCTTAAGAGTACATGGAGAACATAGTCATCCACCTAGTTTGTATGCAATGCTAAGGCAAAAATTCTAACTTGTAAAGATCAACATCCTGGTGATCCTGGTCAACGTTCTGGTAAAGGATACATGAACATTAACTCTCATTATCCAGTTTCTAACTAGAAACTGGATAATGTCTGTGACTAGAGCCTGGTCAACTTTCTGGTAAAGGATACATGAATCCATGAATAATATACATGAATGATAAGGATACATGAATGATAGAGTTCATGTAACCTTTACCAGAACAATGACCAGGCTTTACTTACAGTTGTAAGTGCAGGAACTATCAAGTTCCTTGCTTGTTTGTGATTCTGTATCACAAACAAGCACATAAGTACAGGAACTGATGGACGAAAGATGTTTTTTTGTGCCATTGTTAGTGTTAGTTATAATTGTTTTCTTTGGTAATTTTGTGTAGGTATTATTTCTTATTGTTATTATTTGCTTATCGTAAATATGTCTGTTTTTTTAATAGAAATTTGACTGTGCAATAACTTAGATATGGCTATAATATTATATAGTATTTTTGTCTCACGAAGCGACGCGCGTTTTACTTGTGGTCACCAAGTTTACAAACACTTTGTGAATGTATGCGTGAAGATGAGTAACGTCATCACATAACACAAACACGCACGTACACTCTCCCGACCTTGCAATTTTCTCGGACGGTACCGAGAGCTCCTGCGCTTACACACACTTTCACAGCGTGTCTGTACACTTGGTAACCACAAGTACAGCGCGCGTCACTTCGTGAGATAAAAATACTGTATGTATTTGTTTTTCCCAAATAAATAAAAGTGCAAAGCGTGCATCAACGGTTGTTAGATTTTTTTGTGAATTTAGTTACCTACGTGAAATATTGTTTTATTCCTATGTGAAGTATTACAATAAAAGGGTACCACCAACTATAAAATTTCCATTTAATTTTAGAAAAATGTTGTTGTCTATACGAGATTTTATTGCAAAATATAGGACCAAAATCTTTTAGACTTCAGCAGCATTGTTATGAACTTGTGATCTTGCCAATCATATTTTTTTATGTCATCGTGTTTTGTACCCACATTTGCGAAATTAATATCTTATCTTATCTTTATTAAATTATTATTATTATTATTATCTACTTTCAAGGATAATATGGTGGTGAGGGTTTTGCTTAGGTTATCTTTAGGATAATCTAAAATTACTAAATAATCCAATATTATCTATTATTACAGCGGAATTCATACAATCAAGGAAAGGGAAGCGTCTCATACGTTTCAAAGGATACACGTACTTTGAAAAGCCTTCAAAAACATCCAGGCGGCAGTGGCGATGCTCCACCCACTTAGCGCGAGGATGCCGAGCGGACATCATTACAGAAAATGAATTAATTATAAGAATACGAGAACAACACAATCATGCACCTAGTTTGAATGCTATGAAAAAGTAAAATTACTAACTTCAAGTTTCATTATGTTTTATATTAAGCTTACATGTGAAACTATAACATCATGTTTATACTTATAACTCGCAAAATACGCGCTTTGATGTGGAGTTGTGGGCAACCAGTCCGTATTACTTACTATGTCTTTCAATAAAAATATACTACCTTCAATAAAATTTCCGTCTCATTTTCTAAGTCTCAAAAACTTCACCAATCTTTTGTCTATTCAAGCCTTTTCTGCTAAACGTAGGACCAACAAAACGGTGAACGACATAACACAACATCACACCTTGTTTCCCCGAAGGGCTGGGCAGACGTGTACCTGTAGTACTCCCACATTTCGCCAGTTATGTTTAAGTCCCACGTAATAGGGGGCGAGCCTATTGCCATCAACCGGGCACAAATCCAGTCTCCAGGCTGCTACAGAGAATTTCCAGATAGAAAAACCCAATAACACTTTGCCCGACCGGGGAATCGAACCTCATGCTCAGCAGAAGCGCTTGCGACCACTATAGACCAACGGTGAACGAAGAGAGGTATAATTACAGACACATGAAACATTTCAGCTTTGTCTCAAGAATGGGATGCTTTGCTTTCGTTGTCTTTAAGATAGTACAAAAAATACTCATTTGAATTTAACCACTGAATTTAAATACTGGATTTATTATTACAGCAGTTTTCATAAAATCACAGAAAGGAAATCGTCTGATACGCTTTAGGGGATTCACGTACTCTGAACAGCCATCTAAAACTACCAAGTGACTATGGCGATGTTCTACCCATTTATCGCGACGATGCCGAGCGAACATCGTCACAGTTGATGAAGTAATTATAAAAGTACATGAAGAACACAATCATCCACCTAGTTTGAATGCAATGAAAAAGCAAAAATTCTAACTTCATTATGTTTCGCAGAAACTTTCAATAAAAATTTAAGAATAACATTTCCGTTTAATTTTCGAAAACTGGAATAACTTTACCCTTCTTTTGTCTATTTATGCCATTACTGTAACACGTAAATCCAATTTTTTATACATGGTATGGATGCTCGGTATTTATGTTTTACATTAAAACTTGCATTAAACAACGAGCGAGCCTTTTTTTTTTGTTTTTTGTGTGGGAAATTTTCAAATAACTTCTCCCGCTTTGGGCGGAGCGGGAGAGTGTGTCAGACTCTTACTGACTAAAACCCACACCGTGTCCCTTCCGTTGCCTGTGTTGCCAGGGGCCTCCGTAACCCTTTTGTACCTTCTCGCGACCCCGGCAGAACGAGCGAGCCAAGGTGAGATGTCAGATGTTAATCTGTCATTTCACCTTGGTAATAAGCAACTGAGTAGCGACAGAAATTAACCTCAGAATTTAAAAAGCTAAATACTGAAATATTTACCCTCTACTTATCTAAATAGTATCTTACTTAGTATATAGTACAGTACTTATTAATTCCATGCTATTAAAAGCACTTATTTCATGCTCAAGCTGTCACTTCCTGTCTACACGCTTCCGTCCCGTCCCTTTTCATGAAATCACTCCCACAGAACCACAAACACAGATCCCACAGATCTACCAACCCGCACTGGGCCCGCGTGGTGGATTACGGCCCACTTCCTCTCACAGTGAGGAGGCCTGTGTCCCAGCAGTGGGAACACTACCTATAGGCTGATTATGTACTCCCACAGAAAGCCAGGGGAAAGATGTTACACATCGCTCATTGGCAAGAAGCGTGACATAACACAAAAATCAGCAATTTTGAGTTGGCTGCAGTTGCCTCTTGTACCGTTGGTGTATATAAGATGAGCACTAAAAATGAGCTGGAGAGGTGTGACTTTATACTTCGTCGCATTCTTACCACTGCTTTAAAACTTTGAATTCACCATACCCAAAAACTACTCTTTTTGAATTATGTCAAGCTTCTCGCAAATGAACTGTCATCAAAAACGTACGACCCACAATGTAACTTCCGTTTAATTTTTGAACTCTGGAATACCTTCACCAGTCTTTTGTCTATTTATGTAATCGTGTACTTATTATTACAGCGGTATTCATAATATCACAAAAAGGGAATCGTCTAATACGATTTAGAGGGTACACCTATTATCGAAGACCTTCAAAGTCTAATAAGCAGCAATGGCGATGTTCCACCCACGGGGCACGAGGATGCCGAGCTAACATCGTTACAGTTGATGAAGAAATTATAAAAGCAAATGAAGATCACAATCATGCACCGAATTCAAATTCAAAAGCAAATATTCTAACTACTAATGCCAGGATCCCATGACATGAATTTGGAGGAAGGAAGGTCAGGTGCGTAACACTCGCAACCGGCGTGCGTGTACGACCAGATGTATGAACTTACACAAAGCATAAGGAGTTTGTAAGGATCGTAGCAGGTGGCGATCTGCAGTTTCTTCCTACCCTTATGGAAAAGTGTCAGTTTATGTTTATGTGTGGTATACGGACATTATCATAATTTCAGCGGGCATTACGGCTTTGGTCCCAAACGTTGGCAAACGTGTGGATCGAGAAAACAGCATTGGCCAACATAGTGACCATAGCTACCTATATCCGGGGCAGTTAGATTATTGTCATGTGAAATACAGAATAAATGGTTTTATTACTTCTATTACTTATATACATTCTTTTGCGCAATAAACTAAGTTTTATTTTAGAATTCTGTTATTACTTCACCTAACGTTCACTTACCCCAGCCTTTCTGAATATAGAATTCTGACATATTCTTCCATTTCTTTTCCTTCCATAAATTTCTCGTGTCCTTCATTAGATACGTTGTCCAACATAGATCCTTTACATGATTAAAAAACTATATCTTTCTATGGAAAACAAAGACCCAAACTTTTAACATCTGCATCAATATGGGGGCAAGACCCCTATATTTCGCATATTACACCGTCTGGCCTGCATGAGAGTTTTGAGAAACATAATTGTCCATGTATCTTTCAAGATCTTTACAGCATGGCCATATTTAAGTGAGTGATTTAAGACCTTCAAATTAAACAACTTTTTCCATGGGACAGGCGTCACCGCGAAAAAATTATTAACTATCCCATACAAAACTTCATTAGGTACCTACTCGACCCAATTGTGTGGGAAGGATGATAATTATTTCGCGATTACCATATGTCTTTACACGTAGCCCTTAAATATTTTTTTAGTTTTTGATACATGCTGTATAACATTGTTTCCGGGGTTGGGAGCTTCAGTATACCGTTTTTTGAAGTGAAAATTTGTTATGCCGCGTGGAGCGATTTTTGGTAGTGGTAAAATGGGTTTCAAAACGGTGAAGGAAAACATCGTGAGGAAACCGGCATGTCCTAGAACCAAAAATTTGAAGACATGTGACATCTACCAACCCGCACTGAGCTCGCGTGGTAGATTACGGCTCACTCCCTCTCACAGAGAGGCCTGTGTCGCAGCAGTGGGAACATTATAGGCTGATTATGTTGCTCAGTTAGCACGTTTAATGATTATATGCGGTATTTTTGTCTCTTTCGTTTGGTACCAAATAGTCAACTTAGCCAAAAATGGAGTTAGCAACTTAGAATATTTAGCCGACGTTATGTTGTTCCAAAGTTTTCAGTTTTCAGTTCTGTTGGCAGTCCCCATGACAGCCTATTTTTTTAAGTGTATTTTGGTATTCTTACAGCACCCGATTACATTTTATCAATGAGGGGCAAAAAAGTGATGAAGTTCAAAGGATATACGTACTTTACTACTGTGGAGCATTCATACAAGATTTGTTGGAAATGTTCCACGCAGAGCAACTGCAAAGCTGTGGTTTATACTTTGGGAAATAAAGTGTACGGGGGGAAAGGGGAACATAAGCATCCAGACTAGGATGACATTAATTTAAGTTAGAGCTTTGTAACACCAATAGTGTAATGTACGAATTTAGACTGGAAAAAGTCTCCTTATTCTATAGAATTTAGAGCACTTCCTACGTGACTCTACGTAACTAATTTTGGGTCCAAATCAGTCATGACCGTTTTCACATCATCATCTGCCTCGCCTTTTCCCAACTATGTTGGGGTCGGCTTCCAGTCTTACCGGATGCAGCTGAATACCAGTATTTTACATGGAGCGACTGCTTATCTGACCTCCACAACCCAGTTACTAGGCAACACGATACCCCTTGGTAAGACTGGTTGTCAGACTTTCGGGCTTCTGACGACCCGTAACGTCTGTCAAAGATCTACAAATGACAGCCGGGACCAACGGCTTAACGTGCTTTCCGAGGCACGAAGGGTCTTGGTATGTAAAGATGGTCACCCATCCACGGACCAACCGCGGCAAGCGTTGCTTAACCTGATCGATCGACCCGTGTGGCTGTTATTACTTAGCCACAAGCCCTCATGACCGTTTTCACATATACCCCTGTATTAAGAAAACGGTCATGACTGATTGGGACCCAAAATTAGTTAAACCCTCACAGAGAGGCCTGTGTCCCAGCAGTGGGAACATTATGGGCTGATTATGCATACAGGGTCAAATTTAAATAGCTAGCGAAATTTGAGAGACATGATGGGCATGGGAATATTTAACATAGGGGAAGTCCCCTAGTGGCGGACACTTAAGGTTTTTAGAAATAAAATAAAAAATAATTTAAGGAATGTTTATTTATTTATGACTTACAATAGATAACAAAGTTAGAAATCAAATTAAACTAAAAAAACACAACCTCTGCTTAAAAATAATTAACACCGTTAATCAGACTTTGGTAATAAAAAATGAAATTTATAAAAGTGGCACCTAGTACCGGACGGATATTTGTGCCATACCAAAAGCACTGGACATCTCAGAATCGCCTGCATCGATCACATATGTAGCCATCTCCAGACTCTGGGACGTCTCCACATGCTTTATGTACGCATCCAAGACAGGATGAGCACTGTATCCAGTCTTCCTTAGCGTATTCTACTAAGCTAACCACGCCAGAGAAATAAAGTGGAACCATTAACTGAAACATCTACCACAAACAAAACAGTTTGTTGGTTTAGTTAATGCTTCCACTTTATTTCCATTTTTTTCTTTGGCCTCCACGTCTTTCGCTTCTTTACCTTTGTCTATGCTCTTCCCTTTGGTTTGCTTTCCTTTGCCTCCAATTGCTGCTTTAAACTTAGATCCTAATTCCTTCTTTTTTGTCTCTCATGTTCTTTTCATTTTATTTTTCTTCTGCCACTTTTTTGTACGGCGTCTTCGTCTCCTCGATTTAGCGCCTTTATTTTGTCATGTACAGTGCTTTTAGGAATATTGTATCGCATTACAGCTTGTCTCACACTGTTCATTGGACAAAATTTTACCAATAGCAGTTAGTAAGCTCTGTGGCTTCCACGATCCTTTCTTTTTCTTCTCTTCCATTTCAATTCTATTCATTCTTCTATGTTCTAAAACAAAATTAAACAATTAGACTAAATAACGTTAATTCTCACGAGAAATATCAATACGTTTACTGTCCGGTGCTAAGGGATGACTTAGTGTCCGGTACTAAGGGACAGATGATTTCGTACATTAGGTGGTACCTACCAAAATTAGTTAAAAAATCTAATAATATTCTATCAGTTTACGGATAGCAATCAAGTACTATTTTTATTTTTGAATACCATTAAAATGTAAATGCATAAATGTGCCAGAATTACTTACATCGATTTTTACGTGACGCCATGATTTCTCACCAAAAGCAGCAAACTCCCGCTCCCGACGTGGACACTGGACTTGCGCGTCACTGGCGAGCCGCGGCGCGTGATCCTGTTGAGGTGTGCCCCTCGCGCCCCTTTCACTTGTACTTATACTTGTACTTGTACTTATACTTGCTTGAATAGTACGAGTGTCCGGCGGTAGGTGCCGTCCGGCGCTACGGGACTTCCCCCTAATAAAAACGAATCAAAATATGATTTGATGATTTTTTTGGGGGTTCTACGACCTCTGGTCGTTAGTTATAACATTTTTATTTTGGGTGGGAAATTATCAAATTACTGCTCTCGCTCTGGGCGGAGCGGGAGGGTATGTCAGACTCTTAGGCTGGTTTCAAAGCTGTCCGGGAGACCCGTAAGGGCCACCAGCCTCAGGCTCCCGGAACGGAGACATACATGCGCTAGAACATTGTTTCACAGCTTGGTCCGTACGCGACCCGCTAGCAACCGTATCGTATTACTCCCTCCCCAGAGCACTGCTCCACTGCGGGCGGTACCCATACGGGTCTCCCGTGTACGGACGGGTCTCCCGGACAGCTGTGGAACCAGCCTTACTTACTAAAACCCACCCGTGTCCCTTCCGTTGCCTTTGTTTCCAGTGGCCTCGGTAAAACTTTTGTACCTTCCCGCGACCCCGGCAGGCATCGGCCCTAGTGGACCCCTACACTTGTGCTGACGACATCTCTTTGAAGCGCGCGTGGAACACAATGCGCCGGATAATTATAACTGGAAGTATGAGTTGAAAATATCTGTTTTTTTTTTGTTTATTGTGTTTAGATGTCGATACACAAAAAAAACTGATTTTTTTAAACTGATATTTCGAGTAACTACACTAAATCGGTCGATGACCCAAAAAAAAATCATCAAATTTTTTTTTTTTGTTTTATTATGTTTCGATATGGATGCCCATCGTCTGCGGAGTTTCTCTTGAACCTTTAGGTGTAACCAAGTTCTAGCGAAAACGGGTATTAGTGTCTCTACGTAACAGAAAAAAATGGGTCTAAATCAATTATACGTAGTATCCTGAGTTTAGCACTAAATAAATAGCATTTACAATAACAATACCACTACTACTATATCTAGAGCTTTACAAGACTTGCCCTGTTAATTTTTTGCGGTAAAATCACTTGCCAATGAATAATTCAGTCAGTC